>CM060908.1:70224716-80224716 GCA_030737815.1 Allium fistulosum | reverse complement strand
TAAATAACACAGCGGAAAAAAAAGAATAATACATTGATATACAATATCTGATACAATATCCAGATACAATGATGATACAATGAATATCAATATACATCAGAGCTATGATACAACGAATAGCAGCGGAAAAGAAAAATAGATAACTAATATCAGCAGCGGAACAAATAACTCTAAGATAGTCTTCAAAAGAGAACTCCAGCAGTAGCTCGAACTCCCAATAACGATACACCAAGAATAAGCAAGTGCAGTCCGATCCAAAGACTGAACTAGCTCCAGAAAATCTACTGAATCTGACTATCTGAAAAACCCAACTCTAGACTGCTCGTGTAGAAAATTATGAGCACCCAGAGTTTAGGAAATGAACAATAAACTCCGATTCAGTCGTGGGACTGGTGTGAGCAACAAAAACAGTTTATCTTTAAACAACACAAAAGAATTTAAACATTGAAAACCGCAATGCTTTTGGAAAATGAAACTACCATAAGACCTCCCACCACACACACAATGCAAACGCAGACTTGGAGGAGATTTCTTCTTATGTTAGTCAAAGATGCTTACTACGCAAAATCAAATCATTTTTGATATTATTATTAGTGCATAGTGGAAAACATTTCGAAAGTAGAATATAAATCTTAGCCAGCATAGGTACCATTATATTATGCCTGCTATAGCTGCCTCCTGAGGAGACAGGTTCTACAATTTGCAATCGTAAAGGCTCGTATTGTTTCTTTGGATTTCCAACAAATGGTCAGGCCAAGGAACTTCCCATTGCCACATGGAAACGCCTCTGGAATGACGTCCCGAGAACCTAACCGGATCTCTGCCAACACAAGGCCGGGTTACCTCTGCAAAAATAGGTAACTACTGACACGCGTATGCCATTCCCCGATCGTAACCGATCTTCCCGAGGATCCTCGATTTCCAACAACCACATCAGAATAATAATGCAGTAACCACATAGGTTAAGTATCTGGGCTCCATACCATGATACCACCTCTATCCAGAAAGAAATGACATACACTAAGGGGCGCTACTCCCTAGAACCTTGCCGCATCTTTCCTGTTTTGACCATTCCGGGGTGTGAGGCTCGACGAAGTCTCGTCCACAAAGCTACGCTTTGTTCACAAAGCCATGCTTCGGGTCAAACAAATGATCAACCTATGATCACAAAGATATAAGATCAAACAAATGATCATATCACAAATGATCAAACACTGATCATCACACAGCAACACTCAGCATGCCACATTACCAAATTGGGATATATCGCTGATAAATTTCAACTACATAACCTCTGAGCTCGTACGTCTCAGAGAAGGGTGTTAAGCTAAGAGAATAAATTCTCCGCCACCAACAGAAATGTATTTGAAAGAAATCGGCTTTATATCTCAAAGTGTAATGTCAGACATGTATCCATACAAGTCTGTTCCGGGTTCGAACAGAACCGAAGGCACTTCTTACGAAGCCCTTGCAATTCCGGGTATTCACAATCCCGTCCGGACTTCCCATCACAAAGGGTGATAAAATCTCTATACCGGGGACCAGTCGGTGCAGAGACATTCGACGAGTTGTCCTTTCGTTTGCGTGAATATCCGGTCTTCAACACCGGTCTTCAAATGCTATCCATATACGACGTATCATTATTCGGAATGGGTTATATGACACAAATGTCTTTTCCCGGCTAACCCGAATAACGAACGCAATTTTTAGAAATCATATGGATATTTGGGGTCTTAGTTAAATCACAGCTTAAAACCCAAAACTTTTTATTCGAATGGTTAAAATAAATTACCATTTTCAAATCTTTAAACAAAAAGATTTATTTCACAAAGTTAACCCCACTCACAAAGATCCATGTAAAGATTTCAAAACAATTTCCGTTTCAATTGGATTCACTCGTTAAATCTTTAAATCAAGATTTAACTTATAGTTTTCAAAACAATTCCTTTTCAAAGGGTTTAAACAAATCATTATTTTAAATCTGTTAAAAATAACAGATTCAATTCATAGCTTTCAAAAAGAATTCAATTTCATTTTTTTAAATTTGAAACCTTTTAATACAAATTGGAAGTTCACTCCTTATATGAAAGCTGTTATTATTTGAAAACAAATAGTTTTCGTTTTCAGAAAAATCCAATTTTATTTACACGAGTTAAAACTCTTGAATTATATTCACATTCCAAAATCAATACTTTTAAAATAGTTTAACCCATATAAAATCCCTAGTTTCAAATCATAGAATTCAATTTCATTTATTGAATTCAAATTTAAATCCAATTATTTAAATTTTCAAAACTCAATTAAGTTATTCAAAATAACTTTTATCTTTGAAATCTCACTTCAAAAGCTTTTCACTTTAAACCCAAATCCATTTCCAAAACTTTTGAATTTTAAAATATAAATTCAAAACTATTTTCAAAAATCTGTGACTTAATCGATTTCCTCGTGAAATCCATATTTGTGTGTGTATGGTGTAGTCCAGGGGTTTTACACACAATAGTGCAACATCAATCATCACAGATATATCGATAAGCGGTATAATCGATAACGCTTATCTAAATTCACAGATTCATAGATAAAATAAATTTATCGGTCACAAAGATTCATCATTATAATTCGATGTGGGTTTCGGATAACCAACTGGAATCCGACTCCCTGTCGCATCGAAATTCAAATGCCGTTTTACGAGCCATGGGGTTTCATATTCACATAGTAATATATCGCAGAAATAGAAATCATAGATCATGACATAAATCAGGGTATATCACAAAGCATCACAATCAGGGATATCAAACAATTCAACATTCAATAGAATTCAAACATTCATAAGTAAGGTCAGTTAATATCTGATTAATTCCAATCAGATTAATTTCTTATGAATAAATTTCTAATCCTGGTTAATTAACTTCAATAATTTACAAATCATCTTGGTAAATTACTCCTTAATCATTTATTTATTAACCGTTCACAATAAATTAATTAACCTTTAATTATAGTTCAACAATCTTTAATTATTTAAATAATTAATTTTTTATTATAAATTTCACCATTTAATTGATTGTCTTCAATTAAAAATTTAACCTTTAATTAATTACCATTTAATTAATTATCCTTAATTATAAATTTATCAGCTTTAAGTTAATAATTTATCTTTAGCTAATTATAAATCATAAATCAATATATATTTAACTTAACTTTTAAGTTAATAAATTTAAACATTAAATCCACTTCTCAATTACTTAATTAAGTTTTCTTTAAAATAAATCCCTTTCGAATATAAGTTTAAAACATTTTAATTAACTTAATTAACTTCAGAAATATTGTTATTTCAAAACCTTTCAACACAAATTCATATTTGTACTTACAACAATCTTTATTTTTAAGAAAAATAAGTTTAGGAATTAAATTGTCTTAAATTTGTTCAAATTTTAAAATCTGGAAATATACAATCCCTGCCTGCTTCGAGTCATACCCGAGAAAATTTTGCCTCTGCTTCGAGTTTTTCCAGAAATCGACCCGAGTGAGTATTTTTTTTCGAAATTTTGTTTAAGTGTTTTTCGACCCGGCGCACCCCCTAATTCACACGAGTTCGACTTCGAGTCGTAACTGCTTTTCCCCGAGTAACACTCCAAGTCTCCTTCCTCTTCTTCGTCTTCCCCAAACTCCACAATGCCAGGTATACACGCGAGTGCACGTGTACGTGCACAGATCGTCAACGACGATCCTACCTCCTACGACACCACCAACAAACCACGATTTGACCCACAACTTGAAATCGAAACCCAGTTTTTCGAATAAAGGTTGAAATTGAAAATTCACCTGCGGCTCGAACCAAAAGCTCGAATACTCTCCAGAAAACGCCACGTTCGACCAACCCCGACCCATGGGGGCGATGAAACTCCGTCCACGTCATGGCCATACTCTTCCCTACCACCTCCCAGAACCGCGAGAAGCTCGATCAAGTCACGGCGACGAAATTTACGTTTTAACAGACCCTAGATAAAACTCGAACCAAACCCTATATTCGATTCATCCAAACCATTTATACATTCGAAAATTTTTCTATTATTTTTCCCATGCTCGTGGATCCTTAAGCTAGCTTCACCCTTAATTTCAGCATCTAGAATTCATCAAAACAACAGAGATTTGTAAAAGTATGATTTTTGTTCATCAATAAACTGTTCTTACGTTTCCAAATTAAAAATTATCATACTTGCTTTAAAAATCATGATTTGGTTCAAAGTTTTGATCTATGTTCCTGAATTTATAAATTTAGATGTTCGAATTTTTGCTTATATTGAGTTGCTCAGTTCTTTTCTTGATTCCCAGAGGCATTACCAATTTATTCTTAACTTAAATAAATTTGTAACTATAGTTTATGAATAAACAAGTAAACTCTGTTTAAAAACTAAATCCTAATAATATCTAGATCGACAGATAGAGCATTCAAATCAAATTCTAACTTTTGAAACTGGGAACAGAAAGGTTCAGGCATATATTCATTATCATTAGTTACTTCATATGGACACAATATATCCACACCAGATTTTCACTTATATACCTCTGCCAATATTTATTTATTTCAACCATACTATCCTGCAAACAAATATTTTTAAATTTTAAAAGTTACTCACTTGGTTTTATTGAAGCAGAGAAGAACAGAGAAGCTCTACCACCTTAAACAGGCTTGAGAAACTGAAAGCTGGAAACCTTTCCTTGTATTGATTTGGATTGATCTAAGTTGTTTGATTTTGTTTTAGTTTCCAAAATGATGTTTTCAGTTTCGAATGGAATGAGCTGAAGAGAGAGAGTTGATATAAAGGAAAAAGAAGCTTACAGGGATTATTCTACTTGTACAACATGTATGGGCTGAGATGTGATAGGGTATGGTGGTTGATACAAGATTGTTATGGGGGCTGCATTTTTTTTATCTCGGCTGAAGATACTTTGTATTGGGTTTGTCTTACTTAATATATGAATATGAATATACGGTCTGGTTTTGTTTACTTTGTATTTGTTTTGCTTTTCCAGGTTGAGGCATTTATCATCTTCTTGTTTGAATGATAATTTGAAGATATGGTTTTGTTTTGTTTCGGCTGTTATGATGTTAGTTGGTACATAGATATGTTTATTTCTTTTGTTCATTACTTTATCTACTATCTACTTTCTTTTACTTGCCTACTCATCCTTTACATATATTTACTTATTTGTTTTGTTTTCAAGTGTACATGCTTATTTGGTTTGCTTCCCTTTTAACTTGCATTTTATTTTATTACTTTATAAATAATTTTCTATTTTAACATTGTTGTTAAAAGCTTACTTTGTATTAATTTACTTAGATATGTAATAAAAATCTAATCTGTATAAAACTATATATACATTCAATATACACCCATATATTCACATATACACTATTTACAATTTTTTAATTTAAAATGATTTATACATAATATACTTGGATATCGGGGAAACTCGCTCCATTTAATCAATTTAATTTCACAATTTTTATTCAAAAATTTATTAAATCATAAATTTAACTCAAAATTTCATTTAATTATTAATTTAAATAAATTCAAAATTTCAGGGTCGTGACAATAACACTCAAAATTCTCATAAAAAATCATTTAGATTCACTACAAATTACCCAAAATTTTACAACATTTTGTGCAATTGAACTAAGAATATGTTTATACCAAAATGGACTGCAACAAATTTTATGAAGTTTCAGTTAAATTATATTGGCTAACCACATATTTTATATAATTATTTTCGTAACCTAATCGACTAACCATGAATTCATAATTTTAGCGAACTCTTTGAGAAGTGCCAATTGATTGTCACTGCTTAAGATATCTACAGTTCACAAAGAAAACCGCAAATATCAATGCACATTTCTGCCATGTATGTAATTTCGTCTCTTCCAGGAAATCACAACTATTACTCTCGATTTAGTTTTGGCTCTTATCTCATACATATGTTTTAAACTATTTTACAAACTTCATAAAACCAAGAAGTATGTATATGTTTAAGTTTATGTGTGTGTAATACCCCAAAAATTTTAGAATTAATATTAAGGGTATTTTAATAGTTTTAACTAAACAGACAACATGTAGTTATACAAATAGCTGAATTTGGGAATGAATATTATATCATTTCATAGAGAATGTTCTAATGAGAATTTTGACTGTAAGAACGCAAAGCGATTAACAAAATAATATTACGGGTTTTGTAAACAGGCTTACCTCGTTAAGGTTTGAATTTGAAATATATACGACCATTTTATTCCCGCTTCCCTCTCTTATTTATTTTCTAGAAAAGTATATACATTTTATTTACTTTCTGACTCCATTACTCTCTTCTCCCTATTCCTCTATCTCATCGTAACTCAATCTCAACCAATTTCAATAAATAAATATATTAAATCGATCAGCAAGAGGGTAGGAGTTCAATTATACTATCGGTTTGGCGATTCAGGAGATTATGATTGACTGTGTTTTTTGGCCAGCAAGGATTGAGAGGCTAATTCAAGGATTTCTAGGGTTAGATGACTTGATTTGGTGACTGGGAATCATCTCCTTCGATTATAATGCATATATGCAAAATTATCATTGTATAATTGCTATTTGGGTTTATAAATGAATAGATATATGGATAAATTGTATGAATTGAAAGAATATCAAGATCTGAAACATATAAATGTTAATTATACTAAGTATTGCCTAATTGATGATTAATAATGATTAAATTGAATTAATTATGTTTAAATATTGTAATAGTTGAATTTGGACAAAAATGATAATATAGCATGATACTATGCAGTTTAAGTGGGTATAAATGTGTGGTATATTGCCATAAACATGTAGAAAACTTTAGAAATAAAAAAAATAAAGATTTGAACGAAATTTGGCGAGAATAGA
This sequence comes from Allium fistulosum, assembly GCA_030737815.1. Lineage (NCBI taxonomy): Eukaryota > Viridiplantae > Streptophyta > Magnoliopsida > Asparagales > Amaryllidaceae > Allium > Allium fistulosum. Next base: position 80,217,799 of record CM060908.1, on the reverse strand, counting down.
TGGTGGAAAAACTTTAGGCCGCAAGCAGAATAAACTACCTAGACCGTGCACTGGTATATACCACACTAGTGCAACGGTGTGACCAGCAGACATAGATTGAACCTAGGCCAGTTTAGGTGACAATTTAACGTTTTGGTTTCTTTGCAACGTAAGGATCTCATATGATGTTTATATGAGTGTTTACTAGGCATTGTGCAATGTATTGGTATACGTATTTGGACGTGCATTCGAGTGTTAGTTTTGTTTAACTAATACTAGTGCGTTCGAAAACTAGTCTATGTTTAACTAGTTCTTTGTGTTCGTGTTGTGTTAGACTGCGTTTATCGAACATAATTCCCATTTATGATCAGCTCATGTTTAACTAGTTATGGTTAGGCTATATTTACCTAATCATCGCTCGTTTACGATTAGTTTATATTTAACTAACTCATTTGACTGTACGCTATACTATGTTATGTTATGGTATCACTATCACGAAGTAATTTAGACCGACATATTATGTTTATTATGTCAGGCTAACTTTGTGAATGTAGGTGAGACAGGTTGAGGTATGTCTTTGTTTAAATGTAGCATTTATATAATGTTATGCGATAATATCTACAATATATTCTTTGTAGTGTTTTTCACTCACCAAACTCATGCCTGACCCCCTCCTCCTATGTCTATTGGGATGTGATTTGATACTTGATATATATATATATATATATATATATATATCATTCTTAATTCTAGTTTTTACTAAATTGCTGTTAAAGATTTAGCTTCTTAATTCGGTTATTAGGACATTTCAGTTCCTAATGAACTTGTTCCTCTTAAACAATACTAATCTATTATAATTCTCCAATTATCATTCTTTTATTATTTTTTATTGAAAGTAATGGAGTTATTGAACTAAAGTCTGATATATGATAAATACTTCATTACATAGTTTCTGATATCTTATGTTTTTATTACAATGCAAAATAATATGATAAAGTTTGACTATAACAAAATACCTAAACTATCTTCTTGATTATTGAAAAATCCTCCAAAACTATGACAATAATAATTCTTCCTTTTTTGCTTCTACAGTGGAAATCAACTATGCCTTAGTAATCATTATAGCCAATATAGAATGTGTTAATTAAAAATTTAGCCAACCTCAGAATTAAGATTATGTGTTTTTATTAGCAAAAGTTACTTACATATACCAGGATTAAAAAATGAAAATGAAGAGTAAATGAGCAACTAAAGTAAATGACACAAAATGGAATGGTTCGACCAAATATGCCTACGTCCATCATGGAGATCTGTTACTATGTTTATCTTTTACACTAAGGAATTACAAGAGAATAATAAAAAATTAGAGCACTTAAGTTTACAATGGCTAGCCTACGAGCTCTTAATATTTTCTGTGCTGGAAAATATGATTGTGAAGCAAGAAATCAACCCTTTTGATGTCGAATGGCAAGGGGTATCTATAGCAGCTGATGTTAATCATTGGATGGCTGAGGACGCATAGTTTTTTAGGTAGGAATCACTCTTGGATGTTAATTTGGTCGCAGGAGCTGATGGAGGACAGCTGTAAAGGTGGTGTGAACATGTGGTTGAGATGCATGCTAGTTGGATTTCCATGCAAGTGGTGTGCTTTGCATAGGGCTAGGCGGCGTGCTACAGGAGTCGGAGCGCTTTTGATGGACATGCCACTATATTAGGTACACCTACTTGTACTATTTGTTGTGTACTATGCTTTTTAAGAGGACAAGGTTGGAAAGAAGCTTCTTGTGCATAGTTGTGATCGGTTGCTTGTTGCAAAAGATTGTTGAGAACAAAGCCGAAGATTGCTAAGTATAGTGGAAGGGGATGGGCCAGCTTGCTCATGTGATGACAAGGTGGGCTATATGGGACTGATCGTAGGTGGGTTGAGATAGAGCCAGGCCAAGGGCCGATTGCTTTTGATGTGGGCCTAATCAAATGAGATAGCTGTTGAAGTCTTCTCGAGTCATGTCGGCCAGTTGAGTGGACGACCGTCTTTGACGTTTGCTTGTTGTTGTTAAGTGGGTTGGCTTGGATTGGGCCAAGCATAGGGGTGCAGACCGGCTTGGATTGGATCAGGTTCAAATGTGTTGGTAGGCTAATCTTTTACTTACGAGAAATTTGAGAAACAAAATGTACATCTAACATTTCCATGAAATCATACATCTGCCTATGTAAAAACATAGTATGAAACCAATGGCCAATTATCTTATCCCTAGCATAATTTGAGCCACAATAACCTCTGAGAATAATTTTGCAGTCAACTGCACCATACAGTAAGCCAGCATCTAAAGTACCACCCATGAATCGAAGAATCCACTTCACCATCGACAAATGCCCTTTTCTAAGATTAGGTATGTACCTACTCACGACACCAACTACATGAGAGATATCAAGCCTTAAGTCTATATTGTAAACATCTAGGTAAAATGCTCTATGGGAGCAACTTGCAAAGGCAGTGCTGGTCGACATAATTGGTTCAGGTCCGTTTGGTAGCGGATGAAATGGGGAAATTTTCACAAAATTTCCCTATGTGGATCTTAATGGGTCTATATGAATAACTAGTTAACATTAAGATCCAATCAACATTTTAAGTTATTGTCCTATCCAATTTAAATGTGTTTATATTATATGTACATAAATTAAACCTTTTATATTCTATATGTGAAACTTCTACAATTACTAGTCCTAATTAGTTGTTCATCCAATTTAATGTGTTTGTGTTTCTTAAATATAAGGTGTATATTGCATAGGTGATATGTATACAACATGGTGATATAAAACAACAGTAACATGACATGTGAATGATATATACATACACATAAATTCAATCCTTTCACTTTCCACATGTGAAACTTCTATAGTTAGTCATATTGAGTTGTTCATCCAATTTAATGTGTTTATGTTTCTCATGTATAAGGTGTATTTTGTCAAATTTGGAAAGATACAACAAGATAATATGATACAACAACACACACACACACAGGTGAATGGTATATATAAACACACACACACACACACACACACACATATATATATATATATCTATGTGTGTGATGTATTGCACAATTAAATAAATTATAACAACATATATGTTATATATAGTTTCAAAAGTATATATACATGTACACACACATATATATGATGCATTACACAATTAAATAAATTATAACATCATATATGTTATATATATAATTTCAAAAATATATACACACGCACGAACACACAGATACACACACATACATACATACATACATATATATATATATATGTACATACATACATACATACATATACATATATATATATATATATATATATATTCAAATTTGTTGTAAAGTATCTTGATAGTTTGACTAAATAAGAAGTTTATTTTGATTCAAAATTTGAAAATTTAAATATCTTAATACAAAATGAGTTTAACATGGTTAAATATATATTTTATATTTTAAAGATAAATATATGTATAATGAGATTATGTAACATCAAAATAGTTTTCACATTTTTAATTTTATCATAAGCTAAAAATAAACTTTGTTAAAATCAAATGATTAATTATTTAAAATACGTTGATTTGCATATAAGATTCAAATTAATTATTTAGTTCTATAATTTTAAAACAAATTATATGCATGGCAATATCATCACATAAAAGAGTTTAGGCATAACATATACAGATCTATGAAAATATAAATTACCTTGTGATCTTGTCGCTTATATTACCTTGATCTATGTATGTCTCCTAGGAATCCGATTTCACCTTCATGACCTTGCAAGGATCAGAAAACTATCATCATTGAAAGAGAGGAAACTTTTTAGAATTATAGAATGGACAAAGTGTGGATGACAATAGATGTGGAGGTTAGGAATGAAAAGCTACCTTTTTCATCTCTATTTCATTTTCATCAAGAAGAATTATGAAGGAGTTGGAGATGATATTTATAGAAGAGTTATTAGGAAAGTTATCTACCACTAATGTCTCCTAAAGTACAAAGCAAAAGAAACCCATTAACATCAATAATGTGTGTAACAACCAACCGGTTTCAACCTTTGGGTTCAATGCTCGAGCCGACATTAACACCTCCAAAACCGGAAAAGACAAGTCGTTGGAATATGATAACAAGAAACAAACATGGTTCTAGCTAATAACTTTTAGAATCTCACAGCGAGAGGAAACAAAATATAATATATCTGTAACCATTATCATTTCATAACACTATAGCGTATCCATAACATCATATACATATGTCTTTACAATACCAATAAAACCTGATTCCACACACAAGTCACAATCAAGTCTAACACATATTTACAATGTACATAAGAGTCCATGTCTCCTGTTCCATCATGCTTTAAAGCTCCATCAACCTAGTGATTTAATTAAAAAGGAAAATAGGAGTGGATCAGACATAAGTCTGGATGAGTGAATCATATCTACTCCACGTATACTACAAAGTTAATGCTATAATGTGGCAAGTATATAACAAGTCCTAAAACCACCTTGTACACTACAAACTATAACATACTCAAATAACCGTATACATTTGGTCCAGCCATCTACGATAAAGGATCGTATCATAAATACTATCATGTATTGGGCTCACGTCCTGGACCTATCACATACGCTACAAGACCGGGTAACGCCCGCGTCTCATAATAGATGGACCCATGACCTGTTTAACAATCGGGTGTAGAGAAGCAATAAGTTGAGTTTAATAATAGTGATTTAATTAATTAAAAAGGATTTTTAAGGATTAATGAGGATATTTTTTGGATTGTTTTGGAAATATTGAAATTTTATAATGGAGTATTTTGGGGGAAAATGGGAATTTGATGATTAATCATTTTTATGATAGATATTTTAAAGTTATGGATTATTACTAAATAATAAAGTTTAGTAATGATAAAAAATAAGATTTGAAGTTTATTTTGAATAAAAGAAATTTTATTCTAGTTAAATAAGGAGTTTTGGAATTTCTTTTATAAATGGATTTAAAATTTAATTAAGAAATGATTTAAGTAAAACGAGTTAAATTATGGAAATAATATTTTATAAAAATCATATAATGAATGAATAATATGGATTTGATAAAGAATATTTTTTAAATGAAATTTAACTTAATTTTGGTTAAGAAATAAATGGTTGTTAAAGTGGGCTAAAAATATAAGCTTTGATATAACTTTTTAAAATAAAAGAATTTATGGAAAAATAAATTCTATAAAATTTCGTAATGTTGTGCAATCACTTAAGCAATGAAAATATGATTTTATTTTGGAATTTTATATTGATTTGTGAAAAGTAAAATTAGTTGAAATATAAAACAAGAGAAGAAAATAAAATAAAACAAAGATTGTTGTCATGAAACCCAGGCCCATATTGTAAAGCCCAAAATTCAACTTCCCCTTATCTAGACTTTTCTTATGCTAGAATTATCCATGCATTTCAGGAATTCTCTTCACGTAAAAGCTTCCTCTTCATCACATAGCTTCATTTATCATGGAAGAAAAATTATGTAAACCCTTCTCCCCTTTCTAAAATTCGAATAAAATAGAAATAAAAACCAATAAATTCCCAAATTTATATATGTGTCTCTCAACACCATGCTACACCATTTTCCATAAAGGAGATTGCATTTTGTTCAAGAGTTGAGTTCTTGGAAATTTGCAATAAGATGGAAAAGTGAAGAAGATGGAAGCAAATGAAATAGTAGAAGCTTCTCTAAGTTAAGGTGAGTAATTACACTTAAACTCCTATGTCTAAACTAAGTTATGCAATATGTGTTTTGATTGAATGTTTGTTTTTGGATTGGTATGGATTTCATGAAATGCATAAACTCATCCATTTTATTCTTGAATTTAGCTATATTTGAATTAGATGAAACATTAAATAGTACTTGAATAATGTAGTAATGTGTGTTTGATAAGAAAATAAGAATGTAGAAAACAATTGAGGGGAGAGGTACAAAAACTCATTCACTAGAAGGGGAAATTCTGCCTTTTGGAAGGTTTAACGGTGGATCGATGCATCGGCCACCAGTGCACCGGTGAGTCACTTAGAAGTGATTTCCAAGTTGTTTTGTTTATAAATTCAAAAATAAAATATATTAGTTTGTAGAAAATTCAAGTATGCAATTATGGTATATTTTATATTATATTATATTTATGAAATTTTTTATGGAAAGTTTTATTAAAATTTAATATTGAATATATAATTCAAGAAATTGATTAGGAAAAATTAATTTTATGGCTATAAATAACTATCCAAAAATCTTTTATAATTTTTGAAAAATAAAAAAAATTATAATTAATGTTTAAGCCTTTTAAAATATATTTCATGGTTTATGAGAGTGTACATGGTTTTGAAAGTATATATTCTATGCACTATCAATAAAAGAAAATTTGATTTAATAATTGAAATTTTATTTTAAGAAATAACTCTATTAAATTCTAGAAAATTATAGAACTACCTTTTCAATTGAATATGATTTGAAAAGTTATTTTCAAATGTTTTATAATATAGAAAAAAGTTTTTGGAAGTTATTATGAAGGTTAAAATTCTTGTTATGGTTTTGCAAGAGAGGGTAAAATAGTATTTTAATTATTTAAAGTTTATAAAGGCCTTTATGAATTATAACATACTTTTATAAATTAAATCTCTCTCTTCTAAATTGATTTGTGTGTCATGGTTAGTTATATTTCTGTATAACGAGAAATCTGAATAAACGAACTAGTAATATCATCCGCTATAAGACTTTCGATAATACTTCTCTAGTTATTCTTTGGACTTGTTATATAGAATAATACTATGTGGAATTCTAGATTGTGAGGAATGTGAGTAAATGGATTATTAATATCATTTGGCATGAGACTATTAGTGATATTTTTTTCTTACTCCTAGGACTCGCGGTATAGAATATTATGTGAGTGTAATTTACGAGCATTGAGTAAATGATCCAGTAACACTAGGTGGTGTGGGACGCCTGTGATGATACTTATTCGATTACTTTCTGTAAGTAGATGTCACCGATATAGGGTTGAGTATACAGGGTATCATATTTATGGTGATGCGTACTGAGAGTGAGCAGGTTGAGAGCTATAAATGTGTCTATCTATTATGTATATACTCCTATTATACGACATGGAGTAAATTAGATTGGCTAGTATCCATCCTAGCGGCCTGATTGCAAGGTTGCTCCCTAAATCTGCGACGCGCCCTTTTAATGTGTTTGGCTAAGAGCCAAGGCAAAGGGCCATTCCCCAGTGTCCTATAGGCTAGCAGTCTATTACCATTAGGGCACTTGCAGGGTCATGACCATTGCATAGTGCAGTCTAGCACTAGATGGATATAAGGTCATGATGGATGTCGACGTAACTAAAGATTATAGGAGTTGTGTTGAGAGCGTGTGTGGAAGGCTCTTGGAGAAGGCTAAGAGCCGTCAGTCTCTCGTTTGGTTATTATTGGTGTTATAGACACTAGCTTATTCACCTATATGAGATCATTGTGTATATGGCTAAAAACCATTCAGATCATTTGTTGAGACTAATGCAAAAATAGTTGTTGATGATGCTGAGAGCACATAGGATTGAGAGTCCAGATGACTGTCCATGACACAGAGAGTTAAGTTGATTAGTAGAGGTCTAAGAGGCTATAGGATTTTTCATTTGCTGAGAGCCAAGTCGATTACTATGAGGTTGAAAGTCTAGATGATCTTTATATGATTATCGATCTCTTGGATTATTAATGAGATTGTGTGTTTATGGAGTTGTGTAACCCCATACACATCGATTATATTACTATCGAGGATAGCTAGAGATGCCGATAGCATGGAGTTATTCCCTGTACCTATATTTTATAGTTATCTAAGAGATGACCTTGGCCACTGAGGGTATGTCGTATTTGTATTTTATGTATGTTTGGTTTATATGTTTTTTATGCATTATCATATCTGTTGAGTAGACGGACCTCGGATATGTCTACTTCATGATTATCTAAGTGATAATCATGGGCATTGCTGAGAGAATGTCCTATGTAGTTAATGATCTTTTATACTTGATAATAGTTGGATGTATTGATTATTTACCCACTTGTCGTTATACACATAATATGTAGTTTGAGTAGACTTTTATATAGGTGATATTACATGTGTATACTTTTGTGATGTATTGCTAAATCGAGGTATCCTTATACCATTTTATGATAATATTGTTATACCTGCTATTATTATGAGATATTGACACCCATATTTTAGACATAGTCTGACTCATGTGTTATTTATATAATACTCAGATCCGTTCCAGACATTTAAGGTTCGTGGACAAAGTGATCGGATTATGGATGATAGGCATAGTGGAGGCTAGTTATTCTATATAGTTGTGTATCATTTCTATATTGTGTATCATGTATGTATGTATTAGACTTATACCTTGTATTTATTTTTAAGATAGTGTATTTGACCTATTTTGTATCCCACTCAAACTTATATATATATATATATATATGTGTGTGTGTGTGTGTGTTTAGACACACACACACATATAAAGTCTATTGGGACACAAAATATAGACACATTTGGTGACACGGTGAATCTCCACCATTAGATTGCCCCTTGAATTCCACCTTCCATATAAGGATAAAAAGATCCAAAAATTCAGATTGCTTGTGTCACCAATTGTGTATAAGTTTGTATCTAAATAGCCGCCCCATATATATATATATATATTCGCTGCGTTATTGACTTTGTGTTCTCTATATTATTTATATTATATTGTGTATTGTTACATCCTGGAAACACATGTTTATTGCTTTGTGTCGATAACGAGGATGTATTGGTAATTTGTTTATGGCTTTTGAAATACATACTGGTGTTAGCCCAAGGGAATATTCATGTGTGATCGCCCATTATAGCCTCATTCTCCGTATTATTAGACACTATTACCTAGTAATATTCTTTAGTGGTATGGGTATATAGGTGTAGTGTTACATTAGGTATTAAAGCAGGTTCATAACAATACATTATATATATGAGACATGAGTCATAGCCTTATATAAGACTTAGAGTCACGTCCCCTTAGGTGTGTTGGGTAGTTACCCTTTAGTAAGGTATAGTAAGTGTGCATATATTTATTATACGATGATTAATGAGGTAATCATTAGGGGGCATATTTGTATTTTCTTACTATGTAATATTTGTTTCTTCTCTCTTCTAAGGGTCAGACTCTATATGAGATACAGAGTAGCTGATAAGGGTAGTGTAGATAGATATCCGACCAATAGGGTTGGCTTTGTTGATGAATATTAGACTATGGTGGCTTGGTATTGATTTTTTATATTCTGACCTGTTATTGATTAGAGTGTGTAGCAAAAGCAAATGAATTGCTTTCTATTGAGCGCATTGGATGTTTGTTTCTTATATATGCTTGATTGGATGATAATTGCTTGTATTAAATTTGTAGTTGTTAATATTAGGACCTTGTGCTATCTTCAGTGGTGAAGTCACCACTAAGAAGTTTGGAAATTGTGTTTCATGTAAAATAATGTACTATTATATCTATACCATTAATAAATATTGGATTAAAAATTCAAATTTTGATGCTTGCTTAATGATGTGTGTTGGATTGAAATGTTGAAAGTAATTTATTATATTAGTGTGAACATAGAGAGTGTTTTATAAATGTTTCGATATAAGCAAGCATATGTTTTAGCTAATGGTTTTTAAAAGTGAACAAATGTTTTAATTAGAAACATTTTGATAAAGTATATTGTTTGCACCAAAAATGGTCACAAACCCCAAGTGTAGTGAAAGCACCAGCGTATGAATACAAATCAACAGTATTCACACACAAATCACAAATCTTAAATAAGTAACTAACAACAATCAAGAAATAATGAACAGTGACACGCAATTTATAGTGGTTCGGCTATCTCCGGCCTACGTCCACTTCAAGGTTTTTATGATTTTATTGCTCGATGCTTGAAGATTACAATTTCGTATGTTGTATTACAACTGATTTGCTGAACTAAGTCTGAATCTAAGGCAGCAATGATGATCTGGAGTAAATCTGGCAGAATCTGGGCGCTCTTTGCTCTTAAAGTTCTCCGACCTCTTTTCTGAATGACCAGGGGCTCTATTTATAGGTGTAGGAGGCTGATATTTCGCCTAAAATGAGGGAAGACCAGTTCTGGCACGTGAGGAGGCCCACATGGCCGAAATCTGGAGTCCCGGGCCCACTTTGGGATCGATTCGACCCTTGGTTCGAATCGATCAAGAAATTGTCCAATCAAGCTGAAATTTGGTGTGAACATTCTTCATCATGTGTTGAAGCTTCTGTGAAAATTTCATAGCATTTGGATGTGTAGATCTCAAGTTATGATCGATTCAAGGTTGCATTTCTGGTTGCAGTGTTTGGTTCGAATCGATCACGTTCGAATCGATTGCCTCGAATCGATCATGGCACGCGCGCTCGTGGTGATGTGGCGCGCAACCTTCGAGTCGATCCTCCTTTTTCTCCGAGTTGACCGGGTTGAATCCTTGGTTTTAGCCGTGCTGACCTGGTGGACTCGAGGCGTTGGATTCGAAGTTTGCTTCCTTCGAATCGATCGAATGAATGTTCCCTTCGAATCGATCACGGTAGGTTACAGTTGATCGATTCGAAAGTTTCTTGGCTGAATCGATTCGAAGGTAGTCGTGGGATGGAGTCGAAGCTCTTTCACCTTCATGGACCTGAAGTGGAGAATGATCTGGTCGATTCGAACCATGTTTTGCTTAATGGATTCGAAGTAGGGCTTATGCTTCGTGGATTCGAAGCACTTTCCCTTCATCGATTCGAAGGTCTTCTACTCCGTATGATTTGAAGTGAAGGCATGTTCGATGGAGTCGACCTTGATGGATACGAACCATGTAAAACTTGATGGATACGAAGATGATGGAGTCGACCTTGATGGATTCGACACAATGATCTTCTGATCGATTCGAATCAACCTTTCCTCATGGATTCGAGCCTAGCCTATTTCACCCATTTCCTTTTGGCGATATCTTGAGCATACGAACTCGGATTGACTCGAAACTTGGAACGTTGCTTCATCTGACCTTGCTTGACATGTCTTACCAATTCCAGCCCGATCCGGACTCGGACAAAATTCATCGATATCCACGGTGAACCTACGATGCACAATCGATGTTCATGACTAATAATCATTGATTTTCAGTTAAACTTTGGGTATCTCGACTTTGCAAAAAGTTGGGATAACATTTTGCCCCCCAAAACATGTCTTTTTGGTAAAAGGCGTGTTTTGATCAGTCTTAAATTGAATGCAGTGAGTTCATGTTTTACTCATAGCTTATAGCATTTTCAATCAAGTCCATGGCTGTTCGAAGCCGAATTGTTATCAATTTTTTCCCAGTGGAAGTTAAGAATGAAATTCTACGGTCTCTCCGTACTATTGATGGTCACTCCGGACCCTTGTCAAACCCATTCTAGATTTAGCGATTGAACAGAAAGATCCTATTGCTCTCCGGCGTTGCTTTCTATCCTTTGTACTCTGGCCCTGGTTAGGGCGTATAGCGATGTCTTGGTCGTTCTCGGCCGATTATAGCCTCTCCGGGCTCATGCTGGATCCCATCCTGTCACTCTCCGGTGAAGGGGAAACAACGATGAGTGAGCCGATCCTGTCGCTCTCCGGCGAAGCGGCTACACCCCCTGCACTCCGGTTCAGTGTATCTGAACACTAAGCGATGTCATGACCCGAATTGTCGGTCGATCACAGCCTCTCTGGGCTCATGCTGAATCCCATCCTGTCACTCTCCGGTGAAGGGGAAACAACGTTAAGCGAGTCAATCCCATCGCTCTCCGGCGAAGTGACTCACCTCCTGCACTCCGGTTCAGTGTATCTGAACATTAAGCGATGTCATGGCCTAAATCGTGGGCCGATCATAGCCTCTCCGGGCTCTTATCGAATCCTGATCCAATCACTCTCCGGTGAATGGGAAACGATGCTTTAGTGAGTCGATCCTGTCGCTCTCCGGCGAAGCAACTCACTTCTTGCACTCCGGACCCCGCCTCTCCGGGTAAGGTCATAAAGCGATCATGTTTATATTGATATTTAATATTCATCCTTTAACTCTCCGGTCAAAGGTTTATTTTAATAAGTGTTTCTTTATTAAATTCAAATCCTAGATGTTCAATCTCAAACACCAGGAAAAACAAGATAATGCCTCTCCGGGCGGAGCGGTCTATTTCCATCTCAGAGCATGCCTAGGGATCTCTCCGGTTCCCGTACATGAGTAAGTGGGATAGCCGTTTTATTTTGAAAATCAAATCTAAGAAAACTAATCGACCAGAGTCCAAATCTTGAACTTGGCCCTTGCCATCACAATCAGTTGATGACGAGTCGTGATCCCGATCCAGGATCATTCCTGTTTGGTTGATGCGGTAGTTGTTCGGGTCTAACCGCCGTCGTACGTTCTCTGACATACTGCGGCAATCTACCACTCCTAGCATGTTCTTCCACCTCATCCTTCAGGTGGCGGCATTCATCGGTAGTGTGCCCATCCAGCTCATGGAATAGGCAGTACTTTCCAGTCCTACGTTCCCGCTCCGTGGGATCTCTCCTGGGTGGTTTTCGATAGGGGAGTTGCCCCCGAGTTTCGGTGTAAATTCGTTCCAGTCCTGCCACTAAGTCTGTGTATTGCCTGAATCTAGGCTCTCGGAATTTCTTCCGTTTGTCAGGACCATCATGTGCGTCATCCTGCTTTCTCTTTCCTTTGTCTGCCCTGGATTGTTCCCCGGTGGTTCCTTCGCCTTGTGCAATATTTATTTCTTGCCTCTCGGCTCGCGATTCCTCTAATCGAATGAATTTTTCAGCTTCATGAAAAAACTCTCCAAGATCTTGCGGTGGATCTTTAGTCAAAGAGTCTTTGAATTCGGTGCCTTCTCCAACTCCTGCTACTGCCGCCATCAAAATCATCGATGGGTCCGGGCGATCCACAGAAGTCACCGTCGCATTAAATCGCAACAAAAAATCCTTTATGGACTCTCCGGTCCTTTGTTTTATTGATGCCAAAGTCATCACGCTCTTAGGTCGCGTCACGTGAACCCTAAACTGCTTCATGAAGCAATCCACAAGTTCGCCCCATGTCCTGATTGATCCGGTTTCTAGCTGCCTAAACCAAAGCGCAGCCAAATCTGATAAGAATAAGGGGAAACATCGCGCCATCACTTCTTCGGATGCCCCCAGCACTTCCATGTGTCTGATATATCTGGTGATATGCATGGTCGGGTCTGACTTTCCATCATAAGGATTCAGCGTTGGTAGTTTGAACTTCGGAGGGTTCCTTGCATTCCTGATATTCGGAGCGAACGGACTCCGACTAACTTCTTCCAATCCTCCTCCTGAAAACCCTCCTCTCATGAGTCGTCTCACTAGGCCGATCATTCTTTCATCTCCATCTAGGGGTTGCCCCCTTGTCATGTCTCTGTCTTGCCCTCCGAGTCTTGTAGGGAATTCTGGTACGTACTCTTCGGGCGGCTCGTTAGCATTTGTGTTGGCCCTAGCCGGTTGAGCTTCTTCCAAAGGCACTTCTGCGTTGGATCCTGCGGGCCTGCCCCCAAGCCCTTGTTGATTGCCTTCTGGTTCTGCATTCTGTCCTCCGTTGGGTTCCATAGCCCTGACTCCTTGTTCCACATTCACAGCCGTTGTAGCTGGTCCAAGGTTCTGTGTCCCTGTAGCTCTCATCTGCTCGAAGAAATTCTGCAGCATCTCTTGTTGGCTTTTCATCATTCTTTCCTGCATTAGGTTATTCATAGCCTCCATCTCATCTCTAGTAATGTAGATCGAAGCTTGTCCTTCTCCAGCGCCAGAGGATGCCTCTTGACTTCCTGCCTGTTGGCTCCTCTCAGTTCTTTGTCTAGTTTGTCGAGTCATTGTAGAGTCAGATCTGAATCCTTAAAATTCCAAATCTAAATTTTGAATCTGGTGTAGCGGGTGCTAGTTTCTCTCAGTGAAAGCACCAAAGTGTTTGCACCAAAAATGGTCACAAACCCCAAGTGTAGTGAAAGCACCAGCGTATGAATACAAATCAACAGTATTCACACACAAATCACAAATCTTAAATAAGTAACTAACAACAATCAAGAAATAATGAACAGTGACACGCAATTTATAGTGGTTCGGCTATCTCCGGCCTACGTCCACTTCAAGGTTTTTATGATTTTATTGCTCGATGCTTGAAGATTACAATTTCGTATGTTGTATTACAACTGATTTGCTGAACTAAGTCTGAATCTAAGGCAGCAATGATGATCTGGAGTAAATCTGGCAGAATCTGGGCGCTCTTTGCTCTTAAAGTTCTCCGACCTCTTTTCTGAATGACCAGGGGCTCTATTTATAGGTGTAGGAGGCTGATATTTCGCCTAAAATGAGGGAAGACCAGTTCTGGCACGTGAGGAGGCCCACATGGCCGAAATCTGGAGTCCCGGGCCCACTTTGGGATCGATTCGACCCTTGGTTCGAATCGATCAAGAAATTGTCCAATCAAGCTGAAATTTGGTGTGAACATTCTTCATCATGTGTTGAAGCTTCTGTGAAAATTTCATAGCATTTGGATGTGTAGATCTCAAGTTATGATCGATTCAAGGTTGCATTTCTGGTTGCAGTGTTTGGTTCGAATCGATCACGTTCGAATCGATTGCCTCGAATCGATCATGGCACGCGCGCTCGTGGTGATGTGGCGCGCAACCTTCGAGTCGATCCTCCTTTTTCTCCGAGTTGACCGGGTTGAATCCTTGGTTTTAGCCGTGCTGACCTGGTGGACTCGAGGCGTTGGATTCGAAGTTTGCTTCCTTCGAATCGATCGAATGAATGTTCCCTTCGAATCGATCACGGTAGGTTACAGTTGATCGATTCGAAAGTTTCTTGGCTGAATCGATTCGAAGGTAGTCGTGGGATGGAGTCGAAGCTCTTTCACCTTCATGGACCTGAAGTGGAGAATGATCTGGTCGATTCGAACCATGTTTTGCTTAATGGATTCGAAGTAGGGCTTATGCTTCGTGGATTCGAAGCACTTTCCCTTCATCGATTCGAAGGTCTTCTACTCCGTATGATTTGAAGTGAAGGCATGTTCGATGGAGTCGACCTTGATGGATACGAACCATGTAAAACTTGATGGATACGAAGATGATGGAGTCGACCTTGATGGATTCGACACAATGATCTTCTGATCGATTCGAATCAACCTTTCCTCATGGATTCGAGCCTAGCCTATTTCACCCATTTCCTTTTGGCGATATCTTGAGCATACGAACTCGGATTGACTCGAAACTTGGAACGTTGCTTCATCTGACCTTGCTTGACATGTCTTACCAATTCCAGCCCGATCCGGACTCGGACAAAATTCATTGATATCCACGGTGAACCTACGATGCACAATCGATGTTCATGACTAATAATCATTGATTTTCAGTTAAACTTTGGGTATCTCGACTTTGCAAAAAGTTGGGATAACATATATGTATATATAAATATGGTATTTGATTAAGTTATAGTATAAGTAATAAATATTTTATAAAAGCAAGATTATTAAAGATACATGTATAAAATATTTAAAGAAATTTTTTGAAATAAATTTGTGTTAATTTGTCCGTTGAGTGCTTTTAGGATTATGGTCGATGCGTCTAGCCATTATTATCGGCATGGATTCCTAAACACTAGGACGACATTTGGACACAATGTGTTATTGAGGTTTTAATGTTTTGCAAGGATTTCAGCGTGTTACTAAGTTTTCAATGTTTGGAAAAGATTAAAATGTTTTGGAAGGACTAAATATTTTGAACAATATTAAAATAATATTTTGAGCAGAGTTTATTATTTTGGAAAATAAGTTGATGTTTTGAGGCAGACATATGTAATGATTTTGGAAAAGACATTCTAAAGATAAAGTTACATTTAAAAGAAATATTATGAGCTATATTATAAAAGGAGAAATTATATAGTGTTTTGATGAATCGTATAAAGTAGTTTAATATGAAAATATATAATATTTGGAAACATAAAGTATAATTTGAAAAGATAATTTGGTAAATGTTTTGAGATGAGAAATTATTTCTTATTTTGATACAATAATGAATTGTTTTGAAAAATAATAAAGATATTTTATAATTATAGATATTTTATGCGACAATTGCAGGCATCGAACATTTGTTGATAGTTGAGTTGCTAGCGGGCAATATTGATCACACGATCTACATGGGAACCAATTGATGAGTAAGTCATAAGAATCAATAGCAAGGCAACGTCAATAAATTATATTTTAAAGTATTTGTAAATTTGAAATATATATACTATATGTATGTTAAAATAAATAATCTGTGATACTTTCGGATGATTGTGTGTGACTTGATGTGGTTTATATAGATGTTAAAAAATGGATGTTGTTATCCACATAATTTCAATGCCGAAGGTAATACCATAATTGCTGGTGTCACAAAGAAATCAATGTTGTTAGGACCGATATCAAAGGAATAGTGATGAATCAATGTCAAAAGTATGAAGATAGATCATTGTTGAAAGCCTATGATACTGCATCTCATGCAATGTTGCAACTCAGCCATGCCGCATCTCATACCACGTCGCACTCCATTCGTATCATGCTCCATCAACACCGCACCTTGTTAATAACCAGCATGCCACAAATCAGAGCAATGTCGCTCATATTCATGCTGCCTTACTTCAATGTCGTGTTCCACTAATGACATACCTCGATGCTACGTTATATTAGCACCGCACTTTGGAGATATCACTGCAGACCTCTAAAGCGACATTGATGATGAACATTGTCAATGTCCATGAAGGATATCAAAGTAAATGTTGCTCCATAACGATGTCGCTCTATGTTAATGTCGCATTTAACGCCACACTTTATCAATGTTTCATGTAATCCATGTTGCATTCTTTCAAGGCCGCCCTTCATCAGCGCCGTCATTTACTGATGTCGCCCTACATTGATGTCACACTTCATCCATATCTTATATAGTCGATAATGCTCTTCAACCACATCAACATAATACCATGAACAATATTAATGTCGAATGCCGAAAAATGAGAAGGAAGTCATAAAAAAAGAATGTCGAAGAGTGGTGATAAGATTGCCATGTTGAAGGTTGCCTACATGATAATCAGCATCATACATTAATCGAGGCCGTATTTCATGAACATTGCATATTGATAATGTCACACAACGTCCATGCCATAAGATGTCGAAGGTCATGCAAAGAAAGAAGATTAATGTAACGATCCGTATTTTTAACGGTTGGATATTTAAATAATTGATTTAAATTTTAAATTGTTAATTAATTGACGGTCCTAAAAATATGTTTTTTTGCATACAATCGAATCAGGACTCAAGACTACTTCCGTTGAGTTTGTATCGACGTTATGAATTAAAATAAGTATAAGGATTGCTATATTTGAAGATCGAATGATCTGATGGTCAAAATGGTCTCCAAAGGAGCAAAATTATCATCCCTGAGTGCAGTCTCGGATGGCGACGAAATTTATACCATTGGGACCATAAAAATGAGGTAATGCACTAGATGAGTTTCGTGGTAATCGAACGCATCATTTGATCGAACGACCTCAAAATGCATGATCGTTTTATTTGAGAAATTAAGTAAAATGACTATAATATTAACATATATTACCCAAAACCCTACATCATCATTAGCCAAGCAATGTTTCATTCATTCTCCAGTGAAAACATGGCCACCCCTTCATGATTTCAAAAATCAAAATCTCATTACACTCAATGAAAACATTCCAAACCAGTTTTACCACATTCGTATGATCAAGATCACAAACCTATACCCGATTTGGAGTATGCGACCACCTTGGCTGAGACCAACCCATATTGGACGTGACTAGGATTTGGTCTTATCAGAAAATGGGTGGGTTTTGGATGATTTCGAGTGCACCATAATCTTTTTTCCTCGAGGAACATATTTTCCCAAAGTTTGGAGCTCTGTAGTGCACCAATGCAAAACGCGTCGAAGGGGGGGTCAAACTTGCGATTGTCAGGTTGGAAATAGGTAAGTGGTTCGATCGTGATGGCGTTAGGTCTGGGGGAAGGAGAACACGAAAGGGGATCCGTTGACGAAGACGGCTCGTGATTCCGTTGAGTGGAGAGTGAGAAATCGAAGCTTGGATATTCAGCCATGGGGTGATACACTAATACATGTACGGGCCTGGAAAACAATGTTTGGGGGAAGAGAGTAATTAGCGGTAATGGAGGTAATTGGTGAGATAACATAATTAATTAATTAATTAATTTAATCTCTTATTTGATTTGGTAAGTTACATATGCTATATCTTTTGCATACAAGGTCTGTTTTATATGCTGTTTCTTGCGTTGCATTCATGATGGAGAGCTCTACGACTTGGAATTGGTTTGGACAAATCTGGTTGAGGTTAGTGTATTTTCTCTCGCCATACTATGATTGTTAGTATAATATTAAAATAACATTTTGAAATGATTTCTAACTTTAAAACGTGATTTCAAGAATATTTAAACCAATATCTTATTTTATAAAAAGAATTAAAGTGTTTTAAAATGGTTTTAAATTAAATATCACATTTTTTCCTATTGACGACTATTTTGATGATGTTGATAGATTTAGGCTATTTTGATATTGATTCCACATTATCCCACGTTGGTTGCTTAGATGTATTGTATTGTGTTATTATAGCTACATAGGCTATTATAGACATTTCTATGCTGTTGGTTGCATGTTTGCTTGTTTGTTAGTTGGTTGAAAATGCCGTTCGAAGGTGATATAGGAAAATACCATTAGATAGATTCTGCTATATATCTATCGAATGCACACACATGGGGACTCAAATGATGTGATAGAGTTTCATGCATACTTTGAGCGCACAAATGATGATAAACTCGAATGGGTGAGATAAATATGTGGAGGAGTATTGGTGTATGCCGACTGATCTGAAGATGAAGGACGACGGACTTGGATATGTACTTAGGTCTTCATGGAGGATGACAGACGTTTTCATTTAGTTTGTACTCAACCATTTTTGGTTTAGTATACGACCAAAGTGGTCGTTATCGACTACTCTGGAGTGGTCGATATCTGCCACTACCGATGATGGCCGATTTGGCCGATTTTGACATGGACGATGGAGCGGCATTGAGGAGCAGAATATTATGGTTCATTCATTCATTCAACGTTTGACTTTAATGATATAGCTCTTCGACGAGTGGTTCTAGCGGTGCAGCGAAGATGCAACACTTCGACGTGATGACTTCATGGTTCGACGATGAGGATTCCATGATGGGAAGTGACGGCTTCGACGATGGATAACTAAACTTCAAGATGCAAAGTAGCTGATATGAGTCATATTGAGAGGACTGCCAGAGAGAGGTTACGGTACGCATGATGACACTCTATGACTTATGATTATTTTCTAGAGTAGTTCCCAACCGCGATGATTTCAGACGGGAGTTGTAAGGAAAGTTCCAAGATGAGCTTCGCTATGGATGACATGTGCCATGGGATCATTGATATTCGTAGGTTTCAATGTGTACTCGTAAAGAAGGGGTATGTGAGGACTCTTACTTGGGGTGTTGATGGCCCTCGGATCGTACGATGTTTAGTTCTATTGTATATTGGACCATGGTGATGGTGGTCTAGTTCTTGGCCTACTGAGTGACATGTATTCGAGTACCGAGAGATCGTGATGTTGAGTAGTTGCTGTTATCTCGCCTTTTGGCAAGGCCGTGACACCAAAAAGTTGACCGGGAAACTAAAGATAGCTCATCGTAAAAGTTCGTTATACACTGTTTCGCTATGGATATCAATGAATTTCGTTCGAGCCCGGGTCAGGCTATAATTGATAGGACATGATGAGAAAAACCATAAAAGCCAGCGGTTCAAATTTCAGATTAATCGGAGTTCGTATGAATGAGATATGATCGATCCAAATTAGATACAAGGTGTTGTTCGAATCCATCAGAAAACCAAGGTGACGACCTGTTCGAATCGATCAGATTCGTATCCATCAGAGAGGCATCGTCAAGTTCGAATCCATTGGAGCTTGACAACTTCGAATCGATCATCTTCGGATCGATCAGGCACGGGTCAATTCGCAGGCATGAAGCTCGAGTCCATCTACTCGTATCCATCACCGCACCTTGGTTCGTATCCATTGACTTCGTATCGATCAGAATGGTCAAGCCTTCGTATCCATGAATTTCGTATCGATTGATCGATGCCTAGTTCGAATCGATGAACAAATCGAACTAGACGTTGAAAGCTGAAACGAGATACGCGAAGGACTGATTCAAAATAGATAACAGTACTCGATACAAACAAGGCGAAATTTATGGATACGAATCGGTCAATGCGCCACTGGAAGTGGATCGATACGGGAAACTCGTGCCACGTTATCCCTTGCGCACGTGCTTCTGATCGATACGAAGGGACGAATGAAAAACATGGATTCGAACGCGACAGTGCACACGAAAACACAATATTGAATCGATCATATCTCACGAACCGCTGGTCCAAATGCAACGAAATTTTCACAGTAGCTTCCACGCAAGGTAAAGAGCAATCCTGCCAAGTTTCAGCTCGATTGGAGCATTTTATGATCGATACGAATGTTATCCCGCCTTTTGGCAAGGCCGGGACACCAAGGAGCCGACTAGAGAACAAGGATAGCACGCCATGGATATCACTGAATTTTGTCTGAGCCCAGAATGAGCTACAATTGATAGGACATGACAAGGAAAGCCATAGAGATCAGCACCTCAAATTTCAAGTCAATCCGGACTCGTACGCTCAAGTTATGATCGAGTCAAATTGAAGGGAAAAACGACAATTTCGTATCCATCACTCTGGGCAGTTTCGTATCCATCACCGAAGCCCTGGTTCGAATCGATCAAGGTTCGCACCAATCAGCCTCGAATCCATCGAGATACCCAGGTTCGACTCGATTTCCTTCGTATCCATCGAGCTCGTATCGATGGACTTCGTACACATCAGCAATTGAAGCACTTCGTATCCTTCAGCCAACATCTGCTTCGTATCCATCGAGGCGCTACGCTTCATATCCATCGAGGCGCTACGCTTCGTATCCACTAGAGAGCCTTGCTTTGAACCCGCGACCCATGACTTGTTCACATCCAACGGGTCAACCAACTAGGGTGACGTGTCGTCCATCGAAGTAAACAAGGCGAAATGCCTGGAGTCGAAGCAGTCAATGCGGCGCAAAGACCGGATCGAGACGAAGCGCGCGCGCCACCTCACTTCAAAAGCACGTGCAGCCAGCGAAGCGAACAGATGGAGTCGAATTCATGGAGACGAACCAGACAGCCTATGAGGAATCTCAGTTCGTATCGACCATATCTCGTGATCTACTGATCCAAATCCAATGAAATTTTAAGGGAAGCTCGCATACATGCTGAGGATCATGTCCACCAAATTTGAGCTCAATTGGAGGTAATCTTGATCGATACGAAATGACTTCGTATCGATCACAGATCGACTTGAAACTTTCTGGAAATAGTCGAATGGGTCCACTCACGTGCCAGACCAATTCTCCCGGAGTTTGAGCGAGATTTGAGCTTCCTACGCCTATAAATAGAGCCCCAGAATCAACAGAAAAGGGATCTTTTTTCTCTGAAGCGTCCAGACTCTGCCGGATTGAGATTTCCATCCTACTTTTGCTGTCAATTTCGAATTCTAATCTGTAATCCGTTGTTCATTGCTGTAACCGCTTGTAATCATTGAAAGAGAATCAATAAAATCATCAAAACTTCATAGTGGGCGTAGGCTATACGCCGAACCACTCTAAATTGCTTGTTTGTGCATTTTACATTTCTGTTTGTTGGAGTTTTTGTTAGATAACCTCTGTTTTACATTTACAATCTTCACTTTATCTCTTCAAACAACTCCCGAAGAGTGTTGTGCCCATTTTTGGTACAAACACTTTGGTGCTTTCACTGAGAAACCAGTTTTTTCTCCCGCTCATTGGATCTGCCGTCGATACCGGATTGCACAAATCCAAGAGGAAGATCCAGATATCCAGTCCGGAATCCTTCCATTCTATTCAGATTTGCTCCAAATCTAGGAGAGGACTCCACCACCGAGAATGGTCAGCACAAGAACTGGCGCTACCGCTGCAGAGCAAGAAGGCCGAGATAGGAAGAATCCCACACAGCCGCCTTCTTCCAATCAAGACAATACCACTCACTCGGACTCAACGGGGCTAGTCACCCGACAGGAGTTTCAAGTATTGCTCCAGGAGCTGACCCAAAGCCGTCAGCAGTTGGTGGAACAGTTGCGCGCCAATATCGAGCTGACCAACCAGCTAAACCGCCGGGGGCACAGAAGGTCCAGGAGAGATGATGCCTCCAGAGCGTCTACCGAAAGCTCAGCTTCATCTGATTATCACCACCGAACTACTCGTCCTCGGCTAGAGGGGAGTCGCGCTCAAGCTGCTGAATATCAGCCCGCCTTAACTGTTGGGCAACTGAGGGTAGGACCATCGACCAGCTTCCAAACGGGTCCCTCAACACGAGGAGGTACTGCCCCACAGTACACTACTGCCCCACAGTACACCACGGATAACCGCGCCACAACCGCCACAGCAGAAACAAGGGTTGATACCCGAAATCAATCAGAGCCGATCAATCAACAGCGTGGACATACTCCTGAACCTTATGTCCCAGAAGATACTGAGCCAAGGAGGCGAGATATGGATCGTCGACAGCGCCCGATCCAAACTCGCACCGTGGAACCCGACCACGCCTTAGCTCATCAAGCTCAGAACATGCCCGTGTCGGATATATCAACCATGATACATCAGATGATCCGCGAGAGTCAGGGGCTCACTAATGATGATTGGGGGATTTCCCGTAGTCATACCCCTTTCACAGACGAAGTGTTACATGCTGAACCCCCTAGGCGATTCAGAATGCCGACTCTCCCGATGTATGAAGGAAATAGTGACCCCAACCAGCATATTCTGAAATATGAATGGTCGATGAGCGCTGCAAGGGCCGACGATGCAGTGAAGTGTCGAAGTTTCCCCATCTCTCTGGGGGGAATCGCGACAATGTGGTTTACACGCCTACCACCTAGATCAATTTCTTCGTTCGATCAATTGGCCAAGAGGTTTGTAGAGCAATTCCGTATGCATGTTGCTAGGCCGAAAGACGTTAACACCCTGTCCAGCGTCACTCAAGCTCATGGAGAAACGCTCAGACGTTACCTGGAGAGGTTCCACGTGGCATGTGTTGAGATCACCAATCCTAACGATAATTCAATACTGATGGCTCTGACTAAGGGAATTGATCATGATTCTGAATTCGAGAACTGGCTAGCTGGAAAACCGCCCGCATCGTTGGACCGTTTTTACTACAAGGCCGCACAATTCTTGCGGCAAGAGGACGCAAAACAGTCTAGGAAGCAGGACGATGCGAGGCCCAGCATTGAGGGAATACAGAGCAATGTAGCAGTTAAACAGTCCGGTGAGAGTTCCGGGAAAGTTCAACTAAATATACAAAACAAACAAACCCAGTAGAGAGGAAACAATGGCCAGAATAAGAAGAGAGATGAGAACCGAGGTCCACGACGTAGAGCTCAGATGTTCGACAGTTATACACCGCTAAACACATCATTGGAAAACGTATACTTACAGACTTGTAACACTGTACAGTATAAGAAGCCTGCTCCGAAAGCCCTCGTCGGAGAGGCAGGTTCAGACAGGGAAATTCTGTAGGTTCCATGAAAGCTATGGGCACAATACCAATGAGTGTCGGCACTTACAGGACCTCATCGAGAAGCTGATTAGAGAGAGGAAGCCAGATCAGTTTGTACGGGCGCCGCAGTCTGGCGGAGCGGGCCTCTCGAATCAAAATCGTTCTCAAGATTAGGAAAGAGAGGAGGAACCCGCTCGTGCAGGCGGGAGATTAGTTATCAACACAATAAGTGGTGGTCCCCATCCGGCAGACAGAAGCTGGGGGAAATGGAGTCGTATGCTAGTTCTATCAGGCATGCGGACTTCGAGTGTTATAGTAATTGCGAGGACGGAACCCCGGCGAAGCAACAAAAGATAATATCCGATGATATCGTATTCAGGAGCCGAGACGCCGATAAAGTCGAAGCCCCTACAATCGACCCACTAGTCATATCTGCCCAGGTAGGTCTTGCTTGGATGAAGAGGATCCTGGTTGACAGTGGGAGCTCTGTGAATATCTTGCTTAAACGGGCTTACGATCTAATGAAGATGGAGACAAAGGATTTGAAACCCTGTTTATCCAGAATCCATGGTTTCAACGGAAGTGCCACGATACCCATCGGAATAACTGAACTTCCAGTCGAGTTAGGCGTTGGAGAACGCCGGAGGGTCCGAATGTTACAATTTGTTGTGCTAGAAATTGATTCGCCATATAATGCGTTTCTGGGTCGACCAGCCCTAGCTGAGTTCAGGGCGGCGATCGCCCCATGGTGTCTGACTTTGAAATTTCCCACTGATCATGGGATTGGAGTTGTTCAAGGAGATCAGGCCACAGGAAGGGCCTGTTATGTTGCCGAGCTGCGCGGGGCACAGCGTAAAGAGAAGGGAAAGGGCGTAGAGGAATCTCTCTGCGTCCGCTCTATTGATAATTGACAATTGATGCCTGGGTCTCGGCCCGGGCCCCACGGCCGGTTCTTGAAAGATCTGGACCCTAGGGACAACGAGGATAAAGACGAATCAACGGAGAGTCAAGCTTCTCCAGCCGAACTGACTGTGGACGTCCCAATCAGTGAGGATGATGATTCAAAGATGTTGAAAGTTGGGTCTCAACTGAACAAGCAGACACAGCAGGAATTGGTCGAATTTCTTCGGGCGAATCTCGACGTCTTCGCCTGGACACACTCTGACATGTGCGGGATCTCGCCGAGCATTGCAAGTCACTCCCTGAATATAGATCCGCGACATGTCCCAGTAAAGCAGAAAAGGCGCGGTATGGATCCAGAGAGATCTGCCGCCCTTAAGGAGGAAGTTGATAAACTACAATCGAACGGGTTCATTCGAGATGCTTTGTATCCAGAATGGGTGTCCAACCCTGTACTAGTTCGGAAACCAAACGGGAAGTGGGGAACCTGCGTTGATTACTCTGACCTAAACAAGGCCTGTCCAAAAGATAGCTTCCCACTTCCGCGAATCGATCAGCTCGTGGATTCAACGGCCGGACATGAACTACTATCCTTTATGGACGCTTATTCCGGCTACAACCAAATACCCATGCATTTACCTGATCAGGAACATACCAGCTTCGTGACCGATCTGGGACTCTATTGTTACAAAGTCATGTTGTTTGGTCTAAAGAACGCTGGAGCAACATACCAACGCTTAGTCAACCGAATGTTCGCTGATCAGATCGGGAAGACCATGGAGGTTTACGTGGATGACATGCTGGTGAAGTCCCGATTCTCCACAGATCACGTCAGAGATTTGAATTCGATGTTCAGCATCCTCCGGGAGTACGGAATGAAGCTCAACCCACTCAAGTGTCACTTTGGCGTTGCATCCGGAAAATTCCTTGGGTTCATCGTCAACGCTCGAGGAATAGAGGCGAATCCTGAGAAGATCTGGGCTATTAGAAATTTGCAAACCCCTAGAACTATAAAGCAAGTCCAGAGTCTTAACGGGAAGGTCGCAGCATTGAGCAGGTTCATTTCAAGATCCACCGATAAATGCATCCCTTTCTTCGACCTGATCCGGAAGGGCAAACGGAACTTTGAATGGACCACGGAGTGTGAAGGCGCGTTCCGATCATTAGTTCAACATCTCTCCACACCTCCGATCTTATCAAAACCGGTTGACCACGAGCAACTATATCTCTACCTGGCAGTATCAGAACATGCGATCAGTGCTGCTCTAGTCTGGGAAGAAGACAAAGTGCAAAACCCGGTCTACTATGTTAGTAAGCGGCTAACGGGAGCTGAAAGAAATTATCCGAGACTGGAGAAACTGGCCTATTGCTTGGTCATTGCCTCAAGAAAGCTCCGTCCTTACTTCCAAGCTCATCCGCTTACTGTGTACACCGACCAGCCGTTACGACAGGTCCTCACGCGGCCTGAGACGTCCGGTAGGTTACTCAAGTGGAACATTGAGCTAAGCCAATTTGATATCGCATACGCTCCGCGGAGAGCCATTCAAGGACAAGTCCTGGCAGATTTCATAGCTGAATTCACCGTTCCAGAAGACTTGCCCGAGACCAATAAATCTCCCGAATACATCTGGAAGCTGTATACTGATGGTGCATCAAATGACCGGTGTTCGGGCGCTGGGGTTGTACTTGAGACTCCCGAGGGCCGATCCATATGTTATGCTCTTAAATTCGACTTTCGTGCAACTAATAATGAAGCTGAATATGAAGCCCTCCTAACCGGCCTAAAGCTTGCCAGAGACTTGAGAATTATCGCTGTAGAAATTTATTGCGATTCATAGTTAGTGGTATGCCAAGTACGAGGAGAATACCAGGCAAGAGACCGAAGACTGGCTGCTTACTTGGCACGAGTTCAGGAAATACTAAACCAGTTTGATTATTACGCCATCTATTATGTGCCTCGGGAGCACAATCAGAAAGCCGATTCACTGGCAAAGTTAGCCAGCACAGGTGAAGCGCAGCAAATGGGACTTGTCCCTGTTGAAACTTTGGCCTCCCCGAGCATCGATCGAATAGAAATGAACTCTGTGTTTGAAACCGCTCCCAGTAGAGAGTCTTGGATGACTCCGTATCGGAATTACATTGAGAATGGGACGTTGCCTGAACCTAGAAATGAGAAGAGACAAATTCAGCGGAAAGCTTCGCGGTTCGTCATCCAAAACGGAGTCATGTACAGGAGGGGTTATTCCGTTCCTCTCCTCAGATGTATCGCCCACGAGGAAATCAAACGAGTGTTACATGACGTACACGAAGGAGAGTGTGGCGATCATACCGGAGGACAAGCTCTCGCTAAGAAGATACTCCGATATGGGTACTACTGGCCGACAGTGAACCGAGATGCGGCCAACTATGCCCGGAAATGCCATAAATGCCAGATACATGCCCGAATTCCGAGAGCTCCGCCAACTGAAATAACCCAAATGGTCAGTCCCTGGCCATTCGCAATGTGGGGCATCGACATCATCGGCGCTTTACCTTTAGCAAAAGGCGGTGCGAAATACGCCATCGTCGCCGTTGACTACTTCACAAAGTGGGCTGAGGCCGAAGCCCTTGCAACCATTACGACCAAGAAAGTGATAAATTTCGTGGTTCGCAACATCATCTGTCGATTTGGACTCCCGCATACTATCATCACTGATAACGGAGCCCAATTCGAGAGTGCGGAATTCAAGAATTTCTGTCAACGGTTCATATCCGCAAAAAGTTCTCGGCTGTCGCACACCCCCAAGCGAATGGACAGGTTGAAGCTATCAATAAAGTTATAAAATCGATCCTGAAGAAACGATTGGAGAAGGCTGGGGGCAAGTGGGTCGATGAACTTCCTATGGCGTTATGGGCCTATCGAACGACCCACAAAACCGCGACCGGACACACTCCGTTGTTTCGAATCGATCCCAGATGGAGTTGAAACTTGGCGGGACCGGGCGCGTGGACCCACTCACGTGTCTGAAAGAATCTCCCGAAGTTTGGGCGCGATCTCAGCCTCCTACGCCTATAAATAGCCCCCTGAAGCCTACAGAAAAGGGATCTTTTTTGGCCATTCAACGTCCAGACTCTGCCGGATTCAACTCTACTCCTTTCCATTGCTGTCATACTCAGATTCATTCATTGTATTTGCTGTAATCATCTGTAATCACCGAAGAACATCAATAAAAGATAAAATCCTTGAAGTGGACGTAGGCCGGATATAGCCGAACCACTATAAATTGTGTGTCACTGTCCATTATTTCTGGATTGTTGTTTTTTGCTTGCTTAGATCTGATATTTGTGATTGAATATTGCTGATTTGTGTTCATACACTGGTGCTTTCACAACACTTGGGGTTTGTGACCAATTTTGGTGCAAACAGTTGCTGACTAGGTGATAAGGTCATACAAGTATCATATATCCAACACACTGAGTGAGTGAATGTGAGGATGGATGATGGTTGCTATGTTTGCTTGATGTTTATCATCTTAGGGATGTCACATAATGTAGATATTACCGATGTCGATATCTAGACATCCTTAGTACTTTGATATGCAGTACACCCATGATGACTATCATAGAGTAGCATATATTCGATGTTATGTGCTAACTCTGTGGATGTAGGGACAGGTCAGGTATGATTCTCCATACCCTCTATTCCATATACTATATAGACTTTTATAGTGTTTTGAGATTATTTACCTCTCACACTAGACTGTTGTCTGACTCGAGGTTTTATGCTTTACTTCTTATTATCTCAAGTCCCTTAAATGAGTAGACTAGATAGCAGGTGTAAATAGCACTTGGAGTTGTGCAGATGGACTAGCAAATGGTGATGCTTTCTCATATTTATATTTTGAGTTATTATTCTTTATTCCGCTGTGTGACATTTTGGAACCTTGACAGTGTTAACTTACTATTATTAGAGACAGTTTGCCAATTGAGTTTATTTAGTTGTGTAAACTTTGTTACTGTTTTGTATAACTGTATAAGCCTATGTACTATGATTATGTAGTTTATATAGTTATTACTGCCTCTCCTATTTTATAACTGTGATGACTATTATATTTTATTTGATGCATTGTGAGATATACGAAAGGTTCTGTGATTATGTGATGTTTTATTTTTTCTCTTTTCTTTTATTCTCTTATCGTATTTTCTATTTCTCATCTTCATTTCTTTTTCTTTCCCTTGACAATCATCCTACATCGGTCGAATGCTCCAACAATGCACTATTTGATTATACGAGCATCGATGGTATAGGACGATCGTCACATTTGGTATCAGAGCTTAGGTCATGTGATTAACTTGAGCTGATACCGTGATTCAGTAGAGAAGGGTAGGAGTTCTCACTCTAGACTAAATCAAGAGTATACTTATATACGAGAGAATGCGTATTTGTTATATATTTTGATTTTCAAAACTATATAGTAGTATATATAGTATATAAGTTGTATTGCACACATGAGCACTATTGATGCAGTTTTCTCTATGAGAAACTGATCATTCTTATTATTTATTAAGAGTGGTTTGGCATACAAGAAATGTTGTTATTGACTCCATCTCTGAAGTAAAAGAGTGGGTAGGATCGGGGACCACTAACCTCGATTACATAATATGTTCGCATTATTCTGGAATGCCCAAATTGCTCCATATGATTATGGTTCTCAAGTGCAAATGCCCAGAGTTGACTTTGCTAAGCTGTATAAAGACTTTATGAGTCTAAGAGGTAGACCGTTCCTTGGAATAAAGTTGGCTATTGAGGTGGAAGATGGTATGATATTTGCAAAAGGATCTTCGATGACTTTGAGTTAGATGATGTAATGAGGTAGAAGTTAACCACTATATAACTCCAGGGACGAATAATGAACTGATAGAGTACCCTTATAGCTTCGATTCTCAAGGATCATTTTACTTGGGATTAGTTCATAGTTCGTTTCGAAGAGAAATTTATCTCAACTTTTCAAAAGTCTGTTTTGGAAGTTCGCCGGTTTGTACGATATGTCTATGTCGGATTATGCGACTGAATTTGATGTTCTATCGAAGTACGATCTATCTCGCATTGGTAGTCTATAGAAATAATAGAGAATTTATCATTGGGTTAAGCGATCATCTTGGGAAGCGATTGATTGGTCATACTGACGAGTGCTTCGAGAAGTTAATCGAAAAGGCTTTATGATATGAGAGCTTAAACCTAGTGTGAAGGATTGTCCCGAACTAGTTGAGTAGGGGCAGATAATGGAAGCATATGCATTGAATGTCATTCTGATTTAGTCAATTGCTCCATCGACGAAAAAGAATGGAAAGGGAATTACTATCTAGAGTATGCTTTCCACTTATGGCGATTCCATATGTATTTTATTTAGCATCGAGGTTTCATATTCCTTCGTATTTAGTGCTTTGTAAACAGATTGGAATTGAAGTTCGAAATAGTTAACTGACCTTTAAATTATGATGAACCTTGTTGGTGGCTCCACCAGACGATACATGTGTAACATCCTACATTTTTCATCATAGGGTAATACTATGGATGACTACAGCATCCGTAGCGTTTAGTTTCGGGCCTCAAAATAGAGGAGTGTTACCACAAAGGTTGTCTACACTTAGTCCATACATGGTTTGTCGAAACTTTGTCTTATCGAGTCATGAATATTTTTTGTTATTTGTTTATTATTGGTTGATTTGGGTTTAATTAGGTTCGGTGTTAGGGTCTAGGAATTGACTGGCTAAAGGGGTGCAGAATAGTGGTGGATTGCGAGAGGTCATTGGTAACGACAGGGAATGAAGATAAGGGGACGGTAGTGGTTGGCTTCCCATTTGATGATGCGGTAATGGTTAGCTTTCAATATTCGCTCAATATCCCAACGACAAGTTGTCACCTGTGCCTGTAGCTAGAGAGTGTCCAGACACATTCAATGAGGTAATCAGATTACCACCATATAAGATTGAGTTTTGTATTAATCTGGTTAAACATGCTTGATTGGTAGTTATAACTTTAAGGCAGATGATGCCCAAAGAGCAAAAGAGACCAAATGTGCGAGCGGATGACCTATTAAGGCAAGGTTCATCCGTAGGAGCATATTCGAAGGGGTATGGACCTATAGTGTTTGCCACTAGGGCGGAGGACTCTTTGAGGTTGTATGTTGATTATCGTGAGCTTGATGAGATGATGAACAAGTAGCTGCTTCCACTTATTGATGGCTTATTCGATTAGCTCTATAGCACGAAGGCATTCTCTCAGTTGGACCTTGCGATGGGTTTTCTTGCGCTGAGAGTATCTAGAGAGAATGTGTCGAATACAACATTTCACATGCTATTTTGATTTTTGATTGGTTGGTTATGTAGTTCGGGCTAACCAATGTGTCGGCATGCTTTGTTGGTTTCTAGAACTGTGTTTTAAGGAATCACTTAAGTGAGTCCATGCTTGTGTTCATTGTGACATTTTCATCTACCCATGGATGTAAGAGGAGCACAAGAATGATTGATAATGGCATTAAAGGTGTTAAGAAAACACCGACTGATGATGAGAAGTTTTCTTGGATTGGTAAGATGTTATATACATTTTACCAAGGACTTCTTTAAGGTAGCAGCACCGTTAACCGACTTAACGAGGGGCTATCAGACTTTTTATTTGGACTTGAGGTGTTGACATGCATTAGTGAGTCTGAGGGAGGGGTTGACGAGTGCACCGATATTACTCATTCCGAGCGGGAACAAGGAGACGATAGTACACACATGCATGTGATACTTAACTGGGTGCGGTATTGATACCGAAAGGTAAGGTTGTCGCATGTTAGTTGACAGCTGAAACCGCACAAGAGGAAGCATCCGACTCTTGATTTGGAGGCGGCGACGCACTACGCCATAGATGACCTTCTGCAACATTTTTGCAAGGTGTTGCCAGCTAAAATGTTGCGATAGATATAAAATTTTGGTCCTACTGCAACGTTGTATTTTTGGTGTTACCTTAGCCATAAAAATGTGTTGCTCTAGCTAAACAAGTGTAACACGATGCAACATTTTTATATAGTGTTGCTATAGATGTATTCAAATTAAAAAATTAATAAAATTAGCAATCCGCGTGAATACGATCCAACGATCTATATTTAATCTGATTGTTAAAATGGATCACCGCTACAATTTGCCCCAAATTTTCGTTTTCCCGCCTGAACTCCAGTAGATCCCTTTCGGTTTTCATTTCTCAAATCAAAACGCAAATAGAATACTTCAATGGAATTTCGAAAATCCTAAAATGATTACTCGCACTATGTTCATCGATTTGAATTGCAAACATCACCGTTCAAATCATGGAATCTATAGCCCTCTCCTCTTTGAACACCCTCTTCTTCCGCCGCCAGATTCGCCGTCCTTCCAAACTTGTTAAAATGACAAAGTGCGAAAAGAACGTGTATTTCTCAAATCGAAATTAAAAACACTCAATCCAAACTTGTTCGAACCCAGACAAAATTCTCAATCAAAATAAAATTGTTTGATTCAGGCGACTTAGGTGATTTAAGGTTTAGAGTTCGAAGAATTTGAGGTTGCGGCACGGAGGTGGTATTAGATTTGGAGATCGTGAATTGGGTCTGGTCGCGAATGCAATCGGCGATTTGTGGCTTGATGATTTGTGGTTTGAATGAAGTCGCTAATGGAATCCGGTTCAGGTCGTTTGGATTTTTTGTGTTTTTTTTGTTTTTTTTGAATTGATGGTCGGGATTGCTGAGAAGATGGTCGATGTAGACAGAGTGAAGGCTGTTGTGGTGGTAGACTGTGAATGTAGGTGTCGTGAATGCTGTGAGGTGGTTTGAGGGTTTGGGTAGTTTCAGGTGGGATGAAGGAAGTGTTGAATGGTGATGTATGAAGGCAGTGCTGGTTTATTGTATGATATTCAACATGTCTGATCACACTGTCTTCTTATAGATTGTTGGTTTTGTCATTGGACTAATACCTCAAATCAGAAACACATTGATTGGTGAAGGTGCTCCTGTTCGTGTAATTCAAGACTCTGCTTCATTATTAAGGCATTTTCTACTGATTTAACCCAAAGTAAATGCTGATTATTATTCTAAAACTTAGCTGGTGTTGATTATTTTCCAAATTATTCAATGCAGTGATGGAGCAATTCCTGCTACCACTCTGATAATGGGAGGAAACCCTATCAAAGGTGAAGTTTTTATTAGTCAAGCAATGTTTCTTTTTTATAGAAAATGATGTGATAAAAATTATGTTTTTAATAATATGATTTTCAGGTTTATGGGGATCAAACCTTTGCTTATCGCTCATATTTGGAGTTCTAGTTGTTCATTATATTTTGCTGCCTTTATTCGGCATAGTTATAGTCAAGGGAGCAGTGCATATAGGACTTGTGCGTGCTGATCCATTGTATCAGTTTATCCTACTACTGCAGTACTGTTTACCACCTACAATGAACATAAGTAATGCTTAAGATTTATACATATATTAGTCATATTTCCCGAGATATAACAGTGATTTATAATCAAATTTTTTGATAACGGCAGGTACCATTACACAGTTATTTGGAGCTGGAGAAAGTGAGTGCTCAGTTATATTACTATGGATGTATGCCTTGGCTTCTGTTTCGCTGACTTTGTGGTCTACCCTTTTCATGTGGCTTGTATCTTAAGTAGCTTATACCGGCCTCCTCGGTTTGTATTAAGTTATTGATATCTCATAGATTATTATTCTTTATTCCTTATAAGAACCACAAATACACAGGCTGAATCTATACTGCAATTTTGTGTTAGACCCATTGCCTGTTTAAATGTAATATATTAGTAAGGTATTGTGTAATAGATTGAAAGTTATTTTGGAAGTGTTGATATCATACAGACAATATGTAATCATTCAAGACATGGCTATTGTTGATGGTGAAAGTTTTACGTAGGATATACCATAAACTTCAACAAAGTAATGGCCCATCAGACCCCCGCCGGTGCTGCGCCCGGACCCACTACTCGGCTCGCCTTCGGCTTGACACTCGGCTCGTCATATATTTGTCAGTGTCGGTGTCTGTATAAATTGAAACTGCATATGTAATGAGTGAACTGAGTGATGTAGTGAGGAATATCTGTATATGTGAATATCAGTGTTATATATCATTGAATTGTAAAATAGTAGAGTCAGGAATTTGTACTATTTCAAATGTTGAAATAAAATATTTATTTAAATAAATTACTGTTTAAATATCAAATTCTGTGCAATAGCATTTTATTAAATAAATATTTATTTTTATTAAAAAATCAAATATGCTCTACATTGTGGGCCCCATAAATTCAGAAAGTTAATATCTATAGCAACATTTTGGAATGTTGCTACAGATACCTATGGGTGTTGCTATAGATACAAATAGGGTTCTATTGCAACAATATTACTTATGTTGCCTTAGATAGTCAAAATGTTGCCTTTGAGGTCTAAGGCAATGGCAAAAATTGCATCACCCGAAAAGTGTTGCCATAGACCTATGGCAACATTTTTTTTGTGTTGCAGAAGGCCATTTATGGCGTAGTGACGATAGAGTTCGCCTTGGGCATTTGAAGGCACTATCTATTCGAAGGGGAGTTCGAGTGGTTCAGTGATCCCACATCATTGAAG
Source organism: Allium fistulosum (assembly GCA_030737815.1). Lineage (NCBI taxonomy): Eukaryota > Viridiplantae > Streptophyta > Magnoliopsida > Asparagales > Amaryllidaceae > Allium > Allium fistulosum. Next base: position 80,183,480 of record CM060908.1, on the reverse strand, counting down.
TATCTCTTCTCCGAGAAGGATCTCAACCTTCGTCAGCAGTGATGGTTGGAATTCCTAGCCTCATATGACTTTGACATTTCTATATATTCGTAAGAGAAATGTGGTCTTTGATGTTTTGAGTAAGAGACATACCAGAGCGATATTCCTAAAGTGGGCATTGCTCGAGTTTATCACCGATTATGACTCCAGAATTCGATGTGAGCTAGTGCCAAAGATGTTGGCCAATTTGACTATCAGACCTACTTGGATTTAACGGATCGGTACTAGTCAAAAGCGTGAAGCTAGACCTGCGGAGATCATGGATAAATTAGAGGAACAAGTAGTTCCTATAGAGGTGAGGCAGTGAGGACTCGCCGAGACAGTTGGCTTCGCAAGGATGAGATGGATTTTACCGATGGAATGCCAGGACTAGAAGAGAATAAAATAACATTTGAGTCACAGTTGATAAGTGATGAAAATGCTAGATTTATATTCATTAAGTCCAGTAGAATGGCATCCGAATTTGTCGAGTTATATATGGAATCGATAGTATGATTCCACTGGATGCCGAGAGCATTGTAAGGGTCGATACCTGTTGTACACTAGTGGGTCATGGGAGAACTTACAAGAGGCATTTAGGAAATTGGCACCAAATTGATTAGATGATGTCGAGACTAAACCAGAAACTTGGAGACCTTGTAGGCCTATTTGTACCGATAGACGTGATACGAAATGGGTTAGGGGAAAGGTAGTGGAGTAGTAAAGGTTCAGTTAAGCGAAAGCGGAGGCGATTTTACATAAGAGACCGATGAGAGCATGAGGACCGCTTGTCCGGAGTTCTTCATCAGAGGAGATTTCTATTTATCGTCAGCTTTCGTATTAGATATCATATTTGATGTTTTATGCTAGATAGTTTAGTATCCTGTATGCTAGGATAGGAATGGATGTTATTTTTGATGTTTTTCCTTATATGTGCCTATTGATGTTTGATTGTTGACGTTAGACATGATTACTTATGCTTATATGGTTGTTAGGAATGCATGATAGTTATGGTTTGATATAGCGTATTTATTTGAGATGATCGCTATATATGATTTGGTATACCTATTTACATGATGATGCTACTATTGTGCTTTATCCTCTTTGTTGAGTACTTGATCAGGTACATGGAAGCAAGTGTTGGCTATTTGGATGCTTATCCACTTTTATTCACATCTAAATGGTATGCTCTTGCTATAAAAGAGGCATGTAACACTTGTGGTGTAGATTTGGTGATATATGTTTGGTTGTCCTTGAAAATGAGATACCTCAGATACGAGACGTATATATGTCTATTGTTGTATCGAGATTTTTCCTAAACCTAGCCGCACAAAGGAGGTGCACCGAAATTTTCTGTGACAATGGCCAAAATTGAGAGAAATGTCAAGGTATATGATGTTAGACATTGTCCATTGTCCGTTTCTTTGGAAAATAAGTGCCTAACGTAGATGTTTGGTTTAGCCACATTGATTTTGGATGTAATAGTGATTATACATAGGGATGAGGATAATGGCTCCAGCTGATTCTGAGTCTATTTCCTTTATTGTGATCGCCTTCACCGATTGTTGCCGAGAATTGATAAGTAACGATTTCTCTTGTATCGTTGCTTACGTGAGGGTATTGGGTTATGTTGCTTCGTCCTTGGGATTTCGAGGACGAAATCCTTTTAAAGGGAGGTGTAACGACCCGTATTTTTAACAGTTGGATATTTAAATAATTGATTTAAATATTAAATTGTTAATTAATTGACGGTCCCAAAAATATCGCATACGATCGAATCAGGACTTGAGATCACTTTCGTTGAGTTTGTATCAATGTTGCGAATTAAAACGAGTATAAGGATTGTTATATTTGGATATCATACGATCCGATGGTCAAAACGATCTCAAAAAGCTGAAATTATCATCCCAAAGCGCAGTCTCGGATAGTGATGAAATACATACCATCAGGATAGAAAAAATGTGATGCATGTAGACGAGTTTCGTGGTGATCGGACGCGTCATTTTATCGTACGAGCTCAAAAAGCATGATCGTTTTATTTGAGAAATTAAGTAAAATGAATATAATATTAACATATATTATCCAAAACCCTACATTCTCATTGGCCAAGCACTATTTCACTCGTTCTCCAGCAAAAACATGGCGCCCCTTAATCCATGATTTCAAAAATCAAAATCTCATTATCCACTCAATGGAAAAATCCCAAACCAGTTTCATTGCATTTGTATGACCGAGATCTACAAACCTATATATGATTTGGAGTTTGCGATCACCTTGGCCAAGATCAACCTATATTGGACGCGCCTAGGGTTTGGTCTTATCAGAAAATGAGTGGGTTTTGCACGAGTTCGAGTGCACTATAATTTTTATTTCCTCGAGGAGCATATTTTCCTAAAGTTTGGAGCTCCGTGGTGCATCGATGCAAAACATATCAAATGAGGGTCACACTTGCCGCTGTTAGGTCGAAAATAGGTTGGGGGTTCGGTCGTGATGGCATTGAGTCCGGGGGAAGGAGAACACGAAGGGGGATCCGTTGGTGAAGAGGGCTTGTGATTCTGTCGACTAGAGAGTGAGAAATCGAAGCTTGAATATTTGGCTATTGGGTGATACACAAATACATGTACGAGCCTAGATAACAATGTTTGGGGGAAGAAAGTAATTAGCGGTAATGGAGGTAATTAGTGAGGTAAGTTAATTAGTTAAGTTATTTAAGTTCTTATTTGATCCGGTAAATTATATACGCTATATCTTTTGCATATGAGGTCCGTTTTAGATGATGTTTCCTGTATTATGCTCGTGATGGAGAGCTCCACGACTTGACGATGGTTCGGACAGATGTTGTTAAGGTGAGTGATATTGTCTCTCACCATACTATGATTGTTAGTATAATGTTAAAATGACGTTTTAAAATGATTTCTATCTTCAAAACGTGATTACTAGAATATTTAAACCAATATCTTATTTTATATAAAGAATTAAAAGTGTTTTAAAATGTTTTTAAATTAAATATCACATTTTTCCCTATTGACCACTCTTATTAACGACATTGATAGATTTAGGCTATTTTGATATTAATTCCACATTATCCCATATTGATTGCTTGGATGTATTGTATTGTGTTATTATAGATATATATAAGCTATTATAGAAATTTCTATGGTTGTTGGTTGTTGGTTGCATGGTTGCTTGTTTGTTAGTTGGTTGAAAACGCCGTTCGAAGGCGATATAGGAAAATCCCATTGGATAGAGTTTAGTGTGTATCAATCGAATGCACACACGATAGGGATTCAAATTATGTGATAGAGTACGTGCATATCGATTGAGTGCACAAATAATGCTAAACTCGAATGGATGGGATAAATATGTGGAGGAATATTGGTGCATGCCGACTGATCTGAAGATGTAGGATGACAGACTTGGATATGTACTTCAAACTTCATGAAGGATATCAGACGTTTTCATTTCGTTTGCAACCATTTTTGGTTAAGTATACGGCCAAAGTGGTAGTTATCGGCTACTCTGGAGTGGTCGATATTTGCCGTCATAGATGATGGCCGATTTTGACATGAACGATGGAGCGACTTTGAGGAGTAGGATATGATGGTTTGTTCGTTCGTTCAACGTTCGACTTTGGTGATATGGCTCTTCGACGAGTGGTTTTAATGGTGAAGCGAAGATGCGACACTTCGACACGATGACTCTATGGTTCGATGATGATTCCATGATGATTCCATGATGAGAAGTGATGGCTTCGATGATGGATAACTGTACTTTGAGATGCAAAGTAGATGACTATGAGACGTATTGAGGGGACTGTCAGAGGGAGTTATGGGATGCATGATGATACTCTATGACTTATGATGGTTGTCTAGAGTAGTTCCCAGCCGCGATGACTTCAGGCGGGAGTTGTAAGGATAATTCCGAGATGAGCTCTGCTATGGATGGCGTGTGCAAAAGGATCGTTGATATTTGTAGGTTTCGATGTGTACTTGTAAAGCAGGGGTATGTGAGGATGCTCACTTGGGGTGGTGATGGCTCCCGGATTGCACGATGTTTAGATCTGTTGTATCCTGAACCATGGTGATGGTGGCCTAGTTCCTAGCCTATTGAGTGGCATGGATTCGAGTATCGAGAGACCGGGATGTTGAGTAGTCATTGACTAGGCGATGAGGTCATACGAGTATCGTATATTCAATGCACTGAGTGAGTGAATGTGAGGATGGATGATAGATGCTATGTTTGCTTGATTGTTTATCACCTTAGGGATGTCACATGACGTAGATATTACCGATGCCGATATCTAGACATCCTTAGTACTTTGACGTGTAGTACAGTCACGATGGCTATCATAGAGTAGCATATATTCGATGTTATGTGCTGACCTTGTGGATGCAGGGATAGGGTAGGTATGATTCTCTATACCCTTTGTTCCATATACTATACTGACATTTAAAGTGTTTTGAGATTATTTATCGCTCACACCAGACTATTGTCTACTCGAGGTTTTGTGCTTTGCTTCTTATTATCTTCGATGCTCTTAAATGAGTAGACTAGATAGCAGGTGTAAATAGCACTTGGAGCTGTGAAGATGGGCTAGTAGATGGTGACGCTTTCTCATATTTATATTTTGAGTTATTATTGTTTATTCCACTGTGTGACATTGTGGAGCCTTGACAGTGTTGACTTACTATTATTAAGATAGTTTGTTAGTTCAGTTTATTTAGTTGTGTAAACTCTATTATTGTTTTGTAAAACTGTATGAGTCTGTGTACTCTGATTTTGTGGTTTATATAATTATTACCGTCTCTTCTGTTTTATACTTGTGATGACTATTATATTTTATCTGATGTGTTTAGAGATATACGACAGGTTCTGTGATGGTGTGATGTTTTATTTCTTTCTCTTTTCTTCTATTCTCTTCACTTCTTTTCTATTCCTCATCTTTATTTCTTTTTCTTTCCCTTAACAATTATCCTACATCGGCCGAATGCTCCGACAGCGTGCTATTTTGTTATATGAGCATCGATGGTGTAGGACGGTCGTCATAATTAAAGTCATTTACAAAAGCAAGTTCAAGAGGATTATTGTACTTTCTTCCATAAAGCTTCAGAGGGCTTTCAAATTCACTCATATGCTCCATGTTGAAGCCACCATCAAGATAGTAACAAATTGCGTCATGAGTCCCACATCGCCAATGGAAGTAAGTCTACCTCCCTCCAACCACTATAAATAGAGATGCAACCCCTCATGAAAAGAGACTCTTAACTTCTTTCTAACTCTTATCACTTTTTCCGATTAGGATCTTCTTCAAGTTTTCTTTATTTAGATTAAGAGAGCTCGAGGAAAAACTAATGGCATAAAGGATAATAAAGGAGAATATGACATATTTGTAAATAAAGGCCTATGCAATTAGGTAAAATATTTGCACATTCTCTATTGCTTTTTGGACTTGTCTATTTTACCTTTTGAACTTATAAACTATGATTAAAATAAATTTGCAAATTATCATAAAACCAAAAGGTATCTTTGGACATGCCTCCTTAAACATATATGTTGAACCAAATTTCGGTTTAACATTTTGCAAATTATCATAAAACCAAAGGGTATATTCGAAGGTTAATCGTGGTTGAACCGAGGTTGGGTTGGGTCTTAAAACACTGATGTCCTATTATACTATTATACCACATAATTTTAATCACGCATCACCCTAGCTTCGCCATCCCATAATTTGCGGCAACCACACATTGTTCTTTTATCTCTTGGTTTGCTGCCATTCAGTATTATATTATTTAACATACATCCCAAGATTTACGGCTTGCAATAAAATAAAGTGATTCACTCCACATCAAATTCTGTCATCTCCTTTACCTATTCTTTTCTGCCCTTTCTCTCCTCTGCTATCTCTTATATAAAATATAATATCATTAACTACTTCAATTCCGGCCTCAGTAAATCACACTGCTTCTTAGCGTCATTCAGAGTCCAACAACACTGGATTTATATAATGCCAAGGGATGCCGACCATGTTCAGTGATGTCGAAGTTCAAGTGTTATGTCGACATTAAGGTTTTATGTCGAAGTTGAGTAGTATCTAATGATATAGAACCCAATGTCAAAGCACAAATAATGCCGTAAGTTAGGCTCCATGCCGTCAGTGAATTTATGATAAGTGATGTCAATGGGTAAATGAGATCGAAGAATTTGATGTCGTAACTGGTGATGTTGTGGTATTGGATGTCGTCAATATGGAATGCCGTAAGTAATCCATGTCATAAGAGTACTGATGTCGTAGGTTATTAATGCCACGAGTGAGTTATATCGTAGATTATTGATGTTGAATGGACTTTTCACTGCAAGTTAAACAATGTCATCAGATAGTAATAGCGCAAGTTAGCTAATGCCACAGGGCTATCTAATGTCGTCAATGTCGTAAGGCTTCTTACCATAAGTCACGTGAATGCCGTAAGGTTGCCTAATACCATAAACACTTGATGCCGGCCATGTCTTGATACTATAAGTGTTTGGTATTGGTCATGTCCTTATGTCGAAAGTTTCTAGTGTCGCCATCCAAAGTTACATGTCGAAACTTTGAGTGCCATTTTAGAGATTCAGAAAAATTAACCGATTACAAAGGATCAAATCCAGAGCTTCATGTCGAAGTGCGAGTCAGTAGGTTGAAGGACAAAATTTGAAAAAAAAATTAGGCTGAAGGACAATGCTAATTATAGCTGACATTATGTTCATTTTTTATAATATACATAATGCTAACTATAATTAGCATTGTCCTTTAGCCTAATTTATTTTTCACAGTTTGTCCTTCAGCCTAAAAATAAAACTTGTTGTCCTTTGGTTTAAATTTGTTTCAAAGTTTTTCCTTGTGCCTATTTTCCACTTCAGAAAGCATATAATTCGAAATGTATAAGGATTCAGATGCATATTATATTTTACAAATATAAAGTTGTGAATACATATGTTCGATTCTAAAGGAATAATGTTTCAAATATAACAAGATGTGGGATATATAAAAGTTTTGAATATACACCCGAGATTTCAAAAAATGAACCATATACATGCTTTCAAGTATCCGGTTTCATATATATATATATATATATATATATATATATATGAATGAGGATTTTCACTCAAAGGGCTTATTTGTGCAGGGTAATAAGTTTTAAGGACAACAATTCCAAAAAATTAGATTAAAGGTCAAATTACAGGAAAAAGATAAATGAAGTTGTCATTTTCAGTTATATAAAAATAATGATAAATGAATTTATTAATTTACTGTATAACTTAAAAAGATAAATGAATTTATCATTTTTTTTGTAAATTGTCCTTAACACTAATTATTCAGAATTATTATCCTTACAACTTATTACTCTAAAATAACAAGCCCTTCAACCTAATTTCCACAAATATACGATGTTTTATAAGCTTCAAAAGGATATATATAGCTTCAAATATATAAAGCTTCGTATATGTAGATTTCATATATGTAAGTTTCAAAGATTTGCAATTTTGAATGTATAGAAGTTCGAAGGTATTTGATGAATCTCTGGCTATAAAAAGTTTTTGACACACATAGCTTCAAAAGCATATATATTGGGGTTTTGAGTATTATAGCATTTCTTACATATATGAATTTTATATAAGTATATAAAGTTTTATATGTACTTGGTTACCAAATATATAGATAAAGCTCAAAAATGTTTATATGCAATGGTTTTTGAAATTATAATAGTCTGTAATACACCAGGCTTCTGAAAATCTATAGACAGTTTAATATATATGCATATAATTAAATTTTCAAGTGAATTGGTTTTGAAATGAGCAAGCCTTGAATATATAAGGCTCCATATACACAACTTAGAATATGTATAAGCTTTTGAAAATATTGGTATGAGCTTTGAATACAAACTGGATTGAAATATATATACACACACACAAAATCAGAGTTTAGAATAATACAAAGTCTTGGATATAAGTGAGTTTCAAATGCTAGTCAGCTTCAAGAACATATATTAGATTTCAAATATTGAATAGTTATATATATACACACACACACAACCATGGATACATGTGTGTGTATGGGTTTTGAAAGAAGACAAATTCAAATATACAAGGTCCAAGATGATGCTAGGTTTCAAATATATCAATCTTTAAATATACAAGGTTTTAAATGTACAAGCTTCAGGTGTATGTAAGCTTTGTGTGCAGCAGATAGCCACGTCAGGTAACATTGTATGCTTCGGGTAATGTCATATACATCAAAATTTCCAAATATATATGTTTTACATATGTCAGGTTTCGTACATATATAAGTTTTCCAATGTACATGGGTTTTTGAATACATATCAGTTTCATGCATATATTCAATTTCAGATACGTATGTACGTAGTTTGGCAGTTTCAGTATATTTACCGTTTAGGTATCAAACCATAAGAATGTAAACTCCGGTGGTTATATAAAGCATTATATATATAACTGTAGATAAATAAGTCTTAAAAATCATAAAACAGAAAATCTTCAAAGTTAAAGACTTCGAAAGTAGGCGGTTTCAAACATACAGTTTTATATATTTAAATGATATATTAGTTTCAAGTATATGTATATAAGTTTCAAAAGATCATAGTTTTGCACACATGTGGTTTCGTATTAAATGCATAATTCAGTAAGTGTGTTAAAGTACACACCGGTAATACCTTGTTAGTACACAATCACATGCCCTTTGTTGTTGGATTGGGCAAACATGAAATTAAAAATGATTATTGAAGTAAGGTAGGGGACATTGAATTGTCAAACAATCATTGTTTAGGAGTAGTGAATTTCGAAATTAAAAGGGCTTCCCTATCGATATGGGACATTTTGAGACATATACCAAGTATAAAAAAAATGGATGAACACGTATTCTAATTATAAGTTTTCACTTGCTTGTGCACTAAGTTTGTTATCATTCGATAAATATGACCATATTACATCATTGTTATTCCACTTTCATTTCCGATTAATACCATTGATGCTTTTAAGTGTAAAAGCTAACGTTTTGTAGGTATGCTGCAAAGGGAAAATTGCAATTTAACGAGTTCAACAGTGAAGTTTTGTGGTGACCGCCCACCATGGATCAACTCTACTCACTAAAATTTCAAATTTGGTTTGTTTATACTTGGAATTCGTCATATGCTAACACAAAATGTGAATTTCTTAACAGGTCAAAACAAGGGCTAATCTACTATGTGAGTGGACATTTGAGAAACTCTGGATTTTCTTGACAAAATGTAATGGAAATCTTCGTTACCAGATAGTTCTCTAGACCCTTATGACAAATGGATTTTGGGACTTGTTATGATCAGATGGCTTTCTGGTCTTCTATATTAGATGGATTTATGAACTTGTCTTAAACGGATTTTTGGTTTTCTATGGAAAAGGATAATTTAAATATCCAACATAAAATGATTTTCTATCTCAAGGCCTGGATTTATATAATATAATGGATTTCTTTGTGAGCTTATGGATCATTATCAATCCTCCATCACATACCAGTTTCTTAAAAAGGATAAGTATTCAAAATCCTCTTAAAAGAAGAGATTCCTAAAGAAAAAGTGTGTTCTTGTCTGTAAAGTCTATCAGTTCATAAATCATGACTTTTCAAACTTACAAATAAGATATTTCTTTTCACTAAGCAAAACCTGAAGTGGTATGATTATACATATCATATAAAGGTGGAGTAATATATACACCAACCTTATTTCTAATAAGAAATTTATTCAATGAAGTTTTACCAAACAAATCTTTGGGAAAAATATTTCAAAAATCAAAAGGTTTATTTAAATTACCTTATGGATCATGAAAACATATGTCTATTTATTTCAAAAGGAAATTATAAATTTATACCATTGGACATTATGTCCTTCATAAAAGATTTTAAAAATACCACAACATATTTATGCTACTAAAACTCTAATTAGAAGAGTCTACTCTCAATTAAAGGACTATCAGTTCATGAACCATGACCGTTTAGTCCCTTACTCGAGATTTACATTTATATTATGAGATAATAGGTTTTACAAAAAACTTCCTTTTGAACATCAAGTACTAGGAATAGAATCTCTTATCAGTGCCATTAAAGCGTGCCAAGTAACTTTTGAGAAGCAAAGGAACGAAAATGCATTCATCAAGAGTCATGATCATTATTAGCTAGAAGGGACAAATCAATTAAACCAATATTTGCTGCGAAAAGAAATCTACAATTCAGGAGCTGAATCATTATCCAATATTATAATTTTCAAGCTACAAGATTCAGACTAGATCTACGAGGATCATCCGAAAATAGGATAATAAGATTACGAATCAATAAAAGATATCTCGGATTATGGCTTGTTTTAAGTTTCAAAGCACTTGTGATTTTAATCACAACTTACTTCAAATTCCAAAACACTCGTAATCTCGATTTCTACTTAGATAAATTTTTTCTATGTAGATTAACTCCAGGATCGTGCGGCTACAACGTGACTATGCTTATAATTTCTATCGAATTCTAAAAGCATTTATGATTCCGACCATAAGATGGATTCAACATGAGATCAATGCAAAGTATCTTGAATAATTATGGGATTTACACCTATAAGATCAAGAATGTTAATTATAGAAAATCGATCTTTGATTACCAATGAAACTACAAAGTGCATTTGAGTAAAATATATCAAGAAGGGAAATTACCCTTAACAGTGTGGATTCGCTAAAGAATTACATATACAAAGGATTGCTCCCCAGCTCTCATTACATTCTTTATGAAAAGCAAGTTGAATGGAATAGCTACCACTCACACTTTAGGCATATCATGTTACGATAGGATGGATTTCATATGCATAAGAAATAAGGTTTTCAATCGAATTTGAGATTGAATTCCATTGGAAGGTTAAAAGATAAAAGAAAATTCTCGAATATGATCAATAAACTCAGAAGTAAGACGGCTAACTAAGTGCCCAATATTAACAAAGGATATCAATATATAGTGACTACAAATTCAGAAAAAGGTAACTCCAAAAAGGAGATTTGGTACTCCGAAAAGTTGTGGCAAATGCTAAGAATTCTGTTGCTGGATCGCTGGGGCCAAATTGGGAAGGGCCCCTAATCATACATACAGTGATCCCACCCGGGGCTTATAGACTATGCCGACCTGATGGCAATATAATAACAAGAATATGGAATGCTGAACATTTGCGATCATATTTCCCAACGATGGATGAAAAAAGAGGTTAAAATAAGTGTATCTAAATGGTTGAGGAGTAAGACTCACCTAAAATAAAAGGAAATGCCTAAACCACTACCTAAGATGGTAGTAAGGGGTGAAAGCCTTTATCTGTGCCAAGATGGCCTGGTCAAAGCACCTCCTATAGGGAGGTCAGAGTAAGCCTTTGGTACCGTCTGAAAAGGCCTGACCAAAGCATATGAAAACCCTTAATCCTGCCTACGTGGCCTGGCCAAGGCACCTCCTAGAGGGAGGATGGAGTAAGCCTTTGACACCACCTAAAAAAGCCAGGTCAAAGCACTGACCCATCTTCAGTACGCCTATAAGGCCTGACTGGAGCGCCTTCCAGAGGGAGGATGGCGTAAGCCTTTGACACTACAAGTTAAAGCACCGAACCAGCCTTTAGTACCGTCTATAAGGCCTAACTAAAGCACCTCCTAGAGGGAAGTCGGGTAAGTCTTTAGCTTTGCTTAAGAATAGCAAACCAAACACGCCAAAGAAAAGACTTAAATCATCACCTAAGACAGTGATAAGGGGTCCGATTTAAGTAGATATCATCATCTAAGATGGTGCCAAACAAGTCAATCAAAATCAGAGCTAATTAGTGCTCCAAATCAATTAATCTTCAAGAGGAAGATCCGTCAAAATTAGAGCCAATTAGTGCTCGAGGAAGATCAATCAAAAATGAGCCAATAGCGCTCCAAAGCAAAACAGTCTTTTAGAGGAAGATCTATCAGATATGAGTTGTCATTATTTCAAAAGAAAGCATTATTGCCAGATAAGGATTTCTGATCTTCCATTATTATTACCAAATATGGATTTTCAGGTCTTCTATTATTATTGCCAAATATGGATTTCTGGTCTTTTATTATTACTAGATAAGGATTTCTAGTCTTCTATTATTATTGCCAAATAAGATTTTATGATCTTTTATTATTACCAGATAAGGATTTCTGGTCTTCAATTATTATTGCCAAATAAGGATTTCTAGTCTTCTAATATTATCGGATAAGGATTTATGGTCTTATATTATTATTGCCAAACAAAGATTTTTGGTTTTCTATAATTATCAGATGGATTTCTTATCTTTTTTATTTCCAGATGGATTTTTAGTCTTCTATAATTATCAGATGGATTTTTGGTCTTCTATTATTATCAGATGGGATTTCAGGTCTTTCATTCGAATTGCTATTAATCATTTGGATTGTTATTAATATATGGTTTTTCTAGTCTTCCATTATTGCTAGATGATTTTCCGGTCTTCTGTTTAGATGGATTTCTATTTATCTTTCCAAATAACTTCCTAGCTTCCTACTCGGAATATTGTTGCTGCCAGATAGATTGATGGTCTTTTATTCATGATATTTCTAGAGAAAATCTGATGCTCTCTCCTATAACATTACCAGATAATCTTCTGGGCATTCGCTTGAAAACATAATGTTATTTATTGATCTCTTATAGCAAAATAATAATCTTAACTTATACAGATAATGTAGGAAGTATATACCTAGTTATAACTTAATCAAATTCAAAAAGGGATTGCTTGAAATTGAGTTTAAAATTAATAACGAAAGTTATCATTTATTTTATGTTTACATGAAATCGGGATTGGAAAAGAAATCTTATAAGGAATCGAGAAAGTAAAGAAATCCTTGGTTTTACACTAAAGTGTAAAAAGCTTCTTCTATACAAGAGGAGGGGGCAAATGTTAGCCATATAATTTCAATGTTGAAGGTAATACCATAAGTGGTGGCGTCACAAAGAAACCAATTTCGTTAGGACCAATGTCAAAGGAATGGTGATGAACCAATGCCACAAGTATGAAGATATATCAATGTCGAAAGCCTACGATACCGCATCTCATGCAATGTCGCAACTTAGCCATGCTGCATCTCATACAACATTGCCTCCATTCGTATTATGCTCCATCAATACCGCACCTTGTCAATAAGCAGCATGCTGCAAATCAGAGCAATGTCGCTCGTATTCATGTCGCCTTACTTCAATATCACGTTCCACTGAAGACATATATCATCAGTGCTGCATTACATTAGCACCACACTTTGGGGATATCACCGCAAACCTCTAAAGAGACATTGATGATGAACATTGTCAATGTCCATGAAGGCTATCAAAGCAGATGCTCCTCCATAATGATGTCGCTCTATGTCAATGCCTCATTTAACATCACACTTCATCAATGTTTCATGTAATCCATGTTGCATTCTTTCAATGCCACCCTTCATCAGCGCCGCCTTTTATTAATGCCGCCCTTCATTGATGCCCCCACTTCATCCATATCGTCTTTAGTCGATAACGCCCTTCAACCATATCGAGCTTCATCAATGTAGTAACGTGAACAATATTGATGTCGAATGTCGACAAATGTGAAGGAAGTCATAAACAAAAGAATGTTGAAGAGTGGTGATAAGCTTGCCACATTGAAGGTTGCCTACATGATAATAAGCAACATACATTAATCGAGGATGTATTTCATGAACTTTGCATATTGACAATGTCACACAATGTCCATGCCATAAGATGTCGAAGACCATGCAAAGAAAGAAGATTAAAGTCATTTACAAAAGCAAGTTCAAGAGGATTTAGTGTACTTTCTTCCATAAAACTTCAAAAGGCCTTCATATTCACCCACATGCTCCATGTTGAAGCCACCACCAAAATAGTAACAAATGGCGTCATAAGTCCCACATCGCCAATGGAAGTAAGTCTACCTCCCTCCAATCACTATAAATGGAGATGCAACCCCTCATGGAAAAGGACCCTTAACTTCTTTCTCACTCTTATTACTTTTTCCAATTAGGATCTTCTTCAAGTTCTCTTCATTAAGACGAAGAGAGCTCGAGGACAAACTAATGGCATAAAGGATAATGAAGGAGAAGATGATATATTTGTAAACAAGGGTCTATGCAATAAGATAATTGCATATTTGCACATTTTTGCATGTTCATGATTGAATAAAGGACTTGACTTGAGCACATTGACTTATGGACTTGCTTATTTGCCTTTGGACTTGCCTATTTTTCCTTTTGAACTTATGAACTATGATTTAAATAAACTTGCGAATTTCATAAAACCAAAGGGTATTCTTGGAATTTCTTCGAACATGCCTCCTTGAACATACATGTTGAACGTTGAATCAAATTTCAGTTTAACAGATGTATTAATGTATAGTGAGAAATAAAAATTATATATATGTGCTTCTAATGGAAAGGAAAGTTAGAATAAAAATTATGATTCATTTATATTTCGAATAAATTATTGATTTTGAATACTTTGATTTTGCAAACAAGAAGTATTGTAGTAAAGTAAATTTTATGAATTTGATGTGTTGGGATTGAACATAAATTCAAAGAAAGTGTGTATTATTACTATTATTGACAAATGTTAGTAGATAATTTCATCAAGATGATTTATATATGTGATTCATTAGAATGAGTTTTACAAAATGATTATTTTGATAAACGTATATTATGAATTGAAAACAAAGTTTAAAATGATGAAATATTTTATTTTAAAGAAAAAGGAAAATCTCGTTTTGTTTCATAGACATGTCTAATTTGTAATTTTTCTTTTTCAAAGTTGAAATGATGTTTGAATGGAAACTAAAAGTTAATGGCGATTGAAATTTTAACGATTCTTCTTTTGAATGAAAGAAATTCTTTATGAAATAATTTTGTGATAAATTATTTTAAAGATTGTGAAGTTTATAATATTAATAAAGATATTTATTAGAGGGTTTATTTTGGTAAGAGATATAGATTTAATTTTTGAACTGTTAAATTTTATAAATGTGTTTAAAGTCCTCTATAATATACATACATGTGTGTGTGTGTATATATATATATATGTATGTATGTATGTATGAAGAATTTTGATAAGAATTTAAACATTTAAACACCTTGAAGTTTTGGTATTCTAATTTGAAAAGGTGTTTGTTTTATAAACGCATGCAAAGTGTTTGTATAAACTAGTTTCAAATTATAAAAAGAAGATACTTAAAGGGAGAGTAAATTTTGCAAAGAAATGTTATGATGTTTGAAGAATATTTGACAATATTGATGCACGTTAACCAAGTTATTTGAAAAGTAATGAGTAGATAAGATTTTGTACAATGAATTATTAGAAATAAATAGTTTGGGAAGTGTTTATATTATTTGCAAATGAGAATTTCTATGAAAAGTATTTGGAAAAAGGTTTTAATTAAGATGAAGTGTTTTGGAGATTAAAGAAAGTATTTTCAAGTTTGTGTACGAAAGAAATTGAATTTGAAATTAAGATCTGTTGGGTGAGTTTAAATTTGACCCACTTATAAGGTTTCCATAGATGCATGTTGATTTGAAGAATTTCAAATTTTTTTGAAAATACTTTGAAAAAGAATGATTTATAGTTTATTATTTATCAACATCTTTGGGTTGTAATTCATGAGTAAAGTATTTCACATTTTGAAAATAATTGAGGTGTTCTTATTTATATAAATATAAAATGATTTGTTTTGATACTTTGAAGGTAAATGAGGTAATTAGTAACATAAATACAAAATGTTTATTTTGTGAATATATGTAATGAAACTGTATTGTGTATAAAGTGTTGTGATTTTTAGGATATACTTCGTGCCATAGAGTTTTACTCCAAAGTTTTTTCCAAAAATTTCAACATATTGATTATTTGTTCAAGTAATTAAATCTTCCAAATGAGTTTGTTTTAACTCATAGCTCATGGGTATAGTCAATGGGAAAGGAAGACAAATCAGAGTCTTGTAGTAATCTATAGATGAATGGTCTAATCATTGGTTTTGAGTCGCTCTATTTAATATACTTGATGGGTCGATGCATTATACGTGCTAACCTGAGATAGGAAAGATAGAGAATTGTGGGATATGTAATGAGGGTAAATTGTTTTGCATTCGAGCGTAAATTGTAGGTGGTGTGGTTAAGCTATAAGTTCTTGGCTTAGTTATAGATTTTCCCTAAGAAGAAATTGTGAGGATGCAATTTTCTTAAGGGGATCTATAACAACCCGATGTTTGAAAGCAATTAATTAAGTTTATTAATAATAATTTAATTAATTCAAAAGAATTCTTAAAGATTAATGAGGATGTTTTTTGGATTTTTTTTAAATATTGAGATTTTATAATAAAGTATTTTATGGAAAGATGGAAATTTGATAATAAATCATTTTTACGATAAATATTTTAAAGTTGTGAATAATTAAATGATAAAGTTTAGTAATGATAATAAATAAGATTTGAAATTTACTTTAAAAAGAAAATAAATTTTATTCTAGTTAAATAAGGAGTTTTGGAATTTACCCAATAAATAGATTTAAAATGTAAATAAGAAATGAATTAAGAAAAACAAGTTAAATTACGGAAATAATGTTTTTTTTAAATCAAATAATGAATAAATAATACAAATTCAAGAAAGAATAATTTTTAAGTGAAATATAACCTAATTTTGGTTAATAAATAAATGGTTGTTAAAGTAAGCTAAAAATAGAACTTTTGATATAATCAATTAAAATAAAAGAATCGATGGAAAAATAAATTCTATAAAATTTCATAATGTTGTGCGATCACTCAAGCAATGAAAATATGATTATATTTTATAATTTGATATTGATTTGTGATATTAGTTTAAATAGAAAACAAGAGAAGAAAAGTGAACAAATAGGAGATTGATGTCATGAAACCCAAGCCCATGTTGTAGAGCCCAAAATCCAACTTCCCTTTATCTAGCCTTTTGTTGAGCTGTAATTGTCCACTCATTTCAGGAATTCTCTTCACGTAAAAGCCTCCTCTTTATCACATGGCTTAATTTTTCATGAAAGAAAATTATGTAAACCTTCCTCGTCCTTCTAAAATTCAAATAAAACAAAAATAAAATCCAATAAATTCCAAAATGTATATGCATGTCTCTCAACACCATCTACACCATTTTTCATGAAGAAGATTGCATTTTGGTCAAGACCTGACTTCTTGGAAAGTTGCAATGAGAGGGAAAAGTGAAGAAGATGGAAGTAAATGAAGTAGTAGAGGCTTCTCTAAGCTAAGGTGAGTAATTACACTCACACTTTTACGTCCAAACTATGTTATGCAATATGTGTGTCTTAATTGAATGGTTGTTTATGGATTGGTATTCATTTCATGAAATGCATAAACTCATCTCCCTATTTTATACTTGAGTTTAGCTATATCTGAATTAAATGAAACATCAAATAGTACATAAATCATGTAATAATGTGTGTTTGATCAGAAAAGAAGAATGTAGCAAAGATATGTGGTGAGACGTACAAAAACTCATTCACTGGAAGGTGACAGTCTACCTTTCGGCGGGCTCACCGGTGGACCGATGTATCGGCCACCGGTGCATCGGTGGGTCACTTGGAAGTGATTTCCAAGCTGTTTTGTTTTGTTTTTTGTTAATAAAATATAAAATAAAATATATTAGTTTGTATTGGAAATTCAAGTATGCAATTATGGTATAATTTTAGTTATATCATATTTATGAAGTTATTTTGAAGAAAGTTTTATTAAAATTTAATATTGAATATATAATTTGAGAAAATGATTTATAAAGAAAAAATTTAATTTTGTATCTATAAGTAATTATTTATTTTTTTTATAATTTTTGAAAAATATAAATTGTTTTGTAATTATTGTTTAAGCGTTTTGAAAGAGCATTTCATAGTTTATGAGAATGTACAAGTTTTGAAAGTATATATTCGGTGCATTGTTAATAAAAGGAAATTTGATTTAGTAATTAAAAATTTATTTAGAAAAACTCTATTAAATCTAGAAAATTATAGAATGACTTTCATAATTGAATTTTATTTTAAAAGATATTTCCAATGGTTTTATAATATAAAAAAGAGTTTTTGGAAGTTATTATGAAGGTTTAAATTCTTGTTATGGTTTTATAAAAGAGGGTAAAATAGTATTTTAATTATTTAAAGTTTATAAAGGCTTTTATGAATTATAATATAACTTTATAAATAAAATCTCTCTCTCTTATAAATTGATTTGTGTATCACGGTTAATTATATTTCTATGTCATGAGAAATTTGAGTAAACGGATCGGTAATACTGTCTAGTATGGGACTTTCGATAATGCTTCTCTACTTATTCTTTGGACTCGTTATATAGAATAATAATATATGGAATTCTAGATTGTGAGGAATTTGTGTAAATGGACTAGTAATATCGTTTGGTGTGAGACTCCTGATGATATTTTTTCGTTTATTCCTAGGACTCATAGTACAGAAGATTATGTGAGTGTAATTTACGAGCATTGATTAAACGATCAAGTAACACCATGTGGTACGGGACACTTGTAATGATACTTCTTCGATTACTTTTTGTAAGTGGATGTCACTCATACAGGGTTATGTATACAAGATATTATTTTTATGATGATGCAAACTGAGAGTGAGCAGGATGAAAGCTATAAGTGTGTCTATCTATTGTGTGTATACTCCCATTATACGATGTGGAGTAAACCAGATTAGCTAGTATCCATCCTAGCGGCCTGATTGCGCGGTTGCTCCCCAAATTCGTAACATACCCTTTTGAATCAATTCATCACAGTTCAAGTACTGAAATCAACTAAAATAGTAAAATAATGTACTAAAGTAGTGAAAGACACGGAGAATTTACGTGGTTTGAATGTTAAGGAATTCTACGTCCATGGGTCAATTGTCACTTTCTTCTTTCTTCTTTCTTAGTACAAACAAAATGGCAGAGTTTACAATTTCGATTTGTGAGCCTAAAAAGAGTAAAGTTCAAAACAAAGATCCCTTTTCAACTATAGTGCCATGTTCATTTATAGTACATAGAGATTCATGTAGATTCCTAACATTCATTTTCCGCCCCTGTAATTCCTGTCTTTGGATCTCGCCACGTGTTGATCATCCGCTTTGCTTGTTTGGTGTGCACGGATTGTTGGTGTGGACTTAGGCTGGAAACTTTGATTTTGGTTGAATCTGAGTGGAAATATTGATTTTGAAGTGGGAAATCCAAATTTGAATGAATCATGAGTCGGCATAGGCTTTGATCTATTTGGATCTGTGGGGGTCGAATGGTACTGATCCCTCTTTACTAAGCTCTATTCTTGTAGTTTCAAAGATTCTTCTTGGACTATAGCTAGGACCACTTTGGTGTGAAGCTTTAGTGGCGGTGCAGTTCTCTTTATTGAGTTGTATAGCTTTGACTTTGGTTCATCCTTATGATTATGCTTTGTCGTTGTTTTGGGTGGAGCGGTATAGTTTAGCTCCAGGTGTGTTAGTGTAGCTAGGATGCACGCGGTTCCTCTATGTTGGGGGCGGCTTCTTGCTTTAACACCTTTGTTTTTGTTGAGTAGTAATTCTTTGGAATTGTGGCGTAGTTCTATCACTTCAATGTCTAATCAAAAATGGTGGCTCATCCTGGTTGCCTTTATGCTTTTCATAAGATTACAACGAATCCCTGTCATATCAAGTTTAAATTGAGGTCCATCCCCATTGCTAATAGCTATCTTTGGGGATTCACCATAGAATTACACCATTAGTATTACTTTTAAGGCTGTAGCACAATCTTTGCATATATCTGTTATTGGACGATTGTGTCGCAGTTCCAACATAGTATTACTACTTTTAGAGCCGCAGTACTTCCTTCACACCTGGGCTTCTTAGATTACTCCGCTTTTTCGCATATTGTGGTAGATATTAGGGTACTAGAACTGCTTTTGTATTCTGTGTGTGCCACAAGGTAAACATGGTAGTATCGTGGGTTAATGTTGTATTTAGGAGATGGTTGCAGTACTTAAGCTTTGGTTACCATCTTAAGATTTTTGGAAGCAATACTGCAGGACTTTGCTCTCGTCTCCTTCCCATAGCTTGTTTTTTACTATGGGGTCGGCTCTTTTGGTCTAACTTCTGTTTTGATTTTCTTTTGACAATATCTGGAAAATATGGGCATAACACTTATCCCCCAAGTCTACAACGATCGCAGTTTGATGTGGACTTGTCTTTTCTCCCGTATTTTCTCTGCTATCCACCACTTCTTGTTTTTCTCTCTCTTCTTTTCAAAAAGGGAGAAAAAGTCTTTTATAGCCGTTTTGCATTTAATGCTCTATGACACATGTCATTTCCTCATTGGTCGATCTTTTGAAAAAGTTGTTCCTTTAGTCTTTTGGATTCTTATAAAAATCTGTATGGATTCTTATGCTAATCTTTCTAATGATCATTCAACTAACGTTTTGAGATTTCTTCATCATTGCAATTGAGCGGTCAAGATTTACTTTTGGTACATATATATTTGTCCTCTTCTTCTTCATCTCTTTACATACTTTTCAAAAAATAAATTCTAATTATCAATTTTAGTTTTTTCAAAACCATCTACTTCCTCAAGAAAAAGTGAGGATATTCTCTTTTTTGATTGTTCCTTTTCCTCCTAGGTTTTAACAGCAACTATTAATCGAACTTATATTTTCCTATGTGGCATCCAGTCTATCTCTCCCTTTTCTTAGACATCCAAAGCAATATAATTAGGGAAAGTAGAAGATCTTTTAGATGAATTTGGGTTTGAGGGTTACAGAGGTAGAGTTCCTGAATCCCATGACTGCATCCACATGCCTCCAGAAGGGTTTATCTCTGTTACTTCTGAGCATATCTAATGTAGATTTTATCTCCCTATTAACCCGATTCTTCGTGAATAGCTATCTGCCATTGGCATTACGCCTATTTAACCTTCCCTCATTTCATATACTATTTTAACTTCCACCTTCATTCTTTATGCTGAGAGGAGCTCTCGTCCTTCCAACGATGAACCTCAATTCTTATTTGATATCCATAAGTGTCCTTCTAGGGATTACGTTGGGTTTTTCTATGTCCACGCCAAAATATTGGTCCTCACTTTTGTCTCCAAAAAATCCCGAAAGTGGAACGACCAGTATTTCTTTATTTCTAACTTGGATGACTTTCCTTCATCTTTCCTATCACATCCTAATCGCTCTATCTTTTCTGATGGAGCTAAAAATTCGTTCAAATCTCGAAGATAGGTCATCTTGGACCGAGGTGAGGATGAGAGGGAGTTAAAGTTGTTCTTTACTGAATCTCTACTATGCAAGTATAATTTTTTTTGCACTAACCATAAATTTTCCCACTCTCTCTTTAAATTCTCTACAATCACTGAGGCACCTAGTGGTATACCTTGATAATATAGAAATTTAGGTTCTTACTCTCTTATGTGGATGATTACTGGTTCTGACTCCTTCTTTATGCACAGGAACAAGGGATGGTGGTTTTAATTCTTCATTCCTAAACATCGCTTCGTAGAAAAGTGAGGCTTCCTAAAAGAAGAAGATGGACAAAAGGCCCCATAGATGGTGCCGAGGCCTCCTACCGACCTCCTAATTGACCACTGACTCCTCCTCTTCCTCCTTCTTCAGGAGCACAACTCATCGCACCTCTTCAATTCTTTTATGACCCATCCATTTGTTTCTTGCCCCTTCCTGAAGGACCTATTATCGACCTTACTGAAAGGGTAAGGTGCACTGCCCTGGATGGTTTATCTTATACTGCTTCTGCTCCTTAATGCTATCCTACTACGCTTCCATTTCCAATGCTCTCCTTCCCTGAACTAGCCACCGAATTCAGCCGGTCCTAGCCTTATGTAAGTATCTTCCCTTCTTGCTTTATTTAATAATGATTTACCTCGCCAATTCCTATGTTGATTACTACCACTTTGTAATAGCCAAGGACTTTGATGGCCAAGGCTTAGAAAAGGGCTGAGGATGGTCTTGCCTCGTCCAATGCTCAAACTACAAAGCTAGAGGCGGATTGTACTACTGCCGCTTACGAGAAGGCTAAGTTAAAGGAGGAGCTTAAAGCTCAAAGGGAGGAAACTAAGAAGGTCGGAGGGAAGTCAAAAATGGTGGAGGAGGCCTTGTCGTCAAAAGGTAAGGAGCTGGAGGAGAAGGATGAGGCCTTGGTGCTAAAGGATGAAGAGCTGGGAGAGAAGGATACAGAACTGGGAGAGAAGGATAAGGCACTAGAAGTGAGCCAAGCTGACGTTGATTGGATTGCTTACTATGTGCTTTACCTGCTATATGCTTTGGTCTAACGTCAATTTGAAACCGAGGTAGATCTCAGCTTCTTGAGAGATGCTGAAAAGATTAAGGATGGTCAATTTGAAACCGAGGTAGATCTCAACCAAGCGGCGAAGAAGGCTTCTCCCTCTACCTCCTAGGCTATGTCTTTGCCATAAGGGGAAGAGGATGTGCAACCTAAGGTCACTGAGGTCACCTCTGCTTCCCAACATTATGTAACTAACTGAACCTTTGTATATGATTTTGTTACTCTTTGTGTCCTCCAAACTTTTTAGTGTAATCAAAATGAATTTATTTCCCTATACTTTTGTTGTTGATTCCTTTGATTGTTATATTATCTTGTTTCTACGTTGTGGATGACCATATTACTTTTATTCCTTTATTCTTTATAGTATTCTTTACTAAACTCCTTAAGGAAAGCATGGAAAATTTTCACTCTCGGACCATAGGTGCCTTGGTGTTAGTGCACCGGTCATTTCTAGGAGAGAAAAGGAATTGGATGTGGTGTTTACATAACTCAAAGGAGAAACTAAGGAATTGCTTTCAAAGATTGGCCAAGTGTCAAAAACTTGTTCGGACGGCTAAATGTCTATCGAGTTAGAAAATAGCCGAACGAATTTTGAAATAAAAATAACCGCAAGCGCACGGCGTACACTTGTAGTACGTGGCGAATACGGGTCGATCCATAGGGAATCGATGATTTTTAAAATTCTATTCAATCAAATTAACCAAAGTTGAAAGTGTGATTAGCTAAAAATGTAAGAAACTAACAAAAACTAGCAAAAGAAAAATAGATGAAAATATGAGAGTTAAATGACAATTTAGAGATAAATCCACTCTCTAGATCATATAATTCAACAATTAATGAAATTATGATCTCTTTTTTGGTCATAAGTGAGTTTAAATGATGTGTTTATCATAAGTATGACTTATTTGTGCTATTAATTAGCTCAACATAAGCCATCAAACTATAACACACCCCTTAAATCACTTATTAACTCTCATGAAAACAACAACAAAGTTGAAAATGAAATCTATTTTAAGCATGACCTATTAACTATTATTTAGAAATATAGGCCATCAAATTTTAATTTCACATTCACTTCATTACCATCATCATATGTAGATGAAGAGGTAATTATTGCTTGTGATTGTTTAAGCATAGCCTATTTGTTATGAACAACATAGACTATCAAATTCAACATGAAACAATAAATCACATCAACATTTCTTTAAGCACAAAAGAGATCAAAATTATCAAAATGTTGAAGCTACATGATTAGAGGCTTCTTTACCCCTAAATTGAAGGGGTAAGCTCTCATTTTTGTTATCATATGAACAAATGTAGCTTGCAATATAGAACAAAACAAAGAGAAAAAGAGAGCTAAATGAAAGAAAAAACTAATCTACTTGCATAAAAGAAAAGAGATCTACACTACAACATGAAAGGAAATAAACAAGAGAAGAAAAGTGCATGTATTTAAAATTACATAAAAAGGAAAAGAAAAATTACATGAAATAAAAATGGCTAAGTAGCCATGAAAAGAGAAAGAGAACTTGTCTTTTATTTTGAGCCTAAACTAAACTAAGAGAGACTAAGGTGGAGGAGGGTTACATGAAGATATGGGGTATTTATACAAGTGTTAAACCCTAATTCATATTTTTGGGGAATGCCCAAATTGCCCTTGAGATAGTGTGGTGGCCAAGTAATTATTAACATCCACTAATCCCCGACTTAAATGTACATGAAGCTTTAATGTCCTTTTATCATGTGCTTAGCTCCTAATTGAAAATCAAGGTAAGTGGGTGGGGTCCTCCATGATCATCACTTTGAATTATTTCCATCTTCATTTGTTCTCTTCACTCTTATGCATGCATATATTGTCATGAAGCCACTTGTAAAATTCACCAAATTTCCTATAAAACAACATAGAAAATTCCAAGTAAAATTTCACAATTTAATAAATGCACAAAATGACAATTTTGCCCCTATATGAAGATGAATATGTGACAATTTGAAATAATTTGAATTTTGGTTTAAACAAGTTAAAATACCCGATATGATCATTTATTTAATTTAAATAGATTAAATATGGTGGTAAAAATATGCACATTTACGTGCACATCAGTTTACATAACTCAAAGGAGAAACTAAGGAATTGCTTTCAAAGATTGGCCAAGTGGTTAAGGAAAAGGAAGCGCTTAGTGATTTTGTATTGTGTCGCTGGTGCTATGTCTTAGAGGGTGGCTTTTTACCTGCCGATAGCCCTTATTTAGAGTGGTTCACGATTAAGCTTAGGAACTTAGACGTGGAATAAAATTTCATGTATTCCTTTTGTATATTCATTGTACTGCTCATATGAAACTAATTTTATGCTATCTGCCTTTTCACACTTGGCCTTGAATATTTTAACTCTTACCGAGGTTAATTCCAATAATTATCAATTAAGTTTCCCACTTCCTTCTCTCGAACATCATGTTGAGATAATCCCAGTTTCGGAGCCTAGGATGCCCCCGCCCCCACCATCTATAGTTCGAGTGACTTGAGCGCCCCTGAATTTGAAGTTGGGGCTTCAACCTTCACTACCATCTTGGAAGAGGAGGTCCTTCAGTTATCACTTGAAAATGAAAGGCTAAAGAAATACTTGGAGGTTTCCCTCTCAGATTTCAAAAAAGCAAGGAGGCAGAATAATGCAATTATAAATACAGCATTAAGCTGCACACTAAACATAGTGCTGCTAATTCTAAGGTGGTCGAATTACAAAAGTCGTTGGATGATGGCAAGGCACTCTTTGGAATTATTTATGAACACAAAATAAAAGGCCGCAAGAAGCAGGTAGAGGAACTATCCGATCAGGCCGCCAAGCGGTTCGAAGATGGGGGTACCACTGAAGGGAGAGGGGTGAGCCAAGAGCTATAAATTTTGTCTTCTCACCCGAAAAGGAGAGTGTGGGCGACGAATGCCCATAGGTACTTCGGCAGTTTCACCAATGAGACTAAAAAACAATGGCTGAATTGATTAAAACTTTAGCTCCGACGAGGGAGAAAGTTGTGGCTAAAATTTATGAGCTTAAAGACCAATTACAAAAAGCTTGGGCTACTCCCCCTGCTATAACAGTACCCGAATATTCACAAGTGCGAGCTTATATTGCTAGTCTCCTAGATAAACTAAGAGAAGAAAAGGTTAGGTGCAAGATGGCAGAGATCTCCCTCCAACGTGCCAAGGATGTTCTTGAGGCTTTCTATCCTCAACGAGACTTGGGCTTCTTAAACAACGGGGAGGGTTTAGTGTTGGATCCGGGCAAACCATTAGGTCCATAGATAGGGGCTAAGTACGACCCTAGGGTGACCTTTCAAAGGACGACCTGATCATTCTCCAGTGAGTGCATATTTGTCTAGATATTTCATAGCCCAAAGTAGTATTTTGGAACTTGTAATTCAAAACATTTTTTCTAAAATCATGTTTGTACGAGATTTTACTTTTTTTGTACACATATTTGTATGGAAATGATGTGAATTAAAAATTTTGTTTTTGAAAGAGTATGTGTGCCTTTTTAGCATTGGCTTGTTTCATACTTGATTTCAATTCTTGTTTGAATTTTTGCTTAACATCAGCTTTTCATCCATCCCTTGTTCATGCCCTTGGCATGATTTGCCCGCTGTTGTGGGGCAAGTTGCCAAATTTTTAGTGTGTGCCCTTGACATGGTCTACTCCGTTTATTTGGTGCAGACTAGTTTCGGCTGTGAATCGGGTCATGTATTTTGATGTGCACGTAAAAACGTATATTTTTACTCTTATACTTAATCTTTTTTTATTAAAATAAAGTAATATTATGGTATTTTTACATGTTTTAACCAAAATTTAAAAGTGTCATCAAATCATCATTCACTCATCTACATTTGGGCAAACGGTAATTTGTGTATGCATTAATTTTGAGAAAATTTATCTATGCATTTTAATTTTATTTTGTAGGAAATTGATTGCAAATTGAAGGAAGCTTCATGGATTTATACATGCACATGTGTTGGAAGCTCAAGAAAGAAGAAAAGAAAGAATTAATTCTTCATGAAAGAGCCCACATGAAAATGGACCACATTAAAGAAAAGCACATGTTAAGTGGGAATTAATTAATGATTAATGATAACATGGAGGCCACACAAAGTTAATGGTAGTTTTGGTAGCACCCTAAAATATATTATAGTTTAAACTTGTATAAATGCCCCCTTATGTTTCATGAAAGAGATGTTAGTTAGTCGGTTGGTTGTATCCTCAAAATTAAAAATAAAAGTTCTCTTCTCTTTAATGGTTTCTTAGCCTTTTATTTCATGCTTTTTACTTTATGTTATTTTATTTCATGCTTCTCTTTTTATTTCATGCAAGTATATTAGGTTTCTTTTATGCAAATTAGTATAGATTTACTTTTGTGCAATTAGTTAGCTCTCTTTATCTATTTAATTAGCATCATCCTTTCTTTTTGTTAATGATGAAATCCACTTTTATTGAAATAAATTCAAGGATGAGAGGCTAAACCCCTTCAATTTAGGGGTAATGAAGCTCTCATGAATCATGTAAAATAAACATAATGGTTTCATTTATTATCTCTTATTTTGTGTTTAATGTAATGTGGATGTTGATTAAATTTTGACATTGATAAATGAATTTGATAGCCCATGTTACTAATTACAAATAGGATATACATAGTCAATAATAAACTAAATTTACATCTTCATCTAACTACTTGATTTCAATAAAGAAGTTGAAAATAAAATTAAAATTTGATGTTCTATGTTACTTGATCTAAGATGGTAAATAGATCATGCTTATAATATATATTTTTTTTTAGCAAGCTAGCAGGGTTGACTGGACCCTTTCCAGATTTTATTGCAACAAAACAATAAAATAAAATAGCTCAAAACAGACTAAGAGCCATAAACACTCAGGGACACAAACTAAAGAAATAAAAATGCTGCAACATACACACAAACAGAGGTAAAAAATAAAAATGGAAAAGGAAGGAGGCATATCCCCATTTAACAACCAAACTAACAGGGAATAACACACTGTCCCTTTTCAATTGCATGCAAACCCTCCTTTTTAAAACCTACCATAACAAGCCTGAGTTTCTTTCCACTGATTCAAAACACCTTAAATTTCTTTCTTCCCAAACCAGGAGAAGAAATTTCTTTAAACAAAGCAAAATCAAGGTAGCATGCATACTCTTCTCACTTGCGGCTTTATAGATTCTTTCCCATTCAATGTTAGAGTCAGAACTCATGTCACTTCTTTCAGTTATTTGCATCAACTTACACCACAGTTCATATATAATCGGACAGCAGAATTACAAATGATCACAACTTTCATTTTGCAAACCACAAAAGACACACAACAGACTGCAAACAACCCTGTAACCATTTAGCACATCTGTAGTCATCAAGGCCCTAGAATTAACCTTCCATAACATAAGATTCTCAGTTGGAACATCTTTATTTTTCCAAATCAACTTACACCATTTGAATGAAGGCATGCTATCATGCTGAACTAACTCCTTATAGACTGAATGAGTTGAATGTTGCTTGCCAACCCAGCTAACAGTATCCCAAACATCAGAAGGGTAACTAACAACTTGGAGTTTGTGCCACAGAGCTCGGATAACTTGGTTACTGGAGTAAGGAAGCTATAGATGACCATTCACAATATAATTACTGGCAGTTTCATTAGAACTTATACCTGTCTGTAAGATTTGCTGAGGAGACAGTATCTTAGACAATATAACTCCCTTGGAACTCCAAGGTTCAGTCCAAAATTGGACCTTAGATTCAGCAGCTAATTTAATTCTGACACGTGGTAGGTAAGTATCCCTTAGGCCAAGGATCCTTCTCCAAGCCCAACTACATGACTGTGGAACTAGCATAGTCCAGAAATTCTTGTTGACAATACTATGTTGCCATTCCAGTCAACCCATAGGGATTTGTTTCTAGCGATTAAGTTGTTACTAAAAGCAGCAACATTCCAATCATGAATGTCCAGAATGCCAAGTCCTCCTTTGCCTTTAGGAATTTCAAACCTTTTGAATGAACATGGCAGTAGCATTCTTGAGTGTAATGTACCAGTCCAAAAAAATCGCAGCATAGCACTTCTAACCATGTTTAACAATTTCCTAGGTAATATAAACATTTTTGCCCAGTAGGAGATCATAGAGTAGCTGACAGACTTTATCAACACAAGCCTGCTTGCCTGAGTTAACCATCTATTAGCCCAAGCATTCATCACAGCAGTAATTTTATTATAAAGGGGAAAACAGAATGCAGTGGTTATTCTACCAGTTAATAGAGGTAATCCTAAGTAGTACATGTCTTGCTCCATGCTTTGAAGATCAGTAGACATAATAAGTTCTTGTGTGAGAGATGTAGTGATAACAGTCAACAAACTAGATTAATTGATATTTAACTTCAGACCAGTCATTTGATAAAAAGATTCTAAGGTCTTTATTAAGAAAGCAATGGATGCAGGATCACGTCTTGTGAATATCATGGTATCATCAACAAACATCAGTGAGGTGATATCATTTTGCTTGCATTTAGGATGATATTTTATGTGTTTGGTAGCATAACTTTTTATCAACATAGAAGTTAACAATTCCATTACAAGGATGAATAAATATGATGAGATTAGATCCCCCTACCCGATGCCTTGTTTACTTTTGAAGTATCCAGCCACCTTTCCATTATAAGCAAGAGAGAAAGATGGGGTGGAGATGCAAGTATATACCCAAGCAACAAAAGGCTTAGGAAATCTTGTGGTGGACATCACTCTCACTATGGTGGTCCATTGAATGGAGTCATATGCTTTCTTAATGTCTAGCTTCAACAGAGTTGTCCTGGAAGAAGAGGCTCTACCATATCCTTTTATCAATTCATGAGCAAGTAAAACATTGTCCAAGATATTTCTGCCAGGCAGAAAGGCTGCCTGGTTGTGTGATATAATATCATTCATTACTCCTTTAAGCCTTGAAGCTATAATCTTGGAGATACACTTGTAGATCACATTACAACAAGATATAGGCATAAAAGAAGTAACTGAAGTAGCTTTACTGGATTTTGGTATCAAAGCAAGGTTGGTAGCATTAACTTGACCAAGAATTTTACATTTATCAAAAAAATTATGTATGGCTTTGCAAAAATCTTTACCAATAATGCTCCAACTAGCTATGAAAAAATGTACATTGTATCCATCAGGGCCACCACACGATTTTCTATTCATATAGAATAATGCACTTTTAATTTCAGCATCAGTAACTCTAATTAAAAGAGATTCTACTTGCACTGTGGAAATACAAGGGAAAGTGAGATCAGAGATGGAATCAAGATTAGGGAGAAAGCCAGTTGAATTTCCAAGAAGACCAGAGTAATATTTAAGAAGGGCGGCTTCAACACCATCAGCTGTAGTGTGCATGTTTCCTTCCTCATCAACTATGCAGGAAATTTGATTATTAGAGTGCTTAATTTTGATTGAAGCATGAAAATAAGCAGAGTTTCTATCACCATCCTCTAACCATTTATTGTGTAACTGCTGGATTTTCATGTTGCTTTCAAAACCAAGAGCTTTATTTAATTCATTGAATATGATTGCTTCATTTTCATCTGCTAGGGGGTTAGAAGGATTATCCATCATTCTTGGTTGGGCTTCAAGAAGCTGCTCCTTGATTTTAGTGGAGAGGAGACTGCCATTTCCATATTTCTTCTTAGCCCAATCTCTGAGCATAACAATTGTATTCCTCAATTTCCTACAAAATCTAAACATAGGGTTACCATAGTTATTAGTGGACCATGCAAATTTAATCTAATTTGAATACTCAGAGTCATGGACGCAAGCGTTAAAAAATTTAAAACTTCTCCTTTCTTTTTTTAAAGGTGTCCCAGAAGAAAAAATAAGTGGAGAATGATCAGAGAGTATGGGGTGGGGAAGATTGACAGTCTGAGAAGGCCAGGAAGCTAAAGCACACAAGTTACATAATGCATGATCAATTGTTGTGAAGGTTCTCACACCACTACGAATTATGTTATTCCATGAGAATTTAACTCTAGTTTTCTTTATAGGGATGAGGTTAGATTCATGGATGGCTATGCTCAAGGACTGAATGTCCCTAGGCATGAGAGGAAGATCGACATGCTTTTGTTGCAGATCATATGAATAATTGAAGTCCCCCATAATAAGCCAGGGATGAGTTTCCTACCTTAAATGTGGGATGAGATTAAGGAGCAAGTCCCTTGATAGTTGAGAGTTATCAACATATATTATGGTAAGATAGAAGGATAGGGTAGATGAGGGGGATGTGACATGGAAATGCATCATTTGCTTGGTAACAAGAATTGGAGACAAGGTGAAAATTAATGGATCATGTACAATGAGGATTCTCCCATAAGAAGCATGATTTAAATTATAAGATAAGGACCAAGCTGGATTAATATAATTGGCAGCTTGTATGGTAAGAGGTTGATTGAGTTTAGTTTCAAGTATTGCAAAGAGGGATAAATTGTTGAACTGAATTAATTCCTTTACTTGATCAAGCTTGATTTTATTATGGGCACCGTGAATATTCCACACTGCAAGGTTGTTCATCATTGGATAAACTAGAGGGATTGATGGTCAGTGATTCTCTTACTTCTGGTTGCAGGAGGGCATAAAGTTTGTTTTTTAGCAGTGGATGTGGAAAGTGATTCCTTTTGTAAAGAGGGACAATTTGGTATTGGGTTTGGCAAACTGCTATTAAGGATGTCTGAGGTAGCAAGAGGAGTGAGCCATCCAGGGATTTTACCTTTGAAACCATATTTTGCTTGTGAGATGTTGTCAGTCTCCAGAAGTGAAGAGATAGGACTATTTGATGGGGTGTTAAAAGTTGATAAGTTTGAGTTTAATAAAGGTGAGGGTGAAAGAGAGTTTTGATGATGATCTGGATTCAAAAGTGGAGATGGAATTTTTTCATGTTGTTCATGTAGCTCAGCATCCACGCTTGACCCAACATTTTTGTGAGACAAGAGACCATTATGATGAATGGCTGTTCCCTGGTTCTCCAGCAGTTCATTGCACATATGCACGGTATTTGCATACACCTCTTCACGTATATTAACTTGCACAACATTTTCCTGCACTTCATATACCTTCCTTTGCATTTCATAAATACTACTTTCCTTCTCAACATTTAAATCAATTTCTCAATCTTCCATTTCTTTATCATGAACATAGCAATCAACATTACCTTGCATTATATTGTTATAATCCTCAGCTGTTCCTACGATCTCATCCTCATCCATCTCAGATTCCTGTAGCAATGCAAATTGGTTCTGTACAACCACATGCTCTCTATGGCTTGATAATCTTCAATCACTGGGCTGAGACAACTGCAATTCATTCAAATCATTTTCTTGCACTGGTTTAAAAGCTGCTTCATCAACATTATTTGTTTCTTTTAGATCCTTCCCCATCCCATTTTTTAACTATTAGCTCCATTATTATGCTTTTTAAGGACTCTCTTCCACTGTTGCCTTTTCTTTTCACCCTTTCTTTCTACTTCTTTTCCATGCATAACTTCTACACACTGAATTTTCTCCTTGCAAACCACTTTACCATCTCCAATATTCAAGCATTCATCATTTTTGTGCCCAAATTCCTTGCATCCAGTACAAATTTCAGGCTTCCAAAGATAGTTCATCAGTTCCATTTGTTCATATCCATTCAGCAATTGGATTGGAAAGTGATCAATCAGAGGGTTATTTGGTGTTACTTCAATCAAACACTTAGAAAAGGATATTCTCTCAAGCCTCTCTATTGATTCATCCATACATAACATTGATCCGAGCCTCAAGGCTAGCCAGTTTATACCTAAATGTGACCAAGCATACAATGGAATATTACTGAAAGTTACCCAAACTGGGACAGATTTGATTGTACTACATGAGTTTCCAACTGTGGCATCCACCTGCTTAACTATAAAAAGTCTGCTTCTCATGATTATGGGGTCAGCTTCTGCTATTTTCTTCCTATCTTCTTCACATGAATATTTAAACAACAAAAGAAAACCATTAGACTTAACTTTGTAAGTTCCTTTAAGCTTCCACACTTTATTTAAGTGAAACACAACAGAGTAGGATATGGGTTTATCTAAGAAAAATCCAACCAAAAAGTCCTTCGAGACTTCACAACCAGCTTTTAGTACTTCAGCAGGAGGGACAATTGCATCACTTAAAAATTCCAAGGGAAAAGATATAAGAGAATACTTTCCTGCATTACGTGGTTTGACTTTGGAAAGAAAACTCCAAGGCACGGGGGGAGGTGGAGAAGAAGGCAGAGATGAAGGAGGTAGGATCGGAGAAGAAAGAAGAACTGGAGGAGGATCAGGCGCTGGTGGAACAGGAATAGAAGGGACAGATTGTACAGGAAGGACAGAGTTCGGAGTGGTAGGAAGAATGGAAGGAGGGAGGTAAGGGAATGACAGGATTGAACAGAAGAGAGGCGGGAAAGGAAACCATTGAAAAAAGAAAGGAGTTGAAATGAACTTATAATATATTTTATTTCTAGCTTCATAATCATTTTCATGAGATTTAGTAAGTGAGTTTGGTTGATTTATTAAAATTTAATGGTTTAAGATGTTTTAGTAAATATCACAAATAGACTATACTTAAAATAAATGCATCGACTACTTCTACTTGTGTTAAAAAGAGAGATTATAAATTTATTATGTGTTGATTGAGATGAATGTGAGAGTGGATTTATCTCTAAATTGCCTTTTAATCTCATTACTTTTATTCTACCTTTACTCTAGTTTTTTTTACAATTTTTAGTTGAAAACCTTTTCAAAATATTTGGGATAATTTAATCGAGTAAGTTGAAAATTTTGTTTTCCTTGTGGTTTGACCCGTACTCGCATACGTACTATAATTGTACGTCATGCGCTTGCGGTATTTTATAACGATAAAAATTTGATGGTTTTCTAATCGATAGAAATCCGTTTTCGAATCATATTTACAACCTTTTCAATTCATGTGCATTGTTTTTTGTATTGGTTCAGGTTGTTTGATATCCTTACGCCCAATGTAATTGCTTAAGTGATTTTCATACTAGTTTAGGCCATCTTATATCTCTATGTCCAGTTCAGTAGTTTGACTGAGAAGCCGGGTCATGTATGATGCAACCCAATAAAGTTTCCTATGTTAGTAAAATTAACACATAGAGATTTTTATATTGGTTTGGGTTGTATAATATCCCTACGCCCAGGTCATTGTATTACTATTTTTCATAATAATTACAATGTTTGTTACATAAATAACATAGTTCATACAAAATAAGGCCTGAGATGCTTAGAATTCCACATCCTTGGTATTAGATTCCCATCAGGCCTTGAGAGTCGATATGCCCCATTAGATAGGACTTCTGCTACGACTAGGGGACCTTTCCAATTCAGACCCAAAGCCCCATCCACGAGGCCTTTAGTGTTAGCCATTACTCTTTTTAGCACTAAGTCTCCCTTGTAGAAGCTTCTCTCCTTGAGCCTATTGTTGTAACTCCTTATGTTATCTAGCCTTTTGACCAAGCAATGTTCACATAGACTGGACAAATCGAACTTGGAAACTACCAAGGCAGGAAGGCCGGAAGGATGACCAGAAAGTCTAGAAACCAAATAAAAACAGAGCTAAGAGGCAAATACCAAACCATCCAAAGAATCGAGGAGGGAAAATCCAACAAGAAGTTGGATCGATACTGATAGTACCGATCCAACCCATGGATCAGTATCGATCCACTAACTTTAGTCCAAAGTTGCCCTTACTCCTCTTGCATGTTAACAGTGATCCCGAAAGCCCAATTCAAGTGTTATTTTGTTAATCCCATGCAATTCGCTGTCGATCTCCATGACCACTCAAAATTGGCAACTCTATTCTTCCTTAGATTCGTCATTTGGACTCAGAAACAAGCAAATAATGGTGCAAACAAGTTTGGAATCACGAAGCTAACCACGAATCGAGCCAGGAAAAGGAGTTCACGATGATCCATACACTGAATTTATAGATCGGTACCAATCTAGGGAAATTAATGATGCCACTATTTTCTACAGGGGACTTGGTCTTGGCATGGAAAACAAGGTTATATCATGGAGACGCAATTTTAGGCTTTCTGCGTCTATAAATAAAAGGGCATGGCTCATTTTTAGGTAATTTTTGGCTCTTGCTCTCTCTATTCTAATTTCTTGTGATCGCCCACGGATTTATACCGATCCATAAGAATAACTGCTTATAATCCAGTGATCTAAGAAATAAAATCAGTAAGTGGACGTTGGCCAAGATTAGCCCAACTATAAACGTTGTGTGTTCTTTTCTTGCTCATTTTCATTTATTTTCTACACTTTTTGTTCTCTACATAATCTTTTGGGTGTTTGTGAAATTTTTGTTTCAAACATATTGGTGCTTTCAGTGAGAACTATATTCTCAGGCTACTTGGATCCACCATCTACTATGGGATTTCTTAGATCTGAGAGATATATCCTATCTTCCAACCTTACAGTTCTACTATTTGGGTTTCAACAATCTAAGAGAAGTTATTCATCATGGCCCCATTAAGGAGAGAACGTGCTATGACTTCCAGAGCTACTAATGATGCTGAGAATCAAGACACTCACTATATGGATGAAGTTGCTCAACCAGAACAAGTTAAGACCAAGAATCCAACTGGAGTTATGACCGGAATGGAGATGGATCGTGTGATGAAGTAGATGGAGGATAGATTCCAGGAGACTCGTAACGAGATGAACCAACAAATGCAGCAGAGCTTGAGGTTGCTGAATGAACTAACTCAGAATAGCTGTAGGAGGAGTAGGCTGACTTAGACCATTCAAGTTCAGAATCTGAAATTTCCTCAACATTCGAGCAAAGATGGAGGGATAAGAAGAAGAAGATGCAAAACACAGCTGGGACCTCGAATCGTGGGACGAGGCAAACTCATGATTCGAGTTTGTGGATCGATATCGATCCAAGAGGACAAATCAGTACCCATCCAACTTATTTTGGAGATGGACCTCGCCCTCTGGGGGGTGGCATGGGCTTATCCTTTGGACATGTCGTTGATGATTAGAATCTAGAATATCGAGCTACTACTAATGATACAACGCACGGGAATCAAATAGGAGGGATTACTGGACGAATGGATCTCTTAGAGTCTGGAGAGCCTGGGTATCAAGAGCCTACTCGAGAGTGTTTGTACGGGACGAAAGCTCGAGGCGGACCCCGATTACCGCCGTTTAGTCGAACCTGTAGATACAGAGCAATTGGAAGATATGGTCAGGAGACTTGTAAGTGAAAACTGATTTAGAAGCAATGATGAATGGGGCATCTCCTAGTCGGAATCCGTTTACTGAGAACATACCATGTCTTAATTATCCACGAAGGTTTGTAATGCCAACATTGCTGTTGTATGGTGGAAAGACAAATCCAAAGCAGCACTTGATGAAGTACGAGTGGCTTATCGACTCTACCAGAGCATCTGATGCCGTGAATTGTCGTTCCTTTCCAATTTTCCTAGAAGGAGTAGCGACGATGTGGTTCACTTGGCTTCCCACCAAGATCCATATCATCTTTTGCTGAGTTATCGTGAAAATTTCTAGAGCAATTCTGTTTACACATAGCACGTTCGAAAGATGTGATGTCATTTTCAAACCTCTTACAGGGAGCCGAAGAGTCGTTGAAGGATTTCTTGAACTGGTTCTATACGACTGTGATGAAATTAAAAAATCTCAATGATGACATAGTATTGATGGCATTGATCAGGGGGATTCATCCTAAGATTGACTTCAGGAGATGGTTGGAAATGAAGCCCCTATCGATGATGGATATTTTCTATAGAAAGGCTAATTAGTTACTGCATTTGAAGGAGGCACACAATCGGCCCCGAAGAGGTGAGGTTGGGAGTTCGGCTGAAGTGATACAGGGCAACATTGTTGTTAAATAATTCGGAGGGAGTTTCGGGAATGTGGATGTGAACATTTGCAACAAGTGCAGTGGTCAGAAATAGAATGATAATAGGGCCAGAAAGCGAAAGCAGGATAATAGGAAACGTCTTAAGATTCCTGGTATGATAATTATACTAAACTAAATAACTCAATCAAGGGCATATATCTGGAAACTTAAGGTACTGAGTAGTACAAGATGCCGGCTGTAAGAGAGTCGACTGAGAAGGAGAAGAGGTTTGGCAAGTTATGTAAGTTTCATGAGACGCAAGGTCATAACACCGATGAATGCAAGCACTTGCGCAATATGATTGAGGAGCCGATTCGAAAGAAGAAATTACAATAGTTTGTGAAAGCCTAGCAAGATGGTGAGCAAGGAAACTCTAACCCTCCTCGGTTGACATCCCTGCGGGGGCAATTTGGTCCTAGTGGTGAGGAGCCTAGGTGGCTTGAAAAATGTTTAGTAAAATCATCGGTGGGCCACATCCAACTGATAAAAGCTTAAATGAGGTGAATAGGTACGTTGGTGCTTTGAAACATATCGAGAATGAGAGTTGCTTCGCTGTAGGGGATGGAGCTTCGGAAAAATAGTTTAGAACCATGACTGGCGATATTGTTTTCCGAAACAGAGATGCTGATGGGGTGGAAGCCCCGATGATTGACCCATTGGTTATAACGGCCACGATTGACCCTGCTATTGTACGAAAGCTGGTGGTTTACTGTGGGAGTTTGGTCAACATTTTATTCACAAAAGCTTACGACCGGATGCTTTTGGAAGGAAAGGACTTGAAATCGCGTAAATTTCGGATACATGGATTTAACAGGATGGCTACGGAGCCAGTTGGATATGTGGAACTAACGGTAGTGCTTGGAGAGTGCGACCGCAGGCGAGTGTGGGTTGTTCCTTTCGTGGTGTTGGATATTTACTCTTCTTACAGTGCATTTTTGGGCCGATCGACCCTGGATGAATTCAGAGCGACTATAGCTCGCTATTGTTTGACGCTTAAATTTCCTATGGGGAACGGTGTGGGAGTAGCGCACGGATATCAAGGGCTTGGCATGTTATCTCACTGAGCTAAATGAGGTGAGGCAAAAAGAGAAAGGAAAAGGTATAGAGGGGACTCTCTGCATCAAGGCTTTAAATGCATAGCAACCAACACCTGAGCCCTGGCTCGGGCAGCATAGTCGGTTCCATATGGATATGGATCCGCAAAAAGAGCTGGAAGGTGGAAGAGCAGCTCCCATCGAATTAACGATCATTGTTTCGATCAGCCAGGATGATCTGACACGGGTCCTAAAAGTCGATTTACATCTCGGCATAAGAATAATGAAGCAGTTAGTTGGTTTTCTCTAGGCTAACCTAGATATGTTCGCCTGGACACACTCTAACATGTGTGGGATCTCGTCGGGATAGCGAGCCATGCATTGAACATAAATCTCAAATGTGTTCCTGTGAAATAGAAGCGCCGCAGCCTGGGTCTGGAGAGATCTGCTACACTCAAAGAAGAAGTGGAGAAGCTAAAGGACAATAGCTTCATCTGCAATGCTTTATACCCGAAATTGGTATCAAATCCAGTCCTGGTGAAAAATTCGAATGGAAAGTGGAGGACATGCGTTGGCTATTCTGATCTGAATAAGGGCTTCCCAAAGGACAGCTTCCCACTCCCGAGGATTGATCGGCTGGTGGATTCCACAGCTGGACACGAACTGCTATCATTCATGGATGCGTATTCTGGATACAATCAGATTCAAACCAGCTTCATAACCGATCTAGGACAGTACTATGGTCATGCCTTTTGGGCAAAGGACACTACAACAAAAAGGGACTTTTGCAGCGTTTTAGAAATGCTGTCATTATCATCCGCAGCGTTTCGAAGAACGTTGTATTATGTCCTACTGCAAAAGAGCACTAATATACCGCAGCGTTTTTAAAAAGTTGCTAAAAACAAATGTACCGCAGCGTTTCTGAAAGGTTGCTAAAAAATGGATACTGAAGCTTTTATAAAATGCTGCGAAAAGTTGTTAGTGCAGCGTTTTCTATACATTGCAAATGATTGTTGTTTTGCAGCATTTTGGTACTTTAGTTTGCAGCACTTTGAAAACGCTGCGGTATATCAATTTTTGTTCCTTTTTTCATTTACTGCAGCAGTTTTAAATCAGTTATAGCTAACAAATTCAATAACTAACTGCTCAATTTATAACACAATAATGGATATAATGTGAGATAATAAACAACTGTAAAGACTAAACATAATCAAAGCTCATCAGTTTCATTAACTATAAGATTTAGTCATATACAAATTTTTAAAAACCGTGTTTTAACTCAAATGTTAGCGACATAAAATTTTACAAAAAAAAAAGCTTGTTAAAAGAGCATAATATTGATCAAGGAAAGTCCAAGCTCTTCTCCTTCAAAAGTCCAATATTCCTACAAGAAAAGAAAAACAATTAGAGATAAACGGTGGAAGAATGTCATATAGTGCTTGGAAACGGTCATTCAACACACATAACAAATATGGTTATTCAAACAATAATGACCTGCATACTCATACTATTTCAACAGAGTTCATCAAGGTTTAACACATACAATCAATCTAAAAGTATAATCCAAATATTTACCAAACATAATCCAACAACCAATTCATAAGCCTCATGCAACACACGGGCTTTCCACTTGTATACACATATAAAGCCTTTGATCTCATTAACCGGTACAAATAAAAGAAGCAACAATGTATGACAAATAAACACACATGTATAGTATATATTAGAATAAATATATTGTACCATGTAAATTTGACAATCCATGATAATTTTCACTAAAAAAAGAAACAATACAAAAAAACAAAATTTAAATGTGCATTTCATTCTGTTACATTTTCTCAATTCATTTAGTCTCGGTTCTTGTGCATTTCATTTGTTTTCTGTTTTCACTTATGTTATTCACTGCTGCATCTAATTTTCATTCACTGTTTTCATTCTCTGCCACACTTCTTGTTTCTGTTTTCATTTACTGTTACAGTTGCATATCATTTTAGTTTGCATTTCAGTTTCATTTCATTCACAAAAAGTTTTCAAATCCCCAAAACAATTTGCATTTCTTTGTTTGCATTTCTTTTTTGTTCACATTTACATTTCTGTGTTCTGTTACACAAGTTGTTACAGGCATTGTTCCCTTCAATACTTCCACTACCTCACCTTGCAAGATTCAACCAGCATTTCCCTTGCCAAATCCCTCATCAACCTGAACCTCTACGAACATTGCATTGCCTTGCTCATACTATGCACTGCACATTTCAACCATTACAAACATTGCAGTTCACCATTTCAATTCACCGTTCACCATTAAATTTGATATATGCAAAACTAGTACTTTCGAAGCTGACATATGTTCAAAGCTAAATACCATATATACATATTCGAGATGTACATATTTTTCGATATATATATATATATGGAACTACATATTTTTGAAACCATATACATATTCAAAATCATATATGTACGAAACCATGTATATTTGAAACTTGATAATATATTTTTGAAGCCTATTAAATATTTAACTTTATACACCCAAAACTGTCAATTTAAGAAATTTTATACATATTCGAAACCACTGAAGCTTATATTTTCAAAAGATTGGTATATTTGAAACTATGCGTATTCGAAAACATGTATATACATAGAAAACTTATATATTTAAAGCTTTATATATTCGAAATCTCAAAACTTGACAACAATAGAAATCTTGTATTTTCAAAATTTATATATTTAAAACCTATATATTCGAAACTGTATATTCAAAATTTTATGATATTTGCTCCGAATCCTTGTCTGATATGATACAGATTCGAAACCTCCACCTTTTGGCATCATAAACTCAACACTACTACTATCTACAAGCTTGCCATTTTATAAACACGAGATTGCTACATTTTTAGTTCCAGTTTGATATTATTGCTGGTTACAAATTTGCCATCCTTTGCCTATTTCTCGTCATGCTATGACTATAGATTCGACAGCCTTAGCTACAGGCCATGCTGTACTTCTGTATTCAACTTATAGGCTCTGCATGCTATATTTATATGTTCGACATGTCTCAATTTATTTGCTATGCATGCCTTAATCTATAAACTCGACACCGTTTGAACGAACCGGCAAACACTCTACCTATACATTGCAACCATCTCCTCAATCACTTCTGCCAACATATTTCACCAACTACTTCCTAACCTCAACCAACCTATAACACTTAGCAACATCCAATTTCTGCAACCCAAACTCGATTCACAACCTCCCTTTGTTAAGCTTCAGGTGAAGTTGGCCAGCTTGTTGGACAGTTTGCTAAGGTAATGGGTTGTTATGTTGTTGGAAGTGCTGGTTCTGATGAAAAGGTAATTAAACAGTAGCAAACACACATACTTGTTAAGATTATCAATTGTGCATATTATTTCATTTCATAACATGTGTCGGTTGATCTATCGAAGACCAAATTTGGGTTTAATGAAGCTTTCAATTATAAGAAGGAGAAGGACCTTAATCTAGCATTAAAAAGGCATGTTTCATCTGTTGATTCATGAGTTTTGATTCATGACACAAGCTTCAGAGATCATACGACGAGAATACTATATGAAAGCGACAAAAAGAGAATAAGTGCATACCGTGCACTACAAAGGAGATAATCTTACAATCCAGAG
Organism: Allium fistulosum; assembly: GCA_030737815.1. NCBI lineage: Eukaryota > Viridiplantae > Streptophyta > Magnoliopsida > Asparagales > Amaryllidaceae > Allium > Allium fistulosum. The sequence continues at coordinate 80,142,421 of CM060908.1, read as the reverse complement.
ATTAGTATGGATATTTTATTTTATTTGAGTCTTAGAACAATGTTAAAATCATTCCTCAAATAGTCACACACGCACACAAAACATTTTATAGCAAAAACTATGTTCACTGTGCATATAACACCAGGTCGGCCGACCGACCAGGATCCTCGGTCGACCGACCCTGTATCATGTGCACAGTGACTTTCTGTTTTGTATACGTTTTAAACTCAGCTGACCGGCCAGGTTTTCCGGTCGACCGACTAGAGAAAAACGACTAGTTTTCTGAAGAGACGCGATCATTTCATGAAGAGGAATGTCCTCTATTTCAAGAGGTATGGACACAACTGTTAACTAAAACTCTTCATGAAAGATTACAACTCTTCTACAACTATATAAACATATTCAATTCACTTCTACAATCACCGATTCTTGTTTATATTTCTGAAATCTAATCTCTATTCATTTCTGCAAATAAAAGCATTTATTCTTATTTAATATCACTAGAATCCTTGAATTTATTCATATACTTCGATTCTACGTGATTATCTTCCTTCTAAATCTTCACACACATATATACTCTTGAGGATTTGATTATAGGAAAGTTGTACTATCAAAAGACAATCAGTGTTATTCAGAACACATTCATCAACAAACTATTTGTATTAAGTTGAAGTCCTCTTCGGCTGTTGAGGCGGAAAAATTACTGTTCGGCTGCTCAGGTGTCGTATACCTATTCCTCCGGGTTAAGTGAGGGGTTTAGTTTAAATCCAGAGGATATTCTGGGACTGGACGTAGAACGGGAAGTTCGAACCAGTATAAAAATTCCTGGTGTGCTTACTTTAATTTGTACTTTACTGTTATTACCAGTTTCCGCATTAACATACCATATTACACGATCCTTAGTACTACACGTGTACTTTCATCATCAAAATTTAAGTGTTGTACATTATTTTGCAACATTTTATAACTTATGGAGCGATGCTAGATGTAATGCTTTTGAACATGAGAATTAATGGAAGAATTGCAGCATGCAGAATGATTTCTTAGTCTAACCTAGAGAAGCCTTAAGGCATACATAATTTGATGTGTATTATGACAAAGTGCATAAAGATGGAAGGATTCGTGGTCTCTGATCACTTTCATTAAAATTTGTAAATGAAATACAAAACTTCATCTAACTAAAACATTCAATCAATTTTGAATGAAGAAATTTACCTGGGATATTTATCATAAATGAGGCCAAATGAATCTATAAATGACATGTACTCTAGATTTCAGGATATTTATCATGCTTTATTATCACTAGAACAAAAGTTTACTGATTTTGATGTTGTCACAAAAATCTTAAATTCTTTAACGGATGAATGGGAACGAAAAGTCCTAGCTATTGAAGAAGCAACTGATTTGTCAACATTAAAACCAGAAGAGTTGATAGGTAATTTAATGTCCTACGAAGTAAATTTGCAGGCAAAACGAAATGGAGCACAAGAAAAGAAAAATGTAGCATTCCAAGCAGAAAAAGATGATTCCAACTCAGATAATGAAGATATGGCCATGATCGCTAAAAATTTCAAAAAGTTTTTGAAATTCAACAGAAACAAATTCAAGGGAAACAAAAATAATTCCAACAACAATTCCAATAGCAGCAAACCATCATCTTCAACAATGGAATGTTATGAATGTCATAAGAAAGGACACATGAAGAAAGATTGTCCAGATCGTAAAAAGAATAATTTCAAGAAGGACAAAACCAAACGAAAAGCTTTTTCAGTCACTTGGGACGACACTGACTCATCATCCTCATCAGAGAGTGAAAGTGATAATGAACAAGCAAATGTATGCTTCATGGCTTCGTCAGACGATGTAAGTGATTTTACTTTTTAAGATTTAATTGAAATAAATTCTGAATTAGTAAATTTAACAAAACAACTTAAAAAGAAAAATAAGGAGTTGCAAAGAAAGTTAGATAGAACAGTTTTAGAAGTAGATATGTTAAAAGATGAGAAGGTAATATTGGAAGAAGAACTTGAAATCTCTCAACAATCGAATTCTAACTTATCTTCTCAAATTACGTCAATATCCGAGGAACTAGAAATTCAGAAAAATAAAAATGATGTTTTACTTTTTGAAAATAATAGTTTAATATCTAAGATTAAGGATTTAGAGTTAGAAAAATCTAGTCTTAAAATAAAATTTGATGATATTTCTAAAAATGTTTCTAATTTCAATAAAGGAAGAGAAAATCTTTCTAGTATACTAGAAAACTCTCAAACTTCTAACAATAAATTTGGACTAGGATTTAAGAAACAAAATAATTTTGCTAAAAGTAAAATTAATAATAAAATTAAGAAAGATATTAGGAAAACAGTTTATTCAAATACTAAAACTATTAAGATATGGATTCCAAAAACAAATAATACATTGATAAGGAATAAACATATCAAAAGTTTTATGGAAACTGTTCATAATAACAAAAATTATGTCTATAAAGGGAATTCTGAACCCGTATGGGTTTGGCTTCCTAAGATCTAACTCTTAGGACCCTAAAAAGATTGGGTGCCAACTTTTTATAAATTTTTGCAGGTACCACATAAGAAGAGAGGAAAATGGATTTTAGATAGCGGTTGCTCAAAACACATGACTGGAAACAAAGAAATGTTATCAAACATTATATACTCAAATGGAGGAGCAGTCACCTTTGGAGATAACTCAAAAGGATATATCATCGGCAAAGGCAATGTTAATAGCAACGGTACATCTAATTTACCTCTCATTACTGATGTTTTATTAGTTAAAAATTTAAAACATAATTTATTAAGTATTAGTCAACTATGCGATAAAGGTTTTAATATAACTTTTTCAGAAAATAAATGTAACATTTTTGATAAAAATCACAACATCATTTTCGAAGGAAATAGAGATAAAAATATTTATATCCTAAATATGAATGTTAATAATGATTCAAATTTGTGTCTAGTAGCTAAAGAAAACGATTCTTGTCTTTGGCATAAAAGATTTTGTCACATAAATTTTAATACCATCAACAAACTTGCGAAAAATAAATTAGTTAAAGGATTGCCCAATATAAAATTTGAAACTAACATATTTTGTGATGCATGTAAATTAGGAAAATTAACAAAATCTTCTTTTAAATCAAAGAAAGTAATATCTACAGAACAACCACTTGAACTTTTACACATGGATCTTTTTGGTCCAACTCAAGTGCAATCTATTAACCATAATAGATATGTTTTTGTTATTGTAGATGATTTCTCTAAATATACTTGGATTTTCTTTTTGAAAAATAAAAGTGATACTTTTGATAATTTTAAAGTTTTTGTTAAAAGAATTCAAAATATTAAAACATTGAAAATTAAAAATATAAGAAGTGATCATGGAGGCGAATTTGAAAATGAAGTTTTTGAACAATTTTGTAACAAGAAAGGTATTAACCATAATTTCTCTTTTCCTAGAACACCACAACAAAATGGAGTTGTAGAAAGGAAAAATAGAACGTTACAAGAATGTGCAAGAACTTTACTAAATGGAACAACTTTATCGAAACATTTTTGGGCAGAAGCTGTAGCCACTGCTTGTTACGTACTAAATCGCGTTTCTATTCGACCATTAACTAAAAATACACCATATGAACTTCTAAATGGAAGAAAACCAAATATTTCATATCTAAAAGTTTTTGGTTCCAAATGTTTTATTTTAAATACTAAAGATCAACTAGGTAAATTCGATCCAAAATCCGATGAAGGTATATTCGTTGGATATTCGGAACGAAGCAAGGCTTATCGAATTTATAATAAACGAACTCAAATTATTGAATAAAGTTTACATGTTTCTTTCAACGAAAATTTTAAAAATATAAATCCAAGTGTTACTATTGATTCTGATGATGAATCTACTCAGAATGAAAATAATAATGCAAATGAAAATTTTGATATTCATGAAACCAATACAAACGTGACGTCTAATATAATAAAATCTCCACCTAGAATTTTAAGAGATCATCCTGTGCAAAATATAATTGGAGAAGTTAATACGAATGTTAAAACCAGACATCAATTAAATCAAGTTGGTCATGTAGCTTTTCTTTCTAACATAGAACCTAAGAATATAAAAGAAGCTTCAACTGATGACTACTGGATACTTGCCATGCAAGAAGAATTAAATCAATTCGAACGAAACGAAGTTTGGGAACTCGTTCCTAGACCCAGTGACCAATCAGTCATCGGTACTAAATGGGTTTTCAAAAATAAAGCAGATGAACTAGGAAATATAACAAGGAATAAAGCTAGATTAGTTGCACAAGGATATAATCAAGAAGAAGGTATTGATTACGAAGAGACGTTTGCTCCAGTCGCCCGACTTGAAGCAATACGAATATTATTAGCTTATGCGTGTTTTCATAATTTTAAACTATATCAAATGGATGTTAAAAGTGCATTTTTAAATGGATTCATAAAAGAAAATGTTTTTGTTGAACAACCACCTTTGTTCAATCATGAAAAATTTCTAGATCATGTATATAAACTTAAAAAGGCGTTATACGATTTAAAACAAGCACCACGTGCTTGGTATGATCGTCTTAAAGGTTATTTATTAGAATCTGGTTTTGAAATCGGTAAAGTAGATCAAACACTTTTTATTAAGAAAACTAATAAAGATATTTTAATAATTCAAATATATGTTGACGATATTATTTTCGGCTCGACAAATGAAAAATTATGTCAAGAATTTTCAACTATAATGACAAATGAATTTGAAATGTCTCATATGGGAGAATTGTCATATTTTCTTGGATTACAAATTAAACAAATTGAAAATGGAATTTTTATTAATCAAGAAAAATATTGTTATAATTTAATCAAACGTTTTGGTCTTGAAAACACTGCTGCCAAACCAACTCCTATGAGTACAACGATTCATCTTGATAGAGATGAAGATGGCAAAAGTGTTGATCAAAAGTTATATCGTAGTATGATAGGTTCTTTACTTTATTTAACAGCGAGTCGCCCCGATATTATGATGAGTGTCTGTTTGTGTGCTCGATTTCAAGCAAATCCCAAAGAATCACATATGAGAGCAGTTAAACGCATTATTCGCTATCTAACTAAAACCAAAGATTTCGGACTATTTTATCCGAAAGAATGTCCTTTCGAATTAGTTTCCTATAGTGATGCTGATTTTGGAGGAAGTCGAATGGATCGAAAAAGTACGAGCGGAACGTGTCACTTCATTGGACGTTCCTTAGTTTCTTGGTTTAGTAAGAAACAAAACTGTGTTTCTTTATCAACATGTGAAGCAGAATATATATCTGCTGCTTTGGCATGTGCACAAGTCGTATATATGCAACAGACATTACAAGATTTTAATTGTCATCTTGAAAAATCAATAATTTATTGTGATAATACCAGTGCAATAAATCTTTCTAAAAATCCGGTCAATCACTCACGAACAAAACACATTGATATTCGACATCATTTTCTTCGTGATTGTTTGGAAAAAGGATTAATAAATCTAGAATTTATCAACACTGAAAATCAAATAGCTGACATTTTTACTAAACCACTAAATGAGAATACTTTTATAAAACTAAGACGTGATTTAGGTATAATGTCGTTTAAAGACTTATGAATAAAAATATGCAAAAATATGGAAAAACAAAAATTATTTTATTTCTGACCAAAGCGGCACTCGAACTCATGACTTCTGACTTATATGTTAGATGTTGTAGTATAGCCACTTGAGCTATGGGTGTTTCTTGTTCCAGCTCTGTTTCTAATTTGTACCATTAAAACTTAATTTCAAAATATACTATTTTTGACTCTAAAGCATTGTATTTCATTCATTTACAAACAGTTTTTTGTTTAAAAAGTTCTGTGATTAAAACTAAAATTTGATTTTAAACCACTATTTTTTTTAGAAATAAATGGTTATATATACATACATATGTTTATTGAATAGAACATAAAATACAAAAAATCTACTTACAAAACAAAACTTGAAACAAAAATGTCTTCTAACAATGACGTCTATAATTCTGAAAATTCTCATCTTTCTTATACATCCCCGGACGATGACTATTCTGATCGCATCCCTGAAAATGGTCCCCATCCTACTTTTCCAATGCCTAATCGTGTTTTAGAATTCTCCTCTCCAGATAATGACCCCCGACACAGGTGGAAACCATGGGAAGACTCCCATACAGGTTATACACCTGATAAAAAGAAAGGGAAAAAGGAAATGGTAGTATCTCCATCAACCAAACAAAAGATTGATGAAATTCATCACTACCAACAACAACAGATGAATATGCAAAGGGAACTTTATTACGAACAGAAAGTCACGGCAAGACGTTTAAGCTTCCTTGAAAAGATTGCCATGAAATTTTGTTCATCTAAGAAGGATGATGTTGCTGAACCTTCTTACAGAACTCCATCTCCTTCTGACCATGTTCAATCTCAAATAGCTCCAATATGGTCACCGGTAGAAAACGTTCCATCTCCAAATTCATGGGAACGTCGATGCTGATGCACCATGGCTATAATTTAATATATATATGTTATTATTTTGAATAAGATGTATAGATATATATGATGTAATAATATAATTATACTTCTATAATTCTTGTTTGAAAAACAACATAAACTAGTCTGTTCACATGCCTCGGTCGACCGAAAAATCTGAATCGGTCAACCGAAGCTGTCCCGAGAAGTTTTTAAAAACAGATTTCTAACAAGTCGGTCGACCGAACAACCTGTCTCGGTCAGCCGAACTTGTTTCCCGAATGACATTAGAACATTTTTTAACTCGGTCAACCGAATACCCTGCACCAGTCGACCGAAGCTCTTCCCGAAAGTTTCAGCACTATTCTGAACCTCAACTCGGTCGACCGACCCAGGAATTTCAGCCGACCGAACGAACTTTTCTGCTGAAATTGCCTACATATTTTAACCCAACCATTCACCTTTTTATCTCACCTCTTCACTTTATTCTCCCACAACAGATTTTAACCCTAGCCCCCATTACAACCTTCCTAAATTTCTTCAAATTCTTCAAAGAAAAAAATGACACCCAAGAAGAAATCTAAGACTACTGCTGGCCAATCCTCCTCAACTCCTGTAGACTCTCAGATTGCTTCTTGGCTAGTAAGTGAAAAAGCTTTAGAAAGATGGATAAGGCTTCAAGATGCAAAAATCTTTGAGGAGTCTTTTGTAAGTTATCCTGATTTTATCGCCTACGGTGTTGAAAATGCCGCTCTTGAAAGTGGTCTTGATGCTTTTCTTGACCATAGGAAAAACAACTTGAAAATTAATCATATAATGATAAAGTTATTCCTAGCAAATCTCAATCTTGTAAATCCACCAAGAAACACTGAAAATTGTGTTTGGACATCGGTTTGTGGCACGTCGATTTTTCTCTCCATTGATCGAATGAATCATATTCTAAATACTCGACCGGGTGGAATCTCGTTACATGATGTAGACTGTAATACATCAACTCGTGACCGCCTAAGTCATCTATTCTTTGAAGATGACGCTACCGATTTAAGGCAAACTTCATCCCTCCGACCTAAAGCACGACTCTTTCATCGATTCATGATGAAGTCTATTGTTCCAAGAGGAGGGTCATACCACTTAGTATATCCCGAAAACTTCAAGGCGTTATATGCTATGTGTGGAAATATTCGGGTAAATTGGACACAACTTCTCATGGATGAATTCCTTACGTTCAACCAAGGGAAAATGCTCCATATTTATTATGGAGAATACATAATGCGGTTGATTAATAACTTTGTCACCCATGCTCCGGAATTCGAAACATCCAAAGTTCGTACCTTTGACTCACGAACAATAAAATTAATGAAGTTACCCGATGCACCATCCCAAATCACCACCTTTCAGCAATGGCGTACCATTCCACAAGAACAACTACGTCGCAGCTATTCTACACCTCAACCATCCACTCATTCTACAGAACGTATAACTCGTCAGACCTCTATCCAAAGACCACCTCCCGGTACTAGCACAGCGGCTGCCATTGATATTTTGGCCCAAAATCAACTAGCTTTGGATTCTCGCCTTCGAAAAATTGATGGGCGTTTCAAGAAGATCAAAGGCTTCTTCGTAAATTTATGGGATGCCTTATCATGCTCTTCTGAAGCCGGTGCTTCATTTGTTGCTCCTGGAAAAAGTCCAGCACCAAATTTCTCTTGGTCTACATCCGATAACACAAGTTCCAGCACATCGGCAACTCCCGCACCTACCACTCAAAGACAGGGTAAGGAACCGGCTCCTCTCGATGAAAATCTTCATCCAGAAGAGTGGGATACCGACGATGATGAGGAGTAATTGTAGTATTTTTACAATTTATTTACTTTCAAGAATTTCTTGTACTTTATTTGTTTCTTAATTAATTGTTATGTTATGTTCTAAGCAAACATCTTTAAATTATTTCTATTTAAGAATGTACCATGTAAATTTAAATGTTTTTGCATTACTTTAATCTGTTATAAGTATTCCTTTTTGTCGATGACAAAGGAGGAGAAATGTATGCAAACTAACGAATTTTTGCAGAAAAGTCGCCATATATTCAGGGGGAGAACTATAATATATATGTCAATATTACTTCGTCACATAAGTATTGTCATCAATCAAAAAGGGGGAGAATGTTGATTCATGAGTTTTGATTCATGACACAAGCTTCAGAGATCATACGACGAGAATACTATATGAAAGCGACAAAAAGAGAATAAGTGCATACCGTGCACTACAAAGGAGATAATCTTACAATCCAGAGATTAGTATGGATATTTTATTTTATTTGAGTCTTAGAACAATGTTAAAATCATTCCTAAAATAGTCACACACGCACACAAAACATTTTATAGCAAAATTATGTTCACTGTGCATATAACACCAGGTCGGCCGACCGACCAGGATCCTCGATCGACCGACCCTGTATCATGTGCACAGTGACTTTCTGTTTTGTATACGTTTTAAACTCAGCTGACCGGCCAGGTTTTCCGGTCGACCGACCAGAGAAAAACGGCTAGTTTTCTGAAGAGACGCGATCATTTCATAAAGAGGAATGTCCTCTATTTCAAGAGGTATGGACACAACTGTTAACTAAAACTCTTCATGAAAGATTACAACTCTTCTACAACTGTATAAACATATTCAATTCACTTCTACAATCACCGATTCTTGTTTATATTTCTGAAATCTAATCTCTATTCATTTCTGCAAATAAAAGCATTTATTCTTATTTAATATCACTAGAATCCTTGAATTTATTCATATACTTCGATTCTACGTGATTATCTTCCTTCTAAATCTTCACACACATATATACTCTTGAGGATTTGATTATAGAAAAGTTGTACTATCAAAAGACAATCAGTGTTATTCAGAACACATTCGTCAACAAACTATTTGTATTAAGTTGAAGTCCTCTTCGGCTGTTGAGGCGGAAAAATTCCTGTTCGGTTGCTCAGGTGTCGTATACCTATTCCTCCGGGTTAAGTGAGGGGTTTAGTTTAAATCCAGAGGATATTCTGGGACTGGACGTAGAATGGGAAGTTCGAACCAGTATAAAAATTCCTGGTGTGCTTACTTTAATTTGTACTTTACTGTTATTACCAGTTTCCGCATTAACATACCATATTACACGATCCTTAGTACTACACGTGTACTTTCATCATCAAAATTTAAGTGTTGTACATTATTTTGCAACATTTTATAACTTATGGAGCGATGCTAGATGTAATGCTTTTGAACATGAGAATTAATGGAAGAATTGCAGCATGCAGAATGATTTCTTAGTCTAACCTAGAGAAGCCTTAAGGCATACATAATTTGATGTGTATTATGACAAAGTGCATAAAGATGGAAGGATTCGTGGTCTCTGATCACTTTCATTAAAATTTGTAAATGAAATACAAAACTTCATCTAACTAAAACATTCAATCAATTTTGAATGAAGAAATTTACCTGGGAAAGCTTGACGCCTAAGTATTACCTACAACTGACATTGCTGTAGGTGATGCATAGCATAATGTAACTGCTGCTACAATTGTTTAATTAACTGCAATAGCCAAGAATATAAGTAATAAGTGCCAATAAACTTTGAAATTATGGTCCCATAAAGAGAAAATCAATACACTGAAGAACATCAATCAAATTCATAATTAATGATAAGTAGAGAAAACGAGCTATCAAACATATCTGGTGCCCTCTACTAAGTTTAGTGTTCTAACTTCCAGAAATTAGGTAGCTCAGTAATAACAATCTATTATACCATACAATACAACAGAAAGTACACAAAGTTTGACTGACAATTTCAGTTTGCAGTCAGACATGGGAAGAAGATCGTTATATGTTTAGAATCATTTATAAAGGATTCAAGCAACCGACATTCGTCTAGAATAAAAAATGTAGTCTAATATCTCATTTTGAAGTACACAAGACAATCCTTTCAGCTTTTTAGATACCAACTAAAACCTAATATACATTTTTAAATATATCTTTTATATCAATTTTTCTACTTTTCCATTTGTCCTCATCATTGATATTAGAGACCTTGAATAAGAATTTCCGTTATAGAATGGATCTTTCCTCTTCCAATTTGATTTATGTTTCGATTCGAACTCAACTAAAACCATATTTGAGAAAAATCTATCAATCAATAGTATATATTCAATATGCTTAACTTGATCCACGATTTCAATTCTAGTGTTTCCTAAACAATATAAAAACGGATCAAAAGAGAAAAATGTGCTTTTGGCATAAATGTTAATATTGCAAATTTATGCTTGCATTATTGTGCATTTCACATTAGATAAATAATTTATAATACACTTTATCTGTGGAATTGCATACATAACCCATTAACTTGTTTGTATTAAACATTATGTATATCGAAGTTGATTTTATGTGCAAATTCAAAATTTCAGAAAATGACTGCTGAGCATATAACTCGGCACTCGCTGAATGGGAAGATATTACTTGAGATTCAAGTATCTATGCCATTGGAGATGCCATTGAAAATAACATAGGCAGTTCTCTTAAGTTTTCTGCATAAAAGAATATAAATATAAGCATACAACGTATTTGAGTGCTCATACCTCTTAGTTTATCTTTATTGCTGATTTATTTTTACTGTGTTCACACCTGTAAAAGCACATTGACAAAATATAAATGATCAGTGCTTCTATACGCTTAGTCAATATCACATAGGAACAAATAAGCAATAATAAATCACTGTAATCAAGAAGGAGATTTTCAGTCAGTATGTAACTTTGATGATAGTCAATATCCTTTCCTCATTCTTAAGTTCAAACTAAAGACTTAGAACATAATTCACCCTTTCCTTTTCAACTCTGTGAAGTATACGTTCAGTTCTTAACTTGAATGGCTGTCAATTAGGTGATTGTCTTTTAAAATTATTTAGAACATACATTATCCATCACACACTGCACGAAATTACCAAAAAACTAGAAGCTTTCAAGAACAAATGATCTTTATTAAATAAATGTAATCACGTCAACTATTATAATCAGATATCAAATTCTATCATTACAAAATTAATTTAATTAATTAGGTTGCTCATGCTTAATTACAACTTGAACATAAAGATATTGCTGATTTATCGGCCTTACTTTATTTTTAGCTACTGCAACAAATCAAGCTATGCAAACGTAGTACCAAATTCATTCTATCTAAACATTTTCTTGAGCCGAGCCTATTGATTGCACACACCCAAAGATGGAAAACAACTTAACATCAGATTATAGAACTGATACAAGTATGCTTTCTACATACCCAAAAGTATGGAAGTTCAATACCGTTTAAACCAAGTAAAATAAAAATAAATAAATCAACAAATAAAGATAAAAATGTGAATCTCATTAATGTCACTTTAGAGAGTGGAATAATTCTTCTTGCAACACACATGGTTAATGGTTAACATGACATACCTGGTGCACCTAAAAAGTTAGACTAAATGAAAATAGAATAAATCTGAAATAAAAGTATCAATATAGAAATCTCAAGACAGAGAAGTAACGTCTTTTGTCCTAGTCTATATTTTTTTTGTTTATCTTTTTTATTCTATAGCAATCACAGCAATAACTGGATGTTTCTCAAAATGTAATAATGTTCCTTTGTTATTTGAAATGTAATAATGTTATAAACTACACAAATCTTTCTAAATCACAAGTAATACCTTGACTACACAAATCTTTCTAAATCACATAAAATTTGTATATATTGTTTTTTGTTTGCAACTTATGTTGTTTACATCAATTGGTTTAAACTAATTAGGATTGTAATTCTGATTAACCTGAAATGTAGTAATGTTCCTTTGTTATTTGAAATTTAGTTTATTAGGACAATTATTTTGTTAATTTTTTTATATATCTTTTTTAGTTTGCTGTTCAAGTTGTGCCTAAGTAGTAATGACCCATAACTAGTCAATTTAGTTAACGTTATATATACAGTCATAAAATATGTGGATTTATAATACCAACACGTTAACATATATCCCATTAAAGTAAGGGGCAACCGTAATGACCCGCAAATCCGTACCACTTTGAGTCGACAATATTCTCCATCGGTTCAACTCAAATTTGACGGAAATATAAACCATTAGGGTTAAAGAAGAAAGAGGTAGGAGAAGAAATAAAAAACAACATCAGAATCTCACAATCGCAGCGGAACAACATATAATATATGTTTGTACCAAAAATGGGCACAACACTCTTCGGAAGTTTTTGAAGAGATAAAAGTGAAGAAAAAAAGATTAAAACTGTGGATTATCTAACAAAAACTCCAAATAACAGAAATATAAATTGCAAAGACAAGTGATTTAGAGTGGTTCGGCGATTTGCCTACGTCCACTATGAAGTTTGATGATTTTATTGCTCGATACTTGAAGATTACAATTTCTTATGATGTAATGCAACTGATTTTTTGAGCTAAGTTTGAAACTAAAGCAGCGGTGGTGATTTGAAGTAAATCTGGTGGAGTCTGGGCGCTCTTTTGCTCTTAGAATTGTCCGACCCCTTTTATGAATGACCAGGGGCTCTATTTATAGGTGTAGGAGGCTGATATTTCGCCTAAAATTCGGGGAGACCAGTTCTGGTACGTGAGGGGGCCCACATGCCCGCTTTCAGGAAATCCGGGCCCACTTCGGGATCGATTCGAACTCAACTTCGAATCGATCAAGATCTGCTCCGATTGAGATGTATTTGGCATGAACATTCCTTAGGTTGCCAGTAAGCTACTGTGAAAATTTCATAGCATTTGGACTTGTAGATCTCGAGTTATGATCGATTCAAGATTGTGTTTTCCGTCATATGGATCCGTTCGAATCGATATGGTTCGAATCGATAGGTTCGAATCCATATGCCTGCGTGCGAGAATGATGACATGGTGCGTGTTCCTCGGGTTGATCCATCTTTTTCTCCGAATTTACTGGGTCGAATCCTTGTTTTTAGCTGTTGTGACTTGGTGGATTCGAAGTAGTGGATTCGAAGGTATGCTCCTTCGAATCGATAGAACGTACGTTCCCTTCGTATCGATCAGGGCATTCCATAGTTGATCGATACGAAGACTTTAATGATGAATGGATTCGAAGATGGGAATGCTCCAATGGATTCGAGGTAATGGATTCGAAGACGATTATAGGATGGAATCAAAGCTCCTTCCACTTCATGGATTCGAAGGGTGTTCCCTTGATGGACTCGAAGCAAGAAAGGCTTCGATGGATTCGAACCAAGGAATATGAGGATGAATTCGAACTATGGCTCGCTCCTGATGGATTCGAAGCATGGATTGTTCGACCGAGTCGAAGCAAGATTACTTCTCATGGGTTCGAACTAGTGCAGGGATGATGGATTCGAACCTAAGGCTGGGTCTGATGGAAACCAAGGCTATTCCTTCTACTTTCCACTGGTGGTAACTTGAGCATACGAACTCGGATTGTCTCGAAATTTGGAACGTTGGTTTCTACGACTTTGCTTGACGTGTCTTATCAATTGTAACCCGATCCGGACTCGGGCAAAATTCATCGATATTTGTAGTTGTCCAACAGCCATTCAATGCTGGAGACGTACGATCCTCACTTTCCAGTCAATTCCTTGGTATCTCGGCCTTGCCAAAAGGCGGGATAACATTTTCCCCCCAAAGTACGTCTTGTGTAAACATGACGTGCTTTGAGCAGTTGCAGTCTAACGTTGGACAATTAGGACATGCTCTGCTGAAAGTTTTATTCTTTATTGCTGTAATTAACCGTCGTATGACTGTGATTGGCTGTTTGTCGTTGAAATTATGGCGAGATGAGCATTTTGATCCCTGCGAACGTTAGAGATCAAATATTAGTCAGACATCTGTTCATATATGTGTTACCTTGAATTTAGTTAACGTTGCGTGATTGCAAGTCGTTGTCAGTTCGGTTTGTTATCGAATTCTGCATCGATCCTCTCCTGAACCGATTTGAGATTCGAATTTAAACATTATTTTGATGATTGTCTATAATCATCCTCTTATATCGATCCTCTCCTGAATCGGTATAAAAGGTAGACAAGTAATTTTTCATATCGAAGCAATGCGTTCGTTCTCATCGACGGTTTCCGATTCCGAAATTAGTCGTTCGACTCGATAGTCTTCGAATCGATATGATTTTTCAACTCAGCTCTCGTTCAATTGTTTCGTATCGATGATGCCCTGCATCGATGTTGCCTTGATGGATTCGAAGTCATGAGGGATTCGAAGGATGATGGATTCAGAGCTTTTAGGGATTCGATGCCGTGACTGGATTCGAACGTGATGGTTTCAAGAATAGTAGTTCGAATCGATGGCTATGGTAAGTGACCGGTGGCAAACGGTCAGGATGACCGGGAGATGAAGTGCCACGAACCTTCTCTGGAATCCATATAAATACGTGAGGCCGGTTTCATTTTTACTTTTTACTTTTCACTGTTGCTATAGCTTCTTCTTCGAATCGATTTTCCCAGAGCCGAGAAAAAACGTGTCTTCCCCGAATCGATTGAATCTTTTAAACCTTCATTCGTAATCACATTAAACTAGGTAATTAATGGATCAATGCCAGTTGAAAATGACAAAACTGGAAGTCTTTGTCTTCAATTTTTTCTTCTGAAAATCTTGAAGGGTTGTGAGATCTGAATAAAAATGGTTCGACTCGATGATTCGAGGCGTAACAAAGCGTTGAGATTTCCTAGGAGAAGCAGAGATCTTGAGGGATGTTATCTTTCATTGCTTCGAATCGATCTAGAATGGAGTTTATTCGAATCGACTCTGACTGCAGAGCTTCGAATCGATGCTTGCAAAGGAAAAAGGCCTCGTGCCGATCGATTCGAAGTAACGATACCTTGATCGATTCGAAGGTATTGAATGTCGATCGATACGAAGTCACTCAGCGCCCACGGATTCGAAGCGTTCCTCCATCCCGAAGTACATCGAGTCGAACCATATGGATTCGAAGCACATCGATTCGATTCGATGGATTCGAACGCCTTCAGTTTAGAGAATCCAACTTTTCTGACTCGTTCCAACATCTGAACTACGACTAATTTCAAGTTGAACTTTGATGATCTTAATGAACTTTAGCACACTTGACTCCGACGAGCTTCGGCCTTGCATAATTGAACCTGACTGTAGGACTATGCTTGACTCCCTTTTGAAGCTCGTCGATGGAACCATGACTTAACCAAAAACATAACAGATTTATACTTGAATCGGTCGGTAGCATTTGAATGGTGTGGATATGACGGTCAGCGATGACGGTCATTTCCAGTCCTGATTTCCAGAGTTTCGTCGTTCGTACATCTCGTTTCAGTCTGTAAAATTTGCTTTAGTAACGCACAGCACTTGCACTGCACGACATGTTCATACACTCTACACTGCGGGATGCACGGGTTTATTGCTTGTTTTAACACTGATTTCTGATAAGTAGTCAGTTATGGAGTCTTCGAGCTCTCAGCAGTAGGAGATTCAGAGTTCTCCTCCTCCGATCCTTGAGATTCCCAATATTCCCGCTGACGTAATCGACCCAGCTCTAGACGAATTGTCGGAGGTTATATTTATCGAGGATCCCGTTGATTCTGTCCAGTCTAATATCTCTAAATCCTTATTGGGCCGGATATGCTTGAAACATAACATATCTCTGAACGATGTATTATTACCCGGCGCTGATGACAGACCGCATAATCCGCCCAAAGGATATACTGCCTTCTACCGCCATGCTTGCGCAGCTGGAACTCTTCCTCCTTTTAACCAATACATCAGGGAAATATTGTCGTATTTAGGAATTGCTCCTTCGCAACTTCATCCCAACGGACATGCATTGCTGAATAGTGCCTTCGTCATATTTATGGACTGTCTCTTTCGCCCGCCAAGGCCAACCGAGATTAGATACATATTTAATTTCAAGAGCAGGGGCGATAGCCCATCCTTTACATTTTTGGAGGCAGTCAGAAATTGCCAAGTTATTATTGGAGCCTGGACCAGACTTAGCTACTTCAAGAATGAATGGTTTTATGTTCGGTGTCCTCCTGGTTTTGCTAGGCAATGGTTGTCTAGACGTAAGTGTCCTCATATGTCGATGATTTTCCTTGATCAATAGTTTTTTGGCATTGGTATTAACATCTTGTTTCTCCTACAACCATTATCTCCAGACCCGATGGCGGGTACTACAAGGGCATAGTCCAAAGTCTCCAAGAAGTTCCGAGCGAGCCGAGACACATCGACTCGGTGTTGAATGACTATAACTTAAGAGCTCTCGGCTTGATTGAAATAAATCAGAGTATAGTCATCGAGGGGATGTCAAAGCCCACCTCAAAGAAGAAAAACAAGAAGAAGAAGAAGAAGAGGAAAATGGCGAAGAAAACGCTTGGAATCACAATAACCGAAGTGAGCGATGAGGAGAGGACCCATACAGATGTGGAGCTGATGGCTGATCTTTCGGGCAACTTCGAAGAGTTGGGAGAAAGACGGAAAACCAAGGCCGTCATTTCCAAAAAACTCAAGTCTAAGGGGTGGAAATCTGTAGATGTGTCTCCTCCCACTTCCGGAGCCATGATTTCTAAGGCCGCCTCTTCTCATTCGAGAGATATTTTTAAAGGGCTTGACGATATTCCCATCTCGGATTTTATATTGATTCCATGTAATCCCGGGTTGGAGGAATTTCAAGGTGTTTTAAATATGAGCGAGCCCTTTCCTTCGAGTGCGGTCAACACTTCCGGTTGGTCTGGGGGTTTACACATTTACACACACTTCCACACCACTACATGACTTTCGCATATTAATCATTGTTTTGTAGGATTCTAATCTGTAGCTCCTTATTATCGCAGGTGAGATATCAGGTCACGGATCCACTTTGGATAGGCTCCGTAATGTGCGCCGATCTTCTTCTTATTATGAGTCCCGTTGGAGGGAATCAGATAGGGACCACAGGCAAGGTTACACTAGCCAGGAGCGCTATGATCGGGATAGAGATTATTGGCGTGGCCGTTCTGGCCATGATCGTGCTGACAGAGATCGGGGCCACCAGTACAGATCACGATCTCATTCTCCTCTGCCTCCTAGGACCCCCGTAGATATCCCTGGGCCTTCACAGCAGCAACAGCCTTCCCAATCTTCAAGGCTCGAGACTCAGCGGCCTAGAATTGAACCACCGACAGCTGCCATCGTTGAGCAGGCTCCGGCTGAGTTGACAAGCGAAGGAGCCATCGAGCTTGCTCAAATGAAAAAGGACTTCCCAGAAATCTGTATGGATGCATATGTCTTTCCTCCTCATCTCAAGAGGATTCCTCAGGATGCCGAAAATACTGCGCACAGCTATATTCGCGACTTCTATGCTCAATGCAAGGAGTGGTACAAAACAGCCGTGAAAGCTTCAAAGGTAGCTTTTGACCGGGATAAAGTTATTCAGGAGCGTGATGCTGAGATTGTTAAGAAAGACCGCATCATCCAAGTTCTTCAATCTGAGATGGAGTCGTCTCGAAACTCTGAACTCCAAGAGCTTAAAAAGCATGATGATGCTGTGGCCAAAATGGCGAGGATGCAGCAGGCACACTGTGCCACGGTAGAAGAGATGGGCCCCCGTTATACCAACGTCGTAGCCGAGCGAGATACAGCCGTTAAAGAGCTGAATGAGCTTAAGGCTAAATTTGCTAAGGTGGTGAAAGAAAAGGATGCTGCTAACACCACCGCTCAGGAGGCATGCGACCAAGCTGTGTCACTTCGAGCTGAACTTGCTGCGGCGGTGGCTAAGACCAAGTCTGTGGAGGAAGTAATCCAGGAGAAGATTATGGCGGAACAGTCCAGGATGGATGCTGATTTTGATGACCTCCTGGTTACATACAACGCCAACGTGCTAGAGCACAGAAATTTATCATGGCTGGGAAATGACTCTATGATTCTGTATAACGCCTGGACTCGGCTGGTGGAGGAGAAGAAAGCAGCGCATCCGGATGAAACGCTGGATGATTTCGAGCTTGAGATGCGCTTGCTTACTGAGGAAGAGAGGAAAGCTCTTCATGAGGCGGTGATTTCGGTGGCGAAAGAGAGGCTTGGTGTTCAACAGATAGAGACGGGCGAGGGCTCGGGGATTGAGCATCACGAAACAAGTGTTGGAGCTGTAATTCCGACATTGCCTGAAACCACTGGTGCGGTCGATCCCCAGTCCGTCCCCGCTTATAATCCTGACCAGCCGCAATTGTCTTCCGCTAATGCTCCTGCCTCTGTATCTGCCCATACTACGGGCCAGGCTAAGGAAGGTAATCGAACGCCTCTCGTATACATTTAGTGTGGTGAATCTGGATCAATACCCTTAGCTAACAGTCTTCGTTTTTCCCCATTTCAGTGACTGAAGCCGTTATCTCTGCGCCTTCTGCATCTCAGGCTTCTTATCAAGCGCATGGGGCTATCGTCACCGAAGCTGTTATGACATCTTCTATTGTCGGTGAAGAAGGGGAAGCGAATATGTTATCTTTTGACGCTCAGATGATTGAGGAACTCCTCTGTCAACCCAACGATCCCTTCGTTGATCCATCCTTTTCCATGAGCGGGACCACTCCGGCTGTTAGTTCTTCCATGCCAGCCACTAGCATATCCAGCGCGGCCCAAGCACCTCGTGAAGATGAGATTTTGGCTGAGATTAGTGCTGAGATGGCCGCAGTGACCTCCGGTATGGATCCGTCGGGCCATGCCCCGCTAATGATGATATCGCCAGGCGGTACTGTGGTCATTGCGAGTGCTCCGGTCCCACTTCCTGTTACAGCCCCTATGCCCTCAGTTCGACCATCTAAGAGAATCTCCGTCGCCTCAAGCTCCGAGGAAGATGTGGACATTATGTCGCCATCTGAGGACAAAACGAAGAAGAGTAAGAGAGCGAGGAAGAAGCTGGGTAGCGGCTCCAGTGGGACTATCCCAAAGAAGAAGATAAGGAAGAAGAAAGATTGAACTCTTTCTTTAGTTTACTGTAGTGTCTTGTTTTGTCTTTTGGTTTTCTCCATAGCCGTGTATAGATGTGGACTCGGCTCCCACTAGCAGGAATTTTTTGAACCATCTTGTAATCGAATTTTTTTTGTTGATAATGGAAATGAAAGTATATTTTCTTTCGTCTTCAATTCGATATTTGTTTTGATCCTGCCCCCAGTCTTGGGGACAAATATGGAGTTGATGTATGTTTATACTCCGTCTCACATTCTGGAAGTGTGGAGTTAAGTAGATGTTTATACTCCGTCTCGCACTCTGGGAGTACGGAGTTAAGTAAATGTTTATACTCCGTCTCGCGCTCTGGGAGTACGGAGTTAAGTAGATGTTTATACTCCGTCTCACACTTTGGGAGTACGGAGTTAAATGAATGTTTATACTCCGTTTCGCACTCTGGGAGTACGGAGTTAAGTAAATGTTTATACTCCGTCTCGCACTCTGGGAGTATGGAGTTAAGTGAATGTTTATACTCCGTCTCACACTCAGGGAGTATGGAGTTAAGGAATGTTTATACTCCACCTCGCACTCTTGGAGTATGGAGTTTAGTGAATGTTTATACTCCATCTCGCACTCTGGGAGTACGGAGTTTAGTGAATGTTTATACTCCGTCTCGCACTCTGGGAGTACAGAGTTTAGTGAATGTTTATACTCCGTCTCGCACTCTGGGAGTACGGAGTTAAGGAATGTTTATACTCCGCCTCGCACTCTGGGAGTACGGAGTTTAGTGAATGTTTATACTCCGTCTCGCACTCTAGGAGTACGGAGTTTAGTGAATGTTTATACTCCGTCTCGCACTCTGGGAGTACGGAGTTTAGTGAATGTTTATACTCCGTCTCGCACTCTGGGAGTACGGAGTTAAGGAATGTTTATACTCCGCCTCGCACTCTGGGAGTACGGAGTTTAGTGAATGTTTATACTCCGTCTCGCACTCTGGGAGTACGGAGTTTAGTGAATGTTTATACTCCGTCTCACACTCTGGGAGTACGGAGTTAAGAAATGTTTATACTCCGCCTCGCACTCTGGGAGTACGGAGTTTATTAATGTTTATACTCCGTCTCGCACTCTGGGAGTACGGAGCTACGGGAGGGATTGTCATGTATCAGCCCAATTTTAGCCTGACGTGATGGCTTGCCCCCGAGCTCGAGTTTCACTTAGCGAGTGGCCGACCGTATCGTAGCCGTCCCCTACTTGAATAAATTCCACTTGCAGGACGGAATTCAGCTCTTCGTGCATCGTGATGTTGTACATTGTATTTAATGAATCACAGCTCTGGCCCGAAGAAATGACATTTTAGTGCTGAAATCAGAAAATATGGCAAAGTCAGTTGCCTTATTACAAGTTCTAATTTCGAAATGCAGAAACAAATTTTAAAACGGAATTTAAACTAAATAGATAAACATAGCCTGTTAGTTGCAGTAGCGACGAAGACTTTCGCTATTCCAGGCCCTTGGTAAAGTTAGACCATCAATGGTTGCTAACTTAAATTTGCCATCCCTGAGCTTTTGCTTAATTTTGTGCGACCCTTTCAACGTTGATCTCATGTGTGGAAGTGCCGGATAATCTTTTTTAGTGACTAGCTCACCGAGTTCAAAAGTTTTAATTCGGTCCTTGGCATTGCGTAATCGGGCAACTCGATTTCGGTGTATGATTGTTCTCAAATCAACCTGGTCGCCCTGGACGACCCCAACTCCGTTGACGGTTGGGAACTTTAAAGTTAAACACCACGGGGTCATTATGGCCCTGAATTCAGCAAGGGCAGGTCGACCTAAAAAGGCATTATATGGCGAGTCTACATCCAACACAACGAACTGCAATGTCCGAATCGATCTGCGTTCTCCGGCTCCCAACTCAACTGGTAACTCTACCATCCCGACAGGAATGGTAGCGCTGCCATTGAATCCATAGAGATGAGTTCGGCAGGGTTTTAGATCCCCAACTTTCATCTTCATTTGATTATAAGAATGTACAAATATGATATTCACAGAGCTCCCACAGTCAATCAGGATCCTCTTCATCCACATCGGACCTACTCGGGTCGATATCACAAGTGGGTCAGTAGTCGGGCTTCCGACATAATCAACATCGCTGTCTCGGAACGCGATGTCGTTAGTCATCGCTCTCTTTCGTTTGGTCGAAGGTTTATCGTCCAAGTTACCATCATACTCGAAGTCTGTTCGTCTAGTTGAGTTGTTATATGATTTCATTTCCTCCCAGCTTCGAACCGCTGGATGAGGACTACCACTTACAGCATTAATTACCAGTCTTCCTCCGACACGACCTAGTTCTTCCCGTCTTTCTTGATTCTGTGCATGATTTTGATTTGAGGGGCCCGCTCCCTCAGACTGCGGTGCCCGCACAAACTGGTCTAACTTTCTCTCCCAGATCAACTTTTCGATGAGGTCTTGCAAATGTCGACACTCATTGGTATTGTGGCCGTAACTTTCATGAAATCTACAAAACTTCCCTGTTTAAATCTGCCTCTTCGAAGATTGCTTTGGAGCAGGCTTCTTATATTGCACAGTGTTGCAAGTTTGTAGATACACGTTCTCCAACGATGTATTCAATGGCGTGTAATTATCGAACATTGGAGTCCTACGTTGTGGGCCTCGATTCTGGTCTCTCTTCTTATCCTGACCACTGTTGACTCTTGGCTGAGTTTGTTTGTTCTGTATATTTAACTGAACTTTTCCAGAATTCTCACCGGACTGCTTAACTGCTACATTACTTTGTATTCCTTCAGTTCTGGGTATCCCATCGTCCTGCTTCCTAGACTGTTTCGTGTCCTCTTGCCGTAAGAATTGAGCGGCTTTGGAGTAGAAACGGTCCAACGATGCGGGTGGTTTCCCGGCTAGCCAATTTCCAAACTCAGAATCAGGGTCGATTCCTTTGGTTAATGCCATCAAGATTGAGTTATCGTTAGGATTACTAATCTCTTCACATGCCGCATGGAATCTTTCTAAATAACGTCTGAGTGTTTCTCCCTTAGCTTGGGTGACATTAGATAGGGTGTTAACGTCTTTAGGTCTGGCGACATGCATACGGAACTGTTCGACAAATTTCTTAGCCAGTTGATCAAATGAAGAGATAGATCTAGGTGGTAATCGCGTAAACCACATTGTTGCGGTTCCTCCCAAAGAGATGGGGAAACTTCGGCACTTTACTGCATCGTCAGCCCTTGCGGCGCTCATTGACCATTCATATTTCAAAATGTATTGATTGGGATCGGAATTTTCTTCGTACATATGGAGAGTTGGCATTCTGAATCGCCGAGGGGGTTCAGCGTATAATATCTCGTCTGTGAAAGGGGTATGACTACGGGAGATTCCCCAATCATCATTAGTGAGCCCCTAGCTTTCGCAAATCATCTGACGGATCATGGTTGAAATATCGGGCATAGCCACATTCTGTGCATGCTGAGCTAAGGTGTGGTCGGGTCCCACAGTGCGAGTTTGGACCGGACGCTGTCGACGGCCCATATCTCGCCTCCTTGGTTCCAAATCTTCTGGGACGTATGGTTCAGGAGTACGCCCACGTTGCTGATTATTCGGATCTGATAGATTTCGGGTATCAACCCTTGTTTCTACCGCGGCGGTTGCAGCGCGATTGTCCATGGTATGCTGTGGAACAATACCTCCTCGTGACGAGGGCCCGGCCTGGAAGCTAGTTGACGGTCCGACCCTCAATTGTCCTACAGTCAAGGCAGGTAGATATCCGGTAGCTTGTGTATTACTCGCGTCCAATCGGGGACGTGTAGATCTGCCATGATGGTCAGATGAAGCAGAACTTTCAGTGGACGAGTGGGAAGCATCATCCCTCCTGGTCCTCCTGCGCCTTCGGCGGTTTAATTGATTGGTCAATTCAATATTAGCACGCAGCTGTTCGGCTAGCTGTTGCCGACTTTGAGTTAATTCCAGGAGCAACTCATGGAATTCTTGTCTGGTGACTGGTCCAGAAGGATCCGAGTGAGCAGTGTTGTCTTGATTGGATGGCTGTTGTTGTGCAGGATTTTGGCCATCCCTACCTTCTTGACCAGCAGCTGTAGAGGTAGTTCTTGTACTAACCATCTTAAGTAGTGGGTTCCTTTCCTAGATTTTATGCAAATCTGAATAGAATGGAAGGATTCTGGATTAGAGATCTGGATCTTCCTCTTGGATTTATGCAATCCGGTATCGATGGTAGATCCAGGGAGCAGGAGAAAAAGCTGGTTTTTCTCAGTGAAAGCACCAAAGTGTTTGTACCAAAAATGGGCACAACACTCTTCGGAAGTTTTTGAAGAGATAAAAGTGAAGAAAGAAGATTAAAACTGTGGATTATCTAACAAAAACTCCAAATAACAGAAATATAAATTGCAAAGACAAGCGATTTAGAGTGGTTCGGCGATTTGCCTACATCACTATGAAGTTTGATGATTTTATTGCTCGATACTTGAAGATTACAATTTCTTATGATGTAATGCAACTGATTTTATGAGCTAAGTCTGAAACTAAAGCAGCGGTGGTGATTTGAAGTAAATCTGGCAGAGTCTGGGCGCTCTTTTGCTCTTAGAATTGTCCGACCCCTTTTCTGAATGACCAGGGGCTCTATTTATAGGTGTAGGAGGCTGATATTTCGCCTAAAATTCGGGGAGACCAGTTCTGGTACGTGAGGGGGCCCACATGCCCGCTTTTAGGAAATTCGGGCCCACTTCGGGATCGATTCGAACTCAACTTCGAATCGATCAAGATCTGCTCCGATTGAGATGAAATTTGGCATGAACATTCCTTAGGTTGCCAGTAAGCTACTGCGAAAATTTCATAGCATTTGGACTTGTAGATCTCGAGTTATGATCGATTCAAGATTGTGTTTTCCGTCATATGGATCCGTTCGAATCGATATGGTTCGAATCGATAGGTTCGAATCCATATGCCTGCGTGCGAGAATGATGACGTGGTGCGTGTTCCTTGGGTTGATCCATCTTTTTCTCCGAATTTACTGGGTCGAATCCTTGTTTTAAGCTGTTGTGACTTGGTGGATTCGAAGTAGTGGATTCGAAGGTATGCTCCTTCGAATCGATAGAACGTACGTTCCCTTCGTATCGATCAGGGCATTCCATAGTTGATCGATACAAAGACTTTACTGCTGAATGGATTCGAAGATGGGAATGCTCCAATGGATTCGAGGTAATGGATTGGAAGACGATTATAGGATAGAATCGAAGCTCCTTCCACTTCATGGATTCGAAGGGTGTTCCCTTGATGGACTCGAAGCAAGAAAGGCTTCGATGGATTCGAACCAAGGCATATGAGGATGAATTCGAACTATGGCTCGCTCCTGATGGATTCGAAGCATGGATTGTTCAACGGAGTCGAAGCAAGATTACTTCTCATGGGTTCGAACTAGTGCAGGGATGATGGATTCGAACCTAAGGCTGGGTCTGATGGACTCAAACCAAGGCTATTCCTTCTACTTTCCACTGGTGGTAACTTGAGCATACGAACTCGGATTGTCTCGAAATTTGGAACGTTGGTTTCTACGACTTTGCTTGACGTGTCTTATCAATTGTAACCAGATCCGGACTCGGGCAAAATTCATCGATATTTGTAGTTGTCCAACAGCCATTCAATGCTGGAGATGTACGACCCTCACTTTCCAGTCAATTCCTTGGTATCTCGGCCTTGCCAAAAGGCGGGATAACAATATATAACAACAGATTTTTATACAAAGGAATCTATAACTGTTTAATACTTACAATCATCAGAGTACACAATCATCACAACCAAATCTGGATAGTTATAGTAACCTGTCCTTACACAGCGGAATATACAAATCTATGGAAATACGCTTCGCCATCCAGCTCGTCTCCTGAGCTCCACAACATTTTATCCGTATATGTAATACTCGGTCTGACCCGAGCATTATCATAAAATAACACCCGAGTCAGTCTGGAGAACCAGCGTGAGAAAACACACTCAATTGGATTATTAAAATTTTCAAAATCCTTTGAAATCAAAGGTATCACGTAAGACCACGTCACAAATAAACTTGCCGGGTTTTTACCTTATGATAACAAAAGCATTTTTATTAAAACCGTCTGATATTATAATAGTGTCTATAGAAAGTAAAATAGAATCTAGCTGAAATGCTTGCATCTCACGTTTGAGCAATAGTTGGGCACAATCAAAACCGTACAGGCGCTTATTGGAGATTGGATTCCATACAATGGCAGGGCTACTGGGGTACCGCCCGTCACAGTACCTGGCCTAGATCAGAGTACCGAGAATCACGCCCGATCCCCTGCAACACAAGACCGGACTACCCCTTACTGGATAGTCCGAATAAGATCACCCCGTGGTTGGGATCAGCAACCGCCACTAAGTCGAAATCAAGAAGGGACATCTAGACAGGGATGACCTTACCCTAATTGGTTGCTAGCCACTTAGCATTGCTGCACCTCCCCTGTTTTAGGCATTCCCGGTTGATGAGGCTTGAGGCTATGCGTTACCTTTTTAGAACACATTTCACTTAGAATGCTCATCGTCCTCCTAACGATGGTCTGATAGCATTCGTCCATACAAGTTGCCCTGGGTCTGGACAAACCGAATCACCGTCTTCATCCTCTTCACGGTATTCATTCGCAAACGTTCAAACCGAATCGAAGTGGTTTTCGGATAATTAAATCTGATCCCGGTCTCTTCGAAACGATCAGCGCATTGGCCAATATTGATAGTCGGTTATTTAACTATCAAATAACATCCACAAACAATTATCAGATTTAAATAATTTTCCAAATTATTTATTTCAAAGTATCTTCGCAAGATATTTTCCTACACTTCAACCCTTTTGAAAATAGTTTCCAAAACACTTTTCTCTCGTGGAATAGATTCCACCTAATTATTTCCTTTTCACTGAAAATCTCCAAGCCTTAATACTTAGATTTTAAAATAATTTAAATCACTTAATCCAAAATATATACTTTAAAACATTTAATATAAAAACTGCTTAAAACACTTTATTTAAAATACTGGTTATGGAACTTTATAATAACTTCTTATGTAAACTTAAGCCAAAACTGATTTTTAAAATAAAAGTTATTCCGCATTAAACCCCTTCTTCAGGTGAACCTAGGTAATGGCTCTAACTGCCTTTTCTGGTTTGACTCCTGGCACAGCCTCTCCCCACTAAACCGTTCCTTCCTATCCCTCTTTTCCTCCTCCAACCCCCCCCCCTCTTGACAGTGGCAGAAGTCGTCAACCTTGGCCTACCCAGCTTATGTCCCCCAACCTTCATCGCCGATGACACCCTCTCAGAACTCATATCCGCCCTCAGCCTGCTGCAATCAGTAACCCTTAACCCTTCATCGCTGGATCACCATACATGGGCTCTATCTCCCTCTAAAGGCTTCTCGGTATCACAATGCTACTCTTTCCTAAACCACCCTAGTGGGCTGTTCTCCTTTGCTCGTGTCTGGAAATGCTGCATCCCTCCCCGAATCAAATTCTTCCAATGGTGCCTCATCCATCGCCGCATCAATACCAAAGATCGCCTTACTCGCTTGAACATCACATCTGACCAGAATTGTGCCTTATGTAACACTGAAGCCGAATCAATCCGTCACCTTTTCTTTGACTGCGACATATCATACTACATATGGGTTTCGGTTTGCATACACAATCTAGGGTAATCCCACACAATCACGGATTTTTTTGATCATTGGCAATATAGTGCACCAAACCATCATCTTGACATCCTTCTAGCCATCTTCAGCTGGGTCATTTGGAAAGAGAGAAATGCCTTCGTTTTCAACAAACCCACCAACTCGCGGTTTAGCATATGCAGTAAAATTTGTAATATCTTTTCTTATTGGGTAGGCACTTCCTCCTTGGCCCCCTTCAGATTTCGTCTTCCATCAGTACGGTCCCCATCGGATGAATCGGTAGGCAGTGCATCATCAGCTGCGCCGACTGGCTACCCTGGTTTCAACTGAGGGTTCGTTTGTCTTTGCTTTCAATGTTTTGTGATCACTCTCTGCATCAGTTTTTTTTGGATAAACTATGACTAATTATGTATATTAGAAACTTCCTGGTCTGTATTTACATGCTGGCATGCTGTTTATAACCTTAACGCTAATTATGTTGTTTTGTATTTGCCAACGATTAGGCCTGTTGATCGAACTACTTATATCTATATATATTATTAATCGGCTGTGTAGTATCATGCTACACAACCGTTCTCCTCAAAAAAAATGTTATTCTATAAGGTATAAATATTAAATAATTATCTTTAATTGATAATACTAGTTAAAACCTTTAAAATAATTACTACTAAAATTTATTTAAATAAATACCTACTTTAAAATTCTAAAACAATTCAAAAGAATAAAATTTCCCTAAAACATTCTTTTAAAACCACTTTTAAACTCGAACTTATACTTGGAAATATTTCTTTGAAAATATACTTGGCTTCCCAGGAAAATACACTTTCCTTTCCACACCTTTAAAAATAAACCACTATTTTATTTTTAAAACAAATTACCCATTCCTTTATAAATTGCTCCGTGAATTTATACTTTCAAATATCCACTGATATCTTATTTGACTTTATAAACCCAGTTTATAATTCCCATAGTCTCATTCTCCTTTTTAAAACACAGTTTCCAACACCCAATCAATATTCAAATCGATTTTTTCAAAATTAACTCCATTTTAAAATAAATCCCTTTACTTACTCAAATTTATTTAAAAATCCCTTAATTCCATTAATTCCATATTTAACTTCTTTATTATGATTTAAAATCTTATTTAACTGAAAATACCAATTTCATAAAATTAATTTTATTTCTTCCTAGACTATTTAAATTCTGAAAATAACCTTTATTCCTCTAAATAATATCACTTAAGTTTTAAAAGTCATTTATTCTCATTTATTCAAAATCTCTTTTTCCATACTTGGAATTTATTTATTAGAATTTAAAAACCAACTTTTATCCTTTTCCAATTCATTTATCCAAACCTCTATAATTTATTTACTTAAGAGTTCTCTCTTTTATTCCCTTTCAAAAATCCAATCTATATATTATTGATAACTCAGTATATCCAGATATATTCAGTCAAGCATAGCATCCAACATTTCAATTACCAATATAATTTATCACAGATTATCAAATAATCATATCACAAAATTATTAGACCAATCTAAATAATTTTGAGGAATCCAGTTGGATCCCTCCAACCTGTTTTCCTACATCCACAGATGTTAGCACAATACCAATTCCACTTCGAGGTGGAATATCGCGGTATATGGGTTTATATAATATCATCCGCTATTATGCGGCGCATAGGGTCTCATCCGCTATATAATGCGGGAAATCAATCACTCCAATATATATATACTACTATATATAATATATCACATCCAATCAATTTCAATCAATCATTCATCAATTTAAATTTAACTATTTAAATCAACTAGTAATCCAAATGAGTGAGGTTAACTCACCTTTATTTTTTGCAATCCACTTCAATCTTGACTCGATCTCTTCATGATTAAAGACCTTGTATAACATTATACGGTTTATTAATATTTGAATTAATCAAACAATTTATTTATTTAATTTAACTAATAATTAGTTTTTTTAACTAATCCCTTTTAATAAAACATTTTCTAGTTACCAAAATAATTACATAAGTTAACTAACAAATTAATCACTAAAATAAATTAGTAAATTGTATTTTGTTTTTATTTTCCATTTTTCAAACTGCATATAAAAATAAGCTATATGGGTTTTAAATATCTTATCTTTTTCCTAAAAATCTATCTATATATATTTTCCTATATAAACCTTATATATATATATATTTAAACTTTACCTTGCTATTTATAAGATTAACAAAACAAATTACAGTAATTAGCAAAATAATTGTTACTTTATTGTTAAAACTTTTTTTCCTTCATCTACAGCAAACATATTAACATAAAACTTAAAAAGATTTCAAATTTAAACTACCTCGACAAACCCTTATCCAACGTCGAGGAAAACCCACGCATCGCTCCTCCCATACAACACCGGTCCCTTCGAAGCCGTTGTCGCATCCCATCCAGTCGAACCGCCGACATGCCTGCTCAGAGCTCGATTGCCCCACAAATCCTCACATGCACTGCCTCCAACGCGAATCGAAAGTCGCCCCTTCCAGAAATCGCGATTGCCCTGAACTGCTCCTCCTCCACGCGAGTCGCCCTGGCCTCGCGATTCGATTTCTTAACCGCCATAGATTCTTGTTCTGGTCGATTAGAATTTTTGTGAATGAAGGAAGAAGAGAAGAAGGATATCGGCATGTCTTTGGTCTGGGTTTCGCGATTTAGTTGCGGCCATTCTTTTTTTATATATAACGAAATCGATTTGAATTCGTTTTCGTTTCCGCCATCTTATTTCGACTAGGAAGAGAGAAGAATGCTTAAGGTCGATGCTTCCCTTGCCAGCATGTATAGATTTATATTTGAATTGTTTTTTTTATTCTATCTTTGTTTTTGAATTGAATTGCTTCCTTTACTTTTTCTTTGTTTGGTCTTAAAAGGGAAAGTGTGTTAGAGTGGGTTAAGGTCAGATCCAAGGTAGCCGAGAGAAGACATAAAGCAAGCTGATGTGAATATTTTGACTAGTCAAACTATTTATATATATTTAAATTTAAATCGTCTCGATAAATGCAACTCAAAATCTCGACCTCCTATCGAGGCGTGCCGCTAGGCGTTTATAATGTTATACCCATATTCCGAACGCAATGGAAAAGGTTTCAAGTCCTAATTCGATCGTATGGAGAAGATAACTTTTTGGACCCAATTATTATATTTGAATTCGATATAAATTCTAACGCATTTATATATCATACGATCACACGATAACTCTAAACACTATGAAATTTGAAATCCGATAATAATACACTATTACGGATCCAATGAAACCAGTTTCGTCGAATTCCGAGACTGTGCCTCGGAATGCTATGTTTAAATATCAATTTTTAAACGATACATTATCAAAACTGAACAAAACACTTTTAAATTCAATTTTAAAAGTTCTATCACCTTCATTATTGTTAATACAAATTTTATAAGCCTTTGAAATATTTTTAACAAGCTTAAAACCCAAGATTCAACAATTTTCCCAATTTCCAATTATTTAAATTCAATAATCAAATCACCCAATAAATAGTGATATTTGAAATTCAAGTCAAAATTACTCTCTTGAATATTTAAAATTAATTAAATATTCTCATTTCAAATATCCAAAATTCCGGGTCGTCACACGTGAAGTTGAGTAAGCTGGGGATGTTAGAAAAATAATGATAAGATATATATAAATAGTCTGGCACTTGTATTATAAATAAGTCAAGGCTATTGCCATCATGCCATGTTCATGACAAAAATAAATTAATTACTGTTTCATGAAACCAAAATAAAAGAGAACCGTATGATTTCATTTTACATGATACAGGTGCAGTAATCCAAAGAGCAAACACCTTCCTGAACTACAAAATCATTTATCTGTTGAAAACAAAATTTTGCATGAAACTGATGGCTCAACCAAAGGTCCTAAGTACAATGATCCACATTTGCAAAAGAACAAAAAGGAAATGCTAATCTTTTTCTTTAGACAACAGATCTCTTGTCGGTAAACAAATAATCATGTAAAAAATAAAAATATCATAAGAAGTGTTCATATACACTGCTTGCATTATATATTTCAGTATAATTCCACTACAGTCTTCTATGTGCACTTCTTACATTATGGCCATTAATATGTTTGCTTAAATAACTTGCATCTTCAAAACATTTAAGTTTAAGACCTATCAAAATTAATCTGTTGTAAGTTGCATCCAATATCAAGGCATGTGGTAGAATCAACTGCCTAATTGGCATAGGCTTTTTGGAACATAGCTATAAAAACTTGCTATAGCTAAAACATATGATGATAGAAGATCAACTATTGCCCAAATAGTTCTTATACTAAGAAAAATCTAAATGTCAAGTTTATGTTAGCAATTGTGTCGATGACTCACAAACCAATTTGACAAAAAAAATTAAGGCCCATCTCAAGGAAGATAAAAAAACATCCTCTTACAAATTACTTTCCTAAATCAAAGGACTGTTCATTAGTATTTTAGTTTTCCTAACATAGAATTAGATATTTCTTAAGAAAAATATTAACTTGAACTAAAGTATAGTCATAGTGTAAGTTTTAACACGAGCATCACAAGCTTCTTAATTCTTTTTTTCCAAAATGAAGAGCATATTGTGTTATGCCTTGATTAGTTTAAGGGAACATGCTGATACAGTCATAATAAGTAGTCAACTTATGCTAAAAATAATTGTTAAAAAGATAATGATATATATTAGAGTATGTAAACTACTAATGGAATTTTATCCAACACCCTTATTTCCCTAGCATAAAAGAAATTAGTTTGCATTTGATGCTGAAAGTGGCAACTTTATTTTTTGAAAAGCCATGTCAAACTTCATTCATACCCTTATCAAACTTAAAATTATCTGGTACCTCTGGTAGTAATATTTTCCACTTATGATGGAAATTTAATGTTTTTCTGAGCAAATTTCTTATCAATTCGCAACAAGCAAAAGAAGTTATGATCAGGCAAAGAAAGTAAAAACAAATGGGGCCTTATTTTTCTTTTTATATATATTTCATTTCTCTGAGGATAATATCATGAGTGAGACCTGTTGCTTTCAAATGATCACCTAATAACCAAATAACAATGAAGCATTTCCTTCTACATATAGTAAATTGGATTCCTTACCCAAATTAAACTGTGTCAAGGATTGCGCAGTGCCATCACGGGTGCATATCGTTTAGTATTCATATACATTATGCCATCACGGGTGCATATGGTTAATTTTTTGTATTATTTATAGCTTCATGTTTAATCATATAAAAACACTTTTTTTATTTTTTTATTTTAAAGTTGCATCTGCTACCTTCTAATAATAGAATTAAATATCAATATATCATAAAGTTAAATAGGCCTTTGGATGTGAGAACCTTATTATTAAATTTAAAAAACAAGTTTTTCCACCTACTCATGGATATTTCACAGGTTTTTTTTCACTTGTATCCTTCTTGTTCAGCTAAGGCCTAAGGAGTCATGGCTCTCATTTGATCAAGAAGCTAAATCAATCCATAACGCCAAAGGAGTCATGGCTCTCATTGATCAAGAAGCCAAATCAATCCATAACACCAAAGGATTCATGGCTCTCATATATAGTCACAAACTCTCTAGGTTCAAGCATTCACAGGTTGGCCAGGAACAAGTGCTAGAATTCAATCTATTAGCAGCAGTAGTGGATAGTCTTGTCTTTAGGTGTGGAATTAGTTTCTAGATATTTTATCCAGTGCAAAGTCATTTCTGGGAAATGTTAAATAATATAATATTTAATTCACTATAACAAGAATTGCATAGCATATTAACCTACATCACTATCCAGCTAGTATTTCACATGATTTCCCTATTATCAGAATTGATGCACCTATCATTGGTCCCAATTTCATATTTGTTTGCGGTGGTTTACTGTTTAGTGTTTACTTATGTATGATTTGGACTGCAAAATACAATGTCATGCGCTGTGTATAATTATATTATACGCAGCATATACAAATTGAATTATATATGTAAATAGATTGTTTGTAAAAACATACATTTTGAAAAAATCAAGCTTGAACATAGATTTTGATACAACTTGTAGCTGTGTTGTAATGTAAGCAATTTTTATTCGTATAAAAGGATAACTATTTTTTTGATCAGCTAATAAACCGAACATTCCAACTAAATACAACAGGTACAAGCATTGGTTAAATATATAAATATATGCATTGGTTAAATATATAACTAAACACAGTAGGTACAAGCATAAAAAACACACATGTTAGTATTATATAAATGTATATAGGTGCATTCCAACTAAATACAATTATAGAACTTGAACTAAATACAATCATTGGTTAAATAAAACTGAACACAGTCAAGACAACTCATTCTCACACAAATCATATAGAAAATAAACCGAACAAAAATGAAAGCAGGAGAATCATAGCAAACAATAAACTAGGAAATAGTAGAAAAATCAGTAAATTATCTAACTAAGAAACAATGAACTAAGAAATACTAGCAAAATCTGTAAATTTACCTAACTACCATATGCCCAAAATATGCAAGATCCAACAAAAACTGCCCTATCTTCTACTGTAAAAGACGATGGAGGCGAGATGCATGGCTTATTTTTCAATTAACTGAATAATGCGGATGTGTGCGAGAGAGGAAGAGAAGTCGACGTTGAGGGATAGAGGTGCGCGGTGGAGTCGCGGATGTGGTCGATGGCGTGGTCGATGGCGGATGTGGAGTCGCAGATGTGGGGAACAAGGGAAGATTTAGGCGTGGTCGATGGTGGAGTCGCGGATGTGGGAGAGATGGGGTTGTCGAGCGCGGTGGAGAGGTAGGTCAGAATTTTTAATTAAAAGAGGAAAAATGAACGGCAGCATAGAAGATAGAACGAGAGTGGAATAGATGAGGCGTAGAAATTTTTTATTTCCCCCGCGTTTGTTTATGTGCAGCGTTTCACAAGTTTTGTTTTTTTTGTTTTTTTAATGATCCATATAGATAATCGTAGCTTATTTAGTAAAACGCTGCTAGTCTATGCTGCTAAAATTATATTTTCTTATAGTGAGAAAACTGGACCAACTTACTAAAGGCTGGTAAACGGGATGTACAAAGACCAGATCAGATGCTCGATGGAAGTCTATGTGGATGACATGCTCATAAAGTCACGGTGACCAGGAAGCCATGCTGATGATTTGACTAAGATGTTCAGCATTCTTCGGAAATATGGGATGAAGCTTGTTATCCCGCCTTTTGGCAAGGCCGTGACACCAAGGAATTGACTAGTAACCAATGACGGCCCGTCCTAGAGATCAGTTGTACATAGGCTCGCTATGGATATCGACGGATTTTGTCTAAGTCCGGATCGAGCCAAAATTGGTAGGACATGACAAGCTAAGTCATGAGAGTCAACGTTCCAAATTTCAAGACAATCCGAGTTCGTATGCTTGATTTTTCATCGAGGCAAAATGAAGAAGAAGAATACCTTTATTCGAATTCATAGGCAACATCTCTGTTCGAGTCCATCAGCAGTTAGACTAGATTCGCATCAGTCAACCGTCGTCAACTTCATACCCATCAGAAGAGCTTGACTTCGTATCGAAATGCTTTCATATCCACCAAATGGTCTGACCACGTATCGATCAGCAACACCCATTTCGTATCCATCGGCCGGAGCCATGTTCGAATCCCTCAGTCATCCCTAGTTCGTATCCATCGAACATGGCAATTGTTCGAATCCATAAGGACGCCCTGCTTCGTACCCAACATGATGCTCTGCTTCGAATCCATGCATAAGTGGTACGTTCGAGTCCATCGAGGTGCCTTGCTTCGAATCCATCCAGCTATATTGACTTTGTATCGATCGAAGCATATCACGATCGATACGAGCAAAGTCCTGTTCGAATCCAGGTATTATTGATGCCTTCGAATCCATCGAGTCAAAGCAACGAAGTCTACGGAACGACTCGATCCACTCGGCGAAAAAGGTGGATCGATACGAAGATTGCGCTCCACGTCATCACGAAAGCGCGTAACACCATCGATTCGAAGCAATCGATTCGAATGAATCGATTCGAACGAAGCAGTCGGACGAAGATCATCATTTCGAATCGACCATATCTTGAGATCGATAAGTCCAAATGCTATGAAATTTTCACAGAAGCTTACATACATGTTGAAGAATGTCCACACCAAATTTCAGCTCGATTGGATGATTTCTTTGATCGATTCGAATTGAGTTCGAATCGATCCCGAAGCGGGACCAGATTTCCTACACGCGGGAGTGTGGGCCCCCTCACATGCCAGAAGTGGTCTTCCGAAATTTAGGCGAAATATCAGCCTCCTACACCTATAAATAGAGCCCCTGGTCATTCAGAAAAGGGGTCGGACAATTTTAAGAGCTAAAGAGCGCCCAGATTCTGCCAGATTTACTCCAGATCACCATTGCTACTTTAAATTCAGACTTTAATCATAAAATCTGTTGTACTACGCTATAAGAAATTGTAATCTTCAAGTATCGAGCAATAAAATCATCAAACTTCATAGTGGACGTAGGCGAAACGCCGAACCACTCTAAATTGTTGTCTTCTATGCAATTTACTTTCCGTTATTTGGAGTTTTTGTTAGATAATCCTCATTTTCAATTTTCATTCTTCACTTTTATCTCTTCAAAAACATCCGAAGAGTGTTGTGCCCATTTTTGGTACAAACACTTTGGTACTTTCACTGAGAACAACCTTGCTTTTCTCCTGCTCTGTGGATCTACTACCGTAGTTGGATTGCAAAAATCTAAGGAGGAGATCCAGATCTGTCGTCAAGTGGTTCCATCTATACTATTCAGATTGCTCCAGATCTAAGAGGAACTGCATTCATCAATCATTTCGTATCCAGAAAATATGGTCATTTTCGTATCCATATTTTCGTATCCATGAAAATATGGTGTTTTTCGTATCCATGTTTTCGTATCCAGAAAATATGTCAAAGTTCATATCGATCAAGAGTGCTCTGTTCGTATCGATCTGCTTCGCATCGCTTTGTTCGTATCGATCGCCTGTGCTCTGTTCGTATCAATTGCAACTGCTCCAATTCGTATCGATACTCACATGTTGTTCGTATCGATCCATTTGCGTCCAATTCGTATCGATACGAAATTTCAAGAAAAAAATATTTTTCGGGTATGACCCAGATTTCCCCCGAACCCTAGCCGCCGCGCAGAGCACCCGCATAGTGAATTCAAAGCTCAATTTAATGAAGGAACATTCCATCCGTGCTTCTAATTGTTCCATGACTGAACAAGACATAGGAGATCACAACAACAAATGTTGAGTTGCAATCAAGGAATGGGTGGAATGCAACTTCCTCCAATTGAACAGCTTTTAAACTCCTGAATTGACAACTATGGTACGATAGCTAATATGACGACTGCCCTACAATGTCTACTCTGCCAACTCAAAACATAGCTGGTCACCGCTGAACCATCTTCAAACGCCCGCATCTTAATCATTCCACGTCTACATGACTAAAAGCATGACATACAACCTCAAGAGGACTTCCTTAATACCCTATATAGGTCTCCTATCTGGATGAAAGTTTGGGATAAACACCAATCTATTAGCCCATTTTAACCAACTCGCCGTTCAATCGGCGTTACCAACCACTCAAACGTTGGACAATCGTGCATACATCATTCACCAGTGTTACAAGACCCCTTGGCAATAAAATGGACTTGATCATAATGTCGATTGGAGAATCTTTCCCAGTCGAGACCTATTCGTTGAAACCATCCTACATGCAGAACTTCCAATGAAAATTCAACATGCTGACTACGTCAGTGCACTTTGGAAATATATAACCCCCGGCACTACCTCATGAAGTGAGAATTGCGCATGGCTTACACCAAGAGTGATGACTGCCATCAAATGTAGTTGTCTTCCCCCATTCCTCAAAGAACATTGTCAATCGTGGTTAGACATACCAGTTCTACTTCTTATATTGTTGAAGTGAATGAAGAAGCTGGCAGCCAACGAATTTATCCAAAGCCCGCAGCCAGTTGCTTCCGATACCCATAAATGAATTCATCACCAGCGCTTATTTCCAGACTTTGACAAGAGAACTGGTGGACCGTCGCCTACAACTACACCAACATGTCTAGGCCAATTTTGAGTTGATGAATTAGATGAAGGATCAATATAGCAAGATAAGGAGGGGACCTTCTCCATACTCTAGATCAGAAAACTCCACTTCTCTAAATGGCTATCGTGAACGCCAACGCCATAAGGCTTCTCCGGGAAGGATAGCTCCGACAATATGTGCAAGCCCCATAAAACGAAGGACCGGGAACATCCGACCCCTATCAATCAAGGACTTTGATCAAATTGAACCATTTTCGTTAGATTTCCAACTGAGAAGGGCTGGAATGAAGTGCAATAGCGAGCATACGACGCTGCCTCACTTATCAATGAGATTTGATCTGATCTCTTTTGAATTATTTCTAATTCAATTTCATTTACGTTGCGAAATATGACCTACTTGAATTAAACTACTTGTAAATGATGCAGGTAACCGAGTACTTAAGATTGGGTGCAAAACAACCTCCGCGGACTATGATCAAAATTATCGAGGTATCATCATGACGAGCATGATTCAACCACTCATCGGCTACTATATGCACTTGACTGGGGGCAGGGCATCAAAGCGGAAGAGACCGACAAGGTCAAGACTCTAGTACAAAGTGGATGAAACCGACCATCCACTCATCCACCTATGCAATTTAATTGGAGATCTGGGAAAGACTAGGAGTAATATATCCCAAAAATGTACTCTCCATCTCGCACTTGAAGCTCGCCAAAATACTTACGCTTCTTCTGATGCCCGATAAAATTGGAATCACACAAAGGGTGGACGCAACGTCACCATCCATGCATCCAATCCTACATTAGACACTTGGGGTTATTTGAGAACACCTGTTTAAAGTGGATATGATTTGGCCGTTCACTCCCCAGTCTGCATTTGTGATTCGGAAAAACAATCATGCCATAAAACGACCTCACCAGGGGACAACCCTCAATTTAAAGTCATCAACGACTGACTGCCTACTCGCCAACCATCACGAGCTGTCATTTAAACTCTCTTCCTTAGCTCGATCGAACGAATGAAAAATATAAATGGGACGTGACTCGACTGTCTGCTCTCCAATTCTTGCACCCGACTTAAGGGAAAATACACAACTAAGAGTGGATGTAGTTCAACCATCCCTTCCTATGCTCGAGCACAAAGCTTGCCAGAACACTAATCTTACTCCTTAGGCTTGGCAAAAGCGGAATCCAAATGAACATGGACGCGATCCAACCGTCCGTAAACTAAATCTCATCCTTCGTTGAGGGGCTTATAAGTGGAAGTTTATCGGGATCCCACCGATCACCCGCTAAGTGAAACCCGAGCTCGGGGACCAGCCATCACACCAAAGTCAAGAAAGGGTTGATACACGACAATCCTTCATTCAACTCCGAACTCCCAGAGCGCGAGTCGGAGTATAAACATCAACTCCGAACTCCGAGAGCGCGAGTCGGAGTATAAACATCAACTCCAAGTTCCCAGAGCGCGAACCGGAGTATAAACATCAACTCCGAGTTCCCAGAGCACGAACCGGAGTATAAATATCAACTCTGTATTCCCAGATTGCGAAGCGGAGTATAAACATAAACTCCGAGTTCCCAAAGCGCGAACCGGAGTATAAACATCAACTCCGTATTCCCAAAGTGCGAAGTGGAGTATAAACATCAACTCCGAGTTCCCAGAGCGTGAATCAGAGTATAAACATCAACTCCGAACTCCCAGAGCGCGAGTCAGAGTATAAACATCAACAACTCTAGATTCCCAGAGTGCGAGTCGGAGTATAAACATCAACTACTCCAGATTCCCAGAGTGCGAACTGGAGTATAAACATCAACAACTCCAGATTCCAAGGTTGCGAATTGGAGTACAAACATCAACAAATCCAGATTCCCAGAGTGCGAACTGGAGAATAAACTTCAACTAACTCTAATTCCCTAGAGCACATGCTAGAGTATAAACACCAAATGGGTGTGACTAACAACCCATCAACCAACTCCAGTCCTCAAAGCATGGATTGGAATATGAATACCAAAAGGGATGTGATTCGACTTTCCATCTATCGGCTATGGTTCCTCATCAAGTTCTGTAGTACAAAAAGCGGACATGGTTCGACCATCTGCTTTCCAATCTTCCCCTGACATGGGGGCACACTTAGCACACAAAATTGGATGCGATCCGACCATCTAGCACTAAGCGGGCGTGACCCAACCGTCCATGCATAACCTCTTGTCCCCGGCACGAGACCCATAACATAAATTTATAGGGATGCACTCCAACCCTACAAGACAAAATTTCTTCCTTGATTCGACAGGGAGGCATGGATTCGAAAAAGGGACCTAGCTGGATATTCTATTCTGAATTGATATTACTACCATCCAACCGCAAATGAACGTGGCATGACCGTTCATCTGCTAACTCTCGCCTGAGATCCGACGGGTAGTGCGTGCAACATGGACAGATGTGGCATAACCATCTGCCAATCGATTTCTACCTATAGTTCAGTGGGAGAAGCATCAAATTAAAGTTGTTGTAATGATCAACCACACTTTGACTTTTGCCATTGACTAGTGCTAGAGGGATTAATTGAGGAAAATGCGGTCCGACCATTTTCTACTAAAACTCTTAGTCCCCAGAGTGTGGACAGGGGTATAAACATCAAATAGGTGTGATGAATGGCCCTTCAACTAACTCTGATCCCCAAAGTGTGGCTACAAGAATAGACAAACGAATGAATGTGACTCAACCATTCATTCACCAACTCTGACCTAGACTCGACATGAGCAATGTAAACTCACTACAAGTGCGATTAGACCATCCATGAACTAACTCTTCTAACTCAAGACTGGAGGTAAAAGTACAAATCACCAAAATAAGAGAAAGGTAACTCGCCACATCTCCAGCTTAGCGTCCTTTTTCAACTTAAGGCAATGACCACAGGGAGACCCTAATGCTAACTAATCAGAATAATGCCCGAAGTTCTGGGCAACCAATTATATCGTACCACCGGATCGACGGGCAATATTGATCTGTACCTTTCACATCGTACCATTGAATCGACGGTCAATATCGGTCCTCTTCGTCTGTAAGTCGATGTGACCCGAACTCCATCGAATACCTTTGACCAACAGAGCATGGATAGAAGAATAAACCACGAATGAGTGTGACTTGACCATTCATCCTACGTCGCCTTCCTTCGACCCGTCAGGAAGGGCATGAGACCAAATGAGCATGACATGACTGCATTTGAGCTAACTTTATCCCTAAATCCGACAAGAGAACGTAAATCGA
This sequence comes from Allium fistulosum, assembly GCA_030737815.1. Lineage (NCBI taxonomy): Eukaryota > Viridiplantae > Streptophyta > Magnoliopsida > Asparagales > Amaryllidaceae > Allium > Allium fistulosum. The sequence goes on along the minus strand of CM060908.1, from coordinate 80,101,875 downwards.
GATGGACATGGTTGATCACCCAACTCCAAATGAATGCAACGTGACCATTCATTCATTGATTCTTACCATGATCCGACTTAAAGAGCAATTCAAAACAAGTGCAACCTAAACATCTACACACTGATTCTTACCCTGGATTCAACAAGGGAAGCATCAATCCTTCATTCGATCTGACTGAACGATTCACTCCTCAGTTTTTGCCCAAAGTATGGCGACATAAGCAGCGAAGTGAATGTCATTGACCGTCCAGAATCTAGCTTATGTCCGAATGTCAGAAAAGTAACAATGTATTCCGCCAAGAGGAAAGAACTATAACACAATACAGGATAGTCACGACTCAGCCTTCCACCGGTTAACTCGATCCCATGATTCAATGGGATAGAATACAAAATTGAAGCGGACATTATCTACCATGCCACTTATCGAGATATTCCCCAGACTTGAGGGCACAAACAAGAAGATAAGATTAATATGATTCAACCATTCATCAGCCAACTCTGGTTCTTAAAGCTTGAACTACAGTATAGACACAGCTAGGACGAGACTAGACCGTCCGCATAATGCATCCGCCAACCCGAGACGGGGGGCAAAAGAGTAATTATCCGAGAGTTGACTATGACAACTTGAACCTATGACCCATGCCTGATATTCATAACAACTCTAGCTCGCGACCGAAAGGATGCCTAGAGATAGAGTCATTAGATCAATACCCGGACTTATGGGCAACTGATCATTATTCTGACCCTTCCGATGAGCAATGGATCGCAGGTACATTGAATGAAAAGCGTATCATTCAGAAACATAAGTAAATTCAATCCCAAAGCTGGAGCCAGCTATTTAGCAGCATGCAGTATAAGGCTAAGTTCTACTAATACTTTGATTCAACGTCCTTATAAGCCTGATCATTTACCATTGCAAATAAACACATGAAGCGCCTACAACCTATCACGAGTATTGTAGATCAGATCACAACTCTGCGCAATGATGAAGAAAGAGTCAACTGTTTTACTTTAGGTGAATCTTGATGCGTTCGCTTGGACTCGATCTCATATATATATATGGACTCTCGCCAGCCATGAAGAACCCTACATTAAATGTCGACCCGAAGCATGTCTCGGTGAACAAAAATGATGCGACATGGATCCGGAGAGATCTGTTGCACTTAAAGAGGAGGCGAATCTGCTCAAAACCATTGGGTTTATCCATGATGCCCTCCAACCAAAGTGAGTATCCAATCTTTTACTTATAATAAAAACAAACAGAGAGTGGAGGACATACATCAACTACTCATATTTGCATGGGGTATGACAAAGCACGGCTTTCCACTTCCAATGATCAACCAACTGATGGACCTGACCATCAGACATGAATTACTCACATCCATGGATACAAACTCCAGATACAATCAGATACTGAAGCATGTCCTAGACCAGGAATACAACTGTCTCATTATTGACCTGGGCCTATAGTGCCATGCTAAAATCCCTAGATTCGAACTTGAGAACGCTTATGCTACTTACCAAAGGACGATTAACAAATCATTCAAAAATCAAATCGGTTGGTCGATGAAAGTAGATGTGGTTAATATGCTCGTGAGATCACGGCTATCAAACGACCATATCGATGACTTGACAGAGGTATTCAGCGCTCTCCAAAAATGCAGGATGAAACTCGATCCTTTAAAATGCTCTTTCACTATTACATCAGAAAGATTCTTCATTTTCATCATCAATTCTCATCGAATCAAGACTAATTTCTAGAAAATTCCGACAATTAGAGACACCCATGTACCAAGGACAACCAAGCAATAGATTGCTTCCATTTTACCCCAAACCTTTGGATCGCGAAGATTTATACATCAATTGGCTCATGTCAACACGCGTCATAAGCATCGCAATGCTATGTGAAGAGAAATGAATCCAAGGACTAGTATATGATGAAGGCTGGCTATTGACAAGCTCACCCCGTTAACGTCTATATCGACCAGCCGTTACGATAGGTCCAATAGCGACCTTAGATGTCTTAAAAGTTACTCAAATGGAGTATCGAGCTAAGCTATTTTGATATCACTTATCTCCCTCGGAGAGCTCTCCATGGTCAAACATTAGCATACTTCATATCTGAATCCACCACATCAGACGACTATCCGAAGAACAGTGGAGAACCGTCCAACCGATGGAGAACGTACACCGATGGAACTTCCAATAATCGGATTTGTAACATCGAAGTTGCATTACTGACTCCTGAGGAACGAATGATCTGCTACGCCCTGAAACTCAACTTCCCTGCAATAAATAACGAAGCTAAGTATGAAGCCTTGGCGCTCAAACTTGCAAGAAAACTACGAGTGGAAACTTTACATGTCTTATGTGATTACTGGTTAGTAGTATGCCAAGTCAGGGAAGATTATCTGACTAGGGGGCATCGTCTTGCTCCTTATCTCAACCGGGACCAAAAGCTACTAGCCGGCTTCGACTATTACACCACTACACAAATCCTCAGAGAACTAAACGAAAAGGCCGAATCAATCGCCAAACAAGCCAGTTCTGGGGATGCACGACAAATAGACTTTGTCCCAGTTGAAATGGTTATTATTCTAGGCATTGACATATGAAGATCAACTAGATCTTGGAGATGGATCTAGAAAAGGAGTCATGGATGACTCCTATCGAAGATTATCCATAATCGGGAATTCTTCTTGAATGAAGGAATGAGAAATGGCATATCCTCTGTGAAGCCTCACTACATGATTACGTCTAGACGTTCAACTCTGTCGACATAAAGCATTACTCCTGTATCCGCCAATCCGAGACCCATTATGACGTATCCGTCGATACGAAGCATACATTCCAACATCTCAGATCGATCCATGAGAGGATCGATACAAAGGAAGGACTCAAAACAACAATCGAACGTTGTTACAACTTGAATTTCACTTCGATCCAGGAGAGGATTGATACGAAACTCAATCCAAACAAAAACTAAAGAACTTGACAACGACTCGTGAACGTGCAAACGTTAACGGGAGCCAGGTTAACATACGTACATGTATGACAGGCTAACATTCAATTTTCAAAATTTACAGGAATTGGAAGCTCATTTGAAAATGATTACAACAACAAACGGCTAATCACTAGCATACAGCAATCAGTTGCAACTGTACAGGGTACAGTAGTTGACAGTCAACAGTTTACATTATCAAGAAGAGCGATCAAAGGTTACAGTTTTCATCGAAAAGACAATAACTATTCAGAGTAAAAATGGCAGTATTTCAAAGCACGTCATGTTCACACAAGACGTACTTTGGGGGGCAAATGTTATCCCGCCTTTTGGCAAGGCCGTGACACCAAGGAATTGACTAGTAACCAATGACGGCCCGTCCTAGAGATCAGTTGTACATAGGCTCGCTATGGATATCGACGGATTTTGTCCGAGTCCGGATCGAGCCAAAATTGGTAGGACATGACAAGCTAAGCCATGAGAGTCAACGTTCCAAATTTCAAGACAATCCGAGTTCGTATGCTAGAGTTATCATCGAGGCAAAATAAAGAAGAAGAATACCCTTATTCGAATCCATAGGCAACATCTCTGTTCGAGTCCATCAACAGTTAGACTCGATTTGCATCAGTCAACCGTCGTCAACTTCATACCCATCAGAAGAGCTTGACTTCGTATCGAAATGCTTTCATATCCACCAAATGGTCTGACCATGTATCGATCAGCAACACCCATTTCGTATCCATCGGCCGGAGCCATGTTCGAATCCCTCAGTCATCCCTAGTACGTATCCATCGAATATGGCAATTGTTCGAATCCATAAGGACGCCCTGCTTCGTACCCAACAGGATGCTCTGCTTCGAATCCATGCATAAGTGGTACGTTCGAGTCCATCGAGGTGCCTTGCTTCGAATCCATCCAACTACATTGACTTTGTATCGATCGAAGCATATCACGATCGATACGAGCAAAGTCCTGTTCGAATCCAGGTATTATTGATGCCTTCGAATCCATCGAGTCAAAGCAGCGAAGTCTACGGAACGACTCGATCCACTCGGCGAAAAAGGTGGATTGATACGAAGATTGCGCTCCATGTCATCACGAAAGCGCGTAACACCATCGATTCGAAGCAATCGATTCGAATGAATCGATTCGAACGAAGCAGCCAGACGAAGATCATCATTTCGAATCGACCATATCTTGAGATCGATAAGTCCAAATGCTATGAAATTTTCACAGAAGCTTACATACATGTTGAAGAATGTCCACACCAAATTTCAGCTCGATTGGATGATTTCTTTGATCGATTCGAATTGAGTTCGAATCGATCCTGAAGCGGGCCCAAATTTCCTGGACGCGGGCGTGTGGGCCCCCTCACGTGCCGGAAGTGGTCTCTCGAAATTTAGGTGAAATATCAGCTTCCTACACCTATAAATAGAGCCCCTGGTCATTCAGAAAAGGGGTCGGACAATTTTAAGAGCTAAAGAGCGCCCAGATTCTGCCAGATTTACTCCAGATCACCATTGCTGCTTTAAATTCAGACTTTAATCATAAAATCTATTGTACTACGCTATAAGAAATTGTAATCTTCAAGTATCGAGCAATAAAATCATCAAACTTCATAGTGGACGTAGGCGAAACGCCGAACCACTCTAAATTGTTGTCTTCTGTGCAATTTACTTTCCGTTATTTGGAGTTTTTGTTAGATAATCCTCATTTTCAATTTTCATTCTTCACTTTTATCTCTTCAAAAACTTCCGAAGAGTGTTGTGCCCATTTTTGGTACAAACAAAGCTAAACCCTTTGAAATGCTCATTCAACATTGCAACAGGGAAATTCTTAGGCTTCGTTGTGAAATCCCATGGGATCGAAGCTAATCCGAAAAAGTCCCAGGCCTTGAGAAATGTCGAGGCCCCGAAGACGACCATGGAGGTCCAAAGCTTGAATGGAAAGGTCATCGCCTCAAGTCAATTCATCTCTAGAGTCATCAAAAAATGCATCCCTTTCTTTGACCTGATTAAGAAGGGAAAAAGGAACTTCGCTTGCATACAGGAGTGTAAAGACGCGTTCCATGCTCCGATGGATCACTTGGAGAGACCCTACATTATCTCGAAGCCGGTGGGTGACGTGGACTTGTTTTTATATCTGGCAGTGTCGGTGCATGCGTTGAGCGACACACTCGTTCGAAAGGAATACCGCATCCAACAATCGGTGTATTACATCAGTAAACGATTGACAGGAGTAGAATGAAATTACCTAAAGCTAGAAAAGTTTGCATACTACCTGTTTGAGAGGATGCTCCGCCCTTACTTTTGGGCTCATCCGATCAAAGTTCTTACAGACCAGCCTTTGCGACAAGTCTTGCAATGACCTGATACTTCTGGAAGGCTGTTGAAATGGAACATTGAATTGAGTCAATACGATATAACCTATCACCCTCGGATAGCTATCCAGGGACAGGCTTTGGTGAATTTCATAGTTGAGTTCAGCACGCAAGATGATACTCCGAAGAGTAGTAGTGAGCAAAATGCTAGGTGGAAGATGTACAGGGATGGTGTATCAAACGAACGTTGTTCCGATGCTGGAGTTGTACTTGTCACTCCGGAGGAATGTTTAATCAGTTATGCCCTGAGACTTGATTTTCCTATAATAAATAATGAAGCGAAGTACGAAGCATTGATTGTTGGACTCAAAATTGCCAGGGAATTAAGAGTTACAACTTTACACATCTTTTGCGATTCCCAACTGGTGGTGTGTCAGGTCAGGAAGGAGTTTCAAGCAAAAGGAGCGAGGCTAGCTCATTATTTAAATTAGACCCTTGAGCTGCTCAATGACATTGAATATTTCACAATAATGCATATTCCTAGAGAGGAAAATGCAAAGGCCGACTCACTTGCCAAGCTGGCTAGTTCAAGAGATGTGCCGCTCATGGGCCTAGTTCCGATGGAAGTATTGTCGACTCTGATCGTCGACCAAATGGACGTCGATTAAACCTTAGAGTTCGAGCAAGAGAAGGAGTCATGGATGACCCTTATACAGAATTATTTGCAGAGGGGAATCCTTCCGGACAAGAAGAGGAGCGACACAAAGCTCCTTCTCCAAGTTTCGAGATACATCATTCAACAAGGAGCACTTTACAGGAAAGGATTCTTAGTCCCACTACTATAATGTGTCACCAATGATGAGGCTAAACAATTCTGTAGAGAAGTGCATGAAGAGGTTTGTGGCAATCATATTAGGGAAAAACTCTAGCGAAGAAGATTCTTCGTTATAGGTACTTCTGGCTAATTGTTAACCGAGAGGTGGCTGATTACACTAGAAGGAGTGACAAGTGCCAGAGGTTTGCTAAGATTCCAAGAGTCCCACCGATGGAGGTTATCCAAATGGTCAGTCCTAGGCTATTTGCAGTCTGGGGAATTTATATAATCGGTGTATTACCAATCCAAAGATGGTGCAAAGTACACCATCGTTGTAGTTGATTACTTTACCAAATGGGCTGAGGCGGAGCCATCAGCTACAATTACTAGAAAGAAAGTAATCAACTTCGTGGTCTGGAATATCATCTGTCATTTTAGAGTTACGGAAGCAATCATTACCGATAATGGAACCCAATTCAACAACATCAAGTTTAAGGATTTCTGCCACCAATATTGCATAGAGAAGTGATTTTCTACAGTGGAACATCCCCAGGCGAATGGACAAGTTAAAGCTGTAAATAAGATTATTGAGTCCATTCTGAAAAGGAGATTGGAAAAGGCTAAAGGCAAGTCGGTTGATGAACTTCCATTAGCACTTTGGGCTTATCGGATGACCCACAAGTCAGTGACTAGCCATTGTCCATTCCTTTTAGCCTACGGATCAGAGGCTATGATTCCAGTTGAACTGGAAGTACCTTCTCATCGATTGATTCACTACAATCCATGGACGAATGAACAACTCCTTCTGAAATCTCTTGACATAATCGATAAGAAGTGAGACAAAGCAGACTTGAGAGCAGCTAAGCATTGAAACCGAGTCGCTCGATATTACAATGCCAAGGTCATGAAGCGGAGCTTTGAGATTGGTGACTTGGTTCTCAAATGAATCTTCCTAGGTCCTGGGAACTTGGGCCCGACATGGGAAGGTCTGTACCCAGTGGATCAAAAGCTTGGAGATCACACTTTCAAGCCAGTGACGGTTGATGGGATCTCACTCCCGAGGGCATGGAATAATGAGCACTTACGATGCTATTTCACTTAGAAATAAATGTATAAAGCCATGTAATAAGACAGAAATTGTAATTTCCCACCTTTAATAAATAATTGGTGTTATCCCGCCTTTTGGCAAGGCCGTGACACCATGAACTTGACTAGAAACCCATGACAGTTCGTCTTGGAGATCGGTTATACGCAGGCTCACTATGGATATCGACGAATTTTTTCCGAGTCCGGATCAAGCTAAAATTGACCCCACGCGACAAGCGAAGCTATGAGAGCCAACGTTCCGAATTTCAAGTCAATCGGAGTTCGTATGCTCAAGATATTGATCGATCACGGTTGAGAAATCCAAACTTGCATCGACCATAACTCGAGATCTACAAGTCCAAATGCCATCAAATTTTCATAGGAGCTTATGTACAACATGAAGAATGTTCCTGCCAAATTTCGACTCGATCGGAGCAAGTCTTGATCGATACGAAATTCGTTCGTATCGATCGCGGGTGGAAAAACTCCGACTTACATCGAACATATCTCATGATCTACAAGTCCAAATGCTATGAAATTTTCACAGAAGCTTATACAACATGAAGAATGTTCATGGAAAATTTCAACTCGATCGGAGCAAATCTTGATCGATATGAAATTCGTTCGTATCAATCGCGGATGGAAAAACTCCATTTCGTATCGATCATATCTCGAGATCCACCAGTCCAAATGCAACGAAACTTTCACAGAAGCCTACGTGCATGCTAAAGAATGTCCACGCCAAATTTCGACTCCATCAGACACAATCTTGATCGATACGAAATCCGTTCGTATCGATCACAGATCGGACCGAAACTTCGTGGGCTTGGGCGCGCGGGCCTAGTCACGTGCCAGAGAGGGTCTCCTGAGATCTGAGCGAAATATCAGCCTCCTACACCTATAAATAGACCCCCAAAGCCAATAGAAAGGGGTTCTTCTTTTTCTTTGAGCTCTCCAACGCCCGGACTCTGCCAGATCCAGATCTAAACTCCCGTGCTGCTGCCAATAACGAAATTTACTGCTGCAATTCATAATCATCTGCTGTAACTTACTGAATTCACTTGTAATCTTCAAAGAAAGTTCAATAAAGCTATCAACTTCATAGTGGACGTAGGCGACACGCCGAACCACTCTAAATTCTTGTGTCACGTTGCATTTTAATTATTTTCATATCTAAAATTTGGAGTTTTTGTTACATAATCCTCTTTTTCCATTTAATTTCTTCACTTTATCTCTTTAAACACATCCGAAGAATGTTGTGCCCAATTTTGGTACAAACACTTTGGTGCTTTCACTGAGAAAAACGCAACTTTTCTCCTGCTCTATGGATCTACTACCATCGTTGGATTGCAAAAATCTAAGGAGGAGATCCAGATCTGTCGTCCAGTGGTTTCTTCTATTCTATTCAGATTGCTCCAGATCTAAGAGGAACTACATTCATGATGAATTTCATACCCATATTTTCGTATCCATGAAAATATGATGAATTTTGTATCCATGTTTTTGAATCCAGAAAATACGGTGAATTTCGTATCCATATTTTCATATCCATGTTTTCGAGTCCAGAAAATATGGTGAATTTCGTACCCATATTTTCGTATCCATGAAAATATGATGAATTTCGTATCCATGTTTTCGAGTCTAGAAAATATGGTGAATTTCGTATCCATCATCTCGTATCCATGAAAATATGATCATTTTCGTATCCAGAAAATGTGATCATTTCGTATCCAGAAAATGTGATCATTTCGTATCCATGAAAATGTGATCATTTCGTATCCATCAATTCGTATCCAGAAAATGTGATCATTTTCGTATCCATCATTTCGTATCCAGAAAATATAATCATTTTTGAATCCATCGTTTCATATCCAGAAAATATGGCAATTTTCGTATCCCTGTTTTCGCACCCAGAAAATATGTCAAAATTCGTATCGATCCGGTCGAGCCTTGTTCGTATCGATCGCTTTTCGTGTCGATCTGCTTCGCATCGCTCTGTTCGTATCAATTCGGTCGAGCCATGTTCATATCGATCGCTTTTTGTATCGATCTGCTTCGCATCGCTCTGTTAGTATCGATCCGGTCGAGCCTTGTTCGTATCGATCGCTTTTCGTATCGATCTGCTTCGCATCGCTCTGTTCGTATCGATCCGGTCGAGCCTTGTTCGTATCGATCGCTTTTCGTATCGATCAAGAATGCTCTGTTCGTATCGATCGCTACTTTTTTGTTCATATCGATCACAACTGCTCTGTTCGTATCGATCGCAACTGCTCTGTTTGTATTGATCGCAACTGCTCCAATTCGTATCGATCCTCAGATACGCTTCGTATCGATCCAGACGCGTCCAATTTGTATCGATCCTCAAATACGCTTCGTATCGATCCAGACGCATCCAATTCGTATCGATCCTCAGATACACTTCGTATCGATCCAGCTGTGTGCCTTTCGTATCGATCGCAGTATCCATTTTTTGAATCGTTCAATTTCACCCACATTTGTACCGTTCAAACATTGCTGAGAACGATACGAAATTTCAAAAAAAAAATTTCGAGTACCCGCATAGTGAATTCAAAACTCAACTTAATAAAGGAACATTTTGATCGTTCCATGATTGGACAGGACGTAGGGGATTACAGTAGCAATTGTTAAGTTGCAATCAAGGAATGGGTAAAGAAATACTACTCAACCGTACTCCTAGAGGCTGGAGAACCTAGCTAATATGTCGAGAACTGGAGTTGATTAATATATCATGCTTTTAAGGTGGAATGCAACTTCCTCCAATTGACTAGCTTTTAAACTCCTGAATTGACAACTATGGTACGATGGCTAATACGACGACTCCCTTACACTGTCTACTCTGCCAACTCAAAACATAGCCGGTCACCGCTAAACCATCTTCAAATGCCTGCATCTTAATCATTCCACGTCCACATGACTAAAAGCACGACATACAACCTTAAGAGGACTTCCTCACTATCTTATATGGGCCTCCTACCTGGATGAAAATTAGAAATAATCACCAATCTATGAGCCCATCTTAACCAACTCACCATCCAATCGGCATCCCCAAACCACTCGAACGTTGGGCAATCGTGCATACATCATTCACCAGTATTACAAGACCCCGTAAATGTTGATAGAAGTATCTTTCCCAGTATAGACCTATTCTTTGAAACCATCCTACATGCAGAACTTCCAGCAAAGATTCAACATGCTGACTACGTCAGTGTACTTTGGAAATATAACCCCCGGCACTACCTCATGAAGTGAGAATTGCGCATGGCTTACACCAAGAGTGATGACTGCCATCAAATGTAGATTTCTTCCTTCATTCCTCAAAGAACATTGTCAATTGTGGTTAGACATACCAGTTCTAATTATCATATTGTTGAAGGGAATGAAGAAGCTGGCAACCAACGAATTTATCCAAAGCCCACAGCCAGTTGCTGCCAATACCCATAAATGAATTCTTCTATAGATGGCTATCGTGAACGCCAACACCATAAGGCTGCTTCGGAAAGGATAGCTCCGACAATATGTGCAAGCCCTATGAAATGAAAGATCGGGAACATCCAACCCATATCGATCAAGGACTTTGATCAAATTGAACCATTTGCGTTAGACTTCCAACTGTGAAGGGCTGGACTGAAGTGCAATAACAAGCATACGACGCCGCTTCACTTATCAATGAGATTTAATCCGATCTCTTTTAAATTATTTCTATTTAAATTTCGTTTATGTTGCGAAGTATGACTGACTTGAATTAAACTACTTGCAAATGATGCAGGTACCCAAGTACTTAAGGTTGGGTGCAAAACAACCTCCGCGAACTATGATCAAATCATTAAGGTATCATCATGACGAGCATGATTCAACCACTCATCGGCTACTATATGCCCCTGACTGGGGGCAAGGCATCAAAGCGGAAGAGACCGACAAGGTCAGGACTCTAGTACAAAGTGGATGCAACCGACCATCCACTCATCCGCCTATGCAATTTAATTAGGAGATGTAAGAAAGACTTGGAGTTATATGTCCCAACAATGCACTCTCCATCTCATACTTGAAGCTCGCCAAAATACTTGTGCTTCTTCTGATGCCTGATAAAATCGGAATAACACCAAGGGTGGACGTGACGTCACCATCCATGCATCCAACCCTACATTAGACACTTGGGATTATTTGAGAACACATGTTTGAAGTGGATATGATTTGACCGTTCACTCTCCAGTTTGCTTCTGTAATTCGGCAAAACAGTCATGCCTTAAACCAACTTCATCAGGGTCCAACCCTCAATTTAAAGTCATCAACGACTGACTGCCTACTCGCTAACCATCATGAGCTGTCATTTCAACTCTCTTCCTTAGCTCGATCGAAAGAATGCAAAGTATAAATTGGACGTGACTCGACCGTTCGCTCTCTAATTCTTGCACCCGACTTAAGGGAAAATGCACAACTCAAAGTGGATGTAGTTCGACCATCCTTTCCTATGCTCAAGCACAAAGCTTGCCAGAACACTAATCTTACTCCTTAGGCTTGGCAAAAGCAGAATCCAAATGAACATGGACGTGATCCAACCGTCCATAAACTAAATCTCATCCTTCATTAATGGCAGATAAATGGAAAGTAATCGGGATCCCACCAATCACTCGCAAAGTGAAATCCCGAGCTCGGGGGAAAGCCGTCACACCAAAGTCAAAAAAGGATTGATACACGACAATCCTTCACTTAACTCTAGATTCCCAGAGTGTGAACTGGAGTATAAGTTTACAAATACGAGGAGGGTGGATCCGTCCACCTAACAACCTCGTCCATATCTAAACCAAGTTTGAGGAGGATGGACCCGTCCATCTAACGATCTCGCTTGTTAACTCGGGGTGGATGTGATCCGACCATCCACGATCCTGACACGCCTTTCGCTCCCAGAGTGCGAGCGAAATCCAAAAACATGCAACAGATGTGACTGGCCGTCTGTTTACCAATTCCAAATTCCCAAAGTGTGAATTGGAGTATAAACATCAACTCCGGATTCCCAGAGTGCGAAACGGAGTATAAACATCAACTCCGGATTCCCAGAGTGCGAAACGGAGTATAAACATCACCAAACTCCAGATTCCCAAAGTACGAACTGGAGTATAAACATCACCAAACTCTAGGTTCCCAGAGTGCGAACTGGAGTATAAACATCACCAAACTCCAGATTCCCAGAGTGCGAACTGGAGTATAAACATCAACTAACTCTAAGTCCCCAGAGTGTGGACTGGAGTATAAACACCAACTGGGTGCGAATGACCACCCATCAACTTACTTCGGTCCCGAGAGCGCAGGCTAGAGTATAAACACCAAATGGGTGTGGCTAACAACCCATCAACCAACTCCAGTCCTCAAAGCATGGTTTGGAATATGAATACCAAAAGGGATGTGATTCGACTGTCCATCTATCGGCTATGGTTCCTCATCAAGTTCTGTAGTACAAAAATCGGATATGGTTCGACCGTCTGCTTTCCAATCTTCCCCTAACATGGGGGCACACTTAATACACAAAATTGGATGTGATCCGACCATCCAGCACTAAGCGGGCGTGACACAACCGTCCATGCATCAACTCTTGTCCCCGGCACGGGACCCATAACGTAAATTTATAGGGATGCACTCCAACCCTACAAGAAAAAATTTCTTCCTCGATTCGACAGGGAGGCGTAGATTCGAAAAAGGGACCTAGCTGGATGTCCTATTCTGAATTGATATTATTACCATCCAACCGCAAATGAACGTGGCATGACCATTCATCTACTAACTCTCGCCTGTGATCCGATGGGTTATGCATGCAACATGGACGGATGTGACTTAACAATCCGCCAATCAATTCCTTCCTACAGTTCAGTGGGAGAAGCATCAAACTAAAGTTGTTGTAATTTGACCAGCCACACTTCGACTTTTGCCCTTGACTGGGGGCAGAGGAATTGACCGAGGAAAACGCGGTCTGACCATTTTCTACTAAAACTCTTACTCCCTGGAGTGCGGACAGGGGTATAAACATAAAATAGGTGTGGTTAATGGCCCTTCAACTTAATTTGATCCCCACAGTGGGCTACAAGAAGTGACAAACGGATGAATGTGATTCGACCATTCATTCATCAACTCTGACCTAAACTCGACATGAGGAGTATAAACTCACCACAGGTGCAATTAGACCATCCACGAACTAACTCCGCTAACCCAAGACTGAGGGCATAAGTACAAATCACCGAAAGAAGAGAAAGGTGACTCGCTACATCTCTAGCTTAGTGTCCTTTACAACTTAAGGAAATGACTACAAGGAGACCTTAATGCTAACCAATCAGAATGATGTCCGAAGTTCTGGGCAACCAATTATATCGTACCATCGGATCGATGGGCAATATCGATTTGCACCTTTCATATCATACCATTGGATCGATAGGAAATGAGGTCCGAGCATTCTACATCGTGTCATTGAATCGACGGTCAATAACGATCCTCTTCGACTACAAATCGATGTGACCCGAACGTCCATCGAATACCTTTGACCAACAGAGCATGGATAGAAGAATAAACCACGAATGAGTGTGACTTGACCATTCGTCCTACGTCGCCTTCCTTCGATCCGTCAGGAAGAGCATGAGACCAAATGAGCATGACATGACTGCATTTGAGCTAACTTTATCCCTAGATCTGACGGGAGAACGTAAATCGAAATGGACATGGTTGATCACCCAACTCCAAATGAATGCAACGCGACCATTCATTCATTGACTCTTACCATGACCCGACTAAAAGAGAAATTCAAAACAAGTGCAACCTAAACATCTGCACACTAATTATTACCTTGGATTCGACAAGGGAAGCATCAATCCTGCATTGGATCTGACTGGACGATTCACTCTTCATTTTTTGCCCAAAGTAGGGCGACATAAGCAGCGAAGTGAATGTCATTGACCGTCCAGAATCTAGCTTATGTCCGAATGTCGGCAAAGTAACAATGTATTCCGCCAATAGGAAAGAACTAGAACATAATACAAGATAGGCACGACTCAGCCTTCCATCGGTTAACTCGATCCCATGGTTCAATGGGATAGAATACAAAATTGAAGCGGACATTATCTACCCTGCCACTTATCGAGGTATTCCCCAGACTTGGGGGCACGAACAAGAAGATAAGATTAATATGATTCAACCGTTCATCAGTCAACTCTGGTTCTTAAAGCTTGAACAGCAGTATAGACACAGTTAGGACGAAACTAGACCGTCTGCGTAATGCATCCGCCAACCCGAGACTGGGGGCAAAAGAGTAATTATCCGAGAGTTGACTATGACAACTTGAACCTATGACCCATGCCTGATATTCATAACAACTCTAGGTTGCGACTGAAAGGATGCCTAGAGATAGAGTCATCAGATCAATACCCGGACTTATGGGCAACTGATCATCATTCTGACCCTTCCGATGAGCAATGGATCGCAGGTACATTGCATGAAAAGCGCATCATTCGGAAACATAAGTCAATTCAATCTCAAAGCTGGAGCCAGCTATGTAGCAGCATGCAGTACGAGGCTAAGTTCTACTAATCCTTTGATTCAACGTCCTTATAAGCCTGATCATTTACCATTGCAAATAAACACATGGAGCGCCTACAACCTATCACAAGTATTGTAGATCAAATCACAACTCTGCGCAATGATGAAGAAAGAGTCAACTGTTTTACTTTAGGTGAATCTTGATGTGTTCGCTTGGACTCGATCTCATATATATATATATATATATATATATATATGGACTCTCTCCAGCCATGAAGAACCCTACATTAAATTTCGACTTGAGGCATGTCTCGGTGAACAAAAACAATGCGACATGGATCCAGAGAGATCTGTTGCACTTAAAGAGGAGGCGAATCTGCTCAAAACTAGTGGGTTTATCCATGATTCCCTCCAACCAAAATGAGTATCCAATCCTTTACTTATAAGAAAAACAAACAGGGAGTGGAGGACATACGTCAACTACTCAGATTTGCATGGGGTATGACAAAGCACAGCTTTCCACTTCTAATGATCAACCAACTGATGGACCTGACCATCAGACATGAATTACTCACATCCATGGATGCAAACTCCAGATACAATCAAATACTGATGCATGTCCTAGACCAGGAATACAACTGTTTCATTATTGACCTGGGCCTATAGTGTTATGCTGAAATCCTTGGATTCAAACTTGAGAACGCTTATGCTACTTACCAAAGGACGATTAACAGATCATTCAAAAATCAGGTCGGCCGATCGATGAAAGTATATGTGGTTAATATGCTCGTGAGATCACGACTATCAAACGACCATATCGATGACTTGACAGAGGTATTCAGCGCTCTCCAAAAAATGCAGGATAAAACTCGATCCTTTGAAATGCTCTTTCACCATTAAATCAGAAAGATTCTTTTTTTTCATCATCAATTCTCATTGAATCAAGACTAATTTTGTTATCCCGCCTTTTGGCAAGACCGTAACACCAAAAACTTGACTAGAGACCAAAGATAGTTTGTCTAGAAAAACGGTTATACACAGGTTCACTATGGATATCGACGAATTTTGTCCAAGTCCGGATCGAGCCAAAATTGATATGACATGACAAGCGAAGCTATGAGAGCCAACGTTCCAAATTTCAAGTCAATCTGAGTTCGTATGTTCAAGTTATGATCGATGCAAGATTGGATAGAAACAGCCTCGCGTTCGACTCGCTCTGAACGACTCTCTCTGCATAAGCCAACTTCGACTCACTCCACTTCGACTCGCTCCGCCGCGCATCCATCAGGAGAGTCTACTTCGACTCGCTCCACTTCGATTCGCTCTGCCGCGCATCCATCAGGAGAGTCTACTTCGACTCGCTCCACCGCGCATCCATCAGGAGAGTCTACTTCGACTCGCTCCATTCCACATCCATCAGAGAGTCTACTTCGAATCGCTCCACAGCCTTCACAGAACCACTGTTCGACTCCATCTAGTTCGACTCCACCAAAGAGCCATGTCACCAAGTCGAATGGAAGCGAGTCAAAATAGAAGCGAGTCGAAGGGAACAGAGGCGAGTCGAAGGAAACAGCCTACCGAGAACCTCATTTCGTATCGATCATATCTCCCAATCTACAAGTCCAAATGCTATGAAATTTTCATAGAAGACTACGTGCATACTACGGAATGTCCACGCCAAATTTCGACTCTATTGGGTGAAATCTTGATCGAGTCGAAATCTGTTCGTGTCGATCACGGATCGGACCGAAACTTCACGGGCTTGGGCGTGCGGGCCTGGTCATGTGCCAGAGAGGGTCTCCCGAGATCTTAGAGAAATATCAGCCTCCTACACCTATAAATAGACCCCCAAGGCCAACAGAAAAGGGGCTCTTCTTCTTCTTGGAGATCTTCAACACCCAAACTCTACCGGATCCAGATCTGAACTCCATTGCTGCCGCTACCAACAAATTTCACTGCTGCAAATCATAATTACCTGCTGTAATTCATTGAATTCACTTGTAATCGTCAAAGAAAGACCAATAAAGCAAACTACTTCAGAGTGGACGTAGGCAAGATCGCCGAACCACTATAAATCTTGCGTCTCTGTCTACTTCTTTCTGTTTTAAGTTTATTATTCTTCATTTTTATCCTCTACAATACTTAGATCTGAAATCTGTGATTATA
Organism: Allium fistulosum; assembly: GCA_030737815.1. Classification (NCBI taxonomy): domain Eukaryota; kingdom Viridiplantae; phylum Streptophyta; class Magnoliopsida; order Asparagales; family Amaryllidaceae; genus Allium; species Allium fistulosum. The sequence continues at coordinate 80,084,953 of CM060908.1, read as the reverse complement.
TATTGCTGGTTTGTGTTCATACACTGGTGCTTTCACGACATTTGGGGTTTGTGACCATTTTTGGCACAAACACTTTGGTGCTTTCACTGAGAAAAACTAGCACCCGCTATACCAGATTTAAAAGCTTGAAGAATTCAGATCTATAAGAGCTATGACAAGGCAATCAAATAGAAGACAAAGGGCGAAGAGAGGTCAGCATGAAGGGAGTCAAGAGGTCAGCATGAAGGGAGTCAAGAGGCTTCCTCAGGTGCAAATCAGACATCAATCTACATCACCAGGGATGAGATAGAGACAATGATGAAAAGACAAGAGGAAATGATCCAGAACTTACTTCTTCAGATTGGGCAACTTGGAGCGCAAAATCAAGGAGCAACCAGAGTTCAGAACGGAGCAGGACCATCTGGCACAGCCCCAGAACTAGGGGGCACTTACCCAGAGCATGTTGACCCGATCCCAGGAGCAGTACCAGGAGGAGCTGCGCAGCGCGGCGTCGATAGAGAAGCAAATGCTCGTTCAGGAGAGCAGATTCCAGGAATCCCTCGTGAACTCGGGAGGCAAATCGGAAACAACAAACAAGAACTACAACTTGGACATAGTGACAGATTGGCGGAGATGGTTAGACGAGCCATGAGGGGCGGACTAGTGAATAGAGATCTGGAGGATGTGAATATGAGTCCCTTTGCTCCTACGATCAGGCAAGCCAGAAATCCACCAGAATTCAAGCTACCAACATTAGAGACGTATGATGGAAGGACAGATCCTGAAGTGCATCTGACACGGTACATGAGGCATATGGAGGTATTGGGGGCATCGGAGGAGGTCATGGCCTGGTGCTTCCCATTGTATTTGACAAACATCGCGGCGCTATGGTTTAGACAGCTAGAGAGTGGCTCCATTGGAACATGGACCAATTTGACCGAAAGATTCATGAGGCAGTTCAGGGTTCACATTCACTACACCAAACATGCCATTTTGTCACATTTTTTTCGTTTCATTTTGTCACGGTTATTATTGTTGGAAATTTGTAACGGTTATTATTGTTACATTGTATTATCACGGTTATTTCCGTGACAAAATTTGGGCTTTTCGTAAATAACTAAAAGACATTGGATACTGTCGTCATTTATGTTCCAATCCTTGCTTCAGTTGTTTGTCACGCTTCTGGCTTCTATTTTTCTTCGTTAAATCTAATTAGGTTAAAGCCGTCGCTCCAGCCTTCCTTCGTTTTCTTCCATTTCTTTTGCCAAATCCGTCCACCTCTTTCGCCAAATCGCCTATTTTAATTTCTTTCGCGATTCTCTCCTAATCTACAAGTCGACACTAGACAATTTCTCATAATCTACAAATCTACAAAGGCGATTCCTCTCCTAATCTTCGAATCTACAAAGGTAATTTCTCCTAATTCGATTTCAGTTTAAATTAGTTACAAATCTTTCTATCTGCTCTTCGGATTCAACATCGCAAAGGTTTCATCTTGCTTACATATCAGAATTTTCAATTGAAAACCTCGTTTTCTAAGTGGGAGCATAGCTTTTGATTGTTCTATTGATGTATTTGTACCTGGATTTTTCTGTTATCAATAAAAATTTCTTTTGTATCAAAATAAAGAGAGTTTCTGTTACGTTTTCTAAGTGGTTTCTTATATAGTTTAATGAGTCATATTTTACTTGTTTATGTTTGAGTGTATGAGAGGTAGTCACTTTTAAATACCTGTTACTATTTTATGATGATTATCGTGGATTTTGAATGTCGTGTATCTATTATTGCTTTAAGATTCTAACTATGTAGAATGTTACGTGTCTATTGGTTTCAAGTCTGAAAATAATCATGGTTAATGGTACTTATAAATATTTTGCAGTTTCTGTTACTTAGGTTGATATGTTAAGTGCTTCTAAGTGCTTCTAATTCCCAAAGATTATTTTATTTTGTACTATTTTTTTTTATGTGACTGAAAAGTGAAAATAAAACAGTGTTACTTGCGTATCTCTACGTTTTTTATTTAGTTTTATGTTCTTGAACATGTAAGAGTGAGCCGTTTTTGATGTTTTAGTGATATGGTTATTGTTTTCTGAAAAGTCCTTTACTTCTGTGAAGGTTAAATGTCTCGTTTATTTTACAAATAATTTTTTTTAATGTAATGGAGTAAAAGTTATGTTAGGTCATTGACTACTCAACTAAAATCTATATTCTTGTTGCAGGAAATCTTAAAGTGTTTCTTAATTGTTGCATTCACAATTTTTTTTTCTTTTTCTTTCAACAACCAATGACTAATTGTAATGTATACTAGGAGCAGATAATCTAATACCAATGGAATTGGCATTAAAGATTCTCTGTATATATTGTGATACCTATGTGGCCTGAAGGAATCCCAAATGGAGCTGCAGTTCAAGAAATTCTCTTTTGGCAGGTTATTTATTTATTTTTTTGCAACCAAATGTACTTTTACTGAAGTGGTTTATTAATATGAAGGCTTATACATAATCTTGTGTTACAGAGAACTGTTAGAAGACAAAGGTTCTAAAATTAGGAAAAGCAACGCTAGTTTTGACCTATACACATGTACAAGATATCCGATAATCTCTTTGATTCTAGAAGACCTTAAGGTACACATTTTTTTTCATTGTACATGCTAACAAGATATATCAATACAACTTATTATTTCCGTATGAAAAGTTTAATGAAGTTGATATACGGGCATTATGCATTTTGAGGATAGATTAATGCTAAATGAAAATCAAGGCTGCAATTTATCAACTAAAAAACAATTATGCTTGTAACATGGAAAAGCGTCAACTTGTTGAGTAGTTAATTGGCTATTGTTGTTCTTCTTGATCAAATGTTGTAGTCTTTGTTTTGATCTATTATTTGAGAACTATATTTTTAGATGAATAAGTTCCAAATTTTAGAGAATTATTGGTTTTTTCTCGGGTATTGTGAATATAAAGAACAAGTTTTTTACTTGTGACTTATTTTAATTCCTTGCTGTAAATGAAGTTTTTTGAGTATATAATTTCAAAGAAGCTAAATTTTTATTGTCTACCTACTATACTGTTTATTTTGCTTACTCTAATTATACATGCACTTGAAAAACTATTCAAAGTTATCATAAAGTTATGATTTAAACTGATGATTTGATTTGTAGCCAATTAAAGAAGCATAACACAATTTATTGAACAAGTCTATCCAGTGAGAACTTAGTAGACTAATTAAACCATATTCTCATCAAATGAATGGATTGGATTTTACTATCAACTATAAAATAAACTATAAGTTCTGTACTGTTTTTTATATAAAAATGGTTTATTTATTAATGAAAATTTGATGTTCAATATAACTCGTAAAGTATTTGCTTTTGCTATGTGCTTTTGTATCCTTGTCTCTACAAGTTTAGTCAATATATTGTGTACAACTATCATTTTATAGCTTTGTACATATATATTGCTTTAATTTTTCATGTCGGTCTTATTGCAGTGTTATCATCATGTTGATGGCCTTATTAACCTGATTATTTCCCATTGCAACCTGTTGTTGTTTCATATTTTATATTGCCTGTTGTATTAATAAAGAAGTATAGTTTATAACTATTGTTGCATCAGCGAATTGTAGCCTTGAAGTGAAGTAAAAGAATAAAAGTGTAGTTTTCATTTGGCATCTCTATGTTCTTTCATATTCTAATTTAATAACAATGAAATGATAGTTTTATGTTTGAAAATCTCTGCTTTTTTTTCCGTGTGCTATCAAGGATAACTAAATTAATCGGTCGTCATCTATTATTATGTGTTATCTTGGAATGGCATTGCATCAGTTGAAGGTGAACTTTTAATTTTTCAGAACTACTGAAATAATCAGTACTTAGTATTAGTGTTCTTTTAGATTTTGTTAAGACATATTGTTGTATACTAGGAAAACTTGCCTAAGTTGTGCATAATTTTATCTAATTTGGTATTGGGTAAATGGGATATCCTGATTTGAACTCAATTATCCTTTATTTTTCCGGAACAAAAGATTTCGAATTGCCTTGGATTAATATGCCTAAGGCTTTATTTTTGTCTCCACTCTTTGGACTGGAAACAAAGACATGATATGACCATGCAGCGTTAGTTGGTACTAGATGAGCGACTCATTACCAAAGTTCAAGCTTTAGCTTTTATCTTTTGCTAATTATGTAATTTTGTATTTTAGGTGAGCAGTATCATCCGAAGTGAGTATGAAATGAAGTGTAAGCTTCTACGAGACCAGGATTCCAGAGATGAGCATGCTTACAGGGTTGAGAGAATCCATGCTTCTGTTAAGGATTTGCATCATAGAATTCGAATCACAATTCATAGAATTGATTCAATATCAAAGGGAATTGAAGAAATAAGGGACAAGGAACTACAACTACGGCTCGAAGAGTTAATTGAAGGGTAATATTCTCTAACCAAAATTATAATATCTTTTTGTTCATGAGTTTATGAAGTTAGGTAACAATTTGTTTTCAAAACTAGATCCTACACTTCTTTAAATTGTACAAGCTTTATTAATTATAATAAAATAGGCCGAAGCAACACGTTACTTTTTTCTGCAATTAGCTATAAAATGATAGTTATGATAGGGCCGATAGACTTTTAGATAACATCCACAGCTTCTCTATATATACACGTGAGTGACCTCTTGTATCTCTATATATACACGTGAGTGACTTTGACCATGTAAGTTGGAAGTAAGTGATGGATTGTTGTAGCACTGAATGGTTTGACCATGTAAGTTGGCAAGAATGCAACAAGGAAGTGGTAATGCAAGTGAGTTGTGACTGGGATGGTAGAGTAGGGTGGTTGAATTGCAGCAGAGGTAGTTGATGACTTCGAAGGTGGTTTTGTAGGGTGTTGGTTTAATGGTTTGGTGATGTATAGATGTAGGAGGCATGTTTTTGTTTTAATTAAATTCCATTTAACAATATTTTATATAACCATTAAGTTGCTAAGGTTGTCAACTTTTTAAATGTTAAACGCTGTATGCTTTGAGTTATTTCATGTTCTCTAGACAAAAATGCTATTAGACAATCCTTAAAAAAGATCATGTCATGCTGTTGTACCCATTTTTCTCTTAACAACTTGCCCATGTAGATCTTGAATTCTTACGTTTAAATCTAAAACACCAAATGTTTCCACCTGCTGTTGATGATGTTCTTGTAACATATTTGTCCTCATTTCCATCCATGTAACATATTTGTGTTCTTGTCTGTACACTAAATATCTGTTTGTATTTACAGAGATACTTTCAAGATTTCGACTATCCCACAGCAACTTTCAGGTTCCAGTTCAATATGCAGCTCTCAATAGTTTGGAAAATGGCATTGTCCTATAGATTCTAAAATAGTAGTTTGTAACTCCTACCATTATGTCTAAGAGAACTGAAAATATTTATGGTCATGTTTTAATTAGTTCTTTTTAGCTGTTTTGTACGAGATTTATGTATTTACAAAAACTATCCATAGTAATGCACATGTCAATTGCTATATGAAGTTTATTTGTTTGCATGTGCAATATTGACGTCCATATTAATGCATGTGTTGGTAGGTATATATGCATATTATAAAACATAGTGTGCTGATACGTATTATCAACGATATGGATGGTAGGTAATGATTTGTGAATGTTTTGAATACTCACGCTTATAACCGTGGTGAAACCCCAGAAAACTCACGCTTATAACCGTTATACTTCAAATTACGATTAAATCCAGATTTAACACACTTATAAACGTGATAGATATGAAATTTCCCACGTTTATAACCGTTATTCATCATTCTCACGCTTATAACCGTGAGTAAACACCATAACTCTCACGCTTATAACCGTGAGCAATACCCAAAATTATCACGGTTATAAGCGTTATTTTTTCTGTGATAATATTTGCCCACGCCACTTGGGACAACGCTTATAACCGTGGGGAATTTAATTTATCACGGTTATAAGTGTGATAAAATGGCCTTTTTGGTGTTGTGATTTCGAGACCCAAGAATGTGATGAGTTTGGCAGCGCTAAAGCAAAGAACCGGGGAATCTTTGAGGAACTTTCTGACGCGATTCAATGCGGCGGCAGCATCGGTGGATCGACCCGATCCATCCATGGTTATGATGGCAGTTGTATCTGGCATAGCTGATGGCACAGAATTCAAGAATTCATTGACAAGGGATCCACCTATGGATCTGGGAGAATTTTAACATGAGCCTGAGGGATTTTTGCGATTAGAGGATGTAAATGCTGAGAGAGAGGAAGGAGAAGGAGTTGATGTTTACACAGTCAAGGGTGAAAATCCTCCTAGATCAGATTCAGGGACCGGTAAAGGGAAACGAAAGGCTGAAGATAATAATGATGGACCAGCACGACCACGAAAAGAACCAAGGTTCACCTCCTACACGGAGTTGAATGAGACTTTGGAGCGAATCTACCAGGACAATAGGGGGCAGATTCCTTACCGAAAGCCAATAAGAAGGGATCCGACCAACAATGAAAGAAGGTCAGACAAGTACTGCTTATTCCACGAGCTGAATTGCCATAGCACGAATGATTGCAGACACTTGAAGGATGAGGTTGAGGGACATATCCGGAATGATCTGCTATCGCAGTATGTAAGAAGGGGAACAACAACGGTGGAACGGGAGCGGCCACCACTTGCACCTACTGGAGACGGCTCAGGATCGAGGCGTCAGCTTGTCATCAATTGATTGGGATAATAACGAATAAGTAGCAAACTCCACACCAACGCGACTTAGTCTTTTTACACATGTACAGGACCGCGAACGATCCTCAGGCATGCTCTGATACGACTACCGATCGCAACGGTGTAGGTGTTTGCACTTTGACGTCCCTATTTTACCTTTATTTTCCATTTCTAATGTTTGAACCTGATTTTGTTGAACATCTCTGTTGAAAAACTCATTTTGAACGAAAATCACTACCTATGATTCCACAACGGCTAAGCCACTTACACATGTAAGGGATCGCGAACAGTCCTCAGGCATGCTCTGAGATGGCGATAAACCACTACCACAAACAGTTCAGAAACTCACTCGAATGTGAAATCTGACATTGTTAATACTAAGTCTCCTCGGGCACACAAAATTCGCCTCGAACGGCACCCGACCACAAACGGTCACAATTCGCCTCGAACGGCACCCGACCACGAACGGTCACAATTCGCCTCGAATGGCACCCGACCACGAACGGTCACAAATCGCCTCGAACGGCACCCCGACCGCGAACGGTCATCATTCACCGCGAACGGCATCCGACCCCGAACGGTCACATATCACCTCGAATGACATACGATCCCGAACGATCGTCATTCGCAGTCAGATAAAAACTATCAATTCCTTTGCAGGTCATCAACAGGATATGAACATCCAGCTCATGGCATCACAAAGCAACAACTTTCATCGAAGAAACGATAACTATTCAGAGTAAAGATTGCAGCATTTCAAAGCACATCATGTTTCCACAAGACGTACTTTGGGGGGCAAATGTTATCCCGCCTTTTGGCAAGACCGTGACACCAAAAACTTGACTAGAGACCAAAGACAGTTCGTCTAGAAAATCGGTTATACACAGGTTCACTATGGATATCGACGAATTTTGTCCAAGTCCAGATCGAGCCAAAATTGATATGACACGACAAGCGAAGCTATGAGAGCCAACGTTCCAAATTTCAAGTCAATCCAAGTTCGTATGTTCAAGTTATGATCGATGCAAGATTGGATAGAAACAGCCTCGCGTTCGACTCGCTCAGAACGACTCGCTCTGCATAAGCCAACTTCGACTCGCTCCGCCGCGCATCCATCAGGAGAGTCTACTTCGACTCGCTCCACTTTGACTCTCTCCGCTGCGCATCCATCAGGAGAGTCTACTTCGACTCACTCCACTTCGACTCGCTCCGCCGCTCATCCATCAGGAGAGTCTACTTCGACTCGCTCCATTCCACATCCATCAGAGAGTCTACTTCAACTCGCTCCACAGCCTTCACAGAACCACTGTTCGACTCCATCTAGTACAACTCCATCTAGTTCGACTCCACCAAAGAGCCACGTCACCGAGTCGAATAGAAGCGAGTCGAAACAGAAGCGAGTCTAAACAGAAGCGAGTCGAAGGGAACAAAGGCGAGTCGAAGGAAACAGCCTACCGAGAACCTCATTTCGTATCGATCATATCTTCCAATCTACAAGTTCAAATGCTATGAAATTTTCACAAAAGACTACGTGCATGCTAAGGAATGTCCATGCCAAATTTCGACTCCATTGGATGAAATCTTAATCGAGTCGAAATCTGTTCGTGTCGATCACGGACCAAAACTTCACGGGCTTGGGCGTGCGGGCCTGGTCACGTGCCATAGAGGGTCTCCCAAGATCTGAGTGAAATATCAGCCTCCTACGCCTATAAATAGACCCCCAAGGCCAACAGAAAAGGGGTTCTTCTTCTTCTTGGAGATCTTCAACACCCAGACTCTGCCGGATCTAGATCTGAACTCCGTTGCTGCCGCTACCAACGAATTTCACTACTGCAAATCATAATTACCTGCTGTAATTCATTGAATTCACTTGTAATCGTCAAAGAAAGATCAATAAAGCAAACTACTTCAGATTAGATGTAGGCAAGATCGCCGAACCACTATAAATCTTGCGTCTATGTCTACTTCTTTCTGTTTTAAGTTTATTATTCTTCATTTTTATCCTCTACAATACTTAGATCTGAAATCTGTGATTATATATTGTTGGTTTGTGTTCATACACTAGTGCTTTCATGACATTTGGGGTTTGTGACCATTTTTGGCGCAAACAAATTTCTAGAAACTTCCGACAATTAGAGACACCCATGTACCGAGGACAACCAAGCAAGTACGGAGTCTAAGTCGAAAGATTACCGTCCTAAGTTGATTTGACTCTAGGACCATCTACAAGTGAATTATCTTCTTCAACATGACCAAGAGAGGGAAGAGAACTTTTGAATGAACTAACAACTGCATTGATGCACTTCCAGCTCTGATAGATCGCTTAAAGAGACCTCACATTTTACCCAAACCTTTGGATCGCTAAGATTTATACATCAATTGGGCCGTGTCAACACACGCCATAAGCGTCGCAATTCTATGTGAAGAGAAATGAATCCAAAGACCAGTATATGATGAAGGCTGGCTATTGACAAGCTCACCCCGTTAACGTCCATATCGACCAACCGTTACGATAGGTCCAACAGAAACCTTAGATGTCTGAAAAGTTACTCAAATGGAGTATCAAGCTAAGCCAATTTGATATCACTTATCTCCCTCGGAGAGCTCCCTATGGTCAAACATTAGCATACTTCATATCTGAATCCACCACATCAGACGACTATCCAAAGAACAGTGGAGAACCGTCCAACCGATGGAGAACGTACACCAATGGAACTTCCAATAATTGGCTTTCTAACATTGAAGTTGCGTTAATGACTCCTGAGGAACGAACGATCTGCTATGCCCTGAAACTCAACTACCCTGCAACAAATAATGAAGCTAAGTATGAAGCCTTGGCGCTCAAACTTGCAAGAAAACTATGAGTGGAAACTTGACATGTCTTATGTGATTACTGGTTAGTAGTACGCCAAGTCAGGGAAGATTATCTGACTAGGGGGCAACGTCTTGCTCCTTATCTCAACCGGGTCCAAAAGCTACTAGCCGGCTTCGACTATTACACCAGTACACAAATCCTCAGAGAACTAAACGAAAAGGCCGAATCACTCGCCAAGCTAGCCAGTTCTGGGGATGCGCGACAAATAGACTTTGTCCCAGTTGAAATGCTTATTATTCCAGGCATTGACATATGAAGATCAACTAGATCTTGGAGACGAATCTAGAAAAAGAGTCATGGATGACTCCTATCAAAGATTATCCACAATCGGGGATTCTTATTGACTAAAGGAATAAGAAATGGCGTATCCTCCGTGAAGCATCACTGCATGATTATATCTGGATCGTTCGACTCCATCGATACAAAGCATTACTTTTGCAGCCATCGATCCGAGACCCAATATTATGTATCCATCGATACGAAGCATACATTCCAACATCTCAGATCGATCCAGGAGAGGATCGATACAAAGGAAGGACTAAAAACAACCATCAAACGTTGTTACAACTCGAATTTCACATCGATCCAGGAGAGGATCGTTACGAAACTCGATAAAAAAAACTTGACAACGACCCATGAACGTGTAAACGTTGACGGGAGTCAGGTTAACATATGTACACGTATGACGAACTAATATTCAATTTTCAAAATTTACAGGAATTGAATGCTCGCCTGATGACAATTACAACAGTGAACAACAAATCGCTAGCACTCGACACTCAGTTACAACAATGCACTACATAATCATTGGCAGTCAACAAATCAACATTTATATTACTGGAAATCAATCGAAGGTTACATCTTTTGACGAAAAGATAGCAACTACTCAACGAATCAGATAGAACTTTTTCAGAATGAAGGATGCAGCATTTCAAAGCACGTCATGTTCACACAAGACGTACTTTAGGGGGCAAATGTTATCCCGCCTTTTGGCAAGGCCGTGACACCATGAACTTGACTAGAAACTCCTGACAGTTCGTCTTGGAGATCGGTTATACGAAGGTCACTATGGATATCGATGAATTTTTTCTGAGTCCGGATCGCGCTAAAATTGACACCACACGACAAGCGAAGCTATGAGAGCCAACATTCCGAATTTCAAGTCAATCGGAATTCGTATGCTCAAGATATTGATCGATCACGGTTGAGAAATCTAAACTTGCATCGATCATAACTCGAGATCTACAAGTCCAAATGCCACCAAATTTTCACAGGAGCTTACGTACAACATGAAGAATGTTCCTGCCAAATTTTGACTCGATCGGAGCTATTCTTGATCGATACGAAATTCGTTCGTATCGATCGCGGATGGAAAAACTCCGACTTGCATCGATCATATCTCATGATCTACAAGTCCAAATGCTATGAAATTTTCACAGCAGCTTACATACAACATGAAGAATGTTCGTGCCAAATTTCAACTCGATCGGAGCAAATCTTGATCGATACGAAATTCATTCGTATCGATCGCGGATGGAAAAACTCCATTTCGTATCGATCATATCTCGAGATCCACCAGTACAAATGCAACGAAATTTTCATAGAAGCCTACGTGCATGCTAAAGAATGTCCATGCCAAATTTCGACTCCATCGGACACAATCTTGATCGATACGAAATCCGTTCATATCGATCACAGATCGGACCGAAACTTCGTGGGCTTGGGCGTGCGGGCCTAGTCACGTGCCAGAGAGGGTCTCCCAAGATCTGAGCGAAATATCAGCCTCCTACACCTATAAATAGACCCCCAAAGCCAACAGAAAAGGGGTTCTTCTTCTTCTTTGAGCTCTCCAACGCCCGGACTCTGCCAGATCCAGATCTAAACTCCCTTGCTGCTGCCAATAACAAAATTTACTGCTGCAATTCATAATCATATGCTGTAACTTACTGAATTCACTTGTAATCTTCAAAGAAAGTTCAATAAAGCTATCAACTTCATAGAGGATGTAGGCGACACGCCAAACCACTCTAAATTCTTGTGTCACCTTGCATTTCAATTATTTTCATATCTGAAATTTGGTGTTTTTGTTTGATAATCCTCTTTTTCCATTTAATTTCTTCACTTTATCTTCAAAAACTTCCGAAGAGTGTTGTGCCGAATTTTGGTACACACAATTGGCTTTCTAAATTAGTGTCTTTGTCTTTACATAACTTAAGAGTTGTGAAATACAACCGACTCAAATGAATCTGCATGTGAATAATGCTGGTGTGTAGGTACCCCGAGTTAGGTGCCAACCAAACTTCTATAGTCCATGATCGAACCCTTGGATTACAACCATTCTTGGTGCCTGGAGATGGATGCCAAATTAATTCTTGCCCTAGATGTGGGGGTAGGAGTATAAAGCAAATAAGACGTGACTTGACCGTCCACCGAACTAACTCTTGCCTTTGACATGGGGACAGGAGTATAAACCAAATAGGGCATGATTTGACCGTCCGTAAATTAACTCTTGCCTTTGCTATAGGGGCAGAAGTATAAACCAAATAGGACGTGATTTGACCGACCCCAAATAACTCTTGTCCTTGATGTGGAGGTAGGAGTATAAACCAAATAGGATGCGATTTGACCCTCCACCAGATAACTCTTTCCCTGGATGTAAGGGCAGGAGTATAATTCAAAATGGATGTGAGACGACCATCCAATCACTAACACCTTGCCCGGAGTAGGCAAGGTGAAAGATCCATGCCCGGTGTAAGGTGGGATCTTACTTATAAACTTTGATTAATGCCCAGGTTAGGCATGATTGAAAGTAAACATCCTGGATCAGGATGTGCAAACTACAATCTTAAGTAGTTAGCTCAAACCAGCGCCCGAAGCTTGGCGCGATCGAATGTCATTATCCTAGAAAAGGATACCTCAACCATTATACTAAATGGTTTACCCTAATCAATGCCCAGAACTGGGCACTTCAATGATTGCTTTACGTTCACTAGAACGACGAAAGGTCGGCAAATCATGAAACAGACTAATAACTTAGTCCAACTATAATCTTGAAATGAGATGGATCGCAAATACATATAATGGAAAGCACATTTCTTAAGTACTTAAACAAATTTGCACAAAGATTTGACAAAACAAAAGTCTTTATTATTCACAGTCAAAATAAGACTTGGAAGAAAAAGTACAAGTTTTATTTACATCTAAGCTAGAAAGCAAAAGCAGAGGCCGAATCCGCGCAACACTGGCCAAAAAACAAAACAAACTGACAATCAATTTTTATGCTTCTACTTCTTGGACCTTTTCCTCTCCTCCCTAAAAGGAGGTGTAACTTGATTAGTTTTCCTCCTGCCTCTTCCTAAACACTTAGACGGAGTGCTTTGCGATGATCCAGCAGGCATGCTCTAGGTGCTGCCGGGGGAAGGAAGAGTGACAGGAACAAAGATAGTCTGACCGGGCAAAGCTTTGGACAGTGGAGAAGGAAAGGTCTCTATTTTCTCTAGGTTGACCTCTTTGGCTAGGATAAGTTCCTGCTCAATCATACTTATGGTGGGACCATGAAGGGGCACAGAGGACCTAGTGATAACAACGTCATCGTCGGTTTGAGCTCCTTGAAGCTCGCCAGTCCCTTTATCCTGCAAAGAATATATCATTCGCTCGTCGGGCCCAAGAGTATCACCAGTCAGGATACTCCGCACCATCATTGAAGTAGTCATGGTGACCGATTCTATTGTAAATGGTTGTTTTCCCGATTGGAGACCTTTGACGGGAAGCGGAACGACCTGGGGCTGACTTGAAACTCGTGAGATATAAAAAGAGAGATTAGCAATATCAATCGGTGACATATGAACTCTCTGAAATATAGGTGAGGTCAACGAGATACCTCCTTCAATTTGGGATTCGGTGTGGGATGGAGTGCCACCGGAATTCCCTTCCAATATGGGTGAAAAGATGGTGGACTTTAGCATTTGGGGTTGATCAAGACTATATCCCGGAACCGAAGATGAATCATGAGCGGTTTTGGGTCTGGAGGTGTCCCTAGTAGTAACGTCTTGGGGCGATGATCCGAAGCCTTGGCCTAAGTCTTTCTACACTGTATCAACTAGCTCCGAATGGAGAATAAGCTAGCCCTCTTTTAGCACCTCGGGCTCATCTCCTACTAAGATCTCCTTCTCAAGCTATGTCAAATCTACCTCACCATCTTTTAGGAATTCCCTTTCTTCCTCGATGATCTGTTCCCAAGCGAGCGCAAGAACTCTGGGGTAATCACAATCGAACCACTCTAAGTTGCGAAATTCAAGTACGTTGGCATTGCACTTGTTGAGCATTGGTTCGATCTCCTCCATCATCCGCTTCTCTACAGCTTCAACCTCCTCTTTAATGAGCACGTCCACATCTTGAGCACGTGCGACCGCCTTATCCCTTTCATCACAAGCAACGAGCAGCTCTTCGCAATACCCTTGAGCTTATTGAAGAGCATTGTTCTTTTCCTTTATCTCACTCTCAAGCTTGGATGACAACTCACTTACTTTTATGGTCAGGGCACCTCTTTCTAGCAATAAGTCATGATTCCCATGGTGTTCAGTTTCCATCTCATCGCAACGGTTGGTACTCTCATTTTCTAGTGCCTTGGTAGCATCCTCAGCCCTTTTCTTGGCTTCAGCTTGTGATTTTCTCAAGTTTTCAACTTCGGCATTGAGATTAGCGATGATCCTTTTATCTTCCACCTCTAAAAGTTTTAGATTTTCAATTTCGAGCTTCCTTTCCCTTGAGATTGCAGAGATCTTCGTAGCTACCTGCTTCCATTCATTATATTGATCATAAGCATCTAATACATAAGCGACTGTCATTTGCTTTATCCCTGATGGAATGTCCTTCAAATTGGGCACAAGCATAAGTACGTCAAAGCATACATCCAGAAACAGTTCCCCTAGTTCAACCATTCTAGCTTCGATGGTAAGTTGTTGCTTCATCGTGACGATTGAAGCTTCGATCGATTTCTTATCGGCCTTGTGGTGAGAAGTCTCAGAACTGCTCTTATGTTGTCTGCGATCAGAAGATCGACTGGAACGGGATGGCCCCAAATGCTACACAAGAAGGGAAGCTAGAGGTGGTGCACGAGAAACATCGCCTGATTGAAAATCACTGCAGCGGCCAGAATGTTTATCCGAGCCTCTGGGTGAAGGTGATTTAGACCTGGAACGATGTCCAAAAGAAGAGTCCCATGATGGATAATCTCTGTTATAAAAACCTCTATCTCGACTGCCCCTGTTGTGACTAGATCGATAACTAGATTCAGCATCTCAACCACTGCCTTGATGGTACCTGCTAGGAAAATGCCTATGTGGTCAGGATGTGTTTTCCTCCAAGGATTGAAATATATACTTCTTTCTCTCCATGGATCCTGCAAATGAAACAAGAACGAATTAGTTTCGACTCGAGGGGGTGCAAGTCAAGTGTAATGCAATGCATGTGTGTGAGTATCCTAGTGTCCCCCCGATGGACCGTGTTCTGGAGCTTTGCTCATAGGAGTGATCTCTCCCATGCTAGTAAGAGTGATGTCATTGTCAAAGTGAAGCGGAGAGTCGAGACCCTCTAGGCTCATGTTCCCAATACCGAAGGAGCCAAACTCGGTAGGAATTGGCCCTAATTTAGCGAATGTATCTGTTGAGGGAAGAGAAGGAGTTTTCTCCGCAGTTGTGACTGATGGAGGTTGTGTAGAAGTCTATACTTTGGAAATCTTTACAACTAGCCTCTTCTTCAGAGCAGACTGTTGATCATCTTTGGGTTGCTCCATCAAAAATTTGTGACCTGCATTAGCATCATCATGGCCAGCTTTGCCACCTACGCATATGATTTCGCCTTCTTCGGCGTGTTCTTGCTCTCTTTCAACTTCGCCCACTGGACTTGGGACTAGGGGCACGTTAGGATTTACATCGCCACCTACAGGCGAGTTATTATCGTCATTGGTATCACTATCATCGTTAGAAGCCACTTGGACTAGACCAGTGCTACGTCCCGCATCTAGCAAATTATGAGCTAGGATATTCTCATCGGAAAGAAGAACTCCTATATCTTCATCCCCCTCCTGAAGTGCCTTAAGAACTCTAACGACATCTGCAAGAGTTGTGTCGCTCAGTCTCGCCGGAACATCTGAATGACAGAAAGAATATGAATTAATCTTGTAAATTCACAAGGTGAATTCACAGCAAACAGATGAAGTATAACTTACATCCAGATAGCCATCTTCGCACAAATCTGGGTGGACAGCGAACTAGAACCATTTACTCTTGAAATAGCTCAACTTGTTCCATATACCGGTAACGATTCTACAGCTCTTGGTTGGTTTTAGATAGATCGGAGAAGGGCTTCCTTTCGGCTCTTGAAACTGTAAATATACCAAATTTCCTCATTATTGGGCACTCAGTGTTAATACCGTTCAAAGGCAATATATGTGCCATAAAGGAAGGCATAGCTATTCGGATGTAGCTATGTCGGAGCTAATCTCATGAAGTTCAGGACTCGACAAATAAATTGGTTGAATGGTGGGACGCAACCGACTAGATACATGTACCTATTGCATGTACTATAACCCTCTAGGGGATTGTGAGATCTTTGGTGACGAGAAGGGACTAGTACGTACTCGAGTGGAATTTTGTTCTTGTCATAGATTCTGTGGAGCTACCCTTCTTCTATAATGGAATCGACGGGATCATCTAGAATGACACCTCCTCGAGAGTGTCGGGAGCAGCTTCTATTTCTACTTTAAAGCCTTATACGGGCATTTAAGGAACCTCTAGATGAGGTTAATCCACTTATGAATTTTCAACTGGAGGTACGGGTTGCACTGGAGTTTGTTATGAGAGCGGAACCATAGTCGAGCTCGGCCCCATATCAGATTCGACGTAATTGGAAGTAGATGGAACCGCAGCTTGGGGTGGCAAGACGCTTGGAATTTCCGTGCTCTATTTCTATAAATACTTAACGGACAATCAGCATCAGATTAATTATAAGTCTTACCCCATATGCTAAAGTGAAACTGGTGCAGTGTTGTGCAGTGCTAATTTTCATACAATATTTCATTTTAAATCCTGGATATCGCCGAAGTGACCATCATTGTTGATCGTCTCATCAGACTTCATGTCAATAGCTATTCATTGGATGTACATAGAAACTCAAGAGAAAACATGTGACAAATGGGAGTGTTTGTCAACAAAGCTCGAATGCAAGAGAGTTTGAAAACTGAAAATACCACCAAGGGTTAGATTTATACCGATCCAAACCTTTGGATAGATTTTCTTTGTCAAACTCCCAAACATCATCTCCTTGCCCCAATTCCAAAGCACGACCACCAACACGAGCAACATCCACATCGATCTCCATTATCATCTCCCACTACACCTACGTGGATCGAGTTTAAAGGCTTGGGATTGGAATTGGTCAGGTATTGGATCGGGACAGCGATGGTGGTACAAGTTCAATCAAGGCGAGGCGAGCAACATAGGGTTAGGCGAAGGTGGGCAGCGGCGGTCCTAGGGTCAAACGAAGGTGGAGCTTGATTTTGGTGTAGAGGTTTTTGATGGTGAGCTCAAGCTCTTGGATCGGTAGCAAAAGAAAACGAGAGAAAAGAGGGAAATAATGGGTTATATAACCCACTGAACCCGATTCTTCAGGCAAGCAAGTAGGACTTTTTATAGTCCTGGATCGGTATCGATCCAAAGACTTGGATCAATACCGAGTCTTGTTTATATTTAAAAAGGAAAAACCTATGATGACGGTTGAGCAATACATGCCTACATAAGTATGTTCCTATGCTTAGGATTCAACAAGGACATACATGTGTATACAAGTGCATGTGCGTATCCAACCCCGACGATTAGAGTCAAATAAAATTAGATTCAAACCAGGAAAATCCACGAAAGGGATCGGTTCAAAATTACATAGTTTGAAATGACAGATCATGAAAGCATACTCCAGATTTATAGTACCAGATGCTGGTAAAGTGTCGCGATGAATATCTATGGATATAACTCTTCACAAAAGTGATCGGTAGGAAGGATAACGACCATTCAGAGCATAAAGTGGAGTGCTTCATAGCAATCCCAACTTGTCTCGATTAAAAGCACATCATGTTTGAAACAAGATGTACTTTGGGGGGCAAGTGTTATCCAGCCTTTCGACCAGGAAATATTCAGGTAGACTAGACGAATCGAACTTGGAAACTATCAAGGCAGGTAGCCCAGAGAGATAGCTACAAAGTCCAGAAATCAAATACAAATAGAGCCAAGAGGAAAATACCAAACCGTCCAAAGAATCGAGGAAATTCCAACAAGTAGTTAGATTAGTACCGATCCAACCCATGGATCAGCATTGATCACTTTAGTCCAAAGTTGCCGCCACTTCTCCTGCATGTTAATGGTGATAATAGAAGCCTATTTCAAGTGTTATTTTGTCAATCCCATGCAATTCACTGTCGATCACCATGAGCACTCAAAATCGAAAACTCTATTCTTCTATAGATCTGCCATTTAGACTCAGAAACAAGCAAATAATGGTGTAAACAAGTTTGGAATCATGAAGCTAATCATGAACCGGCCAGGAAAAGGAGCTCACGATGATCCATACACCAAATTTATGGATCAATATCGATTCAAGCCTTTGGATCGGTACCGATCTAGGAAAATTTATGATGTGGCCACCATTTTCCCAAGAGGAATTGGTCTTGGGGCGGAAATCAAGATGAGACCGTGGAGGCAAGATTTTAGGCTTTCTACGTCTATAAATAGAGAGGTAAGGCTCATTTTTATGGATTTTTTTGGCTATTGCTCTCTCTCCTCTAATTTCGTGTAATCACCTATGTATTTATACCGATCTATAAGAACAACTACTTATAATCCAGTGATCTAAGCAGTAAAATCACTAAGTGGACGTTGGCCAAGATTAGCTGTACTATAAACGCTGTATGTTCTTTTCTTGCTCATTTTCATTTATTTTCTTCACTTTTTATTCTTTACATAATCTTTTGAGTGTTTGTGCCATTTTTGGTTCAAACATGTTGCCATCCTTTGTCGATACGCGGTTGACCGGACTGTTGTCTCATCTATTCTCTTTTGAACGAGATTGAGGGCAGCTTTCTTTAACTCTTTGTTCCTCTCAACCTCGTATGATATTCTTCTATGCGACGGGACTTATGTTTCAATGAGAGAATTACTTCATAGCTTTAAGTTAAAGAAAATGGTTTGTGTCCGATTGGGGACCTGGATGAAGTTCTATAAGCTCATAGTACTAAAGATAATCCTCTGCCCGCTTTCCTTTAGCTTTCTGTAGTCTTTTCTTGTGCATTTTCTTAATGGTTTTGTTTGCTGCCTCAACTTGCCCATTTGCTTGCGGATGCACAATAGAAGAGAAGCTCTTTGCCATTCCATTCTTTTCATAGAGCTATGTAAACTTCTTACTCTCAAACTGGGTTCCATTATCTGAAATTATTTTGTGAGGTATCCTGAACCTTGTGATTATGTTCCTTGCCACAAAAGTGACTATCTTCTTTGCATTAATTGTAGCTAAAGGTTCTGCTTCTAGCTATTTGGTAAAGTAGCCTACTTCCACCATGGCGTACTTCGCCCCTCCTTTTGACATGGGAAGAGGCCCTATCAAATCTATTCCTCGTATGTCGAATGGCCAAGGGCTAGCAATCGGGATAAGCTCATGAGAAGGGAGTCTGGGTATGCTAGCAAATTTCTCACATCTTTCGCATTTCCTCACATAGTCCTGTGCATCTTGAAGCACTGTAAGCCGGTAATATCCATACCTCAGTATCTTCTTCGCCAGTTTGGCCCTTTAAGAGTGATCCCCGCATTGCCCTTCATGTGTTTCGCTCAAGACTTGCATTCGTTCTTTCTTGGAAATGCATCTAAGATAAGTGGTAGAATAACCTCTCTTGTATAATATGCCATCAAAGAAGGAGAAATATGGTGCCTGATATCTTATTTTTCGGCCTCATTCCTATTTGGAGGTAAGATTCTATTTAGTAAAAATTGTTTTGATTAGGGTCATCTAGGGATCATTCTTTGGATCTAGAGGAATGGGTGCAGATGAAATATGCTCTTGATTTTAAAATTTTTCTTGGTTTTGAGCATGTCGACCCGCAACTCTTGGCGCTAGAGTTAAAATTAGTATCTGATTTGCAGCTGTAATGCTTGGTTTGGCTTGTGTCCTGTTGGAACCGCTTTCATTTCTTATGGTACCTAGTACTAGTAAGCTTAGCTAAGGAATCTGCGGAGGAATTGCTTTCACACGAGATTTGATCTATGTCTAACTGATCAAACTGACCTAATAACTCTTTCGGTAGCTCTACATATTTGGCTAAGGTTAGCTCTTTTACATGGTTATTTCCCTGGAGTTGATTTACAACCAATTGGGAATCACTATGAATTTTAGTATGGGTTACCTTCATTACCTAAGCCTTAAGCCAACAAGGAGAGCATTGTATTTGGCCATGTTATTGGTAGCTTTGAAGCCGAGTCACACTGTCCCATACAATTTTTGCTTAACGGGAGTGATTATACGTACCCAATACATGCTCCTTGTTCATTAATGCATCATCCATAAATAATTTCCAAACCACTAGTGTGGTTGGTTCTTCCTCCGGTTGAGGCTCGGTTGATAATGTGCATTCCACAATGAAGTCTGCTAGCATTTGTCCTTTGATTGCATTTCTGGGATAGTAAGAGATATCATACTGGTTGAGTTCCATCGCCCACTTCAATAAGTGGCCTGATGTTTCTGGCTTATGTAGTATTTGCTTTAATGGTTTGTCTATGGGGACTTTGATTGGATGTGCTTGGAAATATGGATGCAATTTTCTTGTGGTTAAGGTAGATAGTAAGCCAGCTTTTCAATCACTGAGTATTTTAGTTCTACACTAGATAGACATTTGCTTGTGAAGTAGATAAGCCTCTGTGTTCCTTCATTTTCTCAAACCACTACAACACTAATAGCCCGATCAGTTACAACTAAGTACACATACAAGTCCTCACCTATGACTAATTTTGACAAGATTGGAGTAGTGATTAGGTGATATTTTAGATTCTGGAATGCGATCTTACACTCCTTAGTCCGCTCGAAGTTCTACCCTTTCTTAACTTGGTTAAAGAACAGTATGCACTTATCAGTTACTTTGGAAATTAATCTGCTTAGAGCTGCTACTCTACTATTTAAGCTCATGAGATCTTTCTTCTTTCCTGGTACCACATGTTCCTAATTGTGTTGATCTGCTTTGGATTTGTTTCATTGCCACAGGCACTCACTATATGCCAAAAAAACTTCCCTGAATATATAACAAAGGTGCATTTCAAGGGGTTTAATTTCATTTTGTACTTTCTCAAGGCTTCAAAGGTCTCCTCTAAATCTTGTATATGGTTGGGTGCTGCTTTTGACTTCACAAAGCATGTCATCCATATATACCTCCGTATTTTTCCCAATCCGCTCTAAGAACATCAAATTAACTAACTTTGGTAAGTTGCTCCCATGTTTCTAAGTCTAAATAGCATGACCTTATAGTAGTATAATCCTTTATCTGTCACAAAAGTGGTATGCTCTTAATGCGGCTCGAACATAGCTATCAGATTGTAACATGACTATACATCCATAAATGAGAGCAGCTCATGTCCACTTGTCGCATCCTCTAATGATCAATTCTGGGTAGGGTAAAGCTATCCTTTGGGAACGCCTTGTTTGTGTTAGTATAGTCGATGCAGGTTCTCCATTTCTCATTTGACTTCTTCACAAGGACAGGGTTGGCAATCCACTTTGGATAATATACCTCCCCGATGAATCCGTCTGCTTCTAACTTCATAACTTCATAACTTCTTCATGTAGGGCTTTATATCTTTATTGGTCTAGAGTTCTACGCTTTTGCCTAACTGGATGAGCATCGAGATCAATGTTGAGCGCATCGAAAATAATGGCTGGATCTATTCCTATCATATCTAAGTGTGTCCAGACAAAGACATCTGCTGACCTTTTGAGGAAACCTGTCAATTCTGTTCTAGCTCCTTCACCGTGGTTCCTTCCTATCTTGAGGACCTTTATGGGGTCATTAAGGTCTATCTGTATGTCTTCAAGGTCATCTAATGGCTTTAACTCTCTTCTTGTCTGTACTAGCCTTGGGTCTATTTCGTCTTCCTTTTCTTCGGACTGGTAGCTAAGAATGCTTGCCTCTGCACTTCTTCGGATAAAAACTACTCACAGACCGAATTGTACTCATCAGTCCCAATCATATGCATGTACTTTGTCTTCTCTTTTCTTATTGATGTTGTGGTGGTTGGTTAGCCTATCTTGGTGTTAGTTTTGGTATTTTGTGTTGGCGCAGTTCTCGGAATTGACTCAATTTCTTTATCGTTATTATCATCACAATTATTAAAAGAAACATCAAAGTATTTTTAAACAATTTTATTGATAGAATTAAGGTTTGCATTATACAATGCCCTAGCCATGGGAAGAAGATGAAGAGAGCCAGAAAGAAGATCCTTTTCCTTGAGCCAATGATCTGGTATTTATAGGAGAAGGTGGACAAATATCCAGCTGAAAATCCACATATAGAAAACCAAGACCAAGATGGACCCACTCGCCAAAAATGGGGGCATATCTGCGCCACCTAAAGGGATCGACCCCGATCCCTTAATGTGATAGATAGGGGGTCGGCGATCCCCATGGTGGATCTCTCTATGCTCCCTTTTCATGTTTCCATAGTCATTTGCATAGTTCTCCTGGTGTTTGTTAAGATATTGAGTGATCATAGTTGAGTTGAACTGCCAATCCGAGTGATCCATGGCCATAGTGATCTGATCCAATCCGTTCTGATCTCCTACTATGGGAAGTGCAAATCCACATTTAGCCATTTCTTGGATGCTACTTGCTTGAATCTGCTTGACTATAATCCATAGCCTTGCTTATAACTGATCTCTGAACCTGATAATCATCTCTTTGGGCTTCCTACCTTGAATATCGCAAATCTATATAGCCAAATCCATGGTATACAGCCTTGCCAAAAGGCGGGATAACAACGGCAGTGGGTTAATGTTGGTAGGTTTTAATTTAATTTGAGGATTGATTGTGATTTTTCCTTTAAGCCTGACATCGATTGGTTTTAGGCCAGCATCATCATTCTCATCTTTGAGATTGTCGTTATCATCCACATGCTGCTTGGTCAGCGTTGTCGGTGAACGATGGTGGTGAGTTGTGGAAGGTTGTGAAGAGATTAGTTTAAGAGTACTGTGTTAGGCTATGGTCTTATCTAATCCCTCCATCTGTTGATTCATTTGGTTAGTAAAGGCTTGTAGGGCAACTAAGATTGGATCTAAAGGGGAGTCCGTGGAAGGACCCACCTTAGTTTGGGCCATTGAGGGGAGGAGTGACTTTTTTGGTATTTTTGAGGTTAAATGGAGTTGCTCTTGGATAGGTGGAGTGTTGGAATCTGTGGGAATCATAGCTTTTGAGGCAAAGTGTGTTTAAGATTTTGTCGGAGAGGGAAATTGACCCTCCTTTTAGTGCCAAAAATATTGATGAGGTTTTTCATCTCAGAAACACCCAAATAATTTTATGAAGTAATCATGATGCAGAATGCTTTCATGATTAAGAATCAACAAAGTTAGGTAATCTTAAATTTACCTATAAAGGAAGGAATTATGTTGCTTAAATGTTTGCACAATTATGAGGAAGAATATTCTAGTCTTAAGAATCAATTTGTCAAAGTTCCAAGTATTGAAATCAATGAAAATAGTAAAATAAAGTACTAAAGCACTAAAAGACATAGAGAATTTACGTGGTTCGGAAGTTAAGAAATCCTACATACACGGATCAATTGTCACTTTCTTCTTTCTTCTTTCTTCTTTCTTAGTACAAACAAAAATGGCAGAGTTTACAATTTCAGTTTATATGCCTAAAAAGAGTAAAGCTCTAAAAAAGACCCCTTGTTCAACTACATCGTGCTATGTTTATTTATAGTACACAAAGATTCACATGGATTGATAACGTTCATTTTTCGCTCCTTTTAATTCCTGCCTTTAGATCTCGCCACATGTCGATTATTTGCTTTTCTTATATGGTGTGCATGGATTGCTGATGTGGACTTTGGTGGGAAACTTTGATTTTGGTTGAATTTGAGCAGGAATCTTGATTGTGAAGCGAGAAATCCAAATTTGAATGAACCATGAGTTAGTATAGGCTTTGATTCGTTTGAATCTACGGGGGTCGAACAGTATTGATCCGTCTTTATTAAACTCTGTTCTTGTGGTGTCGAAGTTGCTGCTTAGATTATAGCTAGGACCACTTTGGCTGGAAGCTATAGTAGCGACGGGGATCTCTTTATTGAGTTGTATAGCTTTGACTTTGGTTCTTCTTTAGGGTTATGCTTTGTCGCTATTTTAGGCGGAGCAGTACAGTTTGGCTCCAGGGGTGTTAGCACAGCCTGGATGCATGGGGTTCCTCTATGTTGGGGGCGGCTCCTTGCTTTAACTCCTTTGTTTTTGTTGAGTAGTAATCCTTTGGTATTGCGGCGTAATTCTATCACCGCAATATCTAATCAAAAATGGTTGCCCATCCTTGTTGCCTTTGTGCTTTTCATAAGATTGTGGTGCATCCCTGTCATATCAAGTTTAAATTATGGTGCATCCCCATTGCTAATGGTCATCTTTAGGGATTGCTATAGATTTACACCGTTGGTATTACTTTTGAGGCTGCAGCACAATCTCTGCATTTTGCTGCTATTAGAAGATTGTGCCGCAGTTCCAACATAGTGTTACTACTTTTAGAGTCGTAGTACTTCCTTTACCCCTGCCGCTTCTTAAATTACTCCGCTTTTTAGCTTACTGGGTAGATATTGGGGTTGTAGAACTGCTTTTATATTCTGTGTGTGTCATTAGGTAAAAGGCACAGTATCGTGGGTGAATGTTGTATTCAGGAGACATACTTAAGCTTTGGTTACCATCTTAAGATTTTTGGATGCAGTACTACATGGACTTTGCTCTTATCTCCTTCCCATAGCTTGTTTTTTATTACAGGGTCAGCCCTTTCGGTCTAACTTTTGTTTTGATTTTTTTGATAATCTAAAAATATTGCTATAACAAGAGCCACTACTCCAGTGTCACATAGGCCAGCAGTCTGTTACCATTAGGGCACTTATAGGGTCATGCCATTGCATAGCGTAATCTTGCACTAGATGGATATTGGGTCACGATGGCCGTCGAGGTAACTAAAGACTCTAGGAGTAGCAACGAGAGTATGTGTAGAAGACTCCTGGAGAAGGATGAGAGTTGTCAGTCTCTCGTTTGGTTATTATTGGTGTTATATAGATACTAGCTTATTCACCTATATGAGATCATTGTGTATCTGGCTAAAAGCCATTCAGATCATTTTATGAGACCGATGAAAAAATAGTTATTAATGATGCTGAGAGCACATAGGACCGAGAGTCCAGATGATTATCCATGATACTGAGAGTTGAGTGGATTGGTAGAGGTCTGAGAGACTGAATGATTATTTCATTGGTTGAGAGCCAAGTCGATTACTATGAGGTTGAAAGTAATGATCTTTATGTGATTATCGATCTCTTGGATTATTCATGAGACTATGTGTCTATGAAGTTGTGTAACCTCGTACACATCGATTATATTGCTATCGAGGATAGCTAGAGAAGCTGAGATCATGGAGTTGGATCCAGTACCTATCTTTTATGGTTATCTAAGAGATGACCTTGGCTACCGAGGGTATGTTATATTTATATCTCGTGTATGTTTGGTTTGGATGTTTGTTTATGCATTATCATATGTTGAGTATGACAGACCTCAGGTCTATCTACTTCTTGGTTATATGAGAGATAATCTTGGGTATTGTTGCGAGCATGTCCTATATAGTTATGATCTCTTACACTTGATGACAGTTGGATGTATAGATTGTTTCACCCACTGGACATTATACACATAATATGTAGTTTGAGTTGACTTTTATATAGGTGATATTACTTGTGCATAATTTTGTGATGTGTTTCTAGTTGCTACATTGAGGTATCCTTATACCATTTTATGATACCAATGTTATAGCATGCTATTATTATGAGATATTGACACCTACATTTTAGATATAGTCTAACCCTTGTGTTATTCATATAATACTCGGGCCAGTTGGAGATATTCTAGGTTCAGGGATGAAGTGACTGGATTAAGGATATTGGGCAGAGTGGAGCCTAGTTATTCTATACATTTGTGTATCATTTATGTATCATGTATCTTGTTTTTATGTATGTATTGGACTTATACCTTGTATTTATTTTTGAGATAGTAGGCATTTGACCTATTTTGTATCCCACTCAGACTTGTGTATATATTTTATATTATATATTGTCTTTGCGTTATTGACTCTGTGTTCTCTATATTATTTGTAGTATATTGTGCATTGTTCTATCCTGAAAACGTATGTGTTTATTACTTTGTATCAAAACTAAGTACATATTGGTAGGTTGTTTATGACTTTTGAAATACATACCATGTTAGCCAAGGGAATATTTACATGTGATAGCTCATTATCGCCTCATTCTCTGTATTATCAAATAGTATTACCTAGTAATACTCTTTGGTAGTATGAGTTTAGAGGTGGGGTGTTACAACCTGGATCCCGCCTCCTATGCACTACAGGATCACTTATTGTCCCCTCTTCTCTGGACCCGCCTCATGAGCTACAGGAGAGCAAATTCCCTAGACCTGCCTACTACACTACAGGGTCATCTCTAGGTAGCCTACCTACGCCATAGATTTCATACATATTCCCATCAATATCGAACTAATTTTATCACCGACTGAACATACAATCATATCCATACAATGATTAACATCTATGCAATTCTCCTTGGATCTATAGCGTCGACAAACTTCTCCGGAGATGACAACAAATATTGCTTAAAACAAGAGAAACGAAGCCTGGGTCGATAAGGTATGGCCTGGTTTGGATCTAGGTACATACTAGACCTAAATAGCATCCACCGGTCAACAATCTTGGCTTTAGTCAGTTACTTGGTCAACCCATAGGTCGATCGGTTATGACACAAGGGGTCGACCTGTGGTTTGCTTGCTGCGTCATTTCACATCATTCTACCTTCTGGTCGCATCTTTTCGCTTCAAATCTTCTCCAGTCAATTTATATTCATTACACTTGTATTATATTGTGATTTTACTTTGAGTTTGAGTTAGTTTAATATAGAAGTTGGGTTAGAGATTCTATCAAAGTTGTAGAAACAATGTTCTTCCATTTTTAAACAAAATACATTACTTTTTCTTTAATTTCCCCACAACCCATTTCATTAGTCCTTATAACTTATTATTAATATTTGCATATAATTCGATCCAGATCACTATCATAATATCAAACTTTGTATTATATCGAAGAATAAAGAAGAATCACTCACAAAGTTGTTTCCTTTCCTTCAGTCCTTCGTTGTCTGGTATACTACGTCTTCAATTCCTTAAATTCCACCTCCAAAATTGTATGTAGTCATGGTATTCTCCGTGATCTTCAGTTCGCTGCTGGTTTCGCTTGATTCTATGGAGAAATGAGTGACTTATGGTGATTTGAAGTTTAGAGAGAAAGAGGGAAGAAGAAGTAAATCTGTGAATTCTTTGGAAAAACTGAACGAACATACGAGGCAATTATTCATTGAGAGGGATGGAAAAGTAATGGCCAAAAAATTCAATTCCAAATATTCGGCGCCAAACTTAACAATCAGTAAATTGCCTAAATCTACCTCATAATCTCTATATCTACCAAGTTTATATACTATGCAAATGAGTCAGTCACAATGGCGTAGGTTCCGTCGTCGAATCCCAAAGTTGGAAAAATGATCATTTTCTTCCCTCCTCGGTTTAAATAAGATTATTTACCAATTTAATCCAATTAATTATTATCGTTATCTTAATAATGTTTAATTATAATATATCTCAAATTTTTGGGGTATTACAACGTGGTCGGACCCTCCCCCTTCTCTCTTCTTTATTTGTTATTTGTTTGCATATTTAAACCCATATGATCATGCGTTAATATCGTATATTAATATGTGCATGTATAATGCTTATACACGCACCCAAATAATTACTAATGGCATCCAAAAAATTTCCAACGACCACCAAAATTACTAACGACACTCCAACTACTAAAAGCACTCGTAATTAATATATCTTATATATTAATTAATTTATAATGCATCATAAACTAAGTAGATTAGGTGATATTTCAAAGACTACATAGATTCAATTGTGCAACTCATGGGTGTGAATTCAGTCAATGATTAATATTGAACAATTCAAATATTAACATCCACACTTCACCTTAGTTGATGGGGTGACAGTTTGGCTGAATTCATCGCTTATAGATTTTTTCAGTAAAATCATATTTCATAACATTTAAGCAACACCTTTAAGCAATGATATATTACATGCACGTTCTCTTCATGGCTACTATATCACTTTCGATATCTGCAGTTTGGTCATGGTCAGAACTCCAACAATACCCGTATATAACTTTTAGTCCATCTCCAAAGTCCTTGGTTAATAATAACATTTAATATTAATCGATATACCCAAGTCATAGAATTTTGACTTTGAGTTGGCCATAGTTGTAACAACTCCCTAGAAACGAGCCTAATTTTTGACCCAATAAAACCCATCGAACCTTAGGCCCATCCCAAAGCGAGCTGTTGGGTTGATAAAGTTGAAATAATACACATTACACATAACTATCTATCTATACTTTCAGAATCTCACAGCGGAATGGATAAAATATAATATCATAAACAAGTACCCATTTTATAAAAGAAAACCATTTCAGAAATACCATATGTCAACACAAACTCTCAAACATTTCTATCAGAATCTCCATAGTACAATATTTCAAAATACATAACTATCTGAAACTGGGTACATAAAAATAGTTTAAAAGCATAAATAGATAGATAACTTTTACAAGTCTCCATCTTCACCTTCATCTCCTGAATTGACACTGTCTCCTCTAGCATGTGTGTTGTAATAAGGAGGGAGTCAGAACAACAATGTATGATGAATGAAAATCTCATGCTTGACCATAATAGTATCCGGACAACATCATCTATATAAGTAATGTGTCTTACGCGTTTAAAACTATACCATATTAATAACTTCAACTATGGGCCCAATGGGCCTTCCCAGTCCAATCCCAAAACTATAATGCAACTATCGTTAATGATGCAAGAGAGAGTACTCGAACCACTTAAAACCTCACTAGAAGTTTGGCAGACTTTGACCCTCTAAGATCCATGTCATTTTAACACCTAAATCCAAGGCTGGTCCCTCTATGGTTCTCCTAGGCATCATCAAGAATCCTATAGGTCACTTAAGACTTCTTATATGAGAAAGGGGTGGGCCATACAATGGTCACTTAGACCCCAGTCCCAAAGTGAACTTTCACTGGGATCTCCTTCTACCATATCCAAAACATATCTATGACCCATAACCCAATTGCGATATCTCAGATTAGTCCAACCATTCGTAGGTGCTGGTAGCCAGAGTAACTGGACAGACTTAGCCTATAGAACTGGACTAACCTCGCGTCCACTAAGGTTATTTATTATAGGCGATGTCTCACATCAGTTTGCAAAGTTACATTATTGGTAGTTAGATTTAACTAGATAGACTTTTGTGTACTTTAGACTGACCTTACATCCCTATAACTTAGTAATACTTCCCTTTTATAACTTACAATGTATAAATATATACCAAGTGTATATATACTATCTCAACAATTAATGTCAAGGCCATATAAGGGAAAACCCCTTATTTCGGTTTTCACCAACTTCCTTCCTAAAAAGATTTAATACTATTTACTAACCTATTAATTCTAATCAATACGTTTAATACAATATTATCAATATGTTAATAGCTTTAATAATCAATACGTTAATATTATATATATATATATAGACACACGCACGTGCGCGAGATTCGAATAAAATATTTCTAATCACACGCAAAGAAATCGCTTATTAATTAAATTGTCAAACTCATACAAGTTCGAAACTTCAAACAAAAATATAGCTAATATCATTAGCCAACAAACTAGACTTGTATACAAAGAGGAATGGTATAAAACTTATCTCATATCTATACTATATTATAAATACCGAGTTCGGTTTCAATAGCTTAGAGGCTCTCTCATGAATTTTAAAATGAACAGTCACACCTGTTCTTCTCTTTTTATACGTATCTTTACCCTTCCTTATCCTCCAAACTAATATTGTTATGCTCCAAATTTTTGCCTTTGCCCATACATCCTCTCCTCTGATGACCATCACCGGCCCCTACCGCTTCCGGTCTCTGCATCTTTGCAAGCCTCCCATTAGTATTTCGATTCCTATCCAGTGATCCCCTCAGATCTTCCATCATCCTCGGTTTTGATTATCGATTTCATGCCTCGATTAAAGAATTTATCCAGTTGCGTAGTTAAGGGATCCTCACTATTGCCAACAGATTGTCTTTTCAAAGCTTTGGTTTTAGATCTATCATCCTAATTTGTTGTTTCAATCAGACCTCTTTGAAAATTTGAAGGTTTGTCTTCTAATCATCACGTTTCTACTTTTCATAAGAAAAGCATGATTTGACGCTTATGAAAATTTTCGGTTTTTAAAATTCATGGACTCTAATTTCACTTTTAGGGTGTTTTAAGAGGTTTTGAGCGTAATAATTTACTAACCATATGATTTTTTGTGTATTTATTTTCTTTCTATGAATAGTACATAAGTATGAAGATTGGTGACAATAAGGTTTATATGTATTCATAGTTTTTTCAAATAAATAATACTCATTTTGAAGTTTGATCATAACTGTCTTTTTTTAAAAACCTTTTTGCCTCATTCATTATTTATTTATCTCTAATGTCATAGTTCCCTTCCATGTTTGATCATAATAATCAAGCATTGATGGCTGGATAAATTGCTCTTTGGTATTTGATATTTATAAATTCATTAATATCACCTTGCTTTGGTTAAATGTTTTTTTAAACATTGAGTCTGATCCATTTGTAGTGCAAATGACACTATTGTGGTGTGATGTATGATTTTTGAGGTGGGGCCATTTTAGATAAAGTAGAAAGATGCAAAGCTTTTTATATGTTATAATTTTAGAGGAAAAATAATAACTGAACTTATATACATCACATCTGATGAAACAAATAATGACTAGATTTATATACCTTACATTGAAGTGGAATGAATGGTAATTTCACTTCATACATTACCATCAGTCTATGATTATATGGATGTTCAATGCAATATGTTAGATATGCTACAATTCAAAGATCCACGTGAATTTTAATGTTATATGGGCATTCAATGCAATATGTTAGCTGTGCTAGAATTCAAATATCCATATGAGTTTTACTGTAATTATTCATCGTTTTATGACTTTATATATGAACGCCGATAATTTATGATCATTTTTTGAATTAACATTTGTCTTACCCTATACAATTTTGGTCTAACTGAAAATGTAATCAGTAAACAATTCTAATTAACAACAATCCTTTTATGAAAATGATATTGCATAAATCAATGAATGCACACAGCGAAAATATGGCTCCACTAATTTTAGTATTGTTTGGCAACAATCAAAATCCCTTTCAACATGAGCTTTTCTCTTTCAATATGTAATAGGCGGAACAATGTCTACATTTTATCTAAAACACCATAATTTGTTTCATATGTGTGAACATTTATGAAAATTAATGTACCAAAGTCGAATTGTCTAACCATTAGGACAATAGTGTTGGTCATTTCAATGTGTTATTAGTTTGATTATTAGGTGATTATTTTCTCTATTCATCAATTATCACACTTTTCTGGCATAAAAAATTGAAAGTTTATAAATAAATAAACAATAGTATTTATTTGAATATACGCATAAGATGAATATTTATAAGTAAAAAACATCAGTAGTGCTTTTATTGTATGTTGAGTAGATTAAGTGATAAATAAATATGCAATATTTTTAATATTGGTGCATGCACAAATGTAATCATTTTATAAACATGAAAGATCTAATTGAGTTTGAATTGAAACAAGCAATAAGAATTCAATAACACAACCCAGCAATGCCATAACATCTCAACGACCTTTTTTCCATAATTGAGAAAAATCTCCTGCACTTTGAAGATTGTTATGTTTAAAATCAAACGAATCGATATATTTGAGTGAAGTGAATAAGTGAAACAATCATTAATGAAATCTGAATAATTAAATATTATGGAATTCAAGAAAGCCACTTTATTTTGCACCAAAATATATACTTTTTCTGTTTAATGTAAAAGAAAAAGTGTTTAAATAGATTACTCAAAATAACGTTTGATACTTTAGTTTGTGAAATACTGAACCATTAATGTAAAAGATCAACCTACAGAAAAAATAGTACTTCATGCAGTACATACAGACACACAGATATATATATATATATATTTATATGTACACACACATACACACACATATATATATATATATTCATGGATTACAACTGTATAAAAATTGTTTGCACTTGCGACTTTTGTTAGTAAATTGGCCGCACTTTGTTGAATGAGTTTCAAGATGGTTTTTGCTTGCTTTATTTCATAAAACATTTGACGATTTCCTATTTGTTTGTGGGTTTCATGAATTCTTAATGCAAATGAGAGACGTGTTGCCTATAGAAAATGTAGTGCTTTATACAATGTACATATTTGTTTGCGGGTCTGATGTTGTCCTAAAAATGGTGGCGTAATATTGGGTATGGGAAAACTAAAAATTTAAATTGCACTAACCAATTTAATTCCAAATTTAAATTGGGTATGGCAGCAAGGTTTAGAAGAAGTAGGTTGTACTTAATATGTTTTCAGGGAAATATTTTAAAATTTGTAGTAAGTTATTCTTTTTCTAGAGGTCGCGCAGTTTTGAATTATTCTGCTTCTTCCTTGCTACGAAGAAAATTGGATGTCTCTTTCCGCAAATTGGATATCATGATTTCTTTTTTAAAGTCATTCTTTTTAATAGGCTGCGGCTTTTTCTAAGGCTAATGAAACCATCAGATGATGCACTTATGAGTTGGGATGATGATTTTGTTTAAAGTTTCGATATGCTTATTCTTTATGCTCTTGCTGCTATGGTAAAAGTAATCATTATATCATTTTGGCTCTAAGGCTTGAGCTTAGTTAGGCAGCAATAATTTGACAACGTACTAAGACATATCGCAGTCTTAATTGAATTCACCATATTATACAAGAATAACAAACATCCTTTTTGACTTTTTGTTGCATTTTTTAACCAAAATGGTTTAAAGAATATAGGCATATTTGTCGAAAAGTATAAAACTACGGTAAAATCAACTTATTCCGAATAAGTTCATGTTTTAGAACCAATATCAATAAATAAACATATAATGAACTAACCCAAACCTTTTATCCATAATTGAGAACCTTAGATGAATCTGTGTGGAAGTTAACAATGATGATGTCAATGAGATTCAATGATCACCTTGAATATCCAACCAATTTTCCAATTATCTATCCTCACTACTATTCTAATTTGGTATAACATTACAAATTATAAAGCAGGTGCCACCATAAGAGCATTATAAATTATTTTGTATCTATCAAATTCTTCTATATTACTCTATTGCATAGATATATACTATAAGACTATCTCCATTATGTAGTGTACTATGAACAATATTCTGAATATTATAGAATTGGGATTCTATGACTTGGACAAACTTGGAGATAATCCATGCAATAATCTATGCAATTATTTATA
The DNA here is from genome assembly GCA_030737815.1 of Allium fistulosum. Lineage (NCBI taxonomy): Eukaryota > Viridiplantae > Streptophyta > Magnoliopsida > Asparagales > Amaryllidaceae > Allium > Allium fistulosum. The sequence continues at coordinate 80,051,528 of CM060908.1, read as the reverse complement.
TAGGGTTACCATTGAAATAGCATTTCATAAAATTTTGGATAAAACTTTAGTTTTTTTAAGAATATTTCAATCATATATCCCAGATTAATTCTTTACCTCCTTTCCCCAATAATTTGTAAAATTTAATTTTGCATTGGTTCTTGTAGTTTCCACTTTTCCCGAAGGGTGTGCATGCAATACTGGAGCTAAAATGGTAGAATCTACCTGCTCCAGCTATATAGAACTACAAATGGATGTAGGTTTTTTGTTTAATAATATAAATTTTGAAAGTTTCTACCTATTTCCCTCCAATTGCAATATATTGTTACCTGTCTACCTACTTACTGTTTTAAACTATGAAAATCTGATTTACCGTCGACATTTCCTATTCGTTTTGCAACAAATCACGCACTGAGGCTATTTTGGTAAATTTTGATGTCTTCATTTAATATAGTCAGGTATGTTAATTTTTATCTATGCTTATACAGCCGGGTATATCAGTTCCTAATGTGTTTGTACTAAATATATTTGATGTTCGCACAAACAAAATATATTGATGAGTCGTGCATACATATTAAAAAAAATCATATAATTATTGCGGTTCTATTTAATTTGCATTACAACAAGGATCTAATAAGCATGATGAGTTTAAAATCTCAAAAAAATTGAAGGGGGCTTCTACGCCGTAGAAATCAAACTTACTAATAATAGTATAGTATAGATTAGTAATGGTTTGTAAAAGTCTAATATTTTGTAATACACACACGTGTGAAACACAAATATGAAACAGTTGTTTTCTGTCTTATGTTGATTTAGGTATTCAAGTATCGATGTTAGGTAATAGGAAGAAATAATAAAATTTTAAAATAATGACATATATCATTTATATACTCACATAGCACAATTAGGAACCTTGCAAGTTTAAATAAGTTATATCTTCTCCAACTTTGCCAATTGAATTGTTTGCATTGATTTTTCGTTATGAATCCAAATTTGCAACTTGCTAATGTTTTTTTTGACAGATTACTCTTTTTTTTTTGAAGCAAATGGGTACTTTTATTAGAAACAACAGGTTACAAAACATGTAGAAACAACGTCAAACAAGTGAAAAAAAACCGCTTACAAATCACTCGTACTGACCACTCTACAATATCATAACCAAAAGACACGCAAGAAACTCAACCGAAGGGAAGCCCAAACAAGGAATAGCAGCTTCACATCCCACTTATCAATCTCACCCACCACATCATAATTAAACATTAGTTCATTAACTCCCAAATTAACCACGGCTGAAGAAAAAATAATGGCAGCGTCTGAAAATCCATGGCAGTCGAACGGCAGCTTCGAGACGAAAAACCCAGAACAACCGAGTGAAGACGGAGGCAGTGACAAAGGCGGTACCCTCTTTACTTATTACTCGACTTGTAGATCATAATTTTAACATCAGTAGCTATAAGTTCAGATCTGACCTTGAAGGGAAGAGTTTGTTTATTATATAATCGATTACTTCTTTCACACCATAGATGCCACACAGTAGCCACAATACATGCATCAATTTTCTGCATATGCTGTTTGTTTGCACCAAAAATGGTCACAAACCCCAAGTGTAATGAAAGCACCAGCGTATGAATACGAATCAACAGTATTCACACACAAATCATAGATCTTAAGTAAGTAGCAAGCAACAATCAAGAAATAATGAACAGTGACGCACAATTTATAGTTGTTCGGCTATCTCCGGCCTACGTCCACTTCAAGGTTTTTATGATTTTATTGCTCGATGCTTGAAGATTACAATTTCGTATGTTGTATTACAACTGATTTGCTGAACTAAATCTGAATCTAAGGCAGCAATGGTGATCTGGAGTAAATCTGGCAGAATCTGGGCGCTCTTTAGCTCTCAAAATTGTCCGACCTCTTTTCTGAATGACCAGGGGCTCTATTTATAGGTGTAGGAGGCTGATATTTCGCCTAAAACGAAGGGAGACCAGTTCTGGCACGTTAGGGGGCCCATATGCCCGCTTTATGGAAATCCGGGCCCACACCGGGATCGATTCGACCCTAGGTTCGACTCGATCAAGAAATTGTCCAATCAAGATGAAATTTGGTGTGGACATTCTTCAACATGTGCTCAAGCTTCTGTGAAAATTTCACAGCATTTGGATGTGTAGATCTCAAGTTATGATCGATTCAAGGTTGTATTTCTGGATGCAGCGTTCTGTTCGAATCGATTACGTTCGAATCGATTGCTTCGACTCGATCATGGCACGCGTACTCGTGGTGATGTGGCGCGCAATCTTCGAGTCGCTCCTCCTTTTTCTCCGAGTTTTATTGAGTCGTGGCCGGGGTTTTAGCTATGTAGACGTGGTGGATTCAAAGAGAAGGATCTGAAGGTATACTCCTTCGATTCGATCAAATGTGCGTTCCTTCGTATCGATCGAGGGACAAGTAGTTCGAATCGATCTCGTGTGCAAGTCCTCGAATCGATGGTTTCGAGTGATGTTGATCGATTCGAAGCTATGCATAGCTCCCGGATTCGAACAACCTTTTACTTGATGGATTCGAACCAAGGTCGGGTTTATGGTTTCGAACGTGAGGCTATCTTGTGGATTCGAAGGCGGGAATGTGAGGGTGGACTCGAACTTTTGGAGTCGAACTAATGCTTGCTCAATGGAGTCGAAGCAAGGCGTATTCCGATGGGTTCGAGGCAAGGCTCGTCGTGATCGATTCGAGGCAAAGGCTTGATCGATGGATTCGAAGTAAACTGACTTCTCATGGATTCGAGGCAACGTATGTTTGAGGGATTCGACCTTATACCACCTTATCCATCTTCTTTTGGCGATATCTTGAGCATACGAACTCGGATTGACTCGAAACTTGGAACGTTGTTTCATCTGGCCTTGCTTGACATGTCTTATCAATTGCAGCCCGATCCGGACTCAGACAAGATTCATCGATATCCATGATGAACCTGCGATGCACAATCGATGTTCATGACTAATAATCATTGATTTTCAGTTAATCTTTGGGTATCTCGGCTTTGCCAAAAGTTGGGATAACACTGTTTGCTACTATTCTGATTATGAGAAATACTTGCTAAAATGCCTTGCAAATTAGAATGGTGTTGTAAGTTAATATGCACATGTTGATAGACCTCATTCCAAGTATTTTTTGAGTAAGCGCATTCAAAAAATAAATGGTTATGACTTTCCTCCATACTATTACAAAGAGCACAAGTAGTAGTTACGATAGAATTATTCCAACTATGAATTCTATCCAACGTATTCAGTTTGTTGAGAACAGCAAAATATGTACATGCGGACATTTTAGGAGAACAAATGCTATTCCATATATGATGATGCCAATCTACAGAACTTGATTTCGTTCGAATGCTATCCCAGGCTGATTTAAAAGAGAATTCACCACTATTTGATGGTAGCCACCACCAATAATCCTCTTCACTATGTCTATCAATATTGATATTTTTCACCATGTTGCATATGTCGTTTGGTAATTCAACAGTTCCAAAATGCCAATCATGGTCTCTGATCATAGTAGACACTAGGTGTTTTCTATTACCAGCGTAGGCCATCCTTTGCCACCCCAGTTTGTGCACCAATGACTCCCCATGTATCCACGGTTCGAACCAAAGACTAGTGGTTCGTCCATTAGCAATACCCTTACCAATCAGTCCTTTGCTACTATCCCTTGCTTTGAGAATGGATTTCCAAGTAGCAGAGGCAGTGGGATCATCCATAATAGTCCAAAATTGCTTATCTTTACAATATCGATTTGTCATCCATTTCGCCCATAAGCTTTTATTCTCCAGCAATTTCCACAATAATTTAATGGAATTAGCTATTTGCATATCCTGAATATTTCTTAAGCCCAGCCCACCCTCTGCCTTAGGCATACATACTTGATTCCAATTAATTTTGTGTTGATTACTCTTTATTTATGTTACTTGATGATGTTCAAACTTATCATCTTGATACCACTATAAAATTTGACAGAATAGTGCATATGACAATTTTATAGAAGTTAACCCAAAATTATAGCTGGTATTTTGAATGATTACTCAAATATAGAAGGAAGTCATTTAAGTTTATTACAGAAGTAAATAATGAATTACAAGACCATCAACCCCTAATATTGTGGTATTCCCTTTTTGAACTTATTGTAACATAGTAAATGAAATGACAGTTGTGTTTTTATGAGGAAAATGATTTATTTAATTCCTTATCTTCATTTTCTTAAGTTCCTTATTTCTAAATATTTACAAATTAATAATAAAGGTATTATTATTTTATTTGGTTTTGACAAAGATAACATATTTTTACAATATGTTTGGATTTGCAAATTTTTATTTTTATTTTTGAAGACTAGCGATGCGGTGTTACAATTTGTAAAAATTTAGGTTTTGAATTTTATGTAAGTATGTGTTGCTTAAGAGGACAATAAAGAAAAAATAAATTTGTAAAATAGAAATTATTGTTCTAATTTGTAGTTAGATCACATGTCCTAGCAAGAAATGATTATATTAATCAAGTTGCTCTTATTATTGGGAATTGTAAGTCGTTTACTCCTTACGTCCTTTTCATTATTTGTTTGATGTTTTACTTTGGATACAATTGAAGAATTTAGAATAAAATTTAAATATTATCATTTCTAACTTTTGATTCTTTTTATGCAAAGTCTCCCTATTTGATTCGTATCCGTTTCAACATACATTGCAGCTTCTGATTATTGACATGTTCAATCAGATCTTGCAAGGTTGGGGAATATTTGTTTAGCTGCTATTCTAGAACACGATATTACTATAGAAAGTAACAAAGCGTTAAATGCTGCAGAACTAAATTCTAAGACATAAATTCTCTTACATGAGCGAAGGTTGTAAAAAAATTGACAGCGTAGCAGAGCTAACCAGCTTGATTTTGCTCTTACGTTGATGATCAACAAAGATTGGTTAACTATCAAGGAATCAAACATGATGAAAGATTGAATTTATAGCTTTGTAATTGAACTTTATAATTCAAGTATATAAATTTTCAAATCTCTCTATTGTTCATTGTGGCTTTACTATGCTTGCTACCACATGTTTATTAATTGTTCTTTGTTTATGGCCATTTTAAATATGTACCTATCCGTAGTATCTCCTTTCAGATACAAATTTTGCTACTTAAAAGGTTAAACTTATTAGAAATCATGATAAACTTTGTAATACATTATATTCTAATCAAATTTGTGGTTGCAGGAACTAGCAGAAAATCAGGACAAATAATGTTATCCACCAAACCCTTATCACATTTACCAACTATGAATGAGGGAAAACATATGAAGTCCATTATATAGCTGTTACTACAAAAGAAAATTTTGGATGGGAGATGTAATTAAGTCTTCGAATGGATTCTCCAACATATTGTTTTTCACATTCAAGATCATATAAAGTAACAGTAAATTAAAAGATAGTTTTTTTATTAATATGCTCACAAATTTAATGAAAAATTGGAGAATTTACATGGAATTTTATGAGCCTTGCCATTTTTTCAGAATATAAATAGAAAATGGTATATAACATGATAATAGTCCATATGAATATTTAGTTGTCAGTTCTATTCAGTCAATATTATCAATGGTAATATTATTATATATGGAGTCTAATGTATGTTGTTATCTTCCTATGTTTCCAAGTTTAAGTATTCTATTTACCCACTTAGACACAATTCCAACATACAGGATACAAAAATATAATTTAACTATTTTACCTTCGACTGCATGATAGGAGAAAACACCTGTTGATCTAATTGTCTTTAAAAATATTCAAACTAACAAATGCTTTAGCATCAACAAACCTAGACATACATCTAAAGAAAATCACTTTATAACTTTATTCCAGGCATTTCAAATACCTGTGTGCGTCGCATGGGTTCGCACTAGTATATTAATATAGTAGAATTTATCTTCTCTATTACAAGGAAACAAATCTAATAATTTAAATCTTTTATATTCTATTCAACTTTTCTACATAACACCTTGAAGTGAAAAGGGCCCATACTTGTTTAATTTACATAAATAGGCGGTACAAACTATGGATAGTCAAACTCATACTTTGCACGCTCTTTCTAACTTTATTTATTTTTAGAACCCTTTAATACTACAAGTGAAATCAAAAGAATTAAAGTAGAATAGATTATAAATTATTTAAATCTAAATACATATCTAATTCTACTATGTTAATACAAAAAAATTGAAATTCCAACATTCAAGTATTGACATTTTCTTAGGGGAATTTTAGGGATTTTTAGTGTTATGTTTTCGTTTATCAAAATTTCCCAAGGCATATATCAAATCCAAATGTATACTATACAATTACTAAAATTGGAAAGACTTGAATTTCCACTCACATATATTAGTTTGCTTCTTAATTGGATTTGATTCATGCCACTCCTAATTTCCCTTTCAGATCCCTTCTTTTTGGCATATACAGCAAGGTGATTAAATATAGAAATTAGATTATATTCAGAATCAAAACTAGAGAGGGATAAAGTTAGAATTAGAAACCAAAAGAGATAAACATTTAAATCTCTTACCTGAAAATCCTAACTGATTCTGAAATCTAAAGGAAGAGAAGGAATATGGTAGAGCTTCGCCGTCATCACCGAAATTTTATGAAGAAAAATAGAGGGTAGGGAAGGTCTAGGGCTCTATTTATGGAGGTTGGAATACACCAGAATCGTTGGATTTAAGTATGTTAAAAATAATAAAATCCAATATGTTCATTTGTAGAGAGTCCTAGCTGCCACCTTCATTGACCGGACGACCGCCTCTACCTTATTGGTTGACCGCTAGCGATCAACCAGCCTAGGTGGGCAGTCGACAGCTTTAGTTATTTTGGAAACGTTTTCTACGTATTTATTTTTGTGTGAGTTATATCCATAATTAACTTAATTAATTCATGTTAACTAGGCATAACCCTCAAACTTCTCATGCTAACGTCTCCAATTTAGATTCAAATATTTAAATTTTAAATTTAAACTCGTTTGAATTGATTTAAATTCAAAAACTACAAATGTCATAACTTCTCCGTTTGAACTCCGATTACAAAACTATATATGAAAATTGATCGGAAAATTGCCACGGACGCAATGGTGCAACTTCTGTGACCAAATTCTAACATTTACAAATTTTCATTTTTAGCCTTATTTTAATTATTATTTAATTTCTTATTGAATTTTACGGGGTGTTACAATAGTTGACCATGATACTAAACTCTCATAATAAAGGAGAAGAATCCTTTATTAAATAGTGTTTGACTTCATATGCTTCAACTCAAACCCAACTATAGTCATTCGGTGGTTGTCATGCCATGATTTTGATAGAGTTAGGGGAATGCCCTAAGGGCAATTCTATAATTTACTGTAAATTATTAACTCTATAATAAAATCTCATTCGAAATAAAATATGTTTTCTTTCAGTTATATACTTGTTATAACGTGTTATATTAACTATTGATTTGATTTAAGTATATTTAATAGAAAATTCTTAAATGATATATTTTGTGATAGTAATTGTAATGTGTTGTAATCATGAGAAATTTATCATAATGAAAGTAAATATTTCATTTTAAATAATCCTAGTCAATATGTACCGAGACTAGATATCGATACATCCTTTGAGACTAGAGTACACAACCCTCAAACGTTGGGCGGTGTATTACTCATAGCTGTTGGAGGCACCAAGTGGTTACATACTGATAGTTATTTGATAATTATGAAATGACTTACTCGATAGTTTTCTGTTAGTTAATACAACTAAGGCCAAATGGAGAATATTGAGGTGATCATATTACCCAGTTCTCTCGACTTGAGAATACTGTTAAACTTCAATGTGGATACTCCACTTTGATTATAGTTGAACCATGGCACAACGTCCATCGAACGACTATATTTGGTTTGAGTTGGAACATTAGAAGTGAAACACTATCCCAGTTATAATTACATCTAATAACACACACACATATACGTATATATATATATATATGTGTGTGTGTGTGTGTGTGTGTGTATGTGTGTGTATATATACACATCACAAATTATAATTCATCCATGTTGCAAATTATTTAAAAAAGGTTTAAATTTTAGTTTCGGCCAAAATAATTTTTTTAATGGGTTTTGGCCTTGTTCGAAAATAAACAAACAAACATTTTTTTTCTTTTCTTTTGGCCTCGGCCAAAATTAAAATTAAAAAAACTTGATTTTGGCCTTGGCGAAAATTTAAGAAAAACATATTCTTTTCTTTTGAATTTAGCCGGAAACAAAATAAACAAAATAATTTCTTTTAGCATTGGCCGAAAAAAGGTTTTTGGTCTTGGCCAAGAATTAAAAAAATTGTCCCGTTTTAAGACTTCGGCCGAATTTGTTTCGTTTAAAAAATGGTTTTAGTTTTTTCTAAGATTTTTTTTTGACATAAAAGATACGCGGCACTGCGCCGCATAGCCATACGATGGATATAGATAAATGAAGTAGTCCAACCAACAAGCTTGGTTGGTGGCCATAATAGTTTTGCAAGTACATAGTAATATACAAACCCATCAAAAAGACACAAGTGCATGCACAACATAATCCAATATACAACCCAGCAAAATGCAACTCACCTTACAGCTAAAAAGCATAATAATATACAAACAGTCTTCCATTGCGGTGCCAAAGACAAAGTCTACCAGCTCCCCTGATTATTGCCCTCAGCTAATTCCAGCTCCTGAAGGAAGAACTGGAGTCTTCCATGAGTTGCACAGGTCCATGAACTGCACCTGTCTAAGAATTTTAAAAAAATATTGTTTTGTCTCAAGGTTTCGGCAGAATTTTTTAAAATATTTTTAAATAATATTTTGATTTTGGTAAGTTACATACACATACATAATATTTGTAAATTAATTTAAAGTTAAGATCCATTATTAAATATATTTTAAATTTATAAATAGATTTGAAGTTTGAATGTTAATATTTGAATTGGTCTTATTCTAGACCTAGATTCAGTTTTAAGCTTATACCCATTATAAGATATGTTATTTAATTATTTGAATTGGTTAATAACTTATAAATAAACACTACTAAAATATAATTCATATAGTGCACACAAATATATAAAATACTGAACATAAAATAAATTAAATATGGACATCAAGTATGTATACAAAAGGGCAAATGTGTCCATTGCGGTGTAAATCGCCGCACTTATATATGGGAATATTAAATTATGCATACATTATATGTTGCACTTGCACATACATGCATATGTGTATTTGATTAACGTACTTGTATATATCACTCATATAAACAAATAAAACCTTTATATTAGTTTATTTATCAAATAAAATAATGATTTTGTTTAAAATTTATTTATATTGGATCTAAATTAATTTAGACTTCATAGGCCCAATAAGATCTAATATGGTTTTTTTTTTAAATTCACTCATTTAACCTGCTACGTGCTAGCCTAGATCCAACAGATTTTACTATAATCAAAGTGGAGTGTTCACATCGAAGTTCCACAATATTCTCAACTTGAAAGAACCGTGTAACATCGTCATACAAAGATTTCCTATTTGACCTTAGTCGTTATCAACCAATAGGAAACTCTCGGTTGATTCATTCTATAACATCCAATAACTACAAGTACGTAACCCCTTGGTACCCTCGGTAGGCATGATTAATACACCACCCAACATTTGGAGTTCGTTACGTACTCTTAGAGTTATACGTATAGAATTTGGATCATCGTCTCTTAGAGTAGATGATCTCCTTTGTCTTGACTAAGATAATGAAACAACATTAAATGTCCATCGTGGAGTAGCATTGGTGGGATTAGAAAACAACTCATTTGTTATCACATTAAGAAGATTAAAGTACTACCGAGTGTCGAAGTGGGCTGGAGGTGTTGAAAAAATAATGTAAATGCACCAGCTTTTCTTTATTGCATTGTCGAACATCTCGTCCAACTGTCTAAATTTGAGGGATCATGATTTTTGATGCAGCAAAATCCTGAAGTGATTGCCTGCCCCGTTCACTATCTCCTTGAATGCGATCTTGTTCAACGGACCAAACACCCATGTTGTTTGTAGTAGTTCATTTCATGACATCCAATCACGTTTCATATTGTCTCATTTTTTTTTCATATGGATGACATTAAAATTAGTGCATAAGTGCTCGTTAAACTCATCCATAACGTTTTCATACAAATTGCCAACTCGTCCAACACGAGTATTTATTCGTGTCGAGGACATGTCTGTGAAAGCTAAGGTTCTCTAGGCATTCCAATAGATGCGTTCTGGGCCAAAGATTCGATGGAGGAGGTTGACATTCTGAAATTCTATATACATACATACACACACAATATATATATATATAATAAATATATGTTTTATAGAATTGTGAAACAAATGTAGTTAGAAAATTACCTTGATTTGTGGTTTGAAAATGCCAAAATGACATTGTATTTATAGTTTAAGGTTGGTGGAGTTTATATAGTTGAAAAATAGTCGTTTCGCATTTTAACAGCACAAACTGACCAATTAAGTTTGCGAACGCACCATGTACATTAAGGATGACGTTCTCAGTCATATTTTACTCAATTTTGACTTACAAAGCATCCGATGTCAAAACTGGATAAATAGGTTAATGATCAGTTTGTTTGAAGCAAGAAAATATTTTGTTGACGTCCAATGCATTTACGTGCACGTAAACCCATCAAAATATGATCCAACCCATTAAACCGACCTATTTACCCTAATTATAAATGAGTTAGGTCAACCTATTTATAAATCTTTATTAAATGGGTTGTAAATGGGTTGACCCATTTTAAAATGGGTTATAAATGGTTAACCCATTTATACATTTATTAAAAACTTAAAACTAAAAAAAAAATTAAAATTATAAATTTTGAAAGTTAGAATTTTCAAATTATGGAAACTGAAATTCGAATTTTGAAAGTTTGAAATTTGAGTTTTTTTACTAGGATGACTAGAAAGAAGTCCTTATTTTTTCGTTTAAACTGCCATATCCCTTTTATGCTGATGTGAAATCGACTGAGATTTTGATCAATGAACTCGTATCATTATTACAGATGATGTGCAATACTCGGATATTTCATATTATGAATGTATGTTGTAGATCTCTATGGTGACTAATAGTTGTACGTTGGCAAATAACATGATACATTCCCATATTTAAACTCCGACTAGGCAGAAGCCGCTAATTTTTTTGTTCAAACTGCAAAAATTTCTTTATGCTAACTCAGAATCAGATGAGACTTCGACCAATGAACTCCTACCTAAATTACAGATAACATGGAACAATCAGATACTTCATCTTGTGAGCGCATGCATTAGTTCTTCATGTTGACTAACAGTTGTACTTAACAAATAATAAGCTACATCCTTATATTTGAACTCCGACTAGGCAGAAGCCGCTATTTTTTTCAAACTGCAGTAACTTCTTTATACTAATTCAGAATCAGACAAGATTTCGACCAATCAACTCCCGTCTAAATTACGGACAATATGAACCACTTTGATGCTTCATCCTCTAAACGCACGCTATAGTTCTCTATGGTGACTAACGATTGTACTTAACGCATAACCTACTATCCCCATATTTGAACTCGACTAGGCAGAAGTCGCTATTTTTTTGTTCAAACTGCATTAACTTCTTCATACTAACTCGGAATCAAGAGAGACTTCAATCAATTAACTCCCACCTAAACTACGAACAATATGGAACACTCGGATAATTCATCTTGTTGACGCACATTGTAGTTTTCCATGGTGACTAACGGTTGTACTTAGCAAATAGCAGACTACATTCTCATATTTAAACTCAGACTAGGCAGAAGCTGCTATTTTTTTGTTCAAACCGCAACAACTTTTTCATACTAACTCGGAATTTGGCGACACTTCGACCGATGAACTCTCACCTGAATACGGAAAATATGAAACACTTGGATACTTCATCTTATAAACGCATGCTACAGTTCTCTGTGGTAACCAACAGTTATTGTAACGACCCGTATTTTACGTATCGAAGGATCATAAAATAATTTTATTTAATTCATTTCTGGTCGTACGATTTTAATATTTTGGGATATGGTTTTTAGGGATGTTTTACACATCTATGATTTTTTCCGAATTTCTATGTGACAATTTTTCCCCTAGATATCTTATTTCGGCTATAACTTTTGATAGAAGCCGAATTAGATGCTCTAACCTATTTCATTGCTTGGGATGGTGGTTTCCCATTCTGTAGAGTGGTTATATAGGAAATTTGGATAAGTGGTTAGGAAGTTATAGCAGTTTTAAGTTTAAATCTGCTGGCCAGAATTAGAAGGGGATTAATGGGCCGAATTAGCAAGCCTATTAGTCTAATGAGGTTTGGCTATAAATATAAGGTGAGAGAGACCATTTGAAAGTTCATCTCTCATTTCAAATCATCCCAAACCCTAACTCTTCTCTAATTCTCCAGTCATCTCATTGGATTTCATCTCAAATCATCTCTAATTGCAAATTAGAGGGTAGATCTTCAATTAGGAGCTTGATCTCATCACTCTGGTTACATCTTCATCTGATTTCTTACTGCCCGGATCGGATCTTCATATTTCATAGGTTTGGTAGATTTGGTGAGTGGTTATGATCTCTCACTAGTCTATGATGGATTATATGTTGTAGTTAGATGATTATAGGTTATAATTATCAAATTAAATTGATTAGACTTAGGTAATTTCAGATTTAGAGACCCTAGATTAACCTAATTAAACATGTAATTGAGATTAGATCATTGGCCAGTGTCATTGGTATATATTTGGCTATGAAATTCTATGTGTTAGATTAGATCTATGCTAGAATTGTGATGGTAGATTGAATCAAATAATTTGTATGTTCATATTGGAAGTAATTGGATGATTTGCTATGTTTGATTCACTGTTATGTTTGAATTTCTTGCTATGCTTGATTCGTTTGTGTAATGACCCTAAAATAAAATAAAATAAAAATATATACATTTAATATATATGGGGCATTTTCTGTTTTATATAAAGGTAAAATAAAATAAAGTTTAATAAAAAGATTTATATGTCTTATAATTGTGCCAGAAATAATTAGCATAATATATGTGATTTTTAATTTAAATATACAAAGGAGATTTTCAGATTCTCTAAACTTAGAAAAAAAAGAAAGAACAAGGATCACATGCATATGGCATGAGTAAAATGGAAACATGAAAATAGCATGCAGTGTTTAAAATGTTCAACTCCCGAAATAACCAATTAAAGTAACCTAATGTGTGCATTTCCCATTTAGGACCACACAGGAATGAGATATGTGTATGAACAGCTAAGGGTATTAGGAGAATTACCCATTTTCTTAAACCCTAGAATAATTTATAAATAACTGCACATAACCAGAACCATCATTCTCTCGGGATCAAAACAAAGATAAAAATAAACTAGGAGAAACACTAGCTTGGGGCTTTGGGGGATTTGCTATTCAAAAGATTAAAGCAGTGAAAGGAAAAACATTATGTGAGTATTTATCCTTTGTATGCAATGGCATTAAGTCCTATTGCAGGCAGCCTAAAATATTATGAGACATTTAAATCTCTGAATTGATTTGTTATGGGTGATATGGATGTTTGTTTGTGAATTTTTTTTGTTTGGAGTATTAATCTGTAAGTGGGCTTTTGGTGTTAACATGATTGGAGCATTCTTGTTCTATCTTATTATCATTAAACATGGATATAGATTAAACAGGGGAACATGGGGTTGAATCAGAAAAATATACAAGCAGTTATATCTTTCTGAAATATGAATGAAAGAAAAACTAAATTGGTCACTTGGGAGTTAGTCAATGATCTGCTTACTTCAGGTGGAAGCAAGTATATGCATGGTGCAACTGCACCCTGAGGCCTTTGTGTGTTGGAATAATTTAAACAACCTGGGAGTTTCCTTCACAATGCATACATAGTGTTCATTTGACAAGGAGTTAAAGACCATAAAATAAATGGGGACAGGGGTTTAAAAATCTGGGTTATAAATATCCAGATATGGTGTTAATTTAATCAAGATAAACCTTGTTCATTGATTAGTTACTGGGTGAAAATTTGGGGTATAAAACCTGGGTTTATTTATCTAGATTTGGGGAGAATAAATCAAGAATTATACATATGTTTATCTTTACTGTTTGCTGTGTATTTGTTTGAATAGATGAATGTGTTTTTGTATTACCTTGTATGAACCAAAACATGCTAAGTATAAACATCTGTTAAACTAGGAAGGCACTGCAAGATTATGTTTTAAAATTATGAATATGTATACAAAATTGATAAATGCTCATACCAGTGAAAACTGACCCTTTTGGTTGCCCTTGCAATCATCTGGGTGTCTCAAAAATTCTTTGGGGCAGCTAAATGATTTGCTTGCAGGAAATTGAAGTTGGCTTGATGAGTAGAGAAGGCATTGGCTGCTAGTATAAATAAGAGAGACTTGTTTTAGAAATCTGTAGTTGCTTTGTAATGAACTTATTAGTCAAATTTTAGGTTGTAACTGAGGTTCCTTGTAAGGAGATTTCTAAGAATTTGGGTTGAAAACATGTACTCAAGTAAAACCTGATGTGAATGATCATGGATGATGGTTGGTTAACTACAAATTTATTTTATGAATGTCTGATTTGGAGAAAATAAGGAGATAGACATATCATATACATATGACATGTGTATATGTATGTATATATATTTGATCTCTGATTTATATTGCTTATATTTTGTCTTATGGAAATTTAAAAAAAAGCTAAGGGGATTGATTTTTTTTAATGAACTCTCAAGATTTTAGTAGAATATTCAAGTGAGATGAATTTGTGCATGGCAGGTAAGTAATACTGGCATATGCACGAATTCTGGAAATTTGTAAGTAATTGAGTATTTAAATTTAACCTCTGAGAAAATTTGTCAAAAATTTTAGACGTCTAAGATCAAATTAGACGTCTATCATAAAGATTTAGACGTCTGAGA
This sequence comes from Allium fistulosum, assembly GCA_030737815.1. NCBI lineage: Eukaryota > Viridiplantae > Streptophyta > Magnoliopsida > Asparagales > Amaryllidaceae > Allium > Allium fistulosum. The sequence continues at coordinate 80,036,496 of CM060908.1, read as the reverse complement.
TCGAATTTAGACGTCTGTCAACAAAAATTTAGATGTCTGAATTTAGTTCAAAATGTTTTCTACTCTCTGTTAAAATTTAGACACTCTGAGACGTCTGTCATAAAGATTTAGACGTCTGAGATCGAATTTAGACGTCTGTTACAAAAAAATTGAGATGTCTGAATTTAGTTCAAAATGCTTTTTACTCTCTGTTTCAATTTTAAACCTCTGAGACGTCTGTCAAAAAAATTTAGACGTCTGAGATCAAGTTTAGACGTCTGTCATAAAAACTTAGACGTCTGAACTGCTGATTTTGCCTAGTTTGCCTATTTTCGAGTAAATTTCCAAGATTTATCGATTTTTGTCGATCCGACTTATTGTTATTAATTATTATTGACTTCGATAACTATCATGAGATTAAGTAAATGCTATTTTATTGATAATAGAATTATCTAGGCAGATAAATATATATAAGTGTTATAATTTGCCAAAGTATACCTCTGGTAGTAGAACAAGACTTAGAAAAGAGACAAGTGACTATGTCAATAGCTTGTATGGTATTTTGATTTCTATTTGATTTAAATTCCCTCTGATAAAAAAAATAATAATAAAGAAACAATTGTATATCATCAAATATACAATTGACTTAATTCGTTTGTACACTGATATGATTATATTGGTAAAACCAGGGTCTTGGGAAAAATATTTGGAAATTATATAAATATTCAAATATAAGAAGAATTGGGGTTTAGTGGTATTCCTCTTGAAAGTTTAAAAAAAAAATCTATGTGTTATAGAGTGAGGGTCACCACAGTTGGTATCAGAGCTATGTTTTGAACAACATAGTAAATATTATTGTATGCATATGGATGTTTGAATGCATTGTTTGAATTATTGATGTTGAATGCTTTTGTTTTATGACTGAATAAAAAAAATATGTATGTACATGTGATACATGCACAGTGTGCACAGAAATAAAAATGAACTAAGTAAAGACACCAAAAATGATAGGGGTAAATAAACTAATGTAAAAATCATATTTATAGCATTATGGTAGGACCAAGGCACCATACAGGTGCAGGATCATCACGAGAGCCACCTGTGATGAGCATGGAGGATTTTGTGAGAGCTTTAAGGGATGGAATGGCACCAAGGCAAGACAATCCTCATGAAGAACTCTCCAAACTGCTAAAGACATGTACCACTTTGGGAGGAAAGGATTTTGAAGGTACTGAAGGAGCTATAGGTGTTCAAACTTGGATAAGAACTATGGAGAGGGTCTTCACAGATATGCAAATCAATGACCAGAGGAAGAGACAGATAGCTTCAAGGAAATTGAAGGGGGTTGCACTGGATTGGTGGGAAGTTGTGACAGCAGGAAGATAAGAGGATACTATCACTTGGAATGATTTCAAGGACATGCTTGAGGCCAGATTTGTCCCAGCATCTGCCAAGGCCACACTGCTTGAAGACTTTATCAGATTAAGGCAAGGAAGCATGAGTGTGAATGAATACACTCAGAAGTTTGAAGCATTATCCAAGTATGGACTGGTGTTAATAGGGAATGCAGAAGCAAAGAATGCAAGGTACATTCAAGGCTTGAACCCTAGTCTGTCAAGGGCAATGTTGCCATACAAGGACAAAACCTTTGATCAAGTAATTGATCTAACTCTCTCATTTGAGCAACATGACACTGCAAGAGAAAAGTTCAGGAATATGAAGCTCAATAAGAAGAAGGGTGGTCAGAACAAAGTGCAACCTTATGACAAGAGAAATGCAAGTAAAGGAGTTAAGAAAGGGGAAGGAGCAACAGCACTTGAAAACAAGAAATTCACTCATTGTTTTAATTGTGGAAAAGCTGGACATTATAGTAACCAATGCCCTGACCCCAAGATACCCAGAGGAGGCTGCTATAATTGTGGAAAGATGGGTCATCTCAAGAAGGATTGCCCAGAAACCAATAGAGGAACAGCAAGGGTAGGAGCTTTGGCAGCAGGTAACACTGGGAATGTTGGGCAACTCGAAGGTATAATTTTTATTCATACCCAACCAATATCAGTAATATATGACACTGGTGCCTCACATTCACTAATATCTTTGGAAATTGTAAAGAAGTTAACACTTGCATGTGTTTCCATTGATCAGCCCTTGGTTGTACACAGTCCCATAGGGAGTCATTGTATGTTGGGGATGAAGTGTATGGGTCTGAAATTAATTATAGGGGGTTATGAATTTAATTCAGACTTATATACCTTAAATTATCCTGGTATTGGGATTATTTTGGGGATAGATTGGTTAATGAGAAATAAAGCAATTTTAAATTTAGAAAACCTCACTATTTCTTTGGAAACAAATGAAGGCAAAAGAATTACCATCTTAAGTGAAATAGCAAAGAATACATGTTTTAATAAAATCTGGAGTATTAATGAAGTTCAAAAGGAATTAAAAATAGAGGAAATCCCAGTAGTCAATGGATATATCGATGTGTTTGGAGAAGTGAAGGGAATTCCTCAAAACAGACCAGTTGAATTTAAAATAAAATTAATTCCTGGAACAAATCCAATCATTAAGAAGCCTTATAGAATGGGTCCAAAAGAATTGGTAGAATTAAAACATCAACTAGAAGAATTAGAAGAGAAAGGATTCATAAGATCAAGTAGTTCCAGTTGGGGTTCCCTAGTGCTTTTTGTTAAGAAACATGATGGAACAATGAGGTTATGTGTAGACTACAGGGATTTAAACAAGGTAACTATCAAAAATAAGTACCCACTGCCTAGAATAGATGATCTATTTGATCAATTGCATGGAGCTAAAATATTTTCAAGGCTAGACTTAGCCTCTGGATTTCACCAAATGAAAGTTGCAGAGGAAAGCATTGAGTACACAGCCTTCAATACAAGGTATGGCCTTTATGAATTTCTAGTAATGCCATTTGGCTTGACCAATGCTCCCTCCTATTTTGTAGACTTGATGAATAGAATTTTTAGAGACTTTTTGGATAAGTTTGTCTTGGTATTTATAGATGACATATTAATTTATTCAAAGACAGAAAATGATCATGCCATGCACCTACATTTAGTATTATCCAGACTTAGAGAACATGAATTAAAAGCCAAGTATTCAAAGTGTATATTTTGGCAACATGAAGTAAAATTCTTAGGACACATAGTGTCACAGCAGGGAGTAAGTGTAGATCCAAGCAAGGTCATTGCAGTTCAAACATGGAGTAGACCCAAGACAGTGACTGAGGTGAGGTCATTCTTAGGTTTGGCAGGATATTATAGGAGGTTCATCAAGGATTTTTCAAGAATAGCTGCACCAATGACCAAACTAACCAAGAAGAACCAACCATATGTGTGGACCGAGCAGTGTGATCAAGCTTTTGAGAAATTGAAGCAAGCATTGGTGGAAGCTCCTGTCCTACAAATCCCAGAAGCAAATGAAGGAATGGTTGTATACACTGATGCTAGTGGGTCTGGGTTAGGTGCAGTACTCATGCAACATGGCAAGGTAGTGGCATATGCATCAAGACAGCTTAAACCCAATGAAACCAAATATGCAACTCATGATCTAGAATTAGCTGCAATAGTGTTTGCACTAAAACTATGGAGGCATTATTTGCTTGGGGCAAAATTTGAATTATTCACAGGTCATCAAGCATTGAAATATTTATTTTCTCAAAAAGATTTAAATATGAGGCAAGCAAGGTGGTTGGAGTTTCTAGCTGCATATGATTTAGATATTTTGTACACTCCTGGAAAAGCTAATAGAGTGGCAGATGCTTTGAGCAGAAATCATGTTAGATTAGCTAGTCTGATGATTGATGAGTTTAAAAATCTTGCAGTGCTTGGGGAGGCAGATATATACAGCAAGGATGCAGTGAATTTTAAAGAACATGGTGATATGGTGGAGTATGGTACACTGGGAATAATCACAGTAAAGTCTAATCTGGTGGAGAAAGTTGGTAGCATGCAAGATCAAGATCAAAGTCTAAAGGAGAAGAAAGAAATGTTATTAAATAACATTGAGTCAGAGAATTTTAAAATAGATTCCCAAGGTTATTTGAGGAAAAATGATAAGCTTTGTGTACCAAACATTGCAGAGTTGAAGGAAGAAATCATGAATGAGCATCACAAGACCAGGTACACCATACACCCTGGTGGTACTAAAATGTATCATGATTTAAAAAGAAGCTACTGGTGGCCAGGAATGAAGCAAGCAGTGGCAAGATATGTGGCAAAGTGTTCCACATGTCAACAAATTAAAGCAGACTACCAAAAGCCTTCTGGCATGTTACAACCTTTGGAGGTACCTCAGTGGAATTGGGAAAGTATTTCCATGGATTTTGTGGATGGTTTGCCTAGAACTAAGAAAGGCAATGATAGTATATGGGTAATTGTTGATAGACTAACCAAATCAGCTCACTTTGTCCCTGTCAGGTCAGATAGGAATGCATTTAAGCTTGCACAATTGTTTATTAAGGAAGTGGTGAGGCTACATGGTATACCCAAGACCATTGTAAGTGATAGAGACACTTTGTTCACCTCAAGATTTTGGGAAAGCTTCCAAGAAGCAATGGGAACACAACTTTGTTTAAGCACTGCCTACCATCCTCAAAGTGATGGGCAAACAGAGATAGTGAATAAAATATTGGAAGATTTACTTAGAGCATGTGTGCTTGATTTTGGGGGTAATTGGGAGGATCATATTCACTTGGCAGAAATCACTTACAACAATAGCTATCAATCAACAATAGGAATGGCTCCCTTTGAAGCCTTGTATGGGAGGCCCTGCATGTCTCCTGCCTGTTGGTTGGAAGCAGGAGAGGGTGTAATATTGGGGCCAGATCATGTTAAAGAAACCACCAACATGATAGAATTGGTTTGGCATAGAATGAAGGCAGCTCAATCAAGACAAAAGTCTTATGCAGGTAGAAAGAGAAGGCCAATGGAGTTTGAAGTAGGAGAGCATGTTTTTCTGAAGGTATCACCAATGAAGAAAGTGTTCAGGTTTGGAAAATCTGGTAAACTATCACCAAGATTTGTAGGACCATATGAAATTATGCAGAGAATTGGTGCTATGGCCTACAGACTTAAGTTACCTGAGGAGTTGAGTGGTGTGCATCCTGTATTTCATGTTTCTCAATTGAGAAAATGGGTGCATGATGAAGGAGCAATTCTGGAGTCACCAACTCAAGTTCAAGTCCAGAAAAATCTGGTTTATACAAATGAACCAGTAGGGATAGTTGCCAGGGAAGAGAAAAAGTTGAGGAACAAGGTGATCAAACTGGTGAAAATCCAATGGAGCTTGGACACTAATGATTGTACATGGGAGGTTGAAGATAAAATGAGGGCTAAATACCCCAATTTGTTTACTGATGGAGAGGTATGTTTAAGCAGCCTAAGATGATTTTTTTTTCTAAATATATTTATATATTGTTTGTTTCCATAAGATATGAGTATGGGGTTATGGAATTACAACAGGCTATAGATTAGAGCTTTTAATTAGAGAAATTAGGTGAAATTAAGGGGACATAATTCCTTTAAGGGGGAGGGTATGTAATGACCCTAAAATAAAATAAAATAAAAATATATACATTTAATATATATGGGGCATTTTCTGTTTTATATAAAGGTAAAATAAAATGAAGTTTAATAAAAAGATTTATATGTCTTATAATTGTGCCAGAAATAATTAGCATAATATATGTGATTTTTAATTTAAATATACAAAGGAGATTTTCAGATTCTCTAAACTTAGAAGAAAAAAAGAAAGAACAAGGATCACATGCATATGGCATGAGTAAAATGGAAACATGAAAATAGCATGCAGTGTTTAAAATGTTCAACTCCCGAATAACCCATTAAAGTAACCTAATGTGTGCATTTCCCATTTAGGACCACACAGGAATGAGATATGTGTATGAACAGCTAAGGGTATTAGGAGAATTACCCATTTTCTTAAACCCTAGAATGATTTCTAAATAACTGCACATAACCAGAACCATCATTCTCTCGGGATCAAAACAAAGATAAAAATAAACTAGGAGAAACACTAGCTTGGGGCTTTGGGGGATTTGCTGTTCAAAAGATTAAAGCAGTGAAAGGAAAAACATTATGTGAGTATTTATCCTTTGTATGCAATGGCATTAAGTCCTATTGCAGGCAGCCTAAAATATTATGAGACATTTAAATCTCTGAATTGATTTGTTATGGGTGATATGGATGTTTGTTTGTGCATTTTTTTTGTTTGGAGTATTAATCTGTAAGTGGGCTTTTGGTGTTAACATGATTGGAGCATTCTTGTTCTATCTTATTATCATTAAACATGGATATAGATTAAACAGGGGAACATGGGGTTGAATCAGAAAAATATACAAGCAGTTATATCTTTCTGAAATATGAATGAAAGAAAAACTAAATTGGTCACTTGGGAGTTAGTCAATGATCTGCTTACTTCAGGTGGAAGCAAGTATATGCATGGTGCAACTGCACCCTGAGGCCTTTGTGTGTTGGAATAATTTAAACAACCTGGGAGTTTCCTTCACAATGCATACATAGTGTTCATTTGACAAGGAGTTAAAGACCATAAAATAAATGGGGACAGGGGTTTAAAAATCTGGGTTATAAATATCCAGATATGGTGTTAATTTAATCAAGATAAACCTTGTTCATTGATTAGTTACTGGGTGAAAATTTGGGGTATAAAACCTGGGTTTATTTATCTAGATTTGGGGAGAATAAATCAAGAATTATACATATGTTTATCTTTACTGTTTGCTGTGTATTTGTTTGAATAGATGAATGTGTTTTTGTATTACCTTGTATGAACCAAAACATGCTAAGTATAAACATCTGTTAAACTAGGAAGGCACTGCAAGATTATGTTTTAAAATTATGAATATGTATACAAAATTGATAAATGCTCATACCAGTGAAAACTGACCCTTTTGGTTGCCCTTGCAATCATCTGGGTGTCTCAAAAATTCTTTGGGGCAGCTAAATGATTTGCTTGCAGGAAATTGAAGTTGGCTTGATGAGTAGAGAAGGCATTGGCTGCTAGTATAAATAAGAGAGACTTGTTTTAGAAATCTGTAGTTGCTTTGTAATGAACTTATTAGTCAAATTTTAGGTTGTAACTGAGGTTCCTTGTAAGGAGATTTCTAAGAATTTGGTTGAAAACATGTACTCAAGTAAAACCTGATGTGAATGATCATGGATGATGGTTGGTTAACTACAAATTTATTTTATGAATGTCTGATTTGGAGAAAATAAGGAGATAGACATATCATATATATATGACATGTGTATATGTATGTATATATATTTGATCTCTGATTTATATTGCTTATATTTTGTCTTATGGAAATTAAAAAAAAGCTAAGGGGATTGATTTTTTTTTAATGAACTCTCAAGATTTTAGTATAATATTCAAGTGAGATGAATTTGTGCATGGCAGGTAAGTAATACTGGCATATGCACGAATTCTGGAAATTTGTAAGTAATTGAGTATTTAAATTTAACCTCTGAGAAAATTTGTCAAAAATTTTAGACGTCTAAGATCAAATTAGACGTCTGTCAGAAAGATTTAGACGTCTGAGATCGAATTTAGACGTCTGTCAACAAAAATTTAGATGTCTGAATTTAGTTCAAAATGTTTTCTACTCTCTGTTAAAATTTAGACACTCTGAGACGTCTGTCATAAAGATTTAGACGTCTGAGATCGAATTTAGACGTCTGTTACAAAAAAATTGAGATGTCTGAATTTAGTTCAAAATGTTTTTTACTCTCTGTTTCAATTTTAAACCTCTGAGACGTCTGTCATAAAAATTTAGACGTCTGAGATCAAGTTTAGACGTCTGTCATAAAAACTTAGACTTCTGAACTGCTGATTTTGCCTAGTTTGCCTATTTTCGAGTAAATTTCCAAGATTTATCGATTTTTGTCGATCCGACTTATTGTTATTAATTATTATTGACTTCGATAACTATCATGAGATTAAGTAAATGCTATTTTATTGATAATAGAATTATCTAGGCAGATAAATATATATAAGTGTTATAATTTGCCAAAGTATACCTCTGGTAGTAGAACAAGACTTAGAAAAGAGACAAGTGACTATGTCAATAGCTTGTATGGTATTTTGATTTCTATTTGATTTAAATTCCCTCTGATAAAAAAAATAATAATAAAGAAACAATTGTATATCATCAAATATACAATTGACTTAATTCGTTTGTACACTGATATGATTATATTGGTAAAACCAGGGTCTTGGGAAAAATATTTGGAAATTATATAAATATTCAAATATAAGAAGAATTGGGGTTTAGTGGTGAATTCCTCTTGAAAGTTAAAAAAAAAATCTATGTGTTATAGAGTGAGGGTCACCACAGTTTGCTAGTGTTGTGCCTGTTTTAGGACTTAGGTTGGTGACTGGAGCATATCGAAAACAAAGTTCGTCGAAATCGCATGAAACTTGGAGGATAGGCTCAGGAGCACGGCAGGGATGGCTAAGGGTCTATGGCATCTAAAGGGAGTGCACTAGAGGTTGGAAGAGAAATGAAGTCCAAAATGGTTAAGTATGTGGATCGGTACTGATCCAATTGGATCAGACCGGTACCGATCCAAATTATTGGCTCTATTGGATGTGAGATCTGTGGTGGAGACTCTGGGGTTGTAGTGAATCATGCTAGAAGTTGTGGCTCGCTGATTGTTTCTACAGTTTGGAAGTTATAACATGATGAAGTTTTGGCTCTTCGGTTTGGGGCTCGGATAAGGAGTGGGATCCAAGGAGTTGATAGACAGCTCGGGATGGAACGAGGTTGTGGTATAATGGACTGGGTTGACTGGAAGGACTCATGCCCAGAAATGGATTGGAATCATGAAAGCTCTGAAGATTTGGGAGTTCCAAAGAATCATTGATAGCTCGGAGTGTTCTGGTTGTGTTCAAGCAGAGGTACTATATGCGGGGACACCCGAGGGCTGGTAGCGCCAATCGTGTATGCTGGACCGCTCTGAGAGGGTCTAGCGTTAGACATTACGGATTTACTGTAGGAGACAACCATGCAGGGTTTTGGACCTGAAAGTACGGGGAACACAATCGAGAATGGGGATTTCCATTAGTCTATGGCAAGTGAGGACGGGGCCATACAAGTTATCATATGTTCAAGGCTGTAGAAGATGATAGCAAGATTTTGGTTGATGGATGTTATGGTTGCCATGTTTGCTATTTCTCTTGGGTAGGCTATCATGCATAGGAATGCTAGAGAAGGGATTGGGAATATAGTCAATGGAGGAGGCTGCTTAGATTCTTCTATCCTGTTCCATTACAGTACCCTATTGTGACGCCCCACCTCTATGCTCACGCTAGCCAAGAACACTATGGAGTAATGCCGTCAACTAGCACGAAGAATAAGGCTGTTGAGGAGCGACCATCCGTGTAATTGCTTTGTGCGAGCACTGATATGTCAGATAGTATAACATGCATTTCGTTTCAAGAGGAAATCCGACATACCGATGCAAACTCAAAGCTACCACACAGTGGCTAAGTGGACCTCGGAAACGAATATAGAAATAAACATAACATAAATCAGTCATAGATGTTCATATCTCAAAGGCGGAAACAGATATGAATATAACACATAAAAGGGTACATCAGAGTAGTGGTCAAACAAGATCCATAATATCACAAAAGAATAGATACAAGTGCTAGACAAAAGAATATGTATACATCATGGAGTCTATATCTCGAATGTATAACAACAAAAACTACAAATGTAATGTAGTGAGACAAAAGTCAGAAGGTGATCCCAGATAAGGAGTCAAGCAGAAGCACCTGTAACATCTCGGTCTGACCCGAGTATTATTTAATAAGAAAATAATAAACGGATCAGTCAAGCTTTAATCATCATTAAAGAAATGAGATATAAGCAGAGATATAATAAGAATGTATGATAACGATAATGTCATACCAGGACAAGTGTGATTAAAACAACAACAAAATCATACAATATCTCAAGAATCTCAAAGCACCAAAACGATTATCATATTCTTTATTTTATTCACCGAACTACAAATATTGACAGACATATTAATGCCAATCGCAAAGGTTGGTGAAATACAAATTCTAGAAACCATCAATTAGAAATCCAGAAATCACAAAGGGGGGAAGCCTATCACAAACGGGAGCATGAAAACTCACCAACACGTGTATCACAAATGAAACGCTATTCCATGGTCGCTAACCATAAATATTGAGCCGAAGCTCCACAAACGGTCCGAAGACCACGGGTCGCTACCCCGCCAAATTGAACCGAAGTTCCACAGAAATAGGGTTTAGTCTCCCTCGCAGACAAATAGACATCGCACATCGCTAGTCTAAATCACAAAATGATCATCATTGATCAATAAAAAGTGTCGATTACACTATGCTAGTAAATATATGAGTTTAGCTTCATGTCCCATAACCACTAGCTTAACTTAAATATTTACGAACAAATTGTAGATTTCCACTCGAAAATTGTCACAAGAGTTTCAATCGAACAAGTCCAAAAATTAACCGACGAAGTAAACGCAAGCGTTTCATACCACTTGTTTTGCTAAGCCGTTTAATTATATTTTCTCATACGAATGAGGTAAAGGTTTGTATATACTAATTAGATTGGAAAACGGTTTTGAAAACAAGCTTTATGTTTAAAAATAGAGTTGAAATTATCTTTGTAAAAGAGTTTGAATATTTACTACTAGTATAAAAAACCTTTATATTTTAAAGTGACAAATCACAGAAATGATTGTAGAAACAATCAATCACAAGAATTCACATTTCGATAACGTGAATCAAACCATGGAAATCGATATCAAATCGATCAAATAGAAACACCAAAAATCCAGAAAAGAAATCATCAAAGTTGATATTAATTGACAATAACTATATGGATAATCAAAAATCGATAAATTTGGAAATCCACATAAAAAGAACCAAATTTTCAGAATTCGACAGCCACAGACGTCTGTGGGAAATCCACAGACGTCTGTCACCTGTTTCAGGAAAGATTTTTCCTGAAGCCACAGACGTCTGTGGATAATCCACAGACGTCTGTCACCTGTAGCAGGACAGAATTTTCTAAGCCCTTAAATTTGCAAACCTACACAACTTCTCGGATTCGGAGCGATTGAATGAGCAACGGCGACAAAGGATTTATGCCAAGCAACAACCCTTCCCTATAAGCTCTCTGAAACACCACCAAAAGCACGTTCATAAATCAAAGCTAGGATTTTCAAAGTTTTAACTTCAACACCAAAAATTGAAATGTTCACCAAATCAATCCAAACCAAAATCAAATGAACATGTAAAGGTGTTAGGAATTCATACCAAGAAATCAAGGATAGTTATAGATGTAGATGTAAGTTCAAGAACTCACCTTTTTACACAAAAACAAGGAAGAAGAAGCTTGGAAACAAAGGAGGATCAACCACTCTTCAAACTCAACTCTAGAAGCTTGAATCTAAGCTCAAAAGAAGAACATTTCCAAAGTTAGGTTTAGGAAATTTCTGAATTTAAAGAGAGATTGAGTTGGAGAAGAAGATGGAGATACTTACCAATAGTTTCTCTTTGAATTTGGAGCTAAATTTGGATTTGCAAATGAAAACTAGGGCTTGGAGTTTTAATTTCCCATTCCTCTCCCCATTTTTAGTTTTGCTTAAGTGTTTGAGAAAAATAGAAATGAAGTGAAGAGGAGAGGGGAGGGCTGAACTAGGTTATAGAGTTAGTTGGGGTGAAACCCAAACCCAAAGCCCAATAGAAAATAGCAAAATTCGACTTACTCCAAATATATCAAAGTTTATACTTAAAAGAGTCGCAAATGCCATTTTGGACTCAATGGAAGTGGTCTCGAGTCCCAATTTGACTGTTTGCAAAAAGTAGCTTTTCGGACCTTAATCCGATTAACAATTATATTTAAATAAAATATTTTAATATTCAAAACTTTAAAATATGTGGGTTGTTACAGACTCCCCTCCTTAAAGAAATTGCGTCCTCGCAATCTTTAAGAAATAAATAAGAAGTAACAACAACAAAAGCATATCAACACAAAAAGAAGAAATTTTGAAATAAGAAGTTCACCTCAAGGAGCACGAGAGAGCAAGTCCGGATGTGTTCGCTCGATGAATTCTCTGGATTCCCAAGAGCAATCCTTAGGATTTGAGGACCATTGAACTTTCACAAGAGGAACGTCTTTATTTCGAAGGCGTTTAACCTCCGAAGCAATGATTCGGATAGGATGTTGCTCATAAATCAAATTTGGCGAAATTTCAATCTCTTCAATAACACCGGGCTCAAGAATAGAATCGGAATCTCGAAGGCATTTCCGGAGTTGAGAAACGTGGAATACATCATGAATAGCAGAAAAATGAGCCGGTAATAAAAGGCGATAAGCCACGGAACCAATGCGTTTGGAGATGGGAAATGGGCCAATATATCGAGGTGCTAATTTTCCCGATCGGCTGAAACGCACAACACCCTTCATAGGTGAAACACGAATGAACACAAAATCTCCCACAGAAAATTTTAATTTCCTTCTTCGATTATCGGCATAGGATTTTTGTCTACTTTGAGCTTCTTTCATCCTATGTCGAATAAGGTCAATCTTTTCTATGGCCTCACGGATAAAATCAGGACCTAAAACCAGCTTCTCATCGGCTTCAAGCCAACACGAAGGAGATCGGCATGGCCTTCCATATCGTGCCTCGAAAGGAGCCATACCAATACTAGATTGGAAGCTATTATTATAGGAAAATTCAAAAAGAGAAATATGATCTTCCCAAATTCCACCAAAATCAAGAACACATACACGAAGAAGATCTTCAAGAGTTTGATTCACACGCTCGGTTTGTCCATCGGACTGAGGATGATAAGCAGTGCTAAAATTAAGCTTCGTTCCCAAAGCTTTTTGAAGACCTTTCCAGAATCCACTAGTAAACAATGGATCACGATCACCAACAATAGAAGTAGGAACTCCATGTAGTTTAACAATTTCCTTGACAAAAAGTTTAGCCAAAATAGATACGGTCTGATTGGACCGAACATGAATAAAATGGGCAGATTTTGTAAGTCTATCTACTATCACCCATAGGCTATCATGGCCCGAACGAGAACGGGGAAGACCGTCAATAAAGTCCATGGAAATTTGATCCCACTTCCATATTGGAATTTCCAAAGGTTGCAATAACCCACCGGGCTTTCGATGCTCGGCCTTAACGAGTTGACACGTCATGCAACGCTTAACAAAGTTAGCAATATCGGATTTCATTCCCTCCCAGTAATAAAGTCGCTTCATATCCACATACATTTTACTACTACCGGGATGAATGGTGAATTTAGAACGATGAGAATCTTCTAATATATCTTTACGAAGATCACTAATATTTGGCACGATAAGTCTACCAAATTTTCGAATACCGCCACGAGCATCAATATCAAAGTCTTTCAAACCTTCAATGTCAATTTTATCCCTACAACTTTGGCTAAGAAGAACCAATTCGGGATTATGCTTTTGAGCTTCAAGAATGCGGTCTACAAGAGAAGGATGAGCCTCGAGGCTACATAAAACAAGAGATGAGCATAAATCGGATTCACGATCTCGAATCTCACAAGTGGACAAAGTCTCGAGATCATTCCACTCGGATATCATCATAGAAACAACCGCTTATTGCTTTCGACTAAGGGCATCGGCAACACGATTTCCTTTTCCGGGAGTATAAAGAATATCAAGATCATACGATGCAAGGAACTCAAGCCAACGTTGTTGACGCAAATTAAGTTCCTTTTGAGAAAATAAATATTTCAAAGATTTGTGATCAGTGTAGAGAACAAATTTCTCCCCCAAAAGATAATGGCGCCAAATTCTAAGGGCGAAAACAATAGCCGCGAGCTCCAAATCATGAGTGGCATATCTAGTCTCGCAGGCTTTAATTGCCTAGAAGCATAAGCGATAACACGTTCCCGCTGCATGAGAACGGCTCCCAAACCAACACGACTAGCATCAGTATAAACAATAAAGTCTTGGTTTCCATCGGAAATCACAAGAATAGGAGCATCGGAAAGGAGTTCTTTTAATTTTTGAAATGAAGCTTCACATTTGTCTGACCAAATGTATTTAATTCCCTTCTTTGTCAAATTAGTAAGAGGCACGGAAATTTTAAAAAAGTCTTTTATGAACCGACGGTAATAGCCCGCCAATCCAAGGAAGCTACGGATTTCCGTCACACTCTCCGGTCTCTTCCAATTTTGAATCGCTTCAATCTTTGAAGGATCCATGGAAATTCTGGATTCAGAAATGATATGTCCCAAAAATTTCACACGAGATTGTCAAAAGTGGCATTTAGAAAATTTTGCTTTTAATTGGTTGCTCCTAAGAGTTTCCAATACAATCCGAAGATGATTTTCATGCTCTTCCTCGGTTTTAGAATAAATAAGAATATCATCGATAAAGATGAGAACAAATCGATCGAGGAAGTCTTTGAAAACTCGATTCATAAGGTCGACGAAATAAGCTGGAGCGTTCGTCAAACCAAATGGCATAACAAGCCATTCATAAGATCCATAACGTGTACGGAACGATGTCAAAGGAATGCTATCCTCTGCAATACGGAGCTGATGAAAACCAGTTGCTAAGTCCAATTGTGAAAAGACTCTAGCACCACTAAGTTGATCAAATAGATCATCAATCCGAGGCAATGGATATTTATTCTTGATAGTGAGATCGTTAAGCTTGCAGTAGTCAACGCAAAGCCTAAGTGTACCATCGGATTTCTTCACAAAGATAGCCGAAGCTCCCCATGGAGAGGAACTAGATTGAATAAATTGCTTCGCTTCCAATTCGGATAATTGTTTGCGCATCTCCTCATTTTCTTTATTGGACATATGATAAGGAGGACGAGTAATAGGTAGAGCTCCAGGGATTAGATTAATTCTGAACTCAATTGCTCGCTTAGGTGGTAATCCTAGAACGGGCTCAAATATATCGGGAAATTCACAAACAATGTGAATGAGAGAAATAACATCTTTCTCATCATCATTATCGTCGTCATGAGGATTGAGAGAATATAAGGACGCTTTCGAATTGGAATCTGAATCTTTCAGAACAAGCGAAATCTGCTTAACAGATTGAGGATGTCAAAGATATATAGTCCGCTCAGGACACAGGATATGGGCTTCATAACGGTTAAGCCAATCCATTCCCAAAATCATTCTGAAACCAAGGTAACACATAACATGCAAATCGGCACGGAAAGAATAATCACACAAAATAATTTTGACATCTTTACATAATAAACTGAGTGTTGCGGATCCACCAACCGGATTCGCAATCCTTAAAGAAGTCATCAAGCCAATAACATTCAAAGACAAAGCATCAACAAGTTCTTTTGATATAAAAGAGTGAGATGCACCCATATCAAAAAGAACTCGAACAGGAAATTCACGAAATATAATAATGCCATCAAGGATAGAATGAGAAATACCTTGACCACGAGAAGTGTTAGCAGGGGCTTGTATAACATTTAGCTTGCCTTCATTCTTGCTTTGAAGTTTGGGACACAAAGGTATAGTATGACCCGAACTCTTGCAATAGCGGCAAGAAATAGACTTCGGGCACTTGTTTGCATAGTGGTCCTTAGAACCACAATTGTAACATTCTCCCCGACGAGGTGTAAGAGTATTTGCTACCGGTGTTGCTTGCTTTCCCTTTTTGTTGGGATTAGGCTTGAATTTGAAAGGTCTCTTCTTGTTGATGTTTGGTTTGACCTCAGCATCACTATCTTTATCCATCTCTTCGAGACGAAGAGCAATATCAACAAGCTGATCAAAAGAAACTTCTAATTTCAGAAGTAATGGCTTTTTAAGGCTCTTATTCAAGCCATAAACGAATCTTTGGTTTTTCTTCAATGGGGTATTAATGTATTCAACCCCATATTTTGAGAGAGATTCGAAAGAAGCGACGTAGTCGGTCACGGAAGATTCACCTTGAACAAGGTCGATGAAGCGTCGGGCTAAAGATACTTTTTCAGCTTCCGGCACAAATTTTAATTCGAACCTTTCCCGGAATTGCTACCAAGTAAGGTCAGCTTCAATAATTTCGGAGATCAGAAGCTCGTACCAGTCTAATGCTCTTTCTTGGAGCATATTAGAAGCCACTTGGACTCGGTGAAGATTAATAAGATTCATGCGAGAAAAGATACGGTCGCATGTTCGAAGCCAAGCCTGGACTTCAATAACGCTCTCGGAACCTTTGAATGGCTTTCCACCCAAATTAGTATAGTTACTGCACAAGCGTGCAAACCCAGACTTAGGATGTGTGGGCTCAGGAATAGGTCCGACAGCTTGAGCATTTCTTACAAGATCAAGAAGTTGCTGAGCAGACATGAATACTCCATCCTGGGGAGTAGCACTAGATTGACCGACGCTGGGACGACCAGGTCTAACCATTTCTTTTCTTTAAGAAAGAAAGAAAAGAGAAAAAGGGTTAATCTCAGAATGAATATCAAACAAATTTGATTGATAATACAAGGAATCACAAAAGAAAATAGGATAAAATGGTACGAAAACCCGAATTAAATCCTATGGCACGATTCCTAAGAAACACTTAGGACAATGATCCTTGCTAGATTATTCTACATTGTTCCGAAGTTTGGCTCTGATACCAAGCTGTGACGCCCCACCTCTATGCTCACGCTAGCCAAGGACACTACGGAGTAATGCCGTCAACTAGCGCGAAGAATAAGGCTGTTGAGGAGCGACCATCCGTGTAATTTCTTTGTGCGAGCACTGATATGTCAGATAGTATAACATGCATTTCGTTTCAAGAGGAAATCCAACATACCGATGCAAACTCAAAGCTACCACACAGTGGCTAAGTGGACCTCGGAAACGAATATAGAAATAAACATAACATAAATCAGTCACAGATGTTCATATCTTAAAGGCGGAAACAGATATGAATATAACACATAAAAGGGTACATCAGAGTAGTGGTCAAACAAGATCCACAATATCACAAAAGAATAGATACAAGTGCTAGACAAAAGAATATGTATACACCATGGAGTCTATATCTCGAATGTATAACAACAAAAACTACAAATGTAATGTAGTGAGACAAAAGTCAGAAGGTGTTCCAGGATAAGGAGTCAAGCAGAAGCACCTGTAACATCTCGGTCTGACCCGAGTATTATTTAATAAGAAAATAATAAACGGATCAGTCAAGCTATAATTATCATTAAAGAAATGAGATATAAGCAGAGATATAATAAGAACGTATGATAACGATAATGTCATACCAGGACAAGTGTGATTAAAACAACAACAAAATCATACAATATCTCAAGAATCTCAAAGCACCAAAAAGAATATCATATTCTTTATTTTGTTCACCGAACTATAAATATTGACAAACATATTAATGCCAATCGCAAAGGTTGGTGAAACACAAATTCTAGAAATCATCAATTAGAAATCCAGAAATCACAAAGGGGGGAAGCCTATCACAAACGGGAGCATGAAAACTCACCAACACGTGTATCACAAATGGAACGCTATTCCATGGTCGCTAACCATAAATATTGAGCCGAAGCTCCACAAACGGTCCAAAGACCACGGGTTGCTACCCCGCCAAATTGAACTGAAGTTCCACAGAAACGGGGTTTAGTCTCCCTCGCAGACAAATAGACATCGCACATCGCTAGTCTAAATCACAAAATGATCATCATTGATCAATAAAAAGTGTCGATTACACTATGCTAGTAAATATATGAGTTTAGCTTCATGTCCCATAACCACTAGCTTAACTTAAATATTTACGAACAAATTGTAGATTTCCACTCGAAAATTGTCACAAGAGTTTCAATCGAACAAGTCCAAAAATTAACCGACGAAGTAAACGCAAGCGTTTCATACCACTTGTTTTGCTAAGCCGTTTAATTATATTTTCTCATACGAATGAGGTAAAGGTTTGTATATACTAATTAGATTGGAAAACGGTTTTGAAAACAAGCTTTATGTTTAAAAATAGAGTTGAAATCATCTTTGTAAAAGAGTTTGAATATTTACTACTAGTATAAAAAACATTTATATTTTAAAGTGACAAATCACAGAAATGATTGTAGAAACAATCAATCACAAGAATTCACATTTCGATAACGTGAATCAAACCATGGAAATCGATATCAAATCGATCAAATAGAAACACCAAAAATCCAGAAAAGAAATCATCAAAGTTGATATTAATTGACAATAACTATATGGATAATCAAAAATCGATAAATTTGGAAATCCATATAAAAAGAACCAAATTTTCAGAATTCGATAGCCACAGACGTCTGTGGGAAATCCAAAGACGTCAGTCACCTGTTTCGGGAAAGATTTTTCCTGAAGCCACAGACGTCTGTGGATAATCCACAGACGTCTGTCACCTGTAGCAGGATAGAATTTTCTTAGCCCTTAAATTTGAAAACCTACACAACTTCTCGGATTCGGAGCGATTGAATGAGCAACGGCGACAAAGGATTTATGCCAAGCGATAACCCAGCCCTATAAGCTCTCCGAAACACCACCAAAAGCACGTTCATAAATCAAAGCTAGGATTTTCAAAGTTTTAACTTCAACACCAAAAATTGAAATGTTCACCAAATCAATCCAAACCAAAATCAAATGAACATGTAAAGGTGTTAGTAATTCATACCAAGAAATCAAGGATAGTTATAGACGTAGATGTGAGTTCAAGAACTCACCTTTTTACACAAAAACAAGGAAGAAGAAGCTTGGAAACAAAGGAGGATCAACCACTCTTCAAAATCAACTCTAGAAGCTTGAATCTAAGCTCAAAAGAAGAACATTTCCAAAGTTAGGTTTAGGAAATTTCTGAATTTAAAGAGAGATTGAGTTGGAGAAGAAGATGGAGATACTTACCAATAGTTTCTCTTTGAATTTGGAGCTAAACTTGGATTTGCAAATGAAAACTAGGGCTTGGAGTTTTAATTTCCCATTCCTCTCCCCATTTTCAGTTTTGCTTAAGTGTTTGAGAAAAATAGAAATGAAGTGAAGAGGAGAGGGGAGGGCTGAACTAGGTTATAGAGTTAGTTGGGGTGAAACCCAAACCCATAGCTCAATAGAAAATAGCAAAATTCGACTTACTCCAAATATATCGATGTTTATACTTTAAAGAGTTGCAAACGCCATTTTGGACTCAATGGAAGTGGTCTCGAGTCCCAATTCGACTGTTTGCAAAAAGTAGCTTTTCGGACCTTAATCCGATTAACAATTATGTTTAAATAAAATATTTTAATATTCAAAACTTTAAAATATGCGGGTTGTTACACCTATTGTCGTTTATTTGAGTAGCATATTATATCTTATTATTATGTGCTAACCTTTTGTTGCAGGGACAGGTCGGGTATGGGTTTTTGTACCTGTCTAGTACCATATTTTCTAGCATAGCTTTTGATAGTCATTTACCGCTCACACTAGACTGTTGTTTGACAACCGAGGTTTTATGTTTTCTCTTATCATCTTGGGTACTCTTAAATGAGTAGACTAGATGACAGGTTTGGAGTCGCAGCTGTTGTACGAAGACTAGCTTAGAGAATCTATGGCGTATTACTCTATATTTGTAGTTTCCGCCGTCTATTTCAATGTACTTTGAGTGATGTAGTAAGGAAATGTTGTACTGAGATGTTATGACATTTGTACTATAACTCATGATTTAATGGAGATGTTATTCTCATTTGTTATGGCTCACTATATTCTGTTGTATATTTTCTATATTATATTTTATCCATGCGTTGTGAGATATGCAACAGGTTTTCTGCTTTAAATTTCAACACCTAACGATCTTTCTATATTAGCCTGGCATGGTTACAGTGCTCTTTTAGTCATTGATGTGTGGGTTGTATGGGGCAGTCATCACATTTGGTATCAGAGCTTTGGTTATGAGTTAACCGAAGCAAATCAAAGGTATACGATAAAGGAGGGAGCGTACTTGTTAATGAAGATATTATGCTATATAGTCATTTATATAGTATAGTATGTACCATTACAACTTTTCTTGGAATGAGGCTAATCATTCTTATTATAGATAAGAATGAATCGGAACACAAGGAATGCTGCTAGGAATAACTCCACTTCGAGAGTGCAAGAGGGAGCGAGATCGGGAGCCGCTACACCCGATTTTCAAGCCATGTCGATGCAATGGTGGCTTCGCTGGTGAGGAGAACCCAAACTACTCCTGGTGTGGCTTTAGGAGGTGGTTCTCCTTTGCAAGTGCCTAGGATTGACTTCTCCAAGCTTTGCAAGGATTATTCTACTCCTGGAGGAAAGCCATTCTTGGGAACATAATTAGCTATTGAAGTGCAAGATTGGATAGGAACCCATGAACGCATTTTCAAGGATATGGATGTTAATACCCCAAGTATCGATTTTGATGATAACAACCACATAAATATTACTACTAACGTATCTCCGAGTTATGCAGTCATATCAGATATATTATGGAGACATTTACAGAGATAATCAATAATACAGTGGAAGCAAATGAATTATAGTAGAAGGTTAATCAGAGCAATTGGAGAACAAAACCAAATTAGAGAAGAATGCTGAAGGATAAAGGTGTTTGAAGTGATGAGGAGTTGGTTGAACCTTAGAATATCTTGTTAAAGACCTCTTGGCAATTATACTTGAAGATCATCAACCATTGACCTCAACCGAATCACAAAAATCCATAAATATAAGGTAATTTGAAATGCTGAAAATTCGCAACACTTATTAGTGTTGCTGTTCATTTTGCAACATACCCATGTCGACATACTAGGTAGGGGGATGTCAACATGCTAGCCGTTTTTCAGAATTTCAAATTTCAAATGAAGAGACATTTCCCTCCACCTCTTCACCAAAAGACACGTCTCTTCAACCACTATATAAAGGCCTCTGAAAACGAATTTTAACATCAAGAATTCTCATTTTCTCTTACTCCTTCTTATCCAAACATTTGCAAAAGAAATCCATTGCATACTCTTCAAATTTCCTTGCAAATCGATACTATTTCACTCCAATTCTTCACTAATTTGCAAGCCACACAATATCAGAGAGTTGTACTTGAATTCACATCATTCTCTCTCTGATTTCATCCTATTTCTCAAAGAATTCAAAGATATATTGCCATTGGAGGTCTATAGGATCATTGTACCGAATCTGCAAGAATCTGTATTGAAGATACGACTACTTGCCATAGTTTGTTGTTGGTGATAAGGAGAAGGTGTTCTTGTAGCCTGTAAAATCAAGAGGGTGTGTCTTGTAGCCCGTGAAACCAAGATTGTAAAGGTGTTCTTGCCACCCGTGGAAAGCAAGCGATTGTAGTGGAATTCTGCACGATAGAGTGGAGGACTGGATGTAGGATTGGTTAGTCTGAACCAGTATAAAAATCCGGGTGTTATTTACATTACTGCATTTTACTTTATTACTTACTTATTCTTTGATTACTTCTTTATATTCATAAGTAAGTAGTTAATACACATTTCACCACTTCTAGTGTCTGAATAGCCTTAAGATCCAACATTGTGTTGTAGCCACCCTTGTTTCTAACATTTGGTATCAGAGCATTGGTTTTCAAAAATTCATAACTTGGTTTTTGAAAAGTATAAATGGCTAATGACACTAGTAACACATTTTTTAACACCTTTGTAGAAGGGCAATCTACCACTAGACCCCCTCTATTTGATGGCGGTAGTTATGCATATTGGGCTTGTAGGATGAAATGTTATTTGCAGTCTAATGGTTTGGATATTTGGAACATTACCCAAATAGAGTACATAGAGCCTCAAACTGAATATTCAAAATGGACACTAGACCAAAAGGCACAAGCACTTAATAACTCTAAGGCCATGAACATTTTATTTTGCTCCTTAGATGGAAATGAATTTAATCGAGTGTCTATTTGTAATTCTGCATATGAAATTTGGAGAACACTGCAAGTCACACATGAAGGCACCAGTAAAGTAAAACAAACAAAGATATCTATGCTAACTAACCAGTTTCAACTCTTTCAAATGAAACCAAATGAGTCTATTTCTGATTTGTATTCTAGATTTCAAGATATAGTACATGCCTTAATATCATTAGGAAAGAAAATTACTGAAGAAGACCAAGTCAGAAAGATCTTGAATTGACTTCCTACTGAATGGGATTAGAAGATTCTGGCAATTGAAGAAGCCAATGATATTAGTATTATGAAATTAGAAGATTTAATTGGTAACCTAATGTCTTATGAAGTAAAGTTGCAGATTAGAAAAGAGAATCAGGCAAATGAGAAGAAATCACTAGCACTCAATGCTATGATCGACACAGATGAACCAAATGATGATGCTATTGATGATGATATCGAGTTTATGACCAAGAAGTTCAAGAAATTCTTGAAGTATTGGATAACAAACAAACTTCGAAAAACTAACAACAATAATTCTAGAAATAGAAATGTTGTTAAGTGTTTCGAATGTGATAAACCCGGTCATTTGAAAAGAGACTGTCCCAAACTGATGAAATCAAAGTCAAACACTTTCAATAAGGAGAGGAAACAGGCATTCAATGCAAAATGGGATGATTCAGATACATCATCAAGTGATAGTGATTCAGAAACAGAAAATTTCAACATGTGCTTCATGGCAAAGGATGACCAGGTATGGAATTTTAATAAAGAAATTACTAATGTTTTGAATGATATTAATCAGGGATATAAAATACTTAGGAAAGAGTACAACAATAGTTTGGCAGAGATAGATAGATTAAAAATATTTAATGAAAGGTTAATTGAAGAAAAACAATGTCTAGAAGATGAAATTGAAAGACTTAATAGGTATAATGATGAAAAGGATTTGACACTTGTAAGTTTTGAAAAACTAAAAAGTGAAAATGAATCCTTAAAATCAGAAAATCTTTCAATGAAGTCACAGATCACTGATCTGAATGACAAAATAACATCTCTAGACAATGTTATTCTTAACCGTAATAAGGATTTTGACAAAATGAAAACTGATGTTGATAAATTTAACAAAGGGAAGGATAATATAGAAAAATTATTATCTGCATCTAAACACACTAGGAATAAACATGGACTTGGATACACCCCTAAGGCTAAATCAAAGAAAAATAGTATTCAAAATACTAAGTTTGTTAAGGCTACCAAGTTCAAACCAAAACCTAGGAAACTAAAGTTAAAACCTCCAAATAGATTCATTAACTTATGGGTTCCAAAAAGGTTAGATGATACTGAAAAAGAAAAATATATTGATAATTTTATTAATAAGGTTCATTCATCTAATGATTATATTTTGAGAGGACGTTCAAACTCTTCATGGGTTTGGCATCCTAAAACTTAATCCCATGGACCCCAAAATAAAAAGGGTACCAGTGTGCATACTTTATAATTTTTCAAGTACCAAACAATATATACCAGATAGCGGATGCTCAAAGCATATGACAAGAAATCTATTGAACTTTGGATAAATATGAAAAGGATTTGTTATTGGCATCGGCAAAGTCGGTAACTCTAAAACTAATCTTATTATTTGATAAGTTTATTTCATGTTTTGAATTGATTTGGTTTCCCCTCAAGTGTTTTATTTATATGTATTTATCTCTATATACAAACTCTACATATTGTCTAGCAGTGATTTAAGCGACTCTTTTTTACCCTTTTTGTTGATGACAAAGGGGGAGAAAAGGTATAAATATACTAGGCAAAATGATAGGGGGAGTGCATAGAGTTAGGGGGAGTTAAATATAAAAATATTATATTTTATCTCTCAAATATTTATATGGTTGTCATCATCAAAAAGGGGGAGATTGTTAATACCCTAGGTATCGATTTTGATGATAACAACCATATAAATATTACTACTAACGTATCTCCGAGTTATGCAGTCATATCAGATATATTATGGAGACATTTACAGAGATAATCAAGAATACAGTGGAAGCAAATGAATTATAGTAGAAGGTTAATCAGAGCAATTGAAGAACAAAACCAAATTAGAGAAGAATGCTGAAGGATAAAGGTGTTTGAAGTGATGAGGAGTTGGTTGAACCTTAGAATATCTTGTTAAAGATCTCTTGGAAATTATACTTGAAGATCATCAACCATTGACCTCAACCGAATCACAAAAATCCATAAATATAAGGTAATTTGAAATGCTAAAAATTCGCAACACTTATTAGTGTTGCTGTTCATTTTGCAACATACCCATGTCGACATACTAGGTAGGGGGATGTCGACATGCTAGCCGTTTTTCAGAATTTCAAATTTCAAATGAAGAGACATTTCCCTCCACCTCTTCACCAAAAGACACGTCTCTTCAACCACTATATAAAGGCCTTTGAAAACGAATTTTAACATCAAGAATTCTCATTTTCTCTTACTCCTTCTTCATCAAACATTTGCAAAAGAAATCCATTGCATACTCTTCAAATTTCCTTGCAAATCGATACTATTTCACTCCAATTCTTCACTGATTTGCAAGCCACACAATATCAGAGAGTTGTACTTGAATTCACATCATTCTCTCTCTGATTTCATCCTATTTCTCAAAGAATTCAAAGATATATTGCCATTGGAGGTCTATAGGATCATTGTACCGAATCTACAAGAATCTGTATTGAAGATACGACTACTTGCCATAGTTTGTTGTTGGTGATAAGGAGAAGGTGTTCTTATAGCCTGTAAAATCAAGAGGGTGTGTCTTGTAGCCCGTGAAACCAAGATTGTAAAGGTGTTCTTGCCACCCGTGGAAAGCAAGCGATTGTAGTGGAATTCTGCACGATAGAGTGCAGGACTGGATGTAGGATTGGTTAATCCGAACCAGTACGGGTGTTATTTACATTACTGCATTTTACTTTATTACTTACTTATTCTTTGATTACTTCTTTATATTCATAAGTAAGTAGTTAATACACATTTCACCACTTCTAGTGTCTGAATAGCCTTAAGATCCAACATTGTGTTGTAGCCACCCTTGTTTCTAACAATGGATGTGGAAAATGCTATGAAGAGGAAGCTTGCTTTAAGGCAGCTACAGCGCCGAGCAATGAATTGGTGGAATGCTGTTACCATTGCTACTCCAGAGGATCAGATTTCTTAGGATCAGTATAAGGCTAGATTTGAGAAGAAGTTCACTCCTGCGGCCCAGAAGTCCATGTTGTTCAAGAAATTTGCTGAGTTGAAGCAAGGGGAGATGTCTGTTTCTGAGCATGTGGCATAATTTGATGCTTTTTTGAAGTATGGGATGTATTTTATCGTTACACCTTTGAAGAAGAATGATAAGTTTATCACTAGATTGGACGACTACTTGGGAGAGAAGTTGATGGACCACATTGAAATGTCTATTGAGAAACTTGTGGAGAAAGCCCTTAGACATGAGTGTCTGTGCCCGGAGAATAAAACTGTTATTGTTGAGAAAGAGGAACCAAAAACGCAGTAGGATGGTAGAGGTAAGAAGAAGTGGAATAGAAAAAGGAAGCAACAACAATAAGGAAAAGGGGGTCATAAAAAGAATAAGAGTGTCATGGTTGCAAGGAGAAGGGCCACTATATTAAGGAATGCAAGGCTGTTAAGAAGTGTTATAACTGTGATAAACCAGGGCATAACAAGAAGGATTGTTCGGACCCACCTAAAGATAAGCAGATGGTGAAGGCATATGCTTTGGATGCAGTCCCGACTTCATCTTGTGCTCTTACTGCTAAGTATAAAGGGAAAGGAGTCGTGGTGCAAGGTATGCTTTCCATCAGAGATGTTTCTGTTAGAGTTCTTTTTGATACTGGAGCTTCGCATTCTTTCATCTATGGTGATTTAGTATGCAGACTAGATTTGGAACCCGAGACAGTAGACTGACCATTAATTGTGACGAACCCTGTTGTAGGCTCTACTAGTCTTTGTACGATTTGTCGTGGCTTAGTGTTATCGAGTCATGGATGTTCTTTTGCTTATGATTGCTTTGTTCTTAAGTTTGCTGCGTTCGGGATTATTTTGGAAATTGATTGGCTTAAGAGGTATGCGGCTGTTGTGGATTGCGAGAAGCTAGAGCCTAGAGGTGACAATTGGGAATGTGGAAGGGCGAATGGTAGTGATACGCTGCTTACCAGATGATGGGGTATTAGTCATCTTTCTATATTCGCTTGATATTCCACAAAAAGGATGTCATCTATGCATATCGCTAGAGAGTACCCCGATGTCTTCGAGGAAGTGATAAGATTGACGCCGCATA
Organism: Allium fistulosum; assembly: GCA_030737815.1. Lineage (NCBI taxonomy): Eukaryota > Viridiplantae > Streptophyta > Magnoliopsida > Asparagales > Amaryllidaceae > Allium > Allium fistulosum. The sequence goes on along the minus strand of CM060908.1, from coordinate 80,010,217 downwards.
GAGAGATCGAGTTTCAGATCAACTTAGTGGATGGAGCCAGACCCATAGTGATGCCTTTAAGGTGTATGACACCCAGAGAGCAGAAAGAGTTAGAGGTGCAAGTGGACGATCTGTTGAAGAAAGGATTCATTCGGAGAAGCATATCCAAATGGGGCGCCCCTGTGGTATTTGCGACTAAGGAGGATGGTTCTTTGAGGTTACGTGTGGATTATCGTGAGTTGAACAAGGTTACGAAGAAGAATAAGTGTCGCTTCCACGGATTGATGACTTGTTTGATCAACTGCATGGTGCAAAGGCGTTTTCTCATATGGAATTGGCAACGGGATTTCACCGGTTGAGAGTGACTAAAGAAAGTGTGCCTATTACTGCATTTCGAACACCGTCGGGTTTCTACGAGTGGTTGGTGATGCCTTTTGGGTTGACCAACGCTTCGGCATACTTTGTGGATCTTATGCATAGTCTTCAGAGATCAGTTGAACAAGTTCGTGCTTATGTTCATGGAAGACATTTTGATTTACTCCAGAACCGAGGAAGAGCACAAGACGCACTTGAGGATTGTGCTTGAGATTTTGAGAAAGCACAAGTTGAGAGCTAAGTTCTCTAAGTGTCACTTCTGGAAGGAAGAAGTGAGATTCTTGGGTAATGTCGTGTCAGGACAAGGAATGGAAATGGATCTCGCAAAGGTGGAAGCGATCCAAGATTGGAACTAGCCAGAATGCTACGGAGAAGTTTCCTAGGATAGCAAGATATAACAGGCATTTCATAAAGGACTTCTCAAAAATTGCAGCACCCTTAACCAACTTGACCACGAAGAATCAGACTTTTATTTGAGATGTTAGATGTGAGCATGCATTTGTGATTCTGAAGGAGAGATTGACGAGTGCACCTGTATTAGTTATTCCAGGTGGGAATGAAGAGATGACAGTATACACAGATGCTTGTGGTACTGGTCTTGGAGCTGTGTTGATGAAGAAAGGGAGAGTTGTCGCTTATGCTAGTCGACAGTTGAAACCACATGAAAGGAATTATCCAACCCATGACTTGGAGTTGGCGGCGATTGTGTTTGCTTTGAAGATGTGGAGGTACTATTTGTTGGGAGAAAGACTTGAGCTATTCACGGACCATAAATCCTCGAGTTATCTTTTCTCTTAGAAGGATCTTAATCTTCGATAGTAATGGTGGTTAGAGTTTTTGACCTCTTATGACTTTGATATTTCCTACACTCCAGGGAAAGGTAATGCAGTGGCAGATGCACTAAGCAGAGACATGTTGGATTAGGAACTATGCTTTTTGAATGGAAACATATGGAGTATATAGCTGGATTTGATTTCAGGCCACATTGTGAGCTTGATCCTGAGATGTTAGCAAGTATCTCGATCTGACCTACTCTTATAGAAAGGATTGATACTAGTCAGAATTAAGATGCTAAGCTAGTAGAGATCATGAAAAAGATTGAGATGGGAGTGGAATATGAAGATTTGAGGCAATACGAGATTGACTGAGATGGTTGGTTTCGTAAGGATAAGAGACTAGTTATTCCAGATGTTGATGGATTAGTAGAAGAAGTACTAAGGGAATGCCATCATTCCAGATTGACCATTCATCCTGATGGTAACAAGATGCATAGAGACATGAAGAGGACTTATTACTAGGAAGGTATGAAGAAGTATGTTGGAAAATTCATCTCAAAGTGTATGAATTGCCAGTTAGCGAAGGCTGAGCAGAAGAAGCCTAGTGGGTTGCTACAACCACTAGATATTTCCAAATGGAAATGGGAACAAACATCTATGGATTTTATAGATGGATTGCCACGGATTAGAGCAGGATATGATAATATTTGGATAGTGGTAGATCGACTGACAAAGAGTGCAAGATTCATACCTGTCAAGTCTACCAGAATGGCATCCAAGTTAACAAATTGTATGTTAAGTGGATTGTTCGATTCCGTGGTGTGCCGAAGAGTATTGTAAGCGATGGAGACCCGTTGTTTACCAGTGAATTCTGGAAGAGCTTACAAAAAGAGATTTTGGGAGCCGAGCTGCACTTGAGCACAACTTATTACCCACAGACGGATGGCCAGATCGAAAGAGTGAATCAGATTTTGGAAGATCTTCTTTGAGTTTGTATTATAGATTTTAGAGGATCTTGGGAAGATCATTTGTATTTGGTAGAGTTTGCATATAACAACAGTTATCTGTCAAGTATTGGCATGGCACCATATAAAGCATTGTATGGACGACCTTGTAATTCGCCTTTATGTTGGTGGGAAGCAGGTGAAAAACCGATACTTGGGCCCAAAATGATTAGAGAGACGTCAGAGAAGATAGAGATCATTCGGCAACGAATGAAGGCTGCTCAAGACCATCAAAAGAGTTATGTAGATAAGAGAAGAAGAGATTTGGAATTCTCAATTGGAGACATGGTATTTCTTAAGATATCTCCTTTGAAGAATGTTGTTCGGTTTGGTAGGAAAGGAAAGTTAGCATCCAGATTTATTGGACCGTTTTCAATTATTGAGAGACTTGGGAAGTTGGCTTATAGAGTGGACCTACCTCTGAAGATGGCGGGTGTGCACAATGTTTTTCATATCTCATATCTATGGAAATTTGTGTATGACTCGGGTATCGTGGTAGCACGGGATCAATTGTAAGAAATAGAGGTTGAGGCAGAAGTTTCAAGACCTCGTAAGCCGCTTCGAATCATTGGGAATGAGACGAAACAACTTAGAAGGAAGGTAGTTAAGCTTGTTAAGGTGCATGGAGTGAGGATGATAGCGATTGTACATAGGAGACTGAAGAGAGTACGAGGACAGCCTATCTAGAACTCTTCGAGTAGTAAGACCCATATGTCGTTTCTACTTGCACCATTGTATCTTATACTATTAGAATTTTGCACGCTAGGATAGGTTTTGTTTGCTATGGTTGATTTAACTGTTTAGTTGAATTGTTAAGTGTTTGCTAGTGACTGGTAGGCATGCAAGATAACCTTAGTTGCTTATGTTAGGTATTTCGGGAGCGAAATTCTTAAAGGGGGGAGAATGTAACGACTCGTATTTTACGCATCGAAGGATCATAAAATAATTTTATTTAATTCATTTGTGGTCGTACGATTCTAATATTTTGGTATATGGTTTTTAGGGATGTTTTATACATCTGTGATTTTTTTCCGAATTTCTAAGTGACCATTTTGCCCCTAGAGATCTTATTTCGGCTATAACTTTTAATAGAAGCCGAATTAGATGCTCTAACCTATTTCATTGCTTGGGGATGGTGGTTTCTCATTCCGTAGAGTGGTCATATAGGAAACTCAGATAAGTGGTTAGGAAGTTATAGCAGTTTTAAATTTTAAAATCTGTTGGCCAGAATTAGAAGGGGATTAATGGGCCGAATTGGTATGCCGATTAGTCTAATCAGGTTTGCCTGTAAATATGAGGTGAGAGACCATTTGAAAATTTATCTCTCATTTCAAGTCAGCCCCAAACCCCAACTCCTCTCTAATTCTCCATTCGTCTCATTGGATTTCATCTCAAATCGTCTCTAATTGCAAATTAGATGCTAGATATTCAGCTAGGAGCTTGACCTCATTACTTTGGTTGCATCTTCATCCAATTTCTCACTGTCCGGATCGGATCTTCGTCATATTCATAGGTTTGGTAGGTTTGGCTATGAAATTCTATGTGTTAGATTAGATCTATGCTATAATTGTGATGGTAGATTGAATCAGATGATTTATATGTTCATATTGGATGTAAATGGATGATTTGATATGTTTGATTTGCTGTTATGTTTGAACTGCTTGTTATGCTTGATTCTTTTGCTAGTGTTGTGCCTGTTTTAGGACTTAGGTTGGTGACCGGAGCATATCGGGAACAAAGTTCGTTGGAATCGCACGAAACTTGGAAGATAGGCTCTGGAACATGGCAGGAAGACACCTTGAAAATTTCATGACAATTGGAGCTAAGTATTTGGGTCAGCACCGATCCGATCGAATTGGATCAGTTCCGATCCAAAATTAGCACGCTAATTGAAGTGAGATCCACATAGGAAAATGAGCATGGATTTTAGAGTTGCTCTATGAAGTTCGATTGGAGGATAAGCCAAGTGTGCATAGAAGAGAAGACCCGAAGGCTAAGAGGGATGGCTAAGGGTCTATGGCATCTAAAGGGAGTGCACTAGAGGTTGGAAGAGAAATGAAGTCCAAAATGGTTAAGTATGTGGATCGGTACTGATCCAATTGGACCGGGCCGACACCGATCCAAATTATTGGCTCTATTGGATGTGAGATCCAGGGTGGATACTATGGGGCTGTAGCGGATCATGCTGGAAGTTGTGGCTCGCTGATTGCTTCTACGGTGTGGAAGTTATAACATAATGAAGTTTTGGCTCTTTAGTCGGGGGCTCCGATAAGAAGTAGGATCGAAGGAGTTGATAGACAGCTCGGGATGGAATGAGGCTGTGGTATAATGGACCGGGTTGAGTGGTAGGACTCATGCCCAGAAATGAATTGGAGTTGTGAAAGCTCTGAAGATTTGGGAGTACCAAGGAATTGTTGATAACTCGGAGTATTCTGGTTGTGTTCAAGCAGGGGTACTATATGCGGGGCCACCCGAGGGCTGGTAGCGCCAGTCGTGTATCTTGGACCGCTTCGAGAGGGTCTAGTGTCAGCCGGTATGGAGGTACTGTAGGAGACAACCGTGCGGGGTTTCGGACCTGAAAGTACGGGGGAACACAATCGAGAATCGGGATTTCCATTAGTCTATGGCAAGCGAGGATGGGGCCATATGAGTTATCATATGTTCAAGGCTTTAGAAGATGATAGCTAGATTTTGATCGATGGATGCTATGGTTGCTATCTTTGCTATTTCTCTTGGGTAAGCTATCATCTATAGGAATGTTGGAGAAGGGATTAAGAATATGGTCAATGAAGGAGGTTGCTTAGATTCTTTTATCCTGTTCTGTTACAATATTGTTAACACTAAAAAAGTGAACGCTAACACCCGGTGTGTGTGGTTGAGTTGTGAAAGCACCACCCGCGTGACGGGAACAGAATTTAAGCAGTAAAACAGCAGAAAAAGCAGTAAAAGACAGCAGTTTATAGTGGTTCGGCTTGAGATTAAGCCTACGTCCACTTTGAATCTCTTTATTACTGAATCCGGTTACAAATCGATACAAATCTCTTATGAAAACAGTACAATTTGATCACAAGAAACAATCTTGACTACTAGCTCAATCTTCGACGATGAAACTCGATGAATCCGTGTTGGATGTAAGGAATTCCTCTCGAAGCTTGTTGTAGCATCTCGAATGTTTGGAGATCTTTGATTGCTGAATGAATGGAGATTTCGACAGAGTAACGGTGCTTGAAGAAATGAATGGCCAAAAGTCTCTCTCTCGTTGGAGTTGGAGCTCTATTTATAGGATTGGTTCTGGGTGAGATTCTGTTCGCCAAGTCCTAGGTCGGAGCCGACTTATAGCAAGCCGTAGGTCTTAGGTCGGCGACGAGATAGGAGTTCTTGCCTTTTAGTTACTCCTGAATACGAGCTATTCAACTGAAGTCCTAGGTCGGCAGCGACTTAACGTAAGTCGTAGGTCTTAGGTCCCTTAAGTCATCAAGTTGGCAACAGCCTTAAGTCGTAGGCTTTTTGAGTCGGACCATTTTGATTCGTACACTGTTAGGTCGGAGCATTCCTTGACTCGGAGCATTCCTTAGGTCGGCAACCTACTTAAGTCGGTGTTAGCTCTTAAGTGATAGATTATCTTAAGTCGTACGCTGTTAGGTCGGACCTGTAGCTTAGGTCGTATGCTGCTTTAAGTCGGACCGGTTAAGTCGGCACACTTTAACTCGTACGTTTTTAGGTCGGAACTTTCTTAACCCGGTAGGTCGTAAGTTCCCATAGGTTGTTAAACTTCTTGAGTCCGAAGCCCTTGTTAACTCGCAATTTGTTAAGTCGGTAAGCTTCCTTAGGTCGTAGCCTGTTTAGCCGGAATCGTCTTTAAGTCGTTATGTCGTAAGTCTTAGGTCGCGAACAAAAGAGGATTAACATTTGCCCCTCGAAGTATATGCCTAAACCATAGGTCGTATGCTTCGATTCTCTTAACTCTTTTTGGTTAGGCCGGAAACGACTTAACATATGCCTTAGGTCGTACACCGTACAAGTCGACTCGCCTTCCAGTGTATAAATAGTTAAGACATCCTCCCTCTCCCTCACTTATCGTTCTTCTCGAATCAGCCATTGACGCAATTTAGAGCTCCCAAAGATAAATTCCAACCATCCAATCGTCGATCATCTTCCTGTTATACTCCGTAAGTCGATCCGGTCTTCGTTCACCCATGTCTATTGTCGAATTGATAACCTCCCAATTTTCGACTCCCACTTGTTTTTAGGCGCCGCGATTCACCATGAATAACCCTTCGATTGTCCTGCAATTGCCATCGACCATGTTGTAGTTGTGATAGGATAACAGTACATCGGATTCGCAGCAAATCTGGGGCGATTCGAATTGGCTTTTTGGGTGATCAAACGGTGTGATGGAATGAGGATCGCCATTGGCAGTGAGGCTATTGGGTTAACGGGTTAAGAGTTAGGGAGGAAAATTGGTCGAGGTACCGGCCCGGTCACGACTTAGTGATTCCGTGTGACTCAGTGACTTCCATGGTTTAAGTCGGAACCGACTTAACAGTTTCGAGCGACCTACGTTTTGAGTCGCTTCTGAGTTAGGACTTGGAGGATTTCTTGTTGCCTTGAATTGGGGCCTTTTCTTCTTTCTCCGACTTAAGACTCAGGGACTGCTGGCCTGATATGCCAACGACTTGTAGTATAAACGACTTACCCTAGCTCGCCTCAGAACCTTTAAGTCGTGGACGAGTTAGCACATATGTTCTCGAACTGAAGCTTCATAGCTCTATAAGTGTTATGGCTGATGACCCAAAGAACTTAGAGGACCAACGACTTAACTTAACCCATAGGAAATCTTTCTTAAGTCGTCACCGAGTTAGTACTTGAGTCTTTGGCGACTTAGCACTTGACTTTTAAACTTTGCCTGGACTTCGAACTGTTGAACTATGAACTGTGTTGCATGTATTTCTTTTTACAGATTGCTTCAATTTGCAAGCTAACAATCCTGCTTAATACAACATTTACAAAATACTGGGTCGAATATACTGTCACTGACTGCCCACATCGAACGACAGATTAGTTGATAAAGAAAAAGTTAAATTGAATGAATATGAATGAAATGCTGTACAATAACCAATTCAAGTGAAGTATTAAAACAAAATCGTAATAGTCAACCGAAACTGATTTGTCTGTATTAACACTGCACTTGAACATTAACAGGTTCTGAAATTTTGTAATCGATTGATTGTCAACTAGTTTAATTCCAGTTATGCTTGCCTTTTACTTTCATTAGTTTTGCACAACACTTCACACTTTTTAAGAAACGTGCACCTTCACATTTGAACATCCAGTTGATTGTGTAGAATGTCTTCTCCACAAGAAAAAATAGAGCAAGTTGAAGAGACATTTCCAGTTGCTGTCCCGCTGAATGATCCTCCAGAAAGGACTCCTACCACTCTAAGCCATAAAGTCTTTTGTCAATTATGCATCCAGTTTGGCATTGCCGAAGCTGACGCTTTGTTCCCTGGAATAAATGATACTGCTGATAGGCCGCCCCATGGCTTTGTCGCAGTTAACCGCCAAATGTGTTTGAGTGGGGCTATCCCCCCATTTAACGACTGTCTTCGAGAACTTCTCCTCCGACTATCTATTTCCCCTTTTCAACTACACCCCAACGGCTACTCCATCCTGCTGGGACTGTGCGTGCTTTTTAGGAGAACGCTGGACCGTTTTCCCAGTTTTGCAGAAATTCGCTATCTGTGCACTTTCGCTAAAAACAAAGATCATCCTTCTATCACAGTAGTGAGGAGTGCTAGAAATCGTAAGTTGATCACCGGTCTCCCTGAGAGTGTTCATAGTTTCCTAAGCCAGTTTTTCTATGTTCGCTGTCCCCCGGGATTTTACGCTGTCTGGAGAGTAGGAAGTAAGATCACTTGCCTCTATTTTTCATGTTCTTTCAAACTTACCAAAGTCCGTGTTATCAAGTGCTAACTTTGCCTTTTTTCTTTCCAGCACTTCCTCCTCCTTCTAGAGATCCCGGTCACAAGGTGACTTTTGAGAGGCTTATGGCGGTGCCGGTTGAGGAAAGGAGTATCCAGTTTCTATTGACAGACGAATTTTTACATCAATTCGGTCTTTTACACTCTTCTCACTTTACCCAGCCTCGTGAAGTTTCTAATCTTCCAGCACAGACATCAGATGCCCTAGCTTCAACGGAAGAGATGGCTTCAAAGGAGCCAACTGTAGACACTACATTAGTAAAGTGTTCTACTTCTATTGGCGTTGCGGGAACGTCCAGCAAACCGGCGCTTGCTCCAATTATTGAAGAGGAAGAAAATCCTCGAATTTTTGAAAAATCAGCCGATGTGGAAGTTGAAAAGGAGAATTCTGCTGAGCATCATAATGATGACACCTTTGATGACTTGAGTGACATAATGATAACTTCTCAAGAGCTTTTCAAGGATAATATTCCAAAAGCGAACTCTCCTTTTGTTGAAGCGACTTCCTCTTTGAAACAAACTTCGACGCCTTCTACACCTGTCGTCTCCATTCCCGCACTAAAGCGTGGTTTGTAGTTTGACGCACGTAGTTCGCACGCCGCACACACTTAGGATTTTTCAGCACTTATAAGCATTTATCCTCTTTTTCTGGAAATTTCTAAACTTTACTTCTTTTTCGGTTTTCAGATTCTCTGATGGGGCGTACCGGCTCATACTATGACTCATTTCAGCGCCATGGAGGTCGTGGATCTTATGACTTTAGGAGATATCTTGGTGACCAGAGAGAGACAGATGAGGAAAGGGCTCAAAGGAAGGCTCAAGAAAAATGGGATTATGAGCAGCGACAGAGAAGAAGAGACGCTGATCGATATGATTCTTCTTACAGAAGTTACGATTCTCATAAGCGAAAGTCTTATGATGACAAGGGGAAGACTCATATTACTGACGAATCGAGCAAACGGTCCAAGCCAAGTGACGTGTCTGTAATTTATGAGAAAACTGATGCTCCTATCCCTTCTGATACTCCGGCCGGCTCTCCTCCTTTAAAGAAAACCAATATCCAAACGATCATCAGCAGGCCCCAATATCAGGTTAAAGACGGCCCTCCAACACTTCAAAGCCGGTTTCCGAACTGGTGCTTAAAAGGAGTGCGTTTTGACCTGGATTTGGTCCCAATCGATAAGCATGACATGCTTAAAAGTCTTGATGTAGTTAGGCTTAACATTAAGAGGATGTCGCAATGGCAGAAACTTGTTGATGAACTCCAGAGAGTTAACCATTTGAATCTTGAAAACATGCTGACTCTGGAGAATGATAAAGCTGAATGGGATAAATGGTGCAAGCAGCATGACACGGAGATGACGAATATCGCAGATGACAATGCAAGGCTTGAATCTGAAGTCAAGCAGCTTAAGGAAAATCTCGCCTCTTCTTCTGCATCACATACTCAAAAAGAAGAAGTCTTTCAGAAGCAAGTGCGGGATGCACATGCTGCACAAAGAGATGTCGAAATGAAGCTTGCCGCCGAACAGCACATTGTTGAGAAATATCGCATAGAAAATGCTGAATTACGGGAAAAAGTTACTTCCCAGAACGTGGAGATTGAATTACTGAAGTCTCAACTTGCTAACGCTGAGAAAGAGCGTGATGAGGCCGTTGCTGGTCGAGCTGCAGCTGTCGCCGAAAAAGAGGCGGCCGAGCAATCACATGAGACAACAAAAGCTAACATCAGCTCCACCTTATTTGACTTTTATCTGCATAGCGTTCTGGGTCATGGGAGCCTCTCTTTTCTGGGTCCTGACTATGAGGTTACCCTGGCCGAAGTATGGGAAGTAGCAGTTGACATGCTTGGCGGGGTCGGCTATGATGAGGCGGAACTCGAGGTACGCTACCTTGACGAAGAAGCTCGTGCTGCTCTTGCCAAGGAAAAAAAGCAACTTGCTGAAGCCAGAGCTGGAATATTGGCAGAAGAACATCTAGAGAAGAGAATATCTTTGACTGCCCCTGTCCACACTTCGACTTCAACTGACGTCGATATTGTTGGTTCCAGCTCTCACTTTTCTTCTCCTGCAAAAACTGTGGAGGCCAAGCCCGTCACAACCGAATCTCCCCTTACTCGTATTGAGGAGCAGAGCCAAGAAGACACTGAGGCTGATAAATTTGAAATTGACTTGTCAAAACCGACTTCTCCAGGTAATTTTGGTGTCTATCTAGATCCAGTGAATCATTCAATTGATTTAACCGAGTTTGACGACCTTCTTACCTATTACTTAAACTTTGGTGAATCGATACCTTCTCTTTTCTCGGAGAATACCGATTTTAACTTCTTTCCTTCTACAGCGGAGGCACCAAAAACTGCACAAGTTTCCACTCCTTCAGTTGCCATTCCTCCATCTTCACAGATTACTCCTCCTTCTGCTTCCCAACCGGGATCACAGGCAGAGAAAATCGAAGCTCTTCAAGGCCTGGATGATCCGGCTGTTTCGCAGGAGCAGAAGGCGGAGGATCTTGAAAACATCGAGAAGACCCCGGAGCAGTCTCTAGATGATGACACGAAGCTTTCAACATTGCTTGCTACTTCGGGGAGCGAATCTTCTTCGAAGAGGAAGGGGAAGCGTGCCATAAGGAAGAAGAAGAGAAGTGCTTCGACAGGGGAAGACAAAACAGAAGAAGACCCAACCACTCCTCCTTCTCCGTCCCGCCCACATCGGATTCCGAAATTAACTATTAGGCCAAGCAAAGGCTCCAAGGGTGGCGGGAAGAAGGAATGACAAGCTGAACTTTCTACTTCTTATTTTGATTCTTACATGTACAGACCGGAGATTGTGCGGGTACCGGTCCCTGCTTTTGCTTTTTTGAGATATCTGCACATGTAAAGAATTTTCATAGTACTAAATAAAACAGTAATTTTACTTGTACAAATTCTTGTTTATGTGAGAACGCATCTGTTTCTCTTTTTTAGTGTAGGATAAACGATTCCTTTTACTTGTTCAAACTCTTTGTCTATGTTTGGGAATACATTTATTCCACATCTATTTTTCGTGATATTGCAATGAACTTGTAGTGTGTTGCTTTTATTAATATAATTGAATTGTATAGTGTTGCCCCCATACCACAAGTGCATTGCAATATTTCTAGCTTTTACAAGACTGATATTCTCACTTCAGAGAATAACAATTCTACTTTTAGGGGAAGAATCATTCTGCTTTTAATAGAGTATATCTCGTTTTTTGGAGAAACTTTTATTTTTTCTTTCTTTCTGAAGAACACTTCAACCATCGGGGATGATCACTTTCATTTGTCAAAAAAGAAAGTAGATTTCCCTATGCAGTGAAATGAACTTTTCTGAAAGAATTTTGTAGCATTTCAACTTTTTTAGGAGGAACTTTTTGAAATGAAAAGGTTAACCTTCCTTTGAGAGTTGAACTGTGCTTCCGGAGAAGGTTTTTCGTTCGAGTATTCTATTTTGGGACATGCCTCCGGAGAGGGCTCCTCTTAAAGAGTTGTGTCTCTGAAGAGGTCTTGTGCCTCCGAAGAGGGCTTGCGGTGCCTTGGGAAAGGGCTTTTGCCTCCGAAGAGGTCATGTGCCTCCGAAGAGGGCTTGTGGTGCCTTGGGAAAGGGCTTTTGCCTCCGAAGAGGTCATGTGCCTCTGAAGAGGGCTTGTGCCTCCGAAAAGGGCTTGTGCCTTCGAAGAGGGCTTTTTGATTGTCTGGAAGTTACTTTCTCATGGTTGGATGGATCCACGGGGCGGATGCAAGTTGTTTGGTTGGATGCTTGTTTGCACAAACAATCGCAATTAATTAACAAGGGCCCTGTTCCTTCAGCTTGGGAAGGTGCCCCTCTGGTGATTCCACCAATCTTTTTTTTTATTGAGAGAGGTACTTTCATTTTTTGGCGTGCCTCGTTAGAGGGCTTTGTTGACCTTTGAGAAGAAACGTTGGTTGGTTGTTATGCCAGGGGGGTTGCGTCTCAGGGGCGAGTAGATCCACGAGACGGACGCAAGCTGCCTGATCGGATGCATCACGATCAGTTAGCAAGGGCCCTGTTCCTTCTGCTTGAGAAGGTGTCCCTTCGGTGGTTCTTACCGGCTCTTTTATTGAGAAGCATACCTCCTTTTGGCTGCTTCTTTGTTTGCTTGGCAATGTTCTCTCATCATCTGCTCATTAGCGATCTTTTATTATCGTTTCCAAGCGCATCTTCTTTCCTTTTACAAGTAAATTGCTTCATCCGAAGAAGTGGACTTCACTGTTGAACGATTTCACGGGACAAACGCAAGTTATCTAGTTGGATGTCTGTTCATATCGACAATCTCAACCAATTAACAAAGGTTCGCCACAGTGGAGTCGCCAACTTTTTATGTGAAGTTCTCCTTGTATAGGATTTGAATTTGGAATTTTTTGTCGCTTGGTATTTGCGTAATAGGTGATTTATAGAGGTCGCTTGGCTTTGTGACGAGCAAGCCTTGTTTTAATGTCCTGCAATTTTGAATCGACATTTTAGCAATACATTTAAAGTATTTACAATCGAAATAAAACAGGCATTATGAAATAGTAAAGAACACAAGATTTATAGTGGTTCGGCCAAGAATCGGGCCTACATCCACTTTATAGCTTCCATTCATTCACACTGATTTACAATGTTTTACAATACAACTGATACATTCATCACTATTTTACAATTTTGAGCAAAGCTTTTTTTTTAAGTAAAATAAGGACGTAAGTGGTTGCTGTTCCAGGCTCTTGGAATTGGATCTCCTTCAACAGTTATGAGTTTGAAAGTGCCATCAAGAAGTTTACTGCCAATGGCATATGGTCCTTCCCAGTTTGGTCCAAACACACCAGTTGCCATCATGATCCTTTTCAAAATTAAGTCCCCGACCTCAAAGCTGCGTTGGCGAACTTTAGAGTTGAAGTGCCTGGCTATCCTTTGCTGATAAGCTGAAACTCTGAGCCTTGCTTCTTCTCTTTTCTCATCAAGAAAATCAAGTGCTTCAAGTTGTAGCTTTTCATTTTCAGCTTCGTTTAAATGAACTCTTCTATGTGAAGGAACTTCTACTTCCACTGGAATCATTGCTTCTAATCCGTATGCCAGTGAAAATGGAGTGTGCCCAGTCGCAGTTTTGTGAGTGGTTCTGTATGCCCATAGTGCTAAGGGAAGCTTATCGACCCAACCACCTTTTGCTCTTTCGAGTTGCTTTTTGATGGTTGACTTGATGATTTTATTCACTGCTTCCACTTGCCCGTTTGCCTGCGGATGAGCCACTGCTGAGAAGCTTTTCCGAATTCTGAACCGTTTGCAAAAATCCTGGAATTCTTCACTTTCAAACTGAGTACCGTTGTCTGTGATTATCTTCTATGGCACACCATATCTGCAAATGATATTCTTCGTTACAAAATTTATCATATTTTTAGAAGTAATGGTGGCCAAAGGTTCAGCTTCAGCCCATTTGGTGAAATAATCGACAACAACAATAGCATATTTGACTCCTGATTTGGCAACTGGTAATGGTCCGATTAGATCTATCCCCCAAATAGCGAATGGCCACGGACTGACCATTTGTGTTAGTTCAGTGGAAGGTGCCCTTGGAATCTTTGCAAATCTTTGGCACTTGTCGCATTTTCGGGAGTGGATAGCTGCATCTCGATTAATATCGGGCCAGAAGTACCCATATCGGAGGACTTTCTTGGCGAGAGTTTGACCGGCTGAATGATCTCCACATTCTCCTCCGTGTATCTCGACTAGAATTGTCTTGGCTTCTTCCTTAGTTACACATCGGAGCAGTGGCATTGAAAATCCCAGTCTATATAATCGGCCATCTTGAATTACATATCTTGACGCTTTCCTCAATAGTTTTCGACGTTCCCTAGAACTTTCTGGAAGGGAACCATTGAGTAGGTATTCTTTGATTGGAGTCATCCATGATTCATGCTCTTGAGATGTAGCCATAATCCAATCAACATCCATTTCATCAATGCTTGGAGCTGACAGAACTTCTACAGGAACTAACCCCAGTAATTGAGCTTCTCCGGAACTTGAGTACTTTGCTAGAGAATCTGCCTTCATATTTTCCTCTCGAGGTATGTGGCTTATTGAATAGTGATCGAAATCATTGAGGAGTTCGGAAGTTTTTGTCAAATATGCAGGCAAATTTCCTCCTTTGGCTTGAAATTCTTTCTTCACTTGGCAAACAATAAGCTGAGAATCGCTGAAAATCTGTAACACTTTTATGTTTAGTTCCTTGGCGATTTTTAAACCGGCAATAAGTGCTTCATATTCTGCTTCATTGTTTGTTGAAGGAAATTCCAGTCTCAATGCATAACATAATGATCGTCCTTCGGGGGTTTCAAGTACAACCCCTGCCCCAGAACAATAATCATTTCTTGAGCCGTCAACATATAACTTCCACTGTATTGGAATGCAGTCAGTTGTTTCTTCCTTATTGTCACCTTTGTCAGTAGACTCCGCAATGAAATCTGCTAAAGCTTGTCCGTTGATTGCTCTTCGGGGGTTGTAAGTGATGTCATACTGGCTAAGTTCAATGTTCCATTTCAAAAGACGACCCGAAGTTTCAGGACGAAACAGGACTTGCTTTAGAGGTTGATCAATAAGAACCTTGATAGGATGAGCTTGAAAGTATAGTCTCAATTTCCTGTAAGCAATTAGCAAACAATAGGCGAGCTTTTCTATCTTCGAATAATTCATCTCTGCCCCAGTGAACCGTTTGCTGATGTAATAGACTGGACGCTGTACTTTCATATCTTCCCGTACAAGTGCTGCACTGAGGGCGTGGGATGAAATTGCCAAATAGATGAAAAGGTCTTCACCGTCAGTAGGCTTGGAAAGAACCGAAGGTGTTTCCATATGACAAATTAGTTCATCGAAAGCATTCTGGCATTCGGGAGTCCATTCAAAATTTTTCTTTCCTTTCTTTAGAGCGTCAAAGAAGGGAATGCATTTGTCTGTGGCTTTGGAAATGAAGCGACTCAGAGCAGCGACTTTTCCATTGAGACTTTGCATTTCTTTCTTTGTTTTAGGGGCTTTGACCTCCCTTAGAGCTGTGATTTGAGTAGGATTGGCTTCAATGCCCCTGGCGCTCACAATGAAACCTAAAAATTTCCCAGACTCTACTCCGAACGAACATTTCAATGGATTGAGCTTCATTCCGTACTTTCGAAGAATTGCGAACATTTCCTCCAAGTGACCCATGTGATCTACAGCTTTCTTTGATTTTACCAACATATCGTCGACATAAACTTCCATGGTTCTACCAATCTGAGGCTTGAACATTGCATTGACGAGCCTTTGGTAGGTTGCCCCAGCATTCTTCAATCCGAAAGGCATAACTTTGTAGCAGTAGAGACCCACATCTGTAATAAAGCTTGTGTCTTCTTGATCCGGCTCATGCATCATAATCTGATTGTATCCAGAGTAAGCATCCATAAACGATAACAACTCATGCCCAGCTGTTCCATCCACCAATTGATCAATTCTGGGCAGCGGGAAGCAATCTTTGGGGCATGCTTTGTTTAGATCTGAGAAATCTATGCATACTCTCCACTTTCCATTTGCCTTCTTGACCAATACTGGATTTGAAACCCAATTTGGATAAGTGGAGTTTCTGATAAAGCCGTTTTCCATGAGCCGGTCGACTTCTTCCTTTAGTGCTGTCGACCTTTCTGGGCCTTGAGTTCTTCTTTTCTGTTTCACTGGTGCGAATTTCGGATCAATGTTCAAAGTATGTACGGCAATTTCCAGGGAGATCCCACAAATATCAGCATGACACCAGGCGAACACATCTAGATTGGCTTTTAAGAATGATATCAGTGTGTTTTGAACTGCTATGCTCAGCTGTGAACCCACATTGAGTACTTTGTTCGGGTCCTTTGAATCAACAGATATTGGTACCGTTACTTCCACAGGTACCACCCTATTCTCCCCTGTACTGGCTTTTCTAGGGTCCATTTCTTTCCTTACATTGTTGTGTTCGCCAGTACAGGGGCCACTCCGTAGCTGCTACAAGGTTGGTTCTTTGATGCGGAGCGGAGCTGCCGCATCTTTTTCCATCTCTCTTTTTCGGGCCTCACGGAGCTCTACAAGATAACATTCTCGCCCCGCGTTCTGATCTCCCTTAATGACAGCAACCCTATTATCAGTGGGAAATTTCATTGTTAAGCACCACAGAGCGAGGACGGCCCTGAAAGCAGCAAGAGTAGGACGACCCAAGAAAGCATTATAGGCAGAGAATCCATCAACAATTACAAAGGTTTGCTTTCGAACCGACTTCTTATGCCCTTCGCCCATTTCAACAAACAAATCCACCGTTCCAATTGGCTGTTTCAGCTCTCCTGTAAATCCGGCAATCTTGTGCGAAGAGGCTTGTACGTCTGTCATCGGAATTTTCATTTGGTCAAATGTCTTTTTAAAGAGTATGTTGCACGAGGCACCACTGTCAACCAACACTCTTCTGACAATAGCCGGCCCAATACCGACAGAAACAACTAAAGGGTCCTTAGTAGGAGCTTCCACATCAATAGAATCCCTGACTCTGAACATAATATCATCATGAGAAGTCTTCTGCTGCTTTAGAGGTGAAGCATCTTCTAAGATTAAGACACTTTCTTCAGTTGGGGCATACTTCAAAGCTCTAGCATACCTTTCCATTTCACCCCAACTCCTGCCAGCCGGGTGAGGTCCTCCTATGATCACGTTGATAACAGGTCTTTCCTTTCCAACAGGCCTCTCTCCTGAGTCAGATGAATGAGCTGGGGGTAACTGTCCTTGGTTAGATGAAGACGGGTCTTTCCTATTTCTTTTCACATACTGCTGCAACTTATTCTCTCTCAACAATTCCTCAATTAGGCTTTTCAAGTGGCGGCATTCGTTGGTATCGTGGCCTGGTTGATTATGAAATTTGCAAAATCTTCCGCTTTGAACAGCATTTTTCCCAACTTTTACTGCTGATGGTTTTGGAAAATCAACAGCATCCTTAGTGGCGATGAAAATATTCTCCGGGGTATCAGTCAGAGGAGTAAAATCCAAAGGTTTGAGGAAGCGGGGCTTTTTGAGATCTTTCTGCTTCTTCCCACCATTACTTTCCCTCTTCTGATTTGCAGATTCTTTCTTGTTCTGAACTGTAGCATTATTTTCCACCACTGTTGTCACAACTTTAGCTGACGCGGAGAGATTCTCTAAGCGCATGAACTCATCAGCCTTTTTGTAGAATTTTTCGAGCGAATTTGGTTCTTTCATTTTTAACCATTTTCCAAACTCACTAGACTTGTCAACAGCCCGCATCAAGTAGGTTAAGATCATTCGCGGTTCCGCGTTATCAACTTCTGCTAGGGCTAGATTAAAGCGATTCAAGAAGGATTTAATGGGCTCTCCAGGATTCTGTTCAAGACTTGAGAGTGACATTATATCCTTTGCCCTTGAGATGTATAATCTGAATTGTTCCTTGAATTTTCGGGTCAGATCAGAAAATTGATCGACAGATCGCACGGGAAGCTTGGTGAACCAAAGTAACGCCACTCCTTCTAAGTATACCGGGAAATACCGGCATTTAATCTCGTCAGTCGCTCTGGCACCAGTCATGTGCCAATCATATTTGTATAGGAATTGATTTGGATCACTCGTTCCTCGATAAGAAGGAATGGTGGGAGGAACGAATTTTCTCGGGAACTCAGCTTTTAAGATCCTTTCTGTGAATGGAGTTTTACTCGAGGCGAATCCCCAATCATTCTCATCCTCGTTTCTTTGCATGCTTTCCTTCATTATCTGCCGAACCATGCTAGAGAGATATTCCTCATTGTTTAGAGATTTCGCAGAATAGACCTCGGCCATCTTTTCGGGGGTTTGTCCATGTAAATGCTCACGGAGAACTGGTGACGGCCTGGATCCTTCAGCCTGGAGGGGTGCCCCTTCAGCAGCACCTGATCCCCCATGAGGAATATTTCTCCCTTCGAAATTGGGAGCAGCATTAGCAAAGTTTTCCTCATTACTTACTGGTCTTTGATTCGCCCCAAATAGAGCATTCAGCTTTTCCATCATCAGATTATTCTGAGTTTCAATCTGCTGGTACAGTCCGGATACAGCAGCATCTAACTCTTGTCGCGTCACACCGACGCTTGGAGCTGCCTGATTTGGAGAAAGAGAAGTGGCAGTATTGTTACGGTCATCATCAGTTCTGACAAACTTTCGTTTCCTTCCAGGAGCCATTATGTCTGATAGACTTCTGGTTTTGTAGGAAATTCTTTCAGCAAACTTCTGTGAAGCAATGGTGAGTAGTAGCCTGAGTTGGGTTCTCAGTGAAAGCACCAAAAATGTTAACGCTAAAAAAGTGAAAGCTAACACCCGGTGTGTGTGGTTGAGTTGTGAAAGCACCACCCGCGTGACGGGAACAGAATTTAAGCAGTAAAACAGCAGAAAAAGCAGTAAAAGACAGCAGTTTATAGTGGTTCGGCTTGAGATTAAGCCTACGTCCACTTTGAATCTCTTTATTGCTGAATCCGGTTACAAATCGATACAAATCTCTTATGAAAACAGTACAATTTGATCACAAGAAACAATCTTGACTACTAGCTCAATCTTCGACGATGAAACTCGATGAATCCGTGTTGGATGTAAGGAATTCCTCTCGAAGCTTGTTGTAGCGTCTCGAATGTTTGGAGATCTTTGATTGCTGAATGAATGGAGATTTCGACAGAGTAACGGCGCTTGAAGAAATGAATGGCCAAAAGTCCCTCTCTCGTTGGAGTTGGAGCTCTATTTATAGGATTGGTTCTGGGTGAGATTTTGTTCGCCAAGTCCTAGGTCGGAGCCGACTTATAGCAAGCCGTAGGTCTTAGGTCGGCGACGAGATAGGAGTTCTTGCCTTTTAGTTACTCCTGAATACGAGCTATTCAACTGAAGTCCTAGGTCGGCAGCGACTTAACGTAAGTCGTAGGTCTTAGGTCCCTTAAGTCATCAAGTTGGCAACAACCTTAAGTCGTAGGCTTTTTGAGTCGGACCATTTTGATTCGTACACTGTTAGGTCGGAGCATTCCTTGACTCGGAGCATTCCTTAGGTCGGCAACCTACTTAAGTCGGTGTTAGCTCTTAAGTGATAGATTATCTTAAGTCGTACGCTGTTAGGTCGGACCTGTAGCTTAGGTCGTATGCTGCTTTAAGTCGGACCGGTTAAGTCGGCACACTTTAACTCGTACGTTTTTAGGTCGGAACTTTCTTAACCCGGTAGGTCGTAAGTTTCCATAGGTTGTTAAACTTCTTGAGTCGGAAGCCCTTGTTAACTCGCAATTTGTTAAGTCGGTAAGCCTCCTTAGGTCGTAGCCTGTTTAGCCGGAATCGTCTTTAAGTCGTTATGTCGTAAGTCTTAGGTCGCGAACGAAAGAGGATTAACAAATATCTTGTTATCGTTTATTTGAGTAGCATATTATATCTTATTACTATGTGCTAACTTTTTTGTTACAGGGACAGGTCGGGCATGAGTTTTTGTACCTGTATAGTACCATATTTTCCAGTATAGCTTTTGATAGTCATTTACCGCTCACACCAAACTGTTGTTTGACCCAAGGTTTTATGTTTTCTCTTATCATCTTGGGTACTCTTAAATGAGTAGACTAGATGACAGGTTAGGAGTCCCAGCTGCTGTACGAAGACGAGCTTGGAGAAGCTATGGCGTATTACTCTATATTTGTAGTTTCCGCTGTCTGTTTCTAAGTACTCTGTGGGATGTAGTGGGGAAACGTTGTACTGAGATATTATGACATTTGTACCACAACTCATGATTTAGTGGAGATGTTATGGCTCACTATATTCTGTTGTATATTTTCTATATTATATTTTATCCATGCGTTGTGAGATATGCAACAAGTTTTCTGCTTTACATTTCAACCCTTGACGATCTTTACATATCAGCCTGGCACGGTTACAGTGCTCTTTTAGGTCATTGATGTTGGGTGGTATAAGGCGGTCGTCACAGTTGTACTTAGCAAATAATAAGCTACATCCCATTTTTGAATTTTGATGAAAATTAAAATTTTTAAAATTTGATTTTTATCAAAATTCGAAACGTAAAAATTAGAATTAGAATTTTTATATATCTGCTTGTTTTATTAGTTAAATCAAATTTAAATCTTTAAATGAGTTAAATGAGCAATCAGCTTATTAAATGGGTTAGATAAGATTGATCCCTGTACTAAATTGGTCAAAAAGAATGGATCATAAATGGATTGGATCAAATTCGACCCAACCCATTTTGATCCAACCCAACCCGTTTGACGGGTCTACGCGTACGGCTAATTTTCCTCCATTATTTTTACTTATTACAACCGATACCATTAATAGGATGTTTCCATGCCCTTTTCCCATAATATTTTCCAACCCACCCCTTTACGAATTACCCCTTTCACTTCAAAAAAACACCAGGCATACAAAAAAAGTGTGCACAAATTTACCACAACGTGTGTCCTCGTCTTCACCAAACCTCGGTATTTAAAGCATCTCCGGTAGGAGGGCTAAGTTTGACATGAAGAATAAAAAAAACGTCGATTCCTTCCACCTCTCCAGCAGTCGAGTGAAAGGAAACAATGTTTTTTTAATTATTCTATTATCTATAAACGGTTTTTGAAATCCATTTATAGTTTGTTGGATTTTTTTTCGATTTGACCTCATTTTTAAACTTATTATCGCAAATAGCTTCGTTTCAAAACTAATATCACTTATAGTTCTGTTTTGGCCAGCTCAGCGTTGAGCTGGCCAAAACATACTGACGACTTTTCAAAAGTCGCCAGTTATATATTTTTTTGAAAAACATACTGACGACTTTTCAAAAGTCGCCAGTTATATATTTTTTTGAAAAACATACTGACGACTTTTCAAAAGTCGCCAGTTATATATTTTTTTGAAAAACATACTGGCGATTTTTCAAAAGTTGCCCATATGTTAATTTTTTTTACTACGAACATACAGACGACTTTTGAAAAGTCGCCAGTATGTTTTTCAAAAAAAAAAAAATATAACTGGCGACTTTTGAAAAGTCGTCCGTATGTTTTATGATCAAAACAGGGCTATAAGAAAAAAATCTACCTTGTTCAGAACTGTTTTATCGATTTCCATTGTCTCCTTTAGTTTTCTACGCTACGCTATTGTCTCCTCATCTCTCGTTGCTATTTCGTACATTTTATTATTTTATTTCGATTTTTCTTCTTTATTTACATCCCTACCACTAAAATACCCTAATTATTCAATCGATATCGCAAATCCCTGATCTTTCGAATCTAGAATCTAATCTAGGGTTTTCTCACAATGCCGCCGATCGTGCCTTCTTCCGCCAAAGCGCTGTCCAGATTACTATCCGCTCACGGAAGGTCGTTCAGTCACAGAAACGGATTCGGATCCATCCGTAGATCGTCGTCTAAGTGTTTGTCGCATTTTCCGCTGCCTTCGCCGCCGTGTAGGTACGGTAACTCGTCTAATATTGGGAATTATTTGATTGATAGAGAGGTGGGCCCACCATCGATTGCGGATTTGAATTGTGGATTTCAGAGGAGGCATTTTATAGGTGTTGGAGATGGCGCCGAGGGCGATGTTCTATCAAAGGTTTATGAGGAGAAGCGCATAATGGGGTATCTCTTGAATTCTGTTTTTTTTTAATGTATTTAGAGCCCATTTGGAAACAACATTTTATTATAACTACTTTTTAGCAGTTATGATTTGTGATTTATATTGTTTCAAGGAGTTACAAAAGGTAGAAGGTTTGTATAAACAAGTATAAATTTTAGTGGTAAAACATGAAATAAGAGCACAAATTCTTAAGGTTAAGTTAAAACTTAAAATTGTTTGCAAAACGCTTCAAGTTACAGTAGCCATCTATAAGCTGATTTTCCTCCTTATAAGTCAATAAATTAAGTTGCTGCCAAAACAGTTCAAGTCACTTAGTTACAGAAGTAAGTTGATTCTGGTGAATTTTTACATGACATAACCCACATGAGAGATATTAGGCTTATATTTCATTGCTTAGTTTTAGGCTTGTCCCTTTAGCTCTACAGTGAAAAATGAAAAATCCTATAAATTTTGATAGAGGTGTCTCTTTTAACTCAAAGCCAAAAGCCAGGGCTTCGGGTCTATGTTTGTGTTTGAGGAACCAACTTTATAATGTTAAAAGATATTGCAGCCCAGTACCTATGTTAACCTATGGCATACTTATGTGTAATACACCAAGAGTTGTTTTGAAATGTATAAAGTATTCATTCTATTGATTTCAGTTATATGAGATAAAAGTTTTTATTTTAATTTGCTTTGCCCTATTTCAAAGTCTTGCCTTGGGTATCAAATACACTTGCGTTGGCATGGATTTGGTATTATATCCGTGACATAAATGGGACTCTTAGGCTGCATTCATGGATAAGGAAAACACTCTTGAAAGCGCTCAACGGGAATTACGTCCGACTTAACTCAGATAAGTTAAACGTAATGGTCACATCAACGTTTTAATAGAGAGTGTTTGGACTCTCAAAGAAGTAGCGGTTGGACAAGATGTAACAGTTACGTCGAATCTAATTAAGATAGGTCAGATGTAGTTCCTAATTATTATTAAGTGGTAATGCTGAAAGAGATGAGACAATGATGTCCCTTTTCATTTATTAAGTGTTAATCAATTATTATTGCATAATGTAACACACACTGCAAATGCCATGTTTTAGGTACTCTCCAGAGCAATTATTTGCGGTTGTTGAAGCTGTTGATTTATACGAAGATTTTGTGCCATGGTGTCAAAAATCAAAGATTATAAGGCGAAATAATGATGGGTCATTTGATGCTGAGTTAGAAATTGGATTCAAGTTTTTGGTCGAGAGCTATGTCTCCCATGTTGAAACGAAGAAACCAAAATATATCAAGGTACAGTTTTTCACACATGTTAAATTATTTTGTACTAAATCATCATATGTTGTGTGAAACTAATCATTTTGACATTAGTAAAAGACTAGTGTGTCAACGTTTGTCATGAACATAGGTTGCAGTTATTGGCTTTTAGTTCTTATTTAGATGATTACTCTGAGAGAGAACTAGATTTTAATGACTTGTTGTGTAAGCATACACATGTGATCAAACCTTTTAAAGCTTGATGAACTATAATATCTTCCATGCTTTAAGCAGTGAAACCCACATAACTTATTTTATTTTCTAGAACTGATTGTCATTCAAGGAGCGTGTACTGTTATGAAAATACACAATATCAAAACTCGAAAAATACATATTTATTTTGTGTAAGAAATGAATCAAACTATTATTCATTTTATGGTTCTTGAGCCAATTTTCTTTTTCTAGGATGATCCAAACCAAAATTTCTCATTGTACCTTCAGAATTTTAGAGTTTTATTTTACTAAAAAAAGAACCAAAGCAACACCTCTACATTTTTAGCCATATTTCATCATTTTCATGAGTGTTAGCATATTCAAAAATGTCAACATAATGCGAAAATGACTATTTTATTTTGGTTAAAAAATAAACTAAACTAAATAATAATAATAATTTTAAATCGATTTTCTTCATTTTTTTAGATGTTTAGTGCATCAAAAATGACGTTTTTTCTTTCAAATTAATGTAAGTAAGAAATGCATGAACAAGCAATTTTATTATTATTTAATTCCGACATTACTCAAAAAGGTTAGAAACAAACATAGATGAATATATTTTCTAGTGGATTACAACATTAATTGTGGTAGTTGGCACACAAATGATTGAGAAAAAACCTACTATGGAACGATCTTTTTATATATAAGAAAACTATTCTATGATTTGAGCTAATCATGATCATTTTCATAATGGATAACACATCAGAAATATCAAAAACCTTGACATTGTATAGTTTATTCGCATATGCATTAAACAGAGTCATTCTTCTACTTCAGACCAAATGTTAGAAAACTTTCAAAAATTGAAATTTTACTTGGTCAAGAAATTAACCGACCCTGTCATTCTACTTCTATATTTTTGAACCTACTACGAGCATTTTTTGTGATGTCTTTGACAACGAAAAGTCAAAAAATAAAAAAGAATATTCTTTCCTGTAAAAGAAATTAGCAAAATCCACTATATTAATACTATAAGTCAAATTTAACTATTTTATTATAATGTAACAATTCAAAAATACCAATAAAACAAAATTGTTAAAACCATTGAAGTAGATAATTCGTTTTTATTCAAAATATATTGAACTAGCAATTCTATGATTCTTTTACCCGAATTCCAGAGAGAAAAAACACAGGCACATTGAAAATGTTAACATTATTTTTGCAAAATGAATGGTGTATTTTTGTTAAGAAAACCAGCCATTCTATTTTTTGATGGATTACCGACGTTGATTTTGATGTTCAACACATTGAAAATGTCAAAACATACATTATTGAATGATTTAATGAGAAATGTACTAAACTTGTTAGCTTGTTATTTTTTAAGTTGATATCCACTATAGTTCGCGATGGTTATAGCATTGGAAAGTTTATGTTTGAACTATTAATTTCCATCAGTACTGTTCTTCAAGTCCAGTTATGTAAGTTCAGGTTCAGCGTGTTAGCAAACCAATGGCATTGAATTTGACAACCGATGAGCTTGTTCCAATTTTGCTGGCATTTAGGATTTTGCATCTGACATTGAGTACAACTTCTTTAACGATTATACTCTCAGCATTAGATGGAAACAGTTAGTTTTGTTGCATAATATGGACTAGCAAGATAAAACTTATTAAATGTCCAATCCAAATTTTTTTTTCCCTGCTCATTTCTATGCTGATAACATATTATTTTCAGTATTTATCATAATTTGTCCCATTGTACAGCGGACACACACACCCATGGATATATGTATATGTATGTATATATTGATTCAGTGTGTGGAAATTGAGAAGAACCCATCTGTAGCTTTTAAGTTTTAATACTTCTCTCAGCTTGCAGTTAAAAATTTGCTCTTGCAAATTCATGATGGGATTTTGTTTTGTGTTCATGTTTTTAAGTGAATTGCTAGAGGTTATTCTAAGCTTACTTTGATTGTTGTGCATAAACAGATAACTAAACCAATTAGAGTTAACCTGTATAGGAAAAAATAAACTGAATTTGAATTAGATTGAACTAACTGCTAGTTTCATTGCTTAGTAACGAGCAATACGGATTAGCACACCAATTATACCGACTCATCAAAATGAATACCATTATTGTTACCTATGATATAAATTGTTAATCCGATGATTGATGAAGATTAATATACCAATATATATTCTGTTTCTTTATGTGCGTTAATGGTGGTACCAATTTGATTTTACGAATGTTAAATCTACTAATGCATATTTCGAAACCTTGACTTTTAATTTCGTTGCTGTGAAGATTTAGCTTAATTTTATCACAAACTGTTTACAAGTATATTGAAAAAAAATAGATTCTTCACAGTATGTGTGTGTATCATTTTAAGCATGATTACAAAATCATAAATTGTGGCAAATATTCTTCAGAAACATGTTAGAATATTTAAAAAGTATGGACTAAATGTTGGTAAATTTGCTAGTACCAATGGTATTGGTATACCAAGTAAACTCCATGTTGATAAGCGATAACTTGGTGATGACATGGTGCGGTGAATTTACCGTGTCATAACAACCATACTTCATTCTAAAGTTGCGGCATGCCTATTGAAACTATTTTGCATAGCTCATGTCTACTTGTATATCCACAGTAATTAATTAATAATTCCATCATGGGGCCGGCTATTTGGAAACAAAATAAAACACAATAGATCTTAGATCATTGGATCTCATTTTGTTTACACATGTGGTTGAAATCAAGGGGCAATCCAATGGTTGAGCACCAATTGTGCGACCATTTTGTGTCCCAATAAATTTACCCTTTCATCATGGTTCAGCATAAAAAATAAGTCAAATTTTTTTACAATGAAATTGAGTCGCAAAAGCTAAGATCGATCCCAAATACAGATGTTTCTGAATGCATGCTACCATTTGTCCAGCCAACAGTTTGAATAAGATACATACAGTTTGACTTACATATCTCATTTTTATTTTTTTGGCAGACTACTGCATCGGAAAGTGGTCTTTTTGACCATTTGATTAACGTATGGGAATTTAATCCGGGCCCTGTTCCAGGAACATGTGATCTTCATTTCTTTGTGGATTTCAAGTTTCAGTCACCTTTGTATCGCCAGGCATGTATTGTGTTTATTATACATTTCTGACATTGTTACTTTGGCGTATGTGTATGTTAACATAAACAATGATATCCTAATACGGATCACTATTTTTTCTTTTGAAATAGTAGTTTTTTTTTACCATTGTAGTCCACTTATCAAACCATATAACAAATTTCAATCCATTTCAAAACATATTACTAGATAAATGCACCAATGCAATTCATCCCATCCATCCATACATATATATGTACACACACATACATATACATACATAAATATGTATATATGTATACACACGTGTGTGTAGACACACACATTATGGATCATATCCACAAAAAATAAAATCATTTCAAAGTTTCGACCATGTTCAAAATGTTGTCAATATCAACCGTTAAAACATTTATTTTAACCATCGATTTTTCTTTTGGATGTTAGTTAGGACTGTTTAAATAAACCAAAATTTTGTGTAGATGATCTTAAGGCATGCAAGAAGGTATCTATAAATTTTCATTCGATTTGAAATTGTGTAGCTCGAACGATCATAGCGTGTAGCGAAGAAGGCTGCAGTGCCTTCCACACACACATCGTAACACTTTAAGAATGCGCCGATGCGATTTCGTCAATTTTTTTACATCGGAGCTCTCTGAGAATGAACCGATTTAATTTCGGCATTTTATTACATTGGAGCACTTTTAGAATGAGCACTTTTCAAGAAGTAAATGCACGCACGCGCGTGTGTACGTGCATATGTATGTATGTATTGAAATGGATCTAAATTGTTGAAGCGGCATAACAAAAACATGCACGCACGCACGCGCACACGTGTGTATGTGCATATGTATGTATTGAAATGGATCTAAATTTGTTATATGTTTTGAAAAGCGAGTTTAACCGATAACCATTAAAAAAAAGATTTGATATGCTGTTGATGGCCTATTTGATAATGGAGAGCAGGTGGCATCTATGTTCTTCAAGGAGGTGGTTTCACGGCTAGTTGGTTCATTCAGCGATAGATGCCGTAGAATATATGGTCCTGGAGTCCAAGTGCTCGAAAATGCATATGGTCAGCGCAGATAATTTGCTATTCTTCTGTTCATTACATGATGATTCCAAGCTTTACAAGTAAAATTGCAAAGATGCATACTGTATTTTTTTTTACATAAATTTGTAAGAGCCTGAGTTAGCCCTCAGGTCGTCATTTGTACATTATTAACAGGCAGATTATGTGTTCAATTGCCATTTTTTTGGGTCTGAATTGTTGACAATTGATCCAATCTCACATTGATGCTAAAATTGAATAATATTATTAATGAGAAAGTGGCCTCAGTTTTTTTCCTTTTTCTTTTCTTAACGATTTTTACCCTAAGGGCGCCTCATATATAATATAAATATATTGATCTTGCACTTGGAGCTAAAATTATTGTGCATCTTACAGCAGGACTTTGAAGTATCCGCAATGTTGTATGTGTTGCAGGTAAGAAGGTGCAAATCAACTGTTTGTTGAAATGCAAGTGAGATCGTAACACTCCAACATACTAATGAAAGGTTTTAATGTTTGAATGACGATGCATTATATAACCTATACTGCTATGCACAAGAAAATTACGATACTTCAAATATCTCTTATGAAAAACTTGTTTAACATTCAATTAAAATGTTTGAGCTCACATGTCATGCACCTAATATACCAATTTATTACATCAATGCGGTTTGAGTAGGCCAAAGTACAAAAAGTAAAATACGGTCTTTGCCGTTTTACTCTACTCATCAGCTCAGGTCCGATCTGCATCAACTAAACTTATCCGCCATGGTCTACTCCCGAACTAAAGTATCCCAATAAACACATAAAATACTCGGGTCAGACATAATGTATAGTGTGAATAATTCGCAACCAATATCCAATTTAAATACATAACATTCACTGTACACACACATTAGTTTGGGCAGGGTACCTTAACTCTACAATAATACATCAATTATACTTTCCTTACCTCAGTTTAGATAGAATACCTCAGTGTGACATTATTTATCTGACCATAGTTCACATCTTCACATTAAATGCTCCATGTTACACTACTGTTCTATCCGCTTCCTAACACCGTGTTTTATGAATTCCACCCGCTACACTCTATCCGCAAACTGCGTTTTATCATTATTTTTAGGCAGAATACCTCAACATTATGTTATACAACTAACCATGTCATGTCCGCTCGTTTCCACCATGTCCTTTCCGTTTTCATTTTCCCTATTTTATTCACTTCGTCCGCTATATACATTATTCACTAGTTACAGTTTAACATCACGTAGATTTCCATAATATTAGGTCGTGCAACTAACCATACGTACATACATATTAATCGACTATTCGTTATACATACGTCTCGTCTGCTAGTCATTCTTTATCACCTTGCATGGGTTCAAGGGTTCACTTTACCCTTACCCAAACATTTCATGTTCACATACGGTCGCCTACCGTTCATGCAGTTGACCACTATTCAAACTTCCATGAGAATCTTGCGTTTTTATTACCTCATTTGGGTAACACTTCCCAAGTGATTCACAATTGTCTGGAACTCTCATCGGATAAAATATAAGGTTTTCCACATCTATACCCACTGCAAGATTACATCATCTGCAATTTTATAAAATGCAGGATCGTCTCATCTACATTATCACTTAACAAAATGGGAACCTTATCTCATCTTCAACCAGACTTGAGTGATCCACCTTCTACACTCGCTTCTGTTGTTAGTAAACGAACCCCATATTTGCTTCAGCATTACCTCCAAGGAGCCCACCTAATCTCACCGGTCTCCCAACACAAACCTACTTTGTTTTCATTACGACTTTAGACTATTTATCCTCCCCACACATACTTTATGTTCAATACTCTATCATTCGAACACCACTTGTCCGTGCACATCAAATCTCATATTCACATATTATTGCATATCACCAAGTGAAATCATTTCACTTGTATGAGGGACTTTCACCTACATTATGAAAAAATTTATCAATGCTTCCAATAATCTATTACACATATCGTTTCTATGCAAGTTGATCACTCGAACCGAGAACTAACATCAAACATTCAAGTGTTATCTCGCACATCAATCAATCTCGCATTTCGTTGGCCAACTATATACCTAGTCTGATATGGAACCGTCCGTCTTTCACTAATCTCTCCACACTCTGATCATTTCGCCACTTAACTATGGATCAAATCTAAAGTAGACCCTTCTCGTATTCAAGGTCCATTCTCCAAAATGAATTCCACCCCAACTCAATTTCTTTTCAACATTCGTTGCATGATTACTATTTTAACTATATAGAATCTCATTTGAACGTAGATTCAAACATTGATTTATTGATTCTCATTTAATCGTAGATTCAAACACTAATTCAAATATGGATTTTCATACACACACATAGTAGGGTCTAATTTGACTATAAATTTAATTAATTAGTAAATTGGATAAATACCTTCAGATTTCAAAGGACCTATTTTATAATTAATAATGTCCAAATATATGTTTTTCACATGTAGAATATTTTACACACACACATACATGTTATGTATATGGGTATGTGTATATATGCAACAACCTGAAATTTAGCATTATAATAATTTGGTAGCTAAAAATATTTTGGAAGAAAATCGAAGTTTGATTATGAAAATAATAGATAATTTTGATTTTTTTTTAAATGAAGAAATTTGTTTCCTCGAATACTAACTAAATTAAGAAGACTATTATTTTCTTTGCTTGATAAAGTAAATGAGAATGATTATTTCTTAGGAATTAAGAAAAGACTTTGCCTAATAAAACAAGAAAGAATTATTAACCTTGTCTAATGAAACAAAATAAAACGACCGGCCTAATAAAACGATAATACAAAAACAAAATAGTATAATTAGCTGCCTAATAAAACAATAGTATAATACATAATAGTATAATTACTTGCCTAATAATTAAAAAAATAATAGTATAATGAACTACCTAATAAAACAAAATAGTATAATGACAATCCTAATAAAATAATAGTATAAATCATAATAGTATAATTGCTTGCCTAATAAAACAATGATATGAAATAAAATAGCATAATGACTTGCCCGATAAAATAACATAGTATAATTACTCGCCTAATAAACAAAATAGTATAATTACTTACATAATAAAACAAAATAAAATGATTATGCCTCAGTTATATATAAACCCTTACCCCTCCTTCCTTTCATTCACTCATCTTCTTCCTTTTCTTCCTTACCTCCATTGAACCTCCACCTAGAGATCAAGGGGAGCTTCATTTTGTGAGTAAACTTCCCCTACTCTACTTCTGCATAATTAAAATTAAAGCATAAACCATAGAATTGTGTAGAAATCAAGCGTAGTGCGTCCCCTCTTGTTTTGCTCTACTATTATTTATTCTGTTATTTTATTTTGCAAAGGTAGGCTTTGCCACCACCGCACTTTGTTATTTATTTTTGCATGGGTATGCTCTACCACCACTGTTTTTTGTTATTTCTACAAGGGTAGGCTCTGCCACCATCGCACACTGTTATTTTATTTTTTTCAAGGGTAGGCTCTGCCACCACCGTATTCTGTTATTTTATTTTTGCGAAGGAAGACTCTACCACCACTACATTCTGTTATTTTATTTTTGCAAAGGAAGGTTATACCATCACCGCATATTTAAATATGATATGTTAATTATTTGCATATATTGTTATGAATAGTTGATCACATATATTTTTTGAATAACGTAAGAATATTGCGATTTAAACTTGTAAACCTTAGTGACACTAGATATATAATAGTTAGGTGGGAATTGGTATCGTAAATAAAAGGTGAAGTAATATATAATATTGTAAACCCCCTAGTGACATCGGGTTAATGACAGTTAGGTGGGATTACGGTCATATATACACTTGTGAAAAATGTTAAATATTATAAATTGATCAATGAATGTTATACCAAATAGAGCTAGTATCCATCCTAGCTGGATTGACTTAGAATAGCACTTTGAGTGTGGCATCCTTGCCTTAATGTCACTAGTCCGATGATTTGCTGTACGGGTATTGAATATTATGGCTACATGACTTAAATGAGATGATGGATAGAGGAGTGTTTTCATGTAGGCTAGAGTAGACCAGGAAGGGTCATGTACAATATTGTAGATCGTGCGGGTGCACCCACAATGCTGATTCATAGGTGATATTCGTTATCACCGGGTTTTGATTCGATTTTTGGTATATTGAGTCGTAGGTGGTACTAGGTATCACTAGGTGTCAATTAACTTTTTGTAGTTGATCAAATTTATCACTAATATATGATTATATGATATGGTATTAATAACTTGATATTAAGGAGAATCATAATTGAGTATATTTGCGATTGTGTTCAAATCAAATAGAAACAGAACATATGTAATATAATTTATATATGATACCTACATGGGGGGTTGGTTAATTGACATATTAATAAAACAAGTTTGTTCTATTCTCTTTTATTGTTTGATATTACTCATAGCTAGTTCCTAGCTTGACCTGAGTTATTATTTATTTTAACAACTTTGGATCAGACTGAGGTTGTACTTCAAGATGTACTTTCACAATATCTTTCTATCTTATACTTTTTTGAAGAGGAATGCATATGGTATATATATAGTATTCCATTTCTCGTATTTTGTAGTACTAGCCATAGAAGATGAGGTGATCTTCGACCAGGTCATTCCAGACTTCAGGATAGTACTCTAATTTTTGAAAGGGAGATGGCGACCATGTGTGTAGCTGTGTATATATCTTTTTGATGGTGAGTATAAATGGACGATGGCATGTGTTGTATATAAGGATGTGATCTATATATGTGTGTGACTTTTTGACCACACTGATGGTTTCGTTAATATTTTATTTTATGTAATCTTATCTCTATATATTCAACCTGGAAAACTCATGTATATTGCTTTGTGCTGAAGAAAGATATGTGTTTGGCAGAGATTCAGGTATATGATATCACGTATTCATGTTCACACAAAAATGAGTATATACGAGAGATCGCTCTTATCATGTCCTTTACTCCATGCTTTCAGATGGTAACCTCCCTCTGGTAGCATGGTACTAGGCCGGGACGTTACAAAGTGGTATCAAAGCCCAGGTTACAAAGTGGTAAACATAAATAGGCCTTAGAAGAGTGAGACTTAGGTGGTGTACCCAAGTCTAGATAACTTGTATATTGGATACGTAAGTGGGAAGATCTGCTTTTGAATTTTGAGCGACTGTGTGATTGATTGTCGACGTATAGTATAAGTATAGATATGAAAAGCTTTCTTATTCATTTGTAATTTATATCTATACTTCTCCTCTATTTCTAATAAAGTTGTCGTTCACCTCCCTGATACAGAAAATATGGCTAGACCCAGAGGTGATCGTGTTGGTGCCTAGACCGGATTCCATAACGGTCAATCTAGTGGCACTTGTACTTTTGATGTAATGATAACCATGGATCAGTGGAAGGAATTTATGAGAGGCACGTAGGATACTATAGTAATAACGCCAAATCCCGCTCCTTCGCTCAAACTTTACCAGACAGTGTAGTGATTATGCTAGTCTAGGCGGTAAGTCGTTATTTAGGAATGAAGGTCCCATGGGTGTCTATACCTGGCTAAGAAACTGTAAGAGAATCTTCGATGGTATGGCTCTTGCAGATCCATAGAAGAGGAAGTTCCCATCTAGACAACTACAAGGAGGAGCATTAGATTGGTAAGATGCTATGACTTTAGAGATTTCAGAAGAAGAGATTTCATGGGAGCGATTCAAGGATGTGATTAGAGCTCATTTTGTCCCTGAAGCGGCCAAGGCAACTCTATTTAGGAAGTTTATTGATTTTAAGCAAGATTATATGATAGTGCAACAGTATGTGAATCAGTTTAATGCTTTATCGAAATATGGACCAGCATTAATTAGTACACATCTAGAGAAGAATGAGAAGTTTGTTCGAGGACTAAGGAAAGACCTAAGGGATATACTTCTAGCTCAGCTGCGTAGTTCATTTGAAGATATCGTTAATACAACACTTTGTTATGAGAGCGTTTATGAAGAAGATAAAGAAGCTGGAACTTTGGATGAACAACAAGACCAAGGAGTGAAGCAAAAATTCTTTTATCCTAAGAAGGACCAAAGTTTCAAGAACAAGCAAGTCAGACCCAATCCTGGATCTCAGTAAAAGAAGAAGATTGATAAATCCTAGATTGTCTATTACATTTGTGGAATCAAGGGGACACTTCGCAAATGGATGTCAGAAAGCTCAAAATGGTGATACTAGGAAATGCTTCAACTGTAATGAGATTGGCCATATCATAAAGGATTGTCTGAAGCCAATTAAGAAGAAATAGGTGAAGTTGTTTGTTATTGAATCTGTAGGTCCATCAAATCAGGCGAAGGGAAAAGCAGCCATAGTTCTTGAAGGTATGACTACGATATCTAATATATGTGTATGAGTTCTTTTTGATACGGACGCTCATATTCATTTATATCAAAAAGCTAGTGGATTAATTAAAGTTGGATTATACATTGCTAGTAACATTAATTACATAGTAAATCCTATATGTGGTTACACAACTTTAGGGATGAAATGCTATGATTTGGTTGTTGATCTATATGGATACTCCTTTGCGCGCAATTTGCATGTTATGAGTCACTTAGGTTTTGGAATTATTTTAGGAATGGACTGGCTTGAGCATTATGATGCTTGCTTGTTTTATGCTAATCAAGTTATTACTTTGAAGCATCCTGATCATAGAAATCGTATTGCATTTGCCCTAGATGCTTTGAAAGTCGAGTCTTGCATTTCACTTTATGCTATAGAATTTCAAGACAGCTAAGTCGAGAAGATTCCAATCGTTAGAGAATTTGCAGATGTGTTTGATTTCGTAGAAGGATTACCCCCTCGTAGAGCTATAGAATTCCGAATAGATATACTTTCGGGTTCTCATCCTGTTAGTAGACCTCCTAGCTAAGTGTGCCCTACCGAGATGGAAGAATTGCAAACTTAGTTAGAAGGACTTGAGCAGAAGAACTTTATTAGATCAACTAGTTTGCCAAAAGATGCAACGACAGTATTTGTAAAGAAGGCGGATGGGTACCTAAGGATGTGCATTGATCATAGGAAGTTGAATGAGACGACGATTAAAAACCGTTATCCATTGCCATGGATTGATGATCATTTTGACTAGCTGAATGGAGAATTTTTTTTCTCACAACTTGATTTAGCTACTGGTTTTCACTAATTACGAGTAGCTGATGATAGTATTCCTCTTGCAACATTCAGAACCAAATACAGATCCTACAAGTGGCTAGTTGTGCCTTTTAGGTTGACGAATGCACCTGCTTATTTCGTTGACTTGATGAATCAAGTTTTCCATAGTTATCTGGATAAATCTGTATTAGTATTCATTGATGATATCTTGATCTATTCAAAGAATGAGGCAGAGCATGCAGAACGTCTAATAATTGTCATAGAAACTTTGAGATCGCATTAATTCAAAGCTAAAGTCACGAAATGTCACTTTTGGCAGAAAGAAGTAAAATTTCTTGGACATATTGTCTCTGATAAAGGTATTTCTGTTGATCTGACAAAATCGAAGCTGTTTTGAAGTTGAAGAAACCAGACTCAGTTACAGATATTTGTAGTTTATTGGGATTGGCTAGATATCATAGACATTTCATTCAAGACTTTTCAAAATTTTCAACACTGTTGACCCATTTGATGAAGAAAGGAGCAAAGTATAACTGGTCAGAGAAGCGTGAAGCAGTATTTCAAAAGCTGAAAGAATTATTATCTCATGCACCTATTCTAGTAGTGCCAGATGGTAATAAAGATCTGGTAGTATATATGGATGCTTGTGGAACTGGTCTTGGAACTGTGTTGATGCAGCGCGATAGGGTCGTAGCATATGCATCAAGACAATTAAGACCAAATGAAACTAGATATGCTACTCATAATCTAGAGCTAGCAACAGTAGTATTTGCTTTTGAAATTATGAAGGCAATATCTGTTAAGAAAATGATTCGTTCTCTATACAGATCATAAATCCTTAAGATACTTATTTTCCTAGAATGATCTGAATATGCGACAACAAAGGTGGCTTGAGTTTCTAGCCGCTTATTATTTTAAGATACAATACACTCTAGGAAAAGGAAACAAAGTGGTTGATGCACTTAGTCGAAAGCAGCAAGCCATGGTTTCTGTGATGATCGCTGAATGGAAAGGTTTGGAATGGTTAAGTTCTTGTAATATTCAATTTAGAACGATGGATGATTTATCTGCTATGTTGGCTAGTTTAGAAGTTCAACCAAGCTTAGATAATAGAATTCGTGCCAGTCAGAAAGACGATCCTGTGTTGATTGATTCAATTCAACGGCTACATAATGAAGAAGGTAGCGATGATCTGAAGAAGTTCAAGCTTGACTTGAATGGTATCTTACGATCGAAAGGAAAGCTACATCACTAACACAGCGGAACTAGATAGATAGATATATACGACTGTCTTGTTTGAATGATGTTGTGTAACTCTGATATATGTAAGACTATGTAATAGTTATGTGATGTATTATATTTTGTTCCGTTTCCGCTGTGAGATTCTGAATTGTGTTGTTCTTTCTTCTTTCTTTCTATTTCTATCTATTTCTTTCTTAACGATGATGCGTCTTTCTGTATATGAAAGGAGGGTCGTCACAGTTCCTAACATAGCTGACCTAAAAAAGGACGTTCTTGACGAATGTCATCGTTCTATGTTCACTATCCATCCAGGTGGAACAAAAATGTACAAAGATATGAAACACATGTATTATTGGGAAGTTATGAAGCATGATATGGCAGAATATGTGAAGAAGTGCAGAACATGTCAACTAGCAAAGGGAGAATGTGACGACCCACCTTTTTGGACGGTTTAAATCGACAATAAACCACATATGTCTAACTTAAACCATTCAAAAGGGAGGATTGTCAATGGGATTTAATAAGAAAATAAGAGAAAAGAAGAAAAACAAAATATAGAATCTCGCAGCGGAATGACAATATATAATAATCACACAAACAGTTCATGAAGCTATTTTACAATATACATTTGATTACATAATTTTTACAACATAATCAGAGTACAAACAACAACATACCAATAATGATGCAGCGGAATAATACTAATAATATAATATACCAAACTCCGTCTGCGTCCTCCAGAAATAATGTCTTCAAACACTGAAATGCTTAGGCTGACCTGAGCGAAATGAAAAGACAAAACTCTCGAGTCAGAACTAAAAGTTCTTATGTAAGTTAAATCAACAAGAAGTAAATATGAGTGTAATAGCTTCAGAGGTGTTTACGGGATTTTTCATCTCCTATCCAGTGTATAATGTGCGTGCAATAACTTAAGAGATGTTATAGGATTTTCCATCTCCTTAGAATTCGTTAAACTATCTATATGTAGTAAAATACGCTATATATGTAGTATCTATCAGTAATATAAAGTATTAAAATAGCGTTAAGGCTTTACATTGATCTCCCTTAACACATTTTTAAGCAGGTAGTCTATGCAAGTCCTATAACACAACCAGTAACGTCGGTAGCCAGTGAGTCCCCTATAGGTACCATACTAAAACCAAATCATAGTGGGCGCGAATAAGGATAAAGAGTATGACAAGGCACGTGAGGCGATACCCAAGGTAGGATACTACCGTTTTGCGTTTCCTGACCGGTGGTAACCCCTAAAGGCTCACCGCGTCCAACAGCCCCAAAAATCAAATCAAGGAGCACCAATCAAGTCAACATCAATATAGTAACACGAAGAGGTGTGTCCGCTAGAGGTAGCTAGCCTCAGTGGTCAGGTACGACTCCTATTTTAGTCATTTCAAATTAACACAAGTGTCGGGGTCATCCATCATCGTTCTCTTTCTTCAAATCCAACAAACGCCTCCAATTCAACCTACACAGTTGTTAAAGTGGTTCCAATATTGACAGAGAGTATGCCAATAAGAGGCCCCGGTCTCTTTTACAACCAAACGTCATTTTTCACACCAGTTGGTTCTTTTACATTTCAAAACCGATTCATATTTGATATCAAAATATCATATTCACTTCAAAAATATCACTTCATTTCAAAATACCATATTTACTCAGAATATGTCATTTTCACTTGAAAATATCATTTCAAATTCCAACTTAGGTTAAAACCTCATTTAACCATAATCACATTTAAATCAACGATTTAAACATAAACATTCCAACTTTACACGGTTTGAAATTTTTAGAAAATAGTATTAAAATTGTTTAAAATAGTTTAAATAGTTTAAAATAGTTTGATATAAAATGGTTTGAGTATTGAAAATGGTTTATATAGTAAAATATTTTGGAAAAATCAAAATACTTTGAATATTAAAAAAATAGATTTTAAACAGTTTATATTAAAATAATTTATTTTGAAAATAGTATCAAATCAAACCGTTTCTTTCCATTTCAACATATCTGGACCTATTTCCAAATTTCAAATCAACAAAACTCAATTTACAATCTTTCAATTCAATTGAATCAATTTCAATTTTGTTTCAAATCAACTTGATTTTAATTTCAATTCGAATTAACTTCAAATTTTGAAACGTTCATTTTTTAGTAAGGCTAGCGGGGTTGACTGGTCCCCTACTAGATTTTATTGCAAAGAAACGATAAAATGAACATAACTCGAAACATGCTCCAAGTTAGATACACACAAGAGAATAAACTAAGGAAGAGAGACATACACACAAAGACACACTCAGGAAGAAGAACCCAAAGCAAGGCTAGGGTTATCTACAACCAGATATCATGACATCAATAAAAGCTGCCAATCTCAACATTGCATCTAAAATTTCATTTTTCAAGATTTTCCATAGTGTTTCACTGTCTCTCCTTTTCCTTTCAAACATATTAGATTTCTTTCTTTCTAGATCAAATTCAGATATTTCTTGACACAAAGTGTAATGAGATGAGAAGCAGAAGTTCTCCATCTAGTCGACTTATAAATCATGTTCTAGTTAATGTCATCCGGTCCAAATAGTAAGTTGTCACCTGTCTTGGCCATCAACCTTCTCCATAGCATAGGATTCTCATCACAGCCAAAGAAAATGTGATTCATGACTCGTTGCTATCTCCACAGAAAAAACACAAAATACCATGATCAAGCCCAAACCGTAGCAGCACATCCCTAGTTTGCAAAGCCTGATTTAGCACCTTCCAAAACATAAGATTTTCCTTTCGGGTAGAATCAGTGCTCCAAGTTATTTTCATCCATCTGCAAGTTGGATATCTTTCTGTAACAACCCGTAAATTTTCGATAATTTAATTTGTTAATTTAATGAATCTTGTTATTTAATATTGGAAGAAATAAAAAGTTGTAATGTAATGATGAAATGAATACTAAAAGGAAATGTAACAATGTTAGTTAAAGTAAATTTTTAATAAATTGAATGAAATTCCAATTAATTGAAATAATAAAAATGCTATACTTGGTTATAAATTGAATATAAGTGAATGAATGAAATATTGGATTAACCAAGGAAATAATAGATAGTTAATGGAAATTGAATGAAATTAGTATTATGAAAATAAATAGTAACATTGATTTGTAAGTAATAAAAGCTTTTTAATGTGACTAAAGGTTAACTGTGGCAAACTATTGAATGTTACCTATCTATTTAGCATGTTAATTTAAATTGGAAATAAATTTCAATAAATGCAATTAAATATTATGTTAATGTAAATTAAGTTAATATTTGGAAATAATGTTAATTTTATTCATATTATGACAATTAGTTGAATTAAAAGAACGGAAATAAAGATTTATTAATTTATTGGAATTAAATTTTATTAATTGGATTTAATTACAGTGAAATTAAAACACTATAATGGGTAAATTAATCAACTTTAAATTGATATCTAGATTTGTTCAATTTATTATAAATGTCTAAGCTATCAAAGGTGATAGAAGTGGTAAACTATTAAATTTGAAAAAAATTGAATTGATTAATTTAATTTAATTAATTAACTTGAAATATAGCCATTTTGGCAACTATCTCGGATTTCGACGAAACTAGTTTCATCGGATCCATAATGGTGAATTATTGTAGGATTTCAAGTTTCGTAATGATTAGACTTGTCGTTTGATCGTACGGACTTGAAACGCCTTGAAATCAATTTAATTGAAATTAATTGAAATCAAATTGAAATAAGCTGATTTTGGCATAAATTTTTCATACGATGGAATTAGGACCTGAAACCTGTTCCATTGAATTTAAAATATTTGAAAGCATCTATTTTGATATATGGGTTGACCCATTTTCGTTCCGAAGACAGGATGGGCTTTTCGGGTCGTTTATCGTTCCAATCCAAATCAATCTAGTCCATTCTTTTCTATCTCAGCTTTGCCTATAAATAGCTCGTTATAAACCCTAGTGTTCCTCAACTCAGTTTGTCTGTACATACAATTTCATTTGTTCCTCTCTTTCCAATGGCAGACAAACCCTACATTCCCAATTGCAAATTTCAAAATCAAATTCAAATCAAAATTTCAAACTCCACAAACTATATTGAATTTTATATCGAATTGAAGCTCTCGACGAGCGTAATCTTATGTAACAATTCGTTTTTGATTCAGGTCCTCGTTTGGTCAGAAATCACCAATTTATTTTTGGCCGTCTATTGTTGGGTTTGTCGCTCAACGGTAGATCTTCGTTTCTGTGACGATCAGAGGACGCTGGAGTATAGAGCATGATGTATGAAGTCGATCCATACGGTTAGTCGTCGAAATCGTCACCTCGATTCGCCTGAAATTGGCCATGAACGCCAGCGGCCACGTACGTTCGAGATGGGGTCTGGGGTCATCGCATGTCTCGTCGAGGTAGGGGGTTGGTCGGCCTAGGGAGTGGAGCTCGAAGGCGAGTTCTGATCGAGTTGAACGAAGGCGAGGTGGCGGCGAAATTGGGTTATTAGACGCGGCTGATACACGCGTTCGTGCTAGGGTTTCGAATCAGAGGAAGCGTAATTTTTCCTTGCTGACGTGTTTGGTAACGTTTTTATTTATTTATTTTATTCAATTATAATTTAAAATTCAATCTGCTAATTGCAATAACTTCTGCATACGAAGTCCGATTCATGCGCGGTTTGATCCGCTGGGATCATATCGAAATTCCGGGCATTTTGACGTTAGTTTGGACGAATTCTGAGACAGTTCAAATTTTGGGCTTATTTTTGAATTTAAATTCGATTTAAATTCAAAGGTGAGTGTTTTAACCCACTCACAACTTCTAAAATTGCTTATGTTCGTTAAATTTAATTTATGGTGTGATTAGAAATTTATTTATGACTGCTTAGTATATTTTAAATCATCATCTCAGTTAATTTGAATTTATTTGAATTAAATCGTTATTTAATTTATTATTGAATATAAATTGCCAGTTAAATACCTGTTATTGATTATCAGTTCTATATTGATATTTATTGATTGATTTGGATGATGTTTGTAATGGATGTTGATTGTTGATATTGGATGAATGGATGTTTTATTTATATCGTTATAAACTGCAAGTTCACTATGGGTTGAAATGATACATACCCGAATGATCAATAGATTAAGGAAAAATCGTTATGGGTTGAAATGATAGACTCCAGCGATTTTATGTATTTGATATTTTCGAGATTGCAGATTGAAATGATATATATCCGTAGATATAATTTTTTTTAAATCGCGGATTGAAATGATAAATATCCGTATCACTTGACCCTAGGGTAGAGAATTATATACGGACACCGGATTGGTTAAATTTAGATGATTTTGAATCCTTAAATTTTGCATTGAGTTAAATGATATTTTTGAAATAAAATTTGGGTTATATAAATCGAATTTTATCGAATTTCGAGTTTTATATTAAATCGAATTGTTTTGAAAGATTTGTTAAAGGAATAAAATTAAAATTTTATAGTGAATTTGAAATATAAGTGAAGGTTATCGAGATTGAGTTAGTAAAATCGTTGAAGTATAAATTTGAAATATATTGAAACTGGAGTAATTAAATCGATGTTTTAACATAGATTTAAGCGATATTGAATTTAATATTTATTTAGAATTCTGAATCGGAAAATTTGAAATTGGGTTTTGGGGACATTGAAATGGTCAAAATGTGTTGGAATGAAATAAATAGTTTAAATTGATATAAATTTCAAATTCATATTTTCATATAAACTGTTTTAAATATATTATTTTAAAAGACTTTAATGATTAAGATTTTCAAAATTTTAAACTAATTAAACCATTTGACTTATTTTAAATCTAATTAATCTATTTTAAAGTTATTTAATCTATTTTAATTATATTTAATCTATTATTAAAATCTATATAACTATCTTAAAGCAAGAAAACATTTTTAAATCTATATTAAACTATTCTAGAGTATTTTAACTATTTAAACTATTTTCTAAATTTCAAACTAAGGAAAAGGGGAAGTGTTATATTCAATTCACCGGTTAAAAGCAAATACGGCTAAATGATGTTATAATTTAAGTAGGGACTTAAATGACATAATTAATTGAATATGATGATTTTGAAGTAAGGATTTAACCTATTTGGAAATATGATTTTTGGAGGAAATTATGATTTTGGAAACGATATGATTTGAAGTGAATATGGTTTCAAGTGAATATGATTTCGAAAGTGATGGTTTTGAGAATATGATATTTTAATATAAATTGCGAATTGACCTTTGAAATGTAAAAGAACCATCCGGTGTGAAATAAGCGATTGGTTGTTAAAGAGACCGGGATCAGATATGGGCATACTCTCTGTCGATATCGAAAACAACTTTAACAACTGTGTACGCGGTGGAGGTTCCAGAATGAAGTAGGATGGTGGCGACGATCCTAAAGGTATATATACGTGGACCTGACTCCCGTGAGTTAGCATAAGGTAGCTAAAACAGGAGCAATTGACGGGCTAAGTGAGGTCATTCCTCCGATCAGGCACATTCCATCGATACTATATTTCGACTTTGCGATTTATTTGGTGGCCACCCTCGATTTTTTTATTCGGGAGTGTGTTCCGAGGTGGGCGGTAGTAGCTGTTATGCGTTACCACTGGTCCGGAAGTGTAATTGGTATATCTACCTTGGCATTGCCTAGTTGTGCCGTGTCACCTACCCTAGCGCGCCTTCTACGAGTTTGGTTTGTACCATACCTATGGAGTGCCCTCTGACGACGTCCAGTACGGGCGGGATTACAGTACTGTATAGACTATGGGAAATAAAAATGTGTTAAGGGGGAAAATGTAACACCTTAACGCTATTTTAATAGTTTATATTACTGTAGACATATCATAATAGCGTATTGTATTACATAGTAGATAGTTTAACATATCCTTAGGAGACGTGAATCCGAACATCTCTTAAGTTACTGCACTCACGTTAGACACTGGATAGGAGATGTCAAACCCCGTAAACATCTCCGACGCCGTTCCACTCATATTTATTTACCGTTGATTTAACTTACATAAGATCTTTTAGTTCTGACTCGAGTGTTTTGTCTTTTCAATTCGCTTGGGTCAGCCTGAGCATTTCGGGATTCGAAGACTTGTTTCCGGAGGACGAAGACGAAGATTGTATTATTATTTACTATATTATTCCACTACATCATACTGTTCTGCTGCATTATTATTCGTTTATCTCTGATATGTGTAACTCTGATTTTGTATTGTATAAGAATAATCAAATGTTTGTAAACAGCTTCATGAACTGTTATTTTGATTATTATATTTTGTCATTCCGCTGCGAGATTTTGCTTTGTTTTTTTTCTCTCTCTGCTTTTTCTTATTCACCCCAATAACAATCCGCCCTTCTGTACCGTTTGAGTCGACATGCGTGTCTACTTAAAACGTACAAAAAGGCTGGATGTTACAATTCATAGATAAAAGTTTGTACACAAGGGCAACAATATGTGATTTTCTCTTCCATAAAACAAGATCTTGATAGACAAAAGGATATGTATTTGCCTACAAGAGATCCCAAACAGCTCTTATGACCTGGTTTGATGAGTATGGTAGATGAAGGTGGCCATTCATAATACAATCTGAAACCTTAGCTTCCTTTGCAATTCTTGTTTGAGTTATGTACTGATAATTCAAGTGTTTAGATAGTATCATACCATTAGCACCCCATGGCTCATACCAGAATTTTACAGGGGAAAGCTCATACATTTTCACAATGATGAAAGGAGTTTCTTTCAACCCAAGCAATCTTATCCAAGTCCAGCTGCAGGACCGGGGGACTTCCATACACCAGAAATCTTTCATACCAATTTTACGCGTCCAGACCCATCTCACCCAGATACTCTCCTTGTTAGATAAAATTGAATTAAAGTGGGTGTTGAATGCAGACTTATTCCAAAGACATAAATTCTTAACATCTAATCCTCCTTTGCACCTTGGCATTTCAAATAAGTTGAAAGAGCAAGGTATAGGCTTTTTCATATGGATACTTCCACACCAAAAAAACCTCAAAATTGCACTTCTGATCAGGCCCAAAAGCTTATTAGGTAAAATGAAGGCTCTGGCCCAGTAAACAATCATGGAGAAGGTGATAGACTTGATTAAAATAAGGCGGCCAGCTTGAGATAGCATCTTATTTTCCTAGCTATCCAAGGATGTGGTGATTCTGTTTTATAGGGGAAGGCAGTCAGCAAGCGAAATCCTGGAAGTGAGGAGGGGCAGACCAAGGTAGGTC
This sequence comes from Allium fistulosum, assembly GCA_030737815.1. Classification (NCBI taxonomy): domain Eukaryota; kingdom Viridiplantae; phylum Streptophyta; class Magnoliopsida; order Asparagales; family Amaryllidaceae; genus Allium; species Allium fistulosum. The sequence continues at coordinate 79,966,117 of CM060908.1, read as the reverse complement.
ATGTCATGATTCATTTGCTGAAGTCCGAAAGTAGTAGACAATCCAGAAGACAGATTCAAGGGAATACCAGAGAAGATAACGCTTGATTTTGACAGGTTAAGATTAAGGCCAGTCATTGTAGAAAAGGATGACAAAGTTGAAAGAATGCACTGAATTGAAGGCAAGTGTGGTTTTGTAAATCTCATTATGTCATCAACAAACATTAGAGAGGTTATTTCTGGATCTTTACACCTCGGATGGAACTTTATATGATTGAAGTTATACCTCTAGGTGATTATTCTAGTGAAAACTTCCATGACAAGGATAAAAATATAGGAAAAAATTGGATCCTCTTGACGAATTCCCTGTTTGCTCTTGAAATAGCCATCAGAACGACCATTAAGTATGAGAGAGAAGCAAGGTGAAGAAATACACTCATACACCCAGCCAACAAAAGGCTTGGGAAAACCCATTAAAGCCATTATTCTGACTATTGAAGTCCAGTGAGTCATATGCTTTCTTTAAGTCTAGCTTCATCATGGCAGCAGAGGGATTGTTTGCTCTACCATAACCAAAAAGAAGCTCATGAGCTAGGAGAACATTGTCTAAGATGTTCCTATTGGGTAGAAATGCTACTTGATTTGGTCATATTAGGCCAGGGAGAATAGTAACAAGTTTTGTTGCTATTATTTTAGATATACACTTGTACATTACATTGCAGCAGGAGATAGGCCTGAAGGAGCTAACAGAGGAAGCATGAGTTGTTTTGGGATTAAAACAAGGTTTGTTGCATTGACCTGTGGGAGGAGCTTGCACTTATCAAAAAAATTATGCACAGCCCTACAAAAATCATAATGTATGATATCCCAACTATTTGTGAAGAAAAGAACATTGAACCCATCAGGCCCTCTACAAGATTTCTTGTTCATTGAGAATAAACATTGCTTTATTTCTTCATTATGTAACTGTTGTTTTTTCATACTGCTTTCAATATCAAGAGCATGGTTAAGAGAAATAAAAAGTCTGCCTTCCTCCTCAGCAGCACGAGCATCACCAGGATTGTTCATCATAAGCTCTTGCGCCACTTTGAGTTTTTCTTTAAAAAGATTTGACTGTTTGGAACCATCACCATAAAGTTTAAATGCCCATGCTCTCAGAGCCGCTTTAACATTATTGAGCCTCCTGCAAAATTTGAACATAGGATTACCATAAACTCTTAAAGACCAAGTAGACTGGACTATATTTTTATAATCTGGGGACTCAAGCGAAGCACTGTAGGATTTAAAGCTTCTTTTCTCCTAAACTTTGGGAAGACCAGAGGAGAAAATAAGAGGGGAATGGTCATACATAATAGGGTGGTGGATTTGGATGGAAATATTCGGCCATAGGGTAAAGGATTGGAAATTACTTCAGGCATGATCAATGGAAGAAAAAGTCCTTACCTCATTTTAACTCCTATTGTTCCATGTGTATTGTGCCCCAGAAGACACAATTTTGATGAGATTTGAATCATTGATAGAATTGTTTAAAGGTTGTATATCTCTAGGCAAAAGAGGAATGCCACCTTGTTTACCATTTAAATTCAGACAACAGTTGAAATCACCATGACAATCCATGGGTGGGTTTCCTACCGAAGGTTGGGAATGAGATTTAACAGATTCTGTCTCGAAGCAAAAGAGTTATCAGCATAGATTATTATAAGATAAAAGGAAACAAATGGTTGCAAGCGTGTTACATGAAAGTGAATATATTGTCTTGAAGAGATAATAGTTGACAAGGTAAAAGAGGCCGAGTCATGGAGAACATAGATCCTACCATACTCAGCATCAATAAGGTTATGATGAAGAGTCCAGGTGGGGTTTATATAGTTGGCTGCACGAATGGTAAGAGGCAGGTTTAGTTCAAGTATGGCAACTATTTTGAGATCATGGGAAATGATGAGATTTTTAGCATAATCAAGTTTAATTTGATTATGAGCACCTCTTATGTTCCAAGCACCTATGTTTGGTATCATCGTAAAACTACAGAGATTGGTGGTTGGTTATTTTCTTGCTCTTGGTTGCAGAATAATTTGATTTGGGAGTGGTAGATAAGTCACATTGTAATTTTAACTAATGGGTTTTCTTTTTGGAAATAGGAGAAACAAAGTCATGGTTATCAAAGGAATGAGATCCAAAGACAATAGAAAGATGTGGGTTTTTCACCTAGCCAGGTATAACAATGTTATTGACATAAGGAAAGGGAGATGATCGGAAAGTGGCTTGGGAACAGATGAACTGGGAGAAGAGGAGGGACGGATAGGGAAATAAAAGGATGGTGATTTGGGAATTTGAGTTTAGCTTGACTGTGCATGCTGAAAACAACGTGTTTCAGTTGTTTTTCAAGTGAAGCACGGAATGATGCTTCAGCTGGTTCATTACTTATTGGATTGCAAGTAACATCAGGAATTAGAGAAGAATTCTGCTGCAATTTGTCAGTAGAAGGTGATAAAGATGCACTGTTACTGAGTTGCATAATTCAGTGTGCACATGCACATGCATATCACTGTGACAACTGCCATTCAAAATGAGGCTACCACCACACACTTCATTGTCTTCGATAATTTCCTTGGAGAATCCATGGCATGCTTCGAGGAAATTACACTTCTCAATTTCAATGGGAACTTGATCAGGCATCTTTCTGTGAATCAAAATTTCCTTGTCATGTTGTAAATCAATCTCTGGAATCCCTTCGAGACCATGCTCTGCTATTTCCTAATTCACTTCAAGACACTCACCATCTTCCACTTCATCATCATCTCCACTGCCCAAATCATTACCAATCCTTACACTAACATCATACTCTATGTCATTTTCATCATCCAGAGCACTAAATTTATTGTGTGTGTTTACATTGCTTTCATCCTGAATGGTAATGGCAGTTTGTTTAGTGATTTCACAATTTCCATTTTCCTCAAACTCAGTATCATTAAGAACAGAACTTTTGTTCCCAACAGCCACATCATCCCAAGTTACATTTGCTTTTCTGGTTTACCGATTATTTCCTTTATCTTTCTTTTTATAGTAAGATACTCTCTTCCAAACTTGCTTCATCTTTACTGCCTTGTTCATTACATCAGTATTGGAATGATCATCCTTTTTTTGCCAAACCTTACCAGTTTCCACAATTTCATCCTCCTTATTATAACAATTTTCCAGAAGGCAGGAAATGTCAATGTGCCAAAACTATTTACATCTAACATAAATTTCTGGTTTCCAGAGGTAATTCACTTGAACCATCTGATCACTGCCATCAAGCATCTTCACTAGAAACTGGTCCAGTAGTAACTGCTCAGGGGTGACTTCTACAAACATTTCGCAAAGGTTATATGCTTAAGCTTTTCAGTGGGTTCATCCATACATAAAAACCTACATATTCTCGAAGCAAGCCATTTAATTCCATAGTGTGACCAAGCATAGAGAGGAATGTTGCTAAGTTTAATCCACACAGGGACAGATCTTATGGTACCACAGCTATTGTCTACAGAGGCATCCCAAGGCTTTATAATAAAAAGCTTACTTCTCATGATGATGGGGTCTGCCTTAGTATTCCTATTGCGATCATCCACAAAAGAAAATTTGAAGAGGAACATGAAACCATCTGACTTGACTGACACCTCCCCCTTGAGCCTCCAAAGTCTTTTCAAGTGATTAAGAACAGAAGAATAAGAAAGTGGTTTGTCAAGGAAAAATCCAACAAGGAAGTCCTTCTAAACTTCATTGCCAGCTGAAATGATGTCTGCAGAAGGCAAAAGAGCATCACCAGAGAACTCCAGCATGATAACTTGAGGACTGTAGGCACCGGCATTGTGTGGTTTCAATTTGAAAAGGGAAGACCAAGGCTGAGAATCAACAGATGTTAAAGGAGGAAGGTCAGAGGATGACAGAAGGACATGCATAGAAGGGAGAGACAAAGATGAAGGTGGAGGGTTAGGGGCAGGCGGCACAAGGATAGGGGCAGGAGAAAGAGGAGACATAGGTATGGACGAAGAGGAAGGAGGGAGGTACGAAGAACATGGTAAAGAGTATGGAGAGGAAGGAAGGATGGACATGGGTAAGGTCCCCATGAAAAAAATAAGCTTTGAATAATTCAATTTTAACTTTCACTTCGAAACGTTCATTTTTAACTTCAAATTCGATTCAACAATTCAATTTAATGATTTAAAATTCCAATTCGATTCTTATTTTAAACCATTTCACTTCATATCCATTTCAAGTCCAATTTCAATTTACTGATTTAAATCACTTAAATCAAATTAACCTCATTGTTCAATTTTAAGATATAAATCTTTAAAATAATTCAATTTCCAAAATTAAAATCATATATCGATTATAACTTCACATTTCCAATTCAATTCTTTAAAACAATTTCTTTTAACCAATTTCAATTTCAACATTTCAAAGCTTGAATTAGAAATAATTTAATTCATATAAATCCACAGTTTATTTCCTTTAAAACAATATTATTTAATCCAAAAATCCAAAAATCAATATTTTGAAACCATTTAATTTAACCAATCCGGTGTCCGTATATAATTTTCTACCCTATGGCCAAGTGATCAGTTATTTCAATTTTAATTATAGGGATGAATATATATCATTTCAATCCAAATCAAAGTGTCATAGGTATATATCATTTCAACCTATTTCTTAATTTATTCGGAATAATTCAAGTAACAGTTTATATACTGTCACTTAATATACAGAGTAATAACAGGGATATATATAAATAAATAAACATCCAATCATCAAAAATGTCAATAAATAGACATCCATCACAGTCAACATCCAAATCAGCCAATAAATCACAACAATTAACTAGTTATCAATATCAGGTACTTAACTAGCAATTAAATATCATATTAATTTAAATATCAATTTAATTCAATATAAATTCAAATTAAATTTAAATGACAATTTAAATTACCAAATAGTAATCAATAAAATTCTTATCACTTCATAAATTTAATTCAACTAACATAAGAAGGTTTAGTGTTGCGTGAGTGGGTTAAATCACTCACCTTTGATTAAAAGCCCAATTAAAATCCAATAAAAGCCCAAAATTTGAATAGTCTCCAAATTCAACCAAACTAGTTTCATGTTGTCCAGAATTTCGATACGATCCTAACGGAGGAAACCGCGCGTCAACCCGAGTTCATATGCAAAAGATATGTAAGTTAGAAGATTTAAAATTTAAATTTAAAATTAAAACAAAGATAGGGGCAAATTCGTAATTCATTACCTTCCACAACCCTACGTATCTCGATCGAACAACCCATCACGCTGCCGCCTCCTTCATGTTGTCACCGCCTGAAACCAAGCCACCTTCGACCAGATCTGACAATGCCATCCTCCTCCACGCTTCCGACCGCACCTCCCCATACCCGCGCGAACACCCACGCCGCCACCAGGTGCTCCACCGCCGCCGCCAATCTACGACGATTTCTGGTGAACTACAGCAACCATCAGCTGATCGGAGACCACCTTAGAGACCTGCTTCACGACCTCTACAAGCTGCAACTACCCGATCGTCGATTGGATGAAGATCCACCGTTGAATCGAAACCCTAGAATGGACGACCGAGAATAAATCACCAATTTCTGGACAAATGGAGCCTCAAATCAAAAAATGAATTGCAGATGCAGATTACGTTCATCGATAGCTTCACGATGGTATATAATTCGATAAGTTTTGAGCATTTTGAATTTTGGAGTTTGATTTGGAATTGCAAATTTAGGGTTTTGAGATGTCTGCCATTGAGAAGGAACAAATGAGATAGAAATTGTACGTACAGAAAATGAAATAAAAGACTTACTAGGGTTTATAACAGCCTATATATAGACAGAGATGGATAAGAATGGATGGAACAGATCGAATGGGTCGAAGCGATAATAATGGCCCGAAAAGCCCGATTCGTTCCCAAAACGAAAATAGGTCATCCCATATGTCAAAATATAGGTTTTCAATATTTTTAAACTCAATGAAACTAGTTTAAAACCCTAATTCTATCATATACAGAAGTTATCTTTTAAAATCAAATTATATTCATTTAAATTCCTTTAATTGATTTCTATGCGTTTCGAGCTCGCACGATCAAACAATAAGTCCGATCGCTACGGAACTTAAAATCCTATAATAATTCACTATTACGGATCCAATGAAACTGGTTTCGTAAAAACCCGAGAGAATGCCCAAAAAGACTAATTTTTACACATTAATTGAATGAATTATTATTTTAAAATCAATTTAATCACTTTTAAATTCAAATTTAAAAGTTAACCACTTCCATCATTCCTGATTACACATAAATTAATAATATTTTTTTAAGATTAAATTTCCATGTTAAATCTAATATTTAAATATTAAATCAATTTCACGTCAAATTACGATAGTAATAAAATCCTAGTTTATTATAATCTATATTTCAACAAATAGTTTTGCTTTGAACACAAGTTCTTCATAATAAATCAAGCATTACTTTATATATTTTATTTAACATAAGTTTTCAATTATTACATCCATATTCTACAGTTAACATCTTTTACCATATTAACTACAATATTTAATTACATCAAATTCATTAATTTCAAACTAATTTTAAACGGATTAAATAATAAGGTGATAAATTAAACAATTGTTATATATTAGTAATCCAAACACATTTCTAAATTTATTGTTTACAAATAAAAGCTAATAAATTTACGTGCTAATTAATTGATTTCATATTCTATATTAAAACCTATTTCAATTAATAACATATGATTTCACCACAATTACAACATTTAATTTATTCCTCATTAATCTTTATTGTTACCATTTATTGAAATTACATCAAATAGTTGTCAATTACATCTAATCAACATTATTAAATTATATTTTAACAATTTTTTTCATTAACAAATCATAAATTTTAATTTCTCACAATATTAAATTCCAAAAATCTTATTAAATTTAATATTTTTAATTGTCAAAAAGTACGGGTCGTTACAATCTCCCTTACTCAAATCTTTTCGTCCTCGAAAAGAAACAAGAAGGAATCAAGAAATTTCGTATATTTTATTCAAAATAATCAATTTATAAACAATTAAACTTATATATTTAAGTTTAATAAAAATTTGAAAATAACTCAACTTCTATGAAAATTTTCTAAGTCCTAAATTTTCGAAATTTTTTGGCAGAGCCTCCTTTGCGCGGTTAGGTTCGAAAAAATAATAATATCAATAATTACAACATATATATATATATATATCATATTTCAATAAAAAAAACATCCCAAACCATGGAAAAACAATAAAATATCGTTACAAAACCGTAATCCGAAAACGTACCTATTTGTCGGGCAAACAACTTTATTTATGAAACCAAAAACAACAGTTATTGCTTCCATAAACCTGTATCTTATTTACATAATCCAAAAGAGTTAAACTATGTAAAAGAGTAATATTTTAGTTGTTTCAATTAATAGCACAAATAACATAACATATACAATAATCACATGCAAACAAAAGTAGTATAACCATTATATGTAACAAAAGAATCCAATACACATCCATAGCAATAAAAAACTAATGGTTTGTCCAGATTCGGAAACCTTCCATCGTACAAGAGTGATAATAAACTACCAAGTGTACCTTACGCTCAACAACCTTAGATAATTACTTAATAGATTGTACATACATCCTTACACAATTTGAAGTATCATTTCTCAAACTTCCCACAAGCCAAACAACAAGGAATTTTAAATATTATTTAAATTTGTACGATGTACATATATCATTTGTTCACAATATCAATTTTGATCGCTTGTTTGAATACACAAATTTCACTTTCGAACTAGTATTGATGAACCGATCACTCTAGTGCGGACTTTGATCCAATTCTTTGATTGGAAATCTCTGTTTTCCTTGCATAGCCACAAACTATGATAGAAAACTTCAAAAATCATATGAAAAATTTGTATAAAATGTTCGCCGTCAAGAATCGAGTGAAAAATCCTAATTTAGACTAGTGTGAATTAATACAAATCATGTATTCAAATCTGGATCAAAACTGTTATACGAATAAAATGGTCTACGCCCAACTTACATATTTTATTCTATTGGTTTCTTTAATACATCATTTACTTTTCATTTATTTTATTTCTCATTCATTCATACAAGGTTATCTTTTATTAATTTACATTCATTTACTTATATAATTTATTCCCCATTCAATATTTGAAATCATCAATGAATAAATCCTTAAAGTATTACATACGTTTATTGCAGTTTAATTCACATTTATTATTTAGTGGAAATTAGGGAGGCATCCTTATCATACTTTCATATTGTAAAGCGGGTCCCTGTCAAAGTTTCATTGTAAATCCGGTCCCTATTTTCTAGAAACAAAGAAAAATTATTGCTGAAATGTCAGCAACTTTTATAAATAAGTGCTGATATTTCAGCAACTTCCCTGTCAAAGTTTAATTGTAAATCCGGTCCCTATTTTTTAGAAACAAAGAAAAATTATTGCTGAAATGTGAGCAACTTTTATAAATAAGTGCTGATATTTCAGCAACTTTCATACACTGCAGTGTAGATAAATGTTGCTGAAATGTCAGCAACTTTTATAAATAAGTGCCGATATTTCAGCAACTTTCATACAATATGTTCACAGTATACAGAAAAGTTGCGGAAATGTCAGCAACTTTTATGAAAAGTTGCATCATGCTCTGCAATGATCGTGAATAAAAAACAGGGACCTAATTTACACTGAAATTTAGTGAAGGACTTTTCGTGTATTTTGAATTTTAATAAGGATCTGTGCCAAAAGTACCCTATTATTTACTTATACACTTGACCTCCATTTAATATTAATATCCAAAAATGAATCATTTCATACTTAAGTGTTTCTACCTCTTTTTTTATTCGCATTAATTTCTTCATATATAGTATCAATTAATATTAAATATATTTATGAATCATTTCAGTCATTTTCTTAAGTTTATAATCATTTGCTTAAATAGTATTCGCTTTTTACTATTTAATTTAATTATTAGCATTTCAAAACATTAACTTATGTTTATACATTCCTTGTACACCTTAATTTTTCATTTATAAACATATGTTCATTTTGATGCACTTTTGTTGTTAAGCTTTTACTTGTATAATGTTCTATTACATATTCATATTAACATTTCAACTTTTTAAACATCTTTGGTAAGTTTTATATATGTTTTTAGAATGTAATTGAATGTTATACAAATTTATCTTATTCATTTTAGTTAGCAAAAATGTTCAATAATTTACAACTATTAAAATTTAACTTCTTATATTTCATTTAAACACTTAGCTTCAATTTCTTATTTCTCATTTAGAAGTTTCCAATTATTAAAATTTCACCTTAGCTCTATAGCTGAAAATCGTTAATTAACAGAAACTTAAGAACTAATTACCAGGTTTCAATTTAAATCATCTTGAAATAACATATACATATATCTTTTTATATCAAATCATACTTAGGAGATTAAAATTAAAATTTGTTTCACCAAAACAACTATGTAGCAAAGCTACTATAGTGGTCTTCCCACTTTGAAACTCGAAAATGAAAGTCGATGATGCCGCGGTCATCACCGAAATTATTTTCCAACGACAGAAGAGGGGAGTACAGAATTGGTTTCCTTCCAAAAATTCTTTGAAAACATTTCTTTTAAGTGCCTTTTGAAAATATTTTGAAGACATTTCTATTTGCAAATACTTCCAATTAGTACTAATATTATTTTTTCCTAAATCTTTAAAAACCCATTTAAAAACACCAGCATTTAAGTTCTCAAATTTCCATTTAAATTCATTTATTTGTAAATCTTAATTAATACCATATTATAAAATTACATTTTCTATAATATACTATAGTCAATAGTTTTTAAGAACTTTAACTAACTAACAATAAATGACAATAATTAAATATTATCATTTACTAACATCCAACACAAAAAAATAAAAAAATCAATTTGTGAAAAATTATATATATATACAAAATATAATTACTAGGTAAAATTATTTCATTTACCTATTTCAGAAACAATATTATGTCTGTTTACCCTGTTCAAGTGTTTAGAAATCCCTATCGATGCCATAGCGTCCTATGTACCGATTGAAATTCATAAATACTCAACAGAATAAATTAACACAATATAAAACAATTTTATAGCACCGAAAAATACGCTCTCTTACACACACACACACACACAGACACACACACTCAAACTCATTCTAGTGTATTATTAACCCTATCTCTAATGAGTTAACCCCAACAGGCTAAGGTATCCCTAAACCTGGCTCTAATACCAACTATGACGACCCACCTTTTTGGATGGTTTAAATCAACAATAAACCACACTAACTCAAACCATTTAAAAGGGAGGATTGTCAATGAATTTAATAAGAAAATAAGAGAAAAGAAGGAAAACAAAATACAGAATCTTGCAGCGGAATGATAAAATATAATAATCAAATAAACAGTTCATGAAGCTGTTTTATAATATACATTTGATTACACAATTTTTACAACATAATCAGAGTACAAACAACAACATACCAATAATGATGCAGCATAATAATACTAATAATATAATATACCAAACTCCGTCTTCGTCCTGTAGAAGTAATTTCTTCAAACACTGAAATGCTTAGGCTGACCCGAGCGAAATGAAAAGACAAAACACTTCAGTCAAAACTAAAAGTTCTTATGTAAGTTAAATCAACAACAAGTAAATATGGGTATAATAGCTTCAGAGGTGTTTACAAGATTTTTCATCTCTTACCCAGCGTATAACTTGCGTGCAATAACTTAAGAGATGTTACGAGATTTTCCATCTCCTAAGGATCAATTAAATTATCTATATGTAGTAAAATACGCTATATATGCAGTGTCTATTAGTAATATAAAGTGCTAAAATAGCGTTAAGGCTTTACATTGATCCCCCTTAAAACATTTTTAAGCGGGTAGTCTATGCAGGTCCTGTAACACAACCAGTAACGTCAATAGCCAGTGAGTCCCCTATAGGTACCATACTAAAACAAAATCATAGTGGGCGCGAATAAGGATAAAGAGTATGACAAGGCACGTGAGCGATGCCCAAGGTAGAATACTACCATTTTGCAATTCCTGACCGGTGGTAACCCCTAAAGGCTCACCGTGTCCAACAGCCCCAAAAATCAAATCAAGGAGCACTGATCAAGCCAAAATCAATATAGTAACACAAAGAGGTGTGTCCGCTAGAGGTAGCTAGCCTCAGTGGTCAGGTACGACTCCTGTTTTAGTCATTTCAAATTGACACAAGTGTCGGGGTCATCCATCATCGTTCTCTTTCTTCAAATCCAGCAAATGCCTCTAATTCAACCTCTACATTCTGGATATCATCCACCACATACAAAGTTGTAAAGTGGTTCCAATATTGACAGAGAGTATGCCAATAAGAGGCCCCGGTCTCTTTAACAACCAAACGTCATTTTTCACTCCAGTTGGTTCTTTACATTTCAAAACCGATTCATATTTGATATCAAAATATCACATTCACTTCAAAAATATCACTTTGTTTCAAAATACCATATTTACTCAAAATATGTCATTTTCACTTGAAAATATCATTTCAAATTCCAACTTAGGTTAAAACCTCATTGAACCACAATCGCATTTAAATCAACGATTTAAACATAAACATTCCAACTTTGCATAGTTTGAAATATTTAGAAAATAGTTTGAATAGTTATAAATAGTTTAAAATAGTTTTAAAATGGTTTAAATGGTTTAAAATAGTTTGATATAAAATGGTTTGAGTATTGAAATTGGTTTATATAGTAAAATAGTTTGGAAAAATCAAAATACTTTGAATATTAAAAAAAATAGATTTTAAATAGTTTATATTAAAATAATTTATTTTGAAAATAGTATTAAATCAAACCATTTTTTTCCATTTCAACATATCTGGACCCATGTCCAAATTTCAAATCAACAAAACTCAATTTCCAATATTTCAATTCAATTGACTCAATTTCAATTTCATTTCAAATCAACTTGATTTCAATTTCAAATTGAATTAACTCTAAATTTCAAAACGTTTCATTTTTAACTTCAAATTCGATTCCACAATTCAATTTAATGATTTAGAATTCCAATTCGATTCTTATTTTAAACCATTTCAGTTCATATCGATTTCAGGTCCAATTTCAATTTACTGATTTAAATCACTTAAATCAAATTAACCTCATTGTTCAATTTTAAGATATAAATCTTTAAAATAATTCAATTTCCAAAATTAAAGTCATATATCGATTTTAACTTCACATTTCCAATTAAATTCTTTAAAATAATTTCTTTTAACCAACTTCAATTTCAACATTTCAAAGCTTGAATTAGAAATAATTCAATTCATATAAATCCACAGTTTATTTCCTTTAAAATAATATCATTTAATCAAAAATCCAAAAATCAATATTTTGAAACTGTTTCCTGGAGATTTGACAAGGCAACTAGTGCTCGGCATACTACGAGAACTCGGCACAAGTAGTACTCGGCATCCAGTGGAACTCGACAACAGGAGTACTCGGCATCAAGTAGTACTCGGCATCCAGTGGAACTCGGCAACAGGAGTACTCGGCATCAAGTAGTACTCGGCATCCAGTGGAACTCGGCAACAGGAGTACTCGACATCTAGTAGCATTCGGCATCCAGGAGTACTCGGTGTCTAGTAGCACTCGGCATCCAGAAGCACTCGGCATCTAGGAGTACTCGGCGTAGCACTCGGCATCCAGGAGTACTCGGCATTAGAAGGCGTTCGGCGTATATGACTACTCGACATGGCAGTATCGTTCGGCCAAAGGGATCGTTCGGCCAGAAAGCATCGTTCGTCCAGAAGGCACGTTAGGCCAAGGAGGATCGTTCGGCCAAAGGGATCGTTCGGCCAGAATGCATCGTTCGGCCAGAGAGCATTGTTCAGTCAAGCGCTTCGTTCGAACAGAGGCACGTTCGGCTTCGACTAACAACCATTCCACACTTCCCACACATCAAACATACCGTTCGGCATAGAAAGGGTGGTTCAGCATCATTGTGTTCGGCCTACTTGGTTTGGCATACAACGACCACTATACTTGGGCTAGAGTGTTCGGCTACCGAGCCTACCTAGGAAGTCCAGCCCATCTTTGTCTATAAATAGAGGGGCAGGGTCACAGTGAAAAGGGACCTTTTTGGGAGAACACTGGGGAGACTCTGCCATTTTTCAGACTCATCTTCTTTACTTAACAACTTCATTCAAGCATTTGATCTACGAATTGTATTTGTAATCAATCATTAAGAAGATCAATAAAGTTTAACCTCAAAGTGGACGTAGGCAATTACGTTGAACCACTATAAATTTGGTGTTCTTACTTTCTGCATTTAAATTAGCATTGTCTTCTCTGTTTAATTTACCTTCATCACTTATTTCTCTACATAATCTTTCTCTACGAGGTTAGTGACCAATTTTGGTGCTAACACTTTGGTGCTTTCACTGAGAATTGAATTCTCAGGCCTTAAGGATCTACTTTGAAGCTATTGGATTGAACAAGTCCCCCAAAGAAGATCCAACTCATTGATAGGACATCCGTTGATTCTACTCAGAGTTCCAACCAATAACTCTACAATGGAGAGACCACGTACCAGGTCAGCTTCTCATAATGTGGATGCCCATGAAACTGCTAGCGTACAACAAGTAGGACCTAGCAATCAACCAGCGATTCCGGGTGTAGGAATTGCCACCTAGGACCAACCTCCAGTTGTCACCAGAATAGAGTTCAACGACTTGATGAGAGAACTCAGGGAAAGCAGGAGACAACTAGGAGAGCAGATGCAAGCTAACGCCAACCTGATGGCACAACTCACTCAACAGCAGCAACAGAATGCTGGGGGCAATCCCGACCCCCATTCCTCATTCGACAGCTCAACTTCCTCTGATGAACCTCCCAGGCGCAGGCGCCGTAAGACTGAAGCTGCGCGGACGGGTGCTGCTATTCAAACAGCTGGAAACCGTGACCAAGTCGGAGCTGGAAACTTAGGAACTGGAGTACAGATGGAGGCTGGAGGCCCATACCATCAAAACGCTAATGATGTCGAACCTCAAGACGCACGATTGGCAGATCGCCAGGAGAGGAGGCATCAACATGGACAGTCACGTAGAACGGACTCTAACCTTCTGCCTTCCATACAGACACCAGACCTGACAGCCATGGTCAGGCAATTGATGAAAGAAAATCAGGGCTTGTCGAATGACGATTGGGGAGTATCAAGGAGTCACACTCCATTCACAGATGTTGTGTTACAGGCGGCGTACCCCAGAAAGTTTAGTATGCCAACTATCCCTGCGTATGAGGGAAAGACTGACCCCAGACAGCATGTCATGAGGTACGAATGGATGATGGATTCAGCTAGAGCAAATGATGCCACCAAGTGTAGATGCTTTCCAATTACTCTATCTGGGATCGCTACTATGTGGTTTACCCGACTTCCTCCGCGGTCTGTATCCAATTTCGAGGAGTTGGCAAAGAAGTTTATTGAGCAGTTCAGGATACACACTACTCGTCCAAAGGACGTAATGTCTCTGTCAAGTGTAATCCAAAGTCCTGGGGAGTCATTGAAGGAATATTTACAAAGGTTCCATGTTGCGGCAACTGAAGTCAGTAATCCCAATGACCATGCAATCCTAATGGCTGTGATGAGAGGTGTGGATCCGAATTCTGAGTTTGGAGATTGGTTGGCAGGAAAACCTCCGACTACGCTAGAGCGTTTCTACTCAAAGGCACACCAGTTCATAAGGAGAGAGGAAGCTAGGTGGGTAAGACGAGATAAGACACCAGGACCTGTCCAAGAGTCCATGAAAAGAAACGTTGCTGTGAAACAGTCCGGGGACAACTCGGGAAAGGTCCAAGTCAATGTCCAGAATAAGTCCGGGTAGCCTAAGGAGTCCGGAGGAAGAAATCAAGGGAAGAAGAGAGAAGCGGGGAAGTGGAAATCGAGAATTCCAAGCTACAACGAGTACACCCCGCTGAATGCGTCTCTTGAGAACATTTACCTATCAACCTGCAATGCCTTTCAGTACAGAAAGCCACGTCCAAAAGAATCAACCGAGGAACAGAAACGGACCAGGAAATATTGCCGCTTCCACGAGACTTATGGGTACAATACGGAAGAGTGCAAACACCTGCACGACGCTATCGAGAAGTTGATTAGGCAAAAGAAGTTGCAAGAATTTGTGAAGGATCCACAGGAAGGAGGACAGGGAACGTCCAACCTAGGTCATGCACCGGCTCCGCGTTATCCCGAGGAGCCTGCCCGAACTGTGGGAAGGCTAGTCATAAACACGATCATCGGCGGGCCTCACCCCGCGGATAAGAATTGGCAGGAGATGGAGCGGTATGCTAGTGCCATGAAGCATGCAGATTTCGAATGTTGTTCGAACACGGAGGATGGGACCCCTGCTAAGCAACAACGCGTAATGACAGACGATATAGTGTTCAAAAACATAGATGCTGACCAAGTGGAGGCTCCAACCATCGACCCGATGGTCATATCTGCAACGATCGGACCGGCGTATGTGAAAAGAATTTTGATTGATTGTGGAAGTTCTGTCAACATCATCTTCAAGAAGGCTTATGACCAGATGAAAATGGAAACAAAGGACTTGAAACCGTCCAAAGCTCGCATACACGGCTTTAATGGCGCAGCGACCGATGCAGTGGGCTATGTTGAGTTACCAGTTGAACTGGGACAAGGCGAACGTCGGAGGGTGCGAATCCTACCCTTCGTAGTTTTGGATGTGGATTCTCCGTATAATGTTTTCTTGGGCCGACCGGCCCTGGCTGAGTTTAGGGCAGCATTAGCCCCGTGGTGCTTAACTTTGAAGTTCCCAACTGACAAAGGAGTAGGTGTTGTTCATGGCGACCAAGCGGCTGGTCGTGCTTGTTATGTGGCTGAGCTTCGAGAGGCCCATCAGAAGGAGAAGGGAAAGGTTGCGGACAACCCAGTCCGCCTCCTTAACGCGGATAATTGACAAGTAGTGCCCGAGCCCTGGCTCGGGCATAATTCTCGGATCTTCAGAGACATAGATCCGAGAGACAACGATGAGAAACCCAGGGGAGAAAAGGCAGCGCCAACCGAATTAACAATAGACGTTTCCGTTAGCCGAGACGACCCATCGCGAGTGCTGAAGATTAGATCACAACTTGGCCCCACAATGACTGAAGACCTTAGTGACTTCCTCCGGGCGAATCTTGATGTTTTCGCCTGGACGCATTCTGATATGTGTGGGATTTCTCCCGCCATCAAGAGTCATATGTTGAACATAGACCCGAAATACGTCCCGGTTAAACAGAAGAGGAGAGGAATGGACCCGGAGAGGTCCGCTGCTCTCAGAGAGGAGGTGGACAAACTCAAAGCCAATGGGTTCGTCAGCGACACCCTCTATCCTGAATGGGTATCCAACCCTGTGCTGGTAAAAAAGGCGAATGGGAAATGGAGAACTTGCGTAGATTATTCCGACTTGAATAAAGCATGCCCCAAGGACAGTTTCCCGTTACCTAGGATCGATCAGTTGGTCGACTCCACCGCAGGACATGAGCTGTTATCATTCATGGATGCATACTCGGGATACAACCAAATCCCGATGCATATTCCGGACCAAGAACACACCAGCTTCGTTACAGATGTCGGGCTATATTGCTATGTAGTAATGCCCTTCAGACTGAAGAACGCAGGAGAGACTTATCAGCGTTTGGTGAATCGAATGTTCAAGAACCAGCTTGGTAAGACGATGGAAGTCTATGTGGATGACATGCTCGTGAAGTCACGGCAGTCAAACGACCACATTCGGGACTTGGCTGAAATGTTCGACATACTCAGGTATTACGGGATGAAGATCAACCCTCTGAAGTGTTCCTTCGGCGTTGCGTCGGGAAAGTTTTTGGGATTCATCGTCAACGCAAAGGGAATTGAAGCTAACCCAGAAAAGATCCAAGCTATTCGAGATGTGCAAGTGCCCAAGACTATAAAGCAGGTACAGAGCCTGAATGGAAAAGTAGCTGCGCTAAGTCGATTCATATCCAGGGCAACCGACAAGTGCATCCCTTTCTTTGTTATAATAAAGAAAGGGAAGAGGAATTTCGAATGGACGTCTAGTTGTGAGGAAGCATTCCGAGATCTGGTGAGGCATCTGGAGAGCCCACCGGTGCTGTCAAAACCAGTAGTCCACGAGATATTGTACGTATACTTGGCTGTATCCCCGCATGCGATAAGTGCGGCTTTAGTTCGCGAGGAGGACCGGATCTAGAAGCCGGTGTATTATGTTAGCAAGCGCTTAACGGGGGCAGAAAGAAATTACCCTAAAATCGAGAAATTGGCCTATTGCTTGGTGATTGCATCACGTAAGCTACGCCCGTATTTTCAAGCACACTCAATCAGTGTTTATACCGATCAACCCTTGCGGCAGGTACTCCAACGACCAGAAACTTCTGGAAGAATACTAAAATGGAACATCGAGTTGAGCCAGTTCGATATTGCCTACTTGCCACGGAGAGCCATACAAGGGCAAGCATTAGCAGATTTCATCGCTGAGTTTACCATACCCATAGAACCAGATAATCATGACGTCATTCCCCCCGTTCGATGGAAATTATACACTGATGGGGCATCAAACGACCGTTGCTCCGGCGCGGGTGTAGTTCTTATAACTCCGGAGAACCGATCGATCTGTTATGCTTTAAAACTTGATTTCCCAGCTACAAATAACGAAGCAGAATATAAAGCACTGATTGCTGGCTTGAAACTCATCGGAGAACTCGGGATCAAATCAGTTGAAATCTTTTGTGACTCACAGTTGGTGGTTTACCAAGTGCGGGGAGATTATCAAGCAAAGGGACAAAAGCTTGCTCCGTACCTTGTTCAGGTCCAAGAACTACTGTCAAATCTTGAGCATTATGACATTTCGCATGTTCCGCGCGAACAGAATAAAGAAGCCGACTTGTTGGCTAAGTTTGCAAGCACAGGCGATGCGCAGAAAATGGGATTGTATCCCGTTGAGGCCTTGCACGCCCCGAGCATAGATGAGATGAAAGTTGATTGTGTATTGGAAATGGAAATCGAGAAGGAATCGTGGATAACCCCATTCAAACTGTACCTGACGACCGGGACTTTACCAGAAGAAAGAAGCGAAAGACGGCAGGTCCTTCGAAAGGCCGCGCGATACGTGATGCAGGATGGATTAATGTATCGAAAAGGGTTCTCAGTCCCATTATTACGGTGCATCGCTCATGACGAGACAAAGCAGGTCTTAAGAGAGGTTCACGAAGGTGAATGCGGCGACCATACTGGGGGGCAAACGTTAGCAAAAATGATCCTCCACTATGGATATTACTGGCCAACCGTAAATCGGGACGCTGCAGACTACGCAAGGAAATGTGACAAGTGTCAAAGATATGCGCAAATCCCAAGGACTCCATCAACTGAACTCACACAAATGGTTAGTCCCTGGCCATTTGCGATCTGGGGAATCGATATAATCGGCTCTTTGCCTATATCCAAAGGAGGTGCGAAATACGCGATAGTTGCAGTCGACTATTTCACAAAATGGGCTGAGGCAGAACCTTTAGCCACGATCACCTCTAAGAAGGTCATTAATTTCGTTGTACAAAACATTATATGCCGCTTTGGCCTTCCTCGCACCATCATTACGGACAACGGGACGCAGTTTGAAAGCAGAGAGTTCAAATAGTTCTGTATAAAGTATGGCATTGAGAAGAAGTTCGCCGCCGTTGCACACCCAAAAGCTAACGGACAAGTCGAGGCCGTTAACAAAATAATCAAGTCCATACTGAAGAAGCGTTTGGAGAAGGTCGGAGGCAAGTGGGTAGATGAACTCCCGACAGCACTATGGGCTTATATGACTACCCACAAGTCCGCGACCGGCCACACTCCGTTCACCTTGGCGTACGGCTCGAAAGCCGTTATACCCGTGGAACTTGAAGTTCCGTCACACCGAGTGACATATTATGATCCCAAGACAAACCAGGACCTCTTGTTGGAATAGCTAGACTACATCGATGAAAAACGTGAAGAGGCCGAATTAAGGGCGGCAGCGCATAGGCACCGAGTCAAGCGTTACTACGACGGCAGAGTCCGCCCAAGGATTTTTGATGTGGGTGATCTCGTTCTGAAACGAGTCTTCCCGGTACCATCACGTATGAATCCCAGCTGGGAAGGTCCGTACGTCATTGAACGGAAGCTTGGAGAGGGAACATTCAAACTAGCGACCGTTGATGGCGCGACGCTCCCCCGAGCATGGAACAGTGAACATCTGCGACATTATTACATTTAGTATGTTTCTTTCATGTTTTAGGCACAGTTATTTCCTGTATGTTTTCATTCAGTCGTAACTTAGTTTCTTTTTATCCATGTAATCGAGCAGCTTAGTTGTTTCTCATTAATAAAGGCTTGAAGCCGTATTTTCCACAAATTACTAATGTCTCTATACCTCGTAGTCGGGTGATGAATTACTAGAACTACATTATCCTGTACGATGCACGAACTCGTATAAACGATTTCAAAACCTCTGAATCCCTAGAGCGCGGATCGGAGTACTCTAAGTCCCCAGAGCGTGGACTAGAGTATAAACGATTTCAAATCTCCGAATCCCCAGAGCGCGGATCGGAGTACTCTAAGTCCCCAGAGCGCGGACTAGAGTATAAACGATTTCAAATCTCCGAATCCCCAGAGCGCGGATCGAAGTACTCTAAGTCCCCGGAGCGCGGACTAGAGTATAAACGATTTCAAATCTCCGAATCCCCAGAGCGCGGACTAGAGTATAAACGATTTCAAATCTCTGAATCCCCAGAGCGCAGATTAGGATATAAACGACTTCAACTTCCGAGTCCCTAGAGCGCGGACCAGAGTACTCTAAGTCCCCGGAGCGAGGACTAGAGTATAAACGTTACGAACCTCTGAATCCCTTGAACGCGGATCAACTTACTCTAAATCCCTGGGGCACGGATTTAGAAAAAAAAAGTCCAAGTACTCAAGAAATGTGGGACAAGAAGTATGCCACATCTGGAAATGTTCGAACAACATGAGAATGGACTGGGAAATAATGCAACTCATAAGAACTTGAGTTATGACCACGATTAGTCAGCAAACCAAAGAAAAGTAAGAGAATTATTCAAGCGAAAAAGAAACTAAAACTTCGTTCAACAGTTCAAAATAGGGTTACACAGTTATCCCTCCAAAGCTTGGAGTCAAGACCCTATCTATACAAACTACAGAGACAAAAGATAAAAGTAATTACAAGACTTAAGCAAGGAACTCGTTGAATGAGTGTAGCGATTATTTCTTCGGTTTCTTCTTCTTGTCTTCTTTTGTTTTTTCCGACGACTCCTCTCCCTCACGCTTTTTCTTGGATTTCTTGCTCACTAAAGAAGCGGAGTCAGGAGTAGGATACGGAACATCCAGTGGTTTAAACCTGCCCGGGAGAATGATTTTCAGAGGTCTGTTCCGCGGGTCGGTAAGTTCCAGTATTTCAGGTTCGACTTTGACCTCGACCTTTTTCTTCTCCTCTTCGGCGAGGCGTTCCTTCATGCTCATCTTTGAGGTATGCTCGGAGGCGCCAGTGATTTCGATTTCATCACTCCCTTCGGCAGGAGACGAAGTGTCAAGCTTGTCATCATCTAGCGCCCCGATCACTTGAGCGTCAGGGCCAGGAGTTACTCCCACGTGAGCAACATCGCTGGTTTTCTCTGCCTCCTCCTTGGCGTCATCGCTCCTCGGAGTTGGCTCGGGGTCAGAGCAGCCTGCATGAAAACATAAAGAATGAACATTAGAACGAATAACCAATGCTGGAAAATAACAAGATCTTTCGACTTCTAGAAAAGAAGAGTTTCCTACCGGGTTCTGGTTGGCTATCGGTTGCGCGTGGGGTTTCACCCTCCTGAATAGGAGATAGAACGTGAACGCCAAGCCCGAGATCTTCAGGATCATAGCCGGCATGCTGCTCGAACGGGTCAAGTGTCGGCCGACCGGCCGGCTCAGCAGCGGGAGGAGCAGCAATATGAGGAGCCGTAGTCTCAGCCCCAGATGGGCCAGCTTCATCACTTTTCTCTTTTGGAAGAGGAGAGCCTTTGTTATAAAGCGCCAAAGCTGCGGATAAATCCGCTGGCTCATTCCCCCTAAGAAACTCCTTCACCAAGGCATCCTCATCGACCTCTTCAGAGCCCGACTCGATTTTCCTAATCTTCACTAAAGTTTCCCAGGCCTCAGCTAGGGATTCAAGATAGGCATCGCCCAAGAATGTCAAGTCGCGATGCATAAGGACGCAGGCTCCATACTCAGCAATCAACGGGTCAAACATGCACTTGACCTCTTCCCTACCGGCTTCTGCGGCCGCCTCGAGGCGAGAATCAATCTCCTCTGCGGCTTTTCTTTTGCCCTCCTCACGGGCTTCGTCCTTCATTTTCTCAACCCCAGCAAGTTCGTCATCGAGCTTCGTTTTCAGGAGCCGAGTAGCAACGATTTCATCACAATATCGTTGTGATTCTTCTTGAGCAGCTACTTTATCCTCTTTCTCCTTGGAGAGTAATTCTTTCAGCTCTTTGACTTGTACGACGAGCGCGTCCCTTTCTTTTTGGATGGAATCTTTTTCTAGGGCAAGGGCACCGCTACGTTGGACCGCTTCATCAAGTTCTTTCTTGTGAGCCATCTCTAAACGAGTAACTGTCTCAGCAGTATCTTTTGCGCTTTGTTCAGCGGCTTCCAGCTTCGATTTATACGAAGCAAGCTCTTCGTCTTGATGCTTGATGATGTTCTTGTCACAGCCGGCCTCCAATTTTAGACGATCAATCTCATATTGTCGTTCGACGGACACCTCCGGGATTTTTTCAACCAAGTGTACAAACGCGTCATGTTGAACATAGACGTCGTTATTACAGGCAATGGCACTCTGCTTCACGTGCCCAGGGATATGATGAATAGCCGGGAGGAATTTCAGACCATCGAAGCAAATTTTTTGGAAACTTGGCCTTAAGATCGACCATCTTTTCCGCTACAGTTGGATCAACCACGGGAGTAGGGGGAGGAGGCTTTGGAAGTTCTGCTCTTTTTTGTTGCTCCCGAATTTTCTTTGTACTCGACGAACCAGAGTGTTGTTCTCGAGGAGCATCAGGTTGGTACCCCTTCTGTGAAGACTTCTCTCTATCCGGCTCAGTTGGAGGAAGAGGATCACGGGACTGTGAAGATTGGGAATATGCCTTCTTACGATAAGATGAATCGCGGGGACGGTTGTCTCTATCTTCATAATCATCTCTGTCCCTGCGTCTGCCCAAACCTGAATCCCGTCCGGAATGATGAAATATGGAAGAGCCGTGAAGGCGATCGAATCCGTGAGAGCGCCCCATGTCACCTACAAAGAATAGAGATAACAACGAGTTAATAAAGATCCGGGAAACAAGAAAAAACTTGAAGTGTATGATGGAATGCATATGTGCGTGTGTGTCCTAGTGTTCCCCCCGATGGACCAGTTCTTTTGTCTTTACTAATCGGAGTATTGTCTCCCTGGACTGGGAGTTGAACTCCCGCATTGCCTCTAGCGGGCGAAGAAAACTTGAGGGCTTCAGGATCGTCAAACCCGTAATTAAGTATATCGTCGGGGATAGAGAGATTCGACAAACCCCTTAGAGAACTCTCCAGGTGCTGTGAGGAAGCCTCTTTCTCTGGCGGGATAGGCATAACTTTTGAAGTGCCGCCAACTTTCTCCTTCTGAATCTTGTATTTTAACCTCTTCTTTCCCTTCGAAGGGGAGGATGACGTTTCAATGTCATGAACTTCGACCGCCGGATTCCAAGTGGGACCCACATTCTTGCCTTGAGTCTCAGGAGATTCATCCTCTTTGTGCTCACATTCTTCGTGCGTATCGGGAGTGCGGCGTGATGACGATCCGACCTGTTTTTTCCCTTTACCGGATGCTGGCTTGGGAATGGAGACGCCCTCCGGGAGGCTAATCCGACGACCTGGGGCTAGCAAGCTGAACCTTGACAATGATTCATTCGAAATGATGGTTCGGATGTCTCGTTCCTCGGTAGGAAGAGCTCTAATGGCCTCAACGGCCTCAGAATATCCTCGGCCCTCCGGACGCGGGTTGATACCTGAAAAGATGAAACGAGGAGTTAGAAAAAGCATGACTCCAATTAAACGCGAATGATGACTCAGCGAAGAGACTTACTACCTTCAACCCATCTCCTCGCAAAACCAGGAGGGCAATGCACGTAAAACCATTCCTGTTTGTACAGGGCGAATTTACTGCATGCTCCTGTCAAGATTTGGCATTTGTGGTACGGCTCGAGGAACATGAAGGAAGGACTGTCTTTCCGTTTCTTGATCATATAGATGTATCTGATGTCGCCAGAGGTTGGAGGTCTAGAGAAGATGACCATGAAGAGTAGATAGGTCCCATATAGAAATGCGTGACCGTTCGGATGCAGCTGCGACGGAGTAATTCGATGTACTGCAACACGTCCCGAAGGAATAAATTAAACGGAGGCACGCTACCCATCCAACACATGAACTTGTTGCAGGTGGTATATCCGACTGGGGGAAGGTGAGGACGATCGTGTCGCGAAGGGACTAACACATCGGCGAAAGGAATCCCATGAATGGAGCATATCCGTCGAAGTGCGGCTTCATTGATCTTCGAAGCTTGTGAATCGATCGAGTTGTCTAAAAGAATTGTTGCCCCCAGGGCATCAGGTGCTAAGTTATGGGCAGGGGAAGTCGACGGATTTGAAGTATCGGCGGCTTCTTGCCTTGATGACGGCCCAGGCCCGTCAGATATGGTGGCGGAGCTAGACTTCATAGACATCCCCAATAAATAATGAATCTGTTTAAGTGCCTGCGAAACTATACTTGAAAAACGTTGAACATTAGAGTTAACAACACGAATATCCCCCCCGTGTGGTGTGTGATCTAGTGCAAGCAATCGTGTAAAAGCGTTGAAAGTTTGAAGGTCGCAAAGTTGTTGCTATAAAACTGAGCATCAAGTCATCGCCTTCGGAGACCGTCATCGCTGACCGTCCCCAGAAGCCTGCCTTTTTGCGATTGCAATTCCAGATCCAGAAAACGTATGATAATCTAAGATTCAGGTTTACGTTTACGGAAGCTAAGAAGTTGGTGATCCAGGTCGGCTTCACATATGCTAGAGTGCTTGGGCCCTATTTCTTGTTTTGCTATACGGGTAGATATAGTTAATAAATGTTCAGCGTTTGCGACTATTCGGCTAAGTCTATTATTCGGCTAAGTCATTGTTCGGCTAAGACATTGTTCGGCTATGTCATTGTTTGGCTAAGTCATGGTTCGGCTAAGACATTGTTCGGCTATGTCATTGTTCGGCTAAGTCATTGTTCGACTAAGTCATTGTTCGGCTATGTCATTGTTCGACTATGTCATTGTTCGGCTAAGTCATGGTTTGGCTAAGACATTGTTCGGCTATGTCATTGTTCGGCTAAGTCAGTGTTCGGCTAAGTCTTTGTTCGGCTAAGTCATTGTTCGGCTAAACCTGTGTTCGGCTAAATTTTGGTTCGGCCAAGTCATTATTCGGTGTGTAAGTCGTGTTCGGCCTTGTTTTGTTCGGCATGTTTTAGCCTGAGTGTGGTACGGTGTTTATGACTGTTCGACTGAGATGACAATCAGCACGCTGTCCTTAACATTGGCCACATCTCTTCCTCCATCCACACCGAACCACGAGGGCACATCGCTCGGCAAGTTGCGCCAGACCATACCGCTCGATGCCCCTGATCATCTCCTATTTCTTCCATGTTTCTCCTTCCACCAATCTGGTCCGGCATAAAATATTTATGCCGAACCACGGTGTGACTACCAATGATTTCCTACCACCCTCGTCACGTGACTCGACACTTTAGTCAAGGCTCGATTTATCCCATCAATTAAGGGAGTTCGAGCGTAAAGGCTGCAGTTAGGTGAGAGGATAAGTACCTAGTGGGTAAGGTAAAGACTTGGGAAGAATCGGCTAGTTATATGTTGGCTGGTAGCTTCGGCAGGTGCAAGGCAGAGGTTAGAAGTGTGAAAAGAGAAAGAAGGGTAGAGGTGCTGGCTTTTATAGGGAAAACAGAAGAAGTCGAAAAGGCTACATCCGGTGGAACCGGTCAAAGTCATAACGTTCGGCATCAGCGTATAATGATGTCCGGCACTAAAGGTTCGTTCGGCCAGAAAGCATCGTTGGGTTACGAATGTCTCATTCGGCATTTAGAACACGTTTGGCACACGCCTAAACCACTGGAATTCTCAAAAAGGCATCTCCGCTCGAGGTCAGTCAAGGATTTAAAACGAAATGAAAAGGTTACATGACACAAAGCGTACCACGTTCGTTCACGTGATACACTTTGGGGGGCAAGTGTTTCCTGGAGATTTGACCAGGCAACTAGTGCTCGGCATACTACGAGAACTCGGCACAAGTAGTACTCAGCATCCAGTGGAACTCGGCAACAGGAGTACTCGGCATCCAGTGGAACTCAACAACAGGAGTACTCGGCATCAAGTAGTACTCGGCATCCAGTGGAACTCGGCAACAGGAGTACTCGGCATCTAGTAGCATTCGACATCCAGGAGTACTCGGTGTCTAGTAGCACTCGGCATCCATAAGCACTCGGCATCTAGGAGTACTCGGCGTAGCACTCGGCATCCAGGAGTACTCGGCATTAGAAGGCGTTCGGCGTATATGACTACTCAACATGGCAGTATCGTTCGGCCAAAGGGATCGTTTGGCCAGAAAGCATCGTTCGGCCAGAAGGCACGTTAGGCCAAGGAGGATCGTTCGGCCAAAGGGATCGTTCGGCTAGAATGCATCGTTCGGCCAGAGTGCATTGTTCGGTCAAGCGCTTCGTTCGAATAGAGGCACGTTCGGCTTCGACTAACAACCATTCCACACTTCCCACACATCAAACATACCGTTCGGCATAGAAAGGGTGGTTCGGCATCATTGTGTTCGGCCTACTTGGTTCGGCATACAGCGACCACTATACTTGGGCTAGAGTGTTCGGCTACCGAGCCCACCTGGGAAGTCCAGCCCATCTTTGTCTATAAATAGAGGGGCAGGGTCATAGTGAAAAGGGACCTTTTTGGGAGAACACTGGGGAGACTCTGCCATTTTTCAGACTCATCTTCTTTACTTAACAACTTCATTCAAGCATTTGATCTACGAATTGTGTTTGTAATCAATCATTAAGAAGATCAATAAAGTTTAACCTCAAAGTGGGCGTAGGCAATTACGCTGAACCACTATAAATTTGGTGTTCTTACTTTCTGCATTTAAATTAGCATTGTCTTCTCTGTTTAATTTACCTTCATCACTTATTTCTCTACATAATCTTTCTCTACGAGGTTAGTGACCAATTTTGGTGCTAACAGAAACCATTTTGTTTCACCAATCCGGTGTCCGTATATAATTTTCTACCCTATGGCCAAGTGATCAGTTATTCCAATTTTAATTATAGGGATGAATATATATCATTTCAATCCAAATCAAAGTGTCATAGGTATATATCATTTCAACATATTTCTTAATTTATTTGAAATAATTCAAATAACATTTTATATACTGTCACTTAATATACAAAGTAATAGCAGGGATATATATAGATAAATAAACATCCAATCATCCAAAATGTCAACAAATAGACATCCATCACAGTCAACATCCAAATTAGCCAATAAATCACAACAATTAACTAGTTATCAATATCAGGTACTTAACTAGCAATTAAATATCATATTAATTTAAATATCAATTTAATTCAATATAAATTCAAATTAAATTTAAATGATAATTTAAATTACCAAACAACAATCAATAAAATTCTTATCACTTCATAAATTTAATTCAACTAACATAAGAAGGTTTAGTGTTGCGTGAGTGGGTTTAATCACTCACCTTTGATTCAAAGCCCAATTAAAATCCAATAAAAGCCCAAAATTTGAACAGTTTCCAAATTCAACCAAACAAGTTTCATGTTGTCCGGAATTTCGATACGATCCCAACAGAGGAAACCGCGCATCAATCTGTGTTTGTATGATAATTTATGTAAGTTAGAAGATTTAAAATTTAAAATTTAAATTAAAACAAAGATAAGGGTAAATTCATAATTCGTTACCTTCCACAACCCTACGTATCTCGATCGAATAACCCATCATGCTGCCGCCTTCTTCACGTTGCCATCGTCGGAAACCAAGCCACCTTCGACCAGATTTGACAACGCCATCCTCCTCTACGCCTCCAGCCGTACCTCCCCATACTCGCACGATCACCCACATTGCCACCAGGCGCTCCGCCACCGCCGCCAATCTACGGACATTTCTGGCGAACTAAAGCGACCATCAGATGATTAGAGACCACCTCATGGACTTACTTCACGACCTCTACAAGCTGCAACTTCCCGATCGTCGATTGGATGTCGAAACCCTAGAACGGACGGCCGAGAATAAATCACCAATTTCTGAACAAACAAAGCCTCAAATCGAAAAACGAATTGCAGATTACGTTCGTCGGGAGCTTCGCGATGATATATAATTCGATAGGTTTTGAGCAGTTTGAATTTTGGAGTTTGATTTGGAATTGCAAATTTAGGGTTTTGAAATGTCTGCCATTGAGAAGGAACAGATGAGATAGAAACTGTACGTACAAAAAATGAAATAAAAGACCGCTAGGGTTTATAACAGCCTATATATAGACAGAGATGGATAAGAATGGATGGAACAGATCGAATGGGTCGAAGCGATAACAATGACCCGAAAAGCCCGTTTCGTTCCTGAAACGAAAATAGGTCATCGCATATGTCGAAATATAGGTTTTCAATATTTTTAAACTTAATGAAACTAGTTTCAAACCCTAATTCTATCATATATAGAAGTTAACTTTTAAAATAAAATTATATTTATTTAAATTCCTTTAATTGATTTCTACGCGTTTTGAGCTCGCACGATCAAACGATAAGTCCGATCGCTGCGGAACTTGATATCCTATAATAATTCACTATTACGGATCCGATGAAACTAGTTTCATCGAAATCCAAGACAGTGCCCAAAAAGACTAATTTTACACATTAATTAAATGAATTATATTTTGAAATCAATTTAATCACTTTTAAAATCAAATTTAAAAGTTAACCACTTCCATCATTCCTGATTACACAGAAATTAATAATATTTTTTTAAGATTAAATTTCCATGTTAAATATAATTTTTAAATATTAAATTAATCTCACATCAAATTACGATAGTAATAAAATCCTACTTTATTATAATCTATATTTCAACATATCCTTTTACTTTGATCACAAGTTCTTCATATTAAATCAACCATTACTTTATGTATTTTATTTAACATAAGTTTTCAATTATTACATTCATATTCTACAGTTAACGTCTTTTACCATATTAACTTCAATATTTAATTACATTAAATTTCATTGATTTCCAACTAATTTCAAACGGATTAAATAATAAGGCGATAAATAAAACAATTGTTATGTATTAGTAATCCAAACACAGTTCTGAATTTATTGTTTATAAACAAAAGCTAATAAATTTACGTGCTAATTAATTGATTTCATATTCTATATTAAAATCTATTTCAATTAATAACATATGATTTCACCATTAATTACAACATTTAATTTATTCCTCATTAACCTTTATTATTACCATTTATTGAAATTACATTAAGTAGTTGTCAATTACATCCAATCAACATTATTAAATTATATTTTAATAATTTTTTTCATTAACAAATCATAAATTTTAATTTCTCACGATATTAAATTCCAAAAATCTTATTAAATTTAAAATTTTTAATTGTCAAAAAATACGGATCATTACAGAGAACATCATAAATCCAACAAATTACTTTAGCCATTAGAAATACCATAGTGGAAATGAGATCTGATTTTTATGGACTTTATTGATGGACTTCCATGTTTGAGACAAGGAAATGAAAGAATTTGGGTGATAATCGATCGACTCATTAAAAGTGCACAGTTCATTCCTTTACGCTTGATTCGAACAACAGAAAGCTTAACCAGATTATTTGTCAAACATATTGTCAAACTACATGGAGTGCCCAGCAGTATAATTAGTGATCGAGATCCCCTTTTCATCATCCATTTTTGGCAGAGTTTGACGAGTGCCTTAGGAACACAACACATTCTCAGTACGGCCTATCATCCACGGGCAAATGGACAAACTGAACGAGTCAATAGAGTTGTAGAAGACCTTATGAGAGCTTGCATTCTCGAATTTAATGGTTCTTGGGAAGACCATATTTATCTAGTAGAATTCTCTTACAACAACAGTTTCTAGTCCAACATTGGTATGGCTCCTTTCGAAGCTCTTTACGGAAGGTCGTGTCATTCTCTAGCTTGCTGATTGGAAACCGGTGATAGACAATACTAGGTCAAGATATGGTGCGAGAGACAATAGAGAAGATCGAGTTTATCAGGAATCGTATGAAAACTACTCAGTCTAGACAGAAGAGTTATGCTGATAAAGCATAGAAAGGACTTATAATTTTCAGTTGGGGATTATGTATTTGTAAAAATATCTCCGATGAAAGGAGTAATAAGATTTGAAAAAGCTAGGAAATTAGTTCCAAAATATATTGGACCTTACCTAAAATTATGGAGCGTATTGGAAGCTTAGCATATTGAATTGATTTACCTGCCTATCTATCAGGAGTACATAACGTGTTCCATGTGTTCCAGTTGAGAAATGTCTACAAGCTCATGATATTGTTTTAGAGCCAAGATAACTTGATGAGCTAGAAATTGATCCGAACATGACTTTCACCATTGAGCCAACATGGATTGTAGATTCAAAGGTGAAACAATTAAGAAACAAAGATGTTCTATTAGTAAATGTTCAATGGTCAGACAATCCGAAAGACTATACATGGGAGACCGAGGAACTAATGAGAGGACACATCCTAACTTATTCTCCACATAATCAGGTCCAATTTAAAAATAGGTGTGTGTTTTATTTTATTTGAGTTATGGATGATTAGATGTTTTAATTATTTTTCGTAAATTAACCTTATTTAGAAATTGTGAGGATGTAATTTTTATAAGGGGGGAGAATGTAACAACCTAAAATTTGGCAATATAATAATTTGGCTTCTAAAAATATTCTAGAAGAAAATCAAAATTTGATTATGAAAACAAAGAAAATTTGGATTTTTTTAAAAGGGAAGAAATTTTGTTTCCTTGAATACTAACTAAATTAAGAAGACTATTATTTTCTTTACCCAATAAACCAAATGATAATGTTTACTTCTTAGGAACCAAGAAAAGAAATTGCCTAATAAAAAAAGGATAATTAACCTTGCCTAATAAAACAAAATATAATAATGACTGGCCTAATAAAATAATAATATAAAACAAAATAGTACAATTAGCTTCCTAATAAAACAATAGTATAATTATTTGCCTAATAAAACATTAGTATAAAAGAAAATAGTATAATGACATGCCTAATAAAACAAAATAGTATGATGACCAGCTTAATAAAACAATAGTATAAAACAGAATAGTATAATTGCTTGCCTAATAAAACAATAGTACAAAACAAAATAGCATAATGACTTGCCTAATAAAAAATATATATTATAATTACTTGTCTAATAAAACAAAATAGTATAATTACTTGCCTAATAAAACAAAATAGAATGATTCCGCCTCACTTATATATAAACCCTTACTCCTCCTTCCTTTCATTCACTCATCTCCTTCCTCTTCCTCCTTACTTCCATTGAACCTCTACCCAAAGATCAAGCGGAAGCTTCATTTTGTGAATAAACTTCCCCTACCTTTACTTCTTCATAATTGAAATTAGCATAAACCATAGAATTGTGTAGAAATCAAGGGTAGGCTCTGAACTTCTTCAGACCTTGGGCAGTGTATTACTTATGGCTGTTGGAGGCACCAAAGGGTTATTACTGATAGTTATTGGATAATTATGGAATGAACCACCCGAGAGTTTCCAGTTGGTTAATAACAACTAGGTCAAACATGAAATCTTGGAGTGACGATGTTATGCAGTTCCCTTGCAATGGGAATACTATTGAACTCAATCTGGATACTCCCCTTTTATTAAAGTTAAATCATGGCATGACGACCATCAAACGACTATGGTTGGGTCTAAGTTGAAGCATTGGAAGTGAAATATGGTACAATAAAGAATTCGTCTCCTTATTTGTATGTGGTTAGTATCACGTTGTTCAATTAAAGCCTCGCTAAATTCCAGCAAAATCCCCACTATAGCGCGTAACGCTCTTCGACCGCTATGCTTTTGCAATTTAGCGCTATTAAATAGTAGATCCACTTTAAGTCCCATTATTTTCCGCTTCACTCGCTAAATCAAAGCTTTTTCGCACCTGCTTTAGCAACATTAATATATAAATGTTAATTTGCCTAGTTCTCTTTTAAATCAAATCAATAAAGTTAGGGTGAATGCCTAATTTTGGGGCATAAGTACTCAATATAAGTTAGAAATTTATTGTAGTTACCAAATCAGGACTATGTAAATCATGATATTCTTCGGTTTTGTTATATAAGATTAAAAATGTTTATTTTTCTCCAAAATAATGTAAGTATGAAAATAAATTAACTTTAAATATTTGGTCTATATCTAATAAAGTTTTTTACACCTCCTCTATTTTCCACTATATCCTTGCATTAATCCCACTGTAACTTTTTGCACCTTCACCGCTATAGAACCGCTAAGCACTTTAACTGTACAGGTATCACGTCAAATGTAGTCAAATCAAAATCAAAATCTCTAGCCAGAGTAGTACGGTTAATAATAAATGTAATTATTGAACCAAGGACTTTGTTTATGGACTAATCGAGTTGAATGTGGATGATACTGGAATTTTGACCAAAACCAAGTTCCATAAATCTTGAAGCGATATAGTGTTAACGATTAGAATTGGTGTAAATAATCATTAATGAAAGGTACCGCTTAAACTATAAAATTGGATTTTACCTATGAAAATTTATAAGCGATAAATTCGACTAAACTGTCACACTACTAGCCAAGGTGACGTGTGAATGTTAATATTCGAATTGTCCAATATTAATCGTTGAATGAATTTACACCTACGAGTCGCATAACCGTATTAGTGAATTATCTAAAATACCATATGATTTAATTGGTTTATAAATGGTTATATATTAATTAAATCAACTAATATTTGTGAAATACTATTTATTCATTTGTTATACTACGTGTTATTAGTAATTTTCTGTGCATCGTTATTAATTATTGAGTGTGTATACAAAAGCTATATATTTACATATAAATATATGATATTGATACCCATTTAGATATGATTTAAACAATATTAATTAACTAACAGAATTTTGAGTTTTAATGCATCATATGGGTCCATTATTAGGCAGGCCATGAGGTGAGGAGGGGGGGAGTTGATTTGAATTTCAGATCTAGATCTGAATACTTAGTAAAAGTAGAAAGAGAAAAAGGAGGAGAATCTGTCTTCCTTCTCTCTATTTAAACCAAGCTAGCCACCACATTTTCTACTTCTTATTTCTCCTTCATACCTGGCTAAAAATCCACCCCACATGCACCAAAAATAGCCGAGCTACCATAGGTTAAAAAAATCAAATAAAATAAAAACTATACATATCGTTGCAAGATCCAATGGTTGATTCAAGCTGAATGTATGAGTTATCTCTAATCAATGTGCATTTAACGACTTTATCTTCAAGAGGTATATCTTACTTTTATTGTTTATACAACCATACGATAGTCAGATTTGTATATGTATAAATATTTATATGTGCATATATTGTCTCACCTAATATATAATTGATTCCGATTGCACTGAATAATTATAATACATGTTGTTGTTCATTAATGCTTAGTTCAATGTAAAACATGCAGTCATATACTTCATTATATATATATATATATAATATTTTAAATATTATAATTAATTTAATATTTCTAAATAATTGGTTACCAATTTTGAAATCAAGATTCCATTAGCATATATTTAAAATTCATATATATATATATAATATTTTAAATCATTTCGCAAAACATCCAAAAATAAATTAATTTTTATATTCGACAAAAACATATTTTATATAATATACACATATTTTAATCAAGCATTATTCTACTTCTTTAATATATAATGATAACCAACCCTACCAACCTAAGACTATTTTCAAAAAATATTTTCGTGTTTTCTCCGCTATGTATAAATCGTTCTAATCTACTTAAATTAAATCTGCAGCATAATGACCAACCTAATACCATTTTAAAAAAATGGTAAGCTCACCGGACCTAATTATACTATTTGGCTAACAGAGATAAAGACAACAGTCACATATGAACATTTACAGTCAATCATTTCTAAACCTTTAAAAGAAAACTAGTTAAGGGCATTGATCACAAAGTTGTTAAAGCTTGTAACACTTGGGTAGTTGATTGTGATATTGCGCAAGCTTATGCGATGTCTTCGTTAGACAAACCATTGCAGAGATAACATGAAAACGTGAGTTTCTTATAAAATCTTCGAAAACCCCAAAGCTTTATTAGAGAGCAATCTCGTTTCATGATGTATGATATTACTAAGCAGTTGTTAAACATGATGATGAATAAGGATGCTCGTGTTGAGGATGGTATCATAATGATGAAAGACTATATTGAAAGACTTTCCAAGCTAAATGTTACTATAAGTGATGAACTGCAAGTGGACTTGATTTTAGACTCACTGACTTCTCGGTTTGAGTTGTTCATATTGAAACATTAAGTAGCTCAACGAGGCTCACACTCATTCGAATTTTAGACTCACTAACTTCTCGGTTTGAGTTGTTCATATTAAAATATAGTATGAATCGAATGAGTGTGAGCCTCGTTGAGCTACTCAATATGTTAATGTCAACTGAGGGCTCATTCAAAGATCAAGGCACAATGCGCGCTGTTAAGGCAAAGACGTCGTCTTAGAAAAGTTTGAAGAAATGCAAGCATGGCTCTAAGAAAGGTAAGAAAGATCTTCCTACCGACGAAAGCAAACTTCACCATTATGACAAGAAGGGGCATTAGAAACACAATTGTCTAGACTATTTGAAGATATCAGAGAGAAGAAAAGGCAGGACTCTTTAGCTCCTAAAGGCATGTTTATGATTCAAAACCTTTTGCAATCAATAAATTATCTTGGGTGTTAGATACTGGATCTAAAACTCTTATTTGTAATTCGTTACAGGGATTTAAGGGCAGATGACATGTGGCAAAAGGTGAAATGAGGCTTCAAGTAGCTAATTGATCTATAATAGAAGGAGATGTAGTTAGAGCCTATCACTTGATTTTTCCTGGTGAAACTACATCAAAAAAGCTATTTCGCAACGGGTTTGGACCACTGCAAATGGATTTTGTAACGGTCCAACGCCGTTGCGAAATAGGGAGTGAGCGACTTAAGGCCGTTGCTAATTTATATTTAGCAACAACTTTAGGCCGTTACAAATTTACAATTTGCAATGGCTAAAAACCGTTGCTAAATATCAACATCATAGAAACAAACCCACACTTAAATAACACCACAACCACCACTATATAATTTTTGGGAAATAATAAAATTGTTTTGTTTACCAAGATATGAACCTTTAAGTTAAATTACCATACAAATAAAATCAGATATGTCAGTCCAACAAACAATGCAAGTCTCGTTTAACATCTATAGCCGTTACAATCTCACAAACTATAACAATGGTCAAAACTTCTCTACAAATATAATATAGGAATATAATGAAAATGAAAGAAAGAGATGAGCAGGGAAATTCACAAGCTTCACTCTACTTCTATATCTTTCATGCATGTATCAAAGACACAGGATAGTCTCTAAGCTTACTTAAATGTTTATCCATGTCTAGCCTATTTTACATCCACTCTTCTCTTTCTATTACTGTTGTTGGATTGTTCCTTTCATTCTGATATCATCGAATTGTAAAATAAAATTTAATACAATTCATAAAGGAAAATGACAGATAAGAAAAAAACAGAGTAGCCAAAATAAATGGAAACTAAAATATAAATAGAAGAAAAGAAGAAAGCTGTTATTATTTCTAAACCGATTGTATTTCTAATTGAATTGACCATATTTCTGATTAACAAAGTAAAACTTAGCCAAGTTTTCTATATACAACTAATTCGTAGAATCGACAATATGATGACTACTGAACTATAAGAAAAAATCCAACATAAAGGATTATAGTCGCCATAATGAATGGCAAAACAACCCAAAGCCACATTCAAATCAAATATTCTAAGCCCGTTTTAAAGGCCCAAATGTGCGAATTCTAACTACATGCATATCTTTATAAAAATTTACCACCATATTATATTCGTATAATGGATTTTTATTAACCAAACACACTTATGTTCAATTCAATGATTTTTTTGGTGTTATCTGAATTGTTATAATAGTGTAGAATGATTGAGGCATCCAAAACAAATGGTTAACTCAAGTATCTCTACAGTATCATATCATATCATAGAATCAATAACCTAATACACATAAAGCAAGAGTTAAATTCATAGAGCAATTGGTGATTACATATAGAATATGTATACCAACTCGTTTATTTTAGTAAATCTCTAATTAACTCATATTATCATTTCAAATTATTTATCTTTATTTTGAAAATCACATCCAATGGAACAAAATCAAATTAATTACATAAATTTTACAGTACTAAACTTTGGAAGTGCAAAAGCACCTTCGTCCTTTCTGTTTTAGTCCACTGCTCTCCACATCTCAACCTTATATAACTAAAACTTCTCAATTAAAAGAATTTTAATAAGCTATTAAAATAAACAATGATATCGATATGGATTGATGTAAGCTTTATGAAAATGTTGGATATGCTACTTTTAGCAGGCAGTCAAAGATAGTAGAAAATTAAAGTTGCCAAAGCCACCTGATTGTTGAGACAAACATAGATTAGTTGCCTTTCTTCTTTCCAACATGGGTTTTACTCTTGAGATTTGATTTCTAATTCTGATTTTTGTGTAATTAAACCATTTTTAATCTTCCCACTTAACATTTGTTCTATTAAACAATTAGTTCAGGTACCTTTTGTAAGTAACAATCACTAGAAATCTCAAATACTTCATTCCATCTAAACCCCATTTCATTGTTTTCCCAAATAGTAATAGTTGTTTAATATTTTGTAAATGTTCATATTGTATAACACCGGCCTTTTATCGCTATAGTTTTAAAGGATAGTGAGAAATTGCTTTCATCAACACATTTAGTTAAAGAGAATTAATATCAAACTTTACCGTATTCTAAAGACAAATTTTCTCATTTGACGCATCCACTTGAATATGGCCATCAAGTTGCAAGGTAAGGCATGTGCAACTGCTATAAATAACATTTGAGAAAGCATTGACTATGACAAATGAGCTTCCATTGTTCGAAAAAATTAAATATTGCCAATGAGTTATCAAAATGATATGTGATATTAATAGGGGATGCTCGAGTGATAGAAGTTTTTAAGTTTCAAGTATCCCAATATTATAATCACTAATATTATTTTGGAAAATGAAATGACCCACTTTAAAAAAAAATTATATTCAGTGGCCGTTTAATCAAGAAAACATTGCATTCCAATTTTTCTTCTATCCAGGACCTTTTGTCAATATAAAAATATTGGTTTACTCATTTCATCTTAAACTTACATATATGAAGATATATAAGTCATTTTCTACTTAAATCAGAGTACATAAATTTGTAAGTAGAAATCTGTTTGGGTATTACTTAGAGGTAATACTCTTTACATAGCAATAGTGTATCTAAAAACCTAATTTTCAAAGTATACTTGGGTTATTGCATATCTATTGATTTCATGTCTCAAGACTTATCATTTTGCATGAATTTCCATAATTTTATTACTGTATGAATAGTGCTTTTGCTTGTGCATGTGTGTGTGCATGTTCCTGTGCATGTGTGTGTCAGAAGAAGTTTCAAGCGTTTAGTTTTCTATTTCTTCTTGTTATCCAAAGTGACTGAGTTTCTCCTATATCTGGATTGTAAAATAACATAACTGAAAATTTAGTTTAAAAGTTCTTGAGTGCTGGCTTAACCCAGACTCAATAAAATGGCTATGTTAGCCATATTCAGTTTGCACTATTTCTCAACAAAACACATGTTATTTTGTTTTCTTTTCTAAGGCAACTCAAAACCTTTCTGCCAGATTTTTTTTAACTTAAACATGGATTTTCTTATGTCAATTCTTTGGATATACATTCAAACCACAAATCCTTTCAATCTCAGATTCTCAACTATTTAACTCTCTGTTCTTTTTAAAAGTTTTAAAGTTTCATTTCTTAGCAAAGCATTTTGCAAAACAAAGCACATAGTTTCAGCTGATACATATAAATTCAACACTTACAAAACAGTAAATAACAATACATTGGTTTTTCTAAGCGACTTAAACAAAATATCTTAACATAGTTCAACATGAATATCTAATTTAACTTCAGCAAAGTCTTTAAAAATAGCATCCAATTCCTAAAGAAGATAACTCATCCAAAGCCTGATCAACCAAATTCCTATTTTCCTGCATAATCACCATGAACTGCCTCATACAAATATGAGACACCCAATGGTGCATAAACACAAAAGGGTCAGACTGATGTCTGGTATGAGTAATCTACCTGAAAACATGATTTTATATGACTTCTATTTATATTCAAATACTTTGAATGAATTAAGAAACTCAGTATCATTTTTGTGCATGTTTTTGTGAGGCATGTGCATTCATGTCTGTACTAAACAAATTATATATGATCACAGTGATTTAGTTCAGAGAAAACAATCATAAGATTCACCAATAAAAACATCATAAACCAACCAATGCAATCATCAATTCAGTCATCATGCCCCCTTTACAGTTTCACTGGCCATCAGGGATTTTGCCCAAGCCTCTCCTGAACCTATTTCTATAGTTCACTATCAAATATAATAGGGTCTTTAGCTACTTTCTCTTTTTAAACACACACTGCCTGGGACATCTCTCTGTTAACCCAGCACACTCAGGCCCCTGGGTATAAACATACCATGTGTGAGCTTGCAATGTTCCCCTTGCCAAGCTATATTTTGTAGCCCTAAGATCCAAAGTCCTTAGTTAAGTTACTAAGTGTTATTTCCTTTTTCATAATTGTGCTAATCCCTTCTGCATCTCACTTTTCAATCAGAGAAAAATAAACAATTCAACCAACATGTACTTATTCAAGGGTTGGTAAGTCATGTTCTCATAAACATGCATTTAATCAAACAAGCAGATGTGAGTTCTCAGTATACATGTTATTTTGTTCATGGAATTCAATGGATCATGTTATAAATATATGGTCATAGATAGTTTCTTTGGTTGCCTCCTTTTACCTCTGGTTTAATCAGATACTCATTAATTTATAAGATCTGGCTAAACCACAAGTATATGTTATGATCTGGATTATTTGTAAAACATAGAAGCTCAGCACATGTATAACATTGCACTCCTACATTTTTACTTGTTCAATTAATATGAGACATAAGCAACAACACTATGTTGCAGTCCTATACTTTTTTATTTTTCCTTTGAACTATATATTTACAACATAACCCTAGGATTTAAATCAATAACTGTATGGAGAAAACACATAAAAGAAAACATTTCATCTCAAGGTTAATCCACAACACAGATGATCATTTTAAACATGAAATCTATGACTTATTTTCTGGGTAAATCACCATGAAAGGGTTATACACTTGAACAGATCATTAACAAACCAAAGTCATCAAATCATAAAATGAACATAACTTGGAAAAGTGAATTATTAATTCAAATAGGCTGCCTCAATATTCAGGACTTACTGCCAAAGTTTTCAGTGAGGTTACTCACACTTAATTCCTTTTTTTTCCTTAAGCCTTGCTTTTCTTTTGATGCTCTGCCTTCCTCTAACTCTAATGGCCGGTGCTCCTTATTTTCTCTGGCTTATATTTTTTTTCTATTTTTCCTTTTGGTTATGAAGAGCAAATGTGTATGATCTCACTACACTAGGCCTCTTTATATAAATCCTGGCTGTTGCTAGGGTTTTATGGAATTACCCAATGTCAGTTCTACCCCATACAAAACATAGTCTGCTTCTTATTTGATTCAAGAAAATAAGAGGGTATGTGGTCCTTGTTATTTTTTTTCTTCAGAAAACAAACCTCATCCCTTTTTCCCCGGTCATGTTATGTGCATGACTTCTTATTTCCTAAATTAAAGAAATTACTGGAAATGGATAAAGTGTTTGTTTAAGGATTCATGCCATTTCCATGCAACTTCTGTTTTCTTCCAGCAAATGTATATGTATGCCTATTTTGCCTAAGTTTTTCCTACTTTCTTTAAATAATTTTAAGTTTATTTCTTCCTAGCTTTTATTTTCTTTGTGCCAGATTTAGTTAAAGATAAAATCCTATCTTCATGCATATATATTTCCAGACTAGTTATTTTAATTTATATATTGATTTCTGCCTAGCTTTTATTATGCAGAAAATTGTGTGCATGTATGTGCACTAACTTGTGCACTTGTACATGTTTTAAACCATGTATCTACAAATCAGTTTCCTATTCCCATCTTTTCTGATGCAATTTTTAAACAAATATAAACTAAATTAAATCATGAAATTGCTCACAAAAATCAGGGTTATCACATATACCCCTCCTTTTAGGAATTGTGTCCCACAATTCTTTCATACTTAACTTAAGTATCATTACTCCAAAAAAATCAATTTTCTGTTCTCAAACCATTGTTAAGCCAATCACTTGATTAAACACTATGCATATAAAAAAATCATAATGCATATTCAATCAAAACATTCATCAATATATATAAATTTACCTTTCATTTAATCAAACAGTTGGGGATAATCATTTCTGATTTTATCCTCCACTTCCCATGTGCAATCATTTGGGTCAAGACTCCATTGCACTTTCACTAATTTAATTTCTTTGTTTCTCAATTTCTTAGTTTCTCTAGAAACTATGCCCATTGGCTCCTTTTCATAGATCATCCTAGGGTCAATCTGCACATCCTTAGAAGATTCTAGGATTGCCTCCTTATCATGAACCCATCTTCTTAGTTGAGACACATGAAAAACATCATGCATTGCTCTCATTTCTTCTGGCAACTCTAGCTTATAGGCTACAGTTCCTATTCTTTCTAAAATTTAATATGGCCCTATATATCTAGGAATCAACTTTCCTTGTTTCCCAAACCTTAGAACCTTTTTCATGGGTGATATTTTGATAAATACATAATCTCCAACATCATATTGTACTGCCTTCCTTCTATGATCTGCATATTTCTTTTGCCTATCTTGGGCAGAAGCAATTCTTTTTTTGATCAAAGCTATCTTTTCAGAAGTTTCCTTCACATTTTCTGGTCCTAAGACCACTTTCTCCCCAGATTCAAGCCAACTTGAGGGTGATAAACATGGTCTCCCATAGAGAGCTTCAAAGGATGCCATGCCTATGCTACTATGATGGCTATTGTTGTTTGCAAATTCAGCTAAAAAGATATGATCCTCCCAACTTCCTCCCCAATCCAATACACAAGCTCTTAACATATCTTCAAGCAATTTGTTCACAATTTCTGTTTGGCCATCAGATTGAGGATGGTATGC
The DNA here is from genome assembly GCA_030737815.1 of Allium fistulosum. NCBI lineage: Eukaryota > Viridiplantae > Streptophyta > Magnoliopsida > Asparagales > Amaryllidaceae > Allium > Allium fistulosum. Next base: position 79,925,317 of record CM060908.1, on the reverse strand, counting down.
TGTGCTTAAGCATAAATCAGTCCCCATTGCCTTGTGAAAACTCTGCCAAAACTTTGAAGTGAAGATGGTATCTCTATCACTTACTATAGTCTTTGGTATACCATGCAGTCTGACTACTTCTTTAATAAACAACTGGTCTAATGTACTTGCATTTCTTTCTGATTTCACTGGTATAAAGTGGGCTGACTTGGTTAACCTATCAACCACTACCCAAATACTATCATTTCCCCTCCTAGTTCTAGGCAAACCATCAATGAAATCCATTGATATGTCTTCCCATTTCCACTGTGGTATTTGTAAAAGGTTGAAGCATCCCTGAGGGTTTTTGATACTCAGCTTTCACCTGTTGGCAAACCATACATTTGGATACATAGGTTGCCACTGCACTCTTCATACCACTCCACCAATAATCTCTCTTGAGGTTGTGATACATTCTTGTGCTTCCTGGGTGTATAGTGTATTTGCTTTTGTGGTAAGCATCCAAGATTTCTTGCTTCAACTCATCAATTGCTGGAACACATACTCTTTTTCCTTTCTTCAAATGGCCTTGATCATTTAACTGAAAACCTTCCACTGCCTCACCATTTAATATCTGAGTCTTCTTTTTAATTAAAAATGGATCTTGGTCTTGTAGCCTTACAACTTTATTCTTCAATTCTGAACCCAGAGTAATAAAACTTAATTTTCCCATTTCTACATTCTCACTGCATAGGCTCATGTTTTCTATATTATCACTTTCTAATTCTGAATCAATTAACAATAATAAAGTGTTAAACTCTTTTACCATCAATCTAGCCATGTTAGCATGTTGTCTACTTAGGGCATCTGCTACTTTATTAGCCTTACCAGGGGTGTATAATATTTCAAAATCATATGAGGGTAGGAGTTCAATCCATCTCTGCTGCCTCATATTTAATTCTTTTTGTGAAAACAAATATTTAAGTGATTTATGGTCTGTATAAACTTCAAATTTTTCTCCTAACAAGTAGTGTCTCCATAACTTAAGAACATACACTATAGCAGCCAATTCAAGGTCATGAGTAGCATACCTTACCTCACTTGGTTTCAATTGCCTAGAAGCATAAGCTATCACTTAATGTTGTTGCATCAATACTGCACCAAGCCCTTGTCCACTTGCATCAGTATACACCACCAAGTTCTCATTTCCTTCAGGCACTTTAAGAATTGGAGCTTGCACTAGTGCTTCCTTTAATTTCCCAAAAGCTTTCTCACACTCTTCTGTCCAAGTAAACACTTGATTTTTCCTAGTCAATCTGGTTAATGGAATTGAGATTTTTGCAAAATCTTTTATAAATCTCCTATAATAACCAGCTATTCCCATGAATGATCTGACCTCAGTGACATTAGTAGGCCTTTTCCAAGTTTGCACTACAATGACCTTATTGGAATCCACAGATATTCCTTTTTCTGATATGATATGGCCTAGAAAATTCACTTCATTTTGCCAAAAAGTGCATTTTGAAAACTTTGCTTTCAAGTCTTCCTGTCTCAATTTCTCAAATACCATATGCAAATTATTTTCATGCTCTCTGATTGACTTAGAATAAATTAGTATATCATCAATAAATATCAATACAAACTTATCCTAGTATTCTCTAAAAATCTTATTCATCAAATCAACAAAATAGGAAGGAGCAGTTGTCAAGCCAAATGGCATTACTAAAAATTCATAAAGTCCATATCTTGTGTTAAAGGCTGTATATTTAATGCTTTCCTCTTCTACTTTCATCTGATGAAAGCCTGAAGCTAAATCAAGCCTAGAAAATATTTTTGCACCACTCAATTGATCAAAGAGATCATCAATTCTTGGTAAGGGATATTTATTTTTAACTGTGACTTTATTTAATTCCCTATAGTCAATACATAACCTAAGGGATCCATCTTGTTTCTTAACAAAAACTACTGGTGCTCCCCATGATGAGCTACTGGGTCTAATAAAACCTTTTTCTTCTAGTTCAACCAATTGCTTTTTCAGTTCCATCAACTCCTTAGGCCCCATTCTAGTTGGTCTTTTAACCACTGGGCTAGCTCCTGGAATTATTTTGATTGAGAACTCAACTGGCCTGTGGTTTGGAATTCCCCTAACTTCACCAAACACATCAACATATTGATTCACTATGGGGGTTTCTTCTAATGCAGGCATGGGTTTTTCATTAGACAATGTAAAAAGGTTGGCTATACTTCTATTCTTGTTTGCCTCACAAAGAACTACTATTCTTTGTCCATCAGAAACTTTCAAGGATATGGTGGATGTCTCCATATTTATGATAGCCTTATATCTACTCAACCAATCAACTCCTAGAATAATCCCTATGCCCGGATATTGCAACACATATAGGTCTGACTCAAACACATGTCCTCCTATATTTAACCCTAGTTGCATACATATCATACCCAGAACACACGAACTACCTATAGGGCTCCTAATTAACAGTGGCTTATCAACAATCATAAAATTCAATTTTAATTGTTGTGCAATATCATGGGAGATCAATGAGTGTGTAGCCCCAGTATCATACACTACTGCAAAAGGTATTGAGTGAATAAGCAAAGTACCTTCAACTTGACCATGCTTTTCAATACTTGATCCCTCAGCTGCCTTGCCTTTTCCTTCCAAAGCCCCTAATTTTCCTTGCTTAAAATCTGGACAATTCCTCTTTATGTGACCTTCCTTCCCACAATGGTGACAATTGAAGGATGCAGGCCTAACATTTGTGCATCTATTCTTCATATGCCCCTCTTGGCCACAGTTATAACAAGTAATCTTCTTCTTAACTTCAGCAGCCCTGACTTCTTCTGGTTTCTTGGTGGAAGCTATGTCTGTTTTCTTCTTATCATAAGGGTGAAATTTACCCTTTCCCTTCTTGTTTTGATTATTCTTGAATGCCCTGAAATTCTCTCTAGCTTTATCATGTTGTTCAATGCTCAAAGTCAAATCCAAAACTTGATCAAAAGTCTTGTCCTTGTATGGTAGCATGGCTCTACTAAGGCTAGGGTTCAACCCTTGAATATATCTACCATTCTTAGCCTCCTCAGTGGTGATGAGTACTGCATCATACGTTGCCAATGATTCAAACTTCTGAGTGTACTCAGTGACACTCATAGTCCCTTGCCTTAATTTGATAAATTCCTCTAGCAAAGATTCCTTGGCTGATGCAGGGAGAAATCTACCTTCCAGCATTGCTTTAAATTGATCCCATGTCACTTCTCCTTCAGGTCTTCCAGCTATGATAACCTCCCACCAATCCAAAGCTGCTCCTCTCAATTGCCTGGATGCAATTTGCCTCTTCTTTTGGTCTTCAACTTGCATGTCTGCAAAGATTCTTTCCAAAATTCTGAGCTAATTTTGAACTCCCGTAACTCCTTCTGTGCCATCAAAAGTTTTGCCTCCAAGATTGGTAAAAGTCTTGAGTAGTTTGGAAAGCTCCTCATGTGGATTTTCCTGCCTGTTGCCTACTCCATCCCTTATGGCTCTCATGAATTCTTGCACATTCACCATGGGTGGTTCACTTGTTCCTACATTTTGATGTCTGGGTCCTACCATAGCTCTATGGATATAATACTTAGGTTAGTCTGTTTTGCCTAACACTCTATAGATTAATTCATTTTAATCTATCACTTATTCTGTCATAATAGATATTAATAGTGTAAACATTTGCATCCAAAGCAGTCAACACTTCCATACATCCAATGCAAACAAGTTCATACAAAATTTTGCTATGTTATTTAACAACCTCACTCTGATACCAAATGAAATGACCCACTTTAATTTTTTTTAATATTCAGTGGCCATTTAATCAAGAAAACATTGCATTCCAATTTTTCTTCTATCCAGGACCTTTTGTCAATATAAAAATATTAGTTTACTCATTTCATCTTAAACTTACATATATGAAGATATATAAGTCATTTTCTACTTAAATAAGAGTACAGAAATTTGTAAGTAGAAATCTGTTTGGGTATTACTTAGAGGTAATACTCTTTACATAACAATAGTGTATCTAAAAACCTGATTTTCAAAGTATACTTGGGTTATTGCATATCTATTGATTTCATGTCTCAAGACTTATCATTTTGCATGAATTTCCATAATTTTATTACTGTATGAATAGTGCTTTTGCTTGTGCATGTGTGTGTGCATGTTCCTGTGCATGTGTGTGTCAGAAGAAGTTTCAAGCGTTTAGTTTTCTATTTCTTCTTGTTATCCAAAGTGACTGAGTTTCTCCTATATCTGGATTGTAAAATAACATAACTGAAAATTTAGTTTAAAAGTTCTTGAGTGCTGGCTTAACCCAGACTCAATAAAATGGCTATGTTAGCCATATTCAGTTTGCACTATTTCTCAACAAAACACATGTTATTTTGTTTTCTTTTCTAAGGCAACTCAAAACCTTTCTGCCATATTTTTTAACTTAAACATGGATTTTCTTATGTCAATTCTTTGGATATACATTCAAACCACAAATCCTTTCAATCTCAGATTCTCAACTATTTAACTCTCTGTTCTTTTTAAAAGTTTTAAAGTTTCATTTCTTAGCAAAGCATTTTGCAAAACAAAGCACATAGTTTCAGCCGATACATATAAATTTCAACACTTACAAAACAGTAAATAACAATACATTGGTTTTTCTAAGCGACTTAAACAAAATATCTTAACATAGTTCAACATGAATATCTAATTTAACTTCAGCAAAGTCTTTAAAAATAGCATCTAATTCCTTAAGCAGATAACTCATTTATAGCCTGATCAACCAAATTCCTATTTTCCTGCATAATCACCATGAACTGCCTCATACAAATATGAGACACCCAATGGTGCATAAACACAAAAGGGTCAGACTAATGTCTGGTATGAGTAATCTACCTGAAAACATGATTTTATATGACTTCTATTTATATTCAAATACTTTGAATGAATTAAGAAACTCAGTATCATTTTTGTGCATGTTTTTGTGAGGCATGTGCATTCATGTCTGTACTAAACAAATTATATATGATCACAGTGATTTAGTTCAGAGAAAACAATCATAAGATTCACCAATAAAAACATCATAAACCAACCAATGCAATCATCAATTCAGTCATCATGCCCCCTTTACAGTTTCACTGGCCATCAGGGATTTTGCCCAAGCCTCTCCTGAACCTATTTCTATAGTTCACTATCAAATATAATAGGGTCTTTAGCTACTTTCTCTTTTTAAACACACATTGCTTGGGACATCTCTCTGTTAACCCAGCACACTCAGTCCCCTGGGTATAAACATACCATGTGTGAGCTTGCAATGTTCCCCTTGCCAAGCTATATTTTGTAGCCCTAAGATCCAAAGTCCTTAGTTAAGTTACTAAGTGTTATTTCCTTTTTCATAATTGTGCTAATCCCTTATGCATCTCACTTTTCAATCAGAGAAAAATAAACAATTCAACCAACATGTACTTATTCAAGGGTTGGCAAGTCATGTTCTCATAAACATGCATTTAATCAAACAAGCAGATGTGAGTTCTCAGTATACATGTTATTTTGTTCATGGGATTCAATGGATCATGTTATAAATATATGGTCATAGATAGTTTCTTTGGTTGCCTCCTTTTTACCTCTGGTTTAATCAGATACTCATCAATTTATAAGATCTGGCTAAACCACAAGTATATGTTCTGATCTGGATTATTTGTAAAACATAGAAGTTCAGCACATGTATAACATTGCACTCCTACATTTTTACTTATTCAATTAATATGAGACATAAGCAACAACACTATGCTGCAGTCCTATACTTTTTCATTTTTCCTTTGAACCATAGATTTACAACATAAACACTGGGATTGAAATAAATAACTGTATGGAGAAAACACATAAAAGAAAACATTTCATCTCAAGGTTAATCCACAACACAGATGATCATTTTAAACATGAAATCTATGACTTATTTTCTAGGTAAATCACCATGAAAGGGTTATACACTTGAACAGATCATTAACAAACCAAAGTCATCAAATCATAAAATGAACATAACTTGCAAAAGTGAATTATTAATTCAAATAGGCTGCCTCAATATTCAGGACTTAATGCCAAAGTTTTCAGTGAGGTTACTCACACTTAATTCCTTTTTTTCCCTTAAGCCTTGCTTTTCTTTTGATCCTCTGCCTTCCTCTAACTCTAATGGCTGGTGCTCCTTATTTTCTCTGGCTTATATTTTTTTTCTATTTTTCCTTTTGGTTATGAAGAGCAAATGTGTATGATCTCACTACACTAGGCCTCTTTATATAAATCCTGGCTGTTGCTAGGGTTTTATGGAATTACCCAATGTCAGTTATACCCCATACAAAACATAGTCTGCTTCTTATTTGATTCAAGAAAATAAGAGGGTATGTGGTCCTTGTTATTTTTTTTCAGAAAACAAACCTCATCCCTTTTTCCCCGGTCATGTTATGTACATGACTTCTTATTTCCTAAATTAAAGAAATTACTGGAAATGGATAAAGTGTTTGTTTAAGGATTCATGCCATTTCCATGCAACTTCTGTTTTCTTCCAGCAAATGTATATGTATGCCTATTTTGCCTAAGTCTTTCCTTTCTTTCTTTGAATAATTTTAAGTTTATTTCTGCCAAGCTTTTATTTTCTTTGTGCCAGATTTATTTAAAGATAAAATCCTATCTTCATGCATATATATTTCTAGACTAGTTATTTTAATTTATATATTGATTTCTGCCTAGCTTTTATTATGCAGAAAATTGTGTGCATGTATGTGCACTAACTTGTGCACTTGTACATGTTTTAAACCATGTATCTACAAATCAGTTTCCTATTCCCATCTTTTCTAATGCAATTTTTAAACAAATATAAACTAAATTAAATCATGAAATTGCTCACAAAAATCAGGGTTATCACAGAAAACATCCAGGTAAACTGTTTACCTTTATATCAGAGTAGATAATCCAAATATTGAGGTTCTAGTCGTCCCATACTCTTACTAAAGGTGTGAAACAATGCAACAACCAAAAAAATTAATGCAACATTGCTAATAAGAAATATTGTACTTGCTTACACTTGTTATTATAGCTATCATTGCATGTACTTTACCATTTGAAGAAGACGTTCAAAGTAAATTTAAAGTGCATTATCATATGCAAGTTAGAAGTTAGTGCGTGGGTATAACACTTGCGTGTTAAGAGCATAAAATTGACATGAAGCTTGTTTTTTCTTCAAAATTGTAGAAATTACCATGGAACTTCTTAAAGCATATGTCAAATGAGCCATCAGAAAAAGCACTTCCAATGGATGAAAATGCTCATTCGATATAGAGATGACTTCATATGTAACTTATTCAACAACTGGATGTAAATTTTGTAAAATACCACTCCTTAAAAGAGCAAGAGTTCATGGTTTTTGAATACAGTGGAAACATGCAATGTAGCATCCAAGTTTTCAATAAAACTACTTGGGAGAGAAGATTTATTTGATCTTCCACCTCCTTATTATTTTGGAAAAAAGCTAGGTAAATTGATTACCTCTATTTCCCAATGAAGCACATTATGAAAAAACCGAAGGATCAAATGTAAGAAGCAGCAAGATGCTTTGAGAACATGTAGAAATCATGTGAAAACATGTACATGTTAGAGTACACATATTTTATTATATAAAAGTTCTATAATAGGTATAAATAAGTCTAAATTGATTTTACAAAGAAGATCATCTAACTAAGAGTGCAAGTGTAAAAAATTTAACTTTAGAGGTAACACTTCTAAAACTCTTTTTTGTATAAATTTTGCTGGAAGTTTGAGCTATTATAATAATGGAGTTTCAATTTCAAAATAAATTTTATTGATTCCTTTTGAATTCCTATGATCTCAGAATACCCATTATTCAATATCTTAGCAAATACTCAAATCAAAAGTAATAAAGAGGCGATCACCTATAAAAAATAATAGTTTGGTGCTATCTTTATTGCTTATGACTTTGGATATAGGATACACTCATCATCACTCCTAATGGAAGCTACCGAACAACAGTGGCAACTCTAGTGTAGGAGCACTGTCACCACAACCTGATCAAAAATATACAATTCCAATTTGATTGTCTAACTAAAGTATAATGAATAAATTTGCTAATATATGGTGTTTGTCATAAACAAGTCCTACCAAATTAGTTTCTGTCTCCACTCAACAAGGAACCAACATGGATATGTACAATATACTTCTCAAGTGCAATCAGCAAAGCTCATATTCAAGTTGTTTGGAAGTCATATATTGCACAAGCATCATGGCATCATCAAATCATGCTTTTTATGTCATCACTTATAATAACTGGTATATGGTTATAAAATCCCTGTTAGTCAATAACTATCCATAACCTTTTTTCATCCTATGTTCATCGAGGGTCGAAAATATGCGAGATTTTGACCCTAAATCGATATCTAATTACTTAATCGATTGTCTTTGAACAAGAACACATAACTAATAATTATTACCTTGGTTCAGATGCGTGATTTGGATCGAAGCAAGGAAGCAACAACATGTAATGTGGCGAGGCGGTCAGCAATAGGTGTTGGATTTTGGGAATGAAGACGAGGACGTCAGTTGATTTAAGGTCGAAGGCGAGAGAGCAAAGGAATTAGGGGTTTGCATGGAAATTTCTGAGTTTAGATTTTTAGGGAGTGTATTCTTTTAGCCACGGGTGTGAACCTAATTTTTAACTAAAATGACGAATGTTTGCAATGGTCTTAGGTCGTTGCAAAACTATAATGTCTATTAGCCGTTTCTAAAGATTTCGCAGTGGTTTTGGGCCGTTGCTATATTACAAGAACTCCAACAGTACCTAAAAGAAAATGAGATTATCTCTCGGATTACTCCACCTTATACTCCATAATACGATAGTGTTTCAGAAATAAGGAATTAAACCCTATTGGATATGGTTCGTTCTATGACGAGTAAGATCGAGTTACCTCTTCCTTATTGAGGATATGCACTAAAAACTGCAATGCATATATTGAATTTGATTCCTATGTAATTCATGCTTAAGACATCATATGAGATGTGGTATGGGAAGAGATCCCACCTTAAGTATTTGAAGGTGTGGTGGTATCCCCTACATTAACAAGTTAGCCACAGTAACCTTGAGGCAAGATCGTCATTGTCTAAATTTATAGGATACCTCGATAATTCTATGAGATGTATTTTTTATAACACTAAGGAAAAAATGTTATCGTCTCTCAACATATTGTCCTTTTAGAAAAGGAATTTTTGTCAAAAGAAATGAACGGTGGAGTTGTAAACTTGGATGACATCCGAAAAGTTAACATTGAGGCTGAACTAGTAAAAGAATCAAATTAATAATTATATGAAAATACGCAACCTATTAGAAGGCCTAATAGGGAATATTGCACAGCAGAGAGATATTATAGATTTCTTATAGATGGTGGGAAAAAGGACCATGTCATAGAAAATGACATTCCCATCATATTCCGACAAACACTACAGAGTAAAGAATCTGCACTTAAGCTTGAAGCTATGAAATCCAAGATGGATTCCATGGATGACAATAATGTTTGTACTTTAGATGGCGTACTCGAAGGGATAAACCCATCGAGTGCAAACGGATTTAATAAAAAAGATAAATGCAGATGGAAATGTGGAGACCTACAAGACAGAGCTAGCCGTGAAAGTTTTTCATTAAATTCAAGGTATTGATTATGACAAATGTTTTCATTTGTAGCCATGCTTATGTCCATTTGGATAATGCTTTTTATCGTTTCATTCTATAACTATGAAATATGGTAGATGGACGTGAAAGGCATTTCTAAATGGTGAATTATAAGGGATCGTTTACATATCATAGCCCAAAGGTTTCGAGTTCAGTGGGAACGAGGGAAAAGCATGCAAATTGTTAAGATCAGTTTATTGTCTTAAGAAAACTTCACGAAGTTGGAATAAGTGTTTTGATAAAGTAATAAAATAATTTGGTTTATATCAAAACATCAAGAAAGCATGTGTATACCAAAAAGAATAGGGAAGTGCTATCTTGTTCTTAGTCTCGTATGTCGACTATTTTCTCCTGATTGGTAATGACATTATGTTGTTGCAATCGGTGAAAGCATGGTTGTCTAAGAACTTCTCCATGAAATATTTAGGAGAAGCAACCTATATACTTAGTATTAGGATCTTTGATATAGATCCAAATGGTTGATGGGATTGTCGCAAATCCTTGTACATAGATACCATGCTGAAAAGGTTTAGTATAGAGAATTCCAAGCATTGAAATGTTCCAATGCAATCTGGAATTGTCCTTTCTAAGAAGGACGCTCCTCATACTAATGAGAAGAAGGAGCGTATGCAAAGAAGATACCGTATGAATCCACGGTCGGTTCCATCATGTATGCTATGCTATGTACTAGACCATATTTGGCTTATACATTAGGATGCGTCTTATGCATTAGGATGTGTAAGCTGATATTAGCGTAATCCCGGAGAAAATATATCCATAAGTACATAAGATACTAAAAAATATTCCTTATATATGGGAATGAATGCCTCCTTATGAAGGGGTATACAGTGGCCGATATTGATGATAGTAAATCGGTGTTTGGTTATGTATTTACATTGAACGATGAAGCAGTCGATTGGAAAAGTTTCAAGCAGGAAACAATGGTCGATTCAATGATAGAGGCCGAGTACATCGCCCTTAATGAAGCAGCCAAAGAAGCGGTTTGGATGCGCACATTTATGTATGAGCTGGGGGTGATTCCAAATGTTGAGAATCTCATATCATTGTCCTATGATAACGATGTAGCAATGTTGATCATCAAATAACCAAGTGCCCACTAAAGGTTAAGGCACATTCTTCGGGAGTTCCATTTATTAAGAGAGTTTATCCATAAAAAAGTTGTGATTGAAAGTGTAATATCCCTCATTCCGAAACATAAATATGGAAACCCAATGTGCTGCAGTCACCTTGAAATTATATTTTGGTGAAAGAGATGAGATCATTTATATTATATAGTCTTAAGTAAACAAAGCAGAAATAAATAAAATGAATCATAGCATTAAAAATTTAGTTTAATAATTTTACATCCTAATTTCATGCCCATCCGAGGTCAAAAATATAGTACAAGATAGCTATTAGTGTCGAGCACCATGTATGAAGATGGAATCACGAACACATTATATGATGGAATTCAAACAACATAAATAACACCCAAGCCTTGCTTCGCCTTTGACTGCCTTATTCGTCTATCCCTAAAGCAACCTGTCTAAGTCTATAAAATCAGCCTACTCAAATGAGTACCCATGAGTTTATAGAGAAAACTAGAATAAAAACATGTATCAGACATAAAGTCTAGTATGAGTAACTTATTACCCTAAACAAGAAGATTGTAAGACTGCCGTGCTAATATACGGGACTGGTTTTCCCCTTTACTATACCAAAGCATAACTATCAGACTCATAAGTAAAATAAAGTTTTGGATTCATTAACCGTGTGCCAAAGCAATACGTGGAGGCAAAGCTGAAAGCCCCTAAGACCTTATGCCTTTATACCATACAAACATAAACTTATTTCACGGCTGCCACTAAGGCCTTATGCCTCGTCGCTCTCGATTTCCACTCAAGGCTTACACCAACGTTTTCATATTTTGGTTGCCACCTTAGGCCTTACACCTACTTCGCTTATGGTTCCTAGGCTGCCACTCTTAGCCTTATGCCTTCTAACATTCTCTTGGTCGCCATTCTAAGCCTTACACCAACTGATTTCGTTGTTCAGATGGTTGCCTCTTTAGATCTTACACCGGCGTTTTTGGTTCCTCGACCGCCACTACAGGCCTTATATGGTCTATCAAACGTTCTACCTAACCACTCGTGTTAGGCTTTCTTTCATTTAGCTGTTTACTAAGTTAACATTTCAACTAACCACCTTTCGGTTATTAGTACTACCTATTAGATTATCATCAATGTTTCTAATTCTAATCTCGGCCATCTTAAGCCTTAGCATCCATCGTGGTCTCTAGAAGTCAGTAGCTCTGGTTTACACTCTCTAACGATAATTATGTTACTTTTGGCCATCACCTCACTAGTATCGTTTAGTTGTATTTAATTTCGGTGATTTGCCAAATTAATATTTTATTTATTTGAAATCACCTCCTCTACTCATAGTTCCTCCGTAACCATCGACTGCCTTCGGTCTATCAACATTAGCCGTAAACTTAAAATTTTCCTAACATTTCTACTTAAGTATTTATACTTAAGGTTTCAGTTCATTTACATTTCAGTTCGGCTATACCTCCTTTGGCATTGCCCTTTAGTACACGTTGAAAACTATTCCTACACATATGCCACTATCTTTCCACACATTGACTTCTGATTCGTTTGACTTAGTCCTTTTTGACCGTTATTTAGTAGTTTTCTGACATATTCAACATAAAAAGTGGATTTAGTCTATTAACCCAATATAAATTACTTGATTTTATTAAAATACCTTTCGAATACAGTTATTTGCCTTTCAGCTTCCTATTATAGCCCTTCGACTATGCTTATTTTCTTCTGAAAAACCCTCAACTTGTCTCTAATGATTTGTAGTAACATTGATCTTGACTTTTTCATCATATTTTCTCAATCTTTCTAGTTTTTATCCATTTTCCATATTACAAGGCCTTCTAATAATTCATAACAATTTATTTTCTTAGTGAAATATTCTATGAATCAAAACCCACTTCTAACAATTTGTTTCCAATATCGTGTCAAATTCTCAAGACTTAAGATCACAAGAAGTACGAAAACCATTCAATAAAAGCTTAACCGTGAGAAATTTAAAGAAGAAAGAAGGAATAAGGAACATATTACTCACCTAGATTCCTAGTTAATCAAGTCTCTAGCTCCCTTAGCTTCAAATCTTCTTCTACTTGTTCTTCTTATTAAGGCCGCAAGCACCATTAATGAACTCAGGCTTTTGTTTTATGTTTTGAGTGTAGAATGAAATGAAAAGAGAGAGAGGTGGTTATCCTTATTCCAAAAAAATAATCGGGCCATCGATTCACCATCTCCTTTTCTTATAAATTAGTTAGCTCTAATGGTTGCATTTAATTTCTCTTTTTTCTTAGAATTTCAACTAGGATTTTCCTAATGTCACTTGATTCGTCCAGGCATAATGAGTAAACAAACATCCCCTAAATATTTACTTCTTTCCACTATTTTAATTTTCTTTATTATGAAATTATTTATTTATTAATTTATGGGGTATCATAGGCTTTCCCTTTATAGGATTGCATTCTCGAAATTCAAACAAGTTACGATAATAAGTGTAACACCCTTAAGTTTAAATAACATTATTCAGGAGATTTAATTGGATAAATTAAATAGAATAATGTAGAAACTAGAGTGATAAAGGGATTGAGATTTAAAAATTAATTAGGGTCATGCCTTAATTAAATGGATTTATAAAATGGATCATAAGTGAATACTTAAGAATGATTTATAAGTTAAAAACCGAGTTAAGTAAGGCAAGGGTAATATGGGGAATAGCCGTATACCATAACCCCATATCCCCTAAATCCTTACCTCATTTTCATTCATACTTTCATAAAAACAAAAAAATAAACAAAAGTAGATCAAGGCCGGCCATAACCATAGGAGAAAAAGGGATTAAAATCAACTAGAAGCTTAGGATCCAAGCAAGGAAGAATTAAGCAAGATCAAATCTCAAGTTCCTTATCCAAACAAGGTAAATAATAATCTATACCATCTCATATATGTTTTATTGAACAAATTTTAATTTCGAGTTTAAGACTTAAAACCGCTTGGATGGATTGAATGATGATATGCTTTGATTATATGCCATGTTTGATTTAAACAAGTACTTTGTGTAAAGGTTTAATTTAATTTTAAGGTTAAAATCGTATAAAATGGATTTCGAATGCCATGAGGATTGAATATGTTATGCAAACATTATTTTGGAGATGCGTTTAAATTTTCATAATATTCCAAGCCATTGATAATTTATTATGAATTTTGAATGGAAGAAATAGATAATTTGGGTTTAAAATTAATCACGGCAATTATATAAAGGACTTTGGGTCTGAAATTTTCGTATGTTAGAAAATAATAAAAGTGAGTTATGTTGATTTTTTTGGGTTTTTTCTAAGTGCTTTAATATGGTTATTAAATTATTTAAGTTGAAGGACTTAAATGTTTAAATATTTTATGGAACGGAATGGCTTATTTGTTAAAATAATTTCAATTATAAATTATTGAATTCAGCAGCCTTTTGGAAAAATATTTTGAGAAAAAATTGGCAACCAATTACATTGTGACAAATAAGGCAAGTAGCTAAAGAAAAAATTGTTTTAAAGGCTAAAAATCAGTTTTGCTTGGATTTACTACTTCGCCGCTACCATCGTTAGCTTTTGACCCCATACTTCTGCTAATAAACCCATTCGAAACCAATACACATGGTATTAAGCCATTGATACATAGTGGATTTGAGAAAGGCAGAGGGGATTGTGTTGAAGGGAAACTTTCGAAGGGGTTGAAGTCCTCCTTATAAGATTTAGTATACCATACCTACCTTTGGAAAGATACTATCGAAGGGGTAGAAGTTACTTACTTCTATTTATAAATGATGCTTTCGAACAAGTTGAAGCCATATATGTATTAGCTTTTGAATCAATCAACTTATCTTTGTTCTAGAAAAGAGCCTTCGAAAGGGCTGTCACCTTTTTGTTTTAATACAAACTTTCAAATGAGTTGCCGCTTGTTTGTTTGGAAAGGAGCTTTCGAAAGGGTAACTGCACTTTGAACCTATTCGAAACCTAGCTGCCGCAATTAAGCCTTTCGAACTAGTTAAAAGCGACCATCTTTATAATTTTAAATCAATGCTTTTGAAAGGGGAGCTTTCGCTCTTGTAAAGTTTAAAACCTCCTTCCGAATGCTTTTGGAAGGGTTCTTGTAGCCGCTTTTATCAATGCTTTCGAAAATGTGATTTCGAAGCTATCCTTTCCCCAAATTCTTTTATTTGAAGATCAATGCTTTCGAAAGGGTTACTTTTGCTTTTGTTTTCTTTAACCCAGAAGTTATAATTAATGTTAAGCCCGATGGTTTCGAAAGGAACACTTTTAAATGGTTTCGATGATGTTTTCAAAAGGGTGTGCCTTAAGCCTTTCGAAAGGTAAGCTTTAAGTATTTCAAAAGATATGCTTTAAAGTTTTCGAAAGGAAGGTTTGAATGCTTCCAAAAGGAATGTGTTGAGTGTTTCGAAAGGTATATCTTTAAGAGTTTTGAAAGGAAGGTTTGAATACTTTCGAAAGGTATGTTTTAATGGTTTTGAAACAAAAGGCCTAAGGTTTCGAAAGCCTTAGTTTTCAAACAAGAAACCCAATCTCATTTTTTAAAGGAAAACCCATGGAAATGTGAAAGAACTTTGAAATGGCATTTAACTTTGATGTTTTTGAAGAAGCTTTCCTTGCTAAAGATAATAAGTTAAAGGTATAAACCATGTTTCATTTGAAAAATGATTACATGGAAATTAAACCATAGATGCCTATATTATTATGTTATGATCTGTTGTCATGTATGCTTCTTCTGTAAACATATTCACTTTATAGTTAACCCATAACTGCATTTTGGGGGTGTTAGGGGTAGAATAACCAGCTAGGTTGATCCAATAGTGAATATATATATATATATGTATATGTATATTGAGTTAACTCCTATGTGAGTAGAATAACATCTAGGAGGTCAGATAAACCAAAAAGTAGGATGCCCAATGACTGATCAAAGAGTTGTTAGTCTAGACAGGTTCATAGTAAGCCCATGATAACTATGTATGGAAATTGTTATTTGGCAGAGGCCAATAGGTTCTTAGTGATCCCATGAAAATTATACCCGGATTAAGTTATTGACAAAGATCAATAGGTTCATAGTCAACCCATGAAAACTATGATATGAGAGAAGTTATTGGAGAACCCAATAAGTTCATAGTGAGCCCATGAAAACTATAATTGGATGAAGTTATTGGTAGATACCAATAGGTTCTTAGTGAACCTATGAAAACTATGAAACCAGGCAGATAATCCGTAAGCTTCGAACAAGTTATTAGTCAGCCCATGAAAACTAATAGATTATAGTGACCCTAGAAACTATAACTTGAGAAAAATAGTCAGATAAACGGGGATGGGAAATCTAGAACATATTGCATGTTTGCATATCATCATGATATATTTTATTATTTTATGTCTTAACCATTGTGGATGTAGGTGTATAGTATATGGTTATTATAAATTGGGTTAAGATGCTAGTGAGTGGAAAACCCGTTCCGCTAAGCGGTATGGTCTCACTAGATATCTACATGCTTCGAGATGGTAGGTTATTATTCATACCAGACTTTTTGTCTGACTCGAAGCTTATGTTTTCCTCTTAAACTCTCGGGTGCTCAATTGATTTGGAGTAATTTGAGAGTTAAGGTTTTCAGGTTCTCCTTTAGACGAATAAGCTTATGGAGACGTGTAGGAGGCAAGCTAGCTATTATGAGTTCTTTCTGTTTGATTCCGCTGTAATTTGGTTGTAACGGCAAAGTTGTTTAATTGCCCATATTTAGACTCTAACCATCCAAGAGGGCATCTTCATATGTCACTCTTGGCGTATTTTGTAATAAGTATATTTCTCTGAATGTGGTTTACAAAATTGGGATTATGTAATGAATTTGAAATATGATTTGAAGTGAAATGAGAAATTTGTTTTATGAATTTTAATTTTTTTTCCATATTCATGTGTTTCTATTATAACAATGTATCTAACACTACCGCATTTGATCACCGAGAATTAATAACTATGATTTCATAAGTAAAATTTGGTTGCCTGACTAAAAGGTACACGTTTAAATTGTTGTTTGAATTTGATGGTTTTATGATTGAGCCGCTTGGCTTTTGTTTTCTTTTGTTGGTTTGGGCCCGTAGTGGCGATTCGTAGTTGTTTCGATTGAGCTGTGCAAAGGAGACACTGGCAAATTTTCCGTAAATTTAGGGCGTTACAAATTTTTGAGAAATTTTAAAGAATTTTTTAATAAATAAAATTTGATTTTGGGTTATAACCTTAAAGGAATTAAAGTGATGATATTAGTGGAATCTATGAATGAATTTGGAAACTTAGCAAAAGTAATAACAAGGTTTCAACGAGTGGATTTTTGGGAAAATTTAAAGGCTTAAAACGATTTGTTAATCCATTTCAACCAATTAGTTTTGTAAAAGTTATTGGGTTTGAGCATTTTTCTTACCTTGGAAATTTCGAGGACGAAATTCTTTGTAAGGGGGGAAGAGTGTAACAACCCAGAATTTTAGTCATTTGATTTTGAAATATTTAATTGATTTTAAATATTGAATAATTATTTTATAAGTCAAATAGTTAAAATTTCAAATATAACGTTTTATTTGATAATTAAATTGTTGAAATTAATAGTTGCAATTGTTTAAATATTGAATCTTGAGTTTTAAGCGGGATAAAAATAATTTCAAAGCTTATTTAAATTCTATTTAATAAGAATGAAGATAATACAACTTTTAAATTGGATTTAAAAGCGATTTAACTGATTTTCTAAATAACTCGTTTAACTTAACATATAAAAATAGCCTTTCGGGGCACAGTTCGGATTTCAACGAAACCAGTTTCATTGGATCCGTAATAGTGAGTGATTGTGTGCCAACGATTTTCGTGGCCATCGGACGTATCGTTTGGTCATGTGAGATCGTAACGCGTAGAATTTAATATTGAAAATTTAATATAATAATTGGGCTCAAAAAGCTATCTTCTGCATATGATCGAATTAGGCCTCAAAACTATTTCCATTGTGTTCGGAACAAGAGTATAACATATAGAACGCTAGGCGGCATGTCTTGATAGGAGTTTGAAAATTTTCAAGCATATAATATCAGATTTTAGTAAATTAAAATAATATACATACACTATTGTCTCTATACACTTGTCCCATACCCCACTACTTCATAGTACATAACCCTATACCCTATAATTTCAAAACCCATCCTCCCCTTCCCTTTAAAACTGTTCCAGTGAACAAAATTGGGAAATGAAACTTCAAATTTAAATATAGAAAAAATATGTATATACATATAAATGGTAGCTTTAAGCAATAATGCTTAGGTCTATGTTTGGTCATGAGTGCGAGAGGTGCGGCTACCATTTTACAGTGCTCGACATTGAGCAGTGAGGAGTTCGACGGTGGAGTGTTTGGGGTTTGTCCACTAGGTTTTGGATTTCCTAATTTTAGGAGCACCGATTGATGTTTTGTGTAACGACCCGTAAATTTCAACTGTTTTAATAACGTAATTAGTTGAAATTTTGTGAAATTTTAAACGATAAAATTTTGAAATAAAAATTTAATATTTGGAATACGTCTAGTTAAACATAGCAACTGGTAAATTTTCGTCCGAAAATATGAAAGTTTATTTCGCGCGAAAATTCACTTCAATTCAATCAGTTAAAAAGTAATGAAAATAAAACGTTTTCAAAATCAAAATATTTTTACATAGAAAAATTCTAAACCATCTTCTGAGCAAGATGTCAGTTCGTCGTTTTTCCAAATTCGGACATCTTTGGCTCCGTCGATCTTATTTTTCAGCGTTTTTCTTGCATTTTCCGCCAGTAGAAAATTTTGAATTTTTATAATTCGATCGTACCACTGATATTTTTATACCAATTTGTTCGCCTCGTTGTGCTGATCGACACAGTATATTTATTTCTGTGTTTTGCGGTCCGTTGCGCAACAGAAACAATAAAACGGTCTGCTATAACGGTACAAAATTTGTGACCTTTATTTTCTTTACCCTTTCAAACTCCAGCCGTGCCAACCAAGCGTCCTTCTGTTGCTTTTCATTTATGTTACATTTATTGCCAACAACCAACAGTACAAAATTTTGACGGTCACTATTCCTAAAGTTATTATACAGTGTTGGTTAGAGTTCCCACTTCAATCTGCTTTATAAAATTTTGCAATCTGCTTTATAAAATTTTGAAATCAACGTCGGCTATTACTATTCCCATAGTTTCATTTATAATTCCTTTCGTTCCATTCCATTTTTCTCTTCTAACCAAAAAAAAAAAGAAAAAAAAAACATGTGTTGCTGTCATTTTTGTTTAAGCTGCTTTTGCTTCCCTTTCATTTTCCCATTTGCTCACCGTTCTGCCACTGTTCTTCTCCGCCTAGACCACCACGTCTCCGACTCTTTCCTCCATCTACTCGACTTGCCACGCAACCACCCACTCTCGCCACCACTTCCACTTCCCTTCGCCTGACCACCCCACCCCACTGCCCTTCACTGAGACCAGCCACGTCCCTCCCCACTCGGCCTGCCCTGACAGCAGTCACCATCTTCCGGCCTTCCCAAACCCATCCCACCTGACTGGCCAGCCGAGACCGCCCATCACCTCACGTCAACAGACTACCCCATGCACCAAGCAACCGAACCCATTTTCCCAAGCCACCTCCACCACAAACGACCGCAACCAACATGACAAGCTCCGTTTTCCTCCACCTTCGAAGCTCCGCCTCTCGCCTTGCTTGCATCACTCCGCCACGACCAGATCCGGTTTCGATCCATCACT
Source organism: Allium fistulosum (assembly GCA_030737815.1). NCBI lineage: Eukaryota > Viridiplantae > Streptophyta > Magnoliopsida > Asparagales > Amaryllidaceae > Allium > Allium fistulosum. Next base: position 79,905,702 of record CM060908.1, on the reverse strand, counting down.
TTATCTTCTCCACCGATCACAACATCCACCTCATTCGCTTCTACAACCGAACCCGCTTCGAGCATCTCTGGCCGAGCATCGCACCGCAACCTGACAAACGTGTCTTCCTCCTTTGTTGCACTTTGAAAGTGAGTAAATATATATGTTATATATGTGTTAATTAGTTTATTTATAAAGTATAAAGTCTGTATATATTTCATTAGCTTACGTGTGTCTAGTCTGGGCAAGAAAAGCATAATGCATGCGTACATATTTTATTATACTCATATTGTTATTTTATCCTACATGTATATTGGCAGCGATTGCTTAGTCTCGAAACGTTGAAAGATATTATTTTATATTAGTCAGTAAAGAAGAAATTATACATTGATAAGCTCTGTTTGTATTTATCATATGAAGTTGTATACTTGTTATAGTAGAAATACAAGTACAGTGTTTGACTATATAAGTGTATGTTGATTTATAATAAAATTTGGCTTAAATATAACAGTGTATAGTTTGAGTATTTTCATTGGTCATTATTATTTTTATTATTATTATTATTATTATATTCAAGTTGATAGCTATTTAATTTTGAGAAATAAATTTATTTCATGCATGTTGTCTATTTGAGCAGCAAGTGGATATTTTAAAGTATGTTACATTCTAGAACAGGGTTAGTTACATTTATATGTTGGGGATGTGTGAGCTATTTATATTATATAAAGCATATTATATGAAGTACAGCTGTTCGAGAGTCATACATATATATGTTTGGTTTTTGATAATATGTTTTGATAACTATATAACAGTTTGGGTTTGTTTAAATTTATATATAAGCCTTATTTCGTAATGTAAGTTTATTAACCGTATATGATTTTTTCAAGCGAAGTAAAATATATTGATATAATATTAAATTATAGAAAAAAAAAACTTTAAAGTTTTAAATGTATTGATTCAAAAAAAAAAAAAATTTATTATTATACATATATTTTGACTTTAATATCTGAGTTTAGTTTAAACCAATGGATTTGAAATGCATAATTTAATATATGCTTGAATTTAGAATCTGATTTGATATATATAATTATATATATATATATATGTTCATTATGCCAATTTTCTTCATCGATCCAGTTCTGATGTGTTTTATCAATTCTATTTATCAGCTTTGTCCGTCCAAATTCGTGCCAATCTAGCTTTGATTTGGGATTCGTGCTTGGATCTGTAACCCATCTTATTCTCGTCCATCTCTAACCTCGAAAGGTGAGCACTCACTCACGATTAACGTTCTTTTATTTATTAAATTTGATTTCAATTGAAACGACAATTGAAATATGCTGCTGTTAGTTAACTACACTGTTATATATGCTATTGCCTGTATCAGTTTACCTGTGACACCTGACACCATTATCTGTTAATTATTTATGCGATGATAATACAGTTTGGCTGATAATTGATTGATTGTTGATGTTTATATTAGACGTTAAATCGTTAATGTTAGAAATGATAAATAGTATGAAATTGAACTTGATATAGGATAGTTAAATGTTAAATTTGATTAACTGACATTTGTATAATATGACCCCTTTTAAACTGTTAAATTTATTGACACGTAGGATTGTTTAACTACACCTTGAACCACTGAATGTATGTTGTTAAATTGATGATGTATGAAATTGTAAATAGATGACAAGTGAAAACCGTAATGTAATAATCTTTAATCTACATGAAATGATAGTGTAGATTCTAGAAATAATTATATTAATTCGTACAAATAACAATGCGAATTAATACGGTTATTTCGGGATTATTTGAATTGATTATTGGATTGATATTGATCGTTGTTATTGCTTGTTTATTTACTTTGACACCATCCCAGTTATCACACTGCAAGTTCCCTTTTACTATGCTTTGATTTTGAATTGAATTGGAATTGGGTTGAAATGATAAATACCCAAATTGAACTTTGACCTAGGATAGAGAATTAAATAAAACCCGATTGGTCAAAAATTTGATTTAAAATAAAACGAAGATTTTATTTGAATAAATAATATGGTTTTGAAATGAAGTTGAAATTTGAATTTTAATGAAGGAAAATGTTAATATTTAAAATGTGAAATAAAATATTAACAATGTAATTTATGAAAGAATGTTGTTTAATTTGAGAATTGATTGAATTAAGTTTGAGATTATAATTAAGTTTGAAATTATAATTAAGTTTGAAATTATTAAACTTTGAAATTATATAATAATTAAGTTCTGAATTATTTAATAATTAAATAAGATTGAATTATTTAATGATTAAATTGAATTGAAATTCTTTAATAAGAAAAATTGAATTTTTGAATAAGTAAATTTTACTTCGTAATAATTGAAATTGAGTTTCATTATTAATTAAGTTTTTTGGAAATTATTTAAGTAAGTAAATAAGTGAAATTGAATTTCTTTAACAAGAAATAAAATGTGATTATTGAAATTGATGTAAGACTTGAAATTTAAAAGAATTGATTTGACGAATTTAGTTTAATTCAAAATTGTAAATTTTGATTTATTGAAGTTGAACTTAAGAATTGATTTAATGAATTGGAAATTTAATAGAAATTGTTTTGAATGATAAAGTAACTTAACGAATATTGAATGAAATCGATAAATGAGTTTAAATTGATTTGAATGTTAAATTAATTTAATTTAAATGTTTTTCGAAATGAAACTTATATACGAATTTGAATCAATATTTGAATTGTTTTAAATAAAGTTTGAAATTGAATTATAAGATTTTGAAATGGTAAGTTGGAAGTTTTGAAACGAAAATTTGGAAATTGTTTTAGAAAGACAAATGAAATGTTGATTTACGAATTCTATTTGAAATTGAAATTGATTTGGTTTTTGAAATATATAAACGACCAATCGGTGTAATAATTACGAAAGTTATTAAAGAGACCGGGATCGGTAATGGATATACTCTCTATCTGAACCGAAACCACTTTAATAACTGTACGCGGAGTGATGATCCAGAATGAAGTGGTTGGATTGGTGAACGCGTTGACTGAAGAAAGAGAACGATTTTGGATGACTCCTGACATGACTAAAACAGGAGCCGCGCCGGGCCATTGAGGTTCGCCACCTCTAGCGGACACACTTCTTCGTTACCATATCTATTACTTTTGTGATTCGATTTGGGTGCACCCCTCGATTTGGGAGTGTTGTTCGCGGTGTTGGGGTGGTAGCTGCTATGCCCAACATCAGTCCGGATCAGGCAACTACTAGTATCCTAGTTGGTATCGCCTCATGTACCTTGTCATACTGATTATCCTATTCGCGACCACTACGATTTTGATTTGTACCTTTAGTATATGGATTGCCCTCTGGTGACTTCCGGTTTTGGGGAAACTACGGTCTTGTATATGCTTTTGGGAATAAACAGGTTAAGAGGTGTATGGGCCCTGCTTAACCCTACTTTGATATCTTTATATTACTGATAGACATTATCTACTTAGCGTACATTACTACCTAATAGATAGTTTAACGGATCCTTAAAGGATGGTTATTCCAAACATCCTTTGAGTTACTTGTATTTCAATTGCTATTTCACTTGAGTTGGATTTATTAATATAAGAATGTTAATCCTGACTCGAGTGTCTTGTGTTTTTGCTTTACGCTCGGGTCAGACTGAGTGTACCCGTATTCGAGACTCACCTTTGGAGTTGGAGCTTTGCTTGAAGATCCAGCCATCTATTCTGCTTTCAGTATTCGATGATTCCAGTGATGTATTCTGATTTGTATCTGATGTATCGTATTACTCTTTTGTTGTAAACTCTGATGTATTTTTATATATTCATATAGTAGCTTCATGAACTACTATCTCTTTTATTTCCGCTGCATTTATTACTCTGTGTCTGTGATCTGTGATTATATCTACTTACTGTATATGTTCAGTTTTGCCAAATTTAAATTAACAACGCGGTATTTTGAGCAATTCAACTCCGGCATGAGTGTCTACCTATACACTTATAATGGACGCGAATGGTACAAAATATCGGGTCGTTACAGTTGGTATCAGAGCTTTGGTAGCTCTAGGCAAAACTCAACATATAGGGTAAATATATTTACAGAATCACTCTCATTCGAGTTTCAATCTTTTTCTTTCGACTCGACTCCTTTGAATTTTGGAACGTTCCCTACGGTTCCAAATTTCATTCGTGTCCCTCACTATTCGTCTTCTTTCAATTCTGGAACATCATATAACTCCACTTCGAATGACCCTTATAGTGAATCGGCGGTCTCGCCAATCTTCGAATGATTCGTAAAGGATTAAACTCCTTTACAATTGGCATTGATTTACCGTAGATTTCTGTATCCTCGGTTTACGATGCTATCTATCTCCTGCTATACCTGGATTCTATTTCTTGAGATCGAATGTTGATTTACCTCGGAATTCCACATCGATCTTATTCTTGAAGTCACGGTCGACCCGGTTATGGTTGCCCGCGATTTATATAAGATTATCTATTTCCTTATTCGGTTAAATAATCATCTTATCTTCTGTTTCAACATCTTTTCGAATCAAAAATTCTCTCTGATTTGATTTCTATCAAAATTGAATCCCTATCCTTATTTTGAAAATTCATTCCTGTATCGTCGAGCAAAGAAGTGTATTTGTAAATTAATATTTAAAAATGTTTTAATATATACTGTGTTGTTTGAGTTGTTGATGTTGATTTGGGTTTCCGATCGGTTCGTCTGATCAGCGCTATCGATAGGATTTCCAAAACACTTGAACAGAGCAAACTGACACAATATTATTTTCAAATCTGGAAATGAAATAAATTTGTTTGACTATATTGTAAAAATATAAGTAAAAATTTTCTGGAATTTAATAGGTTAATTAAATTGTTTGTTGAAATGATAATATTTGATTATCATTTATTGTTCTAAATAAATTTATAAATTCGGTTTATAAATTAATTTGGAATTTGAAATGAATTTAATTCAGAAATTTGAGAATTTATTAGTTTCCGGTGATTTCGAACTTTGGTTTTTAAAATTTTAAAGTATATATTATTGAAAGTATTTTCGAATGGAAATCGTCTTCAAAGAACTTTTAAACGTTGAAATCAGTGCTCTTCTCTTTGTCGCTGGAAAATAATTTCGGTGATGGCGGCCGCATCATCGACATTCATTTTCGAGTTTCGAAGTGGAGAAACCCTTCTGTAGCCTTGCTACGGTTTTGTCTTGGAAAAAAAAAAATATTTTGATTTGAATTTCTTTAGTATAATTTGATTTATATATATATATATGGGTATCTTATTTTAAAATTTAATTTGATTTGATAAATATATTATATATCTCTAAATTGTTTAAAGTTAATCAGAAATCTAATTCTTAAATTTTGTTAAAGAATGATTTTAATTATAAACAAAACCAAAAATTTGGAATAAATATTTAAACTTGAATAATTGAATTGGGAAAATTTTATTTGTATATTGTTCAACTACATTCTAATACAACTTACCTTAATCATTCAGAAGTTAAATATGTAATTGGATAATATATAAGATAAATTGAATTTATAAATAAAATTTGAGTGTTTATAATAAATGTTACACACTAAATTTTGATTATAAAGATGTTAATAGAGTTAGATAGGATAATAAGTAAAACCTAGTTAATAATGAAATAAATTTGTTTTGAAAGAATTAATAAATTGAAATTTGATCAACATATGAAAATACCTTGAATTTAAAAGAAATTAATAGATGTAAATTAATTTAAAGCGAAACTTTTAAGTTTTAAATTAATTTATATGGGTTAAATATATGTAATAGGATATATTTAACGAAACAAATTTAATTGTAATTTGGAATAAAGAAAATTTTAAATTGCTGGAAAAAAAAATATGATTATAATAAAAGACTATTCAAGCCTAGGGTTTTAGAAATTTTAAATTGAAAGGATGGGATAATAAGATAATGAATAGTTGAGATTGATTTTAGTAAAAATCAAATGGATTAAATCAATTATTGAATATCAATTAATTTAAATTTGAATGTATATGGTTTAAATTAATTGTTATTTTGCATTTCAAATCTGTTTTCTTTCTGGTTGTTTCTATTCTCCTACCTCGTTCCTTTTCGAGGACGAAAAGTTTTGAGTGGGGGAGAGTGTAACGACCCGTAAATTTCAACTGTTTTAATAACGTAATTAGTTGAAATTTTGTGAAATTTTAAACGATAAAATTTTGAAATAAAAATTTAATATTTGGAATACGTCTAGTTAAACATAGCAACTGGTAAATTTTCGTCCGAAAATATGAAAGTTTATTTCGCGCGAAAATTCACTTCAATTCAATCAGTTAAAAAGTAATGAAAATAAAACGTTTTCAAAATCAAAATATTTTTACATAGAAAAATTCTAAACCATCTTCTGAGCAAGATGTCAGTTCGTCGTTTTTCCAAATTCGGACATCTTTGGCTCCGTCGATCTTATTTTTCAGCGTTTTTCTTGCATTTTCCGCCAGTAGAAAATTTTGAATTTTTATAATTCGATCGTACCACTGATATTTTTATACCAATTTGTTCGCCTCGTTGTGCTGATCGACACAGTATATTTATTTCTGTGTTTTGCGGTCCGTTGCGCAACAGAAACAATAAAACGGTCTGCTATAACGGTACAAAATTTGTGACCTTTATTTTCTTTACCCTTTCAAACTCCAGCCGTGCCAACCAAGCGTCCTTCTGTTGCTTTTCATTTATGTTACATTCATTGCCAACAACCAACAGTACAAAATTTTGACGGTCACTATTCCTAAAGTTATTATACAGTGTTGGTTAGAGTTCCCACTTCAATCTGCTTTATAAAATTTTGCAATCTGCTTTATAAAATTTTGAAATCAACGTCGGCTATTACTATTCCCATAGTTTCATTTATAATTCCTTTCGTTCCATTCCATTTTTCTCTTCTAACCAAAAAAAAAAAAGAAAAAAAAAACATGTGTTGCTGTCATTTTTGTTTAAGCTGCTTTTGCTTCCCTTTCATTTTCCCATTTGCTCACCGTTCTGCCACTGTTCTTCTCCGCCTAGACCACCACGTCTCCGACTCTTTCCTCCATCTACTCGACTTGCCACGCAACCACCCACTCTCGCCACCACTTCCACTTCCCTTCGCCTGACCACCCCACCCCACTGCCCTTCACTGAGACCAGCCACGTCCCTCCCCACTCGGCCTGCCCTGACAACAGTCACCATCTTCCGGCCTTCCCAAACCCATCCCACCTGACTGGCCAGCCGAGACCGCCCATCACCTCACGTCAACAGACTACCCCATGCACCAAGCAACCGAACCCATTTTCCCAAGCCACCTCCACCACAAACGACCGCAACCAACATGACAAGCTCCGTTTTCCTCCACCTTCGAAGCTCCGCCTCTCGCCTTGCTTGCATCACTCCGCCACGACCAGATCCGGTTTCGATCCATCACTTTATCTTCTCCATCGATCACAACATCCACCTCATTCGCTTCTACAACCGAACCCGCTTCGAGCATCTCTGGCCGAGCATCGCACCGCAACCTGACAAACGTGTCTTCCTCCTTTGTTGCACTTTGAAAGTGAGTAAATATATATGTTATATATGTGTTAATTAGTTTATTTATAAAGTATAAAGTCTGTATATATTTCATTAGCTTACGTGTGTCTAGTCTGGGCAAGAAAAGCATAATGCATGCGTACATATTTTATTATACTCATATTGTTATTTTATCCTACATGTATATTGGCAGCGATTGCTTAGTCTCGAAACGTTGAAAGATATTATTTTATATTAGTCAGTAAAGAAGAAATTATACATTGATAAGCTCTGTTTGTATTTATCATATGAAGTTGTATACTTGTTATAGTAGAAATACAAGTACAGTGTTTGACTATATAAGTGTATGTTGATTTATAATAAAATTTGGCTTAAATATAACAGTGTATAGTTTGAGTATTTTCATTGGTCATTATTATTTTTATTATTATTATTATTATTATATTCAAGTTGATAGCTATTTAATTTTGAGAAATAAATTTATTTCATGCATGTTGTCTATTTGAGCAGCAAGTGGATATTTTAAAGTATGTTACATTCTAGAACAGGGTTAGTTACATTTATATGTTGGGGATGTGTGAGCTATTTATATTATATAAAGCATATTATATGAAGTACAGCTGTTCGAGAGTCATACATATATATGTTTGGTTTTTGATAATATGTTTTGATAACTATATAACAGTTTGGGTTTGTTTAAATTTATATATAAGCCTTATTTCGTAATGTAAGTTTATTAACCGTATATGATTTTTTCAAGCGAAGTAAAATATATTGATATAATATTAAATTATAGAAAAAAAAAACTTTAAAGTTTTAAATGTATTGATTCAAAAAAAAAAAAATTTATTATTATACATATATTTTGACTTTAATATCTGAGTTTAGTTTAAACCAATGGATTTGAAATGCATAATTTAATATATGCTTGAATTTAGAATCTGATTTGATATATATAATTATATATATATATATATGTTCATTATGCCAATTTTCTTCATCGATCCAGTTCTGATGTGTTTTATCAATTCTATTTATCAGCTTTGTCCGTCCAAATTCGTGCCAATCTAGCTTTGATTTGGGATTCGTGCTTGGATCTGTAACCCATCTTATTCTCGTCCATCTCTAACCTCGAAAGGTGAGCACTCACTCACGATTAACGTTCTTTTATTTATTAAATTTGATTTCAATTGAAACGACAATTGAAATATGCTGCTGTTAGTTAACTACACTGTTATATATGCTATTGCCTGTATCAGTTTACCTGTGACACCTGACACCATTATCTGTTAATTATTTATGCGATGATAATACAGTTTGGCTGATAATTGATTGATTGTTGATGTTTATATTAGACGTTAAATCGTTAATGTTAGAAATGATAAATAGTATGAAATTGAACTTGATATAGGATAGTTAAATGTTAAATTTGATTAACTGACATTTGTATAATATGACCCCTTTTAAACTGTTAAATTTATTGACACGTAGGATTGTTTAACTACACCTTGAACCACTGAATGTATGTTGTTAAATTGATGATGTATGAAATTGTAAATAGATGACAAGTGAAAACCGTAATGTAATAATCTTTAATCTACATGAAATGATAGTGTAGATTCTAGAAATAATTATATTAATTCGTACAAATAACAATGCGAATTAATACGGTTATTTCGGGATTATTTGAATTGATTATTGGATTGATATTGATCGTTGTTATTGCTTGTTTATTTACTTTGACACCATCCCAGTTATCACACTGCAAGTTCCCTTTTACTATGCTTTGATTTTGAATTGAATTGGAATTGGGTTGAAATGATAAATACCCAAATTGAACTTTGACCTAGGATAGAGAATTAAATAAAACCCGATTGGTCAAAAATTTGATTTAAAATAAAACGAAGATTTTATTTGAATAAATAATATGGTTTTGAAATGAAGTTGAAATTTGAATTTTAATGAAGGAAAATGTTAATATTTAAAATGTGAAATAAAATATTAACAATGTAATTTATGAAAGAATGTTGTTTAATTTGAGAATTGATTGAATTAAGTTTGAGATTATAATTAAGTTTGAAATTATAATTAAGTTTGAAATTATTAAACTTTGAAATTATATAATAATTAAGTTCTGAATTATTTAATAATTAAATAAGATTGAATTATTTAATGATTAAATTGAATTGAAATTCTTTAATAAGAAAAATTGAATTTTTGAATAAGTAAATTTTACTTCGTAATAATTGAAATTGAGTTTCATTATTAATTAAGTTTTTTGGAAATTATTTAAGTAAGTAAATAAGTGAAATTGAATTTCTTTAACAAGAAATAAAATGTGATTATTGAAATTGATGTAAGACTTGAAATTTAAAAGAATTGATTTGACGAATTTAGTTTAATTCAAAATTGTAAATTTTGATTTATTGAAGTTGAACTTAAGAATTGATTTAATGAATTGGAAATTTAATAGAAATTGTTTTGAATGATAAAGTAACTTAACGAATATTGAATGAAATCGATAAATGAGTTTAAATTGATTTGAATGTTAAATTAATTTAATTTAAATGTTTTTCGAAATGAAACTTATATACGAATTTGAATCAATATTTGAATTGTTTTAAATAAAGTTTGAAATTGAATTATAAGATTTTGAAATGGTAAGTTGGAAGTTTTGAAACGAAAATTTGGAAATTGTTTTAGAAAGACAAATGAAATGTTGATTTACGAATTCTATTTGAAATTGAAATTGATTTGGTTTTTGAAATATATAAACGACCAATCGGTGTAATAATTACGAAAGTTATTAAAGAGACCGGGATCGGTAATGGATATACTCTCTATCTGAACCGAAACCACTTTAATAACTGTACGCGGAGTGATGATCCAGAATGAAGTGGTTGGATTAGTGAACGCGTTGACTGAAGAAAGAGAACGATTTTGGATGACCCCTGACATGACTAAAACAGGAGCCGCGCCGGGCCATTGAGGTTCACCACCTCTAGCGGACACACTTCTTCGTTACCATATCTATTACTTTTGTGATTCGATTTGGGTGCACCCCTCGATTTGGGAGTGTTGTTCGCGGTGTTGGGGTGGTAGCTGCTATGCCCAACATCAGTCCGGATCAGGCAACTACTAGTATCCTAGTTGGTATCGCCTCATGTACCTTGTCATACTGATTATCCTATTCGCGACCACTACGATTTTGATTTGTACCTTTAGTATATGGATTGCCCTCTGGTGACTTCCGGTTTTGGGGAAACTACGGTCTTGTATATGCTTTTGGGAATAAACAGGTTAAGAGGTGTATGGGCCCTGCTTAACCCTACTTTGATATCTTTATATTACTGATAGACATTATCTACTTAGCGTACATTACTACCTAATAGATAGTTTAACGGATCCTTAAAGGATGGTTATTCCAAACATCCTTTGAGTTACTTGTATTTCAATTGCTATTTCACTTGAGTTGGATTTATTAATATAAGAATGTTAATCCTGACTCGAGTGTCTTGTGTTTTTGCTTTACGCTCGGGTCAGACTGAGTGTACCCGTATTCGAGACTCACCTTTGGAGTTGGAGCTTTGCTTGAAGATCCAGCCATCTATTCTGCTTTCAGTATTCGATGATTCCAGTGATGTATTCTGATTTGTATCTGATGTATCGTATTACTCTTTTGTTGTAAACTCTGATGTATTTTTATATATTCATATAGTAGCTTCATGAACTACTATCTCTTTTATTTCCGCTGCATTTATTACTCTGTGTCTGTGATCTGTGATTATATCTACTTACTGTATATGTTCAGTTTTGCCAAATTTAAATTAACAACGCGGTATTTTGAGCAATTCAACTCCGGCATGAGTGTCTACCTATACACTTATAATGGACGCGAATGGTACAAAATATCGGGTCGTTACATTTTGGGTGATGGATTCGGGATTGTGAGGAAGAGTAGCACCGAGATACATATTCCGGTGAGGTGCGGCGTCAATTTGGGTGGCTGCGACGTGTGTACGAATGGATGAAGAGGGCGATGTCGTGACTTCTTTTTGTGCTTCGCGTGTTGTATTTTTGGTGCCGGGTTTGCAAAATTCTATGAGAGAGCCATTGGTGTTGTCGGATGGTGTTATCGTGGGTCGCGGAGGGGGAGAGGAGTGGAGGAACTATGTGGCAATGGTAAGGTAGGAGTTTGAAGGAGTGGTAATTCAAATTGGGGAGGAAGAGGGTATATTTGTAATTTGATTATTTATATAACTAGTTTATAAATTGTTAATGTAAAAATCGTTAATATTAAAAAAATTCATATCTCACTTATTTGAGGTCAAATCAAGATGCAGATTTTTGCATTGCGCTCGTAATGACGAAAGCTTCGTAATGGAATTGGTTTGGACGAATTTGGAGACAATTGAAATTTGGGCTAAAATCGGACTTCGTTCGATTTTAGTTCCAAACCGTAACGCCACGGCGATGATAGAAAATTTCGATGAGTTAAACTCACCTTTTTTATTAACTAGTATGATATGTAGTTAATAAAAATTGTCGAATGATTTTTGGATGAATTACTATATTTATATTATTAGTTGGATTGAATATTCCCGCCTATTGGAGCGGATGAGACCCTATTACGTTTCCGTGTAAGAGTGGATGACCTTTTGTATGCGAATCCCGCCTCAAAGCGGTTGATTTATATTTTATGATTATATAACGTTTGTGATGCAGGGGGAAACAGGTTAGAGGGATCCAACAGGATTCCTCGCTATTGGTTAATTGTTTCGATAATATTCCTTTTATATGGATTATTGAATAATGAACCTGATTGTGGACACTATGGTTATAACATTGTTCTATATTTAAAGACAAAAAAACCTAGTGATTATAGAAAATCAATATCAATATTGGTTGAGCGTTTTGCGGCTATTAGCCTGAAATTAGTATTTTGAAATACTATAAATTGCCAATTGAATTGAAATTGGGTTTAAGCCAGTAAATGATTTTAAATCCGAAAATGGGTTTCGAAAATATATTGTTATAAAAAAAATGATGATTTATTTACATTTAATATTGTTTTAAAGTTAATTAATTATAGTAATATATTTTTAAGGTCATTTAATTATATTAATATTGTTTTAAGTTCTTTAATTATATTAAGATTGTTTTTAAAGTATTTATTTATATTGATATTGTTTTAAAGTTAATTTATTATAGCAATATATTATTTTAAGGTTATTTAATTATATTAATATTGTTTTAAAGTTAATTAATTATAGTAATATTATTTTAAGGTTATTTAATTATATTAGTATTGTTTTAAAAGTTATTTGTTTATAGTAATATGGTTTTAAAGAAGTTATAATAATGTGAATAGGTTAATTATTTCAAGAATAATTATCGTTTGAAATTAATAATAAGGATTATTCATAAGGTTTTGAAAATAAATTATTATTATTTATAAAAATGGTAAAGATTAATTATTATTTTTTCTTAAACAATATTTTAAAATTATAATAATTATTTTTAAAAAATGTTTTAAAATTAATAAATTTAATTTATTTATAATGTTTATTGTTAATAATCATTATTATATAACAGTGGTTTGAAGTAAATTTTTTTTAATTATTTATAATTGTTTTCGAGACCCATGAATAGAGTGAAAGGCTTGGATTTTATAAAGGAGTTTATAAAATCGTTTGAAGACCTAAGGGAAGATTATTTACAAGGTTAAAGAGTTTATAAATGGTTAGATATTTATAAATGAATTTTAGAAACGGGTTTATAGATTTATAAAAAAAGTTTTATAAATGGTTTAGAGATTTATAAATGATTTATAAATGATTTATAAATGAGTTTTAAGCAAGTAGAATTTATAAATGATTGAAATGTATAAAGAAGTTTTAATTATGGTTCCAGAAGTTTTATAAAATGGTTTATAAATGGTTTTAGAGAATTATAAGGAGTTTATGAATGATTTTTGAATCGAATAAAAATGGAATCTTTTTGTAACACCCCATATTTTTTGTAACATTATTTAGGATATTTAATTAGTTAAATAAATAAAATAATATGTTAATTAGGGGATTGAGATTTGATTTAATTAAAAGGTAGCCATGCCATTTAACCTATGAATTAAAATAAGAGTTAAATTGAAATAGAGGAGGGGTAAAATAGGAAAGAGGCCATTCCTATATCCTTAAACCCTTAGTCGTGTACCCCCTACACGTCCATTTCATTTTATCAAAAATTTCTAATACTAGGGCCGGCCACCATTAACAAGGAAAAGAGGAAGAAAAGCTAAGGAAGAAGCTAATTCAAATCAAATCCATTCACATCTCAATCCCTTTAATCCTTAAAGCTAAGGTGAATAATGTCTATATCTCATTTTTTATTGTGTTTTCGGTTTTAAGATGAATTCCGAGTATTTTGCATTGATTTGCCATGTTTTTGAATGAAAGAATGATTATATGTACTTGTTGATGAATTATGGTTGTTCATATTGAATTTATTATTTGTTTTAAGGTAAAAACCTATAAAATGACATCCAAATGCCTAGCGAATTTTTATGAAGATCATGAATATTATTTTGGAGTTGGGTTTCAATTTTCAATTTTTTTTGAATTTTTGTGGAATTTGCATGAATTTTCTAGTGAAGAAAATGTTATTTTGGGTTATAAATGATTTACGGATAAATAATAAAAGATGTGGGTCTCAAATTTTTATATGTTGCAAAACATATTAAAAAAGATTTTCTGGAATTTTTGTAGAATTTTCCTAAGTGTTTTGGTGGTTATATAAAATTATTAAGGTATGAGACTTAAATGATTTATATAATTAAGAGAGGAGAAGGAGCTTTTTGTAAATTAATTTAAATTATTAAATTTGGAAAGCCGACAGCACTTTTGAAAAATTGCAGTACTTTTTTTTGCTAAAGAAAGAGGCAACCAATCAAAATTAGACACGTAAAGCAGGTTAGGTGAAAAGAACTATTTGTTAATATTTTTCATTGTTTCGATGCCTTCGACACCGAGTTCTGCCTCCTTACCTTCGCCTCCAACACTGTCGAAAATAATGCACATGGTATCAGTTTACTGGTATATAGTGAATTGGATGTAGGCGGAATGTATAGAGTCGAAACCAGGGGTTCCGAAGGGGTTGGGGCTTTACTTTGTTTTTTAAAGGAAAATGTGCCTACTTGCTTTCGACTAAGATGCTTTCGACTTGGTTAGCTTTCGACTGGGTCAAATGGTTTTAAAAGAAATGGTTTCGAGTGGGTTGCACTTTTATTTTAAACAAGTGCCTTCGACTAAGTCGGAGCCTTTTTACTGCCACTTTCTACCTTTCGACCCAGATGGTATCGAAAGGGTTTTTTACTTTGTTTTCTAAAATCTTGGCCACCTCTCCAATGCTTTCGAAGGGACGGTTTCGACACCATCACTTCCCTACTTTCGAAATGGTTTCGAAACAGACGCTTTCGACTTAAATGTTTTAAAGACCTTTATCTATGATTGAAGTAAAACCCAAATGATTTCGAAATAGATCGTTTTAAATGGTTTCGGAGCAGATGCTTTCCACTTTAATGGGTTTCTGATCCTTTTGCTCTACTTGAAGGCAGAATCCAAATGGTTTCGACCGAGACGATTGTCAAAGGTTTTGAAGAGGTGAATTTTTGAATGGTTTCGAAAGGTTTTCACATGTTTTAAATCGAACCCAAGAGCGTTCGAAAAAGTTGAGTTTTGATGCTTTCGAAAGGTTTTAATAAATTGTTTCGAAAGGGGTGGTTCCCCAGGTTTCAAAAGGGTTGAAAGGGAAGGTTTTTCCTATGTTTTCGAAAGGCAATATTTAAAGGCTTTAAAGGAGGATGTCTAATGTTTTGAAGCTTTCGGAGAAAAGGAAGGTTTTTCCAATGTTTTCGAAAGGCATGGTTTAATGGTTTTGAAGCTTTCATAGGAAAGGCTTTTAATGGTTTCGAAAGGGTCACTTTCAATGGTTTCAAATGGGTTACCTTCAATGATTTCGAAAGGGTTGTTTAAAGGTTTTAAACAAAGGTTTTGAATATATTAAATAGGCAGAATAGCCTAGTATTTTCAAGTTAAAAAGGACTTTAACTTATTTTGAAAGGATAGCTAATCCTTATTAAAATTCATCAACATTATTTTGAGTAAAGTATATATAACATGGCAACGTAGCTTAGAGTAAAGCTAAGAATATATTTTCCTTGTATAAGTATGATTTAAAAGGTTAAATCATTTTGAAAAGGTTTTCAAGGAAAAAGATAAAGGGTAGTTAACCATAAGAAAATTATTCGGATGGTTAGTCCAGTTTGTGGGTAGTCAGCCCAGTTTTAGGGACAGATAGTCCATTTGTTGGCATAACGGACCTTGCTATTATGTTGTGGATAGATAGTCCACTTATTACTTGTTTTACGGACAGATAGTCCATTTATTAGCATAAAGGATATTGCTATTTTGATATAATCAGTTTGATTAACCAGTTTGGTTGTAGGAAAAGATTTGCAAAATATATGTTTTATAGAGGATATTAGTGAGAGGAAACCCGTTCTGCTAAGCGGTTTGGTCTCACTTAATATCAGTAAACCCAGAAGTAACAGAATTATTCACACCAAGCTTTATGTCTGACTCGAAGTTTTTTTCCCCTTAAACTCTCGGGTGCTCAAAATTGATTTGAGTAGGCTGAGGGTTAAGGTTTTCAGGTTTTAGTCATTTTGGCGAATAAAGCTTCCGGAGACGAGCAGGTGGCTGACGGATAGCTAATTAGGAGTTACAAATTGTTTTGTTTATTTCCACTATGTATTAAGTCAGATATGACTATATTTCTTTGATCAACCAAGAGGCCATCGTCATATGTCGCTCTTGGCATATTTTGTAAATGATATATTTAATCACTACCTAGGAAACGATATGGGATTATGTAACTTGGATATGAATTTGTTTTGGAAATGTAATTAGTAAAATACTGTTTTTTGAAAATATCTGATTTTGTTCTTATTCAAGTGCTTCTGATATTATGGATACCATTATCATTACCATATTTTTCACCAGAAGTTAATACTATGGACGACTGTAGCATCTGTAGCACTTAGCTTTTGGCCTTTAGATACGGGATGTTACACTTTCTCGGTTTGTAAATATATATATACAAGGTTGAGATAAGTATATGGATATTTTTGAAGAATTGAAAATATAGGAATTGGTGGATATATCTTTGTAAAAGTATTCTTATACAAGTAATTTACAAATGGTTTTATTTTTGAAAGATTTATAAAAGGAGGCTAGGGATTTCTTATATGCTTAACCAATGTTGGTTTCTCTATGGAATTAAATCCTTGATTGAATTTTTGTTATCGATAGTTAAATAGCCAACTATCGAAATTAGACCCAAATGTAACTTTGGAAATATCTAGGAGAAACACATGAGTTATATGGCACAGTCATCTCCGATGACGCTGTACTGTGCGTATAAATCTCATTTCGTTCTCCTAGAATAATGATAAGGAAATCTGTCCACTAACGGTTAGGAGGTGATCTCCGGTCTTATCTTTGACTGTTTATTTTTTAAAGAACTGGGGTTGAGTTTACCGGGAATTATCAAAAATTTGTCGAAGAGACCGGGATCAGGTATGTTATCCGAAAACCACTTCGACCCAATGAATGTGTTTCGAAGTGAAGACATCTTGAAGATGATGGAATTTTGAAGACGAAGCTCTCAAGTGTTTCATTTAGTCCCAGAACGGACTTGTATGGATGAACGCTGACATTGCATTGTTGCCTGGAGGGCAGTGTTAGCATTCCAAGTGGGAAGTGCTATATATAAAGGTAAAACGTAGCCTCAAGCCTCATCAACCGAGAATGACTAAAACAGGAGAGATGCAGCAGGGCTAAGTGGGTCACTCCCAAGTAGGGTATGATCATCCCTATCTAGAGTCGTTATTATCTATTATTTGTATGCTTCAGGGCCCATTAATGGAGGGGTGATCATATTCGGTACTCTCCAGTAAAGGGTAGGCCGGTCTTGTGTTGGCAGGGTTTCGATAGGTTCGACCTCGGTGTTATTTTTCTAGAGATGCACCATGATGGGCGGTACCCCAGTAGCCTAGCCATTGTATGGATCCATTCTCTAATAAGCATCGTACGGACTTTGTTGTGCCCAACTATGCTGAAATTTGAGATGCAATCTTTTCAGCTATATTCATATTTTACTTTGACTCCTAGACATTGTTATAATATAAATGGATTTTCTATAGAAAATGTTTCGGTTATTGTAAGGTAAAAACCATCTGTGTTTATGTGCGGCGTGCTCTTACGAGATACTTTTTGATTTCAAAGATTTTTATATAACTTTAAAATCCAGTTGGTTGTGTTTTTCTCATGGAGGTTTTGCAGACTGACTTGGGTGTTATTTTATTATAATGCTCGGGTTAGACCGAGCATATTACAGATTTAGTTTTGGATGCTTTGGAGCTTCAGGAGACGAGGTCTAGAGACGTATTCACGTAAATGGTTATTTTTCCACGGTTTTCATTGATGGTATTTATCATAAATTGTAAGGACATGCTGTTATAACTTTCCAGGCTAAAATAGGTCAGTATACTCTGATGGATGTCTGTATATACATATATCACAGTTTGTTTTGTGTAAAGATTTGTTGTATATTATAGATTATTCGTTCCGTTGTGAGATTCTTTGTTGTTTGTTTTCTTCTTGTCTTCTTCCTTCTTTCTTTTTCCCTAACAATCAGGTTTTCCAGCATTCGATTTCTCGGCATGTAATCAGTGGACGTATTAGTATCGATTTTCGAGGGTCGAAAAGCCTATCGGTCGTTACACCTTTAGCCCTTGGCCTTGGCACGAACTTCAAACCTTGGACCCTTTCGGTATATTGATGGTTATTTTTCCACGGTATTCATTGATGGTATTTATCGGCAATTGTAAGGACATGTTTTTATAACTTTCCAGGATAAAATAGGTCAGCATACTCTGATGGATGTTTGTATATACATATATCACAATTTGTTTTGTGTAAAGATTTGTTGTACATTATAGATTATTCGTTCCGCTGTGAGATTCATTTTTGTTTGTTTTCTTCTTATCTTCTTCCTTCTTTCTTTTTCCCTAACAATCGAGTTTTCTGGCATTCGATTTCTCGGCATGTAATAAGTGGAAGTATTAGTGTCGATTTTTGAGGGTCGAAAAGCCTATCGGTCGTTACACCTTTAACCCTTGGCCTTGGCATAGACTTCTAACGTTGGACCCTTTCGGCATATAACTGACCTTCCTTATGTTCGTTGATTATCCTTTCTATGGGAATTAGATGAACTTATAAACAAGATAACCTCCCTAAGTTTTGGCTTGGACCTGCATTTGACCAAAACTGCACATTACATAGAGCTAATGTCTCTAAGACATTCCACTCCTCGATCATGGCCGAAACAAAATTCTGCTGCTTTCTGCTCAAGGCATCTACAACCTTATTTCCCTTCCTTAGGGCATACTCTATTACAAAATCATATGAAACTAAAAACTCAAACCATGTTTGTTGCCTCATGTTCAGCTCGAGAGAACAAACATCTCAGAGACTTACAGTCAGTAAACAACTCAATCCTTTCCCCCGAAAGGTAACGACTCCATATCATTAGCGCAAAAATAATTGTCGATAATTTCAGGTCATAAGTTGGATACCTAACCTCACGGGGTCTCAATTGTTTAGAGGAATAAGTTATAACCTTGCCTTTTTGCATCAACATAAACCCTAAACCTAATGCGTCTGTGTATACAACCATGTCCCCGTTCCCTTCTAGCATAACTAGAACAAGAGCTTCCACTAGCCAAAGCTTCAACCCTCGAAGTGCTATTCTACAGTAGTTCTTAATAAATCTCCATTTGTATCCATCCACCCAAAAAAACCTCTTATCTCGGTAACTATCTCCGATCTCTTCTAATCATTCACAGGTCAAATCTTAAAAGGATCCACCGCTGACCCCTCCTTCGAAACCACAAGGCCTAGGACTTCACATTTGTTTTTCAAAAATGGTACTTGGAAAACTTTACCTCCAGCTTGTGTTATCTCAATGTCTCTAATACTAATCTAAGATGAGTTTCATGCTGTTGATCATCCTTAGAATATACCAAAATATCGTCTATAAAGACACACATAAATATATCCAATCGAACACGAAAGAGCCGATTCATTTAATCCACAAAGAAAGCCGAAGCTTTGGTCAGCCAGAAGGGCGTAATCAACCACTCATATGAACCATACCTTGTCCTAAACGCGGTCAAAGGAATACTCTCCTTAGCAACTCTTAGTTGATGGTAACTAATAGCCAAATCTGTTAATACCTCAGTTATTGATTTTGATGACAACAATCATACAAAATATAGATACTAATGTTTTGCCAAGTTTTATAGTATATAATGCAGAATATTAGACATGTGCTGAATCGAAGACTGTACAATGTAAAGACTCAAGATAAAGATTTAAAGACCCATGAGTTCTAAGATAACGATATGAAGAGCTCAAGATTGTAATTTAGTGTTTAGAGTCATCAGTATATATTGCTAAAGTCCTTGATAGCAATTTTTGATCTTTATCTAAAATTTTCGATCTTTGGTATTTAAATAAAAATAAATTATTTAAATTTCAAAATATATTTTATAAATTTTTTTAGGAATTCAAAATATTTTACAAAGTATTGGATTTTCAAAACAATTAAAAATAAAAGTAGTTTAAAAAATACTAGGATATGTCGATATACTTGGTTCCTATATGTCAACATATGAACCATTGGATTGTTCTTTAAATTTTGAATGGAAGCGTCAATTGGTCACAACCCTTCACGAACGGATACATCTTATAACAACCCGGAATTTCACTACTTTGATTTGCGAATATTTAATTAATTTTAAATATTCAAATAGTTGATTTTATAAGGAAAATAAAACTTTTTTACATGATAAATAATGATGGTGAAATAGTTTTAAAATGTTTTTTACAAAAATATATAATTCAATGATAAACAAAAAATGTGACCGGAATTCGTCTTCCAAATTTTCGATTTTTCATCAGCTAAAAGTTATCGAAAATGTTTTAATCAAAATAGCATAAGTATATACACATTCTTTTATAAATAAATTAGGATATGTATGTATGCATTAGTTAAGTGTAGGTGTGTGTGTGTTTCTATATATATAAATACACACACACACACACACTTAAGATAATATAACATAAAATTATATAAAAATAAACATCCCATCATGGAAACATGTTTAAACATTAAGTACATGCATTTATGGCATATTGGCTTTCATTTGAAGGGGGAGGAGGCTATGGTGGTGTGAGTACAAGGGGAGGGAGGCTTGGTGATGAGGTGGAAGCATATGAATGGAGAGCAAAGGACAAGGGTATAATGGTAATTCCCTTTATGCATTTTATATAAAAGTTTTTCTCCATTTTCTTTCCCCTTATTCTTTTCACTTTTTCCATTTTTTACAAAAGTATTCATCTTCCTAAAACCTTCATGAAACCTTTTAATGGCTTCCATTCATAATTTTAAGTTTTAAAAAATCCAAGTTTAAACTTTTAAAATAATTTCAAACTTGTTAAATCTCCTCCTTTTCATATTAAAAACTTCTCCATTTTCCTCCCACTTCATTCGGTCATAACTTCCTCCATACTACTCCAAATCAAGATTATCTTTTTTATAAATCATATATAATTCTAGTGGCTACATTTCATTTGAATCACTTTTTCAAATTTCGAATATTTTTGAGTCAAAATTGCATTTCTTTCTGACTCATTTTTGGACCTATATGATCAAGGCCGAAAATAGCGCTCCTTCTTTTGACTATATCTCCCTCAAAACAAATCCAAATTGAGTGATTCTTTTTTTGAAATTGTAGAGAAAACAATTTTCTACAAATTTTTGTTCACCATTTATCCAAATTCCGAGAGTAAAATGGCCAAAAATCGAGGGGAAGTTGACCTATTTTCGCGTGATTTTGTGGTTTTCCAAGGTTTTCAAATTCTAAAGCATTTCAAGATTTCAAAGATTTTTGGTGAGTAAACTTCTAACTTTTTGTGGAAAGATTCAACCTTTATTATGTTGCCTATTTGGTTGTAGAATATATTGTTTGGGCAGTTGAATTATCATATGGTTTGGATATACATATGTTGCTAGTTTATGGCTTAGCGTAGATTTGTGAATCGAATGTTAAAGTGATGTTTTTGGTTATAAAGTTGTGATCTTTATCTTGTGATTGGAAGTGATATGGAAAGTTAGTAAGTAAAGTTAGTAATTGGAAAAGTTAGGGAGCAAGGTTAGCACTTGAAAGGTGTTTATATTCGACATAGAAATCCTTTGAGTTTTTAAATATGATTACTTACTTTATTTTAAACAAAAGGTTTTCTAAAGTTTCTAACTTTTTGTTTTGCTTCCAAAACTTTATATTAAGTTCATAGAGTAAGTTAAATTTAAAAAGTAAATGTTTTAAAAGACTATTCGAGATGTTAGTCAAGTTTGGAAGTTATGGTATCCATAGCGATAGTCGCTATGGATGCAATTCGATAAAAAATCCAATTTTTGAAACGTTAATTTTTATAGTTTAAAGTGTTTTGAAATGCTTTAAAAACTTAATAATAATGATTAAGGAAATTTAATTAAGGATTTAATAATTAATTATTAATTAATTAGTTTTGATAATTAATAATTAACTAAGTACTAAATAAGGTTTGTTAATTTTAATTAATTAAAGATTAGTACTAATTAATTATCTTTTAAAAGTAAGATTAAGTTTTAATTAATTATGAGTTTAGTACATGACTTATTTTTAATTTATTATTAATCAAATATAAGGTCAATTTTTTATTTATTTAATAAATCAATTGTTAATTATTTTTAATGATAAATTATTTATTAAAGGTTTAATTTATTATTTAAGTTTTAATTAAAAGATTATTTAATTAATTAATCAAGATTAATAAATAGTTAATTATTAATAAAGTTTTTAAATTATTATTTAATAATTAATAAAGGATTAATTAAGGGTTTAATTTATAAATAAGTTATTTATTAAAGGTTTAATTATTTATTAATTTATAATTAAATTAAGTTCAAATTTAATAAAGATTAATTATGATTTTATAAAGAGTTTAACTTGTAATTAATCATTTTAAAAAGGAGTTTTAAGTTTTAAACTCTATGTTTTCCGAGAATAAATTGTTTTAAAGGTACTTCTTTTTCAAAGATGGTTTGGAACTCAAGGAATTCAAATGTAGGTACTATTAAGTAGACAAATGATTGTGAATGAGTTATGATGTGCTTGTTTGTGTTTGTGTGGGAATCTATTAGCAGAATAAATTCCCGTTCTGCTATAAATTGATTCTTTGATTGTTGTGGACATATATTAGCAGAATAAATCCTCGTTCTGCTATAGATTAATTGTTGATTGTGTGGACATATGTTAGCTGAATAAATCCCCATTCTGCTATAAGTTAATTGTTTGATTGTTGGACATCAATTTAGAAGGACAAATCACCATCCTACTATTATGTTATTTGAACATGTTTATACCGGTTAGTTTATATTGATATGTTATTTCCTAATTTGGATATGAAGTATATTTACATATATGTTGACTTATGTAAATAAATTATTGAATGACTTGAAAGTGAAATTAAAACTAAATGGTAACTTAAATAAGTACCAATGGGATTACTAAGCCTCTTTTTGAAATTATAAAGTATGGTTTTAAATTAGCTCTAGTTCTTAAATAAGTTTGGGGTTTAAAACTTTATAAATGATTTTTCAAGTTATAATTATTTTATAAAGATATTTATAAATAATAACTTGTCTTAATAAAAGGGGTTTTACTAAATAAAAAGGGTTAATTTAAAGTGATTTAAAATGCGATTTTGTAAATGAGATTTTGTAATGTCAAAGATATTTTATAAAGAGTTTTATGCATATAAAGAGATTTTATAAACCATTTTAGAGATTTTAAAAAGAAGTTTAAATCTAGTTTGAAGATTTATAAGAAAAGGTAAACTTATAAAAAGAATTTTTTATAAGGAATAAGTGAATGGGTTTTATAAAGTGAATGGGTTTTATAGTAAGTGATGTTTTGAAAAGGGAATTTCTTATCTATTTAATATGGAATTTGAGAAAAGGGAGTTATCCAAATGTTTTTGGTAAATACTTATATTTTTTAGATAAGTAAAAATGTTTTCCTGTATAAAAGGGATGTAAAAGGTTTCAGTAACAGTGTTTTAAAAAGTTCTTTTGATCAAGTTTTGCAAAGTGTTTTAATTAATGAAAGAATAATTAATATAGGCTTAATTGATCCCATATAGAATTAAATCAATGTTGAATGATTGTTTATTTGATAGTTTAATAACCGACTATAAAATCTGGACCAAAATGTAACTTTGAAAATATTAGGAGAAACACATGAGTTATATGGAACATTTATCCCCAATGATGTTGTACTATGCGTATAAATCTCGTTTCATTCTTCTAGGATAAATGATAAGGAAATCCATCCACAAACGGTTAGGAGGGGAACTCCGCTCTTACCTTTTCTGTTTATTTCCTAAAGAACCAGCATTGAGTTTACCAGAAACTATCGAAAGTTGTTTCGAAAAGACCTGGATCATATATGTTATTCGAAAACCACTTAGATCCAACTCAAACACTTCGAACTGAAGACATCTTGAAGAATATGGAATCGAAGATGGAGCATTGAAATGCAAGGGCTGGTTGCTGCTAGTCTTGAGGGTGATTCCAAAATGGATTTAGTAGAAGTAGTGCCTTCGGTTTGTCCTTATCCTAGACAACTTGTATGGATGAATGCTGGCACTGCATTACTGCCTGGAAGGCAATGTTAACATTCCAAGTGGGATTGTCATTCAAAAGGTAAGCGTGGCCTCAAGCCTTATCAATCGGAATGACTAAAATCAAGGGAGATGCAACAAGACTTAGTGGGTCGCTCCCATTAGTGTGTGTCATTGCCTTTCTAGATACATATACATATTTATGGATTGGTTGTGCATAAGATCTCAATAAAATGGGTTGCAAAGCAACCGGGGTGATGAAATATTCGGTACTATCCAGTAAGGGGTTGGCCGGTCTTGTGTTGGCAGGGGACTTTGGCGAGGTCCCCGGTACATTTTCTAGTCCTGTACCATGACAGGTGGTACCCCGGTGCCTTGTCAAAGTATGTAATCCAATCTCCAATATATGCCTTTGTGGTTTTGATTGTAGAGCCTAGTATGCTGGAATTTAATAATGGTAACAATTTCGGCTATTTTCATATATTTATTTAGAACGCTTAGACATTATTATAATATCACTGGATTTTCAATAGAAAACGTGTTTTGGTTACCGTAAGGTAAAAACCTGTTCGTGTTTATGTGTGGTGTGGTCTTACAAGATTCCTTTGATTTTAAAAAGGTTATAAACATAATAATTCAGTTGTTTGAGTTTACTCACACTAGACCCATGTCCGACCCTGGGTTTTATTTTCTTTCCCAAAAACCCTTGGGTGCTCAAATTTTTATGGGAAGCCAAGTAGTGTAGGTTTCCCACGGATGCAACTTGGAGGAGCTTAGAGCAGGAGGCTTAATCGATAGCTAGTTATTATCTTGTTTTCATTGTATTATATGTATCTTATATCAGTTAGGTAGGGGCAGGCTGTTATAACTGTCTAAGGGTAGAATTTTATTAGTATGACTGTGATGTATCATTTTTGAAATGGCTTTGTAAAGTATTATGTTGATTAATATATTTTGTTCCGTTGCGTTGTGAGATTCTGTGATTGTTTTTGTTTCTTCTTATCTTTTATCTCCTTTCTTTCCCTAAAAACATGTCTTTCCAGCACTTAGTTTTCCAGAGCATGAATACTGTGGATGTATTAGTGTCGACTTCTGGGGTTCGAAAAGACGGGTCATTACAGCATGGTATCAGAGGCAAGGTTAAGCGAGAACCTTGGCCCTGGTGAGGTAAACTCATTTGAGATCGGGTAAGTGAGACCCTAGAATGAGGATGAGTGTATTATATATAAGAGCGCATATTGGTTAGTGACATAAAATATTTTATATTGTGTTGATTTATTTGTTGAGTGGCTTAAGAACTCTGGTTGAGACGTGGGATGCCACAGTGTCGATAGGGGTTCTTAAACACTTGAATAAGGCAAACTGACATAGTATTGTTTTGAATTTGGGTAAATGAAATAATTTTACTTAGAAATATATTTTGTATGTAAAGAATGATTTCAAAAATAGTATAGTATTTTGATGTATTGTTGTTAGGAGATAATAATATTCTATTATTATCAAGTAGTATTTTGTTAGTCATGCTTGTCCAATTGAGCATTGAGTATTGTTAGTTTGCGTAGGTAGCTTCCCTTTTTAAGATTTGGGTTGGGTAAATAGAATTAGGAAAAACACTGAAATGAACACCTTGTGAATTAAGTTTCACAATTTGACTATAAAGCGTTCGATGTTAATGTTAAGGTAAAATTTGATGTAATAAAAGATGTTTATTAAATTTTTTGAAAATTTTGGAATAATATTTGGAAGATGATTTTATAAAAGTTGATTTATAAAATGAATTCATAAGAATGTGTCTTTTAATTAAAAGAATTTAAGTTGAAAACTTGAAAAACTTAAATCCCGGGGCTTTTGGAAAATGGTTTTCAAGGATTTGAAAGATAATAATAGTATTATTTGAAAGCAATTTGGTTCAAGAATAAAAAATTTGGTAGTGAAAATGTTAAGTAAGAAATGTTTTCTTTGGATTGGTTAGGGGGAATGAGTCTTGATTATTTTGTGATGATCTGAATAATCTTCTAAGTGATGATCGGATGTTGTAACGACCTTGAATTTTCGACCCAATTTAAAATTTTTAAATCCATCATTTTAATATAAAAATGTGGAACTTACGTACGATTTCAATTAGCGTCCAAACTTTGTCTATAAATTGCGTCTAGATGGTTATAGATATGGGTAAAGTTTCGTCGTAAAATACCGTAGTAAATTTCATTCGCATTTTATTGCACGTCAGTTCATTTTAAAACGTGAAAATTTTTATCTTCCGAACCTGAATATTTTTACATAGAAAAATTCTAAACCATCTTCTGTCAGAGACGTCATTTTTCGTTTTTCAAAATTCGGAATTCTTTAGCTCCGTCGATCTTATTTTTCTACGTTTTTCCTGCATTCTCCGTAGTGGAAATTTCGAAATTTTATAATTCAGCCATACCACTGATATCTATATACCGTTGTGTTCGCCTCGTCACGCTGATCAGAACGGTATATTTATTTGTGTCATTCGGAGTTCGGAGTTGGAAGTTACAAATTGCTTAACGGTTTGAAACCTGTCCGTTACACTATTAAAACCAGTGTCTATTAGGCTTCACTGGGGGAATTCGAGGCATCTCCTGGTCAGTAATTACTCCTTGAAACTCCAACAGCCTTTTAGTGTATCAATGACAATCAATTAGGGTCCTTTGATTTCCAACGTTCTGTATATACTGCTTTTCACTTTTTTTGGTTAAGAGGCAAAATCCATTATCTCGTACGTATTCTTCTCTTTCCATTTCTTCACCTCGTTTAAAAAAAAATATTTTGCTCCTCCAGTTCAAATTTTTCCCCATCCCTTCCACCAGCTGTCCGCCTCCGCCCTTCCACCAACCGCCACTCCCATCCCTTCCACCAGCCCCGCTCCCACCCCACTGCGCCTACCATCCAGTCCGCCTTCCATCAGCCCCGCTCCCATCCCTGCCACCCAGGCCTCCCGCCACCGACTCCGCCTCCCACCCAGTCCGCCTACCACCCAGCCCGCCTGCCACCCAGTCGCCTGCCACCCAGCCCACTGCTCCTGCCGTCGTCCAGTGCTCCACCAGCCTCCGCCCCTTCCACCTCGCCGTCAGCCTCCGCCTTTCCCCAGCCCGCACGCCCCACAACCAGCCAGCCCACATCCCCATGACCAGCCTGTCCCGCTGCCACCATCCGCCACCGAACCCACTCCGCCTCCGCTCCACGCCCAGCCCAGCCCACCAGCCACCACCCGAGTCCAGTAAGCACCACTGCCCACGTCCGCCTCGCCTTGGCTGCAACCGTATGTCGTTGCATTGCTGTTTATATATAAATATATATATAAGAAACTTTATATTACATAGCAGTATAAACTTTGAGAATTTCGGTTGCTCACATACAGTGTTTACTGTGTTTGTTCCAGCTACTGCTTCGGAGACTTAGGCTTCCATTCAGCTTGTCGGATCTATCTAGTTTCTTTGCTTTGTTCGTGTTCAGATTCGTAAGGGTCATCTATCTAGTCTATTCATTTTCGTGCTTCGCCGTCACCTTCTCTAACCACGCAAGGTGAATATTTCATTCACGACTCAATCTATTATGCTATGATAATCAAGTGATAGATGTTGTTAATATTAATTTGGATGTTAGAATGGTTGATGTTAAAATTGTTCACATAAACTGTAAATTACTATACAAGTTAAAATTGAATATTGTTATAATTTAAAATTTCTAAATTGACGCCATGTATTGTTTAAAAAGATTTACGTGTTAAATTGTGATTTGATGTTAGTTTATGGTAAATTTTGTGACACTAAATTTGTTATGTGATGATTGAATTTGGTCGTTAATATAAGTGATGATTAATATGAAATTGAATTTGATATAGGATAGTTAACAATTTAAAATAGATTATATACGTTGAACTTGACCCCTTTTAATGTTAAATAAATCAACACGTAGAAGTAGCGTTAACTACACTTTGAACCATTGAATGTATGATTGATGTAGTGATGTGATAATAGACACCAAATGTAAAACCATAATGTAATAATCTTTAATCTGCATGAAATGATAGTGTGGATTCTAGGAATAATGATATTAATTTGCATAAATAACCAATGTAAATTAATATGATTATTTCGGGATTATTTAAATAAATTGTTGAATTGTTATGTATAGTTGCTATTGCTTGTTTATTTACCTTGACACCATCCCAGTTATCACACTTCAAGTTCCCTTTGCTATGTTTTGTTTTTTATTTAATGATATTGGGTTGAAATGATAAATACTCAATTGAACAACCTTGGCCTAGGATAGATAATTAAAAATAAGAAACCCGATTGGTCAACAAAATTCATTTTGAAATTGAAATCTATTTGGAATTTAGGAATGAACTTAACAATTTGTTTGGAAATTATATAATAAATTAATGGATTTAATTGTAATAAATTAATGGATTTAATTGAAATAAATTAATGGATTTAATTGAAACAGATTAATAAATCTATTTAATTGAATAAAATGAATTGACAAATTTAATTAAAATGAGATTTAGAAACAAGTAAGTTTTAGAATTTAATAATTTAAAATTTATTAGATTTGTTAGATTTAGATTTAAACTCGGTTTTAATTAAATAGATTTGGAACTTGTTATAAAATTTAATTTGAGATTAAGTATCAAATTGACTTAAGAGGAATACAAAACTAACTAAGTTTTATGGATTTGATGTAGCGATAATTTAAATTTAAGATGATTTTAAATTTTAATGAATTAATTAAATCAGGACATTTTAAACTGATTATGGATTGAGTTGATTTGTAACTTGGAAATAACTTATTTGTGATATGTAGATCACAGAACCAAATAAATGAAGTGGATTTCTTTAAGTAGAAATTTAATTGAATTTGGTAAATAAATCAATGAAGTTTTGATAAAAGGGAATTGAGCTAATGAAATTGATTTAATCGAATTTATGATTAAATTTAATATAACGATGAATGCAAATATGAATTGAAATGAATAGAATTTGATTTATTGATTTGAACTAAATTGACCATTAAATTGAATCCATGGATTATGAATTAAATTTAATAAGAGAAATTTGAATCTTATTAAATTGAACTTGAATACTTAAGTATTGTTAACTCAAGGGTTTGAATTAAAATTTCATTTGGAAATATGATTTTTAAATATTTGAAATAAATCGAATTGTGAAATGTCAAATTTTGAAAGTCAAATTTGCAACTTGACTTTTGGACTTTGATTTGTTTAAACTTTAAATATTAAATGACCATCGGGTTATTAATGCGTAGTTATTAAAGAGACCGGGATCGGATATGGACATACTCTCTGTCGATACCGAAAACCACTTTAATAACTAATATACGCGGAGTGTTGATCCAGAACGAAGTGGATGGTTTTGGTGAACGTGTTGACTGAAGAAAGAGAACGATTTTGGATGACCCCTGACATGACTAAAATAGGAGCTGCGCCGGGCCATTGAGGATCGCCATCTCTAGCGGACACACTTCTTCGATACCTTATCTATTACTTATGTGATTCGATTTGGGTGCACCCTTTGATTGGGAGTGTTGTTTCACGGTGTTGGGGTAGTAGCTGCTATGCCCAACATCAGTCCGGATCAGGCAACTACTAGTATCCTAGTTGGTATCGCCTCATGTACCTTGTCATACTGTTTATCCTATCGCGACCACTACGATTTGTTTTGTGTTATACCTATGGGGTACCCTCTGATAACCACTAGTTTACGGTGGGGTTTACGATACTGTATAGACTCTGGAATTATAAAATGTGTTAAGCGGGATTATGGTAACGCCTTAACACTATTTTGATATCGTACTTTACTGATTAGACATTATCTACTTAGCGTATTCTATTGTATATATAGATAGTTTATCGGATCCTTAGAGATGTTGATTTTATTCATCTTTGAGTTATGGACTTTATTCTTGCACTTGATTATCCTGTATAAGATTTTGAGTCCTGACTCGAGTGTTTCTTTTTATTTATGCTCGGGTCAGTCTGAAGCTATCCAGTTGCTGATCAAGGTTGGTTGAAGATGCTGAAGACTTTGCATTTATCTTTATCAGTTATTCCCATTCTATTATTCATGTAACGACCCGATATTTTGGACCATTCACATCCATTATAAGTGTATAGGTAGACACTCATGCCGGAGTTGAATTGCTCAAAATACCGCGTTGTTAATTTAAATTTGGCAAAACTGAACATATACAATAAATAAATATAATCACAGATCACAGACACAGAGTAATAAATGCAGCGGAAATAAAAGAGATAGTAGTTCATGAAGCTACTATATAAATGTATAAGTTACATCAGAGTTAAACCAGATACAACGGAAGAGTAATACGATACATCAGATACAAATCAGAATACATCACTGGAATCATCGAACACTGAAAACAGAATAGATGGCTGGATCTTCAAGCAAAGCTCCAACTTCAAAGGTGAGTCTCGAATACTGGTACACTCAGTCTGACCCGAGCGTAAAGCAAAACACAAGACACTCGAGTCAGGATTAACATTCTTATATTAATAAATCCAACTCAAGTGAAATAGCAATTGAAATACAAGTAACTCAAAGGATGTTTGGAATAACCATCCTTTAAGGATCCGTTAAACTATCTACTAGGTAGTAATGTACGCTAAGTAGATAATGTCTATCAGTAATATATAAAGATATCAAAATAGTGTTAAGTCATGGCCCATTCCACCCTTAACACATTTTTATTCCCAAAAGCATATACAAGACCGTAGTTTCCCCAAAACCGGAAGTCACCAGAGGGCAATCCATATACTAAAGGTACAAATCAAAATCGTAGTGGTCGCGAATAAATGGAATACAAGTATGACAAGGCACATGAGGCAATACCCAAGGTAGTGATACTGCCGTTCGCCTGATCCGGACTGGTGAGAACGCAACGCCGCAGCGCCCGCAACACCGTGAAACAACACTCCCAAAATCAAGGGTGCACCAATCGACAACAAGTATAAGTAGTTCGAAGAAGTGTGTCCACTTGAGGTAGCAAATCCTCCATTGGCCCGGCGCGGCTCCTGTTTTAGTCATTTCCAATTTGACACAAGTGTCAAGGCTATCCATCATCGTTCTCTTTCTTCAGTCATCACGTACATCATTCCAACCACTTCATTCTGGATCATCACTCCGCGTATAATTATTAAAGTGGTTTCCGGTTTAGATAGAGAGTATATCCATAACCGAATTCCGGTCTCTTTAATAACTTCCGTAATTATTTCACCGATTGGTCATTTATATATTTCAAAAACCAAATCAAATTCAATTTCAATTTCAATTCGTAAACCAACATTTCATTTGTCTTTCTAAATCAATTTCCAATATTTACGTTTCAAAACTTCCAAATTATCATTTCAAAATCTTATAATTCAATTTCAATTTCTATTTAAAACAATTCAAATATTGTTCCAAGTTCGTATATAAGTTTCAATTCGAAATCATTTAAATTAACTAAATTTTAACATTCAAATCAATTTAAACTCATTTATCGATTTCATTCAATATTCGTTAAGTTACTTTATCATTCAAAACAATTTCTATTCAATTTCCAATTCATTAAATCAATTTCTTAAGTTCAACTTCATTAAATCAAAACTTACCATTTTGAATTAAATTGAATTCGTCAAATCAATTCTTTCAATTACAAGTCTTACATTAATTCAAAAAAATATCACATTTTCATTTCTTGTTAAAGAAATTCAATTTCACTTATTTACTTCCTTAAATAATTTTCCAAAACTTAATTAATAAAGAACTCAATTTCAATTATTTACGAAGTAAAATTCACTTATTCAAAAGTTCAATTTCGCTTATCAAAGGATTCAATTCAATTTAATCATTAAATAATTCAATCTTATTTAATTATTAAATAATTCAAAACTTAATTATTAAAAATTTCAAAGTTTAATAATTTCAAACTTAATTATAATTTCAAACTTAATTATTAAATCATTTCAACTTAATTCAATTATTTCTCAAATTAAACAACATTCTTTCATCAATTACATTGTCAATATTTTGTTTCATATGATAAAATATTATCATTTTCCTTTCATTAAAAATTCAAATTTCAACTTAATTTCAAAACCGTTTTATTTATTCAAATCAAATCTTCATTTTATTTTTAAATCAATTTATTGACCAATCGGGTTTTATTTAAATTTTCTATCCTAGGTCAAAGTTCAATTTGGGTATTTATCATTTCAACCCGATTCCAATTCAATTCAAAATCAAAGCATAACAAAGGGAACTTGCAGTGTGATAACTGGGATGGTGTCAAAGTAAATAAACAAACAATAACAACAACCAATAACAATCAAATAATCAATTTAAATAATCCAGAAATAACCGTATTAATTCGCATTGTTATTTGTACGAATTAATATAATTATTTCTAGAATCTACACTATCATTTCATGTAGATTAAAGATTATTACACTAATATTTATACGGTTCTTCAATTGTCATTCGATTTCAATTTTAACATTACAACAATTAATCAAATATACGTTCAATGGTTCAAAGTGTAATTATCACTATTCTACATGTCAATTAATTTAATAATTAAAAGGGGGCATATTAAACTAATCAAATTTAACATATAAATCAGTTTTAAAATCGTTAACTATCCTATATCCATTTCAATTTGGCATACAATTTATCATTTAACACTAACAATTTGACGTCCAATATAAACATCAACAATCAATCAATTATCAGCCAAACTGTATTATCATCGCATAAATAATTAACAGATAATGGTGTCAGATGTCACAGGTGAACTGATACAGGTAATAGCATATATAACAGTGTAATTAACTAACAGCAGCATATTTCAATTGTCGTTTCAATTGAAATTAAATTTAATAAATAAAAGAACGTTAATCGTGAGTGAGTGCTCACCTTTCAAGGCTAGATATGCACGAGATGATGACACGGATACGCACACTGATATGACATAGAAATTTGAATCACGATCCAAACAAAGCAAATCGGCACGAATTCAACGATCAGAGCTGAATAACAGAAATCGATGAAACGGATCAGACTGGCTTGATATAACTGAAACTAATATCTATATTATATACATACGTTTACAAAAATAAATTTTTGAAACATATACTTAAAATAATAACCATGTATAAAATTTCAAATCAACACATGTTTTAACATAACATATCATATCCAAAATCTTATATAAATTACATTTTTTTTACAAAACTATATATTATAGTATGTGTATGCCGACCTTATGTATAACATATATATAAATCAACTATTCATAAACAGATATATAATAATATATAAACCAACATATATAAACTTATACTTATATAAACAACAGTGTTATAACTAACAAAATTTTTCTTACATGAACATATACACAGATCGAATATATAACTAGTTATATAGGTTTATACCTAAAATAAATGTAAGTACGCGAAAATATGCAGACTATGCCAATATATGTACAAAACATTGTACTCATTATTACATACAAAACATTTATAAACCTATATAAGCTAAACTGTTGTTTATGTATATCCTTACAGTATAACAAACTGTCATATATATATATTTCTGCAATTCAAAGTTTTTTTCTCTCTCTTGTTTATAACATGAACAACAATATTATACAGCCGATTATATCTATGGCCTTTATATGTAAATAAAACAAACAGATCTTTTAAAACTTATGTTTATAGTAAAATAATTAAATTTGTATAACTTTATATATACAAGTACATAACATAAACGATCTTTAAAACCATTACATACTAACAACAGCATAATACTTCTATATAGTACAACAAATCTTATTAAATAAACATACTTTTTAAAAACTTTTATATAAGATCATTAAGTTATATCTCTACTGTTATATCATTTAATCATAGAAAATCTGTGCAAAGTTAGAATACGGTAGGCTTTTATAAACTTATATATACTGTACGCATAAACCGATATATAACATATCTCTACTTGCAAAGCTTACATAACTAATACATATGTGTATATATATACCAACATAAACAACCACTGTTTATATAATATATAACATATATAACTAATATATATAAGAGTTTGAAATATATTATTATTATGAATTTGTGGTATATACCCTTCAGCCGAAAACATATATAAGCTTGGGCTTAATAACACATATGCCTTCCATCTACAAATATATATAACTTTTATATATAAACTATACATAAACGTACCTATATTGTAATATGATATGCATACCCCTTTTATATAAGTATGAATGACGAGGGGAGTAAGGCACGGCCCTGCTGAGGAGGGGGAAGGATCGGCACGGAGTTCGAGGCGTTGGAAGGAGCAGAGTTGCATGAAGCTCTGGTTTCGGCAATGGTGGCAAGTGGGTGGTCGGCGAAGCGAAGGAGGTGGAAATGGAAGCTTCACGTGCAGAGCGGAGGTGTTTTGGAGGCAGGTTATGGGAAGGTCGGAGGCAAGGCAGTGGGTGGTGGAGGTGCGATGCGGTGAGGAGCAGGGTGGATCAGTTCCTGGTGGAGACGAGCGGATCTGATACATTGCCTTTAATTAATTTTTTTTAAGTCTGAAGCTTGCATGAATATATTACAGGGTGATGAAAACAAAACAAACGAAAGAGAAGAAAAAGGGAGAAGAAGAAGGAGGGGACGTGTGAGGAGGTAGACCAACAATTTGAAGAGCAACCGTTTACTTAATTTTTCTCTTCAAAACGTAAAATGAATTGGGAAAGGCAACAACAGTTAAGTATGGAACCTTGGTAATAGTGAAAGTCAGACTTTAATTTGAATTTATTAAAAGAAAGTGGCTACTGGAATATATTGCAGGCACGCGAAAAGACTGATCAATCAAAAGTTAAGTACGGAACCGATACAGAAATCGTTCTTTAGATTTCGTCGCACATCGGACTCCAAAATGCACAAACGAATATACTGTAGAGATCAGCACGACGAGACGATCACAACGGTATACAGATATCAGTGGTATGATTGAATTATAAAATTTCGAATTTTTCAACTGGCGGAAAATGCGAGAAAAACACTGAAAAATAAGATCGACGGAGCCAAAGATGTCCGAATTTGGAAAAACGACAAACTGACATCTTGCTCAGAAGATGGTTTAGAATTTTTCTATGTAAAAATATTTAGGTTTCGAAAACATTTTATTTTCATCGCTTTTTAACTGATTAAATTGAAGTTAATTTACGCGCGAAATAAACTTTCATATTTTTGGACGAAAATTTACCAGTTGCTATGTTTCACTAAACGCATTCCAAGTATAAAATTTATATTTCAAAATTTTATCGTTTAAAAATTCACAAAATTTCAGCTAATTACGTTATTAAAACAGTTGAAATTTACTGGTCGTTACAATTCATGTACTAGTCTGTTAGACATTTATGTATTCTTCTCAGTCACTTTATGTTGAGACATTGTTGTATTTCCTGTAGTAGCTTCATGAACTGCTATTATGATGATGTATTTTCCACTGCATTATTCTGTGACTGTTCTGTGTTTGTGATGTTGTATTGATTCTCATTTACATTTATGTATTTATAATCCCATAATGATTCGTGTTTTGTATTATTTAAGTTGACATGTGTGGATTATTGTCAATTTAAATGGTCCAAATATACGGTTGTTATAGTTGGTATCAGAGCTTTGGTTTCCCTAAAAACTTTAGTTCGGGATTATATAAACTCATTAGAGATAGGGTAGTAATACCCTAGAATGAGGAGAATCGATTCAATATCCAAATCCTTTCAATTCAAACTTCTTTTGACTCGTTGATTGGACTTTCCTTAGAGTTTTATGAATTCTATCCTTGGTTCTAAAATCTCTTTTGGTATTTCAGGATGAGTACCAGAAGAAACAATAGGGGAGGAAGAGGCAATGGTCCTGCTCAGGCTGTACCTGCCGCTCCAGCTCCAGTCAAATTCACCACTCTTAGTAAGGAGTATACACAACTTGGAGGTATTAAGTTTTCTGGATCCGAGAACATTATCGAGGCTCAGCAATGGCTTAAAGGCTTAGAGAAGATATTTTCTGGTCTGGAGATCACTGATGCTCAGAAGCGTCAGCTTGCTGCTTGGCAACTTCAAGATGCCGCACAGGATTGGTGCGAATCTGTTACTTCTCGTATCGAGGAGAACACCATCACTTGGGCCTAGTTTAGGTATAAATTTGTTTGGATTTCGTAGTCTAAATTCTTCCTTCAATCTTTGGAATGATTATTCATCTAGTCTATCTTTTGATTAGGGATACTTTCTCGGCACAATGGATGCCAGCTGTTGGGAAAACCCAACTTTATAAAGCTTTTATGGATCTTAAGCAAGGCAGTATGACCTTTTCTGAGTATGAGAGGAAATTCAACGAACTCTCAAAGTTCGGACCTGGATTGATTGATACACCACTTCTGAAGAACGAGAAATTCATTTTGGGAGCTAGACCAGAATATTATGACTTGCTTACTGGCCACACCCACTGCACCTTCACAGAGCTTGTTGACTATGCTCTTAGATATGAGGCGAAACCTAAGGGACCCACTGCCAAGGCCACCCCTACTCAGCCCTCTTCTAGCCAGCCCGGAAAGAGGAAGATGAACTTTGATCAACTGAAAAAAGCTTGGCAAAAGACTACAGGATTGGGTTATGCCCAGAAAAGCCCAATCGACCTTGCTAATATCACTTGCTTCAAATGCGATAAGAAGGGCCATTATGCAAATAGCTGTCCATCTACCGGAGCTGCTACTCCACCACCTTCTATGACTAGGAGAGACTTATGCCATGTCTGCCTCCAGCCTGGACATTTCAAGAAAGACTGCCCAATGCATAAGTGTGGCACCACTTCTGGAGTATTTGCTATCACCACACCTGCACCCTCTGCACCACCCGCCCAGGATGACCAAGGTACCTTACGGAGTATTTTTCATTTACATGCTATGCTTGTTAGGGTATTATTCGATACTGGTGCTTCACATAGCTTTATATCATTTGACCTTTGTAATAAGCTCAAATTAGAACCTACTCTTGCCACTACTTCTTTATGTGTCTCTAATCCTATCGGAGGACCCGCTAACCTCCGAAGTGTTTGCAAGGAAGTTGCACATATGTATGATTTTTCTCGGTTCACTTGGGATTTCTATGTACTTGGATTCCAAGCATTCGACTTTCTTTTAGGAGCTGATTGGTTAAGCAAATTCGATGCTGTTATTTCTTGCAAAACTCGTTCAGTTTCTTTAGTAAGCGACAAGGGTCAACCACTTGTCATTGAATGCAAATTACCTCAGAAATATGCCGGAAGCTTCATATTTTCTCTTGTTGCTCATCCGGATGATCTTAATACTACTCCTATTGTTCAGCAATTTCCCGATGTTTTTAGAAAGGTCAACTCTCTACCACCTAAACGGGAAATCTATTTCCGTATTGATCTAATTCCTGGATCTACTCCCGTAGTTCTCCCACACCGAAGGATGGCTCCTAAAGAAAAAGCTGAACTAAAAACTCAAATTGATGATCTATTTGCTAAGGGTTTGATTAGGAGAAGTTGTTCTGAATGGGGCGCCGCAGTGGTATTTGTCACCAAATCAGATGGATCTCTTCGCATGTGTGTTGATTACAGAGAACTAAACAAACGCACTCTCAAGAATCGCTATCTGATGCCTCACATCAACGATTTATTTGATCAGCTCCATGGAGCTAAAGTCTTCTCACAACTTGATCTAGCCACTGGGTTCCACCAACTCAGAGTAGTAGAAGATAGTATCCATAAGACAGCTTTCCGTACCGAGAATGGATTCTATGAATGGTTGGTTATGCCATTCGGTCTGACCAACGCACCTGCTTATTTCGTCGACTTGATGAATCGAGTTTTTCGTGATGTCCTTAACAAGTTTGTTCTTGTATTCATTGATGATATTCTTGTCTTCTCCAAAGATGAGAAAGAGCATGAAACACATCTCCGTTATGTTCTAGAAACTCTCACTACACCACAAAGCTGTTTTAGCCACACCCCTATCCGCCTTATTTGATACGGCTCAAAGCCGTATCAAATTGGATACGGCTAGTAACCATATCTAAACATTTTGATACGGTTTTTAGCCGTATCAAATTTGATACGGCTTTGAGCCGTATCAAATTCGTGCCTATTTTGGCTGGAAAATCATACACCCTGCAAATTTGCGTTCTCGTTTTTTACCCCAACTTCATTCCTTCCCTCGTTTTTTTCGTTCTCCCTCCGAAACATAAACATCGTTCTCCCAAGTCTCTTTTTCCCAAATTCACGCAAACGCAATCCCTAATTTAGGGTTTTTCATCGGCGCGATCTCCCCCAGCTTCTGCTTCTGCTACAGCTTCGGATTTAATTGATTATGCTGCTACAACGGAGTTAATTGACTATTGCATTTTAAAGGTAACAAGAAACAACTAATTTACTTCGCAAAATTGAACTTGATTTTGTCCATGTTAATCATTTCGAATTTAATTGATTATGCTGCTTTGGAATGTTGTTAGTGTTTATCGAAACATATGCAATATGATATATATCTTCATAGATTATGCAGTTTGTTAATTAAGTCTACAGACTATGTAGTCGTGGTTAGTAGTGTAAGAAAATACTGCATAGCATCAACTGCTGCTACTAATTTACTAACAAAGAGCATAAGGAATGAGTTGAATCAACATAATAAAAAAGGAAAGTGATGCCTAGGCAACTATAACCTTAGGTTTAATTTAGGGATTTTTCTACCTTGTACACAAAGAAATAGGTCACACAGTCCGTAATAAGGAAAAAATTAATTCAAAATGAAG
Organism: Allium fistulosum; assembly: GCA_030737815.1. NCBI lineage: Eukaryota > Viridiplantae > Streptophyta > Magnoliopsida > Asparagales > Amaryllidaceae > Allium > Allium fistulosum. The sequence continues at coordinate 79,866,413 of CM060908.1, read as the reverse complement.
CTAGATATATTGTATGTGGCATGGGGTGCTTGTTACAATTTTTCTTGACAAAATTAAAAGGACGTTTGGGCTAGCTTTTATTTTTGATTAATCTGAGAAAAGTTGTCTTTTGAAAATTATCTTTTCCAATTTCCCAAACAACAAGGCTTTTCTAATATAAACTAAAATTAGAAACTATTCAAAACATCCCACATGTCCACTACAAAGCAAAACATGACTAGTCTATGAACATTATGGTCCCAGCATACGTACAGTAATGAACATTTGGTAATGTCTATTATTCATGTTCGCTAACGAGAGTATAAAACAATAACTTGGGAAAAGGCTGAAATATGTTCAGAAATGTTCAAATGAAAATATGCATGCTACTTATCAGTGTATCGTTGGATTGTATGACCGATAACAGTAAACACTGTAATTGAATTTGTTATTACAAATGTTACAACGGGTGAATTTTTCCGAAAACAATTCTATGCTATGCACTTGTTTAATCTCTAGTCCTATTCCGTTGTAAACTTGGGGCTGAATGATGTGAACCATGTGTTATGTTTGTGTTTTGGGGAATAATCAAATTCAATTTGGGAGTTATGTTGTATATGGTTCTGACATTATATATGGTTTTGATATTGTTGTATAAGTGGATAAAAGTATTGTTAATGGCGCAAGCCAAGTATCAGGAGAGGGGTAATGCGTGGACATTACTCCGGTGCTATAAAATAGCGCCGTTGTAATGGCAAATTTTTTGGAAACAGTTTGGTGTAGCAAAAAAAATTAATTTCTACATAAATTTTGTAAGTATAGCAAGAAACCTTTGTAGATTTGACTAATCTTTTGGAATCCTTCCGTAGAAACCTTTGTAGTCTGGTATTTCAACTGCAAAGATTGTTAGCATTTTATCCATTTATTTATTGAAACATGTCATTTTGTAATAAACAGATAAAATCTACAAACTGTAAGGAAATTACCTGATTTAGTAATGGTAATAACCATGACAAAGTTTTGATTCGTGTAAAATTGTACTTTTGTGTTGTCAAATCAATGAATTTAGAAACTTGAGTTCATTCAAGCATATATTAATATTTTTTGAATGAGCAATATGTTTTCTTACATGTAAAGTGTTTAGGTTTTAGTTTATATGTTGTCAATTTAATAAATTTTGAAACTTCATTTCATTCGGACATGTCTTCGTATTTTCTGAATGAGGAGTGTTTTGTTCAGTGATGTGATATGGGAAGTGTGAATGACAGTCTGGGTGACAGTTGTTAGTAAGTATATGATGGTTGAAAAGAAGTGGTTGCTGCTGTTTGGTAGCAGTAGCAGGTATGCGAGGAGAAGAGCAAGTGGTATTGTTTAAATTTAGGCATTAATCATAACAGAAAATTTAAAAGAACTAATTGTTCCAGGAATGGTTTGGAGATTGAGATCTCAAACTGTTTTGATTGTTTAAAGGATATTGATGATACAAAAGCTTCCTGCCTGAACTTGTTAGTTTGTTATCATCCACACTTCTCTGGAAAAATAAAATCATAAAAAATGGCATCCCCGTGCTGTAATTTGACCATGAAATGCTGCCACCACACTACGAGTCTCCTTGATCTTAAATCCGCACGAGCTAGATCTTTAGGATTATGCATTAGTTTCTCTAGCAAGCTACTTTCAGTTGAACATGATGCTCACATCTTTAGCGACAGGTGAGTTTTGGTAAGTGAAAATATCGTTTATAGCTTTGTATCTCATCATTTAGGAACTTGGATTTGTTCATAGTAACTTTAATTCTTTCTTGATCAAATTTTATCTGGGTTCACTTGATAATTTATCGTTGCCAAACATTCTTTAATCGTGTTCAAGCCATATGTTCCACATGGAAGCTATAATCGCCGCATCTATAAGATCAGGCTGCAAATTTTACTTGAATGGTTTGTCCCAACATAATCTAAAATGGATGTTAGACTGGTATGTTGCATGTGCTGTAGAAGTAGCATCTACTCGATCTGTTCCCAAATGTCTGTTGAATATTCACATTTGAAAAATAAATGTTGGCTTGATCTGTTCTCCTTGTTGCATAGTTTACAGACTGTACATTGAACACCACACCATTTATTTTTGTTGTCCAATATTTTTTAGTTTGTTCATTACTACCAAATACACACAAGTTGACATTTTGTCGAGTGGGGATGTCATTCCATACGGGATGATATGTTGGAAGAGTGTTAGCTTCGAGTCCAGTGCAAATCCAAGCAGATTTTAAGATGAATTGTTTATTCTCTTTGAGTTCCACCACCAATAATCACTATGTGCATTGTGCAGAATATCAGTTTGCTCAATTTGTATACAAATATATTGGGGGAAGTTGGACGTGTTGAGGCATCAATTTGAGTTAGAAATGAGTGCTGACACAATTTTAATTTAACTTAAATTTTAAGTTTCGTGTTAAACTCACTTCCATACTACCTACTACTGCCGTTTAACGGCGGTAAACTTTTTGTTTAAAATTCAAATTTTATTCTTTTTATAAAATTATACTTATAGTCAAAATGAAAACATTCATTTTATTTTCTCAGATCATTCTTTTATTTTCATTAAAATGCTTATTCTGTTTTACCACAAAACGTATGTTTCTTATATTAAACTCATCGATTACAATTCACTTCTCTTTCTTTCGGTAATTCAGACAAATTTATAAAATTATTGTATATAACAAGAGTTATATTACTTACTACATAAATGTTTTTTTTTCTTATTTCTGAAATCAAACTTGGGACTTTTAGAGTACGTCCTATATATACACTCATATATATATATATATATTATATTTACGTCTAATGTTCTACTATATATGATATAGGAGGGCAATATGTCTTCCAGTATAGACAAAAAGTGGATAAATGAATCTGATCAAAGATCTACATACTATATAGACGGGGTGAAGAAGTTTATTTGTTTTGTTGATGAAAATGGTGGTAAGAAAGGAGTGTATTTATGCCCTTGCACTCGGTGCAAAAATATGAAGACGATCAAATTAGATGACATTCATTTTCATTTGCTTAGATGGGGTTTTATCCAATCATATACCGTATGGTATTTTCATGGGGAAAAAAGGGTAGAGAAAGAAAAACAACAACCAGTTAGTCATGCCACAAGTACCGACGAGTCTGAACCTATTATGATGGAAGATCTAGTCAATGATGCAGATAGATTTCATCATTTTCAACCTGAAAATCCGTTGTCTGATCATGCTAATGTTGGAGAGCCGTCTTCGGTTAATGGCAGTTGGCAGGCCAATGAAAGTAAGAAATATAAATCACTTTTTGGTAGCGCAAAAGAGCCACTGTATCCTTCATGTTCTAAAGGTTTGACGAAGCTGTATGCCATTGTAAAACTGAATAGCTTGAAGACCCAATACGGCTTTTCAAATAATGGTGTGACTGCACTCCTCGAACTAATAAAGGAGTTACTCCCAGAAGGTAACACGCTGCCGACAAAGTACTCCGACGTGAAGAAGTTAATTAAGCAAGTTGGGATGAATTACAAAACTTATGATGCATGCATCAATGATTGCATATTATACTGGAAAGATGATGCGAATAGAGTTTCGTGTACAAATTGCAACGAACCAAGATATATGACATCATTCAACGAAGAAAGAAAATGCATCAAAGTACCTCGAAAGACATTAAGACATTTTCCTTTAATTTCTAGATTAAAGAGATTGTATAGTGTACCATGGATAGCAGATGCGATGACCTGGCATGGTCGTGCCAAGTCTGATCCAACCGTAATGCGTCATCCATGTGACACTTCTCAATGGAAAGCCGCAGATTATTTTGACCAAACGTTTGCTATCGAGCCACGAAATGTCACACTTGGAATAGCAACAGATGGTTTCTGTCCACATGCTTCTCTATCTAACCCTTACAGTTGTTGGCCAGTAATTGTAGTACCATATAATCTTCCACCGTCTATGTGCATGAAACGAGAGTTTTCAATGTTAACACTGTTGATTTCTGGACCAAAACAACCAGGGAAGGATATTGATGTTTATTTACAGCCGTTGATAGACGAGTTAAAGCAGTTATGGGAAGGAGTCGTTACATATGATTCATTAAATAAATCCGAATTCACAATGAGAGCTAGGGTGTTGTGGGCAATCCATGATCACCCTGCTCTTGGGACTTTATCGGGATGTACAACTCACGGTTATTTTGCATGTCCGGTTTGTGGGGAAAACACTTGTTCTTATCATCTTCCTGAAAGTAAGAAGGTGTGTTACATGGGACATCGAATGTTTCTTCCTAAAGAACACAAGTTTCGATACGACAAGACAAATTTCAATAACGAACAAGAATTTCAACGTCCTAAACGTACATTGACCGGTTTTGAAGTTGAAAAGAAAGTAGCAAATATCAAAATGAAAGTTGGTAAACACAAAGAAAAAATTAGTCGAAAACGGAAAAAGTCAATTTATGAAGAAGTTGACAATGTTTCTGCATGGTACAGGAGGTCTATCTTTTTTGATTTACCATATTGGAAAGCAAATATGATTCGCCATAATATTGATGTTATGCATACGGAGAAAAATGTCACAGAGCATCTCATCAGCACCGTTATGGACCATAAAGATAAGTCAAAAGATGGCATCAATGCACGCAAGGATTTGAAAATCATGGGTATAAAACAAAAGTTGTGGGTGATGGAAGATCCTGAAACAAATAAAATAATCATACCAAAGGCAACTTTCACTTTGAGCAAAGAGGAAAAGATACGGTTTTGCACCGTTTTGAAAAACCTAAAAGTGCCCAACAAATTCTCTTCAAACTTCCACAACAATGTGAGCATCAATCCTCCCGAACTAAGAAATATGAAGTCACATGATTACCACGTCATAATGCAACATTTGCTTCCGGTATTGCTTCAACATTCTTATCCACAACATAAGGATCTGCGAAATGCTATTCATCGTATTAGTCTATTCTTTAACATTTTGTGCTCAAAGGTGATCAATAGGGAACACCTTATAAAAGCAAAGGCTAGTTTGGTAGAAGCAATGTGTGTTTTTGAAAAACATTTTCCACCTGCATTTTTTGATATCAGTATCCATCTTATGGTTCATTTAGCCGATGAAGCATTAATTTGTGGTCCTGTCAGATATAGATGGATGTATCCCTTTGAACGGTAAATAACTAATTTCTGTTATGTACATTATTATTCGATAGAAATAGCTATTACGCACAATATATAATTGATCACATTCACAGGTTGATGAAAACATATAAAGGATATGTGCGCAACAAAAGATACATTGAAGGTTGTATTGCAGAAGGATATATTGTACAAGAAGCTAGCCTTTACTGCATGGAATATATGCCAAACGGAGGTGATGGCAATCGTAAACATACCCGCGAAGCGTTTTTAGACGAGGACGATGAGTTTGCTGGTGAGATACCTTTAGATAATGGTAAAGATATAACGTTAACCCAAGTGCAGTTTGAACAAGTACGTAGATGGGTCCTTAATAAGTATGATGGATTGGATGAATGGAAGAAGTAAGGTCACACCTTTGTTTTGAATTTCCATTTTTTAATTCAATTTATGTATTCGGTTTGATATGTGTTTTCCGTAGGAGGTATAACTCCTATGCGAAAAGTACTAGATTTCAATCACGAGGCAGAGGTACAACTGTCGAAGTCGTTCAAAGTTTTACTCTATGGTTACGCAACGAGGTATTACGGCATCTTCAGTAGTTCACGTTATAAGTTGGCAGTACACCTTCGTGACCATGTTTTGTTTTATTTATTGTATTTTATGTAGTTGTTGAAGTGCATCGATGTTGATCCAACTCTCTGGCGGCTAGTGCATGGGCCGAAGTTCACGGCGCTTAGTTATACTAAGTACCAAGTGAATGGTTTTTTATTTTCCACGAAAATGTACGAAAATCGTATGGTAACACAAGATAGCGGTGTATGCATGAAAGCAATTACAAAATTTAGAGCGAGTGGTAAAGATAAAAATTATAAGGAAGCAGAAACAACGTATTACGGAGTCATTCAGCAAATTCTTGAGTTGGATTACACTGACTTCAAACAAACAGTTTTTTATTGTGATTGGGTAAAGGTCGAGGATAAGATCAATGGTTGCAAAATAGATCCTGTTTCAAACTTGATCATGGTTAATTTAGGGAAATTGAAGAGCAAAGAAAACGTGAATGATGAGCCATTTATTCTTGCATCAGAAGCGAGTCAAGTGTTCTACTCAACAGATTTAAAAAATATAGGTTGGTCTGTGGTTTTGCATACACCAAAACGGTTGACTACAAATGTGGATGACATTGAGTTTCCTACCGTCTATCAATCGGCTTTTGAAGATAATGAAAAATTAGAAGACCTTACCAAAACCATTTGTTAACTGATGAATTGTTATTGTGATTGGGTAAATGCTTAATTTCTCGTTTGAATTGTTATAGTTCTTCCGTTGTTATTGCTTTTTTACATTTGTTATTGCCATGACTTGATGGTTGATGAGAACACTTTTATTGGCCAAACAACAAATTTTACATTGATGTTGATTTCATTTTTATTTCAGGACAGCTGAGGTGATCAAAACTTATTTGGTATTCAGAAATTCCAGCATTTTACAGTTATGGCACAAAATCCAGCATCATCACATTCATCATGTTCAGAAGAAAAAATAGTTGATCAAAACTTATTTGGTATTCCAGTCTCAGAAAATGCTGGAAAAATCGCCACTATGCTGGGTAAACTAGTAAGAGCTCATGTGCCGATATCATACATAAGTTGGAGCAAAGTACCCGGCACATATAAGGATGATGTTTGGAACCAATTGGTGGTAAGTTTTTACTTTGCTTCATTTATGACGATATTTAAAAAATATTTATGGTCAGTGACTCTATTCGCAATGTATATGCCTACCTGTTACAATTGGTTTCTGAAACCCGTTTTAAGTCTGATAGAATTGATTAACTTGTTTATGTATTTTACTTTTTGCAGAAAATGTATGCGCTCGACCCGCTTTCAAAGGAAATATTTTTAAAAAGAATGTCCGAGGCGTTTAGGAGACACAAAAAAAACTTGAGAGCAAGTTTTTATGACACTTTCGACAATGACGAAGAACGAATGAAGAATTGTCCACCTACAATTGCTCAAGAAGATTGGAACGAGTTCATAAAAAATGAAGCAACGCCTGAAGCGAGCGGGAGAAGGGAGTTAGCCAAAAAAAATAGATCATTGCTCAGTTATGCTCACCATACAGGCCGTAAAAGTCACGCTAGAATAGAACACGAAATGGTAATTTATATTCATTTTTTTTTCCAAAATGATAAAAATCAGAACTAACATATTTGATATATTGCAGATCGTTGCAAATCCATCTGCAAATATCAACCGTCGTCATGTATGGGAAAAAACACACACGAAAAAAGATGGTAGCATATCAGATGTCAATTCTTCGTACTTCGTAAGTTATTTTTGCTCCTAAAGTTGAACATGAGCAATTTTCTTTCTTTTATGCACTATGTGTCCATATAAGTATTATGCAATCTCAGGATCAAATTGCGAAATTGAAGGAAAAGATCACTGATAGTGATGAAGAAAAATTTACAGTGGATGAAGATATCGTATCACAAGTGATGGGAAAGGATACAAGGGGTAGGAGCCGCGGTGTTGGGACCGTCGTACCAAAGACTAATATTAAGGCTTCTGCAATTGCACATAAACGATTGAAACATGTTTGTGGAGACAATGCTGAGTTGAAAATGAGGATGGGAAGTTTGGAGGGTACGGTGGGAAATTTGGAGAGTACAGTAGGAAATTTGTCTGGGCAAATGGAGCTTCTGATCAACATGGTGGGAAACATAGAAAAAGGAGAACGCAACACACAACCCGATGCTTCTAAATTCGTTGTTTCTCAATCCCAGGATACGACCAATGTGGTGAACAATCAAAAATGTGAAATCCTCAACTCTGATCTAGACATAATAGCAATAGGTATTTATTAGTTGCTTTTTATTCTTACTTGTTTTCGATGCAGTTATTTTGTTGGATAGATGTAGATAATAAATTTTATTGCAATAGGTACTGTATGTCGAGATTCTACATCGTCCAAAATCCATGGGAAATCTGTACCATCCACACATGAAAAATTGGTTTTGAACAATATACTGCTACCAGATGAGAGAACAAACAAAATAAATCATCAATTTGCAGAGACCTTTGTTGATGTTGGAGTGGGTGGGTATGTGTGCCATCCGAAGATTATGATTCGATATCTTTAGCAGGTAATTCAGTATTTCATTTCGTGTAGATATCATTAAATTGCATATCACAAGAATTATACATGTACGATTCACTACATATTTAGCGTACACTATTCCTGCTAAGGAGCATTATCTCTAGATTAATATCTTCTTCCATGTGCATATCAAACCCACCTGACCATCATCACAATCAGTCACACTTCTCCGCCTTTCAAACTGTCACAACCCTCTTCACAAACTCCTCCATCACCTGCACATATCTTCCATACATCATTACTTCTCTGCCCACCTGGCCACATCATCATCTCTGTGCCATTGCCATAACAAATTCTCAATCACACTACCACTATAATACAACATATACATCAAACTGCCTTTAAATTCTGTCATCCCCTGCTTCACAACAACACGCCTCCAATAAACATCACCTGACCAGAGCATATTTTCTGGTCACCAATAAACTAGCATCAGCAATCACCCTCAGATACCCCCCACACTTCTTCTAACCATTTTACCCCCAAATCTGCTATCAACAACAGTCTCATTCAACAGCCTCACCACTTCAATCAATAACTTCATCCAACATACTACTGCCTTCATACAATAACTTCAGCCTGAACTGCTTCCAACTTCTACACTTAACTGTGCACTACTGCACAAATACCTGTCACTGCCCCTACAACCCTTGCTTCCTTCTTCATACCCACCCACTACCGACATCAGCAACTGCTGCACCACATTGCTTGCATTTCCCCCACTACTGGTACAACAACTTCACTCCTCTTCACAACACTGCTTGCCTGCATAAACACACATTACCTTTATCAACATCCCACCATATCACAGCTGAAAACAAACATCACAATATCACCTCTGCACATACTTGCCTTCACAAACTTGCAACACTCCTGCACTAACATCTTTTCTTCTACCTCCTCAGCCTTCAACTCACCACCAAAATACTAGCAAAATAGTGAGCCATTTTTCATATTTTAACTCCTTCCAACTAAAAATATTCCACCGAATGATGTACTTAAGTTTTAAAAACAAAGCAAAGCAAATTCAGTTATCGTCTCCATGCTTTATATGGAGCACATCATTGACAACTTGAATCAGACAAAATTTAGGATGCTTTTCTTAGTAGTTTGAGTATCTTTGATGTAGCACGTACTTCACAACTTCATAGAAGGACACGACAATCCCAACTGAGGGTCCTGCACGCACCACCCGAGGGCCAACACCTGTGAACAGACCTTTCACACCTCCATCCCTGCCAAATCAAATTTAACATGTCATTATTAATCTATATTCGAGATTTTTTTTTAATTATTGTTGTAAATTAGATAGGCAGGACAGCTAGAATGATATTTGAATACAATAAATAGATTGATACCTCCAAATTTCCATTAATGTTCTCCTCGTCGTCATTTTTAGTGCCTTTACTTGATCCTTCTGGTGAACATATTACAATAAGACTCCGTTAACACTAGTTGAAAAAAAGTTTTAAGTAAATTTATATAATAGAACAGAAAGCTAGTTCTCAGGAAACAGTTTAAATGCTTATCATCTCCAAATAAACACTGAGAAGCAAAATACACTTATATAATCAACTGACTATAAAATAGAAGCGTTGCGTATTGAGGTAACCAATACTTAAGTTATAGCCCCTGTACACCCATAACCAACCACCCTCTGCTATGTCATGCTCCGCATTTTTTCATAGTTACAATTATAATTTTCCATTCAAATCATAATTAATATTATGCAGCTTCATAGTTACAATTATATTTATGATTAGAATAAGTAATTTTCATAGCCTAATTTTCAATCCGGCTGTCTTTATACAGGTAAACATGGCTTCATGGCGTGCTCCAAGAAAATGCACATGGCTTCATGGCGTGCTCCAAGAAAATGCTGGGAAATGAGTTCAACTCAATCAACATTGGCATTAACTATATTAGTTTCATTTGTGTTTGGACATGTAGTAATTTGTGTTTGCAACTTGTGTCACTTGTGTTTGGATCTTGAGTACTTCATTTAATTTGTGTTTGATAGATGTGGAACAAGCTTGTTTTTAACATTTTGATGTTGTTACGTTGTTAGTTTGATGTTGCTTTGTTTCGACTATGTTATATAGATCTTCCTACCGTGCTGAATGGAATACTATATAGTGAATTGAAGTATTAAATTATTAATACACCGTGCTTTGCTAATGTGCTAATGAAATATTGCAGCTAAGATACGGTTAGTGGCCGTATCTAAATCTCTAAATAGATACGGTCCGTGGCCGTATCTATTGGGAGAAATAGATACGGCCCAAAGCCGTATCTAATGGGAGAAATAGATACGGCCCAAAGCCGTATCTACTTGTCAAACTAGATACGGCCTTGGGCCGTATCTATTTCTCCCAATAGATACGGCTTTGGGCCGTATCTATTTCTCCCAATAGATACGGCCATGGACCGTATCTATTTAGAGAAAGTAGATACGGCCATGGACCGTATCTATTTCGACAAGTAGATACGGCCTTGGGCCGTATCTAATTGTGGAAATAGATACGGTCTTGGGCCGTATCTAATTATTAAACACGCTTACTTTTGATACGGCTTTTGGCCGTGCCTAATGGCTTTTGATACGGCCCTAAGCACTGCCTAATTAGCCTTTGTGGTGTAGTGTCTTCGAAACCATCAGCTTAAAGCCAAGTTCTCTAAATACCACTTCTGGCGAGACGAAGTAAGATTCCTTGGCCATATTGTTTCTGAAAATGGGATTTTGGTTGATCCAGCTAAAGAGCCATAATCAATGTAAGTTCTATCTTATTTGTTGTTTCTGTTCAAACAATCTTATCTCTTGCTAATTTGAATCAATTAATCTACAGGATTGGGAGACTCCTAAAACCTACAGATATTCATAGTTTCTTGGGCTTAGCCGGTTATTATCGCAGATTTATTGAGCACTTTGCCTGGATTTCTGCCCCACTTACTGCTTTAACTCAGAAGGATGTTAAGTTTATTTGGAGTGAGAAGTGTGAATCAGCTTTTAATGAGTTGAAGCGCAAGTTAACTTCAGCCCCAGTTCTTGCGGTAATCGATGGAAGTGAAGGATTAACTGTCTATACAGATGCTTGCCGAGAAGGTTTAGGCACTGTTCTTATGCAAAATGGAAAGGTTATTGCTTATGCGGGTCGTTAGTTGAAGACCCATGAATTAAACTATGCCACACATGATCTTGAGCTTCTTGCCGTTGTATTTGCTTTGAAACTATGGAGGCATCATCTTTTGGGGACAAAATTCGAATTATTCACTAATCATAAGTCCTTGAGGTATATTTTTTCTCAGAAGGATTTGAATCAGAGACAAGTCCGATGGCTCGAATTCTTAGCTGCATATGATCTCGACATCACTTATACTCCGGGGAAAGCAAATGTCGTAGCAGATGCTTTGAGCCGCAGCAAAGCATTGTCTTGCTGTAATCTTGTTGAAGGCATGTTATTTCAGCTTGTCATCTCTCCATCTCTTATGGATCGCATCAAAGCTAAACAATACGAGGACACTTTGCTCTATCGTATGAAGGAGTTAGTTCTTGGTAGAGTCAGAAATGCTGACGGTAAAGTGGGAGCACAAGTAGATAGTAATGGAGTTCTGAGGATCGACAATCGAATTTGTGTTCCTAATGTCGATGGATTGAGACAAGAAGTGCTTAGAGAGAACCATCAGTTATCACTTTCATTTCATCCGGGTGCCACTAAGATGTATCGTAATATGAAGCGTTTATATTGGTGGAGTGGGATGAAGAGAGATATTTCTATATATGTCAGTAGATGCACCACTTGCCAACAAGTAAAGGCCGATCACCAAAGGACTGCCGGATTACTTCAACCTCTAGAGATTCCGTGTTGGAAATGGGATCAGATTTCTATGGACTTCATTGATGGATTACCGAGGACCAGAAAAGGTAACGAGAGTATATGGGTGATTGTTGATAGGTTGACCAAATCTGCTCACTTTATTCCTGTTAAGACCACTCGTACTGCTTCGAGTTTGGCTGAGATTTATATGAGAGAGATTGTTAGACTTTATGGAGTTCCATCTAGTATTGTATGCGATCAAGACCCTATATTCACTAGTAAATTCTGGAAGGCATTTCAGGATGTCTTAGGCACTAAACTGAATCTGAGCACAGCTTATCATCCTCAAACAGATGGCCAAACTGAAAGGGTGAATCAGATTTTGGAGGATCTGCTCCGAGCTTGCATAATTGATTTCGGTGGATCTTGGGAAGAAAATCTCCATTTGGTTGAATTCACTTATAATAACAGTTATCAGGTATGTCAAAAATTTCAATTTGAACAAGCAAATTTGAATTGGAATTTAACCATCTTTATAATCAGGCAAGTATTGATATGGCACCGTTCGAAGCTTTATACGGACGACCATGTAAATCGCCAGCTTGTTGGATTGAGTCTAGTGATCGATTAGTTCTTGGCCCAGATCTGATTATGGAAGCATCCGAGAAGGTTAATGAGATCAAAAAAAGATGAAGACCGCACAGGATAGGCAGAAGAGCTATGTAGATAGGCATAGAAGAGATTTGGAATTCCAGGTTGGGGATGAGGTATTTCTGAAGTTATCACCTTTGAAGAATGTTATTCGATTTGGTCGAAGGGGGAAGCTTGCTCCTAGATTTGTTGGACCATTCACTATCGCTGAGAGAATTGGTACACTAGCTTATAGAGTTGCATTACCAGAAAAATTTGAGGGCGTGCACAACGTATTCCATGTTTCACATCTTCAGAAAGTCATGCGTGATCCATCCATGACCATTCCTATTGCTCAGTTAGATGAAGTAGATATTGAGCCAGATTTGACTATCGAAAGAAGACCACTTCGGATAGTCGATCGTGAGACAAAGCAACTAAGAAGGAAGTCTGTAAATCTAGTCAAAGTCCAGTGGAGTGCAAATGAGCGAGATTGCACATGGGAAACTGAGGATAGTATCCGAGATTCAAACCACGAATTACTGATTTCAGGTATAAATCCTATTTTCTTAAAATCTATCTTGACTTTTCTGCTTACTTCATTCTTACTTCACCGTCTCGTTTCTTTTCGAGGACGAAAAGTTTTGATTGGGGGAGAATATAACGACCCTGAATTTTCGACCCAATTTAAAAATTTTAAATCCATCATTTTAATATAAAAATGTGGAACTTACATACGATTTCAATTAGCGTCCAAACTTTGTCTATAAATTGCGCCTAGATGGTTATAGATATGGGTAAAGTTTCGTCGTAAAATACCGCAGTAAATTTCGTTCGCGTTTTATTGCACGTCAGTTCATTTTAAAACGTGAATTTTTATCTTCCGAACCTGAATATTTTTACATAGAAAAATTCTAAATCATCTTCTGTCAGAGACGTCATTTTTCGTTTTTCAAAATTCAGACTTCTTTAGCTCCGTCGATCTTATTTTTCTACGTTTTTCCTGCATTCTCCGTAGTGGAAATTTCGAAATTTTATAATTCAGCCGTACTACTGATATCTATATACCGTTGTGTTCGCCTCGTCGCGCTGATCAGAATGGTATATTTATTTGTGTCATTCGGAGTTCGGAGTTGGAAGTTACAAATTGCTTAACGGTTTGAAACCTGTCCATTACACTATTAAAACCAGTGTCTATTAGGCTTCACTGGGGGAATTCGAGGCATCTCCTGGTCAGTAATTACTCCTTGAAACTCCAACAGCCTTTTAGTGTATCAATGACAATCAATTAGGGTCCTTTGATTTCCAACGTTCTGTATATACTGCTTTTCTCTTTTTTTGGTTAAGAGGCAAAATCCATTATCTCGTACGTATTCTTCTCTTTCCATTTCTTCACCTCGTTTAAAAAAAAATTGCTCCTCCAGTTCAATTTTTTCCCCATCCCTTCCACCAGCCGTTCGCCTCCGCCCTTCCACCAACCGCTGCTCCCATCCCTTCCACCAGCCCCGCTCCCACCCCACTGCGCCTGCCATCCAGTCCGCCTTCCATCAGCCCCGCTCCCATCCCTGCCACCCAGTCCGCCTGCCACCCAGACCGCTTCCACCCACTCTGCCTCCCACCCAGTCCGCCTGCCACCCAGCCCACTGCTCCTGCCGCCGTCCAGTGCTCCACCAGCCTCCGCCCCTTCCACCTCGCCGTCAGCCTCCGCCTTTCCCCAGCCCGCATGCCCCACGACCAGCCAGCCCACATCCCCACGACCAGCCTGTCCCGCTGCCACCATCCGCCACCGAACCAACTCCGCCTCCGCTCCATGCCCAACCCAGTCCACCAGCCACCACCCGAGTCCAGCCAGCACCACTGCCCACGTCCGCCTCGCATTGGCCGCAACCGTATTTCGTTGCATTGCCGTTTATATATATATATATATATATATATGAAACTGTATATTACATAGCAGTATAAACTTTGAGAATTTTGGTTGCTCACATACAGTGTTTACTGTGTTTGTTCCAGCTACTACTTCGGAGACTTAGGCTTCCATTCAGCTTGTCGGATCTATCTAGTTTCTTTGCTTTGTTCGTGTTTAGATTCGTGTGTGTCGTCTATCTAGTCTATTCATTTTCATGCTTCGCCGTCACCTTCTCTAACCACGCAAGGTGAATATTTCATTCACGACTCAATCTATTATGCTATGATAATCAAGTGATAGATGTTGTTAATATTAATTTGGATGTTAGAATGGTTGATGTTAAAATTGTTCACATAAACTGTAAATTACTATACAAGTTAAAATTGAATATTGTTAGAATTTAAAATTTCTAAATTGACGCCATGTATTGTTTAAAAAGATTTACGTGTTAAATTGTGATTTGATGTTAGTTTATGGTAAATTTTGTGACACTAAATTTGTTATGTGATGATTGAATTTGGTCGTTAATATAAGTGATGATTAATATGAAATTGAATTTGATATAGGATAGTTAACAATTTAAAATAGATTATATACGTTGAACTTGACCCCTTTTAATGTTAAATAAATCGACACGTAGAAGTAGCGTTAACTACACTTTGAACCATTGAATGTATGATTGATGTAGTAATAATGTGATAATAGACACCAAATGTAAAACCATAATGTAATAATCTTTAATCTGCATAAAATGATAGTGTGGATTCTAGGAATAATGATATTAATTTGCATAAATAACCAATGTGAATTAATACGATTATTTCGGGATTATTTAAATAAATTGTTGAATTGTTATGTATAGTTGTTATTGCTTGTTTATTTACCTTGACACCATCCCAGTTATCACACTTCAAGTTCCCTTTGCTATGTTTTGTTTTTTATTTAATGATATAGGGTTGAAATGATAAATACTCAATTGAACAACCTTGGCCTAGGATAGATAATTAAAAATAAGAAACCCGATTGGTCAACAAAAATCATTTTGAAATTGAAATATATTTGGAATTTAGGAATAAACTTAACAATTTGTTTGGAAATTATGTAATAAATTAATGGATTTAATTGTAATAAATTAATGGATTTAATTGTAATAAATTAATGGATTTAATTGAAATAAATTAATGGATTTAATTGAAACGGATTAATAAATCTATTTAATTGAATAAAATGAATTGACAAATTTAATTAAAATGAGATTTAGAAACAAGTAAGTTTTAGAATTTAATAATTTAAAATTTATTAGATTTGTTAGATTTAGATTTAAACTCGGTTTTAATTAAATAGATTTGGAACTTGTTATAAAATTTAATTTGAGATTAAGTATCAAATTGACTTAAGAGGAATACAAAACTAACTAAGTTTTATGGATTTGATGTAGCGATAATTTAAATTTAAGATTATTTTAAATTTTAATGAATTAATTAAATCAGGATATTTTAAACTGATTATGGATTGAGTTGATTTGTAACTTGGAAATAACTTATTTGTGATATGTAGATCACAGAACCAAATAAATGAAGTGGATTTCTTTAAATAGAAATTTAATTGAATTTGGTAAATAAATCAATGAAGTTTTGATAAAAGGGAATTGAGCTAATGAAATTGATTTAATCGAATTTATGATTAAATTTAATATAACGATGAATGTAAATATGAATTGAAATGAATAGAATTTGATTTATTGATTTGAACTAAATTGACCATTAAATTGAATCCATGGATTATGAATTAAATTTAATAAGAGAAATTTGAATCTTATTAAATTGAACTTGAATACTTAAGTATTGTTAACTCAAGGGTTTGAATTAAAATTTCATTTGGAAATATGAATTTTAAATATTTGAAATAAATCGAATTGTGAAATGTCAAATTTTGAAAGTCAAATTTGCAACTTGACTTTTGGACTTTGATTTGTTTAAACTTTAAATATTAAATGACCATCGGGTTATTAATGCGTAGTTATTAAAGAGACCGGGATCGGATATGGACATACTCTCTGTCGATACCGAAAACCACTTTAATAACTAATATACGCGGAGTGTTGATCCAGAACGAAGTGGATGGTTTTGGTGAACGTGTTGACTGAAGAAAGAGAACGATTTTGGATGACCCCTGACATGACTAAAATAGGAGCTGCGCCGGGCCATTGAGGATCGCCATCTCTAGCGGACACACTTCTTCGATACCTTATCTATTACTTATGTGATTCGATTTGGGTGCACCCTTTGATTGGGAGTGTTGTTTCACGGTGTTGGGGTAGTAGCTGCTATGCCCAACATCAGTCCGGATTAGGCAACTACTAGTGTCCTAGTTGGTATCGCCTCATGTACCTTGTCATACTGTTTATCCTATCGCGACCACTACGATTTGTTTTGTGTTATACCTATGGGGTACCCTCTGATAACCACTAGTTTACGATGGGGTTTACGATACTGTATAGACTATGGCATTATAAAATGTGTTAAGGGGGATTATGGTAACGCCTTAACACTATTTTGATATCGTACTTTACTGATTATATATTATCTACTTAGCGTATTCTATTGTATATATAGATAGTTTATCGGATCCTTAGAGATGTTGATTTTATTCATCTTTGAGTTATGGACTTTATTCTTGCACTTGATTATCCTGTATAAGATTTTGAGTCCTAACTCGAGTGTTTCTTTTTATTTATGCTCGGGTCAGTCTGAAGCTATCCAGTTGCTGATCAAGGTTGGTTGAAGATGCTGAAGACTTTGCATTTATCTTTATCAGTTATTCCCATTCTAGTATTGATGTACTAGTCTATTAGACATTTATGTATTTATTCTCAGTCACTTTATGTTGAGACATTGTTGTATTTCCTGTAGTAGCTTCATGAACTGCTATTATGATGATGTATTTTCCGCTGCATTATTCTGTGACTGTTCTGTGTCTGTGATGTTGTATTGATTCTCATTTACATTTATGTATTTATAATCCCATAATGATTCATGTTTTGTATTATTTAAGTTGACATGTGTGGATTATTTTCAATTTAAATGGTCCAAATATACGGGTTGTTACAGAAGTTTGCCTAGGTGAACGTTGTAGTGCACTTAGTAAATTATTCTCTTTATCATTGTACAATCGAAACAAGTTCAAACCCCGAACGAACCCAAAGTGAGTTGGTGATAAATGTTTTGTTGGAAAAATGAAAAGTATTGTTTCAAAAATGGGATTTTGAAATAAAAGTAATAGTTTAAGTTAACTAGTTTGAGTGGCTCGGAAATAACTTAAAATTGGGAAGAGATGTGTTTGGATGATAAACACTTCTCTTGAGTATTACCTTCTTGGTAAGGGAATGTATGATGTTGTTTGGTAGTACCCAGTTCCTTACTATCATTTTGAAGTTATATATATATATATATATAAATTCTATGATTAATATATATAAATGTTTCATTTCAAAAAGTTTTTGAAATATGATCGGGTATTTGGCTCTTGAGTTTTCTTAGGAAAATAAATGTAAAATGTAATAGTTGAATCAAATAGGGGTATATACTCTTTGGATGTAGTGGATTAGTATCCAAGTTGAATCTTAGTATAGTTTTATGAAATGTTTTCATAAATAATTTAGTGGAAATAGAATTGGTATTAGGGAGAACCAATTTAGTAAGTGCGTAGGTTGGACGTAGATCATTTCCCTTTTCATATAGTTTTGATCTAATATTCGAGTACATGACTTCGAGGTGATTCACACCATTTCGAATAAGGATCGATTACTTGATTTTTGACGACAAACACTTATGAGGGTTTTTGATATGGGAAAAATGTTTTCTATCATAGTTACAACTATGTAAGGGGAACATAGGTTTTAAATCAAGGAGCCTGATAAAAGTCCGCACTAGAAAATCGGGTAAGCGATACTAGTTCGGAAGTGAAATTATGCATTCGAGTACTGATCGAATCAGACTTTTATATGAATGATCTATGTACATCATATAAACTGATGTATAGCGCAAAGTGTTTTCTGGGTTAGGTTGAGGTGTAATTTCGGGGATGAAATTCTTTTAAGGAGGGAAGAACGTAACGACCCGGAATTTCTCTACTTTGATTTATGAATATTTAATTAATTTTAATATTCAAATAATTGATTTTATAATGAAAATAAAACTCTTTTAAATGATAAATAACGATGGTGAAATAGTTTTTAAATTTTTGTTTACAAAAATATAGTTCGATGGAAAACAGAAAATGTGACCGGAATTCGTTTTTCGAATTTTCGATTTTTCATCGGCTAAAAGTTATCTAAAATGTTGTAATCAAAATAGCATAAGTATATACACATTCATTTAGAAATAAATTAGGATATATATATATATATATTCATGTATGCATTAGTTAAGTGTATGTGTGTGTGTGTATACTTAAGATAAACATCACATAATGGAAACATGTTTAAACATTAAGTACATGCATTTATAGCATGTTGGCTTTGATTTGAAGGGGGAGGAGGCTATGGTGGCATGAGTACAAGGGGAGGGAGGCTTGGTGATGAGGTGGAAGCATATGAATGAAGGGCAAAGGACAAGGGTATATTGGTACTTCCCTTTATGCATTTTATATAAAAGCTTTTATCCATTTTCTGTTCCCTTATTCTTTTTACTTTTTCCTTTTTTTGCCAAAAGTCTTCATCTTCCTAAAACCTTCATGAAACCTTTTAACGGCTTCCATTCATAATTTTAAGTTTTTAAAAATCAAAGTTTAAACTTATAAAATAATTTCAAACTTGTTAAATCTCTTCCTTTTCATTTAAAAAACTTCTCCATTTTCCTCCCACTTCATTCGGCCATAACTTTCTCCATACTACTCCAAATCAAGATTCTCTTTTCTACAAACCATATATTATTCCAGTGGCTACAACTTTCTTTTGAATCGCTTTTTCGAATTTTGAATATTTTTGGGTCAAAATTGCATTTCTTTCTGACTCATTTTTGGACCCATATGATCAAGGCCGAAAATAGCGCTCCTTCTTTTGACCATATCTCCTTCAAAACAAATTGAAGTTGAGTGATTCGTTTTTTGAAATTGTAGAGAAAAGAATTTACTAAAAAATTTCGTGTCACCACTTGTCCAAATTTCGAGAGTAAAATGGCCAAAAATCGAGGGGAAGATGATCTATTTTCGAGTGATTTTGGTGGTTTTCCAAGATTTTCAAATTCTAAAGCATTTCAAGTTTTCAAAGATTTTTGATGAGTAAAATTCTAACTTTTTGTGGAAAGATTCAACCTTTATTATGTTTCCTATTTGGTTGTAGAATATATTGTTTGGATGGTTGAATTATTATTGAATGGCTAATTTTCTATCGAATTAGAAAATCGCCGAAAAATTATGTGACAAAAATAACCGCAAGCGCACAACGTACAATTTTAGTACGTGGCAAGTACGGATCGATCCGTAGGGAATTGAAGTGATTTAAAATTCTAATCAATCAAATTAACCAAGAGTTTGAAGTTGTTTAAGCTAAAAAATGTAAAAAAAAATAACAAAAGAAAGTGAATAAAATATGAGAGTAGAAGGCAATTTAGAGGTAAATCACTTCTCATATCACATAAATCTATATAATGAAATTATAATCTTTTTTTATCATTAGTTAATTTAGTTGATGTGTTTATCATAAGTATGACCTATTTGTGCTATTAATTAGCCCAACATAAACTATCAAACTATAACACACCATCTAAACCACTTGTCAACTCATGAAAATGATAAAGAAATTGAAACTAAAATATATTCTAAGCATGATCTATTTACTATTGATTAGTACTATAAACCATCAAATTTTAATTCTAAAATCCACTTCATTACCATAATCATATGTAGATAAAGAGGTAATTTGTTTTTATGTGTGTTTAAGTATAGTCTATTTAGTGTCAACAACATAGGCTATCAAATTCAAAGTTAAACAACAAAAATTTTACCAAATCAAACGTTCCATTAAGCACAAAAAGAGATCATAGATTAGCAAATATGTTGAATCTACATGATTAAGAGAGCTTAATTACCCCTAAATTGAAGGGGTTTAGCTTCTCATATTTGTTATCATGTCAACAAATGTAGATTGCAACATAAAACCCCAAAAAGGAGAAAAAAAGAGCTAATTAAAATAAAAAGAGAATTAATCTACTTGCATAAATAAATCTAAACTACTAACATGAAAGAAAAATGCATGAATTAAAATTGCATCTAAGAAAATTACATGAATAAAAGGCTAAGAAGCCATTAAAGAGAGAAAGAGAGTTTATATTTATTTTTGTGGCTACCACTAAACTAACTACAATGTGGTGCTAAGAGCTTCATTACGTGAAACATAAGGGGTATTTATACATGCCTAAAACCCTAATGCATATTTTAGGGGACTACCCTAATTTCCCTTGAGGAAGTGTGGCCACCAAGTTATCATTAACATGTAATTAATCTTCCATTAAATGTGCATGCAACTTTAATCTCCACTAACATGTACATTAGCTCCTAATTGAAGATCATAGTAAGTGGGTAGGTGGTGTCCTCCATGTTGCATGAATTGATTTATTTCTTCACTTTTGTTTCCTTCTCTTGTGCATGCATGAATACATGAAGCCTCTTCTAAATTCCATCCAAATTCCTACAAAACAACATAAAAATGTGCAAGTAAATTTTTTCAAATTAATTCACACACTAAAATGACCATTTTGCCCCTATATGAAGATGAATAAGTGATGATTTTAAAATAATTTAAACGGTTTAAACATGTTAAAATACCCTATATGCTCATTTTTTTAATTAAATTAGATTAAATATGGAAGTAAAAATATACACATTTACGTGCACATCAAATAACCCCACGCTTATCTTTTTATTCATCCTTGAATAAACTAAAACAAAGATAAATCCGTTTTCGTAGGAAACACGATTGCATCGAGTGTATGCAATAAGCCGTTAAACCTCTAGGTATCCCTAGTAGGACGAGTGTTGTCTCGTGAGGGTTTTCAGTGGATACTACCCACAAAATTCAAATGCAACATGAAAATTCCTAAATGCAAGATTTATTTACAAAGATATGAATGCAAGTTTTTTGAAAATATTTATAAATGAAGAATTTACTTTTAAATTGACACGAATAAGTTAAATATAAGTTCCGGTCATTATCTTGAAATTTTCAGTCCTTTACTAGTCAAAACGTCCAACAAAAGCTAAGTTATCATTACATTTAACTCTACTTTGGCTAGTTGTTTCGGATGAAAACACAGTGCAATTATGGAATAAATTCTTTAATTGATTGTCACAGTTTTCAAAGTGGCATCTTTATTTATTTTCGTATAACAAATCAAATCAGTAAAGTCAAGATAGTGCTCATGTTTCATTTGCTTGCTCTCTCTTATTATTTAATTTTTTTATTGATATTAACATTATTTACATATGCCTAACTCAGAAAACTGAGGCCAGATATACCACCCATGCACTGCCTTGTGGGCTTACGTGAGAGGAATACAGAGCATGGCGAGTGTACACACAAGTGTGTACACCTATCGATTTTAGGCATTATTAATAAAAGAATTTTTATATACATACACCTAACTCAGATATACTGAGGCCAGATATACCGTTCATGCACTACCTTTCGGGCTTACGTGAGAAGAGTACAGAACATGGCAAGTGTACACACTTACGTGTGTACACCTGACTCTAGGTGTTTATTATTTGTATACAAACTTGTTTTTTTAATTTGAATAGAGAGAGTTTTGCAAAATAAACTTAGCACAACTTAACACCAATGATTTAAAATGTTAACTTCTATACTTTAAAATTAACCACTCTTAAATAAAGACTAAATTTAGAATATACTTCATACCCATCACCTATGAATCGCCAAACATACTAGTTAAACTAAAGTTGCTTATATTCAAACTTTTCTTTTTATTATTTGTTAAGACAAGTAATTTCCAAAATGTCCATTTAATGACCAAAACCATATATTTATCCTATGTGCTTCTTCAAAAATAAATTAAAATGCTAAAAAGAAATTTTGTTTTGGGATTTTTTTTTAAATTTTGAGTTTTGGAAAGAAAATGCAAAAAATAAACCATGAGAAATCAAAAATGAATATGGGATTCCCCCCACACTTGATTTTGACTGTGTCCCCACAGTCTACCCAAGTAAAAGGAGAAAAAGAAAATAAAAATAAAAATATAACCTATATTTACAAGAAAATGAAAAGATTACTATTTACACGACATCAGAAAATATACCGTTAAAGAGTAAATGAAACGGTCTTTCAAAGACCAATTCATTTGTCTCGTCAAGTATGAGAGACATAGCTTAAGCACATAAAACCAAGCCATAAAAGATTTCAAATTTGAATGTTGATTTGGAAAAATGAATGTTGTTTTATTAAAAATCGTATGAGTTGTCTTATTTTCAATTATTTTTGGGGTAGATAGAACAACTGGTTGAAGTTCAAGTTTATTTTCACCAAGTTTACATTCAAGCTTACCATTGAAAACTTCTTCAGAATTATTGATTTCAAAATCAAAATGGTGATTTAAATCTTCCCCTTCAGAATTCAACAACTCATTTTCGAAAAGTCCAAAAAATTGTGTTCACTAAATTCGTCTTCCTTTGTTGAGTTATTCACAACTTCATTGCATGTATCATGTTCAAAATCCAAAGTTGTTGCATTCAAATTTTCAAAATCGAAAAAAGAAAGATCGAATTTTAAATCGAGTTTCTCACCCTCAAAAGAATTGAAATCCAACTCAATTACCACATTTTCAACAACTTCATTAAGATTGTCGTTTTCAATTTCAAAAGTTGTTATTTGGAACTCGTCAATTTTGGTAAAAGGTGGATTATTATTTGACTTGTCACATGTTGGGATTTTATTATATTGCCAATGTTATTTCATGTAGGTTTCAAACAATAAATCCATGTAATCATTGTGAATTTCTTCCATTTGCTCAATAAAATCCAATTTATAATTATTAATTTGAGAATTTTCACTTTGAAATTGTTAAGAACAAAAATTGTCCATTTCACCGTAATTGAAACTATTCTCATTGCCAAAATCATTTAAACAATCATTTCCATTTTCGTTTTGATATTGAACTTCATTTTGGAATTGGAAATTGAATTGGCATGAGTTATAATCGAAATCATTTGAATTTTGAAGTGAATTCCAATTTTGATCATTTTGAAATCCTTGACTTGAGTTATTGCAAATATTACTCAAATTATTTATCATTTCATTTTGTTGTTCAAGTAAAGACCAAATCGTTTCAATACTATTTTTAAGAGTTGAGGGTTAGTCATCATTTTGAAAGCTTTGTTCTGCAAAATACAAATTGTTTATACAAGAGTTGTCATTAAAATATCCATAAGAATTTGGTGCGAAATTATATGGATCATATTGATTTTCACAACTATTGTAAAATTCATGCGAGTAGGGAAATTCAGACATTTTCAAAAAATGTTTTTTTTTGTGAAGATTGTATATTTTTTTGGATTTTTGTTTTTTTTTAAAACTAACTTAAAACCTTTTTTTGGATATTTGATTTTGATTGAAAAATTTCAAAGGAAAGATTTAAAAGCAAAGTTAAGGAAAATTTTTGGATTTTGAAATTTTTTCTTTTTTAAAAAATATGCAAGAACTAATGCAACCAAATGAATGCAAGGACTTAATTACAAATTTTCTGTCCTTAGTAGCTCCTATCCCAAAATTGTATAATCACACTTTTTCTTAATCCAACAAGATAGTTCTTAGCCAGGTAACAGACAGGAGTTATCGGTGCACCACGAATCACTGTAGCAATGCAACCGAAGGTTTAAGTACCTTCAAAGAAACAATCAGTATAATATTTACGAATCATCGTAATATTTATAACTGATTATTGCGCTGCCGTAGCGTAGACACCAAGAAAATAAATTGTTTAAAGAAGACAACTTGTCAAGATACAATTAAGCCCTAGGCGAGCTCGTGACTCCCTTAAGTCAAGAGTCTAACCGTTATTATTAGTCAAAATCCTAGAAAGAAATGCGATTTGTGGGCCAAGGAGAGGGTGATGAAATCCCCCACCTTATGTGGGTTTGGGTATTGCCCTTAGAAAAGAAATAAGATGGAATGAATGCAAAATTGAAAATTAACATGAATTAACGATGCAACTACAAATGAAATTTGTTTTTGTTTTTGAATTTTTTTAAAATGCAAGCAAACACAATGTAAAGCAATTACAAATAAGAGATAGGAGAGCACGGTACCAGAGCGTGCAGAATTATTTGCAATTTATTTTAATAGCAGCAATTTTTTTATATGTAAGCTAAGCAGAGCAGTCAAAAGCAGCAATTCCTTTTTATTTCCTACAGATTACAACCTAGAAAAGGAGAGTTGAATACTATTTTTATAAGGAATTTTCTTTTAAAAAGATTGAATGAAAACAAAAGCAAAATTAAACCTTTTTTTAAAGTTTTTTAAGCGAAGTTCAAGATTATTAACCAAAACACACAATATAAAACACACACACCCTACAATCCCAAAAGATTTTCTTCTTTCTAAAAAAACAAAGCAATTTATAAAGCAAAACAAAATGATTTACTATTCAATTCTTTAAAAAACTGCCCAAAGCCCAAACGACCCCAAACCCGTTTACTTTTTTTCTTAAACCATTTCCTCTGGTACTTAAAAAAATGACAAACTAACAACGCGAAATAAAAAAAGATTGAAAGAAAAAGGAAAAGAAAAATTCAGTGATTTGAAGGTCGAGGTCGATTATTGTGTTTCAAGAACGGGTTTTGCGTTGGTGATTTGAATTGAAGTGATTCGAGGTCGATTGGGTTTGGCAATTTGAGGTGCTGGAGTCTATGGGTTCGGTTGCGGAATTGCTTGGTGGTTGTTGGTGGATGTTGGCAAGGGGGAGTAGAAGGCAGAGGTGATGGTTATTTTGTGAAGTAGTAGGGTGGTTGTTGATAGTTTGAAGTGATTTGATGTGGAGTGACTGGGAAGAGATGGTGGTGGGTTTTGGGTAAAGTAGTGGGTTTTGTTGTTTGACAGAGGAAAGGGGACGGGTTGGTGATGTTTGCACAGTGTGATGATGCAATAATGAATTGCACTTGTTGGCAATGTTATTTGCAGCGGGTGGATGACTTTGAAGTGGGCAACACAGTGGGCAGGGGTGGATGGTGCAATTATGTTGTAGTAATGAAGTCTGTTGATGGCCGTGGCAAGGCAAAGTAGAATTAAAAGGAGTATTGTGATGATTGCACTGTTGGTTTGTGGGTGGAAGAAGTGTGATATGGTGATGTATGGCCGAGTTTGATGACAAGGTAGCATGTTGTATGTAAGAAGTGGTTGATATGAAGGATGGTGGTCTAGAGTGGTTGATGTAAGGAAGCAGGGAGGTTGGTTGTTATGCAGCAGTTACCTGTGTTTACAAGAAGTAAGGAGTTTATGCACAGTGATGATATGTGCATAGGTAGTTTGTAACTATTATGTGGTTTTGTAGGTTGAAGCAGTAAGTGGTTGGAGATTTAGTTGAGATTAAGGCTGAGGACAGAGGTGGTCAGTGAACAGTTTTGTAAATAAGGGTGAAAACTTGTAAAAACAAAGTAGAGATTGTAATGTTGTTGTTGGCAGTAAGTGGTCAGTGAACAGTTGTGTTGTTGACAGTATGTATGGTTGCAAGTGAAATGTGGGGGAAGTTGAAATGGACAGTGAGTTATAAGTTGGTGGCACTGGAGCAGTTTGAATAGTATAGAGATAATGTTTTGGATGAGATGTTTATGTCAGCAAGCAGTGAAGGGGTAGATGTGCAGGGTGGCTGTGAATTGATGCAAGGCATAGGGTGGTTTGAGGATATGCACAGTGTTGTATGTGCACAGAAATGACTGTGCACAGAGGTGTGTATGCAACAGAGGATTGTAATGGCAACAGAGCAATGTAAGATGGATGTTTGGATGGATGGTTGGATCGACTGTGATGGCAGTAAGGAAGATGTGGGCATGGAAGG
This sequence comes from Allium fistulosum, assembly GCA_030737815.1. NCBI lineage: Eukaryota > Viridiplantae > Streptophyta > Magnoliopsida > Asparagales > Amaryllidaceae > Allium > Allium fistulosum. The sequence continues at coordinate 79,839,696 of CM060908.1, read as the reverse complement.
TTGGTTGTAGGTTTCCTGAATTGGTGGAGGGTGGTGATTTAGGTTGGAATGTTGTTGACAGCAATAGATGTTGTGGAGTTGAACTGGTGGTTTGTATGGTTGTGACTGTAGTGAGTGGCAGTTGGAGGTGATTGATGAGACTGTGTAGTGGGCAGTGAGTGGTTTGTGTAGCAACAGTTGAGGGAGATGTGCAGGTTAACGATGGAAGATGTTTAAGGGTATGTTTGAGTTTGCAGAAGTATGGTGAAGGCATATGATGGTTTAAGTTAAAGTGATATGGGATGATAAGTTGTTTGTGATGGCAAGTCTGTGGTGATATGGCAAAGGGGTTGCATGGCTGGGGAAGTGGTAGTGTTATGGTGACAAGTTGAGGTATGTAAGGTGAAGATGGCAGAGATATGTATGTAACTGGTGGTTTGTATGTGAAGTGAACTGGTATGTAATTTGAGGGTGTAGCAGTTTGTAGGATGATGGTAGGGTAGTGAAGTAGTTTTGTATGGGATGAAGCAGAAGTATGGGATGATGGCTTGCTGTTGAAGTGTAACTGTGATGTTGAAATATGCAGTTATATGATGAACTGTGGCAGTGTTAGGAGGAGCAGAGGAGGGGTAGAGGATACGACATTGATGTGTAGGCAGAGTGGTGACAGTTTTGGTCAGGTAGGAGAAAGGCAATGGAACAATAAATGCACTGTTTGTAATTGTAAAATCAAAGCAAAAATTGTAAATGAAAATGGAATGAAATATTTTTTTTGAATAGTGTATGTTTTTTTAATCGAAATGTAAATGCAAAATGAAAAGCAACAAGCACACAATCAAAAGGCAAACAAAAATCACACAACAATTTTTTATAAATACAAATTAACACACAAAATGAAAACACACAAAAATCAAACAAAATAATTCGAAAAGTAAAACTAAAAATCAAATCTCTTCTCCGGCAATGGTGTCAAAAACTTGTTGAACAACTAATTCTCTATCGAATTAGAAAATGCCGAAAAATTATGTGATAAAAATAACTGCAAGCGCACGACATACAATTTTAGTACATGGTGAATACGGGTCGATCCGCAGGAAATTGAAGTGATTTAACATTCTACTCAGTCAAATTAACCAAGAGTTTGAAGTTGTTTAAGCTAAAAAATGTAAAAAAACTAACAAAAGAAAGTAAATAAAAATATGAGAGTAGAAGGCAATTTAGAGGTAAATCCCTTCTCATGGTCACATAAATCAACACAATGAAATTATGATCTCTCTTTTTTGGTCGTTAGTGAATTTAGTTGATGTGTTTATCATAAGTATGGCCTATTTGTGCTATTAATTAGCCCAACATAAACCATCAAACAATAACACACCATTTATACCACTTATCAACTCTCATGAAAATGATAATGAAATTGAAACTAAAATCTATTCTAAGCATAATCTATTTACTATTGATTAGTACTATTTGTGTTTATGTTTGTTTAAGCATAGCCTATTTGGTGTCAACAACATAGGCTATCAAATTCAAAGTTAAACAACAAAATTTTTACCAAATCAAACATTCCATTAAGCACAAAAAGAGATCATAGATTAGCAAATATATTGAATCTACATGATTAAGAGAGCTTCATTATCCCTAAATTAAAGGGGTTTAACTTCTCATATTTGTTATCATGTCAACAAATGTAGATTGCAAAATAGAAAAAAAAAAGAAAAAAAAGAGCTAATTATAATAAAAATAGATTAATCTACTTGCATAAATAAATCTAAACTACTAACATGAAAGGAAATAAACAAGAAAAGAATATGAAAGAAAAATGCATGAATTAAAATTGCATATGATAAAATTACATGAAGAAAAGGCTAAGAAGACAATAAAAAGAGAAAGAGAGTTTATGCTTATTTTTGTGGCTACCACTAAACTACTACAAGGTGGTGCTAAGAGCTTCATTACATGAAAATAAGGAGTATTTATACATGCCTAAAACCCTAATGCATATTTTAAGGGACTACCCAAATTGCCCTTGAGGAAGTGTGGCCACCAAGTTATCATTAGCATGTAATTAATCTTCCATTAAATGTGCGTGCAAATTTAATCTCCACTAACATGTACATTAGCTCCTAATTGAAGATCATGGTAAGTGGGTAGGTGTGGTCCTCCATGTTGCATGAATTGATTTATTTCTTCATTCTTTTGTTTCCTTCTCTGTGCATGCATGAATACATGAAGCCTCTTCTAAATCCCATCCAAATTCCTATAAAACTACATTAAAATGTGCAAGTAAATTTTCTCAAATTAATTCACACACAAAAATGACCATTTTGCCCCTATATGAAGATGAATAAATGATGATTTGAAAATAATTTAAATTTTCGTTTAAACATGTTAAAATACCCTATATGCTCATTTATTTAATTAAATAAGACTAAATATGGAAGTAAAAATATGCACATTTACGTGCATATCAATTATAATATGTTTTTGGATGTACATATGTTGCTAGTTTATGGCTTAGTGTAGATTTGTGAATCGAATGTTAAAGTGATGTTTTTTGTTATAAAGTTGTGATCTTTGTCTTGTTATTGGAAGTGATATGGAAAGATAGTAAGTAAAGTTAGTAAGTGGAAAAGTTAGTGAGCAAGGTTAGCACTTGAAAGGTGTTTGTGTTCGACATAGAAATCCCTTGAGTTTTTAAATTTGTTTACTTACTTTATTTTAAACAAAAAGTTTTCTAAAGTTTCTAACCTTTTGTTTTGCTTCCAAAACTTTATATTGAGTTTATAAAGTAAGTGAAAGTTAAAAAGTAAGTGTATTAAAAGACTATTAGAGATGTTAGTCAAGTTTGGAAGTTATGGTATCTATATCGATAGTCGCTATGGATGCAGTTCGGTAAAAAGTCCAATTTTTGAAAAGTTAATTTTTATATTTTAAAGTGTTTTGAATGTTTTAAAAACTTAATAATAATGATTAAGAAAAGTTAATTAAGGATTTAATAATTAACTATTAATTAATTAGTTTTGATAATTAATAATTAACTAAGTACTAAACAAGGTTTGTTAACTTTAATTAATTAAAGATTAGTACTAATTAATTATCTTTTAAAAGTAAGATTAATTTTTAATCAATTATGAGTTAAGTACATGATTTATTTTTTAATTTATTATTAATCAAATATACAGTCAATTATTTTTAATGATAAATTATTTATTAAAGGTTTGATTTATTATTTAAGTTTTAATTAAAAGATTATTTAATTAATTAATTGGGATTAATAAATAGTTAATCATTAATAAAGGTTTTAAATTATTATTTAATAATTAATAAAGGATTAATAAAGGGTTTAATTTATAAATAGATTATTTATTAAAGGTTTAATTATTTATTAATTTATAATTAAATTATGTTCAAATTTAATAAAGATTAATTATGATTTTATAAAGAGTTTAACTTGTAATTAATCGTTTTAAAAAGGATTTTTAAGCTTTAAACTCTGTGTTTTCTAGGAATCAAATTGTTTTAAAGGTACTTCTTTTTCAAAGATGGTTTTGAACTCGAGGAATTCAAATGTCGGTACTATTAAGTAGACAAATGAATGTGAATGAGTTATCATGTGCTTGTTTGTGTTTGTGTGGGCATCTATTTGCAGAATAAATCTCCGTTCTGCTATAAATTGATTGTTTGATTGTTGTGGACAAATATTAGTAGAATAAATCCCCGTTATGCTATAGATTGATTGTTGTGGACAAATATTAGTAGAATAAATCCCCGTTATGCTATAGATTGATTTTTGACTGTGTGGACATATGTTAGCAGAATAAATCCTCATTCTGCTATAAGTTAATTGTCTGATTGTTGGACATCTATATAGCAGGACAAATCACCATCATACTATTATGTTATTTGAACATGTTTATACTAGTTAGTTTATATTAACATATTATTCCCTGATTTGGATATGAAGTATATTAACATATATGTTGACTTATATAAATAAATTATTGAATGACATGAAAGTGAAATTAAAACTACATGGTAACTTAAATAAGTACCAATGGGATTACTAAGCCTCCTTTTGAAATTATAAAGTATGGTTTTAAATTAGCTCTAATTCTTTAATCAGTTTGGGGTTTAAAAGTTTATAAATGATTTTTCAAGTTATATAATTATTTTATAAAGGTATTTATAAATAATAACTTGTTTTAATTAAAAGGGTTTTACTAAATAAAAAGGGTTTATTTAAAGTGATCTAAAATGAGATTTTGTAAACGATATTTTATAATGTCAAATATATTTTATAAAGGAAATTTTATAAAGAGTTTTATACATGGAAAGAGATTTTATAAATCATTTTAGAGATTTTAAAAAGAAGTTTAAATCTAGTTTGAAGATTTACAAGGAGAAGTGAACTTATAAAAAGAATTTTTATAAGGAATAAGTGAATGTGTTTTATAAAGTGAATGGGTTTTATAGTAAGTGATGTTTTGAAAAGAAAATTTCTTATCCATTTAATATGGAATTTGAGAAAAGGGAGTTATCCAAATGTTTTTCGTAAATACTTATATTTTTTAGATAAGTAAAAATGCTTTTGAAGTATAAAAGGGATGTAAAGGGTTTTGGGAACGGCATTTTAAAAAGATCTTTTGATTAAGTTTTGCAAAGTGTTTTAATTAATGAAAGATTAATTAATAAAGGCTTAGTGGATCCCATATGGAATCAAATCAATGTTAAATGATTGTTTATTTGATAGTTAAATAACCGACTATCAAAATCTGGACCAAACTTAACTTTGGAAACATGTAGGAGAAACACGTGAGTTATATGGCATTGTCATCCCCAATGATGTTGTACTATGCGTATAAATCCCGTTTCGTTCTTCTAGGATAAATGATAAGGAAATCCATCCACAAACGGTTAGGAGGTGAACTCCGCTCTTATCTTTGTCTGTTTATTTCCTAAAGAACCGGGGTTGAGTTTACCGAGAACTATCAAAAGTTGTTTCGAAAAGACCTGGATTGGATATGTTATCCGCAAACCACTTCGATCCAACTCAAGCGTTTCGAACCGAAGACATCTTAAAGAATATGGAATCGAAAATGGAGCATTAAAGTGCATGGGTTGCTTGTTGCTAGTGCCGAGGGTGATTCCAAAATAGATGTAGTAGAAGTAGTGCCTTCGGTTTGTCCTTATCCTAGACAACTTGTATGGATGAATGCTGGCACTTCATTACTACCTGGAAGGTAGTGTAAGCATTCCAAGTGGGATTGCTATTCAAAAGGTAAGCATGGCATCAAGCCTCATCAATCAGGAATGACTAAAATCAGGGGAGATGCAGTAAGACTAAGTGGGGTTTGAAAAGGTGGGTCTTTACACATCTGTTCATTTACTATATAAACGGAGTGCAAATGAATTTTTAACTAACTAATTACTTCCTTCCTTCTCACTCCTTACTCCCTTGAAAAGTCTCTTGGAAAATACACTATATATTCTTCAAAATCATATAGAATTAATTCATGCTTCATTGTATTGATTCAATACTAATTTCTTACTGTTTTGGAAACATCTCTCTCTCATTCAGAGATCAAAGTGCTATCCAAGAGGCTATATGATCCATTGTATTCAAAGTACAAGAATTTGTATTTGGAAGAACTATCAATTCTACTCGTGGTTGTTTGAATGTGCTTGTAGCCCGTTCAAATCAAGTGGGTGTGCTTAGTTGTCCGTTCAAATCTTGTGGATGTGCTTATAACTTGTTCAAATCAAATGAGTTTACCTCGGACATGGAATACCACTACTACAAAACAGGCTATTTGCATCGCCTCATTTGAATCGGTTTAAGTAAAAACTGATGCAAATAGAACTATTTGCATCAGTTCTCTCTTAATAACCGATGCAATTGGTACGTCGAAAGCAATAGGTAATAAAAAAAAAAAATTTGCATCAGTTGTCACCAACAACTGATGCAAATAAGTAGATGCAAATAGTTTTAGTCGCATCGGTTGTAAAGTTAACCAATGCAACTACGTCCACAGTAATAAATTTTGCATCGGTTCCCTTGCGTATGTGATGCAATTTCAAATTTTTTAGGTTATTCGTCGCTAACTTTTACATCCCGCCTTTGCAATTTATTTTCGCCGCCCCCATTACTTTCCCAAAAAAATTCGCGTGCTTCAAAAAAAAGAAAAATGAATATGTTTCAATTTTTTTCGCCGTTTGCTGGATTGATTCGCCGTTTGCTGGATTGATTCGCCCAAAAGTGAATTTATTTTCATAGCTGTAGTGATTCGCCGTTCCCCTATTTTTCACCGATTGCTGGATTGATTTCGAGTCGCGAGTTTGCTATATTGATTTCGAGTTTGGAGATTGCTGGATTGATTTCACCGTTAAGCGATCAATTTCGAGTTTGCTGGATTGATTTTTCAGGTATAAAATGAAAATGTTATTTGCGTTAATTTGATGTTTCAGGAATAGTTGGCAGTTAATGTTTCAGGTTGTTGTTTGGTCAAACCAGTTTATTTTCAGTTTAGTTATAGCTAGTTTCTTAGTTTAGTTCTTTATCTTTTGATCTTGCTACTTAGTTTAATTCCTAGTTAGATACGATCTTGGTTCGATTCCAATTCATATTCTAATTCATCTTTGCAATTTAATTCCCTGTTTCATTTCTATCATTTACATTTCTTGTCATATCAATTTTAGATTTGTTATTACTTGCTTTCAATTCTCGTTCTTGTTGCTTGCTGTTTTAGTTTATTATAAATACAAACTCTAAGTTTGACGGTAATTGAAAACTAACACAATAAAAATGACAATAAATATGTTAGTTTCTGTAAGTTATATATTTGGGCTTATAACAAAATGGATGTAGAAAGCAAAACTGCAATGTTTACAAAAGATTTCATTATCTCGTAACACTACATTATAGGTGTATCAAGCATGTATTATTTCATTGTCATCTGTTATGAACACTATACTATCAGGTTAGATACCTAGCTGATTTATGATCATGGGTCAGACTGGAGATTGTACAAAAATGAGGGTTTATGCACATTCATATTAAAAACTCATGAATACAATTTGTCATAATCTAATGTATCGGTATAACTATATTGGTTTTCTTAGTTTTGTAGTATGCCCGTTGTTTCTTTAACTGTTAACTGCAAAATGGATAGTACCTTTAACGTATTTTGTCAATTTAAGCAGGGATTAATTTGTTAGATGCATTCACTACTGCTACATACAACCTACATAACACTGTGATCCATGGTAGCAGTTTTGCATTAGTTGTATCAAATTTTGGATTACTAAACTTTAGTACGCATCTCTACTGCAAGTTTACATAGGCGGAAATAGGGTGACACCTGAGTTTTGACTTTGATAATAGTAGTTGTATAGTGACATCAAACTACAAACATGCTCTAACTATCCTTTATTAACGAAGCTTATAAATGCTACTGTAAATTATAAGTTTTGTTATCGTAGGAGCCATTCTTTTGCCATATAAGCATTATGCTCCATCTCTTACTTTGTCCATCCAATTGTGTCTCGCTTCCAGGGTACTCTTGACTGTTCTCCAGCGTTTGACAATATCTTTTATCTGTTGGACATAATTCCATTTTGTAATGTATGTCGATTGCTTCATTCTTGGTAGTTATGGTACACCGTATTAAGTTACTAATATTCAGATGATACAAACTTAAATAATTAGTATGCTAGATGGAGTCTGGATTTTTACCGACTGAGACGATTTACTCGCATTTCAAGAGATATTTGATGCAGACTATTATCAAATATCTCTTGAAACAGTGGATTGAGTTGGATATTGTAAGAAGGCAGACAGAAGTGAGGAGGCATGCTTGGTTAGTTGCACTACTATATTAGACAGCAAGGAGGTGGAGGAAGGCGGCAAGCAGTTGGATGGTGTTTTGAACTGGGCAGTGATGGGTTTTGTAATGGCTCATGGAGAAGTAATGAAGAGGAGGTGCAAATGTAGTGAAGGTTGTGATGGCAGGCAGTGATAGAGTCATTTGGTAGAGAAGTGAAGTAGATAGTGGAATGTAGTTGGAGGTTTGAAATTTGAATAATTTGCAGCTGTACATTCAGATTTTGTGTTTACATTAGAAGGGAACTGTGTATTTTGGTTGGTCATAGGTATTTTTGAAGCAGGATAATTTTCGCCGTTTTGGTTGGTCATAAGTTTTTCTAAAGCAGGGTTATTTTTAACATTTTGGTTGGTCGTAGGTTTTTTTGAAGAGGGGATTTCTTCACTTTCCATTTTCACTTGCATAGAATTAGGAATTTCCTTCTCCCTATGATTTGAATCTGTTTAAAAAAGACCTATTAAAAAATTCATCATTTGTCATTCTCTGTCTGGTGCTTGAGTGGACTCTAAAGTGGGCAAGTTTCACACAGTCTACTCCATTACTAGAGAGAGACTGATTTCAGAACTCGATCAATAGATCAAGCACCCACAAATTTTGAATCCAATGGCTCACAGTAAGCTTACATATATTAAGTAAACTACGCCACATATGATATATCAATTGTTATATGTCCATTAACTGAAGCGCCTAAGCATAATGTTATAAGGTTAAAATGGCTAATTAAACAATACAATTCCAGCTTTTCTACAGTTTTGTGTTTTGTGTTTTGGTGAGGCTATGATTTTGGATTGCTGAAGGTGTTTGGGTAGTGGTGGGTTGGTTCTGTGATTGCAGGTTGGGTAGCGATGTAGAAGGTTGTAGAGGTGGCTAGAAAAATGGTTGATTGATGCAGTGAAGTGGTTGGTGTAGGCAGTGGGTAGAGATTGGGAGGAAGTGGTTGTTTGCAGTAGCAGTTTTGAGGAGGTGTAGGCTGTTTTGATCTTCATGGTGAAGTGTAGTGAAGTGATATTTCAGGTGAAGTGAAGTGATATTTCAGGTGAAGTGAAGTGATGGTTGAGATGTAGAGTTGTGGATTGGAGTTTGGAATTTGCAGTGAGGTGAGGTCGGTTGCTTCCGGTGACGTTAGTGGAGAGGTGGATGGTAGGTGGTTGTGATCAACTGTCTGTAGAGTTACTGACACAAAATAAATTCACGAGAAAAAGTAGTTGAACATGAAATACATATAACACACATGCTATAAAAAAGTACCTATGATAATACAAGTATGATTAAACTATGTAGTTATCATAAAGGATAATAACATACAAGCAAAGCACTCTATCAAATGAGCATATATACACACATACACTTACAGCTGTAGTTAGCTATGTCTATGTTACCTTAAGTAAAATTTTCCCGTCCCCACTCTATACCAAAACCAATGAGATATACTTACAACCGCAGTTGGTCTAAGAACATCAAACATTGCAAGATCTGCTAAGTTTGGTTTTGATCCGCCTGAAATGTAATATTTTACCATGTAAGCAAATATAATACATTAAGCATAGGATTTTGATTGAATTTCCACTATCACTCTAGCTAGAAGCTGCACTTTCTCATGTTCAGGTTTTCTGAACGACTCTTCTTTGTTGGTCAATTCTTTATTGGCTTCTTTAGTAGTCAACATAGTACTAATGTTTGGTTCTTACAACTGAGTCTGAAAGATGGAAACCCACAGTAAGCCGCTTGTTGATTTTCTACCCAAAACGGGAACTTTATGTTTCTAACATTGAGTCATGGTAAATTATGTCTCCATTTAATTTTGTACTGTTCCTTTTCGTAATATTGATTATCCACTCCACTTGAACTTGCTTTAGTTGTCAGTTGAAATCTTTCATTTTCTGTAATTCTTTATTTTTTTGAGAATAATTACTAATAAGATATTTTACAGGGATACTTAATCGCTGTTTTTGTTGCAGACTTCGTATATTGTATCACTGCTTGCTCTCAGGTAATTTATTTGTTAACTCTACAGTGTTTTTCTTCTATTTGCCTGTACACTGATAATTTAACTTATCAATAAAGCCATAATTATCACACCACATATTCTTACTTTGATTTAGTGTTGCACTACTGTTTGTATTACTGGGACTTGAGATTTATAGCATTAGAGATTAGTATAGTCAGTGATTTACACGCAACAACACATTTAACTAGGTTTCAATTCATTTTTAAAATTAATGCGGATCCTATGTATTACAGGCTGCCTGTTTATCGAATAATAAGCTTTACTCAGGTCAATTTTTATGCACATGATTTGGTTTGTTTTCCTGCCCATTCCTCAAACTATCTCATGAATATATAAAATTCCATTCTTTATAGTTCTTTTTTGAATAAATGCATATTGGTTTCTTGAAATTAAATCATACATGAATATATATTTTCGTAGTTCTGTATAATTGTATTATTCATGTTAACAAAACTTAATATTGGGTTTCTTTGGCAACCCCTGAATCTGACGGTGGTCCTCCATCATATATTTTAAGGCTGAGTGGAAAAAGTTTGGAGAATTGGACTTTCTGGCTTGAGGTGCTCCATTTTTATCTTGTTTCCTTTGCTTTGTCCAGCCAATAATTTACTCTAATAGAGGGTTATTTTTTAAATCTGCTGGACTAAATTGATTGCTGGGTTGTTTGATTGGAGCTGTAGAATTTATTTCAACACTTAGATATTGCACACACATAGAAAATAATCAAATATACCAAAGCATATTAACTCACACGCACAATCTTAATGTAGTTCTTACATGAATAAACTGATAAGGCGCTATATGTGGTGTTGCATGAAATGTTCTGTTGTGCATTTACAAGTTCAAAATATCATTCTCTGCAGTTCTGCATTGTTTATTTATCTATTGCTTAATTAGCTGCTTGCCCGTTGCTTAATTACGTGCATGGTTCCCAACATATATATTACATATTCATTGTGTACATATAAATTAATTAAGTTTGTGATACCTTGCCTAAATTTTATAGTGCAAGAAGAACGGTTCTTAATTATAAGTCTTCAACTGCATGACATATATATTATATTAAGACAATGATAGTATCTATCGTTCACTCCTGGAATTAATCAAATCTTAATGTTTAATTAAGATTAGTAAACGTATATATATTACAAGTTGATCACTTGTCTAAAGCATTGCCAGCTAGCTTAATCTATCTTTTGAATAAATTTTCAACTCCTGTATTGCGAACGTAATAGAGAAAATTTGAAAACAATATATTTTTGGATGTAGTGTCTTTAGCATATTAGGATATGTGGATCTGTGGTTGAACATTTTAAACCCAGACTGTGAAGGAATGAATGATGTGTTTTAGGTTAAATTTATATATACATACGTTGGATCAAATGTAAGTTACATCGCTGTGTACTTCAGACTTTCAATCTGAGAAAAAAAATGTTCTCCTCAGCTTTGATCATAGCTGTACACATTTGATGTTCATAACGTTTAATCAGAGTTATGGTTTGTAAGTTGGATGCATGGATTAAATCTTGTAAATTTAACAGGCTATTGCATAGAAAAGGGAAAGCATATGCTTATATATGTTTACATGACTAATGGAAATCTTGCTTCTCACTTGTACAGTATGTTCAGAACTTACTTTTATTACATATTAGTTTCTGTAGTATGTTTAATTCCTACTCATCAAGAATTGACTGAAGATCCTTTGAGTTTTATTTATTTTTTCTTGTGCAATTTTGACTGAAGATCCTTTGAGTTTTATTTATTTATTATGAATTGTCGCTTTGTGTTCAAATGTGCCGTAGTTTTTGTGGCTGAAGTTTTGAGTATTGATAGATGTATTACAGTTTGGAGTTGTAAGTTGATGATGTAGGCAGAAGGCCAAAGGCAGAAGGGCAGCGATTTGCTGCTGGGTGGTGAGCTGTGAAGGACAGAGAGGGTGGATGAAATGGTAGGAGAAGTTTGTGATGATGTTGGTGTGGAGATGTATTGTTGTAGAGATGTTGGTGTAGTGTGATGATGTTGGTAGGAGATGTAGGAGAGGTTATTATATGCAGCTGACAGTAAGTTGATGGAGGGGGTTGAGATGCTTGAACCAAGGTTGTGAGGTTGTCGAAGCTGAGAAAGTGGGTTATATGATGTAGTGAATGTTGTGATCATGGGAAGAAGGGGAGGCAAGGCACTGTTGATGGAAAGTGAGTAGTGGTGGAGGTTATATGTTTGTTTGAGGGTATTGACAGTGATGAAGAAGGGATGGACACAGCAGTTTTGGTGATGAAGAAGGATGATCAGAGGTTTGGTGATGAAACAAGGCAGTGAGAGGTTTGGTGATGTGCAAGTTATGTATGTATGCAGTAGTTTTTTTTTGCACAGAAGTATGTTTGAGGTAACTACCAGGTTATTTGATGTAACTAGATGGTTGCACAGTTTGATGTATCCACACTTATTTTGTATAGATTATTAACACTGTAATTGATATATGCTTATTTTGGTATTATGTTATTCAGTTTGTATTTGCCATCAAATTTAATTTTGAATGATTGTAATATTGCATGCAATAATTGTTTGTTATAATCAATATATATATATATATATATAGTCTATTTGAGTACTGTAGTAATGATATTTTGCATCAGTTGTTAGTAACAACCGATGCAAAAAGGATCTTTTTGCATCGGTTTCAGAACTGATGCAAAAGTGTTAAGCCTGTTGCATTGGTTTCATATGCATCGGTTGTTGAACTGATGCAAAAAGAGGGTAAACAACCGATGCAAAAAGGACCTTTTTGCATCAGTTTCAGAACTGATGCAAAAGTGTTAAGCCTGTTGCATCGGTTGCATATGCATCGGTTGTTGAACTGATGCAAAAGGGGGGTAAACAACCGATGCAAATGGCCTGTTTTGTAGTAGTGTACAGGAGGGTATGTCTCGTAGTCTCGAAATCGAGCTTATATTTGGGTTTGACTTCTACCTGGTTTAAAGAGTGGCACTTGAAAAGAAATATGTACGAGCAATTGTACAGAACTGGATGTAGGTGAAATCCAAACCGATATAAAATCCCTAGTATAATCTCTCTGACTCTTACTTTACTTTACTGCTTTTATTTTTATCTGTGATTACATCTATGACCAACTGTTAGTATAAATCTGTGTTGCTAATCTTTGATTTGATATTAATCTTGAAATTATTTTTGAAAGTTTTGCATAAATTAGAATACGCTATTCACCACCCTCTAGTGTTAAATTAGCCTTATCCATAATTCTGCAATCAACATTTGAAGAGCACTAGGTTTTCAAAAACTTGTAATTTGATTTTTGAAAAATATAAATGGCTAGCAACACTACTAGTACACTTTTAACACTTTTTTCGAAGGACAACCTACCGCTATACCCACACTTTTTAATGGTAGTAATTACACTTATTGGTCATTAAGGATGAAAATTTATTTAAAGTCTAATGATTTAGGTATTTGGAATATTACATAGAATGAGCATACTGAACCCAGACCGACTTTTCACAATGGAGTGCTGACCAAAAGACACAAGCACTTAATAATTCTAAGGCCACAAGTACTTTATTTTACTCATTATATAAAAATGAATTTAATAGTCTCTTTTTGTAAATCTAAATAAGATATTTGTAGAATATTACAAGTTACTCTTGAGGACACTAGTAAAGTTAAACAAACTAAAATTTCCGCGTTAACTAATCAGTATCAATTATTTAAAACGAATTAGAATGAGTCTATTTCTGACATGTATTGTAGGTTTTAAGATACATTACATTCTTTAGTATAATTGGGTAAATAAATTTCTAAAGACGCCCACGTTAGAAAAGTCCTCAATTCAATCTCTTCAGAGTGGAATCAAAAGACACTAGCAACAGAAGAGGCTAATGACATTAGTACTTTAAAAATTGAAAAGTAAATAGGTAATTTAATGTCCTATGAAGCACAATGTAGGATATAAGAGAAAGCAACGCAAAGAAATAAAATTTGTGATGACCACCCTGCACCACCGGCACCAAATATACATGTATAGTGCACTGTAGCAGTGCTCGGCCAATGCAAGGCGATCATCAAGGTTGTAAAGTAAATATTATAACACAGAACCTATCGTATATCTCACAATGCATCGTATAAAATATAATAATAAACATCTCAGATATGAAACAGTCGAGACAGTAAATAACTAGATTAATCACAGAATCAGAGTAACAGTTTCGTACATTATGCAGTGTAAGAAATATACTTATATATCAAATAAGATTCAGCAAGGACTAAATACTAAGCATAGAAATCATCTATAACATCTCCAAATTACCATACTAGCCTACCTGACTAGCAAACAGTTCATATAAAGTAAATATAGAACATACCCTTAAAGCAGATCAAGATAAGTATCTGTAATTCTGTTTTCTGTCTCCCAAGTACAGTCCTTTTCATTGTCGCTCCACTGAACTTTCACCAACTTGACTGTCTTGTTCCTTAACCTCTTCTCATCTCTCACTACTACCCAGATTGGTTGCCTAACAAAGGTGAGATCCGGTTCTACTATTAAGTCTTCCAATGCGGTCGGAGGAATATCGGTCTCTAGATCATGCACATACTTACGAAGATGAGGCACATGAAACACATTATGGACACCTACCAAACTACTCGGCAACTCTACTCTGTATGCGAGCGTTTCGATCCTCTTTGTAACTGGGAACGGTCCAACATATCTCGATGCTAGTTTCCTCGACTTTTCGAATCGTACCACATCCTTCATCGGTGATACTTTAATGAAAAACGCTATCTCCAATAGAGAACTTTAGATCCTTACGCCTCTTATCTACGTAACTCTTTTGTCTAGACTGAGCTTCCTTCATCCTGCCTCGGTCAACTCAATTTTCTCTATTGCCCCTCTTACCAAATCTAGACCTAAAACTAATCTGTCTCCAGTTTCCAACCAACATCCTGGTGACTTGCATGGCCTTCCATATAAATCTTTGAAAGGTGCCATTCCTATACTAGTCTAATAACTATTATTATAAGAAAACTCAACTAAGTGTAGGTGATCTTCCCATGATCCACTAAAATCCAGCACACAAGCTCTTAACAAATCCTTGAGTACCTTGTTGACTCTCTCTGTTTGTCCATCTACCTGTGAATGGTAAGCGGTACTCATCCCGAGCTTGGTACCTAAAGTCTCCTGTAGACTCTTCCATAACTCGCTGGTAAATAAGGAATCTCTATCACTTAATATACTACTAAGATTTCCATGCAGTCTAACTGTGTTTTTCATAAATAATTTAGCTAAAACAGGCGTTGTTCTGGTTGAATTAACTGGAATGAAATGGGCACTCTTGGTCAATCTGTCCACAATGAGCCATATACTTTCATTTCGTCGATTCGACCTTGAAACCCGTCTATAAAATCCATAGATGTCGAATCCCATTTCCAAACTGGTATCTCTAAAGGTTGAAGTAACCCACTCGCCTTCTGATGTTTGGCCTTCACTTGTTAACATTTCACACACTGCTTTACCCACAAGTCAATATCCTTCTTCATACCTTCCCAGTAGAAACTCCTCTTCATGTCTTGATACATCTTGGTGCCTCTAGGATGAATCATAAATTTTGATCGATGACATTCCCTAAGAACTTCTCTCCTTAAGTCCCCAACATTCAGAACACACAATCATCCCTTCTTTCTCAACCATCCCCTCTGGTTAAGACTAAAATCTTTTAGATCATCAATCTCCAATCCAACCTCAAGCTTTTTAATCTTCTTGGATAATAGTGGATCCTCTTTCTGCTTAGAAGCAATCCTTTTGATGAGTACTGGTCGAACTTCCAAGTAGGATAATGTAGCAGTGCTCTGACTAGAACTAGCAGTCGATCTTAATTGCACACTGCAAGTAGTCAAAGCCTCTAGGTCCTTCCATTATGTTAACATGGCTAACACTACATTTTTATGTTTTTTGCTAAGTGCATCTGCTATTTTATTTCCTTTTCCAGGTGTATACTCTGTACCAAAATCATAAGCTGCTAAAAACTCCAACCACCGCTGCTGTCTCATATTCACCTCTTTCCGAGACAATAAAACCTTAGGGATTTATGATCTGTGTATAACTCAAATCTCTGCCCTAAGAGATAATGTCTCCATACTTTCAATGCAAAGATCACTGCAGCCAACTCTAAATCATGAGTAGGATATCTCATTTCATGTGGTCTAAGCTGTCATGAAGCGTAGGCAATAACTTTATCTTTCTGCATCAACACAGCCCCTAATCCGGTTCCCCATGCATCGGTATACACTACTAATCCTTGATTCCCGTATGGAACTACTAACACAGGCACGTTGGTCAATAAATGCTCTAACTTAAGGAATGATTCCTCACATTTATCAGACCAAATAAACATCACGTCCTTCTTGGTTAGCATAGTCAAAGGTGCTGTTATCCGGGAGAAATTCTTAATGAATCTCCGGTAATAGCCAGCGAGTCTAGGAAAATTTCTGATCTTAGTCACCATCTCTGGTCTCTTCTAGTTGTTAACAGCCTCGATCTTATTTAGATCAACTCACATGACCAAGAAACCTAAGTTCTTTCCTCCAGAAATGATACTTTGAAAACTTCGCTTTCAGTTAATGCTGCCTCAACGTCTCAAGCACTAATCTAAGATGAAATCCATGCTCTCTTTCATCCTTAGAGTATATTAAATTGTCATCTATGAAAACCAATATAAACCTATCCAAGTGCTCTCGAAAAAATTGGTTCATCAAATCCACAAAGAAAGCTGGTGCATTCGTTAACGAATGGCATTAGTAACCATTCATATGAACCATACCTAGTACGAAATGTCATCAACGGAATACTATCCTCTGCCACTCCTAGCTGATGGAAGCCCATCACCAAATCAAATTAGGAAAATACTCTGGCTACACTCAACTGATCAAATAAATCATCGATTTTTGGCGAATGATGCCTATTCTTGATCGTCTTCTCATTCAACTTAAGATAGTCTATACACATCCTTAACGTTCCATCCAGTTTCTTTTTGAACATCGTGGCTACTCCCCAAGGCAAACTTCTTGGTCTAATAAAAAAGTCTTTCTTTCTAAATCCATTAGCTTCACCTTCAATTCTTTCATCTCGGTAGGTGTCACCCGACTAGGTGGTTTACTTATAGGTTCTGCTCCTGGCACAAGATCTATCCAAAACTCAATGGCTCGCATCGGTGGTAGTCCTGTAACTGGCTCAAAAAAATTTGCAAACTCTCTTGCTACCAAAACCTAATTCAAATCTTTTTCTACTTCTGTAGCATTCAGTAAAGCACATGCACTTGAGTCTGACTTCTCCACCAAGTATACAATTCGGTTATGACTATTGGAATGTCTTAGAGATATTTTCCTATCTTGAAAAATATCCTAGTATCATATTTATCTAACCAATCCATATCCAAAATGATCCTGAAGCCTATGAAATCAAAAAAATACAAACTACATGCAAACTTATGACCTAACAACTCAAGTTCTAACTGATTACATCTCATCCCCAAAGTTGCATACCCTCCTATTGTATTCGCAACCCTTAAGGAAGTAACAAGGTATGAGGGTTCTAAACATAACTTATCTACCAAACAATGAGATACAAATGAATGGGATGTACCGGTATCAAATTGTATCCTAATTGGTATACCATGAATCAAAAGCGTACCTTCCATCACAGTCTTTCCCTTCCCAGTAGCAGTTGGTCTAGAAGAAGATGGTTCCAAAGAAAAAACATTTCCCTTGTCCGCTCTGACTGGTTCTGGACACTGATTCTTGTAGTGTCCAATTTGGTCACATTTGAAGCACTTCACTCCTTTCTTATCTACAACCTTTTTCCCTTTTCCAGTTCTAAATTCATGAGCATAATGTCCTTTCTTGTCACACTTGTAGCAAACTACATCGGCCTTCCCTTTCTTAGCAGCTCCTCCTTTCCGAGCTCCTTTCTTCTTAAAGAATTTCCTCTTCTTGCCCTGAGAATCCTGGGTTCCAACCTGCTTCTCCTTCCCATAAGTAAAGAGCATCTCTTCATTCCTGATTGCCATCACCACTACAACTTTACTTGGATCATGGAGGTATGACATAGTCGCCATGGAAATCTTGGGTCTTAACCCTTGAATAAACTTCTCATTTCTTTTAATGACGTTGTCAATGGTAGCATATCCGCATCTGGACAACTCATCAAACTTCGTAGCATACTCAATCGCCGACATCTCACCTTGCACTAAGTCCATGAACTTTCTCAGCAATACTGACTTGACAACTTCAGAAAAGAACCTCTCTTTGAATCTCCTTCGAAACTCTGCCCAAGTCAACTCTTCCTCGGGAGCTCCCATAGTAATATTATTCCACCAATAAAGTGCCGCTCCCTCAACTGTCGTGAAGCAAGACTCCTCTTCTACTCATCATCTTATCCCAAGTCGGCGAAAATTATTTCACAGTGCAATAACCTGTTTTCTACTTCAACAACATCCTCTATTCCCAAAAATGGCTTCCCACCAAGACTGGTATAGTCCCTACTCAGCTTGGCATAGTTATTGCCAACTGGGGCCACAGGATTAGCTCTTCCAACATTCACGCCATTACCCCTAGCTACTCCTACAGCCGCTCTAGCTTGCATCAAATTGACAAAGAACTGATACATCATCCTCATATCTACTGGAAGGGTTTCGGCACCTACATTGGCATTTGCGTTGGGGTTAGCATTTGCCTGTCGATCCAGATTCCTCCTGGTATTGGGTCGAGCATTTTCATTAGTTGTGATGCTTCCTCCACCTAGATTTCCTCTTCTGTTTCCTGCCTCCATACCTTCCTTTCTCATAAATCTACATACGAGCCTTAGTAAGATACAGAAGAACGGTCTAAGAGAGAAGGGAATACGTACTTATATATATATAAATGCAAGTACATTACTATAGCGTTAACCCAAACCCCGATCTCATTATCTGATTCTTTGGATTATGTTTTGAAAATCTTTTAAATTCAAATTTCTTTTAAAGTTACATAAACCTATGCTCAGATACCAACTTGTAACATCCCCTATTTAGAGGCCTAAAACTAGCCGCTATGGATGCTGCTGTCATCCATAGTTATTAATTCTCGGTGACCAAATACGGTAATATAACATTGATATACCAGAAACACATGAATATGAAATTTTCTTAAACTCCATTTATAATAATTTTCTCATTTTATTACAGATAGCATTTCAGATTCATTACATAATCCCATACGTAAGCCACGTTCAGAAAAATTACAATTTATTACAAAATACACCAAGAGCGACATATGAAGATGCCACATTGGTTGATCAGAGTCTAAATATAGGCACTATACAACTTTGCCATTGCATCTAAAAATACAGCAGAATTAAACATAAAGAACTCCTAAAAGCTAGTTTGCTTCCTGAACGTCTCCGGAAGATTATTCATCTAAAGGATAACCAGAAAATCTTAACTCTCAAACTACTCAAAATTAATTAAGCACCCGACGGTTTAAGAGGAAAACATAAACTTCGAGTCAGACTAAAAGTTTGATGTGAATAATAACCTACCATCTCGAACCATATAGATATCTAGTGAGACCACACTGCTTAGCGGAACGGGTTTTTCTCTCACTTGTATCTCAACCCAATTTATAATAACCATATACTGTGCACCTGCATCCATAATGATTAAGACATAAATAATAAAATGTATCATGATCATGTGCAAACATGCAATATGCTCTGGATTTCCCATCCCGGTTTACTTGACTATCTGTCTTAAGTTATAGTTTCTAGTGTCACTATTAACCTATTAGTTTTATGGGCTGACTAATAACATGTTCCAAGCATACGGAATATATGTCCGATTTTATAGTTTTCAGGGGATTACTAAGAACCTATTGGTGTCTACCAATAACATCATCTAATTATAGTTTTCATAGGGTCATTATGAACCTATTGGGTTCTCCATTAACATCTCTTATGTCATAGTTTTTATGGGATCACTATGAACCTATCAATCTCTTTCAATAACTTATTCCGGATATAGCTTTCATGGGATCACTAAGAACCTATTGGCCCATGCCAATAACAATTTCCATACATAGTTTTCATGGGCTTACTAAGAACCTGTCTAAACCAATAATCCTATGATTAATTTTTCGGGCATCCTATATTCTAGTCTGTTTGACCTCCTAGATGCAATTCTACTCACACAGGAGTTAACTCAATGTATATTCACTACTGGGTCAACCTAGCAGGTTATTCTGCCATTAACACCCCCAAAATGCAGTTATGGGATCATTATGAAGTGAATATGTCTACAAAAACATACATGATAACTGACCATAACATAATAATATAAACATCTATGATTTAATTCCTTGTAACCATTTTTCTAAGGAAATATGGTTAATACCCTTAACCCACTATCTTTAGCAAGAAAAGCTTCTTCAAAATTCCAAAGTTAAATGCCATTTCAAAACTCTTTCATATTGACATGGGTTTTACCTTTAAAAAAATGATATTGGGTTTCTTGTTTGAAAACTAAGGCTTTCGACTAGATCCTTTGGATCATTGTGGCATCATGAGCCCTCCGTTACTTTCCCTTTCGAAAGCATTACTTAAAATCTTAGAACTTCTCTTTCGAAACCATTAAGAACATACCCATCGAAAGCATTGAAACCTTTCTTTCGAAACACTTAAAGATACACCTTTCAAAGCACTTAAAACTCACCTTTCGAAGGCATTTAGTTCAAGTAGAATTTTTGGAAGCATAGATTCGAAACCGTTTGAAAGTATCTCTTTCGAAATCATTGGGTTTAACAGTAAATACAACTACTGGATCAAAGAGAACAAAAGCGAAAGCTTTGCTTTCGAAAGCATTAACCTTAAGAAAAAGAATTGGAGAAGAGGATAGCTTCGAAACCATTGCCTCCAAAACCATTTATGAAAGCGGCTGAAAGAACCCTTTCGAAAGCATTAGGAAGGCGGCTTCTATGTTAATAAAAAGAAAGCCTTCCTTTCGAACTCATTGTTATAAGGCTATAAAGAAAAGCGGCGCTTAACCAATTCGAAAGGAATAAATGCGGTAGCTAGGTATCGAATGAGTTCAAAATGCGGAAACTCCTTTGAAAGCTTCTTTAAAAAAATAAGCGGCAACCCTTTCGAAAGTTCCTTTCTAAAAGAAAAGACAAGTTGATGGATTTGAAAGCTTATATAAGCGACTTCAACCCCTTCGAAAACTAATTAGAGTGGCTTCAACCCCTTTGAAAGCATGCCTACGACACCATCATTCCTTCTGCCTTTCTCCAATACATTACATACAAATTACTTGATATCATGTGCGTTGGTTTCGAATAGGTACGAAAGGTCTAACTAGGCATGGTGACGGAAGCAAGCTAAGGAATTGGCAAAGTTGTAATTCGAAACAAAACTGATTTTATGCCTTTCAAAGTAATTTCTTTTCACCTAACTTGCCTAATTTGTCAAAATGTGATTGGTTGCCATTTCTTTATCAAAATCCTTTTCTACAAAGGCTGCCGAGTTCACAATTAACAATTTAAAACATTTTAAGCAAATAAGCCCTTCCCCTTGATAAAACATATAAACATCTAAGTCCCTTAACTTAAATAATTTAATACCCGTAGTAAAATACTTAGAAAAATTCCCCAAAAATCACAATAATTCACTTTTAATATGTTTTCTAACATATATAAATTTCAGACCTGAAACCATTACATAATTGCCTTAAATAATTTAAACCCAAAATTATCTATTTCTTCCATTCAAAATTCATAATAAATTATCCATAGCTAGGAATTTTATGAGAATTTTAAACCTATCTCCAAAATAACGTTCTACATAACATATTCAAACATCATCACATTCAAAAATCAATTTGCACGATTTTAACCTTAAAATCAAATTATATTATCCTACAAAAATCCTTGTTTAAATTATAACATGGCATATAACCAAAGCATATCATCATTCATCCATCCAAATGGTTTAAACCTTAAAATTGAATTTAAACATTCAAGAAGACATATATGACATGGTTTAGATCATCATTCACCTTGTTTGGATAAGGAACTTGAGATTTGTTCTTCACTTTAATCTTCATATCTTGAATCTTAGCCTCTAATTGATTTTGAGCTCCTCTTCTCCTAGGGTTTGGCTAGCCTTGTATCTCCTTTGTTGTGTATTTGGTTTATTGAAATGTGAATTAGAATGAGGTAAGGTTTAGGGGTTATGGTATATGGCTATTCCATTTTTACCCGTGCCTGATTCTCTTAAATCTCTAATTTATAAATCACACATATATTCGTTTAGTTAAGGCACGACCCTAATTAGTTCTCAAATCTAAATTCCCTATATCACTCTAATCTCTACATTATTCTATTTAATCTATCTAATTAAATCTTCCGAATAATGCTATTTAAAATTAGGGGTGTTACAGTATGCAGTGTAAGAAATATAGTTATACATCAAATAATAACTCATAAATAACTGTCTCTAAGTAAGGCACTAGCAAGCTCCATAGTGTTGTGCAGCTGAATAGCAAATGAGTACAATAATACGAGAGAATAGCCTACTGCTTACCATCTGTCCAGCTCTACATGCTCACTAGACCTAACATCCCTAATCTACTCATTTAAGAGTACCTAGAGTAATATGAAACAAAGCGTAAACAACCCCGGGTCAGACAACAGTTCGGTGTGAGTGGTAATAAATCTCTAAATACTAATATGCCACCATAATAAAACAAATGATATGATAGATCATACCTAACCTGTCGCTACATCTGTAGAGTTAGCACATATACAAAATATATGCTACTCTGCATTATAGTCATCATGGGTGTACCGTGCATAAAATACCAAGGGGTGTCTAGATATCTGCATCAACTATATCGGCATCAAGTAACATCCTTAGGGTGATAAGCAATCAAACAAACATAACATACATCATCCATCCTCACATTCACTCACTCAGTGCATTGGATATAAGGTCACTTGAATGACCCATCATGGTCAAGGACTACTCAATGTCCCGGTTCCTCAGTACTTGAATCCATGCCACTCAATCGGTTAGGAAAATAGACTCACCATCACGTCAGTCCAGGTATACACATTTCTAATCTAGAATAAAGAGCCATCACTCTCTCGGAACCATTACATTCCCAGCGGATACCTCTCTCTACGAGTATCCTAGAAGGCCTCGAGTGTTAATGATCCCTTTACACACGTCATCTATAGCAGAACACATCCTGGAACTGATCTCACGACTCTCATCATGAAGTCACCACGGTCGGGATGATTCTCTACCATCAACATCACATAGAATACCACTCTATGTCCCGTAGCCATCATCTAACAGTTCCTTTTATCCGACCCATAGTCCTCACTCTGCATTTCAAAGTACAACTATCCATCATCAGAGCCATCTATTTCCTCACGGAATCACCACCGTCGAACCATGCATCATCAACATCGACCATCGCCACCGATCCATCTTCAAACGGTCATAACTCGAGCATGCAAACTCCAAACAACTTTAAACTTGGAACGTAGCCTTATGGAGCCTTCCTTATCATCGATCCCTGCTTTCCACAACCCCATACTTCACATACGAGCTCTAACAATCCTCCACATGCTCCAACATGATTTGCAAGTCGATTGAGTCAACCCCCAAGGATAAGTACCGACCAATGAGGACAATCCTAAAGTTAGCCAAATTCTTACGAGTTGTTCCCTAACTCTTGTAGTCTATGCCTCTTGCTCCAAACCATGGTTCGCGCCCCGATCCCTTGCTCCAAGTACAAGAAAGGTCCATCGATCCCTACCTTGGTTTTTTTGCTTTACACGATCCAACACTTGGGTACTTCCCCAAAACACTTCACGTGAGCCATGCGTATGTCCATCCACTTTCCATTCACGAACCATTCTTATCATTCGCAAATGAATGGAAATTTCCATCGATCCCTAAACCCAAAAATCTTCATCGATCCATAAGCACAAGGCCACCACCGATCCCTCACTTCAACGGCCATAACTCAAGCACACGAATTTCAAATGACATAAAACTTGGAACTTAGTCTTATGGGCCTTCCTTGTCGCCCCATATCGATTGCTCCAATTTTGGAACAAAATTTTTGGAACTTCACCAATTGTTGGGCGTGTTCTCACCCAGAAGATCGCAAGGCCGAGAAGCTTGATTCATTCGCGCTCGCCTAAGCTCCATTCGGTCTCCTACCACCACCGGACCGTGCTCCTACCGGATCAGCCCAGCTCCACACTACCGGACCATGACCCTACCGGACCAACACGGCGCCATCCTACCGGACCATGATCCTACCGGATCAGCCCAGCTTCACCCTACCGGACAATGCTCCTACCGGACCATGATCCTACCGAACCAACCCAGCTTCACCCTACCAGACAATGCTCCTACCGGACCATGATCCTACCGAACCAACCCAGCTTCACCCTACCGGACAATGCTCCTACCGGACCAGCTGCCACCGGACCGAGACATTCCGAACCAAGCTCCTTCCGGACCAACAATACCAGGCCAGATCGCGCCAACCCAGGCCCACCAGCAGTTATACACATCCAAGACCCCTACCCCCAGCCTCACTCTATAAATAGAGGGGCAGGGGTACAACAATGGGGGACAAGTTTTGAGAGCTCAAGCATGGAGAGAACTTTCAAACAACTTTCTTTTACTTGTATCAAAGCTTTGTACTTGTAATCTAAACAAGAGAAGAGAAATAACATATGAAGTGGACGTAGGCACATTCTGGCTGAACCACTATAAATCTGCGTGTCTTTTTACAGTTTAGCCCCTGCTTTTCATATATTTGCATAAATCACCCAAATCACTAAGAACAACATAAGACCTACTAAACCATACGACTTTGAGGTGTTTGTCCATTTTTTGTGCAAACATTTTTGGTGCTTTCACTGAGAGCTAGAATCTCGAAGCTTCAGCTTCATCCACTTAACTGTTTTCCTAACAGCATCGTTCGCCACTTGGAAAACATGCCTCCTAAACTGAGAAAAGATGTTAGCAAAGGAAAAAACATCGCATCCAGCAGTCTTCCATATCCAGCTGTCACGAATCAAGTAAATCGTCCTCCTCCAGCAGCGGTACCAAATGAAGGACAGGCTAATCCGACCACTCCTTCCACAGAACAGCCCGTAGCAATTACTAGGGCAGATTTAGACAGGGTTGTGGTTGAAGTAACTAACCGCTTCACATCCCAGCAGGAAGCCTTGGTGGACCATCTCATGTCACGCTTAAGGGATGCTGAAGAGTCCAACTGCAACACTGAATCATGGGGCGAGTCCCAGTCTGGAGGATCCCAGAGACAACAAAGATCTTCCTTCTTCGAAGGAGCTAACGGCAGAAGTAGCCATGGTAGGAGCCGAGACCGAGCACAACCCGAAGTTAGGCCTGAGGAAACGTTTGGTACCAAACCCAACGTGGGAGGTACAGGGCGAAGGTCAACTGTAGCTGAGCATGTCATACTGCCTAACCATGGAAACGCTGGTGAACGGGGCCGAGCTAGAGTCCAGCCCGAAGTTGGACCCGAGGAAGTGCTTAGATCAGAACCCAGCAGGGGAAGATCAAGGCAAGGGCCAACTGTAGCTGACCCTAGCATGCTCCCAGAAGATCAAAGGCAGCCGCTGGAAAATATGAGGAATGATAGACGATACCATCCCTATAGGTCATCTGGACGGAATCAATCCCACAGAACAGAACCAAACTCCTTTGTATCTGCTCCAAATTCTGATGAAAGGATGGCACGCTTATTCAGAGAGTGTGTCCAACGGGAGCAAAGAGATCGAGGGATATGCGCTAGGGTAACCAGTCCTTTCGCCCGCAATATCGAAATCGCTATCACTCCCGAGAATGGAAGATGCCAACAATGGAACCTTACAAAGGAACCTCCGACCCCATTGTACACTTACAAAGGTACACATAAGATATGCTCATGAGTGGAGCAACAGAAGGAGTGCTGTGCAAATGCTTTCCGCTCTTCTTAGCAGATCTCGCTACCTCCTGGTTCTGTCATCTACCCCAGGGATCCATCAGCTCGTGGGAAATGTTGAATGAAAAGTTTATCAGTCAGTTCCGTATCCATGTGGAACAACCTAAGGACGCTTATTCCTTATCCAGCGTCAAACAGAAACCTGGAGAGAAACTGCAACAATACCTAACCCGATTCAATGCCGCAGCAGCCGCGGTCCAAGACGCCGATGAGAAGCTTATCCTAATGGCCCTCTGTAGTGGTGTGCATCCGGACACCAAATTTGCTAGAAGATTGACGAAAGAAAAACCAGCTACTTTACCCGATTTCTTCCACGAAGCCGGGAAATATATGAGGCTTGAGGATGCTGCCGTTGAGGGGCAGTCAGAACAGCAGAATAAGGCAACTCACAGCATCGCCCCTGCTGTAGCAAGGGACGTTCGAAGAAATGATTCCAGGGACAATACTGGGGGCAAGAAGGGAGAAAAACGACTATATCGGCCTGGACCAAGATTTGACACTTACACTCCTTTGAATGAGACCGTCGAAAATATCTTCCTTGCCACCCAAGGCGAAGTTAGATACAAATGCCCACCATATAAGAAGGAATCAGATAACGCGCAGAAGTCTGGAAAGTTCTGCCGCTTCCACGAATCTCATGGGCATGACACCAATGAATGCCATCATCTCCGAGACTTGATTGAGGAACACATCAGAAGGAAGAAACTGGAACGCTATGTAAAAGGTCAGGACAGGACTCCAACTCCTGCCAATGAGAACCCAAGGCTACCCTCACCGGAGATCGGCAGAGGAAACCGCAACACTAGCAGCTCTAGTCAAGAGAAGATAGTGGTCCATACCATCTCGGGAGGACCACACATCGCTGACAGAAGCTGGAAAGAAATGGAAAGATATGGAAAGTCGCTTAGGGACAATAAAGACTGTGTCAATTCGGTTATAGAAGAGCGCCACCCGAAGCGGAAAGAAAGTGATGACATCACATTCCGTAAACGTGACCTAGAGGGAAGGCAATACCCTCACATGGATCCCATGGTTATCTCTGCCCGGCTCGGCCCCGCCGAGGTTTACCGAATCCTAGTAGACACTGGAAGCTCAGTAAACATCCTGTTCAAACACGCATTCGACAAAATGAAGCTATCAATGAAGGATGTATCTCCCTGCGATAAACCACTACACGGTTTCACTGGAGATGCAAAGATGCCTCTTGGGCAACTGGACCTCTTTGTTGAGATTGGAAGCAATCCCCGCTCCGTTGTACGGAAACAGACGTTTGTGCTAATAGAAAACCATTCGGCCTACAACGCCTTCTTAGGAAGGCCAGCCTTGTCTGACTTCCAAATTGTCCTAGCCCCATGGTGCCTGAAGATGAAATTTCCAACGGACAATGGAGTAGGGGAAGTAGAAGGAGACCAGGACGTGGCTCGAGACTGCTATGTGACTGAACTTCGCAACAACCACAGGAAGGATAAAGGGAAGGGTGTAGAGGTTGCCCTCTGCACAAAAAGTCTAGAAGCATAGCAACTAAAGAAAGCCCCTCCTCTTCGATATACCAGCGACCCTTTCAATGAATTAGACCCTAGGGACAAAGAGGAGGAGGCCACCGCCGAGCCTGCAGAGGCTATGGAGTTTTTATCTGTAGATAAGCACGACTCGAGTAGACTATTGAAAATTGGATCCCAACTAAAGGCAGAGTTGAAGGAACAGCTCATCGATTTTCTCCGCCACAACCTGGATGTATTCGCATGGTCACACGCGGACATGACCGAAATCTCCCCCGACGTAGTGTGCCATGCACTAAACATTGATCCTACCAAGGCTCCCGTAAAACAAAGAAAGAGAAGTATGGGAGCAGAGCGATCAGCAGCCCTCGATGAAGAGGTAAAGAATCTGCTCGCCAATGACTTCATACGAGAAGCCATCTACCCGGAATGGATCGCTAACCCAGTGCTGGTAAAGAAGGCCAATGGGAAGTGGCGAACATGCATTGACTTTTCCAACCTAAACGACGCCTGCCCAAAGGATTGCTTCCCACTTCCCCGAATCGACCAGCTTGTAGACAGCACAGCCGGACACGAGCTGTTATCTTTTATGGACGCATACTCAGGATATAACCAAATTCCTATGCATGCTCCCGACCAAGACCACACTAGTTTTATCACCGACCGGGGTTTGTACTACTATAAGGTAATGCCTTTCGGACTTAAAAATGCAGGGGCCACCTACCAACGCCTCGTCAACAAGATGTTTGTAGGGCTAATAGGGCGAACTATGGAAGTATACGTGGATGACATGCTGGTGAAGTCAAGAAAAGCCGACGATCACGTAAGCCACCTAGGCGAGATGTTTCAAGTACTTCGCCAGTATGGAATGAAGTTGAATCCTCTAAAATGCTCCTTCGGAGTGTCATCAGGAAAGTTCTTAGGATTCATCATCCATACCAGAGGGATTGAAGCAAACCCTGAACAAGTCCGAGCCCTAAAGGATATCAAGATACCTTCCACTCGAAAGGAAATGCAAAGTCTGAATGGAAAAGTGGCCGCCCTAAGCCGATTCATCTCCAAGGCAACGGACAAATGCGTCCCCTTTTTCGAAGCTTTAAAGAAAGACAAAGGAAAGTTCGAATGGACTGACGAATGCTTAACCGCTTTCCTTAACTTAATCGAACACCTCCAGAAACCACCGGTACTCTCGACTCCAAGCGAAGGCGAAGAATTATGCCTACACCTTGCTGTGTCACCTCACGCCCTGAGCGCCGCCTTGGTAAGAGAAGACAACCGCATGCAGCGGCCAGTTTACTTCGTCAGTAAGAGGTTTACGGAGGCAGAAGTCAGATATCCTAAACTTGAGAAGCTGGCATACTGTTTACTAATCACATCATGGAAACTGCGTCACTACTTCCAGTCCCATTCCATCAAAGTCCTGACCGATCAACCACTGAGGCAGGTACTCCATCGTCCCGACACTTTCGGGCGACTACTTAAATGGTGCATTGAACTAAGTCAGTATGATATCACCTATCACCCTCGCACCGCCATCAAGGGACAAGCCATAGCTGATTTCATTGCAGAATTCACTACCAACGAAGATAAGGAGCAATTGGAAATAGCAGAAGATATCAAGTGGAATCTCTTTGTGGATGGTGCATCGAACGAACAAGGCTCGGGGGCAGGTGTGGTAATAATCACTCCCAGAGGAAACAAACTGCACTATGCTGTAAGGTTGGGGTTCGCTGCCACCAACAACGATGCAGAATATGAAGCAGTGATAGCCGGACTAGAACTTGCCATAGAAATCGGAGCCAATTCTTTGTGTCTTCACAGCGATTCTCAACTTATCGTTAATCAAATACTAGGAGAATTCCAAGCTCGAGAAGAACGACTCATAGCATATTTAAAGAAGACCAAGTTACTTCTCAGCCGATAGGACCACTACTTAGTCAAACACATGGCTAGGGAAGAGAACCAAGAGGCCGACAAATTGGCAAAACAAGCAAGTATGAGAGACATCGCCATCTTCGGGGCAGTAACCATCTCAAAGCAAATGGCCCCAAGTTTTGAGCAAGTGAATCTGATAGCTGCAATCGAAGAAGCAACTTGGATGACTCCTATCCGAGACTACCTACAAAGCGGCACACTGCCCAACGGACGTAACGAAGTCAAGAAAATCTTAAGGAAAGCTTCCCGCTACACAATTCAAGAAGACATCCTCTATCGGCACGGATTCTCTAACCCATTATTAAGGTGTGTCGCTGGGAGGGAAGCCAAGGAAATCTTATCCAACATCCATCAAGGAAGCTGCGGAGACCACACCGGAGGACAAACATTAGCAAAAAAGATACTCCGATATGGATATTTCTGGCCCACCTTAAGCAAGGACGCCTTGGATTTCATCAAAAATTGTGACAGGTGTCAGAAGTTCGCTAAGATTCCGCGGCTACCAACGACTGAGATTACTCAAATGACCAGCACTTGGCCCTTTGCAGTATGGGGAATTGACTTAATCGGCGAACTGCTAATGGGCCGAGGCGGGGCCAAATATGCTATAGTGGCAGTCGACTATTTCACCAAATGGGTGGAAGCAGAACCTATGAATAAAGTATCTTCAGCAAAAGTTATTAACTTTTTGATCAAAAATGTTCTGTGCAGGTACGGAGTCCCATTCAAAATCATATCAGACAATGGACTTCAATTTGACAGCGAGGAATTCGCCAACTGGTGCCAAGAGCACGGAATTCACAAAAGCTTCTCATCCGTAGCATATCCCCAGGCAAACGGACAAGTCGAAGCCGTCAACAAAATTCTGAAAACTCTAATATAAAAGAAACTCGAAAGTCAAAGGGCGCTTGGGTGGATGAACTCCCTACGGCACTGTGGGCCTATCGCACATCTTTCAGAACTTCAACGGGGCATACTCCTTTCTCTTTGGCATACGGATCGGAGGCTATGCTCCCAGTTGAAACCATTGTGCCTTCCCACCGTAGGATCCACTATAACCTAGAAGAGAACGAAGAACTCCTTCACATGTCTTTGGATCTAGTGGAGGAGAGAAGAAATGATGCAGTCCTTAAAGCAGCATCCCACAAACAAAAAGTGGCAGCACAATACAACTCCAAAGTCAAGCATCGTACCTTACAAGAAGGGGACCTTGTCCTCAAGCGAATCTTCCCCTGCCCCGGAGCACTAGATCCAATCTGGGATGGACCATATGTAATTCATAAAGATCTCCACAATGGAGCTTATATTTTGTCAACAGTGGACGGAGAGGTGTTCCAGAGGGCATGAAACATCCAACACCTCAGTCGATACTTTTCTTAACTTGTACTTCCCATAAGAAGTGAATTAACAAAGAGAATTAGTGGACGTAGGCCTTTTCGTGCCGAACCACTTTAAAAAACCTTGTCTCTTTTTTAACTTGTTCCTTTATATCTTGGCTGCTTGTTAACTTTATCCTTTTCTGTTGAACAAAATCCTATGCGTGTAGTGTTTCCACTCAACGCACTCCACAGCTCAACTTCACCTGGACAAGACCTGACAGGTACTATGCGAATCTATGCCCTCGCCAATGAGACACTTTTGCTCCGGCATCCCTCTGTTGTGGGTTAACTCATTGCTCGCGACGGCCCTTAAAGCCTACTGTAATGAGCCGATTATAAGCCACCGAGAAGGCCGACTATAGCTGAGGCAGCTCATTGCGGCGTTCGGCTCGCCGGCAACTGTGGACCGACTATAAGCCCCAACATAAGGTGTGGCCAGCCAGGGGCAGTTCACAGTTGACGATCGGCACCCACGCTAGCCGGCCACAGTAAATCGAATAATACCCGCGAGTACGGGCCATAATGGCCCGGGTAGTTACTGTGCGCGATCTCGGCTCCGATGTGTCTTAAGTGCGGCTGTGGTAAAAAAGAATTAACTCCCCGCGGAGGCGTAAGATGGGTGACAAATGTCTCCAAGACCCACAGCTAGGGAAAGTGACTACAAAGCCCGTTTGCCATGAACTTAAGCACATCGAAGGCCTTCCGTGATTGGAAGTTTTACTATTTTGCATATTTCAATTTTACTTAAGAGACTTTTTCTCCTATCCTCTGTAACAAACCCTGAAGTGCAGGACACAAAACAGGAGACACTCACTAATAGAAGCGGATACTCACAGCAAAATACTGGACCGCATCCCTTACTCAGTCACACAGGATATTCAAAGCTGCCATCTACAAGCAAAATATAAAGGACGGTATTTCCTTCTTTCATATATGCCTATAATTTGTTCACACCTCACGCTAACACTGCAAGTCATGAAGTTATGTTTTAAGCAAGAACCTGACATCAAACGCAATTTAATTACAAGAATATGCATGGTTATATTTCTTATGCAACATGTCAAAATAGCAAAAACATTCAAAAGACGACAAAATCAGCTTAAGTTAAAGAATTGCACATCAAGAATAGAGCTATTTATTACAAGTAGCAAGAATTACAACCTAAACATTACTCTACTGTTTTAAGACTGACATATACAGCCATGTCAAGTACACAAAAAGAATTCTCCAGGTCTAATCAGGGAGCCGGCTGCGTTGAAGTCTTGTCCTTGTCCTGTTGCCCACCTGTCCGGTCATAAAAAGAAATCATTAGTGATAAGCAACAGAGTTAACAAAAGAACAAACTAGTGAAGTAGAGGTTACCAGCAACTTCCCCTTGATCGTCTTGGTCGTCATCCCCTACTTCCACGCCTGCCTCCTCAACCGCGAACAACCTTATCCCCTCTTTCACCGCTGTCTCCTCCTCCTTGGTAAACTGAGCGGTGACCACATCCATCCTAAAGGCCGCTCCACCCTCCTTATCCGCCTCAGCCTTGGCCTCCTCTAGAGCCCTGAGGTAAATCCTAGCCATAACCCAGGGGTAGTCGTCCATCCAAGATAAGCTGCCCTGCTTCCAGGTGCGAAAGTACATGTCCTGCAGCATATCGTCCATCATCCCCTCATTTTCCTCGAACTCCCTCATACGAGACTCAGAAACCGACAGCCTTGCAATGGCAGCATCCCTTTCCAGTCGGTATCGCGAGCAGTCAGCCTGAAGGGACCTCCTCATCACCTCCATCTCCTCCTTTAGCCTGACCTGAGCAAGCTCTACGGCTTCAAGCTTCCCCGACAGCTCCTCTACCTGCTCAAGATCCGCCCTCCGAACCTCGTCCACTGTCGAGATGGCCATATTTATCTGTTCCTTGCAAGCAGCCTCCATCTTCCGCAATTCCGCCTTACTAGCCTCCTCCATAGTCTTCCTCAACCGCCCGGAGGCAGCCTCATGCTGAGAAATCTGAATGGCCTGATCAGCAAGTTGTTTGGCCTAGTTCGAAACCATCAATCGTAGTCGGATGTTGGCACTCCCAATCTCCTCTCCAGCCTTAACCAGCCGGGCATGATGCCCCATCAGCTTCCTAGTCTCCTCCGCCACCCGATCAATATTAGCCTTGGCCTTATCTCCCATGGTAACTATCCGAGTGGTAAGTAAATCGAGATCTAAGGACTTAGCCTCATCAAGCACCCGTACCATGGGATTATGGGGAAGAAGGTGCTTACCGGTAACTTCGTCGAAGGTAATATCATGGGAACCTAGATCCAGATCAGGATGACCCGCAAATGGATTACGAGCCAAACCAAGACGATCAATCTGCGTAACGGTAGGATTTTCAGACGGGTGCGGAGAGAGCGCGAACTCAGTACCCCCCTCAGTTGTATCATGAAGAGGCTGAACTGGGGGCTGAGGACTGAGTGAAGGTTCGGATAAGGGATGACTCCTTTTTCTCTTCTGAATACCCTCTTCAATAACCCCGAGAAGAGGACGGTAGCCGACTACATCCCCGGAACGGTGGGTCGGAGTCTTTGGCTTGGCGGAAGCTTTGGAGAGCTTGTATTGTTCAAGCCTGTGCCGAAGATCAGAGGCCTTGGCCGTTTTACCTGCCCCTGATATGAAGAACAAGTGTCACAAGCTTACATTGATCCATAATTCGAGAAACGCGGTAAATTAAAAGTTAAAAGAAGAAAGGAAACACATTAGTTATACAAACCCTGGGGAGGAGTAGGATACTGCAATGAGTCCTGGATTTCATTCCAGGACGGGAGCAGATCATAAAATATTCCTAAGTCCCTATCATAAATGGAGCCTGCAGGAGTCAAAAGTTCACCTTGAGTCGTCGGAGCCACCTTGGCTGGAATAGTCTGAGAAGACTCGCTTGCACCGGTCCCGGCCTTGTCAGCCTTCCCGAATTTCTCTACCAAAGCCGTTTCTCCGTCCAGCCCCTCGAAAGCTTGATTGAATGCATCATCCGTCCACTCCTGAATCTCGCCTGCTTGCCCAGGAAGCAAGGTCCCGATGCCATCGCCACCATCACCACCTTCCCGGTCATCTCCACCCTCACCTCTCTCCTCCTCCACATCTTCCTTCCCCGGAGTAAGTGGACAAGTGTTGGGGGAAGGACCATCCGACTTCTTAAGCTTCTTACCTCCGACCATTGGAGATTTTGAGAAAGGTTTCCTCTTGCCACTCTCTACCGTGACACCTCCCTTAGCTTGAGCAGCCGCCCTCTCCTCCGCTGTTTCCCTCTGCTTGACTACTGACTGCTGTGGAAGGATCAAATTATACTCCAGAAGAGTCGCATTTTTGATTAGGTAAGCAGCCGATCTATCTCTCCCGGGGATAGCTTCTATCTCAGCCGCCATCCGAACCAGGCGATCAGTCTCCACAACCGCAAAGCCACCTGTCGCTAGCAAAAAATGAAAACGTATGAGAAGAAGCATCGCAACCAGGACGGAAATTATAATTAAAGCATCGACTTACATCCGGAGGTGAAACGCCGAATAGAAACAGAATCGTCCCTGACGAAGAACCACTCCTTCTTGAACATGCTGTACTTAGAATACAGATCCAAGACCGGCTTGAAGGTTACAGCTGACTCCAAGCTGATGTATGGGGACCCCTTCTTATAGCCCCTCAGATTATATAAGTACTGGATCTCTCGGTTGGAAGGAGCACGCCCATGCTTCCTCTGAAAGATGACGAAGAGGCTCACCCGTATAGTATAAGAGTTGGGTTGAAGCTGGAATGGGGCCACCTTTAGATATGTAAGAAAACTGAGTACCCAAGCATTAAGAGGCGGGATGGCACCGCACATACAGTGGTATCTGCTGTAGGCAAAGTACCCTTCGGGAGGATCATATGGCATAACTTCTCTCCCTGGCAACAGCATGCGCGCCCTATCTATTCCAAAAGAGTGGGAGATGGCATCAAGCTGCTCCTCCTTGAGGGAGCTGGGAAAGCAATCGGGCGGGGAGTTCAGAAGCTCCTGAGGGCCGTACCCATCCACCAGTGATCTCGGGGCAATTCCGTGACGTTCCGGTCCTGGCTGAGCAGGGGGCACTGTGGAAGATTCTCCTTCGCCCTGGGGCTTCTTTTTATCCGATCGAGTTTCTGCTTTGCGAGACATTATCTGCAACGTCGAAAAAACATGTTGTTAAAACAGAGGATACAAACAAGCAAGTATGTGCAGCACGGAATTTCGCTCATGATATGAAAAGTGAAAGAAAAAATCAAGTGTATCAAGTCCATTCGGCATTCTCATTCTCAAAGGCCCATTCGGCATTCTCATTCTCAAAAGCCCATTCGGCATTCTCATTCTCAAAAGCCCATTCGGCATTCACAAATAAAGTTCATTCGGTACGTAGGACATACGAGTTTCATTCGGCGAAGGGAAGATAAGTACCTGATTCGGCAGGCCAAAGCGATTCGGCAATAGGATAAAATCTGATTCGGTTATTTGAAGCTGTCTCGTTCAGTAAAAGGTACGAAAGCCCTAGGCCCTTATTTATAGGCGAGCATAAACGACCGGATCGGCTGATTCGGCAAGAGCATCCAAGCTAACATTGTTGGTTTAAAAAAAAAAAACAAAGCACGGCATATGCCCCACTTTGGGGGGCAAATGTTGGGCGTGTTCTCACACAGGAGATCGCAAGGCCAAGAAGCTTGATTCATTCGCGCTCGCCTAAGCTCCATTCGGTCTCCTACCATCACCGGACCGTGCTCCTACCGGATCAGCCCAGCTCCACACTACCGGACCAACACGGCGCATCCTACCGGACCATGATCCTACCGAACCAACTCAGCTTCACCCTACCGGACAATGCTCCTACCGGACCATGATCCTACCGAACCAACCCAGCTTCACCCTACCGGATAAATGCTCCTACCGGACCATGATCCTACCGAACCAACCCAGCTTCACCCTACCGGACAATGCTCCTACCGGACCAGCTGCCACCGGACCGAGACATTCCGAACCAAGCTCCTTCTGGACCAACAATACCAGGCCAGATCGCGCCAGCCCAGGCCCACCAGCAGTTATACACATCCAAGACCCCTACCCCCAGCCTCACTCTATAAATAGAGGGGCAGGGGTACAACAATGGGGGACAAGTTTTGAGAGCTCAAGCACGGAGAGAACTTTCAAACAACTTTCTTTTACTTGTATCAAAGCTTTGTACTTGTAATCTAAACAAGAGAAGAGAAATAACATATGAAGTGGACGTAATCACATTCTGGCTGAACCACTATAAATCTGCGTGTCTTTTTACAGTTTAGCCCCTGCTTTTCATATATTTGCATAAATCACCCAAATCACTAAGAACAACATAAGACCTACTAAACCATACGACATTGAGGTGTTTGTCCATTTTTCTTGCAAACACCAATCTCTAAGAACAACGATCCCTAAAACTGATCCAATAGCTAAGATGTCATTCGATCGGCGTTTTCAACCATTCAAACATCTCAAAATCTTGCAATCATCATAAATAACCTATACCAACAAGTATACAAACAAACACATCAATATGAGTCATAAATCTAAGGGGTAGTATCCCTAAAACACATAGTATCCCTAAGAACATGAATTTACAAATCTAATCCAAATTGCTTGAAATTTATATAAGCTACTTTAAAAGGGTTTAAAAACATCATTTAACATCTAATATGGGCTAATTAGTGAATGTAAGCTTAAAACCACTCACCTATCACCTAACCAATCTTATCCAAGCTCCAAGCTCTAGGAATCCCAGTATAAATAGCAGCTCCAAAGGATCTCCAATAGCCAATCATCAATCCAAAGTGCAAATCTTGCTAATCTCCTCCTAATCACTCTTTTAGGCAAATTAAAGCTAGGGTTTAGGTGACTTTTAGGTAAAAGATTGTTAATGGGGGCTCTCTCTCTATTTTTGGTATGAACGAAATGATGAAAGAGAGTTCCATCAGCATTAACCCCATGCTAATCCCGAAATGGGACTTGGGCAATGCTATTAACTCACAAAATACCAAATAAGCTGTCTAAAATCAAGTGGAACTTCAAACAGCCATATCTTCCTAACAATATGTCTGTTTTCCTATTATGACCACTCTATGGAAAGAGAAACCATTATTTTGATTTAATAAATGTGGTTTCAGACCCCAATTCGGCTCTTATCAAAAGTTATAGGCCATACAATATTTTCAGGGTCAAAATGGTCATATAGAAATCCGACGAAAATCATAGATCTGGGAAATGTCCCTGAGAGTCATTTCCCAAAATTTTAGAATCATACGACCTCATATGAAAATAATATAAATATTCTATGATTCCTCGATATGTAGAATACAGGTCGTTACATTCTCCCCCTTTTAGGAATTTCGCCCTCGAGATTCCAAACAAAATCAATAGGGTCATCATGCATGCCTAACAACCATATACAAACATAAGCGACCATCATACACCAATCATCCACACATAGCAATTAAATGGGAAAAGAGACCATCCAAACCTATCCTAGCATGCAGGATACAATATTAAGGCATAAATGTACTTCATTATATTATAAGTGAAAGTAAAAGCAATAAATAAGAAGTCTCACCAAGTAAATAACTCTGGATAAGCTGTCCTCACACTCTCCTCGGTCTCCAAAGTGCAACCGCCTTCGGTTTCACTCCACTGAAACTTCACCAACTTCACCGTCTTCCTCCTAAGCTGCATCATATCACATTCGACGATACAAATAGGCCTACGAGATATCGAAGCCTTTGGTTCAGTCTCAATATCATCTAGCCGATCCGGTGCGATAGTTATGTCTGAGTCATGCAAAAATTTCCATAAGTTAGAAATGTAGTGAGAAATGTGGAATACATTGTGCACTCTTGCCATTCTTTGAGATAAGTCGAGTCTATAAGCAAGATTCCTAATCCTCTCTAGTATCGGAAACGGGCCTACAAATCTTAGTGCTAACTTCCCTTTACTACCGAACCGAATGACATTCTTCAACAGAGAGATCTTGACGAATACCATGTCGCTGACAGAGAACTCTAAATCTCAACGTCTCATATCAGTATAGCTTTTCTGTCTATCTTGGGTCGCTTTCATCCATTTTCGGATGATCTCAATTTTCTCCGATGACTCTCTAGTCATAGCTGGCCCAAGTATCAATTTCTCGCCCGCTTTCCACCAACACGAATGGGCATTGCATGGTTGGCCATATAATCCCTCGAATGGTGCCATACCAATACTAGACTGATAACTGTTGTTGTATGTGAATTCAACAAGATGTAAAGGATCATCCCATGAGCCACTAAACTTTAATATGCAAGAACACAAGAGATCTTCTAAGATACGATTCACTCTCTCAATTTGGCCATCAGTTTGGGGTGATAAGTTATGCTGGTGAAGCTCCATCGCTAACGCCTCTTGTAACCTCTTCATAAACCCACTAGTGCACAGCAAGTCTGGTCACTCACAGTGCTCTTCGGCAAACCATGGAATCGTACTATCCACTGCACAGACAACTCGGCCAGCTTGGCTGCCATTCTACTTGACTTGACGGGTATGAATCTGGTGTTCTTGGTCAATCGATCAACTATGTCCCAATTGTTGTGAAACGACCCAACTTTCTACTACCGGAAAGTTGCATCATTCTTAAGAAAGAAAGGGGTGAGAAATAGAAAAGATAAAGAAGAAAGAAGAACAACATCAGAATCTCAACAACGAAACGAATGAAATATAATATATCACATAAGAGATTACATAGTATACAACATCAATCAGAGTTACACAGAATATACATCACAGACTAAATAGTTATAAACACTTGTCTAGTTAATACAACACGATACAACTCAAATACCATACAGAGATATCAATACAACGGAACACTATACATATCTATATCGCTGAAGCCTCCTGCTCCATTGCTCCTCCACAAATCGTCAAAGCTAACCTGAATCCCTTGGCTACTCATAAAAATTTGAGTACCCGAGAGTTTAAGAAAAACAGAAATAAACTCCGGGTCAGACATGGGTCTGGTATGAGTAACAGGTTAAAGTTTCTTAACTTTGAAAATCCTTTGAAAACAAAGGGTATCACGTAAGACTTCCCACACATAAACATGGAAAAGTTTTTACCTTACGCTAACCAAACATTTGATAGGAAATCCAGTTATATTATAATAGTGTCTAGGGTTTTCAAGTTAAATATAGAAATAGCTGGAATGCTTACATCTCACGTTCCAACATAGTTGGGCACATCTAATACGTACGACATTTACTGGAGATTGGATTCCATATAATGGCAGGGCTACTGGGGTACCGCCCGTCACAGTACCTGGCCTAGATCAGCGTACCGAGGATTACTCCCAATCCCCTACAACACAAGGCCGGAACCATCCCTTACTGGACAGTCCCGAACGAAACAACCCCGGCAGTTGTGGCCACAAACTGCCCACACAGCCGAATATAAAGGGACATCTAGACAGAGGAAAATCTCGCTCTCAAGTGGGTGCTACCCACAAAGCCTTGCTGCACCTCCCCTGTTTTAGCCATTCCCGGTTGATGAGATTTCAAACCATTCAAGGAAATCAATATCATCCATCCATACATAAGCAATGATTCATAAACACACCATTTATAATTAATTTAAAATGAATTAAATTAATTATCTATCTCTAATTAATTAATTTAAAGTAAATTAAATTAATTACTTCATCATTATAAATCTTGCTTACATAACCATTAATTAATTACAAATCAATTAATTAATCATTCTCTAATTTCCATCTTAATTAATCATCCTGGATTAATTATCCTTTAATTACATTCAAGTAATTATTCTTTAATTAATTTCACAAATTAATTATCCTTACCCAATATACAGTAATTAATCTTTAATTACTTCATTTATTAATTAACTATAATTAATTACATTAATCCTTAATTAATTATATTAATTAATTACTCAAAACACTTATTATTGATTAATTAATCTTAATGAATCAATCCTTTAATTACATCATTAATTATATAATTTAATGATCCCTAATTTCATTTTAATTAATTATTCTACTTCAATTAATTACATTAAGAAATTATTACTTAAACCATAATTATTAATCACTCTGGATTAATCCCATTCAATAATTAACTACCTTTAATTACTTCATCAAATAAATTAATTACTCCTTAATTAATTTTCTCAATTAATCCCTCGATTAATTTAACAAAGTAATTTAATCCAAATTACTTCCATATTTAAATCATCTTCAATTAATTACATATAGCAATTCCATTAATTACTTCATTAAGTAATTTCTCTTCATTAATTACATTTAAGTAATTATACTTATCAAATCATCCAATGATTAATTTAAATTAATTAAACTAAATTAATTAACTTAAATAAATCAAATTAAACTCGATTAATTACATTAAGCAATTAATCCCTTAATTACTTTCATTAAGTAATTATACTTAACATTTTAATAATTGATTATCTTTCGTTAATCAATCTAATTATTTATTAAAATTATCACATTGATTAATTATTTAACAAATCTTAAGTTAATGACCTTCATTAACTATTAGCAATTCTTAATTTATTTTCTTAAGAAATTTAACTTAGATTTAATCAATATTAATTACCAATTAGTTTATTCTTAATAACCAATTAATTAACCACTAATTATTTAATTAATTTAAGTTTTAATTGTAACTTAATTAACCTTTAATTACTTGATAATTCATCCCTAATCATTTATTAAATCTAAACTTATTTAATTAATGACCTTTAATCACAAATTAATTAGTCTTTAAATAATTTGTCTTAAATTTAAATTAATTAATTTGAACTCTTAATTACTTAATTAATCATTCATATCTTTAATTAATTAAATTAATTAATTACCCATTTAATTACCTTAATAATTTTAATTACTCTAAATTATTTAAATCTTAATTTACCTTAAGATAAAACATTATTCTTACTAATGATCAAATTATCATTATCAAGCATCTTAAAACAACTTTGCTTTTACATTCCATTTTAAATTTATGATTTAAAATGAATACAAATTTAAGTTTGAAATCACACTTAAAAACTGGTTTAAACTTAGCTTTAAAAACATGGTTTAGACTTTGCTTCATAATTCAAAAATCATTTGTTTAGATTTAAAAACAGATCAGGTTCAAATGTTGAAACCTGTAACAAAGGCAACTACCCGAGCTACCCTAAATTTACTCCGAGTCTAACCTCCCACTACTTCGAGCAATTCACTCAAACGACCCGAGAAAACCAGAAACCCTCTCTGCTCAAACCCAAACTTCACCAAACCAGAACAGTGCACCGTGCACGTGCACGGTGCCGTTGATCATCTCCGACCAACCACGCTGGCCTCACCACGTCAGCGAACAACCCCGCATCCCACTCCGACCATCAGAACTCGACTAACCACCCAAAATCGAGATCGAGCTTCAAGCTCAAAACTGGAAC
This sequence comes from Allium fistulosum, assembly GCA_030737815.1. NCBI lineage: Eukaryota > Viridiplantae > Streptophyta > Magnoliopsida > Asparagales > Amaryllidaceae > Allium > Allium fistulosum. The sequence goes on along the minus strand of CM060908.1, from coordinate 79,798,435 downwards.
ACTTGAACCCAAACGACCCATCCCTGTCAACGCCACGTACTCAAATCTCCGACCCCGAGAATACTCGCAACTCCGGTCATCCACTTCGTCTACGTTCAGGCTATCACCACCCAGCATCTCGTTGAACTCGATCACGTCTACACGCCGTGGTGATCGATTCACTCCTCCTAGTTAAAACTAGGGTTCCAGCCTTCAAATCACAATCATCTACTCCACGCTGAAATCCACTAACTCCGGATAATTTTCCACTACTTTCCGATCGTTCGTGCATCACTACAGGGAACTACAACCTCCCAGATCACAGAGATCATCAGAAAACCCCAAATTCCCATTTTCTGGTCAAACCAGAAATATACTCAAATCCCCTTCCTAAAAATCGTAAATTTAGTTTCAAAAATCAAGTTTTAATTTTAGTATTTGATTCAAATTCCTGAATCAAAGAATCAGGGTACTTGATTTTTAACTTATTTTAAATGTTCTGTGTTGTTTAGTGTTTCCAGAGGCAATACAACATTGTTTTTACTTAAACAAATTTTTAAACTTAAATCCATGATATAACAAACATAACTTGTTTGAAACTTCAGCCCTAACAATAATTTGTTCAGGAGATAATTAGATTTGATTAAAAACCTTAGATTTGGAAACTAAGAACAGGGATATCACAGAAAACATTCATTCACACACATATATATACATTCACATATATACACAAACATGCACCCATATATATGTACATACAACCATACAAATACATAGATATGAACAAGCAACAGGTTTATTATATTTAGGCTTTTAAATAAAAAGTTACTCACCAATTTTCAAAAAAGGAAGAACAGAGCCATGATTTTGAAACAGGCCTTGAATTTTTAAAACTGAGCTTTGATCTTCCTCTAAATTATCTATCTTGCCTTTGTTGTTGATGATGTTTAAGTTGTAAAAATGGAAAGCTTGCTATGTCTCTGGTTTTTGAACATGATTTACAGATCTAGTTTGTACTTTTAAAAACTGGAAAGGCTAAGGCCCCGTTTGGCTTGTCGTTTTTAATTTTGTGTTTTCGTCTATACAAAAGCGCGTCCGTTGTACGTATTGTTAAAAAACAAACAATTTTGAAAAACGAAATTAACATGTAAAATAGAAAACAAGTTTTTTTTCTTCGTGTTTCGAGAGATAAGAAAAACACGGGGAACCATCCAACTCCTTCGTTGTCCGTTGGTCATCGCAACGGCTAAGAATTATAAAACTTCTCCTCTTATTTCTTCATGTTTCTTAGTGCCAGTTGAAAACACAAAACTCAAAATACAAAATGAAACCAAACGGGACCTAAGTCTTTTGAACGAAAATGAATGAGCAGATTGATATATAGAATAGAGTTTACAGGGGATGTTTATTTTATTTGTACAAGCTTCTTTTAATATTTGGTCAGAGATTTTTATTTTCTCTACTATGGCTGATATGATCTTGCTTGTACTAGGGGTGCTTTGCATTTATGAAGATGTCCTTGAGCCTACAAACTTATACTTTATTTTAAATCTCGCATGTACTTAAAATAGTTTTCTTTATTTTCTTATGTACAAAGCCATATCCCTGAGCAAACATGAATACATTTCCCTTATGCCTTACATAATTACTTACAGCCTAGCAAACATGAACCTATATTTTTAAGTGTACATAGTTATTTACTTCCTGCACAATGAAGATAAATATTTTTACTTTTACACTTTGTTTTATTCTTGCCTTTCTTACTTACAGCCTTATATCTAAATGCATTTCCAGAATTATCTCAAGAGCTCATTTTTCTAGCTTGCTTTAGTCTTGTTCTAGTGTTATAATTTGTAAAATAAATAAGTGTCTATAATATCAAGATGTTAGACTTTATGAAATGTGTTCACTTATTTCTCTTTTATCTTTAAAACTTAAACTATTAAATATTGTCTATTATTAATTATATTTTATACTTATGTTAGAAAGACTAAATTTTAATATTAATAAGGTTTATTTTATTTAATTTTTTTTTTGAAAGTCTAGATTTTAAAATTTCCAAATCATAGCTTCCCTTAATTAATAAATTTAAAATAACAATTTCTATAAAAACCCATTTGTAAAGATATTACATTATTAATATTATTTAAAACTAACTCATTATTAAATTAAAATAATTTATAAAAGAAATTATCCCTTATCCAATAAATTACTTATTTAAACAAACTATATTTAAAAAGAATAAAACAACCTTTTTGTTAATCTTATTTAAATTCAAACTTAAACTAAAATAAACTTAAAACAAATTAATATTTTCCTTAAGTATTTTAAACTATACAGTTATTTATTTAATATTAAATTACATCAATTCCCCAAATTACCAAAATATATTAAAATTAGGAAACAAGATATATTTATTAAATTTAAAATAAAGCTTATCTATTCACAATATATATACAAATATATATATATATACATTATAAATAGAAGCCAATTTATTAGCTTTTAAAAGATAAATTATCAGTTAAATATTTATCTAAAAGAAGATTATTAAATCAAATTCAGATCTTATTAACAATTATTATCAAATCAATTTAATTTTTAATAAATATTATTAAATTGATATTGCCCAAAATTCCGGGATGTCACATGTTGTCATACCTTGCTCGAGTCATTAGCAGTCCGTCAATGAAGTCCATTGATACTTATTCCCACTTCCACTCGGGAACTTCTGGCCATTGCATCAAATCACTAATCCTTTTTTGCTCTACCTTAACCAACTGGTAGTTTATGCATTTTGAGATAAATGTCTCAACATCTCTTCATCCCATCCCAATAAAAGGTCTGCCTCATATCATGGTACATCTTATTACCGCTGGGATGAATAGTCAATCTCGAATAATGGAACTCTCGGACCACCTCATCCTTCAACCCATCGACATCAAGAACAAACAATCTCCCGTCCTTACGGAGCCAACCGTCTCGGTTAAGTCTGTATTGTCTCATATCCTCAGACTCTACTCCAGCTTCAGTCTTAGCAATAATCTCAGCTAATCTAGCATTACGCCTCTGACTAGTACCAATCTGTTCAATAAGAGTAGGTCTGAGGTCATGCTTACCAATATCTCTGGTTCTACCTCATATCTCGGCTGGAAATTGTAACGACCCAGTGTTTTGGACCATTCAAATCGACAATAAATCCACACATGTCGGACTTGAATAATTCAAAACGATGGATTGTAAATAAAATTTGGCAAAACTCAGAATATACATTAAATAAAATAATTACAGATCACAGACACAGAGTAATATAATAATAATGCAGTGGAAACAAAAGGATAGTAGTTCATGAAGCTACTATATATATAACAGAGTTAAACAAGATACAACAGAAGTCTCGAATACAATAGATGTCTCAATACAATAATCAAATACAAGATATGGATACATCACTGGAATCAACTGAATAACTGAAAGCAGGATCGATAGATAGCTGGATCTCCAAGCAAAGATCCAACTCCAAAGGTGAGTCCCAAATGCTGTATCACTCAGTCTGACCCGAGCGTAAAGCAAAACACAAAACACTCGAGTCAGGATTAACATTCTTATATCAATAAATCCAACTCAAATGAAATATCAACTGAAATACCAGTAACCTAAAGGATGTTTGGGATAACCATCCTCTAAGGGTCCGTTAAACTATTTACTATGTAGTAATATACGCTATATACAGTATTGTCTAATTAGTAAAGTATAATCATATAGAAAATAGCGTTAAGGGGATGGAGAACCTTAACAAGGTCGGATCTTAAAATCATAATCGTAGTAAAGCTCGATATGGTAGGTGACACGGCACACAAGGCAATGCCAGGGTAGATATACCAATTACGCACACGGACTGATGGATACGCATAGCAGCCACTACCGTTCCACCTCGAACAACACTCCCAAATCGAAGGGTGGCCACCAAAAATCAACAAGTAATAGAATGAAATCGAAGAAGTGCGTCTGATACGAGGTGCTACCTCATTGGTCCGAGATCGCTTGTAACGACCCAGAATTTTTGATAATTAAAATTCGAATATTTAATTGATTTTAAATATTAATAAGTGGAATTAATAAGTCGGATAATTTAAAATTCGAATATTGAGTTTAATTGGATAGTTAAATCAATAATTTAATAGTGAAATTCCAGAGATAATTGAAAATCGAGTTTAAAATGATTGAAAATGATTTCTAAAATTTTATTTAATCATACTGGAGTTATAGAAATATTTTAGAACTTTCAAAATCGAATTTAGAGTTAAATTGTGAAAATCGAATATTTTAATATTTAATTATCGACTGTAGAAATAGCCAATTTTCGAACAGTCTCAGAATTGAACGAAACCAGTTCCATTGGATCCGTAATAGTTTATTATTATCGGATTTCAATTTTCATATCAATCGGAGTTGTCGTTGGACCGTGGCAGCTCGAAACGCATCGATATCGTTTTAATTTTAAATCGTCGAGTTAAAAATAGTCATTTTTCAAAAAGTCTCGGATTTCGACGAAACCAGTTTCATCGGATCCGTAATGTGATATTATTGTAAGATTTCAAATTTCGTAATTTTTGGATTTACCGTTTGTCCGGGGCAAACCAAAACGCCTCGAAATCGATTTAAATCGGTTTAATTTAAATTGATCGTTTATTGTCATATCTCACACATACGATCGAATTAGCTTCCGAAACCTGTTCCATTGCGTTCGGAACGCGGGGTAAACCTTAGAAACGTCAGCCGTCACGCTCGATTTCGAGTTTGAAATTTTTCGGATGAATAGTGTTGAGATAATTTTCTATAAAAACCCTTTATTTTCACAAATTGCAAAAGAAAAAAAAACCTAGGGTTTCAAAGTCAGGCCGCCACCATCATTCAGTGGCTGAAAATTATCCTTCTTCCTCCTCGTTTTTCTTCAAATCCGTTAATTGATTCGTAAAACTCCCAACTACAAAATTGTTGATCACATCCTCCTCTACAAATTCAACGGTTGTGATCAAAATCTAAGCGGTAGATCATCGGCAATTTCATGATGAACGGCGCACGTTCAAGGGCAGTTTTCGTGGTGATGGGCTGACCGAGCCCTATGGGATTCGAGCCGTGGGTAGCTCTGGGCGATGGCGTTCGAATGGGGGTGGTTTGATGGGGTCTGGAGGTCGGTAGGTGGTCGCGTGATTAGGTTAAAGTGGCGGCGTTTGGGTTGTTCTTCACGTGATAGCCTGGGAGTGACGAATGTGAATGGAAGAAAAGGGTAACGGCCTTGATCTGCTCGAAAGGAATCAACGACCTAGATAAGCAGGGGTATAAAAATAAGCAAAAGAAAATGTATATTATTTATATTTAAAATTCGTGTAACTTTAAAAATGCATATCTTTTTGCTGCGAGGTCGGAATCGAACGAAACGAATTGCGTTGCGTTCGTATCGTCGAATACTTCGCGATGCAACTGGATTGGAGTCGGTTGGAGCTAGTTTGAATTTTGGGTAAAATTAAACGCGCGTTTAATTTTATTCGAAATAAACGCTGGAACGGAATTTAAAAGCTAAGGTGAGATTTTTCTCACTCAAAATTGAATGTGGAATTTTTGCAGTTATTGATTGCTATTGGATGTGATATTAGATATAGTAGGATATATCTATATATATGTAGCAATATATACATATTGGCATATGTATATATTGGATTGATGATTTCCCGCCTCGTATAGCGGATGAGACCCTATTGCGCCGTGAGTAAGCGGATTATTTTTATAAACCCATATACCGCGATAATTCCGTACTGGAGCGGAATTGGTATTGTGCTAACATCTTTGGATGCAGGAAAACAGGTTGGAGGGATCCAACTGGATTCCTTAACTGTATGTACTTATTTACAGATATTGTGATATATTCTGTTATCATATGATGATATATGATATTTGATTGTTGTGATTGATTGTTTGATGCTGTAGCATCATCGGATCCAATTTTGAAGTTAAAAACAACAATATTATTTTTAAAAGGATTTCAAAGTGATTTTTTTTTAAATATATGTTTTATTGAATTTTGGAATTAATTCATTTTAAATAAATAATTGTTATAATTTTCGTGTTATAAAAAAAATATGAGATTTGTGAAATATAAGCGAAAAGTGGTTTTTGAAATATAAGTTGATTAAATTGTAATTGGGTTAAATTGAAATTTTTGACTTATTATAAATGGATTACATTTATAGAAGATGTATAAAATTGTTATTTTATAAATAAAAATAAGGAGATTATTTAGGAGTTCTATCAATGTTAGAATGAACTTATAAACGGATTTTATAAGTAAGTAGTATTAATAGATATACGATTTGTGACGTTATAAGATGAAGGGTTTTGAAACTAAATGAATTATAAGTTATCAACTTATGATTTGGATTTTTGTTATATAAATGAGTCAAATGGAATTGTTTAGGTAAGGTATTTCATAACTTGAAATTGTTATAAAATATAAAGTTGTGATTTATAAACGTTGTTTATAAATCCGAAAATCACTTATTTTGATAAGTGAATTGTAGGAGTAAATTAAAGGAATTATATCCATGATTTTGGACAGTGGGTAAACTTTTAAATAAAATGTGTAGAAATGTTGAATTTGGATAGTGAAGTATATTCACGATTTTGGACAGTGAATATATTATTAAATAAAATGGGTATGTTTTGGGAAAGCGATATTATAAAATGAAGTAATTGTTTTAAAAGATGTTTTAAAACGTGTGAATTATCGAAATCATAGATTTCAACATTTATCGTTGAAATAGACGTTTTCGAAAAATAAGGAAATGATGGACTATAACACTGTTGTTATAGTAAATGATTTCCGAAAGAAAATGTTTTTATGTAGTATTGGGATTTATATACCTATCTTAATTTCGAATCCCTATACTAGTGATTTTGAGTCGTCGTAACGATGTTTTACGTAACATTCGTTTTGACTCAAATAAATGTGTTTAAAGAGAATGGTTTCCTAAAAGAATGAATATATACTTAATATTGATTTAAGTATATCGAATATTTTCAAATGTTGAAAATAAATGATTTGTGAAATACTTATTTTTAAATAAGTATGGAATTGCTTTTCCAACATGAAACGAAGGGTTTGAAATTTTATCTTTTAAAGATAAATTGAAAAGTGAATATTTGAAATTTGTTTTCAAACGGTTAAGTGTGGAAATTATATATCTAGTAAAGATATTTTGGAAAATAAATAATTTGGAAAATTATTTGGAATCTGATGATGTTGCGCATCTTTATTGATAGTTAAATAACCGACTATCAATAATTACCTTTAGATAGGTATTTGTTGCGATTGGATGAATTTGAATGCCACACTTATTTTTGAATAAGCGCTCACTATTCGGGTTAGCCGGGAAAGGACCATGGGGTCGTATAACCCATTCCGAATATGTGATACGTCGTTATGAATCGCATTTGAAGACCGGTGTTGAAGACCGGATATTTTTGAAAACGGAAGGATTACCGTCGAGTTACTCTACATCGGCTGATCTCCGATTTAGAGGTTTTATCACCCTTAGTGACGGGAAGTCCGGACGTGATTAGAAAATTATCCGGAAATGCAAGGGCTTCGTAAGAAGTGCCTTCGGTTCTGTTCGATCCCGGAACAGACTTGTATGGATTGTGTGTCTGACGTTACAATTTGAGATATAAAGCTGATTTCTTTCAAATACATTTCTGTTGGTGGCGGAGAATTTATTCTCTTAGCTTAACACCCTTCTCTGAGACGTACGAGCTCAGAGGTTATGTAGTTGAAATTTATCAGCGATATACTCCCAATTTGGTAACGTGGCATACTGAGTGTTGCTGTGAAATGATCAGTGTTTGATCATTTGCGATATGATCATTTGTTTGATCTTATATCTTTGTGATCATAGGTTGATCATTTTGTTGACCCGAAGCAGGGCTTTTTGAGAAAGCGTAGCTTTGTGGACGAGACTTCGTCGAGCCTCACACCCCGGAAATGGTCGAAACAGGAAGGATGCGGCAAGGTTCTAGGGAGTAGCGCCCCTTAGTGTATGTCATTCCTTCTGGATAAAGGTGGTATCATGGTATGGAGCCCAGATACTTAACCTCTGTGGTTACTGCATTATTATTATCTATGTGGTTTGTTGCGAATCGGGGATCCTCGGGAAGATCGGTGACGATCGGGGGATGGCATACGCGTGTCAGTAGTTACCTATTTTTGCAGAGGTAACCCGGCCTTGTGTTGGGCAGAGATCCGGTTAGGTTCTCGGGTCGTCTATTCCAGGGACGTACCCATCGTGGATAGGAAGTTCCTTAGCCTGACCATTTGTTGGAAATCCAAAGAAACAATACGAGCCTTGTACGGTTTTAGTTGTAGAACCTGCCATTTAATATGGCAGCTATAGCAAGCATACTATAATGGTACCTATGCTGGCTAAGATTTATATTCTACTTTCGAAATGTTTTCTACACTATGCACTAATAATAATATCAAAAAGAATTTGATTTTTTTCATAGTAAGCATCTTTGACTATCATAAGAAGAAATCTCCTCCAAGTCTGCGTTTGCATTGTGTGTGTGGCGGGAGGTCTTATGGTAGTTTCATTTTCCAAAAGCATTTCGAATTGACTTTAAAATTTTCCTGTTGTTTATTTTAAAGATAAACTGTTTTACGATCTCACACCAGTCACCATGACTGACTCGGAGTTTATTGTTTCCCTTCTAAACTCTGGGTGCCCACAAATTTCCACACGGGCAGTCTAGAGTTATGTTATCAGGATATTCTGGAGCTTTGGAAGCAAGCTGGATGGCGAGACGTAGTATTTGTATCTGATATGATTTATTCCGCTGTGTATTCTGTATGAGGACAAGTTATATAACTGTCCATTGTTGTATATTGACTCAGATGATTGATGTATGTATAAACTGATATAGCTCTTTGTTTTAAAAGACTAGTGTTTATTTATTATATATTGTTCCGCTGCGATATGTGAGATTCTGATATTGTTTCTGTTTCTATTGTTGTTCTGTTGTTCTTTTCTTCTTCTTCTACCTTTTTCTTCTTCTTAAACCATCATAGTTCGTATTCCCGTTCATTTTGAGTTAATCAATGGAGATTAGTGATTAATCAAGAGGTACGGATTTGCGGGCCATGACATTTGGTATTAGAGCATATGGTTAAGCGACAACCCTGCTCTGTTGGGTGTTACTCATTAGAGATAGAGTCAGTAGTACTCTAGAATGAGTTTGAGTGTAATAATAGATATGAGCGCGTATTTGATATTTGAATATAAAATTGTTTTATATTGTGATGATTGGTTTGTTGAGTGGTATATGGATTCTGGTCGGTATTGTCCGTACAACTCTATCGATAGGGATCTCTAAACACTTGAATAGAACAATTCGGCACAATATTGTTTTAAATAGGGTAAATGAGATAATTTTGCCCAAAACTATTTTTGTATATAAAAGAAATGATTTTCTGTAAATTATTACAGTATATGGTTGCATGGTTGCTAGAAGTAATAATATTAAACTATTATCATTGAAATTAAATGAGAAATTGGAAATATAACTCCAAAGTTAAGAAATGAATTCACATACAAATGAAATTAAAGAATGTAAATTATAAATGTGAATTGTAATTTAAAACGGGATTCCAAAGAAGTTTTTGGAAATGTTTTGAAAAATTTGAAAATTTTGGAGATTTATAAAGTTTAAATTCCTTTTTGATTTGAAAATGGATTTCAAAGGTTTTGAAAAATGTTCTGAAAGGATGAAAGCTCTAAACTCTTTTCGGTCGTTGGAAAATAATCCTGATGATGATGGCCACATCATTAGAATTCATTTTCGGGTTTCCAAAAGAGAAATTGCTGCCAAATTGTTTTATAAATTTGAAATTCAAAGAATGATTTGAATTGTTTTCAAAAATGTTTTTGAAAGGATTTAAAAGACTCTGGAATGCTATATTAAAATGTTTATGAAATGTTACTAAGTTGATAACTTATACAATTTAAATTTTGATAGAATAAATTTAACTTATAGAATGAAGTTAAATCAAAGTAAGTATAAGTGAATCAATTAAATAAAGTGAAAAGATTACTTAAAGAAAATTTATTAAGTTGAAAATAAATTTGGAGTAGTAACAAATAAATTGGAATTGAGTATAGAATTATGGAAGTAAATTGTGAATAAATAAATTTACAATTGTGATTAATGAAAGTGAAATTCTTAAGTAAATGTGATATTGAAATTATTCTAAGTGATGATGGAATGAAGATAAAATTGGAATTAGAACTGAATGTTGAAACCGAATTTGAATAAAGTGAATTAGAATTTGTAATGAATTAGTAACTGAAACTAATTTAAAGTGATGCAGTTATGAATGAAAGATAATTGATAAAATTCAATATTCAGAAGTTAAATTGAATTCCAATAGAATTAAAAATTGAGAATTAAAATTCAAATGAAATTTGGAATATAAAATTTAATGATAATGAATATATAACTTCAACAGTGAAGTAAGAATGATATAAGTAGTTTATATCGAAATTTTGTAATAGGATTTGCAAAATGGTTTGAATGCTGTAACTAGATATTATGGCTAGTAGGATATACAGGTTATAAAGGAATTGGATTTGATTTCAAAGATAATTTGAGTTTGCTCGAAAAGGTATGTATTTGAATTTCAAATATGAGATTTGCTGATTTCTTGTTTAGCCGCTTGGCTTTTTCTTTTCTTTTTGAAATCTGAGAGTCCGTAGGGACGTTTTGTAGTCGTACCGTATTAGCCGCGCAAAGGAGACGCTGGCGAAATTTTTCGAAAATTTCGAGTGTTAGAAAATTTTTGAGAAAATTTTGAAGTTAAAATTTGAATCTAAACTCGAATTTGAATTTTGAAGTTAAACAATGTTGTTTAAAACTCATAATTGAAGTTAGAAAGCTAGTTGAATGATAACGAATCTTTATTAGAAAGATTTGTTCTGAAAATTTGAGAAAACTATTGAATTGTGAAAAATAGTAGACGAGTTAAGGACTTTTCTTCGTGACTTGTAATTTCGAGGACGAAATTCTTTTAAGGGGGGAAGTCTGTAACGACCCAGAATTTTTGATAATTAAAATTTGAATATTTAATTGATTTTAAATATTAATAAGTGGAATTAATAAGTCGGATAATTTAAAATTCGAATATTGAGTTTAATTGGATAGTTAAATCAATAATTTAACAGTGAAATTCCAGAGATAATTGAAAATCAAGTTTAAAATGATTGAAAATGATTTCTAAAATTTTATTTAATCATACTGGAGTTATAGAAATATTTTAGAACTTTCAAAATCGAATTTAGAGTTAAATTGTGAAAATCGAATATTTTAATATTTAATTATCGACTGTAAAAATAGCCAATTTTCAAACAGTCTCAGAATTGAACGAAACCAGTTCCATTGGATCTGTAATAGTTTATTATTATCGGATTTCAATTTTCGTATCAATCGGAGTTGTCGTTGGACCGTGGCAGCTCGAAACGCATCGATATCGTTTTAATTTTAAATCGTCGAGTTAAAAATAGTCATTTTTCAAAAAGTCTCGGATTTCGACGAAACCAGTTTCATCGGATCCGTAATGTGATATTATTGTAAGATTTCAAATTTCGTAATTTTTGGATTTACCGTTTGTCCGGGGCAAACCAAAACGCCTCGAAATCGATTTAAATCGGTTTAATTTAAATTGATCGTTTATTGTCATATCTCACACATACGATCGAATTAGCTTCCGAAACCTTTTCCATTGCGTTCGGAACGCGGGGTAAACCTTAGAAACGTCAGCCGTCACGCTCGATTTCGAGTTTGAAATTTTTCGGATGAATAGTGTTGAGATAATTTTCTATAAAAGCCCTTTATTTTCACAAATTGCAAAAGAAAAAAAAACCTAGGGTTTCAAAGTCAGGCCGCCACCATCATTCAGTGGCTGAAAATTATCCTTCTTCCTCCTCGTTTTTCTTCAAATCCGTTAATTGATTCGTAAAACTCCCAACTACAAAATTGTTGATCACATCCTCCTCTACAAATTCAACGGTTGTGATCAAAATCTAAGCGGTAGATCATCGGCAATTTCATGATGAACGGCGCACGTTCAAGGGCAGTTTTCGTGGTGATGGGCTTACCGAGCCCTATGGGATTCGAGCCGTGGGTAGCTCTGGGCGATGGCGTTCGAATGGGGGTGGTTTGATGGGGTCTGGAGGTCGGTAGGTGGTCGCGTGATTAGGTTAAAGTGGCGGCGTTTGGGTTGTTCTTCACGTGATAGCCTGGGAGTGACGAATGTGAATGGAAGAAAAGGGTAACGGCCTTGATCTGCTTGAAAGGAATCAACGACCTAGATAAGCAGGGGTATAAAAATAAGCAAAAGAAAATGTATATTATTTATATTTAAAATTCGTGTAACTTTAAAAATGCATATCTTTTTGCTGCGAGGTCGGAATCGAACGAAACGAATTGCGTTGCGTTCGTATCGTCGAATACTTCGCGATGCAACTGGATTGGAGTCGGTTGGAGCTAGTTTGAATTTCGGGTAAAATTAAACGCGCGTTTAATTTTATTCGAAATAAACGCTGGAACGGAATTTAAAAGCTAAGGTGAGATTTTTCTCACTCAAAATTGAATGTGGAATTTTTGCAGTTATTGATTGCTATTGGATGTGATATTAGATATAGTAGGATATATCTATATATATGTAGCAATATATACATATTGGCATATGTATATATTGGATTGATGATTTCCCGCCTCGTATAGCGGATGAGACCCTATTGCGCCGTTAGTAAGCGGATTATTTTTATAAACCCATATACCACGATAATTCCGTACTGGAGTGGAATTGGTATTGTGCTAACATCTTTGGATGCAGGAAAACAGGTTGGAGGGATCCAACTGGATTCCTCAACTGTATGTACTTATTTACAGATATTGTGATATATTCTGTTATCATATGATGATATATGATATTTGATTGTTGTGATTGATTGTTTGATGCTGTAGCATCATCGGATCCAATTTTGAAGTTAAAAACAACGATATTATTTTTAAAAGGATTTCAAAGTGATTTTTTTTTAAATATATGTTTTATTGAATTTTGGAATTAATTCATTTTAAATAAATAATTGTTATAATTTTCGTGTTATAAAAAAAATATGAGATTTGTGAAATATAAGCGAAAAGTGGTTTTTGAAATATAAGTTGATTAAATTGTAATTGGGTTAAATTGAAATTTTCGACTTATTATAAATGGATTACATTTATAGAAGATGTATAAAATTGTTATTTTATAAATAAAAATAAGGAGATTATTTAGGAGTTCTATCAATGTTAGAATGAACTTATAAACGGATTTTATAAGTAAGTAGTATTAATAGATATACGATTTGTGACGTTATAAGATGAAGGGTTTTGAAACTAAATGAATTATAAGTTATCAACTTATGATTTGGATTTTTGTTATATAAATGAGTCAAATGGAATTGTTTAGGTAAGGTATTTCATAACTTGAAATTGTTATAAAATATAAAGTTGTGATTTATAAACGTTGTTTATAAATCCGAAAATCACTTATTTTGATAAGTGAATTGTAGGAGTAAATTAAAGGAATTATATCCACGATTTTGGACAGTGGGTAAACTTTTAAATAAAATGTGTAGAAATGTTGAATTTGGATAGTGAAGTATATTCACGATTTTGGACAGTGAATATATTATTAAATAAAATGGGTATGTTTTGGGAAAGCGATATTATAAAATGAAGTAATTGTTTTAAAAGATGTTTTAAAACGTGTGAATTATCGAAATCATAGATTTCAACATTTATCGTTGAAATAGACGTTTTCGAAAAATAAGGAAATGATGGACTATAACACTGTTGTTATAGTAAATGATTTCCGAAAGAAAATGTTTTTATGTAGTATTGGGATTTATATACCTATCTTAATTTCGAATCCCTATACTAGTGATTTTGAGTCATCGTAACGATGTTTTACGTAACATTCGTTTTGACTCAAATAAATGTGTTTAAAGAGAATGATTTCCTAAAAGAATGAATATATACTTAATATTGATTTAAGTATATCGAATATTTTCAAATGTTGAAAATAAATGATTTGTGAAATACTTATTTTTAAATAAGTATGGAATTGCTTTTCCAACATGAAACGAAGGGTTTGAAATTTTATCTTTTAAAGATAAATTGAAAAGTGAATATTTGAAATTTGTTTTCAAACGGTTAAGTGTGGAAATTATATATCTAGTAAAGATATTTTGGAAAATAAATAATTTGGAAAATTATTTGGAATCTGATGATGTTGCGCATCTTTATTGATAGTTAAATAACCGACTATCAATAATTACCTTTAGATAGGTATTTGTTGTGATTGGATGAATTTGAATGCCACACTTATTTTTGAATAAGCGCTCACTATTCGGGTTAGCCGGGAAAGGACCATGGGGTCGTATAACCCATTCCGAATATGTGATACGTCGTTATGAATCGCATTTGAAGACCGGTGTTGAAGACCGGATATTTTTGAAAACGGAAGGATTACCGTCGAGTTACTCTACATCGGCTGATCTTCGATTTAGAGGTTTTATCACCCTTAGTGACGGGAAGTCCGGACGTGATTAGAAAATTATCCGAAAATGCAAGGGCTTCGTGAGAAGTGCCTTCGGTTCTGTTCGATCCCGGAACAGACTTGTATGGATTGTGTGTCTGACGTTACAATTTGAGATATAAAGCTGATTTCTTTCAAATACATTTCTGTTCGTGGCGGAGAATTTATTCTCTTAGCTTAACACCCTTCTCTGAGACGTACGAGCTCAGAGGTTATGTAGTTGAAATTTATCAGCGATATACTCCCAATTTGGTAACGTGGCATACTGAGTGTTGCTGTGAAATGATCAGTGTTTGATCATTTGCGATATGATCATTTGTTTGATCTTATATCTTTGTGATCATAGGTTGATCATTTTGTTGACCCGAAGCAGGGCTTTTTGAGAAAGCGTAGCTTTGTGGACGAGACTTCGTCGAGCCTCACACCCCGGAAATGGTCGAAACATGAAGGATGCGGCAAGGTTCTAGGGAGTAGCGCCCCTTAGTGTATGTCATTCCTTCTGGATAAAGGTGGTATCATGGTATGGAGCCCAGATACTTAACCTCTGTGGTTACTGCATTATTATTATCTATGTGGTTTGTTGCGAATCGGGGATCCTCGGGAAGATCGGTGACGATCGGGGGATGGCATACGCGTGTCAGTAGTTACCTATTTTTGCAGAGGTAACCCGGCATTGTGTTGGCAGAGATCCGGTTAGGTTCTCGGGTCGTCTATTCCAGGGACGTACCCATCGTGAATAGGAAGTTCCTTAGCCTGACCATTTGTTGGAAATCCAAAGAAACAATACGAGCCTTGTACGGTTTTAGTTGTAGAACCTGCCATTTAATATGGCAGCTATAGCAAGCATACTATAATGGTACCTATGCTGGCTAAGATTTATATTCTACTTTCGAAATGTTTTCTACACTATGCACTAATAATAATATCAAAAAGAATTTGATTTTTTTCGTAGTAAGCATCTTTGACTATCATAAGAAGAAATCTCCTCCAAGTCTGCGTTTGCATTGTGTGTGTGGCGGGAGGTCTTATGGTAGTTTCATTTTCCAAAAGCATTTCGAATTGACTTTAAAATTTTCCTGTTGTTTATTTTAAAGATAAACTGTTTTACGATCTCACACCAGTCACCATGACTGACTCGGAGTTTATTGTTTCCCTTCTAAACTCTGGGTGCCCACAAATTTCCACACGGGCAGTCTAGAGTTATGTTATCAGGATATTCTGGAGCTTTGGAAGCAAGCTGGATGGCGAGACGTAGTATTTGTATCTGATATGATTTATTCCGCTGTGTATTCTGTATGAGGACAAGTTATATAACTGTCCATTGTTGTATATTGACTCAGATGATTGATGTATGTATAAACTGATATAGCTCTTTGTTTTAAAAGACTAGTGTTTATTTATTATATATTGTTCCGCTGCGATATGTGAGATTCTGATATTGTTTCTGTTTCTATTGTTGTTCTGTTGTTCTTTTCTTCTTCTTCTACCTTTTTCTTCTTCTTAAACCATCATAGTTCGTATTCATGTTCATTTTGAGTTAATCAATGGAGATTAGTGATTAATCAAGAGGTACAGATTTGCGGGCCATGACATCGCTCCTGTTTTAGCCACCTTATGCCAACTCACGGGAGTTGGGTCCACATATATACCTTAGGATCGTCGCCACCATCCTACTTCATTCTGGAATCTCCACCGCGTACACGGTTGTCAAAGTGGTTTTCGGTATCGACAGAGAGTATGTCCATATCCGATCCCGATCTCTTTGCCAACCAATCGTTATTATAACACCGTGGTCATTTCAAAATAGTTTATACTTCTAAACCACAATTTTTTCCATTTCAAAACATATCCTTTACTTCAAAATAGTATATACTTTAAACCAAAATATTATTACTATTTCAAACCCAAATTATTAATGTATTATTTCCATTTCAAAACCCAATTCAATAATATATCATTTCCATTTCCAAAACAATTCAATAATATCTCATTTAAATAAAACCAAATAATTTATAAAGTACAGTATCAATAGTTTAAATATAATTTAAAGTTTCTTTATAAAATAAGATAGTTCTTCAAATTTCACAAATCGGTTCAAATTAACTCGAATTCCAAAAATTTAATTTAATCAAATCTCAAATCATCAGTTTCAACTCGATTCAGTTTCTAAATAACCATTTCAAATTATCGATTTCAAATACATATCAGAACCATAAAATAAGCCATTTCAATTTTAATATATTTCAAAGCTTTAAATATTCAACATTTCAAAGCTAAATTCGATAAATTTATATACATATCAAATTCACTTTACAATTATTTAGTTTTGAAATATTAACTTAACATTTCCATGACATTTGAATACAATTTCAATTTACAATTTAAATAAACAAAATATCTCATTTAAATATTTATACGTTTGAAATATCCATTTAAGTCACCTTTTCAAATTTCAAGTTTTAAATCACTTCTTTAAATTTCAAATTTCAATACATTTCAAATCAACTTATTTAAGTATAATTCTTAAATAAATATAATTTCAATCAATTTCAAATCATTATAAATTCTATATTTGAAAATATAGATATTAAATAAATACTTAAACATATTATTTATCAACTTTATTAAATCAACTTTAATAAATCTTTAAAAATCAATATTTATCAAAACCATATATTTCTTTTCAAAACGTTTATATATATAGACCAACGGTGCCTGTATATAATTTTCTATCCTATGGTCAAGTGATACGGATATTTATCATTTCAATCCGCAATTTAAAATATATATACGGGTATATATCTTTTCAACCCGCAATCCCAAATTAAATTCAATGAAAATCGCTTGGTTTATCATTTCAACCCATAACGATTTTCTCCTATTCTATAGATCGTTCGGGTTTGTATCATTTCAACCCATAGTGATTCTATACTAATAGGGAACTTGCAGAGTGATAACAGATATGATAATAATATAACAACAGTAACAGGCATATAACATCAGTATAAATAACAGATAATGGTGTCAGATATCACAGGTGAACAGATACAGACAATGACATATATATAGCAATGTAAATATCTAACAGCAGCATATTTCAATTGCCGTTTCAATTGAAATCAAATTTAATAAATATAAGGACGTTAATCAGAGTGATTGCTCACCTTTCGAGGCTAGAGGAATTTGATAACGAAGTGAGTTACAATCCAAGTACGAATTCCAAAGCAAAGTGGGTTGGGCACGAATTCGACGGATAGAGCTGATAATCAAAACCGATGAGAATAGATCAAATTTAGTTTAACATAAACTGAAACAAAATAAATATTATATCTATATATGTCTCTAATAACATTTTTATAAATTTTAACTCATATTTTAAAATAAGATATATATTACTAAAGAAAAATCCAAATATCAATGTTTATTATAGAATCAAAAATAAAATAATTTTTTTTATAATGTATATATAACTTAAACAGTAAATTGAGAGATTTAAAACCTATATATAACATACTATATAACTTGTTCGACTAATATATAAATTGACATATATGTATACATATTAGATGTTAAAGAGTAAAATTTAAGATATCAATATTTAAATCATATTGTAAAAAGAGTAAAACAGAACCAAGTACACTTAACGTATATACGTAATGATATATTGTATTCAAACATGCCTGACTATACAAATATATAACAAACCATACCATATGATACCGTTATAAAGTAAAATATATGCATGCTAACAAATATTATCTTCCTACACGAAAATCTAGATATCAAACCATATACCTATACAATAGTCAAATATTCTATTACAAATATATCATAACATAAACAAAAACTATAGTTTATAAAACTTATATATGCAACAGATAAATTGTAATTTAAAGCAATTTCTCCAAATAAAACCATTTTGTAATAATATATGTATATAGTAAAAACAAGTACAGCTATATCTATATATATATATATATAAATAAAATATCAATACGTATGCAATATGCTACTATAACTTATATCGGAAAACAACTCATGTATTAATATATATAGCCTATATATCAAAATGTAAAATATATCTATAAAATGTAAACATTCATATCTATGATATATATTAAGTCACCTAACACTTTATTATACAGAAATCAAAACCAGAACAAGTTATACTAATATATATATATATACTTACAATTTAAAATCTAACATACCATAAACATAAAATAATATATACATGTAATAACCACGCTATATGTGCATATATAGACATTAGTACCATAGTAAGGTAAAAATTTCAAAACCCAACTTCATACGAAGTATAAAATCAGGATTTATAGATGTTCAAAAATCGACAGGAAAATGTATAAACTAGTATGTATATAAACAGCAACCCAAAAGAAATGATACAGGTATAAACAATGTATATTACTTTAAATATAACAAACAAAAGACTAACCTTATACAAATATATATAACAACAGACTATATAATATAATACACCACATAAATGTTAATATTTTTAAATATACATATCCAAAACTAACTCATATATATATAAAACTACATCTAAAATGTAACTAAGAAATAATATAAATTATATACATGTATATATAACAGCGGCCGAAGTTTATATCCAAGTAGCATCATTTTTGAACAAAATATAGAGTATGTATACATATATATAAACTATTATTATATAACCCACGCATGTATATACCTTAATAAAATATAATACAGTATATATAAAATATCCGTACCAAAAATTAAAAGTAGGTGGTTCGAGCAATCCAAGAGGATAGAGGTGAGTTGGCTAGCACGGTTGTGGGTGAGTGGATTGTTGCATTTGTTGCTCTCGGCTGGGAAGGTGGACGCGGAGGGGCTGCTTGGTTGTTTGAGGAGGGTTCGGCGGTTGTCGCACGGCGGGTTTTAAGTGGAACAGGGTCGGAGGTGCTTCGGGTTAAAGATGAAATGGGCAGGGGTTTCTCGGCAGACAAAAGCAGGCAGAGTCGGCAGGCAGGCTGGGTTGACGTGGAGGGCCAGGACGGGGACGAGGAAGGTGGAGGAAGGCGCTTGGGAAAGAGGCACGGCGGCTTGCGAGTGAAAGCAGTGGTGATGGAGGGCACTTCGGGTTCAAGGAGGAAGGTTCGATGTATGGGCAGAGGCTAAAAGCTTGGGCGGATGCATATGAGTTTCTGGCAAGGGAGAAAGAATGATGTGAAAAAAATATAGACAGCAAATATATCACACCACATCATATAATACTATAATTTCCCTAAATGAATCAACATACCGGAATTAAAGAAAGGAGTTTCCAAACGAATAGCACGTTTGAATTTGAAAAGGTCAGAGACCGACATATATTAACCAAGGAGAATGGAAAAGGTCAGAGACTAAAATAAAAGGATACGGATAGCACGTTTGAATTTGAAAAGGTAAGAAAGTGGAAAGTCACAAATTTTGTACCGCTACAATGGAACGTTACCATCGTTTTCGTCACCTACCGGACCTCAAAATATAGAAATAAATATACCGCAGAGATCAGCACGACAAGACGATTAAAATGGTATACAGATATCAGTGGTAGGATCATCCGATCAAAAGTCGATAATCAGTACCATAAATGCTGCTATTTTGTCAGAAATAAGATCGACGGAGCAATAGATGTCCAAATTTGATGAAACGAAAGATGACGTCTCACTCAGAAGATGATTTACAAATTTTCTATGTAAAAATATTTAGGTTTGGAAAACATTTTATTATCATCAATTTTAACTGATATAAATTGGAATAAAATTACACTAGAAAATAAACTTCCAAATTTTCTGATGAAAATTTACCAGTTGCTATGTTAAAACAGACGCATTCCAAATATTAAATTTTTATTTCAAAATTTTATTGTTTAAAATTTCACCAAAAATTCAATTAATTAAATAAATAAAACCACTGAAATTTACGGGTCGTTACACTTTCCCCCACTCAAAACTTTTCGTCCCCGAAAAGGAAGGAGGTAGGAGAATAGAACCAACCAGAAAGAAAATTAGATTGAAATACAAATAAAACAATTAATTTAAAACCATATAAATTTCAAATTAAACAAATTAATATTCAACAATTTGGTTTAATCCATCTGAGTTTACTTAAGTTAAATCAATCAATCTATTTCTAAATTCATTATCCTTTTTATCTAGTCATCCTTAATTTAAAATTTCCAAATCAATCAGTTTGTATAATCATTTATTATACTCATGTTTTATTCAACAAATTTAATTCTTTTCTTCTAAATTATTATTAACCTTATTCCACTTAATATATCTTATCAAATATATTTAAACCATATAAATTAATTTAAACCATATAAATTTCAATTTAAATTAACTTATATTCAGTAATTGATTTTAAATTCAAGGTATTTCCATAAGTTAATTTAATTTCAATTTATTAATTCCTTCAAAACAAATTTATTTGTCTCATCTATTATTCAATTAAATTATTATCCTATTTCTCTCTATTAACATCTTTATAATAAAATTTAAATATATAACATTTATTATAACCACTCAAATTTTATTTATAAATTTCTTTATATTGTAAATTATCCAATTACATTTTTAACTTCTGAAAATTTAGGTAAGTTATATTAGAATGAAATTGGGTATTATACAAGTAAAATTTTCCAATTTAACTATTCCAATTTAAATTTTTATTCAAGAATTTAAGATTTAAATTTCCGATTTCAATTTAAACCATTTAGATATAAGTATATATATACTATATATATATTAAATTAAATATATGATCATATACCAATATATATATATATATTATAAATCAAGTCATACTTTGGAAATTCAAATCAAATAAATTTTTCAAAACAAAAATGTAGCAAAACTACGGAATGGTCTCTCCACTTCGAAACTCGAAAATGAATGTCGATGATGTGGCCGTCATCACCGAAATTATTTTCCAGCGACAAAGAGAAGAGCACTGATTTAAACATTTAAAATTCTTTGAAAATCATTTTATTCGAAAATACTTTAAATATATACATATTAAGACTTTAAAACAAAGTCTGAAATCACCAGAAATTTAATTCTTAAATTCTCAATTTAAATTCATTTCAATTCCAAATAAATTTATAAACAATAGTCATTTTGCAATAGTTAATGACTTACAAAACAATAAAATGATAATCAAATATTATCATTTTCAACAACCAAATTATTTAACTTTTAATTCCAGAAAAATTTTCTTATATATTATAATATAATCATACAAATTTATTTCATTTATCAAATTTGAAAATTATATTGTGTCAGTTTGCTCTGTTCAAGTGTTTTGGGATTCCTATCGATAGCGTTGATCAGACGAATCGATCGAAAATCCAAATCATCATCAACAACTCAAACAACACATTATAAACATAAAATATTTTATATTAATTACAAATACACTCCCTCACACGATGATTCCAGAATTGGATTCCAACATAAGGATAGAGATCCAAATATAGAGGGACTCTAATCAAAGAGGATTCTAATCTAAAATAGATAGGCTCGAAACGAAGGTCAGTTGATTGCATTTCAAACAGGAAGATGGATAAAGTTGTATATAAATCGCGGGCAACCTTAACCGGGTCAACCGTGACTTCATAGATAAGATCGATGTAGAATTCTGAAGCAAATCGACATTCGATCACCAGAGGTAGAATTCGGGTATAGCATAAGATAGCAGCATCGTAAACCGAGGATACAGAAATCTCCGGTAAATCAATACCGATTGTAAAGGAGTTTCACCCCTGTACAAATTATTCAAAGATTGGCGAGACCGCCGATTTATTATAAAGATCCTTCGAAGTGGAGTTATGGGATACTCCAGAATTAAGAAGACACTAATAGGGGAGACAAGAATGAACTTTGGAACCGAAGGGAACGTTCCAGAATTCAAAGAAACCGAGTCAAAGAAGAAGGAATTCAAGCCCGAATGAAAGTGATTCTTTAATTGAATTTTACTCTATATGCTGCGTTTTGCCTAAAACCAGAGCTCTGATACCACATGTAACGACCCAGTGTTTTGGACCATTCAAATCGACAATAAATCCACACATGTCGGACTTGAATAATTCAAAACGATGGATTGTAAATAAAATTTGGCAAAACTCAGAATATACAGTAAATAAAATAATTACAGATCACAGACATAGAGTAATATAATAATAATGCAGCGGAAACAAAAGGATAGTAGTTCATGAAGCTACTATATATATAACAGAGTTAAACAAGATACAACATAAGTCTCGAATACAATAGATGTCTCAATACAATAATCAAATACAAGATCTGGATACATCACTGGAATCAACTGAATAACTGAAAGCAGGATCGATAGATAGTTGGATCTCCAAGCGAAGCTCCAACTCCAAAGGTGAGTCCCAAATGTTGTATCACTCAGTCTGACCCGAGCGTAAAGCAAAACACAAAACACTCGAGTCAGGATTAACATTCTTATATCAATAAATCCAACTCAAATGAAATATCAACTGAAATACCAGTAACTTAAAGGATGTTTGGGATAACCATCCTCTAAGAGTCCGTTAAACTATTTACTATGTAGTAATATACGCTATATACAGTAGTGTCTAATTAGTAAAGTATAATCATATAGAAAATAGCGTTAAGGGGATGGAGAACCTTAACACGGTCGGATCTTAAAATCATAATCGTAGTAAAGCTCGATATGGTAGGTGACACAGCTCACAAGGCAATGCCAGGGTAGATATACCAATTACGCACATGGACTGATGGATACGCATAGCAGCCACTACCGTTCCACCTCGAACAACACTCACAAATCGAAGGGTGGCCACCAAAAATCAACAAGTAATAGAATGAAATCGAAGAAGTGTGTCCGATACGAGGTGCTACCTCACTGGTCCGAGATCGCTCCTGTTTTAGCCACCTTATGCCAACTCACGGGAGTTGGGTCCACGTATATACCTTAGGATCGTCGCCACCATCCTACTTCATTCTGGAATCTCCACTGCGTACACGGTTGTCAAAGTGGTTTTCGGTATCGACAGAGAGTATGTCCATATCCGATCCCGGTCTCTTTGCCAACCAATCGTTATTATAACACCGTGGTCATTTCAAAATAGTTTATACTTCTAAACCACATTTTTTTCCATTTCAAAACATATCCTTTACTTCAAAATAGTATATACTTTAAACCAAAATATTATTACTATTTCAAACCCAAATTATCAATGTATTATTTCCATTTCAAAACCCAATTCAATAATATATCATTTCCATTTCCAAAACAATTCAATAATATCTCATTTAAATAAAACCAAATAATTTATAAAGTACAGTATCAATAGTTTAAATATAATTTAAAGTTTCTTTATAAAATAAGATAGTTCTTCAAATTTCACAAATCGGTTCAAATTAACTCGAATTCCAAAAATTTAATTTAATCAAATCTCAAATCATCAGTTTCAACTCGATTCAGTTTCTAAATAACCATTTCAAATTATCGATTTCAAATACATATCAGAACCATAAAATAAGCCATTTCAATTTTAATATATTTCAAAGCTTTAAATATTCAACATTTCAAAACTAAATTCGATAAATTTATATACATATCAAATTCACTTTACAATTATTTAGTTTTGAAATATTAACTTAACATTTCCATGACATTTGAATACAATTTCAATTTACAATTTAAATAAAAAAAATATCTCATTTAAATATTTATATGTTTGAAATATCCATTTAAGTCACCTTTTCAAATTTCAAGTTGTAAATCACTTCTTTAAATTTCAAATTTCAATACATTTCAAATCAACTTATTTAAGTATAATTCTTAAATAAATATAATTTCAATCAATTTCAAATCATTATAAATTCTATATTTGAAAATATAGATATTAAATAAATACTTAAACATATTATTTATCAACTTTATTAAATCGACTTTAATAAATCTTTAAAAATCAATATTTATCAAAACCATATATTTCTTTTCAAAACGTTTATATATATAGACCAACGGTGCCTGTATATAATTTTCTATCCTATGGTCAAGTGATACGGATATTTATCACTTCAATCCGCAATTTAAAATATATATACGGGTATATATCTTTTCAACCCACAATCCCAAATTAAATTCAATGAAAATCGCTTGGGTTTATCATTTCAACCCATAACGATTTTCTCCTATTCTACAGATCGTTCGGGTATGTATCATTTCAACCCATAGTGATTCTATACTAATAGGGAACTTGCAGAGTGATAACAGATATGATAATAATATAACAACAGTAATAGGCATATAACATCAGTATAAATAACAGATAATGGTGTCAGATATCACAGGTGAACAAATACAGACAATGACATATATATAGCAATGTAAATATCTAACAGCAGCATATTTCAATTGCCGTTTCAATTGAAATCAAATTTAATAAATATAAGGACGTTAATCAGAGTGATTGCTCACCTTTCGAGGCTAGAGGAATTTGATAACGAAGTGAGTTACAATCCAAGTACGAATTCCAAAGCAAAGTGGGTTGGGCACGAATTCGATGGATAGAGCTGATAATCAAAACCGATGAGAATAGATCAAATTTAGTTTAACATAAACTGAAACAAAATAAATATTATATCTATATATATCTCTAATAACATTTTTATAAATTTTAACTCATATTTTAAAATAAGATATATATTACTAAAGAAAAATCCAAATATCAATGTTTATTATAGAATCGAAAATAAAATAATTTTTTTTTATAATGTATATATAACTTAAACAGTAAATTGAGAGATTTAAAACCTATATATAACATACTATATAACTTGTTCGACTAATATATAAATTGACATATATGTATACATATTAGATGTTATAGAGTAAAATTTAAGATATCAATATTTAAATCATACTGTAAAAAGAGTAAAACAGAACCAAGTACACTTAACGTATATACGTAATGATATATTGTATTCAAACATGCCTGACTATACAAATATATAACAAACCATACCATATGATACCGTTATAAAGTAAAATATATGCATGCTAACAAATATTATCTTCCTACACGAAAATCTAGATATCAAACCATATACCTATACAGTAGTCAAATATTCTATTACAAATATATCATAACATAAACAAAAACTATAGTTTATAAAACTTATATATGCAACAGATAAATTGTAATTTAAAGCAATTTCTCTAAATAAAACCATTTTGTAATAATATATGTATATAGTAAAAACAAGTACAGCTATATATATATATATAAATAAAATATCAATACGTATGCAATATGCTACTATAACTTATATCGGAAAACAACTCATGTATTAATATATATAGCCTATATATCAAAATGTAAAATATATCTATAAAATGTAAACATTCATATCTATGATATATATTAAGTCACCTAACACTTTATTATACAGAAATCAAAACCAGAATAAGTTATACTAATATATATATATACTTACAATTTAAAATCTAACATACCATAAACATAAAATAATATATACATGTAATAACCACGCTATATGTGCATATATAGACATTAGTACCATAGTAAGGTAAAAATTTCAAAACCCAACTTCATACGAAGTATAAAATCAGGATTTATAGATGTTCAAAAATCGACAGGAAAATGTATAAACTAGTATGTATATAAACAGCAACCTAAAAGAAATGATACAGGTATAAACAATGTATATTACTTTAAATATAACAAACAATAGACTAACCTTATACAAATATATATAACAACAGACTATATAATATAATACACCACATAAATGTTAATATTTTTAAATATACATATCCAAAACTAACTCATATATATATATAAAACTGCATCTAAAATGTAACTAAGAAATAATATAAATTATATACATGTATATATAACAACGGCCGAAGTTTATATCCAAGTAGCATCATTTTTGAACAAAATATAGAGTATGTATACATATATATAAACTATTATTATATAACCCACGCATGTATATACCTTAATAAAATATAATACAGTATATATAAAATATCCGTACCAAAAATTAAAAGTAGGTGGTTCGAGCAATCCAAGAGGATAGAGGTGAGTTGGCTAGCACGGTTGTGGGTGAGTGGATTGTTGCATTTGCTGCTCTCGGCTGGGAAGGTGGACGCGGAGAGGCTGCTTGGTTGTTCGAGGAGGGTTCGGCGGTTGTCGCACGGCGGGTTTTAAGTGGAACAGGGTCGGAGGTGCTTCGGGTTAAAGATGAAATGGGCAGGGGTTTCTCGGCAGACAAAAGCAAGCAGAGTCGGCAGGCAGGCTGGGTTGACGCGGAGGGCCAGGACGGGGACGAGGAAGGTGGAGGAAGGCTCTTGGGAAAGAGGCACGGCGGCTTGCGAGTGAAAGCAGTGGTGATGGAGGGCACTTCGGGTTCAAGGAGGAAGGTTCGATGTATGGGCAGAGGCTAAAAGCTTGGGCGGATGCATATGAGTTTCTGGCAAGGGAGAAAGAATGATGTGAAAAAAATATAGACAGCAAATATATCACACCACATCATATAATACTATAATTTCCCTAAATGAATCAACAGACCGGAATTAAAGAAAGGAGTTTCCAAACGAATAGCACGTTTGAATTTGAAAAGGTCAGAGACCGACATATATTAACCAAGGAGAATGGAAAAGGTCAGAGACTAAAATAAAAGGATACGGATAGCACGTTTGAATTTGAAAAGGTAAGAAAGTGGAAAGTCACAAATTTTGTACCGCTACAATGGAACGTTACCATCGTTTTCGTCACCTACCGGACCTCAAAATATAGAAATAAATATACCGCAGAGATTAGCACGACGAGACAATTAAAATGGTATACAAATATCAGTGGTAGGATCATCCGATCAAAAGTCGATAATCGGTACCATAAATGCTGCTATTTTGTCAGAAATAAGATCGACGGAGCAATAGATGTCCAAATTTGACGAAACGAAAGATGACGTCTCACTCAGAAGTTGATTTACAAATTTTCTATGTAAAAATGTTTAGGTTTGGAAAACATTTTATTATCATCAATTTTAACTGATATAAATTGGAATAAAATTACACTAGAAAATAAACTTCCAAATTTTCTGATGAAAATTTACCAGTTGCTATGTTAAAACAGACGCATTCCAAATATTAAATTTTTATTTCAAAATTTTATTGTTTAAAATTTCACCAAAAATTCAATTAATTAAATAAATAAAACCACTGAAATTTACGGGTCGTTACAGAAATCATAACCGACGATATACTCTAACGGCGTCCACTCTAGAAACATAGCTCCTAAGCTGGTATGTCTCTTACTCAAGGCATCAACAACTACATTAACTTTCCCCGGTGTATAGGAAATATAAAAATCATAGGAGCTTAGGAACTCTAACCATCGCTGTTGGTGAAGGTTGAGATCCTTCTGCGAAAAGAGGTCCTTCAATGATTTATGGTTGGTAAATAGCTCGAACCTCTCTTCTAAAAGATAATGGCTCCAAATCTTCGGTGCAACAACAATCGCTGCTAACTTTAAATCATGGGTCGGGTATTTCGTCTCATGTAGCTTCAGCTGTCGACTAGCATATGTAAAGACCTTGCCTCTCTGCATCAATACCGCGCTCAAACTGGTACGACTAGCATCAGTGTATACCGTCATTTCCTTATTTCCACTCGGAATGGTCAATACTGGTGCACTCGTCAACCTCTCCTTCAGTCTCACAAATGCGCATCTTGCATCCTTAGAGAAGTCCTGGATGAATCGTCTATAATATCCATCTAACCCTATGAAACTTCTCATATCCGTAGCGTTTTTGGGTCGAGTCCAATCTTGAACTGCTGTGACTTTTGTAGGATCAACGACAATGCCCTGCTCAGAAACAACGTGACCCAAAAATCTCGCTTTCCTCCTCCAGAAGTGACATTAAGAAACTTCACTTTCAGTTGGTGTTTTCTCAACACCTCCAACACGATCCTCAAACGTGTCTTATGTTCCTTCTTTGTTCATGAATAGACAAGAATATCATCAATGAACATAGGAATGAACTTATTTAGCTGATTCCTGAGACACGGTTCAAGAGATCCACAAAGTATGCCGGTGCATTGGTTAGTCCGAATGATATAACCAACCACTCATAAAATCCAGATGGCATACGAAATGCAGTAATCGACACACTCTCTGTAACGATCCAGAATTTTGAACAAATTAAATTGAGAATATTTAATTAATTTTAAGTATTTGAACGATGATTTAATTTGAATCCCCGATTATCGCTGAATTTGGCGATTAAACTTTAAAATTTAATCGATTGAAGTTGAATAAAAATTTGAATCTTCAATTTTAAGTTGAAGAAAAATATTTCGAAATCTTTTAAAATTCATATTGATAATACTGAAAATAACGGAAGCTTCAGAATTTAATTTCGGACTGTTTTGTTCAGTTTTGAAATTTATCGTTCGAACCGATATTTATAAAATAGTCATTTTTCAAACAGTCTCGGAATTCGACGAAACCAGTTTCATTGGGTCCGTAATATTGTATTATTACTGGATTTCCAATTTCGTATTTTTCCGAGTTAATACGTGATCGTACGGCGAGCAAACGCATCGGAATTTTAAAGCAAATTCAATTTAAATTTAAATTTAAATAATAGTCAACCCACACATGTTCTCTCCCTGAAATCGCGCCTGCAATCGCAAAAAGGATCGTGTGAACCATGCCTCGTCTAAAAGTAAATAACCCTCTCCCTTCTTCATTTTATTTCAAACGAGAACAAAATCAAAAGCAGAAGAAATGGGCCGAGCAAAATTCTTTTAAAAACTAAATCGCGTTTCCCCTTTTCTCGTTCTCGTCCCCGTTTTCATTTATTCGAATCAAGAAAAAAGGGGGGGTAAGGACGACAGTCGTTCAGGTCGCGGTGTATTCGAGAGGGGCTGGAGGGTCGTTCGAAGTACTGAGAGTCGCGCGCGTGCTCGCGTAGGCGACGTCGAGCTCATGCTCGTGGGAGGCAGCGGCGAACTTCGTGGAGGCAGTAGTAGAGGATGTCTTCATCTAGGGTTGGGCGATTCGATTTGGGATTGGGGCTCGATTCGCGTGAAGCAAGGCTGCGGCGGCAATGGCGCGCGCTCGCGGCGACGGCAGCGTGGAGTTCTCGAGTTGGATGGGGATTCGTGCTCGACTTTAGGGTTGGGCAGTGTGCCACACGATGGAGGATAGGGCTTCGTCGACGAGCTCGCGTGTAGGCGAGAATGATGGTCGCGATGCTTGGCTGGTAGCAGTAAGGTAAGGGCAGATTTATTATTATTATTTTTAGTTAAATTTATTAAACGAATGTGGAAGAAAAAAAAATATATATTATGTTACAGTAAAGAAAATCTAAAAATGTTAAACAGCTTTCTGGATTTAAGTTATTCTTCATTTGATCTAAATATAATTAGGAAATCGAAAAAATAAATGTATTTGTATCTATATAGATATACTTGCAAATTTTAATGTATATATAGAGTTAGGTTTTGAGAAAAATATATACATATGTGTACAGATTGAAAAATATAAAGTTTAACAGTAAAGGAAAATATTAGTTAGGGAAGTTACTTGTTTGTTTAAATAAAGAATTTGTTAAATTAAGTTTATAAAATGGAAATCAATTTATTTAACTTGTGAAATTTTTGATAACTAGAAAATGGTTGTTATAAGAGATTTGTCAAAACTTTAAAGGTATTTATTTACAATAAAAATAAATTATGGGTAAATTGAATTATCAATTGAAATTTAATTAGTCAATTCATTCGGATATTAATATATTGTATAAATTGTTATATACAAGGTTAAAATTGAGAAAACGAAAGAAGAATTGGATTGGATTGCAAAATTAAAAGCTAAGGTGAGATTTTTCTCACTCAAATTGAATGTGGAATTTTTGCAGTTATTGATGATTGCTATATTGGATGTGCTATTAGATATAGTAGGATATATCTATTATATATATAGCAATATATACATATTGGCATATGTATATATTGGATTGATGATTTCCCGCCTCGTATAGCGGATGAGACCCTATTGCGCCGTTAGTAAGCGGATTTTTATAAAACCCATATACCGCGATAATTCCGTACTTGAGCGGAATTGGTATTGTGCTAACGTCTTTGGATGCAGGAAAACAGGTTGGAGGGATCCAACTGGACCCCTCACATTGATTGAATTTATTTCTACTGTGATGTGATAATCTGTGAATGATTATTGATGTTATTAATCATATTGATATCTGGAAATTGTTTGAAGCTAAAATTTAGCTGAATGGATGTTTGATATCATTGGATTCCAAAAATAAATGAAATTGGATTTTTGAAATCAAAATAGAAATTTTTAAGTAAATAAATTTTTAGAAATTGAATAAATTCGAAGAAAAGAATTTAAAAGTATAAAAGCTGATTTTTATAATCTTATTGAATAAATTCCAGAATAAAGTGAAAATGCTAAATAAATGGATTTCATAAAACAGTGATTATAAATTGAAGAATGTAATAAAAATTTGGATTTCTAAATAGTTTGAAAAAGATAAAGAGATTTATTTTCTTTAAGGGGAATTTATTTAAAAGGAAATAAGTTGGAAGTCCAACTATAAATTAAATTGGCAAATTGAAACGAATTTGGAAAGTCAATATAAAATGAGTTGGGATGGGAAATTTATTTAGAAATGAAGATTGAATTTGATTTGGTATTGAAGTAGAGTTAGAAATTAATTTGGAATCTGATTTTGGGGTTAAAGTGAAGAATTGGAAAATGAATTAAATTGAAATAAGGGAAATTGGTGTAAAAATAAATATTGATTTATTTTTAAATTGTGGAAATAGATTTACGAATTTGGAATAGAGATTTAAATAAATCGATAAGGATTTATTCAATTGGTTTAAATGGACCAGTGTGAAATAAAAGCATTATATAGAAGATTTATAAAATTTGATTTGGTATAAATCAAAGTGATGAAATTTTAAAGGAATTTTGTTAATATTGAAAATGAATACAAATAGAATTTATAAAAAGTGTTTATAAATTCGAAATCGATTGAATTTGACAAATTTAAGATAGAAGATTATTTAAGAAGATATATTCGCGATTTTGGATAGCGAATTTTTATTGAAATAATAAATGTGTAGAAAAGATTTAAATATGGTTAAGTGAAGTATATTCACGATTTTGGACAGTGAATATATTTTTAAAGTAGAATGGATATGGTTTTGGGAAAGTGATATTATAAAAATGAAGTAACTGTTTTAAAAGATGTTTTAAAACGTGTTAAGTATCGAATACATCGATTTCAACATTCATTGTTGAAATAGACGTTTTCGAGGAATAAGGAAATAGTGGACTATAACACTGTTGTTATAGTAAATGATTTCCGAAAGGAAATGTTTTTATATAGTATTGGGATTTATATATATCTATCTAAATTTCGAATCCCCATACTAGTGATTTTGAGTCGTCGTAACGATGTTTTACGTAACATTCGTTTTGACTCAAATAAATGTTGTTATAGTAATGTTTTCCTTAAAGAATGAAATATATACTTAATATTGATTTAAGTATATCGAATATTTTCAAATGTTGAAAATAAAAGATTTGTGAAACACTTATTATTAAATAAGTATGGAAATGCTTTTCCAATATGAAATGAACGTTTTGAGAATTTATCTTTGTAAAGATAAATTGAAATTGAATATTGAAAACGATTTGAAAATCGTATATCAGAAGATATTTTGAAATATAAATTCACTATGGAATTCATAAAAGAAAGGGAAGATGTTTAAAAATAAATGTTGATTTATTTTTGGAAGTGTGGAAATTTTATATCTAATAAAAGATATTTTGAAAGATAAATAATTTGGGAAAATTATTTGGAATCTGATGATGTTGCGCATCTTTATTGATAGTTAAATAACCGACTATCAATAATTACCTTGAGTAGGTATTTGTTGTGAATTGGAATTGGAATGCCACACTTATTTTTGAATAAGCGCTCACTATTCGGGTTAGCCGGGAAAGGACCATGGGGTCGTATAACCCATTCCGAATATGTGATACGTCGTTATGAATTGCATTCGAAGACCGGTGTTGAAGACCGGATATTTTTGAAAACGGAAGGATTACCGTCGAGTTACTCTACATCGGCTGATCTCCGGTTTAGAGGTTTTATCACCCTTAGTGACGGGAAGTCCGGACGTGATTAGAAATTTATCCGGAAATGCAAGGGCTTCGTGAGAAGTGCCTTCGGTTCTGTTCGATCCCGGAACAGACTTGTATGGATTGTGTGTCTGACGTTACAATTTGAGATATAAAGCTGATTTCTTTCAAATACATATCTGTTGGTGGCGGAGAATTTATTCTCTTAGCTTAACACCCTTCTCTGAGACGTACGAGCTCAGAGGTTATGTAGTTGGAATTTATCAGCGATATATCCCAATTTGGTAACGTGGCATACTGAGTGTTGCTGTGAAATGATCAGTGTTTGATCATTTGTGATATGATCATTTGTTTGATCTTATATCTTTGTGATCATAGGTTGATCATTTTGTTTGACCCGAAGCAGGGCTTTTTGAGAAAGCGTAGCTTTGTGGACGAGACTTCATCGAGCCTCACACCCCGGAAATGGTCGAAACAGGAAGGATGCGGCAAGGTTCTAGGGAGTAGCGCCCCTTAGTGTATGTCATTCCTTCTGGATAAAGGTGGTATCATGGTATGGAGCCCAGATACTTAACCTCTGTGGTTGTTGCAAAATTTATTTCTTTGTGGTTGTTGCGAATCGGGGATCCTCGGGAAGATCGGTGACGATCGGGGGATGGCATACGCGTGTCAGTAGTTTCCTATTTTTGCAGAGGTAACCCGGCCTTGTGTTGGCAGAGATCCGGTTAGGTTCTCGGGTCGTCTATTCCAAGGACGTACCCATCGTGGATAGGAAGTTCCTTAGCCTGGCCATTTGTTGGAAATCCAAAGAAACAATACGAGCCTTTACGATTTCAGTTGTATAACCTGTCTCCTCAGGAGGCAGCTATAGCAGGCATAATATAATGGTACCTATGCTGGCTAAGATTTATATTATACTTTCGAAATGTTTTCCACTATGCACTAATAATAATACCAAAATGATTTGATTTTGCGTAGTAAGCATCTTTGACTATCATAAGAAGAAATCTCCTCCAAGTCTGCGTTTGCATTGTGTGTGTGGTGGGAGGTCTTATGGTAGTTTCATTTTCCAAAAACGTTTTCGAATTGACTTTAAAAATTATTTTGTTGTTATAAAGAATAACTGTTTTACGATCTCACACCAGTCA
The DNA here is from genome assembly GCA_030737815.1 of Allium fistulosum. Classification (NCBI taxonomy): domain Eukaryota; kingdom Viridiplantae; phylum Streptophyta; class Magnoliopsida; order Asparagales; family Amaryllidaceae; genus Allium; species Allium fistulosum. The sequence goes on along the minus strand of CM060908.1, from coordinate 79,764,375 downwards.
CCATGACTGACTCGGAGTTTATTGTTTCCCTTCTAAACTCTGGGTGCCCACCAATTTCCACACGGGCAGTCTAGAGTTAGATTATCAGGATATTCTGGATATTCTGGAGCTTTGGAGATAAGCTGGAGGACGAGACGTAGTATTTGTATCTGATAGTATTTATTCCGCTGTGTATTCTGTATGAGGACAAGTTTATATAACTGTCCATTGTTTTATATTGACTCTGATGATTGATGTATGTATAAACTGATATAGCTCTTTGTTTTAAAAGACTAGTGTTTATTTATTATATATTGTTCCGCTGCGATGTGTAAGATTCTGATATTGTTTTCTGTTCTGATGTGTTTTCTGTTGTTCTTCTTCTTTCTTTCTTCTCTTCCTTCTTCTATCTTCTTCTTCTTCTACTTTTTCTTTTTCTTAAAACCCTCACTATTGGAGTTTCCGGCACTCGATTGCTCGGCAGTCGATAAAGTGAGTATCGATGTCGAATTTTCGAAAGTCGAAAAATCCGGTACGTGACACTCTCCCTCACCACTCTTAGTTGGTGAAATCCCATCGCAATATTAAACTGAGAAAATACTCTAGCACCATGAAGTTGATCGAACAAGTCATCAATACGTGGGGCTGGGTACTTGTTCTTCTTCGTTACTTTATTCAGCTTATGGTAATCAATGCATAATATAAGGAACCATCTGCCTTTGTGGCGAATACTACTGGTGCTCCCCAATCAGAAATACTCCTACAAATGAACCATTTTCACAAGAGGTCATTCACTTGCACCTCGAGCTCTCTATGCTCTCTAGATGCCATCCTCCTCAACGGCATCACCATCAGTCTGGCATCTTTAACCTAATCAATACAGAACTTAATCTCTTTGTGTGATGGAAGTCCGGTCACCTCCTCAAATACGACCGGATACTCCCGAGCAATCAGCACAGATGGCTACTCATCAGGTGAGGCAAAGAGTGAATATAGAAAATCGACCATCATGTCATCATATGGTAGGCAGCCTAGCACTATCCTCCATCAATCATCTAACCCAATCGTCACCAACAACTTCTCACAATCCATTGTCACTCTGTATCTATGATGCCAGTCCATCCTCAAAATAATATCAAACCTAAAAAAACTAAAAACAAAGCAATCACAATCAAAAAAGCATCCATGACTCGATAAGACCAAACCATGACAAACCATTCACAAGCTAGGAGCCTCCAACAGGATTTGTCACAATCAAAAGTCGGTCAACAATTTTGGGTCTTAATCCCAATCTATCTAATAAGTTACTGGATATGAAGGAATGTGAAGCCCCAGTATTAAAAAAATTCATATAGGAACATCATAAATGGAAAGCATACCTTGAATAACAATGCCTTTCCCCTTCTCTTTCGCTAATGGAGCATTCAACGAAGTCAAAATGGCACTGATAACATATGCTTTCACCACCTGCTTCTCCTTTAATGGCTTTGGATAGTCTTCTAAATGTGCCCAAGCTTGATAAAGTTGTAGCATTTCTTCCCCTCAGCTTTGCAGTCTCTACTATAGTGGCCTTTGACACTGCAATTGTAACAAACAAGTGTGGTCTTGCTCTTCTTCTGGCCACCTTTACTTTTAAACTGCTTCCTCTTATTCTTCCACTTCCTTTTGCCTCCCTTGCTCAATTGCGGCTTTGGCTCTTCTTTAGGAACAATAGTCTTCGGCTTTGGATAAAACTCTCATGCCTCAGAGCCTTCTCCACTAGCATCTCGAATGTCCTATCAATGTGGCTCACAAGCTTCTCTCCTAAGTGATCATCCAAGCCGATAAGGAACTTCTCGTTCTTCTTTAATGAAGTGTTGATGAAGGACATCTCACATTTCAATAAAATGTCAAACTCAGCAACATATTCGAAGATCGTCATATCTCCCTGCTTCAGGCCTGCAAACTTAAAAAACAAGACCGACTTCTGAGTGGCCAGGATAAACTTCTCTTCAAAACGGGCTTTGAACTAATCCCAGGTAAACCCCAGACTATGCAAACCGGTTCATCGCCCTTCCCTGAATCTAATGTAAGGCCAACATCCTCTTTATTGCATCATCAAGTCCAAGATCATCAAATATCCGCTCGCAAGTGTCAAGCCAGTCCTGAACTTCCATCGCCGACTCCAATCCCTGGAATGGTTTGCCTACAAGAATAGTATAGTCTATATTCAGCTTGGCAAAATTGGCTTCTCGCACCTGCACCAGAGCGCCACCATTAACAACAACATTTGGGGCGGCGACTTGAGCATTCTATAGCATGTTCCGCATCATGGTATTGAACATGGTCTATAGATCGAGATTAGCAGATCCCAAGCCTTGTAACTACCCAACTTTTCAATCCTCAAATGTCAACATTAATACATCAATTGTATTCATGTGTCGAACACCCAAGTACCGGAAAGACGGAAAGCTAAGGTAAAATGAATAGAAATAGAAAGAGAGGACACAACATCAGAATCTTACAATGGAACGATAATATAAAATATCAAAGGAATAGTACAAAGGGTTACTCTAAATATATAAAATTTCAGAGTTACCAAAACCTAAGTACTGTTATCAATAGGATAGTTATAACTGTCTGTGCTCACAATGCTGATTTATACAATACTGAGATGTAGCGAAATATAAGAATACTACAGAAGGTAATCATTAAGCTCTTCCCCATAAGCTCCAAAGTGTCCATAGCTAGATCTGGAAATATATACGGGCTGACCCGAGCATTATAAGAAAATAACACCCGAATAAGTCTGGTAAACCAGTGTGAGAAACTCAAGAAATAAGAGTAACATATAGTAGCACCTTTTTGGGACCGTATGGATTACCATAACAGTTTTCCCCTTAAATGAAACCAACCATTCATTAAGTTTAATATAATAATATGATAGATAATGTCTAGGGTGTAGAATATAAATCATATCAAATAGCTGTGATGCTTACATTGGTCACACCACAAATCCAAAACCGCTAAGGTTCGTTTGCATATTGGGTTTTTCCATAGAGAACTCTTTGGTCGATGTTGAATCCAATCTCCTGCACAATGGTCAGAAACTACCTTCGAGCATAGTATATCTCTAGATAAAATATACCTTAAAGGAAAACATAGCCGGTCCATGCCCTAACTCAGGATCCCAAATATCATCAACTCCCGCTAGCAACATCGATAAGCATACTCCAGATATGGAGTTGATATATTCTATCGTGGGTTTGCAAAACCCCAGACTATGCCCCTACTCTATTTTCTATCATTTCTGATGTCGAGGCTATGGTCAGCATCTCTCACCCGAGTCTTCATTACTTAAACAGAATATGAATCCCCATAGGGATTCCCATATCTTGAACAAATCATTAATCACTACATGGATCCGAGCATCTTGAACAGATATAGAATCTCCATATAGATTTCCACATAAGTCCTCTGACGAAAGCTAACGCCGTCCACACTCTTGGAATATCCTCAAGATAGACAATCCCTCACGATAGCATCGTTTGAAATATTAACGTTGACCTCTCCTTTAGACTCAACCTTAGGATAGAAAGTTCAACTCTAAGATTTCACTTCATAACCACTCCTAAAACATAGAACTCGTGTACTAGTTTTGAAGTGATATTCGATAATTAAATTACTTACCGATCCCGGTCTCTTCAAAACCAATCGATGAATTTCAAGTTAACTCAATTTTATTTCTTTCAAAAGTAAGTGAAAGCTAGAGTTGTATTCGTACAATATCCTCCTCGGGGGTTCTCACTGTAAGAAATTAGAAAGCCTTTGGATTACTTCTTAAGTTATAATTGGTCAAGATCGATAATCGACTAGTCGATTATCTAGGCAAAGACAATTGCTTATACAAATCATAATTCGTACAATTAACTCATTTCTGACATTCCAACTTAACTATTCCTCGTTCATGAGTGAAGCCAGGTAAGTTAGATCACCAATTGCATCAAAGCCTTGCATAGACACTTCATTCTTGAATCTCACAAATAGATAAGTCTACCACGTCGACTTTTAGTGTCAAATATAGTATTAATGATTTCCATAAGCAAGAAGAAATCAACACGATTAACACATTTCCGACATTTTTTGACATAACTATTCCTCGGTCAAGAGGGAAGCCTGTAGGTTAGAGCTCTATTGCTCTTATCCCTACTCGAACATCAATCTTAACTCTCACAAATAGATAAGCCTACTTCGTCGGCTTTTAGTGTTAACCATAGTTAATTACTTTTAAGACAAGTAATTAAACAATTAACCATTTGGCCACTAAGCAATTCTTAACACTTTTTTGAAAACATTTGTATATACTTTTAAAGTACTTGAAAATACTTATAATAGGCTTTGAAACATTTACCCAAAATATTACCTTAAAATAACAAGTTTATAAAATTCTTTAAAACTCGGAAAGAACATGTTTTCTATATATTTTAACAAAATATCTCTTCTTTAAAAATCCACAGCTAGTTCTTAAAATTCATAAAGATTTCAAACCACTTTTAAAACACTCTAATAAGAATGAAACAAAATACTTAAATTCAAATATCCTTTCAAAACTATTAAGCCCAAAAATCAAGTCTAATCGAGGCAGTTTTGCACCAATGAAGTTTTAGCAACTTTTCGAGATGTAACTTAACTTTTTACTATCCAAGCTTTTACTAGCAACAAACATACATATAAAACATTATAAATATGGTGAGAAACACCTAAGGATATCTCTACAAAGTTCCATAAACATCGCCAAAAACAAGGCAATTCACAACTGCATCTATATCGACTATCGCTATAAGTGCACTTTCAAATCTGAGTAATATTCTGACCTATATTCATCTACAACCTATGTCCTTTGTTCCAAGACCTTGCTATATGTCATATAAGTCCATTCTAGTCCATTCATATGTCACTTGTTTTCAAGGCACGAAGTAAAACCATTGTTTTCACATATGTCCATATTAATTCAACAACATTAATACAATCAAACATCAACATATATATGTGATATTTTCCAATCAAAATGGTGAGTTAGCTCATCTTTAACCTCACTAACAACCAAGATCCAAGAACCCAAGTCCAAACCCAACTTTCAATCACCTTTCCTTCCTCTTCTTCCTTGCTTTCACTTGTTTTTTGCCCTCCAAACCTCCCTCAATGCTCACGGCCTTCCTATGGTGGAGGAGTATGGCTTTGTTTCTTCAACTTATAACTAAGTAGAATGTTTTGTAATGTGGTAGTAAGGCTTCACTCCAAGTTTGAGTGGATGTGGATTTGATTTGCAAATATTTTTCTTTAGGAAATTATGAAGAGGAGGAAGAAGACATGGATTACATAACTCTAAGCTTTGTTAATCATAACTAAGTGTATGCCGCTCCTTAGGCAATGAATGGTGCTTTTTAAGCTTGCCTTCACCCCCGTTCATGTCATGGAAGCCTTAACTTCCATCACTTCTCCTTCAATTCATGTTAACCCAAAAAATGGATCAACACCCTGGGTTGTGTATGAAAGCACCAGCCTTGTTTATCAAGGCAAATAAAGTAGAAAAAGCAATAGCAAATCGTGGGAAAGTAAATGAACAAGAGATTTTTATAGTGGTTTGGCTATTAATGAAGCCTACGTCCACTTTATAACTTTTATTATTGACTGACTGCAATTACAAGTTAAACATGATTACAATGTGATTGAATCTTGTAGGTTAAATCAAGTCACTAATGCTATGATTCACTGGAGAATCACAGTGAACCCTTTAAATGACTGTTGTGCAGGAGAAGAAAATTAGTTTCTGTAGAGTTTCAGCTGCTAGTCCAGAAGATTCCGTTTATGTTGCAGGTGGAATCATATTTATAGGGGTTGGAGAGCTATTAGGCTAGGCCGCCTCACCAGAAGCTTACATTTGGAAATACGAAGGGGCACTAAAAATTTCATAACCATCCGAGCCAATTTGATGGATCGCTAGCGGTCCCTAAGTGATGGATCGCTAGCGATTCATAGTTTCTGGGTTGCTGACGATCCAATTGCATGGGATACTCTTCTTCATCATTTCCTTAAAATTCATGGCAGTCTAACATGATCTTATGGATTGCTAGCGATCCATAGTGCATGGATCGCTAGCAATCCATGTACTTAAGGGATTTTTTGACTTTGTCTTTTGAATTGCATTTGTTGTATCATGTAGGTGTTCTTCATGTAAATTCATAGCTTGTCGCCTTGTTTTAATGATGATTCATACACTGGTTGCATTGGACTGCTGATTGAATTAGACGAATGCTCACTTCTTGATCTAACTAGCTTTGAATTCCATCAAACTTAGCAATCATTCCTAACATACCTATTGGATCATGATGCAAGAGGATTGGAGGACCTACGAGCTATCCTTATGGATCGATAGCGATCTATAGGAGATGGATTGCTAGCGACCCATCACCTTAGCATATTTTTGCCTTCTTTTCCTATAATCTTTCTTAGTTGATCCTTCTGGTCCTTTTAGTTGGCTCTTGAGCTGCTCTGACTCGACATAGTTATTCCGACTTCCTTTGTATTCTGTTGGGTTAAAAACCTGGATAACATTTGCCCCCCTAGAGTATGCCTTCGTTGGAAACAAGGCATGCTCTGGAAGTAACATCTTTTGAGTTCCTGTTTAGTGAGGTTCATTGGGTCGTATTGAGGCCATCATGCGAATTTGGCTTTGGTTGTTTGCTGAACTTTGACATGGGTCGTCGTTGCTCGTAATCATAAATCAATTTCGATCTCATAACTTTCATGATACTTGCGGATGACACGTGGATCATGATGGGCAAATTTGGGGAAGATTGGTTCCTGTTTGATGGATCGCTAGCGATCCATAGTCCCTGCATCGCTAGCGACCCAAAGTCATAGCATTTTTTTGTTCAATCTTCCTATTAAACTCAATCGAGCCGATCCTTTTCTCCTTTCTACATTCATATTATGACTCGATCTATTTGCCTAACGACCCGACCTAAATTCGTTTAAATCCTAAATCCATTCATTCTATCGTCGTCGCCGCCCACCCCACTGCCGAAGCTTCTTGTCGTTGACCATTCTGAAGTTCGCCGTTAACTTAGGCCAGCCGTCATCACCTGAGACTTCACCGATTTGGATTGCCACCGACCTGCTTTTGTTGGATAACTGATGTCACATACTTCAATCATTCTTGCCCTTTGATTATTGGCTCGAGGTAGGTGGTTTGAAATTTGGCATTTGTTTAACAATTTGGTGACGAGGTTGTATTGGTGATGATTGTCGTGGAAAATTCGAGTTGATTGCGATTTTGTGGAAGAAGATAGTAAATCGAGTCTTGACTTCTTCAAGGAAAGATGCTCAGGCTTTACCCTGGTGCTTGACATTATGTTTTGTTATCTTCGTCCACAGAATCATAATTGACTTACACTAAGTTACATTGTTGATCCAACATGACGTCTCGCAAATTAGTTTTAGTTCTTCCGGAGGGAGTTCAGATTGGTTCTATTATTGCATGCTCGGTGTACCTAAAATGGGAAGAGCTTTCCACGTCGCTTCGGACAATGGATCCATTATCGATCGTTGATCGAATGGGTAAGTGTAGGAGAAATAACTTCAATAAATGATACGAGAAGCCCTTTGCATACTTCACTGCGAACAAACCATCTACACAGGATAGGGCGTTTGTAGTGTTCATGACACCGAGCTTACCCCGTATAGATAAAACACTACACTTGCCTCCGCCTATGCTTGAAATCCGACGTGTCGGTGTAAACTGGCATTCCTTCGAAATTCAAGTGTTGTAGGAGGATTTTTAGTTAAAGATAGAATTACATGACCGCGTTAGATGCGAGTTCTGTTGTATAGAATGAAGCATCTGTCCTCTCGCCGTAAGTCCAATGGAGGAAGTCTAGCACTTTCAAAAGCTGAGTCATCATCCATTGCGCCTTCCTCTTCAGTTCCACGAGCTGAATATGGTCAACTGGTTTCGGTTGGCCCGATTGTAGACCGGACTCCTTCAAATTTCAGAGTTCTACTTAATCCCTAAGAGAGAACTTCCTCTATAATCTCCGCTAAGGTTCTACATAACATTTGCTTACAACATGGATATTTGGAGGACGATGTGCGCCTTCTAGAGAAGAATGAGTTTGCTCATTGCTGCCTTCGGGATACGCTGCTTGCCACCGGTATATGTGCTTAAATGGAGCAGTGCCCACCTTGAATTACATCCTGAAATAAACTCTTCTGAACTTGGAAATTGCTCAATTCCAAATTCATCCTAATGAATATGCAATCTTGACTTGCCTTCATGTCCTATTTATGCAGACATTTAATCGTGCCCCGAGCTTCGATGAGTTGAGATATTTTCTCTCGTTTAAGAAGAGAGAAGAGTGCTCATCCCTTACCGTCATCGAGTCCCAAAAGAATCACAAGATCGTGCTGCAACTTCAAAGAAATCTGTCTCAATTCAAGACTCAGTATTTCTTTGTTAGGTGTCCCGAAGGATTTAACTACCTTTAGACGACGGGGAGTAAGTTCTCTCCTTTACTTATTGAATTTTGATACGTCGCTATGGGATTTCTAATAGATCAAATACTTCTTGTAGTTATTCTAAGGCCGAATAAAGACCCAACACTCGATCAGATTTTCCATACTCTGAAGGCCATAGATGCCAAGGAGAGATCGGTTAAATTTTTGCTAACGGCCGAGACACTACGCCATAGATTGCATACTGCAACACCAAAGAAGTGATGCAGGATGTGCCAAAAAATGTTGCTGAAGGCTAAAAAAGGGCAAAGGCAACACTTTCTCGGTGTTGCATTTTGCCGCGTTGCCGCAGACCTCAAAGGCAACATTTTGACTATCTAAGGCAACATAAGAAATATTGTTGCAATAGAATCCTATTTGGGTCTATAGCAACATCCATAGGTGCTTGTAGCAACATTCAAAAATGTTGCTATAGATATTAATTTTCTGAATTTGTGGGGCCCACAATGTAGAGTATATTTGATTTTTTAATAGAAATAAATATTTATTTAATAAAATGCTATTGCACAGAATTTGATATTCAAACAGTAATTTATTTAAATAAATATTTTATTTCAACATTTAAAATAGTACAAATTCCCGACTCCACTATTTTACAATTCAATGATAAATAACACTGATATTCACATATACAGATATTCCTCACTACATCACTCAGTTCACTCATTACATATGCAGTTTCAATTTATACAGACACCGACACTGACAAATATATGACGAGCTGAGTGCCGAGCCGAAGGCGAGCCGAGAAGCGGGTCCGGGCGCAGCGCCGGTGGGGGTCCGGGGCACCGCAGTCCCGGCGGGGATCGCCCGATTCATCCGATTTCGGAAGATCGAGCCTTCTTTGAAACCTGTCTTCAACTCCATTTTAGATTGAATCCAACATCTGAGCAATCTGCAAAAATACACACTGACGCAGTAAAATTGAAAAGGAAATATTTTTGCAGTATAAAATAAAATGTAATTTTGAAAATATTATTTGCCTCAGTTATTTGGGTGACAATTTGGTCCAAGCAGTTGACAATGCACAAGAACAAAAATGAAACAGAAGCATGCTACAGAAATAAACAGCATGCTCAATGAATTGGTCAGAGCAAACTATACCAGACTTGTATGCCAAACATAAAACAACAGTGGACAGAGCTCAACAAAAGAACTCAAACTCATAATTAAACCAAAACTCCAACCATATTCAAAAATACAGACCAACAGAAGTGTCAAGTGAATGAGCTGCAGCAATTTCAAAAATGGCCGAAGTCAGATAATATAAGAAATATGAACTCGAGAAAGTCCAGCTACCATATGAAAGCAACCATACATATATACATGTGTGAAACAGCATGTATATATATAGGCAGTGCAAACAGGCTCAAAGGACCAGTGCATAGATATACAATGACCAATGCAAAGTGGTGAATACAAAAACATGCATCAATGAAACAAGCAGCCTTAACAAGTGAATGGCCAAGACCAAAACAAAGCAAGACTGGCACAAGGGAAAGAAACTTATATGACTCGAAGGCAACTAAATACAAGAGAAGGCCTCAACATCAAATAAAAAACAAACCCAGTGCAACATATATACATGTTCAAGTGCAACAACAAACACATATATACATACATGAATGCATATATATATACATGATAATGGAAAACATAAGTGATACAACAGTTTCAGTGAACAAGTGAAGCACAAAGAGAAAGGTACACAAGTGTGTGTGTGGCACCAATGGAAACAGTATGGTGAAGCAACTTGACTACAAAAACTCAAGTGAAATATATTACAAGTTCAAGCTACAGGATGTCAACCAGAAGATATATTACAAGTTCAAGCTACAGGATGAACAGACATAGCCAAAGTCAACCACGAACAGTAGCAAGTTCAACCAATTCAAATCAAGTTGCCGAAGTCTAGTTAAATGTCAAAGGCAAAGTCACGATGAACAATCAATTAAATGACCGATGTCAACAGATATATACGAACGTAAATCTAGGGGTTCGAACCCTATATAAACACATTAACATCATCGGCAGATAGTATCGAGTTCAAGCAAGCAATACAGTAAAGTAAAAGCAATAAATTACATACCCGAATACACAGTTGAACTCAAGCAAAATCGAAGGAGCTGTATTCGAAGCAAGGAGACGATCGATTGCCAAAGCAAATCAGAAGAACAGCAATTGTAATCGATCGACAATCAATCGGGTCCTTCGATATTAGACGAAGCCCTAATCGCACAAGGCCGAAGCCCTAGCTAATCTCACAGGAGCGAAGACAAGGCCAAAGCCCTAGCTAATCTCATAGGAGCGAACACGAGGCCAAAGCCCTAATTTCATAGCAAAAGAGGAACAAGATAGGAGCAGCCATTATCACATACGAGAAAAGGGGATCTACTCTAAACTAGTTCAGGTGGTAAAACGAAATTTTGGGGCAAATTGCAGTGGTGATCCAATTTAACAACCAGATTAAATGTAGACCGTTGGATCGTATTCACGCGGATTGCTAATTTTATTAATTTTTTAATTTGAATACATCTATAGCTACTGCAACATCTTGTTGATACCTATGCTAACACCTTGAAGCGAGTGTTGTAATAGACAAAAATCAGCATACCTATCGTTACATTATAGCTAGCAACACCTTGTAATTTCGTTGCAGTAGGCCATCTATGGCGTAGTGAGAATTTGCTTCGGTATGGGCTGTTTCATCCTGGGAGATCCGCTGTGGCCGTTGAAGTCCCGTCTCCTTCTCGTTCCTAGGTACGAACATGCTTCGCTTCATCATCACATGGCTCCAGGAAGATGGTTTCCTAGAAAAAGAAGGACCGTTCAGCGAGTAAACCGAAGAAACTCATGAAGGAAGGGGTGTCATGACTGAAGCCAGCTGTCCAGCCAAAATCCCCCTGATTCCCGAGGAAGGGGAAGAAGAATTCAAGTAGTGTGAGGGCAAATCTGTAGTGGTAATGGAAAAGGAGGAGGGTGAAATTGAGGGTAGCAGTAGTTATGACTCCTCCTCAGTGATGATGATTTCAATGCAGGCTCCAATGGCGTAGACTCCAAATCGTGTGGTGAGACTCCAGGAATGAGTCTCATTCTCCCGGATTCGCCTCCCCGAGAGATTTGCAATAAAGATGCTCCCCTAGCAGCCGAGCGACATCAGGTTTTCCCGATTGAAGGTACCGGCATAGACTTTGGGGATTTGAGCAACATTTACGTGGATATTGATGAACTTATGGGGGAGGATTTTGAATTCGAGGGAACGTCTCCTCACCTTAGTCATATCATGTCTAGAGTCAGCCTAATTTCTACCATGATAGCTTCTCGATCCAGTTTGTGACGCCCTTTTAGGCCCTCTAAGACACATTACGCATTTCACTAGGGTCACAGTCACTTACACATGCATTATTTAGGATTATTTCTCATTGCTAAAGCTCTTTATTTATTCTTCATGTCAGGTACCATAAGAGGCCATGGAATTTACGACGATCTTGAATAATTCACTGATTCGTAATGTTTGTCAAGATGATCTTTAAGCCGCCACCAGCCCGTGAAACCGTGGAAGAGTGGAGAAGGCGGAAAGACTCAAAGGCCGAGGCTCGTCGCCGGGATGACATAGAATGGGGTTGGACGTATAAGAGTGGTTATGAGAAGAGAAAAACCCCTGATGACCGAGAGGAACTGTCCAAGAAGTCGAAGGTTGATTGCGGTTGTCATCCTTCTGAGCATCAGGCTTTTGCCTCGGGCCCAGTTTCTATCTGTTTTGAAGCGACGGTTTCTTTTGTTCAGGCTCTGTTTTCACTGCAAGCCCTACCGACTCATGTGGTGCCCACTTCTGGTACCTCATGTCCTCACAAGAGGCCGGCTTACATTCTTCCGTCCGGTCCCCCTAGACTCGAAGCTGCGCTCCCTGGGTGGTTTTTAAAGGGAGTTAAGTTTGACCGCGACCTTCGTCCAGTCCGCAAAGATTCCTATATGCCCCACCTTCACGCGATTCAAAGTGATTTAGATCAAGCCGAGGGATGGGAAAAGTTATGCAAGCAGCTGGCCAACACGAACCGCAATAATTATTAAGAGATCCTCTCCTTTGAATCGGAGAAAGACGATTTCGAAAGGGCATTAGTGGAACATGATGCCAGAATTGAGCGACTAATACAAGTGAGGGAAGCGGCACTCTGGGAGAGTAAGAATAGTGCCAGCTTGCTGAAGGAGCTGAAAGAGGCCCATGCAAAAATAGAGATCGTATTTCGAGATGAAATTAATAAGGCCCATGTGGACGAAGTTAAGTTGAAAGAGGAGCTCGAAGCCCATGACATAATTATTGAAGCTCAAAAGAAGACTATTGTTGATCATGAAAAAATTGTTGAAGGGCACAACAAGACAATTGCTGAATACACGGGAATTATGGAATCCCGTGACAAGACCGTTTCCGATCAAGCATAGACGATCGCTTCGCTCCAAAAAAGAGTTACGCAGCTTAGTATCGAGAAGACTCGAGTTGAAGTTGAGAAGGCCGCCATAACAACGAATTACCTGGAGCTGCAAGACACTTTCGAGAGAAAGATGGAGAAGAAATTTCTATGTTAATTCTTGCCGCATCAGAGGAGCCTCAGTTATTTGGGCCCTAAATTTTCGCATACTCTGGCCATGGTTTGGAAGAAATCATGGCCTGTTTCCAAGAAAACGGGGATGTATATACTGAGCGAGAGTTGGAGGATGTCTATCTCAATGAGGAATCGATAGAGGGCCGAGAGGTCCTTCGAATTGAGAAGGAATAGGAAGCTGTCGATGCTGCTATGACTGCAACTGCCAAAACGTTGCCAGAGCCTTTCGTTTCTGGGCCGGGCGGACCATCAAGATAGCCTTGCCATCAGTTGGCGGGTTCTGCCGGTGCTGCTTTGTCGTTTGTTCCTCCGGCAACTGTCTTTGAAACTTTAGGTGGCCCCGGAACTTCTCTGAAGATCGTGCAGCCATCAAAAGAAGGAGAAGGTAGGGAATACGAGATCGACATTCTCGGCCCTTCCTCTGATGCAAGTAACCTTATTGTTTCCCCCGAGTTTGAGAATTTTCAGCCCACACCGCAAGAACAAGATGAACTTAATGCTTTAGTTTTGGATCTTATAGGTCCGCCCTCTTTACCTACTGACCCGTCGGTTTCCTTGATGCTTGGGCTTGCCGCTATTTCAACTGCCTCGATGCTTATCTCTATAAACGCTTTGATTTCTGCACCTACGTCTGGCTCACAGCCAGGGCCGGAATCCGAGAAGATTGTTGCATTGCATGCTCTAGACGACCCTTCTGTATCTTTGGAGGCCGACTTCACGGCAGCTGAAGCTCAAGAGCAGGAGGACCAGACTGGCCAACTGCATAAATCTGAACAGCAACTACTTGCCATTAAGAAGGAAAAGGTTGAAGCGATATCTTCGAGGAGCTCCCACAAATCTCGAAATCACAAAGCTAAGGGGGAGTCTGAGGGGAAGTAGAAACTTTCAACTAATGGTGGGAAGGGGAGTGGTGGAAAGAGGCATTGATAGGTCCGAATAACAATGGAGCCAATTTTGTTTTGTTTGATATGTGTTTTGTTCAAGTGTAGAGTCCACACTTACTGCTTGGCTGTTGTAGCATTTGTATTTTTCTTTTTGTTGGTCGATATTGTGTGGGTACAGCCCCCACATTTTTGACTTTGTATAGAAAATGCTATAAGTAATACAATGTTGACATTTTGATTGTAACTTTACTTGTCTACTTATCTGTGTTTCATGTACTTATGTCAATTTAATTTACTGCTATTTCCTCTAGTCCTGTAATTACCGCCATAATTTTTTGTTTGGATTAACAGAACTATGAAGTGCTTGGTTTTCGTTTTTGAGTATTTTCTTTGAGTATCTGTGTGTGTCCCTCGGTTCACAGGGCTTGTAACACTCCTTAAAAATGGAAATAATAGTCCCACATCATGGAAAAACACTATGAAGTGGGTGCTTATATACCAAAGCTTTCACATCATAATAACGTCGAGGCCTTTTGAGGAACAAAACCCCACATCTTGGCTTGGCCCATGAGGCGGAGGTGACTAAGTTGGGGACAATATCTGCGTTAAGTGAGGTGCGGGCTGTTATAGGGCTGGTTACTCCGAACACTTGACGAATGACCGGTTGATTCGAGTGACATTTTTTGGATGTCTATAATCGAATTTGTTTTCCACCGATTCGTGGTTGTTAGACATTGCCAGATTCATACACATTAATCCTGATGGTGGGAGTGGATTGATTTTACTTATTCCTGCAATGGATGAGTTTCTCGGTATTGCCAAGGCAACGCCGATACTTAAAAGTGTGCGTGGCTTATGGAATGCGCAGCTTTTGTGATCGATATGACTCGTCGATCCGGAACGGTTTGGAATTTCTCGACGTTACCGATCTTCGGGTAACATTAGAGGTTCATGTTTCGAGAGCGTGGTTCCACAACTCAAAAGGTAATGCGCAGCTTATAGGAGTGCGTAGCTTTTGGGATCGATACAACTCGTCGATCCAAAACGGTTTGGGACTCCTCGACGTTACCAATCTTCGGGCAACGTGAGGAGTTCATGCTTCGAGAGCGTGATTCCATGGCTCAAAAGGTAATGCACGGCTTATGGGAGTGCATGACTTGTGGGATCAATATGACTCATCGATCTGGAATAGTTTAGGACTCCTCGCGTTACCAAGCTTCGGGCAACCTGAGGAGTTCATGCTTCGAGAGCTTGATTCCACGACTCAAAATGTAATGCACGGCTTATAGGAGTGCACGACTTTTGGGATCGATATGACCCGTCGATCTGGAATGGTTTAGGACTCCTCAACATTACCAATCTTCGGGCAACGTGGGAGTTCATGCTTCGACGGCAAGATTCCACTATCTCAAGCAGCGATTGGACTGTTTTGAGTCGATTTGACCCCGTCGACTTAGTAGGTTACTTTTATGAACACAGTTTTGTTGGTTCAAAAGGCAAAGCAATTTTATTAAGAAAAGTTGGGCAAGTTCTTCCAATTTACAATGCCTCTGGTATTCCAAGATGGCTTATTTGCTGAAAATAAGAAGTACATAAGATAGTTTCATATAAAGTAACGACGTAGTGATTCACTATTCCATGCTCGGGGAATTTGGATTCCGTCCACAGTTGTCAGTTTGAATGTTCCATACCCTAGTTTTTGACTAATCACATACGACACTTCCCAGTTTGGTCCAAAGGTTCTCGATACGGGGTAGATCAGTTTGAGGACAAGGTCTCCCACTTCGAAGGTTCGGTTGTGAACTTTGGAGTTAAAGTACTGTGAAACCCTTTTTGGTGAGCAGCGATCCTTAATTCGGCTTCTTCCCTCTTCTCGTCGATCATACCAAGCGATTTGAGTAGAAGCTGTTTGTTTTGCCTCTAATTGAAATTCTTCCTTCGATGAGAGGGGCTTCTAGTTTGACGGGAATCATTACTTCTAAACCATATGCCAAAGTGAATGCGGTATGCCCCGTTGCTGCTTTGTACGTTGTCCTGTAAGCCCATAGTGCGAGTGGAAGTTCATCAATCCAATTTCTCTTCGCTTTAGTTAGCCGCTTTTTGATGGTGGACTTAATGATCTTGTTTATTGTTTCCACTTTCCCGTTTGCTTGTGGATGAGCGACTACGGAAAAGCTCTTCTCGATTCAAAAACGTTTGCAAAAGTCTTTGAACTCGGCTCTTTCGAATTGGGTCCCGTTATCAGTGATGATTTTCTATGGCACACCAAACCTGCAAATAATACTTTTAGTAACAAAGTTAATGACTTTCTTTGTGGTAATGGTGGCCAGCGGTTCTGCTTTGGCCCATTTGGTGAAATAGTCAACGACAACTATAGCATGTTTAGCCCCTCCTTTAGGTATTGGTAATATGCCAATCAGATCAATTCCCCATATTGCGAATGACCATGGGCTGACCATCTTTGTCAGCTCTGTCGAGGGAGTTCTTTTGATCTTGCTGAATCTTTGGCATCGGTCGCACCATTTGGCGTAATCTGCTGCATTGTGGTTTACTGTTGGCCAGAAATACCTATATCGAAGGATTTTCTTTACAAGGGTTTGCCCCTCGGTATGGTCTCCACAGTCGCCTTCGTGAACTTCTTTCAGGATCCTTTGAGCTTCATCATCGATCACACGTCTGAGCAAGGAGGTAGAGTTCCCCCTTCGGTAGAGCGGCCCATCTTGTATTATAAATCGAGGTGACTTCCGAAGAAGCTTTTTCTGCTGGTTCCTATTTGCGGGAAGGGTTCCTGTAAGCAAGTAGTCTTTGATTGGCGTCATCCACGTTTCTGGTTCAATGGTGGTCTCAAAAATCTAGTTGACATCCATTTCTTTTGTGCTTGGAGTGGTCAGGGTTTCAACCATGACTAATCCCAATGATTGAGCTTCCCCAAAACATTGCCTGTTTAGCCAATTAATTAGCTTTCGTGTTCTGCTCCCTCGGGATGTGAGTTATGATGTAATGTTCAATGTCATTCAGCAACTTCTGCACTTTAGATAGATATGGGGCAAGGTTCTACCCTCGAGCCTAGTATTCTCCTTAGATGTGTGTGGATATTATCTCCAGCTCTTTCACAATTTTTATCCCAGCTTTCAATGCCTCATATTCTGCTTCGTTATTTGTCGTTGGAAAATTTAATCGTAAGGTATAGCAAAGGGCTCGTCCTTCGGGAGTCTCAAGCACTACCCCTACCCCTGAGCAAAAGTTATTAGATGCGCCATCGACGAAGAGCTTCCATCGTGTTTCTGCTTCCGGTGTACTTTTATCTTCATCATCCCATATGGTAAATTTGGCGATGAAATCTGCCAATGTTTGCCCATTGATTTCCCTTCTAGGATGGTAAGTGATTTCATATTGACTCAATTCGATATTCCATTTGATGAGCCGCCCGGAAGTCTCAGGGCGGTACAATACTTGCTTTAAGGGTTAATCGGTCAATACTTTTATCGGGTGTGCCTGGAAATACGGCCGTAACTTCCTGGATGCAATCAAGAGACAATACACTAGCTTTTCCAGGTTCAGATAATTTTTCTCGGCTCCAATGAACCGTTTACTAATGTAGTATATGGGTTGTTGGATCCTAGCTTCTTTACATACAAGAGCAACACTTAATGCGTGAGGTGAGACTACTAGGTAGATGAACAAGTCCTCTCTGTCTACGGGCTTTGATAGGATCAACGGGGTTTCCATATGTCGCAGCAACTCTTCAAACGCGGTTTGACAAGCCTCATTCCATTCGAAATTCTTCTTTCCTTTCTTCAGTGCATTAAAGAACGGTGTTCATTGTCGGTGGCTTTTGAGATGAACCAGATTAGCGCTGCGACTTTCCCATTCAAGCTTTGCAACTCCTTCTTGTTCTTTGGGGCTTCAACTTCTCATAGGGCAGTATTTTGCTCTGGATTTGCTTCAATGCCTCTGGCACTCCCTATGAATCTCAAGAAGTTTCCAAAGGCTACCCTGAAGTGACATTTGAGTGGATTCAGCTTCATCCCATATTTTTGGAGTATTTCAAACATTTTGGCATTACCCAAGTGGTTGGCAGTTATTCATGATTTAACCAACATGTTATCCACATAGACTTCCGTGGTCTTCCCGATCTGACACTTGAACATGGCATTCACTAATCTTTGGTAGGTTGCCCCAGCATTCTTTAAACCGAATGGCAGTACTTTGTAGCAGTATAATCCTAGATCGATGATAAAGCTAGTGTTTTCCTGATCAGGTTCATGCATCAGGATCTGGTTGTATCCTTAGTATGCATCCATAAATGATAGCAATTCATGTCCAGTAGTCTCGTCTATAAGCTGGTCAATTCTGGGCAGGGGAAAGCTGTCTTTCAGGCAGGCTTTATTTAAGTCCAAGTAGTCGGTACAGGTCCACCATTTCCCATTGGGCTTCTTGACCAAAACCAGGTTAGATACCCATTCGGAGTAGGTCGCATCATGGATAAAACCATTGGCCATCAGCTTGTCTACTTCTCCTCTCAACGCCTTGGACCGTTTGGGGCCTAGGCTGCGCCTCTTCTTCTTTACTGGTGTATACTTGGAAGCAATGTTGAGTGCATGACATGCAATTTTCGGTGATACCCCACACATATCGAAATGTGTCCAGGTGAATACATCCAAGTTGGCACGAAGAAATTTAGTGAGTTCCAATTGCATCTTGTTTCCAAGATGCGATCCAATTTTCAAGATCCGCGTTGGGTCATCCATGTCAATTGGGACAGACACCGTCAATTCTGCCGGTGCTGCCCAATCCTCCCTTGAACTCTTCTTTCTAGGGTTCAAAGCCTTGTCGAATTAGCTATGGTCCCCAAGCCAGGGGCGGCTCTGTAGTTGCTATTCGGCAGGTTCGCGAATGTGGAGAGTTCTCCCCATATTCTTCCCATTTTCCTTTATTTTAGATTCGCGTAGTTCTACGATATAACATTCTCTAGCGGCACTTTAGTCTCCTTTGATAACTCCAACTCCATTCTCCTTTGGAAATTTCATGGTAAGGCACCACTAGGCTAAAGCAATTCTGAAATCTACTAGTGTAGGCCGTCCCAAGAAGGAATTGTATGTGGAAGCTTCATCTACGATCACAAAAGTTTGGATGAAGGTGACTCTTTAGTCACCTTCTCCAAGTTCTACAGGAAAGTCAATCGTTCTGAAGGGTTGTTTGGGTTCGCCGGTGAATCCTTGAATTTTTGTTTGGCAGGAAGATACATCTTCCATGCTGATCTTCATCTGATCAAAGGTGCATTTGAAAAGGATATTCACAGAACTGCCGCTGTCAACCAATACTCGTCGAACCATGGCGGGTCTGATCCCTACTGTCATGACCATGGGATCAAGAGTTGGAGCTTCAATCCCTTTGGTGTCTCGATTTCGGAATATAATATCATCATTCAGAGTCCTCTGCAACTTGGTAGGGGCTCCATCTTCGATCGTGAGGCACGAATCCTTCAGAGCGTGTTTTAATGAGCTCGCATACTGCTCCGTTTCTTCTTTACTCCTCTATGCAGGATGAGGTCCTCCAGATATCGTTCCAATAATGAGTCTCTGTTCAGTTCTTCTAGATCCCTCTTCGTTGGTTCCAGCTTGGTTTCCTCGATCCCTAGGAGCTTGGGGAGCTGTGGGTTGCTCGGGATTTTACGATTTTCTCACGTATTGCCGAAGCTTGTTTTCTTGGATCAGCTCCTCAATCAAGTTCTTTAGGTGACGGCACTCGTTCATGTTGTGGCCATGCATTTCGTTGAAGGGACAGTACTTCCCGAAACGCTTTTGCCGTTCAGTTGCTTCCTTTTTAGGGGGTTTCTTGTACTTCTCTGTCCCTGTGTTGCGAGATAGATGTTTTCTGGAGTATCATTGAGTAGGGTGTAATCTTAGGGCCTAATGCCTTTAAGCCGCTTATTGTTACCATTTCGTTTGTTGGAATTCTGAATTTTCCTTTTCTGGTTTCCGTCTTTTCCCACACTTCCTTCAACGGTCTTGGAGGTATTTATGTCTTGTTTCATCTCCATGTCATTCTGCCCAACGTTCATTAGTTGTAAGCTAGTAGATTTCCTTTCTAACTCTTGCGCCTCTTCCAATCTCAAGTATTGGCTCGCCTTACGGTTAAAGCCCTTCCTAGTGGTGGGTTATTTCATTTTGATCTATTTTTTGAACTCAGTTTCGGGGTGGATGGCACAGACCAAGGTCATAAAAACCAAATCCTCATTCGAATTGCTTACTTCTGTCACCGCGGTGTTGAACCGACTCATGAAAGACTTCAGAGATTCATTTCGTCCCTAGAATAGACCGAATAAGGACATCACATCGTTAGGATGAGCCGTGTGAAGTCTGAATTGATCAAGGAATCTTATTGCTAGTTGATCGAAAGTGGAGATGGATCTTGGTGGAAGTCTAGTGAACTATATGGAAGCAATTCCCTCCAGAAAAATCGGGAAACATCTACATCGAACGACGTTTGAAGCATTCGCTCCATCCTTGTACCAAATGTACTTATATAAATGGGGTTTCGGGTCTCTCGTTCCGTCATAGGACGGAATAGTTGGCATAGTGAACTTTTCTAGGTGCTGCTCATTCAAAATCTCATCAGTGAAAGGAGTCCGACTTGGAGCGGATCCCCATTCATCATCCCTCTTGTTCTTACTCTCATCCATCAGTTACTTGACCATGTCCGCGATATATGCCTCAGATGTTCAGTAATCCGGGGATCAGCTGTCAGTAATTACACCGAGTGTTTGGATTTGCAAACGATCTTGGTGAGTGGGCTGAAGCCTAGGCTCTCCTGTCTTCGGAAGAGCCACTCCCTTGGGATTCCATTGGCTTGCGGTTGGCCTGATTGGGGTAGTTTGGATATCCCTGGTGTTATTGAATGCATTAGAATTTCCTTCCAACTTGCCATCGTTACGTTGCTCTCCATCTTCTGAATCGGAGAGGTCTATGGCTATATCTTCTTATGTGGCCTTCGCTCCTAGATTTAAGTTCCTAGCGGGCTGTCTAATGGTCGGTGGAGTGCTTGTGTTTCCTTCTATGTTGATTTCCACGGTTCCAACTATCACTCCTTTCTACAGCTGCTTACCGTTCATTCTGTTTAGGCCAGAAACGGAAGAATTTTCTTGTTCCACGATAGCCGCGAGTTCTGCCATGGTTCTTAGAGCAGGATGTGATTTGTAAAGTCAAGTGGAAATTAAGTTTGTCCATAAGAGCTCTCTGATTGCTTTCCATTTTCTGATTGATTTTGTCAACCATTTTATTCAATTCATCTCTAGTTTCAACTTCGCATTGATTAGAGGATCCTGGCACCTGATCTCCTACGTTGGCACCATTTACTTCGATTTGTTGATGATTCATCTCTTCTCCAGCAATAACCGCCCCTATCGATCTTCCAGAAGCAGTTCTTTTTCTTCATGGAGCCATTAATTCTTAGCAGAAAATCTTTCAAACAGAAATTAAGGATCTAATTTCTGAACCTATCCGATCCAAAGTAGATTGTTAGATCTTTGCCTGAATTGGGTTCTTAGTGAAAGCACCAAAATGTTAACTTAAAAAATGTATCAACACCCTAGGTTGAGTATGAAAGCACCAGCCTTGTTTATCAAGGCAAATAAAGTAGAAAAAGCAATAGCAAATCGTGAAGAAAGTAAATGAACAAGAGATTTTTATAGTGGTTTGGCTGTTAACGAAACCTACGTCCACTTTATAACTTTTATTATTGACTGACTGCAATTACAAGTTGAACATGATTACAATGTGATTGAATCAGGTAGGTTAGATCAAGTCACTAATGTTAGGATTCACCGGAGAATCATAATGAACCCTTTAGATGACTATTGTGCGGGAGAAGAAGAGTAGTTTCTGCAGAGTTTCAGCCGTTAGTCCAGAAGATCACGTTTATGTTGCAGGTGGAATCGTATTTATAGGGGTTGGAGAGCTATTAGGCTAGGCCGCCTCACCAGAAGCTTACATTTGGAAATACGAAGGTGCACTGAAAATTCATAACCATCCGAGCCAATTTAATAGATCGCTAGTGATCCATAGGTGATGGATTGCTAGTGATCCATAGTTTCTGGGTTGCTAATGATCCAATTGCTTGGGATACTCTTCTTCATCCTTTCCTTAAATTTTATGGCAGTCTAACACGATCTTATGGATCACTAGTGATCCATAGTCTAGCGATCCATGTACTTAGGTGATTTTTGGACGCCGTCTTTTGGATTGCATTTTTTGTTTCGTGTAGGTGTTCTCCATGTAATTTCATAGCGTGTCGCCTTGTTTTGATGATGATTCATACACTGGTTGCATTGGACTGCTGATTGAATCAGACGAATGCTTACTTCTCGATCTAACTAGCTTTGAATTCCATCAAACTTAGCAATCATTCCTAACATACCTATTGGATCATGATACAAGAGGATTGGAGGACCTATAAGCTATCCTTATGGATTGCTAGTGATCTATAGGAGATGGATCGCTAGCGATCCATAAGAGATGGATCGCTAGCGACCCATCACTTTAGCATATTTTTGCATTCTTTCCCTCTAACCTTTCTTGGTCGATCCTTCTAGTCCTTTTGGTTGGCTCTTGAGCTACTTTGACTCGACGTAGCTATTCCGACTTCCTTTGAGTTCCGTTGGGTTAAAAACCCGGATAATAAGTCACTTCTCCTTTATGCTAATTACCATTTTACCCCTCTTATTAGAATATCTCTTATCCTAAAGGAAGCTTCTAGAACATTTCATTGCTTTATGAAGAGGAGAGTGTTAATTAGTTGCTAATGTGTTCATTTGATTATTAGGCAAGTGCACAAGAGTTCGAACAACTTATATCGATCAAAAATCTGTTTATCGATAAATCGATTTTCGGTCGCATTATCGATTTTTCTTTGAAGAGCATATTTTTTGTAAACAAATTTCAGAAACAAGATTCTTATCATTATTCATTAATTAAATGATGTTTAACAAGGTTAAAAACCATATTTATAACACTTAACCATATTTCAAAATGTTTCGATATTTGAAGACGGAGTGTTTGAATTTCAAGGTCACTACATCTCCCCTACTTAGAACATTTCGTCCTCGAAATAAAAAAAACGATAATCCAAGTAGATGGAAGAACATGATATATACATATACCATACTGTTGAAACTATATACAATCTAAACTACAAACAAAAATGCATACTAAATGACTCCACCTCAAGCGGTGAGTACACTACAAAAGATGCACAATACAAAGATAAGAAGGAAACCATAGTCTATAAGCAACCCTGGATAGAATTCCTTCCAACCACCCTCCGTCTTCTTGTTACCACCCCGATCATCCTCGCTCCATGACATTTCTAACCTTAACAAAGGAACAAGACCACAAATACTCAAATAGTATCCACAATTACTTGCAATCAATGCTCATAGTTCGCTTAGGTTTAAAACTCTCCCATCATCCAAGGACGATAAACAATCTACTAAGCATATCTTACGCTCAATAGCCTTAGGTCATTACTTAGACGATTTTTCATGCTACCTTATAATAAGTCGAAGAGTCATTCCCCAAACTCTTTATAAGCCAACTAACATAGTATACAAATGTACTAAAACCCGTACGATGCACATAAACCATCTGTATGCAATATCTAATATGATCACTTACTCAATCTCATAAATTTCACTTCCAAACTAGTATGGATCACGTAACCTCTCTAATTCAAACTCTGGTTTGGTTCCTTGATGAGAAACCTCCGTTCTCCTTGCATAGCCATATACTATGATAGAAAACACCAAAATTGTATCACGAATCCATATCAAGTGTTCGACGTTAAGAATCGAGTGAAAAATTCTTGTTCGGACTAGTGTAAACCACCTCGAAAACATGTACTCAAATACTAGATCAAGAACAACCATGCAACTAGAAAGATCTACGTACAACTTACGTATTTATCCTATTGGTTTCTTAACTGCACCAATTCCTTTCTAATCACCTTCATTTATACAATTAGTATATCTTTCAATACTAAAACCATTTATGAATCATTTCATAAAACCTAACTTCAAGTTTATCTATATTTTTTAACTTAAGTTCATACTCGTGTAATACTCCATTGCATCCTAAGAGTATATACAAACATCAAATTTGTTTTACTTCACAAGGATGATCCATAATTTAAACTTGTTTTAACTTACAACATTCTCAATTCAAGCATTATATAAACTCAACTTTATATTTTCACAAAACACTTAGTTTCAAGTTCTAAAACGATTTAGAAGTTCCCGACTATCCAAAATTTGCTAAAAATCCCATTTCATTTTAACAAATGAAAACTACCAAACAACATATTATAACCTAACAAAGTCCCAATTTCTTTAAAGAAAAACTTTAGAACTAAACAACTGAGTTTTATTCCAAAGCATTTTAAAATAATATAATTTATGTATATCAATTCATACTTTTGGGATTTAAATCAAAATCTATTTTACCAAAACTTTGTAACATCTCCTACTTAGAAATCCAAAAATGAGCACCTATGATGTTGCGGTTATCACCGAAATTATTTTCAAGCAACAAGAGTGATTTTAGTATATCCAAATCATACTTTTGGTCTTAACCCAAAATCATTTTAAAGCGGTATCAAATATTTCGTACGATAATACTATGTATCTGGCAATTCCCAAATTTTTACTTTCCAAAATAACAATATTATTTTCTCCAAAATCTTGAAAAACATTTCTAAAGATATTGGGATTTAAGTACTCAAATTCTCCATTTAAGTCCTTTCTATTTATAAGCCATATTTTATAAACCATACTTATATTAAATTACTTTCTAATATAAATCTTTTCACAAATATTTATTTCCTAAATATTTGATCTTTCTTTTAGATATAGGCCCAACATGAATCTGGATCTTAAAACTGAGTCGACCATTTTGACCTCTTTACCTATCCGGCCCGATAAGTAGGTGAGAAGAGTAGGATACTGGTATCCAAGCTTAGTCTTAGAGTCTACTTTTCCTTAGATATCCCTAAGGTAAAGATGTCTGTTAGTCAGTCCAATAACATTGGATAATTTGCTTTAAAAATGCTCAACTAATTCAAAACTTATCTTTCAAAAACCGCTTCATGTATTACAAGCTAAATACCTATTTTTAACATTCATGACCCATACTAAGGGTTTACTTAATATAGATACAATACCTATCTACAAGATACGATACTAAGTTACTCTCACAGAGGGCTCTCCCCATCAGAGTCCTCCATCTGATGTCCCTCTAAATCCATGCTTTCTATGTCATCGTTAGACTTCCAACCGTCCAGATGTTCAATCCCTTCGGCATCTGCCTGATCGTCAGATATTCAACCATTCATCATTGATAACCTCCCCTGGTCTTCCTCATCCTCATATAGGTTTTTTATTAATGGTCCTTCCATCTCTCATACAATGTCATCGTCGCCCTCGGATCTAAGCTCCTCCTCTGGATATTCCCCTCCTCGACCACAAGTTCCTCCTCAACCTCAGCTACAAGTTCCTCCTCATCATCGGCTACAAATTCCTCCTTATCCTTGTCTATAAGTTCCTCCATCTCCTGTTTAGCTGTGACAAGCCTAAATCTTGCCCCCAACCAACTCTCTTTTTTTGCACTGGATACCATATCCTAAAACCAAAACAACAAGAACCCTCGGAATCAACTACTAGGCTTTTAGGAAACCAAATGATAGAGTTATTTCAAGGGAGATATACTAAGAAAGGATTACTTAGAAGGAGATTTTCTTAAAGAATAATTCTAAAAATCTAGTTTTCAAAATACAAATACGCTCTCATATGTATAATATACGCGACTCATTCTAGGGTGCACTTACCTATTTCTAATGAGCCATATCTAACCAAAGCCAAGGTGTTCGCTCAACCTTGGTCTCTGATACCAAATCTAACGACCTGGCTTTTCGACCCTCAAATATCGATACTAATAAATCCATGGTATTCGCGTGCCGAACACCCAAGTGCCGGAAAGACAAAAAGTTAGGGTAAAATAAAAAGAAAATGAATAGAACAAGAAAGAGAGGACACAACATCAGAATCTCACAATGAAATGATAATATATAATATCAAAGGAACAGTACAAAAAGTAACTATGAATATAAAAAATTTCAGAATTATTAAAACCTAAGTACTGTCATCAGCCTGAATAGTTATAACTGTCTGTTCTCACAATGCTGATATATACAATACAGAAACGCAGTGGAAAGAAGAATACTATGGAAGGTAATCATCCAGCTCTTCTCCATAAGTTCCACAGTGTCCGTAGCTAAATCTGGAAACATACACGAGCCTGACCCGAGCATTATAAGAAAATAACATCCGGATCAGTCTGGTAAACCAGTGTGAGAAACACAAGAAATAAGAGTGGAATATAATAGCACCCTTTTGGGACCGTACGGATTAACATAACCCTTTTCCCCTCAAATGAAACCAACCATTCATTAATTAATATAATGATATGATAGATAATGTCTAGGGTGTAGAATATAAATCATATCAAATAGCAGTGATGCTTACATTGGCCACACCACAACATATTTAGGGTACATCCAAAACCACTAAGCTTCGTCAACATATTGGGATTTTCCATGGAGATCTCTTCGGGTCGACACCGAATCCAATCTCTTGCACAAGAGTTAGAAACTACCTTCAAGCATCGTATATCTCTAGATAAAATATACCTCAAAGGAAAACACAACTAGTCTATGCCCTAACACGTGATTCCAAATATCGTTAACTCCCACTAACAACGTCGATAAGCATACTCTAGATATGGAGTTGATATATCCTGTCGTGGGTTTGCATAACCCCAGACTATGCTCGTACTCTGTTTTCTATCATTTTTGATGTTGAGGCTACGTTCGACATCTCTCACACGAGTCTTCATTACTCGAATAAAACATGAATCCTCAAATGGATTCCCATATTTCGAACAGATCACTAATCACTATATGAATTCGAGCATCTCGAATCCCACATAAGTTCTCTGATAAATGCTAACGTTGTCCTCTCTCTTGGAATACTCCTTAAGATAGAAAGTCCCTCACTATAGCATCGTCTTAAATGTTAATGTTGACCTGTATTTGATAAGTAAAACACTTATCGACCTCGGTCTCTTCAAAACAAATCGATGAATTTTTTGTTAACTCAATTCTGGTTCTTCCAAAAGTGAGTGAAAGCTGGAGACATTTCGTATCAATACTCCTCCCTGGGGGTTTTCATTGGTATGAAATCGCAAAGCATTTCGATTACTTCTTAAGTTATAATTGATCAAGATCGATAATCGACTAATCAATTATCTAGGCAAAGACAATTACTTATACAAATCACGATTTGTACACTTAACTCATTTTTGACATTCCAACGTAACTATTCCTCGTCCTAGAGTGAAGCCAGAGAAGTTAGAGCATTGGTTCCATCAAAGTCTTGCCTAGACACTTCATTCTTGAATCTCATAAATAGATAAGTCTACCTCGTCAGCTTTTAGTGTTAAGTATAGTATTAATGATTTCCATAAACAAGAAGAAATCAAACACGATTAATGTGTTTTTGCGACATTTTCCGACTTAACTATTCCTCGATCAAGTGGGAAGCCGGTAGGTTAGAGCTCTATTGCTCTTATCCCTATTCGAACATCAATCTTAACCTCATAAATAGATATGCCTACTTCGTTGGCTTTTAGTGTTAGCCATAGTTAATTACTTTTCAAACAAGTAATTAAACAATTAACCATTTGGCCACTAAGAAATTCTTAACCCCTTTTTGAAAACATTTGTATATACTTTTAAAATACTTGAAAATACTTATAATAGGTTTTATAGATTTATCCAAAATATTACTTTAAAATAACAAGTCTATAAAATTCTTTAAAACTTGAAAAGAACATGTTTTCTATATATTTTAACAAAATATCTCTTCTTTAAAAATCCACAACTAATTCTGAAATATTCATAAAGATCTCAAACCATTTCTAAAATTCTCTAATAATAGTTAGTAAACACTTGTAAAAAGAATGAAAGAAAATACTTAAATTTAAATATCTTTTCAAACCTTTTAAGTCCAAAAAATAAAGTCTAATCAAGGCAGTTTTGCACAAGTGAAGTTTGGGCCACTTTTCAGGATGTTACTTAATTTTTTACTATCCAAGATTTTAATAGCAACAAACATACATATAAAACATTATAAATATGGTGAGAAACCTCTAAGTTTCTCTCTGCAAAGTTCAATAAATATCGCCAAAAACAAGGCAACTCATAACTGCATCTGTAGCGACTATCGTTATAAGTGCTCTTTCAAATCCGAGTTATATTCAAATCTATATTGAACTAAAACCTATGTGCTTTGTTCCATGACCTTGCTATATGTAACACAACTCCATTCAAGTCCATTCCAAAGCCATTAAGGTCCATTCATACGTTACATGTTTTCAAGGCAAGAGGTAAAACCATTGTTTTCACATATGTCCAAATTAATTCAACGACTTTAATACAATCAAACATCAACATTCATTTGTGATATTTTCCAATCAGAATGGCGAGTTAGCTTACCTTTAACCTCACTAACAAACAAGATCCAAGAACCCAAGTCCAAACTAAACTTGCAATCACCTTTCCCTCCTCTTCTTCCTTGCTTTTACTTGTTTTCTATCCTCTAAACCTCCCTAAAAGCTCATGGCCTTCCTATGGTGGAGGAGTATGGCTTTGTTTCTTCAACTTCTAACTAGGTAGGATGTTTTATAATGTAATATTAAGGCTTTACTCCAAATTTGAGTTGATTTAGATTAGATCTGCAAATATTTTGCTTTAGGAAATTATAAAGAGGATGAAGAAGAAGATATGGATTTCATAACTCCAAGTTTTGTGAATTTGTGGATGATAACTAAGGGTGTACCCCTCCTTGTATAGACAATGAATGGTGCTCTCTAAGCTTGCCTTCACGCCCCTTCATGCCATGGAAGCCTTACCTCCATCACTTCTCCTTTAAGTCACTTCTCCTTTATGCTGATTACCATTTTACCCCTTTCATGATAATATCTCTTATACTAAAGGAAGATTCTAGATCATTCCATTACTATAGGAAGATGAGAGTGTTAATTAGTTTCTAATATGTTCATTTGATTTTTAGACAAATGCACAAGAGTTCGAACAACTTATATCGATCGAAAAGCTATTTATCGATAAACCGATTTTCGGACACATTATCGATTTTTCTTTGAAAAATATATTTTTGTAAACAGTTTAAAAAAAAGATTCTTATCATTATTCATTAATTAAATAATGCTTAACAAGGTTATAAAACTATATTTATAACACTTAACCACATTTCGAATTGTTTCGATATTCAAAGACGAAGTGTTCGAATTTGAAGGTCGCTACAAGCCTGCTCCTTTTCCAACTCTAAGATGAAGTTCCTAACAGTATTTCTTGTTAGATGACTCATCCATCAATTTGTAATAGGAACGATCAGTCTCTCCATAAGGAATCCTACTTAAGTAGTACTCATGTGTGCAATGTGACTTATATATTATACATACTACTATATAGTTTTGAAAACCAAAATATATAAGAAGTACGCGCTCTCGTATATATACACATTCTCGATCTAGTCTAGTGTGAGACTCCTATCCTATCTTTACCGGATCACCAAATGTGACACCAAATATAATGACCGCCCTACACCACCGACACCCAATATACCTGTATAGTGTGCTATAGCGGTGCTCAGCCGATGCAAGGCGATCATCAAGGTTGTAAAGTAAATAGAACAGCACAGAACTTGTTGTATATCTCACATCACATCGAATAAAATATAATAATAAACATCTCAGATATAAAACAGCCAAGACAGTAAACAACTGGGTGAATCACGGAATCGGAGTAACAGATCCATACAGTATGTAGTGTAAGAAATAGACTTATACATCAAATAATAACTCATAAATAACCGTCTCTAAGTAAATAAAGCACTAGAAAGGTCCATAGTGTTGTGTAGCATAATAGCAAATGGGTATATATAATAATACGAGAGAATACCCTTATGCTTGTCATATGTGTAGCTCCACGTGCTCGCCAGACCTGATATCCCTAATCTACTTATTTAAGAGTACCCAGAGTAATAGGAAGAAAAGCATAAAACCCTGGGTTAGACAATAGCATGGTGTGAGTGGTAATAAATCTCTGAATACTAGTATGCCACTAAGATAAATGGTATGAAAGATCATACCTAACATATCCCTGCATCTACAGAGGTAGCACATATACAAAATATACGCAACTCTACATCATAGTCATCATGGGTGTATTATGCATCAATGTACTAAGGGGTGTCTACATATCTGCATCAACCATATCGGTATCAAGTGACTTCCCTAGAGTGGTAAGAAATCAAACATACATAACATAAATCATCCGTCCTTCCATTCAGAATCGTCATGGTTAAGGACTTCTCAACGTTTCGGTTCCTCAGTACTCGAATCCATGCCACTCAATCGGTCAGGAAAATGGACTCACCATCATGTTAGTCCAGGTATATGCATCTCTTATCTAGAATAAAGAGCCATCACGCTCAAGGAACCATCACGTTCCTAATGTATATCCATCTCTATGAGTACCATACGAGCCCTCGAGTGTCAATGATCCCTTTGCACAAGTCATCTATAGTAGAGCACATCTTGGAACTGATCTCATGACTCCCATCATGAAGTCACCGCCGTCAGGGTGATTCTCTATTATCAAGATCATGTAGAATACCGCCATGTGTCTATCCACCTCATAGTCCTCATTCTGCATTTCAAAGTACATCTATCCATCATCAAAGCCATCTATTCCATTCATAGAATCCCATTATCAAACCACGCATCATCGTCGTCAACCATCGCCACTGATCCATCTTCAAAAGGTCGTAGCTCGAGCATACAAACTCCAAACAATGTGAAACTTGGAACGTAGCCTTATGGGACTTTCCTTGTCACCCATATCAAGCTCATTAAGTTTGGGATAGAAGTCAAGGATAATCACCGATCCCTTACCATTGAACCATAAGCTTAGGGATCACCACCGATCCCTACTTACTATGACCCTACACTTCACTTACGAGCTCCAACATAGCTCCCCATGTTGAACATGATTCTCAAGTCCAATGATCAACCCTTAGGGATTGGTACCGACCTATAGTGATGATCCCAAAGTTAGCCAAATTCTCACGAGTTGTTCTCCAACTCCTCTAGTCCATGCCTCTTGCTCCAAACCATGGTTCACACCCCGATCCCTTGCTCCAAGTACAAGAAAGCTCCATCGATCCCTGCCTTGGTTCTTTTGCTTCATGCAATCCAATACTTGGGTACTTCCCCAAAATACTTCATGCGAGCCATGCGTATGTCCATCCACTTTCCATTCAAGAACCATTCTTATCATTCGCAAACGAATGCAAATGTCCATCAATCCCTAAACATAAAAATTTCCACCGATCCATAAGCACAAGGCCACCACCGACCCCTCACTTCAATGGCCATAATTCAAGCACATGAATTCCAAACAACTTGAAACATATAACATGGTCTTATGGGGTCTTCCTTGTCGCCCTATATCAATCGCTCCAATTTTGGGACAAAAGTTAGGGATCATCACCAATCCCTAAGAACGACAATCCATGAAACTGATCCTTTAGCTAAGACACCATTCGAATGATGTTTTAAACCATTTAAACATCACAAAATCGTGTAATAATCATAAATAACCTATACCAACAAGCATACAAACAAACACATCAATATGAGTCATAAATCCAAGGGGTAATACCCCTAAGAACATATACTGTTAAATCAAAAATGGCATAAACACCCAATAGATTGAAGAGAGAATATAAAAGTAAAGAAAATAAATGAAAAATGAATAAGAAATAGAACAAATAAGATTTAAAGTAGTTCGGCATACTCCGGTCTACGTCCACTTCAAGCTTCCTTTAATTATACTATTGGTTTTAGAAGTACAGTTCTTATAGATCGGTATAAATCCATTGTGGATTGGTATAAATCCACGAGTGTTATAAGGTATTAGAGTGAGAGAGCAAGAGAGTGAAAAGGATCCTTAAAAATGAGCCCTGCCCTTCTACTTATAATAGTAGGAAGTCTAAAAACTTGCCTGAAGGTCTCTACATTATTCTCCACGCCTAAGACTTGTTCTCCAGAGAAAATGGTACCACCTCATCACTATTCGTGGATCAGTACTGATCTATGGCCTTGGATCGGTATCGATCCGTAAAATGACCATATGGGTTGTTTTGAATGCTTTGTCCTAGCTCGACTCGTGGTTAGCTTCGTGATTCCAAAATTGTTTGCATTATTATTAGCTTATTTTTTAGTCCAAATGATGGATCCATGGAAGAATGGAGTTGCTGATTTCTAGAGTTCAAGGAGATTGATCATTAGTGCATGCAAACAATTATAGGAGGCCAGAAATGGGTTGTAGGCAGCATGGTTTGGGAGTGTAGAGAGTTTGGGGTCATTTGGATAAGGCGTCATGGATCGATACCAACCCAAGGTGTTGGATCAGTACTGATCCAACACTTTGTTGGATTTTGTGTTCTCATTTTTTGAAATGGACTTGTATTTGTTTTGTGATCTTGCTTGTACTTGAGTTTTTGGCTTCACATCCATCTCTTTGGGCTTCTTGCCTTAATAAGTTTGAAGTCTGACTCATCAAGTTCGTCCATATACTGCCTGGTCAAAAGACGGGATAACACTTTCTGCCCAAGCACGCCTTGCAAATTGAAGGTGTGCTTTGCTCGAGAACAAATGTTGTAGTCGATGGAACATTAGTAGCTGAATTTCCTTGTTATCAGTCGATTAATCTGTTGGGAATCATCATGTTTTATTGGGTTCGACTGTAGATCAAAAATCGCTCCTGTGTTTATCCAAGGGTTAGCAGTCGTATGTTGAAATCTCGATATCTCTGGATCGTTAGTGAAATTCGTGGCCTTTCCTGGCCGATAACCGAGTCTTCATCTCTCCAGATCATTAATGAAATCCTTGGCCTCTTCGGACTTACATTCAAATCCACGATCTCTTTGAATCGTTAATAAAATCCATGGTCGTTTAGGGCCGATAGCTAAATTCGCGATCTCTTTGGATTTTTAATTAAATTCGTGGTCGTTCAGGGCCGATAGTTAAATCCGCGATCTCTCCGGATTATTAATTGAATTCGTGGCTATTTAGGGCCAATAGTTAAATCTACGATCTCTCTATATATTTAATCAAATCCATAGCTGTATGGGGCCGTTAATCAAATCCATGGTGTCTCTGGACCTATGCTGAGCCCAATTCGTGCACTCTTCAGTGAAGGGGGTCAACAAAAAGCAAGCTCATCCACTCACTCTCCAATGAGGGGACTTACTTCTTGTACTTCGGTCCTGTCTCCCTAGATCGGACTTAAAGCAATCAATGTCAGTCATCACATTCAAGGTCGATTTTAATAATCAGGGATTCATCTAATGGAATCAAATTTAAACATTAAAAACATTAAATCTAACATTAAGATAATCACCTCATCGGGCATTACAGCCTAGCATCCAACTCAGAGCGTGCCTAGGGATCGATCGAGATCCGTACATGAGTAAGCGGCTAGACTATATTACTGCATTGTTTATTGAAAGGGGAGATAGAGTGCAAGAACCGAACTTGACTCTCTGCTATCCCAATTAAGAGATAACCATTCTCGACCTTGATCCAGGGTTGTTTCTGTTCACAGTAGATGATGGCTGCTCCTATTCCACCACTACAGCTCGGTTTCTCACATACTGTTGAAACTAGTTGTTTCTAACCTGGTCCTCGATCAGATTGCCCAAGTGTCTACAGTCATTGGTGTTATGCCCATCTAGCTCATGGAATAGGCAATATTTTTCAGACATCCTTTTATGGTCTATAGGTTCTCTCCTTTGCTGGTTTTCGATCGGGGATCTGTCCCTTGGTATCAAGGTGAATGTGCTCCTGGGTTTCATTCAAATCCATGTAAGAAGAGAATTTTGGTACCCTTCTTTGCCACTTTGATCCTTCAAAGCCATCATCCATCTTTTGTTTTCTTTTCCTTTGTTGGATCCTTCTCCAGGCGGTCCTTCGCCATCTACAGTATTGATTTCTTCTAATTAGCCTCAGCATCCTCCTGACGTAGGTATCTCTCGGCCTCATGATAAAATTCTGCAAGATCCATCGGAGGATCCCATTCCAAAGCAATCTTGAAATCCATCTTACTGGCTATTCCTGAAACTGCCGCCATCAAAACCATTGATGGGTCTGGCTTATCAACCGCGGTAGCGGCTACGTTAAATCTTGTCAAAAAACTCCTAACGGTCTCTCCGGTCCTCTGCTTCACACTCGCTAGGGTCATTACATTTTTGGGTCGTGAAATATGGATTCGGAATTCTTTCACAAATCTGTTCACTAACTCAGCCCATGTGCTAATGGAACCATTCTCCAACTGTCTAAACCATAACGTTGCTAAATCTGTCAAATATAAAGGGAAACACCATTTCATGACCTCTTCAGATGCACCTAGCACTTCCATGTATCAGATGTATCTAATCAGATGAACTATTGGATTAGTCTTTCCATCATACGTCTCCAACATAGGTAGCTTGAAATCAGGCGGGTTCCTAACATACGGACTATTTGGAGTGAATGGACTCCTCTTCACATCCTTTAGGCTTCGGTTAGGTAGTCCACCCCTCATTGCTCATCTCATTAACTCAGCAAGTCTGTCTTTTCCGTTTAAAGGAACTCTCAGATTCGCATACTCAGCCTGCCCCCCGACTCCACTAGGGAATTCTGGCATGTCCTCCTCTGGTCGTGCTTCCACATTGTGATCCATGTTCAAACACACAATATCATTTCTAGGACGCACACCATTTCTTCCTAGACCAGCACGACCTATGCCCCCGAGTCCTTGTGGATCGGTACCGATCCTTACCTATGGATCAGTACCAATCCGTATGACCAGTTCGGGGTCTGCTCCAGTTCTTTCTACTTCGCTTTCGGGTACGTTTGCTCCAACTTTCGGTCTTCGATTCTGGTTTGCGGTAGCTCCAGCTATTCCCGTTTGTCCCATCCTTCTAAAGAAATTTTCCATCATCTCTTCCTGATGGGCCATCATCTTTTCCTACACTATATTCACCATGGTTTCCATCTTATCCATAGTTATGTAGATGGATGGGTGGTTGGCTACTGAGGATGCCTCTTAGTTGCCCCTTGTTGATTTCCTTCGGGAATAGCCTTCCTAGTAGATTGTCTTGTCATCTTAAATGTTTCCAAATCTCCGATTAGCGAATTCATGTGTTTCTCAGTGAAAGCACCTAAATGTTTGAACCAAAAATGGCACAAACGCCCAAGAGATTGTGTAGAGAATAAAAAGTGAAGAAAATAAATGAAAATGAGCAAGAGAAGAACACGCACATTTATAGTGGTTTGGCTAATCTTGGTCTACGTCCACTTAGTGATTTTATTTCGTAGATCACTGGATTAAAAGAAATTATTCTTACGGATTAGTATAAATCCATGGGTGATGGCAAGAAATTAGAATAAGAAAAAGTAAGAGCCAAACGATCCATAAAAATGAGCCCTGCCCCTCTATTTATAGACGTAGGAAGGCTAAAATCTCGCCCTTATGACCTCCACCTCATTTTCCATGCCATAGATTGCTTCCCCAAGAAAATAGGTGGACGCCTCACCAATAATCCCGGATTGGAACTGATCCATGGGCTTGAATTGATATCGATCCATAAATACTTCATATGGATGATTTTCAACTCCTTGTCTTGACTTGATTTGTGGCTAGCTTCATGATTTCGAACTTATTTGCTGTAGAATTAGCATATTTCTAAGTCCAAATGATGGACCGGTGGAAGAGTGGGGTTGCTGAATTTTGAGCGCTAGTGGGGATCGATAGAGAATTGCATGGGATCGGAAAAAAACACTTGTAATAGGCTTCTAGAATTAAGTAGAATGAGTAGGAGGAGCCGGGACAAGAATAGGCAAGGTTTCAGGGATAGAGAGTTGCATGGGATCGACAAAAAAACACTTGTAATAGGCTTGCCTTTCATCTTGTGATTCTGTTTGCATTTGGTTTCTGGATTCTCGGGTTATCCCTCTGGGCATCCTGCCTTGATAGTTTCCAAGTTCGATTCGTCCATTCTATTCGAATATTTCCTGGTCAAAAGGCTAGATAACACTTGCCTCCTAAAGTACATCTTGTTTCAAATATGATGTGCTTTGAATCGAAACAAGTCAGGATTGGTGTGAAGGACTCCAGTCTATGCTCTTTATGGTCGTAATCCTTCCTGCAGATCGTTTCGGTGAAGAGTTATATCTATAACTATTCGTCGCGAAGCTTTATCAGTATTTGGCACTATAAATCTGGAATGTGTTCTCATGATCTATCATTCCTAACTCAGTAATTTTGAACTGGTTCCTTTCGTGGACTTTCCAGGTTTGAATTTGATTTCCTTTGACTCAAGTCATTGGGTGTTGGACAAGTACACGAACTCATACTCACGTGAACGTTTTTGAGAATTCTCATTATCACATGCAAGTACACATGTAGGCATATATATGGGTCATTAACATTGTAGTTTCTTTTTTTTAATGTCAAGACTCGGTACCGAGCCAAATTCTTGGAAGAAGTCTTCAAGTGTGTAGCCTTAAAATTCGGATCTGGGCTTATATAACTCAATTCACTGGCCTTCCTCCTCACTTTATTTCTACTACCAATCCAGGACTTAAGCTCGCCATTAAAACTCTCGACCTTCAAATTGCACCTGGCCTCTACCAAATCCTAGGGCCACCGCAGTCTGACGTTCACCTAAGCCTTACACCGTCCGCCTCCCTTTGGTTGAGCCTAGTTCATTGAGCTAAGCACGAATCACTCCCAAGTGATTAATTCCACCGAAATCCAAAAAACCCATGTACTTGAACTCTTCCCTTAATTAAGGTAGGTGGAGGTACTGGACTTGGACCTTGATGGATTGCACGTCGATGGAGGCCATGGTTTGGGAATGGGAGAGGAGGGAGGAAGTGGACAAATCCCATCTAAAGGTTTGGATCGGTGCCGATCCAACCCTTGGTGGGTTTTTTATTTTTAAATTCCTTGTTGTACCTTATTTTGTTGATCAAATTCATTCTATGCTCAATATTTCCTCCTAATTCCAAAGCATTTTCAATGCAGGGCCGTTGATGTAAAGTTCGGTGGGACGGTCAGCAATGACGGTCATTCCGGACGATATCCAGACCCTTAAAATGAACAGTTGTATAATATTGAAAACCTGCACTGTCAACACTGCGCAACACCACACTAAATTTGACTTTAACATGGAGATACAACTTATAATTAATCCGGTGTTGACCGTCAATCGAGTATTTATAGAAATGGAGCATAGATGTTCCAAGCATCTTGCTACTCAAGCAACCGGTCCGTCTACTTCCAAATATGCCGAATCTGATACCGAGTCAAGCTCAACTTCGGTTCCACGTACACAACAAAATCCGACACAACCCATACCTCCAATTGAAAATCCACAAGCAAATAAACCACATCCATAGGTTCCTCAAATGCCTACAAAAGGTCTTGAAGTAGAAATCGAAGCTGCTCTCGACACTCTCGAGGATGATGTCATTCTAGACGATCCCATCGATTCAATTACTTCAAAGATAGAAGAGGGGTCACTTTGGAGAATCCATGATTAATACGAAATTCCATTTAAGGATGTACTAGTCCCTTCCCATCACCAAAGAGCTCATAATCTCCCAAAGGGTTATACCGCTTGTAACAAATATATGTGCCTAGTGGGATGTGTTCCGCCATTCAACACATTTATTCATCGAGTCCTAAACTTCATGAGATTAGCTCCGATGCAACTACATCTGAATAACTATGCCTTCCTTCATGGCATGTATATTGTCTTTGATCAACATTTGCACCGAGTGCCCAGTGACTAGGAGATTTGGTATATATGTAGTTTCAAGAGCCCAATAAAGCCATTCTATGATCTATCTAGAGCCGGCCAAGAGCTGTAAAATCGTTACCGGTACATGGAATAAGTTGAGCTATTTTAAAAGTGAATGCTTCTATCTTCGCTGTCTACCTGGATTTGTGAGAAGATGGCTATTTGGAGGTAAGTTATACTTCATTTGTTTGCTGTAAACTCGTTTCATGACTTTACGAACTTAACTCATATTCTTTCTATCATTCAAATGTTTCGATGAGACCTAGAGGCACGACTCTTGCAGATGCCATTAGAGTTCTTATGGCACTTCTATAGGGGATAGAGATATTGGAGTTATTCTTTCCGATGAGAATCTCCTAGCTTATAATTTGCTAGAAGTGGGTCGTAGCAGTGGTCAAATCCAAGTGGCTTCTGATGATAATGACTCACCTGGAGGTGGTAATGTAAATCCTGACATGCCCCTAGTCCTAATCCATGGGCTTAAATTGAAAGAAAGCAAGAACATGCCGAAGAAGGCGAAATCATAGGTGAGCGTGGCGAAGCTAGCCACGACGGTGTTAATGTAGGGGACGAGCCTTCGGTTGAGCAATCCAAGGACGATCAACAGTTCGTTCTCAAAAAGAGGCTTATTGTGAAGTTGTCCAAAGAACAACCTTCTATACAGTCCTCGCCAATGATAGCTACGGAGAAAACTCCTTTACTCCCTTCTGAAGATGTGCTCGCTGGTTTGAGGCCGATTCCTACCGAGTTCGGCTCTTTCGGCATTGGTTATATGATCCTTGAGGGTCTTGACTCTCCTCTCCGCTTTAATGATGACATACCTGTCGTTAGAATGGGAGAGATCACTCCTATGAGCAAAGCTCCTGTACATGGTCTGTCAAAGGGAACATTAGGACACTCACACGCACGTGCACTACACTTGCATGTTTTGGGTCCTTATCTTTGAATGCTAACTTGTTCCTGTTTCATTTGCATGATCCTTGGAAAGGAAAATATATATGTTTCAATCCTTGGAGGAGAAAAAATCCCGACCACATAAGCATCGCCCAGGCACGTACCATCAAGGCAGTGGTCGAGATTTCAAGTCTAGCCATTAGTCTAGTTGTGACAGAGGCGGTCATGATAGAGACTGTCCATCTCATGATTCTGCCTCTAGATATCGTTCCAGGTCTAGGTCACCTCCGCCAAGAAGCTCAGACTAACATTATGATCGCCAAATTTTTCTCGTGCACCATCTTCAGCTTCTATTCCCATCCAACACTTGACATTAACTCATAGCAGTCGATCTTCTAATCATAGGTACTATAAGGACAATTCTGAGGCCTCTCATCATAAGGCTGGTAAGAAACCAATCGAAGCTCTAGTCGTCACCGTGGAGCAACAACTTACTGCCGATGCCCGAATGGCTGAGCTAAAGGAACAGTTCCTGGATGTATGCTTTGATGGGCTAAAGTTTGTGCCCAACCTAAAGAACATTCCAACAGAAGTTAAAGATGTGGCAGTCGCCTATGCAGTAGACTCTTATAACCAGTATAACAAGTGGAGGCGGGTATCTGAGAAGGTCTCTAAGGTATCAAGAGAAAGAAAACTTAAGACCGATAATCTAAAACTTTTGGAGCCGAGGTTGAGAATTTGAGAAAATCACAAGATGAAGTCGAGAACTAGGCCGAGGATGCCACCAAGGAACTCGAGAGTGAGACAACCAAGCATCGAGATAACATAGAGACTACACATCATCAAAACCATGACTTAGTGCTGGAGAAAGAAGATTTGAACAAGAAAGTGGATGAGCTATCATCCAAGCTCGAGAGCGAAACAAAGAAGAAAGACGAGGCTCTCCAAGAGGCTCAAGGGTATTGCAAAGAGCTGGTTACTACTCATGAGGAAAGGGACAAGGAGGTTGAATGTGCTAGAGACATGAACGTGCTTGTCAAGAGGGAGCTTGAAGCCGCAAAGAAGCGGATGATAGATGCTTTACAGGATAAAGGGATTGGTGGGATTCAGGACGAAGACGATGTTGTTGTTACTATATTCTCCAAGCTCATGTCGGGTCCAACCATGAGTATGCTAGAGTAAGAACTTCTCCTAGCTAAAGAGGTCAAACTAGAGAAGATAGATGGCTCCCCTCCTCCTTTGTCCATAGCACTGCTTGGTTAGACTATCTTCATTCCAATAACTCTTCCCCCGCCAAGGAGCACCTAGAGCATGCTTGCTGGATCATCGCAAAGCACTCCGTCTAAGGGTTCAAGAAGAAGTAGGAGGAAACTTGATCAAGTTACACCTCCCTCTAGGGAAGAGAAGAAAAAGTCCAAGAGGCAAAAGCATAAAAAGTGTTTGTTAGTTTGTTTTGTTTTCTCAGCCGGTGTCTTGCGGATTTGACCTCCGCTTTTGCTCTTCAGTTCCATTGTTAGTAACACTTATACCTCCTCCTTTTTTAAGTATTATTTTGACTGTTAATAACAAGGACTTTTGTTTTGTCAAGTCTTTGTATGCATTTGTCTAATTACTTCAGAAATGCACTTTCCATTATATGTACTTGCGATCCATTTCTTTTCATGATTGTGGTCGGACTAAGCTACTAGCCAGTTTCGTCCACCGGCCTTTTGTCGTTCTAGTAAACGCAAAGCAATTTTGGAAGTGCCGAGCTCTAGGCATCAATTGGGGTAAACCATTTATTATAACAGTTCAGGTATCCTTTTCCAAGATAGTGACATCCAATCACGCAAAGCTCCGTGTGCTCGTTTAAGCTAACTACTTGAGATCGTAGTTTGCACATCCTCATCCAGGATGTTTACCTCCAATCATGCCTAACTCTGGGTGTTGATCAAAGTTTATATGCAAGATCCCATCTTAACCGGACAGGGATCTTCCATCTTGCCTATTCCGGGCAAGATGTTAGTGGTTGGATGGTCATGTCACATCCATTTTGAATTACACTCTTACTCTCACATCAAGGGTAAGAGTTAGCTGATGGACGGTCAAATCAGATCCTATTTGGTTTATACTTCTGCTCCCAGATCAAGGGTAAGAGTTAGTTGATGGACGGTCAAATCACATCCTATTTGGTTTATACTCCTGCTTCCAGATCAAGGACAAGAGTTAGTTGGCGGACGGTCCAATCATGTCCTACTTAGGTTATACTCCTACCCCCAAATCAAGGGCAAGAGTTAATTGGCATCCATCTCTAGACACCAAGAATGGTTGAACTCCAAGGGACCGATCATGGACCGTAGAAGTTTGGTTGGCACCTAACTCCAGGTACTTGCATACCTGCATTATACACATGCATTTTCATTCGAGTCGGTCATATTTCACAACTCTAAGCTATGTAAAGATAGAAACACAGATCCAAAGAGCTATTTTATTTACTAAAGATGGAAAATGAAAGGCTCTATCTTATTACATGGCTTTATAAATTTATTTCTAAGTGCAAAAATGTCGTAAGTGCTTGTTATTCCACGCCATCAGAAGTGAGATCTAATCAACCATTGCTATCCTATAAGTGCCATCTCCAAGCTTTTGCTCTATTGCATACGAATTTTCCCATGTCAGACCCAAGTTTCCAGGGCTTGGAAAGATTCATTTGAGAACTAGGTCGTCAATCTTAAAGTTCCGATTCCTAACGTTGGCATTATCATATCAAGGGACTTGGCTTTGGCGTGCAGCTGCTCTCAAATTAGCTTCATCACGTTTCTCATCGATCATATCAAGAGATTCCAACAAGAGTTGCTCATTCGTCCGTGGATTGTAGTGAGTTACCCGATGAAAAGTTATTTCCAGTTCAACTAGAATCATAGCCTCTGATCCGTAGGCTAAGGCGAATGGAGAGTAGCCAGTCGCTGACTTGTGGGTTGTTCGATAAACCCAAAATGTCAATGGAAGTTCATAGACCCACTTGCCTTTGATCTCTATGCACTACTCCCACACCATTTTCCATAGGAAATTTAAGCGTCAAACACTAAGAAGCTATAGACGCTCTGAATTCAGCCAGGGCCGGTCGGTCGGTCTAAAAATGCATTGTAAGCAGAGTAAACGTCCAACACTGTAACATCCCCTATCTAGAGGCCCAAAGCTAAGCGCTATAGATGCTACAGTCATCTATAGTATTAACTTCCAGTGACTAAATATGGCTATATTAGTGGTATCTATAATATCAGAAGCACTTGAATATTAAACAAATCACATATTTCAAAATAGAATTTTCAATTACATTTCAAAACATGTGTTCCATATTCAGATTACATAATCCCAAACGTTACCCAAGCAATGATAAAATATACTTATTACAAAATACGCCAAGAGCGACATTTAAAGATGCCCTTTTGGATGATCAGAGTCATATAGTCATAATTGACTTAATACATACACAGCGGAAATAAACAACAAAATAAAGAACTACAACTCCTAAATAGCTAACTGTTAGCCTTCTGCTCGCCTCCGGTAGCTTTATTCCTTATCCTACTAAAACTTAAAAGAACCTCAACCCTCAGCCTACTAAAATCAATTTTGAGCACCCGAGAGTTTGAGTTTAAGGGGAAAACATAAACTTCGAGTCAGACATAAAGCCTGGTATGCATAATACTATAAATCCTGGTTATAATGTTAAGTGAGACCACGCCGCTTAGCGGAACGGGTTTCCCCTCCCTAACATTCCTTTAAAACATGTCTTTTGCAAACCTTTATCCTGCAACCAAAAATGATTAAAACTATAAAGCATTATTATGTAAGCATACATATCAGGCAACAAATGGACTATCTGTTCGAACACTATAGTTTTGTTTGGCTTACTATTAACCTTTGGCTAACTCGGGCCTACCAGACAAAGTATCAAAATTTATCTAACATCTGTTAGACACACCTCTTCTGGATGGTCTGTCCTTAACTATCTTTTAAATACTTCTCTTCTGGATGGTCTGTCCCTAACTTAACATCTCCCAGGGTCACCTGATCCTAATGGTTTTGCGGGCTCACCAATAACCTACTTATAAACAAACATTTATTCCCTTCTGTGTGTAATCATAATTTTAGTCTTACCTGTGACAAAGCCTTACACACTGGAATTTTGGACTAAATTAGATGGGGCCAATAGCTAATGTATAGGCAGCGACCCTATACCAGTCCAATCTGATATTCTAATATTTGAGTCATTTTCACTTAGGGATAACTTCCCTTAAATTTTCCTTGAAAAACTCTTTCAAATTGATTTAAATCTTTAAATCATACTTACGCAAGGAAAATACGTATTCTCTATGCTTTACTCAAAATCACCTTGCGATGTTATATATATATATATATATATATATATATATATATATATATATTACTCAACCCCTTATTGATGAAAACATTTACCCCTTTTGAAACCATTAAACCTTGTCTTTCGAAAACATTGGAAAATCCTTCCCTTTCTTTTCTCCGAAAGCTTCAAAATAATAGACATCCCTCTTTAAAACCTTTAAACATTGGAATAACCCTTCCTTTCTTTTCATCGATAGCTTCGAAAACTAAGGAAAACCTTCCCTTTCGACCCCTTCAAAACCCTGGGGAACCACCCCTTTAAAATCATTCATTAAAACCCTTTCAAAAGCATTAAAACACTAAACCTTTCGAAAGCCTTTGGGTTCAATTTTAAAACATGTGGAAATTTTTCGAAACCATTCAAAGTTTACTTCTTCGAAACCATTAAAAACCGTCTCGGTCGAAACCTTTTGAATTATGTCTTCAAGTAGAGCAAAAGTATAAGAAGCCCATTGATGTCGAAAGCACTTCTTTCGAAACCATTAAAACTATCTCTTTCGAAACCATTTGTGTTATACTTCAATTATAGAAAAATGGTCTTTAAAACATTTAAGTCGAAAGCTTCTGTTTCGAAACCATTTCCTAAGTAAAGAAGTGATGGTGTCGAAACCATCCCTTCGAAAGCATTGGAGAAGCGGCTGATTTTTAAAAACTAAGTATACCTTCCAAAACCACTGGCTTCGAAAGATAGAAAGGAGGTAGCTAGGGGTTTCGGCTTAGTCAAAAGCAAACATTTAAAACTAAAGTGCAAACCCATTCGAAAGCATCCTTTTAAATCCATTGACCCAGTCAAAAGCTAACCTAGTCGAAAGCCATTTAGTTGAAAGCAAGCATGCACACTTTAATTTAAAAACAAAGTGATGCTTTGACCCCTTTAGAACCTATGGTTTCGACCTCATACCTTTTGCCTTAAATCCAATTTGCTATGTACCAATTTCTAGATACTAGGCGCATTGGTTTCAATGGAGATGAAGGCGGAGGGACATCGTGGAAGGCCAAGCGAGGCGGAAGTAGGCGTTGAAAGCAATAAAACAGTTTAAAAAGCTTGAAATGAACAGTTATTTTCACCTAACCTGCTTTACATGTAAAATTTTGATTGTT
This sequence comes from Allium fistulosum, assembly GCA_030737815.1. Lineage (NCBI taxonomy): Eukaryota > Viridiplantae > Streptophyta > Magnoliopsida > Asparagales > Amaryllidaceae > Allium > Allium fistulosum. The sequence continues at coordinate 79,719,916 of CM060908.1, read as the reverse complement.
TGCCTCTTTTCTTTATTACTAAAAAGTGCTGCACATTTCAGAGCCAATTAATTAATTTAAATCATTTGCAAACACCCCTTCTCCTTAATTAAATATATAAAACATTTAAGTACCATACCTTAAACAATTTTGTACATTCATCAAAACACTTAGGAAAATTCTATAAAAATTTCAGAAAATCCTTTTCATTATGTTTTCTAATATATATAAATTTTGGACCCAAATAATTATTTATTTTGCCGTAAATAATTTATAACCCAATAAATCATTTTCTTCACTAGAAAATTAATTTAAAATCAACAATAATTCAGAAAATTATGAAAATTGAAACCCATCTCTAAAATATCATTCTCGATCTACATTAAAATTTGCAAGGAATTTGGATGTCATTTAATAGGGTTTTCATATCAAACATATCATAAAAACTAATATGAACATGTATAAATCATCAACAAGTATATATAAACTTCCAATCATCCAAAACATGACATTATCATGCAAAATCATTTCGGTTTACCTTTAAATCTGAAAACTATAAGAAAAATGGGATGTAGTAATCAATCACCTTAGCCTTGTGATTAAAGATATGAGATTTGTTATTGAACAAGTTGATTTACTTCTTCTTCTTGAAATCCTAGCTTTATCTTCTCTTGAGATTGAAAATGGCGGCCGACCTTAGAATATTTTTGCTTGAGAAAATGAACGTATGTTTGAATTCTTAAGGGTTTAGGGTATAAGTTCTATCATTTTCCTATTTTGCCTCCCTTATTTCCTAACACTTTTATCCATGTTATCTTATTTTGATTTACATTTAACATGGCACGGCTACCCTTGGTTAAACCAAATCTCAATCTATTAATCATCTTACATTATTTTATTTTATTTAGCTAATTAAATATTCTAATAATGTTACTAAAAATATGGGGTGTTACAAACACCACAAAAGGCACGAACCGCACTCGTTTGTGGTAGCCCTTACCAAGCACCACTGGTAGTTCCATATACCCAACTGGTTCCATAGCCATCCTGTTAAATCCTTGTATTCGAGATTTACAAAGTTTCAAGTCCTTGCCCTCAAGAAGCATCTGGTCGTATGCCTTCTTAAATAAAATGTTGACTGATCTCACATAGCCAACCAACACCTTGCGTACAATTGCAGGGCCAATCATGGTTGAATAACATGTGGGTCATGTTTGTACCAAAATTGGGCACAACACTCTTCGGATGTGTTTGAAGAGATAAAATGAAGAAATTAAATGTAAAATGAGGAAGATCTAACAAACACACCAATCGATAAACAGGAAAAATGCATAGAAACACACAAATTTAGAGTGGTTCAGCGTAGGGGTGAGCAATATTCGGTTCGAACCGAATTAACCGACCAAACCGGTTCATTTCGGTCGGTTCGGTTCGGTTATGAAATTCTATCGGTTTGAATTTGGTTTGTAAAATAATTTTACTTTGGTTATCGGTTTAACTCAATTAACCGAACTTTTATTATATTATCCAAATTCATAGCATTGTAATAATATTAATAATTTGTTTAGTAATAAAAACCAAATTTATCTATTGAAAATATGTTAATTTTCTTATAAACTTAAAAAAGTACTCGAAATAGTTTATCTAAACATAAATATATGTTTTCCTTTAAGTAAACCGATCATTTAAATAATAATCTATGGTAATTTATTTTACTTACCTTTCTAGTTCGGTTAAATCGGTTACCGACCAAATTAACCGAAATTAATTTGGTTCGGTTCGGTTCAGTTCTGATTTTTTTCGGTTTTAGTTCGGTTTGACATTTTTTACCTCAAAACCAACCGAACTGACCGAACGCTCACCCCTAGTTCGACGTATGGCCTACATCCACTATGAAATGACTGACTTTTATTGATTTTTGGTTGCTGGTTACAACGAGTTACAACAGTAAGATTCAAGTACAATAATAATTTCGGCATAGTCTGGACGTAGAAGAGCCAAAAGTCCTTTTTCAGTAGGTCATGCGCTGCTATTTATAGGCATTGGCAGCAAATACCTCGCCCAGATCTCTAAAGACCCCTTCTCTCACATAGGTGGGCCCACGTGATCGATCCCCAGTCATTTGGACTCGATCCATGATCGATACGAATGAAATTCATATCGATCAAGATTTAGCCCAATTGAGTCTTGATCGATTATGAACATTCCTGAGGTTGCACGCAAGTTCCTATGAAAATTTGGTAGCATTTGGACTTGTAGATCTCGAGTTATGATCGATGCAAGTTTGAATTTGTTGAAGGCTGTCGATTTCGTATCGCTTCTGTTCGCATCGATATGTTTGCATCGCTTCCAGGCAAGTGCTTGCTAGGTAATGTGGTGCTAACTTTTAGGATCGATCCACTTTTCATGCCGAGTGACCAAGTCTTCCATTTGAATCGTGCTTTGTTCGTATCGATGGTATAGAGATTGCTTCGTATCGATTACATGCAGCTGTTTCGTACCGATAGTCCTTGGCCTGTTTTGTATCGATGCCTTCATCTCCATTTCGCATCGATGTCAGAGGCCGCTTCGTATCGATGACTTAGAGGATGTTTCGCATCGATTACATGCAGATACTTCGTATCGATAGTGCTTGGCTTGTTTCATATCGATAGAAGATATTACTTTGTATCGATCGTTCGGTGGCTAATTCGTATCGATCGTTGATTGATCGATACGAACTATGCAATTGGAGTCGATACGAATTTACCTCAATTGGTGGATACGAAGCTGATTAAATGTGATGGATACGAAATAGAGCCAGGAAAAGTGGATACGAAGTAGAGTATGCGTGATGGATACGAAAGGGATCGATGCGAAACATATGGATACGAAATGGATCGACGCGATTTGATGGATACGAAATGGATCGATGCGAACTGATGGATACGAACAGAACGTGCTTTTCACAGAATTTGATCGATCCATAACTTGTGCATACGAACTCCGATCGACTTGAAATTTGAAATGTTCGCTTTCATAGCTTTGCTTGTCGTGTCATATTAATTGTAGCTTGATCCAGACTCAAGCAAAGTTTACCAGCATCCACAGCGAACCTGTGTATAATCGTTTTTCGGGATGAACTGTCTTTGATCTCTAGTCAATTTGTTGGTGCCACGGCCTTGCAAAAAGGTGGGATAACATTTGCCTCCCAAAGTACGTCTTGTGAGAACATGACGTGCTTTGAAAAGCTGCAATCTTCATTCTGAAAAGTTCTATCTAACTTGTTGAATGGTTGTTGTCTTTTCGTCGAAAGATGTAACCTTCGATTGATCTTCAGTAACACAAATAATAGATGGTTGACTGCCAATTGTTCTACTGTACACTATTGTAACCGAGTGTCGAATGATGGCAAACCGTTCTTCATTGTCGTAATTGTCACCAAGTGAGCATTTAACTTCTTGTTAGTTTTGAAAATTGGATGTTAGTCCGTTGTTAGCACCAAAATTGGTCACTAACCTCGTAGAAGAAGATTGTGAAGAGATATAAGTGATGAAATCAAATTAAACAGAGAAGACAGTGCTAATCTAAATACAGAAAGTAAGAACACCAAATTTATAGTGGTTCAGCGTAATTGCATACGTCCACTTTGAGGTTAAACTTTATTGATCTTCTTTATAGTTGATTACAAATACAATTCGTGAATCAAATGCTTGAATGAAGTTGTTTAAGTAGAGAAGATGAGTCTCGAAAATGGCAGAGTCTCCTCAGTATTCTCTCTCCAAAAAAGGATCCTTTTCACTGTGACCCTGCCCCTCTATTTATAGGCAAATATGGGCTGGACTTCCCAAGTGGGCTGGATAGCCGAACGCTCTAGCCCCAGTACAGTGGTCGCTGTATGCCGAACCAGGTATGCCGAACGCTCTGATGCCGAACGGTCCTTTCTATGCCGAACGGTGTGGTTGATGTTTGGGAAGTGCAGGATGTTTGTCAGTCGAAGCCGAACGCTCTTCTAGATGCCGAGTAGTCTTGATGCCGAGCACTCTTGTATGCCTAGCAGTCTTGATGCCGAGCACTCTCGTATGCCGAGCAGTCTTGATGCCGAGCACTCTCGTATGCCGAGCAGTCTTGATGCCGAGCACTCTTGTATGCCGAGCACTCTTGTATGCCGAGCAGTCTTGATGCCGAGCACTCTTGTATGTCGAGCATTATGGATGCTGTGTACTTCGCCGAGTACTCCTAGATGTCGAGTACTACGCCGAGTACTCCTGGATATCAAGCGCTTCGCCGAACACTCCTGGATGTCGGTCACTCTCTGAAGCCGAGTTCCACTGGGTGCCGAGTACTAGTTGCCTGGTCAAACCTCCAGGAAACACTTGCCCCCTAAAGTGTATCGCGTGGCCGAACGTGGTACGCTTTGAATCATGCAACCTTTTCGTCACGCCTTAAACCCTTGGCTAACTTCGAACGGAGATGCCCTTTTTGTGAATTCCAGCGGTACAGGTGTGCGCCGGGCGTGTTTTAAATGCCGAACGAGACATTCGTAGTCGAACGGTGCTTCCTTGCCGAACGATGCTTCAATGCCGAACCATTATGCGCCGATGTCGAATGCTATGACCTTGACCGGTTCCACCGGTCATGGCCTTTTCGACTTCCCATGCTTTCCCTATAAAACTGGCATCCTTCCTTTATTTTCCTTTTACGCCTTCTCTTCTGTCATTTCCTTAAGGACTCGCAATTCTCGCCATCCTACCAGATTTGAGACCTAATTGATCCTTCCTCAACTTCGACTTTCGAACTAGGTATCATTCCTTCTGTGATTAGATTACTTCAACACAAGACTTAGGTTGTTTTCGTGGGAAATGGGACATTTCTATGATCGTATAATATATGTCAAGCAGAAACGGCTCGCACATTTGGAGTTGTCTAGTTGGGGCTAGCTCCTTCGTGCCGAACGACAAAAAGAAAGATGGGGTGTTGAACGGCGTAGTCTTCACCGGGCGATCTGTCTCTGTCGTTCGGTGCAGATGGAGAAGGAGTAGGGCGAAGTTGAAATCGAGGGTGGAGCGCTACTTTAGCCGAACTAAGACCGAACGACAACTTAGCCGAACGATAACCCAAGCCGAACAATCTTGAATGCCGAACGGTATCAATGCCGAACAATTACTAAAATGTAGAACAATAACTTAGCCGAACGATAACCCAAGCCGAACAATTGACATGCCGAACATTGACTTTAGCCGAACAATACAATTGACATGCCGAACATTGACTTTAGCCGAACAAAGCTACATGCCGAACATTGAATTCAGCCGAACAATCCTTAGGTCGAACCATGACCTTAGCCGAACAAAGCAATTGCCGAACAATCCTTGGGCCGGATAATGTCTTTAGCCGAACAATACAATTGCCGAACAACATTAAAAATGCCGAACAGTATAAATGTCAAACTACACTTAAGCCGGTTACTTCTTAAACTACATGTTTCCTGGATCTGGAACTGTAATCACCACCAGGCGGGCTCTTCGAGACGGTCAGCGATGACGGTCTTCGAAGGCAACGATTCAAAGCTCATTTTTATATCTTTGAAATCTTATTGCTTGTACACAACTGCATGCACTAGTTCACACACCACGTGGGGGGAAAACTCGTGTTGCTAATTCTAACATTCAATGTTTTTTAAGTATAGTTATCTCAAGCACTTAGCCAGGTTCGTTATTTATTGGGGATGTCGAGAAAATCTAGCTCCGCTACCATATCCGACAGGCCTGGGCCGTCATCGAGGCAAGGAGCCGCTGATTCTTCTAACCCGTCGACTTCTCCTGCTCATAACTTGGCACCTGATGCTCTGGAGGCAACAATCTTACTAGACAATCCGATCGATTCACAAGCCTCGAAGATCAACGAAGCTGCTCTGCGACGGATATGCTCCACTCATGGGATCCCTTTTGCCGACGTGTTAGTTCCTTCGAGACACGATCGTCCTCATCTGCCTCCAATCGGGTACACTACCTGCAACAAGTTCATGTGTTGGATGGGCAGCGTGCCTCCATTCAACTTATTTCTTCGGGATGTACTGCAGTACATAGACATAGCTCCGTCGCAGCTGCACCCGAACGTCCATGCATTTCTGTATGGGACTTACCTACTTTTCATGGCCGTCTTCTCCAGACCTCCAACCGCCGGTGATATCAGATATATTTATATGTTCAAGAGACGGAAAGACAGTCCTTCCTTTATGTTCCTCGAGCCATACCACAAATGCCAGATCTTGACAGGGGCATGTAGCAAATTCGCCCTGTACAAACAGGAATGGTTCTATGTGCGCTGCCCTTCTGGTTTCGCTAGGAGATGGGTTGAAGGCAGTAAGTCTCTCTGCTGAGTCACTATTCGTATTCAATCGGAGTCACGCTTTTCCTAACTCTTTATTTCATCTTTTTAGGTATCAACCCGCGTCCGGAAGGCCGAGGATATTCTGAGGCTGTTGAAGCCATTAGAGCTCTTCCTGCCGAGGAACGAGATATCCGGACTATCATTTCGAATGAATCACTGTCGGGGTTTGGCTTGCTAGCCCCTGGTCGTCGGATCAGTCTTCCAGAAGGTGTCACCATTCCCAAACCTCCGTCCGGTAAAGGGAAAAAACTGGCCGGATCGTCGTCGCGCCGCACTCCCGATATGCACGAGGAAGGTGAGCGTAAAGAGGATGATGCTCCTGAAACTCAAGATGAGAATGCGGGTCCCGCTCAGAATTCGGCAGTCGAAGTTCATGACATTGAGACTCGTCCTCCCCTTCGAAGGGAAAGAAGAAGTTAAAATATAAAGTTCAGAAGGAAAAAGTTGGTGGTACTTCAAAAGTCACGCTTATCCCGCCTGAGAAAGAGGCTTCTTCGCAGCATCTGGAAAGTTCCCTGAGGGGTCTGTCAAACCTGTCCATTCCCGATGACTTACTCAATTACGGGTTTGATGATCCTGAAGCCCTCGAATTTTCTTCGCCCGCGAGAGGCAACGTAGAAGTTCAACTCCCGGCTCAAAGAGACAACACTCCGATTAGCAGGGATAAACGAACGGGTCCGTCGGGGGGGGGGGGACACTAGGACACACACGCACATGCGCATTCCATAATATACTTCAAGTCTTTTTCCTTATCTCGTGAATTTCCCTTAACTTGTTGTTATCTCCATTCTTTGCAGGTGATATGGGGCGTTCTCACGGACTTGATCGCCTTCGGGGTTCTTCCATATTTCATCACTCTGGACGGGATTCTGGGTCTGGCAGACGCAGGGACAGAGGCGATTATGAAGATAGGGACAATCGTCCCCGTGAGTCGTCTCACCGCAAGAAAGCACATTCTCAATCTTCCCAATCCCGTGATCTTCCTCCTCCAACTGAGCCGGATAGAGAGAAATCCCTACAGAAGGGTTATCAGTCTGATGCTCCTCGAGAACAACATTCCAGTTCATCGAGTACAAGGCAAGTTCGAGAGCAACGTAAAAGAACGGAGTTTTCAAAGCCTCCTCCTCCTACTCCTGCGGTGGACCCAACTGTTGCGGAAAAGATGGTCGATCTTAAGGCCAAGTTTCCAAAAATTTGCTTCGATGGTCTGAAGTTCCTCCCGGCCATTCATCATATTCCCAGGCATGTGAAGCAGAGTGCCATTGTCTGCAATAACGATGTCTATGTTCAACATGATGCGTTTGTGCACTTAGTGGAGAAGGTCTCGGAAGTATCTGTTGAGCGTCAACACGAGATTGACCGTCTGAATCTGGAGGCTGACAGCGATAAGAAAATCATCAAACTCCAAGACGAAGAGCTTGCTTCGTATAAGTCAAAGCTAGAAGCCGCTGAACAAAGTGCAAAAAATACTGCCAAGGCAGTTACTCGTTTAGAGGCGGCTCACAAAAAAGAGCTTGACGAAGCAGTCCAGCGCAACGGTGCCCTCGCCCTAGAAAAAGACTCTGTCCAAAAGGAAAGGGACGCACTCGCCACCCAAGTCAAAGAGCTGAAAGAATTACTCTCCAAGGAGAAGGAGGATAAGGTAGCTGCTCAAGAAGAATCACAACGATACTGTGACGAGACCGTTGCTACCCGACTCCTGAAAACAAAGCTCGATGACGAACTCGCTGGGGTTGAGAAAATGAAGGATGAGGCCCGTGAGGAGGGCAAAAGAGAGGTTGTGGAGGAGATTGATTCTCGCCTCGAGGCGGCCGCGGAAGCCGGCAGGGAAGAAGTCAAAAACATGTTTGACCCGTTAATTGCTGAATATGGAGCTCGCGTCCTTATGCACCGCGACTTAACATTCTTGGGCGAAGGCTACCTTGAATCCCTAGCTGAGGCCTGGGAAACTTTGATAAGGATTAGGAAGATCGAGTCAGGCTCCGAAGAGGTCGATGAGGAGGCCCTGGTGAAGGAGTTCCTTAGGGGAAATGAGCCATCGGACTTATCCGCAGCATTGGCACTTTACAGCAAAGGCTCTCCCCTTCCAAAAGAGAAAGATGGTGAAGCTGGCCCGTCTGGGGTTAATATTACTGCTCTTCATACTGCTGCTCAATCTGCTGCCCAATCGGCCAATCGGCCGACACTTGATCCATTTGAGCAGCATGTTGGTTATGACCCCGAAGACCCTGGGCTCAGTGCTCATGTGCTATCACCTATCCTGGAGGGTGAAACCCCACGCGCCACCGATAGCCAACCGGGACCTGGTAGGAAATTCTTCTTTCTCTAGAAGTTGAAAGATCCCGTCATTTTTCAGCAATGGTTATTCGTTCTAACGCCCATTCTTTATATTTTCATGTAGGTTGATCTGACGCCGAGCCAACTCCGAGGAGCGATGACGCCAAGGAGGAAGCAGAGAAAACAAGTGATGTTGCTCATGCGGGAGTAACTCCCGGTCCAGACGCTTAAGTGATCGGGGCGCTAGATGATGACAAGCTTGATACTTCGTCTCCTGCCGAAGGAAGCGATGGAATTGAAATCACTGGCGCCTCTGAGCATACTTCAGAGATGAGCATAAAGGACCGTCTTGCCGACGAGGAGAAGAAAAAAGTCAAAGTCAAAGTTGAGTCTGAAATACTGGAACTCACTGACCCGCGGAACAGACCTTTGAAAATCATTCTCCCGGGCAGGTCCAAACCACTAGATGTTCCGTCTCCTACTCCCGACTCTGTTTCTCTAGCAAGCAAAAAGTCCAAGAAAAAGCGTGAGGGAGAGGAGTCGTCGGAAACAACGAAGGAAGACAAGAAGAAGAAGTCGAAGAAATAATCGATACACTCGTTCAACGAGTTTTTTGCTTAAGTCTTGTAATTGCTTTTATCTTCCACAACTTGTAGTTTGTATAGAGAGGTCTGAATTTTGTAGGAGTGATCATGTATCCCCATTTTGGACTTATTGAATAAAGTTTTTAGCTTCTTTTTCGCTTGAGTGATTCTCTTGTCTTTCCTTAGTTTGCTGACTAATTGTAGCCATAACTCAAGTTCTTATGAGCTGCATTATCTCCCGGTCCATTCTTGTGCTGTTCAAACATTTTTGGACATGGCGTACCTCTCGTCCCACATCTTTCGAGTACTTGGACTTCTTGCTGACTCTGTGCTCCGGGGACTTGGAGGCTTGAAACAGTTTATACTCTAGTCCGCGCTCCGGGGAATTAGAGTACTCCGCTCCGCACTTCGGGGATTCGGAGATTTGAAATCGTTTATACTCTAGTCCCCGCTCTGGGGACTTAGAGTACTCCGATCCGCGCTCTGGGGATTCGGAGATTTGGAATCGTTTATACTCTAGTCCGCGCTCTGGGGACTTAGAGTACTCTGATCCGCGCTCTGGAGATTCGGAGATTTGGAATCGTTTATACTCTAGTCCGCGCTCTGGGGACTTAGAGTACTCCGATCCGCGCTCTGGGGATTTGGAGATTTGGAATCGTTTATACTCTAGTCCGCGCTCTGGGGACTTAGAGTACTCCGATCCGCGCTCTGGGGATTCGGAGATTTGGAATCGTTTATACTCTAGTCCGCGCTCTGGGGACTTAGAGTACTCCGATCCGCGCTCTAGGGATTCGGAGATTTGGAATCATTTATACTCTAGTCCGCGCTCCGGGGACTTAGAGTACTCTGATCCGCGCTCTGGGGATTCGGAGATTTGGAATCGTTCGTACGAGTCTGTATGTCGTGCAGGATAATGTAATTTATCATCCAATCAAGAGATATAGAAACTTCATAGAAAATACGGCTTCAAGCCTTTATTAATGAAAATCAACTAAATTGCTTGATTACAACTTTAAAAAGAAACTAAGTCATTATTGAATGGAAACATGCAGGAAATAACAGTGCCTACAACAAGAAAGGAAAACATGCTAAATGTAATAGTGCCGCAAATGTTCATTGTTCCATGCTCGGGGGAGTGTCGCGCCATCAACGGTCGCTAGCTTGAATGTTCCTTCTCCAAGCTTCCGTTCAATGGCGTATGGACCTTCCCAGCTGGGATTCATGCGTGATGGTACCGGGAAGACTCGTTTCAGAACGAGATCACCCACATCAAAGATTCTTGGGCGGACTCTGTCGTCGTAGTAACGTTTGACTCGATGTCTGTGCGCTGCCGCCCTTAATTCAGCTTCTTCATGCTTTTCGTCGATGCAGTCCAGTGATTCCAGCAAGAGGTTTTGGTTCGTCTTGGGATCATAGTATGTCACTTGGTGCGATGGAACTTCAAGTTCCACGGGTATAACGGCTTCAGAGCCGTATGCCAAGGCGAACAGAGTGTGGCCGGTCGCGGACTTGTGGGTAGTTCTATACGCCCATAATGCTGTCGGGAGTTCATCTACCCACTTGCCTCCAACCTTCTCCAGACGCTTCTTCAGTATGGACTTGATTATTTTGTTAACGGCCTCGACTTGTCCGTTAGCTTTTGGGTGTGCAACGGCGGCGAACTTTTTCTCGATGTCATACTTTAAACAGAACTCTTTGAACTCTCTACTTTCAAATTGCGTTCCGTTGTCTGTAATGATGGTGCGTGGAAGCCCAAAGCGGCATATAATGTTTCGTACAACGAAGTTAATGACCTTCTTAGAGGTGATAGTGGCCAAAGGTTCTGCCTCAGCCCATTTCGTGAAATAGTCGACTGCAACTATGCGTATTTCGCACCACCTTTGGATAGAGGCAAAGAGCCGATTATGTCGATTCCCCAGATCGCAAATGGCCAGGGACTGATCATTTGTGTGAGTTCCGTTGATGGAGCCCTCGGGATTTTCGCATATCTTTGACACTTGTCGCATTTTCTTGCGTAGTCCGCGGCATCTCGGTTTATGGTGGGCCAGTAATATCCATAGCGGAGGATCTTCTTTGCTAGCGTTTGCCCCCCAGTATGGTCGCCACATTCCCCTTCGTGAACCTCTCTCAAGACTCGCTTTGTTTCATCATGAGCGATGCATCATAATAATGGGACTGAGAATCCTTTTCGGTACACCGACCCATCCTGCATTACGTATCGCGCGGCCTTTCGAAGGACCTGCCGTCTTTCGCTTCTTTTTTCTGGTAAAGCCCCGGTCGTTAGGTATAGTTTGAATGGGGTTATCCACGATTCCTTCTCGATTTCTGTTTCCAACACGCGATCGACTTTCATTTCGTCTATGCTCGGGGCATGCAAGACTTCGACGGGATACAATCCCATTTGTTGCGCATCGCCGGTACTAGCAAACTTAGCCAATAAGTCGGCTTCTTTGTTCTGTTCGCGCGGGATATGTGAAATGTCATAACGCCTAAGATTTGATAGTAGCTCTTGGACCTGAACGAGGTACGGAGCAAGCTTTCGTCCCTTTGCTTGGTAGTCCCCCCGTACTTGGTAAACCACCAATTATGAGTCACAAAAGATTTCGATTGATTCGATTCTGAGTTCTCTGATGAGCTTCAAGCCAGCAATCAGTGCTTCATATTCGGCTTCGTTATTTGTAGCCGGGAAGTCGAGCTTCAGGGCATAACAGATTGATCGGTTTTCCGGAGTTATAAGAACTACGCCCGCGCCGGAGCAACGGTCGTTTGATGCACCGTCGGTGTATAATTTCCATAGAACGGGGGGAATGATGTCGTCATCATCCGGTTTGATGGGTATGGTAAACTCAGCGATGAAATCCGCTAATGCTTGCCCTCGGATGGCTCTCCCCGGTAAGTATGCGATATCGAATTGGCTCAACTCGATGTTCCATCTTAGCAATCTTCCAGAAGTCTCTGGCCGTTGGAGTACCTGCCTCAGGGGTTGATCGGTATAAACACCGATTGAGTGTGCTTGAAAGTATGGGCGAAGCTTTCGTGATGCAATCACCAAGAAATAAGCCAATTTCTCGATTTTAGGGTAATTCCTCTCTGCCCCTGTTAAACGCTTGCTAACATAATACACCGGCTTCTGGACTCGATCCTCCTCACGAACCAAAACCGCACTTATCGCATGCGGGGATACAGCCAAGTATACGTACAACATCTCGTGGTCAACTGGTTTTGCTAGCATTGGTGGACTCTCCAGATGCCCCACCAGATTCCGGAATGCTTCCTCACAACTAGACGTCCATTCAAAATTTCTCTTCCCTTTCTTTATGATATCGAAGAATAAGATGCACTTGTCAATTGCCCTAGATATAAATCGACTTAGCGCAGCTACTTTTCCGTTCAAGCTCTGTACTTGCTTTATAGTCCTGGGCGCTTGCACATCTCGAATAGCTTGGATTTTTTCTGGGTTGGCTTCGATTCCCCTAGCATTGACGATGAATCCCAAAAACTTCCCTGATGCAACGCCGAAGGAACGCTTCAAAGGGTTGATCTTCATCCCATAAAACCTGAGTATGTCGAACATTTCAGCCAAGTCTCGAATGTGGTCGTTTGACCGTCGTGACTTCACGAGCATGTCATCCACATAGACTTCCATCGTTCTACCTAGCTGGTCCTTGAACATTCGATTCACTAAACGCTGGTAAGTTGCGCCTGCATTCTTCAATCCAAAGGGCATCACTACATAGCAATACAGTCCGACATTTGTAACGAAGCTGGTGTGTTCTTGGTCCGGAATATGCATCGGGATTTGGTTGTACCCTGAGTACGCATCCATGAATGACAGCAGCTCGTGTCCTGCGGTGGAGTCGACCAACTGATCGATCCTAGGCAACGGTAAACTGTCCTTAGGGCACGCTTTGTTCAAGTCGGAATAATCTACGCAAGTCCTCCATTTCCCATTCGCCTTTTTTACTAGCACGGGGTTGGATACCCACTCAGGGTAGAGGGTGTCGCGGATGAACCCATTTGCTTTGAGTTTGTCCACCTTTCCAAGAGCGGCGGATCTCTCCGGATCCATTCCTCTCCTTTTTTGTTTAACTGGGACGTATTTCGGGTCTATGTTCAACATATGACTCGTGATGGCGGGAGAAATCCCACACATATCAGAATGCGTCCAGGCGAAAACATCAAGATTCGCCCGGAGGAAGTCGCTAAGGTCTTCAGTCATCGCGGGACCAAGCTGTGATCCGATTTTCAGAATTCGCGAAGGGTCGACACGGCTAACTGAGATGTCAATTGTTAATTCTGCCGGTGCCGCCTTCTCTTCCCTGGGTTTCTCATCGTCGTCTCTCGGATCTATATCTCCGAAGATCCGAGAACTATGCCCGAGCCAGGGCTCGGGCACTACTTGTCAATTATCCGTATTGAGGATGCGGACGGGATTGTCTGCAACCTTTCCTTTCTCCCTTCGATGGGCCTCTCGGAGCTCAGCCACATAACAGGAACGACCAGCTGCTTGGTCGCCATGAACAATACCAATTCCTTTATCAGTCGGGAACTTCAAAGTTAAACACCACGGGGCTAACGCTGCCCTAAACTCAGCCAGGGCCGGCCGGCCCAAGAAAACGTTATACGGAGAGTCCACATCCAAAACTACAAAGGGTAGAATTCGCACTCTCCGGCGCTCGCCTTGTCCCAGTTCAACTGGTAACTCGACATATCCCACCGCATCGGTCGCAGCGCCGTTAAAGCCGTGAATACGGGCTTTGGATGGTTTCAAGTCCTTTGTTTCTAGCTTCATTTGATCGTAAGCCTTCTTGAAGATGATGTTGACTAAACTTCCACAATCAATCAGAATTCTTTTCACATATGCTGGTCCTATTGTTGCAGATATGACCATGGGGTCGATGGTCGGAGCCTCTACCTGATCAGCGTCTCTGTTTCTGAACACAATATCGTCGATCATTACGCGCTGCTGCTTAGCAGGGGCCCCGTCCTCCATGTTCGAACAGCACTCAAAATCGGCATGCTTCAGGGAACTTGCATATCGCTCCATCTCTTGCCAATTCTTATCTGCGGGGTGAGGTCCGCCGATGATTGTATTTATGACTAGTCTACCTACGGTCTGGGCAGGCTCCTCGGGATGACGTGGAGCTGGTGCACGACCTGGGTTGGACGTTGTCCTCCTTCTTGTGGATCCTTCACAAATTCTTGCAATTTCTTCTGCCTGATCAACTTCTCGATAGCGTCGTGCAAGTGTCTACATTCTTCCGTATTGTGCCCATAAGTCTCATGGAAGCGACAATATTTCCCGGTCCGCTTCTGTTCTGCGATTGATTCTTTTGGATGTGGTTTTCTGTACTGAAAGGTATTACAGGTGGATAGGTAGATGTTCTCTAGCGGCGCGTTCAGCGGAGTATACTCGCTGTAGCTTGGAATTCTCGACTTCCACTTCCCCGCTTCTCTCTTCTTCCCTTGACTCCTTCCTCCGGACTCCTTAGACTGCCCCGGCTTATTCTGGACATTGAGTTGGACCTTTCCCGAGCTGTCTCCAGACTGCTTCACAGCAATGTTGCTTTTTATTGACTCCTGGACAGGCCCTGGCGCCTTATCTCGTCGTACCCACCTAGCTTCCTCTCTTCTTATGAACTGGTGTGCCTTAGAGTAGAAACGCTCTAGCGTAGCCGGAGGTTTTAGCCAGTCTTCAAACTCAGAGTCTGGATCCACACCTCTCATTACAGCCATCAGAATTGCATGGTCATTGGGATTACTGACTTCAGTTGCTGCTATGTGGAACCTTTGTAAATATTCCTTCAACGACTCCCCGGGATTTTGGGTTACACTTGACAGAGACATCACGTCCTTTGGGCGCGTAGTGTGTATCCTGAACTGCTCAATAAACTTCTTTGCCAACTCCTCGAAATTTGATACGGATCGTGGAGGAAGTCGGGTGAACCACATAGTAGCAATCCCAGATAGAGTAATCGGAAAGCACCTACACTTGGTGGCATCATTCGCTCTAGCTGAATCCATCATCCATTCATACCTCATGACGTGCTGTCTGGGGTCAGTCTTCCCTTCATACGTAGGGATAGTAGGCATACTAAACTTCCTGGGGTACGCCGCTTGCAACACAACATCTGTGAACGGAGTATGACTTCTTGACACTCCCCAATCATCATTCGATAACCCCTGATTTTCTTTCATCAACTGCCTGATCATGGCTGTCAGATCTGTTGTCTGTATGGAAGGCGGAAGGTTAGTGTCTGTTCTACGTGCCTGACCATGCTGGTGCCTCCACTCCTGGCGACCTGCCAATCGTTCGTCCTGAGGTCCGACATCGTTAGCGTTTTGATGATCTGGACCTCCATCCTCCATTTGTACTCCGGTCCTGAAGTTCCCAGCTCTTGCTTGGTTACGGTCTCCAGTCGTCTGAACATCAGCTTCTGCTCGTGCAGCTTCAGTCTTACGTCGTCTGCGCTTGGGAGGTTCATCAGAGGAAGTTGAGCTGTCAGATGAAGAGTAAGGAGCGGGATTGCCCCCAGCATTCTGTTGCTGCTGTTGAGTGAGTTGTGCCATCAGGTTGGCATTAGCTTGCATCTGTTCTCCTAGTTGTCTCCTGCTTTTCCTAAGTTCTCTCATCAAGTCATTGAACTCTACTCTGGTGACAACTGGAGTCTGTTCTTGAGCGGCAATCCCTGCACTCGGAATCGCTGGTTGATTGCTAGGTCCTGCTTGTTGCACGCTAGCAGTCTCGCGGGCATCCGCATTATGAGAAGCTGACCTGGTTCGTGGTCCTGCCATTGTAGAGCTATTGGTATGAACTCTGAGTAGAATAAACGGATGTCCTATCAGTGAGTCGGATCTTCCTTGGGGGATTTGTTCAATCCAGTAGCTTCAAAGCAGATCCTTGAGGTCTGAGAATTCAATTCTCGGTGAAAGCACCAAAGTGTTAGCACCAAAATTGGTCACTAACCTCGTAGAAGAAGATTGTGAAGAGATATAAGTGATGAAATCAAATTAAACAGAGAAGACATTGCTAATCTAAATACAGAAAGTAAGAACACCAAATTTATAGTGGTTCAGCGTAATTGCCTACGTCCACTTTGAGGTTAAACTTTATTGATCTTCTTTATAGTTGATTACAAATACAATTCGTGAATCAAATGCTTGAATGAAGTTGTTTAAGTAGAGAAGATGAGTCTCAAAAATGGCAGAGTCTCCCCAGTATTCTCTCTCCAAAAAAGGATCCTTTTCACTGTGACCCTGCCCCTCTATTTATAGGCAAATATGGGCTGGACTTCCCAAGTGGGCTGGATAGCCGAACGCTCTAGCCCCAGTACAGTGGTCGTTGTATGCCGAACCAGGTATGCCGAACGCTCAAATGCCGAACGGTCCTTTCTATTGCGAACGGTGTGGTTGATGTTTGGGAAGTGCAGGATGTTTGTCAGTCGAAGCCGAACGCTCTTCTAGATGCCGAGTAGTCTTGATGCCGAGCACTCTTGTATGCCGAGCAGTCTTGATGCCGAGCACTCTCGTATGCCGAGCAGTCTTGATGCCGAGAACTCTCGTATGCCGAGCAGTCTTGATGCCGAGCACTCTTGTATGCCGAGCACTCTTGTATGCCGAGCATTATGGATGCTGTGTACTTCGCCGAGTACTCCTAGATGCCGAGTACTACGCCGAGTACTCCTGGATATCAAGCGCTTCGCCGAACACTCCTGGATGCCGGTCACTCTCTGAAGCCGAGTTCCACTGGGTGCCGAGTACTAGTTGCCTGGTCAAATCTCCAGGAAACATCCGTCATACATGTACGTATGTAACCTGACTCCCGTTAACGTTCACATGTTCACGAGTCATTGTTGGTTTTTCTCGTATCAAATTCCGTATCGATCCTCTCCTGAATCGATGTGAAATTCAAGTTGTAACAACGCTTGATGGTTGTTTTGGAGTTTTTCTTCGTACCGATCCTTTCTGGGATCGAGTTTAAATGTTTGAATGCACGCTTCGTATCGATGGCTATTGATACGAACATGATGGTTTCTTTAGGATACTTCGTATCGACGGATACAAAGCTTTTATGTTCTTTGAACAGATAGATATGAAACTGACACTTCGTATCGATGGAGTTGAGTAGTGCAAATGAGACTTTTTTTTGGATTTTTCATATCGATGGGATTCGCACTGATGGATACGAAGTAAACATTTCGTATCGATGGAGTCATGCGGTTCTAGTGCAATCTCATTGTTCCTTTCGTATAGATATACAAATGGATACGAACTGGCTGGATATAATCGTGTTGATGGATACGAAGCTTTGCCTTCATATCGATGAAGGTAACCGACCTTTTTGGTTCAACAACCGGGATACGAAGCGTCTTTTTTGTTTGGTTACGAATCCATATAAAAGGATTTTGTACTTAGCCGAATTTATCACTTGCGTCCATTCTCTTACCTGCTTTCGTATCGATCAAGAACTCAAGAAGAAAGAATTTCCTTCGTCCCAAAATCATTACAACTCTTTAATCCCTCGTAACTACATCTTAATTTAGGTAATTAGTCAATGAATTCGTGTTGAAAATGATGAGACTTGAGATTCAACGCCATTTCATTCTTATTCATGGCTGAGTTTGGCAAAGAGGAGGCCGGAGACGGTCGAGGAAGGAGGAGATGGTTCCTATGTGGATTTGGAGAAGAAGGAGTGTGAGGACACGAAGAGGATGCTCGTATCGATCTGGGGAGTGGAGTTCGTATCGATTCAGAAATGATGGGTTAAAGGAAGAAGCTCGTATCGATCTAGGTTGCAGTGTGATTTCGTATCGAGGGAAACTCGTGCTTCATACCGATTGCTGGTGGAACTACGTATCGATTGACCAATACAAAACAACGATCGATACGAAGGTGTTAACGCTGATTGACATGAAGCAAGGGATATGGTATCGATATGAAATGGCCTCTGATGGTCGATACGAGATGATACTCTGGGATCGATACGAGGTGATGGTTCCCTGATCGATATGAGGTCAAGATCTTCCGATCGATACAAAGTGAAGGTTTTGGTGATCGATTCGAGTTGAATTCTGACGAATGCAAGACACCTAGCATACTTGAACACTTAACTCTGACGAGCTTCTGTCTTGCATAATTGGACACAATCATTTCACTGCATATTTGACTGCCTTTCGAAGCTCATCGATGGAACTGTAACTTGATGAAATTTTACAAACATTAACTAGGATCGATCTTCGAAGTCTGAATGGCACAGTTGTGACGGTCAGCGATGACGGTCGCTCCGGTCGATTCTCGAAATCTTATCATTTGAACATTTTCTCAAATTCTGTAGAATTTCTTAAGTATTATGTAGCACTGCACTGCACAACGCATTCATGCACTTCACACTGGGGCACACACAGGATTATTGTCATCTAATGATGGATTTTACTGAGTTGATTAGCTATGGAAGCCGGGAGTTCACAGCAGTAGGAGGCTCAAAGTTCACCTCCTCCGACAATAGAGATGCCGGCCATCCAGCTCCGGACGAGTTACCGGGAGCAATCTTTATTGGTAATCCTCAAGATTATGTACCATCTAATGTCTCCGAAGATATATTGGGGAGAATTTGCTTAAGACACAGTCTATCGTTAGATGACGTTCTGCTACCAGGACCGAATGATAGGCCACATATTCCCTCAGAAGGTTTCACTGCCTTTAACAGACATTCGTGCACAGCTAGAACACTCCCTCCATTTAACCAATACATCCGGGAGGTGTTATCTTATTTTGGAATCACTCCATCACAGTAGCATCCAAATGGATATGCGTTGTTGAACAGTTTATTCATTGTCTTTATGGAGCATCTCTTGCGCCCCCCGACTCCGGAGGAAGTCGGATTCTTGTTCAACGTCAAGAGTCGGGGAGATAACCCTTCATTCACATTCCTTAAGGCGGTCAGGAATTGCCAAGTAGTGACTGAATCCTGGACCAGGCTCAGCTACTTTAAGACGGAGTGGTTATATGTTCGATGCCCGCCAGGGTTTGCTAGTCGGTGGTTAGTTAGACGTATGTGTTGCAATTTCTCTAGTGGCTTACGAGACAGTTGTAATCGACATTGAATCTAATATTTCCTTTTCTCTACAGCCACAATTCCGCGACCCGAAGGTGCCCAATTTAAAGAAATAGTGTGGATCCTTCAAGAGGTGCCTAGTGAGAAGAGAGAGATTGACTCGGTGCTGACATATGAAAATTTGAGGGTCGTTGGGCTGATTGATCAAGACCATAGTATAAGACTAGAGGGACGGCTTAGGACAGCCCCGGCGAGATGGGCGAAGCGTAGGGCACCCGGGATTGCAATTGCTGAGGAGGGCGATGAAGAAAATACGCCTACCGAAGACGAACCCATAGCCGGGCCCCTAGATAGTTCTCGGCATTTAGAGGGTAGGAGGAAAGGCAAGGCAGTTGCTCATAAGCTTCAGAAGTCTTCAAGATGGAAATCCGTGGTCATGTCCCTGCCAGCCGCCGGTGTTAGAATTTCGGAAACTCCTTCCGCACAAATGGAAAATCCTTTTGAAGGACTCGCCGACATTCCAATTCCGGACTATGTGTTGCTCCAACTTGACACCGGATTGGAAGGGCTTCAAAGTGCTTTAGATTTAAGCGAGTCACTTCCTACGAGTGTGGCCGACATAACCGGTTGGTCGGGGGGTTTACCACATGCATATATACACTTTACGGCACTACATAATTTCCAATCATAAGTTGTTCATTTATGGAGATTATTAACTCTGCTTCTCTTTTTATTTTATAGATACGATGACTAGGTAGGAATCCATGCTCGGTAGCCTTTGCTCGGCACGTCAGTCATCCAGTTCATGTTATGAGTCCCGTAGAAGGGAGGCTGACAGAGACCGCGATCGCGGTTATTCTAGCCAGGAGCATTACGAAAGGGAGAGGGATAGAGAGAGAGAGAGGGAATATAGGCTTCACTCCTGATCTCGCTCTCCGCCACCTCGAGCCCCAACACAACCTTCCGGCCATGGCAAACAACCCTTGGAACCCTCACGCCAAAGACCGCCTGCTCAAGTACCAAGGTCTGATTCACAACGTCGAAGAACTGAAACCGAAGCTCCCATTATCACTGTGCAAGCTGTCACCGAGCCCACTGGGGAGGGAGCGATCAGAATCGCCCAGCTGAAAAAAGACTTTCCAAGCATCTATTTTGATGGCTTCATCTTCCCTCCGCATTTAAAGAGAATTCCAATTGAGGCAGAACAAACTATGCATGATTACATCCATGATGTTTACAGCCAATATCAGGAGTTGATGAAGACTGCAGACAAAGCATCAGCGGTGGCCTTTGAGCGAGCAAAAATAATTGAGAAATTAGAAACTGATCTCGCTCAAAAGGACCACATAATTCAGTTGCTACATGATGAGAGAAAGTCCGCGAGAAACTCAGAGACAGAGGCCAACACCAGGGCTGATGAGCTACTCGGCGGATGGAAGAGATGAGGTGGATGCACTTAGCCCTGGTCGAGGAGATGGGGCATCGGACCACCACAGTCATGGCCGAACACGACGGGGCGCTTAAAGAGCTTGAAGAGCTTAAGGCCAAATTTTCCAAAATTGTCAAAGAGAAAGACGATGCAAACAAAGCTGCCCAGTAGGCGTGTGAATAGGCTGTGGTGCTTAGGGATGAGAGGGATGCGGCAACGCTCAAAATTCAGGAAGCCGATGCCAGGGTTGAGAATGAAGTAAAAGCGGCGGAGGCCAGGTTAGAGACTAACATCGAAGATCTTCTTATTACATACAACACTAGAGTTTTGAAGCACCAAAACCTAACCTGGCTTAATAACTATCCATCACACTTGTATAATGCTTGGGGCCACTTGGTGGAAGATGAAAAGGCAGAGCATAAATCCGAGTCTGTGGATGAATTTGAACTAGAGAACCGGGTGTTGAGTGAAGATGAGAGAAAAGTTCTCCACGACATCACAATCACATATGAAAAGGAGAAACTTGATACTCAGCATTCGGAAGCTGGAGAAGGTTCTGGTGTTGAGCATCATGATGCGGGATCCGAAGCTCTTGTGCCAACCATGTCCGAACCTACGTCTACGGTTGATCCTCAGTCCGTCCATGCATACAATCCTAATCAACCACAGTTATCTCCAGCTCATGAGCATGTTTCTGAAGCTGCTCTGCCACCCGCGAGCCAATCCGAGGAAGGTATTCTGAACATTTCTTGTGCTCATACAAAGCTGGAAATGTTGATCAAAGTAATCACTAACTCTTTTTCTTTGTCTCTATTCAGTGATAGGAGCTACACCTGACGTGCCTCCTGCAACCCATGAGCCGCATCACGAGCAGGAGGCCATCATAACAGAAGCGACCATGACAACGGCCAGTGCACCGACCGATGGAGCACAAGGAAGCACTCTTACCTTTGATGAGTAGATGATGAAGGAACTTCTCGGTCATCGAAGTGAACCTTTTGCCGATCTTCCATTCGTCATGGGTGGAGGCGCATCTGTGATCAGCTCCTCGGGCCCAACTGCTAGCATCCCCGCAGATGCTCAAACACTTCATGAAGAAGAAATAATAGCTGAGATCAATGCTGAGATGAAAGCGGCCACGCGGGCCAGCGATTTTGGAGGTGGGATGGCGGGACCTGGTCCAGCCCCTTTGCGAATGATTTCTCCTGGAGGCACGGTCGTTCACACCAGTGTGCCACCTCCGTCTTCTAACATTGATCATGTCCCTCCGACTCCGCCTTCAGGAAGCATTCCAATCCATGTGAGTTCGGAGGAGGAAGTTACCATAATGCCTCCGGTTGGAGATCAACCGCTAAAAGGCAAGGGCTCAAAGAGGCATCCAAGTGGTAGCTCCAACGGGTCAACGCCGAGGGGGAAGAAGAAGAAAGTGAAAGAATAGGCATGTCTTTTCATCTCATTTTCAGTAGACAGATAGGAATTTCTTTTTGCTTTTTGTAGGCCGTGTATAAATGTAGGTTCGGCCCCTGCTAGTAGGATTTTTTGGAATAATTTTATACTTATCCTTCTCTTTCAAAGAATAGCTGAAATAGAATTCCATTTTGTCTTTAGCACAGTTTGCATTTGTTTTTCTTAAGTGTTTCAGCATTCTAGCTTCCATTCAATGTATTTGTGAAGTATCAGTCTTTGAATCGGATCTGAGTTTAGTTGCTAAGTTCTGAAGCAACGGTTTCGGGTCACGATTGAATGTCAAGTCGAATTCCAACATTGCACCATCTCAATCAGTAGCTGATACTTAAGTCCTGCCCCCAGTTTTGGCGAAAGATTGAAAAGATGGGTAGGCCATTATTTTTCACCTTTAATATATCAAGCTCAACTCTGTTGAATCGAGTCTAAAACATGACGACTTCGGATGGTCGAATCATTCTTGCTCATTAGTTGATGACTGCTTCCACACTCTGGGGGTCGCACTTGTACGTCGACCGTCGGTCACGTCCGCTTAAGGTTTTGAGATATGTCCACGCTCCGGGGATTTAATTTATTTTATGGGTAGTCGGCGCACCCATTTGATATTTAGAACTACGTCCGCACTCTGGGGACTTAGATTGATTTGCAGGCGGTCAGTCACACCCACTTTGCGTTTATACTCCGGTCTGCACTCTGAGGGCTCGGAGTTGTCCTACGGGTGGTCGATTCACACCTAGTTTGTGCTTAAACTCCAATCCGCACTCTGGGGATTTTGAGTTAGTCGATGTTTATACCCCAGTCCATGCTCTGGGGACTTAGAGTTAGTTGATGTTTATACTCCAGTCCATGATCTGGGACTAGAGTTAGTTGATGTTTATACTCTAGTCCACGCTCTGGGAACTAAGAGTTAGTTGATGTTTATACTCCAGTACACACTCTGGGGACTTAGAGTTAGTTAACAGACGGTCAATCACATCTGTGATGTATTTCAGAATTTGTTCGCACTCCGGGAACGACGGATGTATCAGGATCGTGGATGGTCGGATCACATCCACCCTGAGTTAACAAGCGAGGTCGTTAGATGGACGGGTCCATCCTCCTCGAACTTGGTTTAAACACGAGCGAAGTCATTAGGTGGACGGATCCACCCTCTTCGAGCTCACATTTGCAAGTTTATACTCCAGTTCACACTCTGGGGATCTGAAGTTAGTTAGAGGATTGTCGTGTATCAATCCATTTTTGGCTTCAGTGTGATGACTTTCCCCTGATCTCGGGTTTCACTTAGCAAGTGACCGGTCATATCACAGTCACTCCCTATTTGAATAAGTCCCACCGTAGGATGAACTTAGCTCTCTGTGCATTGTGATGGTCGTATGATGCATTTAGAAATCACTGCTCTGGCTCGAAGAGATTGCATTTTATTGCTGAAATAAGAATATACGGTCAAGTTAGTTGCCTTATTACAAATTCAAATTTCAAAATGCATAAACAAATTGCAAATGAAAAGTAGACTGAATAAATAAATAAAGCCCGTTATGTGTAGCAGCGACGAAGACTCTCGCTGTTCCAAGCTCTTGTCAGAGTAAGACTGTCAACGGTCGATAATTTAAATGTGTCGTCTCCGAGTTTTCGTTCGATGACATACGACCCTTCCCACGTTGGCTTCATAGGTGAAGGAACTGGGTAAATTCTCTTAAGGACGAGATCGCCGAGTTTAAAGGTTCGGGGTCGGACCTTGGCATTGTATAATCGAGCGACTCGACTTCGGTATGCGGCTGCCCTCAAATCTGCTTCTTCTCGCTTCTCATCCAATAAATCCAGAGATTCTGCAAGTAATATAGCATTCGTCTTCGGATCATAATATGTCATACGATGAGAAGGTACTTCCGTCTCGATTGGAATAACGGCTTCTGAACCGTAGGAAAGAGAGAATGGGGTGTGGCCGGTCATGGATTTGTGGGTTGTCTGATAAGCCCATAAAGCTATAGGAAGTTCATCGACCCATTTGCCCCCGCCCTTTTCCGATCGTTCCTTCAGAATAGATTTTATAACTTTATTAACAACTTCAACCTGTCCATTCACTTGAGGGTGCGCAACTGCGAAGAACTTCTTCTGGATGTGGAATCGTTGACAGAAATTCTTAAATTCAATACTGTTGAATTGTGCTCCGTTGTCAGTGATGATGGTATATGGGAGACCAAATCGACAAATAATGTTGCGTACTACAAAGTTGATCACTTTCTTCGTTGTGATAGTAGCAAGGGGCTCAGCTTCCGCCCATTTGGTAAAGTATCAACTACAACGATGGCGTACTTCGCACCACCTTTGGCCAGAGGTAGAGAGCCAATAACGTCAATACCTCCATACGGCAAACGGTCATGGACTGACCATTTGGGTTATTTCGGTAGGCGGGGATCTTGGAATCCGAGCGTGTTTTTGACATCTGTCGCATTTTCTAGCGTAATCCGATGCATCGTGATTTACAATCGGCCAATAATATCCATATCGTAGCACTTTCTTGGCAAGAGTTTGCCCCCCGGTGTGATCGCCACATTCTCCTTCGTGTACATCATGCAATACTCGCTTGATTTCATCGTGGGCGATACACCGGAATAAAGGAATAGAGTACCCTCTTCTATACATGACTCCATTCTGAATAGTGAATCGCGAAGCCTTTCGAAGAACTTGTCTTTTTTCACTCCTACGCTCCGGCAGGGTTCCATGCTCAAGGTAATTTCTGAATTGAGTCGTCCATGACTCCTTATCGAGAATGACTTCAAATACCCAATCTGTTTCTATCTGATCAATGCTCGGGGAAGATAATGTTTCCACGGGAATGAGTCCCATCTGCTGTGCCTCACATGTACTGGCTAACTTTGCTAAGGAATCGGCTTTCTTATAGCATTCTCGGGGTATGCAATAGATGGCGTAATAATCGAACTGATCCAATACTTCTTGAACCCGAGCAAGATAAGCAGCCAGTCTCCGGTCTTTGGCCAGGTACTCCCCCTGAACTTAACACACGACCAATAGCGAGTCATAATAAATCTCCACAGTAATGATTCATAAATCTCTGGCATGTCTCAATCCAGCGAGCAGCGCTTCATATTAAGCCTCGTTGTTAGTCGCACGAAAATCGAACTTTAAGGCATAGCATATAGATTGGCCTTGAGGAATTTCAAGTACAACTCCGGTGCCTGAGCAGCGGTCATTTGATGCACTATCAGTATGTAGCTTCCAGATATATTTTGGAGATTCACTGGTTTCGGGCAAGTCCTCCGGGAAAGTGAATTCAACGATGAAATCTGCTAGGACTTATCCGTTGATCGCTTGCCTTGGTGTGTAAGTGATGTCGAACTGACTCGGTTCAATATTCCACTTGAGTAACCTACCAGACGTCTCAGGCCACGTAAGGACCTGTCGTAATGGCTAGTCGGTGTAGACGGTAATAGGATGAGCCTGGAAATACGGGCGAAGCTTCCTTGAGGCAATGACAAGACAATAAGCCAGCTTTTCCAGCTTCGAATAATTTCTCTTTGCTCTGGTCAGTCGTTTGCTAATGTAATATACTGGCCGTTGTATCCGGTCTTCCTCTCGAAGTAGGGCAGCACTAATTGCGTTTTTTGACACCGCTAAGTAGATGTAAAATCTCTCATGATCAATAGGCTTTGACAGAATGGGTGGTGTGGAGAGGTGTTGAACCAGTGCTCAGAATGCTCCCTAGCATTCTGTAGTCCATTCAAAATTTCGTTTCCCTTTCTTGATCAGATCGAAGAAGGGATTGTATTTGTCAGTGGATTTTGAAATGAACCTGCTTAGTGCTGCTACTTTTTCGTTGAGGCTCTGAACTTGCTTTATAGTCCTTTGAACCTCAAGATATATGATTGCCCAAATCTTCTTGGGATTGGCTTCAATTCCTCCAGCATTGACGATAAATCCAAGGAATTTTCCAGACGCGACCCCAAAGTGACATTTCAATGGGTTGAGTTTTATTTTGTACTCTCGGAGGATGTTGAACATCGATTCCAGGTCTTTGACATGATCAGTGGAAAATCACGACTTCACAAGCATGTCATCCACATATACTTCCTTGGTTTTTCCGATCTGGTTAGCGAACATTCGATTAACTAGCCATTGGTAAGTTGCTCCAGCATTCTTGAGTCCAAATGGCATGACTTTGTTGAAGTAAAGTCCCAGATCGGTGACGAAACTGGTATGCTCCTGATCGGTCAAGTGCATGGGTATCTGGTTGTAGCCAGAATACGCATCCATGAAGGATAAAGAGTTCATGTCAAGTGTTGAGTCTACGAGCTGATCGATTCGGGGAAGTGGAAAACTGCCTTTGGGGCAAGCTTTATTCAAGTCTGAGTAGTCAATGCACGTTCTCCATTTCCCATTATGCTTTCTGACAAGTACAGGATTGGACACCCATTCCGGATATAATGCATCTTGGATAAACCCATTCGACTTGAGTTTATCTACCTCTTCCTTAAGGGCGCAGATCTCTCTGGATCCATAACACGCCTTTTTTGTTCGACCGGGACGTGCTGTGGGTCAATAGTAAATGTGTGGCTCGTGATGTCCGAGGAGATTCCACACATGTTAGAATAACTGTAATATCCGGACTCTCCGACATTCTCCAATTCCCAATTCCACTGGTAGCTCCACCATCCCAGTGGGTATAGTCACACTTCCAATGAAGCCATGAATGCGAGACTGACAAGGCTTCAAATCCTTTGCTTCTATCTTCATCTTGTCATAAGCTCGCTTAAACAATATGTTCACTGAGCTTCCACTGTCCACTAAGATCCTCTTCATCCAAGCAGGACCTATCTGAGCTGAAATGACAAGCAGATCAGTGGTTAGGGTTCGACTCTGTCGGCATCCCTGCTCCGGAACACGATGTCATCTGTCATCGTTCTCAGTTTCTTGGAAGGAGCCCCGTCTTCCAGATTACTACAACATTCGAAGCTTGCATGCCTAATAGAACCGGCATACGACTCCATTTCCTTCCAGCTTCGATCTGTTGGATGAGGACCACCACTAACAGTATTAATCACCAACCTCCCGCCGGTACGAGCGAGTTCCTCCGGTCTTGCCTGATTTAGTATTTGGTTCTGATTCGACGAACCCACTCCTCCAGACTGTGGCGCCCACACAAATTGCTCCAACTTTCTCTCTCATATCAACTTCTCAATAATATCCTGTATATGACGGCACTCGTTCGTATTATGGCCATAGCTATCGTGAAATCTACAAAAACTTTCCCGTTTGAATCTATTTTTCTAATGATTTCTTCGGAGCAGGTTTCTTATAATGAATAGTATTGCAGGTCTGCAAGTACACATTTTCCAACGATGTATTTAAAGGAATATAGTTCTCAAACATAGGAGCCCTACGTCATGGCCCACGATTCTGATCCCATTTCTTGTTTTGATTCCCATTGCCTTTCTGTTGATTCTGCTTATTTTGTATGTTCAATTGCACATTTCCGGAACTCTCCTTGGTTTGTTTAATAGCGACATTGCTTTGGATTCCTTCTACACTAGGTCCAGCGTCATCCTTTTTCCTAGACTGTTTTGCATCCTCCCTTCTCAAAAACTGGGCTACCTTGGAATAGAAACGATCCAATGACGCAAGAGGTTTTTCGGCCAACCAGTTGCCAAATTCAGAATCGGGATCAATCCCCTTAGTTAGCGCCATCAGAATTGAGTTATATTGGGATTACTTATCTCAGCGCATGCAGTGTGAAACCTCTCCAAATAACGTCTAAGTGTCTCTCCGGGAGCTTGAGTGACACTAGACAAGGTGTTAACATCTTTCGGTCTGGTGACATGCATGCGAAACTGTTCAACAAACTTTGTTGCCAACTGGTCAAAACACGAGATAGATCGAGGTGGTAGATGAGTAAACCACATAATCGCTATGCCCCCTAGGGAGATCGGGAACTTCGGCATTTGACCGCATCATCAACTCGCACGGCATTCATTAACCATTCGTACTTTAAAATGTGCTAGTTAGGATCAGAGCTCCCTTCATAAACGGGTAGAGTCAGCATCCTGAATTGCCGAGGCAGTTCAGCGTAGAGGATGTCATCAATGAATGGGGTATGACTCCGGAAGATTCCCCAGTCGTCATTAGTAAGGCCCTGACTTTCGCATGTCATCTGATGGATCATTGTCGGGATATCCGGCATCTGGACGTTCTGGGCGTGCTGAGCCAAGGTGTGGTCGGGTTCCACAATGCGAGGATGGGCCGATCGCTGTCGACGGTCCATTTCTTGCCTCCTTTGTTATAGGTCTTCTGGGACATAAGGTTCAGGAGTATATTCATGTTGGCGATGGTTCGGATCTGTCCTGTTTCGGGCATCAACCCCCAACTCAGTAGCAATGGTGGTAGTGCGGTTGTCGGTAATATGATAAGGAACATTACCTCCTTGGGAGGAGGGTCCGGTTTGATGGCTGGTTGACGGGCCAACTCTTAGTTGCCCAAGATTCAAGGTACGCTGATGTCCGGTAACCTGTGTATAGCTTCCATCCAGCCGTGCGCGTGTGGATCTGTGATTAAAGTCGGAAGAGGCAGAACTCTCAGTGGATGAATAGGAAGCCCGATCCCTTCTGAATCTCCTTCGTCTCTGGCGATTCAGTTGATTGGTCAATTCCGTGTTGGCATAGAGTTGCTGAGTAAGCTGCTGGCGGCTTTGAGTCAGCTCTTGCATTAACAGTTGGAACTCTTCCCTGGTGACAGGGCCTTGCAGATCTGAGGGTCCGGCAGCATTCTGGTCGGTAGGAGGAAGTTGCGGGGGGTTCTGTCTGTCCCGTCCTTCTGGATCTGCAGCTGTTGAAGTAGTCCTAGTATTGACCATGGTGGATAGTGAAGCTCTTTCCTAGACTTGATACAAATCTGAATAGGATGGAAAAACTTCTGGACTTGAAATCTGGATCTTCTGCTTAGATAGCAATCCGATATCGGTAGTAGATCCAATGAGGAGGAGAAAACTGGGTTTTCTCAGTGAAAGCACCAAAGAGTTTGTACCAAAATTGGACACAACACTCTTCGGATGTGTTTGAAGAGATAAAATGAAGAAATTAAATGTAAAATGAGGAAGATCTAACAAACACACCAATCGATAAACAAGAAAAATGCACATAAACACACAGATTAAGAGTGGTTCGGCGTATGGCCTATGTCCACTATGAAATGGCTGAATTTTATTGATTTTTACTTGCTGTTACAACGAGTTACAACAGTTGGATTCAAGTACAATAATAATTTCGACAGAGTCTGGACGTAGAAGAGCCAAAAGTCCTTTTTCAGTAGGTCTTGGGCTGCTATTTATAGGCGTAGGCAGCAAATATCTCGTTCAGATCTCGGAAGACCCCTTCTCTCATGTAGGTGGGCCCACGTGATTGATCCTCAAGTTATGATCGATGCAAGTTTGAATTGATTGAAGGCTGCCGAGTTCGTATCGCTTCTGTTCGCATCGATCTATTCACATCGCTTCCACACACGTGCTTGCTAGGTGACGTGGCACTAACTTTTAGGATCGATCCACTTTTCATGCTGAGTGATCGAGTCTTCCATTTGAATCGTGCTTTGTTCGTATCAATGGTATAGAGATTGCTTCATATCGATTACATGCAGCTGTTTCGTACCGAAAGTCCTTGGCCTGTTTTGTATCGATGCCTTCATCTCCATTTCGCATAAATGTCGGAAGCCGCTTTGTATAGATGACTTAAGGGATGTTTCGCATCGATTACATGCAGATACTTCGTATCAATAGTGCTTGACTTGTTTCGTATCGATAGAAGATATTACTTCGTATCGATCGTTCGGTGGCTCATTCGTATCGATCGATACGAACTGTGCAATTGGAGTCGATACGAATTGACCTCAATTGATGGATATGAAGCTGAGTAAATGTGATGGATACGAAATAGAACCAGGCAAAGTGGATACGAAGTAGAGTATGCATGATGGATACGAAAGGGATCGATGCAAAACAGATGGATACGAAATGGATCGATGCGAACTGATGGATACGAAATGGATCGATGCGAACTGATGGATACGAACAGAACATGCTTCTCACATAATTTGATCGATCCATAACTTGTGCATACGAACTCCGATCGACTTGAAATTTGAAATGTTTGCTTTCATAGCTTTGCTTGTCGTGTCATATTAATTATAGCTTGATCCGGACTCGGGCAAAGTTTATCAGCATCCACAGCGAACCTGTGTATAATCGTTTTTCGGGATGAACTGTCTTTGATCTCCAGTCAATTTGTTGGTGTCACGACCTTGCCAAAAAGTGGGATAACAGGTCAGTCATTGGGGCTTCTACCCCACAACATCTCTATTTCAGAAAACGGTATCATTTGTTATGGTTCTGAATTGTTTTAACGAGGTTCCATCCTCTACTGCCAAATAGCTCTCATTCTCGGTATGCTTCAAAGCACCAACATACCTATCCATCTCATTTAAACTTTTAACGGCTGGATGTAGTCCTCCAATGATTGTGTTAATCACTAATTACTTTTTAAGCCGCCTAGGCTCCTCACCACTAGGACCAGCTTGCCACCTCTGGGATGTCAACCTAGAAGGGTTAGAGTTTCCTTGCTCACCTTCCTATGGGGCTTTCACAAATTGTTGCAATTTCTTCTTTCAAATCAGCTCCTCAATCATTTCCCACAAGTGCCTGCATTCATTGGCATTATGACTGTGGGCCTCATGAAACATGCAGAAGTTGTCAAATTTCTTCTCCTTCTCAATCGACTCTCTCGGAGCCGGCTTTCTGTACTGCTCGGTACCTTGAGTTGCTAGATGGATATTTCTCGATTGAGTTATTCAACTCAGTATAATTATCATACTTAGGAATCCTAGGATGATTCCTTTTATCAGTTTTTGGCCTTCTGGCCCCATTGTCATTCTGTTTCTGACCACCGCTCTTGTTGCTAACGTTCACATCCACATTCCCGAAACTTCATTTGGACTGTTTTACAGCAATGTTGCTCTGTATCACTTCAACTGATTTCCCAGCCTCACTTCTTCGAGGATGATTGTGTGCCTCCTCCAAACGCAAGAATTGATTAACCTTCCTGTAGAAAATATCCATCATCGACGGGGGTATCATTTCCAACGATATCCTGAAGTCGGTCTTGAGATAAATCCCCTTGATCAATGCAATTAATACTATATCATAATTGAGATTTGTTACTTCCTTCAGTGCTGTATGGAACCGATTTAAGAAATCCTTCAATGACCTTCCGCTCCCTGGAAGAGGTTCGATAATGACATTACATCTTTTGTATGTGAAGTGTGTAGACGGAATTGCTTTAGAAATTTTCACGATAACTCAATGAAAGACAATATGGATCTCGGTGGAGTGAACCATATCATCGTTACCCCTTCCAAGAAAATTGGAAAGCCGTGACATCTCATGGCATCAGAGACTCTAGTAGAGTCCATATGCCATTCATATTTCATCAACCGCTGCCTTGGATCTGTCTTTCCACCATATAGTGGCATGCGGGCATTACAAACCTCTATGGATACTTCTCACGTAGAATGTTTTCAGTAAACGGATTCTGACTAAGAGAGGTATCACACTCATCATTGCTTCTGAATCGGTTTTCACTTACAAGTCTCCTGACCACATCTTCCAAGTACTCCGGATTTACAGGTTCGACTGAACGGCGGTAATTGGAGTCCGCTCCGAGTGTTCGCCCGATAAATGCTCTTGGGTAGGCTCTCGATACCTAGGCTCTCCAGACTCCGAAAGATCCATTCGTCCAACAGTCCCCCTGTTTGATTCTCGTGGGTTGTATCATTAGTAGTAGCTCGATATTCTAGATTTTGATCATTAATAGCATGTATAGAGGACACATCCACGCCACCGTCTAGAGGGCAAGGCCCAGCTTCAATATAAGTTGGATCGGTATCGATCCGTCCTATTGGATTGGTACGGATCGGTACCGATCCACAAACTCGAGCCAGAAGTTTGACTCATTCCTTAATTTGAGTTCCCTACTGCATTTTGCATCTTCTTCTACTTCCTATCCCTCCATCTCTCCAGCCCTCGGCTTCACACTCGCTAGTGTCATTGCATTTTTGGGTCATGAAATATGGACCTGGAATTGTTTCATGAATCTGTTCACTAACTCAGCTCATGTGCTAATGGAACGTTCTCCAGTTGTCTAAACTATAACGCTGCTAAATCTATCAGATAAAAAGGGAAACACCGACCTATGACCTCTTTAGATGCGCCCAGCACTTTCATATGCCGGATGTACCTTATCAGATGAACTGTTTGATCAGTTTTTCCATCATATTCTCCAATGTAGGCAGCTTGAAATCAGGCGGATTCCTAGCGTACCGAATGTTCGGAGTGAATTGACTCCTATTCACATCCTTCAGGCTTCGGTTAGGCAGTCCAACCCTCATTACCCGTCTCACTAACTCAAAAAATCTGTCATTTTCATCTAAAGGAACTCTTATGTTCGCATTCTCAGCCCGCCTCCCGACTCCGTGGGGGAATTCTATCATATACTCCTCCAGTCGGGCTTCCACATTATGATTCACGTTCAAACGCCCAGCATCATTTCCAGGATGCACATCATTTCTTCCTAGGCCAGCACGACCCATGCCCCCGAGTCCATTTGGATCGACACCGATCCTTGCCTGATTTGTACCGATTTGTATGACCGGTTCAGGGTTTTCTCAGGTTTGTTCTACTCAGCTTCCGGGTATGTTTGATTCAACTTCCGATCTCCAGTTCTGATTCGCAGCATCTTCGACTGTTCCCATTTGTCCCATCCTCCTAAAGAAATTTTTCATCATCATCATCTCTTCATGACAGGCCATCATCTTTTCTTGCATTGTATTCATCATGGTTTCCATCTCATCCCTGGTTAGATAGATGGATGGATGGTTGGTTCTTAAGGATGCCTATTAGCTACCCCTTGTTGATTTCCTTTGACAATAGCCTTCCTAGTAAATTGTCTTATCATCTTAAATGTTTCCAAATCTTAGATTAGCGAATTCAAGAGTTTCTCAATGAAAGCGCCAAAATGTTTGAACCAAAAATGGCATAAATATCCAATAAAAAGTGAAGAAAATAAATGAAAATGAGTAAGAAATAGTATACACAAGATTTATAGTGGTTCGGCGTACTCCAGCCTGCGTCCACTTCAAGCTCCCTTTTATATATCGTTGTTTATAGTTCTTACGGATTGGTATAAATCCCTTACGAATCGATATAAATCCATTAGTGATTACATGATATTAAAGTGGGAGAGTAAGAACGCGAAAAAGATCCTTAAAAATGAGCCTTACCCTCCTATTTATAGTAGTAGGAAGCATAATATCTCACCCGAAGATCTCCACCTCGTTCCCCATGTCAAAAACCAGTTCTACAAAGAAAATGATGGCCACCTCATCACTATTCATGGATCGGTATCGATCCATGGTCTTGGATCTGTACCGATTCATAAAATGACCATGTGGGTTATTTTGAATGCTTTGTCCTGGCTTGACTTTTGGTTAGCTACATGATTCCAAACTTTTTTGCATCATTATTAGCTTGTTTTTGAGTCCAAATGATGGATCTGTAAAAGAATGTAGTTGTTGATTTCTAGAGTTCAAGGGGACCGATCATTGGTGCATGTGAATGATTATAGGAGGCCAGAAATATGTTGTAGGCAGCATGGCTTAGGTGTGTAGAGAGTTTGGGGTCATTTGGGTGAGGCATTAGGGATCGGTACCGATCCAAGGTATTTGATCGGTACCGATCCACACTTTGTTGGATTTCATATTCTCGTTTTTGGAATGGACTTGTATTTGTTTTGTGATCTTGGTTGTACTTAAGTTTTGGGCTTCGCAGCCATCTCTCTGGGCTTCTTGCCTTAATAACTTTGAAGTTTAAATCGTCGAGTTCATCCGTACACCGCCTGGTCGAAAGGCGGGATAACACATAGTATCCCTAAGAACACGAATTTGCAAATCTAATCCAAATTAATTGAAATTTATATATGTTGTTTTAAAAGGGTTTAAAATGTGTTTTAGAGTTTAAAATCATTTAAAAATATCATTTAGTATCTAATAGGGGCTAATTAGCGAGTAGAGGCCTAAAACCACTCACTTATCTCCTAAGCAATCTTCTCCCAGCTCCAAGCTCCAAGCACCAAAAATCCAAGTATGAACAACAGCTCTAAGGGATCTCCAGTAGCCGATCTTTAATCCAAAGTGCAAATCTCACTAATCTCCTCCTAATCACTCTTTTAGGCTAATTAAAGTAAGGGTTTAGGTAACTTTTTGGGTAAAAGATTGTTAACAGGGGATCCCTCTCTATTTTTCTTATGAATGAAATGGTGGGAGAGAGCCCCATTAGCCCTAACCCCATGCCAATCCCAAAACAGGCCTTGGGCCATGCCATTAACTCACTAATTACCTAATAAGCTGACTAAAATCAAGAGAAACTTAAAACAACCATATCTCCCTAACGATGCGTCTGTTTTCCTATTATGATCACTCTACGGAAATGGAAACCATCATCCGGATCTAATGATAGTGGTTCAGAAAATTATAATGAGACTATGAAAATGCCTTATATGTACTATTTTATAATGTATGCAACCACCGAGCATTAGCAATGGCAGAGATCAGTGGCGAGGTAATGTTGACTTCGTGGTCAACATCGCAGCCATTTGACAAAGTGATTCGCTATAAATAGATAGCGAGACAACGTTATGATATTATTTTATATAGTAAGATAAGTTAAGTAAAATGTTTTAAATTTTGGAATTAGTTTATATTAAAATTTAAATGGAAATTAATTGAAAAGTTCTTAAAAGAGAATAACTAAAAATCTACTTCCATTTATGAATTTGACTTTCAAATTCTTTAATTTGAATAACAATGAGATAATTATAATTCATAATTTAATGAATTAGTTTGAAAATTTTAAGAGTTCCTTGAAAATTTAAAGGATAGAGTATTTTATTTATCTTTGAGTGTTGGATAAATACGAGGTAAAGCTTTTGATTCTTTTGTGAATTGATGGAATAATTAATTATAAAGGAATTAGATTAGAATAATTTCTTTAGTTATTAAAGTTCCAAATTGAATGAATTTGAGTTAAATAGGATAATATTTTTGAATGAGAGTTTTAAGATTATGAAAAATCATCTTTTACATGTTTGAAATGTTTTGGTTTTGAGTTGATATTTTTAAATTTGTTAAATGAAAAACTCTTTGGATATTGCAAATGGTAGTAAAGGTTTAAGTAAAAGATAACTTTTAATTTATAATGGTTTCTTTTATTTTAAACTTTAGTTTAGTAAAGATAAGATTAAAGATTTCTTGAGATTGTTAATCTGATAAAATTTTGCTAAAGAGAAATTAATAATAAATAAAACAAATTCACTAGTGTAACTTCAGTGAAAAAATTTCTACAAGATTGGAGTTTATAATTTGCAATATATGTAGACTTTTTGGAAGAAGGTTATGAGTAAATGGGACAACCCTTACATGGAAATTTTGAAATTTTGTTATAGATTCTTCTTATTAAGGAAACCACGAGGACATAATTTTCTTAAGGAGGGGAGTCTGTAACAACCTTGTTGTTAATTACCTAATTAATTAAGTTTAATAATATGGATAATTAATTTTAAATTATGGCTTGTGAAATTTAATTATGAAATTAAATCTAGTTTTTGAGAATAGTTGATTTGATTTATTTAAGGAATGAGTTTTCAGGTTAAAGGACGGGTTTACCTTAGGATGGTTGTACTAGCAAGGAGATAAATCATTTTTAACTTTTAGTTTATCTCATTTAGGATTTTGTGTTTGTTATAAAGTGTATATTCGAGTTAGAGATTCGTACTGGATGTATATTATATGTGTCTAGTGTTATATTTGATAGACTCTCGGTTTGTATATGTATATGATGTTTATTACTCCGCTGTGATTTGTAACTATTGTTTATATGATATGCTGTTATGATTCTGAGAAACCGGTGTATTTATTACTTTGAACTGCGACTGTACACGTCAAATTTTATTCTAAAGATTTAGTAAAGTGGTAAGTATGATGTGTCAGTATTAGTTTAAAGATATATTCATATTTGGTCGCCCTTAACAAGCCGTATTCTCTGTATTATTGGGAGACATTATTTATAATATTCTCTAATAATATGGGTATAGCGCTGGGGTCGTTACAAGAACCCACTTTGCCTCGAAAAGTTTTCGACAAGTCCAACATTTCACTTATGCATATTCCTCCCTATTTTGAACCATATGAGACTCTTCCCCAAAAATAAGAAAGATTTATATGGAAAGAAGGGAAACAAATTCAATAAGAAGAAGAAGAAGAAGGCGATATGGAAATTGAAGAAGAGGGTAATCGAGAAGAGGAAGAGGAGGAAATGGACTCTTCCTTAAAAAGCTTCGACAATCCTTCTCACTATTCCAACAAATAGATTCTCAAGAACCAAAAGATGCTTCTTAAAAATTAAAAGAAATTTAATCATTCCTTTAGTAAAAAGTTCACTTCTCTCTCCAACGAAGTGGACAAATTCTTCAGGAAAATCATTAGGAAGCTTGGTGGATATTCATCATCATCATTATCATCTTTTTATTCTACCTTTGTACCATTGTTGCATGTTTCTCTAGTTTTATTCCATGTAGTTTCCCTAGTTTTTCTTTGAATTCATGTATTTCTCTATTTTAAGTAACAAAATTTATTTCTTACTGTTCTATATTGTTCTATTTGTCTCTAAAAATTATTAAACTAAATTTGTATTAAGTTAAAACCAAAAGTATATCAAAAATTAAAAAATAATTTTTATGCACATATGTCGACATACACATTATACATATGTTGACATACTCTAGCCGTTGGCAATTTTTTCTGAAATTAAAAAATGTTGTAACTGCCATCAATTCAAATATTCCAAACGACTTTTCACTCCTACTTAAGCCTATTTCTTCCAAAAAAATTCACTCATCATTTCATTTTTCATTCCCTTCCACTCTCAACATTTCTCTTAATAAAAATGTCTTCTCCACACAAAAAACTTTGTGAAAACCATGAACAGGCACTCCGATCATTCAAAGATATTCTCTCATTTATTCTAAGGAATCAAAGGTATTTGGAACTAAGCAAAATGAAAATGATAAAAGAGCAAGAAAAGCACTTTGATGCTCTTTGATGGTTAATTTCCTCCCTGATCAAATATGATCAAACCAACAATCCAAAATGTTCAAACACCAATAACAATGAAAATTGGGATGCCATCAAAGCTAATCCAATCTTTAGATATGAAGGTTTGGTTGAAGTCCCTATGAATATCTAGATTTCTACTTATTTTAATTCATAAGTATGTATGTTAAACTTATTTATTTTTAATATCGATATGTATTTGGTTTGGATTGATTACTATAAGTTTGATTTGGTGTGATTATATGGATTGTATGATAAATAGGATTAGATTAGTTAAGAATTAGATGTCGAATTGTAAATATTGAATTAGGCTTTGAATTGATTGTATTATAATAACTATTATATAAATAAAGTATGTATTATCCTACCATTTAAAGATTGATCATTATATATCTTATTATATGCTATCATATATCATATATCATATATTCATATGTCATAAACTATATCATATTACATCTTAATATACATCATATTTATTACTTTTATATATGCTTCAATTATTTTAGTCCAAGATTATTGATTTTGATTGCATAGTTCATAAGTATATCATTAGGGGGGGTTATTTTTATTTTTACCCATTTTTCGATGACATATGGACCATTGGATTGTTTTTTAAATTTTGAATGGAAGTGTCTTTTGGACACAACTTTTCATGAATGGATACATCTGTTCCTTTACTATGTGAAGGGGAGTGCAAACGAATTTTTAACTAACTAATTACTTAATTTCTTCTCAGTCCTACTCTCTAGAAAATTCTCCTAAAAAATATACTCTACATTCTTCAAATCATATATATTCAATTCATACTTCACTGCATTGATTCAATACCACTTTCTTACTGTTTTGGAAACATCTCTCTCATTTCAAAGATCAAAGTGCTATCCAAGATGGTATAGGATCCATTGCATCCAAAGTACAAG
Organism: Allium fistulosum; assembly: GCA_030737815.1. Lineage (NCBI taxonomy): Eukaryota > Viridiplantae > Streptophyta > Magnoliopsida > Asparagales > Amaryllidaceae > Allium > Allium fistulosum. Next base: position 79,681,612 of record CM060908.1, on the reverse strand, counting down.
AATTTGTCTTTAGAAAAACTATTAACTCTACTCATGGTTGTTTGGATGTGCTTGTAGCTCATTCAAATCAAGTGGGTGTGCTTAGTAGCCCGTTCAAATCCAGTGGGTGTGCTTATAGCCCGTTCAAATCAAGTGAGTTTGTCCCAGACTTGGAATACATAACGGTTTGTCTCGTAACCTCGAAATTGAGATTGTATTTGGGTTTGCCTTCTACCTAGTTTAAAGAGTAGCATTTGAAAAGAAATCTCTGGTGTCATCTCTGTAACTCTTATATTATTTTATTGCTTTTATTTTTATCTATGACTAACTCTTAGTATAAATATGTGTTTCTAATCTGTGATTTGATATAATCTTGTGAGAAATTTAAAAAGATTTACATAAATTAGAAAACACTATTTGTCCCTCTCTAATTTTAAATTAGGCTTAAGATCCACAATTCACAACCTACAAAATCTAACTATGAGAATGGTTTAGCTCCACTCAACTGATCAAACAGATTCTCTTTCATTAGCAATGAATAATGATTCTTCACTATTCGCTTATATAACTTTCTATAGTCGATGCACATCCGATTCATCCAACTTCCACATAATTACTGCGTAAGCCCCCCATTGTAACCTACTCATTCTAATGAAGCTCTAACTCTCAAATTCCACTAACTACTTCTTCGGTTCCTCTATTTCCTTTGGTGGCATTCAACTAAGAGGTCTACCAATAGGTGGTGCCCCGGGCACCAAATCAATGCGAAACTCAATTGCTCTTTTCGAAGGAAAACCCATTACGGACTCAAAAAATATCAGCAAATTCCAAAACCATGAAAAACTCTATCCACTTCCTATTCTAGGCTTTCTGAGGAGCAAAACAAAATCCTAGATCTTCTCTTCGTCTCATCCTAAGATACTAAACATTGTCTCCCACTTTCGGGTTGGATAGAGCAATGATTCTTTCAGCATAATAAATCTGGGGATCATTCTGCACCAACCAAACCATAACCAAAATCACTTCATCCCCTTTAAAGTCAAACATAAATGGGTCACACAAAAATGAATTGTCACACAGAACAAACACTAGATCATTGCACCTTAATCCGAGAGTGGCATACCAACTAATTAGACTTTTTACAGGCAACGAAGTAACCAAGTAGGCAACATCTAATCCTACTCTATCAACCACATCCTATGAAATTAAAGAACGTGTAGCTCCAGTATCATAAAGAACTCTAACTGAAAAAATGGAAATGAAAATCATACCATCGCAGACTACCCTTTTCCCTTTCTCTTCGGTTGTTGGTTATGACGATGGCTCCTCCAAAGAAAACAACTTGTCTTCTTCAACTCCGAACAATTTTTCTTCTTATGGTCATGCTTATCACAATTATAGCACTTGACTTTGGTCATCCCTTCTAGTTGCGAACACTTCAAGGCATAATGGCCCTTCTTCCTGCAATTATAATAAGAAATTTCTAAAAGGTCCTTTCGGCTTCCACCTTCTAAAGCTTTCCCCTTCGGTTGTGGCCTCTTTTTTCCTTTCTGGTAAGGTGCTAACCGGGTTTTTAACCAAGCAGAATTCAACAAAAAGTGGAAGATCAAGACAAAGATGAAATGACTCAAGAACTTGGAAACACACCTAGAAGAACTAGAAAAGTACGCTCAAGAAAACTCATCGAATTTGGAGCAAAGTAGAGGAATTGGTACCGATATGATTTCTCTCAGTACCGATATGATTCCCTCTATATCTTGGTTCCATAAACCCATATGACTCATGTTCTACCTCAACCTCTCGTGGTCAAATGTTTTTCTCAGAGTTTGGATGAGCAATTCTCAGGTTTGATGATAAGAAAGCCAAAAAAGCAGGGTAGTTTGAGTATTGACAAAAGAATCATCAGAATCAACCCAAAATCTATGGAAAAGAGCTTGAGACCCATTGAAAAGGAGATAGAAGAGTTAAGAAAGTGAAAAGATTAACATCACACCAGTAAATTCCTCTCGGTGCTGATACAATTTTTCTCCACCTAGGCCCACATGCTCAAGTGTACATCTTCTAACTTTCTCCTAGGTTTCGACTCTAGGTGGATTTCTGACCCTTTGCACATGTTTTTCAATAAATATCAACCCTACTCTAACTAAAAGGGGATCTGGTTTCTATCGGTTCTTCTTCACTTCCTATCTCCCTCACAATAGTCACCTAGGTAGCTACCATTGGTAGTTTTAAACCATAGAACCCATCAAACCCTTGTAATAGTGACTTGTATTCTCTCTAATTCTCTATAAAATCTACTAGCAATAAAATTATAAAAAGGACATAGGCCAGAGATTGCCAAACCACTATAAAAATCTTATGTCTCTTTACTTTTTATACTATCTCTGCTAGATCTAATCCTATAACAGATCTTATTTGGGTATTGTGCCACTTTTAGCATTAATATTTTGAGTAAAACTTCTTTTTCCACTCTCCTTTGACCAAATACATATTATCACATCTACTTGCCATATCCACAACAAATTCAAAAGGAGGTGCCCGATGTGCCATCACCTTATGATTAAGACCTTGCATCAAACCCATAATAAGTTTCTCATTCTTTTTTGTCGGGGTGTTAATCAACTCACGTCCATACTTCGCCAAGACGTTGAACCACTGAATGTACTCTTCGATAGAAAGATCTCCTTGCTTGAGATTAGGGAACTCTCCTAACAAAACAATCCTCTACAACTTAGAAATAAACCGAGACTTAAACCTCCCAATGAATTGTTCCCAGGAAATCTCGGCTTCCAGGGTTTTGTCGGTCACTGTCTCCCACCAATCTAAGGCATCTTCATGCAAATGCCTTAAGGCCAGCCTTCACATCATTCAGCCCCAAGTCTCCAAAAATGTGCTCACTTACTTTCATCTAATTCAATACTTCTACCGTCAACTCTTTCCCGGTAAACTAATTTCCTCCCAGGTTTTGGTAGTCCTGGTTTTATCTTCGAAAAGTCTTCCCTTACAACTGGCTTTGGCTAAGCCACATCCGGTATAGCTTCTCTCATCATGTTCACCATAAACGGTCGAAATAAAACATTCACATTCATTCCCATGCAGCCTGGACTGCCTCATTTACTGCCGCTGGAGGCACTTCTCCACCATTACCTTCGACGGTTTGAGTACTATCGTTCTTTCTTCTAACGTTGGTATCTCCAACTCTAGCCCTTCCACTTCTCAAATCCATTTTATGCTAAGAAAGTATTCATCAAAAATGAACGTAAGAAAGTGGTTAGCAATAGAAAATCTCTACTAAACTCATTTATATTTCCGTTTAGCAAAATACAAATACATCATATAGTAGCGCATACCCTACACGAGGTGTTTGTCTTCTACTAAGTGATGTTATCTAACTCAGTTTAACTTAAGTGTCCCCTAACCTCGCTCTGATACCAACTATAACATACCTCATTCTGAAACCCAAAGATGGAACCTGAATGTGCTGTAGCCACCTTAGTATCATCTTTCGGTGATAGAGATGAGATTAGCTATATTATACATTCTTAAGTAAATAGAGCATAAATAAGTAAGATCAAACATAGCATTACATATTTAGTTTAATAATTTTATATACAACTGTCATGCCCATGCTGGGTCAAAAATATAGTACAACATATCTATTAGTGTCATGCACCACATATGAAGATGCAATCACAAACACTTTATATAAAAAAATTCAAACAACATAAGTAACACCCAAGCCTCCTACTGCACCTTGGGCTGCCCTATTCATCTATCCCAAAAGCAACATATCTAAGCTATAAAATCAGCCAACTCGAATGAGTACCTATGAGTTCATAAGAAAAATAAGAATAAAATGCCAATTAGACATAAAGTCTGGTATGAGTAACATATTACACTAAACAAGAAGATAATAACATCGCTCCGTTGATATAAAGGACGAGTTTTTCCCTTTACTATACCAAAGTAATAATTATACAATTCATAAGCAAACCTAACTTTTGGATTCACTAACCATGTACCAAAGAAATACTGTGGAGCCACAACCTAAAAAAACCTTTCAGTTTATTTTACAGAAATATTATAGTATTTCAATATGACTGGAATACCCTGCCTTTAACTGCCCCTAAGGCCTTATATGCTTTTGCAGTAGATATATATCATTAAAGTCCTACAATTTAGCTGCCACTAAGGCCTTACACCTTATATGAATAAAGTGTTAAAGTTAATCCTCCGGCTGCCACTTAAGCCTTATGCATTAATCCTATACAAACTAAAAACTTAGCTTTCGGCTACCACTAAGGTCTTATGCATCATCATTCTCGGTTTCCACTCAAGGCTTAATACCAACGCTTTCGTATTTCAGCTTCCACCTAAGACCTTACACCTACTTTGTTAATGGTTCCTAGACTTCCATTCTCAGCCTTACATCTTCAATTATTCCCTAGTTCACCTCTAGGACTTACACTAAACTACTTTCATTGTTCGAACGGTTGCCTCTTCAAACCTTACACCAACGTTTTCGATTCCTCGACTGTCACCTTAGGCCTTATGTCATCAACCAAAAATTCTACCTAACCACTATGTTGACTAGAATTTTAGCCAACCTTGAAAGTGTGATCGATAGGTGTATTAGCAAAAGTTGATTACTAACTATAGTAGGTCAAAAAATAACAGAAATTTCCTAAACCACAAAAACTATATCTGCTTCCTCTTCTAGGATTTCTAAAGTGCAAAACAAAACCCTAGACCTTCTCTTTGTCTCATCCTAAGATACTAGAACTCTATCTCCCCTTTTCGGGTTGCATAGAGCAATTATTCTTTTAGCGCAATAAATCCGAGGATCATTCTGCACTAACCAATTCATAACTAAAATCACTTCGTCGCCTTCGAAGTCAAACATAAATGGGTTATACAAAAGTGAAAGGTCACACAGAACATACTCTAGATCGTTGCACCATATTCCGAGAGGGGCATACCCACCAATCAAACTTATTACAAGCAACGAAGTGACCATGTAGGCGACATCTAATACTACTTTATCAACCACTTCCTTAGAAATTAAAGAACATGTAGCTCTAGTATCAGAAAAAATGCTAACTAGAAAAATGGAAATGGAAATAATACTACCCCGAACTAATCCTTTCCCTTTCTCCTTGGCTGCTGGTCATGAGGATGGCCCCTCCAAAGTAAACAACCTTGTCTTCTTCAGCTCCAAACAATTCTTCTTCTTGTGGCCAGGCTTATAACAATTATAGCACTAAGATTTGGTTGTTCCTTCCAGTTGCAAACATTTCGCAGCCTAATGCCCATTCTTTTTGCAATTGTAATAAGAAATTTTTAAAAGGTACTTTTGGCTTCCACCTTCTAGAAGTTTCTCGTTCGGTTGCTGCCAATTTTTCCCCTTCTAGTAAGGTGTTAAGCGGGTTTTTAACCAAGCAGAATTCAATAATAAGTAGGAGGTTAAGATGAAGATGAAACGACTCAGGAACTTGGAAACACACCTAGAATAAATAGAAAAGCAAGCTCAAGAAAACTCATCGAATTTGGAGCAAAGTAGAGGAATCAGTGTCGATACGATTTTTCTCTGCACCGATATGATTTCCCTCTATATCTTGGCCCCACAACCCCAAATGACTCATGTTCTACCTCAACCTCTCATGGTCAAATGCTTTTCTCAGAGGTTGGACGAGCAATTCTCAGGTTTGATGAGAAGAAAGCCAAGAAAGTAGGATAGTTCAAGTATTAACAAGAAAATTATTAGAATCAACCCAAAATCTAATGAAAAGAGCTTGAACACATCGAAAGGGGGATAGAATAGTTAAGGAAGTGAAAATATTAACATCCCACGAGTAAATTCCTCTTGGTGCTGATATGATTTTTCTCCATATAGGCCAACGTGCTCAACTGTGCATCTTCGGGCTTTCTTCTGGTCTTCGACCCAAGTGGATTTCTGACCCTATGCACCTATTTCTATATAAATACCAACCCTGCACCAACTAAAGGGGGATCTAATTTTTGTCGGTTTTTCTTCACTTTCCATCTCCCTTACAATAGTCACCTAGGCAGCTACCATTGGCAGTTCTAGGTCATAGAACCCGTCAAACCCTTATACTATTGACTTGTATTCTCTCTAATTCTCTATCAAATCCATAAGCAATAAAACTATAAAGTGGACGTAGCACAGAGATTTCCAAACCACTATAAAAATCTTGTATCTCTTTACTTTTTATACGCTTTTTACTATCTTTGCTAGATCTAATCCTACAACAGGTCTTATTTTGGTGTTGTGCCATTTTTGGCATCAACATTTTGGGTAAAACTTCTTCTTCTTCTTCTATTCTGACCTGGGCTTCCCTTCCACCCTCCTTTAATCAAATACATACTATTATATTTACTTGCCTTATCCACAACAAATTCAAAAGGAGGTACCTGATGTGCCATCACCTCATGATTAAGACCTTGCTTCAAACCCCTAATAAATTTCTCATTCTTCTTCGATGGGGTGTTAATCAACTCCCGTCCATACTTCGCCAAGACGTTGAACCACTGAATGTACTCTTCGATAGAAAGATCCCCTTGCTTGAGATCGGGGAACTTTCTTAACAAAACAATCCTCGACAATTCAGAAATAAACTGAGACTTAAACCTCCTAATGAACTGTTCCCAAGAAATCTCGGTTTTTAGGGTTTTGGCGGTCATTGTCTCCTACCAATCTAAGGCATCTTCATACAAATGCCTTAAGTCCAGCCTTTACATCATTCAGCCCCAAGTCTCCAAAAATGCACACACATACTTTCACCAAATTTAATACTTCCACCAGCGGCTCTTTCCCGGTAAACAACTTTCCTCCCAGGTTTCGATAGTCCTAGTTTTAACTTCAAAAAAATTTCCCTGACAATCGGCTTTGGCTAAGCCACATCTGGCATAGATTCTCTCATCATCTGCACCATAAACTATTGGAACAAAACATTCACATCCATCTCCATGGCAGGCTGGACTGCCTCATTTACTGCTGCCGAAGGCACTCCTTCGCCATTACTTTCAACAGTTTAAGTACTATCATTCTCTCTTATAGCATTGGTCTCTCCAACTCTGGCCCTTCCACTTCTTAAATCCATTTTATGCTAAGGAAGTCTTCATCGAAAACAAACGAAAGACAGTGATTAGCAATAGAAAATCTCCACTACACTCGTTTATATTTCCATATAGCAAAATACAATATGTCGTATAGTAGCGCACACCCTACACTATGTGTTTGTTTTTTCTAAGTGATGTTATCTAACTCCATTTAACTTAAGTGTCCCCTAACCTCGCTCTGATGCGAACTATAACATTTCTCATTCTGAAACCCAAATGTGCGCAATTACATTAGAATCATCTTTCGGCAATAAAGATGAGATTAGTTATATTATACAATCTTAAGTAAATAGAGCAGAAATAACTATAATCAAACATAGCATTACATATTTATTTTAATAATTTTACATCCCAATGTCATGCCCATGCGGAGTCAAAAATATAGTACAACATATATATTAGTGTCGTGCACCATATATGAAGATGCAGTTACGAACATTTATAACAAAATTCAAACAACATAAATAACACCCAAGCCTCTTGCTTCACCTTTGGCTGCCTTATTCATCTATCTCAAAAGTAACCTATCTAAGCTATAAAATCAGCCTACTCGAATGAGTACCCATGAGTTCATAAGGAAAACAAGAATAAAAATGCCAGCCAGACATAAAATCTGGTATAAGTAACATATTACCCTAAACAAGAAGATAATAAGGCCACTCTGCTGATATGGGGGACGGGTTTTCCCCTTCACTATACTAAAGTAATAATTATACAATTCATAAGCAAACCTAAGTTTTGGATTCATCAACCAAGTGCCAAAGCAATACTGTGGAGCTACAACCAAAAGAAGCCTTTCGGCTTGTTTCATAGAAATATTGTAGTATTTCAATATGACTGGAATACCCAGCCTTTGGCTGCCCCTAAGGCCTTACATGCTTTTTCTATGGATTTATATCATTAAAGTCCTACTATTTAGCTGCCACTAAGGCCTTGCACCTTATATGAATAAATTGTTAAAAGTTAATCCTCCGGCTGCCACTTAAGCCTTATGCCTTAATCCTATACAAACTTAAACTTAGCTCTTGACTGCCACTAAGGTCTTATGCATCATCATTCTCGGCTGCCACTCAAGGCCTTATACCAACGCTTTCATATTTCGGCTTTCACCTAAGACCTTACATCTACTTCATTAATGGTTCCTAGACTACCATTCTCGGCCTTGCATCTTCTATCATTCCCTAGTTCACCGCTCGAGGACTTACACCAAACTACTTTCGTTGTCCGAACAGTTGCTTCTTCAGGTCGTAAACCAGCATTTTCAGTTCCTCGACTGTGACCTCAGGCCTTATGTTATCTACCTAACAACTATGTTGACTAGAATTTTAGCCAAAATTGAAAGTGTGATCAAGAGGTGTATTAGCAAAAGTTGGTTACTAATCACCGTAGTTTAAAATGTGAAATAAGGAGATATAAAATACGTAAAAATAAAGGGACGAAGTTTAGACTGGTTCGATCTAAGATGATCTACATCCACTATGATAATTTTTGATTGCTTTACTTCTATTACAATAGCTTAGATTACAAGAGATAGTTGCTAAAGAGTAAATATTAAGAACTAATGTTGTTCAACCCTTGTAAGAATGCATACCTTGGTCTATATATAGGTGCTGAAGTTGATTCTTTAACAGTTGAGATTGTGTTGATCAAGTCCGGAAATCGCTCTAGACCATCGATAGACGTATATGGTTGATGGACATGCCAGCTAGGTCGCTAGATGACCTGTATAGTGTGGATAAAGACAACTAGCAAGCCATACAGTGAGCATGCTTGGAGTATGGTAGGCGGTGTGAGAACAAGGAATGGTTGCAATAAAGGTGCATGGGTAGTAGTAAAGGACGTGAAGTGTTTACTACATAGTGGTGCTTTTGTCAGATGATTAAGGCTTGGTTGTGCCAGTCTTCTTAAAGGAGCAGTGTATATAAAGCTTCTTTAAGTAATGGTTCTCCGGTGCCCGTAACTATGACTGAATGTTGCCAAGGGAGTTGGCGCGTAAGGGCAAATGAGGTTAGGAATTGGTGTAGGAGCTTTTCGATGGTTTGACCGATTGGTCGAACATGTCAATGGTAGAGGAGACCTTCGAAGGACAACCTACCATGGATTGGTCATCTAAAGCTTGCAATGGGAGGTGCTGATCCGGGCATCTTACCTGTATGGGCGAGGGGTTTCTTGAGAGAGCCTTACTAGCCTGGACCGATCGAGAGGCATCGCCAAGCTGGCGAGCGATGTACCAGGTGGGTGTTGTGCATAGGCATGCCACTGTTATCTGAGCCTTGCTGACTAGAGTGCAGGGTCATTGGGGGTGTGCAGGCTAATGCAGGAACAGTTGACTATGCGGGCTAGTTAGACAATGCGGGCCCGTCTGGTTCACTCTTGCGAGAAATTTAAGCAATATTTTGCCCCTCAAGCTCGGGCCCATTATGGGTGCATCTTGTCATCCACGCATTTAATGCTACATTATATGTTGTTACACGTGTCATCGAACGATTGGTGGAAGCGGTCTGGTTTCCCAGGTGCTATAGAGATAAAATGCTTTTAACCGTGATGATTTGATTGATGCATTAATGAAACATAGATGGCTTCGATTACTTCTTACATGGCAGATTTAACGGCATATATTGCTTCCCTCCACCTATAAATTCTCTTCTCCATAATCATTTTACTTTTTACCAGGCTTTTAAGAATTTCTGCCATTAAAAGAACTTTGTAGCTCTTCTTCCCTATTGCAAATTTGATTCCCTACTGAAAGCTCAACACATCATTAGTAAATGGTTTTCCAACTCTGATTCATTGTGTTTCTCATATCATTGCTTTAGTTGGGTATTGCTTGCTTAATTTTTTTCAAAATGTTTCATCGGATTTTGTTGCTATTTTTTCTTTTACTTTGCATGTTATTATTTTTTATTTTGGGATTTACTTGCCATTATATAGAAATCATTGTACTGGTGAACTCCCACTATACACGGCGTCTGACGATCGTCGTTCTACCATCAATGGAGATCGTCTGACATCATACACCAGAAAGAACACCCTTTTGCTTTATATGCCAATGTTGTTAAACTGTCCCTTAGTGTTTAAAAATAGGGAGAGTGCACACTGAGTCTGAACCCGTGGATAGAGTTAGCTGGCGGGCTAGTGAGGATGCATGCAACATGACCCGTCTTAGGTTAGAAGGCGAGCGAACCTGTCGTGGGATAGTAGATTGCCCACTCTAATGGTAGAAGATAAGCTTGCCACAAACCCAATTTGATTACTCTTTTAATAGGTTAGGATGATTCAATAATCTAAGTTGTTCGCTACTGACCGCAGATGGCCGAGATTGCTTCTACTAGTAGACAACAGCCTCTCCCTCAAGGGGCTTCTAAGTTCCATAAGGGCCGAACCAACCTCGCCAGCTCTTTGGCCTACTTCGGCTGCAAAAATATCATTCCTCACAACCACTGATTACAGACCTGGCTAACCAACCCCAGTGGGCTACTTCTCCTAGTCACTTGCATATATGAAAGTTGGGATGGCCTTTCCTCTCCATCCTTATTTTATTAGATTTTTGAACGCGCATCAGATGGCATCCGGGCAACTTATCCCGAATAGCTATAAGCTCTTGGCTGGTCTCTTCATAGCTTGATATAATCTAAATATTCAGAGCCTGACCCAATATATCAAAATAGAAATATCAGATATATAACGGAAGACAAGTCTGGAATACATGATACAATAATCGATAGTTCACAAGAACCAAATACACATATACATGTCATCAACATACATGAGACGAGAATCAATAAACCAAAAGAACTCCTCGAAGGCTAGACAAAAGATGATGTGAGATCCCAAAAGCTGAAGCTGCAACTTAATCAGAGATAGAGATTACCCTGAAATAACTCGGTCTGACTCGAGTATTATTTGAAAGAAAATAATAAATGGATCAGTCTAATTTATTCTTATAAGTGAATGCATCATAAACAACATAAAGCAAAATAATTATAGTCTCGAATGAGACTATTCAACATAATAAATCAACATAGTTAAATGAAGAAATCACATCAAACTCCATCAAAATCAACTTTCAAATTCACAATTGAATTCAAAACAGCAATTCACAAAATCTAGAAATCCATAATAGATAACTAAAAATCAACATAAAAGTGGATCGATCCTATCATATGGCGAGTCTAAGCTACGCCGCACGTGCATCAACATATGGCCAAAGCCTATCAAGTACCGTCATCATAATTTTGGCGCCCAACAAATGACCCGAAGTTCCAACATATGACCCGAAGGTCTAGTACTGTTATTTGACCCGAAGGTCCATCATATGACCCGAAGGTCCAACATAGTGGCTCGAAAGCTCAACAATATCATCAAAATCTTCAAACAGCAAATATTTCAATTAACGAGTCCGGAATTAACCGAAATAGTAAAAGTGTGGTTCCATACTCCGCACTTTTGCCATATCATTTAAATCTCTTCATCGTTTCCTTGAAAGTGCAAAATAGTGTATTTTATATAAACAACAATTTACGTTCTCAAACGGACAAGTCCGGAATTAAGCGAATCAGTAAAAGTAAGGGTTCACAGTCCTCAATTTTGCTGAATCGTTTAAATCGCTTCCTTATTCTTTTGAAAGCGTAAACAGTATAAATTTTGAAATCAATTTTATTTTAAAACGATTTTGAAAACACGTGATTAAAACAGCAATGACTATAGCAATTTCAACGAGGAAATTGCGCTTCACAAAACATCGTAAAAACGGGTACCAAACCAGTGTTGCGGGATAGCCGCTTAAAAATTCGCTTTAAAATTGACGGTTACTGAAGTCAAAACAACAGTAAATTTGTTCGTCAAAAATGTCATTCAAACAACACGCATCAAAATATAATACTGGCGTAAAATTTCCGTTATAAAAATAACGGCAACAAAATACGTATCAAAACCAAACACCGGTTCAACGTAAATTAAATAGTTGACTGCCCTACTATATATTCATCGAAATATTTGCACGCCCACTTGCACAAAATAAAATAGGCAAACAAATAAAGTAACCTGGACAAAGCTACACCTGCTGACACGTATATATATTTCAAAAATAATGCAACCTGGGCAATACTTTTCTACACTACAATTTGCACGCAAATGCATTAAGGAATTATACCCGGTGCAATATTTTAATACAATACACTTGCACGCAAAATGCATAAAAAAGAACGACCTGGCCAATTAATAGCACGCAAATAGGAAGTTAACAAAATTCTCGACTTGGAACTCATAAACTTTCTAACTATACCACTTGTACGCAGTGAAGTAAACCAAAAACATTACTGACCTGACTATACTTTTGAATACTACCCTTGTAAATATGTAAACCAAATATCTTGGGCAAAGTTATATATGTACACACGAAAATGATATAAAACAAGTGCCTGGACTATTGCCTTTGTTTACATATTTCTCACACACACAAAAGTTGGCATGCAAGTAAATGAAGAAAGAAAGTTTGTGACCTGGCTATAGATTTTTCCCATACATTACTCACACGCAAATTAAAATAAAAAATATTGGACCTGGGCTCTCTTTCCACACGTATAGGCTTGCACACACTAATCTACAAATGGTCTATTCTACACTTTCGTATATAAAAATATCCTTGCATAATTAAAACACGTAACTTTGCATGCAGGTGATACTTAAATATCAATGCTCTGAAACTCATTTGTGTGAAGTGCATTACCTACATGTGACAAAATTTTATACATGACCTGGGCTAAAATTTTCTCTTTACACGCATGTATGAAATGCAAAAAGGAAGGTGGCCTGCGTTCTTAACATGCATGCACGAAAGAGGGTTTGGGCAATAAAGATTATAAATTAGAAATGTGAGTTACACTCACCTTAATTTCCTTCACAATTCGATTGCTACAGGAACCACTTATTTATATATCTGCCATTAATGCTCCACCAAGCTTTTTTGAGAATGAGTAAATGTGTTCCAGAGGTATTTTTACTTTTCTTTTCTTCAATTTGTTCACCAGTGAAAGCAACAATGTGCTGGCAACACATTTTGTACAATGCATTTACTTTGAAAACGTGCTAGCCTATACTTGCATTAAATGCAATGTGCTCGGCTGTAACACTTGATGGCGGCAGCAGAGAGAAGCAAATGTTCACACTTGCTTTATGAAATGCAAATGTGTATACAGTAAAAAAAATAGTCCACTTGCTTTATGGATAGAGTGATACCTAGGCATACGTGATGATTATAATAAATAATGTAAAGTGTTCACCCTTTTGTTCCATAAAAGACTCATACCTACACGTGAATGCATTGCAAAATAACACACTCAACTGACTTTGATGGGTTGCCTTGCCAATTATACTCAAAATTCTATTTAAATCATTTACTCCGACAGTAATTTAAAAATCACGGTCGTTACATATTTTTAAAATATTTATTGCGACGGTAATAAAATCACGATCGTTACAAACTCCCCCCTTATAAAAATTGCGCCCCGTAATTTTCATATTAGAAGTAGTCAATAACGTAAATAATTCATCACAACAAAGATACAAAATAGAAAAGATGAATAAGAATGCTCACCTCCACTCGAAGAAGAGAGAAAACCAGGATAAGAACGCTCGATGAATTCCCTTGTCTCCCAAGTGCAATTTTTGGGGTTTGCGGACCATTGAATCTTCACAAGCGGGACTTCTTTGTTCCGAAGGCGTTTAACCTCCGAAGCTAGCACTCGAATAGGGTTTTGCACAATAGAAAAGTCGGGTGAGATCTCAAGATCTTGCAACCTAGGAGGATCAATAATAGAATCTGAATCTCGAAGGCATCGACGAAGCTGGGATACATGAAATACGTCATGAATTCCCGAAAGCTGAACAGGTAGCGATACACGATAGGCAACAGGGCCAATGCGTTCCGTAATAGGAAACGGTCCAATATAACAAGGAGCCAATTTCTCGGAGCTACTAAAACGCACCAGACCCTACATCGGGGAAACACGAATGAATACAAGATCGCCAACAGAAAATTCCAAAGGCTTCCTACGATGATCGGCATAAGATTTCTGACTACTCCGAGCCTCCTTCATTCCCTGTCTAATAATATCAATCCTTTTCGAAGAATCGCGAATATAATCGGGGCCGAGAACTAACTTTTCCCCCGATTCCAACCAACAAGATGGTGATCGACACGGCCTTCCATAAAGAGCTTTGAAAGGAGCCATACCGATACTGGATTGAAAACTGTTGTTATAAGAGAATTCAACAAGAGATATGTGGTCTTCCCAACTACCACCAAAATCAAGAATACAAGCTCGAAGGAAATCTTCCAAAACTTGATTCACCCTTTCAGTCTGACCATCAGACTGTGGATGATAAGCTGTACTGAGATTGAGCTTAGTGCCCAAAGCTTTCTGAAGACTCTGCCAGAAACCACTAGTAAAAAGCGGATCTCTTTCACTAACAATGGAACTAGGGACACCATGAAGTCGAACGACTTCTTTAATAAACAGCTTAGCCAACAAAGGAGCAGTCCGATTGGACTTAATAGAAATAAAATGGGCTGATTTAGTCAATCGGTCAACAATCACCCAAATACTAGTATGGCTCGACCTCGAACGAGGTAGACCATCAATGAAGTCCATAGAAATCTGATCCCATTTCCATAATGGAATCTCAATAGGCTGCAAAAGACCACTAGGACGCTGGTGTTCTGCTTTAACAAGTTGACAAGTCATGCAACGACTTACATAACTTGCAACATCACGCTTCATACCTTCCCAATAGTATAAGCGCTTCATATCAGCATACATCTTACTACTACCCGGATGGATAGTATATTTAGAACGATGACAGTCCTCAAGAATGTCATTTCTAAGATTAGAAACACTAGGCACGATCAACCTTCCCTTCTTCCGAATACAACCATGAATATCAATATCAAAATCCTTTAGATCATCACTTCGGGATTCCGATTTACAACTCTGAACAAGATAAGCAATATGTGGATCTTGTTTCTGGGCATCGACAACACGATCCAACAAACTAGGACGAGCTTCCATGCTAAATAAAAGCACGGGAGAATCAGAAACTGAAGGACAGTCTCTAATATCACAAAGAGATAAAGCTTCCAAAATATTCCACTCTGCTAGCATCATGGAAACAACAACTCGCTGCTTGCGACTAAGCGCATCAGCAACTCGATTACCCTTACCAGGTGTATACTGAATATCGAAATCATATGAAGGAAGAAATTCGAGCCAACGTTGTTGCCTCATATTAAGTTCTTTCTGAGTAAATAAATACTTCAGAGATTTGTGATCAGTGAAGAGAATAAAACGCTCGCCCAATAAATAATGTCGCCAAATCTTTAGAGCAAAGACAATGGCGGCTAACTCCAAATCATGGGTAGCATAACGAATCTCGTTAGGCTTTAGTTGTCTAGAAGCATAGGCAACTACTCTATCTTTTTACATAAGAACAGCACCGAGTCCATAACCACTGGCATTGGTATAAACAACGAGATGATGATTCCCTTCGGGAACCACTAGGATAGGAGCATGAGTAAGGAGATCTTTTAACTTCAAGAAAGAATTCTCACACTTATCCGACCAAATAAAAGGAACAACTTTTCTCGTAAGAGTGGTAAGCGGTAAAGCGATACGAGAAAAGTCCTTAATGAATCGACGATAATAACCCGCCAATCCAAGAAAACTACGGATCTCAGTAACAGTCTTGGGCCTCTTCCAATTCTGAATAGATTCGATCTTGGAAGGATCGACAGAAATACCATCGGAAGAAACGATATGACCGAGAAACTTTACCTTATTCTCCCAGAAGTGACACTTGGAGAATTTGGCATAAAGCTGATGTTGACGAAGAGTGCTCAAAACAATCTCCAAATGCTGAATATGATCGGCTTCAGATTTGGAATATACAAGAATATCATCAATGAAAACCAAGACGAACTTATCGAGATATTCCCGAAATATCCGATTCATAAGATCTACAAAATATGCCGGAGCGTTTGTCAAACCGAACGGCATAACAAGCCATTCGTAAGAACCATAATGAGTACGGCATGCGGTAAGAGGAATGCTATCTTCCGCAACTTGTAACTGATGAAAACCGGTAGCAAGATCGAGTTGGGAGAACAGTTTAGCGCCACTCAATTGATCGAACATGTCATCGATCCTAGGCAATGGATACCTATTCTTGATAGTGAGCTCGTTAAGCTTGCGATAATCAATGCAAAGCCTAAGAGTACCATCTGGCTTCTTAACGAAGACAACGGCGGCGCCCCAAGGAGATGTGCTAGAACGAATAAAATGCTTGGCTTCCAACTCAGATAATTGTTGCTTGAGTTCCTCATTTTCCTTAGCAAACATCCTCGTGGGAGGACGACTGACAGGATGGGCACCAGAGACAAGATCAATACGGAACTCAATTGCCCTCTTCGGCGGCAATCTCGAAATAGGCTCAAAAATATCAAAAAAATTACAAACAACCGGAATATTATCTATGACATCCTCCGATTCGAAGGAAGAAATGAGAGCATTTGAAGTATGATCCATGCTTCGAAATATAATAGATAACATCTCGCTAGCATCGGGATGCTTAAGATATAAAGTTCTTTCGGGACATAGAATTTGAACTTCATAACTGACGAGCCAATCCATACCCAATATCATATCAAAACCAAGATGATCCATAACATGCAGATTCGCATGAAAGGAGAAACCACAAAGAATAATCTCAACATCAACACACAACAAACCAAGAGTAGCGGATCCACCAATAGGATTCACAATCCTCAAAGGATCGCAAAGGCTAACAACATCCAAAGGAATAATATCAATAAGCTCCTTTGACACGAATGAATGCGATGCACCTGTGTCGAAAAGAACTCTAATAGAACGGCCATGAAATAAAATAAAACCTTCCAAAACAGAAGGAGTAATACCTTTGGGCTGAGAAGAAATACTAGAAGCTTTAGCAACACTAAGCTTCCCAGATTTGAAACCTTTAGGAGTAATAGGACAATCAGAAACCCAATGACCTTCTTTCTTGCAATAACGACAAATGCGAGGCTTAGGACAGCTACGAAGAAGATGATCCAAAGAACCACAATTATAGCACGCCCTCTGATTAGAAGGTGCACTACTAGGCTGAGAACTAGAGGTAGCTTGCTTCTTCTTCTTATTGGAAGAATTAGGCTTATGAAATGGAAACTTTTTCTTGTTGGGGTTCTTAGAAACCTCAACCTCATCACCACTATCACGTTCCTTTTCAACAGCTTCAAGGCAAAGAGCCGAATCAACAAGCTCCTCAAAAGAGAGCTTAAGCTGAAGCAAAAGAACTTTCTTCAAATACTTCTTCAAACCATCAACAAAACGAAGATTCTTCTTACGCGGAGTGTTAATGAACTCAACTCCGTACTTGGACAAGGACTCAAAAGATGCAACATAATCAGAAACAGAGGACTTTCCTTGCTTCAACTCAAGGAAACTACGAGCAAGATTAGCTTTTTCTTATTCAGGAACGAACTTAAGTTCGAAGCGTTCCTTAAACTGAACCCAAGAGAGAGGACTCATCAACTTCCGCAATAAAAAGCTCATACCAATCAAGCGCACGCTCTTGCAACATACTAGATGCCACAAGAACGCGATGATGATTAGAAAGATCCATCCGAGAAAATATGCGCTCACAAGTGCGCAACCAAGTCTGTACCTCCATTACACTTTCTGATCCCTTGAAAGGCTGGCCTCCAAGGTGGGAATAGTCACTACACATGCGGGCGAAGGCAGACTTGTGATTAGGAGCCGCGGGAGTAGCAACAGAAGGTTGAGTACCCCGAAATAGCTCCATAAACTGATCAGCTAACATATATACTCCGTCTGGATGAGAACAACTAGACGGACATGCAGTAGAACGCTTCCCTCTTCCTCTTCCAGCCATAGGCTGAGAGAACAGGAGAAGAAAAGGATTAATTAAACAGCTCACAATTGATAAGAAATTTAACAAATGGAATACTACGGAATATGAGATTCATTCCTAGACATATTCCAACATGTTAAAAATGAAAGAATAGATTAGAAAGGCACAAATAAAACTCTCAAATAGTTGTAACACGTGTTCCATTTTTCTTCTGTCCTGTGTTTATTATAATCTATTCTGAATTTCAGCTTTGATACCAATCTATGACGCTCCACCTCTATGCTCCTTTGTCATCATAATTTTGGCGCCCAACAAATGACCCGAAGTTCCAACATATGACCCGAAGGTCTAGTACTGGTATTTGACCCGAAGGTCCATCATATGACCCGAAGGTCCAACATAGTGGCTCGAAAGC
The DNA here is from genome assembly GCA_030737815.1 of Allium fistulosum. Classification (NCBI taxonomy): domain Eukaryota; kingdom Viridiplantae; phylum Streptophyta; class Magnoliopsida; order Asparagales; family Amaryllidaceae; genus Allium; species Allium fistulosum. The sequence continues at coordinate 79,663,134 of CM060908.1, read as the reverse complement.
TCAACAATATCATCAAAATCTTCAAACAGCAAATATTTCAATTAACGAGTCCGGAATTAACCGAAATAGTAAAAGTGTGGTTCCATACTCCGCACTTTTGCCATATCATTTAAATCTCTTCATCGTTTCCTTGAAAGTGCAAAATAGTGTATTTTATATAAACAACAATTTACGTTCTCAAACGGACAAGTCCGGAATTAAGCGAATCAGTAAAAGTAAGGGTTCACAGTCCTCAATTTTGCTGAATCGTTTAAATCGCTTCCTTATTCTTTTGAAAGCGTAAACAGTATAAATTTTGAAATCAATTTTATTTTAAAACGATTTTGAAAACACGTGATTAAAACAGCAATGACTATAGCAATTTCAACGAGGAAATTGCGCTTCACAAAACATCGTAAAAACGGGTACCAAACCAGTGTTGCGGGATAGCCGCTTAAAAATTCGCTTTAAAATTGACGGTTACTGAAGTCAAAACAACAGTAAATTTGTTCGTCAAAAATGTCATTCAAACAACACGCATCAAAATATAATACTGGCGTAAAATTTCCGTTATAAAAATAACGGCAACAAAATACGTATCAAAACCAAACACCGGTTCAACGTAAATTAAATAGTTGACTGCCCTACTATATATTCATCGAAATATTTGCACGCCCACTTGCACAAAATAAAATAGGCAAACAAATAAAGTAACCTGGACAAAGCTACACCTGCTGACACGTATATATATTTCAAAAATAATGCAACCTGGGCAATACTTTTCTACACTACAATTTGCACGCAAATGCATTAAGGAATTATACCCGGTGCAATATTTTAATACAATACACTTGCACGCAAAATGCATAAAAAAGAACGACCTGGCCAATTAATAGCACGCAAATAGGAAGTTAACAAAATTCTCGACTTGGAACTCATAAACTTTCTAACTATACCACTTGTACGCAGTGAAGTAAACCAAAAACATTACTGACCTGACTATACTTTTGAATACTACCCTTGTAAATATGTAAACCAAATATCTTGGGCAAAGTTATATATGTACACACGAAAATGATATAAAACAAGTGCCTGGACTATTGCCTTTGTTTACATATTTCTCACACACACAAAAGTTGGCATGCAAGTAAATGAAGAAAGAAAGTTTGTGACCTGGCTATAGATTTTTCCCATACATTACTCACACGCAAATTAAAATAAAAAATATTGGACCTGGGCTCTCTTTCCACACGTATAGGCTTGCACACACTAATCTACAAATGGTCTATTCTACACTTTCGTATATAAAAATATCCTTGCATAATTAAAACACGTAACTTTGCATGCAGGTGATACTTAAATATCAATGCTCTGAAACTCATTTGTGTGAAGTGCATTACCTACATGTGACAAAATTTTATACATGACCTGGGCTAAAATTTTCTCTTTACACGCATGTATGAAATGCAAAAAGGAAGGTGGCCTGCGTTCTTAACATGCATGCACGAAAGAGGGTTTGGGCAATAAAGATTATAAATTAGAAATGTGAGTTACACTCACCTTAATTTCCTTCACAATTCGATTGCTACAGGAACCACTTATTTATATATCTGCCATTAATGCTCCACCAAGCTTTTTTGAGAATGAGTAAATGTGTTCCAGAGGTATTTTTACTTTTCTTTTCTTCAATTTGTTCACCAGTGAAAGCAACAATGTGCTGGCAACACATTTTGTACAATGCATTTACTTTGAAAACGTGCTAGCCTATACTTGCATTAAATGCAATGTGCTCGGCTGTAACACTTGATGGCGGCAGCAGAGAGAAGCAAATGTTCACACTTGCTTTATGAAATGCAAATGTGTATACAGTAAAAAAAATAGTCCACTTGCTTTATGGATAGAGTGATACCTAGGCATACGTGATGATTATAATAAATAATGTAAAGTGTTCACCCTTTTGTTCCATAAAAGACTCATACCTACACGTGAATGCATTGCAAAATAACACACTCAACTGACTTTGATGGGTTGCCTTGCGAATTATACTCAAAATTCTATTTAAATCATTTACTCCGACAGTAATTTAAAAATCACGGTCGTTACATATTTTTAAAATATTTATTGCGACGGTAATAAAATCACGATCGTTACAGTGATATAATCAAATGAACCATAAATAAGAACATCAGAGTGCAATAGGTTCACATATTATACAAAAACAGAAATAATAGAGTTTATACTTCCTAAATCTCCAAATTAAACTCCAAACTGTCGTTAAATTAATACAAGTACTGGTATAGCTTCACAGTACTACACAATGAAATATAAGCGATAGTAAGTTCCAAGAATATATATATATATATAAGTATGTACGTGTATATATATATATGTGTGTGTGTGTGTGTGAAAACGTTGTCTCCTACTTGTACACCATACAAGTCCATGCGCTATAAAGACCTATTATCCCTAATCCACTCATTTAAAAGTACCTGAGATAATAAGAAGCAAAATATAAAATCCTGGGTTAGGCAATAGTTCGGTGTAAGCGATACATCATCTCAAAATACTACAAAAACAGTATATAGTAAATAGGGGCATAGGGTATAAAGAAGTGAAAATTAGGGTCGCATCCCTAAAACCAAACGTAATTCACAAAAACTCCTTCCGTTCGAAACTTTATAAATCTGGTCCCTATTTTTGTTTCGGCTTAATTCTTTTCCATAAATACCCTCGTTTATACCGTGCTCCATTTTTTCTATCTGTGATTATTTGGTTTATATTGAACGATAAAATTATCTTTGCTTAATGATTTATCTGTTTGCAATAAAAGATTTTTACTGAAGTACTGTGTAAGTTCGTTTTCTGCAACTATTTGCAATAGTTGCAGAAATGTCTGCAACTATATGCAATAGTTGCAGACATTTCTGCAACTATACCAAATAGTTGGAGAAATGTCTGCAACTATTGCATATAGTTGCATTTCTGCAACTATACCATATAGTTGCAGAAATGTCTACAACTATATGCAATAGTTGCAGACATTTCTGCAACTATTTGCAATAGTTGCATCTACAACTATTTGCAATAGTTGCATTTCTACAACTATATGCAATAGTTGCAGAAATGTCTGCAACTATATGAAATAGTTGCAGACATTTCTGCAACTATTTGCAATAGTTGCAGACATTTCTGCAACTATACCATATAGTTGCAGAAATATCTGCAATTTTTTACAATTTTTATATATTTGAAAAAAAATCGAATATGTTCAATATTTGCTGAATTGTCTGCAAATATTTGAAATAATTGCAGCTTTAATACAAATTTAAATTTTTGGTATCAACAATGGATCTCATTTTAAAGATCATAAAATTTGCGATTTTTTGGTGAAAACGTTATGTTGATCCGGTTTTTGTAAATAAAGTTATACACGTTTGAAAAGTTAAAAACATAAAGGGTATTTCGGTCTTTTTGCGTGCGTGAATTTGAAAACAGGGAGCGGAAACGTAAATGTTGGTTGGGAAGGATGTTTTCTCTATTTTAAAACTTGTTAAGGATGTGAGCCAAACTTACCCTATAAAGAACCATACCTGACCTGTCATTGCATCCAGAAAATAGCACATAAACACAATATATGCTTATATGCTAAAATACTATCACATGTGGAAATATTGGGTATAGGGGTATCACACAACATATGAAGCACACAACAATCATGACATCCATCACACAGCCTTGCATCTCTCACTCAAATGCTTTAGATTTATGATAATTCTTATAGATGCTCGACACATTGCGCAAGCAGACAGCAACTGACTGGACACGCGCTGACGTCCAAAAATATGGGTACACGTAGACTACCATATCCCAACAATGAGCATCACAACTTTAGAGTTGCCCACCAATCCCTTACTACATGTACCGATAGTAGAACTACCTCATAGATGCTCAACTCATGCCCACGCAAATGGCTAAGACTGAACACACGCAGACGTCCAAACACATGGGTACACATAGACTACCCTGGGTACACGCCGGCTACCATGTCCCACTCACGAGCATCGTACCTTCATGTTATACTATATGAGCTATCATGCAGAACTCGTCCTTTCGGTCCATCACCAGATGCCACAATCACTCGCCACATCGAGTTGTCGAAGTCATCGCACTTCATGGATTTCCATTCCAAGTCATCTTAAGCTATCCAGGAGTCATTCATCCCTACTCCAAACTAGCTCCCAAAACCACCAAGCATACCCCAAATTTTGCTCTGAAGCCCCTCCATGCCATGCCCAAAGAAAACACCCCAAAAGCACCATTCCACGTTATGTTCGGCCCTCCTCTTATAGCCGGACCGAAGCCACCGAACAGCTTCCCATGATCGGCTACTGAACAGGATTTCCTATTGTTATCCCACCTTTTGGCAAGGCCGTGACACCAAGGAATTGACTAGTAAACCAATGACGATCCATCCCAGAGATCGGTTGTACACAGGCTCACTATGGATATCGACGAATTTTGTCCGAGTCCGGATCGAGCTTAAATTAATATAACATGACAAGCTAAGCTATGAGATTCAACGTTCCAAATCTCAAGTCAATCCGAGTTCGTATGCTCAAGTTACGACCGATGCAAAATTGATTAAAGACAGCCTCGCATTCGACTCGCTCAGTTCGCATCCCTCAAAAGAGCCTACTTCGACTCGCTCAGTTCGCATCCCTCAGGAAAGCCTTCTTCGACTCGCTCAGTTCGCATCCCTCAGGAAAGCCTTCTTCGACTCACTCAGTTCGCATCCCTCAGGAAAGCCTACTTCGACTCTCTCCGCTTCAAGCCATAGTTCGACTCGATCATCCAACGTCAACTTCGCATCCATCCGAAGACTTCTACTTCGTGTCCCTCAATGTGAAGCAAGGCACAGCCGTCAATACGAATAAACGCCACGTCACCGAGTCAAACAGAACCGAGTCGAACAGAGAGCGAGTCGAAACGAAAGCGAGTCGAACAAAACAGCCAACCGAGAATCCCAATTCGTGTCGATCATATCTCCTAATCTACAAGTCCAAATGCTATGAAATTTTCATAGAAGACTGCGTGCATGCTAAAGAATGTCCACGCCAAATTTCGACTCCATTGGATGAAATCTTGATCGATACAAAATCTATTTGTATCGATCACGGATCGGACCGAAACTTCACGGGCTTGGGCGCGCGGGCCTGGTCACGTGCCGAAGAGGATCTCCCGAGATCTGAGCGAAATACCAGCCTCCTACACCTATAAATAGACCCCCAAAGCCAACAGAAAAGGGGTTCTTCTTCTTCTTTGAGATCTCCAACGCCCAAACTCTGCCGGATCCAGATCTGAACTCCATTGCTGCTGCTACCAACAAATTTCACTGCTGCAAATCATAATTACCTGGTGTAATCCATTGAATTCACTTGTAATCATCAAAGATAGATCAATAAAGCAAACTACTTCATAGTGGACGTAGGCAATACGCCGAACCACTCTAAATTCTTGTGTCTCCTTGCATGTTAATTATTTTCATATCTAAGATTTGGAGTTCTTGTTAGATAATTCCTCCTTTTCCATTTAATTTATTCACTTTATCTCTTCAAAAACTTCCGAAGAGTGTTGTGCCCAATTTTGGTACAAACACTTTGGTGCTTTCACTGAGAAAAACCCAATTTTTCTTCTGCTCTTTGGATCTCCTATCTATATCGGATTGCACAAATCCAAGAAGAAGATCCAGATCTAGAACTTTAAAGCCCTTTCATTCTATTCAGATCTGCATCAGATCTAGGAAAGGACTTTCACTAATTCACCATGGTAAGTACACGGACTACCTCTACAGCTGCTGATCAAGGAGGACGGGACCGACAAAATCCCGTGCAGTTGCCTCCATCAAACCAAGATGCCGCCGGACCTTCAAATCCAACAGGTCTGGTTACCAAACAAGAGTTCCAGACGTTGCTTCAAGAGTTGACCCAGAGTCAACAACAGTTAACTGAACAACCGCGCGCCAACACAGAGTTATCCAACCAGCTAAATCGCCAAAGGCGCAGAAGATCTAGAAGAGACCAAGGTTCATATTCTTCCATAGAGAGTTCAGTTTCATTTGATGGTCATCACCGATCCACATGCCCACGGTTGGATGTAAGCTACACCCAGGCCACAGGGCACCAACCTGCTTCGAATCTTGGACAACCCAGAACTGGACCATCCACTAGTCATCATACCGGACCTTCGTCCCGAGGAGGTGCTGCTCCTTATCATGTCACAGGCAACATTGCTACTACCGAAACCACCGAACAGGGAGTCCATGTTAGAAATCAAGTTGATCCTCATCGTAGCCAACGAGAGCAGACTCCAGAGCCTTACATCCCAGAAAATGTTGAACCAAGGAGGCGAGACATGGACTGTCGACCACGTCCGGTCCAGACTCACGCTGTGGAACCCGACCACACCTTGGCGCAACATGCTCCAAGTGTCTGTATGCCAGATATATCGACAATGATTCGTCAGATGATTCGTGAAAGTCAGGGTCTCACTAATAATGACTGGGGAATCTCCCAGAGTCATATCCCTTTCACCGATGAAATACTGTATGCTGAACCACCTCGGGGCTTCAGGATGCCAACTTTACCAGTCTATGAAGGAAGTTCTGATCCCAACCAACACATCCTGAAGTATGAATGGCTAATGAATGCTGCGAGAGCTGATGATGTAGTAAAGTGCCGTAGTTTCCCTATTTCTCTAGGGGGTATTGCTACCATGTGGTTTACTCGTTTGCCACCACGATCCATCTCTAGTTTTGACCAGATGGCCACCAAGTTTGTTGAACAATTCCGTATGCATGTGGCGAGGCCTAAAGACGTTAACACTCTATCTAGTGTTACACAAGCTCCCGGAGAAACACTTAGACGTTACTTGGAGCGATTCCACGCTGCGTGTGCAGAAATAAGCAATCCCAATGACAACTCTATCCTGATGGCATTGACTAAGGGGATTGATGCTGATTCCGAGTTTGGAAATTGGTTAGCTGGGAAACCACCTGCGTCATTGGACCGTTTCTACTCCAAGGCAGCCCAATTCTTGAGAAGGGAGGATGCGAAACAGTCTAGGAAGCAGGATGACGTAGGGCCCAACATCGAAGGAATCCAAAGTAACATCGCTATTAAACAGTCCGGAGATAGTTCCGAAAAATTTCAGTCGAACATACAAAATAAACAGAATCAGCAGAGGGACAATGGAAATCAAAACAAAAAACGCGATCAGAATCGTGGTCCACGGCGTAGAGCTTCCATGTACGATAATTACACTCCATTGAACACGTCATTGGAGAATGTGTATTTGCAGACCTGCAATACCATGCAATACCAGAAACTTGCTCCGAAGCCACCAACGGAAAGACAAATCCAAACAGGAAAATTTTGTAGATTCCATGAGAGTTATGGCCACAACACCAATGAGTGTCATCACTTACAAAACCTCATTGAAAAACTGATACGTGAACGGAAGTTGGATCAGTATGTGCGGGCACCGCAGTCTGGTGGTGCGGGCCCACCAAATCAGAATCGTGTGCCAAATCAGGAAAGACAGGAGGAACCCGCTCGTACAGGCGGGAGGCTGGTTATCAATACCATAAGTGGTGGTCCTCACCCAACAGATCGAAGCTGGAATGAAATGGAGTCGTATGCCAGTTCTATCATGCATGCGGACTTCGAGTGTTGCAGTAATTTTGACGAAGGGGCTCCGGCCAAGCAACAGAAGACGATGACAGATGACATCATGTTCAGGAACAGAGACGCTGATAAAGTCGAAGCCCCCACTATCGATCCACTGGTTATCTCAGCACAAGTAGGTCCCCCTTGGATGAAGAGGATCTTAGTTGACAGTGGAAGCTCTGTGAATATATTTTTTAAGCGAGCCTATGATCAAATGAGAATGGAAGCCACGGACTTGAAACCTTGTCAATCCCGAATCCACGGTTTCAACGGAAGTGCTACTATACCCATCGGAATGGTGGGATTACCAGTAGAATTGGGAGTTGGAGAATGTCGGAGAGTACGGATGTTACAGTTCATTATTTTGGACATAGACTCCCCTTATAATGCTTTCTTGGACCGGCCGGCCCTCGCTGAATTCAGGGCAACCATTGCCCCTTGGTGTTTGACTTTAAAATTCCCCACTGACCGCGGAGTGGGAATCATTCAAGGAGATCAGGCTGCTGCCAGAGCCTGTTATGTTGCTGAGCTGCGGGAGGCGCAGCAAAAGGAGAAAGGAAAGGGCGTAGAGGAATCTCTCTGCGTCCGTTTTGCCGATAATTGACAATTAACGCCCGGGCCTAGGCCTAGCCAATTCCTCAAGGATCTTGACCCAAGAGAAACTGAAGACGAAGGAGAATCTAAAGAAAGTCAAGCATCCCCGGCCGAACTGACGATTGATGTCCCAATTGACAATGACGATGATTCAAAGATGATAAAGATTGGGTCTCAGCTATGCCAGAAAACTCAAGAGGAATTGGTTGAATTTCTACGAGCGAATCTTGACGTATTCGCTTGGACACATTCCGACATGTGTGGGATCTCGCCGGACACCGCGAGCCACACTTTGAATATTGACCCGCGGCATGTCCCGATCAAGCAGAAAAGGTGTGGTATGGATCCAGAGAGATTTGCCGCCCTTAAAGAAGAAGTAGAAAAGCTTAAAGCAAACGGGTTCATTCGGGATGCGCTATATCCTGAATGGGTGTCGAATCCCGTGCTCGTCCGAAAGTCGAACGGAAAGTGGAGAACGTGTGTCGATTATTCCGATCTGAATAAAGCATGTCCCAAGGACAGTTTCCCGCTTCCCAGAATTGATCAGCTAGTAGATTCAACAGTTGGGCATGTACTTTTATCCTTCATGGACGCGTATTTTGGCTACAATCAGATACCGATGCATTTACCCGATCAAGAACATACCAGCTTCGTAACCAATCTGAGACTTTACTGTTACAAAGTTATGCCATTCGGACTCAAGAATGCCGGGTCTACCTATCAACGATTGGTCAATCGGATGTTTGCCAATCAAATTAGGAAAACAATGGAAGTATATGTAGACGGCATGCTTATGAAGTCATGACTCTCCACCGACCATGTCAAAGATCTGGAAACTATGTTCAATATACTTCAAGAATACAAAATGAAGCTAAATCCACTGAAATGTCACTTTGGAGTTGCATCCGGAAAATTCCTCGGGTTCATCGTCAACGCTCGAGGGATCGAAGCTAATCCTGAGAAAATCTGGGCTATCAGAAATCTCGAGACTCCGAAAACCATAAAGCAAGTTCAGAGTCTCAATGGAAAAGTAGCAGCATTGAGCAGGTTCATTTCAAAGTCCACTGACAAATGTATTCCCTTCTTCGATCTGATCCGAAAAGGGAAACGAAACTTTGAATGGACTATGGAGTGTGAGGGCGCTTTCCAACCACTAGTCCAACATCTATCCACACCACCTATCCTATCGAAGCCCATTGATCATGAGAAGTTGTTTGTATATTTGGCAATATCAGAAAACGCTATCAGCGCTGCATTAATTCGAGAAGAAGACAAGATACAGAAGCCAGTATACTACGTCAGCAAGCGATTGACTGGAGCTGAAAGGAATTATCCAAAATTAGAGAAGTTGGCTTATTGCCTTGTTATTGCATCAAGAAAACTCCGACCGTATTTCCAGGCACATCCCATTATTGTTTACACCGACCAGCCGTTACGACAGGTCCTTTCGCAGCCTGAGACGTCTGGTAGGTTACTCAAGTGGAACATCGAACTGAGCCAGTTCGATATCACTTACACTCCAAGATGGGCCATACAAGGACAAGTCCTAGCCGATTTCATAGCTGAATTTACCATTCCAGAGGACTTGCCTGGAACCAGCGAATCCCCCGAATACTACTGGAAGCTTTATACCGACGGTGCATCAAACGACCGGTGTTCAGGCGCTGGTGTTGTACTTAAAACTCCCGAAGGCCGATCCATATGTTATGCTTTGAAGTTCAATTTTCATGCGACTAATAATAAAGCAGAATATGAAGCCCTCTTAGTTGGCTTGAAACTTGCTAGAGATTTGAGAATTATCGCAGTGGAAATTTATTGTGACTCACAATTAGTTGTGTGTCAAGTACGGGGAGAGTATCAAGCAAGAGATCGAAGGTTGGCTGCTTACTGAGCTCGAGTTCATAAAGTACTAAATTAGTTTGATTATTATGCCATTTATTGTATACCTCGAGAGCGCAACCAAAAAGTCGATTCATTGGCAAAGCTGGCTAGTACAGGTGAAGCTCAGCAAATGGGACTCGTTCCCGTAGAGGCGTTATCCTCTCCGAGCATTGACCGAGCAGAAATAAACCAGGTATGCGAAACCGTCCTCGAAAAGGATTCATGGATGACTCCACTCAGAAATTACATTGAGCACGAAACCCTGCCAGAGCGCAGGAGTGAAAAGAGACAAGTCCTTCGGAAGGCCTCACGATTTACCATCCAGAATGGAATCATGTACAGAAGAGGGTATTCGGTCCCTCTACTCCGGTGTATCGCTCACGATGAAATTAAACGAGTATTGCACGATGTGCACGAGGGAGAATGTGGCGATCACACCGGGGGGCAAGCACTTGCCAAGAAAATACTTTGATATGGATATTACTGGCCGACCATGAATCACGATGCGTCGGATTATGCAAAGAAATGTGATATGTGCCAGAAATATGCCCGAATTCCTAGAGCTCCTCCTACCGAGATAACACAAATGGTTAGCCCATGGCCGTTTGCGATGTGGGGGCATCGACATCATTGGTGCTCTGCCTCTGGCAAAAGGTGGTGCGAAATACGCCATCGTCGTAGTCGATTACTTTAAAAAGTGGGCTGAAGCCGAAGCTCTTGCTACCATAACAATGAATAAAGTAATCAACTTTGTCGTTCGCAACATCATCTGTCGATTTGGTCTCCTACACACCATTATTACGGACAACGGAATCCAATTCGACAGTGCTGAATTTAAGGATTTCTTCAAACGATTTCACATCCAAAAGAAATTCTCTGCAGTTGCATACCCTCAGGCAAACGGACAGGTCGAAGCAGTTAATAAAGTTATAAAATCCATTCTGAAAAAACGACTAGAAAAGGTCGGGGGCAAGTGGGTCGATGAACTTCCTATGGCTTTATGGGCTTACCGAACAACCCACATGATCGCGACCGGTCACACTCCATTCTCTCTCTCTTATGGTTCAGAAGCCGTTATTCCAGTCGAGCTAGAAGTCCCTTCTCATCGTGTGACATACTATGATCCAAAGACAAATACTATATTACTTGCTGAATCTCTCGATCTACTGGATGAGAAGCGTGAGGAGGCTGATTTGAGGGCAGCTGCGCATCGAAGTCGAGTCGCCCGATTGTACAACGCCAAAGTCCGCCCGCGAACCTTTGAACTAGGCGATCTCGTCCTGAAAAGAATTTATCCGGTTCCTTTGCATATGAAGCCGACATGGGAAGGACCATATGTTATTGAGCGAAGGCTCGGAGATGGCACTAGAGCTGTCAACGGATGCTTTCGGATACGGATAGTGCCATATCCGTATCCGTATCCGAAATCATTTTCGGATATCGGATATCCGTATCCGTTTAATTTTCGGATATCGGATATCCGTATCCGCTTAATTTTCGGATATGGACGGATATCGAATATTTATCCGCTCCGCCAATAATTGATAAATTTAAAGGTATAAACGAAAAAGTTTAGATCAACATAAAACAGTTTTTGTACTATTGTTTATAAAAAAACAGAGAAATAAAAAATATGGTGATAAAACATTGTTTTATACTAATATATGTATGTGTATCCAAAAATATTCAAAAGTTAAACACTCATAGCCCTATTTTCCTATTTTAAATTATATAAATATGCATCGGTTAATCGGACGGATATTTTTCGGATACGGATACCACTATAACCATATCCATATCCGAAAAGCTTTTCGGATATCGGATATCCGTATCCGCTTTTCGGATAACGGATATTTTTCATATTTTCGGATACGGATTCGGACGGATATCGGATTTTTCGGGTACTCATTGACAGCCTTAGATGGCACATTCAAATTATCGACCGTTGACGGTCTTACTTTGCCAAGAGCCTGGAATAGCGAAAGCCTTCGCCGCTACTACACATAACAGGTCATCTTTATCCATTTTGTTTACTTTCCATTTTGCAATTTGTTTCTGCATTTCGATATTAGAATTTGTAATAAGGCAACTGACTTTGCCATATTTTCGTATTTCAGCAATAAAATGCAATCTCTTCGGGCTAGAGCTGTGATTTACTTCAAATGCTTCATATGATCATCATTATGCACGGAGAGCTAAGTTTCACCATACGGTGGAATATATTCAAATAGGGAGTGACTGCGATGCAACCAATCACTCGCTAAGTGAAACCCGGGCTCGGGGACCAGCCATCACATCAGAATCAAAAGAGGATTGATACATGACAATCCTTCGTTCAACTTCGGATTCCCAGAGTGCGAAACGGAGTATAAACCTCAACTCCGAACTCCCAGAGTGCGAGTAGGAGTATAAACATCAACTCCGAACTCCCAGAGTGCGAGTCGGAGTATAAACATCAACTTCGAACTCCCAGAGTGCGAGTCGGAGTATAAACACCAACTCCGGATTCCCAGAGTGCGAAACGGAGTATAAACCTCAACTCCGAACTCCCAGAGTGCGAGTCGGAGTATAAACATCAACTCCGAACTCCCAGAGTGCGAGTAGGAGTATAAACATCAACTCCGGATTCCCAGAGTGCGAAGCGGAGTTTAAAACATCAACTCCGAACTCCCAAAGTGCGATTCGGAGTATAAACATCAACTCCGAACTCCCGGAGTGCGAGTCGGAGCATAAACATCAACTTCGGATTCCCAGAGTGCGAAGCAGAGTATAAAACATCAACTCTGGATTCCCAGAGTGTGAAACGGAGTATAAACATCAACTCCGAACTCCCAGAGTGCGAGTCGGAGTATAAACATCAACTCCGAACTCCCAGAGTGCGAGTCGGAGTATAAACATCAACTCCGGATTCCCAGAGTGCGAACTCCCAGAGTGCGAGTCGGAGTATAAACATCAACTCCGGATTCTCAGAGTGCGAAACGGAGTATAAACATCAACTCCGAACTCCCAGAGTGCGAGTCGGAGTATAAACATCAACTCTGAACTCCCAGAGTGCGAGTCGGAGTATAAACATCAACTCCGGATTCCCAGAGTGTGAATCGAAGTATAAATATCAACTCCAAACTCCCAGAGCGCGGTTCGGAGTACAAATGTCAATTCCAAGTCCCCAGATCGTGGACATATGATTAAAACTTAAACCGGCGTGACCAACCACCGGTAAACAAATGAGAATCCCCGGAGTGCGGATATGACCATCGACGATCAGACAAGCGTGGAAAAAACACTCGGTCTCCACTGGACTCAAACATCCGTTCAGTGGCACTAGGCTCAACATGACGAAAACAAGAAGTAATCACTCACTGATGTTCTACAACTCATCCCCGAGATTGGGGGGCAGGACTTAAGCATCGACCATCGACTGAAGCGATGCGACGTAAAAATTCAACTCGCTCTCCGGTCGCAAACCATGTCTACAGTACCCGAACTTGGCGAACAAAAACAAACTTTATTCGGAAGCTGAAACTTCACAAGTGCATTTCAGATATTGAAACACTTAGGCAAATACACAATGATAGAAAAGAAGCCAAAAAAGAGAAGTTTCATTTCTATTGTTTGTAAAAGGAGTTCGTATACAAGTTTGTCCCAAAAAATTCCTAATAGCAGGGGCCGAACCCGCATCTATACACGGCCAACAAAATGCAAGTCAAAATAAACCGGGGAAGCATGCCTAATCTCTCTTCTTCCTTGGCTTCCTTCTCGGTGTAGACCCGTTGGAGCAACCACTAACCTTCCTCTTCGAGCCTTTGGTTTTCGGTGGTTGGTCTCTAGGAGAGGGCATGATATCAACTTCCTCCTCTGAACTCGAGTGGATAGGAATGCTGCCTGCTGGCGGAGTCGGAGGAACATGATCTAGTACATAAGGTGGAATGGGCATGCTAGTGATAAAAACGGTGCCACCAGGAGATATCATTCTAAGCGGAGCTGGTCCCGGTACTGCCGTCCCACCTCCAGAACTGCCACCATGAGCCGCTGCTGCCATTTCAGCGTCGATTTGGGCAAACATCTCCTCTTCAGTAACTGCTCGAGCTCCGCTGGGGGCAACAGTAGTCAGCATTGAAGAACTTGTAGCAGGAGCGCCTCCACCCATGACAAATGGCAAGTCAGCTAAAGGATCGCCATGACGACGAAAGAGTTCTTCCATCAACTGCTCGTCAAACACAATCGTACTCCCCTGCATATCGTCAAGCGGGGCAGTTGTAGTCATGGTGATCGCCTCGGTAACGATAGCCCCCTGTGTCTGATGTGATTCTTGGGTAACAGGAGGCCCGACATGTGCAGCATCGATCACTGGACAAAGAATAAGAGAACTGTTAGAACTTAACTCGGTCGAAGATTTCGACTTAAGAAAGATAGGTGGAATGTTCAGAGTACCTTCCTCAGTTTGACTTGTAAGCGACGGGGCGGCTTCAGTAACTTGCGCTGCAACTGGAGACATCTGCGGCTGATCCGGATTGTAGGTAGGAACAACTTGGGGATCGACCGCAGACGAGGATTCGGGCTGGGTTGACCCTGGAACTTCAAGACTCACTTCATGGTGGTCAACCCCTGAACCCTCTCCTATCTCGAAATGCTGGTCACCAAGTCTTTCTTTCTCATGCAGAATCATTGACTCGTGAAGAATCTTCCTTTCATCCTCATTCAGAATACGATTCTCGAGTTCAAATTCATCCACAGACTCACCCGGATGCGCCTCTTTCTCTTCCTCAACCAGTCGGCCCCAAGCGTTGTAAAGATGTGTCGGAAAATCATCGAACCAGGCTAGACCCCTGTGCCTCAGCACGTTAGCGTTGTACACAACGAGAAGGTCTTCGATATCAGCCTCTAGCCTGGACTCGGTCGACTTCACTTTCTCCTTAACCTCAGCCTCCACCTTGTGGACTATAGCCACAGCTGCATCCCGCTCACCCTTAAGCAGAACAGTTTGCTCGCACGCCTCCTGAGCTACGCTGTTTGCATCATCCCTTTCCTTGGCCATGTCGGCGAATTTGGCCTTGAGTTCATTGAGCTCCTTGACTGCCGCATCCCGCTCGGCGGTGACTGTAGTGTTCCGGTGGCCCATCTCCTCCACCAAGGCAACATGTGTCTGCCTCAACGTCTCCATGGCCACTTTCGCTTCATCGGCTTTTTGGTGGCCTCAATTTCCGCTTTTCGAGAAGACTCGGCCTCAGCAGTCAGCACCTGAATGATCTGATCCCTTTGAGCGAGTTCGGTCTCCATTTTCTCAAGCGCTTTGGCTCGCTCAAAGGCCACCTTAGAAGCTTTCTCCGCAGCCTTTACCCACTCTTTGTACTGGGTGTAGATGTCATGCATGTACTCATGCATCGTGTTTTCCACTCCAGACGGAATTCTTTTTAAGTGTGGTAGGAAGACATAGCCATCGAAGAAAATGTTTGGAAAGTCCTTCCTCATCTGAGCCAGTTTAAGGGCCCCTTCTCTTGTGGGTTCAGCTGGGACCTGCTCTGTAATTATGGAGGTCGTGGTCTCGACTCTCTGAAGATGAGTCTCGGATCTATAAGGATGAGAAGATGGCCTGTGACGAGGAGGCTCTGGCGGGTGTGGAACAAAGATGGGAGGTGGAGATGGAAGTCTAGGGGGAGGAGAGCATGATCTAGACCGATGTCTGTACTCCCTGTCCCTATCACGCCCATACCTATCTTGGTTAGAGTACTCGCGATCGCGATCTTTATCCGAGTCTCTCCTACGGAACTAATAATAGGAAGAAGCCTTTCGGGCCGAGCGGAGATTCTCGAGCATCGATCCTTTCCCAGACATAGTACCTGAGAATGAGAGACGAAGGAAAAGTTAGCGATTTCCCAAGTTGGACGATTTACAGTTATGAATCGTGTAGTGCAGTGAAGTGTATGTATATGCAACCCCCCGACCAACCGGAAATGTCAATCGCACTTGTAGCAAGCGACCCACTCAGCTCAAGAGCATTGTCAAGCTCCTCCATCCCGGTATCGTGTTGAAACGACACATAATCCGGAATGGGAATATCAACAAACCCTTCAAAAGGATGCTCTACTTGCGGGGGAGGAGCCTCTGAAATTCTAATCCCCTGAACAGGCAAGGACATAACAACAGATTTTAATCTCTCGGATTTAGAACGCTTGTGAGCAGTAGCCTTGCCTTTTCTCCTTCCTCCTGAATCTTGAAAATCGGAAGAAAGCCCAGCTGGGAGCTCGATATCGGTAGGCGTTCTCTCCGGATCAACTTCTTCGGTTATCACGACTGCGGGCGCTTTGCGCTTCACCCGTTTTTTCGAGACCACTCTAAGTGTCCCTTCCAGCCGTATGCTCTGCCTCCGCTCAATTAGCCCGACAGTCCTCAAGTTTCTGTCGGTCAGAACCCAGTCGATATGCCTCTCTTCGCCCGGAGCCGCTTGGAGAATCTGAACTAGCTCTCTAAAGTATGCACCGTCAGGTCGAGAAATGGCGGCTGTGAAAGGAAGAGAAACATGTCAGTTTTGAAGTCAGTTATTATTATCTTGATAATTCTAGAGAAAACGCTTACGTCTATCCAACCACCGCCTAGCAAATCCAGGGGGGCACCGAACGTAGAACCATTCGGTCTTGAAATAACTTAGCCTTCCCCAAGAGCCCATTACAATATGGCAGTTCCTGACCGCTTCCAAGAAGGTGAAAGAAGGACTGTCTCCACGGCTCTTCACATTAAATAGATATCTAATCTCGATCGTCTTTGGTGGTCGAAAGAGAATCTCCATAAACAGGATAAAAGTACTGTTCAACAGAGCATACCCGTTGGGGTGTAGCTGGGATGGTGCTATTCCAAGAAATGATAACATCTCCCTTATATATTGGTTGAAAGGAGGAAGTGTTCCCGCCGTACAGGCATGACGGTTAAAAGCAGTAAACCCCTCCGGGGGATCACGCGGCCTGTCATTTGGCCCAGGCAGTAGCACGTCATCAAGCGACAAGCCATGCCTTAGACAGATCCGTCCCAGCATATCTTCGAAGATACCGGACGGCACAACATCTTGTGGACGACAAATGAACCGGGCACCTAGACGCTCGTCCGGAGCTGGCTCTATAGCTTCGGCTTCGGCTTCAATAACCGGTAAATTTGCGCTTGCCGTACTACAAATGAAAATTAAATAAAGTTGATTTTTTTTTGGATTTTTTTTAAATAATAAAATTTACCGCAAGCGCACGGCGTACACTTTGTAGTACGTGGCGAATACGGGTCGATCCGCAGGGAATTGATGAGATTTTATAATTTCCTATTCGATCAAATTAGACCAAAGTGAAATGAAGTTGTTAACTACTAAAGCTAGAATTAAAACGTGATTTAAAAACTATTAAACTAGAGAACAATTTAGAGGCAAATCCACTCTAATATTTTTGTAAATCAACAAACACCTCCACTTCGACTCGTTCCAAGGCCACCGCTTTGAATCGATCCAAAGCCATCTTTTTCGACTCATTCGAAGGCCACCGTTTCGAATCGATCCAAAGCCATCTTTTTCGACTCGTTCCAAGGCCACTACTTCGAATCGATCCAAAGCCATCCTTTTCGACTCGATCCAAGACCATCATTTCGAATCGATCAGACGCAACCCCTTCGTATCAATCCACATCTACGAAGCATTCGATTCGATGCAAAGCTCAGCCATCGATCGATACGAAGGCCTCCGTCTCATCATCTCGAGGCCCATACTCCAGATCGATGCGAAGCTGAGGCTAAGGAATCTTTGAGCGATCACGACTCTGATTGATTTGATGTTAAAGATCGAGTCTCATCGTTTACGTGTTGGATTCGCTTAGTGGATTACCTAAATCTGGCAGTTAGTTCGAGTAATTGAAAGTATGAATCGGTTCAAAGGCAAGAACAGTTCTTTATTTTCCCAAGTCTCAAGAGCGATACAAAAGCAAGGCAGGATAACAGAAAGTGAAATGTGAAAAAATGTCTAAGTACGGAGTATTTATATGGACTCGAGCACAAAAGTAAAAAACGCTTCGCATCCCTACGAGTTCAACTGACTACGAAGTGTCACCACAAGATCGAGTCGAATAAGCAATTCGAATCCACCAACACGACCTGTTATCGATATGAAACCCTTCTTCGTATCGCTCGCCTTCGACTCCATCTCTAGTGCAGTAATACGAACGATCAGTTCGACTCCATCGACACGAAACCACAGTTCGTATCGATCACCTTCGACTCCGTCCCCTATGCGCTTCAACTCCATTGAATCACAGCTTCCAGAGGCCAACTCCATTGATACGAATTTGCCTGTTCGTATCCAGTGACACCAGACCTATCGATTCGAAATGCTCATTTCGCATCCCTGAATTCAATGAAAATCGTCTTCAATGTTTCAACCCTTCACATCGATTTAGGAGAGGATCGTTACGAAGGAACATTCAAAAACAACCATCGAGCGTTGTTACAACGAATTTCACGTCGGTTCAGGAGAGGATCGATACGGAATTCAATATAAAATAAACTGACAACGACTCGTGAACGTACAAACGTCAACGAGAGTCAGGTTAACATATATGCATGTATGTCGGACTAATATTCAATATTCCAGATTTACAGGAATCGGAAACTCATTTAATAATGATTACAAAAACAAACGGCTAATCATTAGCATACAGCAATCGGATTCAACAATACAGGGTACGGCAGTTGACAGTCAACAATTTACATTATCAAGAAAATTAGTCGAAGATACAGCTTTCATCGAAAAGACAATAACTATTCAGAGTAAAGATGGCAGCATTCCAAAGCACATCATGTTTCCACAAGACGTACTTTGAGGGGAAAATGTTATCCCGCTTTTTGGCAAGGCCGTGACACCAAGGAATTGACTAGTAAACCAATGACGATCCATCCTAGAGATCGGTTGTACACAAGCTCACTATGGATATCGACGAATTTCGTTCGAGTCCGGATCGAGCTTAAATTAATATAACATGACAAGCTAAGCTATGAGAGTCAACGTTCCAAACCTCAAGTCAATCCGAGTTCGTATGCTCAAGTTACGACCGATGCAAAATTGAATAAAGACAGCCTCGCGTTCGACTCGCTCAGTTCGCATCCCTCAGAAGAGCCTACTTCGACTCGCTCAGTTCGCATCCCTCAGGAAAGCCTTCTTCGACTCGCTCAGTTCGCATCCCTCAGAAGAGCCTACTTCGACTCGCTCAGTTCGCATCCCTCAGGAAAGCCTTCTTCGACTCGCTCAGTTCGCATCCCTCAGGAAAGCCTACTTCGACTCGCTCCGCTTCAAGCCACAGTTCGACTCGATCATCCAACGTCAATACAGAACCGCAGTCAATACGAATAAACGCCACGTCACCGAGTCAAACAGAACCGAGTCGAAACGAAAGCGAGTCGAACAAAACAGCCAACCGAGAATCCCAATTCGTATCGATCATATCTCCTAATCTACAAGTCCAAATGCTATGAAATTTTCACAGAAGACTACGTGCATGCTAAAGAATGTCCACGCCAAATTTCGACTCCATTGGATGAAATCTTGATCGATACGAAATATGTTCGTATCGATCACTGATCGGACCGAAACTTCACGGGCTTGGGCGCCCGGGCCTGGTCACGTGCCGGAGAGGGTCTCCCAAGATCTGAGCGAAATACCAGCCTCTTACACCTATAAATAGACCCCCAAAGCCAACAGAAAAAGGGTTCTTCTTCTTCTTTGAGATCTCCAACGCCCAGACTCTGCCGGATCCAGATCTGAACTCCATTGCTGCTGCTACCAATGAATTTCACTGCTGCAAATCATAATTACCTGCTGTAATCCATTGAATTCACTTGTAATCATCAAAGATAGATCAATAAAGCAAACTACTTCATAGTGGACGTAGGCAATACGCCGAACCACTCTAAATTCTTGTGTCTCCTTGCATGTTAATTATTTTCATATCTGAGATTTGGAATTTTTGTTAGATAATTCCTCCTTTTCCATTTAATTTCTTCACTTTATCTCTTCAAAAACTTCCGAAGAGTGTTGTGCCCAATTCTGGTACAAACACCTGTCCAGTCTTCAACTTCGATACAGGCAACTACTGGATAGGATTTCTTGTCTGGTCCTCCACTGCCGAACCAAACAATTAATGTATAGTATTTCCTATCCTGTCTTCAACTACCAAGCACAACACTACTGCATAAGATTACCTGTCTAATCTTCCATTATTGAGCCAACATAGATTCGAACCAGTACTCCCCTTTCCTGAAGCCAACCACCGGACTATGCCACCGTCGGACTCAAACTACCATGGGATAGCATTTGCCAAACCAAAACATGTAGCTCCTTAAGCACACCATCTTTATGTCGATCCCATCGCTACACCCAACACTTCGACCCGCATGCATCGCATATGCAACGATATGACTCTAAACGCTCTAGAGCCTGTCCGTCGAAGTCTGGTTACATGGTTTCTACCATTAGTTCGCTCTGGTAAGCGTTTTCAACCATAAAAGCATACAAACAAACACCATGCATGCATCAAACAACATCCAAACATATAGATTGCACAACCAATCATAACACTCATCGTACAATGTGTTTACAACATAGCCTAACATATATCAAGGCAAACACATATCCAAATAACTTGTCTAGAATACCAAAAATCAATTTATTCACATTTTTACTATAGGTTGGGTTTTAAAACAACATTAAAACTCATTTTTGATTTTAAAAAATGGATCTAAAACATGTTAAAACCTATGGATACATACATAATAAGATTAGAGATGATAAATCACCCACCAAAACCTCCAAAGTTCAAGTTTTACACATAAATCAAGGCAAATCTAAAAAGCAACAGCCAAGCTCAAAGTTTTCTTCCTCAAAAATATAGATTTGAAGATCTCTAATAAACCCCCTTGATAATCTACTCTTAATCTATGATTTAGACTTGATTTGGAGGAGAATATAAAATGTTTTAGGTAGAGAATGAGTTAATGGAGGCTTAGATCTATTTGGGTGATGGTAGAAATGATTTGAGGATAATTGTTTCAGCAAATATAGGTGTAAAACCCAAAATGGGTTAATGAGCCTATCACCAAACTCGCTAATTACCCACTAAGTTGCTCCAAAAAATGTTAATTTTCAAACAGCCATAACACCTAGCCAGAAAGTCCAAATCGCCATTGTGACCACTTCGCCTAAAGGAAAACAATCATATCTTTCCAATAAAAGTGGTCTCGGATGCTAATTCATCTTCTATCAAAAGTTATAGCCGTTACAAGTTTTCAGTGGTAAAATTGTCTAATAATATTCTAAAGAAATGTCACTAGTAGGCATTTTCGAAAATTATAGAGTCATACGAGCTCAAATAAAAAATTTTAAATATATTTTACAATCCTCCGATATGTAAAATACGGGTCATTATACTCTCCTCCCTTCAGTAATTTTGCCCTCGAAATCCCCAACACAAACAAGACAATATCAAGCATAGCTACCCTGCATGCTTAACATCCACGAGAAAACAAATCAAACATCAAACATGCATAGAGAAGTTGGAAATGATACCTACGCCTACCCTAACATATAGGATACTAAACTACCATATATTATATCAAAAGTGAAAGTAAATGCGATAAACATAAGTCTTACCAAGTAAAGAGCCCTAGGTAAGCGGTCTTCGTGCTCACCTCCGTATTCCAAGTACAATCACCTTTGCTCTCACTCCATTGAACCTTTAGTGGCTCTATCGTCTTCCTCTTAAGTTGCTTCGTATCACTTTCGATGATATGAGTAGGCCACGAGTCTCGATGCTTCTGTCAATCTCGATATCATCAAACTGATTTGGTACAACTATCATGCCTGAGCCATGCACAAACTTCCGCAAGTGAGAGACGTGGAACGTGTTGTGCACGCCCACTATCTTATGAGGTAAATCGACTCTATAAGCCAGGTTTCGAATCCTCTCAAGTAATTAAAAAGGACTAACGAATCTTGGTGCAAACTTCCCCTTAGTACCGAATCGAACAACATTCTTACATGGAGAGATCTTGACAATCATCGTATCACCGACGAAGAACTCTAAGTCACATCTTCTCCTATCAACATAGCTCTTCTATTTAACCTGAGCAGCTTTCATTCATTGTCGAATGATCTCGATGTAACACCTCACAATTTTAATGCAAATTAATTTAAAACAAAATGCAATAAATAAGTGATAATGCTAAAATAGAATTTTTGCATATGTTAGAATTGGCTGCGAAACTTATATCGTTGGGTTCGTGGCAATTTTCTGATGAATTTTCATATATAAACTTTTTCAATCGGAGGTCAAATGAAAGGTTATTAACATTTGAAATTTTAGTGTTGGAAATAATTATATATGAAAATATAGTAATAAAATCTAATTAGCGCTGATTAGTAACGTTAATGAAAATTGAAATGTTAACGTTAAATTAAAATCTAAAATGATATGTATATGTGGAAACAAATTAATGCAATCAGCGTTAAATGGGAAAGAAACAAAAAATTGAGTAAACAAATGGAAAAAAATTAAAAAATCTAATCAACATTGATAATTAACGTTAACAATATCGTAGAGTATATGTTAAAAGGGAAACAAATCAAACGAATCAATATAGCAAATAAGTCACCATTTAAAACAAAGCACAAGTCGTCCCTACATTTATCCAGATCGACCGTTAGTGGTTGACCATAGATATTGGGAGGTCGACCCATGAATTTTAAAAACGACAGTAAATTTATGGCCGATCGGCCCGGATTTAATACCATTCAATCGACCAGTTGGCAATGATTTGGACCGCTATAAATATAGACCTAGACCATCACTTCCAAAGTCATAATATACTAATGGGCGCGGAAGCTCTGCCATTTTCTCTTCTCCGCCACAACTATAAATTCTTAGAAATAGTCCTAGGTTGCTAGTTTACACATATACACCATTGAAGGTCGCGGAAGATGATAGAGATAAAGAATAGGTTCAAACTAAGTTGCTACAACCGAGGTAAACTATAAACTCGAAATTAAAATTATAATCAACCTAAATCTCTCCTTTCTATTCTAAATTCTAACAGATCTATATGTATATGTTATATGGGAATTCAAATAGGGAGTCAAAGTGGAAATACAGATAACGGAGATTAGATCCGGAGGTTTGGGAATGCTTAAAAAAGAGGTAAGTGGGAAAAACTACATGTTTTATAATAAGATTAGATTTATGTCGTTGTGGTCTATTTCAATTATACCTATTAATAATCGATTTGGATATAAATTTTTAAGTGCGTAACGATCAGAAATAAATCTATAAGTGCATAATGATTAGATAAAATTTATTTAGAACCTCTTCCTTAAAAAAACAGATATAAATTTATTATTTATGCATAATGGATTTAATGAAATGAACCTAATGAAGTTTACTATGGAACAAGATTTGATTAAATTTTGGAAACTTACCTAAATTTATTATTAAATAAATTTTGGTGTATTACATAATGATTAGAAATGGTGTTTATGTGATGGATGTGAATTAAATTAAAAGAAAAGTTTCTTAAGATTTTAGGAGTTTTAGTGATATTTTAATTCGTTGGAATTTGGAATATTGCAAGTAGATTTCTATGTATTATCAAGCTTAAATAATCGAAGGTATGATGTTTGAAATGATAAGGAATACACCCAAAAGGAAAGAGATGTACAAAATGGGATAATTATCGTATTTTGTACCGTCTATTTCAAGAGATAAAAAGATGGTTCCTTGTAATTACAAACACCGCATGAATATCTCTTTTTTTAGATAAGATATGGAAATTTACTATGTCAACATTTTTAAGATAGAAACGTAGTTCCAATGCATTAAAATGCAATAAACTCCAAAAGTTAAACGGTAAAACATGACTGAAGTAAAAAGGTCCTAAAATGTTACGATGTGAAATACTAATAAAATTTTGAAGTAAATGAAAAGAAGATGAAACAGATGGGCAATAAGAAATAAAGAGATAACATGGGAATAGAAATAGAAAATGGAAAGCGGTAAATAAATTTAAAGAAAAGAAGAAATGCATGATTATGTAGATATGGAAGTATATATCTATACTATAAAGCAAAACCTTGGTCAAAGCGGTCAAACTGAAGCCTTTTATTGAGTTCCCGTACTGCCCCCAACACAACTTGAAAAAAAAATTCCATCGAGGCATTTCAGTATTTTCCCCCACCCGCTCCAACGTTGCCTAACAGTCCTCCACTTTCCTCTTTCCTCTTCATTCTCCACTTTTCTTCAACTCCACTTTCCCCTCATCCACAAAAAATGGCAACTTCCCTCTTTCCCTTTACTCACCGGCAACCGCATCCTCACCTTAATTTACTTCCTTCCTCCCCTTCTACCGTCTGTCGCGAGATCGGATGTCGCCTCGCTTTACGCCGGCCGTCACCATCCTCCTTCACCGTAACGTCCAATTTTCACCCAATGGACATCGAATAAATTATGAAGGAAACCCTACCTGTAAACGCAGTGAACGAAATGTCAGATATCCCACCAATGGACATCGAATCATTTTCGAGGTTTGTTTTTGGGCGCGCTCTCTCTCTCCTCCCTTCCCCTTTCTTTTTCTTCTCAACTTTCTACGTCAATATCTGCAGTAAACTGGAAGATATTAAAAAGAAACGTTCTTTGTTAATTGATTCAGAAAGTATGAATTTCATTTCTAAACAGATGAGGGAAGATGTTGTTTCTGCATTTATAAAGGGTTAAAAACGATGGTAAAGTAAACTATGTTACCGTGAATTGATGATTTAATTTCTTCACAATGCATTCTTTTATCATCTTTCTATTCCACCTAATTGCCACAATTCTCTCTATTGCAGATGATGCACAAATCTTGCTTCGACTGAGCTCAATTATCCTTTAAAACAAACGGACAACGAAAAATGCAATTTTGAAATTGAAGAGGTACCTCATTTATTTGCACTTACTGCTATATGCTGCTCATTTTTTTTATTTGCAGATTTACAGTGCTTATTGATTTACAGTAACCCAAAAGGAATTTTTATCATTGTATGCTTAAATGACTATATTATTGACATGCCGTGACCCAAAATGATTCACAGTAACCCAAAATTTATTTAATTATCACAATTGCAACTAAATCAAGTAGAAGTCAATGTTAATGCAGACATAACTGCAAATGAAAGTCTTTTAGGGGTTTTCAACTATTTGGGATATTCTGCTTACTGTTTTTATTTTCGGTTTGTTTTTTGTTTTTGACTTTTGTGCTTCATAGCTCTTAACTTCCCTTAATTGCCTGATTTAATTATACAAAGACGAATGTCAAACTGAATTTGTATATTTTTACTTCTGTTGGGTTATTTTTCCCACCCAATTATTTGTTTTGTTAACAAACCTGATTATGCTAAGCAGTGCACCAAAGTGAGCATAGGTAAATTTACTCTGTTATTTTTTCTGATTATAATCAATTATTTGCTATCTGCATGATCCCTGTACTAAAATTTGTCTTCTGTGATGAAGAATTAATTGGTGTCCATTAATTTCAATTTGTTATCCTAACGTTACTATGCATTTAGGTTTGTATAATTATGTTTTCTGCTAGCATGCAACAATCTATTTGGTAAAAGTTCCATGCGTTACTATTTGATGATGATACCTAAAATATTTGGTGAAGATAATATGATAGCTACGAAAATTCATATAATTGAATTAACGTTAATATTATGCATCATGGCTGAATTCAAATATTTTTGTAATAGATGCTTAAGTTTTTTATTCCACCTTATATGTTTTTCCCTTGATTTCTTCAGTAGTGGATATCAATAAAGTTCAACGTTTGTGCTCAATAGTTGTCGCTAATGAATATCTGTTTAGTTGTTGCTCAACTTACAACCTGATTTTATATATATTCAAATTGAAGATTCAACATGAGTGTTTAGTCATCTAAATATGTGATGAAGTTCATTGTAAAATCTGATAAACTTATTTTCAGCCAAGGTGAACACGTTAGGTGGCTTCATTTGTATTTATAAGCAATGACTAAGCCTCTATTATAGGCGGATAAGACTTAAAACATGTGTATATTTACTAACCGAATCTAAGAAAGCAATCAAACTATGCAAAAATGTTGATTGGATAGAAATGAAACCATGGTTGAGGTTTTCTGCATTTATAAAGGATTAAAAATGATGGTAAAGTAAACTATGTTATGTAAGTGTCGTCTAGCGTGAATTGATGATTTAATTTCTTCACAATGCATTCTTTTATCATCTTTCTATTCCACCTAATTGCCACAATTCTCTCTATTGCAAATGATGCACAAATCTTGCTTCGACTGAGATCAAATATCCTTCAAAACAGACGGACAACGAAAAATGCATTTTTGAAATTGAAGAGGTACCTCATTTATTTGCACTTACTGCTATATGCTCTTCATTTTTTTTATTTGCAGATTTACATTTCTTATTGACTTACAGTAACCCGAAAGGAATTTTTATCATTGTATGCTTAAACGACTATATGATTGACATGCAGTGACCCAAAATGATTCAAAGTAACCTAAAATTTATTTACAGTAACCCAACTACTAGATAGTCAAAACACACAAAACTCACAAACATTAAATATGCATGGCCAAATATTCACTAAATATATAGATCACTGATTTTGATTATCATACGTTTTGTGACAAATAATTCTCACCTGAAACTTGCTCGCTCTCACCCTCCTCTATGTACTATTGCCTTATTGCTAATTATGGCTTCTATGAAATCCCTTTCATACTGAAAACTACTGTGCTGTTGACACCGTTATAAGTACAACTACCTCCTTTATGCCACTTCCGCTTATTTTATTTTTCCTTCTATGCATCTCCCCTGATTTTGTTAGAGTTTTAGATTTATTACCGAACTTGATTACCATGGGTGCTGAATTTTACCTTCGTTTCTTATTGTTTTTACACTGTTCCAAATGACATCTACATACTATACTTTTATTGCAGATTATGCCTTTTGTGCAAGCCCCCTCCAACTTCAGGCTAAAAACCAATGTGGTGTTGACACTGTTACAGGCGATTGCAATCTTCCTCATCAACTTCAACTCAGGTCCGTAGAGTCTTTTCAAATTTTTTTCCTAACATTTAATTTCTTTACTCCCCTATTGTACACTGCAACTGATCGTTATTTTATTGAGTTGAATTTTTTTAGGTGATATAATTATGGTAAAAATTAGATAATTTAGTTATAATATATTTGTTTTTTTATCGCTAAAACAAAACTATGTACTAAGTTTTGATAACTGATCCAAAATATGTGGCACCAGTTGTATATAAATATGTTCCAATTAATTTGTTGCCCAAAACGGCCACCCTCCCTTTCACCTGCTATCAGACGTCAGTTGGAGGTGGGGGTGATCGTCGTGCCCAGCAATGGCTTCAGTTAAAAAAATAGTATGATCCTTTATACTGCTTAATTAGGTATTATTCTATGTTATTGAAGTAGAACTGCAACTGAAGTACAAATCGATTTCACGTTAATATTCTCTATGTTACTGTATTGAACTGATAAAATTGCTAATGTTAGTAAATGACATCAACACCACCTAATTGCCATAATTCTCTCTATTGCAGATGATGCACAAATCTTGCTTCGACTGAGATCAAATATCCTTCAAAATAAACGGACAACGAAAAATGCAAATTTGAAATTGAAGAGGTACCTCATTTATTTCCATTTACTGCTATACGCTTTTCATTTTTTTATTCGCAGTTTTACAGTGCTTATTGACTTTTTGTAATTGATGCTTAAGTTTTTTATTCCACCTTATATGTTTTTCCCTTGATTTCTTCAGTAGTGGATATCAATAAAGTTTAACGTTTCTGCTCAATAGTTGTCGCTAATGAATATCTGTTTAGTTGTTACTCAAGTTACAACCTGATTTTATATATATTGAAATTGAAGATTCAACATGGGTGTTTAGTAATCTAAATATGTGATGAAGTTCATTGTAAAATCTGATAAACTTATTTCCAGCCAAGGTGAACACGTTAGGTGGCTTCATTTGTATTTAGAAGCAATGACCAAGCCTCTATTACCTACGGATAAAACTTAAAATATGTTCCAATTGATTTGTTGCCTAAAACGGCTACCCTCCCTTTGACCTGCTACACACTAGCCGTTAACCCCACTGTTTCAGCCATAATTACAGACCTATGACTCCTTCAACATCTTCCACATAATAATATGTCAGTTGCAAAATATCTAATCTACATGTTCCTATAAGTATGCATTTCCCACTATTCACTCACCCCACTTTTCACCTTTACTACTACGTACTATTCCACTTTCATTTCGTTAGCAATATTTTGGCATATCAGTTCAACTACCCCACCCTCTTTACACCTTTCTTCCACCAAA
This sequence comes from Allium fistulosum, assembly GCA_030737815.1. Lineage (NCBI taxonomy): Eukaryota > Viridiplantae > Streptophyta > Magnoliopsida > Asparagales > Amaryllidaceae > Allium > Allium fistulosum. Next base: position 79,634,511 of record CM060908.1, on the reverse strand, counting down.
CTCATTTTTTCCACATCTTTATGGACCAGCAACAAAGGGAAAGACGACATGTTACTCAACGTGCAAGGCGTCAACAAGCTAGACAGTCTGTCGTCGCAAGTAGAAGGACATCCATTGCTGCAAACCAACAGCTGGCAAATTCGACAGGTACTTTTCCCCTCCCTGTCACGCTTACAACTCTTTAACATTTTAACATCTACGCTTCACTATAACCAAGTACAACACACATATATGCACCATTTCTGCAATTAAGGCTGTAAACCACTTTTATACAATTACGCTTTCGACAAACATTTGTTTCTAACTCCCCAACATCAGTTTGCAACCTCAAATTTAAATGTACTATTTACCCTGACTTAGATTCATATACCATGCTTTCGGGTGGCAACCATTTTGTTTTACTACATTCTTATACGTATCCACGCTTATAAATTAAGCCATAGGCCAGTGATGAATATCACCGGGACTGAGTTTTCAAATAAAAAAATAAAAAATTGGGTAACCACCTGCAGCTGATAACTTATTCCTCTAAACATAACATGTTTTTCGACATGCAATACTTCCAATTAAACTGCCAGACATACATTAACTTGCTGATTTTTTACTTTCACACTTTCATACATCATTCCTTCTTCATGTTTACTGTTACCTATGTTAATACTATACTACTGCAATTTCCAGCCTGCAGTAATTTTGCCCCTTTTTAATACAAAAAAATTATACACTTACCAACAGTCCACTTTGGAAAGTGTCATGAATTACTTAGACTTCCCTTTTTGTCATGATTGCAGTTTTTCTTCCTGTATATGCGTGCACTGTTAATATGCAAGAATTATAGGCGGTGCGTCTTCACGGTAGTTAAAAAAAAACACAGACTCCATAATGGGTCATTGTCATTTTTTGCGATTATAACTTCATACTGAAATTGATGAATAAGAATCATATACACATCAACTACAAAATAGTGCCCAACTCTACTAATAACTAGAGTCAGACTTCGATTCTTTTATTTTTGAAAAATGATATTCATTATTGTAATAAACTTTCATATAAATCTGGAACTCAAAATAACAAGAAATTAAAAGCTTTATTGAAGACGCCATGAATTCAGAAGAAAATAGAAAATAATACAAGTTGTATATCACGAGCAGATACACTAGGATATATATGATACGGAACAGTAAACTAATAATGGAAATAAACAACTGATGGGCTAAATGGGCTTATGGGCTAGATACACGTGAGAATAGATTAAGGTAAAATTGATTCATAACACTCCTCCTCAAGTTGGGTTGTACATGTGTAATAAACCCAACTTGCTACTCAACTGCCTAATCTGATCTCCATTCACCGCTTTAGTAAGCAAATCAGCTGGTTGATCATCAGTTTGAATATACTGAGTTTCAATTTCTCCTTCTTGAATCTTATCACGAATAAAATGACAATCTACTTCTATATGCTTTGTTCTTTCATGGAATACAAGATTTGAAGCAATGTGTACAGCTGCTTTATTATCACACCATAACTTTGCAGTTTGCTCAAACTCTAGCTTGCACTCCTTTAACAAATGTTTAATCCACATAACCTCACACACTGCTTTAGACATAGCATGGTATTCAGACTCAGCACTTGATCTTGATACTATATTTTGCTTCTTGCTTTTCCAAGACACCAAATTTCCTCCAAGAAGTACACAAAATCCAGTGGTTGATCTTCTATCTTCTCTTGATCCAGCCCAATCAACATCAGCAAAGCTTTCTAGTTTCATATGATCATGATTGGTGTACATGATGCCATGTCCAGAAGTTCCTTTCAAATATCCTAGAATATGTTCTAGAAGTGGAGAATGTTGTTTGGTTGGTGATGCCATATATTGGCTGACTAAGCTCACTGCAAATGATACATCAGGTCTGGTTATGGTTAAATAGTTCAATTTTCCCACCAGCCTTCTGTTTGCGCCAAAATTGGTCACAAACCCCGAATGTTGAGAAAGCACCAGTGTATGAATATAAATCAACAATATTAACACACAAATCTCAAATCTAAGCAAACAGAGTATCACAGTTCAGAAATAATGAACAGAAACACGAGATTTATAGTGGTTCGGCGATCTTGCCTACGTCCACTCTGAAGATGATGATTTTATTGATGTTCACTTGATGATTACAATTTCTTTTAACGTAGTACAACTGATTATATGATTATAATCTGAATCTAAGGAAGCGGTGGTGATTCTGAGTAAATCTGGCAGAGTCTGGGCGCTCTTTAGCTCTCAAAAATGTCTGACCCCTTTTCTGAATGACCAGGGGCTCTACTTATAGGTGTAGGAGGCTGATATTTCGCCTAAAATGAGGGGAGACCAGTTCTGGTATGTGAGGGGGCCCACATGGCTGAAATCTGGTGATCCGGGCCCACTTTGGGATCGATTCGACCCTTGGTTCGAATCGATCAAGAATGAGTCCAATCGAGCTGAAATTTGGTGTGTACATCCTTCATCACGTGCTTAAGCTTCTGTGAAAATTTCATAGCATTTGGACTTATAGATCTCAAGTTATGATCGATTCAAGATTTCATTTCTGGTTGATGTGATCTGTTCGAATCGATCCCCTTCGAATCGATAGGGTCGAATCGATGACTTGGTGAGCGAAGGTGTTGACGTGGCGCGCCTTCTTCGTATCGATCCGACTTTTGCTCCGAGTTGACTGGGTCGAATCCATGGTTTTAGCCGCGTTGACTTGATGGATTCGAAGACAGTGATCATACCTGGATTCGAACAAGGGTTCGTTCGTATCGATCGTGACGTGTTCCATTCGATCGATACGAAGCAACTATGTCTGGATGGATTCGAAGGCTTCAACTGCATGGATTCGAAGACCTTCCCATTGATCGATTCGAAGATGGAAATATTCTGATGGATTCGAACCACGGGAGGCCTTGGATGGATTCGAACGTTGAGGGTGTTTTGATGGAGTCGAAGCAATGGTACTTCTTATGGATTCGAAGTAATGCAGGGACGATGGATTCGAGCTAAGGGTTTGCTCTGAGGGATACGAAGGGGATGGAGTCAATCTTGATGGAGTCGACCTTGATGGATACGAACCATATGGAGACGAACACAAGGCTATGTCCTTCACTTGCATCGATGATATCTTGGGCGTACGAACTCGGATTGACTCGAGATTTGGAATGCTGGCTCCTATGGCTTTCCTTGACGTGTCTTATCAATTGTAGCCTAATCCGGACTCGGACAAAATTCATCGATATCCATGGTGAACTTGTGATGTAACCGTCCTACAGGATGGACTGTCATTGATTTCTAGTCAATTTTTTGGTGTCACGGCCTTGCCAAAAGGCGGGATAACATTTGCCCCCCAAAACATGCCTTGCGATAGGGAGGTGTGTTTTGTAGTTCCATAAGTTGGATGTTCATATCCTGTTGATGACCTGTGGTACAACCTGCGAAGAGTTTGATAGTTTTTATATGACCTTAAATGACGTCCGTTCGCGATCTAGCCATTTGAGGTGGTATGCGACCGTTCGCGATCTAGCATTTTCTGTATAACCCTAAATGATGACCGTTCGTGATCTAGCCATTTGAGGTGGAATGCGACCGTTCGCGATCTAGCATTTCTACATGGCCCCAAATGACGACCATTCGTGATCAAGCCATTTGAGGTGAGGGGTGCCGTTCGAGGCGAGTTGTGACCGTTCATGGTCGAGTGTCGCACGAGGCGAATGATGACCGTTCGAGGTCGGGTGCCGTTCGAGGCGAATGGTGACCGTTCGAGGTCGGGTGACGTGGAAAGAGGAATGTGATCGTTCGCGATCGTGTGCCGTACGAGGCAAAAATGTGATCGTTCGCGATCGAATGTCGTATTAGGTGAATTGTGACCGTTCGTGGTCGAGTGCCGTTCGAGGCTAATGGTGACCGTTCGAGGTCGGGTGCCGTTCGTGGTCGAGTGCCGTTCGAGGCTAATGGTGACCGTTCGAGGTCGGGTGCCGTTCGTGGCGAAGTGTGATCGTTCGTGATCGAATTGTGACCATTCGCGGTCGGGTGCCGTTCGAGGCGAATTGAGTGTGCCCGAGGAGGGACTTAGTATCATCAATACTAGGTTTCACGTTCGGGTGAATTCCCGGATTGTTTGTTGCAATGGTTTATCGCCATCTCAGAGCATGCCTAGGGACCGTTCGTGATCCCGTACATGTGTAAGTGGCTTAGCCGTTATGAAATCACAAGTAGCATTTTTTCATTGAAAATAAGTCTTTAGCAGAAATGTTAAACAAAGTCAAGTTCAAATATTCAAATCAAGATGAAACAAAAGCAAAGCAAGGATGTCAAAGTGTAAACTCCCACAACGATAGGGTTAGTAGTCATTCACAACATGCCTATGGACCGTTCGTGATCTCGCACATGTGTAAATGACTTACCCGTGTTCGTGAGAGGTTTACAACTTGTCCATCGTTATTTCAACTAATTGATAATCATACGATGTCCTGGCTCGGGGGCACCCCTGGCTGATGTAGACGGTGGTCGCTCTGGCTCTACCGCTGGAGCTCGCCTCCTCACATACTGAAGTAGCATACTGTTCCTGATGTGCCCTTCCACCTCATCCTTCAGATGTCTACAGTCGTTAGTGTTATGACCATTCAGTTCGTGGAATAAGCAGTATCTGTCTGATTTCCTCTCGTCAACAGTGGGATCCCTTCGTATTGGCCTACGGTAGGGAACTTGCTCTCGTGTATCTTGGTAGATTCACTCCAAACTCTCATTCAGCTCTGAATAAGTGGTGAATCGTGGCTCTCTCCGCAGTCGCTTTGACCTGTCACCATTGTCCTCACTCTTTCGTTTTCCTTTATCCTTGCCTGAATCATTTTCGAGAGGCTTTTTGTCTTTAAGTGCATAAACTTCTATTCCCTCTCCTTCTTCTCTTTCAGCATTAGCGTCTTCCAATCGTAAAAACTTTTCTGCCTCGTGATAGAATTCTCCTAGATCCATTGGCGGATCCTTAGTTAATGAATTTTTGAATTCCGTGCCATCAGCTACTCCGGACACAGCTGCCATCATAACCATGGATGGATCTGGCCGATACACCGATGCTGCTGCCGCATTGAACCGCGTCAAGAAATTCCTCAAAGACTCCCCAGCTTTCTGCTTTAGCGTTGCCAAACTCATCACATTCTTGGGTCTCGAAATATGAACTCTGAATTGCCTCATAAATTTCTCAATCAAATCGGTCCATGTCCCGATGGAGCCGCTCTCTAGCTGTCTGAACCATAAAGCTGCTATGTCTGTCAAATATAATGGGAAGCATCGGGCCATGACTTCCTGTGATGCCCCCAGCACTTCCATGTGCCTTATATACCTCGTTAGATGGACCGCAGGGTCTGTCCTCCCATCATACCTTTCTACTGTTGGCAGCTGGAATTCTGGTGGGTTCCTAGCCAACCTAATCGCAGGAGAAAAGGGACTCTTGTTCACGTCTTCAAGATCTTTGTTTACTAATCCGCCTCTCATGGCTTGCCTGACCATCTCTGCCAATCTATCATTGTCCCCAAGCTGTAGTCCTTGTTCGCTACCTTCGATCTGCCCCCCGAGTCCGTGTGAGCTTTCGGGTCTCTGCCCCCTTGGTTGAGCGTTCATCCCTCTATTGCCGCCAGGTTGCTCGGATGTCCTTGTCTCTCTTCCCAGGTTCGGATCAACATGTCCTAACTGTATGCCCCCCAGCTCCGGCGCTGCGCCAGATGGTCCTACTCCGTTCTGGATTCTGGTCGTTCCTTGATTTTACGCTCCAAGTTGTCCAATTTGTTGAAGCAAATTCTGGATCATCTCCTCCTGTCTCTTCATCATTGTCTCCATCTCATCCCTGGTGATGAAGATCGATACTTGGTTTGCTCCTGAGGAAGCCTCTTGACTCCCTTCGTGCTGACTTCGCTCTGGTCTCTGCCTTTTACTAGTTTGTCTCGTCATAGCTTTTCAAATCTGAACTTTTAAACCTTCGAATTCAACCTCCAAGCGGGAGGTCCTGAGTTCAATTCTCAGTGAAAGCACCAAAGTGTTTGCGCCAAAATTGGTCACAAACCCCGAATGTTGAGAAAGCACCAGTGTATGAATAGAAATCAACAATATTAACACACAAATCTCAAATCTAAGCAAACAGAGTGTCACAGTTAAGAAATAATGAACAGAAACACAAGATTTATAGTGGTTCGGCGATCTTGCCTACGTCCACTCTGAAGATGATGATTTTATTGATGTTCACTTGATGATTACAATTTCTTTTAACGTAGTACAACTGATTATATGATTATAATCTGAATCTAAGGAAGCGGTGGTGATTCTGAGTAAATCTGGCAGAGTCTGGGCGCTCTTTAGCTATCAAAAATGTCTGACCCCTTTTCTGAATGACCAGGGGCTCTACTTATAGGTGTAGGAGGCTGATATTTCGCCTAAAATGAGGGGAGACCAGTTCTGGTATGTGAGGGGGCCCACATGGCTGAAATCTGGTGATCCGGGCCCACTTTGGGATCGATTCGACCCTTGGTTCGAATCGATCAAGAATGAGTCCAATCTAGCTGAAATTTGGTGTGTACATCCTTCATCACGTGCTTAAGCTTCTGTGAAAATTTCATAGCATTTGGACTTATAGATCTCAAGTTATGATCGATTCAAGATTTCATTTCTGGTTGATGTGATCTGTTCGAATCGATCCCCTTCGAATCGATAGGGTCGAATCGATGACTTGGTGAGCGAAGGTGTTGACGTGGCGCGCCTTCTTCGTATCGATCCGACTTTTGCTCCGAGTTGACTGGGTCGAATCCATGGTTTTAGCCGCGTTGACTTGATGGATTCGAAGACAGTGATCATACCTGGATTCGAACAAGGGTTCGTTCGTATCGATCGTGACGTGTTCCATTCGATCGATACGAAGCAACTATGTCTAGATGGATTCGAAGGCTTCAACTGCATGGATTCGAAGACCTTCCCATTGATCGATTCGAAGCTGGAAATATTCTGATGGATTCGAACCACGGGAGGCCTTGGATGGATTCGAACGTTGAGGGTGTTTTGATGGAGTCGAAGCAATGGTACTTCTCATGGATTCGAAGTAATGCAGGGACGATGGATTCGAGCTAAGGGTTTGCTCTGAGGGATACGAAGGGGATGGAGTCAATCTTGATGGAGTCGACCTTGATGGATACGAACCATATGGAGACGAACACAAGGCTATGTCCTTCACTTGCATCGATGATATCTTGGGCGTACGAACTCGGATTGACTCGAGATTTGGAATGCTGGCTCCTATGGCTTTCCTTGACGTGTCTTATCAATTGTAGCCTAATCCGGACTCGGATAAAATTCATCGATATCCATGGTGAACTTGTGATGTAACCGTCCTACAGGATGGACTGTCATTGATTTCTAGTCAATTTTTTGGTGTCACGGCCTTGCCAAAAGGCGGGATAACACCTTCTATATCTTTCAGGGTTATCCAATAATTCTCCATCAGACATTAGCTTTAGATTAGGTATAACTGGAGAGCTTTGCGGTTTGACACCAAGTTTCCCTGTTTCCTTTAATAAATCCATTATGTATTTTCTTTGGCATAGAAAAATCCCTTGATTGCTTCTAATAACTTCTACACCTAAGAAGTATTTCAGTTCTCCTAGATCTTTGGTTTGAAAATGAGTGTGAATGAATTGTTTAAGACTTGCAATTCCTTTCTCATCATTTCCAGTTATCACAATGTCATCCACATATACCACTAATAAAATTATACCTCTTTCAGAAGTTTTATGAAACACTGAGTGATCACTCTTGCATTTACTTATTTCAAAGCTTTCAAGTGTTTGACTAAATTTCCCAAACCAGGCTCTTGGGCTTTGTTTTAAACCATAGAGAGTTTTCTTGAGTTTACACACCAGTTTATCTTCTCCTTGTGCAATGAAACCAGGAGGTTGAATCATGTATATTTCTTCATTAAGATCACCGTGAAGAAAAACATTCTTTATATCTAATTGATGCAATTTCCAGTTAAACCTAGCAGCTAATGCAATACATAGTCTAATGGAAGTAATTTTTGCAATAGGAGAGGAAGTCTCTGAATAGTCCATACCATAGACTTGTGCATAACCTTTAGCCACAAGTCGAGCCTTATATCTAGCTACTGTTCCATTGGGATTCATTTTAACTGTATAGATCCATCTGCATCCAATAGCCTTTTTTGAGTTTAGTAATTTAACTAAATCCCATGTGTTATTCATTTCTAAAGCACTCATTTCTTCTATCATAGCTTTCTTCCATTCTGGTTTAGAGAGAGCTTCAGCAACAGTTTTGGGAATACTAATGGAATCCAGTGAGGTAATAAAAGAGTATGACTGATAGGGAATATGTTTATATGATATATATGTAGCTATAGGATAGGTACATTGCCTTCTTCCTTTTCTAAGAGCAATAGGAAGATCAAGATTAGGATCAAGTGTGGGTCTGGTTTCCACTGTAATAGGTGGTTCATTAGGTGGTTCAGATTCTTGCTGAGTAGTAGAATAAACTAAGAAATCATCATTCTCCTCCTGGCTTTGTGAATTGAATGATAGATCATTCTCCTCCTGACTTAGCACATTAGATGGTTGATAAAATGACAAGTCTTCAATGAAATTTACATCTATAGATACCAGATATTTGTTTAAACTAGGACAAAAACACCTGTAACCTTTCTATAGCCTTGAGTATCCAACAAATATACATTTTACAGACTTAGGATCAAGTTTGCCTAGTTAGGGGTTAACATCTCTGACAAAACAAGTGCATCCAAATATCCTTGGTTTAATAGGGTGTAACTCTTTATTAAGAAATAGGATTTTATATGGAATTTCAAAGTCAAGAACTGTTGATGGCATTCTATTAATAAGGTAGCATGCTGTTAACACAGCATCTGCCCAGAATGGTTTTGGAACCTTCATATGGAATAACAGTGCTCGAGTGGTTTCAAGTAAATGGCGATTCTTTCTCTCAACAACACCATTCTGAGAGGCAGTGTCCAGCATGAAGTTTCATGTAATATACCATGCTGACTTAAGTATGTACTAAAGATATGAGATGTATATTCTTTGGCATTATCACTCCTTAGGGTTTGAATATTTGTTTTAAATTGGTTTTGAATCTATGTATGAAAATCACAGAAAATAGAGAATAGTTCAAATCTATGCTTCATTAAGAATAACCATGTAACACGAGAATGATCGTCTACAAATGTTACAAATAAAACCAGATTTAGATACAGTAGATGATGGTCCCCAGATATCAGAGTGTACAAGTTCAAATGGTGCACTTGCACGTTTATTTATTCTAGGTTTTGAACTACTATGATGAAGTTTAGCATATTGACATGGTTCACAATTAAGAGTAATAATATCATTGTATTGGGGACATATACGTTTTAATAGAGTAAGAGAAGGATGTCCAAGTTGCTGATGAACTTTGATAGTTGAATCTACACTAGAGCATGCTACTGGTATAGTGTAAAGGATGTAGAGACCACCAGATTCATATCCTTTACCAATAGTTTGCCTCGTCATAAGATCCTGAAAGACACACTTTTCAGGGAAGAATGATATGCTACAATTCATACTTTTGGTTAGTTGACTAACTGAAAGCAGATTATAAGAAAGGGATGGTATGAACAATGCAGACTTTAAAGGTGGTGATATATTTATATTACCAGTGCCTTGAATATTAGACTGAGATCCATCTGCTAAGGTGACAGCTTGACTTTGATCATGAATTTTAAGATCTGAAAATAATTTAGAGTTACCTGACATATGATCAGTAGCTCCTGAATCGATAATCCATTTGGATGTTTGCTTGTTTGTGTTGGCTAGGGTAGACACTGATACTGATGATGAAGAACCACTAGCTGGCTGTTGCAATGATTCTTGATACTTTGAGTATTTATCAAATTCTTCGGCAGTCATGAGCACTGTTTTGTTAGCATTAGTAACTCCTTGATTCTTCTGATTATTGTACTGCAGTTTTCTACACTCAGAAATTAAGTGCCCTGGTTTCTTGCAGTATGAACAGACCTTATTATTTGGTCTCCATGTATTTCTTTGAGGCCTCCATGGTTGTGATGGTGGTGGTCTCCATGATTCTGGTCGTTGTGTGGAGTTCCATGGTGGTCTAAACTCTGATGGTGGTTTCCATGAAGTATGATAAGCAGTGGGATTGTTGCTAGAACTAACCAAAGCACTATTACTGGTGTTGCTATTAGATGGAACAGATGTGCTTTCAGTTTGAAGTATGCGGCTAAAAATTTCTTGAAGTGAAGTGAGTGATGATCCAGATAATATTTGTGATTTGGCTGAGTCAAATTCTGATGATAATCCAGCAAGAAAACTCATAATAGCCATTTGTTCCCTTTGTTGTTGCTGAACCGTGATATCAGTACTTGTAGGCAACAATTCATTAAATTCTTCATAGGTTTGCTTAAAATTCATAAAGTAGTTTGTAAGTGTTTGATCTCGTTTTTCTGCTCTGTAAAATGACTTGCATATATCAAACATTCGAGTTAAATTGCCTTTCCCAGAGTAGAGAAATTCAACATATTCCATCAATTCTTTTCCAAATTCACAGTGGTTAATTAAATTGATCACTTCGTTATCAATCGAATTTCGTATCTGTAAAAATAGTCTTGCATCTTCTCTTAACCAGATTAAATCATTCTGGTCATGTGTCTTTGGTGGATCTTTGGTCAAGTGATCATCCTTATCTATGCTGCGAAGATAAAGTTGGATAGTTTTGCTCCACTCCAGATAATTCGAGCTTGTTAATTTCCGATCTGTTATTTTTGACATGATTGGCAATACATCAATCATTGTTGAGCTTTTGTTTTCGGCCATGATAAATTTTGAGAAATAAACCTAGATCTGAATTTGAATTTGAATTCTGGAAATAGAAACCCTAGATCGATGTTGTCTGCTCTGATACCATGCAATAAACTTTCATATAAATCTGGAACTCAAAAAGAAATTAAAAGCTTTATTGAAGACGCCATGAATTTTATTATCATCAGAAGAAAATAGAAAAGAATACAAGTTGTATATCAGGAGCAGATACACTAGGATATATATGATACGGAACAGTAAACTAATAATGGAAATAAACAACTGATGGGCTAAATGGGCTTATGGGCTAGATACACGTGAGAATAGATTAAGGTAAAATTGATTCATAACAATTATGTTTGAGAATTGCTATTACATATACTATATTCAAAAAAATTCTGAAAACTTAGAGTTTGCTTTGATTATTTTATAGTTAGTTGAGTTTTCAAAGTTTGTGTTTAAATAAAAAATTGTTATGGAAATTTAGGTATGTAAACAGTTCATTTTTTATACAAATTTTTTTATACAGATTTACATTCACTTTATTGGAACAAAATCATTTCAACTTTGATTTTTTTTATCTTAATTAATATTTATAGGTTTGTAAATCAACAGCAGTGGGTTTCCAAATCAAAAAAATTATAACCAGCTGATAACTTATTCCTCTAAACAGAACATGTTTTTCGACATGCAATACTTCCAATTAAACTGCCAGACATACATTAACTTGCTGATTTTTTACTTTCACACTTTCATACATCATTCCTTCTTCATGTTTACTTTTAACTATGTTAATACTATACTACTGCAATTTCCAGTTTGCAGCAATTTTTCCCCTTTTTAATACAAAAAATTATACACTTACCAACAGTCCACTGTGGAAAGTGTCATGAATTACTTAGACTTCCCTTTCTGCCACGATTGCAGTTTTTCTTCCTGTATATGCATACACTGTTAATATGCAAGAATTATAGGCAGTGCGTCTTCACGGCAGTTAAAAAAAATACACAGACTCCACAATGGGTCATTGTCATTTTTTGCGATTATAACTTCATACTGAAATTGATGAATAAGAATCATATACACATCAACTACAAAATAGTGCCCAACTCTACTAATAGCTACAGTCAGACTTCGATTCTTTTATTTTTGAAAAATGATATTCATTATGTTTGAGAATTGCTATTACATATATTATACTCAAAAAAATTCTGAAAACTCAGAGTTTGCTTTGATTATTTCATAGTTAGTTGAGTTTTCAAAGTTTGTGTTTAAATAAAAAATTGTTGTGGAAATTTAGTTATGTAAACAGTTAATTTTTTATACAAATTTTTTTATACAGATTTACATTCACTTTATTGGAACAGAATCATTTCAACTTTGATTTTTTTATCTTAGTTGATATTTATAGGTTTGTAAATCAACAGTAGTGGGTTTCCAAATCAAAAAAATTATAACCAATTTGGTAACAGCCTGCACTTGATAATTTCTTCCTCTAATCAGAACATTGTTTACTGCATACAGTACTTCCACTTAAATTGTCAGACATACATTAATTTGCTCATTTTTAACTTTAAACTTTTACACGTCATTCCTTATTTACTTTTACTATAAAATATATGTTAACACCACACTACTGCAAATTCTAGCCTTACGAAATTTTCTCCGTTTTATAGTAAAAAGTAAATATACAATTAAGTGCAAACATTAGTGTTTTATTTTTTTACTAATTCATACAGTTTACTTTTTATTTCTGCTCAACCTACTGTTGTTAACCAATTTTCTGTATGTATGCAGTACATACATTTTTTTACCTTCACATATGTTCATTCTTATTACAAGACACCTGATGGTAATTTTCAGTTCTTCCTCTTATACACTTCATTCATCACTTACTTTTTCTATCCAGCATGTTATTACCTTACTGCTTGAATTTATGTGTTAAGCAAATTTATATTCAATTCCCATCCCTTTTCAGGTAATATTTTTTTAGTATTTTGAAACATCAAATAACACTAAATTGTAAATTCATTAACCAGTCAAACATAACAATTGATACTGCTTCTACTGCACTAACAGCTATATCTCCTCCCCAACAACTTCCGCATCAGTCTGCTCTTCCTACCCGTTATAACTGTGGTCGAAATTTTACTGCTCCCCAACCTTTCCTCCGCCATATCCTACCTCATCCAACTCAGTGCCGACACTGTACTGAAAAATTATTTCCCCATGAAACAAGTGGGAATTGTTGCTCAAGTGGTAAAGTTACCACTTCCTACCTTCCGCCACCTCCTGAACTTTTAGCTTTATTCATTGATGACAGTGACAGAGGTTTACATTTCCGAACTAACATTAGATCTTACAACAATGCTTTCGCATTCACCTCTATGGGGGCTAAGATCGATCAACACTTGGCCTCCGGTCGGAACGGAATATACTCTTACCGTGCACAAGGCTCCATCTATCACAGCATTGGAAGTGTTCTGCCTCTGCCGGGTAGTAGACCTAGATACCTCCAAATGTACATCTACGATACTGATCATGAGATTGAAAATCGGCAACAGGATAGTGCAATATTAAGACCAGACATCCTGTAAACATTGCAACAAATCTTAGATTTTTACGACCCTTATGTACATGTGTTGCGACAGTTTGGGCAGCGTACTGATATAGAAAATTGCAGGCTGGTAATAAAAGAACTTATAGTTAATCGTCATTTTCACCAACTACCTACTGCGTCACAAGTGGCGGGTATCATTGTTGGCGACGATTGCTCAAACAGTTCAAACGACGGAGAGATTATAGTTCAAACAAGATCAGGAACCTTGCAACGAGTTGCCGATACAGCTGGATTTTATGGTCCACTACAATATCCGCTTCTCCTCCCACGCGGTGAACAAGGATGGGATCTGAACGTCCATAATACCGGTCATAACCAAATCAGCTGTAGAGCCTACTATTCTCACATGTTACAGGTTTGCACTCCCCTATGCTGAACGAAATATACAACTTTTGTACGCATACCTCAAATACATTAACTCTCCCATATATCCCCCACGCTTACCACTTTGTACACATCGTAGGTACGACCTACAGAGCAGCCTCTTCTGCTACTTGGTGGTCGCCTACTCCAACAATTTGTGTAACGACCCAGAATTTCTATCATTTGAAATTCGTATATTTAATTGATTTTAAATATTAACAAGCAAGATTTATAAGCCGAATTAATTAAAATTCGAATATAGTGATTTAATTGGATAATTAAATTATTAATTTAATATTTGAAATTCCAGAAATAATTGGAAATTGGATCAAATGTGTATAAAAATGATTTATTAAGTTATATTAAATCATATTGGGGTTATAATGATGTTATAGAACTTTTAAAATTGAATTAAGAGTTAATTTGTGAAAATTGAATATTTTAATATTTAAATATTTAATTGACGAGTGAAAATAGTCATTTTTCAAACAATCTCGGATTTTGACGAAACTAGTTTCATTGGATCCTTAATGTTAAATTTTTGTAAGGTTTCAAATTTCGTATAAATCAGACTTACGGTTTGTCCAGGGCAAGCCAAAACGCATAGAAATCGTTTTAATCGATTTAATTTTAAAATTGATCGTTTATTTCCGTAACTCGCACATATGACCGAATTAGCTCCCGAAACACGTTCCATTGTGTTCAGATGTGGGTAAAACCTTAGAAACGCCAGCCGGCACGTTTGATTTCGAGTTCGAAAAATTTCGAGATGAATAGTGTTTGGCAATTTTCTATATAAGGCCACCTTCTTTTCACTTTTTCACTAAAACCCTAGAGAATTAGGGCTAGTCGCCATTTTTCACTTCTATGGCCAGAAAACACTCATCTTCATCCCCTCCGATCTCCTCATCCATCGACATTCACGAAAAACGTTCAACTACAAAAGCGTAGAGCATCGCGAGATCTTGCGATCCAACGGGTATGATCGCGAATGGAGCACCACGGCGTCGTCAGGAGGGTCGCGTTCATCGCGCATTCGATCACGTTTCTCGAGGTGATGGGATGACCGAGCTTGTCGTGCTCGTGGCCAATGGTGGCACTCGCGAAGAGCTTTCAAACTATGGTCCCTGATCGACGTGGAAGTGAACGAGGAAGGCTCGAAAATTCATTAGAGATGGCGGCTATGGGTTCTTCGAACTCACGTACGTGATGCCTGGAGAGAAGATCTCGCACGCGGCCTGGATCTGATGGGCGAAAATCTACGGCCTAGATTTGTTTAAGGGTTTGAAAATAAATAAAAATTGTAATTTTTTTATATATAATTCGTACGAACTTTAAAAATTGATAACTTTTTGATACGAGGTCCATTTTTGACGAAAAAACTTGTGTTGGGTTCGTTTTGTCGAGCACTACGCAATGGAACTGGATTGGCGTTGATTGGAGCTAGTTTGAATTTTGAGTAAAATTAAACGGCTGTTTAATTTTATTCGAAATAAAATACTGCAACCGTTATTGAAAGCAAGGTGAGAACTTCTCACTCAATCGAATATTTGTTTTCGATTTAAATTTTAAATAGTTAGATTTAAAATTGTTGATAGTGTTGATTGTGTGTTTGAATGATGATTGTTATTGGCTGTATTGAATAGACCCTATACGCCGTATATTAAGCGAAGGTTATTATATTAAACCCATATACCGCGATATTCCACCGTGAAGTGGAAATTGGTATTATATATGTATTTGGAGTTGATTTCCCGCATTATATAGCGGATGAGACCCTATTGCGCCGCATAATAGCGGATAGTATTTTATAAATCTCATATACCGCGATATTCCACCTCGAAGTGGAATTGGTATTGTGCTAACATCTGTGGATGCAGGGAAACAGGTTGGAGGGATCCAACAGGATTCCTCAAACATTTGAATTTATTTCAATGTTGTGTGTTGATTTTTTATAATCTCCGTGTGATTATATTTGTGAATTGGAATTGTTGACGGCTATAATTTAGCCGAATATATTTTTAGTATCTTTGGATACCAGAAATAAATTAAATTGGATTTTTGAAAATTCAAGTTGAAAATTTATCAAAAATTTATTTTGAGAATTGGATAAATAAAAAGGGAGTTTTTAAAAAGATAAAGTTATTTTCGGACCATATTGAATTAAATTCCAAATTTTGGGAAAAAGCCTTAATAAAGGGATTTTTAATAATATTATTTATATGTTGAAGAATTTATTTAAAATTTGGATTTTTAAATAGATTTGAAGAGATAAAGAAATTTATTTTAAAAAGGAAATAATTTGGAAATTCGTTGAAAATTTGATTTGGTGTTTGAAATCAATTTGTAATTAATTGATTATTAATTTACCAAAACTAGTAAAATTGATTTATAGAAATTTACCTGACTTTAAATTAATCAGATAATTAAATTAATCCTACTTATGGATGTTTGGATTATATTGGATGTTGAATTGTTTGATATCTCTGATATGTGATGCTTGGTGATATATCCTGATTTGTGTTGTGATCTGTAATTTGTTTATTTGTGATATATATATATATATATTTGTGATCTGTGAATGAGAGATAAGCGTTATAGTTTATACCGCTTATCAATTATATTATTATATTTGATCTATGATGGTTGAATGTTGTTGCACTATTGTGTTAAACCCTTGGACTACACAATACACACACAAATGTGGATTTAACGTGGAAATCAGTTAAGTCACAGATTTTTGACAATTCTGAAGATTGAATTTTTGAATCCAAATTAGTTTTGGAAATTGGAATTGAAAGTTTTTGAAAATAAGATTCAAAAATAAAAGTTATTTTAAATAACTTAATAAAAATTGGAATTTAAATCATTTGATTTAAATTTTGAATTCAATACTTGAAATTGAATTCAATGATTTGGGAATTATGGTCTAAAAGATTTTACAAGTGTAAAAGGTGTTTATATGGGTTTTTTACCATTTAAAAAATATGGTTTTGGAAATTTAAATTTATATTCAAGTTTTATACTTGGATGGCTTTAACCTGTGTATTTGTAACCAGTTTTTCCCAAAATGAAAATATCCGTTTTCAAATAATAATAACTTTCATAAAGTGAAAAGATTTCCAAATTGTATCGAAACATTTCAAGTTGAAATTAAATTGTGAATAGTTTGGAAAAACTATGAATTAACCTTTGTGAAGATGATTAAGCTTTATCTTGAAATTAAAGAAGATTTTAAAAAGGCGTATCTTTTATATTATAAAAGACTTGAATTGTGAATAGTTTTGAAAGCTATAAGTTAAATCTTGATTTAAGATTTAATGGGTTAATCCAATTGAAATGGAAATTGATTTGGAAATCTGTGAATGAATCTTTGTGAAACTGGGTAAACTTTGTGAAGTAAATCTTTTTGTTTAAAGATTTAAAAATGGTAATTTATTTAAACCATTTAAAGGAAAGGATTTGGGTAATAAGTTGTGACTTAATTGAAATCCCTATATCCATATGTTTTAAAATCTTGTGCTCACTATTCGGATTAGCCGGGAAAGGACCTTTGTGTCATATAACCCATTCCGAATAAGTGATATGACGATATGGATGGCATTGAAGACCGGTGGTGAAGACCGGGTATTTGTGAAAATGATAGGATGACCTATCGATTGTCTCTGCACCGTTAGCTACGGTATAGAGATTTCCTTTGTGATGGGAAGTTCGATCGGGATTGTGAATACCCGGATTACAAGGGCTTCTTCGGAAGTGCCTTTGGTTCTGTTCGAACCCGGAACAGACTTGTATGGTTACATGTCTGACATTACATTTTGAGATATAAAGCTGATTTCTTTCAAATACATTTCTGTTGGTGGCGGAGAATTTATTCTCTTAGCTTAACACCCTTCTCTGAGACGTACGAGCTCAGAGGTTATGTAGTTGAAGGTTATCAGTGATATACTCCCAATTTGGTAGTGTGGCATGCTGAGTGTTGCTGTGTGTTGATGATCATTTATTGATCATTTGTTGATCAAAGCGTGGCTTTGTGAAAAAGCGTAGATTTGTGGACGAGACCTCTTAGGACCTCACAACCCGGAAATGGTCAAAACAGGAATATGCGGCAAGGTTATGAGGGTCGCTCCCTTTAGGGTATGTCATTTCCTTCTGGAAAAGGGTGGTATCAGGTATGGAGCCCTGGTATTTAACCTATGTGGTTACTCCAATCTCATTTACTGTGTGATTGTTGTTTTGTCGAGGCGCCTCGGATAAAGGTCCCAAAGGACCGGGGGGTGGCATATTCTTGTAGTAGTTACCTAGTGTAAGAGGTAACCCGACCTTGTGTTGGCAGAGAGCTAGTTAGTTCTCGGGACGTCCATCCAGAGGCGTACCCATGTGGCAGTAGGAAGTTCCTTAGCCTGACCATTTGTTGGCAATCCATCTTCCAATACGAACCTTGTACGGTATTAGTTATAGAACCTGCCATTTACTTATGGTGGTCACCACTGTTTAGATGGTAGCTATAGTAGGCATAGTTCGAAATGTCTATGCTGGCTAAGATTGATATTATACTTTCGAAATGTTTTTCTGCACTATGCACTAATAATAATATCAAATCAAATGATTTTGCGTAGTAAGCATCTTTGACTATCATAAGGAGAAATCTCCTCCAATTCTGCGTTTGCATTGTGTGTGTGGTGGGAGGCCTTATGGTAGTTTCATTTTCCAAAAAGCATTGCGGATGTCTTTTACTTCCTTTGTTGTTGCTGTGTTAAAGATAATAACTGTTTTAAGTTCTCACACCAGTCCCATGACTGACCTGGAGTTTATTATTCCCTTCCTAAACTCTGGGTGCCCATAATTTTCCACACGGGTAGCCTAGAGTCAGGTTATCAGGTCATTCTGGATATTCAACAGATGCTGTGGAGCTTAGTGGCGAGCTGGATGGCGAGGCGTATCACTTGTATATGATATTATTATTCCGCTGTGTATTCTGTATGAGGACAAGTTTGTATAACTGTCCATTGATGTATTGTGTGTATATTAACTCTGATGATGATGTAATGTATAAACTGATGTAGTTCTTTGATTTAAAGATTATTCATTTATCTATTATATGTTGTTCCGCTGCGATATGTGAGATTTTGATATTGTTTCTGTTGTTTCTTCTTTCTTTCTTTCTGTCTTCTTCTACCTCTTCTTTTTAACCATAACAATTCGGTTTTCCAGCATTCGATTGCTCGGTAGTTGATACAGTGGACGAATTAATATCGATTTTCGAGCGTCGAAAATTCCAGAGCGTTACAATTTGTGGTTGATACTTATGTCAAAATTGAAACTATGCGACTACGCTATCTTCGAAACCACCAAGGTATTATTCGAGCCGACTTATATCAGGGTTTACAAGACGCTCTAGCCAGTGGGGAGACAACTGACGGTTCGTACTTTCCATCCCATCCATTTTCCCCCTATTCACAATATACATTACACACTTAAATTTTTGACACAACTCTGCTATTTGTAGGAAATGTTGGGGTTCGAAAAGTACTACCATCCTCCCATATTGGTAGCCCACGAGACATGCATCTACGGTATCAGGACGCAATGGCAATTGTACGAAGGTATGGAAAGCCTGACTTATTTATTACTGTAACCTGTAATCCTAGTTGGATTGAGATTACACAAGAGCTATTTCCCTTTCAACAGCCATATGATCGTCCTGATTTGACAACTCGAGTTTTCTGTGCAAAATTAGAACAACTTAAAGCTGATTTATTTGATAAACATGTCCTAGGGAAAGTCATTGCACATGTTCATGTGATAGAGTTTCAGAAAAGGGGATTACCACATGCTCATATCTTACTTATTCTGGCAGACACTGATAAACTAAATACCGCCGACGATTATGATACTATGGTTAGGGCAGAAATTCCAAACATTGAATTAGAACCAGATTTGTACATGTTAGTTATTAAACACATGATTCATCATTCATGCGGCAATTTCAACCCCACTGCTGTATGCATGCGAGATGGGATATGTAAGAAGGGATTTCCTAAACCCTTCGCCGCATCAACTTTACAAGGAGCTTATTCGTATCCCATCTACAGACGTCATGATAGTGGAATACAGGGTCACACAAGTAACACTGCAGTTGACAATCGTTGGGTCGTTCCTTATAACCCTTATTTGCTTCTAAAATATGACTGTCATATAAACGTTGAAATTTGTTCCAGTATTAAATCTGTCAAATATCTATATAAATGTGTTCACAAAGGATTAGATCGCGTATCCATAAGCGTGTCTTCTTCATCATCCGCCATTGATGAAATTTCTCAATTCGTTAATGACAGATGGATCTGCGCACCAGAGTCCCTATGGAGGATATTTAAGTTCCAAGTTAGTAGCATGTCTCCGTCAGTAATAAGACTACAAATACATCTACCTAACAAGCAACATATTCAATTTAACTCAGACGAAAGCTTACAATCTATTGTAGCTGATGAACACAGAACAAAAACTATGCTTACCGAATTTTTTTACCAAAACTTAACAGACGAGGACGCACGCCAGTACCTTTACCACGAATTCCCTGAAAAGTATTGGTGGAACAATGAACAAAAACAATGGGTACGTAGACAAATACAGCGTAAAGTAATTGGTCGGCTATACACCGTACCACCAACCGAAGGTGATCGCTACTACTTACGACTATTACTGAATCATATTCCAAGACCACTTTCTTTCGAACACTTACGCACAGTCAACGAAACTGTTTACAGTACCTTCAAAGAGGCAGCCGAACACCGAGGATTGCTAGAAAACGATAACAGTATTAAGGATTGTTTAACTGATGCTTCAAACACCCATATGCCTCTTGCTTTAAGGCGGTTATTTGTTACCATTTTAGTCTACTTCGAACCCTGTGCTGCACATGACCTATGGGAAGAATTTTGGCCGTTTCTAACTGAAGATTACCTATCCACTTCTTCTGCCTCACTTTCTGCTACATATTTAGTTGGTCGATGTCTTTTTGATCTTAACAACCTTCTAAAACAGTATCATAGAACCATATTTGATTATGATTTTTCCCATAACTCCCTACATTCAACTGACGAATACAACAATTCGACGCTTCTTTTGGAAGAACAGTCAATAGAAATAACATCGTCTGATTTACAAGCAATAAATAAGTTAACCACTGAACAAAAACAAGCTTTTGACGCAATCATGGTTACGGTGGATTCGAAAAGCAGCTCCATTTATTTCATCGACGGCCCTGAAGGGACGGGAAAAACTTTTCTATAAAAAGCAATTTTAGCTCATCTACGAAACCAAGGTCTTATCGCAATTGCAACAGCTACTTATGGAATCGTTTCTACTGCGTTACCTAGTGGTAGAACAGCACACTCACGATTTAAAATTCCTATTAACTTACACTCTTCGTCCACCTGTCATATTACCAAACAGTCTGATACTGCAAAACTTCTATCCGCGGCAACCGTTCTACTATGAGACGAAGCAACCATAGCTCACCGTCACGTGTTCGAAGCTTTAGACAGAACATTACGAGACTTGACCAATGCCGATGCTCCATTTGGAGCTAAAATTATGATATTAGGCGGTGATTTTCGTCAAGTTTTACCAGTTGTTCCAAGGGGTACTAGAGCTCAAACATCTGATGCATGTATAGTTCATTCATATTTATGGTCAACTGTTAAAGTATTTCAACTAACAAAAAATATGAGGGCACAAGCTGACCAAAGTTACGCTGACTTTGTTCTGCGCATAGGAAATGGTACTGAACCCACGGTACACGACGACATGATCAAACTACCATCGCATATTGTCGTGCGATGGGACGGTCCAACTTCATTACATTGTTTGATTAACGAAATCTTCCCAGCATTAAATGATAATTTTAGCACTACAAAGTACATGCTGAGTAGAGCGATATTATCACCAACAAATGAAACTGCGGATGAAGTTAATAATTTGATAATAAATCAATTTCCTGGAGAACAACACATTTACTACTCTTTTGACAAAATAGAAGATGACCCGTCAAACTTATATCAAAATGAGTTCTTGAACTCGCTTAACCCAGGTGGTATGCCACCTCATAAGTTGACTCTTAAGCAAGGATGTCCAATAATGTTACTACGAAACCTTGATCCTCGTATTGGACTATGTAATGGAATGAGACTAATCTGCCGTATCTTCCATCGAAACCTTATAGACGCTGAAATTTCTTTCGGTCAATTCCGGGGTACACGGGTATTTATTCCCTGTATACCGTTAAAGCCTTCTGAAAACATAAAGCTACCATTCAACCTTACCGGTAAACAATTCCCAGTTAGGCTTGCCTTTGCATTAACAATAAACAAATCCCAGGGGCAAACCATCCCACATGTTGGAATTTATCTTCCCAACCATGTTTTCAGTCATGGCTAACTTTACGTCGCTTTATCCCGTGGAATTTCAGGCAGCACAACAAAAATTTTGGTTCGAAACGGAGACCTTCGACGGAGTACTGCAACACATACTCGAAATGTTGTTTACCACGATGTCTTGCAAACGTGCTCTCAAATTATGAATGTCCCCTGAGGACATCTTACCGACTCCAATTT
The DNA here is from genome assembly GCA_030737815.1 of Allium fistulosum. Classification (NCBI taxonomy): domain Eukaryota; kingdom Viridiplantae; phylum Streptophyta; class Magnoliopsida; order Asparagales; family Amaryllidaceae; genus Allium; species Allium fistulosum. Next base: position 79,612,032 of record CM060908.1, on the reverse strand, counting down.
TCAACCACCCATCCATACACTCCTAACTTCACCCTCCCCACCTCTTCCAACCCCACTGTTGCACTTACTACGTCCTAACTTACAGTCCATATGTTTTTTTTCCAAACAATAACCTCCACTGTTTACCATGCATTTACATTCCAACTGCAAATAATTCACAAACATTGTAATAAAACTGCACATCGTTCTTCTCATCATACCCCCCCCCCCCACACCATTTGTTCTTCGTATAAATACTGTTCTCAGCCTTTGCATTTAACATATGACTTTCCAACCGTTGCACTGTTCTGCTTTTCTACCTACTACCAAATTTCGTTTGCTCTTTCCTGCATAACAACTGCTGCTGAATTACTTGGCAACTTCAATTTGGGTTAAATCTTTGAGCTCGAGCGAGGGGGTAAGTGCTCAACCCAATATATCACCGGGAGTACAGAGATACAGACTTCACCGAACAATCCTGCTACACCAACGCTGTTTTCCACCCCAAAATTTCACTCACTCCTCCCAACTGAGCTGAATTACACAAAATGTAAGTGGTCAAACTGTAAGCTTGCAAAATTTACACATTATACACATCGTTCATCTAACACAATGTTCTGTTTTTATTTCCTCTGCAAGCATGATTTAATTGGTCTTTTACAAGGACAAAGCATAAAGATGGTACAAATGTCTTTTCCGCCCCTGAAAACTAATTGGTATGCATCCACTTAACTACCGTATCGTCCTCCATTTCGCTGATAATTTACTAATCTCATTTCACTAAAATTTTCTACAACAATTAAACACAGTAATAGCAAGCCTTATTTCATTTCTGAAGTTATCACTTTCTTTATTTCAGTGCAACAATAAATTTTGGTCAATCGCTATTTCATATGCTGCAATTGCTGTCAAATTTTTTTTCTTCTAACACAGTTTTCTGTCTTTTGTTTCTTCTGCAGGGATGACTTACTTTATCTTCTACATGGACAACGCATAAAGATGAACAAAATGTCTTCTAGGCCCCTGAAAAGATCATGGTATGGATCCATTTAACTACCACACCTGCACCCAATACACTGATACTTTAGTTGTATTATTTACCCACTATTCTGCACAATAAGTTAAGATAGTAAAACCAACACTTTTTCAATTTCTAAGGTTACCACTTTATTTACTTGCTTGGAACAATAAATTTTGGTTAATCACTGTTTCATAAAGTGTACTTCCTTTCAAAATTTCGTGTCCCAAACTGGCACATACGTCCTTCCAAATGAATAGTTCAAACATATTGCTTTTTTTCCCCTGATGCCGCCTTCAATTTAATTCCACTTACCTCCTCAACTACTTCATGAATATGATTTTCCTACTCACACTGTATACGCTACACTCACTCCACCTGTACAAAAAAACTACTTGAACTAACAGCAGTCAACTTGAATTGTTTTTGGCCTCTTGCATTTATTCGCACTTTTATCATTGACTGCAATTGTACTATATGTTCGTCATACACAGGTAACTACCAAAAAACAATATACTCACATGCAAATGGATAGAGTGGGCATGACTGTGCACTGAATTTGTTCTGCCTGTGCAAGTTATGGAACTTATTGGGCTTTTCAGGTTCAATTTTTATCTACTCCCAGCGACAAACTCCTCAACAATATAATCATTAATCATCATACCTATATTCTTTCAGACATTCATGTGAAAGACCCGTAAGGTGCCCAGCTGAATGGAGAACGTATGAAAAGGTGGTAATGTTGGATGATCCGATCATTCCATTCAACATTTAGCCGTTTCGTTTATATTCCAGCTGTTCAGCCCGATGAAAGCAGATTACCGTTGCCAAGACTGAAGTTGAATTATAGACTATGTCATTTCTACTTGGTTCTTCCTAATGGCAGTTATTTAGATGTAAACCTTTTTAATATTTTAACATACCCATATCATTATCATGCTCTGTGCTCAGTTTCACATATACGACTTCAACTACCATACGAACACGTCCGACCGAATTACTGACTGTTTAATGTTTAACCTATTACATTAATATATTGCACGATTCTGTTTGCTTTTTCATTACCATACTATCACATCGTGTTTTCAATTTCCCATTCTCAACTTCCTATTTTTTGCAAAATATTCTTACTAACCTACATTCATGCCATATACATGCATATTAAAATAGTTAACAGCAACCGCATTCTTTTGTTCACAACATAATCTTTAATTCACGTGCTCAATGGACAGTTTGTACTGGCACACTTTTTCATACCCACACCTATCAACTTAGGACTGAAGTTGCTGCATCAAACAAAAAAACTACAGTACTCACTTACGAAGCATTCGTATATATATATATATACACCGTAAAATACATAGCATATGTTTCCCATATTTCTATTACGTGGGAAACTGTCCTCCAACAAAAGTACAGAAAAAAAATGAAGATTACGGAATCAATGGACAGATGGACAACTTAATTTCACTGCAAACATGTTTAATTTCGTACATTGCATGGAAAAGAGTACGAGTAACAGTTTCAGCTACATGTAGAAGGCACATACTCCTCAAATTTTTTATCTTACTGCTAATATATTGATAAACATATGTCATAAACATTTGCAAATAGGCAATTAATCTGACATGAGTTTGTTCCCACTATTTATCATAGATGACGAATTGCAAAGAAAACAAAGACAGGAAAGCACTGGGAATTTTTCTTGATTTTTTATCTATATTATTCCAGTCAAATTCAATTCTCAATTCAACTCACAATAATTCAAGCGGAAGTGCATGCAGTGCATGTTAACCTCAGAATTGAAACCCTGTGAATTTCATCACAGGTCAATGGAGTTGTTAACTAGGTCAACACAAATATTGACTTAATCTAAACCTTCTTTTTCATATATTCTTATTTATACCTGCTTTGAAGGGATTCAATCAAATTGTATGACAGAATGATACAGCTAGATAATTTGAACAATAAATGATATGAACATTGTATGTATTCTTTTTTATCCATATGTTTTATCCATAGGTTTTGAGTTCTGCAGTACCAAGATAATGCACTTCACATTCACAATGTCCTATTATACTACTTCTGCAATTTTCTGACAGCCTGCCGATGTTAACTATTTAACATGCTTTCAATAAAGTTTCCTTCCACTGTACGTGGTACCCATTCACAGCATATGGTTCACTACATAGTTTGTATACACAGTCAAACTTAATAAAATACTATTTTACAACGATTTTTTTCCACTGACTTATAAATTACACTGCACTACGCACACTATGCTACAGATTGCTTTATTAAAGATGGACAGCTTTACTCTTCCTACACGCAAGTATTTATACAGCACCTTGCTGTGTTTTCCACGCAAGTATTTATACAGCACCTTGCACGCAAGTACTGCCACACACACACATACATGTAACGTCCTGTTCTACAGCAATTTTTTCTCCTATCATACAGCGGTTTCCATTTCCCACCCACTTACGTGTTTTCCTCACATCCATTTCACCATAATCCCAATGAGACCAAGTTACCCCATTTGCCGAATAATACTGATTCAACTCTTCCAACAACTACCTCATTCCCTCACATGTTCTCCTCTTCCACTTACCGCCTCACATCCCCACCAACTTATAAACTCCTCAACTCCCTACACTTTTACTGTCTGCTTAATACAGTCTGCTCCTTCAATGACAAAGGTAACACCGTCCGCCTTTTTCAAATACAGTTGTTCGCTGTTATTGCACTACTTTTTTTCGTATTTCATTTACTTCTAACTCACTAACGACTTCCTCCAATGCAGACCAAATGTTCAACATCCACTCAAGAGAGTGCAGTAAACCTTTCCACAGAAAGGATTAAACGCAAATGCACCCGTTCAACAAAGCTTCTTCAAACTCTTCCTACTGAAATAACAGCTTCTTCTGCTTCCTTACCACCGCCTCCTGCTCAACAGCATGATTCAGACAATGGTACCAACACAAAACGACTACAACATCTTCAACCGTACGTACCAACAACAAAGAGTTCGCAGAAACAAATGGACTTGAAGGAAGCGTCTGCATTTTTGGATCAACTACAAATCCCTACCGACCATCATCCCCATGCACCTTACCCGACAGACGGTAATTGGGATGATTTCTTCACTCCCGAAGTGGTATGCTACACATACTAACCTACACTTCAACACATCCGCATATTTGTGCATACATATATCAATCGTCTAACTTTCAACCCCTTTAACCTTCTCTTGCAGATCGAAGAGTGTGATCGAGCTGTTGAGCGCTATCTTGCAGAACGTTCGTAGAACTGATTACTCTATGTATAACTACAACAGTTAATCAATTCCATGTTATGCTGCATATTTTCTTCATCTGTACTTTGCCAATAAAATAGCTTTTACAACTGCTTTGCCTTATGTAGTATACTTATATACATAATTTGATTTCCATCTACACGTTTCTCTAACTGTACGACTCCTTATTTTCTGTTGTACGTACACCAACAAGTAATCTGCTACTACAACAACAAATGTTTTTCCCCTACAACACATCACCATCAACTGCATCTAAATAACACATTCTCAAACACAAAAAATATGCTGACCCGATCTCCTCCTACTACGTCAACCAACTAACATTTTGTCTACTAATTTCAACCCCACTGCATTCCAGCATACCAGATTACTACACTTTTGCTACTACAATGCAACTTCTAACTTCACACATATATAATTCTCCCTCTATACTACCGAACCTATCCCGCTGCCAACTTACTTTCGCGCACACACTTTTTTCGGTCATGTGCAGAGTACATGCATGCATACTTTATATGTTAAACACTTTTATTTAACATTGACGCTAAGAGTTTTCTTCGTCTCTAGGTATCATTTTATATCTTAAACAATGATGATTTTTACTTTTTGTTTTATAGGTTATAATATGATAATAGTCTGATCCTATACAAAATGGTTTCTACTGTATTCATATAACTAAATATTGCATGCGTATACCCCAGTACTATAATGGTCCAAGTACATGATGCTTGGTACAACTCTTACATGTCACAAGATTAATTTCTTAATACTTAATGGGTAGAAAAAAGTTTAACTATTTAGCCAATGTAGGGCATACTGATCTTTATAAGTATCATGCCTACCTAAACCTTGCAGTTAACTTTGCTGAACCAGAATGACTGCGGTAGACTTCCCAAAATTTGAAAATCCACACATCAATAGTACAGTATAAAAGACTCGCAGTGCTCAATCTTACTAATCCAAAAATAAAAGTTCTCCGAAGACCAATCCACAACAAAAGAAGCTGCTAGCTTTAAATCATCAACTTAAGATCAATGCATGTACAAATAGCGTTCCTCACTGAATCAGACTTGACTATCTGAATTTTCAACTAAAGATCAATGCATGTACAGTATAATTCCTTATGAAATCATTTCTTGAAATGCTCGGCTTTTTGGATGATGCTAAATTTTGAATGACGGAGCCATAACTATTGTATATATCATATAACTCTCTTTTATATGCAAAATACCAACATTAATGTAAAAAAATGATTTGTGCATGTACGCACATAAAAATGCAACATCACATACAATGTCATTTCGTAAGGTGACAAAAAAAACTAACAAACAATGTTTCATAATACCAATTCCTCCTGCACACGTGCACGTGCATCGCACGTGCCAAAGAGCTCCTACAAAGGTGCTTCATCATTATCGGGTTTACCTATCGTCTTTCTTACAACACCTTATTTCTGTTTATTTGTCATATCCTCTTCCTCTCTTTTCCCATAATTAATGAAAACATTACTATAATCTCTCACAATATCATAATTGTAACAAAGACAAAATACGTCACTTCCTTCTTTGCACACGTCCAACGGACGTGCCACCATACTTGTATATATATATGAAATATATATATGAAATATATATATATATGAAATTTATATATATATATATATGAAATATATATATATATATGAAATATATATATATATCTATGTATGTATGTATATATATGTAGCCTCGAGTATATGTGCTTATGACAGATGTGAACTATTATGATTAAAGTATAATTAAATGAATAATACGACATTTGGTCTTAGAGTAGGTTGGAATGAGAGGTCAGTAGCATTACACAATAGAAGCCTACTCACCGCAAGGAGCTACCCACATTTGTGTAACATTTTACTAATATGGGACATATCCAACCATAGGACCCGTGGAGTATATATGTTTTGTGTATAGATAAAGGAATACCCCTCATAGATAGAGTAGTCTGCTCTAAATATTGTTTTAGGGGGTATTGCCTTGATTGCATTAGGAAATCTAAACAGGATGACGAGTGGTTTTGGGCACTATACAACAACGGTTGATACCAAAATTCAAAGGTAGGGCTGTATAGGGTGATACATCATCAGACCTTAGCGATGTACGGGAAAGACAGGGTTACACCTAACTGGTCCATGCCTCCTACCAAGGCAGGCCATGTTGGGTTATGCATCGCCATAGTTATTTGGTAGTTTTTTTTAGGGTAAGCCTAGTTAACCCAAAAGGAGTTCTTTCAAAAATGGTATGGGTGGTTCGTGGAGCCAAGTCCACAATAGGAAACAGACCAAGTAGTAAATCCCTAGAAGCGAAATAGAGTACGACAAAATGTATGAATAGCCGTCATTAGGCACTATGGGAGTCCCTTGAGTTATGCAGTAATGAGATCGTGACACGACGAGGGCGATGGATCCTGATGGGGTGCTGATTGAGAGATATTAGTGGGGATAGTATCTAGATGCATTTGGGGACCATGGGATATAAATTTATATATACATAACTATGATTCTATATAGGGTTGATGAGAATGGTTTATATGCGAATATGGAGTCGAGACGACTAATTAAAAATGTAAACAGACATAACATAAGATAGAAGGCAATCGGCATAAACTAGTGTTATGTACAAAATGTATAATTTTACTAGTGCTTAGAACGTTGTTCTGACCCCCTCTTCATTACAACCCATATGAGAGATTGAAGGACAGGTACTGCTGTTTGGCGTGTTCAGTGCTGATAAGGACACTTGACTTTTGAAGTGTCAAATCATGGTCAGTACATATGTGACTTATTATATTTTATTATTTCTTCGTAATTTTATCGTTAGTGCTCTGATTGCATTCTTTTGTTTTAATTGCAGGATACCAAACCAACGATCCATACTTTGGTGGACTTCCGTTTTCGATTTAGTAAAAATTTAGGCTACTAGGGTGCGGATTGTTACATTTGGTATCAGACCTAGGTTAGTCAATCTTGAAAAATTAGGAAATGTTGAGTGAGCGTATTTGTATTTTACCAATAGCTAAAAATATATTATACGCCAAATCCTAATAATTCTAGCCATAGAATAGTTACATATGGGAAAATCCCTAAAGTTGGATGGTACATGACTCCCTAGTTGGGCCTTGATAGCCCAATGATTATAGATCCTCGTATAATGCCTATTGATGATGTACAATAGGTCCAGATAAGGGGAAAATAAGAATCCATATGTTGTAGATTATCTGGAAGTAGTTGAGTTCCCGAAGGAAGGTGTGAAAACTGTCACTTCAAGATAATAACCGAACTTTCAGATAAGCCGCTTTGAGTCTAACCTAATAGAAAATAGTTTTAAAGGTTGAGAAAAATATATATATTGAAAAAGTAAGCAAATATTGGACTTTAAATATACAAATATTTAGTTATATTGAAAAGCTTTCGTAAATGGGTTTTACAAAAACCAATGGTTCAAAAATAATTATAAAGCGTATATAGCTCGCTAGTTTCTTTATAAAGAAAAGAAAGTGTAAATAAAAAGTAGAAGTTAAAATTTGTTAAAAATTTAAGATTTTGGTAAATGAAATTTTGTAGAAAGCTATTTTCTTCTGAAAAGAAATGATAAAGCAATATAGCTCATGGATTTTTCTATGTAATGAGAATTTTTAAGCTGTAAAAACTTTTTTATAGGTGAAAAATAGAAAGTGGTACAAGTTTGGAACATGGTAAATTATACGAGGAAGAAGATTTAGAACCCTAAAACAATTGGAATAAGTGCAGTTTAGGTAGAGGAGTTAAATAGTAGAAATGTTAGAGAATATAAATAGAAACGAGATTTGATTTATTCCAATTAGGTTGGGATTTGACATATTTAAGTCATTAAATGAAGAGGGATAACAATATAAGTTTCCATGAGTCAATCAAGTTACAAATAATTGTTTGAAACAACAAGGAATGTAAATGTAAAGAAAGAGATGTACAAAATAAGGGAAATCCCATATTTTGTACTGTCTATTTCAATAAAGAAATGAAGTATAATTCCTTGTAATTTCACATAAAACACGAATCCTCTTTTAAGTGATTCATAGAGAATTATAGCGTTAACAATTTCTTTTAAAGGGGAAAGTAGTTCCAATGCATTAAAGTATATCATCTTTATGTATAATAAAAAGGGAAGTAATTAGAAATTATGTAGGAGATCATGAAAAGAAATTTCGCTAGTAATTTAATGAGAAGCAACATGGGAAAATGAATATTTTCTCATAGTCGTGCACATCGGTTGCACGTATTTAGAAGTCCCCCTAACATGCTAATAGTGACTCCAACAAAGATTGCCAGTGGAGATGGAAATAATAATAATATGAGAGTTGTTCATATCTACTCCAGTTTTTATTATTTAAAATTCATAAAAGATGTTTTAGAAATGGTTTGGTGTGACAAATAAGCTTTAAAAGGAAAAATTAATAAATAGTTTGGATCAAAAATCCCAAAATTTCAGAAATAAAAGTTTAAAAGGTCTTTAAAAGATTTGTAAGGAAAAAAGAAATTAATTTTCTAACATTTATTTTAGATTCAATGAATAAATTAAATTCAAAAAATTTAGATTATAGTTTTAAAAGTTAAAGACACCAAGTATTTTTGAATTTAATAAAAAGTATCCAAGTTGTATTTTTTAAAGACAGATTTTGGGATTAAGTATTTCAAAAAAATTGAAGTTTTTAATTTTTGAAAAAAGAGTGAAGACCAAAACAAAATTTTAAATATGGAGTAGATAGGAATGATTGTCTATGTAAGACAGGGTAAAGGGTAAAGCTATGAAAAAGATAGCAATGATTACTTATGGAATAGTAATAAGGAACCCCCGTAGGTGTAAAATAATTGCAAGAAACTAGGAATATTTTGTTAGACATATGTGCAAGCCATATAAATAACCCGTACGGAATGATAAATGGTATTCAAGTACGCTTCTACGAGTGCTTGGATATGCTCGTATGGAGGGTCAAAGATAAAGAAAATAAATACTAAGATTTGAGATTACAATTTAGGAATTCAGATTAAAAGAAGATGGAAATAGAGGATTATGAGGTGGCAAACACACATGGATGATATGAGCAAACTCAAAGTTAAAAGATGAGGATTTCGGAAGGATGACATGTTCGAAAGGCCCATTCAAGTCAGAGGTGACAGAGCCACTGCATCAATAGCGTTAGTTTAATGTTGAAGGGCAACTTCCAGCAATTGTTTTATTTAGGTTCGGTTGTAAACATTAGTTGTCTTTATTGAGGGTAAAACACATATGATATAATTGGAATTTTTCATTTTTATGTGTTTTCTGTGTGGGCCGCTGTGTTATGGGAAAACAATAAAGATAAGGAAATTTCAGAATAGATAGTCAGCTAATGCAAAAGAAAATAGTAGATGTGGAAGTTAAGAAATAAAATAAGAAACTTTATTTAATTGACTATTAAAACAGAAATGAAATAAGATTGTAAGTCCCGAAAAATTCGCGAAATATATTTCAATGAGCAGAGGACATGGAAAGGATGTTGCGTAGCCATGGGTCAATGCCCTTGTACCTCAAAGGCTAGAATTTAGAACCGAGCTTGTTTGCTATTTTAAATAAATGAAACGTTTTTGAAACTTAAAAATTTACTGCCTAAATTAAGGGGAGTCCATTATGGACATGGGAATGTTGATTAAACCTCGATTTCTTGAGATGTGGAAAAATTCGTTTTGAAAAACCTTTATATGTGTATACTTTTTGAAAGATAAAAATATTTTTGAAAAATGTCTTATGAAAATTTTAAAATCAATTTTTTTATGGATATGTTAGAAAGTAATATAAAAATATTTTTGGATGGAAAAAGAAAATTGTTAAATATTGGAAAGCCATATACTTGACGCGAGGAGTAGTTAACAATTTGGTTAGTATGAATTTTACTGTGCAGCAGAAGTCGCAGTAAAATAAAATATGGTTAGAAACAAAGGAGAAAGCTATTATAGCTAGGGAATCACTTTCTTCATATCTTGTTAGTAACAAAAATTGATTTTTGAAATAAACCATGTTTTAAAGTTTAAAGATTTAAAATAAAAACTTACTTATGTGGACTGTACTTGGAAAAGTTGAAAGAGAATTAGGGATGAAAGAGAAGGTTCCAAGGTACAGTGGAAAAAGGATTCATAAAAGAATGATATAAATATGGAATTTTCCATCTAGACCATTTTCAAGCGTAAAAAAATAGGTTTAAAATACTGGATTATTCTAAATATGGATGTTAGCAACAGCGTGCTAGGAATTTGGGTAGAAGAGATTGGATGTAAAATTGGTAAAACTATACTTTTATTCATAGAAGTGTGGAAAATTTTGGATGTGAAAACAAGTTTTTGGTTTTCAAAAGAAGCATGCATATAGAATTGTCAAATATTTAGGATGTTTGCACCATATTTTTGAAAATTGTTTTAGAATAATGCATTCATATAGGAGGCACCGATTTAGAATTGCTCAGTATGCATATCATATATTGTGATACACCATGCACTAATATACGACTGGTTGCAAAATTGTTTGCACACTCATGATTTTTTAGTTTAGAATGGTTGTACGTTATTTTCCATTATCCGGTCCTTGAGGAATTTCGGAAACGATAATTAGCACTGATTAGTAACGTTAGTGGGAACTAAAATGTTAATGTTAAATTAAAATCTAAGAGGATATGTGTATGTGGCTAGCGGTCGATCCTGGATATGGGGAGGACGACCCGTAAATTTTAAAAATGACAGTAAATTTGTGGCTGATCGATCTAGATTTAATACCGTTCAATCGAACAGTTGGCATTGATTTGGACCCCTATAAATATAGACCTAGACCCTTACTTCCAAACTCATAATATTTTAATGGGCTCGGAAGCTCTGTCATTTTCTCTTCTCCTTCATAACTCAAAATTCTTAGAAATAGTCCTAGGTTGCTAGTTTGGACATATACGCCACTGTGGGATTTTAGAAGATGATAGAGATCGAGAATAGGTTCAAATCAAGTCGCTACAACCAAGGTAAACTGTAAACCCGGATTTTTTTTAGCGACACGGTTGTGTAGCGTGGCACTACACAGCCGATTAAATATCATATAAATAGGTAAATAGTGCGATCAACAAGCCTGATTGCTGGCCAAAAGGTAGTAAGATACAGCAAGCTAGTCTTTGCGAGACAGAGTTTTATATACAGAATACATATTGCGAACAACAGGAATGAAAAAGGCCAGAACTATATCGCGGTTAGTGGTGCCCACGATGCCTGCCAGGAGGAACTGCTGATGTGCTGCCCGAGGATTCAGCTGGTGGGGAGCTGGGGTGTGGCAATCTCAGCCTAAATGGTGCGGAGAAGCTACGACCTGATACAGATGAGAAATAGTGAATAATACGTCTACAAGTTCCTTCAAAGTTTGATATGGGCTTGCAGAATACACGTGCATTACGCTCGGCCCAGATGCACCAACTGAATATAGCTATAATGAGATCTAAGTGATAGTTGGGGGGGTTGTTCTGCCAGTGATCGAAAAATGAGGTGAACGTGGGAATGTGTCCAAGAATGTGAACCGTCGTCGCCGCCCAGACCCTAACAGCAAAATCACATTCAAAGAAAAGATGTTGTAAACTTTCTGTTGTGGTGGAGCATAAGGCACAGCAGGGATCGACTACGATGTTGTGGCGAAGGAGCCTGTCTCTTGTGTTGATTCGCCCGTGAATAAGGCACCATTGTAGGAAAGCGAAGCGGGGCTGGATCTTGCACTTCCAAAGTCTGGGGAAGGTGAAGAGGCGTCCAGGGTTGTTCAGGTGAGCATAGCAGGAGGCAATAGAGAAGCCGGTTGATGGGTTGGGGGCCCAGGTGAAGGAGTCAGGCCGGGGGTTGAGGTGGGTGATACTGAGAATAGAGGTGACAAGGTGAAGCTCGGTGAGGGTGGTGAGGTCGAAGTAGGAGGTCGGGAGAAGCTGAACTGGGCCCGAAATAGAAATGTCTAGGGTGGAGGCGAAGATGTTAGTTGTGTGAGCGAAGAGGTTGGGCAGGATGGAGGAGAGGGGAAGCTGGTTATGCCATGTATCCAACCAGAAGAGGCAATTAGCCCCGTTGCCCAGGTTGACGTGGAAGAGCCGTTTGATACGTGGTAGGATTGATACGACCCCAGACCAGAAGGGGGATGGTTTGATTCCGGTGGGGCATGGAGGACAAGGTAAGGGTTTGAGTGATAGTGGAGGGAGGTAATCCAAGATTTCCAAAGGTAGGAGCCGGGGGTTAGGAACCGCCAGAGCCATTTGGCGAGGAGCGCGATGTTGAAGTCATGTAGATTAACGATTCCAAGGCCGCCGTTTTTCGGGGGTAGGCAGGCGGTCTGCCAGTTTACGAGTCTCTTTATATTACTACCATTCCAAAGAAAGGAGCTTCTGATTGAGTCAATTTTTTTGATTACCCAGGAAGGGAGCTTGTACAGTGACATCCAGTATGTGGGAATCGCTGATAGAACAGATTTAACAAGGACAAGGCGCCCTGCTGAGGACAAGGAGTGCGCTTTCCATGAATGGAGTCTGTTTTCGATTTTGGCGATGAGGGGGAACCAATCAGATCTATGTAATTTGGTTGGACGGACTGGGACTCCGAGGTAGGAGATGGGGAAGTGTGCGATCTTGCAGTTGAGCAGGCTGGAACAGGTTTTCCCGAGATGGTCAGCGTTTCCGAGCATGATGATGGAGCTTTTGCTAAAGTTGATGGACAGGTCGGATATGAGTTCGAATGAATACAGGGCTACTTTGAGGCAGTGGATGTGGTTGAACATGGGTGATGCGAATAGAATGGTGTCGTCGGCGAATTGGAGGTTGGATATGGTTAGGTTAGAATTGGGGAGGTTGATGCCCTGAAAGATGTTGTTCAAAATTGCTAATTTGATCATACGGTTGAACACATCGGCCACCAGAACGAAAAGCAAGGGAGAAAGTGGGTCTCCTTGTCGCAGTCCGCGGGCCGATTTGATTAGACCCCCCGAGGCCCCATTAATGACTATCGAGGACATGCTTGAGTTGAGAATAGAGTATATCCAGTTGCACCATTTTGTGGGGAAGCCTCTGTGTTCCATTAGCTCCAAGATGAATTGCCAGTTAACTGAGTCAAAAGCTTTTGAGTAGTCTAGTTTGAGAAGCATTCCTGGTGTTGAAGTAGAGTGGCAGAAGGATATGACCTCCTGGGTCATTGCTACGCAGTCCATGATGTTACGGCCCAAGATGAAAGCGGATTGCTCAATTCCAATTAGAGGGGCTATGAAGGCTTGAAGGCGGTTGGCCAGGATCTTGGTTATGATCTTAAAGATTGTGTTAAGGAGACTAATGGGACGAAAGGACGAGAGGGAGGTGGCGCTGGGAGATTTTGGGAGTAGGATGATATTTGCGTAGTTGATGCAGGCCACGGATGATGGGTCGGCATGAAATTCATAACACATTTCGATGATGTCGAATTTGACTATTTCCCAGTAGTGTTTGAAGAATAGGGGCCCGAAACCATCTGGGCCAGGAGCCTTGTCATCGGACATGCTTTTAAGCGCTGCCTAAATTTCTACTTCAGTGAAGGGAAGGTCAAGAGGGATGGGGGGGTTCTCCGGGTAGAGCAGTTTCCAATCAATTGGGGGAAGAGGGGGGTGGTGATTGCCTAGAATGGTTCGGTAATAGTCGGTGAAAAGTTTAAGGATGGCTGATTGATCAGAGGTGGTGTTGTTGTCTTGGGTGATTTCAGGAATAAAATTAGATCTGCGTCTGCCATTGGCGAGACGGTGGAAGTAAGCAGTGTTCTTATCGTCGTCATCAATCCATTTTGCTTTGGAACGTTGTTTCCAACCTATTTCTTCTTGTAGTGACAATTTGTCTAGGTCAGCTTCCAGCACTCTCAGGCGAGATCGGTCCAATTCGGAGAGCGGAGAGGATTCTTCCAGGATATTTAGGTCCAGAATCTCATCTTGGATGGCAGAGATGCGCAAGCGAATGGAGCCCCAAACAGATTTGGCCCAAGGTTTGATGATTTTTCGAAGGGAACGGAGCTTGGAGACGACCCTGGCAGTGGCTGATTGGATGGGGGAAGGCTGAGACCAGATTTCTCTGATGAAGTTATCGAATGATGGCTCGAAGAGCCAGAGGCGTTCGAACCTGAAGGGTCTGCTATGACAAGCGAGGGATCCCGTGTCTAGGAGGAGTGGGCAGTGGTCGGAGATAACTGTGGCTAGACCCGAGACAGTGGAGAGGGGGTGTAAATCTTCCCAGGCCGGGTTGAAGAGGAAGCGGTCCAATTTAGCTAGTGAGGGATCTGATCTGCGATTAGACCAAGTGTAAAGGCGGTTACTGATGGGTGGGTCAATTAGGGAGCAAAGATTGATAAACTGGTTGAAGGCTTCAGAGTCTTGGGATAGATTGCCAGAGTTCCTTTCTGTTGGGGATTTGGTGGTATTGAAATCACCTCCGATAATCCAAGGGCCATTAATATGAGAGGAGAAGGTGAGACAGTTCGTCCAGAGTTCGTTTCGATCTCGAGGGTTTTGTGGGCCATGGATATTGGAGAAGAAGAAGATTGTACCAGTTTGTAAGTGTCGAAGGGCTACATGTAAGGCTGAAGTGTGATAGAAGGTTTGGCAGTGGGACCATACGGATTCATTCCAAGCTGTCATTATACCTCCGCACGAACCGACAGCATTTATGTGGGCCCACCCAGTTAGGAATGGCCCACCAATCTGTCTGAGCATGTTGGGGTTTGGGTCTGACAGTTTGGATTCTTGCAGGAAGAGGATGTCTACTTTTTGTAGGGATATGACAAGGCTAACAGAATGTCTTTTACTAGGGTCACCCAACCCCCGTGTATTCCAGGATATTAGCTTCATTGGGAGAATGATAAGCGCTCCGATTCTAGTGCCTGCATGGAGGAGTAATGTTCTCCATGCAAGTTTACTCCCATGCAACGTGCCATTTTCTTATTTAAGCTTTTGTTAAGAGAAGAAAAGACTACATGTTTAAAGAAACTACCAGGATGAGATGGTGCTCTGTCCAGTCTGGAGCTACGGCGCACAGCTGTTGGGGTGATTGGCTGGGACCACTGAGCAACCGCTGGAGTGGCTGGCTGAAGCTCTTGACCAGTCTTTAGGTGAGCCGCTTGGCTTAATTCTTCTGGGCTAGGGACGGGGAATTGATGAACGGGAGAGGGTGGGTCAGCTTGGGGGGTGGGATTAAGGATCTGCACCGGGAGTGATTGGGTATCAGTTTGGGGGGTAGGAATAGGGTGAGGACGGGGAGGGGCAGCTGAAGCTGGAGGGGTAGGGATCTGCTGGAAGAGCGGGGATGAGAGGTCTAGGTCAGAGAAAGGGTCCCACCTGTGTTCTTGGGTTCGCCATGGGTCCCAGCCCCTTGGGCCCACCACTTCGAATGATTGATCATAGAGTTGGCCGGGCACCGGTGGGGAGCCAGAGAAGATTGGGGAGTAATTCATGACGTCGAATCTGCCTTCTGACTCTAAATCTTCGATCTGGATGTGTTGCTCAAATAGGGGGAAGTGTCTTTCGTAGTCAAATCCCAGCAGATGGTTCTCCGGGCGCCTGATAGGGTGTTCGTGCTCCCATCTTTTAATGCGCAAGAGGTATTCTGTGTTGTTGAGGACGGAGACAAAGGATGATGGGGAGATGATGCCACTGTAGAACTGAATTTGAATGTATAAAAAACGGTGGTCTAGTTCAGCCCATTCGCAGTCGTCCTGAGCCAGGAACCTACCCACTAGCTTAACTGCTTCAGTGATGGCTTCTGTGATGAAGCGTAGGAGCTCTAGGAACCCTGAGATTCGCGCCCATGAGGGTGGGTCTAAAGACGGCGCGGGGCGGTCGAGCTCAGACCAAGGATGGAATTGCACGGTTCCACCGACCGTAGTGATGGTCGATCTCTAGAGAATTTGGTCTCTGATTGAGAAAGAGGGGAAGTAGAAGATGAAGCTGTTGTCCGACTGAAGCCAAAGTGGCCAATCTCTGTGTTGGAATGTGGAGGATAGAGTATGGTGAAGAGAGTCAATGGACCAAGTGCCAGAGATAATGTTTGCGATGAGGAGCAGTGATGTGTCCGCCATTGAGAAAATTTTAGGGTACAAGAATGTGTTATGATGTTGCATCGGGGATTGGGGTGGACTATGTGGAGCTACAGGGGATATGATTTGCATTAGGGAGCTGAAAGGTTTCGTGTGAGCTGAGTGGGGATGAGACGTTGGGACCCATCGGGCAGAGGGGGGTTTGTCTTTAGTGGAAGAGGAGGGGACTTTACTAGTTTTTCGAGCCAGGGACTGATTGGGGTTATATCGGGACAGTGAGTTTGAGGATGCCCAAAAAATCCGCACTTATAGCATATCTTTGCATCCCTGCAAGACTGCGCCACGTGTCTCAGGCCAGCACAACGAAGGCAACGGTTTTCCTTTTTTTAGAAATTCAACCGTTTGGCGAACCTTTTTGAAATGTGGCAGGGGGTGGCGCCTTTTGGCCGGAGGATTGGGCAGGAGGGGGGAGCGAGGTGCAGAACCCACAACCTAGGCATAAGTCTTGGCGGCGGGAATCTCGATACAAAGTGGCTGGTTGGGTCCGGATGGAGGTGGTGGGGCTCGGGATGGGGATCGCATGCTGGTTGGGGGCGGCAGAGGAGGAGGGAGTGGGGGGTGGGTTAGACAGGACGGAGTTGTATTTGCTGGGGACGAAGGAGATCGGGGGTACTGCTGGGTGGACAGAGGGCGCCATTAAAGTTTTCAAACAATGTCACTAAAGAACGATAATACGTAAACCCGGATTTAAAATTATAATCAACCTAAATCTCTCCTTTCTAATCTAATTCTAATAGATCTGTATGTAGATGTTATATGAGAATCCAAATAGGGAGTCAAAGTGGAAATGCAGATAACATAGATTAGATTCGAAGATTTGCAAATGCTTGAAAAGATGTAAGTGGGAAAAATTAAATGTTTTGTAAAAAATTACATTTATTTCATTGTAATCTATTTCAATTATATCTATTTATAATCGATTTGGATATAAATTTGTAAGTACATAATGATTAGATATAAATTTATAAGTGCATAATCATTAGATATGAATCTGTAAGTGCGTAATGATTAGACATAAATTTATTATTTATGGATAATGGATTTAATGAAATTGTAACAACCCATATTTTAACTAATAATTTTAATTTGAAATTTATTTGAAACTTTGATTTTAAATCATTTTAAATTGAAATATTGGAATTTGCCAATGTAATTTTGGATTTTGTTTATAATTTATTTTCCAAATATAATAAATTTAAGATTTTCTGGAAATTTTATATTTTGGTCAACTTTGGTCAAACTTTGACTTTTAGTTGAAATTTTTAATTTCTAATCTTTTTCTTTGAAGCAGTATTTGTTTCTGATATCTGTTCTGCTTTTCTTTTTGTAAAATTCTGTTTTATACTTTTTAAATTTATAAAATTCAGCGTTTTACATGCAACTTTTCTCTGTATTCTCATTGTTTATTTTCTATTTTATTTTTCCATCTTTTAGTTTGTTTGGACTTTGTTTATTTTGTTATGTTGATTTTGTTTGGGTTTAGACTTTTGATATTGGGCTTGGAAATTAAAGAGACTTGTGTTACTTGTGTTTAATTGAAGCCTCTTCCTTTTATAGCCTTTTCCTTTCTTTAGCCGTTAATTCCTCTAACCCTAGCCGTCACTTCCCTTCTCAAATCACGTACAAACTTCTCAACTCATCTCCTCTTTCTCATTTGCTTCCTGAAGAAAAACTTTACAGTAAATCCTTCCTCTTTTTTTTCTCTTTTCCTTTTCTCTTTTCCTCCTTATTCTAGTTAGGCCTCCACCATCACCATAGCCTGGCCGACCTCACCTCTACCCCAAGCACCACCATATGACCGGCCTTCATCCACCACCACCATCCCCTAGATGTCGTGACCTTCCATGAACCAAACCCATCACCAAATGCCTTGAAACCCTAACCGAGATCACCACATCATCCCCTCCTCCTTGTTAGCCTCGGCCACCACCAACTCCACCTCCTTTTCCATGCCGTGAACCATCTCCATCTCCTAGTCGTGATGACCTGACCTGATCCAAATTTTAAACCCATGGCCGAGCACATTAGCCATAGGGCCGAACCCAATTAGCCCTTGACCTTTCACTTGCCTTGCCTCCTTGCATTCCAACCCCTACCTTTTCATATTCCAATGATTTGCCTTCCATTTTCTAACCATGGCCGTGCATATAGGCTTCATAACAATTATGACCTAGCATGCTTTGATGATGGTCAAGCCCATTTGCTTGGTGGCCGAACCCACCTACCTTGGTAGAGTCCACTTTGTTTCACTATGATTCATATTTTCACATTGTTTTGATGTATTGTTATGTGTTGAATCATATTCTTATATATGTTTTGTAATTGTTTGTTACAAGATTGAATCTTGGCTCTCCATCCACTCAAAATCTATTCGTGCTTTTTGGAGTTTGGTTGTGTGTCTCATATTTGTCGTCTCTAGCTTTAAAAAGGTGAGTTTATCACTCTCGACAAATCGTACTTATATAAATGTGAAATAAAGCCACTTGAATTGTAGTAGTTGATATGCTATGTTATATGCTCACATCTGCCTGTTATCTGACATTATATGATGATATAACATGTTTGTATACCTGTTACATCACCTGACATCTTATGATATGCTATACTGTTTATTTTATTTATGTTTCTCACACTGCAAGTTCCCTTTTCACTATGGGTTGAAATGATACATACCCGAACGGACATTAGAATAGGAAAAATCATTATGAGCTGAAATGATAGGCTCAAGCGATTTTTATTTTACTTGACATGGGATTGTGGGTTTGAAATGATAGAACCCGGATTTTTCGTTTTAAATTACGGATTGAAATGATACATATCTGTATCACTTGACCTAGGCTAGAAAATATTATACAGACCCGTGGTTTATTTTAAATAATAGTTTTCTGAAATTTTTAAGTATTTTGAAATATTAAATATATGTGATTTTGAACTTAAGTTTGATATAATAGTTTTCTGAAATTTTAAGTATTTTGAAATATTAAATATATGTGATTTTGAACTTAAGTTTGATATAATAGTTTTCTGAAACTTTAAGTAATTTGGAATACTAAATATATGTGATTTTGAACTTAAGTTTGATATCATAGTTTTCTGAAATTTTTTAAGTATTTGGAATTTAAATTATCTGAGATTTTAACTTAAATTGGATTTAAATGATTTAAATAAATTTTATAGTGATTTTATGTAAGTTAAAGTGTATAAGCAAATTAATGATTGAAAATGTAAATTTTGATTTGACTTAATAATTGAAAATTTAGTGTTAAATGGAATTTTGAGCTTAACTTAGTGATAAGAATATTTTATTTATGAAATGGGTATTTAAATAAAGCATTAAGTTATTTGTTAAAATAAAAGTTAGGTAAATTAATGTATTTTGACTTGATGAATGAATTATAATTTAAATTGGATATTTGTTAAATGTTATTTTATTAAAAATTATAAGTTAAGTAATATCCAAATAAATAATTTTGAAAAGTGAAATAAGTTTGATAAGTTAAAAAAATGATAAAAGTTGAAGATATATTGTTTTAAAGTGTTATAATTAACTTATAACAGAAATTGTAGCGTTTCAGAAATGCTGTGATTTTAATGTACTGTTTCTATTCTACCACTATAGCTACTGTAATACTTTATAAGTGCTGTTGTTTCTGAAATTGAACTGTTTTTGAAATAATAATATAGCTACTGTAATACTTTATAAGTGCTGCTGTTTCTGAAATTGAACTGTTTTTGAAATAATAATATAGCTTCTGTAACACTTTATAAGTTCTGCTGTTTCTAAAATTGAACTGTTTCTGAAATAATAATATAGCTACTGTAATACTTTATAAGTGCTGTTGTTTCTGAAATTTCAATGTTTTTGAAATTGTTATAATTGAATGAATGAACTTAGAAATGCTACAATTTTGGAAATTGAATAATTGATTTGAAAGTATATTGACTTCATATTTAATGGTTCAAATGAATATTTTATGATTTCAAAGTGTTATGAAATTTCAAGGTTTGATTTCCGAGGCGTTTTGATTTTTAAGACTTATGATTTTGAAAGCATTATAACTTTGAAAAGTGATATGATTCTTGAAATGGATATAATTGAAGAGAAAATGGTATTGTTTTGATATGGTTTAAATGAATATGTTTTGATTTGAAATATAAACCATTTTGGAATTTATAACCACTGGTTATAATAACGATTGGTTGTTAAAGAGACCGGGATCGGATATGGACATACTCTCTGTCGATACCGAAAACCACTTTAACAACTATGTACGCGGTGGAGATTCCAGAATGAAGTAGGATGGTGGCGACGATCCTATTGAGGTATATACGTGGACCCGACTCCCATGAGTTGGCATAAGGTGGCTAAAACAGGAGCGATTAACGGGCCAATGAGGTAGCTCCTCTGATCGGACACATTCTATCGTATACCATTCTATTACTTTGTGATTGATTTGATCGCCATCCTCGATTTTTGATTTGGGATTGTGTTCGGAGGTGGGCGGTAGTGGCTGCTATGCGTTACCACCAACCCGGATGCGTAATTGGTATATCTACCCTGGGATTGCCTAGTTGTGCCGTGTCACCTACCCTAGCGAGCCTTGTACGAGTTTGGTTTTGTGCCGTAGCCTCCCGATTTGGAGGTATACTGATACAGGATAGACTACTGGGACTATTTATGTGTTAAGGTGGAAAATGTAAAGCCTTAACGCTATTTTAAAGTAAGTTTATTTTACTATTAGACACTATTATAATAGCGTATATTATTACATAGTAAATAGTTTAACGGATCCTTAAAGGATGGGCGATCCCAAGCATCCTTTAAGTTACTTGTACCTTTATATTACAGTTCACTTGAGTTGGTTTACATTGTATAAGTATGTATGGCATGACTCGAGTGTTTTGTGTTTTGCTTTACGCTCGGGTCAGACTGAGTTGTTCCAGTATTCAAGACTTACCTTTGGAGCTGGAGTTCCGCTTGGATCCATCTATTGATTCTGCTTTCAGTCATTCAGTTGATTCTAGTGATGTATTCAGATCTTGTATTTGACTATTGTATTGAGACATCTTTGTATTCATAAATTTTGCTGTATCTTGTTTAACTCTGTTATATACATAGTAGCTTTATGAACTACTATTCTTTTGTTTCCGCTGCATTATTGTTATATTACTATTTGTCTGTGATTCTGTGATTATTTATTTACTGTATATATTGAGTTTTGCCAAATTTTATTTACCATCTATTGTTTTGAATTATTCAAGTCCGACATGTGTGGATTTATTGTCGATTTGAATGGTCCAGAATACCGGGATGTTACAGTTGGTATCAGAGCTCTGGTTTTAGGCAAAACTTGGCATATAGAGTAAATCTAATTACTGAATCACTTTCGTTCGAGCTTAAATATCTTCCTCTTGACTCGGTTTCCTTTGAATTTTGGAATGTTCCCTCGGTTCCAAAATCCATCCTTGTCTTTCCCTATTCGTATTCTTCCGGATTTTTGAGTATCCCATAGCCCCACTATATGATTTGTAAGGAAGTGAAACTCCTTACAATAGGCATTGATTCACCGAAGATTTCTGTATCCTCGGTTTACAATGCTGCTATCTCTTGCGATACCCGAAATTTTATCTTTTGAGATCGAATGTCGATTTGCCTCTGAATTCTACCTCGATCTTATTTTGAAGTCACGGTTGACCGGTTAAGGTTGCCCGCGATTTATATAAGTCTAACCATTTTCTTCTCTCTATGAAATCTATTTATCTACCTATCGAGCCTACCTTCTAGTCGAATTCTTTTGGTTAGGATTCCTCTATATTTGAATCTCTATCCTTGATTTGAAACCATCCTTGAATCATCGGAAGAGGGTATCTTGTTATTAATATTAAAATGTTTATATATTGTGTTGTTTGAGTTGTTGATGTTGATTTGGATTTTCGATCGATTCGTCTGATCAACGCTATCGATAGGATTTCCAAAACATTTGAACAGAGCAAACTGACACAATATTGTTTTCAAATTTGATAAATGAAATTAATTTGTATGTTTATATTGTAAATATATAAGTAAAAATTTTGGAATTTAATAAGTTAATTAAATTGGTTGTTTAAAATGATAATATTTGATTTTTATTTATTGTTCTATAAATGAATTTATAAACATGGTTTATAAAGTGATTTGAAAATTTAAATGAATCTAGAATGTGAGAATTTAATTTCCGATAATTTCAAACTCTTGTTTTAAAGTTTTAAAATGTATATTATATAAAGTATTTTCGAATAGAAATCATTTCAGGTTAGTACTTTCTTCTTTTGTCGTTGGAAAATAATTTCGGTGGTGACGGCCGCATCATCGACATTCATTTTCAAGTTTCGAGGTGGAGAGACCATTCAGTAGCTTTGCTACAGTTTTGCTTTGAAATTTAATTGATTTAAATTTCTTAAGTATGATTTGATTTATATATATAGGTATATTATTCTAAATTGATTTGATTTGATAAATATACTATATACATTTATCTCTAAATGGTTTGAAATGAATCGGAAATTTAATTCTTTAATTTATATTAAAGGATGATTTTAATTATAGATAAATCCAAAAAATTTGAATAAATATTTAGGTATAAATAATTAAATTGGGAAAAGTTTTCTTTTATAATCCTCTATTGCATTCTAATATAACTTACCTTAATTATTCAAAAGTTAACTGTGTAATGGAATTTTATACAATATAAAATGATGATAAAGAAATTTTAAATAAATTTGAGTGGTTATTATTAGTGTGATCAGAAGGGACACTATGCTAATAGTTGCCCTGCTTTAGTTGGTATTGTTGTTCCTCCTTCTGCTCCCATTCCTAGTAATACCCAAGGTACCCTTCCGGGCATCTTTTCTTTATTTCATCATCCTGTTCATGTTTTATTTGATACTGGAGTTTTCCATAATTTTAGATCTGTAGATCTTTGTGATAAGTTTTGAACATTTCCTTTCTCCTGAGAGTGTTCTAGTAGTTTCTATGTTCTGGGTCTCGACGCTTTTGATTTATTGCTTGGAGGTGATTGGCTGAAGAGACATGAAGCTGTTATCTCCTGGAAAACCCAAACTGTTTCTCTTGTTGATGATTTTGGTAATTCTGTTGTTATACAGTGCCATATGCCTCAGGATTTTGCTGGCAGCTTTATTTATTCTTTTGATTCTTCTCATAGTGATCTTTCTTCGACTCCTGTGGTCAAATTCTATCCCGATGTATTTGGTGAAGTCACTACTTTACCCCTAAGCGGGAAATTGAATTTCGCACCGACCTTATTCCTGGAGCTATTGTTTTCTCTCAACTTGATCTTGCCTCAGGCTTTCACCAGCTCAGAGTTGCTGAGGAAAGTATTCGCAAGACTGCTTTTCGTACTAAGAATGGTTTCTATGAGTGGTTGGTCATGCCTCTCGGTTTGACTAAGGCCCATGTTTTCTTTGTTGATCTTATAAATCATGTCTGCCGTGATGTGCTTAACAAATTTGTTCTAGTCCTTGTTTATGATATTCTCGTCTTCCCTAAGTCTGTGGAGGAGCATGATTCCCATTTGAGCTTGGTTCTGGAGACTCCTAGGAGTCGTCAGTTGAAAGCTAAATTCTCGCAATGCCATTTCTGGAAGGATGTAGTCCGATTTCTTAGGCATATTGTTTCTGGTAATGGAGTTTCTGTTGATCCAGTTAAGATCGCTGCGATCAATGTAAGTCTTTCTTTTCCTTCTCTTTGTTCTTTATCATTTAATCATTCTATCTTTTCTGTTGTCCTTATATCTCTCCCTATTCTGTACAGGATTGGGAAACTCCTAGGACCCCTTTGGATATTCATAGTTTTCTAGGCCTTGCCGGTTATTATCGGGGATTCATTGAGAATTTTGCTCGGATTGCTGCTCCTTTCCTTGCTTTGACTCATAAGAATGTTAATTTTTATGAGAGTATTTGGGTTATGGTGGATAGACTGACCAAGTCTGCCCATTTCATTCTGGTCAAGTCTATTCGCTATGCTTCCTGTTTGGCTGAGATCTATGTGAGAGAGATTGTTCATCTTCATGGTGTTTTTATCAATATCACTTATGATAGAGATCCTATATTCACCAGTCAGTTTTGGAGAGTTTTAGGAATCTTTGGGTACTCACCTGAATCTGAGCACTGCTTACCATCCACAGACCGACGGTCAAACGGAAAGAGTGAATCAGATTCTGGAGGATCTTCTTCGTGCTTGTGTTCTTGATTATGGAGGATCTTGGAAAGATCATCTCCATCTCGTCAAATTTACCTATAACAACCATTATTAGGTATCATTTTAATCTTCTGCCTACCATGTCTTAATCCTTTATCTATCTCATTTTATCTTTTATGTTCTAGCTAGTATTACAATGTCTTAGTTTGCTGCCCTTACGGACGACCTTGCAGATTTCCATCTTGCTGGATTGAATCCGGTAATCGTTTGGTTCATTGGTCCTTTCCGCATCTTAGAGAGAATTGGTTCTTTGGTTTATCGTCTGGATTTGCCTGAGAAATTTTCTGGAGTGCATAATGTATTCCATTGTTTCTCATCTTCATCGGTATCTTCATGATCCATCTCTTATTGTTTCGCCTTCTGCTCTCGAGAGTTTAGATATTGAATCAACCCTTACTGTCGAGAGGAAGCCACTTCGTATTGTCGATTAAGGTATGAAGCAGCTGAGAAGGAAATCTGTCATCATGGTCATAGTGCAGTGTTGTACCGATGATCAGAATTGTACCTGGAGACGGAGGAGAGCGTACTTGCTTCGCATCCGGAATTGTTTGTTTCAGGTATTATTCTCCGTCCTATCTTATCTTTCTTTGTTCTTCCGTGTCTCGTTCCTTTTCGAGGACGAAAAGTTTTGAGTGGGGGAGAGTGTAACAACTCATATTTTAACTAATAATTTTAATTTGAAATTTATTTGAAACTTTGGTTTTAAATCATTTTAAATTGAAATATTGGAATTTTCCAATGTAATTTTGGATTTTGGTTATAATTTATTTTCCAAATATAATAAATTTATGATTTTCTGAAAATTTTATATTTTGGTCAACTTTGGTCAAACTTTGACTTATTGTTGAAACTTTAAATTTTGAATTTCTAATCTTTTTCTTTGAAGCAGTATTTGTTTCTGATATTTGTTTTGCTTTTCGTTTTGTAAAATTTTGTTTTATACTTTTTAAATTTATAAAATTCAGCGTTTTACACGCAACTTTTCTCTGTATTCTCATTGTTTATTTTCTATTTTATTTTTCCATCTTTTAGTTTGTTTGGACTTTGTTTATTTTGTTGTGTTGATTTTGTTTGGGTTTGGAATTTTGATATTGGGCTTGGAAATTAAAGAGACTTGTGTTACTTGTGTTTAATTGAAGCCTCATCATTTTCTAGCCTTTTCCTTTCTTTAGCCGTTCATTCCTCTAACCCTAGCTGTCACTTCCCTTCTCAAATCACGTACAAACTTCTCAACTCATCTCCTCTTTCTCATTTGCTTCCTGAAGAAAAACTTCACAGTAAATCCTTCCTCTCTTTTTTCTCTTTTCCTTTTCTCTTTTCCTTTTTATTCTAGTTAGGCCTCCACCATCACCATGCCTTGGCCGACCTCACCTCCACCCTAAGCACCACCATATGACCGACCTTCATCCACCACCACCATCCCCTGGATGTCGTGACCTTCCATGACCCAAACCCATCACCAAATGCCTTGAAACCCTAACCGAGATCACCACATCATCCCCTCCTCCTTGTTAGCCTCGGCCACCACCAACTCCACCTCCTTTGCCATGCCGTGAACCATCTCCATCTCCTAGCCGTGATGACCTGACCTAATCCAAATTTTGAACCCATGGCCGAGCACATTAGCCATAGGGCCGAACCCAATTAGCCCTTGACCTTTCACTTGCCTTGCCTCCTTGCATTCCAACCCCTACCTTTTCATATTCCAATGCTTTGACTTCCATTTTCTAACCATGGCCGTGCATATAGGCTTCATAACCATGATGACCGAGCATGCTTTGATGATGGTCAAGCCCATTTTCTTGGTGGCCGTACCCACCTACCTTGGTAGAGTCCACTTTGTTTCATTATGATTCATATTTTCACATTGTTTTGATGTATTGTTATGTGTTGAATCATATTCTTATATATGTTTTGTAATTGTTTGTTACAAGGTTGAATCTTGGCTCTCCATCCACTCAAAATCTATTCGTGCTTTGTCGTGCTTTTCGGAGTTTGGTTGTGTGTCTCATATTTGTCGTCTCTAGCTTTAAAAAGGTGAGTTTATCACTCTCGACAAATCGTACTTATATAAATGTGAAACAATGCCACTTGAATTGTAGTAGTTGATATGCTATGTTATATGCTCACATCTGCCTGTTATCTGATATTATATGATGATATAACCTGTTTCTATACATGTTACATAACCTGACATCTTATGATATGTTATACTGTTTATTTTATTTCTGTTTCTCACACTGCAAGTTCCCTTTTCACTATGGGTTGAAATGATACATACCCGAACGGACATTAGAATAGGAAAAATCATTACGAGCTGAAATGATAGGCTCAAGCGATTTTTATTTTATTTGACTTGGGATTGCGGGTTTGAAATGATAGAACCCGGATTTTTCGTTTTAAATTACGGATTGAAATGATACATATCTGTATCACTTGACCTAGGCTAGAAAATATTATACAGACTCGTGGTTTATTTTAAATAATAGTTTTCTGAAATTTTTAAGTATTTTGAAATATTAAATATATGTGATTTTGAACTTAAGTTTGATATAATAGTTTTCTAAAAATTTAAAGTATTTTGAAATATTAAATATATGTGATTTTGAACTTAAGTTTGATATAATAGTTTTTTGAAATTTTAAGTATTTTGAATTATTAAATATATGTGATTTTGAACTTAAGTTTGATATAATATTTTTCTGAAACTTTAAGTAATTTGGAATACTAAATATATGTGATTTTGAACTTAAGTTTGATATCATAGTTTTCTGAAAATTTTTAAGTATTTGGAATTTAAATTATCTAAGATTTTAACTTAAATTGGATTTAAATGATTTAAATAAATTTTATAGTGATTTTATGTAAGTTAAAGTATATAAGCAAATTAATGATTGAAAATGTAAATTTTGATTTGACTTAATAATTGAAAATTTAGTGTTAAATGGAATTTTAAGCTTAACTTAGTGAAAAGAATATATTTTTTTGAAATGGGTATTTAAATAAAGCATTAAGTTATTTGTTAAAATAAAAGTTAGGTAAATTAATGTATTTTGACTTGATAAATGAATTATAATTTAAATTGGATATTTGTTAAATGTTATTTTATTAAAAATTATAAGTTAAGTAATATCCAAATAAATAATTTTGAAAAGTGAAATAAGTTTGATAAGTTAAAAAAATGATAAAAGTTGAAGATATATTGTTTTAAAGTGTTATAATTAACTTATAACGGAAATTGTAGCGTTTCGGAAATGCTGTTATTTTAATGTATTGTTTCCAATCTACCACTATAGCTACTGTAATACTTTATAAGTTCCGTTGTTTCTGAAATTGAACTGTTTTTGAAATAATAATAATAATATAGCTACTGTAATACTTTATAAGTGCTGCTGTTTCTGAAATTGAACTGTTTTTGAAATAATAATATAGCTTCTGTAACACTTTATAAGTGCCGCTGTTTCTGAAATTGAACTGGTTCTGAAATAATAATATAGCTACCGTAACACTTTATAAGTGCTGCTATTTCTGAAATTTCAATGTTTTTGAAATTGTTATAATTGAATTAATGAACTTAGAAATGCTACAATTTTGGAAATTGAATAATTGATTTGAAAGTATATTGACTTCATATTTAATGGTTCAAATGAATATTTTATGATTTCAAAGTGTTATGAAATTTCAAGGTTTGATTTCCAAGGCGTTTTGATTTTTAAGACTTATGAT
This sequence comes from Allium fistulosum, assembly GCA_030737815.1. Classification (NCBI taxonomy): domain Eukaryota; kingdom Viridiplantae; phylum Streptophyta; class Magnoliopsida; order Asparagales; family Amaryllidaceae; genus Allium; species Allium fistulosum. Next base: position 79,583,585 of record CM060908.1, on the reverse strand, counting down.
TTTGAAAGCATTATAACTTTGGAAAGTGATATGATTCTTGAAATGGATATAATTGAAGAGAAATGGTATTGTTTTGATATGGTTTAAATGAATATGTTTTGATTTGAAATATAAACCATTTTGGAATTTATAACCATGGGTTATAATAATGATTGGTTGTTAAAGAGACCGGGATCGGATATGGACATACTCTCTGTCGATACTGAAAACCGCTTTAACAACTGTGTACGCGGTGGAGATTCCAGAATGAAGTAGGATGGTGGCGACGATCCTATTGAGGTATATACATGGACCCGACTCCCGTGAGTTGGCATAAGGTGGCTAAAACAGGAGCGGTTGACGGGCCAATCAGGTAGCTCCTCTGATCGGACACATTCCATCGTATACCATTCTATTACTTTGTGATTGATTTGATGGCCATCCTCGATTTTTAATTTGGGAGTGTGTTCCGAGGTGGGCGGTAGTGGCTGCTATGCGTTACCACCAGCTCGGATGCGTAATTGTTATATCTACTTTGGCATTGCCTTGTTGTGCCATGTCACCTACCCTAGCGAGCCTTGTACAAGTTTGGTTTTGTGCCATAGCCTTTGGAGTATTTAGGGTAGCCTCCCGATCTAGAGGTACGCTGATACTGGATAGACTACTGAGACTATTTATGTGTTAAGGTGGAAAATGTAAAGCCTTAACGCTATTTTAAAGTAAGTTTACTTTACTATTAGACACTCTTATAATAGCGTATATTATTACATAGTAAATAGCTTAACGGATCCTTAAAGGATGAGCGATCCCAAGCATCCTTTAAGTTACTTGTACCTTTATAGTTCACTTGAGTTGGTTTACATTGTATAAGTATGTATGTCCTGACTCGAGTGTTTTGTGTTTTGCTTTATGCTCGGGTCAGACTGAGTTGTTCCAATATTCAAGACTCACCTTTGGAGCTGGAGTTCCGCTTGGATCCATCTATTGATTCTGCTTTCAGTCATTCAGTTGATTCCAGTGATGTATTCAGATCTTGTATTTGACTATTGTATTGAGACATCTTTGTATTCATAAATTCTGCTGTATCTTGTTTAACTTTGTTATATACATAGTAGCTTCATGAACTACTATTCTTTTGTTTCCGCTGCATTATTGTTATATTACTCTGTGTCTGTGATTCTGTGATTATTTATTTACTGTATATATTTAGTTTTGCCAAAATTTTATTTACAATCTATTGTTTTGAATTATTCAAGTCCGACATGTGTGGATTTATTGTCGATTTGAATGGTCCAAAATACCGGGATGTTATAGAAATGAATCTAATGAAATTTACTATAGGATAAGATTTGATGAAATTTGGAAACTTGCCTAAATTTATCATTGAATAAATTTTAATGTATTACGTAATGATTAGAATTGGTATTTATGCGACAGATATGAATTGAATTAAAAGTAAAGTTTCTTAAGATTTTAGGAGTTTTAGTGATATCTTAATTCGTTGGAATTTGGAATGTTGCAAGTAGATTTCTATGTATTATCAAGTTTAAATAATTGAAAGTGTGATGTTTGAAATGACAAAGAATACACCCAAAAAGAAAGAGATGTACAAAATACGGATAATTATCGTATTTTGTACCTTCCATTTCAAGAGATAAAAAGATAGTTCCTTGTAATTACAAACACCGGACGGATATCTCTTTCTTTTAGATAAGATATGAAAATTTACTGTGCTAACATTTTAAGATAGAAACGTAGTTCCAACGCATTAAAAGGCAATAAAATCCAAAAGTTAAACGGTAAAACATGAATGAAGTAAAAAGGTCCTAAAAAGTTAAGATGTGAAATACCAATAAATTTTGGAAGCAAATGGAAAGAAAATGAAAGATATTGGCAAGAAGAAATAAAGAGATAACATGGAAACAGAAATCGAAAATGGAAAGCGGTAAATAAATTTGAAGAAAAGAAGAAACGCATAATTAAGTAAATATGGAAGAATATATATATACAAGTATGTGTTTATGACGGATGTGAACTATTATGATTAATGTTAGCACCAAAATTGGTCACTAACCTCGTAGAAGAAGATTGTGAAGAGATATAAGTGATGAAATCAAATTAAACAGAGAAGACAGCGCTAATCTAAATACAGAAAGTAAGAACACCAAATTTATAGTGGTTCGGCGTAATTGCCTACGTCCACTTTGAGGTTAAACTTTATTGATCTTCTTTATAGTTGATTACAAATACAATTCGTGAATCAAATGTCTGAATGAAGTTGTTAAGTAGAGAAGATGAGTTTTGAAAATGGCAGAGTCTCCCCGGTGTTTTCTCTCCAAAAAAAAGGATCCATTTCACTGTGACCCTGCCCCTCTATTTATAGGCAAAGATGGGCTGGACTTCCCAAGCGGGCTTGTTAGCCGAACGTTCGAGCCCAGGCGCTGCATGCCGAACCAGGTACGCCGAATGCTTCTGTGCCGAACGGTCCTTCCCATGCCGAACGGTGCTCCTGATGTATGGGAAGTGTAGGGTGATTGCAGTGAAGCCGAGCGTATCTCCATTTGAAGCTCTTGACCAACCAATGTATGTAGTTCGAACGCTCTCGTTGCCGAGTTATCCTATCGCCGAGCTCCACTGACGCCGAGTGCCTCTGGATGCCGAGTACCGTGGGATGCCGAACACTAGTTGACGCTGAGCATAGGTTGTTGCCGAGTGCTCTCCTTGACGCCGAATGCCCTTACGCCGAGTACCTTGTTATGCCGAGCAGTCTTGATGCCGAGTACTCTGGTATGCCGAGCAGCCTTGCTGCCGAGTACCCTGTTATGCCGAGCAGCCTTGATGCCGAGTACCCTGTTATGCCGAGCGGTCTCGATGCCGGACACTAATGGATGCCGAGCACACTTGTCGCTGAGCGCTCATGGATGTCAGTTGCTTCGCCGAACACTCCCGGATGGCCAGTGCTTCGCCGAACACTCCTTGATGCCAATCGCTCTCTGATGCCGAGCACTTATTGCCGAGTACTAGTTGCCTGATCAAATCCCTAGGAAACACTTGCTTCCCAAAGTGTATTACGTGGCCAAACGTGATGCGCTTTGAATCCGATTCAATCTATCTTAGAGGTACCTTCTCGAGAATGTTAGCGAAGGAGGTGCAAGACAAACGAGATGCAGACGCCGAACGATACGCTCGAAGCCGAACGTAACTCGTGTGCCGAACGTCACATTGCTACGATGCCGAACACTTCGGTGTTGACCGGTTCTACCGAGTATAGCCTCTTCAACTTCTACCTTCCTCTATATAACCAGGTCCTCACCGTCTCTCTTCCCTTTACGCCTTCTCTTCAGCCATTCCTTAGAGACTTTCAACTCTTCCCATCCTATCAGATATAAAGCCTTCATAACATTTTCAACTTCGATCGTCGAATTAGGTATCCTTCCTCTAACAATTGCACTACTTCCATTTTAGGTTCATTGTAGTTTGCTCGTTTTGAGTTGTCTAAATAGCTCCTCCGTGCCGAACGATAGAAGGGTAGATGGGGTGTTGAACGGCGTAGTCTTTGCCGGGCGATCCATCTCTGTCGTTCGGTGTGGATGGAGAAGGTGTAGGGTAGAATTGAGATCGTGGCGGAGCACCACTTTTAGCCGAACGATGACATTAGCCGATCAATACGATTGATACGCCGAACACTGACTCTAGCCGAAAAGCATATTTGACATGCCGAACGATGACCCTAGCCAAACAGCATATTGACATACCGAACAATGACTTTAGCCGAACAACATAACTGACATGCCGAACGATGACTCTAGCCGAACAGCATATTTGACATGCCGAACGATGACTCTAGCCGAACAGCATATTTGACATGCCGAACGATGACTCTAGCCGAACAGCATATTGACATGCCGAACACTGACTTCAGCCGAACAACCCTTAGGTCGAACCATTACCTTAGTCAAACAAAGCACTTGCCGGACAATTCTTGGGCCGGATAATGTCTTTAGCCGGTCAATACAAATGCCGAACAACATTAAAAATGCCGAACAACATTAAAAATGCCGAACAGGATAGGTGTCTAACTACATTTTAAGCCGGTCACTCCAGAAATCATATGTCTTCTAAATCTGGGACTATAATCCCTTCGAGGCGAGCTTTCTGAGACGGTCAGCGATGACGGTCTTCGAAGGCGATGATTCGAAGCTAAATATTACATCTTTAGAACCTTTAGATTCTTATTGCCTGCACACAATCGCTTGCACTAGTTCACACACCACATGGGGGGAAAAATCGTGTTGCTAATTCTAACGTTCAACGTTTTTTTAAGTATAGCTCTCTCAAGCATTTAGCCAGGTTCATTATTTATTCGGGATGTCGGGAAAATCTAGTTCTGCCACCATATCTGACAGGCCTGGGCCGTCAGCAAGGCAAGGAGCCGCAGATGCTTCCAACCCATCAATCTCTCCCGCTCATAACTTGGCGCCCGATGCTCTGGAGTCAACCATCTTACTGGACAATCCGGTCGATTCTCAAGCCTCGAAGATCAACGAGGCCGCTCTGCGACGGATATGTTCCATTCACGGGATTCCCTTTGCTGACGTGTTAGTTCCTTCGAGACACGACCGTCCTCATCTGCCCCCAGTCGGGTACACGGCCTGCAACAAGTTCATGTGTTGGATGGGCAGCGTGCCTCCATTTAACTTATTTCTCCGGGATGTGCTGCAGTATATAGACATTGCTCCGTCGCAGCTGCACCCGAATGGCCATGCGTCCCTATATGGGACTTATTTACTCTTCATGGCTGTCTTCTCCAGACCTCCAACCCCCGATGATATCCGATACATTTATATGTTCAAGAGACGGAAAGATAGCCCTTCCTTCATATTCCTCGAGCCATATCACAAGTGCTAGATCTTGACAGGGGCCTGTAGCAAATTCGCCCTGTACAAACAGGAATGGTTCTATGTGAGATGCCCGTCTGGTTTTGCTAGGAGATGGGTTAAAGGCAGTAAGTCTCTCTGCTGAACCGTTATTCGTACTTAATGGGAGTCATGTTTTTCCTAACTCTTCATTTCATCTTTTCAGGTATTAACCCGCGTCCGGAAGGCCGAGGATATTCTGATGCTGTCGACGCGATTAGAACTCTTCCGGCCGAGGATCGAGATATTCGAGCTATCATTTCAAATGAATCGCTGTCGGGGTTCGGCTTGCTAGCTCCTGATCGTCGGATCAGCCTTCCAGAAGGTGTTACAATTCCCAAACCTCCATCTGGTAAAGGGAAAAAACTTGCCGGCCCGTCGTCGCGTCGCGCTCCCAACACGCACGAAGAAGGCGAGCGTAAAGAGGATGATGCACCCGAAACTCAGGGTGAGAACGTGGGTCCTGCTTGGAATCCGGCAATCGAAGTTCAGGATATTGAGACGTCATCCTCCCCTTCGAAGGGAAAGAAAAAGCTGAAATATACGGTTCAGAAAGAGAAAGTTGGTGGCACCTCAAAATCTACGCCTATCCCTCCTGAGAAAGAGGCTTCTTCGCAGCATCTGGAAAGTTCTCTGAGGGGTCTCTCGAACCTCTCTATTCCCGAAGACATACTTAATTACGGGTTCGATGATCCTGAAGCTCTCAAATTCTCCTCGCCCGCTAGAGGAAATGCAGGAGTTCAACTCCCAGCTCAAAGAGACAATACTCCGATTAGCAAAGATAAACGAACGGGTCCGTCGGGGGGAACACTTAGGACACACACGCACATGCGCATTCCATAACATACTTCAAGTCTTTTTAACTTGTGAATTCTCCCTAATTCGTTGTTATCTTCCTTCTTTGCAGGTGATATGGGCCGCTCCCACAGACTTGATCGCCTTCAGGGGTCTTCTATATTCCATCACTCCGGACGGGATTCCGGTTCAAGCAGACGCCGGGACCGAGGTGATTATGAAGATAGAGACAATCGTCCGCGCGAGTCGTCTCACCGCAAGAAAGCACATTATCAATCTTCCCAGTCCCGCGATCTTCCTCCTACAACTGAGCCGGATAAAGAAAAGTCTTTGCAGAAGGGTTATCAGTCTGATGCTGCTCGAGAACAACATTCCAGTTCATCGAGTATGAGGCAAGTTCGAGAGCCGCGTAAAAGAACGGAATTCTCTAAGCCTCCTCCTCCTGCTCCTGCCGTGGACCCAACTGTTGCGGAAAAGATGGTCGACCTTAAGGCCAAGTTTCCGAAAATTTGTTTTGACGGTTTGAAATTTCTTCCGGCCATCCATCACATTCCTGGGCACGTGAAGCAAAGTGCCATTGCCTGCAACAACGACGTCTATGTTCAACATGACGCATTCGTGCACTTGGTGGAGAAGATCTCAGAAGTATTTATCGAGCGTCAACACGAGATTGACCGTCTGAATCTGGAGGCTGACAGCGATAAGAAAATCATCAGACTCCAAGACGAAGAACTTGCCTCTTATAAGTTAAAGCTAGAAGCCGCTGAACAAGGTGCAAAAGATACTGCCGAGGCAGTTACTCGCTTAGAGGTGGCTCACAAAAAGGAGCTTGATGAAGCAGTTCAGCGCAGCGGCGCCCTTGCCCTAGAAAAAGACTCTGTCCAAAAAGAAAGGGACGCGCTCGCTACTCAAGTCAAAGAGCTGAAAGAACAACTCTCCAAGGAGAAAGAAGACAAAATAGCCGCTCAGGAAGAATCACAGCGGTATTGTGATGAGATTGTTGCTACCCGGCTCCTGAAGGCAAAGCTCGACGGTGAACTTGCCGGGGTCGAGAAAATGAAGGATGAGGCCCGTGAGGAGGGCAAAAGAATGGCTGTGGAGGAGCTTGATTCTCGCCTTGAGGCGGCCGCAGAGGCCGGCAGGGAAGAGATCAAAAGTATGTTTGACCCGTTGATCGCCGAGTACGGAGCCCGCGTCCTTATGCACCGTGACCTAACATTCTTGGGCGACGGCTACCATGAATCCCTGGCTGAGGCATGGGAAACTCTGATAAAGATCAAGAAAGTCGAGTCAGGCTCCGAAGAAATCGACGAGGATGCACTGGTGAAGGAGTTCCTGAGGGGGAATGAGCCATCGGATTTATCCGCAGCATTGGCTCTCTATGGAAAAGGCTCTTCCCCTTCGAAAGAGAAGAATGACGAGGCTGGCCCGTCAGAGGCCGACGCTACTACTCCTCACATCGCCGCTCCTTATGCTGCTCAATCGGCTGGTCGGTCGACGCTTGATCCATTCGAGCAGCATGCCAGTTACGATCCCGAAGATCCCGGGCTTGGCGTTCATGTGCTGTCACCTATCCTGGAGGGTGAAACCCCGCGCGCCACCGATAGTCAACCTGATCCTGGTAGGAGATTCTTCTTTCTCTAGAAGTCGAAGAGATCCCGTAATTTTTCAGCAGTGGTTATTCGTTCTAATGCCCACTTCTTATATTTTCTCACAGGTTGTTCTGACACCGAGCTAACTCCGAGGAGCGATGACGCCAAGGAGGAAGCGGGGAAAACAAGCGACGTTGCTCACGCAGGGGTAACTCCCGGCCCAGACGCTCAAGTGATCGGGGCGCTTGATGATGACAAACTTGATACTTCGTCTCCTGCCGAAGGAAGCGACGAAGTTAAAATCACTGGCGCCTCTGAACATACTTCAGAGATGAGCATGAAGGATCGTCTTGCCGACGAGGAGAAGAGAAAGGTCAAAGTCAAAGTTGAATCTGAAGTCCTGGAACTTACTGACCCGCGGAACAGACCTTTGAAAATCATTCTCCCGGGCAGGTCCAAACCACTAGATGTTCCGTCTCCTACTCCTGACTCCGTCTCTCTAGCAAGCAAAAAGTCCAAGAAGAAACGTGAAGGAGAGGAGTCGTCGGAAACACCAAAGGCAGACAAGAAGAAGAAGTCAAAGAAATGATCGATGCACTTGTTCAACAAGTTTTTGCTTAAGTTTGTAACTGTTTCCATCTTCCATAACTTGTAGTTTGTATAGGCCCGAATTTTGTAGGAGTGAACTTGTATCCCCATTTTGGACTTATCGAATAAAATTTTAGTTTCTTCTTGTTTGAATGATTCTCTTGTCTTTATTTGGTTTGCTGACACTGTGCTCCGAGGACTCGGAGACTTGAGACTGTTCATACTCTAGTCCGCGCTCTGGGGACTTAGAGTACTCGACTCCGCACTCTGGGGACTTGGAGACTTGAAATCGTTCATACTCTAGTCCGCGCTCTGGAGACTTAGAGTACTCCGCTCCGCACTCTGGGGATTCGGAGATTGGAGTCGTTTATACTCTAGTCCGCGCTCTGGGGACTTAGAGTACTCCGTTCCGCGCTCTAGGGATTCGGAGATTGGAATCGTTTATACTCTAGTCCGCGCTCTGGGGTCTCAGAGTACTCCGCTCCGCGCTCTGGGGATTCGGAGATTGGAATCGTTTATACTCTAGTCCGCGCTCTGGGGTCTCAGAGTACTCCGCTCCGCACTCTGGGGATTCGGAGATTGGAATCGTTTATACTATAGTCCGCGCTCTGGGGACTCAGAGTACTCCGTTCCGCGCTCTGGGGATTCGAAGATTGGAATCGTTTATACTCTAGTCCGCGCTCTGGGGACTCAGAGTACTCCGCTCCGCACTCTGGGGATTCGGAGATTGGAATCGTTTATACTCTAGTCCGCGCTCTGGGGTCTCAGAGTACTCCGCTCCGCACTCTGGGGATTCGGAGATTGGAATCGTTTATACTCTAGTCCGCGCTCTGGGGACTTAGAGTACTCCGTTCCGCGCTCTGGGGATTCGGAGATTGGAAATCGTTCATACGAGCCTGTATGTCACGCAGAATAGTGTAATTTATCATCCAATTAAGAGATATAGAAACTTCATAGAAAATGTGGCTTCAAGCCTTTATTAATGAAAATCAACTAAATTGCTCGATTACAACTTTAAAAGGAAACTAAATCATTATTGAATGGAAACATGCAGGAAACAATAGTGCCTATAGCAAGAAAGGGAAACATGCTAAATGTAATAGTGCCGCAAATGTTCACTGTTCCATGCTCGGGGTAGTGTCGCGCCATCAACGGTCGCTAGCTTGAATGTTCCTTCTCCAAGCTTCCGTTCAATGGCGTATGGACCTTCCCAGCTGGGATTCATGCGTGATGGTACCGGGAAGACTCGTTTCAGAACGAGATCTCCCACATCAAAGATTATTGGACGGACTCTGCCGTCATAGTAACGCTTGACTCGATGTCTATGCGCCGCCGCCCTTAATTCAGCTTCTTCCCGTTTTTCATCGATGCAGTCCAGTGACTCCAGCAAGAGGTTTTGGTTCGCCTTGGGATCGTAGTACGTCACTCGGTGCGATGGAACTTCAAGTTCCACAGGTATAACGGCTTCAGAGCCGTATGCCAAGGCGAACGGAGTGTGGCCGGCCGCGGACTTGTGGGTAGTTCTATACGCCCATAATGCTGTCGGGAGTTCATCTACCCATTTGCCTCCAAACTTCTCCAGACGCTTCTTTAGTATGGACTTGATTATCTTGTTAACGGCCTCGACTTGTCCGTTAGCTTTTGGGTGTGCAACGGCGGCGAACTTTTTCTCAATGCCGTACTTTAAACAGAACTCTTTGAACTCTCTACTTTCGAATTGCGTTCCGTTGTCTGTAATGATGGTGCATGGAAGGCCAAAGCGGCATATAATGTTTCGTACAACGAAGTTAATGACTTTCTTAGAGGTGATAGTGGCCAAAGGTTCTGCCTCAGCCCATTTCGTGAAATAGTCGACTGCAACTATCGCGTATTTCGCACCACCTTTGGATAGAGGCAAAGAGCCGATTATGTCGATTCCCCAGATCGCGAATGGCCACGGACTGATCATTTGTGTGAGTTCCGTTGACGGAGCCCTCGGGATTTTTGCATATCTTTGACACTTGTCGCATTTTCTTGCGTAGTCCGCGGCATCCCGGTTTACGGTGGGCCAGTAATACCCATAGCGGAGGATCTTCTTTGCTAGCGTTTGCCCCCCAGTATGGTCGCCGCATTCCCCTTCGTGGACTTCCCTCAAGACTCGCTTTGTTTCATCATGAGCGATGCACCGTAACAATGGGACTGAGAATCCTTTCCGGTACATGGATCCATCCTGCATTACATACCGCGCAGCCTTTCGAAGGACCTGTCGTCTTTCGCTTCTTTTTTCTGGTAAAGCCCCGGTTGTCAGGTACAGTTTGAATGGGGTTATCCACGAGTCCTTCTCGATCTCTGTTTCCAACACGCGATCGATTTTCATCTCGTCCACACTCGGGGCATGCAAGACTTCAACGGGATACAATCCCATTTGTTGAACATCGTCGGTACTTGCGAACTTATCCAACAAGTCGGCTTCTTTGTTTTGTTCTCGCGGGATATGTGAAATGTCATAACGCTCAAGATTTGATAGTAGTTCCTGGACCTGAACGAGGTACGGAGCAAGCTTTCGTCCTTTTGCTTGGTAGTCTCCTCATACTTGGTAAACCACTAACTGCGAGTCACAAAAGATTTCGACTGATTCGATCCCGAGTTCTTTGATAAGCTTCAAGCCAGCGATCAGTGCTTCATATTCAGCTTCGTTGTTTGTAGCCGGAAAATCGAGCTTCAGGGCATAACAGATTGATCGGTTTTCCGGAGTTATAAGAACTACGCCCGCGCCGGAGCAACGGTCGTTTGATGCACCGTCAGTGTATAATTTCCATCGAATGGGGGGAATGATGTCGTGATCGTCCGGTTTGATGGGTATGGTAAATTCAGCGATGAAGTCTGCTAACGCTTGCCCTCGGATGGCTCTCCGTGGTAAGTACGCGATATCGAATTGGCTCAACTCGATGTTCCATTTTAGCAATCTTCCAGAAGTTTCCGGTCGTTAAAGTACCTGCCTCAGGGGTTGATCGGTATAAACGCCGATTGAATGCACTTGAAAGTATGGGCGCAGCTTGCGTGATGCAATCACCAAGCAATAAGCCAATTTCTCAATTTTAGGGTAATTCTTCTCTGCCCCCGTTAAACGCTTGCTAACATAATATACCGGCTTCTGGACTCGATCCTCCTCACGGACCAAAGCTGCGCTTATCGCATGAGGGGATATAGCCAAGTAAACGTACAGCATCTCATGGTCAACTGGTTTAGATAGCATTGGTGGGCTCTCCAGATGCCTTACCAGGTTCTGGAAAGCTTCCTCGCAGCTAGACGTCCATTCAAAATTCCTCTTTCCTTTCTTTATTATGTCAAAGAACGGGATGCACTTGTCAGTTGCCTTGGATATGAATCGACTCAGCGCAGCCACTTTTCCGTTCAAGCTCTGTACCTGCTTTATAGTCCTGGGCGCTTGTACATCTCGAATGGCTTGGATCTTTTCTGGGTTGGCTTCGATTCCCCTAGCGTTGACGATGAATCCTAAAAACTTCCCTGATGCAACGCCGAAAGAACACTTCAGCGGGTTGATCTTCATTCCATAGAACCTGAGTATGTTAAACATTTCAGCTAAGTCTTGAATGTGGTCGTTTGACCGCCGTGACTTCACGAGCATGTCATCCACATAGACTTCCATGGTTTTGCCCAGCTGGTCCTTGAACATTCGATTCACCAGACGTTGGTAAGTTGCTCCAGCATTCTTTAATCCAAAGGGCATCACTACATAGCAATACAGCCCGACATTTGTAACGAAGCTGGTGTGTTCTTGGTCCGGAATATGCATTGGGATTTGGTTGTATCCCGAGTACGCATCCATGAATGACAATAATTCGTGTCCTGCTGTGGAATCGACCAACTGATCGATCCTAGGCAACGGGAAACTGTCCTTAGGGCATGCTTTGTTCAAGTCGGAATAATCTATGCAAGTCCTCCATTTCCCATTCGCCTTCTTTACTAGCACGGGGTTGGAGACCCACTCCGGGTAGAGGGCGTCGCGGACGAACCCATTTGCTTTGAGTTTGTCCACCTCCTCTCCAAGAGCGGCGGATCTCTCTGGATCCATTCCTCTCCTTTTTTGCTTGACTGGGACGTATTTCGGGTCTACGTTCAACATATGACTTGTGATGGCGGGAGAAATCCCACACATATCAGAATGCGTCCAGGCAAAAACATCAAGGTTTGCCCGGAGGAAGTCGCTAAGGTCTTCTGTCATTGCGGGGCCTAACTGTGATCCGATCTTCAGTATTCGCGAAGGGTCGTCACGGCTAACTGAAATGTCAATTGTTAATTCAGCCGGTGCCGCCTTCTCTTCCCTGGGTTTCTCATCGTCGTCTCTCGGATCTATATCTCCGTAGATCCGAGAACTATGCCCGAGCCAAGGCTCGGGCACTACTTGTCAATTATTCGTATTGAGGATGCGGACGGGATTGTCCGCAACCTTTCCTTTCTCCCTCCGGTGGGCCTCTCGGAGCTCGGCCACATAACAAGAACGACCAGCTGCTTGGTCACCGTGAACAATGCCTACTCCTTTGTCAGTCGGAAACTTCAAAGTCAAGCACCACGGGGCTAGTGCCGCCCTAAATTCAGCCAGGGCCGGCCGACCCAAGAAAACATTATATGGAGAGTCCACATCCAAAACTACAAAGGGTAGAATTTGTACCCTCCGACGCTCGCCTTGTCCCAGTTCAACTGGTAACTCGACATATCCTACTGCATCAGTCGCAGCGCCGTTAAAGCCGTGGATACGAGCTTTGGATGGTTTCAAGTCTTTTGTCTCTAGCTTCATCTGATCATAGGCCTTCTTGAAGATGATGTTGACTGAACTTCCACAATCAATCAAAATTCTTTTTACATATGCTGGTCCGATTGTTGCAGATATGACCATGGGATCGATGGTCGGAGCCTCTACCTGATCAGCATCTCTGTTTCTGAACACAATATCGTCTGTCATCACGCGCTGCTGCTTAGCAGGGGCCCCGTCCTCTACGTTCGAACAGCACTCAAAATCTGCATGCTTCAAGGAGCTCGCATATCGTTCCATCTCTTGCCAGTTCTTATCTGCGGGATGAGGTCCGCCGATAATTGTATTTATAACCAGTCTTCCAACAGTCCGGGCAGGTTCCTCAGGATGACGTGGAGCCGGTGCACGACCTGGGTTGGACGTTCCCTGTCCTCCTTCCTGTGGATCCTTTACAAATTCTTGCAACTTCTTTTGTCTAATCAATTTCTCGATAGCGTCATGCAGGTGTCTGCATTCTTCCGTGTTGTGTCCATAAGTTTCATGGAAGCGGCAATATTTCCCAGTCCGTTTCTGTTCTTCAGTTGATTCTTTCGGACGTGGTTTTCTGTATTGAAAAGTATTGCATGTGGATAGGTAAATGTTCTCAAGTGGGGCGTTTAGCGGAGTGTACTCGCTGTAGCTTGGAATTCTCGACTTCCACTTTCCCGCTTCTTTCCTCTTTCCTTGACTTCTTCCTCCGGACTCTTTGGGCTGCACAGGCTTACTCTAGACGTTGACTTGGACCTTTCCTGAATTGTCTCCAGATTGCTTCACAGCAATGTTGCTCTTAATTGACTCTTGGGCAGGTCCCGGTGCCTTGTCTCGTCGTACCCACCTAGCTTCCTCTCTTCTTATGAACTGGTGTGCCTTGGAGTAGAAACGCTCTAGCGTAGCCGGAGGTTTTCCTGCCAGCCAATCTCCGAATTCAGAATCCGGATCTACACCTCTCATTACAGCCATTAGAATTGCATGGTCGTTGGGATTACTGACTTCAGTTGCCGCAACGTGGAATCTTTGTAAGTACTCCTTCAGCGACTCTCCGGGATTTTGGATTACACTTGACAGAGACATCACGTCCTTCGGGCGTGTAGTGTGTATCCTGAATTGCTCAATAAACTTCTTTGCCAACTCCTCGAAATTTGATACGGATCGCGGAGGAAGTCGGGTGAACCACATAGTAGCGATCCCAGATAGAGTAATCGGAAAGCACCTGCACTTGGTGGCATCATTTGCTTTGGCTGAATCCATCATCCATTCATACCTCATTACATGTTGTCTAGGGTCAGTCTTTCCTTCGTATGCAGGAATGGTTGGCATGCTAAACTTCTTGGGGTAGGCCGCTTGCAGCACAACATCCGTGAACGGAGTATGACTTCTTGACACTCCCCAATCGTCATTTGATAAGCCCTGATTTTCTTTCATCAGTTGCCTGATCATGGCTGTCAGATCGGGTGTCTGTATGGAAGCTGGGAGGTTGGAGTCAGTTCTACGCGCCTGTCCATGCTGATGCCTCCTTTCCTGGCGATCTGCCAATCGTGCGTCGTGAGGTTCAACATTGTTAACATCTTGATGATCTGGAGCTCCCTCCTCCATCTGTTCTTCGGTTCGGAAGTTTCCAGTTCTGGCTTGGTCGCGGTCTCCTGCTGTTCGAACAGCAGCATCTGCCCTTGCAGCTTCAGTCTTACGGCGTCTGCGCCTGGGTGGCTCATCAGAAGAAGTTGAGCTGTCAGAAGAGGAATAAGCAGCTGGATTGCCCCCAGCATTCTGTTGCTGCTGTTGAGTGAGTTGTGCCATCAGGTTGGCATTAGCTTGCATCTGTTCTCCCAGTTGTCTCCTGCTTTCCCTAAGTTCTCTCATCAAGTCGTTGAACTCCACTCTGGTGACAACTGGAGTCTGTTCTTGAGCGGCAATCCCTGCACTCGGGATCGCTGGTTGATTGCTAGGTCCTGCTTGTTGCACGCTAGCAGTCTCTCGGGCATCCGCATTAAGAGAAGCTGACCTGGTACGTGGTCTTGCCATTGTAGAGTTATTGGTATGAACTCTGAGTAGAATCAACGGATGTTCTATCAGTAAGTCGGATCTTCTTTGGGGGATTTGCTCAATCCAGTAGCTTCAAAGCAGATCCTTGAGGTCTGAGAATTCGATTCTCAGTGAAAGCACCAAAGTGTTAGCACCAAAATTGGTCACTAACCTTGTAGAAGAAGATTGTGAAGAGATATAAGTGATGAAATCAAATTAAACAGAGAAGACAGCGCTAATCTAAATACAGAAAGTAAGAACACCAAATTTATAGTGGTTCGGCGTAATTGCCTACGTCCACTTTGAGGTTAAACTTTATTGATCTTCTTTATAGTTGATTACAAATACAATTCGTGAATCAAATGTCTGAATGAAGTTGTTAAGTAGAGAAGATGAGTTTTGAAAATGGCAGAGTCTCCCCGGTGTTTTCTCTCCAAAAAAAAGGATCCATTTCACTGTGACCCTGCCCCTCTATTTATAGGCAAAGATGGGCTGGACTTCCCAAGCGGGCTTGTTAGCCGAACGTTCGAGCCCAGGCGCTGCATGCCGAACCAGGTACGCCGAACGCTTCTGTGCCGAACGGTCCTTCCCATGCCGAACGGTCCTTCCCATGCCGAACGGTGCTCCTGATGTATGGGAAGTGTAGGGTGATTGCAGTGAAGCCGAGCGTATCTCCATTTGAAGCTCTTGACCAACCAATGTATGTAGTTCGAACGCTCTCGTTGCCAAGTTATCCTATCGCCGAGCTCCACTGACGCCGAGTGCCTCTAGATGCCGAGTACCGTGGGATGCCGAACACTAGTTGACGCTGAGCATAGGTTGTTGCCGAGTGCTCTCCTTGACGCCGAATGCCCTTACGCCGAGTACCTTTTTATGCCGAGCAGTCTTGATGCCGAGTACTCTGGTATGCCGAGCAGCCTTGCTGCCGAGTACCCTGTTATGCCGAGCAGCCTTGATGCCGAGTACCCTGTTATGCCGAGCGGTCTCGATGCCGGACACTAATGGATGCCGAGCACACTTGTCGCCGAGCGCTCATGGATGTCAGTTGCTTCGCCGAACACTCCCGGATGGCCAGTGCTTCGCCGAACACTCCTTGATGCCAATCGCTCTCTGATGCCGAGCACTTATTGCCGAGTACTAGTTGCCTGATCAAATCCCCAGGAAACAATTAAAGTATAATTAAATGAATAATATGACATTTGGTCATTGGGTAGGTTGGAATGCAAGGTTAGTAACGTTACACAATAAAAGCCTGCCCATCGCAAGGGGATAACAGCATTTGTGTAACATTTTACTGATGTGGGGCATATCCAACCATAGGACCGTGGAGTATATATGTTGCATATAGATTAAAAAAATACGCCCAATAGACAGATTAGTCTGCTTTAAAAATAGGTTTAGGAGGGTGTTTCCTTGATTGCATTATAAAATCTAAACAGAATGATGAGCGGTATTGGGCACTATATAGCAACGGTTGGTATCAAAATTCAAGGGTAGGGTTGTATAGGGTGATACGTTATTAGGCCTTAGCGATTAACAGGAAAGACATGGTTACACCTAACGGGTCTTCGCCACCTACCAAGGTAGATCATGTTGGGTTATGTATCACCACAGTTGTTTGCTAGTTTTTTAATAGGGCAAGGCTAGTCAACCCAAAAGGAGTTCTTTCAAAAACGATTGATGTGGTCCGTGGAGCCGTGTGCACAATAGGAAGCAGATAGTAAATCTCCAAAAGCAAAATAGAATATGGAAAAATGTATACAAAGCCGTCATTAGGCACTATAGGAGTCCATCGAGTTATACGGTAACGAGATCGTGACACGACGAGGGCGATGGATCATGACGGGGTGTTGATTGAGAGATACTAGTAGGGATAGTATCTAGGTCCATTTGGGGACCATGGGATATATATTTATATATATACGCAGTTATGATTCTATAGAGGGTTGATGGGAATAGATCGTACGTGGACATGGATTCGAGACTACTAACTAAAAATGTAAACAGACATTACATGAGATAGAAGATAATCGACATAAACTAGTGTTATGTACAAAATTGAAATGACCCTAACTAATTCCACCTAATTATTTTTACTAGGATTTTTTTTTTACATCAATAAATCTCTTAGAGTCATTTATCCTTCTTACTAAATAATCCAGGATCCTCCTTTTCTACTAATATATTTATATCAGTTCATCAATAAATATATTCACATACATATGAAGATGTATGTGACCCTCTTGCTTGGATCAGAGTGTTGTTTAGCAAGAGTGTATCCTGATTGAATTTTGAATTTCAAATCAACCAGCACATAGCTCATTTTCCATACCTTTTGATTTTTAAGTCAGGGGAATTAATCCCATAATCATATGCAGTTGCTACTTAGTAATTTTTAACACTTCTTTTCCTCAATAGGCAAATTAGGCAAAATCAGCAGTTTAGACGTCTAAAATTTTTATGACAGACGTCTAAATTTGATCTCAGACGACTAAATCTTTATGACAGGCGTCTTAGAGTGTCTAAAATTGAAACAGAGAGTGAAAAACATTTTGAACTATATTCAGACATCTAAATTTTTTATGACAAACGTCTAAATTTGATCTCCGACGTCTAAATCTTTATGACAGACGTCTCAGAGTGTCTAAAATTGAAACAGAGAGTGAAAAACATTTTGAACTAAATTCAGACATCTAAATTTTTATGACAGACGTCTAAATTTGATCTCAGACGTCTAAATCTTTATGACAGACGTCTCAGAGTGTCTAAAAATTATTTCTTAACTTATACATGGATTTTCTTATGTCAGTTCTTTGTATATACATTCAATCCATAAATCCTTTATTCTCAAATTTTCTACCATTAGCCTGACTATTCTTGAAGTTTAAAATTCATTTTTCTTAGCAGAACATCTTGTAGAAACAAAGCACATAGTCTCAGCTGATATATATAAGTTCAACAACTACAAAACAGCAATTAACAATACATTGGTTTCTCAAAGTAACTTAAACAAAAGGTCTTAATCTAGTTCCTCATGAATGCATGATTTACTTCAGCAAAGTCTTTTTAAACATAGCATCCAAATCTTTAAGTAGTTAACTCATCCAATTCCTGATCAACCATGTTCTTATTTACCTGCATAGTCACCATGAACTGCCTCATACAAATATGAGACACCCAATGGTGCACAAACACAAAAGGGTCAGACTAATTGTCTGGTATGAATAATCTAACTGAAAACATGATCATATTCAATTCCATTTATATTCCAGTGCTTTGTATGAATAAGAAACTCAGTATCTTCTTTGTACATGTTTTTGTGAGGCATGTGCATTCATATCAGTGTTAAACAGATTATATATAGGTGATCACAATGGCTTAATTCATAGAAAACAATCATAAGATTCATCAATAAAAACATCATAAGCCAACCAAATGCAATCATCAATTCAGTCATCATGCCCTTTTCAACTTTACTGGCCATCAGGGATTTTGCCCAGGCCTCTCCTGAACCTATTTCTAAAGTTCATTATCAAATATAATAGGTTCTTTAGCTACTTTCTCTTTTTAAACACACACTGCCTGGGACATCTCTCTGTTAACCCAGCACACTCAGGCCCCTGGGTATAAACATACCATGTGTGAGCTTGCAATGTTCCCCTTGCCAAGCTATATTTTGTAGCCCTAAGATCCCAAGTCCTTAGTTAAATTACTAAGTACTATTTCTTTTTTTCATAACTTTGCTAATCCCTTCTGCATCTCACTTTTTAATCAGACAAATAGAAACAATGCAAGCAACATGTATTCATCCAGAGTTTGGTAAGTTATATTCTCAGAAGCAAACATTTAATCATGAAAATAGATATGGTTTCTTAGCACATTATTTTTGACTATGAGTTTCAGTGGATCAAGATGTAAGTATATGGTCCTAAGTATTTTACTGGTTATCTTTTCTTACCTCTGGTTCAATCAGATTCATGGTCTGGCTAAACCACAAGTATATTTGATTTGGGTATTTCATAAAACATAGAAGCTCAGCACATGTACAACATTGCACTTCTACATTTTCTTTTGTTTTAATCAACATGAGACATAAGCAACAACACAATGTTACAGCCCCATATTTCTTTCTATCTTCAGACCATATACCCACCACTTGAATCCGGGGATTTTCATAAACAATTTTTATAAAGAAAACTTATAAAAGAAATCACTCCATCTCAAAGCTAACCCATATCACAGATAAACATTTTGAACCATGAATCCATGACTCTCATTTTTTCTGGGTAAATCAGAGAGGGGTTCTATACTTAAACAGATTATTAACAAAACAAAGTCATCAAACCATAAGACATAACTTGTAAAAGAAAATGAATGATTAGTTCAAATAGGCTACCTCAATATTCAGGACTTAATGCCAAAGTTTTCAGTGAGGTTACTCACCTTAATCCTTCTTCTTCCTATGCCTTATGAACCCCTTTTTAGTCTTCTGCCTTCTCCTATTTTTTTCTCTGGTTTATGTCTTGTATATTATTTTCTTTAAGTGGTGAGGAAAAAATGGGTATGATCTCACTACCCCAAGCCTCTTTATATAAATCCTGGCTGTTACTAGGGTTTATGGAATTTACCCAATGTCAGTTCTACCCCATACATAACATAGCCGGCCTTCAAGAAATAAGAGGGCATGTGGTCCTTGTCTTCATTTTCGGAAATAAGCCTTATTCTTTTAATCTTTTCCCGGGTCATGTTATATCCATGACTTCTTATTTCCTAAATTAAAGAAATTACTAGAAATGGATAAAGTATTTGTTTAAGGACTCATGCCATTTCTATGTAACTTCTGTTTTCTTCCAGAAATTGGTTGACTGTATACATGTATAACACATGCATACCTAAGTCATTTATTTTTCTTTCTTTCCTTACATAATTTTAAGTTTATTTCTGCCTAGCTTTTATTTTCTTTGTACCCTATTTTATTTAAAGATAAAATTCTATCTTCATGCATATGTATTTCTAAATCAGTTATTTTAATTTATCTATTGATTTCTGCTAAATTCTTATTACACAGAAATCTGTGTGCATGTGTGTACATCGTCTTGTGCACATGTACATGTTTTAAACCATGTATCTGTAAATCAATTTCCTATTCCTATTTTTTTCAATGCAATTTCAAACAAATACAAACTAAATTAAATCATGAAATTACTCACAAAAATCAGGGTTATCACATTTACCCCTCCTTTTAGGAATTGTGTCCCACAATTCTTTCATACTTAACTTAAGTACCATTACTCCAGAAAATCAACTTCTGATCTCAAAACCATTCTCAAGCCAATCACTTAATTAAACACTATGCATATTAAAACAAAAATCATAATGCATATTTCAATCAAAACATTCATTAATATAAATAAATTTACCTTTCATTTAATCAAACAGTTGTGGATAATCATTTCTGATTTTATCCTCCACTTCCCATGTGCAATCGTTTGGGTCAAGACTCCATTGCACTTTTACTAATTTAATTTCTTTATTCCTCAATTTCTTGGTTTCTCTAGAAACTATGCCCACTGGCTCCTTTTCATAGATTATTCTAGGATCAATCTGCACATCCTTAGAGGATTCTAGTATTGCTTCCTTATCATGAACCCATCTTCTTAGTTGAGACACATGAAAGACATCATGCATTGCTCTCATTTCTTCTGGTAATTCTAATTTATAGGCTACTGTCCCTATTCTTTCTAGAATTTTATATGGTCATATATACCTAGGAATCAACTTCCCTTGTTTCCCAAACCTTAGAACCTTTTTCATGGGTGATATCTTGATGAATACATAATCCCCAACATCATATTGTACTGCCTTCCTTCTTTGATCTGCATATTTCTTTTTCCTATCTTGGGCAGAGGCAATTCTTTTTCTGATCAAAGCTATCTTTTCAGAAGTCTCTTTCACATTTTCTGGTCCTAAGACCACTTTTTCTCCAGATTCAAGCCAACTTGAGGGTGATAAACATGGTCTTCCATAAAGAGCTTCAAAGGGGGCCATGCCTATACTACTATGATGGCTATTGTTGTATGCAAATTCAGCTAAAAAGATATGATCCTCCCAACTTCCTCCCCAATCCAATACACAAGCTCTTAACATGTCTTCAAGCAATTTGTTCACAATTTCTGTTTGGCCATCAGTTTGAGGATGGTATGCTGTGCTTAAGCATAAATTAGTCCCCATTGCCTTGTGAAAACTCTGCTAAAACTTTGAAGTGAAGATGGTATCTCTATCACTTACTATAGTCTTTGGTATACCATGCAGCCTGACTACTTCTTTAATAAATAACTGGGCTAGGGTATTTGCATTTCTTTCTGATTTCACTGGTATAAAGTGGGCTGACTTGGTTAGCCTATCAACCACTACCCAAATACTATCATTTCCTCTCCTAGTTCTAGGCAAACCATCAATGAAATCCATTGATATGTCTTCCCATTTCCACTGTGGTATTTGCAAAGGTTGAAGCATCCCTGAGGGTTTTTGATACTCAGCCTTCACCTGTTGGCAAATCATACATTTAGATACATAGGTTGCCACTGCACTCTTCATACCACTCCACCAATAATCTCTCTTGAGGTTGTGATACATTCTTGTGCTTCCTGGGTGTATAGTATATTTACTTTTGTGGTAAGCATCCAAGATTTCTTGCTTCAACTCATCAACTGCTGGAACACATATTCTTTCTCCTTTCCTTAAATGGCCTTGATCATTCAACTGAAAACCTTCCACTGCCTTACCATTTAATATTTGAGTCTTCCTTTCAAATAAAAATGGATCTTGGTCTTGTAGCTTTACAACTTTATTTTTCAATTCTGATCCCAGAGTAATAAAACTTAATTTTCCCATTTCTACATTCTCACTGCATAAGCTCATATTTTCTATGTTATTACTTCCTATCTCTGAATCAATTAATAATGATAAAGTGTTAAACTCTTCTATCATTAATTTAGCTACTTTAGCATGTTGTCTACTTAAGGCATCTGCTACTTTATTAGCCTTACCAGGTGTGTACAATATTTCAAAATCATATGAGGCTAAGAGTTCAATCCATCTTTGCTGCCTCATATTTAATTCTTTTTGTGAAAACAAATATTTAAGTGATTCATGGTCTGTATACACCTCAAATTTTGCTCCTAACAAGTAGTGTCTCCATAATTTAAGAGCATACACTATAGCAGCCAATTCAAGGTCATGAGTAGCATACCTTGCCTCACTTGATTTCAACTGCCTAGAAGCATAAGCTATTACCTGATCTTGTTGCATCAACACTGCCCCAAGCCCTTGTCCACTTGCATCAGTATACACCACCAAGTTTTCATTTCCCTCAGGTATCTGAAGAATTGGAGCTTGTACCAGTGCTTCTTTTAATTTCCCAAAGGCTTTTTCACACTCCTCAGTCCAGGTGAACACTTGATTTTTCCTAGTCAATCTGGTTAATGGAATTGAGATTTTTGCAAAATCTTTTATAAATCTTCTATAGTAACCAGCCATTCCCATGAATGATCTGACTTCAGTGACATTAGTAGGCCTTTTCCAAGCTTGTACTACAATGACTTTATTGGAATCCACAGCTATTCCTTTTTCTGATATGATATGGCCTAGAAAATTCACTTCATTTTGCCAAAAAGTGCATTTTGAAAACTTTGCTTTCAAGTCTTCCTGTCTCAATTTCTCAAATACCATGTGCAAATGGTTTTCATGCTCTCTAACTGACTTAGAATAAATTAGTATATCATCAATAAATATTAATACAAACTTATCCAAGTATTCTCTAAAAATCCTATTCATCAAATCAACAAAATAGGAAGGAGCATTTGTCAAACCAAATGGCATTACTAAAAATTCATAAAGTCCATATCTGGTGTTAAAGGCTGTATACTTTATACTTTCCTCTTCTACTTTCATCTGATGAAAGCCTGAAGCTAAATCAAGTCTAGAAAATATTTTTGCACCACTCAATTGATCAAAGAGATCGTCAATTCTTGGTAAGGGGTATTTACTTTTAACTGTGACTTTGTTTAATTCCCTATAGTCAATACATAACCTAAGGGATCCATCTTGTTTCTTAACAAAGTCTACTGGTGCTCCCCATGATGAGCTACTGGGTCTAATAAAACCTTTTTCTTCTAGTTCAACTAATTGCTTTCTCAGCTCCATCAACTCCTTAGGCCCCATTCTAGTTGGTCTTTTAACCACTGGGTTAGCTCCTGGAATTACCTTGATTGAAAACTCAACTGGTCTGTGGTTTGGAACTCCCCTCACTTCACCAAACACATCAACATATTGATTAACTATGGGGATCTCTTCTAATGCAGGCATGGGTTTTTCATTTGACAATGTAGAAAGGTTGGCTATACCTCTATTCTTGTTTACCTCACAAAGAACAACTATTCTTTGTCCATCTGAAACTTTCAATGATATGGTGGATGTCTCCATATTTATGATAGCCTTATATCTACTCAACCAATCAACTCCTAAGATAATCCCTATGTCCGGATATTGCAACACATATAGGTTTGACTCAAACACATGTCCTCCTATATTTAGTCCCAGTTGCATGCACATCATACCCATAACACATGAACTACCTATAGGGCTCCTAATTAACAGTGGCTTACCAACAATCATACAATTCAATTTTAATTGTTGTGCAATATCATGAGAGATCAATGAGTGTGTAGCCCCAGTATCATACACTACTGCTAAAGGTATTGAGTGAATAAGCAAAGTACCTTCAACTTGACCATGCTTTTCAACACTTGATCCCTCAGCTGCCTTGCCTTTCCCTTCCAAAGCCCCTAATCTTCCTTGCTTAAAGTCTGGACAATTCCTCTTTATGTGACCTTCCTTCCCACAATGGTGACAATTGAAGGATGCAGGCCTAACATTTGTGCATCTATTCTTCATATGCCCTTCTTGGCCACAGTTATAACAAGTGATCTTCTTCTTTACTTCAGTAGCCCTGACTTCTTCTGGTTTCTTGGTGGAAGCTATGTCTGTTTTCTTCTTATCATATGGGTGAAATTTACCCTTTCCCTTCTTGTTTTGGTTATTCTTGAATGCCCTGAAATTCTCTCTAGCTTTATCATGTTGTTCAATGCTCAGAGTCAAATCCAAAACTTGATCAAAAGTTTTATCCTTGTATGGTAGCATGGCTCTACTAAGGCTAGGGGTCAACCCTTGAATATATCTGCCATTCTTAGCTTCCTCAGTAGTGATGAGCACTGCACCATACTTTGCCAATGATTCAAACTTCTGAGTGTACTCAGTGACACTCATAGTCCCTTGCCTCAATTTGATGAATTCCTCCAGTAAAGACTCTTTAGCTGATGCAGGGATAAATCTGCCCTCCAACATTGCTTTAAATTGATCCCATGTCACTTCCCCTTCAGGTATTCCAGCTATGATAACCTCCCACCAATCCAAAGCTGCTCCTCTCAATTGCCTGGATGCAATTTGCCTCTTCCTTTGGTCCTCAACTTGCATGTCTGCAAAGATTCTTTCCAAAATTCTGAGCCAATTTTGAACTCCCATAACTCCTTCTGTGCCATCAAAAGTTTTGCCTCCAAGATTGGTAAAAGTCTTGAGTAGTTTGGAAAGTTCCTCGTGTGGATTTTCCTGCCTGTTGCCTACTCCATCCCTTAGGGCTCTCATGAATTCTTGCACATTCACCATGGGTGGTTCACTTGTTCCTACATTTTGATGTCTGGGTCCTACCATATCTCTATGGATATAATACTTAGGTTAGTCTGTTTTGTCTAATATTCTATAGATTACTCATTTTAATCTATCACTTATTCTGTCATAATAGATATCAATAGTGTAAACATTAACAATCAAAACATCCAAAGCAATCAACACTTCTATACATCCAATGCAAACAAGTTCATACAAAATTTTGCTATGTTATTTAACAACATAGCTCTGATACCAAATGAAATGACCCTAACTAATTCCACCTAATTATTTTTACTAGGATTTATTGATGTAAAAAAAATCCTAGTAAAAATAATTAGGTGGAATTAGTTAGGGTCATTTCAAAAATGTATGATTTTACCAGTCACCGGAACATTGTTCTGACCCTTCCTGATTACAACCCACATGATAGATTGAAGGACAAGTACTGGTGTTTGGCATGTTTGGTGCCGACAAGGACACTTGACTTTGGAAGTGTCAAATCTTAGTCAGAATATATATAGCTTATTATATTTTGTTATTCCAATGTAAGTTTACTGTTAGTACACTAATATGCATTCTTTCGTTTTAATTGCAGGATACCAAACCAACGATCCGTACTTTGGTGGACTTGAATTTTTGATTTAACGAAAATTCAGGCTCACTAGGATGCGAGTTTTTGCACTCGATCTTCTTTGAAGTCTCTGTAATCAAATCTGGCTCAAGTATCAGTTTCTCGCCTGCATTCCACCAACAATAAAGAGCATTGCACGGTCGGCCATAGATGCCTCAAATGGTGTCATACCGATGCTGGACTAATTACTGTTGTATGCGAACTCTACTAAATGCAAATGATCATCCCATAAGCTGCCAAAATTGAGATGCAGGCTTGCAAGAGATCTTTTAAGATATGATTCACCCTCTTGGTATTCCTATTAGTTTGTGGGTGATAAGATATACTAAGATGCAGCTTCATCTCCAACGTCTCTTGTAAGCTCCTCCAAACCCCGCTAGTGAACAAAGGGTCTCGGTGACTCACAATGCCTTTCGGCACCATGGAATCACATAACCCGCTTCATATACAACCAGGGTAGGCCAATTTGGATGTTGTTCTACTAGATTTTACAAGTATGAATCTTTAACTCTATGTTAATCTATCGGTTATAACCCAAATGCTATCGTACCCTCCTCTAGTCCTTGGCAATCCATCGATGAAGTCCATCGAAACTTGTTCCCATTTCCATTCGGGAATCTTGAGCGGTTGCATCAAACCACTCGGCTTCTTCTGCTCTGCCTTTACCATTTGACAGTTCATGCACTTCGAGATGAATGTCCCAACATCCTTCTTTATCCCAATAAAATGTCTGCATCATATCATGGTACATTTTATTACCATCGAGATGTATAGTCAATCTCGAATGTTGGCGCTCTCGTAGCACCTCATCCCTCAACCCATCAACATCAAGAATAAACAATCTCCCATCGTTACGGAGCCAACCATCACGGTCAATCCCGTACAGGTTCATCTCCTCAAATTATGTTCCTTCCTCTATCTTCACCATGATCTTCTCTAGTCTAGCGTCTTGCCTTTGACTAGTACCAATCCACTCAATAAAAGTAGGTCTAGTCATCAAGCTAGCCAAAACTTCCAACTCTAGCTCACATCTAAGTTTAAAATCATAGCCAGCGATAAACTCCAACTGCTTCTACTCTAGGAACATTTCTCCCAAGCTAGCATGTCTCCTACTCAAAGCATCAGCGACCGCATTTCCTTTGCCATTCGTATAGGAAATACAAAAGTCGTAGGAGGCCAGGAACTCTAACTATCGTTGTCGACGAAGGTTAAGATCCTTCTGGGAGAAGAGATACTTCAATGATTTATGGTCCGTATACAACTCGAATCTCTCCCCAAGTAAATAATGCCTCCATATCTTCAAATTAAATATAATTACCACCAACTCCAAATCATGAGTTGGATATTTCCTCTCATGCAGTTTCAGTTGTCAACTAGTGTGGGCGACAATCTTTCCCCTCTACATCAACACTACACCTAATCCAGTACCATAGGCGCCTGTATATACTATCAACTCCGCATTCTCGCTTGGAATAAGTAACAACGGTGTGCTCATCAACTCCTTTAGACTTACGAACGCATGCACTCACTTCACGTCCCAAAAAAAATGTTTGATTCTTCTACATCAAGTTGGTTAACGGTGCTGCTACCTTAGAGAAGTCCTAGGTAAAACGTCTATATTATACCACCAGTCCAATGAAACTTCACACGTCTGTAGCGATCTTGGGTCGACTCTAGTCCTATACTGCTGCCACCTTCACAGGATCTACAACAATACCCTGCTCAGAAACAACGTGACTCAAAAATCGCACTTCCTTCCTCCAGAATTGACCCTTCGAAAACTTCGTCTTTAATCGGTGTCTTCTCAACACCTCAAGCATAATCCATAAATGTTCCCAGCGTTCTTCCTATTTCCTCAATAAAACAAGGATATCATCAACGAATATAGGTACAAACTTATTCAGTTGATCCCTGAAAACACGATACATAAGATCAACAAAGTATCTGGTGCTTTGGTTAGGTTAGCCCGAACGGAATAACTGACCACTCATAAAATCCAAACGGTGTACGAAATGCTATGATCGACACACTCTCCTTCGCCACTCTTAGTTGATGAAACCCCGTCGCATGGTCCAACTGAGAGAACACCTTGGCACTGTAGAGCTGATCGAACAAGTCATCAATACATGGGAGTGAATACTTGTTCTTTTTCGTCGCCTTATTCATCTTATGGTAATCTACACACAACCTCAGAGAACCATCCGCCTTAAGGATGAATACTACAGCTGCGCCCCACTCTGATATGCTCCTACGAATGAATCCTTGCCTCATTAGGTCATTCACTTGCGCCTCCAACTCCTTCTTTTCTCTGGATGTCATACGCCTCAAAGGCATGACTATTGGCCTGACATCCTTTATTAAGTTTATGCGGAACTCAATCTCTTGTTATGGTGATAATCCGACCACCTCCTCGAACATGTCTGGATACTCTCTCATGATAGGCACAGATGACAACTCAACATGTGGAACCTCGAACGAATATAGAAAGATAATCTTTACTCCATTCTCCAAAAGGCAGCCAATCACTATTGTCTGCCCCTCCACGGCCCCAATCATCACCAATAACCGCTCGCAATCCACTACTACCGCATGTTTCCTCAGCTAGTCCATTTCCGAGTTAATACCAAGCCCCATAAAACCAAAAAAGCAATCAAAAACAAACAAACATTCATGACTCGATAAGGCGAAGTCCCGACAAACTATGCAAAGGCTAGTTGATCCTCCAACGGGGTTTCTAATAATCAAAGGTCGGTTAACTATCTCAGGTTTCAATCCCAATTTGTATACCAGATCACTAGATATGAAGGAATATGAAGTCCGATATTGAATAAAACACGTGCAAGTGTATCAAAAATAGAAAGCATACCCTATATAACGACGCTCTTCCCCTTCTCTTGTGTCGATGGAGAATTCGACGAAGCTGGACCAGTGTTCAAATCGTAAGCAGATACAACCTGCTTATTCTTCAGTGGCTTTGGGCAATCCTTCTTCATATGCCCTAGCTTGTTACAATTAAAACACCCTTTCTTTTCATTTGTCCAATCCTTGCTAAGATGGCCCTTCTCTCCGTAATTATAGCAAGTAAGCTCCTACTTGTCCTTTTTCTAGCCACCCTTCTGAAGCTGCACCTTCTTCTTGTTGTTGTCCCACTTCCTCTTTCCTCCCCCGCCAACTTATGGCTTTGGCTCATCCTTGGGGCAACATACAACTTAGGCTTATAATATAGACTCTCATGTCAAAGTGCCTTCTCCCCTAGCCTCTCAAACGACTCATCAATATGACTCAGGAGTTTCTCTCCTAAGTAGTCGTCTAAGCCCATAATGAACTTCTCAATCTTCTCAAGTGGGGTATCGATAAAAGATAGACCATAATTTGACAGTGCCTAGAACTCAGCCATGTACTCCGACACAAACATATTCCCATGTCTCAAGTCAGCAAACATTCGGAAGAGCACTTACTTCTGAGCGGCTAGTATGTACTTCTCTTCAAACCTCACCTTCAACTGCTCCCAAGTAGTCTAATCATCAGAAGTAGTAATCTTGATGGCATTCCACCACCCCATAGCACATCCCTGAAGCTATCTAGAAACCATCTTCCTCTTTATCACATCCTCTAACTCATATCCTTAAAAATGCATTCGCAGGTGTCCAATGAATCTTGCACTTCAAAGGTTGATTCTGTTCCAAGAAATGGTCTGCCTCCTAGAGTGGAGTAATTATTGCTCAATTTGGAAAAGTTAGCCCACGGCGCTTGCACTGGAGCACTACCACCAACACCCCCAGCAGGGGCAACTTGGGCATTTTGAACCATGACTGGCACCATTTCAGCGAACATGTTCTGCAAGTTGGGGTTAGCAGTCCCCGATCCCGCCCCTTGCTCAACTCAAGAGATGGGGTTCGTAGCAGCATTCCTTATTAGCTAGCTTATTCTTATAAGATATAATAAGAATGACCGGTCTCTCTAAAAGAAATAGTGGTTTCCGTGAATGTAATGTAACTTTTTACTATATATACTACTACATAGTTTTGAAAGCTGAAATATAACAAGTGAGCTCTCTCATATATCGCTCGATTCATTCTATGGTGATAGCTCAATATCTCTAATGGATATAAGTATCAACTTAGGTTGTCTACGCAACCTTGCTCTGATACCAAAAATGACGACCGTCCTACAACTTCGGTACCCAGTATAATTGTACAGTGCACCATGGAGGTACCCGGCCGATTTAAGGCGATATCCTAGGGTGAAAAAGCAAAAAATATCCAAACATAGAACCTGTAGAATATCTCACAACGCGTGAGAAAATATAATATAGTAACATAGATGTAAAACAGGCGAGACATCGATATAATTAAATGAACCATAAATAAGAACATCATAGTGCAACAGGTTAAACTGAAATAATAGAGTTTATACATTCCAAATCTCCAAAATAAACTCCAAACTGTCTCTAAAGTAATACAAGTAGCGGTATAGCTCCACGGTACTGCACAGCGGAATATAAACGATGGTAAGCTCCAAGTAAAGATATATGAAAGCTTTACCTCATGCTCGTACCCAATACAACTCCATGCACTATCCAGACTTGTTATCCCTAATCTACTCATTTAAGAGTACCCAAGATAATAAAAAACAAAGCATAAAACCTCGGGTCAGACAATAGTCTGGTGTAAGCAATACATCATCTCAAAATACTGTAAAAATTGTATATAGTAAATAGGGGCATAAGGTATGAAGAACCATACCTAACTTGTCCCTGCATCCAAAGAGTTAGCACATAAACACTGTATATGATACACTACTATCATATGTGGAAATATGGGGTATAGGGGTATCACATAGAATATCAAGGATACGACAAACATGGCATCCATCACACAACCTTGCATCCTTCAATCAAGTGCTTAGATTTATGATAACTCTTACAAATGCTTGACTCATTGCCCATACAGATAGCAAAGGATCGGACAAACATAGAAGTCCAAAAATATGGGTAGACGTAGGCTACCCTAGGAACATGCAGACTACCCAATCCTAACAATGAGCATCACAACTTCAGAGTTACCCATCAATCAGTTAGCACATGTACCGATAGTAGAACTACCTCACATATGCTCAACTCATGCCCACGCAGATGGCTAAGGGCTGGACACATGTAGATGTCCAGACACATGGGTACACACAGGCTACCATGTCTCACTCACGAGCATCACAACTTCATGTTCTACTCTACAAGCTATTACGTAGAACTCGTCCTCTTAGTCCATCAACATATTCCATAATCAACTGCCACATCGAGTCATCAAAGTCGTCGCACTTCATTGGTTGCTATTCTAAAGTCATTTTGAGTTATCCTGGAGTCATCCATCCCTATTCCAAACCAGCTCCCAAAACCACCATGCGAACTCCAAGAATTACCGCGATGCCCCTTTATCTTTATGCCAAGTCCGAAGCAAACACCCCAAAAGCACCATTCCACGTTCTGTCCGGCCCTCCTTCTATGGTCGGACCGAAGCCATTGAACAACATCCCATGATAGGCTACTAAATAGGATTTCTTGTCCAGTCTTCACCACCGAACCAAGTAACTACCGGACATGATTTCCTATCATGTCCTCTACTGTCGAACCAAACAACTACCAGATAGGATTTCATGTCCGGTCTTCCACCACCTAGTATAATACTACCGAATAGGATTTCCTGTCTGGTCTTTCACTGTCAAGCCAATATAGATCCGAACCAGCACTCCCCATTCCTGAAGCCAACCACCGGACCATGCCACCACCGGAATCAAACTACCATCAGACAGCCTTTGCCAAACCAAAACCTGTAGTTCCTTCAACACGCCATCTTCGTTCCAATACTATCGCTGCATTCAATACTTCAACCCTCATGCATCGGCTATGCAATGATATGACTCTAAACACTCTAAAGCATATCCGTCGAAGTCCGGTTACATGGTTCCTACCTATAGTTCACTCCGATGAGTGTTTTCAACCATATAAGCATACAAACTAACACCTTACACGCACCAAACAATATCCAAACATGTAAATCACATAAGCAATCAAAGAACTCATCATGCAAGGTGTCTACAACATAGCCTAACATATATCAAGGCAAACAAATATCCAAATAACATGTCTACAACACCAAAAATCCATCTATTCATGCTTTTACAACAAGTTGAGTTTTAAGCAGCATTAAAACTCAAATTTGACTTTAAAAAATGGATTCAAAACATGTTAAAATCTATAAATATATATATATATATAATAAGGTTAAAGATGATAAATCACTCACCAAATCTCTAAAATCAAACTTTTGCACGTAAATCAAGGCAAACTCGAAAATCAACAACCAAGCCCTAAGTTTTCTTCTCTAAAAATGTGGATTTAAAGATCTCTAATGTCCCCTTTCTAATCTACCACTAATATATGATTTAGACTTGATTTGGAGAAGAAAAGATAGTTTTGGATGGAGAATGGATCGCTGGAGGCTTAGATCTATTTGGAAGATGGTAGAAATGATTTGGAGATGATTGTTTCAGCCAATATAGGTATAAAACCTGAAATGGGTTAATGAGCCTATCCCCAAACTCACTAGTTACCCACTGAGTTGGTCTAAAAATTATCAATCTTCAAACAGCCATATCTCCTAGATAGAAAGTCCAAATCGCCATTACGACCACACTACGGAAAGTGAAACCATCATATCTTTCTAATGGAAGTAGTTTCGGATGCTAATTCGGATTATATCAAAGTTATAACCACTACGAGTTTTCAAGGGTAAAATCGTCCAATGATATTCTAAAGATAGGAAATGTCCCAAGTAGGCATTTTCCAAAATCATAGAGTCATACGACCTCAAATAAAATTTAAAAATAATATTTTACGATCATACGATACGTAAAATATAGGTCGTTACACCCGACCTTGATCAGGTTGATTTAAGCTTTGTCAACATGCCAAATCTAACTTGCCAAACACTACTATCTTTAGAGCATCGATAAGGGCCACTTCATAGGCATACAACATGTTTGGTATTTATCCTTTTTAACTTCTTTTAAAGATTTTCTAACGATGGTTTTTTTGTAACCACTCCTATTTGTTTGAGCTACAGTGAACCAAGTCGAGGCAGGCATATCCACCCATATGTATAAGGACTACATTCGTCGGATCAAGGCACCTAAAAACAACACCAAGAACTTGGCCATTATTCTGAATGATGAGAATCGCCGCTGGATATGATTGTTAGGCCCAAGGCAGACAATATGCGGTGTTGTAGCTATGGTGAGGGCCCTAATTCTATGACTACCAAGGCCTGTGGAGGTCGTGATTAGAGAACTAACAATGGTAGTGCCAGAGGTGGTTGTGGATGATGACAACAAGGACATTATATCGGACCTAGGGCAGAATGAAGTAGGTGATCATGGTGAGTAGAAAACTTATGACCTAGCCCTTTTGGCGGACGTCATGGTTCCGGGCTAGGATCTTATTATTGACTGGTCTAATAGTTATTCTAGCACCACAAGAGACCTGAGGCAGAGAGGACGAGCGATTGGGCGTAGGAGTCGGACATGTCGCCGAGTGACGGCTTCTCCTACGGGACCTCTTCCGCTTGTGGGTTTCCGACCTAAACTTACACCATGCCCCCCCGACACACAAAACCTCGATGGATCACAATCTAGTAGTAACAACATCGAGTCTCCAGACTTGCATTTAGTCAGGAGGTGATGAAGGGATCGATCTACCGAGGGTAGCTTAGCTTTGCATCGCTCTTTCTTATTTTTCTTCATGCTTTTTTCCAACCCCTTCTTTCTTTATTTGTTTTTTTATCTGGCTTTTGGACTAAGTGGCTTTCAATCTAACCTGTACGTCAGGATGGAGACGAAACGGTTCAAGGACTAGGGAGCATGCTTGGAAGGACAATGGAATGGACTTTAAGAGCTTAGAGTGCAAGAGTAATTAAGCGAACAGGTCGGTACCGACCTCGATCTTTTAGGTCTATACCAAGCTCTTTTTATTGCCTTATAGGGTACTAGAGCTACGGGTTATGGATTGATAAGGAAAGTGATCATCATAGGGCCCATTTCTGAGGAAGTAGGTAAACAGCTCCGAAGAAGCTCTAAAGAGAAGGATAGGTACGGAAGTTGTTAGAACATCTCCATAATGACCATATTTCTAAGGATAAAGTGCTTGGAACTTGATGGATCGAAGGTAGAAGGCAGAGTAGAAGGAGATGGCATCATTCGTGACCGAGGAATCAGATCGGTACCAGCATGATTAGGAAGGTACCAATATGACTCTTGGGACTCCATCTCCCTTTCTACTTTCTCGGATATGATGTTAGAACTAGTATTTCATAGATCTGCGACTTAGTTGGGACGATTTCTCTATAAATATGAGAGTAGAGCAATTGGTAGAGGACTTTTGGCACTTCAACTTCTTCACTCTATTTCTCTACATGACCTAGTCATAAAGGAAGCTACTTTTTCTTATTATAGGCTATTAGAACTTGAAATCCCTTGTACGTATGACTAAAATCTCTGAAAAATAAGATTAAAGTGGACATAGGTAGATATGCCGAACCACTGTAAAAGTTTTGGTGTCATTTGCTTTGTTTTATCATTTTATGCTAGATATCTTTATTTTAGTTCATTTTTGGGGTGGTGTGCCATTTTCCAACTCAACATTTTGGTGCTTTCACTAAGAATTGAACTTAGGCGTAAATCTAGCTATCTGTTGTGGACTAGAGCATCCAAAGGTTAGATCCATAAGGTTTTCATCAAAAGATTTGAAGGAATTTCATATTGGAATAAATGGCACCATCAAAGAAGTATGGTAGATCTGGAGCAGTAGTTGGTGCAGATGAAGGAGTTTCCCACCATGTTAAAGTTACTAAGCAACTGGCAGTAGCGTTGCCAGGACCATCTGCCCCCATAAAATGATCACTAGAGTGGAATTCGATAAGATAATGATGGAGTTGAATCAAAAGATGGCAGATAGTTAGAAGGCTCTACTTGATAAAATGGATGCTAACATAGCCTTGCTGACTCAACAGTCGTAGAGGATCGAGAGCATGAGGGAATCGTCACCTACTAGATTTGAGGAGGATAATTCATCTTCTTTTGGTTTGAATAAAAGAGATGGAAAGCAAAAGGAAAAGACTATTGAAACGGTAGGGACGAGTGCTGGAGGGATTGGAAGAGACCCCGCTAGGGGAATTTAAATTGGTACCGACCAGAATCAAGTCGGTACCAAGATGAATTTGAGGCCCTTAGAGGGGCGGGAAGTTGAGGATGTCAACTTATTTGATTCTGAAGATGATTTGCAATATGCTAGTGTTAAGGATGGACTGGATGTTAAGGCTCATGATGTTGGTGCTTAAACAGCCACTATGGAGCCAATCAGACATCAAAAAATAACTGAAGGAGTGGTTCTTCCGAAGATTGGAAAACCTAGACATCAGCGAACTGAGGCCGTTTGCAGAGTCAAACACTCGGCGTAGCACTTGATAGTTATCCTTTGGAGTAACAGGATAGTGAGGAGCATATAGCAGACATGAATAAGTAGTTGTTGAAGGAGAATAAGTGGAGAAATAATGAACATTGGGATTCTGGGTCTAGTAGAACTCCATTCACGGAGAACACCTTAAGGGAAGAGTATCCTAGGATGTTTATGATGCCTACAATGTCATCATATAACGGGACTACTGACCCCAGGCCACATTTATTTAAGTATGAGTAGCACATGGATGATGCCAAAGCAACAGATGTAGTTCGATGTACGTGTTTCCCTATTTTTTGGATAGGGTCACGTCGATGTGATTAACTCAGCTCGTGCCAAAATCCATCTCGACTTTTAATGAGTTAGCAAAGAAGTTTTTGGATCAATTTAGGCTTCACGCCACCAGCCTAACACGTGATGTCCTTATCGAGCCTTTCTTAGGGACCTCAGGAGTCAATGAAAGGGTTTCTGGGTGGATTTAATATTGTTGTTACTTCAATTAATAATCCAAATGAGAGTATGGTGTTAATGGCATTGGTCCGAGGCATACATCTAGATACAGACTTTGGAAAATAGCTGAGGATAAAGCAGTTGACAGCTATGGAGGAATTCCACTGGAAGGCAAACCAATTCTTGCATTTGGAAGAAGCAAGTCAAGTTGCTGGGAAAACTGGTGGTGGACAGTTGAAAGTAGTAATTCAAAGTAATGTAGCAATTAAGTAGACCAATGAGAGCTCCGGTAACGTGGCCGTGAATGTTGGTAATTCTGGAAATCAAAGGAAGAGAAACCAAGGCATTGTGGACAGATGGAATGATGCCAAGAAGCGTCC
This sequence comes from Allium fistulosum, assembly GCA_030737815.1. Taxonomy (NCBI): domain Eukaryota; kingdom Viridiplantae; phylum Streptophyta; class Magnoliopsida; order Asparagales; family Amaryllidaceae; genus Allium; species Allium fistulosum. The sequence continues at coordinate 79,548,209 of CM060908.1, read as the reverse complement.
AAGGAATATGAGGATCGATGAGTACATGTCTTTGAATGACACACTCGAAAACATATACCTTGCCATAAAAGGCACGAAAATGTATAAGAAGCCACCTAAGAGAGAGGTGACTGAGGCAGAAAATCGCTCGGGACAATTTTGTCGATTCCATGAAACTCATGGGTATAACACGAATGAGTGTAGGCTCTTAAAGGTTTCATTGAGGAATTGATACGGAAAAAGAAATTGCAGGAACATGTTAGTGAGCCATAGGATGATGGAAAAAACGGTAGACCCCAAGGGTCGAACGCCCAAGGAAACTAGCCTGGACCTAGTGAAGAGGGGCCTAGGCAGCTAGATGGAAGAATTGTTATCGACAAATATAAAAAGGACCTCATCTAGTGGAAGAAAGCTAGAATAAAATGGAAAGAAATGCAGATTCTTTAAAGCATATACGATAGGAAAGCTATCTTTCGATTGAGGACGGGGCTATAGAAAAGTAGCAGCGGTTGATAATGGATGATATTGTCTTTAAGGATCAGGAGTCTGACGGGATTGAGGTACTAACATTTGATCCCTTGGTGATAACAGTTGTGATTGGGCTGGCTTATGTGCATCATGTTCTAGTGGATTATGGGAGATCGGTGAACGTCCTGTTCAAACGTACGTTTTCCAGATAAGGATCGGTCTAAAGGATGCCAAGCCTTGTAAATCCAGGATTTAAAGATTTGCTAGAAAGGCAAAGAAAGCCATGGGACTATTGATTTGTCCATGGAGTTCGGTGAAGGAGGCCGCAAGGCTGTGTGGATTCAGAAATTTGTTGTTGTGGATGATTTCTCGGCATGTAACACCTTTTTGGGCTGACCGACCCTTGCTGCTTTTAGAATAGCCCTAGCACTTTGGTATCTGATGATGAAGTTCCCCATGGAGAATGGGGTGGGATCGATTAGTGCTGACCAGAGTGCTAGTCGGGAATGTTACATCGCTGAGCCCAAAGAGGCAAAGAAATAAGAGAAAGGAAAAGGCACAGTCTGGGTCAGGAGTGATCCACTGTGTTAGATGGCAATCGTTGATAGGATCACAATCCCACGAGAATGGAATAGCAACCTGTTGCGATGCTATTTCACTTGGATTTATTTAGTTTATTTTCAACAAACAAGCCACCCTAGAACATTGAGGGAAATGTAATAAGGAAAGACTTAGCTTGTTTTCTTTTATAAATAAAATTATCTTCTTGAACCAATGAAACCGTGTTCATGTAAGCAAAACCCTATGATGCATGATTATCAGTATATTTAGATACCCAAAGATAGGTACTGACTCCTTTGATCTAGGATCTGGACAATGGAGTATAATCATAAGGGTCGATCAGATAATTCGATCTTATCCCTTTGGTATTGACTATTGCCTAGAAATAGGCAAAGTGGATAAGAGATGACCAGAATTAGGTAGCTAAAGTGCCAGTTTCGAGAGATAGAAACTGGTGCGTGATTAAAAATTTAATGACCATGCTTGCGGCTTAACAGGATATGCTCGGCTTAGGATAAGCGAGGACAGTCAACGGAACTCTCAATCGATACCCGAAGATAGGTGAGACTGAGAACATATGCTTATAGATAGGCGTCCAAAGCACTGGTTCCAGTAGATATAAACTAGTGTGCGGCCATGATTTCTATGACCGTGCTTGAGGACTTACATAATGTGCTCGATCGAGAAAAGCGAGTATAATCGATGAATGCTTTCGACTAAGGCCCAGAGATAGGCGAGATCAGAAATAAGTGCCCGAAATTAGGTACCATCAGACTCCTCCGATCTAGGATCAGGACTAGGAGAGTATAATCAGATTAGGGGGAAATCAGATAATTTCCCCATGTTATTAACCTTTGGTCGATGTCCATAGATTGGCTAGGTCAAAGGATGATGCCCGGATTCGCGCATCTAGAATGCTAAGTCCCGAAGACAAGACTCGGTGTGTGGTGGAGTTATAGGAAATATGATCCCATCATGGCCCAACGGACACACTTGGCCCAGGCCAAGTGGTGGAAATCAATGGATAAACAGGAAACGACACGGAAATAGGATATTGGCGAGATCAAGGACGTTAGCATATGAAAGTACAAACCACTGTTTCCTAGAAATAGGAAACAACACGGAACTCGGACTATTTATGACTGGATATTGGTCGAAGGAAGCTTGACTTGACCCAGGATAAACAGGAATAACCAAAGAGTTGGTTAACTATTAGTTTTGCTTAGTCAAACGGAAACCCTTTGGCAACAGTAAACATAGCTAAGTAATGGAATATACTTAAAAGTAACTGTAGGAATTTTAATTATATGTATAGAGTTACAGTAAGTAAAAGCATTGTACAGACCCAAACATGTATAATATGGGTGGATTACAGAACAAGCAGTTATATTATATATGCAGGCAGTTGTATATAGGCAGGAATAAAATATAAAGTGCAGAAATGTAGATGGAACAGACGTTGAAATAGAAAAACAATCTTCCATTACATTCAACCTTTATATAAAACAATTGTAGGGGCCGGTCTCGCAAAAGCATGACCTATGTACAAAAGGAAAACAAAATGTAAAACCAAAGAGACAAAAGGAAACTATCTCGTCATCACTTAAGGCTAACTGGAGAGCCTACTTCTTATGCCACTTCTTCTTCTTTCTACCCATGCTTCCTACACCATCGTAGGGTCTCTTCTAACCCATATTACTCTCGGTTTTCCCTTTGGATGTGCTACCTTTGGAGAGAGTGGCATCCCCTTTAGTGATTGTGATCGTAGGATCTTCAAACTGGTCAACAGGGGGGATCGGTCTTTGTAGTAACGTCGATGTTGCTGCCCTTCAGAGGCTTTACGGTAATAGGGAGTATTCTCGGAGAAGGCTTTCGTTCCTCGGAACCACCAAGCTTTTCAAATCCGGGCTCGGTCTTGAATTTTAGTTTGGAAATATCAATCTTCAACCTCTCTATGATAGAAATAGAAATGGAACCAATCGGGCCCGAGGCGCTTGTAATGGTAATGTCTTCCCCCATGGACTGGGAAGTGTCATCCAATCCCTCTAGAGATGCAATTTCTTTCGAATCAGGACCAGGAGTGGAGCCAAAGGGAAGTCTTGGAATGATCAGTCCTGTAGTTATGGAGATTGACTCGTAGTAATTGCAGTAGGGCCTAAGCCAATGTGATTTGTGGTGGAGGAGGAGGAAGTGAAGGGCGAATTGTGAGTTCATAAACAGAGAAGTAAAGATTAGTAACAGTCTTGAATGAGAACCAAAGGATATCAAACACTGGAGAGATGAGGAATATACCTTCATCAATTAGAGTCTCCTTGGCAGCATATATAATGATCTCACCCTCTTCTATGGTCGACATGATAGTTTGAGAAATGGAAACAAGAATACAAGGCTCGTCAGAGGTAATTGCTGTAGAAGCTGGGATAATCTGGGTAGCTTTGGAGTAGGCCCCCTCAAATATTGGAACCTTAACTACAAGCTCTTGGATTTTAGGACATAATGATTCTACATGGCCCGATGCACTTTGGTTAGCAGGAGCTTCAGTGGAAGCTTCAGCAGCAGCGACATCTTCCCCAGCTAGGATAGCTTTTCCCACTTTAGGTTTCAATGTCGTTGGCATCAAGATACTTAGCTTTCAATTCATCTTCGATGAGGCCTTCACCAGCTAATTCCACATGTCTTAGTACCTCTTCCCAAGCATCGGCAAGAGTGACGACATAAGTGCTACCCGTCCATTCAAGTTCTTATATTGGATAACGTAAGTGAACAGCCATTAAAAGGTGGAATTCAGGTCTTCTTTTTCTTTGGCCATTTTCTCCTTCAGCTCCATTAGTTCGTTCATGGTTGTAGCATGGTCAACCTTATCATCAAGTTTCTCAGTTTTTACCAGAAGCAAGGTCAATTCAAGCTTCTTCTTGTCGGTATGAAATTCCTGGATCTCAGCTTCCTTGTTCTGTAGAGCCTTTTCTTTCTCTAGGAGGGTCGGGTATTTGCTTGTGAGCTGCATTTAGAGAGAGAATTCTCCTAATTGGCAGATTTTACAAGGTTTTTCAGCAATGTCGGCCTGATTATGAGCACATTTCATTTCTTCGGCCAAGTCTTTAGTTTTTTTCTTTAATGCCTGAGCCGCATCTCTTTCTTCTTCTACTTTGGCCAAATCCTTCTTATACTCCTATACAATTATGTCATAGCTTCTCTTCTATGACTTAAACGATTGGGTATCAGTATGGTTAATTTTGTTGATGTTAGAAAGGGCAAAGAAAAGTTTCTTCCATTTATACCCCTAGAATATGAGCTCTTGGATCCCTCCGACCCTGCGGTTTTCCTTTTCCATAGGAATGTATTTGAGGTCATGGTCGAACTTGCTTAGTTAAGAATACGTCTAAGAAGCCAGCATACATCCAGCTCGATGGGGCTGGAACAGGAGTGCGATAGACAGAAACCCCTTTGGATTATGGGGATAAAGGAATTGTGTTAGTCAAAGAAAGTGATGCTGGAATTTGATGCTATGGGGGGATCAGTGGTTGAGATCGAGGCATGAGAAGGCCAAAAGAAGAACTGTGGAGGTCACCCAAATCTTTGTATCGCTTTCCTTGGTCATGAGATTCTCTCCCCTATGGTTGTCTTTTCTTCCTATCCATTTCCACTTGGCGGTCGCTTTCCGCCTTGCATTCTCTTTCCTTTCTTCGGGCTCTCTCTTCGTCTGTCTCTCATTCACTATAAGAGAAGGAGCAAGGAGAATAAGGCTTAGGGGTTAGCTTCCTCTTCTTGGAAAAACCATGGTGAATGGTGAAGATAGCCAAATTAGTCTCTATCCATTGTACCTTAAACGAAAGAAAGGATTGCATCAGTATTGGAACATTGGAATGTGAGTGAATGCAAGGAATGTGTGTTCGTGATCCTAGAAGTGTGAGGAGTCTCGGCGCCCCTCTAAGTACTATATTAACCATGTTCGGAAGGTAGTAAAGATGGAGTCTTGCCTCTCTCGGCTAAGATACCCTCAGATGGAAAGCTGAACCCTAAAGGGTATTCTTTAATGAGATCGCCAATCAGAATGTCAAAATCACTCGGCGAGCCAAAAATGTCTTCTGAAGAACCAGCTTGAAGAGTCCATCCACTATCGACGCTGTACATGGTTCTACTGTTTGCTGAGAATTCCTAATAATTATTTTTTTCGGACATAGCAAAGCAAGAAGTCTGGTGCCTTTTGGAGATGTCACTCTATACAACTCGTTTCCTTCTTGATCAAAGTCCTCCTCATCGTCGTTTTCTTCATCTCTTTCTTCTTCTTCCTTTTCTTCTCTTTCATCTTTTCTTCCCTCTCCTCCTTCATGGACTATCTCCATTTCAACCCTTTCTTTCCCTTCCACTGGCACTTCACTGGCGATGTGCACTTTCGCTGCTCTATCGATGGATTTACTGATGTTTTTCATGCCAGATGGGCCTCCAACTCCCAATGGATATCTTCGTTGGAGCTCTGAATAGGGGCAAAAGACCTGGTAGGCATCCTAGGAACTCTTGTTGGAACTTCAGTAGGAACCATTCAAGAGGTAGAAGGTTGCATCAATGAAGGTTCTCATTCTTCAGCGGGTAGGTAATGGTGCAAAATCAAATGTTGACTCTTTTGAAGGCCTTAAGAGTCGCGGAGTGCGGATCACTTGTGTTTCGAGCGGGAATATATGTGAAGAATGAGATAACAGGTTAAACACTTGGATAATGAAAATCCAAGTATGGATAATACTAGAAAGGAAGAAGTCTTACATCTAGAGAGCCAAAGCCTATTGAAGACATATGGACATCGAACAAAGAAATATTCGTTCTTAAAGTATGAATGTTTTTTATGGAGCGATTCTATCACCTTACACCAACGCTAGGTTTCAAAAATTATATATGATGGTGATTCACTCTATTTCTTGAAGCTCAGAATGTGTATTAGCTCCCTAAAGGTCAGAGGTCACTGGAATTGGTTCATGAATAGGACGTAGAAGAAGCTCAGCAAGGCGTAACCGTTGGGGTGGACTTGAGTAAAAGCAAGCCTCCTAAAGGAACTTGTGGAGAAATGGATTGAAGGGTGGTACAACACCGTCCATGCACATGCACTTGTTACAAGCCATATAGCCCATTGCAGGATTATGCGCTTGCTGGAAGGAACATCGTCACCTTTTGGAAATCCATGTTTTCGACATATAGTTCGGAGTGACTTAGCAGTGAAACTATCGACATTTATTCCAGAGGATCATCAAAAACTCTTAACCAAATTCATTTATTTAATGTATGAGGCTGATTTTGAATTGGTTCTGCTGGTACTATTATCCTTTGTAACTCAACAGTGATTGGATGCCTAGGACCGACTTGTGTAGTGATAGAAGCATGATCTGTGGTAAACCCAACTTCAGAAGGAGTTGACGCCCAGCACCAATGTTGAATCGAGGAGAATTGCATGTCATTTTGGATATGAAATTGTAATGTTGAACATGGTCAGGTATGTTTTATTTCGATCTTCTATTTTAAATGCAAACCCAAGTGCCTAATGCTCAGAATCCAATGGATGTCGACGTGTGTTGACCAATCGGATTCTGAACGTTGACCGGGGCAATTGAAAGTGTCGACTATACGGTATGAGTTCTGTGCCTTGTACACAACGAATGGATAATTATTTGTAATAGCCCACTCATTTCGAAAAACGAGCCATGTTGCATGAGGAAACTGTGCATCGAATCTTACCCATTATCGTCGGATAATCGATAATGGAACCGCTATCCAGAGCACCGTAGAGCATTCTTTTATAGGAACACCGGACAATGCGGTAATTGGAAATGATATGCAATGGAATTGTTGGAATGTCGAAGTACATTCCACATGATCATTCTTCGGATAAAAACCGTCCCATTGGAGTTTGAAATGACGACTAGCGATTAATCGATTTTATTGAGAAGTAGTTCATACATTTTGGAGGACAAAAAAATTTGATTGCAGCAAGTTCTTGGGACCCCCCTTGTTTGACCCAAAGTGGGGTGAACATCGATACCAAGTCGACCTGGGGTAAGCAAATTACCAAGGATTGTATGTACCCACTTTGAGTCATGTGTGTTAACCCTAGGAGCAACCTAGGGCTTGCAGTAACCATAAGAGATGGAAAGGTCAACCACTAAATCAAAGTTTCGGCCATCCATCAATAATGACGGCTTCAGGACATCGTTGGTGATGAACTATGCCACCATAAGATGATGGCGACCCACCTTTCGATGCTAGATCATGATATAGAGACGAGGTGAATTTGAGGATGAATTCTCTTGTGATGGCGACAACAGTCGAGGTAGGTAGTAGGCGGGGGTGATGACAAGAAGGAAGGCATGGCGGTTTGATTTGATCGGCGGCATGAGGTTCAAGCTTAGGAAGTTAACTCGCTGGAAATCGCCTCGCCTGTTTTACATCTATGTTTTTATATTATATTTTATCTATGGACCGTGGGATGTTCTACAGGTTCTGTAATTGGATTTTTCTCTACTTTATATTCTTGGCAACTATCCTGCATCGGTCGGGTACCACCACAGCGTGTCTTATATGTATATTGGGTACCAAAGGTGTAGGGTGGTCGTCTTATTTGGTATTAGAGCTTAGGTTGCATAGACGACCTAAGTTGATACTTGGATCCATTAGAGTTAAGGAAGGAGATATCATCTAAGAATGGGTATAGCGATATATAAGAGAGCGTACTTGTTATATTTTGGTCTCCAAAGCTATATAGTAGTGTGTGTGTGTGTGTAGTATATAAGTCGTATTGCATTAACGAACACCACTTATTCCTTTTAGAGAGATTGATCATTCCTATTACAACTTATAAGAATTAGCCGGCTAACAAGGAATGCTGCTAGGAACTCTGTCTATGGAGTTGAGAAGGGGCGACATCGGGGGCTGCTAACCTCGACTTGCAAAACATGTTCACTTGGATGGTGCGAAACATGGTTTAGAATGCCCAAGTTGCTCCTGCTGCAACTGTTGGTGGTGGTGCTCCAGTGCAAGCGCTGAGGGCTGACTTTGCCAAATTGATAAAGGATTTCTCTACTTTGAGTGGCAAACCATTTCTTGGAACGGAATCAGCCGTCGAAGTTCTGGATTGGTTGGACACCTACAACTGCATCTTTAAGGATATGGAGTTGGAGGATGTGATGAAGAGGAAGCTGGCCTCTAGACAGCTTCAGGGACGAGCTATGGGGTGGTGGATCTCCATCAAGATTACTACTACTGATGATCAGATTACTTGGGAGCAGTTCAAGGTGAGCTTTGAAGAGAAGTATATACCGACTGCTCAGAAGTTAGTGCTCTTCCGGAAGTTTTCTAACTTAAGATGGGGGGATATGTTTGTGTCGGAGTACGTGGCTAAGTTTGGCATGTTGTCCAAGTATGGCCTATCTTTTATCGATGGTCCACTAAAGAAAAATGAGAATTTTATCATGGGCCTGGATGATTATCTTGGAGAGAAGCTCATGAGTCATATATATGATACCTTTGAGAGGCTGGTGGAGAAGGCTCTTCGAAATGAGAGTCTGTACCCTAAGCCTAAATGGATTGTTGATCCCAAGGACGAGCCAAACCCACAAGTTGGCGAGGGAGGCAAGAGAAAGTGGGACAACAAGAAGAAGAAACACTTTTAGAAGGATAGGCAGAAGAAGGGCATATGGGAGCCTACATGCTACAACCGTGGACAGAGGGGCCATCTTAGCAAGGATTGTAGGAACAAGAAGAAAGGATGTTTCAACTGCAACAAATCAGGGCATATCAAGAAGGATTGTCTAGAGCCATCGAGAAATAAGCAGGTTATGTCTGTTTACGCTTTGAACGATGTTCCAGCTTCGTCGAATGCACCATCAACGAAGGAGAAGGGGAAGAGCGCCATTATACATGATATGTTTTCTATTTTCGATATACATATACGTGTTTAATTCGATACCGAGGCTTCACATTCTTTTATATCTAGTGACTTGGTATATAGATGGGGAAACCTGAGATAGTTAACTGACTTTGATTGTCACAAACTATGTTGGAAGATCGACTAGCTTATGCACGGTTTGTCGAGACTTACTCTTATCGAGTCATGGATGTTTGCTTGCTTGTGATTGCTTTGTTTTGGGTTTTGTGGGGTTTGGTATTATTCTAGGATGGACTGGCAGAGGAAGTATGTGGTAGTGTGGATTGCAAGAGGCTATTGGTGATGATTGGGGCTTTAAAGGGGCGGACGGTAGTGATTGGCTGTTGTTAGAGGATGGAGTTATTGTTAGCTTTCTATATTTTCATGAGACTCCACAGGATGAGTCATTATCTATGTTTATAGCGAGGGAGTATCCGGACATATTTGAGGAGGTGAAAAGTTTACCACCACACTAGGAGATAGAGTTACATATAGATTTAGTGAAGGATTCCAGACCGATAGTTATGCCTTTGAGGCATAAGGCATATGATCCAGAAAGCAGATGGAGTTGGAGGTGTAAGCGAAAGACCTGTTGAGGTGAGGGTTCATTCGTGGGTGCATATCTGAGTGGGGTGCACTATAGTATTCACCGCTAAGGCGAATGGCTCTCTGAGGTTGTGTGTAGATACCGTGAGCTGAATAAGGTGACGAAGAAGAACAAGTATCCACTCCCGTGTATTGATGGCTTGTTCGATCAGCTCCATGGTGTTAGGGTGTTCTCTTAGTTGGACCTTGCAATGGGGTTCCATCAACTAAGAGTGGCGAATGAGAGGGTGCCGATTACAGCATTCCATGCGCCATCTGGATTCTATGAGTGGTTTCTTATGTCATTATCAGTACGTTTGCTTAGCCATCTGTGTGGGTAAGAGTTTAGAATCTATGGGGTAGTTCTACTATCGGTACGTATGCTAAGGGATTAATAGATAACTCTGTGGTTGTTATACTTATTAGCGGGATATGGTATTCTGTGTGTACCCATATTTTGGATGTCTACGTGTGTCTAATCCCTAGCCATCTGTGTCGACAATGAATTGAGCATCAAAGAAAGTTATCGTATATCTGAAGCACTTGATGAGAGATGTGACATGTGCGATGGATTCTATGTTTGTCGTGTTCTTGGAATGTTATGTGATACCCCTAGTAGATTAGCATATATTGCATTTATGTGCTAACTCTTTGGATGTAGGGACAGGTCAGGTATGGTTCTACATACTCTATATCCATATTTACTATAGAGGGGATTAGGGAAAAGGATAAACTTTGAAAAAAAAATTAGGCTGAAGGACACCAAGTTTCAATTTTAAGCTGAAGGACAAATGCTAGTTATAATTAGCATTATATTCAACTTTTACACTATACAAAATGCAAGTTATATCTAGCATTATATTCAGTTTTACACTATACGAAATGCTAGTTATAACCAGCATTGTCCTTCAGGCTAAAAAACAAACTTGTTATCCTTCAGCCTAATTTTTTTTTCTAAGTTTGTCCTTGTGTCTATTTTCCTGTTTACTATATATGATTTTTATAGTATTTTGAGATGATATTTCGCTCATACCAGATTGTTGTCTGACTCGAGGTTTTATGCTTTGCTTCATATTACCTTGGGTCTTAAATGAGTAGATTAGGGATAACAAGTCTAGATAGCGGATGGAGTTGTACGGAGTATGAGCAGGAGGCTATGCTTCAATATATCTGTATTTGGAGCTTACTATCACTTATATTCCGTTGTGCAGTACTATAGAGATATGTCAGTTTTTATATTATTAGAGATGGTTATAGAGTTTATACTGGAGACTTGGTATGAATAAACTCTTTATTTTCAGCTTTTGTATAGTCTATGAACATGTTGGACTCCGATGTTCTTACTTATGGTTCATTTGATTATATCATCGTCTTGCCTGTTTTACATCTATGTTTTTATATTGTGTTGTATCTATGCACTGTGAGATGTTCTATAGTTTCAGTGTTTGGATTTTTCCTTACTTTACATTCTCGGTTACTATCCTGCATCGGTCGAGTACCACCATGGTGCATCATACAGGTATACTGGGTACCGGATGTGTAGGGCGGTCGTCTTATTTGGTATTAGAGCTTAGGTTGCGTAGACGACCTAAGTTGAAACTTGGATCCATTAGAGTTAAGGAGATATCGCTTTAGAATGGGTACAGCGATATATAGGAGAGAGTATTTGTTATATTTTGGTTCCCAAAACTATATAGTAGTATATATATAGTATATAAGTCACATTGCATTTATGGACACCACCTATTCCTTTTAGAGAGACTAATCATTTTTATTACAGCTTATAAGAATAAGCCAGCTAACAAGGAATGCTACAAGGAACTCCATCTTTGGAGTTAAGGAAGGGGCAGGATTGGGGCTGCTAACCCCGACTTCAAAACTTGTTCACTGAGATGGTGCGAAACATGGTTCAAAATGCCCAAGTAGCTCCTATTGCGGCTGTTGGTGGTGGTGCTCCAGTGCAAGCGCTGAGGGCTGACTTTACCAAATTGATAAAGGATTTCTCTACTCTGGGTGGAAAACCATTTCTTGGAACGGAATTAGCTGTCGAAGTGTTGTATTGGCTGGACACCTACGACTGCATCTTTGAGGATATGGAGCTGGAGGATTTGATGAAGAGGAAGTTGGCCACAAGATAGCTTCAGGGATGAGCTATGGGGTGATGGAACACCATCAAGATTACTACTGCTGAGGATCAGATTACTTGGGAGCAGTTCAAGGTGAGGTTTGAAGAGAAGTGTATACCGGCCGCTCAGAAGTCAATGCTCTTCCAGAAGTTTGTTGACTTAAGATAGAGGGACATGCCTATGTCAGAGTACGTGGTTGAGTTTGACATGCTATATAAGTATGACCTATCATTTATCGATACTCCGCTAAAGAAAAATGAGAAGTTTATCATGGGCCTAGATGATTGTCTTGGAGAGAAGCTTGTGAGTAATATCGATGAGACCTTTGAGAGGTTGGTAGAGAAGGCTCTTCGAAATGAGAGTCTATACCCTAAGTCCAAATGGATTGTTGCTCCCAAGGACAAGCTAAAGTCGCAAGCTGGCGAGGGAGGCAAGAGAAAGTGGGACAACAAGAAGAAGAAACGGTTTCAGAAGGATGGCCAGAAGAAGGGCAAGTGGGAGCCTACATGCTACAACTGTGGACAGAGAGGCCATCTTAGCAAGGATTGCAGGAACGAGAAGAAAGGATGTTTCAACTGCAACAAACTAGGGCATATCAAGAAGGATTGTCCAAAACCGCCGAGAAATAAGCATGTTGTGTATGCTTACGCTTTGAATGCTATTCTAGCTTCGTCGAGTGCTCCATGGTGAAGGAGAAGGGGAAGAGCATCGTTATACAGGGTATGCTTGTATTTCTAATACACATGTATGTGTTTTATTCAATACCAAGGCTTCATATTCCTTTATATCTAATGATTTGGTAAAGAGATTTGGATTGAAACCCAAGATAGTTGACCGACCTTCGATTGCCGCAAACCCTGTTGGAGAATCGACTAGTCGATGCATGATTTGTTGAGACTTAGTCTTATCGAGTCGTAGGTATTTTTTGCTTGTGATTTCTTTGTTTTGGGTTTTGTAGGGTCCAATATTATTCTAGGGATGGACTGGCTGTGGAAGCATGCAGTAGTGGTGGACTGCAAGGGCTGTTGGTGACGATTGGAACTGTACAGGGGCTGACGGTAGTGATTGATTGGCTATCACAGGATGGAGTTATGGTTAGCTTTCTATATTCGCTTGAGACTCCATGGGATAATTCATCGTATGTGCATATAGCCGAGGAGTATCCGGGCATATTTAAGGAGGTGACTGGATTACTACCACATAGGGAGATTGAGTTCCGTATAAATTTAGTGAAGGATGTCAGACCGATAGTTATGCCTTTAAGGCGTATGACATCCAGAGAGCAGAAGGAGTTGGAGGTGCAGATGAATGACTTGTTGAGGCGAGGGTTCATTCATGGTAGCATATATGAGTGGGGCGCACCTATTGTATTCGCTATTAAAGTAAATGGCTCTCCGAGGTTGTGTGTAGATTACCATAAGCTGAATGAGGTGACGAAGAAGAAAAAGTATCAACTTCCACGCATTGATAACTTATTCGATCAGCTCCACAGTGCGAGGGTGTTCTCAGTTGGGCCTTGCGATGGGGTTTCATTAACTGAACATGGCGAAGGATAGCATGTCGATTACAATGTTCCGTACGCCATTTGGATTCTATGAGTGGTTGGTTATACAGTTAGTGGTATGTGTGCTTAGCCATCTGTGTGGGCAAGAGTTGAACATCTATGGGGTAGTTCTACTATCAGTACGTGTGCTAAGGGATTGATATATAACTATGTGGTTATGATGCTCATTAGCAGGACAGGGCAGTCTGCGTGTACCCAGGGTAGTTTGTGTGTGCACATCTTTTGGACGTCTGCATGTGTCCAGTCCCTAGCTATCTGTGTGGGCAATGAGTTGAGCATCTGGGATAGTTACCGTATATCCGAAGCACTTGAGTGAGAGAAGCGAGGCTATGTGATGAATGTTATGTTTGTTGTGTGCTTGGCATGCGTTGAGATGAGCCTATACCCCATATCTTCCACTTATGATAGTAGTTTAGCATATATTGCATTTATGTGCTAACTCTTTGGATGCAGCGACAGGTCGGGTATGATTCTACATACCCTATGTCCATATTTACTATATACGATTTTATAGTATTCTGAGATGATATATCGCTTATATTCCACTGTGTAGTACAATGGAGCTATGTCGGTACTTATACTATTAAAGACAGTTATAGAGTTTATTTTGGAGACTTGGGATGTATAAAATTTTTATTTTTAGATTTTGTATAATCTATGAACCTGTTGCACTCTGATGTTCTTATTTATGGTTCATTTGATTATATCACTGTCTCGCCTGTTTTACATCTAAGTTGTTATACTATATTTCATTTGTGCGCTGTGAGATGTTCTACAGGTTCTGTGTTTGGTTTTTTTCTCTATTTTACATTCTTGGCTACCGTCCTGCATCAATCAGGTACCATCACAGCGCATCATACAAGTATATTGGGTACTGGAGGTGTAGGGTGGTCATCTCATTTGGTATTAGAGCTTAGGTTGCATAGACGACCTAAGTTGATACTTGGATCCATTAGAGATAAGGAAGGAGATATCGCCTTAGAATGGGTCCAGCAATATATGAGAGAGCGTACTTGTTATATTTTGGTCCCAAAACTATATAGTAGTACATATTTAGTATATAAGTCGCATAGCATTCACGGACACCACATATTCCTTTTAGAGAGAATGATCATTCTTATTGCAGCTTATAAGAATGAGCCGGCTAATAAGGAATGCTGCTAGGAACTCAATCTCTGTAGTTAAGGAAAAGGTAGGATCGGGAGCTGCTAACCCCAATTTGCAAAACATGTTCACTAGATGACGCAAAACAGGGTTCAGAATGCCCAAGTTGCTCCTGATGCGACTGTTGGTGGTGATGCTCCATGATTTGAAAATAGATTTCTATCGATTAGAAACCACTGAATTATACTGTAATAAAGACCGCAAGCGCATGGCATACAATTGTAGTACGTATGCGAGTACGGGTCGATCCATAAGAAAAGCAAAATTTTCAAAATTACTCAATCAAATTATCCCAATAGTTTTGAAAAAAGTTTTAACTAAAAATTATAGAAAAACTAGACGAAAATTAGAAATAAAGCAGTGGGATTAAAAGACAATTTAGAGATAAATCCACTCTCATATTCATATAAATCAACACATAATAATTTTATAATCTCCATTTTTAACGCAAGTAGAAATAGTTGATGCACTTATTATAAGTAAGGTCTATTTGTCATATTAACTAACACAACAACTTAAACCGTCAAACTTTAATACATCATCCAAATCCACTTATCAAATCTCATGAAAATGATTATGAAGTTAGAAGCAAAATCCATTTTAAGTATGATCTATTTACTATTTTTTGATCAAGTAACATAGAATATCAAATTTTGATTCTACTTTTATCTTCATTATCAAAATTAATTAGTTAGATGAAGATGTAACTTGTGTTTATATTTGATTAAGTATAGCCTATTTATGATTAACAACGTAGGCTATCAAATACACTAATAAACATCAAACTTCCATCAACATCTTTATCTACATTAAGCACAAAAATAAGAGATCATAAATGACACCATTATGTTGAATTTACATGATTTGTGAGAGCTTCATTACCCCTAAGTTGAAGGGGTTCAGCCTCTCATCTTTATATTCATATCAACACAAATGGATTTCAATATAAATAAAATGAAACAAAATGCTAATCAAAAGGAAAGAAAGCTAACTGATTGTACAAAAGTAATTCAACACTAATTTACAATAAGGAAATCTATTCTACTTGCATGAAATGAAAAGAGCATGAAATAAAATAGCATAAAAAAGAGCATGAAATAAAAGTGCATAAAATAAAAGAGAAGGCCAAGAAGCCATTAAAGAGAAGAGAACTTTTATTTCTATTTTGTGGCTACAACGACATATATATTTTACATGAACCATAAGGGAGTATTTATACAAGTGAAAAACTCTAATATCATTTTAGGGAGCTATTAAAAATACCCTTAATTTTATATGGCCTCCAAGTCATCATTAATGATAAATTAATCTCCACCAACATGTGCTTTTGCTTTTAATTGTGATCCATTAGCAAGTGGGTAGTTGGGCTTCTCCATTAAGCGTTATTTCTTTCTTTTCTTCTTTCTTTGACTTCCAAAATGTACACATGTATTATCTATGGTGCCTCTTCCATTTTGTACTCAATTTCCAACAAAATAAAATTAAAATGTGCAAATAAATTTTCACAAAATTAATGCATACACAAAATTACCATTTTGCCCAAATGTTGATGAGTGAATGATGATTTGAATACACTTTTATATTTTCGTAAAAACATGTAAAAATACTCTAATATGTCATTTATTTTAATAAAAGAAGATTAAGTATGAGAGTAAAAATATACATTTTTACATATATATCAAATACCCACACATTTATCTTTTTATTCGTCTCGAATAAAGTAAAAATTGGATAAGTTCACTTAGGAAAACACAATTGCATTGAGCATATGCAATAAGCCGCTAAACCTCTATGTGTGCCTAGTAGGATGAGTGTTGTCTCATGAGGTTTTTTAACGGATATTATCCATAAAGTCCAAATGCGATGTGCAAAGTTCCTAATGCGAAAGATATAAATGCAAGTTATATTAATAAAATGAAGAATTTATTTTAAATTGAATGAGATAGTAATATACAAGTTTCGGTCATCGACGGGAAATTTCAGTCCTTTACTAATCAAAACTTCCAACAAAAATTAAGTTTTCATTACATTTCAACTCTAGCTTGGCCTGCTGTTTCAGTTGATAACATAGCGCAACTATGAATAAATTCTTTAATTGATTGTCAGAGTTTGGAAAGTGGTATCTTCATTTCTTTTTGTAAAATAGGTCAAATAAATAAAGTCAAGATAATGCTTGGGTTTCATTTGCTTACTCTCTCTTTTCAAAAAAATATTAACATTATTATTATTTACATACACCTAACTCAGAATACCGAGGCAGATATACCATTCATGCACAAGCTTTCAGGCTTATGTGAGAAGAGTATAGAGTGTGGTGAGTGTCCACACTTAGGTGTGTACACTTGACTCTAGGTGTTTATTTTTTTATATACATACACCTAACATAGAATACTGTGTCCAGATATACCGTTCATGCATTGCCTTGTACATGAGAAGAGCACAGAACGTGGTGAGTGTACACACTTATGTGTGGACACCTGACTCTAGGTGTTTATTTTTCTTTTTTATTATATTTTTTTGGGAGAGAGTAATGCAAAATCGTCTTAGCACCACTTAACTTCAAAGATAAAAAATGTTAATGCAAGTATTTAAATCGAACACATTTTAAACGAAGACTACAATTTAGAATACACTTCGTAACTATCACCTATGAATCTCCCTATATACTAGTTACACCATAGTTGCTTGTAATTTAAACTTTTCTTTTCATTATTCATTGAGATAAGCAATTTTCCAAAAATTTCAATCTAATGACCAAAACTATATGCTTACTTTATCGTGCCTATTCAAAAGTAAATTAGTATGCAATTTTTTGTTTTTTTGAAAGAAGGAGAAAGAAAATGCAAAATCAAACCACCTAAAATCAAAATAAACATAAGACTCCCTCACACTTGATTTTGACCGTGTCCCTATAGTCAATGCATGATATAATGAGTGTAAAGGAGAAAAAAGATATACATATTTATAAGAGAGGGTTAAAATCCTTACTAACGTAATGTCACCCATGAAGAATTATGAGCTCTGCCTCTCGATCACTTGCCAATTCCAAGTAAGGGTTTAAACGATGACCACTGACCTTAAAATTTGATCCATCCCTAGGGTTTTCTATTTCTATGGCACAGTGTGGAAAAACCATACATACCACGTATGGTCTTGTACATCTCATAATTCGCCAGGGAATAAATGAAGTCGAGAGTCATGCAAAAGAACTTTCTAATTTGGCTTAGGATTGACTTATCATAAAAAAATTGTTTTTTCCTTGTAAATTTTGGCATTTTCATATGTGTCGTTCCTAATCTCTTTTAATTCTTTGAGTTGCAATTTTTTTTCTCCAGCCTTTTCGATATGTTCTTTATTGCCCATAATGCTTTATGATCAAGCTCGACTATCAAGTGGCGTACTTTACATATACTAATTTGCAAGAGGACATCCCAAAAATAGTTTTAAAAGTAGTTCTGTAAGCCTGAAGCGCATTTGTTAATTTTTGAGATCAATCTTTCTAATTATTATTTAACATTTTTCTCCTAAATTTGTTTGATTTGTCGATTTGAAACTTCAACTTGACTGCAAGTTTGAGGATGATAAGGAGTGGATAAATTATGTGTTATCAAATATTTCCTCATTAAAGCTTTGAAAGATTGATTACAAAAATGGATTTTGTTATCACTTATTATTGTGTGAGGTGTGCCAAACCTAGAAAAGATGTTTTCTATTATGAATTTCACAACAACTTTATGGTTACTTGTTTTACACGGAATGGCTTCAACCTATTTAGAAACGTAATCGACGATAAGAATAATATAAAGATTTTTGAAAGAGTTAGAAAATGGTCTTATAAAGTCAATTTTACAAACACCAAAGATTTCAATTGTTAAGATTGGGGTCAATGGCATCATGTGTCTTTTTATGATTTTTCATAACATTTGACAACGATCACACACTTTACAAAACTCGAATGCGTCCTTGAAAAGTGTAGGTCAATAAAAGTCGCACTAGAGCACCTTTTCCAAGGTTTTCTTAGGACCAAAATGTCCACCACAAGCTTGGTTTTGACAAAATGAAAGAACACTCATGATTTCGCTATCCGAGACACATCATCGAATGATTTGGTCAGAATAATACTCAAACAAGTATGGATCGTCCCAATAGAAATATTTTGCTTGGGACAGAAATTTGTATTTATCCTGTTTGGAACAAAATAAAGGAGTTTCCTTAGTGACTAAATAGTTCACTATATTGGCAAATCACGGATCGATGGAAACTGAAAGGAGTTGTTCATCGGAAAAATTCTCATTGATGGGTAAAGAAGATGGCGCATTTGGAAGACCAGACAAGTGATCGGCTATGACATTGTCAGATCCTTTTTTGTCTTTGATTGTAAGATCAAATTCTTGAAGTAACAGGATCCAATGAATATAACGAGACTTAGCATTCTTTTTAGCAAAAAGGCACCTAAGAGCAGAATGGTCAGTGTAGACGGATATGTGAACCTATCAAATAAGGTCTAAACTTTTTTAGTGAAAAGACTACGACTAGAAGCACTTTTTCGATGGCTGTGTAGTTGAGTTGAGTGTTGTTCAAAGTCATATTAGTGTAGTAGACGACGTTCATGATTTTGTTGATGTGTTGTCCTAGGACAACACTAACCGTAAAGTTAGAAGCATTACACATAATCTCAAAGGGAAGATCCCAATTAGGCGAGCTGATGATTGGAGCAGAACTGAGTTCATTTTGAAGATGTTCAAAAGAAGAGACACAATCAGAATTAAAATGAAAGGAACGTCTTTTCCTAAGAGTGTAGTTAGAGGTCGAGCAATTTTACTGAAGTCTTTTACAAATCGTCAATAAAAACCAGCATGCCCTAAGAACGATCGAATGTCCTTGATGGATTTAGGAATAGGTAGATTTGAAATAACATCAACTTTTGCTTTATCTACCTCAATGTCTTTATTTGAAATGACATTTTCGAGGACTATGCCATGTTTGACCATAAAGTGGCATGTTTCCCAATTTAAAGTTGAGTTTTTCTTTGCACCGATTTAGAACCAACTTGAGATGATGTAAGCATTCAGAAAATTTTTTCCGAAAATAGAGAAATTGCTCATAAAAACTTCTAAAAAGCATTCGATCGTGTCAAAAAAGATAATAACCATGCATCTTTGGGAAAGTCGCAGGGGCATTACAAAGTCCGAATGGCATACGTTGATTAGCAAAGGCGCCGAAAGGACACATGAAAATCATTTTTTCTTGATCTTCGAGAGTGATTGGAATTTGGTTATAACCAGAATAACCATCAAGAAAACAATAGATTTCATGGCCGGCTAATCATTCAAGCATTTGGTCAATGAAAGGGAGAGGAAATGATCTTTATGTGTTGCAGTATATAATTTCTGATAATCAATGCAAACATGCCAACCCATTTGAGTACGAGTTGAAATGAGTTCATTAGCGTCATTCTTGATTACGGTAATACTAGACATTTTTGGTACGACATGAATTAGATTGACCCAAGAGCCGTCGGATTGGGATGTATGATACCATTATCAAGGAGCTTAAGAATTCTTCTCAAACCACATTTTTCATTTTAGGGTTTAGCCTTCGTTGCGCATCACAAGTAGGCTTGGCTTCATTAATTAAATGATTGCGATGTTGAACAATTACAGGGCTAATTCCCTTAATATCAGTAATGGATCACCCGATCGCCTCTTGTTTTTTGAAAGAATTGAAAGAATAGATACTTCTTAGTCAAAAGAAAGATCAGTAGAAATAATAATGGGAAAAGTTTTGTTCTCACTCAAGTATGCGTACTTAAGCTAACAAGGAAGAGGTTTGAGCTCTAACCTAGGAGGCTGGTCAATCGGAGAAATCGGTTGAGTTTCAGACTCAACTGAGAGATGTTCGAATGGAATCGTGTCTTCAATCTCGTTTGGCATGCCTTAAAACATTTATTCGTACTCTTCCTCATGTTCATTATTAAGGTCAATTGTTTCATTCTCAAAGTTTTCATGAATAACGCTAACTTCCAAAGTGAGGTCGAATAGTTCGTTTGATTGATTTTCTAGATTGAAGATATTAAGATCTATGGTCATGTTACCAAAGGAAATTTTCATTAAACCATTTCGATAGTTGATCAAGGAATTCAATGTGGCTAAAAAAGATCGTCCAAGATTCAAAAGAATTTGGCTAGTGGGATTGTTTACAGGTTGTGTTCCAAGAATGATGAAATCGAAAAGGAATATGAATTCCCCTACTTTAATCAACACATCCTCAATCTCACTTATTGGTTTCTTTACAGATTGATCAGCTCATTGAAGGGTGACATTTGTCGGTTTTAGATCACCAAAACCTAGTTGCTGATAAACTGAATATGGGAGCAAGTTTACACTAGCACCTAGGTCTAACAAACATTTGTTGATTTTCTTGTCTCCTATCGTACATGATATTGTGGAGCAGCCAGGATCTTTGTGTTTTATAGGAATGGATTGAGATAAGACTTTGCTTCGAATGGCAACTAAAAAGACATTTTTGGGCACTTGAGTGTGTCTCTTTTGAGTGCATAAGTCCATTAAAAACTTAGCATACATTAGGACTTGTTGGATGATACCTAAGAGAGGAATGTTCACTTTGACTCGTTTAAAAATTTCTAAAATATTTTCCATTTGATTGGAACGTTTCTTAGGCCAAACTCGAGGTGGAAATGGAATTTGAAACTCAGTAGGTCGGTCTATTTGAGTTGGAAAAGAATTAGACTCATAATTTGGTTCGAGGTGCGACTCGATGTTTTAATTGGAATCATTTGTGGTTTTCAAAGTGTCGAGAGGGACTTTTGGTAAGTCGTTTGGATTAACAACTTGGTTATCAATTTGATTACTGGATCGCAAAGTGGTGATAGCGTTCATTTGATTCACATTGTTGTCTTGAATGACATAAGCTTGGTTTCAACTTGTGTTTTGATTCCTAGGGTTTGGAATAGGTTTACTCGGGAACGTACTACTTTCTCTCTCACTCACGATATTGGCTAACTGACTCATTTGCATTTCGAGTTTGGAGATTGATTGACTCGTATTTTGCATATATGAGGTTAACAAATTTTAGCAAATTATTGGTCGATTGAAGATTTTGAGTGGTTACTTTAGCCAAAGTTTCCAAACTTTTTGCAAGTGATGTCATTCGTTTGTCGTCTCAAGTAACAAAAAATTGGCTCTTGGTTTTGAGAAGGTGGTGCAAAGTTTTATTGAAATTGATTTGGCTAAAAAAAGGATTTGAAGCATTGTTCGGAAATGCTTGAAAAAACGGTCGAACCAAATTCGTGTTTGAATTGTTTTGGTTCCAAGCAAAGTTAAGATGATTTCTCCAATTGGGATTGTATGTTGGAGAGAACGGATCATTCCTAACTTTTTTAAAAGCATTGATTTGTTCTAACGAATGAGGACATTGATCGGTGATGTGGTTTGGATCATTATATTTATAACACACGACTTGAGATTCTTGGTTCATTTGAGTAGATGAAAAAACATTATCGAATTTTTTTATTGTTGCATCGATTTTCACTTCTTAGGCTAACTATGATCCTATCAAATGTGCGCTCAATCTTGAATAGATTGATTTCTCATTAGATCGTTCCCGTTGAGTTGATTTTTCAGCTAAGTTTTCGAGAAATTGTCAAGCGGCATCATGATATTGTGCTAAAAATATTCCTTACACATTGATTCAAGCATTGTTCGAGAGCTATTTTCAAGTCCGTTATATAAAATTTGGCAAAGAGTCCATTTTTCAAAATTATGATGTAGACATTTTATTAAAAGATCCTTGAATCTTTAAAATATTTTCCAAAGGATTCACCTCCAAATTGATGAAAATTTACAATTTCATATCGAATTTTGGTTGTTTTTTCTAAGGGGTAAAATTTGTTTATGAATTTTTTTACAAATTCATTCCAAGTTTTAATCGAATTTGTAGGCAAGCTAAATAACTATTTCTCGATATAGTCGATAAGTGCGAATGGGATTAACTTAAGTTTTATTCCTTTCTTGCATAATTTTTGAAGTTTTATAGTTGCATGAACTTGTTCAAATTTCATTAAAAAGATATAAGGATCGTAATTTCCAAAATTGCCAAATTTTGGAAGTGTGTTAATATGACTTGAATGGATTTAATGATTACCCTTTAGGGCAGCTAAGGTAATGCAAGAAGGAATAGAAACTCGATCGAAAAAATTCTGTCCATGAGGGTACGAGGAGGATTTTTGTTTGTCATGGTGGAAAGATTTTTTGTTTGAGTTAAACGGTTCATTGAAGTGTCACGAGTTCAAACACTCATGCACAAGGGAGAAGATTAATAGGAGTGAGAAAAAGAAAAGGTGAATAACAAAGGTGAGACAAAAGATGGAAGTAAGTTTATTTTTTTACAAAAGAGAAAGTGTTTTTTTTTTTCATATATACATGAAACTAATGCAACTAAATGAATGCAAGGACTTAATCAAGTATTTTCTTTCCTTAGTAACTTCTAATCCAAAATTGTATTGTGACACTTTGACGTGATTCAACGAAATTAATTCTTAGTTAGGTAACGTACAGGAATTATCAGTGCACCACGAGTCACCGTAGCAATACAGCTGAAGGTTTAAGTACCTTCAGAGAAACAATCAATATAATCTGTTACGAATCTACGTAATAATTATAAATGATTGTGACTCTGTCATTGCCTTAGATACCAAGAGAAAGTTTGTTAAAAGAAATCAACCTGTCAAAATACATATTTTCTCTAGATGAGCCCGTGACACCCTTAAGTCAAACTTCTAATCCTTATTATTTAACTTGTTTTCTACAATGAAATGCAATTTATGGGTCAAGGAAAGGATGATGAAATCTCCACCTTATGTGAATTTGGGTGGCGCCCTTAGAAAATAAAAACAAATATAAAATGATGTAAAACGGAAATTAAACGTGCATTAACAGTGCAACTACAAATGAATTCTTTTATTTTTGTTTTTTTATAACAAGCAACTAACAATGCAAGAAAAATAACAACAAGAAATAAGAAGACGATACCAGAGCGTGGAGAATTGTTTGCATATTTATTTATTTTTAGCAAGTAAAGCATAGCAAGCAATTCTTCTTCTTTTGATTTCCTACAAGTTGCAACCTGTAAAAGTGTTGAAAACAATTATTTTATAAGGATAGAACTAAAACAAAATCAATTTTTTAATCGTTTACGAAAGGCAAACAAAAACTTTTTGAAAAAAGAAAAGGAAAAAAATTTCAAAAATAAAACCCAAAATCAAACAAATTTTTTAAAAAAAAAGGGAAAAAAGAAAATTGAATATATACTAAAAATAAATCAAATAAAAACAGCCTAGTTACAAACAAACCCAATTGCCCAAGGCCGAACAAAAACCAACTAATTATTATTATCATTATTATTTGTTTAAAAAAAAGAGATGAAGTTACAGTAAAAATAAAAAGCAAAAAAATTAAAAATTAAAATCAGCCCATTACACAACTCAACCCAGCCCATCATCCCACTTCTCTGTTAAAACACAAAACGTGAAATAAAAATAATAAAATGAAAAAAAAAAGGAAAACACGATTAAAAAAAAGAAAAACACGAAGTAAAAATAAATAAATAAATTGGTGGCAAATTTGGATTTCGATCAATAGGCTGAGGTCGCGGTTGTGGTGGAGGAACAATGAGTGCTACAGTGAGGTGGAGGCAGGTTTAATTGGGTGATTCAGGGAATGGTTATTGGCTATGGGATGAGAGATTGTGGTGTTTATTGTTCAGGCTGGGTTGATTCTTGCGTGAGGTATGGTCGTATGTGTGGGCTGTTTCTAGTTTCGAGTGATTCGGAGGTTAGGAAGTTTAGGGAGGAAGTGGTGGTGTTTGTTGGAGATTAAATGGCGATGAAGGAGGCTGGGTCGTGGTTTATGGTCGTCGTTAGTTGGTTGATTTGCAGCAGGTTGATGGTTGATGGATGTTCAGGTGAGATGGAGGTGCAGTTGAACTTATTGCAGTGGGTGTGGAGTTTGTATTAGCTTTGATGCTAGTAGGCGATTGACGATTGCAGGTTGAGGAGCTTGTTGATGGTTGTTCTAGGTTGCAGTGGAAGTTTGAAACAGAGTATGGTTGCTGAAGTTTCTTGTTGCTACAGTTGTGACTAAATTTTCTATTTGTGGTGGCTTGTTTGGGTGCTGGATATGGAGGGGAATGTTGCAGTGTGCAGGCATAGATGGATGAGGTTGTGGTTGTGGCTTTTGATTGAGTGATTGTATAGTTGTGATGGAGGTGGAGCAAAATGTAACAAGATAAAATGCACACGAGAACAACAGAGAAGAACTGAAATTAATTGCAACAGACATGTGAAAACATAGAACAAATATGTGAACAATAGAGAATGAAAGGAAATGCACACAGTTAGAGAACAGATGAAATGTAATAGTGAAATGCAAAATGAAACTCAAAATGTATCTTTAATAACACTAAATTCACAAAATGAACAAGTGAACAAATGCACAAGTGAACAAAACATAGCAACAAATGCACAATTTTATTTTGTTCTCTTTTTTTTGTTTTTTTATAACACAAAATAAAATAGATGCAAATGTAAAAAAAATTCAAAGAGAAAATTAAAAATAAATTTCTCTTCTCGGCAACGACGTCAAAAACTTGGTTTGGAAACGGATTTCTACCTATTAGAAAACCGCCTATTATAATGTAATAAAGATCGCATGCGCACGGCGTACAATTGTAGTATGTATGCGAGTATAGATCGTTCCATAAGGAAAGAAATTTTTTCAAAATTACTCAATCAAATTAGTCCAAGAGTTTTGAAAATATTTTTAACTAGAAATTATAGAAAAACTAGAGAAAAATTAGAAACAAAGCAATGAGATTAAAAGGCAATTTAGAGATAAATCCACTCACATATTCATATAAATCAACACATAATAAGTTTATAGTATCTCTTTTTAACATAGGTAGAAATAGTTGATGAAATTATTATAAGTATGGTATATTTGTAATATTAACTAACACAACTTAAACCATCAAACTTTAACACATCATCCAAACCCACTTATCAAATCTTATAAAAATGATTATGAAGTTAGAAGTAAATTATATTTTAAGTATGAACTATTTACTATTTTTTGATCAAGTAACATACAACATCAAATTTTGATTCTACTTTTAATTTCATTATCAAAATCAATTAGTTAGATGAAGATGTAACTCGTGTTTATATTTGATTAAGTATAGCCGATTTGTGATTAACAATGTAGGCTATCAAAAACACTAATAAACATCAAACTTCCATCAACATCTATATTTACATTAAGCACAAAAATAAGAGATCATAAATGACACCATAATTTTAAATTTACATGATTCGTGAGAGCTTCATTACTTCTAAATTGAAAGGGTTTAACCTCTCATCTTTGAATTCATATCAACACAAACTGATTTCAACATAAACAAAAAGAAAGGAAATGCTAGTCAAAAGGAAAGAGAGCCAACTAATTGCACAAAAGTAAACCTACACTAATTTGCAATAAGGAATCTACTCTACTTGTGTGAACTAAAAGAGTATGAAATAAAATAGCATAAAAAAGAGCATGAAATAAAAGTGCATAAAATAAAAGAGAAGGCTAAGAAGCCATTAAAGAAGAGAACTTTTATTTCTATTTTGTGGCTACAACTATATATATCTTTTACATGAACCGTAAGATGGTTTTTATACAATGCTAAAACCCAATTGTCTTTTTAGGGATGTACCAAAAATACACTTAACTTCGTGTGGCCTCCAAGTCATCACTAATGATATATTTGTCTCCACTAACATATGCTTTTGCTTTTAATTGTGGTTCATTAGTAAGTGGGTAGGTGAGCTCCTCCATGAAACATTATTTCTTTCTTTTCTTCTTTTTTGGCTTCCAAAATGTATGTGTGCATTATCCATGATGCTTTTTCCAATTTGCACTAAATTTTCTATAAAATTAAATTAAATTGTGCAAATAAATTTTCTCAAAATTAATGCATACATAAAATTACCGTTTTGCCTAAATGTAGATGAGTGAATGATAATTTGAAAACACTCTTATATTTTAGTAAAAACATGTAAAATACCCTAATATGTTATTTATTTTTATAGAAGAAGATTAAGTATGAGATTTAAAATATACGTTTTTATGTGTGCATCACTCTAGTGCAAGCGCTGAGGGCTGACTTTGCCAAATTGATCAAGGATTTCTCTACTCTAGGTGGCAAACCGTTTCTTGGAACGTAATCAACCGTCGAAGTGCAGGATTGGTTGGACACTGGCGAACGCATCTTCGAGGATATGGAGTTGGAGGTTGGGATGAAGAGGAAACTGGATTCTAGACAGCTTCAGGGACAACCTATAGGGTGGTGGAACGCCATCAAGATTGCTACTCCTGATGATCAGATTACTGAGGAGTAGTTCGAGGTGAGGTTTGAAGAAAAGTATATACCTGTTGTAACGACCCATAAATTAATCACTTTAAAATATGGATATTTAATATACTTTAAATAATTAATTAACGGATTTTATAACTAAAATAAAACTCTTATAAATAATAACTAGTGAGGGTGAAATAGTTTTCAAAATTTGTTTACAAAAATATTTAGTTCGAAGAAAAATAAATAATGTGAATGGAAATCATTTTTCAAATTTTCGACTTTCCATCATCTAAAAGTTGTCCAAAATATCGTGAACACTTTAGTATACATATAAACAAACATTTATAAACAAATTAGGATTTAGAAATGATAATACATGTTTGTATATAACTTAAGAATATTAAAAAGTGTGATGTGATAATTTCCGAAGTTTAAAATTAAAATAAAAAGATGCTTTGTGAAACATTAAGAAACATAAGTACATATGGGAATTAAATGCATGTTGGCTTAGAAAATGAAGGGGGGACCAAGTCACGTGAGCAAGGGAGGAGGAAACATGGTGGATGAGGTGGCATGATGCGAATGGAGGGTATGTACCCTAAGGCTAATTTAGTAATTTAATATGTTCACTTTGTATATATACAAATTTCCTAATTCTTTTTCTTATTTTCTCATTTCTATTTTCATTTTCAAAACCTTCATTCAAGTTCTACTTAAGTTTTCATAGCTTCCTTAGTTTCAAAAGTGAGAAATATCCACTCTTTTACATTTCTTCCTTAAACAAAAACCACTAAAATTCATTTCATTTTCAACTACACCTTCTCCTTACCAAAACAAGACCCATATCCACCTAAACCCTCCATGGCCGAGCCTACTTCATGCATGGGTCGAACCATATTTTCCCTTTAAGCCCTCCAAAACTTTGTTTTTCCTAAGGCAAAGCGAAGATCGAGGTAGTTTCCAAGTTCTAGTAGAAGCTATCTTGATTTAGTTAATTTTTGGTGAGTAAGATCTCACCTTCTAAACTAAAAGTTTTTAACTTTAATATTGTTCATTTTAGTAGTTGATAATTGCTTGTTGTATATGTATTGAAATGTAATGGTTGTTGGCTTAGCTTATTCTTTGAAAAGAGGACATCTTTGGTAGTTAGTAAGGGTTTGAAAACTTGTTGAAAAAGTTTAAGTAAGTGATATAAGTTATGTTCTTTTTATGTAATATTATTTGCTCTTGTATATATGTCATACTATTATGTGAAAAATACAATCTCTTCGAAACCTTTTGAAAATTAAAATCTCTTTGAAACCTTTTGGTTTATTATCATACTTGGGTTTGGGTTTACGAAGTTTGATAATTTTTGAATAATGATGAGTTTAAAATTAATTAACCATTTTAATATTGATTTTAAATTTAGTTAATCATTTTAATTAATGAGGATTAAGGTTAATTAATTATCTTAATAACGATGAGTTTAAAAATAATTAATTACTTTATTAGTAATACTTAAAATTAATTAATCATTTATCTAATGATGATTCAGGTTGATCAAACATTTAATAATGATAGATCAAAGTTAATTAATTATTTTAATTAATGGTGTTTTAAAATTAATTAACTCTTTTTAATTAAGGACTTTTAAAGTTAATTGATTAGTTTAAATTTAACTAATCTTTTTCTTTAATGATGTTTTAAATTAATTAATCATTTTTTATTAATGATGTTTAAATTTAATTATTTAATTTACTTAACAATGTTTTTAAAAGTTGTTAACCCTTTTTAACTAATGGTATTTGAAGTTAATTAATCAAATTAATTAACAAAGTTTAAAGAAAATTAATCATTCTTATTAATGATAGTTAAAGCCAAATTAATCAATTCAACAATGTTGTTTTAAGTTATTAAATCCTTTTTATAATGATGGTTTTAAGTTAATGAACCCTTTTTAACAAGGGTGTTTAAAGTTAATACATGTAATGTGAAGCTCAAGTACGAATTCGGTTTTTAAAATTTAAAGTTTGATTCGTTTATGGAGATGAACTAATTTCTATAAATTGATATCACTTATATGGAAATGATTTAATCGTATACTTAGCACTGAACATCGGGGCATGAATTTGTTTCAATCTCGAAGGTTAAAAATGTATTCAATGCAATGCCTAGAGGTAACACTACCTCAACTTGCCCGGTTTCGTTTTCAACCGAGGGATAGCTCAAGTTCAAAATCGTCGAGTAGTGGTAGGTATATGAGGATTCAATTCCATGTACAATCATTTTTTATTGTAAGGACCCGAAATTTTTGTCGTCTTGAGTTTTGAATATTAATTTTTAATATTCAATAATACGGTATTTTAATCAAAATAAAATCCTTGTTAAATGATAATTGGTAATAATATATAGCTTTTAAGCCAAGGTAATATTTTGAATTTCCAGGATTTTATTTATAAAATAGGAAATTGATTTAATTGGAATTTCTTATATATATATATATATACACACACATTCAGAACTACAGAATTTATATATATAAATTGGAAACAAATTCATAGCAAATAAATGTAGATGAATAAGAAGAATATATTATAAATAGAAATGATTTTGGCTTATGAACAATATAGTGTGTTATAAATAAAAGAGTTTAAAATTGTATTTTTCTTATGTATATTCATGTTAGTTTAAGAGAGAAGAATGTAAAAGTATATCTGTAATATTTTTAAACAAATATAAATGGTATATTAAAAATAATATATGTAGTAAAAATGAAAAGAAGGAATATATATGAAATTATTATACGATGAATATGAGAAAAATTATAAAATCATTTTAATAAGAAATCTTATACAAAATCATGTTTTAGTAAAAATGTTATTTTTATAAAGATAGTATAGAAATTTTTTAATTTACTTTGAAATATACATTTTTAAAAAAAATAAAAGAAATGTACGTAAAACATAAATGTTGTTTTATTAAAAATGGAATGTCAAGACTTGTAATGCCTTGAGTTATATGTTTTAATAGAAATATATACATATATAAATATGAAGACTTAAATGGCTTATTTAAAACCACTTTTCATGTTGTTTAAAAATATAAGGGAAGCATGTTTAGAATCAAATGAAAGTACAAAGTAGATAAAGAGTAAAAACATGAAGATAACAATCAAAAGTTAAACTAGTAAAAAGGTAAAACAAATAGGCAAAAAAAAGGTAAAATAAAATACAAAACATATAAAACTGCATGGCCAAAATTAGAGAAAGGCCAAAAACATTTTCTCTACTTCACCTCAACTTCATATCAAAGTCACCAAGACTTCATCTCAATCCATCACTGTACAAAACATTGTACAGATCAAAACATCTTTTGAGCCCAAAACCATGTACCCTATACATCATTACGTTTATATAAATATATATATATAGAGAGAGAGGTATGTATATGGACATACCTCAGTTCTAAATAACCTGTAAACAAAGAAAGAAAGAAAATTAAGAAGAAAATACCGTTCTTTCAAAAAAATTCAAAGGCAAGGCAACATTTTCAAGTTTCAGATCGAAGACTAAAGCTTAAATAGAAGATTTCAAAGGGCTCTTATCAATGTGGAAGGTGAGGATTTTAAAATTGGAAACCTGGAAGCGTTTGACATTGCTCTGTTATATTTAACAATGAAAAATATATACATGTTCAACTTTCAAAAATCCCTATCTCCAAATCTAGTTCAAATTTGCTAATCATGTAAACTAGGAAAACGTTTGTTTTTAAGTAAAGATTACATTAAAAATAGTTTGAAGTGGGTTTCTTTTATATGTTGTGAGAAATTTACAAATGACAATAAACAACTCGGTTTTTGATAATCTTCAACATGTTTGAAACATTGAATCAAGTTTGTAATCATGATTGTATTACTAAATCATGAATTTTAGTGGAAAAATTCTGATTTTTAAGCCATTAAATCAAGAGATATTCATGGTTGAAGATTTTTTGATTAAAAATAAAATTGGAGTTTGGGAATGGACGAGGCGGCGGAGCGATGACTTCAGGATGACCATGGGGTCAAGGGCGAGGTTTCGACCGTGGGGATTTTGGTCTAAGGTGGTGGTTTGGGTGTACGAGCAAGTTTAGGGTTTAAGGAGGGTTTGCTTTGGGTCTCGGTTTCATGTGGAAGTGCGATAAAGGGAGAGGGAGTTAGGCGTGCGGTCCAAGGGAAAGGGTGGCGGAGGTTGTGGCAGAGCTCTGGGCGAAGTCTGGGAATGGATGGTAGCCGTGGGTGGCGTGACGTGGTGATTTGATGAACTCGACTTTGTTTCCAGTGTTCTGGTAGCAGTTCGAATTTCGAACCAAGGGTCGAACGCGTTTCCTAGTTGGCGTTTTGTGACATGATGGTCATGGGTGATCGGAGGGGCTGGTCGGCGGCGAGTTACGATGTTTGGAGGCTGTATGCACATGCACGTTGTTGTGTACAGATTTGTGCGCATTTTTGAGTTAGAATAAGAAAGAAGAGAGGGAGTGTTTCAGAGGAGAAGAAGGGGATATTGGGTATTGGGTTGAGAGTGTTTAGGCTTCGGCCCAAGGAAAATGATAAAGTAAAAGCTTTTATATTAAAAATGTTTAAATTATATATATATATAGGAAATTTTAAAATGTTATAACTAGGGCATACGAAACCCGATTTACACGCGACTTTTTGCGACGAGTTCGTGTCGTCGAGTACTACATTTTCATGAAGCATGTTGTCTGATTTGACTAAGTGATAATTTATCGTACTTTAAAATGGTCAAGTTTGAAATATAAAATGTTAGATTATATATATATATATATATTGTAAATTTTAGAATGTCATAACTAATGCATACGAATTTCGATTGAAGCAAAATTCATTGCGATGGGTTCGTATCGACGAACACTACGTTGTCATACAAATTGTTGACAAGTTTGAATAAGTGAAAAATTATGGTATATTAAAATGGATAGAAATTAAATTACCCGATTTAAACAAATATCGACGTTTAAATTTATATGACTTGTCTATTGAAGTTATTTGCCCAGATAGAAATAACGATGAGCTAATTTAAGTTAATTACGATATTTTGACATATGTTTAGCGGAATAAAACACCATTTCACTAATTGTATTTAATTGGACCCCTATTGGCAGAATAAATCACCACTCTGCCATTTTTACTGAATATATGTGTTTTTGGACATTGACTAGCAGAAATAAAACCCTGTTCTGTTGTCGTATTTGTATGGACATCTATTTATTATCCTGATAATTATATTGGGCAATATGATGTTGAATTAATTGTTAAAAAAATAGTTTGATGTGAGTATTTGTATTTGTTATTCTAGATTGTTATGGAATAAATGGTAACTTGTGTAACAACCCGCATATTTCACGATTATATATTTAAATGTTTTATTTAAATATAGCATCGTTAATCGGATTAAAGTCCGAAATGTTACTTTTTGTAAACAGACGAATTGGGACTCGAGACCACTTCAATTGAGTTCAAAATGACGTTTACAACTTTTTTGAGTATAAACATCGATATGTTTGGAGTTGAGTAGAATTTTGCTATTTTTCTATTTTGGGCTTTGGGTTTGGGTTTCAGCCCACTAACCCAACATAATACCCTAACTCCACTCAAATCCTCTTCATTCATTCACTCCATTTCCTAACACTTTCAAGCTAAAGTAAAAATGGGGGAAAAGAATGGAAAATAGAAATTCCTGAACCCTCGTTTTGATTAGGAAACTCAAATTCAAGTCCAAAGAGAAGCTTAGGTAAGCATCCACTTCATTTTCTCCATCTCTATCTCTCTTCAATTTACAGAATTTCCTATAACCTAACTTAGGAAAAACTTCACCTTTGATAATAGATTGAAGATTCTAGAGGTATATTGAAGAGGAATTGGTCTTGCTTTGTTTTAAAGCTTCTCATTCGTTGTCTTTGGGTTTAAAGGTGAGTTCTTTAACTCACATCTATGCCTATAACTTTCATTACTGTTAGGTATGAATTCCTAACATTTATTCATGTTCATTGGCTTTTGATTTGAATTGATTTGGTGAATTTTCCAATTTTTGACTTGTGAAGTCCAATTTTATGAAAATCCTACTATGGATGTTTGGACATGATATTTGGGGTGTATCGAAGAGCCTATAAGGCTGGGTTGTCGCTTGGCATAAATCCCTAGTCTTCGTTGCTTGTCCGATCGCTCCCGAAACGTTTTGGCCATCTTGGCCTAGGCAAACTGTTGCCCAGGCCAGGTGACCAGAGGTTTGGATATCAAGTCCAGACGTCTGGTTATAGACCTGGAGAAAAAAATATACATGGTAGAAAAAAAATGGCAGAGACTAATTCCAGACGTCTGAAATATAGGTTCAGACGTCTGATTAGGGCTCAGACGTCTGCTTCGAAATTTCAGACGTCTGGGAGGTTTTCTGAAAATTTCCAGAAAACAAATCCAGACGTCTGGAACTGTGCATTTTGCCTATTTGCCTATTTTTTGAGTGAATTTCCAATTTTAATCGATTTTGTTGATCCGGTTAGTTGTTATCACTTATTATTGACTTTGATGACTTCTTTCTTTGGATTTTTGGGAATATCCATTTGATGGGTTTGGTATCGATTTCTATGGTTTTGATTCACGTCTTCGAATGTGAATTTTTGGTGATTGATTGTTTCTACAATCATTTCTGTGATTTGTCACTTTAAAATACAAAGGTTTCGATACTAGTAGTAAATACCAAAACTCTTTCATTAAAACGATTTCGACACTATTTTAAATATAAAGCTCGCTTTTAAAACCGTTTTCCAATCTATTAGTATATACAAACCTTTACCTCATGCGTATGAGAAATCTAATTAAACGGCTTAGCAAAACAAGTGGTATGAAACGCTTGCGTTTACTTCATCGGTTAATTCTTGGACTTGTTCGATTGAACTCTCGTGACAATTTTCGAGTGGAAATCTACAATTTGTTCGTAAATATTTAAGTTAAGCTAGTGGTTATGGGACATGAAGCTAAACTCATTTATTTACTAGCTTAGTGTAATTGACACTTCTCATTGATCAATGGTGATCATTTTATGATTTATACTAGCGATGTGCGATGTCTCTTTGTCCACGTGGGGGACAGTACCTCGTTTTATGGAGCTTCGTCTCAATTTTTATAGGCTAGCGACCTATGGTTTTTATGGAGTTTGGTTCATCGGGAGTTCGCTATACTACGTCGTTGTTCCAGATTATTTGAGTTTGGTTCATCGGGCGTTCGCTGTACTACGTCGTTGTTCCGGATTATTTGAGTTTGGTTCATCGGGCGTTCGCTGTACTACGTCGTTGTTCCGGATTATTTGAGTTTGGTTCGTCGGGCGTTCGCTGTACTACGTCATTGTTCCGGATTATTTGAGTTTCAGGTTCATCGGGTGTTCGCTGTACTACGTTGATGTTCCGGATTATTTGAGTTTCAGGTTCCTCGGGCATTTCGCTGTACTACGTCGTGGCACCGGCTCTATGGTTAGCGACCATGGGATAGCGACCCGTTTGTGATACACGTGTTGGTGAGTTTTCATGCTTCCGTTTTGTGATAGGCCTTCCTCTTTTTGTGATTTCTGGATTTCTGGATTGATGATTTCTAGAATTTGTGTTTCACCGATTTTTATGCGATTGACATTGATATGTTTTGTCAATATTTGTGTTTTGGTGAATAATTTAAAGAATATGACATTCTTTTTAGTGTTTGAGAATATTTGAGTCATTGTATGATTTTTGTTTGTTATCTGATGTATACTTGACACAGTATGGCAATATTGTTATCATACGTTT
The DNA here is from genome assembly GCA_030737815.1 of Allium fistulosum. Taxonomy (NCBI): domain Eukaryota; kingdom Viridiplantae; phylum Streptophyta; class Magnoliopsida; order Asparagales; family Amaryllidaceae; genus Allium; species Allium fistulosum. The sequence goes on along the minus strand of CM060908.1, from coordinate 79,513,624 downwards.
TTGTGATACCTCTTATCCTATCTCATTTTATCTGACATTTATAGCTAGACTGGTCCGTTTATTATTTTCTTCTTAAATAATACTCGGGTCAGACCATGGTATTTCAGGTGCTTCTGCTTGACTTCTTATCAGGGTCCGTCACCTGACTTTTGGCTAACTACTTTAGCTTAGTAGTTTTTGTTATTATACATTTGAGATAGAGACTCCTTGATGTATACTTATTATTTTGTTTAGCACTTGTACCTATTCTTTTGTGATGTAGTGGATCTTGTATGACCACTACTTTGATGTACACTTCTATGTGTTATATTCATATATGTTTCTGCCTTTGTGATATGAATATCTATGACTGATTTGTGTTATGCTTATTTCTATATTTGTTTCTGAAGCCCACATAGCCACTGTGTAGTAGCTTTGAGTTTGTATTTGATATGTCGGATTTCCTCTTGAAATGAAATGCAAGTCATATTATCTGACATATCGATACTCGCACAAAGCAATTACACAGATGGTCGCTCCTCAACAACCTTATTCTTCGCACTAGTCGACGGCATTATCTCGTAGTGTCCTTGGCTAGTGTGAGTATAGAGGTGGGGCGTCACAACTTGATTAAGTACCATTGAAATTAATAAGCCTGTTTTCCAATTTGGAAGTTGATTTTTGAATCAAAGTTATTTAAGGATAATTATTATTTATTAATGACATTTTAAGGATAATCAATAATTATTGAAAATGATTTAAAGTTAATTATTTATTATTTTAAAAATTATATAAAAGTGTTTAATAATTGTTTCAAAGCTATTTAATTATTTTAATCGTTTAAAAATATATTTAATTTCTAATCAAAGTTATTTTATAGGGATTTTGATCTAAAGTTAATTATTACTTAAGAATTTATCAGTATTAAGATATAATTATTATTTCAAAGGTAATTTTTTCAAATATTAATATTTTTTTGAAAATAATATATATTATATAGTAAATTTTTATTAAAGAGTATTTTCCTAAATTAAATTTGAAAAATTTATATAAAAACTTATAAGCATTATTTGAGATAATTGGTAAATAAAGTTTTCGAAAGTAATGGTATACTTTCATGGCGTAATCGGAGGTAGAGAATGCCTACAGTTAAGTTTGGATTTCTCTGGGATAGAGATGTAATCATTGAGCTGCGAATCCATGGTTGATACCGTAGAGTACTTTCCACATTTATTTTAAAAGGTTTTCAAATATTATTGAAGGGAATGGTTTGTGAATATACTTATCCCTATGAGATAAGTATATACCTTTTTGATAAAGAGATTTAATTAATTTAAATTTAAATTAAATAAGGCTTAATGATTTCAGTGGGAAATGAAGTCTTTGGTTGAATGGTTGTTTATTTGATAGTTAAATAACCGACTATCAAATCTGGACCTAAAATGTAACTTTGGAAATATCTAGTAGAAACACGGGAATTATAGGGTACGGTTACCATCGGAAGGTGCTATATTGTACATATAAACTCGTTTCGTTCTTCTAGGACGATGATAAGGGAATCCGTCCACTAACAGTTAGGAGATGATCTATGATCTTATTTTCGTCTGTTTATTTCCTAAAGAACCGGGGTTGAGTTTACCGGAAATATCGAACGTTGTTTCGAAGAGGTCGGGATCGGATAAGTTATCTGAACACCACTTCGATCCAACGAATACATTTTCGAAATGAAGACAAGAGCATGGAATCGAAGATGGGGCATTGAAGTGCAAGAGCTAATCGCTACTAATCCTGAGGATGATTCCAAAAATGGATGTAGTAGGAATAGTACCTTCGGTTTCGTTCATACCCAAAATGGACTTGTATGGATGAATGCTATTGGCACATTGAGGACAGTGAGCATTCCAAGTATAAATTCCTTAAAAAGGTTATCGTAACCTCAAGCCTGATCAACCAGAATGATTGAAAATCAGGGAAGATGCATCAAAGCTAAGTGGGTCGCACCCAATTAGGGTATGTTTATCACCTTTCTAGATACCCTTGGATATTATAACTACGGTGCATGGGAAGAACTCGGTAAGGGTGGGAACACCCGGGGTGATAGCATATTTGGTACTATCCGGGTTAGAGGTAGAACCGATCTTGTGTTGTAGGGGATCCCGGCAAGGTCCTTGGTACATTTTTCTAGACGTGTACTGTGATAGGTGGTACCCCAATGCCTAGTCATTGTATGGAAATCCATTCTCCAATACGAATCTTTACGGTTTTAGTTGCAGAGCTTAGTATGCTGGAATTTAATAATGTAACAATTTCGGCTATTTGAATAAGTATTTGTACTTGGACACTATTATAATATCACTAGATTTTCTATAAATGGTTTTGGTTATCATAAGGGAAAAACCCGTCGTGTTTATGTGTGGCGTGGTCTTACGGGATATCTTTGATTTTAAAAGGATTTTGAAAGTTATAACAAATGAAATTTCTTGTGATTTAAGTTCTCACGCTGGTTTTACCAGACTGACCCGGGCGTGGTTTTTCATATATGCTCGGGTCAGACTGAGCATATTTCCAGGCTTAGCTGGAAGATTGGAACTTCAGGGAAAGGAGCTGGAGGCCCAGAGACGTATTCACGTAGATGATTATATTTCGTTGCATTTAGTTGTGTTTATCAGCAGTTGTAAGGACAAGGTGTTATAACTGTCTGTGCTGTATAAGTTGGTGTACTCTGATTGTTATCTGTACTGTAAATATTACAGTTTTGTTTTATGAAAAGATTTGTTCTATATTATAGATTATTCGTTTCCACTGTGAGAGTCTATGTTGTTTGGTTTTCTTTCTATCTTCTTTCTATCTTCTTTCTACCTTCTTTCTACTTTCTTTTCTTACTATCCGCCTTTCCGTTCAATTTGGGCTGGACAAGTGTGTTAAAATGTCAGTTTAAACTATGTGGAAAAGTGGGTCGTGACATTTATCCTCGTTAGTTGGTTTGTCGACTATCGATTGTCTCCGCTCTCTTTGTATTTCATCACACTAAGACGATGTGCGCTCATTTGTGCTTTGTTATCCTTTGTCGAAAATGACTAAATCCAGAGCGCGAGTGGAAGCCAAGCTATGTGGGGTTGCTCCCATTAGGGTATTGTCACATCAAATCAAGGTTTGGTTGGGTATATTTGCATTAAGATGTGAAATACTCGGATTCTCGGTAACTATTGGTGGAGTTCGGCTTGGACGTGTCCGAGAAACATCGTAGTTCTCAAGCATATATTCTAGAGGTATACTTTTGGTAAGGAGTGTGCACCCTCCTAGTCATTGTTGGAAAATTTTCCTTTCCTTGTTTGATTCGAACCTTCGAATTTGTTTTTCCTTAATTGCATCGAGAAGAGTCTAGCACTCTTTGCTATGTCTAATTATTTGATTCCATTCTTTATGTTTGGATGTTGTTCATGAGAGGGAGAAACCCGTTCCACGTATTGGCGGCGTGGTCTCACATACTGTTGTTTAATTGCACCCGTTGTTTAGAATTTTACTCATACCAGACTTATTGTTTGACCTGAGTTGTTTGTTTTCCCTAAACTCACGAGTACCCATTTATATTTGAGTAGTCCAAGAGTAGTATGTCTTTATGGGCTCTTTTGAAGATAGCATTTGAGCATGAGACTTTTATCTATTTAGTTGTATATTTTCGTTGTTCAGTTGTGTATGTATGTGTATTTTGTTTCAGCATATGTAAATGGAAAGTTTTTATAACTACCAATCTTAGTAGTACTTTTGTGTAACTCTGATAACTCCATGTTAGGGAGTAACCTTATGTACAATTTTACCGTTATGATATATTTAACAGTTTTCGTTTTGAGATTTTCAATTATGTTCTATTTATTTTACCTCGACAATTCATCTTTCGAATGCTTCGGCAATGGCACATGAATATCGTGGATGTATTAAGTGTAGTTCCCAAGGGTCAGAAAGGTGGGTTGTCACATCGATCGCTTAAATTCGGTGCTCTTTCGGAAGTTTGCTAACTTGAGACGGGGGGATATACCTGTGTTGGAGTACATGGCTGAGTTTGACATGCTATCGAAGTATGACCTATCTTTTATTAATACTCCACTAAAGAAGAATGAGAAGTTTATCATGGGCCTAGATGATTATCTTGGAGAGACAAGAGAAAGTGGGATAACAAGAAGAAATCATTTCATAAGGATGACCCAAAGAACGGAAAATAAGAGCGTACGTGCAACAACCATGGATACAGAGGGGCAATCTCAGCAAAGATTGCAGGAACGAGAAGAAAGGATGTCTCAACTGCAACAAATTAGGGTATATCAAGAAGGATTGTCCAATACTGCTAAGAAATAAGCAGGTTGTGTCTGCTTATGCTTTGAACGTTATTTCAGCTTCGTCGAGTGCTCCATCGACGAAGCTGAAGGGGAAGAGCGTCATTATACATGATATGTTTTCTATTTCTGATACACCTGTACGTGTTTTATTTGATACCAAGGCTTCACATTCCTTCATATCTAGTGATGTGGTAGATCAATTAGGATTGAAACCCGAGATAGTTGACCGATCTTTGATTGTCACAAACCCCGTTGGTGGATCGATTAGCATGTGTACGGTTTGTTGAGATTTAGTCCTATCAAAATATGGATGTTTGTTTGGTTTATTTGTTTTGGGTTTTGGGGTTTCAGTATTATTCTGGGGATGGACTGGCTGTGGAAGTATGTGGTAGTGGTGGATTATAAGAGGTTGTTGGTGACGATTAGGGCAGTGGAGGGGTGGACGGTAGTGATTAGCAGCCTGCCAGAGGATGGAGTTATGGTTAGCTTTCTATATTCACTTGAGACTCCATAGGATGAGTCGTTGTCTGTGCCTATAGCTGAGGAGTATCTGGATATATTTGAGGAGGTGACTAGATTACCACCACACAAAGAGATAGAGTTATGTATAGATTTAGCGAAGAATGCTAGATCGATAGTTATGACTTTGATGCATATGGTATCCAGAGAGCAAAAGGAATTGGAGGTGCAAGTAAATGACCTGTTGAGGCGAGGGTTCATTCATGGGAGCATATCTGAATGGGGTGCACCTGTAGTATTCACCACTAAGGTGGATGGCTCTCTGAGGTTCTGAGTAGATTGCCGTAGGCTGAATAAGGTGACGAAGAAGAACAAGTATCCACTCCCACATATTGTACTTGTGTTTGTGGTAGGATGGAGCAAGAACACAGGGAGTATTTGCGGATTGTGCTTGAGGTGTTGAGAAGACACCGATTAACGGCGAAGTTTTTGAAGTGTCACTTATAGATGTGGGAAGTGCGTTTTTTAGGTTACGTTGTTTCGGAGATGGGAATTGTTGTAGATCCTGCGAAGGTGGCAGTAGTGCAGGATTGGGATCGACCAAAGATGACTACAGACGTGAGAAGTTTACATGGACTGGCAGGATACTATAAACATTTTATCTAAGACTTCTCTAAGGTAGCAGCGCCGTTAACCAACCCGACGAAGAAGAATTGAACTTTTGTTTGGGACATGAGGTGCAAGTACACGTTCATGAGTTTGAAGGAGAGGTTGACGAGCGCACCGATGTTACTCATTCTGAGTGTGAATGTGGAGCTAACAGTATATACAGATGCCTGTAGTACTGCACTTGATGCGGTGTTGATGAAGAGGGGAAAGGTTGTTTCTCATGCTAGTGACACCTGAAACCACACGAGTGGAAGTACCCAACTCATGATTTGGAGTTAGTAGTGATAATATTCGCTTTGATGATATGGAGGTATTATTTTCTTGGAGAGAGGTTTGAGTTGTATACGAACTATAAGTCGTTGAAGTATATATTCTCCTAGAAGGATCTTAACCTTTGTTGGGAGCGATGGTTGGAGTTCCTGGCCTCCTATGACTTTGGCATTTCCTATACACTTGGTAAGGGAAATGTGGTTGTTGATGCTTTCATTAGGAGACATGCTAGCTTGGGAGCAATGTTTCTAGAGTGGAAACAATTAGAGTGTATCGCTGGCTATGATTTTAGACCTTGATGCGAGCTAGATTCGGAAGTGTCGGCTAGCGTGACAATCTGACCTACCATGATTAACCGGATCGATACTAGTCAAAGGCGAGACGCTAGACTAACGGAGATCATGGCAAAGATAGAAGAAGGGGTAGAGTCTGATGAGATGAAGCAGTACAGGTTCGACCATGATGGTTGGCTTCGTAAGGACGGGAGAATGTTTGTTCCAGATATTGATGGGTTGAGGGATGAGGTGATATACAAGTGCCATCATTCGAGATTGATTATACATTCCGCTGGCAATAAAATATACCGCGATATGAGGAAGACATTTTATTAGGAAGGGATGAAGAAGGATGTTGAGAAATTCATCTCAAAGTGTATGAACTGCCAGTTGGTAAAGGCATAGCAGAAGAAGCAAAGTGGTTTGCTGCAACCGCTCGAGATTCCTAAGAGAAAGTGGGAACATGTTTCGATGGACTTCGTCGATGGATTTTTGAGGACTATAGGAGGGTACGATAGCAACTGGGTCATAGTCGATAAGGACGAAAAGTACCCGATTCATACTCATCAAGTCAAGTAGAACGACATCTAAATTGGCCTAGTTCTATGTGAATTGGGTTGTGCGATTCCATGGTGTGTCGAAGATCATTGTGATCGACCGAGACCGTTTGTTCACTACCAGGTTTTGGAAGAGCTTATAAAAGGCATTGGGGATGGGGCTACATCTTAGTATAGCTTATCACCCACAAACCGATGGGCGGATCGAGTGGGTGAATCGTATCATGGAGGATCTCTTACGAGCTTGCATTCTCGATTTTGGTGGCTCGTGGGATGATCATTTGCATTTAGTGGAGTTCGCATACAACAATAGTTATCAGTCCAGCATTAATATGGAACCATTTGAGGCACTATATGGCTGACGGTGCAATGCTCCTTCATGCTGGTGGGAAGAGAACGAGAAACTGATACTTGGGCCAGATATGATTAGAGAGACTTCGGATAAGATCGAGATTATTCGGCAACGAATGAAAGCTGTTGAGGATAAACAAAAGAGCTACGTTGACAGGAGAAGATGTGATTTAGAGTTCTCTGTCGACGATATGCTATTTGTCAAGATCTTCCATTGAAGAATGTTTTTCAATTCGTACTAAGGGGAAATTGGCATCGAGATTTTTTGTTCCTTTTTCGATACTTAAGAAGATTAGGAATATAGCATATAGAGTCGACTTTCCTCAGAAGATGGCAGGCAAGCACAACGTGTTCCATGTCTCTCACTTGTAGAAGTTTGTGCATGGCTCGGGCATGATAGTTGAACCGAACCAGCTTGATGATGTTGAGATTGAACTGGAAGCATCGAGACCTCGTAGACCTATTTGTATCATCGGACGTGATACAAAGCAACTTAGGAGAAAACCGGTAGAGCTGGTGAAGGTTCAGTGGAGTGAGAGTGAAGGCGATTATACTTAGGAGACCAAGGCGAAAATAATGACCGCTTATCCGAAGCTCTTTACTTGGTAAGACTTTTGTTTATCGCATTTACTTTCACTTTCGATATCATATTGAGCAGTTTAGTATCCTATATGCTAGGATAGGTATAGATATCATTTCTTACTTTTATGTGCATGTTTATTATGTTTGCTCGTGAATGTTAGGCATGGGGGGTAGCGGTATTTAATTTTACCTTGTTTGTATTAGAATTTCGAGAGCGAAATTCCTAAAGGGGGAGAGTGTAATGACCTGTATTTTACATATCAGAGGATCGTAAAATATTATTTTTAAATTCATATGAAGTCGAATGACTTTATAACTTTGGTAAATGCTTATTAGAGACATTTCCTATATTTTAAAAAATTTCGGAAGATTTACCTATGGAAACTTGTATCGGCTATAACTTTTGATGGGAGCCGAATTAATATCCGAGACCACTTCCATTGAAAATGTGTGATAGTTTTCCTTTCCATAGAGTGGTCACAACAGCAATTTGGGCATTTTGGCTAGGAGATATGACTGGTTGAAGATTGGAAGTTTTTGGAGCAGTTTAGTGGGTAATTAGTGAGTTTGGGGGCAAACCCACTAACCCAATTCGGGTTTGGATACCTTGTATGGCTAAACCATCATCTTCAAATCACTTTTGCACCTTCTCACATAGATCTAAGCCTCCACTAACCCTTTCTCTACCCAAAACATTCTCTTTTCTCCTCCAAATCAAGTCTAAATCATATATTAGGGTTAGATTAACAAGTGGATCCATTAGAGATCATCAAATCTACATTTTTGGGAAAGAAAATTATGGTCTTTGTTGTACACTTTGTATTTGCCTCGATTTGCATGCAAAATTGGATTTTGGAGGTTTTTGTGAGTGATTTATCATCTCTAACCTTACTATATATGTCTCTATAGGTTTTAATATATTTTAGATTCATTTTTAAAGTCAAAATCAAGTTTTAATGCTGTTATAATATCAAACCTGATGTAAAAATGAATTTTAAAATGATTTAAAGTGTTCTAATTATGTTAATTTGGTGTATGCTTGCCTTCGTATGTGTTAGGCTAGATTATAGATACATTATATGATGAATGTTATGATAGATGATGTGATTTGCATGTTTGAATGTTGTTTGGTGCATGTATGGTGTTTGGTTTTATGCTTGTGTGGTTGAAAACGCTCATCGGAGCGAACTAGAGGTAAGAACCATAGGACCGGACTTCGACGGGTAGACTCTAGAGTTTTGGAGTTGTATCATTGCATAGGTAGTGCATGAGGGTCGAAGTGTCGAGTGTAGCGATGGAATCAGTGCGATGTTGAAGTGCTCAAGGAGCTACAAGTTTTTGGTTCGGTATGGTCGGTTTGCTGGAAGCATTGTCTGGTGGTTGGCTTCAAGAAGGAGAAGCATTTGGTTTGGAGGTGCTTGGTCCAACATAGATTTACTTGGCAAGTGGAGGACCGAACATGAAATCCTATCTAGTAGTAGCTAGTGGTCCGGTTGGCGGGGGTGCTGAACAGGAGTTCCTATTCGGTATGGTTTCTGTTTGGTGGAAGTGCGATCCGGTTAGTGGAGGTGCCGAACAGGAGTATATGTTCAGTGTCGCCTCTATTTAGGGGAAGTATGGCTCCAGACCGAACAAAGGGAGGCCGAACTGATCATGAAGTGAGGCTTTTAGGGTGTTGGCTTCGGGGCAAGACTTGGGGTGTAACGACCCGTAATTTTCGACAATTAAAAATATTAAATTAATTAAATTTTTGCAATTTAATATTGTGAGAAATTAAAATTTTGTGATTTATTAATGAGAAAATAACTAGAATATGATTTAATAATGTTGTTTGAATGTTATTGATAACTATTTTAAATGAAATTTCAATCAATTGAATAATTGTAAAGCTAATTTGGTTATAATTATAAATAAGTAATTAAATTGGTAATAGATGGAATTAATGAAATTGAAATGGGTTTATTATAGAATATTAATAAAAAATTATTAGTACATAAAGTATTAGCTTTGTTTGTTGAAAATTAACTCTGAAATGTGTTTGAATTTGTAAGTTATAACAGTTGTTATTTATCACCTTATTATTTAATTCATTGAAATTAACTTGGAAATTAATAAAATTAAATGTAATTAAATATTGCGTTAATATGAGTTAAGATTGTAACTGTAGAATAAGAATGTAATAAAAAGTGAACTAGTGTCAAATGAATTCATGTTGGTTTGGATGATTGAATAATAAGATGTAAATCAAAATAAATGAATTTATTGGAATTGGAATTTTAATTAATGAATTTATTGCAATTGAAATGAAACGCTGTAATTAGTGCAATATTTAATATTGGATTTAACATCGAAATTGTATTGTAAAAGATTATTAATTTCTGTGTAATCAAAATAATGAAAATGGTTAACTTGTGAATTTGAATTTAAAAGTGATTAAATTAATTTAATAATAATTTACTTAATTAACGTGAAAATTAGCCATTTTGTCCACGGTCTCGGATTTCGACGAAACCAGTTTCATCGGATCCGTAACAGTGAATTATTATAGGATTTCAAGTTTCCTAGCTATCAGACTTATCGTTTGATCGTGCGAGCTTAAAACGCATAGAAATCAATTAATAGAATTTAAATGAATATAATTTGATTTTGAAATATAACTTCTGTATACAATGGAATTAGGGTTTGGAACTAGTTCCATTGAGTTTAAAAATATCGAAAACATATATTTCGATATATTGGATGACCCATTTTCGTTTTGGAAGCGGAACGGACTTTTGTGTCGTGTTATCGTTTGAACCAATTCGATATGTTTATTCGTTCCTATCCATCGGTTATATAAATAGTTTCATCCTAACCCTAGCAGACTTTTATTCCCTATTCATGTACGTATAATTCTATCTGTCTGTTTCTTCCCTCTTTATCAATGGCAGAACATCAAAACCTAAAATTCAATTTCAAAATCAATTTCAAAGTTCAAACTCTCTAAACCCTAGCAAATTATATATCGTTGGAAAGCTCTCGACAAGCGCAATCTAGATCTGCTGTTCGTTTTTGCAATCGAATCATGGTTTTGCCAGAAATTGGCATCTTTCTCAGCCGTCCATTTTTAGAGTTTACGTTCCAACGGTGGATCGTCGACCGTTTGACGATCGAGAAGCGGCGTTTGGTAGAGGACGGAGAGCAAATCTCAGGGGTGGTGTTTGTTGGTCGTATGGTGGTCGGACATCGCCTGGAATTGGGATATAATGGCGGTGGCGGCGGCGGCCTTAGAGGACCCGTTCGTGGCCGCGTTGGCCAAGGGAGGGTCAACTCAGGATGGGGAAGAGGGTGGTGCTGCCCGATCTTGGTCGCGAGGCTTGTGGGACGTGGCATTTGGTGGCAAAGGTCGGCGACTGTGGTTAAAGTCGCGTATGCGAGCGAGTGGGTTAGGGTTTGACTGGTATGGGTCGTTTGACTTTTTTTGTTTTATTTTAATTTAATTTAAATTTTCAATCGTTCTAACGTATATAACTTTTTCATGCGAGCTCAGATTGGACGCAGTTTTCTCCGTTGTGATCGTATCGAAATTTCGGACGACATGGAGTTGGTTTAATTTGATTCCAAGACTGTTAGAATTTTAGGCTTTGTTTGGATTTTAAATCGACCAAAAATCAAAGATGAGTGTTTTAACCCACTCACAACTACTAAACCATCTTATGTTGGTTAAATTAAATTTATTATGTGATTATAAATTAATTGATTGTTGTTTGGTATATTTAAATTTTCATTCAAATTAATTTGAATTTAATTGCCATTTAATTTAATATTGAATGTAAATTGTTAATTGAATACCTGATAATGATAACCAGTTTATTTGTTGTGATTTATTGGTTGATTTGAATGATGTTTGTGATGGATGTTTTAATTGTTGATATTTAGATGATTGGATGTATGTTTATTTTATATGTTGTTATCACACTGCAAGTTCCCTTAGTTATTGTTAGGAAAATCACTGTGGGTTGAAATGATACATACCCGAATAGTCTTTTAGATTAGGGAAAAATCGTTATGGGTTGAAATGATAAACTCGAGTGATTTTATGGATTTTGAATTTTACTCGGGATTGCGGGTTGAAATGATATATACCCATAAATTTAAATTTATTGCGGGTTGAAATGATATCTATCTGTATCACTTGACCATAGGGTAGAAAATTATAAACAAACACCGGATTGGTTAAATTAAATGATTTTTAAATCCTAAATTTTTGAATCCAGTTAAATGATATTTTGAAATAAAAAAATTGACTTATATGAACTGAATTGTTTTCAAAATCCAAGCTTTAAAATGTTGAAATTGAAATTGGTTTAAATGAATTGATTACAGAATTTAAATTGGAATTTTAAAGTTGAATTTTGAAATATGAATGAAATTTATCAAAATTGAGTTAATGTAAACGTTTGAATATTTAAACTTTGAAATTTATTGAATTTGAAGTGGTTTAAATTTGTAGTTCAAACATGGATTTAAAATCGATATAGATTGAAATGGTTTTAATGAGAATTTGAATTGAAAGATTAAAATTGAATTTTTATTGATTTGAAATCCGGATATGGTCTAGATTTGTTGAAATGGAAGAAATAGTTCAATTTGATATTATTTTCAAATTCATTATTTTAATATAAACTGTTTGAAAATCTATTATTTTAAAATTTAGATTATTTCGATTTTCAACTATTTACTATATAAATCATTCCAAAAAAGAAATCAAACCATTTTGTACTAAACTATTTTTAACTATTTGAAAATCCTTAAACCATTTAAACTATTTTAAACTAATAAAAATATTTTTAACTATTTTTAACTACTGTAATTATTATAAACTATTTTAATACATTAACTATTTTAATATATAACCTATTTTAATATATAAACTATTTCTAATATATAAACCATTTTAATCTATAATCTATTTTTAAAATATAAACTATTTTTAATGTATAACTATCTTAATGTATAAAATACTTTCGATATTCAAATTGTTTAAAGTTGGAATATGATTTAGATTTAATTGATTCAAATGTGAATTTTTGATATGACGGTTTAACCATTTCGTGGTTATGATTTTGAAACGAATATGATTTAAGGTGAATAATGATTTCTAAAGTGTATGATTTTGAAATGATTATGATTTGGAAGTGAATATGATTTTGAAGTAAATAATGGTTTCGAAAGTGATATGATTTTGAAATGAATATGATATTTTGATATGAAGTATGAACTATTTGAAATGTAAAAGAACCAACCGGTGTGAAGTAAGCGTCTGGTTGTTAAAGAGACCGGGATCGGATATTGTCATACTCTCTGCCAATACCGAAAACCACTTTAACAGTTGTGCACGTGGTGGAGAATCCAGAATGAAGTAAGATGGTTTGGCGAATACTACTGTATGAGGTATGAACGCAGCCCTGACCCCTTCGGGTCAGCTTGATATGACTAAAACAGGAGCTATACCTGGGCCAAGTGAGGTCGCACCTCCGATCAGACATGCTTCTTTGATACCATATTTATTACTTTGTGATTGATTTGGTGGCCACCCCTCTATTTGATTATGGGAGTGTGTTTCGAGGTGGGCGGTAGTAGCTGCTATGCATTACCACCAGCCCAGTTCCGCAAACGGTAGAATCCTACCCTAACATTGCCTCACGTGCCTTGTCATATGCTTTATCGCGCCCACTACAAGTTTGGTTTGTGTCGTACACTATGGAGTGCCCTATGATAGCCCTCTAGTTTATGGAGGAATTACGGTACTGTATAGACTACGACATTTATAAAAATATGTTAAGGGGGATATGGGTAACGCCTTAACGCTATTTTAATACTTTACTTTATTGTAGACATATTATAATAGTGTATTGTACTATATAGTAAATAGTTTAATGGATCCTTAGGAGATGGTAATCCCGAACATCTCTTAAGCTATTGCACGCACGATATACACTGGATAGGAGATGTAAAATCCCGTAAACATCTCTGAAGCCGTTACACTCATATTTACTTATTTTGATTTAACTTACATAAGATCTTTTAGTTCTGACTCGAGTGTTTTGTCTTTTCATTACGCTCGGGTCAACCAGGGCATTTCAGTGTTGAAGATTTTATCTTTGGAGGACGAAGACAGAGTTTTGTATGCTATTTATTAATATATATATATTCCACCGCATCATGTTATTCCGCCGCATTATTTATTATTCTTGCTGTATGTATAACTCTGATATGTATTGTAAAGTGTAATCAAATGTATCTGTAAAATAGCTTCATAAACTATTTATTTGATTATTATATTTTGTCATTCCGCTGTGAGATTCTATGGTTTGTTTTCCTTCTTTTCTCGTCTTTTTCTTATTTACCCCATAACAATCCTCCCTTTTGAATGGTTTGAGTTTGACATGTGTGTTTTATTGTTGATTTAAACCATCCAAAAAGGTGGGTCGTTACATGGGGTTGCTTGGTGGTTTTGGGAGTTGGTTTGAGGTAAGGATGGACGAACCCACGATGGTAACCAATGAAGTACGATGACTTCGATGACTCGATGTGGTAAGTGACTATAGCATCTGGCGGTGAACCAAAAGCAAGAGTTCTGCATGATAGCTCGTAGGGTAGAACATGAGATTGTGATGCTTATGAGCAGGATGGGGTAGTCTATGTGTACCCAGGGTAGTCTATGTGTACCCATGTGTTTGGATGTCCGCATGTGTCTAGTCCTTAGCCATTTGTGTGGGCAAGAGTTGAGCATCTATGGGGTAGTTCTACTACCGGTACATGCACTAAGTGATTGATATATAACTTTATGGTTGTGATGCTCATTAGTGGGATAAGTAGTCTGCGTGTACCCAAGGTAGTCTGTGTGTACCCATATTTTGGACGTCTGCGTATGTCCAGTCCTTGGCCATCTATATGGGTAATGAGTCGAGCATCTGAGAGAGTTACCGTATATCCGAAGCACTTGAGTGAGAGATGGGAGGCTGTGTGATGGATGCTATGTTTGTTGTGTGCATGGTATGCCATGTGATACCCCTATATCCCATATTTTCCACTTGTAATAGTAGTTTAGCATATACTGCGTTTATGTGCTAACTCTTTGGATGTAGGGACAGGTCAGGTATGGTTATACATACCCCATGTCCATATTTACTATGTACGATTTTTATAGCATTTTGGGATGATGTATTGTTCACACCAGACTGTTGTCTGACTCGAGGTTTTATGTTTTGCTTCTTATTACCTTGGGTACTCTTAAATGAGTAGATTAGGGATAACAGGTTCGGATTGCGCATGGATCTGTACGGAGTACGAGCAGAAGGCTACGCTTTCATATACATATCTGGAGCTTACTATCGCTTATATTCCGTTGTGCAGTACTATGGACCTATGTTGGTACTTATATAATTAGAGACAGTTATAAAGTTTATTTTGAAGACTTGGGATGTATAAACTCTTTATTTTCAGTTTTTTGTATAATCTATAAACCTATTGCACTCTGATGTGCTTACTTACGGTTCATTTGATTGTATTACTATCTCGGCTATTTTACATCTATGTTGTTATACTATATTTTATTTGTGCGCTATGAGATGTTTTACAGGTTCTGTGTTTGGATTTTTATATACTTTACACTCTTGGCTACCATCTTGCATTGGTCGGGTATCACCACAGCGCGTCATACAGGTATACTGGATACCGGAGGTGTAGGGCGGTCGTCTCAACATCCATCGAAAATAGCCAAGCTCTCATAGGTTAAAATACATCAAAATGACATAAAAACAACACACTAGATCATTGCAAGGTTCAATGGTTGATTCAAGCCAAATATATGAGTTATCTCTAATCAACGTGCATTCAACGACTTGTATATCTTACTTTTATTATACAATCATATAATAGTTATATATATAATGATTTTATATGTGCATGTATTATCCCACCCAACATATAATTGATTTCGATTATACTGAATAATTTTAATACATGATGCTTAGTTTAATATAAAAATAAGATATATACTTCATGCAATATATATATTTTATAATTAATTTAATGTTTTAAAATAATTGTTTTTCAATTTTAAAATTAAAATCTAACATTGTTATTTCAATGTTTCATGAAGGCCATGAAACTCTAAGAAAAACTAATTCTATTTTTAAAACATACACGCAGCTAACACAATTGAAATATTTGGTCTCCATATTTCAATTGTACAGTAGCTATAACAATCAATAATAAATACCTCAAAAGGGGAATTGATTTGGTTTATTGGTCTATGCTTGAACAATATCTTCCTAAGTAGGTTCCATTGAAGAAAGGTGATCTTTCGGTTGCTTTATCTGTTTAGTGGTGTGAATATGGTGATATAATTACTTTAATGTTGTAATATCATGTTGTTAGTATACCATATTACTTATCTACATACGTTGAATTATAGATAATTTGGTAAAAAAAATAAAGAAAACAAAAATTGCATTGTAAAAGAGATATTTCTTCACTAAAGTTGGGCATGAAGTCTTACAAAAAAGGGTCAAAAGAAAAGAAAAGAAGGACAAATCTTTTTTTTTCAAATTTCCAATAGTGATTATGGTAAATATTAAGTTGTATTTCAATATTTAGTTTGAAAGAATTCATATTTGCATGCCTGTATGTAATATATATCACTATTTAACAAATACTCAATTATCAGGGTAATTAAAACTACTAATTAATTTAAAGTGCACCATCATAAATTATCATATTGTACATTTAATCTCGAGTTGTTCCAATTATAATGGTGAGTCAATAATGATATGGATAGGTAGTTCTCGTTAATTGTGTAAGCATTTCGAAATGAACACGAATCATAAGGAGTTCAATTTTGCACCTCATTGGGATGAAACTTTATTCTTTTCATTTTACAAAGTAATAAGCGTGCTCTTAAATGAAATGAAAAACAACTGTTCCTTCAACAAAAGTAAGATTTCAAGTGCAAGACCCTAAACCAAGAAATTTGTATTAGTATTCAATAAAGTAGCGGTTGATTGATTTGTCTGACAAATTTCATATAGAGTGGTCAAAGAATTTGATGTTAGATGTGCAATTTGAGCATATTTTGGTGAACTATTTTTTTTACCATGCCAATGACCATTGTCACAAGTGGTAAGACATCTAATTTCAGTGGCTGCTAGAGGCCTTGAGTTTGAACTCTAAGAAGTCTAAACTAGTTTAAATAAAAAGAATCTTTGCTATATATACACTAATTTTAACATTTTATTTAGACCACATATTAGAGGAAAACATGATAATTGTTAGTTAAAATATATGATTTTTATTTTATTAGAGCATATCTTGTACTATATATACCTTATTAGCAGATCTCTCACAATTTCCATCCTATTTTCTTAGAATTCTAGAAATAAAATAGTGTTCTCTCCTTACTTGCCTCATTCTTCATGGTATAGACCTTCAACAAAAATACTATTCTTATGCTATCTATTCTATTATATATAAAACAACAGAACAGGAAAATAGGCACAAGGATAAATTTTGAAAAAAAATTAGTAAGGACGGTAAGTTTATTTTTAGCCGAAGGACAATGTTAGTTTTTCATAGTGTAAAATCGAATATAATGCCTAAAAATAAAACTAGTATTTGTCCTTTGGCCTAATTTTTTTTCAAAGTTTGTCCTTCAGCCTAAATTATAAATAACATTTGTCCTTCAGTCTAAAAATAAAACTTGATGTCCTTTAGCCTAATTTTTTTTTCAAAGTTTACCCTTTTCCCTAATTCCCCTATAACAGGAATATGAGACCATTAGTATTTTCACCTCTCCTTAGTTTGAGCATACTTTTTATCATTAGATCCTCCAGTTTATTTATTGATAATCAAAATTATCACATTTACCTATTTTGGAAAATCAAAAGTCACATTTTCCCTTCAGTTATTTGGATTAATTTACTACTACTCTTTCTCACCAACTTTTTACTACCCTAATCAAATTAATTCCATTTTTCCATATCCTTGCTTCAATGGCTTTTCTACCTTTCTCCTTACTCTAACTATCTTTTATGCTCCATTGTCTCCATAATCCCTTTACTTCTTCAAAAATGAAATTAATATCTCAGTTGTTTAATGCGCTTTCTTCACTGTGTTATGCATTAGATCTTAACTTTTCTCAAGTAAAATCTATGCGCATTCCATTCAATCTATCATCACCAAAGTTATATTTTAAACAAAATTTTCAACCGAGTATTTTTCTCCATCAAAATTGGATTTTATTGTAGATTTTAAACTATGATTCTTAGTTTCATTTATTTTCTGGGTTTTCTAATATTGTTATGTAAATATCTCCATTATCACCTAAATTCAACATATTATTTCATTTCATATTGAGGTACAATATTAGAATAGTGCTTTTGGTTCGTGAAATTGTAGTATCGGTATATTTTCTTAATTAGTTAGTTTTTATTAAGTAATTTTTCTTAGTTATGTTAAACTCGACTTGATCGTAGGGTTTGATTTATTATATATTTATCATTATGAAAAATTGTTCGTTAAAATTTATATTTGACAACGAACATCAAAATATGATCCTAATGATGGGAAGAAGATTTGTGAAACACAATTTCATGTGCTTAAAATACGAAATTATAAAAGTCATTACATATATGTCCTTAGAGCTGGACAATAAATGAAATATTGAAATGTATTTGAATTAAGTTATTCAACGATTTCAATTTGGTAATTGAATAAAAATATAACTATATGAAGATATATATATATATATATAGTTCAACCTTTCCCATTTTGCCTCTTATGTCGTTCAATCTCAATTGAAATGTTGATCTCTTCTTAGTTCAAGTGATATTTTTGCACTTAAACCCTTAATTATTTCCTTCCCAGGTTTCCCTATTCTAAAATTTCCTAACTAATATTTGAACGTTTCCTTACTAAATCTCTTCCTCCCATTATTCTATCAGTTTATCTACTATATCTATTCTCTTTGCCTAATATACATAAAAGAGAATATATTTCTATTTATACTCTTGTTTCTCATTCATTCTCTTCACACTCATTTTCTCTCCTTAATTCGAGTGATAATTTTTTTACTTGCCTCTAATATAATTATTCACCATTTCCAACTCCATACTAAATTTCATTATCTGGTAATAAATATAACCATGGTTACAATAAAATTATCAAGAAAAGAGTCAAGGGTCCATGTTTTTGATGTTGTTATAGGAAAAGTCCCTGCAAAAATGAATATGTAAATTTGGTCACTATTTAAAAATAAATAAAAAACGCAAGGTGCCTTGCACTTATCTAACAGAAAATGCAAGGTAACTTGCACTTTTCTGTTTCTGAAATCTTTTTTGAAATTTTCAAAATTTTTGAAAAGTGCAAGGTATCTTGCACTTTCTATCAGGAAAGCGCAAGCTAGTTTGCGCATTCTAATTTTGAATTTTTTTTTTGAAAATTTTAAAATATCAAGAAAGCGCAAGCTAGTTTGCGCTTTCTGATTTTGAAATTTTTCTACAATTTTTGAAATTTTTAAAAAGTGCAAGCTAATTTGCACTTTCTGATTTATAAAAAACAGGGACCAGATTTACATACTTATTTCTACAGGGACTTTTCTTGTAACAACATCAGAAATAGGGACCTTTCATGCAAAGCCCCGAATCAATTAGTAGTAAACTAACTTTAAATATGAAGGACCATATAAAAAAACCGATAAAAGGAATTAATTAGAAGGAATCAATTACTACTAATTCAATTGAATTTGAATTTAAGTTAGTTGGAGTATTAACTACAATAAATTGTCTTTAAATTAAGTCTATTTGATTGTCTAAAAATTTAAGTATCTGACATTTCATATCCTGATTCTCATTCACCCTAAAATCATAAACTCGATTTATATTCATTTAAATGAACTTTTTACAATTATAGCCTCTGTTCTTTTATCACTTTCCATCTCTATTAAAATTCAAATGTCAACTCTTCATCTTTCTCCATATATTCAAGTAAATAAATGTGTTATCATATTTTTATTTTCCATTGCATCTCTATTTTCATTCCCATTAATTAAAAGATAATTTTTTTTAAAAGGTAATCTCTTATCAATTTAAAGATAGAATTGTAATAAATGTTAAACATACACTTGAACTAATTTATTCTACAATTTCAATTTGGTATTGAATAAAAACATAACTATACGAAGGTTCATAAAATTCAACCTTTTATATTTTTGCCTCTTTTGTCATTCAATCTCCATTGAAATGTTAATCTCTCCTTATTTCAAATGATATTTTTACATATAGGCCCTTGATTCTTTTCCTTCTCAATTTTCCTTATTACAAAATAGATTCTCTAACTAATGTTTGAACGTTTCTATACTTATACTAAATCTGTTCAACCCATTACACTATCTGTTTGTTTATTATATCTATTTTATCTATCTATCTATCTATCTATCGATTATACATAAAAAAAGAATATATGACTATTTGTATTCTTGCTTCTCATTCATTCTCATTCACACTCCTTTTCTCTCTTTAATTTTAGTGATAACTCTAATATAATTATTTACCATTTCAAACTCCAAATTAAATTTTATTATAAGGTAATAACCATAACTATAGACTACAATAAAATCTTATCAATTGGTAGTAAACTAACTTTAAATACGAAGGATTATATCAATGAAACCGATAAAAGGAAATGATTAGCAGGAATTCTAAATGTAATTTCAAATCTTCATTTTTCTCTATATATTTTATTTATTTATTAAGGTAAATATATGTCTGATCATATTTTTATTTCCATTGCATCTTTATTATCATTATCACTAATCAAAATGTAATTTTTTACAAATGATCTCTTATCAATTCAAAGATATGATGATAATAAATGATAAAAGCTTCTATTATATCACTTTAGTTTAAGGTATTAGTTATTTTTTTCTTGTGTTAGTTTAGTTATTTGATTTTAGTTAGATATTTACTCTTTTCCCTACTCATCATTTCTGTCTTTAATTTGTTTATGATATACATTCGTATGTAATTTTGCATTTTATGTTAGTCAATATTTATATTAAAATACTCTTTATTAAGAGTATAATGTTGATTTTCATAATGTCTACAACCAATCCATACGTAACCATCTTACCTAAATTATAATATGAAATCACATTTACTTTAACCGATAAAGGTAATATCTTTTATTAATTTTTGCAAAACAAATCTTATTTTTGTTGATTCTAAAGTAAAATATGTAACCAAAACCTCGATCATTTGAAGATGATTTTATGCAACAAAAAATATAATTTATATCCAAAATATTATAAAAAGAAATGAAAATGAAAATTATGAAAAAATGGAAAAATGGAAAATTGATTTATATGATCAGGGAATTCAATTATATAGGGAAACATTAATTATTTGGTAGAAGGTAAAATTGGAATTAAAACTTCCATAAGAAAATAGTAACAAAATTTAATTAAAAATAATTACCAAGCATAATAAAGAAAACATTAGTCCATTTAAAATTTAGAGTTAAGGAACAATCATTGCGATGTGAATAAGTTTCAAAATTTAGATATAAATATATAAAACATTCAATATTTGACCTTTTATGTCTAGATTCCTGACTCAATTTGAAGTTATATACTCAACTCTTAATCATTTAAAGAAACATTTTCCAATTATTCCTTTCACCTATTCCTTTTTAACCTTTAGTCCAAAATTAAATTTAAACTCCAATTATTAATTTTATTTCTTATTTAATATTCCATCACATCTTTATTATCATTCTCTTAGTTCAAAGAAAAAATAAAAAATTTATTAAAAAAAGGTTCATATCATTCCTACTTAATAATGAAAAAATTATTAAAAATGATAATATCGTTTACTCTTTTACTTTATTCTAAGATATTAGTCATTTTTCAATTTATTTATCCGATTTATAACTAGATAATTTCTCTTATCCATATTTATCATTTTTATTTTGTATTTGTATGTCCCATTTTCATCCTTATTAGAATGACTCCACCAACTATTAGATTTGTAAAGTCTTCTAATGATATTAGGTTCTTTTTTTAAAATCATATGAAATTACTATGATCTATTGGGATTTTTGAGTTCTTATCCTACATAGAACAATGCATGCATTTAATTACTATGTTTGTGAACGTTGATTACTAATTTTTTAAATTTGTATACTATTATGAAATATTTCTAATTAAAAATTTGTAATTCGTGCTATATTATATAGGTAAATAGCGCCAACAAGAATAAAAGTCGCTATCGCTTATATAGATTGCTAGGTTTTTATTACTTTCATCTATAATTTTGAATCTTTTTGTGTTTATTTGAATTAGAATATTCTAGATTAAGATTACTGTACTAATTTTCATTGCGCGTTCAACCAATCCTTTCATAAGTATATAATTTTTTTATATAAAAATGCATCTTTAATTGATTGAATTTAATAACTCTTATTGTCCTAATATTGTTGCTTATGAAAGTAAAACATGTTAAGTATAGTTGCTTTATAGTTCATTTAAAGCACATAACGATAATAGAGATTGCTTGTAAAATATTATGGAATGGAATAATTATGGATAAAAGAAAATTGATTTGTATCCTCAAGGAAATAAATTATAAAGAAAATTAAATAAATATTTGAAATGAATGGAATATAACTCGCAAGTAATTAATTAACATCATAAGAACAATTGCTGAGAATAAAATAAGTAGTTTAAAGTTTCAAAATCATAGATGCAAGGTCTCAAAGAACCATTTGCCTTAGTAGCAAAAACAACAGGAGCTCCCCACTCAGAAGTACTCATACGGATGAATCCTTTTCTTCAATAGCTCTAAGATTTGCTTATCCAATTCCCTTCTTTCTTTGGGGGGCCTTATGTCTCAAAGGCAGAGCAATGGGTCTTTCGTCCTTCTCCAAATCGATTTGGAACTCAATCTCCCTATGAGGTGGGAGACCCGAGACCTCCTCGAAGACATCAAGAACTTCACAAACTGCAAGTACAAATGATGTCTCTCAAACAACAAATAGATTTACTAAGTATAAATGGCTTAACTCAACTAAAGCTTTGGGTGTACAAAGAAATTCTAGGCCACGACCTCCACAACTCCATAATCGTACTACTCTCTTATCACAGTCAATAATGGCTCTATAATATGACAACCAATCCATACCCAAGATAAGCCTATACCCTTTGAAATTTAGAACATATATAGTCCATATGAAATCAACGTCACATATGTTTAACACCAGGTCTGTGCAAATAAGAGAAAGATGGATCGAACCCCCAATAGGATTGGAAACCTCTATTGGGCTGTTGACCATTTGGGTTTGAAGGTTTAAGGAATTTACTACATCCCTAGCTATAAATGAATGTGATGCCCCTGAATCAAATAGGGTAAGAATAGTAATCCCAAAATAATAGTTATACCTTCTAGAGCAGCTTTTGCTTGGTCTCTTGGCGGCTTACTGGCAATAGGGACGGCTTTAATAACGTAGGCATATCCACTTGACCTTCCTTAGCCATCTTAGGACACTGATTCTTGTGATGCCCTTCCTCGTGGCAGTTAAAGCACCTACCTTTAAAGGCTTCCTTCATCAAACTCACCCTATAATCTTTAGCTTTATGACCTTTCCTTTAAAAATTCTTACATGCCTTCCCATCCTTTTTAAACTTACCCTTCGACTTCTTGTTGGCCTAAAAGCTTCTCTTCTTGGACCCTCCTTGCTTTTGGGTCGATGCAGACTTCTCCTTCTCTATTCCCTTATCTTCCTCATTGGCCACGTGCAGCATTGCCATTTCTACCAACGTCTCATACATGGCCCCAATAGGTACTTGGGTCAACAACATTTTTCTTAGTGGGGAATTTAAGCCCTTCACGAACATCATGGCATTTTTCATAGATGTGTCTATTAGGCTCATCCCGAATTTAGCCAATTCAGTCAACTTAGCTATGTACTCCTTAAGGGTAAAATCTCCTTGTCTCGGTTGAATGAACTTTTCTAATTACAAGCTAACCTTTGCTCCAGACATGAATCTCATCTCAAATCGGTCCTTGAATTCATCCTAAGAAAATATCTTTTCAGGGTGCTCGTCAATCGAAAAGTTCCACCGATTCAAGGTTTCTTACCTAAGGTGTCAGCTGCTATTCTTCTTCTTAGCTAATCATCCCAATCAAGCTCTCTAAATATCCTTTTGTAGTTACTAATCCAAGCTTTAGCTTTCCAATATCCTTTGGTTCTAGAGTATGTCTTTCCTCCCATATTGAGAAAGTCCTTACATAACTTAGGAAAGTCGACAGGATGGGGTGTTGCATCGGTGGGCGGGGCAGTGGGTACTACCGATGCAGCTAGGGAATAGGAATCTGCTTGACAGTCCTAAGATATTGTTTAAACCATTTGGGCATTCCACGAACGGGTGGTCTTCCGCGGGTATGGTTCTTTTGTTCGGAAGAAGATTGATTATCAGCCATATCAACTATCTGTAGGTTAAATCTTCAGTGACGATTTCCTAAGATAGTATTTATATGCTGAAAGAAAAGTGTTGCCTAGTGTATATGCGTATGTTCTAGAAATTAGGGTGTGTATATATATATAATTTTGAAAATTCTTTTTGAAAAACCTTTTTCAAAATAACAAATACGTCTCTCATACATATAGTTTTTCCTTGTTGATCAGGTAACCTAGGTTCTAGTACCAAATGTGACAACCCTATCCCGGAACAGGCCTAAATTTTAACCCGAAAAGGCCCATCGAAACTTAGATATATTATAAGGTAAGTTGTCGGTAGTAAAAAGCAAAAAGATTACAGAGCCATAACTAAAATTTCAGAACTCACAGTGGATGGAACAAAATATAATAGTAAAATGCACCTATTTATTTCAGATTCATAATAATGTCAAAATACAAGATACCATCAAACCGTAACAAGGTAAGTTAGAACAATATTCTGAAAATATGGGCACATATGAAAGCAAATAAAATGGTAAATACTGCTGCAAGTCCACCACCTCCGTCTCCAAGCGTCACCTTTTCCATCAACATCTTTAACCTGTGTTGTAACAAGGAGGGGGTTAGAACAACAATGTCTGGTGAATAAACCCCGAGTCTTACCTTTTCAGTACTTTGGCAGTATATCTCAAAATAAGAATATGTCTACGAAAATAGACCATTAAACCATTTAATACTTCTTTATATGGAAAAGGAGGCGGGTCGAACCACTTAACACCTTCTATTTCAGAAGCAGGTTTCTAGAATCCCATATTCGAATAATATGTCATAAACAGCTAAAAATGTGAGAGACGGTACCTGTTGTGGGCATTTTTGTCCACTACATGGTGAATATGAGGAGTCAGGGGCAAAATCGTCATTTTTCTGGAACAGACTCAAACTAGTTTGGAGGTATTCTCGAGATCAAGATATGGACATAGGTCGAAATCGCGTCTCAATCCGAGCTACGGATTGAAAGATATGATCATCTTAAGATTTGTCCACCACCGTCACGTGGGGCCGATACTGAGACGCTCTACCGCCATTCAAGGTCGACAGTCCAACAGCAAGCCAAGATCCTCGGTCCGATGATTGAACCAAAACTTTGGTTCGACGCTTACTTGGAATCGAGGCTTGAAAATCTCGAGTCTGCTTAGATTCGGTGCGATGACCGAACCAAAACTTTGGTTCGTCGCTTGCTTGGAGTCGGGCCTTGAAAATCTGGAGTCTTCTTGGAGTCGGTTGGATTACCGAACCAAAACTTTGGTTTGGCGCATGCTTGGAGTCAGCGCTTGAAAATCTCGAGTCTGCTTGGATTCAGCGCGATGACCGAACCTAAACTTTGGTTCGACGCTTGCTTGGAGTCGGACCTTGAAAATCTGGAGTCTGCTTGGAGTTGGTCCGATGACCGAACCAAAACTTTTGTTCGGCGGTTGCTTGGAGTCAGGCATGAGAAATTTAAGGGTTTACTTGGAGTCAGCTTGGAGTAATGCTGCTTGGAGTCGGGTGAAGGTTTGCTTGGGGCTCAATCCAGGTATAACTGATCTAAAAAAAGTTGGAAATTTTCATCATGGCACGGCGATACTTCGGGGATTTCTTCATGACGCATTCTGGAGTTCTTGGAGGTGTATGGCGGTCGTCACAAGTGGAATAGTTTGACAATCATGTAAGTAAGGTTGAACCAAATCTTGGAGGAAAGAAGGTTGAACCAAATTCCAAATACTATATACTCAGCTACCTCTCCTCATATCTTCATTCTATAAATACCAAGCACATGGCATCATAAAAAAAGGAGGATGCTGAAGAGCGAAGCTTTCAGCAACAATGGAAGACAACTTCGAGAGGGAAAAATCTTAGTTCTAATAGCATGTTTACTCATATTCAAAGCTTGTACTTGTAATCAGAAATGAAAGAGATGATCAAAGAGGAACAGTGGACGTAGGCACATTCAGACCGAACCACTATAAATTCTATGTCTTTTTACATTTAAGTCCTTTGCATATTCTTTATTGCAAATTACTGATTTTCTACCTTAAACATCCGCAACTAATTTTCATCAAACAATAGCTATATACTACAAACAATATTTACAACTCTACAACAACGATTTGAGTGTTTGCCCATTTTTTGTGCAAACATTTTGGTGCTTTCACTGAGAACTGAACTTTTCTTTTTCAAAAGGAAATTCTCTCTTTCTTACTTTTCTTTTAATTTTGAAACCTACTATTTCAAATCTTCTGACTTGAGATTGTCATTTCTTCTCTTAAGAAACTCTCTCCCCTTTTCGAAGATCTGGAATCTATCTTTCTTTTTAGATCTACCATGACTATTTTACATAAAACAAAAAATCCTCCTTTTCTCTTCAGATCTGAACATCCATTTTACTACATAGGGAAATTCTCTTGTCCACTTTTAGATCTTACTTTTACTATCCATGGACACTGTTTATTAGCAAAAAAATATGTCATCACTTAGATCTGAAATCCTTAGATATTCCTTTAACTATTTCGGATCGACAAACACATGTCCCTTAACCAAAAAGAAACATGTAATCATTGTTTGAATCTGAAATCAAGCCACCTCTCTTTTCTCATTTGGAATCCAAAAACATGGTTTCTTGGCATAAGAAACCCCTTTTTCCCTCTGTTTAGATCTGGATCATTATTTTCTTTCACAAAAGAAAACTTGTTTCTAGTCTTAAGATCTGAAATTGCATTTTTAATAGAATCTATAGCCTTTTCTTTTCAGATCTAAACTCATTGTCTCCTTGGAATGAGAGATTCTCTTTTTTTCACTTTCCCAGTTTGAGATCACTGTTTCTTGGATTAAAATACTCTATATCTCCCAGATCTAAATTTGTTACTTTAGGAAGATCTATTTCTCTTTTTAGAATCTGCAATCACTATTCCTTGGAGATTAAAAAATATATTATGTCTTTCTTTTCTCTTATTTTAGATCTACAAATACTTTTCCTTAATCAACAAGAAACATGTATTCGCTTCTTAGATCTGAAATCACCGTACCTCTTTTCAGATTCGCAAACACTGTTTCTTAAGCAAAAAGAAACATGTATTCATTTCTTAGATCTGAAATCGTTATATCCTCCTTTTCTCATTTCAGATCAAAAAACATTGTTTTTGACCAAAAGAAACACTTAGTCATTTTTTAGATCTAAAATCATTATAGATCTTATTCTCTTTCCATCCGGAAGCATTGCTTCTTTAACATAAGAAAACTATCTTCCTCTTTTGTATAAGAGGAATCTATTCCCCTAGTAAAATATAAAATTACGGTTTTAAGAAAATCCTTTTCTCCCTCCAAACTAGAAATCCTTTCTCCTGATCTAAAGTCATCATCTCTTTGAAATTAGAGTTTTTCTCTTCTTCTTTTTTCAAGTTTGTAATCACCATTCCTCGGATTGAGAAGCTATACCTCCTATCTCAATATTCTCTCTTTATTTTAAGAGTTGGACCATCAACCCTTCGAAGCTACAAAACCTCCCAATCCTTTCCAAAAATTGAATCTTCTCTCTCGAAAAGTACAAACTCTCAAGGAAGGGAAGGAGAACAACTTCCCGATATGCTGTATAAAGTGAGAGAACTCCACTGCAAAGAATGCAATAGCTATCCGGATGTGAAAAAGCAGGAAGACTAGTCTAATAACCTCCCGGTGCTAAAAATTATCGGACATAAATTCGGCATGGTTGTGATTGAAATCAGTAAACACTTCGCTGCTTAACATAAAACTTTGGTGGATAAACTCTTGACATGCTTAGGGCAGATAGAAGTATTCGACCTCAACGTCATAATACAAGGGAAGTCCCAGTTTAGAGAACACGGTGGGCATTCCACATAACCAAATGAACCCCAAGCACAACCTTTTTTCCATCCAGCATCAAATCAAAGTACTACAATTGGGATCCCACTGATAGATCGAAATATCACAACTTGAAGGCCGAAGTCATGATGATTAAATACTCAAAGTCTAGATATGACAAGCATGACACTTTGTCACTCCTATCGTGCACGAAGGCATCACCAATCCAACGCATATCAGACATGATTCAAATAATGTCAATAACTCTCCTTACCTAGGGATATGTTAAATAAATATGAAAAGAGAAGGAGATAAGACAAAAAGTTACCAGTCCACCCTCCAGGAAAACAAAATTTTTTTAGTGCCCACTACAAACCTTTATAAAGGGCTAACCCGGTCCCCTAGACACTTGCCAAGATCTCCACTCTTGCTGATAAACAGAGGGCACAAAGGAGGTACTATATAATTACTTTTCTTTCATTCTAATCAATCTTAAGCTATTGCAGGGCTCTACCATCAACTCTTGGATCTCCATCCTTGGAAAAAGGTGAAGGGAGGATTCGTAAATCGTTGCATGTGCCGATCGACCCGAGGGTCCTTACACGCTACACAATGTAAAGACCAAAAATCAAATTAGCCCCCACAACTATGCATTACCTCTCCTTTGGGTCAGCAAGGCACATAAAGATGAGAAAACATCACTGTCGGGAGTTCAGATAGATGGTCATCCAGGGACGCTAGCATAGCTTGCAGCGCAAATGCTATAGCAAAATGGAAGAGATACAACTGTCTGCCTCCGGAGCTCGAATGATCAATGATTAGAGAGAAGCCATCCATTTGAGTATGGTGTTACCTCAAAGGGTAAGGAAGAGGACGCGATTGAAACGACATTTGCCGAGAACTTGGAAAAACATAATAGTTTATACAGAAAGGCTTTGAAAGACGGAGCTCCAGCAATTCCAACATATTTGGCCCGCAGCAGAAAGGCGAGAGATATCCAGAACCACCACCACCACTCCTCATATCACAATTCAACACGAATCAGCAATATATATAGTAAACTGCTAGGACATTGCAGTCACCAATCAAGATACTAGCTTCACCACTCCATCATGATCCAATAATCAAAAAACACAATTCAAATTGATTAAGAACTAAGAATAGCAGGATGCACACTGGGGACATTCACTATAAGTCCACCAAACTAGTCGGAGTCAACTTGACAAAATGACTAGACCAATGACTGCTAGGAGGCAGCACTAAAACGCCAAACAAGAATCTTGGCCCAGTAAAACCCCCGTTATCAAATATAGTACTTGTAGAAAATCCTTATGAGGAGCTCTCCGATCACACAATATGCTCGCATAAACATGTCATATGCATGAAAATAGATGGTCCTACAAAGGAGGTACCATAACAAACCTCTTCTTTCGTTTTTAACTAACTTGGTTGTTGTCATTTCAGGACAATGCCATCGGCTCCTAGGTTCGACAAAGTCTTACAAAAATACCAAGTGAGACTTCCTATCCAAAAGAACATCTTAAACCAGGCATACTACACAACCTAGTACTTTGCGCTTCTTTCGAAGCGGCAGGTTTGGTCTAAACTACTCTTTCCCTTTGACCGGGACAAGAGACTAATGCATTCACTTAACACATATGTAGTTATATTCACTTAACACATATGTTGTTATAACCACTACTTCTTTTGTGATTAGCAACCCAGATCACAAGCTTGTGTTAGCAGCAGCGAAAATAAGATATCCATGACTAAGGGCGCTAGCCTGGGCAGTTCACTGCTGACGATCGCCCATGTCCCTGGCAATGACATACCAGTCGGGCATCCAGACACAAATCTAGCTTGAGTAACTCAAAGAATAAATGCATTCGAAGCCTAGCGTGGATTGACTCATGACAGGAGTTGCCCCAGGCCAATGGGCAGGTTGAAGCTGTCAACAAAGTCTTGCAAACACTAATTAAGGAAAAACTAGGTAAATCCAAAGGAGTGTGAGTTGACGAACTACCCACGGCACTGTGGGCCTACCAAGCCTCCTACAAAACAGCAACAAGACATATCCTATTTACTCTAAGCATGCGGGGCTGAGGCCATGCTTCTGATCGAAACAGTTGTCCCTTCACATCGTAGGACACATTATAATTTAGAAGAAAACGAGGAGCTTCTCAACATGTCTTTAGACCTGATTGAAGAAAGAAGGAAAAACACCGCTCTCAAGACCGCCGCACATAGACGGAAAGTGGAAAAATAATACAAATCTAAGGTGAAGCCCCAAGAGTTACAAGAGGGAGATATTGTTCTCAAGCAAGTCTTTCCCCGTCCAGGCCCACTAGATCCAGTTTGGGAAGGACCATTTGTTGTTCATAAGGATCTCTACAACGGAGCTTAGATTCCGTCGACGGTTGACGGAAAAGGTGTTTGGGAAAGGATGGAATCTCCAGCATCTCCGCCATTACTTCTCTCAACTAGTAAAAAGCATGTATCAATTGAAGCAATAAAATAAAGACAGTGGACGTAGGCATATTCTGGCTAAACCACTGTAAAAATTAATGTTTTGCTTGATTGTTTATCTGATATTTTTCCTATTGCGATCAATCGCAAGCTCTCACCGAAAGTAGTGAAAGCAAGATTACCATGACTAAAGGCACGAAAATAGCCTGGGTAGTTCACTGCTGACGATCGGCCCCCCAACCAGCAATGATAAACCGACTATAAGCCACAGATTAGGCACGATTATTGCCTAGGCAGTTTACCATTGGCGTTCGGCTCACCGGCAACTGCGAACCGATAATAAATCCCATGATTAAGG
This sequence comes from Allium fistulosum, assembly GCA_030737815.1. NCBI lineage: Eukaryota > Viridiplantae > Streptophyta > Magnoliopsida > Asparagales > Amaryllidaceae > Allium > Allium fistulosum. The sequence goes on along the minus strand of CM060908.1, from coordinate 79,482,975 downwards.
CATGGCTGCAGCCAGGGATAGTTGACGATCGGCACCCACGCTAGCCGGGCCACAGTAAATCGAATAATACTCACGATACAGGCCATAATGGCCCGGGTAGTTACTGTGTGCGAATCCCGGCTCTAAATCTTAAGTACGACAGTCGCAAAAGTTACGCTCCCTGGGAACATAGGTTGGGCTGACAAACCATATGTCACCAAAATCCATAATCAGGGCAAGTAATTTACGTGCCAGAAATCTTAAGTTTAGAAGGACTATCTTGATGGAGAATATAGTTCGTTGTACTTAAACTAGAAGCTTCTAACAATTTCTTTTAGTCTTGTGGCAATACATACGGATAGTAGAAATATGAATTCCACTCTGCCAACCATAGCAGGATATTCATTCCATTCCACTCCACCAGAGGAAACGGAGCATCGACTCAACTCCGTCAAAGATAGCGGAACATCAATCCAACATTGCCACAAGAATTAGAATATCCCTTCCAGCCAACTTCGCTCAGGAAACTGTAAGGATTCTCCCAAAGTTGAACACACTTATGGAACCTGAGAAAAACTCAATGCAAAGGTATGACCAACTTTTGTAAGATAAGCTAAATTCGATAAAAAAAAATACTTAGGGGCATAGCACCACCTCACCCCTTGATTATACACATGCACTACCACTCAGCTTGGTAATAGAACATTGGAATCATGACCTTAAGCTTGCAAGTTTAAAATATATTCATGATACAGTGCGGCATGTTGTGAGAAGCAACCAAGTGCACTATACTGGGGCAAACCCAGACAAATAATGAGCGCTCCTGACCGACTTTTGACAACGTCGCTAGAAGGTGCTCTAGAGTATGTGATGAGTATTTGAGGACTGCCATGTCCCCAAAATTACTCTCTAAACCTTAGTAATAGGGAATCACTTCGAATGATAAGGACCTCTCTAAACAGAAGTGATTCGATCTCTAACCTTCCGAATATAATTAATTCATATCAAAGTCTATTTTAACACAAATAGCTTGATACCTTTACCTAATAAATCAATCCCGAGGGCATGCAAGATGACTCTAACACATATCTATGGTAAAATTCCAAATAATAATGTATTAATAGTCTATAACTAATTCTAAGGCAAGGATGAAAGTCCTTGACCAAACTAGGCCCGAAAGGACCCTAAACTTGTAGGTAAGGTCAACAGAATAGGACGATCCTCTATCGCCAAAGCCAATGGGACATTTGAATTAAAAGTTTTATTCTACCAGATCAACAGGAAATAATAAACCGATACTAATCAAGGTTTCCAATGTCTAAAGATTATTCCATCTAAACACCACATATTGGGGGCATCCAACACCAGCACTTGGCATAACTCAAACCAGCAATAATGAATCACTCTTACCCACAATCAGAGTATGCTTTCCAATCGAGCCATCCATAACTTACATTTTTCCACGACCATGACTTCGCATGATGTGATGCTCCACCTTTATGCTCACGCTAGCCAAGGACACTACTGGGTAATGCCGTCGACTAGCGCGAAGAATAAGCTATTGAGGAGCGACCCTCTGTGTAATTGCTTTGGGCGAGTACAGATATGTCAGATAAAATAACTTACATTTCATTTCAAGAGGAAATCCAACATATCAAATACAAACTCAAAGCTACCACACAGTGGCTATGAGGCCTTCGAAAACGAATATAGAAATAAACATAACACAAATCAGTCACGGATGTTCATATCACAAAGGCGGAAACAGATATGAATATATAACACAAAAGGCGTACATCAGAGTAGTGGTCAAATAAGATCCACAATATCACAAAAAATAGATACAAGTGCTAGACAAAAGAATATGTATACATCACGGAGTCTATATCACGAATGTATGACAACAAAAACTACAAATGTAATGTAGTTAGACAAAAGTCAGAAGATGATCCCTGATAAGGAGTCAAGCAGAAGCACCTGTAACATCTCGGTCTGACCCGAGTATTATTTAATAAGAAAATAATAAACGGATCAGTCTAGCTATAAATATCAGATAAAATGAGATAGGATAAGAGATATGACCAAAAACATATGATAACAAAAATGTCATACAGTGACAAGTATACTTTAAACATCAACAAAATCATACAATATCTCAAGAATCTCAAAACACCAAAAAGAATGTCATATTCTTTATTTTATTCACCAAACCACAAATATTGACAAACATATCATTGCCAATCACATAAAGAGGTGAAACACAAATTCTAGAAATCATCAATTAGAAATCCAGAAATCACAAAGGGGGAGGCCTATCACAAACGGGAGCATGAAAACTCACCAACACGTGTATCACAAACGGAACGCTATTCCATGGTCGCTAACCATAAATTTTGAGCCGAAGCTCCACAAACGGCCCGAAGACCACGGGTAGCTACCCCACCAAATTGAACCGAAGTTCCACAAACGGGGATTGTAATCCCCACACAAATAAATAGACATCGCAAATCGCTAGTCTAAATCACAAAATGATCATCATCGATCAATAAAAGTGTCGATTACACTAAGCTAGTAAATATATGAGTTTAGCTTCATGTCCCATAACCACTAGCTTAACTTAAATATTTACGAACAAATTGTAGATTCCCACTCGAAAATTGTCACAAGAGTTCAATCGAACAAGTCCAAGAATTAACCGACGAAGTGAACGCAAGCGTTTCATACCACTTGTTTTACTAAGCCGTTTAATTAGATTTCTCATACGAATGAGGTAAAGGTTTGTATATACTAATAGATTGGAAAACAGTTTTGAAAACAAGCTTTATATTTAAAAATAGAGTTGAAATCATCTTTGTAAAAGAGTTTGAATATTTACTACTAGTATAGAAACCTTTGTAATTTAAAGTGACAAATCACAAAAATGATTGTAGAAACAATCAGTCACCAAAGATTCACACCCGAAGACGTGAATCAAAACCATAGAAATCGATATCAAATCCATCAAAATGGATATTCCCAAAAATCCAAAGAGAGAAGTCATCGAAGTCAATAGTAAGTGATAACAACCATCCGGATCACTAAAATCGATTAAAATTGGAAACCCACATAAAATAGGCAAATTGGGCCGAGACAGGAGATTCAGACGTCTGAATTGGATATTTCAAACGTCTGAACCTGAAGCTCTGGGCAATATTTTGCCTAGGCCAATGATGGCCAAATCCTATCGGAAGCGATCGGATGAGTGACAATTGCTAGGGGTTGACGCCAAACGACTACCCAACCCTAAAGTCTCACCAATGCTCTCCGACTAACATGTCCAAACGTCATATAAAGATTTTCATAGATTTTGATTTGAGAACACCAAAAATGGAATATTCATCAAACCAATTCAATTCAAAAGCAATGGAGAAGAATTAGATGTTAGGAATTCATACCCAACGACTATCAAAGATATAGACATAGATGTGAGTTCCAAAAACTCACCTTTTAACCCAAACACAAATGATAAGCTCTAGAACAAGCAATAGATTAACCTCTCTTCAACAATACCTCAAGAACTTCAATCTTTAATCAAAGATGTTTTCTCTAAGTGAAGATATTAGGAATTTCTGAAAATTTGAAGAGGGATTGAGATGGAGAAGATGAAGAGGATGCTTACCTAAGCTTTTCCTTGATGTTGGAGCTAGAACTTGAATTTGCAAAGAAGATTACGGCTTAGGAATTCTAATTCTTTTTCTCTTCCTCCATTTTTTTTCTAAAAGCTTGAGTGTTAGGAAAATAATAGAATGAGTGAAGAGGAGTTGGATGAAGGGTTTAGTTATTAGAAGGTTGATGGGCTGAAACCCAAACCCAAAGCCTTAGTTGAAAATCTCGAAATTTTTCCCAACTCAAAACATATCGATGTTTATACTCAAAAAAGTCGCAAACACTATTTTGAACTCAATGGAATTGGTCTCGAGTCCAAATTGTTGATTCTCAACTTCAAACTTCATTCAGACGTCTGAAATTTCTAATTCAGACGTCTGAATCTGGAAAACTAGATGTTGTCTAGTACAATATTCAGACGTCTGACTCGGGGATTTCAGACGTCTGAAAATGGGTATTTTAGCTTGTTTTCTTTTTGGATTGACTCGAGCAATTTCAAACGTCTGAACGATTGATTTCAGACGTCTGAACGATTGATTTCAGACGTCTGAATCTAGAAAAACAGAAGTTGTCTAGAACAATATTCAGACGTCTGAATCATCCATTTCAGACGTCTGAATCTATGTTTGAATGTGTTTACAAGTAGCCACTTCCAAATAGCACTATCCACATAGAATTTTCACCAATTCGACTGTTCTTCTTCGAATGGTGACTTTTTCGGACTAAAACCCGACAATCGATGCTATATTTAAATTAAAAATTTAAATATACGAATCGTAAAATATGCGGGTTGTTACAGACTCCCCTCCTTAAAGAAATTGCATCCTCGCAATAATTAAGAAGAAATTAAGGAGTAACAACTATAAAAGCATATCGATACAAAGAGAAGAAAATTTGAAATAAGAAGTTCACCTTAATGAGCACGAGAGAGTAAGTCCGGATGTGTTCGCTCGATGAATTCTCTAGATTCCCAAGAGAAATCCTTAGGATTTGAGGACCATTGAACTATAAGTCAAATTAGGCGAAACTTCAATTTCTTCAATAACACCGGGCTCAAGAACAGAATCAGAATCTCGAAGGCATTTCCGTAGTTGAGAGACATGGAATACGTCATGAATAGCAGAAAATTGAGCCGGTAACAAAAGGCGATAAGCCACAGAACCATGCGTTCGGTGATGGGAAATGGGCCAATATATCGAGGTTCTAATTTTCCCGATCGACTGAAACGCACAACACCCTTCATAGGTGAAACATGAATGAACACGAAATCTCCCACAGAAAATTCTAATTTCCTTCTTCGATTATCGGCATAGGATTTTTGCCTACTCTGAGCTTCTTTCATCCTATGACGAATAAGGTCAATCTTTTCTATGGCATCATGGATAAAATCAGGACCTAAAACCAGCTTCTCACCGGCTTCAAGCCAACACGAAGGAGATCGGCATGGCCTTCCGTATAGTGCCTCGAAAGGTGCCATACCAATGCTAGATTGGAAGCTATTATTATAGGAGAACTCAACAAGAGAAATATGATCTTCCCAACTTCCACCAAAATCAAGAACACATGCACGAAGAAGATCTTCAAGAGTTTGATTCACACGCTCGGTTTGTCCATCGGACTGAGGATGATAAGCGGTGCTAAAATTAAGCTTTGTTCCCAAAGCTTTTTGAAGACCTTTCCAAAATCCACTAGTAAACAATGGATCACGAACGCTAACAATAGAAGTTGGAACTCCATGCAACTTAACAATTTCCTTGACAAAAAGTTTAGCCAAAATAGGTATGGTCCGATTGGACCGAACGGGAATAAAATAGGCGGATTTTGTAAGTCTATCTACTATCACCCATAGGCTATCATGGCCCAAACGAGAACGGGGAAGACCGTCAATAAAATCCATGGAAATTTGATTCCACTTCCATATTGGAGTTTCCAAAGGTTGCAATAACCCACCGGGCCTTTGATGCTCGGCCTTAACAAGTTTGCAAGTCATGCAACGCTTAACAAAGTTAGCAATATCGGATTTCATTCCCTCCTAGTAATAAAGTCGCTTTATATCCACGTACATTTTACTACTACCGGGATGAATGGTAAATTTAGAACGATGAGAATCTTCTAAAATATCTTTATGAAGATCACAAATATTTGGCACGATAAGTCTACCAAATTTTTGAATACCGCCACGCACATCAATATTAAAGTCTTTCAAAACTTCAATATCAATTTTATCCCTACAACTTTGGCCAAGAAGAACTAATTCGGGATCATGCTTTTGAGCTTCAAGAATGCGGTCTAAAAGAGAAGGATGAGCATTAAGACTACATAAAACAAGAGATGAACATAAATCGGATTCACGATCTCGAATCTCACAAGTGGACAAAGTCTCGAGATCATTCCATTCGGATACCATCATGGAAACAACCGCTTGTTGTTTACGACTAAAGGCATCGACAACACGATTTCCCTTTCCGGGAGTATAAAGAATATCAAGATCATAAGATGCAAGGAACTCGAGCCAACGTTGTTGACGCAAATTAAGTTCCTTTTGAGAAAATAAATACTTTAAAGATTTATGATCGGTGTAGAGAACAAATTTCTCTCCCAAAAGATAATGACGCCAAATTCTAAGGGCGAAAACAATAGCTGCGAGCTCCAAATCATGAGTGGCACATCTAGTCTCGACAGGCTTCAATTGCCTAGAAGCATAAGCGATAACACGTTCCTTTTGCATGAGAACGGCTCCCAAACCAACACGACTAGCATCGGTATAAACAACAAAGTCTTGGTTCCCATCGGGAATCACAAGAATAGGAGCATCGAAAAGGAGTTCTTTTAATCCTTGAAATGAAGCTTCACATTTGTCTAACCAAATGTATTTAACTCCTTTGTCAAATTAGTAAGAGGTATGGAAATCCTAGAAAAGTCTTTTATGAACCGACGGTAATAGCCCGCCAATTCGAGAAAACTACGAATTTCCGTCACATTCTCCGGTCTCTTCCAATTTTGAATCGCTTCAATCTTTGAAGGATCCACGGATATTCCGGATTCAAAAATAATATGTCCCAAAAATTTCACACGAGATTGCCAAAAGTGGCATTTAGAAAATTTTGCTTTCAATTGGTTACTCCTAAGAGTTTCCAACACAATCCGAAGATGATTTTCATGCTCTTCCTCGGTTTTAGAATAAATAAGAATATCATCGATAAAGATGAGAACAAATCGATCGAGGAAGTCTTTGAAAACTCAATTCATAAGGTCAACAAAATAAGCCGGAGCATTCGTCAAACCAAATGGCATAACAAGCCATTCATAAGATCCATAACGAGTACGGAATGATGTCAAAGGAATGATGTCCTCTACAATACGGAGCTGATGAAAACCGGTTGCTAAGTTTAATTATTAAAAGACTTTAGCACCACTAAGCTGATCGAATAAATCATCAATTCGAGGCAAGGGATATTTATTCTTGATGGTGAGATCGTTAAGCTTGCGGTAGTCAACGCAAAGCCTAAGTGTACCATCAGATTTCTTCACAAAAATAGCTGAAGCTCCCCATGGAGAGGAACTAGATTGAATAAATTATTTCGCTTCCAATTCGAATAATTGTTTGCGCATCTCCTCATTTTCTTTATTGGACATACGATAAGGAGGATGAGTAATAGGTAGAGCTCCAGGGATTAGATTAATTCTAAACTCAATTGCTCGCTTAGGTGGTAATCCTAGAACGGGCTCAAATATGTCGGGAAATTCACGAACAATGTGAATGAGAGAAATAACATCTTCCTCATCATCATTATCGTCATCATGAGGATTTAGAGAGTACAAGGATGCTTTCGAATTGGAATCTGAATCTTTCAGAACAAGAGAAATCTGCTTAACAGATTGAGGATGCCGAAGATATATAGTCCGCTCAGGACATAGGATATTGGCTTCATAACGGTTAAGCCAATCCATTCCCAAAATCATTCTGAAACCAAGGTAACGCATAACATGCAAATCGGCACGGAAAGAGTAATCACACAAAATAATTTCGACATCTTTACATAATAAACTGAGTGTTGTGGACCCACCAACTGGATTCGCAATCCTTAATGAAGTCATCAAGCCAATATCATTCAAAGACAAAGCATTAACAAGTTCTTTTGATATAAAAGAGTGAGATGCACCCGTATAAAAAAGAACACGAATAGGAAGATCACGAAATATAATACTGCCATCAAGGATAGAATGAGAAATACCTTGACCACGAGAAGTGTTAGCAGAGACTTGTACAACATTTAGATTGCCATCCTTCTTGCCTTGAAGTTTGGGACACAAAGATATAGCATGACCCGGACTCTTGCAATAGTGGCAAGAAAGAGACTTCGGGCACTTGTTTGCATAGTGGTCCTTAGAACCACAATTGTAACATTCTCCACGACGAGAGTTGGGAGTATTTGCTACCGAAGTTGTTTGCTTCGCCTTCTTGTTGGGATTAGGCTTGAATTTAAAAGGTCTCTTCTTGTTGATGTTTGGTTTGACCTCAGCATCACTATCTTTATCAGCCTCTTCGAGTCGAAGAGCAATATCAACAAGTTGATCAAAGGAAACTTCTAATTTTAGAAGTAATGGCTTTTTGAGGCTCTTGTTCAAGCCATACACAAATCTCTGATTTTTCTTCAATGGGGTATTAATGTATTCAACCCCATATTTAGAGAGAGATTGAAAAGATGCGACGTAGTCGGTCACGGAAGATTCACCTTGAACAAGGTCGATAAAGCGTCGGGCTAAAGATACTTTTTCAGCCTCCGGCACAAATTTCAATTAGAATCTTTCCCGGAATTGCTCCCAAGTAAGATCCGCTTCACTAATCTCAGAGATCAAAAGCTCGTACCAGTCTAATGCTCTTTCTTGGAGCATGCTAGAAGCCACTTGGACTCGATAGAGACCAATAAGATTCATGCGAGAAAAGATGCGGTCGCATGTTCGAAGCCAAGCCTGGACTTCTATAACGCTCTCGGAACCTTTGAATGGCTTTCCACCCAAATTGGTGTAATCACTGCACAAGTGTGCAAACCCAGATTTAGGATGAGTGGGCTCAGGAATAGGTCCGGCAACTTGAGCATTTCTCACAAGATCTAGAAGTTGATGAGTATTTGAGGACTGCCATGTCCCCAAAATTACTCTCTAAACCTTAGTAATAGGGAATCACTTCGAATGATAAGGACCTCTCTAAACAGAAGTGATTCGATCTCTAACCTTCCGAATATAATTAATTCATATCAAAGTCTATTTTAACACAAATAGCTTGATACCTTTACTAATAAATCAATCCCGAGGGCATGCAAGACGACTCTAACACATATCTATGGTAAAATTCCAAATAATAATGTATTAATAGTCTATAACTAATTCTAAGGCAAGAATGAAATTCCTTGACCACACTAGGCCCGAAAGGACCCTAAACTTGTAGGTAAGGTCAACAGAATAGGACGATCCTCTATCGCCAAAGCCAATGGGACATTTGAATTAAAAGATTGATTCTACCTGATCAACAGGAAATAATAAACCGATACTAATCAAGGTTTCCAATGTCTAAAGATTATTCCATCTAAACACCACATACTGGGGGCATCCAACACCAGCACTTGGCATAACTCAAACCAACAATAATGAATCACTCTTACCCACAATCAGAGTATGCTTTCCAATCGAGCCATCCATAACTCACATTTTTCCACGACCATGACTTCGCATGATGTGACGCCCCACCTTTATGCTCACGCTAGCCAAGGACACTACTGGGTAATGCCGTCGACTAGCGCGAAGAATAAGGCTGTTGAGGAGCGACCCTCTGTGTAATTGCTTTGGGCGAGTACCGATATGTCAGATAAAATAACTTACATTTCATTTCAAGAGGAAATCCAACATATCAAATACAAACTTAAAGCTACCACACAGTGGCTATGAGGCCTTCGGAAACGAATATAGAAATAAACATAACACAAATCAGTCACAGATGTTCATATCACAAAGGCGGAAACATATATGAATATATAACACAAAAAGGTGTACATCAGAGTAGTGGTCAAATAAGATCCAAAATATCACAAAAGAATAGATACAAGTGCTAGACAAAAGAATATGTATACATCATGGAGTCTATATCACGAATGCATGACAACAAAAACTACAAATGTAATGTAGTTAGACAAAAGTCAGAAGATGATCCCTGATAAGGAGTCAAGCAGAAGCACCTGTAACATATCGATCTGACCCGAGTATTATTTAATAAGAAAATAATAAACGGATCAGTCTAGCTATAAATATCAGATAAAATGAGATAGGATAAGAGATATGACCAAAAACATATGACATACAGTGACAAGTATACTTTAAACATCAACAAAATCATACAATATCTCAAGAATCTCAAAGCACCAAAAAGAATGTCATATTCTTTATTTTATTCACCAAACCACAAATATTGACAAACATATCATTGCCAATCACATAAAGAGGTGAAACACAAATTCTAGAAATCATCAATTAGAAATCCATAAATCACAAAGGGGGGAGGCCTATCACAAACGGGAGCATGAAAACTCACCAACACGTTTATCACAAACGGAACGCTATTCCATGGTCGCTAACCACAAACGGCCCGAAGACCACGGGTCGCTACCCCGCCAAATTGAACCGAAGTTCCACAAACGGGGATTGTAATACCCACACAAATAAATTGACATCGCACATCGCTAGTCTAAATCACAAAATGATCATCATCGATCAATAAAAGTGTCGATTACACTAAGCTAGTAAATATATGAGTTTAGCTTCATGTCCCATAACCACTAGCTTAACTTAAATATTTACAAACAAATTGTAGATTCCCACTCGAAAATTGTCACAAGAGTTCAATCGAACAAGTCCAAGAATTAACTGACGAAGTGAATGCAAGCGTTTCATACCACTTGTTTTACTAAGCCGTTTAATTAGATTTCTCATACGAATGAGGTAAAGGTTTGTATATACTAATAGATTGGAAAACGGTTTTGAAAACAAGCTTTATATTTAAAAATAGAGTTGAAATCATCTTTGTAAAAGAGTTTGAATATTTACTACTAGTATAGAAACCTTTGTAATTTAAAGTGACAAATCACAAAAATGATTGTAGAAACAATCAATCACCAAAGATTCACACCCGAAGACGTGAATCAAAACCATAGAAATCGATATCAAATCCATCAAAATGGATATTCCCAAAAATCCAAAGAGAGAAGTCATCGAAGTCAATAGTAAGTGATAACAACCATCCGGATCACTAAAATCGATTAAAATTGGAAACCCACATAAGATAGGCAAATTGGGCCGAGACAAGCAGATTCAGACGTCTGAATTGGATATTTCAGACGTTTGAACCTGAAGCTCTAGGCAATATTTTGCCTAGGCCAATGATGGCCAAATCCTATCGGAAACGATCGGATAAGTGACAATTGCTAGGGGTTGACGCCAAACGACTACCCAACCCTAAAGACTCACCAATACTCTCCGACTAACATGTCCAAACGTCATATAAAGATTTTCAAATATTTTGATTTGAGAACACCAAAATTGGAATATTCATCAAACCAATTCAATTCAAAAGCAATGGAGAAGAATTAGATGTTAGGAATTCATACTCAACGACTATCAAAGATATAGACATAGATGTGAGTTCCAAAAACTCACCTTTTAACCCAAACACAAATGATAAGCTCTAGAACAAGCAATAGGTTAACCTCTCTTCAACAATACCTCAAGAACTTCAATCTATAATCAAAGATGAAGTTTTCGCTAAGTGAAGATATTAGGAATTTATGAGAATTTGAAGAGGGATTGAGATGGAGAAGATGAAGAGGATGCTTACCTAAGCTTTTCCTTGATGTTGGAGCTAGAACTTGAATTTGCAAAGAAGATTAGGGCTTAGTAATTCTAATTCTTTTTCTCTTCCTCCATTTTTTTTCTAAAAGCTTGAGTGTTAGGAAAATAATAGAATGGGTGAAGAGGAGTTGGATGAAGGGTTTAATTATTAGAAGGTTGATGGGCTGAAACCCAATCCCAAAGCCCTAGTTGAAAATCTCGAAATTTTTCCCAACTCAAAACATATCGATGTTTATACTCAAAAAAGTCGCAAACACCATTTTGAACTCAATGGAATTGGTCTCGAGTCCAAATTGTTGATTCTCAACTTCAAACTTCATTCAGACGTTTGAAATTTCCAATTCAGACGTCTGAATCTGGAAAACCAGATGTTGTCCAGTACAATATTCAGACGTCTGACTCGAGGATTTCAGACATCTGACTCGGGGATTTCAGACGTCTGAAAATGGCTATTTTAGCCTGTTTTCTTTTTGGATTGACTCGAGCAATTTCAGACGTCTGAACGATTGATTTCAGACGTTTGAATCTGGAAAAACGGAAGTTGTCTAGAACAATATTCAGACGTCTGAATCATCCATTTCAGACGTCTGAATCTATGTTTGAATGTGTTTTCAAGTAGCCACTTCCAAATAGCACTATCCACATAGAATTTTCACCAATTCGGCTGTTCTTCTTCGAATAGTGACTTTTTCGGACTAAAACCCGACAATCGATGCTATAATTAAATTAAACATTTAAATATACGAATCGTAAAATATCCGGGTTGTTACACACGAGAATAATGAAGTACTCCTAGTATGGACAATTCCTTGCAGACCCTAGACAGAAAAGCCAATATCGCTCTCTCAAAGATTGGTTTAGTTATAGTCTTGTGTTAGTGCCAAACCAGAATTTTGACTCAATCACAATCGCTAGACAGCAAACACAAGCTTACGATTGGCACAGGCAGTGCACCAGATCATTGTTTCGACCTTGGACCATGCAACCTACCAACACTTTCATCGACCCCGTTTTGCACCTCGGCCCGACCTCTTTTCATGTACCAGACCAAGTGGTTCGGCTATCATCTTCCACTCTCGAACCAAATTGTTTCGGTCCAATAAACTCCACCAACCCAATTATGTGGTCCGACTATCCTTGCTCCTTCACCAAGCTTCTTGATAATCCAACACTTATCTATCAAAACTTACCAGCAATCTAGTCTGTACAAGTACACCGAGGATTATCAAACCAAGCTATTGAAGAATTTAGTAAAACTGATCATCACTTTACTAGACTGTATGCCGCACAAACCAATTACACCTTATCAGATTCATCAATGATTGATCTTGTCAAAGCATACACAAGAGTGGAGAAAGGATTAGTAGAGAAATACACAAACTTGGCTGTAACGACCCGTATTTTTACGGATCGACAAGTTCGTCAAAATCTGGAATTTTTGCATTTTTAAGTCATTTCAGATTTTTGGGGAAATTTGTCTAAGTCCTAGGTCGTGGACGACCTAAGAGCTAAGTCGTGACCGAGTTAAGGACTTCGGCGAGTTAGTGTTAGGTCGTGGGTTAGTTGGAGCGACCTATAGAATTGTGCAACCTAGGATTTAGTTAAGTAATTAGGTCGGCAGGGCGAGTTAACGACCTAAAGACTGACCGACTTAAGAGGTCTAGGCGACCTAAGGAAGAGTAGTAGACGACCTAGAGGAGTTGGATAGCAGGTTAGCGACTTAGTAGTTAAGTCGTTGGACGACCTAAGGGGTTAGTATCTTGTTGTATTGGCTAAGTCTTAGGTCGCGTATTGGCTTAAGTGTTAGGTCGCGAGATTGTTAAGTCGCGCATAGGCTAAGTCGTTAGGTCGAAGACTGTTAGGTCGCGTGGGTTGCTGAGTTGTTAGGTCGCAAGGTTTTATAAGTCGTAGGTCGTAGAGAGGCAGTGTGTTAGGTCGCTGGGTTTCGTCTAAGTGTTAAGTCGTGCATAGTTAAGTCGCGCAGTGTTAAGTCGAATGATGCTAAGTTGTTAAGTCGTCCAGGCGACTTAGGAGTGAAGCGCGCATAAGTTAGGTCGGAGGCTCTGTTAAGTCGTAGGGGTTTTTAGGTCGTAGGTCGGCATATGTTAGGTCGGCAACAACTTAAGGAGATAGCCGAGTTACGACTTAGAGCAGTTTTCAGCTATAAATAGGAGGGGTTGTTCTCACTTTTTGGGATCCGGATTTTGAAGCGACGAAGTGCTGCCATTTTGAGAGCTCGACTTCTACACTTCTTCACTTCTTTTCTCCACTCTAATCAAGTGCTTCCATCCATCCAAATCGAAGATCAAGATTGAAGATTCAAGAGCTTAGATTGAAGATCTTCATCTTTTCAAGAGAGATTTCTTCATTTGAAGCGGATTTGTGATAGATCAAGCTTGATCCTTCGCTGTCCAGATCTGAAGTGTGTTGATTTGAGGTTGTTTAGGTGATTTGGTGAGTGGTGATTATCTCTCACACGGATCCAAAGGAGTATATCGGATTGTTGGCTTGATTTGGTGTTAAAATAGTGATTTCCATGCATTTTCTCATCCTATGTATAGATCCATGTAGATCCATTGTTCAAGATGATGTTGCATCCATTTTATCATATGTTAACCTATGCAAGTTCATTCATCAAGTTTGTAGAGATATAATCCATGTTTTCATGCTTATTGGACTTTCAACTCTTTAATTACGAAAATGCCATTATTGTTATAATTGTCTACTTAGATCATTTTTTTTGAATGATTGATTGTTGGATTGATGTTTGATTTGATTGATTGTTATGAACTAGATGATTGATGATTAGATTTAGATCGAAGATGATTCAAAAGCTAAGGGAAAGGCTCTTGAATTGGGAAAGCTGCTCGTGGCATATGTAGCGGGATGATGAAGCTCTTATGCATAGATTTGATGATGTGATGATGAGATGAGGCTTTGCAAGGATGTAATGAAGCAAGGCAATCATGTAATGAAGACTTGGTCTAATCCAGACGGGATCATTCCAAGCATGTTGATAACTCGGTGATATGATTCGAGTTGAGGATAATGAATGGATATGAGAATAGTCGTCGAGGAGGATGACTAGGAGGCTTGGATAGCATCGTTGTTGAAGGTTCTAGCATGCTCTAAGCAAGGGTACGTTTGGGCAGATTCGATAGTCCCAACGGCCAACTGTTGATGGTCGAGTACTCTGGGCAGATTCGATAGTCCTAGGCACGGGCTGCGACGACGTGCGGGAGTTATGTCTAGAACCGGGGTTTTCATTAGCCCTTGACGGACGGCTGAAAGAATGTGCCGGTCATTCAATTAACGGTGATATCGAAGCAATGATAACAGTGATAGCCAGAGTCATGGATGTTTGGTTGTATCGTCATTCGGACTCGAGAGCGGTATTTTCTGGGTGCTTATCTGATTTAGGCCTTGGTACTTGGAAAACATCGCCCTTGACTCGAGTGATAGTAGTTTTACTTTAAATTGTATGCTCTGCTATGTTTGCTTCTGCTTAGTGTGTGTCTGGGGGTTATCACTGTTGAATGAGGTTGGAGTGGGAGGGTTGTATTCCTATTCCTTTTTCCTTTATGCTCTTTTGGTATGTTGTTAGTTAATTTACTGCTCACTAAGACTGTTGTCTGACTCAAGGCTTTATGTTTTTAATTCTTATTGCCTTGGGCTGTTCGTCCATTTTGGGACGGGCAGACTAGGTAGCAGGTGACAGGTGCTGTTCTCTTCTCACGATGCCGATATCGAAGACGAGCTGGAGGATTGCATATTATCTTCTTATTATATGTACTGGATATTCCGCTGTTTTGTATTCTCTGAGAGATATGTAGTGAGGCTGGATGTATTGACTATGTGGATGCTTGTATTCAACTATTATGGAGTTTTATATGATGTCATTTTGTTCTGTAAAGCTTCACTATACATATGTTCTATTGTATTTTGTCCATGCGCTGTGAGTAATACGATAGATTCTTTCATTTTAAATCTTACCTTGACAATCGTCCATGGTCGCCTGGCACACTTTACAGCGCACTTTCTCTAGATTCGGTGCAGGGGTCATGGGCGGTCGTCACATTTGGTATCAGAGCATTGGTTAATCGATTTTACCCAACGCTCGCTGTCGTAACTACGTATGAGAGACGTAATTGTAATTTGATGGATGATTACTATATATAATATAGTAGTTTAGCAGTAAGTTAGTCCTTTATGCAGTTGTTTCTCTAGATGTTCTAATCATTCCTTTTTATAGATATTGAGAATGAGTCGAAGAGGGAGACCAGCTGCTAGGGAAGGTCGTGCTACTGAAGAGACTGCTGATTATGCAGCCATGTTCGAAGCTATGATGACTTCGATCATGAGAAGGATACCAGTTCCGGGGGCGGCAGTTGATGTTGGAGTTCAAGTCCAAACTCCGAAACCAGTGAATTTTGCTAAGCTGTGCAAGGATTATACTGCTCTTGGAGGGAAGGTTTTCTTGGGAACAGAATCTACCATTGAAGTCCAGAGGTGGATAGATGCTTGTAGAAGGATCTTTGGTGATTTGGGAATTGATGATGCAACTAAGAGGAAGTTGGCATCGAGGCAGCTTCAAGGGAGAGCTTCTGATTGGTGGAACTCTATTACCATCACTACTGCGGAGGAAGAGATTACTTGGGAGCAATTCCAAGCTAGATTTGAAGCTAAGTTCATTTCTACAGCTCAGAAGTCTGTTCTGTTCAAGAAGTTTGTAGAGCTCAGGCAGGGTGGAAGATCTGTTCTTGAGTATGTTTCTGAGTTCGAAGCTTTGTCCAAGTATGCTCGGTCATATATTGAATCTGCTTATCAGAAGAATGAGAAGTTTGTGACCGGCTTGGATAGTTATCTTGGGAGACAGTTGGTGGATCATTTGGACGATTCATTTGAGAAGCTTGTGGAGAAAGCTCTTAGGCATGAAAGTCTGTTTCCTAAGGAAGGACCTGTTGTTGCTGTTACCAAGGGAGAATCTAAACCACAGCAGGGTGGAAACCAGAAGAGGAAGCAGCAGCAGCAGAAAGGTAAGGATGGCCAGAAGAAGCCGAAAGGCGAGGTGACTTGCTACAATTGTCAACAGAAGGGCCATTTCTCTAAGGATTGTAAGAATCCGAAGGCGCCGATGAAGTGTCACAACTGTGACAAGCCGGGGCATTTCAGGAAGAATTGTCCAGAACCGAGGAAGGACAGGCAGATTGTGCAAGCCTATGCATTGGGAGCTGTTCCGTCGTCTTCGAAAGCTCCTATTGCCGAAGAGAAGGGAAAGAGTGTGGTTGTTCAAGGTACTCTTTTCCTATGTGGTATTCCAGTTAGAGTTTTGTTTGATACTGGAGCATCGCATTCGTTTGTTTGTAATGAACTAGTAGGCCGGTTAGGTTTGAAGCCGGATATTGTTGATAGGCCATTGGTAGTGACTAATCCAGTTGGGGGTTCGTCTTGTTTGTGTATGTTATGCCGTGGTCTAGTTGTGTCGAGTCATGGTTGCTCTTTTGTTTGTGATTGCTTTGTTCTGAACTTTGCGGGGTTCGGAATTATCTTGGGTATGGACTGGCTTAGGAGGTATGCGGCTAAGGTTGATTGCGAAAGGTTGGAAGTGACAGTCGAGAATGTGGAGGGGCGAAAGATTGTGATACGATGTAAGCATGAAGAAGGCGTCTTCATGAGCTTCATGTATTCGCTAGTTGTTCCACGGGATGGACTGTCATCAGTGCCGATCGCTAATGGATTCGAGGATGTCTTTGACGAAGTCAAAGGGTTGCCGCCGCATAGAGAGATCGAGTTTCGTATAGATCTAGTTGAAGGAGCCAGACCTGTTGTGATGCCTCTTAGGCGGATGGCGCCTAGGGAACAGCAAGAGTTGAGGGTGCAAGTTGATGACCTTTTACAGAAAGGATTCATTCGGCGTAGTGTGTCCGAGTGGGGTGCACCAGTTGTGTTTGCAACCAAGGCAGATGGGTCATTGAGATTGTGTGTGGATTATCGTGAGCTGAATAAGGTGACAAAGAAGAACAAGTATCCATTGCCGAGAATAGATGACTTGTTTGATCAGCTTCACGAGGCTAGGGTGTTTTCTCAGATGGATTTGGCAACGGGATTTCACCAGTTGAGAGTAGCTAAGGATAGTGTGCCGAAGACTGCTTTTAGGACACCATCCGGTTTCTTTGAGTGGCTGGTAATGCCGTTTGGATTGACTAACGCGCCAGCATATTTTGTGGATCTTATGAATAGAGTGTTCAGAGATCAGTTGAACAAGTTCGTACTTGTGTTCGTGGATGATATTCTGATTTATTCCAGAACGGAGGAAGAGCACAAGACGCACTTGCGTATTGTTTTGGAGATCTTACGGAAACATCAGCTGAAGGCTAAGTTTTCGAAGTGTCACTTCTGGAAGAGTGAAGTGAGGTTCTTAGGCCATGTGATTTCTGGAAATGGAATAGCGGTTGATCCCGCTAAGGTGGCAGCAATCCAGGATTGGGTTAGACCTAAGAATGCATCGGATGTGAGAAGTTTTCTTGGACTAGCAGGATATTATCGACGGTTTATCAAAGACTTCTCCAAGATAGCTGCACCGTTAACAGGATTGACGAAGAAGAACAAAGTGTTCAGTTGGGATGCTAAGTGTGAGCAAGCTTTCGGAATCCTGAAAGAGAGACTGACGAGTGCTCCTGTTTTGACTATTCCAAGTGGGAATGATGAGATGGTGGTTTACACCGATGCATGTGGTACTGGGCTTGGAGCAGTGCTGATGCAGAAGGATAAAGTTGTTGCGTATGCCAGTCGACAACTGAAGCCGCATGAACGGAATTACCCAACTCATGATTTGGAATTGGCGGCGATTGTATTTGCTCTGAAGATGTGGAGACATTATCTGTTGGGAGTTCGATTCGAGTTGTTTACGGATCATAAGTCGTTGAAGTATCTTTTCTCCCAGAAGGATTTGAATCTTCGGCAGCAACGTTGGCTAGAGTTTTTGGCATCGTATGACTTTGGTATAGCTTATACTCCGGGAAAAGGTAACGCAGTGGCTGATGCGTTAAGTCGGAGACATGCAGGATTGGGAGCCATGTTTTCAGAATGGAAGAGTCTCGAGTATTTAGCTGGATTTGACTTCAGGCCTAGATGTGAATTGGACCCTGAGATGTTGGCAAACTTATCGATAAGACCCACTCTTGTGGAAAGGATTGGTGAGAGCCAAAAGCGAGATGATAAGCTTGTCAAGATTATCCGTGAATTGGAATCTGGATTGGAGCCAGAAAAGGATAAAGGATTCGAGGTCGATAGAGAAGGTTGGCTTCGAAAGCAAGGACGACTAGTTGTTCCTGATATAGATGAATTGAGGAGTGTGGTTCTGAAGGAAGGTCATCACTCGAAGTTGACAATTCATCCAGGTGGAAATAAGATGTATCGGGATATGAAGAGAACCTACTACTGGGAAGGCATGAAGAAGGATGTTGGAGATTTCATTTCCAAGTGTATGAATTGCCAGTTGGTAAAAGCCGAACAGAAGAAGCCAAGCGGATTGCTTCAGCCATTAGAAGTTCCTACATGGAAGTGGGAACAAGTTTCGATGGATTTTATTGATGGATTGCCTAGAACCAGAACGGGAAATGAAGGGATTTGGGTCATTGTAGATCGTCTGACTAAGAGTGCACGATTCATTCCTGTTCGATCGACTAGGACTGCATCAAAGTTGGCTGAGTTGTATGTTAAGTGGATAGTTCGATTCCATGGTGTTCCGAAGAGTATAGTGAGCGATCGAGATCCATTGTTCACTAGTGGATTTTGGAAGAGCTTCCAGGAGGTGTTGGGAACCGAGTTGTGTTTGAGTACAGCTTATCACCCTCAAACAGATGGTCAGACTGAGAGAGTCAACCGAGTTTTGGAAGATCTCCTCAGAGCTTGTGTTTTGGATTTCGGAGGATCATGGGAAGATCACCTTCATTTGGTGGAGTTTGCCTACAACAATAGTTACCAGTCAAGCATTGGTATGGCACCGTATGAGGCATTGTATGGAAGACCGTGTAACTCTCCAACATGTTGGTTGGAAACTGGAGAAAAGCTGATGCTTGGGCCAGAGATGATTCGTCAGACTTCAGATTGCATAGAGATCATTCGGCAACGAATGAAGGCAGCCCAAGATCGTCAGAAGAGTTATGCTGATAAACGTCGTAAGGATTTGGAGTTCGACGTAGGTGAAATGGTTTTTGTGAAGATTTCTCCACTGAAGAATGTTATTAGATTCGGGAAGAAAGGAAAATTGACTCCGAGATTTGTTGGACCATTCCCGATCATCGAGCGAATTGGAAAGCTCGCTTACAGATTGGAGTTACCAGAGAAGATGTCGAGTGTGCACAATGTTTTTCATGTATCATATCTACGGAAGTATGTGCACGACTCGAATACAGTGGTTTCTGCTGATAGCTATGAAGATTTTGAAGTTGATCCAGTTGATAGAAGACCTCGTAAGCCACTTCGTGTTGTGGAAACCGACACGAAACAGCTTAGGAGGAAGGTAGTTAAGTTGCTCAAGATACAATGGAGTGATGATGATAACGACTGTACGTGGGAGGTGGAAGAGAGGATGAAAGCAGCTCATCCTGAACTCTTCAAGGTATGGCCCTAAGGTGTCGTGTCATCTCACGATATTGTAACTTGTTCTAATTTTAGAATTCTGTACGCTAAGTTAGAATTGGATGCATGGTTTGTTGATTGCTATGGATGGTAGGCGTACAGAATGGTTTTGATTGCTTGGAATTTCGGGGGCGAAATCCCTAAGGGGGAGAGAATGTAACGACCCGTATTTTTACGGATCGACAAGTTCGTCAAAATCTGGAATTTTTGCATTTTTAAGTCATTTCAGATTTTTGGGGAAATTTGTCTAAGTCCTAGGTCGTGGACGACCTAAGAGCTAAGTCGTGACCGAGTTAAGGACTTCGGCGAGTTAGTGTTAGGTCGTGGGTTAGTTGGAGCGACCTATAGAATTGTGCAACCTAGGATTTAGTTAAGTAATTAGGTCGGCAGGGCGAGTTAACGACCTAAAGACTGACCGACTTAAGAGGTCTAGGCGACCTAAGGAAGAGTAGTAGACGACCTAGAGGAGTTGGATAGCAGGTTAGCGACTTAGTAGTTAAGTCGTTGGACGACCTAAGGGGTTAGTATCTTGTTGTATTGGCTAAGTCTTAGGTCGCGTATTGGCTTAAGTGTTAGGTCGCGAGATTGTTAAGTCGCGCATAGGCTAAGTCGTTAGGTCGAAGACTGTTAGGTCGCGTGGGTTGCTGAGTTGTTAGGTCGCAAGGTTTTATAAGTCGTAGGTCGTAGAGAGGCAGTGTGTTAGGTCGCTGGGTTTCGTCTAAGTGTTAAGTCGTGCATAGTTAAGTCGCGCAGTGTTAAGTCGAATGATGCTAAGTTGTTAAGTCGTCCAGGCGACTTAGGAGTGAAGCGCGCATAAGTTAGGTCGGAGGCTCTGTTAAGTCGTAGGGGTTTTTAGGTCGTAGGTCGGCATATGTTAGGTCGGCAACGACTTAAGGAGATAGCCGAGTTACGACTTAGAGCAGTTTTCAGCTATAAATAGGAGGGGTTGTTCTCACTTTTTGGGATCCGGATTTTGAAGCGACGAAGTGCTGCCATTTTGAGAGCTCGACTTCTACACTTCTTCACTTCTTTTCTCCACTCTAATCAAGTGCTTCCATCCATCCAAATCGAAGATCAAGATTGAAGATTCAAGAGCTTAGATTGAAGATCTTCATCTTTTCAAGAGAGATTTCTTCATTTGAAGCGGATTTGTGATAGATCAAGCTTGATCCTTCGCTGTCCAGATCTGAAGTGTGTTGATTTGAGGTTGTTTAGGTGATTTGGTGAGTGGTGATTATCTCTCACACGGATCCAAAGGAGTATATCGGATTGTTGGCTTGATTTGGTGTTAAAATAGTGATTTCCATGCATTTTCTCATCCTATGTATAGATCCATGTAGATCCATTGTTCAAGATGATGTTGCATCCATTTTATCATATGTTAACCTATGCAAGTTCATTCATCAAGTTTGTAGAGATATAATCCATGTTTTCATGCTTATTGGACTTTCAACTCTTTAATTACGAAAATGCCATTATTGTTATAATTGTCTACTTAGATCATTTTTTTGAATGATTGATTGTTGGATTGATGTTTGATTTGATTGATTGTTATGAACTAGATGATTGATGATTAGATTTAGATCGAAGATGATTCAAAAGCTAAGGGAAAGGCTCTTGAATTGGGAAAGCTGCTCGTGGCATATGTAGCGGGATGATGAAGCTCTTATGCATAGATTTGATGATGTGATGATGAGATGAGGCTTTGCAAGGATGTAATGAAGCAAGGCAATCATGTAATGAAGACTTGGTCTAATCCAGACGGGATCATTCCAAGCATGTTGATAACTCGGTGATATGATTCGAGTTGAGGATAATGAATGGATATGAGAATAGTCGTCGAGGAGGATGACTAGGAGGCTTGGATAGCATCGTTGTTGAAGGTTCTAGCATGCTCTAAGCAAGGGTACGTTTGGGCAGATTCGATAGTCCCAACGGCCAACTGTTGATGGTCGAGTACTCTGGGCAGATTCGATAGTCCTAGGCACGGGCTGCGACGACGTGCGGGAGTTATGTCTAGAACCGGGGTTTTCATTAGCCCTTGACGGACGGCTGAAAGAATGTGCCGGTCATTCAATTAACGGTGATATCGAAGCAATGATAACAGTGATAGCCAGAGTCATGGATGTTTGGTTGTATCGTCATTCGGACTCGAGAGCGGTATTTTCTGGGTGCTTATCTGATTTAGGCCTTGGTACTTGGAAAACATCGCCCTTGACTCGAGTGATAGTAGTTTTACTTTAAATTGTATGCTCTGCTATGTTTGCTTCTGCTTAGTGTGTGTCTGGGGGTTATCACTGTTGAATGAGGTTGGAGTGGGAGGGTTGTATTCCTATTCCTTTTTCCTTTATGCTCTTTTGGTATGTTGTTAGTTAATTTACTGCTCACTAAGACTGTTGTCTGACTCAAGGCTTTATGTTTTTAATTCTTATTGCCTTGGGCTGTTCGTCCATTTTGGGACGGGCAGACTAGGTAGCAGGTGACAGGTGCTGTTCTCTTCTCACGATGCTGATATCGAAGACGAGCTGGAGGATTGCATATTATCTTCTTATTATATGTACTGGATATTCCGCTGTTTTGTATTCTCTGAGAGATATGTAGTGAGGCTGGATGTATTGACTATGTGGATGCTTGTATTCAACTATTATGGAGTTTTATATGATGTCATTTTGTTCTGTAAAGCTTCACTATACATATGTTCTATTGTATTTTGTCCATGCGCTGTGAGTAATACGATAGATTCTTTCATTTTAAATCTTACCTTGACAATCGTCCATGGTCGCCTGGCACACTTTACAGCGCACTTTCTCTAGATTCGGTGCAGGGGTCATGGGCGGTCGTCACAAACCAAGCTATTGAAGAATTTAGTAAAACTGATCATCACTTTACTAGACTGTATGCCGCACAAACCAATTACACCTTATCAGATTCATCAATGATTGATCTTGTCAAAGCATACACAAGAGTGGAGAAAGGATTAGTAGAGAAATACACAAACTTGGCGATCACATGAGATGGTCATGATAGCTTGACTTAACCACACAATGAACATAACCGGAGTATCACATCACAGATCCAAAGTCGATAATGCAAAGTATCCATCAGTTGGTCTACATACTGCATGAAGCCTCAACGTAAGAAACCGAAAGTCCAAGAAAAACGGCATCCTGTCGGATGAAGGCTAATCAAAGATGACTTTAAAAATTTAGCAAGTCCTCCTCAGAACAAACAAAGTCCCACATCAAACTAGCAAAAGGAGGCTCATCGAAAAATCAGAGGTGAAGATGAGATATAGATATTCAGACAATATAACCATTGCAAGACTAAGAAGACAGTCTTGGATTAAACAAAGCACACTTTGTATTCACAAAAGTATGCTTTGGGGGGCAAATGTTATGAGCATTTTCGCCCACTACATGGTGAATATGAGGAGTCAGGGGCAAAATCGTCATTGTTCTGGAACAGATTTAAACTAGTTTGGAGGTATTCTCGAGATCAAGATATGGACATAGGTCGAAATCGCGTCTCAATCCGAGCTACGGATTGAGAGATGTGATCATCTTAAGATTTGTCCAGCACCGTCTCATGGGGCCGATACCGAGACGCTCTACCGCCATTCAACGTCGATAGTCCAACAGCAAGCCAAGATCCCCGGTCCGATGATCGAACCAAAACTTTGGTTCAGCGCTTGCTTGGAGTCGGGGCTTGAAAATCTCGAGTCTACTTGGAGTCGGCGTGATGACCGAACCAAAAATTTAGTTCGGCGCTTGCTTGGAATCGGACCTTGAAAATCTGGAGTTTGCTTGGAGTCGGTTGGATTACCGAACCAAAACTTTGGTTCGACGCTTCCTTCGAGTTGGGGCTTGAAAATCTCGAGTCTGCTTGGAGTCGGTGCGATGACCGAACCAAAACTTTGGTTCGGCACTTGCTTGGAGTCGGGTCTTGAAAATTTGAAGTCTACTTGGAGTCGGTTGGATTACCAAACCAAATCTTTGGTTGGCGCTTGCTTAGAGTCAGGGCTTGAAAATCTCGAGTCTGCTTGGAGTCGGCCCAATGACCGAACCAAAACTTTGGTTCGGCGCTTCCTTAGAGTCGGGCCTTGAAAATTTGGAGTCTGCTTGGGGTCTGTTGGATTAGCGAACCAAAACTTTGGTTCGGCACTTGCTTGGAGTCGGAGCTTGAAAATCTCGAATATGCTGGGAGTTGGAGCGATGACCGAACCAAAACTTTGGTTCGGTGCTTGCTTGGAGTCGGGCCTTGAAAATCTGGAGTCTGCTTGGAGTCGGTTGGATTACCGAACCAAAACTTTGGTTCGGCGCTCGCTTGGAGTTGGGGCTTGAAAATTTCGAGTTTGCTTGGAGTCGGGGCGTTGACCGAACCGAAACATTGGTTCGGCCTTGCTTGGAGTCGAGCCTTGAAAATCTGGAGTCTGCTTGGAGTCGGTTCGATAACCGAACCAAAACTTTTATTCGGCGGTTGCTTGGAGTCAAGCATGAGAAATTTAAGGGTTTACTTGGAGTCAGCTCGGAGTAATGCTGCTTGGAGTCGGGTGAAGGTTTGCTTAGGGCTCAACCCGGGTATAACTGATCTAAAAAAAAGTTGGAAATTTTCGTTATGGCACGACGATACTTCGAGGATTTCTTCATGATGCATTCCGGGGTTCTTGGAGGTGTATGACGGTCGTCACAAATCGAATAGCTTGACAATCATGTAAGTAAGGTTGAACCAAATCTTGGAGGAAAGAAGGCTGAACCCAATTCCAAATACTATACTCAGCTGCCTCTCCTCATATCTTCAGTCTATAAATACCTAGCACATGGCATCATAAAAAAGGAGGATGCTGAAGAGCGAAGCTTTCAGCAACAATGGTAGACAACTTCGAGAGGGAAAAATCTTAGTTCTAATAGCATGTTTACTCGTATTCAAAGCTTGTACTTGTAATCAGAAATGAAAGAGATTATAAAAGAGGAACAGTGGACGTAGGCACATTCAGGCCGAACCACTATAAATTCTATGTCGTTTTACATTCAAGTCCTTTGCATATTCTTTACTGCAAAATACCGATTTTCTACCTTAAACATCCGCAACTAATTTTCATCAAACAATAGCTATATACTACAAGCAATATTTACAGCTCTACAACAATGATTTGAGTGTTTGCCCATTTTTTGTTCAAACAGTACCCAAGCCACTTAATACCTTTTATTGGAAAATAGACAGACTCTGGTCATTTAAAACCTTAATTAAGCCAGACCCCATCATTTAATATCTATTTCCAATGTGTGCTCCTCAATGGTACTATTTAGCTTACATCATATGGAATCTCTTAGGCCACATAATACTTCCTTGTGGAAAATAGGCAGACTCTGGTCATTTAATCCCTTAATTAGGATAGACCCCGTCATTTAATATTTGTTTCCAGAAGCGGACCCTCTCATTGAGATACCACCTAATGCAACCCCTTGACCATTTAATACTTCATCCAGGGAAAAGAGGCGGATCCAACCATTTAATACCTCAAGACCCAAAGCAAGCCCTTCGTCTTATGGCCCATACTCATAATGACGTCTCACGTTAGTCCGACTATTCGTAGGAACTGGTAGCCAGATTAGCTGGGCAGATTTCCCCTACAGAATTTGGGACCAACCTCGCGTCATTACAAGTATTTATCATAAGGATATCTCACATCAATCAAAGTATACACAATTGCCGGTGGCTTCAAAGTGAAGGGTAGACTTCCATCATGTAACTCTATTGACCTCGCATACCAATGACTTAGCCATACATCAATTACACTTCGTACACGCACACGCGCGCACACACACACACACACACACTCATCTCACCGTTTCATAAATAAGGCCTTATAAGGAATCTTCCTTATTACACCTTAAAATAATAATTAGACTATATAAGAGTTTCCTCTTATTTTCTCCTAATAATCAATTATCTTCCTGATGGGGGTAATACATGAAAATAATGCCTAATTAACTACGCTATATACGCAATAATCATATGTTAATTACACAAATAGAGATAAATAAATATTCGTGCCTAATAAGTTCTAAACGCATGAATTTTATGCTCTAAACTAGCATTAAATGATAATTCCCTAACCAAATATTATTACAAGTCCTTTTTCTTTGAATTCCCAAGCTTTCATAGGATTCTAATATCCAAAATGGGGAATAAGTATTCATAACCAAAACTGCAATAACATACTTGTAAATAAAATAGAAACTCAATTTATTACACTAATTCAATGGAATAACTTAAACAATGCAAATTGCAATCTAAACCCCATATTCTATTCAGCTCCTCTTTTACAAAGAAATAGATAAGAATAAGTGGTGTAAACTATGAATAGAATTCATAATCTAAACTCCTTATTTTATTGAAGAATCACAATTTGATCCAAAGAAGAAGGAGAAGTGGAATAGACTATGAAATTATCAAAATTGCATAAATGAAACAAATTCCATCAAATCAATGTAAATAATTGAGAATCTCAACATAGAATTGACATTTTGATATAAAAGGAATTTTGAGGGATTTTATCTATCGTATTTTTGAAATCTCAAAATCTCTAAGGCATATTCAAATCCAAAAGAAATACACTAAATAATTGCTGAAAAGAAATACTAATGTTTCCACTCATAAATTAGCCTTAACTTCACTTAAATGGATTTGTAGCCTTCCAATCTCTTCCAAATTCTCTCTATTTTGATATACACACAAAATAGGGAAGATGTATATATATTTCATTAGATTCAAAATAATTGGAGAAGAATAGGATAAGATTAGATTGGAGGAAGAAGAAACAAATAAGAAATAAGTTGAATTCTTACCTGAATTCTCTATGAAGTTTCTGAATCTTATTAGAGAGATAGCAATGGCAGAATTTCGTTGTATTCTTCAAAATAATATGAATAAAAAGTGGAGAGGATAGGGTTCTATTTGTAGGGGTTGAAACACACCAGAACCATAGGAAGAAAATAGTTTAAAACGGAGAAATCTAGACCATTCATACCCTCAAACCCTAGCCACCACTGCCCTTATTCAAGCACGTTCAGTCTACCGCCCCCTTCAACTGGTCAACTGCTAGAGTCGACCTGTTCCAATAAAGGGGTTGACCGGTACGTTTGTTTTGGGAAAGTTTTTATTTCCTTTGCTTTTAATTGATTTATTTTCCCTAATCAACTTTAACGTTAAACGTTAATCAAACGTTTACTTCGCCCTCAAGCTAATTTTTAAAATTCAAACCCTAAATTTAAATTCTCATTTGTATTTGAATTCCAACTAAATTAATTTAAATCTGAAAACTTAAAACGCTCATAACTTCTTCGTTTGAGCTCCGTTTTCAGCATATTATATATGAAAACAGATGAGATTTTCACCACGAACACTATGGAATAACTTTTATGGTCAAATTCTAACTTTTATAAAATTTTCATATTCAACTCTTATTATATTTAATTCAATTTACTTCATTTATTTATGGTTTATTTTATGGGGATGAGAAATCCATAATTGAATTACTTATTTTGCATATCATCTTAATACTTTGAACTGATATGTTTTAACCACTGTGGATGCAGGAGCACAGTATATGATTTTGTAAAGTTTTGAATAAGATACCGGTGAGGGGAAAACCCGTTCCGCTAAGCGGCATGGTCTCACTAGATATCTAAATGGTTTGAGATGATAGATTATTATTCATACCAGGCTTTTTGTCTGACTCGAAGTTTATGTATTCCCTTTAAACTCTCGGGTACTCAATTGATTTTGAGTAGTTTGAGAGTTGAGGTTTTCAGGTACCTCTTTAGACGAATAAGCTTCTAGGGACATGCAGGAGGCATGGTAGCTATGTTCTTTTCTATTTTTATTCTGTTGTGTTTTGTTGTAAAGAAAAAGATGTTTAATTGCCTAGTTATTGCTCTGATCATCCAAAGGGGCATCTTCATATGTCGCTCTTTGCGTATGTTGTAATAAGTATATTTTCTCTGAACGTGGTTCTCGTATTGGGATTATGTAATGAATTTGAAATGCTTTGAAACGAAATGAGAAAGTTGTTTGTTGATTTTTAAAAATTTCATATCTATGTGTTTCTGTTATATCAATGTATTTGACATTACCGTATTTGGTCACCGAGGATTAATAAATATGGATGACTGCAGCATCCGTAGCTGTTAGTTTTGGGCCTCCAAGTAGGGGATGTTACAGCACTGCCCTTATTCAGGCATGATCGATTGACCGCCCGCTTCAACCGGTCAACCGCTAGGGTCGACCGGTTCCAATAAAGGAGTTGACGGCTACGTTTGTTTTGAGAATGTTTTTATTTCCGTCGCTTTTAATTGATTTCTTTTCCTAACCAACTTTAACCTAAACATTAATCAAACGTTAATTAAACATTTACTTAGCCTTCAAGCTAATTTTTATAATTTAAACCCGAAATTTACATTCTTATTTGTATTTGAATTCCAACTAAATTGATTTAAATCTGAAAACTTAAAACGCTCATAACTTCTTCGTTTTAGTTCCGTTTTCAACATATTATATATGAAAATAGATCAGAATTTCACTACGAACACAACAGAGTAACTTTCATGGTTAAGTTCTAACTTTTATAAAATTTTCATTTTCAACCCTTATCATATTTAATTCAATTTACATCATTTATTTATGGTTCATTTTACAGAGTGTTATATTGCATATAATTATCTTAATAATTATTAATTTTTTAATTTACTTAAAATGTTAACACTCGATTTCAACTATTAAAATCACTCTATGAGATAAAGATGATCAAATTTGACTTCACATTGAAATAACAATAGCATCAATTAGAATTTATACATATCATTTTGTATGTTTTCCATATGACTTCGAGTGATGAGTGAAAAAATAATCGATAATTTATTATGTATGATTTACTTAGTATTGAATATTAAAGGCCACCCCTAGATTCTTTATTTCAACGTTCAACAACATAATTAGCATAAATATAACATGCTTATTTTTCTTCCTTATTCGCTATTTCAATATTTAAATACCACAATTGACTATAAATTATTTTAACATTCATTTAGGATTCATATAGCTCTAATGATCTATGTTTTGTTTCAATTAATTGAATTTTTACATATTTTGTTTTTTGTACAATGTTATTCTTCTTTATTAAAAATGTTTAAGTTTGTTTTTCAACGATTTTAATTTTACATGTACTAATATAATAACAAGTTGTTTAGGATTTCAACAACTATTAATGTGTAAGGGAAAATCAACGATTGTGATTATCGAGTTATTTAATCATATTCCATCATTTATGATGATTATTTTCAGGAAATATGCTATGATTAAACTTTGGAATATCTACACGTGAAAGGATTGATGGATTTAAAGAATGGTAAGTTGATAAATCCTAAATTTGATATGGATATGTATCATACTCAAAGAAAATAGCTCTTGATATTTCAAGTAATATTTTTGCAATAATATATAGAAAGTGAGTTAAAAACATTTATTTCATACTATTTGTATAAATATTTTTTTAGTTGTTTGTTCATGGAAAAATAGTTAAATACAACGACAACTTAACATTCATTCTTTTTTGTAATATTATATCTAAAATCATCATCTCGAACATCTTTTACTTAAAATTTAATATTCATACACACCTAAATTCAGTTCCAATTCTTTTATGACTCCGTGTGCGAAACACGAGTTTGCATTAGTCTATTTTATTCACAACACAAATCAACGTGTGGTATAATCATTACACAATTAGACCCCGCATCCCTTATCTAAATCATCTCAAGGAACTTCATATACCACAAACCGAGATGATATAAATATATAATTATTATGTACGAATCTACAAACAACATGAAAT
This sequence comes from Allium fistulosum, assembly GCA_030737815.1. NCBI lineage: Eukaryota > Viridiplantae > Streptophyta > Magnoliopsida > Asparagales > Amaryllidaceae > Allium > Allium fistulosum. The sequence goes on along the minus strand of CM060908.1, from coordinate 79,452,917 downwards.
GTTACATAAAAAGTTGAATTTGTTTTAATAAGAATGAAAAAAAAATTCACTTCGTAATATTAAATAACTTACAGTCGATGGTTATTTATTAAAACTCCACTGTTTTTTTATTTATGCCTTATAGTGTTGACAAAAATATCAATCAAATATGCTAATCATTAAATAGTCAGAATATAATTTTGATATTATATTTTTTAGAAAGAAATTAAAAAAATATTGGATCCGTTGTGAATTTGGAGGAAACATGTCAATCAAAACATCATCAAATTTAAGCTTGCTGATGGAAAATTATCTATCAACAAAAGTTTTTTCTTTTTCTTATTATCTTGCACAATATATTTTTATAGTCATAACATTAAATTAAGAGAATTTATGAAAATAAAGTTGAATGGTAGTCACCTACCAATAATATAATTAAATTTGATAGAAGTGGAAAAAGGTATTAAAATTAAGAAATAAGATATTAATACATGATTAGTTAGAATCCAATATTTCACTAATTGAATAACTTATTTTATGAATTATATTCTAATATTCCGCTTTGAAGGGTGGATATATAAAAATAGCTGTCAGATAAATACCAGAATTATTTTCAAATACGAACATATATAAAGCATGAATTCCACGATTAAATCTAGTTAAGTAAAAAGGAAAGAAATAGTTTTAAATAAATAGTTAAAAAGAATAAAATTCCAAACATCGAATAAAACTGGACATACCTATTATCAACTTCAGACAGATCCACAACATAGGTTATGGATGAACATTGATATTGAATGTGGTGGAGCTTCTGAAATTGAATTGTATTTTAGAAACTATAATAGAAATTAAATGTAAATTCAAATAAAGTTTTTTTTAAGATTTGGTGATATGATTTTACTGTGAAATTTGGGTTTATTTACCTGACTTAGAAGATGAGTAGAGAAAGATAGTTAATTATTGTGACTAAGAAATAAGAAAGATGAAGAAAAAGCTTCGGAGTACTGATGATAATGACGTGTCGAATGTAATTGATAATAATTTTAAGAGGGAGTGGAAAAAGATTAGATGGAAACTTTTGAATATTAAATAGAGAATTTATGTTGAAATGTGAAGAAGTTGAGAAAAACGTATTAATGTGCCACATGTAAAAAATCATTTAAGAAGATTTCAGTATTTGAATTGAGACTAAATGAGAGTAAAAGAAATAATCGTGAGAGATTGAATTTTATATACAATAGAATAGATTATGAACTGTGCTAAATGAACCGCAACACCCACTCCACTTTATCAATGTTTTCAGACGATTGTAGACTATCAATCGTTGCACATGAGAAACGACAATATGCTGTCGAACCTTGTTTTGATTTCACAACAATATGATGTCGCTTAAATTCTTTTCCTTTTTTTTAGTTTCAGACGGCGCTTCAATGCCGTTTGTAGTAACCTGTGTTCTGCCATAAAACGAGGGTTGAAAGCTTGATAATTTGGAGTGAGTATTGTCTTGCATTTAACTTAGGGGTGGGCATAAACCGCACCGCTATACGAAAACCGTCCGCACCGGACCGCCAAAATGGTGCGGAAACCAGCACCGAATCTTCTAACCAAAGCAGATACCCCAAATCGGACCGACCCGCATCGATACGGTTTGGTTGCGGTTTGGACGATTGAACCAACCATATTAAATCGGACCGAACCGAAAATTTACACTAGTAATCTTATGATAAAAATATAAGCAATTCCTATCTTATTTTAGATTCTAACGAATGTACATTCTATTTTTAGCGTGTGTTGTTGTTATATTAATAATAATCGCTGTCATAAAGGAAGAAGTTATAGTTTTGGTATATATTTTTCATCTCATTTTTTTTTTGGATAAATGCTAATTATAATCTTATTCTAGTCATTTTCCTTGATGATTATGCATTGATTAATGTTGATGTTTGGTTAATCTACCAAAAAAAAATATCTCACTTGTAGGTAAATGTCAAATAAAAATATTCATACAATTAAGAACTAATTTTTTGTTTCAGTATAACATTGTGTGTTTTAACCTTTAAGTGTAAAAGTTTCACACAGTTGCCTTCGTAAATTGATTGTTGATGGAAGTAATTCTCTCATTTCATATTTAATATGAGTTCAAACCGGACCGGACCAAAACCGAACCGTATTACATTCAAACCGGACCGAAACCGAACCGTTTAAAAGATTAATATAATGGTTTGTATTTTTGACTAACCGTTTGATGAAGTGCAGAAACGGTTTGAACTTCAAACCGCACTAAACTGATCCGTGCGCACCCTTAATTTAACCGCCCGTGATTATACAAAAAATTGAAATTTAAGGACTTCAAAATTTGAGTATGCACTTGACAGAAAATCCTGAATGACCCGTGAACAACAGTGCTCAACAAACGACAGCGTCTAGGCCACTATAAATAGCTGTCATCACCATGTGGCCCTCGCAACGCTTTCATTTGCTCTTTCCTAATCATTTCTTCCTCCCTGTCAGAGGCCAAATTATTAAATTAGGGCACCGAAAAACATAGCCAAAAATCCTACAAAATCATAATCTGTGATTTCAACTCATGTCGACGCCCGCAAGAAAGAGATTGATGAGAGATTTCAAGAGATTGCAGGGCGATCCGCCGGCTGGTATCAGTGGAGCTCCGCATGAAAACAATATCATGTTATGGAACGCAGTGATCTTTGGGTAGTTATCATCTGAGTTCTCTCTTAATGTCTATCTTTGTTGTATTGGTTTTTTTTTTTTTGAATTATTTTGAGATTATAAGGTTTTATTCTGAATTATGCTGGATTGATTTGCAGGCCTGATGATACTCCTTGGGATGGAGGTAATCCTTTTTTTTATAATAGTAACTGGTATTGATGAATTGTTACACATTTCTTATTAAATCCCGGTATGGTTGTCTGCCTATCGTTTGGTTTAAGTTGGTTAATGGATAAATAACACCATGTTTGTCTGTAATTTCTGTGCTGCATTACCAAAACCAAACATCTTTTACTCAAAATAAGCTACATGTTATGTCAAAGTTTTATACTTATTTAAACAGGGTTGTATGGTGATTTATGTTCAGACAAGTGACAGAGACTCATATAGAGCTAAATAACTAACTATTTCATTCAAGTGTAGTTTGTTATTCCAATTTTACTTATGTATTGATAATAGAGATATGTTTTTCTTATATATAACATAGACCATGGTTTGAGGTTATTTTGGATTGGCTTCGGTAGGTTGTTCAAATTCCGGTTTCGGTCTAAAATGGAAAAAGTGATTTTATACGTGTGCGTGCGTGCGCTTGTGTGTATAAGGAGATGAGAAGAGATCGAGTGATAGAAACCATAATTCTGAAAAAAATAATCTTGTGAGCTGCCAATAATTTCTTTCGCGACCGAACAAAATGGAAAAAGAAGAAGAAGGAACGAAGAAAAAGAAAAGCAAAGCATATGAAGCTAACATAATAAATAATGCTCATGGTTCAATTTGTCTTTATTTGTTTTAATGTTACATTTGCATCGAAAGGTTATGCATCAATAGGTTGAACTTCAAACATATAAAATGATGTGAAGCCATATAATTGTAACTAACAAAATAATTAGACGTAAGTAGAAATGAAGTTCTAATCTATTGACATAACTAAACTTTGAGCAATTAATCAACTTTATTTGAAAAAAAAAACGTAGAACAAATTTGTATAATTTGTTCACGAAAATTTAGAATTTGAAATGTGTACTTAAACTTTTGTAATTAACAGAATGGACCAAAATTTTAAAAATTTATAAGTTCAAAATCGATATGGAAACTTGACAAAAACTATAGCATTTTCTTCATCCATTTGATCACAATCAAATGTATAATATATATCTTAAAAGAGTTGTCTACCCTATTCATTGCATTTCATTTCATGAAACCTAGAAACTTAGTTGGCTATCAAACACATGATTGATTGATTGCTTTTGTAATTGACCGAGTCATCACATTTTGAAGCACTAGCATTTATTTTGTAATAAACGTTAAAGCTAGATTAAATATAGGCAGCTATGGGCAATAGAGGTATGGTACCTAGCTTGAGTTTGACCCAAACAATTGTATTGGACAATACTTCATTTCTTCTCTGTCGACATATGTTATTGGAAAAAATAACTGAGTGAATATTTGTGGAATGATTTAAATTTTACCATCAAACTTTATACCATAACATGGAAGCAAACACAACAAACATATTAATAACGTAATCTTATGATATTAAATTTTGCATAATTGTGGAAAATTATCATAAGAGCTTGTTCAATTGTTATATCTATTTATTCTTATGGTAAAACATGAGGAGATAAGATTTTACGCTCTCCAATTTGTACAAATTAGGAACGAAACAGATTCAATGATTGTCGATGCTCTAATATATTACTTCAAGCTGTAACGACCCCACCACTATGCCCAGCTTAATAAAGAACATTACAAGTAATGTCGTCTGGTAATCCGGAGATTACGGCTGGTTAAGGACGATCGAATGTGAATATATATTTATACTAACACTGACACGTCTTGTTTACCTTTTTGAGAATCTGAACTGAAATTTAAACGTGTACAATATTAATACAAAGTAATAAACACACTGATTAAAATTATTTAGAACAGCATACAATATAGATAAATCAGAATCGGAGTCATAGATCACAGTGAAATAATATACATCATCATATACATAATATAATGTGAGTCTACAAAATGTCAATACTAGACTCACTCTAATATACATCGTATCTCAAAATCTTGTATCATCAAAATATTGAGTGCACAAAAAGCTATGCGATAATTCATGAAAATTTTCCAAGTGTTAAAATTTTCGAAAAATTTCGGGAGTCTCCTTTGTACGGAGAGCCGTTTGCAATTTCACAATTATATTTTATAGAGCGATGTTGGCTCAAGATGTTGAATTTTCGGAAGTAAGATCTTTTTTTCTGAGCAAGCCACTTGACGAGGGTAATTACTAATTACTTCCAGTTGTAAAATGGTAGGGTAAATTTCATTCTCTACCTCCTTTCTCTTGCATCAAAATCTTCAATTCAACTAAAGTTTATCTTATACATCAATTTGCAATTGCATTGACCGACAAATTTTGACTTCCTTCGCATAGACAAGTGATTGAGTTTCTCTTGAAGAATAATCAGACTTCCATTGATATAATTATTTCTTTTGAAAGTCTTCGCTGTCAAAATTTCATAATCTCCATCTTTCTTTGGCTCTATCTCGTGATTGAATCAAGTTGTCCAGATTTTCGTAGTAACTTGTAATTCCATATCTGCATATCTTTTTGCTTGTTAGATCCTTCTTTTTTCCTTGAAATATTCCTTATCAAACAGGAGTCTGAGAAAGCACTTATTTATCAGATTTATATATGAAATCACATATATTTGCTCCTAGATATAAATACTGTTCTTGATCCAAAGTTATTTATAGTCCATCAATTAACTTACTTTCAATTTTTCTTATTTTCTCTATAAAGCTTAAATAGGCCAAGCATCAGTTTTGTTATTTTCTTAACCAAAATCAAATCATAAAGAATGAAGGAAGAATCTATTTCCTCTTAAGCCAGATTTAGATGGTGAAATAATAGCCTTCAGAAATGTATGTTAGTCTATACCATTTGTCAATTTTTTTCAAAACTGGAGCTGTGGAGACAGACTTTAGAATCAAGGGGTTTTAGACTTAGCAGAACTAAAACAGAGTATATGAAGTGCGAGTTCAACGGTGTCAGATCAGAGGATGAAGATGTCACTCTGGCCGAACAAGTAGTGCCCAAGAAGGAATCCTTTCGATATGTAGGATCAATGTTGCAGTATGATGGTGAGATTGATGAAGATGTTAATTTTAAAATTCAAGCAGGATGGGTGAAATGGCGACAAGCGTCTGACATTTTTTGTGGCAGGAAAGTCCTACAAAAACTTAAAGGAAAGTTCTACATAACGACAATTAGTCCGCGATGTTGTATGGTGCAGAATATTGGCCTATTAAAAGCCAACACGTCAAGAAGATAAGTATAGCAGAGATGCATATGCTGTGATGGAACTGCGGTCATACAATAAGAGACCGAATTAGAAATGATGATATACGTGATAAACTTGAAGTAGCACCAATTGAGAAGAAGCTAGTCCAACACCGCTTAAGATGGTTTAGACATCTCCAACGGAGGCCTCTCGAGTTACCTGTGCGTATTGGAATTACAGGCCGCGTCGAATGCTCAAAGAGAAGGTAGATGTTGACCAAGGTTGATATGGAATGAAGTAAAAAAAGACTTAAAGAATTTGAATATATTCGAAGAGCGAAGAGATGGTGTCGGACATGAACGCGTGAAAGTTAGCGATCCACGTATCAGAACCATAAGGTAGAAGTTTTTTTGCTTAGGGTTGATTTAGGGGTAGTGTTATAAGTTTTAGATTATAAGACTAGTGAATATGGGTCTAAGATGTAGTGTTTAGTCTTCGGTCAATCTTACTATTAGTACCATTGTTACTATTAGTATTATTATTATCATCATGGTTTTTTAAAATATATTTTTATTTTTATTCTACTTAGTTATTATTATTATTATTTGTTTACTTATTTGACTTTATTTTATTATTATTATCATGGTTTTTATTATAACTTTTAAATGACTTTGTCACTTAGTTTTGGATTCCATCTATAGTCGACTCCAACTTGTTTGAAAATAATGGCTTAGTTGTTGTTGTTGAAGATCATCTCTTAGGGCTGCTCAACATGCATCATAATTAATCATATGTTAATATCAATGAAATTAGATTTGGGTCTACATTCGTTGTCTTTAGAAAAATATTCATGTTTGAGCTTATTTGTTAAAAATTTAAAGTTATGTACATAACCTTTAGCAACGAGTCATCATTTTGTTTATCATGTACATAAATTTCAGCAAACTTTAGCTATTTGTTGTATTATGTGTATAAATTCTAGCAAATAGTCGTTGATATTTTCTACTATAGCACATTTATATTGATGTTGCATTGACAACATGATTGATTGAATATATGAGTTCCATGACCTTTTTATGCTTTACTGTCTCATTTTTTCATTTTCATTACACTTGTGACTGATTTATATGTTCAAGTAAAACCTTACTATTTAATTTATTGAGTACGTAGTGTTATGGATTTGAAAATTACACTTCGTTGTGATTAGCAATGTTATGGTCAGTCCAAGCATTACATTTTCCCGAAATACGATGAAATAAATTTTCAATAGCGTTTCTTATCAAATCGTCAACAAAAATATTATATAGAATATCCAGTAACAAAAAATCTAGCATCGTACAATTGCTAACAAAGTCTGATCAAATTGAAAATCTATTCTAGCAAATTTAGGTGAAATTAATGAACTATCCATAATTATCCTCTTATGTCCGATTGATGCTCCCTTCAAAATAAAAACACATCTTTACAGACCTTGGAATCAAAGTTCTACAAGGTTCTATCCACGCTATCTGCTATCATCTTGTGCGAACACTTGATAAATGCTGCTATCATCTTGTGCGAACACTTGGTAAAAATCAAATCAAATGCCGTCTCATGAATCCTTTTCCGTTATTTACAAACAACCGCAATAATCAAAATCTTTATCATATTTCTTTAAAAACAACCACAATAATCAAAATTGTTATCATATTTCATCACAAAACAAGAATTTATTATAACATGATCATCCGACTGGGAGAAGTAATACTTGTAAAATAGTTCAGAAAGTTGAAACCATTTAATTGCAAGGTGTAATCATAATTGTCAATGTGTTCGTTTTAGTGTGCTTAGGCATAAAAGGGCTCAAAGTGCGGCCTCTTCTAAGTCTCAGGTGCAAGAAAGTAGTTTTTTTTGCAAAAACTAAAAGGTCCAAGATGCGCCTTTTGCACTTTAGGAATAATCACCCTTTTCTTTAGTTGTCTTCTATACCTGTCCGTTCTTTTGTATCTTTTTGTCGTCTTCCGGTATAATCACCTTTCCACCGTCCATGAATGCTACGATCAAGACAAATTCACTTTTTTTTTTCCATTAAACTGTTTCAATTCTGCTGAAAAACGTAGATTTGAATCTGAAATTGATTCAAGGAATGATTTGATCTGTTTTACTTTTATTTTATTTGTATTTTTTTTAAATTTTCCATTTAGAATGTTATTAATGTACTACAATGAAGTCCGAAATTTTTGTTGATTGAAAATGTTACCTACTATTGGTTTGGAATGTTATTAATGTATTGTACTATATTTTTACATTTGAAGTTTTGAAATGCCGGGAGAAATAATTATGTAAAATTAGATTTAAAACATTGAATTTTAATTAATCATAACTAAATTAACAAATAAGAATGTAAAATAAAATTTGTAGTTCTATACACAACAAATGTGTGCCTAGGCGCCAAAAAGCTGAGTGCGCAGATGTTGCGCCTTGTTGCGCTTTTATAAATTGACTACTTTGGATGTAACAATCATAACGATAGTCGAAATTGTTCTATATTTTTGTTTTCATCATGAGAATTTATTATAACATGACCATCAGATTGTGAGATGTAATACTTATAAAAGAGATCAAATGATTGAAATCATTAATTCAAAAGGAATATCAAGTTGGTTGTTATAAGGTGATGTTTTGAATCTTGAAAAGTTTAAAATAACATGAATTGTAAACACAATCCGAGTGGTGTGGCCCTTAGGTTTTTCATCGTATTCTTTCATAATGCACTTCAGAATGTTTTTGATGAAAAGTTCGAAATCTTGCATGCTGAAATTGTGATCCGTCTTTACTTTTTATTGTTTCATGTCATCGAAGGATATCATACGTGATCGTAAATATTTCATATGCCATATCGGATTCTAATGTTAAAGCCATTGGATAATTATGAGAGTTTTCTTGGCTTATAAGTGAATTTATGGGTTTACGAGATAGTTTTATAGGATATATATGGAATGTCTTTTTGATATTTTGTTATGATTTTTTTTTCACAGTTCAGAATTGCTTAACGATTAGCAGTTATCATACGTTTATGCTTATTATTATTTTGTTGGTCCTAATCGATAGATTTTTTATGTAATTTTTTTATTTGCTTGAAGACAAAAATATGTTGTGATTGACATGAAAAATCTATTTCTTTACGTATTATTCTCAAAGCAAGTTGTAATATAAAATCTATCATGCATACATACATGGATCAGATTCAAATTTCCGATTAATCAATAATATGTATTATTATTTTGAATTTTGGCTTTTAAAAATCATACCGTATTTGAGATTATATGCTTATAACATTACGTAACGATTCTTTTTTTTTTTTTGAAATGATTAGAAAGAAACTTTTATATGTATACGTTTTTAATAAAATAAATACTAATTATATTGGCTTTTTTTGCAATTAATTGTTATGTATACTACTTTTTTCAAACACGCAGTAAATCAAAAAGGCACGTTAGCAGCGTCGTGCGCCGAGGCTTCAAGAAGGTGTTGCACCATTTTGCACCATGCGCCGCTAATATGTATGATCGACCTTGAATATTTAAACTCATGAAAATCTTAACAAACATTAGACTAACATTGTTGAATGAGGCCTACTTTAAACTACGCTACATCTTTGAAGGCCTTTTTGAAGTTTTTTTACCCACTAAATTGGAATTAACATATAGCATTATATGTTTATACCCTACGACTCAAAAACTTCTTACATAGCTATAAACCTCGAGATATGCATCAAAAATTTATATAACAATAGCCTAAACTTGTATCACATTGTAAATTTTAACATCATTATATAGTAAAAAGTGGTTGGTAATAATCTTTCAATACTAAAAGTTTCGACGGTTTCAATTTTAATCATTTGCTTTCTATCTGTACTTGAATGATTTATGGATAGCTGTACATTTTCAGTGGTTTCAATTTTAAACTACGCTTTATACTATTTACTTAAATTTAACAGTAAAATGTATGTATTTTATTTGAAAACCGAAACATTTTCTTTATTCATCGACGTCAATTTTGATTTTTAAATTTAATCACTCGCTTCTAACTTCTATTCGAAAATTCAAGACGCACATGTATGCGACATACAGTTTTGTGTGCAAGGTTATCTACTTATTTGGAGGATTCCATCATACACTCCAGTTAATAAAGTGTCATTTTCACTAATTTCGTTGTAAGTCTAGTCCCTACAGTCATTTTAATTGCGAAATTGCCACTACCTATTAAAATATTTCTACTCTTTATTCGGTAACATCTAAAATGTAATAAGTTTTTCAGAAATGATCAAAATTAAAATTCGTTTTCACGCATCAAATCACAAAATTTATGACATTTCTTATGGGAGGCATTGTATGTATGTAAAATTCAAAATAAATAAATATATTCCTCTAATTCAGCATTTAAAAAATAAAATAAAAATGAAAGGAACAATATTTGTTTACCATTCAAATATTTGAATGATATATTTGGTTTTATAAATGTAATAAACTTTTCGGTGAATTTATTTTTATCTTCATTCACTGTTTCAGAAGAAAGATTATATTCCTTCCCACGTGAGACAGTAATGCAAACCAAGGTTTCTAAAATGGGGTTCGAATAATAAAGTTGAAATTTTAAATCAAAATTGGATTTAAATCATAAATCATAGATTCAATTGATCCATATTTTGATGAGTAAATATGATTGTATGCTGAAATTTTGTTTTGTGTAGTTGAGTAATATTGCAAAAATATTGATTCTTATTTTTCTAATAATAACTTAGATTTTTGAAATTGATTTTAATGCATGAGCTTTTTCTACACCCAAACCTAAAACTTGATTTTTTTTTTTTTACTTTGTTTAGAAAACAATAAAATTTTAATTGTGGATTCAAATAAAGTCTTTGGTAATTTTAATGTTAGCATAACTAAATGATTTTTCACAATGCAATTTCAAGTGAGTTCTGAATCGTAATTTGAAAACTGAATCGTAATTGGAGAGATCCAATTTAAAACGAGATTCGAATTTTTGGTTTTTTTGATAACAATGTGCAAACCATCTTTCATTCTTTCCCTCCATTATGTGGCATTAAAATACTCCGATAGGCTAATTTTATGCCAAGTAGCAGTTGCATCTGCACCAGTAAGCTGTGACTTTGCTTAGACAAGTGATCGAGTTTCTCTTAAAGAGTAATAGGATGATGCACAAGGGAGACCATTTCCACCGTGTATAGTTTTTCCTTTCGAGAAGTCTTCTTGCAACCGTATTCTTCACCAGCATATCTGTATGCAGCTTTTATTGCCTATCTTAGGCTATATCCCGTGATTAAATCAAGTTGTCCTACTTTTCCAAATAACTTATATGCCCATATGTGCATGCCGCTTTGCTTGTTAAATCTTCTCTTTTTCCTTGAACCATTTCTTCTTCTAAGAAACATAACACGTCTGACTCTGAAAAAGTATTTATTTGTCTGGTTCTAACGTGAAGTCTCATTTCTGCACCCGTGATTCTGACAGTGTTTGTTTTCCAGAATTATAGTATAATCTGGCTATAAGCTTATTTTCAGTTTTTTATTTGCTCTTGAAATCTTATAAGGCTAAACAGTTTTGTGGGGTTTTCAACCAAAAATGAATCTCCTACCAGTTTTTCATAAGTAAAGCACCTAAAATAAATAAATGAGTGTTCACGAAATAAACCACCTTCCTTGTCTCAACTTGTTTGACTGCTGCCCATTGGAGATTCTCAGCATGTATTTATGTTTACTTCTGTTATCATTGTTCTTTTTAGAAAACTATCTCTATTTCAGTTATTTATTTTTTTAAAAAAATTAATTTGTGTACGCATGCTTGCGCGCACACACACTCCTATGTTACAACAATTCACGCTTTGGCTATCGTATTCCGTTTTGGTAAAAGTGCATTCCGAAATGCAATACGTTAACATCCCAAAATGTTGTGCACACATGATTCGATAAACTGATTTTGACGTTCGAAACGTTGAATCCAACTTTTTGAAACATGTAATCTAACTTTTCAAAATGTTCATTTTGAAGATCTTAAGTGTATTATATGTATGCATTGTTTAAGTAATATTGATTTTTCTATGGAGAATATAAACAAATAGTGAAAAATGATTTCTTTTCAGCATTGAGAAGAGAATAAAATCTTATTTTCTATCTTTCGAGTACCATAATTATGTAAAGTAACCTAATGAGCTCTACATGCATACTCATCTAATTTTCCTTTTCTCACAAAATTTTGTAATTTTATTTTTGCTTCAACTGCTATAAGATATCTTATAACTAGTTAAAAATGAACGGTAATGGCATGATGATTATACTAGAATGTTTTTACTATATCTTCATCCATTTGTAGTGGATAACAGTATTACACACACACTTGTACGTAAGGCGAGCATTTACAAAATCATTCCGCTTTCCAACTAAGAGTATTCTGTTCCGCAAAAGCTTTCCGATCAAACCTACCCCTGACGTGTTGAGTTCGGTAGCATCAACTTTTCCGTTCCACTTTTCATTAAGCATACCGAATCAATCAGCGTAACATAGTATATTTCAGCAAACAGTCAGCTGTCTTGTTCTATCATGTACATAAATTCCAAAGAACAATCGGTTATTTTTTCTAATCATGTATACAAATTCTAACAAACGGTCTATTTTTTTTCCCACTATAATACATTTATTCCAATGTTACATTGGCAGCACTTCTGATTGTCATTACCTTTTTATGCTTCTGCTATAACATGCGATCGATTTATATGCCTAAGTAAAACGTTTACTCTTTGATTTCCCTGGATCAATTGTTTTATCCATCTGAAAACTAGACTTCACATGATCAATCTTCTATTGGACATAATAGTTTTAATAATGTTTTACAATAACATAGGGCAATCTACGCATTTGGTTTCTTTACTAACTTCAGTACAACTCTGTAAGAATACTTACCTTGTTTATTTTGTTTAGGCACGTTTAAGCTTACTCTTCAGTTTACAGAGGACTATCCAAACAAACCACCAACTGTTCGCTTTGTCTCTCGAATGTTTCACCCAAACAGTAAGCTTTCTGTTCTTTGTAGCATGCATTTCTGGTGGTAACTATCTGATGAATATCTGTACCTAAAACATAGTTTGTTTCTTCCTTTTTCTTATGTATAGCAATAAATTAACCCTTGCTATTAAATTCTTCAATGCTATTTTTTTTTGGGTCTTCCAGTTTATGCAGATGGAAGCATTTGTTTAGATATCCTACAAAATCAGTGGAGTCCCATTTATGATGTTGCTGCTATACTGACTTCTATTCAGGTACATTTCCCTTTCTGGTAGCTATGCTATTTTTTAAGTGGTTTTAATTGAGTATTAACAAGTAAAAATATTTGGGTGCAGTTTGATTTCAAGTTAAAGTAAAGCTAATTTTGGTGTTTAGGAACGAAAGCATACAAATTACATTATTAACCATCTCCATCTAAAAAGACAATGGATGTATATTATAAATAATGACAGTTTAATTTTTTGAAACAACATGGCTATTTTAGCCATTTACTTGCTTAAACGTACCGTCGAAATTCTTCAGAAGTTATAAAAACGAATAGTTTATTTCTTATAAGGAGTCCACATTCGTCCAAATTTAAATAAGCTACTTAAAAGTAGTTTTGGTTACTTAAGCAAAACACGCTCTCAGTTAATTTTTACTTGCAATTAATGCCCAGTTGCCATATATATGTACATGTAAATACATGTATACATATATAAGGTACCGATGAAACTATAGTGTACAACATCATCACATGTTATGTTCATATTGTTAATCAGTCTCTACTGTGCGACCCGAATCCAAACTCTCCTGCAAATTCAGAGGCAGCCAGAATGTTCAGCGAAACCAAGCGCGAATATAATCGCAAGGTTAGAGAGATTGTAGAACAGAGCTGGACAGCAGACTAATACTAAGAATAAAATGCATCTGTCATCATAAAAGAAATCTTCTTTACTATATCCTATATGTTTTTCATGTACTTTATCTAAACCAATTTTTTTTTATGTATTCTCATGTACCTAAAACATAGTGGGTTGATTGTTTTTTATTCAGTTGTGCCAGAAGCTCATTATTTTATTTTTTTCCTTTTTCCTTTTCGCCATCTGGACAAATTCTACGTAAACATCTGGGCAGAAAAAAAAAAGGAAAGAAAAAATGGAAAAAAGAAAAGAAAAAGTAAAATATAGAAAAAAGAGAAGAAACTTACAAGATGTATGTAAATTTACAAGCATGCTACAGATTTGAGTGTGTTGCCTTTTGTTATATGATTTGTGTAATTAATAATAGAATAGAAATTTGATTTTTGTTATTCTTGTTACTATACAGTAGGCATGTGTGCTAAATTTGTAATTTTTTACCTTTAATTTTTGTTAAAGGAGTTGATTCAGCTACATTTATCTAATTAACTATAAGTCTAAAATTTACTAGTTTTTGCTTATATTTAAATTTTTACTCAAACAAATCTTGAATTTGATGCAAAGTTTGGTAGATTTAATCTATACTATGAACGTTATTTTGAAATTTCTAGTTTTTTTAAAATGACAAGTCAATATTGATTATTAAAATATTTTAGCTGTCGATTTAGAAATAATGAATTTGAATGAGCTCAAATTTTGCAAAGATGATCGTAGGGTATGAAGATAATCATAAATTTCATAGTACGGTTGAAAATATGATACAAGTATTAAAGGAGTGCTTCATCGTGAATCTTATTACAAAAGGATGAACGGGCTTTTTAAATTACTAAACCATGGTGGCTCAAAGCTTTACCTACGAGCTGCACTGTTTTTGTAAAAGCCTACTCCGGAGGGTAAAGCTACGGAATTCAGCTGGACCGTTGCAGCCGACCCTTCGTTTAAGCCGGTCTAACAAGGAGCATCAATCCCACAAGCTGTTTTCGCTTTTTCGAAGGATAACCGCGTCAAGTCTTGAGGGATGCACATCGCAGCTTGTTAGGACTTGAACCTGCGACCTCAAGGAAGTTTGTTTCATGGTCGCTAAGCAGCCATAACCAACCGAACTATGCACGCGGACATTGAGGTGCGCTGTTCTCAGCACAAAAACTCAAATGTTAAGGTAGTGTTTGGTTTAAAAACGAATTCTGTGTTTTCGGTTTTCAATATGTATCTCAAATATGAGGGAAATGGAGGAATGACGAAGGGGGTGAAAAAAAGACGGATGAGAGGACGAAAGAGATAGAAGGACGATGGAAGAATGAATTGTTTCACGTGCTTGTGTTATTTGCCAAAACATAAAAAACGAAAAAAAAGTTGTTTTCTAATTTGTATGTGAACTTCGTTTTTTAAATTGGTCGTTTTCGATAAGATACATGCGTCGTGTGCATTTTTGTATGGACGAAAACTCAAAACTGAAAACAATAAATCAAACATTATCTAAGTTTTTATTTTTTGCTTCTAATACAGTAAGGCATCTTCTTCATGATGCGTCCAATAATTATGAGCATGTTCCTTTCAACTGCTTTACGGACATTGATCTTTGATTTCCTTTTATTGTGAAAAATTCTCTTGTTCAACTCCTTTCATTTGTGTCATCAAGATACTGTAATGGCCACTTCGGCATGTTCGACTTTGGCTTCCATGTTTTCAAGTGAACTATCTTCTCTTTCAGGTTTTGTATAGTATGGTTGCAGTTTAACTTGAGTTTGCAGAGTTTCAAAATGCCACATTTGTTAAGGCTGTCCCTGGCAGGTGGCTTACATGTTATGATTTCTTAGGATGTTAAAGCCATTTTATGTGATAATAATTACAGAGTTGTAATCATGAGAAACTTATTATAATATAGAATAACATATTATTTTAATATTTCTAATATAGATGTTTCGAGAAAAGATATCGATACATTCGTTGAGACTAAAGTATATAACGCTTTTCAAATATTGAATAGTGTATTATTCAGGGTTGTTGGGGGAACCATGAGGATACGTAGTGGTAGTTATTGTAGTGGAAATTAAGGACACATCACTCTTTTTATAATTTGTTTGTTTTAAATTCCTGTATTTTAGAAACTATTTTAGACATCCTTCTTTTTTGAATTTTTTTTTTACTATTTCCATTTTCAAATTTAAGAATCACTACAAATATGTTTATTGTTGGCGGTTATAAATTATGAACGTATATTCTAAGAACACATGTTAAGTTTAGTAAAATTATCCAAACACCACCCTAATTTTCACATACTTCTTGAAATATGATGTATTTTGGAAAATAAAATTGGAAGGGATCTGAAACTTATTTTTTATAATTAGAAAGAAGTATGTCAAAATTTTCTTATTGGATAACTATGGAATGACTAATTCAAGAGTTTCATGTTGGTTGATAACAACTAGGTCAAACAGGAAATCTCGAAATACAAAATACACAACCAACCAAAATACACTTTATAAAACATCTAACAGTCAAATTAACTCCCCACTTTCTAGATCTAACTTCATCTTCTTTGATACATTTCATCTTCCTTTCACGTTCATTCATGGCGGCCGAAATGATGTACCTTGGATTTCTACTTCATCCAGCTGCGATCCGCTTCTACAAACAATGCTTGTGTTAATTTCGACTCTATGGTAAGTATTTTTTTACTTATTCTCTTCGAAACTAACTGCAATTCTATCTTAGCCAACTTACCAAATTCCTCCTTGTTTTTCTTCACGTTCTGGAATGCTCTGTGGTTTCGTTTCTTCCAGATACTCTAAACAACAACTGTTAGGGCAATAATTGCATTTTGGCTTTCAAGTTACGCCTTTCCTTCTCTAAACCAGGTAATCAACTACCTCTTGAAGATTATACTCTAGATCTTGAAGTCTTGCTGTCAATTTACAATTTTCCATACACTTCTAGAATATTCACACTAAAAAAATAAGTGTTTATATGTTTCTTAATCCATTTCACACAGAACACATCTTCCTCCATAATTCCCCATTTTTCCATTCTGTCCCTTGTTGACAGTCTTTCCATGACGGCTTTGTATTTTTTCAAAGCAATTTTAGGATTGTTAGCTTTATCCCAAATGATTTTACTCCATTTCTTGCTCTAATTTTTGTTTCGAATTGCCTCCCAAGCTGATATCGATAAATATTTAAATTGGATTAAATAGAGCTAATTGCTAATGGGTTTTCAGTTCATTTGGTCTATCCTTAACCAAGTATAGGATGGAAAAAATAAGGAGGGAGAGGGGGTCTTAGGACATGACTTGGTAAAAGGAGACGATGTAAGATATTTATGTTAGATTCCCTATTTAAGTTAACCTAAGCCTCCACTTTTTAGATTGACGTATTTACCCTATCTCTCCATCTTTAGGCCGCCAACATCTTCCTACCCAGTTCTAGCCATATATTATTACACCTCAAACAAAAAGTTCATTCAAGTGGTGTCACTACGAAGCTTGCACCTTTGGACTGGTTCTAGGAGATATCGAAGACGATTTGTTGAATCGACATGTGAGTCTAAGGCTATGCACCTTCTGATATATCATTGTTTACATTCATATATGATGTTTTATGATTATATATATATATATATATCACCACTTGCATATATGTCAATATCATATCAATTCATATGTTGTTTCATCATTTAATTATTAACTGATTATGTCTATTAAGTTTAATTCAAAGAAAATACATTTAAAATGTATATATCAATATCTTTCGACATTAATAATATCTTAATAAAATTTTCAATTCCAAAATACAAATTTTAAATTTTGAAACATTATTTATTAATTGATTTATTCATACACACACATTTACATATTAGATTCGAATAAAATAATATATACATAATATATAAATATTAATTTTATTTTGGCAAATTAATTTTAATTTTTTACTTTCGATCAAATTATATTTATAATTAATTTCAAAATTTTTACTACATGATAAAGCTAATTACAAATTTAAATACAAATATACTTAAGTTTAATTTATATAAATAAAATCTTTCGGCAATTTAAAAAAATTATGTCGAACTATATTACATACATATGTATTTTGTAATATTTATTGTATTAAATGTTTCAAATAACACACACACATTATTAATTTACTACTAAAAAATATTTTCGGCCTAAATAATATATTTTTAATTTATATATATATATATATTATAAAATATTACAAAGTCAAATTGAAGATATTTAGCAAATTCTGAATTTGGATCTTAGATCTGGTTTTGAATTTGGATTTTGTTTGCTAAGTCAAAATGTTATTTATTTGAAGTTCTAATTTGAAAAATATAGACTTAGTCAAATTTCATGTGATATTTTAAAAGATATTAATACATTGTTAAATAAAAATTTCAAGTTATATATATGACATATTTATATTTGATTACATGAAAATATTTTAACCATGGTAAATGACATATATAAAAGTACTTAGTATATACATAATAGATATAAATCTCAATATCTGTATATGTATAAACTTTTCTTATGTTGCACATCACATAGATTATACATCTTAAACATATAATGATATACTTAATATATACAAATATTAATTTTGATTAATATAACTAATTATTAAACGAAAACAATTAAATAAAATAGGATTTTATCTAAAATAACAATATTTTATCAAGTGTATATATTAGACTTCATAGGCCCTAAGATCCAAATAAAATAGATTTTTTTTAAATTCACCCATTTCAATAACTGCAGACCGGGTCAGTTCTAACAATGGCATCGAAGCCCAAATGTTTATGCAGTCTAATTAGTCAACATTTAAGGTCAATCAACTAAACGTACTTATCTGATGGGTGTCTAGAAAAGTAGTGTTTGGACTTAGAGTTGAATCTTCTCTCACCGACTGCCGGCTTGGTTCAATGGGTGGAGTAAGTCCAAAAGATTAGTTTAGATGTAAGGCCCAGAGTTGTTTGAGCCTTTGCTAATTTTCAGATTAAGATTTTCAAATTTAAAAATGTATTCTAAATTTAGGGAAATTTTAGCCTATATCCTTATGATTATAAAAAATTAGCATTATGTCCCTCACAATTTTCTTTTATAAATTACATCCCTATTTTAAAAAAGAAGTGAAATTCATGGGGTATTTAAGTAATTTTACTAACCTTAACATGCGCTCTTAGGGTTTATGTTCATAACCCATAACCACCGCAATACATGTTGGAACGGGCGCTTTTAAATTTGAAAATGAGAGAAGTTAAAAAAAGAGGGATGTAGAAAATAGTCTCTATAAGAGAAGGATGTAAAACAAACAAATTTAGAGAAGAGGGACGTGTCCATAATTTCCACTTAAATTGTTAAATTTGAACTATAAAAAGAAATTTTAAAAAGGTTATATAACAAATTTAAAATTTTCAAAAATGTTTTGGAAAATAAAATAATTAAATTTTAATTTTAATATATATAATTAATTAACTTGACTAATTAAATAAAATAATTAATTAAAAAGTTAATTAATTAAAAACACACACACACACACACATATTGATATATGTATGCAACTATAATTGTTATAGTCATATGTTTATCTTATTTTTTTTAATATTAATTATATTAAAATTTTGAATTAAATTAAATATTTAATAAAATTGTTTAATTAAATAAATGAATTTTTTAAATAAAATTAATAAAAAGTTAATTAATTAAAATGTATACTGATATGTATATATAAACAAACTATTATGTAGATAGTTTAAGATAAATAATATTTTAGAAATTTTAAATAAAATTAATTAAATATGATTAAATTAATAATAATTAAATATGATTTAATTAATAAGATACACATATAGATTATATATAATTAAATTATAACAGTTATAAATAAATTAAATCTATATAACTATATATGTATAAATATAATGTATGTGGAACAGAAATAAGCCCAAAACAAATTTTTAGAATAAGTACACATGTAAAGTACATATACCATGATGTCAAATATGTCCGACATTAGAATCATGAATCATGAGGGTGTTTCATAAGAAACACATTACTTTTTAAATTGATATCACCCAATATATATATATGTGTGTGTGTGTGTAGCAAGGATTCGCTACGCCTCAAATTGGCTATACCTATAATCCCCTCTGATTTCCATCGCCTATTCCGAATTAAATAATATAGTTAGTGGGAAGAGAGAGAAAGTGGTATTATTTAATTCGAAATGTGTGGTGGAAATCAAGGGGATTTGAGGTGTAGCCAAATTGAGGTGCAGCCGATCCTTGCACATATACATACACACACACATACGTATATATAGGCACACACACATATATATAAAAGAATATGAACTCAATATATAGAGATGTCTTATACCATTTATATATTAATAAATTATTTGCACGTGCACTAGTTGTTGAATAAACCCAAGCTAGGGCTGTTATTGATAGAGATAAGGTATGCTCTAGGGGAAATTATGTAATTTGTTACATATATCTAACTCGATAACCAATCTTGTTCAAAAATAAAAGTTGTTTTCTTTCTATTATATAGTTTTTATATTGTGATATAATTAATTAAGTAATTCATTTAAAGTATATTAAAAAAAAGCCTAAAATGATATATTATGTGATAGTAATTACAATATGTTGTAATCATGAGAAATTTATCACATTAAAAATAACATGTTATTTTAAATATTCCTATTCAAGATGTTTCAAGATGGGATATCGACATATTCGTTGAGACTGGAGTGTGTAACTCTCTCCAAATGTTGGGCAATGTATTACTCATGGTTGTTAGGGGGCACCAATAGGTTATGTATTGATAGTTACTGTATAATTATGGAATGACTCACTCGAGAATTTTATATTAGCTAATATAACTAGGGTCAAATAGAGAATCTCGAAGTAATGATGTTACATAGTTCCCTCGACTTATGTGGAACTTTAACGTGGACACTCCACTTTGATTATTGTTAAATCGTGGCATGACGTCCATTAAATGACTATAGTTAGGTCCGAGTTGAATCATTGGAAGAGAAACACTATTCAATAGAGAATTCATCTCCTTAATTTTATGAGGTTAGTATCACAGTCAACAGTAGTCAACTCAAAGTCAAAATCTCTGGCCATAGTAGTACAATTAATAATAAATTTTATTATTGAACCAATGACTTTGTTTATGGACTAATCAAGTTGAATGTGGAAAATATTGGAATTTTGACCAAAACCAAATTCCATAACTCATAATGTGATAATGTTGATGAAAAGAATTGGTGTAAATAATCGTTACTACCGGGCATCACTTACAATAAGTAAAATTAAATCTTATCGAAAAAGATGTGTAACGATAAATTCAACCAAAATATCACACCACTAGCTAAGGTGACATGTGAACGTATTCAAATTGTTCGATATTAATCGCTGACTGAATTTACATCTTTGAGTTGCACAATCGAAATGATGAATACCTCGAATAAACCACACAATTTAATTAACTTATAATAGTTCTAAATTAATTAATATTTGTGAAATAGTGATTATTAAATTTAATTTGATGTTTGAATACCAATACTGTTAATAAAGTGTATGTATAAAAGTTATAAACCCATGTATCGATATACGATATTGATAGAATACTTATATTATATTTAAATGAAACAAACATCATCTAATGCAGCCCCGGTGCTACCATTATGAGTCCGCTTATTCCTAGATCATCAATCCCTTTTGTGCTAACTGAGAATGCCTTCATTGTTCTTGAAACATCCTTGGATTGCATCACCCGGTACCTCGCCGCCTTTCAGGTCTGCCTGCATCTGCCCTTGTTGAAGATATTTCTCTGTTATCTTCTCTATAGGCTGCTGGAAGTGAAAAGAGATAGTGGAATGTCATTGATATATATATATATATATATATATAATGTAGATGATACTTTGTGTAATGAGGATGCGTCAGATGATGTTAGTGAAGCAAATAGGCCGAATCAAGCGACTAATGTTGTTTGCTTGCAAGATGTTTGCTTAATTGCCCAGCTCAGAAATGGTAATGTTTTGCAAAATTCTTCTATAGGTTTTACTACTGTCCCAGGTCCATCTCCTTTGCCTGGTAGTAAATGGTCTTCTCTCTTTAATATGATGCTAAGGAATATGGGTGAATACGTTCCCCGTTCATTTGAAATTGAGGAGGTGGATGGTACAATGATTCCACTGGCGGAGGTTTTGGACGCGAGGGCTGCTTATTGGTCGAAGTATTTGGTGGGGTTTCTCCTAGATTCTAACCCCTCTTATCAAGCAGTTCGTGATCATTGCTGTAAGCGTTGGAATATTAGGGGTAAACTTCAAGTTCACTTCGATAACTGCATGTTCATTTTCAAATTCTCTAGGAAAGAAGAAAGGCTCTGTGTGCTTGTGGTATCCCTCCATTATAGTCGGTCAACCCTTTATTATTACCCTTTGGGGAGTCCGTTGGTAGACAAAGCTAAGAAACATTCTCTCTTTTTCGTTATGGGCTCATTTCTATCATATCTCATCTGTGCTGCAGCCCATGATTGGTCTTAATTGGTTAGCTAATGTTGTTGGAAAACTCAAGTGTTTCGACGCTAATACTGTAGCTCGAAAAAAATTATTGTATGCTAAGGCTCTTATTGAAGTTACTTCTGAAAAGCCTCCTCCCTCCAAGATTTCTGTTCGTATTACTGAGGAGCATGTTTCAGTTGTTGATGTCCATTACAGTTGGAAACCAGATATTTACTCGTCTTATCGCACTTTTGGTCACTTTATAGAAGCTTGTACTCTACAGTCTGAATTTTCTTCTGTTCTGCTTTCTCTTAGGATCCCGTTCCCTCGGTCTCTTGTCATGAAGTGGGTTCCAAAAGTTTTCCCAACAACTGTGGTTTCTCCTTCCAAGGGTGTTGTTGCTCAATCCTTGATGGAACCGATGGTGGTTCCATCCCCTATTGATTTTTGCTGGAGTCATCCTGAGGAAACTTGGGTCCATTTGTCTTCGGATATGAGATACGAGCAGGCTAGTGGAAACTTTTTCAAGTATGTAGGAGTTGAAGGTGAGAAGAGACGTCTGTTCTATCAGAACAAATGGTGAAGTGCTTTCTCTATGTGTTATAGGCGATCTTAGTGATAGTAACAAGTCTGTGTTAGCAGATGTTACTTGTGATAGGAAGTATTTATACGGAACTGATTCGGTGGATTTTGTTCCTTATTTGGTTTCTCTTTTTTTATTGATACTTGCATGTCATTGGCCCTGCCTCTTCTGAGGTTGGGAGTGATGCATCCTCTTCTGATGGGGACTAGCATGGTTTCTATAGTAGTATAGGTTTTCTGCCTATCTCTTGGGCCTGTATTTGTTTAGTTGTTTCTGCACATGCGCCGAACACCTGTTCATTATTTCATTTATAAAAGTGGACGACTCATTTTAAAGCTGGCCAGTTTTGCTTAAAAAACAAATGTCGAATGGATTTGGAAATTTTTGAGGCTCACTCCGCCTCATTCTATAGCCGGCCATGCATGGTTGTTGGGGGAGGGGGATTTGCTGAGGTTTAGTTGGGAATTAAATATGGAAATTTTTAAAGGAGAGAATTAAAAGGTTTCAATGTTTCCTTTAAAACAAATTCTCTCTCATTCATTCATCATTCAGCATGTGACTTTTTAGCAACATCCTAAGGTATTTTTGATTTAATTTATCACTATGTTTCTCATGTTCATGCACTTGAATTTTATATTATTCATCTTGCTCTTTTTATCTTACAACATCTAATTCAAAGCCTTTTTTCCCATCTAAATTAAAAGTATGTTTATTCTGTGGTTTCGATTCAGATCCACCTTTGTTTTATCTCCATTTATTATATATCCATTCATATAATTAAAATCCTCTATCTCGTATGATGTTTTGCGTTTGTTATCTATAATATTTTGATATGAATATTCTTATCACGAATTTACATATACCCAAGTTGTCCAACTCCTTATTGTTTTCCTTTTTGTTGTTAAAAAAAACTATTTTGGTTGGAAACTATTTTTACAATTTTATATTATATGTTAATCATTTATATTTGTCTCGCCTTGAAGGCCAATTTGTTTTATTGCATTGTTGATGTTTTGAATACAGTTGTTTTGAGTAATGGTTTTTAAAAACGAAGAATGTTTTTGAATTCGTGTATGGACTTATGTGTAAAATCAAACAATTTTATTTTCTTTCTAAATTAAATGTTTGATTCAAAATTGTAACCTCTAAATTCTAACAAATCTATACATATATATTATAAATTACGTGTTTATATAAATAAGTTGATTTAAGATCTAGAACATCACATGTTATTATATATATATATATATGTGTGTGTGTGTGTGTGTGTGTGTGTATACACACACATACATATCTCTGCGTGTGTGTTATTGTGTGTTGTCCCAATTCAAATTAATAAGATGGACTTTATGCATTAATGTAATTCTTGATTTCAATCTTTCCTTAATTGAAAGCAAATTCATTGATATTAATTATAGATTTCAAATTATATAAGTTTACCAAATGAAATTTCAATATATATATATATCTGTGTATATATGTATATACACACATATATATTTGCATATCATGTACATCTTTTATTATGTATGTTTTTCAATTCAAAATCCTGGACAACAAAGCATATGTAACTGGGAAATGGATCCATTGCGGTGTATATCTTAACACCTATATATAGTTATATTAACTATGTACAGTTCTTATTAATAGCACGTGCTCTTCACATAGACAAGTACATTTGATATACTTGTAAACTAAAATATTTTTTTAAACATATTAAATAAAATGAAGATTTTATTTAAAATACTTTAGATTGGATCTAAAAGCCATTTAGGTTTCGAAGACTTAGTTAAGATTAAAAAGGACAAATCTTTTTGAAATGCACCCATTTAACACGCTTCTGATTGACTCGGTTCTGTCAGTTATGTGTAGTAATATTGACTAGATGAGGTAAGATACATGTGTGTATTTATTGAAAAAAAATCAAGGTACATGCATTATACTTAATCCATCGCGAAATGGTGGATAAGAGTGAATAATCTATTTCAATTTGTTGAGCAAACTCAAGGTCGTGGTCGAGATCAGGGCAAGGACCACAGCTAAGAGCTGTATATGATACAACCTATAAAGTATACATTGCTTGTGGGCCTATGATTTGTTGAGCAAACTCAAGGTCAGAACTCTAAGACAAGCGAGTCCTAACACTTACTATAGGAATCGAAAGATTTCTATATTTCTCTTAGGGTTTTGAGGAATATAAAAATATAATATGGGCATTATTAGAAAAATGAAACGAACATATTTAACATTTCTAATATTGTAAGAACATATGATATACAAAGTTAAAATAATTCACATCGATAAACAACTAATTTAATTAATAAAATTGTTTACCAATTTATATACAAGTGAACAGAATTAAGATTGACAAACAAATATAAGAAATACTTACCAATAAAGCTTTTGGCATGTTGTCAATTCAAGACCCATGCAAAAGCCAAATTATACAACTACTAAAAACATTCGTATCTTGGTCACTTAGGCATTTATTTGCCCATTACTGTGTATTGTCTTCTATGAGTTTTGAACTCTAAAAGAAATACAAGAATATTGATATTTTATTAATGTTTGAGCACATACAAAACTTGTGCAGTGAATAGCCGCTTTCGTAATATATGAAATCTCGATGAAATTGGTTCAATCAAAATGAGAAAGTAAACCATTATGCGAGATCATGTATTCAATATACAATTGATTGTAGTAAGGATCTTGTTTTGTTAGAAATAGCACTAGACCAAGAGCAACAATATACTCAGGAATTCAATCATTGTCAGTTTAATCAATTTGCATAAAATGCAACTTATTTGATATCTTTAAATATTAAGGATGACCAAGTGCACTTCCGTAAAAAGTTCGGTGCGATTTTATAGTAAGGATTTCCTTTGAATTGTTCGATCGTTTGGAAAGAAAAGAAAATGTACAAGAGTGAATGTAACATAGACTCATTTGGGATGAAAATTGTGAATGACCACCTCTCCTTCTGTCGAGACCTCGGAAACGAGAACTGTATAAAATACTAGTAGATACTTAATATAGAATAAAAAATGTGATTTCTACTTCAAATGTATTTTTCTTATATAAAATTGTTTACTTTGAAAGTTATTTCTTTGAGTTTAAAATATTTGATTGATACTCTTAACTATAAACTAGTTATAGTAAATGAATTAAATAGCCTATATTAAGTGGATAGATGGAGCTTCATATTACATACATTATTATAGTAATGGTAGAAATAGTAGGAGCATGCCATATAACTCTTATTAGTGGATCCATCAATATATGCAAAATTGTTTTCATAGATATACCAAATATTATCTATGAAATAATAACTATTTTCAGTACTGACTGAAAATAGATATAGTTTTAGTTTGTTATGAATACTGTGAATGTTCATTATGAAATAAATCTATTATAACAACAATATTTGTTTTATAACATCAGTGATGCATCAACTATAACAAATACTGAAATATCTGAAAATTTTATAATTATTTTAGAATTATGGACTAATCCATATCTTTGAGAAATAATCTTTAATCATTTTATTATGAATTACGTGGTACTATTGAATTGTATCTCAAATAATAAAGGGCAAAGCACCCATCAAGTAGGTTCGATAAAAGAATTGGTAGACCCTTCGTATTGATACATATAAATTTATGAAATTCAAAGTCTAATGATACCAAAAATGATCCACTTACTTCATTAGATTCATAGATTAATTATCATATAAATGAACATGTGTATTTGTTATACAAGTAGTGTATTTGTGATATATTCATTGAATACAAAACAGAAGTAGAAAGCATAACATGCAAAGGATAAAAAAGAACTCGATTTGATCGAATAAGTGAGTGTACTGGAAAAATGTTCCTAAAATACCTAAAAATGAATAAAATTCAATCTTAAAAGTCACTCCTCCGTATGATACACAATGATGTATCGATAAGAAGTAATCGAAATTTGTCAAACAAAGTATGATTTATGATGAGAGAAGTTGAGTTAACTATTTTCTATAAGGATGCGTACTTAAGAGTAAGTACATAAAGTTCAATTTAATTTAATATAAAACATAGTTTATGGGATAATACAAGATAAGAGTTGATAAGAAACCTTTACAAATCATAGGTTAAAGAGTTAACATGTTGTGTGGATCGAGTGGTTGCATGTAATACTTGCTCGTAAGTGATCTTGTATAAACCACCCTAAAAAGAGTATGGATCGATCAATATATATTGACCAATTTTTTTATGAACATAAATTTCTTGAACTCAAAACTAAAATTAATTTTGTATTATATAAAGGCAATTCATAAAATGTTTTCGAATGCCTATTTAGTCATATTGAGAAATAATTGTTGTTTCAAGAAATACCACCTTCATGATGAAGGAATTTCTTTTAGAAATTAGTGGTTGTACATTAGACTTGGATACGATCCAAGGACTATAACAAAGAAATCGATTACATAAGATAAAATGAAATTAACCCAGCCAAATAGACACGATTTCTTGGAATGTCTAATAATAACACTAGCACATTAAAGAGAAATTATGAGTTCCATTCTAATGTCAAGAAAAGAATTTCCTTAATTGTTAATAAGTTGTTAAGAGTATTGACTTTGCCATATGATATGATGCATAAATCTGGAATGGATTCCAAGTATATTATCACAATATGATTTGATAGTTGTACCCGAAGGGATATGATCATCGACCGCAAATGTGTATTCGAAAAGAAGATCAATGCATTTGGAATATAATAAGCAACGTCGACAAGAATAACATAGTAAATTTCAATTGTTGAAATTTAACATAAAAGATTTGTCATTCAACATGTTAAAGTGAATTCGGTTTTTACTCGCAAAATTATCTACTGATATAATTTTGCATTTTGCTACTTATATGTTAAATTTTTTTTCTAAATAATGATTTAGAATATACTATTTGTACATAACAACCAAAATATCTCGAAGTTAGTGGGAGCGATATTGAGTTTGCGAGTATTGGAAATAAACCAGGAACTGATACGATAGTATCATTTAACAAGCGTCATAATTAGCAAATATTTTGACGAATTAATCAAATAGTTTGAATTTTAGTGAAAACATAGAGGAAGAATGTATCTGTATGAAAGAATATTGGGAGGTACAAAAATATTTCTAAAACTGTAAGTAAACAACATAATACCGATTGTTAATGATGTACCCATATTAAAATCGATTCTAATTTGGTTATTTAATTTCTGATATAAGATTTGAAAATGACATCTTTTATAATCATATAAAAGAATGTAGGGATTATCCCAAACGATATGCATAGATGCCATATTAAAATATTTAACGCGGAACATATGAGATGAATTCTTTTTACATTGGCATTATGAATTATCATATATATGATATGTTGTCCACTATATCACCTTTCACTTATGTACTTAGTACATTGAGCGAATATCAAATCCATAAGATAACTAAATGGTAGGTATGGGTATTCTCGAGTATTTAAGAAGCACTAGAGAATTGTTTACAGAAACAACGAATTCCTTATGAAGGAGTACTCAGACTCAAACTTCATAAGTAATATCGAGTAAAGTATATCAATCCTGAATTTTTTTTCAACCTTAGTTAAGGAGCTTTAAGTTGGAATTAGCAAACAAAAGGTTGTGGCTGATTCAACCAAAAAGCTAAGTAGATCGCCTTGAATAGTGCCACAACAAAAGCTGTATATATACTATATTATATGAAAAGTGAGTATGAGTCTCTGTGTCCTTACATTTCAATTTCTCTCAAAAATCTTCTATGTTGCCACATGTCCAGGTAATTTCGTTCTCCCAAACTTTTAATTACCTATGCCTCTATTTAGGGCTGTCAATGAGTATCTGAAAAATCCGAAACCCGTCTGTATCCAATCCAAAATATGAAAAATTATCTTGTAACGACCCTGAATTTTTGACATTTGAAATATGAATATTTAATTGAGTTTAAATATTTGAATGATAGTTCAATTTGAAATTCAAGTATCAGAATGGATTTGGCAATGTAATTAGTGAATTTAATTGTTTTGAGATTGGGTAAAATTTTGAAATTAGAATTTTAAGCTTGTAAAAAAATATATTTTCAAGGCTTAGAAAATTCATATTGATTATACTGAAGATAATAGAAGCTTCAGAATTGAATTTGGAGATGCTTTGTTCAGTTTTGAAATTTTATTGTTTAAATTGAATTTGGAAATAGCTTTCCGGGGCACAGTCTCGGAATTCGACGAAACCAGTTCCATTGGATCCGTAATATTGTATTATTATCGGATTTCAGTTTTCGTAATGTTTGGAGTGATCGTTTGGCCGTACGATAAGCAAACGCGCTAAAATTAAATCGAAAATTTATATTGTAACTGTCCAAAAAAGCTATCTTCTCCATACGATCGAATTTGGAGTCGGAACCTTTTCCATTGTGTTCGGAATAGGCGTATAACATTATAAACGCCTAGCGGCACGCCTTGATAGGAAATCGAAATTTTTGGCTTCGTTTTCGAGTCAATTCGAATTTAAATTTAAATAAAGTAATACATTGTTTAACCAGTCAAATTTCTGTCACGTCAACTTTTCCTATAGCAGAGATTCCCTGCTCTCAGCCTGCTTTCTTTCACTTCGTTAAATCGCGTTCAATACGAAAGCAAATATAAAATAAATCGCGAAGCTCTTCCTCACTCCAGACAATAATCGAACTCAGGAAACAAAAATGAAATCAAAATAACCGAGCCCTTTCTTTTTCCTTTGAATCAAAATCTACAGAGCGAGAAAAATCGAAAGCCTCTTCAAATAAATAAACCAAATTCTTTTTCCTCCTCTATTCGAAAATGGCGACTTTGTTCGATCGCAGGAAATTAGGGTTTCAGTGTCCGCAGGATCGAGGTGGAGATGGGATTTGCGGTGGTTGTATTCGAGATGATAATGAAGTTTGGCACCTCTGGCGAGCTTTTGGCAGAACTCGGCGATGGTTGGAAGAGTGCGACCTGGGGCGGGTTGACGTAGTTAGGGTGCTGTCGCGATCTTCTGGTGGGTTCGAGCTCGTATGTTGGTAGGAGATGTCGAGAGTTTCAAAAGGATTAATGCTGGCAAGGTCGGAGGCAGTGGCGTGCGTCGAGGAGCGTGTGGTGGCGTTCGATGGTGATGGCGTGCGATCTGGGTGCTCGCGATTGTTTTGATACAGTAAGGTATAGTTTTATTTTGGAAAAGAAAAAAAAAGTTGTTTATTTTAAATCTAATGATATATGTATGTATATATACGCATATATATATATATATATATATATATGGACATACATAAATTAAGGAAGGAAAAGTTTCACTGTTTGGTCATTTCCAAAAAATGTTTTCTAAAAGAAATTTGTTAGAAATTTAATTTATTAGATAAAACGATTTATTAAAGGAGAAATTGAGTTAAATTAAACAATAAAACGGTAATTGATTATTTAATTTAATTCGAATATTTATAAATTGTATAAATTGTTTATACAAGGTTAAAATTGCAAAGGAATCAAGCCGAGGTTGAAAATGGATTGCAAAATAAAACAAAGGTGAGATCTTCTCACTCAAATAAAATTGGAATTGCAGTTATTGATTGATTGTTTGGGTGATAATATACATAGTAGTATATAGCAATATATATATTGGAATATATATATATTGGAGTTGTTGATTTCCCGCATTATATAGCGGATGAGACCCTATGCGCCGCATAATAGCGGATGATATTTTATAAATCCCATATATCGCGATATTCCACCTCGAAGTGGAATTGGTATTATGCTAACATCTGTGGATGCAGGGAAACAGGTTGGAGGGATCCAACTGGATTCCTCAAATTATATGAACTAGTTTCATATATTGTATGAATTAGTTTCATATGCTGTGTGATGATTTATTGATAATCTGTGAATGATTATATTGACGATTGAATATGTTGAAGGCTAAAATTTAGCCGAATGTATTTTTGGTATCGTTGGATACCAGAAATAAATAAATTGGATTTTTGAAATTAAAGTTGGAAATTTTAAGTGAATTCTTTTTGAAAGAATTGGGTGAATTTAAAAAAAGGAATTTAACAGTAAAAAGTTGATTTTGTAATCTTATCGATTTTTTTTCAAAATATGGTGAAAGGATTTTTATAAATGGATTTTGAATAGTATTATTCGAAAGTTGAAAAATTTATTTAAAATGGAATTTTAAATGGTTTGGAAGAGATAAAGGAATTTATTTTAAAAAGTGATAAATTTGTTTGAAATCCAATTAATAATTGATTTGGTTTTTGAAAATAGATCTTTGGGAAATCGATATGAAAATTGATTTGGTGTTGAATAAAAAATGGATTTTGTGTTGAAATAAATTTGGAAATCAATTTGTAATATGATTTGATAATTGGAAATAAATTTAGAAACCGATTTGCAAATGATTTGGTATTTGGAAATAAACTTAGAAATCAATTTGTAATTGATTTGGGGTTTGAAATGAAATTTGAAATGAAATTTGAAATCAATTTTGAATTTGATTTGGTGTTTGAAAGTGAATAATTGGAAATCAATTTGAAAATCATATATCGGTGAAAAATTTGGAAATTTACATTCACAATGGAATTTGTAAAGAAAATGGGAAATAAATAACATTCGGGAATTTTATTCCAAGAGTGAAATGTGATTTGAAATTTGTTTTCAAAGTGATGAAGTGTGGAAAATATATATTTTGTGAAGATATTTTGAAATTTAATAATTTGGGAAAAATTATTTAAATTGGTTGATTGTTGTGAATGTTGTTGATAGTTAAATAACCGACTATCAATATTTGCCTTTGAAGTGTCACTTGAATTTGTTTTTAAAACAAGCGCTCATTATTCGGTTAAGCCAGGAGAGGACTTTGTGTCATATAACCCATTCCGAATAGTGATACGTCGTGAATGGATAACATTTGAAGACCGGTGTGAAGACCGGGTATTTTCGAAAATGAAAGGACAACCTGTCGAATGTCTCTGCACCGAGTTGCTCTGGTATAGAGATTTATATCACTCTTCTTGTGATGTGAAGTCCGGACGTGATTAGTGAATACCCGGATTGCAAGGGCTTCTTTGGAAGTGCCTTCGGTTCCGTTCGATCCCGGAACGGACTTGTATGGATGTGTGTCTGACGTTACACTTTGAGATGTAAAGCTGGTTTCTATCAAACACATTTCTGTTGGTGGCGGAGAATTTATTCTCTTAGCTTAACACCCTTCTCTGAGACGTACGAGCTCAGAGGTTATGTAGTTGATGGTTACAAGCGATACATTCCCAATTTGATAATGTGGCATACGAAGTGCTGTTGATCATTTGTTGATCAAAGCATGGCTTTGTGAAAAAGCGTAGCTTTGTGGACGAGTTTTCGTCGAGCCTCACAACCCGGTAATGGTCGAAACAGGAATGTTGCGGCAAGGTTTTTAGGGGTCGCGCCCCTAGGGTTTGTCATTTCCTTCTGGATAAAAGGTGATATCATGGTATGGAGCCCAGATATTTTACCTATGTTGATGCTGCAAATTTATTTTACTTTGTGGTTGTTGCTTTGTGGTTGAGGATCCTCGGATAAAGGTCGGTAACGACCGGGGGATGGCATACTTGTGTGTTAGTTACCTAGTTACAGCTGTACAGCGTGAGGTAGTGTCAGTGTGTTGGTTACCTAGTTACAGCTGTACAGCGTGAGGTATCGTCGGCCTTGTGTTTGCAGAGATCCGGTTAGGTTCTCGGGGCATCTTTCCAGAGGCGTTTCCATTTCGGTGTAAGGAAGCTCCTTTGCCTGACCATTTGTTGGAAAATCCAAAGAAACAATACAAACCTTGTACGGTTTTAGTTGTATAACCTGCTATGGAATGTGGCGGTAACCTGCTATTGAACATAGTAGCTATAGTAGACATACAATAATGGTTGTATGCTGGCTAAGATTAATATTATACTTTCGAAAGGTTTTCCTACACTATGCACTAGTAATAATATCAAAAGAGTTTTGTTTTGCGTAGTAAGCATGTTTGACTATCATTAGAAGAAATCTCCTCCAATTCTGCGTTTGCATTGTGTGTGTGGCGGGAGGTCTTATGGTAGTTTCATTTTCCAAAAGCATTGCGAATCTGTTTTATTTTCTTTGTGGAAATAAATGTTTTACGATCTCACACCAGTCACCATGACTGACTCGGAGTTTATTGTTCCCTTTCTAAACTCTGGGTGCCCATAATTTTCCACACGGGCAGCCTAGAGTTATGTTATCAGGATATTCAGGATATTCTGGAGCTTTGGAGATGAGCTGGATGGCGAGGCGTACTACTGTACTTGTTTATTTATTCCGCTGTGTATTCTGTATGAGGATAAGTTTATATAACTGTCCATTATTGTATTGAGTTGTATATTGACTCTGATTGATGTATGTATAAACTGATATAGTCTTTTGTTTTAAAGACTAGTGATTATCTATTATATATTGTTCCACTGCGAATGTGAGATTCTGATATTGTTTCTATTTCTGTGTTTTCCTGCTTTCTTTTTCTTCTGTCTTCTTCTACCTCTTCTTTTTAACCCTAATGGTTCGGTTTTCCGGCATTCAATTGCGCGGCATTTGATACAGTGGACGTATTAATGTCGACTTTCGAGCATCGAAAAGTCGAAACGTTACATATCTAATATATGAAAAATGGATATGGATGTGGATATGGCTACATCCGTATTCGGTAATTATCCGTTCGGTTTTTAACAAGATTGTTGTTATTTTTTTGTGTATTATAGTAGATAAAATGATTGTCATTGGCTGTTTTATCTAAATAAAAAAATTTAATGTATATAAAAATAAGTATTTGCTGCTTAAAATTATTTTTCTTTGCATATTTTTTATCTTTTGTATTTTTAGTACTAAATTGGATTTATAATGAGTTAATTTTTTTTTATTTGTTCAGATTTATTAGTTGTAAACTAGTCGAAGAATATTCGATAAATTTCTGATATCCGTCTACATCCACAGATACAGATATCCGATATCCAAAAATGATTTTGGATACAGATACAGATATGGCACTATCCGAATCTATATCCGACCATTGACAGACCTACCTTTATTATCAATTTATTTTATCTATTTATCCATCTATTACAAAATATGAAATTTGAATTATGTCTTTTCACTTTCAAGTACCTCTTTTAATTATATTATATATTATCTCTTTATGTCATGTGGCAAATGTATTCAATTATATTTATATTTTCTTTATCTATAATTTATTTATTATAATATTATGCACACACACATGTTCCATTCTGTAACGACTCGCACCCGACGCCATCTGAATCCGACACTAAACCACACATGTCCGACCCAAAGTGCACCGATTGCAGATAATTATGAAAAAAGAAAGAAGAGAGAAGAAGAGAAGAAAGAGAGAAGAAGAAAACCAAACAAAACAATAACAACATAGAATCTCACATCGCGGCGGAATAACATATAATATAATATCAATGATCTTTACAAAAGAGAAACTGTAATATCATACATCAATCATATCATAGTACATAAACAAAATCATCAACTAGACAGTTATAACAACCTGTCCTCACAAATGCTGATAATATAAACAATAATGCAGCGGAATATAAACATATATGGGAATACGATCTGAAGACTTCCAGCTCGTCTACTGAAGCTCCAATGTATCAAATTTGAACCTGAAACTACTCGGATCTGACCCGAGCATTGAAAGGAAAGAACACCCGGATCAGTCTGGTAAACCAGCGTGAGAAAACACATCTCTACTGAATTTATAAAGTTACCCAAACATTTCTTTTCGAAACAAAAGGAATCTTGTAAGACCACGCTTACACATAAACATAGGCGGGTTTTTACCTTACGATAACCAAAACACTTTATATCAAATTCTATTATATTATAATAGTGTCTATTTCATAAATAATATCAAATATCCGAAATGGTTACCCATATAGCATTTCAGCCCTAATCATTTAAGGCTCTACAAAACAAAATGGCAGGCACGTATTGGAATTGGATTTCCAACATGATAGGGAACTAGTGGAAAGATCAATCTATATCCACGGCTAACATCCAAGACTCAGACGCTGCTATACATCCACAAATATGGCTAAAAAAGATACCCTCTGCGAATAACATCCATGGACTCAGACATTGTTGTATCTCTTCCATAAGGCCCAGAACATCTGGTCACCTATATAAACCTTAACCGAAAGTATGCATACACCTGACCACATGGTATCCCATCAAAACCGGGAGTGAGGCTCGTGAGGCTACGATTACCTTTCTCATATCACATATCACATCTCTGAATGCCACATTGTTATTCTTTAAGCACATGATTTATTTCTACCAACGTATGACTCCTGAGCTCGTACGTCTCATGAAAGGTAGTTAAACTAAGAGAAATTGCCTTTTTCACCACCGACTGATATACATTTATAGAAACCACTTAAATGTGATTTAGAATACAATGTCAGACAAACATCCATACAAGTTTGTTCTAGGACTGAACGAAACCGAAGGCACTCTCCTACTACCACCAGTAGCGAGTAGTCCTTGCAATTCGAAGATTTCCATAACGAGGAGACCACTACTATAAATATTTCTATAATGAGAGCGACCCAGAAAATGTCAGCAAGCAGTCCTCACGCTATGAAGATCCTTGGTCTTCATAAATCATCATAAAAAATATGCACTTCCGAAGGCATACATTGGTCCGGAGTGGTTTTTGGATAAATCTGATCCCGGTCTCTCCGCACCAATATCGAAAAGTGGCTCTTAACCTCATACAGAAACCAAATCTCATAGACTTATCACGGTTCCAACTTTCAACTTGCTATCCTTCGACCAAGAAGGAAGCTCGGTAGAATGGAGTAATAAACCCACTCTGGACTACACGAATCAACATTCTCAACACAAACGATAATCAAACCTACATAGCTGGCCACATGCTAAGTGCACGACTAATTAGTTCCCAAATCAAGTCAAGGAACCGAAACTTTGCCAATAGGCATAATCTAGTACTAAAGCAATTACTAGGCCCTTTTATAATTCTTATAAACCAAATCACTTTTCAAATACAAACATTCCAAAATATCTTTAAAAAGATACATATTCAAAACTAATTCAACTATTTAATAATTGGAAAATATTTTCATATACTTATCTCAACGGAATAAGCATATTCACAAATCATTTCATTTTCAACACTTAGAAAATAACATCATATACTTAAAACATCATATACTTAAAACATCATATATTTAAAACAAAAGTAAGTATATACACAAACCATTTTGGGAAAGCTACAACATCTTCAAAACACTTAATTTGGG
The DNA here is from genome assembly GCA_030737815.1 of Allium fistulosum. NCBI lineage: Eukaryota > Viridiplantae > Streptophyta > Magnoliopsida > Asparagales > Amaryllidaceae > Allium > Allium fistulosum. The sequence continues at coordinate 79,416,482 of CM060908.1, read as the reverse complement.
TCAAAACGAATGTTTCGTAGAACATCGTTACGACATCCCAAAACACTAGTATAGAGATTCAACTAACTATATTTAATATTAATCCTCGAAATACAACTTCAACTATTTATTAGTTAACAATGAAGCCAAATCAATTTGGGGTATCGCTACCTCTCCTTGACTGAACAACATTTTTAACTTCAAACAGATAGAAGCTACTATCTCGAATATCAATGTCAAATATAGAATACATAAATAAATCCCGTAACTATATAAAATATTTCCTTTCGGAAAATCACTTACTATAACAATAGTGTTATAGTCCATGCTCCCATTCTATTCACGAAAACGTTTATTACAACAATAAATGTTGAAATCTATGTTTTCGATACTCAATACACTTTAAATCACTTTACAAAAATCGTTTATTTGTAAAACATGCTCATAACTAAATTTCTTAACCTTACACAATTTTTATTATCAAATACCTTATAGTCAAATCGTGAAACCTAATTCACAAGGCATTTGTACTTCAATGTTTTATATTAAACCATTTAACAAATCAATGATAATAAATAAACATTATCATTCCTTGATAAATATTTTGAAATAGGTATTTAATTATCCTACCGAAATTTAATATCAGATTTCAACTAATTTCTCGCTTATCAATTATCTTTATGAAACATCTTACAATCAAACTGTGAAATTCTAATCACAAGATGTTCATATATTTTAAGTTTTATAAATTTAGATTTCATAAATATTTATAAAACTCTATTTACAAATATCGATCACTTAATTTATAAAAATGTCACTTTTATAAATCCTTTATATAAAATCAACTTACAAATCTAAATTAAAAATATTACTTAAAACTGCAAATTTAAAATAACAAAATTTAATAATTTACTTTGTTCAATTTGAACTCCTTTCAATAATCCCAAAATAATTATCAAACACAAATACTTCGAAATCACTTTAAAATCCCTTTTAAAACAAAATCACTTTTATAGTATTTCAAAAAATACTAAAAACATGGCCCAATGCTGCTAAAGTACTAAATAAGGGGATAAACAACCAAATCAACAAACATGGCATCCAAACATATCATATATCACATATATATGAACAAATAATCAACAAGTGTGAGGAATCCAGTTGGATCCCTCCAATTTGTTTCCCTGCATCACAAATCACATGTTACGACATATAAATAAATATGCGTAAATAAATAATCAATAATGGTGAGGAATCCTATTGGATCCCTCCAACCTATAACCTGCAACAAATACAGCATATGAGAAAAATGTACAATGTCTGCTTCGAGGCAGACGTGCGCACAAAGAGTCATCCGTTCATACACGGGAACGTATAGGGTCTCATCCGCAAAAATATGCGGGAATATATCCAACCAACCAACATACATACATACATACATACATACATACATACATACATATAATATACATCCAAACAGTCATCAAAACAACATAATAAAAATATTCCCACTTATATAAAATATAAGGGGGCCAGAGAGAGTGAGTTTTACTCACTTTGGTTGCATTCGTCGTTGCAGCGTTTATTTCGATTAAAAACGAAAAGGTGTTCGAATTTAACCAAAATTCCTACGTGTTTCAAATCAGTCCAATCCAACTCCATTGCGTAGTATTCGATAATACGAATCCAACGCCGCTTGTTTCGTGCGTATCCGACCTCGTATGAATAAGTTATGAATTTTTAAACATTACACGAATTAAAATATAATTCACAACGTCATTAGCTTAAGTTAATTAACGTAATTAAATAAATTAACCTTCTTCCTCCTTCGTTAATACGCACGCTGTAACGACCCAGATTTTTGGTCATTTAAATTTAGAATATTTAATTGAATTTAAATATTGAAAAGTAAATTTTATAAGTTAAATAAATTATATTTCAAATATAGTGATTTATTTAGATAATTTAATTGTTAATTTAATATTTGAAATTGCAGAAATAATTGAATATTGGATTTAATATAAATAAAAATGAATTATAATATTGTTTTAAATTCTATTTGAGTTAGAATATAGATAGTAATCTTTTAAAATTGAATTAAAAACTAAGTTATAGAAATTAGAAATTTTAATATTTAATTAACGTGTAAAAATAGTCATTTTTGACACTGTCTCGGATTTCGACGAAGCCAATTTCATTGGATCCGTAATATTATATTATTATAGGATTTCAAATTTCGTGTCAATCGGATTTACGGTTTGTTCGTGCGAAGCTGAAATGCATAGAAATTTATTTATGTAAATTTTAATTAAAATAATTCGATTCGAAAACCTATCTTCCAAATACGATGGAATTGGCTTCCGATATATATTCCATTGTGTTTGAAATAGGGGTAAAACATTATAAACGCCAGGCATCACGCCTCGATTGGAGTCTGGAAATTTTGGACGTGAATAGTGTTTCGTAGTTGTCTATATAAGGATCTTCATTTTGCCAAACCCTAGCTAATTAGGTCACAACCACCACTATAATCTCAAATGACCGAAATTGCTCAAATATTTCCCCTCCGATCTCTCTTAATCCATAAGCTATTAACAAAATCTTCCAACTAGAGAATCAAAGAGCACTTCGAGAGCTACGCATCCAACGGTGGAGATCGCCTGAAGCTCGTCGTAGGCGTCGGGGTTGGCTCGCGTTCAATTTCCATTCCGGGCTCGATTTCATGGCCTAGGGTTGATCAGAGAAGGCCGCACTTGGCACGCTGGTGAGGGGGAGGATGGTGCATACGGTGGCGATGATTGATCGAATTCCGATCGCGTGTGGGTGGCCACGTCGTTCAAATTTTGGGCGTGTTCATGGGTTTCGCGCGTACGAAGTTGAACAAGAGAGAAAGAAGCAAAGTCGAGCGGCCCAGATGTGGAGGAAAGGAAACAAACGGTTGTGATTGGTTGGTTAATAAAATTGTAAGTTAATTTGTAAATTAATTATAATTTAAATAATGTAATCTTTAAAATGGCATAACTTCTTCATACGAGGTCGAAATCGGACGAAACAAGTTGCGTTGGGTCCGTATTGTTGAGCACTACATTATGGAGCTGGATTGGGATTTATTTGAGCTAGTGAAAATTTTGGTTAAAATTAAACGCCCATTTAATTTTAATCGGAATAAATCGCTATCGCGACGACTACAACCAATGTGAGTACAACTCACTCTCTCTGTCTCGCTTATATTTTTATATAAGTGAAAATAAATTTTATTTATGATGATTGATGATTGTTTGGGTGATATATGATATATTATATATATATTGATTGGTTTAGATATATTTTTGCATATTTTAGCGGATGATACCCTATACGTTCCCGTGTATGAGCGGATGACCCTTTGTACGTGCGTCTGCCTCGAAGCGGACAATGTACATATTTTCTAATATGTATATTTGTTGCAGGTGACAGGTTGGAAGGATCCAACTGGATTCCTCACCGGTGTTGATTTTATTTACAGATATTATTATATATGCTGTTATGATGTGACATATGATATTTGGATGCCATGATTGATGTGAATTCTCTTATTTAGCACTTTTGCAGCATTGGGCCATATTTTGGAAATTTAAAATATTAAAATGATGATTTCAATTTAAAAAGGATTTCAAAGTGAATTTGGAAATATTATGTGTTTTTAATAATAAATTTTGAATTGTTAAAGGAATGGATTTATTTTAAATAAATAAAAGTTATAATTTTTATGTTATAAAAATTGTGGCTTTGTGAAATATAATTAGAATATGATTTTTGAAATATGAAGTTAACTATATTGTTAAAATAAGTTAAAATGGGAATTTTGAATTTATTAGAAATGGTTTATTTATAAGATTTATAAAATTGTTGAAATAAGTTAAATTGGGATTTTGAACTCATTATAAATGGTTTATATATAAGATTTATAAAATTGATATTTTATAATAAAAGAAATGACATTATAAACGAATTTTGTAAGTGTTAAAATGGAGTTATAGTTGAATCTTATAAGTAAATAGGATTTATAAATTTATAAAAAGAATGAATTCGTAAATAAGAGATTTATAAGTAAATTAACTTATAATCGGATTTGACATATAAATGAGATATAAATGGAATTTGTTAGTAAAGGAATTTTGTATATGGAAGTTTATAAAATATAAATATGAATTATAAACACTGTTTTATAAATGTGAAATCAATTTAATTTTATAAGTGAAATATGCAAGTATATTAAAGGAATTATATTCACGATTTTGGACAGTGAATAATCCTTTAAATTAGATGTGTAGAAGTAATGAATTGGGTAAGAGGAATTATATTCACGATTTTGGAGAGTGAATATTCCTTTAAATAAAATGTGTAGAAGAATGAATTTGGTAAGAGAATTATTCATGATTTTGGACAATGAATAATCCTTTAAATAAAATGGATGTTTTGGAATGTGATATTATAAAAAGGGAGTTTAAATGGTTTGAAAATAAGATGATTTGTAAATTTACTTATTATTAAAATAAGTATATGGAAATATTTTCCAAATATCCAATAAGGGAAATGATTGTGAATATTATCTTTTAAAAAAGATATTTTGAAGTGAATAATTGGGAAGTGTTTTGAATTATAAACGATTAATGAAATCAGGGCAAGTGATTACTTAAGTGCTAGATTTTGTTTGTTGCTTTGATAGTTAAATAAACGACTATCAAAATTTGACCATTTTAGTTTCTCAACTTGATGTAGAAACTAATTAGTCGTACACTTAGTACGTAACTGACTGTGTAGGCTTGATTATCATTTGTGTTGAGAATGTTGATTCGTATAGTGCAGAGTGATTACTCCAATCTATCGAGCTTTCTTCTTAGCCGAAGGATATCAAGTTGAAAGTTGGAAATGTGATAAGTCCATGAGACTTAGTTTCTGTGTGAGGTTGAGAAACGCTTTTGCGTTGTTGGTGCGAAGAGACTGGGATCGGATTTATCTGAAAACCACTTCGGACCAACATTTATACGACGATTGTGCAGGTTGGTTGATGATATTGATATTTAGGATTTCCATAGTAAATGACTGCTTGTTGATCATTTGGGGTTAAAATCCCAATATACATATAGTAGCAGTAGTCTCTTCGTTATGAAATATCCAATGCAAGGACTATTTGCTACTAATCCTTGGGATTTCCTGACAAGATGTGGTAGAAAAGTACCTTCGGTTTGTCCTGTTCCTGGACAACCTGTATGGACGAGTGTCTGACATTGCATTTCTATGATTACGTACATTGGTTTTTACAAATGTACATTTGTTTGGTGGCGGAGAAGGCAACTTCTCTTAGCTTAACACCCTTCCTTGAGACGTACGAGTTCAAGGGTTGTATTTTTGTGAAAGGCAATTAGTAGTCAACGGAAATGGAAATGTGGCATTCAAAGATGATGTGATATGTGATATGTGAATGGTAATCGATACCTTTTTGGCCTCACTCCCCGGACAATGACTAAAACAGGGTTAGAAGCAGCAAGGCTAAAATGGGTCACTCCCATTAGGAGATGTCATCACACTTCTAGATATATCTTTACACGCTATGACGTCGTGTATTTGATTATTGTTGTGTATGCTTGTGGCCACAGATTTTAGGTCGGTAACGACCAGAGTGATGACATATTCAGTACTATCCAGGAAGGGGTAGGCCGGTCTTGTGTTGGTTTAGGCGTCCAGTATCTGGACCCTAGGTACATCCTTCTAGAGGTGTACTGAGTTTTCGGAAAGGTAGTCCCTTCACCTAGTCATTTGTGTGGAATCCAAAATCCACTACGAACTTGCGGTTTTGTTTGTAGAACCTAGTATTGCTGGAATTTAATAATGGTAACAATTTTAGCTATTTAATCTATTATTTGTATACTAGACACTAGTATAATATAAGAGGATTTGATATGAAAAGGTTTTGGTTGTTGTAAGGGAAAAACCCGTCCATGTTTATGTGTGGGCGTGTTTTACGAGATACCTTTTGTTTGATAAAGGAAAAGTTTTGATAACTTTATAAATTCAGTTGAGATGTGTTTTCTCACGTTGGTTTACCAGACTAATCCGGGCGTTCTTCCCTTTCAATGCTCGAGTCAGACCCAGTATATTACAGGTTCAGATTTGGTGCTTTTGGAGCTTCAGCAGGCGAGCTAGAGATCTTCATGTCATATACACGTATCTGTTTATTATTCCGCTGCATTGTATTGATTGTTGTTGTTGTAAATTATCAGCATTTATGAGGACAGGTTATTATAACTGTCCAAGCTGATGATTATTTATTGTGTACTCTGATATTGATTTATGTATATTACAGTTTCTCTTTGTAAAGATTATTGATCTATATTATATGTTATTCCGCTGCGATGTGAGATTCTGTATTATTTTGGTTCTGCTTCTCTCATTTTCTTCTCTTCTCTTCTTCTTTCTTCTCTCTTTCTTCTCACCCTCACTTTTCTTTCTCATGATTATCTACAATTGGTGCACTCTGGCTCGGACATGTGTGGTTTATTGTCAGATTCAAAGGGTGTTGATTTCGGGTCGTCACACACGCAGCCGAACCCATATGCACGTTCGATTTCCTCCATGTCGCGCTTCCATCGTCGATCGAGACGACGATCCACCAACACCAGACGAAAGCCCATCTCCCGCTGCACCTATACCCCCAGCCACACCATGCTCGGCCCCACGAATCACCAGAAAAGCCCACTCGAATGCACGGCAAACATGAGGAGATTTCGCCTCGATCGTCGCGCTATAGACGATCCAACCGTAGGATAGCTAGATCTCGATGCTCTCTACATTTTCCTAGTGGAGAGTTTTTGCTAATTGCTTACAGATTGTGAGTTATTGGAGGAGGAAAAAGGCATGATTTCTACCGTTCGTAAATAGGTGGTCGCTATGGTTACTTTTGGGGCTAGGGTTGCAAATTAGGGTCCTTATATAGCCACTTTTATGACACTATTCACGCCCAAAATTTCCGAACTTCAAACGAAGCGTGCCACCTGGCGTTTTATATGTTTTACTCCTATGCCGAACATAATGGAATATATATCGGGAGCCAATTCCATCGTATTTGGAAGATAGCGTTCAAAAATCGATTTATATAAATTTAAATTACTTAAATAAATTTCTATGCGTTTCAGCTTCGCCCGACGAAACGGCAAGTCCAATAGACACGAAATTTGGAATCCTATAATAATATGCTATTACGAATTCAATGAAACTGCTTTCGTCCAATTCTAAGACGGTGTCCCGAATGGCTATTTTTACTCGTCTAATTAAATAATGAAATTTCCAATTTCTGTTTATTCACTTTTAATTCAACTTTAAAAGTTTACTAACTTTATTCTAACTCAAATAGAATTTAAATCAACTTCCTAATTCATTTGCATTCTTATTAAATTCCAGATTCAATTATTTAACTAATTTAACATAAAAGTTTTATATTTCAATATTTAAATTCAATTAAATATTCTATAATCGAATGACTAAAAAACTGGGTCGTTACATACTTCCCCCCTTAAAAGAATTTCATCCCCGAAATTACTAAGTAGGAAAGATGCTACAACTCCATTAACTTTCAAAGCAATTTAGTTGAAGTAGATTACCAAATTCTCTTAAGTGTTTAACTTTCCCAAAATCAATTAGTTACAACTTTTGTAAAAACTTTTCTAAGTCTTCAAATTCATTCTTAGTTGTTAACTAATATCATTCCAAAAATCAACTAACATCATTCAAAAGCCAACTCATCTCATTTCAAGTTATAACTCAAAAATCAAATTTTTGTTATAAATTTTTTTCCAAATTTCCCAAAATTTTTCTAACGCCTTAAATTATAGAAAAATTCGTTAGAGTTTGCTTTGCGCGGTTCTATCCAAAAAAATCACAATATATGTAATATCAAAAATATACATCTCATCATCAAGGATGAGGCATCCCATAGGGAAAAAAATGTAAAAGTACGATATGTAATCCGAGATATGTAACTTATATATATTTAGCAAGCATATACAAGCAATATAGCGTGAAAGCGAGCTCCAAATGCGAAGTAAACGCCATCCGCACCTACTAAACACTCAATAATCAAATGAGAAACATGTATATAGCATATAATATCAATATATAACATACTATACAATAATCATATGAAAATGAAACACATGCAACATAAGCAATCATCAAACAACTAACATCCAACTAATCGATTCATAACCATTAATTTGCATTTTACAATGTCAATAGTTTAATTCACTTCCATTTCTTATTACCCTTTACTTGATTTGCATTCAATTACATTCATCACTTCAATTTTTTTTACCAATATCGAACTAGTTTACATTCTACAAATTTACATACATTCAAATTCATTTATTAACATTCATTTGCTAACATATACGTACTTTTAATTTATTAACATTCACTTATTTACATTCACTTTACATTTGTTAACTTTACATCCAATTCATGTTTAACAACATTTTAATATTCACTTAGTATAATTTTTTTAATACTAATAACACTTAACAACTATTTTATTTCATTACTAAATTTGCTTAAGTTTGCTTAAACATTTTATACAACACTTATGTTTATTTTCACTTCCTTACTTAAGTTTATTTCCAATTTTATCAAACAACATTTCAACTTATATCCAATTCATTTATATACTTAAGTTGAATTCCATTTATTAACTCAAGTTCATATTTATTCTAATTATTTTACTTAGCTCATTCAATTCATTTTATTTAACTTAAGTTAATCTTCATTTATTTAGACTTCTATTTAAATTCTAATGCAAAATCATTCCATTAAACTTATCTTAAGTTTATTCACATTTCATAATTCCAATTTGTTATATGATCACTTATAAATTATGTTTATACACATTTCATTTACTTAGCTCATTAGCTTATTCCAATTAACCTCTTTCCTTAGGTAAATTTTAATTTCATAGCTTAATTCCAAGTTATAAGTTCAAAACTTAATTTCATTTATTTCACAAAATATTTGGATAACAATTTCAGGATTCAAACACCCGTTTATTTCCAGTCATTTCAAAATCACACACACACACACACACATACATACAACTCTTTTGTATATTCAAATCATATTTTAAATTTTCAAATAAAAACTTGTTTTAACAAAACAAAATTCCAGTAGCAAATCACTAGTGGTAGCAATCCATCACTTAGAAACTCGAAAATGAATACGGATGATGTCACGATCATCCCCAGAATTATTTCCAGCGACTGAAGTGAGTACAGTGCTTTTATTTTTTTAAATTCTTTTAAAAATCATTTCTAGTCAAAATACTTCAACACAATAATATAATATCTTCAACTTTGAAAAAAAACTGTCAGAATCAATGGGATTCAAATTCTCAAATTCTTAGTTTAAATCCATTTTTATTTATAACTCATATTTATAAATATACTTATGTAGTTTCATTTCTTATATATAAGATTATTTCACAATTGTAAATCATTTTAATTATAATTCCTTACTTCATAATTCACATTATAAATTCACTTTCTTATATAATTTATTCTTTTACAATTGTTGTCTTTATTTACATTATTCAGACAGCTTTTATTAACTTATATATATTTACATTTTGAAACAACCAAACAATCCATGTATATACACTATAATAATTTATGAAAAACTGTTCCTTTATATATAAAATATAATCAAGGTAAAATTATTTCATCTATCCAATTTAAAAACAATACTACGTCGATACGCCTTGTTCAAGTGTTTAGAAACCCCTATCGACAACCTGGAATCCCACCGACCAGAATTCATAAGCCACTCAACAGATACATCAACACAATATAAAACATTTTTATATCACTAACAAATATGCACTCATATATATAATACACTCAAACTCAATCTAGGGTGCTACTGACCCTATCTATACTGAGTACACATCAAAGCCTAGGAGTATACTAAACCTAAGCTCTGATACCACATGTAACAACCAGCACCCGACACCCTCTGAATCCGACACTAAACCACACATGTCCGACCCAAAGTGCACCGATTGCAGATAATTATGAGAAAGAAAGAAGAGAGAAGAAGAGAAGAGAAGAAAGAGAGAAGAAGAAAACCAAACAGAACAATAACAACATAGAATCTCACATCGCAGCGGAATAACATATAATATAATATCAATGATCTTTACAAAAGAGAAACTGTAATATCATACATCAATCATATCATAGTACATAAACAAAATCATCAGCTAGACAGTTATAACAACCTGTCCTCACAAATGCTGATAATATAAACAATAATGCAGCGGAATATAAACATATACGGGAATACGATCTGAAGACTTCCAGCTCGTCTACTTAAGCTCCAATGCATCAAATCTGAACCTGAAACTACTCGGATCTGACCCAAGCATTGAAAGGGAAGAACGCCCGGATCAGTCTGGTAAACCAGCATGAGAAAACACATCTCTACTGAATTATAAAGTTACCAAAACATTTCTTTTCAAAACAAAAGGAATCTCGTAAGACCACGCCCACACATAAACACATGCAGGTTTTTACCTTACGATAACCAAAACACTTTATATCAAATTCTCTTATATTATAATAGTGTCTATTTCACAAATAATATCAAATATCTGAAATGGTTACCCATATAACATTTCAGACCTAATCATTTAAGGCTCTACAAAACAAAATGGCAGACACGTATTGGAATTGGATTTCCAACATGATAGGGAACTAGTGGAAAGACCAATCTATATCCACGGCTAACATCCACGACCCAGACGCCGCTATACATCCACAAATATGGCTAAAAAAGATACCCTTTCGCTTATCAATAATCTTTATGAAACATCTTACAGTCAAACTTTGAAATTCTAATCACAAGATGTTCATATATTTTAAGTTTTATAAATCTAGATTTCATAAATATTTATAAAACTCTATTTACAAATATCGATTACTTAATTTATAAAAACGTCACTTTTATAAATCCTTTATATAAAATCGACATACAAATCTAAATTAAAAATATTACGTAAAACTGCAAATTTAAAATATCAAAATTTAATAATTTACTTTGTTCAAATTTAAACTCCTTTCAATAATCCCAAAATAATTACCAAACACAAATACTTCGAAATCACTTTAAAATCCCTTTTAAACAAAATCACTTTTGTTGTATTTCAAAAAATACTAAAAACATGGCCCAATGCTGCTAAAGTACTAAGTAAGGGAATAAACAACCAAATCAACAAACATGGCATCCAAACATATCATATAGCACATATATATGAACAAATAATCAACAAGTGTGAGGAATCCAGTTGGATCCCTCCAATCTGTTTTCCTGCATCACAGATCACATGTTAAGACATATAAATTAATATGCGTAAATAAATAATCAACAATGGTGAGGAATCCTGTTGGATCCCTCCAACCTGTAACCTGCAACAAATACAGCATATGAGAAAAATGTACAATGTCTTTTTCGAAGCAGATGCACGTACAAAGGGTCATCCTCTCATACACCGAAACATATAGGGTCTCATCCGCTAAAATATGCGGGAATATATCCAACCAACCAACACATACACACACAGATATATATATATATATATATTATATACATCCAAACAGTCATCAAAATATCATAATAAAAATATTCCCACTTATATAAAATATAAGCGGGCCAGAGGAGTGAGTTTTACTCACTTTGGTTGCATTAGTCGTTGCAGCGTTTATTTCGATTAAAAACGAACAAGTGTTCGAATTTAACCAAAATTCCTACATGCTTCAAATCTGTCCAATCCAACTCTATTGCGTAGTATTCGATAATGCGAATCCAAAGCCGCTTGTTTCGTGCGAATCCGACCTCGTACGAATAAGTTATGAATTTTTAAACACTACACGAATTAAAATATAATTAACAACGTCATTAGCTTAAGTTAATTAACTTAATTAAATAAATTAACCTTCTTCCTCCTTCGTTAATACGCATGCAGCCGAACCCATACACATGTTCGATTTTCTCCATGCCGCGCTTCCATCCTCGATCGAGACGACGATCCACCTACTCCAGACGAAAGCTCATCTCCTGCCGCACCTATTCCCCCAGCCACGCCACGCTCGGCCCCACGAATCACCAGAAAAGCCCACTCGAACGCACGGTAAACATGAGGAGATTTCGCCTCGGTCGTCGCGCTATACGACGATCCAACCGTAGGTTTTCTAGATCTCGATGCTCTCTACATTTTCCTAGTTGAGAGTTTTTGCTAATTGCTTACGGATTGTGAGTTATTGGAGGAGGAAGGAGACGCGATTTCTGCCGTTCGTAAATAGGTGGTGGCTAGGGTTACTTTTGGGGCTTGGGTTGCAAGTTTGGGTCCTTATATAGCCAATTTTGTGGCACTATTCACGCCTAAAATTTCCAAACTCCAAACGAAGCATACCGCCTGGGGTTTTATATTTTTTACCCCTATGCCGAACACAATGGAATATATATCGGGAGCCAATTCCATCATATTTGGAAGATAGCGTTCAAAAATCGATTTATATAAATTTAAATTACTTAAATAATTTTCTATGCGTTTCAGCTTCGCCCGACCAAACGGTAAGTCCAATCGACACGAAATTTGAAATCCTATAATAATATGTTATTACGGATCCAATGAAACTGGTTTCGTCTAATTCTAAAACAGTGTCCCGAATGGCTATTTTTACTCGTCTAATTAAATAATATAATTTCCAATTTCTAATTATTCACTTTTAATTCAAACTCAAATAGAATTTATATCAACTTCCTAATTCATTTTCATTCTTATTAAATTCCAGATTCAATTATTTAACTGATTTAACATATAAATTTTACTTTTCAATATTTAAATTCAATTAAATATTCTAAAATCGAATGACTAAAAAACTGGGTCGTTACACATTCTATCTATCTATTCTATTATGTAAAAGTTCCAGTCTCCCTCAAATATTTATCAATTTCCACATTTATCTCATATTGCACTCTCCTTAATTTAAAGATTAACTTTTATTTAGCCATTTGTAAAATCTTGTTCTTCATTCCTCCAATAAAAATACATGCATTAACATTGAAATTAATGATTTACACGTTTAAAAAATATAATGGTAAAATGCTCAACAGTCTCTTTTACACATATTTTAACAAATAGACTCAATCAGTTTTCATTCATCATAATTTATTCATCGGAATCTAAGGTCCATCCTCTCTCGTTTCTTCTTCATTTTCCTAAATAAAAAACTGTCTATTCTATTTATCTACATACGAAAGAAAATATCTGACCCTTAGTACACTCTTTCCACAATTCATCTCATCCTCTATGCTTACTTTTCATTAATTTGAGAGACTATTTGCATTTACGTCCATATAATCCTATTTTCATACTTTCCATATATTAGTGACACCATTATTGTAGCATACAAGCATGGAAAAGATTAAAAAGGAGAATTTCCAACCCTTGGTGTTCTCTTTTCATAACTCATCTTATCCTGTATATTTCTCATCAATTTGAGGGACCTTTTACATTTACACATATATAATTCTATTTCTATATATTTCATATATTAATGACACCATTAATAATGATAACATACATGGAAATGATTATTGATAAGACATACTAAATGTTCTACATATCTATTATATTCCATTATATTATATAATTAGAAAAAAAGTTGGTTACTTCGGCTATTTGTATTCTTCTTGGGCATTGTTAAAGAGATTGTAATTTTCAATAAGAGAACCATTTTTTCAATTTTCATAAAATGTTACAGGGTGTACCAAGAAATGTTGTCTTCCTTAAAAAAAGATAAATAAATATCTATAATTGCCATCATTATTTTGATGATCCTCCACCGTGTTTTTGATTTTCTTTTCAATAAGACCCCGCCAAAGATGTTTTTTAGTGAACTACCATCGATTTTTGTTTTATTTTCCGATGGGGTTTCCCGAAAAATAGTAAATCATTTTATTTGGTTTCATTTATCTCGTCCTCTATGGTGAAAAAAATTCTGAATGGAGTCTCACTAAATTGGCTTCCCTTATCTAAAAGTGGAGTCCCTTTAACAACCGCTTCTTATTTCACTTACAATAATCATGCATTTATTATTCCATTATAATCTCACAACAACCTTCCTTCCCTTCTCAACGTTTTCAATGCAAGAAATTTTGTATTTTCGCAAACATTATCCATCTTTTGATTCTTTCACTTCCTTTTCATTTTCTCACAGTTTTGTCTTTTCCTCTTTTCTAGTTTCATATGTAGGGCAGGCAATTATAATTGAGAACTACAAACCCAAACCGAACCGACCCGAGAAAACCCAAACCCAAACCAAACCAGATGGTTCTCAGGTTGGGTCTGGGTAATTGAAAATATCATAAAGACTCGATCAAACTCAACCCAAGCCAACCCAACCCGAAATACCCAACCTAAAAACATTAAGATATATACATTTTAGTGTTATTAGCCAAGCCAACTCGAATCGATGACTCAAAGCTTGGGTTGGGTCGGGTCTAGGTTTTAAAATATATAGTTAAGACCTGACAAAACTTGGCCCGCCTAGAACCGAGACACGCCTGGTCAGGTCCGGGTCCATTGGGTCGGTTCTAATTGCCACCCCTATTTATATATGTATTTTATAATTCAAAAACAACTATTCTCAATCTGAATTAATCAAAGATTTTTTCCAAATTTTTTTAACCAGTTTCTTTAATTTTTTAATCTAACTAAAATTTGGTTGAATTCATCAATAATTCTTAACTTCACATTCATTTTGAATTATTTATTATTTTATTCATGTTTTGCAGTGATTTTGTTCCTCCAAATTTTATTGTTTTATGAAAAAATAATTTAAAGGCTTCAAAAAAATATAACTTAGTGGATCGATCGAGCTTGATTTAAATGTTAGATTTTTTTTCCTTTTCATTTAATTTGAGGTTAATCTGGTGTTTTTCGTTCTAAATTCCTAATTTTAAATTTTTCTTTGAATTTTGTGTTCAAAAGTCTGTTTCTTCTTCATTTTTTTGGTTTGTATGATTATGAAAATGGTTCCTTTCATGTGTGTTATAGAAGGTTATTGGATATATGAATATATGGATACAACATGTAACGACCTACCTTTTTGGATGTTTTAAGCAGACACACGCATCAAACTTAAATCATTCAAAAGGGCAGATTGTTATGGGGTAAACAAGAAAAAGTAGACAAAGAAAGAAAATAAAAACAAATACAGAATCTTGCAGTAGAATGACAAAATATAATAATCAAATAAACAGTTCATGAAGCTGTTTACAAATAACATTGATTAAACTTTTATAATACAGATAAGAATTTCATACAACTAGAATAAACAATAAATAAATGCAGCGGAACAACATGATGCAGTGGAATAAATATAATACATAATAATAGTACAAAATCTTCGTCTTCGTCCTCCAGAAAGCAGTCTTTGATAAACTGAAAAGCTCAAGCTGACCCAAGCGAATTGAAAAGACAAAACACACGAGTCAGAACTAAAAGACCTTATGTAAGTTAAATCAACAGTATATAAATGTGAGTGTAACAGCGTCAGAGATGTTTACGGGGTTTGACATCTCCTATCCAGTGTCTAACGTGAGTGCAGTAACTTAAGAGATGTTCGGGATTTCCATCTCCTAAGGAGCCGTTAAACTATCTACTATGTAGTACAATACGCTATTATAATAGTGTCTACAGTAAAGTAAAGTATTAAAATAGCGTTAAGGCGTTACCCATATCCCCATTAACACATTTTTATATATTCCCATAGTTTATACAGTACCATAATCCCTCTGTAAACTGGAGGGCTATCAAAGGGCACTCCATAGGTATGATACAAACCAAACTCGTAGAAGGCGCGATAGGGCATGTGAACATGGCACTCGAGGCAATGCCAGGGTAGATTTACCAATTGCAGAACCGGGCTGGTGGTAACGCATAGCAGCTACTACTGCCTACCTCGGAATACACTCCCATAATCAAAATCGAGGGGTGGCCACCAAATCAATCACAAAGTCATAATATGGTATCGAAGAAGCATGTCCGATCGGAGGAATGACCTCACTTGGCTTAGGTATAGCTCCTGTTTTAGTCACATCTAAGCTGACTCACGGGAGTCAGGGTCACGTAAATCTCTCATACAGAATCGTTCACCAAACCATCCTGCTTCATTTCTGAAATCTCCACCACGTACATAGTCGTTAAAGTGGTTTTCGGTATTGGCAGAGAGTATGACAATATCTGATCCCGGTCTCTTTAACAACCAAACACTTATTTCACACCGGATGGTTCTTTTACATTTCAAAAACCATTTCATAGTTAATATCAAAATATCATATTCGATTCAAACCATATCACTTTCGAAATCATAATTACCTTCAAAACCATGTTCACTTTTGAATTTATCGATAAGATAGGTTAATTAAATCCTAGTTCCAAAATCATCATATTTACTCAAATATGTCATTTCACAAAAAAGTATCAATTCCAAATTCCAACTTAGGTTATATCATCATCAAGGATTTAAATATAAATACTTCAACTTTACACAGTCTGAAATTTTAGAAAATAGTATAGATAGTCATAAATAGTTTTTTTTTTAAAAATAGTTTAAATTAGATTAAAATAGTTTAAATAGTAAAAATAGTTTTAAATAGATTTAAATTTTATTTAATTAGATTTAAATAGATTTAAATAGATTTAAATAGATTTAAAATAGATTAAATAGATGTAAATTATATTAATTAGATTTTAATAGGTTAAATAAACTTAAAATAGATTAAATAGATTTAACTTATATTAAATAGATTTAAAATACATTAATATAAATTTTATTAGTTTAAAATAGGTAAAATAGATTAAATTGGATTAAATAGGTTATAATAGATTAAAATAAATTAAAATAGTTTTAAATTGATTAAAATAGTTTAAACTAGTTAAAATAGTTTAAATTAGTTTGAAATAGATTTCAAAGTTATATCCAACATCTCAATAACTCAATTCCGATAAATTCATTTATTTTTGCCACTTCAACTTTGAAATTCTAATTTAAATCCTTTGAACAATTCATTAAATCAATTCCATTTTCAGCATTAACACTTGGATTATCGAAAATAATTCAGTTTATATAAATACATCTCTATTTCAAAAGGCCAGTTAACTGAATTCAAAATTTAAAGAATTAAAAATCATTTAATTTAACCAACCCGGTATCCATATATAATTTTCTACCCTAGGGTCAAGTGATACGGATATTTATCGTTTCAATCTGCAATTTAAAATTTTACAGTTATATATCATTTCAAACCGCAATCCCAAATTAAATAAAATCCATAAAATCGCTTGTGTCTATCATTTCAACCCATAACGATTTTTCCCTAACCTATAGATCGTTCAGGTATGTATCATTTCAACCCATAGGAAACTTGCAGTGTTCCAACAATATAAAATATAACATCTAGTCATCAAATATCAACAATCAAACATACATCACAATCATCATCCAAATCAACCAATAAACATCGATAGATAACTGATTATCACTAACAGGTGTTAAATTGACAATTTAAATTCAATATTAAATTAAACGCTGTTTAAATGCAATAAAAGTCAAATTTAACTAGAATGACAATTTAAACATACCAAACATCAATCAATTAATTCCTAATCACATCGTAAATTTAATTTAACTGACATAAGATAATCTAGTAGTTGTGAGTGGGTCAAAACACTCACCTTTGATTTCAAATCGATTTGAAACCCAAAATAGGGTCCAAAATTCAATAGTCTCAGAATTCGTCCAAACCTGCGCCAAAATGTCGGAAATTCCGATACGATCGCAGTGAAATAAACCGCGCGTAAATCAGAGCTCGTACGTAAAAGATATGCTAGTTAGAACATTTTAAAGTTAAAATTTAAATTAAAGTCAAATAAAATAAATTAAGGCCACGTCACCTGCATCAACACACAAACACACACGCGACCTCCTTCAGATGTCATTCGAACAAAGATAACCCAAAAACCGCCCACGTCCATCTCGAAATCGCCGACCATCCACATCTACCACCCTGATCTGAGATCGCCAGAGTCCTGCGCGCCTGAAACCGCCCCTACGCCCTGAGCGCCGCCTCGTCCAGTCACCCCCGTTTACCATGTCGCCGACCATGTTCATAAGCATTTTCCGGTGACTCGAGGCACTAAGAGCACAAACGAACACCATCCCCGTGACCTGCTCGACACCACCTTCCCAACGCCACCTCCTGATCGTCGATCGGGTGAAGATCCACCGTTGGATCGTCAAAACCCCAAAATGGACGGTCGAGGTTCAACCTTGATTTCTGGTCAAATGGTGATTCAAATGCAGAAACGAATCACACCAGAGAATTACGCTCGTCGAGAGCTTCGAATTGATATATAGTTTGTCAAGGTTTGGAGGAGTTTGATTTTTGGATTTGGTTTTAAAATTGAATTTGGGTTTGAATGTAAATTGGGTTTCTGCCATTTGAGAAGAGAGGAGGAAATGTCAGATAGAACTGTACATAAAGTAATGAAAAATGAAAGGCTGCTAGAGTTTGAACAAAATAATATATACTAACGAAGCCCGATAAGAAAGAATGAACATCTGAATAGATTCGAATCGACAAATACGACCCGAAAAGCCCGTTTCGCTTCCGAAACGAAAGTGGGTCATCCCACATATCAAAATAGATGTTTTTGATAATTTTAAACTCAATGGAACAGGTTTCAGGTCCTAATTCCATCATATGAAGAAGTTAGCTTAAAATCAGCTTATTTCAAATTGATTTCGATTAAATTAAATTAAATTGATTTCTATGCGTTTTGAGTCTGTACGATCAAACGACAAGTCCGATCGCTACGAAACTTGAAACCATACAATAATTCATCGTTACGGATCCGATGAAACTGGTTTCATTGAAATCCGAGACAGTGGCCAAAATGGCTATTTTTTACATTAATTAAATAAAAATATTAAATTAATTAAATCACTTTTTAATATTTATAAACTAACAAATTTCATCAATTTTGATCACTTAGACATTTACAATGATTTAATACAAATTTACATATCAATTCAGTATTAACTATTACACAAATTACAATGTTCAATTTCCACTGTAATTAAATCTAATTAATTAAAATTTAATTTCCAATAAATTGATTTAATTTGATTTAAAATCTTTTATTCGATCAATTATTACTCTATGGCATGGTTAAAATTTGTTTATATCTTATTACACTAGTATTTTACCATTATCATCTTAGTTTTCATTAACGTAGTATTTAATTACATTTAATTGCAATAAATCCATTTATTATAGCTTAAATTCCAATAAATTGATCAAACTTGATTTTAATTCTTTTTATTCAATCAATTGTCATATTATGAATAAAATTTACATTGGGTTACAACTTATTGAATTAATATTCTACAATTATCAATTTAATCTACATTAGTTGCACTAATTCAGTGAATTAATTGCAATTGATTTCCAAATTAAATTTAACAGACCCAAATAAATAGGTAACATATAATAATTGTCACCATTAACTTTTAACCACATCTTATAAGTTTATTATCCACAACAAGTGTTATAATTACTACCACAACACTAATTTTATTCAATTACAATTTATTACATATTATTTAATTAATACAACATTTAAATTATCAATTTCTCTTCCAATCCAACATCAATTAATACATACATTACTATAATTTATTTACAATATATACCAATTTTTACTCTTTAATCTTTTTAATTAATTGGAATTACATTTAAAGAAGTTATAAATTACCTTAAATTAACACTATTACATTGCATTCCAATTATATTCTTATTATTAAATCGCAAATTTTTATTTCTTCCAATATTGGCTCACAAAATCTTATTAAATTAACTATTTTTAATTATCGAAATTACGGGTCGTTACACAGCAGGATCTCTTGTAGATTTGCATTTTGTTTACTTCATTTATTTTGTAGAGCATAATAAGTTTATTGCAACATAAATATCAACTTCGTTTTTTAAGGATCTATTAGAGGTAAAGTCCATCATTATGAACTATATATATAAAAATAAATTTGGCAAAAACAATATAGATGAAGTTAAAATATATTAAAATAATATTTTTCATAATGTATTTATGAGAAACAAATTACACCTTTGATCTAACTATAGTAGGCAACATTGACAGTTGTTAAAATTAATCCTAATTATGTGTTTTGTAAACCTTTTCATTTGAATGTTGCATACTGTCTTATACAACATAAACTTATTTTTTGTAAAATATTATATTAACCATCTTTATCAACCTAGATTTAACACAATTTTCAACGGTGTTGTTTAATTTCCCATGAAATGTTTATAAGCAACATGCATTTTATCATCTAATGCATAATTAACATTATTGTCTTAACGATCTTATTGAGAAGTGAGATAATTATCAATTATTTTCCATAAATTTAGTTTGAAATTATATTTTCTTGTTTCATAATCTAGAGATGGTTATCGATAATTATGGATTGAAGATCCAAATATTCACAATATTTGTGAGTAATTAACTTCAAATAGAAATGATCATATCAAATAATATTACCATGCAACAAATAAATGGAATTATTAGGTATTAGTTTCATTTAATTTAAATTAAACTAATTATAGAATTAATACGGTTAATTCTTCTTTGCTGAAATCCAGTTAATGAGAAAATCAGTTATATAACAATTAATTCAAACTAACTGGAATTAAATATGATTAATGCTCTACATAGTGTGGACTAAAACATAAAATAGTGTATATATATATATATATATAAGGATTTAATTTCACTTTTTGTATTATAGAATAATGTATGTGTGTGTGAAGCTTTTATATACAATTTAATTGTTGACAAACTAAAATGAATCTTAAGTTGTTTATTTCATTCATTTTATAACCTTTGTGCAAACTGAGTTTATCATAAGATTTTAAACATAAATTATGAGTAGCTTCAAACGTAAGAATGTTGATTAATGAATCATAAATTATCTTTTCTTTCACTTTTAGTTCAAAAAATAAATGCTTAGCTTAAAAGATTATTTTCATAAATTCACTACAATAAATGCATAATTTAGTTAATTTTATAACAGGTTTATTTTTTAGGTCAGTTGTTAATATTATGAATGAATATGGGCATATTTTGCAGTCTTTAGTATTTGGTTATTTTACTGTAATTGAATGAATATGCCCATTAATGATCATAATTCATCTAATTGACATAAAATGTAAATAAGTCGAGAATAATGTATAATTGATACAATAATTTAAATTTAGAGTAAAATCAATGAAAATATATTGGAATTAGTTAAAACTAATTGGAATTAACTATGATTAATTCTTTACTTGGTTTGATTTAAAACACAAAATAGTAGATATATCTATCATAATTTACTTCCACTTTTAGTTAACTTTCTTTTTATATTTAGTTGTATGAATTTTTATGTATAATTAAATTGTATACGAACTAAATAAACCTTAAAGTCATTTATTTCTTTTCTTTTATAATCTTGGTATAGACTAAACTAATTACAAGATCCATAACACAAATTGTACATTAGCTTTAATGTGGGAATGCCAATTGATGAAATCATAAATTATCTGTTCTTTCACTTTAAAGAATAAAGTTATGTTTGGTTATTTCCATATTTTAAGTTTCCAAAGCTCTTAATTTCGACTTGGACCAATTTTTTAATCTATTATAAAATACACTTAGTTTTTTTTCCGTATACGAAACATATCCCCTTTGAATCACATCCCCAGGAGTACTTTTATGGTATTATTGTAACGACCCGTAAATTTTAACAGTTTTTATAACGTAATTAACTGTAATTTTGCTGGAAATAAAAAAAATTAAATTTAGCAATGAAAATTTAATATTTGGTATGCGTCTATTCAAACATAGCAAATGGCAAATTTTCCTTGATAAATATAGAAGTTAGTTTGGTTGTGTATTTTCAATTTCAATTTAAATCAGTTAAAATTGATGTAATTAAAATATTATTGAAATCTGAATATTTTTACATAATAAAAATGTAAATCATGTTCTGAGTGAGACGTCATATTTCGTTTCGCCAAATTTGGACTTCTTTAGCCCCGTTTATCATATTTTCGGCGGTTTAACAACATTTTGGCAGTGAATATCGAGTTTTGATAATTTGGTCATATCGCTAATATCTATGTACCATGCTGTCCATCTCGCCATGCTGATCTCCGCAGTATATTCATTTGTGTGTTTCGGCGTCCGGTACGCGGCAAAATCTGCAAAACGATTAGTTGTATCGGTACCCGTTTTGATTTCAATATGTCTATTCGTTTGTCCATCGGCTGAAACAAACGACCATTAGCATTTAATACTTCTGAAATCCAACTGTTGGCTTTCATTTTTCCCGATTTTCAATATATATTACCATTAGACCTTTCACTATCTCCACTTTCTTTCTTCTCTCTCTTGCTGTTCAGAAAGAAAATAAAATATAAAATATTATAAAGCTTCAAACCTGTTCATTTTTTTGTTTGCATAGATTATATAATAAAGTATAGGAGTTGTAATTGATTGTTCATCATCTTTGCCAAAAACTGCTCATTCCATATTTCGTTTTCCCATACTCTCATTCCCACGCACGACCGTGTTCCCTCACAACCGTCTCCACCGCCTCTGACCGCCACATCAACGATCGTGCCCCACCTCTAGCAGCCACGCGCCTCCTCATGTGAACAACGCCCACTGCCGCCATCTCTTCACTACTACCCATCACCAGTTCGCCGAATGCCACACCACCTCACTTCCCACCACGCCCAAAGCCTGTGACTTCAAACCTCTTCCACTGCCTAGTCCGTGTCCACTCCTCCTTGACAGCCAAACACCTTTCTCACCAAACTCGCTTCAGCTACCTAACTGCTGTGAAGCCGAAATGACCAACTCCCCTCCTCCTACCAGTGGCACATCATCCACCAACAAACCTAGGCGAAATCCATTGCCCCACTTCACCTACACCCATCACCAGGCAGCCACGTCCCTCTCTCCTCCACATCGCGCAGCCAAGCATCCATGCCATCCTTCACTTCTTCTTTTGTATAAGGTATATATTATATATATGTTTATAGTATATATTATATTATAGAAGAAGTATTATATATGTTTTAAAGTTTATATATATTTACAGTAATATGTTTATTATGAAAGTAGTTTCGCATATATATTTTGAAAGCATGATATATTGTAGGTAGTTTGCATATTTTTAGCGTGTATATACATTTGTTTTCGTATATATATTGTTTACATATGTTATGACTACATTAGTGATAATATATTCGAACTGTTTGTATATATATTAGCTTATATATTTAATCAGTTGATTTATAATGTATAAGTCCTATTTGCTATATATAAAAGTTTATGTATAAGTTTATGTATACTATAGATCGGTTTATATATATATATATATATATATAAAAGTTTATATAAGTTGTATTTGATATGTTGTTATGTGTATATATATATATATATTTATATAAGGATATTACAAAGTTTTATGTTTACAAATTTTTATTTATCAAATAAAATGGTAAGCTATTTGATCTCTTTAGTTTATATTATTTGCAGTTTTGTATATCCATGAGTTTGGTTATCAAAAATATATAGAGATATTTTTATGTGTTTAAATTAAATTTTTGATTTGAAAAAATATATATAGAGAATTTATTTTAAATATATGTTTTAAATTGATTAAGAGAAAATTTTATATATATAACATATCTTTGCTCAGTTTATATTAAGCTAATTTTGATTTGTCCTCCGTCAATTCCAAACTTCCATCTTCGTTTTGATCGTCAAATTCGTGTTCATCGTACTTTACTTTGGAATCCGTTGCTCGGATTCATAGCTCAGTTCGTTATCAAATTTCTCTGGCCTCGAAAGGTGAGCAATCACTCACGATTAACATTCTTATATTCAATAAATTTGTTTCACCTTGAAATAACAATTGAAATATGCTGTTAAATTTGAACTGTTAATTTTATAATTGCTATATATAATATGCCATTATTTGTATCTGTTCACCTGTGACATATGACACAATAACCTGTTATTTATATTATGATTAAATTTGTTACCGATGATATATGCCTGTTGTTGATATGTTATATTTTATCATATTTGTTCTCACTCTGCAAGTTCCCTGTTAGTTTAGAAATCCCTATGGGTTGAAATGATACATACCCGAATGATATTATAGATTAGGGGAAATTCGTTATGGGTTGAAATGATAAACCCAAGCGATTTTCATTGATTTTGAAATTTTGGGATTGCGGGTTGAAATGATATACACTCGCAAATATTAAATTATTGTGAATTGAAATGATAAATATCCGTATCACTTGACCATAGGATAGAAAATTATATACGGACACCGTTGGTCTATATTTTGAAAATGATTCCCAAAGTTTGAAAGGAAATGTATGGATTTTAATAAATATTGATTTTTAAAATATAATATATATGCTATTTTTATATATGTATAAAATTTAGATTTTAAAATAATATGTTTTGGAAATTTTAAATTTATAAGTTAGTTTTGAAAATATAAATTTTAAGATTTTACTTATAATTTTATTATTTTAAAAATATATAAAATAAGATTTAATACAAAATACATTTAATAATAAGATTTAATTTAATTGGTTTATAATATGTTTAAGTATTTATTTAAATTTATATTAATATAATATATATATATATATATAATAGATTTTTAATAACTTTAATAATAGAGGTTAGGAAGATAAATTAATGTTGACTTGGAATTTAAAGTGGTTAATAATTGAATTTAAATAAGAATTTATTTGAACTTATTGATTTTGAGGTTTTGAAGGATATGATTTATAACTAGATTTGATGAAAAGTAATTAAATGAATATTCTCAATTTAAATAAAATTGAGACTGAATATTTAATATTGATTTAAATTTATAAATTGAGATTTTATTTAATTTTTATTAGAAATGATTAAGTGAATATATTTTTTCAAATATGAATAGAATTAAAGTTAAATGTTGAATATAAATGAAACTTATATTGAAAATGTTCGAATATATTTGACTTTGAACCCTATTGGAATTGAAATGATAGTTCAAATCTGGATTTGAAATCGATAAAAAAATTGAAATGGTTTGTTGAGAATTTGAGTTGAATCTTTATCCTTTTGAATTGAAAGTGTTGAACATGGATTGATTTAAATTGAATTTTGGAATTTAAGTTGATTTGAATCGATTTGCGAAATTGGAGGAAACTAATTTTACTATATAAAGTATTTTTAATATATAAACTATTTTTAATTTATAACTATTTTAATATATATACTATTTTCAATATCTAAACTGTTTAAGTTGGAACTGTTATGATTACGGAAGTGTTATGATTTCAAAAGTGTTATGATCTCAAAAGTGTTATGATCTCGAAAATGTATGATCTCGAAAGTGTTATAATTATGAAAGTGTTACGATTCTGGAAATGAATATTATTTAAAGTGAATAATGATATCGAATTGATATGGTTTTGAAATGAATATGATATTTTGATATGAAGTATGAACTATTTGAAATGAAATGACCACAGTGTAAAATAAGCGTTTGGTTATTATATAGACCGGGATCGGATATTGTCATACTCTTTGCCAATACCGAAAACCACTTTAACAACTGTGTACGTGGTGGAGGTTCCAGAATGAAGTAGGATGGTTTGGAAATGATTCTATATGAGGTTTTAGCGCAGCCCTGACTCTCGTGAGTCAGCTTGATGTGGCTATAACAGGAGCCACGCCGGGCCAAGTGGGGTCATTCCTCCGTTCGGGCACATTTCTTCGATACCATTTTATTACTTTGTGATTTGATTGGGTGCACCTTTGATGTGGGAGTGTGTCTCGAGGTGGGCGGTAGTAGCTGCTATGCGTTACCACCAGTCCGGATCCGCAAACGGTATATCTACCCTGGCATTGCCTCGTGTGCCTTGTTACATGCCCTACCGTGCCTTCTACGAGTTTTATTTGTGTCGTACTTATGGAGTGCTCCCTGATAGCCCACCTGCGGGTGGAGTTTACAGTATCTGTATAGACTACGACATTATATAAAATGTGTTAAGGGGGATATGGGTAACGCCTTAACGCTATTTTAATACTTTACTTTACTGTGGACATTATTATATTAGCGTATTGTACTACATAGTAGATAGTTCCACGGATCCTTAGAGGATGTGTAACGACCCATATTTTTACGGATCGAAACTTCGTAAAACGGTTGATATTTGGTCACACTGTTGATAAGTCGTTTATAGTTTAATTCCTAGGTCGTTTGGGTTTAGGTCGGCAAGGGGTTAAGTCGGAGAAGTCTGGTAGGTTGTAAGTAAGCTTAGGCTTAGGTCGTAGCCGACTTAAGGAGAATAGGCGACCTAAGGATGTTGGGGTTAGCGACCTAAGGATTTGGAGTTAGGTCGTATAATGGATGGTAAGGGTTTAGGTCGTAGACGACCTAAGAGTTAGGTCGTGGATGGGTTAAGTGTAGGTCAGTTGAGTAAGTTAGCGACTTAAGTATTTTGGGTCATATGGTAGGATAGGTCGGTCGAGCGACCTAAGTGTTGACGACTTATAAAGGTTAGCAGGTTAGCGACCTAGTGGTTAGCGAAGTTAGGTCGTTAGACGACTTAAGGAAGTTAGGTCGTTGCATAGTGAGTCGTAGAGTTGCTAAGTTATTAAGTCGTGAGCGACTTAGGGGTTAAGCCGCTAAGTCGTAAGTCGTATCTCCTGTTAGGTCGCGCATATTAGTTAAGTCGTAGGTCGTATGGATGCGGTTATTTACTAAGTCGTTAGGTCGTATGCGCATGTATTAGGCGGAGCTGCTGTTAAGTCATAAGTCGTATACCCTGTTAAGGCGCGTGCTTTAGGTCAGAGATCTGCTAGGTCGTAGGCTTGGTCTGTTAGGTCGGAGTTGTTGGCTAAGGCTTAGGTCGGTGGGAGTCTTAGGTCGTAGGTCGGAGACGACCTAATTCCGAGTTACGACTTAAGGGATTTTCGCCTATAAATAGAAGGGGGTTGGCTTCATTTTTGGGATCCGGATTTCGAAG
This sequence comes from Allium fistulosum, assembly GCA_030737815.1. NCBI lineage: Eukaryota > Viridiplantae > Streptophyta > Magnoliopsida > Asparagales > Amaryllidaceae > Allium > Allium fistulosum. Next base: position 79,389,245 of record CM060908.1, on the reverse strand, counting down.
CGACGAAGTGCTGCCATTTTGAGAGCTCGACTTCTACACTTCTTCACTTCTTTTCTCCACTCTAATCTAGTGATTCCATCCATCCAAGTTGAAGATCAAATTGAAGATTCAAGAGCTTAGATTGAAGATCTTCATCCTTTGAAGTGAGATTTCTTCGTTTGAAGCGGATTCGCGATAGATCAAGCTAGATCCTTCGCTGTCCAGATCTGAAGTGTTTTGATTTGGGGTTGTTTAGGTGATTTGGTGAGTGGTGATTATCTCTCACACGGATAAAAAGGAGTATATCGGATTGTTGGCTCGATTTGGTGTTAAAATAGTGATTTCCATACATTTTCTTCATCCTAAGTGTAGATCCATATAGATCCATTGTTCATGATGATGTTACATCCATTTTACTACATGTTAACCTATGCAAGTTCATTCATCAAGATTATAGAGATATTGTTCATGTTTTCATGCTTATTAGACTTTCAACTCTTTAATTACGAAATTGCCATTATTGTGATAATTGTCTACTTAGATCATATTTGAATGCTTGATTGCTTGGATTAATGTTTGATTATTTGGTTGATTGCTATGAATTAGATGATTGATGATTTGATTTAGATCGAGGATGATTCAAAAGCTAAGGGAAGGGCTCTTGAATGGGAAAAGCTGCTTGTGGCATTTGTAGCGGATGATGAAGCTCTTATGCATAGATTTGATGATGATGTTGAGATGAAACTTTGCGAGGATGTGATGAAGCATAGTATGATATGAGATAGTCTTGGTCTAATCCAGACGGGATCATTCCAAGCGGGTTGAGGATAATGGATGCTCGAGAGGCGCTTGAGCTAGTATGGAAATAGTTGTCGAGGAGGACGACTAGAAGGCTGAGATCTCATCGTTGTTGAAGGTTCTAGCATGCTCAAAGCAAGAGTATGTTGGGCAGATTCGATAGTCCTTGAAGGCTACTGATTGGGTAGTCAAGTACTCTGGGCAGATTCGATAGTCCTAGGCACGGGTCACGATGACGTGCGGGACTTATGTCTAGAACCGGGGTTACCATTAGCCCTTGACGGACGGCTGAAAGAATGTGCCGGTCATTCAATTAACAGTGATATCGAAGCAATGATAACAGTGATAGCCAGAGTCATGGTTGGTTGTATCGTCATTCGGTCTCAAGAGCGGTATTTTCTGGGTGCTTATCTGATCTTGGTTTAGGCCTTGGGGGTTTGTACTTGGAAAACATCGCCCTTGACTCGAGTGATAATTGCTTTACTTTACATTGTATGCTCTGCTATGTTTGCTTCTACTTAGTGTGTGTCTGGGGGCTATCACTGTAGAAAGAGGTTGGAGTGGGAGGGTTGTATTCCTATTCCTTTTCCTTTATGCTCTTTTGGTATGTTGTTAGTTAATTTACCGCTCACTAAGACTATTGTCTGACTCAAGGCTTTATGTTTTAATTCTTATTGCCTTGGGCTGTTCGTCCATTTTGGGACGGGCAGACTAGGTAGCAGGGGACAGGTGCTGTTCTCTTCTCACGATGCTGATATCGAAGACGAGCTGGAGGGTTGCATATTATCTTCATATTATATGTACTGGATGTTCCGCTGTTTGTATAATCTCTGAGTGTTATGTAGCGAGGCTTGATGTATTGACTATTTGGATGCTTGTATTCAACTATTATGGAGTTTTATATGATGGCATTTTATTCTGTAAAGCTTCACTATACATATGTTCTATTGTATTTTGTCCATGCGCTGTGAGTAATACGATAGATTCTATTGTTTTTATCTACCTTGACAATCGTCCATGGTCGCCTGGCACACTTTACAGCGCACTATCTCTAGATTCGGTGCAGGAGTCATGGGCGGTCGTCACATTTGGTATCAGAGCATTGGTTAATCGATTTTAGCCAACGCTCGCTGACGTAACTACGTATGAGAGACGTAATTGTATTTTGATGGATGAATACTATATATAATATAGTAGTTTAGTAGAGTTTGAGTCCTTTATGCAGTTGTTTCTCTAGATGTTCTGATCATTCCTTTTTATAGATATTGAGAATGAGTCGAAGAGGGAGACCAGCTGCTAGGGAAGGCCGTGCTATTGAAGGAACTGCTGATTATGCAGCTATGTTCGAAGCTATGATGACTTCGATCATGAGAAGGATACCAGTTCCGGGGGCAGCAGTAGATGTTGGAGTTCAAGTCCAAACTCCAAAACCAGTGGATTTTGCTAAGTTGTGCAAGGACTATACTGCTCTTGGAGGGAAGGTTTTCTTGGGAACAGAATCAACTATTGAGGTCCAGAGGTGGATAGATGCTTGTAGAAGGATTTTTGGTGATTTGGGAATTGAGGATGCGACTAAGAGGAAGCTGGCATCGTGACAGCTTCAAGGGAGAGCCTCTGATTGGTGGAACTCTATTACCATCAATACTCCGGAGGAAGAGATTACTTGGGAGCAATTCCAAGTCAGATTTGAGGCTAAGTTCATTTCTACAGCTCAGAAGTCTGTTCTGTTCAAGAAGTTTGTGGAGCTCAAGCAAGGTGGAAGACCAGTTCTTGAGTATGTTTCTGAGTTCGAAGCTTTGTCCAAGTATGCCCGGTCATATATCGAATCTGCATATCAGAAGAATGAGAAGTTTGTGACAGGCTTGGACAGTTATCTTGGGAGGCAGTTGGTGGATCATTTGGACGATTCATTTGAGAAGCTTGTGGAGAAAGCTCTTAGGCACGAGAGTCTGTTTCCTAAGGAAGGATCTGTTGTTGCTGTGACCAGGGAAGAGTCTAAACCCCAGCAGGGGGGAAACAAGAAGAGGAAGCAGCAATAGCAGAAGGGTAAGGATGGCCAGAAGAAGCCGAAGGGCGAAGTGACTTGCTACAATTGTCAGCAGAAGGGCCATTTCTCTAAGGATTGTAAGAATCCGAAGGCACCAATGAAGTGTCACAACTGTGACAAGCCGGGGCATTTCAGGAAGAATTGTCCAGAACCGAGGAGGGACAAGCAGATTGTGCAAGCTTATGCTTTGGGAGCTGTTCCGTCGTCTTCGAAAGCTCCTACCGCTGAAGAAAAAGGGAAGAGTGTGGTGGTTCAAGGTACTCTTTTCCTATGTGGTGTTCCAGTTAGAGTGTTGTTTGATACTGGGGCGTCGCATTCGTTTGTTTGTAGCGAACTCGTAGGCCGGTTAGGTTTAGAACCGGATATTGTTGATAGGCCATTGGTTGTGACTAATCCAGTTGGGGGTTCGTCTTGTTTGTGTATGTTATGCCGTGGTCTGATTGTGTCGAGTCATGGTTGCTCTTTTGTTTGTGATTGTTTTGTTCTGAACTTTGCGGGGTTCGGAATTATTTTGGGTATGGACTGGCTTAGGAGGTATGCGGCAAAGATTGATTGTGAGAGGCTGGAAGTGACAGTCGAGAATGTGGAAGGGCGAAAGATTGTGATACGATGTAAGCATGAAGAAGGCGTCTTCATGAGCTTCATGTATTCGCTGGTTGTTCCACGGGATGGACTGTCATCGGTGCCAATCGCTAATGGATTCGAGGATGTCTTTGACGAAGTCAAAGGGTTGCCGCCGCATAGAGAGATCGAGTTTCGTATAGATCTAGTTGAAGGAGCCAGACCTGTTGTGATGCCTCTTAGGCGGATGGCGCCTAGGGAACAGCAGGAGTTGAGGGTGCAAGTTGATGATCTTTTGCAGAAAGGATTCATTCGGCGTAGTGTGTCCGAGTGGGGTGCACCAGTTGTGTTTGCAACCAAGGCAGATGGGTCGTTGAGATTGTGCGTCGATTATCGTGAGCTGAATAAGGTGACTAAGAAGAACAAGTATCCATTGCCGAGAATAGATGACTTGTTTGATCAGCTTCACGAAGCTAAGGTGTTTTCTCAGATGGATTTGGCAACGGGATTTCACCAGTTGAGAGTGGCTAAGGATAGTGTGCCGAAGACAGCTTTTAGGACACCATCCGGTTTCTTTGAGTGGCTGGTAATGCCGTTTGGATTGACTAACGCACCAGCTTATTTTGTGGATCTTATGAATAGAGTGTTCAGGGATCAGTTGAACAAGTTTGTACTTGTGTTCGTGGATGATATTCTGATTTATTCCAGAACTGAAGAAGAGCACAAGACACACTTGCGTATTGTTTTGGAAATCTTTCGGAAACATCAGCTGAAGGCTAAGTTTTCGAAGTGTCACTTCTGGAAGAGTGAAGTAAGGTTCTTAGGCCATGTGATTTCTGGAAATGGAATAGCGGTTGATCCCGCGAAGGTGGCAGCAATCCAGGATTGGGTTAGACCTAAGAATGCATCTGATGTGAGAAGTTTTCTTGGATTGGCAGGATATTATCGACGGTTTATTAAAGACTTCTCCAAGATAGCTGCACCGTTAACAGGATTGACGAAGAAGAGCCAAGTGTTCAGATGGGAAGCTAAGTGTGAGCAAGCTTTCGGAATCCTGAAAGAGAGATTGACGAGTGCTCCTGTTTTGACTATTCCAAGTGGGAATGATGAGATGGTGGTTTACACCGATGCATGTGGTACTGGACTTGGAGCAGTGCTGATGCAGAGGGATAAAGTTGTTGCGTATGCAAGTCGACAACTGAAGCCACATGAAAGGAATTACCCGACTCATGATTTGGAGTTAGCGGCGATTGTTTTTGCTCTGAAGATGTGGAGACATTATCTATTGGGAGTTCGATTCGAGTTGTTTACAGATCATAAGTCGTTGAAGTATCTTTTCTCCCAAAAGGATTTGAATCTTCGGCAGCAACGTTGGCTAGAGTTTTTGGCATCATATGATTTTGGTATAGCTTATACTCCGGGAAAAGGTAGCGCAGTGGCAGATGCGTTAAGTAGAAGACATGCAGGATTGGGAGCCATGTTTTCAGAATGGAAGAATCTCGAGTATTTAGCTGGATTTGACTTCAGGCCTAGATGTGAATTGGAACCTGAGATGTTGGCAAACTTATCGATAAGACCGACTCTTGTGGAAAGGATTGGCGAGAGCCAAAAACGAGACGATAAGCTTGTCAAGATTATCCGTGATTTGGAATCTGGATTGAATCCAGAAAAGGATAAAGGATTCAAGGTCGATCGAGAGGGTTGGCTTCGGAAGCAAGGACGACTAGTTGTTCCCGATATAGATGAATTGAGGAGTGAAGTTCTAAAGGAAAATCATCACTCGAAGTTGACAATTCATCCAGGTGGAAATAAGATGTATCGGGATATGAAGAGAACCTATTACTGGGAAGGCATGAAGAAGGATGTTGGAAATTTTATTTCCAAGTGCATGAACTGCCAGTTGGTAAAAGCCGAACAGAGGAAGCCAAGTGGATTGCTTCAGCCATTAGAAGTTCCTACATGGAAGTGGGAGCAGATATCGATGGATTTTATTGATGGATTACCTAGAACAATAATGGGAAATGAAGGGATTTGGGTCATCGTAGATCGTCTGACTAAGAGTGCAAGATTCATTCCTGTTCGATCGACTAGGACTGCATCAAAGTTGGCTGAGTTGTATGTGAAGTGGATAGTTCGATTCCATGGTATTCCAAAGAGTATAGTGAGCGATCGAGACCCATTGTTCACTAGTGGATTTTGGAAGAGCTTCCAGGAAGTTTTGGGAACCGAGTTGTGTTTGAGTACAGCTTATCACCCTTAAACAGATGGTCAGACCGAGAGAGTCAACCGAGTTTTGGAAGATCTCCTCAGAGCTTGTGTTTTGGATTTCGGAGGATCATGGGAAGATCACCTTCATTTGGTGTAATTTTCATACAACAACAGTTACCAGTCAAGCATTGGTATGGCACCGTATGAGGCATTGTATGGAAGACCGTGTAACTCTCCGACATGTTGGTTAGAGACCGGAGAAAAGTTGATACTTGGGCCAGAGATGATTCGGCAGACTTCAGATTGTGTAGAGATCATTCGGCAACGAATGAAGGCAGCCCAAGATCGTCAGAAGAGTTATGCCGATAAGCGTCGTAAAATTTGGAATTCGACATAGGTAATATGGTTTTTGTGAAGATTTCTCCACTGAAGAATGTTATTCGATTCGGGAAGAAAGGGAAATTGACTCCGAGATTTGTTGGACCATTCCCGATCATCGAGCGAATTGGAAAGCTCGCCTATAGATTGGAGTTACCTGAGAAGATGTCGAGTGTGCATAATGTTTTTCATGTATCATATCTACGGAAGTATGTGCACGACTCGAATACAGTGGTTTTTGCTGATAGCTATGAAGATTTTGAAGTTGATCCAGTCGATAGAAGACCTCGTAAGCCGCTTCGTGTTGTAGAAACCAACACGAAACAGCTTAGGAGGAAGGTAGTTAAGTTGCTCAAGATACAATGGAGTGATGATGATGACGACTGTACGTGGGAGGTGGAAGAGAGGATGAAGGCAGCTCATCCTGAACACTTCAAGGTATGGCCCTAAGGTGTCGTGTCATCTCATGATATTGTAACTTGTTCTAGTGTTAGAATTCTGTACGCTAAGCTAGAATTGGATGCATGGCTTGTTGATTGTTATGGTTGGTAGGCGTACAGAATAGTCTTTGATTGCCTTGTTTGTTTGGAATTTCGGGGGCGAAATTCCTAAGGGGGAGAGAATGTAACGACCCGTATTTTTACGGATCGAAACTTCGTAAAACAGTTGATATTTGGTCACACTGTTGATAAGTCGTTTATAGTTTAATTCCTAGGTCGTTTGGGTTTAGGTCGGCAAGGGGTTAAGTCGGAGAAGTCTGGTAGGTTGTAAGTAAGCTTAGGCTTAGGTCGTAGCCGACTTAAGGAGAATAGGCGACCTAAGGATGTTGGGGTTGGCGACCTAAGGATTTGGAGTTAGGTCGTATAATGGATGGTAAGGGTTTAGGTCGTAGACGACCTAAGAGTTAGGTCGTGGATGGGTTAAGTGTTAGGTCAGTTGAGTAAGTTAGCGACTTAAGTATTTTGGGTCGTATGGTAGGATAGGTCGGTCGAGCGACCTAAGTGTTAATGACTTATAAAGGTTAGCAGGTTAGCGACCTAGTGGTTAGCGAAGTTAGGTCGTTAGACGACTTAAGGAAGTTAGGTCGTTGCATAGTGAGTCGTAGAGTTGTTAAGTTATTAAGTCGTGAGCGACTTAGGGGTTAAGCCGCTAAGTCGTAAGTCGTATCTCCTGTTAGGTCGCGCATATTAGTTAAGTCATAGGTCGTATGGATGCGGTTATTTACTAAGTCGTTAGGTCGTATGCGCATGTGTTAGGCGGAGCTGCTGTTAAGTCATAAGTCGTATACCCTGTTAAGGCGCGTGCTTTAGGTCGGGGATCTGCTAGGTCGTAGGCTTGGTCTGTTAGGTCGGAGTTGTTGGCTAAGGCTTAGGTCGGTGGGAGTCTTAGGTCGTAGGTCGGAGACGACCTAATTCCGAGTTACGACTTAAGTGATTTTCGCCTATAAATAGAAGGGGGTTGGCTTCAATTTTGGGATCCGGATTTCGAAGCGACGAAGTGCTGCCATTTTGAGAGCTCGACTTCTACACTTCTTCACTTCTTTTCTCCACTCTAATCTAGTGATTCCATCCATCCAAGTTGAAGATCAAATTGAAGATTCAAGAGCTTAGATTGAAGATCTTCATCCTTTGAAGTGAGATTTCTTCGTTTGAAGCGGATTCGCGATAGATCAAGCTAGATCCTTCGCTGTCCAGATCTGAAGCGTTTTGATTTGGGGTTGTTTAGGTGATTTGGTGAGTGGTGATTATCTCTCACACGGATCCAAAGGAGTATATCGGATTGTTGGCTCGATTTGGTGTTAAAATAGTGATTTCCATACATTTTCTTCATCCTAAGTGTAGATCCATATAGATCCATTGTTCATGATGATGTTACATCCATTTTACTACATGTTAACCTATGCAAGTTCATTCATCAAGATTATAGAGATATTGTTCATGTTTTCATGCTTATTAGACTTTCAACTCTTTAATTACGAAATTGCCATTATTGTGATAATTGTCTACTTAGATCATATTTGAATGCTTGATTGCTTGGATTAATGTTTGATTTGGTTGATTGCTATGAATTAGATGATTGATGATTTGATTTAGATCGAGGATGATTCAAAAGCTAAGGGAAGGGCTCTTGAATGGGAAAAGCTGCTTGTGGCATTTGTAGCGGATGATGAAGCTCTTATGCATAGATTTGATGATGATGTTGAGATGAAACTTTGCGAGGATGTGATGAAGCATAGTATGATATGAGATAGTCTTGGTCTAATCCAGACGGGATCATTCCAAGCGGGTTGAGGATAATGGATGCTCGAGAGGCGCTTGAACTAGTATGGAAATAGTTGTCGAGGAGGACGACTAGAAGGCTGAGATCTCATCGTTGTTGAAGGTTCTAGCATGCTCAAAGCAAGAGTACGTTGGGAAGATTCGATAGTCCCTGAAGGCTACTGATTGGGTAGTCAAGTACTCTGGGCAGATTCGATAGTCCTAGGCACGGGTCACGATGACGTGCGGGAGTTATGTCTAGAACCGGGGTTACCATTAGCCCTTGACGGACGGCTGAAAGAATGTGCCGGTCATTCAATTAACAGTGATATCGAAGTAATGATAACAGTGATAGCCAGAGTCATGGTTGGTTGTATCGTCATTCGGTCTCAAGAGCGGTATTTTCTGGGTGCTTATCTGATCTTGGTTTAGGCCTTGGGGGTTTGTACTTGGAAAACATCGCCCTTGACTCGAGTGATAATTGCTTTACTTTACATTGTATGCTCTGCTATGTTTGCTTCTACTTAGTGTGTGTCTGGGGGCTATCACTGTAGAAAGAGGTTGGAGTGGGAGGGTTGTATTCCTATTCCTTTTCCTTTATGCTCTTTTGGTATGTTGTTAGTTAATTTACCGCTCACTAAGACTATTGTCTGACTCAAGGCTTTATGTTTTAATTCTTATTGCCTTGGGCTGTTCGTCCATTTTGGGACGGGCAGACTAGGTAGCAGGTGACAGGTGCTGTTCTCTTATCACGATGCTGATATCGAAGACGAGCTGGAGGGTTGCATATTATCTTCATATTATATGTACTGGATGTTCCGCTGTTTGTATAATCTCTGAGTGTTATGTAGTGAGGCTTGATGTATTGACTATTTGGATGCTTGTATTCAACTATTATGGAGTTTTATATGATGGCATTTTATTCTGTAAAGCTTCACTATACATATGTTCTATTGTATTTTGTCCATGCGTTGTGAGTAATACGATAGATTCTGTTGTTTTTATCTACCTTGACAATCGTCCATGGTCGCCTGGCACACTTTACAGCGCACTATCTCTAGATTCGGTGCAGGAGTCATGGGCGGTCGTCACAGGATGGGTATCCCAAACATCCTTTAAGTTACTTGTATTTCGGTTGACATTTCACTTGAGTTAAATTTACTGATATAAGAATGTTAATCCTGACTCGAGTGTTTTGTGTTTTGCTTTATGCTCGGGTCAGACTGAGTGTCACAGCATTTGAGGCTCACCTTTTGAGATTGGAGCTTTGTTTGAAGATCTATCTATCCAACTTTCAGTTATTTCAGTTCATTCCCAATTTATGTTCAGACTTGTCGGTTGCTTATGTATTAGAGATTTATTTGTATTTGAGATTCTGTTGTATTCTATTTCAGACTCTGATGTTCATATAGTAGCTTCATAAACTACTATTTATCTATTCTGCTGCTTATTGTTATATTACTCTGTGTCTGTGATTCTGTAATTTATTTATTTACTGTATATGTTGAGTTTTTGCCAAATAAAAATTAACAATATGTTGTTTTGAGCAAATTCAAGTCCGACATGTGCGGATGCGAATGGTTCGGAAACAACGGGTCGTTACAATTTTTTTTTTTGCATGGCCCAGTTCGCAATCGTTGGTTGTGAAACCATTTGTTATGTAATGGTGGTCGACCAAACTCCCCATCTCCGGCATGTGGCGTACACATATAAGTTGGCACATACTTATTGTAACAAAAGGAATTCCCAATATTACATGCCTACCAATCCATATTTATATACAACTTCTTCAAGTCATTTAGCGATGTGAGACTATTCCAATTCCAAACCATCGTTCCTATTTGCCACATGCGAGACAACCCTATCGATCCCCCCCTTGACTCGCATCCCCTTGTAGTACTTTTGAGAGCATTGTTTGTTTGCATCGCCCAGTTTGCAACCTTCGTCCCTGATACCACTTGTTATGTAACAACGATCGAACCAAGTTCCCATCTCCAGCTCCGTCGTACGCATATAAGTTGGCACATGCTTATTGTAACAAAATGAGTCCTCAATGTTACATGCCTACTAATCTATATTTATACACTACTTCTTCAAGTTATTTAGTGACGTGGGACTATTCCAATTCCAAACCATCTTTCCTATTTGCCACATGAGAGACAATCCTAATAATCTCCCCCTTGACTCACATCCCCTTGGAGTACTTTTAAGAGCATAGTTTTGTCTACATGGCTCAGTTCGCAGCCTTTGGCTCTAACACCACTAGTTATATAACGTGGTCGGCCTTAGCTCCCTATCTCCAGCATGTAGCATATGCATATGAGTTGGCACACACTTATTGTAACAAAATGAATCCCCAATGTTACATACCTAGCAATCCATATTTTTACATAACTTCTCCAAATTATATAGCAACGTGGGACTATTCCAATTCCTAACCATCTTTCCTATTTTCCACATGCGAGACAACCCTAACATATGCCTACATACTGGCAATATTAATAAGTGAACAAACTTTAAATAGGTAAGATCATGTCAAATATCGTTACCATGCAATTGATAATAGGGATTAATTGATATTAGTTCCTTTCAATTTCAATTTAAACTAATTAGCGAATTAACTAAATTAATTATCTTTGATTGAAATGAAATTTGGTGTGTATTATTATTTTTTAATTCTAATCAATTAGAAAATTAATTTTTAATAAATTCCTTATTTTAATTAGTTTTTTTATTAGCAACATTTCAGAATAATTGTAAGTTATAACTCCACGAGGAAATATGTAATGCATTATTTCGTAACTTTAACAAATGTATTTTTACTCTGGAGAAATATTAAAGTAGGAACGCATCGCCCATTCTTAACAACAAATTTTATTTTCTTTAGAGAATTTAGAAAAATGATAAATAAATGATGATAATATATTTTTAGATAATTTTTAATAGACTATCTGAAATATTGTAAGGGCGATATTTTTATGCTTTTAAAGAAAATATTACGTTTCACATATTTTTTATGCTTGAGGAACAACATAATATATTATATATACAATGTAACATGATTATATTTTTAATTTTACAAATATACCAATCAGATTGGGTTGTAAATACGTTATTGTGTTGATGTTGTAATGCATAAACAAAATTATTACAAACATTCATACAGATGTTGGATTGATACTCAAGAAAACAGTTATGTTCAATATCTGATGAGCCCTCCTACAAGTACTCATAGTCAATATTAGAAATTATGATATTACGTGATGAATAAAAATGAATAATGTTTGATTATATAAAAGAGACAAGATGAAAGTGAGAAATTATTGAATAATGAATTGACTTCAAATTTATAATATGTTGAATGTAGAGTAGGTAATATGTGGTATTGGTTTACTGAAGAAGAAGAAGAGGTATATTTGATGTTCCGTTCTGTAACTACCAGCCTTTTCGACCCTCAAAGTCGACACTAATACATCCACGGTATTCACGTGCCGAACATACAAGTTTCCCAAAAAAAGATTATTGGGGTGAAAGAGAAGAAAAGACAGAACAAAATCTCACATTGTGTCGAGTAATATATAATATACACATGATCTTTACAAAAGAAAACTGTAATATACATACATCAATCAGAGTAAACTAACATATCATCAGCCTGTATAGTTATAAAAGCATGTCCTCACAAATGCTAATAAATACAAACAAGAAATGCAGCAGAAATAAAAGATATGTGAATACATCTTGGAGGCATCTGGCTTGTCTCATGAAGCTCCAAAGCATTCATGACTAAATCTAAAATATACTCGGAGCTGACCCGAGCATTATAAGAAAATAATGCCAAGATTAATCTAGTAAACTACCTTGAGAAACTCAAATCATATGAATTATTAATGATATAAAATCTTTCAAAAATAAAGGTATCTCGTAAGACCACGCCACACATAAACACGGTCGAGTTTTATCTAACGTTAACCAAACCATTTTTATTAGAAAATATAGTGATATTATAATAATGTTTAGGGTTTAAAATAAATATATAACATAGCTAAAATGCTTGCATCTCACATTCCAACATATTTGGTATACAACTAAGTCCGTAAGGCACGTATTGGGAAATGGATTCCATCAATGACAAGGCTACATGGGTACCTCATGTCATAGTACATCTTTTGAAAAATATACTAAGGGCCTCACATGGACCCCCTGCTAACATAGAACCAGTCCACCTCTTCCTGGATAGTACCGAATATGATCATCCCTCGGTTGAATCCACAATCGTACTAGGCGCAAAGCATACATCCAATATCGATCTAGATCAGAGATGATCATACCCTAATGGTAGCGAACCACGTAGCCCTACTGCATATCCCTTGTTTTAGTCATTACCGGGTGTGTGGGTTGAGGCTACGTTTTACCTTTCGAGCAAATCCCTCTTGGAATGCTAACACTGCCCTCTAAGCAACAATGCAATGTCAGCATTCATCTATACAAGTTGTTTAGGATATGAACAAACCGAAGGCACTACTTCTACTACATCCCTTTTTGGAATCACTCATAGAATTAGTAGTAAATAGCCCTTGCATTTCCAAGAACTCCATCTTCGATAATCTTCTAGATGTCTCCAATTCGAATGCTTATGCTGGTTTGAAGTGGTTTTCGGATAACTCATACTTATCAGATCTCGGTCTCTCCGAACCAACAATCGATAGTTTCAAAATAGGCCAAGATTTGATAGTCGATTATTTAACTATCAAATAGACAAACAATCCAATCAGAGATTTACTTCACATGGAAACCAAGCATGATTAAGCACATAAGAAACCACTAAGCCTCTTTAATTAATCATTTTCATTAACTAAAAATCACCTTGTAAAAACCTGTATCAAATACTTTTACAAAGATATACATATGTATACTACTCATTCACTATTCATTTATACTGTTTCAATGCTTGGAAAATTACCATGTACCTATCTCATCGATATAAGTATATTCACAAACGACTACACTTTTAACTCTTAGAAAATATAACCATACACTTATCTCAATGATATAAGTATATTTACAACCTTTTATGAAAGATTTCATATTTCGCAAGCATACTTAAATGGCCAAAAACAAATGTCATTCAGAAACATTGTTTACTATAAACCTAAACCACTTTCTTTTTTGATGTAAGTAAATGGATCATATGGAAATTAGGCCAAATATACTTACCACCACTTTTCGATTTCAAATTTGTATTACCCTCGATTAACAATGAAGTCGGACAAGTTAAAGAACTATCCTTGCCTCGGCGTACATTCTTAATTCTCACACATAGACACTAGTTTCCATATCTTGGAATTTAGTGTTAAGTACTGTGTAGTTAAAGCGCTTGGTAGATTCAATGCGGCGGAGGTGCAAAATGTCATAGTGGGGATACAGCGAGGATACAGCAGGATATAGCGAATGACTCTAAAGTAGCATATAAAAACCGTACTTGATATTTTTACAAATATATAAATGGTAATTAAATGAAAAATTAACATTCAATTGAATTATAATTAATTCATAAATAATTTTAAGTAAAAACATGTGCGAGTATACTGTAAATAAACGTAAAATTGTCATATAACATAATTGAATTTAGTATAATATTAGAGTATTTTCATTTTCGAAAATATATTAGAAATTCAATTAAATAAATTAATTTCATAATTTTTAAAATGTATAAATGTAATTTTTCAATTCATTTCTTCTAAAGAAGATATAGCGGAAATAGCGGAGTATAGCGGGAATAACGAGATATAGCGGAAATAGTTGGGTTTAAAGCGGAAAGGCTATATTTGAGGGTATATGGAAAAATCGTAGCGGTAGAAATCCGCTATGAGATATAGCAGGGTTATAGCTGGGTAATAGTGGGGCATTAACTGCATAGGTTAAGTATGAAAAAAATACTTTCCATACCACCATAATTTAAAATGATTATTTATAAAAATCAAATCTCATTTCCTTTTATAAAACTCCTTTTATAAATATCCTTCTAAATTTATAAAACCCTTTTTATAAATCTCCTTTTATATTTATAAAACCCCTTTTATAAATCTCCTTTTTTTATTTATAAATCTCTTTTCTACGAATCTCCTTTTTTATTTATAAAACTCCTTTTTATAAATTTCTTTTCTATTTATAAAACTTCATTTTATATATTTCTTTACTATTTTATAAAACTCCTTTTTATAAATTTCTTTTCTATTTATAAAACACGTTTTATAAATCTCCTTTCTATAAATTTCTTTTCTATTTATTAAACTCCTTTCTATAAATTTCTTTTCTATTTATGAAACCCCTTTTATAAATATCCTTTCTATTTATAAAACCCCATTTTATAAATTTCTTTTTATTTATAAAACTTTTTATAAATTGCCTTACTTATCACAAATCTTCGGCTTCAAGATCTAACTAAATAATTTCTATAAAATGGTCATTCCATATATCACTAAAAATTCATAAATGTGATTTATGTTTCCAATTTATCAAAATGATGTCATTTCCTTTTTCTTAAAAAATCCATTTATAAATCTATTCTTTTATTTATAAAATACCATTTGTAAATCTATAATTCTATAAAACATTTTGTATAAAGTGGTTCACAAATATTTATCCCAGAATATTTATATCTTCTTTCAAAACAAACTCACTTCATTATAAATGATCGAGACAAACGACTCTTTTGATGACACCAGTAGATATTTTGTTCAGAGAATTCAAGCATCCGAGGTAAAGGAGGTGCTAAAACGGATGAAAGTAGGCAAGGCCTTAGGGCCTGATGACATCCCCATTGAGGTGTGGAGATGCCTTGGAGATGCAGGGATAGTCTGGCTAACTAAGTTGTTCAATAATATTTTCAAATCAAACAAGATGCCAGATGAGTGGAGGAGAAGCATATTAGTTCCAATTTTTAAGAATAAAGGAAATATCCAAAGTTGCATAAACTACAGAGGAATTAAGCTTATGAGTCATACAATGAAGCTTTGGGAGGGAGCCATTGAACATCGATTAAGAAGAATGACAAGCGTTTCAAAAAATCAATTGGGTTTCATACCCTGGAGGTCGACCATTAAGGCGATTTTCTTGATAAGACAACTTATGGAGAGGTTTAAGAAGCAAAAGAAGGATCTACACATGGTATTTATCGATTTGGAGAAAGCTTATGACAAAGTACCACGAAAGGTGATGTGGTGGGCTTCGGAAAAGAAGAGAGTCCCAACAAAGTACATTAATCTTATCAAGGATATGTACGATGATGTTGTGACTAGTGTCAGAGCATGCGACGAGGAAATCAATGGATTTCCCATTAACATAGTATTACATCAAAGGTCAACTTTGAGCCCCTACATTTTTGCTCTAGTGATAGATGAGGTTACGAAGGGTATACAAGGTGAGATTCCTTGGTGTATGCTATTTGCTGATGATGTTGTGCTAATTGATGAAAGCATGATTACGGTTGATAGACAACTGGAGCCGTGGAGACAGATTTTAGAATCAAAGGGATTTAGGCTTAGCAGAACTAAGACAGAGTTTATGAAGTGCGAGTTCAGCGGTGTCAGGTCAGAGGATTGAGATGTCACTCTGGCCGGACAAATAGTTCCTAAGAAGGAATCCTTTCGATATTTAGGATCAATGTTGCGGTTTGATGGTGAGATTGATGAAGATGTTAGTTTTAGAATTCGAGCGGGATGGGTGAAATAGCGACAAGTGCTTTCATTGATTAACACTAAAATAGTTCAACTTTTGTGACATATCAAAGTCATATCCAATGTGGCTAAGCTACGAAGCTTTGAAATTCAATAATTTATACAATAAGTATATAAGTGAAATTAAAATCAACAGTGGCGGGGAATTCGGATCACTCTATAAAATTTACCGAGTTCCCTATATTTTATTTTATACGCCATCCCACTTTCCAAAGTGGTAGTTCAACCAAACCAAACAGAGAAATTATCCAAGCATATAAATAACAATTTGTATCAACACATATATCATATATTCTTCATCCAAAGGTGAATTAACTCACCAAAATTCCAACTGACGCTTACGCATTCTTGCTTGATCTAAAATCAAACGGCGTTCGATTTTATCTCAGAATCCTAGTTGCTCCAAACTTGACGAAATCAACTCTATGCACAGATAACGCTCCTGCAAGTGCAATGCAAAAGACTGCGTCTTGATTGAACCTCGTATGCAAAAACTATTGATTTTATAAGTTTTTGAATTAAATTAATTAACTTAACTTAACTAATTAACTTTAATTACCCCTTTAATCTTCTTCCCTCCCAAATTGAAATCTTGTACACCCAAACGCTTGCACGGCCTAGCCATGCTTCATTTCCCTCTTGCCGGAGCTACACTCCACTGATCGACGAACGACTTTCACCAACGAACTCGTCAACGTGAGAGCTCTGCATCCCCCTTAACCACTTCAAGCTCAGTTAACTCATGGCCATCGCGAAATGCTCCTCCATTCCACGACAAATGACGGTCGCGATTTATTTCCAATGGTTACACGCCACCAAAACACCACAAATCGAAGCCTCTTCCAACGAGAAACCTAACCCTGCCTTCCGATTCACCTAACTCTCCCTAAATCGCCTCCAAGTCAAAACCCTAACTTCGTCTCTTAACATCAACCATCCCCAAACGACGCTGCGTCTAACAAAGGTAATATAGATTCAAAGCCCCCACTCATACGAGTGCAATGGATCTTGCTCGATTTCATCAACTACAGCTCCGGGGAAATTATTGGTGGCTTACTTTATTTTGGTACAGGCAAAATGAAATAAAAGGAAACAGGTAGGAAGAGAAGTCAATGGGAAGAGTGTGGTAGGGTTATGGTGTTTTATTGTATAATTTTCGGTATTACGCTACACAATATCATGTTCGCGTACGAACCACGAACAACGGAAATAAAAATACGATTTCGCACAATAATGCGACACGATCACTAAACAACAATAAAATAGTGTTTATCTTATTCTATGAAATTTCCAAAATACCAACGTTCGCCGAAAATACATCAAATGATAATTTAAATATTTTTCAAATAAAAAATAATGGAAAAATCGTATAAATTCATTTAAAAATACGTCATTAAAATCAGATCATTTATTAACAAATGATTTTCTTATTATTTATAATATTTGAATTAATTTTGAATATTTAAATAAATTAAATATTCTCATTCGAAATACTAAAAATTGCGGGTCGTTAACGGTCACTTGATTATTTAAAAAAATACATAAAATAATAAAGATATTTAATGGTGTAATTAGAATGCAATATTACATTTTATTTTTCATGTAAAAAGGTTAATTATATCTTTTAGCAAATCAAATTTTCTACAGATTTTAGTTTATCATAAAATAAGTTAACTTTGGCTATTTATTGAATTTTATCAAAGCATTATTTTGTTACAGATTACTCCTACCATCATTTCAATATTTCTGCTTCTTTACATATGTAGACACCTATTTTGCATATACTTTTTTATTTTTTAATATAGCCATCTACAATAATTTATTCTCACAATAAGAATAGTAATATCGTTTAATAGTTTTTGTTGTTGATAGGGTTTCCATACAACTTTGAATCTAATTGTTTTTTTAGCAAGGCTAGCGAGGTTGACTGGTCCCCTACCAGTTTTATTGCAATAAGACAATAAAAAATACTCAAAAAAGGCTTGAGTAAGAGAAGCAAACAACAAACAGAGGAGGCAACTAAAAAAACACACAAACAAAGCAACAAGAAAAAACAAGAAGAGATAAGAAAAAGAAACTAGCACCAATCTAAACACATGGATTAGGGAAAGACTGACACCATCCTTTTCATCGTCTTAGCAACTTCACAGTTAAGCACATGCCACATCACACCAGATGACCTTTTGGCTTCAAAACAAATAAGATTTCTTTCAGACCAAACCAAACTCACATAGCTCTTCAAACACAACACCACTAACGCAGCCTTATTTCTTCTCCATTTAGTCGCCTTTAAGATTAACATCCATTCAATATCCGATATTTTTCTCATGTCCTCTCTTCCTGCTTTCTGCATAAGAGGTGATATTTTGTTTTCTTAAAGTAAATATCACTCTGATTGTTTTCTTCAAGTAAATATCATCCAAAGTAAATCTTTGTGTATCTACAGATATTTTGTGCTATGGTGATATTAATTTACTTTGAGTTATGCTTATTGTTGTATTGTTTCAATTTTGTGCTTGAAAGAAACTTGAAGTAAATGGAAAATTGTTTGGTCGTTTTAAATTTTTTTATAGCATACTATATATATGTATAATTTGAATGTCATATTATACTATATGCATTAATAAATATAATGTTCCACTAGTATTGTAATATTTACTAATTTAGATAGTATCGAGTAATGTTAAAAAAGTGAAATAACACCAATGTTGGAATGTTTATTTGAATAAAATTCAAAATTCTATTTCACTTTGAGCACTATTTCTCTATTTCAAGTTTGGAACACTATTAACATTTCAAACTATGTGCATATTTAGACATATATGTTAAACATAGGATGAACCCATATTCAACTTATGCGAGTTGCAATTGAAAAATTATTAGGCACATTTACTACTGTAATGCTTACCAAATTCGAAATAAAAGATAATTGCTATTATCATTATCATTTTTTATATACAGTCATTTTGCTCTAAAAATGTGAACTTATACTTTGTGCATTTCGAGATTACTAAATAAGATTTACAAACAAAAGTTTATCACTAATGTCCAAGAAAAAGATAGTCTAGAAAAATACTATCTATGAACATATGCCCCATATTCATATAATCAAAAAATAAAATCTAAAAATGCACAATTAGATAAATTATATGACTAACATTGTGTGCGTAGCACGGGTATACTAATATATATAATGCACAAATTTATAACTGAGCTAGGGCGATTCCATATATTGATAATACCATGATATTGTTAATGATAACAATGTTGTGATGTAGTTTGCAAAAGTACCTAAAGGACACTAGAAGTCAAGAAACATTCTTTGAAAAGTTCCACATGACAAAGGAAGTTTATCAACATCGGAGAAAGTTGATTGAAATAGTAGATAATTAAGCAATATAGCATACCTGTTCACAAAGGGACCAATTCGACCAGTTCTGAGAAAACCGATCAAAATGATGAGATTAAGATTCCATAATTGACCTCAAGTGCAAGTAGGAGATTCAAAGAGTTAGGGGTATGCCTTGGGGGCAATTATGTAATTTTTTACGTATGTCTAATTCTATAACAAATCTTATTCATAATAAAGGTGTTTATTTTTTATCATATACTTATTATATTACGATATATCAAGTAAGTAATTAATTTAATTATATTATATAGAAAATCCTTAAATAATATTTATTTGTTAATAATTACAAGGAATTGTAATCATGAGAAAGTTATCATAATATAAAATAACAAATTATTTTAAATATTCCTGTAACAATTGCCTTTTCAACTCCCGATTGTCGACACTAAATACATCCACGATATTCGTGTGTCGAGCACCCAAGTGCTGGAAAGATAGAAAGTTAGGGTAAAATAAAAGAAAAGGAAACGAAACAAGAAAGAAGAGCACAATATCAGAATCCCAAATGCGGAACGATAATGTATAATATCTCAAAAGTGTAGTACGGAGAGTTACTCCAACATACATGAATCTCAAAGTTACAAAATGACTAAGTATCACTGTTAGCCTGGACAGTTATAGAATGTTGAATGCATACATACATAATAGTGACAAAAATGAAAATAGGTAGATTAATAGATAAGTAGAAGCATCCAGCTCGTCTCCACAAGTTTGAGGCATCCAAGTGAAACCTGCTTTCCTCAATCAACTCGAAAGAGTACACGAGGAATTTTGGAAAAAAAAATACCATATGTCAGACATAAGTCTGGTATGAGAAACTCAAAAATGTGTATAGACACATAATTGTACTTCCGAGACTATCCGCATCACCGGATTGGTTTCCCCTTAAAGGACCCAACTCAATTGATATTTACATTAGGTGGTATTATGGATAATGTGTAAGGTGTGTAACATAAATACGAAAATAGCTGTGTTGCTTGCATCTCACAAAACAATAATATTAGAGTACATTTAAAACCCCTAAAGGTGCGTTCGTATAAATGGATTTTCCACGAAGACCTCTCGGTAATTTGTTGGTCGATCTCCTATGATAAGGATCATAAAATACCTTTCGAGCATCGTATATCTCTAAATAAAATATACCATAAGGTAAACATAACCGGCATCCAAATGCTCTTATGAACAATGTGAACCAAGTATTAACAACTCCCACTAGCAACATTTATAAGCATACTCTAGATAATGGAGTTGATATACCCTCCATGGGGTAGCTAAACCTCAGGATCCTGCATCCTACTTTGTCTTTAGTCATTTTCCAATGTCGAGGCTACGTTCGACAATCTTCACAAGAATCTTCATTTCTTGAATAAAATATCCCGTATAGTGGTTTTGAAGTTGTATTCGGTAAGTAAAACACTTACCGATCCCGATCTCTTCAAAACCAATCGATGAATTTTTGATTAACTCAATTCTAGTTCTTTTAGAAGTAAGGGAAAGCTAGAGGCATTTCGTACCAACACTCCTCCCCGGGGGTTCTCATAGGTATAATCCACGAAGCCTTTCGATTACTTCCTAAGTTAAGTTTGGTCAAGATCCGTAGTCAACTAGCGAGTCTTAAGCGCTTGTTATAGAAATCAAGATTTGTATACTTAACATGTTTTTGACATTCCAGCTTAACTATTCCTCGATAAAGAAGGAAGTCGGTAGGTTAGAGCTCTATTGCTCCATCCCTACTTGAACATCAGTCTTGACTCTCACAAATAGAGAAGTCTACCTCGCTCAGCTTTTGGTGTTAAGCATAGTAATACTAACATTCCATAAAAAATCAAACTAGGTTCATTTCACAAGTGTTACTTTTCATCCTTTCTTCTAAAACAATAGTTCTTTGAAATTAATTATATAAATAATTTAGAAACACTTTTAACATGATATATATATATATATATAATAGTTTTATTTAATAAGATAATAGAATTTAAAATAAGTTAAGGAAGGAAAGTGTATAAAAAGCTCTTACTTTAATAAAAGATTAAAAGTAGTTCTAAAAACTTATATATGAATAAAATACCTTTAAAATACGTATAATTAGGATACAAATAGTTATAAAAAATATTACTTTAAAAACATTGACTTAATATTAGTTTAAAAACTCTTACTACTTTCACAGTATAAACGAGTTTTGTATATATAAAATAAGAATAACCTTTTCTTTAAATATTCAAAATAATTATTCAAATATACTTAAACTTCAAACTTCTTTTAATATACTTATATATCTTTTATAAAACTCTTCTGAAAAGGTTTCATAAAAATATCTAAGTTATAACATTTCACAATTTACAAAGAACTTGTTTTCCAAAGTGCATCCATAGCGACTATCGCTATATGGACCATAACTTTACTAACTTTGTTTTATAAATAAAATAGTTTTTAAACTTCATTTCTTACTATCTTGTATACTTATATAAGTATAGAAAACATTTCATTCAAAAACTAATCAAAAAATAGGTTTTCAAAAAGTGAAATAGAAGAGAAGGATTCAAAGTGCGTTTATAGCGATTATCGATATATGGACAATTTCGTATTCAATTCAATATTCAACATCATTTAATCATATAAACATATATGATTCTCAAATCTGTATTACATCACAAAGAGGCATAGTATAATAGGTGTACAAAATATATAAGCAAGAAACATCTGTGAAATATTACTAATCTAAGCCTATGTCCAAATTTCAAATTACATATGCTTATTCAAACAACATAAACCAAGGCCTTCCAAGGCACTACATGCACATAAATAATATGTGATTCAAAGCATATACATATGGGTTTATAACTTTACTTAGTTGGGTTCTATTATTATTATTAATAGTAAGCAAATCGTCAAGCTGTAGATTTATTCAAGGAGTGAGATAACTCACTTTTCAACCGATTCAAGCTAGCTCTTTTCAACCTCGTCCTAGCAACAACAAAACAACCTCCTATCTTCAACCCACACATACATGAACAAGGATAGAACAAGCCTTATTATCGTATGGAAAAGAGAAGAGGGGGCCTAGAGTGCACAACCAAGCTCCAAATACCCTAGAAAGGGCACGACCTTGGTGTGGATCGGGAGATTTGCTCCAAATTTTCTAGTTCCAAGATGATGGAAGTTGATGATATGCTATATTATTATGATAACAAGAGTTTGGAGGAATTCTGACTTGTTTGGAGTTGCTTTGATTTGTGAACTTTGTGAAGAGAAAAGAGTAAAAGATTGGATTCTTTTGATTTGTGAACTTGTAAAGAAATGAAGGGTGCTAAGATTGTGCTTTTATAGGTTTGTAAATGGGTGGAAAATGACCATGGATACCCTCCTCTAGCCATGCCTTAAAGGACCTTCACCTTTCCAAGCCCATACCTCCACTCACTTCACACCATACTTTTAAAAAGTCCCTCCTTAATTCCCTCCTTTATGCACTTCTTCTAGAAGCATTTTGGTTAATTAATTTCTCCTAGTAAGATGAAAGATTTAAATACTTGTTAATGTGTTCATATGTTTATTACGTAAGTCCAAAGAATTTTAATAACCTTTATTAAATAAATAGTTGATTTTTAACAAAACGTTTTTGGTCACATGTTCAATATTTATTCAAATTATATATTTTTGTGAACATGTTTCAAAAATAAGTTTTCTACCATTAGTTATTAATTAAAAAGTGTTTAACAAGGTTATAAAATCATATTTTTAACACATGACCATTTTCAAAAGTTGAGATATTCGAGGATAAAGTGTTCGAAATTACGGGTCGTTACAATTCCCGATTAATATGTTTCGAGAAAGGATATTGATACATTCATTAGGATAAGAGTATTTAAAACTCTCCAAATGTTTGGTAATATATTACTCATGACTGTTGGGGCATCAAGGTGTTACATATGGATACTTACTGGATAACTATGGAACGACTTATTCGTGAGTTTCTTATTGGTTAATCATAACTAGGTCGAACAGGAAATCTCGAAGTGACAATATTACACAATTCTCTCGACTTGAGAACACTATTGAGCTTCAATATGAATACTCCACTTTGAGTACAGTTAAATCATAGCATGATGACCATCGAGCAACTATAGTTGGGAACGAGTTGAAGCATTGAAAGTGAAACACTACTTAATAGAGAATTTATCTCCTCGATTATATGTGGTTAGTATCACGGTCAACTATAGTCAACTCAATGTCAAATTCTCTAGCCGGTGTAGTGCTATTAATAATAAATATTATTATTAAACCAAGGACTTTATTTATGGACTAAGCGGGTTGAATGTGGATGATACTAAAATTTTGACCAAAATAAAATTCCATAAATCCTAAACGTGATATAGAGTTGATGAAAAGAATTGGTGTAAATAATTATTGTTAAAAAGTACCTCTTAAATTTCTTGAACTGGATATTTTCGATGAGATTTGTAAGCGATGAGTTCGGCCAAACTATCACTAGCTAAGGTGGTGTGTGAACATTAGTATTTGAAATGTTCAAATATTAATCGCTAACTAAATTCACACATGTGAGTTGCATAACGAATTCATTTCAGCCTCCGAATCGCTACTCGATTTAATTAGTTTATAAAGTGTTATAAATTAATTGATATTTAGAATATATTAGTTATTGTTGTATTTTATATTTGGGGTATATTTAGTAAATGTGGTAGCATGTTGTAATGACCTGAATTTTCGACCCTCGAATGTCGACACTAAATACATCCACGGTATTCGTGTGCTGAGCATCCAAGTGCCGGAAAGATAGAAAGTTAGGGTAAAATAAAATAAAAAAGAAGAAGAATAGAGTAAGAAAGGAAGAACACAACATCAGAATCTCACCATGGAACGATAATATATAAAATCAAAAGATTAGTATAAAGGGTTACTCTGAATACAGAAATTTCAAAGTTACTAAAACCTAAGTACTATCATCATCCTAGATAGTTATAACTGCCTATCCTCACAATGCTGATATATACAATACAGAAATGTAGCGGAAGTAAGAATACTACGGAAGGTAATCATATAGCTCTTTTTTATAAGCTCCACAACGTCCGTAGCTAAATCTGGAAACATACATGGGGTTGACCCGAGCATTATAAGAAAATAACACCTGAATCGGTTTGGTAAACCAGCGTGAGAAACTCAAGAAATAAGAGTGACATATAATAGCACCTTTTAAGACCGTATGGATTACCATAACAATTTTTCCCTCAAATAAAACCAACCATTCATTAAGTTTAACATATAGTGATATGATAGATAATGTCTAGTGTGACACATAAATAATATCAAATAGCTGCTATATGAACACAAAAATAGTATGTATACAATCAATACCACTAAGATGCTTTCGCAAAATAGATTTTCCATGGAGATCTCCTCCGATCAAGTCGAATCTGAACTCCTGCACAAGGATCAGAGATATCATTCCAAGCAACATACATCTTTAGGGAATGTACTATAGGAAATACATAACTGGCCCATGCCCAAACACTCGTGGTTCCGAATGCATCACTCCAACATGGATGTTCGTAAGTAATACTAGATGGAGTCCCTTGCACCCTTAGGATTGCTAAAATGCTACGTTCCCTTTGACTATGCATCCTATCTCCGTTTTTGGTCATTTCCGATGTCGAGGCTACGTTCGGCATCTCCCACTTGAGTCTTCTTCATTTGAACAGAACATAAATTTCCAAATGGATTCCATCACCTCAAATAGATCATGAATCTCCATATAGATTCCCGCATAAGTCCTTCGACGAATGCTAAAGATGTCCTCTCTCTTGGAATACTCCTCAAGATAAACAGTCCCACACGATAGCATCATTTGAAATGTTAATGTTGACCTCTCCCTTGGACTTAACCTTAGGATTGACATTTCAAATCTATAACATTTCACTTCACAACTGCTTCCAAAACATAGATATTGTATACTAGTTTTGAAGTGGTATTCGATAAGTAAAACACTTACGGATCTTGGTCTCTCCAACACCAATTCGATGAATTTTTAGTAAACTTAATTCCGGTTATTTAAGAAGTAAGCAAAAGCTAGAGACTTTTCCTACGAATCCTCCTCCTGGGGGTTCTCATTGGTATGAAATCACGAAGCCTTTTGATAACTTCTTAAGTCATATTTGGTCAATATCGATAGTCGACTAATCGACTATCTAGTCAAAAACAATTGCTTGTACTAATCAATATTCATATACTTAACACGAGTGCTCTCCGCTTCAGAGGATCACTTTTCCATCAAAAAAAAATATTCATATACTTAGCGCGTTGCCGACAGTCTAACTTAATTATTCCTTACCCAAAAGCGAAGCCAGGTAACTTAGAGCACGGGTTGCATCAATGTCTTGCCTAGACACTTCATTCTTGAAGCTCACAAATAGATAAGTCCACCTCATGGGCTTTTAGTGTTAAGTATAGTATTAATGATTTCCATAAACAGTAAGAAATCAATACGATTAAAATGTTTCCGACATTTTTTGACTTATTATTCCTCGGCCAAGAGGGAAGCCGATAGGTTAGAACTTTATTGCTCTAACCCTACTTGAACATCAATCTTAAATCTCACAAATAGATAAGCCTTACTTCGGCGGCTTTTAGTGTTAAACGTAGTTAATTACTTTTCAAACAAGTAATTAAACAATCAACCATTTGCCATTTAGCAATTCTAACACCTTTCTAAACCTTTTGTTTATACTTTTAAAACCCTTTTTAAAATAATATATAAGTATAGTAATTTATTTACCAAAACTTGATATTTAAATAAATAAGCCAAAAGATATTTTATTACATAAGATATAAAATAGTCAACGTATTTTCTTAAAACTATATATACTTAAAAATGCTTTTAAAATACTTATATTAGGTTTTAAAACATTTTCTCTAAATATTACTTGAAATGACAACTTTACAATTTCCTTAAAAACTTGGAAAAACAAGTTTTTATTATAAAATCCCCTTCTTTATATATTCACAATTAATTCTTAAAAATTCATAAATATCTCAAACCACTTTTTAAATACTCTAATATAAGTTAGTAAAAACTTGTAAAAAATGAAATAAAATACTTAAATGTATGCATCTTTTCAAACCTTTAAAGTCCAAAAATCAAGGCTAAACGGGACAGTTTACACAAGTGAAGTTTTTGCCACTTTTCGAGATATTACTTTACTTTTTACTATCTAATCTTTTAATAGAATAAACATATATATATATATATATATAACTTTATAAATATGATGTGAAACCCCTAAGGATCTCTCTACAAAGGTCCATAGAAATCATCGAAAACAAGGCAATTCCAAACTGCATCTATAGCGATTATCGCTATAAGTGCACTTTCAAATTCGAATCCAATCTAAACCAAAGTCCATCTATAATTTATGTGCTTGTTCTAAGATCTTATCACAAGTCATAAAAGTCCATTCAAGTTCATTCCAAGTCCATTCATATGAATCACATATGCTTCTTGTTTTCAAACAAGAATCAAACAAATGTTTTCAACAATGTCAATAACAATTCAATAACTTAATCACAATTAAAAAACAATATATATGCTATATTTTCCATTCTAAGAGGTGTGTTAACTCACATTTTATCCAATAACAACCATGATCCAAGCACCCAAGTCCAAATTCAACCTTGCAAAACCTTCTTCCTTCCTTCCTTCTCTTGCTTTCTCCTTTCTTTGCCTCCAAACCCCTTAATATGCTCACGGCCTTCAAGGGTAGCATGAGTGTGGCTTTATTTCTTCAACTTCTAACTAGGTAGGATGTTTTGCAATGTTTTCGCAAGGCTTCACTCCAAATTTGAGTTGATTTGGATTTGATTGCAATTAATTTGCTTTAGGAATTTAGAGATGACGACGAAGAAGAAGCCATTTAAAGAGAGCTTGGTTTGGTTTGTGAATTCATGATTTATTCCGAAGGGTGTGCCTCTCCTTTTATAAGCTTCATATGGTGTTGCCTAAGCTTGCTGTCACCCCTCCACCAGCCATTGAAGACCTACCACCCATCACTTCTCCTTTACATCATTTCTCTTTTTATACTAATTACCATTATACCCCTCTCATGATAATATCTCTTATCCTAATGGAAGCTTCTAGAATGTTCCATGCTTCATGAAGAGGTGTATGATAATTAGTTGCTAATGTGTTCATTTGATCATTATGCAAGTGCACAAGAGTTCGAACAACTTATATCGAATGAAAAGCTGTTTACCGATAAACCGATTTTCGGTTACATTATCGATTGTTCTTCGAAGAATATATTTTTGTAAACAATTTTTCAAAACAAGTTTCTTATCATTATTAATTAATTAAATGATGTCTAACAAGGTTATAAAATCATATTTATAACATTTAATTATATTTCAAAACGTTTCGATATTCGAAGTTCGAATTTTCGGGTCGCTACATATGTAGAAATATTCTGGGTACAATAAGTAATTAATTAGGTGTGTATATAAATGTTATATAAATGTGTATCGATGTATGATATCGATAATAATTTAAATTAGATTTAAATAGATTTAATTGCTAATGGGTTTAAACTCCTTTGGGTCCATCATTGACCAACTGGCCGATAAAAAATGCTGAGGGGGAAAAGATTTAGAGCATGACTTATTAAGACGAGATGGTGGAAGATATTTCTACTAGGTCCCTTATTTAAGTGAAACCAAGCCTCCACTTCTTAGATTGATGTTCTTTCCCTATCTCTCCATCTTTATGCTACCAACCCCTTCTTCCTACCCATCTTATAGCCATATATTATTACAACCCCAAACATACAAAATTCATTTAAGTAGTGGGACTTCGAAGCTTGCATCTTTGGACTGAGATCTGATAGATCTAAGAGATGATATGGGTCGATTATGAGTCTAAGGCTATGTAGTTTCAGGTATATTCTTGTTTACATTTATATATGATGTTTTATAGGATCATATATATATATATATATATATCACCACATGCATATATGTCAATACCATATTAATTCATATATTGTTTCATTATTTAATTATTAGTAGATAATGTCTATATAGTCTAATTTAAAAAAATATTTAAAATGTCTATATAAAAATATTTTGGCATTAATAATACCTTAATGAAATTTTCAATTGTAAACAAAAAATTTAAAATTTTAAAACATTATTTATTAATTGATTTATATATATATATTAAATTAGAATAAAATAATATACATAATTTATATTTATTTTTGGTAATTTAGATAATTTTTTTTATTATCGACCAAATGATATTTATAATTATTTTAAATATTTTATTACATAATAAACTAATTACCAATTTAAATACAAATATATTTAAACTTAATTTATATAAATAAAATTCTTTGGACAATTGAACAAAAATTATGCCAAAATATATTATATATATTGTAATATTTATTTGTATCAAATATTTAAAATAATATATATATTATTCAATTATTACTAAAATTATTTTCAACCTAAAAAATCTATTTTAAATTATATATCTATATCTATATATATATATAATAAAATATACATAGTTAAATTTAACATATTTACCAATTTTGAATTTGGGTCTTAGATTTTTTAAAAATTTAGATTTTTTTTTAAAATTTAGATTTTTTTTGGCATAGCTAGCGAGGTTAACTTGTAACGACCCCAAATTTTATATATATTTTAAATTAATAATTAATTAATTTTTGAATAAAGATTTGTGAAATAAATCGATAAATGGATGCGAGTTTCCCCGAAGTCAAATAAATGTTGTATAAACCATTTAAATTTAAAAATATTGTAATTATTATATATATGTGAATATATATGTGTTTGAGCATATATGAGTGAATTTGAAATGATATGTATGTATGTATATATATTTGATTTGAATTTAAAATTGAAAATAAATGGTTTAATAATAATAATAAATGATAATAATAGATATTAAGTTATAAATAGAATCGAAATATATAAGATAAATTATATAGTTTTATAAAAAAAATGAAAGTGTATAAAACAAATAAAAATAATAAAGAAAGATTTAATAAAAATTAGAAGTTCACTTGTATTTTAAAAGTAATCAAAACAAAAAGAAAACAACTTACATTCAAATAAGTAAAAATATAAAGTGATTACACTACAATAATTCAAACAACAAGTAAACAAGACAAAGACAAAATAAAAATATATTCAAAACATAGGTAAGATGTGCCAGGCTTGTATATTTGTAGCTATAATTAAGTATGCAAGCAAGTAATAAGTAAAAAGAATAGGGTATGTAGCCTGTAAAGGCAAGAAAAATAGAAAATATGCAGGCAAGTAATATCATATTGGTACATACGAAAGTGAAGAGAAAAGATAGGTGTGCAATGTGTAAGGTACCAAAGCATTTAATACTGTCATCACTAGTACACAACATAAGATCATTTCAGCCTCCATTTTTAAAAATCTCTGACCCATGTTTATAAGAAATAGAAAATAGTGTACCAGCATTTGTAAACCTAGATGACACCTTCCCCTGTAAAATCTTTCTCTATATATTTACATCTGCCTATTTTAGTTCGATCATCAACATAGCAAAGCCATAAGAAAAGAAAGAAAGAAGTAAACATCACCATTCTTATACACTCAAATTCAACTTCAACTCAAATCTTTTGCATGCTCTGTTCCTATTTCTGGAAAAAGAAAAATCAAGTGAGCAACTTTTGTTTTAAAACTTAAAAGTTTGGATCTGCTGAATACTTATCTGTGAGTAACTTCACATTTTAAAGTGTTACCTACCTGTTGCATATGGATTACTAGAAATGAATATGCTTTGAATGTTTAAATTGTGATGAATCTTCCATAGATGTACAAATATCTATAAGTATGCATGGTTGTGTATCTGTCTTTCTCTGTTCTCATTTTTCCCAGCTCAGATTTACAAATCAAACTCCATCTCCTAATCTAATAACTATTAGAACTTAAAATATGAACAAAGAATGTTGGTTTGATTTTGAACTAAGTGTTTAAAATGTATTCAAGTTAAAAACTTGTCAATGTCTCTGGGAAACAAAAGAACTGAGCACAACCCCAACTATGTCAAAAACATTCAAACTACTTAATTCACCAATTCAGGTATGGGGATTGAATTTACATACAAAAATATGTTTTTTAAAGTTAAAATCAAAATTTTTAAATGGGGGGTTAATGAGCAGTTTGGAATTGAATAAAAATTGGGTTTTGGGCATTTTCTGGCGACCGGCTAGTTCGTGGGGTTCGAGGTTTTTCGTGGTGATGGAGGAGCCTATGGGGTGTCGGCGAAAAATGGGTGGAGGTGGCGAAGATGCCGGTGGCATTGGCGGCAAGCAATTCATTTTTGTAAACCTAGTTTTGTCACGGGGTAGATGTTTTGTTCGTTCGACCTCCCCTGTTGATCGAGTGCTATCAAGTTTGGGGTGATGGTAGGGGGAGCGATGATGAACAAATGGCCGGAGTTTCAAACTCTCTGGTGGACGAGTCGGTGAGAACAGCGTGTTGATAGGTTTCGAGGCGCAGTGCTTTCGCGTTTCCAGGTTTCGAATTTTTAAGTCGAAATTCGATCGCGTCGACGTGGCGGAACTTCGATGATCGGAGGTTGGTACAGGGATGAATTATGACGTGGGGAGGCCGGCAGCGTTGATCGGAGACGCCTCCGTTGTTGGTGCACGTGCACGTTTGGGGTGGCGTATCTGTTGCGTTCGAGGTTTTGGGGAAGAAGAAGCAAACATGGGATGGCTCGAGTTATTCGAGTATGAGACTCGAAGCAGCGGAGATAAGACTCGAAGCAAATATTAATTACTCGGGTTAGTATCTTGTTACAGGCTTAAGCCTGCAAGTCTTAAGAAAATTTTAAAACTGGAATTTAAAATAAGAAGTGAAGATTCAAACGAGTTTTAGAATCTGATTCAAGTTTAGTTGAATCTCAGTTTAAAAATAAATAAAGTTTTTTTTAATTTGTTTAACTACTTTAAAAAGGTTTAAGTAGTTTGAATTTTAAGGGGAAGTTTGAATTGTAAGTAAAATTTAAAATCGGAGATTTAAATCTGAATTCAAATCTTAGTCTTGAAATAAAAGGAGTTTTAAATTTAAATTGTAATTAAAAATGATAAATCTTGGTAAATTACTTTGAGAAAAGTAATTAAAGAATTGTTAATAGTTAGTGAAGGTCATTAACTAGGATTATGATAATAACGAACTAATATGATTAATTTTGATAATTAATTAGATTAATCAATTGAAGATAATCAATTGTAAATTGTTAATTACTTAATGAAAGCAATTAAGGGGTTAATTAATTAAGTAATTAGTTTAAGGTTAATTAATTAATATGATGTATAAATTAAGGAAATTAATTTGAGGATAAATAAATAAATGATTAATAGATAATTAATTAAAAATGGTTTGTAATTAATTAATGATTAATTAACCAGGATTAGTAAGTTATTCATAAGTAATTAATCTGGTATAAATTAATTATAATGAGATATTAATTGATTTTACCTATGGATATTTGGGTTCTATTTGGATGACTTGATTGTTGATATCCCTGATTGTGATGCTTTGTGATACATCCTGATTTATGTTGTGATCTGAAATTTCTATTTCTGTGATATATTACTATGTGAATATGAAACCCTTGACCCGTAAAACGACACTTGAATTTCGATGCGATAGGGAGTCGGATTCCAGTTGGTTATCCGAAACCCACATCGAATTGTAATAGTGAATCTTTGTGACTGATAAATTTATTTTATCTATGAATCTGTGAATGAAGGTAAGCGTTGTGGATTATACCGCTTATCGTTATCGATATATTTGTGATGATTGATGTTGTGCACTATTGTGTAAAACCCCTGGACCACACTTTTACACACACAAATATGGATTTCACGTGGAAATCGGTTAAATCACAGATAATTTAAAATTTAATATTTTTGAAATTGGAATCTTAATTTCAATTGATTTTGAAATTAGAAATTGGGGTTTAAAGTGAAAAGCTTTTGAAATGGAATTTCAAAGATAAAAGTTATTTTGAATAACTTAATCGAGTTTTGAAATCTAAATAATTTGATTTAAATTTGAATTCAAGTTTGAAATTGAATTCTATGATTTGAAACTAGGGATTGAAGATGCTATACAAGTTATATATGGGTTAAACCATTTTAAAGGAATTGATTTGGGAATTTGAATTTAATTCAAGGATTTTAACTCGTGTAAATATAATTGGATTTTTCTGAAATGAAACTATTTGTTTTCAAATAGTAAAAGCTTTCACATAAGTAATGAACTTCCAATTTGTGTTGAAAGGTTTCAAGTTGGAAATGAAATTGAAATGTTTTGAAAACTATGAAATGAGTCTTTGATTTCAAAGACCGGATGAGTTAATCTAACTTGAAATGGAATTGTTTTGGAAGACTATGAATGAATCTTTGGAAATGAGTTTTGAAAGCTATAAGTTAAATCTTGATTTAAAGATTTAACGAGTTAATCTAATTGAAACAAAAATTGTTTTGAAAATCTATGAATGAATCTTTGTGAACGGGGTGAACTTTGTGAATTGAATCTTTTTGTTTAAAAGATTAAAAGTGTGGAAATTGTTTAAACCATTGAAGGTTTTTGAAATGAATCTTTTTGTTTAAAAGATTGGAAATGGTAATTTGTTTTAACCATTCGAATGAAAAGTTTTAAGCTTTAAGCGGTGATTTAACTGAGACCCCAGTATCCATATGATTTTTAATTGCGCTCGTTATTCGGTTTAGCTGGGAGAGGACCTTTGTGTCATATAACCCATTCCGAATAATGATACGTCGTATATGGATAGCATTTGAAGACCGGTGGTGAAGACCGGATATTTTCGAAAATGAAAGGACAACTCGTCGAATGTCTCTGCACCGACTGGTCCCCGGTATAGAGATTTTATCACCCTTTGTGATGGGAAGTCCGGACGTGATTAGAAATTATCCGGATTTGCAAGGGCTTCTTTGGAAGTGCCTTCGGTTCCGTTCGATCCTGGAACGGACTTGTATGGATGTGTGTCTGACGTTACACTTTGAGATGTAAAGCTGGTTTCTATCAAATACATTTCTGTTGGTGGCGGAGAATTTATTCTCTTAGCTTAACACCCTTCTCTGAGACGTACGAGCTCAGAGGTTATGTAGTTGATGGTTACTAGTGATACATTCCCAATTTGGTAATGTGGCATACGAAGTGCTGCTGATCAATTGTTGATCAAAGCGTGGCTTTGTGAAAAAGCGTGGCTTTGTGGAAAAGCGTGGCTTTGTGAAAAAGCGTTGCTTTGTGGACGAGACTTCGTCGAGCCTCACAACCTGGTAATGGTCAAAACAGGAATGTTGCGACAAAGGTTTGTAGGGGTAGCGCCCCTAGGGTATGTCATTTCCTTCTGGATAAAAGGTGATATCATGGTATGGAGCCCAGATATTTTACCTATGTGGATGCTGCATAGTTATTATACTTTGTGGTTGTTGCTGTATGATCGAGAGCTCTCGGATAAAGGTCGGTGACGACCGAGGGATGACATGACTCGTGTGTTAGTTACCTAGTTACAGCTGTACAGCGTGAGGTAGCGTCGGCCTTTTGTTTGCAGAGATCCGGTTAGGTTCTCGGGGCGTCTTTCCAGAGGCGTTTCCATTTCGGTAAGGAAGTTCCTTTGCCTGATCATTTGTTGGAAATCCAAAGAAACAATACGAACCCTGTACGGTTTTAGTTGTATAACCTGCCATGGAATGTGGCGGTAACCTGTTATTGAACATGGTAGCTATAGTAGGCATACGATGAAATGTTGTATGCTGGCTAAGATTGATATTATACTTTCGAAATATTTTCACACTATGCACTAGTAATAATATCAAAAGAGTTTTCTTTTGCGTAGTAAGCATGTTTGACTATCATAAGAAGAAATCTCCTCCAATTCTGCGATTGCATTGTGTGTGTGGTGGGAGGTCTTATGGTAGTTTCATTTTCGAAAAGCATTGCGGGTTTTCAATGTTTAAAAGCCTTTTGTATTTGTTTAAAGATAAACTGTTTTTGTTGCTCACACCAGTCCCATGACTGATCCGGAGTTTATTGTTCTCTTCCTAAACTCTGGGTGCCCACTATTTTTCCACACGGGCAGTCTAGAGTTGGGTTTCTCAGATATTCAGGTTGAGTAGATTATTTGGAGCTGGTTCAGTTCTTGGAGTTCATGGACTGACGTTGCTTATCTTGGAGCATTCTATTGGAGACATTCTATCCGCTGCTGGCGTTATCTATTTTCTTTCCGCTGCTATTTCTTGTATCATATCTCTTATGTATATTGATATTCATTATATCACTCAGTTGTATCAGATATTGTATATCAATGTATTATTCTTTTTCTTTTCCGCTGTGTTATTTACTTAATTGTGTTATAAGCTCCGGCGACTCGGATTTGAACGGTCGAATCTACGGCATTCGAGTACGATGTAAAGTATGGGTGCCGATTTTCGAGCGCGAAAAATCCGGGACGTTACATAACTGGACCCCTACCAATTTATTGAACCATTAAAGAGAAATATAAACCAACCTAAACATGCTTAGGTCAGAAGAATATTAAGGATAACAAGGCTAGAAAAGAAATAAAAAATGAAAACCTAGAAACAAAGAGCTTCAAAACACACATGAGAAAACCACAACACAAAGCAGAAGAGAAAAAGACACAAAGAAAACAGAAAGGAGCTCAGTGACCAAAAGCATCATAAAATGCTTGAGAAAAGTGGATATAAACTGTTTCATCCCTTACTGATCTCATTAAGTATACCATGCAAAAAAAATTTAGATTTTGTTTGCTAAGTTAAAAAATATATTTTATTTGAAATTTTAATTTGAAAAATATAGTCTTGGTCAAATTTCGTATGATATTTTATAAGATATTATGAAACAACCCAAATTTTGAGTAAATATAATTTGAATTTTTTATTAGAATTTTGGAACGTTCTGTAGAATTTAGTCAACAAATCAAATTTTTGGAATTTATTTGATAATAAAAGAAAAATATTTAAAATTCAAAATTGAAATGTGAATTATATTTTGAAGTCCGAAAGTTGTTTGGAAAATTAATTTAGAAAAATAAATAATATTTTAATTTTTAGGAATTGTTTTCGAAATAAAATAATTATTTTAAAATTGTTTAAATCGGAAAGTATTATTTTAATAAAAGAAAAATCGTTATAAAAATGAAATAAAGTTTGAATAAAACGCCTTTAGTATGTTTTTAAATGGTTGTAAATTATTGATCTAAAGGCGATTCGAATTAAAGGTGGTTAGTGGTACTAATCTATTTTTAAGATAATAAATTAATCTTTTATTCAACCACCTTTTTCCTTCTTATCCAATAACATTATTATATTTTAACTTACCTTAAACTCTTGACTCCTAAGCCTTATTCCGACATACTTGTATAACCCTACCCTTACATCGATCCTTCTTCCTAAACACTGAAATCCAAATCAACGTAGTTTCTTTCTACTTCATCAAAAGCTAAGATTTTGACTTCTTCAGCAAATCAAAAAAGGAAAGTTAAGGATGTGAGTATAACCCATATTTTTATTTACAGTGAGGATTACCACCTTGTTTTACTTTCAACTTGCTTCAATCAAAATTTATAATGGCTTGGCCTATTGTGTTTCAATTTATACCAATGAATGTTAGATTTAAATGATGGTTGATCATAGAAATTAGATTACTAAAGCTATGCTATATTATTCTATCACTTTTAGTTTGAAACAAGACATATATATTTGAATTTAGATGTCAATAGGAGATGTTTTGAACCCCAATCGATTGTAGATTTTATAGTACCTGAAGTCAGGTGTATGCAAGTCAAAGATGGTAGAAAAATATGGGTGATTCCGACAGTCTACCAGTGATTTCCTAAAGCTTACTACTCTAGGATCGTCACAACCAGTCGACCATCGTGCACATGACCGATCGACCCGTCTGTGTAATCCAAGAGTAGTGGACTTTAGGAATTAAACAATAAGTTTATTTTTTTAATTATTTTAAACTTTTATATTTTGGTAATTTTAACCTTTTAAGAATTTGAAAAATAAGTTCGAAGTTCATAAAATATTTTAGAAAATTTTAGGGGGGTTAAGGAGTATGGATTTAAATTTAAAAATATGGTTTTAGTATTTTAAATTTTTAAGTATTTTCAATCTAAAAGACGATATGGATAAAATTGAAGTTTATTGATCTAAAAATTTCAAGAATTATATTTGGATTATTTTTGAGATAAAATAATATGTTTTAAATTGAATTTGAATTATTTAGAAATATATTGCGATTTAAAATGAAATAAATGAATAAATCCTATTTAAAAATAATTCAAATGAACTATGGTTGGGATGATATGTGCATGTGTTTATAATGCTATGCTAGGATATTTGTATATGAGTTTGAATTCCTTTAATGACTACAAGTTATTAAATTTAAAATCTTTGAATATCAATATTCGATGAATTTTGCTATGTTTAGCTTTATAAACGCTTACATTACGAATGATGTTGAAATTTGTAAGTTAATCCTATGATGCATGAACATGACATCTGTATGTGATATAAAATGGGACTTGATGCCATTTTAGGAATAAATGGTATTTTGGAAGGTGACAAATGAATTTAATTTGAATTTAATCTATGAAGAAAACAAGTCAAGGTGACGCTACTTGACTTTAGAATCTATCTTAGCGGATAGACTATGGGTCGCACCCTAAATTGTGA
Organism: Allium fistulosum; assembly: GCA_030737815.1. NCBI lineage: Eukaryota > Viridiplantae > Streptophyta > Magnoliopsida > Asparagales > Amaryllidaceae > Allium > Allium fistulosum. The sequence goes on along the minus strand of CM060908.1, from coordinate 79,352,058 downwards.
CAACCTGGTTCGTCTCACTTATTGTCCAAACGATTTGTTGCATGGATACAACCATGGTGACAAGTGCAGTGTGAATGTGAAATGGGAAATAGTTAAGAGTATTCTTGTTTATGGAATCAGAGGAATAAAGATAAAGATTATATCACAACGGTATGAGCGCCAACGATGAAGGGGAGAAGATAATGGAACTAATAGATTGTCTAAGGGCACTAACAACGTACGATCAGAATGTATACAAATGAAATAAGCCGTGATACTAGTTTGAAGAAGAATCTGTAAGAGTGAATAATAAGTAGGATTCACTAATGATTATGGATCTCGTATACGAATGACTTGAGAGACGAAAAATTTATAGAATAACAATTACAACTTCTAAAATGTGAATAGGATGTGATATCCCAGTTGATTATATTGTAGTTGTGAGTCACTTTAAATAGTGCAGGGACATATGTATTTTCACTGATATGAGTATATTTGAAGGGAGGAGGACTAATTTAGATTATGGGGTGTAACAACCCATACTTTTAATCAATATTTTAAATTAAATTTATTTGAAAACTTTGATTTTTAAATCATTTTAAATTGAAATATTGGAATTTTCCCATGAAATTTTGGATTTTGTTTGTAATTTATTTTCCAAATATAATAAAACAATTATTTTCTGGAAATTTTATATTTTGGTCAACTTTGGTCAAATTTTGACTTACAGTTGAAATTTCTAAATTTTAATTTTTAAACTTCTAATCTTTTTCTTTGGAGCAGAATATAATTCTGATATCCGTTCTGCTTTTCGTTTCGTCAAATTCTGTTTTATACTTTTTGAATTTGCTAAAATACAGCGTCTTACACGTAATAATTTTCTGCATTTTATTTTCTATTTTCCTATGTTCATTTCTCTATTCTATTTTCTATTTTTATTTTGTTTAGACTTTGATTTATTTATTGAATTTTATTTTGATTTTTTTGCTTTGGAAATTTAAAGAGACTTTGGTTTCTCTTTATAACTTATGCCTTTTCATTTGCCTAGCTATTCACATCCCTTAGCCGTTCATTCTCTACCTCATAGTCGTACAAAACATTTCATTATCCCACACTTCTCATTTCATTTTTCACGTACATTTCTCATCTCCTCTTTCTCAAGTTTCTCATGTCTTCCCCTTTCTCTTTCCCTTCTCTCTTTTGTTTTGTTTTCTCTTTTGCTCGGCCATCACCATGTCCATGCCTTAGCCGATCACATCTCCACCTCCACCACCACCATGATCGGCCACCACCACCTCATCACCACCACCAAACCATGGCCGTGACCCATAGATCCAAAACCACCATTAAAACTCTGATGAAAACCATAGCCGAATCCTATGTATACATCACCTTCCTTTTTACTAGCCTCGACCACCCCTTATTCCTCCATCCCCTTTGCCTTTGCCATGACCAGAACCATCCATGGCCGTGACCTGATGTGACCTGACCCAAGCCTAGAACCATAGACCGAGCCATTTTAGCATAGGGCCAAACCCAATAGTGCATGCCTTTGCCCTTTTGCCTTCCATTATGTTATAACTTTCATTTCTTCACATTCCTTTGCCATAGCCATGCTTGTGTGTGACCATGGCTGAGTCTATTAGCTTTAAAACCATCATGGCCGAGCATAACGTGATGATGATCGAGCCCATTGTAGTGTGGCCGAGCCCACTTGATGGTTAAGGCAAGTCTATGTCACTTTGATTCATACCTTTACATTGTTTTAATTTCTATTCTTTTGTATGTTGAATCACATACTTATGTTTGTGATATTGTGTTGTTTACAAGATTTGGATTTTGACTCTCCATCCACTCGTATTTAATTCGTGCTTTGTCGTGCTTTTCGGAGTAGTTTTGTCTTGTGTTTGATTGTTATCTCCAACTTTAAAAAGGTGAGTTTATCACTCTCGACATTCGTACTTATATAATTGTGAAACAATGACATGTGAATTGTAGAGATTGATATACTATGTTGATTAATCCATATATGCTTGTGATATGATTATATGATGTTAAATACTGCTTATAATTTTGTTACATCTCCTGTTATGATATGTTATGCTATAGTATCTATTTTATTTTCTGCATCTCACACTGCAAGTTCCCTTTTCACTATGGGTTGAAATGATACATACCCGAACGGACATTAGAATAGGGAAAAATCATATGAGCTGAAATGATAGGCTCGAGTGATTTTTATTGTATTCGTTTGACTTGGGATTGCTGGTTTGAAATGATAGAACCTGGATTTTTCTTTTTAAATGACGGATTGAAATGATACATATCCGTATCACTTGACCTAGGTTAGAAAATATTATACAGACCCATGGATAATTTTAAATAATATTTTCCTAAAGATTATTAAGTATTTTGAATTTTATTTTATGAAATTTTAACTTAAATTGTGGTTTAGTGATTTACAATATAAAGATACATTGGTTTTCTATAAGTTAAAATTTTATAAGTCAATAAGTGGTTTTACTTGAAATTTTAAAGATATATTGGTTTTAAATTGAATTTAAAGATCTGCATGGATGATAAATAATTTAATAATTAAATTTGATTTGATATGGAATTTTAAATCTAACCTAGTGATTTTAATAGATTTTATTTTATGAAATGGATTTTTTTGTAAATTTAATAATTATGATTTAAATGGAAAAATGTATCTTAAATTATGACTTAACTTAATAATGGAAAGCTTGGTTTCAATTGGAAATGTGAAGTTTGACTTATTAAAAGAATATTTTGTTTATGAAATGGGTATTTCAAATAAAGTGTTAAGTTATTTGTTAAAATAAAAAAAGTTAAGTAAATAGTGTACTTTTGACTTAATAAATGAATTATAGTTAATTTGGATATTTATTTATAAAAAGTTATTTTATTTAAATCATAAGTTAAGTAATATCCAAATAAATAATTTTGAAAAGTGAAATAAGTTTGATAGGTTAAAAATGGGAAAAGTAGAAGATATATTGTTTTTAAATTGTTATAGTAAAAACTTATAATAGTATTTGTAGCATTTCTGAAATGCTATGGGTTTCAGGTAACATTCTATAAGTGCTACCGTTGCTGGAAATGAACTGGTTTTGAAATACTAATATATCTACCACAGCAGTTTATAAGTGCTGCTATTTCTGAAATTAAACTAAGTTTTGAAATACCACTATGTCTACTACAGCACTTTATAAGTGCTGCTGTTTCTAAAACCGAACTCTTTCGCAACACTAAAATACCTACTGTAGCACTCTATAAATGTTGTTGTTTTGAATTTGACAATGTTTTTGAAATGTTAATATATTTACCGTAACACTTTAAGTGCTGTTGTTGCTGAAATTACAATGAACTTTGGAAATGAATAATATTTTGGAAGATTTTGACATTGGATTTAAACGGTTTAAATGAATATGTTTTGAGGTGAAATATAAACCATTTTTGAAATTTATAAGTTAATACAATGATTTCGAAATTGGTATAATTGAACGAATGAACTTAAAAATGCTATAACTTTTGTAATGAATATTATTTTAAAGGTGTATGATTTTCTAAGTATTATGATTTCCAAATAATAACATTCCAAAATGGTTATTATTTCAAAGTAGTATGGTTTCAAAGTGTTTGGTTTCAAAGGTGTTATAACTTTGAAAGTACTATAGTTTTTGGAAATGAATTTATTTGAAATTGTATTTAATTACGAATTGTTTTTAAATATATCAATTTGAAACTTATTGAATTTAAGATTTAAGGATATGACTTTATAACATGGTTTTGGTTTAAGATGATTTAAAGGAATATTTCAAGTTTAAATAAATTGAAGGAAATATTCAGTGATTGGAAATTAGGGTTTATTTATATGATGTTTGGTTTTGAAGTATAAACTAGTTTTGAAATGGATATGATATTTGGTTTTGAAGTATAAACTAGTTTTGAAATGGATATGATATTTGGTTTTGAAGTATAAACTAGTTTTGAAATGGATATGATATTTGGTTTTAAAGTATAAATTATTTTGAAATAAATATCCATGGGTTATAATAATGACTGGTTGTTAAAGAGACCGGGATCAGATATGGACATACTCTCTGTCGATACCGAAAACCACTTTAACAACTGTGTACACGGTGGAGATTCCAGAATAAAGTAGGATGGTGGCGACGGTCCTATTGAGGTATGAACGTGGACCCGACTTCCGTGAGTTGGCTTAAGGTGACTAAAATAGGAGCTATCTCGGGCCAATGAGGTAGCACCTCTGATCGGACACATTTCTTCGATACCATTCTATTACTTTGTGATTGATTTGGTGGCCACCCTTAGATTTTTGATTTGGGAGTGTGTTCCGAGGTGGGCGGTAGTGGCTGCTACGCGTTTCCACCAGCCCTTGTGCGTAATTGGTATATCTACCCTAGCATTGCCTCGTTTTGCCGTGTCACCTACCACAGCGAGCTTTACTACGAGTTTGGTTTTGTGCCATAGCCTGTGGAGTATTTAGGGTAGCCTCCCGATCTGGAGGTATGCTGATACTGGATAGACTACTGGGACTATTATGTGTTAAGGGGGATATGGGTAACTCCTTAATGCTATTTAAAAGTAAGTTTATTTTATTATTAGACATTATTATAATAACGAATATTACTACATAGTAAATAGTTTAACGGATCCTTAGAGGATGGGCGGTCCCAAGCATCCTTTAAGTTACTTGTGCATTTTATTACAGTTCACTTGAGTTGGTTTACATTGTGTAAGTATGTATGTCCTGACTCGAGTGTTTGTGTTTTGCTTTACGCTCGGGTTAGACTGAGTTGTACCAGTATTCGAGACTCACTTTTGGAGTTGGAGCTTCGCTTGGATCCATCCATTGATTCTGCTTTCAGTAATTCAGTTGATTCCAGTGATGTATTCAGATCTTGTATTTGACTATTGTATTGAGACATCTTTGTATTCGTGATTTCTGTTGTATCTTGTTAACTCTGTTATTATGTATATAGTAGCTTCATGAACTACTATTTCTTGCTTCCGCTGCATTTTTATGTTACTCTGTGTCGGTGATCTGTGATTTATTTACTGTATATTCTGAGTTTTGCCAAATTTATATTTACAATTCGGTATTTTGAGCAATTCAAGTCCAGCATGTGCGGATGCGAATGGTTGAAAATATTGGGATGTTACATTTGGTATCAGAGCTTTGGCTCTAGGCAAAGCTTAGCATATATGGTAAATTTATTTACAGAATCACTTTCGTTCGAGCTTGAATTCCTTCTTCTTCGATCCGGTTTCCTTTGAATTTTGGAATGTTCCCTCGGTTCCAAAATCCATTCTTGTCTCTCCCTATTTGTCTTCTTTTGATTATGGAGTATCCCATAACTCCACTTCGAATGATCTTTATAATGAATAGGTGGTCTCGCCAATCTTCGAATGATTGTAAAGGGGTGAAACTCCCTTACAAGAAGCATTGATTCACCGAAGATTTCTGCATCCTCGGTTTATAATGTTATCTATCTCTTGTTATCCCAAATTATATCTCTTGAGATCGGATGTAGGTTGTCCCAGAACTCTACATCGATCTTATTCTTGAAGTCATGGTCGACCCGGTTAAGGTTGCCAGTGATTTTTATAAGCTATTCATTCCCTTATTCTGTTATTTAATCATCTTGTCTTTTGTTTCCAACTTATCTTCAAATCATTCTTGAAGTATATTTGTAAACTAATATTTAAAAAGTTTTAATATATATGGTGTTGTTTGAGTTGTTGATGTTGATTTGGGTTTCCGATCGATTTGTCTGATCAACGCTATCGATAGGATCCCCAAAACACTTGAACATAGCAAACTGACACCATATTGTTTTCAAATTTGGTAAATGGGATAAATTTTGTATAATTATATTTTATATATGTAAAAATTTTGAAATTTTATAGTTAATTGAATTGGATGTTAAGAAATAATATTTGACTTTATATATATAGCTTGAAAACCATTGGCTTTTGTCTCATATATTAATAATTGAACTATAAAAATATGGTTATAAATTAATTGGGAAATTTAAATGAATTTAAAATCAAGAATTTGAGAATTTAATTTCCGATGATTTCGAACTTTGGTTTTTAAGTTTTAAAGGGTATATTATTTGAAATATTTCCGAATAGAAACCGTTTCTAAATTTTCAAAGTTTTAAATCAGTGCTCTTCTCTTTGTCGCTGGGAAATAGTTTCGCTGATGACTACAGCATCATCGACATTCATTTTCGAGTTTCGAAGTGAAGAGACCATTCTGTAGCTTTGCTACAGTTTTGCTTTGAAGAATTAAATTGATTTGAATTTCTAAAAAAAATTTGACTTGATTTATAATATATATATTGATAGATGATTTAAAGTTGATTGATATATATTATGTATATATATTTATTTATCTCTAGAATAGTTTGAAGTTAATCGGAAATTTAATTCTTAAATTTTATCTTAAAGGATGATTTCAATTATAAAATGAAGCCAAAATTTTGAATAAATATTTAAGCTTGAAATAATTGAATTAGAAAATTTTATTTGTATAATATTCTATTACATTCCAATATAACTTACCTAAATTAATAAGAAGTTGAATATGTAATTGGATAATATACAATATAAAAGGATTTTATAAATAAAATGAGTGGTTATAATAAATGTTATACACTTAAATTTTAGTTATAAAGAGATTTATAGAGGTAAAGAGAATAAAAGGTTAATTGAGTAATTACAATATAAAATGGTGTTAAAGGAATTTATAAATAAATTGGAGCAGTTATAAAAAGTGTAAATAAACTTAATAATATGATTAGATATATTAAGTTGAATAAATTTAATAATAATTTTGGAATAAAGAAGAATGAAATTTAGTGAATAAATTATGAGTATAATAAATGATTTTCAAATTCATGACTTTGGAAAATTGTTAATTTAAGATAATTGTATGATGAGATAATGAGATTAAGAATAGTTAAGATTTATTTAACTTAAGTGAAATCAAATGGATGAAATTAATTATCAATGTAAGTTGAAATTTTCATGGTTTTAAATTTATTATCCTATTATGTTTTCCAATCTATTTTCTTTCTGGTTGTTTCCATTCTCCTACCTTCTAAGTGGGAAATCGAATTTCGAATTGGTCAGCCCATGGAGCTGTTGTTTCTCTCAGCTTGATTTTTCCTCAGACTTTCACCAGCTCAGTGTTGCTGTGGAAAGTATTCCCAAGACTACTTTCCGTACTGAGAATGGTTTCTATGAATGGTTAGTCATGCCTTTTGGTTTGACTAATGCTCCTGCTTTCTTTTCGATCTAGTCTTTATTTATGATATTCTTGTCTTCTCTAGTCTGAGGAAGAGCATGAATCTCATTTGAGCTTTGTTCTGGAAACTCATAGAAATCATCAGTTGAAAGCTAAATTCTCGAAATGCCATTTCCGGAAGGATGAAGTCTGATTTCTTGGGCTTATTGTTTCTGGTAAGGGAGTTTCTATTGATCCAGTTTAGATCACTGTGATCGATGTAAGTCTTCTTTCCTTCTCTTTTCTCTTTATCATTCAATCACTCTATCTTTTCTGTTGTCCTAATATTTCTCCCTATTCTGTACAGGATTGGAAAACTCATAGGACTTCATTTGATATTCGTAGTTTTCTGGGCCTCGCCGATTATTATCGGAGATTCATTGAGAATTTTGCTCGGATGGCTGCACCTTTCCTTGCTTTGACTCGTAAGAATGTTAAGTTTTACGAGAGTATCTGGGTTATTGTTAATAGACTGACCAAGTCCGCTCATTTCATTCCGGTCAAGTCTACTCGTTCTGTTCTATTCTGGCTTTGATCTATTTGAGAGAGATTGTTCATCTTCATGGGGTTTCTATCAGTATCACTTATGATAGAGATCCCATATTCATCAGTCGGTTTTGGAGAGTCTTTCTGGAATCTTTGGATACTCACTTGAATCTGAACACTGCTTACCATCCACAGACCGACGGTCAAACGGAAAGAGTGAATCAGATTCTGGAGGATCTTCTTCATGCTTGTGTTCTTGATTATGGAGGATCTTGGAAATATCATCTCCATCTCATCGAATTTACCTATAACAACAGTTATCAGGTATAATTTCAATTTTCTATTTTACCTTGTCTTTAATCCTCTATCTATCTTATTTTATCTTTTATACCCAAGCTAGTATTGCAATGTCTCAGTTTGCTGCCATTACGGACGACCTTGTAGATTTCCATCTTGCTGGATTGAATCCAGTAATCGTTCGGTTCATTGGTCCTTGATGCATCTAAGAGAGGTTTGGTTCTTTGGCTTATCGCAGGATTTGCCTGAGAAGTTTTTCTGGAGTGCATATGTATTCCATTGTTTCGCATCCTTGTCGGTATCTTCATGATCCATCTATGATTGTCCAGACTTCTGCTCTCGAGAGTTTGGATATTGAATTAACCATTACTGTCGAGAGGAAGCAACTTCGTATTGTAGATAGAGGTACGAAGCAGTTGACAAGGAAATCTGTCATCCTGGTCACAGTGCAGTGTTGTACTGATGTTCGGAACTGTACCTGGAGACGGAGGAAAGCATACATGCTTCAAATCCGGAAGTGTTGTTTCAGGTATTATTCTCCGTTCTATTATACCTTTCTTGGTTCTTTCGTGTCTCGTTCCTTTTCGAGGACGAAAAGTTTTGAGTGGGGGAGAGTGTAACAACCCATACTTTTAATCAATATTTTAAATTAAATTTATTTGAAAACTTTGATTTTTAAATCATTTTAAATTGAAATATTGGAATTTTCCCATGAAATTTTGGATTTTGTTTGTAATTTATTTTCCAAATATAATAAAACAATTATTTTCTAGAAATTTTATATTTTAGTCAACTTTGGTCAAACTTTGACTTACAGTTGAAATTTCTAAATTTGAATTTTTAAACTTCTAATCTTTTTCTTTGGAGCAGAATATAATTCTGATATCCGTTCTGCTTTTCGTTTCGTCAAATTCTGTTTTATACTTTTTGAATTTGCTAAAATAGAGCGTCTTACATGCAATAATTTTCTGCATTTTATTTTCTATTTTCCTATGTTCATTTCTCTATTTTATTTTCTATTTTTATTTTGTTTAGACTTTGATTTATTTATTGAATTTTATTTTGATTTTTTTGCTTTGGAAATTTAAAGAGACTTTGGTTTCTCTTTATAACTTATGCCTTTTCATTTGCCTAGCTATTCACATCCCTTATCCATTCATCTCCACCTCATAGCCGTACAAAACATTTCATTATCCCACACTTCTCATTTCATTTATCACGTACATTTCTCATCTCCTCTTTCTCAAGTTTCTCATGTCTTCCCCTTTCTCTTTCCCTTCTCTCTTTTGTTTTGTTTTCTCTTTTGCTCGGCCATCACCATGTCCATGCCTTAGCCGACCACATCTCCTCCTCCACCACCACCATGATCGGCCACCACCACCTCATCACCACCACCAAACCATGGCCGTGACCCATAGATCCAAAACCACCACCAAAACTTTGATGAAAACCATAGCCGAACCCTATGTATACATCACCTTCCTCCTTACTAGCCTCGACCATCCCTTATTCCTCCATCCCCTTTTCCTTTGCCATGACCAGAACCATCCCTGGCCATGACCTGATGTGACCTGACCCAAGCCCAGAACCATAGACCGAGCCATTTTAGCATAGGGTCGAACCCAATAGTGCATGCCTTTGCCCTTTTGCCTTCCATTATGTTATAACTTCCATCTCTTCACATTCCTTTGCCATAGCCGTGCTTGTGTGTGACCATGGCTGAGTCTATTAGCTTTAAAACCATCATGGCCGAGCATAACGTGATGATGATCGAGCCCATTGTAGTGTGGCCGAGCCCACTTGATGGTTAAGGCAAGTCTATGTCACTTTGATTCATACCTTTACATTGTTTTAATTTCTATTCTTTTGTATGTTGAATCACATACTTATGTTTGTGATATTGTGTTGTTTACAAGATTTGGATTTTGACTCTCCATCCACTCGTATTTAATTCGTGCTTTGTCGTGCTTTTCGGAGTAGTTTTGTCTTGTGTTTGATTGTTATCTCCAACTTTAAAAAGGTGAGTTTATCACTCTCGACATTCGTACTTATATAATTGTGAAACAATGACATGTGAATTGTAGAGATTGATATACTATGTTGATTAATCCATATATGCATGTGATATGATTATATGATGTTAAATACTGCTTATAATTTTGTTACATCACCTGTTATGATATGTTATGCTATAGTATCTATTTTATTTTCTGTATCTCACACTACAAGTTCCCTTTTCACTATGGGTTGAAATGATACATACCCGAACGGACATTAGAGTAGGGAAAAATCATTATGAGCTGAAATGATAGGCTCGAGTGATTTTTATTGTATTCGTTTGACTTGGGATTGCGGGTTTGAAATGATAGAACCCGGATTTTTCTTTTTAAATGACGGATTGAAATGATACATATCTGTATCACTTGACCTAGGTTAGAAAATATTATACAGACCCATGGATAATTTTAAATAATATTTTCCTAAAGATTATTAAGTATTTTGAATTTTATTTTATGAAATTTTAACTTAAATTGTGGTTTAGTGATTTACAATATAAAGATACATTGGTTTTCTATAAGGTAAAATTTTATAGTCAATAAGTGGTTTTACTTGAAATTTTAAAGATATATTGGTTTTAAATTGAATTTAAAGATCTTCATGGATGATAAATAATTTAATAATTAAATTTGATTTTGTATGGAATTTTAAATCTAACCTAGTGATTTTAATAGATTTTATTTTATGAAATGGATTTGTTTTGTAAATTTAATAATTATGATTTAAATGGAAAAATGTATCTTAAATTATGACTTAACTTAATAATGGAAAGCTTGGTTTCAATTGGAAATGTGAAGTTTGACTTATTAAAAGAATATTTTGTTTATGAAATGGGTATTTCAAATAAAGTGTTAAGTTATTTGTTAAAATAAAAAAAAGTTAAGTAAATAGTGTACTTTTGACTTAATAAATGAATTATAGTTAATTTGGATATTTATTTATAAAAAGTTATTTTATTTAAATCATAAGTTAAGTAATATCCAAATAAATAATTTTGAAAAGTGAAATAAGTTTGATAGGTTAAAAATGGGAAAAGTTGAAGATATATTGTTTTTAAATTGTTATAGTAAAAACTTATAATAGTATTTGTAGCATTTCTGAAATGATATGGGTTTCAGGTAACATTCTATAAGTGCTACCGTTGCTGGAAATGATTTTTTTTTAAATACAAATATATCTACTGCAGCAGTTTATAAGTGCTGCTGTTTCTGAAATTAAACTAAGTTTTGAAATACCAATATGTCTACTACAACACTTTATAAGTGCTGCTGTTTCTAAAACCGAAATTTTTCGCAACCCTAAAATACCTACTGTAGCACTTTATAAATGTTGCTGTTTTGAATTTGACAATGTTTTTGAAATGTTAATATATTTACCGTAACACTTTAAGTGCTGTTGTTGCTGAAATTACAATGAACTTTGGAAATGAATAATATTTTGGAAGATTTTGACATTGGATTTAAACGGTTTAAATGAATATGTTTTGAGGTGAAATATAAACAAATTTTGAAATTTATAAGTTAATACAATATTTAGGAAATTGGTATAATTGAACGAATGAACTTAAAAATGCTATAACTTTTGTAATGAATATTATTTTAAAGGTGTATGATTTTCTAAGTATTATGATTTCCAAATAATAACATTCCAAAAAGGTTATGATTTCGAAGTAGTATGGTTTCAAAGTGTTTGGTTTCAAAGGTGTTATAACTTTGAAAGTAATATAGTTTTTGGAAATGAATTTATTTGAAATTGTATTTAATTAAGAATTGTTTTTAAATATATCAATTTGAAACTTATTGAATTGAAGATTTAAGGATATGACTTTATAACATGGTTTTGGTTTAAGATGATTTAAAGGAATATTTCAAGTTTAAATAAATTGAAGGAAATATTCAGTGATTGGAAATTTGGGTTTGTTCATATGATGTTTGGTTTTGAACTATAAACTAGTTTTGAAATGGATATGATATTTGGTTTTGAAGTATAAACTAGTTTTGAAATGGATATGATATTTAGTTTTGAAGTATAAACTAGTTTTGAAATGGATATGATATTTGGTTTTAAAGTATAAATTATTTTGAAATAAATATCCATGGGTTATAATAACGATTGGTTGTTAAAGAGACCGGGATCGGATATGGACATACTCTATGTCGATATCGAAAACCACTTTAACAACTGTGTACGCGGTGTAGATTCCAGAATGAAGTAGGATGGTGGCGACGGTCCTATTGAGGTATGTACATGGACCTGACTTCCGTGAGTTGGCTTAAGGTGGCTAAAAAAGGAGCGATCTCGGGCCAATGAGGTAGCACCTCTGATCGGACACATTTCTTCGATACCATTCTATTACTTTGTGATTGATTTGGTGGCCACCCTTAGATTTTTGATTTGGGAGTGTGTTCCGAGGTGGGCGGTAGTGGCTGCTACGCGTTTCCACCAGCCCGTGTGCGTAATTGGTATATCTACCCTGGCATTGCCTCGTTTTGCCGTGTCACCTACCATAGCGAGCTTTACTACGAGTTTGGTTTTGTGCCGTAGCCTATGGAGTATTTAGGGTAGCCTCCCAATCTGGAGGTATGCTGATACTAGATAGACTACTGGGACTATTATGTGTTAAGGGGGATATGGGTAACTCCTTAATGCTATTTAAAAGTAAGTTTATTTTATTATTAGACATTATTATAATAGCGAATATTACTACATAGTAAATAGTTTAACGGATCCTTAGAGGATGGGCGGTCCCAAGCATCCTTTAAGTTACTTGTGCATTTTATTACAGTTCACTTGAGTTGGTTTACATTGTGTAAGTATGTATGTCCTGACTCGAGTGTTTTGTGTTTTGCTTTACGCTCGGGTCAGACTGAGTTGTACCAGTATTCGAGACTCACTTTTGGAGTTGGAGCTTCGCTTGGATCCATCCATTGATTCTGCTTTCAGTAATTCAGTTGATTCTAGTGATGTATTCAGATCTTGTATTTGACTATTGTATTGAGACATCTTTGTATTCGTGATTTCTGTTGTATCTTGTTAACTCTGTTATTATGTATATAGTAGCTTCATGAACTACTATTTCTTGCTTCCACTGCATTGTTATGTTACTTTGTGTCTGTGATCTGTGATTTATTTACTGTATATTCTGAGTTTTGCCAAATTTATATTTATAATTCGGTATTTGAGCAATTCAAGTCCGGCATGTGCGGATGCGAATGGTTGAAAATATCAGGACATTACATGGGGTGTATGACATATTTATTTCTTTATGTATCACATATATAACTGAACACTACATGATCGTATATTTTCATTGCACTGTTATACTCATAGCTAGTTTCTAGCCTGACTCATTTTGTTTTGCGACATCTCCTCTTGTGAGACTAGGGATTGTCATTATTTCTGGAAGATTACTATAGTCCACTTTATAGTTGCGACTTTGGAGAAGGTAGTCAACAAGATTACCCATAATTTATCTTTTGTCACCCTCACACTTGTCTTAGAGGATTTTTCCTGAATAGTATAGCTTAATTTGTATTGTTCGATCAGGATTATATGGAATGAGGAAATGACAAAATTATTTTAGAATTTATAGATCTAGAGTAGTTTAGCATGTGTCTTTGTATATATGTATGACTGAGTAGATATGTGTCATTTTGGAGCATAAATTTTGATTGTATAACTCTATTAATGTATATACTGTAATGTGTTGAGATGCCTATGTATATTACATTTTGATATATTATTTCTAATTTTGTTGTGAGATCTTTACTTGTCCTTTATTTATGATCTGTTATGTGAATTATTCAAATATGTGATCCACTCCCTCCAAGCCCTTTGATTCGAGCTATCAGGCAGCAAGCTTCCTTTGATAATTCATTCACCGATGCTTGGGTGTCACGACTTGGTATTAGTGTAAGATTGTATCATGATCGATTAGTTGAGTAAATCTAGAACCAGTTCATAATTGGCCCTAGAAAAGATAGACTTAGGAAGTTGTCACCATGAGAAAAGCCAGGGATGTGTATAGGATAACTCGTATATCGTGGATAACAAAGAGTTATAAAAAATGTTACAAAGGGTGAACACTAGGATATTATAGACACACACACACATCCAATTATTTTTATTACAAAACATATTTGTTAAAGGGATTTTTATAATATTCGACATTTATCTAATGAGATGATAAATATTAAATAGAAAATAGTAGGACTAGGATATCCAAGACCAGGTGCATCAATAGAACCAACCACTGGTCAGACTAGCAGTTCCAAGAATCCTGAAGTCTAATTAACTATGGACTGATGGATGGAAGTTATGAGGCATGTGCAAGAATGAGAACAGCTGTAGAAGCTCCAAATCCAAATCCTCAAGCCAAAATTGACGTTCGAAATTTACAGAACTTTGTAGTGGCTATGCAAATTGGAGGCAAGCCAATTTTGGGTAATGAGGGAGTAATGGGAGTTCAATCCTAGTTAAGAATGTGTGAAAGACTATTTAGTAATTTGGAATTGACAGATCAGGATAAAATAAATATGCATACTATCAATTACAGTTAAGTGCATTGGATTGGTCGGATGCGGTGACTATCGAGACATATAAAGAAGAAATTACATGGTAGCGATTTAAAGACCTTTTCAAGTCACATTTCAGAACAGAGGTCGAAAAAGTAGCATCGCTTTATAAGTTTATGCATCTGAAGCAAGGCAACTCATCGGTTATTAAGTATGTTAATGAATCAATGCATTATCAAAATATGGTCAACTCTTATCAACACTCGTTTAGAGAAAAATGAGAAGTTTGTTCTCAGTCTGAATAATGAATTAAGAGATAAGTTGTTAACTTAACTTAGATTTCCATTGAGGAAATTGTAGATATAACATTGAGATATGAGAAGGTTTGGGAATGAGATTTAGTTCTGAAAAGTCACCCTACTAAGCAATTCTAGAAACTAAAGAAGGGGCAATTTTTACTAAATAAGAATGAATTTTCAGAAGAATTAGCGACTTTTCTTGCCTAAACAACAAGATCAGAAAAACAACCAGTTAATCCTAAGTGGAATGTTACTCTTATGGAAGAAAGGGTCATTAAATGTAGAAACACATGTCAAGTTCCTGTGATAAAGTCTTCTAATTGTAATGGAATGGGTCAAATAGCAAGACAATGTACAAAGCCAAAGAAGCGAACTTAAGGGAAGATGTACGCTATAGAAGGTCCTAGTTCAGCAGCACCGAACAAAGGAATACTAGCTTCAGTATTAGAAGGTACTATTTTATGGCATGGATTATATATTAGAGTTCCTTTTAATACAGATGCATCACATTAATTTTCATTGAAAGAATTAGTAAAAAAGTAAGAATTGGATGTTTCCCCCTTATCACTTCTCTTAGGGTGGCTAATCTAGTTAGTAGGTGTGTTGCTCTGGGAATGAAGCGTGATAGAGCTGTGATTGGTTTATTTGGATATTCTTTCTTGTGCAATTTGTTTGTCATTGGTTCTTTTAGTAATGGAGTTACCTTAGGAATGAACTAGCTCGAGCATTATCAAGCTCTATTATTTTTGGTGGAATGGGTAATTTCTCTTTAGCATCCAAAATAACTTAGAACGAGTCCTTATAGCTATTGAATGAGTGAGTACCAATTCAGGTTATTCTTTGTTTGCCTTAGAACCCAAAGAAGATGAAATATAGCAGATTCCAATGGTTAGGGATTTTATGATATTTTTGATTTACTAGTTTTCCTCCTCATCGAGAGGTTGAGTTTAAGATAGACTTGAAATCAATCATTTAGTAGACTACCTAACCGAATGTGCCTTAGTGAGGTGGAGGAGTTAAGATCTCAAATAGAAGATCTTGAGTCGAAGAGTTTCATTTGGATGAGTAGTTATCCCAGAGGCGCATCATTCTTATTTGTTAAAAAGGTGGATGGATATCTTTGGCTTCATATAAATTACAAGAAATGAAAGATCTCACATTTAAGAATAAATATCTGTTACCAAGAATAGAAGATTTATTTGATAAATTGAGTGGTGCGAAGGACTTTTTACAATTCGATCTTGCCAAAGGTTTTCACCAACTTCGAATTGTTGTAGATAGTATTGCACTCACAACATTTCTAACCAGATATGATTCTTATGAATGGTTATTAATGCCATTCGAATCGATGAATGCTCCAGCTTACTTAGTCGATTTAATGAATCATATGTTAATAAGTTTTTTTGGATAATTTTTTTTTAGTTTTTATCGATGATATTCTTGTGTATTCAAAATCAGAAGAAGAACATGATGTTCACCTGAAGATGATAATAGTGACTCTGAGGATGCACCAACTCAAAACTAATTCTCAAAATGACACTTCTAGTGGAAGGAAGGGAAATTTTTAGGACATGCAGTCTCAAAGAAAGTTCAGTCGACCCAACTGAGATCGAAGCCGTTCAAATCTGGAAGTATCCTGACTTAGTAACTAAAAGTAGAAGTTACTTAGGATTAGTAGGATATTATATAAGATTTATAAAAGATTTTCCCAAGATTGCTACTCCACTAACTAATTTGAAAAAGAAAGGATTTAAATTTTTCTGGTTAGACAAATGTGATGGAGCTTACCAGAAATTGAAAGCGTTACCTGTTGGAACTGAGCTAGCCTACAGTGGAGTAATTGGGTAAATATATATAAAAAATTACCTTTTTGGATCTTTATTGGGCCAATGTAATCTAAATTTATCTAGAACTTCTCTAATTTTTTTTAAAATAAAATCAATATTTTATTTAATTCATGAATATAGTTATATATATATATTATATAGTATATATGTGTATTATTTACACATATGTGTGTCTATGCACGTGCAATATAGTAATGTGTACATGGTTTGACATTTCAATATATAGATATTGGGATGTACATCGCAACTGACATGTTAGCCTCTCTTGTATAAAATATATTGTCTAAATGTGTATATTTTATATATGAATAATGTAATATAATATATATATATATATATTCAAAATAGTATTCAAAAATAATATTTAATAATGCACTTGTATAGAATTACATATACACATACAAATTATAATTATATTAAAAAATGTTTTTAAGATTAAAACGACTTGCCAATAATGGCTTCCTCCAACCCAAACCCCGTGCCTCCTTCTCCCCCGATCCTGGCCTCACCCCCGTCATACCCGTCGACCTCTACCCCCCACCACCACTCTCAATCGCGATCCCGCCTCCATTGCCTCCCCATAGAGCTGGGCCTTCTACCGCTACCGGTACTGCCTCCAACAAACCAGCTTGTCACCTTCGCAACCAAAATAGGCCTAATCCCACCTTCACCTCTAGAAAAACTTATGCGCAGGTGGTAGCCTCCTCCCGCCCTCTCCTGCTCCAAAACCCGCCAGTGATCAAGAGACATCGTTTTCTTCCAATTTTCAAATCAACCCGCGCAACTTTGGATTTTTTGAAATCCAAGGGCCGTTGTCTTCGGTGTGCAGGTTCAGGCCACGTGGCAAATTCCTGTAGGGACTCCAAGATCTGCTTTTTCTGTGGATTTTACGGTCATTCGCAATTGACTTGTCCCAACAAAAAAAGCAAAAACAACGCTTCGAATCCTGTGCACACAATGCCAAACTCCCCAAAATGATCATTACGTTCAGTCTAAGAGGGCCCCATCAGCTTCTGGTAAACAAAACAACACACTGCAAAACCACTTCCTTACTCAACCATCCCCTCCAACCTCCCTCCAAAAACCACACTCTTCACAACATTTCCCCATGGAGGACCCATCAAAATACTTCACTGCCACCATCATTGACGGTTTATGGACCATTGAGACCCTCTCTATCACATTGACATCGCACCTCCAGATGCATGAATGGCCGACTTGGATACTCTCTGACAAATGCTTCCTAGTCTACTGTCCCTCCATTGCTGTTCGCGAAAGGGCACTCCAGCTCCGAACAATTTACAAAGCCGGCAACTCTGGCTCAATCCTAATCCAGCCTTGGAAGACTTTATACCCCCGACCGCACCAAACCTTGGACCCCCTACGTGGGATAGGGTGCAAGGTTTTCCTGAGCTCCTATGCAACAATCTGGAGGCGGTAAGGGAAGCTCTTAGCCCCATCGGTAGGCCGGTGGGCCTTGACAAATGCGACTGGTCCTACTTTGATCACCGTTACCTCTATCTTCGAATGCAATTCTTTGAAGGAATAGTCTCCCCATGCACTTTTGTCTCTCGTCTGAACAATCTGGATCACATGCTAACGGTAGAACGTTGGGAACACGAACACCCCAGACGAAGGCCAGAAACACTCATCCTATGCACCGATTTTGAAAGAAATTGGAAATGCTTCAGCGAACCTCTCCACATACCCTCTGACCAGTCTGATTCGGACGTTTGATTTGATGCAATGAATGTAGAAGCCTCTTTATCCCCGCCTAGCCTCCCTATTGACCCCCAGAACAACATGCAAGATGATTCCTTGGAAGTAGTAGGCCCACTCAGATGGGTTGTTGGGCCTCCGCCTGAGCCTCGTTGGGACCCGCATGCTGATCTTGACCTTTCTATTCCGCTTCACCTCCAATCCCCTTACCTCCATGATGCACCGCCTCCCTAGATGGATGCTCAACCACCTTCCCAAGATCTACCTACAGCTCCCCAACACTTAGCTGCCCTCTCCTCTGCCCTTGTCCGCCGAAGCAACAGGTTGAGCCGTGCAGACACTCCTCCTGGTGGCTCGGGTAGTTTCTTTAAACCTGTTGTTTTTTCATCTGCTAACTCTAAAATTAATAAGAAAATAGCACGTTGCATGGGCATATATTTAACCGACGAACACTATACGGCCATGCAAACACTAGAATCTAAGCGTCTTTCCCTTTCCCAATGAAAATAGTATCCTGGAATGTTCGGGGTTAGGGGGACCCCTCAAAATGTCGTGCTATAAACCTTATTTTAGCCCCACAAAAAATAGACATCCTCTTAATCCAAGAATCTAAGCTGTTGGACCCGTCCCCATCCCTTCTTAGGCTATTAGGTGGCTCCCACCTATCTCGCTGGGCCCACATAAATGCCATTGGATCAAAAGGCGGTATAATTACCGCTTGGAATGAATCGTCCTGGTCCCTCTGTCAAATCATCTCTCATCCTGCAACACTACATGTCATCCTTCGGCATCTCCACTCGGGTATAATCTACTTCTTCTCTAATGTTTACGGCCCTCAAAATACTCACGAAAGATCTGTCCTTTGGTCGAACTGTTTGGAATTTGCCTCCCATATCACTGGCCCTTGGGTCATTGGGGGAGATTTCAATACGACCAGATCTCCCTCAGAAAGAAACTCTGGAGCAGATCACAAGATTCTGATTCCTTTAATGACTTTATCAACTCGGCTGCCCTCATCGACCCGCCCATCAGCAACAGACTCTTTACCTGGTCAAATCGCAGATCTGAGCCAACCCTAGCAAAATTGGATCGCTTCTTCTTCAACAGTTCCTGGGATGACCTTCACCCCCTCTCTATTGTTAATGGCCTTGCCACCACCCTCTCCGACCATTGCCCTCTGCTTCTAGATTCAGGTGCCATACCAATCTCCCGCCGTCCATTCAGATTTGAACGCCTTTGGCTCCTAGAACCATCGTTCGATGATTTTGTTAAATTAGCATGGTCCCATCCCACCCTGTCCCACTCGGCCGCTGCTCGGGTTGTCTTCAATCTCCGTTCACTTCGAAAAATCATCCGCCCCTGGGCTAAATCTATTTGGGGCTCGATCCGGTCCCGTATAGCGGCAACCCAAGATGACATTCTAGGTCTCAACATACTGGAAGAATCCCGCCCCCTATCCGTCCCCGAACTGAATCGCCTGCTGGAGCTGGAGCTTGAATTAGAAAGACTTATCAAGCAAGAAGAGATCGGATGGAAGCAGCGCTCAAAGGCGAGATGGATTGACGAGGGTGACAAAAACACTGCTTTTTTCCATCGCCTAGCCAATGGGCGTCGTAGATCCACCTTCATCTCGGAAATCTCTCACAATGATAATACCTTCTCTGACCAAACCGACATCCTTAACCTTTTCACTACTTTCTACCACAACCTCCTAGGGAAACCCTCTCCTCCACTCCCACCCATTGACTGGAATCTCCTCTACCCCAACTCTACTCCGATCTCTATAGACCACCCCTTCACTGAAGATGAAATCTGGTCGGCCCTAAAAGATATGGCTGATGACAAATCCCCAGGTCCAGACGGCTTTGGCCCTGTTTTCTTCAAACACTTCTGGAACACTGTTAAATATGATATCATAGAGATGTGCTCTGAATTTCATTCTAACCCCTCGTCAATTGCAATTTTGAATTTCGCCAACATTATCCTCATCCCCAAATATACCGGCTTGACCACCTTATCGTCCTTTCGTCCTATTAGCCTCCTCAACACTACCTTCAAAATCATCACCAAAATCCTGGCCAACCGTCTCCAAGATGTTATTGCACCGTTGGTAGGAACTGAGCAATCGGCCTTCATCCTGGGCCGCAACATCCTCGACTGTGTGGCAGCCACTCAAGAAGTCATCTCTTACTGTCACTACTCTTCCACCCCAGGAGCCCTACTCAAACTCAACTTCTCCAAAGCTTTTGATTCGGTTAATTGGAACTTTCTGCTGGACCTTATGAAGTACAGAGGTTTTTCTGATACTTAGTGCAATTGGATCAAGTGCATCCTCAGTACTAGTTTTTCATCAATTTCCATCAATGGCTCGCTGGCCAGGGAGCACATAAAATCCGCTTGAGGATTAAGGCAAGGCGACCCTTTATCCCCGCTCCTTTTTGTCCTCATTTCTGATGTGTTTAACCGCATGGTCAAGCTTGCAATCTCCAACAGCCTCCTGGCCGGCATTGGACTCCCCAACTCGAACTTATCAGTCTCCAGCCTCCAATTCGCAGATGACACCATCCTGTTGGTTTCCCCTAAACCTAACCATATTCATTTTCTTAAAGTCCTTCTATATGTCTTCGAACTCATCTCAGGCCTATCCATCAACTTTAACAAAAGCTCCATCATCATGCTTGGCGATTCCCTGCACCTGGGCCCCTCTTCCGCCTCTCTTCTCAACTGTAAACTGGAACACTTCCCAATCTCCTACATTGGTATCCCCCTTCACCCCACTAAACTCGCCCGCCAGGAATGGCTCCCGCTTATATCCCAGATCGAATCTCGGCTTGCATCGTGGAAGGACAATTCCCTTTCCTCTGCAGGCCGGCTTGTCCTTGTCAAATCCGTTCTATCAGCCCTCCCCTCCTACTGGATGTCATTCCACAAATTGCCAAAGTGGGTTATAAAGAAAATTGATGGTATTAGAAGATCTTTTCTCTGGAACGGTACTCAGACAAAATGCTTGATCAACTGGAAGACTGTCTGTTTACACCAAGACTATGGTGGTCTGGCAATAGTCAACCTCGGCTCATTCAACATAGCTCTCTTATCTAAATGGCTTTGGCGTATCATCACACCGGGAAACTTCATCTGGAAAGAATGGATACTTCAGCTTCACTATCATTCCAACCCTCACTTGGTACTTCACTCCACCCCTCGCCTCAAACCTTCCCCCTTCTGGGCTGGTGTGTTAAAATCCATACCCCGAGTCAAGTCTCTATTTCATGTTTCTGTTGGGAATGGAATTTGCTGTCGGTTCTGGTTTGATATTTGGCACGATCAAACTCCCCTCGCCCACCTGTTCCCCTCCCTATTTTCCTACACAACCCATCATAACTCATTTTTTAGTGAAATCTATACCCTTGGCCCCGACTGCCTATGCCCCTCTGCTCTCTTTGACCTTAGCACCCTGAACGAACTCACTTCAGCCACTCACCTGCTCTTATCACTCCAGCTCTCTTCCTCTCCAGACCATTATACCTGGGCCTTATCTCCTGCGAAAGGATTCTCAGTCACCTCATGCTACTCTTACCTCAGTCCCCAGGCAGATCTTTCAGCTTTGCAAGAGTATGGAAATGCAAACTGCCTCCCCGCATCCTCTTCTTCCAATGGTGCCTCATCCACGCTCGTATCAATACCAAAGATAGACTTAGACGTAGAAATATGCCACTAGACCCTCTTTGCGCTTTCTGCTCGAGGCAAGATGAAACTATTCCTCACCTCTTTTTTACATGTGATTTCTCCTACTATATATGGGTTGCGACTTGTGCTAACCTCATAGGATACATCCCTGCTCTACACTCATTCTTTGACCACTGGCAATATAACCCTCCTGATAGAGAACTCGACTCCCTCGTCGCCATTTAAAGTTGGTGCATTTGGAAAGAAAGAAATGCGTTTGTTTTCAACAAACCCAAATGCACGGTTGATGGAATCTGTAATAGAATCTCTTACTTATTTTCGCTGTGGACAGGATCGGAACGAAGGTGGCCTTTCACTATGCACCTCCCCCCAGCAATAATGGCAATGGCGACTGATTAGATATTATGTGGGAAGTCTCTCCCTGCTCTCCGCTGGCCCTGCTCTTTCTGGGTCTAGATACTAGTTACTTTTGCTTATTTGGGCTGTTTATTGTATGTAGTTCTCTCTGTGTATGCTGAACATGGTTATTTTTTGGCTATCGATCGGGCTTGTTGATCGACTACTACCTACTTATATAATTTTATAATCGGCTACACACCCGTGTTTTTCAAAAAAAATTATATATATTTATAAATTATTTTGTATATAGTTCGAAAGCTGTAAAAAAATTCTATAAAATTATATGTGTATATATAATATGTATATATATGTATGTATATATAAATACTTATAAAACATTATTATATATATAATAACAATAATTAATATTTATATGCATTTCTCTCGGCCCAGAAGTTAAAAAATAATAATTTTTTTATTTTTGTTTTAAATTGTTAAATAATTTTTTCGTAGGAAAATACTTAAAATTAATTAATTTTTTTATTCGAAAGCAAAATGATAATATACTTTGTGCAAAGCTTTATACTTGTATTTTATATTATGTATATATATTATTAATTGCATAAACTAACTTTATGTTAAAATGGTATCTATAAAATTGTGCATGATTTAAATAAATAATTTTTTTAAAGTCTAAGGACATTTGTATGTCAATTTATTTTTTCAAATATAGAACATGTATTATATATTATTATATTTTGTGTAAAACTTTTTAATTAAAATAGAAATTGTTTATATATATAATTTAATTTCAAAAATAATATTTTATTATTATGAGGCCGTGAGAAATATGATACATTGCGTATAAATTTTCTAAATTATATAGACACACATATATCCAACCATCCAAATGTGAAAAGATATCGATATACGGATTCATCATAATTTCTAACTAACACGCACACACACACACAGATATATATATATATATATAATAAAGAAATTTAGCATTAGTAAATCAAAGATATACCTTTTGCCAAAGCCTAGTGCATACACGTAGAAACTAAGAACAAAACTCCTTGAATCCAATTCCAAGTGCAGAAGTTGCTAACTCTCGAATAACTTTACCACCAATGATTGAATCAGCTTTTAATTTGATGTTATTAATTAGGATTTTTGGTCCTTGGAAGGAGGTATGGCCGGCCTGGAATAGCAGCAAGAAGAGATGCCAAAATTTCTCAAGAGAAGTGAAAGTTAGAGGGAATAAACAAAGGAGAGATGAGAGACTGAAATAAGGATCAAGATCCTTGTTTCTCTTATTAGTTCTTTCCTTTTGAATTCAAAATTCCTCTGCCTAAACAATCATATGGCCAGCCTCTATTGCTTCCTTATAGCCGCCTAAACCTAGCACCAATTGGGCTTCAAAACTATTTCAAGCTCGAACAATGTTTATTGCATTTATAGCTAATTTAAACGTGTATCGATATCATATAACGATTATTGTTTATATAACTGTTATATGCACACTACTTAATATTGTCCAATATACATCAAATAAATTTTTTATAATTAATATTTCACAATATCAATTAATTTAATTAATTTATTGCAATTACAAATTAATTAAATCGGGTGGTAATAGGAGTATTTAATGTTTTGGTTGTGTGACTCTTAGGTGTAAATTTGGTTAGCGATTAATATTAAACAATTCAAACATTAATGTTCACACTTCGCTTGGCAGATGATGTGACATCACGACAAATTTATCACTTACTTTGTATTGGTAAAATCCATTTTTACTTTATTTAGCGCTACCCGGTAGTGACAGCACCAATTCTCATCGTAAAAACTATATCAATTTGGACTTGTGAAAATTTCTAATGGTCAAAATTCAAATATCGTCCACGTTCAACTCTATAGGCCAAACACAAAGTCCTTGGTTAAATAATAATGATTATTATTAATAGAACTGCTCTAGCCAGATACTTTGACTTTGAGTTGACTGTGAAACCAATCTCATATAACTGTGGAGTCGAATTCTCTCTTGAATAGTGTCCCACTTCCAATGCTTCCGCTCGACCCAACTATAGTCATTCGATGAATGTCATGCCATAATTTAACTACAATTAAGGCAAAGTTTCAATATTGAAGGTTGATAATATTCCCAAGTCGAGAGAATTGTGTAATATTATCACATTGATATTTTCTGTTTGACCTTAGTTATATTAACCCATAGAAAACTATCGAGTGAGTCATTCCATTATTATCCAATAACTATTAGTATGTAACCTCTTGGTGCCTTCGGCAGCTATGAGTAATACACTACCCAACATTTGGAGAGCGTTACGTACTCCAGTCTTAATGAATGTATTGATATCTAGTCTCGATACATTTTGACTAGGAATATTCAAAATGGTATGTTATTTTATTATGATAAATCACTCATGATTACATACATTATAACTACTATGCCAAAATGTACCATTTATGGATTTTCTATTAAATATATTTTTAATTAATTAATTAATTAATATAACATATTTATATCAAGTATATAATAAAAAGAAACCACCTTTTATTTCGAACAAGATTGGTTATTGAGTTAGATATATGTAGCAATTACATAATTGCTCATAAGACATAACCCTAACTCTAGTACTTTCTAATGCTCCAATATTAATATTTCCAGAAGGAAATAATGATCTGGTAGTATACAAAAATGCCTATGGAACATGACGTGATGTTGTCCTGATGCAACGAGATAGAGTGGTGGCCTATGCATCTAGACAGCTTAGACCCAATGAAGTAGAGCATGCAACTCACGATCTTGAGTTAGCAGCCATGACGACATTATCTATTAGGCAAACGTTTTGTTTTATATATAGACCATAAATTTCTTAAATATTTATTTTCTTAAAAAGATTTGAATATGCAGCAATAGCAATGGTTTGAATTTGTAGCTACGTATGACTTGGAGATTCATTATACTTCTGGCAAGGGAATAAGGTAATCGAAGCTCTTAGTAGGAGGCATCAAGCAATCACATCAATAATGTTAGTGGAATGGAAGAAGTCAGAAATACCATGTTCCTATGATCTTCAGTATATAAGAATCGAGGATACCACCGCTATGTTGGCAGGTTTTGCCATTCGACTGAGTTTACTCGATCGAATCCAAGCAAATCAAGGAGATATTCCGATCTTAGTAAAAGGAAACCATAAATTGAAAAATGAAAATGTTTCAAATGATCTTTGCAGGTTCGAGCCTGACTCGAAAGAGTGTTTGAAAAATAATGGAAGGCTATGTGTTCCAAGTATAGCCAATTTGAAGAAAGAAATTATTAAGGAGTGTTACTAATCTATATTTTCTATACATCCTGGTGGTACGAAGATGTTCAAGGATATGACAAGGATGTTCTATTTGGATAGCATGCAAAGAGATATTGGATAATATATAAAATGATGCGTCACATGCCAATTGGTGAAGGGCAAGGATCAGAAGCCTAATTGGTTACCTTTACCTCTTGTAGTACCGTAATGGAAGTGGAACAAAATTCTATAGATTCTATTTATGGACTTTCCAGATTAACACAAGGGAATGATAATATATGGGTAATATTTGATTGACTCACCAAAAGCGCTTATTTTATTCAAATCAGAGTAAACTGAACTGCATAAAGTTTAGCCAGATTGTTTATAAATAACACTATACGATTGCATGGGATTTCGAAGAATATAGTATGTGATTATGATCCATTGTTTACAAGTCATTTCTAGCAAAAATTTATAGTCAACTTTAGGAGTACAACTCAACTTAAGTACTGTATACCTAGATAGACAGACTGAAAGGATGACTCGAGTTATAGAAGACCTTCTAAGAATGTGCATTTTAGAATTTGGAGGTTCGTGGGAAGAATATCTCAATTTAGTCAAATTCTTCTATAATAATAGTTTATAATTTAGTATTGGCATGGCACCATTTGAAGCTTTGTACAAAAGGCCATGTCGATCACCGACATGTTGGTTAGAAGTAGGAGATAAATTAATGCTAGGTCTAGATTTGGTAAAAGAAACGACTGGGAAGATAAAAGTCATACGGGATTAAATGAAAACAACTCATTTAAGGCAAAAGTGCTACGCAAAAAAGCATAGAAGCAATTTGGATTTTTCATTAGAGATAGAGTATTTTTGAAAATATCTCTAACCAAAGGCATAGTCAGATTTGGAAAAGTAGGAAAACTTGCACTTGATTTTTTGGTCTCTATCCTATTATCAAACGAGTGAGCTACTTGCTTATAAATTGAAATTGGATGAATATCTATCTGGTGTCTATAATGTATTTCATATTTCACAACTGCGGAAATGTATTCGAGGCCTATTAGTATAATTGAACCAAGAAGATCCGAGAATTAGAATTGCAACCCGATTTGTCATATTCTACAAAATGTTCACAGATTGTAGATTCGTAGGTGAACCAGTTGAGGAACAATCAAGTTACACTAGTCAAAATCCAATGGTCGAGAAATCCAAAGATTGTACTTGGAAGAAAGAAGACCAAATTAGAAAGACACATCCTGAGTAATCCAAAACTCGATAGGTACGTATCTATTTTATTACGTGTAACATCCCGAATTTTAGGTAAATATATTTTGAATTTTATTTGGAATTTTGGATATTATTATTGAATTTAATTCAATAAATTGATTTTTGGAATTTATTTGATAATAAAGGAAAATATTGTTTAAAATTCAATTTTGAAATTTGAATTATATTTAAAGTCCAAAAGTTATTCGAAAATAGGCAAAACAAATTATATTTATGAAATTTTAGAATTGTTTTGAAAATAAAATAATTAATTTAAAATTGTTGAAATCGGAAAGTGATATTTTAATAAAAGAAAAAACTTTTTCAGAATGAAATAAAATTTGGATAAAAAGCTGTGAGTAGATTTTTAAATAGGTATAAAATGTAAATTTAACAGTGGTTAGAACTAAAGGCGGTTAGGGGTACTAATTTATTTTAGAAAAATAAATCTTTCATTGTACCAACTTTTCCCTTCTTGTCCAATAACATCATTATATTTGAACTTACCTTAAAGCCTTAACTCCTAAGCCTTCTTCTCCCATACCTATATAAACCCTACCCTTACACTGATCCTTCTTCCTAAACACTAAAAAACAAATCACCATGGTTTCTTTCATCTTCATCAGATGTTAGAGTTTTAACTTCTTCACCAAATCAAAACAGGAAAGTATGGATGTGAGTATAACTCATATTTTTATTTATAGTGAGGATTACTACCTTGATTTAATTTCAATTTGCTTCAATTCAAAATTTATAATGGATGATATTGCTTGGCAGCCTGTTGTGTTTGAATTTCTATCAATAAATGTTTGATTTAGATGATGGTTGATCATAGAAATTGAATACTAAAGCCATGCTATGAGATTTTATCACTGTCAGTTTAAAACAAGACATCTATACTTAAATTTATATGTTAATATAAGATGTTTTGAACCGATATTAATTGTAGAAGTTATAGTACCTGAAGTCAGGTGGAGGCGAGTCGAAGATGGTCAAAAAATGGGGATGATTTCGTTGACCGACTAGTGTTTTCTAGGATTATCACGACCGGTCGACTGCTGTGCACATGACCAGTCGACTGGTTTATGCAATCCTGGAGTAGCATGTTTTAGGAGTTAAACAATAATATTATTTTTAAAAAATATTCATATTTTGGAAAATTTAACCTTTTGAAATTTCAAATAAGTTTGAAGTTTATAAAATAGTTTAGAAAAATTTTAATTTGAAATTTTTTTGAAGGGATTTAAGGAGTACGGATTTAAATTTTAAAAATGGGTTTTAAATATTTTTAATTTAATGAAAATATGGATAAATTGGAAGTTTATTAACTAGAAAATTTTAGAAATTATATTTAGATTATTTTTAAAACAAAATAATATGTTTTTAAGTTGAATTTGAATTATTTAAAAATTTATTGGGATTTTAAATGAAATAAAAAATTAAATCCATTTTAAAAATAATACAAATGAAATATGGTTTGATTGATATGGATGTGTGATGAAATATGCATATGTTTATAATGCTCTGTTAGTTTATTTGTATACGAGTTTGAATTCCATCAATCATTGCAAATTATTAAATTTAAAATGTCTCAAATGTCAATATTCAATGAATTTTGCTATGTCGAGCTTTATAAATGCTATTTTATGAACGATGCTGAAATTTGCAAGTTAATGCTATGATGCACGAACATTACATCTATATATGATATAAAATGAGACATGATGCCATTTTGGGAATAAATGGTATTTTGGGAGGTTAAATACAAATTAATTTAAATTGAATTTAACCTATGAAGCAAAAGAGATGAGGTGAGACTACTTGATGATGGAATCCATCCTTGTAGACATATTTAGGGTCACATCCTGAATCGTGATGACTTGGTCCCTCGTTACTTATTTTCCAAATGATTTTTTGCACAGCCACAACCATTATGAAAGACCTAGTATGGAAATGAGGAAAGAGTCAAGAGTAATCTCATTTTTGGAAACATAGTGGAACAAAGATGAAGATTACACGAGGTAAGAACAACGATGAACGGGAGAAGATAGTGCAACTAATAGATCATGTGGAGACACTTATAATATTTGATCGGAAGGTATATGGATGAAAAAGGCTGTGATATCAGCTCGAAGTAGATTTTACTAAGAGTGAATACTGAGTAGGATTCACTAATTATTACAGGCATTATATATAAATAACTTGAGTAGTGAAAAGTATATTGAACAATGATTGCAACTTCTAAAATGTGAATAGAATGTGATATCCTAATTTATTGGAGTTGCAGCCATGAGTCACTTTAAATAGTGTCATGATATGTGTATTTTCACTAATATGAGTAGATTTGATGGTAGGTGGGCAGGTTTAGATTATTGAGTATGTGACATATTAATTTCTTCATGTATCACACACACGCGCGCGTGCACAAACACACACACGGATATATATATATATATATATATATATATATATATATATATAGACACCACATGATTGTATATTTCTTTTGTATAGTTATACTCAAAACTAGTTTCTAGCTTGACTCGAAGTTTTGTTTTGCCACATCTCCTCGGGTCGGATTGTGTATTGTCATTATTTCAAGATGATTATTCTAGCCTGCCTTTCCATTACGACTTTGGAGCATGTCATCGATGAGATTACCCATAATGTATCTTATGTCGCCCTTACACTTGTCTTAAAGGATCTGACCTATACTGTAGAGCTTAATTTGTATTGTTTGATCTGGGTTATATGGAATAGGGAAATCGTAGAATTGTATATGGAGTTATGGATTTAAAGTAGTCCATCCCGTGTCTTTGTATATATGTATGACTTTGTAGTTAGGCAACAATTTTGAGTAGAAATTTTGATTATTTGGCTCTACCAATGCATATACTATGATGTTTTGAGACGCCCGTGTATATTATAGTTTGATATGTGTGTGTGTGTGTGTATATATATATCCAATTTTGCTTTGAGATCTTTAACTGTCCTTTATTTATGATCTGTTATGTGAACTACTCAAATCTCTGATCCGGTCCTTCCTAGCCCTTTGATTCGGTGAGTTATTCAAATCTCCGATCTGCTCCTTCCTAGCACTTTGATTCGAGATATGACCGGTAAACTCCCTCTGATAATTCGATCATTGGAGTCAGGGTGTCACATATAAATATATTATTAAATAATTTTTTTGAATTATATATATGGCATATTTATATTCAGTTACATGAAAATATTTTAACCATGGTAAATGACATATATACAAGTGCAAAGTATATACATAGTAGATATAAATGCCATATTTACATAAGTATAAATTTGACCATGTACACATTTACTATGTTGCATATCATACATATTTGTTACATGTTATACATCCTGAATATATAATGATATATTCTATTATAAAGATATTAATTTCAATTATATAGACTAATTATTAAACAATAATAATTAAATATAATACGATTTTATTTAAAAAATAGATTGGGTTTAGTGTATATATTAGACTCCATGGGTCCATTAAGATCTAAATAGGTATATATTTGAAATTGACCCGCTACAGACTGGGCTAGTTCCGACATAGTACCTCTATTGAAATGAGCATATCAGTTGTTTCTGCAATACCTTTTCCTTTTTATCCTATATATCTATGTATTGTTTATTAATTTAATAATGATTTGGGTTGCAAAACCATATTCGATAAAAGGGTTTGCATCAATGGGGATTGAGGCTTGTTCTTCGGCCGCCTCACACTTTTCTTCTCTTCTTTTTCTTGCTTCATCCTCTTTCCCTACCCGTTTCTCTATGCATACCTTCTCTTACCTTCCTTACCCCTAGATTTCTATATTGCTACAAACCCCCTTCTTCACGTTGCCTATGTTTCTCCTTGCTGCGTTGGACATTTCTGCTCAGATCTGAAATGTACTTTCATCTTCCACTCAGATCCGGCACTTTTAGTTCTCACTGCCTTTAATTTTCCTCTTAGTTTGCCTAAAATCCTTTAGTGCTCTTCGAGTTTTGCTTTTAAAGTGGAAATTCATATTTCAACACCATTTCTTTACTCTAACATAGCCATTTACTATGTTGAAAGATTTATCTTTGGAGGCCGGATGAATTGGTTGTGGTCTTGTTTTTTTTTCCTGAGAGTTTTTGGTGCCTTAAGGTATGATTGCTCAGATTACCTATCCTGTTGTGGTTTCGTCTTCACTATCAGTGACCATGGTGATTTCTATGCAATAGTGGTCCCTAATTTTGCCCGTGCATGTAATATGCTTGGTTTCACGTCATATATTATGGGTTGACATATTATATGTCATATTGTTAGCATTGTGATTGTCTTGTGTCATAGTGTTGTGTAAGTGTCACTTGTTCTCAAGCAGTGTAAGCGTGTGTTGTAACTCATAGTTGTTGAGGCATTTCTACCTTGCATTTGCTTTATTCTTTTACAGAAAGTGGACGGTTCACTTTGAAAACCGGCTTGCCTTGGAAAAATAAGTTTATTTTGCCGATTCGGGACTTGTATGATGTTGCCGAGATAATATATATTATTGTTTAATTCCACTATGAAGTTCCCCCTTTCCTCATAGTTTTAGATTTTGAATTATATAACTAGCGACCTACTATATTTTATATCTGAGATTAGTGTGCAGGCGTATTTTGACATTCTTTTGTCATTAATTTTAGACGTTAATTAGGAATTAAACGGTATCACAACTATCTTGGAACATATCCACAAGTAATGGTTGAATGTAAAAATATATCTATATGCATATACACATATTTTCCTTGAAGATTGATTCTTGCACATTTAGTAAATGACGATTCTTCTTGTGCAAATTTAGGCTAACCTACATGGATATATCAATCACTATCCCATCTTCAGAATTCCACCATTTATAGTACCAAATGTCAAAAATCACAAATTTGATGGAATACTGTTTCTATGGAAAGAAGATATATTTCATGATGATTAGGTGCATAACTGTAACTATTTAGAAGACTCCATCTTCTGTAAATACCCATGTATCTCAGATTTCATATCTCATTTCCAGACAATTAATAAAGTTCACTTCTTCTTTTATTTTATTTGCATTTTTTACATAGTTAATTGTGTTGTCTAGTCAATAGATTTGTTAGAGTATAATTAATTTTATAATTTTCATCGTTTTCAATTAATGATTGAAAATACAATTAGTTTTAGTAGTAATCCTAATTTTTATTTTATTTATTTTACTTTTTACTATTGGTTGATTCTGTTCTGCAATTTTTATGTTTTGCAACTCCAATTTTATAATTTATTGTCAGTTTCCTTTATGTTCATTTTCCATTTTGTTAAAATATATTTGATTTAATTTTTTTGTGCTTGATAAAAGTTAAGTGGTTTAATTTCTATAATAATCTTTTTTTTGATTAGATTCAAAAAGATTGAAAATTTTGGATTACTTTACTTTGAGTTGATAATTGTATTTTACTTGGTAGATCCTATTAAGTTTGGTTTAAATTAAATTTGAATATCAATTTCTAATATATTTAATTCTATCAAATTCTGTTTCTATCTCCAAAACTCTTTATAACCCGTGCGCTTAAAGTAATTTATAATAATTTGTACTTTTCTAATTCAATTGAAAAAGAATAAAAAAGTTTTTGATGCCAATGCCCGAGACTTGCATTTTTGAAATTTTTAAATCTTATTTTATTATGTTATTTTTATCTTCTTTTTTGTTGAAAAAAAACTTAACAAACAGATTTTATATATTATTTCTATATACTAATATGAGAAACCACCATTTTAAAAAAAAGAATATAAAAAACAAACCTTTCCTTTTTCATACTTATCCCAATTTTCCTATTTTGCAATGTTCTTCTATATTTAATTTTTTCGGAAAAAATAATAGAAAAATTAGCTTCACTATCGCAAAAATCCACCTCCGTCGCATCTAGAGCTGTCAAAATTGAACCTATCCCTTTTAGCCTAATTTTAATTGGGTTGGGTCGGAGGCTCTGGCTAGTTTAATTAATATTATTACTGGGCCTAAACAAATTTTGTCAGGTAAAAGGATGATACAACCCTATTTATTTTAGATCCGACCCGATTGGTTACGGGTGAAACTGGTAAACTTCAAAAGGAATTTTCCTAATTGGATCTTAGTGGGCCCATGAAATCTAATATTTAACACTAGATCCATCTAGTTATTTAATAAAATGATATTTTATTTTGATTATTTTATTTTGATTATTTTATTTCCATTTAATTAATCTATATTCATTAAAAATAATTGCTGTGCAATTATGAATATACCTAATATATTCATACATAGATGAGATCATAGATATATTTGATATATAGCATAACAAGTGTAGACATGGTTTAATATATATGTGAATATATATTGAGATTGCATTTACTATGTATATACCGAGTATTTATATATTATTTTATTTTTTTTGGAGTCCCAGTAAGTCCTGCTTCATTTACAACATCAGGGGGGAACACAAGAAGGCCTGCCACAACATGCATTCCCAATTTAAGCCAGCCCTTTTGGACAATATTGTCTTAGTTAATCATTATATATATATATATATATATATATATATATATTACTTGTGATAAAATAATAAATTTAGCTTTATAAAGTATCTTCTGAAATTTGGCTAAATTAAAAAAAATTTAAATTTTAAATATCTTAATTTGACTAGGTAAATATATATTCAAATTTAAAATTCAGATTTAAGTCAATATATTAATTCAAGTTTATTAAATATCTTAAATTCACTAAGTATTGATATTATATATATACATATATATTAAATTGTTTATATGGCCTAAAAATTATTTATTTTCATTTTTATAAAAAGGTATTTTAATTTAAAATCATTTTAAATATTTATTATCATAATAGTATATAGCACTTTTGGCCAGGTTTTTTTTATTTTTTGAATAACATGGACAGAGTTATTATAATTTAATAAATACACATACACACACATTAATCTTAAGTTTAAAATTATATATATATATATATATATAATTATTATATAAAATAAATATATACATTAAAATATATTTATTTCGATAATAGAAAATTTATTAAAATTAATTTATTTTGTAAAATATTTTTGATTAATATATATGTGTATATATATTGTTTTTTATAACAAAAGTGATACATATTTTAAGTAGAGCACTCATACACACACACATATACATATACATATACAAATATATATATAATATATATACACACACACGCACAAAAATGAAATGCATCTGCTCAAATGAACTTAAAACGCTGAAAGAAGAAATCTTTTACCTGAACGATAGGAGTAACAGTTCACACCTGTTGTAAGAAGTATTCAAAATTAGCCTCACAACTTCCATATGGCATATCTAGAGTGAAAGGAACCACAGGGCTTTCGACAATAAGAGAAAAGAGCCCCAATTAGTAAATTCCCAAATTAATAGAGATGTGAACTTGATAATCAATCGGATTAACAAAAAGAAGCTCACCAGCTTAACGGTACCATAAATACAACTGCTAGAGAGGTTGAAGATGAAGGTAGACTACTCAGGAAATCTATGAGACTCTTGGGATTTAATGTGCACGTAAATGTGCATATTTTTACCACCATATTTAATCTACTTAAATTAAATAAATGATCATATCGGGTATTTTAACTTGTTTAAACCAAAATTCAAATTATATTCAAATTGTCACATATTCATCTTCATATAGGGGTAAAATGGTCATTTTTATGCATTTATAAATTTGTGAAAATTTACTTGGAATTTTCTATGTTGTTTTGTAGGAAATTTGGTGAATTTTACAAGTGGCTTCATGATAATATATGCATGCACAAGAGTGAAGAGAACAAATGAAGATGGAAATAATTCAAAGTGATGATCATGGAGGACCCCACCCACTTACCTTGATTTTCAATTAGGAAATAAGCACATGATAAAAGGACATTAAAGCTTCATGTACAATTAAGTGGGGGATTAGTAGATGTTAATGATTACTTGGCCACCACACTACCTCAAGGGCAATTTGGGCATTCCCTAAAAATATGAATTAAGGTTTAACACATGTATAAGTACCCCTTATGTTTAATGTAACCTCTTCTTCTTAGTCTCTCTAGTTTAGTTTAGGCTCACAAATAAACAAGCTCTTCTCTTTCTCTTTTCATGGCTACTTAGCCATTTTTATCTTCATGTAATTTTTCTTTTTTATTCAATTTAATACATGATCTTCTCCTTTTCTTGTTTATTTCCTTTCATGTTGTAGTGTAGATATCTTTTACTTTATGCAAGTAGAATAGTTTTTCCTTTCATTTTGTTCTCTTTTTCCTTTCTTTTTAGTTACATGTTGCAAGCTACATTTGTTAATCAAATGACAAATATGAGAGGCTAAACCCCTTCAATTTAGGGGTAATGAAGCTCTCTAATTATGTAGCTTCAACTATTTGTTAATTCATGCTCTCTTTTTGTGCTTAATGATGATGATAGAAATGGTTTACTAGTTGTTTTTGCTTTCAATTTGATAGCCTATATTGTTGACACTAAATAGGCTATGCTTAAACAATCACTAACACTAATTGCCTCTTCATCAAAATATGATTATGGCAAAAGAAAGTGATTTGAAATTAAAATTTGATGGTCTATATTTCTAATCAATAGTTAATAGGCCATACTTAAAATAGATTTCATTTTCATTGTCAAGTTTCATGAAAGTCAGTAAGTGATTTAAGGGGTGTGTTATAGTTTGATGGCTTATGTTGGCTAATCAACAGCACAAATATGCCATACTTATGATAAGTACATCAATTAAAGCACTAATGACCATACAAGAGAAGTCATGATTTCATACGTGTTGAACTACATGATCTAGAGAGTGGATTTATTCTCTAAATTATCATTTAACTTTTATATTTGCATTTCTTTTCTTTTAGTTAGTTAGTTAATTCTCTAATTCTCTAGCTTAACTTTCACTCGACTTTGGTTTAATTTGATTGAATAGATTTTTAAAATCATCAATTCCCTGCGGATCGACCCGTATTCGCCACGTACTACAAGTGTACGCCGTGCGCTTGCGGTTATTTCTAATTTAAATTCGTTCGACGGTTTTCTAAACCGATAGAATTTCCGTCGATGAACAGGATCCGCCATGAAGTGGAAGGTTTGAGATTATGAGATGAAAAAGGAAATGTTTGAGTTACTGTATGTAGCTAAGGGGTTTATACGATTGTCTTGTAACTATGGGCTTTGAGCCCGATCTAATTTTGAGGCAATAAAATTATTAACCTATTTTCAAATATATATATATATATTGTTTTAGATTTAGATTTAATGTTTATAGTTAATAAAAAATTATTAGAAATACATATTATATTCTAAAAATTAATTTATATTTGATAAAATTAATACATGGACGAAGCCATAATTTATTTAATTTGAACCATTTCATTTGATTATATTAAAATATTAACATTAATTTTAAATTGATAAATTAATATCAAATAATAATAATGTAACGATCCAGAATTTTGGTTATTTGATTTTGAATACTAAATTGATTTAAATGTTTAAAATATTGGTTTAAAAAGGTTTAATAACTTGAATTCAAACATAGGGATAAATTTAAAAGTTAATATCTGAAATTCAAATATAAGGATTGTTTAAAATATTTAAATTGTGATTTAATATTTGAATAGAATTTCAAATAGCTGGATTTATAACATAATATAATTTAATTGATTAAATGGACTTATTTAACTCCTTGTAAATTATAAACCATAACGATGAATTCATTTTGAAAATTTATTTATATAATAAAGGGTTCGAATAATTAATAAGAAAATTTATTTTATTTTACGACTCGATTTTTATTGACGTATTTTTAATTTAATTTATTTGATTTTGTTCCATAATTTTTAATTTGCAAAATATTTAAATTAATCGTTTGACATTTTTTGTCAAATGATGGTATTTTTGTGGTTTTACAGAATAACCAGTGTATATTATTATTGTTTTGAGGTCACATCGCTGTTTTGAGAGCGACCGTATTTTTGTTTTGTTGTTTGTGGTTCATACGCGAACGGAAATCTATGCAGCGAGATGCCGAAAATATGATAATAAAATATAAGTCAACACTTGTTCAAGTCAGCACATCACTTTCTCTCTTCATCATTGTAGTTCCATTCCTTTTCATTCAAACAAAGAAAACAAGCTAAATCCATCTTTTATAAAATTCAAAACAAATGGAATAAAACTCGTAAAATTTAAAAGAAGTGATCTTTGCTTTTATAATAGTGAAATCTACTTATTGGCATAGGAATTGTAGCATGCGATGGTGGATGGAGCAAGTTGACAGTTCAACCCTAGCTAGGGTTTGTGTTTTCAAGGGCTTTGAGCAACGATGGCTGAATCGGTGTTTGGAGATGGGTTCGTGGCATGAAATAGCACCTACGGCCAAGCTTTAGGAATGTCTAATCATGTATTTGGTGCCGCATAGATTTGGGGTGTCGCGGTCGACCTTAGCAGATCGTGATGGGGTTTAGGGTGTTAGGAGTGTCGATTTTGGGTGGATAAGGTTTAACTAGTGAAGGGAAACTCATTTGCGGGGTCGAATCTTCGTAGAGTTGATCTTAGGGGAGGAGGAAGTGCACAACGTTCTCGTGTATAGGGAGCAGCTCTAGTTTTGGAGGGAGGAGCAGAGTTTCAATTTGGGGAGAGGTTTTTATAATATGGGTAATTACTGGAGTTAATTTGTAATTAATGTATTTAATTATAATTTTAAAATCATTAACTTAAAAAAATTGTAGCTCTCTCATATAAGGTTCAAATCAAATGCAGTCAGTTGCACTGTAATTGTGGAATTGTTAACTATGCTATGGAATTAAATTGGTGGAGATTGGAGCATGTAGAATTTCAAGCGAAAATCGAACGCTGCACAATTTTAGTCGGAACCAGAATGCTTTGGCGATAACTAGAATTTCGATAAGTTTAACTCACCTTTTTGGTCAAATCAGTATGTTATATAGTAGATAAAATTTACTGTTTGTGTTTGGTTGAAATTATTGACTGTTTGGTTAAATATTCGCTTTTACAAGCAATTGGCATTTAAAAATTGAAATACAAGAATTTTATTGAGAAATCCGAATTCCTTGATATAATTACTTTTAAATTTCCAATTATATTCTTGTTGATCCTATTTTGGTTATAACCCTGTTATATATATTGTTAATTGCCGAATCTTGATTGTTTAGCACTACTAGTTACGACATTGTTATATGTTCAAAACTTAACCCTAGTAGCGATAAAAATCAATAACAATATTGGTCAAGTGCTTTGGTGGCTATTGGCCTCAATTTAGTATTTTGAAAAATAATATTAATTGTCGTTTGGCTTTAAATTGGTTTTTGATTCAGAGAATGATTTTAAATATTTGGATTTTATGTAATGTTTTCATTTAAGCAAATTTTGAACTTCTCTATTTTACTCCAACCTTTTTATTTGTATTTTCTAAGTCATTTGGAAATGTTTTAAAAGTTGTTTATTTATATTTAATATTGTTTAATAGTATTTATCAATATTTTAGTTGTGAAAAGTTATTTATTAATAATGTTTTGGAATTTATAATAGTTATTTGTTAATAAAGTTTTGGAATTAATAATAATTATTTATTAATAATGTTTTGGAATTAATATTAGTTATTTATTAATAATGTTTTGGAATTTATAATAGTTATTTATTAATAATGTTTTGGAATTAATATTTATTATTTATTAATAATGTTTTGGAATTTATAATAATTATTTATTAATAATGTTTTGGCAATAATAATAATTATTTATTAATAATTTTTACAATTTACAATAGTTATTTATTAATAATGTTTTGGAATTAATAATAATTATATATTAATAATGTTTTGGAATTTATAATAGTTATTTACTAATGACGTTTTGGAACTAATAATAATTATTTATTATTAATGGTCTGGATGTTAATTATTATTTATTATGATAATGTTTGAAGATTAATTATTATTGTTTTATTATTAAGGTTTGAAATTATTAACTATTATATTTATAATGTTTTGAAGTTAACAATTATTATTTATTAGTAATGTTTTGCTGTTAATAAATATTATTATATAATAATGTTTTGAAGTAAATAATTACTATTTATTTATAATGTTTTGAAGTTATTAATTATTATATTAATAATGTTTTGCAGTTAATAAATTGTTTTATTTAATTATGTTGGAAAGTTAATTTATTATTTATTTAGGATTTTTAAAGTAAATTAATTTATCTGATTAATTGTATTTATACATAATAAATTGATTTATAAAAAAGGAATCTCATTTAATAAAAGAGATTTATTAGAGAGTTTATAAATAAAAAAGGGGTTTTAGAAGGGATCTTTATAAGGGAGTTTTATAAAAGAATAAAGTTTTATGAATGGGTTTATAAATTTATAAATGGAGTTTTATAAATAGTTTTATAGATTTATAAAATGAGTTTTATCAATGGTTTTAGAAATTTATAAAAAGAGTTTTATAAATTGTTTTGGAGATTTATAAAAGAGTTTTATAAATGGGTTTAGAGATTTATAAAAGGAGTTTTATAAATGATTTTAGAGTTGTATAAAAAGGGATATTTATCCAAATATTGAAAGGAGTACAAAGGGTTTTTGAATATATCTTTGTAAAAGTATTTTGATACGAGCATTTACAAAGTGATTTTAATTAATAAAAGGTTAATTAAAGAGCTTAGCGGTAGCTTATAGACTTAACCAATGTTGATTTCCCTATGGAGATAAATCCCAGATTTGATTGTTGCTTGTTTCTTTATTTGATAATTAAATAACCGACTATCAAATTTGGCCAGTTTTGACTTAGTAAGTAAATGAAAGCTTCATGTGTTCATACAGTTTGAGTTCCCTTGGGAGAACTCATTCTGGTGAAACGTCTCTAGCTTTAAGGGATATATTAGAGATCCCCATGGGACTCTAGTATAGTCCACTTACTTCTGAAAGAATCGGGAATGAGTCAACCAGAAATTATTGGTTTTTGGTTCGAAGAGACCGGGATTGGGTATGTTATCCGAAAACTACTTCGAACCAACATAAGAGTTAGAATGGAAGACATCTTGAAGATGATTGAAGATGGAGTTCTTGAAGTGCAAGGGTTACTTGCTACTAATCCTGAGGGTGATTCCAAAATGGATGTAGTAGAGGTAGTGCTATTGGTTTTGTTTAGACCTAGAATGAACTTGTATGGATGAATGCTGGCATTGCATTTCTGCCTAGAGAGCAATGCTAGCATTCTGAGTGGAATTGCTATATAAAAGGTAATCATAGCCTCACAACCCGGGAATGGCTAAAACAGGGAATGCTTCAGGGCTATGTGGGTTGCACTCATTAGGGTATTGTCATCACCCTTTTTAAATATATACATTTGTGGATTTGGTTGTGCATGAGAGCTCTCAGAAAAGGTTGCAAAAGCAACTGAGGTGATGAAATATTCGGAATTATCCAATAAGGGATAAGGTCAGTGCTGATTCGTAGAGGGTCCATATGAGTCCCTTGGTACATTATCTAGATATGTACTGTACAGAAGGTAATCCTTTACCTTGTCATTTTATGGAATCCATTCTCTAATAAGTGCCTTAAGGACTTAGTTGTGCCCAACTATGTTGGACCAAGAGATATAAGCATTCCAGCTATATTCAATATTTATTTTAAACCCTAGACATTATTATAATATCAATGGATTTCTTATAGAAATGTTTTTGTTATCGTAAGGTAAAAACCCGTTCATATTTATGTGCGGCGTGGTCCTACGAGATATTTTATTTTGAAAGGTTTTTCATAACACTAAAATCCATTTGAGGTGTGTTTCTCATGCTGGTTTACCAGACTGATCTGGGTGTTATTTTATTATAATGCTCGGGTTAGCAGTGTATGTTTCAGATTTAGTTTTAGATGCTTTAGAGCTTCAGGAGACGAGCTAGATGCCCCCAATACGTATTCATCTATCTTTTTATTTTCGCTGCATTTTTTGGTTATGTATTTATTAGCAATTGTAAGGACAGGCTATTATAACTGTCCAAGCCAATGATAAATAAGTACTATGATATATATATATATATATATATTAGTTTTCTTTTGTAAAGATCATTGTGTATATTATACGTTACTCGTTATGATGTGAGATTCTGTTATGTCTTTCTTTCTTTCACCCTAAATGACCTGTCTTTCGGACACTTAAATGATCGGCACATGAATACCGATGATGTATTAAGTGTTGTTTTTAGGTGTAAGAAAGGAAGATTGTTACACGTGGTATTGGAGCTTAGGTTGAGCGAACACCTAGGCTTTGGTGGGGTTAACTCATTGAGATTGGGTAAGTGAGACCCTAGGATAAGTATGAGTGAATATATATATATATATATATGAGCGCATATTTTTTAGTGCTATAAAAATGTTTTATATTATGTGTATTTATCAGTTGAGTGGCTTATGAATTCTGGTCGATACCGAAGAAACAACTGCATCGATATGGGTTTCTAAACACTTGAACAAGGCAAATCGACATGGTATTATTTTAAATTTGGTAAATGAAATAATTTTACCAAGATTTATATTTTGTATATATAAGGAATAATTTCTATAAAATGGATATAGATATTTTTGTGTGTTTGTTTATTAGGAAATGATAATATGTAATTATTATCATTCATTGTTTAATTAGTCATGCTCACCCAGTTAGGCGCATTGGCTATTATTTGATGATTGAGTAGTTGTACCCGACCAATTTATGGGCATGGACTATTATGGTTTGTAGGGGTGGGCATAAACTGCACCGCTATATGGAAACCGCCCGCACCGAACTGCAAAAACGGTGCGGAAACCCATACCGAATCTTCTAACCAAAGCAAATACCTCAAACCAGACCGACCCGCATCGATACGGTTCGGTTGCGGTCTGGACGATTGAACCAACCGTATTAAACCGGACCGAACCGAATATTTTCACTAGTAATCTTATGATAAAAATATAAGCAAATTCGTCCGCAAGTAGTGGCGCAGTGGTAAGATACTTGCTTCCCGGTAACAGGGTCGCAGGTTCGATCCCCGTCTGCCCTACTCCCATTCAAGGCGCGGAGATGGGCCTTCGTTAATCCCAAAACTGGGTTGGGGGCATCAAATCTCTGTGCTGGGCTGGCTAACCTCCTTCCTGTATGTGGTCGGACCATGCAGGCGGGGGCTCCCTTCGATTTCATCAGGGGGTTTTAAGAAAAAATATAAGCAAATTCTATCTTATTTTAGATTCTAACGATGTATATTCTATTTTTAGTGTATGTTGTTATATTAATAATATTCGTTGTCATAAAGGAAGAAGTTATAGTTTTGGTATAATATTTTTCATCTCGTTTTTTTGGATAAATGCTAATTATAATCTTATTCTAGTCATTTTCCTTGATGATCATGCATTGATTAATGTTGATGTTCGGATAATCTACCAAAAAAATCTCACTCATAGCTAAATGTCAAATTGAAATATTCATAAAGTTAAGAACTAATCTTTCATTTCAGTATAACATTGTGTGTTTTAACCTTTAAGTGTAAAAGCTTCACACAGTTGCCTTCGTAAATTGATTGTTGATGGAAGTAATTCTCTTATTTCATATTTAATGTGGGTTCAAACCAGACCGGACCGAAACCGAACCGTGTTACATTCAAACCGAATCGAAACCGAACCGTTTAAAAGATTAGTAATGGTTTGTATTTTTGATTAACCGTTTGATGCGGTGCGGAAGCGGTTTGGACTCCAAACCGCACCAAACCGACCCGCGCCCACCCCTAATGGTTGGTTAGGAGCAGTTTTATCCTTTTCACTACATGGGTTGGGTAGATAGAAATTTATGGGAACATTAAATACAAACAACTTCTGAATTCAGTTTCACGGTTTGATTATAAGGCATTCGGTGATAATGTTGGGTTAAAATTTAATTTTAATAGAAGTTGTTTATTATAATATATAAAAGAGAAATAATTGTGAACTGATCTTATATAAGAAATGAATTTATAAAATGTGAATTGTAAAGTATTGTTTATAATTAAATAGATTTAAACTGAGAATTTGAGAACTTAAATTCCTGTATTTTTTGAAATTGTTTTTCAAAATTTTGGAAGAAATAATAATAATATTATTCGGAAATATTGTTGAATAGAAATATTTTAAAATTTTTTGAAGAAGATAGAAAGCACTGAACTCACTTCGATCGTTGGAATATAATTCTTATGATAACTACAGCATCGTCGGTGTTCATTTTCGAGTTTCTAAATAGGGAATTACTGCCATGGAAATTTGTTTGGAGTTGTTTCGTAAACAGGTCATGATTTAAAAATCTCACAAGAATGATTATATATACATATTATATTATTATATTGTTTCAAAATGATTTGAAATAAAAATCGAGTGTTTAAATCTTGAAATTTTTAGCTAAGTAATATTATAGACTCGTGTATCTTACCCATTAAGGTAGTTTGTTTGGTGCATCTGA
Source organism: Allium fistulosum (assembly GCA_030737815.1). Classification (NCBI taxonomy): domain Eukaryota; kingdom Viridiplantae; phylum Streptophyta; class Magnoliopsida; order Asparagales; family Amaryllidaceae; genus Allium; species Allium fistulosum. The sequence goes on along the minus strand of CM060908.1, from coordinate 79,308,337 downwards.
TTATGATATGTTGTTTGATAATTTTCATTTATTAAAATAAAATGGAATATTCGACAATTTTGGACAGTCGAAAATTCCTGAATGTATACAGAAATTGAAGCTAGGTATTTTGTGAAGCTATAAGGAAATAAGTTTTTGTAACTTATAATTTGAAAAACAGTAAGTTAAAAAAGTTTTAAATTTATTGAATATTCTGGTTAAGTAAAACAATTTTGAATATTTTATATACTCTTAGGAAGTAAAAGAGTATTTTGCAATTAGGAACTTGGGTTATAGAATGTTATAGACTTAAATAATGTTTTTAAGTAAAATAGTGATTCCTTAAAAGGTAATTATAATCTTGGGAAATGTTTTATCTATGAAGATAAATCTTTATAAAGTGTTTGTAGGCTTAGAGCAATATGTTATGAAGTGACTCAGAAAATGAATTCTTTTTTGGCAAAGCCAGCGGGGTTAAAAGGGCCCCTACCTTTTATTTATACCATGCAAAATACAAGTTAAATAAATAATTACAGAGGGATACAGACAGAAAATAGCCACTTAATAATTCATACAACATACGGACCAGGCATCAGAGAGAAGAAACCAAGCAAGCTGCAAAAAACACCAAGCAGATCCCAGTCCAACAATAGAATAAAAGACCCCGAAGCAATATACATCAGACAACAAGTAAGGCCCGAAGCAGCACAACTCTAACACCAAGCATATCACCAAAAATGGAATATAGAATTACCAGTATATCAAATTAATCAAGTAAGATAATAGTCTAAGGACTAAACTGTTTGGAGATGGAGAGAACCAGTACATTTTTAGCAACCATCTTACCACTAAACACCCTGTTGTTTCTCTCCCTCCAAAGAATATAAATTACATCCTTGAGCACAGAAAGCAATTGTTTAGATCTTGAGTTCTTCCAGCTCGTAGCTTTAAATATATAGTACCATTCCAGAGAAGCATTTCTTTTTGGTTTATGCAAGTGTAACACATTCAAAACTTTTTCCCATACAAAGTATGAATAATCACAGTCAAAAAACAGATGTGAGACATTTTCTTCCTCTCTACCACAAAACAAACAAATAGATAATTGAATCAGTCCCTTATCCATAAGCTTGTCAAGAGTATGTAATCCATTTCTAAGCACCTTCCACATTAATATATTCTCTTTTGGGGGGGGGGTTGATGATGTCCAAACTCTGGAGTGCCATGGAAAATTATGCAGAGGGGTATTATGAAGCAAGAGTTTGTATACAGTCCTAACTGCATGATCCTTACCATTCCACAGTGCATGGATATCAGTAGTGTTATAGGTATTAGTCTGAATAATGTTCCAAACATTTCTAACAAGGTATGAGCTAGAATAAGGCAGAGTAATTAATCCATCAGTCCAAAAATAATCAACTAAAGCCTTCTCGGCTATACCTGTCATATGTCTTAAATTGTAATTAATCAAATCAGGAAGAATCACTCCTTGTTTTGGTCAAGGGTCGAACCAAAGGGAGATTTACTTTCTAATCCTTATACAACTTTGGAAAATAGGAATAAAAGCAGATCTATTGCGTAGAATATTCATCTAAGACCAGCTACAGTCTGGAGGAATGCTCATTTTCCAGAAGTTGTTGCATTTGATTAAATGAGTCCTAGTCCATGTAGCCCATAAATTTGAGTCATACCTGAAGATTTTGTCAATACGAGAGGAGAGAGCAGCATGGTTCCATATCTTGATGTTCATAATACCAAGTCCTCCATTTTGTTAAGGACAACATAAAGTTTTAAAGGTAATAGGAACAAGCTTTATGGAATAGGGATTACCATGCCATAGGAAGTGAGTCAGAGCAGAATTGATCATGTTAATGAGTTTGCAGGGTAGGATGAAGATTTTAGCATAGTAAAGACACATGGAGGTGGCAATGGCCTTGACAATGACAAGTCTACCTGCCATGGATAGTTTCGAGCAAGGCCAGGAGGAAATCTTGGCAGTAATCTTCTCATATAGTTGAAGGCATTGACCTATTCTAATTCTTGAAAAACATAAGGGAACACCTAGGTAATCTTCAGTATCATCAAAAGGAGTTAGACCAAAGAGAGCATATATGCCATTCATGTCAATGTCAGATAAACCAACAATCTTAATTTGATTTGTTTCTATTGATAGACAAACCAGTCTTTAGTTTAAAATCTAACAAGACATCCAAAACACCATTAATAGATTTAACAGTAGGCTTAGTGAATAACATAAGATCATCTGCAAATAATAAAGATGTAATACTATTGATCTTACAGTAAGGATGATATTCCAACTTATTAAAGGACACTGCATTCTTTGTTAAGAAAGTGAATAGTTCCATAACACATACAAAAAGATAAGGTGACATAGGATCACCTTGTCTAATACCCTGGGAAGCATGAAAATATCCAAAAGTATTACCATTCAAACTGAGAGAATAATTAACAGTTGAAATACATATGTAAATCCAGGCCAAAAAGGGATGGGAAAATTCATTTTATACAAAATATATATTATAGACTTCCATTGAATAGTGTCATAAGCTTTCTGGATATCAAGCTTCCGAACAAAACTTTGAGAGATGTTCTTTCTGTTGTATCCTCTCAAGAGTTCATTCGAAAGCATAATGTTATCAGTAATATCTCTAGAGGAGATGAAAGCACTCTGATTAGGAGAGGTCACGTCAACAAGAATAGTTTTCATTCTTTCAGCCAAGATTCTTGAAATAGTTTTGTAAATTACGTTGCAACACGCAATGGGCCTGAATTGCTTGACAGAATTAGGCTGTTGTGTTTTAGGAACCGGAGCAATCCTAGTGGCATTAATGCCAGTTAACAGTTTGTTATGTTTGAATTTTTTTTTGATAGCTTTGACCACATCATCACCTATAATATGCCATATTACCTTAAAAAAATGGGCATTATAACCATCTGGCCTTAGAGAATTAGAGGATTTCATACCAAAAATGGAATTCTTAACATCATCCATAGTTACCTCCTTCAATAGGTTTTCCTTGTTAACATCAGAAATGATAGGGAGGGTTGGCTGAGCAAAATAATGCATGTGCATATAAGGAATGTCTTTAGAAGCAAGAATGTCTTGAAAGTAATCCAAAAATGCAGATTGAATGGCATCATGAGATGAACATAAATTGTCATTTTTATCTTGAATACTTGTAATATTAGCACTAGCCTGCTGAATTTTGAGGGAGGCATGGAAAGTAGCAGTATTTTTGTCACCATGAGTAAGCTATTTAAGCTTAGTCTTCTGTTGTCCATCTTATTTTCATTCATCAAAGCTTTAGCAAGGTTCTGACTGAGTAAAGTTTCTTGATCAGCAAGACTAGCCAGAGTAATACTATCAGTGCATTGTTGTATGTCCTTTTGCACCTGAAGAAGTTTTTTCTAATAGAAGAAGAAAAGCTGTAGCCATTACCAAATGTAGCAAGAGCCCACTTTCTAAGGATTCCTTTAGATGTTTAAGCTTAGCCTGCAAAACAAACATAGGGTTGCCAAAAATATGAGTCTTCCAACAGTCATTAACAATATTAAGGAATTCAGGGTGTTCAGACCAAATATTAAAAAATGAAAAGGAGGATTGTCTTCTCACAATGACCATGTCCCAGTCCAATATCAAAGGAGAGTGGTCAAATAGGGATGGAGGTGGAATTATGGTTTTAAGGAAGGGCCAGTTCAAAACAGAAGAATAGTTCTGGTATAATCTATCAAGTTTGCAGTATGTCCTTTTTCTTGCTCTGTTGGAATTATTCCATGTATAATAGCAACCATTAGCAGATATAAGGAGGAGATTAGAGTCGTATATTGCATTATCAAGGGGTCTAACTTACTGAATAGACAAGGGAACTACACCAATTTTGTCAGTAGAGCTTTGCATACAATTCCAATCTCCAATGCAAATCCATGGGGAGTTGTGAGGTTGAAGAGAAGCGAGTTTATCAAGGAAAGGTTGTCTATGCACAGAGCTGTTTTCAGCATATACAGTTGTCAGGAAAAAAAGAAGTAGAAGAGGGAATATGAAGGATTTCAAAATGGATGTAATGCCTTTGAACGCATAAAGGGATTAATGTAAAAATATCAGGGTTCCAAATAATTAGAATCATACCAAAAGGGGCTTGAGCAAGGTTATGTATGTAATTCCTGTGGTGGTTAATAGTTGATGCTGCTTTGATAGTGTTGACATGGTTAAGTCTAGTTTCTACAACTGCCATTAATTGAATTTTACATAAGGAGATTAAATTTTTGATTTCAAGTTGCTTGGCTAATGAATTAGCTCCCTTAATATTCCAAAAGCCAATGTTGTCAATCAACATGATTAATGTTTGAGGATGCCCTGGTTTTAACCCTAGAGGTGGTTGAAGATGAGGTATTTGAAGAGGGAACCATTAGAATTTGCTCCATAGAATATTAAACCCCTTTATCTAAATCAAGGGAAGATTGCATGTCTATTACTTTTTTGGGTCCTCCTCTATTCTTCTTGGAAGATGAAACTAGAATGATAAGATTGTCTTACGATATATTAGTGCCAGATTCATCAAGGGAAGGAGGAATGGATGGACTAGAAGGTTGTAGATCATTAAAAATTTGATTTGGAAGAGTTATGGATGAATAAGGTGATTTTGGAGATGTTTGCAGGAGGATATGTGGTGAGGAAATAATAGGACAGGAGGGAGATAGGATAGGGGTAGTTTGGTGCATGTTACTGTGCATGTCCTAACATGTATCATTGTGAGTGGTATGGCCAGGAATATTCAAGGAACATTTATTGATGGTTGGGGGAATTTGAATTGGAATAACATGTTCAGATTCTTCTAAATCATCACTTAATTGCTGAAGAATATAGAATGGGTTGTGAGTTACTACGGGATCTGGTTCAACTTCCTGACAATTTGCATTTATACCAGCAGTTAACCCATATTGGTACTATCAACCTTGTTAATTTTCCTCCAGATTTTCCTAACGGATTTCATTTTTCTTTTTTCTTTGGCAAGTTGGTAATTTTTCTTTTTTTGAAAATATCCCTCTTTAATTTCTGAAGCTTTACCTACTACATCAGGAACTGTGTTCACATTGACTTTGTCTTTTTCCATGTCAATCATATTATTAAATTTCAAATCATTCTTAATCTCCTTCATCCTGTCACAATGATCAGAAGCATGACTAAATATCTTACAGTGAGTACAAATTAAAGGTTTCCATGAATATTCAAGTAATATATTTGGACATGTTTCATCACCAATTACCAAATATTTAGGCAGTTCATGATCTAGTGAGATTTCAATTAAACACTTTGCATATTAAAATCTTTTCAATTTTTCAGTATTTTCATCAAAGCAAATCATCCTACCAAGGTGGCATGCCAGCCAATTAATGCCCAATGGTGACCATGTCAGAATGGGAATTCTGTAGAAATGGACCCATATTGGAACTGAGCGAATAGAAGCATGAACAGATGAAAAAGAAGGGTTCCATTTTGATATAATAAACATCCGGCCTCTTATAAATATAGGATCTTTCATAAGAATATTCATCTTGTCTTCCTCATTAGAGAACCTGAAATAAAAGTTTTGTTTATCAAAGAAAATTTCATATGAACCTTTAGGCTTCCAAGCTTTTTCCAAGTGTAACTTTACTGCCATATAGTTAACATTGCCAGCCAAGAAAAATCCCACCAGACATCTAGACCAAGCTTTAATGCCTTCATCAACCACTTCCAGAGGTGGTTCTAGAGGTGAGACAGAGTAAGAAACATCAAAATGAATAGGGTTATAGGAACCATCATTTCTAGGTTTGGAACTGAAAAGGGAAGACCATAAGGAGCTAGGAGGAACAGAGGGTGGGGCAGAGGGTGGTTGTAAGAGTGAAGAGCTAGGAGGAGAAGAGGAAATGAGAGGAGGGAAAGGATCAATAGAAGAATCGGGAGGGAGAGGAAGAATAGCCGGAGAAGGTGGCGGGATGTGCGGGAGGGGATGGTTAGAGTGGAACAGGGAATGAGGTTGTCAGAGAGAGAGAGAGGGGGGAGGGATGGGAGAGGGAAGGGAGGGAAAGGTGGGAGGGATGGTCACCATGAAAAAACAAAAAAAAATGAAAAAACAAAAAAAAAGAACTTAAGAATTAATTAAAAATATGAACCTAAGTTTTAAAGTGGATAATAAACATAAACGTGTTTTATAAAATGTTTATAATAAACTTAAGTATGGAGGAGCTTTAAGATGAAGTTGTGACTTTTGAAAATGTGTATAAATTTGAGTTTTAAAATGGATTGATTTACATAAGTAGTGTTATAAAATGTTTGTGAACTTAAGTAAGGATTTTATGAAATAGTTCATAAATAATTTTAGCCTTAAAGGGAATATACTAAGTAATAATAAATGTGAATTAAGGATAATTGGTATAGTTCAGGAAAGTAAATTTAAAATTGTTATCCGAGTTTTTAACCCAATAGAATTTAGTGGAAGTTAGAACATCTGCATCAAGTCAAAATGACTCAAGAATCAACCAGAAGGATCAAAAGAAGGAACCAAGAGGGACTCAAGAGAAAAAAGAAAAAAATAGCCTAAGGGTATGGATCGCTAGCGATCCATCACCCATGGATCGCTAGTGATCCATAAATATTGCTCATGGGTCGTCCATTCTTCTGGCATCATGAAGCATTATCTTTTCTAGGGACGCCTACTAAGTTTCACGATGTTCCAAGCAAGCTAGTTCGAGAAGTGGGCATTCATTTGATTCCAGTAATAGTTCAATGCAACCTGTACATGAATCATCATCAAAATAATGCATCTACAAATGGTACAATTGAAGCGAGCCAAAAATAAGTTAACTGTGTGGATTGCTAGCGATCCATCGTATTAGCTCGGCATGCTATTAAATTTCCTAGGTGCCTTCGTATTTTCAAATGCAAGCTTCTGCCAATGCGGCCTAGCCCAATAGCTTTCCAATTCCTGTAAATACTCACCCATTTGAAACATAAAGAGGATCTTCACGAGTGGCAGTTGAAACTCTGCAGAAAGTATTCTCCACTCTTCTCCTCCCACACAACAGTCATTTAAAGGGTTTACTGTGATTCTCCGGTGAACTCTAACACTGGTGACATGACCTAACTTACAAAATCCAATTGAATTGTAATCAGATTCAACTTATATCAGCAACCAGTCAATAATAGAAAGTTATAAAGTGGATGTAGGCTTCATTAAAAGTCGAACCACTATAAAAATTTCTTGTCTCTTCACTTTTCCTACAATTTTCTATTGTTTGTTCTACTTTATTTGCCTTGATAAACAAGGATGATGCTTTCACACTTAATCCAGGGTGTTGATCCATTTTTTAGGTTAACATTTTGGTGCTTTCACTGAGAGAACTGAATCCAGTCTTAGATCTAGTTATCTACTTTGGATCAGATAGGTTCAAAAATTAGATCCTCAATCTCTGCTCAAAAGATCTGCTGTAGAGAATCAATGGCACCTGGAAGAAGGAGAACTACCTCCAGAAGATCCATAGGAGCTACCATTGCTGGAGAAGAAACAAAACCTCAGCAAATTGAAGTCAACAACCCCAATAATCTACAGTTAGGAGCTAACTCTGGAGATTAGGTTCCAGGATCCTCTATTCAGTGTGAAGTTATCACTAGAGATGAATTAAATAAAATGGTTGACGAAATTAATCATAAAATGGAAAACAGCCGAAGAACTCTTATGGACAAATTGAATGCTCTATTGATCTTATAGTTACATGTTGCTCCAAGAACCATGAAAGAGTCCACGGTTGCTATGGAACAAGAAAATTCTTCCATCTCTGGCCTAAACTGGAGAAACGGAAAACATCAACAGAAAGGAGTTTAGGCGGAACCATAGGAATTAATATGGAAGGAAACACAAGCACTCCACAACTGCGAGGTAACCAACTACAATCTTGATTCTAGGGGCGAAAACTCCATAGGAAGATATAACTATGGATCTCTCTGACTCAGAAGATGCTTGCGCCTTGACGACAACAAGTTGGAATGAAATACCAATGAATTCAATGATGCCAAGGAGATCAAAACTGCCCCTACCAGACCAACCGCAAGCCAACGGAACCTTGAGGGAGTAGCTCTCCCGAAGAGAGGAGAACCTAGTCTTCAGCCCACTTACCAAGATGTTTGCAAAATCAAACACTTGGTGTAGTCTTTGACAGCCAACCCACAGACTATTGGACATCTGAGGCATATATCACAGACATGGTCAAGCGACTAATGGATGAAAGTAAAGATAGAAGGGATGATGAATAAGGATCCGCTCCAAGTCGGACTCCCTTCACTAATGACATTCTGAATGAACGGTACCCAAAAGAGTTCATTATGCCAAATATTCCATCTTACGATGGAACGAGAGACCCGAAACACCACTTGTATAAGTACAATTGGTACATGGACGGAGCAAATGCTTCAGATGCCGTTCGATGTAGATGTTTCCCAATTTTCCTGGAGGGAATTACTTCCATGTAGTTCACCAGACATCCACCAAGATCCATCTCCACCTTTAATCAACTAGGAACAAGATTCCTGATCAGTTTAGAATTCACATGGCACAACCAAAAGACGTGATGTCCTTATCCAGCCTATTCCAGGGACGGAATGAATCTCTGAGGTCCTTCATGAGTCGGTTCAACACCGTGGTAACTAAAGTAAGTAATCCAAATGAGGATATGGTTTTCATGGCCTTAGTCCGTGCGCCCCAAAACTGAATTCGGGAAATGGATCAAAATGAAACAACCTACCACTAGGAAGAACTTCAGCCGAAAGGCGAGCCAGTACTTGAGATTGGAAGAGGCATAGGAATTAGAAAGGAAATCTACTAGCTTACAACCAACCAACATTGGGTAGAGTGGTATAACGACAAACCAAGACATAAATACCTCCGGGACCGGGGAAGGGAACGCAGGAAGAAATAGGAATCAGAAAAGGAAGAACCAGAATTCCAACAAGCGAAATGGAAGCAGCAAGCAACTCAAAGGTTTAAGGCCCAAAGCGTACACCCCATTCAACGATACTCTAGAAAAAAACTATCTTGCGACACAAAGGACATAAGAGTACAAGAAGCAGCCTAAAAAGGAAGTAACTGAACATCAAAAGCATTCCAAAAAGTACTGTTGCTTCAATGAGGCACATAGCCACAACATGAACGAGTGTCGTCACCTGAAGAATTTGACTGAGGAGTTGATTCGGGAAAACAAGCTTTAGCAGTATGTGAGGAAACCATAGAAACCTGATCAACCCGCAGCGCCCCAAGCTCCTAGAGATCAAGGGAATCCAACTGGAAGCAGCAAAGAGGGACCTGGATGGACTAACCAAAGACTCATCATTGGACAAATATCTGGAGGACCTCATCCCGCGCAGAAAAGTTGGGGAGAAATGAAGCGGTATGGGAGCTCATTAAAGCACGCTCCGAAAGATTCGTGCTTTGCGATCGAAGATGGAACCCCTGACAAGAAGCAGAGAACCTTGAATGATGACATAGTATTCCAGAATCGAGACATTGAAGGGATAGAAGCTCCAACTCTCGACCCCATGGTCATGACAGTAGGAATCAGACCCGCTATGGTCCGACGAGTATTGGTAGACTGTGGTAGTTTTATAAATTTCCTTTTTCAAACACACCTTTAATTAGATGAAGATCAGTATGAAAAATGTATCCGCCTGCCGATCAGAGATTCAAGGATTCACCGGTGAACCCAAACAACCTGTTGGAATAATTGACTTACCCATAGAACTTAGAGAAGGCGACCGATGAGTCACCCTCATCCAAACCTTTACGATTGTAGATGAAATTTCTGCTTACAATGCCTTCTTGGGGAGGCTCGCCTTGGTAGATTTTAGGATTGCTTTAGCTCAATGATATCTTACCATGAAATTTCCAATGGAAAGTGGAGTCAGGGTGATCAAAGGAGACCAAAGGGCCCCTAGAGAATGGTATATTGGAGAACTAAGTGAGTCTAAAAGAAAAGAAAAGGGGAAGAATGTGGGGGGAACTCTCCTCATTCGTGAACCTACCGAATAGCAACTACATGGCCGCTCCTGGCTTGGGGACCATAGCCGATTTGATAAGGCTTTGGACCCTAGAAAGAAGAGTTCGTGGGAGGAATGGGAAGCACCAGTAGGATTGATGGTGTCTGTCCCAATTGATATGGATGACCCAACACGAGTCCTGAAAATTGGATCACATCTAGGAAACAAGATGCGACTTGAACTCATCAAATTTCTTCGCGCCAACTTGGATGTATTCGCTTGGACGCATTTCGATATATGCAGGGTATCACCGGAGATTGCATGCCATGCAATTAACATTGATCCTAAGTATACGCCAGTGAAGCAGAAAAGGCGCAGTCTAGGACCCGGCTCCAAAGCACTGAGAGAAGAAGTGGACAAACTGACGGCGAATGGTTTTATCCGTAACGCAACCCACCCAGAATGTGTATCCAACCAGGTCTTAGTTAAGAAGTCTAATGGGAAATAGCGAACTTGTATCGGCTACTCGGATCTAAACAAAGCTTGTCCGAAAGATAGCTTTCCTCTGCCCAGAATCAATCATCTTGTGGATGGGATGGCAGGACATGAATTGCTATCATTCATGGATGCATACTCGGGATACAACCAGATCATGATGCATGAACCTAATCAAGAAAATACTGGTGTCATTACTAATATGGGACATAATGCTACAAAGTGATGCCATTTGGCTTAAAGGATGCTGGGGCGACCTACCAACGACTAGTGAACGCCATGTTTAAGCATCAGATTAGGAAAACTATGGAGGTTTATATAGGCGATATGTTGGTTAAATCGCGCATAGCTGCAAATCACTTAGACAACCTCGCCAAAATGTTTGTAATACTCCGCAAATATAGAATGAAGCTCAATGCACTTAAGTGTCACTTCGGGGTAATCTCTAGAAAGTTCTTAGAATTCATCGTAAGCACTAGAGGCATTGAAGTAAATCCCGAACAAATAACCGCTTTACGGGAAGTCAAGGCCCCAAGGAATAGGAAAGAGTTACAAAGCTTGAATGGAAAGGTTGCAGTGCTAAGCCGTTTCATCTCAAAAGCAACCGACAAATGTATACCATTATTTGATGTGCTAAAGAAGGGAAAGAAGAACTTTAAATGGAATCAAGCTTGTCAAACTGCATTCGAAGAGTTGCTGCGACATATGGAAACCCTACCAATCCTATCCAAGCCGGTAGATAGAGAAGATTTGTACATCCACTTAGCAATCTCGCCCTATGCATTGAGTGTCGCACTCATACAAGAAGAAGCTAAGATCCAACAACCCGTATATTACATCAGTAAACGATTCACAGGGGTAGAAAAGAACTATCCGAAATTGGAAAAACTGGCATATTGCCTCTTGGTTGCATCCAGAAAGTTACGACCGTACTTCTAAGCACATCCGATTAGAGTGCTGACAGATCAACCATTGAAGCAAGTGTTATACCGCCCTGAGACCTCTGGACGGCTTATCAAATGGAACATCGAACTAAGTCAGTATGAAATTATATACCATTCTCGAAAGCCGATCAACGGGAAAGCGCTAGTAGATCTCATTGCTGAATTTACAATACGAGATAACGAGGAAGAAATGACTTCAGAAGTGGAGACACGTTGGAAGTTGTTCATTGATGGTGCATCTAACAACTTCCGCTCGGGAGCAGGGGTAGTGCTTGAGACTCGTGAAGGATGATCCGTTTGCTATGCCATGGGCTTAGAATTCCCTACAACAAATAATGAGGCAGAATACGAAGTATTTGTTAGCCGGACTCAAAGTTGTGAAGGAACTTGGGATAAAGTCCATACACATCTATGGCGACTCTCAGCATCCGTTAGGTGAAAGGCGAATACTAGGGTCGGGGGGAGAACCTCGCCCCTACCTATCTAAAGTGCAAGAACCGCTAAACAACATCGAGCATTATACCATAACTCATATCCCGAGGGAACAGAACACGAAGGCGGATTATCTAGCCAAACTGGCCAGATCTGGAGAAACTCAATCGTTGGGGCTAGTCCCGGTTGAAACCCCGACCACTCCAAGCATAAGAAAAATGGATATCGACTGGATTTTTGAAACAATCAAAGAACCAGAGTAATGGATGATGCCAATCAAGGACTATCTACTCGTAGGAGCCCTCCCCGCAGACAGGATTCAACGGAAAAAGCTTTGCCAAAAGGCACCACGATTCATAATACAGGATGGGATACTCTACTGAAGGGGATTCACTACCCCCTTGCTCAGATGTGTGACCAACGACGAAGCTCGAAGGATCCTAATGGAAGTTCATGAAGGCAACTATGGCGATCATACCGAGGGGCAAACCCTTGCAAAGAAAGTTCTCCGGTATGGGTGCTTTTGGCCAGCAGTAAATCATGATGCAGCGGATTATGCCAGGCGGTGCTATCAATGCCAAAGATTCATCAAGGTCAAAAGAACCCCCTCGATGGAGCCAACATAGATGGTTAGCCCATGGTCGTTCACAATCTGGGGAATCAATTTGATTGGTGTATTACCATGGCTAAAGGAGGAACCAAATATGCTATTGTTGCTGTCGACTATTTCACCAAATGGGCCGAAGCGGAACCGCTGGCCACTATTACCACAAAGAAAGTTATTAATTTTATTACTAAAAATATCATTTGCAGGTTTGTTGTGCCACAGAAAATCATCATGGATAATGAGACTCAATTCGAAAGCGTTGATTTTAAAGACTTCTGCAAACGCTTCCCGAACTAGAAGAGCTTTTCCATTGTCATACATCCGCAAGCAAACGGGTAAGTTGAAGCGGTAAATAAGATGAACAAGTCCACCATCAAAAAGCGGCTAACCAAAGAAAAATAAAATTGGGTCGTCGAACTTCCACTCGCACTATCGGCTTACAAGACAACGCACAAATATGCAACTGGGCACTCTCTGTCTGCCCTAGCATATGGTTCAGAAGAAATGATGCCAGTTGAGCTAGAAGTCCCTTCTTATTAAAGGCCAAACTTCGATCAAAGGCACAACGAGCAGCTCTTACTCGAGTCGCTTGATATTGTCGATGAGAAGAGGGAAGAAGTTGAATTAAGGACTGCCGCTCACCAGAAAAGGGTCGCACGGTACTTCAATTCCAAAGTTCATAACCGCACCTTCGAAGTGGGAGACTTTGTCCTCAAAGGACCCTATGTGATCAGTCAGAAGCTAGGGGATGGCACATTCAAGTTAACAACTGTTGATGGAGCCTAAATTCCCAAGCATGGAATAACGAATCACCCCATCCTTACTTTATCTAAGACTATCTTATGTATTTCCTATTTCCAGCAAATAAGCCATCCTGGAATACCAGAGGCATTGTAAATATACAAAACTTGCCTAACTTTTATTAATGAAATTGCTTTACTTTCTGAACCAATAAAACCGTGTTCACAAAAGTAACCTGCTAAGTCGACGGTGTTAAATCGACTCAAAACCATCAGATCATTGCTTGAGATAGTGGAACCGTGCTCAAGACGCCCCATCTACCGCTGGGTCGACGGAGGCAAATCGACTCAAACCATTAGATCATTGGAACTCGATCCCTGCCTTCTAAGAACCGGTGTAGCTCTGGCAACACCGGGAAGGCCCCAATCAAAGTCGCGCACCTCCACAAGCAGTGCATTGCTTCCTGAGTCATGGAACCACGCTCTTGAAACATGAACTCATCATATTGCCCGAAGATTGATAACGTCGAGAGACTCCAAACCGTTCCTGATCGACGAGTCATATCGATCCCAAAAGTTGCGCATTTCATAAGCTACGCACACTCTTAAGTATCGGCATTGTCTTGACAATGCCAGGAAACTCGCTTATTGTAGGAATCATAATAATCAATCCACTCAAAAGTAATTGGTAAAGAATTCTGATTGTTGACCGACATAACCTTGGAATCGAGATGCTCAAATCACAAGTTTCCGAAGATAGGAACCGCAAAATAGACACAGTTACAGACATCCGAAGAATCACACGGATCAACCGGTCATCTGTCAAGTGTTTGAAGTAAACATCTCTGTGAACCGGGGGAAACACACACTAATACTCAAAAACAAAAACCAAGTACTTCACAGTTCTATTACTCCAAACAAAGAATTTTACCTGTAATTACAGGACTAGATAAAATAGCAGTAAATAAAATTGGCATAAGTGCATGAAACATAGATAAGTAGACAAATAAAGTTATAGTCAAAATGTCAACATTGTATTACTTATAGCATTTTCTATACAAAGTCAAAATGTGGGGGCCGTACCCACAATGTCGGCCAACAAAAAGGAAAATACAGATGCTACAACAACAAAAGCAATAAGTACAGACTCTGCACTTGTACAAAACAAGTATCAAACAAATCAGAATTTCCTAAAATCTGGCCCTATTGTTACCCGAGCCTGTTAATGTTTCTTTCCACCACTCCCTGTCCCACCTTTGGTCGGAAGTTTCTTATTCTTCTAAGAATCCTGCCAGGAGTTGTGTCGCTACCTGAAATATTAACTATCTCCTCCGTGCCAACATCTCCTCCTTGTTCTTCAACCTTCTCGGAAGACTTCCCCTTGGTTCTGTGCTTCCGGGACATGCGGAAGCTCCTTGAAGACTTTCTCTCCTCGATCTTTTCCTTCTTAACGGCCACCATCCGCTATTCAGTTTTGCTTAGCTGGCCAGCATAGTCTTCCTGCTCTTGAACTTCAACTGCTGTGAAATCGCCCTCCAGAGATAAGGAAGGGTCATCCAGACCGTGCAACGCAGCAATCTCTCGGATTTTGGCCCTTATTGTGATCCAGACAAGGGCGCAGCAATCGAAGTGGCTATAGAAACAAGCGTCGAGGCAGTTGAAATAGCAGCAGGCCCAGGGACTGAAGAGATCCGTAGGTCGGCAGGTAAAGAAGACAAACCTATAAGATAAAAAATGAAAGCATTCAGTTCGTCTTGTTCTTGCGGTGTGAGCTGAAAATTCTCAAACTCGGGCGAAACAAGAAGGTTACCTGTATCAGAAGAGTGGCCGAGAATTTCAATCTCATATTCCCCTCCTTCTCCTTCTTTGGATGGTTGCATGATCTTTGGAGAAGTTCCAGGACCACCCAAGGCCTTCGAGACAGCGGCCGAAGGGGCAAACAACAAAGGCGGCACCGACCGAACTCGCTAACTGATCGTGAGGCTGTTTTGATGATTCCCCAGGCCTGGAAATGAAAGGCTCTAGTAGCGCTTTGGCAGTTGTAGTTGCAGTAGCATCGGAGACCTCTTGTTCCCTCTCAATTCGAATGATCTCTCTACCCTTTATCAAAGCCTTCTTTGACTCTTCGTTGAGATAGGCATCCTCCAACTCTTGCTCGGTATATACATCCCCGTTCTCTTGGAAACGGGCCAGAACTTCCTCCCAAACCAAAGCAAGAGTACATGGGAATTTGGCGCCCAGATAGCTGAAGCTCCCCTGATGTAGCAAGAAGTTAACATAGAAATTCAAGATGGTGTCATCCATCTTCTCCATTTTCCTTTCGAAAGCATTCTGCAACTCTAAGTATTCCGCTGTCACTGTGGCTTTCTCAACTTCAACCTAGGTCTTCTCGGTGTTAAGCTACGTGACTCTTTCCTAGAATGAAGCAATCATTTAAGTTTGATCAGAAACGGTGTTGTCACGAGATTCAACCATTCCTGCGTAATCAGCAATAGTCTTTTTATAGGCTTCGACAACTTCGTTATGACTAGCGATGGTTTTCTTTTGAGCTTCGATGATCTCATCACAGACTTTAAGCTCCTCTTTCAGCTTAACCTCATCCGCATGGGCCTTCTTGATTTCGTCCCAGAACATGATTTCTATTTTTGTGTGGGCCTCTTTTAATTCCTTCAGCAAACTGGCATTGCTCTTGCTCTCTTGGAGTGTAGCGTCCCTCTCCTTTGTCAACTGCTTAATTATGGTGTCACGTTCTGTTAACGTCCTCTCATAATCGTCATTCTCTAACTCGAAGGAGTGGATCTCTTGGTAATTTTTACGGTTGGTGTCTGCCAGCTACATGCGTAACTTCTCCCATCCTTCAGCTTGATCCAAATCGCTTTGAATCGCCTGAAGATGGGGCATATAAGAGTCTTTGCAGATTGGGCATAGGTCACGATCAGATTTAACTCCTTTAGAAACTATTCGGGGAGCGCAGCTTCGAGTTTATGGGGACCGGATAGGAAAATATAAGCCAACCTCCTGCGGGGACGTGAACAACCAGAAACATGCACTACATGAGTTGACGGAGCTTGGGATGAAGGTGAAACTTGAACAGTGGAAGCCAGAACTTCAATTCCAACAGAGATTGGAGCCAAGGCAAATGCTTGGTACTTGGAGGGATGAGAACCACGATCTACCTTCGACTTCTTGGGTGGCTCTTCTCGGTCGTCAGGAGTTTTTCTCTTCTCATAAGCACTCCTATAAACTCTACCTTATTCTCTGCCATCCCGAGGACGTACTTCAGCTTCCAAATCTTTCCTTCTCCTCCACTCTTCCTCGGTTTCACGAGGCTGATGGCGGCTTGAAGTTCGTCTTGACCAGCGTTGTGAATTAGTAAATTGTTCAAGGTCCTCGTAAAGTCCACGGCCTCTCCTAGTACCTAATATAAAAGATAAATAAAGAGCTTTAGTGATAGAAAATGAACATAATAATGCATATATAAGTGAACGTGACCCTAGTGAAATGTGTAACATGTCATATGCGGCCTAAAAGGACGTTACAAACCGGATCGGGAAGTCACCATAGTAGAAATTGGGATGACTCTAGACACAATATGATCGGGGCGAGGAGACAATCCCTCGAACTCAAAATCTTCTCCCATACATTCATTGATATATATAGAAACGTTGCTCAAATCCCCAAAGTTAATACCGGTTTTCTTAAGCGGAGAATCATGAAGTCGCTTGACTGCTGGGGGATCATCTTTAACACGAATCTCTTAGGGAGGCGAATCTGGGAGAACGGGACTCATTCCTGGAGCTTCATCACATGATTCGAACTTTCCATCCCCAGAACTTGCATCGAATTCATCATCACTAGAGGAGGAATCATAACTTCTGCTACTTTCAATTTCATCCTCCTCCTTTTCCGTTGTCACCGCAGCCTTGCCCTCATGCTGCTTGAATTCTTCTTCCCCCTCCTCCGAAATCGGGGGCATCCTAAGTGGGCAGCTAGCTTCCATCGTAACACCTCTTCTTTCATGAATTTCTTCGATTGACCTGCCAGACCGGCCTTCTCCTTCTTAGAGGTCGCCCTCTTTAGAGTCGTGTGATGAAGAAGTGGAACGTGTTCGAATTCTAGAATGGGAAGAAGACAAAACTTCAACGGCCACGGCATATCTCCCAGGATGCAACAACCCGTACCGAAACAAATTCTCATCCATTAGCAAAAACTTCACTGATCTCTCTTTGGAGTCTACGACCTTTAGAGTATAGAAGATTGGATCGAGCGATGGATCTTTGTTCGGTCTCAGAATGACTGCAAGAAGTATTCAATCTATCAAAAATCCCATAGCGACGTATTAAATTTCAACGTGTAAAAGAGAAGGCTTATCCCTTGTCGTCCAAAGATGATTAAATCCCTGAGGGCACCTAACGAAAATATATCGGGTCTTGAATTGGGACATGTTACTTTGAAGCTGCAACACGATCTTGTGGTTTCTTTGAGCCTCGATGACTATGGGGGACGGACATTCGTCTCTCTTCTTGAATGAGAGAAAATATATGAACTCATCAAAACTTGGGGCACAATTAAATGTCCGCATAAACAAGACGTGAATGCAAGTCAAGATCGCGTATCCATTAGGGTAAATCTAAAATGGAGCAATTTCCAAGTTTAGAAGAGTTTCTCTCAAGAAGCGATTAAAGGGGGGTGTTCGTCGACGGAAATTCTATCGAGTTAGAAAACCATCCAACGAATTTAAATTAAAATTTACCGCAAGCACATGATGTACACTTGTTGTACGTGGCGAATACAGGTCAATCCGCAGGGAATTGATGATTTTAAATCTCTATTCAATCAAATTAACCAAAGTTGAAAATGTGATTGGCTAAAAATGTAGAAAACTAGAAAAAGAAAATTGATAAAAATATGAGAGTGTGTAGGCAATTTAGAGGCAATTTAGAGGCAATTTCCACTCTCTAGATCACATAAATCAACAAAATGAAGTTATGATCTCTCTTTTCTTGTCATTAGTGTAATTAGTTGATGTGCTTATCATAAGTATGGTATATTTGTTCTATTAATTAGCACAATATAAACCATCAAACTATAACACAACCACTACTACACATTTATCTCTTATGAAATATGACAACAAAGTTGAAAGCAAAATTTATTTTAAGCATGGCCTATTAACTATTGTTTAGAAATATAGGCCATCAAATTTTAATTTCAACAATCACTTCATTACCATCATCATATGTAGATGAAGATGTAATCATTGTTTGTGATTGTTTAAGCATAGCCTATTTGTTGTCAACAATATAGGCTATCAAATTCACATCAAAAACAACAAGTTAAACCACTTCATATTAAGCACAAAAAGAGAGCATATACATCAAAATGTTGCATCTACATACTAGAGAGCTTCATTACCCCTAAATTGTAGGGATTAGCCTCTCACATTTGTTATCATATGAACAAATGTAGAAAGAAACATGAAATGAACAAGAGGAAAAAGAGAGCAAAATGTAAGGAAAACTATTCTAATTGCATAAAATAAAAGAGATCTACACTACAACATGAAAGGAAATAAACAAGAAAAGAAAAAGAACATGTATTGAATTGCATAAAAATGTTACATGAAAAGAAGAAATGGCTAAGTAGCCATGAAAAGAAAAAGAGAAGAGCTTTCTTTATTTTTGAGCCTAAACTAAACTAAAGAGAGACTAAGAGAGAAGAGGAGGTTATATGAAACATAAGGGGGTACTTATACATGTGTTAAACCCTAATTCATATTTTTGGGGAATGCCCAAAATACCCTTGAGAAAGTGTGGAGGCCAAGTAATCATTAGCTTCTACTAATCATCATTTAAGTGTACATGAAGCCATTAATTCCATAAGTATGTGCATTAGCCTCTAATTTGTACATTAAGATAGGTGGGTAGGTGGGGTCCTCTATTATCTTCACTTTGAATTATTTCCATCTTCATTTGTTCTCTTCACTCTTGTGCATGCATATATTATCATGAAGCCACTTGTAAAATTCACCAAATTTCCTACAAAACAACATAGAAAATTCCAAGTAAATTTTCACAATTTAATAATTGCATAAAAATGACCATTTTACCCCTATATGAAGGTGAATATGTGACAATTTGAAAATAATTTGAATTTTGGTTTAAACAAGTTAAAATACCCGATATGATCATTTATTTAATTTAAATAGATTAAATATGGTGGTAAAAATATGCACATTTATGTGCACATCGGGGGGCACTGCTCCATTCAAGCACCTATACCGGTGGCAAGTGGTGTACCTCGAAGGCGGCATTTGTGCAAACACATTCTTCGACGAAAGCCGTACATCATCATCTAGAATGCCATATTGTAAACAAATGTTATGCAGAACTTTAGCAGAGATTACAGAGAAGCTCTCTCCGGAGGATTGAGTAGAACTCTAAAATTTGGAGGAGTCCGACCTACAACGGACCAACCAGAACCAATTAACCATATTCAGCTCGCGGTACTGAAGAAGTAGGTTCTACTTAAACTGTTTGTGAAGGCGCAACTGATGATGATTTAACTTCTGAAAGTGTCGAACTTTCTTCACTAGACTTACGACGGGATGACAGGTGATTCATTTTATACAACAGAACTTGTACCTAACGCGGTCAAGTAATTCCATATTTAACTAAAATTCCCCTTATGCTTAACACTTGAACTCCGAAAAAATATCAATTTATGCCGACACAGCGGGTTCCAAGTGTTGACTGGGGCAAATGCAGTGTGTTATCTATATGGGATGGGTTCGGTGTCCTGAACACTACAAACGCTTTATCTTGTGTAGATAGTTCACTCGTAGTGAAGAAAGAAAAGAGCTTCTCGTATCATTCATTAAAGTTATTTCTCCAACACTTACCCGCTATTGACCAACGGTTGATAACGAATTTGCTGTCCAAAGCAACATAGGAAGCTCTTCTCATTCCAGGTACACTGATTGTGCAATGACGGGACCAATCCGGAGTGAGCAACTATAGATCGATAGGTCCGAATTGAGTAGAGAATTCTCAGCATAAGTCGATTTCAGCTCTTTGGAAGGTGATAACAGCATAAGCTGCACACAAGACGCTACCTTGAGCTATTATCACCTCCCAAAAAAACCAAAATCAATCCGCAAGACGTCGTGCCGGATTAACAATGTAACTCGATGCAAGTTAATTCTGATTCTGTGGATGAAGATAGCAAAACATGTAGAGTACCAAGGTGAGACCCAAGCTTCGTTCCATGGAGAACTCAAGACTCGATTTACTATCTTCTTCCACAAAATCGTAATCAACTTGAATTCTCCAATACGTCTATTACCAATACAACCTCATCACCAAATCGCTAAGACAAAACGCTAAAAATCCATACCACCCACCTCAAGTCAAAAATCAAAAGGCAAATATGAACATACTCTAAGTCGGCAGCGATCCAAGGTGGATAGGTCGACGACGATCCAAGTGGGTAAGGTTGATAGGGATCCAAATTGATGAAGTTTCAGGAGCTAGGGGTAAGGTCAAAGCAGCGACGAAGTCCAGTAGGGTCGATGGTAAGAAGCTCCTGGGGGAGATCAGTGGCGGTGATGGCAGAAGCGAAGTTGGGGACTGAATATTTTGGTTTGGGTCGCACAATAGGTAGCTCGGTTCACAAATGAAAATAAGGTAGAGAAGGAAGGATCGGCTCGAATGAGGAGTTGAATAAAAGATGGAACGATTGCTAAGTCCTTGGATCGCTAGCGATCCATGGACTATGGATCGCTCGTGATCCATCAAACTACAACCAATCTCCTCCAAACTTGCCAAGCATGATCCACGTGTTATTTGCAATCATCATGAAAGTTGTGGAACGAAATTGATTTATTTTTATGAGAAATGACAATTCACATCAGAACTCAACAGACGGTCGAATAACCAAAGCCAAATTCGCATGATGGCCTCAACACGATCATTTGAACCTCACTAAACGGAAACTCAAAGGAAGTTACTTCCAAGGCACGTCTTGTTTCCAACGAAAGCATGCTCTAGGGGGAAAATGTTATCCGGGTTTTTAACCCAATAGAATTCAATGGAAGTTATATCATTTGCATCAAGTCAAAACGACTCAAGAATCAACCAGAAATATCAAAAGAAGGAACCAAGAGGGACCCAAGAGAAAAAAGCAAAAATAGCCTAAGGGTATGGATCGCTAGCGATCCATCTCCCATGGATCGCTAGCGATCCATAAATATTGCTCATGGGTCGTCCATTCTTCTGGCATCATGAAGCATTATCTTTTTAGGGACGCTTGCTAAGTTTCACGATGTTCCAAGCAAGCTAGACCGAAAAGTGAGCATTCGTCTGATTCCAGTAATAGTTCAATGCAACCTATACATGAATCATCATCAAAACAAAGCATCTAGTCATGAAATTGTATAAAGGGCAACTAAAAAAAGCATGGAACATGGTACAATTGAAGAAAGCCAAAAATAATCTAACTGCATTGATCGCTAGCGATCCATCGTATTAGCTCGGCTCGCTACGAAATTTCCTAGGCGCCTTCGTATCTTAAAATGTAAGCTTCTGGCAATGCGGCCTAGCCCAATAGCTCTCCAATTCCTATAAATACTCACCCATCTGCAACATAAAGAGGATCTTCGGGACTGGCTGCTAAAACTCTGTAGAAACTATTATTCACTCTTCTCCTCTCACACAACAATCATCTACACGGTTCACTGTGATTCTCCAGTGAACTCTAACACTGGTGACTTTATCTAGCTTAAGAAATCCAATCAAATTGTAATCAGATTCATCTTGTAACAACAGTCAGTCAATAATAGAAAGTTATAAAGTGGATGTAGGCTTCATTAACAGCCGGACCACTATAAAAATCTCTTGTCTCTTTACTTTTCCTGCAATTTGCTATTGTTTGTTCTACTTTATTTTCCTTGATAAACAGGGCTGGTGCTCTCACACTTAATCCAGGGTGTTAATCCATTTTTTGGGTTAAAAGAAATTAAGCTATAAGATGAAGTTTAACTTAAGTGAAGTTAAAAGATGATTTATGATGTGGTTTGCAAATGAATTTTAGTATTAAAGGAAATACTATTGGAAAAATAAGTGTGATATAAAACTGAATGTGAATAAAAAGAATTTGGTATAATTTAGGAATCAATAGAATAAATACATAGGATGTACGTAGGTTACTTTATTCGCGTAACTGTTCTTGATTCAGATTCGAGTACTCAATTTCGAGGTGGTTTACATCAGTCCGAGTTAGGATTTTTTGCTTGATTCTTGACGGCGACACTTGTTATGGATTTTTGATTTGATTCTGAAGTTTTCTATCATAGTATATGACTATGTAAGGAGAATAGAGTTTTTTAATTAAGAAACCGGATCAGAGTCCGCACTAGAGAAGCCGAGTGAGCGATACTAGTTCGGAAGTGAAATTGTGTTGTCGAGCGAGCGATCAGATTTGGTATTGCGTATGGATGATATATGTATATCATACGGGCTTTAATAAATTATATGTGATTGCATATTAAATGGTTGGATATTATTTGTAAGTAAGATGCAGGTTCATGGAAGTAAATGCTAGTTTGACACTTTTGGTTTAATAAATAGAGTTGGTTGCCCGACTAATAGGTACACGTTTATATTTTTAGTTTGGTTTGATGATTTTATGTCCCGAATAGGGAGGCCGTTTGGCTTTTATTTTCTTTTGTTGGTATAGGCTTATAGTGGCAATTTGTAGTTGTTCAGACCAAGCTGTGCAAAGGAGACGCTGTCGAAATTTCCGCAACTTTAAAAGACATAAAAATTTAAATAATCCATTCATCTAATTGATTTTGAATGTTTTAAGGGTTGGAAACATTTTTCTTACCTTAGGAATTTCATGGATAAAATTCTTCTAAGGGGGAGAATGTAACAACCTAGAATTTTGGTCATTTGATTTTGAATATTTACTTGATTATAAATATTTAAAATATTGGTTTAAAAAGGTTTAATAACTTAAATTCAAATATAGAGGTTATTTTAAAAGTTTATATCTAGAAGTCAAATATAAGGATTGTTTAAAATATTTGAATTATGAATTAATACTTGAATAGAGTTTCAAATAGCTGGATTTATAATTGAATGTAATTTAATTGAGTAAATGGTCTTATTTAACTTTTTTGTAAATTATAAACAATAACGGTGGATTCATTCTGCAAAATTTATGTGTATAATAAAAGGTTCAAATAATTAATAAGAAAATTTATTTTATTTTTAGGACTCAATTTCTATTGACATGTTATTAATTTAATTTATTTGATTTTTTTCATAAATTTAATTTGGAAAATATTTAAATTAATCGTTTGACGATTTTTTGTCAAACGATGGTATTTTTGTGGTTTTACAGAATTGAATAACCAGTGTATATTATTATTATTTTAAGGTCGCGTCGCTATTTTAAGAGCGACTGTATTTTTGTTTTGTCCTTCATGATTCGTACGCGAATGGAAATCTATGCAGCGAGATGCCCGAAAATTTGATAATAAAATATAAGTTAACACTTATTCAAGTCAGTACACCACTTTCTGTCTTCATCATTTCCGTTCCATTCCTTTTCATTCAAACAAAGAAAAAACGAAAATCCATCCCTTATAAATTCAAAGCAAATAGAATAAAAATCATAAAATTTAAAAGAAGTGATCGTTGCGTTTATAATAGTGAGATCTACCCATTGGCATAGGAATTGTAGCATGCGACGATGGATGGAGGAAGTTGATAGTTTGACCCTAGCTAATGTTTG
This sequence comes from Allium fistulosum, assembly GCA_030737815.1. Taxonomy (NCBI): domain Eukaryota; kingdom Viridiplantae; phylum Streptophyta; class Magnoliopsida; order Asparagales; family Amaryllidaceae; genus Allium; species Allium fistulosum. Next base: position 79,284,316 of record CM060908.1, on the reverse strand, counting down.
TGTTTTCGAGGGCTTTGAGCGACGATGGTTGAATCAAAGTTTGGAGATGGATTTGTGGCATGAAATAGCACCTACAACCAAGCTTTGGGAATCTCCGATCATGTATTTGGTGCCGCATGGATTTGGGGTGTCGCGGTCGACCTTAGCAGGTTGGGATGGGCTTTAGGGCATTGGGAATGTCGATTTTGGGTGGATAAGGTAGCAAAGTAAATGGAGACCCGTTTGTAGAGTCGGATCATCGTAGAGTTGATCGAAGGGGAGGAGGAGGTGTACGACGTTCTCATGGATAGGGAGCAGTTCTAATTTTGGAGGAAAGAGCAGGGTTTCAATTTGGGAAAAAGGATTAGTTTTATAATATGGGTAATTACTGGAGTTAGTTTGTAATTAATGCATTTAATTATAATTTTTAAACCATTAACTTATTGAAATCGTAACTCTCTCATATAAGGTCCAAATCAAACGCGGTCAATAGCGTTGTAATCGTGACATCATTAACTACACTATGGAATTGAATTGGTGGAGATCGGAGCTTGTAGAATTTCAAGCTAAAATCGAATGTTGCACGAATTAGTCGGACCCACAATGCTTTGGCGATCACTGTAATTTCGGTGAGTTTAACTCACCTTTCTGGTCAAATTAGTATGTTATATGTTAGATAAAAATTTACCGTTTATGCTTGTTTGTTTTGATTTTTTAGTTTAAAAAGAAAAATCAGATTTTCGACATTTCACCAAATAGATTTTCGTTCGTGTATGGGTAGTGAAGGACAAAAATAAAAATATGATTGCACACAATAATATGACATGATCACAAAACAACAATAAAATAGACTGTTTTTCTAAATATATTAAATTTCAAAATGCCGACGTTTGACGTAAAACGCGTCAAACGAAAATTTACTTATTTTCTAAATTAAAATTTTAAAAAAATTCAATAAATTAAATTAAAAATACATCTATAAAAATCAAGTCGTTATATTGAAATTAATTTTTCTGATTATTTTGAACTGTTTATTGCTGCAAATGAGTTTACAAAATGAATTCACAATTATTATTTATGTCAACTAAAGGAGTTAAATAAGGTTATTAAATCCATTTAATTAACATTTAATTCCCAATTCAAATATTTAAATGTCCACTATATTTGAATCGAAGTTACTAAAATTTGAAAACCAATTATTTAAATATTTAAAATCAACTAAACATTTAAAATCAAATGACCAAAATTTTGGGTTGTTACAAATAATTATTATTATAATATACATATATGTATATGTTATTATGTGTAATTCATTTTCAAAAATAATATGTTAGTAGAATGTATCTTTTGACAATTAAACTTTTTTATTAAAATTAACTTTTGCCAAAAATAGTTTTTATTAATATACGTATATTTATAGTTTTAGATTTAAAGTTAATGTTTATTTCAATTTCATGTTTACAATTGATAAATAAACAAACATTTGAAATTACCAAAATTATATTATATATTCTGAAAATTAATTTATATTTAATAAAATTAATGCATGGTCGAAACCATTTGAATTATTTCATTTGATTATGTCAAAATATTAACATAATTTTAAATTAGTAATTTAATATTACATAATAATATGGTACATGCAATCATATATAAATGTTCGTATAATCATATATAAGGTTAAACATAAATTATACTAATACTTATTGAGATTTGCCTATTTGACACACGTCGATCTGAAGGACCTCTTAGATCTCCTAGATCTCTACCCAAAATTACTACCCAAAGTTGCTTATTTCAGTGTATAACCATCAGATCTGAATAATATGTACTTAATATAGATGAAAAAGGGCTCGACTATTGGGGTTATGGGTTGAGTTAGGGTCGGCCAAGATAGAGGAAAAGAGGAGCAAGAAGAAGAGCAGAAAAGGAAGTGGATACTCTTTCTTCATAGAAAGAGTTGGTGAAAATATCTTGCACCTTTCTCTCTTACCAAATCAACATTACATCCACACATCCCCCCTCCTTTTTGGCAGGCCATGATATGATCTTTAATGGACCAAATAATACTCAAATCCCATTCGTAGTTCAATATAAATGGCTCAAACTGCAGAGCTAGCAAGCCTAAGATCAAGTCCACTTGTAGTTCTTCTCTTAACTCAATACTAAGCTCAAAAATCTATTTATATAGCCTTTCATCATTATGACGTAATCCTACCAACCTTACTCATCTTCATATTAAATAGCTTCTTAGCAACTCGTACCTTTTGGAATGAGATCGCTCCCCAAACAAAGCATTGAGGTTATTAAAGATTTTAGGATTGACATTCCTACGTGCTATCTTTGCAAATGTTTGCTAGAAGTAAATAGCATAGAGGATTAAGCTATGTCACAATAGGCTACCCAAGTATTATAAGCCTTAACCATATCGGGATCCACATCTTCATTGGGTCTTGTTCTTAAAGGTTCAGAAATTATGAACCATAATCGTTTGTAGGCGAGTGATATTTTTATCGCTCTTAACCAATCATCATAGTTGGATGTGATGAGCTTATAATTTAAGGAAAAAAATCTTATTAAGCTAGTTATTATGCTGCAAATTTAATTTAAGTAGATTAGTTTAGTTATATAGCAAATGATCTTATAATATTTGAAAGGTTAAATGTATTCATTTCACTTTCTCGATAAAGCTCGCATAAAAATTTTATACTCCCCAAAACTCTAAAAGAAATAAAGAAACTTTTGGATTGCTCCAACGAGCGTTAGGGATCGATTGCCTTAGGAATCTAACCTTACTTTCGCTCAATAAATCATAGCCCAGAAAAGATGGAAAATTCTTTATCGGTTGTATCATATACAACTCCTAACGGTGGATCTTGTCCTAATCTCAATCTTAACCTTGAGTTTTCTCAATAAATCGAAAGAGATTATTCACTCGTACCCATCATTTCTCAGTGGCCTAAGTATAATGCATGTACCTTAAGATCACTCAACAAATACATGCATGTATCTTACCTAATCTAACAATATATTGATAAAGTATAATGCATGTACCTTGAGATCACTCAACAAATACATGCATGCATCTTACCTAATCTAACAATATATTAATAATACTACACATAATAGCCCTAATTTAGTTTGCTCAGCAATTAGTGTGTATGCAAGTAATCTATTAATATATAAATGACGGTGGATAACTCTATATTAGATATTTATGATTTATAATGAATTTTGAGTGATATAGCAACAACCCAGAATTTTTGTCATTAAATTTTTAATATTTGATTAATTTTAAATATTTAAATAATTAGATTTTGGAATTTAATAACTTATATTTAATATTAATTTATTTGGATTTAATGATTTTATTTAACTCCTTTTATTAATAAATAATATTGGTGAATTCAATTCGTAAATTTAGTTACAAAAATAAATAGATTTGATAAATACGATTTTTGGATTGAAAATATAAAACAATATTTAAAATGTGTGAAAATAGCATTCCGGGGAACTATCTCGGATTTTGATGAAACTAGTGCCATCGGGACTGGAATGATAAGACGTTGTATGTCGACGAGTTTCATGGCGATTGGACGTACTCTTTGATCGAGCAAGCTTGAAACATATAGTGATTAATTTTAGAAAATTAAAATATTATAATTTGATTTAAAAAGCTAACTTCTATATATGATAGAATTAGCTCTCGATAATAGTTCCATTGAGCTCGGAATAGTAGTAATTAGCTAGGAACGCCAGTGAGCTTGCCTCGATTGGAGTTCATTAGTTTTCGGGCGTGAATAGTACAGGTTAGAAAATCCTATATATAAGACCCCATACCCTTCCATTTGCTCAAAACCCTAGCCCCAAATATCCAACGGCCAATATTGCACCGATAGCTAGAGGCCGTATTAGGTGTTGGACCCAAAAGGAAAGGTGTGCGTCTCCTTCTTACGAACTCATCGCCATCGGTCGATTGGCCTAAGGAGTCTATAGTGGTGGCATTTCTTATTTGACGGCGGTGACTTTTGGTGGCCAGATCTCGGCCTTGGGGTCATGGAGGAGGACGATTCGGGTAGCAGAGGAAAGGGGAGGACGAGGGCGACCTCTAAACGAAGTGCGGCGGGCGACCTCTAAACGAAATGCGGCGGCCGGAGATGGATGACGGCGGGGGTGGCGAGTAGTTTAAGTCTGGGGCTATAGTTCGTTCGCGATTTGAGATAGAGAAGGGATTATGGTTAAGAATTGTAATTAATGTGAATTGTTAATTAATTAATTTAGTTAATTAATCAATTAAATGATCATTAACTCGTAATTATTTCATACGAGGTCGGATTCGTACGCGGTGAGCTGCGGTGTACTCGTAAAAGCATTGTCTACGCTTTGGGTTTGGATTATTAATAATTGGAGCTTATAGAATTTCAAGCTATAACCGAACAATGTTCGATTTTAGTTGGAACCAAAACGTTTCGGCGTTGATTGAAATTTCGGTGAGTTAAACTCACATTTTTGGTTAATCGGTATATTATATAGTAGATAAAAATTATTTATGGCCTGCTTAGATGTTAGTTTATATTGTTGTTTGATTGATTATTTGGATTGGATTCCCATTTAAGAAATTCATATAACTATATATTATTGTTTGTTCCTACCTAGTAGCGGATGGTATAAATAACCACTTTGTTGCAGAAACAAAAAGTAGAAGTCAGAGTGTTATCGTAGCGAACAGGTCACTACATAACACTTTGAAAAATAAACATACATTTATATGATTTACTGGGGACCTTTGTAGAGATACCCAAAGTGGTTTCTGGCCATTATTTATTTATTTATTTGTATCTGTATGTCATTTATATTATTTTATCTCTTATATTGATGTTTAGTCAAAATAATTATGACAGTCTATTTGAATTGTTTAAGTGTCGTTACAACAATTTTTTTCGCTATATCGTCACTTATTGAATATCATCTCCCTAAACCCTTGTGTGTTGAATTGTAGGATTGTTTTCACCCTAAAGGGGGGGTGAATAGGGTCCACTACTAAAATTAATGCGGAAACAAAAACAAAAACAGAAAGTAATGCAGTAAAGATCACACAAAGATTTACCCAGCTTCGACAAAAACTTGCCTACGTTCTGCCCCCAAGGTTTCTACTAGAAATTAAGTAATCAGACGCTTACAAACACACGTAAACTTGCGATACCCGCTAACTTGATTAACCTAACTCTAAGCTCAAAATCGTGCCACAACTCAGCCACTGAGTTGCGAATTCTCGAACTACAAAACTGTAGTTTGTAAACAAGTTATTCTAGAGCTTTTGACTTAAACAAAAGACAAACTAAATTACTAAATAAAAACACGCTAATTACAAAATATACGACCCAGTTAAAAAATAAACAGTGTGACCCCTATTAAACAAAGATAATCGATGTTCCCTTTTTTATTTTATGGCCGCCTTGTTTCTTTTTCAATCTAGAATTAGGGCTTCATTCAAAATTAGGGCTTTATAATCGAAAGTCCCCGCAAGAGATTCAAACTTTGAATTGTTCTCCTCCTTCACAGTTGCTTGTGAATTTCGATTTGTAGTGCTTGATTTGTGCGGTTTCCTTCGAGAGTCGAGTTGGATGTTGCTTTGAATCGGTACGTGATTTTTTCTAAAGCTCTCTGAATTTTTGTCTCGAACTCGAATAAATTAATGCCGATGATGACATGGGTTAATTTATAGGGATTGAACCCCTATATTTTCGTTTGGAAATTTTAGTTTGAATTTTTCAATTTCTTTTCTCGGCCATGGATTTTTGATCGAATGATTATTCGGTGCTTGACTCGTTCTTCGTTTTGATATACGTACAAATATATCGATTTATCTGAAATATCTTCAAATATGTTTGACCCATGTTGATTTTTATCTCGGCCTTGACTTGTTGACTTCGTCATTGGTAATGCTGATGCTTGTTTCCTTTACCTAGAACATTTGCAACATGGATGCTTGTGTGTATGTTAACTTGTTGAACTGTTTTGTTGGTTTTTGTATCTCTGAGTTTCCTCTGTGTGCTTTTCTGTTTGTTGGTTTTCCAATGATGATGAACTATGTTCATGTTGTATCTTGCTTGATGTTTCTGGTTTGAGTTGTTTGTTCTATCCACTACTATATTGCTCGAAACTGATACCTGATGTACATGTATATGCATGCACTTGGCTGTTTGCTTAGTTGAGAACCTATGTGCACTCCACATTCCTTTGTTGAACTTATACTTGGATCTATCCAATGTGCATGTATTTCTCCTTGCACATTTTAGCAGTGTGTTTGAACAACGATGTATATTTTCTGGTAAGATCCATGAGTGCATGCTACTCACTTGATCTTGTCTTGAGTTTGGTTCCTTGCATCTGCTACATGGTGCAATTCATCATTGTCAAGTTTAATTGTTGTGCTCATGGGAGTTTTTGCAGGTTTAGCATCTTTCAATCAAAATTTGTTGACAAGCTCTCTGATATATTTTGTTTGAGAGATGAACATACCTTTTTCGCTTTGTTTGATTTGAAATCCTAAAAAGAATTTCAACTCTCATACCAAGCTAATTTCAAACTTTTCCTGCATGACTTTTTCAAATTTCTCATACAACAGGTTGTTAGTGGCACCATAAATAATGTCATCAACATATATTTGAACAATCAAAAGATCATCATTTTCGTGCAATAGAAATAATGTGGTGTCTACACAGCCCTTTTTGAACCCATTTTCAAGGAGATAAGTGCTAAGACATTCATACCAAGACTTAGGGGCTTGTTTTAATCCATATAGTGCTTTCTTAAGTTTATACACATGGTTAGGGTATTCTTGACTTTCAAAACCTTCAGGTTGTTCGACAAATACATCCTCTTTCAAAATTCCATCGAGAAAAGCACTTTTGATATCCATTTGTCTTAGTTTAAATCCTTTATAACAAGCAAAAGCTAACAAGATTCTAATGGATTCTAGTCTTGCTACTGGTGCAAAAGTTTCATCAAAATCAATTCCTTCAATTTAATTATAACCTTTAACAACTAACCTAGCTTTGTTCCTAATCACATTTCCAGATTCATCAAATTTATTTTTAAAATCCATTTGGTTCCTACAACTGGATAATCAGTAGGTATAGGTGCAAGAGTCCAAACATCATTTCGTTCAAATTGATTTAGCTCTTCTTGCATAGCCATAAACCAACTCTCATCATTGAGAGCTGTATCTATGTCTTTGGGTTCAATTTTTGAAATAAACCCACTATATAGATACAAATCACATAAACTTCTAAAGGAGAAACGAGTTTAAATACCTGCGATAGGATTACCTATTACCAATTCTGGAGGATGGTCTGCTTTGAATTTCAATCTCTCTGGTTCCATATTTCTTTGGACTTCTTCCGCGGTTGCATTTTCTTTTGAATTTTCACTTTCATCTTTTTTGTTCTCCTCTTCGACATTGCTTTTGATTGTTTCCCTTCTTTGATCATCAATGCCTTCATTAAATTTCACATTGATTGACTCCACGATTGTTCTCGTCCTTTTGTCGTATACTCTATAAGCTTCGCTTCTGGAAGAGTATCCCATGAACATGCCTTCGTCAGCTTTTGGCTCAAATTTTCCTAGTTGATCACCTACTTTCCCTTTCCGATAATTTTACATTTATCATTGTTGCCTATTGTGACTCTGCCACCTTTGTACTTCTCTAGGCTAAGGAACTTTGATTTGTTGCCCATCATGTGCCTGGAACAGCCAGAATCCAGGTACCGCTCTTGTTGTTCCTTAGCCTGCCAACACACCTACATGAGAGAAGAGTTTAGTGACCTATTTTTTTCATAGGTCCATGATTGTCAGTGACAAATTTTTTTGAAAAACAAGTAAAACCAAGACAATCTATGTTTGTTCCTTTTGGCACCCAGTTTGTTTGATTTTAAGGGATTTTACATTTGTGCCTTTAGAAACCCAAATTGGTATGGTTTTCGTGTGTTTGGGTCTATACCAGCAATTGTTGTGATTGTGTCCAATTTTTCCATAAATCGTGCACTTGGAATTGACATGATTAGTTTCACTTCTACCTTTTTCAGATTGAGTATACCCAAGTCCTTGTCTAATAGTATTAACAGTTTGTTTCCCTAATAGCATATTTAGTGATCTTTCTCCGTTGGAGAATTTTCCAAAAGTTGTAGATAATTGTTGGACTTGTGACTTGAGAGATTCATTTTCATTCAATAACAAAGTGCACTTTTTAATAGAATTTTCTCTCCTGGTATTTTTACTTTCTTTCAAAATCAGAATTTCATTTTCAAGCGATTTAATTTTAGTTTCTGATTTTTTTATTTCCTCTTCTAATGATGGACACTTATCACACTTAGGGCTCTTATTTCTATAGTTTTGAACCAATTGATCAAGCTGCTTATTTAGTTCTATCAAACTATCTTTTTATAATTCAATTTTAGCGTACTTTTCCCTAAATCTTTCAAAACAGCCATTTACTTCATGAAAATATATAAGTAATTGTGAGTGAGTAAGTTTTGATACCTCGCTGGGCTCATCATCATCGCTGTCACTTGTTTCTCCTAAAAGACACCGACTTGCTCTTTCACTCTCACTGCTTGTGCTTTTATCATCATCTTCATCACTTTCATCCCAAGTTGCTGCAAAACTTCTCCTTTTCGGTTTCTTTCCTTTGCTGACTTAAATTTGAGGATAATTTGGCTTGATATGACTAGGTTTATTGCACCTGTGACAAATTACCTCCTGCTTTTCTGAGTTGTCTAGAACTTTGACGATTCTGCTCTTTAGTTGTTGATTTAGGGTTGGATTTCCATATTTGCGGTTCCACCTTTTGAATCTCTTTATTATCAGTGCCAGTTCAGCTGCTCATTCATCATCACCATCATCATCTTCACTTTCCATCGTTCCTTTGAGAGCTATTGATTTCTTTCGCGTATCTCCTCCTTCACGTTCTTCCTTGAATTTGATTTCTAGCTCATAAGTGGTGAGGTTTCCGATGAGTTCTTCAACTTTAACTTGTTTCAGATCCTTTGATTCTTGAATGGCAGTCACCTTTGCTTCAAAATTTCGTGGAAGAATTCTGAAGATCTTTCGGACTATTTTCAATTCTATGTATGGTCTTCCTAGGGATTTTGATTTGTATACAAGATTAGAAAGTCATCAAACATTTCTTTGACACTTTCATCCTTTGCCATTGTGAAGTTCTTGTATTCACTACTAAGCATGGCAAGGCGAAATTCTTTAACCTGGGTGGTTCCTTCATGAGTCACTTCAAGCGTGTGCCAAATTTCCTGCACAGTTAGACAATGTGAGACTCGGTTAAATTCAATTTGATCTAATGAGCAAATAATAGAATTCATAGCTTTAGCATTAGCAGTTTGTAGTTTATTTTCAAGATCTGTCCATTTATCCGTAGTTTTATCAACTTCTTGATTATCTACCATTACTATTAGTGCGCTATATCCCGTTTCAACAATATTCCATGCATCTATGCTTTTCAATAAAATTTTCATTCTAGTTTTCCAATAAGCATATTCACTATTGAACATGGATGGTCTAGCTATGGACCGACCTTCAGCAAAAGCATTATTAAAAAAAGCCATTGAAAGAAAAAATCAAATTTTTAAAAGAAAATGGTTTTTGTTCCTAGCTCTAATACCACTTGTAGGATCGTTTTCACCCTAGAGGGGGGAGGGGGAATAGGGTATACTACTAATAATTAATGCATAAATAAAAACAAAAACAAAAGGTAATGCTGTAAAGATCAAACACAGTTTTACCCAGCTTCGGCAAAAACTTGCCTACGTGCTGCCCCCAAGGTTTCTACTAGAAATTAAGTAATCAGATGCTTACAGACACACGTAAACTTGTGATACCCACTAACTTGATTAACCTAACTCTAAGCTCAAAGCCCTGCCACAACTCAGCCACTGAGTTGCGAATTCTCGAACTGCAAAACCGTAGTTCGTAAACTAGTTATTCTAGAGATTTTGACTTAAACAGAAGACAAACTAAAGTACTAAATAAAAAAATAAAAACCCTAATTACAAAATATAAGACCCAGTTAAAAAATAAACAGTGCGGCCCATATTAAACAAAGATAACCGATGTTCCCCTTTTTATTTTGTGGCCGCCTTATTTCTTTTGCAATCTGGAATAAGGGCTTCGTTCAAAATTAGGGCTATATGATCGAAAGTCCCCGCAAGAGATTCAAACTTTGAATTGTTCTCCTCCTTCACAGTTGCTTATGAATTTCGATTTGCAATGGTTGATTTGTGCGGTTTCCTTCGAGAGTCGAGTTGGATGTTGCTTTGAATTGGTACATGATTTTTTCTAAGTAAGCTGTCTGAATTTTTGTCTCAAACTCGAATGAATTAATGCCGATGATGACATGGGTTAATTTATAGGGATTGAACCCCTATATTTTCGTTTGGAAATTTCAGTTTGAATTTTTCAATTTATTTTCTCGACCATGGATTTTTGATCGAATGATTATTCAGTGCTTGACTCGTTCTTCGTTTTGATATACGTACGAATATATCGATTTCTCTAAAATATCTTCAAATATGTTTGACCCCTGTTGATTTTTATCTCGGCCTTGACTTGTTGACTTCGTCTTTGGTATTGCTGATGCTTGTTTCCTTTACCTGGAACATTTGCGACCTGGATGCTTGTGTGTATGATAACTTGTTGAACTCTTTTGTTGGTGTTTGTATCTCTGAGTTGCCTCTGTGTGCTTTACTTTTTGTTGGTTGTCCAATGATGATGAACTATGTTCATGTTGTAACTTGGTTGATGTTTCTGGTTTGAGTTGTTTGTTGTATCCACTACTCTATTGCTTGAAACGGATACCTGATGTACATGTATATGCATGTACTTGGCTGTTTGCTTAGTTTAGAACTTATGTGCACTCCACATTCCTTTGTTGAACTTATACTTGGATCTATCCAATGTGCGTGTATTTCTCCTTGCACATTTTAGTAGTGTGTTTGAACAACGATGTATATTTTATGGTAAGATCCATGAGTGCATGCTAGTCACTTGATCTTGTCTTGAGTTTGGTTCCTTGCATCTGCTACATGGTGCATTTCATCTTTTCGATCTTACTATTGCACTTGCATTTGTCTCTGCCCTCAATTCTGATTGTCTTATTTTCATGTGTTCATGCCTTCATACATGAACTGATATATGTGTATACATACATACATACATACATACATATATGCATATATGCATACATGTGTATATGTGAGACTGGTCTAGTTATGATTGCTGCATGCTCCAATGTTTCCTTGATGTCTCCTCTGTTGCATACATGTCACTATGCTTGTGTGGTTCCATTTGAAGTCTTGTTTCATGTTGATTTGCATTTTGATTTTGTATTCTCTGTTGCATGTCTAGTGCACTTTGAAGTCCGGTGTGTGTTGTTTTCATTTGAAGTCAGGTTGCTTTGTATGATCCTCGAGATGTTGTTCTGTTCTTGTCTGGTTGCAGCCCTTGTGTTCACCACTGTTGTGTTTGTTTGCACATATGCTCATTGATGTGTTATTGCAGTCTGGTTTCATGTTGAATGAAGTCTGGTCCGGTTCTTTCCTGAGTTATGATAGTCTGGTTTCATGTTTTCATGTTGATTTTCTTTGCATTTGTAGTCTGGTTAAATTTGAAGTCTTGTTGCACTTTAATTGAATCCAGTTTGGGCTTGGGTTTGACCTTGTGCTCACCTGTCCCTACAATTTTAACAAGCAAGTGTATATTGGCATGCACGACCTTGTGGCATGTACAGTGATTCGCTGTGCATGTCACAAGTTGTTCGCGTAAGATGAATTAAATAAATGATGGTAAACAACCCAAATAACCGAGTCAAACAATATTTTCAAAACACACACTTCATTGTGCACTGCAAAATATTTCTTTTTCAATTTTACTACGTCAATGTTTATTTTACAGATAGTTCAGATGCTGGGTACAGGCTAGAACATAGTTGAAGATCAAATATGAATGATGAGTGAATATGTAGTGAGGTGAAATATGTATGTAAAACTGTAAAGTGAAAATTGTGTTGTAATTGAAGTTGTATTGTAATTGAAAATGTGTAAATGTAGTCAAATTTGTACTATTTGAATTTGTAATAAAATATTTGTTCAAATAAAATATTAGTTTAAAAAAGGATTCCGAGTTATTTATTTTATTCAACAAATATTTATTTAATTATGTGGAAAAATAAAATAGTACAATAACAAATACATTTAAATGAATATATATATATATATATATATATGTTTATTATCATCAAACAAAAATCATACACTAGTATATTCTACAATCTCCCCCTTTTGATGATAACAAACATATATTAAGATTTTGACTCTATTAAATGTATTTGGTCTCGATGAATTCTATTAGCTCCCGCTATTTGAATACTCCCCCTACAAATAAGCCCCCCCTTCACATATGCAAAAAAAATGCAAATAAAAAACAATAAAAAATGCAATGAACCTAGATGAGAATATGAAATTAAAAAATTTGAACTTATTTTCCAAAATAATAACTTCTCTCCCCCTTTTGTTATCAACAAAAGAGTAATAGTGTTAGATAAGAGTGATAAAGTGATAAACATTAATACAACATTAATACCTAATCGAGTATATGTTTCTTGGAGATTTGACCAGGCAACTGAGCACTCGACATTGGCAGGTACTCGGCGTCTATAGTGCTAGTACTCGGCATCTGTGGTACTCGGCATCAGGTAGTGTTCGGCATCAGATAGTACTCGGCGTAGTACTCGGCATCAGATGGCACTCGGCATCAGGTAGTACCCGGCATCAGGTAGTGTTCGGCATCAGATAGCACTCGGCGTAGTACTCGGCATCAGATGGCACTCGGCTTCAGGTAGTACCCGGCATCAGGTAGTGTTCGGCATCAGATAGCACTCGGCGTAGTACTTGGCATCAGATGGCACTCGACATCAGGTAGTACCCGGCATCCAGAAGACGTTCGGTGTGCGTAACTACACAACGTGACACTATCGTTCGGCCAAGACGCATCATTCGGTCATGGAGCATTGTTCGGCCTAGAACTTCAAACAGAGACACGTTCGGCTTCGACTGACAACCATCCTACACTTCCCACACATCGAACGTACCGTTCGGCATAGAAAGTTATCGTTCGGCATTATGGTGTTCGGCATACCTTGCTCGGCATACAGCGACCACTGTACTTGGGCTAGAGTGTTCGGCCATCAAGCCCAATTGGGAAGTCCAGTCCATATTTGTCTATAAATAGAGGGGCAGGGTCACAGTGAAAAGGGATCCTTTTTTGGGAGAGAACACCGGGGAAACTCTGCCAGTTTGGAGACTCAACTCCTCTACTTAACAACTTCATTCAAGCATTTGATTCACGAATTGTATTTGTAATCATCTATTAAGAAGATCAATAAAGTTTAACCTCAAAGTGGACGTAGGCAATTACGCTGAACCACTATAAATTTGGTGTTCTTACTTTCTGCATTTAAAGTAGCATTCTCTTCCCTGTTTAATTTGTTTTCATCACTCATATCTCTACACAATCTTTCTCTAAGAGGTTAGTGACCAATTTTGGTGCTAACACTTTGGTGCTTTCACTGAGAATTGAATTCTCAGACCTTAAGGATCTGCTTTGAAGCTACTGGATTGAGCAAATCCCCCAAAGAAGATCCGAGTCATTGACAGGACATCCGTTGATTCTACTCAGAGTTCATACCAATAACTCTACAATGGCGAGACCACGTAACAGGTCAGCTTCTCATAATGCGGATGCCCATGAGACTGCTAGCGTGTAATAAGCAGGACCTAGCAATCAGCCAGCAATTCCGGGTGTAGGAATTGCCGCCCAGGACCAAACTCCAGTTGTCACCAGAATAGAGTTCAACGACTTGATGAGAGAACTCAGGGAAAGCAGGAGACAACTAGGAGAGCAGATGCAAGCTAACGCCAACCTGATGGCACAACTCACTCAACAGCAGCAACAGAATGCTGGGGGCAATCCCGCTCCCTATTCCTCATCCGACAGCTCAACTTCTTCTGATGAACCTCCCAAGCGCAGACGCCGTAAGACTGAAGCTGCACGGATGGGTGCTGCTGCCCAAACAGCTGGAAACCGCGACCAAGTCGGAGCTGGGGACTTAGGAACTGGAGTACAGGTGGAAGCTGGAGGCCCAGACCATCAAAACGCTAATGATGTCGAACCTCAAGACGCACGATTGGCAGATCGCCAGGAGAGGAGGCATCAACATGGACAGTCACGTAGAACGGACTCTAATCTCCCACCTTCCATACAGACACCAGACCTGACAGCCATGGTCAGGCAATTGATGAAAGAAAATCAGGGCTTGACGAATGACGATTGGGGAGTATCAAGGAGTCACACTCCGTTCACAGATGTTGTGTTACAGGCGGCGTACCCTAGAAAGTTTAGTATGCCAACTATCCCTGCGTACGAGGGAAAGACTGACCCCAGACAACATGTCATGAGGTACGAATGGATGATGGATTCAGCTAGAGCAAATGATGCCACCAAGTGTAGATGCTTTCCAATTACTCTGTCTGGGATCGCTACTATGTGGTTTACCCGACTTCCTCCGCGGTCTGTATCCAATTTCGAGGAGTTGGCAAAGAAGTTTATTGAGCAGTTCAGGATACACACTACTCGTCCGAAGGACGTAATGTCTCTGTCAAGTGTAATCCAAAGTCCCGGGGAGTCATTGAAGGAATATTTACAAAGGTTCCATGTCGCGGCAACTGAAGTCAGTAATCCCAATGATCATGCAATTCTAATGGCTGTGATGAGAGGTGTGGATCCGGAGTCTGAATTTGGAGACTGGTTGGCAGGAAAACCTCCGACCACACTAGAGAGTTTCTACTCAAAGGCACACCAATTCATAAGGAGAGAGGAAGCCAGGTGGGTAAGACGAGATAAGGCACCAGGACCTGTCTAAGAGTCTATGAAAAGCAACGTTGCTGTGAAGCAGTCCGGAGACAGCTCGGGAAAGGTCCAAGTCAATGTCCAGAACAAGCCTGGGCAGTCTAAGGAGTCCGGAGGAAGAAATCAAGGGAAGAAGAGAGAAGCGGGAAAGTGGAAATTGAGAATTCCAAGCTACAGCGAGTATACTCCGCTGAACGCGCCGCTTGAGAACATTTACCTATCCACCTGCAATACTTTTCAATACAGAAAACCACGTCCAAAAGAATCAACCGAGGAACATAAGCGGACCGGGAAATATTGTCGCTTCCATGAGACTTATGGGCGCAATACGGAAGAGTTCAGACACCTGCATGACGCTATCGAGAAGTTGATCAGGCAAAAGAAGTTGCAAGAATTTGTGAAGGATCCACAGGAAGGAGGACAGGGAACGTCCAACACGGGTCGTGCACCAGCTCCGCGTCATCTCGAGGAGCCTGCCCGAACCGTAGGTAGACTAGTCATAAATACAATTATCGGCGGACCCCACCCTGCGGATAAGAATTGGCAAGAGATGGAGCGATATGCAAGTTCCCTGAAGCATGCAGATTTTGAGTGCTGTTCGAACATGGAGGATGGGACTCCTGCCAAGCAGCAGTGCGTAATGACAGACGACATAGTGTTCAGAAACAGGGATGCTGATCAAGTGGAGGCTCCAACCGTCGACCCGATGGTCATATCTGCGATGATTGGACCGGCATATGTGAAGAGAATTCTGATTGATTGCGGAAGCTCTGTCAACATCATCTTCAAAAAGGCTTATGACCAAATGAAAATGGAAACAAAGGACTTGAAACCGTCCAAGGCTCGTATCCACGGATTTAACGGCGCTGCGACCGATGCGGTGGGTTATGTCGAGTTACCAATTGAACTGGGACAAGGCGAGCGTCGGAGGGTGCGAATTCTACCCTTCGTAGTTTTGGATGTGGATTCTCCATATAATGTCTTCTTGGGCCGGCCGGCCCTGGCTGAGTTTAGGGCAGCATTGGCCCCGTGGTGTTTAACTTTGAAGTTCCCAACTGACAAAGGAGTAGGTATTGTTCATGGCGACCAAGCAGCTAATTGTTCCTGTTATGTGGCTGAGCTCCGAGAGGCCCACCGGAGAGAGAAAGGAAAGGTTGCGGACAATCCCATCCGCATCCATAATACGGATAATTGACAAGTAGTGCCCGAGCCCTGGCTCGGGCATAACTCTCGGATCTTCAGAGACATAGATCCGAGAGACGACGAGGAGAAACCCAGGGAAGAAAAGGCGGCGCCGGCTGAACTGACGGTTGACATTTCAGTCAGCCTAAGCGACCCTTCGCGATTACTGAAGATCGGATCACAGCTTGGCCCTGCAATGACTGAAGACCTTAGTGACTTCCTCCGGGCGAATCTTGATGTTTTCGCCTGGACGCATTCTGATATGTGTGGGATCTCTCCCGCCATCACGAGTCATATGTTGAACATAGACCCGAAATACGTCCCAGTTAAACAAAAGAGGAGAGGAATGGACCCGGAGAGGTCCGCTGCTCTCAGAGAGGAGGTGGACAAACTCAAAGCCAATGGGTTCATCCGCGACGCCATCTATCCTGAATGGGTATCGAACCCCGTACTGGTGAAAAAGGCAAATGGGAAATGGAGGACTTGCGTAGACTATTCTGATTTGAACAAAGCGTGCCCCAAGGACAGTTTCCCGTTACCAAGGATCGATCAGTTGGTCGACTCCACCGCAGGACATGAGCTGTTATCATTCATGGATGCGTACTCGGGGTACAACCAAATCCCGATGCATATCCCGGACCAAGAACACACCAGCTTCGTTACAGATGTCGGGCTATATTTCTATGTAGTAATGCCCTTCGGACTGAAGAACGCAGGAGTGACTTATCAGCGTTTGGTGAATCGAATGTTCAAGGACCAGCTTGGTAGGACGATGGAAGTCTATGTGGATGACATGCTCGTGAAGTCACGACAGTCAAACGACCACATTCGAGACTTGGCTGAAATGTTCGACATACTCAGGTATTACTTGATGAAGATCAACCCTCTGAAGTGTTCCTTCGGCGTTGCGTCGGGGAAGTTTTTGGGATTCATCGTCAATGCTAGGGGAATTGAAGCTAACCTCGAAAAGATCCAAGCTATTCGAGATGTGCAAGTACCCAGGACTATAAAACAGGTACAGAGCTTGAATGGAAAAGTAGCTGCGCTAAGTCGATTCATATCAAGGGCTACTGACAAGTGCATCCCTTTCTTTGATATAATAAAGAAAGGGAAAAGGAACTTCGAATGGACGTCTAGTTGTGAGGAAGCATTCCGGAATCTGGTGAGGCATCTGGAGAGTCCACCAGTGATGTCGAAACCAGTAGACCACGAGATGTTGTACATATACTTGGCTGTATCCCCACATGCAATAAGTGCGGCTTTAGTTCGCGAGGAGGACCGAATCCAAAAGCCGATGTATTATGTTAGCAAGCGTTTAACGGGGGCAGAAAGAAACTACCCTAAAATCGAGAAATTGGCCTATTGCTTGGTGATTGCATCACGTAAGCTACGCCCATATTTTCAAGCGCACTCAATCAGTGTTTATATCGATCAACCTCTACGGCAGGTACTCCAACGACCAGAAACTTCTGGAAGATTGCTAAAATGGAACATCGAGTTGAGCCAGTTCGATATCGCCTACTTGCCACGGAGAGCCATACAAGGGCAAGCATTAGCAGATTTTATCGCTGAGTTTACCATGCCCACGGAACCAGATAATCATGATGCCATTCCTCCCGTTCGATGGAAATTATACACTGATGGGGCATCCAACGACCGTTGCTCCGGCGCGGGTGTAGTTCTTATAACTCCGGAAAACCGATCAATCTATTATGCTTTGAAGCTTGATTTTCTGGCTACGAATAACGAAGCAGAATATGAAGCATTGATTGCTGGCTTGAAACTCATCGGAGAACTCGGGATCAAATCAGTTGAGATCTTTTGTGACTCGCAGTTGGTGGTTTACCAAGTGCGGGGAGATTACCAAGCCAAGGGACAGAAGCTTGCTCCGTACCTTGTTCAGGTCCAAGAACTACTATCAAATCTTGAGCACTATGACATTTCACATGTCCCGCGCGAACAGAACAAAGAAGCCGACTTATTGGCTAAGTTTGCGAGTACCGGCGATGCACAACAAATGGGATTGTATCCCGTTGAAGTCTTGCATGCCCCGAGCATAGACGAGATGAAAGTCGATCGCGTGTTGGAAACGTAAATCGAGAAGGAATCATGGATAACCCCATTCAAACTGTACCTGACGACCGGGGCATTACCAGAAAAAAGAAGCGAAAGACGGTAGGTCCTTCAAAAGGTCGCGCGATACGTAATGCAGGATGGGTCAATGTATCGAAAAGGATTCTTAGTCCCATTATTACGATGCATCGCTCATGATGAGACAAAGCGGGTCTTAAGAGAGGTTCACGAAGGAGAATGTGGCGACTATACTGGGGGGCAAACGCTAGCAAAGAAGATCCTCCGCTATGGATATTACTGGCCAACCGTAAACCGGGACGCCGCAGACTATGCAAGAAAGTGTGACAAGTGTCAAAGATATGCGAAAATCCAGAGGACTCCATCAACGGAACTCACACAAATGGTTAGTCCCTGGCCATTTGCAATCTGGGGAATCGACATAATCAGCTCTTTGCCTATATCCAGAGGTGGCGCGAAATACGCGATAGTTGCAGTCGACTATTTCACAAAATGGGCTGAGGCAGAACCTTTGGCCACAATCACCTCTAAGAAGGTCGTTAACTTCGTTGTACGAAACATTATATGCCGCTTTGGCCTTCCTCGCACCATCATTACGGACAACGGGACGCAATTTGAAAGTAGAGAGTTCAAAGAGTTCTGTCTAAAGTATGGCATTGAGAAAAAGTTCGCCGCCGTTGCACACCCGAAGGCTAACGGACAAGTCGAGGCCGTTAACAAAATAATTAAGTCCATACTGAAGAAGCGTCTGGAGAAGGTTGGAGGCAAGTGGGTAGATGAACTCCCGACAGCATTATGGGCGTATAGAACTACCCACAAGTCCGCGACCGGCCACACTCCATTCGCCTTGGCATACGGCTCTGAAGCCGTTATACCCGTGGAACTTGAAGTTCCATCGCACCGAGTGACATACTATGATCCCAAGATGAACCAGAATCTCTTGTTGGAATCACTGGACTGCATCGATGAAAAGCGTGAAGAAGCTGAATTAAGGGCGGCGGCGCATAGACACCGAGTCAAGCGTTACTACGACGGCAGAGTCCGCCCAAGGATCTTTGATGTGGGTGATCTCATTCTGAAACGAGTCTTCCTGGTACCATCACGTATGAATCCCAGCTGGGAAGGTCCGTACGCCATTGAACGGAAGCTTGGAGAGGGAACATTCAAGCTAGCGACCGTTGATGGCACGATGCTCCCCCGAGCATGGAACAGTGAACATCTGCGGCACTATTACATTTAGCATGTTTTCTTTCTTGTTTTAGGCACTGTTATTTCCTATGTGTTTTCGTTTAGTATTAGCTTAGTTTCTTTTTAACTATGTAATCAAGCAGTCTAGTTGTTTTTCATTAATAAAGGCTTGAAGCCGTATTTTCTACGAATCACTAATGTTTCTATATCTCACGATCGGATGACGAATTACATTATCATATACGATATACAGACTCATATAAACGATTCCAAATCTCCGAATCCCCAGAGCGCGGATCGGAGTACTCTAAGTCCCCGGAGCTTGGACTAGAGTATAAACGACTTCAAATCTCTGAATCCCCAGAGCGCGGAGCGGAGTACTCTAAGTCCCCGGAGCGTGGACTAGAGTATAACGATTTCAAATCTCCGAATCCCCAGAGCGCGGAGCGGAGTACTCTAAGTCCCCGGAGCGTGGACTAGAGTATAAACGATTTTAAATCTCCGAATCCCCAGAGTGCGGAGCGGAGTACTCTAAGTCCCCGGAGCGCGGACTAGAGTATAAACGATTCCAAATATCCGAATCCCCAGAGCGCAGATCGGAGTACTCTAAGTCCCCGGAGCGCAGACTAGAGTATAAACGATTTCAAATCTCCGAATCCCCAGAGCGCGGAGCGGAGTACTCTAAGTCCCCGGAGCGCGGACTAGAGTATAAACGATTCCAAATCTCCGAATCCCCAGAGCGTGGATCGAAGTACTCTAAATCCCCAGAGCGCGGAATAGAGTATAAACGATTTCAAATCTTCGAATCCCCAGAGCGCGGGTCGGAGTACTCTAAATCCCCAGAGCGCGGACGAGTATAAACGATTTCAAAATCTCCGAATCCCCAGAGTGCGGGGCGGAGTACTCTAAGTCCCCAGAGCGCGGACTAGAGTATAAACGAATACAAACCTCCGAATCCCCTGAACGCGGATCAACTTACTCCAAATCCCCAGAGAGAAGATTTAGAAAAAAGTCCAAGTACTCGAGAGATGTGGAACGAGAAATATGCCACATCTGGAGATGTTTGAACGACACGAAAATGGACTGCGAGATAATGCAACTCGTAACAAGTGGAGTTATGACTACAGTTAGTCAGCAAACCAAAGAAAAGCAAGAGAATCATTCAAACAAAAAAGAAACTAAACTTCATTCAGTAGTTCAAAATGGGGTTACACAGTTACTCCTACAAAATTCAGAATCCAGAACCTATCTATACAAACTGCAAGCCACAAAAAATAAAAGCAACGACAAGACTTAAGCAAGAAGCTCGTAGAACGAGTGTATCGATTACTTCTTCGTTTTCTTCTTCTTATCTTCCTTTGTTTTTTCCGACGACTCCTCTCCCTTACGCTTTTTATTGGATTTCTTGCTTGCCAAAGAAGCGGTGTCGGGAGTAGGGGACGGAACATCCAGTGGTTTATACCTGCCCGGGAGAATGATTTTCAAAGGTCTGTTCCGAGGGTCGGTGAGTTCCAGTATTTCGGGTTCAACTTTGACCTCGACCTTTTTCTTCTCCTCTGCGGCGAGGCGGTCCTTCATGCTCACCTTTGAGGAATGCTCAGAGGCGCCAGTGATTTCGATTTCGTCACTCCCTTCGGTAGGAGATGAAGTGTCAAGCTTATCATCATCTAGCGCCCCAATCACTTGAGCATCGGGACCAAGAATTACTCCCGCATGAACAGCGTCGCTTGTTTTCTCTGCCTCCTCCTTGGCGTCATCGCTCCTCGGAGTTGGCTCGGCATCAGAGTGGCCTGCATGAAAACATAAAGAATGAACGTTAGAACGAATAAATGCTGGAAAATGACAAAGTCTTTTGACTTCTAGAGAAGAAGAGTTTCCTACCGGGTTCAGGTTGGCTATCGGTTGCGCGTGGGGTTTCACCCTCCAGAATAGGAGATAGCACGTGAACGCCGAGCCCGGGATCTTCAGGATCATAGCCGACATGCTGCTCGAACGGGTCAAGTGTCGGCCGACTGGCCGATTGAGCAGCGGGAGGAGCAGCAATATGAGGAGCCGTAGTCTCAGCCCCAGACGGGCCAACTTCATCACTTTTCTCTTTTGGAAGGGGAGAGCATTTGTTATAAAGCACCAAAGCTGCGGACAGATCCGTTGGCTCATTCCCCCTAAGAAACTCCTTCACCAAGGCATCCTCAGAGCCCGACTCGATTTTCCTGATCTTTACTAAGGTTTCCCAGGCCTCAGCTAGGGATTCGAGATAGCCATCGCCCAAGAATGTTAAGTCACGATGCATAAGGACGCGGGCTCCATACTCAGCAATCAACGGGTCGAACATGCATTTGACCTCTTCCCTGCCAGCTTCTGCGGCCGCCTCGAGGCGAGAGTCAATCTCCTCCGCAGCTTTTCTTTTGCCCTCCTCGTGGGCTTCATCCTTCATTTTCTCAACCCCAGCAAGTTCATCATCGAGCTTCATTTTCAGAAGAAGAGTAGCAATGATTTCATCACAGTATCGTTGTGATTCTTCTTGAGCAGCTACCTTGTCCTCCTTTTCCTTGGAAAGTAATTCCTTCGGCTCTCTGACTTGTATGGCGAGCGCGTCCCTTTCTTTTTGAACGGAATCTTTCTCTAGGGCAAGGGCACCGCTGCGTTGGACTGCTTCATCAAGCTCCTTCTTGTGAGCCATCTCTAAACGAGTAACTGCCTCGGCAGTATCTTTTGCACTTTGTTCAGCGGCTTCCAGCTTCGACTTGTACGAAGCGAGCTCTTCGTCTTGGTGCCTGATGATGTTCTTATCGCAGCCATCCTCCAATTTCAGGCGATCAATCTCATATTGACGCTCAATGGACACCTCTGAGATCTTTTCAACCAAGTGCACAAACGCGTCATGTTGAACATAGACGTCGTTATTGTAGGCAATGGCACTCTGCTTCACGTGCCCGAGAATATGGTGAATATCCAGGAGGAATTTCAGACTATCGAAGCAAATTTTTGGAAACTTGGCCTTAAGATCGACCACCTTTTCCGCTACAGTGGGATCAACTGCAGGAGTAGGGGGAGGAGGCTTTGGAAGTTCTGCTCTTTTTCGTTGCTCCTGAACTTGCCTTGTACTCGATGAACCAGAGTGTTGTTCTCGAGGAGCATCAGATTGGTGACCCTTCTGTGAAGACTTCTCCTTATCCGGCTCAGTTGGAGGAAGAGGATCGCGGGACTATGAAGATTGAGAATATGCCTTCTTACGGTGAGACGACTCGCGGGGACGATTGTCTCTATCTTCATAATCATCTCTGTCCCTGCGTCTGCCTGAACCTGAGTCCCGTCCAGAATGATGAAATATGGAAGAGCCATGAAGGCGATCGAATCCATGAGAGCGTCCCATGTCACCTGCAAAGAATGGAGATAACAACGAGTTAAGAAAAATCTGGGAAATAAGAAAGAACTTGAAGTGTATGATGGAATGCGTATGTTCGTGTGTGTCCTAGTGTTCTCCCCTACAGACCAGTTCTCTTATCTTTACTAATCGGAGTATTGTCTCCCTGGACTGGGAGTTGAACTCCCGCATTGCCTCTAGCGGGCGAAGAAAACTTGAGGGCTTCAGGATCGTCAAACCCGTAGTTAAGTATGTCGTCGGGGATAGAAAGATTCGACAAGCCCCTTAGAGAACTCTCCAGGTGCTGTGAGGACGCCTCTTTCTCTGGCGGGACAGGCGTATCTTTTGAAGTGCCGCCAACTTTCTCCTTCCGAATACTGTATCTTAACCTCTTCTTTCCCTTCGAAGGGGAGGACGACGTTTCAATGTCGTGAACTTCGACCGCCGGATTCCAAGCAGGACCCACATTCTCACCTTGGGTCTCAGGAGCTTTGTCCTCTTTGCGCTCACCTTCTTCGTGCGTATCGGGAGTGCGGCGTGATGACGATCCGGCCTGTTTTTTCCCTTTACCGGATGTTGGCTTGGGAATGGAGACGCCCTCCGGGAGGCTGATTCGACGACCTGGGGCTAGCAAGGCGAACCTTGACAATGATTCGTTTGAAATGATGACCCGAATGTCTCGTTCCTCGGCAGGAAGAGCTCTAATGGCCTCGACGGCCTCGGAATATCCCCGGCCCTCCGGACGCGGGCTGATACCTAAAAAAAGATGAAACGGGGAGTTAGAAAAAGCATGATTCCGATTAATCGTGAATGATGATTCAGTGGAGAGACTTACTGCCTTCAACCCATCTCCTCGCAAAACCAGGAGGGTAGCGCACGTAGAACCATTCCTGTTTGTACAAGGCGAATTTACTACATGCCCCTGTCAAGATCTGGCATTTGTGGTATGGCTCAAGGAACATGAAGGAAGGGCTGTCTTTCCACCTCTTGATCATATAGATGTATCTGATGTCGCCAGGAGTTGGAGGTCTGGAGAAGACAGCCATGAAGAGAAGGTAGGTCCCATGTAGAAACGCGTGACCATTCGGGTGCAACTGCGACGGAGCAATGTCGATGTACTGTAACACGTCCCGAAGAAATAGGTTAAACGGAGGCACGCTGCCCATCCAACACATGAACTTGTTGCAAGTGGTGTATCCGACTGGGGGCAGGTGAGGGCGATCATGTCGCGAAGGGACTAGCACATCAGCGAAAGGAATCCCGTGGATGGAGCATATCCGTTGGAGTGCGGCTTCATTGATTTTCGAAGCCTGTGAATCGATCGGATTGTCTAGTAGAATTGTTGCCTCCAGGACATCGGGTGCTAAGTTATGAGCAGGAGAAGTCGACGGATTGGAAGTATCAGCGGCTTCTCTCCTTGATGACGGCCCAGGCCTGTCAGATATAGTGGCGGAGCTAGACTTTCTTGACATCCTCAATAAATAACGAACCTGGATAAGTGCCTGAGAAAACTATACTTGAAAAACGTCGAGCGTTAGAATTAACAACACGAATTTTCCCCCCACGTGATGTGTGAACTAGTGAAAGCAATCGTGTACGAGAAATAAGAATCTAGAGATTTCAAAGATATAAAAATGGGCTTCGAATCATCGCTTCCGAAGACCGTCATCGCTGACCGTCTCAAAAAGCCCGCCTTGTGATGGTTACATTTTCAAGTTCGGGAAACGAATGTTAATCTAAGCTCAGATCTATGTCTACTGAAGCTATGGGGTTAATGATCCGGATCAGTTTCATGTGATAGTGTGCTTAGGTCCAGGTCCCTGTTTTTGCTATATGAATAGGCAAGGTTAATAAGTGTTCGGCCTAAGCATCGTTCGACAAGTTATTGTTCGGCCTTGATATGGTTCGGCATTCAAGTATTGTTCGGCCTTGATATGGTTCGGCATTTAAGTGTGTTCGGCTTGGGTTCGGTTCGGCTAATTATTGTTCGGCATTTAAACAGTTGTTCGGCTTGGGTTCGGTTCGGCTAAGTTATTGTTCGGCATTTAAACAGTTGTTCGGCTTTGGTTTGTTCGGCTAAGTTGTTGTTCGGCATTCCTTAGTTTGATAAAATACTGTTTGGCAGCCCTCCATTCCACCATTCGGCGCATGACAACATACGTCGAACCAGAGCTGTGCCATCCAACACCCTTACCACCTCTAACGTTTTCATTTCCTTTTTTAACTTCGGTTCGGCGCGAAGAAGCTAAATCCAATAACCATATGTGCAAACACTCCAAAACATTCCTCCTCGCCTCGCATCATCGTTCGGCAATAAGGACAACCTACTCAAAAGCTCTCTACATGACACACTTGGCCATCTCGTTTGAAACCTATTCGAGTTGTACAAGGAACAGTAACTAGTTTGCAGATTGGAGCTTAGGAAGGAATGGTCAGGTTTTGAATTTGATCGGCTGGCGAGGATTGCAAATCTTTGAAGAGTGGCAGAAGTAAAAAGGTAAAGGAGAGGAGACGGGAAGGACCTGGTTTTATAGGGGGAAGATAGAAGTTGAAAAGGCTATATCCGGTGGAACTGGTCAAAGTCTTAGCGTTCGGCTTCAAAGCAAGGTACCGTTCGGCACATAAGGATTGTTCGGCTTCGAACGTATCGTTCGGCGTCCATACCACGCTCATCACACATATTCTCGAGGAGGCATCTCCAAGGAAAGTTCGTCTAGGTCCAAAGCGCATCACGTTCGATCACGTAATACACTTCGGGGGGCAAGTGTTTCCTGGAGATTTGACCATGCAACTGAGCACTCGACATTGGCAGGTACTCGGCGTCTATAGTGCTCAGCATCTATAGTACTCGGCATCAGGTAGTGTTCGGCATCAGATAGTACTCGGCGTAGTACTCGGCATCAGATGGCACTCGACATCAGGTAGTACCCGGCATCAGGTAGTGTTCGGCATCAGATAGCACTCGGCGTAGTACTCGGCATCAGATGGCACTCGGCATCAGGTAGTACCCGGCATCCAGAAGACGTTCGGTATGCGTAACTACACAACGTGACACTATCGTTCGGCCAAGACGCATCATTCGGTCATGGAGCATTGTTCGGCAAAGAGCTTCGGACAGAGACACGTTCGGCTTCGACTGACAACCATCCTACACTTCCCACACATCGAACGTACCGTTCGGCATAGAAAGTTATCGTTCGGCATTATGGTGTTCGGCATACCTTGCTCGGCATACAGCGACCACTGTACTTAGGCTAGAGTGTTCGGCCATCAAGCCCAATTGGGAAGTCCAGTCCATATTTGTCTATAAATAGAGGGGCAGGGTCACAGTGAAAAGGGATCCTTTTTTGGGAGAGAACACTGGGGAAACTCTGCCAGTTTGGATACTCAACTCCTCTACTTAACAACTTCATTCAAGCATTTGATTCACGAATTGTATTTGTAATCATCTATTAAGAAGATCAATAAAGTTTAACCTCAAAGTGGACGTAGGCAATTACACTGAACCACTATAAATTTGGTGTTCTTACTTTCTGCATTTAAAGTAGCATTCTCTTCCCTGTTTAATTTGTTTTCATCACTTATATCTCTACACAATCTTTCTCTAAGAGGTTAGTGACCAATTTTGGTGCTAATAGTATACATATTAAATTTCAAGAAAAAATCAAACAAAAATCATAAATACTATGTTAGGTGCATATTCCATTTTAGAGTGATAGAGGTGATGTCGGCATAGAAAACCTTATAGTTGTGTCCATTTGTGGTATATTTATGACAGGAATTTTTTAAATACTTACAAACCATGCATAACCGTTAGGACTTTTAAATGAGATTAGCAGTATTCCCAATTTTATTTTAAAAAAATGAATTTCAAGTGTCTTCTAACCACGCATAACCGTGAGGACTTTTAAATGGGATTAGAATCAACTCGTCTATTTAATAATCAATTTTGATATATGTTCCATACATGCATAACCGTGAGGACTTTTAAATGAGCATGAAAGCAAATAATCAGAGATTTTAAGTAGTTCATCCAAGCATAACCGTGAGGACTTTTAAATGAGAGTGAGTACTTTTGGATGATTTTATTGCTAATTAAAAAAATGAATAATTTCTTGTTTAAATACCACATTTTGACATACTATATTGGATTTTGATGAGTGATAGTCGTAGAAATATGATAGGAATAGAGATGGTCATGGAATTTTTACCAACCAAAGTTATTACAAATTTTGTTTAAATTTTTTAAAGAAATTTTCTAAATATACTGTCTTAAGTCGTAATGTATGATTAAGATCAACACTCATCACTTTTTTTCAGTCACTATTTATCTTTTCGATAATCAATAGGGAGTCAGATTAGTTAACATAGGCATTTAAGATCAAATAAAAAATATAAAATCACATTTCTAAAATGCCTAAACTGAGACGAAGTCGACAAAAACTATTTTCTGGAAAGGGTTTTGTAAAAATGTCTGCCAATTGAGAATATGTTGGAATGAAGTTTATGCATATATTTTCTTTGGAAATGTGATATCTAATGAAATGAGGTCTAACATCTATATGCTTGGTGCGGGAATGATGTACATGATTATTTGTAAGATCAATTGCACTTTTGCTATCACACATAAGTGGGACTCGTTTAAAATCTATACCATAGTCTTGCAAGGTTTGTATCATCCATAAGATTTGAGCAGAGCAACAGCTTAGAGCAATATTCTCTGCCTTAGTGGTAGATAATGCAATACAATTTTGTTTTCGACTTGACCATGCAACTAACGAATGTCCCAACATAAAACACGTTCCACTAGTACTTTTTCTATCAACTAGACTACCAGCATAGTCTGCATCTGAATACTCTTTTAACTCAAAGTTATCATTAGTTGGATACCGTAGACCAAATTGTGGTGTATGCAACAGATACCTTATAATCCTTTTTACAGCTTTTAAATGAGATTCTTTTGGATTTGACTGAAACCGTGTACATAAACAAACAGAGAACATAATGTCTGGTCTAGAAGCAGTAAGATAAAGAAGTGATCCAATCATACCTCGATAGTTCTTTTGATCAACTACCTTACCTTTTTCATCCTTGTCAAGTTTAATTGTTGTGCTCATGGGAGTTTTTGCAGGTTTAGCATCTTTCAATCAAAATTTGTTGACAAGCTCTCTGATATATTTTGTTTGAGAGATGAACATACCTTTTTCGCTTTGTTTGATTTGAAATCCTAAAAAGACTTTCAACTCTCATACCAAGCTAATTTCAAACTTTTCCTGCATGACTTTTTCAAATTTCTCATACAACAGGTTGTTAGTGGCACCATAAATAATGTCATCAACATATATTTGAACAATCAAAAGATCATCATTTTCGTGTAATAGAAATAATGTGGTGTCTACACAGCCCTTTTTGAACCCATTTTCAAGGAGATAAGTGTTAAGACATTCATACCAAGACTTAGGGGCTTGTTTTAATCCATATAGTGCTTTCTTAAGTTTATACACATGGTTAGGGTATTCTTGACTTTCAAAACCTTCAGGTTGTTCGACAAATACATCCTCTTTCAAAATTCCATCGAGAAAAGCACTTTTGATATCCATTTGTCTTAGTTTAAATCCTTTATAACAAGCAAAAGCTAACAAGATTCTAATGGATTCTAGTCTTGCTACTAGTGAAAAAGTTTCATCAAAATCAATTCCTTCAATTTAATTATAACCTTTAACAACTAACCTAGCTTTGTTCCTAATCACATTTCCAGATTCATCAAATTTATTTTTAAAATCCATTTGGTTCCTACAACTGGATAATCAGTAGGTCTAGGTGCAAGAGTCCAAACATCATTTCGTTCAAATTGATTTAGCTCTTCTTGCATAGCCATAAACCAACTCTCATCATTGAGAGCTGTATCTATGTCTTTGGGTTCAATTTCTGAAATAAACCCACTATATAGATACAAATCACATAAACTTCTAAAGGAGAAACGAGTTTGAATACCTGCGATAGGATTACCTATTACCAATTCTGGAGGATGACCTGCTTTGAATTTCAATCTCTCTAGTTCCTTATTTCTTTGGACTTCTTCCGCGGTTGCATTTTCTTTTGAATTTTCACTTTCATCTTTTTTGTTCTCCTCTTCGACATTGCTTTTGATTGTTTCCTTGCTTTGATCATCGGTGCCTTCATTAAATTTTGAGTGATATAGCAACAACCCAGAATTTTTGTCATTAAATTTTTAATATTTGATTAATTTTAAATATTTAAATAATTAGATTTTGGAATTTAATAACTTATATTTAATATTAATTTATTTGGATTTAATGATTTTATTTAACTCCTTTTATTAATAAATAATATTGGTGAATTCAATTCGTAAATTTAGTTACAAAAATAAATAGATTTGATAAATACGATTTTTGGATTGAAAATATAAAACAATATTTAAAATGTGTGAAAATAGCATTCCGGGGAACTATCTCGGATTTTGATGAAACTAGTGCCATCGGGACTGGAATGATAAGACGTTGTATGTCGACGAGTTTCATGGCGATTGGACGTACTCTTTGATCGAGCAAGCTTGAAACATATAGCGATTAATTTTAGAAAATTAAAATATTATAATTTGATTTAAAAAGCTAACTTCTATATATGATAGAATTATCTCTCGATAATAGTTCCATTGAGCTCGGAATAGTAGTAATTAGCTAGGAACGCCAGTGAGCTTGCCTCGATTGGAGTTCATTAGTTTTCGGGCGTGAATAGTACCGGTTAGAAAATCCTATATATAAGACCCCATACCCTTCCATTTGCTCAAAACCCTAGCCCCAAATATCCAACGGCCAATATTGCACCGATAGCTAGAGGCCGTATTAGGTGTTGGACCCAAAAGGAAAGGTGTGCGTCTCCTTCTTACGAACTCATCGCCATCGGTCGATTGGCCTAAGGAGTCTATAGTGGTGGCATTTCTTATTTGACGGCGGTGACTTTTGGTGGCCAGATCTCGGCCTTGGGGTCATGGAGGAGGACGATTCGGGTAGCAGAGGAAAGGGGAGGACGAGGGCGACCTCTAAACGAAGTGCGGCGAGCGACCTCTAAACGAAATGCGGCGGCCGGAGATGGATGACGGCGGGGGTGGCGAGTAGTTTAAGTCTGGGGCTATAGTTCGTTCGCGATTTGAGATAGAGAAGGGATTATGGTTAAGAATTGTAATTAATGTGAATTGTTAATTAATTAATTTAGTTAATTAATCAATTAAATGATCATTAACTCGTAATTATTTCATACGAGGTCGGATTCGTACGCGGTGAGCTGCGGTGTACTCGTAAAAGCATTGTCTACGCTTTGGGTTTGGATTGTTAATAATTGGAGCTTATAGAATTTCAATCTATAACCGAACAATGTTCGATTTTAGTTGGAACCAAAACGTTTCGGCGTTGATTGAAATTTCGGTGAGTTAAACTCACATTTTTGGTTAATCGGTATATTATATAGTAGATAAAAATTATTTATGGCCTGCTTAGATGTTAGTTTATATTGTTGTTTGATTGATTATTTGGATTGGATTCCCATTTAAGAAATTCATATAACTATATATTATTGTTTGTTCCTACCTAGTAGCGGATGGTATAAATAACCACTTTGTTGCAGAAACAAAAAGTAGAAGTCAGAGTGTTATCGTAGCGAACAGGTCACTACATAACACTTTGAAAAATAAACATACATTTATATGATTTACAGGGGACCTTTGTAGAGATACCCAAAGTGGTTTCTGGCCATTATTTATTTATTTATTTGTATCTGTATGTCATTAATATTATTTTATCTCTTATATTGATGTTTAGTCAAAATAATTATGACAGTCTATTTGAATTGTTTAAGTGTCGTTACAACATTTTTTTTCGCTATATCGTCACTTATTGAATATCATCTCCCTAAACCCTTGTGTGTTGAATTGTAGGATTGTTTTCACCCTAAAGGGGGGGTGAATAGGGTCCACTACTAAAATTAATGCGGAAACAAAAACAAAAACAGAAAGTAATGCAGTAAAGATCACACAAAGATTTACCCAGCTTCGACAAAAACTTGCCTACGTGCTGCCCCCAAGCTTTCTACTAGAAATTAAGTAATCAGACGCTTACAAACACACGTAAACTTGCGATACCTGCTAACTTGATTAACCTAACTCTAAGCTCAAAATCGTGCCACAACTCAGCCACTGAGTTGCGAATTCTCGAACTACAAAACTGTAGTTTGTAAACAAGTTATTCTAGAGCTTTTGACTTAAACAAAAGACAAACTAAATTACTAAATAAAAACACGCTAATTACAAAATATACGACCCAGTTAAAAAATAAACAGTGTGACCCCTATTAAACAAAGATAATCGATGTTCCCTTTTTTATTTTATGGCCGCCTTGTTTCTTTTTCAATCTAGAATTAGGGCTTCATTCAAAATTAGGGCTTTATAATCGAAAGTCCCCGCAAGAGATTCAAACTTTGAATTGTTCTCCTCCTTCACAGTTGCTTGTGAATTTCGATTTGTAGTGCTTGATTTGTGCGGTTTCCTTCGAGAGTCGAGTTGGATGTTGCTTTGAATCGGTACGTGATTTTTTCTAAAGCTCTCTGAATTTTTGTCTCGAACTCGAATAAATTAATGCCGATGATGACATGGGTTAATTTATAGGGATTGAACCCCTATATTTTCGTTTGGAAATTTTAGTTTGAATTTTTCAATTTCTTTTCTCGGCCATGGATTTTTGATCGAATGATTATTCGGTGCTTGACTCGTTCTTCGTTTTGATATACGTACAAATATATCGATTTATCTGAAATATCTTCAAATATGTTTGACCCATGTTGATTTTTATCTCGGCCTTGACTTGTTGACTTCGTCATTGGTAATGCTGATGCTTGTTTCCTTTACCTAGAACATTTGCAACATGGATGCTTGTGTGTATGTTAACTTGTTGAACTGTTTTGTTGGTTTTTGTATCTCTGAGTTTCCTCTGTGTGCTTTTCTGTTTGTTGGTTTTCCAATGATGATGAACTATGTTCATGTTGTATCTTGCTTGATGTTTCTGGTTTGAGTTGTTTGTTCTATCCACTACTATATTGCTCGAAACTGATACCTGATGTACATGTATATGCATGCACTTGGCTGTTTGCTTAGTTGAGAACCTATGTGCACTCCACATTCCTTTGTTGAACTTATACTTGGATCTATCCAATGTGCATGTATTTCTCCTTGCACATTTTAGCAGTGTGTTTGAACAACGATGTATATTTTCTGGTAAGATCCATGAGTGCATGCTACTCACTTGATCTTGTCTTGAGTTTGGTTCCTTGCATCTGCTACATGGTGCAATTCATCATTGTCAAGTTTAATTGTTGTGCTCATGGGAGTTTTTGCAGGTTTAGCATCTTTCAATCAAAATTTGTTGACAAGCTCTCTGATATATTTTGTTTGAGAGATGAACATACCTTTTTCGCTTTGTTTGATTTGAAATCCTAAAAAGAATTTCAACTCTCATACCAAGCTAATTTCAAACTTTTCCTGCATGACTTTTTCAAATTTCTCATACAACAGGTTGTTAGTGGCACCATAAATAATGTCATCAACATATATTTGAACAATCAAAAGATCATCATTTTCGTGCAATAGAAATAATGTGGTGTCTACACAGCCCTTTTTGAACCCATTTTCAAGGAGATAAGTGCTAAGACATTCATACCAAGACTTAGGGGCTTGTTTTAATCCATATAGTGCTTTCTTAAGTTTATACACATGGTTAGGGTATTCTTGACTTTCAAAACCTTCAGGTTGTTCGACAAATACATCCTCTTTCAAAATTCCATCGAGTAAAGCACTTTTGATATCCATTTGTCTTAGTTTAAATCCTTTATAACAAGCAAAAGCTAACAAGATTCTAATGGATTCTAGTCTTGCTACTGGTGCAAAAGTTTCATCAAAATCAATTCCTTCAATTTAATTATAACCTTTAACAACTAACCTAGCTTTGTTCCTAATCACATTTCCAGATTCATCAAATTTATTTTTAAAATCCATTTGGTTCCTACAACTGGATAATCAGTAGGTCTAGGTGCAAGAGTCCAAACATCATTTCGTTCAAATTGATTTAGCTCTTCTTGCATAGCCATAAACCAACTCTCATCATTGAGAGCTGTATCTATGTCTTTGGGTTCAATTTCTGAAATAAACCCACTATATAGATACAAATCACATAAACTTCTAAAGGAGAAACGAGTTTGAATACCTGCGATAGGATTACCTATTACCAATTCTGGAGGATGGTCTGCTTTGAATTTCAATCTCTCTGGTTCCATATTTCTTTGGACTTCTTCCGCGGTTGCATTTTCTTTTGAATTTTCACTTTCATCTTTTTTGTTCTCCTCTTCGACATTGCTTTTGATTGTTTCCTTGCTTTGATCATCAATGCCTTCATTAAATTTCACATTGATTGACTCCACGATTGTTCTCGTCCTTTTGTCGTATACTCTATAAGCTTCGCTTCTGGAAGAGTATCCCATGAACATGCCTTCGTCAGCTTTTGGCTCAAATTTTCCCAGTTGATCACCTACTTTCCCTTTACCGATAATTTTACATTTATCGTTGTTGCCTATTGTGACTCTGCCACCTTTGTACTTCTCTAGGCTAAGGAACTTTGATTTGTTGCCCATCATGTGCCTGGAACAGCCAGAATCCAGGTACCGCTCTTGTTGTTCCTTAGCCTGCCAACACACCTACATGAGAGAAGAGTTTAGTGACCTATTTTTTTCATAGGTCCATGATTGTCAGTGACAATTTTTTTTGAAAAACAAGTAAAACCAAGACAATCTATGTTTGTTCCTTTTGGCACCCAGTTTGTTTGATTTTAAGGGATTTTACATTTGTGCCTTTAGAAACCCAAATTGGTATGGTTTTCGTGTGTTTGGGTCTATACCAACAATTGTTGTGATTGTGTCCAATTTTTCCATAAATCGTGCACTTGGAATTGACATGATTAGTTTCACTTCTACCTTTTTCAGATTGAGTATACCCAAGTCCTTGTCTAATAGTATTAACAGTTTGTTTCCCTAATAGCATATTTAGTGATCTTTCTCCGTTGGAGAATTTTCCTAAAGTTGTAGATAATTGTTGGACTTGTGACTTGAGAGATTCATTTTCATTCAATAACAAAGTGCACTTTTTAATAGAATTTTCTCTCCTGGTATTTTCACTTTCTTTCAAAATCAGAATTTCATTTTCAAGCGATTTAATTTTAGTTTCTGATTTTTTTATTTCCTCTTCTAATGATGGACACTTATCACACTTAGGGCTCTTATTTCTATAGTTTTGAACCAATTGATCAAGCTGCTTATTTAGTTCTATCAAACTGTCTTTTTATAATTCAATTTTAGCGTACTTTTCCCTAAATCTTTCAAAACAGCCATTTACTTCATGAAAATATATAAGTAATTGTGAGTGAGTAAGTTTTGATACCTCGCTGGGCTCATCATCATCGCTGTCACTTGTTTCTCCTAAAAGACACCGACTTGCTCTTTCACTCTCACTACTAGTGCTTTTATCATCATCTTCATCACTTTCATCCCAAGTTGCTGCAAAACTTCTCCTTTTCAGTTTCTTTCCTTTGCTGACTTAAATTTGAGGATAATTTGGCTTGATATGACCAGGTTTATTGCACTTGTGACAAATTACCTCCTGCTTTTCTGAGTTGTCTAGAACTTTGACGATTCTGATCTTTAGTTGTTGATTTAGGGTTGGATTTCCATATTTGCGGTTCCACCTTTTGAATCTCTTTATTATCAGTGCCAGTTCAGCTGCTCATTCATCATCACCATCATCATCTTCACTTTCCATCGTTCCTTTGAGAGCTATTAATTTCTTTCGCGTATCTCCTCCTTCACGTTCTTCCTTGAATTTGATTTCTAGCTCATAAGTGGTGAGGTTTCCGATGAGTTCTTCAACTTTAACTTGTTTCAGATCCTTTGATTCTTGAATGGCAGTCACCTTTGCTTCAAAATTTCGTGGAAGAATTCTGAAGATCTTTCGGACTATTTTCAATTCTATGTATGGTCTTCCTAGGGATTTTGATTTGTATACAAGATTAGAAAGTCATCAAACATTTCTTTGACACTTTCATCCTTTGCCATTGTGAAGTTCTTGTATTCACTACTAAGCATGGCAAGGCGAAATTCTTTAACTTGGGTGGTTCCTTCATGAGTCACTTCAAGCGTGTGCCAAATTTCCTGCACAGTTAGACAATGTGAGACTCGGTTAAATTCAATTTGATCTAATGAGCAAATAATAGAATTCATAGCTTTAGCATTAGCAGTTTGTAGTTTATTTTCAAGATCTGTCCATTTATCCGTAGTTTTATCAACTTCTTGATTATCTACCATTACTATTAGTGCGCTATATCCCGTTTCAACAATATTCCATGCATCTATGCTTTTCAATAAAATTTTCATTCTAGTTTTCCAATAAGCATATTCACTATTGAACATGGATGGTCTAGCTATGGACCGACCTTCAGCAAAAGCATTATTAAAAAAAGCCATTGAAAGAAAAAATCAAATTTTTAATAGAAAATGGTTTTTGTTCCTAGCTCTAATACCACTTGTAGGATCGTTTTCACCCTAGAGGGGGGAGGGGGAATAGGGTATACTACTAATAATTAATGCATAAAT
Organism: Allium fistulosum; assembly: GCA_030737815.1. NCBI lineage: Eukaryota > Viridiplantae > Streptophyta > Magnoliopsida > Asparagales > Amaryllidaceae > Allium > Allium fistulosum. The sequence goes on along the minus strand of CM060908.1, from coordinate 79,248,831 downwards.
AAAAACAAAAACAAAAAGTAATGCTGTAAAGATCAAACACAGTTTTACCCAGCTTCGGCAAAAACTTGCCTACGTGCTGCCCCTAAGGTTTCTACTAGAAATTAAGTAATCAGATGCTTACAGACACACGTAAACTTGTGATACCCACTAACTTGATTAACCTAACTCTAAGTTCAAAGCCCTGCCACAACTCAGCCACTGAGTTGCGAATTCTCGAACTGCAAAACCGTAGTTCGTAAACTAGTTATTCTAGAGATTTTGACTTAAACAGAAGACAAACTAAAGTACTAAATAAAAAAATAAAAATCCTAATTACAAAATATAAGACCCAGTTAAAAAATAAACAGTGCGGCCCATATTAAACAAAGATAACCGATGTTCCCCTTTTTATTTTGTGGCCGCCTTATTTCTTTTGCAATCTGGAATAAGGGCTTCGTTCAAAATTAGGGCTATATGATCGAAAGTCCCCGCAAGAGATTCAAACTTTGAATTGTTCTCCTCCTTCACAGTTGCTTATGAATTTCGATTTGCAATGGTTGATTTGTGCGGTTTCCTTCGAGAGTCGAGTTGGATGTTGCTTTGAATTGGTACATGATTTTTTCTAAGTAAGCTGTCTGAATTTTTGTCTCAAACTCGAATGAATTAATGCCGATGATGACATGGGTTAATTTATAGGGATCGAACCCCTATATTTTCGTTTGGAAATTTTAGTTTGAATTTTTCAATTTCTTTTCTCGGCCATGGATTTTTGATCGAATGATTATTCGGTGCTTGACTCGTTCTTCGTTTTGATATACGTACAAATATATCGATTTATCTGAAATATCTTCAAATATGTTTGACCCATGTTGATTTTTATCTCGGCCTTGACTTGTTGACTTCGTCATTGGTAATGCTGATGCTTGTTTCCTTTACCTAGAACATTTGCAACATGGATGCTTGTGTGTATGTTAACTTGTTGAACTGTTTTGTTGGTTTTTGTATCTCTGAGTTTCCTCTGTGTGCTTTACTTTTTGTTGGTTGTCCAATGATGATGAACTATGTTCATGTTGTAACTTGGTTGATGTTTCTGGTTTGAGTTGTTTGTTGTATCCACTACTCTATTGCTTGAAACGGATACCTGATGTACATGTATATGCATGTACTTGGCTGTTTGCTTAGTTTAGAACTTATGTGCACTCCACATTCCTTTGTTGAACTTATACTTGGATCTATCCAATGTGCGTGTATTTCTCCTTGCACATTTTAGTAGTGTGTTTGAACAACGATGTATATTTTTTGGTAAGATCCATGAGTGCATGCTAGTCACTTGATCTTGTCTTGAGTTTGGTTCCTTGCATCTGCTACATGGTGCATTTCATCTTTTAGATCTTACTGTTGCACTTGCATTTGTCTCTACCCTCAATTCTGATTGTCTTGTTTTCATGTGTTCATGCCTTCATACATGAACTGATATATGTGTATACATACATACATACATACATATATGCATATATGCATACATGTGTATGTGTGAGACTGGTCTAGTTATGATTGCTGCATGCTCCAATGTTTCTTTGATGTCTCCTCTATTGCATATGTATATACATGTCACTGTGCTTGTGTGGTTCCATTTGAAGTCTTGTTTCATGTTGATGGTGCACTTTTAAGTCTGGTGTGTGTTGTTTTCATTTGAAGTCTGGTTGCTTTGTATGATCCTCAAGATGTTGTTCTGTTCTTGTCTGGTTGCAACCCTTGTGTTTACCACTGTTGTGTTTGTTTGCACATATGCTCATTGATGTGTTATTGCAGTCTGGCTTCATGTTGAATTAAGTCTGGTCCGGTTCTTGCCTGAGTTATGATAGTCTGGTTTCATGTTTTCATGTTGATTTGCTTTGCATTTGTAGTCTGGTTCAATTTGAAGTCTTGTTGCACTTTAATTGAATTCAGTTTGGGCTTGGGTTTGACCTTGTGCTCACCTGTCCCTGCAATTTTAACAAGCAAGTGTATATTGGCATGCACGACCTTGTGGCATGTACAGTGATTCACTGTGCATGTCACAAGTCGTTCGCGTAAGATGAATTAAATAAATGATGACGAACAACCTAAATAACTGAGGCAAACAATATTTTCAAAACACACACTTCATTGTGCACTGCAAAATATTTCTTTTTCAATTTTACCACGTCAGTGTTTATTTTGCAGATAGTTCAGATGCTAGATACAGGTTGGAACATAGTTGAAGGTCAAATACGAGTGATGAGTGAATATGTAGTGAGGTGAAATATGTATGTAAAACTGTAAAGTGAAAATTGTGTTGTAATTGAAGTTGTATTGTAATTGAAAATGTGTAAATGTAGTAAGAGCTCAAATTTTACTATTTGAATTTGTAATAAAATATTTGTTTGAATAAAATATTAGTTTAAATAAGGATTCTGAGTTATTTATTTTATTCAACAAATATTTATTTAATTATGTGGAAAAATAAAATAGTACAATAACAAATACATTTAAACGAATATATATATATATATATATGTTTATTATCATCAAACAAAAATCATACACTAGTATATTCTACAGAACTTAAGCTTGTATTTTCACAAAATAGATTTTTATAATTCATTAATCATTTTGATTCATGATATTTGAATTTAATCGATCGTTTTAATTAATGACGATTGAATCTAATTAATCGTTTTAACTGATGATATTTGGATTTAATTAATGGTGTTTTTAAAAGTCAATTAACTAATTTAATAAAAGAGTTAAAAGTAAATCAACTGATTTAATAAAAAGTGTTTTAAAATTACTTAACAGATTTAATAAAATGTTTTAAAGTTAATTAATTAATTTGACCTGAAGTGTTTAAAGAAAATCGATTACTTTATTAAAAAGATCATAAAGTTGTATATAAATTATCCTTTAGGACAAATTAACATTGTTTAAAATTTATAAAGGTATTTAAATTGATTTTTTATCCTTTGGGATAACAAGTGTTGTTTAAATTTATAAAGGCTGGTTTATAAATGGAAAAATCTTTCAATAGAAATTGTTTAAAAATAAAGCTAAGTGTAAAGTGTTTTTGGTTTATAATAAACTATGTTTTAATGACATTTGCTTTTGACTCCTATTTAATACACTTAGTGTTATAATTTGTTTTTTAAGAGTATTTCAAAGAGTGTTTTAATGTACTTTACAAATATCTGAAAAGTGAAAATCAAGCCTAAGTGTAGATCAAATGTTATAAAAGTTTGATTCATTTATTAGTGGAAAGCGTATGCGATTTAATTCCAATACACAAAGCACTTTGTTATTTCCAATAGTTGATGCATCGATTACGATTCTACTAGATTATTTGTATTTCGTCACTCTAATATGATGTGTTTCTTTATCTGAGCTTTGTTATCCTTTGTCGAAAATGACTAAAACCAAAGAGCGGGTAAGGGGGTGCACCCTCCTAGTCATTGTTGTGCTTTGTTATTCTAAGACTATTTATCGCTCATTTTGGTCATTGTCATCCAACACCATGGAAAACTAAAACCAAAGAGTGAGTGGTAGCCAAGCCATATGGGTCGCCCCCATAGGGTATATTCACATTCATCTAGAGAAGTCGACAGTATGCATGTGTTGATGTGAGTATATTCAGATGTCTGTTGATTTAACGGGATCCAGCTTGGAAGTACCCAAGAGTGTTGCGTGTTTGGTGTGGACTCTCAAGTATATTTTATCTAGAGGTATACTTTCGGCGTAGTGGGAGCACCCTCCTAGTTATGTTGGATAAATTCATTTTCCATGTTTCTATCTTGAACCTTGGAATTGATCTTTTCATCTTTTGTGTTACGTCAATCCAAGACGAGTTGTACTCATTTGAGTGTTGCTATCCTTTGCCGGAAATGACAAAAACAAAATAACGGGTAAGGGGGCGCACCCTCCTAGTTGTTTTGTCGAATAATTTCCTCTTTCCATAGTTAATTCAAATATTTAAATTGTTTCCTTAATTGCATGGAGAACTACCTTATGTCCTTCTCTATGTTCAACTATTTATGACCATTCTTTCAAGTTTGGAATTTGATATTGTTTATGATCATTCATTTAGTATGGGATTTGATCTTACTAGTACCCACCCTTTCTATTGGATTGTTTCTGTTGTTTATTATCTGTAAAGACCCGATATTTTCAACCATTCGCATCCACACATGTCGGACTTGAATTGCTCAAAATACCGCGTTGTAAATAAAATTTGGCAAATCTCAGAATATACAGTAAATAAATAATCACAGATCACAGACACAGAGTAAAATAATGCAGCGGAAGTAAAATAAATAGTAGTTCGTGAAGCTACTATATAAATATATCAGAGTTTCATAAGATATAACAGAAAAATAGAGTACAACAGAAGTCTTAATAAAATAACCAAGTACAAGCTGAGTAGAACAACGGAACTGAAATAGATAGGACAAGACAAGCATATAATCTCCAGCGATTCAATTCTCCAAGAGAGTGGAAATCCAAATCTGTGAATAACTCAGGTTGACCCGAGCGTAAAGCAAAACACAAAACACTCGAGTCAGGACAATATATACTTATATAATGTAAACCAACTGAAGTGAACTGTAATAAGGTACAAGTAACTTAAAGAATGCTTGGGATCGCCCATTCTTTAAGGATCCGTTAAACTATCTACTATGTAGTAATATTCGCTATTATAATAATGTTTAATAATAAAATAAACATACTTTTAAATAGCATTAAGGCTTTACATTTTCCACCTTAACACGTAATAGTCCCAGTAGTCTATCCAGTATTAGCATACTCCCAACATGGGGGCTACCCTCGATACTCCACAGGCTACGGGAGAAATCACAAATCGTAGTAAAGCTCGATATGGTAGGTGACACGACACACAAGGCAATGCCTGAGTAGATATACCACTTACGCATCCGGACTGGTGGTGACGCATAGCAGCCACTACCGCCCACCTCGAACAACACTCCCAAATCAAGGGTGCGCACCAAATCAAATCACAAGTAATAGAATGGTATCGAAGAAGTGTGTCCGATCAGAGGTGCTACCTCCTTGGCCCGTCGATCGCTCCTGTTTTAGCCACCTTATGCCAACTCTCGGGAGTTGGGTCCACGTATATACCTTAGGATCGTCGCCACCATCCTACTTCATTCTGGAAACTCCACCGCGTACACAGTTGTCAAAGTGGTTTTCGGTATCGACAGAGAGTATGTCCATATCTGATCCCGGTCTCTTTAACAACCAATCGTTATTATAACCCGTGGTTATAATTTAAAAACAGTTTATACTTCAAAATAGAATATCATTTCAAATCCAAATCTTTATCAGAATAAAGATTAAATCAATTCCAAACCATTTCAATATATTTAAAATATCATATCCTTTCAAAACTTCATTTCAAATCATTTCAAAATATCAATCTTTCCAAAACTTCATTTCAAATCATTTTAATATATCAAAATATCAATCTTTCCAAAAATTCATTTCAAATCATTTTAATATATCAAAATATCATTTGAGTTCAAATCTAAATATTCAACTTTAAATACCTTTTAAATTTAAAGATATAATTCATTTATTATCATTTCAAGTCACCTTTTAAATAGTTTATATTTCAATCAAAATAATTCATTTAAACCACTTAAAAGTGTAATTATTATACTTTCAAATCAAGTATTAAAATTTCCAAAGTTTCAATTCAATTCAATCATTTATTTCAATTAAATTTCCATAGACCATTTCAAATCTTATAAATTTCAAATATAGATTTAATCCACAAAATAACTATTCAAACTATAAAATAAATTCCAAAGCTTTATTATCCTATATTTCATAAGTCCAATATCTTTTAAATAGATTCAAATTACAAGTACAGCAAATATTTTTCATACTAATATAAACTTCAATTATTCATTCCAAGATTTAATATCATTTATTTAATTTAAATTTAAATACCATTTAATCACATTTCAAAATAGTTGTATTTCCCAAATCAACTATTCCATTTAAATCATTTAAAGTCAATTCATTATATTTAATAATTAAATATTAAATTTCCAAAATTTAATCTTTTTCAAAGATCATTTATTCATTTGAATTTATTAAACAATGAAAATTCAACTTTCGCAGCACTTAGGAAATGCTACGAAATGTTATGTTTTAAAACAGTTCATTAACAAAAGACGGCATTTAAAATGCTGTAATATCTTAATTTAGTTTCAACTAAAATTTTAGTTAAATTTAACAACTATAGCACTAACAAAGTGCTATAATAACCCTTAGTTCAAGTTTGCTATTTGGTTCATTTAAAACAACTACAGCATTTTCCAATGCTGTAATATCTTTACATTACATTTCAAAAATGCTCAAATCAAATTCAGAGTTTTATTTACAATTTCACACATAATTAACTTTTAATATAAATCATTTTAACTTATAAAATCATATATTTTCACATTTAAAAACAATCATTTAAATACCTTTATTTCTATGATTTTATAAAGTCAAATTTCCATAAAAAAATCCAAATTAAATAAAAAAATTCTTATTTAAATTCAAGTATTAAATTTTCAATTTTTTAATAAAAAATTTAACTTAATACTTAAGTTTAAACTTCCAAAATATAACTTATTTAATTTCACTTTTAAACAAATTTCACAAAAATTCAATTTAAGTTATATTTCAAAATTCAGCTTAAATATTCATTTGTTTCATATTTTAAGTTATACAAAATCATTAACATTTTATAAAATCATTATTTCTTAATAAAATCATTAAATTCATTTTTAAATCAAAATTTGTCATATATTCTTACTTTACATAAATTCCATTTAAAAACAAAATCATAAATTCCAAAATTAACTTATATTCAAATTCTACTTCACTATTTACTTAATTCACTTATTTAATTTGTAGAAAATCACAAATATTTTATAGAAATCATTTTAATAAAGTTTAAATCAAAATATCATAATATTTACATTTTTAAAATATTTTAAAATTTTCAGAAAAATATATATATCACGGGTCTGTATAAAATTTTCTAGCCTAGGTCAAGTGATACGGATATGTATCATTTCAATCCGCAGTTTACAAAGAAAAACCGGGTTTTATCATTTCAAACCCACAATCCCAAGTAATATAATAAATAAATAAAAACCGTTCAGGCCTATCATTTCAGCCCATAACGATTTTTCCCTATTCTAAAGTCTGTTCGGGTATGTATCATTTCAACCCATAGTGATTCTAATCTACAGGGAACTTGGAGTGTGATAAACTGATAAAATGAATAGAATAACATCATATAACGGTAATAGATGATATCACACATGTAATAACAGGGGTAAACATTATATGATCATAATATAACAGTTACAACAGGATGATATAATTTTACAGATTCAAATGGTGTCAGTTTACTAGTTATATAAGTACACATTGTCTGGTGAGAATTACTCACTTGTTTAAGCTGGAGATGACGACCACAAACACACAACAAAGATTTCCAGAGGCACGAAAGCACGACAACATGAATATGATTTGAGATGGGAGAGCCAAAGATTAATTTCCTTGTCACATTCAAACAAAACAAATATAGACAACATGAGTTTTCAACCCAAAATTCAATAAAACAATGTTAGAAATGAATGCATGAACAAAAGCCAAAGTGATTGCACATGCTTTCTACCATCTATGCTTCAGCTCCAGATCTGAAATGCATGGCTAAGGAGTGGGTTTGGATCTGGTTTTGGGTTGGTAAGGGTTGGCCAAACATGGACTTGAAGGTGATGAATATAGGTGCATTAATTCAACTACAAGGCAACATATACAAGGCAAATTACAACACCTCTAGGCCACAATAGGGTTCGGCCAGAGGCTATGTGGGCTTGGCCTGGTGTTCAGGTGGTGGTGGTTGATGTGGCAGAGGGTGGAGGTCAGGTCAGAGGTGGTGGTGGTGGAGGAAGTGGTGGAAAAAGGTGGAAGAAGAAGGAGATGGCAATTCTAGACTAGGTTTGGCACATGTGATGGTTAGTGCTAGTTTAGGTGGATTTTTGTGATGATCTTCACCATAGCTTGGCTTGGCCTGAGGATGGGAGGTGTTAGGCTGTGTGATGATAAGAGAAAAGTGGTGGTGGAGGTCGGGTCAGAGCTGGAGTAGGAGGAGCCAAGCCTAGAAGAAGAGAGCAAGTGCAAAAATCAATGTAAACACGTAGAAAAAGAATAAGAAAAAGTTGAAAATCATTACCCAAACTTTCCTCAATAGCCATGGCCGAAATTCTTTTGTTTCAGAAATGAAAATGAATGTACGTGAATAGGAAATAGAGTATGCAGCTGAAAGATGTGGATAGTAATGGCTAATTGATGAAAAGATAAGTTACAAATGTGAAAGGTTGGAAGATAAAAGGCCTTAGGCAAATCAAAAGTCATAAACCCTTTCAAATTTCTCATATATATTTATATACATTTAAATAACTGAAAATACTTATAATTTCAGTTAAAATTTCGAAAATATAACAGATAAACAAAATATTAAAAATTAAATATTAATTAGATATGACTAAAATAAGAAAATAGCACAAAATGAAAACTAGGCTTTAAAAATTAGAAGTAACTTCTATAAACTTTGGAAAAAAATCTATTTTGATTTAAATACATGTAAAATGAATATAAATAAAGTAAAAAACAGCAAATAAAAGTGCATGTATAAAATAAATAAATAATTTTTAATTATATATAATTAAATTAAGAAAATAGCAAAGAAAATAGAAACTACGCTTTAAAACTAGAAAATAAATTCAACAAGCTTTGGAAAAATTATTTAATCACTTTAAAAATATTAAAAGATAAAAATATACATAAAATAACATATTAACACATATTAAAATAAAATATGACAAAGAAAATATAATTTATACAAATTTAAAATAACAAAATTGCAGAATAAAACAAATTGCACTCAATATTGAAATATACATAACTTTTACAGTTTAACTCCATTTTCAACGAAACAAAAAGCAGTGTTCAAGTTATTACATCTATTTTCAAAATAAAAGATAAAATTTAAGATTTTATATAATTTAAATTTGAAGTTTAAAAGTCAAAGATTGAACAATTTGACCAGAATTTCACTTTTCAGTGAAATATCCAATTTATACTAGTTTGAAACTATAATTCACTTAATAATCATCATTTATATATTAAAATGAAATGTTTGAAAAAAAATTAAAAATTTAAAAATAAAAGAAATTCCAATTTAAATATTATACAAAATCTAGGGTTGTTACACTCTCTCCCACTCAAAACTTTTCATCCCTGAAAAGGAATGAGGTACGGGAAAGCACCGAAAAAGATAGAGTGAAATAAAATTAAGGTAAGATGACAAGGAGATTTAAATTATACCCGATAACTATTGTTACAGGTATGTTTAACAAGGTGGAGATGGTCTTTCAAAGATTCTCCAAAATCAAGAACACAAGCACGCAAAAATAGATTCAAAATGAGTGCCAAATATTATCAAAGATTATAGAAAGATTTCTAAACAGAAAGACTATAGAAAGATGCCTATACCAGTCTATAGCAAGATAAGGATGATAAGGACAACTAAAAGATAGTTTGAAAAACAAAATAAGGAAATAAATTTGAAAGCATGGAAATTTCAACTTAAATAGAGAATAAATCTTTACACAAGTTAAATAAAGCTTAACTATCTCAAATTTCATTATCTTATTATCCAATCATCTTAAATTAACAATTTTTAAAACCATGGGTTTAAAAAAAATCATTTATTACACTCACAATGTACTTAATAAATTTTATTCTTCTTTATTCCTAATTAAAATTAATTTTATTCCTCTCAATATATTTATCACTCATGTTAAATATACTTACACTTATTATAACTGTTTTAATTTATTCTTAGCTCCTTTAACATCTTTTTATTGTGTAAATTATTCAATTAACCCTTTTACTCTATTTACCTCTGTTAATCTTTTTATAACTAAAATTTAAGTGTATAACATTTATTATAACCACTCAAATTTTATTTATAAAATTTTTTTTGATATTGTATTATCCAATTACATTGTAAACTTCTAAAATTTAAGGTAAGTTATATTGGAATGCAATTGAGAATTATACAAATAAAATTTTCTAAAATTAATATACAATATAAACATTCTAATTCAATCATTTCAAGCTTGAATATTTATTCAAAATTTTGATTTTCTTTTTATACTTGAAGTTATTATTTAAGATAGAATTTAAGAATAAAATTTCCGATTCCTTTCAAACCATTCAGAGACAAATAAATGTATGTACATAATTTGTCAAATTTAAATCATATATCTATATATATTATAAATCAAATCATATTTTAGAAATTCAAATCAATCAAATTTCCCAAAACAAAGCTGTAGCAAAACTACAGAATGGTTTCTTCACTTCGAAACTCGAAAATGAACGTCGATGATGCCGCGGTCATCACCGAAATTATTTTCCATCGACAAAGAGAAGAGCACTAAAATTTAAACTTTAAAATTCTTTGGAAACAAATTTCTATTCGAAAATACTTTAAATAATAAATCCTTTTAAAACTTTAAACACAAGGTTTGAAACCATCGGAAATTAAATTCTCAAATTCTTGATTTAAATTCATTTCAGTTCCCAAATCAAATTTATAAACAACTATTTATAAATTCATTTATAGAATGATAAATCAAGTATTATCATTTCAAATAATCAATTCAAATCAATTTATTAAGTTCCATAATATTTACTTATATCAAAATTTATTTCATTAACCAAATTTTAAAATAATATTGTGTTAGTTTGTTCTGTCAAAGTGTTTTAGAAATCCTATCGATAGCGTTGATCAGACGAAACGATCGGAAGCCCAAATCAACGTCAACAACTCAAACAACACCATATATAAAACAAAACATAGATTTACAAGTATAATTCAAAAATGTTTGAAGATAGGTTGGAAACAAAAGACAAGATGAATTAATAACAAAATAGGAAGATGGATAAGTTTAAATAAATCACGGGCAACCTTAACCGGGTCAACCGTGACTTAAAGAATAAGTTCAATGTGGATTTTCTGGGGTAAATCTACATTCGATCTCAGGAGATAGAGTTTGGAATAACAAAAGATATTAGCATCTAAACCAAGGATAGATATAAATCTCTGGTGAATCGATGTTAATTGTAAAGGAGTTTTCCCCCTTTTACAAGTCATTAGAATATTGGCGAGACCGCCAATTCACTATAAAGCTCATTCGAAGTGGAGTTATGTGATACTCCAAAATCAAAAGAAGATGAATAGTGGGGGACAAGAATGAATTTTTGGAACCGCAGGGAACGTTCCAAAAATTTCAAAGGAAATTCGAATCAAGAGGAAAAGATTCAAACTCGAACGAAAGTGATTCTGTAAATAAATCTACTCCATTTGCTAAGTTTTGCCTCAAAGCTAAAGCTCTGATACCAACTGTAACGATCAACCATTCACATCCATACATGTCGGACTTGAATTGCTCAAAATACCGCATTGTAAATAAAATTTGGCAAATCTCAGAATATACAGTAAATAAATAATCACAGATCACAGACACAGAGTAAAATAATGCAGCGGAAGTAAAAGAAATAGTAGTTCGTGAAGCTACTATATAAATATATCAGAGTTTCATAAGATATAACAGAAAAATAGAGTACAATAGAAGTCTCAATAAAATAACCAAGTACAAGCTGAGTAGAACAACAGAATTGAAATAGATAGGACAAGACAAACAGATAATCTCCAGCGATTCAAATCTCCAAGAGAGTGGAAATCCAAATCTGTGAATAACTCAGGCTGACCCGAGCGTAAATGTGACGACCGCCCATGACCCCTGCACTGAACATAGGAATATTGCGCTGTAAAGTGTGCCAGGCAGCCTTGGACGATCGCCAAGGTTAAGTCAAAACAGTAGAATCTATCGTAATACTAACAGCGCATGGATAAAATACAATAGAGAATATATATAGTGAAGCATCTCAAAATAGAATCTCATCAATTAAGCTTCATAATAGTTGAATACAAACATCTGAATAGTCAATACATCAAGCCTCACTACATATCACTCAGAGAATTATACAAAGCAGCGGAACATCCAGTACATATAGTAAGAAAATAATATGCAAGCCTCCAGCTCGTCTTCGTCATCAGCATCGTCGGAAACTAAGAACAGCATCTGTCACCTGCTACCTAGTCTGCCCATCCCAAAGCGGATGAACAGCCCAAGGCAATAAGAGTTAAACATAAAGCCTTCAGTCAGATAACAGTCTTAGTGAGCGGTAAATTAACTAACAACATACCAAAAGAGCATAAAGGAAAAAAAAAGGAATAGGAATCCAACCCTCCCACTCCACCTCTTTCTACAGTGATAGACCCCAGACACACTAAGCAGAAGTAAACATAGCAAAGCAGACATTTAAAGTAAAGCAATTATCACTCGAGTCAAGGTCAACATTTTCCAAGTACAAACCCCCAAGGCCTAAACCAAGATCAGATAAGCACCCAGAAAACATTGCTCTTGAGACCGAATGACGATACAACCAAACATCCATGACTCTGGCTATCACCGTTATCTTTGCTTCGATACCACCGTTAATTGAATGACCGGCACATTCTTTCAGCCGTCCGTCAAGGGTTAATGGCAACCCCGGTTCTAGACAGAACTCCGCACGTCGTCGCAGCCTGTGCCTAGGACTATCGAATCTGCCCAGAGTACTCGACTACAATCATAGTCTTTAGGGACTATCGAATCTTCCTAGCGTACTCTTGCTTTGAGTCTGCTAGAACCTTCAATAACGATGAAACCTCAGCCTTCTAGTCATCCTCCTCGACGACTATTTCCATACTAGCTCAAGCGCCTCTCGAGCAAACCATTATCCTCAAACCTGAACCATTTCACCGAGTTATCAACATGCTTGGAATGATCCCGTCTGGATTAAACCAAGGCTATCTCATACCATGCCTCGCTTCATCTCATCATAGCAAAGCCTCATCTCAACATCAACATCATCAAATCTATCCATATGAGCTTCATCATCCGCCACATATGCCACGAGCAGCTTTTCCAATTCAAGAGCCTTTCCCTTAGCTTTTGAATCATCTTCGACCATCTTGTCCAAATCAAATCATCAATCAACTAATTTATAACAATCAATCAAGTCAATCATTAATCCAAGTAATCAAGCATTCAAACATGATTTAATAAAGAATTATAACAATAATGGCAATTTTTGTAAATAAAGAGTCCAAATCTAACAAGCCTGAATTATGAGCAATATCTCTATAACTTGATGAATGAACTTACATAGGTTAACATGTAGTAAAATGGATGTCAAATCCTCATGAACAATAGATCTATACTTAAGTTTAAGAAAATACAGGGAAATCACTATTTTAACACACAATCAAGCCACCAATCCGATATACTCCTTTGGATCCGTGTGAGAGATAACCCCCACTCACCCAATCACCTAAACACTTCAAAAGAAACACACTTCAGATTTGGACAGCGAAGGATCTAACTTGATTCTCCAAAATTCCGCTTCAAACGATGAAATCTCTCTTCGATGGTTGAAGATCTTCAATCTAAGCTCTTGGATCTTCGATTTGATCTTCGATTTGGATGGAAGGAATCAGAAGACTAGAGTGGAGAAAAGAAGTGAAGAAGTGCAGCACTCGAGCTCTCAAAATGGCAGGACTTTGTCGCTTCAAAATCCGGATCCCAAAAAGTGAGGAAAAACCTCGTATTTATAGGCTGAAATCCCTAAGTCATCCGCCCCCTTAAGTCGTCCACGACTTAACAAACCCCACGACTTACGACTTACGACCCAGCAAATCCTACGACTTAACAAACCTCTTCGACCTACGACTTAACCATCCACGACTTAACACTTGCGCGACTTAACATATACGCGCGACCTATGACCTAACACACACAAGCGGCTTAGCAACCATGCCGACCTAACGAGTTAACGACTCAACACACTGCCGCATTTCTACCTAAGTCGTTTGGACGACTTAACGACTTACGACTCAACAACTTACGACCCAACGACTTAACAGAGGTCACAACCTAACACACGCGACCTAACTGCACACGGCCTAACGACCTAACACTAAGCCAAGACCTAACGACTCACGACTTAACACCTTTAGGTCGTCTAACGACCTAACAACACGCAGGGTTACACCGGCCTAAATTGAACGACCTAAGCTATCTACCTTAAGTCTCTCAACCAACTTATCTCCTTAACTCGTCCACGACCTAACTTTCTTAGGTCGTTAACTCGCCTAATCTCCTAAGTCGCTACTCCTATGCCGCTAATCCTTAAATCGCCAACTCTCTTAAGTCGCCAACTCTCTTAAGTCGCCAACTTCTTTAGGTCGCTCCACAACTCAATCTTCCACACGACTAAAGCTCTAGTCGACCTAAATTCTGAACGACTTAACAACACTATCAATCTAATGACAATAGTTTTACGATGTTTCGATCCGTAAAAATACGGGTCGTTACATTCTCTCCCCCTTAGGAATTTCGCCCCCGAAATTCCAAACAAACACAAGCAATCAAAAACTATTCTGCATGCCTACCATCCATAGCAATCAACAAACCATGTGTCCAATTCTAGCATAGCATGCAGAATTCTAAAACTAGAACAAGTTACAATGTCGTGAGATGACACGACACCTTATGGCCATACCTTGAAGAGTTCAGGATGAGCTGCCTTCATCCTCTCTTCCACCTCCCATGTACAGTCGTTAACATCATCACTCCATTATACCTTGAGCAACCTAACTACCTTCCTCCTAAGCTGTTTCGTGTCGGTTTCTATAACACGAAGCGGCTTACGAGGTCTCTTATCGACTAGGTCAACCTCTAAATCTTCACAGCTATCAGTAGAAACCACTGTATTCGAGTCATGCACATACTTCTGTAGATACGATACATGAAAAACATTGTGCACACCCGACATCTTTTCTGGTAACTCCAATTTATAGGCAAGCTTTCCAATTCGCTCGATGATCGGGAATGGTCCAACAAATCTCGGAGTCAATTTTCCTTTCTTCCCAAATCGAATAACATTCTTCAGTGGAGAAATCTTCACAAAAACCATATCACCTACGTCGAATTCCAAATCCTTACGACACTTATCGGCATAACTTTTCTGTCGGTCTTGGGCTGCCTTCATTCATTGTCGAATGATCTCTATGCAATCCGAAGTCTGTCGAATCATTTCTGGCCCAAGTATCAGCTTTTCTCCTGCTTCTAACCAACATGTCGGAGAGTTACACGGTCTTCCATATAATGCTTCATACGGTGCCATACCAATGCTTGACTGGTAACTGTTATTATACGAAAATTCCACCAAATGAAGATGATCTTCCCATGATCCTCCAAAATCCAAAACACATGCTCTAAGGAGATCTTCCAAAACTCGGTTGACTCTCTCGGTATGACCATCTGTTTGAGGGTGATAAGCTGTACTCAAACACAACTCGGTTCCCAAAACTTCCTGGAAGCTCTTCCAAAATCCACTAGTGAACAATGGGTCTCGATCGCTCACTATACTCTTCGGAATACCATGAAATCGAACTATCCACTTAACATACAGCTCAGCCAACTTTGATGCAGTCCTGGTTGATCGAACAGGAATGAATCTTGCACTCTTAGTCAAACAATCTACGATGACCCAAATCCCTTCATTTCCCGTTCTTGTTCTAGGTAGTCCATCGATAAAATCCATCGATATTTGCTCCCACTTCCATGTAGGAACTTCTAATGGCTGAAGTAATCCACTGGGCTTCTTTTGCTTAGCTTTTACCAACTGGCAGTTCATGCACTTGGAAATAAAATTTCCAACATCCTTCTTCATACCTTCCCAGTAAAAAGTTCTCTTCATATCCCGATACATCTTATTTCCACCTGGATGAATTGTCAACTTCGAGTGATGACTTTCCTTCAGAACTTCATTTCTCAATTCATCTGTATCGGGAACAACTAGTCGTCCTTGCTTCCGAAGCCAACCCTCTCGATCGACCTCGAATCCTTTATCCTTTTCTGGGTCCAATCTAGATTCCAAATCACGGATAATCTTGACAAGCTTATCGTCTCGCTTTTGGCTCTCACCAATTCTTTCCACAAGAGTCGGTCTTATTGATAAGTTTGCCAACATCTCAGGCTCCAGTTCATATCTGGGCCTGAAGTCAAATCCAGCTAAATACTCGAGATTCTTCCATTCTGAAAACATGGCTCCTAATCCTGCATGTCTTCGACTTAAGGCATCTGCCACTGCGTTACCCTTTCCCGGAGTATAGGCTATACCAAAATCATATGATGCTAAAAACTCTAGCCATCGTTGCCGCCTAAGATTCAAATCCTTTTGGGAGAAAAGATACTTCAACGACTTATGATCTGTAAACAACTCGAATCGAACTCCCAATAGATAATGTCTCCACATCTTCAAAGCAAATACAATCGCTGCCAACTCTAAATCATGAGTCGGATAATTCCTTTCATGCGGCTTCAGTTGTCGACTTGCATACGCAACAACTTTACCCTTCTGTATCAGCACTGCTCCAAGTCCAGTACCACATGCGTCGGTGTAAACCACCATCTCATCATTTCCACTTGGAATAGTCAAAACTGGAGCACTTGTCAATCGCTCTTTCAGGATTCTGAAAGCTTGCTCACACTTAGCATCCCATCTGAATACTTGGTTCTTTTTCGTCAATCCTGTTAATGGTGCAGCCACCTTGGAAAAGTCTTTGATAAATCGACGATAGTATCCTGCTAATCTAAGAAAACTTCTCACATCAGATGCATTCTTAGGTCTACCCCAATTCTGGATTGCTGCTATCTTGGCGGGATCGACCGCTATTCCACTTCCAGAGATAATATGGCCTAAGAACCTCACTTCGCTCTTCCAGAAGTGACACTTTGAAAACTTAACCTTCAGCTGATGTTTCCGTAAGATTTCCAAAACAATACGCAAGTGCATCTTGTGCTCTTCTTCAGTTCTGGAATAAATCAAAATATCATCCACGAACACTAGTACGAACTTGTTCAAATGATCTCTGAACACTCTATTCATAAGATCCACAAAATATGCTGGCGCATTGGTCAATCCAAACGGCATTACCAGCCACTCAAAGAAACCAGATGGTGTCCTGAAAGCAGTCTTCGGCACACTATCCTTAGCCACTCTTAACTGGTGAAATCCCGTTGCCAAATCCATCTGAGAAAACACCTTAGATTCGTGAAGCTGATCAAACAAGTCATCTATTCTTGGTAATGGATACTTGTTCTTCTTAGTCACTTTATTCAACTCATGATAATCCACACACAACCTCAACGATCCATCCGCTTTGGTCACAAACACAACTAGTGCACCCTATTCGGACACACTACGCCGAATGAATCCTTTCTGTAAAAGATCATCAACTTGCACCCTCAACTCTTGTTGTTCCCTAGGCGCCATCCGCCTAAGAGGCATCACAACAGGTCTGGCTCCTTCAACTAAATCGATGCGAAACTCGATCTCTCTATGCGGCGGTAACCCTTTGACCTCATCAAAGACATCCTCAAATCCATTAGCGATTGGCACCGATGATAGTCCATCCCGTGGAACAACCAGCGAATACATGAAGCTCATGAAGATGCCTTCCTCATGCTTACATCGTATCACAACCTTTCGCCCTTCCACATTCTCGACTGTCACCTCCAACCTTTCACAATCAACCTTTGCCGCATACTTCCTAAGCCAGTCCATACCCAAAATAATTCTGAACCCCGCAAAGTTCAGAACAAAACAATCACAAACAAAAGAGCAATCATGACTAGATACAATCAAACCACGGCATAGCATACACAGACAAGACGAACCCCCAACTGGATTAGTCACAACCAATGGCCTATCAACGATATCCGGTTCTAAACCCAACCAGCCTACAAGTTCATTACAAACAAAAGAATGCGACGCCCCAGTATCGAATAACACTCTAACTGGAACACCACATATGGAAAGAGTACCTTGAACCACCACACTCTTTCCTTTCTCTTCAGAGGTATGAGCTTTTGAAGATGATGGAACAGCCCCCAAAGCATAAGCTTGCACAATCTGCTTGTCCTTCCGCGATTCTGGACAATTCTTCTTAATATGCCCCGGCTTGTCACAGTTGTGGAACTTCACCGGCACCCTTGGATTCTTGCAATCTCTGGAGAAATGGCCCTTCTGCTGATAATTGTAGCAGGTCACTTCGCCCTTCGGCTTCTTCTGGCCATCCTTACCCTTTTGCTGCTGATGCTTCCTCTTCTTGTTTCCACCCTACTGTGGTTTAGACTCTTCCTTGGTCACAGCAACAACAGATCCTTCTTTAGGAAACAGACTTTCGTGCCTGAGAGCTTTCTCCACAAGCTTCTCAAATGGATCGTCCAAATGATCCACCAACTGCCTCCCAAGATAACTGTCCAAGTTTGTCACAAACTTCTCGTTCTTCTGATAAGGAGATTCAATATACGATCGGGCATACTTAGACAAGGCTTCAAACTCAGAAACATACTCAAGAACTGGTCTTCCGCCTTGCTTGAGCTCCACAAACTTCTTAAACAGAACAGATTTCTGAGCTGTAGAAATGAACTTAGCTTCAAATCTGGCTAGGAATTGCTCCCAAGTAATTTCTTCCTCCGGAGTATCAATGGTGATAGAGTTCCACCAGTCAGAAGCTCTCCCTTGAAGCTGTCTTGATGCGAGCTTCCTTTTAGTTGCATCCTCGATTCCCAAATCACCAAAGATCCTTCTACAAGCATCTATCCATCTCTGGACTTCAATGGTTGACTCTGTTCCCAAGAAAACCTTTCCTCCAAGAGCAGTATAATCTTTACACAGCTTAGCAAAATCCACCGGTCTTGGAGCTTGAACTTGAATTCCTACATCAACTGCTGGCTCCGGAGCTAGCATCCTTCTCATGATCGAAGTCATCATAGCCTCGAACATAGCTGCATAATCAACAGCCCCCTCAGCAGCACGGCCTTCCCTAGCAGCTGGTCTCCCTCTTCGACTCATTCCTAATATCTAAAAAAAGGAATGATCAATACACCTTGAGAACAACTGCATAAAGAACTCAAATCCTTCTAAGCTACTATATTATATACAGTAATCATCCATCAAAATACAATTACGTCTCTCATACGTAGTTACGTCAGCGGGCGTTGGGTAAAATCGATTAACCAAAGCTCTGATACCAAATGTGACGACCGCCCATGACCCCTGCACTGAACATAGGAATAGTGCGCTATAAAGTGTGCCAGACAGCCATGGACGATCGCCAAGGTTAAGTTAAAACAGCAAAATCTATCGTATTACTCACAGTGCATGGATAAAATACAATAGAGAATATATATAGTGAAGCATCTCAAAATAGAATCTCATCAATTAAGATTCATAATAGTTGAATACAAACATCTGAATAGTCAATACATCAAGCCTCACTACATATCACTCAGAGAATTATACAAAGCAGCGGAACATCCAGTACATATAGTAAGAAAATAATATGCAAGCCTCCAGCTCATCTTCGTCATCAGCATCGTCGGAAACTAAGAACAGCACCTCTCACCTGCTACCTAGTCTGCCCATCCCAAAGCGGATGAACAGCCCAAGGCAATAAGAGTTAAACATAAAGCCTTGAGTCAGACAACAGTCTTAGTGAGCGGTAAATTAACTAACAACATACCAAAAGAGCATAAAGGAAAAAAAAGGAATAGGAATCCAACTCTCCCACTCCACCTCTTTCTACAGTGATAGCCCCCAGACACACTAAGCAGAAGTAAACATAGCAAAGCAGACATTTAAAGTAAAGCAATTATCACTCGAGTCAAGGTCAACATTTTCCAAGTACAAACCCCCAAGTCCTAAACCAAGATCAGATAAGCACCCAGAAAACATTGCTCTTGAGACCGAATGACGATACAACCAAACATCCATGACTCTGGCTATCACCGTTATCTTTGCTTCGATACCACCGTTAATTGAATGACCGACACATTCTTTCAGCCGTCCGTCAAGGGTTTGGCAACCCCGGTTCTAGACAGAACTCCGCACGTCGTCGCAGCCCGTGCCTAGGACTATCGAATCTGCCCAGAGTACTCGACTACAATCATAGTCTTTAGGGACTATCGAATCTTCCCAGCGTACTCTTGCTTTGAGTCTGCTAGAACCTTCAATAACGATGAAACCTCAGCCTTCTAGTCATCCTCCTCGACGACTATTTCCATACTAGCTCAAGCGCCTCTCGAGCAAACCATTATCCTCAAACCTGAACCATTTCACCGAGTTATCAACATGCTTGGAATGATCCCGTCTGGATTAAACCAAGGCTATCTCATACCATGCCTCGCTTCATCTCATCATAGCAAAGCCTCATCTCAACATCAACATCATCAAATCTATCCATATGAGCTTCATCATCCGCCACATATGCCACGAGCAGCTTTTCCAATTCAAGAGCCTTTCCCTTAGCTTTTGAATCATCTTCGACCATCTTGTCCAAATCAAATCATCAATCAACTAATTTATAACAATCAATCAAGTCAATCATTAATCCAAGTAATCAAGCATTCAAACATGATCTAATAAACAATTATAACAATAATGGCAATTTTTGTAAATAAAGAGTCCAAATCTAACAAGCCTGAATTATGAGCAATATCTCTATAACTTGATTAATGAACTTACACAGGTTAACATGTAGTAAAATGGATGTCAAATCCTCATGAACAATAGATCTATACTTAAGTTTAAGAAAATACAGGGAAATCACTATTTTAACACACAATCAAGCCACCAATCCGATATACTCCTTTGGATCCGTGTGAGAGATAACCACCACTCACCAAATCACATAAACACTTCAAAAGCAACACACTTCAGATTTGGACAGCGAAGGATCTAACTTGATTCTCCAAAATTCCGCTTCAAACGATGAAATCTCTCTTCGATGGTTGAAGATCTTCAATCTAAGCTCTTGGATCTTCGATTTGATCTTCGATTTGGATGGAAGGAATCACAAGATTAGTGTGGAGAAAATAAGTGAAGAAGTGCAGCACTCGAGCTCTCAAAATGGCAGGACTTTGTCGCTTCAAAATCCGGATCCCAAAAAGTGAGGAAAAACCCCGTATTTATAGGCTGAAATCCCTAAGTCGTCCGCCCCTTAAGTCGTCTACCCCCTTAAGTCGTCCACGACTTAACAAACCCCATGATTTACGACTTACGACCCAGCAAATCCTACGACTTAACAAACCTCTCCGACCTACGACTTAACCATCCACGACTTAACACTTGCGCGACTTAACATATACGCACGACCTACGACCTAACACACACAAGCGGCTTAGCAACCATGCCGACCTAACGAGTTAACGACTCAACACACTGCCGCATTTCTACCTAAGTCGTTTGGACGACTTAACGACTTACGACTCAACAACTTACGACACAACGACTTAACAGAGGTCACAACCTAACACACGCGACCTAACTGCACACGGCCTAATGACCTAACACTAAGCCAAGACCTAACGACTCACGACTTAACACCTTTAGGTCGTCTAACGACCTAACTACACGCAGGGTCACAATGACCTAAATTGAACGACCTAAGCTATCTACCTTAAGTCGCTCAACCAACTTATCTCCTTAACTCGTCCATGACCTAACTTTCTTAGGTCGTTAACTCGCCCAATCTCCTAAGTCGCTACTCCTATGCCGCTAATCCTTAAGTCGCCAACTCTCTTAAGTCGCCAACTCTCTTATGTCGCCAACTTCTTTAGGTCGCTCCACAACTCAATCTTCCACACGACCTAACTTCTACTCGACTTAAGCTCTAGTCGACCTAAATTCTGAACGACTTAACAACACTATCAATCTAATGACAACAGTTTTACGATGTTTCGATCCGTAAAAATACGGGTCGTTACAGTAAAGCAAAACACAAAACACTCGAGTCAGGACAATATATACTTATATAATGTAAACCAACTCAAGTGAACTGTAATAAGGTACAAGTAACTTAAAGAATGCTTGGGATCGCCCATTCTTTAAGGATCCGTTAAACTATCTACTATGTAGTAATATTCGCTATTATAATAATGTTTAATAATAAAATAAACATACTTTTAAATAGCATTAAGGCTTTACATTTTCCACCTTAACACGTAATAGTCCCAGTAGTCTATCCAGTATTAGCATACTCCCAACATGGGGGCTACCCTCGATACTCCACAGGCTACGGGAGAAATCACAAATCGTAGTAAAGCTCGATATGGTAGGTGACACGGCACACAAGGCAATGCCAAAGTAGATATACCAATTACGCATCCGGACTGGTGGTGACGCATAGCAGCCACTACCGCCCACCTCGAACAACACTCCCAAATCAAGGGTGCGCACCAAATCAAATCACAAGTAATAGAATGGTATCGAAGAAG
Organism: Allium fistulosum; assembly: GCA_030737815.1. Classification (NCBI taxonomy): domain Eukaryota; kingdom Viridiplantae; phylum Streptophyta; class Magnoliopsida; order Asparagales; family Amaryllidaceae; genus Allium; species Allium fistulosum. The sequence continues at coordinate 79,226,290 of CM060908.1, read as the reverse complement.
TGTGTCCGATCAGAGGTGCTACCTCCTTGGCCCGTCGATCGCTCCTGTTTTAGCCACCTTATGCCAACTCTCGGGAGTTGGGTCCACATATATACCTTAGGATCGTCGCCACCATCCTACTTCATTTTGGAAACTCCACCGCGTACACAGTTGTCAAAGTGGTTTTCGGTATCGACAGAGAGTATGTCCATATCCGATCCCGGTCTCTTTAACAACCAATCGTTATTATAACCCGTGGTTATAATTTAAAAACAGTTTATACTTCAAAATAGAATATCATTTCAAATCCAAATCTTTATCAAAATAAAGATTAAATCAATTCCAAACCATTTCAATATATTTAAAATATCATATCATTTCAAAACTTCATTTCAAATCATTTCAATATATCAAAATATCAATCTTTCCAAAACTTCATTTCAAATCATTTTAATATATCAAAATATCAATCTTTCCAAAACTTCATTTCAAATCATTTTAATATCTCAAAATATCATTTGAGTTCAAATCTAAATATTCAACTTTAAATACCTTTTAAATTTAAAGATATAATTCATTTATTATCATTTCAAGTCACCTTTTAAATAGTTTATATTTCAATCAAAATAATTCATTTAAACCATTTAAAAGTGTAATTATTATACTTTCAAATCAAGTATTAAAATTTCCAAAGTTTCAATTCAATTCAATCATTTATTTCAATTAAATTTCCATAGACCATTTCAAATCTTATAAATTTCAAATATAGATTTAATCCACAAAATAACTATTCAAATTATAAATTAAATTCCAAAGCTTTATTATCCTATATTTCATAAGTCCAATATCTTTTAAATAGATTCAAATTACATGTACACCAAATATTTTTCATACTAATATAAACTTCAATTATTCATTCCAAGATTTAATATCATTTATTTAATTTAAATTTAAATACCATTTAATCACATTTCAAAATAGTTGTATTTCCTAAATCAACTATTCCATTAAAATCATTTAAAGTCAATTCATTATATTTAATAATTAAATATTAAATTTCCAAAATTTAATCTTTTTCAAAGATCATTTATTCATTTGAATTTATTAAACAATGAAAATTCAACTTTCGCAGCACTTAGGAAATGCTACGAAATGTTATGTTTTAAAACAGTTCATTAACAAAAGACGGCATTTAAAATGCTGTAATATCTTAATTTAGTTTAAATTAAAATTTTAGTTAAATTTAACAACTATAGCACTAACATAGTTCTATAAGAACCCTTAGTTCAAGTTTGCTATTTGGTTCATTTAAAACAACTACAACATTTTCCAATGCTGTAATATCTTTACATTACATTTCAAAAATGCTGTCAAATCAAATTCAGAGTTTTATTTACAATTTCACACATAATTAACTTTTAATATAAATCATTTTAACTTATAAAATCATATATTTTCACATTTAAAAACAATCATTTAAATACCTTTATTTCTATGATTTTATAAAGTCAAATTTCCATAAAAAAAATCCAAATTAAATAAAGAAATTCTTATTTAAATTCAAGTATTAAATTTTCATTTCTTTAATAAAAAATTTAACTTAATACTTAAGTTTAAACTTCCAAACTATAACTTATTTAATTTCACTTTTAAACAAATTTCACAAAAATTCAATTTAAGTTATATTTCAAAATTCAACTTAAATATTCATTTGTTTCATATTTTAAGTTATACAAAATCATTAACACTTTATAAAATCATTATTTCTTAATAAAATCATTAAATTCATTTTTAAATCAAAATTTGTCATATATTCTTACTTTACATAAATTCCATTTAAAAACAAAATCATAAATTCCAAAATTAACTTATATTTCAAATTCTACTTCACCATTTACTTAATTCACTTATTTAATTTGTAGAAAATCACAAATATTTTATAGAAATCATTTTAATAAAGTTTAAATCAAAATATCATAATATTTACATTTTTAAAATATTTTAAAAATTTCAGAAAAATATATATACCACGGGTCTGTATAAAATTTTCTAGCCTAGGTCAAGTGATACGGATATGTATCATTTCAATCCGCAGTTTACAAAGAAAAACCGGGTTTTATCATTTCAAACCCGCAATCCCAAGTAATATAATAAATAAATAAAAACCGTTCAGGCCTATCATTTCAACCCATAACGATTTTTCCCTATTCTAAAGTCCGTTCGGGTATGTATCATTTCAACCCATAGTGATTCTAATCTACATGGAACTTGCAGTGTGATAAACTGATAAAATGAACATAATAACATCATATAACGGTAATAGATGATATAACACATGTAATAATAGGGGTAAACATTATATGATCATAATATAACAGTTACACCAGGATGATATAATTTTACAGATTCAAATGGTGTCAGTTTACTAGTTATATAAGTACACATTGTCTGGTGAGAATTACTCACTTGTTTAAGCTGGAGATGACGACCACAAACACACAACAAAGATTTCCAGAGGCACGAAAGCACGACAACACGAATATGATTTGAGATGGGAGAGCCAAAGATTAATTTCCTTGTCACATTCAAACAAAACAAATATAGACAACATGAGTTTTCAACCCAAAATTCAATAAAACAATGTTAGAAATGAATGCATGAACCAAAGCCAAAGTGATTGCACATGCTTTCTACCATCTATGCTTCAGCTCCAGATCTGAAATGCATGGCTAAGGAGTGGGTTTGGATCTGGTTTTGGGTTGGTAAGGGTTGGCCAAACATGGACTTGAAGGTGATGAATATAGGTGCATCAATTCAACTACAAGGCAACATATACAAGGCAAATTACAACACCTCTAGGCCACAATAGGGTTCGGCCAGAGGCTATGTGGGCTTGGCCTGGTGTTCAGGTGGTGGTGGTTGATGTGGCAGAGGGTGGAGGTCAGGTCAGAGGTGGTGGTGGTGGAGGAAGTGGTGGAAAAAGGTGGAAGAAGAAGGAGATGGCAATTTTAGACTAGGTTTGGCACATGTGATGGTTAGTGCTAGTTTAGGTGGATTTTTGTGATGATCTTCACCATGGATTGGCTTGGCCTGAGGAGGGGAGGTGTTAGGCTGTGTGATGGTCAGAGAAAAGTGGTGGTGGAGGTCGGGTCAGAGCTGGAGGAGGAGGAGCCAAGCCTAGAAGAAGAGAGCAAGTGCAAAAATCAATGTAAACACGTAGAAAAAGAATAAGAAAAAGTTGAAAATCATTACCCAAACTTTCCTCAATAGCCATGGCCGAAATTCTTTTGTTTCAGAAATGAAAATGAATGTAAGTGAATAGAAAATAGAGTATGCAGCTGAAAGATGTGGATAGTAATGGCTAATTGATGAAAAGATAAGTTACAAATGTGAAAGGTTGGAAGATAAAAGGACTTAGGCAAATCAAAAGTCATAAACCCTTTCAAATTTCTCATATATATTTATATACATTTAAATAACTGAAAATACTTATAATTTCAGTTAAAATTTCCAAAATATAACAGATAAACAAAATATTAAAAATTAAATATTAATTAGATATGACTAAAATAAGAAAATAGCACAAAATGAAAACTAGGCTTTAAAAATTAGAAGTTACTTCTATAAACTTTGGAAAAAAATCTATTTTGATTTAAATACATGTAAAATATAAATAAAGTAAAACACAACAAATAAAAGTGCATGTATAAAATAAATAAATAATTTTTAATTATATATAATTAAATTAAGAAAATAGCAAAGAAAATAGAAACTACGCTTTAAAATTAGAAAATAAATTCAACAAGCTTTGGAAAAATTATTTAATCACTTTAAAAATATTAAAAGATAAAAATATACATAAAATAACATATTAAAACATATTAAAATAAAATATGACAAAGAAAATATAATTTATACAAATTTAAAATAACAAAATTGTAGAATAAAACAAATTGCACTCAATATTGAAATATAAATAACTTTTACAGTTTAACTCCGTTTTCAACGAAACAAAAGCAGTGTTCAAGTTATTACATCTATTTTCAAAATAAAAGATAAAATTTAAGATTTTATATAATTTAAATTTGAAGTTTAAAAGTCAAAGATTGAACAGTTTGACCAGAATTTCACTTTTTAGTGAAATATCCAATTTATACTAGTTTGAAACTATAATTCACTTAATAATCATCATTTATATATTAAAATGAAATGTTTGAAGAAAAAAATTTTTTAAAAAATTTAAAAATAAAAGAAAGTCCAATTTAAATATTATACAAAATCTAGGGTTGTTACATTATCATTCTTTCTTGATTGGATTGTTGATTTGATTGGTTTCCCATTTCTTCATTTATGGATGTTATCCTTGTGAGGTAAAACCCATTCTGTGTTAGCGGCGTGGTCTCACAGAATTTTTATATGTTTATTGTATTACTTGAGTTTTCTCGCGCTGTTTTTCCAGACTGACCTAGATGTTATTTTATTACAATGCTTGGGTTGGACCGAGTTTTTCCCAGGTTGACTTTGGTGATATGGAGTTAATGGAGAAGAGCTAGATGTTCACCTATCATACTGTTTTATTTTCCGTTGTATTATATTGTATACCTGTCATCAATTGTAAGGTCACAATTTTATAACTATCCAGCTGATAAGGTTTGTTTTAACTCTGATGTACACTGTATTTTGGAGTGATAGTTTTTACCGTCTTTGTTATATTATATGTTGTCGATTCCATCGTGAGATTTTGATTTTCTTGTTCTTTGTTCTTTTCTTTTTATTTTACCCTAAGAATCTGCCTTTTCGATGATTGGATGTTCAGCATTTGAATACGGTAGATGTATTAGGTGTCAACTTTCGATGGTCGAAAAGGCGGGTCGTTACAAAATGGCATCAGAGCTAAAGGTTAAGCGAGAATCTTGGCTTTGGTAGGGTATGGCTCGCTAGAGATGGGGTTAGTAATACCCTAGAGTGAGTAATGTTAGTACCTAAGGATTTGGTTTTGATGACAAAATCTTCAGGAAATCATATAAAATATAAATACTAATGTTTTATCAAGGTATATAGTATATAGTGCAGGATATTAGACAGGTGTTTATATAAGAAGACTATACAGTATCATGTAAAGGTTGAAGGGTATAACATGTTGATATAGAGACTCTAGAATGAAGACTCATGAGTATTCAAAAGTTCAAGATTCCAAGATATTCTAGATAAGTTATAGTGTCTAAAATGTTTGTTAAAATTCAGATAGCACTTGATCCCTATCTCTCTCTCTCTCTAGTTTAAGTTTTAAAATAGTTTTAAATGTTTTGGTTTTTAAATATTCTTTTCAAAACAAGTTTCAAATAGTTTTCAATTTCTTATACTTATCATTTAGTTTTTAATATTTTACCAAGTTATTGTTTTTATTAAATTTTCATTTATATTAGTTTATTTTTCAAAATTCTTATCATATAGTTTTACTTAAGTTTTATTATAATTATAATGTATATATATTATATTTAAACATACTTACAAAGTATTAAATTATTTCACGAAATAATACATTTTCAAAATAGCATTTTAAAGTGTTTTTCAAAATTACAAAGAGTATATCGACATACTCTAACCCTATATGTCGACATACTAGCCATGAATTTCAAAATTCAAATTTTAAAATAAGTATCTATTCATTGTATCTCTTTACGAATAGACATGACCGCTATTCCTCTATAAATACCTGTGTTTCCAACGAAATTTTTATCACTTTTCATTGTTCTTCTCTCCTCCTTCTTCTCTCTCATTTTCTAAAACAAATTATAACCATAATCTGCCAAATTTCAACCAGAATAAAACTCCATTGTGATTAGTTTGATTCTCAATCATTTGCTCTCTGATTTCTATCATATCTCTTACTCCAATCAAGGTCTAAGTGCTATTCAAGGATTATAGGATCATTTGTAATCAAGATTGAAGTTATGAGTTTGTAAGTCTCTGTCAAATTAAACCGTTGTACTTGTGGATTTGATTTTAGCCCGTGAAATCAGTTGGGTGTGCTTAGTAGCCTGTAAATCTAGTGAATGTGATTGTAGCCCGTGAAATCAATTGGGTATGCTTAGTAGCCCGTAAATCTAGTGGGTGTGCTTGTAGCCTGGAAATCAAGCGGCTCTACCCAGAGGCTGGGATCCTGGAGGGTGAGTTCTCATAGCCTTGAAATCGAGATTGTATTTGCATTTACTAGTTGAAAAGAAATCCGTACAAGGAATTGTAGGGGAATGAATGTAGGGTAACTCCGAACCTGCATAAAATCCCGATGTGTTATTTCCTTATACTTTTACAACATTTATTGTTTATCTGCGTTTTGAATGACTATTTCTGTGATTGTTAATCTCATTATTCTAAGTATAATTTCAGAAGACTTCAAAACGATTCATATAAATTAGAAAACACTATTCACCCCCTCTCTAGTATTAATCTAGCCTTAAGACCCCTATTTTGTAATCTTTCATTTGGTATCAGAGCATTGGTTTTCGAAGTATTCATAATATGATTTTTGAAAAGATTTTATTGAATTCTTTAGTAATATTTTTACACTATTTTTGAAAGGATAATTTATAAAATCATCATTACAATGTTCAATAGATTAGCATCTATTCATTATAAAAAGTCACATGATCTACTGAAAAGGAATAAATTGCAGGAACAGATGTGTTACATGGCTTTTGATGAACAAACATCTGATAATCAGACACTACAGATCAAAAAGGACAAATGGACACTGGATACTGGTTGTTCAAGACACATGACTAGAAATTCGGAGATTTTAAAAGATATAGTTTACAAAGATGGAGTATCGGTCAATTCTGGTGATAATTCTAAAGGATATATGATTGGCATCTATAATGTCAGTAATTCTAAAACTCCTACTATTTCCAATGTTTTGTTAGTTAGGAATTTAAAACATAATCTATTAAGTATTAGTCGATTGTGTGATAAAGGTTTTAAAATTAAATTCGTAAAAGATAAATGTCACATTGAAGATAGTGAGTCAAACATTATCTTTGAAGGTTTAGGAAACAAAACATTTATATACTAAGTATGAAAATATCAAATGATAACTTATAGTGATGAGCAGTGTTTTAAATCTCGGATTTTGGCCAATATCTCGGGAAAATATCTCGGCTATCTCGGGCGATATTTAAAACACTTATAACTAAATAGGCTGCCAAATCTCGGATTTTGGCTGATATCTCGGATTTTTCATCTCGGCCATCTCGGGGAGATTTAAAAGCCTGGTGATGAGATGTATGTGTTCGACACTCCACATTTTCAACAACCGCACATGGCATTTCAAGGCCTTTCTATTCACGAAGATGAGGAGTACAACGACAAGACACAGTGGCCAGGCACATATGAGCAGGATCCATCTTCCTACTAAGAATATTATGAGAATTACGGAGGATTATCTTATTCGCACAATTAGTATAATTAGACTTTATTTTCTGTTATTTTGTAACATTTATGGTTATTTGCTTTCCTATTTTAAAAAAACTTCTGCGTTTCATTTTATGCTAGACATTAACATTTGAGGATAACATGTCATGATTATTTACTATATCCATATCATTTCTCGTTTCCCTCTATTTTGATAATGACAAAGGGGGACAAATCTATGCATATACATAAGGGGAGAAGCATATACATAAGGGGAGACAAAACATAGACAAACATGATAATATCTCTATTCTATTATTGATATCTGATTATATGGTTAAATATTTGAATGAATAGTTGATTTGTGATTGTATAGTTGTCATCATCAAAAAGGGGGAGATTGTTAGAACCTCCAACTTATGTTTCAATGATAAAAACTATATAATCATATACATATAGAGATTTTATCAAGATTGCAGGTATACACTACAAGTAGACACAATGATTGAAGATATTGAGACTCAAAGAGAAACGAAGATTCATTGACCATACTAAGGTTATTCTACTGTAAAAGGGTCCTAAATAGAATATTGTTAAGGTCCCCTTGAGTATATATGCATACACAATTTTATATACATCAAAAACTAGTGGAAAACTTCATTTTCACCTCACAGACGTCTGAGGTATACTCATAGACGTCTGTGACAAGTCTCGGGTTAAAAATTAAAACTAGTCACAAACGTTTGTCACTATACCACAGACTTCTGTGACAAGTCTCGGGTTAAAAATTAAAACTAGTCACAGACGTCTGTAATTATACCGCCGACGTCTGTCATGGAAAAAACTGTCATATTTGAAAAGACACTTCTTTTTTAATCTAAAGGAAACCATCTTTCGTAAAGAGTTGCTGCCATTAAAACAAAAAGATTTCTTCGAAGAGTAACAACTCTTCATCTGCACCTCTCTAATTCTATAAATAGCATCTTGATTGAGAAATAGAAATAACTTACTTAACTTGATATGATCTATTCTTTTCTGCTATCAAGGCACTCTTACATATACACTGATTACATACTCTCAATCCACTATAACCTTTTGGTTAAATCACTTCCTACAACTCAAAGCAAATTATATTCATATACTCAAAGGAGATCATAGGAAGATTTGTACTATAAGTCAAAAACTGTGTTATTGGAACACAAGATTGTCAAAGACACTTTTGTATTAAGCATATTCCCCCGGATGAAGTGAGGGTAGTTTGTTTTAAAGGAAATACTGAAGCGGAGCTTCGAGACTGGACGTAGGATGGGAGGTCTGAACCAGTATAAAAACTCTAGTTTGCACGCTTTTTATATTTTACAATTTATTGTCTACTATTGCAGTGATTTACATACTTGCTTATTATATACAAGTTAGACAGTATACGATCCGCTAGATTTTCAGTCAACACATTGAATCTAACGGAAACCTTTTGTGACTAGTCTTGCCTTATAGGTCTTTACCCGTTCATCTGAATTTAGTTTCTTCTTAAAGATCCATTTGCAGCCAATGAATTTTATCCCACTTGGTACATCGTTCAAAGTCCATACTTTGTTTACACATGGAATCCATTTTTGATTTCATAGCTTCAAGGCATAGTGTAGAGTCTTTGCTCGCATTACTTGTTGGATTATGAGGGAGTGTTATTTTCTAAGAAGCGATCCTCTTTTATCCCATCCATGAGAAAACCATTGTATCTCTCTAGCATGCAAGGTTCCCTATTACACCTTCTAATAAGTTATGTGTTTTCGTGTAATGGTGAATTCTATTCTTCTACCAGTTCAGTTTCCGTGTTAATTTCACGTTCTCATCAAAATCTACAATTTCTCTTTTAATTTATTTGATAGAAATTCATTTCTAAAAATACAATATATTGAGAAATAATGAATTTTTGTTCCTTTATTTTATAGAAAATGTATCGCATAGAATCTCTGGGATATCCTATTAAATTACACATATTGATCTTGCCTTAAGTTTGTTGGGCCAACTTTTTTAAAGTTGGCTGGACAATCCCATACATCCAAATACATAAGGTAAGGTTTCTTTCCCTACCATATATCATATGGCTTCTTAGGCATGGATTTAGTAGGCATCAAATTCAACATATGAGTTAAGGACTCTAACTCATATTCCCAATAGGAAAGAGGTAACTCAGCCCCACTCATCATAGATCAAACCATATCTAATGGGTTCGATTCTCTCTCTGAAATACCAACATGTTGGGGAGTATAGGGTAGAGTGATATGAGTGATAATCCCATTATCTTTTGTGTATTGTTGGAGCTCTTATCCAATATACTTGCCCCCTCGATCGGATCGAAGTTTTTTTATTTTATGGTTCATCTGATTTTCAACTTTGTTGTTATACACTTTAAATTTCTCATAGATATCAAATTTATTCTTCATAAGATATACATAACCTAGCCTTGAGAAATCATCAATAAGAGTTATGAAGCATGTGGCCACTATGCCCATTAGGCTACATACATCGGCATGTACGAGACCTAGGAGTTCATTAACTCTTTCTTTGCTCCCACTGAAGGGAAATTTGGGCATTTTCCCTTTGAACTTAACTCACATGTGGCAACTAATTCATAATCATATAATAATAGAAAACCTTTGATTTTCTATTTATGCAGCATTTTTTCACTTATATGACCTAGCCTGCAGTGCCATAAGTAACTATCATTAATTGTAGAAGAACTATTAACGACACAAACATGATTAAAGTTAAGTACATAAATTTTATTATCCAAAACACCATTGTAGATATTATTTTCATCAAATAAAATGTTCATAACATTATTATTGCAATGAAAACTAAACCCAGTCTTAGACAGTCCCAATATAGATATAATTCCGCAAATAAAGTTTATAACTTAATAGAAATTATTTAAAACTAAATAAAATCCATTTGGGTAAAACTAAATGATGATCTTCAATTGCAGTTGCATATACAATAGATCCATCAACAATTTGAAGGCTCATTTCTCCTTTTGCCACATGTCGTTAACTCGTAAGTCCATGCAAACGACTTATATAAATGAATTCTAGATCCAGTATCTAAAACCGAGGAATATTTATTAACTGCAAAAAATTTTTGAATCATAAACATATCTTTAAGAGTAGAGGAAACGGTTTCCTTCTTCGTGTTCATTGTCTTCAGATAATCCAGGCAATTCCGCTTCCAGTGCCCCTTCTTGTTGCAGTAGTGACATCCACCCTTGTCATTAGCGACACTTTTATTACTTTTTATGTTTCTTTGAACTATTCAAAGATGATGCCTTTTCCTTTGCAGCAAACACTGGGGCTTATTCCTTTAACGAGCCTTCAGCTAACTTCAACATATTAAGTAGCTCGACGAGGCTCACATTCAATCATTCATATTGTAATTAAAAATAAATGGCTCAAACTGCGAAGTCAATGAGCCTAGGATTAATTCCACTTATTTTTCATTGCTTACTGTAACATTTGGCTTAGAAAGTCTATCAAATTAGCTTTTTATCATTATAAAAAAGTCCATAATATAACTACCATTACCTATCTTCACATTGAATATTTTCTTAGAAATCTCATATCTTGCAGAACTAGATTGCTCTCAAAGCAAAGCTTTAAGGTTTTTGAAGATTTTATGGACATACATGTTTTCCCTTTGCCTATGCAACAGATTATCTAAAGTACATAACATGTATGCTCGGGTATGTCATAATCAACTACCCAATTGTTATAAGCATTTACTCTCCTAGGGTCAGCATTTTTAGTGTGTTTTTCTTTTAAAGGTGCAGAAATTATGGACCATAAACGTCTGTATGTAAGTGTTATCTTTAATGCTCATACTCAGTCACTGTAGTTGTGTCTGGTGAGCTTATCATTTTTGGAAAATAGTCTTAAGTTGGTCATTATGCTTCAAGTTTGATTAAGTAGATTAGTATAGTTACACAGAAAATTTTCTTATATTATTAGAAAGGTTAAATGTATTCATTTCATTTGTCTCATAAGGCTCCCAATAGATTTTTATATTCCTCAAAACCCTAAGAGAAATACAAAAATCTTTAGATTCCTCTAGTGAGTGCGCTTGCCTTGATATTTCGACCTTGAGTTTGCTCAATGAACCATAGGCCCGTAAGCGATGGATATCTTTTTATCGGTTGTATCATATACAACACATAACTATGATCTTTTCCCTAATCTTGACATCGATCTTGAGTTTGCTCAATAAATTGAGAGAGATTATTCACTCTTACATATCATTTCAGGATGGCCTAAGTACAATGCATGTACCTTGAGATTGCTTAACAAACACATGCATGTATCTTACCTCGTCTATGCAATATATTAATAGTGCTACACATAACAGCCCTAGCTTGAGTTTGCTTGATAACAAGGGTGTATGCAAGTAATTTATTAATATATAAATGGTAGAGGGAAATTCCATATATTGAGGATTCATAATATGTAATATATTTACATTGACTGACATCGATTTAAGGAATAATGTGTTTCTTGTGAAACAACCTTATGATTCAAGTGTCGTACACATCTAAAATCACGATATACGTACTTTATGTATGTATTTATTTCAAAAATCTATTTTGGGTTTATTTCAGTTTCACTTACAAAATATTATACATATATGGTTATATAAGTTTATGTTTATAACTTTATAATTTAATTAACTTATATTATGTATATATATGTATCTAATTAATTGAATCATATTTAATTAATTTTAAACAATACTAATTAAACCATATTTAATTAAATTTTTTAAAATTATATTAGTTAAATCATATTTAATTAATTTAATATATTTAAATTTTCTAAAATTTTATATTCTAAATATTAAGCTCTTTAAGATAAATAATCAACTATAATATTTGTAGTTTGTTCATACATACATATCCATATATGCATAAATTTTAGTTTATTAGATTATAAATAATTTAGTTTAATGCATTCATCTATTTAATTAAAAAATTTAATAAAACATTAAAATTAATTCGAAAATTTATATAATTCATTTAAAACAAATTTATGATAAATATATAACTATAACAATTATCGTCCCTACTCCTGCTCCCAACCTCGTTCCTGATCAACCTTACGTCCCAGGTCCTACTCCGATCTCCACTTCCAAACATCATCCCGCCTCTATTCCTTTCTCTGTCAATGTGCCTGATCACCCTCCCGACCCTATTCCTGCGCCTGTCCTGACGTATGATCAGCTTTCCGTTTCGGCTCCCGCACCTATCCAGACTCCTGTTCATCCTACCGTACCGGTTTCTGCCCCTGTTCCCGCTCAACCTTCTATCTCGCCTCCTCCTCCATCTCTCACCCCCAGACCCCCGTCGTCCTCTGTCCCGATCCCGACATTACTCTCTAAATCATCAATCCCACCACAATCGGTGCACATCCGCAAAACCGCCGGCCCTGGGCCGGTCCTCAAAAAATCGTACGCCCAGGTGGCGGCTTCCTCCCCTCAGCCTCCCCTGCTTCCTAACCCACCAATCATCAAGCGTCACAAATACCTACCCATATTCAGATCGACTTATTCGACAATTGAATTTTTGAAGTCCAACCGTCGCTGTCTCCGTTGTGCAGGAAAAGACCACATGGCAAGATCGTGTAGGGAAGCAAAGATTTGCTTCTTTTGTGGATTTTTCGGTCACTTACAATCGTTGTGTCCCAAGAAGAAAAAAATCATTCCATCGCTTCGTTTTCTGCGCATGCTATGCCAGCTCCCCAGAATGTTCAAATCACGCAGACTAAAAGGGTCCAACCCTCTATTCCTATTGGCAAACGAGACAACATATCTCATACCAATATTCACACTCATCCTCCCTCCCAAATCTCTCCCACAAAATCCTCCTCTCCTCTTCGTTTCCAATGGAAGATCCTTCCAGATATTTCACTGCAACCATTATCGACGGTTTCTGGACCGTCGAAACACTCTCCATTGTCCTAAAAGCCCATCTATAGATCCACGAATGGCCGATATGGATTTTATTTGACAAACGCTTTTTGGTTTACTGCCCCTCAGTGATTGTCCGCGAATGAGCTCTGAGTCTCAGATTGATTTCCAAAAGCTCTGGATCGATTTTAATTTAACCCTGGTCTGACTTCGTGCAGCCGTCTGCACCTAGCCTAGAACCTCCGTCTTGGGCTAGGGTGCAAGGCTTCCCTGAGCTATTGCGGAACAATCTTGATGTGGTGAGTACCGCGTTGAATTCTATTGGCAGACCTATTGGTCTAGATGAATGCGACTGGGCTCACTTCGATCACCGTTTCCTATACCCGCAAATTCAGTTCTTTGAAGGCATAACCACCCCATGTACTTTTGTAACCCGTCTCAACAACGCGGATCATTTGCTCACTGTTGACCGATGCAACCATGAACATCCCAACAGACGTCCGGAGACTCTCATCCTTGGCACGGACTTCGAGAGAGACTGGCGATGCTTCACTGAACCTCTCTTCATCCCATCCGACCAATCTGACTCAGACGCACCCTTCGGCGCCGTGAATTTTGAGGCGACTATGTCTCCGCCCAATCTCCTCCTGCCCCTCAGCAATTTATTTTGGACGACTCTCCGGAGGTGATGGGACATCGCATTGATGCTGATTGGCCTAACTTGGAGCCTTGCTAGGAACCGATGGCAGATATCGACCTCTCTATCCCAATTCATCTTCAGATCTCCCAAGCTGAGTCGCCTCCCCCGCCTGCGACCCATCCTCCACCCCAGGTCTCTGCTCCAGCCCCTCAACAAATACCTTCACTCTCCCCAGCTCTGGTTCGCCGAAGCAATAGACTCAACCAAGTGGCGGTCACCCTTGGATGCTCTGGTAGTTTTATTAAACCGGTTGTTTTTTCCTCTGCTAACTCTAAAATAAATAAATAAATGGGTCGTTGCATGGGCATAAATATATCTGATGAACAATACACAGCCATGCAACTTCTAGAAACTGAGTGCATGTCCTTATCCCAATGAAAATAATCTCATGGAATGTTCGGGGTTTGGGGGACCCCTCTAAATGTCATGCCATCAATCTTCTTCTGGCCCCCCACAAAATTGACATCCTCCTTATTCAAGAATCCAAACTCTCAAACCCATCCCCATCCCTCATTAGACTTATAGGTGGCCCCTTCCTATCTGGTTGGGCCCACATAGATGCAATTGGCTCAAAAGGCGGTATAATCACTGTTTGGAACGAATCGAATTGGGCCTTGTGTCAATCTATTCACCATCCCGCTGCCCTACATATAATCCTTCATCACCTTCAATTAGGCATATTATATCTTTTCTCTAATGTTTACGGTCCTCACAACTCACAAGAGCGAGAGGCTCTTTAGTCGAACTGCCTACAAACTGCCTCTCTTTTTAATGGTCCCTGGCTTATTGGGGGCGACTTCAATACAACCAGATCTCCCTTTGATAGAAATTCGGGTAACTATTCACAAGACTCTGTAGCTTTCAATGATTTTATCAATTCCTATGCTCTCATCGACCCACCCATCAACAACCGCCTCTTCACATGGTCAAATCGCAGATCTGCTCCATCTCTAGCAAAACTAGATCGCTTCTTATTCAATCCCGCTTGGGATAATCTCCACCCACTCACGCTCATTAATGGCCTTGCCTCGACCCTATCGGACCATTGCCATATCCTCCTCAATTCTGGATCCACCCCGATCCCCCCTAGACAATTCAGATTCGAGCGTCTTTGGCTCCTCGAGCCTTCTTTCGATGACTTTATAAAACTTGCTTGGTCCCAACCCTCCCAGCTCCTATCGGCCACTGCTAGAGTGGTTTCCAAACTCCGTTCGCTCAGAAGGCTCATTAGACCATGAGCAAAATACATCTGGGGTTCGATCCGCTCTCGCATCACGGAGGCCCAAGATAGCATGTTGCATCTCAACATTCTAGAAGAATCCCGCCCCTTGTCCGATCCTGAATCTGCCCGCCTACATGAGTTGGAACTAGATCTTGACAGACTTATCAAACAGGAGGAGATTGGTTGGAAGCAACGCGCCAAAGCCAAGTGGATTGATGAGGGGGACAAGAACACTGCCTACTTTCATCGAATCGCTAATGGCCGCCGCCGATCCACGTTCATCTCGAAAATCCTCGATAATGATGCCAGCTTCACCAACCAATCTGACATCCTTCGCCTTTTCACCGAATACTACCGCAACCTCCTTGGTAGAACCTCTCCTCAGCTCCCTCCTATTGACTGGAATCTCCGTTACCCCAACCCTTCCCACATCCATGTTGATTACCCCTTCACTGAAGAAGGAATTTGGTCGGCTTTAAATGGCATGGCTAATGATAAAGCTCCTGGTCCTGATGGCTTCAGACCGCTTTTTTTCAAACATTTCTGGACAACCATCAAGTCTGACATTATTGATATGTGTGTAGAATTTCAATCCAATCCCTCTTTGATTGCAAGACTGAACTATGCCAACATCATCCTCTTACCCAAATCCCCCAGTTCCATCACCCTTCCTTCCTTTCGCCCAATAAGTCTCTTCAACACAACCTTCAAAATTATCACTAAACTCCTCGCTAATCGTCTGCAAAAGGTCATTGGTTCTCTGGTTGGAGTGGAACGATCAGCGTTCATCCAAGGCCGAAGCATCTTAGACTGTGTTGCAGCTACTCAGGAAGTTATCTCATTCTGCCATCACTCCTCCACCCCAGGAGCCCTCCTTAAATTAGACTTCTCCAAGGCTTTCGATTCTGTTAACTGGAATTTTTTGCTTGACCTTATGAAACACAGAGGCTTCTCAGACACTTGGTGTATCTGGATCAAAAGTATTCTAGACACAAGTTTTTCAGCTATTTCTATCAATGGCTCCTTAGGGGGGCACATAAAATCAGCCAGAGGTCTTCGACAAGGCAACCCACTCTCGCCACTTCTTGTTGTTATCATCTCAGATGTCTTCAATCGTATGGTCAAACTCGCAATCTCCAATAACCTCCTAGCCAGCATCAATCTCCCTAACTCAGAGCTGTCTGTCTCCAACCTCCAATTTGCTGACGACACCATATTATTGATCTCCCCAAAGCCAGACCACCTCCACTGTCTCAAGGTCCTATTATATACCTTCGAACTCATCTCCGGTCTATCCATCAACTTTTCTAAGAGTTCCATCATTATAATCGGCAATGCCCACCACCTCGGCCCCTTTTTTGCCTCTTTGCTCAACTATAAACTCGACCACTTCCCTATCACCTATCTTGGAATCCCCATTCACCTCACCAAGCTCGCTAGACATGACTGGCTCCCTCTAACCTCCAAGATCGAATCTCGACTGTCAACATGGAAAGCCAATTCTCTATCTACTGTAGGCCACCTCGTCCTTGTCAAATCAGTTCTATCCGCCCTCCCCTCGTACTGGATGTCGTTCCATGTACTACCGAAATGGGTTATAAACAGAATTGATTCTACTAGGCGTTCTTTTCTCTGGAATGGCACTAAAGGGAAATGTCTAATCAATTAGGAGTATGTCTGTCTGCATAGAGATCATGGTGGTTTAGGGCTAGTTAATCTCCGCTCTTTCAACATTGCCCTCTTACCCAAATGTCTTTGGCGTATCATCACTCCAGGCAGTTTCATATGGAAAGACTGGATCCTTCGGCGTCACTACCAATCCAACCATCATCTCGTCCTTCACACACCCCCACGTCTGTCACCCTCTCCCTTCTGGACAGGTATTTCAAAATTCATACCCCGAGTCAAATCCCTATTCCATGTATCAGTAGGCAATGGTCGCAATTGCCTTTTCTGGCTTGATATCTGGCAAGATCAATTGCCCCTCGCCCGCTCTCTCACCTATTTATTTCCCCATATCTCCCTCCACAACAGTTCTGTTGCTGATCTAACCTCCCTTAGCCCAACCAGCATATGCCCCCCAGCTCTCTTCGACCTCAACACGTTGAACGACCTCAACTCTGCCTCAAACATACTCCTTTCCATCCAACTCACTGACACACCAGACTACTATATCTGGGCACGTTCCCCAGAGAAAGGCTTTTCGGTTGCCTCTTGCTATGCATTCCTCAACCATCCAAGTAGGTCCTTCTCTTTTGCAAGACTTTGGAAATGCAGACTCCCTCCCCGCATCCTTTTTTTCCAATGGTGCCTCATTCACGCTCGTATTAACACTAAAGATAGACTTAGACGCTGGAACACTCAGCTTGACCCTCGTTGTGTCTTCTGTTCTTCGCAGGAAGAATCTATTGTTCATCTTTTTTTCGAATGTGACTTCTCCTACTATATTTTAGCCTCGGCCAGCGCCAACCTTATTGGCTACATCCCGACCATACACTCATTCTTCGACTACTGGCAATATGGAAATCCAGATAAAATCCTTGATTCCTTCATCGCTATATATAGTTGGTGCATCTGGAAAGAAAGAAATGCTTATGTATTCAACAAACCCACAAAAAGTAATGCTAAAATTTGTAACAAAATCTCCTATTTGTTTTCTCTATAGACAGGCTCAGTACATAAGCGCCCCTTCACTTGGCGCCTTCCCTCCAACAGCAATGAATCTTCAGATGATTAGCTCATAATCGAGCCTGACAGGCGGACTGGGCTGTACGTATGGGTCCATCAAGTACCCTCAGTTTGTCTGAATACGTTATAACTCTGCTTCTACAGTTGTATATAAGCCCGACGGCGTTTGTTCTTTTGGGTTTTTACTTTACCTACGAATTATTATTTTGGCTATCGACCAGGCTTGTTGGTCGACCCAGACTTCTACTACTTATAATATATATCTTCTAATCGGCTGTGTATCAATGCGCTACACACCCGTTCCTCTCAAAAAAAACAATTATAGTTACATACATATATCAATATATATATATATATATATATATATATATGTTTAATTTATTTATATAGTTTAATTTATTTATATAGTTTAATTAATCAAATCAATTAAGTGTGTGTGTGTGTATATATATTAAAATTTAGAAATTAATTATTTTATTTTAAAAACATTTTAAAAAAATTAAATTTATTTTAGAACATTTATAAAATTTCATTTTATCTTTCAAATTTAACATTTAAATTTAAAATATATTTTTAAAATTTCAAATTTCAATTTGATATTATCCCAAGGACCAAATAACTCTAGATCTTACATCAAGGCCAGCTTTTTGGATTACTCCACCCAATGGGTAATGCCAGTAACTAGGGAGGGAAGAATACTAGACTATTCAACCTCAAGCCTAGACACTAATATTCTAGACACCCATCAGATAAGTAGGCTTAATAAGTTTGCCCTAAGTGTTGACTATTTAGGCTGCATGGACCATTTAGGCTTTGATACCATTGTTGGATTTGGTTCAGTCTATAGAGGGTGAAATACATGAATTTCAAAAGAATATTCCATATTTGGTTCTTAGTGGGCCTATGAAGTCTAATATATATGCTAGATCATATTTAGTTGTTTTAAATAAAATAATATTTTATTTAATTTTTCTTGATTTAATTAATTAATGTATATTAATTAATTTAACTTTTATGTTTGAGTATATCAATATATACTCATGTTTATATATAGTTCGTGATGTGCAATATAGCAAAATGTACATGGTTCTTGTACGTATATAGATGTTGGGATTTACATCTACTACATATACATTTGTCATTTATATACATATTGGTTGTTTCAAAACATTATTATACATATAATATATATGTATGCATATATAGACACACACAAAATCAAAATTATTTATGTATAAAGTAAAATAAGATCATAAATCATCTAATTTGAATTTAACTAAGTCAACAAGATTTCAATTCAAAACTTAATATTTAAATTATCTAATTAAGATTAGTAAAATATTTTAAAATTCAAATCCAGATCTTTAAAATGTTAATTAAAGTATCCTCAGTTAATTTACATTTATTTTAGCTAACATATCTCTCTCACCTAAAGACTCCTCACATTATCGAATAAACTTTCATGTGCTCAAGTGATCAACATTCCTACCTATCATGCCATCCATTCTGCATCTTTACTCAGTCCACACGGTGTACACTGGATCCAATGCCGATGTGAAAATGTAATTTCCTACCACCATGGAGAACCATCACACAAGGCCAAGGAATGTCGTGAATTCATAAAATGCTTCAAAATCGGAGATGTAGGCACAAACGAGTAAATTGCAGTGTCCACCCAAATAGGTGGGGGTGGTGAGAAGATGATTCTTGCTTGTTTCAGGATGTGGGTCCAAAATTGATTGAGGGAGATGTTGTGGAGGTGAGGACAGCTGCAACCTTTGCGGGACCTGTCTTGGTAGGTTCAGAGATGGTCTAAGGTGCTGATTTGGCTAAGGTTGAGGATGTAGAGGATGCTTCCAGGATTGAGTAGGATGGACGTTTGGTTTCGATTGGTAAAAGGAGGGATGTGGGAATAAATGATATGTTCATGGAAGGGAATGACTATTTGTTTCAGCGCATGCAAAATGAAATGATAGGTGATACTATAGCTTTGAAACACAAAGATCCTGATAGGGGTGTAAATCGATCAGACCGAAAGGTTGTGTGTTTAGTTTCTATCCTAAATGAAATCAGACTGGACATGGATCAGATGAGATTTATGCTCATATAGATTTTGCTGGCCTAAATGAAATTGAATGGACATGGAAAACGTTTTTTGGTCATAGACATAGACGAACATTGCTATTTACATCAAATTTTATGCTTTTTAATAGAGTTTCTATCAACCATGTTATTTTTATCAGTATATATACTAAAGTACAAGCATTTTATGAATCTTTACTCAATCAACCAACCAAACAGTTTTCATAAATATTTTAAAGAACACAGTGGATATATTGAATTATAAGAAATTTGGACGAATTCAAACGAACACGGAATGGATAAGATTTTTGCTCGTACAAATTTTGTTGTCTAAATTCATGTCCTAAGTGAAAATCGAAAGGACTCGGATGGACATTTTTTGGCCACGGACTCGAACGAACTTCGGACACTCGTACAAAATTAATAGCCCCAGATCTTGGTGCTATTTTGGATGCAAAATGGGTAAATTGCTTAAGGAGGGGTAGAAAATGGGATGATTTAGGTTTGAACTATATTCGGATATAGCGGTGTTGGATTCTTTGAGCAGGGAAAGGCCTGTAGGTGTTTCAATTCGGGATTTGGTTTGGACTGTGGTGCTTCGAAAACGATAGAAGGTTTGCACAACTTGCAAAGGGAATCAATTATGTATCAGGTTTGGACTTGAAAAGGAAAAACAATGCACCACTAAGCATAAGTATCATCAACCTAGCATTTCGACGAGGAGGAGTGCATGACTCCATGATGTATCTTCTTCCTCGACTACTAGAGCTTCCAGCTATAGCTCAGGTTTGGATGTCTGTTTTGGTAGCACTTATTCTTTTACCGTGTTTAATGATCTGATCTACCTACCAATACTATGCTTGAGGAAGATGGATTTTTTTAACACGGATCGGTTTGATATAGAGTCTATTAGAAACAAAGAACTTGAGAGGGTCCAATCACTTAGACCATGAGATACATTGGTGGGAATGTTAAGGATTTTCACAACCTAGATAAATGCGATAAAATCATGTTTTTTAAAGGATAATAATATTAATATATCCTTATTGTAAGAAACTAATATAGAATGTCTCGATTACCACTTTTATATAATTTATGAGGGGTTTTATATTGGTAACTGTGCTTGTCTCGCTGCTAGGGGTATTCAGGAGGTCTAATGGTGGGTTGGAAACATAATCGTGTTAAGCTAATTCCACCCACTATTAAAGGTTACTCGATCCATCTTATTTTCATAGATTTAAATGATAATTCCTTATTAAATGTCATGAATCTTATGGGCCATATAAGAAAATTGATAGGAGAGTCTTTTGGGCCGAGTGTCTTGAGTTTAGATCTCTAACCACTGGTCCTTGCATAGTAAGGGGATTCAATATGACTAGATTTCTAGGTGAGTGCTCACCTAGACAAAGACTCTTCAGCCAAGGATGAGTTCGACCAATTCATTATTAATGGTAATTTAATTGAATCACCTCATAATAGTAGGAGGTTCATATGGATGGACTTAAGAGAAATTCCTTCGATGGTTCTACTCGACGTTTTCTTCATTAGCGAAGAAATGAAAGATAGGTACCCCATTTTGCATGTTACTGGGCTTCCTATCATGTATTTCGACCAACGTCCTATTGTTATATGTTGTAAGAACTACCATTCAATTCATAAAGCTTTCATATTTGAAACGATGTGGCTTTTGGAAACTAATTTCACTGATTTAATTACTAGCAAATGATTTTCTATGAGTAACAATAATTTTATATATTTAGGTAATATAGCTAAAGTATTTAATAGTAAATTTAGAGAACTAAGCTTATTTCTTGAAAAATGGAATAAAGATGTTTTTTGCAACATTAGAAGTAAAAAAGGAAAAGTACTTGCAAAAATTTTAAAATTAAATACTAAGTTTTTTCATAAAATAACAAATAGTCGCAAGCGTATTAATACCATAAACTCCTTACATTAATAATGTGGAAATTTTTGACCAACGTGAACTCAACAAAGCCTTCATAGATTAATACAAAAATATTTTTGGAACTAATAGGGGTTATAAAATTAAAGCGGGGTGGAATGACTTATACCCAAAATATACAAGGATTGCTTTAGATTATTTGGATATCTCATTCTCTGAAGAGGAGCTCTTTAAGGTTATTAATGATATACCTAGTGATAAATCACCCGGACTAAATGGATTTCCTATTTTGTTTTACAAGAAATTTTGGCATGTTTTGAATATGACATAATTAAAATATTTAAAGAGTTTTATAATAGTAATTTACAATTTGGTAATCTAACTTTGCTAACGTCGTCCTTCTACAAAAAAAGTGGATGTGATGGTATTTGTGGATTTTAGGCCTATTTCATTAATAAACTATTCAATTAATATTATTTCAAAGATCCTACCTAATAGGTTAAACACTAAAAATAAATAAATAAACTGAAATAACACAATCTACTTTTATTAAAGGCAAAAGTATCATGGATTTGTTCGTTGTAGTCGAAGAATTTATATCTTATTGTTGTAAAATAATATCAGTTATGCCCTTTTAAAACTTTTTTGCTAAAGCATTTGATTCTACTGACTAAGTGTTTCTTCGGATTACTACTTGCTAGAGGTTTTAGTTCTAGATAGGTAGGTTGGATTATGTCCTTGCTAAAATATGGAAACTTTAGCATAATGATCAATAATATCTTAGGAAATAAAATACAATTAAAACATGGTCCTAGACAAGGTGACCCTTTTGTCATCGTTATATTAAACTTAATAGCAGATCTGTTCGCAATATCTTTTACAAATGAGGTATTGATAATGCAGGTAAGGAGATCGCAAGTAATGGTATTTTGATTTTACAATTTGTTGATAACACCAGGCTTTTTACCTTTCATTTGCCTCGTCACATCACAACTCTTAAATTTATTCTATATAGTTTTGAAATGCTTTCAGGACTTAAAATTAATTTTGATAAGATTTCTATTTTAGTCTTGAATGATGTCGACAATGTTGAGAATCTAGTCGCTAATACCTTAACTGTAAATATATTAAGTTTCTTATATAATCCTTAGGGTTTGCGATTAGACCTACTAAGATAAAAAAAGAAGATTGAAAAATAATAATCGATAAAATTAATAGAAAGCAATCTAAGTGGAACTAGATTTCTATCAAGAGTAGGTAGAATCATTTTTATGAACTATGTTTTATCAGCTCTACCAATTTACTGGATATCGTTTTACCTTTTTCCAAAATGGTTCATTGATAAAACTGATAAAATTTAAAAAAAATCCTTTGAAGTGGGAAAAATTCTTGTAGTAGACTAACTGTCTAGTTAACTGGAAACAATTTGCAATTCCAAAGAGGACGTGGAACAAGGAATTATAAATCTTCACAAACTAAATGTATCTTTGCTTGGAAAATGGCTTTGGAACTTTCATAATAATAATGTAAGCCTTATCTGGAAACAATAACGATTTCAAATCAATTTAACGATAGAACCTACAACCTCCACCAAATTATTTCTAATTCCAGCAAAATATCCCACTTTTGGAAATCCATTTTAAAAACATTAATATTTTTAATCCATAGATCAATAGTATAATTTATTTCGGAAACAACACATATTTTTGTACGATAACTGAATTTTCTCTATACCTTTTAGACTTGAGCACATAATTTTTTTTGATATTTGTAACTTCAAAAATGCCTTAAGTTAGAAGATCTTTAGACCTCATAATGAATTCCCATGGAACTTTACTTTCAACCGCCCCTTGGAAGGAGTTACCTTAACCCAATTTGTTCTACTTTGCACTAAGCTTGAATATTATAACTCAGATAATTAACTTAGAAAATGAGACAGATTCTAAAATGTGGTGTTAGGATAAAAGTAAAATATTTACCTCAAACTTGGTATACAAATTTTTAAAGTTCTCTAAGGCTAAACAAAAGAATTTAAATTTATTTAGAAAGTTAATAGTTCCCTTATATCTAAACTGCGCATTTGGTTATTCCTGCATCAAAAATTAAGTACAATAGAATTCGTAAAGAAAAAGAATTTACTCATAGATAAAATACGTGCTTCTTCCAATTTAGACTTAGAAAATGTTACACGCCTATAATATAAGTATCCCTTAACTAATTCTATAATTGTGACGACCCACCTCCTTAACCCTCAAAAATCGACACTAATACATCCTCGGTATTCATGTGCCGCAAATCCAAGGGCCGGAGAGGAAGATTATTAGGGGTTTTAAAAGAAATAAAGATAGAAGACAGAACAAAATAGAATCTCACATCGCATTTAACAACTTGTAATTATACATATATATAGTACATATAATCACTTTCAAAATGAGATACTAGAGTCATAGCAAGTACTAACTCAGCAAAGGACAGTTACAACTGCCTATCCCTACAGGTGCTGGTTGATATTAATACATGATACACTAGAAATAGAAATATATGAATATCTACATAGGACCCTCCAACTTCATGCTCCATGCTCCTCCCAAAATACTCCAAGCTACCTAACTACTTGGCTACCCGGAAATACAGGGTAACCCAGAGTTTAAGGGGAAAAGAAAATAAACCACAGGTCAGTCATAGGATTGGTGTGAGAAAACTCAAAATAACAGATACTTTTGAAATCAAAGGGTATCTCATAAGACCACGACACACATAAACATGGACGGGTTTTTACCTTATGGTAACCAAAATATTTGTTATGTAAAATTAGGGATATTATTTTTAATGACATTCTTTGAAAACTCTTTCAAATAAATATATATATATAATCTTAGCCGAAATTGTTACATTAATTAAATTCCAGCATACTAGGTTCTACAACTAAAACCGTAAAGTCTTGTATTGGAGAATGGATTCCATACAATGACATGGTAAGGGACTACCTTCCAACGGTACTTCTCTAGAAAAATGCATCGAGGCACGAATAGATGGTCCTCTACCAACATAGAACCGGTCTACCTTTACCGTAGATAGTACCGAATATGACATCGCCCCAGTCGTTACCGACCTTTACCGCCCAAAGCATACACAACATACCCGACATATAGAGGGTAATCTAGAAAGGTAATGACCATATCCTAATGGGTGTGACCTACATAACCCTACTGCATCCACCCTGTTTTTGTCATTCCCGGGTGCGAGGCTTAAGGTCACATTTTACCTTGCATAGAATCATCAAATCCTATTTAGAATGCCACATTTCCATTTCCATCACACACTGTTTATTTCCATAAATGTACAACATCTAAGCTTGTACGTCTTATAGAAAGGGTGTTATGTGTAAGAGAGGTTACCTCCTACACAACAAACAGATGTACGTTTGTAAAGATCAATGTACGTGTATCTTGGAAATGCAATGTCGGACATTCGTCCATACAAGTTGTCCAGGAATAGGACAAACCGAAGGCACTCTCCTACAACATCCTGTTTTGGAAATCACCCCTAGGATTTGTAGCGAGAAGTCCTTACATCGAGATTTTAAAAATTAAGTACTATTGACACCATATATATATAATATGGAAATCAAGGGGCTAGTGGCAAGTAGCCTTTCATTATGAAGTTCTCCATCTTCAAAGTCATCGCCTTTATCATGTTTTCACTTTCAAACGTATATTGGTTCAAAGTGATTTTCGGATGGGAATCACCCAAATCTGATCCCGATCTCTCCAAACCAATTATCGATAAAACATCTTTTAGAGATAAATCATTTATGTTCCAGTATATACGAGATTATTAAACCTCCCTTTAACTTTGGAAAACACCAAATCATTTCTCATAAATCATGTTGGAAAACCTTATTGAGTAAAAAGGACCGATAGAAATTATACTAATTCTACTCAATATCTATTTTCGTATTCAACCTTTACTATCCATCGAATAATGGTGGAATCACCTTTTAAATTCACATGGATAGTACGGGTTCCATCCTCAGAATTTAATACCAAGTATAAGAAGATTATTTCTACACAATCCAAGTTGTATTAAATTTGTAAATTTGAATCTTGTGTACATGCCTCGTTTCCGACATTTCGATCTTATCTATTCCTCATTCAGGAAAGAGGCAAGGTGAGCCAAGGCATTGGTTGCTTCTGAACATCTCCTTAGTTTAAGAACCCCACATCCGGATTCCACCAATAGAAAAATATAGTCTACTCATCGGCTTTTAGAGCCAAGATTAAGTCATTTATTTATAACAGCTTTTTTTAATCATTTATTTAATCTCCTTTAAAAGTAATTTTAAAACTTTCAAATCATCTTTAAAATACTTAATTATTTATTTGAATATGTTCCTAAAAGATTCGGGAAAGAATACTTAAGTTAAAACCATTGTTTGCAAAAGTTACTAGAAAGTGCTGCGAAAAAATGCTGCAAATAATGTTTTTAAGGCTTCTTTGATCAAAATAACTTCTCCATCAATTAGAAGTCCATTTTTATAACTCAAATTTATTTTAAAACATTTTAATATATTTATGGAAATTATTCATATTTTTAAAGAATTAAAAATATCCATTTAAAGAATTTATCGCTTTGGTGTCCGAACTGCCAAAGCGCGACTTTTATAATTCATTTCAGAAAGTGATTTTCATTGTGTAATTTTGACTTGTATTAAGTGTGAATTGTTTACACATCCAAATAGCCGTATTTTCACAATCACAACATGATAATCAAAACATAACAACCATTCATTCCAAACATATCATATCATCATTCATATCATAATATAAATAAAGTTTTCTCACCTTAGATTCAATCGAACTAACTTTAAAAATGACTAATTAGCTTTGTTATTTCGAAAACAGAGCTCACGAAGCTTTCACTAAGTCTTCCTATGGGGTTCGGCCTTGGTCTTTGGTGCTTGGATGATTTCGACCTAGCTAAGAAGAGAGGGAAAGCTCGCCTTGGGTGGTAGGAAGTGGTGGCTGTGGGTTTCAAGGAGAGAAAGGAGGAGTTTTGCTTTTGTTTTGAGGTGTTTGGATAATATATATTTACTATTTAAATTTAGTTACTTTTTGCAATATTTTTCTCTATAAATTTCCTAAGGTATATGTTCGTGCGAATGTATAAGTGCATATGTATGTCACAAACGATCCACAACGTTGCACAACTTCTCTACGTCGAACCGTTATGGATTCTAATTTCGATTTCAAGTCATATTTTCACTTCTTGGTCAATATACATATATTTGTAAACAAAGTTTGAAAATAATATTTCTATCATTATATAATAAATAAAAGGGCTTCATTTGATATTTAAAATAAGTACTAAATCATTTAAATTCAAAAGTTAATTATTCCAAACTAGTGGCATTGTTAATGATGTCATAAAGGCATTTTATTTTCAAAAATAAAATAAATGATTTTATTACATATTCTCACTCATATAGATAAATGAGTGTATGTATTCAGCTTCGTGCACAATGCTGGAGGGTCAAAGAGCTATTTATCGATAAAACGATTTTCGATTATTTTATCGATATATCGTCCAAAGTATATATTTTTGTAAATATTTATTCAAAATAAGATTACCAATATTATTTATTGTTCAAAACACCATTATTAATGTTAAAATTTTTATATTTGAATATTATTAATTTTAAACATTATTTTCCAAAATGATAAATTCATAGATCGTTACAGACTTACCTCCTTAAAAGAATTTCGTCCTCGAAATTACGACAAAAAGATAACTCAAAAAGGAATATATATGTATATATATGTATATGATGAAATGTATACAAAGATATGATAAGTGACTACACCACAGGCGGTGAGTATACTATGACGATAAATTACACACATATAGGCTAAACATCTATTCTAAACTCGGATAAGCCCTTTTCATTCTATCTTCTGTTTTCCATGTGCAATCGTTAGCATCACCACTCAATTGAACTTTAACTAATCGCACAACCTTACTCCTTAATCGCTTTTCATTACGATCCACAATTCGATTAGGCTGTCTGAAAACTGTCAAGTTAGGTTCCACTTCCAAATCTTCCTTTGTTGTTGTCTCTATAATTTGTTCCTGATCATACACATACTTCCGTAAATTGGATATGTGAAAACATTGTGCACACCTGACAATCTTTCTGGCAATTCTATCGAATGGCTAATGGGCTAACCGGCTCAAGAATAGGAAAAGGTCCAATATATCAAGGTGCTAGCTTCCCAGTTCTTCCAATTCCCACTACCCCCTCATGGGAGAGATCTTCAAAAATACCAAATCTCCCACCGAAAATTCCAAATTCCTATGTCTTTGATCGGCGTACTTTTTCTGCCTACTTTGTGCTTCTTTTAGATTTTTCCGGATCATGTCTACCTTTTTCGAGGCTTCTCGGATCATATTGGGGCTAAGTACTAACCGATCTTCTGTTTCGATCCAACATGTCGGGGATCTACACTGACGACCATATAAAGCTTCATATGGTGTCATATCAATGCTTGCCTGATAGTTGTTGTTATAGGAGAATTTCACTAAATGAAAATGACTCCCACATAAACCTCCAAAATCAAAGACACGAGCTCGCAGAAGGTCTTCCAAGACTCTGTTTAGCCTTTTGGTCTGCCCATCAGTTTGAGGATGGTATGTGGTGCTTAAATCCAGCTTCGTTCCCAAAACTGTTTGTAATGCCTCCCAAAACTGACTTGTAAAAATTAGGTACAGATCACTCACTATATTACTTGGAACTCCATGCAACCTTACATCTCTACCAGACTTGAAGTGGTCCTTGTTGGCTTTATGGAATAAAGTGTAATGACCCGCTTTTCCGTACCATTCGAGTTGACAATAAACCACACATGTCCAACCCAAATCGAACAGAAAGACAGATAGTTATGAGGAAGAAAGAAGAAAGAAGAAGAGAAGAAGAAGAGAAAAGAAACCAAAACAACCCAGAATCTCACAATCGCAATAGAACAACATACTATATAATATCAAAGATTTTTACAAAAGAGAAACTATTTTATACATATATCCATCAGAGTACAACAACAATCACAATTATCAACCTGGACAGTTGACGCAGCGGATATTACAAAAACAATGTAGATCGTTGAATGTAGCAATCTGTGGATTGATGGATACTGAAATGCCCGAATTCGTTGATCCGAAGATACCGAACTCTAGCTATCCCGAACTCGTTGATCGCGCACGATACCGGGTTCAAAGATCTTCAATTCTTCAAGCGTTGATCAAGCGCACTTGATTCCGCGAATCGGCTTCTACAATCGTTGAATCGAGCGCACTCGATTAACCGAAAGAGGAGATAGGAGATTACACTCAACTACCAATTTGAATGAAAGCACAAAGCAATCAAAAGAGAAGTTTGTTCAATTTTCAACAACCTTTACAAAATGACCTTACACGCCTATTTATAGGCTACAACTCAACACAACAGAAAAACTTCAAAATATTACAAGTACTTAGGTCGAAAACGACCTACGACCTAGAATGGTGCGACCTAGAACAGACGCGACTTAGCATAGGTCGGCAGCGACCTAACAACAAACAGTTACAACTCGTTACAACCTTCAGCGACTTAACAACTTAGACAAAATACAAACAGACGACATACGACTTATAAAAGTTGCGACCTAAAAACAGACGCGACTTAACTTCAATACATCTGCTTCCTTCAGCGACTTAAGAATCAACGGCAGAGATCAATGCGGCATAAGAATCAACGACATCCAGAGTTTTGCGACCTAACAGATAAGCAGTTCCAGAAACTTCACGACCTAAGGCCGCGCGACTTAACTCCTCACGATCTAAAACTTCGCGACCTAACTTAGGTCGTTCTGTTTTCCTGCGACCTAACATAGGTCGTAATTTGTTAGGTCGTAGCTCTCCACTAGGTCGCTCGCGACCTATTACTTCAGCTCTGCGCCAATCTTCACACACGGCTAACTCGCTAGCCTCCTTGTTAGCTTTAGGTCGTAACCCAGCACTTCCCT
Source organism: Allium fistulosum (assembly GCA_030737815.1). Taxonomy (NCBI): domain Eukaryota; kingdom Viridiplantae; phylum Streptophyta; class Magnoliopsida; order Asparagales; family Amaryllidaceae; genus Allium; species Allium fistulosum. Next base: position 79,196,300 of record CM060908.1, on the reverse strand, counting down.
TAGGTCGTAGCTCATTTCCCCCTAGCCTGTTAGGTCGTAGCAAGTGATCTTTGAAACCGGTAGGTCGTTCCCACGACTTATGCTTTAGCTCCTTAGGTCGTACGTATTCCTGAGCGTTGGTTCCGTTAGCTCGTAGCCCATCTTCCTTAGGTCGTGAGCGACCTAAGACTTCAATTTTTAACAACTTATTTTCCAGTTTTGGTTTGTTAGGTCGTGAGTGACCTAAGACTTGTGACTTCGTAGCTCGCGCTGCATCATCCTCCCCAGGTTGAGAAAAATTCGTCCTCGAATTTGTAAATTCTTCCACCTCAGCCGGTTCATCCCCATGATATGGTACGAGATGTTTAACATTGAACACGTCAGACGTATGCACATCATATGGCAGCTTCAATTTTTACGCATTTTCATTGATTCGTTTCACAACTTTCACCGGACCAATTTTTCGTGCTTTCAATTTATTTTACGCGCCTACTGGAAAACGATCTTTCGTTAATACTGCATAAACCAGATCACCTTCATGAAATTCAACATTCCTTCGTTTCAAATCTGCGGATTGTTTATACTTCTCATTTGTTTTCTCCAATCGTTCTTGAACGATTTTATGACATTCCATAAGCCCCTCAACAAAATCAGCAGCTTTCTTAACTGTCTTCTTTGATTGTGGCACTACCGTTAGATCCAACGGTCCCTTCGGTAAACTTGAATATACTATTTGAAATGGACTGAACCCAGTACTTCGATTCACAGCATGATTATGAGCAAATTCTGCCTGGCATAACTTCACATCCCAACTCTTCAGATTATCTTGAACAAGACACCTCAACAAATTTCCCAATGATCTATTAACCACCTCAGTCTGTCCATCTGTCTGCGGATGATAAGCGCTGCTAAACTTCAGCTTCGTTCCCACCATTTTCCACAAACTCAACCAAAAGTGACTCAGAAATCGAGTATCTCTATCCGACACAATAGATTCTGGCAATCCATGAAGTCGATAGATCTCCTTGAAAAACAACTGAGCAACATGAACAGCATCCGCCGTCTTTTTACAAGCAATAAAATGTGCCATTTTCGAAAATTTGTCAACCACCACATAAATGGAATCGTTACCGCGTTGTGTCCTTGGTAATCCCAACACGAAGTCCATACTGATATCCACCCATGGTTTTACAGGCACGGGTAACGGCATATATAACCCAGCATTAGTCGCGGTTCCTTTCGAAACTTGACAAATATGACAACGCTCCACAAACCTCGCTACTTCTTTCCTCATCGATGGCCAAAAATAGGACTGTGAAATCAATTGTAAGGTACGGTCTCTCCCAACATGTCCCTCTTCGTGTAATTCCTTGATAATCTTCATTCTCAGACTACCCTCCGGTATGCATAATCGACTTCCTTTAAAAAGAAAACCGTCAACCAACATAAACTCATCAGTCTTCCCTTCATTGTTCCCTTCAACAAATTTCTTAAAATAAGAATCTTCTGTAATCTGATCCGGCACTAATTCAAACCCAGTCACTTCAACCTTCATTGTTGTCAACAAATGATTCCTCCTGCTCAAAGCATCAGCCACTCGATTCATCACCCCTGACTTGTGTTTAACAACAAAAGTAAACTGTTGCAGATATGCAATCCACGATGCATGTCTCGATGAAACCTTATCTTGCCCTTGCAAATGCTTCAATGCTTCATGATCAGTATACAGAACAAACTCTTTCTGAAATAGATAATGTCTCCAGTGTTTAATAGCTTGCACCACAGCATAAAACTCCACATCATATGTACTGTATCGCATCTTCGCTCCTGACAACTTCTCACTGAAATATGCAATTGGACGTCCCTTCTGACTCAACACTCCTCCAATCCCAACCTTGGATGCATCAGTGTGTAGTTCAAACACTAGCTGAAAATCAGGTAACACTAGGATTGGTGCGGATGTCAGCAACTCCTTGATCTTCCCAAAAGCATTTCCTGCTTCCTCTGACCATGCGAATTGTTTACCCTTCATACAATCAGTCACAGGTGCCATCACACTACTAAAGTGTGGAATGAACCTTCGATAGAATGAAGCCAACCCGTGAAAACTACGAACTTCTGTTATCGTCTTGGGCTGCGGCCAATCTTTGATAGCTTCGATTTTACTTTGGTCAACCTATATTCCTTTCTCTGAAACAACATACCCCAAAAATAGAACACTCCTCGCCATAAAGACACACTTCTTTGTAGCAGCATAGAATTGTTCTTCTCGAAGAATAATTAACACTTTCTTCAAATGTTGAACATGCTCTTCTTTACTAGCACTGTAGATTAGAATATCATCAAAGTAAACCACCACAAATTTCCCAATGTACGGTCTGAAAATTTGGTTCATCACCCTCATGAATGTACTCGGTGCATTCGACAGACCAAACGGCATTACCATCCATTCATACAAGCCTTCCCTCGTCTTGAATGCTGTCTTCCATTCATCCCCTGGTCTAATGCGAATCTGATGATAACCGCTCTTCAAGTCAATCTTAGAAAAGATTACGGACCCACTGATCTGATCCAATAAATCATCAAGCCTCGGCATCGGAAATCTGTATCTAACTGTGATCTTATTCAATGCTCTACTATCTGTGCACATCCTCCACGTTCCATCCTTTTTGGGTACCAATAAAGCTGGTACAGCACAAGGACTTAAACTCTCCTGCACACGCCCCTGTTCAAGCAATTCCTCTACCTGCCTCCGCAACTCTTCATGTTCCTTCGGACTCATTCGATAATGTGGTCTGTGTGGCAACACAGCACCTGGAACAAGATCTATCTGATGTTGTATATCCCTCAACGGTGGCAACTCCGTTGGTAACTCCTCTGGAAATACATCGTCAAATTCTTTCAAAACTGGTTTAACTTCTTCTGGTATTTTAACCTCTTCACTGCTTTCTCGTCCAATCAACAAGAATACTTCCGGCTCTTCCTCAACCTCTTTAACAAACTCCTTCAGAGATAATAAGGTTTTCAACTCTTCAATCTCTTCTAACTTACTTTCTCCTTGTGGTCTCTTCTTCGGAACTAGGATAATCTTCGTGCCTTCAAACATAAAACTGTAACTATTGGTCCGACCGTCATGTTGTACTGCTCGATCATACTGCCATGGTCTTCCCAATAATAAGTGACAAACATCCATCTCTACTACATCACACCAGATCTCGTCTTTGTATTTCTTCCCCATAGAGAATGGAACACGAACTCGTCTATCCACTTTCACTTCTCCTCCTTTTCTCAACCATGCTAACTTGTATGGACTCGGATGTTTCTCTGTTTTCAATTTCAACTTTGTCACAGCTTCGGTTGAAACAATATTGTCACAGCTTCCTGCGTCGATCACAAATTTACACACCTTCCCCAGAATAGTACATGTCGACTGAAAGATGTTACTCCTCAACCAACTAGCTTCTTCCTGTTTCGGTGTTAAACACGATCTCCTCAGCATTAGGTTACAACCTTCATCTCCTGACGCAATATCCTGCTCATCCTCCTCAACTGGACTAGAACAATCCCCATCACCATCCTCATCCTCAACTTCTGCAATCATGGTTCTCTTCTTTGGTTTTGGACACTCACTGCTTTTATGACCCAATTCCTGACAATTGTAACATTTGAAACCATTGTTAACCCTTGCCTTCTCAGCCTCCTTCACAACTGGTTTTGCAATAGCTTTTGAAACATTCGAACTTCCACTAACTCATTTCATCGGATTGTTGGAATTTGTAAACACACCTCCTCCTCGTCTCCCTTGTTTTTCCCAAGCCAACGCTTTCTGATGTGCTTCTGCCACAGATCTTGGATCGAACATATTAACCATATCCTGAATCTGCATTCTCAATCCCCCAATGAATCTAGATGTCAGCTGCTCTTCCGTTTCCATAATATCATTCCTTGCAATGAGTTGATAGAATTCATCAGCATAGTCGTTCACAGATTTCATCCCTTGTCTCAAGTTCTGCAAACGTTGATACATCAAAGATTGATAATTGTAAGGTAAGAACGTTGCTTTCATCAATTTCTTCATCTTCTCCCAAGATTCAACTTTTGATTTCCCCATTCGTTCACGTGTAAGCTTGGTTTGCTGCCACCATGCCAAAGCTCTACCCCTTAACCTCGTAGCAACCAACTTCACTCTACGCTGTTCTGGAACTTCTTTGAAGTCAAAAATCTCCTCGACATTAGCTACCCAATCTAGAAACTCCTCCGCTTGCATACCACCCTTGAATTCAGGAATTTCAGTCTTCATCCCCGACTCCCACTTGTGATCATACTCAGAGTAATTTCTTCCTTGCCCTCGTCCTTGAATACTACCACCATCATACTCCTCTTCAAAATCAGATGCATAACGATGTCGATTCTGACCACCAACATCTCTACTCCCTTCACGTCTACCACCATCCCTTCTATCTACATTCCTCCGTTCACGATCATTCACGTTCCTCCCACGTCCTTGATCATTTTCAACACTTCTGTCTCGATTGGAATGGGGCGAGACTCTACTACCCCCATGGTTAGATTCAGGTGAAACTCTTCTCCGATTTTGATTCATCTCCGTCATAAGCTTCTCTAACCGGCCAATTCCTTCGTTAAGCTTTTCACTAAAGTTTTCATTGATTCTTTGCTCCATCTCATCAGCTTCTTCTCTTCGATACAAAGCTTCTACGTTTTGGTGGCGATTAGCTCTTCTTGGCGGCATTCTTGAAAACTTGACAAACTCTTCAACACTTCAAAATTCAAACACAATTCGGACTTTGATCCAAAATGAAACGGATCGAAAACTTCCACTTTGTAGCAAATCGCGATGAACACGATGGACAAAGCTTCGGGCTCCAATACAAATCCGATCTTCCAACTTCAAACAAATGCGATCAACTTCAACTTGCTTACGGCTCAACTCCCCAAGCTCTCGGCTTATCACTTCAAACTTCAAATTCTCGGCTCCAAGACTCGATCTAACTATGATTGGTTAGAACGGCTCTGATACCAAACTGACGCAGCGGATATTACAAAAACAATGTAGATCGTTGAATGTAGCAATCTGTGGATTGATGGATACTGAAATGCCCGAATTCGTTGATCCGAAGATACCGAACTCTAGCTATCCCGAACTCGTTGATCGCGCACGATACCGGGTTCAAAGATCTTCAATTCTTCAAGCGTTGATCAAGCGCACTTGATTCCGCGAATCGGCTTCTACAATCGTTGAATCGAGCGCACTCGATTAACCGAAAGAGGAGATAGGAGATTACACTCAACTACCAATTTGAATGAAAGCACAAAGCAATCAAAAGAGAATTTTATTCAATTTTCAACAACCTTTACAAAATGACCTTACACGCCTATTTATAGGCTACAACTCAACACAACAGAAAAACTTCAAAATATTACAAGTACTTAGGTCGAAAACGACCTATGACCTAGAATGGTGCGACCTAGAACAGACGCGACTTAGCATAGGTCGGCAGCGACCTAACAACAAACAGTTACAACTCGTTACAACCTTCAGCGACTTAACAACTTAGACAAAATACAAACAGACGACATACGACTTATAAAAGTTGCGACCTAAAAACAGACGCGACTTAACTTCAATACATCTGCTTCCTTCAGCGACTTAAGAATCAACGGTAGAGATCAATGCGGCATAAGAATCAACGACATCCAGAGTTTTGCGACCTAACAGATAAGCAGTTCCAGAAACTTCACGACCTAAGGCCGCGCGACTTAACTCCTCACGATCTAAAACTTCGCGACCTAACTTAGGTCGTTCTGTTTTCCTGCGACCAAACATAGGTCGTAATTTGTTAGGTCGTAGCTCTCCACTAGGTCGCTCGCGACCTATTACTTCAGCTCTGCACCAATCTTCACACACTGCTAACTCGCTAGCCTCCTTGTTAGCTTTAGGTCGTAACCCAGCACTTCCCTTAGGTCGTAGCTCATTTCCCCCTAGCCTGTTAGGTCGTAGCAAGTGATCTTTGAAACCGGTAGGTCGTTCCCACGACTTATGCTTTAGCTCCTTAGGTCGTACGTATTCCTGAGCGTTGGTTCCGTTAGCTCGTAGCCCATCTTCCTTAGGTCGTGAGCGACCTAAGAACCCATTAGGTCGTGAGCGACCTAAGACTTCAATTTTTAACAACTTATTTTCCAGTTTTGGTTTGTTAGGTCGTGAGTGACCTAAGACTTGTGAATTCGTAGCTCGCGCTGCATCAACAGTTATAACATCATGTCCTCACAATTGCTGATAATTTCAATAACAAAACAACGGAAAATAAACGCATACGAGAATACGACTTGAAGACCTCCAACTTGTCTACTAAGGTCCAATGCATCCAAAGCAATCTGTAAATATGCTCAGTCTGACCTAAGCATTGTAATAAAATAACACCCGAGTCAGTCTGAAAAACCAACGTGAGAAAAACACACCAACTGGATTTTAAAGTTATAAAAACCTTTCAAAACAAAGGTATCTCGTAAGACCACGCCGCACATAAACATGGACGGGTTTTTACCATACGATAACCAGAACATTTCATATGAAATCCAGTGATACTATAATAATGTCTAAGGATTCAAAGTAAATATATAAAATAGCTAAAATGCTTGCATCTCACATCCCAACATAGTTGGGAACAATCAAAATCGTACTGGCTCGTATTGGAGATTGGTTTTGACACAATGACAGGGCTACTGGGGTACCGTTCATCATGGTGCATCTCTAGATAAAATACACCGAGAGCCTCACATGGACTTCCTACGAGTCAAGACCGGCCCTACCCCACGCTGGATAGCGCCGAATATGTCATCACCTTGGTTGGTATCAATAGCCTAAATGGGCCCCGAGCATACATGATCTATAATATCGATCTAGATTAGGTGATGACCATACCCTAATGGTAGTGAACCACATAGCCTTGAAGCATCTCCCCTATTTTAGGCATTCCCGGTTGATGAGGCTTGAGGCTACGATTACCTTTTATATAGCACTTCCCACTTGGAATGCTAACACTGCCCTCCAAGCAACAATGCAGTGTCAGCATTCATCCATACAAGTTCGTTCTGGGTCTGAATGAAACACTTGAGGCTCCGCCTCTGAATTCCCATCTTCCTCAAGATGTCTTCACTTTGCAACGCTTAAGTTGGATCGAAGTGGTTTTCGGATAACATATCCAATCCTGGTCTCTTCGAAACAATATTCGACAGTTTTTTGTAAACTCAACTCCGGTTCTTTAGGAAATAAACAGCCAAAGATAAGAGCAGAGATCATCTCCTAACCGTTGTGCACAGATTTCCTTATCATTGTCCTAAGAGAACGAGACGAGATTTATACGCACAGTACAACATCATCGGAGATGAGTGTGCTATATAACTCATGTGTTTCTCCTATATATTTTCAAAGTTACTTTTGGGTCCGAATTCGATGGTCGGTTATTTAACTATCGAATACAACATTCAATCATAGATTTCATTTCCCATGGAACCCACTGAGCCTTAAATTAATTAATTTAAAATCATTTTCAAATATTTGGAAATCACTTCCATATACTTATCTCAAAAAATAAGTATATTCACAAAAAAAAATATTTTCGATACTTAGAAAATATAACCATGTACTTATCCTAGCAGTATAAGTATATTTTCAAATCATTCTTTTCGAAAACTTGAAGAACCTTTCCCATATACTTACAAATGGTATAAGTATCTTAACTAATCACTTATAAAGATTTAATTATTCAAGATTATTTAAAATGATTTAAACACAGGTATCCTTTAAAACAAAGATATAAAGATTTTGAAATATCCTTTCTCTCTTTATTTATCTTTTCATTTTACTTTAAAATATCTTCTTTATAAATCTCCAAGTTTTATTTACAAAGATACTCTTTTAAAATATTCTAGCCCATTTATAAAATTCCTCTTTTCCAAAATCATTCAGAATCTAACTTCTTTTCCAATTTTAGTTCTCTTCCTAAGTTTATAAACCCCTTTACATAAATCCTTTTTATAAAAGAGTTCCTTTTATAACAATTTATTTATTTATTTTAAAATAAATAAACTAAGACATCATAAACTTAGCTTTAATCATTTTTTTAAATAATATAAAAGAAATATGACAAAAAACATTTTAATAATATAATAAATAAACCCTTAAACCTTTAAAACATCTCCAATAGGTAAATAAAATAAAATAACTTTAAACAACATTTTAAATAAAATTAATTATCTCCAATAATATTTTTAATGAAATAATCATCTAGTTTTAAATAACTAATAACAAATTAATTATTATCTTTAAAAACATAAATAAATAATTTATTTTAAAACACTATAGATAATTTAGTAATTAACTTACAAAAATAATTTTTACAACCATTTGTAATTAACTATTAATAAAGCTCCTTGTATATATAGAAATAATTGAAAACATTTTTCTTCCAATTCATAAAATTAGAAGTAAATCAAATCCACAATTTCCAAATCTAGTAAAGGCTCCGCAATCCAAGTGGTACTTAACAAGCTACCATTACCTTCCATTTAACTTCTCAAATCAAATTGCTGGTATTTACATAATCAAGCATATATGTAAACCAATCCATAATTAACGATCAATTTACACTTAGATAAATGTCCAAATTAATATAATAGCAGAACGAGAATTTATTCTGCTAACCAATATCATTTAAAGGTAAACCCTTGCATTTATTAAATGATGTTTATTTGGCCAAATAGATAACATCAGGAAGTATACTTACATTAACTACTTTATAATTTTAAACAACGTAATTATATTAATCAAAATCAATATCAATTTATCACCTCATATATGATCCATTACTTAAAATAAGTTTGAATACAAATTTAAACTCAAACAATCTAATAGCATTTCAAGATGCTATATCGCGATCCTAGATTAAATTCAACCAATCTAATAGCATTTCAAGATGCTATATCGTGATCCTAGACCAAATTCAATCAACCAGCCAATTCAATCAATTCAATCAGATATAAATAAATTTTTATTAATTATAAACATCCTAATTAACCAAAAAGAGTGAGTTTTAACTCACCAGAGTTCTGCTTTGGACTAAAATCAAACGACGTCCGATTTTAGCCCAAATTTTCAACTTGCTCCAAATTGGACCAAACTAGTTTCATCGCAAATCTATCATCATAACAAGCGCAATGTAAAAAATTTCATCTCGATTGGACCTTGTATGAAGAAGTTATAGCTTTTATAAGATTTGGAGATAAATTAAATAATTAAACAACTTAATTACTAATTTAATTACCATATTAACATAAATCCTTCTCCCATTCCCCCCCCCAAATTTTAATTTCCCGCTTCTACCTGAAGCTTCATTCACCATGGTCGAGTTCTTCCCCTACCATATTAACATAAATCCTTCTCCCCCTCTCCCCCAAATTTTAATTTCCCGCTTCTACCTGAAGCTTCATTCACCATGGCCGAGTCCTTCCCCTACCCATATCTCCACCATCTCTCAACCGTTCGTCGAACCGACAACTCCAACGTTCATCTCTACACAAGAGCTACTTGTCCAACTCGAACATAACCAACTTGATCCATTCTTCCACATCGCGTCAAAACCCTCCACGACTGCGACAACCTTAGGTCGTGTTTCCCCCTACGTCCACCGTACTCCTCATATTGATTTCTATGGTGCTATCTCCCCTCCCGAACTCGAAATCGGCCTCCATTACCCAAATCGAAGGCCAAGTTTGTAGAAAATGCAAGCCCTAGTTCGTCCAGCCTCTCAACTTACTATCGAACAACCAAAGATGCTGCCGCACGCACTCAAGATATGCACACATGAAGATTATGCTATGAGGATTGCAATGAAATTTATTTCGTGAATTTAAAAAGAGTATACAAATTTTGTTTTGTCATTTTTTTATGTATTGTCATTTGATTTCTTTGCTCAGACATGAATAGAAGAATGAGTACGGAAGGAAAATTTTGTGTGCTGCTTGTACAATTGGTTTGAAGTATGTTTTATAATTCAAAAGTCCTGGTACCACGCCGTACAGATTTCTCGTTTACGTGCAGACCCTGAGCAACCAAATAAAAATACGGTCGTGCTTAAAACAACGACGCGATTCCAACATAATAATAATATATATAGGTTATTGAATTCTGTAAACTCCCAAAAACACTGCTATTTGATGATAAACGTCAAACGGATAATTTAAATATTTTCCAAATTAAAAATCATAGTAAAATTAGATAAAATAAATTAATAATACGTCATCAGAAATCGAGTTTTAAAAATAAAAATATAATTTCTAATTATTTATCTGAATAATTTATTTCTATAAATAAATTAACAAAGAAATTCACTTATAGCATTTAATAATTTAAAAGGAGTTAAATAAATCCGTTAAACCCATTAAATAAATATTCAATTAAATTCCAGATATTTAAATCGTTATACAAATAATTATTCCCAATTCAAAGATTTCAAACTATCATATATTTTTTCAAGCCTTTAAGATTTATAAACCAATATTTGAATAAATATAATTAATTAAATATTCAAAATTAAATGACAAAAATCCCAAGTTGTTACACTCTCCCCCCTTAAGAGAATTTTGTCCTCGAAATTGCCAAGGTAAGGAAAATGCCTCCAAACCCTTTAACATTTCAAAATCAATTAGTTGGAATAGGTTATTAATTTTTCTAAGTTTTAAAATTACGAAAAATTTCTACAGCGTCTTCTTTGCGCGGCTCGATCGGAAAAACTACAAATCGCCACTGCAGACCAATCCAACAAAAGAAAAAAAAGCCAAGTGGCCTCCCATATCTGGGGCATAAAATCATCAATTCGAATGACAATATAAATATGTACCTATTTGTTGGGCAAATAACTCAACTCATAAAACCAAAGGCGTCAAACTAGCCTTTGCTTCCAAAAACCTGCATCTCAATTTCAAATATATCCAACCAAATAATTTGCATTTCCAAATGTTAAATTTTATAATTATTATGAAGTCCATAAGATGTACATATACCATCCATACACAATATCAAATCTGATCACTCACTCATCACACAATTTCACTTCCGAACTAGTATTGTCCACTCGACTTCCCTAGTGCGGACTTTGATCCGGTTCCTTGGTTAGAAACCACCATTCTCCTTGCATAGTCATATACTTTGATAGAAAACTTTGGACTTAAATCAAAAATTTGTATCAAGTGTTCGCCGTTGAGAATCAAGTGAAAAATCCTAATTTGACCGGTGTAAATAACCTCGAAATCGTGTACAAGAATCTAGATCAAAATCAATTATGTGAATAATATGATTTACGTACCACTTACGTATTTATTTCATTGGTTCCATATTATACCAAATTCTTATTATTCACATTAAATTTTTTAACCACACTTGATTTTCCAATATAATTTTCTTTAATACTAAAATCCATTTACACGCCATTTCATGAATCATTTTATTTAACTTTACTTAAGTTAAATTCCATCTCATAGCTCAATTTCCAAATTTACTTTTCTTAACTATACCAATTATTTTAATTCATCTTTTATTTTTTTTTCTTGGTATATTCACTTTAATACTAAAATTTTTTATGAACTATTCCATAAATCCATTTTCATTAAACACTATTTTTATTTTAACCCATTCCAGAACACATTACTTAAGAACTCAAATATTTCACAACTTAAATTTATAAACATCTTATAAAACACAACTTAGTGTATCAACACTTAAAACTCAAGTTTATATGAATTTCAAAAGTTACAACTCCATCTTACAGCTCCTCCATACTTAAGTTTATTATAACATCTTATATAGCACACTTATGTTTATTATCCATTTTAAACTTAAGTATATATTTTTAGTTAATACATAAGACTTATTTTCTAAGTCATTTTATAACAGTTACTCCAAGCCACCAAACACTTTATCAAGGCTTGTCTTCATTAATAAAACACATCCAAGATTCTTGTTATTTCCAAAGTATCACTATTTTACTTGAGAAATATTACCTAAGTTTATTAACATTCTATAACTCGAGTTTATACTTGCAAAATACACTTCTATTCCCTAAGAGTATATATATAATAATCGATTTGTTTTACTTAATATGAATGTTCAACACATTTAAATCTTGTTTTGAAATTTCCGTCCCTTCAAATTTATAAGTTACAAAAACTTATTTTCTTATGCTTTCACAAAACTCTTAGCTTAGTTTCCAATTCAAACTGGAAGTTTTCGACCATCCAAAATAGTCAAAAATTCCATTTCATTGTTATAAATGAAAATTACATAATAACATCTCAAATGAGATGCAAAAACCATACTATCGTAAAGGGTATGGTACATGAGTACATAATATCACTTAGCTAAATATTTCATAATTTTAAATCCCGGTTTTTATTTCAAATCATTTTGAAATAATAATAATAATAATATCCATATATTCCTTTGTATATCAAATCATATTTTTGAGAATTTTTAAACAAATTTGCTTTACCTCAAAGCAATTCAATAACCAACTATCTATCACGGTAGCAATTTCTTACTTTGGAAACTCAAAAATGAACACAGATGATGCTGCAGTCATCACCAGAATTATTTTCTAGCGACCAAAGTGAGTTTCAATGCTTTTTAACTTCTCTAAATCCTTTTACAATAGTTCTATATATCAATACTTCCAAAGTAATACCATTATTATTATTTTCCCCAAAAATTTGAAAACAATTTCCAAATACCGATTTTAAGTTCTAAATTTCTTGGTTTAAGTCCATTTTTATTTATAAACCATATTTAAAGAAAATTTCTATTCGAAAACACTTTTCAATAATACTATTATTATTACTCATAACAATTTGAAATACCGTTTAAATTTCCGAGAGTTAAGTACTCAAATTCTCAGTTTTAAATTCTTATTTATAATATATATTTATAAATCCTACTTATATAATTTCACTTCCTATATAAGGTGATTTCATAATGGTTTTCTTAGTATAGTTTATAATGGGCAACTTTTATTATAATTTAAAACTAAACTCAATATTATCATCGAGCACCTTATAGTCAAACTGTGAAACTGAATTCACAAGGTGTTCTTATTTAATTAAACAATCAATAAAGGCTCATAAACTACCCGAGCATAAACAATAAACAATAAATGATAACAATTGAATATTATCATTCTCTAACAACCAAACATACATGTATAATTATATTAATTTTTTGAAAATTATTATTTTCATATATAAAATATAATCTAGGTAAAATTATTCCATTTACCCAAATTCAAAACAATATTGTGTCGATTCGCCTTGTTCAAGTGTTTAGGAACCCCTATCGATATAGTTATTCCTTCTGCATCGACCAGAATTCATAACCACTCAACCGATAAATCAACACAATATAAAGAATTTTTATATCACTAACAAATACGCGCTTAGGTATATATATACACTCAAACTCGTCCTAGGGTCTCACTTACCCTATCTCAAATGAGTTAACCCCACCAAAGCCTAGGTGAATGGTTAAAATTTTTAACGTACAATATTTCGATGAAATTAGTTCATCAGAAAAACCAAATAAACCTTAGTGCGAGATCGAGTATTCAATCTGATTGATTACAAAAGGGATCATATTGTGTTAATGTAACACAAGACCAAAAACTACAAGATAGATATAAGAACTCGATCGTTGAAATGTCATTTTGATCGGTTTACGTAAAGTGCAACATATTTGATGTCCTTAAATGTTAAGGATAATCGAATGCGCTTTTGTAAAGAGTTTGTTATGATATTGTAGTATAGTTTTCTTTTGAATAGTTTGATCATTTGAAAGGAAAACGAATACATAAGAATAGATGTAATTTGAGGTACAGTTGAGATGAAGAGAATGCATAGTCACTTTTGCTTCATAGAGAAACATTGGAAACGAGAATTTAATAATAATTGATACTTAATATTGGAATAAGAAATATGATTTCCGTTCCAAAATGTATTTTCACATAGAAAATTGTTTTCTATGAGATTTATTTTTTTGAGCTCAAGATATTTGATCAACAAACTCTCCACTGTAAATAGTTGCAGTGTATGAAATAAACAAATTGTATTAAGTGAATGATGAACCTCCGAATTTAGTACGCTATTATAGTAATGGTGGAAATAGTGGGAGCATGCCATATAGCACTTATTAATTGCATCATACTACGAAAATTGTTTCCGTAAAACTTACCATACATTATTTATGAAATAATGATAATTTTTCGGTATCGACTGAAAAAAAATAGACATAGCTATATTTCAATATGAATATTTTTTATGAAATAAAACTATAATGTGGTAATTTTTTTATAACAAAATTGATGCATTGGAAAATACAAAAGTATCTAATATTATAGACCAAGCCGTAGTTTTGAGAAATAATTTTATTGTATGATTTTGAATCATATGATACTTGTTAATTATATCTCAAACGATAGCTATGCACCAATTTAGTGGGAGTATTATAAGAGTTGATGAACTCTTTGGATTGATACATATGGATATATGCGATCGTAATTCTATAAATACCAAAACAGTTCCATGTACTTCGTCATATTCACCGATGAGTTATTGTCGACATGACATGTGTATTTGATATGCATGTAGTATGTCTATGGTAAACTTATAGAATATAAAATAGAAGTAAATAAAATAGCATGCGATAGAAATGATTTGGTTTGATCGAATGAGTGAGTATATTGAAAAATGTTACGAACATACCTAAAATGAATAAAAATTCATTCTCAAAATTACTCCTCCATGTGATACATAATGATGCATCGAGTAATCGAACTTTGTTGGACAATGTACGATTAATTATGAGTGAAGTTGAGTTAGTTTCTTTCTATAAGGTAATGTACTTAAGGGTAGTACATAAGGTTAATATTATTTCATCTGAATAACAGTTTATAAAATTTTACAAGATAAGGGTTTATAAGAAACTCCAACATATCCTAGGCCAAAGAATTGGCAGGTTGTGCGAGTCAAAAGATTGCACGTAATAATTGTTCATGAGGGATCTTGTATGAATCTCCCAAAAAGGATTTTGAAAAGACTGTCATTGGATGACATATTTATGTTTCGAACATAATTTTTGTAAACTAAAACCAAATCAGTTTTATAAATAAAGAAATTCATAAAATGTTTATGAATACCTATTCTATTGCACTGAGAAACAATTGTTGTTTCAAGATATACCAACTTCATTATGAAGAAATTTCTTTGAGGAATTATTGGTAGTAAAATGGAATTGGATATGATCCATGGATAGAACTGATTATATGAGATGAAATGAAATTAACTAACCTAAACGAACACATAGCATTAGAATGTCTAATAAGTATTCTCGCACATCGAAGAGAAACTATGAGGTTCTTATTAATGTAATCTTAGATTGTTTAATTAAACCATTGAGAGTGTTGACTTTATATGGTATGATGCGCAAATCCGAAAGAATTCCGAGTATGCTATCAAAATATAGATTTTGGTGGTCATAACTGAAGGGATATGATCCATCGAGCTCGACTGTGTCTTTATGAGTAAGACTAATGCAGTTGGAATTAAATGAGCAATGTTAATAAGAATAATATCACAAATTTCAATTGTTGAAATTAGCATGATAGATTCAATATTCAACATGTTCAAGTCAATTCGGCATTACTCACAAAATTATCGCTTGACAAATCCTAGTGTTTTGGTACATATGTATTGAAACAGAAAATTCTAAATAACGATTTAGAGTAAGCTGTCTACACATATTAACCAAAAATGTCTCAAAGTCAGTGGGAGCGATATTGAGTTTGTGAGCCTTTGGATATAATCCAAGAAACGATACGAAAGTATCATTTTATAAGCATCAAGATTGAATAAGCATTTTGATAGAAATATCAAATATTTTGATTTTCAATCAAAGTGCAGAGGAAGCGTGTGTTCATAAGAACGAACGTTAAAAGGAAAATTGATATTTCTAAACAATAAGTAAACAACACATTGTTGATTTTAACGATGTACTTGTGTTAAAATAAGCCTTAGTTTTTTTAATACTCAACATTGGATTAATAAATTATGACTTTCATAGTAAGTATAAAAGATGTCGGGAATGTCCCAAATGATATGCAAGGACACCTTATTAAAATGTTTAATATGAAACATGTAAGATTGATTACTTGCATTGGCCAAAGGAATTATCATACATGCCGTGTTGTCTACGAAATCATGATTTGCTTATGTATTTGATACATGGAGCAAATATCAAATCCAAATTGATATCACTAAATGGTTGTTTGAAGTGCTCTCGTGTATTTATGAAATACTAGAGAATTGTTTACATAAACAAAAACTCCTTATGAAGGAGTGTTCGAATTCAAACTTCATAAGTCATATTGAGTGTAGTATGTCAATAATAAATTCAAGTTAAGAATCTTTAAGTTGGAAATGTTCCAAATGAAAGATCATGGTTGATTCAATGAAAAGGCTAAGTACATCGCCTTGAATATTGCCGCAATAAAAATAATGTACACAAAATATAAGTGCACAAATTTATAACTAAGCTGATTCCAAATGTTGAGAATCTCACGACATTGTTATATGATAACAATGTCGTGATATGGTTCGTAATAGAACTTAGAGATCACTTGAGGTCAAGAGACATACTACGAATTGTTCCATGTGATAAAGCAGTATATCATCGTCGGAGAGAGTTGATTGACAGAGTAGATAATTGAAACATAATAGCATACTCGTTCACAAAGGGACTGACCCAATTTGTTTTGAGAAACCGATTGGAGAAGTTGGAATAAGATTTCATAATTGACCCCAAGTGCAAGTGGGAGATTGATAGAGTTAGGGGTATGCCCTAGGGGCAATTATGTAATTTGTTACATATATCTAACTCATTAAACAATCTTGTTCACAGTAAAGGTGTTTCTTTCTATTATATACTTAATCACAACACCAGAATTATCATTTTATAACGGTTATAACCGTTGGTAATCAAATTCCCAACGGTTATAACCATTGGTGGCAGGTAAGTTATAATTTTTTTTACATTTTTGTAACGGTTATAACCGTTTGGTACCTTAGTATTCCCAACGGTTATAACCGTTGGGAATTTTGGTATTCCCAACGGTTATAACCATTGGGAATTTTTTCTTTTCTAATGGTTATAACTGTTGGAAATTACGGTTATAACTTACGACTATGCCAACGGTTATAACCATTGGGAATTTTTTAATTTCCAATGGATATAACCGTTGGGAATTCCTTGCACATAGGTAAATAGCAAAATTACCAACACTTATAAGCGTTGCAAATTTGGTATAGTTGAACCATATCTTATTCCGCATCTAATAGTATTTCATTCAACTATATCTATACGAATTTATAACAATAGAAAACACGAAACTAAATTTCAAAACTAGCATATCATCAAATTATAATAAAACATCAAACGTACGAAATAGTACATATCAAATTCTACAAAGTTCATTGTGACAACTTCAAATTTCACTACTACAACATATCTAGAAGCTTACAAACAACGAATACGACACTCCGGCCAAACTACAAAACCAAAGTATTCATCCTCCAAGTTCTTCATGTATTCCTTGGAGAGTTTTGAATTTAATACGAACTCCTGTTCTTTCACAAGATAGTGCCCAGCTTCAACCAAAGCCTCAACGGTTTGCTGTAATATGAAATAATCAATCACTAGATCTAAAACATGATGGATTTCAGATTTAATTTACCACTGTATGAATTGGGAATTTGACACGAAGCAATGGATTGTTATATGGTCGATGAGATGGCATCAGAGTAAAATTGCACTAAAATAATTATACTTGTACAACATCTAGACAAGTCAAGCAGTTTTAGATAATCAAAGTGGACAATGTAACTAACTGGATCAAACATAAATTTATACCTTTGGAGGAATGGTTCTAATCGTGTAACTAACTGTAAAGGACGTTAATTTGTTGTTGTAAGAGGCTTATTCGATAGGAAGATTTGCTCATGAATGTTGCTAATCATGAGATGTGATCTAAAACTATCAGTTAACAGGTGGAAAAGAAGTTGATTGATGAGATGTGATGAAACCTTGGAGATTGACTGATCATATGTCCTCGATCTCATAGCTCCAAAAAGTCTAGTGTTGCATGGAATAAGAAGCAAACTGCGTCAGTAAATGTAAGTTCAGCCTCCTAAAACTGAAATAGATAAAGATATTGCTCTATAATAGGGATGAAGGTCAATATGTTACAGATCAAGTTCCCAATGGAAAATAAACATGTGGAAATCATGCCCATTTTCCAAACCTGATGCCTCGACATCTCTCATTAAAAACACCTGATCGTTTTCACCATTAAATCAAAATTTTATATTCTTCCTAACAAAATTCATATGTTATATATTTCTATAAAGTTTTTTTACTGCAAATACTGCAAAGATAGTTATAATTCAACGTAGTTATTGCAAACAACTGCATCTACAAGAGCTTTGAAATGACGATGCAAATATTTGTGCTTATCTCAAATTTAAAGATGCATAGGCTGGCACGAACACTCAGTAGAAATAAAGATGACTGATCAAAAGAGTACTTTGTTACCCTTAAATTATTCTGTTACCCTTTAATTTAATTCAACAGATGACTAATCAAAAGATTAGTGCTTAATTGCAATTCTACAATCCAATTGAGTGAACCTAAATATTATTTTGCAGCTAAGTATTGCAATAAATATAAACTAAAATCTATAGAACGATAATGCATAAAGCTTACGTTTAAAACTACAAGTGCTTCAAACATCCACAAAAAACTGTCCCATTTAAAAAATTTTAGTCACCTAAGAATAATGCAAATCCTCAACCAGACTTTAAAAAAATAAAGGTCGACACCCAATATGAGATAAACAAGTCTACCCAAAATGACATCAATGACCATCAACCTATTCAGATAAATGCACAAATACTAAGACCACAGTCTATAATTTAACATTCAGTAGAATAATGCAAATCATTTAAGGTGGGCAGTTATTACAAATGATAAAGTCCACAGTCTAGAGTTTAGCTTACAAACAGACCACCTAGTGAATGATGTAGAAATGAATACTCAAATTAACAGTGCAAAGGAACAATGGATAAATGAAGAAAACACTAGCCCAATGTATCAAAATCATATTAAAGCTGAAACTGTAGTAGCTCACTAGGATAACAGGCTATCCCAAGCTGCAGTGGGTCCATACTTCGAGATAGACAATACTAGAGAAACTCAAAATATGGATAGCAACTCCACTGATGTAGCGGGTTCTTTTCTTATAAAAAAAGCACAGAGAAAAATCAATACAAAACTAAATTAGCTAGAAAAGCTAAAACATATGAAGCAATGATAAACATTAATTAATAGACAATAATAAAAGGTTTGTATCATACCTTGCAATGCCCATCGACAAAAACCAAATGTGGTCGACGAGGTAAATATATCTTTCCAAACCAAACTACACTACACAACAATTAAACTTTCAATCACAGCCGATTGCACTACACAAACCAAACTGCACTACACAACAATTAAACTTTCAATCATAGCCGATTGCACTACACAAGCCAAACTGCACTGCACAACAATTAAACTTTCAATCATAGCTGATTGCACTACACAAGCCAAACTGCACTGCACAACAATTAAACTTTCAATCATAGCCGATTGCACTACACAAGCCAAACTGCACTACACAACCAAACTGCACTACACAACAATTAAACTTTCAATCACAACCGATTGCACTACATAAGCCAAACTGCACTACACAACCAAACTGCACTACACAACAATTAAACTTTCAATCACAGCCGATTGCACTACATAAGCCAAACTGCACTACACAACCAAACTGCACTACACATTATAGAATTGTTGCTTAACCAAAGAGAAACTAACCAAATCCAAAATAAGTCTACACTACAATAGAAAGTGACAATCTACCCAAAATAGAAAAGCACAAAAATCTGAACCAGTGCATGACCAGATTACTAATCACCAAATACAAAACTATAATAACCTCCTCTCACACCCCTATTGATTCAAATACCACAATTCTAGTACAAAACATTAATAAGTAGTAGGGAAATAGAAAATCTTATTACGAATTCCTCCTCCATCCAAATGTAAAAATGAATCTAGTACCTGTAATGTTGCCCAAATCTTAAGTTTATGTTATCTCCTCAGAAACTATTCTAAACTTGTGAAACTAATATTTAGAATAACTTGGTAAAAGAATCTACTGAAAATTATTAATTTATGACTACCTTGGCTTAGAAAGTCACTATTCCCACTCATAGTTAGTCAGCCTTCAGACATTCGAATTTAAGTCAAATGTTATATCAACTATGGTGGGATGTATAATCCTTTTAACTTAATGTATAATTCAAAAACAAAGAGAACAACAAAACAAAAGTTATAAATAAAACCTTTCTCAATTATAAAAAATGAACACCAAGTTATTAAAATATCAAATATCATTCTTAGGGGTAGAAATTTAGCTTTTAGCTACAGTTGCCTTAAAAATATCTAAGGAACCGAATTTAATAGAATGCTATCATTTCTATTATTAGGAATGTTCTTATTCTTTAATAAGTCAATACGAGAATATTTTTTAAGAAACTTTTTAAAACGTAAATGTTTGTTTAATTTATAACAAGGATTTGAAATCCACTTAAAACTAAATGCAGAAATCGCATATATTAATTAAATTTAAGATTTTTCCAATATAATTCGCAATTAATATATATATATATAATTTATATTAAAATCAATTAGTTGAGAGTTTTTTTACAAGAATAAGTCTAATTATATTACAATCAAAATATAAGTGCACAATATTTACAAAGGATATGTATTGTATGCTATTAAACATTAAACATGTTAAATCGGGCGAGAAAGAGTTAAAATGAGATGTTTTTATTGACGCCCCAATTTAAATCATGCATTTTACCCCTCTCTGTAATTTGGCTAAGCCTGTAACTATGCATTAATTCATATACAACAATTTTAACCGCTCGGCCTATTTTATTTAGTTGTTGTGTCATTGCCAACTCATTTAAATACAGTAAACATTTTTATTTGAATGATGCTGTTTAATTCAAAATATAATTGTAAAAACCTTGATTTGAATTGAAAACTTAAAGCACGAAGTTTGATTAATAAACAAATAGCGGATTATCTTTTTTATTTGATGTTTATTTTTGAGAAAGAAAGATGTTATATCTGAAACTTCTTTTTGATGAAAGTTTATAATATCATAGTTTACATAATTATTAATATGTTTTATGCCTAAAAATAAATAAAAATTAACAACAAAAAATACATAAACAGAGCTCACGCTTTGGTTTGATTTATGTTGTAGATGTGGCTATAGTGCCATATTTTACACTATTGTTAAGTACATGGCATTACAATATGTTATTGCATTGCATATGCATATGTTGATGCTTGCTTATGCATATGTTGATGCATGCATATGCACGCATATGTTAATGCCTGAATACGCATTTGCAGGCTGTTACATATGCAGGACTGCATATGCAATGCAGGAACCAAGTTTTTGGTTACATTAGCTTGTAACCAAATTTAAAAGGCAATTGCAAATATGCCTTCTTGTTTGTTTTTTTGGGGTAAAATGTAACCAAGAAAAAAGCAATTTCAGTTTTGGTTTTTTTCTCTTTTGGGTAAAAATTCAATGCAAAAATAAAATCAATATTTTTTATTTCCTTTTTTTCCTATGTATGTCTAAATAAACAAAGATTCCTAAGCTAATTGGATAAAAAAAACAAGAGAACTACTCACCAAATTCGTCAAAATAGTGTTGCACTTAAGCTCTTATTAATCTTTGGAAACTTCTAGATGACACTATTAGATGATCTCATGGATGTTCCATTCCGTTCTTTTTTTTGCATGGTCTCGACCATCTTTGCCTCGAGCTTCAAAACTAGCAAGCTTTATTTCGGTGAATCGCCCTTTCCAGGCAATTGTAATGCAGGCATTGCATATGCAGGCAAATGCATATGCCTTGCATTGCATATGCAGGAAAACGCATATGCTAATGCATTGAAAATGCAGGCATATGCAAATGCCTGCATATGCATTTGTAGGTTGTTATTATGGGACCAAAGATCTGCTCAAGCAAGTTATTATAGGTAATCAAATTTCGATCTCAATACTGCTTAAATATTTTAAACCAGTTGAAATGAAAAATCCTAAGTGTGCCAAGACTTACAAAGTTGTGAATTATGCTCACAAACAATGGGACAATTATCTAGTGATTTATGTAACTAGCTCTAAACCGTGCTATCCATATTTCAAAGCCTATATTACAAAGATTTGGAACCAATAAGAGATTTTCAAATATTTACAAAAGACAATGGCTCAATGTAATCAAATTTTATCGTAAGAAAGATTGTGATAAGAGTGGATCATATTTTTATGACATAAAATTGATTATGATGAAAAGGTGGGCCTGTGGAATGAACTTTAATAAAGACTTTTTACAATCAGTTCCAGTTTGGGTAAAACTTTCAGCTTTACCACTCGATTATTGGATAGTAGTGGACATTAGTCATATCGCATCGATAATAGAACTACCAATAAGAATGGACAAATATACTAAAGGAAAGACCAAAATATCATATGCTCGAGTCCTTTGTGGAGATAGTACAAACTTGAACTTTCCTGAAAAAGTTTCTGTAATAAATGAGATGAATCAAACTGTTACATAAGACGCTGAATATGAATGACTATCTGCTAATGTCGAAACTGTTGTTGCTTTGGGCATCAAGAAAAACACGATGTGTTTGAAAGGGTGTCAGTTCTAAAACAAAGTAACAATAATGAAAACACGTCAGGAAATAGGGAAATAGACCCCAAAAAACACCAAATCAAAACAAATCTTAGAATAATAAAGATGTTAAAGAGAAATAAGCAAATAATAACAAGACAATCCAAATTTACACAAATGATAAAAGTCCAACAGTCCAGTCTAATACAGATAGCTAAAGTTCCCACAGTAAGAAATCAAATATAGAAAATTATATATCAAATATCAGAACTAACCCATCGAAACCTGAAGCAAACAACACAAACACAAGGCAAAGGAACACAAGGAAATCAAAAGAATTCAAATATGTAATATCAGAAAGAAAAAAGTGACCTAACCATTAAATGATTTTTTATTTGTTGAATAATAAAACAAAAATTTATAACACTACAATTTTTTTCACAAATATCAAATTCAAAATATACCTTTGTATCAATAAAATATGATGTGAAGTATCTACTCTTAATTGTTGTTTTTGAGAACTATCTAGAAATTTCAACACTCTTGAGTGAACTAAAATGATTCAAAACGAACTCTTTTAACAAATATGAAGATAAAGGGTGAAATCCGAAAAAAAATGAGGAAAGAATATATTTTCAAACCAACTTTGGAACTCGAAATTTATTTTATCACTTCTAATAAAGAATTTGTATAGCACCATAAACAGATTTCATTGAAGTTTTAGAAAAGAATATTAACAAAAAAATTAAGTATCAAAATTCATATTTGAATATAAATTAATATGGTATTTTACTACTGAGAAATCCTAGTACTCTTAAGTGAATTAGAAAGATAAAAAAATTAGAAAAATAACTTTGAAACAAAACAAATAGATTTCAACACTTAAAAAAATTAAAGTACTTTTTTTTTCTTTCTGAATTCAGATTAGATATAGCACCATACAAAAATTTTGTGTAAGTTCAAGAAATAAATCTTACCATATATATTTGTAAACATAAATTAATGTTTGGTTTAAAATTTTAAAAACGGATATAATATCTTTAAAATTATGTTTGACTCCAACTTTATTTTATTTCCTAACTTGTCTAAGAATTTTTTCACACAAATTCCATAAGCCTGTTATGTGTACTTTGCCCTAATATTTTTGTAAGTAATTTAAAAAATAGTTTTAGTCCCACTCTAGTAACTAAAATTGCGTATAATTTGAAACTTGACATCTACAAAACAAAAAAACAAAAATAAAACCAAAAAGAGAAATCAAACAAAAAAATGATCTGAGTAACATATGAATCATTTTCCATTCATGTTAGGTATTTTGAAAAAAAGTAACTTCTGAAACTTGACAACTGAATGTTTAATCAATAATTTTCATCAATTCATGATTTCTACTTTATGTCAAAAACTTTGTATAGTAATTAACTCAAAAAAATTCCTAAATTGCGTGATGAATACCAACTCCACTATAGTACCCGACGAAACCCTAGAAAATGTTAGCTACTTCAGTCGAGAATCGAAGGCGGAGCTCGCTGATGCACAAGATAGGAAGAATAGCTACTCCAGTACAGTATCCAATGAAACCCTAGAAAACAACGATTTCTCCAAATCAGACCGCGTCGACATTGAAGGCCAAGTCGATGAAGAAGAGCAAGATTACAAAAGATGATTCCATTTGAATTCGAAAAAGAAAATTAAATTGATTTTGATATTCGCAAGATAGGAGACGAGATGGAGAAAAACCTAGATCTGTACGTAATAAAATGCGTTAAAAGCATATAGAGACAAAAATTACTAATCTACCCCTATGTTTCACCGTATTTACATCGTCTATGAGGCATCCTAACGATTTTAACCATAATAAAAGTAAACTAACACATATAACATTGAGATTTTATAACGATTATAACTGTTATAAATTATAAAAGGATAAGTGTTGTAGATTGGCTGATTTGGTGTAGTGGATATAATGTGGTTATATTAATTAATTAGTTTAATTAAAAGTATATTTAATAGAAAATTCATAAATGATATATTTTGTAATAGTAGTTACAAAGTGTTGTAACCGTGAGTAATTTTTCTCAATAAAACAAATATACCATTTTAAATGTTCCTAGTCAAGATGCATCGATATAGGATATCGGTGTATTCGTTGAGACTAGAGTATGCAACGCTCTCCAAATGTTGGGCAGTGTATTACTCATGACTACTGGGGGAACCTAGGGGTTACGTACTGATAGTTATTGGATGACTATGGAACGACTCACTCGATAGTTTTCTATTTTTTAATATAACTAAGGTCAAACATAAAGTATGGATATGACTGATTTACATAGTTCTCCTGACTTGAGAATATTGTGGATCATCAATATGAAAGATTCACTTTAATTATAGTCCAATCATGGCATGGCGTTCCATCGAGTGACTATAGTTGGATCGAGTGGAAGTATTGGAAGTAAAGCACTATTCAAGAGAGAATTCGTCTCCTCAGTTATATGGGATTAGTATCATGGTCAACTCAAAGTCAAAGTCTCTGGCCAAAGCATTTTGGTTAATAATAATTGTTGTTATTGAACCAAGGACTTTGTGTTTGGACTATAAAGTTGAATGTGGATGATACTGGAATTTTAACCATTACCAAATTCCATAAATCCGAAGTGATATAGTTTTGACGAAGAGAATTGGTGTAAATAATTGTCACTATTAGGTATCGCTTATAATAAGTAAAATTGGATTTTACCAAAAGATGTGTAAGCGATGAATTCAGCCAAAATGTCACATCACCTGCTAAGTAGTGTGTGAACATTAATATTTGAATTGTTCAATATTAATCGCTGACTGAATTTACACCTTTGAGTCGCACAACCGTAATGATGAATTCTTCGAAAAACCACATGATTTAATTAATTTATAAAAAGTTGTAAATTGATTAAATTAATTAGTATTTGAGAAATATTAATTATTATTTATTTTATTTGATGTTTGGGAGTTATTTGTAATTATTTGAATGCATTTAAAAAGGATATATTTGCGCGCATTGATATATGATATCATTGTAATTAAATAAAAGATAATTACATGCGTTAATTTATGGAATCTTATGTCATTTGATGGCACATAATTTTCAGCCATACCATGTAACGAAATAGGAGTGAAAAGAGAAAGTTAATCAAGAGAATTAATTAGAGAAGTTTTAATTAAAGAATGGGAAAGGTTTCCTTCTTTCAAATAAAACATATTCTCTAATTCATTTTGTACGTACAATTGAGTTTCTCATTTTCCATTCTTCTTTCTGTAACTTTCATGGTTCTCTCCTTCTCTAATGGCTAAAAATATGAGATCTTCCATGGCTTCAATTATTCCTAAAATCAAATACAAATAAAATCAATTATGAAAAGTGGTTTATTCCTCTTGATCCTTGCAACATCTAGAGGCTGATTTCTGAATCTAGGAGATTTGATTCATCATTCAAGGTACGATTCATTGGCTACATCTAGAGGAAAAATTCAATGTTTCAAGATGTACTTCAAGGCTTTGGAATTAAGGTATGATCTTTTTATTCTAATAATTTTGTAATGTTTAAATGAACAAAATTGAATATCTTAATTTATATGTGTATAATATTGTCTCATTTGATTTGAAAATTGTTTATGTATTTCAAATTATTTATTATATGAATTGATTGGTTTATTTATTTATTTAGATAAATCAAAACTGAAACTTGTATATGAT
Source organism: Allium fistulosum (assembly GCA_030737815.1). NCBI lineage: Eukaryota > Viridiplantae > Streptophyta > Magnoliopsida > Asparagales > Amaryllidaceae > Allium > Allium fistulosum. The sequence continues at coordinate 79,169,670 of CM060908.1, read as the reverse complement.
TAGACAATATTTTAATTTTAGATCTATGTTTAAACATTCAAATTAAAACGTAATTTTTTTTATTTCAATGTTTACATATTCTTATTGTTTGCATTTTTGCTGTAATAAAAAAATTACATATGATTAAATGATGTTTTGATAATAAATTGATTACAATTCATTTCTAAATTTGTTACCCTATTTGACATCACAATTATCCTTCTTTAACTATTCAAAGGATTTTAACATATCGCTTAGTTCAGTATGTATCACCTTTTATATTATAATTATTTATTCATATAGGTTGAATCTCCTTAGATTTGTAAATTTATTTGTTCTTATTATCTGCATCTTATTGTAATTGAAACCCACACATGATTAAAGGGTGATTTAATAATAAATTGATTACAATAAATTTATAAATTTGTTACCCTATTTGACATGACTAATATCTTTCTTTAAGTATTCAAAGGATTGTTAATATATTGCTCGGTTTTGTGTGTTTCACTTTTGTTTTAAAAAAATTATTCACATAGGTTGAATCTCTTTAGATTTTAAAGTTTATTTGTTCTTATTCATTTTATTGTAATTGAAACCCACACATGATTAAAGGATATTTTAATAATAAATTGAATATGGTAAACTTATAAATGTGTTACCCTATTTGACATGACTAATACTTTTTAAGTATTCAAAGGATTGTTAATATATTGCTCAGTTTAGTATGTTTCACTTTTGTAAAAAAAATTATATAGGTTGAATCTCTTGATTTAATTGTATACATATATATTTTGTTAACTGATTTTACTTTAGATAAGTTCATGAATACATCAGAAAATTTAAAGTGGAAATTAGCCACAAGGGCCTCTTTGGCAAGTGGAATTAGTTTCTAGGACACACAACTGAAATAATTACTTTCAAGGACAAAACGCAAAATAATTAGTTTCTAGGGCCTAAAATCCTATGAAATTATGTCCTTGAAAGTAATTGGACTGCTGACTTTGTCCTTGAAAGTAATTATTCTGCTAAATTTGGTCTTGAAAGTAATTTCTTTGAATGTGTGTCCTAGAAACTAATTGGACTGCAAAGTTTGTCCTTTTGGTGAAATGCCCCTAATTTAAATGTTATATGGTATATTTTGAATTAATTAAGAAGTTTTGGGTTAATCTTTATATAGAAATAATTATACATATATGTACATATAAAACTTAATGTTTATATTTCAAATTTTATAGTTTAAATGCTTTATTAATATCAAACAATTTTAAATAAGCCAGTAGTTTATGCATATGAATTATTTTTGGCTATTCCTAATCTTATGTCATAATGATTCATTGATTGTTAATTGAATGCTGCATAAATCAAGTTTGTCAAAAAGGGAAGATGAATCATTCTTCTTTGTCATCTTTTATTTCTTTCCTTTTTGTCCCTTATTTGATTGCCTTTAAACTTATTCTTATTTATTCATATACATCATGTTATCAATTGATCATACTTGCCTTATGTTTAACTATTCTGTCACACAATTAAGGAATGTAATATATTTGATATATTCAAACCTTATTTTTATATCCCATTCTTTACTGTTTTAGAATCAAATTAATAAAACAAAATAGGGTATCAAATAAAATACTGATTTTATTTAAAAGAAATTTAGATAAGGTCTAAATACATTTAGGCATCATAGGCCCGTTAATGATCCAAAATGGTATTTTTTTTGAAATACATCCAATTCTTCCGCTGTGGGCTGGCCCAGTTCCTTTTAATCCAAGCATACATTGAATGAACCAATTGCATCGTGTACTAAAGAGAAGGATCGACATACCTCTACCTTAGAACGATCCCATCCGATCGTTTCTTGGTTTGGCCATTTGATTGATTTGCGGGCTTCATTGCTTCGATCCACTCTTTCATATATATACTTGAACACTTATATAATTTTCCTATCTCATTAGCAAGAGTACACTAACCAAACCAAAAAGAAAGTAAACTCCATCTTCTTCCTTCCCTTCACTTCCAATCCAAATTCTCGGATCCAAAATGATTTCCCAAACTTCATCCATCTCTTAACCGATTAACTCCTTCACTATATCCACCATTAACGCCTCCATCTCCTTAGATCTAGTTTCATTATCGAATCCAAATCACCTCCTCTTTTCAATCTCTGACGTAGGTAGGTCGAAATTTCTCTTACTTGTAATAATTTAGTAATGAGATGATTTTATATCGTTCTACTTTGCATGATTCGGGTCATGGTGGTTCGATCGGCCATAATGGAGGGTGAAATGGTGACGGTCGGGTCGAGTTGTTTATGTTAGTGAGATGGTTGCGGTGGTATTTGTGTTTCGAAATGGAAGATGATGTCAAGTTTTTGGAGATGGTGATGGAGCAACTGAAATGATCGTGGTTGTACCAATTGTTTGCTTTAGGGGTTGAGGGTGGAAGATTGATTCTATCTGATCGTTCTGGGATTCAAAAAAGTGGACTGTTACTGATCGTTTCTAACAAAATTGATATGGTGAAGTTGTTAGCATAGGGGAGTGAAACGGAGTTCGACCAATCGTTATGATGGATTGGTATTTGAAAAAATAAAGAGAATTTGGACCGATCGTTTTATGGTAGAATTTTGGCCGATCATTTTTTGGATCGGTGTTTGGAGTCTTGAATTGAAGTGAAGTGTGGAACGAGAGTCGAAGGTTGGATCGATCGCAATGACCAATATGGGATAAACTCGGTTGGGTTGCTTGGACGATCGGTTGTGAAATGATAGTATAGAAATGATCGTTATGTGTATTGAGATAGATCGTTGTAGCATCATTAACGACGGTTGTTGGCTTAACTTTAATGAACATACCTAAAATCCTCAAATTTTAATTAGAACTTTGTGATGAGCTTCGGCCCTGAACGCTTAAATGGTCGTACACGACTTGCATATGAAATGGACTGCATATTCAGACGTATATGACAATTGAACTGTGGAACAAACTTGACTAATCTTCTGCATATTTATATTTGTTGCCTATGCCTTAGACAAAATTTAAAAGCCCATCCACTTATGAATGCATAATTCGAACTTTAACAAGCCAACAACTGATCCCGATGCTTAGACTGAATCCTAAGCCAGTGATGTAGGGAATCGATTGAGCCAGTCGGCGATGACGGTCACTCCGATCGAGCCTTGAAGTCTCGTCATGGTTATAGTCTTTAATTCTGAACTATTCTTCACTACATTGCACGACACTGCACCACTCTGCACTAGCACACACATTGCACAGGGGAAACGTGTTTTTTTCTAATGATGATTATCTACTGAATTTAGTAGTCATGGGTTTCGGACGTTTAGAGCATTTAGCTGCCATGTCGAACAGATTTCATGACACAACAGTACAAGTGATGAATCGAGCTCCACATCTGCTTTGGATAAACTCTCCCTCAAACATCAAGCAGAACAACCGAAAAGTTCCTATCCATCACTCGACTGTTTCTCTGTCATTCCAACCCTTCCAGTAGAAGTGATAGACCCTACCCCCGTCACTCTAGAAGACACGATATATTTGGAAGATCCAGAGGATTCTATGGCTTTGAAAATTAATGAAGCCTCTCTCCGTAGAATTTATGTCGAACATGGGATCCCTTTTGATGATGTGCAAGGCCCGACTCGGAATGACATAGCTCGTATGCCCCCTAAGGGGTTCACTGCATGCAACAAATTCATGTGTTGGGCAGAATGCGTCCCGCCCTTAAATTCATTTATCCGAGAGATGCTATATCATATGAGATTAGCATTGGCACAACTGCATCCAAATGGCTATGCCTTGCTTAACTGTACCTACATGGCATTCATGGAGTTTTTATTTCATCCTCCAACTCCTAAAGACATTCGATTTCTCATCACCTTCAAGCGACGAAAGGGAAGCCTTTCGTTCATATTTCTCGAGTCAACCAAGAAGTGCCAAATCCTGACTGTTACTTGGAACAAGTTGAACGCTTTCAAAAGCGAGTGGTTATACATTCGCTACCCAACTAGTTTTGCCAGATGGTGGTTAGAAGGATGTAAGTATTATTTCTTTGCTTAATTTCTTGAGTGCTTGTATCCAAGTCGTATCCTAAACTAAGCAACTTTTCTGGTTTGTGTAGGCTCTTATCTACGACTAGATGGAAAACAATACACAGACGCGGTCCTGGCACTAAAAAGGGTTCCACTAAATGATAGAGACAATGAGAATCTCCTTACTGATGAATGCCTCATTACCTACTGTCTGATGGAAGAGGGTCATAGTATAAGGATACATGTCACTGCTAGAGTTATAGTGACTAAGCAGTGGGATGCAGATGATGATGAAGGCCATCAAGCTGATCTTGGCGTGCCCCCAGTTGAGGGGGCTCAGGAAGCTACCGATAAAGACGTAGTAGGAGATAAGGGTGACAACCCCGGTGGTGATGATGCTTTAAGGCTGCGGTCGAATCTTCGTAAACCTCACAGCCCCCCGCTCTCGAAAAAACAAAAAGGAAGAAACTCCTTTGAGGGTTCCCTATAAGTCGCCTCTTCAAATAGCCTAAGCTATCCGTTACCCCTCAGGTTATTACGGATCGGTCCGCTTTTCAACCTTCAAAGCACTTGGACAAAACATTTGAGGCATTATCCGATCTTCCGATACTGGATGATGTTGATGCCATTTATTTTACTGACATGAGCATCGTGGATCAGAATCTCCTTTTAGAGTTGGGGTTGGAATCCATCCTACCACTAGCGGAGAGGTTACTCCTACAAGTAAAGATTCAATAACTTGTCTGTTGGGATGACACAAGGACACGCACATTCGCACGCACTTCACAATATCGCATTGCACTTATCTCGTCTCCTTCAACACTTAAAGCCGATTCATTCTTTGTCTTTCTTTTTAGAAACAATGGTGGGGAAGAAGCACATGTTTCAATCTCTACAAGAAATATCACACTAGAATCCTCATTCTCGCTCAGGCCCATACCACCAAGGTAGTGGTCGTGAATACGACCCTAGCTATTACTCTAGTCGGGATTGGGATTACTAGAACAGAGGTGACAAAGACTGGTCTTCCCATGATAAACAACGATCCATGTCCAGATCTCCTTCTAAAGATTCTGAAAGGCAACAAGATCGCCGCGACGACGTTTCTCCTATTGACACCTCTCATGGTCCCGCTTCCACTTCAGTTTCTTCATGGTCCGTTTTTCCATCTCATCCTCAACGACCCAGTGATCATCGGTGTCATAGTGGGCATGATGTTTACCAACAAAGGCCAGACAAAGAAAACGCTGACACCCATGTTGTCACTGAAGCTCAACAAGTCGATGCCGCCGCTCGTATGGCCCAACTTAAGTCAGATTTTCCAAATGCATGTCTAAATGGATTTTTCTTTGTACCTAATCTTAAGAAAGTTCCTGAAAAAGTCCAACAAATTATCATGGATTGTGTGAATGATATCTATAAATAGTATATTGAGTGGATGAGAGCAACGGAGAGGATCTCTAAAGTATCTTAGGAGAGAGCGGTGGAGATTGAGAATTTGAAACACCAAGAGGCCTAGGACAAGCGGATCATCGAAACTCAAACCAATGAGTTAGAATCTTTAAGGAGCTCATAGGCAGAAGCCAAGAGAAAATTAGAAACAGCCATCAAAGCACTCGAGGATGAGAAGGACAAGCACTTGGCCGAGGTAGAAGCACTTCTTCATCGGAACCATAAACTGATGTTAGAAAGGGATGTGGCCCAAAGAAGCGCAGCTGAGTACAAAATAAAGTTTTAGAGTGAATCCAAAGATAAAAAGGAAGTGCTAAAAATTGGTCAGGATGTCGATGATGAATTGGTTACCGTCAGGCTTGAAAGAGACGCGACTATTGAAAAGGCAAAAGACATTGATGCCCTCATTAAACAAGAAGTGGAGGCCGCGAAAGAAAAGGCCAGAGAAGAGATTATGGAAGAACTAGATCCACTGCTTATTCTTTACAACGCCAATGTCTTGAAGCACAGAAACTTGGAGTGGCTCCAGGGTGACTACCCTTACCATCTTGTACATGCTTGGGAGCATCTTGTTCGTCGACGGAAATTCTATCGGATTAGAAAACTGTCGAACGAATTTAGAAATAAAATATAACCGCAAGCGCACGATGTACGAATGTAGCACGTGGCGAATACGGGTCGATCCGCCGGGAATTGTTGATTTAAATTTCCTATTCAATCAAATTATACCGAAGTCGAGAGTGAATTAAACTAGAAATGTATGAAAACTAGCTAACTAACTAAAAGAAAAGAGACGCAAATATAAGAGTTAAATGACAATTTAGAGAATAAATCCACTCTCTAGATTATGTAGTTCAACACATATGAAATCATAATCTCCCTTTTATGGTCATTAGTGCTTTAATTGATGTGCTTATCATAAGTATGGCATATTTGTGCTATTGATTAGCCAACATAAGCCATCAAACTCTAACACACCCCTTAAACCGCTTACTAACTTTCATGAAATTTGACAATGAAAATGAAAATGAAATCTATTTTAAGTATGGCCTATTAACTATTAATTAGAAATATAGACCATCAAATTTTAATTTCAAATCACTTTCTTATGCCATAATCATATTTTGATGAAGAGACATTTGTGTTAGTGATTGTTTAAGCATAGCCTATTTGGTGTTGTAACGACCCGATATTTTCAACCATTCGCATCCATTATAAGTGTATAGGTAGACACTCATGCCGGAATTGGATTGCTCAAAATACCGCGTTGTAAATAAAATTTGGCAAATCTCAGAATATACAGTAAATAAATATAATCACAGATCACAGACACAGAGTAAAATAATGCAGCGGAAGTAAAAGAAATAGTAGTTCATGAAGCTACTATATAAATATATCAGAGTTACATAAGATATAACAGAAGAAATAGAGTACAACATAAGTCTCAATACAATAACCAAGTACAAGCTGAGTAGAACAACGGAATTGAAATAGGTAGGACATGACAAGCAGATAATCTCCAACGATTCAAATCTCCAAGAGAGCGGAAATCCAAATCTGTGAATAACTCAGGCTGACCCGAGCATAAAGCAAAACACAAACACTCGAGTCAGGACAATATATACTTATATAATGTAAACCAACTCAAGTAAACTGTAATAAGGTACAAGTAACTTAAAGAATGCTTGGGATCGCCCATTCTTTAAGGATCCGTTAAACTATTTACTATGTAGTAATATACGCTATATACAGTAGTGTCTAATTAGTAAAGTATAATCATATAGAAAATAGCGTTAAGGGGATGGTGAACCTTAACGCGGTCGGATCTTTAAACCAAAATCGTAGTGGGCTCGATATGGTAGGTGACACGGCACACAAGGCAATGCCAGGGTAGATATACCAATTACGCACACGGACTGATGGAAACGCATAGCAGCCACTACCGCTCCACCTCGAACAACACTCCCAAATCAAGGGTGCGCACCAAATCAATCACAAGTAATAGAATGGTATCGAAGAAGTGTGTCCGATAAGAGGTGCTACCTCACTGGTCCGAGATCGCTCCTGTTTTAGCCACCTTATGCCAACTCACGGGAGTTGGGTCCACGTATATACCTTAGGATCGTCGTCACCATCCTACTTCATTCTGGAAACTCCACCGCGTACATAGTTGTCAAAGTGGTTTTCGGTATCGACAGAGAGTATGTCCATATCCGATCTCGGTCTCTTTAACAACCAATCGTTATTATAACCCGTGGTTATAATTTAAAACAGTTTATACTTCAAAATAGAATATCATTTCAAATCCAAATCTTTATCAAAATAAAGATTAAATCAATTCCAAACCATTTCAATATATTTAAAATATCATATCATTTCAAACCTTCATTTCAATATATCAAAATATCATATCTTTCCAAAACTTCATTTCAAATCATTTTAATATATCAAAATATCAAATCTTTCCAAAACTTCATTTCAAATCATTTTTATATACCAAAATATCATTTGAGTTCAAATCTAAATATTCAACTTTAAATACTTTTTAAATTTAAAGATATCGTTCATTTATTATCATTTCAAGTCACCTTTTTAAATAGTTTATATTTCAATCAAAATAATTCATTTAAACCATTTAAAAGTGTAATTATTGTACTTTCAAATCAAGTATTAAAATTTCCAAAGTTTCAATTCAAGTCAATCATTTATTTCAATTAAATTTCCATAGACCATTTCAAATCTTATAAATTTCAAATATAGATTTAATCCACAAAATAACTATTCAAATTATAAAATAAATTTCAAAGCTTTAATATCCTATATTTCATAAGTCCAATATCTTTTAAATAGATTCGAATTACAAGTAAATCAATAATTTTCATACTAATATAAACTTCAATTATTCATTCAAATATTTAATATCATTTAATTAATTTATATTTAAATACCATTTAACCACATTTTCAAAATAGTTGTATTTCCCAAATCAACTATTCCATTTAAATCATTTAAAGTCAATTCATTATATTTAATAATTAAATATTTAATTTCCAAAATTTAATCTTTTTCAAAGATCATTTATTCATCTGAATTTATTAAACAAATAAAATTCAACTTTCGCAACACTTAGAAAATGCTACGAAATGTTATGTTTTAAAATAATTCATTAACAAAAGACAGCATTTAAAATGCTGTAATATCTTAACTTAGTTTCAATTAAAGTTTTAGTTAAATTTAACCACTATAGCACTAACAAAGTGCTATAATAATTCTTAGTTCAAATTTGCTATTTGGTTCATTTAAAACAACTACAGCATTTTCCAATGCTGTAATATCTTTACATTACATTTCAAAAATGCTGTCAAATCAAATTCAGAGTTTTATTTACAATTTCACACATAATTAACTTTTAATATAAATCATTAAACTTATAAAATCATATATTTTCACATTAAAAACAATCATTTAAATGCCTATATTTCTATGATTTTATAAAGTCAAATTTCCATACAAAAATCAAATTAAAGAACCAGTAAGAGCTTTCCAGCCGGTATTATTAGGAGAAGTCCTCGTTTAAATCGTAAAGCTTATAAGTAATTCAATGGAAGGATATATTTTGTTTTTTGTGGTTTTGGAGTTTGTTGGTGGTTTGTGTAGATGTATTATATTGAGATGTTTCAGCTTGGTTGTTGAGGTTGCGGTTGTGGAACTTATTTTCAGACAGCTACATCTCTTTGGGTGTCGCTTTAGGCCATGGTTTCTGGACGGTGTTGTCTCTTTAGGATTTGTTTTTAGTTTTTTTAGGAGTTTGGGTGGGTTTGATTCTTCTTTTGTATGGGGGTGTCTTTAGCTACCTGCCAGGCTTGTTGGCAGCTCCTTTACTATTGTTGTTATATATGTGTGCATGTGTGCTCTCCTCTCCTGTAGAGGATCACACATTTTTCTCAAAATAAAAAAATAAATAACAATTAAATTTTCATTTCTTTAATTAAATTCTTACCTTAACAACTAAGTTTAAATTTCCAAAATATAACTTATTTCCATTTATTTTACTTAATTAATATTTCACTTTTAAAACAAATTTCACAAAAATTCAATTTAAGTTATATTTCCAAATTCAGCTTAAATATTCATTTATTTCATATTTTAAGTTATACAAAATCATTAACACTTTATAAAATCATTATTTCTTAATAAAATCTTTAAATTCATTTTAAATCAAATTTGTCATATATTCTTACTTTACATAAATTCCATTTATAAACAAAATCATAAATTCCAAAATTAACTTATATTTCAAATTCTACTTCACCCTTTACTTAATTAACTTATTAATTTGTAGAAAATCACAAATATTTTATAGAAATCATTTTAATAAAGTTTAAATCAAAATATCATAATATTTACATTTTTAAAATATTTTAAAAAATTTAGAAAAATATATAAACCACGGGTCTGTATATAATTTTCTAGCATAGGTCAAGTGATACGGATATGTATCATTTCAATCCGCAGTTTACAAAGAAAAACCGGGTTTTATCATTTCAAACCCGCAATCCCAAGTAATATAATAAATAAATAAAAAGTCGCTCAGGCTTATCATTTCAGCCCATAACAATCTTTCCCTATTCTAAAGTCCGTTCGGGTATGTATCATTTCAACCCATAGTGATTTCTATACTAACAGGGAACTTGTAGTGGTGATAACAGATATAAATAACAGAATAGCATGAAATAACAGTAACATATGATATAACAGGTGTAATAACAGGTGTGAACATCATATGATAATAATATAAGCATATATAACATGATGATATACATAACAGATTCAAATGGTGTCGGTTTATCAGTTATATAGGTACATATTGTCTGGTGAGAATAACTCACCTGTATTGAGCTGGAGATTACAACCAAGGCACACAACACAAACACAATGAAGGCACGACAACTCGAATACAACTTGAAAGTGGAGAGCCAAAGCTAATAGCCTTGAATACATTTATACAAAACAATACAATTTATATAAGTTTCAAAACAATTCAACACTAGACAATGTTAGAAATCAATGCCCAAAACCAAGACAAATGTTTTGCACTTGTTCTCAACTTCACATACTTTAGTTATGGACTGAAATAGCACAGCAAAGGCATGAATTAAGGTCTGGTTTGGGTCCCTACAGGGTTGGCCTAGCATGGGTTTGATGGTGAAGAGAGGTATAGGTGCAACAAATCTACTCTACAAGGCAAATACAAGGCAAAAATCAACATTTCAAGGCTATGAATGGGTTCGACCAGAGGCTATGTGGGTAAGGCCTGATGTCCAGAAGGTGGTGGATGATGTGGCAGAGGGTGGAGGTCATGTCAGAGGTGGTGGTGGTGGAGGAAGTGGCGGCTAAAGGTGGTAGAAGGTGATGTTGCAATTCTAGGCTTGGTTTGCATAGTATGTGATGGTTTTGTGCATTTTGGTGGTGAGACTTGCCTTGGGGTTGCTCGACCTGATGGGGTGGAGGACTGGAGGGAGTGATGATCAGAGAATGAGGTGGTGGAGGTCGGCCAAGGGCTGGTGGAGGAAGAGCCAAGCAAATCTATTGAGAACAAGAACAAAACAACATAAGAAAAATCAAGAAAAACAAGATAAGAAGAAGAAAGTTTTACCCAAAAATTTCTCAAGCAATGGAGGTCGGCTATTTTGGTGAATGAGATGTTTTATTTACGAAAATGAAGTGAAAAATGATCAGCTGAAAGAAAGAAAGAGGTCGGCCAAAAGAAATGAATGCAAGAGTTAAGAAAATGAAGAGACGGGAAAACAAAAGGACAAAAGCAACTAAAGAGACACAAACCTTTTCAAATTTCTTTTATATATATTTGTAATTTATAAATACATATAAAAACTGAGAAATAAATATAACAACTCAGAAATAAAAATAAATATATAAAATAAATAATTAAATTTTGAATAAATAGAATTTAAATTAAGAAAATGGCTTAAAAATGCAAACTAGGCTTTAAAAATTAGAAATAACTTCAGTACACTTTGGAAAAATCTATTTTAATTTAAATACATGTAGAATGAATATAAATAAATTAAAAACAGAAAATAAAATTGAATGCATAAAATAAATAAATAAATTTTAATTATATATAATTAAATTAAGAAAATGGCAAAGAAAATGGAAACTAGGTTTCAAAAATTGAAATAAATTCAAGTAAACTTTAGAAAAATTATACTATCACTTTAAAATTATTAAAAGATAAAAATATACATAAAATAACATATTAACACATATTAAAATAAAATATGAAAAAGAAAATATAATTTATACAATTTAAAATAACAAAATTGCAGAATAAAACAAATTGCACTCAATATTGAAATATACATAACTTTTACAGTTTAACTCCGTTTTCAACGAAACAAAAAGCAGTGTTCAAGTTATTACATCTATTTTCATAATAAAAGATAGAATTTAAGATTTTATATAATTTGTATTTGAAGTTTAAAAGTCAAAGATTGAACAGTTTGACCAGAATTTCACTTTTCAGTGAAATATCTAATTTATACTAGTTTGAAACTATAATTCACTTAATAATTATCATTTATATATAAAAATGAAATGTTTGAAATAAAATAAGTTTAAAATAATTTAAAATAAAAATAAAGTCAAAATTAAAATATATGCAAAAATCTAGGGTTGTTACACTCTCCCCCACTCAAAACTTTTCGTCCCCGAAAAGGAATGAGGTACGGGAAAGCACAAGAAAAATAAAATTAAAATGAGATTAAGACAGGATGACAAGGAGATTGAAATTATACCTGATAACTATTGTTATAGGTAAGTTTAACAAGGTGGAGATGGCAAGCAATGCTCAAATTAAAATAAGTACCAAAGATTATTAAAGATTATAGAAAGATTTCTAAACAGAAAGATTATAAAAAGATGCCTATACCAGTCTGTAACAAGATGAGGAAAATAAGAACAACCAAAAGACAGTTTGAAAACAAAATAAGATAATAAGTTTGAAACCATGGAAATTTCAACTTAAATAGATAATTAATTTTACACAAGTTAAATAAATCTTAACTATTTTTAATTTCATTATCTTATCATCTAATTTCTTAAACTAACAATCTCTAAAATCATGGATTTGAAAAATCATTATTATACTCAAAATGTACTTAATAAGTTTAATTCCTATTTATTCCTAATTAAAATTAAATTTATCCCTCTCAATCTATTTTATCACCTATGTTAAATATACTTACACTTATTATAACTGTTTTAATTTATTTTTAATTCCCTTAACATCATTTTGTATTGTAAGTTATTCCATTACTCCTTTTCTCTATTTACCTCTGTTAATCTTTTTATAACTAAAATTTAAGTGTATAACATTTATTATAACCACTCAAATTTTATTTATAAAATCTTTTTATATTGTATATTATCCAATTACATTGTTAACTTCAAAAATTAAGGTAAGTTATATTGGAATGCAATTGAGTATTATACAAATAAAACTTTCTAAAACTAATATACAGTATAAACATTCTAATTCAATCATTTCAAGCTTGAATATTTATTCAAAAAATTTTATTTTTCTTTTTATACTTGAAGTTATTATTTAAGATAAAATTTAAGAATAAAATTTCCGATTCTTTTCAAACCATTTAGAGATAAATAAATGTATGTACATAATTTGTCAAATCAAATTTAAATCATATATCTATATATATTAAATAAAATCATCTTTTAGAAATTCAAATCAATCAAATTTCCCAAAACAAAGCTGTTGTAAAACTACAGAATGGTTTCTTCACTTCGAAACTCGAAAATGAAAGTCGATGATGCCGTGGTCATCACCGAAATTATTTTCCAGCGATAAAGAGAAGAGCACTAAAATTTTAAAACTTTAAAATTCTTTGGAAACCAATTTCTATTCGAAAATACTTTAAATAATATATCCTTTTAAAACTTTAAACACAAGGTTTGAAACCATCAGAAATTAAATTCTCAAATTCTTGATTTAAATTCATTTCAGTTCCCAAATCAATTTATAAACAACTATTTATAAATTCATTTATAGAATGATAAATCAAATATTATCATTTCAAATAATCAATTTATTAAGTTCCATAATATTTACTTATATCAAAATTTATTTCATTAACCAAATTTTAAAATAATATTGTGTTAGTTTGTTCTGTCAAAGTGTTTTAGAAATCCTATCGATAGCATTGATCAGACGAATCGATCGGAAGCCCAAATCAACATCAACAACTCAAACAACACAATATATAAAAAAACATAGATTTAAAAGTACAATTCAAAATGTTTGGAGATATTTTGGAAGCAAAAACAAGATGATTAATTAACAAAATATGAAGATGGGTAAGCTTAGATAAATCGCGGGCAACCTTAACCGGGTCAACCGTGACTTAACGAAAAAGATCAAATGTATATTTTTTTCTGGGGTAAATCTATATCCGATCTCAAGAGATAGAGTTTGGAATAACAAATGATATTAGCATTTAAACCAAGGATAGATATAAATCTCTGGTGAATCAATGCTAATTTGTAAAGGAGTTTTCCCCCTTTTACAAGAAAATTAGAATATTGGCGAGACCGCCAATTCACTATAAAGATCATTCGAAGTGGAGTTATGGAATACTCCAGAATAAAAAAAAAGATGAATAGTGAGGGGCAAGGATGGATTTTGGAACCGCAGGGAACGTTCCAAAATTCAAAGGAAATTGGAATCAAACGGAAAAGATTCAAGCTCGAATGAAAGTGATTCTGTAAATAAATTTACCATACATTCTAAGTTTTGCCTAGAGCTACCAAAGCTCTGATACCAACTGTAACGACCCGATATTTTCAACCATTCACATCCATTATAAGTGTATAGGTAGACACTCATGCCGGAATTGGATTGCTCAAAATACCGCGTTGTAAATAAAATTTGGCAAATCTCAGAATATACAGTAAATAAATATAATCACAGACACAGAGTAAAATAATGCAGCGGAAGTAAAAGAAATAGTAGTTCATGAAGCTACTATATAAATATATCAGAGTTACATAAGATATAACAAAAGAAATAGAGTACAACAGAAGTCTCAATACAATAACCAAGTACAAGCTGAGTAGAACAACGGAATTGAAATAGATAGGACATGACAAGCAGATAATCTCCAGCGATTCAAATCTCCAAGAGAGCGGAAATCCAAATCTGTGAATAACTCAGGCTGACCCGAGCGTAAAGCAAAACACAAACACTCGAGTCAGGACAATATATACTTATATAATGTAAACCAACTCAAGTGAACTGTAATAAGGTACAAGTAACTTAAAGAATGCTTGGGATTGCCCATTCTTTAAGGATCCGTTAAACTATTTACTATGTAGTAATATACGCTATATACAGTAGTGTCTAATTAGTAAAGTATAATCATATAGAAAATAGCATTAAGGGGATGGTGAACCTTAACGTGGTCGGATCTTTAAACCAAAATCGTAGTGGGCTCGATATGGTAGGTGACACGGCACACAAGGCAATGCCAGGGTAGATATACCAATTACGCACACGGACTGATGGAAACGCATAGCAGCCACTACCGCTCCACCTCGAACAACACTCCCAAATCAAGGGTGCGCACCAAATCAATCACAAGTAATAGAATGGTATCGAAGAAGTGTGTCCGATAAGAGGTGCTACCTCACTGGTCCGAGATCGCTCCTGTTTTAGCCACCTTATGCCAACTCACGGGAGTTGGGTCGATTTATATACCTTAGGATCGTCGTCACCATCCTACTTCATTCTGGAAACTCCACCACGTACACAGTTGTCAAAGTGGTTTTCGGTATCGACAGAGAGTATGTCCATATCCGATCCCGGTCTCTTTAACAACCAATCGTTATTATAACCCGTGGTTATAATTTAAAACAGTTTATACTTCAAAATAGAATATCATTTCAAATCCAAATCTTTATCAAAATAAAGATTAAATCAATTCCAAACCATTTCAATATATTTAAAATATCATATCATTTCAAACCTTCATTTCAAATCATTTCAATATATCAAAATATCATATCTTTCCAAAACTTCATTTCAAATCATTTTAATATATCAAAATATCAAATCTTTCCAAAACTTCATTTCAAATCATTTTTATATACCAAAATATCATTTGAGTTCAAATCTAAATATTCAACTTTAAATACTTTTTAAATTTAAAGATATCTGTAACAACCCGCATATTTGTCGATTTTATATTTAAATATTTTATTTAAATATTTCATCGTTCGTCGGATTTTAGTCCGAAAAGCTAATTTTTGCAAACAGTCGAATTGGGACTCGAGACCACTTCCATTGAGTCCAAAATGTTGTTTGCGACTTTTTTGAGTATAAGCTTCAATATGTTTGGAGATAGTAGAATTTTGCTACTTTTCACTTAGGGCTTTGGGTTTGGATTCAGCCCATTTGCCCAATTCTGGTTTTATCAACCCAACTCCACTCCAACTCTTCATTACTTCATTTCTAAATCCTAATACTCAAGCTTTAGCAACAATGGTGGGAGAGATGGGAAATGGAAATTCCTAAGCCCTAATTTCATTTGCAAATCCAAGTTTTATCTCAAAATTCTAGAAGAAGCTATTGGTAAGCATCTTCTTCTTCTTCTCCAACTCATTCTCCTTCCAATTTCAGAAATTCCTAAACCTAACTTTGGGAATGTTCTTCTTTTAAAGCTTGGATTCAAGCTTCTTGAGTTGGGATTGAAGAGGAATTGGTCTATCTTTTGTTTCAAAGCTTCTCTCTTGTGTTTTCGTGTATAAAGGTGAGATTTTTATCTCACATCTTAGTCTATGATTATCTTTGAGTGTTAGGCATGAATTCCTAACTCTCATTCATGTGCATTTGCTTTGATTCGGATTGGTTTTGTGAATATTTCAATTTTTGGTGTTTCGAAGTTAAATCCTTAAAAAATCATTGCTATGGTGTTTGATCATATTTTTAGTGTGCATCGAAGAGCCTATAGGGCTGGGTTGTCGATTGACGGAAATCCTTAGCGCCCGTTGCTCGCCCGATTGCAATTCGGAAGGGATTGGCATTCATTAGATAGGCGTGGGAGTGCTGGTAACAGGCTCCGGTCGACCGACCTCAGGGTCCGGTCGACCGACCTGCTACTCTAGCATTTCCCTGCCTCTGTTTTGGGGAGTGCAGGTTACAGGCTTCGGCCGACCGACCTTAGGGTCCGGTCGACCGACCTGCTACCCGAGAATTTCTGCCTCTGGTCCGGTCAACCGAACTCAGTGAGCCGGTTGACCGACCTGCTCCCTTTTGCCAATTATGCCTATATTGCCTATTTTGTTTGAATTTCCAACTTTAATCGATTCGTGTTGTCTCCCTTTTGTTGTTATCATTTATTATCGACTTTTATGATATTTTCTTTGGGAATTATTGGAAATATCCATTTTGATGGATTTGATATCGATTTCTTTGGATTTTATTCACGTCTTCGAATGTGAATTTTTATGATTGATTGTTTCTACAATCACTTCTATGATTTGTCACTCCTTGATGTATACATATTCTTTTGCCCTGCACTTGTGTCTTTTCTTTTGTGTTATGTTTATTTCTATATTTGTTTCCGAAGTCCATATAGCCACTGTGTAGTAGCTTTGAGTTTGTATCCATATGTCGGATTTCCTCTTGAGATGAAAAGTTTTATTTTTATCTGGCATATTGATACTCGCACAAAGCAATTATACAGATGGTCGCTCCTCAACAGCCTTATTCTCCGTGCTAGTTGACGGCATTACCTCGTAGTGTCCTTGGCTAGCGTGGGTATAGAGGTGGGGCGTCACAGCTTGGTATCAGAGCCAAACTTCGGAACAATGTAGAATAATCTAGCAAGGATCATTGTCCTAAGTCTTTCTTAGGAATCATGCCCTAGGATTTGATTCGGGTCTTCGTACCGTTCTATCCTATTTCCTTTTATGATTCCTTGTTTTATCAATCAAGTTTGTTTGATATTCATTCTGAGATTAACCTTTTTCTCTTTTCTTTCTTTCTTAAAGAAAAGAAATGGTTAGACCTGGCCGTCCCAGCGCCGGTCAATCCAGTGCTACTCCTCAGGAGGGAGTATTTATGTCTGCCCAGCAGCTTCTAGATCTTGTTAAAAATGCTCGAGCTATCGGACCCATTCCAGAGCCTACTCATTCTCGATCCGGTTTTGCACGCTTGTGTAGAGATTATACCGATTTGGGTGGAAGGCCATTCCAGGGATCCGAGAGTGTCATTGAAATTCAAGCTTGGCTTAGATCTTGCGACCGCATCTTTTCTCGCATGAATCTTGTTGATCTCCACCAAGTCCAAGTGGCTTCTAGCATGCTCCAAGAAAGAGCATTGGATTGGTATGAGCTTCTTATTTCTGAAATCGATGAAGCGGATCTCACTTGGGAGCAATTCCGGGAAAGATTCGAATTGAAATTTGTGCCGGAGGCTGAAAAAGTAACTTTGGCCCGGCGTTTTATCGACCTTGTTCAAGGTGAATCTTCTGTGATGGACTACGTCGCATCTTTCGAATCTCTTTCTAAATACGGGGTTGAATACATTAATACCCCATTGAGGAAAAATCAGAGATTTGTTTATGGCTTGAACAAGAATCTCAAGAAGCCATTACTTCTAAAATTGGAAGTTTCTTTCGATCAGCTTATTGATATCGCTCTTCGTCTTGAAGAGGTTGATAAAGAGTGTGATGTTGAAGTTGTGGGTGCTAAACAAAACTTCAACAACAACATGAAAAGGCCTATCAAATTTGCAGGCCCCAATCCCATCAAGAAAGGGAAGCAACAAACTCCGGTAGCAAAGATTCCTACCTCTAGTCGTGGACGATGCTACAATTGTGGTCTTACGGACCACTATGCAAGGGAGTACCCGAAACCTCTCTTTTGTCGTTATTGCAAAAGCTCGGGTCATCTTATATCTACATGTCCCGTTCTTAAAAGTAGGAGAGAGGGAGAGCTAAATGTTGTTCAAGCCCCCGGTGACACATCTCTTGGTATAGGTAATTCTCCTTCTATCTTTGGCGATATTTCTTTTGAGATTATCTTATTCGAGTTCTTTTTGATATGGGTTTCATCTCATTATTTTTATATCAAAAGAACTTACGATTCTTTTTCTTTAAACATTTCTAGGCTTGATGACTTCTTTGAGGATTGCGAATCTGGATTGGTGGATCCGCAACACTCAATTTGCTTTTTATTGATGTCGAAATTATTTTATGTGATTTTTCTTTCCGAGCCGATTTTTACTTATGCTTCGGAATTGACTTTTGTAAGGATTGGCTTAATTATTATGAAGCCATATCCTTTGTCCCGTGTGGACTATTAATCTTCGACATTTTCAATCTGTTAAGCAGATTTCTGTTTTTTTTCCTTTGTGATTTTGATTCCAATTTGATGGCATCATTTTATTCTTTAAGCTCACATGATGAGGAAAGTGTTATTTCTCTCATTCATGTAGTTTGAGAATTTTCCGATATTTTTGAGTTTGTCTTAGGATTATCACCTAAGCAATCTTTTGAGTGGTGTTAAGGTCTTTTTAGCTCGACCTCGCAACCGATTTTCATTTGCTACGAGTTGCGAGAGTTAGCATTCCATTTACCACATTTCGCACTCGTTATGAAACTTATGAATGACTTATTATGTCATTCAGTTTGTCCAGCTTATTTCATCCATTTTGTGAATCGAGTATTCTACAATCTCGATGACTCCATTCTTGTATTTATTGATTTTGGGATGAAAACAGCAATTTAAAATTTTTGCAAATCTTTTTCATAAGATTTATTTATAAGTACAATTTGATTTTGCTCTTAAACGAGCAAAGAATATTCTTAAAGGTTTTTAAGAAACATGTTTATCATATAGAAGATGATTTTGTGATTGTATTGCCCATTGAGTGCTTTAAGAATTCTGGTCGATGCGCTTGATTAACGTTATCGATAGGAATCTCCTAAACGCTTTGATGATACAATTTGACACGATATATTGACTTGTAAAAATGTAAACTTTTCTAGAAAGATTATTACATAAAGATAAATGTAATTTTTGAAAGTTTTAGCTTTTCGGGAAAGAAGATTATTTGAAAGAATTCTTTTCCGATACTCTTATTCTTGTGATTCCCGAAGGGAACCAAGACCTTATCTTTTGTACCAATGCTAATCGTATTGGATTGGATGCCGTTCTTGCAAAAGAGAACGTGCTATCACTTGTGCTTCTAAATCATTAAAGCCGATCGAGACTAGGTATGCCACTCATGATCTAGTGCTCGTGGCTATTGTTTTCACTTTTTAGAGTTGGGCATCATTATTTTGGGGGAGAAATTTGTTCTCCACCTCGATCATAAATCTTTGGAATATTTATTTTCTCATAAGGAACTTAATATTGGATCGAGTTCCTGGCATCTTATGATCTTGATATTCTTTTTATTCCTAGAAGGGAAATCGTGTTGCCAGTGCGCTTAGTCGTAAGCAACAAGTGGTTGATTCTTTGATGGTGTCTGAATGGAATTATCTTTTTATCAAGTTCATCGGACGTTTTGATATACATACTTTGTTTTATTGAGCTTTATCTCATTTCTTTTATGGACTAGCGTCCGATGTTCTTTTATGGTATTCGGTTCATTGGACGTACTGTTTTTGTACTACGTCGGTGTTCCGAATTATTCGAGTTTCCGTTCATCTGGCGTACCATTATTGTACTACGCCGTTGCACCGGCTCAATTTTCTGTTCTTGACGTTTTCCACGTCTTTTAACTATGGAAATGATTTTAGATTTCCGATTTTTATTCTTGGCCTGGTGTTATAGTAGGGATTGAAGTTTCACCAGATTTGACTTATGAGCAACATTCTATTCGCATCATTTCTTCGGGGGTTGAGTGCCTTCGAAATAAAGTTGTTCCTTTTTGTGAAAGTCCGATGGTTCTTAAATCCTAAGGATTTCTCTTGGGAATCCAGAGAATTCATCGAGCGAACACGTTCGGACTAACTCTTTCGTGCTCTTTATGGTGAACTTCCTATTTCAAATTTTCTTTTGTGTTGATATGCTTTTATGGTTGTTACTTTTTATTTTTCTTCTTAAGTATTGCGAGGACGCAATTTCTTTAAGGAGGGGAGTCTGTAACAACCCGCATATTTGTCGATTTTATATTTAAATATTTCATCGTTCGTCGGATTTTAGTCCGAAAAGCTACTTTTTGCAAATAGTCGAATTAGTACTCGAGACCACTTCCATTGAGTCCAAAATGCCATTTGCGACTTTTTTGAGTATAAGCTTCGATATGTTTGGAGATAGTAGAATTTTGCTACTTTTCACTTAGGGCTTTGGGTTTGGGTTCAGCCCATTTGCCCAATTCTGGTTTTATCAACCCAACTCCACTCCAACTCTTCATTACTTCATTTCTAAATCCTAATACTCAAGCTTTAGCAACAATGGTGGGAGAGATGGGAAATGGAAATTCCTAAGCCCTAATTTCATTTGCAAATCCAAGTTTTATCTCCAAATTCTAGAAGAAGCTATTGGTAAGCATCTCCTTCTTCTTCTCCAACTCATTCTCCTTCCAATTTCAGAAATTCCTAAACCTAACTTTGGGAATGTTCTTCTTTTAAATCTTGGATTCAAGCTTCTTAAGTTGGGATTGAAGAGGAATTGGTCTATCTTTTGTTTCAAAGCTTCTCTCTTGTGTTTTCGTGTATAAAGGTGAGATTTTTATCTCACATCTTAGTCTATGATTATCTTTGAGTGTTAGGCATGAATTCCAAACTCTCATTCATTTGCATTTGCTTTGATTCGGATTGGTTTTGTGAATATTTCAATTTTTGGTGTTTCGAAGTTAAATCCTTAAAAATCATTGCTATGGTGTTTGATCATGTTTTTAGTGTGCATCGAAGAGCCTATAGGGCTGGGTTGTCGATTGACGGAAATCCTTAGCGCCTGTTGCTCGCTCGATTGCAATTCGGAAGGGATTGGCATTCATTAGATAGGCGTGGGAGTGCTGGTAACAGGCTCCGGTCGACCGACCTCAGGGTCCGGTCGACCGACCTGCTACTCTATCATTTCCCTGCCTCTGTTTTGGGGAGTGCAGGTTACAGGCTTCGGCCGACCGACCTCAGGGTCCGGTCGACCGACCTGCTACCCGAGAATTTTTGCCTCTGGTCCGGTCAACCGAACTTAGTGAGCCGGTTGATCGACCTGTTCCCTTTTGCCAATTATGCCTATATTGCCTATTTTGTTTGAATTTCCAACTTTAATCGATTCATGTTGTCTCCCTTTTGTTGTTATCATTTATTATCGACTTTGATGACATTTTCTTTGGGAATTATTGGAAATATCCATTTTGATGGATTTGATATCGATTTCTTTGGATTTTATTCACGTCTCCGAATGTGAATTTTTATGATTGTTTGTTTCTACAATCACTTCTATGATTTGTCACTCCTTGATGTATACATATTCTTTTGCCCTGCACTTGTGTCTTTTCTTTTGTGTTATGTTTATTTCTATATTTGTTTCTGAAGTTCATATAGCCACTATGTAGTAGCTTTGAGTTTGTATCCATATGTCGGATTTCCTCTTGAGATGAAAAGTTTTATTTTTATTTGGCATATCGGTACTCGCACAAAGCAATTATACAGATGGTCGCTCCTCTACAGCCTTATTCTCCGTGCTAGTTGATGGCATTACCCCGTAGTGTCCTTGGCTAGCGTGGGTATAGAGATGGGGCGTCACAATATCATTCATTTATTATCATTTCAAGTCACCTTTTTAAATAGTTTATATTTCAATCAAAATAAATCATTTAAACCATTTAAAAGTGTAATTATTGTACTTTCAAATCAAGTATTAAAATTTCCAAAGTTTCAATTCAAGTCAATCATTTATTTCAATTAAATTTCCATAGACCATTTCAAATCTTATAAATTTCAAATATAGATTTAATCCACAAAATAACTATTCAAATTATAAAATAAATTTCAAAGCGTTAATATCCTATATTTCATAAGTCCAATATCTTTTAAATAGATTCGAATTACAAGTAAATCAATAATTTTCATACTAATATAAACTTCAATTATTCATTCAAATATTTAATATCATTTATTTAATTTATATTTAAATACCATTTAACCACATTTTCAAAATAGTTGTATTTCCCAAATCAACTATTCCATTTAAATCATTTAAAGTCAATTCATTATATTTAATAATTAAATATTTAATTTCCAAAATTTAATCTTTTTAAAAGATCATTTATTCATCTGAATTTATTAAACAAAGAAAATTCAACTTTCGCAACACTTAGAAAATGCTACGAAATGTTATGTTTTAAAATAATTCATTAACAAAAGACAGCATTTAAAATGCTGTAATATCTTAACTTAGTTTCAATTAAAATTTTAGTTAAATTTAACCACTATAGCACTAACAAAGTGCTATAATAATCCTTAGTTCAAATTTGCTATTTGGTTCATTTAAAACAACTACAGCATTTTCCAATGCTGTAATATCTTTACATTACATTTCAAAAATGCTGTCAAATCAAATTCAGAGTTTTATTTACAATTTCACACATAATTAACTTTTAATATAAATCATTTAACTTATAAAATCATATATTTTCACATTAAAAACAATCATTTAAATGCCTATATTTCTATGATTTTATAAAGTCAAATTTCCATACAAAAATCAAATTAAATAGCAATTAAATTTTCATTTCTTTAATTAAATTCTTAACTTAACAACTAAGTTTAAATTTCCAAAATATAACTTATTTCCTTTTATTTTACTTAATTAATATTTCACTTTTAAAACAAATTTCACAAAAATTCAGTTTAAGTTATATTTCCAAATTCAGCTTAAATATTCATTTATTTCATATTTTAAGTTATACAAAATCATTAACACTTTATAAAATCATTATTTCTTAATAAAATCATTAAATTCATTTTTAAATCAAATTTGTCATATATTCTTACTTTACATAAATTCCATTTATAAACAAAATCATAAATTCCAAAATTAACTTATATTTCAAATTCTACTTCACACTTTACTTAATTCACTTATTTAATTTGTAGAAAATCACAAATATTTTATAGAAATCATTTTAATAAAGTTTAAATCAAAATATCATAATATTTACATTTTTAAAATATTTTAAAAATTTTAGAAAAATATATAAACTGCGGATCTGTATATAATTTTCTAGCATAGGTCAAGTGATACAGATATGTATCGTTTCAATCCGCAGTTTACAAAGAAAAACCGGGTTTTATCATTTCAAACCCGCAATCCCAAGTAATATAATAAATAAATAAAAAGTCGCTCAGGCTTATCATTTCAGCCCATAACAATCTTTCCCTATTCTAAAGTCCGTTCGGGTATGTATCATTTCAACCCATAGTGATTTCTATACTAACAGGGAACTTGTAGTGGTGATAACAGATATAAATAACAGAATAGCATGAATTAACAGTAACATATGATATAACAGGTGTAATAACAGGTGTGAACATCATATGATAATAATATAAGCATATATAACATGATGATATACATAACAGATTCAAATGGTGTCGGTTTATCAGTTATATAGGTACATATTGTCTGGTGAGAATAACTCACCTGTATTGAGCTGGAGATTACAACCAAGGCACACAACACAAACACAATGAAGGCACGCCAACTCGAATACAACTTGAAAGTGGAGAGCCAAAGCTAATAGCCTTGAATACATTTATACAAAACAATACAATTTATATAAGTTTCAAAACAATTCAACACTAGACAATGTTAGAAATCAATGCCCAAAACCAAGACAAATGTTTTGCACTTGTTCTCAACTTCACATATTTTAGTTATGGACTGAAATAGCACAGCAAAGGCATGAATTAAGGTCTGGTTTGGGTCCCTATAGGGTTGGCCTAGCATGGGTTTGATGGTGAAGAGAGGTATAGGTGCAACAAATCTACACTACAAGGCAAATACAAGGCAAAAATCAACATTTCAAGGCTATGAATGGGTTCGACCAGAGGCTATGTGGGTAAGGCCTGATATCCAGAAGGTGGTGGATGATGTGGCAGAGGGTGGAGGTCAGGTCAGAGGTGGTGGTGGTGGAGGAAGTGGCGGCAAAAGGTGGTAGAAGGTGATGGAAGGTGATGTTGCAATTCTAGGCTTGGTTTGCATAGTATGTGATGGTTTTGTGCATTTTGGTGGTGAGACTTGCCTTGGGGTTGCTCGACCTGATGGGGTGGAGGACTGGAGGGGGTGATGATCAGAGAATGAGGTGGTGGAGGTCGGCCAAGGGCTGGTGGAGGAAGAGCCAAGCAAATCTATTGAGAACAAGAGCAAAACAACATAAGAAAAATCAAGAAAAACAAGATAAGAAGAAGAAAGTTTTACCCAAAAATTTCTCAAGCAATGGAGGTCGGCTATTTTGGTGAATGAGATGTTTTATTTACGAAAATGAAGTGAAAAATGATCAGCTGAAAGAAAGAAAGAGGTCGGCCAAAAGAAATGAATGCAAGAGTTAAGAAAATGAAGAGACGGGAAAACAAAAGGACAAAAGCAACTAAAGAGACACAAACCTTTTCAAATTTCTTTTACATATATTTGTAATTTATAAATACATATAAAAACTGAGAAATAAATATAACAACTCAGAAATAAAAATAAATATATAAAATAAATAATTAAATTTTGAATAAATAGAATTTAAATTAAGAAAATGGCTTAAAAATGCAAACTAGGCTTTAAAAATTAGAAATAACTTCAGTACACTTTGGAAAAATCTATTTTAATTTAAATACATGTAGAATGAATATAAATAAAGTAAAAAACAGCAAATAAAAGTGAATGCATAAAATAAATAAATAAATTTTAATTATATATAATTAAATTAAGAAAATAGCAAAGAAAATGGAAACTAGGTTTCAAAAATTGAAATAAATTCAAGTAAACTTTAGAAAAATTATACTATCACTTTAAAATTATTAAAAGATAAAAATATACATAAAATAACATATTAACACATATTAAAATAAAATATGAAAAAGAAAATATAATTTATACAATTTAAAATAACAAAATTGCAGAATAAAACAAATTGCACTCAATATTGAAATATACATAACTTTTACAGTTTAACTCCGTTTTCAACGAAACAAAAAGCAGTGTTCAAGTTATTACATCTATTTTCATAATAAAAGATAGAATTTAAGATTTTATATAATTTATATTTGAAGTTTAAAAGTCGAAGATTGAACAGTTTGACCAGAATTTCACTTTTCAGTGAAATATCTAATTTATACTAGTTTGAAACTATAATTCACTTAATAATCATCATTTATATATAAAAATGAAATGTTTGAAATAAAATAAGTTTAAAATAATTTAAAATAAAAATAAAGTCAAAATTAAAATATATGCAAAAATCTAGGGTTGTTACAGGTGTCAACAATATAGGCTATCAAATTCAAAGCAAGAACAACAAATAAAACACTTCATTGATCATCATTAAGCACAAAAAAAGAGCATGAATTAACAAATAGTTGAAGCTACATAATTAGAGAGCTTCATTACCCCTAAATTGAAGGGGTTTAGCCTCTCATATTTGTCATTTGATTAACAAATGTAGCTTGCAACATAGAACAAACAAAGAGGAAAATGAAAGCTAATGGAAAAGAGAAGCTAATTAACAAGAATTAAAACTAATCTACTTTGCATGAATGTAAACTACACTACTAACATAAGGAGATAAGAAGCATGTAAATAAAAGAGAATTAACATTGCATAAAAGAAAGAAAAATTACATGAAATAAAATGGCTAAGTAGCCATGGAAAAAGAAGAGAGAAAAGCTTTGATTTATTTCCTAAGCTAAAAACTAAGTAAGAGAGACTCAGGGAGAAGAGGATTACATGAAACATAAGGGGATTTTATACATGTGTTAAACCCTAATACATATTTTTGGGGAATGCCCAAAATAGCCTCTTAGGAAGTGTGGAGGCCAAGTAATCATTAGCTTCAAATAATCCTCATTTAAGTGTACATGAAGCCATTAATTCCATAAGCATGTGCATTAGCCTCTAATTTGTACATTAAGGTAGGTGGTTAGGGGGGTCCTCCATTATCTTCACTTTGAATTATTTCCATTTTCATTTGTTCTCTTCACTCTTGTGCATGCATATATCATCATGTAACCACTTGTAAAATTCACCAAATTTCCTACAAAACAACATAGAAAATTCCAAGTAAATTTTCACAATTTAATAAATGCATAAAAATGACCATTTTGCCACTATATGAAGATGAATATGTGACAATTTCAAATAATTTGAATTTTGGTTTAAACAAGTTAAAATACCCAATATGATCACTTATTTAATTTAAATAGATTAAATATGGTGGTTGAAATATGCACATTTATGTGCACATCACATCTTGTTCAGGAGGAGATAGAAGCTCAAGGTACTGAAGAAATCGATTTGATGAGGCTGGGAGGCAAAATTCTATTGGGTGATGAACCCAAAGTTCTACATGAAACCCAACTTATACTCCAAAAAGAGCATGCCCAACCTCTCGACATGAAGATGGTGAAGGTTCCGTATCCACGTCACATAATGTCACAAATGACCAGAATCCGGTGACCCAAGCTATTCCCAGCACCACCGTGGATTCTTTTAGCCTAGTTACAATTTGGAGAAGTCGCATATTGCTACATATAGTAGGCTCTCTCATATTATGGAAGTAGGTTCCGGTAGCACTCCGGCTCATGTGGGGGACCAATCTGGATAAGGTATTTCATTAAACTCACATGTCCTTCAGAAAGCTCGAGTGTCCCCGGTTGATATATCTAATCTTTTTAGTTATGTTTCATCGGCTTTAGATCTGCCAGCTGCAGTTCCACCCCTTCCTAAAGAATCTCAAACAGAACCTCAGGTGCATGCAATGGAGTCCGTTACTATTACGGCTTCAGCAATGACCCTAAATGTCCTGGAAGAGGAAGCTTTTATGATCGACGAGCACTTGGTGGATGCTTTGTTGAGGGAAGAAAGTGATCCATGTTAAGAGATTCCTGTTGATGACAACGTTGTGATTATTGGAGCTTCCCAATCCTTTTCAGGCCCCAATATGCAAGAAATGGCACATAAACTCGAGGTGGACATTGCCCTTGAGACGAAAGTCAAGCAAAAGAAAATGGAGATTGTTCCCTCTCCCATCTCCATCATTTTGCCTGGAGAAACTGTGGATGCTTCTGCTCCTCAGTCAAAAGCTTCTCAAGATGCACCTACTGGGTCAACCCAAGCTACTTCGATGAAAGGCCAAGGAAGCAGGAAGAGAGGAGAGAAGAGGAGTGGGGAAATTTCGAGTGAAATCTCCCCCGATTCCAACAAGAGAGGAGGAAGCTGAGGGGGAAGTGATTCTTTGCATACACTCATGCCCCCAAGTCTTTTGGGTTTTGTTGGCCGAGTTTGTATAGGATCGGCCCCCGTTTTTTTATTCTTTTGCTGCGAGTACTTGTACTTGACTTTCCAGGCTTATGTAAATAAAGTTCTTTTTCTTTTGTCGAACTTTTGTGTGAATTTGCTTAAGTAGTTGAGCTATTACATTTTCCATTCAATGTACTTGTAATTCATCTCTCATTGATTCGGATGATAATCCGTTAATTTTATCCCAAGGCCTCCATACGGTCATGGCCTAAAGTCATACTAGACACTGGGCTCAAGGCCTAGTGTTACACTGTCGGATTCAGCGGTTTAAGTGATTATACTCCCACCCCCAGTTCTCAGGTTAAAGGAATTAGATAGTGGATGATCGAATTCCATCTTTAGCGAATTTATACTCCTCTTGTCAGTTTTAGGTCAGAGTTTAGGAAATAGTAAGTGGTTGAACTGCACTCATCTATTTGTTTATACTAATATCCACACTCTAGGGATAAGAGTTAGTTGGCGGGTGATTGAATCGCACCCAATTTGTGTTTATACTCCAGTCCACACTTTGGGGACATAGAGTTATTTCAAAAATAGTTGGACCATACTTTCATTAATTGATTGATTTTCCCCCAAGTTCGGGGTTTGACTTAGCGAGCGATCGGTCATGTCACGATTGCTTTAGATTCATGTCTGTCCCATCGCTTGGCGGGATTAATTTGATTTTTGGATGGTCAAGTCACATCCATTTCTCATTAGGTACTCCGTCCATCGAGTTGTGAGTGAGAATCATCAAATGAATGGTCAGACCATGTTCATTTTGTTTAGTTCAGTCGTGAACTTGTGTAATCGGCTGGCTCCAAACTCTGGGAACTTGATCGGACATGTCAATATTAGCTAGTCGGGTATCGTAAATAATATGTAATGCTAAATAAATCATAGATATTAAGGAAATTTCAAACTTTATTTTCCAAATGAGAAGAAATGAATAATTTGTCTCATCGCATATTTGGAAAATCAAATGCTAAAGCAAATTCGAAAATTGAATACAACTGAATAAGGAAGAATAAACTAGGTGAAATAGCATCGTAAATGCTCGTTATTCCACGCCCTTGGGAGTGTGACGCCATCAACAGTCGCTAGCTTGAAAGTTACTTCTCCAAGCCTCTATTCAATGACGATGGTCCTTCCCAAGTAGGATTCACGTGTGATGGGGCACGAAAAACCCGTTTCGAGACGAGATCACCGATTTCAAAAGTCCTAGGTTAGACTTTAGTGTTGTAGTATCAGGAGACTCGACATCGATGTGTAGCTGCCCTCAAATCAACTTCTTCGCGTTTCTCATCTACCAAGTCTATAGATTCTAAGAGAAGATCTCTATTCGTTCCGGGGTCGTAGTAGGTTACTCGATGAGAAGGGACTTCGAGTTCAACAGGAATGATGGCTTCAGAGTCATAAGTAAGTGTGAATGGGGTATGGCCAGTCCCAGACTTGTGGGTGATCCTGTAAGCCCATAATGCTGTTGGGAGTTCATCCACCCACTTGCCTCTAGCCTTTTCAAAATGTTTCTTCAGAATGGACTTTATGATTTTGTTTACAGCTTCAACTTGTCCATTTGCTTGATGGTGAGCAACTGCCGCAAATCTATTTTCAATATAATGCTGACAGCATAAGTCTTTGAATTCAGCAATTTCGAATTGGGTCCAATTATCAGTTACAATGGTTCATGGAAGGCCAAAACGACATATGATATTTCAGACAATAACGTTGATTACTTTCTTCGCCATGATCATGGTTTAAGGTTCTGCCTCGGCCCATTTAGTGAAGTAATAAACTGTTACGATGGAGTACTTCGTACCACCTTTAGAGATCAGTAAGGAACCAATAATATCTATGCCCCATATGGAAAACGGCCATGGACTGGCTATTTGTGTAATTTTTGATGGCGGAGTTCTCGATACTTTTGCATACATATGGCATTTGTCGCATCACTTAGCGTAATTAGCAGCATCTCGGTTGATGGTTGACCAGTAATATCCATAACAGAGTATTTTATTTGCTATGCTTTGCCCCCTAGTGTGATCGACATATTCCACTTTATGAACTTTTCTTAAGAATCATTTTATTTCATCATGAGCGATACACCGGAGTGGGGGAACGGAAAAAACCCTTTCTATACATGACTCCTTCCTAAATGATATATCGTGAAGCTTTGCGAAGGATTTTTCGTCTTTCATTTCTCCGTTTGGGAAGGACTCCTTGTAGAAAATAAACTTTAATCGGAGTCATCCAGGACTCCTTCTCAGGCTATGTCTCTAGTATCAGTCGATTTCCATCTAGTTTATGCTCGAAGCGTCTAGTATTTCAACTAGAACCAAGCCCATTTGTTGTGCATCCTCGGTGCTAGCAAACTTTGCCAATGAGTCGGCCTCTTTGTTTTGATTTCGGGGAATCTACGTAATGTCATAATACTCAAAGTTAGTCAATAACTCTTGGACTCGGATAAGGTAAGGAGCGAGTCATTGTCCTTTAGCCTAGTAATCTCCCCTGACTTGGTATACCACAACTGGGAATCGCAAAAGATTTCAAGAGATTTTATTCTCAGTTCTCTGGCAAGTTTGAGTCCAGTAATCAGAGCTCCATACTCAGCTTTGTTGTTCATTACAGGGAAGTCAAGCTTCAAAATGTAGCAAATTGATCGATCCTCTAGAGTTACTAGCATGACTCCGGCTCAAAAACAACGATCATTGGATGCTCTATCCGTAAACATTTTCCGCCGAATGGTAGGGGCCCCACCACTCTCTGGGAGATCATCCTGAGCAGTGAATTCTACTATAAAGTCCACC
Organism: Allium fistulosum; assembly: GCA_030737815.1. NCBI lineage: Eukaryota > Viridiplantae > Streptophyta > Magnoliopsida > Asparagales > Amaryllidaceae > Allium > Allium fistulosum. Next base: position 79,138,848 of record CM060908.1, on the reverse strand, counting down.
GGTGCTTATTCCTAGATAGCTTTACGAGGGAGATAAGTGATATCGAATTGGTTCAGTTCGATGTTCCACTTCAGTAACCTTCCAGGCATCTCAGGTCGCTGTAAGACCTATCAAATGGCTAATCGGTGTAAACATTGATGGGATGAGCCTGAAAATAATGGCAGAGCTTCCGTTAAGTAATCAATAAGCAGTACGCAAATTTTTCTATCTTCGGATAGTTACTTTCAACTCCTGTTAATCGCTTGCTAACATAATAGACGGGACTCTGGACTCGATTCTCCTTGTTAATCAGTGCAGCACTTATAGCGTATAGCTCGAATCTTTTCGGGATTAGCTTCGATACCGCAGAAGTTGATGATGAAAACCAAGAACATTCCTCATGCAATGCCAAAAAAACATTTCAAAGGATTGATTTTCATCTTGTAATATCGAAGGATGTCGAACATTTTTGCTAAGTCTCTAATATGGTCGCTTGATCGTCATGACTTCACGAGCATGTCATCTACATATACCTCTATCATTTTTCCAATTTGATTTTTAAACATTCGATTAACTATGTGCTGATAAGTTGCTCCAGCATTCTTCAATCCAAATGGCATTACAACATAGTAGTAGAACCCAACGTTGGTAATAAAACTGGTGTGCTCTTAGTTGGAGATGTGCATCGGGATTTGGTTATATCCAAAGTACACATCCATGAAAAATAGCAATTCGTGTCATGTGGTAGATTCCACTAGCTGGTTAATTCTCGAAAGGAGAAAACTGTCTTTTGGGCATGCTTTGTTTAAATCCGAATATTCAATACATGTCCACTACTTTCCATTCACCTTTCTCACAAGTACAGGATTATATACCCATTTAGGGCAGAGGGCGTCATGAATAAACCCATTGCTTTTGAGCCTGTCAACCTCCTCTTTAAGGGTAGCCGATCTTTCAAGATCCATGCCGCACCTTTTCTGTTTCACCAGGACATGCCTTAGATAATGTGTGGCTCACAATGGCAGGCGAGATCCCATATATGTCAGAGTGGGTCCAAGCGAACACATCGAGATTCGCTCGGAGAAAAACCGGCAAGTTCTTTCATTATCGGTGGGCTGAGGTTTGATCCGATCTTTAGGACCTACGATGGGTCATTATGGCTGTTCGTGATATCAATGGTTAGCTCAACCGATGCAGCCTTGGTTTCTTTGGGCTCCTCCTCGTCATCTCTTGGATCTATGTCTTTATAGAACACACCGTGGCGCCCGAGCAAAGGCCCAGGTGTTGGTCGACAATCTTTGGTGGCTTGGATGCGGAGAGACTTGTCCATACCCTTACCTTTCTCCTTCCGTTGAGCGTCCCTTAACTCAGCCACATAGCAAGCACATCCAATCACCTGATCTCCATGCACAACTCCCATGCCATTGCTAGTTGGGAATTTTAAGGTAAGACACCAAGGGGCAATGGCTGCTTGGAATTCAGCAAGGGTCGGTCGACCCAGAAAAACATTATATGGAGAGTCAACATCCAGCACAACAAATGGCAACATCCGCACTCTGGTGCGGTCGCCTTCTCCCAACTCCATAGGCAATTCGCATAACCAACAACTTCGGTCACAAAACCATTAAAGCCATGGATGCGAGCTTTGGACGGTTTCAAGTCCTTGGCTTCCATCCTCATCTGATCGTAAGCCTTTTTGAAAATAATATTCATGGAACTCCCATAATCAATCAAGATCTTCCTCACTAAGGTGGGGCCGATCATGGTCGGAATAACCATTGGGTCGATCGTCGGTGCCTCCACCTTATCTGCATCTCTATTTCTGAATATAATGTCGTCTGCCATTGTATGTTGCTATTTGGCCGGAGCCCTATCTTCTATATTTGAACAACACTCAAAATTCATATGCTTGATTGCGTTAGCATAGCGCTCCATCTCATGCTAGCTTTTATCAGCTGGATGTGGTCTTTCGACTATTGTATTGATAACTAATCTTCTACTAGTCCACGCAGGCTCCTCAGCTGTGTGCGGCGCTTGTCCTCGATTGGGGTCGGGTGTCCCCAGCCCACCATTCTGTGGGGCTTTAACAAACTGCTGTAGTTTTCTTTTCCGAATTAGAACATCCTAGAGATGCCTACACTCATTTGTGTTGTTACCATAGCATTCGTGGAACCAACAATATTTTTCAGTCTACTTTTGTTTCTCCATTGATTTCTTCGAAGGTGGCTTCCTATATTGCATGGTGTTGCATGTTGACAAGTAGACTTTTTTAGAGATGTATTCAATGTTGTGTAGGTATCATACAATGGAATTCTAGACTTTCCTCTTTCAGAATCCCTCTTTCATTCATGGTTCCTATCACCGCCTTTGTTTTGCTGATTCGATTTATTTTGGACATTTACTTGAACTTTTCTGGAACTCTCCCCAGACTGTTTCATTGCAATGTTACTCTGCACTCCCTCTCCACTTGATCCGACAACATTCTTCTTCCTAGAGCATCTAGCTTCCTCTTTCCTCAAATAATGAGCTGCTTTTCCATAGAAAACACTCCAACGTCTCAAGTGGTTTGCCAGCTAACCAATCGCCAAAGTCAGATTCTGGATCAATCCCTCTTGTTACCGCCATCAATATTGAATGGTCATTCAGATTACTGACTTCTGTGACGGTTGTATGAAATATCTCCAAATAGTCTTTCAGCGACTCTCCCGGAGCCTGGATCATGCTTGATAGGGACATTACATCTTTGGGGTGAGTTGCATGCAGATGGAACTACTCCACAAATTTTGTTGTTAAATCGTCAAATCTAGAGATTGACCGTGGGGGTAATCTGATAAACCACATCGTCGCTATGCCAGAGAGAGTAATGGGAAAACATCTGCATTTTATGGCATCGTCCGCTTGTGCGGAGTCCATTAGCCATTCATATCACATGATGCATTTCTTGAGGTCGGTCTTTACCTCATAGGAAGGCATCGATGGCATGGTGAACCTCCTTGGATACTCTACGTGTAAAATATTGTCGGTGAACGGGGTATGACTCCTCGAGCTCCCCCAATCATCATTAGTTAAGCCTTGGCTCTCCCTTACCAGCTGCTTAACTAGAGCCATCAAGTCCGGTGTTTGGATAGTTGGAGCCAAGCGATAGTCGTGTTCCACCTCATGTGAATGGTCTGGTCAATGTCTATGGGCCGTTCTACGCCATCTTGGCTCAACATCCTCTCAATGTGTGTCGCGTGAATTTACATTGTCATCATTTTGGAGAGGTAACAGATCTGCATTAACTCGAACTCCAACATCCAGGTCAACCGTGGCATCACCAGTGTGCATTTTTCCCGTTATCTGCTATAACCCACGTCCAAAAGTTGGATCGACACCGACCGCTCCAGATGGATCAATTGATCGGCTTGTCTGAATCAGTTGGATATGACGTCTACATTTGTGATAGTCATCTGATGAAGTTGTGCTCTCTGATATAGAATAAGTAGTTGGCTCCCTCCTAGTTTTCCTATGTCATTGATCCCTGAGTTTATTCATTAGATCGATATTGGCTTGAATCTGTTGGTTCAACTCTCGACGGCTATCCATGAGTTCTCTCATCAGGCTCTAGAAATCAGGTTTTATGATGAAATCAGCTGGATTTTGGACATCAACTGGATTGGTAGCATTAACATCCACTAGTAGATTGCTCTGGCCTCCTTACTGGATGTTGGCGTTATCATTTCCTTTTGCGTTTTGAGCAGTAGATTTGGTGTTCCTAACCATTATTGATAGTTTACCTTATAGATTTCTTCTTCAAATCTGAGTTGAAATGGAAGCTTGTCGATAAAATCCTGGATCTATCTTGCGAATATAAGAATCCACAAGTAGATGATGAGATATAGTCGAGCTGAGAAGTCATTCTCTTAGTTGAATCACCAAAATGTTTGCACCAGAAATTGACACAAACACCCAATAGAGATTTTATAGAGAAATAAATGAATAATAATAAATGAAAATAGAGGAAACAAGCAATTAAACAACAGAAAATAGCAAATAACAAGAACACAACGATTTATAGTGGTTCGGCATTGAAAGCCTACGTCCACTTTGGAGAATTAACTTTATTAATCACTTGAATTGCTAAGTACAGAGAGATGGATCGGGTATGATCCATAGTTACAATGGAGTACCAAGGCAGCAGTGTGAAGACACCAAAAATGAAAAATCAAGTCTATATTTATAGGGGAAGACGATGAAATATCTTCCTGAATTTTCAGCAGCATAGTGTCCAGATCCAGAAGAAGTCACAGTATCGATCGCGAGTCCTACATTACTTGTAATAACGATCGACACCGATCATTTTATGAGCTCCTTTTGGCAAGCGATCAATATGGTGGGCTCCACTCTTCAATATATTGATTTTCCCAAAGTTTCATGTGTGGTTGACTTGTAGATTTTAAGATATCGATTGTTTTCCATTGAGTTGAACTGTAATATCAATACGATACGATCCATAATTGGTGAATATGGGACCCGATCCATTTTCAATGAATGGCATATTTTCATATTTTAATCATTCTATTTAGTCCATCTTTTGCTTTTACTTCGCCACTGCTTCATATTATCATCTATGCCTGGCCTTGGGGCTTCATGATTGTTAATTTGACTTGTCGGTTCCGACGACAGTCGAGTCTAACTTGGATAGGCATTCCAAATATAGTTAGCCAAAAGGCTGGATAACAGGTTTGTTGTGACAACATTTTAAACAACACTTGTCTTAAACCCTTAAGTAATATTAAATCTTTAAAAAGTAAGTTTACAAGAGAAATATTTTTAAGGTATGAAATTATTTGGGCTTGTTGTGATAATGTTTGAGTAACACTTGTCTTGAGCCTTATAAATGCAGTTAAAGCTTTAAAGAGAGTTTTAAAGAAAATGATTAAATAAGAAGTGTTTTAGGGTTGTAGTAAACAATGTTTTAGTAACATTTGTTTTTAAATCCTTGAATTATAGTTTAAAGAGGAAAAATATTTTTAAATGATTATGAATATATCTAGATCTTAAATAATGGATTTTTAAAGATAATAACAAGTATGGAATCTTTTTGGAATAAAAATAGAAAAAGTTATATGTCTAATTTATGAAAGAGAAAAGGTTTATAGTAACAATGTTTTAGTAACATTTGTTTTTAACCTCTTTGATTATATTCTAAGAAAGGAAAATTTTGCTAACTGGTTTTTGAATATGCTTATACCATGGAGATAAGAATATATATGAATACATTTTAAGTATTGAAAAGAGTATAAGTTTATAGTAAATACAAGTGTATATCTTTTATAAAGAGAAATTATATATATGTACATGCACACCCAAGTATATAAAGGAGGTTTTATTTAATAATGGAGTATTAGTTTATAAAGTTGATCAATGAAAGAAGTTTTACTAGATAAAAAGATGTTTTACTAGTAAAATGGGTTTTTAATTAATAAAGGTTAAATTGATTAAAAAGGGACTAAAAGTCGTTTATGTGGCTTTATCATGCTTTGGATGAATTGATAGTGCTTGTGTGTTTACTTGCTTATGGAGAGTATACGGGAATTAGTTCCCTTATGCGATCATTTACATTATTGTTAAATAAGACCAAATTCATCAATTCAGTCTTGGAGAGACCGGGATCGGTAAGTGTTCTACTTATCGAAACCACTTCAAGACTAAGATACGTGTTCTATGTTTTAGAAGTGGAATGATGGAATCCATGCATGGTTCTGAATTCGGTTGAGATGGTGGAATCCATGTAGAATTCATTATTTGTTCGAGTATTGAAGATTCATATGAAAGAAGCCAGACATAGCCTCACCATCGAAAAAATGACTAAATACAAAGTATGATGCATGATCCCAGGTTTAGCTAATCCTTGTGGGTACATCAACTCCATTATCTAGAGTATACTAAACGATATGTTGCGCATGGGGAGATGTTGATACCGGGTTTACAATGTTCATGAAAGCGTTTGGATGTTGGGCCTGTTGTGTTTACCTTATGGTATATTTTATCTAGAGATATATGGCGCTCGGAAGGTGGTTTCCGATCCTTATCATAGGAGATCGGTCTCATTGAGGAAGTCTCTGTGAAAAATCCATTTATACGAATGCGCCTTAGCATATTTGGTTGTATATCTAAATATGATTTTGAATGTAACTAGTGTAACCATTCCAGCTATGTTATATATTTATATTAAACACCCTAGATATTATTATATTACCACTGGAGTTTCTAATAGAAATGGTTTGTTATCGTAAGGTAAAAACCCATTCATGTTTATTTGCGGTGTGGTCTTACGAGTTACCTTTATTTTGAAAGGTTTTATAACATTAAATGATCAAAATGACTTGAGTTTCTCACGCTGGTTTAGCATACTAATCCAGATATTATTTTCTTATAATGCTCAGGTCAGCCCCATCTATATTTCCAAATTTAGTTGATGGCATTTGGAGCTTTTGGAGAGGAGCTAAATGATTACCTACCATAGTTTTTATTTCCACTACATTACTTTATTTTAAATATATCAGCAATTGTAAGGTTGGAGAGTTATAATTGTCTAGGCGGATGATAATTTAGTTTTCTCTGATTATTGTGTCCATACAATCTTCTTTGTAAAAGATCATTTTCATATTATATGTTATCATTCCATTGTGAGATTCAAATGTTTTTGTTCTTCTCTTTCTTGTTCCTTTTTTCTTCTTCTTTTTGTTTACCCTAACGTTCTGTCTTTTCGGCACTTGGGTACTCGGCATGTGAATACCATGGATGCATTAGTGTCGATTTCGAGGGTTGAAAAGGCGATCGTTACATCTTGGTATCAGAGCTGAAGGTTAAGCGAGAACCTTAGCTTTGGTTGGGCATAAATCTTAAGAGATAGGGTAATGGAATGTCTTATTATGAGCTGAGAGTGTTATATGTATAAGAGCACATATTTGTTAATGCTATAAAAACGGTTTGTACTGTGTTGATTTGTCTGTTGAGTGGATTATGGATTCTGGTCAATACGAGTTGCTAATGTTATTGATAGAGATCTCTAAACACTTAAACAAGACAAATCGACATAGTATTGTTTTCGAAATTGGTAAATGAAATAATTATACGTAGGATTATATCTTATATATAAAAGAATAATTTCCAAATAATTGATATAGTAATTTAGGAGAATATTAAAACGAACACCTTGTGAATTAAGTTTCATAATTTGACTATGAGGCATTCGATGAAAATATTGGGTTAAAATTGAATTTTAATAAAAAGTTGTTTATTGTATCCTAAAAGAAATATAAGTATTTTGGGAATAAATGTTTTTATATAAGACGGTAGGTTATATAAATATGATTGACATAAATACGGTTTATATAAATATTCTTTATATAAATATGGTTTACATAAATATGTTTTATATAAATATGGTTTATATAAATGTTCTTTACATAAATATGTTTACATAATTATGGTTTACATAAATATGGTTTATATAAATATGAGTTACATAAATATGGGTTACACAAATATGGTTTATATAAATATGGGTTACATAAATATGATTTAGATAAATATGGTTTACGTAAATATGGTTTAAGTAAATATGGTTTATATAAATATGGGTTACATAAATATTTTTTACATAAATATTATTTATATAAATATGGTTTGCATAAATATGGTTTATATAAATGTGATTAATAAACAAAAAGGATTTAAACTGAGATTTTGGGAACTCAAATTGCGGTGTTTTTGAAAAATGGTTTCTAAGAGTTCAAAGTAAACAATAATAGTATTATTTGAAACTATTTTAAAGGACTAATGTTTTTTAAGAGTTTTAAGATTTGCCTCAGTTTGAGGTTACTCTTGGAATCAACAATTCGATTCGAGAAACTAATTATTATTTTTATGTTAGCTAGTTCGAGTGGCTCAAAAGTGACTAAAAATGGGCGAGAGATGTGTTTGGATGGTAAGCGCTTCTCTTGAGTATTATCCTTCTTAGTAAAGGGGATATATGATGCTTCTTGGTAGGACCCAGTTCCTTATATCATTTTGTTGTTACTCGATCTATATGAATATTTTCCATGGACTTTAAAGAAAATATTTTGGAAATTGGTTTTTAAAATGATTTTGGGTTAATTTCGAAAAGTATAATTTGATATCCAAAAAGATATATGTATATATTATTGTTTCAAATGATTTGAGATAAAACCCGAAGTTTAATTCTTAAATTTTCTGTTAAGTTATATTAAAGATGCATGTATCCTATGCATTAGAGTAGTTTAGTTGTGCATCTTATTATGATATGTTATGTTAGTTTTCAATTATTGAAATAAAACTGAATTTTCGTTGATTTTGGATAGTCAGAAACTTCCAAATTAATATAGAAATTCAAGCTAAGTATTTTTGTAAAATTATAAAAGTTGAATTTTTGTAACTCTTAATTTGAAAAGATAGTAAATTAAAAACAAGATTAAAATTTGTTACGCATCCATATTAAATAGAATATTTGATGTTATTGGACCAACCAATAAACGTCTTTACTTTAAGGGTTGTCTAAGGAAAGTAGACTCTAGTCTTGAGTTTGGATACCAGAGTCTTACTCTGCCTAGCTACTTGCCTAACCCGGTGGGTAAAGAGATCTAGAAGGTTGACTCGATTATAAGATCCAAAGTTATTTTGGGCCTTCGTTAAAATTTTAGTAAGTTAGATGAAAAAAATGTTTTGTATATACTCTTAGGATGTAATGGAGTATTGTAACATTTATGAACTTAAGTCTTGAGATATTTTTAAATGAAATTTTGTTTTGATAAAATGTTTTATAGGTAAAGATAAGTCTTTAGGAAATGTTTATAAACTTAAGTAATTATTTAAGAAATGTTGCATAAACGATTTTAGTAATATATAAGAAATGATTTTGTGTAAATAAATGGGAATTTTAAAGAAATTGGCATAGTTAAGAAACCAATAGAATAAAATATGTAAGTTTTATGTAGATCATTTTATTTGCATGACTATTCTTGATCTAGGATTCGAGTACATGATTTTGAGGTGATGTACACCGGTCCGAGTTAGGATTTTTCATTAGATTCTTGATGGCGAACACTTGATACAAATATTTTATATGATTCTGAAGTTTTGTATCATAGCCTATGGCTAGTAAGGAGAACGGAAGTGTCTACTCAAGGAACCAGATCGGAGTCTGTATTAGAGAAATTAAGTGAGATATACTAGTTTGGAAATGGAATATATGTGATCAAGCAAGAGGTAGGATCGATATTGCATACGAATGATATATGTACATTGTACAGACTTAGCATATTAGGATTCTATGTTTGTTTGACTTGTGGAAAGTTTAGGAAAGGACTCTTCAAATTGGTTGAGGTAGTATGAATAATCGACTAAGTAATTACCTAAGGTGGTTTAGCAAAAGGTATGCTTAATGGTTTATTTATCATTCTTGAACAATGAGAAAGTTTTGAACCTAGACAAAACAGTGGGCTATGTTTGCTAGTGATTATAATACTATTAAGTATTAAGGTATGATAGTGCTTTGATTGCTCGTGTCGGAATTTTGATGACAAAATATTCTAAGAGGAGGAGAATGTAATGACTCCGAATTTCAAGCACTTTGTATTTAAATATCTGAATTATTTAAATATTTGTACATTGGATTTAATGCAATTAAATATGATTTTATAACCTTGTTAAACACTTTTTAATGAATAACTAATGATAGAAAACTTATTTTTGAAATTTGTTTACAAAAATATACACTTTGAATAATACTTAAAATGTGGCCGAAAAACATTTTGTTAAAAATCAAACTTTTTATTAAGTAAAAGTTGTTTCAATATTTGTACCCTAGCTTGTTAACATATGAACACCTTAACTAGTAATTAAATCTTCCATCTTCCTAAGAAAATAATTAATTAAACTAAGTATAGACATAAGATACAAAAAGGATCCCTAAATCAAGGCTTGATTTAAGGAGGAAACTTTCTTAAGCATGATGTGTAAGAGACATAGGTAAACATGATAGTGGAGGGGTTTGAAAGTCTTTTACCACTTCATTCTCAAGACTATAAATAAGGGGGAAAGTATTCTTCATTTCTACACCAATCCACTTCTTAACCAATGTCTTCTTTCTCTCTTTTTCCCTCTTCTTTCCTATGGCTGTGAGCATGGGAGGTGATAATGGCCTTAGGCCGTGAGTACTATGAGAGGAAAGGTGGCCTTGGCCATGTGCAAAGGCAAGGAGGGAGATGGTGGTGATGGTCGTAATCTAGGAGGGGAAGAATGGTCTTGGACGTGTGCAAAAGGGTGGGAGATGGAAGACTAGGACATGTGCAATTTTGGAGAAGAGGAGCTTATTCATGTGCTTATGTGTTGAAGGAAGGAAGTGTGGTGTTGATTGATTGAATGGTGGCAGGAAGATAGTGAAGTTTGGTTTAAATAAAATTGAGTTATTCTCACTTTAAATGAATCTATAAATGTTAAAAGTGCTTGTTAATTAAAATGTTAACTTGCTTGCTATTATTAAATAATAGACCCTAACTACATAAATTTATGACCCTTAATTATGTGCTCTATAAAGCATGTGATTTGTTTAATTTGTTGCCTTAAAAGCTTTGAATTGTGTTAAGTACATTTAAACATTTAATATGGACATGTTAATTAAATACATATGTTAATACATGTTTCGTGGATGTGGTTTGAATTTGGGAATAATATATGTGTATAAAATAAAATAAAATTGAATGATATTGAATTGAATACGGAATCGTCCGTATAGCGATAGTCGCTATAAACGCACTTTGAATCCCGTAACTATAACTTGTGAAATTTGGTGATCTGTGAACATATTTTAATATAACTTGTTTTGGTTGTTATTTACACTTCTATAAGTGTTTTGGAAAGCAAAGGATATGTTTGAAGAGTTATAGAATTGTAAACCAAAGTTGTAAAAGTTAATAGTAAAAAGGTAGCTATATCGACACTTTTAAATTCCTTGTTTTTGGGAAAGAACATTTATTTTTGTGGAAAATTTTCCAAGGATTTCTTTGCCATTTGAACAAGTAAATAATATATTATTTATATTGTAAAACTTTGTAAGCTTGAACCATTTGATAGCTAGTTGAACGAAGTGGCAAAAGTTCTAGCAAAATAGTCGTTATACAAGCACTTCGAAAAAATACCTTATTTTTGGAAATTTCTATAAATAATTATACTCTTTGGGATTTTTCAAATAATGGATCAAAAATCATTTGTTAAGGCGTTGAAAACTAGGTGCAAAATTGTAACAAAACATGTAGCAGAACTTTAGACAACATTTCTAGAAATGCTATCTTTGTTATTTGAAACTATAAATTGTTTAAAAATGATATTTAAATTATGTATTTTTCTCTAATTTTTTTAGGGTTGTTTTATAACTTATAATAGTGTATTTTAAAATTTATTTCAAGTTTAAAAATATTTTTAGCAATTAAGTATGAATTTTTAAACTAAGTGGCTTTTAAAATAAAACATGTTTATTTTGGTTTTTCTATTTCTTTCAAAATTACTTATTTTTACATAAAGTTCTATACAAATAATTATCATATATTTTAAAGTAGTTTTAAAAGTAACATATTAGTAAGTATTTTAAAGGTATTCATATATATATATATACATATATTTAAGTTTTAAACATTAAATTAAGTATTTTATAAATTTAATAAAGGAAGTGTGGGTTTTAACACTTAAGTTAAACTAAATCGTTTTGTGAAATTAACTAAAAGTGTATTATCTTAATTAATAAGTGTGGACATGCTTTGATCTTTAAAATAAACGTTTTAAAATTAATGATGGATATGAGTAAAAGGATTTGGGTTGTAGTAAACATTGTTTTAGTAATAATTGTTTTTAACCCTTATTATTAATTATACTTAGATATATAATAAGACTTATCGTTGAATATTTTAAAGATCACTATAAGAGAAATGTCTTTAGAGTATGAAATGATTTAGGTTTGTTGTGACAATGTTTTAAACAACACTTGTCTTAAACCCTTAAGTAATATTAAATCTTTAAAAAGTAAGTTTATAAGAGAAATGTTTTTAAGGTATGAAATGATTTGGGCTTGTTGCGATAATTTTTGAGTAACACTTGTCTTAAGCCTTATAAATGCAGTTAAACCTTTAAAAGTGAGTTTTAAAGATAATGATTACATAAGAAGTGTTTTGGGTTTGTAGTAAACAATATTTTAGTAACATTTGTTTCTAGGCACTTAAATTATATTTTAAAGAGGAAAAATATTCTTAAATGATTATGAATATATCTAGATCTTTAATAATGGAATTTTAAAGATAATAACAAGTATGGAACCTTTTTGGAATAAAGATGGAAAAAGTTATATGTTTAATTTATAAAAAAGAAGGGGTTTATAGTAACAATATTTTAGTAACATTTGTTTTCAACCTCTTGAATTTTATTCTAAGAAAGGAAAACTTTGCTAAGTGGTTTGTGAATATGCTTGTATCATTGAGATACGTATATGAATACATTTTAAGTATTGAAAAGAATATAAGTTTAATGTAAATACAAGTATATGTCTTTTATAAAGAGAAATTGTGCACGCACGCACATACACAAGTATATAAATGAAGTTTTATTTAATGATACAGTATTAATTTATAAAGGAAGTTTTGATTAATTAAAGAAGCTTTATTAGATAAAAAGATGTTTTACTAGTAAAAAAGGTTTTTAATTAATAAACTATGTAGTTAATATCGGATAATATCGCTGATATATCGTCAATATATCTCATAGCACTCCTAAGCCGGTATTTTTTAAAATATCACTTGAAATATCAGTATCGATATATCGTCCGACATTTGCCAATATATCGCTCTGATATTAAGTGTAAAATACTCGATATTTTTTAAGAATATCATTTACTATTGTATAAGTTAGAGAATATATCTTTACAAATAAATATCTTCACATTCTCAATAATTGTTTTTTGTATAATGTAAATGACATTTTGTAGACTATATTAGAAATCCCAATGCATTAATTTTTTAGTTTGGTCATGCAATTTTATACTTCTTCATTGGTCTTTCAATAAATAAAACTCTGTTTATTCCATTATTTTATATGTTTTATTTTCCTTGAAGACTTTACCACTAAAGACAAGATCATGAAAGAGCTACTTCTCTTTTTAGTTATTGTTTGTTCATCGTTTCTAATTGGTAAGTTAGCTTATGAAAATTCATTTTATTAGTTATTATCATGCTCCCAGAACTAAAAGTTGAAGAGCGGTAAAGTTATATATTTGACATGTCATTAAGGAACGAGCAAAGGTAGTAACTGGTATCAAATCAACTTTGCTTATTCGATAAATTAAGTGAAAATGAAAACGATGAAACTATAAATATGGAAAATTTGAGGAAGTAGTATAGATGACTAAATGACTAATGAAACAATGAACATAGTATAAAAATGAAGAAAATAATGAAGACGTACATTATATGAATTTGCCGGTTTTATAAGCCTATAATTATGATTTGTGTTGATATAATGTCTCCATAAATGGATTATAACCTAAACTATATGCAATCAGTCTTTAATAGTAACTTGGAATTATTTATCCAAATATTATAATACCTAACATTAATTTAACAATATAACATAGTACAATATCGTTTATAACATGTTCTACACATATCTGATATTTTACCGATATTATCCGATATTATCACGATATTTTAAAATATCTCATATCGGTACTTCACCGATACGTACCCGATACTGATATTAACTACTTAGTTGATAATGGATAAATTAATTAAAAATGGACTAAAAGTCGTTTATGTAGCTTGATCATGCTTTGGATGAATTGATAGTGCTTGTATGTTTACTTTCTTATGGAGAGTATACGGGAATTAGTTCCCTTATGCGATCATTCACATTATTATTGAATAAGACCAAATTCATCGATTCAGTCTTGGAGAGACCGGGATTGGTAAGTGTTCTACTTATCGAAAACCACTTTAAGACCGAGATACATATTCCATGTTTTGGAAGTGGAATGAGAGAATCCATGTGTGGTTTCAAATTCTATTGAGATAATAGAATCCATGAAGGATTCATTATTTGTTCGAGTATTGAAGACTCGTGTGAAAGATGTCAAACGTAGACTCGACATCGGAAAAATGACTAAAGATAAAGTAGGATGCATGATCCCGGGTTTAGCTAACCCTTGGGGGTACATCAACTCCATTATCTAGAGTATGCTTATTGATATGTTGTGCATGGGGAGTTGTTGATACTGGGTTCACATTGTTCATAAAAGCGTTCGGATGTTGGGCATGTTGTGTTTACCTATGGTACAATTTATCTAGAGATATACTACGCACGGAAGGTAGTTTTTGATCCTTGTCATAGGAGATCGGTCTCATTAAGGAGATCTTCGTGGAAAATCCTCTTATATGAACGCGCCTTAGCACTTTTATTTGTATACCTAAATATGCTGTTGAATGTAACTAATGTAACCATTCCAGCTATGTTATATATTTATATTAAACACCCAAGACATTATTATAATATCATTGGAGTTTCTAGTAGAAACGGTTTGGTTGTCATAAGGTAAAAACTCATCCATTTTTATTTATGGTGTGATCTTATGAGATACCTTTATTTTGAAAGGTTTTATAATATTGAATGATCCAAATGACTTGAGTTTCACACGCTGGTTTACCAGACTGATATAAGTATTATTTTCTTATAATGCTTGGGTCCGCCCTGTGTATATTTTAGATTTCGTTGATGGTCATAGGAGCTCTTGGAGAGGAGTTGGATGATTATCTATCGTAGTTTTTATTTCCACTGCATTATTTTGTTTTAAATATATCAGCAATTGTAAGGACAGACAGTTATAACTGTCCAGGCTGATGATATGTTAGTTTGCTCTGATTATTATATCTATACATTTTTTTTGTAAAATATCATTTTGATATTATATATTATCATTCCATTGTGAGATTTAGATATTTTTGTTCTCCTCTATCTTGTTCATTTTCTTTTCTTTTTTTTCTTTACCCTAATGTTCTGTCTTTCCTACACTTGGGTGCTCGGCACGTGAATATCGTGGTTGTATTAGTGTCGACATTCGAGGGTCGAAAAGACGATCGTTACACTTACATGACTCCTTATTTCTGTATATAGATCTACGGTCACTCTTCCCATCTTCCACTAGATGTCTTGGTTGATGGATTAACTTTTCCCATAACTCTCCTATTATTCATTGGCTTTTTATTTTTGTTATTTTTAGATCTATTCTCTTAAATAATGATTCTTGTTCTGGTATTACCGTGGTTACTCGAGTATACTATTAGTACTTAGGAGGTTCTTTTCATTTCTTCATTGTATGGGGTTTTGCTACCTAATAGGCTTGTTGGCAGCTCCTTCTTTTGAGTGTAGATTAAAATTATATGCGTGCTTTCCTCCTTTGGATAATCATTCATTTTTCTTAAAAAATATTTTTCAGCCGAAAATGTCAAGGACTGCTAGCTCAACCGGTTAGTAGTATGATGCTTTAGATGTATATTTTAGATTTCATGGGTTCGAGCTTCTGAGACATCAAAATGAGTGCTCTGATTGAATAAATCACCGCTCTTACAAAAGGTATATATTATTTCAAAATTGTTTGAAATGAAAGCCGGTGTTTAATTCAAAAAGTTCTTTTGTTAATTAATTTCATAGACACGTGTAGTCTATGCATTAGGAAAATATGGTATGTGCATCATGATATGATATGTTGTTTGATAGTTTTCGTTGTTAAGATGAAATGGAATTTTCGACAATTTTGGATAGTTGGGAACTTCTGGATTTTTATAGAACTTGAAACTAAGCATTTTTGAAAATATAAAGTTGAGTTTATATAACACTTAAATTTGAGAAGATAGCAAGTTAAAACAAGTTTTAAATTTGTTAATCATACTTGTTACAAATGTGATGTTTTGTATATGCTCTTAGGATGAAATGGAGTATTATACGAGTATGAACTTAAATTATAAAATATGGATAAACTTGAAGTTATGTTTTATGAAATGATTCATATATGATTTAGTATTGAATGACATACCACTTGGATAAATGAATGTGATTAAAAAGGAACTGGCGTAGTTAAGAAACCAATAGGATAAATACGTAAGTTGTACGTAGATCGTTTTATTTGCATGAATGTTCTTGATCCAGTATTCAAGTACATGTTTTCGAGGTGGTTTACACCGGTTCGAACAAGGTTTTTTCACTCGATTCTTGACGGTGGACATTTGATACGGATTCGTGATACGATCCCGATGTTTTCTATCATAATATATGGCTATGCAAGGAAAATGGATGTTTCTAATTGAGGAACCAAATCGGAGTCCGCACTAGAGATGTCAAGTGATCTATACTAGTTTGGAAGTGAAATCTGTGTGATCGAGCAAGTGATCAAATCAAATATTGTGTACAGATGATATATGTACATCGTACGTGCTTTAGCACATTTTTATAATGTATTTGACTTATGAAGAGTTTGGGGAATGACTCTTTGATTTATTATGAGGTAGCATGAATAATCATCTAAGTAATAACCTAAGACTGTTGAGCGTAAGGTATGCTTAGTAAATTGTTTATCGTCCTTAGACGATGGGAGGGTTTTGAACTTAGGCGAACCATGAGAATTTCTTGCTAGTAATTATGAATACTATTTTAGTATTTGTATGCTTATCCTTTGTTAAGGTTAGAAGTGTCGTGGAGCGACGATGCTCGGAGTGGTACCATACAAGATGGATGATAGTTTGAAGGAGTTCTACCTAGAGTGCTTATAGACTAGGGTTTCCTTCTTATCTTAGTATCATATATCTTTTATAGTGTACTCACCGCTTGAGGTGGAGTCGTTTAATATGCATTTTAGTTTGCAGTTTAGTTTGTATATAGTTCTAGTAGTATGCTATATATATATATATATCTTGTTCTTCCATCTCCTTTGATTGTCATTCTTGTTTGAATTTCAAGGATGAAATATTCTAAGTGGGGGAGAATGTAGCTATCCGAAAATTCAAACGCTTCGTCTTCGGATATCGAAACATTTTGAAATATAAGTCAGTGTTATAAATATGATTTTATAACCTTTTTAGACATCATTTAATTAATAAATAATGATAAGAAACCTTTTTCGAAATTTGTTTACAAAAATATATTCTTCAAAGAAAAATCGATAATGTGACCGATAATCGGTTTATCGATAAATAACTTTTTGATCGATATAAGTTGTTCGAACTCTTATTCACTTGACCAATGATCAAATAAACACATTAGCAACTAATTAACACACTCTCCTCTTCATAAATTTTGGAATGTTCTAGAAGCTTCTAAAGGATAAGAGATATTATTATGAGAGGGGTATCATGGTAATTAGCATACAGGAGAATTGACTTAAAGGAGAAGTGATGGGAGGTAAAGCTTCCATGGCATGGTGGGGGGGTGAGTGAGAGCTTAGGAAATTCCATTCCTAAGCCTATATAAGGAGGTGCATAACCTTAGTTATCATCCACAAAAATTTACAAAGCTTAGAGTTGAAAATAATGGCTTCTTCATCTACTTTCTCTCTTATGTTCTAAAATAAAATGATTGCAAATCAACTCCAAATCACTTCAAACTTTGCCACAAGGCTTAGTTTAATTCCACCATGCCAAAAGTTGAATAGGCAAAGCCATGCACCCCCACCATGCATAGGCGGTGACGTTATGGGGGAGTTTTGGGTTAGAGAAAGGTGAAAGCAAAGAGAAGGAAGGAAGGAAAGGAGGTTACTAGCTTGGGTTTGGACTTAGGTGCTTGGATCTTGGTTTTTTGTGAGGTTAAAGGTGCATTAACATCTCGCTTTGAATGAAAATATAACACATATATGTTTTTTTTTACAGTGTTTAAGTTGTTTGAATTGTTGTTGACATATGTTAAAACATTGGTTTGGATTCTTACTTTAAAAGTAAATGACATATGTGATCCATGTATATGGACTTGAACAAACTTGGAATGGATATGAATGGATTAGTATGACTTGTAAAAAGACCTTAAACAAAGCACATAGGTTATAGATGGACTTTGGTTTAGATTGGACCTTGATTTGAAAGTGCATTTTAGCGATAATCACTATAGATGAGTTGTGAATTGCCTTGTTTTTGGCGATCGCCATGGAACTTTGTAGAGAGATCCTTAGGGTTTCTTGCCATATTTATAATTTTTTATATGTATATTTATTTCTATTAAAAGTTTATATAGTAAAAAGCTAAGTAATATCTTGAAAAGTGGCCAAAACATCACGAGTGCAAAACTGCCTAGTTTAGCCTTGATTTTTGAACTTAAAGGTTTGAAAAGATATTTAAGTTTAAGTATTTTGTTTCATTCTTGTTACAAGTGTTTACTAACTCATATTAGAGTATTTCAAAAGTGGTTTGAGATATTTATGAATTTTTAAGAATTAGTTGTGAATTTTTAAAGAAGAGATATTTTGTTAAAAACGTGTTCTTTTTAAGTTTTAAGGAATTTTACAAACTTGTTGTTTTAAAGTAATATTTTGGATAAAAATTTTAAAACCTATTATTAGTATTTTCAAGTATTTTAAAATTAAATACAAATGTTTTCGAAAAGGGGTTAGGAATTGCTAAATGGCCAAATGGTTGATTGTTTAATTACTTGTTTGAAAAGTAATTAACTGTGCTTAACACTAAAAGCCGACGAAGTAAGGCTTATTTGTGAGATTTAAGATTGATGTCGAGTAGGGATGGAGAAATAGAGCTCTAACCTACTGGTTTCCCTCTTGATCGAGGAATAGTAAGTCGAAAAATGTCGGAAACGTGTTAATCGTGTTGATTTCTTCTTGTTTATGGAAATTATTAATATTATATTTAACACTAAAACCCGATGAGGGAGACTTATCTATTTGTGGGATTCAAGAATGAAGTGTCCAGGCAAGGCTTGATGCAACCAGTGCTCTAACTACCTGGCTTCACTCTTGGATGACAAATAGTATAAGTTGGAATGTCGGAAATGAGTTAAGCGTACGAATATTGATTTGTATAAGCAATTATTTTGACTGGATAATCGATTAGTTGATTAACTAACTTGACCAAATATTGACTTAAGAAGTTACCAAAAGGCTTCACGATTTCATATCAATGAGAAACCCTGGGGAGGAGCATTGGTATGAAATGTCTCTAGCTTTCGCTTATTTCTGAGAGAACCAAAATTAAGTTAACCGAAAATTCATCGATTGATTTTGGAGAGTCCGATAAGCGGGAAGAGTGTACTTGTACAAGATGACTCAAAACCCGTAATCACTTCAAAATCATATACGTAATCTATGTTCTGGAAGCAGTTATGATGTGGAATGTTATAGAGTTAAACTGTCTATCCTAAGGTTAAGTCCATGGGAGAGGTTAGCGTTAACATTTCAAACGATGATATCGTATAGGACTGTATATCTTAAGGAGTATTCCAAAAGAGATGACAACATTAGCATTTGTCGGAGGACTTATAAGGAGAACCTATGTGGAGGTTCGAGATCTGTTCGATATGCTCGAATCCATGTAGTGATTTGTCATCTGTTCGAGATGATGGAATCCATTTGAGGATTTTTGTTCTGTTCGAGTGATAAAGACTCATGTGAGAGATGCCGAACGTAGCCTCAACATCGGGAAAATGACAGAAAACAGAGAAGGGGTATGGCCAGGGAGTTTAGCTAATCTCAATGGTATATCAACTCCATATCTAGAGATGCTTATCGATTGTTGCTAGCTGGAGTTGACATGATCCGGATCACACACCGAGGGTAATCCAATTATGTTTACCTTGAGTATATCCTTGTCACGGAGTTCGGATTCAGCTTGATCCGAGGAGATCTCTGCGAAAAATCCATTATGCAAGCGCGCCTTAGTTGTATTGATAGTATACCTATTATTGTTGTTGCATCCACACAGCAACTGTTTAATATGATTTATGTGCTACACACTATACATTATCTACCATATCACTATATGTTAAACTTAATGAATGGTTGGTTTCATTTGAGGGGAAAACCGTTACGATAATCGTACGGTCTCAATGGTTACTGTTACTTGTCTCATATTCCTTGAGTTTATTACGCTGGTTTACCAGACTGATCTAGGTATTATTTTCTTATAATGCTCAGGTCAGCCCTGTGTACGTTTCCAGATTTAGCTACGGACGCTTTGGAGCTTATGGAGAAGATCCAGATGATTACTTTCGTAGTATTTTTATTTCCGCTGCATTTCTGTATTGTATATATCAGGATCATGAGGACAGGCAGTTATAACTGTCTAGGCTCATGATAGTACTTAGGTTTTAGTAACTCTGATATTTCCATATTCAGAGTAACCCCTTGTAGTGTTCCTTTGATATTATATATTACCATTCCGTTGTGAGATTCTGGTGTTGTATTCTCTCTTTCTTGTTTTATTTTCTTTTATTTTACCCTAAATTTTTGTCTTTCCGACACCTGGGTGCTCGGCACATAAATACCGTGGATGTATTTATTGTCGACATTGTAGGGTCGAAAAGTCGGGTCGTTACAGTAATACTCTCTATATACGTTGCAAAATACACCATAATTAGCATTACATGTCACATTCAAACCTGCAACCAGCCCGTCGATGAAACATAAGGTCAAAACTCCTCTTTCAACTGCCATAAAGAGAACCTTAAAGGAAAAAAGCAAAATAAAAAAAGCGCCGCCATAGGAGAATTCGCTTTGTATCCACTAACTGCACTACCCACCTTTCGCAAGATATCGGAGTTAAGATCAGTATGGCTTGTGGCGCTTCCATTACCGATGACGAGGCAAGTCACCTCTCGCTCTAGCATTCTCATCTTCATCATTTTTTGTATTTATGGTCGAATATTCTTGTGTTTCTCTCATTCTAGATAAGATAAATTATTGGTGCAACGCTGCACAAGCCACATCTCTCACTTGATTTCTGTGTAGGAAGCGATGATGAACCTCGTTTGCGGCCTCAACCAGATTAAATGCCGAGTCATAAGCCTTAGGTATAAATCATAACTTTAATCTACAAATGGTCCATAGGTATCTGTTATACGCACATGTAAAAAATAGGTGGTCATGTGTCTCTTCATTATCATTACGTAAGACACATGTAGTATTAAATTGCATACCTCGTTGATGTAGTTGATCTAATGTGTTCAGTCGATTAAGATATGCCTTGTATGCACAGGAACTCATTTTTTTGGAATTTTTGTTATGCCATATTACATTTGTCCAATTCTGAACTAGACTATGTTGTCTAACTATTTTCCAAGCATTATAAAACCTGAATTTCTTTCCATCATTCCATTGATAGCAATCTTCCATAGATTTGTATGCAATTTGATCATCCCAGTTATCTCTCTAATTGTTGGATGTCAGCTAGGTTGAAGAATACCATTTATAATAGTGGAAGAACTTTTTCGTTTGCATTTATGAAATCTCTTTGCATTTCCAAACATATGAAATCTGTCATACCCAAGTATATCAATTAAGCATCTATTGTTAATCCAAGGTTCTCTCCATAAATACGTTTTTTCACCATCAACTAGTGATTTTGTCAAAAAACTATTTACCAGAAGTTCTCAATCTAAGAATACTCTTCTAAGTACTTGAGGCATTATTATCTATAAACATGATCCAAAAGTTGTTTTGCTTGCAGTATTTAGATCGCATCCACTTTGACCATAGATTATCATTAGATAAATAATTCCATATTAATTTGATGATTGCTGCCTTTTTAAGATCGTTTAAATCTTTTAATCCAATTTCACCTTCTACTTTGGGTCTGTATAAAGTAGACTAGGCTATCTTTTCATTTTTCCACCCCAAAATAAATCCGAACATAGTTTATTTATTTTGCCGACGGTTTGCTCGGGCAGTTGATAAATAAATAACCAATATAGAATCATTGGAGTAATAATAGTGTGTATAAAATTTGCTCTTCCTACCGTATATAAAAATTTAGATTCCATCCATCCATTTCTTTGTATTTTAAGTGGAAGTCTGTCACATTGAGAGTAAGTTAAATAATCAGATGATAACGGTACCCCCACATAAGTAACAGTTAAACTCCCAACTTGAACTTGTAAAATGTCTCTGATTTCCTGTTTGAACATAGCTTCATTACTGAGGTAAATGGTTGATTTCATAGAATTTATGCTCAAGCCTATATGAAGATGTAACACGTGTGTGTATATGGTTTTAAATTTGGATTACTAAATAAAATTATACAGCATAATTATTTAGTGTAATCTTAAAAATATATAATATTGGTGAGACAACAATGCATATATAAAATTATTATATAAAAGACCAAATAACATATAAAACATAAAATACAATTATACCTTTAAAGACGAAGCCTTTAACTGCATCTTGATTAGAGAATCCTCCCAGACTCTAATACAAGCAATCACTTAATGTTGCTACGATAAAGTGCACCACCATTTATAATATAATTTGATGTTGATATATGCCAGAAGAGCTCGGCTATGGGGTGGAATAGGGGCTCACGACCAACAGAGGAACGAAGCAAGAGAGAATAAAAATAAGGCTTGGATTGGTTCATATAAGGAGGGAAAGAAGACAAATTCTCCATCTTTTACACTTTCTTCTTTTACCAAGTTGTTAGGTCTAGATTTGAAATTCAAACCCTAATTACCCCCATCTTTGGAAGACCACCTATTGGACTAATACAGGCCACTAAAGAACTCATCTATTCAAATTTTATTTAAATCACATTTAATATGTATCAACGTCTTATTTCGATACGCACATATATACTTTTATATACATATCCAATTAATTACTAGTGGCACCTAGAAAATTACTAATAGCACCCAGAACATTAAATATATAAATAATTAAAGTTTTTTTAAATATTAATTAATTAAATTAAATTCTAACACTTTTTTATGAAATTCGATACTTAGATGATAGTACATATTAGTACTACAAGTCTTAGGTAGTATACAACATGCTACATGTCAATATATGTCCAGTGGTTCGAATCACGTTAGGCAAGTTTTGAACTTGTGACCTCTCACATCAAAGTCAAAGCGTCTAACCACCGGGACAATGGTACTGGTCAAATTATAACACTTTCTAAACTAACTAGTATAATTGTGCGACTCATAGGCGTAAATTTAATCGGCGGTAAATATCGAACAATTCGAATATTAATTTCACATGTCACCATAGTTAGCGGTGTGATAGTTTGGCTGAATTTCTCATTTATATATCTTCATTAGTAAAATCCAATTTTATATTTTAGGCGGTACAAGTTAGTAATAATTACTTACAAACCTTCTCTTCGTCAAAACTTTATCGCTTTAGAATATATAGAATTCAGCTATCAAAATTTCAATATTATTCATATTAAACTCGGTTAGTCCATAAACAAAGTCCTTGATTCAATAATAATTTTATTATTAACGTGCCGCTTTGGCCGGTGATTATGACTTTGAGTTACCTCATACAACCGAGGAGACGAATTCTCTATTACAAGTGTTACGGCATATGCTTTGCACGTTAATTATTTTCTATAAATTGTATTCGTTTAACACATTCAAGGAATAATGATTTGCATAAATATTTATCTATATTTTTGTGTTGAAATCATGTATGATAAGTTTGAATTTTTATTTGTAAGTTGCAACATCAATTTTTTTATTTGTTTGAATTTTTATTTGTTTTATTAATTAATAAATAATGAATTTGTAAAGGAATTTTATTTGTTAGATCTTATTTTTAAGTGATATTAAGATTTGGTAATATTTATAGTGGTATGCTTTGAATTTGTAAATGAAGTTTAATTGTTAGATCTTATTTTTAAGTGATATTAAGATTTGATAATATCTGTAGAGTGATATTTTTGGTAGTTCATGCTGACACCAATAAAAGCTGACACCAAAAGTGTCATAACTATTATTAAAGATATAATGTTTCACTTCCAATGCTTTAACTCAGATCCAACCATAGTCGTTCAATGGTCGACATGTCACGATTTAACTATAATCAAAGTGGAGCGTCCACATTGAAGTTCAACAATATACTCAAGTCAAGAGAACTATGTAACATCATCTCTTTGAGATTTCCCATTTGACCTAATTATTATTAATCAACAGGAACTCTCGGACGAGTCATTTCATAGTTATCCAATTACTATGAGCATGTATCCCCTTGGTACACCCAACAGCGATGAGCAATGCATTGTACTATATTTAAAGAACGTTACATACTCTAGTCTCATCGGATGTATTGATGTCCATTTTTCGAAACATCTCGACCAGCAATATTTAAAAAAAAATTACGTTGTGATTAATTACTCACAATTACAACTATTTGCAATTTTAATCACATAATATTTTGTTTAAGGACTTTCTTATTGATATACTTTAGATTAATCACCTAATAAACTATATCATAATATAATAACTATATATAATAGATCACATACATTTTATTTCGGAAGAGATTTATTATAGAGTCAGATAATTTACAATAATTTATAGAATTTCCTCGAGGGCATAACTCTCTCAGCCATGAATATAACATCTTAACAATATTAGAGATTTTGCTTTGTCTTACTGGAACATATTATTACCGCTATACCATAATTTTTACTTATCTATATTATAGTTTCGGCTACAAAACTTGAGATTCGAAGGGAGAATCCTTAAGCATTCTCTACACATGAATGCCGAAAGTCTTAACCCTTCGGTCGAAGCCTAAAGTTCTACTATGTATTTAACAGTCCATAAGTATTAAATATCAATGAATACTTTATATATAGCCTCGCATAGCTCTTTCCATTAGATTAGTACAAAGGTTAAGCACACTCCCTTCGCTAAGCATAGTCCGAAGGCTTAGCACTCGTGCCAAAGTATAGGCAAGGTTTGAGGGCTAGGTGTCCCTTATAAATGGTTAGACATCGGAGGCTAGATGTCGGTCTCAAACTACAAACTAAATGGTCCAAAATATTATGTCCTATAAATAGGCCAAAAATGTAATAAAAACCACGGTAGGTGTCACTCATCGTAAAACATGGCTACAATAACATAAATCAGGCCACTCCGAAAGCATGCATGATACGAGTTCTAAACCGAAAGCATAAACCACCAGGCTCACTCTAAACAGAAAGCTTAAGCATTAAAGCATATAGTTCATACTCAAATACCGAGGCATCATAAAGTCTCTAGTTCATGTAGTATAAGAGACCAAAGCTATTTCCACCAAACAATGAGTTCGCCTCTGTATTCAGTTAGATTAACGGCTCAGATAGCCTAAACCTAATACAAAGCATTAGAAAAGCCAATGCACATATGTATTTATATAAGTAACATGTCATTGATCCACATCATTCTACAAGCAACAGGATGATGGCATGTATCCAAATCTCAACCCTACAGGCGAACCATGTCAGTAATATGAGATAAATGCTTTCCTCCAATGGCATAGATACAAGACTGCTATAAATAGAGAGCCCCGGTACACAATGGGACCCGGCCAAGAAGAAGAGCAATTAGCAGAATCATTTGTAAATCTTATATTTCATCAAGCTTAAGCTTTTACTAGAAACTCATTTATGACAGATTGTGCTACGTAAGCATTATAAAAATTTTTGGCTATTTGATAAGAAGATAGGTAACTTCTCAATGAAGACGCAGGGACAAGACTCTCGAACCATTTTAAACTATCGTGTCATTTACTATTCCATCATTTACTTTTATGTACCTTCGGCTTTGGATATAAGCTTTCGGTTGAAGTGTCTTTTTATTTAAGTTTCGAAGTATTTAACTTGGGACGTCGTGCTGTTGGACAGGCCCGGCCCAAGGGGCAGGCAAGCTAGGCCCGGGCCTAGGGCAACGCATAAGGGGGGCAACAAATTAAGTATTTTTATTTAGGTTTATATAGGTAGTGTGGGACTGTTGCTAAATATGGATGTGGTAAAGTGGTTTGTGCTATGTATGGTGATGTTAAATGACCCAAGTTCAATGTTGTCTGGGTCGTATTTTTTGCATTTTTACTTCTACCATCTTTTCTTATTTTAGTTGGGCTTGGACAACACAACTGAATGGGCCGACCCTGGTGTTGGACGTGATCGAAAATCACATCAATATTTTTTGACGCTAGAAGGAGAGCTCTTCTCACCTTCGTTGTTGTTTTAGTTAAGTTTTGGTTTTAAAGATGAAACTAAACTCTGCTTTATGAAAGAGTGCATGTCACCTACAACTGATGAAGAAGTAACAGAAATGCTGAATGAAGTTGTGAATGTTGCAGTTGAAGGGACCACCCCTTCGGTTACGTTTGATGAACAATTTCGACGAATGTTAATAGCTTTTATTGAGCATACTATCAAACGTTTGGATGAATGTCTAGCTGCAATTAAGAAGACTACCTAAAGTGGAAAAGAGACTATCGTTGTTGATGAAGAGAATCCATTATCGAAGGCTGCTAAGGGTCTCAGTAAGAGACAAATGACTAACAAACAAGAGGATGAGTATGGTCTTATTAAGGCCACTACTGCTACGGTTGAGAAGGACATCAGATTGTTGAGAAGAGTCAACCTGGAAAGACCCCATCTCCGAGTATCCAAAGAATAAACCTTAGTGGGCCTAGTGCGGTTCGACTTAAATGAGAGAGTTTGTACGGGGACATACAGATAAATTGAGTCTTAGAGGAGATAAGAACACCAAAAGGTTACTGATAAAGTTGAAGCAACCACTATCAATAGTTTAATGACATTGCTGCAAAAATGAAAGATATACAACGAAAGAATCAAAGTTCGCTGCAATTATTGCTAGATTGTGGAAGAACACCTCGTTTTGGAGTGGATTTGATTCAAAGCAAATGTACTACGCTGAATGAACTCTTTTACAAGGCTAAGGTATATTCAAGTTGAAGAAGCTATGAGGACTCGGGATGAAAACTCGAGATGAAAACCAATTCCAGCAATAACAGCACCTTTGTAAAGGAGGATTAGCTTTGTATTTATTAGTAGCTATAGCAATTCAGTTTCACTCCTTAATAAATGTTTTTTGTTGAGTAATAAAAATGGACGAATCACTATGAAATCATTTAACATTGCTTAAATAAATGAATGAAAATGCAATTAAA
This sequence comes from Allium fistulosum, assembly GCA_030737815.1. Classification (NCBI taxonomy): domain Eukaryota; kingdom Viridiplantae; phylum Streptophyta; class Magnoliopsida; order Asparagales; family Amaryllidaceae; genus Allium; species Allium fistulosum. The sequence goes on along the minus strand of CM060908.1, from coordinate 79,111,655 downwards.
TTCAAATATAATTTTCGAGAAAAAAAAATTGTTGATAACATTAGAGATGTAACTGAAAACATGTTTTGAAGAAAAAAAGTTTCGTGTATCAAAGTTGAAAATAAGGAATAATCCTAATTTCAGTTTCTCTATTCCATGGATGGTTCAATTGAATCATCAGTTAACCAATGACCAAATTAACAAACCTACTAGAAACCAAGTGATTTACAAACAAAGAAAAGCCTGCAAATACTAAACATCACTAGGTAATAAATACATAGTAAACCATTATTATTTTACATCCTTTGAATGGCTGGTGATGAAACTCTAGATGAGGAGGCATCACTACTATGAGAATCTCCTCTGGATGCATCTTGCACTTGCACCGCAAACTGCAGATTCCAAAGCACATCTTCCACTGACGGTCTATCGCTCGGTTCTTCCGATAAACATCGAATGCATATTTCCGTTACTGTTCTTAATGATTCGGGACAAGAAGACTTTATCACTGTGCGATCTATTACGCTTCTCTTTCCTGAAACTTCATCCATTGTTGTTGTTTGCAGCTGTAAATAAAATTAAAATGAAATCCACAATTTCATGCAACACATACAAAAACATTTTTTTTAGGAAAACATTTTAGTATAGACCTGCAGTAAAAACTTATTGCAGAAATAGATTTGAGTTGAAATTTATTCCAGAAATAAGCTTAACAAGTCCGTATTTTAAAAACGTGCATGTCTTATTTTGAAAATATAACATGTGCATTTTCAAAATTATGCACATTTCCGAAATGCTCATGTGTTATTTTCAACCTACAAAAAGAGGTCTATTTCTCCGATTAATTTCAACTTAAATATATCATGCGATAAGTTTTTTCTGTAGGTATGGTCTATATCAAAAATTTGTGCCTTTTAGAATTAAGCATTCGGGAAATCATACCTGCTCTTTCAATGTTTCTATCTTGTCTGCAGATGATATTGATTCTCCAGTAATGATTTCGAGTAAGATGACACCAAAATCGTGTATGTCTAATTTATCCCCATGTTTTACCCTGCAGCATAATTTCGTTATAATTGTCAAAAATCCACCTCTTCTCTATTAAAAAGATAGATATCTTATTTAAAATAAACTTGAAATAATAAAAAATTGAATAGTAACTCATGCCAACATCATTCCATATTTAGTAAGGCTTTGCCAAAAACAGTTTCAGTTTTTTTTTGTTTTTTTCGAAAATATCAGGCAATATTTTAATGTCTTACTACAGTTTGAGAAAATACAGCTGCACACTACTAATGAAACAGATAAAAAACGAAGCATTAAACTCCTTAATAGATTGAGAAAAGTACAGCTGCACACAGCGTACTCAAATTTGGATTAAAATGCAACAGATGAAAATAAAAAAGGTGTCGGTTTGTTATTATTATTTTTCAATCAAATTTGATGTTTAGTACATGGGTAGAAAGTTGCCGAAAATGATGTTGAAGGAATCTTTTGCATTTGGAAAAGAGAAATAGGCGATCTCTATCCTAAAATATTCAAGAACTTCTATGCTGGGGTCGTCCCATGTTTTATATATTTTTTAGTATAAATATATAGGTTATTGATTGATTTTAACAAAAAGAAGATTTGTTTTCATTATTATTGAAAGTTTCTCGAATTGTTGCATATTCGATTCCGAAAATTGATGTTTGGGGATTGTCAGTGAAAATTTTATGCGAGAATGAGGATGGTGAGAAGTAATATAAATCCAATAACTCCAAGGGGCGATTAAGTCATGCATGTCCGTTTTAACTTATGGCACCTATAACCCCAAGGTACTGTCTTTTGCGAGAATTGCGTGCAAGGCAGGGCTCGAACTTAGGTCTATTAGCACACTTAGACACTCCTTTTCCATTGCGCCACACATGCAGACATCAATGGGTTTTATATTACTTCCCACCATCTCATGTTACCTAATAAGATATGAATTTCATCCAACAACCCCCAAATGGTGACTCTAGTACATCAATTTTCAAATTCGAATAGGCAAAAATTTTACGGTAACAATAACAAAAATGCCAACGAGTCATTCAGCATCCTTTCCTACCACTTTCCTCCCGAACTTCACCATCGAATTGCACTCAGAAAGAAAATGATGAATTGACTCTTTTTTGATTTTGATCTATTTTGTTTTGATCCAATTTGAGTATGTAGCATGCAGTTGTACTTTGACCATTTACCAGGTAACCAAATATGTCCAAGTAAATTGTATGTCTAAGTAATCAAATATATCCAAGCAGAAAAAATGATGACTATTGAATAGTGTCGTATTGTTTATAAAATGTTTGAAACAACAATAATATTTTAACCATTTACTAGGTCAAAATTACTTATGAAATTCTATTAAGTTGTAAACAACAAATAGCCGTTCTCTAGTTTTAATTTCAAAGGTACTTATACTAAACTTTTAGAAGTTCTCAAACACCTAAACTCAAATAAGTCACAAACAAGTACTAAAATTGTTTGTACTTGACGTTAGTTGCTACTCAAATTTTAATTTCTAAGCTACTTATGCTAACTTCTTATAAGTTCTTAAACACCTACAGTCAAATAAGTCGCATAACAAGTAATTCTGACTATTTAATAAAGAGTTCTCAAACATGCTCTCACACATACAGTGACAACAGCTATATCTCAAATAATAGCATCATGAACAACAATTATAAACTGGTTTTTATTTTTATTACAGTTTCGCTGTAAATCATTACAAATGCATACCTTTCACTGGGCGCTTTTGACCCACTTGATGAACTCCCTATCACCTGCAAATATCAACATATCTCCATCATTACACAGAATGTGTCAATTTGAAAAAGCACCAGAATAAATGTAACTTTGAGATTGGAAAATAAAAACAATAAACAAGACTACAGTTATCCACCTGATTTTTCATACTTTCTGCTAGTACTGGTAGATTATAGCTGCTAATTTTCGCAAGAAGATTCTGATCGAGTAAAACATTTGTTATCTTTAAATTATTTGCAAATAACCCTGGTATTATACCAGCATGCAAGAATTGTATTCCTCTGGCCACTCCTATGGCAGCAGTTATTCGCTGTGACCACGTAAGCTTTTGCCCTCCATTTCCACCTAAATAATTAACCCTTTTTTAAAATAAAATAAGAATCATACAAATAATATCACAGAGGAATTTGAATCTGCAGCAGAGTTTCATAGAATAAATATATTTCCTTTGATGATATAAATTATAAAAGGAGAAAGACAATGTATAATAACTTACATGAAATATTGTCTCTAAGTGATCCATTCGACACGAATTCAAAAACAAGAAATAATCTACTGACAGTTGAATCATCCAGATAGTATTCGAAGCAGTGGCCAAGAGCACTAACTAAATGGCGGTATCTAAGCTTTGAGATCAGTTCAATGTGTCGATTGAAGTTCTGTGAACTGTGGCTCCTTTTCAGTTTTAAGCATCTTATTGCTACCAGGGAACCATCTTTTAACTCTCCTCTATACATCTGATATTAAAAAGAATTCAGATAAAATGGCGTGGGGTAATTTTTTAAGTTGACAAAGAAACAAGTATCGATTATATATACATAGACTGATGAAATCATTCAACAAAACTAATATAATGTTACTAAATTAATGAGGACATGCCTGACCATGGGATCCTTCACCCATAAAATTCGATGGATCAAAATTGTTGGTTGCTGCTTCGAGCTCTTCCAATGAAAATGATTTGTAAGGTGCAACACCAAGTGCTCCAAGCTTCATCGTTTGCGATATATATCCTTTTAAAATAATAAGTACGTAAATATTTTTGAAAGAAAAATCTATGTAACAATATGGTATGCTCAACGCATTAGATGATATCAGAAAAGATAAACTGCTCAAGTTAATGTGGTGAGACTTCGTAATCATGATCACCAATAGGCAAATATTATCATTTGCCACCTGAGCAAACATTGTATAATTACTTGAATAGCCCTTAAGATAATCCATCCTCTATTTAATCAGCAAGGATGATCTTAAGTTTCTAGCTAATATTGTGTTTTTTATTGATTGTCTTCTGTTTCTTAGTGGTGGTTAATGTGGGAACTGGATCACCTCCTCTACTACAAAAGTAAAGCAGTTCACCAATTATATTTAGCCTTAAAATTTTAAATCCAATTATTTGCATTCAATTATTATTTCGATGATGATTATTTATTATCATTTATGAGTTCATGTGATCTCAACCATTAAATTCAAAATCCAACGATGTTGACATATTTGGTGAACCCATCTTTACTTTTCTAAAGGAAAATGATATCCAAATTTGTTAAAATGTGCTCACATGTTAACAACGACCTTTGTAAATATCTTCTCGTCTCCTACAACATCTAATTGTTCAATTTATATGGTGATGACATTTTATAATCATGTTTATAAATATCTTCTCGTGTCATTTAACATTTGTATTATGGTTTACTAACTTAGAAAACATTCTTCAGATTATTAGGTAAATGTTGCTTAAAAAGGAAAAGAAGAGAAGGACTTACTTGCATCAGCCAGCATTTTCGAGGGATATCCATTAGAAGCATGTTCAACTAATCTCCGTGGAGGCTTTTTCACCACCCTCGCCTTTCTGTTTTCTTTTCTAAACATGAAAAACATCAATGACCCGACAAAAAAAAGTACAGAAACAACCGCAACAACGACAACAACAGCAACAACGACCCTGTGACCAAATGCCTTCCTTCTCTTACGAGGCAAAATTCCCACAGCCAAAGCTTGATTTTGACAGAACGAGTTCGGATGCTGAGCTCCATCCTTAGACTCTAAACAATTTCCAGAATACAAAACAACTCTCTCAGGCTTATCCAAAGTCAAACACGTAGGCAAATCACCAGTCAAAAGATTCGAAGACAAATCCACGTGTTCGAGCCTATCATTGCATGACATATTCTTGAACAACATCCCACTCAATTTATTTCCCGATATGTCTAAATACTCAATAGAAGGAAGAGATAATAAAGAACTCATAAAAGGGCCGACAAATCTATTCAATGACACATCGAGTTTCTTGAGTAGATAATACGAGCTTACGTCGGAAGGAATGCCGCCCATAAATTTATTTTTTCTCAACACAAGAGTTACCAACTTCTTCCCCAAAATTGGAAATTGAGGACCCAAGTAATTTCTTTCTACATCAAGAACTTCAAGATTCGTTAAGTTGCTAAAATCCGGTAAAGGACCCCATAAACTATTAAATGAAAGATCAAGTACTCTAAGGGAGTCCATAGTTTTAAGAGAGTCTGGTACTAGCCCACTAAATGTGTTGTTTTTTAAGCTTAAACTTGATAAAAGAGTGAATTCGCTAAACCAATTTGGAATTTTCCCTGAAAACATATTACGGTGTAGAATCAAAGTTTGGATGTTCTTTAAATAGGATAGTTCTTGTGGAATGGGTCCATAGAAGTAGTTTGAGCTTATATCAAGCATTTCCAATGAAAATAGCCTTGATATTTTTGTTGGTAGATGACCCCATAATCCAAGATTTGTCAAGGATAATACTTTCAAACTTGGTAATCTAGCTAGAGTGGTAAATAAAGAATTGACTGAGAAATCATGAGGTTGAGGTGAAGTATAATTTCCTGTGATTTGTAACTGAGTTATGCTTTCTTCGTAGCATACTATGGTAACAAACTTATTAGGCTCCAAGTAGCAAAAGTTTGTGTGATTGTTCCAATTGCTTAAAAAGGATGGATATTTTAACAAGTTTTGTATTCTAAGAATGGACCATGATTGTGAAGAATGCAGTTGGAGTGAGTGTGGGACTAAAATTAATATCATGAATACTATTAGGAAACATGATAAGGAGTGACTTTGCATGTTTTCTTTGCAATCTTTTCTTTAGCAAGTTACCTGTAAAAAATGAGACAATATCAGTAAACAAACATAAGTATAACACCATAAATAGATCAAATTTTTTGTTTTGACCAAGAAGAAAAAACTGCTATGAAAGTATACTTGAAGTACTGAATAGACATAGCTATAACAACTTAAAATTTGAAGAAGCTCAAATCAAAATCTTTCTTTGGTGACAGAAATCAAAGAAAATGTCAAACTGCAAATATTCAAAACTTGTGATCATATCACATACCTTAAATTCGACCAAAATATGTAGGAATTTTGAAGAAATAACAGACAATGCAGTTTTAATAACTCATCAAAAGAGCTCATCTATCATGCTCCACCTCTTTAATAAAAAAACCCTGAAATGAATAATGGGTTTTTCAATAAGATTGAGCTTCTCCAAGAATTCACGTGAATTTGTGGAAGAGAGAATGAAGACAACAGATGATATAGAAAGTTGAAGAGCTGGAAATGAGGCAAAGTGACAAAAAAGAAAAGAATTCTGTTTTCCTAAATGAAAGTTACACCTATGGAATCTTTAAAACTATTATCTCTTGAGGTTTTAGCACTTTAATAAACAATAAATAATGCAAACAAAAGATAAAAAAAGGTGTTCATTATTTTTCCTTGCTTTGGCAATGTCCCTTTCGCTTTGGAAAACGTGAGATGCTGGTGATGCTGCTGGTAAGCTTTCGTATTTGGAAAATTACCTACAGGGCCCTTGGAATTCAGTTGTTTATATCTATTATAATGCACTTTTGCCTTTTGTATTTCTTCAAAAAATGACAACACAATAGAATGGTTTTATTACCACGTTCTTTTACTGCAATTTGTATGTAATTTTTCTATTTAACTGGGCTGGGTGTCAAAAACAATAAAAGAATGTGTGCGACAGTAGCACTTGTGGTTCAAGATGTTTTACATAAAAGCGAATGTCTGCTTCAACTTAGTTTTTGCTGCATAATGTGAACATGTAAACATCATTTATGAGAAAACGGGTTAAAACAGTATAAAACTACAAACCGGAATCCAGCAAAACCTTTTAAAACATAGTTCCATGTGTAAATAATCGTAAGAATATTTCATTAAAAAAAACAAAGCATATATGCATCAAACCAACATAAATACTGAATACAGTCATAGATAAGCATAAAAACACAAAAATGAGAAAAGTCAATAAAATTTTTGGATATGGTAAAACATACCAATCCAAGTTGGTAAAGCATACCAATTGCTTACAACTGGACCAACTGAGCTCCAGTCACATGCCGAACAGTAATGTAAATGAGTTATTTTTAATAAAAACAGTTACCGTAGTAACAAAAATTCATCCTATAGGTTCAAACTAAACCATCAAACAGAAAAATCAATCGTTCATTAAGCAAAATTCCGCTCTGGTAATTTATTGAAACAGAAAAGATTTGGACCTGTAATATGGTATATAATTAATAACAAACTTAATATGTAATTTTCAAAATAAATATAAAAATGACACGAACATAGGAATATTGATGGAAAACGAAAGTCACAATGCAGTACGTTTTAACCTTATTTTAACCTTTGGCAGAAATAAAATGACATATTCATCAACAACCAGAAGCAATTTAAGTTTGATGGTGATTGTCACTGTTAAAACACCAGAACAAGCTATGGTATCATGTTGAAATATTTGAATAAAACAACATAAATTATAAATAACTAAAAAAGAAGAAATTAAAAATATAAACATAAAGAGGACTACAACTTTATTGAATTACTTCAGTAATACTTATTACATTGCATCTTGCTTGTAGATATGTTTGCTTTTAGGTTAAGTAAATGTAAAATGAAAATAAAAAAACAAAATAAATATACAATAAAAGCAAATACATAAGTGACAATCATAATAAAAGAAAATATAAAACGGAACTTTTTTTTTCATTATTATATATTATTATTCTTAAAAGTCACATTTACACCTATTACCTATAAACATCGCACTCTTTCTATATTGGATTTTCAATCAAATAAGCATAAAGTTTTCCATATTGTGACGTACCAACAAAAAAATCTCATCAAATCAATTTTGCATTACAACCTTTTGCCTTTATATACCTGTTTTTATTATGGAAAAAAATGAGGTCATAGCACCATGGCTAGTGCTCTTCTATATATCAAAATATTTAATCCTTAAATATATTGTTCTGTAACCAACAAATGTGTAGTGTACAAGCTGTAATTGTTACATGCAAATTTGCCATCCCTCTGACAAAAGAACACTATTATTACAATACTATGTAGCAGCAATATATGAAATCAATCCTAACAAATAAAATTAAAAAATATGCAATAAAAGTTTGCCCAAGAAGTGCAGCAAAATAGCCTTTCTCAAGTTCAATTTTATATTCCTTAATTATCAAGGGACGTTGAAATATAATGACAGTCAATGTTATTACATATTATACAAGATTTTCCTCCTGTTAATTGCTAAACTATGTTAAACTATCTCCATATATGAAACAAAAGATACTTGCTTAGAAGGCCAAATCTTAATCACATAAATCAACAGTGTGCACATGACTGAATAGCATCAGTATGCACCATATGAATCCTTTATACCAAAAGCGTAATATATTTAATTACAAATATAATGCATCCAAATATGGATTCACTCTAAAAAGATCATGTTATAAGACATGAAATGGCAAAAGTGTAATGAACTATACAATTAAAGGCCTTAGTCGGCAGAAATGAAGATTGCATATAAAAGTAACATGAATTGATATTGCGCATGCATACCTTTAACAAAAAAATATGGATGGGAGACATTGCATTATCCAGTGAAAGGTTTCCATCTCTTTCAGCACTAAATAATAACAAATCATATCCATGAGCCATTTATGTCACAAAATAATATAGCTACATCATAAGAATATAACAAAGTTACTGATCGTATATTGAAGAGTTTGCTAACCAAAATTATTAACAATTTTGTAAAATATTTCAGTTAGAATTCAAAATGTAAATCTATTCAATCTTCAGTTAAGTATCTGTTCCTCCTCGCACCAAAGGCAAGCCTCTGCATACAACAAATAGCAATGAATGTTAACACTTATCATTAAAGGAAAACGAAATAAATTATTAACATAAATGTCAGATATTAACTGAAAAAATCTGAGAGTAGGCTTTAATGCCTGTGAGAAATTTAATGTATGTTGGCCTCATAAATTGTCTAGTAGGAACTGATCTTATAGCAGGAACGAGGTATTCTGCAACCTGATGAAATTATCATGGAAAAATATAATAATAAATAAACTTATTCAAGTAATATGATACTTCAGTTACATTCACAATTTAGACAGTTAATGGCCAAATTTTCAGTTAGCAGTAAGCTAAGATATTTCTCTATTTAAATGTAAAACTATAAAAGACTCAGAGACACTGCAATAATAAATAAACACAAAAATAAGATTCTTACAACTTCTGGTGGCTCAGCTAATATGTTGATGAAGAATTTAGCCTGCAACATACAAGAAATTAATGGACATGCCAAAATAGAATATATCGAATTTTATTTAACTGCGAATTATACTTGTTTAGTGTTGGCCCCAGACATAAGTAGATCAGTTGTGACCATACCAGGCTGCAATGTGAGTATATATACTAGCTATTAATGGACCATGCAATCAATACAGTAATATGTTAAAATCGGGAGAAGCATCTAAAATTTGATCATTACCGATAAATTATGCACCAACACGTTTTTGACATCTTGCATTTGCAGTTCTGCCTGGAAAAAGGATTCAAATCAGAATACTGGGAAGTCTCTATAAAGTATAACCAATTGGATACATGAAATTATTAAGTGATCATTATATTGCATTCAACCATTTTCCTTGTCACTGGAAAAATTGTTTGTTGAGAAAATTTCATAAAAATTGCAGTTTCTAAGCATCTAGCTTGGCATTTAGAAACCAACAACCAATTCAACACAATATCAATCAAACGAACAACAGTATGGACATTCAACTAATATCCTATCACCAAAAACAAAATATGGAACACAATGATTTAACATGGTTCGGCAAACTGCATCTACGGATCCAACAACTATAATTTTATTTAATTCCAAACAGATATTACAAGAGAGATACTAAAAGAGACTACAATAAAACTGCCAAAGACTTGGGCAACACTCAAAATTCATAATTTTATTTGTTTTTTAAATTTAGGGTAATGGTGGACAACTCGCATACATATGAAGATGAAATAGACAGACAATTTACTTAGGATGAAGGCATTAGTTTGAAGATAAGTAATTTCCCAATTGGCTTTTAAATCTTTCCCCTTTATAATTCATTTCCTAATTAATTATAACATATTTGTATATCTATATAATTGATTACTCGATTATTTGTGAGATCTTGCCATATATTTGCATGTGCTATTCATTTTCATTGCATCTCCATATATATCCTTACTTCCTCTTATTTCATCACTAATTAACTGGTTAAATCAATCAATTAATTACCTCTTCTTCCTTCTTACCTCATACTAATTAACAAATTAAATGGTGTTACTATTTACACTAACTGAAACACTTACTAATGCCACTTAAACATTTAATAAAACCAAAATCATAAAACCTACTTCGATAATCCACCTTAAACTTAAAAGAGTATATGAAAGTAAATGTGATCGATTATGGATAACTGAGCAATGTAGAAATAGAAAAAAATATAATCCTAAAACATGATTAATTTCAATCGTATCAAATGATAAGAGGAGAATGAAATGTACAACGTAAGTAAAAATATGTTATTATTTTCAAAGGAAAATGTTAACATGTGTCATAAGGGCATATCTTAAAATTGTTAAATTACCCAAATAACCCGCTAGAATTTTATCTATTTTTTAAGGTGTAAGAATAAAATAGATATTTAAAATAAATTTTGTGGTCCTTTAGTATATAACTATCATTCTTAACATGCACGTACCATTAGGGCACACATTAACAATACCCAATTTTAAATTAGAATTTGATGAGTTAAGATTTAATTATATTTGAAATATGCATGTAGATCAATATTTTGTAATCTCGCTAATTTTTTAGTTAAAGGATAACGATAATTAATTATATTTGATTATATTATATTGTTTTCAATTGCAAATTGGTTTCATCTTTCTTTTTTTGCGTTCTTATTGAAACAACAAAGGTAATAATGATTTGATAGTTTTGATCGAAGTAGTAATGAAGATTCTTTACTTTGTTCTATCATAACATCAAATTCGAACTGCAAATTATTCTTTACTATTTTAACTTTAGTTGGAGTTACACAATTTACAAAAAAGAAAAATCTAAATACAATTAAAGTCGATAACAACTTAGTTACAACCAAACTTGCTAGATTTGTATGTACTAATTAAGCATTAGATGAAAAAAGATCGGATATGAAGAACAGAGAAATAAAATAATTTTTTATTTTTTTATTTTATTGTTTGAAGCAAGGTTCGAGAATTCGGTTTCGGCTTCGGTCATTTGAAAATTTATTGGTTTCGGTCAATTTTGAAAGTTTCGGTTTTTGTTTCGGTTTTGGTCATGATATCGCTTTTCTGTGTTTTTGATGAAGAAGTAATGATAAACGTTGCAAATAAAATACAAAATATAGCCTGTAAAGAGATAATAATATAACATACAATACTATTAAATAAATAAACACATATGAATATTTGATTTTGCCTAAATAACCCTAAGTTAAAAATAAGTTAACCCTAAGTTAAAAATAAGTTGATCCTAATATAAATTATCCAGTCCAATATCAATTACCATTTTCTTTTAAACTTATAAATTAAAGGCCCAAACTAAATCACCAAGCCCATTATCATTCACCTCATTCTAACCCTACCCCAGATACTACTACGTCCAATACTCATCCTCGAAGCCCAAAAAGAACACGAGAAAATGAAAAGAAAAAAAACGCAAGGAAGAAAAACAAAATCGTGCTCGAAGTCGAGGTTGATGTTCGAAGTCGAGTCATATCACACAAATTTTTGGTCTAGATTCTCAAGTGTCGAAGTTGAAAGATGCTCAAGTGTCGAAGTCAAATCAATTCGGAGGTAAGTCGATTTTTTTTGGGCTAGATTCGATTCTCTGCTTTTTTGTGTTGTATACCCCATTTTCCCTGTTGTGCAGCAATCACGAATTTTTGATTTTTGATTTTTTTTTAATCGACAGGTAACGGGACGGATTTTGACCTAATCTCGTCCCTCCTCCGGCCGGAACCGAGCCGAGATGGCCAGAATCTCGTGGTTCCGGCCGAAACCTGATACCTTGGTTTGAAGAGAGAGTGTAACATCCTGAAAATTTTAATAAATAAATTAAAATAATAATAAGGGTTAAAATGTAATTTTAAATTAATGGGTAAAAATATAAATTTCTACAAATGTTGGAGTTATGCCTTGAGACCTATTCTATTGCGTTCGAAACGTCGTTTATAGTTAAGAAATATATATAACTGGTTAAATCTGATAAAACGGATCGAAAATAATTGAAAATACGACCAGTGGCATTTTCGTACATATGGATTTCGGACCTAGATTAGAAAACTCTAGTTTTCGGCTATAAAAAGAATCCTAGCCTCAATTATTTCTCATCCCAAACCCTATCCGTCATCTGTACGTACAATTCTTCTCTCTTTCTCAAAAACTTCTTTACCGAAACAAAACTTCTCCATCTCTTTCTATTATTATTATTATTTTTTTGAAATGGTACTTAGATACAACATGTCGCTGGGACAACAAATCACAAATCATATGTTAATAAATGTTCGAATCACGCTAGGGCTGTATATAGGACAGGACAGTCCTTTGTCCGACTCGGTCCGAGGCTGTAAGACGTCCGGTCCGTGTCCGTACGATTCTCATTTAGGACAAGAAAAAATGTACGAAAAAACGTCCGTCCGAAAATGTTCGATGTTTTTCTATTGTCCGAACATTGTCCGTCCGTTGTCCGACTCGTACGAACAATGTTCGAAGTTAAAGTTTGTCCGGTCCGTGTCCGTTCGAATCTCTTATAGGACAGGACTAGGACACACCTCCGTCCGGTCCGGTCCGACCCGTTTACACCCCTAAATCACGCTACGCAAGTTTCGAACCTGTAACCTCTTGCACCAAAGTCAAATCACTTAACCACTGGGACAATGGTGCTTGTCATCTCTTCCTATATTTTAAATCAAAATAAAAATAAAATCAAAGAAAAATCAAGATAGAGAAAAAAAATCAGCAAATATAAGAGAAAGAGAAAAGAGAGGGCGGTTCGAATCAAGCTAGGAAGAAGGAGACTCTAAAAAGGTGAGTGAATTGATTTCTAGAGTATGTTAATTCATAGATAATCAAATTTATTTATATTCCTACCTGATCTAAAAATATATCCTTTTAATTTCAAATAGAAGTTCTAAGTTATTTTAATGGATTAATTTCAATTTTGTGTAGATATGATAGAAAAACCCTAAATTAACATATTGTAATTGTCGGAAAAAGAAAAAGGTAGACTAGGTTAATCCACCCCAAATTATATGGCTATAAATCCTTATTTGATAAAGCTTGGTTTGAATTGATAAAGTTGATTTGCATTGGATAAACTAAAGTAATTGTATACTTCTTTATTTCTTCCTGAATTGGATAGGTGACTTGAAATATACGTAGAATTCTCCTAGAATGCTTAGGTAGACTTAAACAGGAAGTGTGTAAATATACGTATATAATCCTTGAAATTAACAAGTTAAATTGGTGAAATCTAGGATAAGAAATATACATAGAGATCTGGTTGAAAACAAATCCTAAAAACTTGTATGCGAAGTTACGAAAAGATGAATAAAAATAACCAAAACAAACAAATTATAATAATCTGGAAAAAAAACACGACCAAACGTCTAAATAGACATCTGAAAATTCAACCGGACGTCTAAAAATTAGGTTCAGACATCTATATTTCAGGAAACCCCAACCCTAGAGTTTTATATTGAAATCTGACCTAATTCAAACGTCTAAAAACTCAATCAAACGTTTGAAAAATTTAAGATAGACGTTTGAATATCTGAGAATATTTTTTTATATACAACATAAGGCAACTAGACGTCTGAATGAGATTTTCAGACATCTGAATTGTTTCAAAAAGCCCAGGTCGAACCTAAATCGGGAAAACTTGTTCCCACTCCTTTGACCTTAGAGGCGTCCACGGAATTGAAGGAAGGCGTGCAACGAGATGGAGAAGTATCACACTTGGTGATGTCATAGGTTCACACTTCACGAAGTTATAAGGCATAGCGTCCGACGTGGTGTGCGGTTTTACCGCGATGGTGTGCTTTGGAGCACACGGCACTAACGAGAGGTTACTCGATGTCTTAGGGACAACTGGATCTAGGCATTGTGGAGGTATGTCTCGTGATGTGCATAGTTAGGGCACTAACGAAAGATCACTCAGTGTTATTAGACAATTAGGCCTAGACATTATGGTGTATGCCCGGTGCGGTGCATATAAATAGGATATCGGACATAAACGGAAGGTTACTCAATGTTATTGGCAATTAGGTCTAGACATTGTGCTATATGCCCAGTGCGGTGCATAGAAATAGGATATCGGAGACTAACGGGAGGCTATTCGATGTTTTTTTGGGACAATTGGGCCTAGACATTGTTGTGTATGTCTGGTGTTGTACATAGGATGTAACGACCTGGGTTTTTTAGCCATCTGTTATTAGAATAATTAACTAATTTTAAATATTGAAATATTAATTTTTATAAGTCGAATAACTTAATTTACTGATATTGAGAATATCTGAATCTATGAATTTTGAAAGCTATACTAAATTTTCAAACGCTAACTGCTGAATATGATAAAATTGGAATTCGAGAATAATTCCCTCGTATCCGAAATAAGAGTATTTAGTATAGAACGATGAGCAGCACGACACGTTGGAGCTCAAGATATTTCCCGCAAATGACTCGACGCGACATTTAAATATATATATATATATATATATATATATATATATATATATACATACATATAAGCTTCATCATTGCAAAAAATCAAATCAAGCCCACAAAAGAAAAAAAAGTAGAATGATGAAGCCTGAACATGGAAATATTAGCCACCCTCATCAGTGTACCTCCAGCCCCTTGTTTCACTGTCCCCCTCCTTTCTCTTATATATAGCCGTGCTTGTTCCTTTATAATAATAAAAAATCTGCCATTAAGATAAAAAGATTGAGTTGTTCAAAAGCTTGGAGGGAGAAGATTAAGCACAGTTGTTCATCCATTTTAAAACGGTGAGTAGAACACCTTAGTTTTGTTAACTGGTTATTACATATACCTATATAACTGTTGATTATGGATGAATCATTGATCTATGTCAAGTGTATATGTGTTTGTTATGTGAATATGTGTATGTGTGTGTGTGTTCGGCATGGTCAGTTCCACCTACACTCCAAAACATTGTACTTCTTCCACAAAAAGCTTCACTGTTCATGTTTTTGGTTAAAACAGCTAAACCTTTCACTTTAAAAATCAATATCTCAACATCCATTTAGTTTTAAAACATGATACTAATATAAAAGTTGTTTGTTTTTTAGTATAGAACATTTTAAAATTGATTTCATTTAATTCCATCAAGCAGAGAGAGAGAGGAAACACCATATAACAGTGAGTGGGTCAGTTATGATCGAGATTCAACTATCATATTAAAATGGATCATACAGTTGTGATTGTAGTTGAAAAATACGATTTTTAAGCGTGATTCGAGAATTTTTAGTGTTGTGTGGAAGGAGATTTTTGGGGATGAACGGATTTGGGCGTATCACCAAATTCCGATGACCTAAGCGATTTCAGGTCATGGCGTTTGGCGTAGAGGAGGATGAGGTGATGGGGCAACCAAGAAAAATAGTGCGGTGATTTTTAATAGCGTGTGTGGACTAGACGAGGTCGACTTAGGGTTTTATGGTGGTTTGTTTTGGTCTCGGGTTCGTGGAAAATGATGACGATTGGGAGAGGGAGAGAGGGGTGCGCATAAGGAGGAATTGGTAGAGGAGGTGATGGCGGAGCTATGGGTGAATATTGGTGGTGGATGGTGGTCTGCGGTGACGTGGCGAGGCTGTTAGGTGGGCACGGCTTTGTTCCAGTTTTGGTGAGGAGTTCGAATTTCGAACCGAAGGTTTTGCCACATTTCCAGGTGGGTAGACGTGATGTGGTCGTCGTGGGGGACCTGCAAAGATGGTCGGCGGCAAGTTTGGTTGACCGGAGGTAGCGTGCACGTGCACATTTTCGTGCATTCGAATGAAAGAGAAGAGAGGAAGAGCTGGGAAGAAGAAATAGAAGGGGTTTGGATCAGGTTTGGTTTAGATGGGCTAGGTGTTTTTTTTAAAAGTAAATTAAATTAATTATTACATTTAATAATCTATATATTTAAAAAAAATACTATTTCTCCTTCGTTTCAAATCCAATCGACGCGCAGGTTTTTGCGTCGGGATCCTATTATCGAGTATTTTCATCTGAACTAATATCGTCAAGATTTCTGCAATGTAAAAATTTAATGATTTATAACAATTGAAAGTGAACAAATAAGTAATTTCTTGTTTAATTAATTATATGTTAATTAATCAATTAATTATTAAATGGACTGGTTAATTTTAATTAACTATGAATAAATCATTTTATAAATTTCTTTGATTGACAAGTTATCTGAGTTAAAAATATAACTTGACTCAGTTAATTGAAACCAATTCAGTTCTGATTTGTAAATTGATTTACTATTAATTATAAATCGTTAATTGAAGTTAATGATCTATACTTTGACGTTTATTTCTCTTAGATATTGATTTCGATTATCTTTTGTCTGTGTCATTAAGTAGCCAAACAAATTAAAGTAGTTAGAATAAAACGTTGACACGTTTTATTGAAAGTAAATCGACTTTACTTATCACTATTCCGAGTTTCGGAAAATGTGATGATTACAAGCGAATTAATTTCGATGGACAGGTCATGATAAAGTAAACATATGGAATGAATTTCCATATCTGAATATTTATATTCTGGTTGTAGAATTGTTTATTTAAACAAACTTGGCATTTAAAAATTTATCGTTTTGGTTCGATGAGACCGGGATCGGATAACAGTATTATCCGAAAACCACTTCGAACCAATTTAAACAAGCGATTTGGAAGATTCTAAAGGCAAGATCCAGGATGCAGATTTTGGAGTGCAAGGTCTATTTGCCACTAACCCTGAGGGTGATTCCAAAAATGGGTGTAGTGGAAATGGTGTTTTCAGTTCGTTCATCACCTGAACAACTTGTATGGATGAATGCTGTTATTGTATCATCACTTGGAAGGCAATGTCAGTATTCCAAATGTGAAGTGCTTTCCAAAAAATGTAATGACGTAGCCTCAAACATCATCAACTGAGAATGACTAAAACATGAGAGATGCAGCAGGGCCATGTGGGTCGTACCCATTAGGGTTTGTCATCACCGGTCTAGAATCGATATTTATCCCTTTTTCTGTATGCTACGGTATGGTTACTGATTATAACCGTGGTGGTGATGTATTCGGTATTATCCAGTAAGGGGTAGGCCAGTCCTGTGTTGGCAGGGATCGATAGGTTCGATCTCGGTACATTTGTCTAGAGATGTATTGTGACAGACGATACCCCAGTAGCCCAGTCATTGTTGGGATCCATTCTCCAATAAGTGTGGTACGTTTTTTATTGTGCCCAAATATGTTGGAACGTGAGATGCAAACATTCCAGCTATGTTCTATTTTATTTAAAAACTCTAGACACTATGATAATATCACTAGATTTCCTATTAAAGTGTTTTGGTTATCGTAAGGTAAAACCCGTCCGTGTTTATGTGCGGCATGGTCTTACGAGATACCTTTGATTTCAAATTATTTTCATTTTAAAATAATTTAACCGTTTTACTCACACAACACTCATGTCTGACTCGGAGTTTATTTTTCTGTTTTTCCCTAAACTCTTGGGTACTCAAATTTTTATGAGTAGTCAAGTGATCCAAGTTCTCACGATTGCATTTTGGAGGAGCTGGAGCAGGTGGCTTTACCGTTAGCTAGTTACTATCTATTTCTGTTGTGTCTGTATATGTATTTTGGATTGTAATGTACGGACAGGTAGTTATGACTGTCTAAATATGGTGTCTGTTTTATTATTACTCTGATGTATTGTATTGTCAGTGACTATGTAAAGCTTATGTTATATAATATATATTATTTTGTTTCGCTGTTAGATTCTGTGTTTTGTTTAGTTTTTCTTTTCTATCTCTTTGTTTCACCCTTAATGACTCGTCTTTCAATGGTAAGAAAGGCGGTTCGTTACATTTGGTATCAGAGCTTAGGTTGAGTGAACATCTAGGCTTTTAGGTTAGTATCAATCTTGAAAGAGCGTATTTGTAATTTTATACATATATATATATATATATATATATATATATCCCTGATGGTTAGATCAGCTTTGATAAATTTGATTAGTGTCATCTTTGGAGTGTATTCCGTCCAAGTTTTCTAAGTATCATCTTACTATGTCCAGGTAGTAAGCAATGAGCACTAAAGGCAGACGTGGAAGGGGAGCTAGCAGTACCACAACCACAAATGGTCGGACCCCTAATCCCGGAAGAGTAGGAATTGTTGAGGAAGCAGCGCCGGTTCAGCCAAGGGCAAACTTTGCAACATTGTGCAAAGACCACAACTTTGGAGGGAAACCTTTTAAAGGAAATAATCTATCATGGAAGCCCAAGCATGGTTACGAACCTATGAAAAGATTTTCAAAGGACTTAATCTGGCCGATGAGCAGAAACGCTTTTTAGCTTCTTGGCAGTTACAAGAAGGAGTAGCCGCGTGGTGGGATTCTCTAACCGCAAATGTTCCCAAAGGAGAGTTCTCTTGGAACAAATTTAAGGAAGAATTTGAAGCTCAGTTTCTGCCTGCTACGGGTAAGATAAGGATGTACCGAAATTTTGTGGATTTAAAACAAGGGAATTTGTCCGTAGCGGAATATGAAAACAAGTTTAATGAACTTTCATGCTTTGGACCTGAACCGATCAATACCCCGTTAAAGAAGAATGAGATGTTTGTGACTGGATTGAGGGAAAGTTTTCATGAAAAGATGACGGGCCATCTCAAGGGATCTTTCGTTGACTTAGTAGATATGGCTTTCCGATACGAAGCATTGGATAAGAAGAAGCCAGTTCCAGCAGCACCCAATGGGAATATGAGTAGCAACAACCCCAACAAGAGGAAGTTCAACCCCAACTGGAAGAACCAAGGGAAGGAAAAATCGGACGGTGGAACACAAGAGAATTCGGGAAGTGGTAAAGAGAACAAGTACAAGAATGGTAGTTGTTACCTTTGCAAGCAAAAGGGTCACATCGTGAAGTTTTGCAAGAATTCTAAAGTTCAGAAGCAACAGCAGCAGCAACCTCAACAACAAGCAGGACCTATGATGGTCCAGAAAACCCTTTGTTTCAATTGTCACCAACCAGGCCAGATGGTGAAGGACTATCCACTTCTGAAAAAGGCTCAGCAACCCAAGGTTTATGCAATCAAGAATGAGCCGTCAACTTCGAAAGATGTCAAAGGGAAAGACGTCCTTAAAGGTACCTTACTTGTTAATGGTATTTATGTTAGAGTGTTATTTGATTTTGGTGCCTCCCATAGCTTTATTTCTTTGGAATTGGTAGGGAAATTTCATCTCATTCCTAATATCGTAGAAAACCCTATTTGTGCATCCAATCTCATAGGGGGAGTGACCCATTTGAATATGATCTGTGAAGGCGTGCCGATTTCTTATCTTTCTCATTTCTTTTCATGCGACCTTTATATATTAAATTTTAAAGGATTTGACATTATTCTTGGTATGGATTGGTTATCGAAATATGGAGCTATTCTAGATTGTAATGAAAGGACTGTATCTTTAGAAACCAAGTTGGGAAGGATTGCGAAGATAGAATGTGATAACCCTTGAATTCATACGTGTAGTTTCTTGCATGCTCTTGAAGCATCTCAAGAAGGGTTGGATCCATAGAAATTGTTAAAAACTTCCTTGGTGTTTTTGAAGAAGTTAAAAGCTTACCCCCTCATCGAGAAATAAAATTCCGAATTGATTTAGTTTTTGGTGCAAGGTCTATGATTCAACCTAAAAGAAGGATGACTCCGAGGGAGAGAGGGGAGTTAGTAAATCAAAGCCAGAATTTATTGAATAGAGGGTTGATTAGACCAAGTCATTCGAGTTGAGGCTCAGCAGTAGTTTTTGTGGCTAAGTCTGATGGTTCTCTAAGACTGTGTGTGGACTATCGAGAATTGAATAAGGTGACCGTTAGGAATAAATATCATTTACCCCGCATTGATGACCTTTTTGACCAACTCCATGGGGCAACAGTATTTTCCCAAATGGATCTAGCTACAGAATTCCATGAATTAAGAATTGCCAAAGATAGTATACCCTTAACAGCATTTAGGGGTCCAAACTTTTTTTCGAGTGGTTGGATATGCCTTTCGGGCTAACCAATGCACCTGCATATTTCGTAGACTTGATTAATCGCGTTTTCAGACAGGTCCTAAATAAGTTTGTGTTGGTTTTCATCGATGACATTCTCATCTATTCTACGTCTGAAGAAGAGCATAGACACCATTTGGAAGTAGTGTTAGAAACTTTGCGGAGGCATGTCCTGAAGCAAAGTTTTCCAAGTGTCATTTTTGGCAGTCAGAGGTTAGATTCTTAGGCCATATTGTGCCAGGAGAGAGTATTTCAGTAGATCCGATAAAAGTTGAAGCTGTGCAACAATGGAAGCAACCACGGACTCTTACTGAAGTTCGTAGTTTCTTAGGATTGGTTGAATACATAGGATAACGAACGTAAGCGGATAGGTTGCTCGATGCTTTTGGGGGCAAATTGGCCTAGATATCGTAGAACAAGTTCAATCGAATTAGTGGATTTTCGGATTATACACTATGGATTCACATTTGAGGTTGTGTACTTAATATAAAAGTTTTGTGGTTAATCTCAAGGACGTTTATTAGATTTTAAGTATACTTAAGATGACTGTTACATCTAGTATAAGGCTGTAGTACTTTAAAAGGAGATCCTTTGTAACGAACCGTCTTTCTTGCTTCGAAAGACGAGTCATTAAAGGTGAAAGAAAGAGATAGAAAAAAAGAACTAAACAAAACACATAATCTAACAGCGGAACGGAATAATATATATTACATAACATAAGCTTTACATAGTCACTGACAATACAATACATCAGAGTGATAGTAATACAAGACACCATACTTAGACAGTCATAACTACCTGTCCATACATTGCAATCCAAAATACATATACAGACACAGCGGAAATAGATAGTAACTAGCTAGAAGCCACCTGGGTCAGACATGAGTCTGGTGTGAGTAAAACGGTTAAATTACTTTAAATTGAAAATCATTTAAAATCAAAGGTATTTCGTAAGACCATGCCGCACATAAACACGGACGGGCTTTTACCTTACGATAACCAAAACACTTTAATAGAAAAACTCAGTGATATTATCATAGTGTCTAGGGTTTTCAAATAAATAGAACATAGCTGGAATGCTTGCATCTCACGTTCCAACATATTTGGGCACAATCAAAAACGTACGGCACTTATTGGAGAATGGATTCCAACAATGACTTGACTACTGGGGTACCTCCCGTCACAGTACACCTCTAGACAAATGTACCGAGATCGAACCTATCGATTCCTGCCAACACAACACTGGCCTACCCCTTACTGAATAGTACCGAATACATCACCACCACGGTTATGATCATTAACTGTACCGTAGCATACAGAAAAGGGGACAAATATCGATTCTAGACTAGTGATGACATAATGGGTGCGACTAGGGGTGCACACAACCCATACTCAATCCGACCCAACCCACCAACCCGACCCAACCCATCTTAACTCGGGTCGGATACGGGTTACAATTTGTAACCCATACTATATACGGGTCGAATGAAATATTTTGTTCAATCCAACCCTATTTTAACCCAACCCAACCCTATATAAAAAACTCTTTTAATATCAGCCAATGTAAAATTAGAACAGTCAAAATCTAGAATAAAATTTATGTATTCTCGAATAAATATACCAAAAAAGCATATTTGATGTCAGTCCAAAATACATAGGATTGACTAAGAGATCTCGAAGAGCATTTAATGTATTTTGAAATGAAATTCTTACTCTAATATGTAGTGAATTAATTTCGTATGATGTATTTTATAATGAAATTCTAATAAATATGTGTTGTAGTGAATCAGTTATATTTAATTTATGCTAGCTAAAATTTGATATTTTAAGCTGAATATTTTAATATTATATTTTAATTTTTTCTTTATATTCTCATTTTTGTATTAGATTAATGTAACCCAACCCTACTAAACCCGACCCAACCCATACTTTAACCCAACCCATATCCAACCTTATATAGGGTCGGATATGGGTTGAACTATCTTTAACCCATACCTATACGGGTTGGGTGAAGTATTTGGTCAAACCCGACCCAACCCATACTTTGTGCAGCCCTAGGTGCGACCCACATGGCCATGCTGCATCTCCCATGTTTTAGTCATTCCCAGTTAATGAGGCTTGAGACTACGTTTACCTTTCAAGAACATTTATACTTAGAATGCTCATCGCCCTCCAATGACGATGTTCTGATAGCATTCGTTCATACAAGTTCGTTCTGGGTCTGAACGAAACCGAAGGCACCATTTCCACTATATCCATTTTGGAATCACCCTCAGGGTTAGTGACAAATAGCCTTTGCACTCCAAAATCTGCATCCTGGATCTTGCCTTTAGAATCTTCCAAATCGCTCACTTAAATTGGTTCGAAGTAGTTTTCGAATAATACTGTTATCCGATCCCGGTCTCATCGAACCAAAACGATAGGTTTTTAAAGGCCAAGTTTGTTTTAAATAAACAATTCTACAACCAGAGTGTAAATATTCACATATGAAAGTTCATTCCATAATGTTTACTTTATCACGACATGTCCATCGAAATTAATTCGCTTGTAATTATCACATTTTCCGAAACTCGGAATAGTGATCAGTACAAATCGATTTACTTCCAATAAAACATATCAACGTTTTATTCTAACTACTTTAATTTGTATGGCTACTTAATGGCACAGACAAAAGATAATTGAAATCAATATCTTAGAGAATTAAAAGTCAAAGCATAGATCATTAACTTTAATCAACAATTTATAATTAATATTAAATCAATTTACAAATCAGAACTGAATTGGTTTCAATCAACTGAGTCAAGTTATATTTTTAACCCAGATTACTTGTCAATCAAAGAAATTTATAAAAATGATTTATTCTTAATTAATTAAAATTAAATAGTCCATTTAATAATTAATTATTAATTAACATATAATTAGCTAAATAAGAAATTACTTATTTATTCACTTCAATTATTATAAATCATTAAATTTTACATTGCAGAAAATCTTGGCATATTAGCTCAGATGAAAATACTTGGCGATAGGATCTCGACGCAAAAATTCGCACGTCGATTGGATTTTAAATGAAAGAGAATTAGTGTTTTCAATTTATAGATTATTAAATAAAAAAATTATTTTAAATTTACTTTAGAAAACAACCCAGCCCAAATAACCAAACTAAAATCGGCCCACCCAAACTAAACCCAACTCAAAACCCTTCTTTCTTCCCGTCTCCCTCTCTTCTCTTCCATTTGAACATACGAAAGCATGCACATAACTGTGCACGAACGCGTATACGTGCACACTATCTCCGGTCGACTATTCCTGCCGCCGACCATCCTTGCAAGTCGCTCTCGACCACTACATCTCGCCTATACACCTGGAGACGCGATCGAACCTCTGGTTCGAAATTGAACTGCTCACAAAAAAAACTGTACAAAGCCGTGTCACTCAACCACCTCGCCATGACACCATGGGCCACCATCCACCACTAGACTTCACCCACAGCATCGCCATCGCCTCCGCTACCTATCCCCTCCCCTATGCGCACCCCTCTCTCTCTCCTCTTCGCATTTCTCCACAAACCGAGACCCAAGGCAAACCACCCTAAAACCCTACTTCGATCTCGTCAAGCCATTACACACTATTAAAAAACATCGCTCCATTTTTCTAGGCTGCGCCATCACCCAACCTTCCTCCACGCCCAACGCCATACCATGAAATCGCCTACGTCACCGGAATTTGACGTCACACCCAAATTCGTTCATCTTCAAATTTGTCCCTCCACACAACACTAAAAATTCCCAAACCAACCTTAAAAATCATATTTTTCAATGACAAACACAACGATATAAACCATTGGTTAAA
The DNA here is from genome assembly GCA_030737815.1 of Allium fistulosum. Lineage (NCBI taxonomy): Eukaryota > Viridiplantae > Streptophyta > Magnoliopsida > Asparagales > Amaryllidaceae > Allium > Allium fistulosum. The sequence continues at coordinate 79,087,376 of CM060908.1, read as the reverse complement.
TTATGATATTTGAATTTCGGCCATAACTGACCTACTCACTGTCATATGGGATTTTCTCTTCCTCTACTTAATGGAATTCAATAAAATCAATTTTAAAATGTTCTATACTCGAAAACAAACAACTTTCGTTTTGGTATCATGTTTTAAAACTAACTAGGTGATGAGATATTGATGTTCAAAGTAAAGGGTTTAACTGTTTTAACAAGAAAAACATGAACATAGGAGCTTTGGAAGAAGAAGTACAGTATTTTTAACTTTAAGTGGAACTAAACATGTCAAACACAAACATACATACACATATTCACATAACATACATATATACACTAATCATAGATCAATTCATCCAAAATCAACAGTTATATAGATCTATGTAATATCCAGTTAACAAAAATAGGTGTTCTACTCACTGTTTTTTTTTTAATAGATGAACACTGCTGTCTTTAATCTCCTCCTCCAAGCCTTTGAACCCTCGATCCTTTTTTTTCTTAATGGCAGAGATTTATTATTATTATTATTAATGAACAAGTATGGCTATATATAAGAGAATGGAAGGGGAACAGTGAAACCATAGGGTGGCTGGAGGTACATACAATGGTGGCTGAATAGGTTTAGGCTTCATCGTCTTTATTTTTTTTTCTTTTGTGGGCTGATTTGATATTTTGTGGGCTTGATTTGATCTATGCATGCTTGATTTAAAGTTTGAAATAATGAAGCTCACGTATGTATGTATGTATATATTTTTATCATAAGTTTGAAATGGTGAAGCTTATCTGTGAGTGTATTATATTCAGCAGTTAGCGGTTGAAAATTTAGTATAGCTTTCAAAATTCATAGATTCGGATATTTTCAATATTAGAAAATTAAGTTATTCGACTTATAAAAATTAATATTTCAATATTTAAAATTAATTAATTATCCTAATAACAAATGGCTAAAAATCCGGGTCATGTAGACTATAAATGAAGTAAATTGTTTATGAATATCATACACTAGCAATACAATTCATTTACTAGACTTTGTTTGACCCACTCCTCTCCTTCTCTTTTTTTCCCATTACAGAAGGACAGGTCGATATGTGATTTAGTGTGCACCCAGTGCGCTAAGGAGGAGATCAGGCGATCGGGGTTATATTATTTACAGTTACTCCATATGTACCTTATGTTGTATTACTTCTATCAGTTGGACATTTTATTACTATCAGACTCTTTGTGTTTGACATTTGAAGACATTGTTGTCCGAACTACATTTTGTTGAGATTGTCATCTGTTTTGGACTATTTTCAGTATTTATATTTTATTTTCTTCCGCTGTGAGATCTAAAAATGTAAAATGTGTAAAATTTATAATTGTCTCTGTTCATGTAAAATTTTAAAACCCAACGACTCGTACTTTTTGACACGACGCAAGTTCAAACACTGTTTTAAGCCTTGAATCAATGTATCCGGAGGTGCGGGTTGTTACAAAGAGAGGAAAAGTCGAGTAATGGTTTTGAAGAAAAAAAATTATGAAAAGGCAGATGTGGATGGATGAGAGAAATATTTGATCGAGTGAAAGGGTAAATTGGTGAGAGAACGTATTGAGGTGAGTGTAAATAGTATCACCATTATTAAATCAATCAATTAATTTCCCATATTTATACATTTGATTTAACACATATGAATCGAATAATTTTAAAAAACTTCACCATTTTCGAATACATAGTTTGGCATAAGCCTCTCACGTATATATAGCATACAGCTATACCTGACTCTTTTTATTTATTTAAAAAAAAAATCAAACAAGTAATATGTACCTGCAATGATTTGGTTAGGTGCACCACACTACGCTTTGTAGCTCCGTATGCAGCAAACCTGCATATTCATACCCAATTGTCAAACAACAAGTTGCAAAATATGCTGTGAATGTTTAAGAGTATGGTCATCTCTTTCCAAGCGAAGGGCCACAAGATTCATTGAAATGTGCTAACAGGGTACTTATCTTATGTTTATTTTAGAATCTGATAACAAAGAACAGGCAAGTGCAAGCTTACCATTCATAGTGGTTGGGCACTTAAAAATACTAAAAACATTCACGTAAGGGATTATTGCAAATGGCACAATTTTATGCTAAGATCCTAGTTTATAACTAATGTGTAAGTATCAGCTATCAAGAACCAACGCAAGTCATCATGCATATACTTTCTAGTTTCTACCTAAATAACAAGTTCTGGAGAATAAAAAAGACAAAGTAATATGTCAAGCAGTGTAAAGTATCATAAATAGTACGTCATAGTAATGAGCGTTCGGTAAACTTATTTCAAGCAATACTTTCAAAGTGCATGGCAATAAGAAGAGCGACCAAGTAAAATGCAAGAGAATGATGTATGAGAACCTAAATAGGAAAATGGTAAATGATTAAGAGCGTGATGGCAATTCATAATTGTTCCCAAAATAGGCATGCACCACTACGTTTTGGATAATAATCGGATGGCATTGAAACTGCAACTTGTACTCATAGCTTGCAGTTAACATAGTACAATAAGAAATTACGAACCGAGGAGTTGGCCTCCCATCTGAGCCAGCTCCATCAATGTTGAAAATATGGCCACCTCGAGGTTGATTAAGCATCATGTTTATGGCCTAAACAATTTTAGCATGTTAGTGATAACAATTTATATTAAAAATAGTTTGAAATTTGGACCGATCAGTCATACCTCACGACAGCATATCATTAGACCAAGAGTGTTGGTCGTGATGACTTCCCTTAACAAACAAGAAATATAGTTAAAAAAAAAGGTGAAATCTGGCAACTGAGTGATAAAGAGTGAAATCTACATTAAATCTGCATCGGATGTTTCTGTCAAAGGCTTGTAACTGTAAGCATTTGATCCAGCATTGTTAATCTGTGTCATTTGTTGAAGGCAATTAATATTCAGATATAATCAAGTAAATAAAAAGATTGCAATTACCAACATTTGGCATCTGAATATAGCCTATCCATGTCTATTCTAGTATCTAGTATCATTAAATGCTCAAGATGCTGTTCACATATTGTTATTGAAATTTGCAGAATAATCTTTATGTTATTTTTTAAGTGGTTATCAATCCAAAAGAAAATTTAAGCCTTTTCTTTATTAATCCCTCTGTCAACATATAGCTGTAAACCGTTTTTGCTTACTATTTAGAAAGCTTTAGTCCATGTAACACTTGATTCCCTAGTTTAGTTAACGAATACCATGATTTTTTCTACAGCATCAAAAACTAATGCTAGGTTTATACAATAACGGCAGCAGCAATAACAATAATCACAGGAATATTATTATAGGAGCTTGAGTCATAAATTGTATGATAGTCAATCATGTTAGTATCAAGTATAGATAACGTAAGAAAGCTTCAATGCCAACTTGCCCAAATGTCAATATAACCAAACTTGTCTTGAGCAAACGATACTAGTTCCTTGACATCTTTTCCATCTCTAACATCGCATCTGGTTCCCTATCAAAGCAAACGAATGAATGAAAAAAGTTGACAAAAATATTATTGCTTGAACTTGTATGGTAGCTTTGGATAGATACCCAAACACGATGCTCTCCAAATTCTTCCTTCAAATTTTGGGTAACTGATTCAACACGATCAGCTATTAAAGTATACATGCATGAACTCAGCCAAGATATAAGAAAAAAATAAAACCAAATAATGACTAAAAAAATAAAATATATACCCGATCGAGAACATATCAAGACATTGTCACCTGCTTTTAGAAATTCTTTAGCAAGTGCATATCCAATTCCTGCACATACACATGAATCATAATGCATGATGATGTTAACAGCACAAAATAACCTATCTTAAGACAATGTTATTTTCATAAACATATATTCCTAACATTCATTTTCGTAATCATAAAAACCTAAGGAGAATTTATTTTTTGATTATTCCTAGCTTCGGTTCCATGAGTCAATCTACTCAACAAGCATTTCTGCTGATAGTAATTGAGCAACGTACCAATGTTAGCCATTAAATAACAATGCAAATGCATTTCTTTGTTTTACACTTCAAAGGTGTTTGATGGTATTAAACACTTATATTGCAATTAGTTTTCTGTAATGTTTTTTAACTATTAATCATTACATACTTTTTATGATTATTTGAGTTTCATTAGATTATAAATACGTTGAATAAGCATATATTTTCAATTTTCAGCAAACATACTTAAAACCATTGTTGTCAAAAATCTTCAAATCTTACGATTTAAATCCCGATTTAAATAGGATCCCTCCCTTTACGATTCGATTTACATTCCAATTCAAACTTAGTTATAAAAAACACATCCTACTCATACTAACATATTTAATATACATATTTATATTCACAATTCCCATTATAATGTTTTTAAAACAAAATAAAACTGAAACTCGAGATAAATTAAGTTTTAAGTTTAATTGTAGAAGTTCAAACATCAAAATCAACTTCAAAGTGCATATAAACCGTAAAACGTGGATATTTTGAATCTACGATTCACGATTTAAATCCCGTTACGATCTAAAATTTGAACTTCGCAATTTAAGATTTAAATCCCATTTTGAAAACCTTGCTTAAAACCAATTTCAATCCTCCTATTAGAACAACACACTCATCTATTCCTCTTTTTCCTCACATCAAAATGGCATAGATAATTCTTGACAGTGAAATAAACTTAAATGAAGGGAGCATGCACGCTTCTATAGGGTTTGGTTTTTTTTTAGGAGGGTTCGGAATTTCCTAACGAGAAAATAAACTTGGCCTCCACTCAACTGTTCAACTATCAAGAAATGGTGGCTTTGTTTTCGATGATCAACAGGACCTTAGATGCCTTCGCTACAAACCATATGGTGATTCCTTAGTCCTCGATTTGGACGGTTTGTATGCGAGTTCGAATTCTGTCATGCTAGCTGATCCTTCCTGGGATCGTTCGTTTATCTACTCTTCTGATACTTTGGGTTATGATCCTTGTCTTGCTTTCCTATTCCACCCCTTTGCTGGTCTTTGTGGGTTTGTGCCTTTGGTTTCTACTTAGGTGTCTGGAGATGATGGCGATTCTTCCTCTTCGAAGGAGTGCTAGTTATTTTGTTTTTAGTTACTGTGACATAGCTGTCACGTACTTGTGCTGTATTTTTCGTTTTTCTTAGTAGTTAAGGTGTTTTTACCTTACTCTTGTACTTCAATTTTTATTACTTTCGTAATAAAAAGTGGACGGTCCACTATAAAACCGGCTAGCCTTGCCAAAAAAAAATGGTGGCTTTACCACTATGAAAAGACTATTGTTAAAGGGACTTCACTTTTGGATATGATAGGGCAAAAAATTTCAGTCTGATCCATCAAAAAAAAACACTACGCGCGGTGACCCCATATTGAAAACACATCCAAATTCAGTGTCCCCTTTCTGAAAACCTCCTCATATCCAAAAATGAAGTCCCTTTAACAATACCCTAAAAAAATTGCTGACAATCTCTCATTTAAAAGCACTTTTTGGTGCATTCCATCTGTCTTTCCAATATCGTCATTTCACATTGCTTCCGTGTTTGCTCAATCGGCAGAGGCACCTTTTGTTGCATTCTGAGTATCTTCTGTACTATTGTCATTCCATATAAACTTGTCAGCGTTTTGCCAATGCATCTACTAGGTTATTTTTAGTATAAATCTTTTGAAAATTCATACTGGCTTCTTCTCTTTGTTCACGAATAAAATGATAATTTACTTGAATATGTCATTGCCCTTGTATAAAATGCTAAAATCTTCAACACATTCAAAACGCTTTATCATGGATTCACAATATAGAACAATCATCTCTCTTGTTTGTCTGAGCTCCTTCAATAACATTTAAAATCAGATTATCTCTTCGTTGGCTTTTGAAGCTGTGATATTACTCTTCTTTCGTCTTAACAGTAGCCATGACACAATGCAGTTTTGATGCTTCCACTCGTAGCTCCTCCAACGCAAACATGCATAAGATGTACTTCTATCAATATCACTTGCAAAATCTGAATCAAGATTTCCTCGATAGTAAAATCTAATCCTTCGTAATATCATAATTTAGCATTTGAGATGCTTAAGATGAACCTCAAGACTTTAGTTATAGAGTTCCAATGCTCGATTAATATTCACCTTACCCTTTTTGCTTGTGTTTTATCCGATTTTGTTCAAACCATTGCAACATCAAGCTTCCTACTACTGATGCATAAGAAGCCTCAAGACTTTCCAATCCTCTTTTCTTCGGTACCACGATGCAAACATGTGAATGACTTGGAATTAACCAAAAAAGAAGAGGAAATTGCTTATAGTCTCGCATGTTGCAATTTTTTTTTAAATAACTTCTTTATGAGAGCTAAATCTACCTATTATGTCTATCTTGGTAAGTTTGCACCATTGAAATTGCTTCTTCTTTTTTCAATCCCGACTCTTCCATATCGAACTCCCTAACTACCATGTCTTCATTTCTTTGATAGGATCATTTTGGAGCAAACTACCAACATATCATCTACATACAACACACTAAAATATTTTTCATTAAATCTCCAATAGTAACTAAGCACAAGGTTCTAAATACAATCTCTTGTATAGAAGGTTTATGATGAAGATATCAAATTTATTGTACCAACATCTTGATCTCTGTTTGAGGCCGTGTAGAGATTTGCTCAACATGCAAAGTTATATATTTTCTTTTTTTATCCTCAAGACCTTGTGGTTGGAGTATGTTTTTTTTCTTTTCTTTTTCACCATGAATAAATACAACTTTCACATTCAACTACTTTAAATATAAAATAAATATAGCACACATATACAAGATTACTCGAATTATTGTAAGTCGGATAACTGAAGAAAATATTTTATTTAAGTCTATAACTTCTTTCTGAAAATATCTCTTTTCCACTAATCTTATGCGTCGTCATTCCACTCATTGTCATCTAGTTCGATCTTATATGACTGAACGCCAGCTAAGCTAACCCCCAATAAAATAAATATTATGTAAACCTATCCAAGTTGATTTGACTATGGAAACTTCTCGAAAGGTCATTTGTCTATTGTGACCTCACTTCCTAGTGGATGTTGACCAAGTTCTTCAGTGTTGGTCCTACGAAGAGCTTAAGTTTTCTCTTGCATTGTCGTCATCCACGGAGCAGCTTCTTAATTATTAATAGCCACGTTGATGTGGTTTAAATCTCCTTCATCTTGTCCAGGATCTCGTTTTCATACTTAGAGAGATGAGACATCAAATCTCGCTCATATCTCATATGTTCGTTCGGACTATTTGAATATCATTCGAAATATATATCGTCATGAAATCTCAATCTAAGTTCTTACCCAAAATTATATACTTTTTCGTTATGTAATCTTTTTTCATAGGATAAAAAAATCACTTAATACAATTAACTTTTTGTTCTGATCGACCACAACAAAAGAATTCATTTCTTCAATGTTTGAACAAGAAAATAACATTCAATCATTATCTGATCAATCAAGCTATAACTCTTCTACAAATCATGATTCATCTCAATCTTTTTTTATATGCAAATCAAATATACTACAATTTTCATTTTTACTGTGTGGATAACAATTGTTAAAAAATCATCAAAACATCAACGTTTGCATAAATTACACCTAGATAGTCTCGAGATGTACTTTAAGACCCTAGATGTAAATCCAAGATGCACACTCGAGATACAATCATCTCGTTCAAATTCTCATCTGATATGAGGTACCTTGTGAAAACCTCGAGACAAAATATGATCGAAACTAAGATTTGAAACATTGCTCACAGAATATGGATGGTTCCCCTTCCTCATTTAGTAAATATTATGTGATATTCACACATAATGCATACTTATGATGTCAAGTTGGTACTTTTTTCGAGATAACAATCAAATTTCTAGTATTGAACGCTCAATTTATTATCATTCTTAGCGCTTTGGTGTTGCTTAAGAAAAATCCAAAATTTATTATTATTATCTATTTTCAAGTTTCATTGCAGTGGTTTTCCTTTAACACGTCATTTTTCTTCTTCTTTGCAAATATTATGTCTTTGTTGATTATCAACTTGCGGACAATACCCCTATCTCCACAAACATATCCCAAATAAATTGCATTTTTAAATTTTATTTTGATATTTCTTGAGTATTATACATCACCTACGTAAGACAACCAATAAAGACATGACTAATTAATGGGTTTACCAATCCACATTATTACTGACATCTTTTACCAGATCGTTGGTTGATGGAGATCGATTTGTCATGTGATTAGCGGTATTGACTGTTAATGTCCAAAATGATGTGGTTAGACTTGCACTTTCAACATTATTCATGTTTTATCTAATAATGTTTTATTGCAACCTACGCAGTTAAAGCTCCGCTAAAGCCCCACAAAATCTCCGTTATAGCGTATAGTGCTCTTCAACCACTATGTTATTTCAATTTAGCATTATTAAACAGGAGATCTGCTTTAAACCCCGCTATTTTTCGCTACACCCGCTAAATCAAAGTTTTTAGCATCCGCTTTAGCAATATTAATATACAAATGTTGATTTGAGTAGTTCTTGTTTAAATCTAATCAACAAAATTAGGGTAAAGACCTATTATTAAGGCATAAGTGTTCAATATAAGTTAGTAATCTATTATAGTCACAAAATCTAGTCTGCATAAATCATGATATTCTTCGGCTTTGTTATATAAGATTAAACAATTTTTTTTTCTACACATATGATGTGAGAATGAAAGTAAGTCAACTTTAAATATTTGGTTTTATATATAGTGAAGCTTTTTCACATCCGTTATATTTCCACTATAACTTTTTGCATCTACACCGCTATAAAATCGCTAGGCATTTTAACTGCACGGTTGCAACTTCATTTGTTTAGACATGTATGCAATTATGAATTGCAATTTGACACGTTCATTTTAAGAAAATGCATCAAATTCAACGATTACTTTAAACCATGCAGAGACATGCGACCAAGTCTTTGATACCACATCACCATTGATTCTTCTATCAAACCTACTGACGCAACTTAATTTTTAATATCTCTCAAAGCCTGTACGAGTTGCTATTCTCTTCTTGTAGGTTTCATTAACATGCGAGCCTTTAACTGTCCTCGGCATCCCATCTTTAATATGTGTCTTGCACCCATTATCATCTAATATTTCCAAAAACTACAAAAATTCCCTTAAGTCCTTCATGTTCCTCTCTTTTGTGAAGGTGTGAACCATATTGTAGTATATTCTAAGTTTAACAGCTTCAATCCCAACCAGCGGCGGAGGCACATTTTAGCTGGAGAGGGTCACGTGACTAGGGGTGTAAATCGGTCGGACCGGACCGGACGGAGGTGTGTTCAGTTTATGTCCTAAATAAAATCGGACCGGACATGGACCGAACGAGATTTATGTTCGTACAAATTTTGTTGTCCTAGCTCGTGTCCTAAATGAAATCGGACGGACTCGTATATACATTTTTCGGACACGGACCCGAACGGACACGGACGGACAATGCTATTTACATCAAATTTTATGTTGCTTAATAGAATTTCCATCAGATATACTGAACTATAAGAAATTCGAACGAATTCGAACGAACTCGGACCGGACAATATTTTTTCTCGTACAAATTTTCTTGTCCTAGCTCGTGTCCTAAATGAAAATCGAACGGACTCGGACGGACGTATTTCGGTTACGGACACGAACGGACATCGGACACTCGTACAAAATTTACAGCCCTACATGTGACCTCCCCAGAAACGGAAAAAAAACAAATTCAAACAATGCACCATTTCAGAAAGCGAAAAAACGAAAAGAACGCAGCATTGTTCTCGATTTCTTCCTCAATTCCAGAGCACGCACGAGCCACGACCTCTCCATATTTCTTTCCAATTTCACTTCTCAATCGCTGGTGCTCATCACCGCTCGCTGCTGGTGGTGCTCGTCGTTGCTCGTTGCTGGTGGTGCTTGTCATGGTGTTGTTGGTGGTGCAGTGCGACAATGGTGTTCTTTCCAATTTCTTTCCAATTGATGGTGCAGAGCCACGACCTCTCCATATTTCTTTCCAATTTTGGCAAGAACTATTTAGATTGCAAGGGTGCACCTTAAAATTGAGTTCAGCCTACCATCTCCAATTAGATGGCCAAACTAAGGTTATCAATAAAATATTAGAAGGTTATCTTAGATACTTCATATGCCATAAACCCCAAGAATGGTCCAGATGGCTTACTATTGTAGAGTATTGGTACAATACTAGTTGGCAAAGCTCCACTAATACTACCCCATAAACAGTTGTTTATGGAATAAACCCACTTGCCTTGCTATCTTATGTTTCAAATACTACAAGATTGCCTCAAGTTGAACAGGAACTTTATTCCAGAGATATTGTGCTATAGATTCTCAACGATAGTTTGAAATCAATACAAAAGAGAATGAAGATTTTTTAATGCAAAAAGAACAAAAAGGCAATTTCAAGAAGGGGACGGATCTATCTTAAACTACAGCCATACAGGCGGATTACAGCAAGTAATTTAAAGACTACTAAGTTTTCACCAAAATTTTATGGATCCTATAAAATCATACAAAAGATAGGTGATGTGGCCTACAAATTAGAATTGCCTGCTGAGGCCAGGATTCACCCAGTTTTCCACATGTCACAGCTAAAAAGAAGAGTTGGTCATGGTGTGATCATACAATAGGATGCTCCTACTTTCATAGAAGATGTGATTGACGAACAAGAATCGATTTTGGATAGAAGAATTTTCCCAAAAACAACAGAGCCATTACACAGGTACTAGTAAAATGGAAGCAAAGATCTAATGATAAATCGACATGGGAAGTTTATTAGGATCTGGTTAAAATATTTCCTACTTTTGACCTTGAGACAAGGTCAAATTTTGAAAGGAAATGGAGTGTTATGCCTTTGATCAAGCTGCCAAACACATGGGAGAAGAAGCAGGAAGAACCACAGGCGATGATCTAGCGACGAAGTTGACCAACCCAGAGCACCAAGGGACAGGCTTGACCAGCCGAGTCCATTCATCAAGTCGGCGGCACCCAGTTCCAGCTAGGTTAAATGTGCACGTGTCGTGCACGGGACCAAAACCCTAATTTTGAAACGGATTTGATTTGGGTTTTTAGGCATTTTATAGCCTGTTTATTCTATATGAGGGTTTATGACCGTTACTCGTGTTATGTATAAATAGAGATGAGCCTTGAATTGTAAAAATGTGTGTAGAGAGAATTGATAAGAATTTTCATTTTATTTTCTGAGAATCTGTTACTTTCTTCAGCACTCTCTTCTCTTTTCTTCTATATATTTACATAATTCTTCTGTGTACACTTCCTACAACACTTCTACTCCAGCAATCTTCCTGTTCCCACTAGTTTTTCCAACCTCAACTCATTACAAACCTCCATTTTCAACCTGAATTTGCATTCAAGATGACCACAAACAGAAACACAAAGCCTGGGCCTAACACATTATTGTTTATTTCTTCCACCAACTATCGTCGGTAATCTCTGTCGTTCTTTCTACAATCGCCTCAAAGAAATTTTTTTCTTTAAGATTGCTCCCATCTTCGTCCTTTCTATAATCCATTCCTCCATTCATCTAAAACAATTCACTAATTATTCCTATTCCTTCTGGAAATAAAATAAATAAATAAACCGCTGACATGATGTTCCCACGCATTACAACAATCTAACTCCACGTTGTTGAAATCAAAACCCCGATTTCAAATTATCCCAAAGGACGTAAGCCATATCTCACTGCCTCATGAAACTATACACATACAATAGAGCTATAAATTGAGTAAGGGACTGACATAATGATAACATAATTAACTAGACTAAAACAAAAATTAAATTGAATACCTTTTGTTGAACCAGTGATTAAGACATTGTACGGTGGAACCATAGACTCCGATGATGTTTTGGAGGAAGATTCTGCGAAGATTCTGTTCAAATTCCGGTTCCGATGCTGTTGATGATTCTTTTTTGTGATAAAAACGTCTCGAAGAAAACCGCAACGCCAATCGGATGGTTTTGTTCGATGGTGAAGCATTTTGGTTGAACGAAGAGTAGAGCTTATAGTAATAACAGGGGAATGAGAATATCGAGTAGAGAAGAAGGAGAGTGCAGGAGATGAAGCACTCATCGCCATTGAGAGTTATTTTGAGAATTTTGTATTCGAAGTGAGAAGAACCACACGTTCAAATGCGTATTGTTACTGTGATGGTGGGAAGGGGAAAAAAAAACCTGAACTGCGTAAACCCAGAGTAAATTTTTAAGCCGCATGGCAACCATTGGATTTCAAACTTAAATTAGGCAAACCACCGTGGAGTTTCAATCCTCCGCATATCCAAATTTAAAATGCTGATAGCAATACCACATCTTGGTTCTTTGCTTCTATTTCCCCCTCTCTTTTTTTTGAGTCGTGCTAAATACACCATGTTATGTGCTTCATTTTATCCAATCAATCGTCTATATATGTTAGCATCAAAATTGGTCACTAACCTCGTTGAGAAAGATTGTGTAGAGATGTAAGTGATGAAGTTAAATTAAACAAGAAAGAATATGCTAATTTAAATGCAGAAAGTAAGAACACCGGATTTATAGTAGTTCAACGTAACTGTCTACATCCACTTTGAGTTTTGATCTTTATTTCTTTCACAAGTAGTTGAATACAGATACAATCCATATATTAATGACTTGAATACAAGTTTGAACTGAAAATAATCAGTCTTCAAAGTGGCAGAGTCTCCTCATTGTTCCTCCAAAAAAGGTCTATTTCACTGTGCCTCTGCCCCTCTATTTATAGACAAAGGTGGGTTGGACTTCTCTGGCGGACCTGGTAGCTGAATAACTCGGTCCAGATAGGCTGGTCCATGTATGCCGAACCAATCAGGCCGAATAGTTGGGTGCCGAACCACTCTCCTTCTGCCGAACGAGGCGCTTGTTGTGTGGGAAGAGTAGGCCGAATAGCCATCGAAGCCGAACGTGCCTCCTGGCCGAGCGAAGTATCTGGTCGAACGTGTCTTCTGGCCGAACGAAGCCTGATGCCGAGCGCTCCTGGATGCCGAGTACTCCTGGATGCCGAGTACTCCAAGATGCCGAGTACTCCTAGATGCCGAGTACTCAGTTGCCTGGCCAAATCTTCAGGAAACACTTGCCCCCCAAAGTGTGTTATGTGACTGCACGTAATACGCTTTGAACTATGTATCCTCCATGTCTCGTTTCAAATCCTTGACTAAATTCTAATGGAGATGCCTTCTTGAGAATATCAGTGGTCATCCGTGTTTGATTCTGCAGAGCTAATAGGCTTCAGCTATCTGATCTAGTCTTCTCTTAATAACCCTTAGTGAGAATTCAATTTCTGTTGATTTCAAGAAGTCGAACTTTTTCGGACGTACACATGCACGTTCGGGTACATGTTCTTGCCATTGGCTCTCGGATGCGTTTTATATGCTCATAAGTCGTCGCCAACTCCATCTAATTTAATTGCAATTCAATCGCGATTCCTTGTTTGTATTTTCTGTGAAATAAGGGTTGCAATCAACCACTTGAGGAGTTTTCCAAACCTCTCTTCAGTACAGACTCTATGATTTTATTCACAGCTTCAACCTGTCCATTTGCAGTTATAATGGATCATGGAATGTCATAAGGACAAATGACGTTACGGATAAAGAAGTTGATTATTTTCTTCATCTTGGTCGTGGTTAAGAGTTCTTCATCTGCCCATTTGGTGACGTAATCAACTGCTATGATGGTGTATTTCGCACCACCTTTAGGATCGACAAGAAGATGATTTCGGTGCCCCCAAGTGGCAAACGGCAATGAACTAGCCATTTGAATAATTTCCATCGGTGGGGTTCCCGGATTCTTTGCAAACATTTTGCACTCGTCACATTGTCTAGCATGATCAATCGCATCTGGGTTGATGGTTGGCCAGTAATACCTATAGCAGAGTATCTTCTTTATCATGGTTTTCCCCCTGATGTTATTACCGCATTCTTCTTCATAGATTTTTCTCAAGATATCATCATGGGCGATATGCCGAAGCATGGGGATGGATAAACTCCTTTTGACACACGAATTATTCTTAGATGATTTGGCGTGAAGCTTTGAGGAGGATCCGTCATTTTCCATTCCTCCGTTCAGTAAGAATTCCTCATTGTAGATAGTCTTTGATATGAGTCAACCATGACACCTTTTCATTTTGTTCGCTGAGTACGTGTGTAATGATGTAATACGTGAAGTCGGTTAGTAGCTCTTGGACTTGGCCGAGAAAAGGAGCAAGACAATGCCCCCTAGCAAGATCAACTTCCTTAAATTTGTATACTCTAGTCCGCACTCTAGGGACTTAGAGTACTCCAGTCCGCACTCTGGGGACTTGGAGGTTTAAGTCGTTTATACTCTAGTCTGCGCTCTGGGGACTTAGAGTACTCCAGTCCGCACTCTGGGGACTTGGAGGTTTAAGTTGAGAGCAGTCGTATTTCCACCCTTTAATTTGTATTCATCTACTGTATCGAGGCTAATGTCGTCGAATGAATAATCGAACCACGTTTGCTCACGGAATGGGATTCTGCCCCTTAGGATGAGGGACGGAATTTTAAAAATGGACGATCGATTCTCGTCCGCTTGGTGATTATAGCTCTTCCAATCAAGTCAAGGAAGGAGGTATATGACAGATGGTTGGATCACATCCATGTTGGGTTAAATAGCCAAATCTCTTACAATTTGCTCCGTATCTCCTTCTAGAAAATAAGGATAATAGATTGTTGAGTAGACAAAGTAAGTTGCATATGTTCCAAGGTGCAGTCGTGTCCATATATTGAGAGCGATGGTTAATGAGTAGGCAGTCCACCACAACTACTTCAAGTCGGGCTTTCGAATAACCTTTTGTGTTCGAGGTAGGATTTGATGTGTAGATGAACAAATCATGTCCACTGTAGACAGATCCCGGCGTCACTGAGTTTCAGGAGGGGCATCTGTATTTTGTCGAACTTTGTTCTATGACTCGATTTGAGTGGATGATCAGGCCATACCCATTCCAAGCCTTGCTTAGGTCTCCGAGTCAAACGTGGATGTCGATGAATGGATGGTTGGTCATGTTGACTTTGTATTGGGCTCTGATCGCGATGAACTTTTCAATATTTAGTCCATAGCCCCAAATCAAAGGCATATGGTTGATGATGAGCGATAGAATTATGCTCGTCCAGATGTAACTCCACACGTCCGATCATGGTCTGCGTAGAATTGTTGGCAACCAAATCTGAGTACCTGGTCACCTGCATCGTATTGAAAGTAGTTTAGTTCAAGCTAGTCGTAGTTCATAGAACAATTGAAATAGAGATGGAAATGGAAATAATTCAAAGAAGATTATGGTAAATCTCATTGATATGTGAAGCAACATCTTGTGCTCGCTATTCGACTCCGCTCCTGGCTCCTTTCAAAGGGACGTCGGCCGTCAACCGTCCAATTGATAATCATAGCCCTTTATTAATAGGCATCGGATGTTCGCTGCCCGCCATTCTGCAGGACTTGTACATACTATTGAAGTTTTCCTTTCCAGGTCATCTTTTCGATCACATCTCGGAGGTGTTTGTAATCGCCCGTGTTAGGATTAGTGAGCATCTGGGAATATACAACATTCCCCTGATTTTCTTTAGACTTTGGTGTACTCTCTCGAGGTTGGTTTTCAGTACCACTCCGAGTCGTGAGTCTTCAAGTAGAGGTTGTCAATTGAATCTTTCAAAGAGCATATGAGCTGAATCCTGAAGTCTTGTTTCGGCTACTGGGATCTACATCCTTAGCCAACAGGCCTTCATTGTTATTTTTCTTAGTCTGCTCCACTCCTCCTCACTTTAGTTCTGATTCATTTTGTAAAAGAAACGATCCATAGTCGTAGGAGGCTCTTTAGCTAACTAGCTGCCAAAATATATCTGGAGGTCGACTTTCCTCAAACGCGATCAGTATGATACCCTTGTTAGTATTTGGAATAAATTGCTTGAGTCATCTTGGTGTTTGCTAGAATCATATCATCTATGTTCTCCAACCTTTGGGATTACCGTTTGAATAGCGGTTGCTTGTCCGTTCCCTTGATGTCGTTCATAAGCTGCCGCTAGATCCTTTATGCTCTAGTCGATCATGGGATGTCAGGGAAGTGGATAGAATGTTCCTTTATTAAGTTGAGTTTTGCATTCACTATCCGGAGGCACTGCGCTGCGGCTAGGGTTCGGGGGGGTTTCCCCCCGAATTTATTTTTTAGCCTCATTTTCGAAAATTTGGGTCGTACCCGAAAAAGATTTTTTTGAAAATAAGGGTCGTACCCGATCCATATATTTTTTGTATAGGGACCAGTCAGATTGTTTTTTGAGAGAGAGATCGGTATACAGTGCATGGATCGGTCTGGATACTTCGTTCGACACAGAAGTACCGTTCGGCATATAGAAGTACCGTTCGGCATTGGGGCGTTCAGCATGAATGCCTAAGTCATATGCCGCTCGGCATTCCTTGTTCGGCATGGCAGACACCTTTCGGCTTGGAGGTATCGTTTGGCATTGGGGAGTTCGGTGTTGGCATGTGGCTCAGCCAAAGCTGTTCGGCCAAGGCTGTTCGGCAGAGTGGATCGGCGTGGAGTGGTTCGACCAAAGCTGTTCGGCCAAGGCTGTTCGGCACAGTAGATCGGCCTGGAGTGGTTCGGCCAAAGTTGTTCGGCCAAGACTGTTCGGCCAGAGTGGGTCGGCCTGGAGTGGTTCGGCCAAAGCTGTTCGGCCAAGGTTGTTCGGCCAAAGTGGATCGGCCTGGATGGTTCGGCCAAAGTGGATCGGCCTGGAGTGGTTCGGCCAAAGCTGTTCGGCTAAAGCTGTTCGGCCAAAGTGGATCGGCCTCGAGTGGTTCGGCCAAAGCTGTTCGGCTAAAGCTGTTCGGCCAAAGCCGTTCGGCCTGGAGTGGTTCGGCCAAAGTCGTTCGGCCAAGGCTGTTCGGCATGGGAATGCTGCTCGGCATGGGAATTCTGTTCGGCATGGGAGCTCTGCTCGGCCTGGATGCTGCTCGGCATGGGAATTCTGCTCGGCATGGGAATTCTCTAGAGCGATGGGCAAAAACCTTTTCTGGAGCGATCGGCTAAATTGGCTTCAGAGGGGGGTCGGCCTTTATATCACTCCGGTGCAAACTTCAACATCCATTCCCAAAAACTTGCATAGACTTGGTTTCTCTGACTACTGCTATCAGCTTCCTTTAGATTTCTTTCAAATTTGAGTAGAATAGGAAGTTTCCCAGTAAACAACTGGATCTATCTCGCGAATATGGAAATCCACTAGTAGATGATGAGATCCAATCAAGCTGAGAATTCAATTCTCAGTGAAAGCACCAAAGTGTTAGCACCAAAATTGGTCACTAACCTCGTTGAGAAAGATTGTGTAGAGATGTAAGTGATGAAGTTAAATTAAACAAGGAAGAATATGCTAATTTAAATGCAGAAAGTAAGAACACCGGATTTATAGTGGTTTAGCGTAACTGCCTACATCCACTTTGAGTTTTGATCTTTATTTCTTTCACAAGTAGTTGAATACAGATACAATCCATATATTAATGACTTGAATACAAGTTTGAACTGAAAATAATCAGTCTTCAAAGTGGCAGAGTCTCCCCATTGTTCCCCCAAAAAAGGTCCATTTCACTGTGCCCCTGCCCCTCTATTTATAGACAAAGGTGGGTTGGACTTCTCTGGCGGGCCTGGTAGTTGAATAACTCGGTCCAGATAGGCTGGTCCATGTGTGCCGAACCAATCAGGCCGAACAGTTGGGTGCCGAACCACTCTCCTTCTGTCGAATGAGGCGCTTGCTGTGTGGGAAGAGTAGGCCGAATAGCCATCGAAGCCGAACGTGCCTCCTGGCCGAGCGAAGTATCTGGTCGAACGTGTCTTCTGGCCGAACGAAGCCTGATGCCGAGCGCTCTTGGATGCCGAGTACTCCTGGATGCCGAGTACTCCAAGATGCCGAGTACTCCTAGATGCCGAGTACTCGGTTGCCTGGACAAATCTCCAGGAAACAATATACTGCCGATAGAAATATAATAATGCTGCATTCGACAGTATACCACCAAAAATTTTCAAGTGCATCTGACAATATACTGTCGAATGAAACATATGGGTAAAATGAAGCACGCAGCGGGGTGTATTTAGCACGACTCTTTTTTTGGATGAATTTAGTTCGGTCAGCTATATCATGTCATTCACCTAAAAAGGTTAGCCATGGTTTCTCCATAGAACCCTAGCCGCCACTACCAAGTCCCTTCTTGTACCTTCAACAAGGACACGTTTAGGCGGAATACGCCTACTTCTGATACAGAGGACTTACTCCGTTTGTTTCAAGGAGATGAAGGCGAATTCAAAAGCAGTCAAGCATTCAGGTTCGACCACTCGGGAAAAATGACCAGTTACACCAAACAATGCTAGCAAATCAAATCAGGGAAGCTCCCGATGAATTTCAATCCAGATTCGAAGTCGTTTGTGTCTAGAAATACTCGTGAAGAGATAGCTCAAGGAAATAATGCATGGACTACCCGTGGAGCAACTATCGGACCATGGATTGATATATCGAAAGGAGACAACATCCCTTTTAATGTTCCATTCAAAATTTACTTTCCAAGGGAGAAGAATAGTATGAGATGGACGAAGATGATGTCAGACGTGGTGGAACAAGCAAAAAATCAATGGAACAGTGTTATTGTGATATATGTATTTGGATCAAAATAGTATTGTCTCTATTTTAAGGTGTATATTCATAGAGTATGGAAGCCAATTGGCGACTTTGCAATTTACTCAAAAGAAGAAGGCTTTTACGTTATAAAATTTGTAAAGAGAGAGAGTTGCGATGGAATCATTAAGGGAGGACCGTACTTTTGTGATTGTAAACTAGTAGTGACGAAGAGATGAAATTTGGAAATGCAACTTAAAAGAGATTTCTTGTAAACAATCCCTATTTGGATTCGCTTGCCAAACTTGCCTCTTGACTATTGGACCGAGGAAGGTATTAGTCGTATTGCCTTTATAGTTGGAAACCATGTTAGAATGGATAAAAGAACATAAGGTTTGATTAAAATTTCTTATGCTAGAGTTCTAGTAGAAATAAACAGTTTAGTGAATTTTCCCAAACAAAACCCAATCCTAAATGAAAGGGATGAAATTTTCATGCAATTAGTAGAATATGAATGGAAATCGTTTCGATCACAATGAAAATTCATGTCTATTTGAAAATGTTTGGGTCCCTAAACAAAAATCCGTCTATAGGTAAAAAACCAAATTAATGATAATGCACAGGTTGATATGCATCAAAATGACAATATGGAATTGGATGCATTAGAAAACAATATAACAGTTGAAAACAGAAAGCAAGCACTCAATCAACAAACCCTGCCAAAATGCATGTTACAAATGATCGGAATATAAAAGATAATAGAGAGCAAGATATCAGCTCAGTCATGATTCAAGTCTTACATTCAGATACAGTGCCACTCGGTAACCAAATACATGAAGAAGAAAATGAAGATATCAACACTCCTTTTAACAGTGATCTAATGAGTAACAAAGAAACATAAGTCAACAAAGGTGAGACCACATCAGAACAGCAAGGACCATCCAGTTCTACAAAAAGTGATCATACGGCAATTAAACATGGCTCTTAATCCATAAGCACCGATCATAATTCCCAACCACGTCCAAAGGGAAGATCAATCAGAAAATCAAGGGTGGACGAGGCACCGTTCCAGTTTAAAGCTTCAAAGGAAAACATCATCGACAACCCTGAATAGAACACATTGATAAACCAAATTAAAACAAGAGGTAGAAACATGAAAAAAAATCCAAGATGGGTGAGGCAGCTTCTTCCCAAGAAAATAGATGTGAGCATTAGATTATTCCTTGTTAAATCAAAACACCACACTCTTTAATTTAATTAAAAGATTAGATAAATCTATAGAATTTGAACGGATTACATACCCAACATATTATAATACAGAAATTTCACATCCCAATGAAATTCAAACAAACTTAATTCATATTAACACCCTTTAATGCAAATATATATCTGAAATAAATTCTACAATAAACCAATTGGTTGATCTTAAGCAATTCCACATACAATTCCTATTGAACTACTAACCACTTGGGACTAATTTACAAATCTGGGTGTAATTAACATTTCTATTCCATCTTTTCTAATATATAGAATATGTGGGAGGTGTTTTCTACATTTAAATTCAAGCCTAAAATTCTAGATATTTTAATTAGGCATAATGATCAAACAAAATCCAACGAAATAAATTACAATGCTATAAATAGTTTACATAATTTTCTCACTTGCGGTTTTAAGCTTTCCAAACTTCCAGACCTGAATCTGATCCTGAAAATGGCAGGGCTTCGCTGCCTGCATCAGAAAATATGAGAAGAGGAGGAGGATCTGAAAGTGTTTTTATAAATGTTAGGATTAATCGTACGCGTCGGTTTAAAATTTATAAAATCTGAGCCATTGGATGAGGTTCGACCTCAACCTTTTCGACTTCGACCGGTCGACCGCTATAGGTCGACTGCCCCCATATCAAGGGTCGGCTGGTAGGGTCCAGCTGTTTTTATTATTTATTTCCTAATTTTATTTTTAATTATTTTCGTTTTGATTTCTTTAGACGTCCATAACTTCTTCGTTTAAACTCCATTCGCGATACTCCAAATATGAAAGTTGATCAGAAAATCGTCATGAACGTAATGGTATGAGTCTCATGGCCAAATTCCACTATTTGAAAATTTTCATTTTTGGTGCCTAACTAATTAACTAATGTAAATTTACAAGATGTTACATTGACTCACTAAACAACTTGTTGGAGAAAAATGCAGCTGAAAACATGCAGAGAATTAAATATAAGTGGCTCACTCAAGGGGACAGACCCACCTAGTTTTTTATAGTAAATGGCAACTACTAATACATAAGCTAGCCAGAAATACACATTGACTAGCCAAGGTAGTCTTATTTCCGCATCAGAATGTCTTGGTAATCAAGCTACCCTATAATTTTTAGAATTATTCAACCCTATCTTCATGAAAAAGCAATTTTCAGGCATATCATGTAAGAAAATTTTGACAACATACCTAAGAAAAACATTAGACAGCCATTTGATCTGGATGAAGTTAAGAATGCTTTATTTCAAATAAATGATAACAGTTCACCAAGCTCTGATGGGCTGGATGAAAAAAATTTCAAAATTCATTTGGAACTAATTAAGCATGATTTACTTGAAGCTATGTTAGGTATTCAAGATTCGGGGGAATTATTTAAAAGTTAAAAACTTGCCTTTATCTATCTCATACCAAAGAAACCAATGCCATAAAACCTATCAGATTATAAACCACTCTATCTTTGTAATGTTCTTTATAAAATGTTGGTCAACTTGTTATGTAATAGAATGAAAGCATATATGCATGGTTTAATTTATATAAATCAAAATGCTTTTATTCCTGGCAAAGTGGTAATAAAAAATTCATTAGTAGCTTATGACATAGTTAGAAGTTTCAATGGAAAAACAAGTAATAACATATACCTACTGAACCTTTTATGTTATTCCTTTCCAAACTGATCTTCTTTGTGTCATAATTTTTTTGTTTAAGTCAGAATCGAGTGAAACTTGGACCAATAAATTTGTGTAATTGAGTAAAACACTATAATGCGTTTAAATATTCCATTTGGTTGAATAAGGTAGTAACTTTCCAAGGTGAGGCCCAAATCAGTTGGTAGTTGATCAATTTCTATATGACCAAACCTTTCAATTTGTAGATCAGATTGAGAAGTAGTTTCGACAAGGTGCATGTTCTGACTTTATGCATATTTTCCAACTGGTTTGGGAGTGTTTCAAGATTTTTCCAAATTTTCCCTAACACTTTGCATTGCCCTTGTAATTACGTGATGGCACTCTTATAACAGACCTTGGTCATTTCTATGCTCATTAGAGTTTTTTCATATCCATCATGCCGTGGGCAAAATTACTCACAATAGCGGCACTTCCTTTAAGATATATAGGAGCAATTAATCAAGATCTCCTTTATGTCACATGCAAACCCATATTTATACTTGTAATTGACTGTTATTGGGCATTAGAGTCATCAAATTGCATTGCTAATCCACCAAGATTCACCAGATACAAAGATACAAGTGTTTAGGAGGAATAATAGGTTAGGATTAACCAAATTGATGAATCAGTACTAATCCATTAGATGGATCGGTATTGATGCATATGATATTTGGTCTTCACATCATATCTTCAAGAAATGTTGACTTCTTCATGTATTGATCCTCTGGCTGTATATTTTACATATTCATTGAGATGGTGACAGAATGGAAGAGATTGATAGATCGGTACTGATCCATTCATGGATCGGTATCAATCATATGCTTAGCCAAGCTTTTCCATTTATCTTCTTGCTATGCTTCATACTCAATTGACTTTGAGTCTAGCATCCATTTCTTCATCATTTTTAGTCCAATATCATCAACTGGTGCTTGTGAAAAATCCTAGATAGCACTTTCCCTTCAAAATATGCTCTTCTTAATAAAAAGCATGTTCTGATCGAAGATAAGTAACCAAATCAAGACTTAAACAAATGCTTCCATTACTCGGACTACTTCCATGGAATATGATGTATTCAAAATGCTCTGTTTCCACACATTCATTGAGTCATGTCATTTTGATACATATAAATTCTAGAGTCTACGGCCCGAAGAACTCATCCACTCCATTCATCATTGAGATTCATTCTAGTATAAGTTATGGTAAGTGCATCTCTTTTTTTTCTTTTTTTAATTGTTTTTATGGATTGATACCGGTCGATCCTTTTCTTTGAACTTCCAACAACTAGATATTTTATCCAACTTTTATTCTCTTGCTATCGATAATTTTCCTTCTTCAACCTAAGGTTTTCACATCTCAGATTCAAGAAGCATCGTAAATCTTCTTCAAGCACTTGAACAAGGTACGATGCCACCATTTCTTTGCCATCAAGTTCCCATTCAAATTTGCCTACAAAACCGCCGACCTTACCCCTTCATGTCAACCTCTACTCCTTCGAGGGTAATGAATTTGTCGATTTAAGACCAGAAAGATTGGGGTTTGGTGAGGTTAAGGTTAGACTATTCATACACGATGGAGATTTTGCATGGTACATCGATTTTAAACTGTCTTCGATATTTTGGTGATTATAGCTTAAGCCCTACATCAGTTGATTTGAAGATTTTTTTTTTGGATTCGACTATTGAAACATCAAGGAATACACGTTCCATCGGCATTTTCCTTTAATAGTTCTGAAATCTTCGATTTCCAAAAAAATTGCACCATCTCTTCGTGGAAAGGCCAATTGAGAGTCAGAGTTCTTGTCTACGTTGTATCAATCCCAGACTGTTAATGTAGTTACCAAGTTGACAATTTCCATCCAACACACATTCCATCACGTGCTGGGACTCATTTTCAAGCATAAGCAAGCACTCACTTCATACAACATGCTTGCACATACCATGCATAAGACGCACATATAGGATATACACCACCCCCACTCGATGTACATAATCCGATGGGTCGACACACGAAAATAGCCATTAGATGTTATACATCGGTTGTGCTAGGGCTTGATACACTGACTTCACAAGTACAAGAAAATTAAATAGAATATCACATACCTTATAACGCTTATCACCCTAGTCTTGTTTTCAGTATAGATATGGCTACTAGGCACTCCTCCCAACTTTCTTCTGTAGCAACCGCTTCTACTTCACAAGCCGTATTTTTTAGTTCTATGGCGGTTTTGTCCTCAGTAACAGCCGTTGGACTATCTTCACTCTATAAAGAGATTGATGCTTTCATTCCTTTAGTGATAATCGAAGAGCCTCATAATGATACACCTCTAGACATCACTATGAATGGAGTCATTGTACTTGATAACTCATTGGATTCTCAACCTCCCTGCTTTATCATTAGGAATCTTCATCACATTTGCAGTAGGAACTAATCCTCGAAGGAAAAGTGAGGCTTTCATAGTCATTTAAGCGAGCTTATCCTACAACAAGTTCATGTGCTTATCTGGTGCAATACCTCCGTTCAACTGTTATGCCATGTTCTCTAGTTGCTTTGGAATATTCCATCCTAATTGCATCTGAATGCCTACACTTTGTTTGGAATTCTCACTTATCTTCATCCTTTTATAGATATACCAAGGAGAGTCACTAGCGATGCTCTCGAACATATGGTCATTAATCATAAAGCTATCCCAGAGCTAGTATGTAGCACTTGCTTCCTTCTCACTGATATGAGGCTCCACCGGTTCCATCTTCTATATAATGAATATTTGATATTCTATTAGTGTTCCACACCCGGGGCTGAAATAGTCGAGGACCAACTTCTGAGATGAGCATCGGTTAGTGCTAATTAGCCAAGAATAATTTTAACTCAAAGGAGAGTCATTAACGACGAAGAAGAGAAAGAAGAAAGAACTAAAGATGAAGAGATGGAGGAATAAGAGTATTTAGAAGAGGGAAAAGAAAATAGAGAAGAATAAGAAGACTCTGATGAAGATTCGACCAGGGAGAATGCTAATCTTTGAGAGACTACAATCTCGACCCACTAGCTTAAGTGTCAAAAGAGAGGTGATCTTGAAGTTAGCCTCGGTCCATTGTCAAGTAGGACCAAAACGATAACTTATATGGTCATGATAAAGAAGTTGTTAGCACTTCGAATTATCCAACTCTTGAGGACTTGGCTAACTTAAACATCAACTTCACTGATGCGATATAGGGCAAGATGAACAAAACTTCATGCACAACCCGACGTGGGGGTAAGGCCACTCTGTCAACGCAGCCTGACGTGCCTGGTACGTAGATTAGATAAAATAGCACTACATGCACACCACCTAGAATTGCATACACTTCTGCATTCACTCACATTGCACTCCTTTACACATTCTTGAATACATGGTGACTCTGTTTTTTTAACAAGCAATTCATAGTAGACATTCTGGCTCCCTTCATAGAAACTTGGACCAACATCATTTATCTCTCTACCTCAAGGCCCATATTGCTTTTACGATGAAGGTCATATGATAAATGACTTAGTTGAATACCATAGAGAAGATTGGGATAAGAGGCGAAACTATGATTACTCTCGGTGCCCTCACTCCCCCTATGGTATGAGTTCTTATCAATCTAGGCGCTCATCTCCTCCGCTTCGCTCATGCAATTCTCCATCCGAGAGAGGTAACTCTTTATCAAGGCATTCTCCTACTAGGCGCTCTCCTGTGCACCCCGAGCTCCACTCTCGTCGACATTCTACGAGCTTTGATCCTATTCAATCTTCATTAATAATCCCTAGTCATAGGGGAAAGAACACTTTGGTCCTTCAACGTCGCCTCTTCAACTGGCTACTTTAATGGCCCCCTCATTTCTACTTATTGTGAGTGCTCCAAGTGCAATGGAAAAGAGGCCAATTCAGTTACTTCTACTTTCATTGGTCAAACCTCTTTTACATCGGCTTCTTCTTCTAGGTCATCTTAATATTTAAATTAGACCGCACTAGCCCAAAAATTTCTTACAACTTAGACGAGGTCCCATCGAACATGATTAAGAATGCTCATGAGGCATTGGACACATTGAAAGATAGACATTCAAAAAGGTGGAAAGACATCCGAGCCACATTTGCACCATTAACATAACTCTACTAGAAAAAAGGGTTAACTTAAAGGAAATAGGATATTAAAAGCTACCGTATAGGCAAAAATAGTAAGGTTAGAGAATAAAGATGAAGAGAACAAGAAGATTTGGGCTAAGGAGAAGGAGGCCCTCAAAATGGAGGTCCTTGAGTGCAAACTTAGAATCGAATGATGAAAAAACAACTTGAGCAGGATTACTCTTGAAATGATGGCTTAATCAAAGAAATGTAACAAGTTAAAGCTAACACCACTAAGTTTAATGCTGAACTTGTTGTGCTAAATATTGAATTGGCTTAAGCGAAAGTTGAACTTGAGTCGTATAAGATGGAGGCCAACAAGGTGCATGGGTTCATAGTGGATATGTCAAAGCTTAAATCTACCATTATTGATCATCAAGTTAAGCTAGCCAGATGTAACATTCCTCATTTTGAAACCCAAGGATGAAATTCTAATGTGTTATAGTCATCTTGGAATTATCTTTCGGTGATAGAGATGAATTAGTTATATGAAAAGAGTCTAAGTAAATATAACAATAATTAAATGTTATACCACATAATTATTTTTACATATTCAAATTGTTCTCATAGTCGTGCCCACATAGAGGTCAAAAATATAATACATTCATAGGTAATAGTGTCATGCCCAATGTATGAAGACGCCGACATGAACACTTAATACAATGGAACATTTATATCATCTAAGCCTTCAGCTTCATCTTTAGAACTCCTCATTTGTCTTGATTAAGCAACCTACCTAGATCTATAAACCCAACATACTCGAATGAGTAGCAGTGAGTTTATGGAAAAAATAATGATAAAAACATAGGTCAGACATGAAATCTGTATGAACAATATATTACCTTAATCATAAAACATAGTGAGACCGCGCTGCTAAGCACGGAATGGGTTTTCCCTCACTATAACACCACATTCATTTAACAGCTTTAATTTAAGCATACAACGTTTATTTTATTCTTAAAGGTCTTATACAAGTTATGCTATTTTAATTAGGATCTATAACCGTCTCATGCGATTTGCCATTCAATAATCATTCTCCTTTTCTTTCCTAAACCCAAGCTATAATACATTCGACTGCCACTATGGCATTTTGCCTTTATAGCTTCCTTCATTCCCCTAGTTAAAATATATGGTTTCAATTTCCACTCTAGGCCTTACACCTATGTTTTTGTGTTTAGGTTTCTACATTAAGCCTTACTCCTACGCTTTCATATTTCGGTTGCCTCACCAAGCCTTCCAACTATTTCACTTTCATGTTTCAATTACCACTCCAGGCCTTACATCTACTTCTCTTTCGGTTCTTGATTACCACATTAAGCCTTACACCATCTATGGGGTGTGAGAAATGCGGATTACGGATCTTAAGGCTAGTATAAACACTAGAAGGGGGGTGAATAGTGTTTTAAGGAATTACTAATTCTTTTTGAGTTTATATTAATTTGAACACAAATGTATGCAATATTCAGACACAGATATGATCACAGATTCAAACACAGATGCAAATATAAAGTAAAAGCAGTAAAGGAAAGAACACACCAGATTTTATACTGGTTCGGAGTTACCCTACATCCAGTCCCGCACACAAGTATGGATTTCCTTTCAAAAACAATCTTTACAATTACAACCCTCGATTTCAAGGCCACGAGGTACACCACTCCAGATTCACAATCCTCTGGGTAGAGATACTTGATTTCCCGGGCAACAAGTTCACCCAATTGATTTCCTAGGCTACAATCGCACCTTTTCTCACTTGATTGATTTCCAAGGCTACAATCACAACTTTTCTTACTTGATTAATTACAAAGAAGCCTATAACTCTGAATAGCACTGGGATCTTGTTGAGATAGTGATGGAGAATCAAACCAGAAATGATCTAGTTAAATTCAATGGTGATTTCGGCAGAGTAATGGTAATAATATATATAAAGAAATGTGGAAGAAGAAGAGGAGTGAAAATCAGAAAAATATTGTTAAAAAATTCGTTGAAAACATCCCCTATTTATAGAAGAACAACAGCCATGTCTATTCGTGAAAGGTTATGGCGAATAGACACTTCTTTTGAAATTCAAATTTTTGAAACCAACTACCACTATGTCGACATGGGTATCTTGGGTATGTCGACATCCCAAAGCAAATTTTGGTGATTTGTTTTTCTTTGAAAATTACTTCTATCTTATATTAAAACTATTTAAACTTTATAAATATACTTAACTATAGTTAAAATATATAAGTAAATATAGAGAATAATATATATATATATTTACTATAATTTTATATTTAAATCTAAGTATAAATATTAAATTTATTATTAAAGATAGTTTAAAACAAACTAAGTTTAAAACAAGAGTTTATTTTAAAACAAAATCAAAGAATATTTTAAGGCTAAAACATCTTTTTGAAAATCATTTGAAAAGATAATTTTTAAGGCTAAAACATTTTGAAAAGCAGTTTTGAAAATCATTTTGAAGTAGTTTTGCAAGCTTCTTCCTGTAGAATATCTCATCACATCAGGACTCGAGAACATGTACAAAACCAGGATGTTCGTGGGTTTGTAAGCTACTTGTCGTAGGTTTGTAAGCTACTTGTCGTGGGTTTGTAAGCCACTAAAAAGGTAGAAATGGGTTCCATCCCAAATGAAATATGGAGTGAAGATTTCAGTGCTATTATGAAGTTTTAACATAATTCTAGACTCAATACTTATCTTGTACTATTTGATAATCTTGCTATTCTTGATACTCATGAGTCTTCAATCTTGATATCTTGAATCTCTATACTGTACAGTCTTCATTCTTGATACCTGCATGGTTAAATCCTTCATATACATATATATCTAAACTATAATGTTAGTATTTATATTTTATAATCTTATTCTAAGGTTGTTGTCATCAAAACCATCATCTCAAGGACTAACATGGGGATCTTCCTTGGTGGCCACTTTAAGCCTTACACTAATGCCTTCGAATTTTGGATGCCATCATTGGACTTACTCTAATGCTTCTGGCTGTGGTTGCCTCTGTAGGCCTCATACCTTTATTCTTGGGACAGTTTCCACTCTTGGCTTTACACCTATGCTTTCGATATCTATTACCACTCAGGCCTTACACATTCGCTTTTGGTTCTTGGATGCCACACCAGGCCTTACTCCATCTAACGAATACTTTACCTAACTACACATGTAATAGGTTTATCCTTAGATATCCATTAAGCTGTGTCATACCCGACCTCCTTCGGCTAACACCGCTACTTTTTATTATTTTTTAATGTTCAAGTACTGATTTCGGCCATCTTAAGCCTTATCATAAAATTCTTCTTTCGGAAGTCAACTAATTCCAATTTCAACATTTTACCAAGAACTAACATACTCTCCATAATCACTACCCTCAGTCTCATATGGGAAGCCTGATATTTGATTTGTTCACTTACAAAATCTCAATTCTTGGGTCTGGAAATCACTACCACTACCCATAATTTCTCTATAGCCCTCCTTACTTACGGCTTTCAACAAACTCCTTCGATTTTGAGAACCTAACTCCATACTTAGCATTACTTGGCTTTCTTACTTTTACACTTAAGGTTCCATTTCATTTACTCTTGTCTCGGCTCCATTGCCTTTAGTACTAGCTCTCGGTACACATTAAAATTTGTTTTCTACATGTTTGACACCACCTTTACATGTATCGACTTTTCACTCATTTGACTTAGTCCCTTTTTACTATTATTTAGTACTTTCCTGACAAGTTTAGCACATATTATGGATCTGATCTATTGACTAATTATTAAATACTTCATACAATTAAAGTACCTCCTAGTCTTAATCATTTTCCTTCTAGCACATATAAATATCCCATCAGCTAAGTGTATTTTCACTCGGAACTCACTTGTATTAATCTGGAAATTCTTAGAAAAAATATATATGTATCGTAAAATTTATCAAACTTCAAATTTCTAACCATTTTCTATAATAACCGGTTCTTAAATAATTCATATCAAATTATTTATGGGAAAATTCTATAAATTAAAACTCATCTCCAATAATGTATTTATAATCTCATATTAAGTTTTCAGATTACTTATATCATGAGAAGCATAAGAAGTAACCAGAATTGATTCTATTTTGAGCAATTAAGAATGAAAGTGAGATTAGAGAATATATTACACACTTAGATTTCTTAGATGAATGATGTTTCTACTCCTTCAGCTTTGAGATTCTTCTTTTCCTTTTTCTCCTACTTTGGCTGCCACCATTAAAGGCTTTAAGCTTTTATTTTAATTAAAGTTTAGAATGAAATGTGAAGAACTAATGAAATGATTTGAAAATGTATTATTCTCCTTTATGGGTCGCTGGCCCCTGTCCTTTCATAATTATTTCATTTTAGTTAGGCTTTCCTTAAAAAAAGCATTAATAAGTTACCATTAAATACAACATAATAAGTAAATATACATCCAAATACATATGATGTTATATTCTTACTTAATTCACAAGTGAAATATTTAAATATCCATTCTCATAATTAATTTTTAATTATTTATTTATTTATTAATTTATGGGGTGTTACATGATAGGAATTTCGTCCTTGATTCAAATAAGGCATGATAGTGATATTTATTTTTTCCTATGCCCACTCCAGCATAAACACATAAGTTCCCTACCAAGTATCCTTACAAAATGTATCGGTCATTTACAAATACATAAAACATCAAGCATAATATCACATATATACATGGTTACAACAAAACATATCAAATACATATGCTAATCTAGGTAACCCGAGGCAAGTCCCCCTAACTTTATCTTCTGTTTCCCAAGTACAATCATCTCGGTCCTAAACTAGCACAAGCTTTACTACTTTATTCTGAGCTTCTTCTCATCTTGGTTTACTATCTGAATGGGCTTCCCTACATAGGTCATATTTGGTTCAATAACCAAATCTTCCATAGCTTTCGAAATAACAACATGTAACAAGCGCATTTTTACCGACTAAATATTTAAATAATTTATGTAAATATTTAATCCTTAATTAATGGAACAGTCGTTATACTCGACTTTTGGAGATGGATGAATTGGAACTCAAGGCATCCACCGTTGTGACCACAATTTCGTCATGAGAAGAATGAGTATAAACCTAACTATGTTTGGAGTCAATTAGTTTTTGGAGTGAATATTCTTTTCATGTGGATGATATGGGCTAAGGTCCATTAGCTAGCTTATGAGTTGGCCAACCCCTTCAATACTTTTATTTCATTTTCATTCCATGTTACTTTTCTTCCTCCTCTCTTAATCTTTTTGCTAATCTCTCCTTAATATCCAAGCCTTGAATCCACTAATTCTTACTTGAATAAATTCCTAAAAATCCCGATAAAATCACTGGAATTACTCTCATCCAATTCCTCACAAAACCCTTCAATAATTTGGCTTGAATTGAAGTTTAGACCGAGATCTACAGTTTCAAGAGAACATGATTTGGGCTTTAATGATTTAGAACTTGATTTGAAGAAGAAGAAGAATGTGAGTGAGATGATTCTCTAACTATATTTACTTGTTAAACTTCATAAATTTAATTGTTAATAATATGAAGTGATTTAGAGAATGCTATGTTATGAGTTAGGCTTGTATTCATGTTATAAACATGATTATATTTACTTAATGTCAATTAGGGACCTTAATTACTCCTTTTGAAAAAGTTTGTAAACTTAGAAATAGATTTTTGGTTAACTAAGTTATGTTGTGCGATGTTATGATGGATTAGAGGCTAATTAAGTGGCATTATTTTGTGTATATCATTGGTTAGTATTGTTAAACTATTTAAATTAAGTTTGAAAAAGTTAGCAAGCTAATTAAGTGCAGTACTTTACTATACACTTATTATTTAAGCGATTAGAGGCTTAACGAAGCTTAATTAGTACTTATAAATATATTTTAAAGTAAAGAAATAATTTTAATTAGCGCTTATAAGTATTTTTTAAAGTAAAGAAATAATTTTATAAGTAAATGAGATTTTTTATAAAATAGAATGAGATTTTATAAAATATGATATTTTATAAAATAGTATGAGATTTTATAAAATAGTATAAATGAGATATTTTATAAAAGAGTATGAGATTTTATAAAATAGTATGAAGGAATTATTTTATAGAATTGTTATAAGGTTTTCTAAAATAATTATGAGGTGGATATCTAATTTTAAGGAAGAGATTAAGTGTTATGAATGCTTAAAATAATTAATAACCTGGTATTGTATTTTACAAAATAGTAGAAAAATATATTGGACTTTTGTAGAAAAGATTTGGTAAATAAAAGTAAGATTTGATTATTAAAAAATCAAATTGGTTATTTAAATATACGTGTATATGTGTATATGTATGGGTAAGTGTATGTATATGTGTATTTAAAGATATATACTAACAAAAGCGATTTGTTGTATTGTTTAAATTGTTGATAATAGTTGTGTGTATGTGAGTATATAAATATATTGTTGTAAATGAATATATGGATGGGTTTGTGAACATTTATATTTGTGTATAAGCACATTGCGAGCATCTCATGTGGCTATAGTAACTATCGTGTACGCTAAGTTGTGTTAGAGGATGCCGGGCTGAGTAATCTCTCCAGTGAAGCCCTAAACATGATTTGTGTAGTAGAAGTGTGTTTGTATGTGCATTTGTGTATAAAAATGCATAAATGGATGTAATAGCACACACGTACGCATCACATAAGGAAATAAGGCTGGTTGAGTACATTTTGGCGTGTTAGAGGGTGTTGGGTCACTGGAATCGTCCCATGGAACTCTATACGTAAAAGAGTAGATTTCATATCGAATTTGGTTTTCAAATACATAAGGTATCACTTCCAAAATATCAACCAATAGACTCGGGAAGAGGTCCGATGTGGTGTAAATAGGTTAGAGAAGTTAGGTGACTCATCGAGAGAAGGTTTGGAGGAAATGGGACACGAGATGATGGATGGTGGGG
Source organism: Allium fistulosum (assembly GCA_030737815.1). NCBI lineage: Eukaryota > Viridiplantae > Streptophyta > Magnoliopsida > Asparagales > Amaryllidaceae > Allium > Allium fistulosum. The sequence continues at coordinate 79,054,665 of CM060908.1, read as the reverse complement.
CATCAGAAGCTCACTGCCTGGGAGCATCTTGACATTAGTCTACCTGCAGGCTCGGCTGGTCCACCAGTAGGGACCTATCCCAATCAATTAGGCCTGGGCAGGGAGCAATAAAAAGGAGTTCTTTCCCTCATTCCGGATGTAAGTTAGCATGAAGCTTTAGCGTGATTTCGGGAAAACTTTAGGCAACATAGGAAAGTGGAATTCAAGGTAAACCTCGGGATCTGAATGCTAATGTAAAGTGGTTGGTTGCACTGTTACATCTAGTGAGCGTGTACGATTAAGCGGAGTTATTACGTGCCTCCTAGTTTCGACCTTGGGGTAGATATGCTTTGATGAATGGTGCTGTTCTTATATTAGTGACGATACCTAATACTGGTCTTATATTAGTGATCGTACATCGTATTGGTCTTATATCAGTGACCATACGTCATATTGGCCATATATTGGTGGTTGTATGTATTATTGGTCTTGTAGTAGTGGCCATCCATGTAGATAAATGATGACAAGATATCGTTCTTCGTTCGTCATAGATGTATATGATTGCGTGACGTTATATTTGATGTGTACACAATCTATACACATCGATGCTCTTTTATGGCCCTAATAGCGTATTATATGAGATATACCCATCTTTCTCTTTTGTAGTGGCGTTATGCGAATTTATCAAGAAATCCATAATGACTAGGTGGGGGAGATGATGACGATCATCTATGAGGGGGTCATATATCACTTATGCACAATATAGGGGTACGGTGAGATTCTCAAAGGTTTCAAATGTCTAAAGTAGGTCACTTATCACTTATGCTTGATATAGGAGTGTCGTGAGACCTACACTAGTTCGATCACACTAGATGCTACTTGGGGTCTGTGGTAAAATTAGGACTGACTCTGTTTGTTTTGGACCCTTGATGGAAATCATTAGATCATGATGAGTATCAATTTATATTCTCTATTTATCATTTACCATTGTATTGTTCATGTTATATTAGTTAGTTGATATTATTATTGCGTATTTTGTGATAGACTTATATTAGGATATCTATATTACCCTATATTTGTATATTGGGTTAGCTTTATTATAGTATACTATTACATGGTAGTCCCATTATATTCATTATGCTGACTCATAAATTACAGGAGAAGAGGAGGTTATGCTATGATCCCCAATCCTTGGGATGGGTTTACTTTTCTTGTTTATGAGCAATCCAAACAACCCCAGAGCCACGTATGTGGAGAGCATCGGATGTGCCTTAGTAGTTCATATTTATATATGTATATATAGTTTTGATATAAAATATTCTGAGATAGTTCCACTTACACCAGGCTTTATGTCTGACCCGCGTTTTGCCATTGTCAGTTTATGTTATGACAACTCTTGGGTACTCGACTGAGTAGTTTGAAAGTCAGATGCTTTTGAGGATACATTATCAGAGTGGCGTAGTTGGAGCATTTTAGGGGCATAATGTCGAAATTGTGGATATGTACTTGATATTGTAGTAGTATATGACAAATATGCTATTTATATATGAAACTTGTTGCATCAGATATTAAATTTAGAACTCCATATGCATGGAACTATGGTATACTAACTTTCTCTATTGATTATTATTTATTAGTTGCTTCTGCTGGAGTAGTCTCTTATATATTTTTTTATCCATTTCTATTCATGTGTATTCATTATATTATATGTTATCATCCTATAGTGAAATTTTATCGATATGCCTTGGTTATAGTGTTTTGTTTTAATTTTACCCCAACGAACTGTCTTTTACTGTATTCGACAGTCAAACGTCGTCATTCGACATTGATTTCAGGGTACTACGAAGGACGGGCTATTACATTTGGTATCAGTGCTTAGGCTCAACACTAAGGACCAATTAGATCAGTTCAGGTTAAAAAATCTGGTAGAAGGAAAAACGTTGAGAGAGCGTACTTGTATTTTTCTACTATATATGTAACAACCCACTCCGCAATAGGCCTAAATTCTGGTCTAGAAAAATCCCATCGAGACTTAGACTCATTTTAAAGCTGGCTGCTGATCAGTAAAAATAACAAAACAGAGCTATCTATCTATTCTTTCAAAACTCATCGTGGAAGGAATAAAATATAATAACAATAATAATACCCATTCATTTTAAATGTCATAAAACATTACATAATGTTAACAGTTACAATATTTTATTCAAAAATACATTTCATGGGTATAATAAAAAATAATAAAAAAAGATAGATAGAACTGCCACAAGCCTCACTCTTGTCATCTTCAAGCATCATCAACTTCTCCTCTAACCTGTGTTATAATAAGGAGGGAGTCAGAACAACAAATTTCCAATTAATAGAAATCTCGAGCCTTGCTACTTCAGTACTTGGGCAGTATAATTTAAATAAGAATATGTTTTACGTAATTAAACCATCTAATACTTCGTATAAGGAAAGGAGGTGGGTCCTCAAACAACCATTTAATACCTTTTATTCACGAAGCAGGTTTCTAAATCCCATAACCCATAACCTACGTCGTAAATGTCTAACAATGCGACAGATAAAACCTAAACCACTTAATACCTTTTATTGGAAAATAAGCAGGCTTTGGTCATTTAAGACCTCAGTTGAAGCAGACCCCATCATTTGATACCTATTCCCAAGGCGAACTCCTTAATGGTGACTATCTAACTAACATTGCATGGAATCCCTTGAGCCAGTTAGTACTTCTTTATAGAAAGATGACCCTCAACCAGTCATTTAATACCTTATCCCGAAGAAAACTCCTATCGAAATACCACCTATCGTGCCTAATGACTATCCCCTTGGCCATTTACTACTTCATTTGAAGAAAAGAGACGGGCCCTCAAACAACCACTTAATACCTCAAGATCCTGATGCAAGCCCTTCGTATTATGAACAATACTCATAATGACGTCTCATATTAGTCCGACTATTCGTCGGAACTGATAGCTGATTAGTTGGGCAGATTTACCTACAAAATTTGGGACTAACCTCACATCATTATAAATACTTATTATAGGATATGTCTCACATCTGCCCCCAAAGTCACACTGTTGATAGCCAGATTAGCTGGGCATACTTCTATGTGCCTTTTGACTGACCTCGCATCCCTTTGACTTAGCCATAATTTAAATAATCTATATATATAATACTCATCTCACCGTTCAAGGCCTTATAGGGAATCTTTCTTATTACGCTTCAAAATATTAGTTGTTTTCATAAAGGGGATTTAATGACAATTATTACCTAGTTAACTAGGCAATTATAGGTTTATTACACTATTAATATATAAATAATACGCATTTATTATTCTATGCGTGCAGAGATTACATGCTAACTAATGTTAAATGTCAATTCCTTTTTAAATATAATAATACAAGTCTTTCCATTTTCTTCCATTTTACCAATAATGTCCAAATTTCGATATCCATAACAAGGGATTCTAATATCCATAACAAGGATTCAATGTTCATATCCAAAATTGCAATAAACAGACTTGTATATAGAATCTAAATCCAACTTATCTCATATTAAAACAATGCAGTAAACCAAAAATGGAAACTTACAATTTAACCAATTCTACGCTCTATTCAACTTTTTTACATGAATTTAGATAAGGGAAATCCTGTTAAATTATAACGTTGTAAACTATGAATAAAGATTCATCCTTCACACACCATTTCTCAATTAAATTCCTTAATCAGATCTGGAGAAGAAGAATAAGAAGTGGAATAGAAGGTAGAATTAAACTGCAAAATCCATAAAACTACATTATTTTAACACAAAACAATTAAGATTCCAATCCTAAGAATTGACATTTCGCTTTGGGGGATTTTTGGGGATTTTTAATATGATGTTTATGTAATCCAAAACTCCCCAAGACATATATCCAACTATATTATTCAACTACTAAAATAGAAAAACTAAGATTCTCACTCACAGCTGGTCCTTAGCTTTGCTTCTCTTTGGATTTGCAACACCCATTATAATATCATTTAGATCTCTTCATTTTGATATATACAATAAGGGATTTGTATATATATTAGATTCAGAAATGTTGGACGAGAAGAGATTTAGAAAGTAAATAATAAACAAAGATAGGTATATAGGATTTCATACTTGAAACCCTAATGGAGTTTTTTGAATCTAAGAAGAGATGAACTGATAGAGCTTCGGTGATGTTCTCAAAATATTTGTGAATAAAAGTGAGGGGTCTAGGGTCTTATTTACCGTGGTTGAAATGTACCTTAAACGTAGGATGAAACTTGGTTGAAAAAGGATAGATCTGGAGCGTTTAACCATCGAAAAACCCTAGCCGCCACCATTTGTATCGGTTGATCACCCCCATAGACCGGTCGACAGCAGCGGTCGACCGGTTGGGTCACACTGATCGACCGCTCCATTATTTTGGGAGTGTTTTGTTTGTTCCGTTGTCCGATTATTTTATTCCTTAATTAACATTTAACGTTAACCATTAATTTTAAAGTTTACTTAACCCCAAAGTCTAATCACAATTAATATTTGAAATTTGAACTTTAAATTTAATTACTCATTTGAATTTGAATTAAACTAATTTAAATCTGAAAACTTCAAATGCTCATAACTTCTTCATTGAGCTCCATTTTCAGTATATTATATATGGAAACTGATCAGAACTTCACCATAAACGCAACGAAAAAACTTTCATGGTAAATTCCAACTTTTATTAAATTCATATTTTTATCCCTACCCTAATTAATTAAATTTCTCTTAATTTACTTATTTAATTAGGGTTGATTTTATAGAGTGATACAATATATGACTACATACACCACTTGTCTTTTGAACTTGATTTGTTTCTATCACTAGTTTCCAAGGTATCTTCGTTCAGGCTATTAGTATGAGTAGACAGAGTACAGAAGCGACTATGGATAGACAATCCGGAATGCCTGATAGGTTTAGAGACAATTGAGCTATTGTAGAGAGATGTTCCTCCAATTGTAGATATAATAGTCGAGGAGGTTCACGAGCAGGCCTTGACTTGGATTGATTCTAAATGTTGCTTCGAGCCTCAGTTTATTTTTGGGATCGAGTGGGATGTGATTTGAGTGTTTCATCCATTAGTTGTAGGGTAGCTTATTAATGATGGTGTATGTTAGCCAGTTTAACCTTTTGGCTTAATTCGATTTTGATATGATTAGTATTCCATTGGAGAAGGCAAAGTAGTTTGCTGAAGGGTCTTAATGCATCGGTTAGGGGTTCATTGCTTAGTCAGTTTCCCTTAGGGGGCACTTTTGATAGTCCCTTAGGAATGGCTCTTCTCTATGAGGGCACCCGTAAGGTACCATCAGAGGTAGCTAAGTTGGAAAGAAAACCAAAGTTCTAACTAAAGCACAAAGGCCAAGATATAGGGAAAGATCAAACTCATGCAAAGAAGAGAGCTAATATAGTGTGCCACTTTTGTAGCATAAAGGGGGCATTTCGCTACGTAATGTCATGCAACTAAAGCAAAACATAAATGCTTTAATTGCAATCAGCTTGGTCACTTGAAGAAGGATTGTCCTACACTTCTAAAGGATGAGTAACTGACGATGACTTATGCCTTACAGGCATTACCAGGTCTTAGCAGACCTACTGCATAGGAGTAAGGGAAGGAGTTAATGTAGAAAGGTATGCATCAATTGTAAGCTACTTGCTTGTGTTCTTTTCGGTTTGAGCTGTATATCCATTTATTTCTAGTTACTTGGTAAACAGACTAAACTCGACACCTTTCATAGAAGGTAAATTCTTTTGTAAAGTTAAACCTTGTATAAGTAACCTCAGTTGTAGATCTAGGGTGTAGCGATCGAGAGTATTACCATTAGAATTTGATGCATGAGCTTCTGAGTTGAGTGGGGTTGTTGACGAAGTGTGACTTGGATTTTCATCTAAATAGGATTTGATGGATGCCCAGTAATAAGCAAAGACTGTGTGGGTGACTTATATGTTTTGCTTAGATTCATTCTGTTAGAAGTGTTTGTCCTTATGTTTGTAAACCTCAGGTGGTGGGGTTAATCCCATCCGTTGAAGAGGTATTTTATAAGGATCAATGCATTCACATACCAATTCCCAATCCCTAGTTCGAGTATAGGGTTTCTAGGTGATTTGCACCAGTTAGGCAAGGGTTTTCCACTCGATTCTTAAAGATGAGCACTTGAGCCAAATTCTTGATGTGACTAAGGGACTTCTGAAGCGCGACTCTAACCGTGTGAGGAAATTTCAATGGTCGGACCAAGAAATCAGATTGGAGTTCACATGAGAGGTGTTAAGTGGATGACCCTAGTTTAATAAAGAAATTGTGTGAGCAAATGAAGGATTGGAACAGACATTATATATTATTTTGGATGATCTTTATTCATTTAAAATTGTATTATAGTATAGTATAGTTAGGATAGCTTGTGATAGTTCGAGGAAAGACTTCTCGATTAGTATTGTGACGATTCTTATAACTTTCTAAGTGGCGATATGATACCTGCATAGGTGAGCATCATGGTACGCTTAATGTATTATCCTTATTATTATTGTGCAGTTCAGATGAGTTTGAACCCAAGCAAACCCAGGTGTTTGTAGATCATCATTTAATTATGATTTAATCAGTAAGTTTTCTCCTTCGGGAAATGAGTTCTGTTCGGGAGAAAAGAAAATTTAAGACTTAGATTGTTGGGTTTATTCGCGAGTCCGGAGGATCGTTTGTCCGGTATATTGTAACAACCCCATTTTGAGGCCCGAAATTAAACATTACTGATGTTGCAGTCATCTATAGTATTAATTTTTGGTGATAGAATGCGGTCGTGTTAGTGGTATACATAATATCAAAAGCACAAGAACATGAAATAAAAGAAAATTTTCATAATTCATTTCAAAGTCATAATTTCATATTCAATACATAATCCTAAATGTTGCCCAGGTTCAGATAACATATAATTATTACAAAATACTCTAAGAGTGACATATGAAGATGCCCTCTTGGTTAATCAAAGCTACTAAATAGACAGATACATTTACTGTCAATACATTTATACAAAAAAAGACACAACAAAGCATATAATAGTAATAGATAGACTCCTACATAGCTAGCTTTGCCTCATGCACATCTCCGAAAGCTTTATTTGCCAAAACCTACTTAACCTATAAAGCCTTTACTCCTAACCTACTCAAACCAAATTTTGAGCACCCAAGAGTTTAAAGGGAAAACATAAACTTCGAGTCAGTCAAAAAACCTGGTGTGAATAATAATATGCGATCTCGGTTTATAGATATTAAGTGAGACCATGCCACTAAGCGGAACGGGTTTTCCCGTCACTAATATCCTTTCAAAATATATCTTTTACAAATCAAGTCCTACGACCAAACTAGTTATAATAAATGATATAAACAATAATGTACATACATGCTACATAGGTAATCATGACTATCCATCAAATCAGTGGACTATCCATCCTAATGTTTAGTTTTTACAGGGTAACTACCAACCTACATGGCTGACTCGGGCCTACTAGATATACCAAATTTTCTAACTGACTGTTAAAAGAAAACTGAATGGTTTGTCAAAATACACTTATCCTAATGTTTACCTAACTATCTGTCAATCTCATAGTTTTGCTAGACTTACCATGAACCTAAAGGTTTTGCAGGCCAACCTATAACCTACCATATCTTTATGTATTCCTTTATGTGCGTAAACCTACTTTTTTTCTTATCCTTGACAAAGCTCTACACACTGGAATTTTGGACTAGTATTAGCTAGGGGCTAACATTTGAAGTATAGGACGCTACACTATAGCAGTCCCGTCTGGTTTTTAATCCCTGAGTCAATTCATCCTGTCACAATCTATCCAAAAGTGATAAGAATAATAATTTATTTAGTAAAATTCTAGGCTAAATACCATTTTTTATTTCCTTGAATACACTTTCTTTATAAATGATTTAACCCTTGAAATCATACATTCAAAATAAGGAAAATATAACCCTTTACTTTATCCAAAATAATTATGCCGATATATACTTTTATAAAACTTTGTTGATGAAGTTCGAAGTCAAAGGGGTCTTTGCCCCTTAAACATAGGCCAAAACTATAAACCTTATGTAGTGATAAAGCTCGATGACCTCAACCCACTAAGGATCTTTGTCCCTCTTCCATGTAAAAGTAAGTTAAAGTTTTTAACTAAAAAACATAATGCTATAGGGCCACTATTATGAATATCACACTTCATAGAGTGTCGACATCGTAGGAAATAAAACATAGTTTGCATAGTTTAAGGTCTTAAAGCTTAATGTCGACATAGTTAAATCTTGACATCAAATGGCTTAAAGAAAAATAAGCGGCTTCATTAGAGCCGAAGTCAATAGGAGCGCCACCATAGCTGTCTTCGAAAAAATATAATTTTGAATAAAGGCGGCATCGTCATCAACGATGTCGATATAGCTAAAAGCGGCATAGTTTGCCGAAGTCAATTTGTATAAAAATATGCGACGTGATTATTGCCGCTATAAGTACTTTAAAACCAATGGGGTCGATGACATTGTATAAAACATGCGGCATAGTACAAAGTGCGGCATCTATAAGTTAGACAAAGCGACCTCATCTACTTCGAATTTCATGACGTCGACCTCAATGCCTTACTTCGCACCTTAACCCAAGCCGATTCATTTCATACCAACCGAAGTTGGTATCCTATGCATCTCCTATAATTAACGTTGAAGAACCTAAATGCAGCATGGTGGAGGGCGGCGTCATTGACTTCGGTGTGGCATTCTGGTAATTAACGTTAAAATTGCAATTTTGCTATTAAAAGTGATTTCTTTTTACCAACTCCCTCCATTTGTCAAAAGCTCATTGGTTAAGAACTTTCTTTATCAAATACTTTTCTAAAAACCTACCACACACTTATCTTTCTTTTCCAAAAATATTTGCAACCAATATATTTTTATATGAATGTTTCAATAATTAATCAAACCTTTCTAGCTCAAATAATTCATAATAAATCTTAAACACTTGAAAAAAATCCCCAAAATCATAATAATCCACTCTATTATAATCTTTAACATATCAAAATTTTGGGACCAAAATCCTTATTTAATTATTTTAAATAGTTAAACTATGAAACTAACCCATTTTCTTTCCTTAGAAAATTCATAATAAATCCTTACTTACTTGGAAAATTATGAAGTTAAAAAAATCATTTCTAAAATAATGTTTCTAACATCATATCAAAATATCAAGTCATTTAGGTTTCATATGATAAGTTTTCACACTTAAACCTATTATCTAATTCTATAAATAAATCCAAATATTCATCGAATAAGCATATAATCATTTAATCTATCATAGCATGGCATAATATAAGCAAAAGAATCGGATTATACCTAAAACCGAAAATAATACTTAAAACATGAGATGCATAACTATTATTCACCTTGAATGGTTAAGAAAATTGAGATTTGTATTTGGTTTGATTCCCCTAAGTTTTCTACTTGTTTTCCTAGCTTTTTCTTCCTCTTGAATCTTCTAGCAATGGCCAACCTAAACTTTAGTTTTGTTTGTATAAGTGTAAATTGAATGAAGAGAAACAAGGTGAGGGTTTGTATTAGGAAATGTAACCATTTTTTCTATTTTATCCTTCTCATAAAGTCCTTCCTATTAATGTTCTAATTAATTCCATTAGTCCATTAATTAAGGCTCGACCCATACTAATTATCAAATCTAACTCTCCTTAACCTTTTACATTATTTTATTTAAATTATCCAATTAAATCTTCTAAATAATTTTAATTAAAATTAGAGTTGTTACATATATCATATAAGTTTTCCTTTTTGTCGAGGAGAGAGGGTATGAGGAAGGAAGGGTGGGGTGTAATAATATTTCATTCATTATATTCAGGAAAAGTGTTGCCCTGCTTAGGCATTTGGTTAATCTTAGATGTCAAGCAGACTCATGGGGGTTTATAGCTTGACATGCACGTTTGACTATTATTGGTTACCACATGTGTTGGAATATACTTTTTTTGTATGATTGGTTGTTTGTATGCTAATTCTTATTGCTTGTTGTTGATTGTTGTTTATTTTATTGATTGTTTTTTCGGCAAGGCCATCCAGTTCTTAAAGTGGACCATCCACTTTTTATTACAACAAATAATAAATACATTTGAGAACTAGGAGATAGGTCGATTGCCTAACTACTAAAAAAGAAAACTAGTCTAGCTTAAAGAACAGGAGTTAGGCAAACTTGCCTAAACCACTATTACAATCATTTATGTTGCAAGCGCAATCACAAACCCATTAGACTCTAAAAAAAACTAATAACACAAGCACCACAAAGGGTGCAAATGTTCTCACAGATTAAGATCTTAGATGCACTAGGCATTCACACATACACACCGTCAACTTCGGAACAAGCAAGAATAGCACCAAATAGAAATAGCATAACAACACAAACTAAGCATGAAGTCCAACAAAACGTTTAAAGAAGATGACAAAACAACCACAACCACATAAACGAATAAACACATTCCACAATGACCAAACGCTGAACTTCTCTACATGAAACCATCTCCCAAGCAAAGCCAGAAAACCAATCGCTCCACCAAAAACTAGGCATGACAACCAATAACAAAAAAACCTAAACATCATTGCAAGGCAATCGCCGTGTATAGGCATGAATCGTTGAGAAAACAGCAAGAAGAAATGGCAGGCGAAGGACATCACCCAAAGGAAACAGTGACACAAGAGGAGCTAGAACAAATGCCAACCTAAACCACCAAACCAAAAGGAAGAACCAACCAAAGTACAAGAACTCCATGCCGAGAAGAGATGAAGCACAGAATCCCAAGAACTGGCAGAGAAAAATCATGACACCAACACCAGAACTACTCGCGAACCAAAACCAAAACCAACAACACAATGGCCAAAGAACCTCAACAAAAAGCCAAGTCAGACCAAAAGCATTCGAGCAATAACTTGTACCAAAAGCCAACGACACAAATTCGGGAAGATTACCACTAAACAGTGGGAAGAAAAGGAGCAGATTGACTAGGCTTATAAAGGAAGACAAGGTGATGATGAGGTCTAGGGAAAAATCGGAAAAAATCTGGAGATGGCAGAGCAAAACAAGTGCCAACAACCAAAAAAATCTCCACCAGAAGGGAAGTAAAGGGACAGGAAGGCAAAGTAGATCTGGAAGGGGAAAAAAATCGAATAAGTGGGATCCGGAATAGGCAGAAGGAGAAACTAACAACGATGAGAAAAGCTAGGCTAGGGGAGAGGAGAGCGAAGAAAAGTAGAAGAAAATAGACGAAAAGGGTTACAAGAAGATGGAGAGAGGCGATTGGGAAACCCTAGTCCCCATTGATGAGAGAAACTCCTTCCTGCAACTTTCAATTGCTATGGAACATGTGTTTTATTGATTGTTATTGCTTCTTATTGCTTTTATTGATTGTTGTTGATTTTTATTGCTTGTTGTTGATTGTTATTGATTATTATTGTTGGCTGTTGATTGTTATTATTTTTTGTTGCTTATTATTACTTGCTTTTGATTTTTTCTATTGGATGTTGCTTAATTGTGTGTCTGGTCTCTTGTATGCTAGTTGTAATGACCAGTTATAACATACTCGAAGAGGGATAGCAATAGCTATCTAAAAAAGATCACATATCACCAGTTGCCTATTGTAGGTGTTGAGGTGGGATCTATATGAGTCTATTGCACTTTGATGTGACTTGAAGTCTGTGGTATATTTAGATACCAACTTATTTTAGCTTACTCTCTAATTAATAGTCATGTATGATTGTGGTAGTATCAGTTACTACGCTAAAGTTATACATGTTTAAATTTTATGTTGTTGTGTTGGTGCATAATCCTCTTTGTATGCTACAATTAGGTACTTGAGAGTAGAAGTTTGGCTATTTAGATGCTTACTCATTTAAATGGACCTACGCCTTCTTAAAAGAGGTATGTACTATAGGAAATATGGGATAATATACGTTATCGCTGCGTATTTCCTAAATGCATAATGCATATTAATTTGGGGGCTTCTATAGCGCTAGGTGCGAACGGAGGTACTATAGAAAATTTTCAAAGTTGAAGCTAGAGAATTTTGGTCAGTCAAGTTACGTTGTCGTCCTCATGGGAATTTCGAAGATGAAATTCTTTTAAGGAGAGGATCTACACGAGTTTAATCACATTGGATGCGACTCGAGGTCTATGGTACAGTTAGGTGCTGACTCTATTTATTTTAAACCCTCGACAAAAATCATTGGATCATGATGAGTATCAATTTATATTCTCTATTTGTTGTTTATCATTGTATTGTGCATGTTATAGTAATTGGTTGATAGTATTATTGCGTATTTCATGATATACTTATTAGGATATATATTTGCATATTGGGTTACCTTTTATCATAGTATACTATTACATGACAATCATATTATATTAATTGTACCAACTCGTTGATTACATAAGAAGACCGGGTTATGGTATGATCCCCTATCCTTGGGATGGGTTTACTTTGCTTGTGAATAGGCAGTCTGAATTAGCCCTGAGCCACGTTTTTTGGAGAGGACTAGATATTCCTTAGTAGCTTTCTGTTTATATATGTATATATAGTTTTGGTATATAGTTTTTAGTTCCCCTCACACTAGGCTTTATGTTTGATCCACGTTTTATCTTTGTCTGTTTATGTCATGACAACTCTCGGGATACTCAATTATGTAGTTTAGGAGTTGGTGCTGTTAGGGATATGCTATCGGTGTGGCATAGCTGGAGTATTTTGGAGGTATGATGTCGATACTTTGGATATACATATCATAGTAGTACATGACATATATGTTATGTATATATGAGAATTGTTGTATCAGATATTATATTCAGAACTCTGAATGTATGGAGCTATGGTATTCTCATTTTCTGCATTGGTATTTATTTATCAGTTGTTTCCACTAGTGAAGTCTCTTATATATTATTTATTTAGTTTTGTTCATGTATATTTAGTATATTATGTCATCATCCCGCAGTGAGAGTATATCGATATGCCTTGGTTATCGTATTTTGTTTTAATTTTACCACGACAAACTATCTTTTGCAGTATTCAGAACTCAGACATCGTCATTCGATGTTGATTTCAGGGTATTACGATAGACATGTTGTTACACAACATCCTTAGGTTCTCAAACACACTTCCTTAGATGTGATACATGAAACACCTTATGGAACCCAGTAAAGTATTTGATAATTCAATTGTTTAGGCTACTTTGCTGATTCCCTCTAGTATCCAAAATGGAAAAACATATCTCGATGCCGATTTTTAGACTTTTTCGAACCTCATAGTGCCTCTCATTGGTGATAATTTAACAAACACATGATCCTCTAGGTAAAATTCTAAAATTTTCTACCTCCTACTGGCGTAACTATTCTACTTGATCAAGCATCTTTCATCCTTTTTTGAATCAACTCAACCTTCTCCGAAGCTTCTCTTATAAGATCTGACCCCGACCCCAGAATAAGTCTATCTCTCGTTTTGCACTAACTTACTGTACAGGGTCTTCCATACAATGCCTAAAAAGGTGTCATCCCAATTGTAACAACCCGCCTCGAAACAACTCTAATTTTGACCCAATAAAAGCTCTCGAACCTTAGGCCCATCTCAAAGCGAGTTGTTAAGTTGATAAAATTCAAGCAATACATAGTACACAAAACTATCTATCTATAATTTCAGAATCTTATAGCGGAATAGATAAAATATAATATCATAAACAAGTACCCATTTCTTAAAAGAAAACTATTTTAGAAACATAACATGTTAAATATTACAACATGTCTACACAAAACCTCCATAGTACACATTCCAAAATAACATAACTGTCTGAACTAGGTATAATAAAAATATTTTAAAAGCATAAATAGATAGATAACTTCCATAAGTCTTAATCTCCACTTTCGTCTCCTAAACCAGCATTGCCTTCTCCAATCTGTTTGTTGTAATGAGGAATGGGTTAGAACAACAAATGTCTGGTGAAATGAAAATCTCAAGTTTTACCATAATTGTACTTGGGCAGTATTATTTAGATATGAAATATGTCTTACGTATTTAAAACTATATCATACAAGTAAATTTAACTGTAATCCCAAAGGCCTTTCCAGTCCAATTCCAAAACTCCAACGCAACTAACATCAATGATGCAAGAGAAAGCACACAAACCAATAAATACCTTTTATTGGGGAATACGCAGACTGCCATCATTTAATACCTAACCCATTTCCAAATTCTAACACAACTATCATTAAACCTCTGAACCACTTAATACCTTTTTATTAGGGATTAGGTAGACTCTGACCATTTAAGACCTAACCCCAAGGAGGGTCCCTACATAGTTCTCCCCAACTGATATCGTAAGAAATCCCATTAGGTCACTTAATACTTCTCCTAAGAAAGAGGCAGACCCAACAATAGCCACTTAATTCCTCTAACCCGAAGTGGACCCCTGCTAAAGATTCCTTCTATCGTATCAATAGCGTAATTATGACCCATAACTCAAACCATGACATCTCACATTTGTCCGACCTTTCATAGGTACTGGTAGCCAGATTGACTGGACACTTACCTTACAAAATTGAGACTAACCTCGCATCTACTGAGGCTGTTTATTATAGGTGATGTCCCACATCAATCTCCAAAGTTAATTGTTGGTTGCCAAATTTAACTGGGCAGGCTTCTATGTAAATTTAGACTGACCTCGCATCCCTATAACTTAATCATACTTTTTATATATATACCAATTGTATATATACACTATCCTAAAAAATTAAAAATTAATGCCATATAAAGTATCCCCTTATTATGCATTTAATTATGGAGTAATTCTCATAATTATCATTAACTACCTACTTAAGAAATTAATGCTATTTACTACCCTATTAATTCTAATTAATATGGCTACAATTATTACGTTATTATTAACTTTAACAATCAGTACGTTGATATTATATATGCACGAACGAGGTTTGAATAAAATATTTCCAATCACATGCAACGAAAATGATTATTAATTTAAATGTCAAAACTCATACAAGTCCTAAACTCTAGACAAAGAATAGCTAATATCCTTAGCCAACAACTTGACTTGTAAACAAAAAGAGATAATACCAAACTTATCTCATATTAATATAATCAATTAACTCGTCTATTCAAGGAACAAACATTACAATTTAAACATTTTATATTATATCCCACTTTTGCAATTACTACCTTGGAATGGAAAAAGGGATTCATACTTATTTTAATTTACTGAAATAGGGGGTGCAAACTGTAAATAATCAAAATCATACTTTAGATGCCATTTCTGACTTTATTTATTTTTTGAATCCCTTAACACTATAAGAGAAATCAGAAGAGAGGAAGTGGAATTGATTATAAATTACTTAAATCTTAAAATAATTCTGATTCTACTATATTAATATAAAAACAATTGAAATCCCAACATATTCAAAGATTGACATTTATTTAGGGAAATTCTAGGGGTTTTAGATGTTATGTTTTTGTTTACCAAAATTTCCCAAGGCTTACATCAAATCCAAATATATACTATTCAATTACAAAAATGTGAAAAACTTGTTATTTCCACTAGAGAATTGTTTTCTTCCTAACTGAATTTGATTCCACCACGCCTAATTTCCTTTCAGATCTCCCTCTTTTGGAATATACAACAAAGTGAATTTTATATAGAAATTAGATTCAGAACCATAAATTAGAGAGGAATATAATTAAAAATCAAAAGAAGTAAACATCTAAATCTTTTACTTAAAAATCCCAACTGATTTTGAAATCCAAAGAAGAAGAGGAAGATGCGATCTGATTTATACCGTTCCTAATTCTCTGTTAGATCTTCCCATTTTTGACATACAACATATAGATTGTATACATATTAGGTTTCAGAAATTAGAAGATAGAGAGGAAAAAGATTGAGAATTTTAATTTAGATTAGAGATTAGAATTACTTACCAGAAAGTTTACTGTTTCTGAAAATCTAAGGGGAAAGAATTTGACAGCTCTTCGCCATTGCTATAGAATTTTATGAGGAAAAGTGGGAGCTCTAGGGGTTTATTTATAGAGGTAAAGAAGAACCAAAACCGTCAGATCAAAATAACTAAATATGGGCCGTACAGGCCAACTCAACTTCACGTTTTTAACCCTCCACCGGTCGACTGCTCGTCTACAAGCGGTCGACCGTGGTCGAGCACTTGTACCTAAGCGGTCGACCGACCCCTGCTTGTGACCGTGAATTTATTTCCACTGTTTAATTTTTATTAATTACCTTATTTAATTTATTAATTACTCAATTAATTTTTATGCTAACCAGGTTAGCTCAAACGTTAAGTATCCCTTAATGTTGCAGAATTTTAAATTTAAATATTTAAATTTAAATTCATTGGAATTTTTTAAATTTGAAAACTTCAAACATCCATAACTTCTCCATTTGAACTTCGATTTCAGCATATTATATATGGAAATTGATCAAAAAATTGTCATGGACGCATTGGTGCAACTTCCATGACCAAATTCTAATATTTATAGAATTTCCATTTTTAACTTTATTTTAATTATTTAATTTCTTATTAAATTTTACGGGGTGTTGCATTCTACCCCTTAAAAAGGATTTCGCCCATGAAATCACCAAGGGCAAATAGTGTAACGCGCACTCAATAACCATGTTATACAATCAAGTTATTTACAATAATCTGCACAACCATCTACTGAAACAAAAATGCAATGTGATTATGTATACAACATTTTATAGGTGGGCTCAATCCTTGCGTGAATGCAAAGTCGTGACATATATCCATGTATGCAAACATCCTAAATACACATAAAATCTCTATATGAGTGCAAAAATAATGGTAAAAGGTGTGGCAACCATCTTCTGCCATCCAATCTAATAACTACGATGTAATCAAATACTAAATTTTGAAGAGAAAAGTTTACCAGAGAAAAGCTTGGGATGAGAAACTTCATCCTTTCTTCGATTTCCCTGTTTTTTTCGCTGGATTATCTCCCCGATTGAACTCAAACCAACCTAATACCATTGTTTTGAATCCTCTTAATACCGTGCTCCACTACTTGGGTGGGAACATGTCTTATACCATATTAAACATAGTGATATTTATGATGTTCCTCCATAAAATCAACATAATGATAAAATAGGAACATGTCTTATACCATATTGAACACTTTAATATCCTAAGGAGACAACTAGCGATTTGAATAAAAAAATTCTAAAAGAAAATTTTACTAGAAGCTAACGTTAATCATCAACTTGTGTTAAGGATATTAAGGTCCTAATGCTCCCTACTAATTTAAGATAGACATTCCTAGAATGTCATTCCACCATCACCATTTTCCTTAATTTCCTTCTTAGTTCTAATAAATATCTGTTACCCATAATAACTGGTCATTTATGTCAAATTTGACAGTCTCTAATCAATCCTTATTTAATCTCTTCTAATCCATTTACGAGTTTCAAAATTCACTTATTATGAGTATTCAATTCCTCTATAAATACCATATTAGATTCCTTAAGCAGTCCCTTATTTAATTCCTTTTTTCCTCTACTGATTACAGAATTTTTTTCCCATTAAACCTGTAATTAATGTCCATAAATCGTAGTCCTATAATTATTATGATGTTTATACTTAATAGAAATACTGTTGTAAATTACGCTATTTATATATTTCTTATTTCTAATTATTAATTTCTAAACTAGAACATTTCTTTTCACATTTTATTTTATCAGAGCCATCCTTCCAAATAGGATTACCTTTAAACATTTCCATAAATTAACCACAAGTGAGATTTTCGCTTTGATTGAAATTGCAAGGGATGGTTTTTTTCTTTTATTGAAATAGATAGTGTAAACTAAGGAAAAGAATATCCATATCTTACACATCTCTTTCCCTTTTTGGTACATCCCTTGTTAATTCAAACGCCGAAGCTCTATACATTTTTGGAAATTAGATAATTTATAGAAATTACATGGAGCCTACTCTCAATAAATCAAAATATGGAAATTCACATTCCAAAGGCAACCTAACTTACAACCAAACTATAGATCTGGAGTAACTTAGCAACTTTACCAACATCTTACGGGTAAATACTTGGTATGGAGTCAGCCATCTTAGTCGAGTCCACACTCCCTTATATCCTTAGATTCTACTCCACTATCAACCTTAGCAATAATCGCGTCACACTTCTGACTAGCGTTGATCCGCTCAAGTAGGTTTGATAGTCAAAACTAGCCATCAGCTCACATTAAGGTCTAAAGTGTTAGAACCTCTAGTTTATGTTTCAATGATAACAACTATACAATCATATACACATATAGACCTTATCACGATTGCAGGTATATGCTACAAGAAGACACCATGCTCGAAGATATCGAGACTCAAAGAGAAACGAAGATTCATTGACCATACTGCTGTTAGTAAGGTTATTCTACTATAAAAGAGTCCTAGATAAAATATTGTTAAGGTATCCTTGAGTATATATGCATACACGATCATAAACAATTTAACATACATCAAAATTAGGTTGAAAAACTGATTTTACACTTTATAGACGTCTGTGACAATTATCGGGTTAAATTTTTTTGAAATCACAGACGTCTGAGGTTTTACCACAGACATCTGTCATGTGCAAAAACTGTCAATTTTGAAAAGACACTTCTGTTTGAAACAAAAAGAAATCACCTTTCAATGAAAGGTTGCAGCCATTAAAGTGAATAGACTTTCTCAAATAGTAACAACTCTTCATCTGCACCATTTTGAATCTATAAATACTACTTTGATTGAGAAGTAGAAATCATCTAACTTGAATTAATTTATTCTTTTCTCTCTTGATTTCTAAACACTTTCTTGCGTACACATTGTTCACATATTCTCAATCTATTACAACCAAAATATAATTTTGGTTAAACCACTTCCTATATAACTCATAGCATTCATATTCAAATACTCAAAGGAGATCATAGGAAAATTTGTACTATAAGTTAAAACTGTGTTATTTGCAACACAAGATTGTCAGAGATACTTTTGTATTAGCCTATTCCTCCAGGCGAAGCGAGAGTAATTGGTTTAAAGGAAATACCGAAGGGGAGCTTCGGGACTGGACGTTGAACAGGATGTCCAAACCAGTATAAAAACTCTGGTTTGCACGCTTTTTATACTTAACTATTTATTGTCTACTATTGCATTAACTTATACACTTGCATATTATACACAAGTTAGATAATATACGATCCTCTAGACTTTCATGAAGTCATAACCAATAATAAATTCAAGCCATGTCCACTCTAGGAACATCGCTTCTAAGCTAGCATGTCTTCTGCTTGGAGCATCGATGATTGAATTTCCCTTGCCAGACATATAGGAAACGTTGAAGGCATAAGGGGCTAAGAATTCCAACCGTTGCTGCCGACGAAGGTTGAGATTCTTTTAGGAGAAGAGGTACTCTAACATCTGTGATCCAATAACTCAAACCTCTCATCCAATAGATAATTCCTTGAAATCTTCAAAGCAAACACAATCACCACCAACTCTAAATCATGAGTTGGATACTTTCTCTCGTGCAATTTCAGCCATCGACTAGCATATGTGACAATCTTATCGTTGCACATTAATATCGCACCTAGTTCAGTACCGTATATATCTGTGTATACCATTAACTTGTAACACCCCATATTTTTAGTAACATTATTTAGGATATTTCATTAGTTAAATTAAATAAAATAGTGTGTTGATTAATGGATTGAGATTTGTGATTAAATTCAGGGGTAGCCATGACATATTATGAATAGATAAATGAAGTAAAATGGACTTAAGTGTTAGGAAATAAGGGAGGGCAAAATAGGAAAATGATTAAACTTATACCCTAAATCCTTAGGACAATAAGAACACATTCATTTCATTTTTATCATGCAAAAACATTCTAAGGCCGGCCACCATTAGCAATCTCAAGAAAAGATAAAGCTATGATTTTCAATAGGAAGAATCAAATCACTTAATCAAGAGCAAATCTCACATCTTTAATCACAAATCTAAGGTGAATGATTACCGCATCCCATTTTTCTTATAGTTTTCGATTTTGAGGATAACCCGAAATCATTTTACATGATAATGCCATGTTTTGAATGATTAAATATTTATATATGCTTGTGGATGATTTATGCATGTTCATATTAGTTTTTATGAGTTGTTTGATATGAAAACCCTATTAATGACATCCAAATGCCTTGCAAATTTAAATGTAGATCAAAAATAATATTTTAGAGATGTGTTTCAATGTTCATAATTTTTTGAATTAATCTGGATTTTATATTAATTTTCTAGTGAAGAAAATGATTTATTAAGTTATAAATTATTTAGGGCAAAATAAATAATTATTTAGGTCTGAAATTTATGTATGTTAGAAAACATATTGAAAAGGATTTTATGAAATTTTTATAGAATTTTCCTAAGTGTTTTGATGAATATATAAAATTATTTAAGGTATGAGTCTTAAATGTTTTATATATTAATTAAGGAGAAGGGGTATTTTGCAAAATCATTGTTTAATTCTGAAAATATTGGCAGCACTTTTGAAAAATATATTTAGCAACCAATAAAATTTTCATAAACAATAGCTGGTTAGTTAAAAAGTTTCTCTTTTAAGTTAAAAACAAAAATAACATGTTTTTAGTGTGTTCCGCCACTTTCGGTACAGGGGGTTCCGACCCAGACCTTTCTCCACCATTGGTTTCGAAACCAATGCGCATGGAATTAAACTACTTGGTATGTAGTGCATTGGATAAAGGTGAGGGGTACTTGGTCAAAATGCTGGATTTCGAAGGGGTTGGAGTATACCTTGTTTTAAAATAAGAGGTCGCGCCTACTTTGCTTTCAAAAGGGTAGGTCTCGACTTAGTTGGCTTTCGACTGGGTCAAATATTTTAAAAGGAAGGGTTTCGAATGGGTTACACTCTATTATTTTAAGTAATGCTTTCAAAGGGTTCGAAACCCCTAACTGTCGCCTTTCTACCTTTTAAAGTCAATGGTTTCGGAAGGTATACTTTGTTTTAAAAATTAACCACTTCTCCAATGCTTTCGAAGGGATGGTTTCGACACCATCACTTCTTTACTTAGGAATAGTTTTCGAAAGGAAGGCTTTCGACTTAGATGTTTTAAATGAACCTTTTTATTCTGATTGAAGTATAACCCAAAAGTTTCGAAAGTGTTGGTTTAAATGGTTTCGAAACGTGTTTTTCCACATGTTTCAAATTGAACCCAAGTGCTTTCGAAAGGTTTGAGTTTCTAAAAGTTTGATGCTTTCGAAAGGTATTTAAAATGGTTTCGAAGGGGTGTTTCTCCAAAGGGTTTTGAAGGAGTCAAAAGGTAGTGTTTCTGATGGTTTTGAAAGGGTTGAAATGGAAGGTTTTTCCAAGGTTATTGAAGGCAATGTTTTGAAGTATTTTAAGATATGATGTCAAAGGTTTTAATGCTTTAGAAAGGAAGGTTTTCAAAGGTTTCGAAAGGGAAGCTTTGGCCTTTCGGCCTAGATAAATAAAGGGTTTTACTTAGTTTTGAAAGAGATGCTTTCAACAGAATCGAAAGGGTTACTTTCAAGTGTTAATCTTTTCATCAACTAAGGTTTGAGTAAGTTATATATATATATATATAATATGGCAAGGTGATTTTTAGTAAAGCATAGAGCATATGTATTTTCCTTATGTGAGTTTGATTTAAAGATTTTAAATCAATTTGAGAAAGAGGTTTATCAAGGAAAATTATGGGAAGGCATCCCTAAGTAAAATGACTCAGATATTAGAATACCAGATGGGATTGGTATGGGGTCGCACCCTATACATTAGCTATTGGTCCCAACTGATTTAGTCCAAAATTCCAATGTGAAGGGGTTTGTCATAGGTAAGACTAAAATTTTGATTACACACGGTAGGGAATATATATATTTGTATACAGATAGGTTATTGGTGAGCCCGTAAAACCATAAGGATCAGGTGATCCTGGGAGATATTAAGTTAGGGATAGACCGTCCAGAAGAGAAGTATTTAATAAATAGTTGAGGACAGACCGTCCAAAAGAAGAGTGTTTAACAGATGTTAGATTATTTTGTTATTTTGTCTGGTAGGCCCGAGTCAGCCAAAGGTTAATAGTTAGCCAAACAAAACTAAAGTGTTTGAACAGACAGTTCTTTTATTACCTGATATGTATGTTTACATAATGATGCTTTATAGTATTTAACTAGTTTTGGGTGTAGGAAAAGATTTGCAAAAGATACGTTTTAAAAGAATGTTAGCGAGGGGAAACCCGTTCCGCTAAGCGGCATGGTCTCACATAACATTAATAACCAGGATGTATAGTATTATTCACACTAGGATTTACGTCTGACTCGTAGTTTATGTTTTTCCCCTTAAAATCTCGGGTGCTCAAAATTTATTTGAGTAGGCCGAGGGTTGA
Organism: Allium fistulosum; assembly: GCA_030737815.1. NCBI lineage: Eukaryota > Viridiplantae > Streptophyta > Magnoliopsida > Asparagales > Amaryllidaceae > Allium > Allium fistulosum. The sequence goes on along the minus strand of CM060908.1, from coordinate 79,032,150 downwards.
GGTTCTTTCAAGTTTTAGTAGGATGACGAATAAAGCTACCGGAGGCGAGCAGGAGGCTAACAGATAACTATTTAGGGGTTGCAGTTCTTTGTTTTGTGTTTATTTCCACTGTGTAGTATTAAGTCAATTATAACTATATGACTCTGATCATCCAAGGGGACATCTTCATATATCGCTATTGGCATATTTTATAATAAGTATATTTTATCATTGCTTGGGAAACGTTATGGGATTATGTAATCTGAATATGGAACGTCTGTTTTGAAATGCAATGGAAAAATGTTGTTCTGAAATCTGTGATTTGTTTCATATTCAAGTGCTTCTTGAGATTATAGATACCATTAACATAGCCGTATTTAGTCGTCGGAAGTTAATACTATAGATGACTGCAGCATCTATAATGCTTAGCTTTGGGCCTCTAGATAGAGGGTGTTACACAACTCTTCATTCCCACTTGGAATGACCACCACTGGCGCACTCGTCAACATCTCTTTCAGATTTGCAAACGCTTGCTCGCATCTTGCATTCCAAAAAAAAATTGATTCTTCCTTTTCAAGTTCGTCAACAGTGCTTCAATCTTAGAGAAGTTCCTTAATAAAACGTTTATAATATCCCGCTAATCCAAGGAAACTCCTCACATTCGTAGCACTTCGATTCTACCCCAATCTTAGACTGTCGCAACCTTCGCATGATGTAACATCCCCTATCTGGAGGCCCGAAGCTAAGCACTACAGATGCTGCAATCATCCATAGTATTAACTTCTGGTGACCAAATACGGTAATGCTAAAGGTGTCCATAATATCAGAAGCATGTGAATATGAAACAAAGTCACAAATTTCACAAAACAACTTTTCTGATTACATTTCATAAAACATGTTTCATATTCTATTACATAATCCCATAATTGTTTTCCAGGTAAAGATCAAATATAATTATTACAAAATACGCCAAGAGCGATATATGAAGATGCCCCCTAGGATGACCAAAGTACTATATAGACATAATTGTCTTAAATACAACAAAGTGGAATCAAACAAAATAAAACAACAACTCCTAAATAGCTATCCGTCAGCCACTTGCTCGTCTTCTGAAGCTTTATTCGTCAACCTACTTCAACTTGTAAACCTCAACCCTTAACCTGCTCAAATCAATTTTGAGCACCCGAGAGTTTAAGTGGAAAAACATAAACTTTGAGTCAGACATAAAACCTGGTGTGAATAATACTATACATCTAAGTTATTTGATATTAAGTGAGACCACGCCACTTAGTAGAATGGGTTTCCCCTCACTAATATCCTTTTAAAATGTATCTTTTGCAAACCTTTATCCTGCAACCAAAACTGGTTAAAACCGCAAAGCATTATTATGTAAACATACATATCAGGTAATAAATGAACTATCTATTCGAACACTATAGTTTTTTTGGCTAACTACTAACCTTTGGCTGACTCGGGCCTACCAGACAATATAATCAAAATAATCTAACACCTGTTAAACATTCCTCTTCTGGTCATTCTGTCCTTAGCTATCTGTTAATATACTCCTCTTCTGGATGGTCTGTCCCTAACTTAACATCTCCCAGGGTCACCTGATTCTAATGGTTTTGCGGGCTCACCAATAACCTATCTGTATACAAATATATATTACCTTCTATGTGTAATCATAATTTTAGTCTTACTTGTGACAAAGCCATACACACTGGAATTTTGGACTAAATTAGCCTGGACTAATAGCTAATGTATAGGGTGCGACTCTATACCAATCCCATCCGGCATTCTAATATCTGAGTCATTTTACTTAGGGTAATCTTCCCTTAAATTTTCCTTGAAAACCTTTTCATCTCAAATTGATTTAAAACCTTTATACCAAATTTAAACAAGGAAAATATATACTCTATGCTTTACTCAAAATCACCTTGCCATGATATATATACTTTACTCAAATCTTTGTTGGTGAAAACATTTAAACCTTTGAAAGTACCCTTTCCGAATCCGTTGAAAGTACCCCTTTTGAAACCAAGTACGACCCTTCTTTCAACTAGGCCGAAAGGCCAAAACGTTCCTTTCGAAACCATTCAATCTTCCTTTTGAAACCGTTGAAAACCTTCCCTTCGAAAGCTTTAAAACCTTATACATCCTATCTTTAGAACACTTAAACATTGCCTTTCAAAACCATTGGAAAACCTTTCCTTTTAGACCTTTCGAAACCATTAGGGAACCACCCCTTAAAACCTTTCTTTAAAACCTTTCGAAAGCATCAAAACCTTTCAAAAGCATCAAAACCTTTGTAAACAACAAACCTTTCGAAAGCATTTGGTTCAATTTAAAACATGTGGAAACACATTTCGAAACTATTAAAAATTTACTTCTTCGAAACCTTTGGGTTCTACCTTCAACAGAGCAAAAGGGTCATGAAACATTTAAGTCAAAAGCACTCTTTCGAAAGTGTTTCCTAAGAAAAGAAGTGATGGTGTCGAAACCAAACTTTCGAAAGCATTGGAGAAGCGACTAAGTTTTAAAAACAAAATATACCTTCCGAAAGCATTGGCGTCGAAAGGTAGAAAGGCAGCAGGCAGAGATTTCGACCCCATTCGAAAGCATTTACTTAAAACAAAAGGCGCAACCCATTCGAAACCTTTCCTTTAAAACATTTAACTCGGCCGAAAGCAAACCAAGTTGAAAGCATACCCTTCGAAAGCAAAGCAGGCGCGTTTCCAACTAAAAGCAAAGACACACTTCGACCCTTTCGGAACCTTTGGTCTCGACCTAGTGCCTTCCGCCTTAGTCCAATTCACTCTATACCAAGTTATTGATACTATGTGCATTGGTTTCGATGTAATGGAGAAGGCGGTACTTGGTCGGAACCCCTATGCCGAAAGTAGTGAAACATGCTAAAAGCATGTAAAAACTGATTTTTACTTTAAAAAGAATTTCTTTTCAACTAACCTGCCTTATTTTCAAAATATTATTGGTTGCTAGTTTTCTTTTCTAAAAGTGCTGCCAATATTTCAGAAATAAACAATTTAATTTATTTATAAAATAACCCTTCTCCTTTTGTAAATATATAAAACATTTAAGTCTCATACCTTAAATAATTTTATATATTCATCAAAACACTTAGGAAAATTCTACAAAAATTCCAGAAAATCATTTTTAATATGTTTTCCAACATATATTAATTTCAGACCCAAAATATTAATTATTTAACCGTAAATAATTTAAAACCCAAATAATCATTTTCTGCACTAGAAAATTAATATAAAATCCACATTAGTTCAGAAAATTATAAAAATTGAAACCCATCTCTAAAATATCATTCCTGATCTAAATCAAAAATCGCAAGGCGTTTGGATGTCATTAAATAGGATTTTCACATTAAAACATATCATAAAATCTATTTGAATAAGCATAAGTCATCAACAAGCATATATAAACATTTAATCATTCAAAAACATGGCATAATCATCCAAAATACTTCGGATTCATCTTAAAATCGAAAACAATTAGAAAATGAGATGTAGTCATTATTCACCTTAGCTTTGAGATTATGGAGTTTGAGATTTGAGTGGATTAAGTTGGTTAATTTTCTTTCTTTAGCTCTTTCTTCCTCTTGTTCTTGCAATGGTGGCCGACCTTCACTTTAATTTGATATTACAAAATGGACGTATGAATGAATTCCTAAGGGTTTAGGGTATTAGAATACTCTTTTTCCTATTTTGCCTTCACCTATTTCCCTTATCCATTTAATTCATGTTAGCTCATTCTAATCTATTCATTAACATGGCACGACTACCCCTATTAATCACAAATCTCAATCCCCTAATCATCACATTATTTTATTTTATTTAGCTAATAAAATATCCTAAATAATGTTACTAAAAATATGGGGTGTTACAATCTCCCCTCCTTAAAGAATTTCGTTCTCGAAATTTCGATAAGGTACACAACACATCAATCAAAAAGGTAAAACATACCATCAAAAAAATCAGGATAAGCCTCTCTAATCCTGCTCTCAGTCTCCCAAGTACAGTCTCTCTCATCGTCGCTCCACTAGACTTTAACTAATCTAACTGTCTTGTTCCTTAACCTCTTCTCATCTCTCGCAACTATCTGAACTGGCTTTCTAACTCAGTCAAGTTTGGTTCTACTACTAAGTCATCTAACACGGTTGGTGCTATAGTCGATAACTCTACTCTATATGCGAGTTTCTAATACACTTTCTTAGATAAGAAACATGAAACATATCATGGACTCCTGCCAAACTACTCGATAACTCTACTCTATATGCGAGTTTCCCGATCCTCTCTACAATAGGAAATGGTCCTACGAATCTCGGTGCCAACTTCCTTGATTTCCCGAATCTAATCACACCCTTCATCGATGATACCTTAACAAACACATGATCTCCAATAGAAAACTCTAAGTCTTTCGGTCTTCTATCAGCATAACTCTTCTGCCTAGACTGAGCTTCCTTCATCCTAGCCCGAATCAACTCAGTCTTCTTTGTAGCTTCTCTAACTAAATTTGAACCAAGAACCAACCTATCACTAGTCTCTAACCAACAAACTGGTGATTTGCACGGCCTTCCATAAAAAGATTCAAATGGTGCCATCCCTATACTAGTCTAATAACTATTGTTATACAAAAAATTGAATAAGTATAGATGGTCTTCCCATGATCCTCCAACATCTAACACGCAAGCTCTTAACAAATCCTCCAAGACTTTGTTAACTCTTTCCGTTTGCCCATCGGTCTATGGATGGTAAGCGGTACTCATCTTGAGCTTGGTTCCTAAAATCTCCTATAGACTCTTCCAGAACTCGCTAGTGAATAAAAAATCTCTATCATTAACTATATTACTAGGAATTCCATGAAGTCACTATATTCTTCATAAATAACTTAGCTAGAACAGATGCCGTCCCAGAAGACTTAACTGGAATTAAATAGGCACTCTTGTTTAATCTATCCACTATGGCCCATATACTTTCATTTCCTCTGATAGATCTTGGCAACCCATCAATAAAATCCATAGAAATAGAATCCCACTTCCACACTGGAATATCCAATGGCTGTAGCAACCCACTTGGCTTCTGATGTTTGGCTCACCTATTGACAGTTCAAACACTGCTTCACCCATAAGCCAACATCGTTCTTCATACCTTCCCAAAAGAAACTTCTCTTCATATCCTGATACATCTTAATTCCTCCAGGATGAATAGTGAATTTTGAACGATGGCATTCCTCCAAAACTTCCTTCCTCGTGTATCCTACATTCAGAACACATAACCTACCTTTCTTTCTCAACCACCCATTTTGGGCAAGACTAAAATCCTTCAAGTCATCGCTCTTTGTTCCTTTCTTCAACTTCTTGATCCATTCAGCCAACACTAGATCCTCCTCATATTTAGAAGCTTTCCTTTCAATCATTACTATCGAACTTCTAAACAAGAAACACAACAGTCCCTTCACTAGATCCGGCCTCAGATCTCTACTGAACTCTACAAGTCAACAACGCTTCCAAATCTTTCCACTCTGCTATCATTGTCAACCCTGCATTCTGATGCTTTTTGCTATGCGCATCCACAACCTTATTACCTTTCCCTGGTGTGTACTCAATACCGAAATCATAAGAAGCCAAGAAATCTAACCACATCTGCTATCTCATGTTCAGCTCATTCTAAGAGAACCAGTACTTCAGCGACTTATGATCCGTATACAACTCAAATCTTTCTCCTAAAATATAATGTCTCCACACCTTTAAAGCAAAAATCACTATAGCTAACTCAAAATAATTGGTTGGATATCTAGCCTCGTGCGGTCTAAGCTGTCGAGAAGCATAGGCAATCACTTTACCTCTCTACATTACCATAGCTCCTAATCCAGTTCCACATGCATCTGTATACACTACCAAGTCCTGATTCCCCTCCAGAACAACTAATACATGTGCATGGGTCAATAAGTGTTTCAAGCTCTAGAATGTTTCCTTGCACTTATCGGTCCAAACAAACTTCACATCCTTTCACGTTAGCTTGGTCATCAGTGCTACTATCCACAAAAATCCTTTATGAACCTCCGATAATACCCAGCCAATCCAAGAAAACTCTTTATCACAGTCACTGTCTCGGGATTCTTCCATTTATTCACTGCTTCAATCTTAGTCGAATCTACAGACAACCCTTTCTTTAAGACTACATGACCAAGAAACTTCACTTCCTTGTTCCAGAAATGACACTTCGAAAACTTCGCCTTCAGCTAATTCTGCCTCAGCGTCTCAAGCACAATTCTAAGATGAACTTCATGCTCTTTCTCATCCCTAGAGTATATCAAGATATCATCTATGAAAACCAACACGAACCTATCCAAGTGCTCTCGGAAAATTCGGTTCATCAAGTCCACAAAGAATGCCGGTGCATTAGTTAGTCCGATTGACGTAACTAACCATTCGTACAATCCATATCTAGTTCTAAACGTCGTCAAAGGAATACTATCCACTGCTACTCTAAGCTGATGGAAACCTGCTGCTAAATCCAGTTGAGAAAATACCTTGGCTCTACTCAATTGATCGAACAAATTGTCAATTCTTCGAAAGCATTTCTTTTCAACTAACCTGCCTCAGCCGAAAATACCTTGACTCGGCCGAAAGCATACCCTTTGAAAGCAAAGCAAGCACGTTTTTAATTAAAAGCAAAGACACGCTTAACCCTTTCGGAACCTTTAGTCTCGACCTAGTGCCTTCCACCTTAGTCCAATTCACTCTATACCAACTTATTGATACTATGTGCATTGGTTTCGATGGCATGGAGGCGGTAGTACTTGGTCGGAACCCCTGTGCCGAAAGTTGGCGAAACATGCTAAAAGCATGTAAAAACTAATTTTTACTTTAAAAAGAATTTCTTTTCAACTAACCTGCCTTGTTTGTCAAAATATTATTGATTGCTAGTTTTCTTTTCTAAAAGTGCTGTCAATATTTCAGAAATAAACAATTTAATTTATTTATAAAATACCCCTTCTCCTTTTATAAATATATAAAATATTTAAGTCGCATACCTTAAATAATTTTATATATTCATCAAAACACTTAGGAAAATTCTACAAAAATTCCAGAAAATTATTTTTAATATGTTTTCCAACATATATTAATTTCAAACCCAAAATATTAATTATTTAGCCATAATAATTTAAAACCCAAATAATCATTTTCTACACTAGAAAATTAATATAAAATCCACATTAGTTTAGAAAATTATAAAAATTGAAACCCATCTCTAAAATATCTTTCCTGATCTAAATCTAAAATCGCAAGGCATTTGGATATCATTAAATAGGGTTTACACATTAAAACATATCGTAAAATCTGTATGAACAAGCATAAATCATCAACAAGCATATATAAACATTTAATCATTCAAAAACATGGCATAATCATGCAAAATACTTCGGATTCATCTTAAAACCGAAAACAATTAGAAAAATGAGATGTAGTCATTATTCACCTTAGCTTTGAGATTATGGAGTTTGAGATTTGAATGGATTAAGTTGATTAATCTTCTTCCTTTAGCTCTTTCTTCCTCTTGTTCTTGCTAATGGTGGCCGGACTTTACTTTAATTTGATAATGCAAAATGAACATATGAATGAATTCCTAAGGGTTTAAGGTATTAAAATAATCTATTTCCTATTTTACTAAAAATATGGGTGTTACACATGATGTACAACAATGTTCTGCTCTGAAACAACGTGACCCATGAATCTCACTTTCCTCCTCCAGATGTGAAACTATGAAAACTCTGCCTTCAATCGGTGTTCCCTTAACACCATCATCACAATCCTCAGAGGTGTCTTATGTCCCTTTTTTGTCCATGAGTATATAAGAATAACATCAACGAACACAAGTACAAACTTTCTCAAATGATCCTGGAAAACATGGTTGTGGGATCAAAAAAGTTTGTCAGCACATTGGTTAGCCCAAACGGCATAATTAACCACTCATGAAATCTGGATGACGTACAAGACGCCGCAAGTGGCACACTCTTAGTTGATGAAATCCTCATTGTAAGGTCCAACTAAGAGAACACCCTTACCATGGAGCTAATCGAATAGGTCATCAATACACGGGAGTGGATGCTTGTTCTTCTTCGTTACTTTATTCAGCTCATGGTAATCAACACACAACCTCACATAGGGATCCACCTTAGTAGCGAACACTACAGGTGCACCGCGCTTAGATATGCTTCTGTGAATGAACCCTCGCCTCAATGGGTCATCCACTTGCACCTCCAGTTTCCTCTGCTCTTTGGGAACCATATGCCTCAAGGGTATAACTATTTATCGAACATCTTTGACCAAATCAATACAAAACTCTCTCTCCCTGTGTGGTTGTAATCTGCTCACCTCCTCGAATATGTCCGGATACTTTCTAACTATAAGCAAAGATGATAACTGGTCATGCAGGATCTTGAGCGAATACAGAAAGCTAACATCACCACATCATCAGGTAGGTAGCCTAACTCTAATCTTAGCTCATCGCCAGTCCTTTCTTCGCCAAGGTCTCTCACAGTCTACCACTATTTCGTTCCTCTTCAGCCAGTCTATTCCCCCAACGAAACCCAAAACAAAGCAATCACAAACAAAAGAACATTCATGACTCGATAATACTAGGTCTCAAGAAACCATGCATAGGCTGGCTGAGCCCCAACTGCGTTCGTCACAATCAAAGTTCAGTCAGCTATCTCAGGTTTCGATCTCAATCTATCTACCAAATCATAAATGGAAGGCATACCTCAAATATTTTCCTTCTCTTTTGCTGATAGAGCACCCAATGAAGTTGGAACGACATTCAATGAATATACCTTCATCATTTGCTTCTTCTTGTTGTCGTTGTTCCATTTTCCCTTACCTCACCCACCCGATTTGGTTTTGGCTCACCCTTGGAACAACAACCTTCTACACTGGGTATATGCACTCATATCATATAGTCTATACAACCACCTTCTCGAAGCCCTTGTCAATGTGACTAACCAATCGCTCACTAAGGTGATCGTTCATCCCAACGATAAACTTTTCATTCTTTTTGAATGAAGTGTCTATGAAAAATAGATCGTACTTAGACAACATATCGAATTCGGCCATGTAGTCCAACACAAACATTTCTTCCTACTTCAAGTCAATGCACCTCCTAAATAAAAGTGACTTATGAGTAGCCGTGATAAATTTCTCTTTGAAGCAAACTTTGAACTTATCTTAAGTAAAATGATCCTTGGGATTCACAAATCTAAGAGCATTCCACCAGTTCATAGCTCATCCCTTGTAACACCCCGCATTTTATATAATTAAATAATCAAATAACGATGAATATTGAAAATAAACATTTTTGTAATTATCAGAATTGGCGGTTTAAATACGTACAACTAATAAATGTGTGATTTAGTTGCACATAGGAATTAATTTGGATAATAATTAAGATGGGAAAACGTGTCAATTAATTAATTGGCAATTAGTTGAATATACCATTGTTACAATAGCTAATAATGTAAATTAATTAGCTAGAAGAAAATGCCAGTTATAGGATTATTTGTTTCCAAGTTAAAAAGAAAACAAAGAATTGGAATGCGTACAAACATCAAATGGAGTAATTAGGTTTATGATGAAGGTAATTTAATAAGAATAAATTAAAAAGCATAACTTTTATATGCATTCAATTAATAGAGGTATTAATTGACTGTTCAAATAGGTAAGAATATAACGTATAAGAATCAATTAATATAGGATATACATACATACATATATATATATATACGATCTAATTAATTGGATAATTAATGAGAGAATCTTATTTAGAAGGAAACATGAATTAATATGGTCGTATAACAAAGGAATAAATGAATAACATTGGAGAATTATACGTTATAAGCTAACGTAAACAAATCAACAAATGATGGCGAGGATTGTTTTTAGGTTTAATCGGATGGTTCATAGTTGTTCACTACACCTATAAATTGAACGTAACTTAACCCTAGCCCACACTATTTTCTCAGAATCAACTGCTATCGTTCACAGTAAACTCCTCTTCTCTTCTCCCTCTTCTTTTCTCCTCTGTCAATCAAATCTTTCCCCAAACTAAAAAAAATTAAGCAAGGAAATACATACAAGCAAATCAGAGAATTGTGCAAACAAGTTAGAGAATTTACAGCGAAAGAAAAAAAGGAAAAAGCGGAGAAAAGCGTAGCAAATTAAAAGGGATAGAAATTGAAGCTAAGGATGACATGTGAGTGGATTTAATTATATATCTTTAATGTTTATGATATATTATCGTTAGATTTCTGTTAAATAATTTTATTCAGTATTTCAGTAATTAATTCCGTTAATTAGTTATGCTGAAACTGTAAGAAATTTACAGTTATTTACATCTATTTTAAAGTTAAATTTTAGCCTAAATGCTAGCTTCTTTTTATTCCCTTTTTTACACGAATGATATAGTTAAAAAAAGAGAGAATTCACAATTATGGATTAAAATGGGAAAATACTAGATTTTAGGAAATTAGATGTAAAATAAGAAAAGCTCGAATAAAGCAAGAAAAATAAGAATTATGCAATAAATTATGCTAAAACTGGAGTAATAAATTAGAGAAAAAACTAATAAATTGATTTGGGAGTAAGTGATAGATTAATTGGTTGGTTTAGAAAATAGGATACATTTCTATAGTTTAATATTTAAAAAGATAACGATAAACGTAACTGTAAGAATAAAAGAAAGAAAAAGGAAATTAGTGTAAAATAGAGAAATCACTGTATTTTACACTATCCAAAAAGTAAAGAAATAATAAAAGAAATATCTCACAGTTACGACTTATTGTTTAATTTAGTATTAAAATATGGAAATGGATTTTTAGTACAGTTTTCATAACCAACCAAATAGAATAGAACTACTTCCTAGAATAGAAGAAAATAGAGTAAAGAATTGAAGGAATTGAGTTAATTATTGAATAAAATTAGAAGTTATAAATGGTAATGAACCTAGATTTGCATTTACTGCGTAGACAATAAAATAAGATGGTTAATATGATAAGTAAATTATATAATATAAGAGAATTAAAAAGAATTCAATATCATAATAAAAGAAGACAGACTAGAATAGAAAAGAGGCACCTGTAATTATATACAGATTATAAAAGAAAATAAAAGTGCAGTTACAAGTAAAATTATAACATAGGTTATAATTAAGTGGAAAGAACGGAAAGGCTTATTTAAGACTTAAATTAAGTTAATAAGCAAGTAGAGCAGAAATAATAGAAGAGGCTTATTTTAATAAACTTAAGACTTAAATTGAGTTAATAAGCAAGATAATAGAAGTGGCCCATACCAACAGCATTCCCTTTCAGTCAGGAACTGATGCTCTCACAATATTTAGGTGAGGCTGGGACAAGATTATGCTAATTAGGGTAAATAAGTAGCCAACAGAATAAGAAAAGTAAACTAAACGCAAAATAAAAGATTAGACTTAGGGTCTAATAAAAGAGTGAGATGTGTTTGGAGCAGCCCAAAGGATGAAGAGCCTAACGAAACAGTTCATCACAGATTTCAGCACAGAAGAAGCACGTTCAACTTAGTTATTTTAGGCTTGAAGGAAGTACGAGACTTCAACGGGACATGAGGATACTCTAGGATGGCCCTCTGGTGTAGGCAAAATGATGCGGTCCTCTAGAGGCAGGTCTGTAGGTGTTCCATCAAAAGAGTATGCCTTGACTGTTTTTTGCATTGCAGGACCATTGTAGGCAGTCAGAAGGGGTTGGTGTTCGGAGTAGGATATTCGTATGTCCCAATACTTGCAAGTAAGTTTAGTGGGCAGGACCAAAAAGGATAGTCGCATGAGGATATCAGCCAGCATCAAAACCAAGAGCGAGTTCGGGAAAGACTAGAGTTAAACCAACAGTCCAATGATACTTTAACTATCGAGACATTGGATGGGGGGCACCGCCAATTGGATGTTAGATTGTTTGCAGTAGGGCTCGACCACTTAACTCTTTGGAGGTCTTTCGATTAGTTGAGGGGTGGCTGCTTGGGGCCATAGCCACGATGAGAAAAGAGACAGACCAAGTAGAATATCTGTATTGTAGGCCTAACGAAGCTGTCCTTTACAGATATAGAAAATCCCCGACTGAGTTCCGTACAAGGTAGACCTTATTGGCGGGATTCAGGGAGTAGGTAGAACGATTACGTATAGTCCTCAAGGAACACACTGGGTGGTACATTGTGGATGTCCGAGCATTAGTATAGACTAGTGCGGACACAGTTTTACGTTTTCATAGTAAACGAAGAAACATCTATATTGTAGGCCTCATGGGGCGGTCCTTTATAGATGTAGTCATAGAACGCCATGGAACCAAGACGATGGAGTCCTTTGCGAGGAGGATAAGGAAGGTACTATGGGTTATACCTAGGACCAATATGGTCATTGGGCATATAGCTACATATATATATATATATATCAGTTATTAGGTTTTAATCTACTAAGGAGTAGATGGGTACGATTCTCGCACAGAGGCGAGAGTATTATAAACCTAATGAACCTAATATAACAGTAAATGGAAATAAAATGGTATATGTAGAATTAAGCTTAGAAGTATATAATTTATCCATTCACCAGAACTTTAGTTCTGACCCCCTCATAACATCCTATAGGTTAGGTAGATGGCAGAGACTTCCCAAATTTAAGACACTTGTTTAGAAAGTGTTATTATATTAGTGAGTATTTACTTACTATTACATTTTAGTCAATTCTGCTGTGAGATATTTAATTGAGCTCTGATATATTTGTCTTTGCCTATTTGCAGGATACCAGATACCCAACTCGGGCTTCAGTGGGATTGGGTTTTAGTATTTTTGTGAAAAATCCGGACCCACTGAAATTCGGGTGGTTACATCACTGGAGTTATCCAAAGTCCAACCTCTACCTCATAGCATCATCTAACTCCAAGTCATCGAAGATCTTTCCACAAGTATTCATCTAGTATTGCACCCAATAGGCAACCCTGTTCCAAGGAACGGTCTACCTCCTATACTCACATTGTCTTTATATAGTTGGGCAAAGTCGACTTTTGGCATTTGCATCTGAGCACTATTAACATTAGTAGCAACTTGGGTATTTTGAACCATGTTTCGCACCATCTCAACCGGCATGTTCTATAAGTCGAGGTTAGCAGTCCACTAAACCTGCCTCCTCCTCAACTCTAAAGATAGAGTTCCTAATAGCTTTTCTCATATGCCGGCTCGTTCTTAAGAATGATCCACTACAAAAAATATACCCTATTACAACATCAAAAAACATTGTAATATGGATTTTGCGATAATTTTACGAAAGTAGTATTATACCAAGTTGTAATAGGGTCGATATCTTTTACAACATTTTTTAGATGTTTCAAAAAACGTTGTAATAGTAACAACCATAACTGTTTTTAGATGTTACAAAATATGTTTTACAACTTTATTAGAAGTTGCAAAATATTTTTTACAACATTTTTAAATGTTGTAAAATATATACAACTTTTTATAATAAAAAAAACTAAATAAACATTTTACATATGTTAAATAAAAGTATAAAACTAAAATTTCAAAAATTGAAATACATAAAATTTGTCGATTCAAATAAATAGAATTCATCAATTCAAACAATAACACTTTACATATAATATACCATTCATTTTAAATATTAAATATGAACAGTGATGCCACAACACTCACACTATATCATATTCACCACTAATAAAACAATCTTACATGGAACCATACAACAACCACCTCACCCAAAAAAACACTTCTATAAAAAAAATTACATGTTTTGTCATTTCTTCATCATTTTGAAGTAATTCGAGCATATCTTTAGCCTACCTGAAATCCAAAAGCTTCATGTTGAAATCTGGTCGTAAAAGCTTCAACATGAGTATATTTTTATGGTAACTACGTAGTAGCTGAAAAAACTTATTATTTACTTCTTACTATTTATGTCTTTGCCAATAACTTATAAGAAGGTTAAATAATCTATTAATAAGGTGATAAGTTAATGTTAAGTTAGATTAATGTTTCGACTTATAGCGAACAATTTATTTAAATATTTTCAGTTATCACCCATACCTAAGTTATTATAACTAGTAATTTCTTATAACTGAACAATTTACTTTTATATGTATTAACACAACATATATTTACTATTTAGGTGAAGATTCGTTTTTTCGACCCTCGAAAATATACATTAATACATCCTTGGTATTCACGTGCCACAAATCCAAGCGCCGGAGACCCGATTACTTAAGGGTAAAAAGAAAAGAAGACAGAACAAAATCTTACTCGAATGGAATAACATATATTATTTCAGTATATAAAATCCTTACAGCAAAAAATTTAAATACATTTATCAGAGTTAAACATGGATAGTTATAAATCTCTGTCCCTACAAATGTGAACACAATAGTACACAAGTGTGGTGGAAAAGGAGAAATAGTCTACAGAAGAATCTTATAACCCCATGCTCCGAGCTCTTATATATTTTTTCTAACTAAACCTGACTACTAGGCTGCTCGAAAAAATAGGGCACTCAGAGTTTAAGGAAAAGGAAATAAACTTCGGGTCAGTCATGAGACTGGTGTGAGAAACTCAAAATACGAGTGTTTGAAAACAAAAGGTATCTCATAAGACCACGCCGCATATAAACACGGAATGGATTTTTACCTTATGATAACCAAAACATTTTTATGTGAAAAATTTGGTAATATTATTTTTAATGACATTCTTTGAAAACATTTGCAAGTAAACTTATGAATCTTAGCCGAAATTGTTACCATATTAAATTTTGAACCTAATCATTTAAGGTTATACAAAACAAAATCGAGGGCACTAATTGGAGATTAGATTTCCAACTGAATAGCTAGGTAAGGAACTACCTCCCGTACAGTGCATTTCTAGAGGAATGCACTCGAGTCCCCTATGTTGGTCCTCATACGAATTAAGATCGGCCTATTTGAAATTACATGAATAGCACCGAATATTACATCACTCGGCTGTTACCGACCTACCCGGGATCACAAACATACACCATATAATTTAAACTCGACGTTATTGCGGGTGGAAATTTTATCCATCTGGAAAGTGATTTCATACCCCGATTGGTTGCGACCCACTTTAGCCTTAAAGCATCCCCTGTTTCACTATTCTCGGGTGTGAGGCTTTGAGGTAACGATTACCTTTTCTATAGCACATCTTCCACTTTGAATTCCACTTTGCCATTTCACAATCACATAATTGATTTCTACAAACGTATAACTCATGAGCTCGTACATCTCAGGAAAGGGTGTTAAGCTAAGAGAAGTTGCCTTCTCTGCCACCAAACTGATGATACGTTCATAGAGATCAATCAATATGATCAAGAAATGCAACGTCAGACATTTTTCCATACAACTTGTCCAGGAACAGGACAAACCGAAGGCACTCTCCTACCACATCCTACCGGGCATTACTCCTAGGATTAGTAGCGAGTTAGTCCTTGCATATGAAGATCACAAAATGAAGGGACCACTTTTATTTATTTATCTCGGGAGCAAATCCGAATATTATCAACAAGAAGTCCTTCCGTTATGAAGATCCCCACCTTTAAAATCAAGGTCTTCAATATATTTTCTTCTCTTCCGAAACGTAAATTGGTTCGATGTGGTCAAATCAATTATCGATAAAAATATGTTTTATAAATAGGCAATTGTCATTTGATTTATTCATTTCTTTTTATTGGAAAAAATATCTTCGAGAGATATATATCTTAAAACATTCTTGTTGGTATATACGGAATCAGTAAACCACTCTTTATCAAATTCTTTGGTTTAATTAAATAATTCCGAATCATTTTACTTAAATCTTAACCAGGATTTCTTATTTTTAAAACGTAACTTTTTAATAAGTTGAAACCATGTTATCTAAGATGGTAAATTCAATTTGTTTAAACTTGGAAAATTTAATCTTTTATACTTAACTCATTTCCTACATTTCGATCTTATCTATCCCTTGCCTGGAGGAGGCCAGGTGACCCAAGGCACTGGTTTCTCTAGAACATCTCATTAGTTTAAGCATCTCACCTAGATCTCATGAATAGATAAATCAGGTGTACTCGGCTTATTAGAGCCAAGATTAACATATTTGTTTATAACAGTTTTTCTTTAAATCATTTATTTTAAACTCTTTTTAATAAATTATAAATTTTCAAATCATCTTTAAAACACTTAATTATTCATTTAAAACATTTATAAAAGATTTGGAAAAGAATTGTTATTTTTAAAGTTATATTTCCAAAGTTAGTAAAAAACCGCTGCAAATAGTGTTTTAAAAGCTATATTGATTTTAAATGACTTTTCTATCATTTGGAAATTCATTTGTATAACCCAAATCTCTTTTAAAACATTTTAAAATACTTTTAAGATTTATTTTATAATTTTAAACATTTAAAATGTCCATTTAAAATCATTTTTGAACTTTGTCGTTAAACTGCAAAACCGCGTTATTTTTGAAAACTTGTTTTTGACTTATTTAAAAATCTATAAGATGAAAACTTGTTTTTCTTTCTTTATTTGAAAACTATGGACATAATAGTTTGGAAAATTCTTATTATGAAGAATTCTGAGCTATATTCCACTTTATATATTTATTCTAAATTTATGGCGCGAAATCACAAACTACCGTTATGCGACGCACATAGTTTGGACTAGTTTTTCATTTCTTATTTAAACTTCACCAAATTTGTTTCTAATGTTTATAAAACATTATTGAAACATTTTAAACCATTTTTAAGAGGTTTAACATTTCATATCTAACATTTCATTAATTAAAGGAAAGTGATTTCCTTTATGATTTTCGATGTGTATTTAACGTGACTTGTTAAAACAACCATATTAAATAATTAATACTTAATGATCAAAGTATAAAAAAGCAACCAAACAAGATTAACAATCATCACAACCAAACATAGAAAAACATATATATCATCCAATATATATATATAGTATATATAAATGGAGTTCTCATTTTTTATATTATATAACATATCTAACTTTTTGTTACTAATTACTTTCCAAATATCCACTAATTACTATAATTCGTCCAACCAAACATCTTAAGCATTACAATAGTCATGTTAAACATTTATAACTATTTATAAAGATTTAATTTAGGAGTTCTCACCTTAATCCAAACTGATACTTCCTACATCATTCAAAAAAATCAACGCTTCACTAAACATTTCCTAAACACCCAAAGCTCATGGCCGTGCCTCCTTCCACTTACTAATCATGGTTCCCTTGATGACCTAGGCTTAATACTAGAGTTTAGAAGAGATTAGAGAAGATTTGGTTAACTTTTGAAAAAGTTAGAGAGTAATTAGTATATTAGTGCTTAAGAACGCCCACTATTTTTAACCCTCCTATTTTTTCTCAAGTTTTTGAGAAAGAAGAGAGACTTCCATGGAAGCCATTAAAGAGTATAAGAAAGCTCAAGAATGAAGAAGAATGTGAAGAATAAGTAAGAAGGAGGGGTGGTATTTATAGGAAAAAATGTGAAAATATCTTCGAAGTGAAATTACCACCATACCCTTACCTGCCCAAGAAAACACCTCCCCCTCTCCACCTTGTGGCTTACTGTAGCTATAACATCCCCAATTTGGAGGCCTTAAACTAACCGCTACAGATGTTATAGTCATCCATAGCTATTAATTCTCGGTGACCAAATGCGGTAATGTTAGATACATTGATATACCAAAAACACATTAATATGAAAAAATAATTTAAATTCAATTTAAAATAAATTTCTCATTTCATTTCAAATTCATTACATAGTCTTATACGTAAGCCACGTTCAGAGAAATTACAATTATTACAAAATACGCCAAAAGCGACATATGAAGATGCCCCCTTGGTTGATCAGAGTCTAAATATAAGCACTTAAAAACTTTGCCATTGCATCCAATAACACAACGGAATCAAACAGAAAGAACTCCTAATAGCTAGCTTGCCTCTTGCACGTCTACGAGAGATTATTCGTCTAAAGGAGAACCTGAATACCTTAACTCTAAAGATACTCAAAATCAATTGAGCACCCGAGAGTTTAAGGGGAAAACATTAAACTTCGAGTCAGACAAAAAGTCTGGTGTGAATAATAACCAATCATCTCGAACCATATAGATATCTAATGAGACCACACTGCTAAGCGGAACGAGTTTTCTCCTCACTAGTATCTTAACCCAATTCATAATAACTGTATAATATGCACCTACATCCACAATGGTTAAGACATAACATAATAAAAATGTACCATGATGATATGCAAACATGCAATATACTCTGGATTTCCCATCCCCATTTACCTGACTATCTGTCTCAAGTTATAGTTTCTAGGGCACCTATTAGTTTTCACAGGCTAACTAATAACCTGTTTAATTCTTTATGGATTTCTTATCCACTTTCATAGTTTTCATGGAATCACTATGAACCTATTGGTTTCTACCAGTACTATCATCCAATCTAGTTTTCATGGGATCACTATGAAGCAATTGATTTCTACCAATACTCTCATCTAATCATAGTTTTCACAGGATCACTATGAACCTATTGGTTTCCACTAATAACATCTCTCATGTCACAGTTTTCATGGTTGTCTATGAACCTACTGTTCTCTCTTAATAACTTATTCCGGACATAGCTTTCATGGGATCACTAAGAACCTATTAGCTCCTACCAATAACAATTTCCATAACATAGTTTTTATCGGCTTACTAAGAACCAGTCTACCAATAATCCTTTGATCAGTCTTGGGCATCCTATATTCTGGTCTGCCTGACCTCCTAGATGCAATTCTACTCACACAGAAGTTAAATTCAATATTTATATTCACTACTGAGCCAACCAAGCCTGTTATTCTGCCTTTACCCCAAGATGCAGTTATGGGTTATAAATGAATTGAATGTAGCTACACAAGCATTAATGATAACATCAAATAACATAAAAATATAAACATCCATGGTTAAATTCCTTATAATCATTTTTATAATGAAATATGGTTAATACCCTTAACCCGCTATCTTTATCAAGGAAAGCTTCCTCTAAAATTCCATAGTTAAATGCCATTTCAAAACTCTTTCATATTGTCATGTATTTACTTTAAAAATGAGATTGGGTTCTCAAATTGAAAACTAAGGCTTTCGATTATATCTTTTGCATCATTACTTAAAACTTAGATGTTTTCTTTCGAAACCATCCAACATATCTTTCGAATACTTGGAACCATTCCATTCGAAACACTGCAAAATATACCTTTCGAAATACTTAAAGCATACCCTTCAAAAGCATGGGTTCAAGTAAGAGTTTATGGAAACATAGCTTCGAAACCATTTAAAAGTATTCTTTTTCGAAACCATTGGGTTTAACATTTAGTATAGCTATAGGGTCAAAGAGAATAGAAGCGAAAGTAACCTTTTTGAAAACATTGATCTCAAATAAAAGAATTGGGAAAGAGGATAGCTTCGAAACCAACCTTTCGAAACCATTGCCTCCGAAACTCTTATTAAAAGTGGCTAAAATAACCCTTTCGAAAGCATTGAGGAAGTGGGTTTAAAATTTAAAAGTGGCATCTAACTAATTCGAAAGGTATGAGTGCGGAAGTTAGGTATCGAATAGGTTCAAAAGCGGCGACTATTTCTAAAGCTTCTTTTAAAAACAAAGGCAAGTTTGTTGATTCGAAGGTTGATAAAAGTGGCTTCAACCCCTTCAAAAGCACGCCTTCGACACAACCCCTTTTGCCTTTCTCCAATCCACTACATACTAATTGATGGATACCATATGCATTGGTTTTGAATGGGTGGGAAAGGTTTACTGGGCATGGTGACGGAAGAAAACAAATAGAAGTGGCAAAGTTGTAATTCGAAACAAAACTAATTTTATGCCTTTTAAAGTAAATCCTTTTTACCTAACCTGCCTAATTTGTCAAAATATGATTGGTTGCCAATTCTTTATCAAAATACTTTTCGAAAAAGGTGGTCGAATTCAACAATTAAAAACATTTTAGCAAATAAGCCTTTCTCCTTATCAAAACAATTAAAACATTTGAATCCTCAATCATACCGTTTTAAACCTTAAACCAAAATGAAAACATTCAAGATGACTTACATGAGATGGTTTAGATTATTATATACCTTGTTTGGATAAGGAACTTGAGATTTGTTCTTGCTTTAATTTTCCTAGCTTGAATCTTAGCTTCTAATTAGTGTTTGATCTTCTTCTTCTTAGGGTTATGGCTGGCCTCAACTCTCTTTTCTTATGTTTTTAGTTTATAAAAATGAGAATGAGAATGAGGTAAGGGGTTTAGGGGTTATGGTATATGGCTATTCTCTTTTTTTCCTTGCCTTATTCTCTTAAATTTCTAATATATAAATCACACTTATATATTCATTTAGTTAAGGCATGACCTTAATTAGTTTTCAAATCTCAATCTCCTTATCACACTAGTCTCGATATTATTCTATTTAATTTATCTAATTAAATCCCCTGAATAATGCTAATAAAAATTAGTGGTGTTACATGATCCCCTCCTTAAAGAATTTTGTCCTTGAAATTCAGCAAGGACTAAATACTAATCATAGCAATCATCTGTAACATCTCCTAACTACTATACTAGCCTACCTGACTAGGAAAGAGTCTATATAAAGTAAATATAGAACATACCCTTAAAGAAGATTAGGATAAGTATCTCTAATCCTATCTTCTGCCTTTCAAGTACAGTCATTCTCATTATCGCTCCATTGAACTTTCACCAACTTGATTGTCTTGTTTCTTAACCTCTGCTCATCTCTTACTACAACCCGAACAGGTTTCCTAACAAAGGTCAGATCCAGTTTTACTATTAAGTCTTCCAATGCACTCGAGTAATGGTAGTCTCTGGATCATGCACATACTTATGAAGATGAGACACATGAAACACATTATGGACACTTCCCAAACTGCTCGGCAACTTTACTCTATATGCGAGCTTTCTGATTCTCTCTATAATTGAGAACGATCCAATGTATCTTGGTGTCAATTTTCCTGATTTTTTGAATCACACTACACCCTTTATCGGTGATACCTTAATGAAAACCCTATCTCTAACTGAGAACTCTAGATCCTTATGCCTCTTACATACGTAACTCTTTTGTCTAGACTGAGGTTCCTTCATCCTACCTCTGATCAACTAAATCTTCTATGTTGCCTCTCTTACCAGATCTAGACCTAAGACTAATCTATCTCTAGTTTCTAATCAACATGCTGGTGACTTGCATGGCCTTCCATACAAAGCTTCGAAAGATGCCATTCCTATACTAGTTTGATAACTTTTATTGTAGGGAAACTTAACGAAGTGTAGGTGATCTTCTTATGATCCACCAAAATCTAGCACACGAGATCTTAACAAATCCTCAAGAACCTTGTTGACTCTCTCTGTCTGCCCGTCTATTTGAGGGTGATAAGTGGTACTCATCTTGAGCTTGGTACCTAACACATCCTGTAGACTCTTCCAGAATTCGCTAGTAAACAAAGCATCTCTGTCACTGACTATACTTCTAGGAACTCCATGCGGTCTAACTATGTTCTTCATAAACAACTTTGCTAAAGCATATGCCATCTCGATTGGCTTAATTGGAATAAAATGGGCACTCTTAGTCAACCTATCCACTATGACCTATATACTTTTATTTCCTCGACTCGACCTTTGTAACCCGTTTATAAAATCCATGGATATCGAATCCCATTTGCAAATAGGTATCTCCAATGGTTGAAGCAACCCACTCGGCTTCTGATGTTTGGTCTTCACTTGCTAACAGTTCACACACTCCTTTACCCATAAGCCAACATCCTTCTTCACACCTTTCCAGTAGAAACTCCTTTTCATATCTTGATACATCTTGGTTCCCCCAGGATGAATCATAAATTTTTATCGATGACATTCCCTAAGAACTTCTCTCCTTAAGTTCCTAACATTCGGAACACACAACTATCCCGTCTTTCTTGACCATCTCCTCTTGTCAAGACTAAAATATTTTAAATCATCAATCTCCAATCCAACCTCAAGTCTTTTAATCTTCTCGGCTAACAGTGGATTCTCTTTCTTCTTAGAAGCAATCCTTTCAATAAGAACTGGTCGAACTTTGTGATGATCCTAATTTTGACTAACATTATTAAGGACATTTAATTAGATAAATTAAATGAAATAATGTAGATGGTTAAGGGATTGAGATTTTTAAATTAATAAAGGAGCCGTGCCTTAATGAATATATAAGCAAATGAGAATTAAAGATAAGTGAGTAGGAGGAATATGATAAGGGCAAAATAGGAACAGAATTTGTTCTTATACCCTAAACCCTTCTATCCTTCATTTGTCATTCATTTCAACATTCAAAGAAAATTAAAACCCGAAGAGCTTGGCCAGCCACCATTAAGAAGAATCAAAAGAAGATAAGCAAAGAATCAAGTAGAAATCTTAAAGAAATTAATCAAAGAGAAAATTTCAACCTTCTTAACAGCAAGCTAAGGTGGATAATTTGATTTACATCTCACTTTTGTTAAAGATTTTCATTTCAAGGTTGGACCCGAGTTAATTTTGCAAATAATATGCCATGTTGTGTTTGTTTAAATGGACCTATATACTTGTTGGTGATAATGATGTTTCATATAGATTTTACGATAAGTTTAGATTGGAAACCTATTATATGACATTCAAATGATTTGCATTTGTGATATATGGTCAAAAAAATTATTTCAGAAGTGGGTTTGAAGTTTCATAATTTCCTAAATTTTTGTAGATTTATTATGAATTTTCTATGAAAGAAAATAGTTAATATTGGGTTTAAATTATTTAAAGCAATTATATAATGATTTTGGGTCCGAAATTTAAGTATGTTAGAAAACATATTAAAAGTGAATCATGGTGATTTTTGGGGAATTTTCGTAAGTATTTTATTATGGTTATAAAATTATTTAAATCAAGGGATTAAATGTTTTATATATTTTTATTAATGAGAAGGGCTTATTTCTTAAAACATTTTAATTGATAATCTTGAATTCGGCAGCCTTTTAGATTTTGATAAAGAAATGACAACTAATTATATTTTGACAAATAAGGCAGGTTAGGTGAAAATAAATTTCTTTGAAAGACAAAAAATCAGTTTTGCTTGGAATTACCACTTCGCCACTTCCATTTGTTAGCTTTCGAAATCATACCTTCGTTTATGAACCCATCGAAACCAATGTATATGGTATCAAGCAATTGGTACGTAGTGCATTAGAGAAAGGAAGATGGGACCATGTCGAAACCATGCTTTCGAAGGGGTAGAAGTTTTTCTTATAAGTTTCGAATCCATTACCTGTATTTGCTTTTAAAGATTCTTTCGAAGGGATGCTTTCAATTTGTCTTTGTTTTAAAAGGATTGCCTTTGCTTAGAAAAGAGCTTTCGAATGAGTTACCACTTATTTATATTCTAAAAGAAGCTTTCAAAAGGATAGCTGCTGTTGAACTTATTTGTAACCCATGCTGCCGCATTCTTACCTTTCGAACTAGTTAAGGCTGCTTTTCTTTATAGCCTTAAAGCAATGTATTCGAAAGGGTGCTTTCGCCTTTTAATTTGAAGCCTCCTTCTCAATGTTTTTGAAAGGGTCGTATAGCCGCTTTCAACTGGTTTTGGAGGCAAATCTTTCAAAAGAGTGGGTTTCGAAAACTATCCTCTTTCTTTTACTTGGGATCAATGCTTTTGAAAGCAATGCTTTCACCCCAATTTTCTATGACCCTGTAGTTATATTATATGTTAAGCCCAAAGGTTTCAAAACGAATGAGTTTAAATGATTTCGATGTAATGTTTCCACAAACCCTTACTTGAACCTAAATTCTTTCAAAAGGTATGCTATAACTGTTTTGAAGGGGTCCCTAATGTTTTCAAAAGGAATATTTTAAGTGTTTGAATGGAAGATTTATGTAACGACCCGGATTTTTAGCCATCGGATATTGGGGTAATTAACTAATTTTAATTTTTGAATATTAATTTTTATAAGTCGAATAGATGAATTTTCTGATATTTAAAATATCTATAAACTGATAAAAACCATATTAAAATTTTAAATTATAATTTTTGAATATGATAAATTTTATTGAAAAATGTATATAAACTCCACCATTTAAACTTAAGATAAAATATCCATAAATGTATATATATATGAATATATACAAGCTTTATGATGTATAAAAATAAAAATATATATACATGAATGAATAAACTTCATAGTGGCAAATTTCAAAACCTATGATTTTACACATATATATGTTTATAAGATATAATGCATATGGGAATATAAATATTAATATATATAAAGGTGTATATCTAGAATGGATATATATATGTATGTATATGTATATATCTGCATATATATATATATAGACTTCATAATGGAAGAAAATAAAAATAATAAAATAAAAATATGTACATATATATATATATATATGTGTGTGTGTGTGTGAAGATGTATATAGCATATATATATAAATGTGTAAGTATGTATGGTAAACATATATATATATATATTGTATATGGAAAACTTATGCTATAACACTTAAAAGTAAAATATATATATATGTATAGTTATATATGTTATGAAAGTAATATATATATACACACATATAAAGGTGTAAGACAGGAAGTAAATAAATATGTACATTGTATTGATATGCATATCTATATATATGCATATAAATGTTTATACACAAGGGAACATTGTAATAAATGCATATCAATTCAAGCACATAAAATATCATATCAACACAAAACTTCAAATCATTCCAAAAAAAATCAAATCAAGTCAAAACATTTATTCAAATCAAAATAATAAATGTAAAGAATGCTTGTCCTGTAAGTGAATAGGCTTCAGCCTTTTAGTCTAAATCTCCTCTCTGTGTATATATATACACCTTGCTATCCTCACGTTAACATGCTAACATCAAAAAGAAAAAAAAATAAGGAACAAAGTGCTGCCATTCAAAACAAAAAGAATCAAGACAGTAAAGTTTGAAGCAGGTGATTGAAAACAAGCAACAGAGCGATCATCAGGTTTTAACAAGTGAGTACAACACTTAACACTTTCAACTGATTAATATATGTATATACATACAACTGTGCTTTGAAATGAATCGTTGGTCTGGGCTAGATGTTTATATGTGTTAGACTTGAAAAGTTCCACTGTACTTCTTCTCATCCTCTGTTCATGTTACTGGATAAAAATAATAAGCCTTTTACTTCAAAAAAAATCAAGATCTCCATAACTATTTAGCTTGAAACATTTATTCCAAAACCAAAATTGTTTATCTTTGAATGCAGATTATTTTAAAATTTGTTTCATTCGTTTTCACCAAGATGAGAGGAAGAAAATCTTATTTTACAGTGAGTAAGTTTTGTTCGGTCAAAAATCAACTTTCATGGTTTCATGCTTGGATTATATAATCATGATCGTTAGTGGAAAACATGATTTTTACGAGTTGTTTGAGGATTTTTAATGGTGTGTGGAGTGAGGAATTGGGATTTGATTAGATTTGGGTAGAGTGTCGATTCCCGACGATCTAGGCTATTTGGTGGCATAGGGTTCGTCGTGAAGGAGGCTTGGGTGGGGGCGCATCGGAGAAAAATGGTGCGTGATTTTCTAGATGCACGTGTATGGTAGACACAGTGATAATAGGGTTACGGTGGGTTTTGTTTGGGTTTCGGTTAGTTGGAAATGGCAGTAGCGTGGGAAACAACGAAGCATGCGGTCATGGGGGAAATGGAAGAGGAGGTAGTGGCGATGTCGTGGGTGAAATTTGGCGATGGATGGTGGTAGGGATGGCCAAGGCAAGGCGTTTGGGTAAGGCACAGTGGTTTTAGAGTTTGGGTTAAAGTTCAACTTTTTGAACTGCAGTTGGTTCGCGCGTCTTAGGTGGGTCATTGTGATGAGGTGGTAGTGGATGACTCGGTGGATGATCGGTAGCGTGCAACGTCAACCAGAGTTTGAGTGCAGGTGCACAAATTTTTTTTCGTGCACGCTTGGTATGTTCAAAAGATAAGAGGGGAAAGGAACTGCAGGAAGAAGGGAGAAGAAGTTTTCGACCTTGATTGTTTTGCCGTGAGTTTTGTTTTGGGCTAGGTTTTGTTTATAATACACACACACACACATATAAGATAACGAGATTAAATGAAGGTTTATATGTTAGAAATCAGGTAACTTAAGAACTTGTTTCCTTTTTTATAAAATTAAAATTGTCATGAGAACTTTTACATGGTAATCCTATCTCCTGGTTGTAAAATCTTAAATTAGTGTCGTTAATTTTCTGTAATATAAAATGTATTATTTTTTAATAATTAAAGTGAGTTAATAATTAATTCTTAATTGATTTAAATCCTATTTTAATAGATAAATTAGCTATTTGATTAGTTGTTTAATTTTAATTAACTAATAATAAACCATTTTTAAAATTTCTTTAATTTATACCAACTTGGATTAAAGCATAAATGGATTCGGTTAATTAAATCCTGATGTGTGAATTGTTTTGATAGTGGTTATTGATCGTTAAATTAGTAACAATCTATATCTTGGCTTAATCTTATTGGATATTTATTTCAATTATTCTCGTCTGTGTCATCCAGTGGACAAACGAGTTAAGATAGTTAGATTAAAATGATGATATGTTTTATTTGAAAGAAACATCTGTACTAAATGCCCATATGTGGATACTGTCACCCTAAATATAAATTTTTTATTTTAAACAATTTACTCCTTTGAATTTATTGGTTGGGTTTGAAGAGATCGGGATTGGATATCAGTGTTATCCGGAACCACTTCGATCAAATAAATACTACGAACTCCTACAATTTTGATTATAAAGTTTAATATGATGGAATTGGATAAATTTGATAAATTTGACCATTTTAAATAAGTAATTATACTTAGACATTGTTAAAAATATCGATGAATTTCTGTAAAAAGTGTTTTGGTTATAATCAGATAAAAACTCGTCGTGTCTGAACGAGTTACTTTGGTTTTCAAAGAATTTTTATAACTTAAGTATTTCAAATTGAGTGTGTTTACCCACGCTAGTTTCCAGACTGACTCGGGTGTTACTTTATTGTAATGCTCGGGTCAGACTGAGTATTACAGTTTTCAAGTTAGGATGCTTTTGGAGCTTAGGAGACGAGCTGGATGGCGGAGACATATTTGATTATATTCAGCTGTGTATTTTAGACTGTATATTCAGCATTTAGGGACAGTAACTATCCAGATTATATATGTGATGATTGTACTCTGATAACTTGTATGTATATTAACAGTTACAGCTTTCTTTTGTATAAAATGCTGTTATTGTATATTATATTTTGTTCCGCTGCGATTATGAGATTCTGTGCTGTTATTTTCTGTTTTCTTCTTCTATCTCTTTCCTTCTTAAACCCTAACAACCTGGTTTTTCCGGCACTCGATTGCTTGGCACTCTATACAGTGAACGTATTAGTGTCGATTTTCGGGGGTTGAAAACTCCCGGTCGTTACAATTTCTAACGCTTTCGAAAAACAAGTTTAAATGGTTTTGAAAGGGGATGTCTAAGGTTTTAAAGAAATGATTTCAAAAGGCATATTTTCAATACATTCGAAAGGTATGTTTTGGCCTTTCGGCCTAGTGTTTCAAGATTAAAGTAGTTAACTTATTTTGAAAGGGTACTTTCAATGAATTCGAAAGGGATTGTTTAAGGTTTTAAACAAAGGTTTCGAAGGTATTGTTTTGGTTTTGTAGTCTAAAGCTTCTAAGTTAAAACAAGGTTTTAACTTATTATGAAGGGATAGATGATCCCATTGATAATATTTCATCAATATTGTTTTGTGTAAGGCACATATCATGGAATAAGTACTTTGAGTAAAGCAAAGAGTATGATTTCCTTGTTTTATAAAGTTATGATTTCAGGGGTAAATCATTTACAAAGATTGTTTACAAGGAAATGAAAATTGAATAGGGTAGTTAACCCTAAGTTTGTGACTCAGATATTAGAAGACCAGATGGGACTGGTGTAGGGTCCCGTCCTATAGTGTTGCTAATAGCCCCTAGCTAATATAAGTCCAAAATTCTAGTGTGTAGGGCTTTGTCATAGAAGGGACTAAAATAATGTTACACACAGAAGGGAATATACAGAGTAAAGATAGGTTATTGGTGAGCCCACAAAACCATTAGGTTCAGTTGACCCCATAAGAAGAAAGTTAAGGGCAGTCAGCCCAGTATTGTGTCTAATAGAAGTTAGATTATTGATTATGTCTGATAGGCCCGAGTCAACCAATAGTTAATAGTTAGGCAGATAAAACTATAGTGTGGACAGATAGTCCATTGATTTCCCGATTATTATGCATATATGCATTTGCTATTATTATTATAATCAATTTGATTGCAGGATTTGATTTGCAAAAGATATGCTTTTAAAAGGATATTAGTAAGGGGAAACCCATTTCGCTAATCGATGTAGTCTCACTTAATATTAGTAAATTGAGATGTAATAGTATTATTCACACCAGGCTTTATATCTGACTCAAAGTTTATGTTTTCTCCTTAAACTCTCGGGTGCTCAAAATTTGATTTGAATAGATTGAGAGTTAAGGATTTTTAAGTTTTAGTAGGTTGGACGAATAAACTTCCGAAGACGTGCAGGAGGCACTAGCTATGTAGGAGCTATTTAGTATTATTTCCACTGTGATGAATTTACGACTGATACGTCTATTTAGTACTCTGATCATCCAAGAGGGCATCTTCATATGTCGCTCTTGGCATAATTTGTAATAATTATATTTGATCAAAACCTAGGAATCATGCTGGGATTATATAACTGAATATAA
The DNA here is from genome assembly GCA_030737815.1 of Allium fistulosum. Lineage (NCBI taxonomy): Eukaryota > Viridiplantae > Streptophyta > Magnoliopsida > Asparagales > Amaryllidaceae > Allium > Allium fistulosum. Next base: position 79,003,216 of record CM060908.1, on the reverse strand, counting down.
ATATGGATTTGAAATGTAATCAGAAAGGTTTTTTTGAAATTTGTGTTGATTTTATTTCATATTCATGTGCTTCTGATATTATGGATACCATTAATATTATCGTATTTTGTCACCAAAAGTTAATATGATGGATGATTGCAGCATTTGTAACGCTTAGCTTCGGGCCTTAGATAGGGAATGTTACATCTTGGTATTAAAGTATAGGTTTATGAAAACTTAAAAGAAATTTCAAACTTAAAATGATTTTGAAAACGTAATCTTAAGGAATTATAGAAAAGACCGGGTATGGGATAACGCTATAGTTACATACTTGTATTTGCTATATATAAGTATACACTTTATCTCTATTCTCCCATCTATCTTAGGCTATTTTTTTATATCTTACAAAGATTCGAATGCAGATTTAAGGAATTAAGATATGGATGCTAGAAGTGGAAGAGTTATCATTGGTGGAGGAAGCACCACAACCAATGGAAATGCCAGACCAAACACTAAGTGGAACCCAGGTTGGGCACAGACTACTAATGTAGTTGTTGGAGTGCCGCAAGTTGATATGAGAGCTATGTATCAGTTCTTCATCAACTTGATGCAAGCTAGAGCTGCCGCAAAATTAGTTGGAGGAAACGTAGAAGAAGGAAATCAGGAAGCTCCAGTGGTTAATAACTATGCTATACTAAGCAGAGATTATGCCAGGTTTGGAGGAAAGCCGTTTATCGGGACCGAAGACGCAATTGAAGTGGAGAATTGGTTGATTAATTGCGAAAGGATTTTGTTGATTTAGGGCTTAATGATAAGCAGAAGAGGAGACTTGTTTCTAGGTTGTTGCAAGGAGCAACACTGTACTGATGGAACAGTGTTACCGTGGGAATAAATTAAGTGACCATGACTTAGGCAGAATTTAGAAGGAGGTTTGAGGATAGATTCATGTCGGAGATTGCTAAGTCAACTCTGCTCCGGAAGTTTGCTAAGTTGGTGCAGGGAGACATGACAGTTATGGAGTATGCTGCCAGATTTGAGCAGCTATTGAGATACAGATATGCTACGGTTTATACCATCATTAAAAGGAATGAGAAGTTCATCCGCGAACTGAAACCTGAGCTTGCTAAAGCAACTTTTCCACATACTAGGGATCCGTATGATGTAGTTGTTAAGATGGCTTTAAGGCAAGAGGAGATGCTTTCTTTTCTTGATGGTAATGAAGCAGGGGAAGCAGAAAGGAGGAGCAACCAATAAAAAAAAGGTCGATGTCGTTTGCTATAAGTGCGATAAGAAGGGACACTATGCTCATGAGTGCCAGATAGGCAAAGGGAAGAAAACTGCTGACAAGAAAGAAGTAGAATGTTTCAATTGTGATAATATTGCAAATTATAAGAACCGGTGCAAAGAACCAGTCAAGGATGGAAAGAGAAAAGTGTTTGCAATGGAACCAGCTACCTCAAGACCAACAACAGAGGAGAAAGGAAAAGCTGTGATGGGAGGTACACTATTGATTCATGGTATGTCGGTTAGAGTTCTACTTGATACCGGTGCAACACATTCTTTTATATCTCATTGTTTGTAGATTAGCTTAACCTAAAACCCTCATACCTAGTTACTTCCTTAAGGGTTACAAATCCGATAGGAGGGTATGCGACTCTTGGGATGAGATGTGACCATTTAGAGTTTGAGTTGTTAGGTCATGTATTTGCTTGCAGTTTGCATGTATTTGATTTCCTAGGGTTCGGAATTATTTTTGGTATGGATTGGTTAAATATATACAGTACTAGGATATTTTGCCATGATAAAAAAATATCACTTAGACATCCTAGTTGTAGTGATCAGATTATAAACTTCGTAGAAAACCCTAGTTTTAAGGTTAATGCTTTGTTGGGTATTATGAATGAAGAAGACGAGTTAAGCCGAGTTTTCATTGTTAGAGAATTTGCATATGTTTTTGAGCCCGTGATAGGACTACTGCTGAATGAGCCATTGAGTTTCGAATATATTTAGCACTAGGAGCAGAACCGGTGAGTAGACCGCCAAGTAGAATGACACCTACTAAGATGAAGGAGCTAAATGTGCGGTTGGTGGATTTTGAAGGTAAAAAGTTTATTATACCAAGTAGTTCGCCTTAGGGAGCAGCCGTAGTGTTCGCAAAGAAACCAGATGGATCGTTAAGTTGTGTATCGATTATCGTAAGTAGAAAGAGAAGACAATAAAGAACCGATATCCCTTATCTAGAATTGACGATTTGTTCGATCAGTTGAGTGGAGCCAAGGTATTTTCCAAGTTGAATTTGGCAACAGGGTTCCATCAGCTTAGAGTAGTAGAGGATAACATTCCTTTGACGGTGTTTAGGACCAGATATGGATCGTACGAATGGGTAGTGATGCCGTCCGGACTAACTAATGCACCAGCATTCTTCAAGGACTTGATGAACAGAATCTTGCGGGAGCATCTGGATAGAATTATGTTATTATTCATAGACGATATTTTGATATACTCTAAGGATGATAAGGAGCATGAAGTTCATCTTAGAGTGGTGCTTGAAACTTGAGGTAGGATCAACTGAAAGCGAAATTTTCGAAGTGTCGCTTCTGGAAAAAGGAGGTGAAGTTTATTGGTCATGTAGTCTTATAAAAAGCATTGTCAGTAGATCCGGCTAAGATCGAAGCAGTGAATATTTGGAAGAGACCCGAGACAGTGACCGAGATAAAGAGTTTTCTTGGATTAGCTAGTTACTTGTCATGGATAGCGGCACTGATGGCTAAGCAAACTTGGAAAGATGTGAAGTTTGTCTGGACTAATAATTATGAAGAGACATTATAGAAACTGAAACACTTATTGACTAATCCACCTGTGTTAGTTGTTCCAGAAGGGAATCAGAACTTAGTAGTGTACACAGATGCATGTGGAACAGGATTAGGAGCCGTGTTAATGCAAAGAGGTAAAGTGATTGCCTATTCTTCTCATCAGCTTAGACCGCATGAAGTTAGATTCTAACTCATGATTTGGAATTAGCTGCAGTAATTTTCGCATTGAAGGTGTGGAGACATTACCTTTTGGGAGAAAGATTTAAGTTGTATATGGATCATAAGTCATTGAGATATTTATTCTCTCAAAAGGAGTTGAATATGAGACAGTAGAGGTGTTCAGAGTTTTTAGCCGCTTATGACTTTGGAATTGAGTACACACCGAATAAAGGGAATAAGGTTGCAGATGCACTTAGCAGGAAACATCAGAATGCAATATTAGCAATGATGGTTGAGTGGAAAGATTTAGAAGCATTGACTACATGCAGAAGACAATGGAGATATGAGGCTAGTTTTATTAAAGAAACTGCTATGTTTTCGTGTTTAGAAGTTTGACCGATGATGATCGAAAGGATTGCTTCGAAGCAAGGAGAGGTTCCAATATTAGCCGAACGGATCAAAAAGTTAAGGGATGGAACAGATTGCGATGACTTGAAAGAATTCAGTCTTGACCAAAATGGGTGGTTAAAGAAGAAAGGAAGACTAGTGTACCGAATGTGGGGAACGCTAGAAAGGAAGTTCTTGGAGAATGCCATCGTTTGAAGTTCACTATTCTTCCAGGAGGAACTAAGATGTATCAGGATATGAAAAGGAGTTTCTTCTGGGAAGATATGAAGAGAGATGTAGGCTTATGGGTGAGGCAGTGTTTAAACTGTCAATAAGCAAAAGTCGAACATTAGAAACCGAGTGGGTTACTTCAGCCTTTGGATGTTCTAGTTTGGAAATGGGATTCTATCTCAATGTATTTCATAGATGGGTTGCCAAGGTTGAATCGAGGAAATGAAAGCATATGGGTCATAGAGGATAGGTTAATTAAGAGTGCCCATTTCATTCCATTTAGGTCAACCAAGACAGCACTAGATTTAGCTATGTTATTCATGAAAAATATAGTTAGACTGCATGGAATTCCTAGTAGTATAGTAAGTGACAAAGTTTCCTTACTTACTAGCGAGTTCTTGAAGAGTCTACAGGAGACTTTAGGTACCAAGCTCAAGATGAGTACCGCTTACCATCCGCAGACAGATGGACAAACAGAGAGAGTTAACAAAGTCTTGGAGGATTTGTTAAGAGCTTGTGTGCTAGATTTCAGGGGATCATGGGAAGACCATCTACACTTAGTCGAGTTTTCATATAACAACAGTTATTAGACTAATATAGGGATGACACCATTTGAAGCTTTGTATGGAAGGCCATGTGGATCTCCTATTTGTTGGTTAGAGGCCGAGGATAGGTTAGTTCTTGGTCCATATTTGGTTAGAGAAGCTGCAAGAAGATTGAGTTAATTCGAGCTAGGATGAAGGAAGTCTCAGTCTAGGCAGAAGAGTTATGCTAATAAGAGATGGAAAGACCTAGAGTTATCAGTTGGAGGTCATGTCTTCGTCAAGGTGTTACCGATGAAAGGTGTAATCAGATTGGAAAGTCAGGAAATTGGCACCAAGATTTGTTGGACCATTTCCTATTATAGAAAGGATCGGGAAACTCGCGTATAGAGTAGAGTTACTGAATAGTTTGGCAGGAGTCCACAATGTTTTTCATATTTCTCATCTAAGAAAGTGTATTCAAGATCCAGAAACTACTATTACACCGACTATGTTAGATGATTTAGTAGTGGAACCAGATATGACTATAGTTAGAAAACTAGTTCGTATGGTTGCAAGGGATGATAAAAGAATGAGGAACGATACAGTCGGATTAGTCAAAGTCCAGTGGAGTGACGACGAGAGAGATTGTACTTGGGAAACTAAGAGAAGGATTAGAGATATTTGTCCTGAGTTGTTTTATGGTATGTTTTACCTTTATGTTTGACTACTATGAGTACATTATCGTAATTTCGAGGACGAAATTCTTTAAGGAGGGGAGTCTGTAATGACCTTAATTTTGACTAACATTATTTAAGAAATTTAATTAGATAAATTAAATGAAATAATGTAGATGGTTAAGGGATTGAGATTTGTAAATTAATAAAGGAGCCATGCCTTAATGAATATATAAGAAAAAGAGAATTAAAGGTAAGTAAGTAGGAGGAATATGATATGGGAAAAATAGAAATAGACTTTGTTCTTCTACCCTAAACCCTTCTATCCTTTATTTCTCATTCATAAACAAAACTAAAACCCCAAGAGCTAGGCCGACCTCCATTAAGAAGAATCAAAAGAAGATAAGCAAAGAATCAAATAGAAAGCTTGAAGAAATAATTCAAAGAGCAAATCTCAACCTTCTTAACACCAAGCTAAGGTGAATAATTTGATTTACATCTCACTTTTGTTAAAGATTTCGGTTTCAAGGTTGGATCTGAATTAATTTTGCAAATAATATGCCATGTTGTATTTGTTTAAATGGATATATATGCTTGCTGATGATTTATGATGTTTCATATAGATTTTATGATAAGTTTAGATTGGAAAACCTATTAAATGACATCCAAATGGTTTGTGTTTTTGATATATGGTCAAAAACATTATTTTAGAAGTGAGTTTGAAGTTTCATAATTTTCTAAGTTATTATGAATTTTCTATGAAAGAAAATAGTTAATATTGGATTTAAATTATTTAAAGCAATTATATAACGATTTTGGCTCAGAAATTTAAATATGTTAGAAAACATATAAAGTGAATCACAGTGATTTTTAGAGAATTTTCCTAAGTATTTTATTATGGTTATAAAATTGTTTAAGTTAAGGGACTTAAATGTTTTGTATGTTTTATCAAGGAGATTTGTTAAAGCGTTTTAATTAATAATTTTTAATTCGGTAGCCTTTTAGAAAATATTTTGATAAAGAAATGGCAACCAATTACATTATGACAAATAAGGCAGGGTAGGTAAAAAGAAATTTCTTTGAAAGGCTAAAAATCAGTTTTGCTTGGAATTACCACTTCGCCGCTTACATCTGTTAGCTTTCAACACCATACCTTCGCTTATGAACCCATTTGAAACCAATGCACATGGTATCAAGCAATCGATACGTAGTGCACTTGAGAAAGGCGGAGGGGACCGTGTCGAAACCATGCTTTCGAAGGGGTAGAAAATTTTCTTATAAGCTTTTGAATCCACTACCTATCTTTGCTTTTAAAGATGCTTTCAAAGGGGTGCTTTCAACTTGTTTTTGTTTTAAAAGGATTGCCTTTGTTTAGAAAAGAGCTTTCGAATGATTTGCCGCTTATTTATATTCTAAAAGAAGCTTTCGAAAGCATAGCCGCAGTTGAACTTATTCGTAACCCATGCTGCCTCATTCTTACCTTTTGAACTAGTTAAGGCCGCTTTTCTTTATAGCCTTAAAGCAATGTATTTGAAAGGGTGCTTTGGCCTTTTACTTTGAAGCCGCCTTCTTAATGTTTTCGAAAGGGTCGTATAGCCGCTTTCAAATGGTTTTGGAGGCAATGGTTTTGAAAGAGTGGGTTTCGAAACTATTCTCTTTCTTTTACTTGGGATTAATGCTTTCACCCTAGTTTTCTATGACCCTATAGTTATATTATATGTTAAACCCAAAGGTTTCAAAACGAATGAGTTTAAATGGTTTCAAAGCAATGTTTTCACAAACCCTTACTTAAACCCAAATTCTTTCGAGAGGCATGCTATAAGTGTTTTGAAGGGGAGGTCCACAATGTTTTTGAAAGGAATAATTTAAGTGTCTGAATGGGAGATTTCCAACGCTTTCGAAAAACAAGTTTAGATGGTTTTGAAAGGGGATGTCTAAGGTTTTAAAGAAATGATTTCGAAAGGCATATTTTCAATACATTCGAAAGGTATGTTTTGGCCTTTTAACCTAGTGTTTCAAGGTTAAAGTAGATAACTTATTTTGAAAGGGGTACTTCCTATGAATTTGAAAGGGATTGTTTAAGGTTTTAAACAAAGATTTCGAAGGTATTTTTTTGGATTTGTAGCCTAAAGCTTTTTAAGTTAAAAAGAGGTCTTAACTTATTATAAAGGGATAGATAATCCCATTGATAAGATTTCATCAACATTATTTTGTGTAAAGGATACCTCATGGCATAAGTACTTCGAGTAAAGCAAAGAGTACGATTTCTTTGTTTTATAAACTTATGACTTCAGGGTTAAATCATTTATAAAGATTGTTTACAAGGAAACGAAAATTGAATAGGGTAGCTAACCCTAAGTTTATGACTCAAATATTAAAATACCTGATGGGACTGGTGTAGGGTCGCGCCCTATACTTTAGCTAATAGCCCCAAGCTAATATACGTCCAAAATTCCAGTGTGTAGGGTTTTGACATAGAAGGGACTAAAATAATGTCAGACAAGAAAGGAATATGCAGAGTAAAGATAGGTTATTGGTGAGCCTACAAAACCATTAGGTTTAGTTGACCCTAGAAGAAGAAAGTTAAATGCAGTTGCCCAGTATTGTGTCTAACAGAAGTTAGATTATTGATTATGTCTGGTAGGCCCGAGTCAACCAATGGTTAATAGTTAGCCATATAAAACTATAGTGTCGATAGATAGTCTATTGATTTTCGGATTATTATGCATATATGTATTTGCTATTATTGTTATAATCAGTTTGATTGCAGGATCTGATTTGCAAAAGATATGCTTTTAAAAGGATACTAGTGAGGGAAACCCGTTCCACTAAGCGACATGGTCTCACTTAATATCAGTAAATCGAGATGTAATAGTATTATTCATACCAGTCTTTATGTCTGACTAGAAGTTTATGTTTCCCCTTTAAACTCTCGGGTGCTCAAAAATTGATTTGAGCAGATTGGGGTTAAGGATTTTTCAAGTTTAGTAGGTTAGACGAATAAGCTTCCAAAGACGTGCAGGAAGCAAAGCTAGCTATGTAGGAGTTATTTAGTATTATTTTTGCTGTGATGTATTTACGACTGATATGTCTATTTAGTACTCCGATTATCAAATGAGGCATCTTCATATGTCACAGTTGGCGTAATTTGTAATAACTATATTTGATCAAATCTTGGGAATCGTATTGGTATTATGTAACTGAATATGAAATATGGATTTGAAATGTAATCAGAAAAGTTGTTTTTGAAATCTGTGTTTATTTTGTTTCATATTCATGTTTTTCTGATATTATGAATACCGTTAACATTACCATAATTTGTCACCGGAAGTTAATACTATGGATGACTACAGCATCTGTAGCACTTAGGTTCGGGCCTCAAGGTAGGGGATGTTACAAACTTCTAAGCAAGATAACATGGCAGCGCTCTGACTAGAAGTAGCAGTCGATCTTAACTGCACACTACAAGTAGTCAAAGCCTCTAGGTCCTTCCATTCTGTTAACATAGCTAACACCACATTCTGATGTTTTCTACTGAGAGCATCCGCTACTTTATTTCCTTTTCCAGATGTATACTCTATATCAAAATTATAAGATGCTAAAAACTCCAGCCACCTTTGCGCCTTATATTCAACTCCTTCCGAGAGAATAAACAGCTTAAGGACTTATGATCTGTGTATAACTCAAATCTCTCCCCTAAGAGATAATGTCTCCATACTTTCAATGCGAAAATCACTGCTTCCAACTCTAGATCATGAGTATGATATCTCACTTCATTCGGTCTAAGTTGTCGTGAAGCATAGGCAATAACTTTACCTTTCTACATCAACATAGCCCCTAATCTTGTTCCACACGCATCAATATGCACAACTAATCCTTGATTCTCGTTTGGAACTACTAACACAGATGCATTGGTCAACAAGTGCTTTAACTTATGGAATGCTTTCCAACATTTGTCAAAATAAATAAACTTTATGTCCTTCCTGGTTAGCTTAGTCAAAGGTGCTGATATCCGTGAGAAATCCTTAATAAAACTCTAGTAGTAACCAGCAAGTCCAAGAAAACTTCTGATCTCAATCACCGTCTCTGGTCGCTTCCAGTTGTTAACAACCTCGATCTTATCCGGATCAACTATCAAACTCTTCTTTGAAACCACATGACCAAGAAACTTAACTTCTTTCTTCCAGAAATGACACTTTGAAAACTTAACTTTCAGTTGATGCTGCCTCAACGTCTCAAGCACTACTCTAAGATGAACTTCATATCCTCTTTCATCCTTAGAGTATATTAAAATGTCATTTATGAATAGCAATACAAACATATCCAAGTTCTCTTGGAAAACTCGGTTCATCAAACCCACGAAGAAAGCTGGCAAATTCGTTAACCCAAATGGCATCACTAACCACTCGTACGAACCATACCTAGTCGGAGATGCAATCAACAGAATACTGTCATCTGCCACTCTTAGTTGACGCATACCTGTCGCCAAATCCAATTGGAAAAATACTCTGTCTCCACTCAACTGATCAAATAAATCATTGATTCTCGATAAAGGATACCTATTCTTCATCGTCTTCTCATTCAACTTACGATAGTTGGTACATATCCTTGACGACCCATCCGGTTTCTTCACGAACACCGTGTCCGCTCCCTAAGGGGAACTGCTTGGTCTAATAAAATTCTTTCCTTCTAAATCCACTAACTACACCTTCAATTCCTTCATCTCAGTAGGTGTCATCCTGCTAGGTGGTCTAGTAACAGGTTCTACTTATGGCATAAGATCTATCTGAAACTCAATGGCTCGCTTCGGTGGTAGTCCTGTGACCGGCTCAAAAACATCTGCAAACTCTCTTGCTACCAAAACCTGATTCAACTCTTCTTCTACTTCCATTGCATTTAGCAAAGCCCAAGCACTTGAGTCTGACTTCTCCATCAAGTATATAATTCGGTCATGACTATTTGGGTGTCTTAGTGATATTTCCCTATCTTGGCAAAATACCTAGCATCATATTTATCTTACCAATCCATGCCCAAAATGATCCTAAAGCCTACAAAATCAAAAACTTACAAACTGCATGCAAACTTATGACCTAACAATTCAAGTTCTAACTAGTCACATCTCATCCTCAGAGTTACATACCCTCCTATCAGATTCGTAACCCTTAAGGAAGTAACAAGGTATGAGGGTTCTAAACATAACTTATCTACCAAACACTGAGATATAAATGAATGCGATGCACCGGCATCAAATAATACCCTAACTGGTATACTATGAATCAAAAGCATACCTTCCATCACATTCTTTCCCTTCGTAGCAGTAGTTGGCCTAGAAGATGATGGTTCCAAAGTAAAAACCTTTCCCTTGTTTGCTCTAACTGGTTCTGAACACTGATTCTTGAAGTGTCCAATCTGGTCATAGTTCAAGCACTTACTCCTTTCTTATCTGCAACCTTTTTCCCTTTTCCAGTTCGATATTCATGAGCATAATGTCCTTTCTTCTCGCACTTGTAGCAAACTACATCGACCTTCCCATTCTTGGCAACTCTTCTTTTCTAAGCTCCTTTCTTCTTAAAGAATTTCCTCTTCTTGCCTTGAGAATCCTGGGTTTCAACCCGCTTCTCTTTCCCAAAAGTAGAAAGAATCTCTTCATTCGTTATTGCCATCTCCAATACAACCGTACTTGAATCATGGAGGTGTGGTATAGTTTCCATGGCAATCTCGGGTCTTAACCCTCAAATAAACTTCTCGTTCCTTTAATGACGGTGTCAATGGTAGCATATTCGTATCTGGAAAACTCATCAAACGTTGTAGCATACTCAATCACCGACATCTCACCTTGCACTAAGTCCATGAACTTTCTCAGCAATACTGACTTGGCAACTTCAGACAAGAACCTCTCTTCTCCTTCGAAACTCTTCCCAAGTCAACTCTTCCTCGGGAACTTCCACAGTAATACCATTCCACCAATAAAGTGCTGCTCCCTACAACTATCGTGAAGCAAGACTCTTCTTCTACTCATCATCTAATTTCAAGTCGATGAAAATTCTTTCACAGTTTATTAACAAGTTTTCTACTTCAACAGCACCCTTTGTTCCCAAAAACGGCTTCCCACCAAGATTGGTATAATGCATGCTAAGCTTGGCATAGTTATTGCCAACTGGGGCCACATGATTAGCTCTTCCAACATTCATAGCATTACCCCTAGCTACTCCTGCAGCTGCTCCATCTTGCATCACATTGATGAAGAATTAATACATAACCCCCATATCTACTAGCGGGGTTCCATCACCTACATCGGCATTTTCGTTTGGATTAGCATTTGCATGTCGATCCGGATTCCTCCTGGTATTAGGTCGTACATTTCCATTAGTTGTGGTGCTTCCTCCACCTATATTTCCTCTTCCATTTCCTGCCTCCATATCTTTCTTTCTCATATATCTACATACGAGCCTTAGTAAGATACAGAAGAACGGTCTAACAGAGAGGGGAATACGTACTTATATATATATATATATATAACAAACGCAGGTACGTCACTATAGCGTACCCAAACCCCAATCTCATTTTCTTATTTATTGGGTTATATTTTGAAAATATTTTAGGTACAAATTTCTTTTAAATTTACATAAACCTATGATCTGATACCAACTTGTAACATCCCCCATTTGGAGGTCCAAAACTAACCGCTACGAATGCTGTAGTCATCTATAGTTATTAATCTCCGATGACCAAATGTGGTAATGTTAGATACATTGATATACCAGAAACACAAGAATATGAAAAAAATTAAACTCAATTTAAAACAAATTTCTCATTTCATTTCAGATTCATTACATAATCCCATACGTCAGCCACGTTCAGTGAAATTAGAATTTATTACAAAATACGCTAAGAGCGACATATGAAAATGCCCCTTTGGTTGATCAGAGTCTAAATAATAGGCACTAACCAACTTTGCTATTGCATCCAATAACATAGCGGAATCAAACAGAAAGAACTCCTAATAGCTAGCTTTCCTCCTACACGTCTCCAGAAGCTTATTCGTCTAAAGGGGAACCTAAAAACCTTAACCCTCAAACTACTCAAAATCAATTGAGCACGAGTCAGACAAAAAGTCTGGTGTGATACAATCTCGAACCATATAGATATCTAGTGAGCCACGCTGCTTAGTGGAACTGGATTTCCCCTTAGTAGTATCTTAACCCAATTTATAATAACCATATACTATGCACCTGCATCCACAATAGTTAAGACATAACATAATAAAATGTATCATGATGATATGCAAACATGCAATATGCTTTGGATTTCCCATCCCCATTTACCTGACTATCTGTCTCAAGTTATAGTTTCTAGGGTTGGTATTAACCTATAAGTTTTCATTGGCTAACTAATAACATGTTTAATTGTTTATCGATTTCCTATCCACTTTCATAGTTTTCATGGGATTGCCATGAACATATTGGTTTCTACCCATACCATCATCCAAATATAGTTTTCATGGGATCACTATGAACCAATTGGTTTCTACCAATACTATCATCCAATCAGAGTTTTTATGGGATCACTATACACCTATTGGTTTCCACCAATAATATGTCTCACGTCATAGTTTTCGTGGGTCGTCTATGAACTATTGATCTCTATCAATAACTTATTATGGACATAGTTTTCATAGGACCACTAAGAACCGATTGGCCCCTGCCAATAACAATTTCCATAACATAGTTTTTATGGGCTTGCTAAGAACATGTCTACCAATAATCCTTTGATCAGTCTTGGGCATCTTATGTTCTGGTCTGTTTGACCTCCTGGATGCAATTCTACTCACACAGGAGTTAAATTCAATATATACATATTTGCTACTGGGTCAACCTAGCCTGTTATTCTGCACTTACCCAAGATGCAATTGTGAGTGAAATTTATATATTTGCACAAGCTCTAATGATAATTGATCAAATAACATAACAATATAAACATCCATGGATAAATTCCTTATAATCATTTTTCTAATGAAATATGGTTAATACGCTTAACCCACTACTTTATCAAGGAAAGCTTCCTCTAAAATTCCATAGTTAAATGCCATTTCAAAACTCTTTCATATTGTCATGTATTTACTTTAAAAATGAGATTGGGTTCTCAAATTTGAAAACCAAGGCTTTTAACTATATCCTTTGTATCATTACTTAAAACCTTAGATGTTCTCTATTGAAACCTTTCAACATATCTTTCGAATACTTGGAACCATTCCTTTCGAAACACTGAAAAATATACCTTTCAAAACACTGAAAAATATACCTTTCGAAATACTTAACGCATACCCTTTCGAAAGCATTGGGTTCAAGTAAGAGTTTGTGGAAACATAGCTTCGAAACCATCTAAAAGTATTCCTTTTGAAACCATAGGGTTTAACATTTATTATAACTATAGGGTCAAAAAGGACAGAAGCGAAAGAAACCCTTTTGAAAGCATTGATCTCAAATAAAAGAATTGGGGAAGAAGATAGCTTTGAAACCAATCTTTCGAAACCATTGCCTCCGAAACGCTAATTAAAAGTGGCTAAAACAACCCTTTCGAAAGCATTGAGGAAGCGGCTTTAAAAATTTAAAAGTGGTCTCTAACTGATTTTAAAGGTATGAATGCGGCAGCTAGGTATCGAATAGGTGCAAAATAGGAAACTATTTCTAAACCTTCTTTTAAAAACAAAATCAAGTTGATTGATTCGAAGGCTAATAAAATTAGCTTCAACCTCTTCGAAAGCATGCCTTCGACATAGTCCCTTCCGTCTTTCTCCAATCTACATACCAATTGCTCGGTACCATATGCTTTGGTTTCGAATGAGTGCGAAAGGTCTACTGGGCATGGTGACAGAAGCAAGCAAATGGAAGTCGTGAAGTTGTAATTCGAAACAAAACTGATTTTAAGCCTTTCAAAATAATTACTTTTTACCTAACCTACCTAATTTGTCAAAATATGATTGGTTGCCATTTCTTTATCAAAATTCTTTTCTAAAAAGGTTGTGAATTCAATAATTAAAAATGTATTAGAAAATAAGCCCTTCTTCTTAAGAAAAAAATTAAAACATTTAAGTCCTCTAACTTAAATAATTTAAAACCATAGTAAAACACTTAGGAAAAATCCCCAAAAATAAAAATTATTTACTTTTAATATGTTTTCTAACATTTTTAAATTTTCGACCTGAAAACGTTATTTAATTGCCTTAAATAATTTAAACCCAAAATTAACTATTTCTTTTTATTAAAAATTCATAATAAATTATCCATAGCTTGGAATATTATGAAAATTTAAACCCATCTCCAAAATAGTGTCTTACATAATATATTCAAACATCATGGCATTTGGAAAGAAATTTGCATGATTTTAAACTTATAATCGAATTATATTATCCTATAAAAATCCTTGTTTAAATTATAACAAGGCATATAAATCAAAGCATATCATCATTCATCCAAACATATGGTTTTAAACCTTAAACCTGAATTAAAACATTCAAGATGACTTATATGAGATGGTTTAGATTATTATTCACCTTGTTAGGATAAGAAAGCTGAGATTTTTCTTGCTTTAATCTTTCTAGCTTGAATCTTAGCTTCAAATTGGATTTTGCTCTTCTTCTTCTTAGGGTTATGGCCGGCCTCAACTCTCATTACTTATGTTTTGGTATATAAAAATGTGAATGAGAATGAGGTGAGGGGTTTAGGGGTTATGGCATACGGCTATTCCCTTTTCTCCCTAGCCTTATTCTCTTAAATTTCTAATTTATAAATCACAATTATATATTTATTTAGTTAAGGCACGACCTTAATTAGTTTTCAAATCTCAATCCCCTTATCACTTTATTCTCGACATTATCCTGTTTAATTTACCTAATTAAATCTCTTGAATAATGCTAATAAAAATTAGGGGTGTTACAGCAGCCCCCCATGTGGTGATGAGGTGTAGGTGATGGTGCACTACACCATAAACGATATTTTGATACGGCTAAAAGCCGTATCTAATTTTATTATATACGGCTAAAAGCCATATCAAAATATGCCGAGCTTAATATTTTGATATGGCTTTTAGCCGTATCTAATGATCCAATTAGATACGGCCATTAGCCGTATCTAATTGACAAATAGGCATCGTCTACTGAACCAATTAGATACGGTTAAAAGCCGTATCTAATTAGTCAATTAGATATAGATATATAATCAATATCCAATATATAATATTATAGACCTATTCATATCCAATATATAATCAATAATCATTCCGAGACATCAAAACAAATAATATTATAGACAGTGCACATTCAAATGATTCAATAATCCGCATTGCAGTGCGTAATAACTTAACAATATCATTACATAATATCATTACATAACACTAGCATTTAGCACATTAATATATCGCTGGCATCACAAGTCTTTATATGGTTACAATTCAAGAATCATAGTTAACGATAATGATAATCATAGGAGATTGTATTGTTATATAATAACAGTAGCAAACACAAAAGGCCTACATTTTAAAAAATACACACACTCCATGCCAAGGAAATGCCCAACACCTTTGAAGTCCTCAAATCTTGGTACAACTGAAAAATCATTTGAGAAGGAATCGTGCACCAATAAACTTGTCGTACCTGCAACCAAAAATAAGATACAAATAAGCATTCACATTTTGTACTTCGGTAGATTACGTGTTTACCTTTTCCTATATTCGTGCCGCATGTTTATGAATGCCAGTTGTCGTTTTAGGATTATTTATGGAATTTGTTTTTTGATTTGTTTGTCAGTAACTTTGAACACTGGCACTTAAGGATCGTACAGTGGCTTTTGAGTGCTATTGTTCGGTAAAAGTAAAACTCTTGCCACAGTTTGCTTCTTGAATGGCCTTTATTTATCTCCACTTCGTCATCTATAGTAAATAAAGTACCGGTTCAAAAATATAAAAAATTTGATGTGCATTCCCATTATTTCTGCACTTGTTATATTCTTCAATTTTCCAAGTGTCAGCTGTTTGAAACTTAACATATTATTTTCTTTCCATATTATTTTCTTTGTACAACAAATGAGCAGCATGTCCAAACTTAACATATTCATGCATCTGCTATATATAATGAATATTATGATAAAGTATCGTGACTGAATTCTTGTTCAGATAAGAAAGTTTGAAACTTTAACTTTATTACCTGTGTGCAAATTGGCACCTCTATACGTGAACTACCAGGACCCTGGATAGCTATCGTCAACATCATCTGTTCAAAAAAATATTATACTTCTACCCCTATCAAAATAAGCATGCACTGAATGATAGATTAAATATATTTATTATAGTTAAAGACCACAACTCAAGTAGGGTTTTGCTTTGTGCGGTTCAAATAGTTTTAACTATAACAGTTAGACTGACCAGTTCTAAAAGAACAATTTTTATGGAATAAACAATAGTTTTCAACAACCATTTCTATGTTATGTGGGAATCATATGATCCGTTTGCTCAATTAGGTTGTCAGTGACCGACAATCCCCTTATTATATGCCCCATTATCAAGTAAATTTCACTTATACAACTATTAAATACATGTTAAAATAGTACGTGAAGAGAAGAATTTTGAGCATAACTTGTCTCTCCCAAAACTTCTTTCATTCACAAATGCTCATAATCTAAAGATGTGCAAATAAATTGCCTTAACTATATAAAGACAAGATTAATCACTAATTAGCAAATTCGCTAGATAATAAATTAACCGGTGACAATCAAAACTGTTATCTTAGAAAACATCGTTTTTTTCATATATATTTTTCTACAAAGTACATAATTCGACCCAAACTACATAACAATCACAATTATATGTTAAAAAATATTTAAGGCTTAACTGTTTATAATTCAACCATAATTTGATCACTTTATTGAATTATGATACAAAAAGGTCATTACAGTATCGGATCGTGGGATTATTCACCTTTATTTTTTCTCAAATATGTCAAAAATAGATTATACAATTATTCTCTTAATCAAATATGTCAAAAATAGATTATACAATTCACCTTTAGTTCAGGAGGATTATACAATTTACCTAATTAAATATCTTGAATAATGCTAATAAAAATTAGGGGTGTTACAGCAGCCCCCCATGTGGTGATGAGGTGTAGGTGATGGTGGTGATGATGGTGGAGGTGGTGATGTGATGTGGTGTAAGATTGATTTGATGTTTGGTTTTTCTAAATTAGTTATTATTTTAGTTATTATTTTAGATATTTTATTTTTTTACCATTAGTAAATATATATTTACTGTCTACTCTTATCATGTGTATATGTACATTATAACATGTGCATGTGCATGTCACAAATGTGTACATGTTATTTAAACAACATCGTACAACTTATATACGTCGAACCGTTACGAATTTGGATTCCGATCTTCGGTCATATTTTCATTTGTTAATTAACGTATATATATTTGTAAACAAAGTTCGAAAACTATTTTCTTATTATTATTCATGAATTAAAATGATCTCATTTTAATTATATAACCATATAAATCAATATTAAACGATTGTTCACTATAAGTGTTATTATATCCATAAACCGATATCGACTTTCCCTATAATTTCAAATCTATTATATATCTTTATCAAACTATTATAAATGATTTATTATTACTTTATTACTATTACAAATGAATTATTATCATTTTAAACCAATTATCTGAATAATTATAATAATTATTAAATCATTTAATCTCAATTTAAAATCATTAATTAATTATTAACTATAATGGCATTACTGATGATGTTATAAATACATTTTTTTCCAAAAATAAAATAAATTATTTTATTCAATATTCTAATTTAAATATAAAAATAAGTGTACGTATCCAGTCCCACTCACGACTTTAGATAAAAAAAATTTTTGGCAAAGCCAGCCTATTTTTATCGTGGACAGTCCACATTTTATTAAAACAAAAACAAAGAACAAAGATCAACGGCTACAAAGCACATATACAGCCAAGGACCCTGAAAAAGAAACAACGATACATCACTGGACGATTTTGAAAAAAAGAGTGGTAATCGACGAGGAAGTCTGCAAGAATCTACGAGAATTCCTTTCTTCCTAAATCGCCGCAATGGTAAGCTTGAGGAATCGAAGAAATCGAGATGAAGAGGCCGATGCCCACCTGGTATGTTGAAAGATTCGAACCCACTCGAGAGAGAAATCTCTGATAGTAGGACGCTCAGTAATATGTTGAAGAATCCGTTTCCACAATTGGAAGGAAAATAAGCAATTGAAAAACAAGTGCCCCACATTTTCAGAAGCACGGTTACAAAGGGTGCAAACCGACTGATTGATAATTTGTCTTTTGACCAGATTGTCTTGGGTGTGAAGAGCATTCATCAGGCATTTCCACAGTAGGAGGTTATGCTTAGGGGTCGATCCACTCTTCCATATACGAGTATGCCAAGGGAAAGGATGAGAATGTTGCTGTTGAATTATAGTATTGTAAACCACTGAAGTACTGTGAAGTTTGCCATTCCAGTTTAGCCCCGAATGCTCCACAATCTTGAATGAAGCCTCAACAGAGGACCAAAGATTGTTCAAAGTGGGGGAACTAACATGCGGCAGAAAGAGCTCCTCATCATCAATGAAAGCATTAGCATTAGAATTTAGAGGAATACCAGAGTTCAATATGAGGTTATAATCGATCAAATGGGCCAAAATCATACCTGGAGCACACCAAGGAGAATACCAAAAAGAGTTGTCAGAGCTGCATTGCACCATAGGGAGGTAATGATCTCTATTCTTCATAATTATTTTCCAAAGGAAACTAGCATCTTTATTAACATCCATAACCCAGAAATTACCTCTTTTAAGGTTGTACAGTCTATTCCACTCTTCCCACAACCCCTTAGAATTTCCCAGTAATCTGTTAACATGATGAGATGCAGTGGCTATGTTCCAATTTTTAAGGTTAATGATGCATAATCCCCCTTTATCTAAAGGGTATATAACCTTCTTATAAGCTATTGGAATAAGTTTATTGGAGTATATGTTTCCATGCCATATAAAATGATTAAAGGCCCTATTTAACATGTCAATAAGTTTAGAAGGGATGATGAAGAGCCTAAAATAGTAAGCACACATAGAGATGGCAATGCTTTTAATGATGACAAGTCTACCAGCTTGAGAGATCTTAGTAGCATTATAGTTATTTAATCTATTTGTTATTTTTTCAAATAAAGGCAGGCATTGAGCATTAGTAATTCTTGACTTACACATAGGGGCACCAAGGTACATGGCATTCTGATCCATGACCTGCAAACCAGAAACCGAAAGAATGCTCTGGCAAATGATTTCAGTAGCCCCAGCAATTTTTATATGAGATTTAGATTTATTTATGTGAAGGCCAGTCATCTGCTTGAAATTTTGAAGAATAAAAAACACCCTGGAAATGGATTTATCGTTTGGTTTAGTAAAGAGTAAAAGATCATCAGCAAACATTAAAGTGGAGATTTGAAGTTTTTGACATTTTGGGTGGAAGTCAATATTTTTATTATTGCATTCTATATTGATGAGTTTAGAGAGGACTTCCATAACTATTATGAAAAGAGAAGAGGAGATAGGATCCCCTTGCCTAATTCCCTTCTGAGTTTTGAAATATCCAAAGGATTCACCATTAAGAGATAAAGACACGTGAATAGTTGAAATACAAGTGTATATCCAAGCTAGAAATGGAAGAGGAAAATTCATCTTGGACATAATTGAAATGATAGCCTCCCATCTCACAGAATCATAAGCTTTGTGAATATCAAGTTTCAAGAAGCATCTAGGAGAGATATTTTTTCTATTGTAACCCTTTATGAGTTCTTGAGAAAGTAAGATATTATCAGTGATAGATTTGCCAGGTATGAAACCATTTTGATTAAAAGATATAACAGAGTCAAGGCAACTTCTCATACGAGCTGAAATAATTTTAGCAATACATTTATATATGACATTGCAACATGCAATGGGTCTGAATTCAGAGACAGATTGAGGAAGACTAACTTTAGGGACAAGGGCAAGTTTAGTATGATTAATACCATTTAACAAGGTGTTGGATTTGAAGAAATGTTGAATAGCTTTACAAAAATCATGGTTCACTAAATGCCAACATTTTTGAAAGAACATAGCAGAAAAACCATCAGGTCCAGGAGAACTAGATGTTTTCATTTTTAAAATAGTAGCATGAATCTCTTCAGGAGTAATAAGTTTGATTAGATTACTAGCTTGATCATTGGAGATAGAATTTAAAGGCAACTCTTTAAGGATATTAAGATTATCAACCGAGTCGGTGTGATCAAAAAGATGTTTATAGTATTTAAGGAATGAGTTCTGTATACCAGCATGAGTGTTAATTTCAAAACCCTACATATCCTTAATAGAGAGGAGTAAAGCAGAAGACCTTTTAATTTTCAAAGTATTATGAAAGGTTTTAGTATTTCTATCTCCTTCAATATCCCATGTTTGTTTATTTTTTTCACGAAGCATAATGAGCTCAGATTTTATGGCCAGTTTCAACTTTTTGGTAAGTTCATGCACAGATTCAGCAAGCATTAAGTTACTGGGGTCAGACTGAAGCAATATATGTTTATTATTAAGTTCAGAGCTAATAGTGGCAGACCTTAGGTTGCCAGAACCAAACTTATTTTTAGACCATACTTTAATGGCAATTTTACAATCTTTAAGTTTGGATTGCAGAACGTACATAGGATTGCCAAATTTGGGAGAAGCCCAAATATGAGAAATCAGAGGGAAAAATTCTGGATCAGAAATCCAACTATTGAAGAAACTAAATGTGGAAGGACCTTTATCATTTCTAACCCCCCAATCCAAAATGATAGGGCTATGGTCTGAAAGGGAAGGAGTAGGGAAAGAGGAAATAAGAGAAGGCCAAGCATTGAAAGCGGCAGAATTAAAGTAAGATCGATCTAATTTACAATAGGTTCTAGAACCAGTTCTACTGCAGTTATTCCATGTATAAAAAACACCTGATTTAGGAACTTCATGAAGCTGAGAATGAAGGATTGCATTGTTAAGAGGAGCCACATCGCCCAAAGACAGCGGCAACCCACCCATCTTATCAGTAGAGCTTTGCATGCAATTAAAGTCACCTAAGAATATCCAAGGGCTTGTTGAAATCAGAGAAGGAAGTAAGTCAAGAAAGAGCTGCCTATTAGCTTTCATGTTATCTGCATATACAAAGGTAGTGTTAAATTTGAAATTAGTAGCTAGATGTACAATGTTGCAGTGAATGAATTGTCTGTGAATGACAGAAACATTAATGTTATAAATACTGGAGTTCCACAAAACCAGAAGACAACCAAAAGGGGCTGCAATATGATTGTGTATAAAGTCCCACTCTGGTGCAATGCGTTTAGCAAATTTCTTAGTTTCTTCTTCAGAATATTTAGTTTCACTGATGCACATAATTCCCAGTTTATTGCCTTTAATGATCTGTCTAATTTCATATATTTTGGCTTCATCATGCCCACCTCGAATATTCCAAAATCCTATATTATCTATCATTACTAATTTTTTTTGATTTTTTGGCAGATTGCCTTGTCACTCTTTGTTGTCCCTGATACTTAGCAGAAGCACCCTTTTTACCCTTTTTGGAGTTCTTTGTATTAAGCTTGGCCAGTATTTGCTCATGATTATATTCATAGCCTTCATTTAAGTCATCTTCAGAACAAAATTCAGATTCTGAGGAAGATCCTGAATCTGCTATAGTATTTGTATCTTTTGCAGGAGTAAACAGGGAAATTTGTTGCGGTGGCTTTAAGTTTGCATAAGGACTAATTGAAGGACTACTAATCATAGTAGAATTATCTGCTGCAGTATTTATAGTACACTCAAGCTCTGATACCTCCTTTTCATAGTATGTATTCTGATTAGTTCCCTGTTGGATGTTGTAATTATCCTTTCCATCTTGAGCCTGTTGCTTCTGTGAACTAATTAAATTAATTGTTTTGCCTTTATGCTGCTGTTGAACAGTATTACTAGTAGCAGCTTGCAAGTTTCCGATTGTTACCATGTTCTCTTCTATATATTCTCCTTCTTCAATGTCAGATAGTATGGCGAAAGCATTATTTGTTTCAATTGGAATAGGAGTAACTCCCTGTATCTCTCTTTCTTTGGAAACCACAGTTGGAATAGTATTTTGATCCTTATTTAGGTCTATCTCTGAATCCATTTTACCTTTATTTGGTTCCACTACTTTTTGTTTCACTTGAGGAGCTTTGGCCTTCCATTTCTGTTGTTTATTTTTCCTATTATCCAATATATTTTTCCTGGGAACAGAAGTCTTGATTTTATCTGAGGGAACAGTTTGTTTCGCTAAGTTATCAGATTCGATGCTAACTTTCTCTTCAACACTATTTTTTCCCATGTCACAGTTTTCCGTAGAGTGACCAAAAGCTTTACAAGACGTGCAAATTAGTGGCCTCCATGAATATTCGATATAAACTTTTTGACATGTCTCTTCACCATCTCCTATCAACAAAAATTCAGGTAGCTCTTTATCAGGAGATATTTCAATTAAACATTTAGCATATTCCAATCTCTCCCGTTTTTCTGTTGCTTCATTGAAACAGACTAATTTCCCCAAATGACAGGCAATCCAATTGATGCCAACAAGAGTCCAAGCTATTAGGGGAATATTATATAGATGTATCCAAATTGGAACAGTTCTCACAAGAGATTGAACCGATCCAAAGGCTGGCTTCCATGTTGTGATAATAAACATTTGTCCACGAATAAATGTAGGGTCTGCTCGTAGAAAAAGAAGTTTGTCCTCATCACAACTAAACTTGATAAAATAATTAGCTCCATCAGATTTGATATCAAATGATCCTTTCAGCTTCCAAGTTTTTTTAATATGAGATGTCACGGCCATGAAATTGACTGGTTCACCAAGAAAAAAACCCACTAAAAACCCTTCCCAATAGTTCTTACCTTCTGACACCAGAATATCAAGAGGAGGAAGTAGAGAACCTTGGTAATCTAGAGTGAACTCAGTCGGACTATAGGACCCAACATTCCTAGGCTTAGATGCAAACAAGGAGGACCAAGAAGGCTTCGATGCTGAGATTGATGGAAGAAGAGAAGAAGCAGGGGGAGGCAAAAAAGGGGAAGCCTGAAGAGACGGATCTGGAGGAGCAGAAGGGAGCGGAGGAGGAGAGATGAGAGCAGGAGGGGAGACAGCCAACGCTGGAAGAGGAATGCGGGGAGAAGAAGAAGAAGGAGTAGAGGAGGCCGATATAGCCGTTAGTAAGGACGCCATTGTTTGAGATTTGTGGCAATGCTTGAAAAGCACGACTTTAGATAATTATAGAGCCATTTATCGATAAAATGATTTTTCGGCTATTTTATCGATTTAAATCCCAAGGAAGATATTTTTATAAATATCCATTCAAAATAAGATTACCATTACTATTCATTATTCAAATCAAAATTATTATTATTTATTATTACTCAAAACAATATTATTTATATTATTAACCTTTTATTTGAATATTTTAAAAATAAATCAAATTTATCGAAGTGACAAATTTGCGGGTCGTTACAATTTACCTCTGTCTATAATTAGCACATACCTTTGTTTACAATCAACGTATATGTTTCTAAATGCAATTACTTTTGTTTCCAGTAATTTTTTGATGCTTGATAATCCATAAACTATTTTGTATGTAACAAGCAAGGCAACTTCATATCCAATGTGCCTGCAATCTCCATCACTTGAGATTGAAATTGATATGTGTTTCCTGGAGATTTGACCAGGCAACTAGTGCTCGACATCAGGTAGCACTCGGCATCAGAGAGTGACCGGCATCCAGGAGTGTTCGATGAAGCACTTGGCATCCAGGAGTGTTCGGCGAAGCACTTGGCATCCAGGAGTGTTCGGCGAAGCGCACGGCATCCAGTGGGACTCGGCATCCATAGCGTTCGGCATCCGTAGTGCTCGGCGACCAGGAGACTCGGCGTCAGTTAGTGTTCGGCATCTAGGAGTGTTCGGCGAAGTACCCGGCTTCCTAGTGGAACTCGGCGTCATAGAATGTCCGACATCTAGGAGTACTCGGCGAAGTACACAGCATCCATAATGTTCGGCATACAGAGCGCTCGGCGTCAACCAATACTCGGCAGCAAGAGTGCTCGGCATACAAGAGTGCTCGGCATCAAGACTGTTCGGCATACCAGACTGCTCGGCATACAAGAGCGCTCGGCATCAAGGAGAACTCGGCAGCATCTAGAGTTCGGCATACAGGAGTACTCGGCGTAGTACTCGGTAGCATCAGGAGTACTCGGCAACAAGAGTACTCGGCATCTAGAAGAGCGTTCGGCTTCGACTGACAAACATCCTGCACTTCCCAAACAACAACCACATCGTTCGGCATAGAAGGGACTGTTCGGCATCAGGGACCGTTCGGCACACCTGGTTCGGCATACAGCGACCACTGTACTGGGGCTGGAGCATTCGGCTATCCAGCCCATATTTGCCTATAAATAGAGGGGCAGGGTCACAGTGAAATGGATCCTTTTTTGGGAGAGAACACTGGGGAGACTCTGCCATTTACGAGACTCATCTTCTCTACTTAAACAACTTCATTCAAGCATTTGATTCACGAATTGTATTTGTAATCAACTCTAAAGAAGATCAATAAAGTTTAACCTCAAAGTGGACGTAGGCAATTACGCTGAACCACTATAAATTTGGTGTTCTTACTTTCTGCAATTAAATTAGCATTGTCTTCTATATTTAATTTACTTTCATCACTTATATCTCTACACAATCTTTCTCTACAAGGTTAGTGACCAATTTTGGTGCTAACACTTTGGTGCTTTCATTGAGAGTTGAATTCTCAGACCTCAAGGATCTGCTTTGAAGCTACTGGATTGAACAAATCCCCCAAAGAAGATCCGACTCACTGATAGGACATCCGTTGATTCTACTCAGAGTTCATACCGATAACTCTACAATGGCAAGACCACGTACCAGGTCAGCTTCTCATAATGCGGATGCCCACGAAACTGCTAGTGTGCAACAAGCAGGACCTAGCAATCAACCAACGATTCCGAGTGCAGGAATTGCCGCTCAAGAACAGACTCCGGTTGTCACCAGAATAGAGTTCAATGACTTGATGAGAGAACTCAGGGAAAGCAGGAGACAACTAGGAGAGAAGATGCAAGCTAACGCCAACCTGATGGCACAACTCACTCAACAGCAGCAACAGAATGCTGGGGGCAATCCCGCTCCTTACTCTTCATCTGACAGTTCAACTTCCTCTGATGAACCTCCCAGGCGCAGACGCCGCAAGACTGACGCTGCACGAGCAGAAGCTGCTGTTCAAACAACTGGAGACCGTGACCAAGCAAGAGCTGGAAACTTCAGGACCGGGGTACAGATGGAGGACAGAGGCCCGGATCATCAAAATGCTAACGATGTCGAACCTCAAGACGCACGATTGGCAGATCACCAGGAGAGGAGGCATCAGCATGGACATGCGCATAGAACAGACACCAACCTTCCACCTTCCATACAGACACCAGATCTGACAGCCATGATCAGGCAGTTGATGAAGGAAAATCAGGGGTTATCGAATGATGATTGGGGAGTGTCAAGAAGTCATACTCCGTTCATGGATGTTGTGTTGCAAGCGGCGTACCCCAGGAAGTTTAGTATGCCTACTATCCCTGCGTATGAAGGGAGGACTGACCCCAGACAGCACGTCATGAGGTACGAATGGATGATGGATTCAGCTAGAGCGAATGATGCCACCAAGTGTAGGTGCTTTCCGATTACTCTATCTGGGATCGCTACTATGTGGTTCACCCGACTTCCTCCACGATCCGTATCAAATTTCGAGGAGTTGGCAAAGAAGTTTATTGAGCAGTTCAGGATACACACTACGCGCCCAAAGGACGTGATGTCTCTGTCAAGTGTAATCCAAAATCCCGGGGAGTCGTTGAAGGAATATTTGCAAAGATTCCACGTTGCAGCAACTGAAGTCAGTAATCCCAACGACCATGCAATTCTAATGGCTGTAATGAGAGGTGTGGATCCAGACTCTGAGTTTGGGGACTAGCTGGCAGGAAAACCTCCGGCTACGCTAGACGTTTCTACTCAAAGGCACACCAGTTCATAAGAAGAGAGGAAGCTAGGTGGGTACGATGGGATAAGGCGCCAGGACCTGTCCAAGAATCAATAAAGAGCAACATTGATGTGAAGCAGTCTGGAGACAGCTCGGGAAAGGTCCAGGTCAATGTCCAGAACAAGCCTGGGCAACCCAAGGAGTCCGGAGGAAGGAGTCAAGGGAAAAGAAAAGAAGCGGGGAAGTGGAAGTCGAGAATTCCAAGCTACAGCGAGTATACTCCGCTGAACGCGCCACTTGAGAACATTTACCTATCCACCTGCAATACTTTCAATACAGAAAGCCACGTCCGAAAGAATCAACCGAGGAACAAAAACAGACCGGGAAATATTGTCGCTTCCATGAGACTTATGGGCACAATACGGAGGAGTGTAGACACCTACACGACGCTATTGAAAAGTTGATCGGGCAGAAGAAATTGCAAGAATTTGTGAAGGATCCTCAGGAAGGAGGACAGGGAACGTCCAACCCTGGTCGTGAACCAGCTCCGCGTCATCCCGAGGAGCCTGCCCGTACCATAGGTAGACTAGTCATAAATACAATTATCGGCGGACCTCACCCCGCAGATAAGAATTGGCAAGAGATGGAGTGATATGCAAGTTCCCTGAAGCATGCAGATTTTGAGTGCTGTTCGAACACGGAGGACGGGGCCCCTGCTAAGCAGCAGCGCATAATGACAGACGATATTGTGTTTAGAAGTAGAGACGCTGATCAGATAGAGGCTCCGACCATCGACCCCATGGTCATATCTGCAACGATCGGACCAGCATATGTGAAAAGAATTCTGATTGATTGTGGAAGTTCAGTCAACATCATCTTCAAGAAGGCTTACGATCAAATGAAACTAGAAACAAAAGACCTGAAACCGTCCAAGGCTCGTATACACGGCTTTAACGGTGCAGCAACCGACGCCGTAGGGTACGTTGAGTTACCAGTTGAACTGGGGCAAGGCGAGCGTCGGAGGGTGCGAATTCTACCCTTCGTAGTTTTGGATGTGGATTCTCCATATAATGTTTTCTTGGGTCGGCCGGCCCTGGCTGAGTTTAGGGCAGCATTGGCTCCGTGGTGTTTAACTTTGAAGTTCCCAACTGACAAAGGAGTAGGTATTGTTCATGGTGACCAAGCAGCTGGTCGTTCCTGTTATGTGGCTGAGCTCCGAGAAGCCCATCGGAGGGAGAAGGGAAAGGTTGCGGACAATCCCATCCGCATCCTTAATGCGAATAATTGACAAGTAGTGCCCGAGCCCTGGCTCGGGCATAGTTCTCGGATCTTCGGAGATATAGATCCGAGAGACGACGATGAGAAACCCAGGGAAGAGAAGGCGGCACCGGCTGAATAAACAATTGACATCTCAGTTAGCCGCGACGACCCTTCGCGAATTCTGAAAATCGGATCACAGCTTGGTCCCGAGATGACTGAAGACCTTAGCGACTTCCTCCGGGCGAATCTTGATGTTTTCGCCTGGGCGCATTCTGATATGTGTGGGATTTCTCCCGCCATCACGAGTCATATGTTGAACATAGATCCGAAATACGTCCCAGTTAAATAAAAAAGGAGAGGAATGGATCCGGAGAGGTCCGCCGCTCTCGAAGAGGAGGTGGACAAACTCAAAGCAAATGGGTTCGTCCGCGATGCCCTCTACCCTGAGTGGGTATCCAACCCCGTGCTAGTAAAAAAGGTGAATGGGAAATGGAGGACTTGCGTAGATTATTCCGACTTGAACAAAGCATGCCCTAAGGACAGTTTCCCGCTGCCTAGGATCGATCAATTGGTCGACTACACTGCAGGACACGAGCTGCTGTCATTCATGGATGCGTACTCAGGATACAACCAAATCCCGATGCATATTCCGGACCAAGAACACACCAGCTTCGTTACAAATGTCGGGCTATATTGCTATGTAGTGATGCCCTTTGGATTAAAGAACGTAGGAGCGACTTACCAGCGTTTAGTGAATCGAATGTTCAAGGACCAGCTGGGTAGAACGATGGAAGTCTATGTGGATGACATGCTCGTGAAGTCACGACGGTCAAACGACCACATTCGAGACTTGGCTGAGATGTTCGACATACTTAGGTTTTACGGGATGAAGATCAACCCTCTGAAGTGTTCATTCGGCGTTGCATCAGGGAAGTTTTTGGGATTCATCGTCAATGCTAGGGGAATCGAAGCCAACCTAGAAAAAATCCAAGCTATTCGAGATGTGCAAGCGCCCAGGACTATAAAGCAAGTACAAAGCTTGAACGGAAAAGTGGTTGTGCTAAGTCGATTTATATCTAGGGCAACTGACAAGTGCATTCCATTCTTCGATATCATAAAAAAGGGAAGAGAAATTTTGAATGGACGTCTAGTTGTGAGGAAGCATTCCGGAATCTGGTGAGGCATCTGGAGAGTCCACCAATGCTAGCAAAACCAGTTGACCACGAGATGTTGTACGTATACTTGGCTGTATCCCCGCATGCGATAAGTGCTGCATTGGTTCGTGAGGAGGATCGAGTCCAGAAGCCGGTGTATTATGTTAGCAAGCGTTTAACAAAGGCAGAGAGGAATTACCCTAAAATCGAGAAATTGGCTTATTGCTTGGTGATTGCATCATGAAAGCTTCGCCCATACTTTCAAGCACATTCAATCGGTGTTTATACCGATCAACCCCTGAGGCAAGTACTCCAACGGCCGGAAACTTCTGGAAGATTGCTAAGATGGAACATCGAGTTGAGCCAATTCGATATCGCATACTTACCGCGGAGAGCCATCCGAGGGCAAGCATTAGCGAATTTCATCGCTGAGTTTACCATACCCATCAAACCGGATGACGACAACATCATTCCCCCCGTTCGATGGAAATTATACACCGACGGTGCATCAAACGACCGTTGCTCCGGCGCGGGCGTAGTTCTTATAACTCCGGAAAACCGATCAATCTGTTATGCCCTGAAGCTCGACTTCCCGGCTACAAATAACGAAGCCGAGTATGAAGCATTGATCGCTGGCTTGAAGCTCATCAGAGAACTCGGAATCGAATCAGTCGAAATCTTTTGCGACTCACAATTGGTGGTTTACCAAGTACGGGGGGACTACCAAGCAAAGGGACGAAAGCTTGCTCCGTACCTCATTCAGGTCCAAGAGCTACTATCAAATCTTGAGCGTTATGACATTTCACATATCCCGCGCGAACAGAACAAAGAAGCCGACTTATTGGCTAAGTTTGCAAGTACCGGCGATGCGCAACAAATGGGATTGTATCCTGTCGAAGTCTTGCATGCCCCGAGCATAGACGGGATGAAAGTCGATCTCGTGTTGGAAACAGAAATCGAGAAGGAATCGTGGATAACCCCATTCAAACTGTACCTAACGACCGGAGCTTTACCAGAAAAAAGAAGCGAAAGACGGCAGGTCCTTCGGAAGGCCGCGCGATACGTAATGCAGGATGGGTCGATGTACTGGAAAGGATTCTCAGTCCCATTATTGCGGTGCATTGCTCATGATGAGACAAAGCGGGTCTTAAGAGAGGTTCACGAAGGGGAATGTGGCGACCTTACTGGGGGGCAAACGCTAGCAAAGAAGATCCTCCGCTATGGATATTACTGGCCCACCGTAAACTGGGACGCCGCGGACTACGCAAGAAAATGCGACAAGTGTCAAAGATATGCAAAAATCCCGAGGGCTCCATCAACGGAACTTACACAGATGATTAGTCCCTGGCCATTTGCGATCTGGGGAATCGACATAATCGGCTCTTTGCCTATATCCAAAGGTGGCGCGAAATATGCGATAGTTGCAGTCGACTATTTCACAAAATGGGCTGAGGCAGAACCTTTAGCCACAATCACCTCTAAGAAGGTCATTAACTTCATTGTACGAAACATTATATGCCGCTTTGGCCTTCCGCGCACCATCATTACGGACAACGGGATGCAATTTGAAAGCAGAGAGTTCAAAGAGTTCTGTTTAAAGTATGGCATCGAGAAGAAGTTTGCCGCCGTGGCACACTCGAAAGCTAACGGACAAGTCGAGGCCGTTAACAAAATAATCAAGTCCATATTGAAGAAGCGTCTGGAGAAGGTTGGAGGCAAGTGGGTAGATGAACTCCCGACAGCATTATGGGCGTATAGAACTACCCACAAGTCCGCGACCGGCCACACTCCATTCGCCTTGGCATACGGCTCTGAAGCCGTTATACCCGTGGAACTTGAAGTTCCATCGCACCGAGTGACATACTATGATCCCAAGATGAACCAAAACCTCTTGCTGGAATCACTGGACTGCATCGACGAAAAGCGTGAAGAAGCTGAATTAAGGGCGGTAGCGCACAGACATCGAGTCAAGCGTTACTACGACGGCAGAGTCCGCCCAAGAATCTTTGATGTGGGTGATCTCGTTCTGAAACGAGTCTTCCCGGTACCATCACGCATGAATCCCAGCTGGGAAGGTCCGTACGCCATTGAACGGAAGCTTGGAGAAGGAACATTCAAGCTAGCGACCGTTGATGGCACGACACTCCCCCGAGCATGGAACAGTGAACATCTGCGGCACTATTACATTTAGCATGTTTCCTTTCTTATTTCAGGCACTGTTATTTCCTGCATGTTTCCGTTCAGTCATAACGTAGTTTCTTTTTAAAGTTGTAATCAACCAGTTTAGTTAATTTTCATTAATAAAGGCTTGAAGCCGCATTTTCCATGAATCACTAACGTTTCTGTATCTCACAGTTGAATGACGAACTACATTATCTTGTACGACATACAGACTCGTATAAACAATTCCAAATCTCCGAATCCCCAGAGCGCGGAGCGGAGTACTCTAAGTCCCCAGAGCGCGGACTAGAGTATAAACAAATACGAATCTCCGAATCCCCAGAGCGCGGAGCGGAGTACTCTAAGTCCCCAGAGTGCGGACTAGAGTATAAACGATTTCAAATCTCCGAGTCCCCAGAGTGCGGAGCGGAGTACTCTAAGTCCCCAGAGCGCGGACTAGAGTATAAACGATTTCAAATCTCCGAATCCCCAGAGCGCGGAGCGGAGTACTCTAAGTCCCCAGAGCACGGAATAGAGTATAAACGATTTCAAATCTCCGAATCCCCAGAGCGCGAAGCGGAGTACTCTAAGTCCCCAGAGCGCGGACTAGAGTATAAACGAATACGAATCTCCGAATCCCCAGAGTGCGGAGCGGAGTACTCTAAGTCCCCAGAGCGCGGACTAGAGTATAAATGATTTCAAATCTCCGAATCCCCAGAGTGTGGAGCGGAGTACTCTAAGTCCCCAGAGCGCGGACTAGAGTATAAACGATTTCAAATCTCCGAATCCCCAGAGCGGGAAGCAGAGTACTCCAAGTCCCCAGAGCGCGGACTAGAGTATAAACGATTTCAAATCTCCGAATCCCCAGAGCGTGGAGCGGAGTACTCTAAGTCCCCAGAGCGCGGACTAGAGTATAAACGAATACGAATCTCCGAATCCCCAGAGTGCGTAGCGGAGTACTCTAAGTCCCCAGAGCGTGGACTAGAGTATAAATGATTTCAAATCTCCGAATCCCCAGAGCGCGGAGCGGAGTACTCTAAGTCCCCAGAGCGCGGACTAGAGTATAAACGGTTTCAAGTCTCCAAGTCCCCAGAGTGTGGAGCGGAGTACTCTAAGTCCCCAGAGCGCGGACTAGAGTATAAACGATTTCAAATCTCCGAATCCCCAGAGTGCGAAGCGGAGTACTCTAAGTCCCCAGAGCACGGACTAGAGTATAAACGGTTTCAAGTCTCCAAGTCCCCGGAGCACAGAGTCAGCAAACCAAAGAAAGACAAGAGAATCATTCAAACAAAAAGAAACTAAACTTTATTCGATAAGTTCAAAATGGGATTACATGATCACTCCTACAAAATCCAGACCTGTCTATACAAACTACAAGCTACGGAAGATAAAAGCAATTACAAGACTTAAGCAAGAAGCTCGTTGAACGAGTATATCGATCATTTCTTCGATTTCTTCTTCTTGTCTTCCTTCGTCTTTTCCGATGACTACTCTCCCTCACGCCTTTTCTTGGACTTCTTGCTTGCTAAGGAAGCGGAGTCAGGAGTAGGAGACGGAACATCTAGCGGTTTGGACCTGCCCGGGAGGATGATTTTCAAAGGTCTGTTCCGCGGGTCGGTAAGTTCCAGGATTCCGGGTTCAACTTTGACCTCGGCCTTTTTCTTCTCCTCTTTGGCAAGGCGGTCCTTCATGCTCATATGCGAGGTATGCTCAGTGGCGCCGGTGATTTCAATTTCATCGTCCCCTTTGGTAGGAGATGAAGCGTCGAGATTATCATCATCCAGCGCCCCGATCACCTGAGCATCGGGACCAGGGAGTACTCCCGCGTGGACAGCATCACTTGTTTTCCCAGCCTCCTCCTTGGCGTCATCACTCCTCGGAGTTGGCTCGGCGTCAGAACAACCTGCACGGGAACATAGAGAATGAGCGTTAGAACGATTAGCCACTGCTGAAAAAAGACGGGATCTTTCAACTTCTAAAGAAAGGAGAATTTCCTACCAAGTTCCGGTTGGCTATCGGTGGCGCGTGGGGTTTCACCCTCCAGGATGGGTGATAGCACATGAGCACCGAGCCCGGGATCTTCGGGGTCATAACCAACATGCTGCTCGAATGGATCAAGTGTCGGCCGACCGGCCGATTGGACAGCAGATTGAGCAGCAGTATGAAGAGCAGTAATATTGGCCCCAGACGGGCCGGCTTCATCATCTTTCTCTTTTGGAAGGGGAGAGCCTTTGCTGTAAAGTGCCAATGCTGCGGATAAATCCGATGGCTCATTCCCCCTAAGGAAATCTTTCACCAAGGCCTCCTCATCAACCTCTTCGGAACCCGACTCGATCTTCCTGATCCTTATCAAGGTTTCCCAGGCCTCAGCTAGGGACTCAAGGTAGCCGTCGCCCAAGAATGTTAAGTCACGATGCATAAGGACGCGGGCTCCATATTCAGCAATCAACGGGTCAAACATGTTTTTGACCTCTTCCCTGCCGGCTTCCGCGGCCGCCTCGAGGCGAGAATCAATCTCCTCCGCAGCCTCTCTTTTGCCCTCCTCACGGGCCTCATCCTTCATTTTCTCAACCCCAGCGAGTTCGTCATCGAGCTTTGTTTTCAGGAGTCGGGTAGCAACGATCTCATCACAGTATCGTTGTGATTCTTCTTGAGCAGCTACCTTATCCTCCTTCTCCTTGGAGAGTAATTCTTTCAACTCTTTGACTTGGGTGGCGAGCGCGTCCCTTTCTTTTTGGACAGAGTCTTTTTCTAGGGCGAGGGCACCGCTGCGCTGGACTGCTTCGTCAAGCTCTTTTTTGTGAGCCGCCTCTAAACGAGTAACTGCCTCTGCAGTATCTTTTGCGCTTTGTTTAGCGGCTTCCAGCTTCGTCTTATACGAAGCGAGCTCTTTGTCTTGGAGTTTGATGATTTCTTATCGCTGGCGGCCTCCAGATTCAGACGATCAATCTCGTGTTGACGCTCAACGGATACTTCCAAGATCTTCTCCACCAAGTGCACAAACGCGTCATGTTGAACATAGACGTCGTTATTGCAGGCAATGGCACTCTGTTTCACATGCCCGGGAATATGATGAATGGCCGGGAGGAACTTCAGACCATCGAAGCAAATTTTTGGAAACTTGGCCTTAAGATCGACCATCTTTTCCGCAACAGTTGGGTCCACCGCAGGAGTAGGAGGAGGAGGCTTTGAGAATTCCGCTTTTTTCCGTTGCTCTCGGACTTGCCTTGTACTCGATGAACTGGAATGTTGTTCTCGAGGAGCATCAGATTGATAACCCTTCTGTAAAGACTTCTCCCTATCCAGCTCAGTTGGAGGAGGAAGATCACGGGACTGGGAAGATTGAGAGTGTGCCTTCTTGCGGTGAGAAGACTCGCGGGGACGATTGTCCCTATCTTCATAATCGCCTCTGTCCCTACGTCTTCCTGAACCAGAATCCCGTCCAGAGTGATGAAATACAGAAGAGCCCTGAAGACGATCGAGTCCGTGAGAACACCCCATATCACCTGCAAAGAATGGAGATAACAACGAGTTAAGAAAAGTCCGTGAGATGAGGAAAAACTTGAAGTGTATGATGGAATGCATATGTGCGTGTGTGTCCTAGTGTTCCTCCCGACGGACCAGTTCGTTTATCTTTACTAATCGGGGTGTTGTCTCCTTGGACCGGGAGTTGAACTCCCGCATTGCCTCTAGCGGGCGAAGAAAATTTTAGGGCTTCAGGATCATCAAACCCGTAATTAAGTATGTCTTCGGGAATAGAAAGGTTCGATAGACCCCTCAAGGAACTTTCCAGATGCTGCGAAGAAGCCTATTTCTCAGGCGGGATAGGCGTAACTTTTGAAGTGCCACCAACTTTCTCCTTTTGAACTGTATATTTTAACTTCTTCTTCCCCTTCGAAGGGGAGGATGACGTCTCAATATCTTGAACCTCGATTGCCGGATTCCAAGCGGGACCCACGTTCTCGCCTTGAGTCTCAGGAACATCATCTTCTCTGCGCTCACCTTCTCCGTGCGTATCGGGAGTGCGGCGCGACGACGATCCGGCCTGTTTTTTCCCTTTACCGGACGAAGGTTTGGGAATGCTGACACCTTCTGGAAGGCTGATCCGACGACCAGGGGCTAGCAAGCCAAACCCCGACAGCGATTCATTTGAAATGATAGTCCGGATGTCTCGATCCTCAGCAGGAAGAGCTCTAATGGCCTCAACAGCCTCAGAATATCCTCGGCCTTCCGGACGCGGGTTGATACCTGAAAAGATGAAATGAAGAGTTAGGAAAAGCATGACTCTGATTAAATACGAATAGTGACTCAGCAGAGAGACTTACTGCCTTCAACCCATCTCCTAGCGAAACCAGAAGGGCAGCGCACATAGAACCATTCCTTTTTGTACAGGGCGAATTTACTACATGCCCCCGTCAAGATCTGGCATTTCTGGTATGGCTCGAGGAACATAAAGGAAGGACTGTCTTTCCGTCTCTTGAACATATAAATGTATCTGATATCACCGGCGGTTGGAGGTCTGGAGAAGATGGCTATGAAAAGTAAGTAAGTCCCATATAGAAATGCATGGCCGTTCGGGTGCAGCTGCGACGGAGCTATGTCTATGTACTGCAGAACATCCCGGAGAAATAAATTGAACGGAGGCACGCTGCCCATCCAACACATGAACTTGTTGCAGGTAGTGTACCCGATTGGGGGCAGATGAGGACGATCGTGTCTCGAAGGAACTAACACGTTGGCAAAAGGAATCCCATGAATGGAGCATATCTGTCGCAGAGCAGCTTCGTTGATCTTCGAGGCTTGTGAATCGATCGGATTGTCTAGTAAGATTGTTGCCTCCAGAGCATCAGGTGCCAAGTTATGAGCAGGAGAAGTCGACAGATTAGAAGTATCAACGGCTCCTTGCCTTGATGACGGCCCAGGCCTGTCGGATATAGTGGCGGAGCTAGATTTTCTCGACATCCCAAATAAATAACGAACCTGGCTAAGTGCTTGAGAGAACTATACTTAAAAAACGTTGAACGTTAGAATTAGCAACACGAGTTTTCCCCCACGTGGTGTGTGAACTAGTGCAAGCAATTGTGTACAAGCAATAAGATTTCAAAGATATAAGAATGAGCTTCGAATCGTAGCCCTCGAAGACCGTCATCGCTGACCGTCTCAAAGAGCCCGCCTGGTGGTGATTACAGTTCCAGATCTAGAAAACATGTAATCTATGAAGTAACCGGCTCAAGTGTAGTTTGACATTTATATTGTTCGGCATTTTAATGTTGTTCGGCAATTGTATTGTTCGGCCAAAGACATTATTCGACCTAAGGATTGTTCGGCAATTGTATTGTTCGGCTAAAGGCATTATTCGAACTAAGGAATGTTCGGCAATTGTTTAGTTCGGCTAAAGACATTATTCGACCTAAGGATTGTTCGGCAATTGTATTGTTCGGCTAAAGGCATTATTCGAACTAAGGAATGTTCGACAATTGTTTTGTTCGGCTAAAGTCATGGTTCGACCTAAGGATTGTTCGGCTGAATTCAATGTTCGGCTGAAGTCAATGTTCGGCATGTCAGTTGTTCGGCATTTGGGTATTGTTCGGCTTTAGTTCGTTCGGCTCAATTATAGTTTGACATGTTAGTAAGCGTTCGGCCTGGGATTGTCCGGCCAGGGTAGTGCTCGGCGACTTCCCATTCCACCGTCCGGCGCATGACGACATACGCCGGAGTAGCGAACAGCACCTTTACCTCCTCCAACACCTTCATTCGATCCTCTTCCCTTTAACTTCGGTTCGGCACGAAGAAGCTACGGCAATAAGTGGACATACTCCTAATCATTCCTCCTCGCTATGTCGTTCGGCAATGCAGACGAGCTACACAAAAACCTTCTACACGACATCGTTCGAACATCTCGTTTGAATGAATGAGGAAAAATACCTAAGTTTGCAGTTCGGAGATTGAGATGGTGTAGTTAAGTCTCGAATTAGGACGACTGGACAGGATTGCAAGAACGGTAGAAGTAAAAAGTAAAAGGGGAGAAGAAGAAGAGGACCTGGTTATATAGGGGGAAGGTAGAAGTTGAAAAGGCTATACCCGGTAGAACCGGTCAATACCGGAGTGTTCGGCATCATAGCAGAGTGACGTTCGGCACACGAGAATTGTTCGGCTTCGAGCGTATCGTTCGGCATCCAGACCACGCTCACCACACACCTCCGCTACAGACATCCTCGAGAAGGCATCATTAAGGAAAATTGAACCAGATTCAAAGCGCATCACGTTCGGCCATGCAATGCACTTTGGGGGGCAAGTGTTTCCTGGAGATTTGACCAGGCAACTAGTGCTCGGCATCAGGTAGCACTCGGCATCAAAGAGTGACCGGCATCCAGGAGTGTTCGGCGAAGCACTTGGCATCCAGGAGTGTTCGGCGAAGCACTTGGCATCCAGGAATGTTCGGCGAAGCGCACGACATCCAGTGGGACTCGGCATCCATAACGTTCGGCATCCGTAGTGCTCGGCGACCAGGAGACTCGGCGTCAGTTAGTGTTCGGCATCTAGGAGTGTTCGGCGAAGTACCCGGCTTCCTAGTGGAACTCGGCGTCATAGAATCTCCGACATCTAGGAGTACTCGGCGAAGTACACAGCATCCATAATGTTCGGCATACAGAGCGCTTGGCGTCAACCAATACTCGGCAGCAAGAGTGCTCGGCATACAAGAGTGCTCGGCATCAAGACTGCTCGGCATACCAGACTGCTCGGCATACAAGACTGCTCGGCATACAAGAGCGCTCGGCATCAAGGAGAACTCAGCAGCATCTGGAGTTCGGCATACAGGAGTACTCGGCGTAGTACTCGGTAGCATCAGGAGTACTCGGCAACAAGAGTACTCGGCATCTAGAAGAGCGTTCGACTTCGATTGACAAACATCCTGCACTTCCCAAACATCAACCACATCGTTCGGCATAGAAGGGACTGTTCGGCATCAGGGACCGTTCGACACACCTGGTTCGGCATACAGCGACCACTGTACTGGGGCTGGAGCGTTCGGCTATCCAGCCCACTTGGGAAGTCCAGCCCATATTTTCCTATAAATAGAGGGGCAGGGTCACAGTGAAATGGATCCTTTTTTGGGAGAGAACACTGGGGAGACTCTGCCATTTACGAGACTCATCTTCTCTACTTAAACAACTTCATTCAAGCATTTGATTCACGAATTGTATTTGTAATCAACTCTAAAGAAGATCAATAAAGTTTAACCTCAAAGTGGACGTAGGCAATTACGCTGAACCACTATAAATTTGGTGTTCTTACTTTCTGCAATTAAATTAGCATTGTCTTCTCTGTTTAATTTACTTTCATTACTTATATCTCTACACAATCTTTCTCTACGAGGTTAGTGACCAATTTTGGTGCTAACAATATGCATGTCAGCATGTGTTATAATAATGTTTTTTACATGATTAAAATATGCATCAACATGCATAACAATATTGATAAACAGAATTAGCTTATTGGCAACAATATTGAAATCAATATGCATAATACTACTAATAATAACAATATTCGAAGGGTGATTGAAATGTAATTCAAGCATAACACTTTTAACACTAAATATGCATCAAAAAGTAAATAAACCAACAAGATTTTCACATAATTAATATAACATTAACTTAATGGAAACAAAAGAAGTAACTAAAATATGCTTCAACCTTAAATTCTGATATTCCAAGCAACAATATCTCTCTTACCCATTCCTTCGAACACCAAGCTAGCATCCCAAACACACCCGCACCTCCCTTTCGACCCCTCTACATCCTCGACCATCTTCCCGCCGCCATCAGCACCACCGGTCGCCTAAACCAGTCGAACCCAGCGCAACATTTTGTGCCCGAATGTAGAAGTCGAGAACATGGCTGGGGTTTGGTAGTTTTGGAAAAGTCGGAATAAAGTTTTAGAAGAGGAGTTTTGGGACGGAGGAGTGGAGGATGATATAAGGGAGAATGGAGGGTGAGGAATTTGGATTAGAAAAGCTTGGGGATCGGGTGAGTTGTTTAAGATTGGAGATGAAGGGGTAGGTTACTTGAATCAGGTTTTGGAGTCTGGTCACTTCATTTTTTTTTTATTTTAGCACGTTTGAAGATGATAGGGAAAAAAATAATAGGATGAGCGCGTTTTCCTTCGATGAAGGGAGGCAAACCGCCAAAATTTTAGATTGGAGCCAAAATTTGAGAAGCCAGTATTTGAGAAATGGAGCCAACATTTGAAGAATGGAGTCAAATACTACTTCTTAATTATTAAAGCTTACTTATTAAGTAATAAAAATTAATTATTAAATAGTAAATATTAGTTATCAATTCTTATTTATTCATTAGTAATTATTAATTATTTGATAATCAGTAGTAATTATTAATTATTAATTACTAATAGTAATAATTTAGTATTTATTATAATTATTTAATGGTAATTGTTGGTTATTAATTATTAAAGACTAAACATTTCTTCTTAATTATTAATTTTTATTTAATTATTATCAATTATTAGTTATTAAACATATTTAGTACAAATTTGCATAATTGAATTCTATAATTTTTATTTTTGAATTTAAAAAAAATACTTATTGATTTTATCATTTAATATATTGATTAAATATTTATTAAATATATTTATTTGAGGGAATTAGGAGAAAGGACAAACTTTGAAAAAAATTAGGCTGAAGGACACCAAGTTTCATTTTCGGGCTGAAGGATAAATTTTTGGAAAAAAATTAGGCTGAAGGACACCAAGTTTCATTTTCGGGCTGAAGGATAAATTTTTGAAAAAAATTAGGCTGAAGGACAATGCTAGTTAGAACTAGCATTATATTCAGTCTTTACACTATACAAAATGCTAGTTATAACTAGCATTATATTACATTTTACACTGTATAAAATGCTAGTTATAATTAGCATTGTCCTTCAGCCTTTTTTTTTAAAGTTTGTCCTTCAGCCCAAAAATGAAACTTGTTGTCCTTCAGTTTAATTTTTTTAAAAGTTTGTCCTTATGCCTATTTTCCACTATTTATTAATTATCAAAAATTAAAAATAATTGTTGAATATAGATACTAATTAGTAATTATAAACTATCTATTAATAATCAATGGTGGTAAATTATGAGTAAAACTACTTTTAAAAATGTTATACTTAATTAATATCTAGTTGGAAAAATCAACGTTTTTATAATATTTTTAAGAAGTTGTTAAAAGGGCACTTTGACAACGTTTACAAAAAATGTAGTTTTAGGCTGAAATGTTGTAGAGAGTCATGTTTTAATGTTTAAAAAAACGTTGTAAATAGGATATTTTGTACAACGTTTTTTCTAAAAACATTGTAAAAAGGGACCTTTCACAACATTTTTTAAACAAATGTTGTAAACAAAATGTTAGAGAAGGTTATATTTGTTGTAATGATCGATCTCTCATAAAGATAAACTACATCAATGGTACTCGTATGTGCAATATGAATTATATGCTATATATAATTCTATATAGTTTTGAAAACAAAAATATATAACAAGTACGTTCTCTCATATACACTTGATTCATCCTAAAGTATTAAATCATCTCTATCACTAATGCATCTCGGTATCCCTTAGGTTAACTATGCAGCCTAAGCTTTTATGCCAAATGTGACGAGCACCCTATACCTCCGACACCCAATATACATGTATAATGCACTGTAATGGTGCCCGACCGATGTAGGATAAGTGTTGAGTTGGTAAAGTAAATAAAACAATCACAGAAACTGTTGTATATCTCACAGCATAGGGATAAAATATAATATCAATCACAAATATAAAACATGCAAGACAATAATAACTAAATGAACCATAGAATTAGAGTGCACGGGTTTACATGATTATTGAAAATAGTAATAGAGTTTATACAACCATAAGTAAACTTAAACGATAAACTATCTACAAACACTATCAAGGCTCTAGATGTCGCACAGTAGAAATAGTAAAGCTCCAAAAGTATAATGTATATAAAAGCATGGCCTCTTCTAGTCCATCAGTGCAATGCCACTAGCCATATCACACTTGTCATCTAGTCTACTCATTTAAGAGTATATGAGATAATAAGAAGCAAAGCATAAAACCTCGAGTCAAACAACAGTTTGGTGTGAGCGATAAACAATCTCAAAATACCATGAAAGTCAATATAGTATATGGGACATAGGGTATAGAGAGTCATACCTAACCTGTCCATACATCCAAAGAGTAAGCACATAACAAGCAATACATTCTACTCTACTATCATCGTCATCATCTGGGTGTAGTACAATCTAAGTACAATGTCAGTGTCTAGGTATCCCAGTCATAATATTTACCTAATGTGATAGCCCTAAGGTGATAAGAAAACATGACAAGCATAGCAAAACATAGCATCCATCAAACAATCATCACATCACTCGAGTGCATTGGAGATAAGATAACTCATATGGCACGATCATAAGCCAAAAATTCAATCAAATCTCTGTTTCATAGTGTTCAATCCATGCCGCTTCAAAAGGCCAGGAAATAGACTCACAATCATAAATTCCAGGATAATCCACAGTCATAAGGTCTAGACACACTCGTAATCCAAGTGGACATCCCCACGCACCCTCTCTTCATGAGAACACTAGAAACCTCTGAGTATTTACGATCCATTTGCACACATCATCATAATGGAACATCATCAACATTCCATTCTACTCATATTTATTGTGTAACACAATAGTTATTCTACTCATTTCCATGGTAGAACACTTATCGTTCTACCCACCATTTCCCTTCATAGAACTTGTCCTTGTGGATCATCGTCATAACTCCCATTATCGATTAATCATCATCGAAACACCTCTAGACATCCATCATAATCATAAAGCTATCATCACCAAGTCCCTAAGACACCCCATAGAATACCAAGGCAAGTCCCAAATCCATCCACTAGATTCTCTAAACACACCGAAGTTAACAAGCAAATACACTTTACTTCCTCCACATGCAAAAAGGCCTATCATAGAGCTATAACATCAAAACAAAGCGTCAAACAATCAAACAAACCATCACGTCATGATCCCCAAGCTCCACCATCATATACGCCAAATTTGGCTAAGTTTGGCTACTATCAATAGTGGATTAGTGGTAGGTACCAAACTCCTGAGTTGTCGGTGCCGGCCACTTTGGTCGTACTTATCCAAAATGACTAAGTACAAACCAGGTGAAAACACTATATCGCCTGACGTTTTTAACCAACATAGCATACATACAACATGTACAACACATATATATTAACCAATTTTAGATTTATATCAAAAATGGCATAAATCCAACGATTTTCAGAAAATGATAAGTCCATAAGAACACGTGTGATATCCGATTTGAAACCATTTTTAAAACACTTTAAAATTCTTCTATAAAATCAAGAATGGGTCTAAATCTATTAAAAATTACATTTTAAAGTTGAAAATCATTTCAAAACATTGTTTTTACACTATAACGACAATGATAGAATGGTGAGAGACAGAGTCACCCACCTTAACAAAAGCAACCAAATCCTATGCCAAATTGCAGAGAGCTCCAGTACGAGTGCAACACACGAAATCGCCTCCAAATCGGACCATATATACAAAAGATATGAACAACATAAGATTTCAATTTCAATTTCAATTAGTTAATTAATCACTTAAAATAACCTATTATATAATAAATTAACCAAATTATTTTTTAATAATTACCTTTTATAATCTCCTTTTTCCCACTCACATAACCCACCTGTAGCTCTCCATATCTCATGCCCCTTACACATTCATGCATGGTAATGCCAACCGGCTCCACCACCTATCCAACCACCACCTACACCACCATCGACCCTGCTGCTCGACCCAACGCCGACACCGCCACCCTGTCTACTATTTCCGGCCACCCAAAGTAAACCCACAGACTGCTTCCTTATTTTTATATTTTTTCGTGAAACCTGGGCATAATTGTGCAACCTTCGGACCACCTAACATTGTCGGTGCATGCCTCTTCTCCGATGCCGCAAGGCCCAACCACCCTTCAGCCACCTGCCTACTGCGATAGCATCCTACCATGTAGAAAAACATGAATGAGCCCATAAATTTTGAGTTTCCTCCCTCATTTTCCACCGCTATGTCCATATCCAGGTCCGTTCTTCTACATTTCTTTAATCCTCTCACTGAAATGGACAAACCCATATCAACGGTTTCCCTTATGATTAAATTGCCAAAAT
This sequence comes from Allium fistulosum, assembly GCA_030737815.1. Classification (NCBI taxonomy): domain Eukaryota; kingdom Viridiplantae; phylum Streptophyta; class Magnoliopsida; order Asparagales; family Amaryllidaceae; genus Allium; species Allium fistulosum. The sequence goes on along the minus strand of CM060908.1, from coordinate 78,960,483 downwards.
TTTCTCGGTTGGCGATCTCTCCATTCAACTCCAATTTCTTCTTCACCATAGCATAAAATATGACCATTCCAGCATTATCTTGATCATTTCTAAGCTACGAAAACAACCATATCCTCCAAATCCATTTCGGTTGACCTACAAAATCACCCCCTTTGCTAAATTTGCATTTTTCGACCACCACGGTCGGAGTTGGACCAAATCGAGACCATGGTTGCGTAGTTCTTGAGAAATAGAGAGACTCAAATCCATTTTAGTTGTTCCCCAAAATCACTCCCTTCGCCGGATTCGCATTTTTTCGGCCACCACAATAAGAGTTACATCGAATCGAGACCATGGTTGCATAGTTCTCCGAAAATAAAGAGATCTAAGTTTTATTTCAAACCAAATGATGTTTCTTGCTCAAGAAAGAGGGGGAGAAAGATGGGTGGGAGGGTGAGTTTCAAGGAAATGACAAGAAAATGCAGATCGAAGAAAATAATACGTGGTTATAGTAAAAATTTCAATTTATAGAGTAGTGGGTAGGGTTTGAAAATCAATTATTTTATTTCCAAAATTCCAATCACATTTTATGGTTGTATGGCTTCTAGAAATGTCGGATTACAAAGTCAGCCAATGCCTATCCATTAATTGCCCTTCGGGGATGATAAGTTACATCATATTGGCTTAAGTCGATGTTCCATTTTAGAAGCCGTCCTGAAGTCTCGGGACGGTAGAGAACCTGTTTTAAGGATTGATCTGTTAACACCTTAATGAGGTAAGCTTCGAAATACGGCTGCACTTTCTTTGAAGCTATTAGTAAGCAATATGCCTACTTCTCCAACTTTGGATAATTTCGTTCAGCTTTGGTGAACCATTTGCTGATGCAGTACATGGGTCGTTGAATCCTAGCTTCCTTAAGCAAAAGTGTCGCGCTTAATGTGTGAGCAGACACTACAAAGTAAATGAATATATCTTTTCCATCTACTGGTTTGGACAGAACCGATGGTGTCTCCATGTGTCACAGTAATTCTTCAAAAGCGGTCTGACAATCCTGACTCCATTCAAAGTTCTTATCCTTCTTCAATGCATCGAAGAACGGTATCCAATTATCTTTCGCTTTCGGTATGAAGCGGCTTAATGCTGCATTCTTTCAAATCAAACTTTGCAACTCTTTTTTTAATGTTGGGGCTTTAACAATCCATAGTGTGGCAATCTGCTCTAAATTGGCCTCAATGCGCCTTGCGTTCACCATGAATCCATGAAATTTCCCTAAAGCAACGTTGAATGAACACTTTAGCCGGTTCAGTTTCATTCCATATTTCCGTAGGATCTCAAACATCTTCGAAAGATGATTTCCAGACACTCGTGATTTCACTAGCATGTCTTCCATATACACTTCCATTATTTGTCCAATTTGGTTTTTGAACATTGTGTTCACAAATCTCTGGTAAGTAGCTCTGACCATTTTTAAGCCGAGTGGCATTACATGGTAGCAATACAACCCGAGATCTATGATGAAGCCAGTATTCTCCTGATCAGGCTCATGCATCATAATCTGATTGTATCCTGTGTAGGCATCCATAGATGAGAGCAGTTTGTGCCCTGCGATTCCATCAACAAGTTGGTGATTCTAGGCAAAGGAAAGCTATCCTTCGGGCAAGCCTAATTCAAATCTGAGTAGTCGACGCAAGCTCGCCACTTTTCATACGATTTTCGGACATCATGGGATTTGACACCCACTTAGGATATGTTGCGTCGTGGATGAAGCCGTTGTCTAATATTTTATCCACTTCCTCCTTCAATGCAATGGATCATTCTGAACCTAGACTGCGTCTCTTCTGCCTCACCGGTGTGAACTTGGGATTAATATTAAGCGCATGACATGCTATCTCCGGTTATATCCCAAACATATTAAAATGGTCTAAGCAAACACATATAGATTGACACAAAGAAATTTTATTAATTTACTTTACATCAAGATTCCCATGTGCGATCCTATTTTCAAAACCCGAGTTGGGTCATTCATGTCGATAGGGACAGCCACCGTAAACTCCATCGGTATTGCCCGTACCTCCCTTGTACTTTTCTTCCTAGGGTCCATAGCCTTATCGAAGTGACTATGGTCCTCGAGCCAGGGGTTCTGTAATTGCTATGCTTGCAGTTCACGAATGTGGAGAGTCATCCTCATATTCTTCTCCTTTTCACGGTGCTTTGATTCATGTAATTCAGCAACATAGCATTCTCTTGCAGCACTTTTGTCTCCTCTTATTACTCCTATCTCGTTCTCCATTAGGAATATCATCATGTGATACCATGTAGCCAAAGCGATTCTGAAGTCAATAAGGGTCAGTTAGTCTAAGAAAGCATTGTAAGTAGAATACTCATCAATGATTACAAATGTCTGGATAAGTACCACTCTCCGTTCTCCTTCTCCAAGTTCTATAGGTAGATCGATTGTCCCAACCAGTTGCTTAGGTTCACCTATAAATCCATGAATCTACATTCAATAGGCGATTATATCCTTCGTGCTTATTTTCATCTAGTCAAATTTCATTCGTAACAAAATGTTGATCGAACTCCCACTATCGGCCAAAACTCGATGTACAATTGTTGGACGAAGCCCAACCATTATTACCATTAGGTCAAGAGTTGGCACTTTAATGCCTTCAATGTTACAATTCTAAAACGTGATGTAATTGGTAATCCTTCTTTATTGCTTAGCAGGAGCTCCGTCTTCAATGGAGTAGCAACTCCCTTGAGGGGTGAGTTTCAGAGAACTGGCATATCGTTCCATTTCACCCAACTCTTCTGTGCTGGATGAGGTCCTCCAGTGATGGTGTTTATAACTAACCATTGATCCGTAGGTCTGGGCCCTTCTCCACTGGGTCCGAACCGATTTCCTTGAGCGTTCGATGCTTGTGGTCCAACAGGTTGATCAAGGTTTTGTGGTTACTTCACGTACTGCTGGATCCTATTGTTCCTTATCAATTCCTCAATCAAGTCTTTCAAATGCCGACCCTTATTTGTGTTATTCCCATGAGTCACGTGAAAGCGGCAAAACTTTTCCGATCGCTTTTGCTGCTCCGACACTTTCATCTTGGGCGATTTGTTGTATCGCTCAGTTCCCTGAATGGCAAGGTAGATGTTTCCAAGCTATCATTCAATGGTATATAGTCTTCAGCACTTAGATTCCTCGGATATTTTCCGTTCCCGTCACACCTACCAGAATTCTGGTTCCTCTTTTTTTGATTTGCATTCTTTTGCAGCACTTCCTGCAGCTGCTCCAGAACTGTTTCCATCATGTTTAGCTGCAACATTACATTGAATCACTTCCTTCGGTTGCTCGTTGATGGTTCGGACTTCGATCATACTTGCTTTGTCTAGTCTTAGAAACTGGTTCGCCTTTCGGTGAAATTCTTTCATAGCAGTTGGTTGCTTTATTTTAATATGTTTACCGAAATCCATGTCCAGATGAATAGCACGGACCAAAGCCATAAATACCATGTCTTTCTTTGGATTTCTCACCTTAGTAGCTGCGACGTTAAACCGGTTCAAAAAAGTTTTCAATGACTCGTTGGGCCCTTGGGAAAAGCCAGATAAGGACATCACGTCCTTTGGTCGTGCAGTGTGAAGTCTAAATTGTTCCAGAAACTTTCGTGCCAACTCATCAAATGTGGAAATAGATTTCGAACCGGGTCTCATGAACCACATGGAAGCGACTCCTTCTAGGAAGATAGGGAAACACCTATAACAGACGGCATTCGTAGCTCTAGATCCATCCATATGCCATTCATATTTTAACAAGTGCTGATTATGGCTTGTTATTCCATTGTACGATGGCATAGTCGGCATGGTGAATCTTCGGGGATACTCTTCTCTCTAGATGTTCGCAGTAAAGGGGGTTCGGCTTGGCACAAAACCTCGGTCTTCATTTTTCCTACTCCTGCTTTCCTACATCAATCGTTTGACAATGTTAGGGATGTACTCTTTGCTAGTGCGATTATATGGAAGTCGCCTATCAGGGGCTGCCCTAAGAGTTTAACTCCGTAAGCAATCTTGGTTTGCCAATTGAAGCCTAGGTTCTCCATTCTCTGGGAGAACCATTCCTGCAGCTTTTCATTGGCGTGCAGTTTGTATTGCCATGGCTATTTAAGCTCCCACTCTAGCATTTTGTTTGTTAACATCGGTATTCAATCCCAAGTCTCCACATCAAGTTGTATATCGTCTTCAGAGTTTAAAACGAACATGGTGTCGCCTTCCTACAGAGCGTTCACCCTAAAGTTTGGGTCGGCCCCAAGTAGTTTTGAATCGACACCATCCTATCTCCTTACCGGGAGAACCCATCTACTTCCTTCTGCAACGTCCCCTACAACTTTCGCATTGCTTCTTTCTATCTTTACATTCCATCCATCCGGTTTATACCTTAAATGGAGGAATTTTCTTATTATATTGCAGAAGAAGTTTCCCTTCTAGTTCTTCTTGTTGTTGGCGGTTGCAAAGTTAGCAATGCATCCATCTTATCTCTGATATCTTTTTGACTATCAGTAAATTTCTAGTTTAAATCACTGATTATCTGATTAAGATCTTTTTTAAGGACAACTTCCTGTTGAGTAGAAGATCCGGGCAGCGGATTTCCATTATTTACTTCCATTTGGTTGGTATTTTCTTCATCACCACCAACTGTTGCTTTTATAGATCTTCCACATGCAGATTTTCCTTTCATTGGAGCCATTGGAATAACAAATCTTCAGTTTCCTCAAGCAAACTTTCTAGATCTAACTTCTGGATAATATGCAATCCAAAGTAGAGATCTAGATCAAAGCCTAGGTTTATTTTTCTTAGTGAAAGCACCAAAAAGTTAATGCCAAAAATAGATCAACACCCAAGAATAGAATGTAGGGAACCTTTGAGACCTACATCTAGAAGATAGTTGAAATGAAAGGAAAATAATAGAAATAGAGTAGAGAGACATAAGATTTTATAGTGGCTCGACAATCTATGGCCTACGTCTACTTTATAGCTTTGTTACTAATAGATCTAATGTAGTTTGTTTGAGATTACAAGAGATTCAAAAGATAATAAGTTACAAGTATAGGACCTAGACAGATTCTAAGTCCTAGAATTGCCTAAAGTAGCTGTCTTGGTGACTATTGTGTGGAGATAAAAGATGAAGAACAGGCAGAGCTTTAGCATAGTGATGGTAAAAAATAGATCTTGTGGTTGCTCTATGATTTGTATTTATAAGGGAAATAGTCGTGCTGGGATAGAAGTTTAGTTGGAGCAGAGTCCAGATGTCGACCCAAAGTTGTACAAGAAGACTCGAAGCCATCCGAGTCAAATAAATGAGTCAGTACCGAGTCATTTGACTCGGTACTGAATCATTTCTTTAAGTCGAAATGACTCTGCTCCTTTTCTATCTCCTTCCTATCTTTGAGTAGATGTGCTTCGTACCTTTTTTCTAGTAATTTGGTTGACTTTGGTGATAGTTCCTACATCGCTTGGATTGCTTTGCTATTTGAGTTGTTCTTTTTCAAACTTGACGATAGATCATCAAAATCTCATGAAAACACTTAGACACACTCTGGAGTAGTAGAAAATAGGTTGCATGAAGTTGGTGAGTTTTTCCGGGATGAAAAAATGAGTCAGCACTAATTGGTTTGAGTTGGTGCTGAGTGATTTTCATAAGCGATCTCGGGGTAAAACTTTTTGAGATCTCTTCTTTCCCTCTTCTAAGCATGCCTACCAAATTTCAAGTTGATTCATCCTCATCTCGATGTTCTAACTCCTTATAACTTCTGCTTGGTTAAAAACCGAATTAACATGGCCTATGCAGCTAAATTCATGTTAGGGCTAACAAATTCAGTTACTCAATTAGTTGGGTGTCTAGAAAAGTAGTGTCTAAAGTTGGGTTTGGGTAATCAACTACTCTGCCCTACCTGGCTACCAGCTGGCCTGAAAGATGAAGTAAGCCTAAAAAGTTGTCCCTGGAAAGGCCCAATTTGAATTGGGCCTTCAGCTAATATTCAAAATTATTTTGGAATTAAAATAAAATTTTAAATTTAAAAGTTAAATTCAAATAATAAACATATTATATATGTTACAATATAATTTTCAAAAATGTTTTGAAAATATAATAAAAGTAATTTAAAATTTCTAATATTAATAAGATTAATTAAATTAATTAATTAATTAAATAATTAATTAAATATATATATATATAAGAGATATTATGATATATGTCACTTTGACTTGAATTGTTTAAGATAATGTAAGTGTGTGTGTGTATATAACAAGAATTTTCAAAATTAAAAGTATTTAATTAAAATTGTTTAATTCAATAAATTTATTATAAGTTAATTAATAAATAATTAAATACATACATATACTAAAGATATATGTGTATAACTAGTGTTATAGTATACATATTCAATATAAAACGTTATAATTGAATAATATAAAATTAATTAAAATTTTAATTAATTAAATAAGATTTTATTTATATAATTTTATATATAAGACTATTATATGAGTTAGTTAAATTATAAAATTTATGTAATAGTTTAAAACTTATATAATATGAATTGTTAGGCAGATTTTTCGTCTGACTAACACCTCAAAGCTTTCGAAATTAAAAGTATTTAATTAAAATTGTTTAATTCAATAAATTTATTATAAGTTAATTAATAAATAATTAAATACATACATATACTAAAGATATATGTGTATAACTAGTGTTATAGTTCTAGTGGTCCAGTGGTAAAGACATAGTGGAGTTGCTACATTGTGTTGTAGTGGCACCGGTTCGATACCCAGCGGCCACAATAATGAGACATAAGTGTCCGGGCACTATAAATCCCGGTCTAACCAAAGGCAATGGAATACATAGTATCCATGGCCCCAAAGTTTTCATAGTATCCATGGCCCCAAAGTTTTCAAAATTACAACAGGAACTAAATCCCTAAAAATGGTCTCCTGGCGATTTTCTGTCCGCGTTTTCCTCTTTTCTTCCTGACTGCTTCTCCGTCCCCTCATGTCCTCTTCCCCTCCTGGTTCCATTTCTCTGCGTCTCCCCTCCCCCTCCTCCACTCGCTCAGGCCGCCGTTTCCGGCCCATGGATGCAGTCGCTCTTCCTGACCTGCTCTCTGCCCAAGATTTCCCCCCCTCCGTGCTAATGAATTATCCACCTCTGCAAAATCTTCCGACCAGTGCAATTCTGGTGCTCGTGCAGCTGCTTCCTCGCATTCAGCGGTGCCTGCTGGGTTGTCGTTTCCTGATTTTACGGCTATGCAGCTTCTGTCTGACTCAAATGTGAGTGCTGATGATAGGCTAGGTAGTGTCTTGGGACTAAATACTTTGGTTTCAATGACAATCAATAAAGCACCAGATAGTAAGTATGGTGAAGTAAACGGCTTGGACGTATCTGGTGTGTCTGAATGCTGCAAGGAAGGTGTTTGTTTGAATGCGGCAGAGGGCTCTATCCCTATTGCCGGTGCTGATCGTCTGGCTTCCCCTTTTCGTGACACAACTCCTGTTCCTTCATATGTTGTGGGTTGTCCTGCTGCTCCTAGCCCGCCTGCCCCCAAATCATGGTCATCTCTTTTTACAACATTGCCTCGTAATGCTGGAGTTTATGAAGCGGTTGAGTTTGACATCGTTGAGGAAAACGGAGTGATGATCCCTCCCCCTTGTGTTATACAAGCTGGTTTGGACTTTTGGTCAGGTTACGTAGTTGGATTCTTTCTAGACCCTAATCATCGCCTTCGTGATGTGGCAGCTGCCTGTCGTAGGGCCTGGAGACTTCAGGGAGGGCTTAAAGTTAGGATGGTTGATTCCTTGTACTACCTATTGTTCTCCTCCTTTGAGGAACGCTGTCGTGTTCTTGAGTCTGAGCCTTCCTTTTTTGACGGACAGCCTTTTATTCTTACCCCCTGGTCTCCGACGGTAGCTAGTGTTCGTGAGCAAGTTTTTTCTGTCCCTGTTTGGGTTTATTTCTCCCATATTCCTTCTGCTTTACAGCCGTTGCTAGGCTTGAATTGGCTGGCGTGCAATATTGGTAAATTGAAATGTTTTGACTCAAATACGGTTGCACGTGAAAAGCTTGTATATGCAAAAGCCTTGATTGAGATTACACCCGATAAGCCTCTTCCCACCTCTATTCCTGTCCAGCTTGCCATTGGTCATGTGGTGGATGTTCGTGTTCGTTATGGATGGGTCCCTGACATTTGTTCATCCTGTCATTCTTTTGGTCATATTGTATCTGATTGCGTGCGCCCTGCTGTTCCAGCTGCTGCTCCTAAAATCCCGCTGCCTCGTCCCCCGCTTAGAAAATGGGTTCCCAAAGCTCCTCTGGTTCCTGCTGTCTCTGGTCCTTCCCTTTCCTTAGTCCATCATGTTTCCCCTGTCCCTGTTGCTGTTCCACTTGTACCCCCTGCTGTTCCGGTTCCTTTTTCCTTAGTGAATCCTGTCTCCCCTGGGGAACCTCCGGTTCCCCCTGAGGTTCCCCCCGAGGTTCCGGTATTCTATCCGCCGCATGTTGTTTGGGCTGCGTCTGAACACTGTTGGGTTGATTGTCGTTCTGATATGAGATACAACCCCGTGGATGACTCATATTTTCGATTCATATCTGATGATGTGTTAGATCTCCGATGCCTTTATTATAGTATTTCTGGTGATTCCTTGGTTCTGGACAAGGATGGTTCGTTTGCTGCGACGAATTCTATTCTTCTTGCTGATTCTTCCTGGGATCGTTCCTTTGTTTACTCTTCTGGCACTGACTGTTATGATCCTTCCCTTGCTGCTCTATTTCGACCCTATATTGGAATTCTAGAGGGTGGATCTTCGAAATCTTCCAAGGATGCTGTGGGTGTGGGTGATTCGTCCTCTGCGGAGGAGAACTAGCCGTGATATATTATTCTTGTAGTTGTGACGTATCTGTCATACTCCTATGCTGTTTTAGTTTCTGTTCTAATTCTTAGTAGCTAAGGTGCCTCTACCTTACTCCTGTACATCAACTTATTACTTTCGTAATAAAAGTGGTCGGTCCACTATAAAACCGTCGGCCTTGCCAAAAAAAAAAAAAAAAAAAAAAAAAAAAAAAAAAAAAAAAAAAAAAAAAAAAAAAAAACTAGTGTTATAGTATACATATTCAATATAAAACGTTATAATTGAATAATATAAAATTAATTAAAATTTTAATTAATTAAATAAGATTTTATTTATATAATTTTATATATAAGACTATTATATGAGTTAGTTAAATTATAAAATTTATGTAATAGTTTAAAACTTATATAATATGAATTGTTAGGCAGATTTTTCGTCTGACTAACACCCCAAAGCTTTCGAAAGCTGGTTTCAAGTGGATGTAGGTAAATTAAATGAATATTGAAACTATGCAGAAAATAAGTGCTGAAAGTTAAAAGAGATACAAGATTTATAGTGGTTCGGGAGCGATATCCCTACGTCCATTTCAAAGATTCTGCTTATGGCTTTATTCCTTAATTTGGTGTACAAATACATCTATGACCAAATCCGCCTTTAATGATCTTTTGATTAACTTTCTAAAAGGAGTAAGGAATGTTGAATGATTCTAGAATGTTAGAAAATCTTCAACCAAACCCTTTTCAGTAGCACGTAGTCCTCTATTTATAGCAAAATTAAGGTTCTTCTATTGGTGCAGGGGCTTTTACTTGGACTGATGACCTAGCTTGTTATAAGCGGTTTTGATTCAAACACTTCTCGCCATTTAGTTGAATGTATTTTGATGCAGATTGCTGAAGTGGTGCTCTTATATATAGCTTCTTGGACATCTTTCGTTTATCCTGACCGTTGGTCTTGGTCTAGGCTATCTGTGCTATTAATTTTTGACACTTGCTGAAACGCCTTTGGTTCTGGCAGCTATTGCTCTCGGCAAAGCTTCTTGTCTTGGCTGGATAATGATCTTAGTCATAGTCAACACTTTGGTTCATGCTCTTGTACTACCTGCTCTCGGATACCGAGTTTGGTACTTTGGCTCTCGTTGGAAACTAAAAGACAGGTCTTGAAATTATATGCCAAAGATTTTTTCCTTTCGAGTGTTTGCGATTTATACTTTGTAGAAATTATGGTGCAACACATACCCCTTAAAGTTCACCTCATATGATTAATAAGAGGTGGGCTTTGGAAAGGATAACATCATATCATGTGTAATACTTGTCTTGTTTGTTCCATTTCCATCACAAAGTTGATCATGAGCTTTTGAGTCCAAAAACCTTTTGAAGCATCGCTTTACCAAGACAACTTGTCTAGAGGATTTTGGAAATTTTTTAAAATTTAACCTCGTCTAGAGGATTTTGAAAATAATTTGAAATCTAACCTCATTTAGAGGGTTTTTTGGAAATAATCTGAAATCTAACCTCATCTAGAGGGTTTAGAAATAATTTAAAACTAACCTCATCTAGAGGGTTTTGGAAATAATTTGAAATGAGTGCCTAGTGGCGAAAATACTTTGATACTATGCTCCAGTCATCTAGACTTTGTTTGACATAGGTATCAGTTTTGAAAACTACTAGTGGTGGTATAAAGCCTATACTTTGCATGATATTGTAAGAACGTGGCTCACTCTACAACACCATGCATGGTACTTTTGGCCATGGCTCACTCTTTGCATGACATGATTTGGCCATGGTACACTCTTTTGCACAACACTTTGGTTGTGGCTTACTAGGTGCGTTCGGCACAGTCGACTTCCCGCGACTTGCTTTTTGCACAAAACTATCGGCCATGGCTTAGAATTATTAGGGATCTATTCAACACATGGTTTTTGTTAACCATGGCTCACTATATTGGAAATGTACCCAACTTTCTAATCTTCTTGGGAATCTACCCAACTTCTTAATCTACCCAATGAATGATACTACTTGACCGTGGCTCACTACATTGGGAATCTACCTAATTTTCTAATCTTCTTGAGAATCTGCCCAACTTCTTAATCTTCTTGAGAATCTACACAATGCATGGTACCACTTGATCATGGCTCATTACATTGGGAATCTACTCCATTTTCCAATTTTCTTGGGAATCTACCCAACTTCTTAATCCTTTTGAATTCCCAACGCTTGGTACTACTTGACTATGGCTCACTACATTAGGAATCTACCCAATTTTCTAATCTTCAATACTTTGCCTAATGACAAAACTAAGTAATTACAGTGAGGCGAAATCATTTACTTGGCGAAGCAAAGCAATTACCATGAGGCGAAATCATTTACTTGGTGAAACTAAGCAATTGCTTTCTGTGAGGTGAAATCATTTGCTTGGTAAAATTAAGCAATTGTCGTGAGGCAAAATCATTTACTAGGTGAAACTAAGCAATTGCCATGAGGCGAAATTATTTGCTTGGTGAAACTAAGCAATTGCCATGAGGGGAAATCATTTGTGGTGAAACTAAGCAATTGCTGTGAGGCGAAATCATTTGCTTGGTGAAACTAAGCAATGCCGTGAGGCAAAATCATTTACTTAGTGAAACTAAGAAATTGCCGTAAGGCAAAATTATTTGCTTGGTGAAACTAAGCAATTGTCATGAGGTGAAATCATTTACTTGCCTAAGGGCAAAAGTATGGCTTTGAAACTTGCATGATGTTATTTGATCAAAGCAGTATCATGATAAAATGTTTTGATGCACTTTTCGAAAGTTGCATAATATTACTTGGTCACGACCATAATCACGACTAAAACATTTGATGCAATGTTTGAAATGCTTAAAACTTTTAAAGACCGTAGTTTCACGCGACATACTTGAGTCATGACTAAGAGATTAGTTATCGTTCCAAACATTTGATAAAGCTTTATTTAGATTTTAACTTTGTATTGTGATAATGTTTCAAATGCTTGGCATTCCAAGTCCGAGGTATTCTATTGCCATCTGGTCTTTTTAATCTATATGTTCCAGGAGGGATGACGTCATGAATTATTAAGGGTCCTTCCCAATTTGGGCGAGAGGTCCATTTGCCAGATCCTTGGTGTTTGGCATTATCTTTCGAAGGACGAGGTCTCCTTTTTCAAATTTTCTAGTTTGAACCCTCTGGTTGTAGTATCAGGTCATCTTTTGAATATACTCTACTATTCTCGAAGCGGCTTGGTCCCGGAGCTTAGGTAAAAAATTTAATGACTCTTCTCGGAGCTCTACATTCTGCTGCGTATTATAACAATACCTCTGGTGAGATGCAATATCTAACTCAACCGGGAGCATGGCTTCAAAACCATAAACTAGGGAGAAGGGAGTATGTCCTGTCGAGGTCTTGAAGCTTGCCATATAAGCCCATAGAACGAAAGGCGATTCATCTGTCTAGTTGCCTTTGGCCTTGTTTAATCTTTTCTTCAAACATGCTTTGATAGTTTTGTTGCCTGCCTCTACGATCCCATTTTATTGTGGATGATCTACAACACTTGATAATACCGTGATCTCAATAATAATCTACAAACTCTAAGCTTTCAAATTGAGTGCCATTGTCCATGATAATCTTGTGCAGAAGACTTAATTTGGATACTATATTTTTCATCACAAACTTTATCACCAGATGGTAGGTTATGGTAGTCAAGTGTTTAGCTTCGACCCATTTTCTATAATAATCAATTGCCACTATGGTATAATACTTTACTCCTCCTTTGGTAGTCGGAAGGGGACAAATAAGATCAATGCCCCAGATATCAAAAGGCCATGGACTCATCATTTGGGTGAGCTCGCTGGGAGGAGCACTCATTATTTTTTCATAAAATTGGCACTTATCGCATTTTCTTGCATAGACCAATGCATCTTGATGTAGTGTTGGCTAGTAAAAGCCTTGCTTGAGTATTTTCTTTGCTAGCTTCTGGCCTCCAAAGTGGTCTCCATAAGTCCCATCGTGGGCTTCTCTCAATAATCGTTGACCTCGATATTGTTAGACATCGAAATTATAGAGCTGAAAATCTCATCCTATAAAGTACTCCGTCTATAATGCTGAACTTTTGGGCAGTATATTTAATCTGTCTTGCTTGGGTAGCATCCAAAGGTAGAATGTCCTCAGTTAAATATCGGATACGGCGACATCCAATTTTCTTCAATTATTACTGGTGTTATAGTTTACTTTGGGCAGCCTATCCGGTACATGTATGCTAGGTTTCTCCAGAATCTCAACAGGGATGAAAATGAACTCTCTTACATCCTCTGAGCTTGCATATTTTGCTAAGGCATCAACCCTAGCGTTTTGGTCCTTGGGAATGTTTTCTATATGATAACTCCCGAAAGCTTCAAGTAGCTGCTTCACATGTTTAACAAAGAGAGCTAATCTCAGGTCTAGGTCCTGGTAGTGACCAAGATTCCAAGAATTTATTTGACTATTATCCGGGATTCGCTATATGTTCAGATTTCCAAAATCTTGACGGAAATTGCCATCCTTAATCTAACAATCAAGAATTCATATTCGGAGGCATTATTGGTTACTGAGAAGGCAAGCTTGATTGTGCAATAAATTTGGTGGTTGTCCGTAGTCACCAAGATATAGCCGGCGCCTACCTCTTATTCATTTGAGGCTCTGCTGATGTGCACATAAATGTGTATATTTTTACCACCATATTTAATCTATTTAAATTAAATAAATGATAATATCGGGTATTTTAACTTGTTTAAACCAAAATTCAAATAATTCCAAATTGTCACATATTTATCTTCATCCACGGGCAAAATAGACATTTTTGTGCATAAATTAACTTGAGAAAATTTAATTATAAATTTCCATACTATTTTGTAGGAAATTTGGTGAATTTTACAAGTGGTTACATGATGATATATGCATGCACAAGAGTGAAGAGAAAAAATGAAGATGGAAAAAATTCAAAGTGAAGATAATGGAGGACCCCACCTACCCACCTACCTTAATGTACAAATTAGAGGCTAATGCACATTCTTATGGAATTAATGGCTTCATGTACACTTAAATGAGGATTATTTGAAGCTAATGATTACTTGGCCTCCACACTTCCTAAGAGGGTATTTTGGGCATTCCCCAAAAATATGAATTAGGGTTTAACACATGTATAAAATCCCCTTATGTTTCATGTAACCCTCCTCTCCCTTAGTCTCTCTTTAGTTAGTTTTTAGCTTAGAAAATAAATCAAAGCTCTCTTTCTTTTCATGGCTACTTAGCCATTTCTTTTCTCATGTAATTCTTTTATGCAATTTAATACATGCTCTTTTTCTTTTCTTTTTTATTTCCTTTCATGTTGTAGTGTAGATTTACATTCATGCAAAGTAGATTAGTTTTAATTCTTGTACATTAGCTTCTCTTCTCCATTAGCTTTCACTTTCCTTTCTTTTTTCTTTCATGTTGCTAGCTACATTTGTTAATCAAATGACAAATATGAGAGGCTAAACCCCTTCAATTTAGGGGTAATGAAGCTCTCTAATTATGTAGCTTCAACTATTTGTTAATTCATGCTCTCTTTTTGTGCTTAATGATGATCAATGAAGTGTTTTATTTGTTGTTCTTGCTTTGAATTTGATAGCCTATATTGTTGACACCAAATAGGCTATGCTTAAATAATCACTAACACAAATGCCTCTTCATCAAAATATGATTATGGCATAAGAAAGTTATTTGAAATTAAAATTTGATGGTCTATATTTCTAATCAATAGTTAATAGGCTATACTTAAAATAGATTTCATTTTCATTTTCATTGTCAAATTTCATGAAAGTTAATAAGTGGTTTAAGGGGTGTGTTAAAGTTTGATTGCTTATGTTGGCTAATCAATAGCACAAATACGTCATACTTATGATAAGCACATCAATTAAAGCACTAATGACCATAAAAGAGAGATTATGATTTCATATGTGTTGAATTACATGATCTAGAGAGTGGATTTATTCTCTAAATTGTCCTTTAACTCTTATATTTGCATTTCTTTTCTTTTAGTTAGTTAGCTAATTCTCTAATTCTCTAGCTTAACTTTCACTCGACTTTGGTTTAATTTGATTGAATAGATTTTTTAAAATCATCAATTCCCTACGGATCGACCCGTATTCGCCACGTACTACAAGTGTACGCCGTGCGCTTGCGGTTATTTTTATTTCTAAATTCATTCGACGGTTTTCTAACTCGATAGAAAATCCGTCGTCGAACATCTGCCAACATAGAGTTGTCAAGAGAGTTGTTTATTCTCATTCTCTTCTTTTTTGGCTTTGGCTCCGAAACCAATGCATTCGGTAATGAATTCAGCTAGTGCTTGACCCTTGATTATTGTCCTATGTTCATATGATTTCTCGTACTGGTTGAGTTCTATGGCCCACTTAACTAACCTTCCTGCAGTTTCGGGTTTGCTAAAAACTTGTTGAAGTGGTTAATTTGTAAGGACTTTCATAGGATGGGCCTGGAAATACAGCCAAAGCTTTCTTGTTGTAAACACCAGGCTGTATGCGAGCTTTTTAATTACTAGGTAATGCTTCTTAGCTAGATCTAGCCTTTTACTTACATAATATATGGGTCTTGATCCCGTTATCATCTCTAACTAAGGCTGAGATCCAAAGCGGCCAAATAGAGGAACAGAGTTTGTCATCTATTGTTTAGACAACACCAGGGGAGAACTTAGGTGCTTTAGCGGGTCTTCAAATGCCTTTTGGCATTCATCTATCCATCTGAAAGTAACACGCTTCTTTAAGAGGTTGAAGAAGGGAATGCAATTGTCAGTTGGTCGGCTTATGAACCTGTTCAAAGATGCAATCTTCCCATTCAAGCTCATTAATTCTTTTCCATTAGTCGAAGCCTTCATGTTGGTTATAGCTTTTACCTGATCCGGGTTTATCTCTATCCCTCATGCACTTACGATAAAACCTAGGAATTTTCCGAATTGTATTCTGAAGGTGCACTTATGAGGGTTCAACTTCATTTGATCTAGAGAGCGTCGAATGTCTCGGCTAGATCTGAAACATGACTCTTTGACTGCTTAGATTTAACCAACATGTCATCAACATATACTTCCATATTCTGACCCATCTGATTGGTGAATATTCGGTTGACTAACCTTTGATATGTTGCCCCTGTATTCTTAAGATCGAAAGGCATTAACTTATAACAAAACAAACCTATATTGGTGATGAAATTCGTATGTTCCTCATCAGGCTTGACCATTGGTATTTGATCATACCCGAAACAAGCATCCATAAACAAAAGCAGTTGGTGCCCATTGGCAGCATCTATAACTGATCAATTCTCGGCATAGGGAAGCAATCCTTTGGGCAAGCTTTGCTTAATCATTCAAGTCAATACAAGTCCTCCACTTTCACTTTGATTTCTTTACTAACAACGAACTAGCGATCCACTTCGGATAATAAACATCACGGATGAAGTTATTCTTTAGCAACCTTTTGATCTCTTCCTGTAAGGCCATATATCGAAACTTGTCCAAAGGTCTCCTTTTTATCCTTACGGGAGTAAAATTCTGATTTATATTCAAGTAATGGCAAATGATCGAGGGGTCGATTTCCACCATATCATCATAAGTCTAGGCAAATACATCTTGGTTATGCTTGAGGAAGGAAATTAGCTCTTCTCGGATAGTTGGATGAAAATAAATCCCTATCTTAACAGTCTTAGACTTGTCATTTTCATCGAGGCACGCTCCTTCTAGAGTATCGGATGCTGAAGCTACCTTGGTCTCTTGTCTCAGATCTAGATCAAGCTCAATTTCTTCTTCTCTTGGAATTTCCTGTAGACCATGAGCGATCTTCCTCTTTTCCCTAAAGACTTACTACTCTACCCCCATTCTGTCTCATTATATTCTCTAAGATAGCTTGATATGTAGATTAATTCCTCAACCATGGAATCTTCTTTTCATGGGAAAATTCTTAAAGGTTTCCTACGGCTTTTAGAACTCATCGCATGAACCGTTTCCTTAATTTCGAGGGGAGTAGACTGGTTAATTTTGACATTGTTCTCATAAGATGAAGTTTTCCCTTTATTGATCATGTTCAGGCTTGTATAATACAGTTTCCTTGAGATTCACTGATCTTCCCTTACAGGCCTTTGTCCTATCTCGGTGGGAAACTTTAAATTTAAATGCTTTGTAGACACATACCCATCCATATCATCGAGAGCTGGTCTTCCAAAGAAAGTATTGTACACTGAGGGGGTGTCCATGATAATAATGGTGCTTTCGAAGATCTTATAGTGAGGGTCAGTTCCAATTTTAATCATCAGATTACACTCTTTGAGGGGCATGGTTCTTCATCACTGAATCCATATATGAAAGCTTGACTAGATTTGAGTATACTCTTAGGTAGCCCCATCTTATTGAAAGCGTGCTTGAAGATTATGTTAAAGTATCTCTGGTGTCAAAAATTATCGTTGCAACTTTCTAAAGTCCAATTTTAGCCATAATTACAAGTGGGTCATTTTGGGGGTAGTAGACACCTAGCTCATCAGAGTCACCAAATGTAATTTTCAGCCCAATCTTCTGCTTTTTCTCAACTCTCTTCATCTCATACACCAAGATGTCTCCACTTTTGGCTTCATTAATGTACCTTTTTCAACTACCATTATTTTCCCCAACAACGTGGGGTCCTCCCAAATTGATGCCAACAAAGTTTCAAGGGGCTGGTAAAGACCTCGTAGCCTATGCCTGAGGTTGTGCACTTTTATTTCCCACTAGAGTGGTGGCTCCTTGAGTGTTATCATTCTTCAGAAACTCATTTAACTGTCCTACTCTGACAACCCTATTAATGAAGGACTTCAAAACCAACACTCTTCGGTACTATGTCCATTCTGCCGATGGTAGCTAAAATATTTTCCTCCTCGGTTACTTTCTGTCTCCTTCCTCTTCTTGGAGGGTAAGAGATTCGATCCTGAGTCATGGCATAGATTTGAGCATATGTCAGGGGATATGCTTCCATCACTTGAAGTTCTTTCTTAAATCTTTTGGCCGAAGTGAACTTCTTGTTGTCACCACTCCATTCTGGATTCTTTTTGATAGTTCCCTTTGATTCCTCAATTCGAATTTCTCCTTGAGCTTAAAAAAAGAAATCGTTCATAAATTTGCACTCCTGCCTCGGTAGATCATCCCAAAATGGTGTATTCCTCCACAATCCTAATGTGATAGCAACCAACATGGTTTCATCTATCATGACCTTGCATTGGGGCGCTATGTCATCCAATCTTTTATAATAATCTTTTAGAGATTCTCCTCTCCTTTGCCTAAAGTCGGCGAGTAAACTTAGTCATATTCTATATCTTTTGAAGCAAAGAATTGTGTCAAGAATTCTATGGTTAGTTGTTCCCAAGAGCTAATACAATTTGGTGTAAGCTTTGGATCCATTTCAAGGCGGGTCCATTGAAGGTCGTAGGCAAGAATATGCATTTGATCTCGTTTGAAGCCTGGATTGCTTGCATCTGGATTTCATATAAAGTGATGAGATCTTCAGGATTAGATGTTCCATCATAAGAAAGTTTTGGGATCCTAAACTCCGAAGGCATAAGAGCTTTCATGATTTCTCAGGAAAAAGGTTGAACCTTTTGGAGCTTCATTTTGATGCCAAGACTAGATTGATCCTCTTGCAACTTCTGTATCTGCTCTGATATTCATTAACAAGGCTTCCATTGTACGATCCCCATCGAGTCTTAGAGTTTCAACTTCAACATTTTGAGTTTGTGGCCTATTTTGTTGATTTCCTTCGAAGTTTACCCTTTTGGGAATGTTCTCTTGGAAGATTCCATTCTTGTCGTCTTTTCTGTCTCAGCTTTCTTAGCTGCTTCCATGAATCCAACTTCTAAGGCCTCATTAGACACTGGTAACTCTCCAGGGTTTCGGCTGAAAGTCATAGGGTTCCTTCCTCAAGCATAACCGAAACCGTTTTCTCCAATTCAGCAAAAGTGTTCTTAACTTCATTCTGATTATCATCTAAGCGTTGTGCTATGTCAGAAATGAACTTTGGCATTATTTGTCAAACTCATTTTTGGTAAGGACTAGAGCAGCAGTTTCTTTATTAACAGTTTGATTTATTCGGTCCGCTTGATTCCCTTCATTCACATGCGGTTCTTCTATTCCTTCATACTGGGCAAGGGAGCAAGGTTTCTTTCGAGAGGAAGACTTTGGCTTCATGCTTGATGGGAAGGTTTGAGTTTGCTAGGTTAGAAGAGAATGGAGGTTCGAGCCATTTCTCCTTCTAGCACCAGAAATGTTAGGAAGATTTTTCGTCCGACTAACACCCCCAAAGTTTTTGAAAGCTAGTTCCGAAAGGATGTAGGTAAATTAAATGAATACTGAAACTATGCAGAAAATAAGTGCCAAAAGATAAAATAGACACAAGATTTACAATGGTTCGGGGCCAAGATCCCTACGTCCATTTGGAAGATTTTGGTTATGGCTTTATTCCTTAATTTCGTGTACAAATACATCTATGACCAAATCCGCCATTAATGATCTTTTAAGTAAGACTTTTTAAAAGGAGTAAGGGATGTTGAATGATTATAGAATGTTAGAAAATCTTCAACCGGACCCTTTTCAGTAGCAAGTGGTTCTCAATTTATAGCAAAATTTAGGTTCTTCCATTGGTGCAGAGGCTATTACTTGGATTAATGACGTGGCTTGTTATAAGCGGTTTTGATTCAAACACTTTCCATCATCCGTTTGAATGTATTTTGACGCAGATTGCTGACATGGTGCTCTTATATATAACTTCTTGGACATCTTTCATTTATCCTGACCATTGGTCTCGGTCTGGGATATTTGTGCTCTCGATGGAGCTTCTTGTCTTGGTTGGATAATGATCTTAGTCTAAGTCGATGCTTTAGTTCATGTTTTGTATTACCTGCTCTCGGATACCGAGTTTGGTACTTAAGCTCTCGTTGGAAACTAAATGATTGGTCTCGGAATTATAAGCCAAAGATTTTTTTCCTTTCTAGTATTTGTGATTTATACTTTGTAGAAATTATGGTGTAACATGAATGTATAATCTAAAGGTGGAATATAAGAAACTCTAAATAGACTTAAGTGATAAATACATACGTATAATGTGTATACCATTATTCCTAATGTGTCGGACGCTTAAATCGCGAGGATATTTCATAGAAAATACATTATTCCATAAGTAAATATCACTTAATATAATATATTAACAAATATGAATATTTATTATAAAGTTTCCTCTACCATTTATATATTAATATATTACTTGCATACTCCATAACAGTTGAGCTTTCTTTAAGCTAGGGATGTTATGTGTAGTACTATTAATATATAGAATAGAGGAGGTAAGATAATTGTGCATATGTGTTAAGCATTCCTTAAGGTATGTGCATTATACTTAAGCCATCGCGAAATGGTAGTTATGAGTGAATAACCTCCCTTTATTTGTTGAGCTTTCCTCAAGTAAAGATGAGATAAGGACAAGGAACCACAAGTTAGAAGTTCTATGTGATACCACTAATGAGGAGTTATACATCGTATGCGAGAGTATGATTGTTGAGCTTTCCTTAAAGTTAAAATCCCAAGGTATACGAGTCATAACACCTACTAGTGAAGTCGCTAGACTTCTAGGTTTTATCTTAGGGTTTGGAGAAACATAAAAACCTTGTAACGAACTGGATTTTTCGACCCTCGAAAAATCGACACTAATACGTCCACTGTATTACATGCCGAGAAATCGAATGCCGGAAACCCGATTGTTAGTAAAAAGAAAGAAGAAAGAAGAAAAGGAGAAAACTAAACAACATAGAATCTCACAGTGGAACAAATAATATATAATATATCACAAGTCTTTACACAAAAGCAAAACTATAATATGTATATATACAACACCAATCAGAGTATACTAACGCATTTTAGCCTGGACAGTTATAACAGTCCGTCCTCACAATTGCTGATAGCACACCAGTGAATACAACGGAAAAATAACCATCTACATGAATACGTCTCTGGGCTTCCAACTCGTCTCTCGAAGCTCCAAGCATCCGAACTAATCTGTAATATACTCGGTATGACCCGAGCATTATAATAAAATAACACCCGATTCAGTCTGGAAAACCAGCATGAGAAAAACACACCCAACTGGATTCAAAGTTATAAGAAAATCTTTCAAATCAAAAGGCATCTCATAAGACCACGCCACACATAAACATGACGGGTTTTTACCTTATGATAACCAAAATACTTTTATAAAAATATCCAGTGATATTATAATAATGTCTAGAGGTCAAAGTAAAATATGAAATTAGCTGAAATGCTTGCATCTCACATTTCAACATAGTTGGGCATAATCAAAACCGTACGGTGCTTATTGGAGAATGGATTCCATACAATGACTAGGTACTGGGGTACCACCTATCAAAGTACACGTCTAAAAAATGTACCGAGGACCTCGCTTGGATCCCCTATCAACACAAGACTGGCCTACCCCTTACTAGATAGTATCAAATATGTCATCACCCCGGTTGTAAAGCAACCCTTTTTATCGAGATCTCATGCACAACCAATCTATATATAAATATGTAGATGTATCTAGAAGGGTGACAACGTACCCTAATGGGTGCGACCCACTTAGCCTTGCTACATCTCCCCTGATTTTCAGTCATTCCCGGTTGATGAGGCTTGAGGCTACGATTACCTTTCAAGAAATTCACACTTAATGCTCATTGCCCTCCAATGACAATGTGCTGATAGCATTCATCCATACAAGTCCGTTCTAAGTCTAAACGAAACCGAAGACACTATTCCTACTACATCCATTTTGGAATCACCCTCAGGATTAGTAGCGATTAGCCCTTGCACTTCACATCTCTATCTTCAATTCCATGCTCTTCACGATGTCTTCACTTCGAAATGCATTCGTTGGATCGAAGTGGTTTTTGGATAACATATCTGATCCCGGCCTTTTTGAAACAACGTTCGGTAATTTCCGGTATATTCAACCCCGGTTCTCTAGGAAATAAACAAACAAAGATAAAATTGGAGATCACCTCCTAACCGTTAGTGGACAGATTTCCTTATCATCATCTTAGAAGAACAATACGAGATTTATACGCGCAGTACAACATCATTGGAGATAACTGTGCCATATAACTTCCGTGTTTCTCCTAGATGTTTCCAAAGTTACGTTGGGTCTATTTTCGATAGTTGGTTATTTAACTATCGAATAACAAACATTCAATCGGGATTTTATTTCTTTTGGAAAATCAATATTGGCTCAGTATATAAGAAAGCACTAGCCCCCTTTAATAAGTCCTTAAACATACAATTACTTTGTAAATTACTTGTATATAAACACCTTTAAAAGATATACTCGCAAATTCCTGTATTTCTATATTTTGAAATAGCCATATACTTATTCCAACGGTATAAGTATATCTACAAAACTTAGAAAAGTTCCCTTTTTATTCAATTCTCAAATCGTTTATAATTCCCCTTACAATTCTCCAAGATCGTTTATAAACCATTTATAAAATCTCCGAAAAACATTAATAATTCCTTTACCAAGAATTCATTCACTTATAAACGTCTTGTACATTTCAAAATCATTTATAACTTTTTATGAACCCATATATCATTTATAAAATTCTTTTATAAACCTATAAACCCGCTTCTAAAATTTGTTCATAAATATCCAACCATTTATAAACTCTTTCACCTTGCAAATAGCCCTTCCTTAATTCTTCGAACCATTTTATAATTCCTTTATAAAATCTAAGTCCTTCGACTCTATTTTCGGGTATCAAAAACATTTAAAAATAATTTTAATCATTTGCCTCCAAACATAAAAATTATTAACAATGAAAATAATAAATAAATGGAAATCATTAACTTTAAATATCCTAAAATAATAATTAATCATTATAAAATATTGTTTAAGAAATAATAATAAAAATTAATCTTTAAAATTTTATAAATAATGATAATTTATTTTAAATCTTATTAATAATCCTTATTATAAGTTTCAAATCATAATTATTCCTAAATAATTATTCTTTCAATTTATCAACCTTTTTAATAATTTCTTAAAACATATTAACTACAAACAAATAACCTTTAAACAATATTAAAAATAATTAAATAACTTTAAAATAATATTAATATGATTATATAACTTTAAAACAATTTAAATATAATTAAATAACTTTAAAAGAATATTATTTTAATTAGATAACCTTAAATTAGTATTATTATAATTAAATAACTTAAAACAATATTAACATAATTAATTAGATAATCTTTAAACTATTTTTGAAATCCAATTTTCGGATTTAAAAATCCTTTCTGTCTCAAAAACCAATTCCGGCTTAATCGGCAATTTATAGTATTTTTAAAAATATTAATTCGAGGCCAATAACCACCCAACACTTAACTAATATCGATATTGATTCTTCTTATCACTATTGGGTTTTATTTCCAAACGTATAACGATGTTATAACCACAACATCCACAATCATATTTATTAATCAATAAACCATAAAAAATAAGTATCTTTAAACAATTCAATAATAGCGAGGAATCTCGTTGGATCCCTCCAACCTGTTTCTCCCTGCATCACAAATGTTAGATAATCATAAAATATAAATCAACCGTTTTGAGGCGGGATTCATGTACAAAAGGTCATCCGCTCTTACACGGGAACGTAATAGGGTCTCATCCGCTCCAATAGGCGGAAATATATCCAAACCAACTAATATAAATATAATAATTCATCCAAACAATCATTCAACAATTTTTATTTACTATAAATCATACTAGTTATCTAAAAGTGTGAGATTAACTCACCGAAATTTTCTGCTGTCGCCGAAGCGTTCCGGTTTGGAACTAAAACCGGACGACGTCCGATTTTAGCCCAAATTTCAACAGTCTCCAAATTCATCCAAACTAGTTCCATTGCGAGGCTTTCTTCATCATGAGCGCAACACAAAAAGTTTCGTCTCGATCAGACCTCGTATGAGAGAGTTATGCAATTATTAATTTATCGAAATTTTAAATAATAATAAATTAACAAATACAACTTCTATTAAATTACAACCTTTACCCGTATCTCATCTTCATCTTCCTCAACCTAGAATCGTGCACAAACCCATTCACGCATGCACACTTAAGCACTAATATGGAGCTTCGCTCCGCAAAACTCGAATTCGCCTTCGCCGACACGTCGCTCTTCGCGAACTCGACTCGCCCGTACCCAAAAACCCGAGCTCGGCCTCTTCTATCGAAACGCGACTTGTATCCTCCTCCGACATGACCTGGCAGTGATGCAAATAACATCGAGGCATCGTGACCTCTGAAACTCGGCGACTAGCTGCCATCTGCATCGCCGAATCCAAATCCATACTTCGTTCGTCCAATCAATGCCCAAAATCCTTTAAAACCCTAACCCTAGCTCCACCGTTCAAAATTCCCCCCCCCCAAACTGCTGCGCACGTACAAAGAAGGGTATAGGGCTGAAGTTAAGCATCATACGAGTTCAACGAATCGAAAAGGAGGATTTTTAGTTTAGTGTAGATTTTTATTTTCATTTTTGAAGTCTCATTTTTTTTCTTTTCTTTTCTCTTCGTTCAGGAGATGGTTTAAATAGAAGAAGATGGATGTGAAGACACGTGAAGTATGTGGGCTTGTACAGGTTGAAGGCCGCTGATATAAAGGAAAAAGGTAGTGTGAAGTCAAATCGAAAAAAAAGTATTTAAAATTCAAAATATCTAGTTGTATAATTACGCACTCCAATCGAGGCGTACCGCCTGGCATTCCTAATGTTTTTCGAACGCAACGGAACAAGTCCCGAGGCCTAATTCGATCGTATACAGAAGATAGCTTTTTGAACCCAATTATAATATTAAATTTCGAATATTAATCTCAACGTGTTTCTATCCCGCATGACCAAACGGTGCATCTGATCGCTTCGAAATTTGACGGCGTATTATAATTCATTATTACGGACCCAATGACACTAGTTTCGTTGAAATCCGAGACGGTGCCCCGGAAGGCTATTTTTGTATGTTAATTAAAATGAGTTATTTTCAAAATTGAGTAAATCACTTTTAAATTCAATTTAAAAGTTTTATTACCCTCATTCTTGTTAAATAGTGATTAAATAAGCTTTTAAACTATTTTTATCCAAATAAAAATCCAAGATTCAATTATTTAAATGATTTCAATTATTTAATTCAACAATTAAACTATCCAATAAATCGCTATATTTGGAATTTAAGTTATTTAACCTATAAAATTAACTTTTCAATATTTAAAATTAATTAAATATTCAAATTTCAAATAACTAAAATTCTGGGTCGTTCCAAACTAGTGCGAGTTTATTAATCAAATGAAACATAAAGGTCAACCTTACTAATATTATAAAGACATCCACCATGAAATTATCCAAATCTACTAAGTTAAAACTTGCAGAAAAATGTCTACACTTAAGCTATTTTCTAAAAATGACCAATTTACTGGACCTAACTATGTTAACCGACTAAGAGAGATAAAGAAAGCATTAACTTATGAACATCTTTGGTCAATGATAACCACACCTCCAAAAGAACAACCCGTTGATGATGCATATCCCGAAATAAGAATTGTTTATGATAAATGGGTTTCAGACCTAAAGACCCTCTAGTTTTTATGCTATGTTAGAAATGTCATTACAGAGGCAGTAAGAAAACATGTCTTTCCATGAGATTTTCGATAGTCTTAAAGCTCTATTTGGTCCCATTCTACAAGGTACGAACTTACGAAGAAACTGTTCAATACCAAAATGACCAAGGAAAAGAAAGTGGACAATTATGTTCTAATGATGAAAGACTATATTGGTAAACTTGCATAGTTAAACGTAGGAATAAGCAATGAGATGCAAGTATACTTAATCCTTGGTCTCTTATCTCCCAGTATGAGCTGTCTATATTAAACAATAATATCAACCAGTTGAATGTAAGCCTTGTGGAGCTCCTCAATATGTTGAGGTCAACCAAGTTTTCATCAATGGATCAAGGGGTTGTACTTGCTATTAAGGGGAACACATCATCTTAGAAAGGTTTAAAGAAGCAAAAATGGGTTAACAAGAAAAATAAGAAGACTATTGCCATGGACAAGGGTAAATATAATCATTTTTGCAAGAATGGTCATTAGAAATAGAATTGTATGGAGTACTTGAAGACTGCTAAAGAGAAGAAGCTGAATGGTTCTACCGCTCTCCATCAGTTATATTTATGATTCAAAATTGTTTTGAAATCAGTAAATTATCCTAGGTTTTAAATACCAGATCTGGAACTTAGATCTGTAATTCGTTATAAGGATTAAAAATTAACGTCGCGTGGCAAGGGAAAAATGAGGCTTCAAGTTGTTGATGGTCCTATTGTAAATGCAATGGTAGTTGGAGATTTTCATTTGAATTTGCCGAATGGATTTGTTTGATATTAAATATTTGCTATTATGTAAAAGGCTTTATTTGTGGAATTATTTTTGTGTCTAGATTATCTGAGACTAGTTATGTTTTTCACCGTGCTAATAATTTTATAAACATATTTTAGATGGCAATAAATTGTATGATGGTATTTCAGATAATGATAGTTATATGATCACTACAAATTGTGTTTGTTCTGTGAGTTGTTATTCATATAACAATGTAAATGAAAATTACCTTTGCCATTGTAGGCTGGGTCATATAAGTGAGAAACGACAACACAAATTGAAAATCGAAGGTTTTCTACCATCACTTGATTATGAATCATTTGATACGTGTGAGTCATGTATCAAAGTTTAGATGACCAAGCACCTCTTTGGTGGAAACAATGAAAGAGTTGATGAACTCCTGGGTCTTGTGCATAGTGATGTATGTTGCCCAATGCCTATAGTTACTAAGTATAACTGGTCTTATTTTTTCGCCTTTAGTAACTATACTTACTAGAATATATGTATCTCATGAAGAACAAATCCAATGTTCGTAAGAAATTTACTAAATACAAGAATGAGGTTGAGAACCAAATGAACTAAAAGATTAAAATACTTCGATCCGATCGAGGAGGTGAGTACGTTGGACAACAATTCTAACAATACTTAAAAGATAATAAGATTAACTCTCAGGTTAATCCACCATATACTCCACAACACTATGGTGTTTCAGAGCGAAGGAATCGAACCCTATTAGATATGATTCATTCCATGATGAATAAGGTTGAATTATCTTTGTCCTAGTCGGGATATGCGCTAGAAACCACATCACAAATGTTGAATTTTTTACCCACTAGGTATATGCCTAAGATGCCATATGAAATGTGGGACGAGAAGAAACCCCACTTTAATTATTTGAAGGTGTGGGGTTGTCCAGCCTACATAAAGAATGTCAGTGCCAATAAGCTTGACGCAAGATTAAGTTTGTGTAAGTTTATAGGATATCCCAAGAATTCTAGGGGATATATTTTCTACAACACAGAGAAACAAAAGATTATTATTTCTACACAAAATATCTTTTTAAAAGGAATTTGCATTAAAAGAAATTAACAACGAAGTTATAGATTTGGATTTCAAGAAACTAACGCGAAGGATGAACCAATGGGAGAACCAAGTTCACCCATATATGAAAACATGCAACTTATTAGAAGGACTAGTAGGGAATCACATGCGTTGTTGTGACGACCACCCTATGCCAGTGCTTCAAATAATAACTAAATAGTGAGCTACAGTCGTGCCCGGTCGATATAGGATGATCGTCAGAGTTGAAATAAACGAATGCTGCATAAAATCTATAGTATATCTCATAGCGCATGGATGAAATATAATATCACATATACAATAGAAGAGATAGTAATAATAACGTGAATCAAATCATCATCAGAGTAAGTTATCCACAAAGTCATACATCAATGGTAGAGTTTATACAACAAAATCAAACTCAACAACTGTCTCAAAATACATCAGTAACGGAAATAGGCAAGCACTGTCACAAGCTCCACAGTGTTTCTCAACGGAATAAGTGTAGACTCCATATATGTGTATAGTACGTAATAGCTCCATCCAGCTCGTCCTTCGAACAACTACTACATCACGTAGACTTGTTATTTACTCTACTCATTTAAGAGCAATCGAGCTAATAAGAAGCAAAGCATAAAACCTCGAGTCAGACAACAGTCTGGTGTGAGCGATAAATATATCTCAAAATGCTATGCAAGTAAATATGGTAAGGAACAAGAGTACATGAACCATACCTGGATGTCCCTATAACGAAAGAGTTAGCACACTATAATATCCTACCCTATGATGTCATATAGGTACAATACAACATACAATAGTGGATGTTCCAGTATCCCTATTTCCAGTACCTACACCTAATGATATCCCTAAGTGATAGCCCATAAAAAAACCAAGCAAACATAGCATCCATCAAACAATCCTTACTATCACTCACCCCTATGTCCTAAATATATGATAACTCGTATAACCTCATTGTTGTCAGGGACTAATGGAGAATCTCTATTCTCCGTTGTACTCTCTTATCGCGTAGCCCAAAGCTGGATACGTGTCTCGTAGCCAAAGCTGGACACTAGACCTAAAGGATCTAGGGTATACATGTCCCTCATTTGACCTATGGGCGTCTCCACTTACAATACCCCTACTTCGAGGACAACAAAAAATACTCTGATTTATCAATGATTCCTTGGCACTTTCATCTGAGCCCTTCTTTGCTCCATTTTGGACATCGAGCCCTTCTTGCTCAATCTAATTCCATTATCCAGGTACCCCCATATTACTCCACTTCATACCACTCAATACGAGCCCATTCGGTACCAACTCCCCACACGAGTTACAAACCGAAGGTGATAGATTCCTCAATCTTCGACGCCTACTCCCGCCATGAACCATAAATTGAAGATTCATAGCCTTAATCATGTTGTTACATCGTCATCCAACCTGATATGAACAAGCAACAGCCTCCAGCATGACCTACAGAACCTCATATCAATCGTTCTATCCCAATCAAAGTCAACCTGAGAAGTCGGTGCCAACCTCTTCTACTTTGTGCCAACCTCTACACTTAGCCTCCCAATGGTCAAGCTTCATTCCATTCCTTTCTTGCTTTTAGTACTCCGTGCCTACATGCTTTGACCCTGATTTCTCTACCCAAAACATGTCATCATAGAGCAAGTCCATTCCTCAATGTAACCAGATTTATATCCTAAAAACAAGTCATCATAGCCTCAAGCACTTAACCAATCACAAATCCAATACCATAGGCAACCTTCACTAGCAATATCATTTCCCCTCCAAAAGTAGCCACCACCATAGACCCACCATCACATGTTCGTGTCGACCTCTCATGTCAGTGCCGATATGTGTACTTAGAGAATTAGGTCTCGAGATTTGGTCCTTGAGCTCTTTCTACACTACAGAGCCCGCTCTCCAAGTCTCGTCCAATTCCGACTATGTTTGCCTCCGATATGCTCAATTCTCCAACCTAACTTCCTATGTAATCATAACACTGGCAAAAAACATCAAATCTATCATCCAAACATAGAGTAACAAGTAATTTCCCAATCAAACATGCAATCCATCAAAACAAGATAAATATATCAGTTTAAAACATAGATCTACATATAACATGAATATGAGTGCATGAGCAATGGTGATTGCTAATCAATCTAGAACGTATTTCACAATTTGACATGTAATTAGAGTTAGAAAAGTATTTTATGGCCAAAAATCAATTTATACATGTTAAATCCTATAATTCTACCATATAAACATGCATAGTATAGTGTAATCCCGCCTTTTGGCAAGGCCGTGACACCAAGGACTTGATTAGAAACTAAAGACAATCCGTCCTGAAGATCGGTTGTACACAAGTCCACTATGGATACTAGCAAATTTGGTCTGAGTTCAGATCGAGCTACAATTAACATGGTACGACAGACAAAGCTGCGAAAGCCAATATTCCAAATTTTGGGTCAATCGGAGTTTGTATGCTCAAATAATGGATTGATAAAAATCCATGTAGAAGATGTCAGTTTGTATCCATCAAAATCCATCCCTCTTCGTATCCATCAACACCACTTCCATCCTGTTCGTATCGATCGCACATCATCAATCCATATGTTCGGTTCGTATAGATCAACCCCTTCCCTCCATTTCGTATCAATCGTTCCAGGCATCAATACGAAGTTAGCAATGGAGCATCGATATGAAGATGCCTTCCAAGCTCGATACAAAGACGCCTTCCAAGCATTGATACGAAGCGGCATACAAACATCGATATGAAAGGAACCACACACGATCGACACGAAGAAGGCAAAGTCAACCAAGAGAAACGGTCACTCGGCATGAAATGTGGATCTCCCCTGAACTATCGCTCCATGTCATTGATGAACCACTGATCGATACGTAGCCTATCGATACGAAGAAGTATCGATACGAACAGGGATCGATACGCACGCTTCAGCCCACTTGCAAAATGAATCTTGAATCGATCATAACTCAAAATCTACAAGTCCAAATGCTATGAAATTTTCACTGGAGCTTACTTACCACCTCAAGAATGCCTATGATTGATCGCAGCCCAAATGGACACAATATTGATCGATGCGAAGGAAATGAGATCGATCCCAATCGATCCCAAATGACCCCTGATCGATCTGGTGGGCCCACCCACGTGTGAGAAGGAGTATTCCAAGTTCTGGGGCTTATATTTCAAACCTATACCTATAAATAACACCCCTACGCCTACGGAAAAAGGACTTTTGACTCCACTCGCCGTTACTCTATTGCAACTCCATTGTAACTCGAGTGTTAGAGTGTTGTACTATTGTAATCAGTTGTCAATCAACAATAAACATCAAAACATTCAAAGTGGACGTAGGCTACAATGCCGAACCACTATAATTTCTTGTCCTTTTTCTATTTCTGCATGCTTTTATTAGTGTGATTGTTAGATTAGCCTCGTTTTCCATTTACTTTCTTCACTTTAATCTCTTCAATCACATCCGAAGGGTGTTGTGTCCAATTTTGGTACAAACACTTTGGTGCTTTCTCTAAGAAAACTCCATTTTTCTCTGATTCATTGGATCTACTGCCGTTGTTGGATTGTTAAAATCTAAGGAGGAGATCCAGATCTGTCTTCTTGTGGTTCCTTTCATTCTACTCAGATTACTCAAGATCTAGGAAAGATCTATATCAACCATGGTTCGTACTACTAGAACTACTTCAAATGCTACAGATCTAGAAGGAATGGATAGGAAAAATCCCACGCAGCTGACTACCGTAGGCCAGACATTAGCTGGAGCTTCAGATCCACAAGGTCCTATGACTAAAGAAGAGTTCCAGATCCTCATGCAAGAGCTCACTCAGAGCCGTCAAGAGCTCACCCAGCAGATCCGTGCCAACACGTAGCTCGCGAACCAGCTAAACGAGAAAAGGCAAAGGAGATCTAGGAGGGATCATGTCTCACATTCCTCAACTGAAAGCTCGGCTTCATCTGACTTCAACCACAGATCTGCACACTGTCAACTGGATGGAAATTATGTGGAAGCCTCCAGGCATCAGCGTGCTATGAATCTCGGACAAGCCGGGATTGGTCCTTCTACAGGGCACCAAGCTGGACCCTCCTCCTGAGGAGGGGCGCTTCCTTATCACACCATCAATGACCATGCAGCTACTGCCGCTATAGATTTGGAAGCTGAAATCTAGAACCAGCCAGATCCAGCCCTTCGTCAACACATCCATGCTCATGAACCCTACGTTCCCGAAGATCGGGAGCCAAGGAGGCGAGGAACGGACCGTCGACAGTGCCCGGACCGTCCCCGCAGCATGGAACCTAACCATGCCTTGGCCCCGAACATCACGATGCCTGACATTCCAACCATGATTCGCCAAATGATCTGAGAAAGTCAAGGTCATACCAACGATGATTGAGGAATCTCCAGAAGTCGTACTCCATTCACCAAAGATATACTTTATGTAGAGCCACCTCGTCGTTCAAGATGCCAACTCTGCTAGTGTACGAAGGAAATTCGAATCCTAACCAACATATCTTGAAGTATGAATGGCTCATGAACACCGCTCGTGCTGGTTAAATGTAGAAGCTTCCCTATCTCTTTGGGAGGTATTGCAACTATGTGGTTCACACGTCTACCACCCAGATCCGTCTCATGTTTCGATCAGTTGGCCACAAGTTTGTCAAGCAGTTTCGTATGCATGTTACAAGGCCAAAGGATGTCAACACCTTATCCAGTGTTACTCAAGCTTCGGGAGAGACTCTTAGACGTTATCTGGAAAGGTTTCATGCTACTTGTGCTGTGGTCAGCAACCCCAATGATAATTCTATTTTGATGGCATTGATTAAAGGGATCGATCCCGATTCCGAGTTTGGCAATTGGTTGGCTTGGAAACCCCCGGCTTCATTGGATCGTTTCTATGCTAAGGCAACCCAGTTTTTTAGGAGAGAAGACGCTAGACGATCTAGGAAGTAGGATGATGCGGGGCCCAGTGGTGAAAGCATTCAAAGTACTATTGCTGTGAAACAAACCGGTGAGGATTCCGGAAAAGTACAATTGAGTATACAGAATAAACAAGGTCAACTGAAAGGTAACGGAGGTCAGGGGAAGAAGAGGGACCCAAATCATGGACCGAGACCCAAAGCTCCTATGTTCGATCGATATACTCCCCTAAACATGTCATTGGAGAATGTTTACCTTCAGACTTGTAATACCAGACAGTATAAGAAGCCAGCTCCGAAACCATCATTTGAGAAACAAATTCAGATTGGAAAATTCTGCAGATTCCACGATCGTTATGGCCATAACACAAATGAGTCCTGTCATTTACAAGACATCATTGAGAAGTTGATTAGAGAGAGGAAGTTGGAACAGTTTATGCGGGCTCCGCAGGATGGAGGTGCAGGCCCATCTAACACGAATCAAGGTCAAGGCCAAGCTAGGCTCGAAGAACCCGCATGTACTGGCAGGAGATTGGTAATAAACATAGTGAGTGAAGGTCCTCATCCAACTGACCAGAGCTGGAAGGAAATGGAGTCATATGCCAGTTCGATTAGGCATGTGGTCTTTGAGTGTTGTAGTAATTCTGATGACGGGGCCTCGGCGAAACAATAGAGAACGATGACATATGACATCATTTTCAGAAACCGAGATGCTGATAGAGTCGAGGCCCCCACTATCGATCCGTTAGTCATTTCAGCCCAGGTAGGTCCTGCTTGGATGAAGAGGATCTTGGTCGACAGCGGAAGCTTTGTGAACATTCTTTTTAAGCGAGCTTACGACCAAATGAGAATGGAGGAAAAAGATCTAAAACCGTGTCAGTCACGTATACATGGTTTTAATGAAAGCGCAACTATACCAGCTGGGATGGTGGAGTTGCCAGTTAAGTTGGGTATTGGAGACCGCCGGAGAGTCCGAATGCTACAGTTTGTTGTGTTAGACATTCATTCCTCCTACAATGCTTTCTTGGGCCGACCACCCTCGTAGAATTCAGGGCAGCAATTGCCCCATGGTGTTTGACTTTGAATTTCCCCACTGATAATGGGATTGGAGTATTTCATGGAGATCAGGCGGCTAGACGCGCCTGTTATGTTACTGAGCTGCAGGATGCGCAATGTAAGGAGAAAGGCAAGGGCGTAGAGGAATCTCTCTGCGTCCATTTTTTTGAGAATTGACAGCTAACGCCTGGGCCCAAGCCCAGGCACCACAACCAGTTCCTAAAAGATCTTAACCCTCGAGATAATAATGATGAAGAGGAAGCCAAAGACAATCAGGCCTCCTCGGTAGAGTTGACGATGGATTTTCCGATCCACGATGATGACGATTCTAGAACAGTAAAGGTCGGATCTCAACTCAGCCCCCAAATGAGATAGGAATTGGTTAATTTTCTCCGGGCAAACCTCGATGTGTTTGCTTGGACTCACTTAGACATGTGTGGGATCTCGCCGGACATCGCGAGCCATGCATTAAATATTGATCTGCGGCACGTCCCGGTCAAACAAAAAATGTGCGGTATGGATCCAGAGAGATTTTCTGCCCTTAAGGAAGAAGTAAATAAACTCAAGTCAAATGGGTTTATTCGCGATGCACTATTCCCAGAGTGGGTATCAAATCCAGTGCTTGTCAGGAAATCAAACGGGAAATGGAAAACATGTGTGGACTACTCATATTTAAACAAAGCATGCTCCAAGAAAATTTTCCACTTCCCAGAATTGATCAACTTGTGGATTCAACAGTCGGACATGAGCTCTTATCTTTCATGGACGCGTATTCCGACTACAATCAAATACCGACGCATCTACTTGACTAGGAACATACTAGCTTCGTCACTGACTTGGGACTCTATTGCTACAATGTGATGCCGTTTGGACTTAAGAACGCTGGGGCAACTTATCAAAGGCTCGTGAACTGAATGTTCACTAACTAGATCGGAAATACCATGGAAGTATACGTGGAGGACATGCTCGTAAAATCACGACTGTCCATCAACCATGTTAGTGATTTGGAAACTATGTTTAATATACTCCAACAGTATAAAATGAAGCTCAATCCGTTGAAGTGCCATTTCAGAGTTGCATCGGGAAAGTTCCTTGGATTTATCGTCAATGCCAGAGGAATTGAAGCCAATCCTAAAAAAATCTGGGCGATTCGGAATCTCAAAACTCCCAGAACCATATAGCAAGTACAAAGCCTCAACGGGAAGGTGGTAGCCTTAAGCAGATTTATTTCCAAATCCACAGAAAAGTGCATCCCTTTCTTTGATCTGATCTGAAAAGGAAAGCGGAACTTCGAATGGACAGAGGAGTGTGAAGGCGCGTTCCAAGCACTAATTCAACATCTGGAAACACCTCCCATTTTGTCAAAGCCGGTTGATCATGAGAAATTATACATCTATCTGGCAGTTTCAGCAAACGCGATCAGTGCTGCGCTAATTCGGGAAGAGGATCGGATCCAACAACCGGTTTATTATATCAGCAAGCGGTTGACAGGGGCAGAAAGAAACTACCTGAAGTTAGAAAAGCTGGCTTATTGTCTCATCATAGCCTCGAAAAAGCTCCATCCATATTTCCAAGCTCACCCGATCATGGTCTATACCGACCAGCCGTTACGACAGATCCTAACACGACCTGACACGTCTAGTAGATTGCTCAAGTGGAACATCAAGTTGAGTCAATCTGATGTCACTTACACATCGAGATGAGCCATCCAAGGACAAGTTCTCACAGACTTCATAACCGAATTAACCATACCAGAAGACTTGCCTGAAGCCAGTGAATCTTCTCAGTATGTATGGAAGCTATACATCGATGGTGCATCAAACGACCGTTGCTCAGGTGCTGGAGTGGTACTCGAAACCCCAGAAAGCCAACCCATATGCTATGCTTTGAAGTTTGACTTCCACGCAACTAATAACGAGGCCAAGTACGAAGCTTGACTAGCTAGACTTAGGCTTGCCAGAGACTTGGGCATTATTACTGTGGAGATTTATTGTGACTCGCAATTGGTCGTATGCCAGGTTCAAGGAGAGTATCAAGCAAGAGACTGGAGATTGGCCCCATACCTTGCTCGGATTCAGGAAATGTTAAATCAGTTCGATTACTATGCTATTCATTGTATACCCCGAGAGCACAATCAGAAAGCTGATTCTTTAGTGAAACTGGCCAGCACTAGCAAAGCACAACAAATGGGACTCATCCCCGTTGAGACACTTACTGCTCCGAGCATTGACCAAATGGAGACAGACTGGGTGCACGAGGCAACACCCAAGGAGGAGTCATGGATGACTCCATTCAGAAATTATCTTGAGCACGGAACTTTAACCTAGCACAGAAGTGAGAAAATAGAGGTTCTCTGAAGAGCTTCATGATTTATTATCCAGAATGGAGTCCTGTACAAGAGAGGATTCTCTGTTCCTTTACTCCGGTGTATCGCCTACGATGAGATCAAACGAGTGTTACATGATCTGCACGAGGGGGAGTGTGGCGACCACATCGGGGGGCAAGCCCTTACAAAATAGATACTCAGATATGGGTACTACTGGCCAACCATGAATCGAGATGCATCAGATTATGCCAAGAAATGTGACAGGTGCCAGAAGCATGCCAGGATTTCAAGAGCCCCGCTTACTGAAATCGCTCAGATGGTCAGTCCATGGCCGTTTGCCACATGGGGCGCCATTGATATAATAAGGACTTTACCTTTAGCCAAGGGTGGTGCGAAGTACGTCATCGTTGCAGTCGA
The DNA here is from genome assembly GCA_030737815.1 of Allium fistulosum. Classification (NCBI taxonomy): domain Eukaryota; kingdom Viridiplantae; phylum Streptophyta; class Magnoliopsida; order Asparagales; family Amaryllidaceae; genus Allium; species Allium fistulosum. The sequence continues at coordinate 78,924,309 of CM060908.1, read as the reverse complement.
TTACTTTACCAAATGGGCAGAAGCTGAGCCCTTTGCCACTATCACGACAAAGAAAGTAATTAGCTTTGTTATGCGCAACATCATCTGTCATTTTACCTCCCACGAACAATTATCACCGACAACGGGACCCAATTTGATAGTGTCTAATTCAAGGATTTCTGTCAATGCTGCCATATCCAGAAGAAATTCTTGGCAGTAGCTCACCCTCAAGAAAATGGACAAGTTAAAGCTGTCAACAAAGTTATCAAGTCCATTCTGAAGAAACGACTGGAGAAGGCTAGAGGCAAGTGGGTCGATGAACTTCCCATGGCCCTATGGGCCTATCGAACCACCCACAAGTCCACGACCGGCTATACTCCATTTGCACTTTCCTATGGCTCTAAAGTCGTTATTCCTATTGAACTAGAAGTACCTTCTCACTGTGTGACTTATTACGATCCAAAGACGAATGCCATACTACTTGCAGAATCTCTGGATTTACTACACGAGAAGCATGAAGAGGCTGATTTGAGGGCAGCCGCACACCGCAGTCGAGTCGCTCGATTATACAATACTAAGGTCCGACCCAGAACCTTCGAAGTTAGTGATCTCATACTCAAACAAATTTATCCGGTCCCTTCGCACATGAAACCGACATGGGAAGGGCCATATGTTATCGAGCGGAGACTTGGAGACGGCACATTCAAACTATCAACTGTTGATGGTCTCACTTTACCAAGAGCATGGAATAGCGAGAGTCTCCATCGCTATTACACATAGCTGGCTTTTATTCATTCAGTCTACTTTTCCTTTGAAATTTGTTTATGCATTTTTTGAATTCGAACTTGTAATGTGGCAACTGACTTTGCCGTACTTTCTTATTCCAGCAATAAAATGCAGGCTCATCAAGCCCGACTGGCGATTCTTGAAATGCATCGTGCGACCATCACGACGTACGAAGAGTCAAGTCCCATCCCACGATGGGACTCATTCAAATAGGGAGTGACCGTGATTTGACTGGTCACTTGCTAAGTGAAACCCCTAGCTCGGGGGCAAACAACGCTAAAGAAAAGAGGGATTGAAACACGACAGTCCTGTAACAAACTCCAGCTCCCGGAGTGCGAGCTTGTGTACAAACTTCAAATCCAAACTCGAAGAGGATGGATCCATCCATCCATCCATACAAACTTCAAAGCCAAATCAAAGTGGATGTGATCTGACCGTCCACAACCTTGATCAACTCCTTGTTCCTAGAGTGCGAATGAGATCCTAATACCTAAACAGATGTGATTGACCATCTGTCGACTAACTCCAGATTCCCGGAGTGCGAACTGGAGTACAAATGCAAATGGGTGTGACTGACCACCCATCAACTAACTCTGGTCCCGAGAGCACGGACCGGAGCATAAGCATTAAATGGGTGTGACTGACCACCCATCGACTAACTCTAGTCCCGAGAGCGTGGACTGGAGTATAAATACTAAACGGGCGTGATTGACCACCCATTAAATAACTCATGTCCCCGGAGTGCGGATGTGATTCCAAGCATTAGACGGGTGTGACTGACCGCCCATAGCATAACTCATGTCCCTGGAGTGCGGATATGATTCCAAGCATTAGACGGGTGTGACTGACCACCCGTAGCATAACTTATGTCCCTAGAGTGTGGACATCATTTTGAGCGTCAAATGGGTATTACTGACTGCCCGTAAATTAGCCTATGTCCCCGGAGCGCGGATATGATTCTAAGCGATAAGTAGGCGTGACTGACCGCCAGCATGCAAACTCGATCCCCAAAGTGCGGATGCAAGTATTAACAGATGAACGAGTGTGATCCTATCACTCAAACTCATTTTACTTTAGCTTTATTCCGACTTAGTTAAATTAAAGCTAGCAAAGGCAGAAAACGACTGTCGACTGACTACTTCAATTCTCCCCGAGAATGAGGGCATAACTCAAGTACCAGTCGCTGGCCGAAATAGCACAACGTTGGGACTCGACTCAATGTTTGGTTATGACCCGAAGCCATGACTTCGGAACTTAATGACCGGACTCGAGTTCAACTCAAAGACTAAAGCCCCACAAGTACATTGAATGGAAACGCGAGTACTGAAATACTTAAACAAACCAACGCAAAGTTATGCTAAAAAAACAAAAAGAAGTTTATTTCCACTGTTCTTTGAAAAAAAATAAGTACAAAAACTTATTCAAAGGATTCCTATAAGCAGGGGCCGAACCCACATCTATACACGGCCTACAAAATTAAAAGAGGATCCTATTCCAACTATCTACAAAAAGTAAAAGCAAAAGTGCCAGTCTACGCCTTTGATTTTTTATTCTTCTTGCTCTTCTTTGGCGTAGACCCGCTTGGACTACTGCTCGGATGTCTCTTCGAGCCTTTACCTCCCCGGCCTGCACCAGTTGGCTTATCTTAGGCTGGGGGAATAACAGCTGTCTCCTCCTCGAAACTTAAAGGGATCGGAATACCCTCCGTATGTCGAACTTGAGGAACGATGGCACCCTCAACGCTGGAAGAAAGAGGCATGCTGGTATCGATGATGGTGCCACCCGGAGAAACAATAAGCATAGGGACCGGGCCGGGATCTGCCATGCCACCACCAACACTACTAGATTGCTTGGCTTGCTCTATGTCAACTTTAATTTTCGCTATTATCTCCTTAGCTCGATCTGTGCAAATCCCCATTGGCATGCTACTAGTCGGGCCCGAGGAGCTCGTAATAACCACATCTTCATCAATGACGAAAGGCATTTCGGTGATCGGGTCGCTTTGATGGCCGAGGAGTGCTTCCATCATTTGTTCATCAAAAACGCAACTGCTTTTGTGCATCTCCCCAGCGGATGTGGCGACCGTTGTAGTTGTAGCTTCTGTTATTAGTGCCTCCTGCTCGTGATGCATTCCTTGAGTTGCAGGAGGATCAAGTGATGCAGAATCTAAGGCTGAATGAAGATAGGAGAAAATATTAGTAATGTCTTCTGATAGTGTCCCTACATTTGAATGAATGGAAGAAGTGTTCAAAATACCTTCCTCAGATTGACTTACATGCTAGGCCGATGTCCCTTCAGAGCCGCATTCATGTACCGGAGATAGGTGCGGCTAGTCAGGGTCGTATCTTAGAATAGCCGGAAGATCAAAAGAAGAAGTAGGCTCAGATTGAGAGACTTGGAGCGCTTCGGAGCCTGCTTCATGATGTTCAACTCCAGATCCTTCTCCAGTGTCCGTAGCAGCAAGCTTTTCCTTTTCGAGAGCAACGATAGTGTTGTGGAGGACTTTCGGCTCATCTTCGACAAGTATTTGGTTTTCCAGTTCGAATTCGTCGATGGTTGTAGTGTTACGAGTCACCTTCTCATCCTTCACCAAACAGCTCCAAGCCTTGTACAATTGAAAAGGATAACCTTCATCGAGCCAGGTTAGATTGCGGTTTCTTAAAACGTTGACATTGTATGTGACTAGGAGATCTTCAAATTCGTTCTCCATCCTGGCCTCTACTGCTTTAATTTCATTCTCAATTCTGGCCTCGGCTTTCTGAGCCTTTAAGTCCACCACATCTGTTTCATCCTTGAGTATCACTGCTTGTTCGCATGCCTCCTGGGTAGATTTGTTAGCCTCATCCTTCTCCTTGATGGCCTCGGCAAATTTCGCCTTTAGCTTGTTAAGCTCTTTCAGTGCAGCATCTCTCTTTGCTATGACAGTAGTATTCCGGTGGCCCATCTCTTCCACCAAGGCCATATGTGTCTATCGCATTCTTTCCATGGATTGTTTTGCCTCATTGGCTCTCTTATCGGCCTCCATCTCTGACTTCCTTGAAGATTCGGCTTCATTATTGAGCACTTCTATTTTCCGATTTTTCTGAGCGAGATCGGTCTCAATTTTCTCAATTATCTTGGCCCGCTCGAAGGCTACCGTCGAAGCCTTTTCCGCAGTTTTCACCCATTCCCGGTACTGGCTATAAGCATCATGCACGTAGTCCTATACCGTTCTTTCCATGTCATTGGGAATCCGTTTCAAGTTTGGAGCGAAGTAGAAGCCTTCAAAGCAGATATTTGGGAAGTCTTGCTTTAACTTAGCAATCTGAATGGCTCCCTCTCTAGTGGAATCTATAGCGGCTGGTTCTATAATGATGGGAGCTTCTGCCTTAGTCCTACGGCGTTATTCGCCAGATTTTGAAGTATGAGGAGGCATTATTTGGTGGGCGGTCTCAGAGGGTTGTCTGCCGGAGCGGGAGGGTTTTGATGAACCTTTAGGTGGAGGCGATCACGACCGAAAGCGATGCCTATATTGATGTGCCCTCTCCCTCTCCCTTTCATAGCACTCACGCTCTTGGCTGGAGTGATGTCCACGGTCGTAATCTCTTTCAGATCGCGTCTATAAGATTCAAAGTGAGAGCTGGATGCGCGGCGTTTAGAACGAAGACTGCTAAGCATCGACCCTTGCCTCACCATTCTATCTGTAAAATGAAAAGAGAAGCAGAATTAGTTATGAAATTAGAAAACATGTGATTAGAAGTTGTGTGATGTCGTGAAATGTGTGTATGCATATGCCAACCCCCCAACCAACCGATTGTGGTGGCCTTGCTCGCTAGAGTTTGATCCCCTACATCAAAAGCACTTAAGCCTGCATCGGTTTGCGACGGGGAGTGAAGTCCCTATAATCCAAAATCTTGGAATGAAGTCAATTCATCGGGAATAGGGATATCCGCCAATCCTTTCAACGAACTCTCCATTTGCGGAGAAGAAGTCTCTTGACTTATAGCAGCCACGGCAGGTAGAGATACCACAACAGTTTTATGCCTCTGAGATTTATGGGCGAGAGCCTTGCCTTTTCTTTTCGATAGTCGAAGATTATGCGAAGGTGCACTACAGGCTCATCCCTAGCCGGCAAACTCTCGTCGTCATCGTGTTCGGTGATTACGACTCCAGGAGCTCTTCGTCCTCCTTGCCTTACCAGAGCCACCCTAGGAACTCCTACTAGCCTGATGCTTTGATCTCCCTCTATCAGCCCCATGACAATTAAGTTTTCATCAGTAAGAGCTTCATCAATTTCTCTGAGCTCGGCCGGCACCAATTGGAGAATCCTTACTATCTCCTTAAATAGCGCTTCTTCGGGCCGTGGAATCTAAGCTGCAAAAAATGCAAAGTATTAGATTCAACATCAACTCATATCCAGTTAATCGACAAAGGAGTTGGAGCACTTACGTCTAACTAACCACCACCTGGCAAATCTGGGTGGACACCGAATGAAGAACCATTCGGTTTTGAAGTAGGTTAATTTACTCCAAGTGCCTGCCACTACTTGGCAGTTTCTGACTACTTATAAGAAGGTGACCGAAGGGTTGTCCCCACGACTTTTGACGTTAAATAGATATATGATTTCCTCGACAGTCGGGGGCCAGAAAAGGTGCTCCATGAAGATAATATACAAGCTGTTGCGCAGAGCATATCCGTTTGGATGCAATTGAGAAGGCGCAATCCTAAAAAAGAACAGCACTTCCTGAATAAATTGGTTGAACGGGGGCAACGTCCCGGTTGCGCACATGAACCTATTACAGGCGGTATACCCTTCTGGAGGATTGTGGCTCTGTCCTCTGGCCTCGGCAACAAAACATCATTTATAGATAATCCGTGCCTAAGGCAGGTCCTGCCTAGCATATCTTTGAAGATTTTAGAATGAACAGAACCGTCCGGGTTTAGGACTAAAACTTCACCGGCAATTCATCCGGGGCGGGACTAACTACATCTGCCGCAATGTCTAGCACTTCGATTCTAGGGAGTAGAGGACTCTGAATATCCTACAACTCGAAGCTTCCGGGATCCATAGCTATTGAACTTAGTAAAAATCATCATTAGATGGCAATACACCCATGTTCCCCCTTGTGTGAAGTGCATGATCGTGTTGGGTAATGCAGTGCAATATAATACTTTAAATTTCTACAAGTTCGAAGGATGTTAAAACGACAAGACTTCGAGTTTCAACCAGAGTGACCGTCATCGCTGACCGTCCCAACCGTGCCATCCCGACTTCGAAGAACGATCCATGTTAAAGTTCATTAAGTTTGTCAAATTATAGTTCCATCGACGAGCTTCGAAGGATAGTCAGATATGCAGTTTAATGGTCAAGTCCAGATATGCAAGGCTAAAGCTCATCGGAGTCGAGTGTTCAAATATGCAAAAGTTCATATCCATTGAAGTTCAAACTTGGATCATGCCACAAGAGCCCGGCTTCGTATCAATCACCAGTCAAGGCTTCGTATCGATCACCAACCATGGCTTCATATCGATCGCACGGCCATGGCTACGTATCGATCGCTCCAGATCGATACGAACTCCCACAATTCCAGATCGATACAAAGCTGCTCCCTCCATCCATCATTTCCATATCTATATGAACTTCCACATTCCAGATCGATACAAAGATGCTTCCTCCATCCACCATCGATATGAGTAACTCCATCGTCCCAATCAGCTGCTCTTCCTCTTCCCCAAGCTGCCAAAACTGCATTACTACTTCCTCGACCTCACTCCAACCAAATTCCGACATCAACGACGCCGGAATCGGCCACGACAATGGATGAAATGGCATCGAGCCCCAAGTCTCGTCATTTTAAAGTTGATTTAACTAGTCAATTACCTAGTTTAAAGAGTCGGTTTGAAGGATTAATGGGTTATTTGATTTGGAGACGAAGGCGTCCTTTTTTTCCTCGTGTTCTCAATCGATACGAAGGAAGGTTAAAAGCAAGAGCAAGTAAGAAAATTTGGCTAATTACAAATGGTATATATATGACTTCGTAACCAAGGTAGAAAACACTTCGTATCCCAGTAGCCAAAACCGATTGAAGCGGTCAAAATTTTGTCGATACGAAAGACGTTGTGCAAACAAACCTGGGACAATCACTGGCATCGATGCGAAGACACTGATTCATATCCATCAGCCCAGAGCGATCCATAGTCTAACACATCAGAACCATCGATGGGCGCCCTTTACTTCGTATCCATCGATACGAAACAAGTATTCCAAGATCATACCATCACGTATCGATGACCACCGATACGGAAGTCACCACAAGATCATGTTAGAGCCACTCAACTCCATCGATACGAAACGCCTATTTCGTATCCATTAGCTTGAAGACCCAAGACCTCGTATCTATCGATACAAAGCATCTCTAAGGACTATCCATTTCATATCGATAGCCATCGATACGAAGCATGTATTCCAACATTTCAAATCGATCCAGGAGAGGATCGATACGAAGGAGTGACCTAAAACAACCATCAATCGTTGTTACAACTCGAATTTCACATCGATCCAGGATAGGATCGATACGAAACTCGATCCAAACAAGAACCAAAGAACTTGACAACGACCCATGAATGAGCAAACGTGAACAGGAGTCAGGTTAACATATGTGCATGTGTGACGAACTAACGTTCAATTTTCAAAATTAACAAGAATTGAATGCTTACCTGGTGACAACCAAAACAACAAACGATAAATCGCTAGCACTCAATCTTCAGTTACAACAAAACACTGCATGGTCATTGGCAGACAACAGTTCAACATTTATATTGCTGGAAATCCATCAAAGGTTACATCTCTTGATGAAAAGACGACGACTATACAACGAATCGGATATAACTTTTTCAGAATGAAGATTGTAGCTTTTCAAAGCACGTTAAGTTCACACAGGACATATTTTGGACGACAAATGTTATCCCGCCTTTTGGCAAGGCCGTGACACCAAGGACTTGATTAGAAACTAAAGACAATCCGTCCTGAAGATCGGTTATACACAGCTCCACTATGGATATTTGAAAATTTGGTCCGAGTTCGGATCGAGCTACAATTAACATGGTACAACAAACAAAGCTGTGAAAGCCAATATTCCAAATTTCGGGTCAATCGAAGTTCGTATGCTCAAATAATGGATTGATCAAAATCCATGTAGAAGATGTCAGTTCGTGTCCATCAAAATCCATCCCTCTTCGTATCCATCAGATCTCGTATCCATCAATACCACTTCCATCCTATTCGTATCGATCGTGCATCATCAATCCATATGTTCGGTTCGTATCGATCAACCCCTTCCCTCCGTTTCGTATCGATCGTTCCAGGCATCAATACGAAGTTAGCAACCGGGAATTGATACGAAGATGCCTTCCAAGAATCGATATGAAGCGGCATACAAACATTGATACGAAAGGAACCATAAACGATCGATACGAAGAAGGCAAAGTCAACCAAGAGAAACGATCACTCGGCATGAAATGTGGATCTCCCCTGAACTATCGCTCCACGTCATCGATGAACCACTGATCGATACGTAGCCTATCGATATGAAGAAGTATCGATACGAACAGGGATCGATACGCATGCTTCAGCCCACTTGCAAAATGAATCTTGGATCGATCAGAACTCGAAATCTACAAGTCCAAATGCTATGAAATTTTCACAGGAGCTTACTTACCACCACAAGAATGCCTATGATCGATCGCAGCCCAAATGGACACAATATTGATCGATACGAAGGAAATGGGGATCGATCCCAATCGATTCCAAACGACCCCTGATCGATCTGGTGGGCCCAACCACGTGTGAGAATGAGTATTCTGAGTTCAGGGGTAGATATTTCAAATCTACAGCTGTAAATAGCACCCCTACGCCTACAAAAAAAAGGAATTTTGACTCCACTATGCCTTTACTCTGCCACAACTCCATTGTAACTCGAGTGTTAGAGTGCTGTACTGTTGTAATCAGTTGTCCATCATCAATAAACAGCAAAATATTCAAAGTGGACATAGGCTACAACGCTGAACCACTATAACTTCTTGCCTTTTTCTATTTCTGCATGCTTTTATTAGTGTGATTGTTAGATTAGCCTCATTTTCAATTTACTTTCTTCACTTTTATCTCTTCAATCACATCCGAAGATTGTTGTGCCCAATTTTGGTACAAACATATAATGATAAGGCATAAACCACTCACCAATTACCCAATTTAACCTCTTTGAATGTAGATCAAATCCAAACAGCGATGAAATGCACTTTAAATTGAGCAATTTGATTGCCCTAGCTTTAATTGAAGATCCAATCTCTAACCTACAATCTAGTTTGATTTAGAAAGCAATTTAGATAATTTTAGGTTAATTTAGGATGGATCTAGATCTAATTAGGGTTTAGACTTGATTTAGAATGAGAGTGAAGTTTGCATTTGACTCCTAAAGTCCTTATTTATAGCGACTCTCTAATTATACTAATGGGCTAACTAATGGGCTTTACTAATTACACTCTAATTCTGGCCAGCAGCTTTCAAAACTTAAAACAGGCATTACTTTATAAGTGAAAGTCCAATTTTCTATTATGACCACTCGTCGGAAAGGGAAACCATCATCCTGAAGCAATAGTACTAGTTTGAGACTCTGATTCGACTCCTATCAAAAGTTATATCCCAAACAAGGTTATCAAGGTCAAAATGGTCACATAAAAATTCGGGAAAAATCATGAATGTGTAAAATGTCTTCAAGAGTCATATCCCAAAATTATAGAGTCATACGACCTCATACAAATAAAATAAAAATATTTTATGATCCTCCGATACGTAAAATACGGGTCGTTATATTCTCCCCCTCTTTAGGAATTTCGCCTCTGAAATCCCCAAACAAGTTAAAACGTAAGCAATCATAATTATCCCACATGCCTAACAATCATAAGCAACCACCAACTAGATCAAACATGAAGCCATGCAACCAATAGTGCCTACCCTAGCATGCAGAATACTAATTTATCTAATATAACATACAATGGCGAAAGTATATACGATAAACAGTGGATCTTACCATTCAAAGAGGTCCGGACACGTATTCCTCATGCTCTCCTCCGTCTTTCACGCACAATCATCATCACTTTCACTCTATTGTACTTTACTAGCTTCACCATCTTTCTCTAAGCTGTTTCATATTATGCCTAACAATACGAAGCCCCCTATTAGATTTAGAACTTTTGGTTCTACCTCAACATCTTCTAGCTGATTCGGTGTAATCATCATGCCTAAGTCATACTCAAACTTCCGTAGGTAATAGATTGAAACACATCGTGCACGTCCGTCATCTTCTAAGGTAAGTCGACTTTATATGCTAGCCTTGCAGTTCTCTCGAGTATCGGAAAAGGCCTTATGAATCTTGGTGCCAACTTCCCCTTCCTACCGAATCGAACCACATTCTTTAGAGGAGAAACCTTCACAAACACCATATCTCCGACAGAAAACTCTAAATCTCTTCATTTCTTATCAGCATAGCTTTTCTGCCGATCCTGAGCAGCTTTCATTCATTGTCGAATGATTTCAATCTTCTCTGACATTTCTCTTATCAAATCTGGCCCAAGTATTGATTTCTCGACCGCTTCCAACCAACATGAAGAAGCGATATATGGTCTTCCATACAATGCTTCATATAGATCCATACCAATAATCGACTGATAACTACATTTGTATGCAAACTCCACCAAATGCAAATAGTCATCTTATGATCCGCTAAAGTCTATAATGCATGCCTGCAAAAGATCTTTTAGTATATGATCTACTCTCTTAGTCTGCCCATTCGTTTGCGGGTGATAGCCTGTACTAAGATGTACCTCCATCCCTAATGCCTCTTGTAAGCTCTTCCAAAACCCACTAGTGAACAACGGGTCTCAATCGCTCACAATGCTCTTTGGTACATCGTAGAATCGTACTATCCACTTTACATATAACTTCGTCAGTTTGGATGCTGTTCTACTTTACTTGACGGGTATAAATCTCGCACTCTTAGTCAACTGATCTACTATGACCCAAATGTCATCGTTCCCTGCTCGAATCATTGGCAATACATCTATAAAGTCCATCGATACTTGTTTCCATTTCCACTCAGGAATATCTGACGGTTGCAACAATCCACTAGGTTTTTTCTACTCTACTTTTACCATTATGCAGTTCATACACTTCGAGGTGAATGCCCCAACATCCTTCTTCATGCCTTCCTAGTAGTAGGTTCGCTTCATGTCTCGGTACATCTTATTACCACCAAGATGGATAGTCAATCTGGAATGATGACACTCCCTTAGCACTTCATCTCGCAATCCATCAACATTGGAAATAAATAATCTTCCGTCCTTACGAAGACAACCTTCTCGGTCGAGCTCGTATTGCTTCATAGCTCCAGACTCTACTCTTTCTTCCATCTTTGCTATTAACTCTACTAGCCTAGCATCTCATTTCTGGCTAGTAATGATCCTTTCAATTAGAGTAGGTCTAATCGTAAGCTTGCCAACATTTTAGGTTCTAACTCATAGTGAGGCCTGAAATCAAATCCAGCTATATACTCCATTTTCTTCCATTCTAAGCACATTGCTCCAAACCTAGCATATCTTCTACTTAATGCATCGACAACTACATTCCCTTTTCCTGGAGTATAAGAAATACTAAATCATAAGAGGCCAAAAACTCCAACCACCGTTGCTGTCGAAGGTTGAGATTGTTCTGAGAGAAAAGGTATTTCAAGGATTTATGGTCTGTAAATAGCTCAGACCTCTCTCCCAATAGATAGTGCCTCCACATCTTCAAAGCAAAAAAAATCACCGCAAACTCCAAATCATGAGTTTGATAATTCCTTTCATGTGGCTTTAGTTGTCAACTAGCATAAGCAACAACTTTCTCTTTCTACATCAAAACTGCTCCTAATCAAGTACCGCATTCATCTTTGTATACTTACATTCCCACTTGGAATTGTCAACACTATGAACTTATCAACCTCTCCTTCAGAACCATAAATGCATGCTCATACTTCGCATCCCATACAAAATTTTGATTCTTCTTCATCAAATTGGTTGATGGTGCTGCTACCTTCAAGAAGTCCCTTATGAAGCATCTATATTATCCAACCAATCCTAGTAAACTCCTCACATCCATAGCATTCTTGGACTGATTCCAATCTTGGACCACTGCCACCTTTATAGGATCCATTGCTATAATTTTTCTGGAAACAACGTGACCTAAGAATCTCACTTCTTCTCTCTAGAAGTGACACTTTGAGAACTTCACTCTCAACTTGTGCTTCCTCAATATCTCTAGCGCAATCCTCAAGTGCGTCTTGTGCTCCTCTTCGGTTCTAGAGTAGATTAGGATATCATCCACGAACACAAGCACGAACATATTTAACTAGTATTGGATAAACTGATTCATGAGATCCACAAAGTATGCTGGAGCATTGGCCAATCCAAATAGTGTCACCAACCACTCATAGAAACCAGATAGCGTATGAAACGCAGTAATAGGCACACTCTCTTTCGCCACTCTAAGCTAGTGAAATCCTATTGCCAAATCCATTTGAGAGAACACATTCGCACCGTGCAACTGATCAAACATGTCATCTATACGCAGGAGTGGATATTTGTTTTTCTTCGTCACTTTATTTAGCTCATGATATTCCATGCATAACCTCAAAGAGCCATCTGCCTTAGTCATGAATACAACTGGTGCACCCCACTTTGATATGCTCCTTCGAATGAACCCTTCCTCAATCGGTCATTCACTTACAGCTCCAATTCCTTCTGCTCTCCGGGTGCCATATTCCTCAAAGGTGTTTAAAAACGAATTTTCTATCGGTAAGAAAATCACCGAAAAAATGTAATAAAAATAACCGCAAGCGCATGACATACATTTGTAGTACGTTTGTGAGTAAGGTTCGATCCGTAGGGAAATGGATTAAATTTTCTACTCAATCAAATTAACCCAAAGAGTTTGAAATTGTTTTAATTAAAAAGGAATGCAAGAACTAACTACAAATAAAAGTGATTAAAAATATGAGAGTAAGAAACAATTTAGAGGAAAATCCACTCTTATACTCTCACATAAAATCAACACAAAATCAATTTATGATCTCTCATTTTATTCTAAGTAGAATTAGTGATGTATTTATCATAAGTATGGTCAATTTGTGTTATTAAATAACACAACTTAAACCATCAAACTATAATACAACAATTAAAACCACTTATTAAATGTGATGAAAATGAATATGAAACTAAAACAAAATCTATTTACTTTTTTTTTGATTTGTAACATAGATCATCAAATTTTGATTTTATTTTAATTCCATAATCAAAATCACTTAGTTAGATGTTAATGTAAATTGTGTTTTTATTTGAGTAAGAATAGCCTATTTGTGATAAACAACATAAGTTATCAAATTCACTAATAAACTTACATCAACATCTAACTATCGATGAAGCATAAAAAGTGATAATAGATTAGCAAATATGTTGAATCTACATGGTTTATGAGAGCTTCATTACCCCTAAATTAAAGTGGTTTAGCTTCTCATTTTTATTATCATTTCAACACATGTAGATTGCAACATTAAAAAGCAAGGAAAGTAAGAGATAATTAAAAGAAAAGAGAACTAAACTAGTAGCATAAATTAAATCCAAACTAATTGCATTGAAAAGAAAACTAATCTACTAACAAGAAATTGAAGAGAGCATGTAAATAAAAGTAAGCATGAAAATAAAATAAAATAAAAGAAGAAGAAGAGGCTTAGGAAGCCATTTTATTTCTCATTAATTTTGTGGCTGCAACTTGCATAATATGATAAGGAGATAAAAACTCCATTACATGAACACAAGTGGGTTATTTATACATGACTAAAACCCTAATCCATTTTTAGGGAACTCCCTAAAATGCCCTTGAGGTATTGTCACCTCCAAGTTACCATTAGCATGAAATTAATCCTCCATTAAATGTGCACATGCCTTTAATCCCCACTAACATGTGCATTAGCTCTTAATTGTGGTTCATGGCTAGTGGGTAGGTGAGGTCTTCAATGATTACATGAATTCTTTTATTTCTTCATTTCTTTGGCTTCCTTCACTTGTGCATGCATACATGCGTGAAAGCTTTTTCATAATTGATCTCCATTTCCTACAATTTAAAAATAAAAATGTGGAATTGAATTTTCTTAAATTAAATCATATGCAAAATTACCATTTTTCCCCATGTAGATGCATAAATGATGACTTGAAAGCATTTTTGAAATTTGGTTTTTAAACATGTAAAACACCTAATTATGTCATTTATTTTACTAAAATGAGATTAAGTGTGTGAGTAAAAATAAAAAATTTTACGTGCACATCAAATACTCACACACTTCTCTTTTTATTCATCCTCGAATAAAGGAAAAGTAAGATAAATCCACTTTCGTAGAGAGCACGATTGCATTGAGTGTATGCAACAAGCCGTCAAACCTTTAGGTGTCCCTAGTAAGACGAGTGTTGTCTCATGAGGGTTTTCAGCATATACTACCCATAAAACCAAAATGCAACATGAAAAATTTCTAAATGCAAGATTTATTTACAAAGATATGAATGCAAGTTTTTGAAAATATTTACCAATAAAAAAATTTACTTTTAAATTGACACGAATAAGTTAAATATCAGTTCTGGTCATTATTAAGAAATTTAAGTCCTTTTACTTGTCAAAATCTCCAACAAAAATTAAGTTATCATCACAATTAGACTCTAGTTTGGCTATTTGTTTCGGTTGATAACATAGTGCAACTATGAAATGGATCCTTAGTTGATTATCAAAGCTTTTCAAAGTGGTATTTTTATTTCTTTTGAATAACAAGTCGAATCAACTAAGTGAAAATAGTGCTTGGATTTAAATTTCTTGCTCTCTCTACTTTTGAGAAGTATTAACATTATTATTATTTACACACCTAACTCAGATAAACTGATGCCAGATATACTGATCATGCACTACCTTTCGGACTTACATGGGAAGATTACAGAGCGTAGCAGGTGTACACTTGCGTATAAACACATGACTCTAGGTTGTTATTTTTATTAAATCTATTTGCATACGCCTAACTCAGATAAACTGAGCCAGATATACCAATCATGCACTACCTTCCAGGCTGTGCAGTCAATTCCCCGATATTGCCCCGATATATCACCGATATATCCCGTAGCGGACTTTTGGGGAAACGATATTCCTATAAAGCGGCCCAATATAGCGGATCCACTATTATCCCCGATATTGCGGCAATAATCCGCTATATCCCCAATTTTGTTGCCCCGCTATATCCCCCTTTCCTATAAATAAGCATTTTGCTTGATGTCTTTCTTTTAAGTTTTATGGTAACTTCAAAGTTGATGTAACAATGATATATGATGTTGGTTATTATAACTAGTTCTAACCTTTTAAGTGTCAACTTTGTTTATCTTTACTTTATTATAACTTGTTTTGCTTGGTGGGAAATAATAAGTAATACTTGTTCCTCTTTTTAACGTAGAATGTTCATCGTTCCTCTTTTTAAAGTAGTCCGCTATATCCTGCTATATCCCCGATATATCTCCGCTACAACTTTTCGCACCTCAAACGCTATGGAGCGGCAGGGCGCTTTAACTGCACAGCTTTCAAGCTTAAGTGAGAAGGGTATAGAGCATGGTGAGTGTACACACTTGCATGTAAACACCTAACTCTGGGTGTATATTTTTATAAAAGCCTCTTCTTTTTTTCTGTTTGTTTTCTTTTATGAAGAGAGAGTTTTGCAATATCATCTTAGCACCACTTAACTTAGAAGATCAAAAATACTGTCATCTTTATTTTAAATCAACCACCCATTAAACAAAGATTCCAGTTAGGATATACTTCATTATTAACACCCATGAACCTTCCTATATACTAGTTAAACCATCATTACTTGTAATCAAACTTTATTTTCATTTTTGTTGAGACAAATAAATTTTCAAAATTTTCAATTTAATAACCAAAAACATATACTTACCCTATAGTATTTCTTCAAAAGTAAATCAATATGCTAAAAAGGAAATTTGTTTTGTGATTTTTTTGTTTTTATGTTTTTTTTTAAGTTTTTGGAAAGAAAATGCAAAAAATAAGCCATGAAAAATAAAAAATGAACATGAGACTCCCCCCACACTTAATTTTGATTGTGTCCCTACAGTCAATGAATGATATAATGAGTGTAATGTGGAAAAATATATACATATTTACAAAAGAGGGTTAACATTTCTTACTAGACGTAGTATGGCTCATGAAGAATCATGAGCTCCTCCTCTTGATTAGTTGGCAATTTCAAGTATGGTTTCAAACGACGACCATTGACTTTGAAAATTATTCCATCCTTGAGGTTTTGTATTTGTATGGCACCGTGTGGAAAAACAGTTCGTACCACAAATGGTCCGGCCCATCTTGATTTTAATTTTCCAGGGAATAAGTGAAGTATAGAGTTTTTGGTTTGGCGAAAATGTTTTTCTTAGGATAGACTTGTTATGAAAAACTTTTGTTCTTTCTTTGTAAATTTTTTTGTTTTCATACACGTCGTTTGTAATCTCTTCTAATTCGATGATTTGCAATTTTCTATTTTCACTGGCTTTTTCAAAATAAAAGTTTATGTTCTTAATCATCCACTATGTTTTATGTTCAAGTTCAACAGGCAAGTGGCATGCTTTACCATATATAAGCCTAAAGGGGACATCCCAAGATTGGTTTTATACGCAGTACGGTAAGCCAAAAGTGCATCCGTTAATTTTTGAGACCAATCTTTATGATTTTTATTAACAGTTTTTTCCAAGATTTGTTTGATTTGGCGGTTTGAAACTTCAACTTGGCCACAAGTTTAAGGATGATAAGGAGTGGATAACTTGTGGGTTATCGAGTATTTTTTCATTAGAGTTTCAAATAAATGATTGCAGAAATGGGTTCCATTATCACTTATTATTGTGCGAGGTGTTTCAAACCTCGAAAAGATATTTTCTTTTATGAATTTCACAACAATTTTATGGTCACTTGTATTACAAGGAATGGCTTCAATCCATTTAGAGACGTAATCAACAACAAGAAGAAAGTACAAATTTCCAAAAGAATCGGAAAACAGTTCCATAAAGCAATACCCAAACGTCAAAGATTTCGATCGTAAGAATGGGGTTCAAAGGCATCATATTTCGTTGAGAGATTCTTCCTAACATTTGGCAGCGATCGCAAGTTTAACAAAACTCGAATACATCTTTGAAAAGCGTAGGCCAATAAAAACCACATTGAAGCACTTTTTTGTAGTCTTCTTCGGACAGAAGTGACCACCACAAGCTTGGTTGTGACAAAACGAAACAACACTTTTGATTTCACAACCCAGAATGCAACGTCGAATGATTTGGTCGGAACAGTAGTTAAACAAGTATGGATCATCCGAATAGAAGTATTTGACTTAGGAAAGAAATTTATATTTATTTTGTTTTGGCCAAAATGAAGGAGTTTCCTTAGTGACTAGATAGTTCACTATGTCGGCGTACCATGGATCAACAGAAACAGAAAGGAGTTGTTCATCAGAAAAGTTCTCGTTGATCGGTAAAGAAGATGGTGCATTTGAAAGACGCAACAGATGATCGATAATAACGTTGTCGGATGCTTTTTTGTCTTTGATTGTAAGGTCAAATTGTAACATCCCCCTACTTGGAGGCCCAAAACTAACGGCTACGGATGATGCAGTCATCCATAATTATTAATCCTCGACGACCAAATATGGCGGTGTTAGATTCATTGATACACAAAAACATATGAATATGGAAAAAATTTAAACCTCAAACAAAACCACATTCCATTTCAAAATATTTCCAATTCATTACATAATCCCATATTCACAACTACGTTCAAAGAAAATATATCAATTACAATATACGCCAAGAGCGACATATGAAGATTCCCCCTTGGTTGATCAGAGTATATATGGGCAATATAACAACTTTGCCATTACAAACAACACAGGGGAATCAAAAGAAAAGAGAACTCTAAATAGCTATCATGCCTTCTACACATCTTTGGAAACATATTCGTCTTAAGAGGTACCTGAAAAATGCAACTCTCAAACTACTCAAAATCAATTGAGTATCCGAGAGTTTAAGTGGAAAACATAAACTTCGAGTTAGACATAAAGCCTGGTATGAATAATAATCTACCATCTCAAATCATTTAGATATCTAGTGAGACCATGCCGCTTAGCGGAACGGGTTTTCCCCTCGCTGGTATCTTAAAACGTTTATAAAACCATATACTATGCTCCTGCATCCACAATGGTTAAAACAATTCAAAACAGTATAATATGATGATATGCAAACAAATGAATTAATTCTAGATTGCCCATCCCCATTCATTCTGACTATCTGTCTCAATTATAGTTTCTAGGATTACTATTAATCTATTAGTTTTCATCGGCTGACTAATAACCGGTAAATATTTAAGGACTCCTAGTCCAATTACATAGTTTTCATGGGATCACTAAGAACCTATTGGTAACTCCAATATCCATACTCTTATCCTAATTTTCATAGGTTGACTAGGAACCTGTTGGTGACCCCATTATCCTTTCTTCTTAACCTAGGTTTCATGGGCTGACTAGAAACCAATTGACATCTGTCAATATCTTAATTCAGATATAGTTTTCATTGGCTAACTACAAACCTACTGGCCCTCTCAGTATCAAATCATAGTTTTCATGGGCTTACTATGAACCTGTCTTTCTGACATCTTCCTTTACACATAGTTTTCATAGGCTAACTATGAACCTATTGGCCCCTACTAATATCTTTTCCTATACACAGTTTTCATGGGCTTATTAAGAACCTATTGGCCCCAGCTAATATCTTTCTTTAATATTTTAGCATCCTATATTCTGGTCTTCCTGACCTCCTGGATGCAATTCTACTTATTCAGAAGTTAACTTGATTTATATTCACTAATGGTCAACCTAGCTGGTTCTTCTACCCTTTATCCCCAAAATTCAGTTATGGGTCCATTATAATGTGAATATACTTATATTTAAAGATGCAATTATAATAGCATAACAATACCACTCCTGTAGGTTTAATATAAAACATGGTTAATACCTTTAACCTATTATTTTATCAAAGAAAGCTTTTCTCAAAACCATTACACAAACTCCTTTAATTTTAGCCATGGTTTTTTCCTTTTAAAAATGAGTTTGGGTTACAAAACCTTTCGACGCCTTCGAAATCGAGCTTTCGACTTCATAGGATAACCTCCTTCGAAAGCGTTAAGACATATCTTCAAAACATTAGGCTCCTGCCTTTATAATACTTTAAAACCTTCCTTTCAAAACCTTTTGATCGTGTTAAAGTATTAATATTTAACTTTAGAAGCATAGCTTCGAAACCAGTTGAAAATACCCCTTCCGACATCATTGGAAGTAACTCTTCTGAAACCATTGATAGTCCCCCTTTTGAAAGCGTTGGGTTTATACTTAAAACATTATTTGGGTCAAAGTGAATATAGGCGAAAACACCTCTTTCGAAACCATCCTTTTTCATTTATATAAACATTGGGGAAACATGATGGCGTCGGTACCATCTCTTTCGAAAGCATAAAACATATGAGTAAAATAATGGAAGGTTGGTGTCGAAACCATTTTCGAAACCATTACTTTCGAAACCTCTAACTCCTTTCGAATGCTACAGGAAGTGGCATGACCTTATAAAACAAAGTACCTTTCGACAGCAATGATATCTTTAATACCATCGAAAGGCTAAAGAACGACAGCGGGGTTTCGACTGGGTCGGAACCCCTTCTTTCAAAACATTCTTTCATAAGTAAAGGAATCCATTTGAAAGAAAACTTAAGTTACAGGCAACCCTTTCAAAACCCTTTTAAAAACTCTTTCGAAACTATATGCTTGGACTCCTTCAAAGGCTAAAGAAATACAAAGGCAGACGCTTCACTTTTAAAAACAAACCAAGGTAGCGACTCATTCGGAAGCTATGCTTTCGACACCTTACCTTTCGCCTTCCTCCAATCCACTACGTACCATCTTTGTGATACCTTGTGTATTGGTTTTGGCTTAGTAGGTTTAGGTTGATTTTCCAGATTGGTTTAATATTACTTAAAGCAAATCTTTTTCTAACTAACCTGCCATGTGTCAACACCAGATTGGTTGCCTTAACCTTTTCAAATTCTTTACCAAAATAACTACCGCTAATTTCAGATCTAAACCATGGTTAAGTTAATCAATTAAGCCCTTCCATTAAGCAAATTTTTTTTTGCAAAGAAGTCCCTCTTCTAAAGTAATTTACTTTGCATAGAAAATCACTTTGGAAAAATCCCAAAAAATTCCAGAAATTCACTTTAATCATGTTATCTAACTCAAAATTCAAGACCCAAAATCTTAATATATTTTCCAAAATAAATTTATAAACCCAAATAACCATATTTTCCTTTGAAAATTCATAATAATATTTCCACGGCTTGAAAAATTATCGAAACTGAAACCCAACTCCAAAATCATGTTTCTCATAACATAAAATTTTTCCATGGCATTTAAATATCATTAAATCTCGGTTTTGCCATAAAACCGTGCATAACCTCTTTTAAACAATCTTGTTTAAACCATATAAATTATAAATCAAGTATATCATCATCCAATATATATATAATAAAAATGAATTTACCCTTAAATCCGAAATCATATGATTATAAAAACCAAAATAGAGATGGAATTATTATTCACCTTTATTTAGATAAGGAGATTGGATTGAGATTGATTTCCCCCATGCTTGATTCTCTGGTTTTAATTTGAATTCTTCTTCTTCTCTTAATAGCCGGCCATCCTTAAGCTTTTGATTTTTCGTTTCAAAATGATGTGAATGGGTAGTGAATTGGTAGGAATGAAAATATACAAGGGTAGGGGTTATGGGCGGCAATTCCTAATATACCCTTATGTAATTGGATTAACCCAAAACTATTCTTAAGCCCATTAATTATTATATTAGGTTTGGCCTTAATTAAATTGATTAAGGTCTAAATCCCCTTATCGCTTAGCATTTACATTATTATATTTAATTTATCTAATTAATTCTACTGAATAATGATATAAAAAATTAGGGGTGTTACGGGGTCCCCTCTTTATAGAATTTCGTCCTCGAAATTCAGTAAGGACTAAATATTAAACATAGCAATCATCTGTAACGACTGCTAACAACCATCTACCTGACTAGGAACTATCTATATAAATATAATATAGACATACCCTCAAAGCAGATCAGGATAAGTATCTCGAATCTTGTCCTCTGTCTCCCAAGTACAGTCCTTCTCGTTGTCGCTCCACTGAACTTTCACCAACTTGACTGTCTTGTTCCTCAATCTTTTCTCATCTCTCACTACAATCCAAACTCGTTGTCTAACAAAAGTAAAATTAGGCTCTACTACTAGATCTTCCAACCCCGTCGAAGGAATAGTAGCCTCTGGATCATGCACAAACTTGCGAAGATGAGACACATGAAATACATTATGGACACCTCCCATACTGCTCGGCAACTCAATTTTGCATGCGATCTTTCCAATCCTTTCTATAATCTGGAATGGACCAATATATCTCGGTGCCAGTTTCCCTAGCTTCCTAAACCGTACCACACCCTTCATTGGTGATACCTTAAGGAAAACCCTATCTCTCACTGAGAATTCCAGGTCTTTATGCCTCATATCTGTAAACTCTTCTATCTAGATTGAACTTCCTTCATCCGTTCATGGATTAACTCAATCTTTTCTGATGTCTCCCTAAACAAATCTGGACATAAGACTAATCTGTCTCCAGTCTCTAACCAACATACGGGGAATTTGCATGGCCTTACATAGAAAGCTTCAAAAGGCACCATTCCTGTACTAGTCTGATAACTATTATTATAGGAAAACTTAACCAAATGTAGGTGATCCTCCCAAGATACACCAAAAACCAATACACAAGCTCCAACAAATCCTCGAGTACCTTGTTGACTCTCTCTGTCTACCCATCCTTCTGTGGGTGATATGCGGTACTTACCTTGAGCTTAGTGCCTAGCACATCCTGTAGACTCTTCTATAATTCGCTAGTGAATAAAGCATCTCTATCACTGACTATGCTATTAGAAACTCCATGAACTCTAACAATTTTCTTCATGAACAGCTTCGCCAAAACAGGTGCCGTCCTAGTCAAATTTACTGGAATGAAATGGGCACTTTTGGTCAACCTGTCCACAATAACCCACACACTCTTATTTCCTCTGCTTGACCTTGGCAACCCATCTATAAAATCCATGGGTATCGAATCCCATTTTCATACTGGAATCTCTAAAGGATGAAGCAACCTACTTGGGTTCTGATGTTCGGCTTTCACTTGTTGACAGTTTACACAGTGCCTAACCCAAAAGCCAACATCCCTTTTCATGCCTTCCCAATAGAAGCGCCTCTTCATATATTGATACATCTTGGTCCCTCCAGGATGAATCTTAAACTTGGATCGAGGACATTCCCCAAGAATTACTTTCCTCAAGTTCTCCACTTCTGGAACACATAACCATCCCTTCTTTCTCAACCATACTCTTTGGTCAAGACAAAAATCTTTCAAATCATCGACCTCATTTCCAACCTCAAGCCTTCTTGTCTTCTAAGCTAATAGTGGATCCTCCTTCTGCTTAGAAGCAATTCTCTCGATCAACACTGGTTGAACTTCTAAACAGGACAACATGGCAGTACTCTGACTAGAACTAGCAGTCGATCTTAACTACACACCACAACTGGCCAAAGTTTCTAGATCCTTCCATTCAGCCAACATAGTCAACAACACATTCTGATGTCTTCTGCTAAGAACATTAGCCACTTTATTACCTTTCCCTAGTGTATACTCTATACCAAAATCATAAGCAGCCAAAAACTCCAGCCACCTCTGCTGTCGCATATTCAACTCCTTCTAAGAGAATAAATATCTTAAAGACTTATGATTGGTATATAACACAAATCTCTCCCCTAAGAGATTGCCTCTAAATCTTCAAGGCAAAAAACACCGCAGCCAACTCTAAGTCATGAGTAGGATATCTTACTTCGTGTGGTCTAAGCTGCCTACATGAGTTAGCAATAACTTTGCCCCTCTGCATCAACACTGCTCCTAATCCAATCCCACATTCATCAGTGTATATTACCAACCCTTGGTTTCCATCTGGAACTACTAACAATGGAGCATTGATCAACAAATGCTTTAACTTAAGGAATGCTTCCTCACATTGTCGGACCAAACAAACTTCACTTCCTTCCCGGTAAGCTTAGTCAAAGGCGCTGCTATCCGTGAGAAATCCTTGATGAATCTCTGGCAGTAGCTAACAAGTCTAATAAAACTTCTGATCTCGGTCACCATTTTTGGTCTCTTCCAATTGTTCACAGCGTCGATCTTATCTGGATCGACTGACAATCCTTTCCCTGAAACCACCTGACCAAGAAATTTAACCTCTTTCTTCCGAAAATGACACTTGGAAAACTTCGCCTTAAGCTGATTCTGCCTCAGCGTTTCTAGCACAACTCTAAGATGATCTTCATGCTCTCTCTCATCCTTAGAGTATACCAAAATGTCATCTATAAGAACCAACATCAATCTATCCAAATACTCTCGGAAGACTCGATCCATCAAATTCACAAAGAAAGCAGGTGCATTCGTCAACCCGAATGGCATTACTAACCACTCGTACGAAACATATCTAGTTCGAAATGATGTCAAAGGAATATTGTCCTCTGCCACTCTTACTAATGGAACCCCGTTGCCAAATCCAACTGGAAAAACACTCTGGCTCCACTCAACTAATCAAACAGATCATCTACTCTCGGCAAAGGATACTTATTCTTTATCGTCCTTTTGTTTAGCTTATGATAGTCGATACACATTCTCAATGACCCATCTGATTTCTTCACGAATACACGGTCGCTCCCTAAGGCGAACTGCTTGGTCTAATAAAATTCCTTCCTTCTAGATCCACTAGCTGCACCTTCAATTTCTTCATCTCTGTCGGTGTCATCCTACTAGGTGTTCTACTCACAGGTTCAGCTCCTAGCACAAGATCTATTCGAAACTCAAAAGGCTCATTTCGATGGTAGTCCTACGACTGGCTCAAAGACATCTGCAAACTCTCTTGCTATTCAAACCTGACTTAAATCTTCTCCCACTTCCATTCCACTTAACAAAGCACAACTACTCTGGTTAGGATTCTCTACTGAGAATATAATTCTGTTATGACTATCAGGGTGTCTGAAAGATATCTCCCTATCCTGGCAAAATATCTTGGCTTCATACCTTCTCAACCAATCCATACCCAAAATGATTTCGAAATCTACAAAATCGAAAATATACAGACTGCATGCAAACTTATGACCTAACAAATCAAGTTCTAGCTGGTCACATCTCATCCTCAGAGTTGCATACCCTTCTATTGGATTCGCAACCATTAAGGAAGTAACTAGGTATATAGGTTCTAAGCATAACCTATCAACCCTATACTGGGATATAAATGCATGTGATGCACCGGTATCAAACAATATCCTAACTGGTAAACTCTGAATCAAAAATGTACCTTCCATCACAGTCTTCCCTATATTAGCTGCAGTAGGCTTAGTTGATGATCCAACAGCAAACACTTTCCTCTTATCCACCCTGACTGGCTCTGGACACTGGTTCTTATAATGCCCAACTTGATCACAGTTAAAGCATTTCACATTCTTCTTGTCTGCAGCCTTCTTCCTTTTCCTAACTGGCATTTACTTGCATAATGACCCTTCTTGTTGCATTTGTAGCATACCAAATCAGCCTTTGTCTTCTTGGTAGTATCCCCTTTCTAGGCTTCCTTCTTATTAAAGAATTTCCTCTTCTTTCCCTAAGGACCCTGGGATTCTATTGGCTTCTCTCTAGTAGAAACAACAAGCATATCTTCATGGTGAATGGCCATCTCCACCACCACATTACAAGGTTCTCAGGTATGGGTCATGGTTATTTTATCAAGCTCAGGTCTCAATCCTCGAATGAACCTCTCATTCCTTCTAACGTCAGTGTCAACCGTAGCATATCCATATCGAGATAGCTCATCAGACTTAGCAGCATACTCAATTACTGACATCTCTCCTTGAACTAGATCCATGAAATTCCACATCAATGCCAACTTTGCAACCTCAGACTGAAACCTCTACTCAAACCTCCTTCTGAAATCACCCCATGTCAGCTCTTCCTCCGAAACTCTGGCAGTAACACTATTCCACCAGTGAAGCGCTTCCCTTGAAACTGCCTATAGGCCAGCCTCCTTTTTTTCCATTATCCAAGCCTAAATAAGTAAAGATCCTCTCATAATGCAATAGCCAATTCTCAACCTCAATAGCATCCTCCGTTCCAATAAATGGCTTTTCACCCAGACTGGTGTAGTCTCTGCTTAGCTTAACATAGTTATTCCCAACTAGAGCCACATGATTAGCTCCTCCAACATTACCAACAACTCCAGCTTGCAAAAGATTGGCTAACAACTGATACACCATCCTAGCATCTACTGGTGGATTTCCAGCACCTACATTGGCTTCAGCATTGGGATTAGCATTAGCCTGTCGATCTTGGTTCCTCCTAGTGTCAGGTCGAGCATTTCCATTTGTTGTGGTGCTTCCTACACCTAGATTTCCTCTTCCGTTTCCTGCTTCCATATCTTCATTCCTGTAAATCTACATATGAGCCATAGTAAGATACAAAAGAACGGCCTAAGAGAGAGGGGAACACATAATTATATATATATATCAAACACAAGTACGTTACTATAGCGTTAACCCAAACCCCGATCATATTTTCAAATTCATTGGATTATGTTTGAAAATATTTTAGGTTTAACTTTCTTTTAAAGTTTCATAAACCTATGCTCTGATACCAACTTGTAACATCCCCCTACTTGGAGGCCCAAAACTAACGGTTATGGATGCTACAGTCATCTATAGTTATTAATCCTCGGTGACCAAATACGGCGGTGTTAGATTCATTGATACATAGAAACGCATGAATATGGAAAAAATTTAAACCTCAAATAAATTCGCATTCCATTTCAAAATATTTCCAATTCATTACATAACCCATATTCTCAACAACATTTAGAGAAAATATATATATTACAATATACGCCAAGAGCGACATATGAAGATGCCTCCTTGGATGATCATAGTATATACGGGCAATATAACAACTTTGCCGTTACAAACAGCACAGCGGAATCAAAGGAAAAGAGAACTCTAAATAGTAGCATGCCTCATGCATGTCTCCAGAAGCTTATTCGTCTTAAGAGGTACCTAAAAACCTTAACTCTCAAACTACTCAAAATCAATTGAGTATCCGAGAGTTTAAGGGGAAAACATAAACTTCGAGTCAGACATAAAGCCTCGTATGAATAATAATCTACCATCTCAAATCATTTAGATATCAAGTGAGACCACGCCGCTTAGCGAAATGGGTTTTCCCCTTGCTGGTATCTTAAAACGTTTATAAAACCATATTCTGTGCTCCTGCATCCACAATGGTTAAAACAATTCAAAACAGTATAATATGATGATATGCAAACAAATGAATTAATTCTAGATTACCCATCCCCATTCATTCTGACTATCTGTCTCAATTATAGTTTCTAGGATTACTATTAACCTATTAGTTTTCATCGGCCGACTAATAAACGGTAAATATTTAAGGACTCCTAGTCCAATTACATAGTTTTCATGGGATCACTAAGAACCTATTGGTAACTTCAATATCTATACTCTTATCCTAGTTTTCATGGGTTGACTAGAAACATATTAGTGACCCCAATATCCTTTCTTCTGAACCTAGTTTTCATGGGCTGACTAGGAACCTATTAACATCTGCCAATGTCTTAATCCGGATATAGTTTTCATGGGCTAACTACAAACCTACTGGCCCTGCCAGTATCAAATCATAGTTTTCATGGGCTTACTGTGAACCTGTCTTTCTGACATCTTCATTTATACATAATTTTCATCGGCTAATTATGAACCTATTAGCCCCTGCCAATATCTTTTCCTATACATAGTTTTCATTAGCTTACTGAGAACCTATTGGCCCCTGCCAATATTTTTTTTTAAATATTTTAGCATCCTATATTCTGGTCTTCTTGACCTCTTGGATGCAATTATACTCATTTAGGGGTTAACCTGATTTATATTCACTACTGGGTTAACCTAGCTGATTCTTCTTCCCTTTCTCCCCAAAATGCAATTATGGGTCCATTATAATGTGAATATACTTATATTAGAAGAAGCAATTATAATAACATAACAATACCACTCTTGTGGGTTTAATATAAAATATGGTTAATACCTTTAACCTATTATTTTATCAAAGAAAGTTTCTTCTCAAAACCATTACACAAACTCCTTTAATTTTAGCCATGGAATTTTTCTTTTAAAAATGAGTTTGGGTTACAAAACCTTTCAACGCCTTCAAAACCTTGCTTTCGACTTTATAGGATAACCTCCTTCAAAAGAATTAAGACCTATCTTCAAAACATTAGGCTCCTGCCTTTATAATACTTTAAAAACCTTCCTTTTGAAACCTTCCAATTATGTTAAAGTATTAATATTTAACTTTAGAGACATAGCTTCGAAACCAGTTGAAAGTACCCCTTTCAACGCCATTGGAAGTAACTCTTTCGAAACCATTGAAAGACCCCCTTTCGAAAGGAATGGGTTTATACTTAAAACATTATTTGGGTCAAAGTGAATATAGGCGAAAGCAACTCTTTCGAAACCATCCTTTTTCATTTATATAAACATTGGGGAAACATGATGGCGTCGGCACCATCTCTTTCGAAAGCATAAAACATCTTGGTAAAATAGTGGAAGGTTGGCGTCGAAACCCCTTTCGAAACCATTACCTCCGAAACCTCCAACCCCTTTCGAAAGCTACAGAAAGTGGCTTGAACTTATAAAACAAAGTACCTTTCGATAGAATTGATATCTTCAATACCATCGAAAGGCTAAAGAACGCCAGCAGGTTTTCGACTGGGTCGGAACCCCATCTTTCAAAACATTCTTTCATAAGTAAAGGAACCCATTTGAAAGCAAACTTATGTTATAGGCAACCCTTTCGAAACCCTTTTATAAACTCTTTCGAAACCATATGCTTCAACTCCTTCAAAGGCTAAAGCAAAACAAAGGCAGACGCTTCTCTTTTAAAAACAAACCAAGGTAGCGACTCCTTCGTAAGCTATGCTTTCGACACCTTACCTTTCGCCTTCCTCCAATCCACTATGTACCATCATTTTGATATTTTGTATAATGGTTTTGGCTTAGTAGGTTTAGGTTGAAGGCGGAAGCTCTATGTCGAAAGGTACCTTCCAAAGTAGGCGAAACCCTCCTTTTTGAGTAAACCTAGTTTGATACTACTTAAAGCAAATCTTTTTCTAACTAACCTACCATGTGTCAACACCAGATTGGTTGCCTTAACTTTTTCAAATTCTTTACCAAAATAACATCCGCTAATTTCAAATCTAGACCGTGGTTAAGTTAATCAATTAAGCCCTTCCATTAAGCAAAACCAATTTTGCAAAGAACTCCCTCTTCTAAAATAATTTAATTTGCATAGCAAATCACTTTGGAAAAATCCCCAAAAATTCTAAAAAGTCAATTTAATCTTGTTTTCTAACATATCAAAATTCCAGACCTAAAACCTTAATATATTTTCCAAAATAAATTTATAAACCCAAATAACCATATTTTCTTTTGAAAATTCATAATAATCTTTCCACGGCTTGGAAAATTATCAAAATTGAAACCCAACTCCAAAATCATGTTTCTCATAACATAATATTTTCCTATGGCATTTAAACATCATTAAATCTCGGTTTTTTCCTAAAACCATGCATAACCTCTTTTAAACAACCTTGTTTAAACCATATAAATTATAAATCAAGCATATCATCATCCAATATATATCATAAAAACGAATTTACCCTTAAATCTGAAATCATATGATTATAAAAATAAAAATAGATATGGAATTATTATTCACCTTGATTTAGATAAGGAGATTGGACTGAGATTGATTTTCCCCTAAGCTTGATTCTCTAGCTTTTAATTTGAATTCTTCTTCTTCTCTTAATAGCCGGCCATCCTTAAGCTTTTGATTTTTTGTTTCAAAATGACGCGAATGGGTAGTGAAATGGTAGGAACGAAAATATATAAGGGTAGAGGTTATGGGCTGCAATTCATAATATACCCTTATGTAATTGGATTAACCCAAAACCATTCTTAAGCCCATTAATTATTATATTAGGCTCGGCCTTAATTAAATTGATTCAAGTATCAATCCCCTTATCACTTCGCGGTTACATTATTCTATTTAATTTATCTAATTAAATCTTCTGAATAATGTTATAAAAAATTAGGGGTGTTACACAAATTCTTGGAGTAACAGGATCCAACGGATCAAACAAGACTAAGCATCCTTTTTAGCGAAAACGTACCTAAGAGTGGAATGGTCGGTGTGTACCATAATGTGTGATCCAATCAAATAAGGTCAGAATTTTTCGAGCGCAAAGACTACCGCTAGAAGCTCTTTTTCAATGGTAGTGTAATTGAGTTTAGCATCGTTTAGAGTATACTAGCATAGTAAATGACATGAAGAATTTTGTTGATGCGTTGTCCTAAAACAACACCAACTGCGAAGTTAGAAGCGTCACACATTATTTCAAAAGGAAGATCCCAATTGGGTGAGCAAATGATGGAAACAAAGATGAGTTTGTTTTTGAGACGTTCGAAAGCGGAAATACGGTCAGAATTGAAGTCAAATGGAACGTCTTTTCCAAAAAGGTTCGTAAGAGGTTTAGCAATTTTACTAAAGTCTCTCACAAAGCGTCAATAGAAACTGGCGTGTCCAAGAAATGAACGAATGTCTTTGACAGATTTGGGAATGGATAGATTCGCAATTACGTTAACTTTCGCTTTATCTACCTCAGTGCCTTTGTTTGAAATGACATGCCCAAGGACAATGCTATGTTTGACCATGAAATGACTTTTTTTTCAATTAAACGTTAAGTGTTTGTCCTTGCATCTTATAAGAAAAAACTCAAGATGGTGTAAGCACTCGGATAAAGAGTGTTCAAAGATAGAAAAATCATCCATAAATACTTCCAAAAAATGTTCAATCATGTCCGAAAAGATGCTGACCATGCATCATTGGAACGTAGTAGGAGCATTGCAAAGGCCAAAAGGCATACATCGATACGCAAAAGTGCCAAAGGGACACATAAAAGTCGTTTTCTCTTGATCTTCGGGAGCGATTGGAATTCGGTTATAGCCGGAATAACCATCAAGAAAGCAATAGAATTCATGGTCGGCTAAATGTTCAAGCATTTGGTCGATGAAAGGAAGAGAGAAATGATCCTTACATGTTGCAGCAATTAGTTTTCGATAATCAATGCAAACATGCCAACCCATTTGAGTATGAGTTGGAATGAGTTCGTTTGAGTCATTCTTGATAACGGTAACTCCAGAATGTTTAGGCACGACATGAATTGGGCTAACCCACGAACTATCAGAGATTAGGTATTTGATTCCATTGTCAAAGAGTTTAAGAGTTTCATCACGAACCGCATCCTTCAATTTTGGGTTAAGCCTCCGTTGCGTGTCACAAACAGGTTTGGTATCGTCAATTAAATAGATATAATATTGAACAAGAGTGGGACTAATTCCCTTTATATCAGTGATCGACCATCCAATTGCTTCTTTATTTTTCGGCAGAATTGAAAGCAAGGAAGCTTCTTGATCAAGAGAAAGTTGAAGACATTATTACTGGAAACGTTTCGTTGTCACCTATGAATGCATACTTAAGATGATCGGGAAGGGGTTTGAGGTCCAACCTTGGGGGTTGCTCAATCAAAGAATTCGGTGGAAGTTCTGATTCAACTGTAATGGGTTCAAAAGGAAGCACATTTTCAATTTTGTTAGGCTCATCTTAAAACAGTTGTTCGTATTCGGTCTCGTGTTCATTGTTATGGTCAACTATTTCATCGTCAAACTTTTCTTGAATGGAGCTAACTTCTAACATTTGGTCATGTGGTTCGTTCAGTTGATTTTCATGTTTGAAGATGTTAAGATCCAAAGTCATGTTTCCAAAAGAAATTTTCATCAAAGCGTTTCGACAATTGATTAAAGCATTTGAAGCCAAGAAAGTTCGGCCTAGAATCAATGGATTTGACTCATTGGATTATTCACAGGTTGAGTTTCCAAAACGACGAAATCGACAGGGAATATGAATTGACCGATTTTGATGAGTATGTCCTTGATTTCTCCCACGGGTTTTTTATCAAACGATCAGCAAATTGAAGAGTTACTTTTGTCGATTTTAGTTCACCCAAGCCAAGTTGCTTGTAAACTGAATAAGGAATCAAATTGACACTCGCACCCTAATCGAGTAAGCACATATTAATCGTTTTGTCTCCTATCATGCATAAGATCGTGGGACATCCAGGATCTTCGTATTTGACAGGAATTGAGTGGGACAAGTCTTCGTTTAGTTCGGCAGCTAGGAAAACTTTCTTGGGTGCTTGAATGTGTCATTTTAGGGTACACAAGTCCATGAGAAACTTAGCATAAGGTGGGACTTGTTGAACGATATCAAGGAGCAGGATGTTAACTTTGACTTGTTTAAAAATTTCCAACTTCTTTTCCATTTAGTCAGAATGTTTCTTGGGTCAAAGCTGATGTGGAAATGGAACACGATACTCAGTAGGTGGGTCCACTTGAGTAGGAGAAGAATTTGGATTGGAGTTTGATTTGATGTTTGGCACAACATTTTGTTTAGATTCATTTGTTGTTTTAGAAGTTTCGAGAGGGGTTTTCTGTAAATCGTTTGTATAACGACTTGATTATCGATTTTTTACCGAAACGCAATGTTGTGATACCGTTCATTTGGGTTACGTTACTTTGTTGAACAACATGGCCTTGATTTGAATTCGTGTTTTGATTTCTGGGATTCAGAACTGGCTGACTTGGGAATGTGCCTCGTTCATGTTCACTTACAGACATGGCTGATTGACTCATTTGCATTTCAAGTTTAGCAATCGATTGACTTGTATTCTGCATGTACGAAGTTAACAAATTTTGCAAATTACTGTTTGATTGGAGGTTTTGAGTGGTTCTCTTAGCCAAAGTTTCAAGATTTTCTCAAGTGAACTTAATCGTTTATTGTTTTGGGGAGCAAAAGATTGTTGCGGTAGATTTTGAGATGGACCTACAAAGTTTTGTTGAAAATGATTGGGCTGGAAGGGAAGATTTTAAGCATTGTTCAGAAATGCTTGAAAATTGGGACGAACCAAATTCATGTTGGGATTATTTTGGTTCCAAGCAAAGTTCGGATGATTTCTCCAACCAGGATTATACGTTGGAGAAAATGGGTCATTCTTAACCTAATTGAAAGCATTGAGTTGTTTGATCGGATTAGGGCATTGATTCGCTATATGATTCCGATCGTTACATTTATAACACATTGGTTGGGAAGCTTGGTTTATTTGATTGGATGAGAAAATGTTGTCGAATTTATTAATCATTGCATCGATCTTGGATTCTAATGCCAAAGATGATCATATCGAGTGTGCGCTCGATCGTGAGTAAATGGATTTTTCATTAGAATGTCCCCATTGGGACGATTTTTCGACTAGGTTTTCAAAAAATTTCCGAGCATCGTCGTGATGTTGAGTGAGAAAGTTGCCTTGGCACATAGATTCAAGCATGGTTCGTGTGCTATTTTCAAGTCCATCGTATAAAATTTGGCAAAGAGTCCATTTTTCAAAATTATGGTGTGGACATTTTATCAAAAGCTCTTTAAATCTTTCAAAATATTTTCCAAATGGTTCACCCCTGAATTGATGAAAATTGACAATTTTGTTTCAGATTTTAGTTGTTTTTTCCAAGGGGTAGAACTTTTTCAAAAAAACTTTAACGAATTCTTCTCAAGTTTTAATCGAGTTAGATGGTAAGATATACAACCATTTTTCAGGTAATCGGTAAGAGCAAATGGAATTAATCGAAGTTTGATTCCATCATCACAAAGTTGTTGGAGTTTAATGGTTGCGCAAACTTGTTCGAATTTTGTTAAGAAAATGCATGGGTCATCAAGTTCAAAATTGCCAAATTTCGGAAGCGTGGCAATATGATTTGAATGAGTTTCGAAATGATTATCCGATGGGGAGGGTAAAGTGATACAAGAAGGAATAGAAACTCTAGCCGGAAAGATCTATCCATGAGAGTTCGAGGGGCATTTTCATTTGCCATTGCAGGAGGATCGTTTGTTTGAGTTAAACGATTCGTTGTTGCGTCATGAGTCCAAGTATTCGTTGTTGTGTCATGAGTCCAAGTACTCATGCTCAAGTTAAAGTCAAGGAGAGAAAGAAATGAGAATTGAGTTTAAGAGAATGAAGCAAGGTTTAGAAAATGAAGTGAGAAATTATTATTTTTAAAAGGAAAAATATTTACCAAAAAGGATTTATTTTTCAAAAGGAATATTGACTTTTATTTTGATTTTAGATTTTGGATTTTCAATTTTTTTTATATGTTTTTGCTTTTTTTGGATTTTTGTTTCTTAAAAAAAACTTGTTTTTGGATTTTGATTTTGTTTGAAATATTTTTTTTAAAAGGAAAAGAATAAAAAGATATTATTTTCTTTTGGATTAAAAAGAAAGAACTAAGTTAAATAAAATTTACAATTTTTTTTGGATTTTGTTGTTTTTTTAAAATATGCATGAATTAATGCAACTAAATGAATGCAAGGACTTAATTACAAGTTTTCTGTCCTTAGTAGCTCCTAACCCAAAATTGTATAATCACACTTCGTCTTAATCCAAAAAAATAGTTTTTAGCGAGATAACAGACAAAAGTTACCAGTGTACCACGAATCACCATTGCAATGCAGCTGAAGATTTTAAGTACCTTCAGAGAAATAATCACTATAATATTTACAAATCACCATAAGATTTATGTATGATTATTGTTCTTCCATAGCCTACACACCAAGCAAATAAATTGTTCAAAGAAGATAACTTATCAAGATACAATTAAGCCCTAGGTGAGCTCGTAACACTCTTAAGTCCGAAGTCCAATCGTTATTATTAGTCAATTTCTAAGATGAAATGCAATTGGTAGGCCAAGGAAGAGGTGATGAAATCACCCACCTTATGTGGATTTAGTTGTTGCCCTTAGAAAAGAAAATAAGATGAGATGAATGCAAAACCGAATATAAACATGAATTAATAATGCAACTATAAATGAGATTTGGTTTTGGTTTTTGTTTTCGATTTTTTTTTAAAATGAAAGCAACCAACAATGCAAAGCAAATAAAAACAAGAGATAATAACACGATAACAGAGCGTGCTGAATTATTAGCAAATTATCTTAAAACTAGCAAATTTTTTTATAAGCAAACAAAGCAATTTTTTTAGCAAGTAGGCCTTCTCCTTCTAAGTTCCTGCAAATTACAATGTGCAAATTATTGAACACGAATATTTATAAGACTAAAACAAATGCAACCCCCTTTTTCTCTTTTTTTTTATGGATAAAAGGAATCTAAAAGAAAATATTTGCTAGCCAAAACAAAATAACATAAAATGAGTGTCAAAAATAAAAATAAAAACTAATAAAAATCCTTTTTCGCTTTTTTATATCAAGGAAGAACTAAAACAAATGAAAACAAAAAAAACTTGTTTTTTTAATGTTTTTTTTAAGAAGAGATAAAACAAAAACAAAAGTAAACGAAAGAAAAATTGTGTTGTTTTTTATAAATAAGAGACGAAAAACTTAAACCTTAAAATTAAATAAATAAAAAGACAAAAAGGAAATTAAAAAATAAAAATAAATCACTCTAACTCAACCCGGCCCCATACGAAACCCGTTGCCCAAATTAACTTCCCATTCCTTCCTTTCTCTGTTCAATTAAAATGTTGACTTTCCTTTTCAAATAAAAAAATTAAAAGCGATTTTATTTGTTCAATTCGGCTAAGAGGAGCGGTGAGGGGTTTTTGGATGGTTGGTCGGGATTGTTTGCAGAGGGGGTCGTAGTTCGTTTTTGGGTATTTGGTCGAGGAAGGGAGTTACTGAAGTGAGGCCGTTTAGGTGTGCTACAGGTGGTTCGTTCAGGTGAATCGTTTGATGGTGCTAGCAGAGGAGCGTGGTAGTGGGTTGTCAAGTGTTGAGTGTTGTAGGTTGTAGTTGCTGGCAGGAAGAAGTGAGTGCTGTTGTTGTGAAGTAATGCAGGTAGGAGGAGGCAGAAGAAAGGTTTAGTTGGCTGCAAGAAATGAAAGAGGATGAAGGAGCAGAGGAGGGCGTTGTTTTGAGGTGGTGGATTTTGTAATGTGCAGAGGTATATGTAACAAAGAGGATATGTAGGTAGTGGTTATATATAGGTTGGTGATGGTTGTTGTGAGGAAGATGGATGCTGATGAAGTAGGAAGAAGTAGATGTTGAAGTTCAGTGAGATAGCAAAGGGGCAGTGTAAGGCAATATGATGAAGTTTGTATAGGAAGTAGGAAGAATGTATACTGAAGTAGTGGAAGGAAGTGAAATAGCAAGTATGTGCATAGAGAATGTGAGTATGTGCACAGAGAATGTGCAAGTATGTGAAACAAGAAGTATGGATTGAGTATGTGTAGTGGAAGGAAGTGGAAGGAAGTAGGAATTGCAGAGGTGGAGTTTTGTAGTTGCAGTTTTGGGCAGTAAGCAGTGATGAGAAGTGCA
Organism: Allium fistulosum; assembly: GCA_030737815.1. Taxonomy (NCBI): domain Eukaryota; kingdom Viridiplantae; phylum Streptophyta; class Magnoliopsida; order Asparagales; family Amaryllidaceae; genus Allium; species Allium fistulosum. The sequence continues at coordinate 78,888,707 of CM060908.1, read as the reverse complement.
GTGTTTTGGAGTTGCAGGTGAATATTTGGGTGACTGCAGCAGTGAAGTTGTGATGTTGCAGTGATTGGTAGGCAGAGGCTGGTGAAGTGTGGTAGAAGTAGTTATGAAGTATGGCAGAGGGGATAACTGGTATACACATAGAGAAGCAACTGTGCACAGAAGTGAGGACAGAAATGCAAAAGTGCACGGAGATTGGCAGTTGACAGTTTGTAAAAAGAAATTTGTGAAATCAAGAAAGAAAACATAAATGTAATGCAAATATGATAAAATATTTTTGTTTTGAAATTGTAAATGCAAATGCAAATTGAAAAACAAAAAGCATATAAATCAAATGAAAGCAAAAATCCCACAACAAACACACAAAGCAAAATATTCTTTTTAAAAAAATGCAATTCAACACACAAAATTAACACACAATAAAATCAAACAAAAATAATTCGAAGAGTAAAATTAAAATTAAATTTCAATTCTCCAACAACGGCGCTAAAAACTTGTTTAACGATGAATTTTCTATCGGTTAAAAAATGGCCAAAAAATGTAATAAAAATAACCGCAAGTGCAGAGCGTACAATTGTAGTACGTATGCGTGTACGGGTCGATCCGCGGGGAAATGAATTAAATTTTAAATTCTACTCAATCAAATTAACCTAAAGAGTTTGAAATTGTTTTAACTAAAAAGAAATGCAAGAACTAAATACAAATAAAAGTTATCAAAAATACGAGAGTAAGAACAATTTAGTGGCAAATTCACTCTCATACTCTCACATAAAATCAACACAAAATCAGTCTATGATCTCTCATTTTAATCTAATTAGAATTAGTAATGTATTTATAATAAGTGTGGACTATTTGTGTTATTAGTTAACACAACTTAAACCATCAAACTTTAATACAACAACTAAAACCACTTATTAAATGTCATGAAAATTAATATGAAACAAAAACAAAATCTATTTTAAGCATGATCTATTTACTTTTTATTTATTAGTAACATAGATCATCAAATTTTGATTCTATTTTAAGTTCATGATCAAAATCACTTAGTTAGATGTTAATGTAAATTGTGTTTATACTTGAGTAAGAATAGTCTATTTGTGATAAACCGCATAAGCTATAAAATTCATTAATAAACTTACATCAACATCTAACTATCCATGAAGCATAAAAAGAGATCGTAAATTAGCAAATATGTTGAATCTACATGATTTAAGAGAGCTTCGTTACCCCTAAATTGAAGGGGTTTACCTTCTCAATTTTGTTATTATTTCAACACATTCGATTGCAACATTAAAAAGCAAGGAAAGTAAGAGCTAATTAAAAGAAAAGAGAACTAAACTACTAGCATAAATTAAATCCAAACTAATTGTAATGAGAAAAAGCTAATCTACTAACATGAAATAAATGAGAGCATGTAAATAAAAGTAAGCATGAAAATAAAATAAAAGCAAAGAAGAAGAAGAGGCTTAGGAAGCCATTTTATTTCTCATTAATTTTGTGGCTACAACTTGCATAATATGATAAGAAAATAAAAACTCCATTACATGAACATAAGAGGGTTATTTATACATGACTAAAACCCAAATCCATTTTTAGGGAACTCCCTAAAATGCCCTTGAGGTAGTGTGGCCTCCAATTTATCATTAGCATGAAATTAATCCTCCATTAAATGTGCATATGCCTTTAACCCCACGAACATGTGCATTAGCTCTTAATTGTGGTTCATAGTTAGTGGGGAGGTGGGTTCCTCCATGAATTACATGAATTCTTTTATTTCTTCATTTCTTTGGCTTCCTTCACTTGTGCATGCATACATACATGAAAGGTTCTTCATAATTTTAAAAATAAAAATGTGCAAGTGAATTTTCTCAAATTAAATCATATACGAAATTACCTTTTTTCCCCCACGTAGATGCTTGAATGATGACTTGAAAGCATTCTTGAAATTTGGTTTTTAAACATGTAATAACACCCAAATATGACATTTATTTTACTAAAATGAGATTAAATGTGTGAGTAAAAATATACATTTTTTACGTGCACATCAAAAGGCATAACTATAGGTATGGCTTCCTTCACTAAGTTGATTCAAAACTCGATCTCTTTATGCGGCGGCAATCCAGTCACTTCCTCAAAGACATACGGATACTCTCTAGCGACATGCACTGATGACAATCCCTCTTGTGGACCCTCCTAAAAGTATAGAAAGCAGACCATCACGCCATCATCTAGTAGGCAGCGAATCACTACCGCTCGCCCGTCCACATCCCCAATTGTCGCTGGCAGTTTCTTGCAATTCACTACAACCGTATACCTCTTTAGCTAGTCCATTTCCAAGAAAATCCCTAACCCCACGAAATTCAAAACAAAGGAATCATTAACAAAAGAGCATCCATGACTCGATAAGACTAAAACGCTACAAACCATGCACATGCTAGTCGACCCTCCAACAGGGTTTGTCATGCTTAAGGACTAGTCTACTATCTCAGGTATCAACCCCAATCTGTCTACTAGGTCACTAAATATGAATGAATGTAAAGTATCGGTATCAAATAAAATTCCAACAAGAACATCACTAGAGCATACCTTGAATGACACTCCTTTTCCCTTCTCCTTCACCGAGGGTGCACTTGACGAAGTTAGGACTGCATCCAAAGCATACGCCTTCACAACCTGCTTATCTCACTAGTTCCGAACAATTCCTCTTCAAATGCCCAGGCTTTTCACAATTGTGGCACTTCTTCTTGTCACTCACTTTACAATCCTTGATCAAGGGACCTTATCGTTACATCCATAACAAACAAGCTCTTATTTACCCTTCTTCTTCCCACCTTTTACTTGAGATTGCTTCCTCTTCCCATTCCACTTCTTTTTGCCTTCACCGCCTTGCTACAGCTTTGGCTCCTCCTTCTTAGCAGAAACAGCAGCTACAGTCTTTGCTTTAGGGTATAAGCTCTCATAGCGAAGTGCCTTCTCTACCAACTTCTTAAAAGGCTCCTCAATATGGTCCACTAAGTTCTCTCCAAGATAGTCATCCAATCCAACGACAAACTTTTCATTCTTTCTCAATGGAGTGTCAATGAATGACATCCCATACTTAGAAAAGGAATCAAATTCAGCTACATATTTAGAATAGACATTTCTCGTTGCTTAAGATCAGCAGATTTCCTAAACAAAACCTATTTTTAAGCGGCTGGAATAAACTACTCCTCAAACCTAACCTTGAACTGGTCCCAACTAAGCCGATCCTCCAGAGTAGCAATAGTAATCTCATTCCACCAGTTCATGGCTCGACCTTGTAGCTGTCTTGAAGCCAACTTCCTTTTTATAGCATCATCGACCTCCATATCCCTAAAGATGCGCTTACAAGTATCAATACAGTCATGTTCTTCTATAGCTGAATTCGCCCCTTGGAATGGCATCCCTCCAAGAGTAGAGTAATCCTTGCTCAGCCTGACAAAATCAGCCCTAGATGCTTGCACTGGAGCACCTCCTTCAATCCCTACTCTTGGAGCAGTCCTCATCATGTTTTCCATCATAGTGTTGAACATGGCTTGGACATCAGGCGTAGCAGCTCTTGATCCCGCTCCTTCCTCCACTCTATAATTCCTTAAAGTGTTTCCTATAAGCACCATTGTTAGCTGTGAAGATCTTAGCACAGTTTAAAGGACGCCACTGAAAGTATCATTAACCATCTCGGAGACCCTATGTGACATAAACATGGAGACATGGTCCACAGTGCCTCGATGATACCACTTTTACACACACGGTGATGGTTGACAACATCGCAAATGTGAAAATAAGACGAGGTCGCCTCCATAAAGACCAAAACAAGGATAAATATCGCTGAAGTCGCAAGCTGTTGAGGCCCATCAAGTCGACGATGGGAGATGCGAAGAGGGGGCCACCTATCCTTATAAATACGACTCTAGGGGCGACATTTAGGGGGACTGATTTTTCATTTATTTCTCTTCTCAAATTAAAGTTTTGAAACCCTAAATCGAATCGAGGATAATTTAATTTGATTGTAATCATATTCGAATTGAATGAACAAGAACTTAGCTTATTGACTTCGATAATGACTTTATTGAACATTATTGACTTGGATTTATATAATATGAACTTGTCATAACTAAGTCGACATAAACCTATCAAAGTGCCTTGGATTATGATGAATTCCTATATGCTTATGTATATGAACTATGAAATATGGACTTTGAACAGAAGGACAAGATGCCTAGGCTAATGTCATACATAATGGACAATAGCGTGACTTCGAGACTTATTTTCTCGTATATAGATAACATTTTTAATGGCCTTCGAGGACTACGAGTATATTAAACAATAGTGACAAGGATGAATTTTTCCTCATAGGCCATTTGTCTTCCATTCCTTAATGATCCTATCATATGATTAGTCCTAAATTATACCTTGACCTGTCATCATATTGATGCGATGTCCTCAATCATGTCGATATGAGATCCTTGCATATACATTAATCACATTGGTATGGTCAGTCTCTTCTTGACCAGGTCTCTGCATATGTGCTGGACAAATCGATGAGATTAACTTATTGTGACTCAATATATATTCAGATCAAGGATTAACTTGTTACATTCGGCATCTGAGGTGTTATACCAATTTTTGGTCTAAGATCTTTGGCACTAGGAGGGCCTGAACATCCGCTCCTAGTTAATCTTCCTCTTAAACTAATCAAGAAAATTTTTGTTTTAGGAAATGGCAAAATCAAAATGAACTAACGTCGTAGGTGGTGAAATGTCACAAGCAACAACACCAAAAGAGAACATTACTCCTAATTTCAACCCGGGGAATGCTGAACCGGGACAACCATCTGCACCAGTTCAATCATTTAGCAACGAGGCCAAAATTAAAAGCTTGGAAAAAAATTTGATTGATATGAATGGATTATTAAAAGTGGTGTTCGCTCAGAGATCTCTAAGTATACCAAACTCAGAAGCGGAGATGAGGTTGAATCTCCAAGGAGAAACTTAAATGCTTCCCTACTTTGAGATAAAAGAAAAAGCAAGTTTACTCAAGCTTGGCAGAAAGAAGGAAATGATAGAACACCTAGGGCGGACTATTAGGGAAAGATGAAGAGGAAACTTGGAAAGCAGTCTGGAAGTTCGACTTCTGAGGGATACAAACTAGAGAGGATAAATTACTAAAATGAGGAGTCTTACTTCAAGGATCTGTCAGAGAAGGTGGCAAAGATCATGCTCAACCTCAAAGGAAAGAGACTTTAGATGATCGGGCTAAGATAACCAACAAGGTGATGCTTTTACTGACGAAATCATGGTTGAGAAGATTCCATCCTTTATCAATATTTCTACTATCAAATATAACAGAACAACCGATCCGAACGACCATCTATTAGCCTTTGAAAATCAAATGGATTTGTATAATGCATCCAGAGCTATTCACTGTAGATTATTTCCAATCACATTCCAAGGAGTAGCAGCTAAATGGAACCGAAATATCGGGACAGGACCATCTATTCGTGGAAGCAATTTTCTTACGAGTTCTCAGCGCAATTTTGCATCTATGAAGACCCTACCGTAGATTACACTGTAGTGGCCAATATCAAGAAAAGACCCGGGAAGCCACAAGGTGATTATCTTTGGAGATTCAATACATAAGATTTGAATGCAAAGAACAAGACAGATAGAGACAAGTAAGTAGTTGCGCATCAGGGTTAATTAAGCAAACTCCATTCAGGAGGGAGCTTTACATCCATGGGAGTAAAAACTTGTAGGACTCCCATTTCCAGGCTGACAAATTCATCTACATGGATAAAAGGTACCATCCTAGGAAAAAGGCTCAAGTTAAGAAGGAAACAAGGAAATTCAATAATGGCCACAATCATAAAAAGCCAAGGTGGTAGTAAGATTCAAATGCTAGTCATGTCGCTCTGAATAAGCCACTCTCTTATATATATATTCCACTATGAAGGAGTAGGATGATTGCCCTATTTCGTATAAAACCATAACCGATCCTGAACCAAGAAGGGGAGGAGATTACTGTGCATATCATAAGTCAAACGGACATAAGATGGATGAGTTTAGGGTGTTGGCAGGAATAATCCAGCAGATGATCCATGATGGACGACTAAAGGAATTTTTCAAAGATGGACAGAAGGCTACTGTAACATCCCCTATCTAGAGGCCCAAAATTAAGCGCTACAGATGTTGCAGTCATCTATAGTATTAGCTTCCGACAACTAAATACAGCTATGTTAATGGTATCAATAATATCAGAAGCACTTGAATATGAAACAAAAACAGATTTCAAAACCATAAATTACTTCATTACATTTCCAAATAAAATTTGTTCCACATTCACGTCACATAACCCAAATCGTTTTCCCAGGCACAAATTAAATATGGTTATTACAAATTACGCCGAGAGCGGTATATGAAGATACCCCCTCGATTGATCAGAGTCATATGATCATATTAGACCTAATACATCATAACACAGCGGAAAATCCATCAAAACATAAATAAAAGCAGCAAATCCTAAGTAGCTATCCGTTGCCTCCTGCATCCTTTGGTAGCTTATTCGATAACTTTCTAAAACCTGAAAAGATCCTTAACCTCTCAACCTACTCAAATCAATTTTGAGCACCCGAGAGTTTAAGGGGAAAGCATAAACTTCGAGTCAGACATAAAGCCTGGTATGAATAATACTATACATCCCGGTTTAATTATGTTAAGTGAGACCATGCCGTTTAGCGGAACGGGTTTCCTCTCACTAACATCCTTTTAAAACATATCTTTGCTAATCCTTTCATATAACCATATACTATGTTCCTGCATCCACAATGGTTAAACACTACAAAAGTAAACATTACGTAAACAAACATAAATATCGGGTAATAATGAACTATCTGTTCAAACACAAAAGTTTTGTTTGGATAACTTTTAACCTTTGGCTGACTCGGGCCTACCAGACAATATAATCAAAATTAACCTAACACTTGTTAGATCTTCATATTCAGGATTATCTATCCTTATCTATTTGTTTAACATTTCCCATCAGGACGGTCTGTCCTAAACTATCTGTAAAATATATCACTTCTGGACGGTCTGTCCCTAACTTAATCATCTCCCAGGTCTTCCCATTCCTATTGGTTTTTCGGGCTCACCAATAACCTATCTGTATACAACATATATTCCTTTCGGTGTGTACTCATAATTTTAGTCTACCCGTGACCAAGCCCTACACACTGGAATTTTGGATAATAATTAGCTGGGGCTACTAGCTAATGTATAGGGTGACCCCATACTAGTCCCATCTAGTTTTCTAATATCTGAGTCATTTATACTTAAGGATCCCCTCCCATAATTTTCCTTGAAAACACTTTTAAAATGATTTAAAACTTTAAAACAAACTTAAAACAAGGAAAAGAATAAAATCTTTATACTTTACTCAAATCATATTACCATGTTAGATATATATCATTTACTCAAATTTTAGTTGATGTAAACACTTTACCATTTGAAAGAACCTCTTTTCATACCTAGAAATTACCTCCTTCAAAATCAATGTTTAAACCTTTCGAAATCAATTCTCAAACCTTTCGAATTCATTCAAAGCAAACCTTTTGGAAGCAATAAACCTTAGACATCCTTCTTTAAAATCACTTCAACTATTGCCTTAGAAAAACCTTTGGAAAACCTTCCCTTAAAAACCTTTCGAAAACATCTGAAAATCCTTTCGAAACATATCAAGGAATAAACCCTTCGAATGCTTAAAATCACTTAAAACATAAACCTTTCGAAGGTATATTGGGTTCAACTTAAAATAATCTGGAAACCTTATTTTTAAAACCTTTCGTCCTTATTAAACAACCTTTCAAAAGCCTTGGGTTATACTTTACAAAACAAGGGTAACCACCTAAGTCGGAAGCTTTCTTCCGAAAGCATTGGAGAAACAACTAGTTTTAAAAATAGATAAACCGTTCGACTGGGTCGGAAGTTTCAAAGTAAAATCTTTATAAAAAGCTGTAGAAACCCTTCGGCGATGTCGGAAGGTTTCATAACAAAGTAATGGCAGAAGCAGCAACAACCTGTCGACTATATCAGAAGGTTTAAAGTCTTTTCTTTTCAATAATTTTACCTGGTCGGAAGTGACCAAGTCGAAAGCTCAAATTCTAAAGCAGAGCAGGTGAAAGCTTTTCTCTTACAAAACAATTATATTCCAACCTCTTAGGCCATCAACCTTTTGGCTATATTCAATTCATTACGTACCAATTACTTGATACCTTATGCATTGAACTTTAACCTTATCGAAAGCTAACCTTTCGACTGAGATGAAAGGTCTGGGGTGGAAGGTATACTGCCGTGTGGGTTGAAACATGGAAAAAGAGCGATTTTTGTTTTTAAACTAAAAAGAAAACTTTTCAACTAACCTGCCTTTATTTGTCAAATTTTTATTGGTCGATAAAATACTTTCTAGAAATGTGCTGCCGCAATTACCAGAATTTATAAATCATTTTATTTTGCAAAACGCCCCTTCTCCTTTATAATTATATAAAACATTTAAGTCTCATACCTTAAATAATTTTATATATCCCTCAAATGACTTAGGAAAATTCTGGAAAAATCTCAGAAAATCTATTTTAATATATTGCCTAACATATTAAAATCTCAAACCCAAACAATTATTGTTTTAACCGAAAATAATTTATAACCCAATAAACAATTTTCTTCATTCGAAAATTCATATAAAATCCATAATAAATCGGAAAATTATGAAAATCAAACCCATCTCTAGAATATTATTCCAGACCTATATTTAAATTTCCAAGGTTTTCGGATGTCATTAAATAGGGTTTTCATGTTAAACATATCATAAAACACGAATGAACAAATATCTATATAATATCACCAACAATATACACATACATACATACATACATATATATATATATATATACATGTATATCTTTAAACATCAAACTTGGCAATAATATAGCAAAAACCTTTCGGATCTAACCATAAAACCGAAAACTAAATGTATTAGGGATGTAGTAATTATTCACCTTAGCTTTTGAGTTTATAGATTAGATTTTTGATCGTTGAATTAATTGATTTCTTCTCTTCTCTTGAATCCTACCTTTTCTTCTTCTCTTGAGAATGGGAAATGGTGGTCGGCCTTAACAATTGTGTTATAGTGAAATGACAAAGAATGAACGTGAGTTACCCATTTCCTAAGGGTTTTAGGGTATATGGTTATACTATTTCCCACATTGCCCTTCTCATTCACTAACACGTTATCCAGTGTTATTTCATTTTAGTTAGCCCACTTAACATGGCACGGCTGCCTTTAATTAATCAATTCTCAACCTATCAACCTTCACATTATTTGGTTTAATTTAACTAATTAAATATCTTAATTAAGGTTATAAAAATATGGGGTGTTACAGGCTCCCCACCTTAAAGAATTTCGTCCTCGAAATTACGATAAGGTACTCAGTAAAACAATCAAAGGTAAAACATACCATCAAACAAATCGGGATAAGAGTCCCTAATCCTGCTCTCCACTTCCCAAGTATTGTCTCTAGCATCGTTGCTCCACTGAACCTTTACTAACTTGACTGTCTTGTTCCTTAACTTCTTCTCAACTCTAGCCACAATCTGAATCGGCTTCCAAACTATAGTCAAATATGGTTCTACTACTAAGTCTTCTAACACTGTAGGTGCTATGGTAGTCTCCGGGTCTCTAACACATTTCCTAAGATGGGAAACATGGAAAACATCATGGACCCCAGCCAAACTACTCGGTAACTCTACACTATAAGCGAGTTTCCCGATCCTCTCAATAATGCGAAAAGGACCAATGAATCTAGGTGCAAACTTTCCTGACTTCCCAAATCTAATTACACCCTTCATCCGTGAACCTTAATAAACACGTAGTCTTCGACAGAAAATTACAAATCCTTCCTTCTTCTATTTGCATAACTTTTCTATCTAGATTGAGCCTCCTTCATTCTAGCTTGAATCCATTCAATCTTCTCTGCGGCTTCCTTTACTAAATCTGGACCAAGAACCAATCTATCCCCAGTCTCCAACCCACATACGGGAGACTTGCAAGGCCTTCCATATAATGCTTCAAACGGTGCCATCCTAATACTTGTTTGATAACTATTATTATACGAGAATTTGACTAGATGAAGATGGTCCTCCCATGATCCCCCAAAATCCAGTTTACAAGCTCTTAACAAGTCTTCCAAGATTTTGTTAACTCTTTCCGTTTGCCCATCAGTTTGTGGGTGGTAAGCGGTACTCATGTTGAGCTTGGTTCCTAATGCTTCATGTAGACTTTTCCAGAACTCACTAGTGAATAAAGAATCTCTATCACTGATAATACTACTAGGAATCCCGTACAGCCTAACTACATTCTTCATAAATAACTTTGCCAAACTAGGTGCCATCCTAGTTGACTTTACCGGAATAAAATGGGCACTCTTAGTCAGTCTATCCACTATTATCCATATTCTTTTGTTTCCTCTACCAGATTTTGGTAATCCATCTATAAAATCCATAGAGATCAAATCCCAGTTCCATAATGGAACTTCTAACGGTTAAGGCAATCCACTTGGCTTCTTGTGTTCAGCCTTTGCTTGTTGGTAATTCAAGCACTACTCAACACACAATCCAATGTCCCGTTTCATACCTTTCCAGACGAAACTTCTCTTCATATCCTGATACATCTTTGTTCCTCTTGGATGGATAGTGAATTTCGAACGATGGCACTCATCCAAAACCTCCTTCCTCATGTCTCCTACATTCGGAACACATAACCTTCCTTTTTTTCTCAACCACCCATTTTGGTTAAGATGGAAATCCTTCAAGCCATCGCTCTCCGTTCCTTCCCTCAACCTTCTGATCCGTTCAGCCAAAATTGGATCCTTCTCTTGCTTGGAAGCTATCTTCTCGATCATTACCGGTCGAACTTCTAGACAAGATAACACAGTACTTCCTACACTCGATGGTACCTCGGACCTAGACTGCACATTACAAGCTGATAACGCTTCTAATCTTTCCACTCAGTAATCATAGCCAATACAGCGTTCTGATGTTTCCGACTGAGTGCATCCGCTACCTTATTTCCTTTTTCGGGTGTGTACTCAATTCCAAAATCATAGGCAACAATAAAATCTAACCTTCTATGATGTCTCATATTCAGCTCCTTCTGAGAGAACAAATACTTCAACGACTTATGATCAGTATATAGCTCAAATCGCTCTCCCAAAAGATAATGCCTCCATACCTTTAAAGCAAATATAACACAGCTAACTCCAAGTCATGCGTTGGATACCTAACTTCTGGTGGTCTGACCTATCTAGATGCATAAGCAATTACCTTACCTCTTTGCATCAACACAACTCCAATCCAGTTCCACACGCATCAGTACAAACAACCAAATCTTAATTTCCCTCCGGAACCACTAACACTGGTGCATGGGTCAATAAGTATTTTAAGCTCTGGAATGCTTCCTCACACTTATCTGTCCATACGAACTACACATCTTTCCACGTAAGCTTAGTCATCGATGCAGCTATTCGCGAAAAATCCTTTATAAATCTCCGGTAATATCCAGCCAATCCACAGAAACTCTTTATCTCGGTCACCGTCTCGGGTCTCTTCCAATTATTCACCTCTTTAATCTTAGTCGGATCCACAGACAATCCTTTCTCTGAGATAACATGATCAAGGAACTTCACTTCCTTCTTCCAAAAGTGACACTTCGAAAACTTAGCCTTCAACTGATGCTCCCTCAACATCTCAAGCACGACTCTAAGATGAATTTCATGCTCTCTCTCATCCTTAGAGTATATCAAAATATCATCAATGAAAACCAACACAAACCTATCCAAGTGTTCTCGAAAAATTCTATTCATCAGATCCACAAAGAATGTCGGCGCATTAGTTAGTTCGAACGGCATAACTAACCATTCATACGATCCATATCTTTTCCTTAATGCTGTCAAAGGAATGTTATCCTCTGCCACTCTAAGCTAATGAAATCCCATTGCCAAATCCAGCTGAGAGAATACCTTAGCTCCACTTAACTGATCAAACAAATCATCAATTCTCGGCAATGGATATCGATTCTTTATCATCTTCTCAGTCAACTTACGACAATCGATACACAGCCTTAACGATCCGTCGGGCTTCTTAGCAAATACAGCAGCAGCTCCCCATGGCGAACTACTTGGCCTAATGAAACTCTTTCCTTCCAGATTTACTAACTGCACCTTCAACCCTTTCATCTCTGTAGGTGTCATCCTACTCGGTGGTCCACTCACCGATTTAGCTCCAAGCACCAAGTCAATCCACAACTCAGTAGCTTGTTTTGGTGGTAGTCCAACAACTGGTTCAAACACATCAGCAAATTCTCTAACTACAAAGACTTGATGCAACTCATCTTCCAATTCCATAGTACTCAATAAAGCATTCACTTCACAACTAGGGTTCTCTACGGTATAAATTATTCGATCACTACAATCCGGATGACTAAGTGATATTTTGCCAAGTATTTTCCTATCTTGGCAAAATATCCTAGCATCGTATCTACTCAACCAATCCATCCCAAGGATGATCCCAAATCCCACAAAGTCAAACACATGCAAACAACAATTAAAGGTATGGCTTAGCAAATCAAATTCTAAATTGTCACACCTCATCCCAATTGTTGCATAACCTCCTGTTGGATTTGCAACCCTTAAGAAAGTAAATAGGTAAGACGATTCTAGGTTAAGTCTATCTACCAAACATCGAGAAACAAAAGAATCGGATACCCCAGTATCAAATAGGACACTAACAGGCATACCGTGGATCTGCAGTAAGCCTCCTAAAACAGTTTTCCCTTTTTCCTATGCAATTGGCTTTGCGGTTGTGGGCTTCAAAGCATAAACTTGCCCCTTTCCTTCCTTTGCAGACACTGGGCAATTGTTCTTGTAATGACCCACTTGATCGCAATTAAAGCATTTGACATTCTTCTTTCCACCAGCCTCTTTTCATTTTCCCTTGCTGGCTCGACACTCGTTGGCATAGTGTCCCTTTTTGTTGCAATGATAGCAAACCACTTCTGCCTTACTTTTCTTTTGTGCCCCTTCTTTCTGAGCAGTCTTTTTCTGGAAAAATTTCCTCTTTTAGGCATGTCCCGCTTATGGATGGTCTATCCTAAACTATCTATAAAATATCTCACTTATGGATGGTCTATCCCTAATTTAATCATCTCCCAGGTCTTCCCATTCCTAATGGTTTTTCGGGCTCACCAATAACCTATATGTATACAACATATATTCCATTCGGTGTGTACTCATAATTTTAGTCTACCCGTGACCAAGCCCTACACACTGGAATTTTGGACAATAATTAGATTGGACTACTAGCTAATGTATAGGGCGCGACCCCATACTAGTCTCATCTGGTTTTCTAATATCTGAGTTATTTATACTTAAGGATCCTCTCCCATAATTTTCCTTGAAAACACTTTTAAAATGATTTAAACTTTTAAACCAAACTTAAAACAAGGAAAATAATAAAATCTTTATACTTTACTCAAATATATTACCATGTTAGATATATATATCCTTTACTCAAATTTTAGTTGATATAAACACTTTACCATTTGAAAGAACCTCTTTTCATACTTAGAAATTACCTCCTTCAAAATCAATGTTTAAACCTTTCAAAATCATTTCTCAAACCTTTTGAATTCATTCAAAGCAATTGCCCTTCTCATTCCCTAACACATTATCTAGTGTTATTTCATTTTGGTTAGCCTACTTAACATGGCACGTCTACCTTAAATTAACCAATTCTCAACATATCAACCTTCACATTATTTGGTTTAATTTAACTAATTAAATATCTTAATTAAGGTTATAAAAATATGGGGTGTTACAACTACCCATTTTGGAAACAACAATCAAAGTCCACCAAGCAACACTACAAATATGGTGAAAGACGATGTTCAGCTTGACTTCAATCCACCTCTTAACTGGATTAATGTAATTTACGAAGGCCCACGTTTGGTTAGAAGCAGTAAAGGGGCTAGAAGCCGATATGTCAGGGAAGTGAAGGAAAGGATTTTCTTCATTCAGGAAGAACCACCACTCAAAACCCAAGACTTCTAATTCAAATGCACACTTTAACGATCACTCCACCAGAACAAAGAGGAGTTCACCACCCACACAATGATCCACTGATGATTACCGCATAGATCGGACTCTCTATGGTCTCCAAAATTTTAATTGATACTTGCAGCGCAGTCAATGTAATCTTTAAACTTGCTTTTGACCAAATAGGGATTCCGAAGGAGAAGCTGGAACCGAGCTTGGAGCCTATCTTTGGGTTCAACAATAAAGGGTCGACTCCAGTAGGACAACTGAAGCTCCTTGTACAATTGGGAATCCTGCCATGTTGCAAGACCATTGAAACCCTATTCTTTGTTATGGACCAACCATCTTGCTATGACGCTTTCTTTGGGTGGCCTGCTCTGGATGAGGTAGATGCCTTCGTGTCACCAAAATACTTAATGGTGAAATTTCTGATGAAAAAAGGATGGAGAACTATAAGGGGTAAGCAACTCAGTGCTCGAGAAAAGTATTTTGCAATCGTTGAACAAAATGAACAAAGCTACCTTTCTCGTTATGATTTGGAGGGAAACAAACTAACTAAAGGTGATGGTAAAAAGCCTTTGGATGATGATTTTTCAAATTCATCACCCAAAGCTAAAGCAAACCCAGATAAGAGAACTGGTATGTGCTAAGAAAATTTAGCATCTCCAAGAAAAAGGAAAAGAGAAAAGGCAAACTTAATTGAGGACAAAATAGAAGAAGAAGAGATTGATGATGAGCTGGATTACAGGAACGAGCAAGAAAGAACTAAATCGACAGAAGCCCTTGAAGAAGTACACATAGATTTGGTAGATAAAATGAAAATAGTAAAGATAAAAAAAGAACTAGAAGGTCAAACTAAGGGAGAAATAACTTGATTTCTTTGTTCTGGCAAGGACGTGTTTTCTTGGACTTGTTCGAACATGGTCGGAATAAACCCAACCGTCATATGTCATGCCTTGAATATATTCAAATGTCACTCCAGTTCGACAAAAGAAAAGAAAATTTGACAAGATTTGATCTAATGCTCTAAAAAAAGAAGTAAATAGGCTGCTTGATAATGGATTCATAAGAGAAGTGTTATATCCAAAATGGTTAGCTAACCCGGTGCTAGTTAAGAAGTCCAATGGAAAGTGGAGAACATGTGTCGATTACACTGATCTAAATAAGGCACGCCCAAAGGACTGTTATCCGCTCCCGAGGATAGGTCAATTGGTTGATGCGATAAGTCGACATCGGCTCTTATCTTTTATGGATGCATATTTAGGTTATAATCAAGTCCTAATGTTCAAATCGGATTATGAACATACTAGCTTTATAATGAACTGAGGAACCTAGTGCTACATGGTCATGCCCTTTGTCTTAAAGAACGCTGGAGCAACCTATCAAAGGCTAGTAAATCGAATGTTTAGGGAACAGATAGACCGGAACATGGAAGTGTATACAGATGACATGCTGGTTAAGTCCCCAAAAAAGGAAATCATCTAAAGGATCTAGAGGAGATGTTCAGCTTGTTGCGAAGATACTAAATGAAACTTAACCTATAAAAATGCTCTTTTAGGATCTAATCTGGAAAGTTCCTAGGATACATCGTCATTGGAAGAGGAATTGAAGCAAACCCTGATCAAATTAAAGCAATTAGAGATATGGCGGAACCTAAGATAAGCAAAGATGTTATGAGTCTAAATGGAAGAGTGGAAGCATTAAACAAATTTATTTCTAAGGCCACCGACCAATGCATTCCGTTCTTCAATGCAAATAAAGAAGAAGAAGAATTTTGAATGGAGCGAAGTTTGTCAAAAGGATTTTGAAGAATTGAAAGACCATTTGGAAAATAACCGATTCTTTCTAGTCTTATAGATGGAGAAAGTCTCTACCTTTATGTGGCAGTTTCCAAGTATGTTGTTAGTTTGGTGCTAGTAAGAGAAGAAAAGTGAACCCAATTTCAGGTATGTTACACTAGTAAAAGGCTTAATGGTCGAAAAAGATATCCGGTTATAGAGAAGCTAGCATACTGTATAATGCTTACGGCGCACAAATTGAGAGCCTACTTTCAGGCACACCCAATCAAAGTCTTGACTAATTTTCCACTCAAGCAAGTCTTTAGTAAACCAGAAGCTTTAGGAAGATTAGTTAAATGGAGGTTGAGCTCAGCCAATATGATGTCAAATTTTTATCGTGAGTATCAATCAAGGGGCAAACCCTGGTAGATTTTGTTAATGAATGCACAAGGTTTATTAAGGAACAATAAGAAAAAGAGAAAGACTTGAAGCCAAATGGCAACTATTTGCAGATGGAACTTTAAATAAACAAGGAGATGGTGCTAGATATGTAGTCATAACTCCTGACGGACATCAATTGCACTATGCAATGAAACTAAGGTTTCCAGCCATAAACAATGTAGCAGAATATGAGTCTATGATAGCAGGACTTACCCTAGCTCTTCAGTTGAAAATCCCAAGAATTGAAATCTTTAGTGATTCACAGTTGATGGTAAACCAACTAAACCAGAATTATCGATGAAGGATCGTAAGTTAATGTTACATGTCAAAAAGATATTGAAGATGCTGTCTCAATTTGATGATTTTTCAATACATCAAGTACCTAGAGACAAAAACTCTCAAGTCGACTCTCTGGCTAAGCGCAAGCGCTCGAGGAGCACAAGAAGCTTGAATTGTACCGGTGGGATATTAGGAAAATCCTAGCATCAAAGAGAATAAAACTAACTAAAAAACGAAGTTTTAATGCTAACTAGATCTCAAGCTTCAACACATAAAGAAAAGGGAGACGAAGTTGGGATTCCTCAGAAAGAGCTCCCCCACATATGAACTAACGATAAATACGAGGACAATTGGATGACTCCTATTGTTGAGTATATAACAGAAGAAATAATACTGGTGAATAAAAAGGAAGTGAGAAGGATAAAGGACCGATCCCCAACTTTTATCGTGCCCGATGGAATAATCTATAAAAGGGGATATTCACTCCCTTATTTGAGATGCGTTAATTTAGAAACAAGGGTGAAGTTGCTCAAGGAAGCCCATAAAGGATTTTGTGGAGACCATTCTAATGGAATAAAAGTAGCTAAGAAAGTTATGAGACAAGGCATCTATTGGCTTCAGATGACTAGTCAGGCCATCGACTATGTGAGAAAATATGACAAGTACCAAAAATTCTCTAAAATTACTCGTTTACCTCTAAGCAAACTGACTTCTACATCAAGCTCGTGGCTTTCGATGTATGGGGAATTGATTTGATAGGACCATTGCCAATGTCCAAAGGAGGAGATAAGTACGTAGTGGTAGCCATTGATTATTTCACAAAGTAGGTGGAAGCTGAACCACTCCCAAATATTACATCGATGAAGGTTCTTAAATTTGTAATCAAAAATATCATTACTCGATTTAGAATTTCCCACAAGATATTTTCTAATAATGGAACCAAATTCGAAAGCGAGAAATTCACTTGATTTTGCAACAAAAATGGTTTTATCAAAATCTTTTCATCTGTAGCCCATCCTAACGCAAACGTAGCAGTTGAAGCAGCTAACAAAACCGTAAGACTATTCTGAAGAAATGGTTAGAGAAAGCAAAAGGGAATTGGGTGTAGGAGCTAACCCTTATCCTGTGGGCATATAGAACTTCTACTAAAACCGCAACAGGACAAACCCCAAACTCCCTCACATATAGAGGTGAAGCCATGCTTCCAATCAAAGTCAAAGTTCCTTCTCATTGAAGGATCATATATACATTTGACCCAAATCAAGAGTTAAAGAAAGAGACATTAGACCTAATTAATGAATTAAGAGATGAAGCAGCAGTCCGAACGGCTGAGTACCAATGGAGAGCAACCAAGTACTATAGTTCAAGAGTAAAAAACGATCATTCAAAAGGGAGATCTAGTGCTCCGATAAGTGATGGAAAATACCATGGATCCTTCGGATGGACCGCTAGGACCAAATTGGAAAGGAATCTTAATTATGCACAAAATAATCCTGCTAAGGCCTTATAAATTTTACTGGCCAGATGGCAGTAAAATAGCAAGAACATGGAACACCGAACATATTCGACCTTACTTCCCGACAATGGATAAATAAAAAGGAGTTATCAGTTTAGTTGCAAAAAGAAGTAATGGTTTCTTAGGGGAAATCATAGGCTCGAGCCATCAAAGGCCTGACTACAAGAGGTCCTGACCATCAAAGGCTTGACCGCAAGAGGTCCCAGCCATCAAAGGCCTTAAGCCTTCAGTGTCATCATCAAAGACCTTACTGAAGCGCCTTCTAGAGGGAGGTGGGTAAACCTTTGGTGCCTACCATTATATGGCCTCAATAAAGCATCGGCAAAGCCTTCAGCCCCAGTCATCAAAGGCATTCGCTAAAGCGCCTCCTATAGGGAGGTCAGTTAAGCCTTTAGTGGCATCATCAAAGGCCTCACTAAAGCACCGGGAAAGCCTTTAACCCCTACCTACGTGGCTTGGTTAAAGCGCCTACTAGAGGGAGGATGGAGTAAGCCTTTAGTGCCATTATCAAAGGCCTCACTTAGCACTAAAATTTTAAAAAAGAAGATCAATCAACTCAAGAGACAAGTAGAGCTCCCAGAACAATCAAACTCAAGAGCCAAGTAGTGCTCCCAAATCAATCAAAATAAAGAGCTAAGTAGTGCTCCTAGGTCAATCAAACTCAAGAGCTAAGTAGTGCTCTCAAATCAATCAAAACCAAGAGCCAAGCAATGCTCCAAAATGGATTTTTAGTCTTCTTATATGGGTTTCTGGTCTTCCATTATTATTACCGGATATGGATTTCTGGTCTTCTTATATGGATTTTTGGTCTTCTTATAGGGATTTCTGGTTTTCTCAAATGGATTTTTTGTCTTCTTATATGGATTTATGATCTTCTTATATGTGTTTCTGGTCTTCTATTTTTATTACCAGATATGGATTTCAGGTCTTCTTATATGGATCTCTAGTTTTCTTATATGTTTGGTTTTCTATTATTATTGCTAGATATGAATTTATGGACTTCTTATAATTATTTCTGATCTTCTATTAGATATGGATTTTTGGTCTTCTCATATTAATATTAAATGTAGATCTATTGTTCTCTTTACTACTATTCTCAGACATGGACTTCTAGACTTCTATCACCATTGCCAGACTTGGATTTATGGTTTCTTGCTCTTCTGCTATATTGATTTCTAACCTGAATACTATCCTTTTTTTGTTGAAGGACGTTTCATCATCAAATAATCTTTTAGCTCCATTATTTGTCAGAGAGAATCTCTTATGCCTAGATTCGTGACATGGTCAGTTAATCTTATGGGTTTTTGCTTAAAAACTTACTATTATTCATTGATCTCTTATAAGGGAATTACAAACTTGAAAGCGCATTGGAAAATATGGGCAATAAATGCCAATTAATACCCAGAAGGATAATTGCTAACTAAAATGTCGCTTATTTCATGTTTTACAGGAAAACAGGGCCGACAAAGGGGTCTCAATGAAAGATTGGACAATGCAAAGGAATCCTTGATTTTACCCTAAAGAGTAAAAGTTTCTCTCATACTAGAGGGGCTAAATGTTATCCATATAATTTCAATATTGGAAGTGATGATATAAGCAGTAACATCACGAGAAGATTAAGGTTGTAGAGTCTAATACTGAAGAATAAAACCATGCTTAGCCAACAACATACCTCTTCGAGGGTGCCTCTCTGTGCTTAGTTGTTTCGTCAATTACATACCTCTTCGAAGCTGAAAACATCCATCTTTGATGATATACCTCATCGCCGCTCATATAGCACTAAAACCCAAAGATGTGCTAACCACGTTGCATACCAACGGGGCTAGGAGGGACTTCGACCTTAACCGCACTATACATCACCGACCCCATATTCAAATGACTTCGAAGGTATTAAGTATCAATGATGGGTTGACATCGAAGAGGCATTTCATACTATTAATACCACAATGACATCTAATCTTACAAGCACTTCTAAAGCATTTAGGTCAATAAAGGTCACACCGTTCCTTGTTGAAGGTCATATTGCTATTCGACCATTGACCCACTTCTCCATTCATAGAAAATCACATGATCAATCAAGAGGATGTCGATCGTAAGCACCACTGTTAGCTGCGAAGACCTTAGCACAGTTTAAAGGACGTCCCCTATAGTATCATCAACCATCTCGGAGACCCTATGTTACATAAATTTAGAGACATGGTCCACAGCGCCTCGACGATGCCACTTTTACACTAATAGTGATGGTTGAAAACATTGAAGATGTAAAAATAAGATGATGTTGCCTCCATAAAGATCAAAATAAAGATAAATACTACCTAAGTCACAAGCTGTTGAGGCCCATCAAGGTAAAGACGGGAGCTACGAAGAGGGGGGCCCCTTACCTCTACAAATACGACCCTAGGGGCGACATTTAGGAGGATCGATTTTTCATTTCTCTCTCTCTTCTCAAACTAAAGTCTTGGAACCCTAAATTTAATTGAGGATAATTCAATTTGACTGTAATCATATTCAAATTGAATGAACATGAACTTAGCTTTGCATATTGACTTCAACTATGACTTTATTGAACATTATTGATTTGGACTTGCATAATATGAATTTAACATGACCAAGTCGACCTAAACCTAATCGAAGTACCTTGGATTATGAATAATTCCTATATGCATATATATATATATATGAACTATGAAATATGAACTTTGCCTAATGACATACATAATGGACAATAGCGTGACTTCGAGACTTATTTTCTTTGCCTATTGGACATATGGCATATTATGAGCCCTTTGGATAACTTATCTAAAGGCCAACATGAAGTCATATATAGATGACATTTCTAATGACCTTGGAGGACTTCAAGTATATTAAATAATAGTGACAAGGATGAACTTTTCCTTATAGACCATTGGTCTTCCATTCCTTAATGATCCTATCATATGATTAGTCCTAAAGTAATGAGTTACACCTTTATATGTCATTATATCAATGCAATGTCCACAATCATGTCGATATAAGGTCCTCCTATATGCATTAATCATACCGATATGGTCAGTCACTTCTTGATCAGGTCTCCACACATGTACTGGACAGGTCGATGAGATTAGCTTGTTATGACTTAGTATATATTCAGATCAAGGAATACCTTGTTACATTTGGCATTTGAGGTATTATACCATTTTTTGGAATAAGAGGCTCATTCTTATCTGTAACAAAAATTATCAGTCTCTCATAAAGAAAACTGTGTCAAAAGTGCTTATATGCATGCGACTCATACTATACTACTATATAATTTTAAAAACCAAACTTATAGCAAGTAAGTACTCTCACATATACACATATACTCTCGATCTAGTCTAAGACGATAACACCTATCCATATATGAAAACATGCAACCTATTAGAAGGACCGGTAGGGAATCGGGTATGCTATTGTGACGACCACCCTATACCACCGGCATAAATAATAACTAAATAGTACGCTATAGTCTTGCTCGGTCGGTATAGGATGATCATCAGAGATGAAATATATAAATACAACATAAAACCTATAGTATATTTCATAGCACATGGAATAAATATAATATCATATATACAACAGAAGGGGTAGTAATAACAACATGAATTAAATCATCATCAGAGTAAGCTATACATCAATGGTAGAGTTTATACAACAAAATCAAACTCAACAATTGTCTCAAAATACATCAATAAATGGAAATAGGCAAGCACCGTCACGGGCTCCACAGTGTTGCTTAGCGGAATAAGTATAGACTCCATATATGTATATAGTATGTAATAGCTCCATCCAGCTCGTCCTATGAACTGCTACTACGTCACCTAGACCTGTTATCTACTCTACTCATTCAAGAGTACCCAAGATAATAAAAGAAAATCACAAAACCTCGAGTTAGACAACAGTCTGGTGTGAGCGATAAATGTATCTAAAAATGCTATGCAGGTAAATATGGTAAGGAACAAGAGTACATGAACCATACCTGACTTGTCCCTATAACCAAAGAGTTTGCACACAACAGTATAATATGCTACTCTACGATATCATAATGGTACAATACAACAAACAATAGTGGATGTCCCGGTATCCCTATCTCTTGTACCTACTACAAATGATATCCCCAAGTGATAGCCCATAAAGCAACCAAGCAAACATAGCATCCATTAAACAATCCCTACTATCACTCTCCCATATGCCCTGAATATATGATAACTCATTTGACCTCCTTGCTGCTAGGGACTAATGGAAAATCTCGGTTCTCCGTTGTACTCTCATATCCCGCATCCCAAACTAGATATGTGTCTCAAAGCCCAAAGCTGACACTAGACCCAAAGGATCCAAGGTATACAGGTCCCTCGTTTGACATATGGGTGTCCCCACTTACAATGCCCCTGCTTCGAGAACAACAGAAAACACTTCGAGTTATCAATGATTCCTTGGCACTTTCATTCGAGCCCTTCTTTGCTCCATTTTGGATGAGCCCTTCTTGCTCAATCTAATTCCATTATCCAGGAATCCCTATGTTCCTCCACTCTATAGGTCCTAATACGATCCCCTTCGGTACCTACTCCCTACACGAGTCACAAACTGAAGGTTACGGAGTCCTCAATCTTCGACACCTACTCCCACCACGAGTCACCAATCGAGGATCCATAGCCTTCATCGTGATGTTACATCGTCATCCAACCTATTACGAACAAGCCACAAGCTCCAGCACGACCTATAGAACCTCAACATCAATCCCCGGAAGATCCATCCCAGTCGAAGTCAACCTGAGAACTCGGTGTTGACCTCTTTTACTCAGTGCCATTTCTACACTTAGCCTCCCAATAGCCAAGCTTTATTCCATTCCTTGCTTGCTTCTAGTACTCCATGCCTAAATGCTTTGACCTTGACCTCTCTACCCAAAACATGTCATCATAGAGCAAGTGCATTCCTTAAAGCAACCAACTTCATATCCTAGAAATAAGTTGTCATAGCCTCAAGCACTTAACCAATCACCATTCCAACACCATAAGCAACCTTTACTAGCAATATCATTGCCCCTCCAAAAGTCGCCACCACCGTGGACCCACCCTTACATTTTGGTGCCGACCTCTCATGTCGGTGCCGACATATGTACTTAGAGAATTAGGGCTCGTGATTTGGACCCGAGCTCTTCCTACACTCCAGAGCCTGCTCTCCAAGTCTTATCCAATTCCGACTATCTTTGCCTCTGATATGCTCAATTCTCCAACTTAACTTCCTATGCAATCACAACACAAGCAAACAATATCAAATCATATCCTCCAAACATAAAATAAAAAGTAATTTCATCCAATCAAATATGCAATCAATCAAAACAAGATAAACATGTCAATTTCAAACATAGATCTATGTATAGCATGAATATGAGTGTATGAGCAATGGTGATTACTAATCAATCTAGATCATACTCACAATTTAACATGTAATTAGAGTTTGAAAAGGATTTTATGGCCAAAAATCAATTATGTTAAATCCTATAATTCTACCATATATACATGCATAATACAGTGATAAGTCATAAACCACTCACCAACTACCCAACTCAACCTCTTTGAATGTAGATCTAATCCGGACAGCGATGAAATGCACTTTAAATCAAGAAATTTGATTATCCCCAGCCTTTAATTGAAGATCTAATCTCTAACCTATGATCTAGTTTGATTTAGAAAGCAATTTGGATGATTTTAGGTGAAACTAGGATGGATCTAGGGACAATTAGGGTTTAGACCTGATTTAGAATGTGAGAGAAAATTTTCATTTGACTCCTACAACCTCTATTTATATTGATTCTCTAATTAGACTAATGGGCCAACTAATGGGCTTCACTAATTACACACTAATTCTAGCCAACGGCTTTGAAAACATAAAACAGGCATAACTTTCTAACCTCTATTATAACCACTCTACGGAAAGGTAAATCATCTTCCTGAAGCAATGGAACTAATTTGAAACTCTAATTCAGCTCCTATCAAAAGTTACAGCCAAAACAAGGTTTTAGAGTCAAAACGGTCATATAGAAATTCGAGAAAAATCGCAAGTGTGTAAAATGTTATCAGGAGTCATATCCCAAAATTATAGAATCATACGACTTCATACAAACAAAATAAAAGTATTTTACGATCCTCCGATATGTAAAATACTGGTCGTTACAACTGTAGAGATACTATGGTTTTCTCATGGATGAAAAAAGGAGAACCGTGTCTTAGATGATGACACTTCTTTGTGATTCCAATAAACACTGCAGAGTAATGATTCTACACTTTGGCTTGCAGAACTGAAATCCGAAATGGGTTCCATGTATGAAAATAAAGTATAGACTTTGTCTGACATACCCAAAGGGATAAAACCCATTGGCTGTAAATGGATTTTTAAGAGAAATCTAAATGCAGATGGACAAGTGGAGACTTATAAGGCTAGGTTAGTTGCGAAAGGATTTTGTCAAATTCAAGGTGTTATTTATGACGACCATAGCTATGCTTAAGTCCATTTGGATAATGATGGCTATTGATGCATTCTGTGACTATGAAAATAGATATAAACATGGCATTTCTAAATGGTGATTTAGAAGACACCGTCTATATGTCGCAGCCCGAGGGTTGCGAGGTCAGCGGGAGCGAGGGCAAAGCTTGCAAGTTGTTAAAGTCCTTTTATGGACTTAACCAAGCTTCAAGGAGGTTGAATAAGTGTTTTGATAAAAAGATCAAATAGTTTGGCTTTTTTCAGAACATAAAGGAATCGTGCATATACCGAAAGGAATAAGAACAAGCGGTCGTATTCTTAGTGTTATACATTGATGATCTTCTATTCATTGGCAATGACGTTTTATTATTGCAATCAGTGAAACATTGACATTCCAAGAACTTCTCCAGGGAGAATTTGTGAGAAGCAGCCTATATACTAGGTATAATGATTTATAGAGATAGATTTAAGAGGTTGTTTGGATTGTCCCAATCCCTATACACAGATACCATAATGAAAAGGTTTGGTATGAAGAGTTCCAAGCGAGGAAATGTTCCAACGCAATCTAAAATCGTCCTTTCCAAAAAGGACGCTCCTCAAATTGATGAGGAGAAAGAGCATATAAAGAGGATACCATATGCTTGGCAGCCGGTTCCATAATGTACGTTATGCTACATACTAGATCGGATGTGGCATACCCATTAGGATGCATAAGCCGATACCAGTCTAATCTTGGAGAACAACGTTAGATGGCTGTAAAATGTATACCGAAGTATTTAATAAATATTAGGGACTTATTCCTTATATATGGGAATGGTAACCTCCTTACGAAGAGGCATACTGACTCCAGCTTTTAGAGTGACATGGACGATAATAAGTCAGTGTTCGGTTATGTTTTTACTATTAATGATGGTGTTATCAGTTGGAAAAGTTCCAGACAATACTTGATTCAACGATGAAGACCGAGTATATCTCCCTTAATGAAACAGCTAAAGAAGCGATTTTGATGCACAAGTTCTTAAGTGAGCTAGGAGTGATTCTTGATATGGATAATCCAACGGCATTATACGATGACAACATGGCGATATAGATTGGAAGGAGCCAAGAGCACATAAGAAATCATGAAATATTCTTTGAAAGTTCCACCTCATCAGAGAATTCAGTAAGAAGAAAGTGGTTGTGATATAAAGAGTAGATACAAAGGATAACATAGAAGATCCATTCACGAAGGGTCTAGCTCGATCGAAGGGATGAGATTGAGATTCCATAATTAGCCCCAAGTGCAAGTGGGAGATTGATAGAGTTAGGGATATGCCCTTGGGGAAATTATATAATTTATTGTAAATTATTAACTCTATAATAAAATCTCGTTCAGAATAAAAGGTGTTTTCTTTCTATTATATACTTGTTATAATGTCTTATAATTAATTAATTATTTAATTTCAGTATATTTAATAGAAAATCCATAAATGGTGTGTTTGTGACAGTAATTACAATTGTTGTAGTCATGATTATTTTATCATAATATAATACTAAATACGTCGTTTTAAATACTCCTAGTCAAGGTGCACCACGACTAGATATCGATGCATCCGTTGAGACTAGAGTATGTAATGCTCTTTAAATGTTGGGCAGAGTAAAGGTGTATTACTCATGATTGTTAGAGGCACCAAGAGGTCACACACTGATAGTTTAAGCTATGAGAATTGGTGTAAATAATTGTCTCTACGATAATGCTTAAATAAAGTAAAGTTGGATTTTACTGAAGCCATGTAAGCGATAAATTTGGCCATAATATCACACCACTTGCTAAGTGACTTGTGAACGTTAATATTCGAATTGTTTGATACAAATCACTGACCGAATTTACACCTAAGAGTCACATAACTAAAATGCCGAATACTCATGTTATCATCAGATTTAATTAATTATAACTGTTATAAATTAATTAAATTAATTAATATTTATGAAATATTAATTATAAAATTTATATAATTTTTGTTGATCGGTATAAAATGGTGTGTATAAAATAGTTATAAACACACGTATCAATATAAGATATCGATGTGCATTTGAATTAGATTTAATTGCACAATTATTTTATCGGGTTTAAAGCGGTTTAGAGGCCTAGAAATGGGAAAGTTGTGAGTGGTTATAGGAGGGGAGAAGGTTAATTGAATGTTGATCAAAATTAAGGTGAAAAGGTAGGAGAAAAGGTGGATCTGAATCCTCTTTTTGCTCTTTTTAACCATGCTATTTAAACACCTCAAACCCCTTTTTTTTTCTTCTCTCTTATTTTTTCTTCCCTCTATGTAGTTATGCTAACTCCTTGCCTCCCTCCTCAATCTCAAGCTTATAAACAAACAAACTAAATCAAATTAGAAGATTCGTGGTTGGTGTTTCAAATTGGTAGCACTTTCTGGATTCTAGATTCTTATTCAAGTAGTTTCTGATTTAGTGCTTCAAGGTATTTCAACTTGGCTATAGATAGGTAAATTCTTTATTTACATATATATATATATATATCCAATTGTTCATAGTCATTATTTACTTGGGTAGCATATGAATTATCATGAATCAATATATATAAATATATATATATATATCTGTGTTGTCTTCATTAGATGAAATTATATATGTGTATAAAAAAATTTGTATATATTTACATATCGCTCATGGCCTTGAACAAAAAAAAAGGGTTTTTTGGAAAATAATAATATTAGTATGATTTTCATTAAAATTGATTTTAATATTAACAATACTAAATACGGTATTTGTTGGATTTTTCTTGGACTCTTCCACTACATATAAGGATGTACGTGACCAATGCAAACGAGCCCGGAATTTGAAAGGTAGTCTTCAAGTCCAATATTTCAATACCATGTTTTATTTCAAATTTGCTAATAAGGATGATAAGCTAAGAGCGCTTGAGACCAGTCCTCTTATCATTGAGGGGAAACCATTTATTATCACACCTTGGAGCCTGGGCATGGACAAAGCTAGAAAGCAGGTTCTAACTATTCTTGTTTGGGCCACTTTTACCCATATTTCATCTGTCCTGCAGCCTTTAATTCGATTAAACTGGCTTGCCAGCCTCATTAGAGACCTAAAGTGTTTTGATACGAATATTAAAGCCCAGGAGCCTTTACACTATGCTAAAGTTTTGATTTAGATTTCCCCAACCAAGCCATTGCCGTCGAAGTTCAAAGTAGATTGGCAGAAGCTAATGATGTGGAAGTGAACGTTCAGTACAAATAGAAACTTGATATTTGCCTATCATGTCAGTCCTATGGTCATTCAGCTGATTCGTGTTCTATTGGGTCTGTTTCCCAGCCTCCTCCTGCCAAGGCTCCGCTCCCTAGGCCAGTTTTGAAGTGGGTTCCCAAGGTTACGAATTCGTCTTCCTTCGTCCCTATTATACTTCTCTGTTGCTACGGATACTTTATTTATGGGTGTCCTACCTCCTATTGAGGAGGTTATTTCCTGGTGCCCAAAAAACGTGCATGGATTCATATTGATTCGGAGATGAGGTACGACGTCGAATAACAATAATATGTTTGTAGGAGAGGAAGAGGAGTCTAGTCGACTTGTTTATCATGTGGAAGGTGAAGGTTTGACTCTGAATACCAACGGTAGTATTGGTCAGCGCAATTCGCAATTGTTTTGGATTCATCTTTGGATTGGAAGTATCTATATACATCCCTCTTAAGGTCGTATGTTTCTATGCTTGCGACCCTTTTGTTGTTGTATTAGTTGATTCGTAGTCTGTTCTAGCTACCTATTCTTTTAAAAGCACGGAGTAATATTAGTGGACGGAAAACTTAAAACGCTGGCTGACCTTGCCAAAAAAATTACGGTATATTTTATATTTTATTAATATATATATATATATATTGTTTTTGAAAAATATTTTTTTACATATTTTTATTTTAAACCCGAATACAAAACGTACAATTTTTTTTCATTTTATATGTTATATCTAATTTATATATTGTGTATATATATAAAGTAAAAAATTTAATTATGTATTGATTTACGTACGAAAATAAATATTAAAATAATTTAAAATCACAAATAGAAAAAGGTTTTTTTTCTAAGGCAGAATATGTATGTATGTGTATATATATAATTATTAATTTACATTATACACATTTAGATATATCTTCTTTTATGTGTACTTATTTCTAAATATTATTTATATTATATATTATATGTGTATGTTAAAAAAATTAATTACGAATTATACACACACATACATATATTCAAATATAATATATTAATTTAAGTTTGAAATTATTAAATATTTTATTTTGTAGATCTTGATTTAAATTTTAAATTTGAATTTGAAGTTAATTGTTGTTTATATTAAATTATAATTACTTAATATTACAATGTAAACTATATATATAATTATACAAACACTTACATTTACAAATAATAATATTAATACAAAGCTTTGTGTGTGTATGCACATTTTCAATATATATATATGTTCACGTATATATTAGGCAACACACATGTATATAGAGGGGCAGACATGTTCGTTGCGATGTAAATCCCACCACTTATACACGGATATGCTAACCATGTACACCATTTATGTTGCACATGCACGTACACATACACACATATGTGTATATTATACACATATTATATTATATAATATAAGCTTAACATTGAATAAAACATTATTTATAACTTGAATAAAATATTGATTTTATTTAAAACAAATTTAGGTAAGATCTAAATAAATTTAGACTTCGTATGCCCAATAGGATCCAAATGCAATATTCTTTTTTGAAATTTACCTATTTACCCCGCTACGTGCTGGTCCAGATCCAACATACCTCACCCATAAGCTTCGATGTTCGTTTCAAGTGTGTTGTAACCTTCGTGTAGGAGAGGGAGTCATCTAAAAAAATCCCACTAAGTGGTATCTCATGTACTTTATGCCTTCTTCCTTAACCTTGGCAGGTGGAGCTTTCGAAAGTTCATCTTTTACAACTTTGAACTGACATGGCTGGTAGGAGCCAGCATTTTTGGGTTTGTATTTGAAAAGTGAAGATCATGTTGCATTTTGATTTAGGGTTTGAGTAAATTTACGAAGATTACATCCAGGTATTACTTGATTGAGTGGTGGAAAGGGTTGTGAGAATTGGATTGTAGTTGGAGAGGGATAGAGGCGGGTGGCAGATCTTGTTGCAGATATGGTGGGTCAGGAGAGAGAGGAGGCATTGGCTATGTTAGGTGGTCAAATACACGCGGACAGGGTGGGGGAGGGGGTGGAGATGCCTGGCAATGTGCGGGCGGGGAAGGAGGAGAATCTAGTGTCGTTAAGATGTGCCGTAAGGGGCTAGGGTTGTTGAGGAAGAGGGTGGGATACGAGAGATTGCCATGAATTCAAATATTATGTATGGACGGATCATTAAAATATTATTTTCATAACCAATTAACCTTAGATTGGGCTATAACTTTGGGTAGTATTATGTTTTGACATTTTCGACTCTTAAAATTAATTATGGGTGGTTCTAACCCTAAAAACTTGTAACAGTTATAAATTTTGATAAAAGTCGAATTAGGGCCTGAAACTAATTCCAAATGAAAGATATGATGGTTTGGCTTTCTATAGAGTGGACATAATAGATTTTTGGCCTTAACGTTTTGGAGATATCACGGTCTTAAGTTTGACACTTTTTAGGCGGCTTTTAATGGTAATTAGCCTAAACCCATAATTAGGCCCATGACCCATTTCAAGGGTCGTGCTAATACCAGATGTAGTAGCAGCCCCCAAATCACTTTTACTCTTTTCAAAAGTATATCTAAACTTCCATTAACATATTTCCTAACAAAACTATCATAATTCCATTCCAATTCAAGTTAAAACAAGATAAGAGTATATTATCAAGAGATTTTCAAGTTAACATTTTTTACAGGAAATTTTAGATCTTGCTTGTCTATCTTTGGAATCTCGACTTTATTTTTATTTATTTTTTGTTGATTGGGGAGTGAGTTATCATCTCTAAACATATTACATATATCTCTATATGTTGTGACATGTTTTGAATCCATTTTTCAAATTAAAATATGATTTTAGAGTCGTTTAGGTTCTGAAACAAAAGTAAAAATGTGTTTAAATGGTTTAAAAGTTATTTAATCATGTTTATGCTATATGGCTGTTCATATGGATGTTAGGCTAGGATAAAGGTATGTTTTGACTTAATTGCTATGATATGGTGTAGGTGGTCTTCCCAAGATCCATCAAAGTCCAATACACAAGCTCTTAACAAATCCTCCAAGACTTTATTAACTCTTTTCGTTTGCCCATCGGTCTGCGGATGATAAGCGGTACTCATCTTCAGCTTGGTTCCTAAAATCTCATGTAGACTCTTATAGAACTCGCTAGTGGATAAGGAATCTCAATCACTTACTATACTACCCGGAATTCCACGAAGTCTAACTACATTCTTCGTAAATAATTTAGCTAAAACAGTTGTCCTAGTTGACTTAACTGGAATGAAATGGACACTCTTGGTTAATCTATCGACTATGACCATATACTTTCATTTCCTCAGTTTGACCTTGGCAACCTGTCTATGAAATCCATAAAAATGGAATCCCACTTCCATATTGGAATATCCAAAGGCTGAAGTAATCCACTTCTGCTGCTCTTTGAACCCCTACTACTTGAACCCGTCTATGAAGCTGCTCCTTGAAGCTGTCTCGAAGCAAGCCTCCTCTTCTGCTCATCATTGAGCCCCAAGTCAGCAAAGATCCTCTTACAATGCAGCAACAATTTCTCTACCTCAATAGCATCCCAGTTCCAATAAATGGCTCTCTCTAAGCCTAACATAATCACTGCTCAAGATAGCATAATTGTTGACCACCGAAGCTTCTTGAATCCCTACTCTAGCATTTCCTCCAACTATTCCAGCAACAATACCCGCCTGCATCATATTCATGAAAACTGATACATAGCTTCCATATCCACTTGTAGGACTCCAGCACCAACATTCCCAGCTTGTGCCTGACCTTGGTTTCTTCTAGTATTCAGTCTGGCATTACCATTTGTGGTGGTGCTTCCTTCAAGATTCACTCTTCCACTTCTAGCGTCCATATCTTTATTCAAGCCTCGTGAGATACCGAAGAATAGTCTAAGAGAGATAGGAAACTAGAGATATAGCGTATACTTATGTATAGCAAATACAAGTACGTTACTATAGCGTTATCCCATACCCCGATCTTATCACTAATTCCTTAGGATTATGTTTTCAAAAATCATTTTTAGTTAAAGTTTTCATAAAACTATGCTCTAATACAAAGTTGTAACATCCCCTAGCAGGAGGCCCGAAGTTAAGCACTACAGATGTTGTAGTCATCTATAGTATTAACTTCCGGTGACCAAATACGATAATGTTAATGGTATCCATAATATCAGAGGCACATGAATATGAAAAAAAAATTTCACAAAAACAACATTTCTGAATACATTTCATAAAACATGTTTCATATCAAGATTATATAATCCCAATCGTTTCCCAGGTAAAGAACAAATATAATTATTACAAAATACGCCGAGAGCGACATATGCTGATGCCCCCTTGGTTGACCAGAGTACTATATAGTCATAACTGACCTAATACAACATAACGGAATCAAACAAAATAAAACAGCAACTCCTAAATAGCTATCTGTCAGCCACCTGCTCATCTTCGAAAGCATTATTCGCCTAACCTACTAATAACCTGTAAACCTCAACCCTCAGCCTACTCAAATCAATTTTGAGCACCCGAGAATTTAAGGGGATAAATATAAACTTCGAGTCAGATATAAAGCCTGGTGTGAATAATACTATACATCTCGGTTATTTGATATTAAGTGAGACCACGTTGCTTAGCGGAATGGGTTTTCCCTCACTAATATCCTTTTAAAACATATCTTTTGCAAATCATAATCTTGCAACCAAATCTGGTCAAAAACTGTAAAGCATTATCATATAAACACACATATCAGGTAACAAATGGACTGTCTATCCGAACATTATAGTTTCGTTTGGCTAACTACTAACCTTTGGTTGACTCGGGCCTACCAGACAAAATAAACAAATAATCTAACATCTGTTAGATACTCCTCTTTTGGACGGTCTGTCCCTAACATACTTTCTCCAGGTCAACTGATCCTAATGGTTTGGCGGGCTCACCCATAACCTATCTCTATAAAATTATATTCCTTTTTGTGTGTAACATCATTTTAGTCTTACCTCTGACAAAGCCCTACACACTGGAATTTTGGACTAAATTGGCTAGGGGCTAATAGCTAATGTATAGGGCGTGACCTTATACCAGTCCCATCTGGTATTCTAATATCTGAGTCATTTTACTTATGGTAATCTTCCCTTTAATTTTCCTTGGAAACCTTTTCTTCTTAATTGATTTAAAACCTTTAAATCAAACATGAACAAGGAAAATATATACGCTATGCTTTACTCAAAATCATCTTGCCATGTTATATATACTTTACTTAAATCTTTGTTGATGAGAACATTTAAACCTTTGAAAGTAACCATTTCGAATCCATTGAAAGTACCCCTTTCGAAACCAAGTTAACCCCTTTTCTTTCACCTAGGTCGAAAGGCCAAAACATTCCTTTTGAAACCATTCATATAAACCTTTCTAAATCATTGAAAAACCTTTTCTTCGAAAGCTATAAAACCTTGGACATCCTATCTTTAAACATTTAAATTTTGCCTTTCGAAAACATTGGAAAACCTTTCCTTTCAAACCTTTCGAAACTATTAGGGAACCACCCCTTTGAAACCTTCATTTAAAACCTTTCGAAAGCATAAACACCTTTACAAAATTCAAACCTTTCAAAAGCATTTGGATTCAATTTTAAACATGTGGAAACACCTTTCGAAACCATTAAAAATCATCTCTTTCGAAACCATTTGGGTTCTACTTTCAACAAAGCAAAAGGGTCATAAAACATTTAAGTCGAAAGCACTCTTCCGAAAGCTATTCTTAAGTAAAGAAGTGATGGTGTCAAAACCAACCTTTCGAAAGTATTGAATAAGGGGCTAAGTTTTAAAGGCAAAGTATACCTTCGAAACCATTGACTTCGAAAGGTAGAAAAGCGGCAGCAAGGGGTTTCGACCCCTTCGAAAGCTATTACTTAAAACAAAAGGTGCAACCCTTTTGAAACCATTCTTTTAAAACATTTGACTCCACTGAAAGGCAACCAAGTCGAAAGCAGACCCATCGAAAGAAAAGCAGGCGCATTTTCAATTCAAAACCAAGCCATGCTTCGACCCCATCAGAACCCATAACTTCGACCCAGAACCTTTCGCCTAAGTCCAATTCACCGCGCACCAAGTTTTTGATGTCGTGCGCATTGGTTTTGAGGGTGATGGTGGCGGA
The DNA here is from genome assembly GCA_030737815.1 of Allium fistulosum. Taxonomy (NCBI): domain Eukaryota; kingdom Viridiplantae; phylum Streptophyta; class Magnoliopsida; order Asparagales; family Amaryllidaceae; genus Allium; species Allium fistulosum. Next base: position 78,854,630 of record CM060908.1, on the reverse strand, counting down.
GCTACTAAGTCGGAACCCCTGGTGCCGAAAGTGGCGAAACATGCTAAAAGCATGTAAAATCTGATTTTTATTTTAAAAAGAATTTATTTTCAATTAACATGCCTTGTTTGTCAAAATATTGTTGGTTGTTAATTTTCTTTTCTAATAGTGCTGCCAGTATTTCAGAAATAAACAATTTAATTTATTTATAAAATATCCCTTCTCCTTTTATAAATAAATAAAACATTTAAGTCTCATACCTTAAATAATTTTATATATCTAATAAAACAATTAGGAAAATTCTACAAAAATTCCAAAAAATCATTTTTAATATGTTTTCCATCATATTTTAATTTAAGACCCAAAACTTATATTATTTAACCGTAAATAATTTTATACCCAAATAATCATTTTCCTTACTAAAAAATTAATATAAAATCCACATTAATTCAAAAAGTTATGAAAACTGAAACCCATCTCAAATATCATTTCTGATCTAAGTCTAAAATCGCAAGGCATTTGGATGTCATTTAATAGGGTTTTTATATTAAAACATATCATAAAATCTATATGAATAAGCGTAAATCATCAACATGCATATATAATCACTTAATCATTCCAAAACATGGCATAATCATGCAAAATACTTCAGATTCATCTTAAAACCGAAAAAAATTAGAAAAATGAGATGTAATCACCATTCATTTTAGCTTTGAGATTATAGAGTTTGAGATTTGAATGAATTTAAGTTGATTAATCTCCTTCTTTTACCTTTTCTTCCTCTTGTTCTTGCTAATGGTGGCCGACCTCAGATTTTAATTTTTCCAAATGAATGTGTGTGTGAGCACGGCTAAGGGTTTAGGGAAATAGAGTACTCTTTTTCCTATTTTATCCCCACTTATTTCCCATATCTATTTTGTTGTGTGAGCACGGCTATCCCTATTAATCACAAATCTCAATCCCCTAATCATCACATTATTTAATTTAATTTAGCTAATTATATATCTTAAATAATGTTACTAAAAATATGGGGTGTTACAATCTTCCCTCCTTAAAGAATTTCGTACTCAAAATTACAATAAGGTACACAACAAATCAAACATAAAGGTAAAAAATACCATCAAACAAGTCAGGATAAGTATCTCTAATCCTGCTCTTAGTCTCCCAAGTACAGTCTCCCTCATCGTTGCTCCACTGGACTTTAACTAATCTGACTATTTTGTTCCTTAGCCTCTTCCCATTCCTCGCAACTATACGAATCAACTTTCTAACTATAGTCAGATCCGACTCTACTACTAAATCATCTAACACAGTCGGTGTTATTATAGACTCCGGTTCTCTAATGAACTTCCTTAGATAAGAAACATGAAAAACATCGTGAACTCCTTCCAAACTATTCGATAACTCCACTCTATGTGCGAGTTTCCTGATCCTCTCTACAATAGGAATTGGTCCTACGAATCTCGATACCAACTTCCTTGATTTCCCGAATCTAATCACATCCTTCATCGGTGATACCTTAATAAAAACATGATCTCCAACAGATAACTCTAAGTCTTTTCCTCTTCTATCTGCATAACTCTTCTGCCTAGACTGAGCTTCCTTCATCCTAGCCTGAATCAACTCAATATTTTCTACAGCTTCTTTAACTAAATCTGGACCAAGAACCGACCTATCCCCGATCTCTAACCAACAAACGGGAGATTTGCATGGCCTTCCATACAAAGCTTCAAATAGCCCCATTCCTATACTAATCTGATAACTATTATTATCGGAAAACTCAACCAAATGTAGGTGATCTTGCAAGATCCACCAAAGTCCAATACAAGAGATCTTAACAAATCCTCCAAGACTTTGTTAACTCTTTTTGTTTACCCATCGATCTGTGGATGGTAAGTGGTACTAATCTTGAGCTTGGTTCCTAAAATCTCCTGTAGACTCTTCTAGAAATCGTTAGTGAAAAATAAATCTCTATCACTTACTATACTACTAGGAATTCCATGAAGTCTAACTACATTATTCATAAATAATTTAGCTAAAACAGGTGTCGTCCTAGTTGACTTAACTGGAATGAAATAGGCACTATTGGTTAATCTATCCACTATGACCACATACTTTCATTTCCTCTGTTTGACCTTGGAAACCCATCTATGAAATCCATAGAAATGGAATCCCACTTCCATACTGGAATATCCAAAGGCTGAAGCAATCCATTTGGATTCTGATGTTCGGCTTTCACCTGTTGATAGTTCAGACACTGCTTCACTCATAAGCCTACATCCTTCTTCACACCTTCTTAGACGAAACTCTTCTTCATATCTTGATAATCTTAGTTCCTCCTGGATGAATAGTGAACTTTGCACGATGGCACTCCTCCAAAACTTCCTTCCTTATGTCCCCCACATTCGGAACACATAACCTACCTTTCTTTCTCAACCACCCAATCTGGTCAAGACTAAAATCCTTTAAGTCATCGCTCTTCGTTCCATCTCTTAACTTCCTGATCCGTTCAGCCAACACTAGATCCTCCTCCTGTTTAGAAGCAATTTTTCAATCATAACTGGTCGAACTTCTAAAAAGACAACACAACCGATCCTCCACTAGACCCAGCTTCAGATCTCCACTGTAGTCGGCAAGTCTACAACGCTTCCAAATCTTTCCACTCTGCTATCATTACCAACACTGCACTTTGATGCATTCTGCTAAGCACATCTGCAACCTTATTACCTTTCCCTGGTGTATACTCAATTCCAAAATCATAAGCAGTAATGAACTCTAACCATCTCTGTTGTCTCATGTTCAGCACCTTCTGAGAAAACAAGTGTTTCAACGACTTATGATCCGTATATAACTCAAATTTCTCTCCTAAAAGGTAATGTCTCCACACCTTCAATGCAAAAATCAACGCAGCCAACTCCAAATCATGCGTTGGATATCTAATTTCATGCGGTCTAAGCTATCGAGAAGCATAGGCAATCACTTTACCTCTCTGCATTAAAAGAGCTCCTAATCCAGTTCCACACGCATCTGTATATACTACCAAATCCGGATTCCCCTCTGGAACAACTAATACAGGTGCATGGGTCAATTTGTGTTTCAAGCCCTGGAATGCTTCCTCAAACTTATCGGTCCATACAAACTTCACATCCTTTCGCATTAGCTTGGTCATCGGTGCTGCTATCCGTGAAAAATCCTTAATGAACCTCCTATAATATCCAGCCAATCCAAGAAAACTCTTTATCTCAGCCACTGTCTTGAGCCTCTTCCAATTATTTACCGCTTCAATCTTAGTCGGATCTATAGAAAACCCTTTCTCTAAGACTACATGGCCAAGAAACTTCACATATTTCTTCCAGAAAAGGCATTTCGAAAACTTCACCTTCTGCTAATTCTGCCTCAGCGTCTCAAGCACAATTCTAAGATGAACTTCATGGTCCCTTTCATCTTTAGAGTATACCAAAATATCATCTATGAAAACTAATACGAACCTATCCAAGTGCTCTCGGAAAATTCGGTTCATCAAATCCACAAAAAATACTGGCGCATTAATTAGTCTGAACGGCATAACTAACCATTCATACAATCCATATCTAGTTCTAAACGTCGTCAAAGTTATACTATCCTTTGCTACTCTAAGCTGATGGAACCCTGTTGCTAAATCCAATTGAGAAAATACCTTGGCTCCACTTAACTGATCGAAAAATCGTCAATTCTGGGTAATGCATATCGATTCTTTATCGTCTTCTCATTCAACTTACGATAATCGATACATAACCTCAACGATCCGTCCGGCTTCTTAGCAAACACTGCGGTTGCTCCCCAAGGTGAACTACTAGGCTAATAAAAATTTTGCCTTCCAAATCCACCAGCTGCACCTTTAGCTCCCTCATCTCAGTAGGTGTCATCCTGCTAGGCGGTCTACTCACTGGTTCTACTCCAGGCACCAAATCTATCCGAACTTAATGGCTAGTTTTGGTGGAAATCCTACTACGGGCTAAAAAACATCCATGAATTCTCTAACCATGAAAACGCGATTCAACTCATCTTCCAACTCCACAACACCCAACAAAGTATTCACCTCACAACTAGGGCTTTCTACGGTATATACAATCCGATCACTACAGTCAGGGTGTCTAAGTGATATTTTCCTATCATGGAAAAATATCCTACAATCATACTTACTTAACCAATCCATACCCAAAATAATTCCAAACCCTACAAAGTCAAACACATGCAAACTACAAACAAAGGTATGACCTAACAAATTAAACTCTAGGTGGTCACACTTCATCCCAAGTGTTGCATACCCTCCAATCGGATTTGCAACCCTTATGGAAGTAAAAAAGTATGTGGGTTCTGAGATAAACTTATCTACTAAACAATGAGATATAAAAGAAAGCGATGCACCAATATCAAATAGAACGCTAACCGACATACCATGAATCTGAAGCGTACCTCCCAACACTGCCTTCCCTTTCCCCTGCACTGTTGGTCCTGATGTAGCTAGCCCCAATGCAAATACTTTGCCTCTTCCATCCTTAGCAAGCTCTTTGCACTGGTTCTTATAATGACCAATCTGATCGCAGTTGAAGCATCTAATATTCTTCTTCTCAATCACTTCCTTCGCCTTTCCAGTACGACACTCATTAGCGAAATGCCCCTTCTTGTCGCACTTGAAGCAAACAACCATAGACTTTCCCTTCTTTGTTGCTCCAACATTCTGAGCCCCCTTCTTATGAAAGAACTTCCTTTTCTGACACTGCCCTACCTAGACCTCTTTGCCTTATTCTTCTCCAGAGAAGCAAGTATCTCCTCGTGTCTTAAAGCCATCTCAACTACAACATCAAAAGGATCCCTAATATGAGGCAATGTTGCCCTGCCAACTTAGGTTTCAACCCCTCTATGAACTGCTCATTTCTCTTCATCACAGTATCCACAGTAGCATGTCCATACCTAGCCTACTCCTCAAACCTTCTAGCATACTCCAACACAGTCATCTCCCCTTGTTCCAATTCAGCAAACTTCCTGATCAAGGTAGACTTCAACATCACAGACATGAACCTCTCCTTGAACCTTTTCCTGAACTTTTCCCATGTCATATCCACTTCATTCACTCCAGCCGTCACACTATTCCATCAGAATAAAGCTGCTCCTTGGAATAGACTCGAAGCAAGCCTCCTCTTTTGCTCATCATTGAGCCCCAAGTCAGAAAAGATCCTCTTACAATGCAGCAACAAGTTCTCTACCTCAATAGCATCCCCAGTTCCAATAAATGGCTCCCTCTAAGCCTAACATAATCACTGCTCAAGATAGCATAATTGTTGACCACCAAAGCTTCTTGAACCCCTGCTCTAGCATTTCCTCCAACTATTCCAGCAACAATACCCGCCTGCATCATATTCATGAAAACTGATACATAGCTTCCATATCCACTTGTGGGACTCCAGCACCTACATTCCCAGCTTGTGCCTGACCTTGGTTTCTTCTAGTATTCAGTCGGGCATTACCATTTGTGGTGGTGCTTCCTTCAAGATTCACTCTTCCACTTCTAGCGTCCAAATTTGTATTCAAGCCTCGTGAGATATAGAAGAATAGCCTAAGAGAGATAGGAAACTAGAGATATAGTGTATACTAATGTATAACAAATACAAGTACGTTACTATAGCGTTATCCTATACCTTGATCTTATCTCTAATTCCTTAGGATTATGTTTTCAAAAATCATTTTTAGTTAAAATTTTTCATAAACCTATGCTCTGATACCAAGTTGTAACATCCTTTATCCGGACGCTCGAAGCTAAGCGCTATAGATGCTGCAGTCATCCATAGTATTAACTTACGGAGACTAAATACGGTAATGTTAATGGTATCCAAATTATCAAAGGCACATGAATATGAAACAAAATCACAGATTTCACAAAAACAACATTTCTGATTGCATTTCCTAAAACATGTTTCATATCCAGATTACATAATCCCAATCATTTCCTAAGTAAAGATCAAATATAATTATTACAAAATACGCCAAGAGCGACACACGATGATACCCATTGGTTGACCAGAGTATTATATAGTCATAACTGACTTAATACAATACAGCGGGATTAAACAAAAAAAACAACAACTCCTAAATAGCTATCCGTCAGCCACCTACACGTCTTCAGAAGCTTTATTCGCCAACTTACTAATAACCTGTAAACCTCAACCCTCAGCCTACTCAAATTAATTTTGAGCACCCGAGAGTTTAATGGGAAAAACATAAACTTCGAGTCAGCATAAAGCCTGGTGTGGATAATACCATACATCTCGGTTATTTGATAGTAAGTAAGACCACGCCGCTTAGTGGAACGGGGTTTTCCTCTCTAATATCCTTTTAAAACATATCATTTGCAAAGCATAATCTTGCAACCAAATCTGGTTAAAAATTGTAAAGCATTATCATATAAACATACATATCAGGTAACAAATGGACTGTCTGTCCAAACATTATAGTTTTGTTTGGCTAACTACTAAGTTTTGGCTGACTCGGGCCTACCAGACAAAATAAACAAATAATCTACCATCTGTTAGATACTCCTCTTCTAGACGATCTGTCCTTAACTTACTTTCTCCAGGTTAACTGATCCTAATGGTTTTGCTGGCTCACCAATAACTTATCTTTGTACAATTATATTCCTTTCTGTGTGTAACATCATTTTAGTCTTACCTATGACAAAGCCCTACACACTGGAATTTTGGACTAAATTAGCTAGGGGCTAATAGCTAATATATAGGGCGTGACCCTATACCAGTCCCGTCAGGTATTCTAATATCTGAGTCATTTTACTTAGGGTAATCTTCCCTTAAATTTTCCTTGAAACCTTTTCTTCTCAAATTGATTTAAAACCTTTAAATCAAACTTAAACAAGGAAAATATATATACTCTTTGCTTTACTCAAAATCATCTTGCCATGTTATATATACTTTACTCAAATCTTTGTTGATGAGAACATTTAATCCATTGAAAGTACCCTTTTCGAATCCATTGAAAGTACCCCTTTGGAAACCAAGTAAACCCCTTTTCTTTCACCTAGGCCGAAAGGCCAAAACATTCCTTTCGAAAACATTCATATAAACCTTTCGAAACCATTGAAAAACCTTTCCTTCGCAAGCTATAAAACCTTGGACACCTATCTCTAAACATTTAAACTTCGCCTTTCGAAAACATTGGAAAACCTTTCCTTTCAAACCTTTCGAAACCATTGGGGAACCACCCCTTCGAAACCTTCATTTAAAACCTTTCGAAAGCATAAAGACCTTTATAAACTCCAAACTTTTCGAAAGCATTTGGGTTCAATTTTAAACATGTGGAAACACCTTTTGAAACCATTAAAAATCATCTCTTTCGAAACCATTTGGGTTCTACCTTTAACGGAGCAAAAGGGTCATAAAACATTTAAGTCAAAAGCACTCTTTCGAAAGCTATTCCTAAGCAAAGAAGTGATGGTGTCAAAACAAACCTTTCGAAAGCATTGAAGAAGCGGCTAAGTTTTAAAGGTAAAGTATACCTTCCGAAACCATTGACTTTGAATGGTACAAAAGCGGCAGCTAGGGGTTTCGACCCCTTCGAAAGCTATTACTTAAAATACAAGGTGCAACCCATTTGAAACCATTCCTTTAAAACATTTGACTAAGCTGAAAGCCAACCAAGTTGAGAGCATACCCTTCGAAAGAAAAGCAAGCGCATTTTCAATTTAAAACCAAGTCATGCTTCGACCCCATTGGAACCCATAGAATAGACCCAGAACCTTTCGCCTAAGTCTAACTGCGCACCAAGTCTTTGATGCCATGTGCATTGGTTTCGAGGGTGATAGTGGTGGAGCTACTAAGTAGGAACCCCTGGTGCCGAATGTGGCAAAACATGCTAAAAGCATGTAAAAACTGATTTTTACTTTAAAAAGAATTTCTTTTCAACTAACCTGCCTTGTTTGTCAAAATATTATTGGTTGCTAATTATCTTTTCTAAAAGTGCTGCCAATATTTCAGAAATAAACAATTTAGGTAGTGTTTGGTTTGTTGTTTTTAGTTTTGGGTTTTCATCCATACAAAAATGCATATGACGCATGTATATTGCCGAAAACGAAGTTAACAAACAAAATAGAAAACCACTTTTTTTTATTTTCCGTGTTTTGGAAAATAACACAAGCATGTGAAACAATCCATTCATCCGTCATCCCTTTATCCCATTCGTCCTCCCATCCGTCTTTCTTTCATCCTCTCCGTCGTTCATCCATTCTTCTCGTATTTGACATACATATTGAAAATCGAAAACCGAAAACACAAAATTCATTTTTAAACCAAAAACTGCCTTAATTTATTTATAAAATACCCCTTCTCCATTTAAAAATATATAAAACATTTAAGTCTCATACCTTAAATAATTTTATATATCTAATAAAACACTTAGGAAAATTCTACAAAAATTTCAGAAAATCATTGTTAATATGTTTTCCAACATATTTTAATTTTAGAACCAAAATTTATATTATTTAACTGTAAATAATTTTATACCCAAATAATCATTTTCCTTACTAGAATATTAATATAAAATCCACATTAATTCGGAAAATTATGAAAATTGAAATCCTTCACTAAAGTATCATTTTTGATCTAAATCTAAAATCGCAAGGCATTTGGATGTCATTTAATAGGGTTTTCACATTAAATCATATCATAAAACCTATATGAATAAGCATAAATCATCATCAAGCATATATAATCACTTAACCATTCAGAAATCTGGCATAATCATGCAAAATACTTTGGATTCATCTTAAAATCGAAAACAATTAGAAAAATGAGATGTAGTCATTATTCACCTTAGCTTTGAGATTATGGAGTTTGAGATCTGAATGGATTTAAGTTGATTAATCTCCTTCCTTTAGCTTTTCTTCCTCTTGTTCTTGCTAATGGTGGCCGGCCTCATATTTTAATTTTTGCAAATGAATGTGTGCGTGCGCATGGCTAAAGGTTTAGGGTATTGGTATACTCTTTTTCCTATTTCCCTTATTTATTTTGATTCATGTTAGCTCATTTTAGTTTATTTCTTAACATGGCATGACTACCCCTATTAATCACAATTCTTAACCCCCTGATCATCATATTACTTTATTTAATTTAGCTAATTAAATATCCTAAATAATGTTACTAAAAATATGGGGTGTTACACTTTTGGCAAGTTTGGTGCAACTTTGGGGAAAGTTTCAAAGCAACCAAAGAAGCGATGTAACTTTATTGACTCGATGTTCGAGTAATATGGATGAAATATAAGTGACTATGACATCTAGTGATCGTCTGAACATACGAGGTCATAGTGGAGATATCTTATGGAATATAACATGTAAGTTCTATTATTGTAACGCGAACCAAAGAGATCATAGGATAACTTGAAGATGTAATGTGTGCTCATAGAGCAGGGGTATGTGAAAATGCTTACATGTGTACCTGGACCTTAGTGATGGTCTAGCTCCCTTAGTAGTGGAAAAACCGCAGTGATGGTATATATAAGAGCACCGATGTAACAACGATGTTGAATGCTCGCTGACCTTAGTGATAGTCATATGAGTTATCATATATCCATTGACTCTTGAGTGAGAGATACTAAACTGTGTGATGGTTGCCATCTGAGCTTGACATGAATGTTACGTGACGTAGGTATTACTATGATAGATACCCCAACGCCTTATTCTGTACTTAGTCTAGTACACCCATATGTGATAGTAGATTAGCATATATTGTATTTTCGTGATAAATTCGTGGATGTAGGGACAGGTCTGGTATAGTTCTACGTACCTTATGTTCCTATTCACCTTATACGATTTTGATATCCACTTGGGATTGTAGGTTGCTTATATAAGATTTTCGTCAGACCCGATGTTTTTTGCTTTGCTTCTTATATTCGGATACTTTTAAATGAGTAGATTGAGATAACATGTATGAGATAGCGCATAGAGCTATGCAATGGATGAGCAGGAGATTTATGCTTTCATATATCTATATTTAGAGTTACTATTGCTTATATATTTCTGCTATGCAGTGCTATCGAGCTATAAGACACTATTATAGTATGTAGATGGTTGTTAGTGTTTACTTTGGTGTACTAGATGTATAAACTTGATTATTTCTATTTTGTATAACCTTATGAACCTTACTGTACTCTGGTATGATTTTTATTCTAGTTTATTTGATTATACCACTGTCCCACCTGTTTTATATCTATTTGTTATTATATGTTATCTATGTGCTGTGAGATATACGGTAGGTTCTACTTTGTATTATTTTTATTTCACCTATGACTGCTTCCAACATCCGTCGTGTTCCATTGTATATGTTATTTATGGTAGCAAATGTGTCTTTGGGTACCGGGGGTATAATGAGGTGGAGGTTGTCACTTATGGTATCAGAGCTTAGGTCAAGATATGACCTAAGTTGATACTAGCATCCATTAGAGATAAAGTATGAGGTATCACTTTAGAGTGGATTGAGAGATATATGAGAGAGCATACATGTTATATTCTTGTTTTCAAAACTATATATGGTGTGTATATATAGTGATTCACATCGAATATACTGATACCACTTATTCCTTTATGAGAGACTGTCCTTTCTTCCTACAGCTGATGAAGATTAGCAAGCAAACTAGGAATGCAACAAGGAACTCTATTTCAGGAGCTGAAGAAGGAATGGGCTCAAGGGCAGCAGCTAACCTCAATCTATAGGTTGTGCCATGAATTAGATGATGAAAATGATGCAAAAGGCCCAAGGAGGAGCTCCTAATGTTGTAGTAAGTGGTCGTGCTCTAGTTAGGTACTAAGGGATGATTTTTCCAAGCTTAATAAACACTTCTCTAGTCGTAGAGGAAAATTGTTTTTTGGAACTGAATCATCTATTAAGGTAATGATCTTGATTTGGAGGATGCATTGAAGATGAAGTTGGCTTCTAAATAACTTCAAGGAAAGGCCATGGGCTGGTGGAATGCACTTAAGATTGCTATTCCCAAGGACTAATTCAATTATGAACAATTCAAGGCTCGATTTGAGGAGAAGTTCACTATGACTGCTCAAAAGTCAGTTTTGTTTAGAAAATTTGCCAATCTAACACAAGGCGGGATTTCTATTTTAGAGTACTCTGCCAAGTTTTACATGTTGTCAGAATAAAGGATGTCGTTTATCGATACCCCCTTGAAGAAAAATATGGAGTTTGTTATGGGTCTGGATGAGTATCTTAGAGAAAGGCAAGTGGGCTACATAGATGATAGCTTCAGGAAAATTGTAGAGAAGGCTTTGAAACATGAGATTTTGTATCCAAAACCTAAGGTTGTTGTTGTTTCAAAAGAGGAGTTTAAGCCGTAGGTGAGCAGGGGTGGCAAGAGAAAGTGGACCAACAAAGTCAAAAAGCATTTCCAAGGCAAGGATGGTTAGAAGAAAGGTAGTGGGAGCCTGTTCGCTTCAACTGTAAAGAAAGGAGCCACTTTGGCAAGTACTGCAAGAATACGAAGAGTGGGGAAAAGAAATTCTTTAATTATGGCAAGACTATGCATTATAAGGAGGACTTCCCAGACTCACCTAGAGATAAGAAAGTGGTGAAAGCTTTTTCTCTTAATGTTGTTCCAACTTTGTTGAGTGCTCCATTGAAAAAGGAGAAGGGGAAGAGGAAGGGCATTATTATCTAAGGTATGCTTTATGTTTATGGTATACATGTTCGTGTTCTGTTTAATACCAGGGCAGCACATTCTTTTATATCTAGTGACCTAGTAGATAGACTAGGATTGTGACCTAACCTATTAGACAGACCTTCAGTTGTAACAAACCCTATGGGTGGTTCCGCAAGTTTATGTATGGTTTTTTTATTTGTGTTGTCGAGCTATGGATGTGTGTTTGCTTATGATTTATATGTTTTTGGTTTTGTTGGGTTTGGAATTATCCTAGGGATGGACTAGATTAGAGGTACAAAGTTGTAGTTGATTGTGAGAGGTTATTATTGACAATAGGAACAAATTATAAGCATAAACTAGATTTGGGCTGCATGCTCGAGGATGCAGTGATGGTTAGCCATCTGTATTCACTAGAGATCTCGCATGATGAGTAGCCACTATTAGAGAGTATCCAGACATGTTATAGGAAGTAATCAGACTGGCTCCACATAGGAGGATTAAGTTCTATATTGATTTGGTGAAGGATCCTAAGCCAGTAGTTATGCCGTTAAGACGTTTGGTGCCCAAAGAGTAGAGGGAACTAGAGGTGCAAAAGAATGTATACAGGAAGGGGTTCATTTGCAAGAGTATTTCTGGGGGGCGCACTTGTAATATTCGCCATTGAGGCAGATGGCTCTTTGAGACTTTGTGTTAATTATTGTGAGCTAAATAAGGTAATGATAAAGAACAAGTATCATCTACTACATATAGATGACATGTTCGATGAGCTTCACATTGAGTGGTTGGTTATGCCATTAGGGCTAACCAATGCACAAACATACCTTGTTGATCTTATGAACCATGCTTTTAGGGTTTAACTAAAGAAGGTTGTGCTTGTATTTGTCAATAGTATCCTTGTCTATTCACGGATGAAAGAAGAATGCAAGACACATTTGGGAGTGGTGCTTGATACGTTAAGAAAGCACGTTTGAAGGAAATTATTTTGAATTGTCACTTCTAGAAGGGAGAAGTGAAGTTCTTAGGTCATGTTGTTTCTGGGCAGGGTATTGTTGTTGCCCTGCCAAGGTAACAGCAGTCCAAGATTGCAAAAGACCTAAAAAATTTGTTCAAGTGAGAAGTTCCTTGGATTAGCGGGTTAATATAAACGATTCATAAAAGACTTCTCAAAGATAACAACACCTTTGACTCATTTAACGAAGAAGAATCAGATCTTTTCTTAGGATGTAAAGTGTGAGCACGCATTCATTGGTCTAAAGGAGAGGTTGACAAGTGCACCAATATTAGTCAGGCTATATTGGAATGAGGAGTTGATAGCATACATAGATGCTTGTGATATTGGACTTGGAGCTGAATTGATGCAGAGAGGTAAAGTTGTCGTTCATGTGAGTCGACAACTGAAATTGCATGAGAAAAAAATACCTGACCCATGATTTGTAGTTAGTAGCGCTAGTGTTCGCATAATAGATATGGAGGCATTACTTTCTAGGATAAAGGTTTAAGTTATTCATCGACCATGAATCGTAGAAATACCTTTTCTTATAGAAGGACCTTAACCTTTGACAACAACGACAGTTAGAGTTCTTAGCCTCCTATGACTTTGACATTTCCTACACTCATTGTAAGGGAAATGCAATCGCAGATGCATTAAAAAGGAGTGTGCCAGCTTGGGAGCTATGCTTCTAGAGTAGATCAGTTAGAGTACATAGTTGGGTGTACATAGTCGGGTATTGTTTCCGACCGAGGTGTGAACTAAAGCAGAGATGTTGGAAAGGTTGACTATTAGACCTACTCTGATAGAGTAGATTGGTACTAGTTAGAGGCATGAGGCTAGACTAGTAGAGATTATGACTAAGCTAGAGACAGAAGTAGAGTCTGGGGATTTGAACCAGTACAGACTGGACCGAGAAGAATGGCTTTGTAATGATGGGAGATTGTGTGTACCTAATGTCGATGGATTAAGAGATGAGGTACTAAGAGAGTGCTATCATTCAGAGTTGACTACATATCCTAGAGGCAACAAAATGTATAGAGATATGAAGTAGTCCTTTTATTGGGAAGGGATATAGAAGGATGTCAGGACTTTTATTTCAAAATGTGTGAATTATCAGCAAGTTAAAGCTGAGAAGAAGAAACCAAGTGGTTTGCTGCAACCGCTTGTAGTTCCATAGTGGAAGTGAGAACAAATATTAATGGACTCTATCAATCATTTCCCGAGGCCTAGAAGTGGTAAGACAATATTCGTGTCATGGTCGATAGATCGATGAAGAGCGGAGTTGTATGTGAAGTGGATTGTAAAATTCCAGTGTAACGAAGAGTATTATGAGCGATCAAGACCCATTATTCACAAGAGGATTTTGGAAGAGCTTACCAGAGATGTTGGGGACTAAGCTACATTTTACCATAGCTTATCACCCACATACCGACAGTCAGACCGAGAGAGTGAATCATATATTAGAGGATCTCTTACGAGCTTGCATTCTTGGATTTGGTGGCTCATAGGATGATTGCATATTGTGGAGTTAGCATACGACGATAATGATTAGTCTAGCATTGGTATGGCACCATTTGAGGCATTATATGGTTGACCATGCAATACCCCTTCATGTCGATGGGAAGCGGGTGAGAAACTGATACAAGGGCCAGATATGATTAGATAGACTTCAGAGAAGATCGAGATCATTCGGCAATGAATGAAAGATGCACACGGACAGACAGAAGAACCATGCAAATAAGAGAAGACATGATCTAGAATTTTCTGTTGGTGATATGGAATTTGCTAAGATTTCTTCGCTGAAGAGTACGGTTCACTTTTGTAATAAGGGAAGTTAGCATGGAGATTAGTAGGACCTTTTCGATACTCAAGAGAATTGGGAACCTTGCGTACAGGTCAACTCACCTCAGAAGATGGTGGGTATGCACAATGTATTCTATGTTTCGCATCTTAGGAAGTTTGTGTACGACTCGGGTGTGCTTGTTTCACTGGATCAACTTGATGATATTGAAGTTGAACCCAAAGCATTGAGACGTTGTAGACCTATTAATGTAGTTGTGCAAAGTACGAAGCAGCTAGGAAGAAGACTGTGAAGTTGGTAAAGGTTTAGTTGAGTGAAAGTGAAGGCGATATCATTTAAAAACCGAGGAGAGCAGGAGGACTGCTTATGTAGTGCTCTTTACTTGATGAGATTCCATTTATCAGATTTATTTTCACATTTGGTATTTATATTGCTTAGATAGTACATTGCATGCCAAATGTTAACGTAGGTTTATTGTTTGCCTGATTGCATGATTGATTGTTTCTATTCTTGTTCGGTTGTTAGGCATGCTTAACATTGATATTGTTTTGGTTATGTTTTGTTTGTATGGAATTCCGAGGGCTAAATTCTTAACAGAGGGAGGAGGGGAGAATGTAATGACCAACATTCTCTATACATTTTTACATATTGACGAATCATAAAAATATTATTTTCATAACCAAATGAACTTATATTAGGCTATAACTTTGGGTAGTACTGTGTTTTGATATTTTTGACCTTTAGAATTAATTTTGGATGGTTTTGACCCTAAAATTTCGAAAAAGCTATTACTTTTGATAGAAGCCGAACTAGGGCCTGAAGCTACTTCCGAATAAAAGATATTATGAATTGCCTTTCCATAGAGTAGTTATAATAGATTTTTGGCCTTACAGTTTGGAGATATCGCAAATTTAAGTTTGGCAGTTTTTGGATAGCTTTTAGTGGTAATTAGCCTAAGCCCATGACCCTTTTCGGGATTTGTGCTGATACCAGCAGTAGTAGTAGCCCTCAAATCGCTTTTCTTCTTCCCAAAACTAGATCTAAACCACCATTAAACATATCTCCAACCAGAACCATCATAAGTCCAATCCAAATCAAGTTAGAATAAGAAATTAAGGGTATTTAGCAAATGACTTTCAAGTTAACATTTCTGGATAGGAAATTTTAGATTTTAGTTGTCTATTTTCGGATCTACCTCGATATGCATGATTTTTAGTTGATTGGTGAGTGACTTATTATCTCCAAAACATATCATATATGTTTCTGAATGTTTTGACTTGTTTTGGATCCATTTTAAAGTAAAAATATGATTTTGGAATTGTTTTACTTTTGAAACTAAATTAAAAACGTGCTTAAATGATTTAAAAGTGATTCGGTCATGTGTTTATGCTATATATGATTTTTCTTACAGATGTTAGGCTAGGATATAGGTATGTTTTTGAATGAATTGTTATTATATGGTGTTTGTTTGCTTGCTTTGAATGTTGTGTTTGTATGTTTGAATGTATGAAATGCTTGTCGAAGCAAATTAGAGTGGCGTTTCCAATTCAGATCATTCGCAGTTCCGTTTTAGATCATTTGCTTTTCCATGCCTTTTGAGTTAGCAGTATGGAGTTGCCTTCTTAGATAGAGCTGGCTTCCAATTTCATTGGATATTTCATTGTATTTCAGGTACTTTTAACACCTTAATATCGGGTCGTGGCCTTGCCGGAGCTCGGTATTGGGGTGTAATGGGCGGTGGCCATGCCGGAGCTCATTTTAAGGGTACCTGAGTTTTTTCTTTGATTTTTGTACTTAGATTAGCTACCTGCCAGGCATGTTGGCAGCACCTTGTCTTGTGATATATATAAATTTTCACGTGTGCTCTCCTCTATTTTAGAGGATCACACATTTTTCTTAAAAGAGGTAGGAATCATTTCTATGGGCAAATGTCTTTGTGTAGGAGTATTTATGTGTTGCTATCTATATCTGTATAACGAACTTCGATGGATTGACTCCAGAGTGTTTAGAGTCATATTTTTGCAAAAGAGTATGCATGGGTCAAAGCGGTAGAAATAGAGATCGGATTTGGGAATTTGCTAGGACGAAAAATCTAAACATAAAATGGGTCTCAGTAAGTGGTTCAGTATGAACTAGAGGGTTCGGCTAAATTTCAAGAGAATGACCTTAAGGAAAGTAGAGGTGTGGATTTGGTTCGACAAAATGGATAAGTTAAGTGAAGATTGGTTCGACGATGATAAGATTTGTGGTTCGGCACTAACCAATGAATTTTAGAGCTTAACCCAAGGAGAGCTTCAAGTACCAATTTTTTTTCTTCAGTACCGAGCCGATGTGTTGGGAGCTTTTACATGAGGGGGCTTTAAGGAAAGGTGTGTTTGGCTTCGGGCTTAGGCCAATGGAGCTTGTGGTACTTGGAGGCAAGGTAGGGCACTTGCATGGGTCGATACTGACTGGACTTTTATACGATGGAGACGCGGAGGCAGCACGAGAGTTGCTTCGGGCAAGTGCTATGTGACTTTAGGGAAAGCTTCAGCACAACCAAAGAAGTGGTGTAACTTCATCAAGTCAATGTTCGAGTGATTGGGATGGAGTATTTGGGTGAGAGGTGAGTATTACATCTTGTGATCATTTGAAGAGACGAAATCAAATGGGTGACGACTTATGGATTATAATAGGTGAGTTCCATTATCAAGATGCATGCTAAAGGGATCGTTCGATAACTCAGAGATATAACGTGTACTTATAGAGTAGGGGTATATGAGAATGCTCACCTATGTATCTTAGACCTTAATGATAGTCTTGTTCGCCTCAGTGATAGAAAACCTTAGTTATGGTATCTATGCGAGCACCAATGTAATCATGATGTTGAGTGGTTGTTGACCTTAGTGATGGTCGTATGACTTATCATATATCCAATGAGACTTGAGTGAGAGATGTGAGACTTTGTGATGGTTTCCACGCTTGATATGTTTTGTTGTGTTCGTTATGAATGTTATGTGATGTAGGTATTACTTTGATAGGTACCTCCAACACCCTCTTATTTACTTGGGGCAGTATACCTATATGTGATAGTAGATTAGCATATACTGTGTTTATGTGCTAACTTGTTGGATGCAGGGATAGATCGGGTATAGTTCTATGTACCTAATGTTCCTATTTACCTCATACAGTTTTTATATCTATTTTGATATTATAGATTGCTCGTACCATATTTTCTTCTGACCCAGGATTTTTGCATCTCCTTTTGTATTCTCGAGTACCTATAAATGAGTAGATTGAGACACCATGTATGAGGTAGTGCATGAAGCTGTACATAGGATGAGTAGAAGGCTTGCAGATTCATATATCTATATTTAGAGCTGCTATTGTTTGTATATTTCCATTGTGCGGTACTATGGAGCTATATGGCACTACTATAGTATTGAGACGATTATTAGGGTTTACTTTTGTGTACTGGATACATAAACTCTTTTGTATCTGTTTTGTATAACCTAATGAACTTAACTATATTCTAAGATGATGTTTTATTTTGGTTCATTTGATTATACTACCATCCTCGCATGTTTTATTACTTTTGATATCATATGATATTTATGTTCTATGAGATATACAATAGGTCTGTTTTAGATTATTGTTATTTCACCCATGACTGCTTCCCTGCTTCAACCATGTATGTTGCAGTGCACTATTCATCGTATCGGATGTATATTTGGGTACTGGAGTTGCAGGCTGATCGTCGCACGTGGTATCCAGATTAGGTTAAGATATGACCTAAGTTGGTACTAGGATCCATTAGAGGTGAGGTAGGAGGTATCACTCTAAAATGGATTGAGAGATATGTGAGAGAGCATACTATTTGATTGGTGAGTGAATTATCATCTCCTAACATATTATATATAATTCTATATGTTTTGAAATGCTTTGGATCTAGTTTCAAAATTAAAATATGATTTTGGAACTGTTTTTGTTTTGAAACTAATGTAAAAATGTATTTATATGGTTTAAAAGTGATTTAATCATGTTTTTATGCTATATGGTTGTTTATGTGGACTTCAAGCTAGGATATAGGTATGTTTTTGATTGAATTGTTATGATATGTGTTTGTTTGTTTGCACTGAATGTTGTGTTTGTATTTTTGAATGTATGAAATACTTGTCAAAGCAAACTGGCGGATGGAATTATTTCTCTGGGCGAGGATCTTCGTGAATAAGTATTAGTTATGTGTTACTCTCTAATTAAATCACATAAAGGATGGGAGATCTATAGCTGTAGAATGAACATCATTGAATTGACTCTAGAGTGTTTAGAGTGGTATTGTTGCAAAAGTGTTACCCGATAGGTCGAAGCGGTAGAAATAGAGACCGAATAAAGGGAATTTGCTAGGCTGAAAAATCTTGGTAGAAAATGGTTCTAAGTAAGATGTTCGGCACCGAATGGCATAAGTGATTTGGCATCGAATGACATAAGTGGTTCGGTACTGACTAGTGGCTTTGGCTATATTTCATGAGTATGGCCCAAAGGGAAGCAAAGTTTTGGACTTGGTTCGTAAAATGGCTCAGGTAAGTGAAGATTGGTTCAGAGCCGGGTAAGATTTTAGGCGGTACAAACCAATGGCATTTAGGGCTTTACCCGAGGAGGGCTTTGAGTGTCGAATAGATTTCGATATTGGGTACAAAGATGATGTATTTATAGATTTAACACGAGGTAGATTTGGGGAAAGGTCTGCTTGGCTTCAGAATTAAGAAGATGGAGCATGAGGAACTTGGAAGCAAGGTTGAGCTCATGCATAGGTCGGCACTGATCGATGACATTTGGGCATTTATACGATGGAGACGTAGGGACAACGTGGGAGTTAGCTTATGCAAGTATGGTGCGACTTTAAGAAAAACTTCAAATCAACTAGAGAAGTGACATAACTTCATCGACTCGACATTGGAGTGACTAAGCTTGAGTACTTCAGGTGAGAAGTGACTGTGACATCTAGTGATCGTCCGAACAGACAATATCGAAGTGGTGATAACTTATGGAATAGAACATGTGAATTCTATTATTAGGACGTATGTCAAAGGGATTGTTGGATAACTCAAAGATTTAATGTGTGCTTGTAGAGCAGGGGTATGTGAGAATGCTCACTTATGTACCTTGCACCTTAGTGATAGTCTAGCTCGCTTTGGTGATGGCAAAATCTTAGTGATGGTATTCATACAAGAGCACGATGTAATAGCGATGTTGAGTGGTTGCTGGCCTTAGTGATGGTCATATTAGTTATCATATTTCCAATGGTACTTGGGTGAGATATGTGAGACCATGTGATGATTACCACGCTTGTTATGCGTGACATGCTTTGTTGTGTTTTTATGGATGTTATATGACGTATGTATCACTATGACAGATACCCCCAACACCTTCTTCTATACATAGTGCAGTACACCTATATATGACAATATATTAGCATATATTGTATTTATGTGCTAACTAGGTGGATGTAGAGACAGGTCTGATATGGTTCTACGTACCTAATCTTTTGCGGTTTGCGTCACCGCATCGTTTTCATAGAACAATATCATAAGATTCTCAACATGTGGAATCACCCCTAGCCTAGTCATAAATATGCACATCAGACTACTTCCTTCATTTTTTATTGAAGATGATGTACTCACCCTCCATGGTTGAATCAACTACTACGTCTTGCTTGGAACTCTTCCAACTAACCACCCGATAATTCAATGTGAACACATATCTTTGACATTGGTTTACTATCATCGATATTGCTCTATGTATATGGCTTCATGAGGAGTTCATCATTCCCATATATCAAAATAAATGTCTAGTATTATGCAATACTTGAGAATACATCTTACTGTGGTCCATGCTTTTCTCCTAGATTTGAATGATATCGGCTTATGCTTCCTAAATCAAAAGGAATACCAGTCTTGAACGTAGCAAGCATACACTAATGCATATGGAACCCATTTCATACATTCTTTATGTTCATTTGTGTGTGGAGCATTCTTCTTCGAGAGGACAATTCCCATTGCCTCTAAAAACTTCCATGCTTGGAATTTTCCATGCTAAACTATTTTAGTATGGTGTTTATGCATAGGGACAGGGATAATCCCAACAACCTCTTCGATCAATCTATACAGATCCATACACTAAGTCTATAGGTTACTTCACCTAAATCCTTCATCGAGAAATTCTTAGATAACCAACCCTTCCCTGATTGCAATATTGGTCCATCATTACCAATCAGGAGTAAATCATCAACATATAGAAAAATAAATACAATAGGACTTCCTTGTTCTTTCAAGTTTATGCACACTTCCTCTATGTTTTGATAAAATCCAAATTGTTTGATCACTTTATCAAAATGCTCTTTCCAACTCCACGAATTATGTTTAAGGACACGGGTTGATCTTAATAACTTATAAGCATTTTAGGCGCTCTCACTGACCTCGAAGCCCTCCAGTTGAGACATGTAAATGATTTCTTCTAAATCACCATCTAGAAAAGCTGTTTTCATGTCCATCTACCATACTTCATTATCATAGTAGGAGGAAATGGAAAATAAGATCTGAATGGACTTTAGCATGGCTACGGGTGAAAACTTTTTGTTATAACTAAACCTTAAATTTTTCAATGACCAATAGCTCAACTGGTTGGTGGTATGGCGCTTTAGACTCAAGTTCTACAGGTCATGGGTTTGAACACCTAAGACATCAAAATGAATGCCCTTCTTAAATAAAGTACCACTCTTATTATCAAATTAACACCTTCAATTTGACGAAAATCTTTCGAACCCGTAAGACGTCAAAATGAGTGCTCTTCCTGAATAAAGTACCACTCTTACTATCAAATCAACACCTAGAATTTGATGGAAACCGTTCGCAACTTGCCTTTCCTAGTAGGTCTCATCCTTCCCATCCGCATTCAATTTTTTCTTAAAAATCAATTTGTAGTCAATGGATTTTACCTCATCGGGTACATCTTCCAAAGTTCGTGCCTATGCAGTTAAAGCGCCCGGCAGATTCAATGCGGCGGAGGTGCAAAAATTCATAGCGGGAATATAGCGAAGATATAGCGGGATATAGCGAATGACTCTAAAATAGCATATAAAACTCGTACTTAATGTTTTTACAAATATATAAATGGTAATTAAATGAAAAATAAACATTTAATGACCACGACCATGAGATATAAACATAATACTTAATATAATCGACCAAATATATAAATCTGATAAGTCGGACTTGAAAGTTATCGAGGCAGAGGGCCCAAAGAGATAGCTTACAAGCCCAGAAACCAAGTATGACTAAGACCACGAGATGAATACATAGCCATTACGAAGTTCAACAACACCTATCCATCTGAGTGATGGATCAATACAGATCCATGCAAGTCCACCCATTCCACCTCGAATCCCCTCTACTTCCAAGAATTGTGATAGCAACGCTTTCCAAGCTTCATAATATCGTTCGTATGCAATTTACCATCGAACGTCTTAACCACATAAAGTCAGGAATTCCATCCAACCGCCGATCCAATTAATTGGCCCATAGACAAGCTTCTAGGAAAGCAATCAGGATGAGATACATGAAGCTACTATCATCGCATCAACTCAAGGTAATCAAAAAGGTCCATGAGACAATCTTATGGATCGATATCAATTAGTGGTTAGGGATCGATATCGATCCATGATAAATGACGACATGGCCATGGTCATCCAAACATCTTTCTTCCTGAACATGGAGAACATGGTGGAGGGATTTCCAGTGACCTTCAGCTATAAATAGAGGTGGAGGGGGTCATTTTGAAGGATCTCTTTTGGTTGTTTATGAATTTCCATATAAGTTTTTGTATTCTTGTGGATCTTTACCGATCCGTAAGAACATTGTTTGTAAACAGCAATATAATCATCAACAAAGTTAAGTAGACGTAGGCAACGTTTAGCCGAACCACTATAAAGTTTGCGTGTACTGTTTTTTCCTCCTTTTCATTTGTTTTCTTCACTTATTTCTCTACTTCAATATCTTGGATGTTTGTGCCACTTTTTGATATAAACATTTTGGTGCTTTTACTGAGAACGCTATTCTTAGAATACTTGGATCACTCATCTACGGTTGGGTTGCATTAATCTGAGAGGTCAATCAGTTTGTTTTGTTTTTCATTCTTGACTACTCATACTTCAAAAAAAATCTATAGAAAGCCAGTTTAAGCTATGGCCCCATGAAGATCCCATTATGCCGCTTCCAGAACCGTTGATGATGCTGAGAATGCTTATTCTCAGCATGTTGAAAAGGTTGCGCAACCAACCATTCTTGAAGCTCAAAACCCCCCTCCTTATTTAAATCCATGTTTAAAGGTTTGCTAATATTAAATAATATTGATGTGCTTTGTAACTTAAATAAATGTACATATAAAAATTTATATACACCTTTATATAATTACATTAGGGCGTATAATTTTTTTTTGAAAGCTGTCATATTTTTTGAAGACACCGCAATTACTATAAGCACACATAATACTTAATATAATTTTTATACTAATTAATTTCATTTATTTTTAACAATTTATAAATCAATTAAATCGGGTGGTCGTTAGGAGACTATTATCAAGCCTTTTGAGCCAGACCGTATTTGGACGAACTTGATAAATTGGACTTGAAAGTTATCGAGGCAGAGAGCCTAAAGAGATTGCTTACAAGCTCAGAAACTAAGTTTGACCAAGACTACGAGATGAATACATAGTCATTTTGAAGTTTAGCAATACCTATCCATCTAAGTGATGGATCGGTACTGATTCATGCAAGTCCACCCATTCCACCTCAAATCCCCTCTACTTCCAAGCATTGGTGATAGCAACCCATTCCAAACTTCATAATACCATTCGTATGTAATTTACCATCGAAGACCTTAAGCACATAGAGTCAGGAATTCCATCCACCACCGGTCCAACTAATTGGCACAGAGATAAGCTTCTAGCAGATCAATCAGGATGAGATACATGAAGCTACTATCAAGTCGCATCAACTCAAGGTAATCAAAAAGATCAATGAGACAGTCTTATGGATCGATATCAATCCATGGCTATAGATCGATACCGATCCATTATAAATGGTGACATGGCTACGATCATTTGAGCATCTTTCTTCCAGAATGTGGAGAATGTTGCTTAGAACGTGGTGGAGGGATTTCCGATGACCTTCAACTATAAATAAAGTGGAAGGGGTCATTTTGAAGGATCTCTTTCGGTTGTTTACGAACTCCCATATAAGTTTTTGTATTCCCATGGATCATTATCAATTCGTAAGAACATTGTTTGTAAACATCAATATAATCATCAACAAAGCTAAGTGGACGTAGGCAACATTTGGTCAAACTACTATAAAGTTTGTATGTACTAATTTTTCCTAATTTTAATTTGTTTTCTGCAATTATTTCTCTACTTT
Source organism: Allium fistulosum (assembly GCA_030737815.1). Classification (NCBI taxonomy): domain Eukaryota; kingdom Viridiplantae; phylum Streptophyta; class Magnoliopsida; order Asparagales; family Amaryllidaceae; genus Allium; species Allium fistulosum. The sequence goes on along the minus strand of CM060908.1, from coordinate 78,830,720 downwards.
AATCTCTTGGGTGTTTGTCCCACTTTTTGGTATAAACGGAGACTACTCAGCTTTGGTCGTGGGACTAAAATTTGGAATTCGAGCAACATTTAATATCGAACACTTCAAATATTAAAGTTCACGATGTTACCTTAGCTAGTAGCGTGATATTATGGAAAAATTCATTGCTTAAAGATTTTCAACATAAAAACATATTATAAATCCTGTAAGCAACACCCTTAAGCAATGATATATTATATGCACATTCTCTCCATTATCACTATATCACTTTTGAAACTTAGACTTGGTCATGGTCAAAGCTCCAATAATATCCGTATATATGGTCCAATTCCAAAGTCCTTAGTTTGATAATAACATTTACTATTAATTGATATGTTCTAGCTAGAGACTTTTGTAAATATCTTGTGTTTTGATGATAAAAACTGTATGACAACGCTAATAATGATTTTATAAAGCTGTTTTCGGGAAAATAATTATTGAAGTATCTGATGTGCACGTAAATGTGCATATTTTTACCACCATATTTAATCTATTTAAATTAAATAAATGATCATATTGGTTATTTTAACTTGTTTAAACCAAAATTCAAATTATTTCAAATCGTCACGTATTCATCTTCATCTAGGGGGAAAATGGTCATTTTTGTGCATATATTAATTTTCTAAAATTTGATTGAAAATTTCTATGTTATTTTGTAGGAATTTAAATTCATATACAAGTGGCTTCATGAAGATATATACATGCACAATAGTGAATACAAAGGAATGGAGATGAAAATAATTCAAAGTCATGATCATGGAGGACCCCACCTACCCACCTTCTTTCATGTACAAATTAGAAGCTAATCCACATGCTAATGGCCATTACACTTTCATGCACACTTAATGGGTGATTATTGAAGCTAATGATAACTTGGCCACCACACTTTCTACAAGGTCATTTTGGGAATTCCCCAAAAAAATGGATTAGGGTTTCATACATGTATAAATACCCCTTATGTTTCATGTAACCCTCTTCCTCTTAGTTAGTTTTAGGCTCAAAATAAAACGCAAGCTCTCTTTCTCTTTTCATGGCTACTTAGCCATATTTCTTTTCATGTAATTTTCCTTTCTTATATGCAATGTTAATTAATATTCTCTCTTATTTACATGCTCCATTTCTTTCTTGTTAGTAGTTAGTTTATTTTTCATGCAAGTAGATTAGTGTTTACATCTTTTTACTTAGCTTTTCTTTTCATTTTGCTCTCTTTTTCCTCTTGTTTGTTTCATGTTTTTTTCTACATTTGTTGATTTTATAACAAATATGAGAGCTTAATCCCCTCAATTTAGGGGTAATGAAGCTCCCTAGTATGTAGATGAAACATTTTGATGTTTATGCTCTCTTTTTGTGCTTAATATGAAGTGGTTTAACTTGTTGTTTTTGATGTGAATTTGATAGCCTAGATTGTTGACACCAAATATGCTATGCTTAAACAATCACAAACAATAATTACCTCTTCATCTAAATATGTTGATGGTAATGAAGTGATTGTTGAAATTAAAATTTGATGGCTTGTATTTCTAAACAATAGTTAATAGGCCATGCTTAAAATAGATTTTGCTTTCAACTTTTTTGTTATATTTCATGAGAGTTAAATGTGTATTAGTGGTTGTGCTATAGTTTGATGGTTTATATTGTGCTAATTAATAGCATAAATATACCGTAGTTATGATAAGCACAACAACTAATTACATTAATGACAAGAAAAGAGAGACCATAACTTCATTTTGTTGATTTATGTGATCTAGAGAGTGGAATTATCTCTAAATTGCCCTCAAACTCTCATATTTTTATCAATTTTCTTTTGCTCATTTTTTTTTACATTTTTAGCTAATCACACTTTCAACTTTGGTTAATTTGATTGAATAGAGATTTAAAATATAACAATTCCCTACGGATCGACCCGTACTCGCATACGTGCTACAATCGTACACCGTGCGCTTGCGATATAAATTTTATTATAAATTTTTCGACAGTTTTCTAACTCGATAGAAATTCTGTCGTCAAATAGTATCAAAGAAATAAAGGAGCTAATAGAAGAAATTATATATTTCATAATACAAGCTATTAGAAGCATGGAGATATTTCTTAGAAGATCAATATGGTGTTAACAAAGTTCAAAAAATTGTAGAACCACTCGAAGACATGCTTCAAAGACAAAATAAAGTGTATGTGTTGTGTATGTCGGTCTATAGAGTCTTATAGTAGAAATTTGTTAAATCAACTCAAACGATTTTGAACCTCTTAAAACTTGACCATAGTCTCCATCACATATTCTAGTATTTTTGTGATTTTTTTCAGGAATTTTTGGAGGCTCGAAAAGCCAAGAATTTAAGGCTTTTGGCCCCAGTTTTACTATGGTTGTAACAGGCCCATCGGTCTACCGCTGGACCACCACCGTTGATCGGTGGACGTGTTATAGGTTTAGTAAACTCTAGGCAATGAAAAGTTATTTTCACCTATTTTGAATTTTGCTCGTGTCACTTTATTCTTCCACAGTCGTGTCTCTTCCTCAATGGCCTCAAACTCAAGCGAAGATACCTTTGATTGGACCTATTCATCCCCTATAAAATCCTAGCACCTCCACTCAAGCAAATCACCTTTTGCACTCTCTAAATCTTTGATTCTTATTCTATAATTTGCACCTTCAAATTAAAACCCCTTGCATCAAATTCGTGTTAGAGACACATGGTTGCAAAAAGAATCTTTTACCTCAAAAATGTTGTGAAGTCCTGTTGGTGATCTTCAGGCAGTTAGTAGAAGTCCAGTTCGGTTGTTCTGGCAGTTGTAAACCTGTTCCTTTGGGTTAAGTTAAGGATTTTGTGTTAGTGAAAATCTAGATGAGGAGTTTTGGGATTGGAGTAGGATGGGGTTCAAACTAGGATAAAATATCGGTTTGCATTTACTCTACAACAATTATTTATAGTATCTGCTTAGCTATAGTTGTGTGTATATATGTATATATATGTATGTATTTCCCAAATTATAGATTATTTCCTCATTGTAAGTCATTACTTAGCGACTTTCATTTAGTATCGGTGCGAGGCATTTAAAAAATAGTAAAATCATTTTTGAAAATAATATGGCACCAATTTCAACTTTAAAGAAGGCTAATCAACTGAAAATCCTCAATTTTTTACTGGTACAAACTATGCTTTTTGGGCTACAAGAATGAGAATTTATATGCACTCTAATAGTTTTTCTATATGGAATATGACACAAATTGAATACATAGAACCCACTACTTAATTTAGCACATGGACTACTCAACAGTTTGCTTTAGCTAAAAATAATTCCAAGGCCTTGAATATTTTATTTTGTGCATTAGAAAAAAATGAATTTAATAGGGTTAGTGTATGTAAGTCTACATATGAAATTTGGAAAACTCTAAAGGTTACTCATAATGGTTCTAACAAAGTAAAATAAAGTAAAATATCTATATTGAAAAACCAACTACAATTATTTTGGATGAATGAAAATGTGTCAAATTTTGATATGTACTCATGCTTGCAAGGTATCACACATGCACTCATGCAAATAAGAGAAAATATATTTGGATTTGATATTGTTTTAAAAAAATTGAACTCTTCAACAAATGGTTGGGAAAGAATTGCAATCGAAGAAGCAAATGACCTTTCCAAACTCAAAGTTGAAGAGTTAATCGGATATCTTATGTTGTATAAGGTGAATTTGTAGGTAAGAAAACAGTAGGAAAAAGAAAATAAGTCAATTGCTTTTCAAGCCAAGGATGATTTAGATGTTGATTTAGCCTTCCTTTCAAAAGGTTTCAAAAATACATAGAATCAAAGAAGGTGTCAAAAAACTACAACAATAACAGCAACTCATCAACTATAACATGAATGCGGAAAAATTGGTCATATGAGAAATGATTGTCCAAAGAACGACGACATAAACAAGTTCAAAAAATAGCAAGGAGGAAAACCAAAGAAAAAGGCATTTTAAGCCACTTGAGATGATTCTGATTCTTCTTCATCTGACAAGGAAAGTGAATTCAAGCAAGCAAATGTTTTTTTATGGTATCTGATGACGAGTTTGCTAAACTTACTCTTATGATGATTTACTTAAAATCACTATAGGGATTTTAGAAGAAAAGAAAAATGAGAAGAATTTAAGAAAAGAAGCCGTTGATAAGTTTGATAGAGAAAATTTAGAAAAAAGATATGTTAAAAGATGAAAAAGTTATCCTCGAAGAAGAATTACGAAAACCACAAGAGTCTATCGAAAATTTAAATTCTCAAATTCTAGCTTTATAAAAAGAACTAAAAATTTACCGTAATGAGATTGTCAAACTTTCTAAAGAAAATTGTGATCTGCAATAATCTCTTAATTTTTCTAAAAATCAAGAGATTACTTTAGAATCTAAAATAATTGATTTATCATAGAATTTCAAATTTTAATCAAGGCAAGAATAATTTGACTAATTTAATAAATATTTCAAAACCCACCTTTAGTAAAAAAAATGGTTTGGGTTTTAAAAATTCCAAGTTAGTAAATCAATTTTTAGAATAAAATATGCATCTTTATACGCTAATTTTTGGAAACCCATTATAATAGTCACAAGAAATTGAAAAATACTACAACTATTAAAATATGGGTACCAAAGACAAATAATCATTTAATTAGAAGTAAATATATAAATGATTTTATTTGTACAATTCATAATAATAGTAATTATACTTTTAAAGGTCCCAACCCCTTATGGGTATGGCTACCTTCCGACTAACCACCGTACCCTAACGCAGGAAGTGTGGGTACCAAAATACAAAAAAATTATTTGTAGGTACCTAAAGAAAGACAAAAGGTTAAGAAGGATTCCACAAAGCAAATGTTCCGTATATTTTGAAAGAAAAGAGAGCGTTAATAGAAAATGGAAACTACAGCTAAATCGGTATATCTAGCTTATTTTTGCCTTTTTAATTCTAGGTTAGTATCTTTTTCTTTAGAGTATCTCTAATTAATACTTTTTATTGAGACGATTTAAAATACATAATGTTATTTCTCTCAAAAATGAGCTTGAAATCATATAAAACTATGCTTTATTAACAATAAAAAGTCCTCTCCATTAAAAATAAAATATTTTAATCAAGATTTTACCATTTGCAAATAAAACAAATATGATAATCTAAAGAGAAGATAAAAGTAAAAGTATTGTTTTGCATCAACCAATAAATGAACCCTTAAACTAATGAGTATAAAGCTAGTAACATAACTATTATGTTGTATTAGAAACAGTTAAACCAAATGTTGGCTCAACACCCAAGATGTTGTACAAAGTGGTATTATTCGAAAATGTTCCAAAAACCCCTTAGTTTTGTTCAAAAGTTCAAATCACACGTTCATGGGAAAAATAGGTGAATCGCATAAATATGCAATTGTTCTTCATTCATATGTCAATAGGCAAAATAGGCAATTCATATATGTTATAGTCCCTTGTTCATATGTCAATGGGCATAATATGCGATATGCAAGGTAAACTTCAATTTAAATAAGGGCTTAAGTGGCCTAGTGCAAATCAATGGTATGCAAGTCGAGTTCAAGTCTGAGTTCAAGTCCAAGTCCAAAGATAAAATCATATGCATGTTCATCATTCAATAATAGTCAAAGATACACATTCGAGGGAATTATGCTATGCAAAGTTTATTGTCCAAGCCCTTATATGCAAAAAGTTACAAGAGTTACAATCGGCTACAAAAATCCCCAAATTAATTTAAGGTTTTCAACTTGTAATTAAGGAATATGGAAAGAAATGATTTGCCCATTTCTAAGTGGTGGAGGGGGTCAATTTATAGAGTTAGCAGCATGCAGAATGGCTGAAACGTGTCCATTTAGCTAAGTACCATCCATCTGTTTGCATGGTAGATACTTGACAACCTTCACGATGGTAGGTACATGACAACCCTCTTGATGGTAGACACTCAACAACCTTCACATCTTTTGAGGTTTGGTATCCCTCGCTGCTTGTAAAAGCTCAAAATCCTTTGTTAGTATTGAAGCTCGTTATTACTTTAGAATCTGTTATCCCTTCTGCTTGTAGAAGCTCGATATCAATTGCTATTTGTAGATGCTCGACAACATTCACTATTGTCGAGGCTCAATATCCTTTGTTTTCCAGGTCTGTTGTAGCTCGATATCTCTGATCATTCACTGGTTTGACATCTCTATCTCCTTTCAGAAACTCGATATCTTCTCTTTATAGTTAAATGCTCGATACCACCATTATAAGATTGATAACTCCATGCTAGAAGTACAACATCTCCGGAACCTTGAAGCTCGACACAACCTCTGCTTTAGATGCTTGACAAGACTTGCTATTGTAGAGGCTTGTTATTATTTTGATACTCGACATCTCTCGATTCTTTGTTGGGACTTGCTAACTTCTTGGATGCTCGATATCCCAATTGTCGTATAGGTTTGACATCATCTCTACTTTAGATGCTCAACAACCCTTATTGTTGTTGAGGCTCGACACCACTTATAGCTCGATGACTTCAAGTATGGCTGATGCCTTTAACCTATTCAACCCTTGAGTAGAAGCTTGACATTTGTCTTTATATTATAAACTCGAAACTATTTAAAATGTATACATAACAACTTTCACTATTCCTAGGCTTGACATGCTTTCCTTAGACGCTTGATACCCTTATCGATAGAGCATTGCTATAGGTTCGATATATCACTGTATTGGAAGCTTCATGAATTATCATGAATTTATTGGTTCATCATATCATTACGCATTTACAGGCTTGATACCCATTTTTCGCAAGGCTTCCATATTATCCCATTGATGTAGTTGTTTCTTTTTCCCTTCGTAACTTTTCTAACATAGTGATCGAAAAATATGTGGATAACATAAACCAATTTTATGTGCATCAAAAGATTAATAAAGACAAACAAACTTGAGTATGAAAACAACGTAATTGGCTTGTCAAAGTGCTGATCAGTTGAGAAAGAAAAGTGGGGGCTAACCGGTCAACCGGTGGTTGGCGAAAAAGCCCAGGTTTGATTTTTTTGAATAGTTTACTGTAAAATTTAAATTTTAATATTTTTGTATGTTCCCAATGCATTGAATTTTGGGATTGACTACTTCAGACTATTTATTCATCAATTAAACTCTATTTTTACAATATAACTTCATCTTCCATTCCTAAACAAACTTTGAAATCAAAATTTACCTCTTTTCAAAATCAAGAATCATGTCTCCTCTCAAAACAATCATCTCAAGAAAACAAATGGATTTTTACTAAAGAATCAAAGAAGTATTATCAAACTATAATGAGCTACAAAATGCTTGGAGGAAGACTGGTTGTGTTCGATGAAATGAAAAACTATGGTTTAGGAACCCTCTTTGCTAGTTCCGGTCTTACTAAAGCTATATCCATTAACGATTTTGAAATGGTAATTTACACTCATTGCATTCGTTTATTTTATGCAAATTTGAAAGAGGATTTTGAGAATGAATACATCAGTATTACTAATGTGAAAGGAATAGATATCATGTTAAATTGTCAAATCCTTAGAAATGTTTTAGGGATTAAAGGAAATGGTTTAAGTTTGGATGATTTTGAGATGGATAATAAACAAACCCTTTACCATATTTTCTAATGCAATGAAGAAAATTGGAATATTAGTAATCTATGGGGTAGAGCTAGACTTGTTATATGAATTGTTCAACAAAACATCATACCAAAAACTCATTGTTATGATCAAATTTATCCAAATGTTCAAAAGTGTATTTATGCGATAATGGGAAGCCTTAATGTGAATTGGTCACAAGTGATTCTTGAAAATTTTGTTGACAAGGGTTCGAATCCATGAAGAAATTACAATCCTTATGAAACCTTCTTAGATCCTTTTTAAACATTTTTGTGTTCCTTTAGGAAATGAACAATATGAAATTATTGATAAATCAAAATATTTTAATGAAAAATTATTTGCTACTATGAAGATTCCAAAGAATTCAAAGAGATATCTTCCGTATGTTGATGGATTTGCAATTAATGAAAGAGAAAGAGATATTGATGAAAATGAAAATGTTCATGAAGAATTTCAACCCTCATCATCCTCTCATCCACCGCAAACCCACGGGCAAAACGATATTGTTACCCTGCCTTTTGGACAAGGCCGGGATATCAACAAATTGGCTAAAAAGGATGGATATCAGGATTGGAGATCGATTGGAAACAAGGCTATGATCGATGCCGTCAAAATTGGATCAAGCTCCAATCAAGGTGGGATCGATAGGGAATGATAAATAAGGCTCGATGAGGCTACACTTCGAATTTCAGGTCAATCAGAGTTCGTATGCTCGAGTTATGGATTGATCAATATCCATGTGGAACACATCAATTTTGTATCCATCCATCAAGACCCATCGTTTCGTATCCATCAGGATCGATACGAAACAAGCACAAGTCCATCACTCAACATCCATCCATTTCGTATCCATCGAGTTAGAACAGACTTCAGCATCCCACAAACCGATCACTTCATTAGCGGCATGCTTCGTACCGATCACCCACCTGATCGATACGAAGAGGAGAACCAGAAATCGATACGAAGGAAGAACTTTGGCATTGATACGAAACCACATATAGAGCATCGATACGAAAGCAATGGTAAAGCATCGATACGAAGGGCGTGGTCTTGGATGGATACGAAGGAAGAGGTCCAACCAAAGGGCATGGTCTTTAAGCATGGAATGTGGATCTCCAGTGCCACATCTTCAACACACAACTAATCGATACACATGTATCGGTACGAACCCATCAGCATTCCTAGGGAAATCCAATCTTGGATCGATCATAACTCTCAAACTACACATCCAAGTGTTATGAAATTTTCATAGAAGCTTACTTATTCACTCAAGAATGTCCATGATCGATCGCAACTACATTGGGCCATTCCTTGGATCGATACGAAATGCACTTGGATCGATCAAGATCGGTCCCAAAAAACCCCAGATCGATCTGGTGGGACCACCTACGCATGACAGATGGTATTCCGAGTTTTGAGGGAGATATTTCCAGATCTACTCCTATAAATAGCACCCCTATGCCTACTAAAAAGGACTTTTGTAAGCTCTTACGCCATTACTCTGTTGAAACTCCATTGTAACTTGAGTGATATTGATTGTATTGTTGTAAATCAGTTGAGAATCATCAATAAACAACAAACTATTCAAAGTGGATATAGGCTACAATGCCGAACCACTATAAATATTGTGTCTTCTCTTACTTTCTTTTATTTTAATCTTGTTATTTCTTCATTTTTACTCTCTACATCATCTGGATCTGAGATCTGTGTTTGGATATTGAGGATTTGTGTGTAAACACTGGTGCTTTCACTGAGAATTGAACTCAGGGATTTGGAGGCTTGGATTTTGGATTTGAAACCTTAGGAACTTGGATTCTGGGAAGCAATGGCTGAGTAATCGACAAGGATACGGAAAATGTAGAGGGGTCAGCATGAAGGAAGTCAGGTTCGTCGGGAGCTAATCAGGCCTCAATCTTCATCACTAGACACGAGATGGAAACAATGCTGAAAAGGCAGGAGGATATGATACAGAACCTACTCCGACAGGTTGGACAAGCTAGAGGGCAAAACCAAAGGAATGGAGTAGTAGGATATACTGGAAACGAGGATCACGAAGCTGGAATGGTAGGAACAGAGGCAGTCCAGAATCAGAACCAAGGAAACAGAGCAACCGGAATATAGGATAGCGTGGGACCATTGGGAATGGCCTTTGAAACAGGGGGCATGCCCCCGAATCATGTTGGCTTAATTCCAGGAAGGATACCAAGCGGCGCTGTGCAGTTTAGCATTGATCGGGATATGGATGCTCATTCAGAAGGACATGATTCCCTCGCAGACTCAGGGGGCAGGTCAGAGATAGCAGGTAGAGGCTACCATTTGATGATAACGACAGGTTAGCGGACATGATCAGATGGGCTATGAGGGGAAGATTGGTGAATAGAGATTTGGAGGATGTGAATAGGAGCCCCTTCACTCCTACGATCAGGCAAGCTAGGAAACCATCAGATTTTAAACTACCAATGCTGGAAATGTATGATGGGAGAACGGATCCCGCTATTCACTTGACAAGATATATGAGACACATGGAAGTACTGGAAGCATTGGAGGAAGTCATGGCGTGGTGCTTCCCTTTCTATTTAACGGATATAGCAGCACTATGGTTCAGACAACTGGAAAGCGGCTCTATTGGCACATGGATGGAGTTGATCGAGAGGTTTATGAGGCAATTTCGAGTCCATGTTGTGAGACCCAAGAATGTGATGACTTTAACATCGATGAAACAGTGGAAGGGAGAGTCACTTAGGGATTTCTTAACCAGATTCAATGCGGCAGTGGCTTCGGTGGATCGACCCGATCTGTCGATGGTTTTGATGGCAGCAGTCTCAGGGATTGTGGATAATTCGAATTTTAAGATATCGTTGGAGCGGGATCCATCGATGGATCTCGGGGAGTTTTACCATGAAGTAGAGAGGTTTCTACGATAGGAAGATACGAAGGCTGAAAGAGAGGGGAGGGAGGCTGAAGTTTATGCGGTAAAAGGTGGAGGTCCACCCAGGGAGGATTCAAACAAGGACGATAGAGGCAAAAGGAAAATGAATGACAGTGGTAACACATCGAAAAGGCAACGAAGGGAATCTAAATTCTCTTCTTACACGGATTTGACTAAAACTCTGGAAAGGATTTATTTGGATACTCGAGGGCGCCTCCAATATCAAAGGCCGGCAAAAAGGGAACCCTCTGAATACGAGCGGGCATCGGGAAAGCATTGCCTATTCCACGAGCTGGATGGGCACAACACAAACGACTACAGGCATCGAAAGGATATTATTGAGGAACATGTGAGGAATGGTCATTTGCAACAATACATAAGGAATCGAGCTGTGGCAGTGGAACAGGAGTAGCCACCGCCCACCTTATACGAAGATGGCACTGGATCTAGGCATCGTCATCAACTTATTATCAGCGGATTGGATTTATGGATGGAATAAGTAATAAACCCCAAAGTAATGCGAATAAGTCACTTACACATGTATGGGATCGAGGATGGCCCCTAGGCATGCTCTAAGATGATGATAAACCGTGATGCTCGGGTTTATGAAATCTTGTTTTTTTTTCTGTTTTCTGCAAACTCTGGTTTCTATTTTTGGTACTATAGTTGTTTGGTTTTCTTGGTTGTACGGACTTTTATTTTATCAATTAAACTCTGTGATGATTGGATTTGAATTAGCGTAATAAATACTACAGGTCACACGGTTACAGTCCCGACCGGAGAGATGGGGCAATAAACACGATTTACGAGTCTATTTGCCGGAGAACGATAGGATGGAATCGAACTCGGATTAAGTCCTCAACTGGAGAGTCAAGGTCGGAGAATATAAGTCCTCGATCGGAGAGTCGAGGCTAGAGAATATAAGTCCTTGACCAGAGAGTCGAGCCGGAGAGTATAAGTCCTTGATTGGAGAGTCGACGTCGGAGAAGGAAAACCATGGATGAGCCCTCGACCGAAGAGTCGAGGCTGGAATAGGATGAAATGACCCAACAAGGTCTATGACTTTGGATATGGACCCAGAGAGGTCCCGGTTTTGGCTGAGGACCCGGCGAGGTCCCGGATTTGGACTACAAGACCCGAAGAGGTCCCGGATTTGGATGTCGACCCGGAGAGGTCATGGATTTGGTTATTGTGTTATGGGTATGGATAGATTAGAACTCGGTTGTTGGGTTCAGATGGATATGGAATTGGCTAAGGATTTGGTTATTGGATTCGGAATCGGATATCGACTCAGAATAGTCGTGGATTTGGATAAGGATATGGCTAAGCGCTTGGATAGAATGGCTTGGTAATGGATTGGATTATGGATCGGATGATATGGCTATGGATGGAATATGGACTTTGGATGTCGGATTTAAAGCTATTCAAAACACGCCTTTCTACCACAAGGCATGTTTTGGGGGGCAAATGTTACCCCGCCTTTTGGACAAGGTCGGGATATCAGCAAATTGGCTAAAAAGGATGGATATCAGGATTGGAGATCGATTGGAAAAAAGGCTATGATCGATACAGTCAAAATTGGACCAAGCTCCAATCAAGGTGGGATTGGTAGGGAATGATGAACAAGGCTCGGTGAGGCTACACTTCAAATTTCAGGTCAATCGGAGTTTGCATGCTCGAGTTATGGATCGATCAATATCCATATGGAACACATCAATTTCGTATCCATCCATTAAGACCCATCGTTTCGTACCCATCAGGATCGCTACGAAACAAGCACAAGTCCATCACTCAACATCCATCCATTTCGTATCCATCGAGTTAGAACAGACTTCAACATCCCACAGACCGATCACTTCATTAGCGGCATGCTTCGTATCGATCACCCACCTGATCGATACGAAGAGGAGAACCAGAAATTGATACAAAGTAAGGATTTTGGCATCGATACAAACCACATATAGAGCATCGATACGAAAGCAATAATAAAGCATCGATACGAAGGGCGTGGCCTCGAATGGATACGAAGGAAGAGGTTAAACCAAAGGACACGGTCTCTAAGCATGGAATGTGGATCTCCAACGCCACGTCTTCGACACGCAACTAATTGATACGCATGTATCGATACGAAGCCATCAGCATTCCTAGGGAAATCTAATCTTGGATCGATCATAACTCTCAAACTACAAACCCAAATGTTATGAAATTTTCATAGAAGCTTTCTTATTCACTCAACAACGTCCATGATCAATTGCAGCTCCATTGGGCCATTCCTTAGATTGAAACGAAATGCACTTGGATCGATCAAGATCGATCCCAAACAACTCCAGATCGATCTGGCGGGCCGATCTACGCATGAGAGAGGGTATTCTGAGTTTTGAGGGAGATATTTCCAGATCTACTCCTATAAATAGCACCCCTATGCCTACTGAAAAAGGACTTTTGGAAGCTCTTACGCCGTTAGTCTGCTGAAACTCCATTGTAACTTGAGTGCTATTGATTGTACTATTGTAAATCAGTTGAGAATCATCAATAAAAAGCAAACTATTCAAAGTGGACATAGGATACAACACCGAACCACTATAAATCTTGTGTTTTCTCTTACTTTCTTTCATTTTAATTTTTTTATTTCTTTATTTTTACTCTCTGCATCATCTGGATTTGAGATCTGTGTTTGGATATTGAGGATTTGTGTGTAAACACTAGTGCTTTCACTACTTCTGGGGTTTCTGACCAATTTTGGCGCAAACAGATATGACTACTAAAATCTTTGAAAATCAACGACAAATTATCAAAGTACAAGGAGAACTAGTAAAAGAAGTTGGAAACTTAAAAGACACCCAAGGAAATTCTTAAAAGAAGTGGGATGCATGAAAGTAAAGTTATGCTCATTTAAAAAAAAGGTAAGCATGGAAAAAGATTTAAAGAAGATGAAGATATTAAGAAAAACATGTCTTGGCAACACACTAACTTATACATAAATGAAGAAAGTGAAACTCATGAAAAAAATTTTAATATCCAATAAACTTATGCCATGGACCCATACGATAGCAATTAGAATCCATAGAGAGCATGACCAGAAAAGTAAACTTTTAGCATATAGATCTAAGTATTTTATGTCATATGTTTGAGTTAGAAAACTTTATGCTGGTCTCGTACTTTATGCTTTTTGTTCTATGTTTCTTATGCAATGTTGTATGAATTATGCAAGTATGTCAAAAACTATGTTGTATGCGCATAATGTATTGATTTTTTTAAAATATTTGTGTTTTATTCATACTTATAATTTTAAGTTGGGGAAAATTAAAAATTATGTTAAAATATATACATTCCTTATTCTTTACGATATTTATTCACTCTATTTGTTAATGACAAAGGGGAGAGAATTGAGCTCATTGATGAGAGGACTATATATATAAGAGGGAGTATATATGTAAGAGGGAGAAATTAATAACGAGGAGCAAAATAATATATTATATATTATTTATAAAATCATACGGTTGCCATTATCTTATGTTATGATGATAACAACTATATGACAGTGCTACTAATGATTTTATCAAGTTGCTTTCAGGTCCTTCAAAATAATTATTGAAGTATCAAAGAAATAAAGGAGCTAACAAAAGAAATTATATACTTCCTAATACAAGCTATTAGAAGCATGTAGATATTTCTTAGAAGATCAATATGGTATTAACAAAGTTCAAAAATCGCAGCAACACTCGAAGACGTGCTTCAAAGACAAAATAAAGTGTATATGTTGTGTATATCGATTTATAGAGTCTTATAGTCTAAATTTGTTAAAACCACTCAAATGGTCTTCGAACCTCTTGAAACTTGGATATATCCTCCATCACATATTCTATCATTTTTGTGATTTTTTTTAAGAATTTTTGGAGGCTCGAAATAATGAGAATTTAAGGCTTTCAGCCCAAGTTTCACTATGGCTGTAACAGGCTCATCAGTCTACAGATGGACCACCATCGATCGACCGATGGACCACCACAGGCCGATCGGTGGATGTGTTACAGACCTAGTAAACCCTAGGCGTCAAAATGTTATTTTCCCCTATTTTGAATTTTGGTCGTGTCACTTGATTTTCCTATAATTGTATCTCTTCCTCAGTGGCCTCAAACTCAAGAGAAGCTACCTTTGATTGAACCTATTCATCCCCTATAAAATCCTAGCACTTTCACTCAAACAAATCACCTTTTGCACTCTCTAAATCTCTGATTCTTATTTTGTGATTTGCACTTTCAAATTCAAAACCCTTGCAATATTTTTGAAGCTTTCAATTCCACATTCTTCGCTAAAATTACAATCCTAAACCCTGCCCTTTCGTTCCTTGATTGTCAAAGTGGTTATATGATTTTGTACTTGAGTGAAAAGCAAAATTGATGTTAGAGACTCATAGTTGAAAAAAGAACCATTTATTTCAAAAAGGTTGTGAAGTCCTGTTTGTGGTCTTCAAGAAGTTGGTCAAAGTTCAGTTCGGTTGTTTTGGCAGTTGTAAACCTGTTCCTCTAGGTTAAGTGAGGGGTTTTGTATTAGTGAAAATCCAAACGGGAGCTCTGAGACTGGAGTAGGGTGGGATCCGAACCAGGATAAAATATCGGGTTGCATTTACTTTACAATAATTATTTATATTATTTGCTTAGTGATAGTTGTGTGCATATATATATATATCCCATATTATAGATCATTTCCGCATTATAAATCATTACTTAGCAACTTTCAACTTTGAATTTGAGTTTACCATAGTTAACCGTGATACAAACCTCTTACAATATAAGAGACAGATTCTATATTGAACAGTGTTTCACCACTAACGCTTTAACTTAGACCCGACTATAGGTATATCATGAACTCTATAACATGATTTAGCAATAATCAAAATGAAGTATTCACGTTAAAGTTCTATAGTATTTTCTAGTCAAAAGGATGTCGTAAATTGTCACATAGAGATTCTTTATTTGACTTAGTTGTAGTTAACCAATAGGAAACTTTCAGTTGAGTTATTCTATAGTTATTTCGTAACTACAAGTATGTAACCCTTTGGTGCCCACAGAAGTCATGGTAATACGATGTCCAACATTTGGAAAGCATTATGTGCTATGGTCTCAACAGATGGACTGACATCCTATTCTCGAAACATCTCAATCAGGAATATTTAAAACAAAATGCTTTTTAAGTTATGGTTTAATAACTGTGATTACAAACTGTTTGCAATTACAATCATATAACATTTCACTTAAGGATTTTTACTTGTATATATTTAATTAATTAATAATTACCTTATTCACAATATAACAATATATATACAACAAAAAATAAAAGCCGAAAAGCATACTTCTGTTTCGAACAAGATTGTACATAGGTCAGTATACATAACAAATTACATGTTACCCCTAGGGCATACGGCCAACTCCTTCGGGTATGTGAAATTGACTCTCCATTACTTGGTTTGAAAGTGGCACTGATGGTGATAGTTCTAGCAACCTAAATCACAATAACAACTAAGGAAAAACAAATTAAGGTTTTGTAAAGAAAAGATCATACATTGCATGGTTGGCATAGTTCAACTCGTCATGTCATAGGGTGCTTAATGGTGGGCTTCACATCTTCTCCGATGGTAGACAGTGGCTGTATTAATTCAACAAATGGACAAAGGGAAGGCGATTAAGGTTTTGTTTAATCTATTTGAGAATAAGGTACATGTTTTACATTTTAATCCCTTAAGTTTTAATAGTTGCAATTTAACCCCCATGACTTGTAAATCATATAACTTTCACATAGGAACTCCGTTTGCGGCGTTGGGTTCCTATTAGAATTTTGTACACTGTAATATAACTTTATATCACACACTTATATGTGACATTGTTAGTTCGATGTTGATATACACACACACATGTATATACACACATATATACATATACGTACATACATACATACATACATACATATATATTATTGGGATATTTATAAATTAAAATTGTTAATCAAAATTAATGTACTAAGACATTTGATTTGGATATTTGATATTTGAATCAAGATGAATTCTAGTTATTCAAATTTATAATATCAATGTAACAAACATTGAATTTTAAAATTGCTATTTGGACTCATATTGAAATTATTTAGTGAATTATTATCATTCAAATATTAAATAATGTACATATATATCATTATATATATAATTATTTTATTGTTAAATTTGTCTGTAAATAAATGTTATTTAATTTGACAACGAATTGTCCTATTAAACATTCAAAACAAATATAAACATTGCAAATCATATTAATGATAATAATATAACAATAATACATTATAACATAAAATTCAAATCAAATTCACCAATTAAAAACATTATATATGATTGAGTGTAACACCACTATTCATCGTAACACTATAAAAGATATAGTGAATAATGTATTAAAAAGGAATATTTTTGAAATTTGCCTCCTTTACCCTACTTCCTGATGCACTTGATCCAACAGGCATGTTTTATCAATTCAAGTTTGTTACGATTGTAGGTAATGGATGATGCATTGGAGTGTCATAGTATTGGTCTTACATTAATGACCATGCTTAGTGGGTCTTGAGCTTACTAGGAGACCGAAGGCCCACTAGTCCAGTGTGTGATTTGAGAAACGATCGGTGTATGATGATTAATATATGATAAGCTCCTTGCATATTGCACAACACTATAGTAGAAATGTGATAATTTTTTGGATGCAGGTGAAAGTGTAGGTTGAGGTATGGTTTCATTATGTTGTACATTACCATTTGGTGTTGTACATGATATAGTAGCATATTGATTATCATGTAGATTGGTAATATTTCCTTTTCAGCATACTTTATATCTAACCATCTCTTTGTTGTCCTATTTGTTATCTATTCTTTGAGTATGTTGACATAGAGGTTTGGATTCTACTAGATGGAGGTGAGTTAAAGGGCCATAGCTATTTACCGCTATGTTTATATCTATCCAATATTTAGAGATATTAACATGTTAGACTATATATTTATTTTGAGATATGTTGTATATGAGATTTGATGTACCATTTGTACGATGTATTATGATATTGAATCTTATGTCTCTTGATATAATATTTATTTAGTATTTTACATGTTTATGTTGATATAATAATTTATTCCTTTCGCTGTGAGATTTAGTATGATTATAGATGTGATAGATATGCTCAGTGATGTTGTTTCAAATTCTATCTTTAACGGAACGTCGTTCATTTTGCTTATGGAATCAGGTTGCTTGTATATGAGGATTATAGGTGTTATGAAGGGTGGGTATTTACATAAGTAATCTCTAGCAAACTACATTGGCAAGAACTAATGCTCAATGCTTAATCCATCTCAATCTTGAATTCCAATTCTTCTCCAGTCTCTCCCAAATGAATTGGGTTTGTAGATAGTCTCTTTAGAAAACTTTTAGCATTTTTTTTTGAATTTGTTTAACATGATTCGAGTAAATATAGATCTTCCATGACAAAGGGAAGAAGAAGAAGATAGAAAGAGGTATGAGTTAGAGATGAATATCGAAGGAAGAGAAGAGAGGTCTGCTTTACTTTATTTCAGCCCGAAACATGCTAATGGGCATTGACCCTTGTGCAAACAAGCCTAAAAATGAATTTCTCCAGACTATGACTTCCCCTATGGTTTTCTATATAGAAAAGACATTTTATACGCAATGGCATATGTCTTTCGGTCCAATTCGTTTGTGTTTGTATACAAAGTCTTTTGACTCATTTATAAATCGACTTCCAATATATAACTTGAAATCCGAAGTCCTAAACATTTTAATTCTTATACTCAAAATGCTTCTATATAATATTCTAGACTTGATGAAAGAGGTCTTGAATTCTAATTTTTTCATCTATAAGAGGCAACTTTTGCCGCTTTCTAGAAATCTATTTAAATTCCAAATCAACTATTAAAATTATTAATAGTTAATTACAGGTTATTACATACATACGTATATGCATACATACATACATATATATTACTAAATGTAGACTCCCATCTAGTGCTATTACTTAAAATGTAAATGTATTATGATATGTGTAGGCGTCTTATGGTTCTATTATATATGTATGTATGTATGTATGTATGTATGTATGTATGTATGTATGTATGTATGTATCTGTGTGTATGTACTACGCAACATAAAAACCTTTGGGTTGTCTTTGTTTACTTAATATTAAATTGTTTGGTACTTTTGAGGGGAATAACATGTTCTATGTTTTAGTGGCATAGTCTTACCATTATTGTGATATGTATGGGCATATTAATTGAGTTTCTCATACCAAACTTGGTTTGAGTCGAGCTTTATATTTTTCCTTAAACTCTTAGGTACTCAATTAATTATATTATGATCACGGGGTTGGACTTAATGCTCTAAAGTTGGCTGCTAATGGACGTGAGTTTAGATTTATCTACTATTTATATTACCGCTGCATTAATAAAAGAAAATGTATCAACACTATGAAAACATTTTGTTATAACCATACATAATTGAGGATAATACTTATGTAGTTGGTGTTACAACTCTAAGAACGATATTTTGGAAGTCACCATGTAAACTATTTGTTTGACTATGTTATACTTCATTTCAATGATATGATGTGGGCATAAATTTGTTTTTTGAGTCTACGGTTTTATTATTACCCCAATGATCTTGCATTTAGATGCTTATCGACAAACAATTACTGGTGGATGATATTACATATCAATCTTTGGCATCGGAATGGAAGGTAGTTACATTAACATCTACATAAAATTTGTCTCATTAAGCATTCTAATATATTTTTCTCCAAAGATATTGACAAATTTTTCAAAAAACTACCTCAACATTTAGAATGTAGTAAACTCACTTATTCAAATATGATCATTATGTAAATCCACCATAGTATCACAATATAACATTTGGAAAGTCCAAGGGATTACAAGCATTCGGCCATTGGGTAAACATAACATTTGAAATTGTAATCTTATCACGATTTTTTAAAATTTTTGCTCGTACATTATAAAGAAACAAAAGGATTTCTCTAGGCCCTATGTTATAACCTCTACCCAATTGTGAAACTATTTCCAAATAACATTTGCCCTGTTAACACCTTTTTCCATCCTGTAGACCGATGGCAACCGACCAACGTACGAAACTAGAGCTTTTTAGCTCAAGTTCACCATTGGTCGGTTATTAGCCAGTTCCACCGACTTCCAAAGTCCTGACTTGATTTTACGAACCACATATGTGAATTCCGCGTAGCAATATTAGCAAGAGAAAGCCAAACATGAATATGCAAAATTTTATTCAAGCATAATTTAGACAATTTCATGACTACAATAGAAATTAATGCCTAAACTTCAATTCTAACATCTAATTTTCAACATGCAAACCTAACTTAGACATAGATGTGAGTTAGAAAACATTGCTCAAAAGTTATGAACCCACTTAAGTTTGGATGAAGTCAAACATTAGAAGCCAGTGGTTTCCTTCAGTTTTGGAGAAAACACAAGGGAATTGAGAACAAAACTATTTTTATAAAAGAAAATTATATATATAAACACACACACATGATTAAAATGTGATGTGATTAAAAATTTAGTTAAATTCTTGCTTGTTTATGTGCATAGATGATTGGTGTGTGTTGAATTTGATTATTATTAATGCTTGATAAATTGACTTTAATTATATATATCACTAGTAAACGTATTCATAAAAGCAAGCATATGATTTTGATAAAGTAAGAATATTATTTTTATAAAGTATTTGAAAGAGATTTTGTAATTTATTTTGCGTCAATTTGTCTATTAAGTGCTTTATGAATTCTAGTCGATAAGGGTGCACACGCATCGAAAGGGGTTCCTAAACACTTGAACGAGACATTCTACCATAATATTTTGGAAATGATATATAAGTAAAATTTTACATAGAATTGTAAATTGTTTTATGAAGTAATATATTGTTTGGAAAATGATTTTTTTTAATTTAAATATTTTAAAATAATATATGCAGTCATTAGGTATTAGTGAGTAGTTTAGAACAATAGGGAGGAATGTTGATATATCATCCTATGCGATCAACATTGCAGCCAATTGGTTCATGGCATGACAATATTGTATAATTTTACTATAAACTAACTTATATGATTTTGATATAAACTAACTTGTGAATGATTATATGTAAAAATAAGTTTTCTTTAAGTTTTACTTAAAAGAGATTTTAAGTTAGGAACCTATATGGTAGGTTTATTGGAGTTGAAAAGAAATTTCTAAATTACATATTATCTGTCTTATTTTTTGCTAATGGTTTTTCAAAATAAAATTTGTACATTATATGTGATTTGAAATGAGCATTTAATCAAAGTTAAGTAAGATTGTTCTGAAAAATACATTTGAAAAAAGGTTAGGTATAAAAAAATCATTTACAAGATAAAGCATAAGTATATGAAACACTATTTTCAGTTTTATTGGTTTAATTTATCAGTGGTATAGTTAAAAAATTTAACTCTTAGCTTTCAAAAAGTATATTTTAAGATATATGACTTTGTTTAAGGAGCATCTACAAATTTCTATTGTTTCAAAAAATTGATTTGAAATGAGTTGATAAAAGTGGACAGAGTGCATAAATTTGTGTTTTTGAAGCGTTGTAGTAAAATAGCCATACTTTTGATTTTGCAGTCGAATGTGGGTGATTTTGCTTTTGTTTGAAATGTATTTATGTAAGGAACAACTTTACGGTTGATCGCTTTTTAAAACTATATGGTTTTCTGGTGCGAAAACATGTTTTAAATTACAAAACATAACCCAGCCTAGAGATTTAAATTCTGAGCTAAAACATCAAATTCTTTTGATCATAACATTCAAATAGCTTATCCATTTTTAATTGTACTTGTTGGAAAGCTAAGACTGTAAGGAAGAACTTTCCTTTTAAGTGTTACTTAAGTTTTGGAGTTTAATGCATGGAAACTGAGAATTAAAAAAGGGAACCTATTTTATAAAAATGTTTTTTCAAAGATTGTAGCGTTGAGTTATATATGTACATAATTTTAAGGTCCTCTAGATTTTCAAAACCCAAAAAGTATATTGGAAGATTTATTAATCATCCTACAAATTTACTTTTGTAAGTATCTATTAGTAGTATGTTTTTGAAATCTTAAATTTAGTCGAGAAATGGAATAACTATGAAAATTTAATGATTGCATTGTATGTTAAAGTAATTTGTATATATATTATATGTGTATTGTTTATTTGAGCATTGGCATATGAACATAGTTGAGTTGAAGTTGAGCACATGATCGCTTATGCTCGCAACAAGGTATATAAACTTGCTTTAAAATGCAAATCAAGGTATGTTTTATAAAGCATACCATGATATATATATATATAGTATTGTGCTTGTTTCCCTATGTTCAGGATGCTCCATTGATGGAATGACTCTTCGAGAGACACACTGATACATGTATGTGTGTGTGTGTTTACGTGTTGTGAATTTTCGGAATGCTCTCCGTACAAAAGAAACTACCAAAAAATTTCAGAAATTTCAACACTTGGAAAATATCTGTATAGAAAAACTTTTTGATTAAGTTTATTTAACTCTATAACATACGAAATAGATGAAATAAGTTTAGCCTATGCTCGAGGAAAAGCCACAGAGACGAGATCTAATAAAGATAGTATGGATAGGTTGGTAAGAATCATGAAAGTATATGTATAAGGAGAAGGACATAGATACTTAAAGCCCATATTCTTAGAAATAATTTTATATTTGATACGATGGGTAGAATATGCCTAAGAAGAGGCCAAAACCTAATTATAGAATATTCTTGAATGTTTTCTTGTATCGCTCTACCTAACATTTAATGGGTCGATGCAGAATCCTTTTTTTTCTTATGCTACACATGAGAAAGTATATAAGGATCATATGTGTGTTATGTTTGTTTGATTGCTTTATTGGTTGTTTGTGTGTAAATTATTGATGGTTGTAAAATACTAGAAGTGTGTTAGCATGTTATAGAATTTTTCTAAGGAGGAATTGCGAAGATACAATATTCTTAAGGGGAGGAGTTTGTAACAAGCCAGTATTGATAAGCAATAAATTTGAATTTTTTGATATAAAATAAGTTTGAATTTTTAAATGGAAATTTAGATATATAATTTATCTATGATGAAAATTTATTCAGAAGTCGAAATGATTTTTTGAAAACATGAAATCAAATGTTTTATGAAGTGTGGGAAATTTTTTAAAATAAAACATTTGGATTTTGAAATTTTATTTTTAGAAATGTTGAATAAATATCTTTGGTAAGTGGAAATTTTAAAATGAGGAAAATGAATATTTTAAGCTTGTTGTTTTAAAATAAAAGTAAAATGGTTTATAAAATGGAAGTTATTACTAAAAAGTTAGTGAAAATAACCATTTCGCGGAAAAAGTATTTTAAAGTAAAGAAAACATAATACAAATGAAGTTTAGTTTGGTATTTTTGAAAGTAAACATTAATTTTAATTATTAGATATTTAATTGAAATTTAGTAATAATTGAAGTAATAAATTTTATTATCATAAATATTAAAGTTAATTATGTACGAAAATTTATTTCTGAGTAATGAGAAGTTTTGATGCATTTAAGATGAGATTTGTTAATTTAGAATTAGTTTAGTGTGTTTTGAGTAATATTATTATTCAGTCTTTATAAATGGAAATATAGCGAAATATATTTTATAAAATATTAAAATATTAAAAATTCGCATAAGATAAAATTTTCTAATCCAAATGAATCATTTTAAATGGCTTTTGAAATATTTTTAACAAGAATAGAAGGGGAAAAAAGGAAGAGAATTAAATAAAATGGTCATTGGGTATTCTTTATTTCTTTCCCATCTAAACCTAAACAAATGAAGAGACAATAACTTCTTTCTCTAAAACGAGATAGTATATTCATTTCAATTTAGCAACCAAAAGAAAATAAACTCCTCTCTCAAAACTCACCTAAAACCCTAACTTAAAAAAATTGTATCAATTCAAATAAATTAGTAAAAATTCCCAAATTCAAAAGAATGCTTCTTAACACCGTCCTACATAGAGCAGTAAACTTGGAGTTTTGATTTGGTTTGGGTGAGCAAATTCGTTAATCAGCAAGAAGGAATGAAGAGATGGGCTAAAAATAGAATGGCAAGGCAAAATTCAAGGAAATAAAGGATTTTTGCAAACTTTGATTTCAGATGAGCTGTTCTAAAGTTAGGCCTACATGTTGAAAGTTAGATATTAGAAATGATGTTTAGGGATTGAATTTGCTTGAAGTTGTGATATAGTTTAAATTATGCTTGAATGAAATTGTGCATATTCATGTTTGGCCATTTCTTGCTAATATTTCACATATGTAGTCTATAAAATCAAGCTAGACCTTGCGGGGTTGCCGAACTCGGCTTATGGCCGATCAATAGAGAACAACGGCTGAAAAGATCCAATTTCGAACCAACTAGTCAACTAGCTGGCAGAACCTGGAGCTATTCAAAGCCACGTAGTGTATTGTTTTTTTGTTATATATATATATATATATATATATATATCTTTACTACTAATAATGAAAACTCCACGAATAGATTTCAACCGCGTCTTTTTGAATTACCCAAAATACCCTTCTTCCTGTCAAATTTTACCTCTGGAAACCCTAAATCGTTACCACATTCAAACTCCGTCCTCCTCTCTGTCCTCTCTCCGCCTCGCAGTCTTTCTAACCTCCCATTCTTCCCGTGGGACGATTAAAACCCTAGATCAGTATTAGATTCAAACCCTAATCATTATCTACACCTCCGATACCATCGACGTCGACCAGCATCTCGACACTATCATACTTCAATCTGCCGATTCTTCAGGTATACTTCTGTACACGCTTCTCTTTCCCTTTCTTCTTCAGTTTCGAACTACAAATTCCATGACCATACCACACACGTCTACATCACGTTGAAGCGTTTGGCGCCCAAATTCAACGTATTTTCTTTTTTCACTTCTCCCAAAATCAACGTACTCACATCAGAGACACTGCTTCTCCCAAATTCAACATATTTTTATTTTTCTTTTTTGAATTTGAACCACTAACATACTCGCATCCGAGACAGTACGATCTATAACCAACACTTACTTTGCTGCAATAGTGGTCGTAATTCTTATTCTATTCAGCGGATATTTCTAGCCTACCCATAGATATTATCAAATCACTGGGTTGATTGAAATTGAATTTTTGAATTTTGTAGTTACAAAATTATTGGATGCCTGCTTGAAGTGAGAAAATACATCAGGTATTTTATTGGATGCCGTCTTCATCAACGACTACTTCTTCAACTCGCCCCTTGGCGTTCATCCAAATGTTACTGTACGCCTCTCTTCCTCTCCTTCTTTTACTTTTCCTTATTCTGTTCATATATTTTATACTTAACAGAGCATTGATTTGAGCGTGTTTATAGATTGTAAGATGCAGAAAATTTTGTATAAGTTTTCAGTTGATCTACCCGATTGTTGCTCTCTGATTTTATTTTGTATTGTTTACAATAATGGTAGAGCAGATGCAGATTGTAGTCACATTATAAGATGAATTATCATATCGATGTGTAAAACCATAGGTAAACATTGAGTACGAAAACGATTATTCTGTAGTTAGTTTACAATGAAGTTACCAATATCAATCCTACAGTAAACATGGTAACCTATCACTAATTTATGTTAACGGAATTTACAAGATCTAGGCCAAAAGATGAATATGTATGATGATAAAAGTTATTTTCACATGCCTCCATTGTTTTTTCTTCCTTAAAAATTCATTTTCATACGCAGAATCTTACTAATAATTTGTACTTTCAGTTAGTTAATAATCAATCTATGACAGTGCTTGATCCCTTCGGAACAAATGGATTATACATCTAATATTTCAATAATCAATGTAGAAATATATTTGCACTGTTGATTCTCTTCTAGATTCTTAAGCGAGCAATATGACTCCCTTGGATACCCTGATGTCCCCTTTTAATTTTTTTCTACGACTATCTGCCCTAACAGTTTCAATCTATTGGCATATTCTGGCACGTAAAACCGACGATGTCACTGAAATGAGTGCAAAGATTTTTTAGAAGCCAACATCAACTGACATCTTTGAACTAAAAAGAAGAAAACTACCTCCTTTGTTCAATGAAAATGAAGAATTCGCTTGGTAAGTTGGATGATAAAATATAAATAGAATTCGATTCAAGGTATTTTCTATTTTTTTTCGATTACCAATACAGATCGATTCCAGGTATTTTCTATTTTATCTTCGATTACCAATACAGATCGATTCCATGTATTTTCTATTTTCATCTCCATTACAAAATAGCCGAGTGAAATGTGAAAAGTTGAAGTGTTTAGACTGAGAAATAGAAGAAGATCATTTGTGCTGACTGCTAGATTTAGTTATAATATGGCATAATATATTTTGTCCTCAACTGGAAAAAAAGTAAAGATACAAACCTCTGTTTGTGATCCTCATCAATTTACAAATCGATGCACAAGATCACTGTTTGTGAATATTTTAGTAAATGTTTACTATTTTCAACTGATCGATATTATTTTAGTACAAGAAATGACTGTTATGATTGTTATTTTTGTTTGTCGTCTTTTATGATTGAATCAATATTGAAGGATGAGATGAAAATGTGAAACATAAGTTGAACTGTTAAGGTTCATTATTTTTACGCAGCCATGAATGTTTATTGTTTAGTGACCAAAACAACTCTGGACTAGGTATTATAATTTCTCAAAGTAGACAAGTTATTAATGTTAAAGTTCAAAATCTGTGGAAAAATTATGTTCTCTTTCTCTTTGCAAGTGTTCCCATATAACATTGATGATTGCCAATAGATAATGTGATTATACTTGCAGGGGTATACAAGTAGGTAGCTTTTGCTGTCAAAACAATTATTATAGGTGCCAGATCAGGCTTTGATTTAATATGCTAGCACTGGCAGTATGCCAGTATTCATTCATGGCAGTATGCCAGTATTCATTCATGGCAGTTATTTTTTTTTATTGTTTAAATGTAATCTTCTATCCATGAATCTTACGTTCTACTAAAATGGTGTTATTTTTTCATTCTCAATGAGTATACTGATTATACTGAGCTAAATGTAAATGTTTTATCTAAAAGGAATAAGAATAATTGATAATCAATTCTTTAAAATCTTTCAGTGGAGCAGTTACTCTAAACCAGTTAATTGTGAATGTATGATATGTGGAATTTGAGGTTTGAGACTGAAATGACCGATGCAGCCTTTCTGAACTGTGGGATTTCTATAATTTTCCATCCATATTGGATTGGTTTTATCCTATTTTTTCTATCTTCCACGTTTCAACTTCTGAAAGACGGTTTTATATATAACTACTATGCCTCTTTCACCCATTTTGTTGCTAATCAACGATTAAGTTACTTATCCCTAAATGATGATGTCTAATTGTTCTATTAATCTGATCTTAAACACTACAAAATGTTGTGATATTATTAGCTTGGTATGCAGGTTATTGGAGCTGTTCTTTAACCGCAGCTTTCAAATAATGTGTAACTCAACTGTTGGGTGGTGGGGATGAAATTTCGATGTATGCTTCACGTATCGAGGATAAGGTTTGTTAAATTGTAATCCACTGTCTATTTGTTTGGATGATTGTAATCCGCTATCTATGTGAGTACCTGTACGTCGCTGGGTACCAAAATCCTTTGTTTGGTATTTGTATGTTCAGAAGTGGCTACACATTAGGTATCAAACTCCTTAATGTCCTGATTATTTACATTTTTGTATTCTCCATGCTTAATCCTTAGTTTGCAAATATATTGTTATAAGGATTGCTTGCAATTTTTTTGTTCTCGATTCTGAAACAAAACCTGGCAACGCTGATCAAAGCATGGGAAGAAGAAGCATCGCCTTGCAAATTCTTTGATGCTTTAACGGTTAAAGGACTTCAAGTTGATGTAATCGAGCGTGGCAGAGTTGTTTGCACCATGAAAATCCATCCTCGCCTCACCTATTTACAATATATTCAGCCTTAATACTTGAATATTCTTTTAGTATTTTATTTTACCTGTTGACGAATGTGAATACACTTGAGAAATGATGCAGGGTAATATTCTACAAAGTGGTGCAGTGGCATCTCTGGTCGATTTGGTTGGGTCTGTAGTGTTTTTCACTACCGGTTCTGCCACGAGTGGAGTTTCCATTGATATAAACATTTCTTACCTGGATGCAGCTTATGTTCATGTAACTTAATTTATACTAGCTACTTCTATGTATGAACATGTTTAACTTTGCTGAATTAGCTTGCTTCTAGTATGTACACCATATATAGGATGAAATTGAGCTTGAAGGGAAAATGTTGCGCATGGGGAAGTCAGTGGGAGTGTCAGTTGTGGAGTTGAAAGAGAAGAAGACTGGGAAATTGATAGCACAAGGCTGCCATGCAAAGTACCTTGCCGTCTCCAGTAAAATGTAATCTGCAAATCCTGTATCAATTATCATCAATTCTTAATAGCGCTATAGGTACACTACTAATGGACAACAATTGGCAATGCATTGCTGCTTCAAAAAGTCATGGTTTAGTTGGATTTATTTTGTTACATTACATCTAATATATCTCAAATTTTGCAACCTAATATAGCAAAAAAGATACCAAATTTCTTTTTGATTAAAGTTTGCTTCGGATATCTATCTAAAGAGTAGCATCAAATGAAGTTCCATTGTAAAATGTAATATGAGTTTTTTTATACAATGATTAGAGCGAACCCTTCCTACGCATGTTTGTCCTACTTATTTCCCCTTTTAACCTATTCACTTGGCACTTGATTCGAAGAAGATCCACTTTTGACGTTATTTTGTGACATGCAGACATATTATCCGGAAGAATAATCCACCTAACGCTGGCTTGCTAAAGTAATCTAACTCCTCCTGATTCTGAACCCACAATATGCTAATAGATATGCAAATCCAATCTGTTAAAATATGATATGAAATTCGCACTCAATCTTCTTCTCAACATTTAGTATTGAAATAAAGATGTGGGTTAACAAAAGATGTTGCTTTTCAAAAGTTCTGTAGTATCAGCAAAGAGGACCACAAGAGGTTTTCTTTTGAATTTTTAAACATGATCCATCTCTTCCTGTGGCTTTTCACCTTCCTTAAATTTTGATGCATCAGTTTTGGATTATCAGCTATAATGCTTATTATTGGAGTTAGTACTGAAGTATTTGAGGAAGGTATCTTTTATCCTAGATCTAATTTTAACTGATGCAATTTTTTAATGGTGTTTGTTTTTGTAAATGATTTTCATAACAAATAAATATGCTTGGCTAGCTAGCATTCCTAATGTTAATCAAATTATGCAATTGATCTCCTGTTGATTTATATCATATGGCAATATACATGCTCCTAAAGCATTGGTTGAAGATCTTAAAGACAGTCAGTTGTTCTTAATCTGAAACATGTGTAGGTACATTTATAATTTGTATATTCAAATGTTGTGCTTTTTACAACCCTTTTTCACCTCTAATTATATGATAGCATATTTTTAGATTGTTTTTTGTTTCGAACACATAATCTTAATCACTATCTTGCACTTCGTATTGTAGAAAACCATGATGATTATCCTTTATGTCATCCTTTCTTTTGTCAAGATCTTTAAACGTCATGAGTAATTAAAAATATCATATCAGTCCAACATGAAAGTTTTATATGGTGATTATAATTGGTAATTTTCAAGGTGGATCCTTTCAAATATATTGGGATTGGATTATCCTTATTGATCTTATTACTTTAAACTATTGCACATCCTATTTATTTTTATTTTAAATAAACAAGTCACTATATGTTTTTCCTTTTAAAATATATGTATAATTCATTAATTTCTCAAGTGTTGGAGAATATTTAGAAAATAATGAATCCACAGTTTCCATTAGACTTGAGGCAACGGCTGCAGCCTATTCAATCCACAAATTTAGTATGCTCTTTTGTGACAAACGAATTTAAGGACAAAATATCTCTTAACCTTTGCACAGCTTCATAGACGATGGTACATGCATTATATTATTTTATCTGACCTTAAATATATCTATGTTCATGTCGAATATAGGCTCTTGAAGGATAAGAAAATACATTAGCTGTCTAGATTTTAAAGTATAATTTTTTACATCAGTATGATTGTATTTTTAGTTGTGATTTTGTGCATAATAATGTTTGCTAAAGTATAGAAAACATGATATTAGATATAAATTGGACAGTTAAAGGGTGTTGATCATCACAAGATTAAGTCCAAGCCCTCATTATACGAGGATGTTGTTTTGAACTTCCAGTTTTTGGTATATTTCATTATAATATTTTTCCAGACTTTGATATGATTATATTTACTTAACAAATTAAAAAATGGTTCTTGAATTCAAATTATATTATACTGAAAACGATAACGATAATGATAAGGATAATTATTTATATTATTCAATTAGTGCAATGTATAAGTGAAAACAAAAAATTTCCACCAGTATGATATTTTCTATCCTTTTTTAATAGAGTTGATGCTTCATGAATTTTTATCATATTCTCAGATTGTTTATTGCAATAATGCTTAACATAAATATATGAATGCTGAAAACAATGTTTTAGCACCAACTCTTTTATTTTCTAAGATGTAATTTTGATTTACAAGTGGTATTTTGAGGATACAATTTCCAGATGGGTTTATGAATGTTGTTTAGTTGGATGAATTTGTAGGATGAACTCAATTATAAAATTTGTACTCATGGATTCCTGAATTTTTAACTTTCATTACACAATCAGGAGAAAGTAAAAATTGCAAAAGTAGTATGTTTGAGATATTTAAACAACACCACTGAATGGTAATATTGGATATTCAATTTTTGTAGTTTGCAGTAGGCATTGTCATTTTTCCTTACCTCATTATTACCTTTTACGCTTCAGTTTAAATTAGAGATCTGAATTACTGCAACAAAATCACATGGCATTGTTCCAATATTCTATAATCGATAATAACACATGCTACATGATTCTTACTTCTGCCTTAAATCATATAGTAACATGATTCCTTTTCCAGCGTAGCTCTTTCAAGCGCAGCAACAAACATAACATCAGATTCATAAGTAGGTCCAGCTGCAAATATTTTTTGAAGTATTACATTATTTTTAGTTTATAACGTATAAAAGTAATAATGCTTTATGACCAATATTCTAGATGGATTTAATCACAAAAGAATATTTAGCAAAATCTTTATGTGATTTATGTTTGGAGAATTGTTAATGATATTTTACCAGAAGTCTCTTACTATAGCTACTACGTTTTTTAATTTTCCATTACGGTCAAATTATTTTTTCAACTTTCTCCACTACAATAGCTAACTATTTTTCTTCCAAATTGATTCAATTATAATTAGTTTCCTTCTTGATTTAATTTATGACCAATTTAACTATATTTAGCAAAAGTCTTCACATTGTCTTTAATGCTTTTTAACTCATGTAGGCAGGTTTAACGTAGTTTTCTCATGGAATTTTGCTAGAGATCTTATGTTGGGGCAACTAAAGTTGGCAAGATGAGCATGCTCATATGCCAATTGTAACGACCCGCCTTTTTGGACCGTTCAAATCGACAAATCAGACACACATGTCGATTCTAAACCATTCAAAAGGGCGGATGGTTATTGGGGTTAAATAAGAAAAGAAAAGAAATAAAGGAAATGAAACAACACAGAATCTCACAGCGGAAGGCTAAAGTATGATAATAAAATAACAGTTCATGAAGCTGTTAATTAAATGAATACATTTGAAATGAATACATTTGATTATTATTATACAACATTTATCATAGTTACATACACAGCAAATATCATACAACAATGCAGTGGAATGGAATGAATATAATAGTAGTAGATAATATACCAAATCTTCGTCTCCGTCCTCCAAGGAAATGATCTTCAACCTAAACTGAAATGCTCAGGCTGACCCGAGCGTAATGAAAAGACAAAACACTCGAGTCAGGACTAAAATATCCTTATGAAAGTTAAATCAATCGTAATAAATATGAGTGTAAACGGCGTCAGAGATGTTTACGGGGTTTGACATCTCCTATCCAGTGTCAATGTGCGTGCAATAACTCAAGAGATGTTACGGGATTTTCCATCTCTCAAGGATCCGTTAAACTATCTATATATACAATAAGATACGCTATATAGATAATGTCTAAAGTAAAGTAAAGGTATCAAAATAGTGTTAAGTCAACGCCCATTCGCCGCTTAACACATTTATATTCCCAAGAGCATATACAAGACCGTAGTTTCCCCAAAACCGGAAGTCACCAGAGGGCAATCCATATACTCAAGGTACAAACCATAACGTAGTGGTCGCGAATAGGATAATCAGTATGACAAGGTACATGAGGCGATACCAACTAGGATACTAGTAGTTGCGTGATCCGGACTGATGTTGGGCATAGCAGCTACTACCCCAACACCGCGAAACAACACTCCCATAATCGCGGGGTGCACCCAAATCGAATCACAAAAGTAATAGACATGGTATCGAAGGAGTGTGTCCGCTAGAGATGGCGATCCTCAATGGCCCGGCGCGGCTCCTGTTTTAGTCATGTCAGGGGTCATCCAATATCGTTCTCTTTCTTCAGTCAACACGTTCACCAAACCATCCACTTCGTTCTGGATCAACACTCCGCGAATATAGTTATTAAAGTGGTTTTCGGTATCGACAGAGAGTATGTCCATATCCGATCCCGGTCTCTTTAATAACTACGTTATATTTTTCACACCGGTTGGATCTTTTACATTTTCAAAATCAATTCATAATTGATTATCAAAAATATCATATTCGCTTCAAAGATCAAATCCATTTCAAAATCATCATATCTACTCAAAATATACGATTTCGTTTCAAAAATCATTTTTCGCCTCAATATCTCATTTAAATTTCAAAATCATTTTGAATTTCAATTTAGGTTGCAACTTCATTTAACCCAATTCGTATTTAAATTCGAGATTTAAATATAAACAATTCACCTTATTGACCAGCTTGAAAATTTTAGAAAATAGTTTTAAGTAATTTAAAAGTAGTTTAAATAATTAAAATAGTTAAAATAGTTTAATAGAAAATATTTAAATAGTTTAATCGAAAATAATTTGAATATAAAAATGGTTTACATAGTAAAACAGTTTGAAAATCAAAATAATTTCAATATTTAAAGAATATAGATTTTAAATCAATTATACTAAAATATTCATTTAAAACAAATTCCAAAGTCAAACCGGTCAACTTCCCAATTTCCTACCCAAATCAATTCAAATTTCCATTTCGATTTAATCGATTCAATTCCGATTTCAACTCGAATAAATTTTGATTCCATATAAATTTCGATTCCAATAAACAAATTCCGTTCACTTTTAATTTCCAATTTCAAATTAATTTCTAATTCCAAATTAATTTCCAATGCCCAATTTATTTCCAATTTCAATCCCAATTCCAAATGAATTTAAATTTCAATTCCAAATTAATTTAAATTCCAATTTCCAATTAATTTCCAATTTCAGTTCCAAATCCAATTTCAAAATATCGATTTAAACATTAAATCAAATTTACTTTCAATACCAAATTTTTGAATCCAAATTTCAATTCTAAGCTCAAACCTAAAATATCATTTCATATAAGTTTTCTTAGAAATATTCAAAGTTTGAATAAAAGTCCAATCTTTAAAACAAATCAACTTCCGAAAATATATGCCGTATTTCAATTTTTAATTTAAAAAAAACTAAACTTCGATTAATTAAACAATTTCGTTTATCAAGTTTAAATTCCAACATTTCAAGCTCCAATTCAAAATAATTCATTTTCCATAATTTGGATTTTATTCTTAAAATCAATTCATTTAAATAACTTCAAAACAACTTTTAAAATCAATTAATTTAGCCAATCCGGTGTCCGTATATAATTTTCTAACCTATGGCCAAGTGGATAATTATTTCAATTAAATTTCAGGAATAGATATATCATTTCAATTCGAATCATAGTGTCATAGGTATATATCATTTCAACATATATCTCAATTTATTCAAAATGATTAAATTTACAACTGTAAATAATACGCAGGGTGATGACAGGATATATACAACAAATAAACATTCAAACATTCAACATCAATCAATAGCATTCATCGCAACCAATCATCCAGACAACAATATAATTCATGGAAATTTCATAGTTATCAATGTCAGGTAATTTAATCGCAATCAAATTCCTATTTAATTTAACTGTCAATTTTAATTTCTAACATTAAATTCAACGACGATCTAGATGACAATTAAATTTTTATCAACAACGACTAATAAAATCATATCACTTCACAATATCAAATTTAACTAGCATCAGAATATTCTAGTACATTGTGAGCGTTATAAAACACTCACCTTGATTTTACGATTTTAAATCAAATCGAATGGCGTTCGATTTAACTCAAAATTTTCTCTAACTCCAAATGCTTCCAATCCAACTCCATAGCGTAGTGCTCGTCAAAACGAAGCCAACGCAATTCGTTTCGTTGAATTCCGACCTCGTATGCAAAAGTTAGAGCATTTTAAAGATTGTACGAATTTATATATATATAAATCACAATTCTCTTTTTATTTTCTAACCCTATCAGATCTGAGCCATTGATCCCTATCCCTCCATCATCAGGCCGCATGCTTTGCTTCTCTTCCAAACGTGAAAATCACGTACCTTTGAACCCATATGCACTCACCACTCCTCCATGTCGCGGCCACCACAAGCGTCGGGAAGTTGATCAGAGACCGCCGAATGGAAGCTCGTCTCGAGCTCGACCCATGCCATGACTGCAGTTGAACTCGGCCTCCCATCTCGCCTCGAAAAACGTGAAAAACGCAGCCACTTTGAACGCGATTTCCCGTTAATTTGTTGCTCCGTTTTCGATCATCTCCGTATGGATTTGAAGAGCTCGCCGAGATCTACAACTTTGCTTTTGGAATTTTTCGATTTCGTTGAACGGATTGAGAGATATTAAGAGAAGAAATTTCGAAATTTTTCAGCCATTGAAATCTAGGGCCGGCTGCTGTTGAAGACAAGGGCTTGAGTGCAAATGGAACGATAAAGGGGTCCTTTTATAGAAATTTACCGAAAATCACTATTCACTCGATTTTCCGAACTCCGATTTACGCGCGGTGACCGGCGTTTCTAGGGTTTATCCCACGTTCCGGACACAATGGAATAGGTTTCGGAAGCTAATTCGATCGTATGTGTGAGTTATGGCAATAAACGATCGATTTAAATTAAACCGATTTAAACCGATTTCGATGCGTTTTAATTCGTACCGAACAAACGGTAAATCCAATCGACTTGAAATTTGAAACCTTACAATAATATGACATTACGGATCCGATGAAACTGGTTTCGTCGAAATCCGAGACTTTTGGAAAAATGACTATTTTAACTCGCCGAATTAATATTAAGAACAATTTGATGCGTTTAGAGCTGCCACGGTCAAACTATAACTCCGATTGCTTCGAAAATTGAAATCCGACAATAACAAACTATTACGGATCCAATGGAACTAGTTTCATTCAATTCTGAGACTGTTCGAAAAATGGCTATTTTTCAGTCGATAATTAAATATTAAAATATTCAATTTTCACAAATTAACTTTAAATTCAATTTTAAAAGTTCTATAACATTACTATAACTCCAATATGATAAGATAAAATTTTACAAATCATTTTCAATCATATTCAACTCGATTTCAATTATTTCTGAAATTTAACTTATTAGATTATCGATTTAATTGTCTAATTAAATCCAATATTCGAAAAATAAATTATTCGACTGTTTAATTTCAATATAAAATTCCCAATTTTAAATTATTAACTTTTTAAATCAAATTTCAATTGTTCACATATTCCATTTTTAATTTCGCAGTAATTAACAATCTTTTACAATACAATTTTCCATTATAAATCCAATATAAAAGATTATATTAGATTCAGCGTTCAATTATATTATAATTCAAATTCAAGTTATTTAATTCCAAATGAATTCTTTTGTTTCGATTTACACTTTCATTATTGAATCAACTATTTACTTATACATTATTATCAATAGTTTATAATTCATTTACTTTCATTTTCTTATCATCTTATTTAATAGTAAATTTCATTCATTTACGTTGATTTCCATATTATAACTTCAATATTAAATGTAACATTTTTATTTATTTCATTGTTTACAATCAAATTAAATTCAATTCATTATTTACATTCACTACAAGTTAACATCCATATTTAATTTACAAATAAGTTATTTCAGAATTCAGTTTTGTATTTTTACTTATAATTCACATTTAACAACACAAAATTTTATTTCCTTCGGATTTTTATCCAAAATTTTCATTTTAATTCGTATTTTTAAAGTGTTAAAAATACGGGTCGTTACATTCTCCCCCACTTAAAACTTTTCGTCCTCGAAAAGGAACGGAGAAGGAGAAACCATCATTTAGATATAATTCATTCAAAATATTCGACTTATTTGCAAAATTTAGTTATAGGATTTTTTTTTCAATCTCAAAATTTTCTAACTCCCGGATTTTTGAAAAAATTCGGCAGCACCTCCTTTGCGCGGCTAGGACCGAAAAATTTCACAGTGGTAATAATTGCATGATATACATCTCATTACAAGAATGAGGCATCCCAAAACATGGGGAACACAATAATATACCACAACATAAACCGTAATCCGAGAACGTACCTTTTATTTAGCGTTTATTAGCATTTTAACTTACATTTTGCATTAAGCGCAGAAGCGAGCTCCACAAACGAAGCGCAACCCCTTTGCTACCTACTAAAATTCTCAATAACCAAGTTAGAACCATGCATATAAAGATAGATCGATATACTTATCATAAACAACATACATATAACAAGTTTAGCTTAAAATTGCAATTCCAATTTCAGGACAGCAAATGAATCTCGGTTTTTGGTCCCTTAAACGATAAAATTTGACGATGGAATCTAAACAAAAGTTGTTGCATTCGTTTCAGGCTTTCCGGAATGTCCAAAATCATTGAATTCGGACCTTCCGTTCAAAAGTTACGGTCATTTTACTAAAATCACACGCCTCAGCCTGGGCAATGAATTGCGCAGGTCAGCGACGTTTGGTCACGTTTTTGACCTTCTAAATGACAGAAAAACACAAGACATTTAAAACAAAAGTTTTAGCTTAAGTTCTAAGCTTTCCAGAAAGGGCAAGATCATCAAAATCCGATACACCAGTAAAAAGTTATGGCAAGAATACTAAGGTGCTTCAGATTTCTACTTCGCACAGGCCAGCGACTAATATTGGTGTTTTAAGCCTAGTGGATGAAGGTATTTATCAAAACATTCTAAACAAAACATGTAGCACAGTTTCCAGGCTTTCTGAAAAGTCTAAGATCGTCTAATTTCGTTCAACCATTTAAAAGTTTTGGCTATTTTCATTTCAGCTCTCTTTGAGTATTATGGATTTTTCAAATTTTGCTTTTGTTATTTCAAAGTACAAACCATCAATCTTCAAATTTTCTAAAGAAACAATCACAAACACAAAGTCGTTTATTTTCTTATATATCCATGAAATAAGTTTACATTCGATTTGTTTCCAATTTATTCAAGTTTGTTTCATTCTTAATTTAAATTCAAGTCAATTTGCTTCAATTTAATTTGAATTCAATTATATTTAATTTCACTTTGCTTCAAATTTGAATTTAATTATTTAAAATTTTATTCCGTTTATTCAATTCCATTAACACTAATGAATTCTATTTAATCAATTACCATCCATCTAACAACCAATGCATATCAAACATTAACATCCATCCAAATCTACACTAAATCAATTATACATTTCCAAGGCAAAATTTTAATTTCATATACTTCCAAGTTTATTGACATTTAGTTTTATTCAAATTTAATTAGTTTCCATTTACTAATTTTATATTTAATTAATTTTAAATTTAATTCATTTTACAACTTAAATTTTCTTTATATTTACAACTATCAATAGATCTTCACATTTTATTATTCGCAATCACACTTGTATATTATTCATTTACTTATCCATATTAGCATTTTAAACTTTTTAAGTATTTGGTAAGTTATAGCTATGCAAATAGAATGTAGTTAAACAATATACAACTTCTTTTCATTCAATTTGAGTGTTATACCTATTAAATAAATTTCCAATTTATTATTTTCCAAATTAAGGGTTACTCCTACAATTTTAATAATTTTTTTTTTTTGAACACTTAAATTCAATTTCACCTTTTTCAATTCATAAGTTTCTAACAATTCAAGATTTACTTTAGTTTAATAATTAAAATCATTCCTTATTAGAGAACTTAAGAATTTCAACACCGGATTCGATTAAACCCTTTTTTTTTTTAAATAAATATATATATATATATATACTAATATCTTTATATCTCAAATCATACTTTTTAGAAAAATTTTAATCAGCATTGAAATATATATATATATATATATATACTTATTTTCATTACATACTTTAGAAAATTTCAGTTCAAGTTCTATTTAATCCAAAAGAGTACAGTTTCTAGTTTATTTCAATAGTTTAAAGTCATTAAATATTAAAGAACTTAAAATTTTCAACTCCGGTTTCATTTCAAATCAAGTTTGAAATAATATATACTTATATTAATATATATCAAGTCATACTATAGAGAATACAAAATAAAATTCAATTTTAATCAAAACAGGGTTTAGAAAACTATTAAGTGATCTCCCCCACTTGGACTCTCGAAAATAAAGTCGATGATGCGTGCACTCATCACCGGAATCATTTTCTAGTGTCAAGAGGGGAGTATAACACTTACTTCATTTGAAAATCCTTTGAAAACAATTTCTAATCGAATATACTATCATATAATACTTATATTATACATTTCAAATTTTTGATAATAAATTTTCAAAACACCGGAATTTAAATTCTCCATCTTAATTTAAATTCATTTTTATTTTATTTTATTTACCATTTATATTCATTGTCAATCATATTTACAAGTTACATTTCTTAAAATCATTCAATAGTCAATAGTTAGAAATATTGACTAATCAACAATAAACGATGATAATCTAATATTATCATCTCTAACCAATACAATCAACATTTATAAATTTTCAAGATAAGTCTTTTATATATAGAATATAATCCAAAACAATATTATGTCAATCTGTCCTATTCGAGTGTTTAGAAATTCCTATCGATGCCTTGGCGTCCCAAGTACCAACCAGAATTCATAAATACTCAACGGAACAAATTAACACAATATAAAATCATTTTTATATCAAAATTACAAATATGCTCTCTCATATACACTCAACTCATTCATATATTTTACCTCTATTTCAATGAGTTATTCCCCACTAGAGCCAAGGTTTATCGCTAAACCAAAGCTCTGATACCAACTGTAACGACCCGCCTTTTTGGACCGTTCAAATCGACAAATCAGACACACATGTCGATTCTAAACCATTCAAAAGGGCGGATGGTTATTGGGGTTAAATAAGAAAAGAAAAGAAATAAAGGAAATGAAACAACACAGAATCTCACAGCGGAAGGCTAAAGTATGATAATAAAATAACAGTTCATGAAGCTGTTAATTAAATGAATACATTTGAAATGAATACATTTGATTATTATTATACAACATTTATCATAGTTACATACACAGCAAATATCATACAACAATGCAGTGGAATGGAATGAATATAATAGTAGTAGATAATATACCAAATCTTCGTCTCCGTCCTCCAAGGAAATGATCTTCAACCTAAACTGAAATGCTCAGGCTGATCCGAGCGTAATGAAAAGACAAAACACTCGAGTCAGGACTAAAATATCCTTATGAAAGTTAAATCAATCGTAATAAATATGAGTGTAAACGGCGTCAGAGATGTTTACGGGGTTTGACATCTCCTATCCAGTGTCAATGTGCGTGCAATAACTCAAGAGATGTTACGGGATTTTCCATCTCTCAAGGATCCGTTAAACTATCTATATATACAATAAGATACGCTATATAGATAATGTCTAAAGTAAAGTAAAGGTATCAAAATAGTGTTAAGTCAACGCCCATTCGCCGCTTAACACATTTATATTCCCAAGAGCATATACAAGACCGTAGTTTCCCCAAAACCGGAAGTCACCAGAGGGCAATCCATATACTCAAGGTACAAACCATAACGTAGTGGTCGCGAATAGGATAATCAGTATGACAAGGTACATGAGGCGATACCAACTAGGATACTAGTAGTTGCGTGATCCGGACTGATGTTGGGCATAGCAGCTACTACCCCAACACCGCGAAACAACACTCCCATAATCGCGGGGTGCACCCAAATCGAATCACAAAAGTAATAGACATGGTATCGAAGGAGTGTGTCCGCTAGAGATGGCGATCCTCAATGGCCCGGCGCGGCTCCTGTTTTAGTCATGTCAGGGGTCATCCAATATCGTTCTCTTTCTTCAGTCAACACGTTCACCAAACCATCCACTTCGTTCTGGATCAACACTCCGCGAATATAGTTATTAAAGTGGTTTTCGGTATCGACAGAGAGTATGTCCATATCCGATCCCGGTCTCTTTAATAACTACGTTATATTTTTCACACCGGTTGGATCTTTTACATTTTCAAAATCAATTCATAATTGATTATCAAAAATATCATATTCGCTTCAAAGATCAAATCCATTTCAAAATCATCATATCTACTCAAAATATACGATTTCGTTTCAAAAATCATTTTTCGCCTCAATATCTCATTTAAATTTCAAAATCATTTCGAATTTCAATTTAGGTTGCAACTTCATTTAACCCAATTCGTATTTAAATTCGAGATTTAAATATAAACAATTCACCTTATTGACCAGCTTGAAAATTTTAGAAAATAGTTTTAAGTAATTTAAAAGTAGTTTAAATAATTAAAATAGTTAAAATAGTTTAATAGAAAATATTTAAATAGTTTAATCGAAAATAATTTGAATATAAAAATGGTTTACATAGTAAAACAGTTTGAAAATCAAAATAATTTCAATATTTAAAGAATATAGATTTTAAATCAATTATACTAAAATATTCATTTAAAACAAATTCCAAAGTCAAACCGGTCAACTTCCCAATTTCCTACCCAAATCAATTCAAATTTCCATTTCGATTTAATCGATTCAATTCCGATTTCAACTCGAATAAATTTTGATTCCATATAAATTTCGATTCCAATAAACAAATTCCGTTCACTTTTAATTTCCAATTTCAAATTAATTTCTAATTCCAAATTAATTTCCAATTCCCAATTTATTTCCAATTTCAATCCCAATTCCAAATGAATTTAAATTTCAATTCCAAATTAATTTAAATTCCAATTTCCAATTAATTTCCAATTTCAGTTCCAAATCCAATTTCAAAATATCGATTTAAACATTAAATCAAATTTACTTTCAATACCAAATTTTTGAATCCAAATTTCAATTCTAAGCTCAAACCTAAAATATCATTTCATATAAGTTTTCTTAGAAATATTCAAAGTTTGAATAAAAGTCCAATCTTTAAAACAAATCAACTTCCGAAAATATATGCCGTATTTCAATTTTTAATTTAAAAAAAACTAAACTTCGATTAATTAAACAATTTCGTTTATCAAGTTTAAATTCCAACATTTCAAGCTCCAATTCAAAATAATTCATTTTCCATAATTTGGATTTTATTCTTAAAATCAATTCATTTAAATAACTTCAAAACAACTTTTAAAATCAATTAATTTAGCCAATCCGGTGTCCGTATATAATTTTCTAACCTATGGCCAAGTGGATAATTATTTCAATTAAATTTCAGGAATAGATATATCATTTCAATTCGAATCATAGTGTCATAGGTATATATCATTTCAACATATATCTCAATTTATTCAAAATGATTAAATTTACAACTGTAAATAATACGCAGGGTGATGACAGGATATATACAACAAATAAACATTCAAACATTCAACATCAATCAATAGCATTCATCGCAACCAATCATCCAGACAACAATATAATTCATGGAAATTTCATAGTTATCAATGTCAGGTAATTTAATCGCAATCAAATTCCTATTTAATTTAACTGTCAATTTTAATTTCTAACATTAAATTCAACGACGATCTAGATGACAATTAAATTTTTATCAACAACGACTAATAAAATCATATCACTTCACAATATCAAATTTAACTAGCATCAGAATATTCTAGTACATTGTGAGCGTTATAAAACACTCACCTTGATTTTACGATTTTAAATCAAATCGAATGGCGTTCGATTTAACTCAAAATTTTCTCTAACTCCAAATGCTTCCAATCCAACTCCATAGCGTAGTGCTCGTCAAAACGAAGCCAACGCAATTCGTTTCGTTGAATTCCGACCTCGTATGCAAAAGTTAGAGCATTTTAAAGATTGTACGAATTTATATATATATAAATCACAATTCTCTTTTTATTTTCTAACCCTATCAGATCTGAGCCATTGATCCCTATCCCTCCATCATCAGGCCGCATGCTTTGCTTCTCTTCCAAACGTGAAAATCACGTACCTTTGAACCCATATGCACTCACCACTCCTCCATGTCGCGGCCACCACAAGCGTCGGGAAGTTGATCAGAGACCGCCGAATGGAAGCTCGTCTCGAGCTCGACCCATGCCATGACTGCAGTTGAACTCGGCCTCCCATCTCGCCTCGAAAAACGTGAAAAACGCAGCCACTTTGAACGCGATTTCCCGTTAATTTGTTGCTCCGTTTTCGATCATCTCCGTATGGATTTGAAGAGCTCGCCGAGATCTACAACTTTGCTTTTGGAATTTTTCGATTTCGTTGAACGGATTGAGAGATATTAAGAGAAGAAATTTCGAAATTTTTCAGCCATTGAAATCTAGGGCCGGCTGCTGTTGAAGACAAGGGCTTGAGTGCAAATGGAACGATAAAGGGGTCCTTTTATAGAAATTTACCGAAAATCACTATTCACTCGATTTTCCGAACTCCGATTTACGCGCGGTGACCGGCGTTTCTAGGGTTTATCCCACGTTCCGGACACAATGGAATAGGTTTCGGAAGCTAATTCGATCGTATGTGTGAGTTATGGCAATAAACGATCGATTTAAATTAAACCGATTTAAACCGATTTCGATGCGTTTTAATTCGTACCGAACAAACGGTAAATCCAATCGACTTGAAATTTGAAACCTTACAATAATATGACATTACGGATCCGATGAAACTGGTTTCGTCGAAATCCGAGACTTTTGGAAAAATGACTATTTTAACTCGCCGAATTAATATTAAGAACAATTTGATGCGTTTAGAGCTGCCACGGTCAAACTATAACTCCGATTGCTACGAAAATTGAAATCCGACAATAACAAACTATTACGGATCCAATGGAACTAGTTTCATTCAATTCTGAGACTGTTCGAAAAATGGCTATTTTTCAGTCGATAATTAAATATTAAAATATTCAATTTTCACAAATTAACTTTAAATTCAATTTTAAAAGTTCTATAACATTACTATAACTCCAATATGATAAGATAAAATTTTACAAATCATTTTCAATCATATTCAACTCGATTTCAATTATTTCTGAAATTTAACTTATTAGATTATCGATTTAATTGTCTAATTAAATCCAATATTCGAAAAATAAATTATTCGACTGTTTAATTTCAATATAAAATTCCCAATTTTAAATTATTAACTTTTTAAATCAAATTTCAATTGTTCACATATTCCATTTTTAATTTCGCAGTAATTAACAATCTTTTACAATACAATTTTCCATTATAAATCCAATATAAAAGATTATATTAGATTCAGCGTTCAATTATATTATAATTCAAATTCAAGTTATTTAATTCCAAATGAATTCTTTTGTTTCGATTTACACTTTCATTATTGAATCAACTATTTACTTATACATTATTATCAATAGTTTATAATTCATTTACTTTCATTTTCTTATCATCTTATTTAATAGTAAATTTCATTCATTTACGTTGATTTCCATATTATAACTTCAATATTAAATGTAACATTTTTATTTATTTCATTGTTTACAATCAAATTAAATTCAATTCATTATTTACATTCACTACAAGTTAACATCCATATTTAATTTACAAATAAGTTATTTCAGAATTCAGTTTTGTATTTTTACTTATAATTCACATTTAACAACACAAAATTTTATTTCCTTCGGATTTTTATCCAAAATTTTCATTTTAATTCGTATTTTTAAAGTGTTAAAAATACGGGTCGTTACACCAATACTCGATTTGATGCTATCACGGTTGATGCCAAAATTCTTCCTTCGCTCACCTAAGCTATGTTTCCTAATGGATATTATTAAAATACATAAAAATCTTAAATCCTTCTTCCTAAATATATATTTGTAGTTATTTATTTATTTGATAGCTCGAACTTTATATATTCGTAATTAATGAAATTCTACTAAAGGATTAATTAGGTTTAAATTAAAAATCCAAAGCAATCAAGCAATATGTATGCATTCTTTCTCTAAAATTAAATAGTGAGATTTTGTAAGAAATGGATAAACGAACAATTATAATTGGATTCGGCAAGTTCAAAACAACTAAAGTAAACTATTCTTCCTCTGAGTGCTATTCTCGCTGCTTCATCGTGTAAGGGTTTTTTTTGTCATCTTTAAGATTCGGATAAAACCCCAAATTACTAATCAACATACATGTTCATTATGCAAATTAGGTGCATAAATAACTAAGTAAACAAAATAAAAAGATCATGAACTTATTATTAGCGTCTTATTACTTTCTATTGCAATAGTAGATGTGACGACCCGTAATTTTTGTATATTTGAAATTGGGATATTTAATTTATTTTAAATATTCAGA
This sequence comes from Allium fistulosum, assembly GCA_030737815.1. Taxonomy (NCBI): domain Eukaryota; kingdom Viridiplantae; phylum Streptophyta; class Magnoliopsida; order Asparagales; family Amaryllidaceae; genus Allium; species Allium fistulosum. The sequence continues at coordinate 78,786,092 of CM060908.1, read as the reverse complement.
GATTAATTATGAACTTAAATTTCAAATATCGCTGTTTATTGGGTGATTTAATTATTAAATTAAATTATTTGAAGTTGGATAAAATAGTAAATCTGGCATTCTAAGCTAATTAAAAATATTTTGAAAGCTCGTAAAATTCGTAATGATAATACTGAAGATAATAGAAGCTTCAGAATGTAATTTCAAACTGTTTTATTCAGTTTTGAAATTATATCGTTTAAATCGATATTTAAAAATAGTTTTCCGGGGCACAGTCTCGGAATTTAACGAAACCAGTTCTATTGGATCCATAATATTATATTATTATTGGATTTCAATTTTTGTATGGATTGGAGCGGTTGTGTGAGCATACGATATATAAACGCGCTGAAATTATATCGAAATTTAATATAATAACTAAATCCAAAAAGCTATCTTTCACATACGGTCGAACTAGACCTTGGAACCTGTCCCAGCGTGTTCAGAATAACGATTTAGCGCTAGGAACACCGGTCGTTGCATTTAAATTGGAGTTCGAGTTTAGAATTATGGACCACGAGATATTTTTGGATATAACAATATAAAATTTCAAATCTATTAGTACCCTATAAGCAGACCTACCCTTCACCTCGTGTTCAAATCACGTCCTCTTCTCGGTATGGCCTCAAAAAAAAAATCGAATTCAATAAAGAAATGGCCGACATCTCCAGGCAAGTAAGAAAAGAATTTGTTCTCCTCTGGAACAATCGAAATCAATAAGAGCTCGGCTGCCTCATTCCTCCTCGTGGCGAGTTCGAGATTCGTGAACGACTTCCTTCGTGAGTGAGACTAGGGCGACTGCTAGTTTGATTCGTTGGGGTTTCGCGAGGCGAGGTTCAGTATCGTGGCCAGGGGATGTGGGGACCGGCTTGGCTGCAAATTTGAAGCCGCGATGGAGGTGTGCTCGTTCACGCGACAGAAAAATCGAATTCGAGGAGTCGACACGGTTGAAGGCGAAGTGGAAGGAGGTCGTCTCTGTCGCGATGAAGGCATGGGCGATCCTGACCTGATGGTTTGGCGAGTTCGTCGAAGCAGTGAGGTACTTACTGTTTATTCTATTCGATTTAAGGATTTAGGTATAATTGTGTAGATATACAAAGTTGGGATAAAGATATATAAAGTTAAAAACAGTAAAGCAAAATATGTTTTAGTTAATAAAAAAAAATGAATGAAAATGAAATTGCAGTTGAGGTTTACTGTAATAATTTTTATACAAACAGAAAGTTTATTTTAAGTTAAAACTTTTAGTTTAATTTGTTATCGACAAAATAAATTTTAACAGTAAGTAAAATTTATAATTTTATCTACCCAATGGATGTAAATTTAAAATAAGAATATTACTAGTAGTCTAAAACCATGGAAAATGTTGACTAATTTATTGACTGTGAAATTGATGGATTCGATTTATTTAAATATTAATAAACTATATATTGATATTCAAGGTCAAAAATCTGGGAAGAATCAAACTGGTTTGGAGTGAATTGCAAATAATATCAAAGGTGAGTTAATCTCACTCAGTTGAATTTTATTTTAAATTTAAATGGTTAAATTTAAATAATTGATTGAATGGTTGACTTGATTTGGATGTGCTATATTATATATAGTAGTATATACCAATATATACATATTGGCATATGTATATATTGGAGTTGTTGATATTCCCGCATTGTATAGCGGATGAGACCCTATGCGCCGCATAATAGCGGATGATATTTTATAAAACCCATATACCGCGATATTCCACCTCGAAGTGGAATTGGTATTGTGCTAACGTTTGTGGATGCAGGGAAACAGGTTGGAGGGATCCAACTGGATTCCTCAAAGTATTTAATTTTGTTTAAATATTCTGTGATATGATTGTTGATATCCTGTGATGATTTATATCTGATAATCTGGTTGGATTGAATTTCCCAGTATAATGAGTTATCAAAAGCAATTGAATTGGATTTTTGGAAAGAAATAAAAGAGTAAAATTCAAGTTAAATAATTCTAGTGAATTCGAATAAATTAAATAAGGAATTGTAAAAGAAATAAAGAAATTTCTTAATTCGAACAAATATGGGAAAAGAGGATTTTGAATTTAATAGTGAAGAAATAAATCTTTAACTAAAGTGATATTATTTAAAAATATAAAAGAATTGATTTTATTGAAATTTAAAGATTTAATTTAATTAAAATATTTATTGAAGAAGTTTGGAAATCCGGAATTGGTATTTTAGTTAAAAGGGGTTTTAACTCATAATAAGGAAATAAAAGATGAAAGTTAATGTATTTGAAATAATTGAAGTAAATAGGGGAAATTTACTTCAAAGTAAAGTAAAATGGAAATCAATTGGAAATTGATTTAAGTGTTTAAAAACTTGGATTTTTAAAAGAGAAATGAGATTTTGGAGATATAAACTGGGTTTATAAAGTAAAATAAAATATCAGTGGATATTTGAGAATATAAATTCAAGATGGGAATTATAAAAGGATATGGATTGGTTTAAAAATAAATGTTGGTTTATTTTTAAAAGATGGAAATGAGAAGTGTATTTCTCTGGATTGCCAAGTACGTTTTTCCAAGGCAATTTTAAATACAAGTTAAAAGTTTAATATGTTTTAAAAAGCATATTTTAGAAGATTGATTATTTCTAAATGTTAAAGTCTAAAGTAAGTATTTTCAAAAACCTATTATTGTAGTAAGTATATAAAGGTGATTTGGTATTATGTTTTAAAGAGGAAGTTAGCTTATATTTATAAAGTGGTTTTATTTTAAATATTCTTAAAATATATATTTTAATAAAGTATTAAAGTAGTTTGATTTCAATGTTATAAAATATATTTATGATAAAGTGCTTTTAAATTATTTTTAAATCTAAAGTATTTTGTACTTGGCGATTCAGTGGAAATAATTATTTGGGAAATGTATTCCGTAAGCGGAAACTGTTTTGAAATTGTTTTCAAATGAGTTTTGAAAATTTGGAAATATATCTTGGAAAGATATTTGGGCAAATAAATAATGTGGGAAATTATTTATTGTGTGATGGTTGCTTGTGGATGTTAATTGATAGTTAAATAACCGACTATCAATATTGGTCAAATGCGCTGACCGTTTCGAAGAGACCGGGATCGAGTTTCCGTATACCGGGATTCTAGGTCTGGAGACTCGAATACCACTTCGATCCGGTTTGTACGTTTCGTGTAACGTGTTCGGAGTTGAAGATGGAGCAGTGAAGTGCAAGGGCTAGTCGCTACTAATCCTGAGGATATTTCCAAAATGGATGTAGTAGGAATAGTGCCTTCGGTTCCGTTCGGACCCGGGACGGACTTGTATGGACGAATGCTTTCGTGACATCGTCAGGTGGACGGTGGGCATTCTAAGGGATATGTTCTGAAAAAGGTATCGTTTAGCCTCAAGCCTCATCAACCGGGAATGACTGAAAATCAGGGGTTATGCAGCAAGGCTTCGTGGGTAGCCCCCACTTGAGAGTAAGGTCATCCCTGTCTAGATGTCCCTTTTATTTCGGCTTAGTGTTGCGGTTGCTGATCCCAACCGTGGGGTGATCTTATTTGGAATTATCCAGTAAGGGATGATTCCGGTCTTGTGTTGCAGGGGAGCGGGCGTACTCCTCGGTACTGTGATCTAGGCCACGTACTGTGACAGGTGGTACCCCAGTGCCTAGTCATTCGTTGGAAATCCATTCTCCCTACGTGCCTATACGGTTTTGATTGTGCCCAACTATTGTTGAAATGTGAGATACAAGCATTTCAGCTAGATTCTATTTTACTTTCTGTAGACACTATTATAATATCAGAGGATTTTGATATAAAGTGTTTTAGCTATCGTAAGGTAAAAACCCGACATGTTTATTTGTGGCGTGGTCTTACGAGATGCTTTTGTTTTTCAAAGGATTTTGAAACTTTAATAATCAATTTGAGTGTGATTTTCTCACGCTGGTTTTCCAGACTGACTCGGGTGTTGTTTTATATGATGCTCGGGTCAGACCGAGATAAACAGGTTCAGGATATGATGCTGTGGAGCTCAGGAGACGAGCTGGATGCCGATACGTACTCCCGTATTTGCTATTATTTTTCCGCTGTGTATTCAGTTGTGTGTTATGGATGTTGATGTATTCTGATGATGTATTCTGATGATGTATTGTATAAACAGATATAGTTTTTGATTTGTGTAAAGATCTGTTGATATATATTATATTTTATTCCGCTGCGATGGTTAGATTCTGATGTTGTTTTCTCTTTTCTTCTTCTACCTCTTCTTCTTTTAGCACAAATGGTTCGATTTTTCCGGGTCTGGAAAGTCGGGTCGTTACAGTGGTATCAGAGCTTAGGCTGGCGACAACCTTGGCTCTGGTGGGAATTTTGAGTGTATAAATAAATATGAGCGCGTATTTGTTAGTGAATATAAAATTGTTTTATATTGTGTTGATTGGTTTATTGAGTAGTTTATGGATTCTGGTCGATGTGTGGGACGCCACAACATTGATAGGGATCTCTAAACACTTGTATAGAACAATTCGACACAGTATTGTTTTAAAGTAGGGTAAATGAAATAATTTTACCCAAATTATTTTTGTATAAAAAGAAACGTTTTGTAAACTATTCTAGTTAATATATATGGTTGTTTGGATGTTAGAAGTGATAATATGGAATTATTATCATTAATATATGGAAACTTAACTAGAAATTGAAATTTATAACCAAAGCAAAGAATAAAATTTTATAATAAAATAAAATTTGAGATATAGATTACAAATGTAATTTATAAAATTGAAATAAACTTCATATACAAATGAGATTTGTACTTTAAAATAGAATTCCAGAGAAATGTGGAAAATAAATCGAAATGGATTTTAAGTTTGGAATTTTGGGAAAGGTTTGAAATTTCTTGAGATTTGGAAATAGTTTTCAAAGAGTTTGAGGAAATAATAAGTGGTATTATTTCAGGAATATTTTGAGTTGAGTTTGGAATCTGGAAAGATTTGAAATTTAAAAATATTTGAAATGGTTTAAAGAGATAAAAGCATTTAATTCTCTTCCGGTCGCTGGGAAATAATTTCGGTGATGACTGCAGCATCATCGATGTTCATTTTCGAGTTTCCAAAGAGAAATTGCTACCAAACCGTGTTAAATTGGGATTGTTTGCAAACTGGATTTGGTTTTGAAATTCAAAGAGATAGCTGAATATACAAAAGGAGTTTGGATGTGATTGATTTCAAAAGTGATTTTGAAATTTTGGGAAATTGTTAAAAACTCTGGAATCTGATTTTAATTGTTTATAGAAAAACAAATAAAAAGAAATAAATATACTTGACTAAATTTAATGTATAATCCAGAATAAAGAGTAAAATGTGAATGGGATTGCTTTAATGGATTGAAGTGATGAAATAAACCAAATATTAGGTATAAATTGGAATAAATTACTTAATGGAGTAATGGATTATGGAAATAGAACCTTAATTGGCTGAAAGAAAGTTGATTTTGTAATTTGGATATGAAATGGGAAATGAACTTAGATTAAGTAGAAATTATTAATTGCAACCCGAGATAAAATACTAACAAATCGAATGTGGATGATATAAATAAAGCTCGACACATATATTTTGGATGCTGTTAAGTGAAATAAATTGGAACAAAATTAACTTAAGTGTGAATGAACTCAGGTATAAATAAATGGAATATGACCTTGAAATATTATCCAAATGAGTTTGGGTTATGGAATTTAAATTGGTTAAATAGAAATTGAATTGTAATAAATAGATTTCGATGGCTTATAAAATAATTAAAACTACTGGAGTAAAGGTATACATGGCTAAATTAGATGTATAATTCCGAGTGAAAAGGATTTGAATGGAAGTTGTTGAATAAAATAAACTTATGTTATTGGGTGGAATTGTTTGAAGAAAATAAATAACTTGAGTAAAATTGTGTGATGGTTATTGTTATATTGGTGGCTGAGTTTAATAAAATGATTTGGAATCAAACTCTTTGGATATGGAAGAAATACAATGAAAGTTGTGAATAAATTTAAAATGGAATAGGTTAAATGTAAATTTAGTTGGATTTAACCTAAATGGTTCTAAAGCTGAAGTAATCATTTATTCACATTGATATTATCGAATTGTATCAGAAAATGGATCGTTTGAGATAAAACGAGGTTAAATAAAATTCTATGAATTGATAGAAAGGAAATAAAATTGATTTTGGAATCAATTGTAGTAAATGTGAGTTAATATAAGCAATATAATTGATTTTTAAATCAATCGTAATAAATACGTATTCATTTGGATTAAAATGAATAGAATGTAAGTAATGTAGTGTAAACCATTTAAATGGAAGCATTTAATTTGTGTTGGGCCTAATAAATTCACTTATGGAAGTGTTTAGTGAATATTGCTTATGTTGTATGTGTTAGCTAATGAAATTAATTGAAATGATAACAAACTTTGGATATTCGTCACTAACCTGTTTAAGTTGAGTTAGTACAGGTTCGGGAAAACCGTTTGGCTGGATGTGACTGCGCTAATTGCTTAAATAATCGCTTGCTTTAAAAATGCTAAAATGAGGTACGCTTACGCAAAAGTTCAAAATAGGAGATATGAACTGCATATATTGATATATATTGTGATTTCCGGCCTGAGGCCGATGTATATATATTTGTGCATCCTGCGATATCGCAGAAGTCCCTCCGTACAAAGGAGACTCTGTCAAAATTTCTAGAAAATTTTGGGAGTTAGAAAATTTTTGAAAATTTTCATTTACGATAAATGATTTAAATTTGCTAAGCAAATAAAATTAAAACTGGATATTGAAATCTAATTCAAATGTGAATGTAAGGTGAAGTGAAATCTAAGGAACTAAAGTTCGTAAATAAACTGTTATTTGAGGTTTAAATTAAATAGTAAGTGAAACTAATCCATATTCAAAATGGAAGCCAATTTGAGTTTAAATGAAATTGTAAGGGTAAGTAAATAGTAATGAAAATAAACTTCAATGGGGAAGTGAAAATAAATATAAACTTCAAAAATGAAGTAAAACAAATCCAAGAAGTATATAAAATGTTTATATTGGACTTAAGAAATGAATGGTGAATTCTTAAGTAAATTTGGTATGGAGGAAAATTATTCTAGGTGAATAATTGAATGACGATTAAAATTTGAAGATGTGAATTGGATAAGTGTGAATAAGTGGATAACAATCAAAAAGAATGTGAATAAAAAGGAAATTGATAAAATGGATAATTCAATTGGGCTAATTATGTAAGGTGTACGTATATTATTTTATTCTATTCGCATAGCTATTTGATCCAGATGTCGAGCACAGAATTTCGAGGTAATTATGCCGATCCGAATTAGGATTTTTCACTCGATTTTCGACGGCGAACCTGGATATGGATTGTTGATTGATTCTGGTAATTCTCTATCATAGTTTGTGGCTATGCAAGGAGAATGATGGTTTCCGATCAAGAAACCAGATCTGAGTCCGCACTAGGAAGTCGGGTGGACAATACTAGTTCGGAAGTGAAATTGTGTGATCGAGTGAGCGATCGAATATGATATTGCGTACGAATGATATATGTGCATCGTACGGGCTTAAGTAAAACAAATATTGTAAATTTGTAAATTTGTAAAGGAAAGTATAAAGTGACTTTGGAATTGTGAGTGAATATTATTGCTTAGTAGGATATACAGGTGTATAAAAGCAATGGATAATTGGGATTTTTGATTTTAGAAGATAAAAATTTAATGGCCCGACAAAAGGTATGTATTTGAATTTCTATATGAATTTGATTGGGTTTTTGATCCAGCCACTTGGCTTTTTGTTTTCTTTTTGAGATTGGGAGGCCGTAGAGCCATTTTGTAGTAGTACCGAGCTAGCCACGCAAAGGAGACGCTGGCGAAATTTTTCGAAAATTTAGAGAGTTAGGAAAATTTTGAGAAAATTTTGAAAATTTAAATTTAAATTTTGAAGTAAGCAATATTGTCTAGGCTTATGGATCATTTCTCTTAACTGGTAAATTTCGAGGACGAAATTCTTTTAAGGGGGGAGGAATGTGACGACCCGTAATTTTTGTATATTTGAAATTGGGATATTTAATTTATTTTAAATATTCAGAGATTAATTATGAACTTAAATTTCAAATATCGCTGTTTATTGGGTGATTTAATTATTAAATTAAATTATTTGAAGTTGGATAAAATAGTAAATCTGGCATTCTAAGCTAATTAAAAATATTTTGAAAGCTCGTAAAATTCGTAATGATAATACTGAAGATAATAGAAGCTTCAGAATGTAATTTCAAACTGTTTTATTCAGTTTTGAAATTATATCGTTTAAATCGATATTTAAAAATAGTTTTCCGGGGCACAGTCTCGGAATTTAACGAAACCAGTTCTATTGGATCCATAATATTATATTATTATTGGATTTCAATTTTTGTATGGATTGGAGCGGTTGTGTGAGCATACGATATATAAACGCGCTGAAATTATATCGAAATTTAATATAATAACTAAATCCAAAAAGCTATCTTTCACATACGGTCGAACTAGACCTTGGAACCTGTCCCAGCGTGTTCAGAATAACGATTTAGCGCTAGGAACACCGGTCGTTGCATTTAAATTGGAGTTCGAGTTTAGAATTATGGACCACGAGATATTTTTGGATATAACAATATAAAATTTCAAATCTATTAGTACCCTATAAGCAGACCTACCCTTCACCTCGTGTTCAAATCACGTCCTCTTCTCGGTATGGCCTCAAAAAAAAAATCGAATTCAATAAAGAAATGGCCGACATCTCCAGGCAAGTAAGAAAAGAATTTGTTCTCCTCTGGAACAATCGAAATCAATAAGAGCTCGGCTGCCTCATTCCTCCTCGTGGCGAGTTCGAGATTCGTGAACGACTTCCTTCGTGAGTGAGACTAGGGCGACTGCTAGTTTGATTCGTTGGGGTTTCGCGAGGCGAGGTTCAGTATCGTGGCCAGGGGATGTGGGGACCGGCTTGGCTGCAAATTTGAAGCCGCGATGGAGGTGTGCTCGTTCACGCGACAGAAAAATCGAATTCGAGGAGTCGACACGGTTGAAGGCGAAGTGGAAGGAGGTCGTCTCTGTCGCGATGAAGGCATGGGCGATCCTGACCTGATGGTTTGGCGAGTTCGTCGAAGCAGTGAGGTACTTACTGTTTATTCTATTCGATTTAAGGATTTAGGTATAATTGTGTAGATATACAAAGTTGGGATAAAGATATATAAAGTTAAAAACAGTAAAGCAAAATATGTTTTAGTTAATAAAAAAAAATGAATGAAAATGAAATTGCAGTTGAGGTTTACTGTAATAATTTTTATACAAACAGAAAGTTTATTTTAAGTTAAAACTTTTAGTTTAATTTGTTATCGACAAAATAAATTTTAACAGTAAGTAAAATTTATAATTTTATCTACCCAATGGATGTAAATTTAAAATAAGAATATTACTAGTAGTCTAAAACCATGGAAAATGTTGACTAATTTATTGACTGTGAAATTGATGGATTCGATTTATTTAAATATTAATAAACTATATATTGATATTCAAGGTCAAAAATCTGGGAAGAATCAAACTGGTTTGGAGTGAATTGCAAATAATATCAAAGGTGAGTTAATCTCACTCAGTTGAATTTTATTTTAAATTTAAATGGTTAAATTTAAATAATTGATTGAATGGTTGACTTGATTTGGATGTGCTATATTATATATAGTAGTATATACCAATATATACATATTGGCATATGTATATATTGGAGTTGTTGATATTCCCGCATTGTATAGCGGATGAGACCCTATGCGCCGCATAATAGCGGATGATATTTTATAAAACCCATATACCGCGATATTCCACCTCGAAGTGGAATTGGTATTGTGCTAACGTTTGTGGATGCAGGGAAACAGGTTGGAGAGATCCAACTGGATTCCTCAAAGTATTTAATTTTGTTTAAATATTCTGTGATATGATTGTTGATATCCTGTGATGATTTATATCTGATAATCTGGTTGGATTGAATTTCCCAGTATAATGAGTTATCAAAAGCAATTGAATTGGATTTTTGGAAAGAAATAAAAGAGTAAAATTCAAGTTAAATAATTCTAGTGAATTCGAATAAATTAAATAAGGAATTGTAAAAGAAATAAAGAAATTTCTTAATTCGAACAAATATGGGAAAAGAGGATTTTGAATTTAATAGTGAAGAAATAAATCTTTAACTAAAGTGATATTATTTAAAAATATAAAAGAATTGATTTTATTGAAATTTAAAGATTTAATTTAATTAAAATATTTATTGAAGAAGTTTGGAAATCCGGAATTGGTATTTTAGTTAAAAGGGGTTTTAACTCATAATAAGGAAATAAAAGATGAAAGTTAATGTATTTGAAATAATTGAAGTAAATAGGGGAAATTTACTTCAAAGTAAAGTAAAATGGAAATCAATTGGAAATTGATTTAAGTGTTTAAAAACTTGGATTTTTAAAAGAGAAATGAGATTTTGGAGATATAAACTGGGTTTATAAAGTAAAATAAAATATCAGTGGATATTTGAGAATATAAATTCAAGATGGGAATTATAAAAGGATATGGATTGGTTTAAAAATAAATGTTGGTTTATTTTTAAAAGATGGAAATGAGAAGTGTATTTCTCTGGATTGCCAAGTACGTTTTTCCAAGGCAATTTTAAATACAAGTTAAAAGTTTAATATGTTTTAAAAAGCATATTTTAGAAGATTGATTATTTCTAAATGTTAAAGTCTAAAGTAAGTATTTTCAAAAACCTATTATTGTAGTAAGTATATAAAGGTGATTTGGTATTATGTTTTAAAGAGGAAGTTAGCTTATATTTATAAAGTGGTTTTATTTTAAATATTCTTAAAATATATATTTTAATAAAGTATTAAAGTAGTTTGATTTCAATGTTATAAAATATATTTATGATAAAGTGCTTTTAAATTATTTTTAAATCTAAAGTATTTTGTACTTGGCGATTCAGTGGAAATAATTATTTGGGAAATGTATTCCGTAAGCGGAAACTGTTTTGAAATTGTTTTCAAATGAGTTTTGAAAATTTGGAAATATATCTTGGAAAGATATTTGGGCAAATAAATAATGTGGGAAATTATTTATTGTGTGATGGTTGCTTGTGGATGTTAATTGATAGTTAAATAACCGACTATCAATATTGGTCAAATGCGCTGACCGTTTCGAAGAGACCGGGATCGAGTTTCCGTATACCGGGATTCTAGGTCTGGAGACTCGAATACCACTTCGATCCGGTTTGTACGTTTCGTGTAACGTGTTCGGAGTTGAAGATGGAGCAGTGAAGTGCAAGGGCTAGTCGCTACTAATCCTGAGGATATTTCCAAAATGGATGTAGTAGGAATAGTGCCTTCGGTTCCGTTCGGACCCGGGACGGACTTGTATGGACGAATGCTTTCGTGACATCGTCAGGTGGACGGTGGGCATTCTAAGGGATATGTTCTGAAAAAGGTATCGTTTAGCCTCAAGCCTCATCAACCGGGAATGACTGAAAATCAGGGGTTATGCAGCAAGGCTTCGTGGGTAGCCCCCACTTGAGAGTAAGGTCATCCCTGTCTAGATGTCCCTTTTAATTCGGCTTAGTGTTGCGGTTGCTGATCCCAACCGTGGGGTGATCTTATTTGGAATTATCCAGTAAGGGATGATTCCGGTCTTGTGTTGCAGGGGAGCGGGCGTACTCCTCGGTACTGTGATCTAGGCCACGTACTGTGACAGGTGGTACCCCAGTGCCTAGTCATTCGTTGGAAATCCATTCTCCCTACGTGCCTATACGGTTTTGATTGTGCCCAACTATTGTTGAAATGTGAGATGCAAGCATTTCAGCTAGATTCTATTTTACTTTCTGTAGACACTATTATAATATCAGAGGATTTTGATATAAAGTGTTTTAGCTATCGTAAGGTAAAAACCCGACATGTTTATTTGTGGCGTGGTCTTACGAGATGCTTTTGTTTTTCAAAGGATTTTGAAACTTTAATAATCAATTTGAGTGTGATTTTCTCACGCTGGTTTTCCAGACTGACTCGGGTGTTGTTTTATATGATGCTCGGGTCAGACCGAGATAAACAGGTTCAGGATATGATGCTGTGGAGCTCAGGAGACGAGCTGGATGCCGATACGTACTCCCGTATTTGCTATTATTTTTCCGTTGTGTATTCAGTTGTGTGTTATGGATGTTGATGTATTCTGATGATGTATTCTGATGATGTATTGTATAAACAGATATAGTTTTTGATTTGTGTAAAGATCTGTTGATATATATTATATTTTATTCCGCTGCGATGGTTAGATTCTGATGTTGTTTTCTCTTTTCTTCTTCTACCTCTTCTTCTTTTAACACAAATGGTTCGATTTTTCCGGGTCTGGAAAGTCGGGTCGTTACAGTAGAGGTATTGTCAATTTCATCAGCAACACAGTAAGCTAATTTATGAAGCTAATTTTGGGATGATGGAAACTCTGTTGGCAATATGCTTTCAGAAATAAATATAGCATCAGAATTTTGGTTGGTAGGGACATAGTCTACAACAACAACAAAGCCATTATTCCCAACCAAGTTGGGGTCGGCTAGAGATTGAACCCAAAACTAAATGACAAAGTCAATTTAAAAGTCATAATAATAATAATAAAACCATGATAATAATAATAAAAATAAAGTCAAATAAGTAAACAAATCTTTACTACTAATAATGAGAATTCCTTGAATAGGAATTCAACCGTGTCTTTTTGAAATACCAGAAATACCCCTCATTATAATTATGGAAATCGTTCACTCTATCTTTATCTTTATTACTAATAAAGAGAATTCATTGAATAGATTTACTCAGTGTCTTTTTGAAATTCCAAATATACCATTTTACATCTTATAGAGAAATAGTATTCAAATATGAGAATATAGCCTGTTATTTTCCCCATGGAGAACTACAGTGTACGTTCACAAGATGAAGTATCCGAGTGTTTCATATTGTCCGTAATTTAGGTGGGAGTTAATCGGTCGAAGTCTCGCCGGATTCCGAGTTAGTATGAAGAAAATATTGCAGTCTGAACAAAAAAAATAGCGGCTTCTACACTAGGCAGAGTTCAAATATGAGGATGTGGTATCATGTTATTTTCTAAGTACAACTGTCAGTGCCCATGGAGAACTACAGTGTGCGTTCACAAGATGAAGTATCCGAGTGTTCCATATTGTCCGTAATTTAGGTAAGAGTTAATCTGTCGAAGTCTCGCCGGATTCCGAGTTAGTATGAAGAAAATATAGCAGTCTGAATAAAAAAAATAGCGGCTTCTGCACTAGGCGGAGTTCAAATACGGGGATGTGGTAGCCTGTTATTTTCTAAGTACAACTGTCAGTCCCCATGGAGAACTACAATGTGTGTTCACAGGATGAAGTATCCGAGTGTTCCATATTGTCCGTAATTTAGGTGGGAGTTAATCAGTCGAAGTCTCGCCGGATTCCAAATTAGTATGAAAAAGTTATTGCAGTCTGAACAAAAAAAATAGCGGCTTCTGCACTAGGCAGAGTTCAAATATGGGAATGTGGTAGCCTCTTATTTTCTAAGTACAACTGTCAGTCCCCATGGAGAACTACAGTGTGCTTTCACAATATGAAGTATACGAGTGTTCCATATTGTCCGTAATTTAGGTGGGAGTTAATCGGTCGAAGTCTCGCCGGGTTCCGAATTAGTATGAAGAAGTTATTGCAGACTGAACAAAAAAAATAGCAGCTTCTGCACTAGGCGGAGTTCAAATATGGGGATGTGGTAGCATGTTATTTTCTAAGTAAACTGTCAGTCCCCATGAAGAACTACAGTGTGCATTCACAAGATGAAGTATCCGAGTGTACCATATTGTCTGTAATTTAGGTAGGAATTCATCGGTCGAAGTTTTGCCTGATTCCGAGTTAGTATGAAGAATTTATTGCAGTCAGAACAAAAAAAATAGCGGTTTCTGCCTAGACGGCGTTCAAATGTGGGGATGCTACTATCAAATCTACTTCCACAGGTACAAATAAAAATGCATGCACATTGTGGTTAATTGCAGGCCCACCTGGGCGTGCATATGTACTCGTGTATATATATATGTGTGTGTGTGTGTGTGTTCTAAAATTGATAAAATGATTTATAAATTTAAGTTATTCTGGAGGAAATTTATTTTTGCTAAAAATACTTATAAAATTTAGTTTTTTTGTCTATTACTTTTATTTGAAATCACTTTAAAACAATTTTTATTTTTGTTAAATATGAGTTATTTTTTCTATGGAAAATTTGTTTAAAATCTGCATATGGTTTATATAAACTGAGATTTATTCACATTTTCGAGAATTTGTTTTTATACGTAGAAAGCTATTTTTATTAGAAAAAATCTATTTTTAGTTAATCGCATTGTTTGAAAAATAGATTTTGGGGTTTTTTAAAAACTATTAAAAATGAGAAGTTCTTTGGGGATAAATAAATGAAATTTTCCAAATGACTACTTTGATTTCTATTGCTTCTATTGATTGAATTGAATGTAATTCTATATGGTGAGAATGTTGAGTAAAAGGATTAGTAATATCGAATGGTATAGGACATTCAATAATATTTTTCTAGATATTCTTTTGACTTGTCGTATAGTATATTGTATGTTATTTAAGTGTAATCAACAAGCATTTAGTAAATGATCGAATGATGATGAGTGGTATGAGACAATCAAGCAATATTTGTTCAGTTACATCTTGTAAGTAAATGTCGCTTATTGTTAGCGATACAGGGTTAGGAATTTGGGGAAATCATCTAGAGGTTACCTCATAGAGCTTAGTAGTCAAGAGAATTTATTTCTCTTTAAGGGCTATAAGTTGAGAGTTATTTTGTGAATTTGTAGTCGATTCACCAAGGACTAACTAGTTAAGAGTTATTTCTCTCTTGGGGCTCGTGGTCGAGAATCTATTCTCCAAGGGATAACTAGTCGAGGGTTATTTCTCTTTTAAGGCTAATAGTCGAGAATATTTCATATTTTTACCGTACCATTCTCCAAGGCTTGTAAGCTGAGTGTTCTTTCTCTTAATATGGTTTCTCGAGTCGAGATTCTTGTTGTGTTACTCTCCTAGGGCTTGTGAGTCGAGGGATTACCACTCACTTAGGTCTCATCGAGTCAAGAGAATAGTCACATGTTATGAACCTGCATCATTAGGTTCATTCCATTATTGCGAGCTCGTGACTAGGACCCTTTAGATAGGCTAGCATCCATTCAGTGGCATGATTGTGGGGTCGCGCCCTAGATTCGTGACGTCAATTTGATAAAGTTAGCATGTTGAGAGTTATTACTCTCATTAAATCCATTGCTTGATGTCACTAAAAGTCAACTGTCTATTACCAAAGGTAAGTAGGAGCCATGGCCAATGCACAGCGTAGTCTTGTTACTTGTAGCATGCTACTACATGAAGATAGATACGTGTGTCATGATTGTGGGTGTAATCTAAGGACTATAGGAAACAGACTGTTGTCATTGGCGTTTCCTGGAGTAGTGATTTGTGCATACCAGTCTACCATCTAGATGACTTAGGTAGGATCATTTTGATATACCATTTGCATGCTCATCTTAGTATACTCTCATAAGAGCCTTCGGTTGAAAGATATCTTGATATGTATCTCACATACATACACAAACATCTTAGGATCATTCGGTTGACTCTTTTCTCTCTTAGGGTTGTTGGTCGAGGTGCGTGTGTGTGTATATATCATTACATATTGTACATGTTTTTGTTATTGGGTCTGCGTGTCCTTTTATATATATATATATATATATATATATATATATATATATGTTGTACTTGGTTACTGTTGTGCTTGAATGTTTTAATATACATCTCCTAGCACCATTCAGCTAGGGCAATTCAGTTGAGAGTCTTTTCTCTTTAAAGGTTGTTGGTCAAGATTATATTAATGTGTTGTATTTGTTTGTCGTTGTGTTTATATGTTTTACTATAGATACATATAATACATATATACACATACATACATACATACATAAATACAGATATATATATATATATATATATATCCTAGGACCACTCACTCAGGAGTCTTTTCTCTCTAAGGTTTGTTGGTCAAGATATATCGTTGTGTTGTATTTGTTTGTTATTTGCGCTTATATGTTTTACTATGCATATACATATATCTTCTATGGCCAATCAGTCGAGAGTTTTTCTCTCTTAGGATGGTTTGCCGAGATTTATATTGTATATATGTGATAGTTTTATTTATTTAAGGTGTTACATATGTTTTATATATCTTAGTATTCTCTCTAAGAGCCTCTGGCTAAGAGATTATCTTATTGCTTTGTTTATATGTTTTATTGCATATATCTTAGAGTCTATCAACTAAGAGTATTATCTCTCCTAGAGCTATTAATTAAGATTTATTGTAACAGCCTTGCTTTCTACGCCATAATGATACGTAGATTTAATTAGAATAAAATTGGAATCAATATTTGATAATTCATATTTCAAAAATAAATTTTTTTAATTTAATTTTAATATAAGATTTTGATTTATTTAATTGAAATAAATTAATAAATTCTTTACAACAATCTATTAGAATCGTATAAAATGTTTAGATTAATTATAAATGTTTTAAAGTGTAAATAATTCTTATATTATCAAATAGTCGAAAAATAAATTTATTTTTTATAATAATACTAATAATACAGAGAATAATTAATCGAATTTAAACACGCATTGAATTGAACGAAATTGACATGTTCTTGTGATATAACTTGAAAATGAAATGTAAATCAATTTAAATTGGATTAGAATTTGGTTGCAAATAAATAATAAGAATTATTTAAAAAAAATGAAAATAAAAATTAAATATTTAAACAAAGCCCAATATTTAAGCCCATATAACTTCTTCATTCTCTAGAAAAACCTTTCACCTTTTATTATCTCAAACCTTTCACCTTCTATTATCTCAAATGAAGAATCAAAACCATTTTTTCCTAGCCTGTTATCATCGTGCTCGACGCCTCTATAATTTTCAAACCCTAATTCCAGATAAATAAATTAATAAAAGAATCACACTCGAACACCAAGCTAGGGCAGCGACGCATCAAGCGATAGTCATCGGGAGGAGTGGTTGTGTGATTGAGTCGTGATGAGCGCATGTCAATTTCTGATAAAAGTCGCGACCTGGCACTCGAACGAGGTGGCTCTGTATTTTGATGATAGCGACTGGTGAAGGTGTTGGTAATGTGGACGACACTATTGATGATGAGGAGAGGAGAGGTGGTTGTGACATAGAGATTGACTGGAGGCTAGGGTTTTGGGCAGTCGGGTTGATGCAATAACAAGGCAGTGATGGTATTGGCAATGTCAACGTTCGTGTGTGAGACAAGGGTAATAGATGATTTAGAAGTTCAAGCGACGATTAAGGTGAGTTTCATGCTCACATATCTATGTCTATTTCAAGTTAATTCACACACACACACACACACACACACACACATATATATATATATATATATATATATATATATAGTTTGGATTGCTATCATTGATGTTTATGAGTTTTGCATCGAATAGAAAATGACTAAGGTAGAAATTGGATTAAAATACAATAAGTAAATTAAAATTTAGAATAAAAACAATAAAATACAATGAATTAAATATATAATAAAAAATAAATGATTAGCATAGGTTATTCATCATTTGTTAGTTTAAATAAATTATATATGCGAGTTTATGAATTGATATTTCATTCTAAGTTGAAAATATAATTTATTTATTATCATTTAAAAGTTATTAATCCGTTTTAGGAAATATATTTTGGTTTGAATTGTTTATTTAAAAGATAAATATACATAATGATTTGTAAATTTAACATATAGTTTATGAAATCCTAATATATAATTTAATTTAAATTTTTAAAAAGGAATTTGTTCGAGTATGAATATGATTTTGATGTTATAAAATTATTTATAAGTAAAATTTGGTTATAGAAAAGTATGGAATAAGCGTATATATAATATAATATTAGCTTTATAAACTATTTATGGATTTAAAATTAGTGAAATGATTTTTCTAATGTAATTAGTGAATATTTAATAATTGATTGATTTTATAAAAGATTGAGAAAGTAGATGTTTATTATAAATAGAAAAAATAATTATAATTGAGTTTATTTCTTGCTAATTCTTGAATATTTAATTATTGTTCATTTCTAAGTATTTATATATTTATAAAAGTTAAATTGTTGAGAATGATTTATATTAGGTATCATTTAGTTACTTTACATGTATATTTATTTGAAAAATCTATTTTATTGTTTCCTGATTATTCCTTTCATGTATATTGAATTAGATTGTATGAGTGATTCACCATTGAGATGGATTTGATTGATGATTCGATATGATACGGTGATGACATCCTTGATATGATTTTGTAATTTTTGATGTTTTTCTTTCTGATGAAAAATCTAAATAAACGGAGTTATAATACCGTTAGGGATGAGGCATTCGGTAATATTTCTTCGGTTATTCTTTGAACTGGTTATACAGAATAATACAGAGATGAGTGTAGTTTATAAGCAGTGAATAAATGATTAAGTATCACGTCGTGGTATGAGACACTGTTGTGATATTTATTCGATTATTCATTGTAAGTAGATGACACTTACGTAACAAGAATAGAGTAGGTAATGTGAATTGATATATGGTTCCATGCCCATAGTTAGTGAGACTTTGGGTCTATATGCATTGGTTCTATATGCCACTATTACGATGTACTCCTATTATGTTTGTTGGAGAGGACCATATGGCTAGAATCCACCCTAACGGCCTGATCGTGGGATCGCTCTCCAGATATGTTACACCCTATATTGCTTAGTGCTATCCCTTATGCGTGTATTTTCCCCTGTGTCACCTAGGCCAGCAGTCTGTTACTTATACCTTTATGGTTAGGGGCAATTGTAGTATCGTGACTTAAAGTACTCACGTTGACAAGCACACTGATGGATATGTGTCACGATGAATGTGAGGAAACTAAAGACTGTAGAGACTTAGTGTCTCTGGAGCTTTCTTAGTGCTATCAGTCTCCTTTCTGTTTCTAATGGAGTAGTAGATTGGCATATACGATTGATACACCTCACTGTAGTATTGATGTAAGCCAGGTGCTGCATATTGTTATATAGATGACTCTACTTGGGACTTCGTGTCTGTCGTACAGTCATTTCATGTCACGATACTGTTGGATATTATAGATATGAGGAGATGAGATTGAACCTGAGATATATGATCAGTGTATAGTGGATTCTCTGCATATTGATATGCGGCCTGTCTATCCTATTTCATATTTGATGATGATGTTTTATTTATTGAGATTGAGAGTTATGCGTGGGCAATGCTTCATGCTAGCGTGATTATACTTAGTGATATCTCCTTTATTGATATTTATGGATTTGATGATGTTTTCTGGACATGTCTGATTCACACATAAGTGTAGATTTTGTGATTTAATGTGTTTCTATATGGGTGATGACATCTTTCGATATCACTGTTGACCATTTCATATGAAATTGAGTTATTTGGGTGATGTGATGCCTTGTGATGATTTTTTTTATTTATGTTAGAGTATTATTTTGTTAAGTTATGTTTACTCTTGCAACCCTTATTATTATATACTTGATTAGACATAGTCTGATCTATGTGTTATTTACATAATACACGGGTCAGTCCGAGACATTTCAGATACAGGAACAGCTTGACCAATATTTATTTTACCGGGCTTAGAGAAATCTTATATTAGGATTGTTGTATGATATTTATATGACACTAATTTATTGTATAGATATATTTGACACCGAGCTGTATATTGATTGTACATCACATCATATTGAGATACGTTGTATTCCTATTGTATTATATATATTTTATATCGTCGCTGCGATTGACTTTGTGTTCTCTGTTGTTTATTGTATATTATGTATTGTTCTATCTTGATAGCACAAGTGTTTATTGTTTTGTACCGACATTGAGTACATATAAGAGAGATATTTATTTGGATTTTTAATACGTACTGATGTTAGTTCAAGAGAATATTCACGTGTGTACCCCATATAGCCTCATTCTTCGTATTATCTGACGATATTACTTTGTAATACTTTTGGATATTATGAGTATAGAGGTGGGGTGTTTACGTTTATCACCATCACCCTATATGATCATGCTATATTATGTGTTGTTCGGCTTGCTTGATGTATTTGATATGATGGTTATGAGATTTCTTATTATGCTCACATGCTACTTATTGTTAGGGTGATGATATCTTGTGTTACCGAGTTTTTTCAAACATTGTTTTCTAGATATTGTCTGATCTGTTTATTATTTATATAATACTTTGATCAGTCCGAGACTTTTCAAGTACAGGGACACGTTCGCCCCTTTAGATATTGGGTTTGTGAGGAGACATGGCTTTAGACTTATGTTATATTTGGTGACTATAATATATGTGTTTTATTTTGTAGTCTCCATGTATATGTATTGATATTTGGGATGTATGATATACTTGACTCATATCAGTTATATATTTTCTTCTTGTAGACCTACTTGTTATGTGTATGTGATGATATTATACTTTTTCGCTACATTATGTGACTATATCTGTGACCATGTTCTCTGTTTATATGATGTATTGTTCTGCCCTGAAAAAATCGCGTATTTATTGTTTTGTGCCGATACCGAATACATATATTTGATGTATTATATGAGGTAAACTTATATATTGATGTTAGCCCAAAGAAATATTTATAAGTGATCATCGAAAAACGTTTCACTTTCCCTATTATCAGACAATATTACTCGGTAATACTTTTCGATAATATGTAGATAGAGGTATGACATTACATTATCCAATACTAGTGCAACCTTCTAATATGTACTGACTAGTCAACGTTGTATTGAGATAAAATTCTATATGAGCATTAAGCTTGATTTCCATTTATTTGTCATCTTCCTCGAATCATTGTAGGAATTTTATTAGGGTATTGTTAAAATGACTCCAAAACTAAATGAAAGAAGTTAGTTTTTTATTTTTTTTGAAAAATTGATAAGGTGTACAAAAAAAATTACTTGCACTTAACATTTCCAATGATACATCAATGATTTTAGTTTTATTTTTCGATGGATCGCATAACGAATTTTGTTTTGCACAAAAAGTAAAATTGTAAACCTTTTTAGGTAAAGTCTCATAAATTTTGTCCTCCCTCGTCTAAAAATGGAATCTTTTTAACCACGTCTTTCGGATGTTTTGAAGATTGTTATGGAGTGAACAACACTGAACTTGTGACCTACATAATTTTTAAATAAGTGGGGTTTTTATGACCCCATTGCAACGTATTAACGTAAAAATCGTCTACCTAATTCCCACCCTTGGGAAAAGGCAACGAGTATTACTGTCAGCATTAATGTCGCCATGTAGGAATAAACCAAAAGCTATATTAAAGCTTGCAAATACACTTGTACAAAAGAAAAATACTACATATAATATCGGCAGCATGCAAATACACTTACATTCTAATAGCATAAAGCTATCTTAAACCGTGCAAACATCATTAAACTGTAGAAAAAAGGAAATTGTAGATTCCTAACGTGCTTTTTTACATGCAAAAGAAAGAAAATAAAATTACACAAGGGGAAAAAAGAAAAGTGTGCTGGATTATATGCTTGTTCTTTAGTCATAGTTGAGCAGCGTCACCGATCGAAGATAGGAGGACCCATATATTCTACACCGACCATTTTCAAATCTTTAGGCGTCTCTATCTCTTCCAGCCAGCCAAGGCTTTTATCTTGCTCTTCGTTTTCTGTACCTGATCAAAATTTCAAAATGGAAGTGCCTTCAGCATCAATAAGTTATCGTGAAAATGTAAATATGAAAGGCAGATAACCATTATCACAAACAACAAACAATGATATTCATACAGATATCTGTTATTAGACCCTATTGTTTTCAACAATAATGAGATTTTTCTTATATGTACAATATTCTTTATCGTGAATAAAGAATCCTGAATAACGCATTCGCAAGTTTGCAAGCCTTCCCATAGACACAAATAGATGACACAAGTACTTGATACAAAAGATTTCGACCATTAGATCTCCCTATGAATTCGATTTTTTAGTGATATTCAATGATCAACGGCATCATTTTATATCTCTCTTTTAATGTGTGTGTGCGAGCTAGGATCCACATTCCTCCTTATTTAGGATCATCTCCCAGCCTCCAGATTTCAACTGCATGTTTATATTTAAAAAATATACACATGTGACAAAAAGAAAAAGACATTATTTAAATATAAACATGCGGTTCAAATCAGGATTAAGGGAGACTGAGGATCATATACACACACACGTGTGTGTGTATGTGTGTGTTGTGTGTGTGTGTATATGTATGTATATATGTATGTCTATATGTATGGCTATATGTATATATACGCCACTTGCACAAATTCATATAGTTTATATAGATGTCACAACAGTGGGCATCATAAGGTGGGTCTATGCTTATCTCCTAGTACAAACGTGTAACTAATGTTGAGTGATTGAATAAAGCATACTATGTTTTATCTACCAATCCACAACTGACCACTAGTAGTTTTATGCATTGTTTAATAAAGAGAATTAGATGGTCCCTGATACTTCAACAAAACTATTTACATCAACCAATTTGTTGGGGACATGGCAATAAAAAATACAAAACAGAAAGAACTCATGAAAGTGATGCATTCTAGAAACTCATCCTGTAGATATGAAAAACAACATAGTAAAATGGAATGATTTTTTCTTGTCATTTAAAATTGTGTTTATGCCACTGAAGAGCACAATACAGAGCTAATAATGAAAAAGAAATCAATAGAACTATGTATTACTATAAATTACCCATCAGCATCTTGTAATAGTGTTATTGCAAGATTAGCCTTGTATAGCTAGCATGAACATGATTAAATGATATTGCTTGAACAATATAGACTAACAGAAACTCTTCATACCTGAAATATAGGAGTAAGGATGGTCCCTATAATAGGTGCAATCACGGTCGTCTTTTTTAGAATAAGGAGGCCCTATCACATCCAGAAATACACATGGAGTAATGGCCGTGAATTTGTGCATATTCCCACCGGAAGTTGGATATAGCGTAGAAGTTTTGCAAGGAGCAACGAATTCAGAGTCGACCACCTTTTTAACCAATCTAACTGGAAAAAGCACGTGTTAGTATGAACCATCTAGCGGCAAATTTTATGCATGCATAGACACATATAGAAGTCATTGATATGATGCTTACAGTTAGATTGGGTAGCTTTTTCTGATACAGAAGAATCTTCAACAAAATCATATGATTTTATATGCATTGTGCCTAGTAATAGTTTGCTGCAAACTGTCATTCCTGGATGATTGTGGAGTGGTATGACTGCCTTTGGGGGTAAAAAGAACATACACATCTGCAAAAAAAAAACGATTGATGAGTTAATACAGAATAGAATAGTCTATGTGATACTTTTTTCGCAATCTTTTCGATACTTAAAACATGTGTCATTCATCTTTTATATAGATAAAGATATAGATAATAGGTTAACGACTCAACATTTTGATCTTGAAAAAGTATCCATTTTACTTTTTCTCAGAAAATATTATACACGCACAAGGTGATAGGATTGAATCCGACCTCTGATTAGAACTATGCTTTTTTTCCTTCTATATTTTCAGTTTAATCGTGTGCTTTTGTAAATATTATGAGATATAGCTTTTAAAATATTTCACTTAACGGTATTGTTTTACATAAATACATTTAACATGCAATTTATTTAACTTTTAAACAATATTTCTCTTATCAAAGCCATTTCTAAGATCTTGTCCGAACAGCTTTGAACCACTCGACATTTATTGTTTATTTACTACCTAAGCCTTGTAGTGCAACCATGTACTACTTACTATCTAAGCACCCCAACTTTCTTTTAAAAAATATAAAAAATCATATTAATTAGGAAAATGTTAATTTACTACCTAAGGGCAATGTTAAGATGGTTAATTTACAAGTATCTCCTTGAAATCCACATATCCACTTTAGTGTAATGATATGGTAGGTATATGAAATAGTTTTTATTGTTTTTAGTAAAAAACAACCATTGCTAACAGTTGAACTAAGGGCATATGTTAATGTAAAATTATTCACTATACATTTGTTTTCATAAAGTATTTATCAAATTAAATACACAAAAATGTTGACATGCTTTTTTCAAAATAACCTTATACATTTATAAGTGGCAAAACACTCGATTATATTAATCCAATTACTCAGAATCATAAAAGAACTTATGAGCATAACATTGATAACATGTATACACACAATACCAATTATATGAACATAAACTTTTCACTAGTATTAGAGCCTACTACAGTCAATGCTTTTATTTGCTTATTTAACTTTTGTTAATTCTGAATACAACAATAAACGGTATTGCCAAATATAGTAGTAATCCAAGATTCTAATTATTCAGAATCATAAAAACCCAACATCAATTTACATATAGTTCTAGAAGTTAGTATATGATAAAACATACATGATACCATTTATATGGACATGCATTTTTAACTACTATTGCAGCCTTAGCCTATTATGGTCAATGCTGTCTTTTATTTTATTTCAGCTTAGCTAATTCATAAACTATTAATAACATATGCGCAGTTACTGCATCCACACACAAAGATAATCCAGCATATTCGCTAAAAATTAAGAGTTTGAGCTAGTAGCATGATTCCATACGCAAGTTGTGCAAAAATATTTGTCTAAGTATGAATTTCAATTAGCATTCTTAACAAACTAAGTTATGAATCGAACTTACAGAGAAATCATCACAATTATAGATTGTGGAGTAAGTAATCATCGGACTCCCAATTTCCGGACTTGTAGCCTTGAAGAAATCGAGATCAGTGCTTAGCCCAAAATCTTCTGGTTTCATTCTATCTATCATAACACAAATACTCGATAAATACAGCGCCACTAGTGAATGAGTCAATTCAAATCAACCAAAAAGAAAGGGGAAAAAAATCAAACCTAAAAACATCTGCAGAAACTTAACATCACCCGCATCCGTAACAAAACCATCGCCTCTAAACGTCAATCTGGTAACCTGAAACAATCTCTGAATCGCGTTATTCTCGGCTTCAACTCTTCTCCTGATTCTCCTTTTATCAAGCCCTCTTTTTCTACCATTGCCGCTCGCTTTTCCTCTCTTAATCGCTTTCAACTCCTTTAGCTTCATTTGGCTGTGTCGAGTGTTATGGATCTATGAATAGAGAAAATTAGGGTTGTGGAGTATATAAAGATGGGAAGATTAGGAGGAGGAAGAAGAATACCATGGGCCATGGAATTTTCGAAAAGTGAAAAGGAAACCGCTAATATTGATGACTGTTTTGCAATAAAGTTAAGACGGAGGGAGTTTTAAGGAAAATATAATATACACCTTTTGAATTTTGAAGATATTTTCGTTAAGAACATGGACCAAAACAGGTAGTTTTTATGTCCCGCCCCTTTGTTTGGTTGATCCAGACATAGTACATGGTTTTTTGAGACGAATTTTATATGTCTGTATTTTACCGATCTGCCCTTTGTAGTGCAGAATAGATTGTTTATTTTAGAAGGGCACCGAAGCGAATGCATAGTATAGTACTAAACGTGTTGACCACGTGGCGGCACAAGGAAGACGCAAACAGTTGAGAAGCTGTGGTCTCATCATTTGGTCGTAAAGAATGATGGTAACAAACAAGCTGTGTTCTCATCACCCTTGTCGTCAGTGAGAAGACTTTTCAAATCCCAAATTATATATATTAATTAATTATCTATTAAATTAATTTACCCTTCTCAAGTTTTTCTTCCATCATTTCTCTATTTTAATTTTTTATTAAATTCTTATAGCAATTTTTAATATTAATCACAATGTATTATTAATTCTCTATAACTGTATTACAATCAAATACCTGTGTTGAATAAATTTTATTTATTTATAAATTTCTTTTCAATTCTCTCGTATTATTTTACATCTAATTCTTTATATTTAAATTAATTATATAGTCTGAAAATGTTAAATGAAACTAGTTAATTAATATTCATCTACAAATCCTAAAGTTAACAATATTACTATATATGATAAATTTATTTTACAAAACTAGTGAAACTGGAATTTGGTTCAAATATAAATGTATATAAAACACAAAAATAATTATACATATAAACAATAATAATAACTTTAATTTATAAATTGGTTATCCCAATAAATTATTAATAATGACAATATTATTTATAATTCATTTATTTGAATATATTATCTATTTACAAATTATGGTAAAGCGGAAGAATTTTCGGTTTTCTCATCAATTTTATGAAAGTTTATCCTTCTTTTTCATACTATCTGCTATTTTATTTTAAAATATGTATATAATTCTTGAATTTTATAGTTAATCACAATATTTATTAATTCTCACCAACTATTTTACATTTAATTGTTTGCATTTTATGATTTTTACAGTTATTTACACCTCGATTCTCTCCTATCATCTTACCATTAAATCTACATATTTAGATTACTTAAATAACCTTGTATTTAAGCTATTTAAATAAACTCAATTAACTTATATTCATTGATTCATCTTTTAAATTCTATAAAAGACAATTTGAATATGTATACCACAATCATTTTTTTTAACAAGAGCGGTACTTATTTCAAGTTTAGTACTCATTTTAATGCCTCAGACCCGTGACCTTCGAAACCTCTATCTAGAGAGTCATATCACTTGTCATTTGAGTTGGTGGTCCTTGATGTCACAAACATATTTAAAAAGTGGTCAAATCAAATTTAATAGTTGAGGGAGAGATGTTGGAGCAAGCTAGAAAGCCTGGAACCGAGTTGCAAGCGGCCCAGAGAGAGCGAGTCGGTCGGCCAATGAGAGATGTGTTGAACTTGGCTTACGCCTTGTCTTGACGGGCGAGCTGGTCGCCGAGGTTGCTGCATGGGGAGGCTCGGTCAACAGAAGGCTTGAGATGCAATTGAGCAGAGGAGACGATGGGAGCATAGGTTGGATTTGGGTAATCATCATACATAGGAAATCTAGTCGACCTACCCCAACCGTGGCTGCCTTGTGAGCAAATCTGGAACGGTCGGCCCGGACCTGGCCGGGCAAGGTTAAGATACAATGATCAGTCTGCCTTCTTACTTACGAAAAAATTAAGTAAAGGCACAACTCGAACCCGAGTTGTAGATGTCGAGTTAAGGTGGTCAAGTTTATATATTTTATCCATTTTTTGTTATCTCCATTGAGCTTCTCTACTTTGTTATTTTATGATGTTCCCTAAGCTTCTGTATCCATTTCTATATTGTTCTTTAGCTCAGTTCTATGGTTCGAATCTATTGTGAACTACGAAAAATTTACCGATAATATTTTGCCTCCCAAAGAATGCCTTGTGAATACAAGGTGTGCTTTGCTCAATAACAAATATTGGAAGCTAGTGAATTATCAATTGTGAGTTCTTTGGCTACCCATTGGTCAATCGTGGTAATCATCTGGTTCCTACGGATTCATCTGCAAATCAAAGGTCGTTCTAGACCCTTTGAGGGCAAGGACACAAGTCCTTGCTTAAGTGTTAGTCGTAAATCATAATCGTCGTGCATTCCTTTAGGATTATCATGTCATACATCGATATCAATATCGTTTTGAGTTCCCCGAGATTCAATATATCATGTAACATAAACCAAGGTATCCTATTTTCGCTTGGGATTGAATTACCATACATAAATGTCAATATCGTCCCGTGTTCACCTGGGATTCAACTATCACATATCGGTATCAATATCATCATGTGTCCTCTTGGGATTTAACTATCATATATCATGTGATCAACCATCATCAATCATTATCGCACATTGCCACCGATTTGAACGTCACTTATATATTATTTGGTATTGCCTAACATCCCATTATAAGTAAGTCCAACCGAATCGAGGCAATGATGTAATGTAATATCTAATATCGAGTCGTTTTAAGGAGTTCAAATCCTGGGTTCAATTTTTGATCTCTCCAGATCACATAATCAATATCCATTTTAATTTATAATCTCTTCGGATCACATAATCATATATCCATATTAAGACCAATTCACTTGCTCTTCGGCAAGGGGACCTAATATCTGAGCGCGTTTATGTACTCACGTTCCATTGGGGGGGACTTGCTATCCGAGCGAGTCCTTCGGCTTACTCTCCGGTGAGGGGATTCGCTGTCCAAGTGAGTCCATTAGCTCACTCTTCAAGGAGGGGACTCGTTTCCCGTACGAGCCCATCCACTCGCTCTTCGATGAGGGAACTTGTACTTCATGGCTTATCACCCCATCTCTCCGATAGGGTGAACCATATCCTTATCATTTTATATATCAGTTTTTAAGAAATAGCTAAACTCCGTCGGTATCTCATGACAATATCAATACCGGTTATTATGTTTGAATGATATTCAAGTCCAAATATCCATCAGTTAACCATTTAATTCAAATCAGATGCATCAAGCAAAATTAAAAGGCCTACTCTAGTCGAGGATTACACCTGGACCTTAACCCAAAGCATGCCTATGGGACCGTTCAGGATCCCATGCACGAGTAAGTTGCCTGATGATACTCTTTTATATCCTATTCACAAAAATTAAAGCGTAGAAATCAAGCCTGAGTCCAGTCCATTCCAATCATGGGATAATCATCCTCGACCTTGTTCCGTAGTCGCATCCACGTATCGTCGCGGATGGTGGTCGCTCAAGTGGAACCACCGCTGTTTTTGCTCTGGTAATCTAAGTTTTGACATATTATTGCAAGCGGGGTTACTCTGAACCTTCTCCTCTATCAAGTCACATAATCGTTTATATTCATTCGTTTCATACTCATTTAGCTCATGAAATAGGCAAAACTTTCTAGATTTCTTCTCCTAATCTTTGAGCTCTCTCTTAGCTGGCTTTTTGAAAGGAATCTACCCTAGTATCTAAGTAAATCCTCTCCGGGTTTAGGTCAAACACATGTAGGAGGAAAAATTCGGTTTCCTCCTTTGTCGCTTCAGTCCTCCGTAGCCATAATCAGCTTTTCGCTTTCCTTTATCCTTTCCATGTCATGTTTTGAATGGTCCTCCATCATCCACAACATTTACTTCAACATTCTTAACTTTAGCATCCTCCTGGCACAAATAACTTTCAGCTTAATAATAGAAATCTGCAAGGTCCACTGGTGGATCTATCTCCAAAATAATTTTAAAATGGGTCTTACTCGCGACTCTAAAAACCACCGCCATTAAGACTATTGACAGGTCTGGCTTCTGCACCATAGCGACTGCTGTGTTGAATCTGGTTAAGTGACTCTATAGGGTCTCACCGACCTTTAGTTTCACACTCAAAAGTGTCATCACATTCTTCAATCATGATATACGAACTCTGAATTGTTTCATGAACTTGTCCACCAATTCGGTCCATAAGCTGATGGACCCATTTTCCAGCCAGCGAAACCACAACACCGACAAATCTTTCAAGTATAATAGGAAACACTGTCCATTACTTCCTCTGAAGCACCTAACACTCCTATGTGTTAGATATATCTCATCATATGAACAATTGGATCCTTCCTTCCATTATACATCTCCAGTATTGGTAGTTTAAAAACAGGTGGATTTCTAACATATCGGTTGTTTAGAGTAAACGGATTTTTATTTTCATCCTCCAAACCGATCCGGGGGTCCATCCCTCAGTATTTGTTTTATTATATTAGCAATCCTATCATTGTCATTCAATGGTAATTCCTAGGTCCTGATCCGAATTTTCAATATGTACCCCCATTTCTATGGGGAACTTTCGATTCTAATTATTGTGGTTATACAGCTGAGTTTTAACCTCCGCTCAACAGCTCAACATCATTTATCAGACATGCTTCGTCTCATCCCAAATTCAAATCCAACCATACCACCTAGGAACCATAACTCAGTACTGAGTTGTCTCAATTTAGTAGGAGTTGTGGTGCCCCAAAGTCTGTCCTGACTTGTCTTACTCCATCTCCGGGTGTTCCCGTTTCATCTTCCGGCATCTTATTTTGATCCCCAACTACTCCAGCTGTCCTTTGTTGTTCCATTCTTCTAAAGAATCCATTTATTACCTCTTATTATTGAGCCACTAGTCTATTTTGCATCTCTATCATCGTTCTCTCCATCTCTTCTCTAATTATGTAGATTGATGTATTCGAATTTGAGGACACCTCCCATCTACTCCCATGTCCTTGTAGGCTTCCTCTAGTAACAACTCTTAGATTAGGCCTCTTCATCTTCCCCAAATCACGTTTTAGGTTCTCAAATTCGAGTTCTTTCAGTGAAAGCAACAAAAAAAATTAGACCAAAAATGATACAAACACCCTTAAGTAATAAATGTAAATTATAAAAGAAAAAGGATTAAAAGAGAGAAAAGAAACACAACTTTTATGGTGGTTCGGCAAATACTCCGGCCTATATCTACTTAATTGTTTTCTATTGATTATGATTTGCTACTAAAAAGTATATTTTATAATTCGTATTACACAACTTGAGTGTGAATACTGTTTGATTCGGTATTGAATCACCCAACTCATATAGATTTAGAGTAGAGAGAAAAGGATATTCCTTGAAGTCCATATCCTCCACTATTTATGGACGAATGTCATCATAAAAAATGTCTGAACACTCTCAGCCACATTCTCCACGTTGTGCACTAACTTCTTCCAAAAGATCATGGTCGAATTAACTCGGGGCTTCTCAACTCAGACCTGAGTTGTGCTCTACAACTCGGTGCTAAGTTGACCCCATAAAGCCCGTATGTATTGCTTTGTTTTGGCTTCAACTTTGTTTTGCTTTCCAATCTTCAAGTAATGCTTGGTCATGAGTCATAGCCTTCAACTCGGGTCCTAGTCAAGATGGCCGAGTAGACCCCTGTGTTTATATTTTTTCCTTCCTTTACTCCCCTGGTTTTCAATTATGCTTCCTTGCCCTTATACCTTACTTTTGTTTTCCTTTTGATCATGCCATGTTGGCTATTCTTTACTTTGGCCTCATGACTTGGCATAGGGCACAACTCGGACCCAAGTTGTAGATGCCGAGTAGAGGTGGTCAAGTTATGGTATTTTATCAATTTTTCGTTATCTCTTGAGGTTCTTTACTTTATTATTTTACGATGTTCCTCAAGCTTCGGTGTCCATTTCTGTATCATCTTTTAGTTTAGTTCAATTATTGTAATTAATATAAATGAGCATAAGAAGAATTAGAAAAAAAATATCAGACGCCATGGGAACCTTTCTTTATTTCATATTAGGTTATCTTTTTAAGAGAGGGAACAAAACAATTTAAATAGGCAACGAGGCCTTTACAAATGCAGACAAGCCTTAATGGGCTTCGAAGAGACACAGGCCCATATCTCTAAATATTTAAACAAACACATAAACTATTATTTCCTTTTAACACTCCCCCTCAAGTTGGAGAGTACAAATTCTTCATTCCCAACTTGTCACACAGATAATCCATCCTTGATCCATTTAAAGCTTTTGTAAACAAATCAACAATTTGTTCTCCAGTTCGAACATACCCTGTTTCTATGATTCCACTTTGAATTTTCTCCCTGATAAAATGACAATCAACCTCAATGTGCTTTGTCCTCTCGTGATATACTGGATTTGATGCAATATGAAGTGCTGCTTGATTGTCACACCACAGTTTAGCTGGTAACCTTACATTCATATTTAGCTCCATCATTAAGTTAGCTACCCACATAATGTCACATATAGCATTTGCCATGGATCTGTATTCATATTCTGCACTTGATCGAGCCACTACAGGCTGCTTCTTGTTTTTCCATGAAACTAAATTGCCTCCAACAAACACACAAAATCCTGACACTGACCTTCTATCAACCTTGGAACCAGCCCAGTCAGCATCACAGAAACTTTCTATGTTCATATGACCATGATTAGTATACAAAATACCCTTGCCTACTGTGCCTTTAAGATAATGTAATATTTGTTCCACTGCATTCCAATGTTGCACGGTTGGTTTTGACATAAATTGGCTAACTGCACTTACAGAATATGCAATATCAGGTCTGGTAACACATAGATAATTCAATTTCCCCACCATTCTTCTATATTTCTCTGGATCATTAAAACATTCACCATCTCCACTTAAGCTATAATTTTGCATCATGGGAGTACTACAAGGTTTAGCTGCTAACTTCCCAGTTTCTGACAACAAATCAAGAGTGTATTTTCTTTGAGATAAATATATACCTTCACTATTTCTTGTAATTTCAACTCCTAAGAAATACTTGAGCTCTCCAAGATCTTTTGTTTGAAATTGAGAGTGAATAAATTGCTTTAGCTCGTGAATACCATTATTATCATTCCCTGTAATCACTATGTCATCTACATAAACCACTAACAAAATTATGCCCTTATCAGTATTTTTATAAAATACTGAATGATCAGCTTTGCTCCTCATAATGCCAAACTTTTCTAAAGCCATACTAAATTTGCCAAACCAAGCCTTTGGGCTTTGTTTAAGACCATACAAGGATTTATTAAGTTTACATACCTTGTTCATCTCCCCCTGAGCAACAAATCCTGGAGGTTGCTCCATATACACTTCTTCAGTTAGATCCCCATGCAGAAATGCATTTTTGATGTCAAGTTGATGAAGTCTCCAATTGTATCTAGCAGCCATTGAAATGAATAGTCTAATTGATGTCATCTTTGCCACAGGAGAAAAGGTTTCAGAGTAATCAATACCATAGGTTTGAGCATAACCTTTGGCAACTAGTCTTGCCTTGAGTCTTGACACTGTTCCATTAGCATTCATTTTCACAGTAAAGATCCATTTGCAACCAATAGCTTTCTTATTTCTTGGTAATTCTACTAAGGTCCATGTTTTATTCTGCTCTAGAGCCATCATTTCTTCTCTCATAGAATCACACCATTCAGGTGAATTTATGGCTTCTCCAACTGTTTTTGGAATGATAATAGAATCTAACTTTGACACAAACACATGTGAAGAACTTGGTAGTTTATTATAGGTCACATAGGAGGAAATATGATAGGTGCATTTTCTTTTTCCTTTTCTCAGAGCAATAGGCAAATTTAAATCTGTATTATCCTCAATTTGTTGAGTAGGTTCTGCACATGTACCTTCTGTTTGTACATTAGTAGTATTAAGATCAGTTGATGGTATGGTTGAGTACACTAGAAATTCTTCCTCATCTTCATGTATAGTTGGAGCATTATTTTGATAGAAGGGTACATCTTCCATGAAGGTACATCAAATGATACTATATATTTCTGCAAACTAGGACAATAGCATCTATAACCCTTCTGACTTCGAGGATATCCAACAAAGACACACTTTAGAGATTTGTGATCAAGTTTACTTAACTGTTGATTCACATTTCTCACAAAACATGTGCATCCAAATACCCTTGGTTTAACTGGGTACATATCTTTGTCAGGTTGTAATATTTGATAAGGAATATCACCATTGAGGACCGTTGATGGCATTCGGTTAATTAAAAAACATGCAGTAGACACGGCATCTGCCCAAAATACTTTTGGCATGTTCATCTGGAATAATAAAACCCTTGCAGTTTCTAATAAGTGTCTATTCTTCCTTTCAGCTACACCATTTTGAGAGGGGGTATCAACACATGAAGTCTCATGAATAATGCCATTATGTGACAAATAATTACTAAATTCAACAGACATGTGCTCTTTAGCATTGTCACTACGAAGAGTTTTTATAGAAGCATTGAACTGTGTTTTAACTTCAGCATTAAAATTGCAGAAAATAGAAAACAATTCAGATCTAGATTTCATTAGAAATAGCCAGGTTATACGAGTATAATCATCAACAAATGTTACAAAATATCTATAACCTGGTTTAGAAACAATTGATGAGGGTCCCCAAATATCTGAATGAATAAGAGAGAAAGGATTATTTGCACGTTTATTGACTCTAGGAAGAGAACTACTTCTATGATGTTTTGCATATTGACATGCTTCACAGTTTATTGTAGATAAGCTGCTATACTGAGGGCATAATTTCTTGAATAGAGTGAAAGATGGATGACCAAGTTGACAGTGAGTTTTGAATGCAGAATTCAAAAGAGAGCAAGCTACAGATTCAGGTGATTTGTCAAGAGTATATAATCCTCCAGATTCACTTCCTTTACCAATAATCTGCCTCATCACAAGATCTTGGAACACACAATAGCCAGGGAAGAAAGTAACACTACAATTTAATTTGTGTGTAATCTGACTTACAGATAATAAATTAAATGATAATGATGGCAAGTATAGCACAGAAGTCATAGGTATAGATGAATTAGTTAACACTTCCCTTGTTCCTGTTACTAATGATTGAGACCCATCTGCTAAGGTTACTTGATGAGACTTACTAATTGTTCTCAAATTAGTAAACAAATGTGGATTACCTGACATGTGATCATATGCACCTGAATCAATTATCCACTTAGAAGTAGGCGAGCCTGTACTTGTGTTTGCAACAGACGTGGCTACTGAAGAATTTGAAGAATCAGGAAGCTTGTCATGCAGTGTACCTTGAATTTTAGAGTATTTCTCAAATTCATCTGCTGTCATTAAAACAGTTTTGATATTTGAAGGAGTTGTATTTCTTTGATTCCATTGTAAATTTCTACACTCTGACATCACATGACCAACCCGCTTGCAGTAATTACATATTTTGTTCTGATTCACAGACGGTCTCCAGGGTGGCCTTTGTGTTCTTCCAGGTGGTCGAGGTCTCCATGATTGAGTTTGTGGTGGTCTCTGTGATCTCCAGTTTTGTGTCTGATAAGGAGCACTGCCTCTAACTATCTCAGGTTGATTGTTATTAACCATATTTCCACTATTACCTACAAAAGCACTAGGAAGTGTATTTGCTGCTGCATTACCACTATTTGTCACATTCTCAGTTCTCAACAAGCGGCTATATACTTCATGTAAAGTAGTTAAATCAGTATTGGCAAGTATATGAGATTTTGCACCTTCAAACTCTGGTGTAAGTCCAGCCAAAAAACTCATAACTGCCATTTGCTCCCTTTGATTTTGCTGTGTCTTGATGTCTATGCTCATAGGCAACAATCGATTAAATTCCCCATACGTTTGTTTAAATGCCATGAAGTAATTCATCAGACTCAACTCCTTCTTCTCAGTACGATAGAAAGCTTTACACACATCATACATTCTTGTTAAGTTTCCTTTACCAGAATATAAGAATTATAGATATTCCATCAATTCCTTCACTATTTTG
Organism: Allium fistulosum; assembly: GCA_030737815.1. Taxonomy (NCBI): domain Eukaryota; kingdom Viridiplantae; phylum Streptophyta; class Magnoliopsida; order Asparagales; family Amaryllidaceae; genus Allium; species Allium fistulosum. Next base: position 78,750,643 of record CM060908.1, on the reverse strand, counting down.
CAGTGATTAATCAGACCAATTACTTCTGTTTCCACTGAGTTTCGAATCTGTAGAAACAAACGAGCATCATCTCTCAGCCAATTTTGATCTTCATTGTCTTTTGAATCAGATCCAGGTGGTTCCTTGATTAGATGATCATTTTTATCCATACTCCTGATGTATAAGCGAATCGTCTTATTCCAATCATGATAATTTGAGCTATTCAGTTTCCGATCTATGATTTTGGGCATCATAGACATAACATCAACAGCCTTCTGATCAGCCATTGCTCAAACAGAGAATACGAGAATTACAATCTGAAAATAAATGAAGAAAGTACAACATAATATCGAATCCCTTGGATCGAATTCAATGCTCTGATACCATGTAATTAATATAAACGAGCATAAGAAGAATTAGAAAAAAAATATCAGACGCCATGGGAACCTTTCTTTATTTCATATTAGGTTATCTTTTTAAGAGAGGGAACAAAACAATTTAAATAGGCAACGAGGCCTTTACAAATGCAAACAAGCCTTAATGGGCTTCGAAGAGACACAGGCCTATATCTCTAAATATTTAAACAAACACATAAACTATTATTTCCTTTTAACAGAAGGAACCGGGCCAGTCGGAAGCGGGATAATAGGGTAAATTTTAAAAAAAAAATCATACTAGATCTTTGATGGGCCTATGTAGTCTAAATACATTTAGAACTTCTCTAAATTTTCTTTATATTATTATTATTATAGTTTAAAATTAATTTTAATTAATTGTACATTATGATGAGTACATCAAATGCACTCATATGAATAGTGTAAGTGCAGCACATGAAAAACGTATATAGTTAATGTGAACGTTGTTTAGGTGTTGGAATTTACACCACAACAGACACATTTCTCCTTTATTTATGTCTTTGTCATCTAAAACATGGAAGTTTTTTTTAAATAAAGATATCTACACACACACGCATAGATATACACACATACACACACACACCTGTATGTATGTATGTATATACACATTTGCAATAAATATTTTACAGAGCAGTTTAAACTGAAATAGGTTTTATTTATATTACGTGCAATAAATCAATGAATACAATATCTAATTAAAGTAGTTTATTGCTACATCTTACGACAAACCCCTATTGAAACTTTGAGTTAAATACAAATATCCAAACACACATAAATGATATTACATAAATATATAAACTCATGTACACATACAAACCAAAATAAATTTGAAACAAAATAAAATAATATATATGTAGTTTGTGAAATACAATATTTCCTTTAAATAGAGATTTAGCATTAGATTAGACATAATTGTAAAATAAGGAATAAATCATTAATTTAATGTTTCTCTTTTTTTGTTTTAATTAATAAAAAAAATTAGAATGATTTAAAACATAATATAATTAAGTCATCATATTATGTTGTCGACAAAGATTAATAAATACAATTTTTTCAAAGTATTATTCACATTGTAATTTATGTGTAAACATTCAAAACTAATATTCTAATATAAAAACTGACTTATTAACAAGAATATTCCAAAAAAAATTAAATAATAATAGTAAAATTAGACGGCATAGACATATATTGATTTGTGATAAAAAGGTCTAGATCTACGTTAAACAAACTTGATAAATAAACATACAGAACAAAGATAAATAACTTATTATTGTTCATAACAAAACAACAGTGAATATAATTAGGGTTTGTTTTTCAACATGATAAAAATATGCAATTGTTTCAAGAAGGGGTTTGAGACACTCAAATCAAAATCCAAATTAACACATAGGAACAAAGGGGGAGAGATGGAGAATTAGGGGGATGTAAATAAAATTAAAAGATATGTAAATATATAAAATTACCTTAGGATGAATCCCGAAGTAACACCTTGAATGATAGAACAATTCCTAGATCCGATAGATCATTCTTTAAATCTCCGGTAATCAAGAAACAACCACCTTTTTATATTTAATTTTGCTTGATTAAATTTTCGAATTTTCTGAAGATTTTCCACCATGTAAATTCGGCCTAGATGTTTCTATAGTGAGGAAAGAAAGTGACTGAGAGAAATCAAATTAAAGGAGGAAATAAATATGTAATGAAGATATGGTCTTTTTCTCTCATTTAATTAAGATTCCACCTTCATTTCAATTTCAAAAACCCCTCTCCTTCTCTACATCATAGTCGGCCATCATATTGGGTTGGAGGTCCAAAAATTTCCAAAATCCAATTAGTATTATCTCCATTTAATTATAATTTAAATTTCCTATCGATATCGAATACCCAAGTGTGCGTTTATAACCTTTTATATACGCGTATTATTAAATACCATTGAAAATCAAACAAATCAAATAAGAAATATTTTAACAATTAATATTTCACAAATATTAATTAGTTTAATTTATTTAAAGCCCAATTCAATATTTTTCTTGTTTAAATCGAATTTAAACATTCTACCGATATTGTATATCGATACACGCATTTATAACTTTTATATACACACTTTACTAAATAATAATGGCATCCACTAAATTAAATAAAATTCCTAACTAATATTTCTTAACTATTATTTAATTTAATTTATTTTCAAATATTAAAAATTAATTAAAATGTAACGACCCGCAAATTTACCACTTTAATAAATTTATATTTATTTTTAAAATTATTTAAATAAAGGGTTGATAATACAAATAATATTGTTTTGAGTGATAATAAATAATAATAATCTTATTTTGAATAAATATTTACAAAAATATTTTTCCTCGGGAATTAAATCGATTAAGTGGCCGGAAACCGTTTTATCGATAAACAATTCTATAATCTTAAAACATCACATACAGAGCTGGATCCATACACCTATTTTTATGATTAAACAGTAATATGAAATAAAATAATTTATTTGTATTTTTTAAAATTAAATGGATTTATCTCATTGTTAGTAATGCCTTTAAATATAATAATTGATTTATTTAATTAAATTGAGATTTAATGATTTAATAATTATTTGTAAATGATATTAATGCATTTTAATAGTTATAAGGTGTTAAGAAAAAATTTATGATAATTCTATGAAAACAAATAATTGGTTTAAAAAAAATAATAAAAAAATCGATATCGCTTTATCGATATAGTAACAATTACTGTAAATAATTATTAATATTAGTTTATATGATTTTATAAATGTAATGTAGTCATTTTAATTTATTAATAATGCTAAGAAATTTATTTTCAAATTTTATTTACAAATATATGTATATAAATTGGTAAGTGAATATGTGACTGATAATCGGTTTCCCGATTTTCAACGTTTTAACAAACAAAAGTTGTTCGAAGTCATTTGAAATATTGTTATCCTCTCATACACATACATATACATGCATATACATGTCACATGCACAAAAGAACATATATATATGTGTGTGTGTGTACATGAACACTTAAATATATACATATTATAAAATAATTAAATAATTTCCTAAGACATAACACTTAAGCAACCAAAAAGCAAACATCAACTCAACTTTTCAACACCATCATCATACCATCACCTCACATTAACATCTCCAGGCTAGAGGGGCTGTTGTACGTGTGTAGGGGAGTAGGAGGGGTGTGGGATAAGGGTATTTTGGAAATTTTGCCTTTAGATATTTTTTTCCAAATTTTCTCCTATAAATGCCCACCCACTTTCTCATATTTTTTCACCATATTCTTACCATCTTCTTCTCCACTTTAAGCTTCTTTTCATGGCTTCTATGCTTAACAAAATTATGGCGAAATATTTAGCAAAAGAAATTTAAAATCATATAATACATATAAGTTATCAATTCTACTTCAAACGAAGACGAATCTCCTCCATTCCTCTTTCTAACCCATGGCCAACTCCTCCATTCATCAAGACTATGAGTTCTAACCTCTACAAGGCTAGGTCGAGCTCTCCTAAAGATCTCAAGCTCGATTTCACTAACTTTGATTCGATCATAGCGAAGCTATTGCCGATTTTAGACTAGCTCGAAAGGAAAATGAAAGTGAGAAACTCTTACTTATATTATATTTTTGGATAATGATATGATGTTTGCAATGGATGTTTAATATGCTTTGATCATCAAGCTTAATTGTTTAATATGAATGTTGAATATATATGCAAGTCATGGAAATACACGTCGATAAGCACAAAAGAAATCGCTTTCCTCTATTTAATGAATTGGTGTGTATGGGATGTTAAACCTCTTTAAAAAGGATTAAAAATGAGTTTAAAATGTTTTACAAATATATAAAAGTGTTTTGGTGAAGTTGGATGATAATCGAAAATTGATTCAAAAATAGGCACGTCGCATAACGGTAGTTCACGATTTCGTACCATAAAAGTCAAACGAGTGTATACAATGGAATATAGCTCAGATTTTTTTGAGATAAGAAGTTTCCAAACTATTATATCCATAGTTTTCAAGCAAAAAAAAAAGAAAATCGATATTTCGATAAGTGGATTTTGAAATATGAGTAAAACAAGTTTTTGGAAAAATCGTTGTTTTGTAGTTCGGAATCCATAAAAGGATTTCTTTGAAAATGATATTTAAAAATTATTTAAAAATATGAAATAAATTCTAAAAACCTTTAAAATGTTTTAAAAGTGATTTGAGTTATAAAAATGAATTTCTAAATGATAAAAAGTCATTTTGATCAAAATAGCTTAAAAAGCACTTTCCGCATCACTTTTCCGTAGAATTTTTTTATAACTTTTGAAATATAGTTTTAAATGCAACCGTTCTTTTCCAAATATTTTCTAAATATTTTCAAATTATTAATAAAGTATTTTAAAAGGTGATTTGAAGGATTTATGGAATGGTTAAATAGTAAATGATTTAGAGCCGATCAAATTACTTAACCGTCTTATGGGTGTCAGAGAGGTAGTGTCTAGGCTTGGGTTATAACCAGTTTCCTGCTCTTCCTGGCTATCCGGACTGGCTCGACGGATGGGATAGTAAATTTGATTTGCTCAGATCAAAATTTTCCAAAGAATAAAGGATATGATTTTCCGAAAATAAATATCTTGGATTTTATGGGGATAATCTTCTTATATTCGGTGTTAAAGCCCGAAGTGGGAACTCGTACTGCTTATGGAATTTAAAAGGTGATTTCACCGTTATTTCACGCCCATAGTATTTTTTGAATACAAAAATTGATAATGAGTAGAATTAGATGATTTCTACAGATTCTGCTCGGTTAATATTTACTGGTTTTGGATTAACATCCTAGATAACATGGTTTTAACTCAATCAAAATTCTGAGTTTTGAATTAAGAAATCTTGGTTAAGATTTGAATGAAATAATTTGGAAATATTTTCCTAAGTGAAAGATGAAATGATTTCAAATTATTCCTAATTTAAAAAGGGTTTAATGTAATCAAAGGATTTCATAAAGGAAGGTTTAATGATTCTGTATATACCGGAAAGAATGTTTTACAAATATATATCTCCAAAAGAGATTTTGATAAAAAGAACTTAATCAATTAAAGAATGATTCCCTATTCATAGAACATCTTTTATCGATGATTGGTTCGAAGGAACCGGGGTCGGATTTGGGTAATTCCTATCTGAAAACTACTTCGAACCAATTTACATATTCGAAGTGAATACATGAATTTGATTTGGAAGATGGAATATAGGGCTGCTTGTCACCGACCCTCTGGGGAAGTTTCCCATATCATATTATATGGCAGTAGTTCTTCATTTAAGATCTTCGATGCAAGGACTTCTCGCTACTAATCCTAGGGGTGACTCCCGATAGGATGTGGTAGGAGAGTGCCTTCGGTTTGTCTTGTTCCTGGGCAACTTGTATGGACAAATATCTAACGTTGCATTTCTAGTTGCATAAATTGATCTCTATGAACGTATCATCTGTTTGGTGGTGAAGAAGGCAACTTCTCTTTGCTTAACACCCTTTCCTGGGATGTATGAGCTCAGGAGTTATACGTTGGTAGAAATCAGTTGCGTGACTATGGGATGACAAGGTGGCATTCAAAGTGGGATGTGCTATGTAAAAGGTAATCGCTACCTGAGGCCTCATCACCCAATAATGGCTTAAACAGGATACACCATAAGGCTATGTGGTTCGCAACCATTAGGGCATGGTCATCACCTTTCTAGATAACCCTCTATATATCGAGTATGTTGTGTATGCTAAGAGAGCTCTCGGATAGGTCGCTAACGACCGGGGTGATGCCATATTCGGTTCTATCCCGTCCATGTATGAGTGCCAAATAAGGATAGGCCAGTCTTGCCAGATGCAGAGGATTGTTAGTGTATCTTTGATACATTCCTCTAGAGATGTATTGTACGAAAGGTAGAGTCTTACCTGCCATTGTATGGAAATCCATTCCCCGAACGATCTTGTAAGATTTTTGTTTGTAAAGCTTGACATATCCGGAATTTAATAATGGTAACAATTTCGGCTAAGATTAATAAGTTTACTTGCAAATGTTTTCAAAGGAATGTCGTTAAAAATAATATCAAATGATTTGCATAGCAAATGTTTTGGTTATCATAAGGTAAAAACCCGTCCGTATTTATGTGTGGACGTAGTCTTATGAGATACATTTTCCTTTCAAATCGCGTATTTTGAGTTCCTCACACCAGTCCCATGACTGACCCGGAGTTTATTTTCCTTTGCCTTTAATTCTGGATGCCCTAATTTTTCCTAGGCAACTTAGTAGTCAGGTTTAGTTTAGAAGAAATCTGGATGGAGCTCGAAGAATGGAGTTAGAAGATTCTCCTAAAGATTTTTATCTGTTTCCACCACACTCGTGTAATATTGTATTCTGCATTTGTAAGGACGGATGTTTAGAACTGTCCATGTTTAATCTCTGATAAATGTATTTAAATTTCCGTTGTAAAGTTTATGTTGAAATAATATATGTTATTCCATTCGTGCAAGATTATGTTCCGTCTTTATTTTCTTTCTTACCCTCTAGAATCCGTTTCTCCGGCACTCAGATTTACGGCACATAAACACCGAGGATGTATTACTGTCGATTTCCGAGAGTCGAAGAAATGGGTCCTCACATAAAACATGTGGTTGATTATGAATATTCATCACTTTGGTTGTGTGAATCAAAAGTGTAAATTCAATCAGCGGTTAATATTGAACAATTCAATATTAAAGTTCATACGTCACCTCAGCTAGTGGTGTGACATTTTGGCTAAGTTTATTGCTTACACAACCTTTGGAAAAATCTAATTATACTTATTATAAGTGTTACTTATTAGTGACGATTATTTACACCAATTCTCTTTGTTAAAACCATATCACTTTGGACTTATGGAATATGGTAATGATAAAAATTCTAATTCATCCATATTCAACTTTATAGTCCAAACACAAAGTCCTTGATTCAATAATAACAATTATTATTAACCAAACTACTATGACTAAATATTTTGACTTTGAGTTGACTTTAGTTGACTGCGAAACTAACCTCATATAACCGAGGAGACAAATCCTCTTTTGAATAGTATTTCACTTCCAATACTTCCACTCGACCCAATTACAGTCATTCGATGGACTGTGTGCTATTATTTGACTATAATCAAAGCAGGGCTTTCATGTTGAAGATCGACGTTATTCTCAAGTCCAAAGAACCATGTAAACTAGTCACATTGATATTTTCTGTTTGACCTTAGTTATATTAACCAACAGAAAACCATCGAATGAGTCATTTCATAGTTATCTAATAACTATCAATATGTAACCCCTGCATGCCCCCAACAGTCATGAGTAATACACCACCCAACATTTGGAGAGCATTACGTACTCCAGTCTCAATGGATGCATCGATATCCAATCTCGATGTATGTTGACTAGGAATATTTAAAATAATGTGTTTATAATATTGTGATACAATACTTATGATTACAACTATTTGTAATTACTATCACAAACACACAATTTATGAATTTTCTATTAAATATATATTAATCAGACATTTAATTATTTATAACAAATGTATAATAGAAAGAAAACACCTTTATTACGAACGAGGACCATAGAGTTAATAACTCATAATAGATTATAGAATTGCCCTTAGGGAAATACCTCTAACTCTATCAATCTCCCACTTGCACTTAGCGTCCATCTCAATCTCATTCTTTCGACCAGCCACTCGAGAGCCGACCGAGCTAGGCCCTTAGTGAATGGATCTGCTATGTTGTCCTTGATATCTACCCTTTGTATCATGACCTCTTTCTTCTCAACGAATTCTCTAACAAGATGGATCTTCCAAAGAATAGGCCGAGACTTCTTGTGTACTCTAGGCTCCTTTACAATCTTTTATTGCCGCATTGTTATCACAGAATAATGCCATTGAATTCTCAATATCGGGAATCACCCCGAGCTCACCTAAAAACTTGTACATCCAGACTGCCTCTTTAACTGCTTCATCGAGGGCAATGTACTCGACCTCCCTCGTCTAGTTAGCTATTGTTTCATGTTTGGAACATTTCCAACTGTTGGCTCTACCGTTGAGTGTAAAGAAATAACCTGACACCTATTTATTGTCGTCAATGTCATTCTGAAAGCTTGAATCCATATACCCTTTCATAAGGAGGTCCCCATTTTCGTATAAAGGGATAAGCCCCGAGTATTTCTCAAATACTTCGGTATATATTTTATGGTCATCTAATGCTTTTCTCTAGGATTAGACTGGTATCGGCTTACATATCCTAATGTGTATGCCGCATCAGGTCTAGTACATAACATAGTGTACATTATGGATCCAATGGTTGAATTATAGGGGATCCTCTTCATACGATCTGTCTCGTCCTCGGTACAAAGAGCATCCTTCTTAGAAAGGACAATTCCAAACTGCATTGGAACATTTTCACACTAGGAATTTTCCATACCTAACCTCTACGGAATGGTATCTTTGTATAGGAATTGAGACAATCCCAACAGCCTCTGAGACCTATCTCTATAGATTTTTATACCTAGTTTATAAGCTGCTTCTCCCAAATCCTTCATGGAGAAGTTCTTGGAAAATCAAGTTTTCACTAATTGCAACAACGAAATGTCAATTCTAATCAACAGAAGATCGTCAACATGTAGCACTAAGAATACGGTAGCATTGCCCTATTCCTTTTTGTATATGCAAGCTTCCTTTGTGTTCTGATAAAAACAAAACTATTTGATTACCTTATCAAAACATTTATTTCGACTTCTTGAATCTTGTTTAAGTCCATAAATGGACTTTAACAGTTTGCCCTTGCCCTCACTCCCACTGACCATAAAACCCTCGAGCTGTGACATATAAACAGTTTCTTTTAAATAACCATTTAGAAAAGCCATCTTTAAATCTATTTGTCATATTTCGTAATCATAGAATGCAGCAACGGGTAGCATAATCCGAATAGTGTTAAGAATAGCTACGGGCGAAATGGTCTCGTTATAATCAACACCTTGAATTTGAAGAAATCCTTTCACAACTAGTCTTGCCTTATAAGTCTCTACTTCCCCATCTGCATTTAGGTTTTTTCTTAAAAATCCATTTACAACCGATAAGTTTTATCCCTTCAGGTACATCCAGCAAATTCCATACTTTGTTTTCGTACATGGAGTCCATCTAAGATTTCATTGATTCAAGCCAGCGTGCATAGCTTTTACTCTGCAATACTTTTTGGAAAGAGAGAGGAGTGACGTCATCTTAGACACAGTCCTCCTTACCATCCATGATAAAACCGTAGTATCTCTCCGGTGCATGAGATTCTCTACTAGACCTTTTAATAGATTGCATGTTTCTAAATATAGGTGAACTTTGTTCTCCCACTAGTTCGGCCTCAATGATAACTTTTTAGATCTCATCCAAGTCTACAACTTCACTGTTAATTTCCTTTGACAAAAATTCCTTTTGTAAAAAAGATAGTGCAACGACCCGAAATTTTGAACGTTTTGTAATTAAATATCGAAATTATTTAAATAATTGAATTTTGGATTTAACATGATTTCGAAAGCTTATTTAAATTCTTTTTAAATAATAAATGATAATGGTAAACTGTTAATTTATAATATAAGTGATTAAAATTGTTTTAATAATAATTCATTTTAATTAATGTGTGAAATTATCATCTCGGGGCACTATCTCGAATTTTGATGAAACTAGTGCCATTGAATCTAGAATAACGAATTATTATGCGCCGATAAGTTTTGTGACGATCGAACGTGATGTGTGGTCGTGCGTGCTCGAAACACGTAGCGTTTAATTTAAGAGAATAAAATAAAATAAATATTTTATTATAAATAATATTTTAACTCCTCTTTCCTCTCTCACTTTATTTCCTTTTTCTTTTTTTCTTTGTTCTATAAACTAGAAAGCAATAGCAGCCAGTTTCAATCAATTGTTCCCGGAGTTTTAGAGCATGAAATCGGATATCGTTTTATTCGCCGACTTCGTTTGCTCGAGAGCTTCATTGTGGTCTTAGCCGATTTGCATGCGGTGTTGGGTGATAGTGTTCGACTTGGCATAGGCCGAACTAGGGTTGATGTTTGGTGGTGATAGAGAAGGCGATAGACTTTGGGAATAAGGGCGTTGGGTTTCTTGACCCAAGGCGAGTTGACTGTGACAAAATGGAGGTGTGCAGCAAGGGGTTGGTGATCGTGACAGTTAGCTTGTTTCATATGGAGGAGCAAGTCGTGAATTAGCAAAGGACACCAGAAGGGAAACGAACAGCATGGATGAACTCGGGGTGTGACAAGGAGCGGTTTGGAGGTGGGTTGGTGACTTTCGAATGTCAAATTCAAATCGCGACTTGGACATGATGAATTAGGGCAAATCGATCGGGAGTTGAAATGGGCGATCGGGCTTGGGTTTGTCGGGTCGAGCACGTCGAGCGCACGGAGAAGAGATCAACTGAATCGGCGGCGTTGGATTTAGCAGGGCGTAGCACCGTGTCATAGGAAATTGTGCATGACATCAATGGGTATCTTCGCATCAGTGTGCATGAATGATGAAGAAGAAGAAGGGGTATGGTGATTAGGATATTAATTTATTTATTTAAGTTGATTAATTAAGTTATTAATTTGATTTCTTATATAACGCGTAACTTTTGCATATGAGGTCCAATCGAGGCATCATCTTCACCGTTGTGGTCGTATCGGGATCCTTTATGTCTAGGATTGATTTGGGCTTGGGTGAGTTTACATCGGTTATTTGTATACTGCTGTATATATAATTTTTATTGTATTAAAATATAAATTGTACAACAAATAAGCAAGTTATTACTTTTGGACCCCGCCTTGTTTTGTAAAATAAATGCAACATTATTATGGAGTAAAATCTCTCTTTTGATCATCTGTAACATATATCGTAGCCTAGACTACTTGTTTACATATTTGATATTGCTATTTGATTAAGTGGAAATTATGTTGTGAATGTTTGAAGCGATATAGTCTCTATAAATGTGTTTTGAAGTCCCTGATATTTGACATACGTTAAATTAGATAAATTGTGATATATTATAGAAATATATATGAATATATATTTGGCTACATATGTTTTGTGTGTTTGACATAGAGGAATTAGTTTGGACATTTGTGGAAATTGGAACTGAAAGTTGTAAATGTTAAAAGCGAAAAGGACGCTACGGATGCACTTTGAAATCACTATGATCTTTAAAGTTAACTTTGGGAGACATCCTAGGACTTCTTCATATTTTTAATAAGTATTGGAAGCGTACTTATTATCGGGAAAATATCAAGGTTTAAATATATTACCGATAACCATTTATGGATTTTTAAAGTAATGACATAAAATTATAAAACATTTTTTTATGGTTTTTAAATAAATCTTTTAAAATATAGTATAAGTATTTTAAAAGTAAACTTTTAGTAATATATATAGTTTTAGAAAATTGGTAAAAGATTTTATTGAAGAAATAAAAGGCTTTTATATTATAATATCTTTAAAATTGTTTGTAATATTTATTAAATATCTTAGTTTTCTAAATAAATTAGTATACGTGTGTGTGTGTGTGCCTTTTTAAAGGTATTTTAGTATATTTAGAAGTTTGGAAAGAAGTTTAGTACTTTGTAAAAGAATATAAAGGAGTTTTTGGATTATAACACTTGTTGTTATGGATGGTTTTGTAAGTTGATTAAAAAGGTATATTACCTTGTTTAATAAGTGAAGATGTACTTAGACATTTAAATGAATGTTTCAAAGTTAATAGCAAGTTTAAAAGTGATTTCGGGTATTTTGAAGCGATATAGTCATTATAAACGTGCTTTGAAATCCCTAATATTTGACATATCTTAAATTGGATAAATTGTGATATATTGTGGAAATATATATATATATATATATATTTGGATACATATGTTTTGTTGTGTTTGACACAGAGGAATTAGTTTGGACATTTTTAGAAATTGGAATTGGAAGTTGTAAATGTTAGAAGCGAAAAGTTTGCTATGGATGCACTTTGAAATCACTGTGATCAACGATTTTAAAGTTAACTTTGGAAGACATCGTAGAGCTTCTTCATATTTTTAATAAGTACTGTAAGCGTACTTATTATCAGGAAAATATGAAGGTTTAAATATATTACTGATAATCATTTATCGATTTTTAAAGTACTGGTTTTAAATTATAAAACAAGTTTTTATGGTTTTTAAATAAAATTTTAAAATATAGTATAAGTATTTTAAAAGTACATTTTTAGTATACATAGTTTTAGAAAATTGATTAAAGATTTTATTGAAGAAATAAATGGCTTTTATATTATAGTATCTTTAAAATTATTTATAGTATTTTATTAAATATCTTAGTTTTCCAAATAAATTAGTATGTGTGTGTGTATTTATATTTAAAGGTATTTTTGTAAATTTAGAAATTTAGAAAAGAAGTTTAGTACTTTGTAAAAGAATATAAAGGAGTTTTTCGATTATAACACTTATGTTATAATGAATGGTTTTTTAAATTGATTAAAAAAGGTATATTACCTTGTTTAATAAGTGAAGATGTCCTCGGAGCTTTAAATGAATGTTTCGATGTTAATTGCAAGTTTAAAAGTGATTTTTGAAAGTGACTGTGCTATAGGATCGTATAATATGGATAAACTACGTATGCAGAATAATAATTAAGCAAGTAAATTATTAAAGCAGTAAAGTAAATGACACCAGAGATTTTTATACTGGTTCGAACTCCCGTTCTACGTCCAGTCCCAGACTCCTTCTGGAATTAAACTAGCAACCCTCACTTAACCCGGAGGAATAGGTTTACACTGCCTGAGCAACTGAACAGAACTTCTACCGCCTAAGAAACTGAATATGACTTCTACCGCCTGAGCAACCAAACATGACTTCTTTACAAATAACAAAAGTGTCTGATTGTAGTGTGCTCTTTGAATAGCACTGATAAGTCAATTAAGTACAATCTTCCTATAATCTTCTCCTTTATGATATGCAGTGTAATGTGCTTGAGAATTGTGGAAGATAGAGTGATCAATGATCAGAGAATGTAAGTAGTTTGAGTGCAGTTTGAAAATAGAGAATAAGAGATAAGAATTCAAGAATATTAAAATCAGTTATAATAATTATTTGTTGAATTCTAAAATCTATTTATAGAGATTAAAAAGTTGCAACCATTGATGAAAGAAAACGTTGAAAAGAAACAGGTGCAACTATTGATTTGAAGATGTTTCTTTTCGATGAAGAGAAGTGTCTTTTCATAAAAAATAGCCGCTGAAAATATTCAGCCCTTTGAATTTGATAATTTCGAAAACAACAAAGAAATAGGCAAATTACAGCCTAATTCAGCCGGCTAAATGAAACCATTCAACCGGCTGAAACTGCATAAAAATTTATGCTTTGTTTCAGCATTCAAACGGCTGAATGAATCCATTCAGCCGGCTGTTTCAGCCTTTTGTGCAGGGTAGTGCATGTGTGTATATGTTTTTATATATATATCATTTCAGGAGAGATTTTAACATATTTCTAAATAATATAAAGATTCTAGACAAAGGATTATCAGCTTCAAAATATTTTGAATGTGAATCTGCAACGAATCTCCTGCATAATTGATTGGTATACACAAATATTTATTTATATAGTTTGTCACAATCAAAACGATGTAAAATCGAGATTCCAACATTCTTCCCCTTTTTGATGATGACAACTATATAAGTATAAATAATATATGTACATAAATACTTACATTAACATTGCTACTCCCCCTGTTAATATGCACAATAATTTAAGCTAACTTTCTCCCCCTTTTTCATCGACAAAAAGAAAGAAATAAATGCACAAAAACATTTTAAAGCGAAGATTAAAAACCCATAGTGGAGATGTCATTACTAAAAGAGAATAACAATATTCATATAACATTTTATAAATAGCTAGATAGAGAACCATTGAAATTTGAAAAGAAAATATTACAAACTGAAGCAAAAACAAAGAAAAATAAAACTAGATAGAGACAAAAGGCTCATCATCATCAGAATCCAAACTCGAAGACAACCATTGAAAGGAAGATGGGTTGTAAGTTTCGGTGGATGTAGAACCGGAACAAGAAATTTTATCCCATATCCTATTAAGAAATCCTTTTATGGAGTTGAATTTCTTCTCCGTCTTCTTTTCAAGAGATTTAATGTCCCGATGAAGTTTTGATTGATTTCGGGAGAGGGTGATGATTGCTTGTCTGGAGGAAGTTTCTGGGCCAACAACTTGAATGGAGTCATCGTCCTCTTCTTCTTCTTCATGTTGGGTATGCGAATAGGAGGCAATACTAGTGTCACGAGTTTGTGGAACACCTTGTTGAACATTGTGAGACCATTGTTGAAAAGAAATGATTTGTTGTGGAGGAGGCCGGTGAGGAAGACCCATCAATCCTAAGGTTTTTGCGCCTAACTAACTAATGCTTGAAAACTCGGAGTCAGGCATTGGAATGCCGAAGTTGAGAAGAATACGCATAATATAAGCACCATAATGAATGGTCTTATATTTTCTTCGAATTGTAATGTCTTGAAATTCATCTAAAATTATTTTGCTCCAGTTTACTTGTTGGTTGGAGTAGATTGAATAGAGGGCTTGAAAATCTCTTTTATAAACTTTTTCATAACTTCCCGTTCGAGGTTGTAAGGAGCGAGTGAAAGCACGATGAATAAGGCGTGCTTGTGGCCTTAAGGTGCTAGATTTTAATGCACTTAAATCGGTAAGGTGATCGGACAAGAAACGATGTGAAACTTCATCTCTATGATCCATATCAACTTCAATATCATCTATATCAACACCTTGAAATGGACAATTTAAAATATTGCCTAATCTTTATAAAGGCAAGAAAATTTTAGTGCCACAAACTATTGACGAAACACAATCTTGTCGATTTTGAGGATTATGGTGGTCTAGATTCAGATTTTCAAGAAAGAGTTTGATCAAAAGATGATTAATTTTAACATTATTGGGAGCATACCCTATGAGATTATCAAAGTGGAATTTATCGGCCAATTCTTTAATTCGGTAAGCCGCGAAATCCGGGAACTTCATGAAAGCCCCTTCAAAGATATTGGAATTTTTCATGGAATTGAAGCGAGAGACTGCAACATCATTCCAAAGCCATCGACGAATCTTATCTTCAGAAGGACCGGAGGCGGATTCCCTTATGCGTTTTGATCTAGGAGCCATTAGAGGTTAAAAATGAAGAGTAAAAGATGAAAATTTGAAAAAGTTGTGCTAGGGTTCTGAAGTGAATGGATAAAAGGTGAAAAGATGAATATATAGGTAGCTGAGTAAGGGCAAAGTTGGAAGAAAAAAGTGTAGGGCCTAGTTAAAAAAATGCCTCGGGAAAAATTCAGCCGGCTGTTTCACTGTAAACAGCCGTCTGAATTTCTTCCGCCAAGAAAACAGTTCATTTTTGAACTGATTAAGACGGCTGTTTGAAGTGATTCAACCGTCTGAATCTGGGGAAAAATTATTCCTGGATAATATTCAACCGTCTGTTTAAGTACAGACAACCGGCTGAATTTTGTGAAAACTTATGACTGCCTTTACTTTTAAAACAAGTATTATTATTAAAAGAACAGTGTGAATATTCTTGAATAAACAAACAAGATTACATATTAACAAAAACTTTTAAACAGATTTGGAAGAGGAGCTTGGAGTGTGATATTCATCCGGTTCTATTTTTGTGTTCTCTTGAAATGGCCTGAGTGGTGACCATCTATTGCCGCGTTCCCATGAATTCGGAGATATTGGCGGATGCTGCAGCGATAGTTCTCAAGGATTGTGTCGGGATGGAGAACAAATAGGATACGGTTGATGAACCGTGCTTTTGGATGAGGAACCACAGAATTTCAATGCGACTTGTTCCAAAAAGCTTAAACGCTTGGCGTTAACTTTTTGTTCATAATAAAGTTTGCACTGTAATTCCAGCGTTTCCTTTGGTAGTGATGAATGTCATATATTTTTTATTTGGTAGATGGTGAGCCAAACAATAGAGACCGTCTTATTCTTTTACCAGGTAGAGTGTAACCTGTGTGAGTAGAAGGAGGAACAATTGGTACTGGTTCATAAATCGGTGTTGGAGTAGGTAAATTCACCGATCTCGAACTAGGAGAAGAATATGATAGTGCAGAGGATTCAGAATTATGCTGGGAAGACATTTTTGAGTATTGAAACTTTTTTTTTATTGCAAAAGAAAGAAAAGAAGTAGAGGTATTTATATGTAAAGACTCATATAAATAGAAACAAGATTGGTGGTTAGGTTGTTAAGAACCAAAGAGAAAAATGGTTGTAAAAAAAATGTAAGGTAAAAAATAGAATGTAAACCAAAATTAGTTGTAGTGGTAGAGCACCAGATTTTCAAGTAAGAGATCCCGAGTTCGAGTCTTGAAAATAAAATTATTTAAAAAATTATAAATCCTTTATCACATAATTGGCTGGAACTAAGTAAATTATGCTTCAAATTTTAACTAATAAGACATCTGTAATAAGAGGTGAATTAGTTATACCGTTATTGCTCACATCGCCTTTGCCGATGACATATCCTTTGGAATTATCTCCAAATGTGACAGAGCCTCCATCTGAGTAATTAATGTTTGTTAGCATCCCTTTGTTTCTTGTCATGTGTTTTGAGCAACCACTGTCTAGTATCCATTTTCCTCTCTTTTTGGATGGTACCTGCAAAATATAGAATTAACATTGGTACCCACTATTTTATTTTGGGTCCTAAGAGTTAGGTCTTAGGAAGCCAAACCCAAGAGGGTTCAGAATTCCTTTTGAAAACAAAATCTTTGTTTTTATGAACAGTTTTTATAAAAGATTTTATATACTTATTTCTAATTGAAGAATTATTTGTTTTAGGAACCCAAATTTTAATTGATGTAGTAAAATTGGAAATTTTAGAACTAGAATTTTCAACTTTATTATTCCTTTTATATGAAGAATTCTTTTTCATTGGAATAATTTTAGAGGATTGTTTATATCCTAGTCCTCTTTTATTTGAAACAGTTTGAGAATTTTTTAAAATTTTGGAAAGATTTTCTCTACCTTTATTAAAATTAGAAACATTTTTAGTAATGTCTTCTAACTTTGTTTTAAAGCTAGAGTTATCTAACTCTAAAATCTTGATATTTGCTTTAAGTTCATGATTTTCAATTAATAAAGCATCATTCTTTTCTTTCTAAGTTTCTTTCTCTTGACTTAGCAGAGAAAGTTGAGATGTCATATTAGAACAAGATTCTTGAGTAACTTGGAGTTCTTCTTCTAAAATTTTCTTTTCATCTCTTAGCATTTCTACTTCGATTTCAGTTCTATTCAAATTTTCAAGAGTTTCTTTGTACTTTCTATTTTTTCCTTTTGGTTTGTCAAGTAATTCTGAATTGATTTCCAAAAGGTCATTAAAAGTTAGATCACTTACCTCGTCTTTTGTGGCCATAAAGCAAATGTTGGCTTGTTCTGAATCATTGTCCGAGTCACTTTCTAATGATGAAGATGATTCTGTATCATCCCATGTGACAGAGAAAGCTTTCTTCTTGAATCTGTCTTTTTTGTGCTTATACTTGTCTTTCTTTTTCTCAGGACAATCTTTCTTGATATGACCTTTCTTGTGACATTCATAACATTCTGGAGCAGATGATGATGGTTTGTTGGTGTTGTTATTGGTGCTGGAGTTGTTCTTGTTATTTCTAAATTTGTTGCTCTTTCTAAGTTTCAAAAACTTTTTGAAACTTTTAACAATGAACGCCATATCTTCTTCATCTGAATCTGATTCATCTTCTTCTACCTGAAATGCTATATTTTTCTTATCTTGAACTTGTACTCATTTTGCATGGAGATTAACTTCATAAGACATTAGATTTCCAATCAACTCTTCTGGTTTTATGGTCGAAATGTCGTTAGCTTCTTCGATTGATAAGACTTTTCGTTCCCACTCATCTGTTAGTGAGTTGAGGATTTTTTTAAACAATATCAAAATCTGTGTAAGTTTCTCCTAATGCTATCAAAGAATGATATAAATCTTGAAATCTAGAGTACATTTTATTGATAGTCTCATCTTGCTTCATTTTAAAATTCTGGAACTGATTTTTGAGCATAGAAATTTTACTTTGTTTGACTTTGTTAGTTCCTTCATGTGTAACTTTAAGTGTACGCCAAATTTCATGAGCAGTTTTATACATGCTTATTCTATTAAATTCATTTTTGTCTAATGCACAATATAACATATTCATAGCTTTAGCATTTGCAGTAGCATCTAATTTTGCGTGTTAGACCATGTTGAATATTCAATAGTAGGAATAATATATTCAGATTGCATAATGTTCCAGGTTTCATAACTACTTGCTTGTATATAGATTCTCATTTTAGTAGCCCAATAGTTATAGTTCATTCCATTAAATAGAGGTGGTCGAGTAGTAGACTGACCTTCTAAAAAGGTAGTGTTAGAAATAGTGCTGGTGTTGTTTTCCATATTAAAACAATATCATATAACTATGTTACGGTTATATGATGGCCTTGCTCCGATACCAAATGAAAGTGACTGTGCTATAGGATCGTATAATATGGATAAACTACTTGTGCGAAATAATAATTAAACAAGTAAATAATTAAAGCAGTAAAGTAAATGACACCAGAGATTTTTATACTGGTTCGAACTCCCGTTCTACGTCCAGTCCCAGACTCCTTCTGGAATTAAACTAGCAACCCTCACTTAACCCGGAGGAATAGGTTTACACTGCCTGAGCAACCGAATAGGACTTCTACTGCCTAAGCAACGGAATAGAACTTCTACTGCCTGAGTAACCGAACAGGACTTCTTTACAAATAACAAAAGTATCTAACTATAGTGTGCTCTTTGAATAGCAGTAATAAGTCAATTAAGTACAATCTTCCTATAATCTTCTCCTTTATGATATGTAGTGTAACGTGCTTGCGAATTATGGAAGATAGAGTGATCAATGATCAGAGAATGTAAGCAGTTTGAGTGCAGTTTGAAAATAGAGAATAAGAGATAAGAATTCAAGAATATTAAAATCAGTTATATTAATTGTTTGTTGAATTCTGAAATCTATTTATAGAGATTAAAAAGTTGCAACCATTGATGAAAGATAACGTTGAAAAGAAACAGGTGCAACTATTGATTTGATAATGTTTCTCTTCGATGAAGAGAAGTGTCTTTTCATAAAAAAACAGCCGTTGAAAATATTCAGCCGGCTGAAATATTTATTCAGCCTTCTGAATTTGATAATTTCGAAAATGGCAAAGAAATAGGCAATTTTCAGCTTAATTCAGCCGGCTAAATGAAACCATTCAGCCGGCTGAAACTGCATAAAAATTTATACTTTGTTTCAGCATTCAGACGGCTGAATGAATCCATTCAGCTGGCTGTTTCAGCCTTTTGTGCAGGGTAGTGCATGTGTGTATATGTTTATATATATATATATATATATATATCATTTCAGGAGAGATTTTAACATATTTCTAAATAATATAAAGACTCTAGACAAAGGACTATCAGCTTCAAAATATTCTGAATGTGAATCTGCAACGAATCTCCTGCATAATTGATTAGTATACACAAATATTTATTTATATAGTTTGTCACAATCAAAACGATGTAAAATCGAGATTCCAACAATTTTAAGTTTATAGTAACGATGTTTGGGAAATATTTGTTTTAACTCATTTAACTATACTTTTGAAAAGAAATTAGATCTTTAAAAAGGGAGTTTTAAGGATAACGATTAAGTGAATGGTTTTGGGTTTGTTGTAAACAATGTTGTAGTAAAATTTATTTTTAAACCCTTATTTAATATTTAAAGTGGTAAAATATTATTGAATGATTTTGGAAAAATAATTAGGTATTTAATAATGGAATTTTAAAGAGAATAACAAGTATGAGATGGTTTTGGGTTTGTATTGATAGTGTTTGAGTAGCATTTGTCTTAAGCTCTTTGAAATTAATTTGTGACTATACTTATACGGTTAAGATAAGTATATGAATACTTCTGAGAAATATTGAAATGTATAGAAGTGAATATGTAAGTTTTAATTAAATAGTGAAGTTTAATTAACAAATGGAATTTCGTTTATAAAGATGTTGAGTAAACATGAGTTCTACTAATAAAAGATGTTTTTAATTAATAATATAAAGAGTTTGTTGAGTAAACATAAGTTCTACCAATAAAAGATGTTTTTAATTAATAAAGGAAGATTAATTAGAAAAGTGATTATAAACAATTTATATGACTTGATCGTGCTTGTGTGTTTCGATCGTGCTTTGTGTGTTACTTGTTTATAGATAGTATACTGGACTTAGTTTCCCGTATGCGATCATTCTCACTGTTATTGGAATTGGCCAAATATGACCAGAAATATCTAGAAGAAACATGAAAATTATATGGTACAGTTTTCTTCGGTGATGTTATACTGTATGTATAAACTCTTTTTTCTCTTCTAAGACAAATGATAAGGAAATCCATCCACTTAAACGGTCAGGAGGTGATCTCCACTCTTATGTATTGTCTGTTTATTTTCCACAGAACCAGAGTTGAGTTTACCGAATATCCGTCGATTGGTTTTGGAGCACCCGGTGAGTGGAGGAGTGTACTTATATGAGATGATTTTAAAACGTAAACCATTTATGTGGTCTACGCTTTGGAAGAGGTCCGTGATTGGTTCAAGATGCTAGAATCTATATGGAGATTCGAGATCTGTTTGAGATGCTCGAACACATGTAGTTGTTGGTGATCTATTCAGGATGTGGGGATCTATGTGTGATTCCGAGATCTATTGAGATATGGGAATCCATGTGTAAGTTTAAGATCTATTCAGGAATCCATATGCAATTCCAAGATCTATTGGGATATGAGAATCCATGTGTGATTTCGAGATTTCGAGTTGGGGACTCATGTGTCGAGATCTGTTCGAGTCGCGACTTGTGTGCTAAGATGATGAACATGACTTCACCATCGATAATGACAGAAACAAGAGATATGAGACATAGCCTATGGGGTTTAGCTAACTTAAAGGATGCAGGCACTCCATTCTAGTGTTACTTACGGAATGCATGCGGGAGTGATGTGACCCGATGCCACATGTTCAGGCGTGGTCCAGTTATGTTTTCCTATAGTATATTTTATCTAGAGATATATGATGCTTGTAAGGATATATCTGGGCCATGTGCATGGGACCATTCTCGAAATACTGAGGGCACCTCCGTGGAATCCTACATAATTAGCAAACGTGCCTTAGCGGTTGTAATTATATACCGATTATTGTTGTGATGTACAGTCACATGCATCATAGCTAAGTGATTATTTATATTTCACTTCTTAGACATTATTATATTATCATTGAATTTTATAATAGAAATGGTTTGGTTATCATAAGGTAAAAGCCCGTCCGTGATTATTAGCGGTGTGGTCTTACGAGATACCTTTACATTTGAACGGTTTTATAAATATAGCAATCTATATGATTTGAGTTTCTTAGGCTAGTTCACCAGACTGATCCGGGTGTTAATTCTCTTTTAATGCTCGAGTCAGCTTGAGCATGTTTCCAGATTTAGCTGTGGTTCATTGGAGCTCTTGGAGAGGAGCTGGATGATTTCCTATCGTATTTATTTTTCGCTGCATTACTTGTTTATGTATCTATCATTATTTGTGAGGACAGACTATTATAACTTTCCAGATTGACAACAGGTTAGTTTACTTTGATTGATGTATGTGTATCAAAGTTTTCTTTTTGGTAAAGACCTTTTGAAATATTATATGTTATCGTTCCGCATGTGAGATTCTTATATTGTGTTCTTCTTTATTGTTTGTTTCTTTTTCTTTTTTTCCTTTTACCCCAACGTATTGTCTTTTCGGCACTTGGGTGCTCAAAACGTGAATGTCATGGATGTATTAGTGTCAAAATTCGAAGGTCGAAAAGGCCGATTGTTACATGTGGTATCGGAGCTAAAGTTTAAGCGAGAACCTTGGCTTTTATTATGAGTTGAGTGTATTATATATACAAGAGTGCATATTTGTTATTGTTATAAAAATGTTTTATATTGTGTTGATTGGTCTGCTAAGTGGGTTATGGATTCTGATCAATACGAGTTGCTATCGTTATTGCTACAAACCGACATAGTATTGTTTTTGAAATTGGTAAATGGAATAATTTTATCGAGGATTATATTTTTATATATAAAAGGATAATTTTCAAAGAATTGATATAGTTACGTACGACGTGTTTGTTTGTTAGGAAATAATATTATTCAGTTATTATCATTTATTATTTGATTATTTATGTTCGACCTATTTATGAGCAGTTTTACCTTTACACTATATGAGTTGGGTGGATAGTAACTTGTAGGGACATTAAAATGTACACCTTGTGAATTAAGTTTCATAGTTTGACTGTAAGGCGTTCAGTGATAATTTTGGGTTAAAAATTTGATTTTAATAAAAGTTGTTTATTATAGACTTTGAGAAAGGTAAGATATTTTAATGGTAAGCACTTGTGTAATAGTTTTATATAAGAATATGGTTTATAAGTATAATTTATAAATATAAAAAGGATTTAAACTAAGAATTTGAGAACTTAAATCCTGGTGTTTTAAAAATTGTTATTTAAGATTTTGGAAAATAATACTAGTATTATTTGAAAGTAAATATTTGGGAAATTGGTTTATGGAATTGATATCATGATACTTAGTAATATTTACGAAGTATTTGATACCATTTTGAAAATGATTTTGGTTAAGTTTGAATGGCGTGGTTTGGATGTACAAAACTCAGTTATGTTGCTGGAAAATAATTCTGATGATGATTGTAGCATCATCGGCGTTTATTTTCGAGTTTCTAAGTGGGGAATGCTACTATAATAGCTATGCTACAAAGTTGTTTTGGTAAAATAGATTTTAATTTAAATCCCGGATGTATGATTTGATACAAAAGATGTATGTATTATGGTTTCAAATGATTGAAATGGAAACCGGGTGTTTAGTTCTTAAGTTTTCTGTTAAGATATTTTATGGGCTCATGTATTCTATGCATTAGGGTAGTTTGGTTTGTGAATCTCATTATGATACGGTGTTTAGTAGTTTTCATTTGTTGAAATGAAATGGAATTTTCGATAATTTTGGACAGTCGAAACTTCAAAATTTGTTGTAGAATTTAAAGCTAAGTGTTTTATGAAAATACAAAAGGTTAGCTTTTGTAACTCTTAGATGGAGAAAGTAGAATTTAAACAAGTTTTAAATTGATTGAATATCCACGTTAAGTAAAATGAATTGGATGTTTTAGTATATACTCTAAGGATGTAGTGGATGTATGTGGGTCGGCGGTGATAAAATGAAGGTGTGCGGAAAGGGGTTGGTGATCGTGACAGTTGGCTTGTCGCATATGGAGGAGCAGGTCGCGAATTAGCAGGGGACGTCGAAGGGGAAACGAACGACATGGATGAACTCAGGGTGCGACAAGGAGTAGTTTGGAGGTGGATTGGTGGTATCTGGAGGTCGAATTCAAATTGCGACCTGGACGTGATGAATTAGGGAAAATCGGTCGGAAGTTGAAATAGGCTATCGGGCTGGGTTTGTCGGGTCGAGCGCGCGGAGAGGAGATCAACAGAATCGACGGCGTTGGATTCAGCGAAGCATAGCTCTGTGTCATAGGAAATTGTGCACGACATCAATGGGTATCTTCGTATTAGCGCGCATGAACGATGAAGGAGAAGAAGAAGTGGGTAAGTGATTAAGATATTAATTTATTTGTCTGAGTTGATTAATTAAGTTATTAAGATGATTTCTTATATAAAGCGTAACTTTTGCATACGAGGTCCAATCGAGGCGCCATCTTTGCCGTTGCACTCGTATTATGATACTCTACGTTTAGGATAGATTTAAGTTTGGGTGAGTTGACTCACCGGTTACATGTATATTGTTGTGTATATAATTGTTGATATATTAAAATATAAATATTACAGTGAACAATGCAAGTTAATACTTTTGGACCCACCTTGTTTATGAAACAAGTGACAACATTATTATGAAGTAAAATCACTCTTTTGATTATCTATAACATGTATCATAGCCCAGACTACTTGTTTACATGTTTGATATTGCTATTTAATTAAGTGGAAATTATATTGTGAATGTTTGAAGCGATATAGTCGTTATAAACGTGCTTTGAAATCCCTGGCATTTGACATATGTTAAATTGGATAAATTGTGATATATTGTGGAAATATATATGTACATATATTTGTCTACACACGTTTTGGTGTGTTTGACACATAGGAATTAGTTTGGACATTTGTAGAAATTGGAATTGGAAGCTGTAAATGTTAGAAGTGAAAAGTTCGCTATGGATCCACTTTGAAATCACCGTGGTCGGCGATTTTAAAGTTAAATTTCAAAGACATCGTAGAGCTTCTTCATATTTTTAATAAGTACTGTAAGCGTACTTATTATTAGGAAAATATCAAGGTTTAAATATAATACTGATAATCATTTATGGATTTTTAAAGTAATGGTTTTAAATTATAAAACAGATTTTTAAATAAATGTTTTAAAATATGGGATAAGTATTTTAAAAGTATATTTTTAGTATACATAGTTTTAGAAAATTGATTAAAGATTTTATTGAAGAAATAAATGGCTTTTATATTATAATATCTCTAAAATTATTTATACTATTTTATTAAAGTGGAAAATAGTTACAATGACAAACTTTGAAAAAAAATTAAGCTTAAGGACAACATGTTTCATTTTTGGGCTTGAGGACAAACTTTGAAAAAAAATTAGGCTGAAGGACAATGCTAATAATAGTTAGAATTTTGTACAGTGTAAAACTGAATATAATGCTTGTTATAACTAGCATTTTCTATACTGTATAAATTTAATATAATGCTAGTTATAACTAGCATTGTCCTTCAGCCTAATTTTTTTCCAAAGTTGTCCTTCAGCCCAAAAATGAAACTTATTGTCCTTCAGCCTAATTATTTTCTTCAAAGTTTGTCCTTCTCCCTAATTCCCTCTTTATTAAATATCTTAGTTTTCTAAATAAATTAGTATGTGTGTGTTTTTATATTTAAAGGTATTTTTGTAAATTTAGAAATTTAGAAAAGAAGTTTAGTACTTTGTAAAAGAATATAAAGGATTTTTTAGATTATAACACTTATGTTATAATAAATAGTTTTGTGAATCGATTTAGATGGTATATTACCTTGTTTAACAAGTGAAGATGTCCTTAGAGCTTTAAATGAATGTTTCAAAGTTAATAGCAAGTTTGAAAGTGATTTTGAGTTTATAGCAACGATGTTTGGGCAACATTGGTTTTAACCCATTTAACTATACTTTTGAAAAGAAATTAGATCTTTAAAAAGGGAGTTTTAAAGATAATGATTAAGTGAAGAGTTTTGGGTTTGTTGTAAACAATGTTTTAGTAACATTTGTTTTTAAACACTTGAATAATATTTTAAAGTGGTAAAATATTGTTAAATGATTTTGAAAAATAATTCGATTAATAATGGAATTTTAAAGAGAATAACAAGTATGAAATGGTTTTAAGTTTGAAGTGACGATGTTTGAGTAACATTTGTCTTAAGCCCTTTGAAATTGGTTTGTGAATATACTTATATGGTTGAAATAACTATATGAATACTTCCGAGAAGTATTGAAGCGTATAGAAGTGAATATAGAAGTTTTATATATATAGTGAAGTTTAATTAACAATTGGAGTTCGTTTATAAAGATTTTATTGAGTAAAAATGACTTTTAATAATAA
The DNA here is from genome assembly GCA_030737815.1 of Allium fistulosum. Lineage (NCBI taxonomy): Eukaryota > Viridiplantae > Streptophyta > Magnoliopsida > Asparagales > Amaryllidaceae > Allium > Allium fistulosum. The sequence continues at coordinate 78,724,398 of CM060908.1, read as the reverse complement.
AATATATTTTTAATTAATAAAGAAAGATTAATTAACTTTATTAATTAAAAAGGGGACTAGAAGTCATTTTTATGATTTGATCGTGCTTGTGTGTTTCGATCGTGCTTTGTGTGTTACTTGTTTATGGATAGTATACAGGACTAGTTTCCGTATGTGATCATTCTCACTGTTATTGGAATTGGCCAAATATGATTGGAAAAAATCTTAAAGAAATACGAGAATTATATGGTACAGTTATCTTCGGTGATGTTATACTATATGTATAAACTGATTTTTTCTCTTCTAGGACATATGATATGGAAATCCATCTACTTAAACGTTTAGGAGGTGATCTCCGCTCTTATGTATTGTCTATTCATTTCCCACAAAACTAGTGTTGAGTTTACCGAAAATCCATCGATTGGCTTTGGAGCTCCCGGTAAGTGGGGAAGTGTACTTATATGAGATGACTTGAAACCGTAACCACTCATAAAACCATATATGTGTTCTATGCTTTCAAAAAGGTTCGTGATTGGTTCGAGATGCTGGAACCTATGTGGAGATTCGAGATCAGTTTAAGATGCTCAAACACATGTAGGTGTTCATGATCTATTCAGGATATGGGGATCCATGTGTGATTCCGAGATATGTTGAAATATGGGAATCCATGTGTGATTTAGAGATTTGTTGAGGAATGCATGTGTGATTCCGAGATCTATTGAGATATGGGAATCCATGTGTGCTTATTAGATTCATTCGAGTAGGGGACTCGTGTGTCGAGATCTGTTAGAGTTGTGACTTGTGTGTTGGGATGTTGAACGTAAATTCACCATCAGTAATGACAGAAAGCAGTCATAGGAGACACAGCCTATGGAGTTTAGCTAACTTAAAGGGTGCAGGCACTCCATTATAGTGTTACTTATGGATATGCATGCGGGAGTGATGTGACTCGGTGCCACGTGTTCGGGCATGGACCAGCCATGTTTTTTTATAGTACATTTTATTTAGAGATATATAATGCTCGGAAGAATATCTTTGATCCTTATGCAGGGGGACCGTTCTCGAAATACCAAGGGCATCTTCATGGAATCCTACACAATTAGTGAACGCACCATAACAGTTGTGATTGTATACCTATTATTGTTATGATGTACACTCACATGCATCATAGCTACGTGATTATTTATATTTTACTCCTTAGACATTATCATGTTATCACTGGATTTTATAATAGAAATGTTTTGGTTATCGTAAGGTAAAAGCCCATCCATGATTATTGCGGCGTGGTCTTATGAGATACCTATACATTTGAATGGTTTTATAAATATAGAAATCCATATGATTTGAGTTTCTCACGTTGGTTTACTAGATTGATCTAGTGTTATTCTCTTATAATGCTCGGGTCAGCTCAAGTATGTTTTCAGATTTAACCGCGGTTCATTGGAGCTCTTGGAAAGGGGCTAGATGATTTCCTACCGTATTTATTTTCTGCTGCAATACTTGTTTTTGTATATATCTGCATTTTTGATACTGTTCGGGCTGATGATAGGTTAGTTTGCTCTGATTGATGTATGTATATCAAAGTTTTCTTTTTGGTAAAGACCTTTAGAGATATTATATGTTATCGTTCCACATGTGAGATTCTGATATTGTGTTCTTCTTTCGTGTTCTTTTTCTTTTCTTCCTTTGCCCTAACGTTCTGTCTTTCCGGCCCTTGGGTGCTCGACATGTGAATACCGTGGATGTATTTGTGTCAACATTCGGGGGTTGAAAAGGCCGACCGTTACAGACAGCTTGTCGAGAAACAACAACCTTTTATTCCTCGGTGTTGTAGAATTTATATCCCATTGAGGAAAATCCTATAAATTTATACAGTACCGATCTTCCTTCTAGTTTATTCGACCTAATGTTCTAAACGTAGGCCGTACAACCCCACACTTCATATACTTGAGTTAGGGTTTCTTACCATACCACATCTCTTATGCTGTTTTAGGCACAGATTTAGTGGGTAACAAGTTCAACATATGCGCTGTAGTTTCTAGCGCATATCCTCAATAGGACAGAGGTAACTCGGCTTTACTCATCATAGAATGAACCATATCTAATAGGGTTTGGTTTCTTTGCTCTGACACACCATTATTTTGTGGAATATAGGGTGGAGTAATCTGAGAGATAACCCCGTTATCTTTTAAGTACTATTGTAATTCCTGTCCAATGTACTCATCTCCTCGATTAGATCGAAGAAACTTAACCTTACAGTCCATTTGGTTTTCTACTACGTTTTTATACTCAACAAGTTTCATATAGACATCAAACTTGTTCTTCACAAGATATATATATCCTAGTATCAAGAAATCATCAGTGAATGTAACAAAGTTAGAACAGTTTTCCTTGGTGATTATAGGCATCGGGCCACATACATCACTATGTACTAGGTCCAAGAGTTCATTAACTCTTTCATTGCTTCCACTAAAGGGGTGCTTGGTCATTCTACCTTTGAGACACAACTAACATTTTATCAAATGTTTCATAATTAAGTAATGGGAGAAGACCATCGGTTTTCAGTTTGTGTAGTCGTTTCTCATTAATATGACTTAGCCTACAATGCCAAAGATAACTATTATTTACGTCAACATTAGAAGAATTCCTCACGGCATAAACATAATTAGTGCCAATCGTATAAATGTCATTATCTAAAATACCATCATAGACTTTATTACTATTCATATAATGTTCTTAACATTATCAGCACATTAAAATACATAACCAATCTCAAACAATCTAGACACAGAAATGATACCATAAAGTCTTTTACATAATAGCAATTATTTAATATTACAAATAATCCATTTGGCAAAGATAAATGATAGTCTTTAACTGTTATTGCATCTACTGGGATCCATCGGCAACTTAAAACCTCATTTCTACCTTTGCTAAATGATGTTTGCTCCTAAGTCCCTGTAACGAATTACGAATATGAGTTCCAGATCCAGTATCCAAAACGCAAGACAATTTATTGATTGCAAATAATTTTTGAATCATAAATGTACTTGATGTAGCAACATAACTTTTCTGTTTCTTCTCTTTAATAATCTTTAAGTATTATAGATGGTTCTGTTTCCAATAACCCTTATTGTGATATTGATGACATTTACCCTTGTCGGCAGCAGTAGTTTTCTTACTTTTCTTGTTAACCCCCTTTTGCTTCTTCGAACATTTCGAAATGACGTGTTCCCTTTAATAGAAAGTACGGTCCTTGATCTTTGGACAAAGACTCGGCTGACCTCAACATATTGAGGAGCTCTATAAGGCTTACGTTCAGCTAGTTCATATTATATTTTAATATGAACGGCTTATATTGGGGAGTAAGAGATCTAAGGATTAAGTCTACTTGAATTTCATTGCTTATCTCTACGTCTAATTGTGCAAGTAGTCTATCAATATAGCCTTTCATCGTTAGAACGTGATCATCCACTTTCTGTTCTTTGGTCATTTTAGTGTTGAACAGTCTCTTCGAAAGTTTGTACCTTATGAAATGGGACTGTTCACCAAAAAGAGCTTTGAGACTATCAAAACCTCACAGACAGACATGTTCTTGTGTTGCCTTTGCAACGGCTTATGTAACGTAGACAACACGAAAAGTTGGCGATCTCTAGGTCTGAAACCCATTTCCCATAAGCAAGCCAAAGTTTGGGATGTACATCATCAACGGGTTGTTCTTTAGGTTCGCATGTAATGGCCGACCAAAGATGCTCATAAGTCAACGCTATCTTAATCGCTCTTAGCTAATTGATATAGTTTGGTCCACTAAGCTTGTTACTTTTAGAAAACAATTTTAGAGTTGACATTATCTGCAAGTTTTAGTTGTTAGATTATTAAGACAATATCATAGTAGACGTTCTTATAATATTAGTAAGGTTAAACTATACGTTTCATTTTATTAACAAGCTCCCACTAGTCTTTTATGTTTCGCCATACCCTAAGCTGAAACGTAGAAGTCTTTCAACTTCACTAGTAGGTGTTAGGACTCATCCGTCTTGGAATTCTAACCTTAAGTTTGCTGAACTAATCATAGCTCCACGGACAATGGATAACGTCTTATCAGTTGTATCATATACAACTTCTAACCCATGGTATCTTATCCTAATTTCACATCGACCATGAGTTTTCTCAATAATTCGAAATGAAATTATTCACTCATACCTACCATATCGCGACGGCCTAAGTATAGTATATGTACCCTGAGTTTGCTCAACAAATACATATAGTTATCTTACCTCGTCTATTCAATATATTAATAATACTGCACATAACATCCCTAGCTTTAGTTTGCTCATCAACTAAGGAGTATACAAGTAATTTATTAATATATATATATATATATATATATGGTAGAGTACAAAATCATATTATATTGAGTGATATATATTTCTTATGAAATACGCTCATGATTCAAGTGTCTGATACATCGGGAATCACAACATATGTACATTTACTTATGTATTTATTCCATTAGCCTAGTTAGGGTTTCTACAATGTTCTACCATTAGTTTATACATTCATATTATATAAGTTCAATTATAACTTAACTTTTATATTTTAATTAGTTTATATAATAATCTTATGTACAACTTTGTGTTAATTAAATCATATTTAATTAATTTTAATTAATTAAATCTTTGATTAATTGCTTATTACCTAATTTAACACATTATATTGAATATTTATGTACTATAACTTTTATAATAATACACATATATCATATATATGGGTGTGTATTTTAATTTATTAATTAACCTTTAATTAATTCATTTAGTTAAACAAATTTAACTAAATGTATTAATTTCGAAAAATTATTTTACATACATACTTGTATAGTTGTATTGTCTTAGACATTTCAAAACGACATAACATATATCAATATATTATACATGCATATATGTACATAAATTAATTAACTTATTAGATCAATTTTTTTTAATCTTATCAATAAATTAGTTTTCGAAATTAATGTTTAAATTTTCAAACACTTTGAAAATTTTGTTATCATTTCAAACATTTTGAAAACATATGTTATATTATAACTTCTATAATAGGCATATTTCATTTTAAATTTAACTTTTAAATTTAAAATCTTTAACCTTAATTTTGGAAATAATTTTGAAATTTAGCCCAAGGCCCAATTCAAATTTGTGCTTTTTCTATTAGGGACAGCCTTTGAGCTCACTTTACCTTTCAGGCCAGATTGAAAACCAGGTAGGACATGGTACTTGATTACCCAATTTCAATCCTAGACATTACCTTTTTAGATATTGTACTAAGTGGGTAAGCTTAATTAGTTAACCCTAATATAACTAATCTAGACCACATAGACTATTGGACTCTGATATCATTTGAAGGAGCCAGTCGGATGTGGGATAATAGGGTAAATTTCAAAATGTTTTCCTGTGTTTCTTTGTTGGGCCTATGTAGTTTAAATTCATTTAAAACTTTTTTAAATTTTCCTCTTAGAATATTTTTCATATTATTACAATTGTTTAAAATTATTTAATTTAATTTTAATTAATTGTATATTATGATGAGTGCATCAAATGCACTCATGTGTATAGTATAAGTGCAACATATGATAAGTGTACATAATTAATGTGAAAGTTGTTTAAATGTTATGATTTGCACCGCAACGGACACATGTTCCCTCTATATATGTCTTTGTCATCTAAAACATGAATTTTTTTAAATAAAGATATTTATACGTACATATATATATACATATATATATATTTGTGTGTGTGTTTACATGTGTATATATATATGTGTGTGTGTGTACACACGCACACACCCAAATAATAAATATTTTGTATAGCAATTTAAACTGAAATCGACTTTATTTATATTACACACAATAAATAAATACAATGTCTAATTAAAGTAGTTTAAAACTTTACTACTACATCTTACACAAAACCCCTTTTAAAACTTCGAGTTAAATAAAAATATCCACACACACATAAATGATATTACATAAATAAACTAATGTACACATACAAACAAAAACAAATTTGAAACAAAATATTATAATATACATGTAGTTTATGAAATAGAAGGTTTCCTTTAAACAAGATTTAGTACTAGATTAGACACAGTTGTAGAACAAGGAATAAATCATTAATTTAATGTTTTTCTTTTTTTTAATTAACAAAATATGTTTTAGAATGATTTAAAATATAACAGAATTAAGTCATCATATTATGTCGTCAACTAGATTAATTAATGTAATTCTTTCAAAGTTTTATTCACATGGAAATTTATGTGTAAACATTCAAAAATAAATCTTTTAATATGAAAAATGACTTTAACAAGAATATCCCAAAATTTAATTTTGTTTCGTTTTTTTTAAATAACAATAATAAAATCGGATGACATAGGCATATACAAATTCATGATAAGAAGGTCTAGATCTAGATTAAACAAACTAGATAAATAAACTTACAGAACAAAGATAAATGAAATTATTACTGTACATAACAAAATAGCAGTAAACATAGCATGAGTTTTTCTCTCAACATGATAAGAATATACAGTTGTTTCAAGAAGGGGTTTGAGACATTCAAGTCAAAATCCAAATTCACACATATGAACAGAGGGGAGAGGTGAGAATTAAGGGTAAGTAAACAAAATTAAAAGATATGTAAATATATAGAATTACCTTAGGATGAAGCCCGGAGAGACACCTTAGATGTTAAAACAATTCCTAGATATGATAGACCACTCTCTAGATCTGCAGTAATCAAGACCTTCTTCTATTTGATTTTGCTTGATTAAATTTTGGAACTTTGTTGAAGCTTTCTATCATGAAAATTCAGCCTAAACGTTTCCGTAGAGAGGAAAGAAAATGATAGAGAGAAATCTAATTAAAGGAGGAAATAAATACGTAATGAAGATAAGATTTTTCTCTCTCCTTTAATTATGATTGCCCCTTCATTTCAATTTCAAAAACCCATCCCCTTATATACATCATAGTTGCCCATCATATTGGGCTATGGGTCCAAAAATTTTCCAAAATCTAGTTAGTATTATCTCCATTTAAATCTTGTTTTAATTTCCTATCGATATTATATATCGATGCGCGCATTTATAATCTTTTATACACGCACATTTTTAAATATCAATGGAAATCAAATAAATCAAATAAGAAATATTTTTAACAATTAATATTTCACAAATATTATTTAGTTTAATTTATTTTAAGCCTATTTCGATATTTATCTTGTTTAAATCGAATTTAAACATTCTATCGATATTGTATATTAATATGCACGTTTATAACTATTATGTACGCACTTTACTAAATACTAATGACATCCAAAAAATTAAATTAAAATTCATAATTAATATTTCTTAAACATTAATTAATTTTCAACAATTAAAAATTTATTAAATTATGTGGCTGATTTGGAATATTAATCATTTCGGTTGTGCGACTCAAAGGTGTAAATTCAATCAGCGATTAATATCGAACAATTCAAATATTAACGTTCACACATCACCTTAGCTAGTGGTGTGACATTTTGGTTGAATTTATAGCCTAACGCATCCTTTGGCAAAATCCAATTTTACTTATTATAAGTATTACCCATTAGTTCAAGTATTTGCACTAATTCTCTTTGTCAAAACTATATCACTTTGGACTTATGGAATTTGGTGATGGTTAATATTCCAATATCGTCCATATTCTACGTTATAGTCCAAACACAAAGTGCTTAGTTCAATAATAACAATTATTATTAACTGAACTAATTTGGCCAGAGATATTGACTTTGAGTTGATTCAGTTGACTACGATACTAACCCTATATAATCAAGGAGACAAATCCTCCCTTGAATAGTATTTCACTTCCAGTACTTCCACTTGACCCAACTATAGTCATTTGATGGACTTTGTGTCATGATTTGAATATAATAAAGCGGAGCTTTCATATCGGAGATCGACAATATTCTCTAGTCAAGAGAATTGTGTAAGTCACATTCATATCTTCTGTTTGACCTTATTTTTTATTAACCAACAGAAAAATATCAAGTGATTCATTCCATAGTTATCCAATACCTATCAGTACGTAACCCCTAAGTGCTCCCAGTAGTCATGAGTAATACACCACCAACATTTGGAGAGCATTACATACTATAGTCTCAATGGATGCATCGACATCCAATCTCGATGTATCTCGACATCCAATCATTTCAATCAGTCTCTCGAGAACCGACCGAGCTAGGCCCTTAATGAATGGATCTGCTATGATGTCCTTGATATCTACCCTTTGTATCATGACCTCTTTCTTCTCAATGATTTCGCTAATAAGGTGGAACTTCCGAAGAATTTGCCATAACTTATTGTGTACCCTAATCTCCTTTGCGATCTTTATCGCCAAATTGTTATCATAGAATAATGCCATTGGATTCCTGGTATCGGGAATCACCCTGAGCTCAACTAAAAACTTGCGCATTTAGATCGCCTCTTTAGCTGCTTCATCGAGGGAAATATACCCGACATCCATCGTCGAGTTAGCTACTATTTCTTATTTGGAACTTTTTCAACCGACGGCTCCGCCGTTGAGTGTAAAGACATAACCTGACACCGATTTACTGTCATCAATGTCACTTAGAAAGCTTGAATCCATATACCCTTCATAAGGAGGTCCCCATTTCAGTATATAAGGAATATATCTCGGGTATTTCTCAAATACTTCGGTATACATTTTATGGCCATCCAAAGCTTTTCTATAGGATTAAACTAGTATCGGCTTATGCATCTAATGCATATGCCACATCCGATCTTGTACATAGCATAGTACATTATGGATCCTATGGCTGAAGCATATGGGATCCGCTTCATATGCTCTTTCTCGTCATCAGTACGAGGAGTGTCCTTCTTAGAAAGGATGATCCAAACTACATTTGATCCCCAGCTACTTCGACTGTCCTTTTGTTATAGTCTTCTGAAGAATCCATTCATTACCTTTTATTGTCGAGTCACTACTCTATTGTTCATATCTGTCATCGTTCTGTCCATCTCTTCTCTAATTACGTATATCGATGTATTAGAATTTGAGGACACCTCCTAGTTGCCCCCACGTCCTTGTAGGCTTCCTCCAGCAATAAATATTGTGTTAGGTTTCTTCATCTTCCCCAAATCACTTTTCAGGTTCTCAAATTCAAGTTCTCTCGGTGAAAGCACCAAAATATTTGGACCAAAAACGACACAAACACCCTCAAGCAGTAAATGTAAATTATAAAGGAAAAGAGATTAAAAGAGAGAAAAGAACATGTAACTTTTATAGTGGTTCTGCAAATACTCCGGCCTACATCCACTTAATTGTTTTCTATTGATTGTGCTTTGCTCTAACAAAGTATATTTTACAACTTGTATTTCACAACTTGGGTGTGGATAGTGTCTAGTTCGATATTGATTCACTCAACTTGTTTAGATTCAAAGCAAAGAGGAGAAGGATCTTCCTAGAAGTCCATATCCTCCACTATTTATAAATGAACACCGTCATAAAAAACGCTCGAAAACTCTAGCCACATTCTCCATATCGTGCACTAACTTCTTCCAAAAGATCATGATCGAACTAACCCGAGGCTGCTCAACTTAGACCCGAGTTGCACTCTACAACTCAGTGCCGAGTTGATCCTATAGGGCCCGTATGCATTACTTTGTTTTGGTTTTAACTTTGTTTTGCTTTCCACTCTTCAAGTAATGCTTGGTCATGAGTCATAGCCTTCAACTCGGGTCCTAGTCAAGTTGACCCTTTTGTTTATCCTTTAGCCTTCCTTTGCTCTCCTATTTTTCTATTGTGCTTCCTTGCCCCTACACTTTACTTTTGTTTTCCTTTTGATCATGCCATGCTGGCTCTTCTTTACTTTGGCCTCATGGCTCAGCAAATGGCACAACACAGACCCGAGTTGTAGATGCCGGGTTGAGGTGGTCAAATTATGGTATTTTATCTTTTTTTTTATTATCACTTAAGCTTCTCTACTTTATTATTTTATAATGTTCCCCAAGCTTCAGTATCCATTTATGTATCGTTCTTTAGTTCAGTTCAACTATGAAGTAAGCAGGCCAGTCGGAAGTGGGATAATAGGTCAATTCCAAAAAAATATCTATTGGATCTTTATTGGGCCGATGTAGTTTAAATTCTTTTAGAAGTTCACTAAATTTTTCTTTTTAAATTTTCTTTATATTATTATTATTATAGTTTAAAAATTGTTAAAATTAGTTTTAGTTAATTGTATATTATAATGAGCGCATCAAATGTACTCATGTGTATAGTGTAAGTGCAATATATGAAAAGTGTACATAGTTAATGTGAACATTGTTCAAGTATTGGGATTTACACCGGAACAGACACATTTCCCTCTATATATGCCTTTGTCATCTAAATCATGAATTTTTTAAATAATGATATCTATATACATATATGTACACACACATGTATAAATACTCACACTCATATATGCACAATAAATATTTTGCATAGCAGTTTAAATTGAAATAAACTTTATTTATATTACACTAGTTTAAAAGGTTACTAATACATCTTACACAAAACTCCTTTTGAAACTTTGAGTTAAATACAAATATCCACACACACATAAATGATATTACTAAATAAATAAACTCGTGTACATATAAAATGAAAACAGATTTGAAACAAAATAAAATAATATACATGTAATTTGTGAAATAGAATGTTTCCGTTAAATAAAGATTAGTACTAGATTAGACCCAATTGTAAAACAAGGAATGAATCAATAATTTAATGTTTCCCTTTTTTGTTTTAATTAATAATTTTTTTTAGAATAATTTAAACATAAAATAATTAAGCCATCAGATTATGTAGTTGGCAAAGATTAATTAATGCAATTGTTTCAAAGTTTTATTCACATAGCAATTTACGTGTAAACATTCAAAACTAAATCTTCTAATATAAAAACTGACTAATTAACAAGAATATTCCAAAATTTAATTTCGTTTTTTTTCTAAATAACAATAATAAAATCAGATGACATAGGCATATTCAAATTCGTGATTAGAAGGTCTAGATCTGGATTAAACAAACTAGATAAATAAACATATAGAACAAAGATAAATAAAATTATTATTGTTCATACTAAAATAGTAGTGAACATAGCTTGGGTTTTTTTCCAACATGATAAGAATATGTAGTTATTTCAAGAAGGGGGTTTGAGACTAATATTTGGAACACACAACCGTCCCTTCCTCCTCGACTACCCGTTTTGGTCAAGAGTAAAATCTTTCAAATAATCAATCTCACTTTCCTCTTCAAGTTTTCTAATTCGCTCCGCTAGTAATGGATCATCTTTTTGCTTAGAAGCAATTCTTTCAACTATTACTAGTTGAATTTCTAAACATGACAATATTACGGTATTCTAACTAGAACTAGCCATTGGCCTTAACCGCACACCATAAGTAGCAATGCCTCTAAATCTTTCCATTCTGCTAACCCTAGAAAACTTCTTATCTTAGTCACAGTCTCGGGCCTCTTCCAATTATTAACAGCTGCAATCTTAATTGGATCTAATGAAAACCATTCTTTGGGACTACATGACCAAAGTACTTCATTTTTTTCTTCCAAAAATGACATTTTTAAAAAATTTCCTTTAGTTAATGCTACCTCAACGTTTCTAGCACAATTTTACGATGAACTTCATGGTCTCGTTCATTCTTAGAATATATCAAAATGTCATCTATAAACACTAACACGAATCTCTCCAAATGCTCTCTGAAGATCCGGTTCATCAAATTCACAAAGTAAGCAGGTGCATTGGTCAGTCCAAAGGGCATGACTAACCATTCATATGAACCTTATCTTGTTCAAAACACCGTTAATGGAATGTTGTCTTCCGCTATTCTCAATTAATGGGATCCGGTAGATAAATCCAATTGGGAAATTACCTTGGCTCTACTCAACCGATCAAAGAAACCGTTTATTTTCGGCAAAGGTTGTCGATTCTTTATCGTCTTCTCATTTAACTTGCGATAATCAATACACATCAATGATCCATCCGATTTCTTCACGAACACCATGGTCGCTCATTAAGCTGGACTGCTTGGTCCAATAAAATTCTTTCCTCCAAAGTCCACCAGCTACACCTTTAACTCTTTTATCTCAGTACGTGTCATTCTGCTAGGCGTTCTACTTACGGGTTCAGTTCCAGGTACAAGATCTATTCGAAACTCAATAGCTCATTTCGGTGGTAGTCCTGTAACTGGCTCAAAAACATCTACATATTCTCATACAACAAAACCCCGATTCACTTCATCCTCAACTTCCATTGTACCCAATAAAGCACATACATCGAAATTCGAAATTTCTACTAAGTATACAATTCGATAACGGTTATTAGGGTGTTTTCATGATATCTTCCTATCCTAGCAAAATATCATATCATCATATCTGCTTAACCAATCTATAGCCAGAATAATCCCAAAACCCACAAAATCAAACATACATGTAAATTACAGGTAAATGCATGACCTAACAGCTCAATTTCTAAATGGTCACACCTTATCTCAAGAGATGCATAACCTTCTATCGAATTTGCAATCCTTAAGAAAGTAGTAAGATATGATGATTCTAAATTTAACAAATCTACCAAGCATTGTAAGATAAAAGAATGTGATGCACTAGTATCAAATAATACTTTACAAGTATGCCATGAATACCTTCCATTGTAAACTTTCCTTTCTCTTATGCAGTTGGTCTAGAAAGTGATGGCTCTAAAGCAACAACCTTCCCTTTATCATCCTTGACCACTTCTGGACACTTATTCTTATAATGCCCCACTTGGTTGTAGTAAAAACACTTCACGTTTTTCTTTCCCACAACCGTCTTTCCAACTCCAAATTGACACTTATTAGCAAAGTGCCCTTTCTTATCACACTTAGAGTAAACAATATTAGCTTTCCTTATCCTGGCTGCTCCATCCTTCTGAGCTCCCTTCTTCTTGAAGAACTTTCTTTTCTTTTCTTGAGAACCTTGAGTCTCCACAGGCTTATCACTTCCAAATGTCAAAGCATTTCCTCCAACCAAACCAGCTGCAACTCCAGCTTGCAGTATATTTACAAAAAACTTGTACATAACCCCCATATCTACTGGTGGTGTGTCGACACTCACATTGGCACTGGTTGACACTGATTCCTTAATGTCGGGTCGAACATTTCCATTACTTGGGGTTCTTCGTCCACCTAGATTCACTCTTTCGTTTCTTTCTTCCATATCTTACTTTCTCAAAATCTACATATGAGTCTTCGTAAGGTACAGAAGAATGGTCTAAGAGAGAGGGGAGAATAGAGATAGGATGCTTAAGTATGTTACTATACTGTTATCCCATAACCCAATTGTATTCCCTGATTTGTTTAGATTACATTTTCAAAACCTTTTAAGTGTTATCTCATCAAAATCCATTAAGTTAAACATAAACCTATGCTCTGATACCAAGTTATAACATCACCCATTTTGAGGTCCAAAACTAATTGTTACGAATGTTGTAGTCATCCATAGTATTAAGTTCCGATGACGAAATGAGGTCAGTTAATTTTATCTATAACATCAAGAGCATATGAATATGAAAATTCTCAATAACTTATTTCATTAACAACATTCATATTCATTACATCCCATCACATAATCCCATCAATTCAACGTTCGAAGAAAATATAATAATAATTACAATTATATTCCAAGAGCGATATATGAAGATGCCCTCTTGGGTGATCAGAGTCTAACTACTTGACAGTTATAAATCATGTCATTATGTCCATTCAAACAAAACATAAGCTTTGAACAACAAAGCGAAAATAAACTCCTAATATTAGCTAGCTTGCCTCCTGCACGTCTCCGGAAGCTTATTCATATAACCTGAAATTCCCTACTCCCGACCTACTCAAATGAGTATCCGAGAGTTTAGGGAAAAGATAAAAACTTCGGGTCAGAAAAAAAGTCTGGTGTGAATAATGATATACCATCTCGAAGCAAAATAGATATCTAGTGAGACCATGCTGCTAAACAGAACAGGTTTTCCCCTCACTAGCATTTCATCTAAATATGTCAATCATAAATTATGCACCAATAACTACAATGGTTAGAACAAACATAACATGATTACATGCATTCATGCAACATAAGTAAGTCTGGCTAGTTTGTCATCCTAGGGTTATGCACACCCAAGGTTTACCCTTCCAAAAATAGACTGTCCATCTCAAATCATAATTTTCCTAGGGTCACCATGAGGCTAATTGTTTTGTAGGCCAACCAATAACTTATCGGGCTGATGCAGGCCAAAACATTTAACCGGATATTCAAAAATCTCCAAATACGGTTAGGAATAAAACTGGACTATCTGTCCAAATTAGGGGACTATCTGTCCCTATATCATAGTTTTCGTTGGGTTACTATGAACTTACCATTTTTCATAGGTAACCGGTCAACTTTATTTGGAATCATAGAACCTACTAGTTTTTACAGGTAACTAATCAACCTTATCTGAAATCATATGGACAATCTATCTTATATATCTTAGTTTTCCTAGGGTAGCTATAAACCTACTAGTTTTCACAAGTACCTAAACTATTATTCCATCTTTTGGCAAGGTCGTAATATGATCAACTTGGTTAGAAACGGATGGTTACCAGGCTTGAGAATAAGTGGTATATAATACCATGGACGATGGTCAAGCAGATCCAGACCTGGATCCAATCAAGATGCAATCAGTATGGAGTGACAGGCATAGCCCCATGAAGCTATATTCCAAATTTCAAGTCGATCGGAGTTCATATGGTCGAGTTACGGACAATGCAAGTATTTATATGGAATGATCGGGAATGATCCATAAACAGCTCAAATAAGTGAAGATCATCGATATCTCAAAATCCACAAGGTCGATTCACTTGAAACTTTCAAGGAATCAATATGTTAAAGGGTGGAGCCCACAAAAATGATCGCAGGTCAAAACTCTAAGGTTCAAGAAATGTCGATCATTTTATGCCTATCCTTCCTAACGATCGGTGTAACTCATCAAACAATCCAAATGCAACAAAGATTGATCCATATCTTGCAATGTACAACTCAGAATGACTTCATATTTAGGAGCAAGGCATAGAGGCATGTAGGACACCCACAAATGATCGAATGGCAAACAGAGGCAAAAATAACGATTAGTGTAATTTATACCGATCGTTCCAAAATAAGAAGTTATGTTCGCCGATCGTTATGGTGGGCCCTTTTGGACCTGGAGAGCCTTCTGCCGAAATCTTAGCGAAATATCTCGTTATCTCACCCTATAAATACAGATCTATTGGTTCATTTTCAGGATCTTTATGCTACTTGATACTCTGGACTCTTTTGTAATCAAGTTCTAGCTTTGTTCTACTGTTGTAATGAGATTCACAAGAGAGTAATAAAGGATAATCTTCAAAGTGGACATAGGCATACAACGCCGGACCACTATATACCTTTGTGTCCTTGATTACTGCTTATTCTCTATTACTTACTTGTTCATTTACTCAGTTTAATTTTTCTTTTCTTCACTTACTTCTCTACAAAAGCTATTCTTGGGTGTTTGTAACCATTCTTGGTGCAAACATTTTGGTGCTTTCACTTAGAACCTTGATTCTCAGCTTATTGGGATCCCTTTTGTTGCTACTGGATTACACAAATCCCCCGAAGGAGATCCATAGTTATCTTCAGAAAGTTTGCTTGTTCTACTCATATTTGCAAAAATCTAAGCAAAGCTATCAACAATGGTGAGGAACACTAGATCTACTTCTCAGAACGTGGAAGGAAACAAAAATGCTAGTATCCAACAATGAGGCCCGAGCAGTCAACTAATGGATGTGAATGCTGAACCAATTGAAGTCCAGAATCCAAATGATTCTATTCTATCCAACAAGAGCTGAATTCTAGAATCTGATGAGAGAGCTAATGAACAGCCGTCGAGAATTAAATCAGCAGATTCAGGCCAATATCAACCTAATGAACCAACTCAGTCAACAGCAGCGAGGAAAAGCATGAAGGGACCCTACCCCATACTCGGCATCAGAGAGTTCTAGTTCATCAGATGAGTATCATAGGCATAGGCATTGTAGAATAGATGTATATCATGTAGAAACTTCATGGCATCATTAGGCAGACCATCATGGTCTGCTAGGAACTGTGCAGTTAAAGCGCTCGGCAGATTCAATGCGGCGGAGGTGCAAAATGTTGTAGTGGGGATACATCGAGGATATAGCGGGATATAGCGGATGACTCTAAAATAGTATATAAAACTCATACTTAATGTTTTTACAAATATATAAATGGTAATTAAATGAAAAATTAACATTTAATTGAATTATAATTAATACATAAATAATTTTAAATAAAAACCTGTGCGAATATACTGTAAATAAACGTAAAACTGTTATATAGCATAATTGAATTTAGCAGAATATTGAGTATTTTCATTTCTGAAAATATATTAAAAATTCAATTAAATAAATTAGTTTCATAATTTTATAATGTATAAATGTCATTTTTCAATTCATTCTTTTAAAGAAGATATAGCGGAAATAGCGGAATATAGCGAGAATAACGGGATATAGCGGAAATAACGGGGCTTAAAGTGGAAAAGCTATATTTGGGGCTATATGGAAAAATCATAGCGGTAGAAATCCGCTATGAGATATAGCAGGGTTATAGTGGGGTAATAGAGGGGCATTAACTGCACAGGCTAGGAACGATCAATGCTGATCCCTCCACCAGAGAAGGGAACTTACCTATGCACGTTGGATTCAAACTGGAGTTGCTGCGGTCGATTTGGATGTTGAAGCTCAGTTAAATATTGACCAAGTGCTTCCCCAGAATGACCAAGAAGTGAATTTACGAGATACACATTGAGAAGATGTTGACCCAAGAAGGCATGGAACGGCTCGTAGACATCGACCAAACCATTCACGTGAGGTGAAACACGACCATCGCTTGGCGCCAACTATCCAAACGTTGGACTTGTTGGCTATGATTAGACAGTTAGTGAGGGAGAGCTAAGGCTTGACCAATGATGACTGGGGGATCTCGAGAAGCCATACCTCATTCACTAATAATGTCCTACATGCAGAGTATCCTTGGAGGTTCAACATGTCGTCAATGCCTGCCTATGCGGGAAAAAACTGACCCCAAGCAGCACATCATGAGATATGAATGGCTGATGGATTCCGCATGAGCAGTTGATGCAACAAAGTGTAAATGTTTTCCCATAACTCTCTCTGGAATAACAATGATGTGGTTTATAAGGCTACCCCCACGATCGATCATTAGATTTGGTAACAAGGTTTGTGGAGTAGTTCTGAATGCACACAACTCGCCCCATGAATGTAATGTCCCTGTCCAGCGTGATCCAGGCTTTCGGAGAACCGTTGAAAGGTTATTTGGAGAGATTTCATATAGCTGTTACAGAAATCAGTAATCCAAATGACCATGCAATACTGATGGCGGTGACAAGTAGGATCAATCCAAAATATGATTTTGGCGATTTTTTAGCCGGCAAGCCACTCGCAACATTAGAATGCTATTACGCAAAGAGGCTCAATATTTGGGGAAGGAGGAAGCCAGATCCTCCGGGATGAAGAATGTCACAGGACCAACTGGAGAGGGAGTACAGAGTAATATTGCTGTAAAGCAGTCTGATTAAAGCTCTGGAAAAGTTCAAATGAATGCCCATAACAAACTAAATCAAGAAAAGAAAGGTGGAGGTAGGAGCCATGAATGAAAGAGGGATTCTGGAAGAGGAAAGCCTAGGATTCCGATGTACAATACTTACACGCCACTGAATTCGTCCCTAGAAAATGTCTATTTGTCTACCTGCAATACCATGCAGTACAGTAAGCCGCCTCCAAAAGAATCAATAGAGAAGCAGAAACAAACCGGGAAATACTGTCGGTTTCATGAATGCTATGGGCATAACACAAATGAATACAGGCATCTCCAGGATATTATCAAAAAGCTGATTCGAGAAAGGAAGTTACAGCAGTTTGTAAAAACCTCACAGGATGGCGAGCAGGGGGCATCTGACCCCAACCGAGGACAAGCACCGCACATGGCTAAGGAGCCTATGCAGACCGGTGGAAGATTGGTGATCAATACAATAGTCGAAGGACCATATTCAATTGATGAAAGTTGGCACGAGATGGAGCACTATGCTAGTGCGATTATGCATGTGGATTTTGAATGTTGTTCAAATACGGAGGATGGAGCTCTGGCAAAACAGCAACGTACAATGGCAGATGATATCGTGTTTAGAAACAAAGATGCGATAAGGTGGAGACTCCGACAATTGACCCAATGGTCATTTCGGTCATGATCGGCCCCGCTTTTGTCAGAAGGATATTGGTTGATTATGGAAGTTCTGTAAACATAATTTTCAAAAAAGCTTATGATCAGATGAGGATGGAAGTAAAGGACTTGAAACCGTCTAAAGCCCGCATCCATAGCTGTAACTGTGCCACAACTGAAGCTGTTGGTTATCTTGAATTACCTGTAGAGTTGGGAGAAGGTGACCATAAGAGAGTGCGGATTTTGCCTTTTGTTGTTTTGGATGTTGACTCTCCATACAACGCTTTTTTGGGCCGACCGGCCCAAGCTGAGTTCCGGGCAGCTCTTGCCCCATGGTATTTGACTTTGAAGTTTTCGATAGATAATGGTGTTGGAGTTGTTCATGGTGATTAGGCAACTGGAGGTACCTGTTATGTAGCTGAGTTGAGGGATGTTCAATGGAGGGAGAAAGGTAAGGGTGTAGACATGACGGTCCATATCCAAGCCACTGAAGATTGATAACTAGCGCTTGATCCCTGGCTCGGGCGCCACAATCGGTTCTATAGAGATATAGATCCAAGAGATGACGAAAAGGAGCCCAAAGAGACCAAGACTGCACCAGCTGCTGACGATTGACATTACAGTTAGCCACGATGACCCTTCACGGGTCCTAAAGTTCGGATCACAGCTCAGCCTTTTAATAATGAAAGAACTTGCTGGATTTTTCCGAGCGAATTTATAAGTGTTCACTTGGACTCACTCTGACATGTGTGGGATCTCGCCTGCCATTGCAAGCCATGCATTGAATATCGATTCGAGGTATGTCTCGATGAAACAAAAAAGACATGGTATGGATCCGAAGAGATCTGCTGCTCTTAAAGAGGAGGTGGATAAACTCAAGGGCAATAGGTTTATTCACAACGCCCTCTACCCTAAATGGGTATCTAATCCTGTACTTGTGAGAAAGGCAAACGGGAAATGGAGAACATGCGTTGATTACTTAGACTTGAGCAAGCCATGCCCAAAAGATAGTTTTCCCCTTCCATGGATCGACCGGCTGGTAGACTCGACCATGGGACACGAATTTCTTTCTTTCATGGATGCGTACTCAGGATATAACCAAATCCCGAAGCACATTCCCGATCAAGAGCACACCAGCTTTATTACCGACGTTGGGCTATATTGCTATGTCGTGATGCCGTTTGGACTAAAAAATGCAGGAGCGACGTATCAGCGCCTAGTTAACAGAATGTTTAAAGATCAGATTGGAAAAACAATGGAAGTATATGTGGATGATATGCTAGTGAAGTCATGACGGTCTAGCGACCACATTAGAGACTTGGTAGAAATGTTCGACATCCTCAGAGATTATAAAATGAAGATTAATCCTATAAAATGTTCCTTTAGAGTTGCATCAGGAAAGTTCTTGGTTTCATCGTTAATGCCCACAGAATCAAAGTTAATCCCGAAAAGATCTAAGCTATTCGCAATATCCAAGCGCCAAAGACTATTAAACAAGTACAGAGTCTGAATGGGAAAGTTGCTACCTTAAGCCGATTCATTTCCAGAGCTACTGATAAATGCATTCCTTTCTTTGAGTTGATTAGGAGAGGAAAAAGGAATTTTGAATGGACATAGGATTGTAAAGATGCATTTCAAGCTTTGGTAACCCACTTGGAGAGACCTCCCATTTTATCAAAGCCTATAGATCATGAAGATTTATATATCTATTTAGCTGTGTCGATACACGTTATAAGTGTCACATTGCTTCGTGAAGAGAATTGAATTCAGAGACCGGTCTATTATGTTAGCAAGCGATTGACAGTGCTGAGAGGAATTATCCGAAGATAGAAAAACTGGCATACTGCTTGTTGATTGCATCATGAAAGCTTCACTTATACTTTCAGGCACACCCTATTAATGTTTACACCGACCAGCCGTTACGACAAGTCTTGCAGCGACCTGAGACGTCTGGAAGGTTACTCAAGTGAAATATTGGACTTTGCCAATTGGATATCACTTATCTTCCTCGAAGGACTATCCAGGGTCAGACGCTGGCAGATTTTAAAGCATAATTTACTGTGCAGAATGATTTCCCGAAGAGCAATGAAATCCCTACCATATGATGGAAATTGTATACAGATGGAGCATCCAATGATCGTTGTTCTAGAGCCAAGATTGTACTTGTAACTGCCGAAGATCGGTCAATCTGCTATGCTTTGAAGATTGATTTCCCTACAACAAACAACGAAGTCGAGTATGAGGCTCTGATTGGTGGACTTAAACTCGCCAGAGAACTGGGAATAATGTCTTTTGAAATCTTTTGCGACTCACAATTGGTAGTTTACCAAGTCAGCCCAAGCTAAAGGATAACGATTTGCTTCATACCTTACCCAATTCTAAGAGTTTTTGACTAACTTTGAGTATTATGACATTACACACATTCCTCGGGATCGAAATAGAGAGGATGATTCATTGGCAAAGTTCGCTAGCAACGGCGATGCACAATAGATGGGCTTGGTTCCGGTCGAGGTATTAAATGCTCCAAGCATAAGCCTGATAGAAATTGACCGGTTACTAGAGACGGAGCTTAAGAAGGACTCGTGGAAGACTCTGATTAAAGATTATTTACTATAGGGAGTTCTTCCCAAACGAAGGAATGAAAAGCGACAAGTCCTTCACAAAGATTTACAGTATATTATTCAGGAAGGAGTTAGGTACAGAAAGGGTTTCTTCGTTCCCCTTGTCCGATGTATCGCTCATGATGAAATAAAATGAGTTCTAAAGGAAGTTCATGAAGGGGACTGTGGCGATAACACTGAGGGGCAAACGCTAACAAAGAAGATACTCTGTTAAGGGTATTATTGGCCGACCGTTAATCAGAATGCTACCGATTATGTAAGGCAATGCGACAAGTGCCAGATATAAGCGAAAGTTCGAAGAGCTCCACCGACATAAATTACACAAATGATCAGCCCATGGCCATTTGCCATGTGGGGTATAGATATTATCGGTTCCTTACCGATCTTTAAAGGTGCTGCAAAGTACACTATTGTCGCAGTTGATTACTTCAACAAATGGGCCAAGGCAGAAGCTTCAGCCACGATCATAACCAAGAAAGTAATCAACTTCATTGTATGAAACATCATCTGTTGTTTTGGTCCTTCATGAACTATTGTAACAGACAACAGGACTCAATTCGATGGTACTGAATTTAAAGATTTCTGCCGTTGATATTGTATTGAAAAGAGGTTTGTGGCAGTCGCCCACCCAAAGTTGAAGCCGTGAACAAAATCATTAAATCAATTCTAAAAAAGTGTTTGGAAAGAGCTAGAGGTAAGTGGGTGGATGAACTCTCGACAACACTATGGGCTTACATGACCACCCACAAGTTCGCGACTAGCATACTCCATTCGCCCTTGATTACAACTCCTAGGCCATTATTCATGTTGAGTTCGAAGTTCCTTCTCATTGAGTGACTTACTATGATCCCAGAACAAACAAAGATCTCCTTTTTAAATCTCTTGACTTTATCGATGAGAAGCGTGAGGAAGCTGATTTGAGGGCAGCTGCACACTGACACCGAATCGCCCGATCTAGAACCTTTAAAGTCGGAAAATCTTGTTTTAAAACAGGTTTTTCCTATCCCGTCACATATGAATCCAACTTGGGAATGACCATATGACATTGAGCAGAGGCTTGAAGAGGGAACTTTCAAGCTAGCGACTGTTGATGGCATCACACTCCCAAGGGTGTGGAATAGCGAGCATTTACGATGCTATTTCACTTAGTTTTCCTTTTTCATTCAGTTGTATTTAATTTCAGGATTTGCTTTAGTATTTTCTTTTTCAAATATTTGATAAGACAAATTATGTCATTTCTTCTCATTCAGCAATAGAGCTTTGAATTTTCCATCATATCTGTAACCTGCCATTGTAGTACATGTTAGTTGCGAAATATGACCGACTAAATCCCACTATTCGATGGGACCGACATAACTCGGTAATGATTGAGATTTTACTTATTGAGACAAGCCCTATGCTTGAAGGCAGAACGACTAACCAAAGAGAACTGAACTCGATAGCTTTCCAAATAACTCGTGTCCCCAAAGTGCAGATATGAGTATAAATGCTAAATGGGTGTGACCGACCACCTATGAAACGACTCTCATCCCCGAATTGCGGATATGAGCACGAACAAAATTAAAAAAAAGGTGTGAACCGACCGCCCACTAATTAACTCTTATCCTAAGAGTGCAGATAAGAGTATAACCAAATAAATGAGTATGGTTCGACCACTCACTATTCCATAAACTTCAGCCTAAAACCGACATGAGGAGTATAAACTAGCTAAGGATGGAGTTCGACCATCCACTATCTAACTCCGCTAATCTGAAACTGGGGCAGGAGTACAATTACCCAGACCACTAAATTCACCAGCATAACACTAAGGCTTGAACCTAGTGTTTGATAGCAAAGACCTTAGGGAGGCCTTGGGATGGATAAGTCAGATCGATATCCCACCCAACGAGCAACGAATCACAAATACATTAAATGAAAAACATAATAGTTCGATCATTTAAACAGGCATGTACGAGAATTCTACACAAGAATAAAAGAATTCTTATTCACGCTAAACTTGTTATTTATAATACAAGTTTATCCAAAATGAGAAGTAAAAGTGGGGGTTGTACCCGAACAACCATGACCAACAAAAAGAAAACGTAGCCATCCAAACTATTTACACATCACATAACCCAACGATTATTTCTTGGATTTCTTATCTTTCTTTTGTTTCTTAGGAGTGGCTTCATCCGAACTGCCACTTAATCCTCTCTTTGATCCTTTTCCGCCTCAGCTTTTCTTCAAAGATACATCTACAGTTATGTGGATCGAGGCAACATCATATTTAGAAGCAGGAGGGATCTAGGCACTCTCAACACCGAAAGTAGGAGGGACCTCATCTCGGGGAATTTTCCCACTATGAGGGATCATCTGGTGTGGGATAGGAATCAGCTCATTGAAATCCATATCAACAGGCTCAGCTTTCGCCTTCTTTTTCAACAACTCTTCCTTCTCAACGTGCTCATTCATGCTAAGCTCATCAGTAGAGTTGGAAGAGCCCGTGATTACGACATCCTCATCAAAAGGAATTTCGTAGTGCGGCTCGCCTTCTTCCTTGAACAATGCCTCCACGAATTGATCATCAATAATGAAGGTTTCTTCTTGAGCACCCTGAGCAGCGACCGAAGTTGTAACTTTAATGGATTCTATCATGGATGCTTGTGGTCCCAATCGAGGCTCTTGCGAGGGAGGAGAAACAACACCTGACAGATTTAAAGCTGAGAAAAAATAAGTGAAAAGATTAGAAATATCAACTGATAACACCCTAACATTTTGAAAGACGGAAGATGTCAGTGAAATACCTTCCTCAGTTTGGCTCCCAAGTTGAGCCAAAATACCCTCAGAACTGTGTTTAGCAATTGGAGAAAGTTGAGGCTTGTTCGGATCATACCCGGGGATGGTTGAAGCATCTGCCATGGAAGTAGGGATAGCCTGGGATGCTAGGGGCAATTCAGTTGTAACATCAGGTTGTGCCGACCCGGATCCTTCACCCACTTCATGTGAAGAGGCAACAACGAATTCTTTTTGAAGTGTATGCTGGATATCATGAAATGTGTTGGGTTCATCGCCCAATAGCATTTCACCTTCAAGTCTGGACAGATCGATTTGCTTAGTATTAAGGAGTCTCTTCTCCACTGTAATAAGAAATTCCTACACGCGCCAGAGCTGGTAAGGATAATCATCACCAAGCCATGTTAGATTTCTATGTTTAAAAACGTCAATGTTGTAAAGAATAAGAAGCGGGTCGAGCTCATTCATTATCTCCTCCCTAACCTTATCCTTGGCAGCTTGTATTTCACGCTGAACGAGCGCATCAACATCTTTGGCCCTTTCAATGGCTGTATCTCTCTCAAGTCTAACATTCACCAACTCATCACAAGCATTTTGAGCAATTTTCTGAGCATCATATTTCTCCTTTTTTGCGTATTCGAGCTTAGACTTCAGTTCTGCTATCTAATTCAAGGCTGCAGATTCATTACTTCGAGTTGTATCTCTTTAGAGTGCTATTTCCTGATTTCGATGATGCAACACCTGGACCATATCAAGATGACTGAACTTCATCTCCTCCATCGATTGGACGACGGCATTTGCTTTTCCCTCGGCCTCTGCTAGGTAATTCCCTGAAGCCTCTAACTTGTTTGTCAAAGTATCGATAATTCTTTTATTTTGAGCTTCCTGGCGTCTTAACTTTTTAATTTCTGCCGCATGCTCGAAAGATACTTTTGACATCTTCTCCGCTGCCTTCATCCATTCACGGTACTGATTGTGGATATCAGTGACACAGTCAATAGTCATTTTCCGGACATGGTCTAGGACCCTCTTCATTTTAGGAGGGAAAAAGAACCCTTCAAAGCATACGTTTGGAAACTCTTATCAAAGTTGTGCCATGCGAGCAACTAGATCGATTATAGGGTCTTTTGCAGTGATTTCGACATCAGTACTTTCCTTGCTGGGCATATGAGCAGCCACATGTTCGCTATGGCGACGACGATCGCTGGATCGCTGAGAGTGAGAAGGAACTAAAGGCTATGGAGGAACTGAAATGGGAGGGGGACCATGAGAGGGATCGATAGTTGAATCCCGACGATCAGTTGGCTGGGGACCTAGACCTTGATCAATGTTTATCTTGAGATGGTTTATCCCTATCGCCCCTATCTTGATGACCACGGTCCCGACCGGAGTGCTAACTAGGATCATAATACTCTCGACTACCACCTTGACGGTATGAACTAGAGCATGAACTAGAGGATTGGTGGTGTATATCACGAAGGGAATCAAACATGTTCCTTTTCTTCACATTGTTTCTGCAAAGAAAAACATAATTTAATCAACTTTAAGCATTAAAAGGCACAAGTTGAGCATAATGCAGTGTTGAGGGGTGCAAGTGTGTGCAAGTGTCCATGTGTTACCCCCCGATAAACCAGGTGCATGAGCTTTTCTCATTGGAGTAACATCCCCTTCAGAAGTTGAAATTTCAGCACCATTTCCGGTGGGAGATTCCGACCCATCAATACCCACGTCAATGAAGTGGAAAGCATCAAGGTCATGCGGTATAGGAAGACTAGACAAAGAATCAAGTGGCAGACTTGAACGCTCTAACGGTTTTGAAGAGGATTCATCTTGAATAACTTCAGGAGCCATCGACGACTTGAATTGATCATAAAGGCGACTTTTGGGAAATTTATAAACAGATTTTTTCTTCTTTCTTCTATCGAGATCTGAAGGTTGTGAGGTCTACGAGGATTTGACCTCAACTCTAAGACTAGATTTATCATCATTGTGACCAAGCACGTCGCCTTTATCTCCTTCAACATCAATATCAGTGAATTCCTGAGCACCCATAGTTGGGGGCACGATGGGATCAATTCGATTGCCCCTTTGACCGGCCGCAACCCATGGTCTTACCTTTGCATTTTGAGCAACTTTTGTTAGCCCTACGTTGAGGCTCTATTCTATCAAGCAAAAAGTAACAAGGCATTCGTCCGTGAGATGATATTCGATGTTCCTGTCTTGAGGCAGTGCATTTTTGTGACCGCCTTATCATAAAGATCACCGCTGGGCCGTGTGACGATGCCTATAAAAATTACTTAGTCAGGAGTACGGCCAGAATATCGGTTTTCCACGCTAATATAAAGATGGTGGATAACACTTACGTCTTTCCAGCCATTGTCGACCAAAACCGAGTGGACATCGAACAAAGAACCACTCGCTTTTAAAGGCGCTTAATTTATTCCATGCACCAGTTAGAGCCTGACACTTCTTCGCCGTCTCGAGAAATGTAAACGAAAGGCTCCCTATCCATCGCTTGAAAGAGAATATGAACCGAATGCCATCGATGGTCGAAAGACAATGCAGGAACTCCATAAATACCATATAAATATAATTGAGATGAGTGTAGCCATTCGGATAAAGCTGCGCTGGAGCTAACCTCAGATAATGGAGAATTTCTAAGATGTATGAGTTAAATGGTGGGATGCATCCGGCCCAGCACATGAATTTGTTGCACGCCGTATATCCTTCAGGAGTTCTATGAGCCCTATCATCCTACGATGGAACCAATACATCATCAAAGGAAATTCCATGCCTTACACAGATTTGGCAAAGAGCATCATCCTTAATTTTAGAGGCTACGGAATCAGCAGGATCCTATAGAATAACTGCATCCTCTAGAATGTCGGGAGCAGGATCAACAACCTCTGGTGGAAGAATAGGAACTGCATCAGAAAAATTAAACTATGGCCCTGGGCTTTTCGGTTATTCCGAATGATGAGTAGAGGATGGACTATCAGATTCAGTTGTAGAACTTGATTCTACGTCAAGATTATCCTGTTGAGAAGATGGTATAGCTGGCATAGCTGCAAGACGTCCAGAAATGTCTAGAACCCATTGCTATTAAACTCAGTAAAAATCATGATTAGATAAAGTAACCTATCCCCCCAGTGCATAGTGAGTGCTAGTGTGGTGTGGTGTACAATACAGTAATAAGTTGTATGGAATTAAAAATGGAAAAGACGACAAGACTTCGAGGTTTGACCGGAGAGACCGCCATTCCCGGCCGTCTCAATCGTTTCTCTGTATCATTAGGGAACGATGTGGTTTGAGTTTCACGATTGATTGTCAACAAGTAAAAGTACAATTTTTATATTCAAGTCACTGATGAGCTTCAAGAGAACAGTCGAAGGCATTAGTTGATGTCGAAGTTCAAATATCTTATATTATCGAATATGCAGTTAAGGTTCTGTACAAGTCATATTTGTTCACTTGAATGTGCAAGGCTGAAGCTCATCATTGGGTTCAAGTCTACTTAATTAGGTTCCACTTTTAAGGTTCATGTGCAGACAATTGACCATTCATTTTAGCATCACCTATCATTCCCCGTGCCTCACTACCGATCGTTCAACTTAAATCTCCTAAACTGATCGTTCGAGCTTCACCCTAATCGATCGTTCCTAGGCCTAGTCCTACCGATCGTTTCTGATCAATTCATTCACACCGATCATTCTCCTTAGCCTTCTAGACCGATCATTGTCTCCACTCCATCCATACAATCATTATGCTAATCGATCCATTCGCTTTAAAATTCACCAAGTCCAAAAGTTCAACCGCTACTCTAAATCCTCCAACTCCAAAGCACCACCGATTGTTCAAAGACGATCGTTATACACCCAATCGACAACGTCACTCCTTGACGATCGATACATCATCACCATCACCCACTTTGATGTCATCTAAGTCCAAAGCTCTACCAATCATCCAAGGATGATCGTCATGCGTCAGTCTGCATCATTTTCCATACTCAGTAACTCCATCTCCCCAATTCCTATCCTCTCCAACTTGATTTAGATCGAACGACTCAACCAACTAAACCGACTAGCATGAGACTCAAGGCATTCAAAGTCTCACCTCGAGTCATAAAAAAATTTCAAGTCGTTTTACCTAAGTGTGAGATCTGAGAAAAAAGAAATAGGTTCGAATTCGATTTGAAGTGAGATCTGGAAGCTAGAGCGATAATGAATCGAGAAATATATGGGATTGATATTGAAAATCGAATCGTTCTTGGATCGATAGAGGAAGGGAGTGGAGCAGCTTATTTTTTCTTTTTCCTATCCGAAGTCAGAACGATACGAAAATGAAGGAGTGGAAATGAAGGTGGCCAGGTATAAATGTTTTTATACGAAGAAGTAGGCTGGCCCATTATGGCCCAAATGTAGAGTCGGTCGTTCCTTCGCAATCATGAAGACCGTTTTCTACACCGATAGTTCTAAAATGATCCAAAATTCTACAAGCCCAGAAACGATTGGCCTAGATTCAAAAAACAAATGTTAAGTATGAAAGCTTTTATTGGAAGAGCTTATGCCGATCGTTCAAGCTAGAATTCCTACTGATCGTTCCACCACCAAGAACGATCTGAAGCTCCTTTATATGAACTAAAGATTGGTAATGATCATTGAAATATATATATATATATATATATATATATAGAAAATGGCAACAATCGTACAAGGACGATTGTAAATAGGTGGGTACGATAACCCATTCAGTGATAACGATCGACCTTGATCATTTGTTTAAAAAAACAACAATCGTACAAAAGCGATCCAAACTTCTATTTAATGAGTAACGATTGGTCGTGGTCATTTATACAAAACAACAAATAACTTTGAAACTTGACAACAACCTATGGACGTGCAATCGTGATCGGGGGTCAGGTATGGACACGTATGCGAACTAATATATGTTCTAAAGTTCAATTTTTTGAAATCGATAGAAATTGAATTCGCACCTGAAATCAATTGAAGGAAGAACAAAACCAGATTATTGTGGCCTGATAATCACTAGAAAAACAACAAGATGATCATCGAAAAGCCATGATACCAATAAATAATAAAACCCGAAGCTGACCTTGTCTAAAATGCACTTGGATGGTGAGGTCCAAATCCTTAGTGTCCTATCATCTCATGATGTCGACATAAAAAGGCATCAAAATTGCTTAGTGGAAGGATTCCTAAACTCGTGGCAGCAATTCTTGCATCTCATTCACTTGGTTTTAAATTTTGTTTTAACTCACTTCAACAACAGCAGCAGCCTGTAATTCACCTTTGCACTCCCCCATATCTGCAATTAAAGATTGGACATCGGCAATTACACCAACAACGTATAAAAAAATTATTATAAAACATAGCCGGAAATCATAGTTGTAGGAAAATTACTTGCTGAGTAGAAAAATATAACCAATATCATTTTATTTTATTTACAAAAGTTGGCATTCTCTGCTCTACATTGTACTGTTCTCTTACCTAGACTTCATGCCAACATGCAGATGGCCGATAAGTAAAATGGTAGTTAGCAGAAAGAAGGTTAAGGAAAAACTCAATAATGGAGCAGAATTAGCAAGAAGCAAAAAGAAAAAAATATGAGAGTACCCGATCCAGGCGGAGGAGGAGAGAAGCACGTCAAAGGCAGAGAGGAAGTTGGGGTTGACGATGCGGACAATCACCGTCGAAGGCGGCGGACAATCGCAGTTCGCAACTGTAGCTCCTTTTATCTACACATCATCCGTGGCCCTCTCCTACTACTTCTTTTGCAACTGCAGCTCCTTTTATCTACACATCATTATAAAATAACATTTCAAGTCATCAAAACAAAATCGCTTCAGACAATCCAGAAAAGAATCACAAGTTATACCATATTTACTGAGTAAAATAAAAGTTATGTAATAGGGAAAAAGTACCTGAGATTCTGGCGATAGAGATTCGCATAAGGATACCTAGGATTCATAAGAAAACGTACCCTAGATTGGAACAAATGAACAAATTCGATTTGGGAAAAAAATTGAATGAAGGAGGCGAAATAAGAAACAAACGCAAGATTCGTACAAAGAAAGAAAGAGGTTTGCTAATGCGTTAGAAACAACAGAACTAGGATGTAACAAAAATTACTAGCTTGCCCTCCTTACATTACCTTATTTACCGAAGTACCAAATATCCTAACGGTTATAAATGTGACAAAGGGAAACAACGAAAATAACTGTTAGTAATTTGTAACGGTTATAATCGTTACAAATTCCAGCGAAATAAGTGTTGCAAACTGATTGATTTGGTGTATTGCTTGATGCTTCTATCAAAACAATTTTCAAGCATAAAATGATCAAATCTCTTGTACCATTATCTAGGTGATTGCTTTAAACCATATAGTGATTTCATTAGCTTGCAAACCAAATTTGACTTACCATCTACAACAAACCATTGCGTTTGCTCCATGTAAATGCCTTAATCCAAGTCACCATGCAAGAAGGTGGTTTTCACATCAACTTACTCCAACTCTAAGTCGCGAATAGCAACTATGGTAAGTAATATCCGGATAGAGGTATGGCGCACAACCGGTGCGAATATTTCATCGTACTTCTTTCCCTTTCTTTGTGCAAACTCCTTAGCCACTAGCCAAGTTTTGTATCTTCCATTGTCCTTCACCTTGTATATCTATTTGCACCCAATAGCACGGTTTCCTTTAGGAAGTGGAACCAAATCCCAAGTTTGATTCTTCAACAATGATTGCATCTCTTCGTCCATGGCACAAATCCACTTCGAGCAATCACTTGACTCCATGACATCATCAAGGTCCATCGGCTCATCTTGGACTACACAAAGAGCATAGTCCAAATTATCACAAAAGCTAAGATAGTTCCAATCACCATACCTTTCGGGTGGCCTTATAGCACGACGACCAACCCGAGTAGTAATACCATCACTCAAACTCCTTCGGCTCCACCTTGAAACGAATCCTCTCTAGAATCATGCACATTGCCAACACTACTAGAGGAACCCTATGGACTATGTGATGTAACATCAACCGCTTCTCACAAGCATCTCCAACTACTCTACTCTCTCTACTCCTTGGACAAAATGTGGGAATAACTTCCTTCTCCTTTGATTCACCATGAACCAAATCTGGAACATCCGATGAGCTCTCATTCTCCTTGAACAAAGCCGACTCATCAAAAGTAACATGACAAGAATTCACAACCTTCTTCGTTTTCGAACAAATTTGATAGCCTTTTACTCCATCCGTATAACCAAGCAAAATCCCCTTGAGAGCTCTAGGTTCAAGCTTATGTTAGGAAATCAAATCTACGGTTTCGATGACAACAACTATACAATGGAAATCGAATATGCATATATATTTCTATTTATAGGTAATTGCTAAAGTAACATCACTAGAGAGACAAGAACAAGGCTCAAAGAACGTAGCAAGAGGCTATAAGTCGATAGAATCAGAAGAGCAATAACACAGATACAAGAAAAACAACATGCACAAGATCATACGTCTGGGTGCACTAGCCAGACGTCTGAATAAATCCTCTGGATTACAAACCAGATAGAATCAGACGTCTGGTTAATGTACTCAGACGTCTGAAAGTCTACTATATACAAAAAATATAGAGAGCCAGATGTCTGAGACATATTCCAGACGTTTGAAACTGAACTCGGCTGTTGACATTCAAATTACAACTGCCGCAATTGAAAAGACACATTCGCTTTTCTTCGCTGCAACTCTTCATCACCATCAGAAGCGACCATAGAACACTTGTTAATGGATGCAACTACTCAAGGAATCTCTCTACTGCTATAAGTAGCATCAAGAATCCAAGAGAAGATCTTACCTTACTTACTTGTGCTCTTTACTCTTATACTCTGATATATTCTTGATCTCTAGCAATCATATATTTGTATTCCACTCTTCCATATATACAAAACTCTTCAATCAATATCTTCTAGATATATATATTGGAAGCAATTGTAATTAATAGTCAATATTCGTGTTATAGAACACACACTTGACAAGAACAAGCTTTTTTAACCAAGCCTATTCCTCCGGGCGAAGTGAGGGTGTTTGATAGTCGAATTCCGAAGAGGAGCTTCGGGACTGGACGTAGGACGGGAGGTCCGAACCAGTATAAAATCCTGGTGTGCTTAGTTTATATTTTACTAGATTAACTTTATATTAGTTACATCATATAATTAGTCACATATACTTGCATATACACTACACGATCCATCCTATAGACTTTCAATTGGTATCAGAGCAAGGTTTGATCAAAGTACAGTAACATGTTTTTGAATCATTTTAATATGGCAAGTATTTTTCAAGAAGGACAATCCACAGCACGACCCCCACTTTTTAATGGCTCTAACTATGCATATTGGTCAACATGTATGAGAATTTTTATGGAAGCTAATGGTCTAGAAATTTGGTCAGCCACTCAAGATAAATATGAAGCACCTACTACTGCTACGAACACATGGACCGATGCACAAAAGACCTTAGCATCAAACAATGCTAAAGCTATGAACGTTTTATTTTGCTCTCTAGATAAAAATGAATTTTCACATGTCATGTTATGCACAACTGCATTTGACATTTGGCGTACCTTACAAATTACACACGAAGGTACAACAAAGGTCAAACAAACTAAGATTTCAATTTTGCAAAACCAATTCTCGTCATTTAAAATGAAGCAAAATGAAACTATTATTGACATGTATTCTAGATTTCAAACTATCCAACATGATCTTATGGCATTAGGAGTTAAGTTTACTGATTTTGATTTAGTTTCTCGAATACTCAACTCTTTAGCATCGGATTGGGAAAGGAAGGTATTAGCTATTGAAGAAGCTAATGATCTCTCTACTCTCAAAATTGAAGAGTTGATAGGAAATTTAATGTCTATGAAGCTAATTTGTAGGCACGAAAAGAACTAAATTCAGAGAAGAAGAACATAGCATTCCCAGCAACAAAAAATGATGACTCTGATTTAGATGAAGAAGAGATAGACTTCATTGCCAAGAATTATAACAGATTCAAGAAATTTAGAAAGATGACCAAATTCCAAAAAGAAGGGAAGTCCAACACAACAAACCTATCTCAAATCAAGTGCTATGAATGCGATCAATACGGACATATGAAGAAGGATTGCCCTAAATTCAATAATGATAAAATGAAGAACAAATTTGAAAAACTCAAAAAGAAGAAGGCTTTTAAAGTAACATGGGATGACTCGGATTCTTCATCATCTGAAAGTGATAGTGATAGTGACGGAGAACAAGCTAATGTGTGTTTTATGGCACAAACTGATGAGGTATGTCCGGAACTTAGTTATGACGAATTATTAGAACTTAGAATGGAATTAAATGATAAATTTAGACAAATTAAAAAATTAAACAAAGAATATATTGTCAAAATAAATAGATTAGAACTTGAAGTAGGAATGTTAAAAGATGAAAAAATTATCTTAGAAGAAGAACTAGAATTATCTCAAGAAAAAATTAAAAATAATTTGATAGAAAGTAAGGCTATTGCTATTGATTTTGAAAACACTAAAATAGTGAAGGATAATTTGCTAAAAGAAAATGTCAACTTGAAAAGCAATATTGAAATATTGAAAATTGAAAATTTAGAATTAAAAGAAAAATTAGATAAAATTACAAATAATGTGTCAAAATTTAATAAAGGAAAACAAGATTTGGAAAATCTTATCAAAACTTCAAAACCATCAGGCAATAGAAATGAAATATGATTTAAAAATACTTCTAAACAAAAAGGAAATGATGCTAAAAATTTTAGTTATAAAAAAACTAAAAGTTTACCTACGTCTAATATGAATACCAAAACTATGAAAATTTGGATTCCTAAGACAAATAATAATTTGATTAAACAAAAACATATTAATAATTTCTTAGAGAATGTAGTCTGTAATAAAAATTATATTTATAAAGGTACCAAACCATCTTGGGTATGGCTACCTTCTCCTAACAATTAGGACCCTAACAAAGTATATGGGTACCAATTAAAACATCTTTTATTTTGCAGGTACCCAAAATAAAACATAAGGAGAAATGGATACTAGATAGCGGATGCTCCAAGCATATGACCGGAAATTCAAAAATGTTATCAAATATAACATACATCGATGGTGGAACGGTAACCTTTGGAGATAATTCAAAAGGATATGTCGTGGGCATTGGAGAAGTCATCAACTCTGGTATTTCTAATTCTCCTATTATTACAAATGTTTTATTAGTAGAAAATCTAAAACACAACTTACTAAGTATTAGTCAATTATGCGACAAAGGTTTTCAAATAAATTTCGAAAAAAAATAGATTTAATATTTTAGATAATAACAAACAACTTGTATTTGAAGGTTTTAGAAATAAAAATATCTATGTATTAAACATGAATATAAATAAAAATTCAAATTTATGTTTAACCACCAAACATAATTATCCATGGTTATGGCATAAACGATTTTGTCATATCAATTAGAAAAATATTAATAAATTGGCAAAATATGAGTTAGTTAGAGGTTTACCTAAAATAAATTACAAAGTAGAAAATTTATGTGACGATTGTCAAATTGGAAAACTAAAGAAAAGCTCTTTTAAATCCAAAAATAATATTTCTACAAAACAACCACTAGAATTATTACATTTAGATTTATTTGGTCCAACACAAATACGATCTATAAATCACAACAAATATGTTTTCATAATAATTGATGATTTTTCGAGATATACATGGACCTTGTTTTTAAAACATAAAAGCGATACTTTTGGTATGTTTAAAATATTTGCTAAAAGAATTAAAACACAAATGGACTTGAAAATTAAAAATATTCGAAGTGCTCACGGAGGAGAATTCGAAAACGATCTTTTTACTAATTTTTGCAATAAGAAAGGAATAAGTCATAATTTTTCTTTTCCCCGCACACCTCAACAAAATGGTGTAGTAGAAAGAAAAAATCGTACGTTACAAGAATGTGCACAAACACTATTAAATAGTAGTGGTTTACCAAAACCCTTTTGGGCAGAAGCTATTGCCACAGCTTGTTATGTGTTGAATCGAGTAACCATACGTTCTATGACTGAACAAACCTGTTTTGAAATATTTTTTGGAAGAAAACCTAAAGTATCATACTTTAAAACTTTCGGTTCAAAATGTTTTATATTAAATACAAAAGATAACTTAGGAAAATTTGACCCGAAGGTCGATGAAGGTATTTTTGTTGGATATTCGGATCGTAGCAAAGCATATAGAATTTTTAATAAACGAAATAATACTATTGAAGAAAGTTTACATGTTTTATTCGACGAAAATCTTTTTAACCATCATACTAATGATGAAGAAGAAATTATTCCACTAACAAATTCAACAAATTCTATTAATAATGAAACAAATGTGCAAAATAACACTTTAATATCATCCCCTAGAATTCTTAAGAATCATCCAAAAGATAATATCATTGGAGATCTCAATTCTAGAGTAACTAGAAATCAACTTAATCAAATAAGCCTGTAGCATTTGTGTCAAATTTTGAACCAAAAAATTATAAAGAAGCTTCAAATGATAACTTTTGGATAATGGCTATGCAAGAAGAATTGAATCAATTTGAACGTAATAATGTTTGGGAATTAGTACCAAGACCTGAAGAACAATCGGTTATAGGAACAAAATGGGTATTTAAAAACAAAGCAGACGAGAATGGAAATATTGTTAGAAATAAAGCACGCTTAGTTGCTCAAGGTTATAATCAAGAAGAAGGTATCGACTACGACGAAACTTTTGCTCCAGTAGCAAGACTCGAGGCCATACGAACATTACTCGCTTTTGCAAATCATCACAATTTTAAACTATTTCAAATGGATGTCAAAAGTGCTTTCTTAAATGATTTTATCAAAGAAAACATATATGTTGAACAACCTCCATTATTTATTCACAAAAAAATATCCCGATCATGTTTTTAAATTACAAAAAGCTTTATATGGTTTAAAACAAGCTCCCCGAGCTTGGTACGAACGACTTAAAAATCACTTAATTACATCTGGTTTTCAAATAGGTAAAATAGATACAACTTTATTTATTAAACGAGAAAATAATGATATTTTAGTTGTGCAAATTTACGTAGACGATATTATTTTTGGTTCAACTAATGAAAATCTTTGTAATCAATTCTCAAATATTATGAAAAATGAATTTGAAATGTCTCACATGGGAGAATTAAATTACTTCTTGGGTTTACAAATAAAACAACTTGAAAATGGTATTTTTATTCATCAAGAAAAATATTGTAACGACCTATTACGACGCTTTGGAATGGATAAAATTTCAAGCAAACCAACACCGATGAGTACTACTGTTCACTTAGAAAAGGATGATAACGAAAAAGATTTTGATGAAAAATTATATCGTAGCATGATTCGTTCTTTACTCTAGTTGACGGCTAGTCGACCCGATATTATGATGAGTGTATGTCTTTGTGCTCGATTTCAAGCAAAACCAAAAGAATCTCATCTAAGAGCTGTTAAGCGTATTTTACGTTATCTATCTAGTACTAGAGATTATGGTTTGTTTTACCCTAAAGGATCATCGTTTGAACTAGTTTAATATAGCGATGCGGATTTCGGTGGATGTAGAACAGATCGTAAGAGTACTAGTGGAACATGTCACTTTATCGGACAATCATTAGTTTCATGGTTTAGCAAAAAGCAAAATTGTGTTTCTTTATCTACTTGCGAAGCCGAATATATCTCAGCAGCTCTAGCATGTGCACAAGTAATATACATGCAACAAACACTTACAGACTTCGGCAAAATTATCAATAAATCTCCAATATATTGTGATAACACGAGTGCAATAAATTTATCAAAAAACCATGTCAATCACTTATGAACTAAGCATATAGATATACGACATCATTTTCTATGAGACAATCTTGAAAAAGAAAATATTTCATTAGAATACGTAAATACCGAAAATCAAATAGCAGACATCTTTACAAAACCACTAAATGAACAAACTTTTATTAAACTCCGACGTGATTTAGGGATTTGCTCTCTTCATGATCAACTTACTTAATAATCACTGCTTCATCTAGGCTATGTTTAGTCATTTGTTTTTCTATCCACAAATTATAATTAATAATTTGTGCACCTTTTGTTATTTTTAGATAGTTAGTTTTTCTATAAATAATTTTTTAACTTATATATAAACAGTTATACAACAAGAAAAATTATGTACACACAATTCATATCTTCTTCAAGAAACAAAATATAGCCATGTCTTCTGAGAACTCTTATATATCCATCTCGATGCCTACGCCGGATAGCTCGGCTCATACACCACAACGGCTTCCTACACCAACACCAAATCAGGAACCGACGTATAGGTGGTCCTCATATCACACGGGATTTACTCCCGATAACAAGAAGACTAAAAGTCCTCTATTTGTCTCTCCTAACACAAAGGAGAAAATTGATGAAATTCATCACTATCAGAAACAACAAATAGATCTTCAACGAGAACTATATTTTGAACAAAAAGTTACAGCACGTCGGCTAAGCTTTTTGGAGCAAGTAGCAATGAAGTTTTGTACGTCACGGAAGAAAGATGTCCATGAACCACTTTCAAAGCCTTGCAGTTCTTTAGATCCCTCATCTTCATATCGCACCCCTTCGGATCCTTCACCGAGATGATTTTCTGGCTCTCCAAGAACCCATGAACGTGGAAATATATGGTCTCCACTTAAACCATGGAAGGATAACAAGTCAGTAGATCGTAAAACTCCATCGCCTTCTAAATAAATTATTTTTGTAATTGTATGTATCTATGTTTGTTTGTTATTTTACACAAATAAAACAACATTTTGTTTTTTAATAAAATAGAGAATCAAGAAATAAGTAAAACCATCAAATTTTAGGCTATTTTTAGAAAAATTGCCTAAATCGAACGTCTGGATATGGACCTCAGACGTCTGACACTCTGATATACGTCTATTTTTTCCACTGTGCATATATCAGACATCTGTTATACCTCCCAGAGGTCTGAAAATTTGCTCTGTCTACTCGAATTTAAAAATCAAAAGCTTTCAGACGTCTGAAATTTGTTCCCAGACGTTTGGTAAAACTCTCTGACTATCAAATTTTACACATTCGATCAAACCAGACGTCTAACTCATAAACCAGACATCTGAACTTATCTACTGTGTTCAATTTAGAGCAAACCAGACGTCTGATTTAGCATCCAGACGTTTGAAATTCAATCGACTCTTTAAATTAACCCAGATAACGTCATTTTTTTTACTCTCATCTCAAATTTTTTCATTTGCGATTTCATCATTGACGATTTTTCTCTCAAAAACTTCCTTTTTAAGTAACCTAAAATCACAATGGCTCCTAGAACTAAAAATCTCAAGATATCAAAATGAAAACAAGATCAACCAACATCATCTTCAAATCCCCAAGTTTGCTCGAATGATCAAATTGAAAAATGGATGAATAGAGCACCACATTCAATCAAGAGGTATGAAGATATACAAAAGAAAAAGCTTCACACAGGTCCTTTCTATAATCTACTTAAATTTCCAATGTACGATTTGGATGAAATGTGTGAGAATGCCGGACTAGAAACATTAATTTCGTTCACTCCTAATGACGTCCAAATCGATCAATTGGCAATATTTCTTTTCTATGCAAACTTGGATAGCACTTCAGTATGGAACACTGAAGATGAAGATAACTGGCTATGGTCTAGCGTGTATGGCAACACGATTATTCTAACTCCTGGCATAATAGGTAGAACCCTAGGATGTTCTGACACGGGCGAAGATTTATACAACATTCTCGATATGCGCCTCAAGCCAAGAAATAGTATAACACATCAAATTTGGGAAGATGAAATGCCAAAGTTTGCCTATAAATATCTACGTCCAAAAGCGCGACTCTTAACTCGAATGATAATCAATACCATCATTCCACGTATGGGAAGCCATGAGCAAATAACAGAGTTAGAGCACAAAGCCTTATATGCTCTATTTAGTGGAACAAGGGTGAATTGGGCCAAATTCATCTTTGACGAGCTCATACAGTTTTGGACTCGATCACGACCATCAATCATTTACCCGACATATATTATAAGACTTCTTCGTGCACATAAAATCCCATCCTACCTATCAACTTTCGAAGAAATCTCACCAAAATATGCTTCCACCAAATTTTTCTCACTTATGCACTTACCCGAGATTCCCCCAGAATTTATATCCTTCGAAGATTGGACGCACAATCATCAAACTAGACAAGTTGAGCCTCCACCTCAACCACATAATGCACCATCTCAAGAGGAGGAACACCATGAAGCAACCCCACCTCCTCCTGCACCATTTGATTATCCCGGACATGATGAGATTATGGAGACTCGAACAGATACAAATCCAAATGAAAGTGTTCGAGATCTTACCCTTAGAAATCAACATATATTATCTCAAAATCAAAAACTTTTGGCGAAGCGGATTGACCAATTCGAAACATCGTTTGCTACACGCCTAGCAACAGTTGAAGAATCTCTTTCAACTGTCTTATCGGTTCTCAAAGAAGTACTCCAATGGGTCCGCGGTCCAACACCACCTTCTGAAGATTAGCCAACCCCAGTTGCTTCTCCTCCCGCAAAACATTCCAAACTTTCTGAGGACGAACCTCTCAAACAAGCTTTGACATCTCCTACAAAGCCTAGCACTTCTGAAAAAGAAGAAACATGGGATGATCAACACAAAGCTTCTCCAAAGAAATCATAGATTTTAGAATTTTAGGATTTCAACTTTTGTAAATTTGACAAAATCTATGAATGTAATCAATGTCAAATTATTAATGAAATTTTCCTTTTGGGTTTTATCTTTGACGATTGGCTTACATTTTATAATTCTTTTTGATAATGCCAAAGGGGGAGAACTATAAGTATAATTTAAGCACATATTCAGGGGGAGATTTATAAATTATATATAAGTACATTGTATAGTTGTCATCATCAAAAAGGGGGAGATTGTTAGGAAATCAAATCTACAGTTTTGATGACAACAACTATACAATGGAAATCGAATATGCATATATATTTCTATTTATAGGCAATTGCTAAAGTAACATCACTAGAGAGACAAGAACAAGGCTCAAAGAACGTATCAAGAGGCTACAAGTCGATAGAATCAGAAGAGCAATAACACAGATACAAGAAAAGAAACATGCACAAGATCAGACGTCTGGGTGCACTAGCAAGACGTCTGAATAAATCCTCTGGATTACAAACTAGACAGAATCAGACGTCTGGTTAATGTACTCAGACGTCTGAAAGTATACTATATACAAAAAATATAGAGAGCCAGACGTCTGAGACATATTCCAGACGTCTGAAACTAAACTCGGCTGTTGACATTCAAATTAAAACTGCCGCAATTGAAAAGACACCTTCGCTTCTCTTCGCTTCAACTCTTCATAACCATCAGAAGCGACCATAGAACACTTGTTAATGGATGCAACTACTCAAGGAATCTGTCTACCGCTATAAGTAGCATCAAGAATCCAAGAGAATATCTTACCTTACTTACTTGTTCTCTTTACTCTTATACTCTGATATATTCTTGATCTCTAGCAATCATATATTTGTATTCCACTCTTCCATATATACAGAACTCTTCAATCAATATCTTCTAGATATATATATTGGAAGCAATTGTAATTAATAGTCAATATTCATGTTATAGAACACACACTTGACAAGAACAAGCTTTTGTAACCAAGCCTATTCCTCAGGGCGAAGTGAGGGTGTTTGATAGTCGAATTCCGAAGAGGAGCTTCGGGACTGGACGTAGGACGGGAGGTCCGAACCAGTATAAAATCCTGGTGTGCTTAGTTTATATTTTACTAGATTAACTTTATATTAGTTACATCATATAATTAGTCACATATACTTGCATATACACTGCACGATCCATCCTATAGACTTCCAGCTTATAATTTCCCATATCATGCACATAAACGAGACTGCCAAACACACGAAGATAACTCAAGTCAATGCTTTTTCCCTTCCACACTTTCTCTGGAATTTTTTTATCAATAGACGAGCACAAAATTCGATTAATAATATGCACTACGGTTGGCAAAGCTTCGGCCCCAAATCCCTTAGACAAACCCGATGTCAATCTCAAGCATCGAGCTTTCTCAAGTAGAGTACAGTTCATCCTCTCCGCAATACTATTTGACTGCGAATCTCCCGGTGTAGTAAAATGCCTACGAATACCATGATGCTTGCAAAACTTCAAGAACTCTCCGGAAACATACTCTCCGCTATTGTCAGACCTTAGAACCTTCAAAGACTTGTCACTCTCATTCTCAACAAACGCTTTCCATGCTTTGAACTTTGCAAATGCCTC
This sequence comes from Allium fistulosum, assembly GCA_030737815.1. Lineage (NCBI taxonomy): Eukaryota > Viridiplantae > Streptophyta > Magnoliopsida > Asparagales > Amaryllidaceae > Allium > Allium fistulosum. Next base: position 78,683,182 of record CM060908.1, on the reverse strand, counting down.
CGACTTGGCCTTCATTACATACACCCATACCTTCCGAGAAAAGTCATCATAGAAATATATTAGCGAGCTCCTCCTAAAGAAGCTACCGGTGCCGGTCCCCAAACATCTATGTGAACATACTCAAAAACCCTTCCCTCACCGAATGATACTTCAGTTTGCTTCCCCATGACACATTCTTCGCAAAACTCTAATTTGTTGAAACTCTCTCCACCGTTCATCTCCCTCTTCCGAAGAATATCCAAACTCCTCTCCGAAAAATGACCTAACCTCAAATGCCACAACCTAGTCGCATCCAAGCCACGAGAACTATCTACTCCTACACAAGTTTCACCTTCTATAGTCACTCCTTGAAACAAATAAATACCATGAGTCCTAGCACCCTTCATCACCACAAGCGCACCCTTCGAAACCCGCAAGCTATCACTCTCAATAGTGATTTTACAACCTAAAGAATCCAGCTGCCCCAAAGAGATAAGAGACTTTCTAAGTCCTGGAACATAGCGCACATTAGTGAGAGTACGAACCACTCCATCAAACATCCGAATTTGCACGGAACCAATGCCTTTCGACTTACAAATAACACCATTTCCCATAACAATTGAATTTCCTTCTCTGTCAACATAAGATGAAAAACAATTCCTATTTGGTGTCATATGATAAGATGCCCCCGAATCGAGCATCCAATCGCTACCCGAAACATCTGATGCTACCGCCGACAACACATCTACGTCTCCCTCACCAACTCCACTCTCCACCGCTACGGATGAAGATGCTACTTCCTTTTTTGCCTTCTCCTTGCCCAGACACTCATTCTTCCAATGACCGGGCTTCTTACAAATATAGCACTTGCCCTTTCTTTCCTTCGACTTTCCTCTCCAACCGGGGTTCCTTGATTTAGAACGCCCCCGGTTCTCCTTCTTTGTATATCTCTCCTTCTCCATAAATAAACCATGACCACTACTAGCACCATTACTCCCATCACCTAACTCCTTCATTTGATCCCGCAACTTCTCGCTAAGAAGACCCGTTTTAACATCATAAAGAGTCAATGTATCCTGGCTATAGATCAAACTATTTGAGAAACCTGTATAACGGTCCGGCAACGAACACAATAATATCATCGCCTTTTTCTCTTCATCAATCTTCGAATCTACCACCTTCATCTTCATTAGCAAATCATCAAAAGTATTCAAGTGCGCCTTCAGCGAAGTACCTTCCTTCATCTTATAGGTGAAGAAGGTTCGCAACAAGATCAAATGATTAGTTAGTGACTTCTTCATAAACAACTCTTCCAACTTGTCCCACATACCCTTAGCGGTAGTCTTACCACTAATTTCGTAGATAACAATCTCCCCCATAACAATTTGAAGTGTAGTGAATATCCACTCTTCCATTTCCTCTCTCTCAACTTCCGAGATGTCCGTCGGCAACAAATGTGTGTCAAACACTACCCGATGCACCCGATTCCTCCTAAGAACCGCTTTGCCATTTTTCAAACTCATTATCGTCATTCCACTTAACCAATTGTGATCCCAAAGCCACATACAAACCACGTACATAAGGAGCTGCTCCACTTGGATTACCCATTGAGGAACTACCTGAGGTATTATTTGATTCTGGCATTTCTACAACCACCTACCAACACCTGGCTCTGATACCAAATGTTGTGGGAAATTCTAACTCAAGATCACTCAAATAAAAAAACTCCAAAGCACAGCGGAAAAATGATATCGTGGTAAGAAGCGCAAAAATAACTAATCAATATCTCAATCTCAATCTCAATTCAATCCAAATTCGATCACAATCCCCAAACAAGAAATATAAAATATGAGAGCAATAACGAAAAATAAATACACACCGGTTTATAGTGGTTGCACTAACGTTGTGTTAGTGTACATCCACTTTGAGAGAGAGCTTTTATTAATAGCACTGAGAAGAGTACAAGAGATTTATTACAAATGATCAATAATTCTAATAGTAATTTGTGGAGAAGAGAATTGAAGAAAATTAGGTTTAGATAAACCCTAATTAGTAGAGGCTAAAACCCTTACAGTCGCTTTTCTGTCGCATATAAATCTAGATCCAGAAAATAACATATATTGGAGAATAGAAAACCTAGGCAAGATTCCAAATTTTCCCTTCGAATATCACAAATCTTCATATCAAGCCCAAGCCAAAAAAGTGGCAGAAGTCGCCACGGACGTGTGTCACAAGTGACAGGCGTTTGTCTTGGTTCTCTGCAAAAAAATTTCCTAAAGCCACAGCCATCTGTCACAAGTGACAAACGTCTGTCTAAACTCTTGGGTTCCAAACCCTGTAGTGATAGACATCTGTCACTTTTTCACAGACATCTGTCACTTTCTCACAGACATCTGTCGTTGTTGCTCCAGCACAACTCCTCCTTCTTCGCCATATCTTCCTTCTCCGAGCTCCGATTCGTGAACCGTTTTATCCATCACCAAGCTATTTCCAACCACTTCAATTTCTCCATATAGTGTCACCAAAATTTAACACAGGGAGGGCTTGTGATCGTCTGCATTGAAGACTTGAATTATTCTTTTCTTTATAAGTGGCTTTGGAAGATGATTGATGATAGATATGATGTTTGGAAAGAATGGATAAGTAATTGCTTTTATAATGGTCACTTATTTTGTGGGTTTATGTCAATGTTCTTTGTTCTAGATTTTGGAAGGATATTTGCCATGTTCTTCGACCTATTGTTTTGGGAACTGAAAGATTAGTTCATAGTGGCAATTCTAGTTTTTTCTGGTTGCATCATGGATCATTCCTACCTCTCTTAAAATTGAGTTCCCTGATAAGTTTGATATTTCTTTAAATCAAAATGATTTGAACTCCGAACTGTATCAAGTTGGTAGTGAAACTAGGTGGAAATTTTATTTTCCCAGTAATTTGAAGGGTTTGACTCTCATTTAATATTTCACATAATCAATAAGGTGGCCTTAGATAATGAAAATGATGATCTCTTTTGGGCTATGGACAGTAAGATAATCCTCACTGTTAAATGTTGCTATAGGATTTTCAACTTCGGTGGTAAGACTTTTAATTTTTATAAACATCCTTGGAAAGCTATTGGCCCTCCTAAAGTTAAATTTTATATGTTGATGGCTATTAAAGGCAAGCTGAATGCTGTTGAGATGTTGAAGTTGAAGAACTTTGATACTAATAGGCTATGTTTTTCTGTAATCTTTGTGCTGAAACCAATAATCACTAATACTAGCAATGTCCTTATACTTTCCATGTTTGGTCCTCATGTCTTTACATCATTGGCTGCAGCTGTTCTATTATAGCATCATTCTCAGTTTGATTACTGGAAAAATGATACACTTTGCATATCATCATCGTGTCTATCTCTTAGCGACATAATTAATCCAACGTGTGCTTGGTTACTATGGGGTGAAAGAAATAATAGATGTTTCAATAATAAACCCACTCATGTTGATATTATCAGTAGAAAAGTTATTTAACTGGATTTTTTAGATAGGTGATGGCCTTTATGACAAGGAGTGGATGTATATTCTTCCTGAGCTTCAAATGAGGTTGAAAGAAGCTAAAGAGACCATTGCTTTGAGAGTTAAAAGGAAGAGGACCGAAGAGTGAAATGACTGAAGGTGTTGTTTGGGATCTTTGTCTTTGTATTTTCTACTGTGATGCTGGACTGACTACTATCTAGTTTACCTTTTGGGATTGTGATGCATTTTTTGCCGTGTTAGTTTGATGCTATGCTTGTTGGGTTTCCTTTTTGTCGACTGTTAAACATTTGGTGTTGTTTAGCATATATATTACGTATGTAGTGGAGGTTATTGCTGTTGTTTTGTATTTGTTGTTGTTTTGTCAGTGTTTGCATGTTGTCTTGGCTAGTTAGTAGTTTGTAATCTGGTTGTTTGTATATACTTGTTGATGATGTTAAAAATATATTTATAGGCCGAGTTTAGTACCATCCTTTGACAAAGCATTGATGGAGGAATCTTCTTGTTATTCATTTTGCCATTTGATGTACAAGTTTGTTATGCCAGTGACACAAGTATATACTCATCTCCTGTTGTACGAATTTTTATATCTTTTGAACGAAGGGAATGAAAAACGAAGCCAACCAACATTTGCAAATCCTCTCCTCTGTTCTCTGTCCATGTTCACTTATTCTTCAAATCCCTCCTCCTCTAAATTAGCACCGTCTCAATTTGTTACCCTTAAGCTCTGTGCTTTTGTAGGTGAAACATATTTCTAAGGTGAAGGATCCATTTGTGGCATACAAAGTTCTCCAGAGTAAAAGATTAGTGATGTTTAGATTCATAAAGCAACAAAGATGTAATTATTTAGAATATAATTGAATTTTATTCTTGATGTTCATTGCAAAAAAAATATGGCTTTGAGTTGAAGCAATGAAAGCAATAAGTGTAGAAATATGGTAATTTTGAAATTAGCTTCAGTTATATGTCAATAATATTCATATCCGATTTACATGATTGTAGGTTATTACTAAAACAGTTTAGTTTCCTCAAAATTTTGAAATAATCAGGGAAAACCATATAATTAAAAATAACTCATTTGCATTGGAGTTGCAAACTTGAACTGTCTACTTTTTCATGTGCAGTCATTCTCACTATTTTTAAATTAATATTGTAGTTTGAAAGAGGTGGTTTTCTTTGTTTCGTGGCCTGGGAAAACGGCACGAATATGTAACGATCTATTTGGTTTCATTTTGTGTTTTACGTTTTGAGTTTTTAACATTCATACAAGGATAACGGAATAAAAGTATAAATTTTTAGGTCATTATGATGACGATAGAGGGACGATAGAGGGGATGGAGGGATGTTGGAGAGGATGAGTTGTTTTCCATTCTTTTGTTATTTCTCAAACACAAAAATAAAATAAATTTGTTTTTATTTTATATGTTAGTTTCATTTTTCAAATTGATTGTTTTCGAACAATACATGTGTCATGTATGCATTTCTAAACGAAAACACAAAGCTAAAAATGACAAACCAAATAGAATCTAATATTTCGCGAAATGAAATGCATTCTTATGTTAAGAAAGGCGTGCTTTGAAAGGGACCTACTAGTGACCAGGAGAAGGAAAAAAGGTAATTTATAGGATGTTAAATTACTTGTTCACCCAGTTCTTGTTCATCTTAACCAAACTATTTTCACGTTAAATGCGTCCAAAAATGAAGTAGACAAAAATTGTTTCTGGAAATGCACGCTATATCAACTAATTAACATTCAGAGATATTGCAAAAAAGTACAAAATGAGCTTACGTGATATTATATACGCAGAGGTTAAAAGTGATTTTAAACTTTTAATATCTATATATGTAGGTGTTTAACGACGGAATTTCTATCGAGTTAGAAAACCGCCGATAAATTTTGAAATTAAATTTATACTGCAAGCGCACGGCGTACAATTCTAGTACGTGGCGAGTACGGGTCAATCCATAGGGAATTGTTAGATTTTAAATCTCTATTCAATCAAATTAACCAAAGTTCAAAGTGTAATTAGTTAAAAATGTAGAAAACTAACAAAAGAAAATTGATAAAAATATTAGAGTGTTAAGACAATTTAGAGATAAATCCACACTCTAGATCATATAGTTCAACACAACATGAAATTATAATCTCTCTTTTTTGGTCATTAGTAAGTTTAATTGATGTGCTTATCATAAGTATGGCATATTTGTGCTATTAATTAGCTCAACATAAGCCATCAAACTATAACACACCATTTAAACTACTTTTCAACTCTCATGAAAAATGACAACAAGTTGAAAGCAAAATCTATTTTAACTATGGTCTATTAACTATTAATTAGAAATATAGACCATCAAATTTTAATTTCAACATTCACTTCATTACCATCATCATATGTAAATGAAGAGGTAATTATTGTTTGTGATTGTTTAAGCATAGCCTATTTGTTATGAACAACATAGACTATCAAATTCAACATGAAACAATAAATCACATCAACATTCATTTAAGCACAAAAGATAGAAATAATTATCAAAATGTTGAAGCCACATGATTAGAGGCTTCATTACCCCTAAATTGAAGGGATTAGCCTCTCATTTGTGTTATCATATCAACACAAGTAGCATGCAACATGAAACTAAAAGAAGAGGAAAAAGAGAGCAAAATGAAAAAGAAAAGCTAAGTAAAAAAAAGTAAACACTAATCTACTTGCATGAAAAATAAACTAACTACTAACAAGAAAGAAATAAAGCATGTAAATAAGAGAGAATATTAATTAACATTGCATAAAAGAAAGGAAAATTACATGAAAAGAAATATGGCTAAGTAGCCATGAATAGAGAAAGAGAGCTTGTGTTTTATTTTGAGCCTAAAACTAACTAAAACTAACTAAGAGGAAGAGGAGGGTTACATGAAGATATGGGGTATTTATACAAGTTAGAAACCCTAATTCATTTTTTTGGGGAATGCCCAAAATACCATTGAGGTAGTGTGGCCACCAAGTAATCATTAGCATGTCTTAATCCTCCACTTAAATGTACATGAAGCTTTAATGACCTTTTAGCATGTGTATTAGCTCCTAATTGAAATCAAGGTAAGTGGGTAGGTGGGGTCCTCCATGTTCATGAGTTTGAATTATTTTCATCTTCATTTGCTTTGTTTCCTTTTGTGCATGCATATCTTCATGAAGCCACTTGTATTTGAATTTAAATTTCTACAAAACAATATAGAAATTTTCAATTAAAATTTAGAAAATTAATGTATGCACAAAAATGACCATTTTGCCCTTGGATGAAGATGAATATGCGACGATTTGAAATAATTTGAATTTTTGGTTTAAACAAGTTAAAATACCTAATATGATCATTTATTAAATTTAAACAGATCAAATATGGTGGTAAAAATATGCACATTTACGTGCACATCAGTAGGCCAATCATACTTCCTAAACTTAGATTCTTTTAACAAAATTTAATATGCATCAATTATATAGACACACACAAACTTCTCTTATGTAATGTGGCTAGTCAGGAGGTATTTTTTTTACATCGTATCCTCACTTTCACTTTACTAAATAATTATGAAATGTTGCATTGATAATGTTTTTACAAGCTGTCTATGTTATAGTGACCTTACTTTATTTTGCAAAACATATTTTGACCTTTCTTAGAGCATCTCTAACAATGATATATTTAGCTGAATATTAAGGTTTGCATTTGAAAACCAACTTCAACCACGAATATTACCTTTAATATTAAGGGTAATATTCAGGGGCCAATTTAGTTTTCTGAATTGGCCCTGTGCTCTGATTTAATCAGTGCCCAGAGCCATAACGGCTATCCCACAATGGGAGCTGCTCCCCCAACGGCTACTTTCGCCTCCAAAGGCTACTTTTTGCCTCGATTTATGCAACATTTATAGTCATTATACGAATGAATCGATTAGAGGCAACGATTAGAGCGGCGATAAGTTTTGGAAGAAAATAATGAATACCTTCAACCTCAAGCATCCTAAAAATACTCGATCTTTGTTGGCGATTCAAGGTCGATTCAGGAAAATCAATCGTCAAACTCAGTTTTATGAATCACAGATTTATAAAATAATGAAAGCAAACCCTAGTGGAATGGGAGGCGAAGAGCATTTGGTTTGTTTATTGTTTTTGTTAGTTTTTTGTTTTTAATCTGATTATTAATTTATTCCTTTTTGGTTTTCAGAAAAGTGGCGAATGAGGAATTCATAAAGCTTTTTCCAAGGGAAAACGGAGCTAAAAAGCGCATTGTACCAATTTCCGAACTGTTATGAGTTGCTAACGAGCACACCGAAGTGAAACTCCGAGAATGCGAAGAGCCTCCTAGACGTTCAAACAAAGGGAAAGGAAAAGAACAAAGCATCGAAATCATCGTACTCGTCTAGCCTGGGAGATTCATCTTATAGGGAAGCTCAATTCGAGGTAGAAAACGAGTCGGATGCGCACAACCAGAGACTAGATAAAGGTTATAGACCAATGAGAGTCAAAGCAGCAAAGAGAAAGAATAAGCTTGATGTCGTGGTGAACGCTAAAGTGAATGCCACTGTTGAAATTCACGAAAGTAGGCATCAAGATAGAAGCAAGCTAGTGAAGGAGAAGATCGATGTGATGCTTAAGTTTGCAGAAATTGAGCAACAAAAGCAGGATATTGAACGGGAAAATCTAGAACAGATGATTATGGATAAAGATCTGACGGGGATGGATGACATGCAAAAGCAGTATTGGATGGAGTGCAAAAGACAAATACTTATTTCCAAGTTCCTTCAAAGTAGTTTGTTTCAATCGTAGAAGTGTTTAATTTGTACTACTTTCGGTGTACTGTGTCGTTTAGTTAATTCTGTTGTATTTTGTTATTAATTAATGTTGTACTATTCTTGTTTCCATTTAGACAAAGTCGATAGCCAAACAGAATAACATTTTGAAGGAAATGCAATACATATTAATAAGATAACTAAAATACGACTACAACGCAAACGCGTAAACACATGACAAATCAAATATAAAATAGAACTAACAATCACCAAAGTAATTCCAAATATGATTCATAAGATCTTTTTGTAGCCGGTTGTGAAGTTGTGCGTCTCGGTACGAAAGTTGACGTTCCACGTGGATGTTGAATGCTTCTTCAGTTATAAGAACCTCATCTCGAAATACTTCTGGCATTTGCCCTGCACCATCATATTCTTAGTGATGTTGTTCTTCGTCCATATCCCTTTCATCTTAAATAATCATATCATGCATAATAATACATGCAAACATGATTCTGGACATTTATTTCCGAGACCACAGTCAACATGGATTACTAATCATTGCAAATCTAGATTGTAGAACGCCAAAAGCTCTTTCTACATCTTTTCTTTGTCCCTCTTGTATCGCAGCAAACTTTGCTTGCTTTGTTGTTAGTGTGTTTGGACATGTTTTCACAATGGTGCTCCATTTTGGGTAAATCCAATCACCAAGATAATATCCGTGCTCGTAAGTGTTTTGCCCAAGAGTAAACTATACTGGAGTAACTCGACCAAGTGTCAGATCATTAAATGAGTGTGACCTCTCAATAACATTTAAATCATTGTTAGATCCATGCATTCCAAATAAAGCATGTCATATCCATAAATCGTATGAAGCAACGGCTTCCAAAATAATAGTTGGTTTTCTTTCTTTACCATTGTAAGCTCTATGGTAAGCTTTGGGGCAGTTTTTCCATTCTCAATGCATACAGTCGAGACTTCCAAGCATTCCAGGCCATCCTCTGCTCTCGTGCATTTTTCGAATCTGCACCACATCATCCTCATTTGGAGATCTAAGGTACTCAGTGCTGAAAACGTCCACTATAGATTGGCAGAATTTGTCGAGGGTTTCTAATGCGGTCGTCTTTGCAATCCGATATGCATCATCCAATGCATCTGCGGGGGTGCCATAAGCTAACAACCTCAGTGCAGCAGTCATTTTTTGTTCATCGCTAAGCCCCTATGTTTTTGAAGCATTTGATTTTGAATAAAATATTTTTCATTGTTTTGAATACTTGTTAAAATTCTTAAAAATAGTTATCTTCTCATTCTGTATCTTCTCCTGAATATATCAGGTCCATAAGTGCAATTTGGATTGAAGTAGTCTTGCATCAGAGTTTGGTGGAAGGCAAATTGATTTTGCTTACATGTTTCCGACCCATGATCGATTCACCGTGTTTTCGTGATGTGGAGCCATAAGCTTCATGGCATATGTCAGCTATTTCTTGCAATTCTTCGGCTTCCTCTTGGAGAATCTCTTCTTCATCGGAATCACTATCGAATGCCATAACACATTTGACGAAAGATGAGGTATTCATTGTTGTATTTAGTTTAATGCTATGAGAGAAAGAAAGAAGATGTTAAATGTGATTAATGGAATGGAAGTTGAAGTCCTTATATAGAAGTGATACGATATGTATAGTTAGTGGCAGACATTAGCAAGTGGCAGACAAAAAATGCAGAGTGTAGTTAAATCAACTATAGCAAGTGGCAGACATTAGTGATACTTAGTGTGGTAAGCTCGACTTTAGCAAGTGGCAGACAAAAAATGCAGAGTATAGTCAAATCAATTGTAGCAAGTGGCAGACATTAGTGTACTTAGTGTGCTCAGCTCGACTATAGCAAGTTGTAGACAAAAAATGCAGAGTGTAGTCAAATCAACTATAGCAAGTGGCAGACATTATTGATACTTAGTGTGCTCAGCTCGACTTTAGCAAGTGGCAGACAAAAAATGCAGAATGTAGTCAAACCAACTTTGGCAGGTGGCAGACATTATTGATACTTAGTGTGGTCAGCTCAACTTTAGCAAGTGGCAGACGTTATTAATTGTGAAGGAACAAGCATTGATTTGTATAACGACGATTAAGAATTGCATATTTAACTGAAAATTTCATAGTAGACGTGTACAAAAAATTCCATGGAAAATGACAGCTGGACTCCCCAGGTTTATTTGGTACTAATACAAGCGTACGTAGAAACCAATACGAGATATATGAAAGACGAGATTGAGCAAGATTTCTGGGTTACTCTAAACGAAGCCTTTAATAATCATCCTGATTGTAGATTAATTTGACGGATTCTGGATACTCGCAGTACTTGTGTCATATTTACTAGAGCTTGTCAACGATACAGAAGCGTTATAAACATAGTGAAGGAAAAAGATCTATTTCAGTTAACACGAGCTACGTATGATTCACGCTATTTCTGGGAGTATCGTACTAATTTTGTTGGACATGCTGCATAGGATCTATGGATTAGCTATATTAGACAATTTGAATGAAGATTGCGGCATCTATAGTGGCGTCGACCAATGTCAGATCCGTTTCTTATGACGGAATACAAAACATTAACTCCACAATTGCAATATATTTCTCCAGAATCAACCTCTTGTTCTGGTTGAGGTAGTTGATGACGTATTTCATGCCTTCTTTGCCTTCTCCTATTATTGCTCCTTCGCTCCTCCCTCTGTCTTCTTCCCTCCTCCAAAAGCCTCTGCTCCTGCAAAGCTCTCTCATGCTCTCTTACATCTTCATAATGTATTTCCTCCATTTCAACATACCATCCGGTTGGTTCTTCGGGGTAAGATGGATTAGGAGCGATCTCGTGACTTAAAGGACCTTCGTATGAGTATGATTCTGGTAAGGAAATATGGCTGTAATCCACCTTTTTTGCTTAATAGGATGAGGATGAATTTTGAATGATTTGCCAAACAATAGAATATATACCAGTAAGAAGATGTTATATGGCAAAAACTATGCAATGTGGCTACAGTGTTCGAATAATACAGAATACTATACCACTTTGTAATAGCATTGACATCAAAAGTACTGCAATGTGTCTACAGTGCTAAGTCTAGCAAACATCAAAAGTAGTGCAACGTGCAAACAATGCTCGATATGACGTGACACTGTAAATAAAGCTATGAAAACAGTGCTCGATGTGCTGTAAATAAAGCTATGCAAACATCAAAAGTAGTGCAACATGCAAACAGTCTTTGATATGACGTGACACTGTAAATAAAACATCAAAAGTCGTAGTCATTTGTCAATGTGCTGAAATTTTAATACAGAATTACAATGTAAATAAAGCTGTATAACGTAACAAATAAACAGTAACATATGTTCTCAATACAATACAGAATTACATCAATATAGACAAACAACGGTAAAATAAATGTAACAGTACAAAGCATGATCATCCTAAGTCAATGGCATCATCGTCGTCGTCGTTCACAGCGTCATCAAAATGAGCAGGACCACCATGATCAAACTGAAATGCAGCCAGCTGAGCCTGCAAATCATCAACCTGTGCCTGCATCGTCTGCTGAGTCTGCTAAGCCTGAAGAGTGAGCGCCTGAGTATGAATGAGTGTCATATGCTGAATGGTGGCAATATATCGCCTATGCTCGTCCAACCTACCTGCATACTGTAATTACATATAATATATCAATGTATGTTTGATTAACTAATATTGTACAATGAATTGTTAATACAATGAATTATCTCATAAGGCGGGTATAGTCCAGCAGTGGGGACACCAGCAATCTCATTATCTGAAGGATAAACTATCGGTTGCTCGATAAGAATACCGGTAAGATCATACGCTCCATAACAAGCATCCAGACCGAAGTCCATGAGCTGTTCAGAATATTGGGATGGAGTGGGATCAAAAGAAAATGGAGGTGCCTGAACTCTTCCACTGGCAACATGTGGGCCTATATGATTAGAGTTCACTCCTCGAGCGTAGTCAGGTAACATGTATCGTCGAGGAGCAACTCTAACCCAGTAGCTGTCATAGTCCTCCTCCGCTAAGAAAAATGTAGAAGCATCTACCCATCCATTCTGTCTCAATCCCTGTATGTACTGTGATCCAATGGTTCGACGTTTGCCGAACATGTCGTCGCAAGATAATGGATATCCAGGGATACCTAACTCCCCAGTAGTCTGAAACAAGCATCTCTCCCCCAAATACCAAATTGGAAGAAACGCCGTTGGGAGTAAGATCATCCTCCGCAAGTCCAAATGATATGAAATAGAAAGTGGATAAGCATCATGCATCTGGCCCGTATGTGTCATGGCAATCCAATATGAAGCCTATGGTGTCCGAAAAATATTGTTCCTGCACCTCATATCAAGCCGAGTACGGGCCTTCATCAGGTCATGTCTAACCCCCTTAGGCGTCCGAGAAACTAACCGAACACACTAGTCTCATGCGTGGAAAATATGTCTCTGGAGCATGACTAGCAGTCTCAATAATACGGGGATGCATGTTTGCCGTGTACTCATAGTACCAGTACGGTAGAATGTACCAAAACCTAAACATATGTATGACCTCCCCCAAAGCATAAGAATCAAGAGTGGTGTACAAATATCCGAGTATAGTGGAATCTTAATCGATAGTGTGTAGCTGATCTAAATCGGCTACCGCTGCAAGGCAACCTAATTTAATGGTACTCTTTTGGTTCGAAAAGAAAGTTGAACCAAATAAGTACAGCAGAAATGCTCTAAGCACGACGTCACTCATAGCATTGGTGCCCATATGAGCTACAATGTACGCCTGTAGATATGTAAGGGGAACCGCCCCGGAGGCAACATGACCCTTCTCAAACTGGGGTAGATAAATAGTGAAGACCCCGGGGCTTTCAAATGTATGATCAAAAGGAAATGGCATCCTGTTTGGGCCTCCTATTTCAATCACAGTCAACATATAAAAATCGGCGGAGGTAATGCCGAGCTCAAAATCTGAAAAATGAAAAGTATGTGTCGTAGCCTAGCACCTCTCAATTAGGGCTGCTATGAGTGGATGATCAAATGACTGTGGTGGTCTAATCTGTAAGAAATGTGCAAAAGGACTGGTCTGCAGCCTATCTACTAAAACCTGAGGTAGTGGGTCATACTGTTGTGCTCTACACTTTGCCCAACTACCCCGATAGTTGACGTACTGTGACTATAAAATTAAAGGGTTGTTTGAGATTATTGTACAATTTAAATTCAAAAAACTAAGTAATGCACTTTATGATATCACATATCTATTTAATAAACATTTTTTCATGGTTAATATACGACAAATGTATCCATTATGTATTAATAGTTATTTATTATTTAGAATTGTACCTCAACCACATCCAATGCTGTGAAGATATGATGATTGTATCCCTTTGGCAGCTCGTGCAGAATCCGTAGCTAGAAAATCGTCGTATCTGATGCTGGAGCAATGTGTGCTAGGCCTACAAGCTCCTTTGGCTGATGTCGAACGGTACGACTTGCGATTTTGGTTACACGTGACGGCGTTTCGACGTTTTAAAAAATAAAAAAGCAGTAAAAAGACGTGAATTGTGAGGATAAAGGGATTGGATGTCCCACTTAAAGACGCCCCGCCTCGAACACTGATTAAATCAGTGTTCACTTGTTGGCGCCCCCACTGAATATTAAGGGGTAATATTCAGCGACCGAATATTACCTCCTTTAACAGTTGAAGATGCTCTTATGTAAGCTATCAACTGTAGCTATGTAAGAGGCATTTTCTTTTTCCTCGGACGCCATTTTCACTTTACTAAATAATTATGATATTTTGTTGATAATTTTTTTACATGAATTCTTACCCCTAACTATTTTCTAGTTTCTGTTATTTTCCATTTCTTGTTTTTTATACATTTTTTCTCTAGACGGTTTTTAAAAAAGCTTTTGTGTCATCTTTATTGTTATATGGTTTTTATTGATCTATCAGTCCGCCCACTTAAATCTGTAAATCATACTTTGTAAATTTTGGGAATTCTAAAGCAACTACTATTTTTAACCTGCCAACACTCATAATACTAGAACAAACACTCATAATTTCAAGTGAGTTTTATCGTATCAAAATGGTTGATTTCAATAGAATAATGACCGTATGGTACATTTTTTATTTGGTTCAAATAAGATATGCATCTACCATGTAGTACATTCGAAGTTGCATATAATTGATATATGTAAGAACTACATTTGAATAAAAAATTCAACAATTTTTTTTTCAATTTGTGAGACTAGTTTTGAAAACTATTATCACAAATAGTCCCGTTTTAAAACTAATTTCATTTGCGGTCCTGTTTTGACCAGCTCGGCGTTGAGCTGGTCAAACCATACCGACGACTTTTCAAAAGACGCCAGTGTATTTTTTTTTTTTGTTGGCTAACATACTACCCATTTAAAAACCTTGTTAGCGACTTTTGATAAGTCGTCAGTTGGCGATTTTTCCAAAAGTCGCCAACAAGAAACCAACAAAAATAAAACACTGGCACATTTTTCAAATGCGCTAGTATGTTTTGGTCAGCTTAACGCTGAACTGGTCAAAACAGGACTATAAATAAAATTAGTTTTGGGCTATTTGTGATAATAGCTTTTAAAACGAGGCCAAACCGAAAACAAAAATCAATATGCTGGTTCCGAAATATGCAAAATGATGAGATGTTGATTCACCTAATGTCTGCAGTCATAATGAATTAAATATAATTAGCATACATAATGAATTAAATATAATTATTTGCCGCATATTTGACGCCACAATAATAATCATGTTTTAAGTAATCATGACATGCCATGACTTTCAGCATGGGCACCAATTGTCATATGTGTTATTTTTGTCAGGTAGCTGTACTTTATTATTGAACCTAACGTGGAAAATGCATGCTATTATTACTGAAATCATATATATTATATAAAAGTTCGTAATCAGTATCAACATTAATATTGATGGATTATACTTATACCCGATAAGCTACTTTAATGTTAATAAAAAGTAAAAGTTTTTGGAAATATTGTTCTCTTTTCAATGTAAAATTTCTATTCTTCTATCGGTAGTTTTACCTTCATTAATTTAACCTCGTGAAGCATTTGAAAATTCCTTGAAAAACTTAGGGTGGATTATTAAGGAACAAAAACGGAAATTTGAACAAAAAAGTTGAGTGAACAAAAAGTGCATTTCACGATACGAACGAAGTATTTAAGTTGTGATTTTTAATTTAGTTGATTTATAATTTATTAATTATTATTTTTATTGTGTAATATCAGTTTAATAATTACAAATAACAAAAATTAAATTGTTTGATTTTTCATTAAAACAAACTAATACATTTTAAATTCAATATATGAAAAAACAAACTAAAACTACATCAAAATACATTCAACCGTTATATCATAAATCCATATACCTCTTTATAAGACAATTTTTCCATCATACCTAAGTTTGTGCAATCTTCGTAAAAAATCATCATAACCTCTCACATTGAACATATACAACAACAAACAGTATGGTAAAACAACGCTACAAGGCATTGGTGAGACAGTCCGTCTGAACGAATGACTGTCCAACGACATGCTTTCTTGAACTGCTATGCTCGGTTTGTCTACTGTGTTTAGACTGAACGGGTATAGTGTCATGGACCACCCAATTTGAGTATAAATCTGCATCGACAGCAGTAAAATGCGCCGAGCCAATGGAGTATGAGGTATTAAATATTTGCAAGTGTCTTTTCCTATGCAGCCTTCAAACAGCTTATCCAACTCTCTGAGTTTGATGAGAGATTTTTTTTTAATTTCTTATATTTTTGTGTAGTTGTGTTCCACCACTCCTCGGAATCGTCCAACTGATCGTCCTCTTCATCCTACTTCTCTCCTTCTGTTTGTAGAAATTTGTCTCAATCAGTCTAAGAACGTTTAAGGTTGTCCAATTTATTTTTCATTCGTGTGTGAGACCAATCAAGCTTCAACTTGTTGTTAAATGTGGCTGCCAACGATGCATAAAACCTGCCGACTGAACTCCTTCCGTCCAATAGAAAATCAACAAACGGATCTATGAAAAGCTCCTCACTTTCTGATGTCCATAAAACAATGGGCTGGAAGAAAGCAGAAGTGGCAACAAAACCAAAAGACGGTTGCGCCATACTGAAATGAAAAATGCAAAATATAGAATAAAAATCCCAGAAAAATATATGTTAATAGATAGGAAAAAAATAAACATAATAGCGGAAAAAATACTTGAAAATATGTTTGATCGGTTCGGTAGAAATTATGAGAGGGAAGGATTGGGGACGCTGCTGGTGTGGGAGGTGGGTAGAGGAACGCCGAATATATAGAGTAGGGAGGGCTGGCCCTGGCACTGGGCTATTTGGGCGACACTCCAATCCGAAAGTCGGGGACCAATAAATGAAGAAGTTTATTTATACAAACTTCCGTATAAGAAAGAGCTAATGCATCTTCCTAGTAAAATGTATGCTTAGCCTAAATGGTAAAGTTGATGGTTTGCAATCTTATGACTAGAGCTCAAGTCCTGGCTACTTATTTTTTGAAAAGGCATAACCCGTTGGATGCGAATGTATCTTTATCCTCTGACATGCCGTCCGTTTTATTTTTTGGATTTGGAACGTTAGGACGTCAGACGCGTCGTCAACGGTAACGAGATAATTTTTGACTGCGGACCACACCTTTGATATGCTCAAAAACCATGGATAGAGGGAAGAGGATAATGATAAATACTTCCAATATCTCATTTTGGAGAATACACATACTAATGTTATTCAAATTTCTCTTAAGCCGAACATCAATGTTTCAAAAATAAATATCTTGATGAGTTTACAAGTGAATCATGTTATTGAATTCTGCATGAACATGTGGAATTTAATATTTTTAAGTTTCTATAGAAAAGTACAACAATTTGTTGACTTTAGCTATAAGATAGAACGCGAATTACGTTTCCTTTTCACTTTTATTTCGAGAAAAATTAAAATCGGCGAAGCAGGGTCTAACTCATTATTCCTAACTATATATTCAATTTTGTATCCCAACGTTCATCGATTATACTCTTTCAGGTGACTTTATTTCATATTTTCTAATATCAAGAAAAGTGTTACAGGTCACTATTTTTGATGTTGTTATAAGAAAAGTCCTTGTAGATAGGAATATGTAAATTTAGTTCCTATTTTTTGAAAAATTGAAAACGCAAGGTGTTTTGCATTTTTCTGACAGAAAATGAAAGCTAACTTGCAACTTTTGACTATTAATTTTTTTTTGAAAATTTTAAAACTTTTGAAAAATTTAAAAAGCGCAAGCTAGTTTGCGCTTTTATTTTGAATTATTTTTTTGAAATTTTTGAAAATTTTCAAAAATGCAAGTTAACTTGCGCTTTCTTGATGGAAAGCGCAAGCTAGTTTGCGTTTTCTGATTTTAAAATTATTTTTGAAATTTTTGAAAAGCGCAAGTTAACTTGCACTTTTTATCAGGAAAGCGCAAGCTAGTTTGCGCTTTTTGATTTTGAATTTTTTTTGAAAATTTTGAACTTTTCAAAAAAAATTAAATTTTCGAAAAGCGCTAGTTAACTTGCACTTTCTATAAGAAAAGCGCAAAATACTTTGTGTTTGCTGATTTAAAAAAAAACAGGGACTTAATTTACATACTCATTATCACAAGGACTTTTCTTACAACAACATTAAAAATAGGGACCTTCAGTGCAAAACCCCTTCTAATATTTCTGATTTAGCAATTCTTATCCAGTTTTCTATTTAAGTATGTCAAGTAGTTCTTTTTTGTCTAACATTGTAATACTTTTTTATGGAAGCAATCGGTTAACACTGTAAATTGTTTGCTAATGCTCTCAAGTCTCAAACTTGGTGCGATGGAGCAATAAATTAAATTGGCACGTAGCAAGGTTGTAAAATTTATCGCACCCACAACTGAAAATTCGTACAAACTATGCGGTCGTTTATAATTTACTTCCAATAAGAGTTGTGTAATTTCATGTATTATGTGTAATTTAACTTAAAAAGGAAAATTTTAACTCACATTTCTCTCTTTTAAATGAAATTAGACCAACATCCCTTAGATCCATATCTCTTGAAATACATATTACATCCCTGGAATTATTTGTTATATTTAACGCTCTTTCGCACATACAATACTGTGAAGTTAAATTGTAATTTTAAAAACGCAACATCTTATTTAAAGTGTAGAGGGATATGAGCCTAATAAAGTTTAAAAATAATGATGTGTCCTTAATTTTCATTTAATTTTAAACCATTTTTAAACCATGCCAATTAACACTAGTTGTTAAATGGATTTAATGCTACATGTTAAAAGTAATATATGGTTTTCAAAATACAATTATCGAGTGCGGAGAGCGATCCACAAACCCTCATTATAAAATACCAATGTCTTCTCTCCTTCTCTCTCTTCTCCCCTCCCCTCTTTTCAAACCCATATATGTCGCTCTATTCCTTCCCTTTTAACCCATCCTAAAAGCCGAAGCTTGAATAGCCTTTAATTGCACAAGCAAAATGTTGGGTTTACGTTTGATTATAACAAATATATTTTTACATTTGATTTTTCAATCTAAGTGTGTTATAGTTAAAAAAAAATTAAAATCATAAAAGCATATTTTGTTTTCAAAGAACTTACTTACATCTATTTTTTGTTCGTAAATCATAGCATATGTTCCTTATTATCAAAAAGGAGAAATGGTCATGTATTGTAATTAATTCCGATTTAAAGTTAATAAAAATATGTTGTATTTAATATTTTTTATTTACTGATGTGTATTTATAGACTTCTGATTTCTATTAACGGATTTGATTTGATTCGTTTTGCATATCCCATTAATTCGGTGTAAATCTTCTATATATATAGTATAAAACTCTCAAAATCAAGGTATAAAATATAAATCAATTAAAAAGAACAAATAAACAAACGAACAATCCAATTGAAGATTTGGAAGGCATGAGCCACAATAATTCAAATAAAACTGAGATATCTTTCCATATTCAAATATTGATTTGTGCAAACGAAGATTCTAAAGCAAATATCATGAACAAGTCATCAATCAAAATATATTACATGGAATCGGTCATAAAGGGAAATTATCTTAGGCAGAGACTTAGATGCATATATTTCAAAAGTATAACTCAAACTATATATTTCAAAGTGGAAATTAGAGAGGCATCCCTATCATATTTTCATATTGTAAAGCGGGTCCCTGTCAAAGTTTCATTGTAAATTCGGTTCCTATTTTCTATAAACAAAGAAAAATTATTGCTGAAATGTCAGCAATTTTTATAAATAAGTGCTGATATTTCAGCAACTTTCGTTGTCGAAGTTTTATTGTAAATCCGGTCCCTAATTTCTAGAAACAAAAAAAAAATTATTGTTGAAATGTCAGCAACTTTTATAAATAAGTGCTGATATTTCAGCAACTTTCATACACTATGTTCACAGTGTACATAAATGTTGCTGAAATGTCAGCAACTTTTATAAATAAGTGCTGATATTTCAGCAACTTTCATACACTTTGTTCACAGTGTACAGAAAAGTTACGGAAATGTCAGCAACTTTTATCAAAAGTTGCATCATGCTCTGCAATAATCGTGAATAAAAAACATAAACCTAATTTACACTGAAATTTAATGAAGGACTTTTCGTGTATTTTGAATCTTAATAAGGACTTGTGCCAAAAGTACCCTATTTCAAAAGTTAAAAATTGAATTTTTATTTGGTGCGGTATTTTTAATTTGGAGAGAAACCAAACTAAGAAGGCAAAGAGAAGAAGGTACTGATAAAAGCTTATACCATTCACGTGAATATCATACGGTCAAAGGGAAGGAGGTATTGATCAAAATGAAGTTTTACAAAGGCTCTCACTTTTTTAGAAATTGCGTTTAGAAATAGTGATTTATTTTTAAGGGTATTTTTATTTTAAAAAAAAAGGCAAAATGACGAATTGAGGAAAAAATGTAGGCTGAACTACAGTAAGTTTATTATTTTGGCTGAAGGACAATACTAGTTATAACTATTATTTTGTATAGTGTAAACTGAATATAATGATAGTTAACTAGCATTTTGCATGATGTAAAATTCTTTATTAACAGTTGGCTTGGAAGCGCAATCTTTTGGTCCGACCGTGAATTTTTAAAATTGCCCTTCATATACAATTGTTTACAAAATTTCTCCACTAATTGAGCCTAAAAAATAGCATCTACATATTTGTTGTTAATCTCAATGCATCTATTAGTTGGTTCTAAAAAATAGCATCTACATACCTGATTCTAAACTCATGCATTATACGTTAGATTCAAAACATGTTGAAATAAGGAGTAAATAAACTATTATTATAATTCTTTTTTTTGAGTTAAGTGAAAGCATGATAATTGTCAGATATCAACGTCAACTTACAAAACTGTCTCTCTATATGTTAATATCACTTAAAAATAGAATCTAGCAAATTTTTTTTTGCAAATTTATAAAGCTCTTTTACATATATTACCAACTTAATATCGCTCAAAAATATGATCTAACAATAAACTTTCTATACATTTTTGTTTTTTATTAATTGATAACGGAAAAAAATTTTCAAACTAACAAAAAAATTAAACGATACAACTTAGAAATAAAAATTCAAACTAACATAAAAATTACAGGATGCAACTTAGAAATAAAAATTCAAACTGACTACACATGATTCCAACGTAAAATCATAGCTAAATATTTATGAAAATTATTATTTTTGAATATGTTAAGCATATATAATTTATAAAAAAATCAATTTATCCGCGAATGGTGTAATTGTCAAACACTCGTTGAATATAATGCTAGTTATAACTAGTATTTATCCCTCGGCTTAAAAATAAAACTTAATGTCTTTCAGCCTAATTTTTTTTCAAAAATTATCTTTTTCCCTAATTCCCTCTTTTATTTATTTTGTATTTTCCTTTTAAATTGAACCCTAGATTTTCTAGGTGAGCTATGTAGTTTAGTTCGGGGATTCGGATATCAGGTGTTGAGTTCAGGCAGGGTTACTAGACATATGATTAGCATATTCCGGTTAGCAGGGAGTGCTACTTTACATTGTTATAAGTGTTCAAACATATAATTCTAGTGGTAATTTTGGAGGCAACAATAGATACTAAAGGGTTAGTAGCCGAAGCTCGGTATATTTGTGTGTTATTTACGTCTCGCATTAACATTTTCGCGCTATTTATATGATTATTTACGAAAAAGTTTATTTAATTACTATATCCACCCACTCTAGGATATATTGCACGATCATAACAAGTGGCATCAAAGCAGGTTATTAGAAAAAAAACCTAATATCATGTCTTACCCAAGCTGTTGGAGTTTTAGCGAGAATCAGTCCATTTCTAGTACCTATTTTAACGGAGCAAAAATTTCATATTGGAAAACTAGCATGGAAATTTATTTAAAATCTGTTGATTTTCATATGTGGGATATTACTGAAAATGGTTTGAATATGGTAGATAAGACGAGTCGGATAATGACAGTGAAGACAATGATGACAATGATTCAATGATATAATGAGATAAGCGATTTTTCATTTAAAGATTTAATTCTCCTGTGTCATGAATTAACTGGAACTATTGATAGCCTCACTCTGAAAAATAACAAATTGAAATTTAAAAAGTTTGAACTGCATCAAAAAATAATGAATTGGAAATGAAGCTTGAAAATACTAAGAAAACTGAAAAGTTTGATTATGAAAAAAGTTTGAACTACGAAAAAGAATTTGTTCGCTTCAATGAAATTTTTCAAAAGCTTGAAAAGGAAATTCGATTTTTAATGAAAAATGAAAGTAAGTTGAATTGGCAAAACAACATTTTACAAAAGGAGTTGGGAAATTTTAAGATGTCTAAAAATTCCAAATGTCAAAAGAGTTGATTTGCAAAGACAACATTTTAAAAAAGGAGTGAGAGAATTTTAAGATATCTAAAAATTCTAATTGTGGAAAATTTGAAAATTTTGAAAAAGAAAATTCGGTGAAAACCAAGATGATTCTAGATGGGCTTGAAAATGAAATTGAAAAAATAAAAAAAGCTAGAAATCTTGAATGCGATAAAATGTGCGAATTTTGAAAAGAAATCAAATGACATCAAAGAAAGTTTCAAAACCATTGAAAACGAAAACATGATTTTTAAAAATAGCAAAAATCAAATTATTCGTACAAATCATGAGTTAAAGAACAAATAGATAAAATTAAGGATTTTGAAAAACTTGAATTTGAAAAATGCTAACTTTTTGAAAATGGGATGCTTGAAGTTAAGACCAAAATAAAGGATCTTGAAAATGAAAATGTGGTCTTAAAGAGGAATGATTCTGAAAAGAGTGAGAATGCTATTAATCGTTGTTCTAAGCTTGTAAATAAGAATAATCTTTTAAAATTAAAAATTAACGAACTCGAGTTGGTTATTCGAAAATTTTCCATGATGTGAAAAATCGTTTAATATGTTCTTAGGAAATCAACCTATTGCGAATAACAGTAAAGGACTTCGATTTGAAAAATTGCCTGTTTATAAACGAACAAATAGTGACACCGCTAGGAGGAGAACTGTATTGCCCATATGTACGAAGTGTGGATTAATTGGACATAATTATAATAATTGTTGAAATAGTAACATAAATAAACAAGTCAAAAAAATTTGGGTTGCTAAGGGTACAGTTGTTAATATTAATGGTTAGCCAGACAAACAAATTTGATTATAAAAAGATTTCATATGTAAACAAAAGTGGTCTTACATCTCTTTCTTGGATACACACTTCCTCTTCTAACTTGTAGGAACGAAGATGGGCTAAGGAGAAACTACGATAGAAGCAAATTTTGAGTTGACTTACACATTTGATGAGCGATAATTGAAATGTTTCTTAGCCTAAAAAACAAAGTGGAGATCCACACACACTGGATAACAATGGTGTTATCCAGCTTTGTGGACAGGCTGTATTTGATGAACCCGGTTGTAACAACCCGCATATTTTACGATTGTATATTTAAATGTTTTATTTAAATATAACATCGTTAATCGGATTAAAGTCCGAAATGTTACTTTTTGCAAACAGTCGAATTGGGACTCGAGACCACTTCCATTGAGTCCAAAATGGTATTTGCGACCTTTTTGAGTATAAACATCGATATGTTTGGAGTTGAGTGAAATTTTGATATTTTCATTAGGGCTTTGGGTTTGGGTTTCAGCCCACCAACCCATCTAATACCCTAACACTCCACTCAACTCCTCTTCATTCACTCATTCCTTTTCCTAACACTCTAGCTCAAGAGCAATGGGGGAAAAAGATTGGAAACAGAAATTCCAAACCCTAGTTTGATTTGGAAACACAAGTTCTTGCTCCAAAATCAAAGAGAAGCTTAGGTAAGCATCCTCTTCATCTTCTCCATCTCTATCTCTCTTCAATTTCAGAAATTCCTAAACTCTAAGTTAGGAAATATTTGCTTATTAGCTTAGATTGGAGCTTCTTGAGTTGAGATTGAAGAGGAATTGGCCTTTCTTTTGTTTTAAAGCTTCTCATTCGTGTTTTTGAGTTTAAAGGTGAGTTTCTGAACTCACATCTACGTCTATAGCTTTCATTGTTGTTAGGTATGAATTCTTAACATCTATTCATGTTCATTTGTTTTTGATTTGGATTGATTTGGTGAATTTTCCAATTTTTGGTTTTAGAAGTCCAATTTTGTGAAAATCCTTTTATGGGTGTTTGAACATGTTTACCGGGGTGTATCGAAGAGCCTATTAGGCTGGGTTGTCGCTTGGCATAAATCCCCAGTCGCCGTTGCTCGATCGATTGTTTCCGGTAGAATTTTGCCCCACTTGGGGGCTAGGCTGATTCTGCTCTGGAAGTAGGTTCAGTCGACTGAACCAGTAGGTCAGTCGACTGAACCAGGGGCAGAAAACATTCTGTCCCTGTATCAGTCGACTGACCATGCAGGTCAGTCGACTGAGCCTGGAAACCGAAAGTTTCCAGGCATTGTGTCAGTCGACTGACCACTTGGTTCAGTTGACTGACCTGCTTGTATCAGTCCAACTTGCCTAATTTTTGTGGGTTTCCAATTTTTAATCGATTCGTGTTGATCCGATTTGTCGTTATCATTTATTATCGACTTTGATGACTTCTTTTTCGGGATTTTTGAGAATATCCCTTTTGATGGATTCAGTATCGATTTTTATGGAGTTGATTCACGTCTTCATATGTGAATTTTTGGTGATTGTTTGTTCCTACAATCATTTCTGTGACTTGTCACTTTAAAATACAAAGGTTTCTATACTAGTAGTAAATATTCAAACTCTTTCACAAAGATGATTTCAACCCTATTTTTAATACAAAGCTCGTTTATAAAACTGTTTTCCAACCTATTAGTGTATACAAACCTTTACCTCATTCGTATGAGAAATCTAATTAAACGACTTAGCAAAACAAGTGGTATGAAACACTTGCGTTTACTTTGTCGGTTAATTCTTAGACTTGTTCGATTGAAAATCTTGTGATAATTTTCGAGTGGAAATCTACAATTTGTTCGTAAATATTTAAGTTAAGCCAATGGTTATGAGACATGAAGCTAAACTCATTTATTTACTAGCTTAGTGCAATCGACACTTCTTGATGATCGATGATGATCATTTTATGGTTTAGACTATCAATATGCGATGTCTCTTTGTCCGTGTGGGGGACTATACCCCGTTATGTTGAGCTTCGGCTCATTTGGAGGAGTTTCGACTCTTAGTCCGCAATGGGGGACTATACCCTGTTTGGAGGAGCTTCGGCTCATTTGGAGGAGCTTTGACTCATAGTCCACAATGGGGAACTATACCCTGTTTGGAGGAGCTTCGGCTCATTTGGAGGAGCTTTGACTCATAGTCCGCAATGGGGGACTATACACTGTTTGGAGGAGTTCCGGCTCATTTAATGGAATAGCGTTCCATTTGCGTTTCTGGATTTCTAGTTGATGATTTCTAGTATTTGTGTTTCACCGATTTTTGCAATTGACATTGATACGTTTTGTCAATATTTGTGTTTTGGTGAATAATTTAAAGAATGTGATTCTTTTTGGTGTCTTGAGTAGATTTGAGATTTTGTATGATTTTCGTTGTTATGAAATGTATACTTGACACAGTATGGCATTATTGTTATCATATGTTTTAGTTATATCTCTTATCCTATCTCATTTTATCTGATATTTATAGCTAGACTGATCCGTTTATTATTTTCTTCTTAAATAATACTCGGGTCAGACCGAGGTATTTCAGGTGCTCCTGCTTGACTTCTTATCAGAGTCCTTCACCTGACTTTTGGGCTAACTGCTTTAGCATAGTAGTTTTTGTTAGTATACATTTGAGATAGAGACTCCTTGTTGTATACTTATTCTTTTGTCTAGCACTTGTATCTATTCTTTTGTGATGTAGTGGATCTTGTTTGACCACTACTTTGATGTACACTTTTATGTGTTATATTCATGTCTGTTTCCACCTTTGTGATATGAATATCTGTGAGTGATTTGTGTTATGTTTATTTCTATATTTGTTTCCGAAGTCCATATAGCCACTGTGTGGTAGCTTTGAGTTTGTATTTGATATGTCAGATTCCCTCTTGAAATGAATGTAAGTTATATTATTTGACATATCGGTACTCGCACAAAGCAATTACACAGATGGTCGCTCCTCAACAGCCTTATTCTTCGTGCTAGTTGACGGCATTACCCCGTAGTGTCATTGGCTAGCGTGAGTATAGAGGTGGGGCGTCACACCGGTCAATTAAATAGATAAATTACCAACCAGTAATCCATAACGATAACTACCAAACTTGGATATCGAACAAAGTCAAGAGACAAAGTTACCAACTTGTCAAAGACTCCCAAAATGACAGGCATGCTAAACAAGCCCAAGTGCAAGATCCATGCTCGAATACTAATCTAAGTCATGTACCGATCCATGGAAGTCACCCTAAAACTTCTCAATCTTCATGAAATGTGGGGCTAAGGTCCTCGTCAACTCAAACATGTGATTAGAAGATGGTTTTCTAGCAAGGTACAACTCAAATGATTAATGGGCAAACCAAAAGCTTTAACCAACATCCGAACCAAGGAGCTCGCTCAAACTTGATGTGACGACCCACCTTTCTGGCCCTTGGGAATGACATTTAATACATCCATGGTATTCGTATGTCGTTACCGAAGCGTCTGTATGACAAGTTGTCTTGGGGAAAAATAAAGAACAGAACAAGACAGAACAGAAAAAAAACACAACGGAATGGTTACATATAATACAAAATGATATAGTACAAGAGGTTACTCCTTACATGGAGCTATCAGAGTTAAACAAAAGTACTACATCTAACAGATTTGCAGCTATACATTCCGACTTTACATTTTTCAAATACCAAATATACCAACTTAATCATACAGTGGAATTAAATAACTAGATAACTAAGGAGCCACCTGCTCAATCACCGTCTTTAAAGAGCTCCAAAAAGAAATATGCAATTCTCGGACTACTCAAATATAATTGGGTAATCGATAGTTTAGGGAAAATAAACAACTCGGGTAAGACAATGTAACGACCCGTAATTTTCGATAATTAAAAATAGTTAATTTAATAAAGTTTTGTGGTTTAATGTTGGAAGAAATAAAATTTGTGATTTAATAATAAGAATATAACTAGAATAAAATGTAATAGTATTAATTTAAGGAAATTGATCGCTGCTTTAAAATGCAATTCTAATTGATTAAAATGATTAAAAAGTTATAATTAGTTATAGATTGTAAATTAATTGTAATAATGTGTGTATTAATTGATAATTGGATTAAAAGAAAAATTGATAATTTTTCACTTGGGTCAGACCGAGTTGCAGGTTAGGTATGGATTGCTGCTTCCCTTGGATCATTTTGTTAGCTTTTGTTGGGATTTATCATTTTGGCTTGGATATCGTACTTTTTGAGTAGTCGACTCTTATGTTATCATGATGTGTATTCTTTTGTGGGATAGTTGTATATGTTATTCGGCAGTCCATGCTACTTATGTATGATGTACTATTATTATGAAGTATGGTGATGTATATATATATACTCTGATCTGGGTTTACTGTTCTGTGATTGATATATTTACTTACTCGCATATTGCATTTATTCTAAGACTTTCTGAAACCACTATAGTGTGCATTAGTTATAGACTAAGTGTGTCGACCACTGATGAGGTAATGAAAAAAAATAGAGACACATTCGACATGCTTAGCTCTTAACTAACGTATTACTACGATGGTCGCCCTTAACCAGCCCTATTCTCTGCATTAGTAGACAGGATTACTTTGTAATTCTCTTTATTAATGTAGGTCTCGGGGTGGGGCGTCACAGCTTGGTATCAAATGTTGTATTAATTAATGAAATAGTAAGTAATAAATTGTAATTGTATAAATTAGCGTTGTGTAAATAACTATAACATTTGTGTGTAGATATAACATAAAAATGTGATTATATATAGAAATGGTGACAATTGTTATTTGTTACCGATTTATTTAGTCAATTATAATTAAGCAGAATTAAATGTTACGTAAAATGAGTTAAGACGATAACCGTAAAAGGTGAATGCAATAAAATGTACAGAAATTTCAATTTTATTCATAAGACAATAATTGATTTAAATAAAAGATTGAAACCAAGATAAGTTAATTTGTTGGGATTTAAATTTTTAATAAAATTGACAAAAATTCAATGTAATTGAAATATTGCAACTAATATGGTAAAAGATTATAATTGTAGAATATTAGTGTAATAAGATATAAACAAATGTTAACTATGTCCATAGAATAATGATTGATTGAATTAAAATATTGAAACCAAATTAAATCAATTTATTGGAATTAAATGATAATAAATTGGATTTAATTACAGTTGAAATTGAACACTGTAATTAACGTAATATTTAACACTAGATTGATATGTAATTTGTTTTAAATTATTGTAAATGTCTAAGTAATAAAAAATGATAAAAATTGGTAGTTATTAACTTGAAATTAAAAAGTGATTTAATTGATTAATATTAATTTATTTAATTAACGTGAAAATAGCCATTTTGGCAACTGTCTCGGATTTCGACGAAACCAGTTTCATCGAATCCATAACGATGAATTATTATAGGATTTCAAGTTCCGTAGCGATCAGACTTGTCGTTTGATCGTACGAGCTTGAAACGCGTAGAAATCAATTTGAAATAGGCTGATTTTAAGCTAACTTCTTCATACGATGGAATTAGGACTTGAAATCTGTTCCATTGAGTTAAAATTTATCGAAAACATATATTTTGATATATGGGATGACCCACTTTCGTTTCGGAAGCGAAACGGGCTTTGCGGGTCGTTATTGTCGTTCGTACTAATCCGATATGCGTTTATTTTCTTATCGGGCTGTGTTAATACAAATAGTATTGTTTTCCAAACCCTAGCAGTCATTTTCTCATTCCAGTACGTACAACTCCAGCTGTCTGTTCCTCCTTCTCAAATGGCTGGAAACCCTAAATTCCCCGTTTCAATTTCAATTCAAAATTTAACTTCAAAATCAAATCCCTCCAAAACCTATCATATTATATACAGAATCGAAGCCCTCGACGAGCGCAAGTCAAATCTGCAGTTTTTTTTTCGATTTGGGTTTCTGTGTGTTTGGAATTCGAGGAATTAATCTCGGCCGTCCAACGCGTTGTGATCGACTTCAACTGATCGTCGAATCGATGGTATGGATTTGTGGACATCGATGAGCGGAGTGCATAGGTGCTGTTCGTTTGCAGTCGCGATGGTCTGATTAGTGCAGAAAATTGATTAGGGTTAGAGAATATAGCGACGGCAGCTGACTACTCTCAGCGGCGATCGAGTGTCGATGGGGGGTCGCAAGGCCAGGACAGGGTCGGCAAGGGGCGGCGAACTCTGGGCGGCGGCATTGAGGCCTACGGTGACGCGTAGGCGGAGGGTGGCACGATCAAATGGTGGCAGTTGTTACGTTTCGACGTCTGTAGGGTTCGTGTACGAAGCAATATCGAGCGAGCTAGGGTTCGGCATTTGATAGGTGACATGTATAATAATTATTATCATTTTATTTGTTTTATATTATATATCGTATAACTTCTAACATCAATAACTTGTTCATACGAGGTTGGATTTACGCGTGGTTTGTTCCGCTGCGATCGTATCGAAATTTTGGACATTATGAAACTGGTTTGACTGAATTCCAAGACTGTTGAAATCTGGACCTTATTTTGGATTTCAAATCGATTTGAAATCAAAATGTGAGTGTTTTAAACCACTCACAATTACTAAACTATCTTATGTTGGTTAAATTAAATTTATGATGTGACTAGAAATTAATTGATTGATATTTGGTATGTTTAAATTGTCATTCTAGTTAAATTTGACTTTTATTGCATTTAATCATCGTTTAATTCAATATTGAATTTAATTGTCAATTTAATACCTGTTAATGATAATCAGTTATCTATTGATGTTTGTTGGTTGTTTTGGATGATGATTGTGATGGATGTTTGATTGTTGATAATGGATGACTGGATGTTATATTTTATATTTTTATAATATTGCAAGTTCCCTATGGATTGAAATGATACATAACCAAACGATCTATAGATTAGGGAAAATCGTTATGGGTTGAAATGATAGACTTGAGCGATTTTATGGAATTTAGTTAAATTCAGGATTGCAGGTTGAAATGATATATACTCGTAAATTTAAATATTTGCGGGTTGAAATGATAAATATCCGTATCACTTGACCATAGGGTAGAAATGTAACATTCCCCCTTTTGACCGCCTCCAGTCGGTAATTAAACCAACTCGAAACGTTCAAAAAGACGAATTGTTATTTAGTTTATAAGGTTTAAACAGAATCAGCCACAGAAACACAGATAATAACAATCAATTAAAACAAATGAATCTTTATTTCATTACTATAAATCTTTTTATATACATCAGAGTTTATACAATTTTAAAATGATACAGCGGAATATCTTAAAATACAATTTTCTTCTGAAAACTAAAGTGATTCTTTACTCTCTCTCTAACTTCGCTGCTCGAAAATCTTCAAGCTGTAAAAATACTCGGTCTGACCCGAGTATTATATTCAAAAGAAAATAATACACAGGTCAGTCTAATTCAAACCAGTTTATTAGTGCATAGAGGCAGTAATAATTTAAATAGACGACAGTCACAATAATTCTCGTCTATCCGACTCTTTTAACAAAGAAATCGGATAACGAAAATATAACACTTAACAGTGTTAACAATAAATCAGCAGATTTAAAAAATCAACAGAGATAAATGAACAATTTATCAAATTGACTAAATCAATTTAAAATTTTACACTGAGTGGCTGCAGCACACGCTAACGTGCACGGCCTCGCCAACAACAAAAGTGTGGCTGCAGTACACGCTAACGTGCACTGCCTCGCCCTCGAGTACACAAAGTCAAGTCTAACAGCCAAAGTTCAAATGACTCAAGTGAAGCTACAGGTCAGAAACAAAACATGAAACAGTGCAATACTAACTGGACAACAACAAAAGTTACCAAGTGAACCAACAGCAACTGCTACAAATACACAGAGGCAACATCACATAACCAAACTGCAACCAGATCAATATGTCCAAACTGTATGCAATGGATGCAGACGTACAAGTGCAGCTCAACGCAGTGAAACAAGTTCAAGTGGCAACATTAGTGAACATTTGCAGTGTCAATGCCGCAATGAACAAGTGCAGACATGAATATTAATGCATGAACAAGTGTACAACATGCAACTGTAACAGATCAGATCAATGTACATATGTGAAGACTGGAATGAAGAACTCAAATGACCAAAGCTTATATGCATCAAGTATGCCACATTCAAGAACAAGCTCAAATGCACTTAATCAAGTACAGTATCATATAATCAAAATGAAGTACCAGACTTAAAACAGAGGACAGGGAAGTAATAACAGCAAACCAAATGCCATCAAGATAAATACAATGTAGCATACAAGTAATGCGAAACTGTCAAGTAGACAGAGAATCATGAAACAGTCACATATATACATACATGAATGTATATATATACATGAAGTATCAAGTGCCTAAGCCACAGTGAAATGCTTGAGGCAAAAGCAAATATACAATAGAAATAGAACTTGCCGAATGGAACACATGGATCAAAATCATGGATAAAGCATGCAGTATGGAACAACAACGAAGCATATTTAGGTATGCAATTAAGTGATGCTTGCCGAATTCCAAACTGCTCCTAAAACAGATGCTCGAAAACTACAATGCAGGCTCAAATCAGTCTTTAGTGAATGCAGACTACAACATACAAATTCAGTGAATAAATGTAACAATGAACTTGCTCAAAGGTCAGAAGTAAATACAGTGTGCATACGACAAAGAGCTCGAAGCCAAGACTAAAGCAATCTGATTGTGATGCAAGCAATGACCAGAACACAAAATGCAGGTGAACACATTCAAGCATCAAGCTATGACAGGGATGAACAGAAGTGACTTAAACAACATTGCATTAACTAAGTCAAAGAAATCATCTTTACAAAAATCAAGTTTTTACAGTCGAAGACAACTGCAGTGCAAAACCATGGCTATTGAGCAAGCACATGGATTCACAAATCAATTTCAAGTAAAAAGAATCAAGACCGAAGTCAATATAAATTCAATTTCCAGGTATTTGAAACGAGTGAACCAGTCAATGATACCGCAACAACATAAGCAAGCAAATCATGGAACCGCAGTATCAATGTCAATATATAAGAAAACTGTAAGTGTAGACTCGCCGATACATGCATACACACATACAAATGTATATATGCACATATATAAAGTCATATCTAATTAGTCAAGCAGTTACAGATTAACAGTGTTTTATTTTAAGAAATCATCGTTCCAGTCAAAGAACGAAATCAAAATCGAAATCGAACAAACAGTGATGACCAACGAAGTCGACTCCAGTCAAAAATCAAGTTTAAAGCCGAGTCCCACATTATCACAACAACAAAGTTAAACCCGAAGTCACCAGAAATCCACGAAACTAAACTGTGAAACCCATCTACTCGAGAATATAAGAGTTCGAACAAAATCCACATAAACAAAATTGGACAGTCAGAAAATCGAACAACAAAATCGAAACCACTACAGCCATGAAACAGAAACGAACGAAAAATCACAGGATTCAAATACTAATACGCTAGAGGTATGAATTAGATGTGAGAAATAAAATTCCTCACCTTTACTCGACGAATCGGAGCAGATGGAGTTGATGCCGCGGCGGTGAAGAACGAGCGAAGAGGAAGACGAAGCCGGCGCCTTTGATTTAAAACGAAGCCCTAGTTTTTTTCTCTCGCCGCCATTTTTATTTGTTTCCTAGGGTTTTTCGAATGAGAAGAGGGGGGTCTCGTGTTTTATCAGAGAAAAGGGGTATGGGCCGGTATGGGGTAGTATGGGCTGATATTATATTTATTTAAAAAAAAATTTCTTTTTAAATCTAATTTGTTTTTTTGTAGATATTTCCTTTAATTTGTTTTGTTTAATTATGTTGTTAAAATTTTACTAAGTGTATTTATTTATTTTGTATTAATAAAATTTAATAAGAGAATTCCAATCGATTCAAAAATTCTAACAAAAATTAACAACCAATTTATATCGCCAATTGACGAAGATTTTATCGTTATAGAAATTCCAATAACAAACAGAAATTTAACTGTCCACATAGGTCGTTTATTGATGATTAAAATTTGGGCAAAACCCCAGTTGTTACAGAAATTCAATTTGAATTCGATTTAATTTTCTACGCGTTTATACGCCGTACGTTCACAAAATAATTCTGATAAATACGAAATTTAAAATCCGGTAATAATTTAATATTACGGACCCAATGAAACTGGTTTCGTCAAATTCCGAGACTGTGCCTCGGAATACTATTTTTAAATTCAATTTAAACGATAAAATTTCAAAACTGCACAAATCGCTTTCAAATTCAATTCTGAAGCTTCTATTATCTTCAGTATTATCAATATGAATTTTCTAAGCCTTTAAATTATTTTTAACCGGCTTAAAATCGAAGATTCAAATTTTATTCAACTTTCAATAGATTAAATTCAAAAATTTAATCACCAATTCATTCTGATAATTTGAATTTCAAGTCAAATCATCATTCAAATATTTAAAATTAATTAAATATTTTTAATTTAAATTGTTCAAAATTCAGGGTCGTTGCAAACTCCCCTCCTTAAAAACTTTTCGTCCTCGAAAAGGAAAGGTTGTTAAAATTTCATCGATATTTATACTCTAGTCAATTTTTTTCTAAGCTTGAAGCTTATTACAAATAAATGAATATAGGATTCATTCCATTTGTTTAATCTCACTAGTTCTGTTTATCTTCTCTTTTATTCAATGATTTCTACAATCAAAACGCAAAAGTCTTTTATCAACATTTTTGATTTACAACTCAGATTCAAACTTAAAATTCTTCACGTTAGAGATTTATATAATATATCTCTTCCAAAGCTGTGGACTTTCAAAACATTACAAAGATCCTCTTCCTTAGTTCATTAGGTAGGAATTTCGTAATTTTACTTTCAAATCATTGATTCACTATTTACAGTTTGAAAATACTTGCTAACTCGAAATTTAACAAGTCCATCTTCGTTCTCACAGACATTAGACATACGCTGGCCAGACGCAGGCCTAAAAATCTCCAAGTACTAAATATACTTGCTTCAATTCCCAGTGAAAATACTTTTAAAAATTCTTTTAAAAATGGATATGGAAAGCACGTTCCCCCATGGATTACAGTTCCACCCGGCGGTTACGCTACTATCCCAGTAGAGTCGCTTGTGGCTGTAGATTTCACATCTCTTAAATTTCGCCATGGTTGTCGCCATAGATTGCAGTACACACGGCGGTTACGCTACTATCCCAGTAGAATCGCTCGTGTCTGTAGGCATCACGCCCCTCAAATTTCGCCTGGCATTAGATTGCAGTTTACCCGGCGGTTACGCCACTATCCCAGTGGAATCGCTTGTAACTGTGGGCATCTCGCCCCTCAAATTACGCTAATCATCAATCAAATCTAATCTCATCGCGATGAACTATCGCGAAGGATTTCCGATTCAAATAGTCACTCTGACTAAAATTCTACGTAGCTACGAATTTCAAATGGACACTCATCGAGAGTTCCAATACCTTCTTTAATAATAAATGGAAGGTACTTTTCCACATCCTCAGTTTAGAAAACATAATATCATATATGTAGTACTTTCATTTCACATTTCGTACATATAACATCTATGTAAACATACATAAGATTTCCATAACAATGCCTTTCTAAACTAACGGTTTCAAATTTACCGCATTCATATATATAAGTTCTGAAACTTACATATCTCATATTCATAACAAAATAGAGGATTTCAAAATTTTCCTCTAAGTCGATTTGGAAATTTAAGGTTATCTCAAACCTAATTCATATTCATAATTCCATTCATTATCGACTTTCACATTCGATTTGGATTTCACGCTTACATCGTCAATTCTCAACACAGAATTGATGTCTATCGATATATAACCTCTGAGCTCGTACGTCTCAGAGAAGGGTGTTAAGCTAAGAGAATAAATTCTCCGCCACCAACAGATATATATTTAATAGAGATCAATTGCTATGTCATCAATTCACAATGTGAGACATACAATCCAAATCATCATCTGAAATTCAAAGCTCAACTTATATTGTCTTTGATGTCGAAGTTAAACTCAATTTTAACTTAACGATTCAATCTTTTTGAAAAATTTCAAATTGAACTAATTGTTCAAATTTCTCATTTAACTTTTCAACTTCGACTTCAAAAAAAATGAATTTCAAATCATTTATCCCTTACGGAATATATTCACAACATTTCATTTTTGGAAAAACATTTCCATACTTATTTAAAAATAAGTAATTCACAAATCCATTTATTTTCAACATTTGAAAATATTCGATATACTTAAATCAAAATTAAGTATATATTTCATCTTTAAGGAAATCATTCTCTTTCACATATTTATTTGAGTTAAAACGAATGTTACGTAAAACATCGTTACGACAACTCAAAATCACTAGTATAGGGATTCGAAATTTAGATAGATGTATAAATCCCAATACTATACAAAACATTTCCTTTCGGAAATCATTTACTATAACAACAGTGTTATAGTCCATCATTTCCTTATATTCGAAAACGTCTATTTCAACAATAAATGTTGAAATCTATGGTTTCGATATTCAATGTCTTTTGAAAACATCTTTTTAAAACAATTACTTCGTTTTAAAATATCATTTTCCCAAAACATGTCCATTTTATTCAATAATATATTCACGGTCCAAAATCGTGAATATACTACTTTTAACAAACTATAAGAATTTACTTATCAAAATAAGTCAGTTTCGAATTTATAAACAACGTTTATAAATTCTATTGCTATTCATAAAGACTTCAATTTATAAAAATTGCTTCATTAATCATTCCTACTATAACTCAGTTTTATATCAGAATTTTAATTTACAAGTAAATTACTTATAAATTCTTTTATTTCGCAACTTCGATTCATTTTATAACTTCACAATCTTAATTCTGTAATTTCCATTCACTTATGAAATCCATTAAATATTTCACTTTTAACACTTATACAATCCCAATATTTTATTAACACTTTTCAAATCTTCAATTTAAGCCGTTTATAATAATTCAAAATTTTCAATTTAAACTATTATATAAATTTATCAGTTTTCCATTTCCAAGACAATCTACTAGTTCTTTAGTAAATCATTCATCGACTTGGTTTTCAATTTAATCGCATTTGATTCATTCACATTGGATTTTACTAATATTCATTCATATCCAATTAGTTCACATTCACTAATTTATATTCAAGTTAGTTTGCTTTCAGTTCAAATCAAATTCGATTCTATTTAAATTTACTTACCCTTCAATTTGAATTCAATTTACTTAACTCTCAATTTCCATTAATTCAATTTCATTAATACAATTTCATTAACACTTAATGAATTTCCATACGATCAACTAGCAACCAATGCACATTCAACTTAACCAAATTTATTTACTTTGCTTATATTCAATTTGGTTCAACACATTTAATTTCAATTGGTTTATATTCTAATTCAGATCGAATTTTTATACTCACCATATTTACTAATTCACTTTTACAATTAAAGTTGAATTTCCTTTATATAACTCAATTTCATATTCATTCTTCACTTTATCAATTCATTTTGATATCAAATTCAATTTGATTCAATATTACTTAAGCCATGTTTCATTTTATCTTCACTTGCATTTATTTTCACTATACAGCTTAAGTTCGTCTCAAATTTATTTGAAATTCTATTTTATTTAACTTTACTAAAGTCAAATTCATATCACATTTCAAAATTCAGATTTTGTTTTACTTAACAAAACTGTTTAACCATTTAACAACTGGTTTACTTAAATTTTCTCATTTTATAAGTTATACAACTTATTAATTTAAACTTTCCAATTCATATCATATAATCACTTATCTTTCAAGTTTAACTTTCCATCTCAATAATTTATCAAATCAAATTTATTTATTTAACTTTCCTTTAGTTAAATTTCAAATCCATATATTTATTGATACTAATTCCATTCAATTTAACTTTTCTTTTAGTTAAAGATCTTCATTTTCAAAAACAATTTTATACTTCTTTGGATTTGAAAAACATTTTCTTTTAAAGTGTTTCTAGTAACTATTCATATTAAACATCATAAACTAAGCTTTGTGTAAACCAAAGCTCTGATACCACTCTGTAACATTCCCCCTTTTGACCGCCTCCAGTCGGTAATTAAACCAACTCGAAACGTTCAAAAAGACGAATTGTTATTTAGTTTATAAGGTTTAAACAGAATCAGCCACAGAAACACAGATAATAACAATCAATTAAAACAAATGAATCTTTATTTCATTACTATAAATCTTTTTATATACATCAGAGTTTATACAATTTTAAAATGATACAGCGGAATATCTTAAAATACAATTTTCTTCTGAAAACTAAAGTGATTCTTTACTCTCTCTCTAACTTCGCTGCTCGAAAATCTTCAAGCTGTAAAAATACTCGGTCTGACCCGAGTATTATATTCAAAAGAAAATAATACACAGGTCAGTCTAATTCAAACCAGTTTATTAGTGCATAGAGGCAGTAATAATTTAAATAGACGACAGTCACAATAATTCTCGTCTATCCGACTCTTTTAACAAAGAAATCGGATAACGAAAATATAACACTTAACAGTGTTAACAATAAATCAGCAGATTTAAAAAATCAACAGAGATAAATGAACAATTTATCAAATTGACTAAATCAATTTAAAATTTTACACTGAGTGGTTGCAGCACACGCTAACGTGCACGGCCTCGCCAACAACAAAAGTGTGGCTGCAGTACACGCTAACGTGCACTGCCTCGCCCTCGAGTACACAAAGTCAAGTCTAACAGCCAAAGTTCAAATGACTCAAGTGAAGCTACAGGTCAGCAACAAAACATGAAACAGTGCAATACTAACTGGACAACAACAAAAGTTACCAAGTGAACCAACAGCAACTGCTACAAATACACAGAGGCAACATCACATAACCAAACTGCAACCAGATCAATATGTCCAAACTGTATGCAATGGATGCAGACGTACAAGTGCAGCTCAACGCAGTGAAACAAGTTCAAGTGGCAACATTAGTGAACATTTGCAGTGTCAATGCCGCAATGAACAAGTGCAGACATGAATATTAATGCATGAACAAGTGTACAACATGCAACTGTAACAGATCAGATCAATGTACATATGTGAAGACTGGAATGAAGAACTCAAATGACCAAAGCTTATATGCATCAAGTATGCCACATTCAAGAACAAGCTCAAATGCACTTAATCAAGTACAGTATCATATAATCAAAATGAAGTACCAGACTTAAAACAGAGGACAGGGAAGTAATAACAGCAAACCAAATGCCATCAAGATAAATACAATGTAGCATACAAGTAATGCGAAACTGTCAAGTAGACAGAGAATCATGAAACAGTCACATATATACATACATGAATGTATATATATACATGAAGTATCAAGTGCCTAAGCCACAGTGAAATGCTTGAGGCAAAAGCAAATATACAATAGAAATAGAACTTGCCGAATGGAACACATGGATCAAAATCATGGATAAAGCATGCAGTATGGAACAACAACGAAGCATATTTAGGTATGCAATTAAGTGATGCTTGCCGAATTCCAAACTGCTCCTAAAACAGATGCTCGAAAACTACAATGCAGGCTCAAATCAGTCTTTAGTGAATGCAGACTACAACATACAAATTCAGTGAATAAATGTAACAATGAACTTGCTCAAAGGTCAGAAGTAAATACAGTGTGCATACGACAAAGAGCTCGAAGCCAAGACTAAAGCAATCTGATTGTGATGCAAGCAATGACCAGAACACAAAATGCAGGTGAACACATTCAAGCATCAAGCTATGACAGGGATGAACAGAAGTGACTTAAACAACATTGCATTAACTAAGTCAAAGAAATCATCTTTACAAAAATCAAGTTTTTACAGTCGAAGACAACTGCAGTGCAAAACCATGGCTATTGAGCAAGCACATGGATTCACAAATCAATTTCAAGTAAAAAGAATCAAGACCGAAGTCAATATAAATTCAATTTCCAGGTATTTGAAACGAGTGAACCAGTCAATGATACCGCAACAACATAAGCAAGCAAATCATGGAACCGCAGTATCAATGTCAATATATAAGAAAACTGTAAGTGTAGACTCGCCGATACATGCATACACACATACAAATGTATATATGCACATATATAAAGTCATATCTAATTAGTCAAGCAGTTACAGATTAACAGTGTTTTATTTTAAGAAATCATCGTTCCAGTCAAAGAACGAAATCAAAATCGAAATCGAACAAACAGTGATGACCAACGAAGTCGACTCCAGTCAAAAATCAAGTTTAAAGCCGAGTCCCACATTATCACAACAACAAAGTTAAACCCGAAGTCACCAGAAATCCACGAAACTAAACTGTGAAACCCATCTACTCGAGAATATAAGAGTTCGAACAAAATCCACATAAACAAAATTGGACAGTCAGAAAATCGAACAACAAAATCGAAACCACTACAGCCATGAAACAGAAACGAACGAAAAATCACAGGATTCAAATACTAATACGCTAGAGGTATGAATTAGATGTGAGAAATAAAATTCCTCACCTTTACTCGACGAATCGGAGCAGATGGAGTTGATGCCGCGGCGGTGAAGAACGAGCGAAGAGGAAGACGAAGCCGGCGCCTTTGATTTAAAACGAAGCCCTAGTTTTTTTCTCTCGCCGCCATTTTTATTTGTTTCCTAGGGTTTTTCGAATGAGAAGAGGGGGGTCTCGTGTTTTATCAGAGAAAAGGGGTATGGGCCGGTATGGGGTAGTATGGGCTGATATTATATTTATTTAAAAAAAAATTTCTTTTTAAATCTAATTTGTTTTTTTGTAGATATTTCCTTTAATTTGTTTTGTTTAATTATGTTGTTAAAATTTTACTAAGTGTATTTATTTATTTTGTATTAATAAAATTTAATAAGAGAATTCCAATCGATTCAAAAATTCTAACAAAAATTAACAACCAATTTATATCGCCAATTGACGAAGATTTTATCGTTATAGAAATTCCAATAACAAACAGAAATTTAACTGTCCACATAGGTCGTTTATTGATGATTAAAATTTGGGCAAAACCCCAGTTGTTACAGAAATTCAATTTGAATTCGATTTAATTTTCTACGCGTTTATACGCCGTACGTTCACAAAATAATTCTGATAAATACGAAATTTAAAATCCGGTAATAATTTAATATTACGGACCCAATGAAACTGGTTTCGTCAAATTCCGAGACTGTGCCTCGGAATACTATTTTTAAATTCAATTTAAACGATAAAATTTCAAAACTGCACAAATCGCTTTCAAATTCAATTCTGAAGCTTCTATTATCTTCAGTATTATCAATATGAATTTTCTAAGCCTTTAAATTATTTTTAACCGGCTTAAAATCGAAGATTCAAATTTTATTCAACTTTCAATAGATTAAATTCAAAAATTTAATCACCAATTCATTCTGATAATTTGAATTTCAAGTCAAATCATCATTCAAATATTTAAAATTAATTAAATATTTTTAATTTAAATTGTTCAAAATTCAGGGTCGTTACAAGAAAATTATATACGGACACCAGATTGGTTAAATTAAATAATTTTAAATCTTTAACCTTGAACCCTATTAAATGATGTTTGAAATAGAATTTGATTTATATAAATTGAATTGTTTTAAGTAATTATTTAAAGGATTTACATTGAAATTCTAAAGTTGATCTTGAAGTATAAATGAAATTATCGAAATTGATTTATTGAAACATTTAAATTTTGAAACTTTGAATTCTATTGGAATGGGAATAGCTAAAGTTGATATTTCAAGACGTAAAATTGGGTTTGATTGAAATTTGGATATGGTCCAGATTGGTTGAAATGGAAGAAATGGTTAAATTTGATGTTAATTTCAAATTTATTTTCTTAATATAAACTGCAAATGTTCTTTAAAATTCTAAATTATTAAGATTTTCAACTTTTAAACTAAATTTATCTATTCTAATTATTTTAAACCATTTTAAATCTATTTAAAGTATTTTAACATATTTTAATCTATTTAATCTATTTTAATCTATTTTAATCTATTTAATCTATTTTAATCTATTTTAATCTATTTAAACAATATTAATCCATTTTAACCTATTTTAAACTATATTAATCTGTTTTAATCTATTTTAAACTATCTTAAACTATTTTTAAACTAATTTAAACTATCTAAACTATTTTCTGAATTTCAGGTTTGTAAAGTGGAAGTTTATATTTAAATCCTTGATTTTTAAGTAGAATACGACTAAATGATGTAATAACCTAAGTTGGTATTTAATAACATATTTTGAGTAAATATGATGATTTGAAATGAGGGTTAAACCTATTTTGAAAATATGGTTTCGAAAGTGATTATGATTTCGAAGTGATATGGTTTTGAGAATATAATTTTTGATATCAATTGTGAATTGACTTTTGAAATGTAAAAGAACCATCCGGTGTGAAATAAGCATTTGGTTGTTAAAGAGACCGGGATCAGATATTGTCATACTCTCTGCCAATACCGAAAACCACTTTAAAGACTGTGTACGTGGTGGAGATTCCAGAAATGAAGTAGGATGGTTTGGTGAACGATTCTGTATGAGGTATTTACGTGACCCCGACTCCCGTGATTTAGCTTAGATGTGACTAAAACAGGAGCTATACCGGGCCAAGTGAGGTCATGCCTCCTATTGGGCACATTTCTTTGATACTATATTTTGACTTTGTGATTGATTTGGTGGCCACCCCTTGATTTGATTATGGGAGTGTGTCTAAGGTGGATGGTAGTAACTACTATGCGTTACCACTAGTCCGGGAGTGCAATTGGTATATCTACCCTGGCATTGCCTCGAGTGCCGTGTTCATATGCCCAACCACGCCTTCTACTAGTTTGGTTTGTACCATACCTATGGAGTGCCCTCTGATAGCCCTCCAGTATACAGAGGAATTACGGTACTATATAAACTATGGGAATATATGAAATGTGTTAAGGGGGATATGGGTAATGCCTTAACGCTATTTTAATACTTTACTGTAGACATATTATAATAGCGTATTGTACTACATAGTAGATAGTTTAACGAATCCTTAGGAGATGGTAATCCCGAACATCTCTTAAGTTATTGTACTCATGTTAGACACTAGATAGGAGATGTCAAACCCCGTAAACATCTCCGACACCGTTACACTCATATTTATTTACTGTTGATTTAACTTACATAAGATCTTTTAGTTCTGACTCGAGTGTTTTGTCTTTTCAATTCGCTCGGGTCAGTCTGAGCTTTTCAGTGTATCGAAGACTGCTTTCTGGAGGATGAAGACGAGGATTTTATAATATTATTATGTATTATATTTATTCCACTGCATCATGTTGTTCCGCTGCATTTATTTATTATTTATTCTTGTTGTATGTAACTCTGATCTGTGTTATAAAGGTTTAATCAATCTTATTTGTAAACAACTTCATGAACTGTTTATTTGATTATTATATTTTGTCATTCCGCTGCGAGATTCTGTATTTGTTTTCTTTCTTTCTCTGTTTTTTCTTATTTACCCCATAACAATCTGCCTTTTTGAATGG
The DNA here is from genome assembly GCA_030737815.1 of Allium fistulosum. Classification (NCBI taxonomy): domain Eukaryota; kingdom Viridiplantae; phylum Streptophyta; class Magnoliopsida; order Asparagales; family Amaryllidaceae; genus Allium; species Allium fistulosum. The sequence continues at coordinate 78,640,490 of CM060908.1, read as the reverse complement.
TTTGAGTCCGACGTGTGTGTCTGCTTAAAACGTCAAAAAAGGTGGGTCATTACAGACAATATGTCTGGTATGAGTATAACTATAACATCCCGTATCAGGAGGCCAAAAGCTAAGCGCTACAAATGCTGCAGTCATCTATAGTATTAACTTCTGATGACAAGATACGATAATGCTAATGGTATCCATAATACCAGAAGCACTTGAATATGAACAAAATCACGGATTTCAATAACAACATTTTTCTGATTACATTTCAAAACAATGATTCATATCCAAGTTACATAACCCCTTAACGTTTTCCCACGTAAAGATCAACTATAATCATTACAAAAATACACCAAGAGCGATATATGACGATGCCCACTTGGTTGATCAGAGCCAATATTGTCATATTTGACTTAATATGCACATCGGAGTCAAAATAAAACTGTCACTCCTAATTAGCTATCCGTCAGCCACCTGCTCATCTCCGGAAGCTTTATTCACCAAAATTTCTAAAACCTGTAAACCTTAACCCTTAGGCTACTCAAATCAATTTTAAGCACCCTAGAGTCTAAGGGGAAACAAAAACTTTGAGTCAGACATAAAGCCTGGTGTGAATAATACTGTTACATCTCTGTTTACTGATATTAGGCGAGACCACGCCTTTAGTGGAACGGGTTTCCCCTCACTAATATTCTTTTTTTTAAATATATATTTTGTAAATATTTTCCTGCAACCAAACTGGTTAATTAAACTGATCATAACAATAATAATAGCAATATCCGTTATGCTAAAAACAGGTAATAAATGGACTATCTGTCCGAAATCTGGGCTAACTGCCCGCAAGCTAGACTAACTATCCCTTTGGCTGACTCGGGCCTACCAAATAAAATATCAAATGGTCTAAACATCTGTTAGACAACTTCTGGACGGTCTGTCCTTAATTTACATCTCCAAGGTTCAACTGATCCTAATGGTTTTGTGGCTCACCAATAACCAACCTCTGTACATAAATATTCCTTTCTGTGTGTAACCAACATTTTAGTCTTACCTGTGACTAAGCTCTACACACTGGAATTCCGGACTAAATTAGCTAGGGGCTAATAGCTAATGAGCATAGGGCGCGACCCTACACAAGTCCTATCTGGTCTTCTAATCTGAGTCATTTTCTTAGGGTTAACTACCCTTTATCTTTTTCCTTGAAAAACCTTTTCAAAATGATTTAACCTTTTAAATCATACTTATACAAGGAAAATACATCTTTAGTTTTACTCTAAGCTATTTTGCCATGTTATATATACTTTACTCAAAATAACGTTGATGAATTTTAATGAGGATTAGTTATCCTTCCAAAACAAGTTAAATCCCTTTTTAACTTGAAAACACTTAGGCTATAGTGTCTGTTTAATACATTCGAAACCTTTATTTAAAACCTTTAAACAACCCTTTCGGAACCCTTGAAGGTAACCCTTTTGAAACCATTAAAAGCCTTTCCTTTGAAAGCTTCAAACATTAGACATCCTTCTTTTAAAATCTTTAAATATTGCCTTTCAAAAACATAGGAAAAACCTTTCCTTTCAACCCTTTCGAAACCCTTGGGAACCACCCCTTCGAAACCATTCATTAAACCTTTCGAAAGCATCATAACTCAACTCTTTCGTAACCACTTGGGTTCAATTTAAAACATGTGGAAACACCTTTCAAAACCATAAAAACTTATCTCTTTAGAAACCATTTGGGTTATACTTCAATTCTGAGAAAAACGGTCTTTAAAACATTTAAGTCGAAAGCATCTATTTCGAAACCATTTCCCAAGTAAAGAAGTGATGGTGTCGAAACCATCCTTTTGAAAGCTTTGGAGAAGTGACCATATTTTAGAAAACAAAGCAACTCCTTCGAAACCATCTGGGTCGAAAGGTAGAAAGCGGCAGCAAAGGTTTCGATTTAGTCCAAAGCAGTAATTTAAAACAAAAGCCCAACCCAATCGAAACCATTTCTTTAAACCCATTTGACCCAGTCGAAAGCTACTTAGTCGAAAGCAAGCAGGCACATTTTCTTTTAAAATTAGAGTAATGCCTTAACCCCTGGTTTCAACTCTATATCTTCCCCCTACATCCAATTCACTATGTACCAGCTCCCTATACCAAACAAATACCATATATGCACCAAATAACATTCAAACGTACAAATCACACAATCAATCATTATATAAGTTATTTAAAACATATCCTAACATGTACCAAAGTAAACACATTTCCAATTAACATGTCCAGAACACCAAAAATCCATTTATTCATGTTTTTACTATAGATAGGGTTTTAAAACAGCAATAAAATATAATTTTAACTTCATATATGGATCCAAAAAATGTTAAAACCTATATATACATATATAATAAGATGAGAGATGATAAATCACTCACAAAACACCCAAAAAGTGGAGATTTGCATGTAAATTGAGGCAAATCCAAAAATCTATATCAAAGATCTAATTTTCCTTCGCCAAAAAATGTAGATTTGAATGTCTCTAATGAATCCCTTTACTAATCTACCCTTAATCTACGATTTAGACTTGATTTGGATTAGAAAAGAGTTGGCTTTGGATGTAGAATGGATTAATTGTAGCTTAGATCTATTTGAAAAGTGGTAAAAAATGATTTGGGGATGATGATTCAAGCTATTATAGCCTCCAAACCCAAAATGGGTTAGTAGGCTAGCCTCCAATCCTCACTAGTTATCCACTAAGCTGCTTCAAAAACCGCCAATCTTCAAAAAAGCCATATCTCCTACCCTTAAAGTCCAAATCGCTATTATGACCACTCTACGAAAAGAAAAACCAGCGTATCTTTCAAATGGAATGGTCTCGGATGCTAATTCGACTTCTATCAAAAGTAATAGCTACTACAAGTTTTTAGTGGTAAAATTGCTCGATAAAATTTCTAAAGGTAGGAAATGTCACAAGTAGGCATTTCCTAAAGTTATAGAGTCATACGACCTCATGTGAATTTAAAAATAATATTTTACGATCTTCCTATACGTAAAATACGGGTCGTTACAGAACATCTCATACCGCTCTGTATTACCAATCAATTTACTTAGAATTCTCATGATATTGAATTAACATCTAATCACACACTTCAAGTATATATTGATTCAAGTAGGGTTCTGTTATAAAATACTCATTTCCAAAATTCCAATTGGGTTCAAATATATTCAATATGAATTTTCAAAGAGGTTTTGAATAAGATCTACATTTCTTCTTAAATCTTTGATTCAAATCAATATTAATTTCAAAGAGGTTTATGTTATAAATAATCTCATTCTTTTAGAAATTTTATTTAAAACCGCTTATTTAATATCAAAGCAATCAACATTTTTAATCTTCTTTCAAATTTTAAAACGCTAAATTTATGTAAAAGTAACTCATACAACTCGAAATTTTCCTTTAATATTTTAATATATTGATGAAGGAATTTCATAATTCAATAATTTCATTTAAATGCAAATTTAGATGATATTATTCTATCAAAAAAGAATTTAATTTTAAATATTTTCCAAAGCCATAATATCCAATTTACAAAACAAATATTCAAAGCCCTTATTTACTTACTAACCCTTTTAAATCACCATAGGAAAATGGTTTATCAAACTAATGTCCTCTTTGATATAAAATCTTGCATGTAATAACATTAAAGTATCTACTTATAGAATTGATTTGTATAAAAAAAACTCCGAAATTCCCCTTTTTCATAATAATCAATTCAAATATTCTTATATATATATTTCCAAAGGCTTTTAAAACAATTTTCCTTTTATTAAAAATAATCAATATTGTATATATTACTTCCTAGATTATTCTTAATGAAATAACTATAAACTTTTAATAATAATAATTTCCACATAGTAATAAATCACATTTATCTAATTAAAATTCTAAAATATTATATTACTAGACTTCCAGTTTACTCAAAGCCCATAAAATAACTTATCGCTTTAAAAATATAAACTTTAAGTATCCTTTAAAAAAAGTCCTTCAAATATTTTATAATCAAAGATGAATAAAAAATATTTATTCAAAAGTTCATTAATTTAAACAAATCCCAGAAATCATTGATTTCAAAATAATTTCTATACACACACTTCTCAGTAATATATTCACTTTTATATTTTCTATCACTAATAATATTTTCAGTATTAAATAAAAATTCATTCCAAAAGCTCACCATTCATATCCAAAATAAATTTTATTTCTTCCAAATCTTCACATTTCAATTCTTTTATTCTCTTCCAATCAATTTCAAGTGCATTGTCTATATATTGCAATCATCTATTTATTGTGCGCAACATATAATAGTAGTACGTTCAATAGTCAACTACAATACCATCACAACAACCAATAAACAAGGACATGAAATACAGTTTCATCCAATTCAATCCATATCAACAAAAAAATTCATCACCAAACAACCAATGAAAAAAAGAAAAAGCGGGGATCTAAATTTTAGTTGTGAGTTATAAAAATAACTCTTTTATTGACGATTTCTCTTCTCTCAATGAGCATCACCAAATCCCCAAATCAATAATTGCTCCCTAGCCATCGCCCCATCCTATTCACCATTCACCAGAATGTTAGGCACCATTCGCGAGCCTTACTCTATGTTACACAACGTATCCATAGTCGCTTGCAATCTTCTCTTCTTGGCATGCATATCCGTATAATTTTTTTTCATCTTCCCATTTGTATGCAGTCTCCAGCCATCAGCGCCAAGGCCGTGGTCCCCTTTCTTATGCCATCGCTATCAGCTTCCTTATCACCAACCAGAGCCACCAATCACACTTCCTCTTGCCTGACGCTGCTACTCCCAATCGCGTGTTTCTTCTTCTTTTTATAGATTTTTTCATGTCGGCCTTTTTTTTCCTTTTAAGCTGTGCTTGAGAGGAATAAGGCTAGAGGAAGGAAAGAGATGGGTTTGGGATTTTGATCATGGGCTAAAAAGTAGAAGGGTTTGGAATGGATGGTTAGGGAACATTCTAGAGCAATTATTAGTTACAAATAGGTCCTTATGCAATTAAAATTTTAAGCACTCTATTTTTATTTACATTAAATCTCTTTTCATTCATATATATATATGCTCTACCAAATATTTTATGACAATATTTTCAATTTAATTGGAGTAGCTATTCACAAAATATATTTCGATGGATCAGAAAAGATATTTAAATTTACTAATTATTTATTTTCATTGGTTTATTCATTCTGTTAATGTCAAATAAAATTTATTTTATATATTTCGACCATTTGAAAATTGTTTACAATATAGAAATATTTTATTCCATTATAAATATTTTATTTAAATTCAATATATTTTCTGAAATGAGTTATTTTATTAAAATAAAATTCATATATTGAATAATTTTTAATTTAGAAAATATATTTCCAAATATAAATATTTATCTAAAAACTAAACCAAAACATTTTATTTTTAATTAAAGTTAATTATTACAATGACGTAGAAAGTAGGATTGTTACAAAAAAATTCCCAAAACATAATTAAACCAAACAAAATAAGATAAATGCAAAATTGATGCTCGAATCATTGCAATTTCTTAAGGTGATTCAACCGGATCTTAGAGTTTTCACATGCAAAGTGTTTACATACATCGTTATGTTAACATGGATTAAATCGATTTGCTTTATAACAAATTTATGTGTGCCTATGTTGTCAGATCTAATATATACATATGTATTCATATTCAAATTGGAAAAAAACATTACAATGTTAATATAATATGTATCTCAGTCATTATAGTTTATTTAAGTTAATAAAAATTTTGATTTTAAACAAATTTATTACATAAAATAATTTTACAACATTTATATATGTATAAACATCTATTTATATCAAACATATATTAAATAGCTGAAAATTGCTTTGTATCTATACATAAGTTAATAGATTAAAAAAACTAAATTTTGTTTTTGGCCTAACACACACACAGATATATATATATATATATAATATTAGTGTGTGTTTTATTTTAAAATATGCTGTCTAGTTTATAAATAATATTGTATGCGTGTGTATGTATATTAAAAGTTCAATTTCATTTGAAATATACATATGTTTTATAATATCCAATTCAAACTTTAAAACAGGTATGTTATTTGAAATTATATATCTAAGTTTAATTTTCAAAAATAGATTCTTAAGATATTGCTTTAATTTCGAAACATATGTAATTAATCAAAATTGGTTTTAAAATATTTTTATTTTTATTTTTATTATGAATTCGATTGGAAATTGATTTATAAATGCGTGTATGTGTACAAATATATATTGATAAAAGTGAATGATCCTCCATAGGAGAAGAACACCTATAATTTTATTATACGCTTAAGAAAGGAGCTGCCGACAGACTTGGCAAGTAGTAAAAAATCTCAGTATAAAGAACAAAAAAGAAAAACGCTCCCAGTCTTGAGACACGACTCAATATAACTATATCCTGACATGTAAGTGATGTGAAAATGGTGCGAAGACATCCCGAGAGCCACCACAAAGAAGAAGGAAGGAAGTACAACTATGGATCCAAAAATGAATATAGGAAGCTAATAGGAGGATCAGTGGAAGAAAGGCAGTAAGACAATAACATATATAAGCAGCAAGGTCTATGAACCAATCCAAAAATCTTCAGCCAAATAAAGCAGCATGAATGTTGCTACCTCTAACAATTAATCATGAACTAGCATAAGGCAAAGGCGCCAAACCACAACAACAACTTTAGTTGTAAAAACTCAACTAAGACGGGAGTCTAGCACATATGCATGTATATCAATACTGATAATATGCATACATATATGAGATGCAAAACCTTACCGCTAAGTAAGAAGAGAACTAGTTATCAACGAAGCGCAAAATGTTCAAAGGATTATATTTATTAAAAGAATCTAATTGAACGTTGCCTAATGCCATGTTATGTGTTCTACTAGTAAAAATAAATTTTCTCTTCAAGATATCAATGCGACTTTTTAATTTTTTTAAAAGATAATTAAAAAACCTTTTTAGCAATTTGTACATGGGATTTGCTGCCTAAATTAAAAGGAACAGAGTGATAGCAAAAATCAGGTTATATGTAGGGGTATTAACATTGTTAAACATTTTTTGATTCCTTTCAAACCAAATACACAACAAGTAATAATAATCATTGTATTATAGAGTTCTTTAGCCCATTGGAGTCTAAAATTGTTCCAATAGTTGTTACAGTTAAGATCCTTGTCAATCGTATTAAATTAAAAAATGTTGAGAGCGTTTCTTAGAATAGAATTAGTTAAGGAACAATTGTAGTAAAGATGTGTTACTTTTTTGGTTCTAAATCAATAAACGCGTTTTTTTATCAATGATGAAATTCTTTTTCTTTAAGAATTCAAGTGTATTTAACTTCTTGTGAAAGATTAACCACATATGCAGCTTTGGTTTTGGAAGAGTATTAATTTTCCAAATAGTTTTGAAAATACTTAGTTTAATCCCTGTAATATTTAAAAACTCATACATCGAGTTTGAGGAGTATATTTTACCATTGTCCTAACATCAAATTTTTGTGTCAATCTCATTATCTACATCATAATATTCTAGTCTGATACAAAGTAAGACGAATTGCATTAGAGTGATGCCTTCAAGGAAACAGTTGAATGTAAAGTTCCAAGGAAATCCATTATGTGGTGTAAAGACAACTGCAATTAAGATATTTTTGAAGTTACAAACATCGAAAAGCTCGTTATATTCAACTTTAAGCGGAATAACAGAAATCTAGCTATTATACCAATAGGATTCGTTGATGCTCAAATAAACTATATTATTAATACCAAGATTAAAAATATTAAAGCTTTTTAAGATGTATTTGCAAAAGTGTGGCATATTGTTGGAATTATGAGCGTTGCGGGGAAGGTTATAAGTTCTGCCATAAAATTGATTAGAAATCATTCTTTCCAAATAAGATTTTTGTTATTATTATTTAATTTCTAAAGCCATTTTACTTGTAAAGACACGTTTTATAATTCCTAGACCCCCATCCTCTTTGGATATGCAAACTGTTTTCCAATTAACTAAATAGTTAATACCACTGCAGGAATTATCTTCATCCCAATGGAAATTTCATCTAATTTTGTCACTTTTATCAGTGCTCCATTTTGGAAAAGCGTAAAAAGACATCTAGTAAATTACAAGAGCCGATAATACCGAGTTAATAAGAATGATTCTACTTGCTCTAGATAAAAATCTAGAATTCTAGATAGAAAGCTTTTTGCTGACTTTATCAATTCTTTCTTTTTTGGTTTTGTAGGTCTAATTAAACATCCTAAGTATTGAATAGGGAACTTTATGGTTTTGCAATTCAAAGTGTTTGCGACTAGGTTTTCAACATTATTAGCATTGTTTAAGACTAGGACCGAACTCTTAGCAAAATTTATTAGAATCCTTGAAAGCATTTCAGAACTATATTAAATAAATTTAAGAGATATAACGTGGTATGGAAGATGAGAGGTAAAAACATGGTGTCATCAGTATATTGCAGGAACGAAAGACCATCAGCAGGGATCTTATTCTCGATACTACTGAGAACCCCATTAGTGATAGAGAATATTATGATCCTAGAGTATATATCCACAACTAGCTTGACACCGCAAGAGCAACAAAGGGTCTCCTTGCCTAAGACAATGTTCGGATTGTATTTTATTTCCTGGAATACCATTGACCATTATATTAGAGTTCCTGTTTTTTTGCAAGGACATAATCCAATCAACCCATCTAGGACTGAAACCCCTAGCTAGTAATAAGTCTTAAATAAACAATCAGTAAGTGGAATCAAAAGCTTTAGTAAGATCAAGTTTTAAAAGTGCACAAGTGATATTATTTTTATAGCAATAGTTTACAAATTCTTGGACTATAGCTTCCCCATCTGTAATGTTCCTACCCTTGATAAAAGCTGATTCTATTATGTTGATTAAGTTATTCATATTAGTGGTTTACCTATTAGCTAATACCTTGGAAATAATTTTAAGCGAACAGTTTATTGGGGAGATAGGTCTAAAATCCTTTAGTTCTATCGCACTCACTTTCTTGTGGAGGAGGATAACATTAGCGAAATTGAATCTTCCTAATTGTAAGTCACTATTATAAAACTCAAAACATTCTGATTAGGTCATATTTTTAGGCATGCCAAATTTCTTACAAAAAAACATGGAAAACCATCGGGTCCGGGCGATTTATCACTTGGCATATCGTTAATAGTCTTAAAAATTTCCTCTTCTGAGAAAGGAAAGTCAAGGTCTTCATTCATTAGATCTAGACGTTGTTTCCATATTAATTGTCGTTGTGTAATAACTTTATCTAGTTCTTCTTTATGGTTTAAAAGCACATGTTGCTCTGTAGAGTTTAAGACTCTATCTTCTTCAAGTTTATTTAATTTTGAGATTTCAATGAGAAGGTTTTCTTTTCTAATTCTAACATTTCCAAAAAAAATTATTCGATTTTTTAGGAATATTCTTGGTTCTTAAGTTTACTAACAAATATTTTGGCTATGTTACCCAAATATTTGATGTTGTTGTTACTCATAGAAAGTCATTTACTGGTAACTAGATCAGTAAAATTATATTCTAAGAGCCACATATTCAAACGAAAAGTTCTCTAAACTATATGGTGGTTTTCGAAATATAGAATAATATGGCAGTGATCATAGTATACCATTGGAAGCCCTTTAACATGCAAATGAAGGAACGTATCTTCCATTTCTTCGCTAATGAAAAAATGGTCAAGAGGTGCCATCGAGAGGATTTCCCTTAAGTTTGATAAAATGAAATGCCTAATATTAAGTGGTAATTCAATCAAATTACCATTAATAATTAACTGGTCGAACTCTTCCATATCAGAAACGTCGCTTTCTCCAGAAGAATGCTTTCCTAAAAATCTAGTCACATCGAAATCTACTCCAAGCACAAAAGGGCTGATGATAAGAGATATAAACTCTAGACATTCACTCCAAAGAGTTCTTCTATAAATCTTATCATGCAAGCCATAAACACTTGAGAAGATTAAAAAGGAATCATTTCTTAGTTCGTGAAAATAAGATGCATTAAGTAAACTTTAATAACAAATTGATTGAGCTTAACATGGTTAGGTTTCCATGCACTAATAGGCCTTCCGTGCTACCCATAGCGGGTAGAAAAACTCAATTTGCAATATAAAACCCCCCCTAAACTTTTATAGAATTGTAAATAAGATCGCTCTATTTTAGGATCTTGAAGTAAAAGCGATGTCAATGTTATTACCTTTTAAAAACGATATAGTTTTATTGCATTTAACTAGGTTGTCCAAACCCTCAACATTCCAACTGATGTTTCTATATCAGGCTCATCTATGTTGAAAACAAAACTCATCATCTTAGCTAAATCAAGCATAGAACTAGTAGACAAATTATTTAATACTGTAGAACTATAGGAGCTACCTAAACAATCGACTGAACCTGAGCTAGTGCTAAAAGCTCCAGTGGCCGAACAAGAAGACGCCCCTTAAAGTCGTGCACTCCTTCTTATCGAACTGCCTATTTGAAGGGACCCACGCCTCAATGGACAACTTGAATCTCTAGCGAGCGCCAATACCGAATCCTCAGTCGATTCCCTTGCCCTCAAGCCTGTACCATCGCTCGAAACTGATGCCACCAAATCTAGACCAGCGTTTTGAATCGAGATTTCAAGAGGCCTATCTGAACTCAAAGAGTCAAGAATAGCTATATTAGAATGTAGCTCTAGCTCCGATTGAGTCCCAACATTCTTCCTACCATCCATTGTAGAATAACGTGACTGCACTTTCATCCACTATCACAATATCTCTAGGTCTAACTCCAGCTCCAGCCGCCACTTGCATTTTCTCCTAACATGATCAGTTTTTGCATGCTTGCGCAACCCATGATATGTCACCCCTGAAATATGAGCAATAACTTCGGGTTGCACACCATATTTATGATTCCCTTTCCCTACGTGCTTATCAGTACATACATGCATAACTTCATCAACTGAAGTATTATCATCGACTGAAACACGCTCACACTCACACTTCTCTTTTATTGAATGAACTGGCATATTTTAAGACATTGCCTTCCTGACCTAGCATATCAGCACACGTGCCATAATCAAATAAAAACCCTCACCTGCATTTCCATCCATTCCTGTATCCTCCATTACATACCCACTATGCAATACATAATTTTCAACCACCCTTAACATGGCCTCCTCCCCCTTTTCTGGCACAACAATACGCTCTCCAGTAACACTAACACCTAGATGAGAGTACCCTTCCAGATCATCTCCACCATCACTAAAGACCCCCGATGCTGTAGCATTCCGACCCAATTCTATTGAACTTGTTAAGAGGGAGTAGATCTTGATTTGGATTGAAGAGAGAAGAACAAAAATAACCTTTGGCTGCCATTTGAGAAATTTATAATTCAATTGTATATATATACACACACACCTGAGGGTGGGCACGGAAACCGTCCGCACCGGACCCGCAAAAACGATCAGAAAACCCGCATCAGATCTTCTAACCAAAGCAGACATCCCAAACCGGACCAACCCGCATCGATACAGTTCGGCTACGGTTTGGGCTATTGAACCAACTATATTAAACCTGACCGAACCGAAAATTTACACTAGTAATCTTATGATAAAAATATAAGCAACTTCTATCTTATTTTAGATTCTAACGATGTACATTCTATTTTTAGCGCATGTTGTTGTTATATTAATAATAATCGCTGTCATAAATGAAGAAGTTACAGTTTTGATATAATATTATTCATCTCATTTTTTTTGGATAAATGCTAATTATAATATTATTCTAGTCATTTTTCTTAATGATTATGCATTGATTAATGTTGATGTTTGGTTAATATACCAAAAAAAATCTCACTTGTAGGTAAATGTCAAATTGAAATATTCATACAATTAAGAACTAATCTTTCATTTCAATATAACATTATGTGTTAACCTTTAAGTGTAAAAGTTTCACACAGTTGTCTTCGTAAATTGATTGTTGATGGAAGTAATTCTCTTATTTCATATTTAATATGGGTTCAAACCGGACTGGACCGAAACCGAACCGTACGTATTACAGTCAAACCGGACCGAAACCGAACCGTACGTATTACAGTCAAACCGGACCGAAACCGAACCGTTTAAAAGATTAGTATAATGGTTTGTATTTTTGATTAACCGTTTGATGCGGTGCGGAAGCGGTTTGGACTCCAAACCACACCAAACCGACCCGCGCCAACCCTATATACACCAGTACATATGCAGGGGAACTTCACGTGAGTATAAACACCATGCAGGCCAAACTAAGTTGCTGTTAATCCTGATGCGTTCCTATCAGTTGGGAATCATCTATTCCCAAAGTTACGAAGATGTGCCCGACCAATAAAAGTTTAGTAAATTTTACACGAAGAACTTTACACTGCTTGAAAACATTTCTTGAGATTTTATTGGATGGACACAAAAATATGAAACCGTGTGATTTCAACTCTTTGTATCTTTCTGTCTGGAGCAGAGTCCTTTTAATGTATTGCCTTAAAGAAGAAGAAAAATGTATGTCGTCTTGTAGCATTGCTCGAAGAAAATGGTGACTTGTTGATAAGAGAATAATGCTGTTTTTGATTAACTTACCGTTGTGTCCACGTTTTGCAACAATGAATTCACTAATCTGAAAATTTTATAATACATTGTATACCATTGTTCCCTAACATTATAATGTTTCTGTCTTTCATTTTCCATTGTAACTTTTGCACAATATTCAACTATGTATAGGACTTCGTATTTACAAGTCTAATTATCCCAAGCTCCTAATTAAAGTGTTATAACCAAAATACCGTTGAAGTGATTATCATTAAGTTTTACATTAATTTATGTTCATGTAAAACACAACAATCAATGTTGATTATGTTTGACTACTATTATGAAAATCAACCACTGCATTCGAATACCAATTCAAATATACGTGTAAGTCAGTAGTAAATAGCGAACAGAAATTGATTTTGTAGTGGGTAAGAATTTGGTTAAAATACCAATTCAAATATAGTGTTAAATAGCAACGAATAAACATAAACGGAACATGTAAGTCAGTATTGAAATTGATATCTCAGTTGACTTGGTAGAGCCCACAACCGATTGCTAAATTGATCAGAGAAATAAAGTTGATTAAAATTAACGAAGTCCAAAGAGGAAAAGTACATTCTGTAGATCAGTAAATTATAAAAGGCTTATTACTTATGACAGATATTTTGTAGCCAATTGTAGACGGAAAAAATAAATAGTAAAACAGGAAAATGAACATATGTTTTAGTAACGTAGAGTAGGATCAGTAGTGCGAACGCTCTGCAAGAAAATGCTCAACAACTCTATCGCACTCTTCAATCTGTAGGAGAAGAAAAAAGTTTTGGAAAGTATAAGATGCATATATCTATCTATTTATATGTGTATTCAAGCATATATGTATGTACGTATAGCATACCACTTCGGGAGTGAAAAAATCATCCCAATTACTATGTACAGGATAGTGTGCAGAGTATTGATGTTCGTTAGCTTGTTGCATTTGCACTGGAAAGGCAGACGGTTCTAACAATTTGTTGTTGTTTTGCACATTATTCGGGTTTGTTAGATAGGAAGAAAAATGAACTAAGTGGTTCGCATTGTTAACATTCACCGACTCATCCTGCGAAGCAGTAGGCGTTGGAACGACGTCTGAAGCATTAATTTTTTTAGTAGGGTCTCTGGATCGGTTGGTGAACCTTTGATCTGCATGAGCAAAGACACTGAGTGAATGTGAAAGAAATGAAATATCATTTTTTAGGAAAAAGGAGTAGGTGGTAACAGTTACTAACTTAAAGTAAATGACAGTGTACATGAGAAGGAGGGGAGAAGGAAAAAAAAGAACTTAAGATGTAATGTACGAAAGGAAGAAAATCTACATTGTTACAGTACAGCTGAGCAGAAAATGTTAAATGTTTGGATAAAGGAAAGTGAAAAAGTACCTTTTTCATTTTAGTCTTAGAATTTGTATGAAGCATGGAGTACAGTTTGAGGATGTGGAGTAATTTATAGTTGTGTGGAGATGTGCGTTGGAAAACGTGGGAATAAAGCAGGTTAATAAAGCAGTGTGTAAGCTGAAGATGTCATGTAAGAATGAGAAATAAAGACCATATAGCTTCTCACCATAGCATTTATCTCAATACAATAGGCTAATACGGGTTGTAATAGAAGTGACTGAAACCCAAAATCCCAACCCCATTTATGTAAACAGTTGTATATAAAAGCCTGATACAGGCTACAGAAAATGTATTGAGAACAGTAAATAAAGATTTATCTCTATCTTTCATATCTGAACTCTTCTTAAATTCTATTTTGGTATCAGAGCAAGATCAAGGCAAAACTGCACCAAAACTCTCAAAGAAAAGAGAAGAAGAAGATACTAATCTCCATTAGAGAAATCTCATCATTTGGAGATTAACTACCCATCAGAAACATTATCATCATTTGGGCAGCATAAGATCTGTCTCCAAAGACTAATGCCTCGCCTAGTAAAATATGGCTTCACTCAGTCTTTCTCATTGATCAGATCTTAATTTGAAAAAAAGGAAATCGAAAATTAGTCGAGAATTCAAGAAACCCATCAAAATAGAAAGGAGGCAAGTGCCATACCACTGGTTTATCAGAGTAGACATCATCATTTAAACCCAGTTGCAACATACCTGAATTCTGCAGAAACAAGTTCTTGATCACTCTATTTGATTTCAGACTTCTCAAGTATTTCTTGATTCAAGAAGCTCCATCATGGCTGATGATAACTCAGAAACTTCTGATAATGCATCCAATCCACCACAACAAGCTTCTGTTGCAGCAGAAAATCTCCTGAAAGCCACAGTCAGTCCTCAGATTCAACTCATCACTCCTCAACTTGAAGAAGACAATTATCTTCTCTGGAAAGTTCAAGTTGAAACTGCAGCAAGAGGATATGGTTTGGAAGGATTTATTCTTGGCACCACTGCTGTTCCTCCCAAATTCATCACTGATTCACAAGACAAAACAGTAAGCAATGGAGAATATGTTAAGTATCAAAGGCAAGACAGTCTTATAAGTTCTTGGTTACTTTCAGCAATAAATGTTAAATTACCGCCTCAAGTAATTGGTTGCAGATCTGCTAATGAAATCTGGTTAGCAGTAGAAAGAATTTTCAACACTCAATCTGCAGCCAGAGTAATGCATTACAAAAGACAGTTACAAAATGTCTGAAAAGAAATTCAAACAATGAGGGATTATCTGGGAAAGGTCAAGAACATATGCGACATGCTTGAGGCTGTAGGACACAAAGTTTCAAATACAGAGCAAGTTTTAACTATCCTAACTGGTCTAGGTGATGAGTATGAATCAGTAGTAGCAGTGATATCCTCTCAAGAAACTTTACCATCTTTTGAGTACGTTAGTTCCATCCTCCTTGCACATGAAGGAAGATTGGATTTCAAGAAACCAATAGACAATGACATGTCTATCAACTTTGCCTCAAACAACAATAAGAATAGGAATCAAAATCATAATAATCAGCAGTATCAAAGGGGAAACACCACCGTCAGAGGCAGAGGCAAGGGGAGATGGAGCAACAACAACAAACCAAAGTGTCAAATCTGTGAAAGAATTGGTCACACTGCACCAAAATGTTATTTCAGATTCAACGCTAACTATGTTCCAGGACAAAACTCAAACATTCAAAGAAATGGCACCTACAGTGCAAACATCGCACAAGCTCAGCAAGAATCTAATAAACAGTGCAGTGGCAACATGAATCAACATCAAGATGAAACAGCAAGATCAGAACATATACAAGATGAAGCATGGTATCCAGATTCAGGTGCAACTAATCATTTAACAAATAACCTTGACAACTTAAATCTTGGCAACAAGGAGTACAGAGGTAAACAGTCAATATTTATGGGAGATGGTAAGCCTATTGGGATCACTCATATTAGTAATGCCTACATCAAAGGTGAAAGGCAATTATATCTCAATAATCTGTTAAGAGTACCAAGAATTAAGATAAATCTTATGAGTGTTTCTCAATTTGCACATGATAATAATGTATACTTTGAATTCTATCCTAAATACTGTTTAGTTAAAGACATACTAACAGGTGAAAAACTTTTGCAAGGTGATGTAGTGAATGGGTTGTACAGGTTCACTGTGACTAACTGCAGAAGCACTGTTGAGAAAGTAAAGTGTAGCAATAAATGTGAAGTTTCATCTGTTGAAAACAATAAAAGTGTGTTTGATCAGTGGCATTACAAGTTGGGGCATCCCAATGTAAATGTTGTAAGACAGGTTTTGAAAGAAATTAAAGTCTCTTTTAGTGACCCTACTTTACCATATATCTGTACTTATTGTCAAATGGGCAAAAGCCATAAATTACCCTTTGCTGACTCCATTACTGAATACAAAATGCCACTAGAACTAATTACAACTGATCTTTGGGGTCCTGCACCCATTAGTTCTGACTATGGCTATAGATATTACATATCTTTTGTTGATGCATTCACTAGATTCACCTGGATATACTTTCTGAAAACTAAGGCACAAACTTATAATGTTGTCATACATTTTATTACTCAAGCTGAAAGGCAAACTAGTCATAGAGTTAAAGTAGTCCAAAGTGATGGTGGTAGTGAATATAAATCACTTGATAAATTTTTCTTAAACAGGGGTATAATACATAGAACCACATGTCCATATACCTCTGAACACAATGGTCTAGTCGAGAGAAAACACAGACACATAGTAGAAACAGGATTAACTTTACTTGCTCAGGCATCTCTACCCCTGAAGTTCTGGCCTGACTCATTTAGTACTTCAGTGTATTTGATCAATAGACTTCCAACTAAAGTACTAAATGGAGTGAGTCCAGTTGAAAAACTCATGGGAATTAAACCCAATTATGATAGTATGAGAACTTTTGGGTGCATGTGTTTTCCCTATCTAAGACCATATAATAGATATAAATTGGATTTCAGATCTCATCCCGGTACATTTCTAGGTTATGCAATCAAACAGAAAGGATACAAATGTTTGGACAACTCAGGAAAGATATTCATTAGTAGACATGTAGTGTTCAATGAAAATATATTTCCTTTTGCCTCTGCAAGTATAAAAACTACTCAGAAAATATATAATCCAAGAACATCTATCTCAAATATACCTGTGTATTCTGAGACATGGAATCTCAAGGAGGCAGGTGTTTCTGAACCACAACACACAGTGTTGCCTGAACCAGGTCATGGATCAGAAGAACAACCTGAAATACCTGTACAGTCATCCACTACATCAAGTAATCAAAGTCAAAGAGTCAGTACTGACAGAGTTCAAGAACAATCTCTAGACAACACTGGTGAAGATGATAACTCAACATCAACAGATATTGAATTACCAACCAGAACAGGTCATCATATGATTACAAGATCCAAAAGAGGGATATTCAAGCCAAAAATCTATACAGCAACAACAAATGTTGAAGAGCCTGAGTCATTCGAGCAAGCATACAAAGATGAAAACTGGAAGACAACAATGAATGAAGAATATCAAGCACTAATGAAGAATAAAACATGGAATCTTGTGCATCCCCCAACAAACAAAAATATAATAGGATGCAAATGGACCTATAAACTGAAGAAAAATCTAGATGGAATAGTGTCCAAATACAAGGCAAGATTAGTTGCCAAAGGATATACTCAATAGTATGGATTTGACTTCAGTGAGACATTCTCACCTGTGGTAAAGCCAACAACCATCAGAGTTGTGCTCACAATTGCCTTAAGCAAAAATTGGGACATAAGGCAACTAGATGTTAACAATGCTTTCTTAAATGGCATTCTACAAGAAGAAATCTACATGGAACAACCACATGGATATAGACAGGATGATCATCAAGTTTGCAAATTGAACAAAGCCATATATGGCTTGAAACAAGCACCAAGAGTTTGGTTTGATAGACTGAAGACTACACTAACTTCTCTAGGCTATCAGTCTACCAAATCTGATAACTCTTTATTTGTCAAAAGTTATAATAATCATATTATTTACATTCTAATATATGTTGATGAAATGATCATAACAGGTGATGATACAGCAGAAATCACAAGCATCATACAATATCTTAACAAGCAATTTTCCATCAAAGATCTTGGCAATCTTAATTACTTTCTGGGCATCGAAGTTAACAGAAAACCAGACACAGAGATATTGCTAAGTCAGAAAAATTATATTAGAGAGATACTTATCAAATCAATGATGCATGAGGCAAAATCACAGCCCACTCCAATGATCAGCAATCAACAATTGTCCAAAAACAAGGGAGAATCCATATTAAATATTAAACAATACAGAAGTATTGTAGGAGCACTACAATACACTACTATTACTAGACTAGATATATCATTCAGTGTTAACAAAGTTTCTCAATTTATGCAGGAACCACATGATGAGCACTGGAAGGCAGTAAAAAAGATTCTCAGATATTTTAAAGGAACTGCAGATTTTGGACTAATGTTAAGAGCATGCAACAACTTAAACATCACAGCATATGCAGACGCAGACTGGGCTACAGACACTGATGATAGAAAATCTGTAACAGGATACTACATTTATATTGGAGACAACCCAGTGTCGTGGTGCTCAAAGAAATAGACCACTGTATTAAGATCAAGCACAGAGGCCGAATATAGAAGTGTTGCAAGTGCTACTGCAGAGATAATTTGGCTACAATCTCTATTAAAAGAACTACAAATCAACACAACAGCCAAACCAATATTATGGTGTGATAATCAAAGCACTGTGTACATGGCAGCAAATCCAATATTGCACGCACGAACAAAACATATCGAAATTGACCTATATTTTGTTCGTGAACAAGTTCAAAGAGGAAATCTACAAGTCAATCACATACCTTCAACTTACCAGTGTGCAGACATACTTACCAAGGCTCTGTCAGCAAGAAGCTTTCTGAAGTTTCGAGCCAAACTAAAAGTAGAGAGCAAGGGAGATATCAGAAATTCGATCCTCAACAAAGAGAAGGAAACTCAAGCCAATTCAACTCAAGCAGTCATAACTACAGGAAGCAAGTTACTTGAGGATGACACTAAAATCAGATCTGAAAAGGAAGAACGTAAATCTAACACTGGAGTGAAATACAAAGTCATTGAGAACTCAGTGTTAACAAAGACTTGCTGTGGTGAGTTGACTGCTGTGAAGAATTGACGAAAGTCGAGATCGTTCTCAGTCGCCGCCATGGATCTGAGAACTTAGAAGAAACCCTAAACCTAATATTGGTTTGAGGGGAGGAAATAAAGACCATATAGCTTCTCACCGTAGCATTTATCTCAATACAATAGGCTAATACGGGTTGTAATAGAAGTGACTGAAACCCAAAAGCCCAAGCCCATTTATGTAAACAGTTGTATATAAAAGCCTGATACAGGCTATAGAAAATGTATTGAGAATAGTAAATGAAGATTTACTCTATCTTTCATATCTGAACTCTTCTTAAATTCTATTTATGAGTCTTATGCGTGATTAATAATATGTTCAGTAAAAAGAAGTGTTGAACTTGTATGTAGGAAAGTTTATAGGAGCAGCAGTAGGGAACATGGTAGAGAAGTGATGGTAGAGGTAGGTATGTATTTCTGTAGTACAGTTTTATAGATCCCAGTGTATTAAAATGTTGCTGTAAAGCAGTGTACGAACGTGTTAAACATTTTAACAGAGTAAAACACGTCAGAAGTGTGATGCATTAAATTAGAGAATGAAATTAAACAAAAGGAAATAAAACAAAAACATGCTTTGTTGACGTCTTTGTCACTTCGGCTGGGAGTGCAGTACATGTGTGTATAGTGTTTACTTTTTCTCATAAATGTACGAACGCGGAAAACAGGTAAACAGAGCAAAACACGTCAGAAGTGTAGTAAAATAAATCAAAAAATCAAATTCAACAAAATGAAATAAAACCAAATAATGCTTTGGTGACGTATTTGTCAGTTTGACTGTCAGTACAGTACATCTGTAAAATTCCAACTTTATTCAAGCTAGCTCAGCCTCACTTGCTAAAATAATCAACGTAAGAAGAAGGTAACTGTAATTAACATTTAATACTTTGAAATTGTGTAGACTATAAATTGACATAAGCTAACTTTTTTATACCGCAAATTAGTATGTCAGCCAATACTTTGCAAAATGCATGCAAAATTAATTGAAACTTCCTAGCTATTATTGTGTTAAAATATTCTACTTTTCAGGTCATTAATTTTTTAACGCTGTAAATGTGTTATTGTGAAATTAAACATCACTCGGTGTCAAAATTGAACTATATTTTAGAAAACTCAACCATCACAAATCCTGTATGAACCCAAACCTTTGAAGTATATGCATACGTGAAACAGAGTTAATGGTGCTTCTCCATCACTATGTAGGATTAAGTACAGCCCAGGAGAGAACAGAACAGAACACATATGACAAATAGAATATTATATATTATTTTAAGGATATCATGGTATGAGTACTCACATATATGAACAATTGAGCAGACACATCACATGCAACATTATGAGTCATCTATGGAAAAAAAGCAACGTAAAACATGTCAGTAATTGATGTAACTAACTATTCTAGGACCATAAACTAAAAAAAAGCAATACACAGTGAATATATATATCATCTAACAGGATGGAAGTTTCAACATTGAAAGTCGAGAAGACCCTTTGGGTTGTTTGATAATAACATGCATTTTCTATCAAAATATTATTTACATTACTGAGATGCATGAGCATAATCCACATACATTAGTGTTGGCATGGTTGAAGTCATCCAAGATAGCCTGCACAAATGTCGAATACTGGAAAAACATATGAAAAAAAAACACGGTGCATGGTAATACGAATATCCAATGTAATGAAATTTGATGTATCAAACACAGTTCATCAGGGACGTATCATACAATACATAAATAGAAAAAGAGCTACCTGAATAAAATTACAAAATACATGCATTTCGTATTCACGCTAAGCTGCAGGTCCTCCTCTGTCTGCCTGCACCTTGCTTTATGTTCTCAGCCTGTAGCGGTTACATTCATGCTGGCAGTCCTGATTTTACAGTTCAGAGCCGCTCCAAGCTGCCATTACCATCCCTTAAAGGTTACACTTATTACCACTTAATATACATTGTCTTGCTCATCTCGACCCTGTAAAGTTTAGTGGAAGTCAACTTCAACCACTACAAACTGATCTTCCAGATTCACTGCAAGCTAAAGCATCCATTTCAGCTCTAGTTCACTATGATCTGACCCTATAGCATACACTACTTCACCATGCTTAGATGCTCCATGTGGTCATCCAAGTTCAGCTATGTCAATTCCAGCGCATGCAGTTCAATGATGCAACAAAAGAAGTTTGATTAATTCATCTCCAAATTTCGCAAGTATTGCTTATATAATTCATTAAAATCATATATATATAGGAATTTGTTTGTTAATTTTTTCTCTTTCACTTTTTTTGGATCATCCATGTGATGATCGTCTACTGTATTATTTTCTTATGTATTGCTACCATTATTTGGTGGTTGGGTTTTATTTGTATTTATTCAATGTATATAGGTAGTAAGGAGAAGCCTTTATTAAGAACAAACAATCAACGAATTGAATTAGATCGTAGGACAATATAGAGTGTTTCCTCTTCTCCTTTATCCGGGCTTGAGACCGACATCTATTCGTGGTGAGTAATATAGATGGCGGAGTTAAAGACGTTTTAAGGGATTTTAAGACGTATTGATGAAACTTTAGGTTGTTGTTATGTGTTTAGAGAAGTACAAGAGTGGGATAGGAATATGTGGACAATGGGTAGTGGGGACTAATTACGTGTAGTGAAGTTAAGAGCAGTTCATAATTTGAGAGCATGTCAACAAAACATCCTTATAAACAACATTTCAGGTATCTATTCTCATTTTACGATGTAGTTTTTCATTTAACCAAAATTTTAGTTGTTTTTCCCGAAATTCCTCGGGATAAAGTGACATAAAGCTGACCGTGACTGAAAACATGATCAGGAAGATAAATTTCAACATGTGGGATGGTTTGTCTTTGCGGTTTGTTAATTATTAAAGCGAAAGCTAGCCTTATTGGGAATTGTTTACGGATTAGGTTAAATGAAATCTTTATGTTTTCAGAAGGCTTTAATGGTGTACGTGGAATAAATACCCTTGTACCTTGAAATTGACCGAATGAAATTTTAGCGTCTATAAGGTTTGTGTGAAAGACACGACAAATTAATCTCATCCCATTACATAATCAAATTCGTGGATCAATGTTACGTAGTAACATTATTGGAGATCCCGTTTTAAGAGTTAATTTATGAGGTGGCATACCACCTGGTGTACGGGAGTTCAAAAACTAAGATTGATATAAGTTAGACGTATCATCTTCTACTCTATCAAGAGAATAATAAATATGTTCTTTCCCGGGAAATTTTTTTATGATCATGTTATTAATTTCATTTGTTTTTTCGTTTGTTGGTGATAATATTGCTCTATTTAGTATGCGGTTTGTATTACTAAAATTATCATTTAATGCGGGGAAGACTTCGGTAATCAAAGAATATAACGAACTTGTACCCTCCTACGGTATAACAATATCCGGTGGAAGTTTCATCATATCTTCTTGTATGGTGGGTTCATTACCATTTCCAATGCGTAAAACAAAATCAGCGTATGGTGGACCATTTCGTGCCCTCATATTTTGAGTAAAATGAAATACCTTAACAGTTGACCATAAATATGACCGAACTATACATGCATCAGTTGTTTGATCTCTGATCCGTCCCGGAACAACTGGTAAAACCTGCCGAAAATCACCTCCTAAGATAACATTTTTTCCTCCAAATGGAACATCTACACCGGTCAAGTCTCGTAATGTTTTGTCAAAAGCCTCGAATGCATGGCGGTGAGCCATGGTTGCTTCATCCCATAGCAGAACGGTTGCCGCCGATAAAAGTTTTGCAGTATCAGATTGTTTAGTAATATGACATATGGAGGAAGAGTCTAAGTTAATCGTAGATGAAGTAAATGAAGCAAACGTTTTTCCTGTATAAAATTTCTTTGTATAAAAATTGGTTTTGGAATTTACCTCCAAGACCGTCAATGAAGTAAATGGAGTTGGTTTTGGAATTTACCGAAAGCATGATCATATCAAACGCTTCCTTTTGTTCAGTTGTTAAGTTATTTATTGATTGTAAATCTGTTAATGGTATTTGTATTGATTGTTCTTCTAAAATTAGTATAGAAATATTGTAGTCCTGAATTGACTCTAGAGTGGTACATGGTAAATCATAGTCAAAAATGCTTATATTATATTGTTTTAGAAGGTTGTTAAGATCAAAGAGATATCGAGCAATTAAATGTGTAACTGGGACCGTGGAAGAAGACGTAGATAGATAATCTTCAGTTAAAAAATGCTAAAATCTGCCCATAATTCACGTACAACACATGTTTCACAATATACTAAAATGGTAACAAATAATCGCCTTAAAGCAGCAGGCATATGGGTGTTTGAAGCATCGGTTAAACAATCCTTAATATCGTTATCATTTTCCAGCAGTCCTCTATGTTCGGCTACTTCTTTGAATGTATTATAAAGATTTCTGTTAATGGTACGTAAGTGTGTGAAAGAAAGTGGGCCTGTACTATGATTTAGCAATAATCATAAATAGCAGCGATCGCCTTCGGTGGGAGATACTATGTATATTCAACCAATTACTTTACGGTTAATTTGTCTACATATCCATTCTTTTCGTTCATTGTTCCACCAATACTTTTCAGGGAATTCATGGTAAAGATATTGGCGTGCCTCCTCGTTGGTTAAATTTTGGTTGAAAAATTCTGTAAGCATAGTTTTAGTTCTATGTTCGTTAGTCAGAATAGAGTCTAAGCTTTCATCTACGTTAAATTAAACTTGTTGCGTGTTAGGTAGATGTATTTGTAGTCCTATAACAGACGGAGACATGCTACTAAGTTGGAACTTAAACATCGTCCATATTGACTCCGGTGCACAAATCCATCTAACGTTAACAAATTGAGAAATTTCATCGATGGTGGTTGATGAAGAAGACAGGCCTACAGAGACGCGATCTGATCCTTTATAAACATATTTATATAGGTATTTGACAGATTTAATACTGGAGTAAATTTCAAAGTTTATATGATAGTCATATTTTAGAAGTAAATAAGGATTATAAGGAACCACCCAACGATTGTCAATTGCCGTTTTAGTTGTTTGATTTTGTATTCCACTATCACGTCATCTGTAAATGGGATATGAATACATTCCTTGTAAAGTTGATGTCGCGAAGGGTTTAGGAAATCCCTTCTTACATATTCCGTCTCTCATGCATATGACATTGGGGTTGAAACTATCGCATGGATGATGAATCATATATTTAATAACTAATGTATACAAATCTGATCCTAAATCTCTATTTGGAATTTCTTCTCTAACCATAGTATCGTAATTGTCAGGATTATTAAGTTTATCAGTGTCTGCAAGAATAATTAAGACATGTGAGTGTGGCAATCCCCTTTTCCGAAACTCATTACATGGACATGTGCAATGACTTTATCTAAGACATGTTTATTAAATAAATCTACTTTAAGTTGTTCCAATTTTGCACGGAAAACTCGAGTTGTCAAATTCGGACGATTATATGGTTGTTGAAAGAGAAGTAGTTCTTGTGTAATCTCTATCCAATTAGGATTACATGTTATAGTAATAAATAAGTCGGGTTTTCCATACATTCGTACTATTGCCATTGCGTCCTGGTATCGTTGATGCATGTCGCGTGGACTACTAATATGAGAAGATGGAAGGACTATTCGAACTCCAACATTTTCTACAAATAGTCCAGGTGCGTAGGAATTGAAAATATTTAGTTTATATTTTTAATAAGGCAAATGATAAGAAGAGAAAGTACTTACTGGCAGTTGTCTCCCCACTTGCTAGAGCATCTTGTAAACCCTGATATAAGTCGGCTCTAATAGTATATTGGTGGTCTCGAAGGTACCGTAGTCACATAGTTTCGATTTTGATGTAAGTATCAACAACAAATTGTTGGAGTAGGCGACCACCATGCAATAGAAGAGGTAGTTCCATAGGTCGTACCTATGACGTGTAAAAATGATAAATATGTGGAGTATGGATAAGAGTAAATTTATGTAAATTTTGTGGAAAAAAGTTTTATAGGAATAAAAATGGAAAAGAGGCACCTGTAACATATGGGAGTAGTAAGCTCTACAACTGATTTGGTTATGTCCAATGTTGTGGATGTTTAGATCCCATCCTTGTTCGCCACATGGAAGTAGAAGAGGATACTATAGTGGATCATAA
This sequence comes from Allium fistulosum, assembly GCA_030737815.1. Classification (NCBI taxonomy): domain Eukaryota; kingdom Viridiplantae; phylum Streptophyta; class Magnoliopsida; order Asparagales; family Amaryllidaceae; genus Allium; species Allium fistulosum. Next base: position 78,615,007 of record CM060908.1, on the reverse strand, counting down.
AATCATGTTGTATTCGGAACACGTTGGAGGGTTCTTGATCTTGTTTCAACTATAATATCCCTGTCATTCAAATTTTCTGAATAATTGTCTCCTACAATGATATCCGCTACTTGTGATGCGGTCGGTAGTTGGTGAAAATGACGATCAACTATAAGTTCTTTTATTATAAGTCTGCAATCCTGTAAATCAGTACGCTGTGCCAAATGTCTCAACACATGTACTTAAGGATTATAAACATCTAAGAATTCCTTTAATGTTTGCAGGATGTTTGGTCTTAATACTGCACTATCTAGTTGTAGATTTTCAATCTAATGATCAGTATCGTAGATGTACATTTGCAAGTATCTAGGTCTATTTCCAAGCATAGAAAAAACACTTCCAATGCTATGATATATAGAACCTTGTGCATGATAAGAGTAAATTCCGTTTCGAGCAGACGCTAAGTTCTGATCAATGTTAGCCCACATAGACGTGAATGCAAAAGCATTGTTATAAGATCTTATGTTTGTTCGAAAATGTGAACCAATTTCACTATCTTCAGTGTATAAAGTAAAAAGTTCAGGAGGTGGTGTGGGGTAGTGAATGTTAATTTTAACACCTGAGTAACAATTTCCTTTTTTTGCGGAAAAATAATTTTGTGTTACAGTGTTGGCAGTAAGTGGGTTGACGTAGTATATGGCGGAGGAAATAGTGGGTGGCAGTAAAATTCCAACCACAGTTGTAACGTGTCGTAATGGCAGATCGATTTATCAATTGGTCTTGGGGATGAGATGTAAATGTTGCTGCATTTTTTGTAGTAGCAAATGTTATACTTTGCATGTCATATAATGTAATAGAAAAGGAGAATAAAGAGGGAAAAAATACCTGAACCATCTGGCGGTGAAGTTGATGGGTGGTTGAGTATTTCGGTTGCCACGACTGGTGGGTTAATAGGAGAATGTCCTACAACGGTAATAAAGGGAAAAAATTAGGGGAGTGCTATGTTTAAGATGGAAGCAGCCGTTGGTAGATGTTGCACAATGAAGTCAAAACAGGTGGACATAGCATATAAAGTCAAGTTATATCATACATTATGGGCAGAATAGGAAAGCAGTTATGAAGTTGAAGCAAGATCGAAGAACCTACCATGCGGTAATAATAAGTTCAGCTGTCAAAGCAGCTAACACATTATCCTAATTGACAAGCACCATTGTCCAAATGGTTAAGTGATTCGGCTTTGGTGCGAGAGGTCACAAGTTTGAAACTTGCGTAGCGTGATTCGAACATTTATTGACATGTAATATGTTGTCCTAGTGTCATGTTGTATATAAAGTACCATTTCAAAAAAAACATATTGTCCTAATTCTTTTGCAACGGACTATAAAACGAAGCACTTAAGTATAGAGCGCTGCCTACGGGAAGACGAGTATTAAATATAGAACTAACGTATTAGCTCCTGCCTTAACTACTACGTACACCTATTGCTAAAGATTTATTTTCTTACATTTTCGTATGTACTGTAGTGTTAAATTATTCAAAAACTGTTGATAATTGAACTGCATACTTTTTTTCAGTATCCAAACTTTTCATAGTGCAGTCATCAGTCCACAGTTAGCTATAAACATGTCCATATTTGGATCTCAATCCATCTACTAAGCATTATGTAACTAACATGCAAGTTAAACCCACTAAAACAACAAAATTTGAGTGTGTTTAGGCAACAATGATGTCAGCAAAAATAAGTTTGGTTAAAAGAAGGAGGAAGAAAATGGAGTTAAAAGATTATAGTAAAATGAAAGATAACGACCGTATAGAATTTCCTTTTCCGCTGTAGCCACCGAGTTAAGCGTTTCTAGTGGGCTGGTTCATGTCAAACCGAACCTGTCGCTGCTTTGACCCACCTTTAGACGAGTTGTATTTCACTCGAGTTGGATTTAGCTTTCTTCAAGGATATTATTTTAGCCAATACACAAAAACTATTGCAATACTATTTATATTCATTCTTTAGTTTTCGTAATGAATACAGTTTAGCAGTTAAAATTTCCAAGTAATAACTATAAATATACTGACTTTTCAACTGCATGCAACAAAATATGAAGCTTTAGAATCTTATAAACGATCAAATTACGTGTACCTATTTAGCTCCATATCTTCAAGTTAATAATGACAGTTAATATTTGATGGATTAGGTTGGAAAAGTGTCATAGTGACACGGTAATAATTAAGCTGTACATAAGCGTCAAGAAACTGAAATAATCAACGCCGTTCAAAAGGAATAAAATTATACTGCAAGCTTTGAGCTTTGCCATATTAAATGAATAAAACAATCATATTTGGAAATAATTCAGTAATGAGCATACTTAATCCATATAAGTATATCCAAAACTAACAATTAAGTACTGGTTACACATATTTGTTGAACCTCCATATCAATATATGCATAAATAATAAGTGGCAAGTACACACGTTGTAACGTGCTAAAAAGGATAACAATACTATTTGGTTACTAATAGTTGATTCGGCTATAAAAGCATGTATACAAAGTAAGGAACGTAGGTTTGTTTCTATTTGTTTATCGTTAAAAGATATGTTGAACTATGTTTATTGGTCGCTCATCTTTTATCATAGAGAACGATAAACTAAAAATAAAATTTTGTACTGTATATTAAATTAAAGTGTTCTTTTAAGTTCCCTAATTTCTGGCATTAGGTCTATGCATATTTCAATTAGTAACTGTATTGCGATGATTACTGTATTAGGCAGACCGAAATATGATGTCTGTGGGAAAGGCGGTGACAGTTAAAAGTTTAATTTTCCATGACTATTATGCTAATTATAATAATACTTATATAGAATAGATAATCAACATAGACAATTGATAAGTATTGAATTGTTAAGTGATTGCAAATACGGTCTTCAGTCACCTCGAACGGTGAAGAGATGTCTGCCAGCGGTTATAATATGATTATTCAAATGAAATTAGAAAGATAATTTTTTAAGAAATATACATATATAGTTTGATTGCAAAGTTTGGGACATACTTTACATGTTCACCAAAAATCATAAGTATTCAGACTTCATGTTAAAATGATTACAGTTCATGCTTGACAGAAAATAACCAATCAATACTATGTGATTCCAATTCATTTATAAGTAATGTTTGGAGCAATTCAACCATATAGTCAAAGAAGAATAGGAATTTATATAGTACAAAAATTACATATGTATGACATCTAAGTTAAAGGCTTGTTAGTGGCAGTAATGTGAGAGGTTGTAGCAAGATGATGGTAAAGAGGTGGTATAGAGAGTCCTAAAACTTTAAATAATGTAAAAAGAATTATACTTGATTATTATAGTGAAAACTTGTTATCTTACTGATGTAGGAAAACTTAAAGTCAATATTTTCTTGCTAGTAGACATAATTATGAAAACAAATGATAGGTATGAATATAACCATGAATGAAACAATAAATTCAAAAAAAGTTGCAAACTTCGTAATGCTCTTGAGATTGTTAATGTTGTATATATTTAATAATAGGACTAGAGTAAAATATTATTTTAGGTAAACCACATGTGTAAGCACGCAAACGAAAGGTATAAATTTTAACCGTACATAAAAGCCATGTTGTAGTAAACGGAAGTACAAAAGTATTGCGAAGCATGAACGACCTAGCTTACCATCTACTTGCAATATATGCGGTATAGGAGCGAATAGTAGTAAAAAAATGTATGGGTACAACATATAATGACGACGTTAGGAAATAATTACCAGATGAATTTTGCATATGATGGTTTTCAGGCAAGCGTGTCCTTCTATTTGCAATGGCTGATTGTCTAGCTTGTTCACTCCTTGCACGTCGAGTAACACGTCGTCGTTCCCTCTGCTGCTGGTCCATAAAGTTGTGCAAATATGAGTTAATTAGTAGAAAGAAATATGGACAAAGCGGTAGGCAGTTGGAGTAATATGGAGAAATATTGCTGTAAAACTTAGAATCAAATGAGTAGGCAGTGAAGGAAAAAAGTGGAGTAAGTGGGTGATGGCGAGTGTATATTTATACAGACGGGTTGAGTAGATATTTTGCAACTACCGTATGCAGAAATGGAAGATGTTGAAGTAGTCAGAGCTCTGTAATTCTGGCTGAAATATTGGGTTTAACGGCCAATGTGTAGAAGTGTAATAGTAATGTTGGTTTGTTTCTAGAATGGGGTGAAGCATTGCGGTAGAGATATATAAAATAACAAGGGAGGTAATCCAGTACATGATGGTTTGACAGATTCCTCTATTTATGTTATCTAACCTTCAGCCAATACATAATGATTTTGTATAAAGTTGCAACTAATAAGTACGGCATGCTTTGTAAAGTTGTCATATTAAAAGAACCTGGCATATGTGGGAACAACCTCATGTTTAAAACCAAACTGTATGAGGAAGAAACATATTGATATTTTACTGTTTGTTTATTTAGAAATGAAAGTGGTGGGAAAAAAGGTTGTAACATTTTTGCCAACAGTGGGAACCTATAAAATAGGAGCAAAATAGTGAAAAGGGTTCATCTTCGTGAAAGGCACAAACCGAAAGAATGTCCACCATTCAACTAAACTGATAATTGTAGAACTGAAACAATCGTAGACGTACTGTTTTAAAGGAATAATAATAATTATAATGTCAATGGCAGGCATACATATCCATTTTTTACAAAAGAAAAAGATGACATGGAATACAAACATGCTATGCAAAACACAGAAGAATAGAGTTGGCATGCAGCAGTATAATAGAAAATTGGTAATAAAATTCAACGAAGGATAGAAATAGTTACGCATATACATAGCAGTAGAAGCAGTGAAAATGGATCTATTTTGTTGAGAAGATAAAGACATTATTACGCTGGAACTACGTATGAACTTGCCAACACGCGATGGATACAATTGATGAAAAATTGTATATAAGTAAAGAACGCAGTTAAGATGATCAAGGAAGGTAACTGACCAAAACAAAAGAAAAAGCTTGTAACAACAACGTATACATAGTGGCTACTTTCTACAGTTTGGTATTTTTGGTAATGGTAACGAAACAGGGATAATAAACGAAGGTAGATAAATTAGTTAAATTTGAACGTAAAGGCCAAAATAGAGAAATCAGAAATGGAATTCGAGCCAGAAAGAGTCAAAGGGTAAGGAAAACCGTACGAAATCAAATCAGTAAAACAAACAATAAGGTTGAGATCTTACCTTGAGAAATATAGTCGGCCGTTGCTGCAAGCTATCAAAAATATTCAGGCACTGATTTGGTGTCGAAGTTAGAGGTTGGTAGGAAAGGATTGGTACTCCGATTTAGTAGCGTGATGGTGGACAATCATCGCGGCAGCAGTGGTCGTCTCGGCGGGCAGTCGAACGGAAGCAAGGGAAGAACAAAGTTTGGTCAATTTAGGTATGTTGTTTTAAAAAGTGGAAAATGGGAAGTGCCATTGTTTTCGACTGAGAAGAAAATGGAAGGAAAGGAAAAAAGAATACAGAGAAGCAAAGGAAAGAGAAACGAAAGAGGAAGTTATAGAGTCGTGCGAAGAAGCAGGTTGGGGACTGTGTGATGAGGCGGTGGCAGAAAGATGAAAGTACCCCAGCAGAATTATTTGGTTGGAATTTGCAGTGTGGGCAATATAGGCAATCGAAAAAAGGCTTCAGGTTGACCCAAGGTTTTGCTTTATGGTATAAGATATATATATATATATATATATATATATATATATATATATATATTTGAATAATAACTAAGGAAACAAAGGAACATATAAAGGGGAAATGTGTCCTTTGCAGTGTAAATCCCAGTACCTATCAACGTTCACATTAACTTGTGAACTATATATATGATACATGTGCACTATACACACCCATTTAATACACTCATAATGTCATAATATAGTTTAAATCAAATAAAACCTTCTTTAAACAAATTAATCAAAATATGGTTAATTGTTTATAAAAGTAGTAAGTGTGTAACATCTCGATATTTTCAACCATTCGCATCCGCACATGTCGGACTTGAATTGCTTAAAATATCATATTGTTAATTTAAATTTGACAAAACTCAGCATATACAGTAAATAAATCAATCACAGAATCACAGACACGGAGTAATATAATAATAATGCAGCGGAATAGATAAATAGTAGTTCATGAAGCTACTATATAAACAACAGAGTTTGAAATAGAATACAACAGAATATCTCAAATACAATGAAGTCTCCTGTACAAACAGATGACCTCACTGAACAAATCAACTAGAAGAGCTAAAAGCTGAATCGATAGTTGGATCTCCAAACGAAGCTCCAACTCCAAAGGTGAGTCTCAAATGCTGTGTCACTCGGTCTGACCCGAGCGTAAAGCAAAATACAAAACACTCGAGTCAGGATTAACATTCTTATATTAATAAATCCAACTCAAGTGAAATATTAACTGAAATACAAGTAACTTAAAGGATGTTTGGGATAACCATCCTCTAAGGATCCGTAGAATTATCTACAATGTAGAAATTTACACTATTAACAACCAAACGTCATTATAACACCATGGTCATTTCAAATTAATTTATACTTCAAAATTTCCATTTCAAATATATATCTATATTTCCAAATTATAGCACTTTCAAAACTAAATTGATAATTTCATATATATATATATTATTTAGTTTTGAAATATTCACTTAATAAATCCATTATCATTTAAATAACCTTAAATTTACATTAAACTAAATATTCCCTTCGATTTATTTAAAACTTGAAACATCCATTTAATCACTATAAATCAAAATCAAGTTATAAAATTATATCTTAAAACCCTCAAATTTCGATAAGTTTCAAATCAATTTAATTTAAACAAAAATTCTTAATTAAATACAATTTCGAATATATTCAAATTTATCTTCCCAACCTTAACAAAAAAAATCATTTAAGGATCTACTTTTAAAAATAAAATTTTAAATAAATATTCATACATATTCTATATTAATTAAATCATACTTTATTAAATTAAAACTTATGGTTAAATCTACTTTATTTTAAAACTTATTTATATATAAAATATTTCATTTTAACTAAAACCATATATTTTTCCTTTAAAAACCATAGAAATCATTTTAAAATATTTATATATAGACCAACGGTGTCTGGATAAAATTTTCTATCCTATGGTCAAGTGATACAGATATTTATCATTTCAATACGTAATTTAAATATATACGGGTATATATCATTTCAACCCGCAATCCCAAATTTAATTAAAAATGAAAATCGTTTGGGTTTATCATTTCAACCCATAACGATTTTCTCCTATTCTATAGATCGTTCGGGTATGTATCATTTCAACCCATAGTAATTCTATACTAACAGGGAACTTGCAGAGTGATAACAGATAGGATAATAATATAACAGGCATACCTCATCAATACAATTAACAGATAATGGTGTCAGATGTCACAGGTGAACATATAGCATATATATAGCAATGTAAATAACTAACATCAGCATATTTCAATTGTCGTTTCAATTGAAATCAAATTTAATAAATATAAGAACATTAATCGTGAGAGATTTCTCACGTTTCGAGGCTAGAGAATACAGAAGATGACATTGATACAGACACTGGAATTTGAATTATGAATCGAAGCAAAACAAAATTGGCACGAATTCAACGATTAAAGCTGATAATAAGAATTGATAGAACAAATCAGAACGGGATCGATGAAGATAATTGGTAGAAGTGAATTGATATAAAATTGTATCATGTTCTAATTTCAAACACATATTGATAAAATATATATATACTTGTGTTTCAAAAATCATTGTTTACACTAAAACTCAAATATTAAAGTCAGACATAAATATATATATAAAGTAAATTTTGTTCAGAACCCAACATCAGATTTTCAAAACAAATATGCCAAACATTATACATATTTCCTTTCTATAAAAAGAGCAAAACAGATAGAGACAAAATGCTACTCTTAGAATAGAGTATACAACATACATTTAAATCTGAAGCTAGTACATATTTAAAGATATGGACGTAACTTTAAGTATATATTATTCTTTAAAAACACTATTTAACAATCCATACCCCTTTATATTTTAAACATACATGAACTAACAAACTTTAAAACATATATACTGTACTATATATACGAGCAAACACATACTGTTATAAGTTTTGATAGCAGGTTGTAATCATAATATAGTATAACAGGTTATGCACATATCAAAGTTAAACCCCATTTCAACTATACTTTTAAATTTAAACAATAACTTATATATTTTTAAAACTATATATATCTTTTATTCAAACCCAGACTCAAGTATACCCGTTTATATATATATATACAAACAACAATTTACAAATAGCTTTATTAGTTGGAAATATAAATATATATAAAACAAAACATAGGTAAGTATACATAACATAGCTTATATATAACCTCATCAGTAACTAACATGCGCATATGTATATCTCTCAGTATAAATATGCAGGCTGACCAAAGTATACAAAACTAACATCAAACTAAATAAAATTTTCATATATAACAGTCCTACTATAACTATATATATAAATTTTATAGACTAACCTATAATATAAAATTTGTATATATATAAAACTGTATATTACCATCTCTGATTGAAGCATACATCATAAACTTCCCAAAGTATTAATAAAATTGTAAATACCACATATTATATAGATATAAACATACCAAAAAATGTTAACAAAACATAATTTATATAAATAAATACAATGCTGAATATATATATACTTGAATTATTTATAAAACAGTTGTATACATATATTATATATAAAACTAACATGCTCAAACACATACAAGTATATATATCAAAAATATATTACCTGAATACAATTAAAGAGGAGAGGAAGAGGGAGAGAACTGTGGCTGGCGTTTGCCTCGGCGGTGATGGTAGGCGGAGGTCTGGAATGGTGGCAGAGGAGAGGTAGGTGACGACAGTTGTATGCAAGAGATAAAGGACGAGCAATATATTCAAAATCCTATGCTGCGAGAGGAGAGGGTGCATCTAGCTGAGGGTAGTGGCGACGTGGATGAGCTCGGGGTGGTCGGGTCAGGTTGCACGTGATGTGGTGTGTCAGGCAATTGGCCAAGCTTTGGTGGTGCGTTTTTCTTCATTCGAGAAAATGGGTAGGGGATCTAAAGAAAAGAAATTTAAGCTACAGGAAGCTTTAGTTATTGTTTGGAAAAATGAAGGGGTAGCCAACGAAAATGAACAGGACATAGAATGGCAAGTAACAGACGATATATAGAACGTTTTATATTTTATTATATATAATACTTTGAAACTTTGGAAAAGCAAAAGTCACGCCATAAATTATGGAAATAATAAAAGCAAAGGTGAAAAGGGAAATGGCAACGGTCTCAGATCCAGCTTTAAAGAATTTATAATAATTTATTACCGTGGCCACGGTTCAAATTTGAAAGCAAGGAAATCAAAAGGTCACAGTTTCCGTACCGATACGACACTGTTTTTCTTCTTTTCTGTCGCGTATCGGGCCTCAAAATACAGAAGTAAATATACCATGGAAATCAGCACGACGAGACGAATGGAACAGTGCATATATATTAGTGATACGGTCGAATTATAAAATTCGAATTTCCGCTACCGGAAATGCTGCAAAATTGCAGAAAATAAGATAAACGGAGCTAGAGAAGTCCAAATTTGATGAAACGGAAGATGACGTCTCACTCAGAAGATGCTTTACAAATTTAATATATAAAAATATTCAAGTTTGGAAAATATTTTATTATCATCAAATATTTAACTGATTTAAATTGAAATAGAATTACAAGAAAATAAACTTCAATATTAACGGATGAAAATTTACCATTTACTATATTTAAACAGACGTATTCCAAATATCAAATTTTCAATTCAAAATTTTATTATTTAAAATTTCACAAAAATTCAGTTAATTACGTTATTACAACCATTAAAATTTACGGGTCGTTACACTCTCTCCCACTCAAAACTTTTCATCCCCGAAAAGGAAGAAGGTAGGAGAATAGAAACAACCAGAAAGCAAAATTGATTGAAAGACCAGGATAAACAATTAATTTAAAATTATATAAATTTTACTTGAAATTTTTATTTGAAAACTTCATTTACAGTTCAATTATCTTTAATACTTTAAAACTTCTTGAAATCCATTTGTAAAATTTCTTGCTTCCTTTATAAATACCATTTACATGTTTAAATAACACCTTTATAAATATATGAAACTATTTGAAAACAATTATTTATATCATTACTTATATTTACAAAGAAGCTATTGAAAACATTAAATCCATAATTCATAATTTATTAATTTATCTCAAGATACTTTTCAACATTATTAATAAATCAATAATCATTTTCTTTAAATATATTGTATTAAATTAATAACTTCTAAAATATTTACAACACTAATAATTTACTATCAAACCATGTAGTATATAAATAAACAATATTTTAAACATTTTAAATTATTTAGAAAGAGAAATGATCAAAATATCCTTTATATAATACTTTATCAAAATACTTTTATAACTCGATGTCTTAACAGGTTTATCCTCATTCTTGCAGACTCTGGCCATGCTTTGATCAGACGCAAAGCTAGATTTCTCCAAGTATTTAGTAGACCTGTTTCAACACCCAGTGAAAATACTCGAAAAACATTAAAAATAGATATGGAAAGTACTTCCCCCAGTATCAAATGAATATAATAAGTGACCCACCAAAGGGATCCGACAAATGACCCGCCAAAGGGATCCGACAAATGACCCACCAAAGGGATCCGACAAATGACCCACCAAAGGGGTCCGATGGAAGGTACTTTCCATATCATTTACTTCAAAATATCATACTATACATAGTCCCTTTCAAAATCATAACTTCAAATATCATACTTATATAAATTCCATTATATATAAGATTTCATTTTCAAATCAAATACTTTCCAAAAACAATAGTATATCAAATCACACTTATATAGACTTCGATTATATAAGATTTCGCTTTTCAAATTGAGTACCTTTCCAAATCAATAGTTTTCGAATCAACTTCATACTTATACAAATCAGTTTTATATAAGTTCGATCACTCCCAAATCAAGTATTTAGAAAAATGAGGTTCTCAATTTCAATTCGTTTCAATATCAGTTCAGTTTCAAAATCATATACGATTTCAACAAATTATTTCTTCCAAATTAAATATCTTCAGTTTCGAAGTTTCCAAAATAATAGGTTTAGAAAATAATCCTAGTTTCCAAATCAACATAATTTAGGTCAAACAAATTCATTTCCAAAATCATCATATAAATACTGGGTTTTAAATTCCAATCTATTTTCGAAACCAAATATTTTTCTCAAAAATCAATTATACCCAAAAATGATTACCAAGCTTATAACCATCACTTTAAAACCTTTAAACTATTTATTTCTATCTGAAAGATCCAATCTACCTTTTGCAAATTATTATTCTATATGTATATATATAGTTTTATAAAGATGTTACTAAGTTAAAACATTTAAAACTAAATTTTATTCAAAACATTTCAAGTATAATTCAAAATAGGCTTATTCATTTACTTAACAAAGTAGTTTCAAATTTATTTAAATCATATTACTTCATATCTTAAACATACAAAACTAAACTTATACACTTTATCAAATAATTTATACTTTTCGAAATTACTTAGCTTTGAAAATTAAACCTCGATTTGGAAGTGTTCGAACATTCAAAATAGTCGGAGAAATCAAATTTCAAATCCAAGAGTTGGAAATCAGCAACAAATCAGTAAATCAATTGCAAAAGATAGGGTTATACCAAATCAAATCCGAAACTCGAGGACTGAACACCGGGCTCACTTCAAATCATTTCAAATATATATACACATATCTTTCGAATATCAAATCATACTTCGGAATTTGAATCAAAATTGGTTTCACAAAATCAACCGCATAGCAAAGCTACTAAAGTGGCCTCTCCCCCACTCTGAAACTTGAAAATCAATGTCGATGATGCGTGCACTCATCACCGAAATTATTCTCTAGCGACATAAGTGGGTTCTGGACTTTTATTTTTCTTGAAAACTTCTTTGAAATTTCTTCGAAATCATTGGAATTCATTTGAAGTCATTTGAAACATTTCTTATTCGGAAAATACTTTTAAATCGTATTATTATATATTTTCAAAATCTTAAAACAAATTTCAAATCATCGGAGTTCAATCTCTCAAATTTCCAATTTAAAACCCTTCAGTTATACATCATATTTATATAAATCAATTTCTTATAGAATTTTTAGAATTTCAAATCCTTTCGAAACTTCAAATTCTAGTTTTTAAAAGGAATATAATCCTTATTGAAAACATTTTCACTTTTATATATAGAATATAATCATACTTATCAAAATAAAATTTCGATAAATAAAACAATTTCCAAAGTATAACCAACACGATTTTTTCAAAGGATGATTCAAGAATGAATTTCAAAACAAAGATAGAGATTCCAATTTAGATGAACTCTAATCAGGTAGAATTCTGATTCGAAGATAAGCTCGAACAAAGATGAGATAATTAAATTTCAAAATATAAGATAGATATACTTATATAAATCGCGGGCGACCTTAACCGGTCAACCGCGACTTCAGGAATATGATCGATGCGGAATTCTAAGGCAAATCGACATTCGATCGCCAGAGATGGAATTCGGCATAGCAAAGGATAGCAGCATCTTAACCGATGATACAGAAATCTTCGGTGAATCGATGCCCGTTGTAAAGGAGTTTCACTCCTTTACAAATCATTCTAAGATTGGCGTAATCGTCGATTTTTATAGAGATCATTCGAAGAGGAGTTATGGGATGCTCCAGAATCAAAAGAATACAAATAGGGGGAGACAAGAATGGATTTTAGAACAAGTGGGAGCGTTCCAAAATTCAAATGAAACCGAATCAAAGAGGAAGAGATTCAAGCACGAACGAACGTGATTTCGTAATTAATCTACTACATATGCTAAGTTTTGCCTAAAACCAGATCTCTGATACCAACTGTAACATCCCGATATTTTCAAACTTTCGCATCCGCACATGTCGGACTTGAATTGCTCAAAATATCAGATTGTTAATTTATATTTGACAAAACTCAGCATATACAGTAAATAAATCAATCACAGAATCACAGACACAGAGTAATATAATAATAATGCAGCGGAATAGATAAATAGTAGTTCATGAAGCTACTATATAAACAACAGAGTTTGAAATAGAATACAACAGAATATCTCAAATACAGTGAAGTCTCCAGTACAAACAGATGACCTCGCTGAACAAATCAACTGGAAGAGCTGAAAGCTGAATCGATAGTTGGATCTCCCAACGAAGTTCCAACTCCAAAGGTGAGTCTCAAATGATGTGTCACTCGGTCTGACCCGAGTTTAAAGCAAAACACAAAACACTCGAGTCAGGATTAACATTCTTATATCAATAAATCCAACTCAAGTGAAATATCAACTGAAATACAAGTAACTTAAAGGATGTTTGGGATAACCATCCTCTAAGGATCCGTAGAATTATCTACAATGTAGAAATTTACACTATTAACAACCAAACGTCATTATAACACCGTGGTCATTTCAAATTAATTTATACTTCAAAATTTCCATTTCAAATATATATATATATTTCCAAATTATAGCACTTTCAAAACTAAATTGTTAATTTCATATATATATATATATATTATTTAGTGTTGAAATATTCACTTAATAAATCCATTATCATTTAAATAACCCTAAATTTACATTAAACTAAATATTCCCTTCGATTTATTTAAAACTTGAAACATCCATTTAATCACTATAAATCAAAATCAAGTTATAAAATCATATCTTAAAACACTCAAATTTCGATAAGTTTCAAATCAATTTAATTTAAACAAAAATTCTTAATTAAATACAATTTCGAATATATTCAAATTTATCTTCCCAACCTTAACAAAAAAATCATTTAAGGATATACTTTTTAAAAATAAAATTTTAAATAAATACTTATACATATTATATATTAATTAAATCATAATTTATTAAATTAAAACTTATGGTTAAATCTACTTTATTTTAAAACTTAGTTATATATAAAATATTTCATTTTAACTAAAACCATATATTTTTCCTTTAAAAACCATATAAATCATTTTAAAATATTTATATATAGACCAACGGTGTCTGGATAAAATTTTCTATCCTATGGTCAAGTGATACAGATATTTATCATTTCAATCCGTAATTTAAATATATACGGGTATATATCATTTCAACCCGCAATCCCAAATTTAATTAAAAATGAAAATCGTTTGGGTTTATCATTTCAACCCATAACGATTTTCTCCTATTCTACAGATCGTTCGGGTATGTATCATTTCAACCCATAGTAATTCTATACTAACAAGGAACTTGCAAAGTGATAACAGATAGGATATAATATAACAGGCATACCTCATCAATACAATTAACAGATAATGGTGTCAGATGTCACAGGTGAACATATAACATATATATAGCAATGTAAATAACTAACAACAACATATTTCAATTGTCGTTTCAATTGAAATCAAATTTAATAAATATAAGAACATTAATCGTGAGTGATTGCTCACCTTTCGAGGCTAGAGAATACAGAAGATGACACTGATACAGACACTGGAATTTGAATTATGAATCGAAGCAAAGCAAAATCGGCACGAATTCAACGATCAAAGCTGATAATAAGAATTGATAGAACAAATCAGAACGGGATCGATGAAGATAATTGGTAGAAGAGAATTGATATAAAATTGTATCATGTTCTAATTTCAAACACATATTGATAAAAATATATATACTTGTGTTTCAAAAATCATTGTTTACACAAAAACTCAAATATTAAAGTCAGACATAAATATATATATAAAGTAAATTTTGTTCAGAACCCAACATCAGATTTTCAAAACAAATATGCCAAACATTATATATATTTCCTTTCTATAAAAAGAGCAAAACAGATAGAGACAAAGTGCTACTCTTAGAATAGAGTATACAACATACATTTAAATCTGAAGCTAGTACATATTTAAAGATATGGACGTAACTTTAAGTATATATTATTCTTTAAAAACACTATTTAACAATCCATACCCCTTTATATTTTAAACATACATGAACTAACAAACTTTAAAACATATATACTGTACTATATATACGAGCAAACACATACTGTTATAAGTTTTGATAGCAGGTTGTAATCATAATATAGTATAACAGGCTATGCACATATCAAAGTTAAACCCCATTTCAACTATACTTTTAAATTTAAACAATAACTTATATATTTTTAAAACTATATATATCTTTTATTCAAACCCAGACTCAAGTATACCCGTTTATATATATATATATATATATATATATATATATATATATATATACAAACAACAATTTACAAATAGCTTTATCAGTTGGAAATATAAATATATATAAAACAAAACATAGGTAAGTTTACATAACATAGCTTATATATAACCTCATCAGTAACTAACATGCACATATGTATATCTCTCAGTATAAATATGCAGGCTGACCTAAGTATACAAAACTAACATCAAACTAAATAAAATTTTCATATATAACAGTCCTGCTATAACTATATATATAAATTTTATAGACTAACCTATAATATAAAATTTGTATATATATAAAACTGTATATTCCCATCTCTGATTGAAGCTTACATCATAAAGTTCCCAAAGTATTAATAAAATTGTAAATACCACATATTATATAGATATAAACATACCAAAAAATGTTAACAAAACATACTTTATATAAATAAATACAATGCCGAATATATATATACTTGGATTATTTATAAAACAGTTGTATACATATATTATATATATAACTAACATGCTCAAACACTTACAAGTATATATATCAAAAATATATTACCTGAATAAAATTAAAGAGGAGAGGAAGAGGGAGAGAATTGCGGCTGGCGTTTGCCTCGGCGGTGATGGTAGGCGGAGGTCTGGAACGGCGATAGAGGAGGGGTAGGTGACGGCAGTTGTATGCAAGAGACAGAGGACGAGCAATATATTCAAAAGCCTATGCTGCGAGAGGAGAGGGTGCATCTAGCTGAGGGTAGTGGCGACGTGGATGAGCTCGGGGTGGTCGGGTCAGGTTGCACGTGATGTGGTGTGTCAGGCAATTGACCAAGCTTTGGTGGTGCGTTTTTCTTCATTCGAGAAAATGGCTAGGGGATCTGAAGAAAAGAAATTTAAGCTACAAGAAGCTTTAGTTATTGTTTGGAAAAATGAAGGGTCAGCCAACGAAAATGAACAGGACAGAGAATGGCAAGAAATGACGATATATAAAACGTTTTATATTATTATATATAATACTTTGAAACTTTGGAAAAGCAAAAGTCACGCCATAAATTATGGAAATAATAAAAGCAAAGGTGAAAAGGGAAATGGCAACGGTCTCAGATCCAGCTTAAAAGAATATATAATAATTTATTACCGTGGCCACGGTTCAAATTTGAAAGCAAGGAAATCAAAAGGTCATAGTTTCCATACCGATATGACACTGTTTTCCTTCGTTTCCGTCGCGTATTGGACCTCAAAATACAGAAGTAAGTCTACCATGGAAATCAGCAAGACGAGACGAATGGAACGGGGCACAAATATGAGTGATACGGTCGAATTATAAAATTCAAATTTCCGCTACCGGAAATGCTGCAAAATTGCAGAAAATAAGATAAACGGAGCTAGAGAAGTCCAAATTTGATGAAATAGAAGATGTCGTCTCACTCAGAAGATGCTTTACAAATTTATTATATAAAAATATTCATGTTTGGAAAATATTTTATTATCATCAAATATTTAACTGATTTAAATTGAAATAGAATTACACAAGCAAAAAGAAGCTTCAATATTAACGGATGAAAATTTACCATTTACTATATTTAAACAGACGTATTCCAAATATCAAATTTTCAATTCAAAATTTTATTATTTAAAATTTCACAAAAATTCAGTTAATTACGTTATTACAACCATTAAAATTTATTGGTCGTTACAAAGTGTAACTCCTAATTAATTGCACCTTTTTAACTTTTGTTTCATATTAATTTTTGTCCTATAAATAACTTCTTCACTCCTTACTTGTCAAAATAATAATATAAAAAACAAGTAACTGTTACTAACATATACGTACAAGGTATATTTTATATACTCTACTTTACATAAATCTCAAACTGATTAAAATATAAATTAATTAAATCTTCTTTCAAACAAAATAAAATAAAATAAGATTTTATTTAAAACTGTAATAGATTGGATTTGATAAACCCAATAAACTTCGTAGGCCCAATAGGTCCAAAATAGGAAAAAATTCGAAATCTATCTATTTCATCCGCTTTCGACTAGCCCGGTTCCTTTAATGGTATCAAATGGTTTATGCGGTCTAAATTTCAATGTTATGGTAAACTGATTAAAGCCTACTCATTTATTATGGTGTTTAGAAAGTTAGTGTCTAAGGCTGTGTTTGGGTAACAAGTACTCTTTCCTATCTGGCTACTAGCCTGGTCCAAAGGAGGAAGTAAACCAAAAAAAATTCCTTAATATAAAGGTTCAAACTGATTTAGGCCTTAGACTAATTTTCAAATTTTGTTCGAAAATTTTATGTTATATTTTAGATTTAAAAGTTAAGTTTAAAGTATAAAATGAAATTTTATAAAAGCTATAAAATGCAATCAAAATTTTCAAAATTGTTTTGAGCAACTAAATAATTATTTTTACAATTTTAAATTTAATTACTCTGATTAATTAAATAAATTAAATAATTGGTTGAATGGTAATTGATTTAATTATATAAATTGATATATACGTATAACTATAATTATTATAGTTATTTATTTATCTTAATTTTTTTTATGATAAATTAAATTATAATTTTAAGTTAATCAAAATATTTAATTAAGTAAAATTTATTAAATAAAATTTATTAAAAGATAATTAATTAAACTGTATACTAATATTGATATGTACATATAAGCAATTTGTAAATGTTATAGTTGATCAACTGTCTTAAATAATTTTAGATGAGTAATATAAAATTTTAGAAATTTTATATACATTAATTTAATTAATTAGTTATAACTTAATTAATAAGAATTAATAAGATACATGTGTATACTATATGAATGAATTAAATTATAAAAGTTATAATTAGGTTAATACTTATATAACAATATATGTATAAAATTAAGTAGAACTTAAAAGAAACCAGAATGAGATTTAAGGAATAAGTATATAGGTATAATACGTATACCGTGATTTCATATATGTCCAACACTTGAAGCATGAGGGTATTTAATTAGAAATTTCCTATTGCCTAAATCAATATCACTCTATATATGTATACTAATGATTATGAATCCTTGATATATAATGTTGTCATATACCATATATATATATATTAATAGATTACTTTCACACTTTTTTGTTGTCGAGCAAACTCAAGCTAGGGATGTTATGCGTAGTACTATTAACATATTGAGTTGACGAGGTAACATACATGCATGCATTTATTGAGCAAACTCATGGTATGTGCATTATAATTAGGTCATCGCTAAATTGTGGGTATGAGTGAATAATCTCTTTCAATTTGCTGAGAAAACGCAAGGTTGAGATTGATATTAGGACAAAGACCATGAGTTGGATGTTGTATATGATACAACCAATAAAGTGTTATCCATCACTTGTGGGTCTATGGTTTGTTGAGCAATCTCAAGGTCGGAAATCCAAGTCAAGCGAGTCCTACCACCCACTAGAGAAATAAAAAGATTTCTATCTTTTTCTTAGAGTTTTGAGAAACATAAGAATCTAGTGGAAGCCTTATTAGAAAAATGAAATGGCAACATTTAACTTTTCTAATATTGTAAGAACATGTGCTATGTGAAGTCAAAACAATCTACATCGATAAATTTGCGCAACTAATATAATTTGATAAAATGTTTATCAATTAAAATATACAAATAAACTAAATCAATATTGACAAAAGAAATATAAATGTACACTTACCAATATATCTTTTGGCAAGTTGTCACTTCAAGGCCCATGCAAGAGCCAAATAATGCAGCTACTAAATACATTCGTACTTTGGTCACTTAAGGATTTATTTGTTTGAGACAGTGTATTATCTTTTATGAGTTTTGAACTCTTTAGAAATACAAGAATATGGATATTTGATTAGGCTTGGCCCTAGCACTAGGCCCAGTAGTTGGTGCCTTGGGCCCTTAAAATTTAAGGCCAAATGTAACTAATATATATATATATATATATATATATATATGACTTATTATCAAAAAATAACTAAAAATTTGTTTGGTTCAATGGTTAAGCACGTGTGAAGGAATGCAGGCAAGTAGAGTTCAAGTTTGGTTCATGCATAGATTTTGCTCTACTATATGTTATTTTTGGGGCATCTTAAAATTGATTTTGTTGGACTACAAATAAAAATGACTTGGAACTGCAACCACTAAGGGTTTGGCCTGTATTTGATCCATATTCAATAATGTATAAATGTTATGTGGAGAATAGTCATGATTCGTGATGTATGAAACTTCGATGAAATTAGTTCATTCGGAGTAAGCAAGTAAACCATAGTGCGAGATCGTGTATTTAATATAATTGATTACGGTAAGGATCTTATTGTGTTATATGTAGCACTAAACCAAGAGCTACAAGATGTACCTAAGAGTTTGATCACTTAAATGTCAGTTTGATTAGTGTGCATAAAGTGCAACTTATTCAATATTCTTAAATGTTAAGTATGACCGAATGTATTTGTGACGACCGTCCTATACCACCGGCACCAATAGTATATAAATAGTGTGCTGCAGTCATGCCCGACCGATATATGACAATCCTCAAGGTTGAAATAAACCAATATAGCATACAACCTATCATATCTCACAACACATGGATAAAATATAATATCACATATATAACCGAAGAGACTATCATATTCAGAAACTGTCATCTCTCCCTGCTTGAGATCATCAAATTTTCTAAATACAACCGACTTCTGAGTAGCCGGAATAAACTTCTCCTCAAACCTCATCTTAAACTAATCCCAAGTAAACTAGTTTTCTGGAGTAGCAATAGTGACAACATTCCACTAATTCATAGCTCGGCCCTGAAGCCGTCTTGAAGCTAATTTTATCTTCATAGCATCTTCCACCTCCATATCACCAAAGATGCACTCACAAGTATCCAACCAATCTTGCACTTCTATGCTGACTCCATCCCATGGAATGACTTCCCTCCAAGAGTATAATAATCTTTGTTCAGCTTGGCGAAATCAGCCCTAGGCGCTTAAACAGAAGTCCTCCACCTATCACCACTCCAGGAGCATTCCTCATCATATTAGCCATCATAGCATTAAACATGGCTTGGACATCAGGCATAGCAGCTCTTGATCCTACTCCTTCCTCTAATCCTGAAGCAGAATTCCTCATAGCATCCCTCGTATGCCAACTCATTCTTATCCGTAACAAGAATGAACAGTCTCTCTTAAAGAAAACCGTGTCTATGGTGCTCATGTCCATGCGAATTATATTATATAATATATTATTATATAGCTTTGAAAACCAAACTTATAATAAGTACGCTGTCTCTCATATATATACTCTCGATCCAGTTTAAGGCGATAACACCTTCCTTATCTCTACTGGATCATGGTATCAACTCCAGTTAATCGTGTAACCAAAGCTCTGATACCAAATATGACGATCGCCCTATACCACCGACACCAATAGTATATAAATAGTGTGCTGCAGTCGTGTCCGGCTGATATAAGACGACCATCAAGCTTGAAATAAACCAATATATCATATAATTTGTCATATCTCACAACGCATGGATAAAATATAATATCACAGATATAACATAAGGGATAGTAATAACTATGTGAACAAATCATCATAGTACAGATCCACACAGTTATACATCAAATGTCATAGAGTTTATACAATGGAAACAAACTAAATAACTGTCTCAAATATAAGTATAAGCAATCACTTCTAAGGCTCCACAATGCTGCACAGTGGAATAAGTGTAGAATCCATATAAGTATATAATACGACATAGCGCTATCCAGCTCGTCCTCAGAACAACTACAACGTCACCTAGACCTATTATATAGTCTACTCATTAAAAAGTATCCAAGATAATAAGAAACAATGCATAAAACCTTGGGTCAGACAGTAGCTTGGTGTGAGCGGTAAATGAGTCTCAAAATACTATACAAGTAAATATTGTAAGGAACAAGAGTACACGAACCATACCTGACCTGTCCCTGCAACCAAAGAGTTAGCATATAACACTATAATATGCTACTCTATAATATCATAAAGATATACCACAAACCAAATAAAGGATATCAATCTTCCAGGTATTCCTATCTCCAATACCTACTTCCTATAATACCTATGAGTGATAGCCTCCTAAAGAAAACAACCAAAGCATCCATAGCATCCATCAACAATCCTTACTATCACTCCTTGTGCTCTGGATATATGATAACTCGTATGGCCCCCAAGCCACGGGCTAATGGAAATCCTAGTTCGCTGATGTACTCTCGTATCTTGCAGCCCAAAGCTGGATATGTGTCTCGTAGCCCAAAGTTGGACACTAGATCCAAAGCTACATGTCCAAGGTATACAGGTCCCTCAATTGACCCATGGGCATCCCCACTTATAATACCCCTTCTTCTAGTACAACTGAAAACTCTCCGAGCATCAATGGTTTCTTAGTACATATACTCGAGCCCACCTTTGCTCCATTTGGATACCGAGCCCTTCTTGCTCAATCCAGTTTCCATTATTCATGGGGAACCCTTCCATATGCCCCAATCATACAGCTCCTTCCTTCACAAGCCGCCATCTTCGGAACCTACTCCCAACATGTGCCAACATCCAAGACCATAGCTTTTCATCATGATGTTATCTTATCATCCAACCTGATATGACTGAGCCAACGCCTCCAGCACGATCTATAAAGCATCCTCTTCCTGCCCTGAAAGTTTCACATCCATCCCATACAATGTGATAACTCGGTACTGACTCATCGAGATAAATCGGCATCGAGTTATGCACTTAGCCAATTATTGGCTACCATCTCTTTCCCTACTTCCAGTAATCTTCAATAGGTACCTTAGACCCTGATTCATCCCTCTTTAATAACTCGACCCTAATCCAAAGCCCAATCTTCTACTTCTAGAGATAACTCGGCCCAAAATCCAATACTTAGCCAAATTTTCCAACATCTTGCTATAGAGTACCTCATCTAGTCATGCTCTACTCAACCATACAAACCACCTACTCATAGGAGCCACCACTATAACTCGATGCCGACTCATCCTGATAACTAGGTACCGAGTCTTCCCTTAGGCTCCAATCTTCATGCGACTTGTCCCATAGCCTCTTGCCATCTTTCAGAGCCTATCTGCCAAGTTTCGTCCAATTTCGACCAACTTTGCCTCCAATTTGCTCAACTCTCCGACCGAACATTCTATGCAATCACAACACTAGCAAACAACACAAATCATATCATCCAAATATAGAATAACAAGCAATTTCATCCAATCAAACTTGAAATCCATCAAAATTAGATAAACAAAGTAATTTCTAACATAGATCTACATATGCATGAATATATGAACATAAATCAAGGTGATTTCTAATCAATCTATATTATATGCTAGGATTAACATGTCATTAAAATTAAAAAAGGTTTTTATGGCCAAAATCAATTTAAAACATGTCAAATCCTATAATTCTACCATATAAACATGTATAGTATAGTGACAAGGCATAAACCACTAACCAATTACCAGATTCAAACAATTTGTGTGTAGATCTAATCCAAACAGCGAAAAAACACCCCAAACCTAGCAAATCGATTATCTCTAACTTCTAATTGAGGATCTAATCTCTAATCCACAATCTAGTTTGATTTAGAGAGCAAATCGGGTGATTTTGGATGAAATTAGGATGGATCTATGGCTAAATATGGTTTAGACCTACTTTAGAATTCAAGGAAAAAGTTTTAATATGACTCTCCAGCCCTCTATTTATAGTGTTCCCTAATTAGGCTAATGAGCTCACGAATGGGCTTAATTAATTACACACATATCTTGGCTAGCAGCTTTAAAAACCTAAAACATGTATAACTTTATAACCGTAAATCCTTTTTTATATTATTACCACTTTACGAAATGGGAAACAATTATCCTGAAGAAATAGAACTGGTTTGAGACCCTAATTTGACTCCTATAAAAAGTTATAGCCCAAAAACGATGTACAGGGTCAAAACGTCACATAGAAATTCGAGGAAAATAATAGGTGTGTAAAATATCCCTAAGAGTCATATCCCAAAATTATAAAATCATATGACCTCATACGAATAAAATAAAATATTTTACAATCCTTCGATACATAAAATACGAGTCGTTACATTCTCCCTCCCCATTAGGAATTTCATCCCCGAAACCTCCAAACAAGCTAAAGTATAAACAATCATGGTCATCCCGCATGCCTACGAATCATAAGCAACTATCACATATATTAAATAAGCAGTCATGCAATCAATAGTATATGTGACCTATCTTAGCATGCAGAATACTAACCTATCAAATATAACATATAATGGTGAAAGTAGATATGATAAACAATGGATTTTACCATTCAAAGAGCTCTGGACACATAGTCCTCATGCTCTCCTCCGTCTCCCACGTACAATTGTCATCACTTCCGCTCCATTGTACCTTCACTAGCTTCACCGTCTTTCTTATAAGTTGTTTCGTATCATATCCAATAATACGAAGTGACCTATGAGGTATAGAAACCATTGGTTCTACCCAACATCTTCTAACTGATCCGGTGTGATCATCACGTCTTAGTCGTGCACAAATTTCCATAGATAAGAGACATGAAAAACGTGGTGCACGCCCGCCATCTTCTGAGGTAACTCGACGCTATATGCTAGCTTCCCGATTCTCTCGACTATCGAAAATGGACCTACGAATCTCGGCACCAACTTCCCCTTCGTACCGAATCGAACTACATTCTTTAGAGGAGAAACCTTTAAAATACCATATCTCCAACAGAAAACCCCAAATCTTTGCGTCTTTTATTAGCATAGCTTTTCTGTCGATCCTGAGTAGCTTTCATTTATTGCCAAATGATCTCAATCTTCTCTAATACCTCTCTATTCATATCTGGTCCATGTATCAATTTCTCGCCCGCTTCCCACCAACATGAACGAGCCTCACATGGTTTTCCATACAATGCTTCATATGAAACCAACCCAATACTCGACTGATAATTGTTGTTGTATGCAAACTCCACCAAATGCAAATGATCATCCCATGATCCACCAAGGTCTATAATGCATGCTCGCAAGAGATTTTCCAATATACTTTACCCTTTCGGTCCGCCCATCCATTTGCGGGCGATAAGTTGTATTAATATGCAGCTCTGTCCCTATTGCATCTTGTAAGCTCTTCCAAAACCCACTAGTGAACAACGGGTTTCAGTCGCTCATAATGCTCTTCGGCACACCGTGAAATCGTACCATCCATTTTACATACAACTCCGCCAGCTTAGATGTCGTTATTACTTTACTTTACGGGTATAAACCTCACACTCTTGGTCCACCGATCTACTATGACTCAAATGCCATCATACCCAAATGCCATCATACTTGATCCCATTTCCACTTAGGAATCTCTAATGGTTGCAACAAACCATAAGGTTTCTTCTGCTTTGCCTTCACCAACTGACAATTTATACACTTTGAGATGAATGCTCCTACATCCCTCTTTATACCTTCCCAACAATAGGTTTGCTTCATATCTCGGTACATTTTGTTACTGTTGGATGAATGGTCAATCTGGAATAATGACAATATGTTGGCACTTCATATCGTAATCCATCAACATCGGGAACAAACAACCTTCCGTCCATAAGAAGGCAACCTTTTCGGTCGAGTTTGTATTGCTTCGTATCTTCAGATTATACTCCTTCCCCTATCTTCGTTATGATCTCTACTAGCCCAGCATCTCGCTTTTGACTAGTACCGATCCTTTCAATCGAAGCAGGTCTAATCGATAAGCTTTCCAACATCTCAGGTTCTATCTCACAATGAGACCTAAAATCAAATCTAGTAATATACTCTTTCTGCTTCCATTCCAAGAACATTGCTTCCAACCCAACATGTCTTCTACTCAATGCATCAACGACTGTATTCCCTTTTCCTGGAGTATAGGAATACTGAAATCATAAGATGCTAAGAATTCTAACCACCGTTGCTGACGAAGGTTGAGATCCTTCTAATAGAAAATGTACTTTAAGGATTTGTGGTCCATATACAGCTCAAATTTTCTCCTAACAAATAGTGCCTTTGCATCTTTAAAGCAAAAAAATTTGCTTGTAATTCCAAATCACAAGTCAGATAATTCCTTTCGTGCAGTTTCAGCTGTCGACTAGCATAGGCAACAACTTTTCCTTTTTGTATCAACACCGCACCCAATCCAGTACCACAAGCATCTGTGTATACCGTCAACTCTTCATTTCCACTTGGAATGGTCAACACTGGTGCACTCGTCAACCTCTCTTTCAGACTCACAAACGCATGTTCACACTTCAAATCCCAAACAAAAGTCTGATTCTTCTTTGTCAAATTGGTCAACCGTGCTGCTATCTTTGAGAAGTTCTTAATGAAGCGTCTATAATATCCCGCCATTCCTAGGAAACTTCTCACATTCGTAGTATTCTTGGGCATATTCCAATCTTGGACCGATGCCACCTTCACATGATCCACTACAATACTCTATCCCGAAACGACGTGACCCAAAAATCTCACTTCTTCTCTCCAGAAATGACACTTAGAGAACCATATAAAACAAACCACACACTAGTATTTATATTGTGAAATTAGATTCTCAGCACATGGAAATTCTTGGACAACACTTCAAAATAATTAGTTTTAAAGACAAAAGATAAATTCTATTGTTTATTTTATGAAGGAAATGATAAACGATAAATTATAAATGATAAAAGAATTAACATTTTTCTGAAGGAAAATGATAAATGATACATGATAAATCTAATTATTCCGAAGTATTGTCCCAAAAATGTATCACCCTAAATTATGAATCTCTTTAAGTGAAAATCCCCTATTTATATACTACCAGTGGAAAGAACTAAACAATCAAAGTAGCGGTAGCTATTGATGTGCATTCAATAGCTCTTGATGCACCATAGAATTAACTGGTCACTTTGCACAAAATTAATGATTTCATGCACCTTAGTTTTTATGAATACACATATTGAACAATGAGTAAGTTGAAATATTTAAAAATATGACCTTGCACCTTTGAATCTTAAAAGAAAACATAAAGGAGGAACATTAGTATAATTTAATATGTTTTTTCTGCCTTGTGTGTGAAGTAAATTTTGATAAAATAACAAAAGTCTGTTCCCAATAATAGTTAATGATGTACAAAATAACATAAATTCTCACATTAGAAATTACTAAATTATAATTGTCATAGCAAATTACAATAAACACAAGCCAACGGGTTTGACTCGATTGGTTGTTAGTTCAAGCTACAAGATTAAAGGTCACGAGTTCGATTCTCAAGGTTGACATTTATTGGCACTAATGAACCATGTTCAAACAAAATTATGATAAATAAAATGATTCAACAAATATAAGATAATAGACCTGAAAGAACATTCAACATTATTAGAATTTAGAGCATATCTAAACACTAAAATATGTCCTAAAGACGGGAAACGCACAGGCCCTAGATCGATCCAGTTTGAACGAAAGGAAAAGGACAAAAAAACTTATAAATGTTAAAATATAAAAATTTTCAGATGAAAAATATTACCTTGATTACAAGAATTGAAGAAACGAAGATTGAAATCAGTTGAAGGAATTTTACATAGGAACTTAATAATGGAAATAAAGGAGGCGATTAGACTTCACTCAATTCAATTTTGGGAACTAGTGAATTTTTGAATAAGCGAGAGATACCATGAATTAAGGGGAGGCGGCGATTTTTTTGAGTATTGTTAAATACACCAAAAAACATATTAGATAGTACTCAACCTGCAACATACCATCAAAATTTGAATACCCACTTATTAATATCCAAAATGCACCATGGTTATTAAACTAATATATTTAATACTTTGGTTCTTAATAGGAGATACTTCTCATTATACAGTCCAAAATCTATTCTATTCCAAAATATCATTTGAAAGAAGAATTCAAGTTCAAGAGTGAGAAACTAATGTCAAAGCCTATGAAATGTAAGTAATTTCAAATTTAATTTTGGCTTTTAATCTCAATTGCTGGATTAGGTTGAACCGTTCTTGACCTAACAGTGGTAGATTACAATTTTGACTTTATATGCGTTTATTTTAGATTTTTATTTTCAATTTCCTTTCTTATTTCAACATCAATAGGTTCGGTTTTCAAATTTTGACATTTTACATGGATAATTGATTATTGAATCTCGATTGCTATTTAATACTTTAGGATGTCGAAAATCGTTTGGGTATAAAATATTGAACTATGGTGTTTCAGTTGTATATAATAGAGTGCTTAATCTAGTATGCGATTGTACAAGCTCATTATCTTCATTTATGAAACCATCATTAGCATGCAACATTCAATTGTGAATAAGTGGGAGTGGTGGTATTTTAAGTGCAAAACAAGGAGGGATTTCAACTAGGTATTAATCAGTATGTTCTTTGGTGTATTTAGCAACTTTGATTTTCCCCCAAAATAAACCAAAAGAAAAAGAAGAAAATAATAGGGGTTCATCTTTTATAAATATAGAATAGATATAGGCAACAGTTACTCAATAATAAGAAAACCTAATAATTAAAAAATAAGAAAAAATCTATTCTAATTAGTAACGGAGTTCTATTATAGCATTGAAACACCTCAAATTAAAAAAGTAAACTATATTTCTCGTTATATAAATAAACATTAAATATAAAATATCTTACCATCTATAAGCAATATTTACAACTACAACACCAAATATAAATTAACTAAATTAAACTTGACAATTCCATCATTACAAGCTCACAGCAGCAAAAAATAGAACTTACAGATTACGTACCTTTTCAAACTATTACTTTCTAAAGAACATGTGACGACCGCTCTATACCACCGGCATCAATAGTATATAAATAGTGCACCGCTGTCGAGTCCAACCGATATAGGATGATCATCAATGTTTAGAATGAACCAATATAGCATATGACCTGTCATATCTCACAGCGCATGGATATAATATAATAGCACAGATATAACAGAAGTGACAGTAATAACAATGTGAGCAGACCATCATCATTAGAGTATAATATCCATAGAGTTATACATTAATGTTAGAGTTTATACAAAGGAAACAAACTCAACAACTGTCTCTAATATAAATGATAATAAGCAAGCACTATCATGGACTCCAAAGCATTGCTCGGCCGAATAAGCGTAGACACCGTATATGTATATAATACGAGATAGCTCCATTCAGCTCATCCTCCGAACGGCTACTACATCATCTAGACATGTTATCTAGTCTACTCGTTTAAGAGTACCTAGGATAATAAGAAGAAAAACATAAAATATTAGGTCAGACTACAGTCTGGTGTGAGCGGTAAATGAATCTCAAAATACTAAATAGGTAAATGTGGTAAGAAACAAGAGTACACGAACCATAATTGACCTATCCCTACAACCAAAGAGTTAGAATACAACACCGTAACATGCTACTCTACAATATCATAAAGTACCACAAACCAGATAAAGGATATCAGTCTTCCAGGTATTTGTATCTCCAATACCTACTTCTCCTGATACCTATGAGTGATAGCCTACTAAAGAGAACGACTAAAACAACTGTAGCATCCATAACATCCATCAAACAATCCTAACTATCGCTTTATGTGCTTTAAATAAATGATAGCTCGTATGGCCTCCTTTCTACCAGGGACTAATGAAAATCCCGGTTCTCCGTTGTACCCTTGTATCTCGCATCCCAAAGCTGGACACTAGACCCAAAGCCACAAGTTCAAGGTATACAGGTCCCTACATTGACCCATGAGCGTCCCCACTTCCAATACCCATGCTTTGAGTACAACAGAAAACACTTCGAGCATCAATGGTTCCTTAGCATATACACCCAAGCCCTCCTTTGCACCATTTGAATACTGAGCCCTTCTTGCTCAATCTAGTTTCCATTATTCACAAGGAACCCTTCCACATTCCCAGATCCTACGACCCACCCCCTTTGCGAGCTGCCATCTTCGAAACCTACTCCCAACACAAGCCAACATCCGAAGATCATAGCTTTTCATCATGCTGTTATTTCGTCATCCAACATGATACGAACGAGCCAACATCTTTAGCACGATCTACAGGACCTCTACTTTACCTCCTAGAAGTTTCATCCCATTTGGGGTTAACCCTAGAAGTCGGTACCGACCTCTTATGTTGGCCCCGAGCTCCCTACTTAGCCAATCTATGGCTAAGTTTTCTTCCACTCCTTGCCTCTAGTACTCCATGCCAGATGCTTTGACCCTGACTTCTTTGCACAAATCAAGTCATCGTAGAACAAGTCCTCCCATCAAAGCACCCTACTTCATATTCTAGAAACAAGTCGTCATATCCCCTAATACTTAGCCAATCACCGATCCATCAACTCAGGCAACCTCTACTAGCAACATCCTTGCTCTCCCCAAAATCACCACCACCATGGACCAAACTACAGATGTCAGTGTCAACCTCTCAACTTGGTGCTAACTTGTGTAGTTAATGAATTGGAACTTGCGTCTTGAACCAGGAGCTCTTCCAACACTCCAGTGCCTCCCCTCCAAGTTTCGTCCAATTCCGACCAACTTTGCCTCTGATTTGCTCAATTCTCCGACCTAACTTTCTATGCAATCATAATACTAACAAACAACATCAAATCATATCATCCAACATATAATAACAAACAATTTTATCTAATCAAACAAGCAATCCGTCAAAATAATACAAACAAGTAAATTTCTACCATAGATATACAAATAGCATGAATATTTGATCATAAGCAAGGGAGATTTCTAATCAATCTAAATTATATACATAGTTTAACATGTAATTAAAATTGGAAAATGATTTATGGGAAATAATCGATTTAAAACATGTTAAATCTTATGACTCTACCATATAAACATGCATAGTACAGTGGGAATGCACAAACCACTCACGAATTACCAAATTCAACAGTATGAATGCAAATCCAATTTGGACAGCAATGGAATGCACTTCAAATCAAGAAAAATGATTATCTCTATCTTTTAGTTGATGACCTAATCTCTAATTCGCAATCTTGTTTGATTTAAAGAGCAATTTGGGTGGTTTTGGATAAAATTAGGATGAATCTGGGCTAATTAGGATTTAGACCTGATTTAGAATGAGAGCGAAAAGTTTTAACTTGACTCTTCAGCCCCCAATTTATAGTATTCTCTAATTAGACTAATGGGCTTCACTAATTACACACTAATTCTGTCCAGCAGCTTTAAAAACTTAAACATGCATAACTTTCTAACTGTAAGTCCGTTTTTCTACTATGACCACTTTACAGTATGGAAAACCATCATACTGAAGCAATGTAGTGTGAGACCATAATTCAACGCCTATCAACATTTATAGCCCAAACAAGAATTTTAGGGTCAAAATGGTCACATGGAAATTTATGAAAAATCATAGGTGTGTAAAATGTCCCTAAGAGTCATATCCCAAAATTATAGAATCATACGACCTCATACAAATAAAATAAAAATATATGATTCTTCGGTACATAAAATACGGGTCGTTACATTCTCCCCCTTTTAGAAATTTCGCCCTCAAAATCTCCGAACAAGCCAAAGTATAAGCAATATGGTCATCCCGCATGCCTATCAATCATAAGAAACCACCAAACATCTCAAACAAGCAGTCATGCAATCAATAGTATATGTGACATATCCTAACATGCGAGATACTAACCTATCAACTATAGTATACAATGGTGAAAGTAAACACGATAAATGATGGATCTCACCATTCAAAGAGCTCTGGCTAAGAAGTCCTCATGCTCTCTTCTGTCTTCCACGTACAATCGTCCTCACTTTCGTTCTATTGTACCTTCACTAGCTTAACCGTCTTTCTCCTAAGTTGTTTCTTATCGTACCAAACAATATGAAGTGGCCTATGAGGTATGAAAACATTTGGTTCTGCCTCAACATCTTCTAGCTGATCCGGTGTGATCTACATGCCTAAGTTGTGCACAAACTTCCATAGATAAGAGACATGAAAATGTTTTGCATGCCCACCATCTTCTCAGGTAAGTCAACCATATACGCTAGCTTCCCGATTCTCTCGACTATCGGGAAAAGGTTCTACAAATCTCAATGCCAATATCCCCTTTCTACCGAATCGAACTACATTTTTTAGAGAGAAACCTTTACAAATACCGTATCTCCTATAGAAAACTCTAAATCTCTTCATCTCTTATCAGCATAGCTTTTCTATCGAACCTAAGCAGCTTTCATTCGTTATCGAATGACCGCAATCTTCTCCGAAGTCTCTCTAATCATATCTGGCCCAAGTATCAGTTTCTCGCCCACTTCCCACCAACATGAAGAAGCGTTACATGGTCGGCCATATAATGCTTCGTACAAAGCCATACCAATACTCTACTGATAACTGTTATCATATGCAAACTCTACCAAATGCAAATGATCATCCCACGACCCTTCAAAATCTATAGTTCATGCTCGCAAGAGAACTTCCAATGTACGATTTACTCTTTCGGTCTGCCCATCTGATTGCCGGTGATAAATTGTACAAAGATGCAGCTCGGTCCCTAATCCCTCTTGTAAGCTCTTCTAAAACCACTGGTGAACAACAGGTCTCGGTCACTCATAATACTCTTTGGGACATCGTGAAATCGTACTATCCACTTTACGTACCACTCCCTCAGCTTGGATGCCGTTCTACTTGACTTGACATGTATAAATCTTGCACTCTTGGTCAACCGATCTACTATGACTCAAATGCCATTGTACCTTGCTCGAGTCCTCGATAATCCATCGATACTTGTTCCTATTTTCATTCAGGAATCTCTAATGGTTGTAATAATCCACTAGGTTTCTTCTACTATGCCTTTACCAACTGACAGTTTATACACTTCTAGATGAATGCCCCAACATCCCTCTTCATACCTCCCAGTGGTAAGTTCGCTTCATATCTCGGTACATCTTGTTTCCACCAGGATGAATAGTCAATCTGGAATTATGACATTTTCTTAGCACTTCATCTCTTAATCCATCAACATCGGGAACAAATAATCTTCCATCCCTACGAAACCAGCCTTCTCGGTCGAGTTTGTATTGATGCATGTCTTTAGACTCTACTCCTTCTTCTATCTTTGCTATGATCTCCGCTAGCCTAGCATCCTACTTCTTACTAGTAATGATCCTATCGATTAGAGTAGGTCTAATAACCAAACTTGCAAACATTTCAGGTTTTAACTCACATAGGCCTAAAATCAAATCCAGTAATATATTCTATCTGCTTTCATTACAAGAACATTGCCCCTAATCCAGCATGTCTTCCATTTAATGCATCGACAATGGCATTCTCCTTTCCTGGAGTGTATAATGAAATCATAATAGGCCAAAAACTCTAACCATCGTTGCTGTCGAAGGTTGAGATCCTTCTGAGAGAAAAGGTACTTCAAGGATTTGTGGTCCGTAAACAGCTCAAACCTTTCTCTAAACAAATAGTGCCCCCACACCTTCAAAGCAAAAAAAATTGCCGCTAATTCCAAATCTTGAGTTGGGTAATTCCTTTCATGCAGCTTTAGCTGTCGACTCACATAAGTGATAACCCTTCCTTTCTGCATTAACACCGCATCCGATCCAGCGCCATAAGCATCAGTGTATACTGTCAACTCTTTCATTTCTAGTTGGAATGGTCAATACTAGTGCACTCCTTAACCTCTCCTTCAGACTCACAAATGCATGCTCACACTTCGCATCTCATATAAAGGTCTGATTCTACTTCGTCAAATTTGTCAACAGTGTCGCTACCTTCGTGAAGTCAAGCATCTATAGTATTCCGCCAACCCTAGGAAACTTCTCACATCCGTAGCATTCTTGGGCCGATTCTAATCATGGACCGCTGCCACCTTCATAGGATCCACTGCTATACCTTATCCCGAACAACATGACCCAAGATCTCACTTCTTCTCTCAAGAAGTGACACTTAGAGAACTATGCTCTCAACTTGTGCTTCCTCAATATCTCTAACACACTCCTCAAGTGCGTCTTGTGCTCCTCTTTAGTTCTGGAGTAGATCAGAATATCATCCATGAACATAAGCATAAAATTATATAGCTGGTCTCTGAAAAATCGATTCATGAGATCTACAAAGTATGCCCAAGCGTTGGTCAATCCAAATGGCATCACCAACAACTTATAGAAACCCGACGGCATAAGAAATGCAGTAATAGGCGCACTCTCCTTCGCTACTCTCAACTAGTGAAATTCCGTCGCCAAATCCATTTGGGAGAACACCTTTGGACCATGAAACTGATCGAACAAGTCATCAATACGCGGGAGTGGATAATTGTTTTTTTTGTCACTTTATTCAGCTCATGATAATCCACACACTACCTCAAAGAGCCATCCACCTTCTTTACAAATACTACAGGTGCACCCCACTCAGATATGCTTCTTTGAATGAACCCTTTCCTCAATAGGTCATTCACTTATACCTCCAATTCCTTCTGCTCTCTAGGTGTCATATGCCTTAAAGGCCTAACTATCGGTCTGGCTTCCTTCATCAAGTCTATCCGAAACTCGATCTCTCTATGCAGTAGCAATCTAGTCACTTCCTAGAAGACATCCGAATACTCTCTAGTGATATGCACTGATGACAATCACTCATGTGGAACCTCAAGCAAATATAGAAAGATAACCATCACCCCATCCTATGGTAAGCAACTAATCACTACCGTTCGCTCATTCACATCTCTGATTGCCCCCAATAGCTTCTCACAATCCACTATAGACGCATACTTCCTAAGCCAGTCCTTACCCAAGATAATTCCAAACTCAACAAAGTTCAAAACAAAACAATCACAAACCAAAGAACATCCATGACTTGATAAAACTAGGCCACAACAAACCTTGCAAAGACTAGTAGAGCCTCTAACAGGGTTCATCACGATTAGGGGTCGGTCTACTATCTTGGGTTCCAATCCCATCTATCTACTAGGTTACTACAGATGAATGAATGAGAAGCATCGATATTAAACAAAAATCAAACAGGAATATCACCAATAGAAAGCATACCTTGAATGGAAACTCCTTTCCCTTTCTCCTTCGCCGATGGAGCACTTGACGAAGTTAGGACTGTGTCTAAGGCATACACTTTCGCCACCTGCTTATCCTTTACCGGTTCTAAACAATTCTTTTTCAAATGCCCAGTCTTGTCACAGTTGTAATATTTCCTCTTCTCACTCGCCTTGCAATCTTTAATCAAATGATATTTTCATTGCATCCAAAGCAAGTAGGTTACCATTTACCCTTCTTCTTACCACCCTTTCCCTAAGACCGCTTTCTCTCTCCATTCCACTTCTTCTTGCCTTCACAGCCTTGCTATGGCTTTGGCTCCTCCTTCTTATTAGAAACAACAATGTCAATCTTAGCCTTAGGGTACAAGCTCTTATGGCAAAGAGGCTTCTCTACAGGCTTCTCAAACGGCTCATTTATATGGTCCACTAGCTTTTCTCCTAAGTAGTTATCCAAACCAATGATGAATTTCTCATTCTTCCTCAATGGAGCGTCGATGAACGACATCCCATACTTAGACAAAGCATCAAATTCTGCCACATATTCAGAAAATATTATCTCTCCCTACTTAAGATCGGCAAATTTTCTGAAAGACCTGACTTCTGAGCAACCGAAATAAACTTCTCCTCAAACCTCATCTTAAGACGATCCCAACAAAATTGGTCTTCTAGAGTAGCAATAGTGACAGCATTCCACCAATTCATAGCTTAGCCTTGAAGTTGTCTTAAAGCCAATTTTATCTTTATAGCATCTTCCACCTCCATATCACTAAAGATGGGCTCACAAGTATCCAACCAATCCTGCACTTCTATGGCTGACTCAAGCCCATGGAATGACATCCCTCCAAGAGTAGAATAATATCTGTTCAGCTTGTCAAAATCAGCCTTAGGCGCTTGTACAAGAGCACCTCCACCTATCACCACTCCAGGAGCAATGTCATCATATTAGCTATCATAGCATTAAACATGGCTTGGAAATCAAGCATAGTGGCTTCTGATCCCGCTCCTTCCTCTACTCCTGAAGCAGAATTCCTCACCGCTTTCCTTGTATGCCGGCTCATTCTTATCTATAACAAGAATGATTGGTCTCTCAAAAAGAAAACTGTGTCCATAGTGCTCATGTGCACGGGACTTATACTATATAATATATTATTACATTGCTTTGAAAACCAAACTTATAACAAGTACGCTCTCTCTCTCATAAATATATACTCTCGATCCAATCTAAGGTGATAACATCTTACTTATCTCTACTGGATCATGGTATCAACTCCAGTTAATCGTGTAACCAAAGCTCTGATACCAAATATGACGACCGCCCTATACCACCAGCACCAATAGTATATAAATAGTGCGCTGTAGTCGTGCCCGGCCGATATAGGATGACCATCAAGGTTGAAATAAACCAATATAGCATATAACCTGTCATATCTCATAGCACATGGATAAAATATAATATCACAGATATAACATAAGAGACAGTAATAACAATATGAACAAATCATCAGAGTACAGATCCACACAGTTATACATCAAATGTCATAGAGTTTATACAATGGAAACAAGTTAAATAATTGTCTCAAATACAAGTATAAGCAGTCACTGATAAGGCTCCCCATTACTGCACAGCGGAATAAGCGTAGAATCCATATAAGTATATAATACGCGATAGATCTATCCAGCTCGTCCTACGAACAGCTATTGCGGCACCTTGACCTGTTATCTAGCTACTAATTTAAGAGTACCCAAGATAATAAGAAACAAAACATAAAATCTTGAGTCAGACAATAGTCTGGTGTTCTCTAATATTGTGTTCTCCAATTAGACTAATATTATTTACTCTTCAGCCCTCTATTTATAATGTTATCTAATTAGACTAACAGGCTTGCTAATGGGCTTAATTATTTACACACTAATCCTAGCTAGCAGCTTTAAAAACTTAAAATAGGCATAACTTTCTAACCGTAAGTCCATTTTTCTATTATGACCACTCTACGGAATGGGAAACCATCATCTCGAAGCAATGGAACTAGTTCTCTAATTTATAGCCCAAACAAGATGTTCATGGTCAAAAGGTCACATAGAAATTCGGAGAAAATCATAGGTGTGTTAAACATCTCTAAGAGTCATATCCGAAATTATAGAATCATATGACATCATACAAATAAAATAAATATATTTTACGATACTCCGATACGTAAAATACGAGTCGATACATAAAATTATAATTGATTATGGTAAGGATCTTATTGTATTATATGTAGCACTAAACCAAGAGCTACGAGATGTACCTAGGAGTTTGATCACAATGGTTTCATATACTTTGTTAAATTTACCGACAAACTATTGCAAACATGAACATATGTATTTGGTACACATGTACTATGTTTGTGATAAGTTCGTAGAATATGAACTGAAAGTATATAACATGACATGCAAAAGAAAATAAAATAGATAAATCTGATCGAATTGGCTTGTTTATTGGAAGGAGTTCCAAATGTTTCTAAAAATGAATAAGATTCAATCTCAAAAGCAATTCTCTCTATGATACAGAACGATGTATTAATAAGGAATAATCAAACTTTGTTGGATAAAGTATGATTGATGATGGTTGAAGCTGAGTTAACTTCTTTCTGTAAGAATGTGTACTTAAGAGTAAGCACATAAGGTTAAATTAATTTCATCTAAAATAAAGTCTATAAAATCATACAATACAAGAGTTGATGAAATAACCCCTAGATATCATAGGTCAAGGAGTTGATAGATTATGTGAGTTGAGAGACTGTATGTAATACTTGTTCGTGAGGGATCTTGTATGGACCACTCCAAATGCGTTTCCGACCAGTCAATATTGATTGGCCAATGTATGTTATGAACAAAAGTTTCATAAACAAAAAAATCAAATCAGCTTTATACATATATATAGGCAATTCATAAAATGTTTATGAATACTATTCTGTTGCACTTAGGAACAATTACTGTTTTAAGAAACACCAACTTCACGATGAAATATATGTTTAGAAATTATTGGTAGTAAAATTGATTTGGATATGATCCAAAGATAAAGCTGATTACAAATGATGAAATTAAATTGACGAAGCCTAAGTAGATATAACTGAAAGAATTTCTAAATCACATTAAAAAGAAACTATGATATCTTATCGATGTCGAGAAAATAATTTTCTTAGTTATCAATAAGTCATTAAGAGTATTAACTCTACCATATGGAATGTTGTCAAATCTGAAATGAATTCCAAGTATGTTATCAAAATATAATTTTGGTAGTTGTACCCGAACGAATATTATCCATCGGTGGCAAAAGTTTCTCGGAGAAGAATGCTAGTGCAGTTGGAATATGGTAAGCTATGTTGATAGAATAACAATGTAAATTTGAATTGTTAAACTTAACGTAATTGATTCGTCATTCAATATACTTCGGTTATTTTAGATTTTACTCATAAAATTATCGTTTGATATGATTTTGAGTTTTAGTATATGTAGGTTGAAATAGAAATTCTAAATAATGATTTAGAATATGTTGTTTGCGCTTAATAACCTAAGTGTCTCGAAGTCAGTGGGTACGATTCAGAGTTTGCGGGTTATTGGATAGGCTCCAAGAACTGATACGAAAGTTTCATTCAAGAAACATCAGAGTTGAGCAAAATATTTTGACAGAATAGTGCTATAAAGGTACTAAAATATTTCAAAACCGTTTACTCCAAAAATAGGACAAAGACCCAATCAAACAACAAACGAAAATTATAGAGTTTTAAGGATTTAAAAGAAGAGCATATAAGAATTTAGAGTAGTTCAGCCTAAAATCAATAGCCTGCATCCACTATTAACTTTGTCGCTAATTATCTTTTGCTTTTAACAAGAGAGTTACAACAACTCGGTATTTAGACCGTTTGAGTTTGAATTCGGCAAGGTTTGGATGCAAAAATCAGTTAACCAAAAGATGATCCCCTTTCCAATGCATTAGCCTTGCTATTTGTAGACAAAATTGTTCACTAAAATAGTTGAAATTCTCTTGAACATGTTCTCCACTCTAGATCCGAACTTATAGCAAGAAAATCTGGTCAAATTTGAAGATATCACGAACTTAATACGATCGGTACCAATCATTATGGATCGGTACCGAGTTATTCACTTATGCTAGCTAGTTCTTCCCCTTGACTTGGTCTTCACATTGACTATGCCATGCTCAGCAACCCATGATCCGATAAGGATTGGTATCGATCATTATGGATCAGTACCGAGTAAGTTCTTGGTCTTGGATTTCCTTTACTTCTTTCATCGTATAGCTTTTTCTAAAGAAGTTAAACAAATCCACCCCTATAAGGATTAGTGTCGATCCTTGTATCCTTGTCCAATCTTAGTCATTTTCCTTGCATTCTCCATACTCGATCTATTTCATGAGTACTCAATAGTCCATATTTATTGAGATATCTCTTGGTTCAAACTTGGATAACACTTGCCTCTTAAAGTATGCATTGTGTTAAAAAAGCATGCTTTGGATTTAAACAAACTATCGAATTTGAACTTAATTTGTAGAGATGCCCCAATCTTATGAGCGATGCATCCTTTCTAAATCAGCATGCTACCTCAAAATGTAATGACCCACCATTTTGACGATCAAAAGTCGACACCGAACACTACCACTGTGTTTCAATGTCGTGCATCCAATCGACAAAAGGGCAGATTGTTAGGGTAAAATAAAAAGAAAAGAACAGAGAACAAAGAAAAATAGAATCTCGCAGTGGAATCGACAACATATAATATAACAAGGACAGTAGAAACTGTCACTCCAAACATACAGAGTATATCAGAGTTAAAAACAAACCTTATCAGCTGGACAGTTATAAAATCCTGACCTTACAAATGCTGATAGGTATACTATATAATACAGTGGAAAATTAAAATACTACAATAGGTGAATCTTTAGCTCCCCTTCAAGACCTCCATAACACTGTGGACAACCTGGGAAAATACTTGGTCTGACCCGAGCATTATAAATAAATAACACCCGGATCAGTCTGGGAATACCAGCGTGAGATAACTCGAATAATGGGGAACATATATAAAAGTTATGCGAGACCACACCACTGATGCAGAATAGTTTTTTACCTCACAAGAATAACCTCCATACAGGCAAGAGCAGAAATAAATATCAAGAACAAATCCAAAAAGGAATGAGTATAATTAAATAATATTAAACCAGACTTGAAAGAATGGAAATGAACCGAGTAAAATCCAAACTGGACAGAATGGATAGAACAAGGAAAATCAGTCCAACTTGATAGAAAGGACTAAATGAGGTAACCGTCCTACTTGATAGAATGGACAGAATAAGGTAACAGTCCAACTTAATAGAATTTCCATATTTAAATGTCGTGATGCGGCAATTTTAAAGCTAAAAACAGATTCAGAGATATGAATCAAAATAAAATAAGGAAAGGAATTTTTCCAACAAATGACAAGGGAGGTGCTCCACCCTTGAAGTATACCTCTAGTAATATACTTCTGAGAAGCTCATGTACTCCGTGACACTTCTCGAAAATGTACCAGCCGGACCCCACCAGACCTTACCGAGAATCCGGATATTTCCAAATCTAAGTGCAAAACCAAATCCAAACTAGATGAGATGTGAAAATACACTAATAGAGCAACCCCACATAGCTGGACATCCACTCGCGCTTTGTGTTTAGTCATTTTTCGACAAAGGATATTAACGCTCAACGGAGCAATAAATCGTCTTAGAGTGACGATAATAAAGTAGTTGAAGTAACTAATAGCTGAGATACCAACTATCGAGGATATAAAACGATCGTATATGGAAATTAAGTCTTGTATATTCATCACCACTCATTGAATTCAAACCTATACTTTTTCTTGGTTAACAGTAATACCGGACAAGTCAATGTAGTGTTACCTCAAAGTCATGTCCAATTATTACTCTTAACTTTTGAAATAGCAACAAGTTTACTTCTTCGATGTTTAGTGCTAATTATACAGGTAAATCGTTTCCATATAAGTGATTCGCTTTACGGAAATAATTCATTTCCATAAACGATTCAAACTTTTACTTTTAAAAATGAACTGAACTTTTGCTTGATTTCCTTATTTCCATCTTGGTAAAACACCTTTAGAATTAGTTCCTAATTGTTAAAACGTTAAGAGAATAATTTTTTCCAAGTGCACGACCTCGAAGGCCTAAACCAACATCAGACCGAACACCGAGAAGGTTATCCAACTTAACGTCCCAATAATCGAGTTCCTATAACTCTAAAACAATATTAGTTATCCCGAAAGATAATTTATCACATTTAATTTTTTTTAAAATAAACAATCCATTATCTATAATAAAATAGATAATTATTTCCAAACACTTTTATAACAATGGTAAATCAACTTTAAAAATCTTTATTAAATCAGTTTGTTAACTTTAAACCGGTATATTAAAGCAATTTTATTATATTAGTTAATTTACTTTAATCGCTTTTATTAAATCAATAAATTAACTTTAAATATCATTAAATACAAAGATTAATTAAATTCAAATAATCATTAGTTAAAACGAATAAATCATCTCAAAAATCATTTATTAAAATGATAAGTAATTTTAAATCCCATTAATTAAAACAATTAAATAAATTTAAAATAATCATAAATTAATTGTATTAATTAAATTCAAACTTCATTAGCTAAAACGATTAATTAAAACATCATTTGTTAAAATGATTTATTTAATTATAAAACATCATTAATTAAAATGATTTAACAAAATTCCAAATATTATTAGTTAAAACAATTAATTAAATTTAAAACAATCATTAATTAAAATGATTATTAAAATTGAAATATCCTTATTTAAAATGATTTATTACTTTTAAATATCATTAATTAAAATGATTATTAATTTCAATTATCATTAATTAAAATAATTAATTAAGTTCAATAAATTAATTAAACTCCATTATCATTAATTAAAAGAATTAATTAAACTCAAATAATCATTAATTAAAATGATTAATTAAGTATAAAACATCATTAGCAAAAATGGTTAATTAAATCTAAAGATAAACTAATTTTTAATCATCATTAATTAAATTGGTTAATAATCTCAAATTAATTAATTAAAATAATTAATTAATTTAAATTATCATTAATAAAAATGATTAATTAATTTTCAATATTCTTTTTAGCGGGAACACACGCTCAAGTTCATAAGATAAGGGTTTGGAAATGAAATTGGATAACGACGGTATAGCGAAAATCGCTATAACGACATTTAAACTATTAAATGGAATATCCAGAATTTATCTAAATTGGCTATTTATATAACAACATATGGATGTAAATAAATAATATATTGGCGAGAAACCACCCTTTGGATCTCTTTACAGATTTTTCCTGCAAAACAATGGTTATGGATAATATATGGATAATCATATGGGTTTATATCGATCAAACTAATACGTCATCCATTTTCCAATCGGAAATACAACCAAACATGCAATCAAATGATATAATTAGCATCCAAATAATCAATAAACATTTATAACATCATTGATATGATATAATAAAATTAAATGTGAGTTAAACTCACATTGATTTTCGTTTTCGCCGAAATACCCCGATTTTGGACTAAAACCGAATGGCCGTTCGATTTTTAGCCTTAATTTTTACTTGCTCCAAATCCAACCAAACCAACTTCATCGCAAAGATCTTGACCACATTAGTCCAACGCAATAAACGGCGTTTGAATCTGACCTCATATGTGTGATATATGAATTTTAGAAGTTATCGATAATTTTAAATAAAAATTAAAACAAATAACTTAACATTATTTACAACATTACCCTTCTTCTTCCTCCCCCTTATCTCTCCTGTGCACGAACAAGTCAGTGCACACCACTGTGCATGCACGGCCAGACGCCGCCATGCCTCATCGAAAACGCGATTCAACTTCGCCATCACTCCCTCATCTCCACTCTACCCAATCCACACGTCGGCATCGAGCACGATCCCCTGTAACAATTCATGACCTACTCGACTCTCCCCCAGGCTGTACAATGTCGCGGCCCACCTAGCTCCACCTCGAGCCTCACAAACCCAGCCAACCTCCCAAACTCGAACCTGAACTCCGTTACATCAAATTCTACCCGATCAAGCCTAAATAAAGAACCCTAGCTGCTGCCCTAAACCCAACCTCGGCCAAAATAGGGACGCAACCACTCAAAACACCATGGCAAGAAGGTCTCAAGCAAACAAAATTAATGAAGCAAGAATCAAAAATTTTCATTGAGTATTTATTTATATATTGATTTTTGAAGTTTGATTTTAAAGAGGGAAAACCATTTCATTGATTTACAGACAATGTT
Source organism: Allium fistulosum (assembly GCA_030737815.1). Lineage (NCBI taxonomy): Eukaryota > Viridiplantae > Streptophyta > Magnoliopsida > Asparagales > Amaryllidaceae > Allium > Allium fistulosum. Next base: position 78,572,090 of record CM060908.1, on the reverse strand, counting down.
TATATGGGTGAAAGGTATGATGGTTGGTATGGGCATGGGTATGGGCCTGATAGTGATGGTGTACGGGGCTGGGTATGGCATAGGCATGGCAAATTTGAATATATACATTATTTTAAAATTTAATATTCACAAAACATACCCGAAAATCTCGAACTCCAAATGAGGCGTGCCGCCTGGCGTTCTATATGTTATACCCCTATTCTAAACGCAATAGAACTTGTTTCGAGTCCTAATTCGATCGTATGCAGAAGATAGATTTTTGGACCTAGTTATTATATTAAATTTTCGATATTAATGTTAACGTGTTTCGATTTCGCACGACCAAACGATCCGTCCGATCGCTACGAAATTCGACAGATATAATTTGGTATTATGGATCCAATGAAACTAGTTTCATCGAAATCCAAGACTGTGCCCCGAAAGGCTAATTTCACAGATTCAAATATATAATTATTGATAGTTAAATCTGATTTATTTATATTTGTATATAAATTAACAAATTGAATTTACCACTACTATTTATTAATTAAAAGGAGTTAAATAAAATTATTAAATCCATTTAATTGACATTTAATTCACAATTCAAATATAAATTATCCCCTATATTTGAATTATAAATTATTAAATTCCAAAATTCAATTATTTTAAATATTTAAAATTAATTAAACATTTAAAATCTAATAACCAAAATTTTGGGTCGTTACATAAACAGTTGTGGAATCATGTCTCTTTGGCCTATATAAGAGGTGAAGTATCCTATTTGAATTCTTTATTTGGTTTTGAGACCTCTAAAAAAAATTCCTTTCCTTTGGTCTAGTAGATTTCATCTTTTACATTGCAATCTTGTCCATTGTTATTGTTTATCATCATATTTCTTTAATATGTTGATCAAATAGGTCAGTACCGATCCTTATGGATTGTTTCAATTAATGTCATGTTGCTTTTATTTTCCTCAAGCCTCTACAACCTATTTTCTAACAAACCTTCATCGTCATCATTCAGCCTCAAAAGTCCATGAAACTTCAGCTAGAAGCCACCGTCGATCTAAGTGAATTTTCAATACACATCACCTTTGAATTTACTACCGACTTATTCGAGTTTGAACTCAATTTTCAATCTTGATATCGTTTTTCAATCCAGATCTAAGCCAAGGTGGGTCACAACCACCGCCCTATGGCCATCATCATCAAGTTGCGTTCACTGATCCATGTTCAGCTTTGGTTCCATGTTTCCCCTTTCTTTCTCACTTTGCCATGGCCACTTTAAATATTGGACCCAAGATCCTTAAGCTAGGTAGTAAATATCAATATCGGGTACATATCGATCAAGTACCGATATGAGATTTTAAAATATCATGATAATATCAAAAAATATCGGACATGTATAGAACATGTTAAAATGATATTGTACTATGTTATAATATTATATTGATGTTAAGTTTTCAAATATTTGGATAAATAATTCCAAATTACTATCAAAGACTGATTGCATATAGTTTACAAATTACAAACCGTTTACTATGATATTCTATTAAATACAAATCATAATATATGCTTATAAAAACCGAGAAATTCGTATATTATACATCTTTATTGCTTTCTTAATTTTTTAACTATATTGATTGTTTCTTCGGTCATCTAATCATATATATTACTTACCCAAAGTTTTCATATTTATAGTTTTATTGTTTTCACTTTCACTTAATTTATCGAATAAGCAATGTTGATTTGATACCAATTACTACTTTAGCTCATTCCTTATCAATATGTCAAATACATAACTTTACTTCTCTTCAACTTTTAGTTCTTGGTGCATGATAATAACTACTAAAATGAATTTTCATAAGCTAAATTATTAACTAGAAATGGTGAACAAAAAGACAACTAAAAAGAGAAGTAGCTCTTTCATGATCTTATTATTAGTTGAAAAGTCTTCATAGAAAATAAAACATATAAAATATTAGAAAAAGTAGAGTTTTATTTATTAAAAGACTAATGAAGAAGACTAAAACTATATGGTTAAAACATAAAATTAGTGCATTGGGATTTCTAATATGGTCTAGATATTGTCATTCACCATATATAAAAAACAAATATTAAGAATGTGAAGATAATTATTTGTAAATACGTCTTCTCCAACATATAGAGCAATAGACGATATTCTAAAAAAATATTAGGTATTTACACTAAATATCAGAGTGATATATCAGCAAATATCGAACGATATATCAGTAATGATACTTTAAGCTTTTGAAAAAGTATTGGCTTAGGAGCGATATGAGATATATCGATGATATATCAGCGATATTATTCGATATTACCTACATAGTCCTTAGATTACCCAAATTTCGCTCAAATCTTCCTCAATTCTGACCCCAAGCTCCTCTTATTCATGGCTGCTTGGTGTCCCTTCAGGTCCTTTCGGCTATGGCTTCAAGTTTTTCATGTGGCCAATTTTCTTGCCATTTTTAATAAGTCCATTTGTGAAAGGAAGGGGTGATTAACTTATATTGAATTTTTGTTGAATATGGATTGGTGATTCGATTTTAATGGGATAGTTTCTAGAAACGGTCACATCGAACACACTTCGACATTCAGTAAAATCATGAATTAACACTTCAAGTCAAACATCACAATCTTGTGATCCATAAAGAAAAGCTCCACGTTACTTCGGACAATGGTTAAGCTATCGTATATTCTAGGTAAAATATGATATATATATATATAGTTACATAGTCTGACAGAGCTCGGTTACCAGCACAAATGGCTATCTACACAGAGTGTTCTTGTACAAGGTGCCATTGACACAGAACACACAATAAATAATTAAATATGGCTCAAAAATAGAATTTATTCAAACATTGGAATTTTGCCACGAAACTTGCACCATTATGTTTGTACCAATTTTCTGAGTAGCCTTCATATTTGAAAATTTGTGATTGGAGTTCAAACAACGAAGTTAACGGTGTTTGAAGTTTTCAGAATGAAAATAATTAAAAAAAGGAACAAAAGAAAATAAATAATATTAATCACGTGGACCCCACCGGTCAATCTCCTCCTTAGGTCGGTCGACTGCCAGCGATCGACCGCCTATAGAGGACCGATCAACTGATTGAAACATGGGGGGTAGAGTTGAATCTTGGACGAACGGTCCAGATTTAATTATTTCAAATTTAACAGATATAATTGATTCGAGTGCCTATAGATATAGGCCTAGCTCCTCACTTTTCTTCTCATATTTTCTTATCAAAGCAGCGAAGCTATACCATTCTCCATTCTACACTATTTCTATTAATTATAAAATATTATATTATATGTACATAAATTGAGGAAGGGTGGAAAATAAAAGGGAAGGAGTGAATAGATATTGCGAAAAAAAGTAAAATTTATAATTATAAATCTATGTTCCACTTAATTGAAATCTCTTCTCAGATATGTAATTTCAATGAAAATGTATATATCTTGTTATACATATTTTTGGATTAGAAAGGAAAAGGATTCAATTAAAGGGATGATACAGATTTAGGAGATTTGGAAATCTAGAAAGGTGAGTGAGAAATTATATGATTTATATATAACACTAAAATTTGCACCATTGATTTTTATTTAATTCTCATACCTATGCAAGATCCGTTGAGTTGTAGGCTTAAAAAGAATATATTCAGTCTTGCCTACATATTCTATAAGTTAGAAAATTGGAATAGAATGGTATATACACCCAAATATGGAAATTTGAAATTAGTCCCTAAATTTTGTTGAAGTAGAAGTTGATTCCAGATTTAGGATAATTGGGTCGTAAATATTTAGTATTAATTTGGACTGCCTTAATTTGACTTGTTTTGTGAATTTCTATGTTTTAATTTATTGGGAGCGTTGTGGGTACAATTTTGTCGTGTCTATTGTCATGTAATTTCTATAAATTATATAATTCCACAACTATGTTTAAAAAGTGTGTCGTTTGAAATAATAAGGAACATACTAAAAAGGAAAAGGATGTGTATAGTATGGATGTTCTTCTTCGTAGTTTTCACTGTCTATTTCAATAAAAGAAAAGAGTCGATTCCTTATAATTTCAAACGCAGCAAAAGTCTCACTTTTGGTAATTTATGGAATGTTTTGATGGTAATATTTTTTGAGAAGAATAGCTCTAATATATTTAAATGTAGAAATGAATGTTCTTTGCAGAATGTACATTTAAGTATATAATCTGAAATTCCTAATGCAGGAATTAATGAGTTAGAAATAAGAATATATACACACACACACACACACATGTACAACCATGCTTGTATTTTAAATATATATGTATATATAGTGTAATATATGACTATATTAGTATTAGCTATAGTTAGGACGACTAGTTATTAGTAGCGTAGCAAATCATAAGACTAGGGGTTGAAATGGAAATGGGATAGTAACTCCAAAACTAATAAACAAGCAAATTAGTAGGACAATAAATGTGTAGTTAATAGGGAGTTACAAAAATTAAATATGGATATAAATGCATTTAATATGACTGATTAAAGAATTTAATATAGCATTCATAGGGAAATGGAATATGCATAATAGGTTGAACTAGAACGAATAAATAAATGTCATTAGTGATTGTCCAATCTTAATAATAATGACCCTTTATTATGGACAATTCACATTTACGGGACGTAATAGGAAAATAGAGAATATACATAATAAGCGTATAACATAGGAATAAAATACTAGGAGGCAATATAATTTCCATAGTAGGAAATTATATAGACTCAATAATACATTTAGGATGGGCGTGAATTAGTGGGCCGAGCCCAATATTTAGGACTAGGATAATTGGTTTGGTTTAGGATGGGCTGGGATGCAAGGTTAGTGGAGTTACAAAATAGAAGTCTGCCCTTCTCCTAGAGGCTAATAGTAGTTGTACATACTTACCACTGATGTGGGACACCTCCAACCACAGGACCCATAGGGAAGGGATATGTGTTTGTGTATAGGTATGGGAAAATATACGAAGGGTTTGCCTTGGATTTGAAGTATTAAATGGCTCATTGCCTTTAGGGATGTCAAGGGGTTTACTTCGGGGTGGAAGGTGTTAAGTGGTCGTTGTGTCTGCCACCTCCCTATATAAGGAATCTTAAATAACCCACGATGGGACCTAATAGTAAAACAGGATATGCCTCATTTCTAATAAGACGTATTAAGTAAATAAGATGGGTATTTTTCCTTGACTTACATCAGGATAGTATAAATGGGATTTCGGCTGTGGAAGGTCACCGAGCAATGTCAGTGTTGTTACTGGATAGGTATTTAGTAGTAGGCTAGGCATATAGACTATGACCACCAGCGGTCCTGAGTAGTCGTTAGCAAAGACTTTAGTAATGCACTGAAATAATTCGCTTTCTACTAGTATAGAACCTATGGGAAGCACAAAGACCTCAAAATTTAATTAGTTAGTTTATTGTTGTAAGTGGAGGGCTAGTTAACCCTTAGACGAGTCTTTGAGATGCGTTAGTAATACGATGAATTAAATTATAAAGCCGTATCTAGAGTCACCGGTGTCTATAGCTGGGTCCAAATTGACCTGCAATTACGTTGTAGAGGGCCTGCTTTGGGATTGAGGTATTAGATGGCCGATTGGTATGCCTTCTTCTATTTAAAAAGTATTAAGTGGCCGGGGTTTTATTTTGGGTAGTACTACGATTAGATATATATGTATATAGGCATATATATGGTTATACCTCGGAAAAGGTTGGATATATCATACATATGGATGGAATTACATGGAATAGTTATGAATACTGGACATAACACTTAAATAGAAATCAGTCGACATAACACTTGAATAGCCATGAATAAGGGATAAACTATTGGTGCAAGATGAAAACGGTAGATGAAGAAGTCTTCTCATTCGTACTCGACACTGAAATGGCGACTAGATATCCAAGGAATAGTATTGACTCCAATATAGTAGCCTTAGTCATTATATATGTTCTATTATATTTTTTTGTTATGCTATGAGTTTATGTAGATAGCTCTCTGATATACTTATGTTTATTACATGTTATCAACACCAACGATCTATACCCTAATGGACTTGGGTTTCAATTTAGTCGAAATTCAAGCCCATTGAGGAGTAGGTTGTTACATTTGGTACATCCATTACTTTGCTCTTGTCTTTGTGATCTATCACTGTTACTCTTGTCTACATCCATGTTTGCTCCATTATTCTTATTAAATATTTAGTCCTATTGTCCTTGGAATCCATGTTCTTTCAAATATACAATGTTTCTCTGTATGTCCGAAACATTTGCACTTTTGACATTGTATTGGTCTACATTCATATTCCACCTCTTGTTAACTGATTTGATTATTGTTATTTATTATATTCACTTGTTTTTAATAGAGTAAGGGTATGCCCTAGGGGCAATTATGTAATTTGTTACACATTTCTAACTCGGTAACCAATCTTGTTCGAAATAAAAGATGTTTTCTTTATATTTATACTTGATATAATGTGTTATATTAATTAATTAATTTAATTAAAAGTGTATTTAATAGAAAATACATAATGGTATGTTTTTGCGATAGTAGTTACAAAGTATTGTAAACGTGAATAATTTATTACAATGAAAACAAACATACCATTTTAAATGTTCGTAATCAAGATGCATCGAGACTGGATATCGATGTATCCCTTGAGACTAGTGCACATAACGCTCTCCAAATGTTAGACAGTGTATTACTTATGACTGATGGGGGCATCTAGGGGTTATGCATTGATAGTTATTGGATAACTATGGAACGACTCACTCGATGGTTTTTTGTTGGTTAATATAACTAAGGTCAAACAGAAAATATCGATGTGACTAATTTACATAGTTCTCTCGAGTTGAGAATACTGTCGATCTTCAATATGAAAACTCCATTTTGATTATAGTCAAATCATGCCATATTTCCCATCGAATGACTATAGTTGGGTCGAGTGGAAGTATTGGATGTGAAACACTATTCCAGAGAGGATTTGTCTCCTCAATTATATGGGGTTAGTATCACGGTCAACTCAATTCAACTCAAAGTCAAAGTCTCTGGCCAGAGCATTTCGATTAATAATAATTGTTATTATTGAACTAAGAACTTTGTGTTTGGATTATAGAGCTGTCTATGGATGATATTGAAATTTTGACAATTACTAAATTCCATAAGTCCAAAGTGATATAGTTTTGATGAAGAGAATTGGTATAAATAAAAGTCACAATCGGGTAATGCTTATGAAATTAGATTTTATCGAAAATAAATAAGCAATAAATTTGGCCAAATTGTCACACCACCTGCTAAGTGATGTGTGAACGTTAAGATTTGAATAGTTCGATGTTAATCGCTAACCAAGTTTACACCTGACGAATCACATAACCGAAATGATGAATTCTCTTTTGACCAAACAATTTAATTAGCTTATAATTGTTATAAATTAATTAAAATAATTAATATTTATGAAATATTAATTATAAAATTTTGATTATGATTTGAGGAATTAATATTATTAAATATATTTATAATAGTTATAAATATATCAATCGATATACGATATCGATAAGCGATTAAATTAGATTTAATTAAACAATATTTCTACGGGCTTAAATGGGATCTTTTCCTATGATGATAAGTGACTATTTAAACACTCTAACCCTAATTGAAAACACTTTTTTTCTACCATTCCTACCTTCTATTTCTGTCCGACTTCAATCCCTAGGAGCACCATTATATCAAGCTCAAATTAATTCAAGATCAATTACTATCTGATAGTCAAAGGTCAATGGTTCAAGGATTAATGTCTACCAGATCGAAAAGCTTATAAGAGGAGAGAGTTCACCACTACAAGTTGTGCTACAATACATCAATTCTCAGGTATATTATTCATTGCATTGTAAGATATAATTTCTTATTAATATTTCAATATATATATATATTATATTGTTAGTTGGATGAGATTCTTATATGTATTATTGTTATCACAAACTAGATTGGTTATATGTATGTATTCATTTTTAGAAAAACCAATTTTTTTATATATATGCGAGATATGTATGACCGAATTTTTGAATATATTAATATTATTACTTTATAAAATATATACACATATCTTTTAATTATATATATATGGTTCATTTTTAATTATAATATCATTCTATGATAATAATTGATTCTATAATTTTATACATGCATATTTATAGTAATAATAAATTTTGATGGCTAGAAAATATTTTTATAATTCTTTATTATTATTCAATATTTTTAAATCAAGATACTATCTAAATAAATCATATAAAATATGTTTCAAATTTTACTTTTTAAATTTTGTAAAATTATTTTATCATAAGAAAAGCACTTGGCCAAAAAATGAAAAAAAATAATCAAATTTTCCATTTTTAAAAATTATTACAATTAACGGTCGAAAAATAATCAATTAACAGAAAAATAGTTTTTGACCAAAAGAATTATAGAAAAAAATTTCAAACTTCAAATATCATACAAGATGTTATAGAAATTTAAAATTTGAATAAAATATTTCGTAAATATTTTTTATTAATATTTTATCTATTTTCGAGTAAAAAAATCAAGTAATATATATTTTTAATAATAAAATTTTATAGTGTTGTACTTAGTATCTGAAATTAAAAAAATATTTTGTTTATATATATATATATATTGATGTTATATATATGTATTTATATATATATAAATTTTTTTTGAAAATTGGTAAGCAATTTATATATATGTATTTATATATATATATGTTTGTATATATTATAAAATATAAAAAATTATTATTTTGTCGTTATATATATATATATTTGGTTCATAATTTATAAAAAAAATAAAATAAAATATATTGTGTGTATATGTGACGCCCCACCTCTATGCTCACAATAACAAAGGTTATTATAAAGAATAACGTCTGTTATTGCGAAGAATAAGGCTTGTTAGGAGCGACCATCCGTAAGTTATGCCTTAGACGATTATTGATTACATCGATAGGAGTTGTGATATTTACTCCCAAAGATATAAATTGAATCCAAATCTAAAACGAAACTACAGTGGCTAAAGAAAAAAATCCAGAACAATTCATAATAACAACAATACTGATAGTATAATCACATCAGAACAAAAATATCAGATATATAGCGGAAGACAAGTCTGGAATACATGCTACAACAACCGATGGTTCATAAGAACCAAATGTACATATACATATACATCAACATACATAAGATGAGAACTAATAAACCAAAAGAACTCGTCGGAGGCTAGACAAAAGATGATGCGAAATCCCAAAAGCTGAAGCTGCTACTGAATCAGAGATAGAGATTACCCTGAAATGACTCGGTCTGACCCGAGTATTATTTAAAAGAAAATAATAAACGGATCAGTCTAATTTATTCTCAGAAATAAGTGAATGATAAACAACACTTAAACAAATAATTATAGTCTCGAATGAGACTATACAGCAAAAATAATCAGCATAGTTTAAATGAAGAAATCTCAATTTAAACTCCATCAAAATCAGTTTTCAAATTCACAATTGAATTTAAAACAGCAATACGCAAATTTATAATCTCAGATGAGATTATACACAAACTCAACTTCCAAATTCATAATTGAATTCAAAGCAGCAATTCACAAAATCTAGAAATCAAAATAGATAACTAGAAAATCAGCAGTTGCAAAATCTAGAAATCAAAATAAAATAACTAGAAAAATCAGCATAAAAGTGGATCGATCCCAACAGATGGCGAGTTTTAGCTACGCCGCACGTGCATCTCAGATGGCCGAAGCCTACCAAGTACTATAAATTTTGGCGCCCATCAGATGACCCGAAGGTCCGCAGAGTGACCTGAAGGTCTAGTACTGGTAATTGACCCGAAGGTCCATCAGATGACCCGAAGGTCCAGCATAGTGGCTCGAAAGCCCAACAAAATCATTAGAATCATCAAACATCAGATGTTTCAATTAACGAGTCCGCAATTAACCGAAATAGTAATAGTATGGTTCCATACTCCGCACTTTTGCTAAATTGTTTAAATCTCTTCGTCGTTTCCTTGAAAGTGCAAAATCTTGTATTTTATATAAATAACATTTTACGTTCTCAAACGGACAAGTCCGGAATTAAGCGAATCAGTAAAAGTAAGGGTTCATAGTCCTCAATTTTGCTGAAGTGTTTATATCGCTTCCTCATTCTTTTGAAAGCGCAAACTAAAATTTTTGGAAATAATTTTATTTTAAAATGATTTTTAAAACACGTGATTACAACAGCAACAACAATAGCAATTTCGACGAGGAAATTACGCTTCACAAACACCGTAAAAAAGGATATCAAATCAGCGTTGTAGGATAACCGCTTGAAAATTCACTTTAAATTGATGGTTACTGATGTCAAAACAACAGTAATTTTTTATTCGTCAAAATGTCATCATAGATAAATAAATGAATGACAAAGTCATTTCTATATGTACGTAATGAAATGCCAAAATAAATGACTCCTTCAAAATCAAATAAAAAGCAACGGTCTTATTAAAAATGGCCTCCTGAAAGCTTTCTCTCTTCCGCGATTTCTCTGATTCTCCCTACTTCTCCTTGGTTTTCTGAGTTAAATCGTTTGTGTTTACTTTTTCTGGTTGCGATCTTCCCCCTTGTCAGACCATTGCATTTCTTTGCTGTTGCTTCTAGGGTTTCCTATGGATTTGGGGATTTTTTATTTTCGAGGTGATTTCCAGAGATCCTGTAACGACCCCGGATTTCTTATGAATTTAAATTGATAATTAAATTAATTTTTGGATAAAGATAGTAAAATAAATTGATAAAATGGAGCGAGTTTCCCCGGATTCAAGTATATTCTATATAAATCATTTAAAATTAAAATATTGTATACATGTGCATATATGAGAATATATATATCTGTATTTGAACAGATCTGACTAAATTTGAAATAATATAATATATATTTGATTTGTGTTTAAATTGTAAATAAATGGTTAATAATAATTTGAATTTATAAATTAAAAATATAAGGCGATAAATAAAATAAAATGAATACATAGATAAATCCAAATAACACGTTAATAAACTTTGTAAAAATATAAAGTGAATACATTAGAAAGATTTAACAACAAATAGAAATGTAATTATATTATAAAGTAGTATGAACAAAGGCAAAGCAAATATATTCAAGTATTCAACGAGTAAAAGATAAATGTGAGCAAAAACCAACTATATAAAGATAAGTATGCACACTTGTAATATGAAACAAAACAGCAACATGCATTCATAAGCATGAACACTTGAAAAGAATAAAAATAAATGTCAAGTACATTCATATGTAGCCTGTAAGAAATATGCAAAGTAACAAGGCCAAGTCAAGCAAGCTACCACAAAATCTCCTCAATATCATTTCCAGCCGAAACAAGAAGTAAGAAATAGGTAAAATATCATTAAAATGCAAACAAGTACAAATACAAACATGAAGTAAACAAAAGAAAATAAAAATACAAGTGTGAAAGCTTGCATAGAAGCCACCAGATTTTGCTTCACGCAATGTATAAAGTATAAAAATGGTACAAGATAATAAATGCAGCCTCCTTAGTACACTACAAAACATATCTATCAGCCACCAAAGGGAAGTATCAGCAAGCAAAAGAAGAAAATATCCCTGTTGTTTTCTGTACAATAAATTATATACCCTGTACAACTCCTCTTTTGTATATATCAACCTGTAAATTTGCTTTCCCATATATTTTCATCAGTTCGTTCCTTAAAGCAAAAATCTGAAGTAAATATTCTTCAAAGCTTAAACTTTAAAACTCAAACAATAAAACAACAACACAACTTCAAAACAAATCAGAAAATCAAAAGGGCAGAGCAACTCAAAGCAAGGATCAGTTTTCAAATGCAAAGCCTGTTTCAAAGAAAAATCAAAACAACATACTTTGTTATTCTTTCTTCTCTGGAAGACAGGTGAGTAACATATTTTTTTTAAATATAACCTAAGTTTAGATAAAGCATGTTTTCCTCTGTGATGATATATATTTTGTATATATGTATGTTGTGCCAAGTCTATGTGTATCTGTTTCTGTGATACCCTGTATCTGTGTTATGTTTTTGTAGATATGAAACAAACCTCCATCTCATGATCTAACCTCTGTTTGAACTTAAGATGTAAATAAAAACTATTGGTTTGGTTGTCATCTAAGTGTTAAAAATATGTTAAAGCTAAAACAACCTATAGTTACCTCTGGTAACTCAAGAAAACTAAGTATAACTTTAATTATGTTTAAAACAAATTTCTTGTTTCAAGAATTCAGGTGTACCAAGTGAAACTACGGACAAAAGTATGATTTTTAAAACAAGATTTAATTTTTTTTAAAGAAGGGGGTGAAGAGCAGTTTTGTTTTGACTGGTTTGTGTATTTGGAGTTGCCGTGGACGATTGAGTCGACTGGAAGGGTCGAGTTTTGGTCTGGAGGTGGAGGAGTGATGGGTGGAGCCCGGAAAAATGGTGCGGTGGTGGTTAATCAACGGTGGTGGGGGTGGCGTACGATTTAAATTTTTAAACCTAATTTTACCAAGGCTAAGAAATTTGACTCGTTCGTCATCAACGTTTGATCGAGTCGCGTGTCGCTTTGGGAGATGATAGTAGGGAGGTCGGAGAGTGCGAGGCTGGAAGCTCGAAGGATATGGTGGTCGGAGTCAAGGTGGCGAGGCGGTTCTTTCGAGTGAAATGCTGTTCCAGTTTTGATCGAACAGCTCGATCTTGATTTTGGGTTCGACCTGCAAGCTGGTTAGTCGTAATCGAGTAGGGAGGTCGGGGTGGACTTGCTGGCGAGGATGGGGTTGATCGGAGTCGCTCCGATATCGTGTACATGTGCACGTCTATCTCCACGTATCTGTAGTTTTGAGATGGTTGGGGAAGAAAGGTGGAATCTCGGGTTCAAGCACGTGAAAACGTGGTTTCGACTCGAAGCAGGTGGAAACGTGGAAAACTCGAAGTAGAGCTCGAGTTGGTGAGGGATTAGCTCGGGGAAATCATGAAGGGGCTCGGGTATAAGATGTTGTACAGGTTTTCAAACCTGTCTCTATTTAAACTTTAAAATGTTTAAGTATATTTTATAAAATGATTTGAATTTAAATAATTGAGTTTAAACTCTTTTGAATTTCTTCCAGATGATTAATATTACTTTAACATGAAGTTTTAAAAGTAAATTTGAGATAAATGTTTCAAATATAAGAAAGTAATAGATAAAATCATTAATAAGAATAAGTTATCTTTAACTTATTGATCTGTAATCCATAAATTTTTAAGTTAATTAAAATGATTAATTACGATTGGGTTGATTTATGAGTATTAATCAATTTTAAGGAATAATGATTTATCCAAGTAATTTCTTTAGAAAAGTAATTAACGAATGATTTATTTAATTTATCAATAAATAATTTGGATTAATTTATAATTAAAGGTTAATTAATAATTAATTAAATGTTAATTTAATAATTAAAGGTTAATTATTGAATAATTTAAGAGTGATGAATTATAAGGAAATGTTAATAAATTTGATAATTAAAGGTTAATTAATAAATGATTAAATGTTAATTTATTAAAATAGCTTATAATTAATTAATGATTAATTAACCAAGATTTATAGTTTATTCATAAGTAAATAACCTGGTATAAATTAATTATAATCAGAGAATTAACTGACCTTACCTATGAATGTTTGGATTCTATTGAATGACTTGATTGTTTGATATCCCTGATATATGATGCTTTGTGATATACCCTGATTTATGTTGTGATCTGTAATTTACTTATCTGTGATATATATCTGTGATCTGTGAATGAAGATGAGCGTTATAGTTATATCGCTTATCAACTATATCCTGTATTTTGATCTGTGGTGATTCATCGTGTTGCACTATTGTGTTCAACCCCTGGACTACACTCTTACACACACAAATATGGATTTCACGTGGAAATCGGTTAAGTCACAGATGATGTAAATTCAATGTTTTTGAAATTGAAATTTTAATTTCAATTGATTTTGAAATTGGAAATTTGGGTTTAAAGTGAAAAGCTTTTGAAATGGAATTTCAAAGATAAAAGTTATTTTGAATAACTTAATCGAGTTTTGAAAATTTAAATAATTTGATTTAAATTTGAATTCAAATTTGAAGTTGAATCCTATGATTTGAAACTAGAGATTGAAAATGTTATAAATGTGTTTATCTGAATTTAAACCATTTAAAAGTATAATTTTGAGAATTTGGATTTAACCCAAAGACTTTAACTCGTATGAATAAATCAAATTTTCTGAAATGAAACTATTTGTTTTCAAAAGATAAAAGCTTTCAGATAAGAAATGAAATTCCAATTTAATTAAAGGAATTTCAAGATTGAAGTGAAAATGGTTTTCCAAGTTATGAATGAATTGTTTTGAAAAGCTATGATTTGAATCTGTTATCTTTAACAGATTTAAAATAATGATTAGTTTAAATCATTTGAAATGGGATTGTCTTGAAAGCTATAAGTTAAATCTTAAAGATTTAACGAGTTAATCAAATTGAAATGGAAATTAATTTGGAAAATCTGTGAATGAATCTTTTGTTTAAAAGATTTAAAATATGGAAATTGTTTAAACCGTTGAAGGTTGTTTAAAATGAATCTTTTTGTTTAAAGATTTGAAAATGGTAATTTGTTTAAACCATTTGAAAAGAAAAGTTTTGGGTAGTAAGTTGTGACTTAATTGACATCCCAATATCCATATGTTTTTAAAATGTTGCGCTCATTATTCGGTTTAGCCGGGAAAGGACCTTTGTGTCATATAACCCGTTCCGAATACTGATACGTCGTATATGGATAGCATTTGAAGACCGGTGGTGAAGACCGGATATTTTCGAAAACGAAAGGACAACTCGTCGAATGTCTCTGCATCGACTGGTCCCCGATATAGAGATCTTATCACCCTTTGTGATGGGAAGTCCGGACGTGATTGGAAATTATCCGGAATTGCAAGGGCTTCGTGAGAAGTGCCTTCGGTTCTGTTCGAACCCGGAACAGACTTGTATGGATACATGTCTGACATTACACTTTGAGATATAAAGCAGATTTCTTTCAAATACATTTCTGTTGGTGGCGGAGAATTTATTCTCTTAGCTTAACACCCTTCTCTGAGACGTACGAGCTCAGAGGTTATGTAGTTGAAGGTTATCAGCGATATATCCCAATTTGGTAATGTGACATGCTGAGTGTAGCTGTGTGATGATCATCGTTTGATCATTTGTGATATGATCATTTGTTTGATCATTTATCTTTGTGATCATAGGTTGATCATCTGTTGACCCAAAGCATGGCTTTGTGACAAAGCGTAGCTTTGTGGACGAGACTTCGTCAGGGCCTCACAACCCGGAAATGGTCGAAACAGGATCGTTGCGGCAAGGTTACGAGGGTCGCGCCCTTTAGGGTATGTCATTTCCTTCTGGAAAAGGGTGGTATCATGGTATGGAGCCCAGATACTTACTCATGTGGATACACCTTCTTTATGATGAGTGATGTTGGATATCGAGCGCTCGGATAAAGGTCCCAAAGGACCGGGAGGTGGCATATTCGTGAGTTACCTGTTACAGGGGTAACCCGGCCTTGTTGGCAGAGAGCAGTTTGTCTCTCGGAGCGTCCCGCCAGAGGCGTTTCCTTCGTGGTTGTAACGACCCAGAATTTTTGATAGTTAAAATTCGAATATTTAATTGATTTTAAATATTAATAAATGGGATTAAGAAGTCGAATGATTTATTATTCGAATATTGGATTTAATTTGATAATTAAATCGATAAATTAAATAGTGAAGTTCCAGAGATAATTGTAAATCGAGTTTAATATGATTGAGATTGATTTGGGAAATTTTATTTAATCATACTGGAGTTATAGAAATATTTTAGAACTCTTAAAATTGAATTTAGAGTTAAATTGTGAAAATTTAATATTTTAATATTTAATTATCGACTGAAAAATAGCCAATTTTCGAACAGTCTCAGAATTGAACGAGACCAGTTCCATTGGATCCGTAATAGTTAGTTATTATCGGATTTCAATTTTCGTATCAATCGAAGTTGTCGTTTGACCGTGGCAGCTCGAAACGCATCGATATCGTTTTAATTTTAATTCGGCGAGTTAAAATAGTCATTTTTCAAACGGTCTCGGATTTCGACGAAACCAGTTTCATCGGATCCGTAGTGTGATATTATTGTAAGATTTCAAATTTCGTAATTTTTGGATTTACCGTTTGTTCGGGGCAAGCCAAAACGCCTCGAAATCGATTTAAATCGGTTTAATTTAAATTGATCGTTTTTCTCCGTATCTCGCACAGATGTCCGAATTAGCTTCCGAAACCTGTTCCATTGCGTTCGGAACGTGGGGTAAACCTTACGAACGTCGGTCGGCACGCTCAATTTCGAGTTCGAAAAATCCGGATGAATAGTAAATTGGAAATTTTTCTATAAAAACCCCTACATCTTTTCATTTGCAAAAAGAAAACTAAACCCTAGGGTTAGCTTCAGCAGCCGCCACTACCAGGCTGAACGGCCAGAAATGCACGCGAGTTCTCCCCTCAAAATCTCCCAATTCGTCGACATTCACGAGAAACTTCCAACATGAAACATCTAGAGATTCGCGAGGGCTTCACATCTATATGGATATGATCATCATCAGAGCTTCGTTGGAGGCGCAGCTGGCCAGGAAAGCCACCGCGTTTGGCTTCGTGGTGTGTGCGCTGGGGCTGACCGAGATGGCCATGGTGGTAGGCGGTGGTTCGTGAGGTGATGGCGGTTCCGGTGGTGGTAGGTTGATGGGGTGAAGATCAAGTAGTGGGGTGCGGCATCAAAAATCTCGAGCAGGCTGATGGGTTATCACGAACGCGTGATGCCTGGGAGGGGGAGAAACAAAGGCAAAAAGTCACGGCCCTGATTTCTCTTGTTCAAATTCTACGGCTGTGATTCGTTCTGGGTATAAAATATTAAAAAAGAATTTGTAAATATAATTTAGTTTAAATTGTACGATGTTTAAACTATCATAACTTTTTCGTACGAGGTCAGAATTCGACGAAACCAGTTGCGTTGTCTTCGTTTCGTCGAGCACTTCGCGATGGAACTGGATTGGAAGCGATCGGGGTCAATGAAAATTTTGAGTGAAATTAAACGTCCGTTTGATTTCATTCGAAATAAACGCTGAAATCAGAAATAAAATCACGGTGAGATCTTCTCACTCAAATTTGAATGTGGAATTATTTACAGTTATTGATTGATGATTGACTGTTTGAATGTGCTATTAGATATGATAGGATATATCTATATATATAGCAGTATATACATATTGGCATATGTATATATTGGATTGATTGATTTCCCGCCTCGTATAGCGGATGAGACCCTATTGCGCCGTTAGTAAGCGGACTTATAAAAACCCATATACCGCGATAATTCCGTACTGGAGCGGAATTGGTATTGTGCTAACATCTGTGGATGCAGGGAAACAGGTTGGAGGGATCCGACTGGATTCCTCACCGTATTGATTTTTACAGATACTTTGATATATTCTGTTATCATATTGATATATGATATTTGACTATTGTGATGGACTGATTGGTGTTGTTGCATCATCGGATTCAGTTTTGAAATATAAAAATAACGACTTTTATTTTAAAAAGGGTTTTTAAGTGATTTTTGAAAAGTAGACGTTTATCGAATTTTTGAATTAAGTTATTTCAGAAAAATAAACGTCTAGAATTTTGAAGTTATAAAAGTTAAGATTTTTGTGAATTATGACCGTAAGGTGATTTTTGAAATAAAAGCCGATTTATTTATAAAATGGTTTAAGATGGTATTTTGAATAACTATAAACGATTTGTATAAAAAGATTTATAAAATTGATATTTTTGTAAATCAAAATATTGGACTTATAAAACGAATTTTTATAAGTGTTAAAAAGAAGTATAAATGGATTTCATAAGTGAATGAAATTAATAGATTTATATCGTGAAGTTATAAAGGGAATAAATGTTGTAGAATAAACGATTTATAAGTAATTTACCTATAAATTAGATTTTTGCACTTAATTGGGATATAAATAGAAATTGCTAAATGAAAAGATTTCATAAGTTGAAATTGTTATGAAGTATAAATGTGATTTATAAACGTTGTTTATAAAACTGGAATCACTTATTTTGATAAGTAATTTTAGAAGTTAATAAAAGGGAGAATTTTATAAATCGAAGTTGTTAGAAAATATAAAGGTGAATTTATAAACGTTATTTTATGAATTCGAAATTCAATCAAATTTGATGAATGTAATATAGAAGTTATTAAGGGAATTTTATCCACGATTCTGGATAGTGGATAATTCTTGGAATAAAACGTGTAGAAAAGATTGAAATGTAATTATTAAAGTATATTCACGATTTTGGACAGTGAATATATTGTTAAGTAAAATGGATAGTTT
Organism: Allium fistulosum; assembly: GCA_030737815.1. Taxonomy (NCBI): domain Eukaryota; kingdom Viridiplantae; phylum Streptophyta; class Magnoliopsida; order Asparagales; family Amaryllidaceae; genus Allium; species Allium fistulosum. The sequence goes on along the minus strand of CM060908.1, from coordinate 78,553,569 downwards.
TGGAAAAGCGATATTATGAAATGAAGTTAATTGTTTTAAAAGATGTTTTAAAACGTGTGAACTATCGAAATCATAGATTTCAACATTTATTGTTGAAATAGACGTTTTCGAGAGAATAAGGAAATGGTGGACTATAACACTGTTGTTATAGTAAATGGTTTCCGAAAGGAAATGTTTTGATATAGTATTGGGATTTATATATCTATTAAAATCCGAATCCCTATACTAGTGATTTTTGAGTCGTCGTAACAATGTTTTACGTAACATTCGTTTTGACTCAAATAAATGTTGTTATTGTAAATGATTTCCTTAAAGAATGAATATATACTTAATTTGATTTAAGTATATCGAATATTTTCAAGTGTTGAGAATAAATGATTTGTGAAATACTTATTATTAAATAACTATGGAAATACTTTTCCAATATGAAATGAACTGTTTTGAGATTTTATCTTCAAAGATAAAATGAAATGTGGAAATTGATTTGAAATTGTTTTCAAACGGTTAAGTGTGGAAATTTTATATCTAGTAAAGATATTTTTGGAAGATGAAATAATTTGGAAAATTATTTGGAATCTGATGATGTCGCGCATCTTTATTGATAGTTAAATAACCGACTATCGATAATTACCTTTAGATAGGTATTTGTTGTGAATTGGATGAATTTGAATGCCACACTTATTTTTAAATAAACGCTCACTATTCGGGTTAGCCGGGAAAGGACCATGGGGTCGTATAACCCATTCCGAATATGTGATACGTCGTTATGAATCGCATTTGAAGACCGGTGTTGAAGACCGGATATTTTTGAAAACGGAAGGATTACCGTCGAGTTACTCTACATCGACTGATCTTCGATTTAGAGGTTTTATCACCCTTAGTGACGGGAAGTCCTGACGTGATTAGAAATTTATCCGGATATGCAAGGGCTTCGTGAGAAGTGCCTTCGGTTCTGTTCGATCCCGGAACAGACTTATATGGATTGTGTGTCTGACGTTACAATTTGAGATATAAAGCTGATTTCTTTCAAATACATTTCTGTTGGTGGCGGAGAATTTATTCTCTTAGCTTAACACCCTTCTCTGAGACGTACGAGCTCAGAGGTTATGTAGTTGAAATTTATCAGCGATATATCCCAATTTGGTAACGTGGCATACTGAGTGTTGCTGTGAAATGATCAGTGTTTGATCATTTGTGATATGATCATTTGTTTGATCTTATATTCTTGTGATCATAGGTTGATCATTTTGTTTGACCCGAAGCAGGGCTTTTTGTAGAAAGCGTAGCTTTGTGGACGAGACTTCATCGAGCCTCACACCCCGGAAATGGTCGAAACAGGAAGGATGCAGCAAGGTTCTAGGGAGTAGCGCCCCTTAGTGTATGTCATTCCTTCTGGATAAAGGTGGTATCATGGTATGGAGCCCAGATACTTAACCTCTGTGGTTACTGCATTATTATTATCTATGTGGTTTGTTGCGAATCGGGGATCCTCGGGAAGATCGGTGACGATCGGGGGATGGCATACGCGTGTCAGTAGTTACCTATTTTTGCAGAGGTAACCCGGCCTTGTGTTGGCAGAGATCTAACCGTAATGTTAGGTTATTTCTCGGGTCGTCTATTCCAGGGACGTACCCATCGTGGATAGGAAGTTCCTTTGCCTGACCATTTGTTGGAAATCCAAAGAAACAATACGTGACTTGTACGGTATTAGTTGTAGAACCTGCCATTCACTTATGGTGGCGCCCCACTGTTTGGATGGTAGCTATAGTAGGCATACGATACTGGTCGTATGTTGGCTAAGATTAATATTATACTTTCGAAATGTTTTCTACACTATGCACTAATAATAATATCAAAAATGATTTGATTTTGCGTAGTAAGCATCTTTGACTATCATAAGAAGAAATCTCCTCCAATTCTGCGTTTGCATTGTGTGTGTGGCGGGAGGTCTTATGGTAGTTTCATTTTCCAAAAGCATTGCGAATTGACTTTAAAATTCTCTGCTATTTATTTTAAAGATAAATAACTGTTTTACGATCTCACACCAGTCTTGCTATATTACAGCATGATAGGGGATTCTCGCTTCGCAGTTTGGTGGCGAACGGGAGACTCTTACCCCTACATGTCCCTGAGAGGGATGGGTTGGTTAGGCAGATGCCGTGACAGTCGAGAGGCTGGCCGTAAAAGCAAGTTTGGGGTACCATTGTCAGCCACGGTGGGGCCGGGATGGTTGAAAAGCCTACCGGTTGTGACCGCTTCTTTCGGGATGTGACAAAGTGGTATCAGAGCATATGGTTAAGCGACAACCCTGCTCTGTTGGGTGTTACTCATTAGAGATAGAGTCAGTAGTACTCTAGAATGAGTTGAGTGTAATAATAGATATGAGCGCGTATTTGTTAGTGAATATAAAAATATTTTATATGGTGATGATTGGTTTATTGAGTGGTATATGAACCTTCGTCGGCACAGTCTGCGCAACTGTATCGAAGGGGTTTCTAAACGCTCGAATAGAACAATTCGGCACAGTATTGTTTTAAGATAGGGTAAATGAAATAATTTTACCCAAAACTATTTTTGTATAGAAAAGAAATGATTTTCTATGAATTATCATAGTATATGGATGTTTGGTTGTTATAAAATAATAACATTGAATTGTTATCATTTTTATATGAAATCGAATAAGAAATTGAAATCGTAACTCCAAAGTTAAAGAAATAAATCCATATACAAATGGAAGTAAAGAATGTAAATTATAAATGTGATTTGTAATTTAAAATGAGATTCCAGAGAAGTTTTTGGAAGTGTTTTGAAAGGAATTCGTAAATTTTGGAGATTCGAAAAGTTTAAAATCTTTTTGGAGTTGAAAATGAATTTCAAAGGATTTTGAAAAAGTATTTTGGAGAGATAAAGCTCTAAACTCTTTTCGGTCGCTGGAAAATAACTTCGATGATGACCGCGGCATCATTGATGTTCATTTTCGGGTTTCCAGAAGAGAAATTGCTGCCAAATTGTTTTAAATGGAAGTTGTTTGAAAAATTTGAAATTTGTTTTAGAAATTCAAAGGGTAATTTGAATTGTTTTCAAAAAAATGATTTTTGAAATGTTGAAAAAACTCTGGAATGCTATATGGAAATGTTTATGAAATATTATGAAGTCGATAACTTGTAAAGTTTAAGTTTAAATAAAAATCTAACTCAAAAGAAATGAATTCATATATGAATAGAATTTGTGAATATGAAATATTAATGTGATATATAGTTTGAAATAAAGTTCCAGAAAAATATTGGAAGATAAAATTCATAAAGGAATGAAATCAGTAATATGAATGTACAAATGAAATTGTAAATAAGTCGAAGACTTATAAAGTATTTGAAATTCGATTGAAATGAGAATTCGAATTGAAAATGGATATAAATTGTAAAAGAATTTATAAATAGAAATAAAATTCCTTAATGAAATGGAATTGTGAATGTGAATGTATAAATGATTGTATATATCAAAATGTAAGTAAAATCGAAGACTTATAAAATATTTGAGAATCTGATAGAAATGAGATTCAATTTAAAAATGAAAGTTGAGATTTATTTTGAAATTGAAAGTGAATTGGAATTTGTAATGAGTTAGTAATTGAAACTAAGCTAAAGGAGCAATTATGAATGAAAGTTGTTTGGTTAATAGAATAAACCGAATGAAAATATGAAATGCAAATTAAATTGAATGGAATCAATTGCAAATGAAGTAGAATTAAAATAAATTGAATTTGTATCAATTTGAATAGGTTATAAACTAGAATGGATATGAATTCATTTTGTTTAAAAACGAATGTAACTTCAACCGTAAATATATAAGCATATATTGAAAATCTTGTAATAGAATTTGCAAATTGGATTGAATGCTATAACTAGATATAATGGCTAGTAGATATACAGGTGTTATAAATTGGATTTGATTTCACAGATAATTTGAATTGCTCGACAAAAGGTACGTATTTGAATTATAATATGAGTTTTTGATGATTTCTCTCTAGCCGCTTGGCTTTTTCTTTTTCTTTTTGAAATCTGAGAGTCCGGAGGGACGTTTTGTAGTCGTACCGTATCAGCCGCGCAAAGGAGACGCTGGCGAAATTTTTCGAAAATTTAGGGCGTTAGAAAATTTTTGAGAAAATTTGAAAGTTTAAAATTTGAATTTAAACTCGAATTTGAATTTTGAAGAAAACAATGTTGTTTGAAACCTATAATTGAAGTTGGAAAATTAGTTGAATGATAACGAATCTTTAGTAGAAGATTTGCTTTGAAAATTGATAAAACTATTTGAATTGCGAAAGATAGTAGACGAGTTAAGGACCTTTTTCCCTAACTTGTAATTTCGAGGACGAAATTCTTTTAAGGGGGGAAGTTTGTAACGACCCAGAATTTTTGATAGTTAAAATTCGAATATTTAATTGATTTTAAATATTAATAAATGGGATTAAGAAGTCGAATGATTTATTATTCGAATATTGGATTTAATTTGATAATTAAATCGATAAATTAAATAGTGAAGTTCCAGAGATAATTGTAAATCGAGTTTAATATGATTGAGATTGATTTGGGAAATTTTATTTAATCATACTGGAGTTATAGAAATATTTTAGAACTCTTAAAATTGAATTTAGAGTTAAATTGTGAAAATTGAATATTTTAATATTTAATTATCGACTGAAAAATAGCCAATTTTCGAACAGTCTCAGAATTGAACGAGACCAGTTCCATTGGATCCGTAATAGTTAGTTATTATCGGATTTCAATTTTCGTATCAATCGAAGTTGTCGTTTGACCGTGGCAGCTCGAAACGCATCGATATCGTTTTAATTTTAATTCGGCGAGTTAAAATAGTCATTTTTCAAACGGTCTCGGATTTCGACGAAACCAGTTTCATCGGATCCGTAGTGTGATATTATTGTAAGATTTCAAATTTCGTAATTTTTGGATTTACCGTTTGTTCGGGGCAAGCCAAAACGCCTCGAAATCGATTTAAATCGGTTTAATTTAAATTGATCGTTTTTCTCCGTATCTCGCACAGATGTCCGAATTAGCTTCCGAAACCTGTTCCATTGCGTTCGGAACGTGGGGTAAACCTTACGAACGTCGGTCGGCACGCTCAATTTCGAGTTCGAAAAATCCGGATGAATAGTAAATTGGAAATTTTTCTATAAAAACCCCTACATCTTTTCATTTGCAAAAAGAAAACTAAACCCTAGGGTTAGCTTCAGCAGCCGCCACTACCAGGCTGAACGGCCAGAAATGCACGCGAGTTCTCCCCTCAAAATCTCCCAATTCGTCGACATTCACGAGAAACTTCCAACATGAAACATCTAGAGATTCGCGAGGGCTTCACATCTATATGGATATGATCATCATCAGAGCTTCGTTGGAGGCGCAGCTGGCCAGGAAAGCCACCGCGTTTGGCTTCGTGGTGCGTGCGCTGGGGCTGACCGAGATGGCCATGGTGGTAGGCGGTGGTTCGTGAGGTGATGGCGGTTCCGGTGGTGGTAGGTTGATGGGGTGAAGATCAAGTAGTGGGGTGCGGCATCAAAAATCTCGAGCAGGCTGATGGGTTATCACGAACGCGTGATGCCTGGGAGGGGGAGAAACAAAGGCAAAAAGTCACGGCCCTGATTTCTCTTGTTCAAATTCTACGGCTGTGATTCGTTCTGGGTATAAAATATTAAAAAAGAATTTGTAAATATAATTTAGTTTAAATTGTACGATGTTTAAACTATCATAACTTTTTCGTACGAGGTCAGAATTCGACGAAACCAGTTGCGTTGTCTTCGTTTCGTCGAGCACTTCGCGATGGAACTGGATTGGAAGCGATCGGGGTCAATGAAAATTTTGAGTGAAATTAAACGTCCGTTTGATTTCATTCGAAATAAACGCTGAAATCAGAAATAAAATCACGGTGAGATCTTCTCACTCAAATTTGAATGTGGAATTATTTACAGTTATTGATTGATGATTGACTGTTTGAATGTGCTATTAGATATGATAGGATATATCTATATATATAGCAGTATATACATATTGGCATATGTATATATTGGATTGATTGATTTCCCGCCTCGTATAGCGGATGAGACCCTATTGCGCCGTTAGTAAGCGGACTTATAAAAACCCATATACCGCGATAATTCCGTACTGGAGCGGAATTGGTATTGTGCTAACATCTGTGGATGCAGGGAAACAGGTTGGAGGGATCCGACTGGATTCCTCACCGTATTGATTTTTACAGATACTTTGATATATTCTGTTATCATATTGATATATGATATTTGACTATTGTGATGGACTGATTGGTGTTGTTGCATCATCGGATTCAGTTTTGAAATATAAAAATAACGACTTTTATTTTAAAAAGGGTTTTTAAGTGATTTTTGAAAAGTAGACGTTTATCGAATTTTTGAATTAAGTTATTTCAGAAAAATAAACGTCTAGAATTTTGAAGTTATAAAAGTTAAGATTTTTGTGAATTATGACCGTAAGGTGATTTTTGAAATAAAAGCCGATTTATTTATAAAATGGTTTAAGCTGGTATTTTGAATAACTATAAACGATTTGTATAAAAAGATTTATAAAATTGATATTTTTATAAATCAAAATATTGGACTTATAAAACGAATTTTTATAAGTGTTAAAAAGAAGTATAAATGGATTTCATAAGTGAATGAAATTAATAGATTTATATCGTGAAGTTATAAAGGGAATAAATGTTGTAGAATAAACGATTTATAAGTAATTTACCTATAAATTAGATTTTTGCACTTAATTGGGATATAAATAGAAATTGCTAAATGAAAAGATTTCATAAGTTGAAATTGTTATGAAGTATAAATGTGATTTATAAACGTTGTTTATAAAACTGGAATCACTTATTTTGATAAGTAATTTTAGAAGTTAATAAAAGGGAGAATTTTATAAATCGAAGTTGTTAGAAAATATAAAGGTGAATTTATAAACGTTATTTTATGAATTCGAAATTCAATCAAATTTGATGAATGTAATATAGAAGTTATTAAGGGAATTTTATCCACGATTCTGGATAGTGGATAATTCTTGGAATAAAACGTGTAGAAAAGATTGAAATGTAATTATTAAAGTATATTCACGATTTTGGACAGTGAATATATTGTTAAGTAAAATGGATAGTTTTGGAAAAGCGATATTATGAAATGAAGTTAATTGTTTTAAAAGATGTTTTAAAACGTGTGAACTATCGAAATCATAGATTTCAACATTTATTGTTGAAATAGACGTTTTCGAGAGAATAAGGAAATGGTGGACTATAACACTGTTGTTATAGTAAATGGTTTCCGAAAGGAAATGTTTTGATATAGTATTGGGATTTATATATCTATTAAAATCCGAATCCCTATACTAGTGATTTTTGAGTCGTCGTAACAATGTTTTACGTAACATTCGTTTTGACTCAAATAAATGTTGTTATTGTAAATGATTTCCTTAAAGAATGAATATATACTTAATTTGATTTAAGTATATCGAATATTTTCAAGTGTTGAGAATAAATGATTTGTGAAATACTTATTATTAAATAACTATGGAAATGCTTTTCCAATATGAAATGAACTGTTTTGAGATTTTATCTTCAAAGATAAAATGAAATGTGGAAATTGATTTGAAATTGTTTTCAAACGGTTAAGTGTGGAAATTTTATATCTAGTAAAGATATTTTTGGAAGATGAAATAATTTGGAAAATTATTTGGAATCTGATGATGTCGCGCATCTTTATTGATAGTTAAATAACCGACTATCGATAATTACCTTTAGATAGGTATTTGTTGTGAATTGGATGAATTTGAATGCCACACTTATTTTTAAATAAACGCTCACTATTCGGGTTAGCCGGGAAAGGACCATGGGGTCGTATAACCCATTCCGAATATGTGATACGTCGTTATGAATCGCATTTGAAGACCGGTGTTGAAGACCGGATATTTTTGAAAACGGAAGGATTACCGTCGAGTTACTCTACATCGACTGATCTTCGATTTAGAGGTTTTATCACCCTTAGTGACGGGAAGTCCTGACGTGATTAGAAATTTATCCGGATATGCAAGGGCTTCGTGAGAAGTGCCTTCGGTTCTGTTCGATCCCGGAACAGACTTATATGGATTGTGTGTCTGACGTTACAATTTGAGATATAAAGCTGATTTCTTTCAAATACATTTCTGTTGGTGGCGGAGAATTTATTCTCTTAGCTTAACACCCTTCTCTGAGACGTACGAGCTCAGAGGTTATGTAGTTGAAATTTATCAGCGATATATCCCAATTTGGTAACGTGGCATACTGAGTGTTGCTGTGAAATGATCAGTGTTTGATCATTTGTGATATGATCATTTGTTTGATCTTATATTCTTGTGATCATAGGTTGATCATTTTGTTTGACCCGAAGCAGGGCTTTTTGTAGAAAGCGTAGCTTTGTGGACGAGACTTCATCGAGCCTCACACCCCGGAAATGGTCGAAACAGGAAGGATGCAGCAAGGTTCTAGGGAGTAGCGCCCCTTAGTGTATGTCATTCCTTCTGGATAAAGGTGGTATCATGGTATGGAGCCCAGATACTTAACCTCTGTGGTTACTGCATTATTATTATCTATGTGGTTTGTTGCGAATCGGGGATCCTCGGGAAGATCGGTGACGATCGGGGGATGGCATACGCGTGTCAGTAGTTACCTATTTTTGCAGAGGTAACCCGGCCTTGTGTTGGCAGAGATCTAACCGTAATGTTAGGTTATTTCTCGGGTCGTCTATTCCAGGGACGTACCCATCGTGGATAGGAAGTTCCTTTGCCTGACCATTTGTTGGAAATCCAAAGAAACAATACGTGACTTGTACGGTATTAGTTGTAGAACCTGCCATTCACTTATGGTGGCGCCCCACTGTTTGGATGGTAGCTATAGTAGGCATACGATACTGGTCGTATGTTGGCTAAGATTAATATTATACTTTCGAAATGTTTTCTACACTATGCACTAATAATAATATCAAAAATGATTTGATTTTGCGTAGTAAGCATCTTTGACTATCATAAGAAGAAATCTCCTCCAATTCTGCGTTTGCATTGTGTGTGTGGCGGGAGGTCTTATGGTAGTTTCATTTTCCAAAAGCATTGCGAATTGACTTTAAAATTCTCTGCTATTTATTTTAAAGATAAATAACTGTTTTACGATCTCACACCAGTCACCATGACTGACTCGGAGTTTATTGTTCCCTTCTAAACTCTGGGTGCCCACCAATTTCCACACGGGCAGTCTAGAGTTAGATTTTCAGGATATTCTGGATATTCTGGAGCTTGGAGATAAGCTGGATGACGAGACGTAGTATTTGTATCTGATATACTTATTCCGCTGTGTATTCTGTATGAGGACAAGTTATATAACTGTCCATTGTTGTATATTGACTCTGATGATTGATGTATGTATAAACTGATATAGTTCTTTGTTTTAAAAAGACTAGTGATTATTTATTATATATTGTTCCGCTGCGATATGTGAGATTCTGATATTGTCTCTGTTCTGTATCTGTTGTTGTTGTTTTGTTGTTGTTCTTCTCTTTTTCTTCTATCTCCTTCTTCTTCTACTTTTTCTTCTTTCTAAAACCCTCACTTTTGAAGTTTCCGGCGTTCGATTTCTCGGCAGTCGATAAAGTGAGTATCGATGTCGAATTTTCGAAAGTCGAAAATTTTCGGGTCGTGACAGTGGTATAGGAAGTTCCTTAGCCTGACCATTTGTTGGCAAATCCATCTTCCAATACGGAACTTGTACGGTTTTAGTTGTAGAACCTGCCATTCACTTATGGTGGCGCCCCACTGTTTGGATGGTAGCTATAGTAGGCATAGTTCGAAATGTCTATGCTGGCAAAGATTTATATTCTACTTTCGAAATGTTTTCTACACTATGCACTAATAATAATTATCCAATGATTTGCGTAGTAAGCATGTTTGACTATCATAAGAAGAAATCTCCTCCAATTCTGCGTTTGCATTGTGTGTGTGGCGGGAGGTCTTATGGTAGTTTCATTTTCTAAAAGCATTGCGGATTTCAATGTTTAAAATCTTTTGTTGATTGTTTAAAGTTAAATTGTTTTTGTTGCTCACACCAGTCCCATGACTGATCCGGAGTTTATTGTTCCATTCCTAAACTCTGGGTGCTCATAATTTTCCACACGAGCAGTCTAGAGTTGGGTTTCTTTTCAGATATTCAGGTTTAGTAGATTATCTGGAGCTAGTTCATTCATCGGAGTTGCTTATCTTGGAGTTGTGGATTCATTCTTGTCTGAAGATCATTTTGGAGTTATCATTTCTGTTGATATTGTTCCACTGATGTTGTTATCTTTTCTTTTCCGCTGCTATTTGTTGTATCATATCTCTGATGTATATTGATATTCATTGTATCACTCTGTTGTATCAGATATTGTATATCAATGTATTATTCTTTTCTTCCGCTGTGTTATTTACTTAATTGTGTTATAGCTCCGGCGAATCGGATTTGAACGGTCGAATCTGCGGCATTCTAGTAAAATGTGAAGTACGGATGTTGATTTTCGAGCGGGCAAAACCCGATACTTTACATGTGGTATCAGAGCTAAGGTTGAACTTTAGCTCAGGAGTATAACACATTAAGTAGCTCATTAGAGATAGGGTGAAGTATACCCTAGAATGAGTATCCTCAGATATCCGTTCGAATGTCTCAGTAAATTCTCTTACTATCCACTGATAGTGAGTATGAGTGCAAGAAGAGGATGTGATAGGGGACATGGGAATACGACTATAAATGGTCAATACTGTGTAACAACGAGGAAGCAATCTTTTAGTCTATCCATCTCTTTGTTCGTCACCTTTTCTCAATTCTTCCATGATTTCTGGTCGATCTAGAAAAGAAGATTCGATATATTAATTTGGGACATAAACTCCAACTGAGCCAAAATTGTTTGTATGGATGAATTGTTTGCTATGGTTGATAGGTATACTTTAGTTCTGAACTGAAAATTTTGAAATAGTATCAATATATCTGTCTATTCTTTGGGTCCGGATATATTCTACGAATGGTTAGTTATTCCTTTCGAACTGACCGATGCCCCTGCATATTTCGTAGATCTGGATAACCCGAGTATTTTGTTGATTGTTAAACAGATTCGTTCTCATATCTGATTTTGATATTCTGATTTGGTAAGCCAAATGCAGAATAGATATTCAGTTTGAGTTGATGAAACATTCTTCATCTATCTTTTTGTCTCCTTGGTAATTTCGAGGACGAAATTCTTTTAAGGGGGGAAGTCTGTAACGACCCCGGATTTCTTATGAATTTAAATTGATAATTAAATTAATTTTTGGATAAAGATAGTAAAATAAATTGATAAAATGGAGCGAGTTTCCTCGTTCGAGTATATTCTGTATAAATCATTTAAAATTAAAATATTGTATACATGTGTGTATATGAGAATATATATATCTGTATTTGAACAGATCTGACTAAATTTGAAATAATATAATATATATTTGATTTGTGTTTAAATTGTAAATAAATGGTTAATAATAATTTGAATTTATAAATTAAAAATATAAGGCGATAAATAAAATAAAATGAATACATAGATAAATCCAAATAACACGTTAATAAACTTTGTAAAAATATAAAGTGAATACATTAGAAAGATTTAACAACAAATAGAAATGTAATTATATTATAAAGTAGTATGAACAAAGGCAAAGCAAATATATTCAAGTATTCAACGAGTAAAAGATAAATGTGAGCAAAAACCAACTATATAAAGATAAGTATGCACACTTGTAATATGAAACAAAACAGCAACATGCATTCATAAGCATGAACACTTGAAAAGAATAAAAATAAATGTCAAGTACATTCATATGTAGTCTGTAAGAAATATGCAAAGTAACAAGGCCAAGTCAAGCAAGCTACCACAAAATCTCCTCAATATCATTTCCAGCCGAAACAAGAAGTAAGAAATAGGTAAAATATCATTAAAATGCAAACAAGTACAAATACAAACATGAAGTAAACAAAAGAAAATAAAAATACAAGTGTGAAAGCTTGCATAGAAGCCACCAGATTTTGCTTCACGCAATGTATAAAGTATAAAAATGGTACAAGATAATAAATGCAGCCTCCTTAGTACACTACAAAACATATCTATCAGCCACCAAAGGGAAGTATCAGCAAGCAAAAGAAGAAAATATCCCTGTTGTTTTCTGTACAATAAATTATATACCCTGTACAACTCCTCTTTTGTATATATCAACCTGTAAATTTGCTTTCCCATATATTTTCATCAGTTCGTTCCTTAAAGCAAAAATCTGAAGTAAATATTCTTCAAAGCTTAAACTTTAAAACTCAAACAATAAAACAACAACACAACTTCAAAACAAATCAGAAAATCAAAAGGGCAGAGCAACTCAAAGCAAGGATCGGTTTTCAAATGCAAAGCCTGTTTCAAAGAAAAATCAAAACAACATACTTTGTTATTCTTTCTTCTCTGGAAGACAGGTGAGTAACATATTTTTTTTAAATATAACCTAAGTTTAGATAAAGCATGTTTTCCTCTGTGATGATATATATTTTGTATATATGTATGTTGTGCCAAGTCTATGTGTATCTGTTTCTGTGATACCCTGTATCTGTGTTATGTTTTTGTAGATATGAAACAAACCTCCATCTCATGATCTAACCTCTGTTTGAACTTAAGATGTAAATAAAAACTATTGGTTTGGTTGTCATCTAAGTGTTAAAAATATGTTAAAGCTAAAACAACCTATAGTTACCTCTGGTAACTCAAGAAAACTAAGTATAACTTTAATTATGTTTAAAACAAATTTCTTGTTTCAAGAATTCAGGTGTACCAAGTGAAACTACGGACAAAAGTATGATTTTTAAAACAAGATTTAATTTTTTTTAAAGAAGGGGGTGAAGAGCAGTTTTGTTTTGACTGGTTTGTGTATTTGGAGTTGCCGTGGACGATTGAGTCGACTGGAAGGGTCGAGTTTTGGTCTGGAGGTGGAGGAGTGATGGGTGGAGCCCGAAAAAATGGTGCGGTGGTGGTTAATCAACGGTGGTGGGGGCGGCGTACGATTTAAATTTTTAAACCTAATTTTACCAAGGCTAAGAAATTTGACTCGTTCGTCATCAACGTTTGATCGAGTCGCGTGTCGCTTTGGGAGATGATAGTAGGGAGGTCGGAGAGTGCGAGGCTGGAAGCTCGAAGGATATGGTGGTCGGAGTCAAGGTGGCGAGGCGGTTCTTTCGAGTGAAATGCTGTTCCAGTTTTGATCGAACAGCTCGATCTTGATTTTGGGTTCGACTCGCAAGCTGATTAGTCGTAATCGAGTAGGGAGGTCGGGGTGGACTTGCTGGCGAGGATGGGGTTGATCGGAGTCGCTCCGATATCGTGTACATGTGAACGTCTATCTCCACGTATCTGTAGTTTTGAGATGGTTGGGGAAGAAAGGTGGAATCTCGGGTTCAAGCACGTGAAAACGTGGTTTCGACTCGAAGCAGGTGGAAACGTGGAAAACTCGAAGTAGAGCTCGAGTTGGTGAGGGATTAGCTCGGGGAAATCATGAAGGGGCTCGGGTATAAGATGTTGTACAGGTTTTCAAACCTGTCTCTATTTAAACTTTAAAATGTTTAAGTATATTTTATAAAATGATTTGAATTTAAATAATTGAGTTTAAACTCTTTTGAATTTCTTCCAGATGATTAATATTACTTTAACATGAAGTTTTAAAAGTAAATTTGAGATAAATGTTTCAAATATAAGAAAGTAATAGATAAAATCATTAATAAGAATAAGTTATCTTTAACTTATTGATCTGTAATCCATAAATTTTTAAGTTAATTAAAATGATTAATTACGATTGGGTTGATTTATGAGTATTAATCAATTTTAAGGAATAATGATTTATGCAAGTAATTTCTTTAGAAAAGTAATTAACGAATGATTTATTTAATTTATCAATAAATAATTTGGATTAATTTATAATTAAAGGTTAATTAATAATTAATTAAATGTTAATTTAATAATTAAAGGTTAATTATTGAATAATTTAAGAGTGATGAATTATAAGGAAATGTTAATAAATTTGATAATTAAAGGTTAATTAATAAATGATTAAATGTTAATTTATTAAAATAGTTTATAATTAATTAATGATTAATTAACCAAGATTTATAGTTTATTCATAAGTAATTAACCTGGTATAAATTAATTATAATCAGACAATTAACTGACCTTACCTATGAATGTTTGGATTCTATTGAATGACTTGATTGTTTGATATCCTTGATATATGATGTTTTGTGATATACCCTGATTTATGTTGTGATCTGTAATTTACTTATCTGTGATATATATCTGTGATCTGTGAATGAAGATGAGCGTTATAGTTATATCGCTTATCAACTATATCCTGTATTTTGATCTGTGGTGATTCATCGTGTTGCACTATTGTGTTCAACCCCTGGACTACACTCTTACACACACAAATATGGATTTCACGTGGAAATCGGTTAAGTCACAGATGATGTAAATTCAATGTTTTTGAAATTGAAATTTTAATTTCAATTGATTTTGAAATTGGAAATTTGGGTTTAAAGTGAAAAGCTTTTGAAATGGAATTTCAAAGATAAAAGTTATTTTGAATAACTTAATCGAGTTTTGAAAATTTAAATAATTTGATTTAAATTTGAATTCAAGTTTGAAGTTGAATCCTATGATTTGAAACTAGAGATTGAAAATGTTATAAATGTGTTTATCTGAATTTAAACCATTTAAAAGTATAATTTTGAGAATTTGGATTTAACCCAAAGACTTTAACTCGTATGAATAAATCAAATTTTCTGAAATGAAACTATTTGTTTTCAAAAGATAAAAGCTTTCAGATAAGAAATGAAATTCCAATTTAATTAAAGGAATTTCAAGATTGAAGTGAAAATGGTTTTCCAAGTTATGAATGAATTGTTTTGAAAAGCTATGATTTGAATCTGTTATCTTTAACAGATTTAAAATAATGATTAGTTTAAATCATTTGAAATGGGATTGTCTTGAAAGCTATAAGTTAAATCTTAAAGATTTAACGAGTTAATCAAATTGAAATGGAAATTAATTTGGAAAATCTGTGAATGAATCTTTTGTTTAAAAGATTTAAAATATGGAAATTATTTAAACCGTTGAAGGTTGTTTAAAATGAATCTTTTTGTTTAAAGATTTGAAAATGGTAATTTGTTTAAACCATTTGAAAAGAAAAGTTTTGGGTAGTAAGTTGTGACTTAATTGACATCCCAATATCCATATGTTTTTAAAATGTTGCGCTCATTATTCGGTTTAGCCGGGAAAGGACCTTTGTGTCATATAACCCGTTCCGAATACTGATACGTCGTATATGGATAGCATTTGAAGACCGGTGGTGAAGACCGGATATTTTCGAAAACGAAAGGACAACTCGTCGAATGTCTCTGCATCGACTGGTCCCCGATATAGAGATCTTATCACCCTTTGTGATGGGAAGTCCGGACGTGATTGGAAATTATCCGGAATTGCAAGGGCTTCGTGAGAAGTGCCTTTGGTTCTGTTCGAACCCGGAACAGACTTGTATGGATACATGTCTGACATTACACTTTGAGATATAAAGCAGATTTCTTTCAAATACATTTCTGTTGGTGGCGGAGAATTTATTCTCTTAGCTTAACACCCTTCTCTGAGACGTACGAGCTCAGAGGTTATGTAGTTGAAGGTTATCAGCGATATATCCCAATTTGGTAATGTGACATGCTGAGTGTAGCTGTGTGATGATCATCGTTTGATCATTTGTGATATGATCATTTGTTTGATCATTTATCTTTGTGATCATAGGTTGATCATCTGTTGACCCAAAGCATGGCTTTGTGAAAAAGCGTAGCTTTGTGGACGAGACTTCGTCAGGGCCTCACAACCCGGAAATGGTCGAAACAGGATCGTTGCGGCAAGGTTATGAGGGTCGCGCCCTTTAGGGTATGTCATTTCCTTCTGGAAAAGGGTGGTATCATGGTATGGAGCCCAGATACTTACTCATGTGGATACACCTTCTTTATGATGAGTGATGTTGGATATCGAGCGCTCGGATAAAGGTCCCAAAGGACCGGGAGGTGGCATATTCGTGAGTTACCTGTTACAGGGGTAACCCGGCCTTGTTGGCAGAGAACAGTTTGTCTCTCGGAGCGTCCCGCCAGAGGCGTTTCCTTCGTGGTATAGGAAGTTCCTTAGCCTGACCATTTGTTGGCAAATCCATCTTCCAATACGGAACTTGTACGGTTTTAGTTGTAGAACCTGCCATTCACTTATGGTGGCGCCCCACTGTTTGGATGGTAGCTATAGTAGGCATAGTTCGAAATGTCTATGCTGGCTAAGATTTATATTCTACTTTCGAAATGTTTTCTACACTATGCACTAATAATAATTATCCAATGATTTGCGTAGTAAGCATGTTTGACTATCATAAGAAGAAATTTCCTCCAATTCTGCGTTTGCATTGTGTGTGTGGCGGGAGGTCTTATGGTAGTTTCATTTTCTAAAAGCATTGCGGATTTCAATGTTTAAAATCTTTTGTTGATTGTTTAAAGTTAAATTGTTTTTGTTGCTCGCACTAGTCCCATGACTGATCCGGAGTTTATTGTTCCCTTCCTAAACTCTGGGTGCTCATAATTTTCCACACGAGCAGTCTAGAGTTGGGTTTCTTTTCAGATATTCAGGTTTAGTAGATTATCTGGAGCTAGTTCATTCATCGGAGTTGCTTATCTTGGAGTTGTGGATTCATTCTTGTCTGAAGATCATTTTGGAGTTATCATTTTTGTTGATATTGTTCCACTGATGTTGTTATCTTTTCTTTTCCGCTGCTATTTGTTGTATCATATCTCTGATGTATATTGATATTCATTGTATCACTCTGTTGTATCAGATATTGTATATCAATGTATTATTCTTTTCTTCCGCTGTGTTATTAACTTAATTGTGTTATAGCTCCGGCGAATTGGATTTGAACGGTCGAATCTGCGGCATTCTAGTACAATGTGAAGTACGGATGTTGATTTTCGAGCGGGCAAAACCCGATACGTTACATGTGGTATCAGAGCTAAGGTTGAACTTTAGCTCAGGAGTATAACACATTAAGTAGCTCATTAGAGATAGGGTGAAGTATACCCTAGAATGAGTATCCTCAGATATCCGTTCGAATGTCTTAGTAAATTCTCTTACTATCCACTGATAGTGAGTATGAGTGCAAGAAGAGGATGTGATAGGGGACATGGGAATACGACTATAAATGGTCAATACTGTGTAACAACGAGGAAGCAATCTTTTAGTCTATCCATCTCTTTGTTCGTCACCTTTTCTCAATTCTTCCATGATTTCTGGTCGATCCAGAAAAGAAGATTCGATATATTAATTTGGGACATAAACTCCAACTGAGCCAAAATTGTTTGTATGGATGAATTGTTTGCTATGGTTGATAGGTATACTTTAGTTCTGAACTGAAAATTTTGAAATAGTATCAATATATCTGTCTATTCTTTGGGTCCGGATATATTCTACGAATGGTTAGTTATTCCTTTCGAACTGACCGATGCCCCTGCATATTTCGTAGATCTGGATAACCCGAGTATTTTGTTGATTGTTAAACAGATTCGTTCTCATATCTGATTTTGATATTCTGATTTGGTAAGCCAAATGCAGAATAGATATTCAGTTTGAGTTGATGAAACATTCTTCATCTATCTTTTTGTCTCCTTGGTAATTTCGAGGACGAAATTCTTTTAAGGGGGGAAGTCTGTAACGACCCGGGATTTCTTATGAATTTAAATTGATAATTAAATTAATTTTTGGATAAAGATAGTAAAATAAATTGATAAAATGGAGCGAGTTTCCCCGTTCGAGTATATTCTGTATAAATCATTTAAAATTAAAATATTGTATACATGTGTATATATGAGAATATATATATCTGTATTTGAATAGATCTGACTAAATTTGAAATAATATAATATATATTTGATTTGTGTTTAAATTGTAAATAAATGGTTAATAATAATTTGAATTTATAAATTAAAAATATAAGGCGATAAATAAAATAAAATGAATACATAGATAAATCCAAATAACACGTTAATAAACTTTGTAAAAATATAAAGTGAATACATTAGAAAGATTTAACAACAAATAGAAATGTAATTATATTATAAAGTAGTATGAACAAAGGCAAAGCAAATATATTCAAGTATTCAACGAGTAAAAGATAAATGTGAGCAAAAACCAACTATATAAAGATAAGTATGCACACTTGTAATATGAAACAAAACAGCAACATGCATTCATAAGCATGAACACTTGAAAAGAATAAAAATAAATGTCAAGTACATTCATATGTAGCCTGTAAGAAATATGCAAAGTAACAAGGCCAAGTCAAGCAAGCTACCACAAAATCTCCTCAATATCATTTCCAGCCGAAACAAGAAGTAAGAAATAGGTAAAATATCATTAAAATGCAAACAAGTACAAATACAAACATGAAGTAAACAAAAGAAAATAAGAATACAAGTGTGAAAGCTTGCATAGAAGCCACCAGATTTTGCTTCACGCAATGTATAAAGTATAAAAATGGTACAAGATAATAAATGCAGCCTCCTTAGTACACTACAAAACATATCTATCAGCCACCAAAGGGAAGTATCAGCAAGCAAAAGAAGAAAATATCCCTGTTGTTTTCTGTACAATAAATTATATACCCTGTACAACTCCTCTTTTGTATATATCAACCTGTAAATTTGCTTTCCCATATATTTTCATCAGTTCGTTCCTTAAAGCAAAAATCTGAAGTAAATATTCTTCAAAGCTTAAACTTTAAAACTCAAACAATAAAACAACAACACAACTTCAAAACAAATCAGAAAATCAAAAGGGCAGAGCAACTCAAAGCAAGGATCAGTTTTCAAATGCAAAGCCTGTTTCAAAGAAAAATAAAAACAACATACTTTGTTATTCTTTCTTCTCTGGAAGACATGTGAGTAACATATTTTTTTAAATATAACCTAAGTTTAGATAAAGCATGTTTTCCTCTGTGATGATATATATTTTGTATATATGTATGTTGTGCCAAGTCTATGTGTATCTGTTTCTATGATACCCTGTATCTGTGTTATGTTTTTGTAGATATGAAACAAACCTCCATCTCATGATCTAACCTCTGTTTGAACTTAAGATGTAAATAAAAACTATTGGTTTGGTTGTCATCTAAGTGTTAAAAATATGTTAAAGCTAAAACAACTTATAGTTACCTCTGGTAACTCAAGAAAACTAAGTATAACTTTAATTATGTTTAAAACAAATTTCTTGTTTCAAGAATTCAGGTGTACCAAGTGAAACTACGGACAAAAGTATGATTTTTAAAACAAGATTTAAATTTTTTTAAAGAAGGGGGTGAAGAGCAGTTTTGTTTTGACTGGTTTGTGTATTTGGAGTTGCCGTGGACGATTGAGTCGACTGGAAGGGTCGAGTTTTGGTCTGGAGGTGGAGGAGTGATGGGTGGAGCCCGGAAAAATGGTGCGGTGGTGGTTAATCAACGGTGGTGGGGGCGGCGTACGATTTAAATTTTTAAACCTAATTTTACCAAGGCTAAGAAATTTGACTCGTTCGTCATCAACGTTTGATCGAGTCGCGTGTCGCTTTGGGAGATGATAGTAGGGAGGTCGGAGAGTGCGAGGCTGGAAGCTCGAAGGATATGGTGGTCGGAGTCAAGGTGGCGAGGCGGTTCTTTCGAGTGAAATGCTGTTCCAGTTTTGATCGAACAGCTCGATCTTGATTTTGGGTTCGACTCGCAAGCTGGTTAGTCGTAATCGAGTAGGGAGGTCGGGGTGGACTTGCTGGCGAGGATGGGGTTGATC
Organism: Allium fistulosum; assembly: GCA_030737815.1. NCBI lineage: Eukaryota > Viridiplantae > Streptophyta > Magnoliopsida > Asparagales > Amaryllidaceae > Allium > Allium fistulosum. The sequence continues at coordinate 78,533,589 of CM060908.1, read as the reverse complement.
GGAGTCGCTCCGATATCGTGTACATGTGCACGTCTATCTCCTCGTATCTGTAGTTTTGAGATGGTTGGGGAAGAAAGGTGGAATCTCGGGTTCAAGCACGTGAAAATGTGGTTTCGACTCGAAGCAGGTGGAAACGTGGAAAACTCGAAGTAGAGCTTGAGTTGGTGAGGGATTAGCTCGGGGAAATCATGAGGGGCTCGGGTATAAGATGTTGTACAGGTTTTCAAACCTGTCTCTATTTAAACTTTAAAATGTTTAAGTATATTTTATAAAATGATTTGAATTTAAATAATTGAGTTTAAACTCTTTTGAATTTCTTCCAGATGATTAATATTACTTTAACATGAAGTTTTAAAAGTAAATTTGAGATAAATGTTTCAAATATAAGAAAGTAATAGATAAAATCATTAATAAGAATAAGTTATCTTTAACTTATTGATCTGTAATCCATAAATTTTTAAGTTAATTAAAATGATTAATTACGATTGGGTTGATTTATGAGTATTAATCAATTTTAAGGAATAATGATTTATGCAAGTAATTTCTTTAGAAAAGTAATTAACGAATGATTTATTTAATTTATCAATAAATAATTTGGATTAATTTATAATTAAAGGTTAATTAATAATTAATTAAATGTTAATTTAATAATTAAAGGTTAATTATTGAATAATTTAAGAGTGATGAATTATAAGGAAATGTTAATAAATTTGATAATTAAAGGTTAATTAATAAATGATTAAATGTTAATTTATTAAAATAGTTTATAATTAATTAATGATTAATTAACCAAGATTTATAGTTTATTCATAAGTAATTAACCTGGTATAAATTAATTATAATCAGACAATTAACTGACCTTACCTATGAATGTTTGGATTCTATTGAATGACTTGATTGTTTGATATCCTTGATATATGATGCTTTGTGATATACCCTGATTTATGTTGTGATCTGTAATTTACTTATCTGTGATATATATCTGTGATCTGTGAATGAAGATGAGCGTTATAGTTATATCGCTTATCAACTATATCCTGTATTTTGATCTGTGGTGATTCATCGTGTTGCACTATTGTGTTCAACCCCTGGACTACACTCTTACACACACAAATATGGATTTCACGTGGAAATCGGTTAAGTCACAGATGATGTAAATTCAATGTTTTTGAAATTGAAATTTTAATTTCAATTGATTTTGAAATTGAAAATTTGGGTTTAAAGTGAAAAGCTTTTGAAATGGAATTTCAAAGATAAAAGTTATTTTGAATAACTTAATCGAGTTTTGAAAATTTAAATAATTTGATTTAAATTTGAATTCAAGTTTGAAGTTGAATCCTATGATTTGAAACTAGAGATTGAAAATGTTATAAATGTGTTTATCTGAATTTAAACCATTTAAAAGTATAATTTTGAGAATTTGGATTTAACCCAAAGACTTTAACTCGTATGAATAAATCAAATTTTCTGAAATGAAACTATTTGTTTTCAAAAGATAAAAGCTTTCAGATAAGAAATGAAATTCCAATTTAATTAAAGGAATTTCAAGATTGAAGTGAAAATGGTTTTCCAAGTTATGAATGAATTGTTTTGAAAAGCTATGATTTGAATCTGTTATCTTTAACAGATTTAAAATAATGATTAGTTTAAATCATTTGAAATGGGATTGTCTTGAAAGCTATAAGTTAAATCTTAAAGATTTAACGAGTTAATCAAATTGAAATGGAAATTAATTTGGAAAATCTGTGAATGAATCTTTTGTTTAAAAGATTTAAAATATGGAAATTGTTTAAACCGTTGAAGGTTGTTTAAAATGAATCTTTTTGTTTAAAGATTTGAAAATGGTAATTTGTTTAAACCATTTGAAAAGAAAAGTTTTGGGTAGTAAGTTGTGACTTAATTGACATCCCAATATCCATATGTTTTTAAAATGTTGCGCTCATTATTCGGTTTAGCCGGGAAAGGACCTTTGTGTCATATAACCCGTTCCGAATACTGATACGTCGTATATGGATAGCATTTGAAGACCGGTGGTGAAGACCGGATATTTTCGAAAACGAAAGGACAACTCGTCGAATGTCTCTGCATCGACTGGTCCCCGATATAGAGATCTTATCACCCTTTGTGATGGGAAGTCCGGACGTGATTGGAAATTATCCGGAATTGCAAGGGCTTCGTGAGAAGTGCCTTTGGTTCTGTTCGAACCCGGAACAGACTTGTATGGATACATGTCTGACATTACACTTTGAGATATAAAGCAGATTTCTTTCAAATACATTTCTGTTGGTGGCGGAGAATTTATTCTCTTAGCTTAACACCCTTCTCTGAGACGTACGAGCTCAGAGGTTATGTAGTTGAAGGTTATCAGCGATATATCCCAATTTGGTAATGTGAAATGCTGAGTGTAGCTGTGTGATGATCATCGTTTGATCATTTGTGATATGATCATTTGTTTGATCATTTATCTTTGTGATCATAGGTTGATCATCTGTTGACCCAAAGCATGGCTTTGTGACAAAGCGTAGCTTTGTGGACGAGACTTCGTCAGGGCCTCACAACCCGGAAATGGTCGAAACAGGATCGTTGCGGCAAGGTTATGAGGGTCGCGCCCTTTAGGGTATGTCATTTCCTTCTGGAAAAGGGTGGTATCATGGTATGGAGCCCAGATACTTACTCATGTGGATACACCTTCTTTATGATGAGTGATGTTGGATATCGAGCGCTCGGATAAAGGTCCCAAAGGACTGGGAGGTGGCATATTCGTGAGTTACATGTTACAGGGGTAACCCGGCCTTGTTGGCAGAGAGCAGTTTGTCTCTCGGAGCGTCCCGCCAGAGGCGTTTCCTTCGTGGTATAGGAAGTTCCTTAGCCTGACCATTTGTTGGCAAATCCATCTTCCAATACGGAACTTGTACAGTTTTAGTTGTAGAACCTGCCATTCACTTATGGTGGCGCCCCACTGTTTGGATGGTAGCTATAGTAGGCATAGTTCGAAATGTCTATGCTGGCTAAGATTTATATTCTACTTTCTAAATGTTTTCTACACTATGCACTAATAATAATTATCCAATGATTTGCGTAGTAAGCATGTTTGACTATCATAAGAAGAAATCTCCTCCAATTCTGCGTTTGCATTGTGTGTGTGGCGGGAGGTCTTATGGTAGTTTCATTTTCTAAAAGCATTGCGGATTTCAATGTTTAAAATCTTTTGTTGATTGTTTAAAGTTAAATTGTTTTTGTTGCTCACACCAGTCCCATGACTGATCCGGAGTTTATTGTTCCCTTCCTAAACTCTGGGTGCTCATAATTTTCCACACGAGCAGTCTAGAGTTGGGTTTCTTTTCAGATATTCAGGTTTAGTAGATTATCTGGAGCTAGTTCATTCATCGGAGTTGCTTATCTTGGAGTTGTGGATTCATTCTTGTCTGAAGATCATTTTGGAGTTATCATTTCTGTTGATATTGTTCCACTGATGTTGTTATCTTTTCTTTTCCGCTGCTATTTGTTGTATCATATCTCTGATGTATATTGATATTCATTGTATCACTCTGTTGTATCAGATATTGTATATCAATGTATTATTCTTTTCTTCCGCTGTGTTATTTACTTAATTGTGTTATAGCTCCGGCGAATCGGATTTGAACGGTCGAATCTGCGGCATTCTAGTACAATGTGAAGTACGGATGTTGATTTTCGAGCGGGCAAAACCCGATACGTTACAGATCCTGTCCCTCCTTTGCTGAATTGGCTACCGCTCTCTTGTCAGTGGTGGCTCCGCCTTTATCTGTGTGCTTTACTAGTTCGAGCTCGGTTGAGATTTGCGTCTATTCCCATAGGGCTTCAGCGGTTCTGTCTCAGTTCAGGTTCTTGGTGGTGGATGGGTTCTTCATGGAGATCTCCCCATGCTTTTCTTACTCAGTGCGAGACGCGACTCTCTCTGGTTCGCTGTCTCTTGTTGATGTTGCACCTGAGATCTCGTCTTCCTGCCCCTGCGTGGCGGAGTCTTTCGGTAATCGGGACTTTATCACCCGATTTGAACCGAGACTTCGCTTCGAGGATGCGGTGGGAGGTTCGACTCTGCCCCTCTGTGGTTGAGCTTTGGCTCGTTTGAGGCCGTTTCTGATTGTGGCCCTGTTGGCTCGGTGGAAGTTTCCGTCTCTAGCTCGTCTGACATGCGAGACTTCTCAACTCGATTCGTCCCTCGCCTTTCCTTCCTAGAGGCTGAGGCATCCGATGGGTTGCTGGATTTTTCTTGCGACTTTGGTTTTATTGGCGCTGCTGGTAAGGACGATGTTTGTGGGGATAAGGATTTGATCACCTTGTCCTCGACACTTGATCGTTTGCTGCCTGGCATTTCATCTGGGCCGGCTATTCTGGTGCCTGGATGGTGTCTTTCGGGTGAGGGGTCTTTGGTTTCTTCTTGTGCAGGTGGTTGTTTGTCTTCTGTCGAGAAGCATTTTCCTAGCTCGCTGATGAGTTTGGTTTTGTCGTCACTTCGGAAGTTCGGTTTTGCCATGTGCAGGCAACCGTCTTTCCGGAGCTTTGGTGCTGCCTTCTGCAGGCAGGTGAGCGCTTCTTGTTTATCTTCCTTTTTCGCAGATTGTGTTGGTTCCTTTGTTTGTGGTTGGTTGTTGGCCGTTGAGGTTGGCTGTGGTTGTTTGAGCCCTGACACACGTTTGTGTGTGCTCCTTGACTTCGTCCCTGACACTTTGCCACTGTCGGGTACTTTGTCAGGTCCCGTTCGCACTTTTTGTTTTGCTTAGTCCAGCCGTGTACTTTTGTCCAACGGCAAGAATCAGAGACATTGGTAATTAATTAATTATCCTTAACCACTTATTGTAATTAACCTTTAATTACTTTCATTAACTAAATTAATTACTCCTTAATTAATTACATTGATTAATTATTTCATTTATTAATTATTACTAAATTAATCAATCTTAATTACATCATTAATTATATTAATTAATGATCCTTAATTACAACTTAATTATTAATTACTTAATTAAATTAATTACATTAAGTAATTAATTTTTAATTAAACAACATTTATTAATCACTCTTGATTAATCTCATCTAGTAATTAAGGGGAGTTAATTACTAGATGAGATTAATCAAGAGTGATTAATAAATGTTGTTTAATTAAAAATTAATTACTTAATGTAATTAATTTAATTAAGTAATTAATAATTAAGTTGTAATTAAGGATCATTAATTAATATAATTAATGATGTAATTAAGATTGATTAATTTAGTAATAATTAATAAATGAAATAATTAATCAATGTAATTAATTAAGGAGTAATTAATTTAGTTAATGAAAGTAATTAAAGGTTAATTACAATAAGTGGTTAAGGATAATACCACGTGTGACGTCCTAGGCTTTTCAACCTTCAGCAACGGTTCACGACCGGTAGGCTTTTCAACCATCCCAGCCCCGCTGTGGCTCACAGTGATACCTCGGGTTTGCTTTTACGGCCACCCTCTCGAGTCGCAACCAACCCCAAAAGGCCTTATACTACCCCCGGGGACATGTAGGGGTAAGAATCTCCCGTTCGCCACCAAAATTTGAGTACCCAAGTTGTTTATACTGGTTGCTGTGCTCGCTTCCATTGGCCTCGTTGGTAGTGTCTTAGTCTTTTTTCGGTTTGGGGCGATCGTCTGGGATCCGCTTGCTGGGTTCTAGTGTGGAGTCACTACGATACCCATTTTTTATCGTCAGTGACCTTCTCTTGGTTTTGTGTTTCTTTTCTTCCGGTTAGCCATCGATTCGTTGGGGAGTTGATTCGGGCCTGGAGCGGTTGGTTAGGGCGATCTCCCTGCTCTGGTCGTATAGCGGTCATCTTTGACCGTTATACGGACAGTATGGGTTATTGCCAGCCCTCGATGTTCTGCTCTGCGGTTACCCCTGAGATGCGACTCCTACCCACATCGCGGGACTGTTTGATTAGTGACAGTCCGGCAGTGGTAGGACTCCCATAGCAACTTGGGAAGCAACTTGTTTGCTTTTCCACATTTTTCTGTCAGTCGTTCAGTTCTCCGTCTATTTTTTCCCTTCATCTCTATTCCAGCTCTCCCATCTCTATCTTCTTGTCCTTCATCGGTTGATACTGTGTTTTCGTCTGATCGCGGCTCCTCCTTAGTCTCTACTTTCCCCTCTGATGCTCTTTCCCCTCCCTCGTCTGACTGGTTCTTTTGGCTGTATGGATTGCGATTGGTTCGCATCCCATCTCTTTTTCGTTTTCCCTATGATCACTCGGACCGTATGGCACCATCTCCCGTGCGATGCTCTTCGGAGTGCTCGCGTCCCTCCTCTGCTTGTCCTCTGTCCATCTCCATTCCGCTGATGAGTAAGGCAGAGATTGCGCTCCTTAATGAGCGTCTTGATTGTTTAGCTAGGAACTCTTCTCCTTCGTCTTCGTCGGTTAGTTCCTCCTTATCTCCTTCTGAGCCGCCCGACCCTCCCACTCGCACGACGAGGCGCAGACAGCGGAGATGTGGGTGGTGTATTGTTTTTCGCTGTATCTGGTTTGAGTTTGTGCTTTTTCTTGCTCCTTGTGGGTGGTGTATTGTTTTTGCTTCTTTTTTCCCGTTTTCTTTCTTTCTCGTTCCATGGCGAACTTTCTCTTCTGGAATGTCCGTGGTATCGGTAATGATGCATCTTTGGCTAGGCTAAAACGCATTGTCAGGAAACACTCTGTTGGTTTGGTCGCTATCCTGGAACCCTTTATTGACCCGGCAGGAATTTCCAAGATTGTCTTATCCTTAGGATTTGGCGGTGGCGTTGCTAATGTCTCGGTTAAGATTTGGATTTTATGGTCCAAATCTATTGCGACTCGACCAGTTTTCAATTCCCCTCATCTCTTTTCGGTGGCGTGCACGTCTCCGTCCTTTGTTGCTCCTGTTCTCTTCTCCGCAGTCTACGCCAAGTGTGATCGTTCGGAGAGATTAGTTCTTTGGTCCGACATTCTTGCTCTTGATTCTCTGGGCATCTCTTCTTCTATGTTAGGTGGCGATTTCAATATCGTCGCTTGCCAAGTGGAAAAACGAGGAGGAGCGGCCATCAACAGAGGGGCGATGGCGGATTTCAACTCGTTCATTGCCTCATCTGGCCTCTCCGAGCTCCCCTTTGTCGGCTCTGCTTTCACCTGGTCTAACAACCAAGAGGGTCTGAATCGAATTCTCTCTAGACTTGACCGTGTGTTCGGTTCGGAAGAATGGTTTCGTCTTCCATTCTCCTTCTCAATCGCCCATCTCCATTGGTCCTTCTCGGACCATGCCTCTATGATTGTTCGATGCTCTCCTCTTTCGCTATCTGGGCCCTCCTCCTTTCGATTTCAGAGCATGTGGAAATCCCACCACTCTCTCCTTCAGGTGGTATCTGACTCTTGGAGCGTTCCTATTCCTGCCTCCCCCTGTGCTGCTTTCGGGAGAAAGCCCTCGCGTCTTAAGGCTTGCCTTAAGGTTTGGAACGTTCAGGTTTTCAAGAACATCTTCGATCGCGTTCGTATGATAGAGGAGGCGCTTATCGTCGCCGAATCCTTGTTAGACGAGGATCCGACCGCTGCCAACAAGGAGGCGTGGGCCATTGCCCAAACTTCCTTCTCTTCGGAACTGCATGTTGAGAATGACTACCTCCATCAAAAGGCGAGGGTCAAATGGGTAGTCGTCGGAGATGCGAACTCCAAATTCTTCCACTCTTCTATTCGGAAGAAGAATAACCTTCTATCGATTCGAGAGATTATGAGGCCTGATCTCTCTTCAGCTTCGTAGCCCGAGGAAGTCCAAGACATCATCCTTTCCCATTTCCAATCCTTTCTGGGCTCACCATCTGTCTCGGTTTCAGATCCGGCCCTTTTAGCTTTCATTCCTCCGGTGGTCCTACCTACGGAAGGTACCATGATTGCGGATCTCCCGTCCACGGAGGAATCCGCGCTTGTGTCTTCGCTCTTAGCAAGGATAGTGCCAGTGGCCCTGATGGCTTCAATGGTGTCTTTTATAGGTGTTCTTGGCCTATTATCCAGGCTGATTTTTGTCTTACCATTCAATCGTTCTTCTCCGGGAGAAATCGTTCAGCTGGATGGACTTCCACCAACCTAATTCTTATTCCTAAGTGTGAAAACCCAAGGACTTGTGCGGATTTCCGGCCTATAAGTCTCTGCAACTTTTCAAATAAGGTTATTTCTAAAATTCTGGCCACTCGTTTGGCTCCTTTCCTTGAGCGTATCATTTCTCCGTCTCAAGCAGGGTTTGTCAAGGGGCGTCTTATCTCTGATAACGTCCTTCTCGCCCAGAAACTGATCTCCCAAATTGATCGGAAAGTTTGGGGATCTAATGTTGTCTTCAAACTGGACATGGCTAAGGCCTATGACCGCATGTCCTGGTTTTTCGTCATCAAGGTTTTAAGGACCTTCGGTTTTCCGGAGGCCCTGATTGACTTGGTATGGAGGCTCATCTCCAACTGCTGGTTCTCTGTCCTCATTAACGGCTCGGCCCATGGGTATTTCAAGGCTGGGAGGGGCTTACGTCAGGGCGACCCTCTATTGCCTTCTCTATTTGTGATCGCGGCAGAGGCTTTTATTCGCGGTTTCCAATCCTTAACCATCTACGGTCAAATCCAGCGCTACGGGATTCCGAGGGGTTGCCCTCTCATTTCCTCCTTATCCTTTGCAGATGACATTGTCATTTTCTCTAATGGCAGCCGTTCCTCTGTTCGGCGGCTTCTTAGCTTCATCCATCAATACGAGAGGTCTTCGGGCCAACTCGTTAATCCTTCCAAATGTTGCTTTGTCCATTCGAAGGACATGTCTCACTCCCGTGCCTCCTGGATCGAGACTACCTCCGGTTTCAAGGAAACATCCCTTCCCCTTCCCTACCTTGGTATTGTCCTGTACCGGGGCAGGAAACTTAACGCGCTTTTCGACCCCTTGACAGACAAAGTGAGGGGGAAGATTTTACGCTGGAATTCGTCCATTCTTTCCCAAGCCGGCAGATTTGTTCTTATCAAATCGGTCTTAGATTCGATGGGAACTCATATTTTCGCGACTATGACCCTTTCCGATCTTTTCGGTCTCTAGCCTCGTCTTTCTTCTGGGGAAACAAGGACAACGGCCGTCGTCACCACTGGGTGTCGTGGGACGCGATTTGTCGCCCCAAAAATGAAGGCGGGTTGGGTCTTCGTAACCCCACAGACCTTTGTGCGGCCTTTGCTTGTAAGTTGTGGTACATGTTTGGCGCCAACAACTCTTTATGGGCGTCGTTCCTCCGTGCTAAGTACCACAGACTTGCGGGCTCGAATTTTTCGGGCACTCCATCCTTTGCTAGCGAGACCTGGAAGCACATGCAGTCAGTGAAGCTTTTAGCTGATTCTCATGGCGGTTTGTCAGGTTGGGATGGCGCTTCGTTTTCCATTCTGAAAGCCTGGTCATCTATCAGAACTCCTTTCCCCATTCGCCCTGAATTTTCCTTCATTTGGGATTCTCGCATTTCCCCCAAGGTCTCTCTTTTAATGTGGCGTTTGCTACATGATGGATTACCACTGGACGAGAATCTTCAAAAGATCGGCATTCCATCTGTTTCCTGCTGTAGATGCTGCGGAAACGGTGAATCGGAATCCTTGAACCACTTGTTTTTCGGTGGTTTCTCGGCCAGAGCTTGCTGGAATTACTTCGGAAACCTAGTCGGTGTTCGGAGTACTGCAAGATATCCTCTTGAACTTCTGAAATCGTGGTGGGCTGGGAGTTCTGGGAAATCCCTTCGGTCTATCGTGTTCCATTTGATTCCTTGTCTCATCTGCTGGCACGTCTGGTGTGCGCGGAATAAGGCTACTTTCGAGAGCACATCGATGGATCCACCGTCCATTATCCATCGGGTGAGGAATGACGTCTTCCTGGCTTTCCGGGGTAGACCTTTCAGGAGTCCAATGAGCCACCGTTCTATGCGGCTAGTGGGACTACTGTCGATTTCCTGCTCTCCAACTGCCCGATAGACTAGGCGTTGGCTAGGCCTCTGCCTTCGGGTGGTGTTTTCCTCCCACCGCTCCCTCCACCACCCCCCCTATTTATTTTAATTCGACTGCTTATTTTAGTTTCAGGTGTTTCTGCTGTCTCCTTGGTGCGGTTTTCGCTTAGGATGGATTCGCAATTGATTTCTGTTATCTTTTTGGACTGCGCGTTTGGGTCTCCTCCACCGTCTCAGCAATCGATCCTTGCCTGTAGTGATTGTGGGCTCTTGCTTCCACTCCGGTGATCTCCTTTTCCTTTTTCTGTCTACACCATTGGGCGGTGGCCTTTTCAGAGTTCGATGGTGCGGGCAGAAGGGCAGCTTCCTTGAATCAATCTCAGCTTGGTTTTGCTGCGTCTGTCTGTTTTCGTTCGGCTTGTTGATAGTTGGTGGCATGTTGGGTGGACTGGCCTACACCTTTTGGTTGTGGCGGGAGAGAGGGTCTTCGGGATGTTTCTGTTTATTTGGACTTTTCCTGAGCCATCCTGGCTGCTTGCTGCTTTGTGTCTTTGGGTTGTTTTTATTTGCTCGTTTTTTCTTTTGCTGTCATTTTCTAGGGAGGTATATGTTCTCCATATGCTTCGCCTTCTTGTGTGAGCCTCTGGAGGAAGGCTTTCTCCTCCTTTTTGCTATTTATATATATATTTATTTCAAAAAAAAAATAAAAAAATAAAAATAAATGACTTGAACCCTTTTGCAATACAACTGCTTGCACGCAGGTAAAATGAACAACATGGACTGCCTCAAGCGTTAAATGCACGTACAACACAAGGTCGACAAATTAAAATCAGACATGCCAATCTGGACCGAACACACTACAATTTGAAATGGGAACATGAACCTTTTGAAATAAACAAAATAAAATAGTGGCTAGGAAGTAGTGCGTGTGCATGATATATATGCATACCAAATTTACAATGCAACATACACTACTGGAACAACACTCCATGCACACGTGTATACTCTATTTTCTTCACAACAAAAACAAAAAAAAGAATACAATGACTGGCCTTCTAACAATATGCAAGCATATCTAATACAAGGCCTGGCGTGTGAAATTTTTTAAAGCACGTAACCGAATTTGCTTGAACCTAGAATTCCCTTTCTTGTACGCATGCATTACAAAGAAAATGTGAAATAGAGGATGGTCTGGGAATGTCAATATAACACGCAACTATACTATAACACTCTGGACTGCACTTAAGCTTGGACCCATTTTTCACAGCAATTCAAGCTTGCACTTGGCAACTACTCTACACTTACGTCTTGATATAAAGGTTTGGACGTGCATACTCATCAAAAATGACATGGCACTTTAACTTGGTAAATTGCAATATGGTTACAAACGTAAAACAAAAAGGACGAAGGTGGCAACTATCCATTTGAACGCAAGTATGCTATTTTTTTTAAAACCCTTTTCATGCAACCTAAATCTGCACGTTACCTGAACACACGCACGGCAAAATAAAAATAACAACACAAAAATATAACTAAGCATTTTAAAGTTACACGCAACTCAGATACATTTTCACAAAGCATTTAAAATAACTTAGCAAGCTACCTGAGCATAAGCTTGAAAATACATTTGCATGAAAATAACCCAGACTCTGTTTTTCGTGGACTACGCACACCCTTTAACTTGCACAAATATGTGAAGTTTTGAGCACACAAAATGCATGCACGCCACAATTTACACGTACTTATGATCTGGACTCTATGCAATTTACATTACATCAAAACACGTAGTGAAGAAAAGATGTTTACAATGGGCAAATGCACTGATATATGCAAGCACGTACTGAAGTGGAAAATATCAAATGCCTTACTTTTGTACACAACAAATTCGTATCTATGCTATGTGTAACTTGCATATACAGGTGCAACAGACTGCATAAAATTTTAAATTAGAAGCGTGAGTTTTTTTTTCACTCACCTTAGAATTGTTTCCAGAACGACTAGCAACAGAGATGCAAGAGGGAGCTAGAAATTTGTGGAGATGCCATTAAAACTTGCAGAGCTACTGTAATTGAAAGCAACGAAAAGAATGCTACTGGAAAATGAGCCAGGGAAAGGTGCAGCATACTTTTCTTTTAAATTTCTTTGTGCGCAAGTCAAAAATAATGTGCTGGCAAAGAGATGGAGTACATTGGCATTTAATGTAAACGTGTATAAGTGGCAAAAGTACATGGCTAGCATATATAAAATGATGGTGAAAAGTGTACTCATATTTGCTTTAAAAACAAGTGGTGACAGCCCAGGTATCATTGTTTTACAATATGGACCCATTTGTTTGATAAAATAAGTGACTGCAAGGAATGTTTACACTGTTACTAAGCTGGCCTACTCTCTTATTTGTGCTTTCTAAACTGAATGAGACAGCACAACATAACATGTTCCACTTGATTTACAATAGCCTTTATTCAAAGGCTCGTGAAGGCAAATGAATTATAGCACAACCTTGATACTTACTTTAATTATGCTACCACAAAAAAAAGTAAGCAACTGACTTTGCAACAATTTTTATTTTCTTTTCAAATTTTAATTTAAAATTTCTATTTAAAATATTAACTCCGACAGTAATTCAAAAATCACGGTCGTTACAGTATATATATATATTATTTTAATACATATTATAATAATATGCGTGTGTATATATTAATAATATTATATATATATATTCATATCGATAAATATAAATATGTAATTTTGTTTAAATAAAATTATTTAAACAAATTAACATATACTTATATAGATATACATTAATATTTATATAAGTAACAAGTTTAAATACATACATATATTTGAATAACATACAATACATATTGGATGAGCTAACATGTCCGTTGCGATGTAAATTCCAACATATACACAGACATGTTATACCTTACACAGGCTTACATGCTACACATGCACACACATACATATATGAACATCTATGTATATTTATATGTATCAAAATATAAATTAAATAAAAATATATATAATTTATAAATCTAAATAAAACAAGAGATTTTATTCAGAATTTTTTTAGAAATGTTCTAAATAAACTAGACTTCATTGGCCTAATGTAGATCCAATAAGGGATTTTTTTTTTAAATCACCCATAACTTCCACTACATGCTGGCCCATTTCCAATAATGGTATCAAGCCCAATATCCTATGCAGTCTAAATTTGTCATATTAGAGTTAACTATTAAGCCCACACCCAAAGGTTGTCCCCAATAGAAAATGCCCAAATTTGAATTGGGCATTGGGCTAATTTCAAAATTATTTTAAAATTAAACTAAAAGCTTTAAATTTAAAATAAGGAAAAATATTATAAATGTTATAATGTAGATTTCAAATTGTTTTGAAAATTAGAATAAAATTTAAATCTAAAATAAAACACATATTATAAAAGTTAAAATATAATTTTCAAAAAAATGTTTGAAAATCTATATAAGTTAATTTTAATATTTAAAATTTATTAATAAGGTTAATAAAATAGGTTTATGAAATAAGTTAATCAATTAATAAATAAATATACATGTATTATATATCGTGATATAAGTTATGTTGTTTTAAAGTGTTAAAATAACAAAAGCAAACATATATGAATATAAAATGAATTTTGAAATTAATATAATTTAATTAGAATTGTTTAATTAAAAAAATTAATTAAATGATATACACATATATGATATATGTGTTATACTATAAATGTTATAGTATATAATAAATATTTAATATAAATGTTATATTAAGATAATATAAGATTAATTAAACTGTTAATTAATTAAAATTAATTAAATAAGATTTAATTAATATAAAATTATACATAAGACTATTATATAAGTAATATAAAATATGAAAGTTATATAATAATAAAACTTATATAATATGAATGTATAAACTAAGGTGGAACATTAAGAAACCCTAATTAGATTTAAGGACTAAATATATACGTAAATGTATGTATACCATGATTTCATATGTATCTAACACTTGAATCACGAGGGTATTTAATAAGAAATACATTATTACATATGTCGATATAACTCGATATAATATATTAATGATTATGAATCTTCAATATAATGTTGTCCTCTACCATATATGTATATGTGCGTGTTTATTAATAAATTACTTGCATACTCCTTTGTTGTTTAGTAGACTCAAGCTAGGGATGTTATGTGTAATATTATTAATATATTGAATAGATGAGGTAAGATAACTATATGTGTAAAAACCTTGTTTTTGAATTACTGTCGAAATAAATATTTTAAATAGAAATTTCAAATTGAGTTTTGAAAAAAAAAAATGAAATTCATTTGCAAAGTCAGTGTATGCTTGCAGGTGGTAGCACATTGAAGAGAAATACATTTTTGCCTTCACGTGAGAATTGGTCCATATTAAAGCAAATATGAACAAGTGTTGTCACCGCTCATTTATTAAACAAGTTGGAACATTTTCTTTGCCTTAGCTGACACAAAATGTTTAAAAAGTCAGTTGAAACACTTTGTTACCACTAATAGTATAAAGCAAAGTTTGAACTCTCTGTTGCTACCATCATTTCTTTCATGCGGCCATGTACTATCTCTCCTCAAACACACGTTTTCATTTAATGCCTATGTACCGCAGTGTTTGCCAGCTCTTTTTCCTTGACTTGTTCACAAATTTTGAAAAGAAAAGAATAAGCCTACATCGTTCATTTGTTTTAAAATTGCAATACCTCAATAGATGGAGCATTAATGGCGTTTTCAAATTTATGGTTCCTTTTGAATCTCAGTTGCTAGTTAATTCTGAGCCAAAACTAAAATGAGTGCAAACTCACACATATATTTAAACTGTTCTTTTCTGTTGGTTAAAATTGGGTAGCACCAAACTAAGTCAGTTATATTTTTCTTCATCATTTTGTGCTTGCATACCTGAATAACACAAATTCAGGTCATTTTGTTTTTTTTAATATAATTTTTTTTACTTACGTGAATATAAGTGTGTCCACATGCTTTCGGTGGTTAGTAAGTATGCACAACTTATAACATACAAAAATATGCCCAGGGTATCAACTGATTTCATGCGTGCATATAATGAGTTCAGATCTAATATTTTTTGGTACATTTCATTTTGTATGCAAGTTGAAACACACGAAGCAAATGTCAGGTTAAATAAATTTTTCTATTTTCGTGCATATTAAGCTCAGGCTAGATTCTTTTGTCAAGCGTATAATATGTTATGAAACTTAGCTCAAGCAAATTGTTGCATGCTCAAACCCACGAAAATATGGTTTAGGTTCGCATGTATTACAGGGTCAGGTCTAATTTATGTGATTTTAAATTTTATCTGTGTGCATGTATAATGAAGTAGTACCGGTGCATGTTATTTGGGTTTGCAATTTTTTAAGTGCGTATATATATGTGTGTGTGTGTGTGTGTGTTGTTGCCCAGGTAACTTTGTTTTATACTCTTTTTACTTACGTGTATATAAGTGTGTCCACACTGTTTTTGGTGCAAGTATATGGTGTAAGTGTATTGCGTGAAAACCAAGTTTCAAGTCACAGATTACTTTTACATTTTTATTATGTCTCCATATTATAGTGTACATACATGGATATCGTAGTGCACGTGAATATTGCCAGACAGTGCAATATTTTGTTGAGTATGCAGTAGTGTAGTTTACTGCATTAATTTATTTTTGAACCGGTGTTTGGTTTTAAAACGAATTTTGTTGCCGTTATTTTTATAACAGGATTTTTACTCCGGTATTATATTTTTGAAGCGTGTTGTTTTGATGAGATTTTGACAAGTAAAAATTGTTGTTTTGACTTCAGTAACCGTCAATTTAAAAAGAATTTTCAAGCGGCTATCCCGCAACGCTGATTTGATATCCGTTTTTGCGGTGTTTTGTGAAGCGCAATTTCCTTGTCGAAATTGCTACAGATGTTGTTGTTTTAATCACGTGTTTTCAAATCATTTTAAAATAAAATTGTTTCCAATTTTTTTACAGTTTATGCTTTCAAAAGAATGAGGAATCGATTTAAACGTTTCAGTAAAATTAAGGACTATGAACCCTTACCTTTACTGATTCGGTTAATTCCGGACTTGTCCGTTTGAGAACGTAAAATGTTATTTATAAAACACACAATTTTGCACTTTCAAGGAAACGATGAAGAGATTTAAACGATTTAGCAAAAGTGCGGAGTATGGAACCACACTTTTTCTACTTCGGTTAATTCCGGACTCGTTAATTGAAATATTTGCTGGGGATTTGCTGTTTGAAGATTTTGTTGATTTTGTTGGGCTTTCGAGCCACTCTGCTGGACCTTCGGGTCATCTGATGGACCTTCGGGTCAATTACCAGTACTAGACCTTCGGTCACTCTGTTGGACCTTCGGTCACTCTGTTGGACCTTCGGGTCATCTGTTGGGCGCCAAAAATTATGATGATAGTACTTGGTAGGCTCCGGCCATTTGAGATGCACGTGCGGCATAGTTTAGACTCGCCATCTGCTGGGATCGATCCACTTTTATGTTGATTTTCTAGTTATCTATTTTTTATTTCTAGATTTTGTGAATTGCTGTTTTAAATTCAATTGTGAATTTGAAAGTTAATTTGATGGAGTTTAATGAGATTTCTTCATTTAAGCTAAGTTGATTATTTATGCTGAATAGTCTCCTTCGAGATTATAATTAATTTGCTTTGATGTTGTTTATGATGCATTCACTTCTAAGTTTATATTAGACTGATCCGTTTATTATTTTCTTTTAAATAATACTCGGGTCAGACCGAGTTATTTTAGGATAATCGCTATCTCTGATTCTGTTGCCGCTTTAGCTTTTGGGATTTCACATTATCTTTTGTTTAGGCTTCGAGGAGTTACTTTTGGTGTATTGACTCTCATATCATGTATGTATTGATGGCTATGTATATGTACATTTGGTTCATGTGAACTATCGATTGTTGTAGCATGTATCCAGACTTGTCTTCCGCTATATCTGACATTTCTGTTCTGATGTGATTATACTTTTCTATGTTGTTGTTATTATGAGTTGTTCTGAATTTTTCATAAGCCACCGTGGTATCGTTTTAGATTTGGATTGAATTTATATCTTTGGGAGTAATTTATACAACTCCTATCGATGTAATCAATTCTCGTCTAAGGCATAACTTACGGATGGTCGCTTCTAACAAGCCTTATTCTTCGCAATAGCAGACGTTATTCCTTATAATAACCTTTGTTATTGTGAGCATAGAGGTGGGGCGTCACAGTTGGTATCAGAGATGAGATTCAGAACAAATTATAATAAACGCAGAACAGAAGTAGAATGGAACATGTGTTACAACTATTCGAGGTTTTTATTCGTGCCTTTCTAATCTATTCTTTCCACTTTAACATGTTGGAGTATGTCGAGGAATAAATCTCATATTCCGTAGTATTCCATTTGTTAAATTTCTTATCATTCTTGTATTGTTTAACTAATCCTTATCTTCTCTTATTCTCTCAGCCTATGGCTGGGAGAGGTAGAGGGAAGCGTTCTTCTGCAGGCCCGTCTAGTGGGTCTCATCCGGACGGAGTATATATGTCAGCTGATCAGTTTATGGAGCTATTTAGGAGTACTCAGCCTACTGTTGCTACTCCCGCAGCTCCTACTCACAAGTCTGCCTTCGCCCGCATGTGTAGTGACTATTCCCACCTTGGAGGCCAGCCTTTCAAGGGAACGGAAAGTGTATTAGAGGTTCAGTATTGGTTGCGCACTTATGAGCGCATATTTTCTCGGATGGATCTTTCTAATCATCATCGCGTTCTCGTGGCATCTAGTATGTTGCAAGAGCGTGCGCTTGATTGTATGAGCTTTTTATTGCGGAAGTTAATGAGTCCTCTCTCTTGTGGAATCGGTTTAAGGTACGATTCGAAATTAAGTTCGTTCCTGAATCAGAAAAGGCTAATCTTGCTCGTAGTTTCCTTGAATTAAAAACAAGGAAAGTCCTCTATTTCTTATTATGTTGCATCTTTCGAGGCCTTATCTAAATATGGATTTGAGTTCATTAACACTCCGCGTAAGAATAATCTTAGATTTGTTGATGGTTTGAAGAAGTATTTGAAGAAAGTCCTTTTGCTTCAGCTTAAGCTCTCTTTTGAGGAACTTGTTGATTCGACACTTTGCCTTGAAGCTGTCGAAAAGGAACGTGATAGTGGTGATGAGGTTGAGGTTTCTAAGAACCCCAACAAAAAGAGGTTTCCCTTTCTTAAGCCTAATTCTTCCAACAAGAAGAAGAAGCAAGCTACCTCTAGTTCTCAGCCTAGTAGTGCACCTTCTAATCAAAGGGCGTGCTATAATTGTGGTTCTCCGGATCATCTTCTTCGTAGTTGTCCTAAGCCTCGCATTTTCCGCTATTGCAAGAAAGAGGGTCATTGGATTTCTGATTGTCCTACTGCTTCTAAGGGTCTCAAATCTGGGAAGCTTAATGTTGCTAAAGCTTCTGGTGATTCTTCTCAGCCCAAAGGTATTACTCCTTCTGTTTTGGAAGGTTTTATTTTATTTCATGGCCGTTCTATTAAGGTTCTTTTCGATACGGGTGCATCACATTCATTCGTGTCGAAGGAGCTTGTTGATGTTATTCCTTTGGATGTTGTTAGTCTTTGTGACCCTTTGAGGATTGTGAATCCTATTGGTGGATCTGCTACTCTTGGTTTGTTATGTGTTGGTGTTGAGATTATTCTATGTGGTTTTTCCTTTCATGCAAATCTGCATGTTATGGATCATCTTGGTTTCGATATGATTTTGGGGATGGATTGGCTCGTCCGTTATGAAGTTCAAATCCTATGTCCCGAAAGAACTTTATATCTCAAGCATCCAGATGCTATCGAGCAGTTATCTATCATATTTCGAAGCATGGATCATACTTCGAATGCTCTTATTTCTTCCTTCGAATCGGAGGATGTTATAGCTAATATTCCGGTTATTTGTGATTTTTCTGATGTCTTCGAGCCTGTTTCATGTTTGCCGCCGAAGAGGGCAATTGAGTTCCATATTGATCTTATCTCTGGTGCTCATCCTGTCAGTCGTCCTCCCACGAGGATGTCTGCTAAGGAAAATGAGGAACTCAAGCAACAATTATCGGAATTGGAAGCCAAGCGATTTATTCGTTCTTGCTCATCTCCTTGGGGCGCCGCCGTTGTCTTTGTTAAGAAGCCTGATGGTACTCTTAGGCTTTGCATTGATTATCGCAAGCTTAACGAGCTCACTATCAAAAATAGGTATCCATTACCTAGGATCGACGACATGTTCGATCAGTTAAGTGGCGCTAAGATTTTCTCCCAACTCGATCTTGCTAACGGTTTTCATCAGTTACGAGTTGCGGAAGATAGCATTCCTCTTACCGCATTCCGCACTCGTTATGGTTCTTACGAATGGCTTGTTATGCCGTTCGGTTTGACGAACGCTCCGGCGTATTTTGTTGATCTTATGAATCGGATATTCTGCGAATATCTCGATAAGTTCATCTTGGTTTTCATAGATGATATTCTTATTTATTCCAAATCTGAAGCCGATCATATTCAGCATTTGGAGATTGTTTTGAGCACTCTTCGTCAGCATCAGCTTTATGCCAAATTCTCTAAGTGTCACTTCTGGGATAATAAGGTGAAGTTTCTCTGTCATATTGTTTCTTTCGATGGTATCTTTGTCGATCCTTCCAAGATCGAATCTATTCAGAATTGGAAGAGGCCCGAGACCGTTACTGAGATCCGTAGTTTCCTTGGATTGGCGGGTTATTATCGCCGGTTCATTAAGGACTTTTCTCGTATGGCTTTACCGCTTACCACTCTTACGAGAAAAGCTGTTCCTTTTATTTGGTCTGATAAGTGTGAGAATTCTTTCTTGAAGTTAAAAGATCTCCTCTCTCATGCTCCTATCTTAGTAGTTCCCGACGGGAATCATGATCTTGTTGTTTATACCGATGCCAGTGGTTATGGACTCAGTGTTGTTCTCATGGAAACAGATAGAGTAGTTGCCTATGCTTCTAGACAACTAAAGCCTAATGAGATTCGTTATGCTACCCATGATTTGGAGTTAGCCGCTATAGTCTTTGCTCTAAATATTTGGCGACATTATTTATTAGGCGAGCGTTTTGTTCTCTTCACTGATCACAAATCTCTGAAGTATCTATTCACTCAGAAGGAACTTAATATGAGGCAACGGCGTTGGCTCGAATTTCTTGCTTCATATGATTTCGATATTCAGTATACCCCTGGTAAGGGTAATCGAGTTGCTGATGCACTTAGTCGCAAGCAGCAGGTTGTTGTTTCCATGATGCTAGCAGAGTGGAATATGTTGGAAGCTTTATCTCTTTGTGATATTAGAGACCGTCCTTCAGTTTCTGATTCTCCCGTACTTTTATTTAGCATGGAAGCTCATCCTAGTTTGTTGGATCGTATTGTCGATGCCTAGAAACAAGATCCAGATATCTCTTATCTTATTCAGAGTTGTAAATTGGAATCCCGATGTGATAATCTAAAGGATTTTGATATTGATATTCATGGTTGTATCTGGAAGAAGGGAAAGTTGATCGTGCCTAATGTTCCTAATCTTAGAAATGACATTCTTAAGGACTGTCATCGTTCTAAGTATACTATTTATCCAGGCAGTAGCAAAATGTATGCCGACATGAAACACTTATACTTTTGGGAGGGTATGAAGCGTGATGTTGCAAGTTATGTGAGTCGTTGCATGACTTGTCAACTTATTAAAGCAAAACACCATCGTCCTAGTGGTCTTTTGCAGCCTCTTGAGATTCCATTATGGATATGGGATCAAATTTCCATGGACTTCATTGATGGTCTACCTCGTTCGAGGTCGGGCCATACTAGTGTTTGGGTGATTGTTGATCGATTGACCAAATCAGCCCATTTTATTCCTATTAAGTCCAATCGGACTGCTCCTCTGTTGGCTAAGCTTTTTATTAAAGAAGTCGTTCGACTTCATGGTGTGCCTAGTGCTATTGTTAGCGATAGAGATCCGCTTTTTACTAGTGGTTTCTAGTAGAGCCTTCAGAAAGCTTTGGGCACTAAGCTCAATCTCAGTACATCTTATCATCCACAGTCTGATGGTCAGACTGAAAGGGTGAATCAAGTCTTAGAAGATCTCTTTCGAGCTTGTATTCTTGATTTTGGTGGTAGTTGGGAAGACCACTTATCTCTTGTTGAGTTCTCTTATAACAACAGTTTTCAATCCAGTATCGGTATGGCTCCTTTCGAAGCTCTTTACGGAAGACCGTGTCGATCACTATCTTGTTGGTTGGAATCCGGGGGAAAGTTAGTTCTCGGCTCCGACTATATTCGTGAATCTTCTGAGAAGATCGATATTATCAGACAGAGAATGAAAGAGGCCCAGAATAGGCAGAAATCTTATGCCGATCATCGTAGGAAGCCTTTAGAATTTTCTGTTGGCGATCACGTGTTCATTCGTGTTTCTCCAATGAAGGGGTAGTGCGTTTTAGTAGTTCTGGGAAATTGGCTCCTCGATATGTTGGACCGTTTCCTATTACGGAACGCATTGGCCCTGTTGCTTATCGTGTATCGCTACCTGTTCAGTTTTCGAGAATTCATGACGTGTTTCATGTATCCCAGCTGCGTCGATGCCTTCGAGATTCGGATTCTATTATTGATCCTCATGTGTTGCAAGATCTTGAGATCTCACCCGACTTGTCTATTGTGCAAAATCCTATTCATGTGCTAGCTTCGGAGGTTAAACCCCTTCGGAATAAAGAAGTCCTGCTTGTGAAAATTCAATGGTCCGCGAACCCCAAAGATTGCACTTGGGAAACCAAAGAATTCATCGAGCGTTCTTATCCCGGTTTTCTCTCCTCTTCGGGTGGGGGTGAGCATTCTTTATCCATATTTTCTATTTTAAATCGTTGTTGTGATGAATAATTTGGGTTATAAACAACTTCTAGTATGAAAATTGCGGGGACAATTTTTATAAGGGGGGAGTTTGTAACAACCCTATTTTTGAATTACTGTCGAAATAAATATTTTAAATAGTAATTTTAAATTGAGTTTTGAAAAAAATAATATAAAAATGAAATTCATTTGCAAAGTCAGTGTATGCTTGCAGGTGGTAGCACGTTGAAGAGAAATACATTTTTGCCTTCACGTGAGAATTGGTCCATATTAAAGCAAATATGAACAAGTGCTGTCACCGCTCATTTATTAAACAAGTTGGAACATTTTCTTTGCCTTAGCTGACACAAAATGTTTAAAAAGTCAGTTGAAACACTTTGTTACCACTAATAGTATAAAACAAAGTTTGAACTCTCTGTTGCTACCATCATTTCTTTCATGCGGCCGTTTACTATCTCTCCTCAAACACACATTTTCATTTAATGCCTATGTACCACAGTGTTTGCCAGCTCTTTTTCCTTGACTTGTTCACAAATTTTGAAAATAAAAGAATAAGCCTGCATCTTTCATTTGTTTTAAAATTACAATAACTCAGTAGAAGGAGCATTAATGGCGTTTTCAAATTTCTGGTTCTTTTTGAATCTCAGTTGCTAGTTAATTCTGAGCCAAAACTAAGGTGAGCGCAAACTCACACATCTATTTAAACTGTGCTTTTCTGTTGGTTAAAATTGGGTAGCACCAAACTAAGTCAGTTATATTTTTCTTCATCATTTTGTGCTTGCATACCTGAATAACACGAAGTCAGGTCATTTTGTTTTTTTTAAAATAATTTTTTTTCTTACGTGAATATAAGTGTGTCCACACGCTTTCGGTGGTTAGTAAGTATGCACAACTTATAACATACAAAAATATGCCCAGGGTATCAACTGAGTTCATGCGTGCATATAATGAGTTCAGATCTAATATTTTTTGGTACATTTCATTTTGTATGCAAGTTGAAACACACGAAGAAAATGTCAGGTTAAATAAATTTTTCTATTTTCGTGCATATTAAGCTCAGGCTAGATTCTTTTGTCAAGCGTATAATATGTTATGAAACTTAGCTCAGGCAAATTGTTGCATGCTCAAACCCACGAAAATATGGTTTAGGTTCGCATGTATTACAGGGTCAGGTCTAATTTATGTGATTTTAAATTTTATCTGTGTGCATGTATAATGAAGTAGTACCGGTGCATGTTATTTGGGTTTGCAATTTTTTAAGTGCGTATATATATGTGTGTTGTTGCCCAGGTAGCTTTGTTTTATACTCTTTTTACTTACGTGTATATAAGTGTGTCCACACTATTTTTGGTGCAAGTATATGGTGTAAGTGTATTGCGTGAAAACCAAGTTTCAAGTCACAGATTACTTTTACATTTTTATTATGTCTCCATATTATAGTGTACATACATGGATATCGTAGTGCACATGAATATTGCCAGACAGTGCAATATTTTGTTGAGTATGCAGTAGTGCAGTTTACTACATTAATTTATTTTTGAACCGGTGTTTGGTTTTAAAACGAATTTTGTTGCCGTTATTTTTATAACAGGATTTTTACTCCGATATTATATTTTTGAAGCGTGTTGTTTTGATGAGATTTTGACAAGTAAAAATTACTGTTGTTTTGACTTCAGTAACCGTCAATTTAAAAAGAATTTTCAAGCGGCTATCCCGCAACGCTGATTTGATATCTGTTTTTGCGGTGTTTTGTGAAGCGCAATTTCCTTATCGAAATTGCTATAGATGGTGCTGTTTTAATCACGTGTTATCAAATTGTTTTAAAATAAAATTGTTTCCAAATTTTTTTACAGTTTATGTTTTCAAAAGAATGAGGAATCGATTTAAACGCTTCAGCAAAATTAAGGACTATGAACCCTTACCTTTACTGATTCGGTTAATTCCGGACTTGTCCGTTTGAGAACATAAAATGTTATTTATAAAATACACAATTTTGCACTTTCAAGGAAACGATGAAGAGATTTAAACGATTTAGCAAAAGTGCGGAGTATGGAACCACACGTTTTCTATTTCGGTTAATTCCGGACTCGTTAATTGAAATATTTACTGGGGATTTGCTGTTTAAAGATTTTGTTGGGCTTCCGAGCCACTCTGCTGGACCTTCGGGTCATCTGATGGACCTTCAGGTCAATTACCAGTACTAGACCTTCGGGTCACTCTGTTGGACCTTCGGGTCATCTGTTGGGCGCCAAAAATTATGATGATAGTACTTGGTAGGCTCCGACCATTTGAGATGCACGTGCGGCGTAGTTTAGACTTGCCATCTGTTGGGATCGATCCACTTTTATGTTGATTTTCTAGTTATCTATTTTTTATTTTTTATTTCTAGATTTTGTGAATTGCTGTTTTAAATTCAATTGTGAATTTGAAAGTTAATTTGATGGAGTTTAATGAGATTTCTTCATTTTAGCTAAGTTGATTATTTATGCTGAATAGTCTCCTTCGAGATTATAATTAATTTGCTTTGATGTTGTTTATGATGCATTCACTTCTAAGTTTAAATTAGAGCGATCCGTTTATTATTTTCTTTTAAATAATACTCGGGTCAGACCGAGTTATTTCAGGATAATCGCTATCTCTGATTTTGTTGCCGCTTCAGCTTTTGGGATTTCACATTATCTTTTGTTTAGGCTTCGAGGAGTTACTTTTGGTGTATTGACTCTCATCTCATGTATGTATTGATGGCTATGTATATGTACATTTGGTTTATGTGAACTATCGATTCTTGTAGCATGTATCCAGACTTGTTTTCCGCTATATCTGATATTTCTGTTCTGATGTGATTATACTTATCTATGTTGTTGTTGTTATGAGTTGTTCTGAATTTTTCATAACCCACCGTGGTTTCATTTTAGATTTGGATTGAATTTATATATTTGGGCGTAATTTATACAACTCCTATCGATGTAATCAATACTCGTCTAAGGCATAACTTACGGATGGTCACTTCTAACAAGCCTTATTCTTCACAATAGTAGATGTTATTCCTTATAATAACCTTTGTTATTGTGAGCATAGAGGTGGGGCATCACAATATGTATTTGTTGAGCAGACTCAAGGTACATAGACTATACTTAGGCCGTTATGATATGGTAGCTATGAGTGAATAATTTAGTTTCGATTTGTTGAGCAGACTCAAGGTCGAAGCAAAATTAGGGCAAGGTATCAAAGGGCTAGGAGTTGTATATGATACAATCGATAAGGAGTTATCCATCGTCCATTGAGCTATGACTTATTGAGCTAACTCAAGGTCAGAATTCTAGGATGGTGGAGTCCTAACACCTAATTGTGAAGTCGAAAGGCTTTTATGTTTCGACTTAGAGTTTGGTAAAACATAAAAGACTAGTAATAGCCTTATTACAAAAATGAAATGATAATATTTAATCTTTCTAATATTGTAAGAACATATGTTATATAATGTTATAATAATCTACATTGATAAATTTATGCATTTAATATGATTGATAAAACATTTGTCATTTATACAATTGAACTAATTAAAGATTGGAAAATAGAAATATAACATATACTTACTAATAAATGCTTATTGCATGTAAACGTTTTAACACCCATGCGAGCGTCTGACTCTACAATTATTAAATACGTTCGTAATTTGGTCGCTTATGTGTTTATTTGGTTGATACAGTGTATTGCGTTCTACGAGTTTTGAACTCAAAAGCAATACAAGACTATAGATATTTGATCCATATACTATCACATATAAGTGTTATATGGTGAACGGTTATAGTTCATAACGTACGATACTTCGATAAAATTAGTTCATTCAAAGCAAACAAATAAACCATAGTGCGAGATCGAGTATTCAATTTGATTGATTATGATAAAGATCATATTATGTTAAATGTAATACAAGACCAAAACTATAATATAGATCTAAGAACTCTATCATTGAAATGTCGGTTTGATCTATTTACGTAAGATGCATCATATTTTATGTCCTTAAATGTTAAGGATAATCAAATGCTTTTTTTTGTAAAGAGTTCGTTATGATACTGTAGTAAAGGATTTCTTTTGAATGGTTTGATCATTTAGAAAGATTAACAAATGCACAAGAGTAGATGTGATTTAAGGTATAGTTGAGATAAAACGAGTGAATGGTCACTTCTGCTTCATAGAGAAACATTAGAAACGAGAATTGTAATAATAATGATTGATACGTAGAATAAGAAATATGATTTCTATTTCGAAATGTATTCTCATACAGAATATTATTTTCTATGAGATTTATTTCTTTGAGTTTAAGATATTTGATTAAAGAACTCTTCGCTATAAACTAGTTGCAATATATGAAATAAATAATCTATATTAAGTGAAAGATGAACCTTTTAATTTAGTACGCTATTATAGTCATGGTGGAAATAGTGGCAACATGCCATATAACACTTATTGATTGCATCAGATTACGAAAATTATTTTCGTAAAACATATCGAATATTATTTTTGAAATAATGACTATTTTTCGACATCGACTAAAAATAGATATAGTTATATTTCAATGTGAATATTATGAATATTCGCTGTGAAATAAAACTATAATGAAATTTTTCTCTCAACAGAAGTGATGCATTGAAAAATACTGAATCATCTAAAATTATTTATAATTACTTTGGAATTATAGACTAAGCCGTAGTTTTGAGAAATAATTTTTGTTATATGATTATGAATCATATGATACTCGTGGATTATATCTCAAACAGTTAAAGGTTATGCACCTATTTAGTGGGAGTGTCATAAGAGTTGATGAACTCTTCAAATTGATACATATAGATGTATGCAATCGTAAGTCAATTAATACCAAAACAGCTCTATATACTTCATCATATTCACCGATGAGTTTTCATAGACATAGGCATGTGTATTTGATACACATGCATAAGTATATGATAAGCTCATAAAATATAAAACGGAAGTAAATAATATAACATACGATAGAAATGATTCAATTTGATCGAATGGGTGAATATATTGAAAAGAGTTCCAAACGTACCAAAAAATAAATATAGCTTCAATCTTAAAAGTCACTCCTCCCTATGATACATAACGCTATATTGATAAGGAGTAATTGAACTTTGTTGGACAAAGTTCGATTAATTCTGAGTGAAATTGAGCTAACTTCTTTCTATAAGGTCATGTACTTAAGAGTAGTAAAAAAGGTTAATATTATTTCATCTAAACAATAGTTTAAAAAATCATACAAGATAATAGTTTATAAGAAACCTCAACATATCCTAGGCCAAGCAGTTAGCAGGTTATGCGACTTGAAAGTCTGCACATAATAGTCGTTAGCGAGTAATCTTATATGAATCTCCCCAAAAGGATTTTGGGAAAGACTATCATTGGATGACATATTTATGATTTATACATATGTTTTGTAAACTAAAACAAAATTAGTTTTATGCATTGGAAATTCATAAAATGTTTATGAATACCTATTCCATTGCATTGAGAAACAATTGTTGTTTCAAGAAATACCAACTTTATAGTGAAGGAATTTCTTTAACAATTTACTGGTAGTAAAATTGAATTGGATATGATCCAAAGATAAAACTGATTACGTGAGATGAAATGAAATTAACTAACCTAAAGGAACATATCGCATTAGAGTTCCTAATAAGTATTCTTGCACATTGAAGAGAAACTATGAGTTTCTTATCAATATCGAATATATAATCCCCGGTTGTTTAATTAAACCATTAGAAGTGTTGACTCTATGATATGGTACAATGCGTAAATCGAAATAGATTCTAAGTACCTTATCAAAATAAGATTTTGATAATTGTATCTAAAAGGATATGATCCTTTTGGCTACAAATGTGTCTTTAAGAGAAAGACAAATGCAGCTAGAATATATTGAGCCACATTAATAAGAATAATACCATAAATTTCAATTGTTGAAATTATCATAATAGATTAACCATTCTATGTGCTCAAGTAGGTTCGGATTTTACTCACACAATTAGCTTAGTATGAATTTATGTTTTGCTACAAATGTGTTGAAATAGAAAATTCAAACAATGATTTAGAATAAACTGCTTAGACATAATAACCAAAGTGTCTCAAAGTCAGTGGAAGTGATATTGAGTTTGTGAGTTTTTGGATATGATCCAAGAATAGATACGAAGGTGTCGTTCGACGAGCATCAAAATTGAACAAATGTTTTGATAAGAATATCAAATAGTTTGATTGTCCTTCAAAATGCAGAGGTCGCATGTGCTCAAAAGAAAGAAAGTTAAAAAGGTACTTAGATATTTCTAAACCACAAGTAAACAATACAGTGCTGATTTTTAACGATGTACTTGTGTTAAAATCAGCCTTAGTTGTTTTAATACTTGACGTTGGATTTTTGAATGATGTCTTTTATAGTAACTATAAAGATATTGGGGATGTCCCAAAGTGATATGCAAGGACATCTTATTAAAATATTTAATGCGGAACATGTAGGATGAATTCGTTTTAGATTGGTAATAGGTATTATCATACATCTTATGTTGTCTACGATAACGTGATTTGTTTATGTATTTGATACATGAAGTAAATATCAGATCCAAATTGATATCACTAAGTTGTTATTTGAAGTGTTCTCATGTATTTATGAAATACTAGAGAATAGTTTACAGAAACGAAGAACTCCTTATGTAGGAGTGTTCAGATTCAAACTTTCATAAGTGATATTGAATATAATATGTCAATAATAAATTCAAGTAAAGAATCATTAAGTTAGAAATGTTCCAAATGGAATACTATGGATGATTCAATGAAAAGGCTAAGTATATCACCTTGAATAGCACCGCAATAAAAGTAATGTGTATAAATATAAATGCACAAATTTATAACCGAGCCAAGGGTGATTCTAAATGTTGAGAATCCCATAACATTGTTATATTATAACAATGTCGCAATATAGTCCATAACAGAACTTAGGGCTCACTTGAAGTCAAGATAGATACTTGTTCCACACGACATGTAACAACTCGCCATCTATGAAGTCCTGACCAACGTATAATAGTGGAACTGGCATCGCTGACCTCGAATGTAACAAACCTGGTTTGGAGATTACCTTTCAAAGTCGCGAAATAATATACGAAAGATATAGGAACACAAGGCCACAATGACTAGCATCTTCTGATGAAAGTTCAGATGTAGTGGTATATGCCTATAAATTTCATTGCAAAATAATGCTAATTTATTTAAAAATTAATTCAAAATCGTTTGGAAAATTTCATGCTCAAAATCAAAGAAAACACTCAAAACCGTCATTCAAATTCAATTCAAATTTGAATTTCAAATTCATCAAAACTAGGCTGGCCTATTGATAGGCATTATAGTGCTTGAAATAAATCAGAAATATCACAAAAACATGAAGTAAAAGTCAAAAGTCGGACGGAAAAAGAACATAAAAATGCATAGGCAAAATAATACCCAGGTCTGAAATCTTCTCTGGGTTCAACTTTCAGACATAAAACAGGTGGCCAAACGACATCTGATTGAACTAAAAATTGGTGTGCACATAGTAGAAAACTTCAGCTTTCAAACAAAAAAAGAATCGATGAATTCCGACTGGAAATGAAAATGTTACGCTGTCTCAAACATGGACTCAGGCCATGTTTGCAACAGTCCAATAACAGAGTCATCCATCCGAATGGCGTTTATATGATTTTTGCCTGGGCACATATTTGTACTATACTTGGATATATCGTAATATATGCTTTTGTTCTGTGTTTATCCTATTTTGTTTCGAATTCAGCTCTGATACCAAGCTTTCGGACTTTGCTTGATGCTTCCGCCTTGGATATCAGCTTATCTCTTTTTGTAGTTTTATAGTCGTTCTGTATGACTCTGATATGTATTTATTGTGTTGACTCATGTGTATATTGTGGTCGTCATACCACTTATGATGTATTATTTGTATTGTATTGGGATGTATATATATGTGTATATATATATATATCTGTTTGTTGTTCTGTGATGTGTTATGCATTTGAGTTGTTGTATTTTGTTCTGATAGATCCTATAGCCACCTATAGTTTTGTATTAAGCATTTATTGGATATGTCGATCCATTTGAGATATCGAAGAGAAAAAAAAATACATAGCACTAATCGATGTATTCAATAGATATTTAAGACAAGACTATAGATGATCGCTCCTAACTAGCCCTATTCTCCACATTAGAGATAGCATTACCCAGTAATACTCTTTGTTAATATGGGCCTCGGGGTAGGGCATCACTGCTTTTCATAGCTGCTTGGAAAAATCCGTGCTCGAAAACAGTGAAAAACAAAGAAAATATTTGACAAAATTTATAATAAAATTTATAGTTATTTTTAAAGCTATTAAAATTATATATTCTCTATCAATGAAATCATCCCAAAGATATAGCATGTGCTTATGGCCGAAGCCCGCCAAGTGTCGTTCTCACAAATATAAGGCACCACGTTTCTTAGATAAATGTCCCGAAGGACAAATAAATACGTCTCTTAGACAACATCCCGAAGGACAAATATGTCTTAATGACAAACGTCTCTTAGATAAACATCCTGAAGGACAAATGACCCAAAGGTCCAGTATTGGCAAATACGTCTCTTAGACAAATGTGTCACATACTCTGAGATAGGAACCCAAAAAGTGTTAACGTGCATCCCATACCACACGTTCGAACTAAACGGTTTACGAACCGCTAGTAAATTTCACACTCAAAGTAGTAAAAAGTTTACCTCATCTCATCGGTAAATACGACCCGAAGGTCAAAACTATCAAACAGACAAGTCAGGAATTAACCGAAAAGATAAACGCACGTGTCCCATACCACGTGTTTTACCCAATCGTTTGATTCTCCTTCTCATTCGTTCGAATAGTGCAAAAACGTGTATTTTATATAGAAAATAATTTGTTTGTGAAAACAAGCTTTTAAAACAATTTTTGAAAACCATTTGCAAAACATTCCTTTGAAATTCTCTTTGTTATAGAGAATAAATAGATTTTATAACTAGAAAATACTTTGAAAATATCATTTAATTATTATATAAAATGCCCCTTTATTTTAAAAATTATTTCATAGCTGCTTGGAAAAATCCGTGCTCGAAAACAGTGAAAAACAAAGAAAATATCTCAAAATCGATATTCAAATTCATCTCAAATTTGAATCTCAAATGCACCAAAACTTGGCTAACCCATTAATGGACATCATTGCCATGAAATACTTCAAGAATATCTAAAGAACATAGAGCAAAAAATAGAAAATTTGAGCTAAAATTGAAGTAGAAGCACAAAAGCACATAAGGCAACCAAGGGTTCCCAGGTCGACATGCATGTCGACCTAGAGGTCAACGTATATGCCTTAGGTCGATAGGCCTGTCGACCTAAGGACCCTCTGGGTCGACATGCAGGTCGACCCAGGGAAGAATGGCTGTCGACCCTTCTACGCAATTTTGTTCTATGTAGTTTCCAGGCTCCGAAGTGATTTTGCAGCATGACTTTGAGGTAGCATATGAAGATGAAATGCTATGAAATTTTACATGCACATAAAACAACATCTAAACTATGATCCGGAAAAGATATAGCATCAATTCATCAAGAAATCAAGAAGTTATCACTACTCAAAGAAGCAACAGAAACAACATATAAACTGTATATGAAAACTTGATAGAATTTGTTTACAGTAACTATAAATCATCTAGATCTTTGCATTAGCAACCTCATTTCAGCTAGAAATGTGAGTTACAAATAGATGATATTAGTTCATGTTCATAAACAAAAAGTGTTACATTTAATTATTAAGGGAAATAAGTCAATTTAATTTCAGACCAGCTGTAAAGAAGACATGTTTTGACCCATCAAACAACCAAATCTGAAAATTTATTGAAGAAATTTAAGTATTTGAAAGATTTGAAAATTCAACTCAAATTAAATTCAAATTTAAATCTCAAATCCACCAAAACTAGGCTAACCCATTAATGGACATCATTTCCATGAAATACTTTCAGAATATATCAAGAACATAGAGCCGAAAGTAGAAAATATCAGTTGATGCTTTGATTAATAAGTTGATCATAATTTTATTTTGATAGATCCTATAGCCACCTGTAGTTTTGTACTAAGCATTTATTGGATATGTCGATCCACTTGAGATATCAAAGAGAAAAAATATGTTGCAAACTAGAGAATACCTATGAAAGAATTAGAGAGTAGAACAACTTTCATTTTATAAAAAAATTCAGCTTTTAAATTGATTTAAAAGCTGAATTTTTTTATAAAATGAAAGTTGTTCTACTCTCTAATTCTTCCATAGGTATTATCTAGTTTGCAACATATTTTTTTTCATTTTGTTTCTCAAATTTTCTAAGTATTAGAAATTTCCGGAAAAATCGGCGGAGTCTCCTTTGTATGGAGGGCCGTATACAATATTATAAAATTGATTTATATAATATACATCGACCATTAGGTCGGAAACACAATATATATCATCATTTAACTCTTTAAAATTAATTTGAAAACATACCTTCCTTTTTAGCATTTTAAAGCGAGTTTTCATTTTCTCTAAATAAAAACCCATTTTCCATTTATTATTAAATTATAACTAATATTGAAAGGTAATCTCCAAACCAGGGTTGTTACATCGAAGACTGCAGATCTTTTTTAAATAAATTATAAAACAAATCATAGATCTATCTACAATATTCTACACTTTCTGAAACTCACAGCAGAAGGAATAAAATACAATAGTAGTTAGTAATACAATGCCAAATAATTATAATAATACAAAATCAATTAAATTACAACTACAAATTCTCTCTCTATACTAATATTGGGAATTGTATACTGTTTGGGAATAAAAATAGTAGATAGATAATAGACAAATAAATGCACGTCTCTGTCATACCATCGCGCCTCTAAGTCACCACCAGTCCTCTTTATCGACCTATCAGAGTAACTAAAAAAAGAAAAGGATAGAGGAGGTTAGACATACATATGGTGAGTGAAACACATCATATAAGTGTATAATATTAATAAGCTAGTAAAATAACGAATATGCACGAAAACCATACCTTAACCAATGTACCTGCACCCAAAGAGTCAGCTAAACAAAATATAATATCATAGCGGCAACATAGGATAAGGTCTCACTAAAACTAACCCATATCTTACCATATGCACACGATCAAGCCTAAATTCCTCAACACACATGTCGAAACCATGCAACTTGCCAATGAAGAACTTATCTCAGCCCGCTTTCGCTACGCTTGTTGGTTGCACTGAAGAACTCATTTCTTCTGAAAAGTGTACCGTAACGCCTACACTATCGAAATCGTCGTTGTTAAAGGTTACCAGTCACACCGAAGAACTCATTTCCTTTGAAAAATGTGTACCGTACCACCCATCATTATCAAACTATGCACCGAAGAACCCATTTTCTCTTAAAAACGCACCAATGCTGATGTTAGATGTCGATAGTTACACCGAAGAACTTATTTCCTCTGAAAAATGTACCGCCACACCAATACCCATAATTTTCATCACTAGACGTCACTGATTACACCGAAGAACTACTTTCTTCTTAAAAGTGTACCGAGACTTCTATCCTCGCATTTGCTAATCAAACAACTTATAACATACCTACCAAAACTAAGACACTTCTTAAATATCACAAAATATAGCAAACATTCCAAAACGTTTATCATCTTATCACAATTCTGATGCAACAAACAGTGCTTGAAATGGAGGTCGTATGAAAGAGTTATGAGGTTTAAAGATGGAAGCATATCGCCATTTATTAAATAATTTAATTAATATATTCTTTTTTGTTTTTTCTGTTTGTTCTACTACAGTAGCCAAAAATCGTGACTCCTCCTTTCAACACACAACCGTCGTGCTTGCTGGCGTCGTCTCCAGCTATTCCACCTTGATCCGACCAAGTTAGACACGCGCCTACATTGTGTGGCAACCGAATCCACCAACGCTTAGAGCTCCGGCCACCCTAGTCAATTTCACTGTCGTCGATCTTTTTTGCCATGTCTATGCCAATCCACTTCCATTCGCCACGATATGAGACCAACAAGATCCCCAACTCAATCTCTTCAACGTGCCTGTAACTTCTGATCGTCATATGGTCATCGTATTATCGTTGGATCAAAACGAATGGCCTATGTTTGTCAAACTTCCGATGTGTTTTCTGATCAAATCGTACACCCAATCGACGAATGAACACCACCAAGGAATTCATGTCATCGAAAATTATGATTTTTCTATATAATATGCCTGATTTAGAACACTTGTATTTTTCGCACTTTTTAAATTAAACGAAGATTAACTTTTACTAATTACAATTGATTAAAAAATATATCTATAAACATCTAGCCATAGCATACAACATCCTAATTAGGTTATATAAAAAAATCATTTTTTGATTATTAATTACATCAGTATAGTTCGGTTTAAGTTCATAAGCGGTGAGTTACTACGTCTTACTAATATATATACACAAATATGAAAAATCTCACTGACCGATTAGCCATACAACTTCTCCGATTTTGATGTGATTCTAATTCTCCATTGCTGTCCAAAAATTCCATGCCTTTAAAACTCCAAATTTCTCAATAGCTTTCATTTATTTGCGTACTCTCTTCACGGTGCTTGATTTCGTATATTAATACGTTTAATTTGGATTTGATTTGGTCGATTGAAGATTGATTTGGAGAATTTGTAATTAATTTGGGGATTTGTGTTTTTGAAGTGGAGCCAAGATTATTAGAGAGAAAAAATAGGGTTAGATCAATTTATAGGCTGAAATATAATGGCTAGGCCATATTTTCGAAATTAATATCTTACGAAAATGCCGCTGGGTTTGACTCCTTATAATTTCTAGCCCGTTTAACCAAATTTAGCAAATTATATATGTTTTCTAACTGTAAACAATATTTTCCATGCGATGGAATAGGTCTAGAGACTTAATTTCAACTCCTGTAGAAATTTACTATTTTACCCTTTAGGTTAAAATTACGATTTTACTCATTTGACTTAATTATTTAATTTCGTAAAATTTACGGGGTGTTACATTCTCCTCCCCTTAGAAGAATTTCGTCCCCAAAATTATAAGAGACAGACAATGCAAATTGCTTAACATCATACAAACATACACAACAGACACAGTTACATCCATTTAGCATCCAATATACAATATAGGTGAAAAACAAGCAAGAGTATAATATACATATGATTGATAAATAATGATATGGTATGAAATGAGTGCAAATGCAACTAAATCGGCCTCCTATATGAATGCAAATGCAGTGCAAGCAATATGTATGCAAACATCCTAATATATGCGTCCATACATCCATATGCACCATCCATATCAGAGTGAAAGTAAACAAACATGTCCATAAACACATATATAAAGAAAAAATAGATAGCATATATAAAATAGAACACCTAACTATATGAGTTTATCCTCGGTTAGAATGTATATAAATACAAGCAACAGAGTATAAACTAAAATGGTATAATCCAAACAAAGCAACCATAGCAACCAAAACACATCATAAGGATGTGTATACAACCAATCTTACCATCCATATATCCATGCCTATCTTAATTAGATAGGTAAAGCAACCTTGCAAACAAATAACAACCTAATGGACAAACTAACCAAAAGAGGAACTTATTGGAAAAGAGCTCGTGATAGGAAATTCTGATCATCTCCTTGAGTTCCATCACACTCCTGTCAAAAAAAATTCCTCACCATACATGGACCGACTTCATTTCCTTATATATAATCGATATCATATCAAGTCCTACAGAGTATTCTAGACTCCATCTCTATATTCACCTCATAAGCTCACCTGTCTTTACCACAACCACTAAATCATCAATATGTGTTTGCAAATGGGATAAACATAAAAAAACATGTGTGAATTCTCGCAACCTTTCAAGAAGACTACTCAAACATGCTAACTCGTGAAAGGCCCAACAACTTATAGCACTAGCGTTCCTAAAAACATATCTAAATAACAAGTCATTCACCTACCTAGCTGCCTACTGCAAACTCTCTATGCATGCCTACCTATGCGGTTTCCATCCCTTAGCTTATCCCGAGGTGTCTCTAATCATATAATGTCCAAATATAGCTTATATTTAAACAAATTGCACTAATGGCATATTTTCATCACCGTTTAATTTATAGACATACAAGTGGATGCTTCCTTATTTTTGGTGAACATAATATTACTATAACAAATTCAAATTCTTTTAATATAAAAATAATTCAAAATCATCTTTTTAGTTATAAAATTCCATCGAATTCTTTTCTAAAGAATTGAAGTATAAATACCTCTTCTTTCTTCAAATCCAAATAACTTAGATGGAATTCAAGTTTTATATTTAAAATATTTATTATACTTAAAATCTTCATTCAAATCAAAACCATATTTCTTTCAAACCCCATAAAATATTCATATCAAAATTTTAAGTTCAAAATCCATAAAATCCCATTTCAAATAATTATAATATTACAAACTCCTTCATTTCTTCAAACTTGAATATAAATTTACAAAAACCTCAAGCTTCATGCTTTTTAAAAATATCATTTATATTTATAAAATCATTTTATAAAGTCTAACCAAAAAATTTAATATAAGCTTATAAAGTATTCTTTTCATATTTAAATACTATAAACCATTTTAGGTAATTTCAAAACAAGAACTAATCGAGATAGCAATTAGATAAAAATGTTAATACCTCAGTTATTGATTTT
Source organism: Allium fistulosum (assembly GCA_030737815.1). Classification (NCBI taxonomy): domain Eukaryota; kingdom Viridiplantae; phylum Streptophyta; class Magnoliopsida; order Asparagales; family Amaryllidaceae; genus Allium; species Allium fistulosum. The sequence goes on along the minus strand of CM060908.1, from coordinate 78,496,878 downwards.
GATGATAACAACCTTAATAAACAACAATATACTTTCATATAAAATATGGATACTAATGTTTTACCAAGTTTTATAGTATATATAATATATAATGCAGGATATTATACAGGTGTTGAATCGAAGACTGTATGGTATAAAGACTCAAAGAATGGACATGAAGACCCATGAGTATAAAGATCAAGATATGAAGATCTCAAGACTATAGTAAAGTGTATAGAGTCGTATAATATTGTTAAAGTCCCTGTAGCAATCTTTGATCTCTATTTCTTATTTTCTAATCCTTATCTTTAAAAATATATATTTAAATTTTTTTATAGAAGTTATTCAAAGGTTAAAATGTTTATAAACAATGTTGAAACTATTGTACAAAGTATCAAATTATTTTACGAAGTATAGGATCTTCAAAACATTTTAAAATAAATAAGTTTTCAAATTACACTAGCCTATGTCGATATATAGGCAAATGATATGTCGACATGCATGTCGCAATTTTGAAATGAAGTGTCTATTCATTGTAACTCTTCATGAATGAACATGTCTGTTTATTCTCTATACATAGAGGGTTTTCAAATTAATTTTTAACAACTACATTCTTATTATCTTCTCTCCTCTTACTCTTCCAAAATTTCAAGTGAAAACTTATTCAAAACTTCTCAAATTCGAAGAAGAAACAATTCAATCTTCATTGTATTGATTCTCTATTATTTACTTTCTGATTTAAATCATCTCTCTCTCAATCAAAGATCAAATGTTATCCAAGAGGCTATAGGATCAATTGTAACGAAAGATCAACAAATTATCTTTGGAAAAACCATCAAATTGTAGCCCATTCAAATCAATTGGGTGTGCTTGGTGTTCCAAAAATCCAAATGCGTGTTGTAACGACCCAATATTTTCAACCATTCGCATCCATACATGTCGGATTTGAATTGCTCAAAATATCAGATTGTTAATTTAAATTTGGCAAAACTCAGCATATACAGTAATAAATAATCACAAAATCACAGACACAGAGTAATATAACAATAGTGTAGCGGAAACAAAAGAATAGTAGTTCATGAAGCTACTATATATATATAACAGAGTTAAACAAGATACAACAGAAGTCTCGAATACACACTACTACAAAAACTGCATATTGCTTCGCCCTATTTGCATCAGTTGAAGTAAAAACTGATGCAAATAGAACTATTTGCATCAGTTCTATCTTAATAACCGATGCAACTGGTACGTGAAAAGCAATAGGTAATAAAAAAAATTAAATTTGCATCAGTTGTCACCAACAACCGATGCAATTAGTACGTGCAAATAGTTTTACTCGCATCGGTTTTAAATTCATCCGATGCAACTGCGTTAAATTTTGTTTCCCGCTACGTTACCTTTTGTTTGCCGCTAAAATTTTAGTTCTCAGATTTTCATTTCTCCATCAAATTTTCATTTCATTCGCCAAATAATTTTACAGTCCCCCTAAAACAAAGCAGATCTTTTCATCTCCACCTTCAGTATTAATTCCAATCGCGAAACTGAGATACATCTCTCTGTCTTTCTCCTACAATTTCTCATATACAATTCGCAGCAATCCCTTAAATTTTAAAAGAGGCATGGCTTCTCAATTTCTTCTTCCTTGCATGCTTTTGTTCATCATCGCTCTTTCATCTTCAGCCTCGGCTCTATCTACAGTCATCACACATCTCCCTGGCTATGGCGGTCCTCTTCGATTTCATCTTGAAACCGAGTACATTAATTTTACTTTCTTTCTTTTAATTTTATGTATTAAATATGTTTCAGTTTTCAACATATACTTCTTTTGGACTATCAAAAGTTACTACCATATCTTTTAAAACAAGTTTGCTTTTACTTCATTTTTATTTAATTTCATATGATTCAGTATTCAGTAACAATATAAACTTCATATTCTTTTGGGTTATCAGTAAGTTGATACAAAATTAAAATACGATATTCCTCTATCAAAAGTGGAGTTTCACTCTTAAAAAAGAAAGCATTCAATTCGTGGAGGCTATGTCTGATTTCTGCAATGCTTATGGATATTTACAATGCTTTGGCTTGAGATTGTGGATGCCCACTTGATGCTTGGTGAAATGCACAGTCGAATTTCTAGTCTTTTCCTGTTTATTATTCAATCATTAATTGTGGCTATATTATTAAATATGGATTATATTATACAACCAATCCAATTATGGTGTATAGGCCTCACCAGCTCGCTTACAACAGTGAGAGTGATATTTCTTCTTTGTATTTATACTAGTACTACTCATCTATACAGCCTCTTAGAGCATCTCTAGCAGAAGGCCGATCTTGAGCAGGAGGAAGAAGAGCACCGTTTAAGCACTACGTGGTTTTCATAATATTGTTTAACTAGTTTTACATTAAAAAACATGTACGCCTAAACGGTATTCAGATTGCTGCAAGTGCAGCTAAATTTTGCATCTTTGATCGTTTCGTTGCCGCCTTTGAACTCTGAAATCAGCAAACAACAAACAATAAGTTGTGAAGCAGTAGGGTAGATGCGAGTCATGGGGTTCGAGGAAGAGGATGTTAGCAGTAGTGAGCGAAGTGTTTGATGGGTGATTTTCTCTAGCGATTAAGGGAGAAATGAATGTGCGGTTGAAGTTGCTATGGATGTTTGCTGAGGTGGTTTTGAGTTGAGGTAGGGAAATGTTTGTGAGTGAATTGGTTGGAGGATGTCAGGCAATGGCAGTGGCACCGTAATGAAGTGGTATAGGTTAGTATGGCAGTGGGAAGATGTGATGACTTATGGTATGCTCTGATGGATGTGATGCAAGGTGGGTTGAAAGCAAGTTGGTGTGATACGAAATGATGCTGCTAGGTTTGAAATTTAGGCAGAGGTTGGAAATTGCTTTTGACTTGAGGCAGGTTGAGTTGTTGTCTGATGTATGGAAGAGGTTAGGTCAGTGAATGTAGGTTGAAGTAGTGATTTATTGGCAGGTCAGAATGTTTGAGGTGTGAAGTTCTGGCGAGTTATGACTACAATGGCTATTGGTTGATCAGTGTGATGATAGGGGACAGCAGCTGTTTGTATGCAGCTAATGATGACAGCAGTGATATGGAGGATGGACAGAGCTGTGTCAGTGGGTGATTTTCTGAATTTGTGAAGATGTTGGTGAGTTGCAGTTTACTGGTGGAAGAAGGTAATATTTTTTTTGTGATGTCGAAGTATGAAGTACAGAAGCGGTTGTGGACTGTTGTGTTTTGATGTGTGACAGTTTCACAGTTTGACAGGGAGAGTTTTGTAATGGTGACGGATAAAGTTTTTGGCAGTGGCTGTTATGCGTTGGTGGTTGAGTTGCACAGAGGAGATGGAAGGCAGTTTGTTTGGGAATCGATGGAAGTGGTTGTACTGTTTAGGTGGTTGGGGGTATGTGCAATGAGGTGACGATGTGGCTGCAAGAAGTTATGGTCAGTGAGGGAGAAGTGTAGTGGAGTTTAGGGTGATGGTTAGAGTTTCTGGTGCTGTTTGCTTGAAGCCTGCATGAATTCAAAAATGAAGTTGCATGAGGTGGTAGCAGGAAGGGGGTATGGTTGAGTACAGAGACTGGAGTGAAGTGATTGCAGTTGTACGAGAGACAGTGGTATGGAAGAGGAGGTTGTTGTGGTTTGTAGAGGCAAGAGAAGGAGTATTGGACAGCTGTAGTGGTTCAGTGATATGGTGATGGTTGCACGGTAATGAGATATGTTTATGTGCAGAGGGAAACGATGGTGGAGATGCAATAAGGAGATGGGGGAAAGCGGATGGGGGTATTGCAAGAGGATGGAGGAGTAGTGTAGCAATAAGGAGGGGCAGCGTGAACTTCTAGCAATGTGGAATAGTTAGGTGTAGAGGCAAGAGTGTACTGATGTATGAATGTATGTCGACAGAGGTGGTGACTGTAGCATTGTGTCTGGTCAGGTAATGATGGTAGTGGTAAGTCACGCAAATAATCTTAAATATATGTGTTACAAGTTCTAAATACTAAATAAAGTTAAGCAAATAATCTTTTACCAAAAGTTCGCGGGTTTATATTAATTTCAAATTTCAATAGTTATTTGATATGTACTGAAAATCTCAGAGAACATTGGATACATTTTGTAAATATTAATTCAGATTTCTTGGAGTGGTATACAAATGACACTGATAATTTGCATTTGTAAAGAAAACCATTGTTTGCACAAAAAATGGACAAACACCTCAAAGTTGTATGATTTAGTAGATCTTATGTTGTTCTTAGTGATTTAGGTGATTTATGCAAATATATGAAAAGCAGGGGCTAAACTGTAAAAAGACACGCAGATTTATAGTGGTTCAGCCAGAATGTGCCTACGTCCACTTTATATGTTATTTCTCTTCTCTTGTTTTGATTGCAAGTACAAAGCTTTGATACAAGTAAAAGAAAGTTGTTTGAAAGTTCTCTCCGTGCTTGAGCTCTCAAACTTGTCCCCATTGTTGTACCCCTGCCCCTCTATTTATAGAGTGAGGTTGGGAGCAGGGGTCTTGGATGTATATAGCTGCTGGTGGGCCTGGGCTGATGCAATCTGGCCTGGCACACCTTGGTTCGGCATCCCATGGTTCGGTGGTAGGAGTGCGATGGTTTGGACCGGTAATGCTTGGTCCGGTGGTTGGTTTGGTGAGGCCGGATGAAGGTTGGTCCGGTGGTTGGTTGGGTGAGGCCGGATGAAGGTTGGTCCGGTGGTTGGTTGGGTGAGGCCGGATGAAGGTTGGTCCGGTGGTTGGTTTGGATCGGTGGAGGGGATTTGGTCCGGTTGTATTTGGTTCGGTGGTAGACAGGGAGTGGGTTGATTCAGTGTTTGAAAACTTGGCCAACATTTGCCCCCCAAAGTAGGGTATATGTTTACCATATATCGTGCTTTGTTTTTTGTCCATCCATTCTTGACGTCTGCGTGTGTTTCATGTTGCCGATCCAAGTGGTCTGGTACACTGCCTTCGCCTATAAAATAGGGGACTAGGGCTTCTATCCTCCCACCTGCCGAACCATTCCCATAACCGAATCAGTCAGCGTTAGCCGAACCAAACCCTTAACCGAATCAGGTGAGATCTCTAGCCGGATCAAGTCTAATCCTTTTTGCCGAATGAACTTGCGTGTGTACGTTTGGATGCCGAATGAACGTAATACTCTGATACCGAATGACACATGAACGTTTAATACCGAATGAGATTATTGAAGTGCTGCATCTGTTTGCCGAATGAATTTGCGTACTGAGTGAACATGTGTTTCATACTTCGGACTTTTAAGTGAAATTCCAAATTACATTGTTCGTATATTCTAACGATATACTTTTCCGTGTTTGCAGATAAATGTCTCGCAAAGTGGAAACTCGTTCGGATAAGAAGAAGTCCCATGGCGAAGGAGAGTCCTCGGCCGTGCCCCCAGCTCAATCAGGATCGGAGCGTCATGGGCCCGCCCCAAGGTCATTAGTGGATGGACATGGTCCCCAGGAGCTGCTGGATTCCCCGCCTGACTGCTTTCCTAGCTCTCTCAAAGAGGAGCAGCTCGATGTTATATCTCGTTCCTTTGGGATCGATAGAGCCCTCATGCTGTTGCCGGGCCCAGGAGTCATGCCATACAATCCTCCCGAAGGGTACTTTGCTTATAGTAGGTACCATTGTATGTGTGGTGCTATCCCGCCTCTCAATGCTTGGGTAGTGAGCTTCCTCACGTATCTGAAGGTAGCCCCATTCCAGCTTCAGCCCAACTCCTATGCCATACTGGCGAGCCTCTTTGTTATCTTTCAGAGGAAGTACGGGCGCCCTCCTTCCAACCGGGAGATCCGGTACTTATATAATTTGAGAGGCTACAAGAAAGGATCCCCATACATTAGCTTGGAGTCAGCCGTGACCTTCAAACCGGTCTTGGATCTGTACTCTAAATTCAGCATGTTCAAGAAAGAGTGGTTCTTTGTTAGGGACGAATCCGTTTCAATCCGGCGCTTTACCTCTGGATGTAAGTTGATGGTTTTACTCATAATTTCTATTCCGATTGCGATGCTTCTTCTCATACTTTCTCATTTTTGCTAGCGACAGGTGGCTTTCCGGTTGTGGAGACTGACCGCCTGGTTCAGACGGCGGCTGAGATAGAAGCCATTCTTGGGAAATATAGATCATCTGCCTTCTTGATTAGAAATGCGATTCTTCTGGAATATAACTTAATCCTTCCGCAGCAGTCTGTAGTTAAGTTGAGGGAAACGGCGGAAGAGAGGGCGGCTGCTCAGGCTAAGGGAGGCGTTGCGGCAGAGGGTGGAAAGAGAAAACCATTCACGAAACCTCCAGCCGTCGGAGGTAAGAAACTTAAGAGGTCGGACGGTCCTTCTCCCAGCAATTGTCCACTTACTCAGGGGGAGATAGATGCGGAGGAAGAAAGAGGTGAGGCTGAGGGCGGAAGTGACGTTGAGCGTCTTGGTGATGATGGCGGCGATGGACAGGGTGGTGATGGTTCCAAGGCTCTGTCTTCTGGGCAAGTAGGCGAAATGCAAGAGTGGACGGATGATGCTTTCCGCCAAGCTTTTGAGGGGTTGGATGATGATTCGACTTTGGTAGAGAAGACCGGGAAGGCGGACAAAACCGGGACTGGTGCAAGTGAGTCTTCTCCGACCATTCCGGCCAAGGTGGCTCTGACGACTCAAGGTGAACTCTTGACCCCTGCATGCTTCACTAATGATAGGGACTTAGGAATATTTTATGACCCGCTCCCGTCCTGGAATGAAATCCAGGACTTATTGCAGTATCCCACTCCTCCCCAGGGTTTGTACAATCACAGCTGTGTTTCTTTTCCCTTTTTTTTTTTTAACTTGTAATTTACCGCGTTTCTCGAATCGTATAGTAATGTAAGATTGTAACACTTGTACTTTATATCAGGAGCAGGCAAGACGTCCAAAGCTTCAGACCTCCGACACAGGCTTGAGCAATATAAACTTTCCAAAATTTCTGCTAAGCCGAAGCCCTCAACCCAACGCTCCGGGGATGTAGTCGGATACCGTCCTCTTCTTGGGGTCATCGAAGAGGGTATTCAGCAGAGGAAGAGGAGTCATCCTTTATCCGAAACTTCGCCCGGTCCTCAGCCTCCGGCTCAGCCTATTCATGATATTACTGAGGAGGGTAGCGAGTTTGTACCTTCTCCGCACCCGTCCGGAAACCCTTCTGTTATTCATATCGACCGTCCCGACTTGGTCCGTAATCCATTTGCGGGTCATCCTGATCTGGATCCAAGTTCTCATGATATTACTTTTGACGAAGTCACTGGCGAACATCTTCTCCCCCGTAACCCCATGGTACGAGTACTTGATGAAGCCAAGTCCTTAGATCTCGATCTACTCACTACTCGTATAGTCACTATGGGAGACGAGGCCAAATCTAATATTGATCGGGTGGCAGAGGAGACCAAGAAGCTGATGGGGCATCATGCTCGGCTGGTTAAGGCCGGAGAGGAGATTGGGAGCGCCAATATCCGACTTCGATTGGTGGTTTCGGATCAGGCCAAACAGCTTGCGGACCAGGCTATCCAGATTTCTCAGCATGAGGCTGCTACTGGGCGATTAAGGAAAACCATGGAAGAGGCCAGTCGGGCCGAATTGCGGAAAATGGAAGCTGCTTGCAAAGAGCGGATTGACATGGCTATTGCCACGGTGGATGAGGTTCGGAGAGCGGATCTCGAGCAGGTGGAGGAATTGTCCGAGAAACTTGAGGCTGCAGAGCTTGCTCAAGCTAAGTTGAGGGAAGAGATGGAGGTGATGCGGAGGTCCCTTCAGGCTGATTGCTCGAGATACAGATTGGAGAGAGACGCTGCCGTCGAAAGGTTGTCGGCTTCCGATGCCCGGATGAGGGAGTTTGAGGAGAATGAGGGAATGATGGATGACATGCTCCAGGACATGTATTTCCGAACTTGGAAACAGGGCAATCTCTCTTGGATGGATGATTATCCCAGGGTCATGGCCAAGATCTATCTTCGGGCTTTGGAGGAGGCTAAGGCTGATGCAGATAAAGGGGGTGGAACGGTCTTTAGTATGGATGTGGTCACTGCCCAGTTCACCAAGGAGGAGAAAGTGGCGGTAAAGGAGGGTATGCGGCTGCTTGCTGCTGAAGAGGCAGGTGTGCAGGTAGAGGACGACGACCAGGACGGTCTAGAAGCAGGTGCTGGTAAGTCTTCCTTTCTAGTCTTTCCGTTAACTTGGTTACTTATCACTAATGAATCCTTTTTATGACCAGACAGGCGGGCAAAAAAGCAAGGACAAGACTTCGACGCAACCGGCTCCCTGATTAGACCTGGAAAATTCTTTTTGTAGGCTTGGCATTGTTGTATCTGTTAGTCTTAAGACAGTAGAGTAACTTCTAAGTTGTAATTCTTGCTACTTGTAATAATCAACATTATTCTTGACGTGTAATTTTTTAACTTAAACTGATTTCGTCGTTTCTTGAATATTTGTTGCTATTTCGACATATCGTATGAGAAATGTGGCTATGTATATTCTTGTAATTAAATTGTGTTTGATGTTAGACTCTGGTTCTACACCATGATTTTATGACTTGCAATATTAGCGTGTGGTGTGAACAAATTATAGTCATGTATTTGTACATAAAAGAAGAAAATACCGCCTTTCATGTTTTAACCGTAGATGGCAGTCTTGAACATCTCGTAGGACCGAGCATAGAATGTAGTCGAATGTCCTGCCACTGTGAGTCCCTATACCCATTGGCGAGTGTCTCCTACTCTGTATCATGTACTTTAGGGATTGTTATAGGGGATAGGAGAAAAAACCTTTTAAGTAAAATTGAAATACGTAAGAAAGGTAAAACTTCCAATCACGGAAGGCCTTCGATGTGCTTAAGTTCGTGGCAAACGGGTTTTGTAGTCACTTTCCCTAGCTGTGGGTCTTGGAGACATTTGTCACCCATCTTACGCCTCCGCGGGGAGTTAATTCTTTTTTACCACAGCCGCACTTAAGACACATCGGAGCCGAGATCGCGCACAGTAACTACCCGGGCCATTATGGCCCGTAATCGTGGGTATTATTCGATTTACTGTGGCCGGCTAGCGTGGGTGCCGATCGTCAACTGTGAACTGCCCCTGGCTGGCCACACCTTATGTTGGGGCTTATAGTCGGTCCACAGTTGCCGGCGAGCCTAACGCCGTAATGAGCTGCCTCGGCTATAGTCGGCCTTCTCGATGGCTTATAATCGGCTCATTACAGTTGGCTTTAAGGGCCGTCGCGAGCAATGAGTTAACCCGCAGCAGAGGGATGCTGGAGCGAAAGTGTCTCATTGGCGAGGGCATAGATTCGCATAGTACCTGTTAGGTCTTGTCCAGGTGAAGTTGTGTTGTGGAGCGCTTTGAATAGAAGTGCTGTATACTCAGGATCTTGTTCAACAGAAAAGGATAAAGTTAACAAGCAGCCAAGATACAAAGGAACAAGTTAAAAAAGAGACAAGGCTTTTTTAAAGTGGTTCGGCACGAAAAAATGCCTACGTCCACTGATTCTCTTTGTTAATTCACTTCATATGGGCAATACAAGTTAAGAAAAGTATCGACGGAGGTGTTGGATGTTCCATGCCCTCTGGAACACCTCTCCGTCCACTGTTGACAAAATATAGGCTCCGTTGTGGAGATCTTTATGAATTACATATGGTCCATCCCAGATTGGGTCTAGTGCTCCGGGGCGAGGGAAGATTCGCTTGAGGACAAGATCCCCTTCTCGTAAGGTACGATGCTTGACTTTGGAGTTGTATTGTGCTGCCACCTTTTGCTTGCGGGCTGCTGTTTTTAGGACTGCATCATTCCTTCTCTCCTCGACTAGATCCAAAGACATGTTGAGGAGCTCTTCGTTCTCTTCTGGGTTATAGTGGATCCTACGGTGGGAAGGCACAATGGTTTCAACTGGGAGCATAGCCTCCGATCCGTATGCCAAAGAGAAAGGAGTGTGCCCTGTTGATGTTCTGAAAGATGTGCGGTAGGCCCATAGTGCCGTAGGGAGTTCATCCACCCAAGCGCCCTTTGACTTTTCGAGCTTCTTTTTGATCAGAGTTTTCAGAATTTTGTTGACTGCTTCGACTTGTCCGTTTGCTTGGGGATATGCTACGGATGAGAAGCTTTTGTGAATTCTGTGTTCTTGGCACCAGTTGGCGAATTCCTCGCTGTCAAACTGAAGTCCATTGTCTGATATGATTTTTAGTGGGACTCCGTACCTGCACAGAACATTTTTGATTAAGAAGTTGATAACTTTCGCTGAAGATACTTTATTTAGAGGTTCTGCTTCCACCCATTTGGTGAAATAGTCGACTGCTACTATAGCATATTTGGCGCCGCCTCGACCCATTGGCAGTTCACCGATTAAGTCAATTCCCCATACTGCAAAGGGCCAAGGGCTGGTCATCTGAGTAATCTCGGTTGTTGATAGCCGAGGGATCTTAGCAAATTTTTGGCATCTGTCACACTTCTTGACGAAATCTAAGGCGTCCTTGCTTAAGGTGGGCCAGAAATATCCGTATCGGAGTATCTTTTTTGCTAACGTTTTCCCTCCGGTGTGATCTCCGCAGCTTCCCTGATGAATGTTGGATAAGATTTCCTTAGCTTCCCTTCCGGCGACACACCTTAACAATGGGTTAGAGAACCCGCGCCGATAGAGGATGTCTCCTTGTATTGTGTAGCGGGATGCTTTCCTCAAGATTTTCTTGACTTCGTTACGCCCGTCGGGTAGTGTGCCATTTTGTAGGTAGTCTCGGATGGGAGTCATCCAAGTTGCTTCTTCGGTTGCAGCTATCAGATTCACTTGCTCAAAACTTGGGATCGTTTGCTTTGAGACAGTTACTGCCCCGAAGATGGCGACGTCTCTCATACTTGCTTTCTTTGCCAATTCGTCGGCCTCTTGGTTCTCTTCCCGAGGGATGTGTTTGACTAAGTAGTGGTCCAATCGGCTGAGAAGTAACTTGGTCTTCTTTAGATATGCTATGAGTCGTTCTTCTCGAGCTTGGAATTCCCCTAGTATTTGATTAACAATAAGCTGAGAATCGCTGTGAAGACACAAAGAATTGGCTCCGATCTCGATAGCAATTTCTAATCCGGCTATTACTGCTTCATATTCTGCATCGTTGTTGGTGGCAGCGAACTCCAACCTTATAGCATAGTGCAGTTTATTTCCCCTGGGAGTGATTATTACCACACCTGCCCCCGAGCCTTGTTCGTTAGATGCACCGTCCACAAAGAGATTCCACTTGATATCTTCTGTTATTTCCAGTTGCTCCTTATCCTCGTTGGTAGTGAATTCTGCAATGAAATCAGCCATGGCTTGTCCCTTGATGGCGGTGTGAGGGTGATAGGTGATATCATATTGACTCAGCTCAATACACCATTTAAGTAGTCGCCCGGAAGTGTCGGGACGATGGAGTACCTGCCTCAGTGGTTGATTGGTCAGAACTTTGATGGAATGGGATTGGAAGTAGTGACGTAGTTTTCGTGAAGTAATTAGTAAACAGTATGCTAACTTTTCAAGCTTAGGATATCTGACTTCTGCCCCAGTAAACCTTTTACTGACGAAGTAAACTGGTCGTTGCGTGCGGTTGTCTTCCCTTACCAAGGCAGCGCTTAGAGCGTGAGATGACACAGCAAGGTATAGGTATAATTCTTCTCCTTCGCTTGGGGTCGAGAGTACCGGTGGTTTCTGGAGGTGTTCGATTAGGTTAAGGAAAGCGGTTAAGCATTCGTCCATTCATTCGAACTTTCCTTTATCCTTCTTTAGAGCTTCGAAAAAGGGGACGCACTTGTCCGTTGCTTTGGAGATGAATCGGCTTAGGGCAGCCACTTTTCCATTTAGGCTTTGCATTTCCTTTCGGGTGGAAGGTATTTTGATGTCCCTTAATGCTCGGACTTGTTCAGGGTTTGCTTCTATCCCTCGGGCATGGACGATGAATCCTAAGAATTTTCCCGATGACACTCCGAAGGAGCACTTTAGTGGATTCAACTTCATTCCATACTGTCGAAGTACCTGGAACATTTCGCCTAGGTGACTTACGTGATCTTTGGCTTTCCGTGATTTTACCAGCATGTCGTCCACATATACTTCCATTGTTCGTCCTATTAGCCCTGCGAACATCTTGTTGACGAGGCGCTGGTAGGTGGCTCCTGCATTTTTAAGTCCGAAGGGCATCACTTTGTAGCAGTACAAACCCCGGTCGGTGATGAAACTAGTGTGGTCTTGGTCGGGAGCATGCATAGGAATTTGGTTATATCCTGAGTATGCATCCATAAAAGACAGGAGTTCGTGCCCGGCTGTGCTGTCTACAAGTTGGTCGATTCTGGGAAGCGGGAAGCAATCCTTTGGGCAGGCGTCGTTTAGGTTGGAGAAGTCAATGCAGGTCCGCCACTTCCCATTAGCCTTCTTTACTAGTACCGGGTTGGCGATCCATTCTGGGTAAATAGCTTCTCGTATGAAGTCATTGGCAAGTAGATTCTTTACTTCTTCATCGAGGGCTGCTGATCGCTCTGCCCCCATACTTCTCTTTTTTTTGTTTTACAGGCGCCTTGGTAGGATCAATGTTTAATACGTGGCATGCTATGTCGGGGGAGATTCCGGTCATGTCAGCGTGAGACCAAGCGAATACATCCGAGTTGTGGCGGAGAAAATCAATGAGTTGTTCCTTCAATTCAGCTTTCAGCTGGGACCCAATTTTCAGTAGCCTACTTGAGTCGTGCTTGTCTACAGATATAAACTCCATAGCCTCTGCAGGCTCGGCGGTGGCCTCCTCCTCTTTGTCCCTAGGGTCTAATTCGTTGAAAGGGTCGCTGGTGTATCGAAGAGGAGGGCCTTTCTTTAGTTGCTATGCTTCAAGGTTCTTTGTGCAGAGGGCAATCTCTACACCTTTCCCCTTATCTTTCTTGTGGTTGTTACGAAGTTCGGTTACATAGCAGTCTCGTGCAATATCCTGGTCTCCTTCCACTTCCCCTACCCCATTGTCTGTTGGAAATTTCATTTTCAGGCACCATGGGGCTAGGACAATCTGGAAGTCAGACAAGGCTGGTCTTCCTAAGAAGGCGTTGTAGGCCGAATGATTTTCTACCAGCACAAACGTTTGTTTCCTTACAACGGAGCGGGGATGGCTTCCAATCTCAACAAAGAGGTCCAGCTGCCCGAGGGGCATCTTCGCATCCCCAGTGAAACCGTGTAGCGGTTTATCGCAGGGAGATACATCCTTCATTGATAGCTTCATTTTGTCGAATGCGTGTTTGAACAGGATATTTACAGAGCTTCCAGTGTCTACCAGGATTCGGTAAACTTCGGCGGGACCGAGTCGGGCAGAGATAACCATGGGATCCATGTGAGGGTACTATCTTCCTTCTAGGTCGCGTTTACTGAATGTGATGTCATCACTTTCTTTCCGCTTTGGGTGGCGCTCTTCTATAACCGTATTGACACAGTCTCTATTGTCTCTAAGCGACTTCCCATATCTTTCCATCTCTCTCCAACTTCTGTCTGCGATGTGCGGACCTCCTGAGATGGTATGGACCACTATCTTTTCTTGACTAGAGCTGCTAGCATTGCGGTCGCCTCTGCCGGTCCCTGGTGAGGGTAGCCTTGGGTTTTCGTTGGCAGGAGCTGGAGTCCTGTCTTGACTTTTTACATAGCGTTCCAGTTTCTTCCTTCTGATGTGTTCCTCAATCAGATCTCGGAGATGATGGCATTCGTTGGTATCATGTCCGTGAGATTCGTGGAAGCGGCAGAATTTTCCAAACTTCTATGCGTTATCTGATTCCTTCTTGTATGGTGGGCGTTTGTATCTAACTTCGCCTTGGGTGGCAAGGAAGATATTTTCGACGGTCTCGTTCAAAGGGGTGTAAGAGTCGAATCTTGGTCCTGGCCGATATAGGCGTTTTTCTACTTTCTTGCCCCCAGCATTGTCTCTGGAATCATTTCTTCGAACGTCCCTCGCCACAGCAGGGGCGTTGCCATGGGTCGTCTTACTTTGCTGTCCTGACTGCCCCTCAATGGCAGCATCCTCAAGCCTCATGTATTTCCCGGCTTCATGGAAGAAATCGGTTAAAGTGGCTGGTTTTTCTTTTGTCAATCTTCTAGCAAATTTAGTGTCCGGATGTACCCCACTGCAGAGGGCCATCAGGATAAGCTTCTCATCGGCGTCTTGAACTGCGGCTGCTGCGGCGTTGAATCTGGTTAGGTATTGCTGCAGCTTTTCTCCAGGTTTCTGTTTGACGCTGGATAAGGAATAAGCGTCCTTAGGTTGCTCTACATGAATGCGGAACTGACTGATAAATTTTTCTTTCAACATTTCCCATGAGCTGATGGATCCTTGGGGTAGATGACAGAACCAGGAGGTAGCAAGATCTGCTAAGAAGAGCGGAAAGCATTTGCACAGTACTCCCTCTGTTGCTCCACCCATGAGCATATGCTGCGTGTACCTCTGTAAGTGTACAACGGGATCGGAGGTTCCTTTGTAGGGTTCCATTGTTGGCATCTTCCATTCTCGGGGGGTGATAGCAATTTCGATATTGCGGGCGAAAGGGCTGGTTACCCTAGCGCCTATCCCTCGATCTCTTTGCTCCCGTTGGACACACTCTCTGAATAAGCGCGCCATCCTTTCATCAGAATTTGGAGCAGACAGAAATGAGTTTGGTTCTGTTCTGTGGGGTTGATTCCGTCCAGACAACCTGTAGGGATGGTATCGTCTATCATTCCTCATATTTTCCAGTGGCTGCCTTTGATCTTCTGGGAGCATGCTTCGGTCAGCTACAGTTGGCCCTTGCCTTGATCTTCCCCTGTTGGGTTCTGATCTAAGCACCTCCTCGGGTCCAACTTCGGGCTGAACTCTAGCTCGGCCCCGTTCACTGGTGTTTCTGTGGTTAGGCAGCATGACAGGCTCAGCTGCAGTTGACCTTCGCCCGGTACCTTCCCTATTGGGTTCGGTACCAAACGTTTCCTCAGGCCTAACTTCGAGCTGGGCTCGGTCTCGGCTCCTACCACGGCTACTTCTGTCGTTAGCTCCTTCGAAGAAGGAAGATCTTTGCTGTCTCTGAGATCCTCCAGACTGGGACTCGCCCCATGATTCAGTGTTGCGGTTGGATTCTTCAGCGTCCCTTAAGCGTGACATGAGATGGTCCACCAAGGCTTCCTGCTGGGACGTGAAGCGGTTAGTTACTTCAACAACAACTCTGTCCAAATCTGCCCTAGTAATTGCTCCAGGCTGTTCTGTGGCAGGAGTGGTTGGGTTAGCCTGTCCTTCATTTGTTACCGTTGCTGGAGGAGGACGATTTACTTGATTCGCGACAGCTGGATCAGGAAGACTACTGGATGCGATGTTTTTTCCTTTGTTAACATCTTTTCTCTGTTTGGGAGGCATGTTTTCCAAGTGGCGGACGATGCTGTTAGGAAAACTCGCTAAGTAGATGAAGCTGAAGCTTCGAGTTTCTAGTTCTCTCAGTGAAAGCACCAAAAATGTTTGCACAAAAAATGGACAAACACCTCAAAGTTGTATGATTTAGTAGATCTTATGTTGTTCTTAGTGATTTAGGTGATTTATGCAAATATATGAAAAGCAGGGGCTAAACTGTAAAAAGACACGTAGATTTATAGTGGTTCAGCCAGAATGTGCCTACGTCCACTTTATATGTTATTTCTCTTCTCTTGTTTTGATTGCAAGTACAAAGCTTTGATACAAGTAAAAGAAAGTTGTTTGAAAGTTCTCTCCGTGCTTGAGCTCTCAAACTTGTCCCCATTGTTGTACCCCTGCCCCTCTATTTATAGAGTGAGGTTGGGAGCAGGGGTCTTGGATGTATATAGCTGCTGGTGGGCCTGGGCTGATGCAATCTGGCCTGGCACACCTTGGTTCGGCATCCCATGGTTCGGTGGTAGGAGT
Organism: Allium fistulosum; assembly: GCA_030737815.1. Lineage (NCBI taxonomy): Eukaryota > Viridiplantae > Streptophyta > Magnoliopsida > Asparagales > Amaryllidaceae > Allium > Allium fistulosum. The sequence goes on along the minus strand of CM060908.1, from coordinate 78,480,992 downwards.
GCGATGGTTTGGACCGGTAATGCTTGGTCCGGTGGTTGGTTTGGTGAGGCCGGATGAAGGTTGGTCCGGTGGTTGGTTGGGTGAGGCCGGATGAAGGTTGGTCCGGTGGTTGGTTGGGTGAGGCCGGATGAAGGTTGGTCCGGTGGTTGGTTTGGATCGGTGGAGGGGATTTGGTCCGGTTGTATTTGGTTCGGTGGTAGACAGGGAGTGGGTTGATTCAGTGTTTGAAAACTTGGCCAACAACCATATATTGAATCAGTTATCTTTATTATGCATATTTCTGTTTCTTGTAGCTGTAGTACTAAGATCAAAAAATATATTTTTATAGTCTTATCAATTGAAGTAGATTGATTTCTTAAAAAAATTCTTCTATTTCCTTATCTTATCAATTGAACAGGATAACGTATCTTAATGATTCAATGGGGATATCCGCTTTTATGTTGATATTTGATATTTTATTGCTAATAACTTGGAAAGTAAATGGATTCCCTGTGCCAGTGATATTAGTATCAAATACTGTAGCCAAAGGAGCAGTTATTTTTGTTTTGCTATGGAGACTGATTCATACTTATTTATGTGATATATTCCTTAACATACAACTTGATTTTTCACAGTTTGTTTAGATGGAAGTGTGCCGACTCATCGTATTGCAGCTGGTTTTAGTTCTAGTGGAAACAATTGGTTCGTTCACATGGAGGTAAATATTTCTATCCAATATTTGACTTTTTGTTTATATTAATATTTTTCAAGCATATGGTTTATAAGTCACTGCAAAAAAATAGTTATTAATGAAATGATTCGATGTTAGAATTCATGTAATGTGAATTATATAAGAAGAAAAAGATAAGTCTTTGGCATATGTGGATATCATTCTCAATGTCTTCAATTTGTAAGTTGCACAGATGATTTTTAATTAGAGGAAATCCTCGATAGGCTTGTTTATTCTGTTTTATGTACTTCTATCAGCTATAAATAAACATATGTATAATTATTTACTTGTTTAAATGAAAAGTAATGGCAAAAGAACGTCAACTTTTAATTTGGTGTACAATTATTTATGTATAATTATTTAATAAAATAGAGATAATACCTGTGAAACATGGGGTATTTACGATATTTGGTGCTCTTTTAATCTCTTGGTATAAACCTTGATACACCATATACTGGTTTGTTTTTGTCTCTTTTATATGCATTTTGAGTTCCAGTTCAAATATGATATAAAAAATAGCTGTTATAGAGATATTAACGAAAAGTGGCACTAAATAAGTCACGTCATAAATGCATCTCAACATTTTAGAACTGAACCAATTGTTGTTGGAAATGTGACTATATGCTGAATGGAAATGTGACTATATCTGAATGGAAAATTGTTGTTGCTTTCAGGTGGAAGAATGCATCAGGCATTGAAGGTGACAGTGTAGAAGAGGAGCAAGCAATGGTTGTTTGGATGGAACAGCTCAACTTCAGGTAGCTCATGTACAATATAGGATGAAGGTTTGTGCATTTGAAGACCATCTTCTGGTTTATTTATCCACTGTCAACGATACATTCTCTTCTCTGTATATATGTATTTTTGTGTGTCTATATATAACACGCTGCATTTATTTTTTACTACCAACTGTCTGATTATGTACTGTGGAATTTATTTATGTTTTTTATTCTTTTGTAGAATTATTAAATCTGATCATGTATTTGCCATCAAATTTAATTTTGAATGATTGTAATATTGCACGCAATAATTGTTTGTTATAATCGATAATATATATATATATATTATATACATACACACACACACAGATATATATATATATTCTATTTGAGTACTGCAATAATGGTTTCTGAGAATGGCTCTTTTGCATCAGGTATAAATAGCTGATACAATAAAGGGATTAGTTTGCATCAGTTGTTATAAAAAACCGATGCAATAGAGGGATTAGTTTTCATCGGTTTTCAACAACAACCAATGCAACAAGTTCCTTTGTTGCATCGGTTTTCATTACAACCGATGCAACATGGAGGCTGTGTCCAAGCAACCAACCATGATATTTTGCATCAGTTGTTAGTAACAACCGATGCAAAAAGGACCTTTTTGCATCGGTTTCAAAACTGATGTAAAAGTGTTAAGCCTGTTGCATCGGTTGCATATGCATCAGTAGTTGAACTGATGAAAAAGGGGGGTAAACAACCGATGCAAATAGTCTGTTTTGTAGTAGTGACAATAGTCAAATACAAGATCAGAATACATCACTGGAATCAACTGAATATCTGAAAGCTGGATAAATAGCTGGATCTCCAAGCGAAGCTCCAACTCCAAAGGTGAGCCTCGAATACTGGTACACTCAGTCTGACCCGAGCGTAAAGCAAAACACAAAACACTCGAGTCAGGATTAACATTCTTATATCAATAAATCCAACTCAAGCGAAATAACAACTGAAAATACAAGTAACTCAAAGGATGTTTGGGATAACCATCTTCTAAGGATCCGTTAAACTATTTATATATAGTAGTGTACGCTAAGTAGATAATGCCTATCAGTAATATAAAGTATCAAAATAGCGTTAAGGCGTTACCATTACCCCCCTTAACACATTTTATATAAGCATCATAGTCTATATAGCACTGTAAACTCCACCGTAAACTAGTGTCTATCAGGGAGTACTCCATAGGTATAACACGAAACAAATCGTAGTGGTCGCGCATAGGGATACATGTATGACAAGGCACATGAGGCAATACCCAAGGTAGTGAAACTACCGTTTTCCTGATCCGGACTGGTGAGAACGCATCGCCGCAACGATCGCAACACCGCGAAACAACACTCCCAATTCAAGGGTGCGCACCAATAAAAAACAAGCAATGAGTAGTTTACGAAGAAGTGTGTCCGCTAGAGGTAGCTAACCTCACTGGCCCGGCACGGCTACTGTTTAAGTCATTTCCAATTTGACACAAGTGTCAAGGTCGTCTATTATCGTTCTCTTTCTTCAAATCCAGCAACTTCATCATTCCAACCACTTCATTCTGGATCACACTCCACGTATAATAGTTTATAAAGTGGTTTTCGGTTTAGACAGAGAGTATGTCCCAAACTGATCCCGGACTCTTTAATAACTACGTAATTATTACACTGATTGGTCATTTAATAAACTTTCAAAATAGTTCATATTTCAAAACCAAAATATCATTGCCATTTCAAAACCATATCAATATGATATCACTTCCATTTCAAAACCAAATACGATATCATTTCCATTTCAAATATATCCATCTCAAATGTATCCATTTATAAAATCTTAGTACTTCAAAGTTATAACACTTTCTAAATCAAACACTTTGGAAATCATAATACTTTGGAAATCAAAATTTAGAAATCATAATGCTTTGGAATCATAACACTTCCTACTTAATAAATAAAAGTATATATAATAAAATAGTTTATAATTTAAAAATAGTTTATGTAAAATAGTTATAATTTGAAATAGTTTATATTAAAAATAATTTATATTAAAATAGTTTATATGAAATAAAATTATAAAGTAACATATATAAATAGTTTTAAATATAATTTAAAAATACTTTATATAATAAAATAGCTTCCTCAAATTTCACAAATCAATTCCAAATCAACACCAATCCCAAAATTTCAAATTTAGTCAAATCTCAAATCATCCATTTCAATTCAATTCAGTTCGCAATAAACCATTATAAAGATTTCAAATATCGATTTGAACCATAAATAAACCATTTAAATTTCGATATATTCCAAAGCTTTAAATATTTCACAATCTCAAAACTAAATTTGATAATTTTATATATATCTTAATTTAACTTTATTATTATTTAGTTTTGAAATATTCACTTAATAAATCCAATATTATTTAAATAACCCCAAATTACAAATAAACTAAATATTTCCTTCATCTTATTTAAACTTGAAATATTCATTTAAAATCATCTTAAACCAAAATCAAGTTATAAAATCATATCCCTTAAAAAACCCAAATTTCATAAGTTCAGATAGATTTATTTAAATATAATACTTAATTAAATATAATTTAAATCAATTTCAAATCTATCTTCTCAACCTTAATTTATTTTATCATTACAACTCTATATTAAAATATAATTTAAATAAATACTCAACCATATAATATTTTAATAAAATCAAACTTTATTATTAAACTTATTTTATATTAAAACAAATTTATACATAGCTTAAAATCAAGAATTTAACTATATATAAAATAACATTTATATAATATTTAGAAATCAATATTTTTATAAACCATATATTTCTTTCCAAAACCATAGAAATCTTTTTCAAAATATTTATATATATAGACCGACGGTGTTTGTATATAATTTTCTATCCTATGGTCAAGTGATACGGATATTTATTATTTCAATCCGCAATTTAAAATATATTCCGGTATATATCTTTTCAACCCGAAATCCCAAATTCAATTCAATGAAAATCGCTTGGGTTTATCATTTCAACCCATAATGATTTTCTCATATTCTACAGATCGTTCGGGTATGTATCATTTAAACCCATAGTGAATTCTATACTAATAGGGAACTTGCAGAGTGATAACAAATATGATAATAATATAACAGGCATATATCATCAATATAAATAACAGATAATGGTGTCAGATGTCATAAGTGAACAGATACAGATAACATCATATATATAATAGTGTAAATAACTAACAGCAGCATATTTCAATTGTTGTTTCAATTGAAATCAAATTTAATAAATAAAAGAACGTTAATCGTGAGTGATTGCTCACCTTTCAAGGCTAGAGGAACTTGACAACTCGACAAGATACAAATTGAATCGTGAACCAACCGATTGACCGATCCAACGACAAATCTCAAAGCGAAGCGGAAGCAAATGGAATCGAGATCGATGAGACAAAGCTGAGAATTTGAAATCGATGAAAACAAATCAAAATCAGCTAGATATAGCTGAAACGAGATACATAATATATATAATCAAATTTTTTAATTTTAAAAAAAAAACACTATGTGATATATTTAAACATAATATATCAATAAACAATCTATATATTATATTACACTATCATAGTTTTTTTTAACATTCAAAATTAGTATTTATAAAACCAATTTAAACTTCTCCATTAACATTTTAAACATCAACCGTAAACATAAATAAACATTTTTACACACACATATGTGTAGCTCAACTCATATATACTAATCTGTATAAAAAAATATAGTCCTATATGCTTATATACGTATTATAATTTAAACAATACTTATTTACTAACTGACATATTTTTTTTTATAAACTTCTTTAATTACAAACTCACCCAGTTCATTAACCTTATGTAACCTTATATAGCTTTATATGTTAGCACCCAGATTGTATATAAGCTAATATATCTAAAGACTGACATAACATATGAAACCATATATATACAAAACAATGTATATTTATGCTAAGATCGATATATATATAAAATATGTAGACTTTATACGTACAAATATACAGACTTATATTTTAACACACTACTTATGTAAACTAATATAGACAAAGTTTAAAAATCTAACGTATATATAGCAGAAAAATAAAGCTTAGAATATAAACAAACTGTAATAACCACTGTACAAAAATATAAACAAACTCTAACTCATTCCATAAACATACGTACTGCTATGCAAACTTAGAATAAACTAATATATATACATATAAACTGAAAGATATGTATACCTGTTTCTAACTTAAATAAACTTTATATATATAACAGTTTAAGCATCCAACCCATATAAACTCATATGTACATACGAATACAACACAGACCAATTATACTTATATAACATATATATATTTCTCTTCACCTATATAGTCATATATATAGTTACCAAAACTTACAACGTTAAAATTTTTATATACTATACAACATATAAGTATAAGTTTATATAAAACAATATATATAACCCTTGTATAATACAACTTTAAAACTAAACAGAGACAAGTATCAGATCAGCCCATATAACAGACTTATATAACAGTTGCATTGGGAAGATAGCTTATATACTATAGATACCCTATAACACACTTTCAATATTTTATAACCATAGACCATTTATATATATATTGAACATATAATTCTTTTCAAAGTATATATATGTAAATTTTCTATATTTGAAACCAACTTAAATATACTTATTTAAACTAATATTTATACAGACTGGGCTAATATATAACAAATGTATATATATTAATATACTCACCTATATCAACATACATGGGATGGGACCGTGGCTCACGGCTAGGAAGAGGTGCGTAGGTGAAGGCCGAAGGAGAGATGGCGAGTGGCGAGTGGAAGGAGAACGAGAGGCCAAGGGTGGGGGGGGGGGTGAAACTCGTAGCAGTGGAAGGCTTTCGGTTTCGGTGTCGGGTGGTGCGAATAGGATAAAATTCTCGGCGAAGCAACAACTCTGGGAGAAGGAAGGCTGAAGAGAGAAGTGGTTTAAACGATACAAGCTTCACCCATTTTTCTTTTTATTTTATTTTTTTTTATAAATTTTGGGATGAAACTGGTACCAAATAGTAGATACAGGAACCTGTAGAAATGCAAATCAACAAAATTTGAAGAGGCAGAATAATGACCGGTTGGAATGATAAAAGTCGCATTGGATTCTGAGAAGAAATAAAAGCAAACAATCGTGGACAACGAAGGGTCACCAAAAATATAAAAAGGCTAAATTGGGTATCAATACGGTTATCCTACGTTTTACAGATCCCGTCGCGTACCAGAATTCAAAACACAGAATTGAATATACCGTAGAGATCAGCACGACGAGAAGATCAAAATGGTATACAGATATCGGTGGTACGATCATCTTATCAAAAGTCGATAATCGGTACCGAAAATGCTACTAATTTGCCGAAAATAAGATAAATGAAGCAATAATAGTCAAAATTTGGAGAAACGAAATATGACGTCTCACTCAGAAGATGATTTACAAATTTATTGTATAAAAATATTCAGGTTTGGAAAACATTTTATTATCATCAAATATTAACTTATTTAAATTTAAATAAAATTGCACTAGAAAATAAACTTCCATGTTATCTGATGAAAATTTACCATTTGCTATGTTTAATTAGACGTATTCCAAATAATATATTTTAATTTCAAAATTTTATTATTTAAAATTTCAAAAAAATTCAATTAATTAAATAAATAAAACCACTGAAATTTACGGGTCGTTACACGTGTGCTTATGTCCCGTCCAAATCAAGTGAGTGTACCTAAAGCTCAAAAATCTAGAGGTTGTGTCTCGTAGCCTTGAAATCGAGATTGTATTGGGTTTACCTTTTGTCCTTTTAAAGATTGGCATTTGGAAATAATTTGTACAAGCAATTGTACGGGACTGGATGTAGGGTAACTCCGAACCAGTATAAAAATCCCTAGTATGATCTCTCTAATTCTCTACTTTTTACTTTACGACATTTACACTTATTTATGTTTGCATTTATGATTGTTAAATCTATGTTGATTAATAATAATCTTGAAAGAATTATAAAGAGATTTATAAAAATTAGAAAACACTATTCACCTAACCTCTATTATTTAATTAGCCTTAAGATCCAAAATTCCGCAACCCACACTTGGTAATAGAGCACTATGTTTTCAGAAACTCATAATTTGATTTTTTAAAATTTAAATGGCTAGCAATATTTGTAACAATTTTGAAAAAAACAATTTTGTGAAACCAATATGTTTTTAGAAATTATTTTTTTTTGAAAAGTCGCTTGATTTATTGAAAATGTATGATTTTGAATTGCAGGAACAAGTTTGTTGTACGGCTGATGGTGAACAGACACTTGAAAATCAAATATCACAAATCAAGAAGGACAAGTAGATAGTAGATAGTGGATGTTCAAGACACATGATTTGAAATCCGAAGATCTTGAAAGATATAGTTTATAAAGATGGTGGATCTATAATTTGGAGATAACTCAAAAGGATATGTGATTGGCAACAACAATATCGGTAACTCTAAAACAGATATGTGATATTTCTAATTAGGAATCTAAAACATAACTTGCTTAGTATTAGTCAATTGTGTGATAGGTTTCAAAATTAAGTTTGAAAAGATAACCACCATATCGAAGATAATGAGTCAAACATTATCTTTGAAGGTATTAGGAAATGTAACATCTAAATTTTAAGTATGAAAGTGTCCAATAATAATTTATGTCTTTTGGCTGAATCTAATAACCCATGTATTTGGGACAAAAGATTTGGTCATTTGAATTTTAAATACCGTTCTAAAGTTACTAGTTATGAACTTGTTAAGTGTCTTCCTAAAATAAATTTTAATGTCAATAATTTATGTGATGCTTGTCAATTAGGAAAACTTCGTAAAAGCTCTTTGAAATCTAAAGATATGATTTCTACTCATCCTCTTCAACTTTTTCACTTAGATCTTTCCGGACCTTCACAAATACAATCAATAAATCACAATAGATATGTCTTTCTAATTGTAGATGATTTTTCTAGATTTACATGGACAATTTTCTTGAAACTTAAAAGTGATGCTTTTAAAATATTTAAAATTTTTACTAAAAGAATTCAAAATCAAATGTCAACTAAAATTAAAACAATTAGGAGCGATTATGGAGGAGATTTTGAAAATGGTCTTCTTGAAAACTTTTGTAATAAGAACTGAATAACTTATAATTTTTCTTTTTCAAGAACACCTCAACAAAATTGAGTAGTAGAATGTAAAAAATAGAACTATACAAGAATGTACTAGAACAATGTTAAATGATAGTAAATTACTAAAAAAACATTGGGCTGAAGCAGTTGCTATGGCTCGTTATATTTTAAATAGAATTTTAATACGACCTTTTACTAAAAAAATTCCATATGAATCATTTTATAATAAAAAGCCTAAAGCATTGTACTTTAGAGTTTTTTGGTAGTAAATGTTTTATATTATATACAAAAGATAATTTAGATAAATTTGATGCTAAATCAGATAAAGGTATTTTGATTGGTTATTCAAATAGAAGTAAAGTTTATAGAGTTTTTAACACCATAACTAACACCATTGAAGAAACATTACATGTTTCATTTGATGAAAATTTTAAAATCAGTAATACCAGTTTTGATGAAGAAGAAAATGTTGATAAAACTAATGAAATTATTAATAATGAAATCATTAATGATGAAAATAATAATAATCCAAAAATTTACATCCAAATAAAAGAACAAAATATTTGAAAAGTCACCCTATAGAAAATATTCTAGAAAATATAGAACATGTTGTAAAAACAAGAAATCAATTAAATAAAATGAGTAATGTTGCTTTTATCTTAACTATTGAACTCAAAAATCCAAAGGAAGCATCATTAGATAATTCTTGGATTCTTTCTATGCAAGAAGAACTGAATCAGTTTACTAAAAATGATGTTTGGGAATCAGTCCAAAGACCTAAAGACAAATCTGTAAGAGGAACTAAATGGGTATATAGAAATAAAATAAATGAACAAGGAGAAGTTATTAGAAATAAAGCACGTTTAGTTGCTTAAGATTATAGTCAAGCGGAAGGTATAGGTTTTGATGAAACTTTTGCTCCTGTAGCCAGATTAGATGCTATCAGAATTTTACTTGCTTCTGCAAATTATAGTAACTTTAAATTATTTCAAATGGATGTCAAAAGTGCTTCTATAAATGGATTTATTAAAGAAGATGTTTATGTAGAACAACCCCAACTTTTTGAAGATGAAAACTACCTAATCACGTTTATAAATTAAAGAAAGCTTTATATGGTTTAAAACAAGCTCCTAGAGCAAGGTATGATAGAATAAAATCCTACTTATTACAATCTAATTTTGAAATAGCAAAGGTAGATAGAACTCTATTTATTAAATGAAATAATAACGATATTCAACTTATACAAATAAATGTCGACGATATTATTTTTGGTACAACAAATGAGCAATTAAATAAAGAATTTTTGGATATAATGACCAAGGAATTTGAAATGAGTCATATGGGTGAACTAACATTCTTTTTAGCACTACAAATAAGGCAATTAAACAATGAAATTTTTATAAGTCAAGAAGAATATGCAAAAGACTTAGTTAAGAAATTTGGAATATCAAATACTAGTGGTAAGCTAACTCCCATGGAAACTAATGGGAAATCAAACAAGGAAAACTCAAAAGGTGTAGATCAAAAATTATATAAAGATATGATACGATCATTACTTTATATAATTGCTAATAGAGCAGATATAATGTATAGTGTTTGTCTACGTTCAAGATATCAATCTCACCCTAAAGAAACTCACCTAAAACCAGTGAAAATGATACTAAGATATGTAAATAATACCCTAGACTATGGACTTTCTTTTTATCCAAAAGAAGATTCTTTCAATTTAATCTTATATAGTGATGCTGACTATGCCGGTTGGAAATCAAACCAAAAAAGTATAAGTGGAATGTGTCACATTTTAGAATATTATCTTGTTTCTTAGTTTAGTAAAAAGAAAAATTCGGTATCTCTGTCCACAATAGAAGCATAATATATTTCAGTCGCCTTAGCATATTCACGAATTATTTATATGCTATAAACGTTAAAATATTTTGGTTTAAATTTTACCAAATCATTAATATACTATGATAATACTAATGCAATAAATCCATTTAAAAATCCAACACATCAAGCTAGAACCAAACATATAGATTTAAGACATCATTTTCTGAGAGATAACACAAATTAGGAAATAACTTCACTCGAATTTATAAATACTTAAAATCAAATAGCCGATATTTTAACAAAATAATAAACTCAAACATCTTTTATGAAGCTTAGAAGAGTGTTAGGAATATGTCCTTTCTCTGAAGTATAAATATAATAAAATTAAAATTACATACTTAAAAGGAAAATAAAATGTCAAAATTGAACTACGGATGTCGACATACCTCCTCCGTATATGTCGACATATACTGGTAATTTTAGAAAACAGATTTCCCTCCTAAATTCAAAATTCGAAATGCAATTATGTAACCACCAAATTCGAAATTAAACCCATTTTTTGTCTTTTTTCTTTTGTAAATTCTGAATAAAAAGAAATAAATGGCTTCCTCGAGTTTCAAATGCCCAAGAGAAGAGAACGTACCCTTTTCCTTTCAAACTCCAACTCTGGGCGCTTTCCAGACCACCACCATGACCAAAGTTACCAAGATTGAAGAAGAAATAGTGGTTGTTCAACTACGCCTCTTGAAAGAACAAGAGAAGCAAGGGTGGATTCTTTGTAATCTCTAGAAATACCTATTAGATAATCCAATGAATCCAATTGTAATCGAAGAGGATAATCCTAATCTAGTCATTTGCAATCCTATGATTGATGAAGAGGAAGAAGAAGAGGAAGAAGAAGAGGAAGAGAAAGAAGATGCTGATGAGGTTGAATGCGTTGGCGAAATATGCTTAGATCGAGATGGAAATCTCATCAAATGAAAGGGGAACTTCTATCTTCACTACCCATTCCATCATATCCATAAGTCACCCATAATCAAGAGAAAAGCATAGAGTTAAGTATGCAATAGTTTGGTTTGTTAGGATTAGATTTGGTTTTGTGTGCATTTTAATTTTTAATTTGGATTTGTGTGTTTTAATTTGGTTTGATTGATGTGTATGTTTGAATTGGATTGGTTTATGTATAGTTTGAAATTTCATAAATAAAATCAACTTTCATTACCATACATAATATTGTTTAAATAAAATAGCGCATTATTTGTCTTATACTTATCATATATAATCATATCAGTCTAACTTGGATTATTGATTTTGAATATATATTTTCTAAGCATTTATGTTAGGAGGAGTTTTAGTTTTTCACCCATTTTTTCTGATGACAAATGGGGAGAAAAAATATAAAATATACATATGCACATATTAAGGGGGATTTATCTAACTTAGGAGGAGTTATATCACGTTTATGTGTACAAGATATTAATGGTTGTCATCATAGAAAAGGGGGATTGTTAATACTTCAGTTATTGATTTTGATGATAACTACCTTAATAAATAACAATACACTTTCATATAAAATATGGATACTAATGTTTTGACAAGTTATATAATATATAGTGCAAGATATTATACAGGTGTTGAATCAAAGACTGTACATCATAAAGCCTCAAAGAATGGACATGAAGACTCATGAGTATAATGATCAAGATACGAAGATCTCATGACTATAGTAAAGTTCATTGAGTCATAGAATATTGTTAAAGTCCCTGGTAGCAATCTTTGACCCTTATTTCTCACTTTTTAATCCTTATCTTTAAAACAAAATATATTTTTAAAATATATTTAAAAATATTTTATAAAAGTTTTTCAAAGGTTAAAATGTTTATAAACTATGTCCAAACCATTTTACAAAGTATCAAATTATTTTACATAATAGGATTTTCAAAACATTTTAAAATAAACAGGTTTCCAAATTACACAAGCCTATGTCGACATAAAAGCAGATGATATGTCGACATACATGTTGTAATTTTGAAATTCAAATTTTGAAATGAAGTGTCTATTCATCGTAACTCTTCGTAAATAGACATGTCAGTTTATTCTCTATGTATAAGGGGTTTTCAAATGATTTTTAACAACTACTTTCATATTATCTTCTCTCCTCTTACTTTGCCAAAATTTCAAGTTAAAATTCATTCAAAACTTCTCAAATTTAAACCAGAATCAATTCAATCTTCATTGTATTGATTCTCTACTATTTACTTTCTGATTTCAATCATCTCTCTCTCTTTCAATCAAAGACCAAAGTGTTGTCAAAGAGGCTATAAGATCAATTATAACCAAATACTTAGAAATTGTCTTTGGTAAAACCATCAAACTTTAGTTGTATTTGCGTGGGTGTGATTGTAGCCAGTTCAAATCAATTGGGTGTGCTTGATGTCCTAGAAATCCAAGTGGGGGTGCTTGTGTCCTGTCCAAATCAAGTGAGCGGACCTAGAGCTCAGAAAATCTGAAGGGTGTGTCTTGTAGCCTTAAATCGAGATTGTACCGAGTTTTCCTTCTACTCGTTTAAAGATTGGCATTTGAAAAGAAATCTATACAATGTACGGGACTGGATGTAGGGTAACTCTGAACCAGTATAAAAATCCCTGGTGTGATCTCTCTAATTCTCTACTTTTTACTTTATTGCATTTATACTTATATGTGTTTGCATTTGTGATTGTTCATTTTGTGTTGATTAACAATAATCTTGAAAGAATTTTAAAAGATTCATAAAAATTAAAAAACACCATTCACCTCCCCTCCCCCCCGCCCCCTCTATTATTTAGTTAGCCTTAAGATCCATAATTCTGCAACCCACAATAAATACATATTCATACAACTTAATTAGCAAGCAACACAATCCATATGACTTGTTAGATTAAGTGTGCTTGTTAGATTAAATAACTAACATCTAACAACTCAAGTAGTATACATTTTTTCAAAGCAATAATATACTTCAAAAATCACTCAATTCCAACATTTTAATTTTAATATCTTAAACATTACCGTTTAAAAATAATATTAATAACGATAATAATAATTTTTGTAAAATTTCATTTAAATTAACAATATTATTATTACTTTACATCAAAACTATAGTATTTATTTAAATCATTTTTCCACAATTATTATATATCATCCAATAATAACAACATTCGATATTAAATCCCAAAAACCCATTTAAGTGTTATTTACATCAAAAATAGTAATATTTTTTCCCAAAAATACTCATGGAAAACATCTCTTTATTATTATTGTTATTATTCTTAAAATACCTTTTATTTTATTACTTAAATAGTAATAATAATAATACTTTTTTCATAACACCGTAAATAATTATATTATTATTTACTCAAAATATAGATAATCTTCCAAAACCATATTACCAGTTATTGAAATTTTGCCATACTTCCAAAATAATAATAAATTCTTGATTCAAAATAGACTTTTTTCGTTTTTGTTTTAGAAAGATATTTTTCCAAAATTCATAAATAATACCATTATTCATTTTAAATACAAATCCCTATATCGCAATTCCATAAAAAAACATTTCCAGAAAGTGTGACGACCCGCCTTTTTCGAACTACTCAAGTCGACAATAAACCACATATGTCCGACCCGAATCGTTCAAAAAGACGAATTATCAAGAGGTTTTTTTTCAAGAAAAGAGTAGAAGAAGAGAAAAGAACAATAAATAGAATCTCACAGTGGAAGGATAAAATATAATAATAACATAATTACAAAGCTGTTTATCAATATACATTTGATTCCATTTCAATATTATCAGAGTAGTACATTTAACTGAATATACAAATTTAATGCAGCGGAATAATAGTAGTAAATACAGTCTTCCAATCTCCATCTTCGTCCTCAAGTACTAATGTCTTCGTGATCTGAAACAACTCGGGCTAACCCGAGCGTAATGAAAGGACAATACACTCGAGTCAGGACTATATTTTCGTATGCAAGTAAATTCAAATCAAACAATATAGGTACAGTAGTTTAAGAGACTAAACAAATTGCATCGACTTCGCATGAGCAATTGAATTCAAGTTTGAATTAAATTTTCTCATTTCGATTTATGAATCAATATTAAACTTATTAATAATATACTCATTTCGGAAATAATCTCTTCGACCAAATTCTCTATTTCATTTCATAGAACCATTTTATATAAAAGATAAAATATCTTTTATTTTCCAACATTTCATTTGTAAATACCGTCTTTCAATTTACCTTTCAATATATATTTTTGTGAAAATCCTATTTCACCATTACACAATTGCCAAATTTCTTTACTATTCAAATTACCAAAGTTAATTAAATCTCTAAATAGAAAAGATTTATTATTAAATATTAAATTTAATTAACTTCGGAATTAATTTACTTAATATCTTAATTTAACACTTTCAATTGAACTTTAAATCAAAAAAATTCAATTTAATCATTATATTTTAATTCAATAAAATCAATTAAAATTCTCTTTTTAATTGAATTAAATATTTATTTAAAATTTAATTACATATACAATATTAACAAATTTCATTAAATTTCAACCAATATAACAAGTTTAAATCTCATTAATATTTTACATAACCATTTCAATTCAATTTCATAATTTCAAAATAGTTCAATTAATATTTCATTTTAAAGTCTAAATTCACTTAATAGATTTCCAAAATTAAATATTAACTTCAACGTGAAATTTCAAATTTATAATTCACGTTAAATTTCTAAATTATTCTTAGTTTCGAATTTAAATATCCAAAATAAATTTCAATTGACCAATCGGTGTTTATTATTTAATTTTCTATCCTAGGCCAATTGATTTAATTTTGGGTATATATCATTACAACCCATATCCCGGTTCAAATTTCAGTGTCCAAATCAATGCATATAGCAACAATATAAAGGTGACAAAGTATCAATAAATCAACCAACATCCAATATCTAAAATTTCCCATAGTTAACAGGTTTCACAAGCAATTTGGGATCCCAATCAATAATTTAAACTATGTCAGTAAAATCATATATCGCAGCGTCGACAATCCATGATTTCCAATCCCAATACCAATCATATTCATCAACCAATTAATTATAAAAATCGCAGGATACTTGCAATATGAAAATCTAATTATGAGCTTAAAATCGCTCACCTTCGTAGCTTTGAAAAATGAGAATGGGTACCGCAATCCGGGTACAGACACATGCACACACACTAAGCGGGAAGGTGCTGACTGCTTCTCTCTTTCTTTTTCTTTTTTTCTCACAGCAACAATGCTTTTAATTTTTTTTCCTTTCTTCTGACGCGTGGCCTTCTACCATTTCACTGCAACATGCCTACTTCTCTGCTCTTATTATTATTATTATTATTATTTCTCTCTCACTCGGCTAGGCTGGTTTGAGCTACGAGGAGGCTCAGGTAGGAAAGGTCAGGGTCGTGGGCTGTGGCTTCGGCGAGGGGAGGTTGTAACAACCCGCATATTTATCGATTTTATATTTAAATATTTTATTTAAATATTTTATCGTTAGTCGGATGTTAGTACGAAAAGCTACTTTTTGCATACGGTCAAATTAGGACTCGAGACCACTTCCATTGAGTTCAAAATGACGCTTGCGATCTTTTTGAGTGTAAACTTCGATATGTTTGGAGATAGTGAAATTTTCGTCACTTTTTGCTTTGGGCTGAACTTCTTCTAACTCAGTCCCAACCCATCTCCTCTTCATCACTTCATCAAACACTTCAAGCTTCTTCAAAAATGGTGGAGGGAATGGGAAATTAAAATTCCTAGCTCAAGTCTTCAGTGCTAATCCAACATCTACTCCAAATTCAAGTGAAGAACATAGATTCAAGCTTGTTGTTGCTCTTGCTTAACTTTTAAGCTCTCCATCATCAATTTCGTGGAAAAGGTGAGATTTTTAATCTCACATCTTGCCTATAACTGTCATTGGATTGTTGGGAATGATTCCCCATCACTTTAGCATGCATATTTGCATTTGGTTTGGATTGGATTGGTGAAAAACTCCAATTTTCAGCGTTTTTGGAAAATTCCTGCACTTAGGTCGTTCTGGGCGTGCTAGGTCGCTCTGCCATTGAAAAGTCGCACACCATTTAGGTCGTTTTCGGCCTTAAATCCTCTCTACAGCTTAGGTCGTTCGCCACCTAGGTCGCTCGCGAGTTAAGCCTTAGGTCGTTTGGCCTTCATAACGTTAGGTCGCTCGCGTGTTAAAACTTTAGGTCGTTTGGCCTTTATAACGTTAGGTCGCTCGCGTGTTAAAACTTTAGGTCACGTGGCCATCCCACTTAGGTCGCAAGGCCACTAGGTCGTTAGACCTTTAACACTTTAGGTCGCGTGATCCCATCTCCTTTAGGCCGTTAGGTCCTTATACCTTTAGGTCGCATGACCTTGCCTAGGTCGTTAGGTTGCGTGGCTGTCCCACTTTAGTCGCATGACCACTTAGGTCGCACGACCTTGTTAGGTTGCTCACCCTTAGCTCGCGTACCTTCTTAGGTCGCGCACCCCTTTAGGTCGCATGACCTCATTTTAGACCTTAGGTCGTGGCAACGTTAGGTCGCTCGATATTGAATCATTCGCTCTGCTATGCGCTCGCCTTTAAGCCGCAGCACTTTAGGTCGCTCGGTCTTGTCCCTTGTTCGGTCGCATGACCTTTAATCCCTTAGGTCGCTCGACTTGTTCTTCTGCTAGGTCGCACGGCAGTCTACCCTTAGGTCGTACGACCTATTTGACTTAAAGTCTTTGCACTTTAATTCGACCACGTTAGGTCGCAAGTATATTCCTACTTTGATGGTTTTGGGATTGATTTCTTTGGACTTTACTCACGTCTTCGAACGTGAATTTATGTGATTCGATTTGTTTCAACAATCGTTTTGTGACTTGTCATTCTAAAGATATGAAGGTTTCAATACTAGTAGTAAATATCAAAACTCTTTCATCAAAACGATTTCAACACTATTTTAAATATAAAGCTCGTTTTTCTCAAACCGTTTTTCAATCTACTAGTATATACAAGCCTTTACTTCACTCGGATGAGAAATCGAATTAAACGACTTAGTAAAACGAGTGGTATGAAACGCTTGCATTCACTTCGTCGGTTAGCTCTTGGACTTGTTCGATTGAACTCCTTTGTGACAATTTCCTAGTGAAGATCTACAGTTTGTTCGTAAATATTTAAGTTAAGCTAGTGGTTATGGGACATGAAGCTAAACTCATATATTTACTGGCTTAGTGTAATTGACACTTCTTCATGATCATGACGATCATTTTTATGATTTAGACTAGCGATTGAGCGATGTCTCTTTGTCCGCGAGGGAGACTAGACCCCGCTTATGTGATGTTTCTACTCACATATATGGGGTAGCACCCCATGGTCTTCGGGCCGTTCATGTGTTAAAATTTAATGGATAGCTTCCATGAGATAGCTTCTCGTTCATGTGTTACACGCGTTGGTGAGTTTTCATGCTCCCGTTCATGTGATAGGCCTCCCCCTTTTTATGTGATTTCTGGATTTCGTGTGCTGATTTCTGGAATTTGTGCTTCACCAATTTTCATGTGTTTATCAGTTTTTGTGCATTGGTGAGTTCATGTGTCATTGACTTGTTATGAATACAAGTTTAGGGTATGATACCCTATTTTATCTTTGAGAAGATTCTTGTGATATTGATTAATCTCTTGTTGATTTTTAATTACATACTTATAGTAGTATGCCATTATGGTTATTACATGTTCATGCCATGTCTTTTACTTTATACCATATCATCTGATATTTATAGCTAGACTGATCCGTTTATTATTTTCTTATAAATAATACTCGGGTCAGACCGAGATGTTACAGGTGCTTCTGCTTGACTTCTCTTCAGGATTATTCTGACTTTTGGCTAACTACTTAGATTAGTAGTTTTTGGATGTACACAATTGAGATTTAGACTCTATGTTGTGTACTTATTCTTTTGTATAGCACATGTTGCTATTCTTTTGTATTATCGTGGATCTTTCCGACCACTACTCTGATGTACACTTTTATGTGTTATATATATTCATATCTTCTTCCGCCTTTGTGATATGGATGTCCGTGACTGATTTATGTTATGATTATTCCTATGTTTGTTTCCGAAGATTATATATAGCCACCGTGTGATAGCTTTGAGTTTGTATCGGTATGTCGGATTTCCTCCTTAAATGATATGCATTCTATTCTATCTGACATATCGGTGCTCGCACAAAGAAGTTACATGGATGGTCGCTCCTCCATAGCCTTATTCTCCGTGCTAATTGACAGCACTACATCGTAGTGTTCTTGGTTAGCGTGGGTATAGAGGTGGGGCGTCACAAAGGTAGTGCGGGTTCGTGGGCTGGGTTAAAGGCAGGGGCATGCGGCTTTTTTAGGAAGTGGGATCGGCTAGTGGAGGACTTTGGGTTTCGGTGCTAGGAAGATAGCAGGCCGGGTAGTGGGTGTGGGTGTTGGTCGTGGGCGAAGTTCAATGGAAGGGGAAGGTGCGGTTGTACAATGGAGTGGAGTGAGGTGGACATGAGGGTGGCTCAGGCTGTGTGAGGCGGAGGGTAGGAGGCGTTCAAGGTGGGTCGGGTGGTTCGTAGCGGGATGAAGGAGATGGGGAAGCAGACTGAGGACAGGTGGCTTTGGGTTTTGGTGCTAGGAGGTGGCAGGTCGTGCGGCAGTGAGGTGCGGTAGGGTTCAGGAGCGGGAGAGGGTGGTTTGCGGGAAACTGGTGGCGGTTTTGGGACGTAGGCGGCTGGAGGAAGGAGGCACAGTCTGTTGTGAGTTGTAAGGAAGGGACTCGGTTGGATTGCAGGGTGGTGGCGACGGTTGGGCAGGAGGTGAGTCGGCGGTGGGAATGCAAGTAGGTGAGGCTAAGGTGGTGGAATAAAAGAAGAGGGAGGGAGGTTACGTGTATGTGTTTGGTTTTATATAATTTATAACTTGGTAAATTTCTTTTCTCCAGCACTTTGCAGCGAAGAGAAGCATGTGTATGTGTGTGTGTGTTTATATATATATATATATAGAGGGAAGGGAAACATTAAATGCAGCATTTATTAAGTTGGGTTGGCATGCAAGGTAAATCGGCTGAAATAATGCAGGTGAAAAGAAATAATGTTGGCGGTGAAAAGAATGAAGAAATTATAACTCCAGGGCACGGTTACCGACCATTATCTCGCCCATTTAGCGTTTTACAACGGAAGCCAAAATACAAAAAAATATACCACAGAGATCAGCACGATGAGACGAATCCAACGATGAACTCAAATCTGTGTTACGACTCCCGTAGCAAAATTTCATCCGTCGTCGCTGTTACCGCTTCGAAATTGGACGACAACGGCAATTCATGATAAACGAAGCTACATAGGAAGAAATTGGACTGAACGAACTTTGGCCTTTTAATCAGAAAATTTTCTAGATCATTTCTATGTAAAAATATTCATACTTTAAAATTTTATAATTTGCACTAAAATTTGTGCTGACCGAGTTCCAAACAAATTTTGACGCAAAATAAATTTCGTTGGCCTTAATAAAATGGACGCATTTCAAATATCTAGTTTTTATTGCCAAAATTTTATTATTAAAAATAAGTTTTATTTCAAAATCTTCGTTAAAATTCTTACTTTAAATTGTTGAAAAATTCAGGTCGTTACAATCTCCCCCACTCAAAACTTTTCATCCTCGAAAAGAGCGGAATAAGAGAACAGAAAGATAAACAGAAATCTAGTTTTTAAACATTTAAGAATCGAAAATTTTCTTTGTTAAAAATTCTCTTATAACCAAATACTTTTATATCGAAATAATTTTATATTGAAAATACTTTTGATAACTCGATGTTTCAAAAAGTTTATCCTCGTTCTTACAGAATCTGGCAATACGTTGATCAGGCGTAAGGCTAGAAATCTCCAAGTACTTAGTAAACCCGTTTCAACACCCAGTGAAAATACTTAAAAAACTTTTAAAATAGATATGGAAAGTACAATACAATCACCGAAATCAAACGAATGGGATCGTCATGGAACGCAGTCCCTAAGGTCGCTCTCCCGCTAAGTCGAGAGGACAGAGCGACGCGACCTCAGGTGACTTAAGGCAGTCACTGCCCCATGCCTTATGCCATGACATCCAAAACAACCATAGATCGCAAATACACAATGGTTTCGCCTGGGTCCCCCAGGAAACATCCGTACCTGTGAGCAATCACTGCTCTACGAATTACGCTATGAAAAATACTCGCATGGATCGTAGTCTATTTAATAGTAACACTGGTGGTTACGTCGCTATCACCCATAGACTCAAGGCAATCATCAGCCCCCTCGAATTACGCCATGTGGACCGCAGGTACACAATGATTTCGCATGGTTCCCCCAGGAAACATCTGTACCTCAGGGAAATCACTCTACCCAAGCGGATTACGCCGAAAATGACCATAGATTGCAGTTACACAATGGTTTCGCTTGGTTCACCCAGGTAACATCCATAACCGTAAGCCTTCACAGCCCGACAAATTTCTCTATGCAGCCGAGTCAAAGGAAACTCATGAGTATTATGTCCGGAAAACCAACATAGATTAGGACCCATTTCTGGATCCACCCAAGTCCTTCTAGGATCAAATCAAAGAATCAACAGAATTGTATCTACAATGTGGCCACAAAGTAGATAGTCAACATAAGGTACTTCCCATATCTTCAATTTCAAAATGTATATCATCTATACATAGTACCTTTTCAAATCATCAATTTCGAATATATCATTCTTATATAATTCCATTATATATAAGATCATCGCTTTACAAATCGAGCATCTTTCAAAATCAATAGTTTTCGAAATAACTTCATACTTATACAAACCAGTTTCATATAAGAATTGAGAACTTTTAAATCAATATTTATATAGAGTCAAAGGTCTTCGAAATCAATCCATTCTCATATATCAATTCAGTTTCAAATCCATATATGATCTCAACAATCATTTTCCCTTTCAAATAGAATATCATTCAAAATTCAAAATTTCTAATCAATTATTTTTCACAACTTCAGTTCTATGTTTATATCAAATCATATAAAATCAAATTTCTTTCCGATCAAATACTTTTTAAAATCAATAGTCTCGAATATGTCAAATCACACTTATATAAATTCCGTTGTATATAAGATTATCTCTTCAGATCGAATACCTTCCAAAATCAATAGTCTTCAAAATCACCTTAAACTTATAAAACGTCCATCTTATATAAGAATCATTTTTTTTTCAAAATCAATTATGTTGCATGAAGAGCCATATGGGATTGAACATCTTTGCTTTATAAAAGGTTTCGAATGTAGAATAGTTTTGTATATAAAATAATATAAAATAGTTTTGTATATAAAATAGTTTGTAAAATAGTTTTGTATAATAGTTTTGTATATAAAATAGTTTGTAAAATAGATTTGTATATAAAATAAAATAAAATAGTTTTGTATAAAAAATTAAAATTAAAATTGTTTTGTGAAATTGTTTTAAATTAATAGTAGTTTGCATAAAAAAATTCCAACTTAAATTACAAAGGATATCCAACCCAACAACTTTCAATTTCAGCGTTAAAGCATATCAATTATATTAGAACTTAAGATGTACATATGTCATCATCACGCAATATCACATTCGATCGCTCGCTCAATCACACAAGTTCGCTTTTGAACTAGTATTGTTCATTCGACTTCCCTAATGCGGACTTCGATAAGGTTTCATGACTAGAAACCATCATTCTCCTTGCATAGCCATATACTATGATAGAGAATTTTGGAATCAAACCAAAAATCCATATCATATATTCATCATCAAGAATCGAATGAAAAATCCTAACACGAAATGGTGTAATTCAACTCAAACTTGAGTACTCAAATCCTGATCAAATTAATTATGCGAATAAAACAATATACATACAACTTACATATTTATTCCAATTTGTTTTAATCACAATTACATTTTAATTTAAATTCATTATTAATCTCATAGATTACCACAAATATCACTTCATACTTTAATATTTGTTTCATAGAATTTCCCCATTTAATATAAAACATTAATATATTCATTCTCATAACATTGCTAATATTTCTCTTCATTTTAAATTACATTCATTTTCACATGTGATATTTCTCATTTAATACTACATTTATTTGCGAATCATTTCATAAGAAATTTCCCTAAGTTTATAACCAATTTATAAAGGCTTAACTCCATTTTATAAGACATTACTCGAGTTTAAAGTTATCACAACTTTAATTATAACCATTTATTGCAACATCCAGTTATTTCACAAACAATTTACAAGTCATGACTTTATTTATAATCATATCACTTTTAGTTCATATTTGTTTATCCAATTAGTTTTCACCTATGATTTCAACAATCATTTTTCAAATTGAATATTATTTAATATATATTCATATATTTTAAAATTCCAAATCATCAGTTTTCAAAACTTTCTTTAGTTTCATATTTACATAAAGTCATATCTATATAAAATCAACTTCTTTTTCTAAAATCACTTCGTAAGTAACTATGTTTTAAAACCATAATTTCTTTTCAAAATCAAATACTTAACAAAAATCCTTTATACATAAATAACCGTAAAAAAATTTCAGATCATAAACATTTCTCAAACAATTTCATTATAAAAACTTTTCAAAACTAGATTTCACATTTGTACATAATTAAAATTTGCCTTCAAAATCATTTTGCAAATAAGTAAGGTTTTATAAGTATTTATGAAGTCCAAAGCATTTCTTAAAACTCAATTTCATTTAAAGTAGTTCAACCAATTTCCTCTTTGTATAATACAAAATAATCTTATTAATTTTACTTATCAAAATATTTAACATTTTTAAAACCTATCTAACTTTTATCTACTTTTTTTTAAATTTCAAAACTAAACTTCCTTCTAACTTTCCAGAATACTTTTATACTTTTCGAAAATGGTTTGATTTAAAAATTAATTCTTGGAAGCGTTCGACTATTCAAAATAGTTGAAAGAGCCATATTCCAATTAGAAACTGGAAATCGGCAAACAATCATCTAAACGAGATGCATAATCAATCCATTAATCAATCCCAATGCATAGGGTACAAGTGTTCATAATATCATTCAATCCGAAAACTAGAGAATTGAACACCGGGTTCATTTCAAATAGATATATACGTATACCTTTCGAATATCAAATCATACTTCAGGGATTTGAATCAAAATCAGTTTCATTAAATCAATCAAGTAGAAAAGCTACTATAGTGGCCTTTCTCCCACTTTTGAAACTCGAAAATGAATGTCGATGATGCGGTCGTCCTCATTGAAATTATTCTATAGCAATAGAAGCAAGTTCTAGACTTTTGTTTTCATTGAAATCATTTTGAAAGCATTTCTTATTCAGAAAAATACCTTTCAAATAGTATAATATATTTTTCAAAATCTGAAATCAATTTCAAGAATCCAGAATTCAGATTCTCAAATTTTCAGTTTGGATTTCTTTTCAGTCTTAAATCATATTTATATAAATCATTTCTCATATAGAATCATTTCACAATTGTATATGTTTGCTTAAATTGAATATACAACTTTTAATCAACTAAATTTTCCAAGAGTTTAAAGTTATAATAAGTTTACAAAACACTTGTATATATATATATATACAAAATACAAATACGTTCTCTCAACTCTTAACTCATTCTAGGGTACTACTGACCCTATCTCTAATGAGTTAATCCTATCAAAACTAATGTTCTCGCTTAACCTTCAGCTCCGATACCAAGTGTGACGACCCGCCTTATTCGAACAACTCAAGTCGACAATAAACCACATATTTCCGAACCGAATCGTTCAAAAAGATGAATTATCAAGGGTTTTTTTTCAAGAAAAGAATAAAAGAAGAGAAAAGAACAATAAATAGAATCTCACAGCGGAAGGATAAAATATAATAATAACATAATTACAAAGCTGTTTATCAATATACATTTGATTCCATTTCAATATTATCAGAGTTGTACATTTAACTGAACATACCAATATAATGCAGCAGAATAATAGTAGTAAATACGGTCTTCCAATCTCCATCTTCATCTTCAATTACTAATGTCTTCGAGAACTGAAATAACTCGGGTAGACCCGAGCGTAATGAAAGGACAATACACTCGAGTCAGGACTATATTTTCTTATGCAAGTAAATTCTAATCAACCAATATAGGTACAATAGTTTAAGAGACTAAATAAATTGCATCGACTTCGTATGAGCAATCGAATTCAAGTTTGAATTAAATTTTCTCATTTCGATTTATGAATTCATATTAAACTTATTAATAATATACTCATTTCAGAAATAATCTCTTCGACCAAATTCTCGATTTCATTTCACAGAACCATTTAATTTAAAAGATAAAATATCTTTTATTTTCCAACATTTCATTTATAAATACCGTCTTTCAATTAACCTTTCAAAATATATTTTTGTGAAAATCCTATTTCACCATTACACAATTGCCAAATTTCTTTACTATTCAAATTATCAAAGTTAATTAAATCTTTAAATACAAAAGTTTTATTATTAAATATTAAATTTAATTAACTTTGGAATTAATTTACTTAATATCTTAATTTAACACTTTTAATTGAACTTTAATTCAAAACAATTCAATTTAATCATTATATTTTAATTCAATAAAATCAATTAAAATTCTCTTTTTTAATTGAACTAATATTTGATTAAAATTTAGGGACAGTTTGGCACATGTCCCTAATAAGTTTCAAAATACACAAAAACCCCAGTAAAATAAAGTTTATAAATTAGGTCCCTAGAATTAAGTTACTGAATAATGACATACACTTATGCAATTATTCAGTGAATAATTGCAGACATTTATGCAATTATATCAAAAAATTGCGGAAAATTCCGCAATTATTCATCCAAAAAATTGCAGAAATTTACGCAATTTTTTCAAAAAATTGCGGAAAATTCCGCAATTATTCACCCAAAAATTGCGGAAATTTACGCAATTTTTTCAAAAAGTTGCGGAAAATTCCGCAATTATTCACCAAAAAAATTGCATAACTATATGCAATTACTTAGTAACTTAATTCTAGGGACCTAATTTACACACTTTTTTTACTGGGGTTTTTGTGTATTTTGAAACTTACTAGGGACCTGAGCCTAATATTCACTAAAATTTAATTACATATACAATATTAACAAATTTCATTAAATTTCAACTAATCAATATAACGAGTTTAAATCTTATTAATATTTAACATAACCATTTCAATTCAATTTCATAATTTCAAAATAGTTCAATTAATATTTCATTTTAAAGTCTAAATTCACTTAATAGATTTCCAAAATTAAATATTAACTTCAACGTGAAATTTCAAATTTATAATTCACGTTAAATTTCCAAATTCTTCTTAATTTCGAATTTAAATATCCAAAATAAATTTCAATTGACTAATCGGTGTTTATTATTTAATTTTCTATCCTAGGCCAATTGATTTAATTTTGGGTATATATCATTCTAACCCATATCCCGGTTCAACTTTCAATGTCGAAATCAATGCCTATAGCAACAATATAATAGTGACAAAGTATCAATAAATCAACCAACATCCAATATCTAAACTTTTCCATAGTTAATGGGTTTCACAAGCAATTTGGGATCCCAATCAATAATTTAAACTATGTCAGTAGAATCATATATTGCAGCGTCGACAATCCATGATTTCCATTCCCAATACCAGTCATATTTATCAACCAATTATTTATAATAATCGCAGGATACTTGCAATATGAAAATCTAATCGTGAGCTTAAAATCGCTCACCTTTGCAGCTTTGAAAAACGAGAATGGGTACCGCGATCCGGGTACAGACATGTGCGCACACACTAAGTGGGAAGGCGCCGGCTGCTTCTCTATTTCTTTTTCTTTTTTTTTTCACAGCAGCAATGCGTTTGAATTTTTTTCCCTTTCTTCTCACACGTGGCCTTCTACCATTTCACTGCAACATGCCTACTTCACTGCTCTTATTATTTTTATTATTATTATTTCTCTCCTCTCTCTCTCGGCTAGGCTGGGTTGAGCTTCGTGGAGGCTCGGGTAGGAAAGGTCAGGGTCGTGGGCTGTGGCTTCGGCGAGGGGAGGTATTACGGGTTTATGGACAGGGCTAGAGGCAAGGGCAGGCTGCGGCTTCGGTGGGAAGCGGGATCGGATGGTGGAGGACTTTAGGTTTCGGTGCTAGGAAGTTGGCAGGCCGAGCAGTGGGTGTGGGTGCTGGTCATGGGTGAAGTTCGGTGGAAGGGGAAGGTGCGGTTGTACGGGGGAGTGGAGTGAGGTGGAGAGGAGGGTGGCTCAGGCTGTGTGAGGTGGAGGGTAGGAGGCATTAAAGGTGGGTCGGGTGGTTCGTAGCGGGCTGGAGGAGATGGGTAAGCGGACCGGGGACAGGTGGCTTCGGGTTTTGGTGCTTGGAGGTGGCAGGTCGGGGGGCAGTGAGGTGCGGTAGGGTTCGAGAACGAGACAGGGTGGTTCACGGGAAACTGGTGGCGGTTTCGGGAGGTAGGCGATTGAAGGAAGGAGGCGGGGTTGGTTGTGAGTTGTAAGGAAGGGGCTCGGTTGGGTTACAGGGTGGTGGCGATGGTTGGGCAGGAGGTGAGTCGGCGGTGGGAATGCAAGCAGGTGAGGCTAAGGTGGTGGAATAAAAGAAGAGGGTGGGAGGTTACGTGTATGTGTTTTGTTTTATATAATTTATAACTTGGTAAATTTCTTTTCTCCAGCACTTTGCAACGAAGAGAAGCATGTATATACATATGTAGAGGAAGGGAAACATTAAATGCTTCATTTATTAAGGTAGGCTACGCACGCAAGGTATATCGACTGAAATAATGAAGGTGAAAAGAAATAATGTTGGCTGTGAAAAGAATAAAACAATTATAACTCGAGGGCACGGTTATGGACCAATATCTCGCCCATTTAGCGTTTTGCAATGGAAGCCAAAATATGAAAACAAATATACCGCGGAGATCAGCACGATGAGATGAATCCAATGATGAACTCAAATCTGCGTTACAACACTCGTAGCAAAATTTCATCTGTCGTCGCTGTTACCGCTTCGAAATTGGACGACAACGGCAATTCTTGATAAACGGAACTACAAAGGTTGGAATTGGACGGAATGAACTTTGGCGTTTTAATCAGAAAAGTTTCTAGATCATTTCTATGTAAAAATATTCATACTTTAAAATTTTATAATTTACACTGAAATTTGTGCTGACCGAGTTCCGAACAAATTTTGACGCAAAATATATTTCGTTGGCCTCAATTTAATGGACGCATTTCAAATATCTAGTTTTCATTGCCAAAATTTTATTATTAAAAATAAGTCTTATTTCAAAATCATCGTTTAAATTCTTACTTTAAATTGTTGAAAAATTCAAGTAGTTACAGAAAGTCCTTAACACAATGACATATTGACTATCCTAGCTAGTCTACCCTAATCAATTCAAAACTCTATAGGCTGTGTATTTCTTCTCTAGCTCTAATAAAATTTCCAATTGAGAATACGATAAATTTTCAATTCAATTCTTAAATCAAAATCAATGATCTCAAATCTTGTTGTAAATAAACATTCAATAAAATCATAACACATATTTTTCAAATCAAATTCTTTGAATCCCACTTAGATAAATTTTCAAAATGTTTACTTTAGAGGTTTCTTATTAAATCATTTTGTATGAAATCGTAAATCAAATTTATCTCAAGTTAATCACTTCATATCAATTCCCAAGCCTCCTATAAAAAAGTAATATAATTTTAATTTCCGAAGCTAATTCATTTTCAACAATATTTAAAAATTTCATTACCTAAAAACATTTAACTTTCAAAACTCAATTCTTTATAGTTTAACCAACTCAAATTAATCTTTGGATAACTTCGGTTATTTTTCTAAAATACTCATACTTCATTTTAAAAACATTATTTCATTTTATTTTTCTTTCTAAGTGTCACATCCCGAAATTTTCGACTTTCGAAAATTCGACATCGATACTCACTTTATCGACTGCCGAGAAATCGAACGCCGGAAACTCCAATAGTGAGGGTTTTAGAAAGAAGAAATAGGAAGAAGAAGAAGAAAAGAAGAAAAAGAGAAGAAAGAAAAAAACAACTGAACAACATCAGAACAGAAGCAGAAAACAATATCAGAATCTCACATATCGCAGCGGAACAATATATAATAGATAAATGAATATCATTTAAAACAAAAGAATTATATCTGTTATTACATTACATCACATCATATCATCAGAGTCAATAAACAACAATGGACAGTTATATAAACTCGTCCTCATACAGAATACACAGCGGAATAAAATAATATCAGATACAAATACTACGTCTCGAACTCCAGCTTATCTCCAAGCTCCAGAATATCCAGAATATCCTGATAATATAACTCTAGGCTGCCCGTGTGGAAATTGGTGGGCACCCAGAGTTTAGAAGGGAACAATAAACTCCGAGTCAGTCATGGTGACTGGTGTGAGATCGTAAAACAGTTATTCTTTAAAATAAACAACAGGATAATTTTAAAGTCAATTCGAAATGCTTTTGGAAAATGAAACTACCATAAGACCTCCCGCCACACACACAATGCAAACGCAGACTTGGAGGAGATTTCTTCTTATGATAGTCAAAGATGCTTACTACGCGAAAATCAAATTCTTTTTGATATTATTATTAGTGCATAGTGTAGAAAACATTTCGAAAGTAGAATATAAATCTTAGCCAGCATAGGTACCATTATAGTATGCTTGCTATAGCTGCCATATTAGATGGCAGGTTCTACAACTAAAACCGTACAAGTCACGTATTGTTTCTTTGGATTTCCAACAAATGGTCAGGCTAAGGAACTTCCTATCCACGATGGGTACGTCCCTGGAATAGACGACCCGAGAACCTAACCGGATCTCTGCCAACACAAGGTCGGGTTACCTCTGCAAAAATAGGTAACTACTGACACGCGTATGCCATCCCCCGATCGTCACCGATCTTCCCGAGGATCCCCGATTTCCAACAAACCACATAGAAAAAATAATGCAGTAACCACAGAGGTTAAGTATCTGGGCTCCATACCATGATACCACCTTTATCCAGAAGGAATGACATACACTAAGGGGCGCTACTCCCTAGAACCTTGCCGCATTCGTCCTGTTTCGACCATTTCCGGGGTGTGAGGCTCGATGAAGTCTCGTCCACAAAGCTACGCTTTCTCAAAAAGCCCTGCTTCTGGTCCAACAAAATGATCAACCTATGATCACAAAGATATAAGATCAAACAAATGATCATATCACAAATGGTCAAACACTGATCATTTCACAGCAACACTCAGTATGCCACGTTACCAAATTGGGATACATCGCTGATAAATTTCAACTACATAACCTCTGAGCTCGTGCGTCTCAGAGAAGGGTGTTAAGCTAAAAGAATAAATTCTCCGCCACCAACAGAAATGTATTTGAAAGAAATCAGCTTTATATCTCAAATTGTAACGTCAGACACACAATCCATATAAGTCTGTTCCGGGATCGAACAGAACCGAAGGCACTTCTCACGAAGCCCTTGCACTTCCGGATAATTTTCTAATCCCGTCAGGACTTCCCGTCACTAAGGGTGATAAAACCTCTAAACCGAAGATCAGTCGGTGTAGAGTAACTCGACGGTAATCCTTCCGTTTTCAAAAATATCCAGTCTTCAACACCGGTCTTCAAATGCGATTCATAACGACGTATCACATATTCGGAATGGGTTATACGACCCCATGGTCCTTTCCCGGCTAACCCGAATAGTGAGCGATTATTCAAAAATAAGTGTGGCATTCAAATTCATCCAATTCACAACAAATACCTATCTAAAGGTAATTATTGATAGTCGGTTATTTAACTATCAATAAAGATGCGCAACATCATCAGATTCCAAATAATTTTCCAAATTATTTCATCTTCAAAAATATCTTTTACTAGATATAAAATTTCCACACTTAACCGTTTGAAAACAAATTTCAAATATTCAATCTCCAATTTATCTTTTAAAAGATAAATTCTCTAAACAGTTCACTTCATATTGGAAAAGCATTTCCATACTTATTTAAAAATAAGTAATTCACAAATCATTTATTTTCAACACTTAGAAAATATTCGATATACTTAAATCAAATTAAGTATATATCCATTCTTTAAGGAAATCATAAATTTCAACATCTATTTGAGTCAAAACGAATGTTGCGTAAAACATCGTTACGACGACTCGAAATCACTAGTATAGGGATTCGGATTTAGATAGATATATAAATCCCAATACTACATCAAAACATTTCCTTTCGGAAATCATTTACTATAACAACAGTGTTATAGTCCACCATTTCCTTAAATTTCTCGAAAACGTCTATTTCAACAAGAACTGCGGAAATCTCTGCTTTCGATTTATAATACATTTTAAAACATCTTTAAAATGTTTAACTTCATTTTTAAAATATTACTTCTTCAAAAATGAATCCATTTTACTAAACAATATATTCACTGTCCAAAATCGTGAATATATTTTCTTTAATAATCTTCTATATTTTAATTTATCAAATTCAATCGATTTCGAATTTATAAGCACGTTTATAAATTCTATTTCTCTTTTATAACAACTTCGGTTTATAAATCTCCTTTTATTAATTTCTATACTACACTTATTAAAATAAGTGATTTCAGATTTATAAAACAACGTTTATAAATTCAACCTTATATTTCACAATAACTTTGATTTATAAATCCCCTTTATTAACAAGTTCGATCAATACTCCCTTTAAAGGCAAAAATCCAGTTTTATAAGTTAATTTCTTATAAATCTTCCATTCTACAATTTCATTCATTTTAACTTCACAATTTATAAATCTATAAATTTCCTATCTTTACAACTTATAATTTTATAAGTTTCATATCTTTACAAATTTAACACTTATAAAACTCGTTTAAAAATTCCAAAAATTTTAATTGATAAATATCAATTTTTTGTACATCTTTTATATCCATTGTTTTTAATAATTCGAAAATCCACATTTAAACTATTTTATAAATTACTTAACCGTTTATTTCAAAAATCATCTCTGGGTTATATTTCACCCAAAATCTTAACCATTATAACTTTAATAATTTTAACGTTTGTAAATTAATTCAAAAATTTAATAACGTATATTTACAAATAATCACTTTAAAAATCTCTTTTAAAGTTAAAATCGTTATTTTAAAACTTCAAAAATCGAATCCAATGATGCAACGCATCAATTAGTCCATCACAACATCAGCATCATATATCAACATATGATAACAGAATATACATCAATCCTGTAAATAAATAACTACTGGTGAGGAATCCAGTTGGATCCCTCCAACCTGTTTCCCTGCATCCAAAGACGTCAGCACAATACCAATTCCGCTCCAGTACGGAATTATCGCGGTATATAGGTTTTTTTATAAATCCGCTTACTAACGGCGCAATAGGTTCTCATCCGCTATACGAGGCGGGAAATCAATCAATCCAATATATACATATGCCAATATGTATATACTGCTATATATATAGATATATCCTATCATATCTAATAGCACACATCCAAGCAGTCAATCATCAATCAATAACTGTAAAAGAAAATCCACTTTCCTTTGAGTGAGAAGATCTCGCCGTGATTTTTAATTCTGATTTCAGCGTTTATTTCGAATAAAATTAAACAGGCGTTTAATTTTACCCAAAATTTTCGCTAGCTCCAAATGACACCAATCCAGTTGCATCGCGAAGAGCTCGTCAATATGAACCCAACGCCGCTTGTTTCGTCCCAATCTGATATCGTATGACCACGTTACAATAGTTTAAAGATTGAACGATTTATTAATAATAATTTTTACAATTTCTTTTATAATTTAATACCCAATCAGATCGGGCCGTTCAAATTTTTGAGAGGAGCAGATCGTGGCCGTTTCCCCCTTATCTTCTCCAAACCCGTTCACTCCCAGCTCACAACAAAACCCACGGCTCACGTTCAAAACCGAACGACGCGACCACCACCACCGCCTCCGACGATGATCAAACTCCGCCACTTCGAAGGCACGAACGCCACACACACACGCCTCGAACCCCGCTGCACTCGGCCACCCGCTTTGCTCGTAAATCGTGCGCGACTGGTAGGTGAACGCGGCGCCGTAGCCAATGATCCACAGCTCCATTTTACATCTCGACCGTTGGATCTGTAGAACACACTCCCCTCTACAACCTTACAGTTGAACGTTTCTTGTAATTGTTGATGGATGAAGAGAAAAGAGGAGGAGAAGAATGGAAGTTTTCTGGCCATTGAATCATGAGGGTGGCGGTTGATGATAGAGAAGTAGGGTTTTGATTTCTCTTTGCAAATGAAAAGGTTGAGGGGCTTATATAGAAAACTTACGAAAACACTATTCATCGAATTTTTTCGAACTCCGATTCGAGCGTGCCGGCTGACGTTCGTAAGGTTTACCCCGCGTTCCGAACGCAATGGAACAGGTTCCGGAAGCTAATTCGATCGTCTGTGTGAGATATGGCAATAAACGATCAATTTAAATTAAACCGATTTAAATCGATTTCGAGGCGTTTTGGCTTGCCCCGGGCAAATGGTAAATCCAAAAACTACGAAATTTGAAATCTTACAATAATATCACATTACGGATCCGATGAAACTGGTTTCGTCGAAATCCGAGACTTTTTGAAAAATGACTATTTTAACTCGACGATTAAAAATAAAAATAATATCGATGCGTTTCGAGCTACCACGGTCAAACGACAACTCCGATTGATACGAAAATTGAAATCCGATAATAACTAACTATTACGGATCCAATGGAACTGGTCTCGTTCAATTCTGAGACTCTTCGAAAATTGGCTATTTTTCAGTCGATAATTAAATATTAAAATATTCAATTTTCACAGATTAATTCCAAATTCGATTCTGAAAGTTCTATAACCTTTCTATAACTCCAGTATGATTTAATATAACTTTACAAATCATTTTCAATCATTTAAACTCGATATTCAATTATTTCTGGAATTTCACTATTTAATTTATCGATTAAATTATCAAATTAAATCCAATATTCGAATAATAAATTATTCGACTTCTTAATTCTACTTATTAATATTTAAAATAAATTAAATATTCGAATTTTAATTATCAAAAATTCTGGGTCGTTACAGACTTCCCCCCTTAAAAGAATTTCGTCCTCGAAATTACAAGTTAGGAAGAAGATACAAAATCCGTTAACTTTCCAAAACAAACCGTTCAAATTAGATTTTCAAATCGGTTAAGTGTTTAACTTTTCCAAACTTCATAGTTAACTTCTCACAAAGTCTTTACTAAGTTTTCAAATCATAACTTAGTTTTCAAAACTTTCAAATTTCTCAAAAATATTCTAACGCCTTAAATTTTCAGAAAATTTCGCCAGCGTCTCCTTTGCGCGGCTAATACGGCACGACTACAAAACGTCCCTCTGGACTCTCAGATTTCAAAAAGAAAAAGAAAAAACCAAGCGGCTAGAGAGAAATCATCAAAAACTCATATTCGAATTGAAATACTTACCTTTTGTCGAGCAATTCAAATTTATCTTCGAGAATCAAATCCAATTTCCTTAGTACTTGTATATCCTACTAGCCATAATATCTAGTTACATATATTCAAACCATTTCGTACATTCAATTACAAAATTTTCAATATAAACTGCTTATACATTCTTTACTTCACTGTTGAAGTTACACATATTCATTTATTCAATTTTACATTTCAAATTCATTTGAATTCAATTCACAATTCCAATCTAATTTGGATTCGGTTTATCTCCTGAATATTGAATTTTATCAGCTTTCATTCATTCACAACTGCACTCTTTTAAATTAGTTCCAGTTACTAATTCATTTCAATTCTAATTCATTTATTCACATTCGTTTTCAACATTCAGTTCTAATTCCAGTTTTATCTTCATTCAATCATCAACTTAGAATAATTTCAATATTCGAATTTTACTTAAGAATTTCGCTCTTCATTACTTAGGTTCAATATAAATATTCTTATTTTAAATTTGCCACTTCGGTTAGATCTATTTACATTTAAACTGAATTTCCAATTCCCATACGAATTTCAATTCATCTTTCATTTTCAATTATTCAATTCATTTGCTTACGAATTCGAAATGAATTTCAACTTTCAATTTCATTTTCATCTAAATCACAATTTGATTCATTTGTACTTACATTTATTTAACTTCATCTTTAAGTTAAATTTATTCTACCAAAATTCAACCGTATAAGTTATCAATTTCATAATATTTCGTAAATATTTTAATATAGCATTCCAGAGTCTTTTTAACTTTCCAAAAAATCATTTTGAAAACAATTCAAATCATCCTTTGAATTTCCAAAACAAAACCCAAATTTTCCAAACAACTTCCATTTAAAACAATTTGGCAGCAATTTCTCTTTTGGAAACCCGAAAATGAACATCAGTGATGCTGCAGTCATTACCGAAGTTATTTTCCAGCGACCGAAAAAGAGTTTAGAGCTTTCATTTCTCCAAAATACTTTTCAAAACCTTTGAAATTCATTTTCAAATCAAAAGGGATTTAAACTTTTCAAATCTCCAAAATTTTCAGATTCTTTTCAAAACATTTCCAAATACTTCTCTGGAATTCCATTTCAATTTACAAATCACATTTATAATTTATATCCTCAAATTTCATTTGTATGTGAATTTATTTCTTAACTTTGGAGTAACGATTTCAGTTTCTTATTCAGTTTCAATAGTAATGATAACATTTCAATATCATCACTTTCCTAACATCCATGCAACCATATACTATAGTAATTCATAGAAAAACATTTCTTTTCTATACAAAATAGTTTTGGGCAAAATTATCTCATTTACCCTATTTAAAACAATACTGTGCCGAATGGTTCTATTCAAGTGTTTAGAGATCCCTATCAATGATCGTTAATTACTCGTATTGACCAGAATCCATATACCACTCAACAAATCAATCATCACAATATAAAACAATTTTATATTCAATATAACAAATACGCGCTCATATCTATTATTACACTCAAACTCATTCTAGAGCACTGCTGAATCTATCTCTAATGAGGAACACCCAACAGAGCAGGGTTGTCGCTTAACCATATGCTCTGATACCACTTTGTCACATCCCGAAATTTTCGACTTTCGAAAATTCGACATCGATACTCACTTTATCGACTGCCGAGAAATCGAACGCCGGAAACTCCAATAGTGAGGGTTTTAGAAAGAAGAAATAGGAAGAAGAAGAAGAAAAGAAGAAAAAGAGAAGAAAGAAAAAAACAACTGAACAACATCAGAACAGAAGCAGAAAACAATATCAGAATCTCACATATCGCAGCGGAACAATATATAATAGATAAATGAATATCATTTAAAACAAAAGAATTATATCTGTTATTACATTACATCACATCATATCATCAGAGTCAATAAACAACAATGGACAGTTATATAAACTCGTCCTCATACAGAATACACAGCGGAATAAAATAATATCAGATACAAATACTACGTCTCGAACTCCAGCTTATCTCCAAGCTCCAGAATATCCAGAATATCTTGATAATATAACTCTAGGCTGCCCGTGTGGAAATTGGTGGGCACCCAGAGTTTAGAAGGGAACAATAAACTCCGAGTCAGTCATGGTGACTGGTGTGAGATCGTAAAACAGTTATTCTTTAAAATAAACAACAGGATAATTTTAAAGTCAATTCGAAATGCTTTTGGAAAATGAAACTACCATAAGACCTCCCGCCACACACACAATGCAAACGCAGACTTGGAGGAGATTTCTTCTTATGATAGTCAAAGATGCTTACTACGCGAAAATCAAATTCTTTTTGATATTATTATTAGTGCATAGTGTAGAAAACATTTCGAAAGTAGAATATAAATCTTAGCCAGCATAGGTACCATTATAGTATGCTTGCTATAGCTGCCATATTAGATGGCAGGTTCTACAACTAAAACCGTACAAGTCACGTATTATTTCTTTGGATTTCCAACAAATGGTCAGGCTAAGGAACTTCCTATCCACGATGGGTACGTCCCTGGAATAGACGACCCGAGAACCTAACCAGATCTCTGCCAACACAAGGTCGGGTTACCTTTGCAAAAATAGGTAACTACTGACACGCGTATGCCATCCCCCGATCGTCACCGATCTTCCCGAGGATCCCCGATTTCCAACAAACCACATAGAAAAAATAATGCAGTAACCACAGAGGTTAAGTATCTGGGCTCCATACCATGATACCACCTTTATCCAGAAGGAATGACATACACTAAGGGGCGCTACTCCCTAGAACCTTGCCGCATTCGTCCTGTTTCGACCATTTCCGGGGTGTGAGGCTCGATGAAGTCTCGTCCACAAAGCTACGCTTTCTCAAAAAGCCCTGCTTCGGGTCCAACAAAATGATCAACCTATGATCACAAAGATATAAGATCAAACAAATGATCATATCACAAATGGTCAAACACTGATCATTTCACAGCAACACTCAGTATGCCACGTTACCAAATTGGGATATATCGCTGATAAATTTCAACTACATAACCTCTGAGCTCGTGCGTCTCAGAGAAGGGTGTTAAGCTAAAAGAATAAATTCTCCGCCACCAACAGAAATGTATTTGAAAGAAATCAGCTTTATATCTCAAATTGTAACGTCAGACACACAATCCATATAAGTCTGTTCCGGGATCGAACAGAACCGAAGGCACTTCTCACGAAGCCCTTGCACTTCCGGATAATTTTCTAATCCCGTCAGGACTTCCCGTCACTAAGGGTGATAAAACCTCTAAACCGAAGATCAGTCGGTGTAGAGTAACTCGACGGTAATCCTTCCGTTTTCAAAAATATCCGGTCTTCAACACCGGTCTTCAAATGCGATTCATAACGACGTATCACATATTCGGAATGGGTTATACGACCCCATGGTCCTTTCCCGGCTAACCCGAATAGTGAGCGATTATTCAAAAATAAGTGTGGCATTCAAATTCATCCAATTCACAACAAATACCTATCTAAAGGTAATTATTGATAGTCGGTTATTTAACTATCAATAAAGATGCGCAACATCATCAGATTCCAAATAATTTTCCAAATTATTTCATCTTCAAAAATATCTTTTACTAGATATAAAATTTCCACACTTAACCGTTTGAAAACAAATTTCAAATATTCAATCTCCAATTTATCTTTTAAAAGATAAATTCTCTAAACAGTTCACTTCATATTGGAAAAGCATTTCCATACTTATTTAAAAATAAGTAATTCACAAATCATTTATTTTCAACACTTAGAAAATATTCGATATACTTAAATCAAATTAAGTATATATCCATTCTTTAAGGAAATCATAAATTTCAACATCTATTTGAGTCAAAACGAATGTTGCGTAAAACATCGTTACGACGACTCGAAATCACTAGTATAGGGATTCGGATTTAGATAGATATATAAATCCCAATACTACATCAAAACATTTCCTTTCGGAAATCATTTACTATAACAACAGTGTTATAGTCCACCATTTCCTTAAATTTCTCGAAAACGTCTATTTCAACAAGAACTGCGGAAATCTCTGCTTTCGATTTATAATACATTTTAAAACATCTTTAAAATGTTTAACTTCATTTTTAAAATATTACTTCTTCAAAAATGAATCCATTTTACTAAACAATATATTCACTGTCCAAAATCGTGAATATATTTTCTTTAATAATCTTCTATATTTTAATTTATCAAATTCAATCGATTTCGAATTTATAAGCACGTTTATAAATTCTATTTCTCTTTTATAACAACTTCGGTTTATAAATCTCCTTTTATTAATTTCTATACTACACTTATTAAAATAAGTGATTTCAGATTTATAAAACAACGTTTATAAATTCAACCTTATATTTCACAATAACTTTGATTTATAAATCCCCTTTATTAACAAGTTCGATCAATACTCCCTTTAAAGGCAAAAATCCAGTTTTATAAGTTAATTTCTTATAAATCTTCCATTCTACAATTTCATTCATTTTAACTTCACAATTTATAAATCTATAAATTTCCTATCTTTACAACTTATAATTTTATAAGTTTCATATCTTTACAAATTTAACACTTATAAAACTCGTTTAAAAATTCCAAAAATTTTAATTGATAAATATCAATTTTTTGTACATCTTTTATATCCATTGTTTTTAATAATTCGAAAATCCACATTTAAACTATTTTATAAATTACTTAACCGTTTATTTCAAAAATCATCTCTGGGTTATATTTCACCCAAAATCTTAACCATTATAACTTTAATAATTTTAACGTTTGTAAATTAATTCAAAAATTTAATAACGTATATTTACAAATAATCACTTTAAAAATCTCTTTTAAAGTTAAAATCGTTATTTTAAAACTTCAAAAATCGAATCCAATGATGCAACGCATCAATTAGTCCATCACAACATCAGCATCATATATCAACATATGATAACAGAATATACATCAATCCTGTAAATAAATAACTACTGGTGAGGAATCCAGTTGGATCCCTCCAACCTGTTTCCCTGCATCCAAAGACGTCAGCACAATACCAATTCCGCTCCAGTACGGAATTATCGCGGTATATAGGTTTTTTTATAAATCCGCTTACTAACGGCGCAATAGGGTCTCATCCGCTATACGAGGCGGGAAATCAATCAATCCAATATATACATATGCCAATATGTATATACTGCTATATATATAGATATATCCTATCATATCTAATAGCACACATCCAAGCAGTCAATCATCAATCAATAACTGTAAAAGAAAATCCACTTTCCTTTGAGTGAGAAGATCTCACCGTGATTTTTAATTCTGATTTCAGCGTTTATTTCGAATAAAATTAAACAGGCGTTTAATTTTACCCAAAATTTTCGCTAGCTCCAAATGACACCAATCCAGTTGCATCGCGAAGAGCTCGTCAATATGAACCCAACGCCGCTTGTTTCGTCCCAATCTGATATCGTATGACCACGTTACAATAGTTTAAAGATTGAACGATTTATTAATAATAATTTTTACAATTTCTTTTATAATTTAATACCCAATCAGATCGGGCCGTTCAAATTTTTGAGAGGAGCAGATCGTGGCCGTTTCCCCCTTATCTTCTCCAAACCCGTTCACTCCCAGCTCACAACAAAACCCACGGCTCACGTTCAAAACCGAACGACGCGACCACCACCACCGCCTCCGACGATGATCAAACTCCGCCACTTCGAAGGCACGAACGCCACACACACACGCCTCGAACCCCGCTGCACTCGGCCACCCGCTTTGCTCGTAAATCGTGCGCGACTGGTAGGTGAACGCGGCGCCGTAGCCAATGATCCACAGCTCCATTTTACATCTCGACCGTTGGATCTGTAGAACACACTCCCCTCTACAACCTTACAGTTGAACGTTTCTTGTAATTGTTGATGGATGAAGAGAAATGAGGAGGAGAAGAATGGAAGTTTTCTGGCCATTGAATCATGAGGGTGGCGGCTGATGATAGAGAAGTAGGGTTTTGATTTCTCTTTGCAAATGAAAAGGTTGAGGGGCTTATATAGAAAACTTACGAAAACACTATTCATCGAATTTTTTCGAACTCCGATTCGAGCGTGCCGGCTGACGTTCGTAAGGTTTACCCCGCGTTCCGAACGCAATGGAACAGGTTCCGGAAGCTAATTCGATCGTCTGTGTGAGATATGGCAATAAACGATCAATTTAAATTAAACCGATTTAAATCGATTTCGAGGCGTTTTGGCTTGCCCCGGGCAAATGGTAAATCCAAAAACTACGAAATTTGAAATCTTACAATAATATCACATTACGGATCCGATGAAACTGGTTTCGTCGAAATCCGAGACTTTTTGAAAAATGACTATTTTAACTCGACGATTAAAAATAAAAATAATATCGATGCGTTTCGAGCTACCACGGTCAAACGACAACTCCGATTGATACGAAATTGAAATCCGATAATAACTAACTATTACGGATCCAATGGAACTGGTCTCGTTCAATTCTGAGACTCTTCGAAAATTGGCTATTTTTCAGTCGATAATTAAATATTAAAATATTCAATTTTCACAGATTAATTCCAAATTCGATTCTGAAAGTTCTATAACCTTTCTATAACTCCAGTATGATTTAATATAACTTTACAAATCATTTTCAATCATTTAAACTCGATATTCAATTATTTCTGGAATTTCACTATTTAATTTATCGATTAAATTATCAAATTAAATCCAATATTCGAATAATAAATTATTCGACTTCTTAATTCTACTTATTAATATTTAAAATAAATTAAATATTCGAATTTTAATTATCAAAAATTCTGGGTCGTTACACTAAGACATCATTTCTATAATTTAAAACCATTTTATTCTGTATATATATATATATATATAAGTATAAATCATTTTGTTTAATAACTAGTCAATTTTAATCATCGTCAAATAATAACTAATGTCTATACAAAAACTACATTTCTAAATCATTTTGTTTTGTAATAGTCAATTTCTAACACTTTTTTAACTAACATCATATACGTACATAAAAATATATTTTTGAAACTCACTTTTAGCTACTCATTATATTCATATCGGACTCAAAAAAATAATTTCCAAAATCTTTAAATCATTGATTAATGCAGATTTTTTAGTTTATATCACAAACCCTTTAATTTCCATAAATATTGCAATTGAAAAATTCCATAAGTTTTAAAATCATATATTTTTTTCAATTCAGATTCTTTCTAACAAAAATTAAAACTTTTATTATTTTTCATGATTTTATATCATAAACTTCAATTTCCATTCAAAAATTCATATGCATTATAATAGAAAAATTCCATAATGATAATTCAATTTTTTTTCAATTTAAATTCTATCAAAATGGTTCAAATTTGACTTAAATGGTTCAAATTTGACTTAGAAAAATGAATATGTTAAGCACCCCATTTTAAATTTCACCTTTATAAGTTAAAAAAATTTCACAAAATTGTAAGCAAGTATAATATTCAAAATTTTCAAAGTGTGACAAAATATTTATAATATGAAAGATATTCAAAAATATGTATTTCATTTACTTTTATTTTCCTTTTAAAAGTATCCTTGTCCAAAGCAAAATACTCATCGAAATACAAGTGTAAATATATGTCCTCCACTAACCATTATACAAAAATAAAATCTTTAAAATATTTTTGGACTATTACGTCTTATTAAATTTTCTTATGTTAAAGCTTGCTAAAGTGGTAATTATTGAAAGTGTGTATGGATTGTGTATTTATATCTTAGTATGCAAGTGTAGTAAAAGCTAACTTATAACTACTAGAGTATAATAAATAAAAGTAAAGCAACAATCACACCAGAGTTTTTATAATGGTTCGGACCTCCCGTCCTACATCTAGTCCTGAAGCTCCCTTTCGGTTTTAAACTAGTAAACAACCCTTGCTTCTCCGGAGGAATAGGCTTGATACAGAAAGTTTTCCCTTGACAAGCATGTGTTCTTAGTAACACTGATTTTGACTGCACAGTACAAATCTTCCTATAATCTTCTTTGAGTAGTATGTGAATGTGAGGTGCTTTGTTATCAGGAAGAAATGATGTAATGATAGCTTTTAGAGATCAAAGTATACAAAGTGTAAAGAGAGAGAGATTCAGAAAATTCAAGTTACTTTGTTTCTAAAAAACTTTACATATTTATATATGTTAAAGAGTTTTCTTGAAGAGTAGCATCTTTTAGTATGTTCTATTTCAGTCTAAGAGTTGAAATTCTTAAGGAAAAAGAGATGTAGTGAAAAGATGCGGATGCAACTATTAGTATGCAGTAAGTGGCTTTTTAGAGTTTTAGCCCGTTACCCAGCTC
Source organism: Allium fistulosum (assembly GCA_030737815.1). Classification (NCBI taxonomy): domain Eukaryota; kingdom Viridiplantae; phylum Streptophyta; class Magnoliopsida; order Asparagales; family Amaryllidaceae; genus Allium; species Allium fistulosum. The sequence goes on along the minus strand of CM060908.1, from coordinate 78,438,377 downwards.
AGAGGTCTGGATAAAATACAGATGTCTGTCTGGTTGTATATATTTTTAACCATTGAGCTGCGACAGACGTCTGGGTTAAAAATTCAGACGTCTGACCTTTTATAAAATTTGTAGGCAGAGAGATTAGTCAGACGTTTGACTTCTATGGATAGACATCTGATGCTTGTGCACTTCTAAAATAAATAGTGAAGAATCTTGTAAAACATTTGATATGCAATTTAGTGTAAAACACTACAAAAGGAGATAGTGTAAAACACTACAAAAGGAGATAGTGTAAAACACTACTAAAGGAGATTTACAAACCATCTATCTATGAATATAACATACTATAAATGCTTCTCAAATACCAATGATTCTTTTCTTCTACTAATCGTCTTAAGTTGTGCTATTGTGAATTCTCGAAGCATTTACCTACAAATAGATGGAATATATTGTATGTGTATGATTGTATAGTTGTTGTCATCGAAATCAACATAGAATAGAGGTTCTAACATCATCCCCCTTTTGATGATGAAAACTATACAATCACTTATAAAATAAGCATATAACTCCCCCTAAATGTGATTCCTCCCCCTATATACATGTAATATGATATCTCTCCCCCTTTGGCATTATCAAAAAGAGATACAGAAATAATGAAATTTGGAAGAAACATCATAGGTTTGCACAGAATCACAGATAATATTTTTCATAGTTATATAAAAAATTGTTTTCAAGAAATCAAACAGAGATACATAAAACCTACATGATTATAAAAGTAGAAGAGAACTCACTGATACTTAAAGTAACCCCATAAATAGATGAATCTTCATCATATCTGCCGTGTTGCCACTAAGTCTGATCATTGTACTCCTCATCCTCTCGAATAGAGAGACCCTGAAATGATGCGTAATGACTATAATGCGAAGGGTTTTGTGAAGGCCAAGATATATCTTCGCTTTCCTCAGTGTCAACATTTATTAGCGCCTTATCAGGATGAGATTGTGGTGCCGGTTCACCTGACAGTCCTGCACTTGAAGAACGTCCTGGTTGAAACACCTATAGCGGTGATGGTGGTGTAGGGGATGAAGAAGATGAAGACCGCGAAGAGGAACGAACCCTTACCTTTCTCATGACTTTCCCTAAAGTGGAAACGACCTTTTCTGACATTTTTTCTACCTTGGTGACTCATTCTAGTAGAAAAAGATCTATCTAAGCAAGAGACCTTTTTATCTAATGCTTTTTGGTTCAAGGAGAGGAGACGTTGGTTTTGAAGGGCAACATCTCGATAGTTCTCCCCTTGCCCAGCTGCAATTCTAGCTTGTTGAATCTCTGAATCAGAGTAATACTCTGTAGCTTCTGAAGGTCCTACAGATTGGGAAGGTCGAGTTGGAGTACGTTGTTGTTGTTGTGGTTGTTGATATTGTGAGAAAGATGCTATTATTGGTGGAATTTCAGGATGATGCATTAAAGATAAAAATCGAGTTCCACTACCTTTTACTGCAATTTCGTCATATTGGGAAAGGTATGAAGGGATGCCAAAAGATCGTAGAATTCTCATGATATATGGAGCATAAACTAAGCTTCGACATTGAGGTGTTTAGAAGCTTTTAATTTGCCCAAAAATATACTGCGCCTAGTTGACTTCAATATGACCAAATATAGCATACAAGGCTTTATGATCATCTTCGTACACTTGTTCATGACTACCTAACCTAGGGATGACTGTGTTGATGAGCATATGGTTAAGTAGTCGGGCTTTTAGACGAAAATTATATGTTTTTAATTTTCACATATAATCTTCCCAAATAAGATGTGTAATAGCATCTCTTGGGGCATATCGTGTATCGGGAACATCCTGTAATCGAATTACCATATAAGAACAATGAAGAATTTGGCCAAGCATTTCAACATTAAACTTTATTATGGTTCCATAAACACTTGTCCAAATCCAATTATCAACATCCAAAGGATTCCAAATTTTCAATGAGCATAAATTAATAAGAAAGAGGAATACCACTAGGTGATCTATTTTCCCGGCATTATCCCCATAGTTGATCAGGTGGTAGGTATTAGAATCTTCAGTTAAATCGATAGCATCATAATGAATAAAACGGCGAATCAGATAAAAGGGACCAGAATGCAGGGGCTTCTTTTCCAAATCCTGCAATTTTTACTTTCCATGTTATTTCTCAACAATCCATCCTTCAATATGATGATCCATGATGAATCCTGATTGGAAGGTTGGAAACTTTGGCCTGCGGTAGCTTTCTTACGTTTAGCAACTGGAGTTTTTGCTTTTAGAGCCATTGATTGCAGAATTGGAGTGATGCAATCGATTTGGGGGGTTTAGGATTCTATGGTTTTGAAGAAGTGAAACGGTGAAAAATTAGAATGGAGGAAAAGATGATATATAGTTTGGGAAAAAGGTGTGGGCTCAGGCAATGACAGACGTCTGAAAATATAAGTCAGATGTTTGAACGGGGATAAATAGTAAAACAGTGGAGGAAAACAGACGACTGGAAGGATTTTCAAACGTCTATGCTGGAGAAATAATTTTTCCAGAGGAAATTGGTAGACGTCTGGATCATTCCTCAGATGTCTGAGCTGAAGTATTGATATTTCCAGATGGCTCGAACAGACATCTGTGTTATTTTTCAGTCATCTGAGCTGAAAACAAAAAACATTCAGCGGATGTAGACAGATGTCTGAGTTCTATTTCAGACGTCTGAGCTGAAATGAAAAGATTTTTACTTGCTGGAAATAGATGTCTGCCTATATTCTCAGACGTCTGGTCTTTAGTTATATTCTTTTCTTATTAATTTCTGTGTATATGGAAACAAAATTTAACTATAATTAAAAATTACAAATGATTATTTATGAAATATACATTCTTATTATAATATTAAATGCCTTTTCGAAAGACTTCTCTAGTTGTCATTAGACGAGTGGGAAGAACAGTGGTTTTGTTTTTCCCACGAATTTGACTCAATTTTAGTCTGCTCGGAAGAAGGCTTAAAAGGAGACCAGTATGGACGAGCAGAAGTATGGTAGGTGTTTGATGTCCTTTCTCCCCATAGGTTTCGCGGAGTAATATTGTGTGCTTTGTAAGGTGTTTTGCATAACCAAGGAGATCGTTGACATACGCAATCTTTAGTTGGTGAATGACCATAGAGTGCGAGAATACACTTTTCTAGGAAATTTAAATGGGTTCCTTGATGACGTTGCTCGTAATACATCTTACGTTGAACGCCCGTTATCTCTTATTAATAATGATGTATCTCATCGACTTTGTCGAAAAGAGATGAGGATTTCGTATCAATGGAATATTTTGCTTTCTTTTCTTTCGGAGAAAAACTAGTATGGTATTTTGGCGAAGCGATAATGTTGAGGGATAGCGATGATGTAGGAGTGATATTTGTGGGAGAGACATAAGTGCTGCCGGACGATGAGGGGGTGTAGTCAATAGTGGAATTAGTGGAGTCATGATCAGAAGACATTGTTTGATATATTTTGTTTAGAATTTTAATCTCTATTTATTTATTTTTATTTTTTAAGTTTGTATTTGAGTTTAATAAAATTTTGATCAAGTATATATATATAGAGTTTATTATTTAAGATTATTGTTTATATTTGAGGTTAATATTTCACAAAAGTTTTCAGCCAAGGAGAATGGAAGGTTAAGAAATAACGCGAGATTATAACTGCTCATAAAAAAGATATGTAAGGTATTAAAACAAGTAACATAATAGAAAATTGGAAAGACATGTGACTTCCTACTTTGTTTGCGGAGTTCGAGTGCCATCATCTCCAATTTTTGTGTTCTACTAAATTTTTATTTAAAATTTTTATAGTTTAATATAAAATTATAAATCATGTAATGGCATAATTACTAGTTCACGTCTTAACTTATTAAAAGTATGTTCATTTAGGGGTTCTCTCAAAAGGAACTTAATTTGCGTCAACAACGTTGGCTCGAATTCCTTGCATCTTATGATATTGATCTTCTTTATACTCCAGGGAAGGGAAATCGTGTTGTCGATGCCCTTAGTCGTAAGTAACAAGCGGTTGTTTCCTTGATGATATCTGAATGTTATGATCTCGAGACTTTGTCCACTTGCGAGATTCGAGATCGTGAATCCAATTCGTGTACATCTCTTGTTTTATGTAGCGTTGAAGCTCATCCTTCTCTTTTAGACCGCATCCTTGAAGCTCAAAAGCATGATCCCGAATTGGCTCATCTTACCCAAAGTTGTAGAGACAAAATAATATTGATAGTCTGAAAGACTTTGAAATCGATGATCATGGTGGCATTCGAAAATTTGATAGACTTATCGTGCCAAATATTAGTGATCTTCGTAAAGACATTTTGGAAGATTCTCATCGTTCTAAATTTACCATTCATCGCGGTAGTAGTAAAATGTACGCGGACATGAAGCGACTTTATTATTGGGATGGAATGAAATATGATATTGCTAACTTTATTAAGCATTGCATGACTTGCTAACTCATAAAGGCCGAGCATCAAAGGCCCAGTGGGTTATTTCAACCTTTGGACATTCCAGTTTGGAAGTGGGATCAAGTCTCCATAGACTTTATTGACGGTCTTCCCCGTTCTCGTTCGGGTCATGACAGTCTATGGGTGATTGTAGATAGACTTACAAAATCCACCCATTTTATTCCCGTTCGGTCCAATCGGACCGTACCTCTTTTGGCCAAACTCTGTATTAAAGAAATTTTTAAATTGCATGGAGTTCCTACTTCTATTGTTAGCGATCGTGATCCATTATTTACTAGTGGATTTTGGAAGGGTCTTCAAAAAGCTTTAGGGATGAAGCTTAATTTTAGCACCGGTTATCATTCTTAATCCGATGGACAAATAGAGCGTGTGAATCAAACTCTTGAAGATCTCCTTCATGCTTGTGTTCTTGATTTTGGTGGAAGTTGGGAAGATCATATTTCTCTTGTTGAGTTTTCTTATAATAATAGCTTCCAGTCTAGTTTCAGTATGGCACCTTTTGAGGCACTCTATGGAAGGCCATGCCGATCTCCTTCGTGTTGGATTAAAGCCGGTGAGAAGCTGGTTTTAGATCCAGATTTTATTCGTGATGCCACAGAAAAGATTGACCTTATTCGTCATAGGATGAAAGAAGCTCAAAGTAGACAAAAATCCTATGTCGATAACCGAAGAAGGAATTTGTAATTTTCTGTGGGAGATTTGGTATTCATTCATGTTTCACCTATAGAGGGTGTTGTGCGTTTCAGTCGATCAGGAAAGTTAGCACCTCGATATATTGGCCCATTTCCCATCACCGAACACATTGGTTTCATGGTTTATCGCCTTTCATTACCGGCTCAATTTTCAGCTATTCATGACGTATTCCACGTTTCTCAACTACGGAAATGCCTTAAAGATTCCGATTCTATTCTTGAGCCCGGTGTTATTGAAGAAATTGAAGTTTCACCTAATTTGACTTATGAGCAACATCCTATTCGTATCATTGCTATAGAGGTTAAACGCCTTTGTAATAAAGATGTTCCACTTGTGAAAGTTCAATGGTCCTCAAATCCTAAAGATTGTTCTTGGGAATCCAGAGAATTCATCGAGCGAACACATTCGGACTTACTCTCTCGTGCTCCATAAGGAGAACTTCTCACTTCAAAATTTCCTTTTGTGTTGTTATACCTTAGTGTGGTTGTTACTCTTTATTTTCTTCTTAAGTATTGCGAGGATGCAATTTCTTTAAGGAGGGGAGTCTGTAACAACCTGCATATTTTATGAATATATATTTAAATGTTTTATTTAAATATAGCATCGTTAGTTGAATTAAAGTCCGAAATGTGACTTTTTGTAAATAGTCGAATATGGACTCGAGACTATTTTCATTGAGTTCAAAATGACATTTACAACTTGTTTAAGTATAAACATTGATATGTTTGGAGTTGATTAGGATTTTGGTATTTTTATTTGGGCTTTGGGTTGTGTTCTAGCCCACTAACCCAACAAGATAACCCAAAATCCTCTACCAAATACCCTAACTCCTCTCCCCTTCATTCATTTCACTCATAAACACTCAAGCAAAAAGAAAAAATGGGGGAAAAGAGGGGAAATCAAAATTCCTAAGCCCTAGATTCTTAGGAAATTCAAGTTCTAGTTCTAAAACCAAGGAGAAGCTTAGGTAAGCATCCTCTTCATCTTCTCCATCTCAATCCCTCTCCAATTTTCATAATTTCCTACAACCTAGCTTAGGAAATATTTGCATATGATCATAGATTGGAGCTTCTAGAGTTGTGATTGAAGTGGAGTTGATCTTTCCTTGTTTTAGAGCTTCTCAATTGTTGTTTTTGAGTTTAAAGGTGAGTTCTTGAACTCACATCTATGTCTATAGCTTTCATTGTGGTTAGGTATGAATTCCTAACATCTATTTCATGTTCAATTGCTTTTGAATTGAATTAGTTTGATGAATTTTCCAATTTTGGTATTTTGAAGTCAAAATCTTTGAAAATCCTACTATGGATGTTTGGACATGTTGTTTGGAGTGTATTGAAGAGCCTATAGGGTTGGGTTGTCGCTTGGCATAAATCCCTAGCCACCATCGCACATTTGATCGCTTCCGAGTTGATTTGGCCATCAATGGTCTAGGCAAATTTTCCATGAGCTTCAGCTCAGACGTTTGGGAAAACACTCAGACGTCTGACGCAAAGGAATTAAAATTCCAGACCTACTGCTCAAACATCTGAGGCTATTCCCAAACATTTGAGCGATCTAGATGAAAATTTCCAGACCTTCAGCTCAGACGTCTGGGAAAACCAACCAGACGTCTGGCGCTGTTAAATTCAGCCGATTTGTCTATTTTTATGTGGTTTACCGATTTATCAATTTTTGTTGATCCGGTTAGTTGTTGTCATTTATTATCGACTTTGATGACTTCTTTTCTGGATTTTTGGGAGTATCGATTTGATGGATTCGATATCGATTTTCATGGTTTTAATTCACGTCGTCGAATGTGAATTTTTAGTAATATATTGTTTTTACAATCGTTTCTATGATTTGTCACTTTAAAATACAAAGGTTTCTATACTAGTAGTAAATACTCAAACTCTTTCACAAAATGATTTCAACATTACTTTTAATACAAAGCTCGTTTTTAAAAACCGTTTTCCAATCTATTAGTATATACAAACCTTTACCTCATTCGTATGAGAAATCCAATTAAACGACTTAGCAAAACAAGTGGTATGAAACGCTTGTGTTTACTCTGTTGGTTAATTCTTAGACTTGTTCGATTGAAATCTTGTGACAATTTTCAAGTAGAAGTCTACAATTTGTTCGTAAATATTTAAGTTAAGCCAGTGGTTATGGGACATGAAGCTAAACTCATTTATTTACTAGCTTAGTGTAATTTACACTTCTTTTTTATCAGTGATGATCATTTTGTGATTTAGACTTGCGATATGCGATGTCTCTTTGTCCGCGTGGGGGACTATACCCCGTTCTGTGGAGCTTCGGCTCAATTTGGTGGGTTAGCGACCCATGGTCTTTTGACAGTTCGTGGAGCAATCGGCTCAATGAGTCTGTGCATGGGGCGTATCTTTTTAGGTGCGTAGATGTTCAGCTCAATCGAGTTTTTGTCCATGGGGCGTATCTTTTTAGGTGCGTCGATGTTCGGCTCGTTCGTCCGCGTGGGGTACAATACCCCGTATTTTTATGGGTTAGCGACCCATGTGACAGCGTCCCGTTTATGATACACGTGTTGGTGAGTTTTCATGCTCCCGTTTATGATAGGCCTCCCCCTTTTATGTTTTTTGGATTTCTAATTATTGATTTCTAGAATTTGTGTTTCACTAATTTTTGTGATTTGCATTGATAAGCTCTATCAATATTTTTGATTTGGTGAACAAGCTAAAGAATATGACATTCTTTTTGGTGTCTGAGAAAACTTGAGATATTGTATGATTTTTGTTGTTATCATATATATTTGTCATATCTCTTATCCTATCTCATCTTACATGATAATTATAGCTAGACTGGTCCATTTATTATTTTTCTTCTTAAATAATACTCAGGTCAGACCGAGGTGTTTCAGGTGCTCCCACTTGACTTCTTAGTAGGGATTAGCTTTTAACTTTTGGCTAACTACTTTAGCTTAGTAGTTTTTTTCTTTCATGTATACGAGATAGAGACTCTTTGATGTATACATATTTTTTTCTGCAGAACATGTACCTATTCTTTTGTGATGTAGTGGATCTTGTATGACCACTACTATGATGTTCATTTCTATGTATTGTATTCATATATGTTTCTGCCTTAGTGATATGAATATCTGTGACTGATTTATGTTATGCTTAACTTATATTTGTTTTTGAAGGCCGCATAGCCGCTGTGTAGTAGCTTTGAGTTTGTATTTGATATGTCAGATTCCCTTTTGAAATGAAATGCATGACCTACTATCTGACATATCGGTACTCGCGCAAAGCAATTACACAGATGATCGCTCCTCAACCACCTTATTCTTCGTGCTAGTCGACGGCATTACCCTGTAGTGTCCTTGGCTAGTGTGAGTATAGAGGTGGGGCATCATAGGCCGACTAGCCATTAAGTATAATAGTGATCCTATTATACTTCGATATAATTTTTGATCAAAATCTTTTCCGTTTTCATATTTATCTAAATGACTACTGGTGCTCATGGGTGTTGGTTTACTAGATGTATTTTCCATTCCAAAGCATTTCAACAAATCGTGACAGTATTTTTCTTGATTTATAAAAATACAATTATCTAATTGTTTAATTGTAATCCTAAGAAAAAGTTTAATTCTCCCATTTGGGACATTTCAAATTCATTTTTCATGATATCTGCAAAATCATTACATAACTTTTCATTTGTTGATCCAAATATTATGTCGTCTACATATATTTGAACAACCAAAATATCATTATGGTCTCATTTTATAAACAGATTTGTATCTATTTTTCCAAATTGAAATCCAGATGTTATTAAATGTGTTTTTAATCTACCATACCAAGCATGAGGTGCTTGTTTTAAACCATATAATGCTTTCTTTAGTTTATAGACATGTTAGGAAAAAATTTCATATATAAACAATGGAGGCTGCTCGACATAAACCTTTTCTTTTATAAAACCGTTTAAAAAGGCACTTTTTACGTCCATTTGAAAAAGTTTAAAGTTATGATGACATGCAAAAGCAAGTAACGTTCGGATGGCTTCTAGAAGTGCGACGGGAGCAAACGTTTCTTCATAGTCAATGCCTTCCTCTTGATTATATCCTTGTGCTACCAACCTTGCTTTGTTCTGAACAATATTTCCATTTTCAGCTATTTTATTCTTATAAACCCATTTTGTCCCGATTATAGATTGTTCTGTAGGTCTTGGTACAAGTTCCCATACTTCACTTCTTTCGAACTGATTGAGTTCTTCTTGCATTGCCATAATCCATGACTCGTCATTCGATGCTTCTTTATGATTCTTTGGCTCAAAATTTGAGATGAATGCAACGTGACTTTTTTGATTTAATTGATGTCCAGTAGAAACTTTTGTATTCAAATCACTAATTATATTGTTAACTGGATGGTCTTTCAAAATACGAGGTGGTGATCTTAACGTATTTTCATTTTCAACGGTATTCTCATTATTGTTATATTTGAAACAGAGTTATTTTTAGATGGTTTTATTAACATTTCATCATCATCATTGTTTTTGTAATTTGAAAAGTTTTCATCAAATGAAACATGTAAACTTTCTTCTATAGTACCGGTACGTTTATTAAATATTCTATACGCTTTACTATGATTTGAGTATCCGACAAAGATTCCTTCATCGGCTTTTGAATCAAATTTTCCAAGATTATCTTTAGTGTTTAGTATTAAACATTTTGAACCAAAAATTCAAAAGTATGATACTTTGGGTTTTTTTACCAAAAAACATTTCATAACATGTATTTTTGGTTAAAGGATGTAATGTGACACGATTCAATACATAACAAGCAGTAGCTACAGCTTCTGCCCAAAAATTCTTTGGTGGATTACTACTGTTAAGCATGGTTCGTGCACATTCTTGGAGTGTAAGATTTTTCCTTTCTACAACACCATTTTGTTGTGGTGTTCGAGGAAATGAAAAATTATGTGTAATCTCCTTTTTGTTACAAAAATTTACAAAAATCTCATTTTCAAATTCACCTCCGTGATCACTTCTTATACTCTTTATTTTAGGATTCATTAAGTTTTTAATTCTTTTAGCAAAAAGTTTAAACATCTCAAACGTATAACTTTTATGTTTTAAAATCAGTGTCCATGTATATCTTGAAAAATCATCTACAATAACAAATACATACTTGTTATGATTTATTGAACGTACTTGAGTAGGTCTAAATAAATCAAGATGTAATAATTCTAAAGGTTGTTTGGTAGAAATTTCCTTTTTAGATTTAAAAGAATTCTTTTTTAATTTTCCATATTGACATGCATCGCATAAATCTTTAACTTTATAGTTTATTTTAGAAAGACCTCTAACCAAATTGTGTTTAGCCAATTTATTTATAAACTTAAAGTTTATGTGACACAACCGTTTGTGCCATATCCATGGATCAATAAAATCTGCGAATAGGCATAAATTGCTGGAGTTATTAAATTTCATATTTAAGACATAGATGTTTCTTTTTCTTAAACCTTCAAAGATCGGATTTTTATTTTAATCAAATATGTTGCATTTATTTTTCTCAAAATCAATTTTTAATCCTGTATCACAAAGTTGACCGATGCTTAATAGGTTATGTTTTAGATTTTCAACTAAAAGAACATTTGTAATAACAGGTGAAGTGGACATTCCAAAATTGATGACATCACCAATTCCAATGACAAATCCTTTTGAATTATCTCCGAAAGGTTACAGTACCACCATCTCTGTATGTTATATTCGATAACATTTGTACATTTCCCATCATATGTTTGGTGCATCCGCTATCAAGTATCCATTTCTCCTTGTCATTGATTTTCTTTTAGGTACCTGCAAGATAGAAATAGTTTAATTGGTACCCACATCCTTTTTTAGGGTCCTAAGTGTTAGAGGGTGATGGTTTCCATACCCAAGAGGGTTTGGGACCTTTAAAAGAGTAATTTTTATTATGAACAACACTTTTCAAATAGTTATCTATGTGTTTTTGTCAAATTAATTTGTTACCAGATTTTGGAATCTATATTTTATTATTTTAGAGTTAGAAGCCTTTTCTCCAGAATGAGACTTCTTGATGCAGCGCAATCTACCAACTCATTAGATTTGAGTCATTCAAGGATTTTAGGTCGCTCACGACCTAGTGAAGGTCGCTCGCGAGTTAATGGATTCAGCGATTTAACGAATTATGCAAGGAAGGATGAACCAGCGACCTATAATAAGTCGTCGAGCGACCTAACGGCGAGTTATGTACGAGAGGTTGATCCAGCGACCTATGATAAGTCGCCAAGCGAGCTAACGAGCTACGACCTAGCGCGATAACACTTAAGTCGCGAGCGAGCTACGACCTAGCAAATGGTGCCGCATTTTCCTTATCTCGCTCCAGATTGCCTCTCTCCTTAGGTCGCGAACGACCTAACTCACAACACAGAATGAAGCAGATCGTTCTTAAGCCGCCTTGAAGCTTAGGTCGCGCAAAGGTTAGGTCGTTCAAGAACTAGGTCGCGTGAAGATTTCCAGAAGCCACTTCTTTAGGTCGCTCAAGCGAGCTAACGACCTTATGCCGCATATGCTGCTTTGACTTAAGTCGCGTGGAGCTTAGGTCGCGTGTGTTGTAACTATTTCTGTTAGGTCGTATATTTGTAACTTGTGTCTGTTGTGTTGTAAATATTAAGTCGTATGTCGTTCATGTTGTATTTGTTAAGTCGTTACCTGTTAGGTCGCATGTCTTTGTATTGAGTCGCTGTTTGTTTTAGGTCGCAGGGTGTTAGGTCGTTCACGACCTAAGTGTGAGTTGTAACCCTATAAATAGGGATGGTGGTGTCATTTTGTAAAGTAAGTTGATTTTGAATAAAACTTTGTTTGAGTGCTTTGTGCCTCTTCTTAAATTGGTAGTTGAGTGTGATCTCCTATCTCCACTTTCGGCATTCGAGTGCGCTCGAATCAACGATTGCTGAAGCCGATTCACGGAATCTAGTGCGCTAGATCAATGTTCGAAGAATCGTAGATCTTCTTTCACGGCATCGTGCACGATCAACGTGACGAAGATAGCTAGAATCCGGTATCTTTGAGATCAACGGATTTGGGCGTTTGGTATTTTCAATCCACCGATTGCTACTTTCACCGTTTCATACATTTCTGTTATCCGCTGCTGCGTCACTTCTTGAACCTTTTATATAGTGAGCTATAGTTTCTATGTTTTGAAGTTTTCTTGAAACCTATTTCATTCCGATTTCTAGATGTTTCAGAACTTTTTATCAAATTGTCCAAATTCTGCTTTCCACTACTGAATTTTGAAACATTATTTGTAATCCTTTCTAACTCATTTTTAAGATTGGAAATTTTGGATTTTGATGCTTCTAGATTATCCTTTAATACAATGTTTTCTTTTATTATATCATCATTTTCTAGTTTAACTTTTCCTATTTCACATAATAAAAAATCATTTTGATGAGATAGACTTCTACATTTTTCCCGTGTGGTTTCTAATTCTTCTTCTAGAATGGTTTTCTCATCTTTTAATAATCATATTTCAAGCTCCATACGATTAATTTTAGAAACATATTTTTTATTTAACTTTCTAATTTCTCTATATTTGTCATCTAGTTCCATGCTAAGTTCTAAAATTTCATTGTAAGTAAGATCAGGACATAACTCCTCGGTGTTTGCCATTAAGCATACATTTGCTTGCTCAGAATCACTATTGTTGTCACTGTCTGATGATGAATACGAATCTATGTCATCCCAAGTTACTTGAAAAGCCTGTTTTCTTTTCTTGAACTTCTTGAACTTGCTTTTCTTTTTGTCATTATTGAGTACTGGGCATTGTTTCTTCATATGTCTGAACTTGTTACATCCAAAGCATTTGATTGAAGTTTGGTTGGATGAATTTGAATTTCCTCCGTTTTGGGATCTTGTCGCCTTTTTGAATTTCTTGAACTTGTTGTAGTTTTTGGCAATAAATACGATCTCATCTTCATCTAAGTCTGAATTATTATCGTTGGGTTGAAAAGCTATATTTTTCTTTTCATTATTTTGCTCTCTTCTTGCCTGCAAATTTGCTTTGTATGACATTAAATCTCCTATTAATTCTTCAACTTTTAGTTGAGATAGATCATTGGTCTCTTCTATAGCTAACACTTTTCGTTCCCATTCATTAGTTAAGGAATTTAGGATACATGTAACTAAATCAAAGTTTGTAAATTTGACTCCAAGTGCCATAAGATCATGTTGAATAGTTTGAATCTAGCAAACATATCACAAATAGATTCATTTGCTTTCATTTTAAATGAAGAAAATTGATTTTGTAAAATGGAAATCTTTGTTTGTTTAACTTTGTTTGTGCCTTCATGAGTGATCTGTAGTGTACGCCATATATCATATGCAGTAGTGCACAACATGACAGATGAAAATTTATTTTTGTCAAGTGAACAGAATAGAACATTTATGGCTTTAGCATTGTTTGTTGCTGTGTTCTTTTGAACATCTGTCCAAGTGCTTCTGTCTGTGCTTGGTGCTTCATATTTATTTTGAGTTGCTAACCAAATTTCTAGACCATTAGCTTCCATAAAAATACGCATTCGTTTAGACCAATAAGCATAATTAGATCCAGTGAATAGTGGTGGATGTGCAATGGATTGACCTTCTTGAAATGTACTTGCCATATTAAATATGTTTCAATTACGTATTATTGTAATTTGAAATAACCGTGCTCTGATACCAATTGAAAGTGTGTATGGATCGTGTATTTATATCTTAATATGCAAGTGTAGTAAAAAGCTAACTTATAACTACTAGAGTAGAATAAATAAAAGTAAAGTAACAATCACACTAGAGTTTTTATACTGGTTCAGACCTCTCGTCCTACGTCTAGTCCCGAAGCTCCTCGTCGGTTTTAAACTAGTAAACAACTCTCGCTTCACCCGGAGGAATAGGCTTGATACAAAAAGTTTTTCCTTAACCAGTATGTGTTCGTAATAACATTGATTTTGACTACACAGGACAAATCTTCCTATAATCTTCTTTGAGTAGTATGTGAATGTGAGGTGCTTTGTTTTTAGGAAGAAATGATGTAATGATAGCTTTTAGAGATCAAAGTATACAAAGTGTAAAGAGAGAGAGATTCAGAAAATTCAAGTTACTTTGTTTCTCAAAAACTTTACATATTTATAGATGTTAAAGAGTTTTCTTGAAAAGTAGCATCCTTTAGTATGTTCTATTTCAGTCTAAGCATTGCAAACCTTGAGGAAGAAGAAATGCAGTGAAAAGATGCAGATGCAACTATTAGTATGAATTAAGTAGCTTTTCAGAGTTTTAGCCCATTACCCAGCTCAGACGTCTGGGATATAATTCAGACGTCTGTCTAATTGTATCTATTTTTAACCAGTGAGCTGCGACAGACGTCCGACTGTTTATAAAATTTGTAGGCAAAGAGCTTAGTCAGACGTCTAACTTCTATGGACAGACGTCTGATGCTTGTGCACTTCTAAAAATAAATAGTGAAGAATCTTGTAAAAATTTGATGTGCAATTTAGTGTAAAATACTACCAAAGGAAGTAGTGTAAAACACTACTAAAGGAGATTTTACAAACCATATATCTATAACTATAACATACTATAATAGCTTCTAAAATACCAATGATTCTTTTCTTCTAATAATCGTCTTCAAGTCGTGCTATTGTGAATTCTCGAAGCATTTACCTGCAAATAGATGGAATATATTGTATGTGTATGATTGTATAGTTGTTGTCATCGAAATTATAAAATAGAGCTATAAGAAACTAGCCAAAGAGAGGGCTGAAATTATAAAGGCGAAAGACCAAGCCCTTTCTGGAAAGGCGTCCGAGCTTGAATGCCTCCTCGTAGAAGTGCAGAAACTCCTTAAGGAAAACCAAGGGCTGGCCGATAAGTTGGACACTCTATCATACGATAAGCTTTCAAATAACATCAATCTTGCTATCCGCCGGAGTGAGTTGACTGATCTTGAAAAACCCCAGGATGCCAAGAATGTGAAGAGGGCCTAAGAGAAGGAAGACCTCAACCAAGCTCTCCAGTATTTCTATGCTAGTGTGATTATGCACGGGGATCTAAAGTGGTTAGGAAACGATTATCCTGCCACCCTTGTTGATGCATGGGAAGAAGTGTTGCGCCGAACTGGAGGCGACCGTTCCAAGACCGAGCTACCGGTGCGGTTCTTAAGTGCCGAAGAGATATATGTGCTAGCTGTAGGGAACGTAATTCGCACTGAGGAGGATGTTAGGGTTGCTGCTGCCCAAGTTGGCCCGAGCTCTTTGGGTCTGCGAAGTACCTGTCTCATAGTCTGGGGCACCAATGACAATCATCCCTTCTTCGGCCACACTGCATGAGCCTTATTTCCCTGTTCCGGCAATTGGGCAGTTCCCAGCAATCGGAGAGTACGAGATTGATGTCATACTAAGGAGTCCCACTTCAGGTATTTCTCTTGTTTCTTCCATGCTCCAGCAGGTCGATCTTACTCCCGAATCCGTTACTGAGATGTACCATTCTCTCTGTGAACTCATAGGTCCACTCGATGCCCCACCTTCGCCTCCTGCTTCTCAGAGCGCACGAACTGAAGCAATCTTCACCACCTCTATTGTAGTTTCCACAAGTTTAACTGCTACACTCCAACCTTCCACCTCCCGGCCCAGATCCGATGCCCAACAGATTGCAGCGCTACAAGGGTTGGAGGACATTGTCATATCATAGGAGGAGCATGTTCAGATGGTTAGTGCTACTGATCCGACTTGAGACAAGCTGATGATGGAGCGGATTCAAGAGGAAGAAAGAGAAGGTAAAGCTTAAAGTGGAGCAAGATGCTGTAAAGAACAGAATCCTCCCATTCACCATCAAGACTAGTAAACCGAAGTTTACAGGTGAGTCGCTTGGCGGGTTTGAGGAAATTGACTCAAGCAAGGTGTTGGTGAAGAAGACGAAGACCCTAACCCAACCGGGTAAGAGTAACAAAGGTGGCAGCAAGAAGAAGTGATGGGCTTGAGCATCAGTGGAGCCGGATTTTGGTGGTTCTTTTAGTTTGTGTCTTTTGATCTTTTGGGTCTTTTTGTACAAGTACAGAGTCTGTACTTAGCTTATTTTCTCTTATTGTTGCATCAGTAGAGTTTGTACTTTTGCTTTTTGGTGTTCAAACAGGACGACATCGTGCGGGAACGGCCCCCGCTGTTTGATATTGTACATATAGTGATATAAGCAATGAAAAGATTAGTATTTCAACTGTAATCTCCTCCATGTACTTCTCTACATTCTATGTACTGTGCCTGTTTATATACCATTGTATTTGTGCGTAATATGATGTCTCGTCTTGCAATTTCCATATTATACACGGTTGTACTGTGCGATATACGATGTGATTATTTACCGCAATTCTATGAATGTAAATGGTGTAAATAATGTAGTTTATAGTTATTTAGTTTTATTATTTTACTTAGCTTGTTGTAGCTGCCAGAATTTTTGTTCGGCATAACAGAACCATAGAGTGACTTTTACTTGAACCAAGTGTTAGTATGCATGTGCCCTCAGCCCATGGGGATGTTTACTCTGAATACTTAATGCAAGACCGGGCGCTCCAGACTACTCTCTGGTTACACCCAGTCAAGGATGTATTACAGCTCCTATCTTTGGGAACTTGCAGTCTAAATGCTCGATTTCGAGCACTATGTACTTTTCTCAGAGCTGATTTTCTTCGAGTTTGGTATTGAGGTTCTATTCGTACATCAACCTATGTTTCTTGAGACCCATGGATAGTTCAATTCCTTGGATTTTACTTCAACATTGCCAATATCTGGGTGATGTTGAGTTTTTTGTGGTGGGGATTGATTTCTACCAATGTTGGAACTGATAAATTTCTTGATATTGTCGGAGCAATGTCGGTACTTAGGGGGTTTTGACAAACTAATGCTATTACCGGGGTAATAGTGATGATTCAGAGTATGCTTGAATACAGTTTCGTTGGTTTAAGTGACAAGGAAGTGGATGCTTGCTTGGACGTAGTTCCATTGGTCCACGAAACGAAGGAGTTAGGCATACTTAAACGCGATTCCATTGGTTCAAGCGGCTATGGAATGAAAGTTTACCTGGATGCGGTTTTGTCGGTCCAAGAAGCAAAGAAGATGGGGCACACTTGAAGGCGGTTCCTTCGGTTTGAGTGGCTAAGGAAATGGGTGCTTACTTGGACGCGCTTCCATCGGTCCAAGAAGCAAGGCGCGGCTTATAGATGCACGCGAGGGTTTGGGCCTTCCCGATGTTGCTGGAGCAACATTGGTTCTCAAAAGGCAGGGATAGATTTTCCTGTCAATCCGGCAATTTGAGTCGATTTGCTTCCATCGACTCGGCGGGTTGCTTATTTGAATGTAATTCCATCGGTTCAAGAAGTGCGTGGGTGGAGCTTATTTGGAAATAGTTCCACTGGTCAAAGTGGCATGTAAATGGTTTTAGAGTCGATCTGACCCCGTCAACTCAACAAGTTGCTTACATAAACGTGGTTCCATCGGTTCAAGAAACGAACAGATGGAGCATGCTTGGACGTGGTTCCACTGATCCAAGCAGTGAGTAAATGGTTTTCAAGTCGATCTAAACCCATCGACTCAATAGGTTGCTTGCACGAACGTGGTTCCATTGGTTAATGAAGCTAAATAACTTTTTGATAAAATAAAGAGAGAGGAAAATTCTACCTATTTACAATGCCCCTAGTATCCCTGGGTGGCTTGTTTGCAAAAATAGAATATACATTGATATAGCCGAGCGAAGTTGCATTGCGTTTAGATGCTGCTTCATTCCAGGGTGACTAGCTAATGAAAAATCTACCATCAGTTTGTTGTAGCCGGTTCCACCGGGTCCAGGCAATTTCCCTTAAGCAGTTGGATCCTGGGACCTCATGGCTTCCTCGCTATTTTGCGGTTTCTTCACGTACTGCTGGAGTTTATTGTTCCTTATCAACTCCTCGATCATATTTTTAAGGTGTTGACACTCATTAGTCTCATATCCATGAGTTTCATGGAAGCAACAGTACTTTCCTAAGAGTTTTTCTCATCGATAGCCTCTTTTTGGCGCTGTTTCTTATATTTCTCAGACCCCTGCGCAGTAAGATAGATATTTTCCAAGCTATCGTTCAGCGGTGTGAGATCCTCAAGTCCAAAGTTCCTTAGGTGTTTAGCATTCACGTTGTGCCCATTACTAGAGTTTTGATTTCTCTTTTCCTTGTTTATATTCCTCCTTGCATCTCCGGCGGCAACTTCAAAATTGTCTTGATCCTGGTTGCCGCTGCATTGATTTGAACCATCTCTTTTGGTTATACATTGGCGGCCTTGCCTTCCAATGCATTTGCCTCTTCCAATCTCAGATACTGGCTTGCATTCCAGTTGAACTCCTATATGGTAATCGGCTGTTTCATCATGTTCCATTTTCCAAAGTCTGTATCTGGATGGATAGCTCAGACCAAATCCATGAATACCATGTCTTCATTAGGATTGCTTGCTTTGGTAACTATCGTATTAAATCGGTTCATAAAGGATTTCAGTGATTCGTTGGGTTGTTGGAAAAAGCCAGACAAAGATACCACGTCTTTTGGCTAAGATGTGTGAAGTCTAAGCTATTCCATGAATTTCCTCACCAACCCATCGAAGGTGGAGATGGATCTCAGTGGGAGTCTAGTAAACCATATTGAAGCGACTCCTTCTAAGAAGATAGGGAAACATCTGCAGTGGACAGCATCTGTTGCCCTAGCTCCATCCATATGCCAACTATATTTATACAAGTGTGGCTTGGGGTCTTTTGTCCCATCATAGGATGGTATGGTGGGCATGGTAAATTTCTCAGGATATTCTTCCCTTAGGATATTTTTAGTAAACGGAGTTCGGCTCGATGCAGAACCCCAGTCGTCATGCTTTCTACCCTGCTTTCTTCCATCAAGCGTTTGACCATGTCTGCAATGTATGCCTCACTCCTCTGGTAGTCCATGGGACTGTCAAGGGCTACACCAAGCATCTAACTCTGCAAATGGCCTTGGTTTGCCAACTGAAGCCTAGATTCTCCATTCTTCAGGTGAACCGTTCCTATAGAACTCCGTTGGCGCGTGGTCGGCCTGGTAGTGGTAGTTCGGACTTCCTTTCCGGCATTTTTCTTGTTTATGTCAACATTTAATTCCAATCCTTTGTCGCTAGGTTGCATGTCATCTTAAAGTCAAAGAGAAGCATTGGAACATTTCCAGGTGGAGCATTCGCTCCAAGATTTGGGTTCACAGCGGGTTGAGCTCCAGCAGTTGGAGTACTTCCATTTCCTTCACTAACAATTCCAGTTGCTCCCTCAACTATCTCTTTTTTCTTTTGCTTTCCATCCCTCCTATGCAAGCCTGAAATAGAGGAATTCTCTTGCTCCATAGCAGCGGTAGTTTCCGGCCTAGTTGTTGGAGCAGTTGGTGATTACAGCGCTGGCAAAGCATCCATCTTGTACATAAGTGCTTTTTGCCTATCAGCCATCTTTTGGTTAAGTTGATCAACCATCTAGTAAAATTCTCCTTTCGTCACAACTTCATGATGAGTAAAAGATTCTGATGCTTGATTTCCAGTATTAACTCCTGTTGGAAAGTGGTGGTTTTGTTGACTTTAACTTGCTGGCAGTTTGGTCCATCACTACCAACTGATGTACTTGTAGATCTCCCGGAAGTTTTTCTCTTTCTTCCCACCATTGATCTTTAATGACAAATCTTCAAATTCTTTTGAAAGCAGGATTTGTTGATCTAACTTCTGGACCTATCTGATCCAAAGTAGAGAGCCGGATCTAAGCCTGGGTTCATTGTTTCTCAATGAAAGCACAAAATTGTTAACCCAAAAAATGGATCAACATCCTGCAGTATGATGTGAAATCACCAGCCCTGTTAGAATTGATCAAATATAATAGAAAACTAGCAGAAATATAAATAGACACAAGAGAATTTTATAGTGGTTCGGCTGTTAACTAAGCCTACGTCCGCTTTATAGCTTTGCTTATTAGTTGCATATGATTACAAGGAAGAGAGTTAGTCACAAGTACAGGGGCTAGACAAGTTCTAAGTCCTAGAAATGTCCATAGTTGCTGCCTTAGTGACTATAATGTAGAGATAAGAGTTGAAGAATAGGTGGAGATCCCGCATACTAATAGAAAAATCCGAATCCGATTTAAGTTGCTCTATGGATTGTATTTATAGTTGTAGCAATCGCATTACGCCAAACTGAGAGTTGAAGCCGAATATAGAAGTCGGCCCAAAAGAGTGTGTGAAATCAAGACTACATCTAGATTAACCAGAGATTTCGGTATCGAGTTCTCAAGCCGGTACCGACCATTATGGTTAACTTCAGAGAGATCGAGCTCTTTTGCACTTGTCTTGCTACTTGATTTGGAGATGTTCATGTAGTTTGTTGGGATTTGGTTGATATTGGTGATGTTTCCTTCATCACTTGGTTTATTATGCTGTTCTGACTGCTAAATCTTCAATCGTAGTATCCAGCTAATCAGAATTCTTTGATATTGATAGGGTACACATAAAATAGGTAGGGAAGAGCCTCTGCAAAGTTTGAGTGAGAAATATGGAAGTATGTGATGTCTCCTCCGACCTCTTCAAGTCGGCACCGACTTCTCATGGCTGGTCCTCTTGGGTTGAAACTTCTCTGAGTTGTCTCTCAAGCCTATATAGGTGTGCTTCTAAGATTTCAAGTCATTTCGTCTTCGTCTTGACATTCCAACTCCTATTGATTTCTGCATGGATAAAAACCCAATTAACAATATTTAATTATAATATCATCCTATGGTTAAAATTGATCCTATAATTTTATGCATTTATATTTGCAGTAATAATAATTTTCGACAGCGAAAAATTATTTTTGTAATTAATTATTATTATTTAGTATTATTTTAATCAATATACTATCTAAATAAATCATATAAAATAAAATATATTTAAAAATTACTGTTAAAATTTTATAAAATTATTTTGTCATTATAAAAGCTTTTAACCGGAAAATAAAAATTAAAAAATTAATTTGCTATTTTTAAAAATTATTACAATTAATGGTCGAAAATAATTAATTATTAAAAAAAATAGATTTTGATCGATTAATGGGAAAAAATTTCAAGCTTCAAAATATCATATAAATTTTCTCGAAATTTAAAAATTGAATAAATATTTTGTAAATATTTTTTATCAGTATTTTATCTATTTTAGAGTAAAAAAATCAATTAATATATATTTTAAATATAAAATTTTATAGTGTTGTACTGATGATCTAAAATTATAAAAAATTATTTTTTTAAATAAAATATACATACATATATATATATATATATATTATAAATATGTTTATATATATA
The DNA here is from genome assembly GCA_030737815.1 of Allium fistulosum. NCBI lineage: Eukaryota > Viridiplantae > Streptophyta > Magnoliopsida > Asparagales > Amaryllidaceae > Allium > Allium fistulosum. The sequence goes on along the minus strand of CM060908.1, from coordinate 78,416,836 downwards.
TATATATTCTGAAATAAAATAAAATTGTTATTTTTTCGTTATAGGTACACATTTATATTTCGTTCATAATTTATGAAAAAATATATGTGATGTATATGTATATTATTTTAGTACATATTATAATAATATTCATATATATATATATTAATAATATGATATATATATATATATAAATGCCTGGAACTGCTCTTCCCTACCAGTGAATCAAGTTATAAAGCAACAAATCAATTTATGCCAATATTCAGTGGGAGAAAGAATGACATATGGGTGTGGAAACCTATTGGCAATGAATTTTCTACAAAGTCTACATAGAGTGAGATGAGACAAAAAGACAGTAAAGTTTTATGGAGCAAATTATATGGGATCATGTCAATAATCCGAAGATGGCTTTCACTGCGTACAAAGCTATATTGAGAAGATTACCTACAAGAGATAGGCTATCAAAATAGGGAGTGATAAGTGATACTGATTGTGTCTTGTGCAACCAAGCCGCCGACACACATGAACCCTTGTTTTTCGAATGTAATTTTTCGAAATTGGTGTGGAACTCATGTAAAAATATGATTAACTCCCCATCGCAGTCAAATTACTTAGAAGAAGAGGCCACCTACCTGATTCAGCGAGGTCAAAACAAAGATTTGGAAGCCAAATTGAACGAAATCGCCATAACCATGGCTGTTTGGAGCATTTGGAAAGAGAGGAACCGTCACGTGTTTCAAAATAAACAAAGAAATCATTTTGAGGTCAGTAAGCTTGCGAAATGAGACATGCATCTAGTACAAAAGAGAATTAAAAATTATTCACTTACCAAGTTGGGATGAGACGTAATTCGAACTGCAAGAGTGGATATGTGCTCTCCATTGGCAGGAAACCCAAGTACGAGCTATTTGTTTCAGCCGCCATGACTTCGTGAGCTCGAATGAGGAAGAAAAGGAAGTCGTGTTATTTCTGGAAAGTTTTAGTTTACTTTGTTGTCAATGGAATGTTGGTTTTGTAAGTATATTGTAATTGGGCCAGTTTGGGCTAACGTTCTGGGCTGAAATGCCTAAATAAAATTCTTACCCATTTCCAAAAAAATAATATGATATATATATATATATGTATATATTCATATAGATAAATATAAATATATATGTTAAATAATTTCATATACATAAAATTATTTAAAAAATTAACGTATACTTATATATATATTTAATATCTATATATGTAACAAGTTTAAATACATATATATATTTGGATAGCATACAATATATATCGGATGTGCTAGCGTGTCCATTGCGATGTAAATCTCAACATCTATATAGAGGCATATTATAGTATATGATACATATATGTACTAAAAATATAAATTATATAAAAATATATGTAATTTATAAATTTAAGTAAAATAAGATATTTTATTTAAATTAAATTTAGAAATGTTCTAGATAAACTAGACTTCATAGACCCAATAAAGATATAATAAGGGATTTTTTTTTGAAATTAACCTATAACTTCTGCTACGGCTGGCTCAGTTCCAACAGTTTTGGTAAGCTTGAATTACTATTTATTTCAACAAGCATACATGCATATGATATTTTAATCACCCCTTCTGAATATTTATCCATTTTTATTGGGATCCCTATCGCCGATACTATGCGGTTATGCCTTCTTCCCTCCAATAGTCTAATGGGTGATTCGAAAACCTAACTCATATATGAATAGTTTCCAAGAACTCTTCATTTAGATTAAGTCCTGGGGTCTATCGTTTTATCATAACAAGTCTCTTATCATAAAAATGTGGACCCCTTTTGAGGAATTTGTCACAATCTAATTTTTTCGAATTTAATTACATACATATATTATCTTTTGTAAAAATTTCAAAATCACCATCAAGGTTCCAAACCCTAGAGATGTAGGCTTTGAGATATGAATAATATGGCCTTGATCCTATGACACATATCACAACCGAGTTATTCCATTGTTTGCGTTCGACTTCAACCATCGATGTTGACATTTTCACACATCTTCTATTGTTTTTATCAATTGGCTCGAAAAAGGAAAATGGGGTAGCTATCTTGATTTGGTTCCCTATAATAACTTGCTTCTATATTCTAATTGTTTGGATTTTCTCCACTCGCGGTTCATTAATTCTCTGGTTTGACTTGTTTGTTATTGCTCTAGTCTCACAATCCTACTCCTAGGTCTTGCCAAGTTGTCTTCAATTCATTTGGATCCACAAACCTCCTTTAAGTGCTATGTTTCTTGTACGTCATTTGTATTTGTTCGAACTGGGCCGGTCGAAAGCGTGAAATAGGTATATTTCAAAAAAAAAAATCCTATTTTGGATCATATAGGGCCTGTGAAGTCTTATGGGTTATGTTAGATCTAATCTACTTAATTTAAATAAAATTATGATTTATTTTTTCTGGTTTAACTAATTATTGAATTTGATTAAATGTAATTTATATAGTTTATGAGCATATAAATATATACTCATGTGTGTAAAACATTGTGCAACATAATAAAGGGTGTACATAGTTAAGTTTATATGTAGTAGATATTAGGATTTATGTCTAAAATATACACACTTCGTTCTTGTATATATTTGGGTATGTGTGTGTAATTTTGAAAATATCAACTAAAATATTTATATGTAAATTTTAAATAAATACAAATTTACCTAAGTTTAAATTTTAATTTAACTTCGTATACAAATTCAAATCTAGATCTGAAATATGAATTCGAGGTTTCAAATTCCATTGTTTAACTTAGTAGTATTTCAAAAATAATATATATATATATATATAACCATAGCTGAAATAGTTTACTAAAAATATTTATATAAACTCTTGTATTAATTAATGTTTCGGCCAAATATTTTTTAAGAAACTCCAAAAATAGAATTTTGTTATTTATAAAATAATTGAGCTTATTAATAGAAAATATATAAATTTAATTATAAAAAAAATTGTTTGGTCGGAAGTATTTATATTATATTTGAAAGCTTTTAATGAGTGAAAATATTCACATAATATTTTAACTAATTTTATTTTGATAATAAGAGTGATACTTATTCAAATAGAGCACTCATTATGATGTCTCAGGGGCTCAAACCCATGACCTCTAGAAACTTTGTTTAAAGCGCCATACCCACGACCACTTAAAGTAGAGGTACTTGAGAACTTAATCTAATTTATAAACAAATGAATTTACTAGCATGTATATATAATTGTTTTAAATTAAAGATTAATATTATCGATATTTTTTAATTTTAGAAAACATTTATTGAATAAAAGTTATCTTATTTTAATTTTATTTAATTTGTAAACAAATTATTTAAAATACTAAATAGAATTTAAATTAAATAATTTATATATATACATAAAACAATTTAAATCAAAATATTATATATATTTTTTATTTTGGCAGAATAATTTTTGTACATACATACATACATACATACATACATATACATATATATATAAATTATCAGTGATATATAATAATGAAAGGTTATATACAAGGACGAGTAGCTGAATAGCAAACCGATGTAAGATTGACTGGCAATAACATATATAAAATGGAAGGTGATATAGCTAATATATGACATAATAAACATAATATAATAAAGAATACATTTTACCTTAAGAGATAAAGTCGTAGCAACACATGTCGATTTAGATAATCTCCATAATCTGTCAGTTCTACATTTTCTTCTGCAAATAGGAAGCATGCAAACACTGGATCTACTATGATTTAATTGTTTGGATGTGATTGATGTGAGAAAAATAGAGAGGGTTATATGGATGCTTACGACCAAGAGATGAAGAGGGAGGAGGCAAAAAGTAAAAATAAATGTAGAGGCCAAAGTTTAAATATATTGTGAGGTCTAGAGAGAAAAATCTTGCATAATCCATTCTTACCAATTGAAACACGAAGACCCACCCTTGTCCTTCATCTCTTGCTGCCTAGAATAGAGTCCTTGATGGACCAAAACAGCCATTCAACCCATTTAATAGTTTGTTTTATTTAAATCCTTATCGATATCGTATATCGATACGCATATATGTAATTTTTATATATGCACCTAATAAATCACTAATAGCACCATAAACAATTCTAGCGGTTATTGCATTTTACAAAACACACCCATACAAAAAATAAAAGAATAATTAATATTTCACAAATATTAATTCATTGAATTAATTTATAACTATTATAAATGAATAAAACAGGTGCAATTTCGAGGATTTAATAGATTCGGTTGTGCGACTCATATGTATGAATTTATCCGGCTATTAATAGTCGAATAATTTAGATACCAATATTAACATGTCACTTTAGCTAGTGGTGTGATAGTTTGACTAAGTTCATTCTTTATAATTATCGTCGATAAAATCTTATTTTATAAATTCAAGTGGTACCTTTTAGTAATAACCATTTACATCAATTCTCTTCGTCAAAACTATATCAGATTATGAATTATGGAATTTGGAATTGGTCAAAATCTCAATATCGTCCACATTAAACTTGATTAGTCACAAACAAAGTCATTGGTTCAATAATAATATTTACTATTAACTATACTACTCTGGTCAGAGATTTTGACTTTGAGTATATTATAGTTGATCATGATATGAACCTCATACAACCGAGGAGATGAATTCTCTATTGAACAATGTTTTACATCCAATGCTTCAACTCAGAACCAACTATAGTCATTCGATGAATGCCATGATTTAACTATAATAAAAGTGGTGCTTTCACATTGAAGTATAAACGGTATTTAGAAATCGAGAGAACTTTGTAATATTGTCACTTTGAGATTTCCTATTTTCTTAGTGTTATTAACCAACAGGAGACTCTCAGATGGGTTATTCCATAATTATCCAATAATTGTCAGTACGTAACCTCTTGGTGCCCTCAACAACCATGAGTAATACACTACCTAATATTTGGAGAGCATTTACGTACTCTGGTCTCAATGGATGTATCGATATCTTTTCTCAAAACATCATAACCAGAATTATTAAAATAATATGTTATCTAATACCGTGCTAATTTTATCATAGTTACAACTCCTTGTAATTATTAACCTATAATTGAAGGATATTCTATCAAATATATTTAATTTAATTAATATATAATAACATAACAAATATATAATAGAAAACAAACATCTTTTATTTTATACGAGATTTCATTATAGAGTTAAAAATTTATAACAAATCACAAAATTGATCATAGGGCATACCTTTAACCTCTCGGTATTAAACTCCTATGTACTTTCCACGATGGGTTTGAATTTTACATGAGTAATTTATTTGTTCTTTTTAAGCTTACCACAGTGTAACCATCTTCGCTTTTAGGAAGGTTTCGATCAAAGTTATAAAAATTAAAAGGTGAAGCAGTGATTGTGGGGATGACGGACGAGTGGATGACATGGCTAGGTTTTAAAAGTAACTCAATGAATTTTCTTGAAATTAAAAATATTCACCTTTTGAAACGTCAAATATTTGAAGTTTGGCTAAAACTAAAAACATAAGCTTTTTTAAAACTCGGTTTTAGGAAAGGATGACTGTGTATTTTAAAACTTAAAGAAGTTTTATAGAAGTTCCATCGATTAAAGATCGCTCATCGGTTAATGATCGCTCTATTAATCGGTAGGTTATCCTACAATGGTGACTCATCACACCCTTTTTTTGCATGAATTTGTCTATTAGTTTTATCTAAAATTATACATGTCAATTTTGGTAGTTAGAAACTAGGCGCCCGTGCACGCACACATACACACACATATATATACATATACCTATATATACATACATGTACATATACATACATACATACATACATATACATACATAAATATATCTATACTATAAAGCAAAACCTTGGTCAAATCGGTCAAAGTGAAGCCTTTTTCGAACTTCCACAAATACCCCCTTCCAGTAATAGTTGAAACAGGCGGTTGTTGTATAGTTTAGTCTTTTTACCAAACCCACCAACACGGTATCAAAAGTTACTTTCCCATTTCCCACGAACAGGCACCTCTTCTCATTATCATCCTCCACGTTACCGAAAAATTCTCTACAGCAATGCTTCAGTTCTTTTAAATCATCCCACGATAAGCACCATCTCCCAAATTCAGTCCTCATCTCCCATTGTGGTAATTTCAACCGACTCCCACGGTAAGCGATCTATCCAAAATCATATTCTCCTCTCCGATTTAGGTCACTTCTCCATTTATTTTCACTCCGTAGAAAGTATTGCTGATGATTTTCAAGCACAGAATTGGTTCTCGAATGATGAATTGGAAGAAGCAACCTTAGTAGTGCAATTTGTTGCATTTGATAAGGTTAGTTAAATCGTTTATTTGGTTCTATTTAGTCAATTTGATTTTCGCCTAATTATTCTCTGATTTTGTTTAACAAATACGTGTATTTCCTTTTTATCTCTTCCTCTTCATCAAAAAGGAATCTATTAATGGATTTTAGGCAGTAAAAATGCGCACTCTGCAACAAAAATTTCCCTAGGGATCGGATGTCGCGCTTCTTTTCATACATACGGTTGAAATGAGGATTTTTCGAATTTTGGTTTGTTTAATCGTAACCTAATTTTCTTTAATTGCTAATTTTCAAATAGGTTGAAACACACTAATTGATCAAATCAAGATTTTTGATCTGATGGTTATGTCATGCTTTAGCTTCCGACAAAAGTAGATGAATCCCTTTCATAATAATTAACAGGGAATGTTTAGATTGACAGCAAAACCAGCTAAGGTAGAGAAATATTTGTCCAAATTCATTATTATATGTCACTGTAACCATGAACCCAGACATGCATTAGAAAGTTATAAATTTGTTTCAGCTGAGTTTATAGTTTATATTTTTGGTCGACTATCGTATATTTCTAATTTGTAAGTTGTTTGTTTGTATATTTAGGATTGGATTTAATGTGAATTATTTATCCTTTTCAATCAGTTCATACCAGCATGGACAATAATATATTGACTAATAAATTAGCCATTACTATTGGAATGACGTCCAAAGAAGTGAGATATTTCATAATTCATTATTAGGCTATCAGTTATTTGTTTGGCACTATATATAAGATTCAATCTGCTGTGAATTAATTATCATATTTAGCCAATGGACTAGACAGACATATAGCAAACGTTGATTTTTCAAATTGGTTTGTGGATTTGGCTTACGAGGTACCAATTTTTTCAAGATACTAATTTTACCCCTACATCATTCACGGTTTCATTCATATTTTTTCAATTTTGTCGGTTGAACCTTGCTTCCCCTTAAACTGAGTTTCATGCGTTATCTATATCCCTAAAATTAAGCAGAATCATAGTTTTTATTGTTATTATTGTTGTTATTATTTGACTTCTTCATTATTAGTGGTCTGTCTTGATAAAATTGTTTACTTTCAAGGTTTATATATATATATATATATATATATTTATATATATATATATATTTATATATATTTATTTATATATATATATATATTTATATATATATTTATATATCTCCAAACTTTCTTATTTATGCCGCTGGAATTTTCAGAGCTTAGATATTCAATTGGTATCCCTTCATCCAATAATGGTGTCGAAGTTCTATTATTTGGAAGTCTTCCTTCAGTATGCAAGGTATGAAACTTCCTTCAGCAATGATTGTCCCACTTACAGTTTACATTTATCTAAAATCAATATAGTGGTTGCAGCCGTTGTGTGTATTGTTATTATAAGGTCAGTAGATTGTTCATTTTGAGTTCAAAGTTTATTCCTATTTGATCCAATTCGTGTAATTTGTGCAGTTAATGCCCCGCTATATCCCCGCTATAACTCCGGTATATCTTATAACGGATTCCTACCGCTATGATTTTTCCATATATCCCCAACATATAGCCTTTCCGCTTTAATCCCCGCTATTTCTGCTATATCCCGTTATTTCCGCTATATTCTGCTATTTCCGCTATATCTTTTATAAAAAATTGGGTTGAAAAATGATATTTATACGCTATAAAAATTATGAAATTAATTAATTTCATTGAATTTTTTATATATGTTTAGAAATGATAATACTCTAATATTCTACTAAATTAAATTAAGTTATATAACAGTTTTACGTTCATTTACAATACATTTGCACGTATTTTTATTTAAAATTATTTTTGTATTAATTATAATTCAATTTAATGTTAATTTTTCACATAATTACTATCTATATATCTGTAAAAACAAGTATGGGATTTATATGCTATTTTAGAGTAATCCGATATATCCCGCTATATCTTCGCTACATCCCCGCTATGACTTTTTGCACCTCTACCGCATTGAATCCACCGAGCGCTTTAACTGCACAGCGTGTAATATGGAACAGTAACAAGTACAAGATGTAAATATAAATCATGCGTTAGATGCTTATGTCAACCACATATATGTTTTACCATGGAAAATTTCAATTTACAATATTACTTGATAGTGTTGTTTGATTTTCAAAAACCAATGTTTGATACATCAGATTCCTGATGAATGTCGCTAATACATATGAAAAGTTTGCAAAACAATTCAATGATATATTAATGATTTTTACTTATAGTGTTTAAAGTTATTTATAGTTGCATTGAAGACGATTATCACTCATTGTGTACTTCTGTGATATGCCTTTGTAAAATTATAATGCTTTTGTTACATATATTATCTTCATGGTTCTTTTTTCTGTAATTTATCAAACATCCAAAGAGTAGTCAAAACAATTTTTCAATGAACCTGGACTTCCATGTCTATTTTAACCTGATGATATATGTTTCAAACTTTACCGACATGCTTGAAGTCCTACTAAAATTTTAAATACGTACAACATACACATTCCACAGGTGCTTACATTATTGTTGGCTACAACTATTTTAGGTAGACTACTGTATGGCTAATTAACTGTTTATCCAGCAATGTGTATATGTAAATATATCGGACAACAAATATACACGTAGTCATACCTATTTATTTAATCTAATATCCTATAGCATTGCATTCTACCATTTTTAAGTTCAAATCTGGCATATGTTGTTTGATGATTCTGTTATTGAAATCATTATGTTTTATAATTGCCAGTAATGTTCATAGTTAATGCATATGTACGCAATGTACATGGAAAACGTATATAATATTGAAGTACAAATATACATGTGCCTGCCTGATTCATTGACTTATATGCATTTTGAATGATAGGTTGATTTTCATTTTATATTTACTACCAACTTTTGGTCATGGCTTTATATTTGCTAAAAGATAAGAGGATGAAAGCTGATCATGTCAATTTGTAAGATGGAAAAGAAGGTAAACTTTTGTGCTCCTAACTTGAAAATTTTCATATTTTATAGCAGTTCGATAGAGTATTTGAATCTACGATGAGTAGTAATGTTAATTTTAGTGAACGATGATTAGTTCTGTTGCAAATATTTAAATCACTCACTACAATCCAAGTTCAATAGCACCTTTAGATTAAACCAACTCAAATTTTTTTATCATGATATATAAATGTGTTGGAGTCATAGGTTAGTATGCTAGACACATTATTTAAACCTTGCTAACCCTCCTCGCTACCATATTCTAAAATTGAAACCCCATTTTGATTTGTATTTCTTAACTGTAACTACATATAGTGTTTGAAGTTGAACGGTTTGATAAAAATAAAATTGAAAATACATTACCGAGTTGGAGATCCAGTGTTATATTTTTAGTGCAGGGATACACCAAGGGAACTGCATATATAACAATGCGTCAGTTTTACTAAAATGAATCATGTGTGATGCCTCTTATGCACCTAGATGATCCAAGTGGGTATCATTATTTATTACTGTAGCTTTACTATCCACGCAAATGATTATATTTGCAGTTAAATCAGAAATGTTTGTACAGGGTTAATTTTGCCATTTTCAAGCGCACACAGCAGTTTCTTTGCAGTCATATTTCTCGGGCTCACGTCTACACGTACAACATAATTTCATAGTTATGGTTGCTTCCCCTTAAACACCCACTCTTCTCCTAAAACTCATCCACCGCTATTGAAATCAAATCAAAAAATTAAATCCCAAAACCAAGCTCAAAACTATAACCATCAATTAAATTAACCTATCACTTTTATTATATTTACTTAGGTCTATGGATGATGCAGATCGTTGAGGAAGAGGCAGTGTGGGAAATAGGTGATGACTGTGGATCTAGGGTTTCGAACGCCACGGATCGGCTTTCGAGTTTATGGTATTCCTCCAATTTAGCTTTTAAAAATTTTATTTGTAATTTTGTTTGCTGATTTTGGATCTGTACAATATCTCATGTATCATCTTTTATGCCTAATTCAGGAATTAGGCTTCCCCATCAAGGTTGAAATGCTTTCTAGAAATTTTAGACGTCTCCAATTGCAGATGGATTATGGAACCCGATTTTATTCCATGCCAGGTACCCGCGAACTTGATTAAGATCTTAATTTCACTAATTGCTTCTAATTAATTTTATTCTACAACAACTAACATTTGTTGATAAGAACTTTGATTTTGAAGTTTGTTATTGGTATGTTTAATGGTTGTGGAAGATTAGGTCTACTAACTGCAAACTAAATACCGAAACCTTCATCTAATTTGTTCAACTATGCAAGATCCAATGTCTGAATTTTTTTATCTGTGATTTTTTTTTGCAAACATAGACAGTGAATCAAGTTTCTTTTTCGAGTTGAAATATATAAAGAAATAAGACATGTATGTTTGTTTTCTCTGATTCTATACGTTTTAGATATTGTTAACAAAATATACAAACAAAAGGCGATAAATTGAAATATCTACCATTTCATGTATTTATAATCCTTTCTTCTTTTCCATTTTGCTGTCAAGTTGTTAAAGCAAATACATGATAAGTGAAACCTTTTTTGACTACCAAAAATGTCCTTTTTCATATTATTTCATTATATATCAAATAACGACATGTTGGCCTTTATGAGACCATTCGTTTTGTTAACTCATTTATCTAATTAATTGCTCGAATCCTACTTTCATTCTACCATTTTTTATTCCACTAACCCTGGCATCGACCGAGGAATATTATTTTTCCTACATTTTCTTTTCAGTCCTACACTTTTCCTCTTCTAACTTGGTTGTTACGCCAAGTGAGATGTCCATGTTTTTGCCTACTGTTTGTTCGTTTCAACTGAAACTTTCACGGACAACCCTAACAATAAGTATATACCAAATATAACTGAATCGATGTGTTACTCTGATTTCTCAAATTCCTTGGTCTCCAATGAACACTATTTGATCATAAAAATTGTTGATTAATATATTTGTTCGCTTGCAACAGTTTTCTACATGAGTTTATGCTAAAAATTAAGATATGAAATAAGATCTTGATTTTATTTTAGCCATTCAATCAAATAGTTAAATACCAAACAACTTCCTTTTTTTCATATCATTAGATAATAGGATTTGTTATAAGTTGGTTAACCCATCTATTTTTACTGATTTGATTTTGTATACTATTGAACTTTAGTATATATGTGATCATTTATTTAGCTTATTTATTATCATTCTTAATTTAATATGTTTACTCTAATTTGCATTATCAGACACATGATGCTTAAAATTGTTGCATTTTAGTGTGATTAGAAATCCTAATTTCCAAATAAAAAAAGATTTGATTTGTAAAGATTTTTCAATTTTCTCTCACCAAAATCAAAAGTTTCGTTCTAACTACCTTAAGATGAATAACATAATTTATAATTTAGGATCACTTTGAGCCATTTTAATTCCATTTTGAAAGAGCCTTCTCCTCTATGGCATTGGTTCTATAGTGAATGTATTGGTGGTTTATCTGTTTAAGTTTCACTACTGTTGGCAACAAAATAAAGAACTTAAATTTTGGATGCAATACACCAATTATCATTTCTTAACAATTATGGTTTCATTATTAAATTCAAGTTAGCTGTACAATCGTTTTTCATATGTGCTAAATTGTACATAAACTATCTACATGCCCTATAATCAAAACATATTTCATAATAATGCTGTTGTAGCTTAAGCGTATTATATGCTTTAATAAGTGTATGTTTATGTGCATTAGATGTTTTAGTAATTGTATAGTCATAAATATAGCTTAGTATTATGCACATAACGTTATTTTTATTCTACACTCAAGCAACCAAGCTGTTCACCACCAAAAAACTACACGAGACTGACACTTCCAAGTAAAGACAATGAATATCTTAATATCAATCTGATGGAACTGCTTCACCAAGTAGAAATAGGGTAATAATATGTCCTTTGTAGTAATTAACCCGTACTAGCCACTTTCGACTGATGTTTGAAACCGAATCTGCAACTTTATGAATGCAGTTTCAACACATTCCTTCACTTTCAATTCTCAATGACAGGGATGCAAAGGAGTCTAGCAATATCTTCCACTATGCGTTGAATGTATCGCAAAAAAGGCATGTATCTAATTGCATAGAAACAAAAACAAATTAATAGTCAGAGGAAAAGCAAACAAATGATGATGAAGATAAGAATAACGTGAGGTATCCATTTGATGAGTATAAGATGCATGAAACTAAGGAGATTTAAAAAATAAAGTTCTACATCATATGCCCAAGGAGAGGAAAGACATGTTTTGGGTTAATTATGAATAGTTATCGAGTCTTGGAAAGTTTACTAAGTACCGATTAACTAAAATATGTACAATGTTTAGGTTTTTTCAAGTTTTTTGTCTCGTGTAATAGTGTTCAATGTTGTTTTCCGTCAGTGAGTTTGTATTATTTTGATACAGTATTTTTTGTATGCTCAATCAAAAAATGGATTTATGCCGTTTCGTGTATCTCCTGTGTGTAACCAATGATTTATGCTTTTATTAAGGTTCTAGAAATCGTATGGCAAGGACGACCAGGTTTGAAGGGATTATTTGAAATAAGCATGCTGTGTTTAACATTAAAGTAATTTTAGTTCAACAGTATAGTAATATGTCCGATTATATCAAATTTCAAAGCTACTTGATGACAGGGACAATCCATGCATTTGTAATGCAATATTTTCTTGAGTATGTAATCAACAATGAATACTTTTGCAGTAAAGTAATTTTAATTCATTTATTTTAGAGTAGATATTTATATGAGATGTCAAATATACTTTGATGTCATGGATAATATGCTTATTTCAGATGACTTCAGCTGAATGTATGAAGTCTCTGATACACACGTAGCTTCACACATGTGTGTGTCAGGTTTGTACCTGAGTTTCAAAAGCATAGAGCTTTAAATTTATATGGAGGATTTCGAAAAGTATATACGGTTTTGTGAATATACAAGTCTTGAATGAATAAATATAGGCTTCAGGTATCTACGGTTCCAAATTTATATATAAAGTTTTGGAATTAACTGCAAGTTTCAGGCTTTCAAAACATGATTTCGAAAAGCCTATGATTTCGAAATGCATAAAATTTCAAATACATGTTCAGAAAGCATATTGGATTTGTAAACATAAAGCTTCTTATATATATACGAGTTTCTCATGATTACGTAGTTTCAAATAAATATATAACTTTGGACGTGTATAAAGTTTTAAATGCATAAGTTTCAAATAAATAAGCATGCTGCGTTTAACATTAAACTAATTTTAAGTAAATCATTTTGGATTACACTGATATATCCGTTTATATGAATTTTCAGAGGCACATAATGACAAGGATAATCCATGCATTTGTAATGAAATATTTTCTTAAAGTACCTAATCATCAATGAAATTTTTTGCAGTAAAGTAATTCGTCCATTTTTATGAAATGTCAAATATATACTTTGATGACGTGAATAATTTTGATAACAGGTACCACAGACTAGGATACTTTAATCAATGCACTATATTAAGTTTCATTCTCAGCCATGAATGTGCTAAATCTCCAAAAAAATCAATTGAGTATATCTTTTCAAGAACTAACTTTACTGTAAATTATCATCCCCCCACACAACTCCGCGTGTGTGCATATTCACTTATGTTAACATCTTATATACAATTTGATTACAACAATTTGGTTATTTATGTAACATGGTTATACTAAATATATAGAAAACGATTGATTTGTGCGCATACACACATAAACGATGTAACATTACGTCCACGTTGCAGTCATTTTATAAAATCCAAAAAACCTTCAAACAACGCTGTTTGATACCAATTCCTCATGCATATGTGCAACGCACGTGCCAAGGTACTCGTATATATATATATATATATATATATATATATATATATTCGCATACACGAAGTGTAGCTTCTCCTCCACAATATCGCCAATTATTCCTCTCACAATTTCACATAAACAATTTTTACTGAACGAGTTACTGATCCGCCAACTCAAGTCCATGTAGCATGGAAGGAACCGTAGAAAATCTATTAGTTATTAAACCTAAAAGTTACTCATTATGAGCTTGTATTTATAGGACATATAAACATATTTATATAAAGCAAATATGAATATGTACTAGACTATTATCGGTAAAAATTAAATTCACTAGTTTAATTCAGGGGTTGTTATTTATAAAGCAAATAAGATAGACTCCATTTTATCGATATATTATGTTTAACTACGTGTACTATTTTTTGAACTACCCCTTCAATTTGTTCAGTTCATATTACATAATAAGTTGCATGAAAGATAATGATTTTGGTCATTCTACATCAATATCTTGGTATACTAGATGTTGAAAATGTGAATCAAATCTTTTCAATGTATAGAAGAAAAAAGAAACAAATCAATAATTTAATTAATTGATTGGTCTATTACGTAATAGGTTGAAATATAAATGTGCATCAAAGCAAATGCAAGTGAAATCTTGGTCAAGTATACAATAGGAGAAGATAGATATTTACATGAAATTAAAAACAAATAAAGTCTTAAGAAAAAGGAAAAGTTTCCAAAACATATACGAATGTTGTCCTAATCAATTTAATTTCTTCTCAAAATTCAGCTTCATTCTACTCTTATTTAAAGAGTTCTCAAACTATTGGAAAAACATCTCATTCTTATCAAGCAATAGTTCCTCTAAGGTATTCTTCTGTAAATTAATGATAGGGATAATATTTCTCCACTTTAAGAAATATCTATCAGTTTTGTAATCTCTCCTCTAGAAGTTGGTAAAAAAATAAAGTTATTAGGTCTCTATGGATGTAAGTACATCGAACCACGTCAAATTTCAATATCATTATATTTCTCTACTTATTTTCTTATGACTGCTCCTCATATTTAAATTGTTCTTCTATTCTTTTTTACGTGACGTTTGTTGATAATTTATCCACATATTAGATTATGTATTTCCGCTATCGAATATATAATTTTTATAACAAATTGGTACCAGATCCTGCTTTCTGTGAGAACTTCTATCAACTTTATTGAGTTCTTTAAAGAATAGAAGCAATTGTTATGCTATTACATGGTTTGATAGAAAATGAGATTTTGGCACTTGAAAGTTGAAGATGCAAGCAGGTCTAAAAAAGAGAAGACATTTCATTTGGGAGCTGATATTTTAGAAGAGACAGAGGAGAAAGCTTTTACCATCATCCATTTAAGCTTATCAAACGAGGTCCTTCAAGAATTCTCTCATATTAAGATGGCAAAGAAATCGTGGGAAGAATTGTTTGCAACCTATTAGGACAAATCTCTTACCAACCGCATCATCCTACAGTAATAACTTTATAGATTCAAAACGAAGTCAGGTATCGATTTTTAGGGCACATGTTGATGCCATAGATACTTTAATTATGAATCTAAAAGCAGTTGATGTTGATATTAGTGATGGAGCCCGAGCTATTATTCTTTTATGTTCTTTACCTCGAGAATGTACTACTTTTGTAAATTCTATGATGTATGCATGTAGTAAAATTAGTCTTTATGATGTTTAGGTTAGTTTGCATAATGAAGTATATGGGGGAAGATTAGCTAATACTAGTTTAGATAGTGATTCTGAAGGCTTGTTTGTCTAGAGATGGAGAAGTAAGAGTAAACCCAAATTTGGTAGAAGTTGTAGTAAATCGCGATCCAAGTCTAGATTTTATTATTGTAAAAAGCCTGGACATATAATTGTAACAAGTATAAAGTTTGAGAAAAAGAATGAAGCTTCCAAGAAAGCTTCATCGACTACTGCAGAGACTTTACAAACTAATACAGAGAGCGATACAGATGTTTATACAGCTTACGGCTCTTCTACAAAGATTCATTTGCGAATTATTGATTCTGGCAAATCTTATCACACGATGCCTAATAGAAATAGTTTTCCACTTACAATATTTTTGATGGAGGAGAGATTCTAATGGGCAATGATGCTTCTGGCCGTATGGTGGGTGTTGGTAGCATGAACATTAGGATGCATAATGGGGTTTTTCACATTATTACTGATGTTATTTATATGCCTTATTTGAAGAGGTATCTTATTTATATTGGGATTTTAGGTAGGCTTGGACTGAATATTGTTATTGAAGGAGAAAAGTTGAAGGTAATGAAGGGTTCTCTTACTGTTATGAAGGAAATTCGAGTATGGAATCTTTGTTTGTTGAGGGGTACCAGTTTATGTGAGAGTCGGTCACGGTGATTGACTCATTCGATTCTAATTCTACTAGTTGTGGCATTTACACATAAGACATATTAGCAAGCATAGTTTGGCAGAGTCGCAGAAAAGAGGCTTAGTTAATGGAATTCAACACTCTAAGCTTGGTTTTTTTGAAGGGTGCATAATTGGTAAGTAGATAAAGGTTTCTTTTGGAATGGGTGAACATAAGTCCAAAGCTATTTTGGAGTATGTTCATATAAATGTTTAGAGGCTCGTACCTTGCCCATCCTTGGGAAAAGCTTGGTACTTCGTTTCCTTTATAGATGATTTCTCTAGAAAAGTAGAGTTTACTTAATGCAATCTAATGTGAAACTTCTGATAGGTTTTGATAGCTGAAAACTATTGTTGAAAAGTAGTCAGGAAAGATATTAAAGGTTCTTCATTCAAATAACAACAATGAATTTGTATCTTAGGAATTAATCTATTTTTGTGAGTATAAAGGAATAAAGAGACACTACACCACACCAGCTAATCCTCAATCAAATAGGGTTGCCGAACTCAAGAATCAGACGTTGTTGGAATGAACTCATTGCCTCGGACTAACTATTGGTTTAAAGAAGAAGTTTTGGGCAGAAGCTTTATCTATGGCTACGTTCCTCATTAACCGCACACCTTCTATCGATATGGACATGAATATCCAAGAAGAAGAATGGAAATGAAAGCCTGTTGATTATTCATTCCTTGGAGTGTTTAGTTTACTAGCTTATGTTCATGAGAGCAAAGGTAAGCATCATCCAAACCCGTGCAAGTGTATTTTTCTCGTTTATAGATGAGGAGTATGGGGTATATGATGTGGTGTCATAGTACTAGATTGTTATTACTAAGTGGCACATGACTTCTGATGAAAATGATATGTTGAAGGCGGAGCCTACATCAATTGATGATAGTTCAAGGATGGTTTTTAAATATCAAACCGAATGTAAATCATCCGACTTCTTCCATAAATTTACAGATGGTGTTTCATATGGCACCTTAGTTGATGAGGATAATTTAGAAGTACAGACTTACGGTGGAGATCAGTCTTAATCTAAGCCCATCCATGAAAGGAAGAAGCCTAGGCGGTTTAATGACTATGTGAGACTTAGTATTGAAGATGTGGATTTTGATGATATGACAACTTATGCACTAAATATTGTTTATAATGAGTCCAAAGACTATAGAAATGCAATTTCTTATGTTGACAGT
This sequence comes from Allium fistulosum, assembly GCA_030737815.1. Lineage (NCBI taxonomy): Eukaryota > Viridiplantae > Streptophyta > Magnoliopsida > Asparagales > Amaryllidaceae > Allium > Allium fistulosum. The sequence continues at coordinate 78,399,017 of CM060908.1, read as the reverse complement.
TCAAATTGGTTGGTAACTATGCAGAAGGAGATGGAATATTTTTAGAAAAATCACATATTGGATTTGGTGGTTTTTCCTTCTGGCATGCGAGCTATTGAATATAAGTGGATCTAGGAAATCAAAGACGGTGTCATTTTTGACTTGAGGTACAAGGCAAGATTAGCAGCTAAGGGGTATGTTCAAAGAAAAGGTATTGAGTTCAATGATATTAGTTCCCCTGGTGTTTATCATACTTTTATTCGTATATTGGCTTTAGTTGCTCATTATGATATGGAGTTAAAACAATTATGATATGGAGTTAAAACAATTAGATGTCAAAGTAGTTAACCAAAAGTCAGAAGCTAGTCCCTGCTAAGAAGTCAAGTGGAAGTACCTGAAACACCTCGGTCAGACCCGAGTATTATTTAAGAAGAAAAATAATAAACGGATCAGTCTAGCTATAAATATCATACAAGATGCGATAGGATAAGAAATATGACAAAAATATATGATAACAATAATGTCATACTATGACAAGTATATATTTGATAACAATAACAATCATATAATATTTCAAATCTCCTCAAATATCCAAAAAGAATATCATATTCTTTAGCTTATTCACCAAACCTCAAATATTGACAAAACATATCAATGCAAATCGCAAAAATTGGTGAAACACAAATTCCAGAAATCAATAATTAGAAATCCAGAAAACACAAAGGGGGAGGCCTATCACAAACAGGAGCATGAAAACTCACCGACACGTGTATCACAAACGGAACGTTATTCCATGGTCACTAACCCATAAAATTTGAGCCAAAGCTCCACAAATGGCCCGAAGACCATGGGTCGCTACCCCACCAATTTTGAGTCGAAATTCCACAAACGGGGTATAGTCCCCCACGCAGACAAAGGGACATCGCACATCGCTAGTCTAAATCACAAAATGATCATCATTGATCGATAAGTGTAAATTACACTAAGTTAGTAAATAAATGAGTTTAGCTTCATGTCCCATAACTACTAGCTTAACTTAAATATTTACGAACAGATTGTAGATTTCCATTCGAAAATTGTCACAAGATTTCAATCGAACAAGTCCAAGAATTAACCGATGAAGTAAACACAAGCGTTTCATCCCACTTGTTTTGCTATGTCGTTTAATTAGATTTCTCCTACGAATGAGGTAAAGGTTTGTATATACTAATAGACTGAAAGACGGTTTTGAAACGAGTTTTGTATTAAAAATAGTGTTGAAATCATTTTTGTAAAAGAGTTTGAGTATTTACTACTAGTATAAAAACCTTTGTATTTTAAAGTGACAAATCACAGAAATGATTGTAAAAACAATCTATCACCAAAAATCCACAAACGTGAATTAAAACCATGAAAATCGATATCAAATCCATCAAATGGATATTCCCAAAAATCCATAAAAGAAGTCATCAAAGTCGATAATAAATTACAACAACTATCCGGAACAACAAAAATCGATAAAAATTGGAAATCCACTCAAAAACAAGCAAAATAGGCAAAATTCCACAAATCCAGATGTCAGGTTGGTTTAGCCGGACATCTGACCCAGGATTTTGGAAGTTCATAATTTTTTTTCTGAAGCCATCCAAACGTCTGGTTGGGTTTAACCGGACGTCTGGTTCTGGGCTCTGGAATTTTGTTTTTTTGCCGTTTCTTTTTTTTCTTCTGGTGCCCTAACCAGACGTCTGGGTTCTTCAACCAGACGTATGGTAGCCTGTACTGGGCAACAATTTGCCTAGGCCATTGATGGCCAAATCAATTCGGAAGCAATCGAACGAGCGACGGAGGCTAGGGATTTATGCCAAGCGACAACCCAGCCCTATAGGCTCTTCGATACACCCCAAATAACATGTCCAAACATCCAAGATAGGATCTTTAAAGATTTTGACTCAAAACACCAAAATTGGAAAATTCACCAAATCAATTCAAATCAAAAGCAATTGAACATGAAATAGATGTTAGGAATTCATAGCTAACAACAATGAAAGCTATAGACATAGATGTGAGTTCAAGAACTCACCTTTAAACTCAAAAACTACAATTGAGAAGCTCTAAAGCAAGACTAGTTCCTCTTCACTACACCTCTAGAATCTTCAATCTATTATCAAAGACAAAGTTTTTCCTAAGTTATGTTATAGGAAATTCTGAAAATTGAAGAGAGATTGGGATGGGGAAGATGAAGAGGATGCTTACCTAAGCTTCTCTTTGATTTTTAGAACTAGAACTTGAATTTCCTAAGAGAACTAGGGCTTAGGAATTTTAATTTCCTTTCTTTTTCCCCCATTTTTCCTTTTGCATGAGAGTGTTAGGAAATTATGAAAGGAGTGAATGAGGAGGAGTGGAGTTAGGGTATTTGGTAGAGGAGTTTGGGTTATCTGGTTGGGTTGGTGGGCTAGAACCAAACCCAAAGCCCAATTGAAAATACCAAAATCCTAATCAACTCCAAACATATCGATGTTTATACACAAACAAGTTGTAAATGCCATTTTGAACTCAATGGAAGTGGTCTCGAGTCCAAATTCGACTATTTACAAAAAAGTCACATTTCGAACTTTAAATTAAATCAACGACGCTATATTTAAATAAAATATTTAAATAAGAAATCGTAAAATATGTGGGTTGTTACATTTAGAATCGAGCCTTCAAAATAAAAAAAAGAAAGGAACGCAACAGCTTGATTTAAAAAAAATGAAATCGATCGAATCACTGATTGAGATGCGCGGCGGCAAGGAGGAGCGTTGGCGATAGGGAAACGAGCGGCGTCGACTGTGATTTTTTGGGTTCTCAATCTGCGTTCACGGTTGGAGGTGTGGTGATCGACGATGGTGCTCGACCTGACGGAGGCGGCCTGGGTACCTCAGCGGAGAAGGTCTGGGTTTGATCTTAGATTGTGGTAAAAAAAATGATGAATCAGATAGTCGCGTTTGGTTAGGAAGAGGAGCCATTCCTGGTGCGTGCTCGTACATTGGAAGATGAAGGTTTGTTTTTTTATATAATTAAAATTAAATTAGTTAATTTAAATGTTAATTAATCATTATGCTGATTAATTCGTAAATCTTTACATACGAGACCCGTTTGGACAAAACAAAGTGCGTTGGAATCCTATCGGTGTTATCTACACAATGGAATCAATCTGGAATTTATTTGAGCTGAAATATTTTCAGTTTCAAATAAAAAGTGAGTGTTTTATACGCTTACGTTTGACTAATATATTTTTATGTTAGTAAAATTTTATATCGCAAATTTATTTAAATTTATTAATGGTTGTTTGATAAATTTAATTGACATCTGAACCAATTAATATGATTTGAATTGATAGTTAAATTAAATTTGAGTTTAACTGCTAGTAAAATCCCTGATTGTCGATAAATTGGTTAATTGTTGTGAATTATTGATTGTTTGGATGATTGATTGTGATGGATGAAAATTTGTTGATATTCGAATGTTTGGATGTTTATTTATTTTATATATATCATGTTATCATCCTATATATTATTTACACTGTATAAAACTGTAAATTGAATTTTTGAATAAATTAAGAAATAGGTTGAAATGATATATATCTATGGCATTTATTTTGGATTGAAATGATATTATCCATCCCTAGAATTAAATTGAAATAATTGATTCACTTGGCCATAGGATAGAGAATTATATACGAACACCGGATTGGTTAATTTAAATGATTTTAAAATTTTGATTTGAAATTATTAAATGATTTGGTTTTAAGAAAAAATCAAATTTTTGGAAATTGAATTATTTTCGAATTGGAAGTTGGAATGTTGAAATTTAAATTGGAAATAAGAATGTTTTAAATAATCGAAGTTGAGATTTTTAAGTTATAATCAGAATATGATGTGAATTTCAGAAAATTGATTTGTTTTAAAAGATTGGACTTTTACTCGAACTTTGAATATTTCTAAGTAAAAAGTGATATGAAATGATATTTCGAAATTGAGCTCGGAATTTAATTATATTTGAAGATTTGGATTTTAAATTGAATATTGAAGGAAAATTTGATTTAAGTGTTTTGAATCGATATTTTGGAAATCGAACTCGTAATTGATATAAATCAAAACGGTTTAAATTTGAAATTGGAAGTGAAATTAATTTGAAATTGGAATTTAAATTAATTTGGAATTGGAATTAAAATCCGACTTGAAATCGGAATTGAATCGAGTAAAATCAAAATAGAAATGGAAATTGATTTGGATTGGAAATTTTGGAATTGAATCAATTTGGCTTGGAAACTATTTTTAGATAAATTATTTTAGTATAAACTATTTCAAATCTATTTTCTTTAAATATTCAAACTATTTTAAGTTTCCCACCTATTTTACTATATAAACCATTTTTAATACTCAAATTATTTTCTTTTAAACTATTTTAACTATTTAACTATTTTAAAACTATTTAAACTGTTACTTAAGTGAGTATCAATGAATACCATGATCTTAAGGTTTCCCATGAACTCAAAAAAAAACTATTTAAACTGTATTTTTTAAAAGTTTAAATTGGTCAAAGGGTGGAATGTTTATATTTAATCTGGGATTTAAATGCGAATTGGGTTAAAGTGAATTATAACCAAAACTGTAATTCGAATCAAGTTTTGAAGTGAAATCGATATATCGAGTTGAATTAACATTTGAAGTAAAAATATGGTTTTTTTTGAAGCGAGTATGATGATTTCGAAATGGATTTGGTTTTTGAAGCGAATATGATATTTTGATATCAAGTACGACTTGTTTTCGAAATATAAAAGAACCAATCCAGTGTGTAAAATGACGTTTGGTTGTTAAAGAGACCAGGGCCTCTTATTGGCATACTCTCTGTCAATATTGGAACCACTTTGACAACCGTGTACGCGGTGGATAATATCCAGAATGCAGTGGTTGAATTGGCGACGTTTACTGGAATGAAGTAATAGAACGATGATGGATAGCTTTGACACTTGTGTCATAATTAAAATGACTAAAACAGGAGCTTTTGTCTGGTCAATGAGGTTAGCTACCTCTAGCGATGTTGATCGCTCGTATTACTATTGTGATTTTTGACTCGATGGGTGCACCTTTTGTTGGATAGATAGCCGTGGTCGGTCACGAATGGGTTACGACCAGCCAGAAAGGGTAAACCGGTAGAATCCTACCTTGGGCATTGCCTCACGTGCCTTGTCATATTTATCCCTATACGAGCCCATTACGACTTTGGTTTAAAACTGTAAAAATGTGTTAAGGTGGATCAATGTAAATCCTTAATGCTATTTTGATATTTATTTTTCTGATAGACATTATTTATTATAGTGTATACCATTATATATAAATAGTTTAACGGATCCTTAGGAGATGGAAAATCCCATAACATCTCTTAAGTTATTACACTCATATTTGTGATATTGATTTGACTTACATAAGAATATTTTAGTCCTGACTCGAGTGTTTTGTCTTTTCATTACGCTCGGGTCAGTCCTGAGTTTTTCCAGTGTATATTATTACTATTATTATTTCCTTATTCATGCTATCCTATATATTGATCAATTATCCCTGATGTGTGTGTGTGTGTAATCTGATAATTTTGTATAGATTATAATCAAATGTATAGTAAATAGCTTCATGAACTGTTATTTGATTATTATATTTTATCGTTTCCGCTGTGAGATTCTCTGTTTGTTTTCTTCTTCTTTTCTTATTTTTCTTATTTCACCCCATTGATTATCTACGTTCTGGATTGTTTAAGTTGGACATGTGTGGATTATTGTCGATTTAAACCTTCCGTAATGTGGGTCGTCACTAATTGAATGTTAGAAACACAGATCTAAAATAAAACATTGTTTTTCAACATATATAGATTTAGTTTAATTTAACAAAATAAAGAAAAACAATTAGTTAATTTGAACATGTAAACTTTCAGATCAAAAGGATTACACTTTAATTTGACTGTTTGAAACATAGATCTACACTTAAATATTGTTTACATCATAAACAAATTTCAATTTATTTTATCAAAATAAAAAACTCAATCATATCATTCAACAAACAATTCAATCTTCATAAACTGTAACGACCCACTATTTTGAACCATTCAAATCGACAATAATCCACACATGTCAGACTTGAATTGCTCAAAACAACAAATTGTTAATTTATATTTGGCAAAACTTAGCATATATAGTAAATAAATCAATCAAAGACACAGAGTAATACAACAATACGCAGTGGAATAGATAAATAGTAGTTCATGAAGCTATTACAGAACATCAGAATCTAAAACAAAATACAACAGAAATCCCAGATACACAGAAATCTCTAATACAAAAGCAAATGACAAGTCTGAACATAAATAACTGGAAATAACTGAAAAAGCTGAACAGATAAAGATAGATCTCAAAGCAAAGCACCAAGCTTCAAAGGTGAGTCTCAAATGCTGTGATACTCGGGCTTACCCGAGCATAAAGTAAAACACAAAACACTCAAGTTAGGATTAACATTCTTATGCAAGTAAATCAACTCAAGTGAAATGTCCAAGTGAAATGCAATATAACTTAACGGATGTTTGGATTCCACCCTTTAAGGATCGTCAAACTATCTACATACATAGTACAATACACTACATAGATAATGTCTACAGTAAAGTAAAATATTAAAATAGCGTTAAGGCGTTACCCATATCCCCCTTAACACATTTTATATAAATGCCATAGTCTATACAGTACTGTAAACTCCACCAAACTGGTAGGCTATCAGGGAGCACTCCATAGGTACGACACAAACCAAACTCGTAATGGGCGTGATAAGGCATATGACAAACCACGCGAGGCAATGCCTAGGGTAGGATACTACCATTTTCCAGAACCGGGCTGGTGGTAACGCATAGCAGCTACTACAGCCCACCTCGAGACACACTCCCTTAATCAAAGGTGCACCCAATCAAATCACAAAGTAATAGAATGGTTTCCAAGAAGCATGCTCGATCGGAGGTGCGAACTCACTTGGCCCAGGTATAGCTCCTGTTTTAGTCATATCAAGCTGACCTGAGGGGATCAAGGCTGCGTTCATACCTCATACAGACATTCGCCAAACCATCCTACTTCATTGTGGATTCTCCACCATGTGCACAGTTGTTAAAATGGTTTTCGGTATTGGCAGAGAGTATGACAATATGTGATCCCGGTCTCTTTAACAACCAAACGCTTATTTCACACCATGGTCATTTTATAAAATCAATTTATAAACATTTAAATAAAATCTCAAATTACAATTTAAAAGTCAAAATCAAAAATTAAATACCTAACTTCAATTATATTTAATTTTTGGAAATATTGACTTAACTTTTTTTATAAACATTTAAATTAAATCTCAAATTCAAATTTAAATCAAATTTAAATATTCAATTCTAATTTTATTTAAATTTGAAAATATTCATTCAATCACCTTTAATCAAAAATCAAGTTATCAAATTATAAAATTATATCTTTAAAATCTCAAAATCAATAAGTTCAACAATTCTTATTTAAATTCAATTCATAAACAAATTAAATTACAAATCAACTTTAATCTATCTATCCAACTTTTATTTATTAAAGTTATCACAAAAATCTATTTTCAAAATATTAATATAAATTTCAAATAAATAGTTTAAAACATATATATATATATATTAGTTAAATTAACTTTTTATTAAATTTTATTATATTAAATTTTATTATTAATCTATTTTAAATCTTAATTATATATTTTAAAAATAGTAAAGTTATAAGTAAAATTTTATAATTTAAATTTTCAAACTTAACTTATAATTTAAAAATTTCCACAACATATAATTATAAAAATCTAATTCTACACACCTATTAGAATTAAAATAAAAATCTTTATAATATATTTTAAAATCAAAATATATATATTTCTTTTCAAAAAAATTTGGAAATCATTTAAAAATAGACCAACAGTGTCCTTGTATAGTTTTCTAACCTATGGTCAAGTGATACGGATATTTATCATTTCAATCCGCAATAATTTAAATTTTATGGGTATATATCATTTCAACCCACAACCCCAAAATACCAAAATCAATAAAATCACTTGGGTTTATCATTTCAACCCATAACGATTTTCCCTAATCTATAGTATCATTCGGGTATGTATCATTTCAGCCCATAGGGATTTCCTAAACTAATAGTGAACTTGAAGTGTGAGAACAATAGCATAATAATTTAAAATAGCATAACATATCAATTACAAGCATGGATCATAACTAACAATTTAAAATATAATATGTATACAACGTGATATGGTATCATATGTCAATTAACATAGGTTAATAAATGCAGATAATAACATATCATACTTAAAAATCAAGTCACTAACCAATTCAAATCTAATAACATTTTTAAATCGTCATTTCATGTGAAATCAATTTACTAAACATAAGAATGTTAATCGTGAGTGATCGCTCACCTTTCGAGGCTAGACAAAACAACGGGAATAAAAGGAGACATGGACATGCACACGAATACGGACATGAACTACCAGGACGGCGACAAGCTAGAAGCTGTTGCAAAAAATTCGATAATAGAAAGCAAATCAAGATGGACAAGAATTCCAGAATCAAATATATATATATATATATAGTATATACTTTTTTTATAGGAAGAGAAGTGGATGGGATTTGCTCGGCTATGGGGTAGAGAGGGCTGCTCGGAGGTGATGAACGTATTTTTCTGCCTTTTAAATCATTTGTTTCATATATTTTTATTTTAATAAAGCGGTATTATACGAGTATTTTATTGTGGTTTTGCAGATTATAGATTCCGAAGTGCAACGTTGAAATTAATCGATTGTGCCGTCCATTGGTTCAAATGACACGCAGAAAAGAGTGCAACATTTTGAGTACCGAATAATTCGAAGAGAAAGCACATATCATTCATGAAGAAATGCATCTCACGTCACCAACATATGTACTATTCATGCAAGAAATCAAATGCAAAATATTGAAAGTGCTGTACACTTTCAAAGTTCAGCCTGAAAATCTCTCAAAGCATGGCCACGTGAAAATCAAAGTAGCAAACATCATTTCAAAGCAAGGCCACTTGTTAATCAAATAACATGGTACAATAATGTGACCAATTCAAGCAGCATATAATATGTCCATTTTAATTCAATAAGCAGCACACGTGCAATCAATTCAAAGCAATATGGACCAATTTAAGCAATGACGTGGACGTATATATGTTCTCTTTTACCAATTCAAGCAAAGGACTAGTTCCTCCTAAAAAGCAACAGTTGATTTTCTGGGCTGGAAAAGGCTATATATACAGCATCATACAGCAACCAAGAAATCATCTCTTACCTCATCACTCTTCTTCTAGTTCAGTTTTAAATTTCAGAAGTGTTTTTTATTTTTCGGACAGAATACGTAGGATTGTTAATTAGATTTAACAATTTATTTAATCTTGTTCTTAGTTATTTTCAGCACTCTTTCCATTTAGTTAATAAATTCAATTCATTTTATTTCAGTTGTTTGCTCTATTATTTTCTAGCACTTTTTAGTTTCTGCTTTGATTTCTACAATTCTATATTTTGATTGAAATTTTGATTAGATTCGAAATTGATTCGAAGTATATTATTTTTTTTATTTTTCTATTCGAGAACCACCATCGAATTTGTTTAACACGCCTAAGATTTAAAGATGGATTTCAAATATTTTAAAACACAATTCCCTGTGTTCGATCTGCATACTACACGCCCGTGCGCTTGCAGAACTAATTAAAATTTGTGCTTTTCTAACCAATAGAAAAGTCGCAAAAGGTTTTTGGCGCCGTTGCGGGGGAATTGTTATTTTGAAATTTTCGAATTTTCTATTTTTTTAAGTCTATTCGTGTTAATTTAATTTATTTTTTTTACATTAATTTAATTTACTCGTTTTATCTTCGCTGCATATTTTCACTGTTTCAATTCCTTTCGTTCGCTGTTTCATTTACCTTTCACGTTTTCTTTTGCATGGAAGTCAGTTGCATTTCATTTAGTTGTGTTCTGTTTCACATACGCAGCTCACGTTAGTTAGATTTTAGTTTCTCACGTTTTATTTTGCACTTACACTTTTTCGTTAGTTTTGCCCCTTTACTGTGCTTTTACGTTTCTATCACTTGTTGCTGGCATTATTATCACGTATCCATTTAGTTCTACTGCCAGTCCGTCACGTATCAGAAATCACAAATTGCATTTTTCACGTGACCTTGCTTTGGCATGTACTTCATTAGTTTCATACGATAGTGTTCATTTCAGGTGCTTCATTTTCATCTACTTCATTTGCATCTAAACTTGCACTTTCACATTAGTTTGCATACGTTAGTTAAAATGACCTGCATACATTAGTTGCACTTTCATGTTTCTGCACATTCACAGTTTCAAATAACTATAAAGCTAATATTTGTTCTGCATTCACCTTTCTAATTTTAGCTGCTCTTATTCGTTGCATTGTTTGCACTATATTGTTTAACGTCTGCATTTTTTTTCACGTTAATTTTTGTTCTCTCACGTTTTCACAATTATATTTATTTGTTTATGCGTTATATTTTTTCCACTCACAGTTTTATACGTTGGCTGCTCATATATTCCATTCACGTTGCCTTTGAAATACCGACTGTGAAGCACAGCCAGAGTTAAAGGATTTGCAAGCACATCCAACGATCATTCCATCACTGCCGCGGACTACAGCAACTACAAGCTTTTGTCTTTAAAAGAGTCATCGAAATAAACTTTAAATTTATTTGCAGGGGATCTGACTATAAACAACTTAGCAACTCAAATAGCTCCAACTCAATAAATCTCAGTCATTCGCTAGCGCTACTCAGTTGTACTCTGGACGGACTGCCATACCCCTCTGTATGTAATTTTCTACTCTACAGGTGCCCAACTGAAAACTGTTTAAAATTACTTTTGGCTATTACACATTGATTTGTTTATGCGCGTTTGGGCAAGAAATAATTTTAACCGTTTAGAAAGCCAAAATATCTCATTAAACAAATCAATGGAAATTTCAAATCAAACAAATATGAGCAATCACGGTTCACATCACAGTTCACATCACAGTTCGCCAAAATCGTCACCTAAATCACATGTTGGAAATAATGAATTTCATGAGAACCGACCATTATCCCTTAGAGACCGATGCTATCCAACTAGGACCGTTCAACCTTCGGTTATTTCATTTCCACCTACCGAAGGAAATAATTTTGAGCTAAAACATTCTTTTATCCAAGGGGTACCAAAATTCAATGGGTCTGAAAATGCTTATGAATTTCTTAGTGAATTTGAGTTATACGCTTCCACAACTAAAATGCAACAACTTTCTAATGAGTCCATCAAGCTAAGACTTATTCCATTCGCACTTCTAGAAAGTGCAAAAGGATGGCTTAATTCTCTTCCTAAAAATTCAATTAAAAGTTGGGACGATTTCGTTACTATATTTTTGAAAAAGTTTTTTTCTTTCCACAAAACACTTAAAATTCAAACTGAAATCAATCAATTCTCTCAGAATGAAGGCAAAAATTTTTCAAAATATTTTTAAAGGTTCAATCAACCGTTATATAGTTGCCCTCATCATGCAATCCCTAGACACGTCTTGTGCCAAATCGTCTATGAAGGGCTTAACTATCAAACAAGATCCCAACTCGAATCAATGTGCGGAGGAGAATTCATGGCAAAAACAGACAAGGAAGCTTGGGAATTTTTAGAAGAACATTCGGAAATGGATATGCAATGGGAAACAATTCGTGTTCCAATTCGTACTCCAAACAGAGGAGTACATGCCATTGACCCATCACATCTTCCTATAGATGCCCAAATTCCTCAAGAAGGAGAAGGACTACCCCATTACTACACACAAGACCAAATCAATGCTATAGCTCAAAACTGTCCTTATTCATCCACATACAACCCTAACTGGAAGCATCATCCAAATTTTTCGTGGTCAAATCCTAACAATGCGGCTAATCCATCGCATATGTATCCGATGATACCAAATCCGAATTATCGAGCCCCAACTTCTAATGCTCAAAATTCTCAACCCGCTCCTCAAACAAAACCTTTAAATCAACCATATAGGCATCCTAATTTCAATCCATCAACCCAACCTTCTCAGCCTTCAGAAGAAATTGCTCGATTGGAAAAACAACTCACCAAACAAAATGAACAAATTACTAACCAAGATGCGAGAATTGAGCAAATCACTAAACAAAATGAACAAATGTTGATAATGATGAAGGATCTCATGAAAATCAATGAGAAAGGTAAATTGCCTAGTCAAACCGAAGTGAATCCAAAGTATAACTCTCGAGGAGTAAATCTTTGTGAGGACGAAAATGTAAATCCGATTAATGCTGTCACCACATTAAGATTTGGAAAGAAGGTAGACAACCACGTCGGCAACCCCGACATCCTTCTTAAGTCTCCCCATGTTCAAAATTCTGAAACTCAGTCGACAACCACTGTTGTCAATCCAAACGACTCTAATTCTTCATCTAAGGTTCGCAATCCCGACCACTCTTCACCTTCTGATGTTGGCAACCCCAACATTCCAGCTCCCTTATCTTCACCCTCTAATATAACACCTTCTTCTTCGAATGAAAAAACTTCCGAATGAGTCTATATACCCATTGCTCCATTTCCTCATAGACTCAACAAAAAGAAGAAGCCCGCTAATTTTGACCAAATTCTTGAAATCTTCAAACAAGTTCGAATCAATATTCCACTTCTTGATACCATCGAGCAAATTCCTCAATATTCCAAATGTCTGAAAGAGCTATATATTAAAAAACGTGCCACTAACGTTCCTAAGACTGCATTTCTAACTGCAAACAAGAGCTCTGTTCTTTCAAATCCCTCCCCAATCAAGTATAAGAACCCCGGTTGTCCTACAATCAGTTGTAAAATCGGTAATACCCACATTAGTCATGCCTTACTCGATCTTGGAGCGAGTGTGAATCTTTTGCCTTATACTGTGTACTGTCAACTTGGACTAGCGGAATTAAAGCCTACAAACATCACAATTCAACTAGCTGATCGATCTGTCAAAAAACCATTGAGCACAGTTAAAGATGTTTTGATACAAATCGAGCAATTCTATTTCCCAGTCGATTTCATAGTCCTAGAGACTGCACCTATCTCAAATCCTAATGGTCAGATTCCTTTGATATTAGGTCGTCCATTTTTAGCAACATCAAATGCTATCATAAATTGTAGGAATGGTCAAATCCGACTTTCCTTTGGGCACCTAACCATTGAACTAAATATCTTCAATCTTAACAGACAACCAAGGGATCTTGAAACAGAAGAAGTTGACATGATCCAAACAATTGTAGAAAATGATTTTAGTGATACTACGGAGTCTCTTAACATGTGCCTAGATCATTTTAATTCCAATTTAAATGAAGATGAATACATTTGTGAATTAAATATTATGCTCTACACTTCTCATAATTCACTAGAATTCAATCAGTTGATGTCTACTGAAGCCTCAAAAAAAGTACGTCCTAAATTAGACCTCAAACCTCTTCCAAACGATCTTAAGTACGCATACTTAGATTCTTCGGAAAATTTCCCTGCAATCATGGCCTCCGCTCTCATTAAGGACCAAGAAGAACAACTTTTGAAAATTTTAAGGGAAAATAAAGAGGCATTAGGATGGGTAATCGATGACATTAAGGGAATTAGTCCATCAATCATCGAACATCGAATACATTTAGTCGACGAGGCTAAACCCACTCGCGAAGCTTAAAGGCGATTAAACCCTAATATGAGAGAAGTGGTAAAGGAAGAAATTATCAAATGTTTAGACAATAACATTATCTACCCTATCTCTGACAGTACTTGGGTAAGTCCGGTACAAGTTGTGCCAAAGAAGTCTGGAATCATTGTGACCACAAATGAGAATAACAAACTTGTTCCGACAAAAGTCAAAACAAAATGGCACATTTGCATCGACTATCGAAAACTCAATGCAGCAACAAGAAAAGATCATTTTCCCCTCCCTTTCATTGATCAAATGCTTGAACGCTTAGCCCGTCATGAATATTATTGTTTTCTTGATGATTACTCCGGCTATAATCAAATTCCCATTGCGTTAGAGGACCAACACAAAATGACGTTCACATGTCCCTTCAGAACTTTCGCTTATCGTCGCATGCCCTTCGGTCTTTGTAATGCTCCCGCTACCTTTCAGAGATGTATGATGAGTATATTTTCTGATATGGTAGAGGATTTATTAGAGATATTCATGGACGATTTTTCAATCTATGGGTCAATTTTCAATCAATGCCTCCTTCGTTTAGAACGTGTCTTAAAGCGATGTAAGGAGAAATCTCTTGTTCTTAATTGGGAAAAATATCATTTTATGGTTAAGCGAGGAATAGTCTTAGGTCACGTTGTCCCTAAAAGTGGCCTAGAAGTTGACAAATCTAAAGTTGATCTTATTGTTGACCTTCCTCCTCCAAGGCCCGTCAGGGACATTCGCTCATTTCTCGGCCTTGTAGGAGTTTATAGGAGGTTCATTAAAGATTTTTCAAAAATTTCAAAACCTCTTTCGAATCTTCTAGCTAAAGACGTGAAATTTGAATTTTCTAATGAATGTAAAACATCTTTTGAAACCCTTAAATCGATCTTGACCACTACACCTATAATCCAACCTCCAAATTGGACTTTGCCTTTCGAATTAATGTGTGATGCTTCTGATTATGCCATTGGAGCCATCTTAGGTCAACGAATCGATAAACTTCCTCGAGTCATCTATTATGCTAGAAAAACTTTTAACGAAGCTCAATTGAATTACTCAACCATAGAAAAAGAGTTTTTAGCAGTTATCTTTGCCCTCGATAAGTTTAGACCATATCTCGTAGGTTCTAAGGTCATAGTTTACACCGATCATGCCGCATTACGGCATTTACTTACGAAAAAGGATGCCAAACCCCGCTTAATCCATTGGATTCTCCTTCTTCAAGAGTTTGACCTAGAAATACAGGATAAAAAGGGTTCTGAAAATGTCGTAGCTGATCATCTTTCTCGTATTGTTCATGAAAACATCGATAACTCTCAAATCAATGATCATTTTCCCGATGAAAAAATTCTTTCCCTTTCCAGTGCACCATGGTACGCGGACATCATAAATTATCTTGTCACAAATGAAACACCTTCCCATTGGTCAAAACAAGATAAACAAAAATTTCTCTCCATTAATGTTCGAAACTTTTACTGGGACGATCCTTATCTCTTCAAATATTGCACCGATCAAATCATATGTAGATGTGTCCCCGAACATGAATTCCATAGCATCCTCTCTTTTTCACATAATCAAGCATGTGGAGGACATTTTGGAGCAAAGAAAACTGATGCCATGGTGTTACAGTGCGGTTTTTATTGGCCTTCTCTTGTTCGTGATGCCTACGAATTTTGCTCCAAATGCTCTAGATGTCAACAAACAGGTCGTATTTCCAAACGTAACATAATGCCCCTAAACCCAATCCTTGTTATCGAAATTTTTGATGTTTGGGGCATCGATTTCATGGGTCCTTTTCCTAATTCTTTTGGAAATCTCTACATCCTACTTGCAGTTGATTATGTGTCTAAATGGGTTGAGGTCATTCCCACCAGAACGAATGACAATAAAGTTATTGTCAAATTTTTGAAAGAAAACATATTTTCTCATTTTGGAACACCTCGAGCTATTATAAGTGATAACGGTCCTCATTTTTGTAATTGTGTTTTTGAATCTCTTCTTAAGAAATACTTTATCACTCATAAACTATCTACTCCATATCATCCACAGACTAGCGGTCAAGTCGAGATTTCCAATAGACAAATTAAACAAATTCTTGAAAAGACAGTTAACTCCAACAGAAAAGATTGGTCATCTAAATTGATAGATGCCCTTTGGGCATTTCGCACAACTTATAAAACCAATCTAGGAATGTCACCATACTGATTAGTCTTTGGAAAAGCATGCTATTTACCCGTTGAGCCCGAGCACCGTGCACTTTGGACAATCAAATACCTTAATTTTGACATAGAAAAAGCCATATCGCATCGTAAATTACAATTGTCCGAATTAAAAGGACTAAGAAATGAAGCGTATGAAAATGCAAAGATTTATAAAGAGAAAACTAAATTTTATCATGATAAATCCATACTTTGTAAGACATTCGAAGTAGGTCAAAAGGTTCTCTTATATAATTCCATACTTCATTTATTTCCAGGCAAATTGAGATCTCGGTGGAATAGGCGCATTTCAAAGGTTAATGGACAACGCTTGAAGCCATTTCTAGAGTTCGAACAACATGAGCACGACGGGTTCGTGGATCTCCACGAATCTAGCTATTCGGCATGAGCCACTCACTATCTTGTACATATCAGGTTGTATTTCTTTTAGTTCTTTTTTTAGTTTTTTTTTCATGTGCATGTGCATTCCATTTGACAGTTGGGACACTGTCTCATTCCAATGTAGGGGGACGCATATCTCATACTGTTTTTTCATATTTCACAGTGTGGCATCCCTTCAAAAAAAAATCATCTCATTATTTGTTTTAAAATTTCATTTCAATTTTTTCTTTCAAGCTTCATCCCATTTTCCATTATTTTCAGGACTTTGATTTATTTTTAAGACAAAGTAAGTAAACCGTTGAAGTGAATTGATGAAATTTTTGTGAATCACTAATTTTGAATGTAAAATATAATGAAAAGTTGAATTACAAGCGATAATAGTGAGGTTGGTATATAGGGGGATTCGTAGGTGATGGTTATGAAATCCTTTCTAAATTGTAGTCTTTGTTTAAAAAAGTGGTAGATTTAAAGTACATGCGTTGACATTTCAAATCATTGAAGTTAAGTGGTGTTAAGTTGATTTGAATAACTCTCTTCAGTTCATTTTATTAAAAAATGGTTTAAGAAACACCTAGAGTCAATACGTGTATACACTTATGAAAGTGTGTACACTCGCCACGCTCTGTACTCTTCTCATGTAAGCTCGCAAGGTAGTGCATGGATGGTATATTTGGCCTCAACATTCTGAGTTAGGTGTATAAAGAAATTAAACAAATAATCACCTAAGGATTACCGACTTTTTCTGACATAGTCAGCGTCGGTTTGCACAATCCGCCAAGCTCTGTCCCAACTCTCACGTAAGCCCGCGAGGCAGTGCATGGGTGGTATACCTTGGTCCAAAAGTTAGGTGTATATATATATAAAATTAATAAAGAGAGAGTAAGCTATTGAAACCCAAACACTTCTTGACTTTATTAATTTGGCTTGTTATACAAATGGAAATGAAAAAATACCATTTTAAAAAAACTATGATTAACAATAAAGAATTTATTTCATGGCTGCACTATGTTATCGACCGAAACAACTGGTCAAACTAGAATCTAATGTATGAAAACTTGAGTTATATTGAAATTTGTGATTAGTGAGGAACCAAAAAAATTTCTAGAAGTTGACTCAAACCGATATGCATTATTTTGTTGCAATTATTATGAACTAACTCGAGTCTCCATTTGTTTAAAATTTTGCATTCATGTAGTACATTAGAATCATCACATACTGCATTTGGATTTTGTGGGTAGTATCCGCTGAAAACCCTCACGAGACACCACTCGTCCTACTAGGGACACCTAGAGGTTTAACGGCTTGTTGCATATGCTCAATGCAATCGTGTTTCCTACAAAAAAGGATTTAGTTAGTTTATATTTTCTTGCTTATTCGAGGAAAAATAAAGTTCTAGTGTGGGGGTATTTGATGAACGTATTTTTCTACATTTTAAACCATTTGTTTCATATATTTTTATTTTAATAAAGCGGTATTATACGAGTATTTTATTGTGGTTTTGCAGATTATAGATTCCGAAGTGCAACGTTGAAATTAATCGGTTGTGCCGTCCATTGGTTCAAATGACACACAGAAAAGAGTGCAACATTTTGAGTACCGAATAATTCGAAGAGAAAGCACATATCGTTCATGAAGAAATGCATCTCATGTCACCAACATGTGTACTATTCATGCAAGAAATCAAATGCAAAATATTGAAAGTGTTGTACACTTTCAAAGTTCAGCCTGAAAATCTCTCAAAGCATGGCCACATGAAAATCAAGGTAGCAAACATCATTTCAAAGCAAGGCCACTTGTTAATCAAATAACATGGTACAATAATGTGACCAATTCAAGCAGCATATAATATGGCCACTTTAATTCAATAAGCAGCACACGTGCAATCAATTCAAAGCAATATGGACCAATTCAAGCAATGACATGGACGTATATATGTTCTCTTTTACCAATTCAAGCAAAGGACTAGTTCCTCCTAAAAAGCAGCAGTTGATTTTCTGGGCTGGAAAAGGCTATATATATAGCATCATACAGCAACCAAGAAATCATCTCTTACCCCATCACTCTTCTTCTAGTTCAGTTTTAAATTTCAACAGTGTTTTTTTATTTTCCGGACAGAATACGTAGGATTGTTAATTAGATTTAGCAATTTATTTATTCTTGTTCTTAGTTATTTTCAGCACTCTTTCCATTTAGTTAATAAATTCAGTTCATTTTATTTCAGTTGTTTGCTCTATTATTTTCTAGCATATTTTAGTTTCTTCTTTGATTTCTACAATTTTATATTTTGATTGAAATTTTGATTAGATTCGAAATCGATTCGGAGTATATTATTGTTTTTATTTTTCTATTCGAGAACCACAATCTAATTTGTTTAACACGCCTAAGATTTAAATATGGATTTCAAATATTTTAAAACACAATTCCTTGTGTTCGACCTGCATACTACACGCCCGTGCGCTTGTAGAATTAATTAAAATTTGTGCTTTTCTAACCAGTAGAAAAGTCGCAACATGAGGTTGAAGGGTGGAAGGTGCTACTGTGTGCTACCAAAGGCTGGGTTCGAACTGGTGCAAAGGCTGTTGGGTGGCTGGCGATTTGGTTATGGCAAGGGAGGTGGATGCGAGCGGAGCAATGGCGGAGGGAGGAGAGGAGCTGGGTTCATGGTGTTCGGCAGCTTGGAGGGACTGATGTGCTCGGGTGTCAGGTGGTGCAAGGCGGAGAGTTAGTGGTGGCTGTCCTGTGGAGATGGCGGAGGGTAGAGAGGAGGGAAGGATGGAGGTTGGCGTTCGGCTATTGGTGATATAGGTGGTGTGTTGCAATGGAACGGCGGTGGAGGATTGGTGGCAGAGAGGCGCTATGGGGTTCGGCAGCATTATGTAGGTATGGTGCTATAGGAGGGAAGGCGGCTGCTGCTTGGTTCAGTGGGAAGCAGGGGAGGAGGGAAGACTGGGTTCGGCGTGGTTGGAGATTGGGTCCGCGAATGAAGGTTGCTCAGTGTGAAGGGAGGCTGATTGGGTTGGCATGGACTAAGAGGCGGTTCAGGGTTGGGTCACCGATGTTGATGCTCAAGGGTTCGGCCAGGGGAAATATGGCTGTTGCAAGGTGAGGGGAGGGAGGATGAGGCAATGGGAATGGTGGGAAGATGGTCGGGCTCGGTCAGGAAGCAAGGCGGAGGGAGGAGGGTCATGGGTTTCAACGGTTAGGGAGGAGGGAAGCTTGGCAGATGGGTTGAGTTTAGTGAGAATAGAAGAGATAGGTTTTCTCAGGAAATTATATATGAACATTATATATTATATTATTTTCTTTTTTTAGAATATGACAGAACGAAAAAGCAGAAGGGAAAAGTGAATGAAAGTGGGGAAACCGAACCAGAATAAATTGAATAAAGTGGGATAGAAAAAGTCATGTGTTGCATTTCTAGGAATTATAAAAGGCTACTGGCTATTGGTTGTCTCGGGGAACCAATGAAAGGACACAGAACCTAAAAGGCCCAAATGTGAAACCGATACGGCTAATCGTTTTGCAGATTTCGCTGCGTACCGGGCGCCGAAACACACAAATGAATATACTGCGGAGATCAGCGTGAAGAGACGAACAAGATGGCACACAGATATCAGAGACACGACCTACCTATCAAAACTCCATTTTCGCTGCCAAAACTGCTGCTAAAACGCCGAAAATAATATAAACGTAGCTAGAGTAGTCCAAATTTGGCGAAACGAAATACGATGTCTCACTCGGAAAATGGTTTACATTTTTCTTATATAAAAAATATTCAGGTTTCAAAAATATTTTATTTCAACAAATTTTTAACTGATTTTAAATTTTAAAATAAATTTCACAACTGAACAAACTTACATATTTTCCAATGAAAATCTAACACTTGCTACGTTTAAATAGACGCATACCAAATATCAAATTTTCATTGCAAAAATTAAATTGTTTATTTTCATGATAAATTTAGTTAATTCCGTTATTTAAATCACTAAAATTTTCGGGTCGTTACACTCTCCCCCACTCAATACTTTTCGTCCTCGAAAAGGAATGAGATAGGAGAATAGAAGCAACGGAAAGGAAAGATAGAATTGAAATACATAGTACCAAATAGAACAACTAATTCAAAATCATGTAAATTTCATTATCCAGTGTTAACATTATACATCTCATTACTTATTAACATGCATTTATTATTATCATTATAATTAACTCACCTTCAATTAATTTACATTCGTATCCAATTTATTTCCATTCACCTTATTTACTTCTTAATTGATTAACATTTACTTATTATTCATTTGGTTAATCATTCAGTGGATTTATATTCAAATCATTCTGTAACGACCCGGAAATTTTGAACATTTGAAATAGAATATTTAATCGAATTTAAATATTTGAATGTTGATTTAACCTGAATTTCAAATGTCTCTGTTTATTTGGCAATTTAAATAATTGAATTTAATAATTGAAAATTTAATAAATTGCTGAATTGCTAATTTCAGACCTGTTAAAAATATTTTCAAGGCTTCGAAAATTCATATTGACAATACTGAAGATAATAGAAGCTTCAGAATCAAATTTGGAAATGATTTGTTCGGTTTTGAAATTTTATCGTTTAAATCGAATTTAAAAATAGCGTTCCGGGGCACAGTCTCGGAATTCGATGAAACTAGTTCCATTGGATCTGTAATATTGTATTATTATCGGATTTCAATTTTCGTAATATTTGGAGTGATCGTTTGGCCGTACGATAAGCAAACGCGCTGAAATTTATATCGAAATTTAATTTAATAACTGGTTCAAAAAGCTATTTCTCCATACGATCGAGTTAGGGGTTGAAACCTTATCCATTGCGTTCGGAATAGGCATATAACAGTATAAACGCCTAGCGGCACGCCTCGATTAGATGTCAAAATTTTGAGTTGCATTTACCGAGACAATTTGAATTTAAATTAAAATATATTTATATATCTAAAGTCAATAGCTGAGATTCCTTTCAACTCAGCCACCCTACTCCTGAGCAAGTCGACCTACTCTCTGCTTAATCACGTTCGCTTGTCCCCTCTTTTCTTTTTAAATTCCACGCAACCTTTCTCTTTTTCCTCAGTCAAAACATTTCGAACGAAATAAAATGGCATTCTCCTTCGAATTCCGTTCGAACGAAATCAAAACAAAGAAAATAGCCGAATGAATAAATTCTTCTCGTTCGAAATCTTATCTCTCCTCTTCAATCAAAAATCGCGATTTCCCCTTCCTCGTTCAAATTCAAATCGGCAGCCCACTTCAAGAAAAAAAAAATTTGGCGAGTCTCGAGTAGGGTTTGCGGAAGCATTTTGGGCGAAGAGGCGACGTACTTGGATGGTGGCAGTTTCTTGTCGAGGTCGCGAGTGTTGAAATCAAAAGTTGAAAGGTGAAAAATTGATTTGAAATTTATTTTCAAAGTGTTGAAGTGTGGGAAAATATATATCTTGTGATGATATTTTGAAAATAAATAATTTGGGAAAATTATTTAAATCTAATGATTGTTGTGAATGTTGTTGATAGTTAAATCACCGACTATCAATATTGCCTTTGAAATGGCACTTGAATTTGTTTTTAAAAACAAACGCTTATTATTCGGTTTAGCCGGGAAAAGTCCTTTGTGTCAGATAACCCATTTCGAATAATGATACGATGTGTATGAATTGAAATTGAAGACCGATGTGAAGACTGGGTATTTTCGAAAATGAAAGGACAACCTGTCGAATGTCTCTGCACCGAGTTGCTCCGGTATAGAGATTTATATCGCTCTTTTTGTGATGGGAAGTCCGATCGGCATTGTGTGTACCCGGATTGCAAGGGCTTCTTTGGAAGTGCCTTCAGTTCTGTTCGAACCCGGAACAGACTTGTATGGTTACATGTCTGACATTACGTTTTGAGATATAAAGCTGATTTCTTTCAAATACATTTCTGTTGGTGGCGGAGAATTTATTCTCTTAGCTTAACACCCTTCTCTGAGACGTACGAGCTCAGAGGTTATGTAGTTGAAGGTTATCGGCGATATATTCCCAATTTGGTAATGTGGCATGCAGAGTTTTGTTGTGTGATGATCATTTATTGATCATTTGTGATCAAAGCGTGGCTTTGTGAAAAAGCGTAGCTTTGTGGACGAGACTTCGTCAGACCTCACACCCCGGAAATGGTCGAAACAGGAATATGCGGCAAGGTTATGAGGGTCGCGCCCTTTAGGGTATGTCATTTCCTTCTGGAAAAGGGTGGTATCAGGTATGGAGCCCTGGTATTTAACCTATGTGGATACTCCGATCTCATTTATTGTGTGATTGTGTGTTTATCGAGGCGCCTCGGATAAAGGTCCCAAAGGACCGGGGGATGGCATATTCGTGAGTTACCTAGTTATAGGGGTAACCCGGCCTTGTGTTGGTAGAGAGCAGTTGTCTCTCGAGACGTCCAGCCAGAGGCGTACCCATGTGGCGGTAGGAAGTTCCTTAGCCTGACCATTTGTTGGCAATCCATTTCCCAATACGAAACTTGTACGGTTTTAGTTGTAGAACCTGCCATTTACTTATGGTGGCGCCCCACTGTTTAAATGGTAGCTATAGTAGGCATAGTGTGAAATGCCTATGATGGCTAAGATTAATATTATACTTTCGAAATGTTTTGCACACTAGACATTAATAATAATAATCCAATGATTTGCGTAGTAAGCATCTTTGACTATCATAAGAAGAAATCTCCTCCAATTCTGCGTTTGCATTGTGTGTGTGGCGGGAGGTCTTATGGTAGTTTCATTTTCCAAAAGCATTGCGGATTAATTTTATCCTCTTTGTGAAAATAACTGTTTTACGATCTCACACCAGTCACTATGATAGACTCGGAGTTTATTGTTTCCTTTCTAAACTCTGGGTGCCCATAATTTTCCACACGGGCAGCCTAGAGTTATGTTATCAGGATATTTTGGATATTCTGGAGCTTTGGAAGCAAGCTGGATGGCGAGACATACTCCCATACTTGTTTATTTAATTCGCTGTGTAATCTGTATAAGGACAAGTTTATATAATTGTCCATTGTTGTATTGAGTTGTATATTGACTCTGATTGATGTATGTATAAACTGATATAGTCTTTTGTTTTAAATATTATTGATTCATCTATTATATATTGTTCCGATGTGAATGTGAGATTCTGATATTGTTTCTGTTTCTGTTTCTTCTTCTTTATTTTTCTTCTGTCTTCTTCTACCTCTTCCTTTTAACCCTAATGGTTCGGTTTTCCGGCATTCGATTGCGCGGCATTTGATACAGTGGACATATTAATATCGACTTTGGGGCATCAAAAAATCGCAATCGTTACATGTGGTATCAGAGCATCCGGTTAAGCGATAACCTTGGCTCTATTGGGAATACTCATTAGAGATAGAGTCAGTAGTACTCAAGAATGAGTTGAGTATAATAATAGATATGAGTGCGTATTTGTTAGTGAATACAAAATTTGTTTTGTATTGTGTTGACTTATCGGTTGATTGTTTATAGATTCTGGTCAGTGCAGTCTGGCCAACTGTAATCGATAGGGGTTTCTAAACTCTTAAACACGATAATCTGACACAGTATTGTTTTAAAATAGGGTAAATGAAATAATTTTACTCAAAACTATTTTTGTATAGAAAAGAAATCATTTTCTATGAATTATTATAGTATATGGATGCTTGGTTGTTAGGAAGTGATAATATTGAATTGTTATCATTGTTATATGGAAAATTAAATAAGAAAAAAATGGTATAATCAAAGATTTGGAGATAAATTCATTTAACAAATGAAATTTATGTATATGAATTGAAGTATAAGGAAATAAAATTCATATATGAATGAAATTTGTAAATATAAATTGTAATGAGATTTATAAATTGGAAATAGAATTCCAAGGAAGATATTTGAAGTAAATTCATTAATGGGATGAAATTGGTAATGTGAATTTATAAATGAGTTCTCTAAATTAAAATAAAGTGGCAGAGTAATTGTTTAAATGACTCTGGGATTTCTTTAAATTGTTTTGGAATGTAAATAAGTTGATAACTTATAAAAATATTTGAAATTTGATTGAACTAAGATTCAAATTAAAAAGGAATGAAATTGTGAATGAACCAATGGAGCTACATTTGTAAATAAATGAATTGGGAATTGAAAAAAATAAAAATGGAATGAGATTTGATTTGAATTAAGTTGAAGAGAAATCCAAACTTGGAATAAAATAAAATAAAATAAAATGGATTGAATTCAAGTAAACTAACTTGATAATTTATTAATTCATGAGATAATGAATTGGAAGTTGAATTAGTTAAATTAAAAATTGAATTGTAAGTTGAATAAAAATGGTTAGAATTTGCATATGAATTCAAGTAAGTAGAGAAAAAAAAAGTTGAAAATTTCCTGGTTATTGATAAAGTGAATTCAAAATGAATGTGAATATGGAATGTAAATTAAATTGAATGGAATCAATTGCAAATGAAGTGGAATTAAAATAAATTGAATTGGTATCAATTTAAAATTGGTTATAAACTAGAATGGATATGAATTGATTTTGCTTAAAAATGAATTGAATATAAGGAATTGCATTGTAAACCATTGAATTGAATGTGAATTGGATGAAAGCAATTTAATTTGTATCGAAACCATATAAATTGCTAATGGAAATTGTTTTGGATGTATTGCTTATGAAAACTATGTGTTTACTATTGAAATTAAGTGAAATGTTAATAAATTTCCTATATTTGTCACTGACGTGTTTAAACTGAGTAAGTACATGTTTTTGGAAGCCGTTTGGCTGCATTTGGTCGCGCAAATGCTAAATAAATAAACCACTTTGCTTAAAATGCTAAAAAGGTACGCCTACACAATACAAAATAGGAAATATGAACTGTTTTTGCTTTTCCGACCGAGTGGGTCGATGTATATATATTTATATCTTTTGTCATATTGCAAAAGCTCCTCCGTACAAAGGAGACTCCGTCAAAATTTTCTGAAAATTTTGGGAGTTAGAAATTTTTTTGAAATTTTTGAAAATTTTCACTTAACGACAAATGAATTCAAATAGAATTGAAATTGTAATTGAATTCAAACGGGATTGAAAATGCAAAGTTGGATGGAAATGAAATTATAACTTTGTTAGTGAAGTGAAAATAAATATAAGAAATACTTATATTGAATTTAAGAAATGGATAATGGAATTCTTAAGTAAATGGATATTGGAGATCCAATAAGTGAATTTGGCCATTGTTGTTAAGTAAAGTATACAGAGATTATAAATGCTATAGGGAAATGGAATTGGATTTTGATTTTGAAGATAATTTAAATTGCTCGACAATAAGGTATGTATTTGAATTTCAGTATGAAATTTGACGAGTTTCTGATTTTGCCACTTGGCATTTTGTTTTCTATTGGGATTTGAGAGTCCATAGGGACATTTTGTAGTAGTACCGAGTTAGCCGCGCAAAGGAGACGCTGGCAAAAATTTTCGAAAATTTAGAGAGCTAGAGAAATTTTGAGAAATTTTGAATAATTTAAAATTTTGAATTTAAATTTAAATTTGAATTGTGAAGTAGAATAAAGTTGTTTGAAACTATGAAAGTGTTTGGAAAGTTAACTGAAGGAATAACGAATCCTTAATAGAAAGATTTGTTTTGAAAATTTGATAAAACCGTTTGGTTTTAGAAAAATGATAAACGGGTATTGGAGCATTCTTCTTAACTTGTAATTTCGGGACGAAATTCTTTTAAGGGGGGAAGATTGTAACGACCCGGAAATTTTGAACATTTGAAATAGAATATTTAATCGAATTTAAATATTTGAATGTTGATTTAACCTGAATTTTAAATGTCTCTGTTTATTTGGCAATTTAAATAATTGAATTTAATAATTGAAAATTGAATAAATTGCTGAATTGTTAATTTCGGACCTGTTAAAAATATTTTCAAGGCTTCGAAAATTCATATTGACAATACTGAAGATAATAGAAGCTTCAGAATCGAATTTGGAAATGATTTGTTCGGTTTTGAAATTTTATCGTTTAAATCGAATTTAAAAATAGCGTTCTGAAGCACAGTCTCGGAATTCGACGAAACTAGTTCCATTGGATCCGTAATATTGTATTATTATCAGATTTCAATTTTCGTAATATTTGGAGTGATCGTTTGGCCGTACGATAAGCAAACGCGCTGAAATTTATATCGAAATTTAATTTAATAACTGGTTCAAAAAGCTATCTTCTCCATACGATCGAGTTAGGGCTCGAAAACTTTTCCATTACGTTCGGAATAGGCATATAACATTATAAACGCCTAGCGACACGCCTCGATTGGATGTCAAAATTTTGAGTTGCATTTACCGAGACAATTTGAATTTAAATTAAAATATATTTATATATCTGAAGTCAATAGCTGAGATTCCTTTCAACTCAGCCACCCTACTCCTGAGCAAGTCGACCTACTCTCTGCTTAATCACGTTCGCTTGTCCCCTCTTTTCTTTTTAAATTCCACGCAACCTTTCTCTTTTTCCTCAGTTAAAACATTTCAAACGAAATAAAATGGCGTTCTTCTTCGAATTCTGTTCGAACGAAATCAAAACAAAGAAAATGGCCGAATGAATAAATTCTTCTTGTTCGAAATCTTATCTCTCCTCTTCAATCAAAAATCGTGATTTCCCCTTCCTCGTTCAAATTCAAATCGGCAGCCCACTTCAAGAAAAAAAATTGGCGAGTCTCGAGTAGGGTTTGCGGAAGCATTTTGGGCGAAGAGGCGACGTGCTTGGATGGTGGCAGTTTCTCGTCGAGGTCGTGAGTGGATGGGTTCGAAGCGGAAGCGTGGTAGGGCCGGGGCTCCGTTCGAATTCGACAAAGGTCGAGTGAAGGCTAGGGCTTCACGAAAAAATTGCTGGCGATGTCTTGGGGGTCGCGAGCGCGGCAGTGGCAATATGAGTAAGTTGCGATGGTTGAAATTCACTCGAGAGTGGTGGTCGGCCTGAGCTCGATTTTGGGTATGATTTCTTCTTCGTCGTCGTTTGTTTTAAAATGATTCTTTATTACAGTAAAACAGAAGAGTAAACAGATTTTCTACGTAAATACATATATAGATTTGGGGAAAAAATTAATTAAATTTACTGTGATGATTTTTTTATAAGCAGAAAAGAAAAAAAAGTATTACAGTAAGGTAATTTATAATATATGGAAACAGTGAGATAGATATATGCAGTAAACAGAAATTTTATATATACATATAAATCTTTGGGAAAATATACAAGGGTTTGTATAACAGTTAGTTAATTAAATTTATTAAAGGGAAATGGGTTTAAAAAAAATTGATTATTAGTTTAAATCAAACAAATCTATAAAATGGAAAATTATTATTCGATTATTTCGAATATTGATAAATTGTATAATTATTTATACAAGGTCAAATACAATGATGAAATCAAGTCCGGAATGAAAATGGATTGCAAATTAAAAGCAAAGGTGAGATCTTTTCATTCAAATGAAAGTGGAATTTTCAGTTATTGATTGCTATTGGATGTGATACTTTATATAGTAGTATATAGCAATATATATATATATATATATATTGGAATATATATATATATATTGGAGTTGTTGATTTCCCGCATTATATAGCGGATGAGACCCTATTGTGCCGCATAATAGCGGAATGATATTTTATAAATCCCATATACCTCGATATTCCACCTCGAAGTGGAATGGGTATTGTGCTAACATCTGTGGATGTAGGGAAACAGGTTGGAGGGATCCAACTGGATTCCTCAAATTATATGAATTTGTTTTCATATGTTATATGAATTTATTCATATGTTTTGTGATTAATTATTTATAATCTGTGAATGATTATATTTGTGATTGGATGTGTTGGAGGCTATAATTTAACCGAATGTATTTTTAGTATCGTTGGATACCAGAAATAAATAGAATTGGATTTTCGAAATAAAAGTTGGAAGTTTTAAGTGAATTTCTTTTGAAAGGATTAAGTGAACTTAAAAGAAGGGATTAAAGTATTAAAATTGATTTTTCATAATCGTATCGAATAAATTCCAAAATATGGTGAAAGGATTTTAATAAAAAAGGGTTTTGAATAATATTATTTAAAGGTTGAAGAATTTATTTAAAATGGGATTTTAAATGGTTTGGAAGAGATAAAGGAATTTATTTTAAAAGTGATAAATTTGTTTGAAATCCAATTGATAATTGATTTAGTATTTGAAGATAAATCTTTGGGAAATCGATATGAAAATTTATTTGATGTTGAATGAAAAATTGATTTATGTTGAAGATAAATTAGAAATCGATTTGTAAAATGATTTGGGATTTGAATTAAACTTAGAAATAAATTTGTAATTGATTTGGTATTGAAATAGAATTGGAAATCAATTTGGAATTTGGTTTTGGGGTTAAAAGTGAATATTTGGAAATGTAAATTCAAATGGAGTTTATAAAGGAAAGGAAAATTTGTTTTAAAAATAAACACTGATTTATTTTTAAAGTTTGGAAAAGTAAATTTACAGATTTGAATGTAAATTTAAAATAAATCGATAAGGATTTATTTAATTGGTTTAAATGGACCATTTTGAATGGAAGTGTATTTTCACTATAAAGCCGAGTATATTTCCAAAGTAGCTTTTAAAATATAAATTAAAAGTCCTAAAGTTGTTTTTTTAAAAGAAATATTTGGAAATATATTCCGCATGATGGAATTGATTTGAAATTTATTTTCAAAAGTTGAAAGGTGAAAATTTGATTTGAAATTTATTTTCAAAGTGTTGAAGTGTGGGAAAATATATATCTTGTGAAGATATTTTGAAAATAAATAATTTGGGAAAATTATTTAAATCTGATGATTGTTGTGAATGTTGTTGATAGTTAAATCACCGACTATCAATATTGCCTTTGAAATGGCACTTGAATTTGTTTTTAAAAACAAACGCTTATTATTCGGTTTAGCCGGGAAAAGACCTTTGTGTCAGATAACCCATTCCGAATAATGATACAACGTGTATGAATTGAAATTGAAGACCGGTGTGAAGACCGGGTATTTTCGAAAATGAAAGGACAACCTGTCGAATGTCTCTGCACCGAGTTGCTCCGGTATAGAGATTTATATCACTCTTTTTGTGATGGGAAGTCTGATCGGGATTGTGAATACCCGGATTGCAAGGGCTTCTTTGGAAGTGCCTTCGGTTCTGTTCGAACCCGGAACAGACTTGTATGGTTACATGTCTGACATTACGTTTTGAGATATAAAGCTGATTTCTTTCAAATACATTTCTGTTGGTGGCGGAGAATTTATTCTCTTAGCTTAACACCCTTCTCTGAGACGTACGAGCTCAGAGGTTATGTAGTTGAAGGTTATCAGCGATATATTCCCAATTTGGTAATGTGGCATGTTGAGTGTTGCTGTGTAATGATCATTTATTGATCATTTGTGATCAAAGCGTGGCTTTGTGAAAAAGCGTAGCTTTGTGGACGAGACTTCGTCATACCTCACACCCCGGAAATGGTCGAAACAGGAATATGCGGCAAGGTTATGAGGGTCGCGCCCTTTAGGGTATGTCATTTCCTTCTGGAAAAGGGTGGTATCAGGTATGGAGCCCTGGTATTTAACCTATGTGGATACTCCGATCTCATTTATTGTGTGATTGTGTGTTTATCGAGGCACCTCGGATAAAGGTCCCAAAGGACCGGGGGATGGCATATTCGTGAGTTACCTAGTTACAGGGGTAACCCGGCCTTGTGTTGGCAGAGAGCAGTTGTCTCCCGGGACGTCCAGTCAGAGGCATACCCATGTGGCGGTAGGAAGTTCCTTAGCCTGACCATTTGTTGGCAATCCATTTCCCAATACGAAACTTGTACGGTTTTAGTTGTAGAACCTGCCATTTACTTATGGTGGCGCCCCACTGTTTAGATGGTAGCTATAGTATGCATAGTGTGAAATGCCTATGCTGGCTAAGATTAATATTATACTTTCGAAATGTTTTCCACACTAGACATTAATAATAATAATCCAATGATTTGCGTAGTAAGCATCTTTGACTATCATAAGAAGAAATCTCCTCCAATTCTGCGTTTGCATTGTGTGTGGCGGGAGGTCTTATGGTAGTTTCATTTCCAAAAGCATTGCGAATTAATTTTATCCTCTTTGTGAAAATAACTGTTTTACGATCTCACACCAGTCACCATGACTGACTCGGAGTTTATTGTTTCCTTTCTAAACTCTGGGTGCCCATAATTTTCCACACGGGCAGCCTAGAGTTATGTTATTAGGATATTTTGGATATTCTGGAGCTTTGGAAGCAAGCTGGATGGCGAGACGTACTCCCGTACTTGTTTATTTATTCCGCTGTGTAATCTGTATAAGGACAAGTTTATATAACTGTCCATTGTTGTATTGAGTTGTATATTGACTCTGATTGATGTATGTATAAACTAATATAGTCTTTTGTTTTAAAGATTATTGATTCATCTATTATATATTGTTCCGCTGCGAATGTGAGATTCTGATATTGTTTCTGTTTCTGTTTCTGTTTCTTCTTCTTTATTTTTCTTCTGTCTTCTTCTACCTCTTCTTTTTAACCCTAATGGTTCGGTTTTCCGGCATTCGATTGCGCGACATTTGATACAGTGGACGTATTAATGTCGACTTTCGAGCGTCGAAAAATCGCAATCGTTACACATTCGCTTTTATTTGTTTTATATTTAATTTGTTTTCAATCCATTTTTATTCAATCAATCAATATTCATTGTATTCACATTTGGTTGATTTCAATTCATTGTATTTTCATTCAATTGATTTGTTTCCATTATTTACATTTGTTTCATCCATATAGTATATTTCCTTTAATGTCAATATCACTTAATTAACCCTTCAACAAATTTATTTAAGTTTAATATTAACATTTCATATTTTCTTTTGCTTATCCAAAATGTTTAACCTCGTTCATATTTTGGTTTTTACTTCCAACTTTCTCAAGTTTCAAGTTATATAACTTATATATTCAAAATTTCTTACATCTCTACTTAATTAACTTTCATTCATAATTTATTTACCTTCACCTTTTCTTTATAACTTAAGTTCTTTTTTTTCAAAACAAATTTCTTCTTATTTAACTCGTTTATTTAATCTATTTGACTTCACTTAAGTTAATTCCACTTCGTGATTCAATTTTAACTATTCTTTGTAATTTATGTTTGTGTCACGAACGGTTTACAAAGATATGAATTTATTTATTACCTGTTTAGTTTCTTAAGTTCATATTTATTTACTTAAATAGTATTCTCTTTTTATTATTCAATTTATTTCACTTAACATATCTTGCAACATAGATTAAGTGTATAAACATTTATTATAACCACTCAAATTTTATTTATAAATTCCCTTAACAAAATTTCATTTTTGGACATCTTATTACTTACATTTATATTGTATATTATTCAATTACATGTTCTCATTACATTCAAACTTTTTCCAAGTAAGATTTATTAATGTTTCCAAATGTAATTGAGCACTATACAAATTTACTTTTTATTTACAATATATCTATTAAGCAAAAATTTAGTTTGAACATTTTTATTACTTAAGTTTTCTCTTGTATAACCTTCAATTACATATTCACATTACATTTTAACCTTTTTAATATTTCAGGTAAGTTATATATGTTTTAGAATGCAATTGAGTATTATATAAATAAATTTTATCCTAGTTCAACTGTTCCAAGTTATTTCAATATCAGTTCACATTTAAGACACTCCAATTATTCAAAATTTTTGCTTCATTTCAATAATTGAAAACCATCACTTAACATAAATCATAAGAGTTAAATTTCCGGTTTCACTACAAACCATTTTGAAATAAATATATACACATATATATTTTGTATACCAAATCATACTCAAGAAATTCAAACCAAATCCATTTTGGAAAACAAAAGTGTAGCAAAGCTACTAAGTGGTCTCCCCACTTTGAGACTCGAAAATGAATGTCGATGATGCTGCAGTAATCATCGAAATTATTTTCCAGTGACATAAGAGGAGAGTACTGACTTACTTCTTTTAAAATTCTTTAGAAACAATTTCCATTCGAAAATACTTTCACATAATATATATTTTTCAAAACTTTGAAAACCAAATTTTGAAAAGCATTGAAAATTAAATTCTCAAATCCTTAATTTAAATTCATTTCATTTGAAAATCAGATTTATAAACCATGTTTTAAAAATTTCATCTCCTTATAACATACAACAATAGTTAATGGTTTAGGAATGTTGACAAAACAATAAATGATAATCTAGTACTATCATTTCTAACAACCAATTCATTTAACTATCTATTTTAAAAAATTATACTTTTATGTATAAAATATAATCATACATAAAATTATTTCATTTACCAATTTCAAAATCAATATTGTGTCAGTTTGTTATGTTCAAGTGGTTTGGAATTCCTATCGATGGAGTTAGCTAGACGAATCGATCGAAACCAAAATTCAAACTTAACAACTCAAACAACACAATATAAAACATTTTTTATCAATTACAAATACGCTCCCTCATAGGATGATTCAAGAATGGATTTTAAAACAAGGATGGAGATTCAAATTTAGAGGGACCCTAATCAAAGAGATTTCTAACTAAGAAGATAGGCTCGAAAGAAAGATAAGATAATTAAAGGGCATGACTAACCATTCTCTGTTCGAAAAGTTGTCTTGGGAATGCTCTCCTCGGCCACACGAAGCTGGTGAAAACCGGTAGCAAGATCCAACTGAGAGAATACTTTAACTCAGTAGAGCTAATCGAACATATCATTGATACGAGGCATATGATATCTGTTCTTAAGAGTAAGCTTGTTCAGCTCTCTATAATCAACACACATCCTCAAAGAACCATCAGATTTGGTGACAATGACCAAAGCTACTCCCCATTCAGAAAAACTCTGCCTAATCAAACCCTTGGAGAACAGTTCTTTAATCTGCTTCCTTAACTCGTCTTTCTCCCTAGGTGCCATCCGTCTAGGAGGAAGGACAACAGGTCGAGCTCCAGGAATAATATCGATGCGGAATTCAATTTCCCACTTAGGAGGTAGAGAAGTGACTTCACCAAAAACATCAGGATAATCCCTGACTATCGGGGTGGAGTCAAGATCACTAGGCTGAGCATCAAGCGAAAAGATAAAATTGCCTGCATAATTATGAGGCATTCGACATACGATCAAAAGAGAATTACCCTGGCCGTCTACTAAAGAAACGGCCCGGGCTTTGCAGGAAATAAAAGAACCATAACGCTTTAACCAATCACCTCCAATTAAGATATCAAATGCATCAAAACCGAGGACATTGAAATCTCCAGTGAATCGACCCCTGTTGTAAAGGAGTTTCACTCATTTACAAATCATACTAAGGTTGGTGGGACCGCCGATGGGATCGGTCACACATAAGGATGAAGTTGCCAATTGAGGTTGCAAGATGTGCTCGAATTTATTATAAAGATCAACAGAAATAAAGCTATGGGATGCTCCAGTATCAAAAAGAACACGAACAGGAAAAGACAATAATGGATTTTAGAATAAAGGTAAAGTTCCAAAATTCAAAAGAAATTCAATCAAAGAGGATCCCAACAAAGAATTTCAAGCTCGAACGAAGATGATTCTGTAATTAGTTTTACTCATTCTATGGTATTACCACCCTATCTCTAATAAGTTTTTACTCCATATGCTAAGTGTTGCCTAAACCAGAGCTCTGATACCAATTGTAATGACCTGCTATTTCGAACCATACAAATCGACAATAGTCCACACATGTCAGACTTGAATTGCTCAAAACAACATATTGTTAATTTATATTTGGAAAAACTTAGCATATATAGTAAATAAATTAATCACAGAATCATAGACACAGAGTAATACAACAATACGTAGTGGAATAGATAAATAGTAGTTCGTGAAGCTTCTACAGAACATTAGAGTCTAAAAAAATACAACAGAAATCCCAAATACACAGAAGTCTCTAATACAAAAGAAAATGACAAGTCTGAACATAAATAACTGGAAATAAGTGAAAAGCTGAACAGATAAAGATAAATCTCCAAGCAAAGCTCCAAGCTCCAAAGGTGAGTCTCAAATGCTGTGATACTCAGGCTGACCTAAGCATAAAGCAAAACAGAAAACACTCGAGTCAGGATTAACAATCTTATGCAAGTAAATCAACTCAAGTGAAATGTCCAAGTGAAATGCAATATAACATAAAGGATGTTGGGATTCCACCCTTTAAGGATCCGTCAAACTATCTACATACATAGTACAATATGCTACATAGATAATGTCTACAGTAAAGTAAAATATTAAAATAGCGTTAAGGCGTTACCCATATAACACTTAACACATTTTATAAAAATGTCGTAGTCTATACAGTACTGTAAACTCCACCAAACCGGCGGGCTATCAGGGAACACTCCATAGGTGAGACACAAACCAAACTCATAATGGGTGTGATAAGGCATATGACAGGGCACCCGAGGCAATGCCTAGGGTAGGATACTACCGTTTTGCAGAATCGGGTTTGTGGTAACGCATAGCTGCTACTACCGCCCACCTCGAGACACACTCCCATAATCAAAGGTGTACCCAATCAAATCACAAAGTAATAGAATGATTTCGAAGAAGCATGCTCGATCGGAGGTGCGACCTTAATTGGCCCAGGTATAGATCATGTTTTAGTCATATCAAGCTGACCCGAGGGGGTCAGGGTTGCGTTCATACCTCATACAGATGTTCGCCAAACCATCCTATTTTGTTCTAGATTCTCCACCACATGCATAGTTGTTAAAGTGGTTTTTTGTATTGGCAGTGAGTATGAAAATATCTGACCGCGGTCTCTTTAACAACCAAACGCTTATTTCACGCCGTGATCGTTTTATAAAATCAATTTATAAACATTTAAATAAAATCTCAAATTACAATTTTAAAGTCAAAATCAAAAATTAAATATCTAACTTCAATTATATTTAATTTTTGGAAATATTCATTCAATCACTTTTTTTATAAACATTTAAATAAAATCTCAAATTCAAATTTAAATATTCAATTCCAATTTTATTTAAATTTGAAAATATTCATTCAATCACTTTAATCAAAAATCAAGTTATAAAATTATATCTTTAAATTCTCAAAATCAATAAGTTCAATCAATTCTTATTTAAATTTAACTCTTAAACAAATTAAATTACAAATCAACTTTAATCTATCTTTCCAACTTTTATTTATTAAAGTTATCACAAAAATCTATTTTCAAAATATTAATATAAATTTAAAATAAATAGTTTAAAACATATATATATATATTAGTTAAATTAACTTTTTATTAAATTTTATTATTAAATCTATTTTAAATCTTAATTATATATTTTAAAAATAATAAAGTTATAAGTAACACTTTATAATTTAAATTTTCAAACTTAACTTATAATTTTAAAATTTCCAAAACATACAATTATAAAAATCTAATTTTACATATTTAAAAATATAATAAAAACAATTTTAACTAGGTCAAGTCTAATGGCGTCTACCACTGCCCTGCCCACTGCTCTCAACACCTCCTCCACCCCTCATCCTCCTCCAATCTCCTTTGTTCCTCCCAGATATGCTCCACACTTCCGTCATCCTGCCTCTGCCCACCCCCCCTATCCTCCCTACACCACCATTGTTTGCCTCCCCCCCCCCCCCGATGACCCGATACTTGCCTCGCCAGATGTGTCCTACTGCTATGCCCGCAAACACCCCACATACCAAAAGGGCGGTCCCAGCTACGCTCAAGTCGTGTTATCTCATCAACCTCCGCCTCTCCTTCCCAAACCCAAGCGTCCCAAACTCGTCCCAAAATTCAAATCCACGCGGGAAACGGTCAATTTCCTGTGTTCCAGAGGGCGGTGCTTGAAATGTGCGGGTACTGGACATGTGGCAAAATCATGCAGAAATGGAAAGATTTGCTATTATTGCGGATTCTTTGGTCACTTTTCATCCACCTGCCCCTCGAAGAGACAGGCTTCGTTCCCTGTGCAGTCCGTCCTCTCATCTTCCAAGACTAATAATGCCAAAAAACACTCCCCTCCAAATAATAATCCCCATTCCGCACCCCAAACCCGATTTCCCAAACCTAATCTTTCCCCTGGTCCCACAGAAGCGAGGGTCCCACATCCTGATACAAAGTCGATTCACATCCCATCGTCATCATCAGCCCTATCTTCACTTTCCAATGCCAACTTAAGCCCTCCCTCTCCCAAAATCTCCCCACAAAACCCATTAGCTCCTCTCTTCGCAAAAAAATTTCCAAGCCCTCAATTCCTCATGGAGAACTCAGCCCGCTACCTCATTGCCACAATAACCCAAGGTTTCTGGAGTGTGCTGGACATCCAAGCTGCCCTTAACCAACATGGGTATCGAGAAAGACC
Organism: Allium fistulosum; assembly: GCA_030737815.1. Lineage (NCBI taxonomy): Eukaryota > Viridiplantae > Streptophyta > Magnoliopsida > Asparagales > Amaryllidaceae > Allium > Allium fistulosum. Next base: position 78,362,152 of record CM060908.1, on the reverse strand, counting down.
AATCTGGATGATGACCGATAACAGCTTCCTCATCTGCTGCGACTCTGAGATCGAGAGAAATGTCTTCGTCACGACTGGCTCCTTAGCTAAACCAGGTGGTACTATTTTTCTGAGACCCTGGACTGTTCATGATAACTTCTCCGCCCCCTCCCTCGAACCTGAGTCATGGGCGAAAGTTGAAGGATTCCCCGAACTCCTCAAGGACAACTCAGATGCCATTAGAGAAGCCTTGAAACCCATGGGCAGATTCATTGCCTTGGATGACTGTGACTGGGCCTTCATTGACCACAGGTTTCTCTATGCTAAATTCCAATTCTTCGAGGGCATCTCCACCCCCTACTCCTTCGTGGCCTCCCTCAACAACTCTGACTTCCTCCTAACCATTAACCGCTGGCAACACTCTCATCCGAACCGTACCCCTGACACCACCTACCTTGGCCTGGACTACAACCTTGAACAAAACTTCAACTTTCTCGACCAGAAATGGTCTACCCCTGAAATACTCTTAAACCAAGTCGACCTATTTGATGCCATGTTTCACGAAGCCACCTTGCCACCCCCTATTCTTCCAGCTTTGCCACTACAAGATGCCTCTTTTGAAGTTTCAGGTCCTAGAAGAGGGATCCCAGCCCAATTCGATAGATGGGACCCAATGTTAGACCTCGATCTTTCCGTCCCTCTCTACCTACAACCTATCCAGCCTCCCGAACCTGGTTTCGCCCCCTCCAACCTCATCCTCCCTGACTCCCCCATTATCACAGCCCCTGCCCAAGCCGACACACACCCCGTTGACGTCACCTCCCCCATAATCGTGGCCCCTCCACTTGAACTCAATCAAGACGTGGAAGTTCAGACTCCCCAGATAGACCCAGCAAAATTCTTCTCCCCAGCACTGGTTAGGCATAGCTCCAGATTGGTTGGGGCAGCTTCAGATCCTGGACAAACTGGTAGTTTTTTATTGCCTGTTGTTTTTTCCTCCGCAATAAAAGGCTTAATAAAATTTTATCACGTTGCATGGGTGTGAGTTTGCACGATGAACACTTCACATGCATGCAAACTCTAGAACAAGAGCGTATTTCCCAATCCCAATGAAACTCATCACTTGGAATGTTCGTGGGTTGGGGGACCCATCTAAGCGTTACGCTGTTAACACTATTCTGTCCCCCCACAAAATTTATATTATAATGCTTCAAGAAACTAAGTTAGCTGACCCCACACAATCACACTTGACACAAACTGTTGGTACACTTTTATCTGGGTGGGCCCACATTGATGCCATTGGATCCCGTGGTGGGATCATAACAGCATGGAATGAAAATAAATGGTCCCTACATCAAATTATCAAATTCCCCTCAATACTTAATGTCGCTCTGCGAAACTCTGAATCTGGCATAATCTACTTCTTCTCGAATGTGTATGGACCCTCCGACTCACAAGGCAGGGCTGTCTTGTGGGATCATTGCATGGACTTCGCAGCCCGAATAAATGGCCCATGGATTATTGCCGGAGACTTTAACACCACTAGACACCCCACAGAAAGAAACTCTGGTAACCTTTCCCAAGATTCAACCGCCTTCAATAATTTCATCAATTCTTGTGTGCTAATTGATCCCCCCATTAGTAACCGCCTCTTTACCTGGTCTAACCGTAGAGACCACCCATCCCTGGCCAAATTAGATAGATTCCTCTTCAACACAGCCTGGGAAGACCAACATCCCCTCTCATCTGTCTCGGGACTGGCAACCACGATCTCGGACCATTGCCCCCTCCTGTTTGACTCTGGCTCTCTGAACACCATTCACAAACCATTTAGATTCGAACAACTCTGGCTTCTAGAGCCATCCTTTGATGATTTTGTCAAGTTGGCCTGGTCTCAACCCACCAATCTAGAATCTCCTACTGCTCGTATTGTGGCCAAGCTCCGTTCGCTCAGAAAATTGATAAGACCATGGGCCAAATACATCTGGGGCTCCCTTAAATTTCGGATTTCACAAGTCCAAGATGAAATCCTCAACCTTAATATCCTCGCGGAATCTCAACCCCTAATCGAACCAGAAATACAACAGTTGAACCTCCTTGAAAGGGAATTGGACAGGCTCCTTAAACAGGAAGAAATTGGTTGGAAACAACGATCCAGAGCAAAGTGGCTTGAAGAAGGAGATAGAAACACGGCCTACTTCCACAGGTTAGCAAATGGGCGTCGCAGATCCTCGACCATCTCTAACATTCAACACAACAACATCACCTACTCTGACCAATCCGATCTCCTCCACCTCTTCACCAACCATCACCGCAACATCCTAGGCAAACCTTCCACCCCTCTACCAGACTTAGACTGGAATCTCCTTTACCCTGACCCTCAAAGTCTGCAAGTAGATCACCCCTTCATGGAACAAGAAATCTGGAATGCAGTCAAAGATATGTCGGACAATAAAGCTCCTGGACCTGACGGCTTTAGCCCCCTTTTCTTCAAACACTTCTGGAGTACAGTGAAATCTGACATTATGGACATGTGCCTCGAATTTCAAAATGATCCCAGCTCGGTTGCACGAATCAATTATGCCATCATTTCCCTCATCCCAAAAACTAATGACCCTTCCTCCCTTGATTCCTTTCGACCTATCAGCCTCCTCAACACCACCTTCAAAATCATTACAAAAATCCTTGCAAACCGACTTCAAGCTGTAATATCCCCTCTAGTTGGCCTGGAGCAATCGGCCTTCATACTCGATCGCAATATCCTAGATTGTGTGGCCGCCACTCAAGAAGTGGTGTCTTTCTGTCACAGAACCAACACCCCAGGAATCCTACTTAAACTTGACTTCTCTAAAGCCTTTGACTCAGTCAACTGGAACTTCATTCTCGCACTATTACGACATAGAGGCTTCCCACCGAGATGGTGCTCCTGGATATCCTCTATCCTGAACTCCAGCATGTCTTCTGTATCAGTCAATGGTGAACTTGGTGGTCTGATCAAGTCTACGAGAGGTCTACGTCAAGGAGACCCTCTCTCCCCCCTAATTTTCGTTCTTATTGCAGATGTCTTCAACCGCATGATTAAACTGTCCATCTCCAACAACCACTTGGCCGGAATCAGCATCCCTACATCTAACCTTCAAATATCCAACCAACAATTTGCTGATGATACCATCCTCTTTGCCTCACCCAATCCTAATCACCTACACTGCCTCAAAGTTCTCCTCTATGTTTTCGAATTAATCTCTGGCCTCTCCATCAACTTCCACAAAAGCTCCCTTATCATGCTTGGCAATACCAACCACCTTGGTCCCGCAACCGCTGCCGTCCTCAACTGCAAACTTTCCCAGTTTCCAATCTCCTATCTGGGTCTACCTATTCGGCCCACCAGACTCACGCGTCCTGACTGGCTACCCCTCATCAACAAAATTGAATCCCGCCTCGCATCCTGGAAAGCTGCTTCCCTCTCGACAGCTGGTAGATTAATCTTAGTTAAATCGGTCCTCTCTGCCATCCCCTCCTACTGGATCTCCTTCCACAAACTCCCCCCTTGGGTTTCCAATAAAATTGACAAATCTCGTAGGACCTTCTTATGGAATGGCTCCAAAGCAAAATGCCTTATCAACTGGCGCTCAGTCTGCCTCCCAAAACGCCATGGTGTCCTTGGTGTCCCGGATCTCCCCTCGCTCAACACTGCCCTATTAACAAAATGGCTCTGGCGTTTTCTCTCCCCTGATAATTTCCTCTGGAAGGATTGGATCCTACATTCATATCACTACTCTAATCCACACCTAGCCCTACACCTCCCCCCCAGTTGCAGACCTTCACCATTCTAGTCCAATGTCCTCCACACCATCCCCCGAGTCAAATCCCTTTTTCAAGTCTTAATAGGCAATGGCAACAACTGCCTATTCTGGCATGACACGTGGGTGGCCTCTTCCCCCTTAGCCAAAACACTACCTAACCTCTTCTCCTCCTCAAATCTACAACTTGCCACCACCTATACCCTGTGTCACCTGGGCCCCAGTAGCCTTCATCCCCCCTCCCTTTTTTCCATCGAAACTTTCAATGAGCTTCTCGTAGCTTCGAAAATCCTACAATCCCTTCGCCTATCCCACTCACCAGACCGCTTCACCTGGGCACTCAATCCATCCAAAGGCTTCTCCGTATCATCTTGCTACTCTTTCCTCATCCACCCTGGCCGTCTTTTCCCCTACAGCAGGATTTGGAATTGCCACTCACACCCAAGATTCCTCTTCTTCCAATGGTGCCTCATTCGTAACCGCATCAACACCAAAGACAGACTTATTCGCTTAAACATCCCCACTGATCCTCTATGCGTACTTTGCTCCTCTCAAGTCGAAACAATTACCCACCTTTTCTTAGACTGTGATTTCTCTTTCGCAATTTGGGCCCCAACCAGCGCGCATCTATTGGGTTACATTCCGGAGCTCATTTCATTTTTTGAATACTGGCAGCAAGACCTCGGAAATCACAATCTCGACATCTTTATCACCATTTACTGTTGGTGCATCTGGAAAGAACGAAATGCATATGTCTTCAACAAACCTAGATCTTTAACCACGACCATCTGTAGTCGAATCTCACAACTTTTCAATTACTGGACAGGTACCAACTCGGCCCCCTTCAGATTTAGACTGAGGTCCGCTCCTGCTGACTCTGCGGAATCAATGGCCAGCACCAGCGCAACCCACGGTAGCAGCTCCTAAGCGATTCTGTCTGACCCCATTTTGTCTGTTGAATCATCGATTACGGTGATAGTGTCCCATCCTGTAATCCATTAACTCTTATGTACATTATTATGTTAATTAGCTTAGCCTATTTTTTTGGCCACCGGTTGGGCTTGTCAACGGGACCTTATTTCCTATTATTCTACTATTATTATTAACCGGCTGTGTAGTTTATCACTACACAACCGTCTTTCTCAAAAAAAAATCTAATTTTACACACCTATTAGAATTAAAATAAAAATCTTTATATTATATTTTAAAATCAAAACACATATATTTCTTTTCAGAAAATTTGGAAAAAATAGACCAACTGTGTCCGTATATAGTTTTCTAACCTATGGTCAAGTGATACGGATATTTATCATTTCAATCCGCAATAATTTAAATTTTACGGGTATATATCATTTCAACCCGCAACCCCAAAATATCAAAATCAATAAAATCGCTTGGGTTTATCATTTCAACCCATAACGATTTTCCCTAATCTATAATATCGTTCGGGTATGTATCATTTCAGCCCATAGGGATTTCCTAAACTAATAGGGACCTTGCAGTGTGAGAACAATAGCATAATAATTTAAAATAGCGTAACATATCAATTACAAGCATGGATCATAACTAACAACTTAAAATATAATATATATACAACGTGTTATGGTGTCATATGTCAATTAACATAGGTTAACAAATGAAGATAATAACATATCATACTTAAAAATCAAGTCACTAACCAATTCAATTCTAATAACATTTTTAAATCGTCAATTCATGTGAAATCAATTTACTAAACATAAGAATGTTAATTGTGAGTGCTTGCTCACCTTTCGAGGCTAGACAAAACAACGAGAATAAGAAAGAGACACGGACACACACATGGATACTGACATGAACGGGAATAAGAAAGAGACACAGACACACACATGGATACTGACACGAACTAGCGGGACAGCGACAAGCTAGAAGCTGCTGCGACAAATTCGACAGTAGAAAGCAAATCAAGGTGGACTAGAATTCCAGAATCAAATATATATATATATATATATATAATTTTTTTATAGGAAGAGAAGTGGATGGGATTTTCTCAGCTATGGGGTAGAGAGGGCTGCTCGGAGATTAAAGGGTGGAAGGTGCTACTGTGTGCTGCCAAAGGTTGGGTTCGAACTGGTGCCAAGGCTGATGGCTGGCTGGCGATTTGGTTACGGCCAGGGAGGTAGATGCGAGCGGAGCAATGGTGGAAGGAGGAGAGGAGTTGGGTTCAAGGTGTCAGGCAGCTTGGAGGGGCTACTGTGCTCGGGTGTCAGGTGGTGCAAGGCGGAGAGTTGGTGGTGGCTGCTGTGTGGAGATGGCGGAGGGTGGCGAGGTGTGTTGCAATGGAACGACGGTGGAGGATTGGGGGCAGAGAGGCGCTAGGGGGTTCGGCGGCGTTATGTAGGTGTGGTGCTATGGGAAGGAAGGCGGCTGCTGCTTGGTTCGGTGGGAACTAGAGGAGGAGGGAAGACTGGGTTCGGCATGGCTGGAGATTGGGTCGGTGGATGAAGGTTGCTCAGTGTGAAGGGAGGCTGATAGGGTTGGCACGAACGAAGAGGTGGATCAGGGTTGGGTCGCAGATGTTGATGTTCAGGGGTACGGCCAGGGGAAAAGTGGCTGTTGCGAGGTGAGGGGAGGGAGGATGCGGCAACGGGAATGGAGGGAAGATGGTCGGGCTCAGTCATGAAGCGAAGCAGAGGGAGGAGGGTCGTGGATTTCGGCGGTTAAGGAGGAGGGAAGCTTGGCAGATTGGTTGAGTTTAGTGAGAATAAAAGAGATAGATTTTCTCAGGCAATTATATATGAACTTTATATATTATATTATTTTCTTTTTCTTTTAGAATATGACAGAACGAAAAACCAGAAAGGAAAAGAGAATGAAAGTGGGGAAACCGAACCAGAATAAATTGAATAAAGTAGGATAGCTAAAGTCAAGTGTTGCATTTCTGGGAATTATAAAAAGCTGCTAGCTATTGGTTGTGTCGGGGAACAAACGAAAAGACACAGAACCCAAAAGGCCCAAATGCGGAACCGATACGGCTAATCGTTTTGCAGATTTCACCTCGTACCGGATGCCGAAACACACAAATGAATATACTGCGGCGATCAGCGCGAAGAGACGAACTAGATGGTACACAGATATAAGAGACACGACCTACCTATCAAAACTCGATTTTCGATGCCAAAACTGCTGCTAAAACGCAGAAAATAATATAAACGGAGCTAGAGCATTCCAGATTTGGCGAAACGAAATATGATGTCTGACTCGGAAAATGGTTTACATTTTTCTTATATAAAAAATATCCAGGTTTCAAAAATATTTTATTTCAACAAATTTTAACTGATTTTAAATTTTAAAATAAATTTCATAACTGAACAAACTTACATATTTTCCAATGAAAATCCGACACTTGCTACTTTTAAATAGATGCATACCAAATATCAAATTTTCATTGCAAAAATTAAATTGTTTATTTTCATGATAAATTTAGTTAATTCCGTTTTTTAAATCGTTAAAATTTTCGGGTCGTTACATATACAATTTTAATTAAATGAGACAATGATACATGCATACAAATTATGATAATCAAATTTAATTTTCATCGAACATTGAACCAAATTCATTATTTATTCAAAAAAGAACATACCTTGTTACCAAAGCCTTGAAGCACACGTTGAAAAAAAGAATTCTCCTATTGAAACCTTTACCAAATCAAAGGGTGCTAATCCATAAATAGATGACCTTTAACTATCATATAGTAATTGGATCTTGAATTTGATTTAAGAGTTTTTTTTTGTTGGAGAGGGGATTAATTTTCTACCATTAAAATGATGAAGAAAGAGGCTAAGAAAAAGTGAGATCTAATTAGGTATAGAGAGCTTATACATGTGGACAAAAAATAAAGAAAGGTGGATCTAATCCTATATCTCTTTCCTTCAGTCTCAACCATCAAAAGCAAGCCCTTTTAACCCTCAAACCCTAGCCGTCTATTTCATGTTTGTAACAAAAAATTATAGCTCTTATAATGGGCATTAAACCCATTTAAGCCCATGTAAAAATATTACACAATCAAATCAAATTTAATCGCTTATCAATATCATATATATTAGTTGATATATTCATAACTATTGTAAACATACCTTGTAAAATTTATTTCTCAAATCATATTCAATTTTATAATTAATATTTCATAAATATTAATTAATTTATAACAATTATAAACTAATTAAATAGTTTGGTTAAAGGAGAATTCATTGTTTCGGTTGTGTGACTCGTCGGGTGTAAATTTGGTCTGCGATTAACATCGAACCATTCGAATATTAATGTCCACACGTCACTTAGCAGGTGGTGTAACATTTTGGCCAAATTTATCACTTACTTGGTTTTGGTAAAATCCAATTTCACTTTGTTAAGCATTACCCGGTTGTGACTTTTATTCACCAATTCTCTTCGTCAAAACTATATCACTTTGGACTTATGGAATTTAATAGTGGTCAAAATCCCAATATCGTCTACATTCAACTTCATAGTCCAAACACAAAATCATTGGTTCAATAATAACAATTATTATTAACCGTACTACATTAGCTAGAGATTTTGACTTTGAGCCCACCGTGATACTAATCTCATATAACCGAGGAGACAAATTCTCTATTGAATAGTGTTTCACTTCCAATACTTCCGTTCAATCCAACTATAGTCATTCAATGGATGTCGTGCCATGATTTGACTATAATCAAAGCAAAGCTTTCATATTAAAGATCAACAATATTCTCAAGTTGAGAGAACTGTGTAAATCAGTCACATCGACATTTTCTGTTTGACATTAGTTATATTAACCAACAGAAAACTATCGAGTGAGTAGTTCCATATTTATCGAATAACTATTATTACATAACCTCTTGGTTCCCCTAGTAGTCATGAGTAATACACCGTCCAACATTTGGAGAGCATTACATACTATAGTCTCAACGGATACATCGATATCCAGTCTCGATGCATCTTGACTAGGAACATTTAAAATGGTATATTATTTTCATTGTGATAAATCACTCATGGTTACAACGCCTTGTTACTACTATCATAAAACATACCATTTGTAGGTTTTCTATTAAATATACTTCTAATTAATTAATTAACATAACACATCACATTAAGTATATAATAAAAGTGTGATGCGAAAAGCACCCAAGAAAGTGCTTATTAATACCAATAAAAAATTAATTCATTTTATTTAATTCACGTGCTTCCTAATACCATGCTTATTTCTCCACTCGGTTATTGATTACCTGAGGAAAGCACGTTCCTTTTCTAAACTGTGTTTCTTCTTCTCTTCATCAAGTAAATTCCAAATAGGAAGATAGGCACAAGGGCAAATTTTGGAAAAAAATTAGACTGAAGGACAATAAGTTTATTTTTTAGACTAAAGGACAATGCTAGTTTTTCATAGTCTAAAACTGAATATAATGCCTAAAAAAAAATTAGCATTTGTCCTTCTACCTAAATTTGATTTACACTAATTTTGATTTACACTAAGGAAGGAAATGAGGTGAGTTTGATTTACACTAATTTTGTAGGCTTTCAATGTTATTTGCAACATGCATTTGTTTAGGGGTTGTTCAATTGTGGTATTTAGAAATAAGGAGTAGTGCATTGATATTAATTTTCTCAAATGATTGATAGGAGACATTGTTTTTCATGAATTCATAATGAAAAAAAAGAAGAAAACTCCAATGATCTGAATACGGTATGTATTCATAGTTAAGTATTTGAATTTGTACCGTCCATTTGAAAATTTTAATAGAAAATTAATTTTGTAGGCCTTTCTTAATGAATTTATTGGGTATAAAAAAATCGATGATGTGAAGATTAATGATGTAGAGAGTGAACCGTCTTATGTAAGTATATTTTATTTTATTTTTATTTTTTATATTTGTTGGTTTAATGTTATATGTACATATACACACATACACAATTGATAGTTGATGTTTAATGGTTTGAATTGGTTATTACGTTTTTTACACAAGCAGTGAGAAAGCAATAGAGCATGACAATGAGTTAATTGTAGAAGTGAGAATAAATTAGGGCTTGGTTGCTTGTTTTTTAATTATTATGGTATTATGTAGCATATATTTTAAATAATTGCGGTATTCTTTAGCAACGGTATTATAGCACTTTCTTGGGTGCTTTTAGCAGCATACATAATAAAACGAGAAAACGTCTTTATTACGAACGAGAATTGATTACAAGGGTTATAATTTATAATAAATTACAGTATTTCCCCTAGGGCATACTCTTAACTCTATCAAGTATGGCTCGATTCCATATGATTTTATTAATCAGTAGTGTTTAATTAAATTCTTGGTGAGTTAGATGAAATGGAATTTGATTAATTCACATAAGGAAATTACTTAAATCTTCAAAAAAAAGAAAATCAAGGAGAAATAATTAAAGAAGTGATTAAACTATTTGATGCATAGAAATAAGAAAAATGAAATTTTTAGCAATATTGATTGATTGATTAATAAAAGAGCAAACAAGTAGCTAAAGGACCTATTGACCTCTAGACAAACCAATGGACCATATAGGACTGAAATGCAAAAAAAAAGCAATTAATGATTTTACTAAAAAATGAGATATTTTATTACAAAAATAAGAGTTTCATTCCATGAGAATAAAATAAAAAGAAAATAAGAAAAAAAAACCCTAAATTGATGCCCTAATAACATCCTAAAAAACCCCAAAATAGATTCCCAAATGCCAAGATAATCTCAATTATTGCTAGGTGAAGGTATTTATAGAGATCTTTTGCATTCAAATTTTGACTTTATCTTAAGTGGATATTTTTTAGAATTCTTAGACTTGGTCTTGCTATACACTCTTCCTTCATATGCTACATCTAAGTGAAATTAAAATAAGTCCGCAACGGTCTTCCTCCAGTGTATTCTAGAAGCTTCTTGAATGCTCTGGAAAGTTCTTTTTCCATTATAATTTGGAAGCTTCTTGAGTGCTCTAGAAAGTTCTTTCTCCAACATATTCTATAAGCCTCTTGATTTTCCTAAAGATTCTTGATTTAGAATGTTCTAGAAGGTTCTTGGCATTGCTCTAAAGATTGTACTTGGTTTTTGTTAATACCCTAGGTATTGATTTTGATGACAACAACCACATAAATATTACTACTAATGTATCTCCGAGTGTTCTTATTATACCCTAGTGTTAATACCCTAGTGGAAGCAAATGAATTATAGAAGAAGGTTAATCAGGGCAATTGAAGAACAAAACCCAATTAGAGAAGAATGTTGAAGGTAAAGGTGTTTGAAGTGATGAGGAGTTGGTTGAAACTTAGAATATCTTGTTAAAGATCTCATGGAAATTATACTTGAACATCAATCATTGACCTCAACCGAATCACAAAAATCCACAAATATAAGGTAATTTGAAATGCTGAAAATTTGCTACATTTATTAGTGTTGTTGTTCATTTTGCACCACACCAATGTCGACATAGGGGTACCTAAGATGTCGACATGCTAGTCGTTTTTCAGAATTTCAAATTTTAAATGAAGAGACATTTCCCTCCACCTCTTCACCAAAAAACACGTCTCTTCAACCACTATATAAAGGCCTCTGAAAATGAATTTTAATATCAAGAATTCTCATTTTCTCTTACTCCTTCTCCAAACATTTGCAAAAGAAATCCATTGCATACTCTTCCAATCTCCTTGCAAATCGATACTATTTCACTCCAACTCTTCACCGATTTGCAAACCACACAATATCAGAGAGCTGTACTTGAATTCACATCATTCTCTCTCTGATTTCATCATATTCCTCAAAGAATTCAAAGATATATTGTCATTGGAGGTCTATAGGATCATTGTACCGAATCTGCAAGAATCTGTATTGAAGATACGACTATTTACCATAGTTTGTTGTTGGTGATAAGGAGAAGGTGTTCTTGTAGCCTGTAAAATCAAGAGGGTGTGTCTTGTAGCCCGTGAAACCAAGATTGTAAAGGTGTTCTTGCCACCTGTAGAAAGCAAGCGATTATAGTGAAATTATGCACGATAGAGTGCTGGATGGATGTAGGATTGGTTAGTTCGAACCAGTATAAAAATCCGAGTATTATTTACATTACTGCATTTTACTTTATTACTTACTTATTCTCTGATTACTTTTTTCTGTTTGCAATTTGAGTAAATACAGTTTTATATTCATAAGTAAGTAGTTAATACACATTTCATTCCTTCTAGTGTCTGAATAGCGATCCAACATTGTGTTGTAGACACTTCAGTTTCCAACAGTTTTGTTTAAAAATATGCACCAAATTGGATTCAAACCAATAACCTTCTAGTAAATGCAAATCTTCAAAACCAATTGAGCTACAATCGCTTTTGTGTATATTTATGTAAGAGACTTCTTTTGAGCCAATTCTTCAATGATTTCTTCACTCTTTAGAAATCAAGAATCTGCAATAAATCCAACCAAAATAAAAATATAACTACCTTATGAATATTAAAATATGTAAATAAATAATTTTTTATATACATAATTTGATGTTCATCAAATACCTCCACTCTAGAACTTTTATTCATCCTCGAGTAAAACCTAACTTTCATAGGGAAACACGATTGCATTTAACATATGCAACAAGAATTTATACCCTAGGTGTCCATGGTAGATGAGTTGGGTCTCATAAGGATTTTCAGCGGATAATACCCACAAAATCCAAATGCAATATGCCATGATCTAATGTAATTATATGAATGCAAATGGTTATGGAAATTGATGAATCAGATTATTTTTAAATAGTTACAACATTGTAGTGTACACATGCTCCAGTTAAAATCTAGAAATCTAAGTTCATCACCTAATGACAAACTTCAACAAAAATCAAGTTCTCATCGCACTCGTAACTAGCTAGCTATTTGTTTCAGAAGAAAACATAGTGCAACTATGAAAATAGCTCTTCATTTGGTTATCAAAGTTTGCAAAGTTATATTTCCATTTCCACTTGTATAACAATTTCAAGTCAATTAAACTAAAGAGAGTGCCTTGAATTTAATCACTTACCCTCCCTTTATTATTATTTTTCTTATATATATATATTCTTATTATATGCATATACCTAACCCATGGACCAAGGTATACCACCGATGTACTGCTTTTTAGGCTTATGTGTGAATGGAGCTTAACAGATTATGCAAACTGACTCGGACAATGTCAGTATAGGTCGATGATCCTTAGGTCCCCAACTCATAAACTTAGACTCGGGTATACCACCTATGCACTGCCTTTTGGGCTTATGTCAGAGTGGGACAGAGCTTAGCATTGTGCACGTCAACACTAGATGTACTAGTAGTGTTGGGTACCCTTGGTTTTTATTATTATTAGCATTAAAAGAGAGAGTAATGCAAAATCATCTTAACACCTCTTAATTATAAAGAGTTGAAAATGTTAACACGTGTACTTTAGTCTTACCACTTTTAAATGATGATAAAAAATTTCAACATACTTCATAGTCGTCATCTATGAGTCTGTCAACCTATATAATAGCTTCGTCGTTATTGCTTGTAATAAAACTTTCCATTTTATTTTCCATTTGAAGCCAGCGATTCACAAAAATTTTCTTCGAATGACTAATAAGTGCACCTACTCTATCATGCATGTTCAAAGTGAACCATTTCAACTAATTTTTAAAAATATATTGAAAAATTATTATATCCCTAATGCATATGCCTCAAAGAAAAGTGAATCGACATGCAAAATGAATGCAACTATGAAAAAAATGCAAATAAAAAAATGTCAAATTTTGGAAAATATGGTAAAATTTAAAAAAAAATTGAATGCAACTTGAGTCTGCTCCCACACTTAAATTTGACAGTATCCTCACCATTCCAAATGTTTTCTAAACTTGAAGGAAAGTGCCCACAAATGGATGTAATACAAAACGACTTGTAATATAAAATGCAATTTAAAAATATGTTGAAATGGATTATATATAAAATAAAATATACTACGATGTATGTGATGCTGAGAATGCCACCTTCTTTTTCTTTCTTGCTTTGAATTTAAGTTCCCCACCACACCGTGATTTAGAATGTTTCCAAATAAACAAATTCTTTTTACCAACAATTGGAGTAAAATTTGGATTATCTTCTGATTCGTTGCATGTTTGGATTTCGTTTTTTTCCTCGTATTGTTTCAAGAAAATTTTAAGTAATTTTAACCATTCATTGTACTTATTGTTCAACTTTCTTAGCCCCTCATAAAAATCATGTTCAAGGGTTTCTATTTCAACATTCTATGCAATTTCCTCGGTAAGAGCTATTTTCAAATTATAATCCAAGTAATTCTCATGATCAAAATTATCTCCAAAGTGATTTTGTAACGACCCGTATTTTTCGGATCGAAAAGTTTGTCAAAATCTGGGATTTTCAGCATTTTCTAGTTATTCCAGATCTTGGTTGAAATTTGCCTAAGTCCTAGGTCGTATGCGACCTAGAGGTTAGTTAAGTATTGTTGGCAACTTAGGAGATAAGTCGTACCTAAGAATGTTGGGGATTGGTGACCTTAAGGTTTGGAGTTAGGTCGTGTGATGGATGGTAAGGGTTTAGGTCGTAGACGACCTAAAAGGAAGGAGACTTTAGAGTTTCTGGCGAGTTAAGGTGTTAGCGACCTAAGAGATAGGTTGGTAGCGACCTAAGTAAACCCAGTAGTTGACGACCTAGGGATGAGCGACCTAGTGGTGCCGGGCTAGTATATTTAGGTCGGCAGCGACCTAAGGAAACTAGTGGTTAGCGACCTATAATAGTTCGCGACCTAAGGGGTTAGCTTGTTAGCGACCTAGTAGTTGCCAAGTTAGCGACCTAGTAGTTGCCAAGTTAGCGACCTAGTGGTTCTGAGTTAGCGACCTAGTGGTTCTGAGTTAGCGACCTAGTGGTTCTGAGTTAGCGACCTAGTGGTTCCGTGTTGGCGACCTAAGGAGTTAACAAGTTGGCGACCTAAGAAGTTAACAAGTTGGCGACCTTAGGAGTTAGGCTATGTGTTAGGTCGTAACACTGTTAGGTCGTATGTTGTGTTAGGTCGCGTAGGTTGCTAAGTTGTTAGGTCGCTAGGATAGTTCAAGTGTTAGGTCGCGTGTTGTTTTAGGTCGACTTGTGTTAGGTCGCAACCCAACTGAGTCTTAGATAGTTAGGTCGTTAGGTTGTTAGGTCGCTGGGTTTCCTAAGTGTTAGGTCGCAAAGAAGTTAAGACGTACATCTGTTAGGTCGGAGAGGCTTAGGTCGGAGAGGCTTAGGTCGCTTAGGTCGGAAGCGACTTAGGGAGATAGCCAGATTTCGACTTAAGGACAGATTTCAGCTATAAATAGGAGGGGTTGTTCTCACTTTTTGGGATCCGGATTTTTGAAGCGACGAAGTGCTGCCATTTTGAGAGCTCGACTTCTACACTTCTTCACTTCTTTTCTCCACTTTAATCTAGTGCTTCCATCCATCCTAATCGAAGATCAAGATTGAAGATTCAAGAGCTTAGATTGAAGATCTTCATCTTTTCAAGAGAGATTTCTTCATTTGAAGCGGATTTGTGGTAGATCTAGCTTCATCCTTCGCTGTCCAGATCTGAAGTGTGTTGATTTGAGGTTGTTTAGGTGATTTGGTGAGTGGTGATTATCTCTCACACGGATCCAAAGGAGTATATCGGATTGTTGGCTCGTTTTGGTGTTAAAATAGAGATTTCCATGCATTTTCTTCATCCTATGTGTAGATCCATATAGATCCATTGTTCATGATGATGTTACATCCATTTTATCATATGTTAACCTATGCAAGTTCATTCATCAAGTTTGTAGAGATATAATCCATGTTTTCATGCTTATTGGACTTTCAACTCTTTAATTACGAAAATGCCATTATTGTTATAATTGTCTACTTAGATCATATTTGAATGCTTGATTGCTTGGATTGATGTTTGATTTGATTGCTTGTTATGAACTAGATGATTGATGATTAGATTTAGATCGAAGATGATTCAAAAGCTAAGGGAAAGGCTCTTGAAATGGAAAAGCTGCTCGTGGCATATGTAGCGGGATGATGAAGCTCTTATGCATAGATTTGATGATGTGGTGATGAGATGAGGCTTTGCGAGGATGTAATGAAGCGAGGCAATCATATGATGAAGACTTGGTCTAATCCAGGCGGGATCATTCCAAGCATGTTGATAACTCGGTGATATGATTCGAGTTGAGGATAATGGATGCTCGAGAGGCGCTTGAGCTAGTATGGCAATAGTCGTCGAGGAGGATGACTAGGAGGTTGAGATCTCATCGTTGTTGAAGGTTCTAGCATGCTCTAAGCAAGAGTACATGGGGACGCCCAAAAGACTAAGTTGATGGTCGAGTACTCTGGGTAGATTCGATAATCCTAGGCACGGGTCACGATGACGTGCGGGAGTTATGTCTAGAACCGGGGTTACCATTAGCCCTTGACGGACGGCTGAAAGAATGTGCCGGTCATTCAATTAACGGTGATATCGCAACAATGATAACAGTGATAGCCGAGTCATGGATGTTTGGTTGTATCATCATTCGGTCTCAAGAGCGGTATTTCCTGGGTGCTTATCTGACCTTGGTTTTAGACCTTGGGATTTGTACTTGGAAAACATCGCTCTTGACTCGAGTGACAATTGCTTTACTTTAAATTGTATGCTCTGCTATGTTTGCTTCTGCTTAGTGTGTGTCTGGGGGCTATCACTGTAGAATGAGGTTGGAGTGGGAGGGTTGTATTCCTATTCCTTTTCCTTTATGCTCTTTTGGTATGTTGTTAGTTAATTTACTGCTCACTAAGACTGTTGTCTGACTCAAGGCTTTATGTTTTAATTCTTATTGCCTTGGGCTGTTCGTCCATTTTGGGACGGGCAGACTAGGTAGCAGGTGACAGGTGCTGTTCTCTTCTCACGATGCTGATATCGAAGACGAGCTAGAGGGTTGCATATTATCTTCTTATATGTACTGGATTTTTCCGCTGTTTTGTATTCTCTGAGAGTTATGTAGTGAGGCTGGATGTATTGACTATGTGGATGCTTGTATTCAACTATTATGGAGTTTTATATGATGTCATTTTATTCTGTAAAGCTTCACTATACATATGTTCTATTGTATTTTGTCCATGCGCTGTGAGTAATACGATAGATCCTGTTGTTTTAATCTTACCTTGACAATCGTCCATGGTCGCCTGGCACACTTTACAGCGCTCTATCTCTAGATTCGGTGCAGGGGTCATGGGCGGTCGTTACATTTGGTATCAGAGCATTGGTTAATCGATTTTACCCAACGCTCGCTGTAGTAACTACGTATGAGAGACGTAATTGTATTTTGATGGATGATTACTATATATGATATAGTAGCTTAGTAGAGTTTGAGTCCTTTATGCAGTTGTTTCTCTAGATGTTCTAATCATTCCTTTTTGTAGATATTGAGAATGAGTCGAAGGGGGAGACCAGCTGCTAGGGAAGGCCGTGCTACTGAAGAGACTGCTGATTATGCAGCCATGTTCGAAGCTATGATGACTTCGATCATGAGAAGGATACCAGTTCCGGGGGCGGCAGTTGATGTTGGAGTTCAAGTCCAAACTCCGAAACCAGTGGATTTTGCTAAGCTGTGCAAGGATTATACTGCTCTTGGAGGGAAGGTTTTCTTGGGAACAGAATCTACCATTGAGGTCCAGAGGTGGATAGATGCTTGTAGAAGGATCTTTGGTGATTTGGGAATTGATGATGCAACTAAGAGGAAGTTGGCATCAAGGCAGCTTCAAGGGAGAGCTTCTGATTGGTGGAACTCTATTACCATCAATACTGCGGAGGAAGAGATTACTTGGGAACAATTCCAAGCTAGATTTGAAGCTAAGTTCATTTCTACAGCTCAGAAGTCTGTTCTGTTCAAGAAGTTTATGGAGCTCAAGCAGGGAGGGAGATCTGTTCTTGAGTATGTTTCTGAGTTTGAAGCTTTGTCCAAGTATGCTCGGTCATATATTGAGTCTGCTTACCAGAAGAATGAGAAGTTCGTGACTGGTTTGGATAGTTATCTTGGGAGACAGTTGGTGGATCATTTGGACGATTCATTTGAGAAGCTTGTGGAGAAGGCTCTTAGGCATGAGAGTCTGTTTCCTAAGGAAGGACCTGTTGTTGCTGCTACCAAGGGAGAATCTAAACCACAGCAGGGTGGAAACCAGAAGAGGAAGCAGCAGCAGCAGAAGGGTAAGGATGGCCAGAAGAAGCCGAAAGGCGAGGTGACTTGCTACAATTGTCAGCAGAAGGGCCATTTCTCCAAGGATTGTAAGAATCCGAAGGCACCGATGAAGTGTCACAACTGTGACAAGCCGGGACATTTCAGGAAGAATTGTCCAGAACCAAGGAAGGACAGGCAGATTGTGCAAGCTTATGCTTTGGGGGCTGTTCCGTCGTCTTCGAAAGCTCCTACT
Source organism: Allium fistulosum (assembly GCA_030737815.1). NCBI lineage: Eukaryota > Viridiplantae > Streptophyta > Magnoliopsida > Asparagales > Amaryllidaceae > Allium > Allium fistulosum. Next base: position 78,343,924 of record CM060908.1, on the reverse strand, counting down.
GCTGAAGAGAAGGGAAAGAGTGTGGTTGTTCAAGGTACTCTTTTCCTATGTGGTGTTCCAGTTAGAGTTCTGTTTGATACTGGAGCGTCGCATTCGTTTGTTTGTAATGAACTAGTAGGCCGGTTAGGTTTGGAACCGGATATTGTTGATAGGCCATTGGTTGTGACTAATCCAGTTGGGGGTTCGTCTTGTTTGTGTATGTTATGCCGTGGTCTAGTTGTGTCGAGTCATGGTTGCTCTTTTGTTTGTGATTGCTTTGTTCTGAACTTTGCGGGGTTCGGAATTATATTGGGTATGGACTGGCTTAGGAAGTATGCGGCTAAGGTTGATTGCGAAAGGTTGGAAGTGACAGTCGAGAATGTGGAGGGGCGAAAGATTGTGATACGATGTAAGCATGAAGAAGGCGTCTTCATGAGCTTCATGTATTCGCTAGTTGTTCCACGGGATGGACTGTCATCAGTGCCGATCGCTAATGGATTCGAGGATGTCTTTGACGAAGTCAAAGGGTTGCCGCCGCATAGAGAGATCGAGTTTCGTATAGATCTAGTTGAAGGAGCCAGACCTGTTGTGATGCCTCTTAGGCGGATGGCGCCTAGGGAACAGCAGGAGTTGAGGGTGCAAGTTGATGATCTTTTGCAGAAAGGATTCATTCGGCGTAGTGTGTCCGAGTGGGGTGCACCAGTTGTGTTTGCAACCAAGGCAGATGGGTCGTTGAGATTGTGCGTCGATTATCGTGAGCTGAATAAGGTGACTAAGAGGAACAAGTATCCATTACCGAGAATAGATGACTTGTTTGATCAGCTTCACGAAGCTAAGGTGTTTTCTCAGATGGATTTGGCAACGGGATTTCACCAGTTGAGAGTGGCAAAGGATAGTGTGTCGAAGACTGCTTTTAGGACACCATCCGGTTTCTTTGAGTGGCTGGTAATGCCATTTGGATTGACTAACGCGCCAGCATATTTTGTGGATCTTATGAATAGAGTGTTCAGAGATCAGTTGAACAAGTTCGTACTTGTGTTCGTGGATGATATTCTGATTTATTCCAGAACGGAAGAAGAGCACAAGACGCACTTGCGTATTGTTTTGGAGATCTTACGGAAACATCAGCTGAAGGCTAAGTTTTCGAAGTGTCACTTCTGGAAGAGTGAAGTGAGGTTCTTAGGCCATGTGATTTCTGGAAATGGAATAGCGGTTGATCCCGCTAAGGTGGCAGCAATCCAGGATTGGGTTAGACCTAAGAATGCATCTGATGTGAGGAGTTTTCTTGGATTAGCGGGATATTATCGACGGTTTATCAAAGACTTCTCCAAGATAGCTGCACCGTTAACAGGATTGACGAAGAAGAACCAAGTGTTCAGTTGGGATGCTAAGTGTGAGCAAGCTTTCGGAATCCTGAAAGAGCGATTGACGAGTGCTCCTGTTTTGACTATTCCTAGTGGGAATGATGAGATGGTGGTTTACACCGACGCATGTGGTACTGGACTTGGAGCAGTGCTGATGCAGAAGGATAAAGTTGTTGCGTATGCCAGTCGACAACTAAAGCCGCATGAAAGGAATTACCCAACTCATGATTTGGAGTTAGCGGCGATTGTATTTGCTCTGAAGATGTGGAGGCATTATCTGTTGGGAGTTCGATTCGAGTTGTTTACGGATCATAAGTCGTTGAAGTATCTTTTCTCCCAGAAGGATTTGAATCTTCGGCAGCAACGTTGGCTAGAGTTCTTAGCATCATATGATTTTGGTATAGCTTATACTCCGGGAAAAGGTAACGCAGTGGCTGATGCGTTAAGTCGAAGACATGCAGGATTGGGAGCCATGTTTTCTGAATGGAAGAGTCTCGAGTATTTAGCTGGATTTGACTTCAGGCCTAGATGCGAATTGGAACCTGAAATGTTGGCAAACTTATCGATAAGACCGACTCTTGTGGAAAGGATTGGCGAGAGTCAAAAGCGAGATGATAAGCTTGTCAAGATTATCCGTGAATTGGAATCTGGATTGGAGCCAGAAAAGGATAAAGGAGTCGAGGTCGATAGAGAAGGTTGGCTTCGAAAGCAAGGACGACTAGTGGTTCCCGATATAGATGAATTGAGGAGTGAAGTTCTGAAGGAAAGTCATCACTCGAAGTTGACAATTCATCCAGGTGGAAATAAGATGTATCGGGATATGAAGAGAAACTACTACTGGGAAGGCATGAAGAAGGATGTTGGAGATTTCATTTCCAAGTGTATGAACTGTCAGTTGGTAAAGGCTGAACAGAAGAAGCCAAGTGGATTGCTTCAACCCTTAGAAGTTCCTACATGGAAGTGGGAACAAGTGTCGATGGATTTTATTGATGGATTGCCTAGAACCAGAACGGGAAATGAAGGGATTTGGGTCATTGTGGATCGTCTGACTAAGAGTGCACGATTCATTCCTGTTCGATCGACTAGGACTGCATCAAAGTTGGCTGAGTTGTATGTGAAGTGGATAGTTCGATTCCATGGTATTCCGAAGAGTATAGTGAGCGATCGAGATCCATTGTTCACTAGTGGATTTTGGAAGAGCTTCCAGGAAGTTTTGGGAACCGAGTTGTGTTTGAGTACAGCTTATCACCCTCAGACAGATGGTCAGACCGAGAGAGTCAACCGAGTTTTGGAAGATCTTCTTAGAGCATGTGTTTTGGACTTCGGAGGATCATGGGAAGATCACCTTCATTTGGTGGAGTTTGCGTACAACAACAGTTACCAGTCAAGCATTGGTATGGCACCGTATGAGGCATTGTATGGAAGACCGTGTAACTCTCCGACATGTTGGTTGGAAACTGGAGAAAAGCTGATGCTTGGGCCAGAGATGATTCGACAGACTTCGGATTGCATAGAGATCATTCGGCAACGAATGAAGGCAGCCCAAGACCGTCAGAAGAGTTATGCTGATAAGCGTCGAAAGGATTTGGAGTTCGACGTGGGAGATATGGTTTTTGTGAAGATTTCTCCACTGAAGAATGTTATTCGATTCGGGAAGAAAGGAAAATTGACTCCGAGATTTGTTGGACCATTCCCGATCATCGAGCGAATTGGAAAGCTCGCCTACAGATTGGAGTTACCTGAGAAGATGTCGGGTGTGCACAATGTTTTTCATGTATCTTATCTACGGAAGTATGTGCACGACTCGAATACAGTGGTTTCTGCTGATAGCTGTGAAGACTTAGAAGTTGATCCAGTTGATAGAAGACCTCGTAAGCCGCTTCGTGTTGTTGAAACCGACACGAAACAGCTTAGGAGGAAGGTAGTTAAGTTGCTCAAGATACAATGGAGTGATGATGATAACGACTGTACGTGGGAGGTGGAAGAGAGGATGAAGGCAGCTCATCCTGAACTCTTCAAGGTATGGCCCTAAGGTGTCGTCTCATCTCGCGATATTGTAACTTGTTCTAAGTCTTAGAATTCTGTACGCTAAGCTAGAATTGGATGCATGGTTTGTTGATTGCTATGGATGGTAGGCGTACAGAATAGCCTTTGATTGCCTTGTTTGCTTGGAATTTCGGGGGCGAAATTCCTAAGGGGGAGAGAATGTAACGACCCGTATTTTTCGGATCGAAAAGTTTGTCAAAATCTGGGATTTTCAGCATTTTCTAGTTATTCCAGATCTTGGTTGAAATTTGCCTAAGTCCTAGGTCGTATGCGACCTAGAGGTTAGTTAAGTATTGTTGGCAACTTAGGAGATAAGTCGTACCTAAGAATGTTGGGGATTGGTGACCTTAAGGTTTGGAGTTAGGTCGTGTGATGGATGGTAAGGGTTTAGGTCGTAGACGACCTAAAAGGAAGGAGACTTTAGAGTTTCTGGCGAGTTAAGGTGTTAGCGACCTAAGAGATAGGTTGGTAGCGACCTAAGTAAACCCAGTAGTTGACGACCTAGGGATGAGCGACCTAGTGGTGCCGGGCTAGTATATTTAGGTCGGCAGCGACCTAAGGAAACTAGTGGTTAGCGACCTATAATAGTTCGCGACCTAAGGGGTTAGCTTGTTAGCGACCTAGTAGTTGCCAAGTTAGCGACCTAGTAGTTGCCGAGTTAGCGACCTAGTGGTTCTGAGTTAGCGACCTAGTGGTTCTGAGTTAGCGACCTAGTGGTTCTGAGTTAGCGACCTAGTGGTTCCGTGTTGGCGACCTAAGGAGTTAACAAGTTGGCGACCTAAGAAGTTAACAAGTTGGCGACCTTAGGAGTTAGGCTATGTGTTAGGTCGTAACACTGTTAGGTCGTATGTTGTGTTAGGTCGCGTAGGTTGCTAAGTTGTTAGGTCGCTAGGATAGTTCAAGTGTTAGGTCGCGTGTTGTTTTAGGTCGACTTGTGTTAGGTCGCAACCCAACTGAGTCTTAGATAGTTAGGTCGTTAGGTTGTTAGGTCGCTGGGTTTCCTAAGTGTTAGGTCGCAAAGAAGTTAAGACGTACATCTGTTAGGTCGGAGAGGCTTAGGTCGGAGAGGCTTAGGTCGCTTAGGTCGGAAGCGACTTAGGGAGATAGCCAGATTTCGACTTAAGGACAGATTTCAGCTATAAATAGGAGGGGTTGTTCTCACTTTTTGGGATCCGGATTTTTGAAGCGACGAAGTGCTGCCATTTTGAGAGCTCGACTTCTACACTTCTTCACTTCTTTTCTCCACTTTAATCTAGTGCTTCCATCCATCCTAATCGAAGATCAAGATTGAAGATTCAAGAGCTTAGATTGAAGATCTTCATCTTTTCAAGAGAGATTTCTTCATTTGAAGCGGATTTGTGGTAGATCTAGCTTCATCCTTCGCTGTCCAGATCTGAAGTGTGTTGATTTGAGGTTGTTTAGGTGATTTGGTGAGTGGTGATTATCTCTCACACGGATCCAAAGGAGTATATCGGATTGTTGGCTCGTTTTGGTGTTAAAATAGAGATTTCCATGCATTTTCTTCATCCTATGTGTAGATCCATATAGATCCATTGTTCATGATGATGTTACATCCATTTTATCATATGTTAACCTATGCAAGTTCATTCATCAAGTTTGTAGAGATATAATCCATGTTTTCATGCTTATTGGACTTTCAACTCTTTAATTACGAAAATGCCATTATTGTTATAATTGTCTACTTAGATCATATTTGAATGCTTGATTGCTTGGATTGATGTTTGATTTGATTGCTTGTTATGAACTAGATGATTGATGATTAGATTTAGATCGAAGATGATTCAAAAGCTAAGGGAAAGGCTCTTGAAATGGAAAAGCTGCTCGTGGCATATGTAGCGGGATGATGAAGCTCTTATGCATAGATTTGATGATGTGGTGATGAGATGAGGCTTTGCGAGGATGTAATGAAGCGAGGCAATCATATGATGAAGACTTGGTCTAATCCAGGCGGGATCATTCCAAGCATGTTGATAACTCGGTGATATGATTCGAGTTGAGGATAATGGATGCTCGAGAGGCGCTTGAGCTAGTATGGCAATAGTCGTCGAGGAGGATGACTAGGAGGTTGAGATCTCATCGTTGTTGAAGGTTCTAGCATGCTCTAAGCAAGAGTACATGGGGACGCCCAAAAGACTAAGTTGATGGTCGAGTACTCTGGGTAGATTCGATAATCCTAGGCACGGGTCACGATGACGTGCGGGAGTTATGTCTAGAACCGGGGTTACCATTAGCCCTTGACGGACGGCTGAAAGAATGTGCCGGTCATTCAATTAACGGTGATATCGCAACAATGATAACAGTGATAGCCGAGTCATGGATGTTTGGTTGTATCATCATTCGGTCTCAAGAGCGGTATTTCCTGGGTGCTTATCTGACCTTGGTTTTAGACCTTGGGATTTGTACTTGGAAAACATCGCTCTTGACTCGAGTGACAATTGCTTTACTTTAAATTGTATGCTCTGCTATGTTTGCTTCTGCTTAGTGTGTGTCTGGGGGCTATCACTGTAGAATGAGGTTGGAGTGGGAGGGTTGTATTCCTATTCCTTTTCCTTTATGCTCTTTTGGTATGTTGTTAGTTAATTTACTGCTCACTAAGACTGTTGTCTGACTCAAGGCTTTATGTTTTAATTCTTATTGCCTTGGGCTGTTCGTCCATTTTGGGACGGGCAGACTAGGTAGCAGGTGACAGGTGCTGTTCTCTTCTCACGATGCTGATATCGAAGACGAGCTAGAGGGTTGCATATTATCTTCTTATATGTACTGGATTTTTCCGCTGTTTTGTATTCTCTGAGAGTTATGTAGTGAGGCTGGATGTATTGACTATGTGGATGCTTGTATTCAACTATTATGGAGTTTTATATGATGTCATTTTATTCTGTAAAGCTTCACTATACATATGTTCTATTGTATTTTGTCCATGCGCTGTGAGTAATACGATAGATCCTGTTGTTTTAATCTTACCTTGACAATCGTCCATGGTCGCCTGGCACACTTTACAGCGCTCTATCTCTAGATTCGGTGCAGGGGTCATGGGCGGTCGTTACAGATTTTCATTTTCATGCATATACTTTTCTTGATATGAGTTATTTTCAAAATTATAATTCAAATCATTTTCATGATCAAAATTATTTTCGAATTGATTTCCGTTTTCGTTTTCATGTGTATAATTTCCCTGATAAAAGTTATTTCCAAAATTATAATCCAAGTCATTTTCATGATCAAAATTATTTCCAAATTGATTTTCATTTTTGTTTCCATGTGTATAATTTCCTTAATAAGCGTTATTTTCAAAATTATAATCCAAGTCATTTTCATGATCAATATTATTTCTTATTTGATTTTCGTTTTAATATTCATGAAATTATATTGGTCTAGGAAATCATTTTGACAATCGAAATCATTTTGAGAATGAAAATTATTTTGATACTGAGAATTAGATTAGTTACCAAACTCGTTAAAGTTGGAAGAAAAATTATAATTTTGGTTATTTTCAAAATTTTGACTTGGATATGAAATTATTGCTCGCATTGGAAATTATATTCGAAATGGTTTTCGTACTCATATTAGTTTCTAGAAACATTATTTTTCGATTCATTGAATATGATGGTATTCCTTCTCTTCTCAATAAAATCATGATAAGTCTTGAGCAAGAGTTCTTTATAACGTTTTTCATCATATTCCCAATCTTCTAGTTGAAAATTTTTTGATGGCTTTTTATGATAAAAATTGTTCTTAGAATTATAATTCAACTCATCCCAACGATCAAAATTATTTTCATATTGGTCTTCATTTCCATTTTCTTAAAAATCATATTGATTTGAAAATGGAAATTATTATTTTGATAATGAAAACCATTTTGATGACGAGAATTAGGCCTGTAGCTAGAATTTTTAAAATTGGACGAAAAATTATAATTCTAATCATTTTCAAAATTTTGACTTAGATTATTTTGAAAGTTTTGTCAACCTCGTTTGTATTATAACCAAATTCACTTCTACTATCAAAATTATTTTCAAAATAACTTTTATACCTGCATTGATTTTGAGGAAAATTAAATTTGGCTTCAAAATTATTTTGACGTAGATTGGACGCATAATCAAAATTATTAGAATTTGGACAAAATACGTAATTTCGATTATTTTTGAAATTTCATCTTTGGTTATTGCAATAAAATAACTACCTTAAAGTTTTTTCTTTGGATTGTCTTTTGATGAGAATTCATTACACTGATTTTCGGATTTTTTTTTAAAGTGCAATTTAACATAAACACAAAAATATAAATATAATTGAAATAAAAATAAACACTTACAGAATTAAGTTGATGTCCTCAATTGTCTCGACTATTTGATCTTGATGTCGCTCCCAATTTAAAAGTTCACAATTCACGCTCTAGTGTTCTTATTTTTTTACTTTGGATCCCACTCTTCTTCTTTTTTGAATGGTTTGGGCTTTATTTTTCTTTTGTTTTTTCTTTTCCTAAAAAGCCCAGCCCAAAAATACTAAAATAGCATGCTAATTCCTCTACTAATTCCACTTCCCTCTTTCTATCAACCGAAATTAATATTATCTTCCTTTCCCTTTTTTCTTCTTTCCTTCAATATTAATGAGATGGAGGATCACCATGCTCTGGGTGGTGATTGAGGGCTTTTTGAAATTTGATCTGAGGCGTGTGGGCAAGCGGGAGTTTGTTTGGATCTGATGGTGGCAATGAAGGCGAATGGGGAATTGGAGGATTGGATCTGGATTGTAGCTCTAGCGAGGTGAGTCGTGCAACGGAGGAGGGGACTAGTCGTTATGGTGATGTAGAGGTGATGTAAATTGGGGTTGGAAGAGGTTGCGATATTGGAGGAGATGTCGGGTGTGCCATTGTTCGGTTGCATGTTAATGGGAGGAAGCGGTGAAAGCTCAGGATTGGTGAGTATGGGTTGTTGCGGAGGAAGTGGTGGTGTTAGTGGTGCTTTGTGGAGGTTTCAGGTTGAGTGATATGGTGGTGGTTGCAGTTTGTTGCAATGTTAAGGAGGTAGGCTTTGGTTCGGTGTTTTAGGTCTGTTGGTGGTTGGACTTTGATGGGTTTCGAGAGGTTTGGGTTGCGGTGGAAGTTGTGGAGAAGGTTGGCAGTGAGGGTGCGGCTCTGGAAAGCGTGACTTGGTGGTTGCGTGGTGATGATCCGAAATGGATTCGAGTAGCTGGGTGGTAGAGGAATTCGATGCAGGTGGCGATGAGATTTTGCATAGCAAAGTGTGGATAAGGAGGCTGTAGGTAGTGATGGGTTTGCTGATGACTGGTGAAGAGGTTTGCGGTGGCCGTGGAAGAAGGGATTTGGGTATAGGTTGCGATGCTTGTTTGATAGTGATGGAACTGAAGGGTTTGGGGGGAAGGTGGCAACAAGATGAAACTTTTAAGAAAGACGATGTAAATAAATAAAGAAAGAAATATAGACTTATTATTAGTATTATTTTACGTATATAAGAAGAAGAATGAAAAAAAGATGATGTTTTTTATGAATTTAGGAAGATAATAATGGAAAAAATGATACTTTTTAATATAGCAAGTGTATGTAACCTTGAATTATTGGAGATGGCAATATGCAATAAAAATAGAAAGTAGATCTGCCAAATAAATTGAAAAAATACATATTCTTTTATGGGGTTTTTAGGCTTAAAGAAAAAGTTGAAGAAAAATTTAGTTTTAGAAACAAGAAGTTTGTTTTTTAGGCTGAATGACACATTTTAGTGTAAATCACAAAATGATAGTTGTAACTATCATTTTCAATTTACACTAAAAAATGTCCTTCGGAGTGAAAAACAAACTTGTTATCCATGAAACTAAATTTTTTTTGCAACTTCTTCCTTGTGTCTATTTTCCTGTTCTTTTTATTATTATTTATTGAAAATGTTAAAAAGAAAAATAAAAAAATTACTAAAATGAATCAAATAGTAAATAAACACTAGTAATCAGTTAGACTTCTTAGTAATAGCGCCAAAGTCTTCAGCAATGATTTTTTGGTGTGAATAAAATAACAATTTTATTTTACCGCAAGCACATGACGTCGGTTGTAATATTTGTTCGAGTACGAGTCAATTCCATAGAGAGTTTATTAATTAGTAGTGTTTAATTAAATTCTAGACGAGTTAGACGAAACAGAATTTGATTAATTCAAACTAGAAAATTAGTGAAATCTGTAGAAAAATGAAATTGTGGAGATAAATTAAAAGAAATGGTTAAAGTATTTGGTGCAAAGAAATATTTTTTTTTTAGCAATACTGATTAATTGATTAATAGAAGAGCAAACAAGTAGCAGATAAACTTATTGGTTTCTTGGCAAACCAGTAGATCCAAAATATGATTGAAATGCAAAACAAAAATAAAATAAAAGCAATTGATGATTGTGGTGAAAGAAAATAGGATATTTAATTACTAAATAAGTGTTTCGTTACATGAAAAGAAAATTAAAAAAAGAAGGAAAAAACCCTAAATTGGTGCCTTGTTAGGTAGAGGTATTTATTGAGATATTTCATCCAAATTTAGAATTGGTCTTAAGTGGATATTTTCTGAAATTCTTGGGGCTTGGGTCTTTCTCAAGACTCTACCTTCATATGCGACCTCCTAGTAAATGCAAATCTTCAGAACCAACCGAGCTACAATAGCTTTCGTGCATTTATATGAATTTGACTTCTTTTGAGCCAATTCTTCAATAATTTTTTCACTCTTTATAAGTCAAGAATCTTCAATAAATCCAACCAAAATACAAAGTAATCCTTCTTTATGAATATTAAAATGTGTAAATAAGTAGTTTAAAATATAAACAATTTAATGTTCATCAACAGCTAACGCGGAGCACAACCAAAGATTTTTCAGAATTTCATATTCAAACCATACCTAAACCAACAACCAATAGTCTTAGCCATAGTCAAATTCAGAACCTTATCAACAACCGATCTCTATTGCATGCCAAAGTCTTCCTCATGTGGTGAAAGCCAATCAACAAACAATGTCTTCACTTTAGATCTTGGCAGAGTCAAGGCAAAATAGAGCAATCTCGACTTTGGCATTTCCAGGCTAGACAATACAAGCATTTCAAACGATGCAATCTCCAACTTCAACGCAAGAAAGGCGCCATCAGATTTGCATCACCGATTCAGATTCACAGCTTCATCAAGCATGACATTTTCAGATCCAAACCATGACACTACTTTTTAGATCAAAGCAAGTATTCAACCTCTATAGGTGCAAACCAAGATCGGCATCGCTCTAGATCTCATCATAGCAAACTACGAAAGCATTGTAGACTTTGTTCTTTCTTGATGACGACAAACATTGGGCTGCGACGATTTGTATTGTAAGGAGAAACGAATTTTCTTTGAAAGGAGGATTTTTTTTTTAAGATCTGAACTGAAGAAGTGGTGGAGAATAAGAATCCAATTTTAGTTGAATCCAAAATCAAGACGCGGTCAAATTTTGACTACAGGGAAAAGTTCAATTTTTCAAAAGAAACCCCTCGTTTTTTTTATTTAGCACTTCAATATATTTTTTTATTTTAGGGGCAATTTTTTTTTAAATTTCATTTTAAATTTTGAACTCTAGATTTACCTAGGTGTAGTTCAGGTATTATGATATCAGGGTATTGAGTTCAAGCAGAGTTACTAAGCATGTGATTAGTACATTTAGCTTGGTAGAGAGTGCATGTTTACATGTATTGTAATTGTTCGAATATATTATTTTAGTAGTAACTTTGGGGGGAAACAATATGCACTAAAGGGTTAGTGGACGAAGCTGGATATATCTGCGTGTCATTTACTTTTCATATCTACGTTTTTGTACCTTATCTGTTTTTATCTACGAAATGTTTAATTACCATATTCACCCCCCTTCCTCTAGGGTATATTGTACGATCTTAACAAATTGTCCTTAGGGCATACCCCTAACTCTATTACAAAGTCCAACTCGATGAATGGTCTCATCTGTTAGAATCAAAGCTAAGTTCCTAGCATTGTCGGCCGTCTCCCTTATTCGAGGGGATGTGCCTTATAAAATGTCGCACTCAAGTCAACGTCGTTGGGAGCCATTGCAACAAAAGAAAAAAGAAAATCATTATCAACTAAATAGAAAGGAGATCCAAGGAAGATAATACCTAGGGTTTGAAAGACCTGTGTCGTGAGTGTTGGGTTGACAATGACTGACAGGAAGAAAAATTGATCTCCATATCCCGACACTTTGCACATGATGCCAAAGAAGAGAGGTGGCTTGGCGCCCCCCTAAAGATGATAATAGTGGTCGACCAAGATCTTGGGTTGCTTGTGTGATCTAAGAACCAACTTGGTAAGGACCAGATCCGACTCATGGGTGCCTAGCACGATGAATAGCCCGACCGGAAGGCTATAGCTATTGGGAGAGAGTTACGCAGGCGCCAAATGATGTGCATTGATAAAGATGATCAGGAAATGGTGGAGAGGGACAATCACCTTGCTTTGCATGTAGGCAAGTGACCAAGTGAAGTAGCCCGCTAGGGATTGGTTGGCTGTGTCGGCATTCAAAAGAATAAAGGGCAATATCCCCATGCATCCGTACTAGGCCAAAGAGCCGACAAGATCAACATGGTCCTGCCAAACCTTGAACGGACCTGATAGACTTAGGGTTATGCTCTAAGGGCAATTATGTAATTTGTTACATATATTTAACTCAATAATCAATCTTGTTCGAAATAAAAGGTGTTTTCTTTCTATTATATACTTGATATAATGTGTTATATTAATCACTTAATTTAATCAAAAGTATATTTAATAGAAAATCCATAAATGATATGTTTTGTGATAGTAGATACAAAGTGTTGCAACCATGAGTAATCTATCACAATGAAAAATATACCATCTTAAATGTTCCTAGTCAAGACGCATCGAGGATGGATATCGATGTATCCGTTAAGACTAGAGTACGTAACGTTCTCCAAATGTTGGGCAGTGTATTACTCAAGACTGCTAGGGGCGTCTAGGAGTTATGTATTGATAGTTATTGGATAAATATGTAATGACTCACTCAATAGGTTTCTGTTGGTTAATATAACTAAGGTCAAACATAAAATATCGATGTAACTGACCTACACAATTCTCTTGACTTGAGAATACTATCGACCTTCAATATGAAAGCCCTGGTTTGATTATAGTCAAATCATATCATGGCGTCCTTCGAGTGACTATAGTTGGATCGAGTGGAAGTATTAGAAGTGAAACACTATTCAAGGGAGGATTCGCCTCCTTAGTTATATGGGTTAGTATCACGGTCAACTCAAACCAACCCAATGTCAAAGTTTCTAACCAGAGCAGTTTGGTTAATAATAATTGTTATAATTAAACCAAGGACTTTTTGTTTGGACTATAGAGTTGAACATGAATGATATTGGAATTTTGACCATTACCAAATTCCATAAGTTCAAAGTGATATAGTTTTGACGAAGAGAATTGGTGTAAATAAAAGACACAACCACGTAATGCTTAATAAAGTTAAAATGGATTTATCGAAACCAAGTAAGCGATAAATTTGGTCAAAATGTCACACCACCTGCTAAGTGATGTGTGAACATTAATACTCGAATAGTTCGATATTAACCGTTGATTAAATTTGCACCCGACGAGGCACACAACCGAAACGATGAATTCTCCTTTGACCAAATGATTTAATTAGTTTATAACTGTTATAAATTAACTAATATTTATGAAATATTAATTATAAAATTTGATTATGATTTAGGAAATAAATATTACAAAATATATTTATAATAGTTATAAATATATCGATCGATATACAATATCGATAAGCGATTAAATTTGATTTAATTGCATAATATTTTATATGGGCTTAAATGGGTTTAAGGCCCATCGTAAGGCTTGTTATTTCGGCAGCACATACATGATATAGGCGGCTTGATTATGGTATAAGGGGGCTTGATTTTAGATTGCTTAGATTAAGGGAGAATTAGTATGAGATGAGATCTACTCTTTTCTCTTTTCTATCCACTATTTAAGCATCCCTAACGCTAATTAGATGAAATCATTGTGCTCCCTCTTCATCCTTTGCTAGCCAAAATTATACCATAGCAGCTCCGATACCATTGTCGAAACTAGGCCAACCCGCAGCGGAAGTTATGAGTGAATTTTAATTTTTTTACCCTTATTGGATCTATATTGGGCCTATGAAGTCTAATTTATTTAGAACCAAAAATTGACTTAAAAAATAAATACCTACATATACGATGTGTTCGACACTTGAATCATAATGGTATTTCATAAGAAATACATTGTTCATAAGTTGATATCACTCAATATAATATATTGAAGATTATGGTTCTTCAATATAATGTTGTCCTATATCATTATATATTAACAGATTACTTGCATACTCTTTAGTTGTTGAGCTTTACTTAAGCTAGGGATGTTATGTATAGTACCATTAATATATCGAATAGATGAGGTAAGATAACCGCGCGTATTTATTGAGTTTTACTCAATGTATGTGCATAATACTTAGACTGTCGTGAAATGATAGGTCCGAGTTAATAATCCCACTTTACTTGTCGAGCTTTCCTTAAGGTAAAGGTGGGATTAGGACAAGGTACCACTGGTTAGGAGTTGTATGTGATACAACCGATAAGGGGTTATCCATCGTATTCAGACCTATGATTTATTGAGCTTTCCTCAAGGTCAGAATCCCAAGGCATACGAGTCCTAACACCCACTAGTGAAGTTGAAAGACTTCTATGTTTCGACTTAAGGTTCGGTGAAACATAAAAGATTAGTGGGACCCTTATTAAAAAATGAAATGATAACATTTAGCCTTCCTAATATTGTAAGAAAATTGTTATATAATGTTATAATAATCTACATTGATAAATTTGTGCATTTAATATTATTGCTAAACGTTTATCAATTAAGATATACAAATGAGCTGAATTGAAGATTAACAAATAAAAATATAACATATACTTACTAATAAATGCCTATTGCATGTTAACATTTCAACACCAATGCAAGCGCTTGATTCTATAACTACTAAATACGTTCGTAATTTGGTCGTTTATATGTTTATTTGGTCGAGACCGTGCATTGCATTCCATGTGTTCCAAACTCGAAAGCGATACAAGACTATGGATATTTGATCCATATCAAATTGCATATCAATGATATACGATGAACGGTCGTAGTCGTAGTTTATGATATTTCAATGAAATTAGTTCATCCGAAATAAGCAAATAAACCGCACCATGAGATTGAGTATTTAATTTGATTGATTACAATAAAAACCTTATTATGTTAAATGTAACACTAGACCAAAACTACAATATAGATCTAAGATCTCAATCGATGAAATGTTAATTTGATCATTTTACGCAAAGTGCAACATATTTGATGTCCTTAAATGTTAAGGATGATCAAGTGCGCTTTTGTAAATAGTTTATTATGATGTTGTTGTAAGGGTATTCTTTTGAATGGTTTGACCATTTAGAAAGAAAAGCGAGTGTACAAGAGTAGATGTGATTTAATTTACAGTTGAGATGAAAAGAGTGAATAGTTACTTCTTCTTCATAAAAAAACATCAGATAAGAAAATTGTAAAATATGATACTTAATATTGGAATAAGAAATATAATTTCTATTCTGAAAATGTATTTTCATATAGAAAATTGTTTCTTTATAAGATTTATTTCTTTAATTTCAAGATATTTGATCAAAGAACTCTCCGCTGTAACTAATTGCAGTATATAAAATAAATAATTTATATTATGTGAATGATAAACTCCAAATTCAGTATACTATTATAGTAATGGTAGAAATAGTGGAAGCATGTCATATAGCACTTATTGATTGCATCAAATTACGATAATTATTTTTGTAAAACATACCGAATATTATTTATGAAATAATGACTGTTTTTTAGTATCGATAGAAAAATAGACATAGTTAAATTTTAATGAGAATATTATGAATATTCATTATGAAATAAAACTATAATGTGGTATTTGTTTTCACAACAAAAGTGATGCATTGGAAAATACTGAAGTATCTAAAATTATTTACAGTTATTTTAGAATTATAGACTAAGCCTTAGTTTTGAGAAATGATTTCTATTATATGACTATGAATCTTATGATACTGGTTAATTATATCTCAAACAATTAAGGGCTATGCACCCATTTGGTGGGAGCATCATAAAAGTTAATGAACTCTTCGGATTGATACATATTGATGTATGCAATTGCAAGTCTGTTAATATCAAAATGGTTCTACATACTTGGTTATATTTATTAATGATTTATCACCGACATGGACTTGTGTATTGATACACATGTAATATGTCTATGATAAGATCATAGAGTATAAAACAAAAGTAAATAAAATAACGTGCAATAAAATAAAATGATTCGATTTGATCGAATATGTGAGTATATTGGAAAGAGTTCCGAATGTACCTAAAAATGAATAAAGACTCAACCTCAAAAGTCACTACTCCCTATGATACCTAATGATGTATCGATATGGAGTAATCAATATTTGTTGGACCAAGCATGATTAATTGTGAGTGAACTTGAGTCAACTTCTTTCAATAAGGTCATGTACTCAAGAGTAGTGCACAAAATTAAAATTAATATCATTCAAAGGATAGTTTACAAAACCATACAAGATATGAGTTTATAAGATACCCCTACATATCCTAGATCAAGGAGTTGGTAGGTTGTGCGAGTTGAAAGACTGTATGTAATAATTGTAAGTAAGGATCTTGTATGAATCTGTGACGGCCCGGAGATTTTCGACCTCCGAAAATTGACATCAATACGTTAACTGTATTACATGCCGAGCAATCGAATGCTAGAAATACCAGATCGTTAGGGAAAAGAAGAAAGAGATAGAAGAAGAAAATAGAAAACAACAACACTGAATCTCACAATCGCAGCAGAACAATATATAATAGATAACAACTGGCCTTTAGATAAAGAGAACTATAACCGTTTTTATACATTACATTATCAGAGTATGATACATCAATAACACAATACTGGACAGTTATGATAACTTGTCCTCACCAATGCTGAATATACAGCCTATAATACATAGTGGAATATAATCAAATACATGTAATACGTCTTCGTCATCCAGCTCGTCTCCTGAGCTCCATAGCATCCTATCCTGTATCTGTAATACTCGGTCTGACCCGAGCATTATAATAAAATAATACCCGAGTCAGTCTGGAAAACTAGCGTGAGAAAACACACTCAATTTGAATTATTAAAGTTTTCAAAATCCTTTGAAAATCAAAGGTATCTCGTAAGACCACGCCACACATAAACATGACGGGTTTTTACCTTACGAAAAGCAAAACATTTCATATCAAATCCTCTAATATTATAATAGTGTCTAAGTACAAATACTTATTCAAATAGCTGAAATTGTTACATTAATTAAATTCCAACTTACTAGGCTCTACAATCAAAACCATAAAGGCACGTATTGGAGAATGGATTCCATACGAATGACTAGGTACTGGGGTACCACCTGTCACAGTACCCGTCTAGAAACAGCGTACCGAGGACCATGCCGGGATCCCCAGCCACACAAGACCGGACTATCCCTAACCTGGAAAGACCGAATATGTTATCACCCCGGGTGTTCCCACCCTCTTTCGAGCTCCTTCCATATACCGTAGTAATAAATAATATCTGAGGTTATCTAGAAAGGTGATAAACATACCCTACTTAGGTGCGACCCACTTAGCCTTGCTGCATCTCCCCTGAATTTCAGTCATTCCCGGTTGATGAGGCTAGAGGCTACGATTACCTTTTTAAGGAATTTTCACTTAGAATGCTCATTGTCCTCCAATGACAATGTTCTGATAGCATTCATCCAAACAAGTCCATTCCGGGTCCGAACAGAACCGAAGGCACTACTACTATATCCATTTTGGAATCACCCTCAAGATTAGTAGCGATTAGCCCTTGCACTTCACTGCTCCATCTTCGACTCCATGCTCTTGTCTTCATTTCGAAAATGTATTCGTTGGATCGAAGTGGTTTTCGGATAAAAAATTCGATCCCGGTCTCTTCGAAACAACGTTCGATATTTCCGGTAAACTCAACCCCGGTTCTTTAGGAAATACACAGTAGAAAATAAGATCGGAGATCACCTCCTAACTGTTAGTGGATGGATTTCCTTATAAACGTGCTAGAAGAACGAAACGAGTTTATATGAATATTATAGCACCTCGAACGATAACTGTACCATATAATTCCCGTATTTCTCCTAGATATTTCCAAAGTTAAATTTTTGGTCCATATTTTGATAGTCGGTTGTTTAAATATCAAATAAACAATCATTCAACCAATATTCCATTTTTCCACTGAATAACTCCAAATCTCTTTTTAATTTAATTTTAATAAATTAAATCTCTTTATCCAAAATATATACTTATCTTATCGAGTTAAGTAAATTCACCAAAACTATTCTTTCAAAGATATATGGAAAACCTTTAAAATAATTTGGAAAGTACCACTGAGGTATCAAACCATGGATTCACAGCTCAATGGTTACGTCTCTATCCCAGAGAAATTCAAGACTTAACTGCAGGCACTCACTGCTTCCGATTACGCCATGCGAGTATACCAATACTTTCCGAAAACTTTGTTTTAAAATTTTCACAATAATACTTATGATATTTCTATAATAACTTTTCCAAGTTAAACTCTGGGTAAACTACTTTTAAATAAAAGTAATTATATAAAATATTAATATTTAATGGTTTATCCTTTTAAAATAATAATACTGATTAATCCTAAATAATAATTAACTTAATATAACTAACTTAATTCATAAATTAATATATTTTAAACAAATTTAAAATAACTAAATAATTAATTTTATGAAATATTCTTAAACACTTTTAAATTTTCTAATTAATACTTAAAAATCCTTCTTTTTAAAATAAACTTAACTCTTTCGAAAAAATATATTTTTAACTTCAATATAGCTAGTCTAATTATTTATAAATCCCTCTCGATTTGTTTCTAGATTGATTTACGTTCCAAATCCATAAATTCCCTTTTTCACATTTCTAAAAAATAAATCTACCATTTATTTTTAAACCGATTTACCCATCTCCTTATAAATTCTTACCATGAATTTATAACTTCAATTTATCCGCTGATAATTACTTCACTTTATTATAAACTTCGTTTAAAATTTCCATAGTCTCATTTCCCGTTTATCCCTATTCCACAACACTTAATCGATTTTAAATCGATTTTTCTAAATTAAATTCCATTTTTAAATTAATTCCATAAATAATCCAAAAATATTCCAAACCCAACTAAATCAGATTTCCTTTCTTTTGTAGTTTAAAATCTTACGTAAAGCTGGAACATCAATTCATATTTTATTTCAAATTACCTTTTTATTTTTCCCAACTATTTTAAATCTCGATTTTAAAACCTTTTTACACTTAAACAAATCGCTCAAGTTTCATTATTTGAAATTCTTTTGTTTATATTATTCAAAAATCTCTATTTTTCCATACCATGGAATTTTTAAATAGAATTCCAAAATAAAACTATTTATTTTTCACAAATTCATTACTTTTTAATTTATCCAACTTCACCATAAATGTTTTACTTTAAAATTCCCTTTTTATTTTCCTTTAAAATTTCAATATTCATATTTATGGTTTTTTTAAAATACCAAAATCCATCTGGTAATACCATAGCATCCAATAAATTTAAATTTCACTATAATCTACTACCGATTACTTAAACGGATCATATATCAATATATATGGAATTAAATTCAACAATTTTGAGGAATCTAGTTGGATCCCTCCAACCTGTTTCCCTGCATCCATAGATGTTAGCACGATATAAAAATACCAATACCACTTCGAGGGGGATATCACGGTATATGGGGTCATCCGCTATTATGCAGGGCGCATAGGGTCTCATCTGCTATATATATGAGGGAATATCAATCACTCCAATATATATATATATACTACTATATATAATATCACATTCAACTGATAATAATTTATCAATTCTATCAATCAATCAATAATTAATTTTAACTATTTAAAATTAATTATGGTAATCCAAAATTGAGTGAGATTAACTCGCTTTGATTTTTCTGTCGCTTTCGCGTTCCGTTTCCGATTGAATCCGAACGCATTTGAAATTATCTGAAAATTTCAGAAGCACCAAATTCGTCCAAACCATTTCCTATGCATGGATTACGACATCACGATCCTAACGAATCTTGAATCGCCCGAATCGGACCTCGTATGGCAAAGTTATACAATTTATAAGATTAACCATTTTAAAACAATACAATTTACAAACATTTTTCTTTTAAAAAAAACAGAATAGCCCATACCCGCATTCCAAACTCGGCCCACTTTAATGCTTCTTCCCCAAATGCCTAAAACTTCAGTCGTGCACGATGCATTGGCATGTCTCCAACGATCGACGAGGCCACCAATCACGCCACCGATCAACTTGCCACCACCATCCCCACCTTCCAGATACCATGCCTTCGAACTCGCACCCCTTCCCACACTCGTGACTTGACACGGCTACCCACAGCAGGTCAAAACGTCGCATCCCACTAGACAAGGCCGAACCCCACAGAAATATTGTCAGAGGTGCAAAATCCTATCACAAACCAATATCACTTTGATTCCTCAAGCTATTGCCATTTTTTTATGAATTCTCCAACCCTTGTTTTATTCGAACACAGACCATGACTGACGAGTAACCCACTACATCGCCATGCCCTACGAAACCACCACCAGATCGAAGCGAATTACGAAATAAGATTTTAGAAACACGTTTTTCAATTTTTTTTATCGTTAAACTTCGAGATATAAATTTTTGAATGAAGCTTTTTTTTGAAAGCTCGGCTATGATGTTTAAAAAGGTGAAAGGAGGGAAAGCGTGTATTACACGGAAGTGAACAGTGATTTGAGGGGAGGTGAAAAGTTCTGATGTGAAGATGGTCAATCAATATAAATATATATATCTATTTAAATTTTAAATAGTCTCGAATTCGCAACTTAAAATCTCGACCTCCTATCGAGGCTTGCCGCTAGGCTTTTATAATGTTATACACTTATTCCGAATGCAATGGAAAAGGTTTCGAGTCCTAATTCGATCGTATGGAGAAGATAGCTTTTTGGACCCACTTATTATATAGAATTTTCGATATAAATTTCAGTGCGTTTATATACCGTATGGCCAAACGATAACTTCAAACGCTACGAAATTTGAAATCTGATAATAATGCACTATTACGGATCCAATGGAACTAGTTTCGTTGAAATCCGAGATTGTGCCCCGGAAGGCTATTTTTAAATGCTAATTTAAACGATATATTTTTAAAACTGAACAAATCACTTTTAAATTCAATTTTAAAACTTTTATTATCTTCATTATTATCAATATAAATTTTATAAGCCTTTAAATTATTTTTAACAAGCCTAAAACTCCAGATTCAACAATTTACCCAATTTCTAATTATTTAATTCAATAATTAAATTGTCCAATAAATAGTTATATTTGAAATTCAAGTTAAAAATTAACTTTTAAATATTTAAAATCAATTAAATGTTCCAATTTCAAATATCCAAAATTTTGGGTCGTTACATTCCTCCCCCCTTTTAAGAATTTCGTCCTCGAAATTGCTAGGTAAGAAGAATGGTCCAAACCCGTTGACTATTTTCTCCAAAACTAACCAGTTTAAACAATTTTTCAAATCAATCTATTTAAACCACATTATCTCTATCACTAACTTCCAATTTCATCCATGGATTCCAAATAATATCTTTTACTCAAACATTTCAAATTAAAATACCAAATCAAATTTTAATTATCAAAATTTCTTCAAAATTTTTCTATCTCCTTAAATTTCAAAAAAATTCGCCAGTGTCTCCTTTGCGCGACTAGATCCAAAAAACTACAAAACTGCCTCTATGGGCCCCAAATCATCAAAAGAAAACAAAAGCCAAGTGGCTCAATCAAAAAACCGTCAATTTCATGAAACAATTTAAACGCATACCTTTTTGTCGGGCAAATTTAAATTTTACTTCTGAAATCAAAGGCATCAATTTAGCTCTTGCTTTTAATTACCTACACCTCACTTCCCAATAGTATCCAATCATACAATTCAAAATCATTTAATTCATTCCTTTTCAAAATTTTCAAATTTCCAATATTCATTTTACCAAACCCCGTACGATGTACATATATCATTCGTCCGCAGTATCAAATCCGATCGCTCACTCGATCACACAATTTCACTTCCGAACTAGCATCGTTCACACGACTCTCTAGTGCGGACTCAGATCTGGTTTCTTGCTTAGAAACCATCATTATCCTTGCATAGCCATATAATATGATAGAGAATTCCAGAATCGATCAAAAATCCATATCCAGGGTTCGCCGTCGAAAATCAAGTGAGAAATCCCAACTCAGATCGATATAAATCATCTCGAAATTCTATGCTCGAATCTGGACCAAATCGTTATGCGAATAAAATAATATACATACAACTTATGTATTAATTGCAATTGATTCTTAGCTATATGTAACATCCTGGTATTTTGTGCCATCCGCATCCACACATGTCGGAATTGAATTGCTCAAAATATCAGATTGTTAATTTATATTTGGCAAAACTCAGCATATACAGTAAATAAAATAATCACAGAATCACAGACACGGAGTAATATAACAATAAGCAACGGAAACAAATGAATAGTAGTGCATGAAGCTACCATATATATATAACAGAGTTAAAACAAGATACAACAGAAGTCTCAATACAATAGTCAAATACAAGATCAGAATACATCACTGGAATCAACTGAATAACTGAAAGCTGGATAGATAGCTGGATCTCCAAGCAAAGCTCCAACTCCAAAGGTGAGTCTCGAACACTGAGCCACTCAGTCTGACCCGAGTGTAAAGCAAAACACAAAACACTCGAGTCAGGATTAACATTATTATATCAATAAATCCAACTCAAGTGAAATATCAACTAAAATACAAGTAACCCAAAGGATGTTTAGGATAACCATCCTCTAAGGATCCGTGGAACTATCTACTATATAGAACAATACGCTATTATAATATGTTTATGGTAAAGTAAACTATTAAAATAGTGTTAAGGCGTTACCCATATCCCCCTTAACACATTTTATATATTCCCATAGTCTATACAGTACCGTAATCTCCCCCGTACTGGGCGTTGTCAGAGGGCACTTTATAGGTATGGTACAAAACAAACTCGTATAAGGCTCACTAAGGTAGGTGATAGGGCACAACAAGGCAATGCCAGGGTAGATATACCAATTACGCATCCGGGCTGGTGGTAACGCATAGCAGCCACTACCACCCACCTCGAAATACATTCCTAAATCAAAAATCAAGGGTGGCCACCAAATCAATCACAAAGTCAGAATATAGTATCGAAGGAATGTGCCCGATCGGAGGAATGACCTCATTTGGCCCGAGAATCACTCCTGTTTTAGCCACCTTATGCCAACTCACGGGAGTTGGGTCCACGTAAAAACCTCAATAGAACGTCTCCACCATCCTACTTCATTTTGGAATCTCCACCGCGTATATAGTTGTTAAAGTGGTTTTCGGTATTGACAGAGAGTATGACAATAACCGATCCCGGTCTCTTCAACAACCAACCGTTATTATAACACCGCGGTCATTTCAAAATAGTTTATACTTCAAAACCAAAATATCATTTCCATTTCAAAACCATATCAATACGATATCATTTCCATTTCAAATATATTCACTTCTAAAATCATAGTACTTTCAAAGTTATCACACATTCGAAACCAAAACACTTGAAATTATAACACTTTGGAAATCATAACACTTTGAAATCATAACACTTTCCTTTAACAGCTTAGATATTAATAATAGTATATATAATAAAATAGTTTATAAAATAAAATAGTTTATATAGAATAGTTATAAGTTAAAATAGTTTATAATAAAATAGTTAGTATATTAAAATAGTTTATATAAAAAAATAGTTTATATTAAAAATAATTTATATTAAAATAATTTATAATATAATTTAAAAATACTTTATATAATAAAATAGCTTCCTCAAATTTCACAAATCGATCCCAATTCAACTCAAATTCCAAAATTCAAATTTAATCCAATCTCAAATCATCAATTTCAATTCAATTCAGTTTCTTAATAAACCATTTCAAATTATATCGATTTCAAATACAGATTTGAACCACAAAATAAACCATTTCAATTTCAATATATTTCAAAGGTTTAAATATTCAACATTATCAAAACTAAATTTGATAATTCCATATATATCTTAATTTAACCACGTTATTATTTAATTTTGAAATATTCTCTTAATAAATCCAATATCATTTAAATAAAAACCCCGAATTACAAATCACTAAAATATTTTCTTCAATTTATTTAAACTTGAAATATTCATTTAATCACCTTAAACCAAAAATCAAGTTATAAAATCATATCCCTTAAAAATATCAAATTCAATAAGTTTCAAATCGATTTATTTAAATAATTCTTAAAAGAATACTATTTCAAATCAATTTCAAATCTATCTTTCCAACCTTAACTTATAAAATAATCATTATAAAATATAATTTTAAATAAATACTTAAACATATTATATAATTTATTTGATATCAAATCTATTTATATTTTTTTTTTAATTTTCAAAACATATAGTTTCTAAAATCAAGAATTTGATCATATATAAAATAACATATATATATATATATATATATATATGTATATAATCTTTAAAAACAATATTTTTATATATAAAACTATACACATTTCTTTTTAAAACTCTTGGAAATCATTTTCAAAAATATATATATATACCAACGGTGTCTGTATATAATTTTCTATCCTATGGTCAATTGATACGGACATTTATCATTTCAATCCATAATTTAAATATCTACGGGTATATATCATTTCAACCCGCAATCCCAAATTCAATGTGAATGAAAATCGCTTGGGTTTATCATTTCAACCCATAACGATTTTCCCTTATTCTACAGATTGTTCGGGTGTATATCATTTCAACCCATAGGGGATTCTATACTAACAGGGATCTTGAAGAGTGATAACAGATATGATAATAATATAACAGGCATATATCATTAATATTAACAACAGATAATGGTGTCAGATGTCATAGGTGAATAGATACAAATAATAACATATATAGCCATGTAAATAACTAACAGCAGCATATTTCAATTGTCGTTTCAATTGAAATCAATTTTATAAATATAAGAACGTTAATCGTAAGTGATTGCTCACCTTTCGAGGCTAGAGAAATTTGATAACGAAGTGAGTTACAAATCCAGGGGCGAATTCCATAGCAAAGCTAAATAGACACGATTCGACGAGCAAAGCTGATAGATAGGAATCAATGAAACAAATCAAATCGGTTTCGATATAAAACAAAAATATATATAAATCATTATTGTATTATATATATTTTTCCTAATATTTCAAATTAAGCCAAATATTACAACAGTATAAAATTTCAAAAATCATTTTTTCTTAAATCTCAAGTATTAAGAATTAAATATATATATATAACCAGATTTTTAAAAAATTCTATACTATATAAACTGGAACATACCAATGTTCATATAAAATCAGCATTATTTATATAAACAAATATAACTCTTACAGACTGTATATATACATTATTATATACAAAACATTATATACTAACATATCTCAAACTATTTCAAACAATACACAATACTGTAACAACAGTATATATAAAAATATATAAACCAAACCTATAGCTGAACTTATTCCATTATTATTATGATAAATTTTAAATCAATATTTTGAATTAAGACAATATATATATATATATATATATAATCCAAAATCATTATTATTGGCATATATATATATATAAACAAAACTGCCCAAATGTAACCTTTCGAAACCAAATACATATAACACCTCGTTGATGTTATTATTATTATTTTAACATACATTTATAAACAGAGCAAATGAATAAAGTAATATATATTATACTTTTAGAATATATAGGATACTGTAAGCCTATATACAGTAAACACAAATAATATAAATAATATATATAACCGTACATATATGTTTAAATATATAAAATTTAAAGTCAATAATACATAGCAAATATATATATTACCTTCAGAAAATTTTCATCGATATATATATATATACAAAAATCTGTAAAACTCATTTCATATACACGCTGCAAGCAATAAGTACAAACATACATGCAAACAAATTTTTCTTTGTATTATAAAATTTAGAAATATATATTATTAAAATATATATACATTAACATATTAATCAACAGATTATATATATGTTGACTATTATAACATATATTAATAAACTCCAACCGGTCGTACAAACATATATATATATATAAAACTTTAAATATAACTAACATATTATACAACCTATAATTTAAACAATATATACACTTAAAATACATACTGCAATAATACATAAACAGGATATATATATATATAAAGTGACAAAATATGTGCTTTCATCTATTTATAGAATCAACAGATCAAAATATGTATAAACAAATATATATATATATATAAACTTAATTTTATAAAATTTGAAAATCAATATATATAAACTTAATTTTATAAAATTTGAAAATCAATATATATATATATATATATATAACAACCGATATATACCTATGAATGAACAAAGTGGAGATTCGGAACAGCTGAGGCTGGTCGGCTGTTAAAGTTGATTGGTCTCGAGCGAGGGCATGGGGAAGGAGGGACGGTCGGCTAAGGTTGGTTGGCTGTGGGAGGCGGCAGACCAAGCTCGGGAATGGTTTTAGTGGAGGCCAAAAAGTGGCAAGGTGGAGGCAGCTCGCTGTGGAGATGAGGGGATGGGTTGTTGGGTTTTTCGGACAACAGAATAGAGGCGGTTAGGGAGGAGGCGGTGGGGCAATGGCTGCTGTCGGGGTGGCGAGTGAGCACGCGAAGAAGAGGGAAGATGGGTTAGAGGAAGAAAGAGAGAGCAGGCATAATGGGTTCAAAAATATAAGCTACAGGTGAAAATTAAAGGAGCTTGTAAAAATATATGTTTATTTTCTCTGAGCAATATTGAACAGTGGAAAAACTCAAAAGTCAGTACGTGAATTCCAAGGGATAATAAAAGCCACTGACTATTGGTTTCTCAATGAATGGACCATTGAAAGGTCACAAAGAACAACAGACAAACTGTTACGGTTAACCGTTTCGCGGTTTCACCGCGTACCGGACACCAAAACACACATATGAACATACTGCATAGATCAGCATGACGATACGATCAAAACGGTATACAGATATCAGTGATACGACCAATCTTTCAAAAGTCGATATTGGTACCGAAAAATGCTACTAAAATGTCGAAAATAAGATAAATGGAGCAATAGCAGTCCCAATTTGGAGAAACGAAATATGACGTCTCACTCAGAAGATGATTTACAAATTTATTGTATAAACATATTCAGGTTTGGAAAACATTTTATTATCATCAAATATTAACTGATTTAAATTGAAATAAGATTACACTAGAAAATAAACTTTCATATTATCTGAGGAAAATTTACCAATTGCTATGTTTAGTTAGATGTATTCCAAATATCAAATTCTTATTTAAAAATTTTATTATTTTAAAATTCACAAAAATTCAATTATTTACGTTATTAAAGCCTTTAAAATTTACGGGTCGTTACATTCTCCCCCACTCAAAACTTTTCATCCCCGAAAAGGTACGAGGTAGGAGAATAGAAACAACCAGAAAGAAAATAGATTGAAATACAAATAAAACAATTAATTTAAACCATATAAATTTCAATTTAAATTAATTAATATTCAATATTGAATTTTAAATTAAAGGTATTTCATTCAGTTGATTAAATTTCAAATTTATTAATTCCTTCAAAACAAAATTTATTTAATTTATCTCATTTATTATTCAATTAACTTATTATTCTATTTATCTCTATTAACATTTTTATAATTAAAAATTTAAGTGTATAACATTTATTATAACCACTCAAATTTTATTTATTAAACATTTTATATTGTATATTATCCAATTACATATTCAACTTCTAAATAATTTATGTAAGTTATATTAGAATGAAATTGGGTATTATACAAGTAAACTTTTCCCAACTCAATTATTTCAAATTTAATATTTATTCAAAATTTTGGCATCATTTTATAATTAAAATCACCTTTAACATAAATTTAAGGATTAAATTTCCGATTAACTTCAAACCATTTAGAGATAAATATATATACTATATATCAAATCAAATCTAAAATCATATACCTATAATAAATCAAGTCATACTCAAGAATTTATATCACTTTATTTTCCAAAACAAAAGTGTAGCAAAGCTACGAATTCATCTCTCCACTTCGAAACTCGAAAATGAATATCGATGATGCGGCCACTATCACCGAAATTATTTTCCAGCGACAAAAGAGGAGAGCACTGATTTCAACATTTTAAAATTCTTTGAAACGATTTCTATTTGAAAATACTTTAAATAATATACACTTTAAAACTTTAAAACCAAAGTTTGAAATCACCGGAAATTAAATTCTCAAATTCCTGATTTAAATTCATTTAAATTCCAAATCAATTATAAACCATGTTTATAAATTCATTTATAAAACAATAAATGATAATCAAATATTATCATTTCAAACAACCAATTTAATTAACTTATTAAATTCCAGAAAATTTTACTTATATATTTATAATATAATCATACAAATTTATTTCATTTACCAAATTTGAAAATAATATTGTGTCAGTTTGCTCTGTTCAAGTGTTTTGGAATTCCTATCGATAGCGCTGATCAGACGAATCGATCGAAAACACAAATCAACAATAACAACAACTCAAATAACACACCATAAAACATTTTAATATAAATACAAATACACTCCCTCACACGATGATTCAAGAATGGATTACAAAACAAGGATAGAGATTCATAATCTAAGGCGACCTTAACCGAGTCAACCGTGACTTCAAGAATAAGATCGATGCAGAATAAGATCAATCCCAAGAGAATTACCCTGGTCGTCTACTAGAGAACATTAGGGCATAACAAGAGATAGCAGCATCTAAACCGAAGATACAAAAATCTTCGGTGTATCAATGCTGCTGTAAAGGATTTTCGCCCATTACAAATCAGTCAAAATTGGTGAGACCGCTGATTCATTATAAAGATCAATAGGAGTGGAGTTATGGGATACTCCAAAACCAAAAGGACACGAATAGGAAAGACAAGAATGGATTTCAGAACGAATGGGGAAGTTCCGAAATTCAAAGGAAACCGGGTCAAAGAGAAAGGAATTCAAGCTCGAACGAAGGTGATTCTGTAATTAAATTTACTATATATGCTAAGTTTTGCCTAAAACCAAAGCTCTGATACCACATGTAACATCCCGGTATTTCGTGCCATCCGCATCCACACAAGTCGAAATTGAATTGCTCAAAATATCAGATTGTTAATTTATATTTGGCAAAACTCAGCATATACAGTAAATAAAATAATCACAGAATCACAGACACAGAGTAATATAACAATAAGCAGCGGAAACAAATGAATAGTGGTTCATGAAGCTACCATATATATAATAGAGTTAAAATAAGATACAGCTGTAACGACCCATAAATTTTTAATAATTAAAATTGTTAAATTGATAAAATTTTAGTAATTCAATATGAAGAAAAATAAACTTTGTAATTAAATAAGGAAGGAATGTTAAAGTGGAAATGCATATTTTATTCATAAGGTAATATAAAAGAATGAAACTTATCTGAATGAATTTATTTGAGGATTCAATCATAATAAATGTATACATTTAACAAATTCAATATAATTAAGAACAACTGTTAATACAAAGGAAAGAAATTAATTAAATCCATCAGGTCATTGCTTGATTTCTTGCCTTTTTCTACATGGCCTCTTTATTTCTTGCTTTAGCCATACAAACTCTTTTCCTAGCCGTGTATTTCTCATTTGCAAATCATATACGAGAAGATTTATTTCTCATTTCAAAACTCCTCATTTTCATTTGCATTTAAGAATAAAACATATATACGTTTCTTTCTCCTTAACTTATGCCTTTTCGTTTCTTAGCATTTACTCCCACTTTGCTTGCCATCCCAACCATCTATGTTTCAACCTAAAAATTTTAATAAATTTTTTATTTATTTAATAATTTTGTTATTTAAATATAAATTTTGGTAT
The DNA here is from genome assembly GCA_030737815.1 of Allium fistulosum. Taxonomy (NCBI): domain Eukaryota; kingdom Viridiplantae; phylum Streptophyta; class Magnoliopsida; order Asparagales; family Amaryllidaceae; genus Allium; species Allium fistulosum. The sequence goes on along the minus strand of CM060908.1, from coordinate 78,314,149 downwards.
GGATTAGAATTCCACGCATGAATAAATAAAATATTTTCCGGAAATGTGAATTTGTCAATATGGTCAAACTTTGACTTTTTAATTTAAAAATTTAAAAGTTTGAAAAATTGAATTTTATCTTTTATTTTGAAAGTAAAGAAAATTTTAAGAATACTGCTTTTCGTTTCGTTGAAATCTAATTTATAATGTGAAAGTTATGCCTTTTTAACTATTGTGTGCAAATTGCTGTATTTAACAAAATTGTTTATTTTAATTTTATATAAATAATATTTTATTTGGTCATGTAATGTTCTAATTTATGTTTATATTGGTAAAATAGTATGTTATGTATATATTTTGGTCTTAAAACATTTTTAAAGTGTAATTGACATTTTCCAGTGTTAGTTGTATTTTGTTTATAATTTTAATTTCCAGTTTCAATTAATTAAAGAAATTCTTTATTTATATTTTTTTTTCTTAAGAACTTTTTTTATTATCATTCTCACTTTATTTTGTTTCTCAAAGATTTATTCTAAACCATTTTTAAGAAGAGTTGTAAATAGCAATAGATTTATACGTATTATTTATATGTTTCTATATCCGTTTCTTATTTATTTCTATGATGTTTATATAAACGATATGTTATTTTGAATTGATTCTTTGTCATATATTTTTATTAAATGGATAAGAAACATACCAATTTAAAGATACGTTACTTTGATTTTATTTTGGGCATACATTGCATTTTCAATTCCTGCCTTTATATTCCCATCTTTTTTCTGTTTCCATACCATAGCCGTTCAAATTTGTTGCCGTGCATTCCTAAAGGAAAAAAAATTAATACCTTAGCCGCCTATTGCATTATCATCTCTTGCATCTACACTTTGTTTTCACGTGAAGAACTTGAGGTATGCAATGGCTGCCTATATCTTTTTTTCCTTTTTCTTCTTTCCTTGATTCTCCTATCTTCTCCACTTGTTGTTCATGTCATCTTATTCAACTTATTCCTCCATTTAGCTTTACTCAAATTGTTGTATTCTTATGTGAATTAGCATATACTTAGATTTGATTTTTTTGTTTCAAGATTTAAATCTGGTTGTCACATCCTCTAAAATCTTATCGTGCCTTATTGCGCTCTTCGGTGTGGATATTGTTATTTTGAATCAATCTCTAGCGTCAAAGAGGTGAGTAAATCTCACACGACATTTTATACTTATACAAATGTGAAGTGACAACAATTGAATGTGTAGAATGATTATATATTGTTGTTATACCTGCCTGTGATTTATTAATTTATGATGTTAAACATGTTTATTTATCTATCATATCACATGTTACTGATATATGTTGTTAACTGTTCATTTATATCTGATTATCACACTGCAAGTTCCTTGTAGACTAGGTTCACTATGGGTTGAAATGATACATACCCGAACGGACTTTAGAATAGGGAAGAATCGTTATGGGCTGAAATGATAGGCCTGAACGGCTTTTATTTATTTATTTTAACTTGGGACTGTGGGTTTGAAATGATAGAACCCGGATTTTTCTTTTTAAATTGCAGATTTAAAATGATATATATCTGTATCACTTGACCTAGGTTAGAAAACTATATACAGGCCCGTGGTTATTTTATCAAGTGTTTTTGAATATTTTTAAGTATTTTAAAATGTAAATTTATGATAATTTGATTTAAGTAGATTTTAAATTATTTTAAATAGAGAAATTATGATTTTTCCTATAAGTTAAAAATGTAAATAAATGACTAGTTAAATTGAAATTGGAAATATAACTTAAGTTTGGAATTTTGGAATTTTGGTGTTAAAATGATGTTTAAGTTATATAAATAAAATGGAATATAATTATATTTGGAAAATGGTAGAGATGATAATTTGATTTAAAATTGAATGTAAATGATTTAATAAAGTATTATTGATTTTTCTATAATTTCAAATGGTTAAGTAAATGAATGCTTAAATGTGAAATTTTGAAATATAACTTGGCTTGGAAATGTGAATTTGGTTTTAAATTAAAGGTTTATGTTAATTAAATAAATTGGAAATTTAGTTTAATTTGTGAAATGGTAATTTGAAAATTTAAGTGTTAATAAAGTGTCAAATGTAATAAAAAAAAGAAAAAAAAAGAAAAGAAAAAAGATAGGAAAATTGTACACTTGAATTCGTTAAGTGAAATTATTGAAAAATTTGGATTTTTCTGTAAAAGTTTACTGTTTAAAAATCATAAGTAAAAGAGTATTTTATGAACATTTTGAATGTTGAAATATGATTTTTTAATGCTGTCTTTGTAGAATTAAAATGTTTTCTAGTATAACTTATAACAGCTCTTTCTAAATGCTGTGGAAGGCTGAAATTTTTAAATAATTATGGTTTTTGACTTAGTAAATGAGCTCAGAATGACTTGAAAACTTTGGAAAATGAATACTTGACTTGAAAGAATAATAAGTACACCTTTAAATGGTTTAAATGAATTATTTTGATGGAAATATAAACTATTTAAAAGGTGGTTTGAAATGATAATAAATAAATGATATCTTGAATTTAGAAGGTAATTAAAGTTGAATATTTGGATTTTTAACTCAAATGAAAATTTGAAAATGATGTTTTGAAAGATGTGATAATTTGATATATATATTAATGATGTGAAATAAAGTTTTGAATGATATGATATTTTGATATATTGAAATGATTTGGAAGGAAGTTTTAAAAGGATGTGATAATTTAATACATTGAAATGGTTTTAAATTGATTTGATCTTTATTTTGATAAAGAATTGAATTTGAAAATGATATTTTATTTTTGAATTATAAAAGTGAGTATATGTTTGAAATGGAAATGATATGGTTTTGTTTGAATATAGTTTTGAAATAAATAGTTTTGGTTTCGAAGTATAAACTATTTTGAAAGGAATATAGTTTTGGATTTGAAATGATATTTTAATTTGAAGTATAAAATATTATTTTTAAAGTTATAACCATGGGTTATAATAACGATTGGTTGGCAAAGAGACCGGGATCAGATATGGGCATACTCTTTGTCGATACCGAAAACCACTTTGACAAACGTGTACGCGGTGGAGATTCCGGAAGGAAGTAGGATGGTGGCGACGTTCTATTGAGGTATGTACGTGGACCCGACTCCCGTGAGTTGGCATAAGGTGGCTAAAACAGGAGCGATTGACGGACTAAGAAGGTAGCCCCTTTTATCGGACGCACTTCTTCGTATGCCATTCTATTACTTTGTGATTGTTTGGTGTGCACCTTTGATTTTGGGAGTGTTGTTCGAGGTGGGCGGTAGTAGCAGCTACGCGCTACCACCGGTCCGGAAGCGTAATTGGTATATCTACCCTGACATTGCCTAGTCGTGCCGCGTCACCTACCATAGCGAGCCTTGTACGAGTTTGGTTTTCTTCCGTAGCCCGTGTGGTATCCTCTGGTGGCTTCCCGATCAGGAGGGACTATGATATTGGATGGACTACTGGGACTATTACGTGTTAAGGGCTATATGGGTAACCCCTTAATGCTATTTAAAAGTACGTTTATTTTACTATTAGACATTATTATAATAGCGCAATATTACTATATAGTAAATAGTTTAACGGATCCTTAGAGGATGGGCGATCCCAAGCATTCTTTAAGTTACTTGTACCTTTATTACAGTTCACTTGAGTTGGTTTACATTGTATAAGTATGTATGTCCTGACTCGAGTATTTTGTGTTTTGCTTTACGCTCGGGTCAGACTGAGTGATACAACATTCGAGATTCACCTTCGGAGTTGGAGCCTTGCTTGAAGATCCAGCTATCTATTCTCTCTCAGTTATCTAGTGATCCCATGATGTATGCAGCTTTGTACTTGATTTTCATCTGGTTACTTCTATTGTATCTTGTTTAACTCTGATGTATTTATATAGTAGCTTCAAGAACTACTATCTCTTTGCTTCCGCTGCATTAATAAATACTCTGTATCTGTGATCTGTGATTATTTATTTACTATATATTCTGAGATCTGCCAAATTTTTATTTACAACGCGGTATTTTGAGAAATTCAAGTCCGACATGTGCGGATGCAAATGGTTGAAAATAGTGGGTCGTTACAACAGCAGAAGTCTCAATACAATAGTCAAATACAAGATCAGAATACATCGCTGGAATCAACTGAATAACTGAAAGCTGGATAGATAAATGGATCTCCAAGCAGAGCTCCAACTCCAAAGGTGAGTCTCGAACACTGAGCCACTCAGTCTAACCCGAGCATAAAGCAAAACACAAAACACTCGAGTCAGGATTAACATTCTTATATCAATAAATCCAACTCAAGTGAAATATCAACTGAAATACAAGTAACTCAAAGGATGTTTGGGATAACCATCTTCTAAGGATCTATGGAACTATCTACTATGTAGTACAATATGCTATTATAATATGTCTATGGTAAAGTAAACTGTTAAAATAGCGTTAAGGCGTTACCCATATCCCCCTTAACACATTTTATATATTCCCATAGTCTATACAGTACCATCATCTACCCCGTACTAGGCGTCGTCAGAGGGCACTCCATAGGTATGGTACAAAACAAACTCGTATAAGGCTCGCTAGGGTAGGTGACAAGGCACAACAAGGCAATGCCAGGGTAGATATACCAATTACGCATCCGAGCTGGTGGTAACGTATAACAGCCACTACCGCCCACCTCGGAACACACTCCCAAATCAAAAATCAAGGGTGGCCACCAAATTAATCACAAAGTCGGAATATAGTATCGAAGGAATGTGCCTGATCGAAGGAATGACCTCACTTGGCCCGAGAATCGCTCCTGTTTTAGCCACCTTATGCCAACTCACGGGAGTTGGGTCCACGTAAAAACCTCAATAGAACGTCTCCACCATCCTACTTCATTCTGGAATCTCCACCGCGTACACAGTTGTTAAAGTGGTTTTTTGTATTGGCAGAGAGTATGACAATAACCGATCCCGGTCTCTTTAACAACCAACCGTTATTATAACACCGCGGTCATTTCAAAATAGTTCATACTTCAAAACCAAAATATAATTTCCATTTCAAAACCATATCAATATGGTATCATTTCCATTTCAAATATATTCACTTCTAAAATACAGTACTTTCAAAGTTATCACACTTTCGAAACCAAAACACTTGAAATTATAACACTTTGGAAATCATAACACTTTGAAATCATAACACTTTCCTTTAACAGATTAGATATTAATAATAGTATATATAATAAAATAGTTTATATAGAATAGTTATAAGTTAAAATAGTTTATAATAAAATAGTTAGTATATTAAAATAGTTTATATAAAAAACTAGTTTATATTAAAAATGATTTATATTAAAATAGTTTATAATATAATTTAAAAATACTTTATATAATAAAATAGCTTCCTCAAATTTCACAAATCGATTCCAATTCAACTCAAATTCCTTCAAATTTAATCCAATCTCAAATGATCAATTTCAATTCAATTCGGTTTCTCAATAAACCATTTCAAATTATATCGATTTCAAATACAGATTTGAACCACAAAATAAACCATTTCAATTTCAATATATTTCAAAGGTTTAAATATTCAACATTTTCAAAACTAAATTTGATAATTCCATATATATCTTAATTTAACCTCGTTATTATTAAATTTTGAAATATTCACTTAATAAATCCAATATCATTTAAATAAAAACCCCCAATTACAAATCACTAAAATATTTCCTTCAATTTATTTAAACTTGAAATATTCATTTAATCACCTTAAACCAAAAATCAAGTTATAAATCATATCCCTTAAAAATATCAAATTCAATAAGTTTCAAATCTATTTATTTACTTAAAAGAATACTATTTCAAATCAATTTCAAATCTATCTTTCCAACCTTAACTTAAAAAAATTATTATAAAATATAATTTTAAATAAATACTTAAACATATTATATAATTTATTTGATATCAAATCTATTTATATATTTTTTTTTAAATTTTCAAAACATATAATTTCTAAAATCAAGAATTTGATCATATATAAAATAACATATATATATATATAATCTTTAAAAACAATATTTTTATATATAAAACTATACACATTTCCTTTTAAAACTCTTGGAAATCATTTTCAAAAATATATATATATATACCAACGGTGTTTGTATATAATTTTCTATCCTATGGTCAAGTGATACGGACATTTATCATTTCAATCAGTAATTTAAATATCTACGGGTATATATCATTTCAATTCGCAATCCCAAATTCAAAGTAAATGAAAATCGCTTGGGTTTATCATTTCAACCCATAACGATTTCCCCTTATTCTACAGATCGTTCGGGTATGTATCATTTCAGCCCATAGGGAATTCTATACTAACAGGGAACTTGCAGAGTGATAACAGATATGATAATAATATAACAGGCATATATCATTAATATTAACAACAGATAATGGTGTCAGATGTCACAGGTGAATAGATACAGATAATAGCATATATATAGCAATGTAAATAACTAACAGCAGCATATTTCAATTGTCGTTTCAATTGAAATCAAATTTAATAAATATAAGAACATTTGTCATGGCCCGCAAATCCGTACCTCTTGATTAACCACTAATCTCCATTGATTAACTCAAAATGAACGGGAATACGAACTATGATGGGTTTTAAGAAGAAGAAAAAGTAGAAGAAGAAGAAGAAGATAGAAGAAAAAGAGAAGAAAGAAAGAAGAAGAACAACAGAAAACACATCAGAATAGAAAACAGTATCAGAATCTTACACATCGCAGCGGAACAATATACAATAGATAATTACTAGTCTTTTAAAACAAAGAACTATATCATTTTATACATACATCAATCATCAGAGTCAATATACAACAATGGACAGTTATATAAACTTGTCCTCATACAGAATACACAGCGGAATAAATACTATCAGATACAAATACTACGTCTCGTCCTCCAGCTTATCTCCAAAGCTCCAGAATATCCAGAATATCCTGATAATATAACTCTAGGCTGCCCGTGTGGAAATTGGTGGGCACCCAGAGTTTAGAAGGGAAACAATAAACTCCGAGTCAGTCATGGTGACTGGTGTGAGATCGTAAAACAGTTTATCTTTAAAATAAACAACAGGAAATCTTTTAATGTCAATTCGCAATGCTTTTGGAAAATGAAACTACCATAAGACCTCCCACCACACACACAATGCAAACGCAGACTTGGAGGAGATTTCTTCTTATGATAGTCAAAGATGCTTACTACGCAAAAATCAAATTCTTTTTGATATTATTATTAGTGCATAGTGGAAAACATTTCGAAAGTAGAATATAAATCTTAGCCAGCATAGGTACCATTATATTATGCCTGCTATAGCTGCCTCCTGAGGAGACAGGTTATACAATTGAAATCGTAAAGGCTCGTATTGTTTCTTTGGATTTCCAACAAATGGTCAGGCTAAGGAACTTCCTATCCACGATGGGTACGTCCCTGGAATAGACGACCCGAGAACCTAACCGGATCTCTGCCAACACAAGGCCGGGTTACCTCTGCAAAAATAGGTAACTACTGACACGCGTATGTCATCCTCCGATCGTCACCGATCTTCCCGAGGATCCCCGATTCGCAACAACCACAAAGAAATAAATTTTGCAGCAACCACAGAGGTTAAGTATCTGGGCTCCATACCATGATACCACCTTTATCCAGAAGGAATGACATACACTAAGGGGCGCTACTCCCTAGAACCTTGCCGCATCCTTCCTGTTTCGACCATTTCCGGGGTGTGAGGCTCGACGAAGTCTCGTCCACAAAGCTACGCTTTCTACAAAAAGCCCTGCTTCGGGTCAAACAAAATGATCAACCTATGATCACAAAGATATAAGATCAAACAAATGATCATATCACAAATGATCAAACACTGATCATTTTACAGCAACACTCAGTATGCCACGTTACCAAATTGGGATATATCGCTGATAAATTTCAACTACATAACCTCTGAGCTCGTACGTCTCAGAGAAGGGTGTTAAGCTAAGAGAATAAATTCTCCGCCACCAACAGAAATGTATTTGAAAGAAATCAGCTTTATATCTCAAATTGTAACGTCAGACACACAATCCATACAAGTCTGTTCCGGGATCGAACAGAACCGAAGGCACTTCTCACAAAGCCCTTGCATTTCCAGATAATTTTCAATCACGTCAGGACTTCCCGTCACTAAGGGTGATAAAAACCTCTAAATCGGAGATCAGCCGATGTAGAGTAACTCGACGGTAATCCTTCCGTTTTCAAAAATATCCGGTCTTCAACACCGGTCTTCGAATGCAATTCATAACGACGTATCACATATTCGGAATGGGTTATACGACCCCATGGTCCTTTCCCGGCTAACCCGAATAGTGAGCGTTAATTCAAAAATAAGTGTGGCATTCAAATTCATCCAATTCACAACAAATACCTACTCAAGGTAATTATTGATAGTCGATTATTTAACTATCAATAAAGATGCGCAACATCATCAGGTTCCAAATAATTTTCCAAATTATTTTATCTTCCAAGATATCTTTTACTAGATATAAAATTTCCACACTTTAAAAATAAATCAACGTTTATTTTTCTAAACAGTTTCCCTTTCCTTTATAAATTCCATAGTGAATTTATATTTCAAAATATCTACTGATATACGATTCTCAAATCGATTTCAAATATTCAATTTCAATTTATCTTTAAAAAAAGATAAAATCTCAAAACGTTCATTTCATATCGGAAAAACATTTCCCTACTTATTTAATAATAAGTATTTCACAAATCAATTATTTTCAACACTTGGAAAATATTCGATATACTTAAATCAAATTAAGTATATATTTCATTCTTTTAAGGAAATCATTCTTTTTAACAACATCTATTTGAGTCAAAACGAATGTTGCGTAAAACATCGTTACGACGACTCGAAATCAATAGTATAGGGATTCGGAATTAAAATAGATATATAAATCCCAATACTACATAAAAATATTTCCTTTCGGAAATCATTTACTATAACAACAGTGTTATAGTCTACCATTTCCTTATTTTTCTCGAAAACGTCTATTTCAACAATAAATGTTGAAATCTATGTATTCGATACTTAACACGTTTTAAAACATCTTTTAAAACAGTTACTTCATTTTTATAATATCGCTTTCCCAAAAACCATATCCATTCTACTTCAAAAATATATTCATTGTCCAAAATCGTGAATATACTTCACTTAACCCAATTTCAAACTTTACTACACATTTATTTCAAATAAAAATTCGCTATCCAAAAACGCGAATATATCTTCTTTAAATAATCTTCTATATTTAATTTATCAATTTCAATTGATTTCGAATTTATAAAACAATGTTTATAAATTCTATTTCTCTCTTATAACAACTTACTTTATAAACTCTCTTAGATAACCTTCCATAATTCATTTATCAAAATTGAGTGATTTTAGATTTATAAAACAATTTTTATAAATTTCTTTTACGCTTTATAACAATTTCAGCTTCAAAAAAATCATTTTATCAGCAAGTTCTATTTATATTCCATCTAAGGGCAAAAAAATCAAATTTATAAGTAGATTTTCTTATAAATCTTTTATTCCACAATTTCATTCACATTTTATAACTTCATAATTTATCAATCTATAAATTTCATATCTTCACATTTTATAATTATAAAATTTCATATCTTCACATTTTATAATTATAAAATTTCATATCTTCACATTTTATAATTATAAATTTTCATATCTTCACATTTTATAATTATAAATTTTTAGGCGTTTATTTATTTGAAAATAAATCAACTCACAAATTAAATAAAACGTCTATTCCAACAAATCACTTTAAAAACCCTTTTAAAGTAAAAGATGTTATTTTTAAACTTCAAAACTTGAATCCAATGATGCAACGCATCAATTAGGCCATCATAACAGTCAATATCATATATCAATATGATAACAGATCTATATCAATATATCTGTAAATAAATAACTACTGGTGAGGAATCCAGTTGGATCCCTCCAACCTGTTTCCCTGCATCCAAAGACGTTAGCACAATACCATTCCACCTCGAGGTGGAATATCACGGTATATGGGTTTTATAAAAATCCGCTTACTAACGGCGCAATAGGGTCTCATCCGCTATACGATGCGGGAAATCATCAATCCAATATATACATATGCCAATATGTATATATTGCTATATATATATATAGATATATCCTACTATATCTAATATCACACCCAATATAGCAATCAAATCAAGCAATAAATAACTGAAAATTCCACTTTCATTTTTGAGTGAGAAAAATCTCACCTTAGCTTTTTAATTTGCCATCCATTTTCCTTTCCGGCTTGTTTTCCTTGATTTATACCTTGTATAACAATTTATATAAATTTATTAATATTCGAACCAATCGAATAATTTAAACTTCATTTGATAAATTAAATTAACCAATGATCGATTATAAATCATTAATTTAATCTCAACTAAAAATTTATTCTTTTGTTCATTCCCAAATATTTTCATTTATAAATATTTGCTGCAAATTCCATCATCAGTTAATTTACAAATTTTAAACTATCTATCTATTTATTTTAAATACTTCTGCTTATAAACAAAAATTATTACAGTATCATTTTTTTCTTTTACTGTTAACAACAACATTTTTAGAAAAAGAATCTGAATTTAAAATTCATATATATATATATATATATGCGTATACATGTATCTTTCAGATTTTAAACTTGAAATAAATTTGTTAACATATGTTTATACCTTAAACCCGAGATCAAACTTTCCTAGCTCGTCGACCCTGCCTTGCCGACAAACGCGCGTGACCACCATCGTGATGCCGAAGACAGAGACATCGAAAACCCCTCTCCCACTGGAATTCGAACACGCCGCCTGCTTCATGCCTCGCGTGCCTCTTGCCCTAGCCTGCAGCGCCATCCCACGCAATCGCAGTCGCCTGTCACGAGCGACGCGACATTCCATCTCGCGACGACCACCCCCAAATCGAACGCACCCAGCTGCCCTAGCTTCACATCGCTGCCGCGATGTCTTCCTCCCCCGGTCGCCTGCTCGAAGACGCCGCCTCCCCTTGCCTCGCGATTTCCCACCGAGTCGCCTGCCGCCGCGTTCCCCAAATTAGAGTCGAAGTCGTCATCATCTTCGAGATTGAATAGGAGAATCAGAATATAGAACGAAAAGAAATCGAGCGGCCATTTTTATTGTTTTATTTTGTGAGCTTCGTTTGATTTTTTAAAAAAAAACTGGAACTTGAGAGGATGGGAAGGAAGGAGAGATGGGTTGCACGGTAGTCTCGTGATGCTCGGCGTGGATTTAGGGAAGAACGTGTGTGCGTTGACAAATATTTAAAATTTAAATTTTAAATCAAATTCGATTTAAAACTTCAGCGCGTTTACGTGTCGTATTCGCACATAACAATTCCAATCAATACGAAATTTTAAATCCGGTAATAATTCAATATTACGGACCCAATGGAACTGGTTTCGTCCAATTCCGAGACTGCGCCTCGGACGACTATTTTTAAATATCGGTTCGAACGATTTATTTCAAAACTGATCAAATCAAATTTGAAATTGGATTCTGAAGCTTCTGTTATCTTCAGAATTATCAACACGAGTTTTATAAGCTTTCCAAATATTTTCTTCAACTTTAAATTGAAGATTTAAATCTTTATTCAGCATTCAATCGATTAAATTTTATAAATTAATCGTCAGTTTCAAAGTTATATTCGGGATACAAATTAAATCATCGTTCAAATATTTAAAATTAATTAAATATTCTCAATTTAATTTGTTCAAAATTCTGGGTCGTTACAAACTTCCCTCCTTAAAAGAATTTCGTCCCGAAATTACAAGTTAGGAAAAATGGTTCTCAACTCGTCTACTATTTTTCACAATCCAATAGTTTTATCAAATTATCAAAACAAATCTTCCTACTAAAGATTCGTTATCAATTCAACTAACTTTCTAAACCTTTCATAGTTTTCAAACATCATTGTTTTCCTTCAAAATTCAAATTAAATTCAAATTCAAATTTAAACTTCCAAAATTTTCTCAAAATTTTTCTAACGCCCTAAATTTCCGAAAAATTTCGCCAGCGTCTCCTTTGCGCGGCTAATACGGTACGACTACAAAACGTCCCTACGGACTCTCAGATTTCAAAAAGAAAAAGAAAAAGCCAAGCGGCTAGACAAGAAATCATCAAAAACTCATATTATAATTCAAATACTTACCTTTTGTCGAGCAATTCAAATTATCTTTGAAATCCAAAATTCCAATTCCTTTTATAACACTTGTATATCCTACTAGCCATAATATCTAGTTACACATTCAAACCATTTTGCCAAATTTTATTACAAAATTTTCAATATAAACTACTTATATCATTTTTCTACTTCACTATTGAAGTTATAGATTATTTTCATTCAATTTGAACTCTCATTCCAAATCATTTGTTACTACTCCAATTTATTTATTCAAATTCGGTTTCAACTTCATTTACTACCAAATTCAAAAGAAGTTTAACATTCAGTTTTAATCTTATTCACTTCATTTAATAAGCTTCACTTACAAATTTTAGTTTAATATTTCACAAATCAAATTCAATTCCAGTTCTATTCATTTTCAAATCTTTTATAAGTTATCAACTTATTTAAATTTCGATTTATATAATCCTTTATATATTCTTATTACTAATTCCATTCCTTTAAATTGAATTTATTCTATCAATATTCAAATTCCATAAGTTATCAACTTAATAATATTTCATAATTATCTTTATATAGCATCCCGGAGTCTTTTTCAACCTTTCAAAGCCATTTTTGAAAACAATCCAAATCATCCTTTGAATTTTCTAAAACAAAAATCCAAATTTTTCAAACACTTTCCATTTAAAACAATTTGGTAGCAATTCCTCTTCCGGAAACCCGAAAATGAACATCAATGATGCCGCGGTCATCATCGAAGTTATTTTCCAGCGACCGAAAAGAGTTTAGAGCTTTTCATCTTTCCAAAATACTCTTCAAACCTTTGAAATTCATTTTCAAATCAAAAAGGATTTTAACTTTCCAAATCTCCAAAATTTTCAAATTCTTTTCAAAACATTTCCAAATACTCCTCTGGAATTCCGTTTTAAATTACAAATTACATTTATAATTTACATTCTCAAATTTCATTTGCATGTGAATTTATTTCTTTAACTTTGGAGTTACGATTTGAATTTCTTATTCAATTTCATATAAAAATGATAACTTTCAATATTATCACTTTTCTAACATCCATGCAACCATATACTATAGTACTTCATAGAAAAACATTTCTTTTCTATACAAAAATAGTTTTGGGTAAAATTATTTCATTCACCCTATTTAAAACAATACTGTGTCGGTTTATCTTGTTTAAGAGTTTAGAAACCCCTATCGATTACAGTTAGCTAGACTGCACCGACCAGAATCCATAAACAATCAACCGATAAGTCAACACAATACAAAACAATTTTATATTCAATAACAAATACGCGCTCATATCTATTATTACACTCAAACTCATTCTAGAGTACTGCTGACTCTATCTCTAATGAGTAACACCCAACAGAGCAGGGTTGTCGCTTAACCATATGCTCTGATACCAAATGTCATGGCCCGCAAATCCGTACCTCTTGATTAACCACTAATCTCCATTGATTAACTCAAAATGAACGGGAATACGAACTATGATGGGTTTTAAGAAGAAGAAAAAGTAGAAGAAGAAGAAGATAGAAGAAAAAGAGAAGAAAGAAAGAAGAAGAACAACAGAAAACACATCAGAACAGAAAACAGTATCAGAATCTTACACATCGCAGCGGAACAATATACAATAGATAATTACTAGTCTTTTAAAACAAAGAACTATATCATTTTATACATACATCAATCATCAGAGTCAATATACAACAATGGACAGTTATATAAACTTGTCCTCATACAGAATACACAGCGGAATAAATACTATCAGATACAAATACTACGTCTCGTCCTCCAGCTTATCTCCAAAGCTCCAGAATATCCAGAATATCCTGATAATATAACTCTAGGCTGCCCGTGTGGAAATTGGTGGGCACCCAGAGTTTAGAAGGGAAACAATAAACTCCGAGTCAGTCATGGTGACTGGTGTGAGATCGTAAAACAGTTATCTTTAAAATAAACAACAGGAAATCTTTTAATGTCAATTCGCAATGCTTTTGGAAAATGAAACTACCATAAGACCTCCCACCACACACACAATGCAAACGCAGACTTGGAGGAGATTTCTTCTTATGATAGTCAAAGATGCTTACTACGCAAAAATCAAATTCTTTTTGATATTATTATTAGTGCATAGTGGAAAACATTTCGAAAGTAGAATATAAATATTAGCCAGCATAGGTACCATTATATTATGCCTGCTATAGCTGCCTCCTGAGGAGACAGGTTATACAATTGAAATCGTAAAGGCTCGTATTGTTTCTTTGGATTTCCAACAAATGGTCAGGCTAAGGAACTTCCTATCCACGATGGGTACGTCCCTGGAATAGACGACCCGAGAACCTAACCGGATCTCTGCCAACACAAGGCCGGGTTACCTCTGCAAAAATAGGTAACTACTGACACGCGTATGTCATCCCCCGATCATCACCGATCTTCCCGAGGATCCCCGATTCGCAACAACCACAAAGAAATAAATTTTGCAGCAACCACAGAGGTTAAGTATCTGGGCTCCATACCATGATACCACCTTTATCCAGAAGGAATGACATACACTAAGGGGCGCTACTCCCTAGAACCTTGCCGCATCCTTCCTGTTTCGACCATTTCCGGGGTGTGAGGCTCGACGAAGTCTCGTCCACAAAGCTACGCTTTCTACAAAAAGCCCTGCTTCGGGTCAAACAAAATGATCAACCTATGATCACAAAGATATAAGATCAAACAAATGATCATATCACAAATGATCAAACACTGATCATTTTACAGCAACACTCAGTATGCCACGTTACCAAATTGGGATATATCGCTGATAAATTTCAACTACATAACCTCTGAGCTCGTACGTCTCAGAGAAGGGTGTTAAGCTAAGAGAATAAATTCTCCGCCACCAACAGAAATGTATTTGAAAGAAATCAGCTTTATATCTCAAATTGTAACGTCAGACACACAATCCATACAAGTCTGTTCCGGGATCGAATAGAACCGAAGGCACTTCTCACGAAGCCCTTGCATTTTCGGATAATTTTCAATCACGTCAGGACTTCCCGTCACTAAGGGTGATAAAAACCTCTAAATCGGAGATCAGCCGATGTAGAGTAACTCGACGGTAATCTTTCCGTTTTCAAAAATATCCGGTCTTCAACACCGGTCTTCGAATGCAATTCATAACGACGTATCACATATTCGGAATGGGTTATACGACCCCATGGTCCTTTCCCGGCTAACCCGAATAGTGAGCGTTAATTCAAAAATAAGTGTGGCATTCAAATTCATCCAATTCACAACAAATACCTACTCAAGGTAATTATTGATAGTCGGTTATTTAACTATCAATAAAGATGCGCAACATCATCAGATTCCAAATAATTTTCCAAATTATTTTATCTTCCAAACTATCTTTTACTAGATATAAAATTTCCACACTTTAAAAATAAATCAACGTTTATTTTTCTAAACAGTTTCCCTTTCCTTTATAAATTCCATAGTGAATTTATATTTCAAAATATCTACTGATATACGATTCTCAAATCGATTTCAAATATTCAATTTCAATTTATCTTTAAAAAAAGATAAAATCTCAAAACGTTCATTTCATATCGGAAAAGCATTTCCCTACTTATTTAATAATAAGTATTTCACAAATCAATTATTTTCAACACTTGGAAAATATTCGATATACTTAAATTAAATTAAGTATATATTTCATTCTTTTAAGGAAATCATTCTTTTTAACAACATCTATTTGAGTCAAAACGAATGTTGCGTAAAACATCGTTACGACGACTCGAAATCAATAGTATAGGGATTCGGAATTAAAATAGATATATAAATCCTAATACTACATAAAAATATTTCCTTTCGGAAATCATTTACTATAACAACAGTGTTATAGTCTACCATTTCCTTATTTTTCTCGAAAACGTCTATTTCAACAATAAATGTTGAAATCTATGTATTCGATACTTAACACGTTTTAAAACATCTTTTAAAACAGTTACTTCATTTTTATAATATCGCTTTCCCAAAAACCATATCCATTCTACTTCAAAAATATATTCATTGTCCAAAATCGTGAATATACTTCACTTAACCCAATTTCAAACTTTACTACACATTTATTTCAAATAAAAATTCGCTATCCAAAAACGCGAATATATCTTCTTTAAATAATCTTCTATATTTAATTTATCAATTTCAATTGATTTCGAATTTATAAAACAATGTTTATAAATTCTATTTCTCTCTTATAACAACTTGCTTTATAAACTCTCTTAGATAACCTTCCATAATTCATTTATCAAAATTGAGTGATTTTAGATTTATAAAACAATTTTTATAAATTTCTTTTACGCTTTATAACAATTTCAGCTTCAAAAAAATCATTTTATCAGCAAGTTCTATTTATATTCCATCTAAGGGCAAAAAAATCAAATTTATAAGTAGATTTTCTTATAAATCTTTTATTCCACAATTTCATTCACATTTTATAACTTCATAATTTATCAATCTATAAATTTCATATCTTCACATTTTATAATTATAAAATTTCATATCTTCACATTTTATAATTATAAAATTTCATATCTTCACATTTTATAATTATAAATTTTCATATCTTCACATTTTATAATTATAAATTTTTAGGCGTTTATTTATTTGAAAATAAATCAACTCACAAATTAAATAAAACATCTATTCCAACAAATCACTTTAAAAACCCTTTTAAAGTAAAAGATGTTATTTTTAAACTTCAAAACTTGAATCCAATGATGCAACGCATCAATTAGGCCATCACAACAGTCAATATCATATATCAATATGATAACAGATCTATATCAATATATCTGTAAATAAATAACTACTGGTGAGGAATCCAGTTGGATCCCTCCAACCTGTTTCCCTGCATCCAAAGACGTTAGCACAATACCATTCCACCTCGAGGTGGAATATCGCGGTATATGGGTTTTATAAAAATCCGCTTACTAACGGCGCAATAGGGTCTCATCCGCTATACGAGGCGGGAAATCATCAATCCAATATATACATATGCCAATATGTATATATTGCTATATATATATATATAGATATATCCTACTATATCTAATATCACACCCAATATAGCAATCAAATCAAGCAATAAATAACTGAAAATTCCACTTTCATTTTTGAGTGAGAAAAATCTCACCTTAGCTTTTTAATTTGCCATCCATTTTCCTTTCCGGCTTGTTTTCCTTGATTTATACCTTGTATAACAATTTATATAAATTTATTAATATTCGAACCAATCGAATAATTTAAACTTCATTTGATAAATTAAATTAACCAATGATCGATTATAAATCATTAATTTAATCTCAACTAAAAATTTATTCTTTTGTTCATTCCCAAATATTTTCATTTATAAATATTTGCTGCAAATTCCATCATCAGTTAATTTACAAATTTTAAACTATCTATCTATTTATTTTAAATACTTCTGCTTATAAACAAAAATTATTACAGTATCATTTTTTTCTTTTACTGTTAACAACAACATTTTTAGAAAAAGAATCTGAATTTAAAATTCATATATATATATATATATATATGCGTATACATGTATCTTTTAGATTTTAAACTTGAAATAAATTTGTTAACATATGTTTATACCTTAAACCCGAGATCAAACTTTCCTAGCTCGTCGACCCTGCCTTGCCGACAAACGCGCGTGACCACCATCGTGATGCCGAAGACAGAGACATCGAAAACCCCTCTCCCACTGGAATTCGAACACGCCACCTGCTTCATGCCTCGCGTGCCTCTTGCCCTAGCCTGCAGCGCCATCCCACGCAATCGCAGTCGCCTGTCACGAGCGACGCGACATTCCATCTCGTGACGACCACCCCCAAATCGAACGCACCCAGCTGCCCTAGCTTCACATCGCTGCCGCGATGTCTTCCTCCCCCGGTCGCCTGCTCGAAGACGCCGCCTCCCCTTGCCTCGCGATTTCCCACCGAGTCGCCTGCCGCCGCGTTCCCCAAATTAGAGTCGAAGTCGTCATCATCTTCTAGATTGAATAGGAGAATCAGAGGATAGAACGAAAAGAAATCGAGCGGCCATTTTTATTGTTTTATTTTGTGAGCTTCGTTTGATTTTTAAAAAAAAAACTGGAACTTGAGAGGATGGGAAGGAAGGAGAGATGGGTTGCACGGTAGTCTCGTGATGCTCGGCGTGGATTTAGGGAAGAACGTGTGTGCGTTGACAAATATTTAAAATTTAAATTTTAAATCAAATTCGATTTAAAACTTCAGCGCGTTTACGTGTCGTATTCGCACATAACAATTCCAATCAATACGAAATTTGAAATCCGGTAATAATTCAATATTACGAACCCAATGGAACTGGTTTCGTCCAATTCCAAGACTGCGCCTCGGACGACTATTTTTAAATATCGGTTCGAACGATTTATTTCAAAACTGATCAAATCAAATTTGAAATTGGATTCTGAAGCTTCTGTTATCTTCAGAATTATCAACACGAGTTTTATAAGCTTTCCAAATATTTTCTTCAACTTTAAATTGAAGATTTAAATCTTTATTCAGCATTCAATCGATTAAATTTTATAAATTAATCGTCAGTTTCAAAGTTATATTCGGGATACAAATTAAATCATCGTTCAAATATTTAAAATTAATTAAATATTCTCAATTTAATTCGTTCAAAATTCTGGGTCGTTACAACATTAATCGTGAGTGATTGCTCACCTTTCGAGGCTAGAGAAATTTGATAACGAAGTGAGTTACAAATCCAGGCGCGAATTCCAAAGCAAAGCTAAATAGACACGATTCGACGAGCAAAGCTGATAGATAGGAATCAATAAAAACAAATCAAATCGGTTTCGATATAAACCAAAAATATATATACATCATTATTGTATTATTTATATTTTTCCCAATATTTCAAATTAAGCCAAATATTACAACAGTATAAAATTTAAAAAATCATTTTTCTTAAATCTCAAGTATTAAGAATTAAATATATATATAACCAGATTTTTAAAAATTTCTATACTATATAAACTGGAACATACCAATGTTCATATAAAATCAGCATTATTTATATAAACAAATATAACACTTACAGACTGTATATATACATTATTATATACAAACATTATATACTAACATATCTCAAACTGTTTCAAACAATACACAATACTGTAACAACAGTATATATAAAAATATATAAACCAAACCTATAGCTGAACTTATTCCATTATTATTATGATAAATTTTAAATCAATATTTTGAATTAAGACAAATATATATATATATAATACAAAATCATTATTATTGACATATATATAAACAAGACTACCCAAATGTAACCTTTCGAAACCAAATACATATAACACCTCGTTGATGTTATTATTATTATTTTAACATACATTTATAAACAGAGCAAATGAATAAAGTAATATATATTATACTTTTAGAATATATAGGATACTGTAAGCTTATATATAGTAAACACAAATAATATAACTAATATATATAACTGTTGTAACGACCCAGAATTTCGAACAAATTAAATTGAAAATATTTAATTAATTTTAAATATTTGAACGATGATTTAATTTGAATCCCCGATATAATTTTGAAATCTGCGATTAAACTTTAAAATTTAATCGATTGGAAGTTGAATAAGAATTTAAATCTTCAATTTACAGTTGAAGAAAAATATTTCGAAAGCTTTTAAAATTCATATTGATAATACTGAAGATAATAGAAGCTTCAGAATCGAATTTGGAAGTGAATTGTTCAGTTTGAAATTATATCGTTCGAATCAATATTTAAAAATAGTCGTCCGAGGCACAGTCTCGGAATTTGACGAAACCAGCTCCATTGGGTCCGTAATATTGTATTATTACCGGATTTCAAATTTCGTATTTATTGGAGCTGTTATGTGAACGTACGACACATAAACGCGTTGAATCTTTATCGAATTCAATTTGAATATAAAAATATAAATTTTTATCATCAGCCACCCTAGATTTTTTTTAGCAGACCTATTCCCTGAAACATCTGAACGCGCTGATCTCTTGTCCCCTTCGTTTTTCTTTTATCACGCAAGCCTGCCCTTTCACGTTTCAAAAAAATCAAAGGAAAGAAAATACATCTCGTTCAAACAAAGAAAATGGCGACCAAGTTTGCGAAGCTCTTCTATTCCAGTTCAAACGAACGAAACCCAAATACAAAATCAATTTTAATGGCCGAAGCCCTTCCATCCTCGAATTTAAATCGAAGTCCCCTCCCCCGTTCGTTCTAAACATTCAAATTAAATGGCAGAGCCTCTTCTCGAAATCGAGCGACAAAACTTCGAGTCGCGACGTGGAAGGTGAAGACAGGCGAGGCGAAGTCGATCGCGAGCTAGATGGGGGTTTCGCGGGGGTGCAGTGGGTTCGAGGCGAAGATCTCGCGAGGGTCGCGATGGGTCTGACGACATGGGTTTGGGACGATAGGTATTGGTGGTGCGCGCGTGCTCTTGCGTCGTCGAGCGCGAGCCTGAGGTGGTTTCGAAGTGGCGGAGGTGGCGGCATCTCGTGGTAGCCGAAGTCGAGGTTTTGGGGATTCGCGTGAAAGGAACTAAAGTCGATTTCGACTCTGACTGGGAAGAGGCGCGCGTGTTCGTCATCGCGAGTTCAACGGGGGAGTGATGATAGCAGCAGTCGTATTAGAGAAGTGATGGCGCGACGTTAGAGTTGCAGGCAAGTGAAAAATCTGGGTTTGTCTTGAGTGACGTTGTCGTGGTGGCATTCGAAAGCGAGGCAGCGGTATCAGAGGAAGCTCGGCATCGGAGGGTTAGGTAGGCGAATGCGATGCATTCGACTTCGATCGTGAAGTTCACCGCGATTACGGAGGTATACCATTTTATTTTATATATATATATATACACCTTTCAAAATTTATTAGTTTATTTGAGAAATTGATTTGAATTTATTTAGGGCACTCAAAATAATCTGTTTTGTGGAAATCGGTTTAAATCCAATTATTAGTAAATTAAAAGTATCAAATGGTAAAAGGATAATAGTCTAAAATATAATTTTTGGTCAATTAAAATTATTAAATAGGAATTTATTTCAAAAGGAAATCAATTTAAATTTTTATTTAAAATGAAATCGACGATGAATTGAAATTATCAACTAATCGAAAACTATTAGATGGAAATTAATTATTTGATTGGTTCGAATATTAATAAACTGTGTAAATATTTATACAAGGTATAAATCAAGATGATTGGGTTGAGATTGGAGATGGACTGCAAATTAAAAAGCTAAGGTGAGATTTTTCTCACTCAAAAATGAAGTGGAATTTTCAGTTATTTATTGATTGATTTGATTGCTATATTGGATGTGCTATTAGATATGATAGGATATATCTATATATATAGCAATATATACATATTGGCATATGTATATATTGGATTGATGATTTCCCGCCTCGTATAGCGGATGAGACCCTATTGCGCCGTTAGTAAGCGGATTTATAAAAACCCATATACCGCGATAATTCCGTACTGGAGCGGAATTGGTATTGTGCTAACATCTTTGGATGCAGGGAAACAGGTTGGAGGGATCCAACTGGACCCCTCACATTGATTGAATTTATTTCTATTGTGATATGAATCTGTGAATGATTATAGTGATGCTATTAATCATATTGATGTCTGGAAATTGTTGAAAGCTAAAATTTAGCTTAATGGATGTTTGATATCATTGGATTCCAAAAATAAACGAAATTGAATTTTTGGTAATTCAAGCAGAAAATTTAAGAGAATTGATTTTTTTGAAATTGAATAAAATTTGAAGAAAAGAATTTAAAGGTATAAAAGTTGATTTTTATAGTATTATCGAATTTATTCCAGAATAAAGTGAAAATGTTAAATAAATGAATTTCGCATAATAGTGATTCTAAATTGAAGAATTTAATTAAAATTTGGATTTCTAAATAGTTGGAAAAGGAAAAAAAGGGATTTATTTTCTTTAAGAGGAATTTGTTTGAAATGAAATAAGTTGGAAGTCCAATTATAAATTTAATTGGCAAATTGAAGCAAGTTTAGAAAAAATCAATATAAAATGATTTGGGATGGGAAATTAATTTAGAAATGAATATTGAGATTGATTTGGTATTGAAGTAAAATTTGAAATCAATTTGGGATTTGATTTTGGGGTTAAAAGTGAATATTTGGGAATGTGGATTTAAAAATGGAAATGATGTTAAAATGGGTTTATTTACAGTTTGTAAAGTTTAAAAGAACGATTTCTTTTAAAATAAATAAATTATAAGTATTTAACTTATAATATGGATTTTTGATGTATACGTTGAGTTATAAAATTGGATGGGTCATTAAAGGAAATTTATAAAATCGAAGTTGTTATAGAATAGAAAATAGAATTTATAAACGTTGTTTTATAAATTCGAAATAGATTGAATTGGATAAATTAAATATAGAAGGACATTAAAGAAGATATATTCGCGATTTTAAATAGCGAATTTTTATTGAAATAAAATGTGTAGAAAAGATTGAAATGTAATTATTGAAGTATATTCACGATTTTGGACGGTGAATATATTATTAAATAAAATGGATATGTTTTGGAAAAGTGATATTATGAAATGAAGTTAATTGTTTTAAAAGATGTTTTAAAACGTGTGAACTATCGAAATCATAGATTTCAACATTTATTGTTGAAATAGACGTTTTCGAAAAATAAGGAAATGGTAGACTATAACACTGTTGTTATAGTAAATGATTTCCGAAAGGAAATATTTTATATAGTATTGGGATTTATATATCTATCTTAATTCTGAATCCCTATACTAGTGATTTCGAGTCGTCGTAACGATGTTTTACGCAACATTCGTTTTGACTCAAATAAATGAGATTTAAGAATGATTTCCTTAAAGAATGAGATATATACTTAATTTTGATTTTAAGTATATCGAATATTTTCTAAGTGTTGAAAATAAATGATTTGTGAATTACTTATTTTTAAATAAGTATGGAAATGCTTTTCCAATGTGAAATGAACTGTTTGAGTTTTTATCTTTTAAAGATAAATTGAAAAGTGAATATTTGAAATTGTTTTCAAATGGTTAAGTGTGGAAATTTTATATCTTATAAAGATATTTTTGAAGATGAAATAATTTGGAAAATTATTTGGAATCTGATGATGTTGCGCATCTTTATTGATAGTTAAATAACCGACTATCAATAATTACCTTGAGTAGGTATTTGTTGTGAATTGGATGAATTTGAATGCCACACTTATTTTTGAATAAACGCTCACTATTCGGGTTAGCCGGGAAAGGACCATGGGGTCGTATAACCCATTCCGAATATGTGATACGTCGTTATGAATTGCATTTGAAGACCGGTGTTGAAGACCGGATATTTTTGAAAACGGAAGGATTACCGTCGAGTTACTCTACATCGGCTGATCTCCGGTTTAGAGGTTTTATCACCCTTAGTGACGGGAAGTCCTGACGTGATTGAAAATTATCCGGATATGCAAGGGCTTCGTGAGAAGTGCCTTCGGTTCTGTTCGATCCCGGAACAGACTTGTATGGATTGTGTGTCTGACGTTACAATTTGAGATATAAAGCTGATTCCTTTCAAATACATTTCTGTTGGTGGCGGAGAATTTATTCTCTTAGCTTAACACCCTTCTCTGAGACGTACGAGCTCAGAGGTTATGTAGTTGAAATTTATCAGCGATATATCCCAATTTGGTAACGTGGCATACTGAGTGTTGCTGTGAAATGATCAGTGTTTGATCATTTGTGATATGATCATTTGTTTGATCTTATATCTTTGTGATCATAGGTTGATCATTTTGTTTGACCCGAAGCAGGGCTTTTTGAGAAAGCGTAGCTTTGTGGACGAGACTTCGTCGAGCCTCACACCCCGGAAATGGTCGAAACAGGACGAATGCGGCAAGGTTCTAGGGAGTAGCGCCCCTTAGTGTATGTCATTCTTTCTGGATAAAGGTGGTATCATGGTATGGAGCCCAGATACTTAACCTCTGTGGTTACTGCATTATTATTATCTATGTGGTTTGTTGGAATCGGGGATCCTCGGGAAGATCGGTGACGATCGGGGGATGGCATACGCGTGTCAGTAGTTACCTATTTTTGCAGAGGTAACCCGGCCTTGTGTTGGCAGAGATCCGGTTAGGTTCTCGGGTCGTCTATTCCAGGGACGTACCCATCGTGGATAGGAAGTTCCTTAGCCTGACCATTTGTTGGAAATCCAAAGAAACAATACGATCTTGTACGGTTTTAGTTGTAGAACCTATCATTCACTTATGGTGGTCACCACTGTTTGGATGGTAGCTATAGTAGGCATAAGTGCGGAATGCCTATGCTGGCTAAGATTAATATTATACTTTCGAAATGTTTTCTACACTATGCACTAATAATAATATCAAAAAGAATTTGATTTTTTTGCGTAGTAAGCATCTTTGACTATCATAAGAAGAAATCTCCTCCAATTCTGCGTTTGCATTGTGTGTGTGGTGGGAGGTCTTATGGTAGTTTCATTTTCCAAAGGCATTGCGAAATTTACCTTAAAATCTTCCTGTTGTTTATTTTAAAGAATAACTGTTTTACGATCTCACACCAGTCACCATGACTGACTCGGAGTTTATTGTTTCCCTTCTAAACTCTGGGTGCCCACAAATTTCCACACGGGCAGTCTAGAGTTAGATTATCAGGATATTCTGGATATTCTGGAGCTTTGGAGATAAGCTGGATGACGAGACGTAGTATTTGTATCTGATAGTATTTATTCCGCTGTGTATTCTGTATGAGGACAAGTTTATATAACTGTCCATTGTTGTATATTGACTCTGATTGATGTATGTATAAACTGATATAGTTCTTTGTTTTTAAAAGACTAGTGTTATCTATTGTATATTGTTCCGCTGCGAATGTGAGATTCTGATATTGTTTTTCTGTTCTGCTCTTGTTCTCTGTTGTTTCTTCTTTCTCTTTTCTTCTCTTCTTCTTCTTCTACCTATTTCTTCTTTCTAAAACCCTCACTATTGGAGTTTCCGGCACTCGATTGCTCGGCAGTCGATAAAGTGAGTATCGATGTCGAATTTTCGAAAGTCGAAAATTTCGGTATGTGACATTTGGTATCAGAGCATATGGTTAAGCGACAACCCTGCTCTGTTGGGTGTTACTCATTAGAGATAGAGTCAGAAGTACTCTAGGATGAGTTGAGTGTAATAATAGATATGAGCGCGTATTTGTTAGTTAATATAAAATTGTTTTGTATTGTGATGATTGGTTTATTGAGTGGCATATGAACCTTCGTCGGCACAGTCTTGCAAAACTGTATCGAAGGGGTTTCTAAACACTCGAATAGAACAGTTCGGCACAATATTGTTTTAAATTGGGTGAATGAGATAATTTTACCCAAAACTATTTTTGTATAGAAAAGAAATGATTTTCTATGAATTACTATAGTATATGGTTGCATGGATGTTAGGAAGTAATAATAGTAAATTATCATCACTGAAATTGAATAAGAAATTGAAATCGTAACTCCAAAGTTAAGAAATAAATCCATATACAAGTAAAATTTAAGAATGTAAATTATAAATGTGACTTATAATTTAAAACGGAATTCCAGAGAAGTATTTGGAAATGTTTTGGAAAGAATTTGAAAATTTTGGAGATTTAGAAAGTTTAAATTCTTTTTGGAGTTGAAAATGAATTTCAAGGGTTTGAAAAGTATTCTGAAGAGATGAAAGCTCTAAACTCTTTTCGGTCGCTGGAAATAACTTCGATGATGACCGCGGCATCGTTGGTGTTCATTTTCGGGTTTCCAAAAGAGGAATTGCTGCCAAATTGTTTTAAATGGAAGTGTTTGGAAAATTTGGATTTTGTTTTGGAAATTAAAAGGATAATTTGAATTGTTTTCAAATGGTTTTGAAAAAGTTGAAACGACTCTGGAATCCTATTTAAAATACTTACGAAATATTAATAAGTTGATAACTTATAGAATATTGAAATTTGATTAGAATGAAATTCAAATTGAAAAACGAATGAATTAGTGAATGAATGAATAAATTGCGATTGCAAGTGCCAGAAAATGAAATTGAATGTTAAAATTCATTTTGAATTTGAAAGTAAATAGAACTGGAATTGAATGTGATAAATGAAGTATTAAACTGAAAGTTAGTAAGTGAAGCCAATTGATTATTGACCAAATGGATAAGGTTTGAACGAATTAAATTCAATGATTATAAATGAAGATAAATTAAATTCCAATAGAATTGAAAATGTGAATTATAAGTTCAAATGAATGTGAAATGAAAAATTGAACGAAATTGAATATGTAATTTCAATAGCGAATTTAAAGAGGATATAAGAAGTATATATTGAAAATTTGTAATCGAATTTGCAAAATGATTGAATGCTGTAACTAGATATAATGGCTAGTAGGATATACAGGTGTATAAAGGGATTGGAAAATTTATTTCACAGATAATTCGAATTGCTCGACAAAAGGTGAGTATTTGAATTATAATATGAGTTTTTGATGATTTCTTCTCTAGCCGCTTGGCTTTTTCTTTTTCTTTTTGAAATCTGAGAGTCCGTAGGGACGTTTTGTAGTCGTGCCGTATTAGCCGCGCAAAGGAGACGCTGGCGAAATTTTTCGGAAATTTAGGGCGTTAGAAATTTTTTGAGAAAATTTTGAAAGTTTAAATTTGAATTTGAATTTAAATTTGAATTGTAAAGGAAAACAATGATGTTTGAGAATTATGAAAATGAAGTTGGAAAAAGTTAGTTGATTGATAACGAATCTTTAGTAGAAAGATTTGTTTGAGAAATTGATAAAAACTATTTAGATTGTGAAAAATAGTAGACGAGTTAAGGACTTTTTCTTCCTAACTTGTAATTTCGAGGACGAAATTCTTTTAAGGAGGGAAGTCTGTAACGACCCAGAATTTCGAACAAATTAAATTGAAAATATTTAATTAATTTTAAATATTTGAACGATGATTTAATTTGAATCCCCGATATAATTTTGAAATCTGCGATTAAACTTTAAAATTTAATCGATTGGAAGTTGAATAAGAATTTAAATCTTCAATTTACAGTTGAAGAAAAATATTTCGAAAGCTTTTAAAATTCATATTGATAATACTGAAGATAATAGAAGCTTCAGAATCGAATTTGGAAGTGAATTGTTCAGTTTGAAATTATATCGTTCGAATCAATATTTAAAAATAGTCGTCCGAGGCACAGTCTCGGAATTTGACGAAACCAGCTCCATTGGGTCCGTAATATTGTATTATTACCGGATTTCAAATTTCGTATTTATTGGAGCTGTTATGTGAACGTACGACACATAAACGCGTTGAATCTTTATCGAATTCAATTTGAATATAAAAATATAAATTTTTATCATCAGCCACCCTAGATTTTTTTTAGCAGACCTATTCCCTGAAACATTTGAACGCGCTGATCTCTTGTCCCCTTCGTTTTTCTTTTATCACGCAAGCCTGCCCTTTCACGTTTCAAAAAAATCAAAGGAAAGAAAATACATCTCGTTCAAACAAAGAAAATGGCGACCAAGTTTGCGAAGCTCTTCTATTCCAGTTCAAACGAACGAAACCCAAATACAAAATCAATTTTAATGGACGAAGCCCTTCCATCCTCGAATTTAAATCGAAGTCCCCTCCCCCGTTCGTTCTAAACATTCAAATTAAATGGCAGAGCCTCTTCTCGAAATCGAGCGACAAAACTTCGAGTCGCGACGTGGAAGGTGAAGACAGGCGAGGCGAAGTCGATCGCGAGCTAGATGGGGGTTTCGCGGGGGTGCAGTGGGTTCGAGGCGAAGATCTCGCGAGGGTCGCGATGGGTCTGACGACATGGGTTTGGGACGATAGGTATTGGTGGTGCGCGCGTGCTCTTGCGTCGTCGAGCGCGAGCCTGAGGTGGTTTCGAAGTGGCGGAGGTGGCGGCATCTCGTGGTAGCCGAAGTCGAGGTTTTGGGGATTCGCGTGAAAGGAACTAAAGTCGATTTCGACTCTGACTGGGAAGAGGCGCGCGTGTTCGTCATCGCGAGTTCAACGGGGGAGTGATGATAGCAGCAGTCGTATTAGAGAAGTGATGGCGCGACGTTAGAGTTGCAGGCAAGTGAAAAATCTGGGTTTGTCTTGAGTGACGTTGTCGTGGTGGCATTCGAAAGCGAGGCAGCGGTATCAGAGGAAGCTCGGCATCGGAGGGTTAGGCAGGCGAATGCGATGCATTCGACTTCGATCGTGAAGTTCACCGCGATTACGGAGGTATACCATTTTATTTTATATATATATACACCTTTCAAAATTTATTAGTTTATTTGAGAAATTGATTTGAATTTATTTAGGGCACTCAAAATAATCTGTTTTGTGGAAAACGGTTTAAATCCAATTATTAGTAAATTAAAAGTATCAAATGGTAAAAGGATAATAGTCTAAAATATAATTTTTGGTCAATTAAAATTATTAAATAGGAATTTATTTCAAAAGGAAATCAATTTAAATTTTTATTTAAAATGAAATCGTTGATGAATTGAAATTATCAACTAATCGAAAACAATTAGATGGAAATTAATTATTTGATTGGTTCGAATATTAATAAACTGTGTAAATATTTATACAAGGTATAAATCAAGATGATTGGGTTGAGATTGGAGATGGACTGCAAATTAAAAAGCTAAGGTGAGATTTTTCTCACTCAAAAATGAAGTGGAATTTTCAGTTATTTATTGATTGATTTGATTGCTATATTGGATGTGCTATTAGATATGATAGGATATATCTATATATATAGCAATATATACATATTGGCATATGTATATATTGGATTGATGATTTCCCGCCTCGTATAGCGGATGAGACCCTATTGCGCCGTTAGTAAGCGAATTTATAAAAACCCATATACCGCGATAATTCCGTACTGGAGCGGAATTGGTATTGTGCTAACATCTTTGGATGCAGGGAAACAGGTTGGAGGGATCCAACTGGACCCCTCACATTGATTGAATTTATTTCTATTGTGATATGAATCTGTAAATGATTATAGTGATGCTATTAATCATATTGATGTCTGGAAATTGTTGAAAGCTAAAATTTAGCTGAATGGATGTTTGATATCATTGGATTCCAAAAATAAACGAAATTGAATTTTTGGTAATTCAAGCAGAAAATTTAAGTGAATTGATTTTTTTGAAATTGAATAAAATTTGAAGAAAAGAATTTAAAGGTATAAAAGTTGATTTTTATAGTATTATCGAATTTATTCCAGAATAAAGTGAAAATGTTAAATAAATGAATTTCGCATAATAGTGATTCTAAATTGAAGAATTTAATTAAAATTTGGATTTCTAAATAGTTGGAAAAGGAAAAAAAGGGATTTATTTTCTTTAAGAGGAATTTGTTTGAAATGAAATAAGTTGGAAGTCCAATTATAAATTTAATTGGCAAATTGAAGCAAGTTTAGAAAAAATCAATATAAAATGATTTGGGATGGGAAATTAATTTAGAAATGAATATTGAGATTGATTTGGTATTGAAGTAAAATTTGAAATCAATTTGGGATTTGATTTTGGGGTTAAAAGTGAATATTTGGGAATGTGGATTTAAAAATGGAAATGATGTTAAAATGGGTTTATTTACAGTTTGTAAAGTTTAAAAGAACGATTTCTTTTAAAATAAATAAATTATAAGTATTTAACTTATAATATGGATTTTTGATGTATACGTTGAGTTATAAAATTGGATGGGTCATTAAAGGAAATTTATAAAATCGAAGTTGTTATAGAATAGAAAATAGAATTTATAAACGTTGTTTTATAAATTCGAAATAGATTGAATTGGATAAATTAAATATAGAAGGACATTAAAGAAGATATATTCGCGATTTTAAATAGCGAATTTTTATTGAAATAAAATGTGTAGAAAAGACTGAAATGTAATTATTGAAGTATATTCACGATTTTGGACGGTGAATATATTATTAAATAAAATGGATATGTTTTGGAAAAGTGATATTATGAAATGAAGTTAATTGTTTTAAAAGATGTTTTAAAACGTGTGAACTATCGAAATCATAGATTTCAACATTTATTGTTGAAATAGACGTTTTCGAAAAATAAGGAAATGGTAGACTATAACACTGTTGTTATAGTAAATGATTTCCGAAAGGAAATATTTTATATAGTATTGGGATTTATATATCTATCTTAATTCTGAATCCCTATACTAGTGATTTCGAGTCGTCGTAACGATGATTTACGCAACATTCGTTTTGACTCAAATAAATGAGATTTAAGAATGATTTCCTTAAAGAATGAGATATATACTTAATTTTGATTTTAAGTATATCGAATATTTTCTAAGTGTTGAAAATAAATGATTTGTGAATTACTTATTTTTAAATAAGTATGGAAATGCTTTTCCAATGTGAAATGAACTGTTTGAGTTTTTATCTTTTAAAGATAAATTGAAAAGTGAATATTTGAAATTGTTTTCAAATGGTTAAGTGTGGAAATTTTATATCTTATAAAGATATTTTTGAAGATGAAATAATTTGGAAAATTATTTGGAATCTGATGATGTTGCGCATCTTTATTGATAGTTAAATAACCGACTATCAATAATTACCTTGAGTAGGTATTTGTTGTGAATTGGATGAATTTGAATGCCACACTTATTTTTGAATAAACGCTCACTATTCGGGTTAGCCGGGAAAGGACCATGGGGTCGTATAACCCATTCCGAATATGTGATACGTCGTTATGAATTGCATTTGAAGACCGGTGTTGAAGACCGGATATTTTTGAAAACGGAAGGATTACCGTCGAGTTACTCTACATCGGCTGATCTCCGGTTTAGAGGTTTTATCACCCTTAGTGACGGGAAGTCCTGACGTGATTGAAAATTATCCGGATATGCAAGGGCTTCGTGAGAAGTGCCTTCGGTTCTGTTCGATCCCGGAACAGACTTGTATGGATTGTGTGTCTGACGTTACAATTTGAGATATAAAGCTGATTCCTTTCAAATACATTTCTGTTGGTGGCGGAGAATTTATTCTCTTAGCTTAACACCCTTCTCTGAGACGTACGAGCTCAGAGGTTATGTAGTTGAAATTTATCAGCGATATATCCCAATTTGGTAACGTGGCATACTGAGTGTTGCTGTGAAATGATCAGTGTTTGATCATTTGTGATATGATCATTTGTTTGATCTTATATCTTTGTGATCATAGGTTGATCATTTTGTTTGACCCGAAGCAGGGCTTTTTGAGAAAGCATAGCTTTGTGGACGAGACTTCGTCGAGCCTCACACCCCGGAAATGGTCGAAACAGGACGAATGCGGCAAGGTTCTAGGGAGTAGCGCCCCTTAGTGTATGTCATTCTTTCTGGATAAAGGTGGTATCATGGTATGGAGCCCAGATACTTAACCTCTGTGGTTACTGCATTATTATTATCTATGTGGTTTGTTGGAATCGGGGATCCTCGGGAAGATCGGTGACGATCGGGGGATGGCATACGCGTGTCAGTAGTTACCTATTTTTGCAGAGGTAACCCGGCCTTGTGTTGGCAGAGATCCGGTTAGGTTCTCGGGTCGTCTATTCCAGGGACGTACCCATCGTGGATAGGAAGTTCCTTAGCCTGACCATTTGTTGGAAATCCAAAGAAACAATACGATCTTGTACGGTTTTAGTTGTAGAACCTATCATTCACTTATGGTGGTCACCACTGTTTGGATGGTAGCTATAGTAGGCATAAGTGCGGAATGCCTATGCTGGCTAAGATTAATATTATACTTTCGAAATGTTTTCTACACTATGCACTAATAATAATATCAAAAAGAATTTGATTTTTTGCGTAGTAAGCATCTTTGACTATCATAAGAAGAAATCTCCTCCAATTCTGCGTTTGCATTGTGTGTGTGGTGGGAGGTCTTATGGTAGTTTCATTTTCCAAAGGCATTGCGAAATTTACCTTAAAATCTTCCTGTTGTTTATTTTAAAGAATAACTGTTTTACGATCTCACACCAGTCACCATGACTGACTCGGAGTTTATTGTTTCCCTTCTAAACTCTGGGTGCCCACAAATTTCCACACGGGCAGTCTAGAGTTAGATTATCAGGATATTCTGGATATTCTGGAGCTTTGGAGATAAGCTGGATGACGAGACGTAGTATTTGTATCTGATAGTATTTATTCCGCTATGTATTCTGTATGAGGACAAGTTTATATAACTGTCCATTGTTGTATATTGACTCTGATTGATGTATGTATAAACTGATATAGTTCTTTGTTTTTAAAAGACTAGTGTTATCTATTGTATATTGTTCCGCTGCGAATGTGAGATTCTGATATTGTTTTTCTGTTCTGCTCTTGTTCTCTGTTGTTTCTTCTTTCTCTTTTCTTCTCTTCTTCTTCTTCTACCTATTTCTTCTTTCTAAAACCCTCACTATTGGAGTTTCCGGCACTCGATTGCTCGGCAGTCGATAAAGTGAGTATCGATGTCGAATTTTCGAAAGTCGAAAATTTCGGTATGTGACAACTATACATATATGTTTAAATATATAAATTTTAAAGTCAATAATAGATAGCAAATATATATATTACCTTCAGAAAATTGTCATCGATATATATATATATATATAAACAGAAATCTGTAAAACTCATTTCATATACACGCTGCAAGCAATAAGTACAGACATACATGCAAACAAATTTTTCTTTTTATTATAAAATTTAGAAATATATATTATTAAAATATATATACATTAACATATTAATCAACAGATTATATATATATAGACTATTATAACATATATTAATAAACTCCAACCGATCGTACAAACATATATATATATATATATATAACTTTAAATATAACTAACATATTATACAACCTATAATTTAAACAATATATACACTTAAAATACATACTGCAATAATATATAAACAGGATATATATATAAAGTGAAAAAATATATGCTTTCATCTATGTATAGAATCAATAGATCAAAAAATGTATAAACAAATATATATATAAACTTAATTTTATAAAATTTGAAAATCAATATATATATAAAAATCGATATATACCTATGAACGAACAAAGTGGAGGCTCGGAACAGCTGAGGCTGGTCGGCTGTTAGAGTTGCTTGGTCTCGAGCGAGGGCATGGGGAAGGAGGGACGGTTGGCTAAGGTTGGTAGGCTGTTGGAGGTGGCAAGCCAAACTCGGGAATGGTTTTAGTGGAGGCCAAAAAGTGGCAAGGTGGCGGCAGCTCGCTGTGGAGATGAGGGGATGGGTTGTTGGGTTTTTCGACCGACAGAAAAGAGGCGGTTAGGGAGGAGGCGATGGGGCAATGGCTGCTGTCGGGGCGGCGAGTGAGCACGCGGGGAAGAGGGAAGATGGGTTAGAGGATGAAAGAGGGATCAGGCATAATGGGTTCAAAAATATAAGCTACAGGCGAAAATTAAAGGAGCTTGTAAAAATATAAGTTTATTTTCTCTGAGCAATAGAAAAATGGGAAGAGTATGAAATGAAAGGACGAGTTCACATGCATATTGAACAGTGGAAAAACTCAAAATTCGGTACGTGAATTCCAAGGGATAATAAAGGCCACTGACTATTGGTTTCTCAATGAATGGACCATTGAAAGGTCACAAAGAACAACAGACAAACCGTTACGGTTAACCGTTTCGCGGTTTCACCGCGTACCGGACACCGAAACACATATATGAATATACCGCAGAGATCAGCACGACGAGACGATCAAAACGGTATACAGATATCACCGATACGACCATTCAATCAAAAGTCGATATTGGTACCGAAAAATGCTACTAAATGCCAAAAATAAGATAAATGGAGCAATAGCAGTCCCAATTTGGAGAAACGAAATATGACGTCTCACTCAGAAGATAATTTACAAACTTATTGTATAAAAATATTCAGGTTTGGAAAACATTTTATTATCATCAAATATTAACTGATTTAAATTGAAATAAGATTACACTAGAAAATAAACTTCCATATTATCTGATGAAAATTTACCAATTGCTATGTTTAATTAGATGTATTCCAAATATCAAATTCTTATTTAAAAATTTTATTATTTAAAAATTCACAAAAATTCAATTATTTACGTTATTAAAACCTTTAAAATTTACGGGTCGTTACACTATATCAAATTCTTTTTATTCACATTTACTTTCATTTCCATTCATTTATTCACACTTACCCTTTTACACAAGTTTTATTTAATCTTCATTCAAATATTGATTTAGTATATTTCCAATACCAATTTTTTTTACTTAAGAACTTCATCATCAACTTTCTTAAGTTTATTATAAATATGTTATACAACTTCTTATATTTATTTTCACTTCATCACTTAATTTACATCCATTTTTATTCAAATTAAATTTTCAATTCCATTTGAATTCAATTTACCTTCCATTTACTAATTTTATTTAAAATCAAATTAAATATTGAATTTTATCAACCATCTCTCAAACCATATTTAATCCACTAATTATTTTAAATTAGTTCCATCTACTAATTTATTTCCAACCAACTTTTATTTCCAAACTTTTATCTTATTTAGTCCACTCGAACTAATTCTTCAATTTCACTTTATTTAACACAATTCAAATTAAATATCATTCCAATATTCAGTTTCAATTTCATTTACTTACAAATTAAATTAATTTGTTCATCCACTAATTTATTTCCAACTTAATAAATTCTAGTCCAATAACTTACTCCATTTAGCCTACTAGGCTTAATCCCTCAAAATTCACTTTATTTTTAAACTTAAGTTAAGTTTAATTCCATTCCAATCATCAAATTTCAAAATTTCTTCAGTTATCAAACTTACTAATATTCTATTCACCAATTCTTCCAATCAATTCATTTAATTGATTTACTTTACTAATATATTTCATTATCACACTTACTTTTATTTAACTCTCCTTAAGTTAAATTTTATCCTAAACAAATTTCAAATTTTTATAAGTTTTCAAAACTTATTTATATCCCATAAGCATTTTAGATCAAACTCCAGAGTTTAAACAATTTCTGAAGTATTTCAAAATCATTTTTGAAATCATATATATACCCTAAATCCTTTGGTATATCAAATTATTCCTTTGCGTTTCACAATCAAACCGGTTTTGCAAACAACACCAATTCAAATCATTGAGGTAGCAATTCCTCCCTTGGAAACTCGAAAATGAAAGTCGATGATGCTGCAGTCATCTCCGAAACTATTTTCCAGCGATCGAAGTGAGTTCAGTGCTCTTATTTCTTTTAAAACCATTTTTAAATGTTTTTATTCCAAATCTCAATAGTTTCCATTTTCAATTCAAAAATATTTCCAAATAATATTACTATTATTTCCAAGACTTCGAAAATCATTTTCAAATCCAACGGGATTTAATTTTTTTCCAAATTTCCAAATTTTAAATCCTTTTAAACCTCCATTTAAATATACTCCGGATTTTTATTCCATTTCAAATCATAAATCACAATTATAAACTTATATTTATAAATTCCACTTTGTTATATAAATTTATTTCTTAACTTCTGGTTATAATATCAACTTTTTATTTCAATCAACACGACAACAAATGATAATAGTTAAATATTATCGTTTCTTGACAACCAAGCAAACCATATAGAACCATAATAATTTACGAAAATTATTTCTTTTATATATAAAAATAATTTGGGTAAAATTATTTCATTTACCCCATTTCAAAACAATACCGTGTCGAATTGTTCTATTATAGTGCTTAGAGATCCCTATCAATAATGTTAATTACTCGTATTGACCAGAATCCATAAGCCACTCAACAAACCAATCAACACAATATAAAACAATTATATATTAACTAACAAATACGTACTCATATCTATTAATACACTCAAACTCATTATAGGGTACTACTGGCCCTATCTCTAATGAGTAATCCCCACCAGAGCCAAGGTTCTCGCTTAACCATCAGCTTTGATACCAAGTGTGACGGCCCGGAGATTTTTGACCTCCGAAAATCGATATCAATACGTCCACTATATTACATGCCGAGCAATCGAATGTCGCAAATACCAGATCGTTAGGGAAAAGAAGAAAGAGGTAGAAGAAGAAAATAGAAAACAACAACACAGAATCTCACAATCGCAATGGAACAATATATAATAGATAACAACTGGTCTTTATACAAAAGGAACTATAACTGTTTTTATACATTACATTATCAGAGTACGATACATCAATAACACAATACTGGACAGTTATGATAACTTCTCCTTACCAATGCTGAATATACAGCCTATAATACACAGCGGAATATAATCAAATACGAGTAATACGTCTTCGTCATCTAGCTCGTCTCCTGAGCTCCATAGCATCCTATCCTGTATCTGTAATACTCGGTCTGACCCGAGCATTATAATAAAATATTACCCGAGTCAGTCTGGAAAACTAGCGTGAGAAAACACACTCAATTTGAATTATTAAAGTTTTCAAAATCCTTTGAAAATCAAAGGTATCTCGTATGACCACGCCACACATAAACACGACGGGTTTTTACCTTACGATAACCAAAACATTTCATATCAAATCCTCTGATATTATAATAGTGTCTAAGTACAAGTACTTATTCAAATAGCTGAAATTGTTACATTACTTAAATTTCAGCATACTAGGCTCTACAATCAAAACCGTAAAGGCACGTATTGGAGAATGGATTCCATACGAATGACTAGGTACTGGGGTACTACCTGTCATAGTACCCGTCTAGAAACAGCATACCGAGGACCATGCCGGGATCCTCTGCCATACAAGACTGGACTATCCCTAACCTGAATAGACCGAATATGCTATCACCCCAGGTGTTCCCACCCTCTTTCGAGCTCCTTCCATATACCGTAGTAATAAATAATAACCGAGGTTATCTAGAAAGGTGATAAACATACCCTACTTGGGTGCGACCCACTTAGCCTTGCTGCATCTCCCCTGATTTTCAGTCATTCCCGGTTGATGAGGCTAGAGGCTACGATTACCTTTTTAAGAAATTTTCACTTAGAATGCTCATTGTCCTCCAATGACAATGTTCTGATAGCATTCATCCATACAAGTCTGTTCCGGGTCCGAACAGAACCGAAGGCACTACTCCTACTACATCCATTTTGGAATCACCCTCAGGATTATTAGCGATTAGCCCTTGCACTTCACTGCTCCATCTTCGACTCCATGCTCTTGTCTTCATTTCGAAAAGGTACTCGTTGGATCGAAGGGGTTTTCGAATAACAAATCCGATCTCGGTCTCTTCGAAACAACGTTCGATCTTTCCGATAAACTCAACCCCAGTTCTTTAGGAAATACACAGACAAAAATAAGATCGGAGATCACCTCCTAACCATTAGTTGACGGATTTCCTTATAAACGTCCTAGAAGAACGAAACGAGTATATACGCACAGTATAGCACCTCGAACGGTAACTGTACCATATAATTCCCGTATTTCTCCTAGATATTTCCAAAGTTAAATTTTTGGTCCAGATTTTGATAGTCGGTTGTTTAACTATCAAATAAACAATCATTCGACCAATATTCCATTTTTCCACTGAATAACTCCATTTGTAATTTAACTTTAATAAATTAAATCTCTTTATCGAAAATATATACTTATCTTATCGAGTTAAGTAAATTCACCAAAACTATTATTTCAAAGATATTTGGAAAACCTTTAAAATAATTTGGAAAGTACCACTACGGTATCAAACCATGGATTCACAGCTCAATGGTTACGTCTCTATCCCAGAGAAATTCAAGACTTAACTGCAGGCACTCACTGCCTCCGATTACGCCATGCGAGTATACCAATACTTTTCGAAAACTTTGTTTTAAAATTTTCACAATAATACTTATGAAATTTCTATAATAATTTTTCCAAGTTAAACTCTGGGTAAACTACTTTTAAATAAAAGTGATTATATAAAATATTAATATTTAATAGTTTATCCTTTTAAAATAATAATACTGATTAATCCTAAATAATAATTAACTTAATATAACTAACTTAATTCATAAATTAATATATTTTAAACAAATTTCAAATAACTAAATAATTAATTATCTGAAATATTCATAAACACTTTTATATTTTCTAGTTAATACTTAAAAATCCTTCTTTTTAAAATAAACTTAACTCTTTTGGAAAATATATTTTAACTTCAATATAGCCAGTCTAATTATTTATAAATCCCTCTCGATTTATTTCTAGATTGATTTACGTTCCGAATCCGTAAATTCCATTTTTTCACATTTCTGAAAAATAAATCTACCATTTATTTTTTAAACCGATTTACCCATCTCCTTATAAATTCTCACCATGAATTTATAACTTCAATTTATCCACTGATAATTACTTCACTTTATTATAAACTTCGTTTAAAATTTCTATAGTCTCATTTCCCGTTTATCCCTGTTCCACAACACTTAATCGATTTTTCTAAATTAAATTCCATTTTTAAATTAATTCTATAAATAATCCAAAAATATTCCAAACCCAACTAAATCAGATTTCCTTTCTTTTGTAGTTTAAAATCTTACTTAAAGCCGTAACATCAATTCATATTTTATTTCAAATTCCCTTTTTATTTTTCCCAACTATTTTAAATCTCAATTTTAAAACCTTTTTACACTTAAACAAATCGCTTAAGTTTCATTATTTGAAATCCTTTTGTTTATATTATTCAAAAATCTCTATTTTTCCATACCCCGGAATTTTTAAATAGAATTCCAAAATCAAACTATTTAATTTTCCCAAATTCATTACTTTTTAATTTATCCAACTTCACCATAAATGTTTTACTTTAAAATTCCCTTTCTATTTTCCTTTAAAATTTCAATATTCATATTTATGGTTTTTTAAAAAAATACCAAAATCCATCCGGTAATACCATAGCATCCAATAAATTTAAATATCACTATAATCCACTACCGATTATTTAAACAGATCATATATCAATATATATAGAATTAAATTCAACATTTTTTAGGAATCCAGTTGGATCCCTCCAACCTGTTTCCCTGCATCCACAGATGTTAGCACAATATAAAAATACCAATCCCACCTCGAGGGGGATATCGCGGTATATGGGGTCATCCGCTATTATGCGGGGCGCATAGGGTCTCATCCGCTATATATATGCGGGAATATCAATCACTCCAATATATATATATAATATCACATTCAACTGATAATAATTTATCAATTCTATCAATCAATCAATAATTAATTTTAACTATTTAAAATTAATTATGGTAATCCAAAATTGAGTGAGATTAACTCACTTTGATTTTTCTGTCGCTTTCGCGTTCCGTTTCCGATTGAATCCGAACACGTTTGAAATTATCTAAAAATTTCAAAAGCTCCAAATTCGTCCAAACCATTTCCTATGCATAGATTATGACATCACGATCCCAACAAATCTTGAATCGCCCGAATCGGACCTCGTATGGCAAAGTTATACAATTTATAAGATTAACTATTTTAAAACAATACAATTTATAAACATTTTTAAAAAAAACACAGAACATCCCATACCCACATTCCAAACCCGGCCCACTATAATTCTTCTTCCCCAAATGCCTGAAACTTCAGTCGTGCACGATGCACTGGCATGTCTCCAACGATCGACGAGGCCACCAATCACGCCACCGATTAACTTGCCACCACCATCCCCACCTTCCAGATACCACACCTTCGAACCCATACCCCTTCCCACACTCGCGACCTGGCACGGCTACCCACAGTAGCTCAAAACATCACATCCCACTAGACAAGGCCGAACCCCACAGAAATATTATCGGAGGTGCAAAATCCTATCACAAACCATGATCACTTTGATTCCTCAAGCTATTGCTAAATTTTTTTTAAGAATTCTTCAACCCTAGTTTTATTCGAACACAGACCATGACTAACGAGCAACCCACTACTTCGTCGCGCCCTATGAAACCACCGCCGGATCGAAGCGAAATGCGAAATAAGATTTTAGAAACACGTTTTGCAATTTTTTTATCGAGTAAACTTCGAGATATAAATTTTTGAATAAAGCTTTTTTTTTCTTTTTTTTTGAAAGCTCGGCTGTGATGTTTAAAAAGGTGAAAAGAGGGAAAGCGTGTATTACACGGCAGTGAACAGTGATTTGAGGGGAGGTGAAAAGTTTTGATGTGAAGATGGTCAATATATATATATATATATATATATATTTGTTTAAATTTTAAATCGTCTCGAATTTGCAACTTAAAATCTCGACCTCCTATCGAGGCGTGTCGCTGGTGTTTATAATGTTATACCTTTATTCCGAACACAATGGAAAAGGTTTCGAGTCCTAATTCGATCGTATGGAGAAGATAGCTTTTTGGACCCACTTATTATATAGAATTTTCGATATAAATTTCAGCGCGTTTATATACCGTATGGCCAAACTATAACTCCAAACGCTACGAAATTTGAAATTCAATAATAATACAGTATTACGGATCTAATGGAACTGGTTTCGTCGAAATCTGAAACTGTGCCCCGGAAGGCAATTTTTAAATGCTAATTTAAACGATATATTTTTAAAACTGAACAAATCACTTTTAAATTCAATTTTAAAACTTTTATTATCTTCATTATTATCAATATAAATTTTATAAGCCTTTAAATTATTTTTAACAAGCCTAAAACTCCAGATTCAACAATTTACCCAATTTCCAATTATTTAATTCAATAATTAAATTGTCCAGTAAATAGTTATATTTGAAATTCAAGTTAAAAATTAACTTTTAAATATTTAAAATCAATTAAATATTCCAATTTCAAATATCCAAAATTATGGGTCGTTACAGAATCGTTCCATCCTAAGAAAATATTGGAAACGATAGTCATTAGATGACTAAATTATGTTGTGAACATTAATATATTGTGATCTAATGCAAAGTCAGTTTTATATCAGGTAATTCATAGAATATTTATGAATGCCCATTCCGTTGCACTGAGAAACAAATGTTGTTTCAAGAAATACCAAATTCACAGTAAAGGAATTTCTTTAAGAAATTATTAATATAAAATGAATTTGGATATGATCCAATATATAACTGATTACAAGAGAAGAGGTAAAATGACCGAACCTTAATGAACACAAAAAATTAGAACGTCTATTCTTGTATATTAAAGAGAAATTGTGAGTTTCTTGTCAATGTCTAGAATAAATAATCCTCGGTTTTTTACCATTATGAGTATTGACTCTATGATATTGTACAATGCTCTAATCCGAAAAAATTCCAAATACATTATCAAACTATAATTTTGATAGTTGTATCCGAAAGGATATGATCCTTTTGGCCACAAATGTGTCTTTAAGAGAAAGACAAATGTAGTTGGAGTATACTGAGCCACATTGATAAGAATAATACCGTAAATTTTAATTGTTGAAATTAACGTAATGATTCACCCTTTGATGTGCTCAATTTGGTTTGGACTTTACTTACAAAATCATCACCTAATATGAAGTTATGTTTTAGTATATATGTGTTGAAACAGAAAACTCTGAATGTAGATTTAGACTAGTCTGTTTGCAAATAACAACTAAAGTGTCTCGAAGTCAGTGAGAGCGATATCTAGTTTGCGGGTTTCGGGTACGATCCGAGAATGGATACGAAAGTATCATTCTGAAAAACATCAAAATTGAACAAGTATTTTGATAGATGTATCAAATAGTTCGATTATCAATCAAAATGCAGAGGAAGCATGTTGTTACAGTCCGCACTCACTTAACACAGATATTGTCCCCAACTTAGTCACCTCCGCCTCAAGGGCCAAGCCAAGGTATGGGGTTTTGTTCCTCAAAAGGCCTCGACATTGTTATAAGGTGAAGGCTTTGGTATATAAGCACCCACTTTATAGTGTTTTTCGGTGATATGGGAATATTATTCCCATTTTGAGGGGTGTTACAATCGCCCCCCTTTTGAGCCTAATGCTCTCGTTGGCTTATGAACACAACTTCACCTAGGCATTGTGGCTGTAACACGTATAGTACACAATTCCAGCTGGGTATGGCTCTGATACCAATTGTACCGGTCCACACCTCACTTAATGTAGATATTGTCCCCAACTTAGTCACCTTTACCTCACGGGCCAAGCTAAGGTTTGGGGTTTTGTTCCTCAAATGGCCTCAACATTGTTATGAGGTGAAAGATTTGGTATACAAGCACTGATTTCATAGTGTTTTTACGCGATGTGGGACTATTATTCCCATTTTGAGGGGTGTTACACGTGTGCTCATAAGAAAGAAAGTTAAAAGGCATATAGATATTTCTAAATCATAAGTAAAGAACCCATTACTGATTTTTAACGATGTACTTGTGTTAAAATCAATTTTAGTTATTTTAATACTCAACGTTGGATTTGTAAATGATGTCTTTTATAGTAAGTATAAAAGATACTGGGAATGTCCCAAAACGATATGTAAGGACATCTTATTAAAATGTTTGATACGAAACATGTAAAACAGATTCCTTATGCACTGGAATTAGGAATTATCATACATCCTATGTTTTCTATGATAATGTGATTTGTTTATGTATTTGATACACGAAGCAAATATCAAGTCCAAATTAATATCACTGAATGGTAGTTTTGAGGTATTCTCATATATTTATGAAATACTAGAGAATTGTTTACACAAACAACGAACTCCTTATGAAGGAATGTTCGAACTTAGACTTCATAAGTCATATTTAGTATAATATGTCAATAATAAATTCAAGTTAAGAATCTTTAAGTTGGAAATGTTTCAAATAAAAGGCTATGGTTTATTCAATGAAAAAGACTAAGTACATCACCTTGAATAGCGCCGCAATAAAGGAATGTATACAAATATAAATGCACAAATTTATAACCAAGCTGAGGGTAATTCCAAATTTTAAGAATTCCATAAGATTGTTATATGATAACAATGTCGCAATATAGTTCGTAACAGAACTTAAAGCTTATTAAAAGTCAAGGGACATACTTCGAGTTGTTCCACATGGTAAAGGTAGTTTATCAGCGTCAGAGAGAGTTGATTGACAAAGTAGATAATTAAAACATAATAGTTACCCATTCAAAGAATGACTGACCAATTGGTTTTGAGAAAGACGATTGGGAAGTTGGAATGACATTCCATAATTGATCGCAAGTGCAAGTGGGAGATTAATAGAGTTATGGGTATACCCAAGGGGAAACTATGTAATTTGTTACATATATCTAACATAGTAACCAATCTTGTTCGAAATAAAAGGTGTTTTCTTTCTATTATATACTTGAAATAATGTGATATATTAATTAATTAATTTAACTAAAAGTATATTAATAGAAAATCCACAAATGGTATGTTTTGTAATAGCAGTTACAAAGTGTTGTAATCATGAGTAATTTATCACACTGAAAACAAATATACCATTATAAATGTTCATAGTCGAGATGTATCGAGACTAAATATTGATGTATCCGTTGAGACTGGAGTATGCAACGCTCTACAAATGTTGGGCAGTGTATTACTCATGACTGCTGGGGGCATCTAGAGGTTACATACTGATAGTTATTAGATTACTATGGAATGACTCACTCGATAGTTTTCTGTTGGTTAATATAAATAAGGTCAAACATAAAATATCGATGTGACTGATTTACACAGTTCTCTCGACTTGAGAATACTTTCGACGTTCAATATAAAAGCTTCACTTTGATTATAGTCAAATCATGGCATGGCGTCCATCGAGTGACTATAGTTGGGTCGAGTGGAAATATAGGAAGTGAAACACTATTCAAGAGAGGATTCGTCTCCTCAACTATATAGGGTTAGTATTACGGTCAACTAAAGTCAACTCAAAGTCAAAGTTTCTAGCCAGAGTAGTTCGATTAATAATAATTGTTATTATTGAACAAAGGACTTTGTGTTTGGACTATAGAGTTGAGTATGAATGATATTGGAATTTTGACCATTACCAAATTTCATAAGTTCAAAGTGATATAGGTTTTACAAAGAGAATTGGTGTAAATAAAAGTCACAACCGAGTAACGCTTAATAAAATGAAATTGGATTTTATCAAAATCAAGTAAGCGATAAATTTGGTCGAAATGTCACACTACCTGCTAAGTGATGTGAGAACGTTAATATTCTAATAGTTCGATATTAATCATTGACCAAATTTACACCTAACGAGTCACACAACCGAAATGATGAATTCTCCTTTAACCAAACGATTTAATTAGTTTATAAACTATTATAAATTAATTAATATTTATGAAATATTAATTATAAAATCT
This sequence comes from Allium fistulosum, assembly GCA_030737815.1. Lineage (NCBI taxonomy): Eukaryota > Viridiplantae > Streptophyta > Magnoliopsida > Asparagales > Amaryllidaceae > Allium > Allium fistulosum. The sequence continues at coordinate 78,269,431 of CM060908.1, read as the reverse complement.
GATTATGATTTGAATAATAAATATTATTAAATATATTTAAAGTAGTTATAAATATATCAATCGATATACGATATCGATAAGCGATTAAATTGGATTTAATTAAATAATATTTTCTGTGGGCTTAAATGGGATCTTAGCCCATCATGATGGGTATGATTTTTGGCTAAAATAGGGCGATAAAGGGCAGCTCAACTAGGGAAGAGTTGTTGGTTTTTGGATGGCTCGGATTGAGGGAGAACCGGTATGAGATGTGATTGTGACGACCGCCCATGACCCCTGCACTGAACCTAGAGATAGTGCGCTGTAAAGTGTGCCAGGCAGCCATGGACGATTGCCAAGGTAAATTAAAACAACAGAATCTATCGTATTGAAGCTTCACAGAATAGAATCTCATCAATAAAACTTCATAATAGTTGAATACAACATCTCAATAGTCAATACAATAAGCCTCACTACATAACACTCAGAGGATACAAAGCAGCGGAACATCCAGTACATATAGTAAGAAGAAACAATATGTAATACTCCAGCTCGTCTTCGATATCAGCACCGTGAAAAGCTAGAAAAGCACCTGTCACCTGCTACCTAGTCTGCCCGTCCCAAAATGGACGAACAGCCCAAGGCAATAAGAATTAAAACATAAAGCCTTGAGTCAGACAACAGTCTTAGTGAGCAGTAAATTAACTAACAACATACCAAAAGAGCATAAAGGAAAAGGAATAGGAATACAACCCTCCCACTCCAACCTCATTCTACAGTGATAGCCCCCAGACACACACTAAGCAGAAGCAAACATAGCAGAGCATACAATTTAAAGTAAAGCAATTATCACTCGAGTCAAGGGCGATGTTTTCCAAGTACAAACCCCCAAGGCCTAAACCAAGATCAGATAAGCACCCAGAAAATACCGCTCTTGAGACCGAATGACGATACAACCAAACATCCATGACTCTGGCTATCACTGTTATCACTGCTTCGGTTTCACCGTTAATTGAATGACCGGCACATTCTTTCAGCCGTCCGTCAAGGGCTAATGGTAACCCCGGTTCTAGACATAACTCTGCACGTCATCGTGACCCGTGCCTAGGACTATCGAATCTGCCCAGAGTACTCGACTATCAACAGTTAGTCGTTGGGACTATCGAATCTGCCCAAACGTACCCTTGCTTTGAGCATGCTAGAACCTTCAACAACGATGAGACCCAAGCCTCCTAATCATCCTCCTCGACGACTATTCTCATATCCATCCATTATCCTCAACTCGAACCATTTCACCGAGTTATCAACATGCTTGGAATGATCCCGTCTGGATTAAACCAAGTCTTCATCACATGATTGCCTTGCTTCATCACATCCTCGCAAAACCTCATCTCAACATCACATCATCAAATCTATGCATAAGAGCTTCATCATCCCGCTACATATGCCACGAGCAGCTTTCCCAATTCAAGAGCCTTTCTCTTAGCTTTTGAATCATCTTCGGTCTAAATCAAACCATCAATCATCTAATTCATAACAATCAATCAAATCAACATTAATCCAAGCAATCAAGCATTCAAATATGATCTAAGTAGACAATTATAACAATAATGGCATTTTCGTAATTAAAGAGTTAAAAGTCCAACAAGCATGAAAACATGAACAATATCTTTATAAACTTGATGAATGAACTTGCATAGGTTAACATGTGATAAAATGGATGTAACATCATCATGAACAATGAATCTATATGGATCTACACTTAGGATGAAGAAAATGCATGGAAACCACTACTTTAACACCAAATCGAGCCAACAATCCGATATACTCCTTTGGATCCGTGTGAGAGATAATCACCACTCACCAAATCACCTAAACAACCCAAAAGCAACACACTTCAGATCTGGACAGCGAAGGATTTAACTCGATCTATCACAAATCTGCTTCAAACGATGAAATCTCTCTTCAATGGATGTAGATCTTCAATCTAAGCTCTTGGATCCTCGATTTGATCTTCGATTTGGATGGAAGGAATCACTAGATTAGAGTGGAGAAAAGAAGTAAAGAAGTGTAGAAGTCGAGCTCTCAAAATGGCAGCACTTCGTCGCTTCAAAATCCCGATCCCAAAAAGTGAAGTAGAACCATGTATTTATAGGCTGGAAATCCTTAGGTCGTCCACGACCTAAAATGTCGACCTAAAAAGTCGACCTAAAAAGTCGACCTAAAATGTCGACCTAAAATGTCGACCTAAAATGTCGACCTAAAATGTTGACCTAAAAATGTCGACCTAAAATGTCGACCTAAAATGTCGACCTAAAATGTCGACCTAAAAAGTCGACCTAAAAATGTCGACCTAAAATGTCGACCTAAAATGTCGACCTAAAAAGTCAACCTAAAAAGTCGACCTAAAATGTCGACCTAAAATGTCGACCTAAAATGTCGACCTAGGACTTAAACAATATTTTGCCTAAAATCTGAAATGGCTCAACAACACTAAAAATTCCAGATTTTGACAAACTTTTCGATCCGTAAAATACGGGTCGTTACATTCTCTCCCCCTTAGGAATTTCGCCCCCGAAATTCCAAACAAACAAAGCAATCAAAAACTATTCTGCACGCCTACCATCCATAGCAATCAACAAACCATGCATCCAATTCTAGCTTAGCATGCAGAATTCTAAAACTAGAACAAGTTTCAATTTCGTTAGATGACACGACACCTTAGGGCCATACCTTGAAAAGTTCAGGATGAGCTGCCTTCATCCTCTCTTCCACCTCCCATGTACAGTCGTTATCATCATCACTCCATTGTATCTTGAGCAACTTAACTACCTTCCTCCTAAGCTGTTTCGTGTCGGTTTCCACAACACGAAGCGGCTTACGAGGTCTTCTATTGACTGGATCAACTTCGAAATCTTCACAACTATTAGCAGAAACCACTGTATTCGAGTCGTGCACATACTTCCGTAGATATGATACGTGAAAAACATTGTGCACACCCGACATCTTCTCTGGTAACTCCAATCTGTAGGCGAGCTTTCCAATTCGCTCGATGATCGGGAACGGTCCAACAAATCTCGGAGTCAATTTTCCTTTCTTCCCGAATCTAATAACATTCTTCAGTGGAGAAATCTTCACAAAAACCATATCTCCAACGTCGAATTCTAAATCCTTACGACGCTTATCGGCATAACTCTTCTGACGGTCTTGGGCTGCTTTCATTCGTTGCCGAATGATCTCTATACAATCCGAAGTCTGTCGAATCATCTCTGGCCCAAGCATCAGCTTTTCTCCTGCTTCTAACCTACATGTCGGAGAGTTACACAGTCTTCCATACAATGCCTCATACGGTGCCATACCAATGCTTGACTGGTAACTGTTGTTGTATGAAAACTCCACCAAATGAAGGTGATCTTCCCATGATCCTCCGAAATCCAAAACACAAGCTCTGAGGAGATCTTCCAAAACTCGGTTGACTCTCTCGGTCTGACCATCTGTTTGAGGATGATAAGCTGTACTCAAACATAACTCGGTTCCCAAAACTTCCTAGAAGCTCTTCCAAAATCTACTAGTGAACAATGGATCTCGATCGCTCACTATACTCTTCGGAATACCATGGAATCGAACTATCCACTTAACATAAAACTCTGCCAATTTTGATGCAGTCCTAGTCGATCGAACAGGAATGAATCTTGCACTCTTAGTCAGACGATCTACGATGACCCAAATCCCTTCATTTCCCGTTCTTGTTCTAGGTAGCCCATCAATAAAATCCATCGATATTTGCTCCCACTTCCATGTAGGAACTTCTAATGGCTGAAGCAATCCACTTGGCTTCTTCTGTTCGGCTTTTACCAACTGGCAGTTCATGCACTTGGAAATAAAATTTCCAACATCCTTCTTCATACCTTCCCAGTAGTAGGTTCTCTTCATATCCCGATACATCTTATTTCCACCTGGATGAATGGTCAGCTTCGAGTGATGACTTTCCTTCAGAACTTCACTCCTCAATTCATCTATATCGGGAACAACTAGTCGTCCTTGTTTCCGAAGCCAACCTTCTCGATCGACCTCGAATCCTTTATCCTTTTCTGGTTCCAATCCAGATTCCAAATCATGGATAATCTTGACAAGCTTATCGTCTAGCTTTTGGCTCTCGCCAATCCTTTCTACAAGAGTAGGTCTTATCGATAAGTTTGCCAACATCTCAAGTTCCAATTCACATCTAGGCCTGAAGTCAAATCCAGCTAAATACTCGAGATTCTTCCATTCTGAAAACATGGCTCCCAATCTTGCATGTCTTCGACTTAACGCATCTGCCACTGCGTTACCTTTTCCCGGAGTATAAGCTATACCAAAATCATATGATGCCAAAAACTCTAGCCAACGTTGCTGCCGAAGATTCAAATCCTTTTGGGAGAAAAGATACTTCAACGACTTATGATCAGTAAACAACTCGAATCGAACTCCCAATAGATAATGTCTCCACATCTTTAGAGCAAAAACAATCACTGCTAACTCCAAATCATGAGTCGGGTAATTCCTTTCATGCGGCTTCAGTTGTCGACTTGCATACGCAACAACTTTATCTCTCTGCATCAGCACTGCTCCAAGTCCAGTACCACATGCGTCGGTGTAAACCACCATCTCATCATTCCCACTTGGAATAGTCAAAACAGGAGCACTTGACAATCGCTCTTTCAGGATTCTGAAAGCTTGCTCACACTTATCATCCCATCTGAACACTTGGTTCTTTTTCGTCAACCCTATTAACGGTGCAGCCACCTTGGAGAAGTCTTTGATAAACCGTCGATAATATCCTGCTAATCCAAGAAAACTTCTCACATCAGATGCATTCTTAGGTCTAACCCAATCCTGGATTGCTGCCACCTTAGCGGGATCAACCGCTATTCCATTTCCAGAGATAACATGGCCTAAGAACCTCACTTCACTCTTCCAGAAGTGACACTTCGAAAACTTAGCCTTCAGCTGATGTTTCCGTAAGATTTCCAAAACAATACGCAAGTGTGTCTTATGCTCTTTTTCAGTTCTGGAATAAATCAAAATATCATCCACGAACACAAGTACGAACTTGTTCAACTGATCTCTGAACACTCTATTCATAAGATCCACAAAATATGCTGGCGCGTTAGTCAATCCAAACGGCATTACCGGCCACTCAAAGAAACCGGATGGTGTCCTAAAAGCAGTCTTCGGCACACTATCCTTAGCCACTCTCAACTGGTGAAATCCCGTTGCCAAATCCATCTGAGAAAACACCTTGGCCTCGTGAAGCTGATCGAACAAGTCATCTATTCTCGGCAATGGATACTTGTTCTTCTTAGTCACCTTATTCAGCTCACGATAATCCACACACAACCTCAGCGATCCATCTGCTTTGGTTACAAACACAACTGGTGCACCCCATTCGGACACACTACGCCGAATGAATCCTTTCTGCAAAAGATCATCAACCTGCACCCTCAACTCCTGTTGTTCTCTAGGCGCCATCCGCCTAAGAGGCATCACAATAGGTCTGGCTCCTTCAACTAGATCTATACGAAACTCGATCTCTCTATGCGGCGGCAACCCTTTGACTTCGTCAAAGACATCCTCGAATCCATTAGCGATCGGCACTGATGACAGTCCATCCCGTGGAACAACCAGCGAATACATGAAGCTCATGAAGACGCCTTCTTCATGCTTACATCGTATCACAATCTTTCGCCCCTCCACATTCTCGACTGTCACTTCCAACCTCTCGCAATCAACCTTCGCCGCATACTTCCTAAGCCAGTCCATACCCAAAATAATTCCGAACCCCGCAAAGTTCAGAACAAAACAATCACAAACAAAAGAGCAATCATGACTCGTACAACTAGACCACGGCATATCATACACAAACAAGACGAACCCCCAACTGGATTGGCCACAACCAATGGTCTATCAACAATATCCGGTTCCAAACCCAACCGGCCTACAAGTTCACTACAAACAAACGAATGTGACACCCTAGTATCAAACAGGACTCTAACTGGAACACCACATATGAAAAGAGTACCTTGAACCACCACACTCTTCCCCTTCTCTTCTGCGGTAGGAGCTTTCGAAGACGACGGAACAGCTCCCAAAGCATAAGCTTGCACAATCTGCTTGTCCTTCCGCGGTTCTGGACAATTCTTCCTGAAATGCCCCGGCTTGTCACAGTTGTGACACTTCATCGGTACCTTCGGATTCTTACAATCCTTAGAGAAATGGCCCTTCTGCTGACAGTTGTAGCAGGTCACTTTGCTCTTTGGCCTCTTCTGGCTATCCTTACCCTTCTGCTGCTGCTGCTTCCTCTTCTTGTTTCCACCCTGCTGTGGTTTAGACTCTCCCCTGGTCATAGCAACAACAGATCCCTCTTTAGGAAACAGATTCTCATGCCTGAGAGCCTTCTCCACAAGCTTCTCAAATGAATCGTCCAAATGATCCACCAACTGTCTCCCAAGATAACTGTCCAAGCCTGTCACAAACTTCTCGTTCTTCTGATACGAAGATTCAATATACGACCGAGCATACTTGGACAAAGCTTCAAACTCAGAAACATAGTCAAGAACTGGTCTTCCTTCTTGCTTGAGCTCCACAAACTTCTTGAACAAAACAGACTTCTGAGCTGTAGAAATGAACTTAGCTTCAAATCTGGTTTGGAATTGCTCCCAAGTAATCTCTTCCTCCGGAGTACTGATGGTAATAGAGTTCCACCAATCAGAAGCTCTCCCTTGAAGCTGTCTTGATGCCAACTTCCTCTTAGTTGCATCCTCAATTCCCAAATCACCAAAAATCCTTCTACAAGCATCTATCCATCTTTGGACCTCAATAGTTGATTCTGTTCCCAAGAAAACCTTTCCTCCAAGAGCAGTATAGTCTTTACACAACTTAGCAAAATCCACCGGTCTTGGAGCTTGAACCTGAACTCCAACATCAACTGATGTCCCCGGAACTGGTATCCTTCTCATGATCGAAGTCATCATAGCTTCGAACATAGCTGCATAATCAGCAGCCCCTTCGGTAGCACGGCCTTCCCTAGCAGCTGGTCTTCCTCTTCGACTCATCCTTAATATCAAATAAAAAGGAATGATTAGCACACCTAGAGAAACGACTACATAAAGGACTCAAACTCTACAAAGCTACTATATTATATATAGTAATCATCCATCAAAATACAATTACGTCTCTCATACGTAGTTACGTCAGCGAGCGTTGGGTAAAATCGATTAACCAAAGCTCTGATACCAATTGTGACGACCGCCCATGACCCCTGCACTGAACCTAGAGAAAGTGCGCTGTAAAGTGTGCCAGGCAGCCATAAACGATTGCCAAGGTAAATTAAAACAACAGAATCTATCATATTGAAGCTTCACAGAATAGAATCTCATCAATAAAACTTCATAATAGTTGAATACAACATCTCAATAGTCAATACAATAAGCCTCACTACATAACACTCAGAGGATACAAAGCAGCGGAACATCCAGTACATATAGTAAGAAGAAACAATATGTAATACTCCAGCTCGTCTTCGATATCAGCACCGTGAAAAGCTAGAACAGCACCTGTCACCTGCTACCTAGTCTGCCCGTCCCAAAATGGACAAACAGCCCAAGGCAATATGAATTAAAACATAAAGCCTTGAGTCAGACAACAGTCTTAGTGAGTAGTAAATTAACTAACAACATACCAAAAGAGCATAAAGGAAAAGGAATAGGAATACAACCCTCCCACTCCAACCTCATTCTACAGTGATAGCCCCCAGACACACACTAAGCAGAAGCAAACATAGCAGAGCATACAATTTAAAGTAAAGCAATTATCACTCGAGTCAAGGGCGATGTTTTCCAAGTACAAACCCCCAAGGCCTAAACCAAGATCAATAAAGCACCCAGAAAATACCGCTCTTGAGACCGAATGACGATACAACCAAACATCCATGACTCTGGCTATCACTGTTATCACTGCTTCGGCTTCACCGTTAATTGAATGACCGGCACATTCTTTCAGCCATCCGTCAAGGGCTAATGGTAACCCCGGTTCTAGACATAACTCCGCACGTCATCGTGACCCGTGCCTAGGACTATCGAATCTGCCCAGAGTACTCGACTATCAACAGTTAGTCGTTGGGACTATCGAATCTGTCCAAACGTACCCTTGCTTTGAGCATGCTAGAACCTTCAACAACGATGAGACCCAAGCCTCCTAATCATCCTCCTCGACGACTATTCTCATATCCATCCATTATCCTCAACTCGAACCATTTCACCGAGTTATCAACATGCTTGGAATGATCCCGTCTGGATTAAACCAAGTCTTCATCACATGATTGCCTTGCTTCATCACATCCTCGCAAAACCTCATCTCAACATCACATCATCAAATCTATGCATAAGAGCTTCATCATCCCGCTACATATGCCACGAGCAGCTTTCCCAATTCGAGAGCCTTTCTCTTAGCTTTTGAATCATCTTCGGTCTAAATCAAACCATCAATCATCTAATTCATAACAATCAATCAAATCAACATTAATCCAAGCAATCAAGCATTCAAATATGATCTAAGTAGACAATTATAACAATAATGGCATTTTCGTAATTAAAGAGTTAAAAGTCCAACAAGCATGAAAACATGAACAATATCTTTATAAACTTGATGAATGAACTTGCATAGGTTAACATGTGATAAAATGGATGTAACATCATCATGAACAATGAATCTATATGGATCTACACTTAGGATGAAGAAAATGCATGGAAACCACTACTTTAACACCAAATCGAGCCAACAATCCGATATACTCCTTTGGATCCGTGTGAGAGATAATCACCACTCACCAAATCACCTAAACAACCCAAAAGCAACACACTTCAGATCTGGACAGCGAAGGATTTAACTCGATCTATCACAAATCTGCTTCAAACGATGAAATCTCTCTTCAATGGATGTAGATCTTCAATCTAAGCTCTTGGATCCTCGATTTGATCTTCGATTTGGATGGAAGGAATCACTAGATTAGAGTGGAGAAAAGAAGTGAAGAAGTGTAGAAGTCGAGCTCTCAAAATGGCAGCACTTCGTCGCTTCAAAATCCCGATCCTAAAAAGTGAAGTAGAACCATGTATTTATAGGCTGGAAATCCTTAGGTCGTCCACGACCTAAAATGTCGACCTAAAAAGTCGACCTAAAAAGTCGACCTAAAATGTCGACCTAAAATGTCGACCTAAAATGTCGACCTAAAAATGTCGACCTAAAATGTCGACCTAAAATGTCGACCTAAAAAGTCGACCTAAAAATGTCGACCTAAAATGTCGACCTAAAATGTCGACCTAAAAAGTCGACCTAAAATGTCGACCTAAAATGTCGACCTAGGACTTAAACAATATTTTGCCTAAAATCTGAAATGGCTCAACAACACTAAAATTTCCTGATTTTGACAAACTTTTCGATCCGTAAAATACGGGTCGTTACAGTGATCCACTATTTTCTCTCTTCCATACACTATTTAAACACCTCTAACCCTAATTGAAAAGAACTTTTTTTGGCTGCCACTCCTTCCTTCCGTTGCCGGTCGAATTCTTTACTTAGGTGCCCTATCATATCAAGCTCAAATCAATTCAAAGTCGATTACTATCTAATAGTCAAAGGTTTAAGTATTAGCGTTCTGCCGAATCGAAAAGCTTTCAAAGTAGAGAGAGTTCATCATTACAAGGTGTGGTTCAAGACATTGGTTTTTGGTATGCTTTCGCTAAATTATAGTTTATAATTTCTGAATAAAATTTCATTATATACATATATTATTATTATTATTATACTGTTAGCTAGGTGATGATTCTTATATGTATTGATGTTGTCTCAAGTTAGATTGGTTATATATAGTATTCACATTTAAAAAAAATATATATATAAGTCAGATATGTACAACCGCATATTTTATGTATAATAATTATTAATTTATATATATATATATACGAGTACTTTGGCACGTTCAATGCACGTACGTAGAAGGAATTGATATTAAAAAATGTTATTTGTATGGCATTTTGGATTTTACAAAATGACTTTGACGTCTACGTAATGTTGAATGCGTGTACATAAATAAATAAATCATTTATCAAAATGTGAATGAGACCGAGTTAATTTAGGAAATAATCAAACAGGTAAAAAAAAGTAATCAACTATTACATGAATATCTAGAGAAATGTAACAAATATTAAAGTTAGCACTTCCAGGAGTTTGGAATGTAGAAAACTTGCATCATCTCTCTTTCAAAAAGTATTAAACCACTATATTAATGTATAAAGCGTAGTGTAAAAAATTGAATATTTTGTTAGTTATAACTTGCATTTCGTTATTCAGTTAAAAAATAAAACTTGATTTCTTTAGTCTAAATTTTTAAAAAATTTGTCATTTTTCCTAATTCTCTCGAATACATATCTATTTGATTTATCTTTGTGATTCTAGGATTATAAAATTCAATGTTAATTTTTTGAGTTAGACAGCGAGATAGGGTATATGAGATATATCAGTGACTGATAACTATATAATTTTGAATTACTGGAGAAAATATTCATAATAGTTACGTTTCTATCATATTATTCAAAAGTTACTATGATGTAAAAGGTACGGAAATAATGACAAATATTTTATGTTAAATATCACATGAAATCTACAATTTGAAAATGTAAACGTCAAGCACTATATCTCAGAAAAATAGAATATCACAACAGCTTGCAGTAATCTTTTATGACATAAAATTAGAGAAGTGGTGACTGTAAATATGGATTTATGTGTTATACAGTGTTAAACAGTGAAAGATACACCATATATAGAACTGGAATTAAAATGTAAAGCTAAGTAGAACCGTTTGTGATGGCTTTATTAGATGTCCAGCCTATAGGTTGGTAAAAGATTAAAACTGTAATAATACATAGAACAATCAGTTCTAATGATCTTATTTTAACGGTATGTTTGACCATTAAAATCGGAAATATTACATTGCATAGTTGGACATATACGTAAATGATTTAAGGACAAAATATGAACAGAAAGTATAATAGGTTACAAACAAAATTGCACAGCATATGACCGCATCTGAACTTAGAAGGTCGGTTTACTCAACCTGTAGACATCATAAAAATAGAAAGCATATGTGGAAACAGAAAGCAAACATTATAAAACATAAGAACAATATGTTCGTGACAAATAGACAATAATCGTAGTACATTTTGTAGTGTTTATAAAATAGTTTACTACTGTCAGATTTAGACCGTACCGCTATTTGTTGTACTTATTTCAGTTTTAAAAAAAGTGAAAGTGTGTTAGTGGTTAGTTATTTTGTGCACGTCATTGGCCAACAGCTATAATAAAAGAAACCATGGGAACATGTTAATAACTGACACGATACTCCTATTTTTTAGTATTACTTTAGTAGGCCCTAAGGCCCAGCTTTGGACTAGAGAGTGGTGCATGCAAAAAATTGTGAATATAGAGATAACATATCTTATTTCAGCATAACATATAAAACACATAATTTTCTGCCATGCACTTGAGACGGTGATGGGGTAGTAATAAGATGAATGTTAAAAGGACTTTTATCATGATGTATACAAATGAGCAGTCAAACTGATATTTATAATACATCCCATTACCAATAGAATGTTACATTATATTCATAATACATCCAGAGAAGAAGAAAAGAGCAAATGCAAAATATTCTTTTATTAGCTTCCTCATTATCACACAATCTCAAAATCAAGAAAATACGAAGATATTATGCACGACTTCATGAAAATCACTACAGCTACAAATTCTATTACCCAATCATTCAGCATTTGCATTGTTTTGACATTTTAGTCTATTTCAGTTTGGGTTGAACATCTCTGATATAACTAATCAATGTGCCACTCAAACCACATAGCTTCTCAAATTAGTTCAACATGACTACTTTATCTCGATAGTTCAAGTTCAATTCGTTCTTAGTTCAAGCTTAGTATTTCAACCACATGCTTATAACCTGTTAAAGGCTAAAATGGATCTTTGACTACAATTGGAATGCACCTTTTGTTCTTCAGTTCATCTTTAAACCTTCATTTCAATTCAATATATACTGCTTACTTCAACTTTATGGTTGCCTGTAATTGGACTGCTCAGTGGATACTACCTTCTTCAGTTCCATGGTTAAATCAAGTTCCATATCCTCAGTTTCTTTAATCAAATGTCTTCGGTTCAGTTTCTGACTTTGCTGTAAAACCACAGCTTTAGCGACGACACATAAGCAAAACTCTACCCAAATACTCGCCAGTTTAGCTTAGGGCTTCAGTTCATCCCATCAAGCTCTCTTCAGTTGTCTTCTTGTAGCCTACTCACATTCATATCTAGTCATACCTACTTCTCTTTGATTGTTGTGGTCGCTAGCTTCGGTTTTCGCAGTTAGATATGAATGCTTCAGATATTTACATCGATTTTCCTTCAGTTGGCATATAAATCACAATGCACCCTTATCATGCCTAAACATGTAAATCACATGCTAATATAAGCTTCTATTACTGCAATAAATTAGGAAGTGCTTCAAAAAAATCTCAAAAACTAAAAGTACTAAGATTAAATTGGTGTGGATTTAGACCTTATATTAAATGTTATCTGCATGTTCAATGGTTAGCGAATTCAGTTTTCAAAGAAGTAAAAAAGATAAATATTTCATAACCTAATCAGCGCATCCAATACCATAGTTAATCTAATTAATATGTTAATATAACTAATGGTTTTCAATAATCAAACACCCTATATCCACCTTTATACTAGAACTAAAAGCAAGATAGTTATGTCAAAAGAAATTGAAAACAAAATCAATTCACAAACTCATAGGAACATAAGAAAATATATGGGCATAAAATCATAAAATCTCATCATTAATTGTTTATATGAAACCATGTTTTTGCTTTATGGGAGACATAATTTTCAAATCAAGCACACTATATCAAAAACAGATAGCCTTTGACCAAAATTTATTCTTCCAATGAAATAAATCAAATGTTAACATCATAAATAAAATAAGAATTTCTTTTAAAATATCTGCAGATAATGTAATTGAAATAGTATGATTAAACCGAGTCAAATGAATGATGAAACAGTAATGAAACTCGCCTTTTTTTACCAAACAATAACCTGAGGCGTGAGTAGAAAGGATATATGTTGAAACAACAAGTAATCCAAAATTCTCATATCTACATAGGTTGAAATTAAAAGAGAGCCAAACTAAAGTATGTGGTATAGAGAAATACATGTTTTCTGTATTGCTACAATGAGGTTGGTTCATTGGAAAATAGTTAACATTATCATGATTGTCTCGCCCATCGATTGAGCTTTTCCACTTCCATCGCAAAAAAGGTACAATATATGAACCGAGGAAAAATAAAATTCAGGAAATACAATGATAAAATCAGAATAAAAGAAAAAAATTCAAAAGAGCTAAATTCAAGAGAATAAAATACAGTGTCATTGTTGACTCAGAGTAACTGCTAAGGAGAGTTTAAGAACTTGAAACCACATAATCCAAGTTAACTAATATAAGATATAACTCATTTCATAAAATATAAAGCAAAGAAAAAATTACATTTAACACTATCTTTAGTACTACTTTTAACATTTGCAAATTTCTAAAAACTTTAGAATTAAGGTAACTTCCATTTATGTGTTAAATCATAAATAAAAAACTAAAATTCTGGCAGATTTTACATGAATTAAAATAAGCGTAAGCTGCATCACTTTTCAACCCATGCATCTCTTTTGTTTATACGGTATACATAAAGAGGATTTTGTTCAGAAGACTATAGCTTTGCAAAAGTTTAAATTATTACAAACATCCTTCTCTTTTTGTTTAACTGATTCTGAAACTGATCTATATTATTATCTAGATTAGAAAAATAATACTTTTCTTGTTATGTAACATTGTATCTTATTATATAGCAGCAGTAGTAATACACTTTGTTCAATTTCAACTACATGATATTTGCCAGTTTCTTATCAACTTTAACAAATGAATTACAAATACTTATGAAGTATTCATAACTTATATTATTTCATAACAATATCCATCATATAAAGCAGCTAATCTCCATATATGGTTCATTCAATGCTTTCACGAAACAGAACAAATTTCATCCAATACATACAATTATACTATGAACAACAGTGACCATGTCGTTTATAACTAAATCAAAAATTATCATTATAAGGTTACCAAACTCGGTCCTTTTCAGAAAAATCGTCAGAAATTGGGATATAGAGTGGCTTTTAGTCAATACTGGGCCAAGAATTCATCCGATTCGTTCCTAGTTGTAAATTTACTTCAGCCTAAATTTGTCAAAAAAAATTACAACACATATAACATAAATGCCCACTGTTTGATCAAACTTCACATTTATTAGAATCAACATCACCATTAATAGATTGAAACAATACATAAAACTTGAAAGATATATAGCTAATAATACACCTACACGATATACTAAAAGTATTTAGTAAAAAGAAATTATGCAATAAAAGATTATGTTGTCGAAATTTCATACTTATGTTCTCAATTATGTGTTATGCATGAAATATTGATAAATCTCTCTTACTTGAACCTAGGTATCATTATGAATTGTTAATCATTAGCCATATTACTTATGTACCAACAATGGCTATAAAGTAAACCAAACTACTTATTTTCCATAAGCGGAAATCATAATTCATGCTCTACATTTAGCTAGTAGAATAGGTAAGTAACATCCCTGACTAAAATTTCAGTAGCATGTGTGGATTATAAAACAAAATAAAGGATACACTTAAAAGATTTGATTTTTGAACAAACTTGTCAGCGATATCTATAAACCTGAAAGATTAATGCTTTCACACTATTGAATATGAGAAGTTGTAGCACATTTAGAAACGAAAGAAATTCATTCATTCCTTTTGCATGCTATGCCATCATAATGTAAATTCAAAATTTTGCAGTCCAAGCGTAGAAAAATGAAACTTAAGTTCAAATGAAAACACCATATATTTAGTATCCAAAACATACAATATAACAAAAATGACAGTAATACTTGTTCAAAGTCAGTCATAAGTGGAAACTGACTTATTTTTATAATTTGAATTTAAAGATCTAAACGAAAAAGAGATGGTTCAAATGAATGTTTCTTAAAGTTGTCTTGTATCTTTGTTAATTTTTGTTTTGTCTTCAAAATTTCTTAATTATGATAAATTGAAAAACAAAAAGAATAAAGGGATCATGTAAACACAAACTGAAAATTAAAATCATTATGCCACCTAGTTGTTTAAATAATGAAAATAGAGCATTATAAAATAAAGATAAAAATATGAAAAGCACATTAATGGAAAGTTAGCATGTACATAGTCATAGGCGTATTACTCTTATCATGTTCATAATACACTGATTTGTATTGGATATATATATTGTTTATTAGAAACCTGATCGAATAGGAAACAGAGTCCGTAGAAGCAACATTGACTCAAAGTTGTCTTCATCCAATCATCAACCATCCATAATTAAATGATAATAGAAAAGCACATTCGGGTTTAACTAAAGGTTAACATACATTTGATGATGAAACAACTATCTCGATGATAAACATCTAATTTAGATAGTAACATAAAATATGTTAATAGTTACAAAACTGGAATCATAATCAATTTTAGTTTTAAGATGAAAAAGAGATAATCTCATTTAAGTCATTCAAGCAATCAAGCCATTAACCCAGTAAAAACATGTAAAAAAAATTAATGGGTACCTTCTTTAACAAAAAGTCCATCATCACTTCCGACTTTAGTGATAGAGAGTTGAATCTCAATCGTAATATAAAATTATGCATTTTTTGTTCAATTAAAAAAGATACAAATTACAATCAATGATTTTAAATAGTGTATTCGCAGTTTTAAATATCCGACTTGAACTTGGTTCCACTTGAAAGATAGATGTGATCTTGTGATCGAAAAGAAGTAATGGCAGTAAATAGAGTAAACATATACCTCTTAACAACATCAGAATCGATCGACAAACCACTTGGAACAACTCTAATCTTCTCCTCAACTTTTGAAGGATCGACCAACTCATAAGCATCTCCATTCACATCCGCCTGAATCTTCTTCCCTGTATCAGATTTCTAAAACATCCTTCAATCAAAAAAAAATGCACACTTAAAATTGGAATATCTAATTTCAATTGGAAAAACAAAATCTCACCTTGATTGAAAGAGAAGATAGATAAATTAACAGCAAAATGGCTAAGGAAATAAGCGATTTCTTCATTTTCAAACAGTCAGCGAGCTTTCTAAACTGAGATCTGGAACGGACTGGGGCGGTGAGGTATATAAATTGAGTATGATGTTGGCAAATAACCGACGTCCCTATACGATTTTTGTTGGTAACAGATGAGGAATAAATTAACAGTAATTGATGAATTTATAAGGTTGATTTGTCTGTTGAAGCATTGGAGAAGAAAAGGAATTTTTGGAGAACATGGAAGTAGAAAATGAGAAAAGACGCTTGTTGGTGGGGACATGGGAGCGTAACTATTGATATCGTGATGAGTCGTGGGTACAGGAAAAATGTCTAAACTATCCAACAACAACTGTTTTCAACTATTATCAGATGGGGGTATTAATGAAAATCCAAAAAAGGCTTCACTTTGACCCTTTGACCAAGGGTTTTGCTTTATAGTATAAGATATATATATCATTTAATTATACATATATAGTTTATATTTAATTACAATATCAGTCCATGGTAATAACTGATCATATACTTTTATACATGTATATTAATAGCAATGACAATTTTTGACAACTATAAAATAATTTTATAATTATTTAATATTATTTAAATCAATATAATATGTAAATAAATTTTGTAAAATAAAATATGCTTTGAAAATTAGTTTTAAAATTTTACAAAATATTTTATCATAAGATAAGCTCTTAGCCAAAAAATTCATCTTAAAAAAATTAATTTTTCTATTTTTAAAAATTATTATAATAAACGGTTGAAAAACAATAAATTATATAAAAAAAAATTGACCAAAAAAATTGTGGAAAAAATTGTCAAACTTTAAAATATTGTATAATATTTCTGGAATTTTAAATTTTGAATAAAGTGTTTCAATTATTATTATTATTATTATTTTATCTATTTTCAAGTGAATAATTAATTAATATATATTTTTAAATAAAAAATAAATAATAAAATTTTAAGGTCTTGTACATATGATCTAGAATTATTAAAAAAATTATTTTGTTGATTAATATATATGTGTGTGTGTATTAAGATATTATAAATATGTTTATAAATAAATATATATATATATATATTATAAAGAAATTTTGATTTAGATATATATATATATATAGTTCATAAAAAAACTATATATTATGTGTGTATATATATGTATTATTTTAATATTTATTACAATAATATGCAGATATATATTATTAATATTATATATATTATTTTTATATATAAATATATATATATATGTGTGTGTGTGTGTGTATTTATATTCAAATATTTTTATTTATAGAAAATTATTTAAATAAAATTAGCATATCTATATATTGACACACACACACACATTTACAATATTTATACCAGTAACAAGTTTAATACATACTATACTTTGACAACATACAATATATATTGAATGAGCTAACGTGTCTGTTGCAATATAAATCCCAACATCTATATACGGGCATGTTATGCCTTACACGAACTATCATGTTACACATGCACACACATACATATATGTATATTTATATGTGTTACTATATAAATTAAATAAAGCAATATAATTTATAAATTTAAATAAAATAAGAAATTTATTTAAATAAACTTTAGAAATGTTCTAAATAAATTAGACTTCATAGGCCCAATGAAGATCCACTAGGGTAAAAAATATTGAAATTCACCCATAACTTCCACTACGGGTTAGCCTAGTTCCAACAGGACACCATACTAAAGGTCCTCCCGCTTATGGAAGCTGCATTAGTGATTTGCAATCAGCAAACAAAACTTAGTTGCTGAACCACCCAGTTTGACTTGTGAGTTACTTAAAGTCGGGGGCAAACCACCCATGCTTATTTTCATCCTAGGCCTAATTCAAGCTGGCCGTGTGGCACGCATCAACTATTTATTCATTTTTGAAGTCATAGTAGTGGGTTGAGGCCCAATAAACCATCTCCCTACTCTCGTGAGGGGTAGTTCAATAATACTGATACTTGTTTAAATTTTTCAGGTGATCGCGAAAGTATGCAACTTTGATTGATCGACGCTGATTTCATAATGGCAACCGTCAATGTCGTTCTCAGTAAAAGTTCATCAGAACCACCGTGATACTCAGATCAACAAAGCAAAACCAACAATAAAAATAAGAAAAATCTAACAGTAAAAAAAGCTACTGAACTTCCATTTCAGATCAAATTTCAATAGAGCATCAAAATGAAAAGCAAAGTGAAATCCACATGGGGAAGAGATACTCAATGATTAAAGCTTGAGAATGCTGGTTGAAGATAAAAAAACCTCGAAGGATTAAAACTCTTAAATATAGGAAGTTTGAAGGCTTGGTAAAGAGTAAAAGAGAAGAAGAGAGAGGTTTATAGAAAACAGTGTTCGATCTGAACTGTTAGATTTGATAGGCAGGAGACAATCTGGATGGTGTAGATTTTCATCAATTAGTCTGTCAAATTAACCACTAAATTTGTTTTGTAGTCTTTTGAGAAAGTAACCGCCCCTTCCAATTATACAAAGACAAGTGTCAACAAAATTTAATACGTGAATGACAATGTAACGACCCTGAATTTTTGACATTTGAAATGTTAATATTTAATTGAGTTTAAATGTTCGAATGATAGTTTAATTTGAAATTCGAGATATCAGAATGAATTTGGTAATTTAATTAGTGAATTTAATTGTATGAAATTGGGTAAAATTTTGAAATTGGAATTTCAAGCTTGTTAAAAATATTTTCAAGGCTTAGAAAATCTATATTGATAATCCTGAAGGTATTGGAACTTTCAGAATTGGATTTGGAACTGTTTTGTTCAGTTTTGAATTTTTTTCGTTCAAATCGATATTTAAAAATAGCCTTCCGGGGCACAGTCTCGGAATTTGACGAAACCAGTTTCATTGGATCCGTAATACTGTATTATTATCGGATTTCGATTTTCGTAATGTTTGGAGTGATCGTTTGGCCGTATGCTAAGAAAACACACTGGAAAATATATCGAAATTTAATATTTTAACTTGGTCCAAAAAGCTATCTTCTCCATACGATCGAATTTGGACTCGAAACCTTTTCCATTGTGTTCGGAATAGGCGTATAACATTATAAGCGCCTAGCGGCACGCCTTGATAGGAAGTCGAAATTTTTGACTTCGTTTTCGAGTCGATTCGAATTTGAATTTAAATTAATAATATATGTTGGTCACCAGTTAAAATAAAATCACATTAGAACTTTCTCGTTCCTTCTCCAACACGCTTCATGCAAGAAAAAAATATCTCTCGACCCTATCTCCTTTTCATCTTCAGTTAGAACAAAATCAAAACAAAAGAAAAAAATGGCCGAAGCCCCTGCCGTTTGAAATACAAAAATCAAATTCTTTGAAAATAAATGGCCTGCAAAATCAAATTTGTTCCCTTCCTTCCTATCTACAGATTCAAAACCTTTTCGTTCCTCTTCAGAAAATCTAATCTTGAGCCTCTTCTAAATAAAATAATAATAATAATAATAATACATGAAGCAACGAAAATCGAACTCGATTTCGTATTGAAATCGCAAGGCAAGATCGACATTTGGGTTTTGGCCGCGGGTTCGAGTAAGGCAGCGCGAGAAAGGCGTTCGCGAGTTCAGGAATTTGGCGACGAGGTCGCAATGGAAGCTAGGGCACGGCATGGCTTCGCAGTGGGAATCTCGAGCCGACTTTGTCGAATTTGTCTCGCGTCGCAGTGGTCGATTGACTAGGAGGCTCGACAACCTCAATCTGGAGGTGGCGCAAGCTCGCGCGTGTGGTGGAAGTCGCGTCAGTGGTAGTGATTCATGGCCGTGGGGTTTCGCTCTGATTGGAGTGAGGCGCGGTGGTTCCTAGGAGGTGCGATGTCTCGAGTTTGTGCACGATGGTGGCATCGGCGATGTTTATCATGTTAGTTAGTTCGGCAGAGGTATAGCAGTTTTTAATTCTTAGATAATTTCAATTTAATTTAAATCTGGAAATATATATATATATATAATTTTTCTATACAGTAAGGTTTAAAATCTATCCAGTTTATTTCTGTAATATATATATATATATACAGAGAAAAGAAATAAACAGTAAGGTATATAGATACAATTTATTCGTTTTAATCTGTTATATATGTATATGGATATGTACAGGAAGAAAAATAAATAATATATATGGTGAATTATTTGTTTTACTAATCTATTTAATTATTTTAGTTACCAAAAATAATCTATTAAAAGAAATTGGGTTAAAATAAAATCATTGGATAATTAAATTTACCAAATGAAAATTGGTTATTCGATTATTTCGAATATTAATGAGTTGAATAAATGTTTATTCAAGGTCTAGAAATCGTGAAAACAAGCTGGAACGGAAATGGATTGCAAATCAAAGGTGAGATCTCCTCACTCAAATATTGATGTTGGTAAATTTTAAATAGTCAAATTTAAAATTGGTTGTTTGTGTGATTGTGTGCTTGAATGATGGTTGTTATCTGTTGTATTGAAATAGACCCTATACGCCGCATATTAAGCGGATGTTAATATATTTAAACACATATACCGCGATGTTCCACCTCGAAGTGGAATTGGTATTATATATGTATTTGGAGTTGATTTCATGCATTATATAGCGGATGAGACCCTATGCGCCGCATAATAGCGGATAGTATTTTATAAATCCCATATACCGCGATATTCCACCTCGAAGTGGAATGGGTATTTAATTGTTGTGCTAACATCTGTGGATGCAGGAAAACAGGTTAGAGGGATCCAACTGGATTCCTCAAATTGTATGAATTTGTTTCATATATTGTATGAATTTGTTTCATATGTTGTGTGATGAATTATTGATAATCTGTGAATGATTATATTTGTGATTGAAATTTGTTTTGCTATAATTTAGTCGAATGTATTTTTGGTATCGTTGGATACCAGAAATAAATGAAATTGGATTTTTGAAATTAAAGTAGGAAATTTTAAGTAAATTCTTTTGAAAGAATTGGGTGAATTTAAAAGAAGGAATTTAAAAGCATAAAGTTGATTTTTTTGAAATCTTATCGACTTATTTCCAAAATATGGGGAAAATATATTATTAAATGAGTTTTGAATAATATTGTTGAAAAGTTGAAGAATTTATTGAAAATGGAATTTTAAATAATTTGGAAAGAATAAAGGGATTTATTTAAAAAGTGATAAATTTGTTTGAAATCCAATTGATTTGGTATTGGAAAATAAATCTTTGGGAAATTAATAAGATAATTGATTTGGTGTTTGAAATGTAAATCTGAAATCAATTTGGAATTTGATTTGGTGTTTGAAATGTAAATTTGAAATCAATTTGGAATTTGATTTGGGGTTTGAAATGAAACTGAGAAATCAATTTTGAATTTGATTTGGTGTTTGGAAGTGCAAAATTGGAAATCAATTTGAAAATCATATATTAGTGAAAATTTGGGAATTTAAATTCACAGTGGAAATAAATAATATCGGGAATTTTATTCCGCGAGTGAAAAGTAATTTGAAATTGGTTTTCAAAGTGATGAAGTGTGGAAAAATATATATCTTGTGAAGATATTTTGAAATTTAATAATTTGGGAAAATTCTTTAAATTGGTTGATTGTTGTGAATGTTGTTTGATAATTAAATAACCGACTATCAATATTTGCCTTTGAAATGGCACTTATATTTGTTTTTAAAACAAGCGCTCATTATTCGGTTTAGCCGGGAGAGGACTTTGTGTCATATAACTCATTCCGAATAATGATACGACGTTATGGATCGCAATTGAAGACCGGTGTTGAAGACCGAGTTTTTGCGAGAATGATAGGATAACCTATCGATTGTCTCTGCACTGAGTTGCTCCGGTATAGAGACCTCCACATGTGATGGGACGTCCGATCGAGATTATGAATACCCGGATTGCAAGGGCTTCTTTGGAAGTGCCTTCGATTCTGTTCGAACCCGGAACAGACTTGTATGGTTGTATGTCTGACACTACACTTTGAGATATAAAGCTGATTTCTTTCAAATACATTTCTGTTTGGTGGCGGAGAATTTATTCTCTTAGCTTAACACTCTTCTCTGAGACGTACGAGCACAGAGGTTATGTAGTTGAAGGTTATCAGTGATATACTCCCAATTTGGTAGTGTGGCATGCTAAGTTTTGCTGTGTGTTGATGATCATTCGTTGATCATTTGTGATCAAAGCATGGCTTTCGTGTAAAGCGTAGCTTTGTGGACGAGACCTCATCAAGCCTCACACCCCGGAAATGGTCGAAACAGGAAAATGCGGCAAGGTTATGAGGGTCGCTCCCTTTAGGGTATGTCATTTCCTTTTGGAAAAAGGTGGTATCATGGTATGGAGCCCAGATGCTTTACCTGTGTGGTTGCATCAATCTTATTTACTGTGTGATTGTTGCTTTGTGATCGAGGGCCCTCAGATAAAGGTCGCAAACGACCGAGGGGGTGGCATACTCGTGTGTGTGGAGTTATCTAGTTACAGCTTCATTGCACCAAGAAGCGTGAGATAACTCGGCCTTGTGTTGGCAGAGAGCTAGTTAGTTCTCGGGTCGTCCCTCCAGAGGCGTACCCATGTGGCAGTAGGAAGTTCCTTAGCCTGACCATTTGTTGGAAAATCCAAAGAAACAATACGAGCTTGTACGGTTTTAGTTGTATAATGTGCTATGGAATGTGGCGGTAACCTGCTATTGAACATAGTAGCTATAGTAGGCATACAATTGTATGCTGGCTAAGATTAATATTATACCTTCGAAATGTTTTCCACACTATGCACTAATAATAATATTAAAGTGATTTTGCGTATTAAGCATATTTGACTATCATAAGGAGAAATCTCCTCCAATTCTGCGTTTTCATTGTGTGTGTGGAGGGAGGCCTTATGGTAGTTTCATTTTTTAAAAGCATTGCGAATTTCATTTATTTTCTTTGTGAAAATAACTGTTTTTAAGATCTCACATCAGTCCCACGACTGACTTGGAGTTTATTGTTCCATTTCTAAACTCTGGGTGCCCACAATTTTCCACACGGGCAGCCTAGAGTCAGGTTATCAGGTCATTCTGAAATTCAGAAGTTGCTGTGGAGATCTGGAGGCGCGCTGGATGGCGAGACATATCACTTATATTATGTATTATCCGCTGTGTATTCTGTATGTGGACAAGTTTATATAATTGTCCAGTGATGTGTTGTTGTTGTAAACTCTGATGATGTATGTATAAACTGATATAGTTCTTTGTGATAAAGATTATTTATTCATCTATTATATATTGTTCCGCTGCGAATGTGAGATTCTGATATTGTTTCTGTTTCTTCTACCTCTTCTTTTTCAACTCTAATGATTCAGTTTTCCAGCATTTGATTGCGCGGCATTTGATACAGTGGACGTATTAATGTCGACTTTCGAGCGTCGAAAGATCGTATCGTTACAGACAAGCCCGTCCGTACTAGCGAGCACGAACTTGAGGGGCAAAATGTTGCTCAATTTTCTCACATATAATAAGGGTCGGCCTGCACCTTAGCTCGTATGTTAGCTCGCATGGTTTCATTTGCCTGAGTCCTGGCCTACACGGTTCCATTTATCAACATCTTGGCTCACATGGCTCAAATGGCTCAAATGGCTTGTACCTTAGCCAACCTATCTCACTAGGTCTGCATCTTGCTCAAGGCGTAAGGTCTCGGTTGTAAAAGGCAACTTGCCCGTCATCAATGCATGATAGCCATACCAAGCCCGCAATGTCGTCGACGGTCCAAGACAAATTGTGGCCCGTTTGTGAATGATTATTCATGGGAGAGTGACCTAGGCAACGTGCCTCGCCCATACTTCAATCAACCTAGACAGTTTCATAATCCTTTCTTCGACTAGGTCTTCCACTCGCCTTCCACCCTAGCCGCCCACTCCATATGATGGTCTCTTGCCTTGGCGTAGTCAACTTTGGCCACAGGCACTAAACCGCTAAGGGCGCCTGACCGACATGGCAAAAAGAAAGTACGTCCACACCATTTTTCAAATGGAACTGACACATACTGCACTGATCATATGCAAAAGTGGCACTGTGATAGCCTCTTCTTGTCCCCTACTCCGACGTTGGAAATGTACCTCTGCTCAACCACTCCCTCATTGTATGTCATCCGTCCCTATCCTTGATCAAGGCATGCTCATGTTCAAACCACTAGTTGGTAAACATCTAAACCCTTCTTGGCATCTTAGCAAGCATACATCGCAGTCAGACAATGTCATCTACGGCTTCGAGCAATTTCCGGACCAAAACAACACCATCAAACCATGAGTTTCTACATAGATTGGAGAACTCAAGCTCTTATGCACTCATTTCTCTTGTTATTATCTCAAATAACCTAAATTATTGTAAGAAAAACAAAAGTATAAGAAAAATCCTTAGATCAACTTCGATCGAACCACTCTAAAGTTGTGTATTTTTACTTATTGCACCTTTTCTTCCTCTTTTTACATTATAAACCAAGTTATCAACGAGTAAACTTCACTAAATTAACCTTGAATCCTAATTCGTGGTTGGCTAAAATTTTAGTCAATAATATGATATCTAAAATAAAATATTTACCCTCCTTCAATACACACACACACATACATACATACATACATGTATATACGAACCATGTCAGTCGAAAGCAGGATAAATGTGTCAACTTAAAAAATTCAAATTAGGATATTTGTTGATCCAATGAAGTCTAATTGATTTGAGATCCAATCTAAAATTTATTTGAAATAAAATCTTATTTTATTTAATTTGTTTAAAAGGAAGTTTAATCTAATTTAAACTAAATATATTTAATGAGCATATCAAATACATTCATATGTGTATAGTGCGCAAGTAACATATAAACAACGTACATGGTTAATGTGTACGTTTGTAGGTGTTGAGATTTGCACCACAATAAATAATTTTGCTTTTTATATATACTTTTGTTTTCCATGGTTTTATTTTGAAATTATAAAAATATTAATTATATATACACAGACATAGTTAACTTATATTTTTATATAAGAGAGAATTAGGGAGATGGACAAACTTTGGGAAAAAATTAGGCTGAAGGACAACAAGTTTCATTTTTGAGCTGAAGGACAAATTTTGAAAAAAAAAAGGCTAAAGGACAATGCTAGTTATAACTAGCATTATATTTAGTTTCTACACTATACAAAATGCAAGTTATAACTAGTATTATATTCAGTTTTACACTGTACAAAATGCTAACTATAATTAGCATTGTCCTTCAGCCTAATTTTTTTTCAAAGTTTGTCCTTCAGCCCAAAAATGAAACTTGTTGTCCTTTAGCCTAATTTTTTTTCAAAGTTTGTCCTTATGCCTATTTTCCACTATATATTTTATGTTATAAAATACTTTTACAAAGTAATAGTAGTTTACATATATTTATAATGTAATACTTAATGAGGTTAAGTGTGCATTTAAGAAGAAGAAAAGGTGGAGATCATTTAACAAAAGTTTACATATATTCGCAAGGGGGAATTAGTTTAAAGGACAAAAATTTGTATTTTTTAGCCTCAAGGACATAACCTCCATTTTTTTTGAAATGGTATTTTATATACAACATGTCACTGGGAAAAAATATCACATGTCAATAAACGTTCGAATCATGCTACGCAAGTTTTGAACTTGTGACCTCTCGCACCAAGGCCGAATCACTTAACCACTTGGACAATGGTGCTTAACACAACCTCCATATTTTAGCCATAAAGACAAACATTCTTCCAAAATTAGTCATAAGGACAAACCACCAAAATTACCAACTACCACTTCTCGCACCACCACCTGCTGCCATCACCTGCACCACCAACCTCGCCGCCGCTCCCAAGACCACCACAATTGCCAAAACCTAAAATTTAGTAGTAGGTTCGACATTGCTACTATGTAGTATCATTTTCCTTTTATAAAATAAAATGATACTAGGCAGTAAATGTCATTATAACCTAAAATACACACACACTCTCTCTCTCTCTTCTACTTTTCCAAGTTAAATTTACTCCTTCATAATCACCATCAATACATATCCTACTATACATAAAGAAAAGATGCATCGTTAATTTTAAAAAAAAAATAGAAAAACTGATAATGCACATTATCATTTATATCTACTATCAAAAAGCTTATCAAATATGTATAAAGCTGCTACTATCAAATGTATATCTATTATAAAAAAACTCCTACTATCAAATGTGTATAAAACTGCTACTATCAAAATGTGTATAAAACTGCTACTATCAAAATGTGTATACAGTATCATTTACTGCTACTATCAAAAACATAAAATGTGTATAAAACTGCAATTATAATTCATAAAGACTATCAAATGTGTATAAACTTCTACTATAATTCATAAATACTATTAAATGTGTATAAACTGCTACTACATTAAAAAAACTAAAATTCATAAACTGCTACTATAAACATAGTAAATGCACATTTCATGTATAAAATGGTACATATTTTCAAAAAGTTCTAATAAAAATTCATAAACTGCTACTATAATTCATTAATACTATTAAATGTGTATAAAATTCTACTACAACTCAAAAAAAAACTACAATTCACAAACTGTTACTACAAGCATATTAAGTATTTAAAATAAAATAAAATGATACTACAATTGTAATTTTTATTACAAGTAAAATACAATAAACAACGTAGAGCAAACTGATACTATATGGTATATTTTATTC
The DNA here is from genome assembly GCA_030737815.1 of Allium fistulosum. NCBI lineage: Eukaryota > Viridiplantae > Streptophyta > Magnoliopsida > Asparagales > Amaryllidaceae > Allium > Allium fistulosum. Next base: position 78,242,423 of record CM060908.1, on the reverse strand, counting down.
TTATTTAATTCAATTAAAAATATTATTATAACTCGTAAAATGTACTACAAAATAACATTATAGTCTAAGATTACACACTCCACCTACAAAATGATATTACAAATCATAAAAATACTACTACAAATCAAATAATATTAGATACTTCAAAACTGCTACTACAGTTCATGAAACTGATACTACAAGTAGCACTATCCTTCTGCTATATTATAGTGTAATGTTTGTCATTTTAACTAAAAAATTAAGAGCATGTTCTTGAAACTAAAAAATTGATGAATTTTTTCCTTCATACTATTTTCCTGTATTCATAATACGATAATTAATGAATTTAAGTAGACTTTAAGAAGAGAAAAGTGGAGGTCCTTTTTCCTTCCTCTACTCATTCTTTGTTTTCCTTTTCAAATCACATTCGAACATTCAAACCCTTTTTCATATTAAAATTAATTATGACTAATTTTATATGTTTGAAATTTAAAATTAACATTTTGAAATCTAGCTTTGACTTAAGAATTGTTGAAATCAGATCTATGTTTTTAAATAAATATTATTTAAAATTGAAATATAATACGATTCCATTTCCATAAGAGAGACTATGATTTTTATGGTGGCTCGTCGGGCCTATCACAACCCTCCTTCTTTATCCTGGCTTGGGACAGGCGGCATAGAAAACTACACAGGCGAAGCTACAAGAGCGAGGACAACATGCAAAAGTACAAAGCGACAAATAAAAACTCAAAGAGAGTGGTGAGTGAAGCAAGGGGTCGGGCGTATAAAGATCTATATCAAAAGCTAAGTATGAATGATGGTGAAAAAACATCTATAGGACAGCTAAGCTCCGCAAGAGGAAGACGAGAGACTTCAACCAAGTTAAATGCATCAAGGATGAGAATAATAGACTTTTGGTGAAGGACGATGAGATAAAAAATAAATGGAGAGAATACTTTGACAAGTTATTCAATGAAGAAGGTGATAGCACTACGATCGAGTTGGATGACTATTTTGATGACACCGGCAGACATTCTGTTTGGAGGATTTTAGTGTCTGAGGTAAAGGAGGCGCTAAAATGGATGAAAATCGGCAAGATGTTGGGGCCTGATGACATCTCCATCGAGGTGTGGAGATGTGTTAGAGATGTAGGGATAGCATGGCTAACTAGTTCAATAATATTTTCAAATCAAACAAGATGCCAGATGAGTGGAGGAGAAGCATATTAGTTCCAATCTTCAAGAATAAAGGAGATATTCGAAGATGCACAAACCAAAGGAATTAAGCCTATGAATCATACAATGAAGCTTTGGGAGAGATTCATTGAACATCGATTAAGAAGGATGACAAACATTTCAAAAAACCAATTTGGTTTCATGTTTGGGAGGTCGACCATAGAGACGATTTTCTTGATAAGACAATTTATGAAGAGATTTAAGGAGCAAAAGAAGAATCTACACATGGTATTTATCGATTTGGAGAAAACTTAAGACAAAGTACCGAGAAAGGTTATGTGGTAGGCTCTAGAAAAGAAGAGAGTCCCAACAAAGTACATTACCCTTATCAAGGATATGCACGATGATGTTGTGACTAGTGTTAGAGCATGCGATGGTGAAACCGATGACTTTCCCATTAATATAGGATTACATCAAGAGTCAGCTTTAAGCGCTTACATTTTTTCCTTAGTGATGGATGAGGTTATGAAGGGTATACAAGGTGAGATTACTTGGTGTATGCTCTTTGCTGATTACGTTGTGCTAATTGACGAAAGAAGGATAGGGGTTGATAGATAACTATAGTTTTGGTGGCAGACTTAGAATCAAAAGATTTTGTAACAACCCGCATAGTTATCGAATTTATATTTAAATACTTTATTTAAATATTTTATCGTTAGTTGGATGTTAGTCCGAAAAGCTACTTTTTGCATACGGTCAAATTAGGACTCGACACCACCATCATTGAGTTCAAAATGACGTTTGCGATCTTTTTGAGTGTAAGCTTCGATATGTTTGGAGATAGTGAAGTTTTCGTCACTTTTTCCCGCCTTTGACTTTGGTTGGACTGCACCCTTCTAACTCAGCCCCAACCCACCCCCTCTTCCTCACTTTATCAAATACTTCAAGCTTTATCAAAAATGGTGGTGGGAAGTGGAAATTAAAACTCCAAACTCAAATTCTATAGCAAATCCAAGATTTAACTCCAAATCCAAGTAGAAGAACATAGATTCAAGCTTATTGTGATTCTTGCTTTGCTCTCAAGCCCCATCTTCATCAATTTCCATGCAAAGGTGAGATTTTTGATCTCACATCTTGCCTATATTGTCATTGGGTTGTTGGGAATGATTCCCCATCGCTTTAGCATGCATATTTGCTTTTGGTTTGGATTGAATTGGCGAGAAACCCAATTTTTCAGCATTTTTGGCAAAATCTGGGCTATAGGTCGTACTGTCTCAAAGCCTCTGTCTGTAGATTTTCGTTCTGGTGCTAGGTCGCTCACGAGTTAAGCACTAGGTCGCTCGCGGGTTAAACGCTAGGTCGCTCCACTTCTGGGTCGCTCGTCATGGCTTATCTCGTAGGCCGTCTTCGACCTAAGCTCCAGTTAGGTCGATCGAGTTAGGTCGTTGGACCATTTACACTAGGTCGTTAAGTCGTTCGTGTGTTAACTCGTAAGTCGTTCGACAATTAGGTCGTTTGATAGCTTTAGGTCGCTTGCGAGTTAAGGCTTAGGTCGCTTGCGAGTTAAGGCTTAGGTCGTGTGGCCATTCTGCTTAGGTCGCAAGGCCACTAGGTCGCTAGACCTTTGTCACTTTAGGTTGTATGACCTTGGCTAGGTAGTTAGGTCGCACACTTCCTTAGGTCGAACACTTCCTTAGGTCGCTCGGCTTGCTTGCTTAGGTCGTTCGCCTTAGGTCGTGAGCCTGTAGGTCGTGAGTTTTAAGTCGCGAGTCTTAGGTCGCGAGTTTTAGGTCGCGTTTCCTTAGGTCGCGAGTTTTAGGTCGCGTGCCCTTAGGTCGCGAGTTTTAGGTCGCGTACCCCTTAGGTCGCGAACCACGTTAGGTCGTGTACCCTTAGGTCGCGAACCACCTTAAGTCGCGTACCTCTGTTAGGTCGCTCGCCCCTATTTTGCCGTTTCACTGTTTAGCTCGGCTATGAGTTAGGTCGCTCGCGAGTTAACCCTTAGGTCGCTCGACACTTCAGATCCTTAGGTCGTAAGGCCTTAGGTCGCACCTCATTATTAGGTAGCGCCACACTGTTAGGTCGCGCACTTCGTTAGGTCGCTCATGAGTTAGCACTTAGGTCGTTTGACCTGTTTCCCCTAAGTCGTTCGACTTGTTCTTCTGCTAGGTCACACGGCAGTCTTCCCTTTTGAGCTGATTTCCTTGGATTTTGTTCACGTCTTTGAATGTGAATTTTTGTGATAGATTGTTTCAACAATCGCTTTATGACTTGTCACTTTAAAGATATATGAAGGTTTCAATACTAGTAGTAAATATCAAAACTCTTTCATCAAAGCGTCAACACTATTTTAAATATCAAAAGTTCGTTTTCTCAAACCGATTTCCAATCTACTAGTATATACAAGCCTTTACTTCACTCGAATGAGAAATCGACTTAAACGACTTAGTAAAACGAGTGGTATGAAACGCTTGCGTTCACTTCGTCGGTTAGCTCTTGGACTTGTTCGATTGAACCCTTTTTGTGACGATTTTCTAGTGAAGATCTACAGTTTGTTCGTAAATATTTAAGTTAAGCAAGTGGTTATGGGACATGAAGCTAAACTCATATATTTACTAGCTTGGTGTGATTGACACTTCCTGATGATCATGACGATCATTTTTTTGATTTAGACTAGCGATTGAGCGATGTCTCTTTGTCTGCGAGGGAGACTATACCCCGTTTATGTGATGTTTCGCCATCACATATGTAGGGTAGCACCCTACGGTCTTCGGGCCATTCTTGTGTGAAAATTTAATGGATAGCTTCCATGAGATAGCTTCTCGTCATGTGTTTTACGCGTAGGTGAGTTTTCATGCTCCCATTCATGTGTTAGGCCTCCCCCCCTTTTTATGTGTTTTCTGGATTTCTTGTGATGATTTCTGGAATTTATGCTTCACCAATTTTCATGATTTTCATTGATATGATATCAGTTTTTGTGCATTGGTGAATTTATGTGTTATTGACTTGTTATGAATACAAGTTTAGGGTATGATACCCTACTTTATCTTTGAGAAAATTCTGGTGATATTGATTAATCTTTTGTTGATTATCATTTACATACTTATAGTAGTATGCCGTTATGGTTGTAACATGTTCATGCCATATTATTTATCCTATACATTATCATCTGATATTTATAGCTAGACTGATCCGTTTATTATTTTCTTATAAATAATACTCGGGTCAGACCGAGATGTTACAGGTGCTTCTTCTTGACTTCTCTTTAGGACTATTTTGACTTTTGGCTAACTACTTAGATTACTAGTTTTTGATTGTACGCATTTGGGATATAGACTCTACGTTGTGTACTTATTCTTTTGTATAGCACGTGTTGCTATTCTTTTGTATTATCGTGGATCTTTCTGACCACTACTCTGATGTACACTTTCATGTGATATATATATATTTATTCATATCTTCTTCCGCCTTTGTGATATGGATGTCTGTGACTGATTTATGTTATGATTACTTCTATGTTTGTTTCCGAAGATTATATATAGCCACCGTGTGATAGCTTTGTGTTTGTATCGGTATGTCGGATTTCCTCCTTAAAAGATATGCATTCTATTCTATCTGACATATCGGTGCTCGCACAAAGAAGTTACATGGAGGGTCGCTCCTCCACAGCCTTATTCTCCATGCTAATTGACAGCACTACATCGTAGTGTTCTTGGTTAGCGTGGGTATAGAGGTGGGGCATCACAGATTTAGACTTAGCAGAATTAAAACATAGTATATGAAGTACGTGTTCAGCGGTGTCAGGTCAGAGGATGGAGATGTCATTTTGATCGGACAAGTAGTGTCCAAGAAGGAATCCTTTTGATATTTAAGGTCAACGTTGCAGTATGATGGTGAGATTGATGAAGATATTAGTTTTAGAATTCGAGCGGGATTGGTGAAACGGTGACTAGCATTTGGCATTCTCTGTGACAGGAAAGTCCTACAAAAGCTTAAAGGAAAGTTTGACAGAACGACAATTAGGCCTGCGATTTTATATGCGCATAATGTTGGCCTACTAAAAGACAACATGTCCAGAAGATAAGTGCAGTAGAGATATGTATGCTACAATGGAGCTATGGTCATACAAGACGAGATCGAATTAGGAATGATGATATACGTAACAAACTTAGAGTAGCATCAATTGAAGAGAAGCTAGTCCAACACCATTAAAGATGGTTTGGACATCTCCAACGGAGGCCTCCCGAGGCATTTGTGCGCGTTGGAATTATAGGCCACATCGAATGCTCAAAGAGAGGCAGAGGTCTACCAAGGTTCATATGGGAGGAAGTAGTAAAAAGGGACTTAAGGGATTAGAATATATCCGAAGAGCTGGTGTCGGACATGAGCGTGTGGAAGTTAGTGATCCACGTACCAGAACCATGAGCTAGGAGTTTTTTTACTTAGGGTTGATTAGGGGTAGTGTTATAAGTTTTAGATTACAAGACTAGTGAATAAGAACCAAAGACGTAGTGTTTGGTCTTCAGTCCATATTACTATTAGTACCATTATTACTATTAGTATTATTATTATTATCATGGTTTTTTTTAATTTCTTTGTCTATTTTAATTTTTTGATTTAATTTAATTTATTATTATTATTATTTGTTTAATTATTCTACTTTATTTTATTTTTATCTTTATTTCAATTTTCACCTTATATATATATATATATATATCTAATATTATTACTAGCAAGATCTCAAATTGTTTGAAAATTGATATAAAGACTTTCTCCAATGGCGTCTCTTTCTGGCTTCCTTTCGCCCTTCTTGTAGTTGCGTTTCCTCCTATCTCCCTCTCGCCTGTCCTTTCATATGTCGCCCCTCCGTCCCGTCCTTCACTCTCCCTCCTCATCGCCTTCTTCCTCCAGATCTGGCTAGGTGGATCTGCCTCCAGCTCCCCCTCGTCTATTGCCTCCATCTCTTACTGGCGATGATTTTCCTCCTCTACCCGTTCAAAATCTTTCGTCCACCGCAGCTATCGTCAGTCTTAGTTCGAGCTCCGTAGCCTCGTTGCCTTTGGCTGGTGAAATCAATTTGTCGGAGTTTGGTTCTGTGCCATTGCAAGTAAATGTGAATGTTGTCTCTGAAGGTAGTGGTGAGGGTATTGGCATTTCTGGACGTGAGTTGAATATTGTTGTTGCTGTTAATTCGGTCATTGTCCCATGCACCTCTGGTGTTCGGCTAAATGCCGATGTGAATTGTCTTCCCAATTTCTGCAATAAGCATGTTGATGTTTCCATCGAATCTGGCTCTGATGGTTTTCCTATCGTCGAGGGGTGTCCTGGTCCTTCTCCTCCTTCCCAGAATTGTTCGAAAACTTGGTCTTCCTTATTCAAATCGCTGCCCCGTAATGCGGGAGATTACATTCCGATTGATTTTGAAATCATTGAGGATCATGGAGTGATGATCCCTCACCCTAATGTCATGCAAGCCGGTTTGGATTTCTGGTCTCGCTACTTGGTTGGTTTCTTTTTGGACCCTAATCACCGCCTTCATGATGCGTCTGGCTTCTGGTCGGCTGTTTGTCATAGGGCTTGGAAGCTTCGAGGTGCTCTTCGTGTTAAGTTTGTTGACTCCATGTATTTCCTATTATTTTCCTCAGCTGAAGATCGATGTCGTGTTCTGGAGGCTGAGCCTTCCTTTTTTGGTGGGCAACCATTTATAATTACGCCTTGGTCTCCTACGGTTGCTAGTGCTCGTGAGCAAGTTCTTTCTATCCCCGTTTGGGTTTACTTTTCGCATATTCCCTCTGCTGTTCAACCTTTGCTTGGTTTGAATTGGATAGCTTGTAATATAGGAAAATTGAAATGTTTTGACTCAAATACGGTTGCGCGTGAAAAATTGATGTTCGCTAAGGCTCTGATTGAGATTTCCCCTTCCAAGCCCCTCCCTTCCTCTATTCCTGTCCAGCTAGCTGTTGGGCACGTGGTGGAAGTCCGTGTTCGCTATGGTTGGGTTCTTGATATTTGTTCCTCCTGTCACTCCTTTGGCCACCTGGCTATCGCCTGATCGAAATCTGTTGATACCGCAGCTGCTCCTAAGATCCCTCTACCGCGGCCTCCACTCAGGAAATGGGTTCCCAAGGTTCCTTCTCAGATTGCTTCTCCTCTTGCGGCTCCTTTATCCATCCCAGTTCCGAGTCCCTGTATTGCTCAGCTTGCTGCCCGCCATCTTCTGTGGCGCCTTCTGATGTTTCTGCGTTTCCTACTCTGGTTCCTGTTCCGCCACTTTTGCCATTGATCGCTGGTGACGTTTCTTCAGTTCCTGTTGCTTCCCCGGTTCCTGGCCTGCAGTGTCCCTCTATTTTTTGGGATGATGCTGAGAGATGTTGGGTTGATCGCATTTCTTCCATGAGATTTAACCCCTTGGATGATTCTTTCTTTAGATTTGTTTCGGATGATTATCTAGACCTTAGATGCCTTTATTATAGACCGTCTGGTGACTCATTAGCTCTTGTTTTGGACGGTTATTTTCGAGATCGAACTCTATCATGCTTGCTGATACATCCTGGGATCGTTCCTTTTTGTATTCTTCTGATTCTGTGGCTTATGATCCTTGTCTTGCTTCCCATTTCCGCCCCTTTGCTGGTCTGCTGGGGAATGTCCCACTGGTGTCTTCCCAGGAATTGGTGGATGATGGTGATGCTACCTCTTTGGAGGAGTAGTTTGTTATCGATTTTCATATTGTGGTTGTGATATGTCTATCACACCCTTGTGATGTCTTCTTTCTTTTCTTAGTAGTTAAGGTGCTTTTACCTTACTCATGTACTTCAAATTTTATTACGTTTGTAATAATAAGTGGACGGTCCACTATAAAACCGGCTGGCCTTGCCAAAAAAAATATATTATTACTATTACTTTTTAATTGACTTTGTCATTTAGTTTTGTATTCCATCTCTAGCCGACCCCAAATTGTTTGGGAACGATGGCTTAGTTGTTGTACTATTTTAAAATTGAATTAGAACATTGGTTTAAAGAAATTATTTAAAATTTAGATAACTTGTAAAAATTAAACTTTTAACCTTTTACTTTTGTAACCATTGTTTTAAATGAATATCTTTTAAAACAAATTCAATTGATATTATATTGATATTTTCATATATCTATTTTAAAAATTGAATCAGAACACTTGTCTTGCAAAATTGTTTAAGCTTTATATAATTTGTTAATAAATAAACCGTTAACTTTTGTAACCATTGTATTAAACGAATACTTTTAAAAAAAATTCAATTGATATTGATTCTTTTCATGTTCAAACCTTTAAAACAAATTTGTTTGGTATTATAAAAAACATCAACATGTTTCCTTATTTTTTCCCTTTTTAATTTAAATAATTTGAATATACACATTGAATCAGGAAACACGAACATATATAAATTCATTCTAACATACGTAAATCTAATCTACATAATTAAATGATGTATATATAAATGATAATAAAATTAAAAGATCACATAAGGAGGTAATCTACGATTTGCACTTTGAATGAAGAATAACTCCTCAAATCTCCAAGATCCACACTCAATCCTTGTAAGAGATAGATGGACCACTTATATGTTGTTTATTTGATGATTTTCATTTAATTCTGGAGTTGATTTTGTTTAGAATAAGGGGATAAAATTTCATCAATGACCATGATAGAGAGGAGAGAGAAAATGAAAGACAAGAATAAAATGAATGAAATGAATCAGTGGATTTGTTTTAATTGAAAGAATGAAACCTTTAAAAAAAATTCAATTGGTACTTCCCTAGTTAATTCCTTTAATTCACTCTCTCCGCCCCTTCCATTTCAATGCATGGTCGTCCATATAGTAGCCATCATATGGCTATAGATTGAATTAGTCAATTTGTTTAAAGTTACACTGATATCGTATTTCGATGCGTGCAAATATAACTTTTATAAGTGCATTCAAGTAATTATAAAAAAACTCCAAAACATCAAATAAATTAAACAAGAATTAACATTTCTCAGATGTTGATTAATTTACAATATTTTATAACTTAACTAAATCATATGGCTTTTCGAAGAATTCATCGTTATGGTTGTACGACTTAAGCTGTAAATTCAATCAATGATTATTATCAAACAATTCGAATATTAATGTTCACACATCACCTTAGCTAGTGGTGTGACAGTTTGACTGAATCTATTGCATGCATCTTTTCGTAAAATCCAAATTTTACTATTTTAAGCGGTACCCCATAATAACGATAATTTACACCGATCCTCTTCATTGAAACTATATCACTTTAGGACCTATGGAACTTGGTTTTAGTCAAAATTGAAATATCTTCCACATTCAACTTAGATATTCCAAACACAAAGTCTTTAGTATAATAATAATTTTTATCATTAACTATACTGCTATGACTTGAGACTTTGATTTTGAGTTGACTACAGTTGACCATGATACCAACCTCTTATAACCGAGGAGGCGAATTCTCTATTGAATAGTGTTTCACTTCTAATGCTTCAACTCCGACCCAACAATAGTCACTCATTGAATTGCTATGTTATGATTTGACTATAATTAAAGTGGAGTATCAACATTGAAGTTTAACAGTATTCTCAAGTCGAGGAACTATGTAACATAATCATTTCGAGATCTCCTTTTTGACCTTAGTTATAATTGATAGAGTTAGGGGTATGCCCTAGGGGCAATTATGTAGTTTGTTACATATATCTAACTCGTTAACCAATCTTGTTCGAAATAAAAGGTATTTTCTTCCTGTTATATACTTGATATAATGTGATTATGTTAATTAATTAACTTAATTAAAAGTATATTTAATAGAAAAATCCATAAATGGTATATTTTGTGATAGTAGTTACAAAGTGTTGTAACCGTGAGTAATTTATCACAACGAAACAAATATACCATTTTAAATGTTCCTAGTCAAGATGCATCGAGACTGGATATCGATGTATCCGTTGAGACTGGAGAACGTAATGCTCTCCAAATGTTGGGCAGTGTATTACTCATGACTGCTGGGGGCAACTAGGGGTTACGTACTAATAGTTAATGGATAACTATGGAACGACTTAATCGATAGTTTTCTGTTGGTTAATATAACTAAGGTCAAACAGAAAATATCGATGTGACTGATTTACACAGTTCTCTCGACTTGAGAATACTGTGGATCTTCAATATGAAAGCTCTGCTTTGATTATAGCCAAATCATGGCATGGCATCCATCGAGTGACTATAGTCGGGTCGAGTGGAAGTATTGGAAGTGAAGCACTATTCAAGAGAGGATTCGTCTCCTCGGTTATATGCGGTTAGTATCACAGTTGTGACGACCCAAATTTTTAACGGTTGTTAATTAGTAATTAATTTAATTAAATCATTGGAATATTACTTTAGATAAGTCGAACAAATAAAATTCTGATAATTAAAATATCTTAATATATATATTGAATTAAAAACTATATTAGAGATTTCATTTTTAATATCTTTGGATGAGATAAATCCCATAGATTAGATTAAAGATAAACGTTCAAATATATTTATATATATATAGATAAACATATAGACAAGTCTTATGGTGTTCAAATATATATATATATATATATATATATATATATAAGCACATAGGTATGTATATATATGAGGATTACACATACATAAGCATGGAGACACACACATATATATATATATACTAGATAAAATAGTGAATAGGCAAAATATACATAAGTAAGTATGTATGTATACCCATAGAAAACAAATATATATGTAAACAGGAAATAATGTGAGATATATATGGAAAACAAATATAATGATAAAATATGTATAAGTATATAGAAAGTGAGAAAATATAAATGTACATGAGCCATATGGAGTAATGGGTTTGCAAATTTATATAAAGAAAGTAAAATATATATAGGAAGGCACAAATGTGAATATGAAAAAAAAAATATAATACATATATATATGTATATATATAAGTAAGAAACATATAGCATTTGTAAATATGGGAATGTATAAGTATATATATGATAACAAATGCAAATGCATTGGGTAAAAACAAATATACATATGAAATGTATGTATATATATGTGTGAACCTAGGGAGACAAGCATTTAATGCACATTCATCTTAAGTATACAATACATCATTTCAAGCATACAAAGCATTGTATCAAGTCAACAGCAAAAATCAAATCAGCCTTTATATTAAATCGGGTCACATTTGTTAAATAAAAAAATAAAATAAAAAGTATATCCTATAAGATGTAAAGTCTGTACAGGGACATGCCAGACTTGCACAGCAAACTCATGCCTATATTTATATCTACACTGCCTAGTATCTCCACATATACATTATGTTCATAAACCTTAAGCAACACAAGCTGCCACTAAAAATTAAAAGAAATCAGAACAACTCAAGTATAGAAGATCAAGCTTGAAGCAGAGGTAGAGGCAAGCAGGGTTCACTCTCTTTTGATAACTGTGAGTATAACCAACCTACGTTTTAATTACAAGACTCTACCCATGAATCTATATGTGTAGCCAAGCTAGATATATATATATACACCTTTGTAAAGGTAAGTTTTTGAGAAGCCTGTAACCGAAAAAAAGGGATAGGCTAACAGCTTTTCAAAACAGAAGTGTGTTCTCTGTTCAAACTTTTTACTTGTGAGTAAATTCTTTAACTTGCTATATCTTGTGTTAGCATGTGGTAAATTTGTGAAGAATAAATTGAAATATGCATGTGTGATGATTTAAGTAAAATTTATGTATATGTGTGTGAAGTATTATGTTTCAGCATGTCTGGATATCTCTTTGTTCTTAGTTCCATGATTCAAAACCTGTTTAAAAATCAAGTTTCTTCTCCTAGAATCCATGTTAGGCTTTCGGATCTAAACGAATTACGTTTGTATAATCAAGTTTTAACTACTGAAAATATTTTAAGACAAAGATGAAGACAAATCTGGTCAGGGAAGAAGATATACAGCAAGATTTCAAGCTATGTCTTTAATTCGAATATCATAATCACTCGAGTTACCTATATCATCGGGTTCGGTCTGGATAATCATGATTTTTAAAGTAAAATTCAAGATTTTTAAGCTTGTGATTGCCGAGATATAGCGGGTTGAACAGGAATTGGTTTTTCACCAAATTCCGACGAACCAATCGTAGATGAGGAACGATTTTTGACCGAAAGATAGCTGGAAGGGTTGCGAGTCTAGGAAAATTGGGTTCGATTTTTTTTAATGAATGGATTAACTGATCGAGGCGGATATAGGGTTTAAGCTTGGGTTTTGTCGTGGTTGTTTTCAAGGCCATTGCGGCATCGAGGATGCGTCGGAATCGATCGGGGTTAAGGGAATAGTAGTGTAGGGTTCTGGCGAAGTTTCGGGGTGGACGGCATGGTGTCCGGTGGACTACGACGGTCGTGCGAAGTCGATTTAGGTGATGGTGTGTTCTGGGTTGGGTTCCTACGGCATCGATTTGTTCGATCTTTGATTTCCGTCGTTTGTGGAGGAGCTGGCTGGTCAAAGAGTTTAGGTGGGTTGTCGGCGACCGAAAGGCATCAGTGTAGTTGATCGGAGCGCCGTCGGAGGTGTGTGCACGTGCACATGGGTCTGTGTTTCAGTATTGTTTTGGGCAGAAGGGGTTCGACTCGGGGAAACTCGGGGAAATTTGGGTTTGTTTTGGGTCCGATCTCGTAGATAATTTTGGTTTCAGATTTTTTAAAAAAAAAAATTAAAACAAAGTTTTTTTTATAGGAGAAGAAAGGGAGACGGGATTGGGTTTGGAAGTGGAAGAACTCGGGTTTTGATATTAGGATATGTTAACAAATTTTCAGAGTAATAAATTTATCAAACAAAGATTTTGAAATTAAACTGTTGGTTTTGAATGGTTATAATTAATTAAAGTAATTGGGAAATGATTACATAATATAATCAAATAAAGGATAATTATTTAAAGTAAATAATTTTAGAATGATTATTTAATTAATGGAATAATTACTTCATAAAAGTAATTGAAGATTAATCAGTTTACTTAAGTGATTAAGATAAATGAATTATCTTAAGATTATTAAGGTTATTAGGATTATTAATTAGTTAATTAATTGATTTAAAATCAAAGGTAATTAATTATTTAATTAAGAAGGAAAATTAAGGGATGATAAATTAAGGTTAATTAATAAATGTAATTAATTAAAAGAATATTTAATTAAGGAAAGTGATCAGAGGATCATTAATGTAATTAATTAATTAGGAAGATTAATTAAAGGTTAATTAATGTGAAGGGTTAAGGCTAATTAATCTATGTGGTAATTAAAGGTTAATTACTTAATGTAATTAAAGAATAATTAATCAAGGAGGATTAATTAAAATGGAGGATTGAAGAATCATTAATTAATTGGGTTGTAATTAATTAATGTTAAGTGAGCAGTATTAAGGTAACCCAAGTGATTAAAGTTGGTGGTTAATTTAATTGGTGATTGATTAAATTAATTAGAAATTATACCTAATACATCTTGTTTATGGATGGTTAAATGATACTGGATGACTTGAGTTGTTGATGGGCGATTTAGATGTGTTGTGATAATGTGTGTTATCTATCTGAGTTGGACTGGGGTGTGGTATGATATCCTGATTATGAATTGTATTGCTTAACAACTTAACAACTTGGATTAGAATGATATTGAATTCGAAGAGACCGGGGTCGGGTATCAATAATACCCGAAACCACTTCGATTGGTAATCTAAATTCTTTATAAATGTGATGTGTGGAATCAAACAGGCTGGAATGAAATAAGTTAAGTATCATGGATATTTAAATTGGGTAATGATTTGTGAACATTGTTTGAGATAAATGATTGACTTAAGTGAGTGAAGAACTCGTGGAAAGATAAGAGTTACCCTGATCTTCATAAGTTATATAGTTTGGTAATTCATATTATATGGGTTTACTCACGCTGGTTTCCAGCCTGACCCGGATGTTACTTGTTGTAATGCTCGGGTCAGACCGAGTATTACAGATTTTTAGGTAAGGACGTTCTGGAGCTCAGGAGGCGAGTTGGATGGCAGGAACGTATGAAGTGTATCCCGCTGTGATATATTGTAGTTTATCTGGGACATGTTGATTTTATCTGTCCAGTGTTTATGTAAATGTTGTAACTCTGATGTATTGATATAAATTAACTGATACAGTTTTCCTTTGTATAACTGTTATATTATTTGATATTATATTTGATCCGCTGCGAATGTGAGATTCTGTGTTTGGTTTCTGTTTCTTCTTCTATCTATTTTCTTCTTTTCCCAACTATCCGGAATTTTCGGGATCGAAAATTTCGGGTCGTTACAACAGTCAACTGAAGTCAACTCAAAGTCAAAGTCTCTAGCTAGAGCATTTCGGTTAATAATAATTGTTATTATTGAACCAAGGACTTTGTATTTGGACTATAAAGTTGAATATGGATGAGGTTGGAATTTTGACCATTACCAAATTCCATAAGTCCAAAGTGATATAGTTTTGATGAAAAGAATTGGTGTAAACAAATGTCACAACCGGGTAACGCTTGTTAAACTAAAATTGGATTTTACCGAAAATGAGTAAGCGATAACCATAATGTCACACTACCTGCTAAGTGACGTGTGAACGTTAACATTAGAATAATTCGATGTTAATCGCTGACCAAATTTACACCCAAGAGTTACACATCCGAAATGATGAATTCCCTTAAGACCGAACGATTTAATTAGTTTATAATTGTTATAAATTAATTAAATTAATTAATATTTATGAAATATTAATTATAAAATTTGAATATGATTTGAGAAGTAAATAATGTTATATATATTTATAACAGTTATAAATATATCGATCGATATAGAATATCGACAAGCGATTAAATTAGATTTAATTGCATAGTATTTTGGCTTGGGCTTAGATAGGTTTAAGGCCCATCATTAGGGCTGCAAAATTTCAGTTTTGGGAAGGTCTAGGGGTGACTAAATCATAGGGAATTGGCTTGGAGAAAATGGGTTGAGATAAGTGAGAATGGGTAAAAAGGTTTTCCTTGTTTCTCTTTAATACAACCCTATATATATATATATGTGTGTGTGTGTGTGTCTCTAAAAATAATGACTAACCTCTTTTGGCCGCCATTACCTTCTACATTGCTGGTTAAAACATAGCTCTCAATCCACTCCAAAATTCTCAAATATATTTCAAATTAAAATTATACTATTCCATAGTTAGAGTTCGGTGATTCCGGACTTGCAATCTGACGAATCAAGAACAGTAAAAGGAAGGTAAGTCATTGCTTCAACGTGGATTTAAAGGCATCATGAAATTGGTAATTTTAATTCATATTACAGAAATTATATTATATTCTATGATCCTATAATGAGCAATTTCATATCTGTTTAAATATATTGCTACTATATGTTTAGTAAGGCAAGATTTTGTAAGTAGATGTAGTTGTCACAAATCAGTTTGGTTATGTGCATAATTTGTTTATTATGCTATTTGATTTATGTATGGACAAATGTTGTTTACTATACAAAATCAATTTTTGTCATTAATAATTGTTTTATATATATTTATTAATAAATTCATATATATATATATTAGTGTATATTTCTCTCTCATAATAGCATATATGCATATATAAGATATATATATATATAATTTAAAAAATTTAGTACACTTTTTTATATATAATATGAATTTACAAATTCGAAAATTTATCATCATACACATATTCATATTTTTAAATTAACATTTATAGAATTTTGAATTTTTTATTATATATAAAAAAATTATTACATTAAAAATTCAATTTTATATTTAAAAAACATTATATCATTCCAGAAACGTATAGAAAAAATTTAGGATTTTTAATAATTAATATTATTTCGAAAAAACTGTTTATGATTTATTAAAAATAATAATTTAATTGAAAAATTCTTCAAAAATTTTCTTAGCCTTTCATTCATGATCCTAAAATTTCAGAAATTTGAAAATTTTAATTTTTAATAATATATTATTTTATATTAAATAATTATTGCCGAAATCAATGTATTTGTTTTTAAAAATAATATTTCAACTTTGAAAAATCTCCAGATTTTTTCTAAGCTCTATTTTATGATCCTAGATTTAAAGTTTGAATTTTCATTAATAGATTATTTTATGTTAATTATTTATGGATGAAAACATTATTTTATTCATAATATATACAAATTAAAATACTAAAATTATTATGTTTGCAAAACTAAGTTAATTTTGAATTATTAATAATTGTTCTCTCTCATTCTATATATATATATATTTATTTATCAATATATAAATGTTTTACGTTCATATATTATATATAATATATTTATACATACATATGTGTGTGTGTATTTTGTAACACATATGCATGCACATATTTGGACAACATACATGACATACAAAATAAGCTAATATGTCTGTTGCGATGTAAATCTCAACATCTACATATGGACATATTATACCTTTCATGGATTATTATGTTATATATGCACTCACACATATATGTATACGATACATTTATGTATAAACTAAATCAAATAAAATTAATTTCATATCTTAATATATTTGAATTTAAATAAAATAAATGATTTTATTTAAATGAAATTTAGAAATGTTCTAATTCAGTTAGACTTCATAGGCCCAATAAAGATCCAATAGGGTAAAATTTTTAAATTCACCCATAACTTCCGTTGCGGGCTGGTCCAGTTCCAACAATAATTAACCATTAGGAAACTCTTGAGTGATTCATTCCATAATTATCCAATAACTATCAGCACATAATCCTTTGGTGCTCCATTAGCCTTGCGTAATACACTGTCCAACATTTGAAAAGAGTTACGTACTTACATACTTTTGTCTCAACAAATGTATTGATATCCTGTCTCAAAGTACCTTGACCAGGAATATTCAAACACTATAATAAAATACCCATTTCACAACTGGCAATGCAAGTTGTAATAGGTCTTTAACAACGGTTGTATAACCGTCGTAATATGCAAAGTTCTAATAGAGTGACTACATTTTACAACTGTTTTTGACCGTTGGAAATAATAGTTGTAGTAGATGTTTATTACAACTATTTTTGTCCATTGCAATAGGATCTTTTACAACTATTTTTGCCCATTGTAATAGGGTCTTTTACAACTATTGTTGTCGGATGTTAGCAAATTCAAATGAGAAAAAAATATAAACATTGCTGTAGTGCACCTTTAAATTTAAAGTTAATTTCCAGTTGAAACCAAAATATTGTACTAATAACAACCACATTCATTCATATTTACTAAAAATAACAAAAAATATTTATATTTCAAAATTCCAAAACGATTCATGTATTCACACCATTTATAAAGTCTTGACATAGTTACAAAACATCATAGTTTAAGCCTAAACTAACATAAAACATGTAGTATTTACTAAAAATAACACAAGATTTGAAATCTAGATCGAATGATATTGAAGTAGACCTTGGAGAAAGGAGGGGGCACGAGCCTATTGCACTTGGAGTGGAAATAGTTAGGATGTAAAATCAAGGCCTGTATAACTCAACAAACTAGATATATTATTTTTATAATTTTAATTTCAATCTGTAGCCCTCCATTATGCAAAAGATGTTCTTCAAATTCAGCAAGTAGAGGTAGAGGTGCAAACTACATAATCTTTATTTAATTTTTATCAGCTAAAATATTTTATAAAATGGACTTTTAGCAGCATGCACAAAATAATGACAATAAGTAAAATGTTGCAAATCTTGAATAGAAATCCAGTTAATGTAATTTATCGTCAATTGCAAGAGGACAGAAGTGGATTAAATTGAACAAGACAGTAGAAATGAACGGATGTAGATAAATGGAGGACTAGGTTTAAATAATAGAAAATCACTAGTGAAAAATACAATATTGAAATGTGAAATATTGAAATACCATAGCTAGCACAACTAAAAATAATTAAGAATGAACTTTACTTGAAAAATCTTTAATAGGTCAAACTTTTCAAGATAAGGATATCATTCATCTACCTCCAAACAATCCTGAAACTTTCTCCACTAACTATTTGCATGAGATTTAAGTTTAAAAAAATCTGTGAGAGGCTATGAGTTATCGGCTAAGTTGTTATGTTATTCATAGTAGTATGATTGGTTACAGTCCCTGCCAGATCAATCGCAATAAGTTTCGGTCCTGCTTCCTCCAATAGAGGAATCATTTGTACCAGCACCATATCCAAAACCCTCTCCATGCATAAGAACTATTTTCTTCGTTTTAATATTGTCGAGGTCTAACGAGATCTATTATAATAGTATAAATAAATGATTCAGGTATCCTTGATACACTGGTATAATAATGTGCATCCATACCTTTGGTATGCGTCGAAATATGATTTATTCAAACTTTTATATATGGATTTTCTGCAAGGTAGATAAAACTCGAGAAAGTAACATAGTCAATAATAATTTAATATGAACTATGTATAATATAAAGATAACACTTTATAGAACTTACAATACCTAAACCAATGAAGGCTTGGATAAAATTCAATCCTTTTGTTCATGCATCAAGTCAAGAAAATGAGTATTCAGAAAACTACTTTAGAAATTTTGGGTTTGTAAACTTTTAGGAATGAAGTAATATACCCCAAAAATGAGGATGCATATAGAACGAAAATTAAATGACCTCAGTTGAACTTTTATGTTTTTGGACCTCATGGTATATAATAGTATAATACTGCGCATGACTCTACAACCAAAATATATAGATGATTTAGATTTAAAGAGTGTGAAAATAAATATAGAAAGTGGTTAAATTTATAAACTTTTAATCAAATATATATATATATATATATTCTTCTTGTTTTCTCAAGCGAGGAAGGGTTTTGAAAATAAAGGATAAAACTCACATGTTTTCATGAGTACAAATATCGTAGTCACTACAAGGAGAAGCAAAATCAGTAAGCATTTGTAAGAAGTAAGTAAATGATGATGAATTTGTAAAAGGAAGTCATTATACCAAATAAATAAGAAACAAAAAGAAATAAAATGGACACAAAAGTAAATATGTGCAAACTTATAATTTTATAAGAAATAGAACAATATAGATTATGCTTTAATTATCTACTCTTTTGAATATTCTAAATTTGTAAAGATGATTTAATTTAGAAATTCAACATACAATTTATGAATATTGGATTCAGCCAATTTATGTTTCTAACTTAATTATCTCACTATTGTTATAACATATACACAAATTGGGCATAAATTTATATGCAACAACAATCTAAAATTCTATTTTGTTCCCTCATTACACATGCTTTTTTTGTTATTTAGAAATTTTACGCACCATACGACCATCCCCGAGTATATCTAAAACAAAGAGCACTAATGGAATAGCTTCTACAACTACAAACATAGTGAATGTTATACTACGTATAGTTTAACCTCATTTAGTATGATTTACCCATAGCAAAAGAGTTCAAACTATATAAAGCACCATTATTAAACATATTTCAACATTAATACATGTATATTGATTCAGAACTTCAACGAAGTTGATCTTATGAACATCTGGTTCAACTCATTGTGTTTTTACTTAAATACATACATCAAGTGGTCTATTTTCTACTTAAACTATCAAACCATTTATATCTAATGGAGGTTAAATCGTTCATTTGAAAAAATGTTCTAGAAAGAATGAATGATTCAAAAACAAAATCGAAGTAGAATAAAGAACCTAAAGTTAACTTGAATGTAAAATTAATAAAAGGGACAATATATGATATATATATATATACAATGCATGGTAACCTCCTAAATTGACGTTTAAAATTCCAAGAACAAACCTTAGTCTTTATTTCAAGAATAAACCGGAGGAGTGAGGAAGAGGAACATGTAAAGGTGAATGCCTAAAGAAATTTCATACTTGTTATAAGTTGACCATATATGTTGTTATATTTGGTGATACAATATTTCCATACTAAAGAAGATTTGGAAGATATTGTTGATTTCAATGATACAATATTTCCAGTTGCAGAAGATTTGGAAAATATTTGAGATAATTACTCAAATATATTGTCTCTTTTATAGTATTAAAGAGAGTAATAAATTATCTACATGAGAAGAAGAATTATTTTGGAAGATTGAAGCAATTAATTAATTCCCTAATTAGCTGATTAAAGAAAGAATCTTATCAGGCACATGTAAACTGGGAGAAACTAAAAAATCAAATGGATAAATGTTTCCCATATTAATAGGAGAATTGATGAGACATTAATTTATGAGCATAAATCAATTACTTCAATCCAAGTAATAATCTCTATATAAAGGCAGATATTAGCATGAGTAGAATCATAATCTCAAGTTGTATTTCTTATTCTTCTTCTTAGCCTCTATTATCAATCTTGTAAAATTTTATTTTCTTAGAAATAATAAAATCTTCTCTCCTCGAAGTGGATGTACACTATCTCGTGATAGTCGCGATAGTGGAACCACTATAAATCCGTGCGTGAACTTTCTATTTACTTTCTCCTATGATTTACTGTTCTATTCTCTTATTTCTGTTTGTTTTATCGTACTACAACACGATCTTATTGCTTCCATATTTGTTTGGGTTGATTTACAGTGATTTATGTGAAACCTACCCCAACAGTCTGGTATCAGAGCATTGAAGGTTGTTGTTGAAGTCTAGGGCTAAAAGGTTGTTGATAAAATGGTAGGATTTGGAGATAGAAGTGAGGTTAGACCTATCCAGGAGTATGCATCCTACACCAGGGGTTCATATGCAGCATCTGGTTCGCAGCTAGCTATAGAGAAGGGGAACATAGATAATGATTTTGAGAAGTGGCGGTTGAAGATGAAGGTGGTGTTGAGAAGAAATCGTGTTCACCAGTTTGTGTTTGACGCAGAATCATTGCCAGTAGATATCTCAAAATTGGAAAGGAAGGAGATGGAAGAATGGGCCTTTACTGCCCTCCACTTGGCCATGGGTGAGAACATCATCCAAGAGATTAGCAGTGAAACTACCGCTGGAGGCTTGTGGAAGAAATTAGAGGATCTTTACATTAAGAAGTTGCTTACGAATAGGCTAATTTTGTTGAAGACTTTCTTCACTTATAGGATGCAGGATGGTACATCGTTAAAAGCACGCTTTAACTTCTTCGATGACTTGATGATGAAGATGAAAGCTTTTGATTTAAATGTGGACGAGGAGCAAAGGAAATGGTGGTATTGTGCTCTCTTCCAGAGTGATACACGGTATTCGTTAACAGCTTGATCTATGGTAGAAGCACATTGACATTAGAAGATGTAAAGACGAGACTCCTAAGTGAAGAGATGAGAGATCAAATGAAGCTTATGAGCAAAAGTGGAAAAGCTAGTAGTAGTCAAGGACTCTTCGTAGAGAGAGGAAGAAATGAGAAGAAGGAGAATAATTTCAGAGGGCGTTATAATTCAAGAAAGCTCGAAAGTGGTTGGAGAGGCAAGTCTAAAGACAACGGGTGTCATCACTATAAGAAGCTAGCTTGAAGGTGACATGTGGTGCTCTTGTATTGATGAAAGGAGTAATGGTCCAGAATCTTTATCTGTTGAAAGGATCTACAGTTCTCGAAGAGTCTTGTGTTAGAGTTGATAGTTCACGAGCTTTGGATGCCACCAGACTTTGGCATCTCAGATTAGGTCATGTTTCAAAGAAGAGCTTGGAGTTGCTTCATAGAAGGAAGATGATCAAGGGTGAAAGCTTCAACCGTTTAGAATTCTGCCAGGAGTGTGTATTGAGAAAACAGACAAAGGTTTCTTTCGGCATCAGTAGACATGAGTCCAAAGGAGTACTATAGTATGTCCATACAGATGTTTGGGGACCAATAGCTACAGCTTCTATTGGAGGAGCTAAGTATTTTATCTCTTTTATCGATCACCACTCCTGGAAGGTTTGGGAGTTCATGATGAAAGCTAAATCAGAGTCGTTTGAGAAGTTCAAAACTTCGAAGGCACTGGTAGAAACGAAGTTGGAAGGGAATTGAAGGTGCTGAGATCCGGCAATGGCGATGAGTTTGTTTCTAAGGAGTTCATAAATTTCTGTAAGTAGCATAGAATTCGAAGACACTTCACTACACCCAGAGATCCGTAATCAAACAAAGTCATTGACAGGATGAATAGGACTCTACTAGAGAAAGCTCATTGTTTGAGATTAACGGTGGGTTTATCTAGAGGCTTTTGAGATGAAGCTTTATCGAATGTAGCGTATATTATCAATCGAATTCCATGCTCAGCCATTGATAGGAAGATTCCAAAGAAAAGGTGGAAAGGTACATCTATAAATATCAGTTAGTTTCGTATATTTAGTAGTCCTGTGTGTGTTCACCATACATGAAATGACAAGCTGGAGGCTAGAGCCTATAAAGGCATATTGTTGGGCTATATAGAAGGCATCAAAGATTATTGCATTTGGAACTCTGTTGATAGGGAGGTAGTGCGCTCCAAACATGTCACATTTGATGAGTCCGCTATGTTCAAGCCGAAGGGGAATCCACCTAGTTCAGTATATTCAAAAACTAAAAGGCCTATAGAGATGGAAATTATTCCCAAATATCAGCTTAGTAGTAGAGTCAGAGCTGCAAAACAAGTCAAAGTAATTATAGTCGTTGACACATCACATAAAGGTCTAAAAAATTCTTCTAATAATGATGTTGATGGACATGAATCTAGAGATGATTCAACTCAAGGTGGAATTGATAGAAGCTTAGGCGAAGTTACACATATTCGGGCTAGTTCTATAGTAAGAATGCCACCAACTAGGCATGGAGATTGGAATTATGCAAACCTTAGCCTTGATGATCAGTTTGGCTACGCACTACATATAGTGCAAGATAAGTCTTTTGACCTTGAAGAAACTATGAGTTCGAGTGCCAGCTCCAAATGGATGCATGCTATGGAGGAGGAGATGGATTCATTAAAGAAGAATCGGACTTGGGATGGGTACCACCCCGACAAGGAAGCCGAGCCATAAGATGAAAGTGGGTATATAAGGTGAAGGATGATGGGAGATACAAGGCTAGACTTGTTGCAAAAAGGTTTTCACAGAGGAAGGGGATGGAGTATGATGAGGTGTTTTCTCCAGTTGTTAGACAAATTTCTATCCGGATATTGCTAGCTATAGTTGCAACTCACGATATGGAGTTGGAAAAATTAGACGTAAAGACAGCCTTTTTTGCATGGAGACTTAGAAGAGACCATCTATAAAGCAGCCAGAAGGATTTTAGAGGATGGAAAGAAGGAATGGTTTTGCAAGCTGAAGAAGTCTCGATATGGTCTGAAGCAGTCGCCAAGGCAATGGTGCAAGAGGTTTGACTCTTTTATTCTTACTCTTTGTTTTGATAGCACTAAATATGCTTGCATTTATTTTAAGCATATGGATGATGGTAACTGGATACATTTACTCTTGTATGTGGATGATATGCTAATCGCTTCCAAGGAAAAAGCTGAAATTGATAGGTTAAAATTGAAGCTAAAAGCAGAATTCGAGATGAAAGAACTTTGTGAAGCAAAGAAGATTTTAGGGATGGAAATCCAAAGGGAGAGAAAGTTGAAGGTGTTGAGATTGACACAGAAAGAATATATCTAGAAAGTGCTTGCTCGGTTTAGCATGGAGAAGGCAAAGGCAATCAGTACTCCCATTCCTTTGCACGTACAACTTTCAGAGAAGAGCTCTCCGATCTCAGACGAAGACAAATCTTATATGGAGAAAGTACAATATGCTAGTGCAGTTGGAAGCTTGATGTATGCTATGGTCTACACGAGACCGGATATTGCACATGCGGTTGGTTTTGTTAGTCGCTATATGTAACGACCTGCCTTTTTGGACGTTTTAAGCAGATACACATGTCAAACTCAAACCATTCAAAAGGGCAGATTGTTATGGGGTAAATAAGAAAAAGAGAAAGAAATAAAACAAACACAGAATCTCGCAGCGGAATGACAAAATATAATAATCAAATAACAGTTCATGAAGCTGTTTTTAAAAATACATTTGATTATTCTTTACAATACAAACATCAGAGTTACATAAACAGGAATAAATAAATAAATGCAGCGGAACAACATGATGCGGTGGAATAAATATAATAATAATAATCGTACAAATCTTCGTCTTCGTCCTCCAGAAATAAGGACTTCAACCCTAAAATGCTCAGGCTGACCCGAGCGAATTGAAAAGACAAAACACTTGAGTCACAACTAAAAGATCTTATGTAAGTTAAATCGATGGTAAATATGCGTGTGACGGCGTCAGAGATGTTTACGGGGTTTGACATCACCTATCTAGTGTCTAATG
Organism: Allium fistulosum; assembly: GCA_030737815.1. Classification (NCBI taxonomy): domain Eukaryota; kingdom Viridiplantae; phylum Streptophyta; class Magnoliopsida; order Asparagales; family Amaryllidaceae; genus Allium; species Allium fistulosum. Next base: position 78,217,898 of record CM060908.1, on the reverse strand, counting down.
TGAGTGTAGTAACTTAAAAGATGTTCGGGATTCCCATCTCCTAAGGATCCGTTAAACTATCTACTATGTAGTACAATACGCTATTATAATATGTCTATAGTAAAGTAAAAGTATTAAAATAGCGTTAAGGCGTTACCCATATCCCCCTTAACAAATTTTATATATTCCCATAGTCTATACAGTACCGTACGCTCCTCCATAAACTGGAGGTTTACACAGAGGGCACCCCATAGATATGGTACAAAACAAACTCGTAGAAGGCGCGCTAGGGCATGTGAACACGGCACTAGAGGCAATGGCATGGTAGACATACCAATTGCGTATCCGGACTGGTGGTAACGCATAGCAGCCACTACCGTCCACCTCGAAACACACTCCCATAATCAAAATCAAGGGTACCCACCAAATTAATCACAAAGTAATAGAATGGTATCGAAGAAATGTGCCCGATAGGAGGAATGACCTAACTTGGCTCGGCGTGGCTCCTGTTTTAGTCACATCTAAGCTGACTCACGGGAGTCAGGGTCACGTCATACCTCATACAGAAATCGTTCGCCAAACCATCCTGCTTCATTTCTGGAATCTCCACCACGTACACAGTTGTTAAAGTGGTTTTCGGTATTGGCAAAGAGTATGACAACATCCGATCCCGGTCTCTTTAACCACCAAACGCTTATTTCACACCAGATGGTTCTTTTACATTTCAAAAAGTCAATTTACAATTGATATCAAAATATCATATTCTCAAAAACATATCATTTTCAAATCATATTCATTTTCAAAATCACATTCACTTCCAAAATCATATTTACTCAAATATGCCATTTCACAAAAGGTATGAATTCCGAATTCCAACTTAGGTTATATCATCATCAAGGCTTTAAATATAAATACTTTAGCTTTACACAGTTAGAAATTTTAGAAAATAATTTAGGTAGCCATAAATAGTTTTAATAGACAAAAATGGTTTAAAAATAGATTTAAAATAGTTTAAATAGTAAAAATAGTTTAAATAGATTTAAATTTGATTTAATTAGATGTAAAATGATTTAAATGGATTAAATATAGATTAAATAGATTAAAGTATATTAAAAATGTTTTAAATAGATTAATTATAGATTAAATAGATTTAAATTATATTAAAAATGTTTTAAATAGATTAATTATAAATTAAATAGAGTTAAATACATTTAAATTATATTAAGTAGATTTTAAATAGATTAAATGAATTTAAAATAGATCAAATAGATTTAAATTATATTAAATAGATTTAAAATAGATAAAATAAATTTAATTAGTTTAAAATAGGTAAAATAGGTTAAATTGTATTAAATAGGTTATAATAGATTAAAATAAATTAAAATAGTTTAAATTGGTAAAAATAGTTTAAATTAGTTTAAAATAGATTTTAAATATATATCCAAACATTTTCAACAACTTAATTCCGATAAATTCATTTATTCGACACTTCAACCTTGAAATTCCAATTTAAATCCCTTGAACAATTCATTAAATCAATTCCAATTTCAGCATTAACACTTGGATTATCGAAAATAATTTAGTTTAATATAAATTAATTCCTATTTCGAAATACCAGTTAACTGAATTCATAATTTCAATGATTCAAAAATCATTTAATTTAACCAATACGTTGTCCGTATATAATTTTCTACCCTAGGATCAAGTGATACGGATATTTATCATTTCAATCCGTAATTTAAAATTTTACGGTTATATATCATTTCAATCCGTAATTTAAAATTTTACGGTTATATATCATTTCAAACCGCAATCCCGAATTATATAAAATCCATAAAATCGCTCGAGTCTATCATTTCAACCCATAACGATTTTCCCCTAATCTACAGATCATTCGGGTATGTATCATTTCAACCCATAGTGAACTTGCAGTTTATAGCGATGTAAAATACAACATCTATTCATCCAATATCAATAATCAAACATCCATCACAATCATCATCCAATTCAACCAATAAATATCAACAAATAAGTGATTATCATTTACAGGTAATTAACTGGCAATTTAAATACAATAATAAATTTTAATGACAATTTAATTCAAAATAAATTCAAATTGACTGGAATGACGATTTAAATATATCGAACCGTAATAAATAAATTTTTAATCACATCACAAGTTTAATTTAACTAACATAAGAAATTTTAGAAGTTGTGAGTGGGTCAAAACACTCACCTTCGATTTTAAATCGAATTAAAATCCAAATTAAGGTCCAAAATTGAACAGTCTCAGAATTCGACCAAACTAGCTCTATAATGTCTGGAATTCCGATACGATCCCAATGGAGAAAATCGCGCGTGAATCCGAGCTCGTATGCAAAAGTTATTAACGTTAGAAGATTGGAAAATTTTGACTTCAGGTCTTACTTCGAGTCGCCGCCTCAATTACCGGTGCTTGCTCTGAGTTTTTGCCAAAATGACCCGAGACCCGAGTCATTTGGCTCCTGACCCTAAGTCGCTCCAAGGATTTCACCTCTAGAACTCGAAGTGCACCCAGATCCGCCTTGTTTGGCCTTTAACTCTCTCTGACCCCAAGTCGCTGCAGGGTTTTCTCCTCTAAAACTCGAAGCAAACCGCTTCCCGACTCAAAGTAAACCCGGAAAAAAAAATTTGGTTTTTTTTTTGAAATTAGGTTTTAGAAGGAGAAAGATGATGTACGTACAGAAATAATAATATGAGAAACAACCAGGGTTTATAACAGCCTATATATAGGCAGGGTTGGATCGAAACGACTACGCGACCCAAAAAGCCCGTTTTGACCCCGAAACGAAAATAGGTCATCCCATATATCAAAATGGATGTTTTTGATATTTTTAAACTCAATGGAACAGGTTTCAAGTCCTAATTCCATCGTATGAAGAAGTTAGCTTTTAAAACCAGCTTATTTCAATTTGATTTCAATTAAATTGATTTCTAGGCGTTTCGAGCCCGTACGATCAAACGACAAGTCTGATCGCTACGAAACTTGAAATCCTACAATAATTCACTGTTATGGATCCGATGAAACTAGTTTTGTCGAAATCCGAGACAGTTGCCAAAATGGATATTTTCACGTTAATTAAATAAATTAATCTTAAATTAATTAATCACTTTTTAATTCAATATTTATAAACTAACAAATTTTCAACATTTTGATTGCTTAGCCATTTATAATAACTTAAAGAAATTTACTTATCAATTCAGTGTTAATATTTCACTAATTACAGTGTTCAATTTCAACTGTAATTAAATCCAATTAACTAAAATTAAATTCCAATAAATTGCTTTTAATTTGATTTAAATCTTTATATTCAATCAATTATTACTCTAATAACATAGTTGACATTTGTTGATATCTTATTTCACTAATATGCTACAAATCCCATCTTTTATTTGTATTGCCTACTATATTACCATTATATTAAAAATTTTGTCAATTATATTAAAATTTAGAATCTCACTAAATTAATTTATCTTTGTTTCACCCTTTTTATTTCATTAATTATTGCCTTGTAAAAGAATTTAACATTTATATACCTTTTATTACACTCACACTTTGTAGTTATAGTCTTAACTCACATTAATGTAACATTATTGAAATTCAATTGCAATTGATTTAAATAAATTGGTAACAAATGACAATTGTCACCATTTCTATATTTAATAACATTTGTAAGTTTATTATTTACAAGCAAATGTTATAACAACTCTCATTACACTAATTTTATTCAATTTCCATTTATTACACAATTTGATTAATCAATCATCATTTAATTTATCAATTGCTCTTTTACTCCAATTATCAATTAATACATACACTACTATCATTTATTTACCATCAATATTAATTTTAACTTTTTAGTCCTTTTATTTAATTGGAATTTCATTCAAAGCAATTATAAATTACCTTAAATAAATACCATTGCATTTTATTTTAGTTATTATTTCATTAATAAATCAAAAAAATCTTATTGAATTAACAAATTTTAATTATCGAAAATTATGGGTGGTTACACTCTCTCCCACTCAAAACTTTTCATCCTCGAAAAGGAAAAAGAAGGGGAAAGGAGGAATTAAGTAGTCAATATATCTTATCTAAAATAGTAAGTTTATAAACAATTAATTTACAAAATTAAATAATTTAAATAAAATATATTAATTTATAAACAATTAAATCCTTTTATACACAAATTAATAAAGTTTGGAAACATTTCACAAAATTTTCTAAGTCCAAAATTCACGGAAAATTTCGGTAGTGTCTCCTTTGTACGGAGAGGTCTGGGAGAGTAATAATATAAATAATAACAATATATTTTATATTTTTCAAAATAACATATCCCAAACCATGGGTAAAACAATATAATATCGCTATAAAACCGTAATCCAAGAACATACCTATTTGTCGGGCAATTAACGCTTATTTTATGAAACCAAAAACAGTAGCTATTGCTTCCATACCTATATTTCACTTATATAATCCAAAAGATGTTAATAATTAAGTAAAAGAGAATATTAGGTTGTTTCAATTCATGACAAACAAAACACCACAACATAGAAATCATAATTTGCAAACATACAGTACAACATCATTTCAACCAAGGAATCAATCATCCATCCATTGCAACCAATTTTTACATGGTTTGTTCGGGTCTAGAACTTCTAATCATATAAAATGAAAAATAAACTTTGAAGTAAACCATACACTCAACAGTCGTAGATAACTTTATAGATTATTTATACATCTCTATACAATAGAAGTATCATTTCCCCAAACATCCATAAGTCAAACAAACAAAGAATACAACACATTTTTAAGTTTACTCTATTTATCTTTTTCACATCATTTATTGTTCATTTTTTCCTTCTCTTTTCATACAACGATTTTCTTAAATTCACAATCATTATTTACAAAATTGTAATTTCCATTCATTCATGTAAGGCTTATTTCATTAATTTACATTCTTTTCTTACATAAGTTATATCCATTTCAATTATTTGGTTCATAAATGAATTCGTTATTAAAGTATTGTATATATTTTATTTCAGTTTACTTCACATTTACAATTTAGTTTGATTTCTTTTTTTCTTTTCACATCATTTACTTTTCTTTTCTCCTTCATATAGTGTTTATTTTCATTAATTTACAATTCCTTATTACTTACAAAAGTTCATTTACCCTTTATTCATACAATGCAATTTTCTTTCATTTTATTACCTTACATTCATTGCTTAAATAAGTTATTTTTATTTCAATTATTGGATTATACATTATTAGGTAAGTTTCTTTACAATTACATTCACCATTTATAGATTTTTTTTTCACATTCATTCTTCCATATAAAGTATTATTGAATATTAACTCCATTTCTAAATCATTTCCAATGTTTTCTGAAGTTGTATTCATTCAATTAATATAGTACTCACTTTAATTATAAATGGCTTCAATATTAATTTAAGTTTATAATTATTTACTTACAGTATTCACATTTTATTATTCAATCTGATTATAAATAACTTAAAATGTTAACTTAAGCTTATAATCGTTTTTCTTACATTATTCACTTTTATTACATTTAACCAGTAGCATTTCAAACTATTAACTTCAGTTTATAACAATTTATAACATTAGAATTCTTATTTATAGAAGTAGTTCCATTGAACACTTTCATTTACTAAAGTTTTACTTGTACAATATTCTATTACATATTCTTATCAACGTTACAACTTTTAACATTTTGGTAAGTAATATATACGTCTTAAAAATGCAATTGAATATTACTCAAGTTTCTCTTATTTATTTAGTTAACAAAATGTTCAATAGTTACCATTTCTTATTTTCATTTCCTTTTTATTTACAGTTTTCAAAATTTCAGTTTCTTATCTATTTCATTAATCATGTTAACATCAAATTTCTTATTTTCATTTTAGAAGTTTCCAATTATTAATATAGTCAAGATTCCATTCATTATAATAATTGAAACTACTAATTATCAGAAAAAATCTAAGAACTAAACTCCGGGTTCATTTTAGTCACTTAGAAAATAATATATATATATATATATATATATATCCTTTATAGATCAAATCATATTTAGAAATTAAAAATTAAAATTCATTTATCAAAACAAGGTGTAGTAAAACCACTACAACCGTCTACCCACTTTAAAACTCGAAGATGAACGTCGATGATGCGTGCACTCATCACCGAAATTATTTTCCAACAATAGAGTGGGGAGTACAACACTTTTCCTTTAAAAATTCCTTTTTAAGACTTTCTTTCAAATCATCTTGAAATATTCATGTCAGAAAATACTTCTAAATACTACTAATATTATATTCCCAAACCTTTTGAAAGAAATTTCAAAATCCCGGAACTTAAGTTCTAAAAATTTCCAATTCATATTTACTTTATTTGTAAATCCTATTTCCAATCAATATTTATAAAATTTCACTACTTAACCATAAACAAATTACATCTAACTATATCATTTATAAAATTTATTATTTTATATACAAAAATATATAATAGGCAAAATTATTTCATTTACCTATATTTCAAAACAAATATTGTGTCTGTCTACCCTATTTAGTGTTTAGACATCCCTATCAATGTCATAGCGTTCTATGCACCGACCAGAATTTATAAATACAAAACGGAACAAATTACCACAATATAAAAACCTTTTATAACACTAACAAATACTCTCTCTCATATATATACACTCAACGACTCATCATAGGGTATTACTACCCTATTTTATATGAGTCAGACCCCACAAAGCTAAGGTAATCGCTAAACCAAAGCTCTGATACTAAATATAACGACCTGCCTTTTTGGATGTTTTAAGCAGACACACATGTCAAACTCAAACCATTCAAAAGGGCATATTGTTATGGGGTAAATAAGAAAAAGAGAAAGAAATAAAACAAACACAGAAACTCGCAGCGGAATGACAAAATATAATAATCAAATAACAGTTCATGAAGCTGTTTTTAAAAATACATTTGACTACTCTTTACAATACAAACATCAGAGTTACATAAACAAGAATAAATAAATAAATGCAGCGGAACAACATGACGCAGTGGAATAAATATAATAATAATAATCGTACAAATCTTCGTCTTCGTCCTCCAGAAATAAGGACTTCAACCCTGAAATGCTCAGGCTGACCCGAGCGAATTGAAAAGACAAAACACTCGAGTCAGAACTAAAAGATCTTATGTAAGTTAAATCGACGGTAAATATGCGTGTGATGGCGTCAGAGATGTTTACGGGGTTTGACATCTCTTATCCAGTGTCTAACGTGAGTGCAATAACTTAAGAGATGTTCGGGATTCCCATCTCCTAAGGATCCGTTATACTATCTACTATGTAGTACAATACGCTATTATAATATGTCTACAGTAAAGTAAAAGTATTAAAATAGTGTTAAGGCGTTACCCATATCCCCCTTAACACATTTTATATATTCTCATCGTCTATACAGTACCGTACGCTCCTCCGTAAACTGGAGGTTTACACAGAGGGCACCACATAGGTATGGTACAAAACAAACTCGTAGAAGGCGCGCTAGGGCATGTGAACACGGCACTTGAGGCAATGCCAGGGTAGACATACCAATTGCGTATACGGACTGGTGGTAATGCATAGCAGCCACTACTGCCCACCTCGGAACACACTCCCATAATCAAAATCAAGGGTGCCTACCAAATCAATCACAAAGTAATAGAATGGTATCGAAGAAATGTGCCTGATAGGAGGAATGACCTCACTTGGCCCGGCGTGGCTCCTGTTTTAGTCACATCTAAGCTGACTCACGAGAGTCAGGGTCACGTCATACCTCATACAAAAATCGTTCGCCAAACCATCCTGCTTCATTTCTGTAATCTCCACCACGTACACAGTTGTTAAAGTGGTTTTCGGTATTGGCAGAGAGTATGACAACATCCGATCCCGGTCTCTTTAACAACCAAACGCCTATTTCACACCAAATGGTTCTTTTACATTTCAAAAAGTCAATTTACAATTGATATCAAAATATCATATTCTCAAAAACATATCATTTTCAAATCATATTCATTTTCAAAATCACATTCACTTCCAAAATCAAATTTACTCAAATATGTCATTTCACAAAAGGTATCAATTCAAAATTCCAACTTAGGTTATATCATCATCAAGGCTTTAAATATAAATACTTTAGCTTTACACATTTTGAAATTTTATAAAATAATTAGGTAGCCATAAATAGTTTTAATAGAAAAAAAATGGTTTAAAAATAGATTTAAAATAGTTTAAATAGTAAAAATAGTTTAAATAGTAAAAATAGTTTAAATAGATTTAAATTTGATGTAATTAGATGTAAAATGATTTAAATGGATTAAATATAGATTAAATAGATTTGAAGTATATTAAAAATGTTTTAAATAGATTAATTATAGATTAAATAGATTTAAATTATATTAAAAATGTTTTAAATAGATTAATTAAAGATTAAATAGAGCTAAATACATTTAAATTATATTAAGTAAATTTAAAATAGATTAAATGAATTTAAAATAGATAAAATAGATTTAAATTATATTAAATAGATTTAAAATAGAGTAAATAAATTTAATTAGTTTAAAATAGGTAAAATAGGTAAAATTGTATTAAATAGGTTATAATAGATTAAAATAAATTAAAATAGTTTAAATTGGTAAAAAATAGTTTAAATTAGTTTAAAATAGATTTCAAAGTTATATCCAAACATTTTCAACAACTTAATTCCGATAAATTCATTTATTCGACACTTCAACCTTGAAATTCCAATTTAAATCCCTTGAACAATTCATTAAATCAATTCCAATTTCAGCATTAACACTTGGATTATCAAAAATAATTTAGTTTAATATAAATCAATTCCTATTTCGGAATACCAGTTAACTGAATTCATAATTTCAAAGATTCAAAAATCATTTAATTTAACCAATCCGTTGTCCGTATATAATTTTCTACCCTAGGGTCAAGTGATACGGATATTTATCATTTCGATCTGCAATTTAAAATTTTATGGTTATATATCATTTCAAATTGCAATCCCGAATTATATAAAAATCCATAAAATCGCTCGAGTCTATCATTTCAACCTAAAACGATTTTTCCCTAATCTACAGATCATTCGGGTATGTATCATTTCAACCCATAGTGAACTTGTAGTTTATAACGATATAAAATACAACATCCATTCATCCAATATCAATAATCAAACATCCATCACAATCATCATCCAATTCAACCAATAAATATCAACAAATAACTGATTATCATTTACAGGTAATTAACTAGCAATTTAAATTCAATAATAAATTTTAATGACAATTTAATTCAAAATAAATTCAAATTGACTGGAATTACGATTTAAATATACTGAACATTAATAAATAAATTTTTAATCACATCACAAGTTTAATTTAACTAATACAAGAAATTTTAGAAGTTGTGAGTGGGTCAAAACACTCACTTTCGATTTTAAATCGAATTAAAATCCAAATTAAGGCCCAAAATTGAACAGTCTCAGAATTCGGCCAAACTAGCTCTATAATGTCCGGAATTCCGATATGATCCCAACGGAGAAAATCGCGCGTGAATCCGAGCTCGTATGCAAAAGTTATTAACGTTATAAGATTGGAAAATTTCGACTTCGGGTCTTACTTCGAGTCGCCGCCTCAATTACCGGTGCTTGATCTGAGTTTTTTCCAAAATGACCCGAGACCCAAGTCATTTGGCTCCTGAACCGAAGTCGCTCCAGGGATTTCGCCTCTGGAACTCGAAGCGCGCCCAGAGCCGCCTTGTTTGGCCTCGAACTCTCTCTGACCCCAAGTTGCTGCAGGGTTTTCTCCTCTGAAACTCGAAGCAAACCGCTTCCCGTCTCGAAGTAAACCTGGAGCAATTTTTTTTCGATTTTTTTTTTCAAATTAGGTTTGAGAAGGAGAAAGAAGATGTATGTACAAAAATAATAATATGAGAAACAACTAGGGTTTATAACAGCCTATATATATGCGGGATTGGATCGAAACGACTACGCGACCCAAAAAGCCCGTTCTGACCCCGAAACGAAAATAGGTCATCGCATATATCGAAATGGATGTTTTTGATATTTTTAAACTCAATGGAACAGGTTTCAAGTCCTAATTCCATCGTATGAAGAAGTTAGCTTTTAAAACCAGCTTATTTCAATTTGATTTCAATTAAATTGATTTCTAGGCATTTCGAGCCCGTACGATCGAATGACAAGTCCGATCGCTACGAAACTTGAAATCCTACAATAATTCACCGTTACGGATCCGATTACAGTGTTAATATTTCACTAATTACAGTGTTCAATTTCAACTGTAATTAAATCCAATTAACTAAAATTAAATTCCAATAAATTGTTTTTAATTTGATTTAAATCTTTATATTCAATCAATTATTACTCTAATAACATAGTTGACATTTGTTAATATCTTATTTCACTAATATGCTACAAATCCCATCTTTTATTTGTATTGCCTACTATATTACCATTATATTGAAATTTTTGTCAATTATATTAAAATTTAGAATCTCACTAAATTAATTTATCATTGTTTCACCCTTTTTATTTCATTAATTATTCCTTGTAAAAGGATTTAACATTTCTATACCTTTTATTACACTCACACTTTGTAGTTATAGTCTTAACTCACATTAATGTAACATTATTGACATTCAATTGCAATTGATCTACATAAATTGGTAACAAATGACACAATTGTCACCATTTCTATATTTAATAACACTTGTAAATTTATTATTTACAAGAAAATGTTATAACAACTCTCATTACACTAATTTTATTCAATTTCCATTTATTACACATTATTTGATTAATTAATCATCATTTAATTTATCAATTGCTCTTTTACTCGAATTATCAATTAATACATACACTACTATCATTTATTTACAATCAATATTAATTTTAACTTTTTAGTCCTTTTAATTAATTGAAATTTCGTTCAAAGCAATTAAAAATTACCTTAAATAAATACTATTGCATTTTATTTTAGTTATTATTTCATTAATAAATCACAAAATTTTATTTCTCCCAAGTTTAAATCACAAAACTTTTATTGAATTCACAAATTTTAATTATCGAAAATTACGGGTCGTTACACTAAATGGCTAATCTGGGGAAATTGCACTGGGAAGCACTGAAATACATTTTAAGGTATCTTAGAGGAACAATAGATTATGGATTTGTTTTTTATAGCAGAAAGAAAGATTTCAGCTTGGTCGGATAATTTATTCTGATTATGCCGAAGATAGATGTTACGACCCATAATTTTCGACGATTTAAATCTGTTATTATATTGAGATTTTGGTAATATAATATTAGAGAAATAAAAATTTGTAATTTATTTATGAAATATCAACTAAAATGAAAAGTAACAATGTTAATCTAAGTCAATTATTAACAATATGAATGAAACTCCAATTAATTGAAATAATTTAAATTGTTTACTTGGCTATAAAGTGAGTATAAGGAAACAAGTGTAGATATTGAACTAATTGATGAATTAGTATATAATTAATGATAATTGAATAAGAATAGTGTTATGTAAGAAATTGTAACATTTGTTTGTTAATAATAACTTAAAAGTGTAATGAAACGTTAATGGTAACAATTATTATAAGTTAACCATTTATTTAGTCTATTAAATTAAAATTGGTAATCAATTGAAATAAATCTAAATTAAATGTTATGTTAGTGTAAGTTAAGGTAATAATTGGAAATAATGTTAATTTTATTCATATTATGACAATTAGTTGACTTAAAAGAATGGAAATAAAGATTTGTCAATTTATTAGAATTTAAACTATAATAATTGGATTAATTGCAATTAAATGAAATTAAGTATTTAAAATTTTACATTAATGGAGATTAAGATGAAATTTGAGAATATTATTGTAATAAATCATGAACCAATGTTAATTTCACCCATTTGATAATAATGGATTGAATAATAGGATGAAAGGTCAATTAAAAGGAATTATTGAAAATTTAATTTATAATTTCTGAATTTAATGAAATTGAAATTAAAAACTGAAATTGATGGATTAATCAACTTTAAATTGACATCTAAATTTTTTTAAATTACTGTAAGTGATTAAGAAATAAAAAATGATAGAAGTTATAAATTATTAAAAATTTAAATTGAAAAAGTGATTTGATTAATTAATTGAAATATAGCCATTTTGGCCACAAACTCGGATTTCGACGAAACCAGTTTCATCAGATCCGTAACAGTGAATTATTGTAGGATTTCAAGTTTGGTAACGATCGGACTTGTCGTTTGATCGTACAGACTCGAAACGCCTAAAAATCAGTTTAATTGAAATCAATTTGAAAATAAGCTGATTTTATCATAACTTCTTCATACGATAGAATTAGGACTTGAAACATGTTCCATTGAGTTTAAAATATTTGAAAACATCTATTTTGATATATGGGATGACCCATTTTCGTTCTGGAGGCAGAACGGGTTTTTCGGGTCGTTTATCGTTCCAATTCAAATCAAATCTTGTCCATTCATTCTATTATCAGCTCCGCTTATAAATGGACTGTTATAACCCCTAGGCTACTTCTTATTTCATTTGTCTGTACGTACATTTCCTTCTCAACTCCTCTTTCCAATGGCAGACAAACCCTAATTGCCAATTGCAATTCCAAATCAAATTCAAATCCGAAAATTTAAACTCCTCCAACCCAAGCAAATTATATATCGATTCGAAGCTCTTGATGAGCGTAATCTTCTGCAACAATTCATTTGTCAATTAGATGCACCGTTTGTCCAGAAATTGAAGATGAACCATGGCCGTTCATATTGGATTTTGACGATCCAACGGTCAATCGTCGCCCGATCGACGATCGGAAAGTGGCGTTGGGTAAAGGGTGTCGTGCAGCATTCATCCATAGAGTCGCATGCTTTCAGAGTGCCTCGACTTCACCGGAATCATGCCTTAAAGGCGAGGGCGACGCATGGCGTCTGGGCTCGCCTGAGGCGACCGCGCTCGGGCCGTAGGTGCGCCCAGACGTAGCGAGACTCGTGATGCATCTGGATCGGCTCGAAGTTCGACGTTGTCGAGCGTGAGGATGGTCAAAGTTTTGGTGTGGCGGCTGTCTTCATTCAATCGTGAATTTCCTTTCACGGCTAGGGTTTCACGCGTTACAGCAAGGTGACGTGGCACCTTCTAAATTTTGCCTATTTTTATTTAATTTAAAAATTGATTTCAATGTTCTAACTAGCATAACTTTCACGTACGAGGTCGAATTTACGCGCAGTTTGATCCGCTGGGATCGTATCCAAATTCCGAACATTTTGACGCTGGTTTGGACGAATTCTGAGACCGTTTAAATTTAGGGCTTAAATTGAATTTAAATTCAATTTAAATTCAAAGGTGAGTGTATTGATCCACTCACAACATCTAAAATTTCTTATATTTGTTAAATTAAATTTATGATGTGATTAGAAATTTATTTATGGCTGTTTGATATATTTAAATCGTCGTTCCAGTAAATTTGAATTTATTTGAATTAAATTGTCATTTGATTTATTATTGAATTTAAATTGCCAGTTAATCACCTGTAATTGATAACCTGTTATTTGTTGATATTTAATAATTGATTTGGATGATGATTGTGATGGATGATTGATTTTTGATATTGGATGAATGGATGTTTTATTTTATATCGTTATAAACTGCAAGTTCACTATGGGTTGAAATGATACATACCCGAATGATCAATAGATTAAGGAAAAATCGTTATGGGTTGAAATGATAGACTCGAGCGATTTATGGACTTTATTTATGGACTTTGTTTTATTTTATATTGTGTCTTACTGTCTCATCAAAGCGTTTAGGAAATTCCTATCGATAACGTTGATCAAGCGCATCGACCAAAATTCTTAAAACACTAAATGGGCAATACAACACAAAATCATCTTCTATATGATGAAAATATTTCTTAAAAGTTTTGAGAATATTCTTTGCTTGTTTAAGATTAAAAATCAAATTGTACTTATAAATAAATCTTATGAAAAAGATTTGCAAAATTTTAAATTTCTATTTTCATCCAAAATTAATAAATACAAGAATGGAATTATCGAGATATTCATAGAATACTCGATTTATAAATTGGATGAAATAAGCTGGATAAACCGAATGACATAATAAGTCATTCATAAGAATCATAACGAGTGCGGAATGTGGTAAGCGGAATGCTAACTCCCGCAACTCCTAGCTAATGAAAACCGGTGGCAAGGTCAAACTGGAAAGACCTTAACACCTCTTAAAAGATTGCTTAGGTGATGATCCTAAGACAAGCTCAAAGATTCCGGAAAATTCACAACTACTCAATTGAGAGAAATAATTCTTTACTCAACATGTGAGCTTAAAGAATAAAATGATGCCATCAATTTGGGATCGAAATCACAAAAGAAAAAATAGAAATCTGCTTAACAGATTAAAAATGTCGAAAATGAATAGTCCATTCGGAAAAATAGGATATGGGCCTCATAATGATTAAGCCAATCCTTTCACGCAAATCAATTCCGAAACCTAAACAACGCATAATATGCAAATCGGTTTGGAAAGAAAAATCATATGAAATAATTTCGACATCAATAAAAAGAAAATTGAGTGTTGCGGATCCACCAACCGGATTCGCAATTCTCAAAGAAGTCATCAATCCCAAAATGTTTTAAAGTAAAAGAATCAACAAGTTCTTTTGATATAAAAAGGATGAGATGAACCCATATCAAAAATAACTCGAATAGGATAATCACAAAACAAGTGTAATCAAGGATTGAATAAGAAATACCTTGACCAAGAGAAGAGTTGCTAGGGGCTTGCAGCTTTCCCTCTCTCCTACTTTGAAGTTTGGGACAGGTAGATAAGTAATGACCCGAGCCTTTGCAATAGCGGCAATAAAGGGGTTTCAGGCACTAAATTACATAATGGTCTGTGGAACCACAATTGTAGCATTGTTTACGACTTGGGGTAGGTGTCTTGGCTACCGAAGTTTCTGGTTCCATTTTCTTCTTGCTCAGAAGTATGGGGCAGACAGAAATATGATGACTTGAATTTTTGCAATAACGACAAAAGAGTGGTTCCGGACACTCCTTTGCGTAGTGGTCCTTAGAATTACAATTGTAGCATCCTCTACAATAGAGTTTGGAGTCTTTGCTACCAAAGTAGGTTGCTTCACCTTCTTATCGGGATAAGGGCTTTTGAACTTAATATGCCTCTTCTTAGAAATCCCAATATCACTATCAATTCCTTTACCAGCCTCTTCATGTCGAAGAGTGATATCCACAAGCTGATTGAAAGGAACTTCAAGTTTCAGAGGTAAAACCATTTCGGGGTTCTTACTCAAAGCACAGATAAACCTTTGATCCTAAGCAAGATCCAAAAGTTGTTGGGCAGACATGAATACGCCATCCAGAGAAGGACTATTGGATTGACCAGCGCTAGGACTGCCAGAATTAACCATCTCTTCTTCTTTAAGAAAGGAGGAAGAAGAAAAAGGTTATTCTCAGAATGACTATCAAGCAATCTTGATAGATAAAACAAGGAATCATAAAGAAAACAGGATGAATCGGTGCGAAGACTCAAACTAAATCCTGAAGCACGACTCCTAAGGTGGACTTAGGACGATGATCCTTGTTAAGTTATTCTACATTGTCCCGAAGTTTGGCTCCGATACCAAGCTGTGACGCCCCACCTCTATACCCATGCTAGCCAAGAACACTACGGAGTAATGCTGTCAACTAGCACGGAGAATAAGGCTATTGAGGAGCGACCATCCATGTAATTTCTTTGTGCGAGCACCGATATGTCAGATAATATGGCATGCATTTCATTTAAGGAGGAAATCCGACATACCGATACAAACTCAAAGCTATCACACAGTGGCTATATATAACCTTCGGAAACAAATATAGAAATAAACGTAACACAAATCAGTCACAGACATCCATATCACAAAGGCGGAAGAAGATATGAATATAACACATATAAGTGTACATCGGAGTAGTGGTCTGAAAGATCCACGATAATACAAAAGAATAGCTTCAAGCTACACAAAAGAATAAGTATACATCACAGAGTCTATATCTCAAATGTATACAACAAAAACTACTAATCTAAGTAGTTATCCAATAGTCAGAGTAGTAAATCCCTGGAGAGAAGTCAAGCAGAAACACCTATAACATCTCGGTCTGACCCGAGTATTATTTTATAAGAAAATAATAAACGGATCAGTCTAGCTATAAATATCAGATGACATGATATAGAATAAAAGATATGGCATAAACGTATAATAACCATAATGGCATACTACTATAAGTATGTAAATGATAATCAACAAGAGATTAATCAATATCACAAGAATCTTCTCAAAGATCCAAATCCACAAAAAGGTAATGACACACGAATTCACCAATGCACAAAAATTGATAAAACTTATCAATGAAAATCACGAAAATTGGTGAAGCACAAATTCCAGAAATCAACACACGAAATCCAGAAATCACAAAAAGGGGGAGGCTTATCACACGAACGGGAGCATGAAAGCTCACCAACATATGTATCATACGAACGAGAAGCTATCTCATGGAAGCTGACCATAAATTTTGAACACACGAACGACCCGAAGACCTTTGAACACACGAACGGCCCGAAGACCATGGGGCGCTACCCCACATATGTGAGTAGAAACATCACACAAGCGGGGTCTAGTCTCCCTCGCAGACAAAGAGACATCGCTCAATTGCTAGTCTAAATCACAAAAATGATCGTCATGATCATCAAGAAGTGTCAATTACACTAAGCTAGTAAATATATGATTTTAGCTTCATGCCCCATAACCACTAGCTTAACTTAAATATTTACGAACAAACTGTAGATCTTCACTAGGAAATTGTCACAAAAGGTTCAGTCGAACAAGTCCAAGAATTAACCGATGAAGTAAACGCAAGCGTTTCATACCACCTGTTTTGCTAAGCCGTTTAATTAGATTTCTCATTCGAGTGAAGTAAAGACTTGTATATACTAATAGATTGGAAAACGGTTTAGGAAAAAGAGCTTTGTAATAAAATAGAGTTGAAATCGTTTTGATGAAAGAGTTTTGATATTTACTACTAGTATTGAAACCTTTATATTTTTAAAGTGACAAATCACAAAAATGATTGTAGAACAATCGGTCATAAAAATTCACATTCGAAGATGTGAATAAAATCCAAGGGAATCACCCCAAAATGCATCAGTAGAAATAGGTGGTGCGGCCTAACATGCCGAGCGACCTAACAAAATACAGGTCAAACGACCTAAGTATAAAAAGGCGAGCGACCTAACGTCTTAACATGGCCGAGCGACCTAACGTGTTACGACCTAGAGGTCGAGCGATTTAAGGGGTCAGGCGACCTAAAGAAAAATAAGGTCTAACGACCTAAAGGAAATAGGGTCAAGCGACCTAAGAGAGGAAACAGGTCGAACGACCTAGTGGGTTGCGACTTAGGGGGCGAACGACCTAACTCGGTCGAGCTAAGCAACAGGGGGTGCGACCTAACAAGGTCGAGCAAAAGAGTGCAAGCAGGTCAAGCGACTTAACATGGCCGACCTAAGGAATGGCGCGACCTAAGGTGCAACGACCTAAGGAATTACGAGATATAGCATCGTGCAAGCGACCTATTGGAGATGGACCGGCCAAGCGACTTAAGCAGACGTGACTTCTCCATGGCCGAGCGACCTAAGGGCAGAACGACCCAACGAGTCACGACCTAATGTGGCGCGACCTAAGCCTTAGCGACCTAAGTGTGGGACGAACTAGGCAAGCGACCTAGTGATGTTTTTAGATCGCCAAGCGACCTAAGGGATGAACAAGCTAAGGGGCGAATGACCTAAGCCCAGAACGAGCTATATGCAGGCAGAGACTTTCCCACGTGAGCGAGCTAGCAAGGCAGAACGACCTAAGCCCAGATTTTTGCCAAAAACACTAAAAATTAGGGTTTTTCGCCAATCTAATCCAAACCAAATGCAAATGCACATGCTAAAGTGATAGGAATTCATTTCCAACAATCCAAGATAGTTATAGACAAGAATGTGAGATAAAAATCTCACCTTTTCACGGAAATTGATGGAGATGAAGCTTGAAAGCAAAGCAAGAATCAGCCACAAGCTTTAATCAATCTCTTCTCTTTGGATTTGGAGTAGATGTTGGATTAGCAATGAAGACTAAGACTTTGGAGTTTTAATTTCCCATTCCCTCCACCATTTTTGAAGAAGCTTTAGAGTTAGGAATTTATGAAGAAGGAAGTGATGAAGAGGAGATGGGTTGGGACTGAGTTAGTAAGTGGTTCAGCCCAAACCAAAGCCCTAAGCAAAAAGTGACAAAATTCCACTAACTCCAAACATATCGAAGTTTATACTCAAAAAGATCGCAAACATCATTTTGAACTCAATGGGGGTGGTCTCGAGTCCTAATTTGACCGTATGCAAAAAGTAGCTTTTTGGACTAAGATCCGACTAACGATTAAAATATTTAAATAAGATATTTAAATATAAAATCGATAAATATGCGGGTTGTTACAGTTTAAAGAAATTGCTTTAAGAAATTAAATTGGAAGTTTAAAGTTAAACTTTTAAGTATAAATGAAATTATATCGAAATTAAGTTATTGAAGTTGTTTGAAAATAACTTTGAAATATTTTGAAATTTAAAGGTTTGGAATTTGGTTTGTTGACTTGGAAATTGAAAATGGTCCAAATGCGTTGAAATGAAATGAATAGTTTAATTTGATATAAATTCCAAATTCATGTTTTAATATAAACTGTTTTAAAAATATATTATTTCAAAATTTCTAATTATTAAGATTTTCAAAGTATTAAACTATTTAAACCTGTATTAATTATATTAAATCATTTTAACCTATTTTAAACCATATAATTTATTTAAACTAATTAACCTGTTTTAACTTATTTTAAATCTAATTAATCTATTTTAAAGCTATTTAACCTATTTTAATTATATTTAATCTATTTTAAAATCTATATTAACTATTTATAACTATTTAAAACTATTTTCTTCTAAATTCCAAACTAAGTAAAATGGATGGGTCTATATTCAAACTCTCAATTTTAAGTGAATATGGTTAATGATGTTATAACCTAAGTTGGGATTTAAATAACATATTTGGTAATATGATATTCTGAAACGAGAGTTTAGCTATTTTGGAAATATGACTTTTGAAAGGAAATATAATTTCGAACTATGATTTCGAATGTGATATGATTTTAAAAGGTGAATATGATTTCGGAAGTAAGTAATGATTTAGAAAATGATATGATTTGAATTGAATATGATATTTTGATATCAATTATGAAATGATTTTGGAAATGTAAAAGAACCATTCGGTGTGTAATAAGCGATTGGTTGTTAAAGAGATCGGGATCGGATATGGGCATACTCTCTGTCGATACCGAAAACCACTTTAGCAACTGTGTACGCGGTGGAGATTCCAGAATGAAGTAGGATGGTGGCGACGATCCTAAAGGTATACATACGTGGATCTAACTCCCGTGAGTTAGCATAAGGTGGCTAAAACAGGAGCAATTGACGGGCTAAGTGAGGTCATTCCTTCGATCGGGCATATTCCTTCGATACTATATTCTGACTTTGCGATTTATTTGGTGGCCACCCTCGATTTTTGATTTGGGAGTGTGTTCCGAGGTGGGCGATAGTAGCTGCTATGCATTACCACCAGTCCAGAAGTGTAATCGGTATATCTACCCTGGCATTGCCTAGTTGTGCCGTGTCACCTACCCTAGCGCGCCTTCTACGAGTTTGTTTTATGTTGTACCTATGGGGTATCCTCTGGCGGCCCCAGTTTACGGGGAGTTACGGTACTGTATAGACTATTGACATTATAAAAATGTGTTAAGGGGAATATTGGTAACGCCTTAAGGCTATTTTAAAACTTTTACTTTATTGTAGACATATTATAATAGCGTATTGTACTACATAGTAGATAGTTTAACGGATCCTTAGGAGATGTGAATCCCGAACATCTCTTAAGTTACTACACTCATGTTAGACACTGGATAAGAGATGTCAAACCCCGTAAACATCTCCGACATCGTTTACACTCATATTTATTTACCGTTGATTTGACTTACATAAGATCTTTTTGTTCTGACTCGAGTGTTTTGTCTTTTCAATTCGCTCGGTTCAGCCTGAGCATTTCAGGATTTGAAGTCCTTATTTCTAGAGGACGAAAACGAAGATTTGTACTACTATTATTTACTATATTTATTCCACTACATCATACTGTTCCGCTGCATTATCATTTATCTCTGATATATGTAACTCTGATTTTGTATTGTATAAGTATAATCAAATGTTTTGTATACAGCTTCATGAACTGTTATTTGATTATTATATTTTGTCATTCCGCTGCGAGATTCTATTTTGTTTTTTTTCTTTCTCTGCTTTTTCTTATTCATCCCAATAACAATCCGCCCTTCTGTATGGTTTGAGTTGGCACGTGTGTCTGCTTAAAACATACAAAAAGGCAGGACGTTACAGTTGGTATCAGAGCTTAGGTTTAGCGATAACCTTAGCTTTGTGGGGTCTGACTCCTTATAAATAGGGTAATAATACCCTAGAATGAGCCATTGAGAGTATGTATATGAGAGAGCGTATTTGTTAGTGTTATAAAGGTTTTTATATTGTGTTAATTTGTTCCATTTTGTATTTATAAATTCTGGTTGGTACATAGGACGCTATAACATCGATAGGGATTTCTAAATGCTTAATAGGACTCAGGGACATAATATTGTTTTGAAATATAGGTGAATGAAATAATTTTGTCTATTATATATTTTGTATATAAAATAATAATTTTATAAATAATATAGTTGATTGCTATATATTTTGTTGTTAGGTAGTGAAATTTATAAATATTGTTTGAAAATAAAGATCTGTAAATAAAATAAATGTAAATTGGAAAATTTAGAACTTAAATTCCGGGATTTTTGAAATTTCTTTCGAATGACTTTGGAATATAATACTAGCAGTATTTAAAGTATTTTCTTATATAAATTTTCAACACGATTTGAAAGAAATGTTTTAAAGAAATTTTTGAAGGAAATAAGTTCTGTACTCCCCTCTCTGTCGCTGGAAAATAATTTCGGTGATGAGTGCACGCATCATCGACGTTCATTTTTGAGTTTCAAAGTGGGAAGGCCGTGTAGTAATTTTTTTCTACACAATTGTTTTGATAAATTAATCTTAAATTTTAATTCCGAGTATAATTTGATATATATAAAGATATGACTTTATATATTATTTTAAATGATTTGAAATGGAACCCGACATTTAGTTCTTAAGTTTCTATAAATTAGAGATTTCAACTATTGTAATGGAATAAAAATTTTAACTATTTAATAATTGAAACTTCTAAATGAAAAAAAGAAATTATATGCAAGTTATAACTGAAATATACAAGGAATTTGAATTTGTAACTTGTAAACGAAAAGAATATGAAAATAAGGAATGATAACTATTGAACCTTAAGTTAATTAAAATAAGCAAGTCAAACTTGTGTAACTTTCAATTGCATTCTTCAAGACATATATATATATATAACTTACCAATTATAAAAATTTGAAATGTTAAAAGAATATGTAATGGAAATTTTACAAGTAAAACTTATGTAATGGAAGTGTTCAATGAAATTTACTTTTATAAATAAGAAATTTGATATAAAAATAGTTATAAACTTGAGTTAAAATTGTAATGCTACTAATTAAATGAAATAGAAAATGAGTACTGTAAGTAAAGGATTTTGAACTTAAGTTAATATTGAAACTATTTATAATTAAAGTAAATAATAAAATGAATGTAATGCAATAAAAGAAATTGACATGATATGAATAAATAAAAATGAATTTTTGTAAGTAATAAAGGAAAAATAAATCAAATAAACACTGAATGAATGAATGGGAATAAAATTTTATAAGAGATAAATGTAAGTCAAAGAAATAATCCTTGTATGAATGAAAAGAGAAATAAAAACTATAAATGTTGTGAAAGAAATTTAATAAGAATAACTCAAGTACATTGTAAATTATTGTTTGTTTTGATTTATGGGTTGTTTGGGATAGGGTACTTCTAATTGTTTGGATGTATGAATAATCTATTAAGTTTTATCTAAGACTGTTGAGTAAATGGTGTACTTAGTAGTTATTTGTCATTCTATGTGATTAAAAGTGTCTTAACCCGAACAAACTATTTGTTTTGGTTGATATAGATGGATAATTGATTTTATTGATTTCATATGATGATTGTATGCCGTGGTTGTCGGTGATTGTTGTTTATATTGATTTGTTTGTTAGTGGTTGAAACAACTTTAAATATTTCATTTTATATAATTATTAACTCTTTTGGATTATATAAGTGAAATACAGGTTATGGAAGCAATAACAACTGATTTTGGTTTCATAATTAAGCGTTGTTTTCCCGACAAATAGGTACATTCTCGGATTACGGTTTTCTCGCGATATTACATTGTTTTTCCCGCTGTTGGAATATATTATTTTGAAAATTATTATATATATTATTATTATTGATATTATTATTTTCTCCTGAGCCTCTCCGTACAAAGGAGACTCTGCCGAAATTTTTCGTGAATTTTGGACTTAGAAAATTTTGAGAAATGTTTTCCAAACTTTATTAATTTAAGTATAAAAGGATTTAATTGTTATAAATTGATATCTTTTATTTCAATTATTTAATTTTGTAAATTAATTGTTTATAAATTTAATATTTTGAATAAGATATATTGATTACTAGTTTCCTTTTTTCCCTTCCTTTTCCTTTCCGGGGACGAAAAGTTTTGAGTGGGGGAGAGTGTAACGACCCGTAATTTTCGACGATTTAAATCTGTTATTATATTGAGATTTTGGTAATATAATATTAGAGAAATAAAAATTTGTAATTTATTTATGAAATAACAACTAAAATGAAAAGTAACAATGTTAATCTAAGTCAATTATTGACAATGTGAATGAAACTCCAATTAATTGAAATAATTTAAATTGTTTACTTGGCTATAAAGTGAGTATAAGGAAACAAGTGTAGATATTGAAATAATTGATGAATTAGTATATAATTAATGATAATTGGATAAGAACAGTGTTATGTAAGCAATTGTAACATTTGTTTGTTAATAATAACTTATAAGTGTAATTAAATGTTAATGGTAACAATTATTATAAGTTAACCATTTATTTAGTCTATTAAATTAAAATTGGTAATCAATTGCAATAAATCAAAATTAAATGTTATGTTGGTGTAAGTTAAGGTAATAATTGGAAATAATGTTAATTTTATTCATATTATGACAATTAGTTGAATTAAAAGAATGGAAATAAAGATTTATCAATTTATTGGAATTTAAACTATAATAATTGGATTAATTGCAATTAAATGAAATTAAGTATATAAAATTTTACGTTAATGGAGATTAAGATGAAATTTGAGAATATTATTGTAATAAATCATGAACCAATGTTAATTTCACCCATTTGATAATAATGGATTGAATAATAGTATGAAAGGTCAATTAAATGGAATTATTGAAAATTTAATTTAAATTTCTGAATTTAATGAAATTGAAATTTAACACTGAAATTGATGGATTAATCAACTTTAAATTGACATCTAAATTTGTTTAAATTATTGTAAGTGATTAAGAAATCAAAAATGATAGAAGTTGTAAATTATTAAAAATTTAAACTAAAAAAGTGATTTGATTAATTAATTATTAATTTATTTAATTAATTGAAATAAAGCCATTTTGGCCACTGACTCGGATTTCAACGAAACTGGTTTCATCGGATCCATAACAGAGAATTATTGTAGGATTTCAAGTTTGGTAACGATCGGACTTGTCGTTTGATCGTACAGACTCAAAACGCCTAGAAATCAATTTAATTGAAATCAATTTGAAATAAGCTGATTTTATCATAACTTCTTCATAAGATGGAATTATAACTTGAAACATGTTCCATTGAGTTTAAAATATTTGAAAACATCTATTTTGATATATGGGATGACCCATTTTCATTCCGGAGGCAGAACGGGCTTTTCGGGTCGTTTATCGTTCCAATTCAAATCAAATCTTGTCCATTCATTCTATTTTCAGCTCCGCTTATAAATAGACTATTATAAACCCTAGGCTACTTCTTATTTCATTTGTCTGTACGTATGTTTTCTTCTCAACTCCTCTTTCCAATGGCAGACAAACCCTAATTCCCAATTGCAATTCCAAATCAAATTCAAATCCGAAAATTTAAACTCCTCCAACCCAAGTAAATTATATATCGATTTGAAGCTCTCGACGAGCGTAATCTTTTGCAACAATTCGTTTTTCAATTCGATGCACCATTTTTCCAGAAATCGAAGATGAACCGTGGTCGTTCATATTGGATTTTGATGATCCAACGGTCGATTGTCGCCCGATCGACGATCGGAGAGTGGCGTTGAGTAGAGGGTGTCGTGCAGCATTCATCCATAGGGCCGCATCTTGTTAGAGTGCCTCGACTTCACCGGAATCATGCCTTGAAGGCGGAGGCGACGCACGTCGTCTGGGCTCGCCTGAGGCGACTGTGCTCGGGCCGTAGGTGCGCCCTAACGTAGCGAGACTCTTGATGCATCTGGATCGGCTCGAAGTTCGACGTTGCCGAGCGTGAGGATGGTCAAAGTTTTGGTGTGGCAGCTGTCTTCATTCAATCGCGAATTTCCTTTCACGGCTAGGGTTTCACGCGTTACAGCAAGGTGACGTGGCACCTTTTAAATTTTGCTTATTTTTATTTAATTTAAAAATTGATTTCAATGTTCTAACTAGCATAACTTTCACGTACGAGGTCGAATTTACGCACAGTTTGATCCGCTGGGATCGTATCCAAATTCCGGACATTCTAACGCTGGTTTGGACGAATTCTGAGACCTTTCAAATTTTGGGCTTAAATTGAATTTAAATTCAAAGGTGAGTGTTTTGATCCACTCGCAACTTCTAAAATTTCTTATGTTTGTTAAATTAAATTTATGATGTGATTAGAATTTTTTATGGTTGTTTGATATATTTAAATCGTCATTCCAGTAAATTTGATTTATTTGAATTAAATTGTCATTTAATTTATTATTGAATTTAAATTGCCAGTTAATCACCTATAATTGATAACCTGTTATTTGTTGATATTTATTAATTGATTTGGATGATGATTGTGATGGATGATTGATTTTTGATATTGGATGAATAGATGTTTTATTTTATATCGTTATAAACTGCAAGTTCACTATGGGTTGAAATGATACATACCCGAATGATCAATAGATTAAGGAGAAATCGTTATGGGTTGAAATGATAGACTCGAGCAATTTATGGACTTTGTTATTAAATTCGGGATTGCGGTTTTAAATGATATAAAACCGTAAAATGTTAAATTGCGAATTGAAATGATAAATATCTGTATCACTTGAAACTAGGGTAGAGAATTATATACGGACACCGGATTGGTTAAATTAAATGATTTTAAAATACTTAATTTCGAATTTAATTAAATGATATTTTGAAATAAAATTTGATTTATGTAAATTGAAGTATTATTGGAAAAATCAAGTTTATGTTGAAATGTGAAATGGTTTAAAGAAAATTTTTTAAGAAATTAAATTGGAAGTTTAAAGTTAAACTTTTAAGTATAAATGAAATTCTATCGAAATTAAGTTATTGAAGTTGTTTGAAAATAACTTTGAAATATTTTGAAATTTAAAGGTTTGGAATTTGGTTTGTTGACTTGGAAATTGAAAATGGTCCAAATGCGTTGAAATGAAATGAATAGTTTAATTTGATATAAATTCCAAATTCATGTTTTAATATAAACTGTTTTAAAAATATATTATTTCAAAATTTCTAATTATTAAGATTTTCAAAGTATTAAACTATTTAAACCTGCATTAATTATATTAAATCATTTTAACCTATTTTAAACCATATAATTTATTTAAACTAATTAACCTGTTTTAACTTATTTTAAATCTAATAAATCTATTTTAAATCTATTTAATCTATTTTAATTATATTTAATCTATTTTAAAATCTATATTAACTATTTATAACTATTAAAAACTATTTTCTTCTAAATTCCAAACTAAGTAAAATGGATGGGTCTATATTCAAACTCTCGATTTTAAGTGAATATGGTTAATGATGTTATAACCTAAGTTGGGATTTAAATAACATATTTGGTAATATGATATTCTGAAATGAGAGTTTAGCCTATTTTGGAAATATGACTTTTGAAAGGAAATATAATTTCGAACTAGGATTTCGAATGTGATATGATTTTAAAAGGTGAATATGATTTCGGAAGTAAGTAATGATTTCGAAAATGATATGATTTGAATTGAATATGATATTTTGATATCAATTATGAAATGATTTTGGAAATGTAAAAGAACCATCTGGTGTGTAATAAGCGATTGGTTGTTAAAGTGACCAGGATCAGATATGGGCATACTCTCTGTCTATACCGAAAACCACTTTAACAACTATGTACGTGGTGGAGATTCCAGAATGAAGTAGGATGGTGGCGATGATCCTAAAGGTATACATACGTGGACCTAACTCCCGTGAGTTAGCATAAGATGGCTAAAACAGGAGCAATTGACGGGCTAAGTGAGGTCATTCCTCCGATCGGGCACATTCCTTCGATACTATATTCTGACTTTGCGATTTATTTGGTGGCCACCCTCGATTTTTGATTTGGGAGTATGTTCCGAGGTGGGCGGTAGTAGCTGCTATGCGTTACCACCAGTCCGGAAGTGTAATTGGTATATCTTCCCTGACATTGCCTAGTTGTGCCGTGTCACCTACCCTAGCGCGCCTTCTACGAGTTTGTTTTATGTCATACCTATGGGGTTTCCTCTGGCGGCCCCGGTTTATGGGGAGTTACGGTACTGTATAGACTATTGGCGTTATAAAAATGTGTTAAGGGGGATATGGGTAACGCCTTAACGCTATTTTAATACTTTTACTTTACTATAGATATATTATAATAGCATATTGTACTACATAGTAGATAGTTTAACAGATCCTTAGGAGATGTGAATCCCGAACATCTCTTAAGTTACTGCACACACGTTAGACACTGGATAAGAGATGTCAAACCCCGTAAACATCTCCGACACCGTTTACACTCATATTTATTTACTGTTGATTTTACTTACATAAGATCTTTTAGTTCTGACTCGAGTGTTTTGTCTTTTCAATTCGCTCGGGTCAGCCTTAGCATTTCAGGATTTGAAGACCTTATTTCTGGAGGACGAAGATGAAGATTTGTACTACTATTATTTACTATATTTATTCCACTACATCATACTGTTCCACTGCATTATCATTTATCTCTGATATGTGTAACTCTGATTTATTCCACTACATCTAACTTCATTCCAATAAACATTTGCCAATTCAACCACTACATTTTGGATATCATCCATCGCGTACACAATTGTTAAAGTGGTTCCAATATTGACAGAGAGTATGCCAATAAGAGGCCCCGGTCACTTTAACAACCAAATGTCATTTTACACACCGGCTGGTTCTTTTACATTTCAAAAACAATTCATCCTTGATATCAAAATATCATATTCGCTTCAAAATCAATTTCACTTCAAAATTTCCATATTCAGTTCAAAAATCATAATTTTACTTCAAAATGTCAATTCAGTTCGATGTATCGATTTCACTTCAAAATTTTGATTCGGATTACAGTTTAGGTTATAACTTCACTTTAACCCAATACGCATTTAAATCCAAGATTTAGATATATACATTCCACCCTTTTGATCAGTTTGAATTTTTAGAAAATAGTTTAAATAGTTTTAAAATAGTTAAAATAGTTTAATAGAAAATAGTTTAAGTATATAAAAAAATGATTTATGTAGTAAAATAGTTTGGAAAATCAAAATAGTTTGAATATTTAAAGAAAATAGATTTTAAACAGTTTATACTAAGATAATTCATTTGAAAATAGTTTCAAAGTCAAACCGGTTCACTTTTCAAATTTTCCAATTCAAATCAGTTTCAATTTCCATTTCGATTTAATCGATTCAATTCCGATTTGAAGTCGAATTTTACTTTGATTCCAATTTCAATTCCAATTCCAAATTAATTTCAAATCTAATTCCAAATTAATTTCAATTCAATTCTCAAATTAATTTCAACTCAATTCTCAAATTTAAACCATTTTGATTTATATCAATTCCGAGTTCGATTTTCAAAATATCGATTCAAAACACTTAAATCAAATTTACCTTCAATATCCAATTTAAAATCCAAATCTTCAAAATATAGTTCAATTCCAAGCTCAATTTTGAAATATCGTTTCATATTACTTTTGCTTAGCAATATTCAAAGTTCGAATAAAAGTCCAATCTTTTAAAACAAATAAATTTTCTGAAATTCAGATCATATTTCGATTATAACTTCAAAATCTCGGCTTCAATTATTTAAACAATTCCTGTTTCCAAATTTAAATTTCAACATTCCGAGCTCAAGTTCGAAAATAATTTGATTTCCAAAAAATCGATCTTTTTTTTATTTTTTCAAATCAAATCATTTAAATAATTTCAAATCGAAAAATTTCAAAATCATTTAATTTAACCAACCCGGTGTCCGTATATAATTTTCTATCCTATGGCCAAGTGAATCAATTATTTCAATTTAATTCCAAGGATGGATATATATCATTTCAATCCAAATTAAATGCCATAGGTATATATCATTTCAACATATTTCTTAATTTATTCGAAATAATTCAATTTACAGTTTTATATACTGTAAATAATATACAGGATGATAACATGATATATTAAACATAAATAAACATCCAAATCATCCAAAATATCAATCAACGACATCCATCTCAATCAATCATCCAAAACAGTCAATAATCAGAGCAATTAACCCATTATCAATAATCGGGAAATTTTCTAGCAG
Source organism: Allium fistulosum (assembly GCA_030737815.1). Taxonomy (NCBI): domain Eukaryota; kingdom Viridiplantae; phylum Streptophyta; class Magnoliopsida; order Asparagales; family Amaryllidaceae; genus Allium; species Allium fistulosum. The sequence continues at coordinate 78,188,751 of CM060908.1, read as the reverse complement.
TTTAATTCTAATTCAATTTAACTGTCAATTCAAATTCTATAATTAATTCGGATGTCAATTTAAATGTCAATTAAATTTATCAAACAACAACCAATAAATTTAAACCACTTCACGATATAAATTTAACTAACATAAAAATTATTTCAATCGATTGTGAGCGTATAAACACTCACCTTCCATTTGAAACTGAAAATTTTCTCAGCTTCAAATAAATTTCAAACTGACTCCATGACGTAGCCTTCGTCGATACGATTCCAACGCCACATGTTTCGTCCGAATCGGACCTCCTATGCAAGAGTTACGTTTAAATTAGTATAACGATAAAATTAAAAACCTAATTAACAAAATAATATAATAATGAAGTAACTCACGTTCTCTTCGTTTCAACCTGCTCGAGCTCAACCCATCACGCGACCGTGATTTCCCATGCACGCACGCCAATACGACGACCGGACCATGATCAAGTGACGCCAAACGATGTGCCTAGGCCTCCTCCTCCACTGTGCCAAGTGCCAACCACCCCACCGCCATAAATCGAGCACGAAACCAAAAAACGCGTACTAGTTCACAAGCAAAATCTGGCGATTCCGAGATGTAATAGCATGAATCAACCATATGGATTTGAAGAGGAGATTGAGATCTACATCTTTCATGTTGGAAGTTTTTAATTTTGTTGAGCGGATCGAGAGATAAAGAGGGAAGAAGCACGGCAATTTCTGGCCGTTGGAATAAAATAGGCGATGGCCATAGATTCTCTAGGGTTTCATAAAAATTAAAATAATAATTTTCTTGATATACATGCAGTATTTATATAGTTAGGTCCAAAACCGTCCGAACTCCAATCTAGGTGTGCCGCCTGACGTTCATAATGTTTTACCCCATTCCGAACACAATGGAACGCCAGGCAGCATGTCTCGATTGGAGTTCGGACGGTTTTGGACCTAACTATATAAATATGGCACGCATATCGAGAAAATTATTATTTTAATTTCTCTGAAACCCTAGAGAATCTATGGCCACCGCCTATTTTAATCCAACGGCCAGAAATTGCCGTGCTTCTTCCCTCTTTATCACTCGATCCACTCAACGAAATTAAAAACTTCCAACATGAAAGACGTAGATCTAAATCACCTCTTCAAAACCATATGGTTGATTCATGCTATTACGTCTCGGAATCGCCAAATTTTGCTTGTGAACTCGTACGTGTTTTTTGGTTTCGTGCTCGATTTACAATGGCGGGGTGGTTGGCACTTGGCATGGTGGAGGAGGAAGCCTAGGCGCATCGTTTGGCGTTACCTGATCGTGGTCCGGTCGTCGTATTGGTGTGCGTGCATGGGAAATCACGGTCGCGTAATGAGTTGAGCTCGAGCAGGTTGAAACGAAGAGAAAGTGAGTTATTTTATTATTATATTATTTTGTTAATTAGGATTTTAATTTTATCGTTATATTAATTTAAACATAACTCTTGCATACGAGGTCCGATTCGGACGAAACAGGTGGCGTTGGAATCGTATCGACGAAGGTTACGTCCTTGAGTTGGTTTGAAAGTTATTTGAAGCTGAGAAAATTTTCGGTTTCAAATGGAAGGTGAGTGTTTATACGCTCACAATTGACTGAAATAATTTTTATATTAGTTAAATTTATACCGTGAAGTGGTTTAAATTTATTGGTCGTTGTTTGATAAATTTAATTGACATCTGAATTAATTGATAGAATTTGAATTGACAGTTAAACTGAATTAGAATTAAACTGCTAGAAAATTTTCCGATTATTGATAATGGGTTAATTGCTGTGATTATTGACTGTTTTGGATGATTGATTGAAATGGATGTCGTTGATTGATATTTTGGATGATTTGGATGTTTATTTATGTTTAATATATCCTGTTATCATCCTGTATATTATTTACAGTATATAAAACTGTAAATTGAATTATTTCGAATAAATTAAGAAATATGCTGAAATGATATATACCTATGGCATTTAATTTGGATTGAAATGGTATATATCCATCCTTGGAATTAAATTGAAATAATTTATTCACTTGGTTATAGGATAGAAAATTATATACGAACACCGGGTTGGTTAAATTAAATGATTTTGAAATTTTTCGATTTGAAATTATTTAAATGATTTGATTTAAAGAAAAAATATCGAATTTATGGAAATTGAATTATTTTCGAACTTGAGCTCGGAATGTTGAAATTTAAATTTGGAAACAGGAATTGTTTAAATAATCGAAGCTGAGATTTTGAAGTTATAATCGAAATATGATTTGAATTTCAGAAAATTTATTTGTTTTAAAAGATTGGACTTTTATTCGAACTTTGAATATTGCTAAGCAAAAGTAATATGAAATGATATTTCAAAATTGACCTTGGAATTGAATTATATTTGAAGATTTGGATTTCAAATTGGATATTGAAGGTAAATTTAATTTAAGTTTTTTGAATCGATATTTTGAAAATCGAACTTGGAATTGATATAAATCGAAATGGTTTAAATTTGAGAATTGAGTTCTACTTAATTTGAGAATTGAGTTGAAATTAATTTGAGAATTGAATTGAAATTAATTTGGAATGGGAATTGGAATTAATTTGGAATTGGAATTGAAATTTTTTTGGAATTGAATTTGGAATCGAAGTGAAATTCGACTTGAAATCGGAATTGAATCGATTAAATCGAAATGGAAATTGAAACTGATTTGAATTGGAAAATTTGGAAAGTGAACCGGTTTGACTTTGAAACTATTTTCAAATGAATTATTTTAGTATAAACTGTTTAAAATCTATTTTCTTTAAATATTCAAACTATTTTGATTTTCCAAACTATTTTACTATATAGACCATTTTTTTTATATATACTCAAACTATTTTCTATTAAACTATTTTCTATTAAACTATTTTAACTATTTAACTATTTTAAAACTATTTTCTAAAAACTCAAACTGATCAAAAGGGTGGAATGTTTATATTTAAATCTTGGATTTAAATGCGAATTGGGTTAAAGTGAAGTTATAACCTAAACTGTAATCCGAATCAAAATTTTGAAGTGAAATCGATATACCGAGCTGAATTGACATTTTGAAGTAAAATTATGATTTTTGAAGCGAATATGGAAATTTTGAAGTGAAATTTATTTTGAAGCGAATATGATATTTTGATATCAAGGATGAATTGTTTTCGAAATGTAAAAGAACCAGCCGGTGTGTAAAATGACATTTGGTTGTTAAAGTGACCGGGGCCTCTTATTGGCATACTCTCTGTTAATATTGGAACCACTTTAACAACCGTGTACGTGGTAGATGATATCCAGAATGTAGTGGTTGACTGGAATGAAGTAAGAGAACGATGATGCATAGCTTTGACACCCGTGTCATAATTAAAATGACTAAAACAAGAGCCTATGTCTGGCCAATGAGGTTAGCTACCTCTAACGATGTTGATCCCTCGTATTACTGTTGTGATTTCGTATTCGATGGGTGTACCTTTTGTTTGGATTGATAGTCACAGTCGGCCACGGATGGGTTACGACCAGCCAGAAAGGGTAAACTAGTAGAATCCTACCTTGGGTATTGCCTCACGTGCCTTGTCATACTTATCCTTAAACAAGCCCATTACGACTTTGGTACTGTACCTATAAAATGTGTTAAGGTGGATCAATGTAAAGGCTTAACGTTATTTTGATATTTATTTTACTGATAGACATTACCTATTTTAGCGTATATACATCCTTAGGAGATGGAAAATCCCATAACATCTCTTAAGTTATTGCACGCACGTTATACACTGGATAGAAGATGTAAAATCCCGTAAACATCTCTGACGCTGTTACACTCATTTTTCGTGATATTGATTTGACTTACATAAGAGTATTTTAGTCCTGACTCGAGTGTTTTGTCTTTTCATTACGCTCGGGTCAGTCCTGAGATTTTTTCAGCGTATTGAAGATTATTCTCTGGAGGACGAGAACGAAGATTTGGTATATTACTATTATTATTATTCCCTACATCATGCTATTCTGCTATATTGATTATTTATCCCTGATGTATATATATAACTCTGATAAATGTTGTATAGATTATTATAAAATGTATAGTAAACAGCTTCATGAACTGTTATTTGACTATTATATTTTATCATTCCGTTGTGAGATTCTGTGTTTGTTTTCTTCTTCTTTCCTTATTTTTCTTAATTATCCTCATTGATTATCTACGTTCCGGATTGTTTAAGTTGGACACGTGTGGATTATTGTCGATTTAAACCTTCCGAAACGTGGGTCGTCACATACCGTCTCCTGAGAATTAATTAACATTCTAGGTTCTATACGTGGGAAGGAAGTAGCATTCTTTCCATTATGTAAGTTTGTATAATATTGTATGGATTCCTGAATAATAACATCCCTATTATATAAGTAGTCCCCCATCAGTAGATAATAGATCTTGAATACGATTTTCGATTTTCCTCATAGACATTCTTGCAAAAAAGAATTTAGAATTTGTATCTCCTTCTTGCAACCAAAAAGTTTCACTTTTTTGCATTAATGATTCATTCAATAATTTTGTCTGAATTCTCAAGTCAATATTTATGTGTGCATCAGTTTGTCATACAGCTTGAGATCCTTTGGGTTTGCATCAGTCTGAAGAAATGTTGAGAGATATTCATCTTGCAAGTGTTTAACCACATCATTCTTTTCCATAGTCATGTTCCATACTCTAAGATTATCTTTAATTTGCTTGAGCTTGAAAATAAAATTGTGAGTAACATCTCCCCATGTAGTAGCTTTGAATCCTTCACCGATACATTGCTGATATCCCTCCAATGTATGCCAGTTATTAATATATCTGAAAGGTGCTCTTTTGTCTTGTTTGTTGCCTTCCTTAAATCTGATTAAGATAGGAGCGTGGTCACTGGGAATTGTGGGAAGAGCAATAGAAGTCAACTCAGAGCAAATTTGCATGAAATCCTGATGTACTAGAACTTTATCAATGTTAGTAGCTATGTCCCATTTCCTCCATGTAAATTTACATCGCTGCAAAGCACATTGAGCAAGGCCACATTGTAAAAGACAATTATTGAAACTAGTTAGATAAGAAAATTGAATAGGCAATTCTCCCTTCTTATCTTTAGGATCCATTGCATTATTAAAATCCCCAAAAGCTATCCACGGCAAATGAATTGTAGAAGCATTGAGAATGAGTTCACTCCAAAGTTTCTCCCTTTTAGAAATCAACTATATCTCATTTTTGTTACACCTCAAATCCTCATACTTTCAACCACATGTTCCGATTTAAATAATTACACTTTCTCTCTCTTATCACTTCATTTTAATAATTAATTCAGAACATGTGGTTGAAATCAAATATTTTTGAAATGAAACGTTTTTTCCACAATAAACCAATATGTTTTGAAAAATATGTTTCTTTTTAGTCGAGTTAAAATTTTATTACAAATCAAATATTTTAATATATAAATATAAAAGTTAAAATCTTACCGACAAGTTCTTTTTTGAAATATAATCAATCTTTTATAATAATTTTTTTAATATATATAATTTTGTAAAAGTCGATAAAATAGTCTTGAAAGATTAAAAAATAATCAATATAATCAAATCCGTCTTCTAAAATTCACTAGTTTTCAAAAATAATAATAATAATAAACAAAAAAATTACAAAATACAACAACAACATTGAATTTGTCTCAAACATCTATTTAAATGATCAAATTATTTTTCATAGATGTTTGAAATACATATCTACTTATGTTTCAATATATAGACACACACGTTGAATATGGATTTGAGGTGGAAAATTTTATAATGAATATTTATTGCTAAAACTTTATCTCCGTGAATCATCCGAAACATCTACAAATTCATGCAATTTGAGTGCATTCAACTTTTCAGATAAACAAAGTCACATGCTACTGGACAAACCAACAATGTCGACATATGAACAGTACACGTCTACACGAAAACGAATCTCAGCCAGAATCATAAGCCGTGGCCGACAACAAGGTACAGAATATTTCATTTTCACGTGTTCCATCACAGCCATCAAATACGGATATCCACTTAAAGCAACGGTGGATCATGCACCTACGTACTCTCTTCGCAATAATACACCTTATCCATGACTATTGATTTCGTTTACAGCGCTCCACCGTCCACCACGTGTCAGATAATCAGTGGTCCTCGCATTAAAAAAGTGTAAATAGTTTAGGAATGGGATTCGATGTACACACATGTCCAGAAGATAGAATGTGCGGTCAGGATTGCACAAGAGTGCCTACCGACATGATATTATAATCAAACGCTATTAAAAAATATCTACGCTGCGAACGAACGCTATAAATAGGACTGTAGAGCAGAACCAAAATCATCACCAAAACAATAAAGATTAATACAAAGTAAAAAAAAAAAAAAAACAAGAAGAATGGCAGGAATAATGCAGAAGCTAGGAATAGGAGGAGAGCACAAGAAAGAAGAACAAAAGCACGAAGAAGAGAGGAAGAAGCATGAAAGCGGCGGAGGCTTTGTCGACAAATTCAAAGAGAAATTGCCAGGAGGAGAAGGGAAGCACAAGGCTGAAGAGAAGAAGCAACATGAAGACGGCTTTGTCGATAAAATAAAGGATAAAATTCCAGGAGGAGGGGAGAACAAAGACAAGACTAAGGAGAAGAAGAAGAAGAAGGACAAGAAGCATGGACACAAGAAGGGAGATGATAGTAGCAGCAGTGATAGCGATTAAGTTAGATCGTTCATTATGCTCCCTTTGCAAATCTATTAATTATGATAATAAGGTAATTAACTTAACCTTTTTTTTATTTTCATAAAACAGAAAGGCGTTGGAATTGACTTTTTTGTTTTTGTTTGCAGGAGGGGAGCTTATGTGTGTTTATGATCTTGGACTAAAAGGAGTACTTATAAGCTGCTTTTCTATGTTATCTTGTAATCATGGTTGTTCAATAATAATAACAAAAAAAAATCCTACTTTTATCTCTAGAGCTTTTGTTGTTAATGATCCTAAAGTATGATTTGGTTTACTGATAACTCAATCCAACCTAATGCTGGAATCCAGAAACAAAGAACAAAATAGTGAGAGAAAAAAGGAAACAAATACAGAAATAACTATCATACGATAGTCATAAATTCAAGAATTGGTTTACGCTTTGGATTTTGCTTAAATTATACGGTTTTATGACGACTATGTATGGCAGGTTTAAAAACCGGACACACACGAAAGTCATGAAATGCAATGACAGTTGTCTTGAAATTTAAAGAACAAATCAGTTTGAACTATAAAAGCAATTGAATGTGAAATCAACCTCATTATTCTAAAGGTAAATACAGCTCTTTCGTCGTACTTTCAACTTCGCATTAATATAATTTCTACAGATTGTTATTTCATTAATTTATACAATTAATTTCAAACAAAATAAAGTAAGTCATACTCAATTATAACATGAAAAAAAGTAAAAAAACACACTTAAAAACAGCTAAATAACAATACAGCGTAAATTGTTTATAACGGCAAGAGTAATAGCCATATTAATTTACAGACACAGACTCGACACAAATACAAGCCATAAATATGCGATTTACTTTCAACCTTCAACTTGAAACTTGCCTCGATTGATAATATAACGCCCAATTCCGATTTCAGAAAAAGCATTGAACGGATAAATCCTATATTAAGATACAAATATACATGTCAGGTAAAGGAGAACAAGAATGCATAGCGCAACCCAAAAAAAGGTAATATTAAAATAAGAACAAACATTTCTTTCCCTTGTGAATTTATGAGGAAAACAAAATTGTTATCAAAATTGAAAATTGCTGCCTTCATAATGTTCCACCTACACGGTAAAAGAAGAAGTTCGAATGTTGTAGATCTCCATACAATACACATTGTTGTGTCATCACTTTGGTTTTGCATTTCCTTCTAAATTATATTTTAGAATGGAAGTCTTTGCAAGTTTCTTGTGTATAAAGTGCAAAGGAAAACAAATGAATATCAAATTATCTTCTTTCATAGTGTCATATAGTTTTCACGAGATTCTGCAACTCTACAACTTACTGTACTTAAAATTGAGTTTATTTTACCTGGTTGCAGTGTCCCTTTCATGATATGCAACCCAAGCATTTCCAACTGGCTGGGGGTTTAATAGAAGTCTCAACACAAACACCTATTAAATAAGTGTCTGATGTTAGAACTTATAACGTCTGACCCTCATGCGCTTGAGGCCAAGCGCCCTAACCTAATATCAAATGTTTATTTAATAGGTGTGCAAACGTTTATTTAATAGGTGCGCAAAGGCAAGATACCTGATGATTCTGAATTGGTCCATGAAGGTAACATTGAATATGAAACTGAATTTGCTCTGCGTTGGAGATGCTTTAAGGTAAACACAAATACACTACTGTGCATTCTTCATACTGTTAAATCTTATGACATAATAGCAAATTCATAAAATAAGAGCAAAGGCAAAGAATCTTCCAAAATCAGTACAAGTGAGATCCCTAAATCCAAAAGCACACATTGTTCCCCTCAACCCAATAAAAAGGCAATGAATAAACCATCAAGAAAAACAATCAAATAATTCATATCCAATTACAAACTAACATCACAATACCTCCTAACTTCCTTGTTCTTCACACCATAAAAGCCTGCACCTCCCAAGCTCACTTACACACACACTCCATACAATCAAAAGCATAGTGAATAAAAATGGATAGACTAATAGCACTAGAGCCATCATCCGAAGTAATAATCCGGGTCGAACCGGGCCAAAAATGCACTGGTCACGTAACCCTTAAAAACGTCATGCACACCATGCCCGTAGCCTTCCGTATATTACCAACAAACCGATCAAAGTACCAAATCCAGCCTCCGTCGGGCATCATTCCTCCTCTAGGCGCTCTCCCTCTCGAAATCATTTACCTCTCTTACCTACCAGACTCGATCCCCTACTCTAACGACTCGTTTTTGTTGGACAGCATGGTGGTCCCCGGGGCCAAGTCGGCATCGGATACGGCGATCAACGGCTGGTTCGCCGCTAGGAAGAATCATGTGTTTACGGACAGTGGGATGAGTGTTTTCTTCGCTGGTTCGGTGGTGTTATGGAAGTTGGTGTCGGAGTTGGGCGTGAGGAAACTGAATTGTGTGAGGGAAGTTTTGGAGAGGAGCGACCCGAAGTGGCGGGCGACTGAGTCTTTGCTTCATGTGGCGGTGGCGGGCTCACGGGCAGATTTGGTTCAGTTGGTTTTGGAGTTCGGGCCGGACTTGGAGTCCCGTGGCAGAAGGGATGGGCCTACGGCCCTTGAGGCGGCAGCGGCAGCTGGAGAGGGTTTGATTGTGGAGTTGCTCTTGGCCCGTGGGGCGTTAGTCGGGAAATCTCCAACATCCATGTGGGGCCCGCTCCATTGTGCCACTGATGGGGGACACTTGGAGGTCATGAAACAGTTGCTGATGAAAGGTAACTTTGGAATAAAAGTAAAATTATTTGCACGTATGTTACAAAAATATTGAAATTTCACCATCTGAATTGAATCACTCCAATCATGATTGGATTTTTCAAATGCCAATTTGCACTCAACCAAAATTGCAGTTAGAAGAAATTTAGATACTTGTTTGAATATACTTTTCGAATTCTATTGTTCGGAAAATAAAATAAAATTGAAATAAGAGAAAAAATAAATAAAATATAGGATCGAATTCAGAAGCTAATCGATAAAAATAAATATGAAAAATACAAACCAGTGACAAAGAAATGAGATACTTATTGATATACTTAAATGTCATTTAAAAACCTACATAATGTAAAAAAATTAGCATTTAATTGTATGTATGCATAGACATGTATACACGCACGTGTGTTAAGTATATTATTCATGATTTAAATTACAACTCATAGTTCAAGAACAATAATAGCAATGCCAAATCATAACCATTTATTAAAATAATGTCGATGATCATAACCATTAATGTATGTAGTGGTTATTTAAAAAAATAGATTCTCCTATATGAATTTGCTCCTTATTTGATTTCGATGTAAATATATATGCCTATGTAATTATATATGTATATTTATTATCGTTTTGAGAAAAGTAAGCAATGATAGAAAATATTTCGTTTGGGTGTTCAAGTTCTAAAATTTCCAACAGGTAAGGCTTATGTAGACGAAAGAGCATCAGATGGGCTGACTTCGCTGCACTTGGCAGTTAAAAACAGAAGACGTGACTGTGCACGTCTTCTGCTCACATGCGGTGCACGTGCCGGCATACGGGGCGGGCCTGATGGACACACCCCGCTTCATCTATCCGCTTTTGCAGGCGACGAGCCCATGACAAAGCTGCTTCTAACAAAAGGAAACGCAGGGCTGAGCGAAGTTCGTAATTTCAAAGGCAAAACGGCCTACGACACAGCAGCTGAAAACGGGCATTCCAAACTGTTCGACTCGCTAAAGCTAGGAAGTAAACTAGCGACCTCGGCAACCAAAGGTGAGGTGAAAATTGTATCAAGGTTGATAGAGAGAGGAGCAACAGTGAACGGGAAGGATCAGTATGGATGGACCGCACTGATGAGAGCAGGGTTTAAAAATAGAGTGGAGGTTATGAAGAGTTTGATGGAGAAGGGAGCAGATGTAAATGGAAGAGACATCGAAGGGTACTTTTAGACCATTCCCTACAACTGGTTTTTTTTTTTTTTTTTCACTTCGAACTTTTTTACCTGAAAAATGAACAAAACAACACTTACAAGGCTACAACTAAAAGCTTACAAACCAACCACAGAACTAATTTTACAAATAAATTAGTATGTACTAAAACGACAATCACTTTACCATTTTAATAAGCCATCATACGAACTTGTTCAACAATCACAGTAAGTACCCATGACTTGTTTTTTCAACTGAACAAAACAAACCTAGATGCACCGGGGCTTGTTTGGTTCACTTTTACTCAAAAAATATTATTGGGTTTGCTCTTAGAATTTTGAAATCCACACATCTATCACAAAAGTAATAATTGGCAATGTGAAAACCATGGTCTTTCAGTATTTGTGCAGATTTTAGTTTATAATTATTCATGTTTTGAGATTATTTTCAACAGGTACAGTGCTCTACATATAGCGGTGGAGAGCGGGAATGTTGAAGCGGTTGAGTTGCTAGTGAAGAGAGGAGCGGATGTGGAAGGGAAGACGAAGAAAGGGGTTAGTGCTATGGGTATTGCGAAGTCGCTTGGGTATGTTGGGATTGAAAGAATTTTAAGTCACAGTGGTGCCAAAAGGGAAAAATGTGGCATCCAAAAGATGGTTAATGGTAAAAATGAGCAGATATTGATGGGTCATAAAATTGAAAACAAAGTTGAGGTGAAGATGAAGGGAAGTAGATTGAGGATGGGTTATAATGAATCTGCCAAGGGAGCTGTTTTCTAGGATATGATTCAGGGCATATCAACATAAACCAGAGACGTTATTGTATTTACTACAACAGTGGTATTCTTACTGACAATTTGTTAGAATAAAAATGAGCTAAAAGAGGAGTCAAGAGTATCATATTCTTACTTACTAGGCTAAGGAAAAAGATCAGCACAGTAATAGGTAGCTGGTTTATATCGTCAAGATCTACCATCCATGTGAATCCTGGATATCAGGTTATCAGTTGAAAGTGGAACATTATTAACTAGAAGTTAGCAAGTGTATCCGTTTTGATAAATTTACTGAGCCCTATTAGTTGGTGGCTAAGGGTATGAAGTGTTTTGACATCGATGCATGCTTTGTGTAATGGCATGTATTTTGTATATACAGACTACTATAGTCTTAAAAATGTCCTTGCTAATTTAAGTTTTTCAAAATTATGCATGGTTAAATTTTATTTTCTTTTTAACATCCAAGCATCATAAATTTTTGACGGAACATCGATCTAACAACAAAACTTAAGGTAATTTGAAGAAAAAAAAGATTTACTGTGGTTATTAAAATATAACAGTTGCACCACCCATCAACAACTCAATGTTTTGGTGTTTTAGTCAGATAAACTACCTTTGGAAGCATATAATACTCTATCCAATCCAATACAAACATGATTTGATATGTATGTATGTATATGTATGTGTATGTATGTATGTATGTGTGTGTATGTGTGTGTGTGTATGTGTGTGTGTGTATGTGTGTGTGTATTGTAAGGATTTGCAGGAGTATTACGTAATCTATACATGGTGAATGCAATGGTAAAGAATTACATTCACACATAACAGTTGACAAAGTCTAGATGAGAAGATATATTTTCAATCAATCTACTTTGATTGGTTTTGCTTTCACTTTCACCGCCTTGATAATACCGCTTACCATTTGTAACCATCATCGTAGTTTGTTTTGATATAAAAAGGGTTCGTAAAAGCAAGGAGATGGTAACGTGAATAAGTTGCTACTTCAGACAAAATCAATTTTTTTGAATATTACTAATAAACGCATGTATTGTATTAGGACATATGAAAGCATACAATGGCCATATCTGTCTTATGCACTGTCTTCAGGGTGCACATATTCAATAAATATATAAAGTAAACCAATTATTATCAGTTTATGCGTACATCAAATGAAATGAATAAAATTAGTTATAAGCAAATAGAGGATGAAATGAAAGGAAGCAGATTGAGGATGAGTTATAATGAATCAGTCAAGGGAGCTGTGTTCTAGGATGTGATTTATGCATATGCAAATAATCATTGACATTACTATACTTACTACAACAGTGCTATACTACCCTCTATTAGTTAGTTAAATAAATAAATAAACAAAAATAAAAAGTAAAAGAAGAGAAAAGAAAAGGTACAAGAAATAAAGAAAGAAATTGTTCGGCACAGTATAGTTTTGACTGATCCATTATAACTCATCCTCATTAATTCACTGTAGTAAGTTTTAATATCAAGCTATATGAACTTCCATATGTGGTTCACTATCCATCCTACGTATCTATTTATCGTTTATCTGTTATTAGTATAAAATTACTAACTACAAGTCAGTAAGTGTATCCATTTTTTGATAAATTTGGTATTTTTGTGCCATATTATGGGTGGCCTCATATACTAAGGTCTATTAGATGGTGGCTGAGGGCAAGAAGTGTTTTGACATCAATGCATGTTTTGTGCATGGCATGTATTTTGTATACATGGGTTTTCAGAATATTAAAAATGTCCAGCTATTTTAAGTTATTTTAAATTATAAATAGTTATTCTTTAATATTCAGTTATAACCCTACATTGTTAGTAAATTTCTCAAGGAATATGTCAATCCCATAACACAACTTGAGGTAAGTTGCAAAAAAGGGATTTATTGTGGTCGTTAAGATTTAACTCTTGCTCCTCTCATTAGCAACTCAGTGTTTTTTATAACCTACCTTTGGAAGTATGTATAATTACTATACCATTCAATGCAAAACATGATTTCGGTATATATTTCAAGGATTTGTAGGGGAGTTACAGAATCTAATGGTAAAGACAGCGGTAAAAGCAAGGAGATGAAAACATAAATAAGTTGCATGTTAGTGCAAAATCTAAATTTTTAACTATTACCAATATACACACGTATTACACTAGTGTATATGAAAGCATACAATGGGCATGTGTCTTATGTGCTGTATTCAGTGTGTCATACATATATTCAATAAAGAAGATAAAGAAAATATAAAGTAAACAATAATGATCAGTTTATGCATATATCAAAGAAGATGAATAAAATTAGTTAAGACATACATATACCAAAACTTTAGTTCGATTACCTCAGAGTAAGATCTACATGCTGAATGTGTAACTCTTTGAGGAACTTCAATCAACATACAAGATTCAAGAAAAAATACATAAAAAATCATTTGAATGCAAATATCAGAAAAAGGGCATTAAAAATTATGAATTATTTGTAAGATAGATCTAATCCACTGTAAATGATATACGTGATTATTGACCCAGTATCGCATCATTGATTTTTAATGTATCCTGACAGGAACAGTATAAAAGTTCGTAATTCAAGGTACTTTTAGCAAGTTTTCATATCTTTATTAATAGTTGACTTGGAAGCGCACGCTTTTGGTCTGACAGTGAACTTTCTAAAATACATTTTGCTCATATATAATTTAGGGAGCGTTTGGCAAACATCCCGGTAAGGTTTGAAAATACACAAAACATCACTCCGTTTTTTTAATAAGTTTCTGGTCCCTGTTTTCAAATTCACGCGCGCGCAAAATTACTCAAATACCCTTTACGTTTTTAACATTTCAAACGCGTATAATAGAAACATCGGATCAACATATAATAGAAACGCGTATAATAGAAACATTTACCGTTTTCACCAAAAAATCAAAAAAATTATGATCTTTAAAATGAAATCCATTGTTGATACCAAAAAATCATATTTGCAGTAAAAGTGCAATTATTCCATATATTTGCAGACAATTCTGCAAATTTTGAACATCTTCGATTTTTCTTTAAATCTGCAACAATTGCATATGTCTGCAATTATCGCATATAGTTGCAGAAATGTCTGCAACTATTGAATATAATTGCAGACATTTCTTCAATTATCGCATATAGTTGCAGAAATGTCTGCAACTATTACATATAATTGCAGACATTTCTGCAATTATATGGTATAATTGCAGAAATGTCTACAATTATTTCATATAGTTGCAGAAATGTCTGCAACAACTGCATATAATTGCAGACATATCTGCAATTATTGCATATAGTTGCAGAAATGTCTGCAACAACTGCATATAATTGCAAACATATCTGCAATTATTACATATAGTTGCAGAAATGTCTGCAACAATTACATGACATTTCTGCAATTATTGTATATAGTTGCTGAATTGTCTACAATCATACCATATAATTGCATATAGCTTGTCCTGCCATTGTTTTTACATATGCACAACACCACTCGTTAGAAAGATTATAAATTTTTTGATTTAATGGTGAAAACAGTTTGTTAGTCTGTCGTTTCTACAAGAAGTTATTGCGTTTTAAAGATTGATAATTAATAATGTGCAAATTTTAATTATGAATGTGAGAATAACATCCATATATAAAGAATCAACATTGCTGCAATGGAGAAGAGGAGTATTGTACGGAAGAAAATTGTAGTATTTGAAAATAGAGATGTAATTTACATCTTTTTTATGAGGAGGATATTTTGTGTATTAAGTTTGATTTTATGGGCGTGTCCCTTATTTTCACTATAATTTAATTATTATCTATTATTCCACGTATAAGTACCTAAAAAGAATCGGTAAAATTCTAATTAAATACAAATGTTATTTCTATTATTTTTAGGCTATTATTTCTAAGCTAGACTGGAACTATTCAAACTAAGTCAAAATAATTAGATTTCTTTGCAAATTCAAATTATCCCTCTA
The DNA here is from genome assembly GCA_030737815.1 of Allium fistulosum. Classification (NCBI taxonomy): domain Eukaryota; kingdom Viridiplantae; phylum Streptophyta; class Magnoliopsida; order Asparagales; family Amaryllidaceae; genus Allium; species Allium fistulosum. The sequence continues at coordinate 78,173,341 of CM060908.1, read as the reverse complement.
CTCTTAAGAATATGATTTAACAAATAAATATCATTTAAACAAATAAACATCATTTACAAATTCGTTATTTATTAATCAATAATATAAATAAAATTCAAACTTATAAAAAATTAAATGTTGCAACTTAGAAATAAAAGCTTAAATTAACTACACATGATTTCAATGTAAAAACATGGCTAAATATTTTTGCAAATCATTTTTTCTTGAATGTGTTACTCATATATAAATTGTAGATCAAGAACAATTCACGCGCAAAGCACATGTCATCATGCGCAAAGCCCGTGTTGTAACGCTCATCTTTATTATTAATAGTTGTAATAACTTTGGTGTCACAACTTTTTGGTATTAATGTGAACTACCAAAAACGCTCATCTATATATTATCAAATCTTAATCACTTAAAAATAAGATCTAATATTAACTTCTTTTACAAATTCAAACGCTCCTAAAAATAGGATCTAACAATTAAACATGTGTTATCCCGCCTTTTGGCAAGGCCGTGACACCAAGAAATTGACTAGAAACCAAAGATCGCTTGTCCCGAATATCAAGTACGCGCAAGTTCACCATGAATATCAATGAATTTTGTCCGAATCCGAATCAAGCTACAATTGATATAACACGAGGAGAAAAGCCATGGAAGCCAGCGTTCCAAATTTCAAGTCAATCTGAGTTCGTATGTTCAAGATATGATCGATACAAGTCAAGGAAATCAACATATTCGCAACCCATCGTTTCACATCGATCTCATTCGAATCCATCGGCGAGCAGTTGTTCGAATCCATCAAGTTCCGGTGGTTCGTATCCATCAGGGGAGTATGTTTCGTTCGTATCGATCAACAACCCTCTGTTCATATCCATTAGACGACCGCTATTTCGTATCCATCGTGGGACCTCTGTTCGTATCCATCGAGCATTACACTATTCGTATCTATCCTATAGCTTCGACTTCGCATCGTATCCATCCTATAGCTTGTACTTGTAGCCTTGGTTGAAATGTAAGGCTGTAGTTGTCTTTATTTTTCCTGTTGACATTTGTTCTGTTCATTGTGTTTCACTGACACTTGATCGTGTCACTGGTCACAGTTTTGATTTCTCTGATGTTTTCAATTCACTCGGTTTTGAGCACTTGATTGACTTATGGTTTTGGTTTGAAACTGTTACAATTGAATTCTTTTGACGATGTTGATTTCTTTTGTGACTTCGATCTCTGTTGATCATGGCTTCGACTTGATTAGCATTGAATCATTGTTGTTGCCACTGCCTGATTTTGTAATTGTCTGTACTCATTTTTAAAGTGTACCTGCGTTGAATCCAGTCTCAAAGACTTGGGTTTGACCTTGTACTCGGTTGTGAACTTTCATTGTGCATTCGTGTGCACTTCGTTCATTTTGATTTGAGTTAAGTTGTCATGTATATGAAGCAGTGGTATTATGCATGTATATTGATCATAGTCGTTGTTTTCATGCCTATGACTTGATCGAGTCTGGTGTTCTTGTTTGTCGAGTCACTTATACTTGACAGTTTTGACTTGGAACATTAGATATTAATTCTGTCTGTTGACATGCTTTGTCTTCAACATCTCTGTAGTGTTCACTGATTCGCACTGCAGTTGATTTTGTACATTTCTCTATTGGCTTCGATTTTGATTTCTGGTAGTACTGGGTTTGACTTGACTTGAACCTGCCTCTGTTCATTGGTTTGGTCTGTAGCTCGGTTCATCATTGCGTAGCATTGTGAACATGCAGGCACAAGTTGCTTCATGTATTGCTACCATAGTATATGCAGTTTTTGTTGTTTGGTTTTGGCTATATCTTTGGTGCACTTGCTCCTCTCTGTTGGCATGCCTGAATTATTTTTGGGTATTGCCGGGACTTTTGCTTTACTTGAGTTCGAGTCATTTGTTTCAGCTACCATGTGTATACATACATCTGTGACCATACATAAATATATGTATGTTGTTGCACCATTGTTGTTTCACTATTTCACTTGTTACTATTTCTTGGTACAGTTTCATGTTGTCACCCCAGTTTGCTCTTACCACTTTGCACTGTGGTTTCTCTGACCAATTTAGGTTGAACATTTTGATTGTGATTGAAAACTTGTCCGGTTCATATTGCATTTTGATGTTGAGACACTGTCTGTTAGACTTGAAGTCTGGTGACTTCACCTTGGCATTTGAACTGGTTCGATATTAATTTCATTGTTGTTTTTTTGTGCTGCTATGCACATGCTTCACAGTGTACATTATTTTCAATTGAAGCTATACTGCAGTTTCATTTTGTTGCAGTTGTGTTGAGTCATGCTAGCCGTGACTTGACCTTTGCAGTTTTGACTTACTGTAGTGGCGAGGCAGTGCACGCGTGCGTGTACTGCAGCCATACAGAAATTTGATTTGTTTTGATCATTTTGAGATTGTCTAATTATCTATTTGATAATTAGATTATGAGTTTCTAATTATTTATTTAATAATTAGATTTTGTTGTTAATTGCTGTTTAGGCAATTTTGTGGTTTTCATATTATCTTCATTGATAACCTTTTTATTTATCCTTGGTGATGATTTGAATTTGCTGATTTGTTATTCAACACTGTTTAGTGTTATATTTACCGTTATCCGATTTCTTATTAAAGGATTGGATAGACGAGATTTATTGTGACTGTCGTCTATTTGCTATTTATTTATTATTGCTTCTGTGCATTAATAACTAAGTTTGAATTAGACTGACCCGTGTATTATTTTCTTTTGAATTTAATACTCGGGTCAGACCGAGTTATTACAGGTTGTAGATACCTTGCTTTGGGTTGCTGCTTGAGCTATGAAGTCTCTTCATATCTTTTGGAGTAGTCGTCGTCATTTTGTAGTAGTTGGTGTATCGGATCTAGGTTGATATGTATTCATGTATATTATTCGATAATGTACTTGTATATATAACTTCCAAAGTCGACAGTTGTAGTTGTATCATATGTATTGTATCACATGTATTATAACTGCCTTCAGTTGTATATATATGAGATTTTTATATTAGCTGTGTTCCGCATTTTGTTTATCTGTGTTATTATTATATATATTGTCCTAAACTATTATGAACCATTGTAGTTCGTTTTATACTGGAATTGGATATGTCGATGGGAGTAAATAAACAGAGATGAAAAATATATATACCACTCCTATCGAGATAACCAATACTAGTGTAAGGCCTAACTACGGATGGCCGCTCATATCCAGCCTTATTCTTCGTAATAATAGATAGTATTTCTTTTAATACTCTTTGTTATTGTGAGCATAGAGATGGGGCGTCACAGTTGGTATCAGAGCTTGGGGTTTATGGACATAATGTAAACATAACTTAGATGGAACATGTGTTACAACTATTTGTCGATGTTTTTAGTTTTGCTTTGAGTCAAAACTAAAGTTTTGAAATTATGATGAAATTTTTAATTATCTTTATTTAAAAATAATAGTGAAACTGTGTTTTGATGATTGAGTAATTTGTGTTCTGTTTATCAGAGTGCGCAGCGGAAACAGTGAGACTGTCTTCGCTGAATACAGCTGATAACCTTTTTGATTTAAAAATCAAAATATGAAAATGAAATAAAATTTCATTGTGTTGTTACATGGATGTGTTTATTTTGTTTTCTTTTAAAGTTTCGAATCCGATTTGAGGATCCGAAGCGATTGCAGTTATGTGATTTTGTTGAGATTTTTGCTGTTTTGAATTATCTTCATTGAAGATACATTCGAATGATTTCTTTGTTCATTTTGTAGTATACATGCAAATTTGAGTTGCACGTTACTGCATTAAATTTACGTTGAACCGGTGTTTGGTTTTAAACGTATTTTGTTGTCGTTATTTTTATAACGGGATTTTTACATCGGTGCTAAATTTTTGAAGCACGGTGTTTTGTGACATTTTGATGAATGAAAATTCACTGGTATTACATTTTGATGCGAATTATTTTGATGAGATTTTGATGTATAAAAATTACTGTCGCTTTGACTTCAGTAACAGTCAAATTTTAAAAGTGGATTTTCAAGCGGTTAGCCCGCAATGCTGATTATGAGATTCGTTTTTACGATGTTTTGGGAAGTGCAATTTCCTTTTAGAAATTGCTACTGATGTTGCTGTTTTAATCACGTATTTTAAAAATCGTTTTAAAATAAAAATTGCTTCCACAATTTTTACAGTTTACGCTTTCAAAAGAATGAGGATGCGATTTAAACGCTTCAGCAAAATTGAGGACTATGAACCCTCACTTTTACTGATTCTCTTAATTCCGGACTTGTCCGTTTGAGAATGTAAAATGTTATTTTTACAAAATACACAATTTTGCACTTTCAAGGAAACGATGAAGAGAATCAAACGATTTAGTAAAACTCGTGGTATGGGACATGTGTGTTCACTATTTCGGTTAATTCCGGACTCGTTAATTGAAATATTTGTTGTTTTGATGATTTTGATGATTTTGTGTGCTTTCGAGCCACTATGATGGACCTTCGGGTCATATGTTGGACCTTCGGGTCATATGTTGGACCTTCGGATCATATGATGGACCTTCGGGTCAAATACCAGTACTAGACCTTCGGGTCACTCTGCGGACCTTCGGGTCATTTGTTGGGCGCCAAAAATTATGATGACAGTACTTGGTAGGCTTCGGCCATTTGTTGATGCACGTGCGGCGTAGCTAAAACTCGTCATCTGATGGGATCGATCCAACCTTTTATGTTGATTTTCTAGATTATCTTAATTGATTTCTAGATATTTGTTGTTTCTAATTATCTGCAGGTAATAGATATTTGCTGTTATGAGATTTAATTATCGTATTGATAATTAGATATTTGATGTTTTCTGATTATCGTTTTTGATAATCGGATATTTGTTGTTTCTGATTATCGTTTTTGATAATTAGATATTTGTTGATTTGAGATTTCTGGTTATCGTTTTTGATAATTAGATATTTGATGTTTTCTGATTATCGTTTTTGATAATTAGATATTTGATGTTTTCTGATTATCGTTTTTGATAATTAGATATTTGTTGATTTGAGATTTCTGATTATCGTTTTTTATAATCGGATATTTGTTGTTTCTGATTATCGTTTTTGATAATTAGATATTTGTTGATTTGAGATATCTGATTATCGTTTTTGATAATCAGATATTTGTTGTTTCTGATTATCGTTTTTGATAATTAGATATTTGTTGATTTGAGATTTCTGATTATCGTTTTTGATAATCGGATATTTGTTGTTTCTGATTATCGTTTTTGATAATTAGATATTTGATGTTTTATGGTTATCGTTTTTGATAATTAGATATTTGTTGATTTGAGATTTTTGATTATCGTTTTTGATAATTGGATATTTGATGTTTTCTGATTATCGTTTTTGATAATTAGATATTTGTTGATTTGAGATTTCTGATTATCGTTTTTGGTGATTAGATAATTGTTGTTTTCAAATTATCTGATTGATAACTAGATAATTGCAGTTTTGCGAATTGTGATTTGTGTTTTCTAATTATCTTTGTTGATAATTAGATTTTTGCTGTTTTCTAATTATCGTATCGATAATTAGATATTGTTGTTTGTGATTTCTGTATCCTAATTATCTAATTGATAATTGAATATTGCTGATAATTGCATTTATTCAGTTTTGTTGTTTTCTGATTATCTATTTGATAGTTAGATTTTGTTGAGAATTTGTGAATTTCTTTTATGGAATTAAAAGATTTCTTTGGCGTTTGTATTCCCGACTTTTATTTTTCTAACTTAACCAGTTTATGTTAGAAAAATAATTGTTATTGACACCTTTAATTATGAAAATTGCAGGGACGCAATTTTTATAAGGAGAGAAGTCTGTAACAACCCGGGGTTTTGTAAAAATTAATTATCGTCATTTGGCGATTAATTCTATTGGCTGATTGCTATTGAGAGTTTGAATCCGGTTAAAATTCTTTTACAAATTAGTTAAGGATTGTGGGCTTTAAAATTATCTTGGCCCATATTTTTGTTTGATGCTGTGATAATATTCACTACCCGTTCCCCTTTCATTCTCTTGATTGCAAAACCCTACACTAAACAAACAAAACGAAAAGAATGTCGGCCCGTTCCTTTGTAAAGCTCGTGAAAATGGTGTCCCTTGAGGAAAATTAGGGCTTCGATAAATTGAGGTTGCCGACTTCAATTTCTCGATCGAATGCAAAGGTGAGTGATCCACTCACATCTAATTCATATCTCGAGCTTATTAGGGTTCGAATTCTGTGCTTTTCGTTCGTATTCGATTGTTTGAGTTTGTCGATGCATTTTGCTCGCAGTTCGATTTGTGTTGTTTGCTTGAGATTTATCTGACTTCTTCAAGTTCGTATAATTGTTGTCTTTCGATGTTGTTTTGTTTTGATTTAAACTTGGTCGTTTGATTTTGGTTGAGTGGTCGAGATGATTTTTGACTTATTCATATGCGTATATTTTGTTACTTGATTCCTTGATACACACGGCTTGTTTTGATGTTGTGATGTTCTTACTGTTCGATTTTTGCCTTGCCTTGTTTGGTTGAACTTCGACATTGACTCGATGGTGTCTTCGTCTTTGTTTTTGTATTGTGTTGTTGACAGTGTCAGCATGCATCTCAACTTGTAACTGAACTAGGAGTGCTTTGTACTTGTAGCCTTGGTTGAAATGTAAGGCTATAGTTGTCTTCATTTTGCCTGTTGACATTTGTTCTGTTCATTGTGTTTCACTGACACTTGATCGTGTCACTGGTCACAGTTTTGATTTCTCTGATGTTTTCAATTCACTCGGTTTTGAGCACTTGATTGACTTATGGTTTTGGTTTGAAACTGTTACAATTGAATTCTTTTGACGATGTTGATTTCTTTTGTGACTTCGATCTCTGTTGATCATGGCTTCGACTTGATTAGCATTGAATCATTGTTGTTGCCACTGCCTGATTTTGTAATTGTCTGTACTCATTTTTAAAGTGTACCTGCGTTGAATCCAGTCTCAAAGACTTGGGTTTGACCTTGTACTCGGTTGTGAACTTTCATTGTGCATTCGTGTGCACTTCGTTCATTTTGATTTGAGTTAAGTTGTCATGTATATGAAGCAGTGGTATTATGCATGTATATTGATCATAGTCGCTGTTTTCATGCGTATGACTTGATCGAGTCTGGTGTTCTTGTTTGTCGAGTCACTTATACTTGACAGTTTTGACTTGGAACATTAGATATTAATTCTGTCTGTTGACATGCTTTGTCTTCAACATCTCTGTAGTGTTCACTGATTCGCACTGCAGTTGATTTTGTACATTTCTCTATTGGCTTCGATTTTGATTTCTGGTAGTACTGGGTTTGACTTGACTTGAACCTGCCTCTGTTCATTGGTCTGGTCTGTAGCTCGGTTCATCATTGCGTAGCAGTGTGAACATGCAGGCACAAGTTGCTTCATGTATTGCTACCATAGTATATGCAGTTTTTGTTGTTTGATTGTGGCTATATCTTTGGTGCACTTGCTCCTCTCTGTTGTGCATGCCTGAATTATTTTTGGGTATTGCCGGGACTTTTGCTTTACTTGAGTTCGAGTCATTTGTTTCAGCTACTATGTGTATACATACATCTGTGACCATACATAAATATATGTATGTTGTTGCACCATTGTTGTTTCACTATTTCACTTGTTACTATTTCTTGGTACAGTTTCCTGTTGTCACCCCAGTTTGCTCTTACCACTTTGCACTGTGGTTTCTCTGACCAATTTAGGTTGAACATTTTGATTGTGATTGAAAACTTGTCCGGTTCATATTGCATTTTGATGTTGAGACACTGTCTGTTAGACTTGAAGTCTGGTGACTTCACCTTGGCATTTGAACTGGTTCAATATTAATTTCATTGTTGTTTTTTTGTGCTGCTATGCACATGCTTTACAGTGTACATTATTTTCAATTGAAGCTATACTGCAGTTTCATTTTGTTGCAGTTGTGTTGAGTCATGCTAGCCGTGACTTGACCTTTGCAGTTTTGACTTACTGTAGTGGCAAGGCAGTGCACGCGTGCGTGTACTGCAGCCACACAGAAATTTGATTTGTTTTGATCATTTTGAGATTGTCTAATTATCTATTTGATAATTAGATTATGAGTTTCTAATTATTTATTTAATAATAAGATTTTGTTGTTAATTGCTGTTTAGGCAATTCTGTGGTTTTGATAACCTTTTTATTTATCCTTGGTGATGATTTGAATTTGCTGATTTGTTATTCAACACTGTTTAGTGTTATATTTACCGTTATCTGATTTCTTATTAAAGGATTGGATAGACGAGATTTATTGTGACTGTCGTCTATTTGCTATTTATTTATTATTGCTTCTGTGCATTAATAACTGAGTTTGAATTAGACTGGCCCGTGTATTATTTTTTTTTGAATTTAATACTCGGGTCAGACCGAGTTATTACAGGTTGTAGATACCTTGCTTTGGGTTGCTGCTTGAGCTATGAAGTCTCTTCATATCTTTTGGAGTAGACGTCATCATTTTGTAGTAGTCAGTGTATCGGATCTAGGTTGATATGTATTCATGTATATTATTCGATAATGTACTTGTATATATAACTTCCAGAGTCGACAGTTGTAGTTGTATCATATGTATTGTATCACATGTATTATAATTGCCTTCAGTTGTATATATATGAGATTTTTATATTAGCTGTGTTCCGCATTTTGTTTATCTGTGTTATTATTATATATATTGTCCTAAACTATTATGAACCATTGTAGTTCGTTTTATACTGGAATTGGATATGTCGATGGGAGTAAATAAACAGAGATGAAAAATATATATACCACTCCAATCGAGATAACCAATACTAGTGTAAGGCCTAACTACGGATGGCCGATCATATCCAGCCTTATTCTTCGTAATAATAGATAGTATTTCTTTTAATACTCTTTGTTATTGTGAGCATAGAGGTGGGGCGTCACACTGACAGTCAATCCATCCACCAAGACATAGCTGATCGTTCTGGGACGATCGTTTGTAAACGATCGTACTATAACGATCGTCAATAGCCGAGCAAAAATCCTATCCAGCCGATCGTTCATCTCCAATCTCCAACCGATCGTCCATCTAAACCATTCTATAGAATCGTTCTTTCCACTTCACCCTTTTTTTACCGATCGTTCACTCCATCATTTCATCCTATCATTCAAGAACGATCATCCAACATCAAGACAGCTACTTCATCTTCTCCAGAAACGATCGGCTGAAGCTTCCATCTCCTCCAACTACTACTCGCTTCATGGATCGAATCGAACATCACGAAATTGTTTTGTGCTCGAATCATAAAGCAAATTCGAATCAAATTACCTAGGTTGGAATCTGGAAAGGGAAATGGGTTTAAATTCGAAGCGAGGTAAAATCTGGAGGAGCACTTAAGTGGTGATTAACTTGAAGAGATGCGGTTTAGTTTTGGGAAAATTGGACCGTTTCTTTGATCGGGAAGGAAAGGAAGTGGAACGATTCGTTTTTTCTTCTCAATTGGAAACGATACGAAATGAAGGATGAAGAAAAAATGGCTAAGTATAGGTGTTTATATAGGTAGGGTGTATGTCGGTCGTTCATGGCCCCCAAGTTATGCCGATCGTTTCAAGGTAACGATCTTATGTCGATCGTTCCATAAGCAGGCTAGATGCCGATCGTTTTAAGGCAAGGGTTTTACTCCGATCGTTCCATAACTAGAAACGATCCGAAGTTTCTTTTTATGAAGAAAACGATTGGTGAAAAAAAAATAGAAAGGGAGAATGTGAATAAGGGGATAACGATCGGTAGAGACTGTTTATAAAAATTTCAAAACTTGACAACGACCCATAAACATGTAACCGTGATTAGGAGTCAGGTACGAACACATATACGTGCTAGTATACGTTTCGAAATCTAGTTTTTTGAAATTGACAAAAATTAGATTATCACCTGAAGTCGACCGGAGAAAAATTAAAACTAAGTTGCTGAAGCTTAGAAATTGCCAGAAACAAAGCAGAATGATCGCTAACAAGTTGTGATCCCGTATTTATACCATTGGAAAGCAATCATCACGACAAATAAGGAAGATACGACCCTCGACAAGAAAACAATTCAATGGAAGGATAACGACTATTCGATGAACTGAACGGGTTTCCTTCCGACGATTCTAGCTTGTGGTGATTCAAAACACGTCATGTTCGAAACAAGACGTACTTTGGGGGGGCAAATGGCATCCCGCCTTTTGGCAAGACCGTGATATCATCGACTTGGCTAGGAACAGATGGTTACCAGCTTTAAGAATCAATTATATACAATACTATGGACAATAGTCCGGCAGATTCGGACCGGGTCTCAATCGAGGTGCAATTAGCATGGAGTGACTGATAGCCCCGTGAAGTTACATATTAAATTTGGAGTTGATCGGAGTTTGTATGCTCGAGTTACGGACGAAGCAATGAATTATATGGATCGATCGGGAACGATCCATAAAACAACTCAAATCAGCGGAGATCGATCAATGTCTCAAAATCCATAAGGCCAATTCACTTGAAACTTTTAGTGCATCAGTATATTAAAAAGTGGAGTCCATAAAAACGATCGCACATCAAGACCTTGAGATATGAAGATAGTCGATCGTTTTAGGCCGATCATTATCTGTCGATCGTTCATAACGATTGGTGAACATTTCAAGTGTAGCAAAGGTTGATCAATATCTTGTAATCAACAAATCAGATCGACTTCAAATTTTAGTGACAAGTTCAAAGGGCATGTAGGACCCCCCAAAATACAATTGCACATAAATTGGAGACAAAAATATCGATCGGTGAAACTTTTTTTTTAGAGCATGACGGTTGTGTAGCGTGTCACTACACAGCCGGTTATATAGCATAATAATATGTAAATAGTACGATCAACAAGCCACCGATCGTTGAGTTCATCGAATAGTCGTTATCCACGGTGAAACTTTGGCCGATCGTTCCAAATTATCAAGTTAGGGCCACCGATCGCTATGGTGGGCCCCTATGGACCTAGAGAGCCTTCTGTCGAAATCTTAGCGGAAATATCCCATCATCTCTCCCTATAAATACAGACCTTTTGGTTCATTTTGAGATCTTTACGATGCTTGTTACTCTAGACTCTATTGTAATCAAGCACTTGTTATCTTCTACTGTTGTAATCAGATTAAAAAGTGATTAATAAAGAATAATATTCAAAGTGGACGTAGACATACAACACCGAACCACTATAAACTTTCGTGTCTTTGATTGCTGCTTATTCTCTATTGTTTACTTATTCATCTACGCAGTTTAATTTTATTTTTCTTCACTTGCTTCTATACAAAAACTATTCTTGCGTATTTGTGACCAATTTAGCCGCAAACAACATCAATGAGTATCGAATTTGAAACCATGTTGATAGGAAGGTAGTGCACTCGAGACATGTCATATTTGATGAGTTTGCTATGTTCAAGCCGAAGGAGAATCCACTTAGTTCAGTAGTATCAAAATGGAGATTATTAAATTTCATTGATACAATATTTCCATATTAAGGAAAATTTTGAAGATATTGTTGATTTCGATGATATTATATTTTCAATTATAGAAGATTTGAAAGATATTTGAGTTAGTGTGAAATAATGACTCAAATATATTGCCTATTTTATTGCATTAAAGAAGACAATGAATTATCAACATAAGAGAAAATTATTATTGGAAAAATGAAGTAATCAATCAATTCCCTAATCAGCTGATTAAAATAGACATTTTATAAGGCGCATGCATATTGAGGGAAACTGGAAGAATCAAATAGATAATTGTTTCCCATATGAATAGAAAAATCGACGAGACGTTGATTTATAACCATAAATTAATTACTTCAATCCTAAATAACAATCTCTATACAAAAATATTCATTCTTTAAGATTTTCAGAATGCTCTCAAGTAGTATTTTCATCGTAAGAACGTACACTATCTCGCGATAGTGGAACCACTATAAATCATGTATGGTCTTCCTTTCTATTTGTGCATCTGTAATATGTTATTGTCTATTTTTTGGATATTTGTTACTATTTATATTATCGCACTATAATACGATTTTATTGCTTCCGCATGCGTTTGAGTTAATTTACAATCATTTGAGTGATTTTACTATACAGACCGTCCACCGATAAGCTTTAAAGTTGGTAGAAATTAAATTATTGAAGTGTGAAGCGGTAATAGTCATGATGGTAACGGCAACCACTCAGCATATAATCCTACAATATACAATCCTCTTGCAATTAAGACACTAATCTCTTATTCTACTTGGATTAAATTTGGTTGTTCACACACTACTTATAGTATTCAAATAAAGGAATTAAGAATTGTGAATTGTTTGTAAGACCAATCTGATCCGCTGACAATAATATGGACATGATCATGGATCAATATCTCAAGCTATGATGGATACAATATAAAAGTAATTCAAGGGGTCATCAGCAAATTCCCACTTACCATATTCCAATCAATGGTCAACCAAAAAAAATTAGTCAAACTATAAACGTTTGACCAAAACCAATAGGTTAACCACACCACCTTGTGTGGAGATGGTGACGGTTTACGATTACCAAACATCAGTAGCCTAAGGTTGGAAAATATTGAATGAAGGATATTTAAAATGATTCAGAAACTCATGCAACAACGCGCACAAACCAAGTATTGATATTATTTTCTACATTAACTCTTGGACGGGTCCAATGCAATTAAGGCTGTAGAGCAGGCCGGATGATGGTGAGTCCTAAAGATATTAATGCATTCAAAAAAATAACAAAGATATTACCGTCTTACCTTTCTGAGAAATACATGTTCCTTTATCTATAGAATATATGTAGTAACAACAAAAAGAAAGATATTTGGGACCCTTTTATAAATTAAATCTTAGGGGATTTTCAAGTAATAAGTTTTAAGGACACTACTTCTGAAAAATTAGTTTTAAGGACTTTTTACAGGAAAAAGATAAAAGAATTTATCATTTTCAATTATACGGAAATAATGATAAAATGATTTATCATTTTCCTGTATAACTTAAAAGGATAAATGAATTTATCATTATACTGTAAATTGTCCTTAAAACTAATTATTCAGAAGTGGTGTACTTAAAACTTATTACCCTACAAATAGAAGCCCTTTAACCTAATTTTCACTTAAACCTTGTGTGTCCACAAGGGTCACATATGGCCAATATCGGCTCCTGTGAAAATGAAGTGTGAACTGAACCCAAAATATTTGTCCACCAATTATATTCTCAACATAATTTCAGTTGGAAAATAGTATGTCAACATAAATGTCATTATCTAGTTAATCGTCAATTCGTCATATACATAAACATGTCAACTTTGAAACCGTACAAAGGAAGAAATAAGGGATCGTACATGCCTGTTGCTTATACCTTGTATATATATGTAATATATAAACTGATTTAGAGTATGATCAAGTTAGATTGTACTAATACTAAATTGTTTCATGTTTGCAACTTGAAATTATTAATGTGAACAAATAAGCAGTTATTTGCTTCTTCCAGTTGTATGATCTGGTTTTTTATTTCTTCAGTTATTATAATTACATGTTTTGCTTACAAATTTCAACTTGTTTGTATTTTCAAATTAAAAGATTCTACTGTTAGAAAGAATCTAAAGAACTAATTGACTCTGTAAACTCACTGGAAAAATCTTGATTGCTTGTATTATCAAATTTTTTAGGATTTGTCAACTTAGATATAAAAATACTACAAGGCATTAGAATCTTTTAACGTTTAGTGTTTATGACATTGAATCTAAATTTAGAATCAACCACCAAAAAAGCGGAAGAATGATTCAACGTTTGTGTTCCAACTTCCAACTTCCAATATCAACATCAAAATCTGAAAATATATCCTTAATTAAGGAAGGCCTGTAATCAACCCTCACACAAAATTCAATCCATTCATTTTCACTTTTTACTTAAGTGCTGTATTTTTTCATTAAGGTAAAAAAAAAAATGCAAATTTTTTAAAAATATATGACTTGTAACGTTAGTAATACATATACATAAACATACAATCTTTATTGCCTATTATGTCATATGAACATCAAAACTAAAAGGTTGCACTGGAAAGCAACTAAATATACTAAAAAGAAAATTAATTAACTATAGTCCGCTATTTCTTTTGTCCTTTTGGAAAAATTAAACACAATCATTTTAAAATAGAAAGAGTAACATGAATAAAAATCTTTATATGCATATATTGATTAAAGGGGCTTTTTAGAATATGTATATAGAAAACGGTAAAACTTGAAGTCAGCGGTATTCAGTAAAACTTCTCTTAATTTATCTATCGAAAGGTTAAATGCATTCACTACTACACAAATACTATTACCTAATTATAATAACTAATCAGTACATCATCCATCAATTAGCCTGTCCTTGAGGAAAACTAACATGACCATTAATAAAGTATAAAGAGTAACATGAAAAATACTGTGTGTACATCGATACCTACCTACCATACTATTGACAATACAAAAGCCATCTTCTTACTCTATATATAGTTATATACCATAATCAAACTCTGCACAAACAAAAAAAAGTCTACAATGGTCGACCTTCCTACAAATCTAGCAACATCAGAAGCAAGTCCAGATTGGCTAAACAAAGGCGACAACGCATGGCAGCTAACAGCAGCCACGTTAGTGGGTCTACAAAGCATACCAGGCCTTGTAATCCTATACGGATCCTTTGTAAAAAAGAAATGGGCCATAAACGCAGCCTTCATGGCCTTCTACGCTTTTGCGGTCGTCTTACTATGCTGGGTGCTATGGGGCTACCGCTTCTCCTTTGGAGAAGAAATGCTTCCATTTTGGGGCAAACCTAACGTAGCCTTGGACCAGAAGTACTTGCTAAGCCAGGGATTTGCAGGGTCTTATCCTGCAGCTACTTTGGTGTATTTTCAGTTTGTGTTCGCTGCTATCACGCCTATTTTGCTTGCTGGTGCATTGGTTGGGAGGATGAATTTTATTGCATGGATGATATTTGTGCCTTTATGGCATACTTTTTCATATAGTATTGGCGCATTTAGCGTATGGTCGCCCAAGGGTTTTTTGTCGGAGGCTGGGATTATTGATTTTGCTGGTGGGTTTGTTATTCATCTATCTTCTGGTGTTGCAGGATTTACTGCTGCTTATTGGGTAACTTTTTTAATATACTTTGACCGTTTAGCCAAGTAATTTGCTAGAAATAGAATAGAACCTACCAGTTATAGTGGAATACAATCAAGATTAAGGTAGCAGATTTAATTTGTATTTGAAGTATTCAAAAACAAAAATGTTTGACTATGGAGTAGTTAAGAAGTTCATAAGTCAGAAACTTTTTTTCTTAAAAAAATAAACAAACTTGGTAAGACTATGTCGACAGTAATCTATTAGCATAAATAGTTTATCTTATAATTCACTACTTATGAAGTATAACTTATAACTCAAAACTACTTCAAGTATTGACAGCTAGTGAAGTTGCTTCTGTAGTGCATAACTAATTGAAGTGTTTAACAAACTACTTGAATTTACTACTTATAAATTATAACTTATAACTCAAAACTATTTGAGCTTGCTTCTGCAACTTGAAGATGGTGCTTGGCAATGACTTATAAGCAGTAACAATAGCTAATATATTGCTTTTACAATTTGAAGTGTTTGCCAACAACTAAATTTTAACTTAAAAGAAGCAAATAAGTCGATAAGCCATGAGCAATAAATACTTGGTTATGACTTATTTTAAATTTTACGACAAATTTTTACCATAATTTTAACTTTTCTATCCAAACATTTTTGCTTCTTACTATTCACTCAAAACTACTTATAAGTTACTGTTCAACACTCTTTTTAAGAAAATTTAAATAAGTTGTTGTCAACAGGCTCAAAATGGTTGACAATAACTTTAAATTTTGAGTTGAAAAGTAGTACAATTAATTTGTTGTTGAAGCATTAGAAAATAAAAATGTTGACCATAGACTTAATAATTTGATAAGTTAGAAGTTACAAAACAAGTTTATTCCTTCTTATCAATATTGAAAAGAGCATGTTTGGCAATAGTGTATAAGTAGGAAAAACAACTTATAATTTGCTTCTGTAACTTCTAATTAAAAATGGATAATTAGTTGACACCAATTTATGGATTTTTTCAAATTTTACAAGTAGATCTTATCAAAATTTGAACTTATTTATCCAAACAGTTTTTTTTTTACAACTCACTCTAAAAACTACATTTTCGTAGTTTATAACAAACAAGACGTTGGTCAAATTGTATCTTACTTGGAGTGTTCGATAATAACATAAAATTTGAATTTAAAAAGAAGCTAATAAGTTTACAAGTCGTAAATAAAAAGATTTGCTTATGACTTGTTTCATGATAACAACCAAATTTATCTAGAACCGTTTAAAAGCTACATCTCAAAACTATTTTCAACTTGTTATTAAAATGTTGTTTCCAAACAGGTTTTAAATTTTGGCTATCCAAACACTACTAGTTTTTACACATGGCTACTCATAAGTTAACTTATAACTCGAGACTACTTATAAGTAGCCACAAAATAAGTCGTTAGTAAGCGGGGCTCAACGTTCGTTACATTTATCACTCCTAGGTAAATAGAAATCAAATCAATACTATCATTAAACCCAAGTGATATAAACCAAATAGCCTTACATACAATGAACTTATTAGAGAAGAGTACCTAAGAGATAATTTTCAATGTTGGGGCAGGTGGGCCCAAGATCTACTAAAGACAGAGAGAATTTTCCACCAAACAACATTCTGCTGATGCTTGCGGGAGCAGGGATGCTATGGATGGGCTGGACCGGGTTCAATGGAGGGGCGCCCTATGCAGGAAACATAGATGCATCACTTGCAATATTGAACACTCATGTGTGTGCTGCTACCAGTCTTCTTGTCTGGCTTGCTCTTGACATCACATTTTTCGGTAAGCCTTCGGTTATTGGAGCTGTTCAGGGTATGATCACTGGGCTTGTCTGCATCACTCCTGCTGCAGGTGAGAAAAAAAACATGGTAAAGCTTACACTTCGGGCGCAATATGCATAGACCCAACATTCATATATACATTAATAAATACATGTTCAATACTTTTCTTAGGAAAATTCTTAACGAGTAGCCAAGCTGATTAATACGTTGAAATAGAAATGAAACGCAAAGTTTAAACAATAGTATATATGTATGCAGTGGTTTAAACTCCATTGAATATGACTTGCGCTTCTTATGGTTTAATAGTAAAGCAATATCTAAATTTTCAAAAAAATAAATTTTATTTCCCGAGTATTACTTAATGACACGTTAACTTGGAGATCTTTGAAAACAATTGCTAAACAGCAGTATGGAAAAATAAATCAATTTTGTATATTTCATCATAAAATGTCCCCAAGTTTTTGACTTTGCTGACAAAATGTTCCTAGTTCACGTTATACATTGATTTTGTACATTTTATTTGAAGATGCCGTGGAGGCCTTCACATGGCTAAGAAAATGTTCCTAGTTAACACTATACATTGATTTTGTACATTTTATCAGAGGATGCCTTCTAGGCTATGAATTGCTAGTGGTAGTACAGAGAGAGACACAAACACACATACACGTATATATATATATATAATTTGAAGATGCCGTGGAGGCCTTCACATAGCTAAGAAAATGTTCCTAGTTAACGCTATATATTGATTTTGTATGCTTTATCAGAAGATGCCTTCTAGGCACTCTTAAGATGATGCTAACACAAAAGTTCAATAACCCAACCAATTTTTCAAAAATTTCTTAATGAAACATTAACTTGAATATCTTTGCAAACAATAGTTAAATGAGCTATGAAAAGATTGGATTCTATTTCTTTTTGCCAAAGTATGCCAGTGAGGCATTGATATAGCTACCAAAATGTCTCCTTAAACATGTACCATGCTATATTAAACAAAATGACCCAGGTTCTAGCTCAAATTAAAAATATGTATTCAATAATATATAATGTGCAACGTTTGAAGTAAATTTGTCAACTTTTGGAAACTTCAATGTTACTACAGAGTTTTAGTATTTAATAGTCACATCTAAGCTCTAAACAAATCACTAATATAAATAGAAGAATCCCTAAGCATACCCCACGATAAAGATATGTTTAGCTAAACAGACAGGTTTGACAAACGTCTTGCACCATCAACATGATGCTAAGGAAACACAAAAATGTACCCATCTAACCAATCTCTGGGGAATTAATTAATGAAACATTAACTTAAACTCTCTAAAAAAAAGGTCAAAGGTATTAGGATTTATACCAAAAGATTCGTGTTGGGACTGTTACGAATTTTACTTACACTTAATTAGACCACGTTGTATCAATTATACTAATATACTATACTGGTTCTAGTTTGCATTATGAAATTTCCAATCAGTTCTTTCAACCCTTGACAACTTTGATGCCGATACATAATTTGATTATTTAATGATCACATCTAAGCCTCAAACAAATCAACAAAATAAATAAATAGAAGAATCCCAGAATATACTTCATTTTGTAGGCTTCGTTAGCTAAACAGATGAAATTTAAACACAAGAGTATAACTTCTAACCAAAATTTCAAAACCTTTTCAAACTTAATTAACGATGAATTCCAATGTGTACTTATGTAACCAATTTCTTGGAAATTAATTATCGTTGACTTTAATTTATAAAATAAATTGCTTAAAGGTGCTAAGAAAAGTTTGTTTTTACCAAAAGACATGCATTGCCATTGTTATGAATTTTACTTACACTTAGACTATGTTATGTCAAATAAAACAAATAAGATCCCACAATCAATAAAACGAAACAATTATTATCAGATTTGTCAACTCTTGACAACATTGATGTTAAAGCATAATTTGATATTTAACAGTCACGTCTAAGCCTCAAACAGATTAACAACAGATAAACTACAAGAATCCCATAAGATACTCCATGTTGTTGATTCATTTTGACTAAACAAATGAAATTTGAACACAAAAGCATTCTTCTAACGAAATTTACATAGACTTATCAAGCTTTGCTTCAAAATAACTAACCATATTCAAAATTCATGAATTCAATGGAACAGGCCTGGTTCAAGGATGGGCGGCAATAGTAATGGGAATTCTATCCGGTAGTATTCCATGGTACACAATGATGGTCCTTCACAAAAAAATCGCATTCATGAAGCACGTGGATGACACCATGGCTGTGTTCCACACTCATGCAGTTGCCGGTAGTCTTGGTGGCATCCTAACTGGCATATTTGCTGAACCCAGACTCAACCGCCTCTTCTTCACCGACTCCTCTAAAACTATCGGTTGGGTGTATGGCCTCAAGTAAGTTTTCCAAAAAAGTTTTACGACCCGGTGCATCTAAGATAGATTCTCTCTTAGGCTATCTAACATTCTAATAAACAAGAAACCCTTGACTAACAAAAAACATAACTATATCACCCACTCTAGTTGAAAATTAAAGCAATCTCTAAAATGAACTGATTCATCTAAGGCTGATAAACCATTGACTTAGAGACTATGATCATTTGCATTGATACCTCTGATCACTTAAGCGCTGAACTCCTTTTTAGACTTACAATGCCCTTACAATAGATAGATCAATAAACAATATGAACGGTTATTTTATTTTGAACATAAAAGGGATGGACGAGTTAGAGCTGGTTTCAGACAAGTCGGAATCCAGATAGCAGGCATTGCATTCATCGTTGCCATTAACGTCATCATCACCAGCATCATATGCCTGCTTATAAGAGTAGTCGTTCCACTACGTCTCAGCGATAAAGACATCGATATTGGTGATGATGCAATCCATGGCGAGGAAGCTTACGCGTTGTGGGGTGATGGTGAAAGAATTGACAACTCAAGGCATAATGAAAACCCAAGGCATAATGAAAACCCAAGGCATAATGATAATCAAGTGTACGATGTTGAAATGACTTAAGAAGTCTATGTGAATCTTGGTTTGATTTCCAACAATTTATTTGTTTGTTTATGTATAGTCATCGGTAGTGATTGGTAGTGTGCAAACTGTTGTATTTGAAGTTTTAAGCAAAGGATGAACTTTGTGTATACTGAACTAAAATATACGATTCTTGTTTTTTAGGTTAAACGGAATAATTTTTATTACTAAACTAGCCTAATAACGATCAAATCTGATTACTTGATAACTTAAGATTGATTATCATGCAAAATCCCAAAATTGGGAATAACATAAAAAGGGAAGGCTGTAAACATATATACGATTACCTCTCCTCATTCTTCGTAATAAAAATCTGAAATCAAAAATGATTTTTTTCTTCCACTTAAAATGATTGATTGGTCTTGACAATTTTAGTAACAGAAGTATGACAGGAATATAACGGAGACTGATTTTTGTAAGGCTCTGGTTGGTCTGAAGCATTAACCATGGTGATATGGGGGAATGGTGGTGAGATAGTGGTGTGGTTCTAGGTAAAAGAAGGTGATATGAATGGTGGAGTGTAGTTCTTGAGTGGAGGGAAGGTTTCAGGAATAAGATGAGAGGGTTATGTGAGGTATAGAGAGGAGACAGTTAGAGGGAAAAGGAGGACAGAGAGGTTCAGTGGGAGGATTGAAGAGGGTTAGGTGAGTGTAAGAGGCAAGAAGATGGTGTTTGGCAATCAAAGAAAGAACGGTAGGTGAGGGAAGAATGGTAGAGGTTAGCAGATGATCAGAAATAAAAGTTTAGGAGAGGATAAGAGAGGAATAGAGGGTGAGAAAGATAAAAGAGAAGTTGATAGAGATTTGTAAAAGAACATAATATAGAAAATGAAAGTGCTTTTTATTCAAAATTGCATGCCATCTTTTTACATATTATACATTTATATAGCTGCAATTATAACGGCTATATTAGCCAGCTCATACTCTAATACATCAACCTGAACCCTAACTATTCATACAAAAAGCAATATCACTCAGTCCAAGGAACAGCTGTATCTTTGTGCACAAGCGTAACATGAACATGCATACACACTATGATACATTAATCTACCTCCTTCCTCAGGCTTTCTCCATTGCATGCTCCAAACCTGCACCACCTCTGGCATGACCAGCCTTCACCTCTGATGAACTAGTGGTCGGACCCTTCTGAACTTGGCCAAACCTTGTATTTTTCTTGCATTTCCACACCTGAAATCATGGCTATCAAAAAGGGGGTTGTTACACTCCCTACCCCTTCAAGAGCGACCTTGTCCTCAAGGTTGAGTGGTAGCAAAGGAGGTGGCCATGGTGGTTTATATGAATGCTCATCGGTAACATCATCAAATGAAAATAATATTCTTCCACCCTTGTTTTGTGAAGTAGCTTTAAGAGAAATCACTCTTTGTTGCAAAGCTTCCTCCTTCCTGCCAAGGAGTCGGGCTTCTAAAGGCACTGCTTCTCCAATAACAGCAACTTGTTTTTCAAGTTCTCTTGCTTGAGCCTTTGGATTATGTTTGATGCTAGTCTTTGAATTTTGTTTAATGTCAACTTGACTTTCTGGTGCATCGTTGTTCTTTTCATCTACAATTGAAAGTTTTGAGTCCTTAATCCTTACATCAGTTCCATCTTTATTTCCTATAATTCTCATTTCCTGTAATTCAAAAACACCAACCTTAGCATTAGTTTCTTTGTTGTGGTCTGCCTCATTTTCTTGCTTCAGATCTGATTCTTCATTACTTCCACGATATAGTTCATCTCTTCTTGGAGTGATGGAGTTAGAAGTGAGGTTCTTGGTGTGAGAAATGCGGGTTAAGGATCTTAAGGCTAGAATTGACACTAGAGGGGGGGTGAATAGTGTTTTAAGAAATTTGTTAATCTTTTTGAATTTATCTTAATTTGTTAACAATGTATACACTAATCAGACACAGATATGAACACAGAATCAAACACAGATGCAAATATAAAGTAAAAGCAGTAAAGGAAAGAACACACCGGATTTTATACTGGTTCGGAGTTACCCTACATCCAGTCCCGCAACACAAGTACGGATTTCCTTTCAAAAGCAATTCAACAATTACAACCCTCGGTTTCAAGGCTACGAGGTACACCCTCCAGAATCACAATCCTCTGGGTAGAGATACTTGATTTCCGGGGCAACAAGTTCACCCAATTGATTTCCAGGGCTACAATCACATCTTCTCTCGCTCAATTGATTACAAAAGTCTATAACTCAGATTAGCACTTGGATCTTGTAGAGATAGTGGAGAGAATCAAAACCAGAAATTATCTAGTTTGATTCGATATTGATTTTGGTAGAGTAATGGTGTAATTTGTAAATAAGAAAGTGGAGAAGAAGAAGAGAAGTTAAATCAGAGAGAAAAGTGATTTAAAATTCGTTGAAAACACCCTTTATTTATAGTAGATCAATAGCCATGTCCATTGGTGAAGGGATGTGGCGAATAGACACTTCTTTTAAAAAACAATTTAACTATCACCATGTCGACAGGGGTACATGTGACCATGTCGACAAGCCCTTGTAATTTTTGGTGATTTGTTTTTCTTTGAAAATAATTTCTATATTATATTATATTTATATTTAAACTTTAAAATATACTTATATATAGTTATAATACATAAATAACTATAGAGAACAATATTAAAATATATAATAATTTTCTATACTTTTATATTTAAATCTTAAGTATAAATATATAAAACAGCTAAATATATTAATATCAGAATTATAGTTTAAAAAATTAGGATAATAATTTAAAATCAAAGATATTTAAAATTAAGGATATTTAAAACTAAGGATATTTTTTAGGCTAAAATATATTGAAAAACCAGGACAGAAGATTTTGGTTTTTAAACAGGAATATTTAAAATCATTTTGAAAAACAAGCTATATATATTTTGAAAATCATTTTGAAATAAAAGTAAGTGGATACAAAAAGATGTTCCACTAGATTTTTCGTAGGTTCCATCCTACTTAGGGTTCCATCCCTTTAACGAGCACGAAGTGGATTCCATTCCACGAATAAAATAGATTTTAAGATGTCAGTGCCTTTCTATGAGTTTTAACAATATTCCTAACTATATAACTTATCTTGGAAACTTGAGCTCTTGAAATTCTTGATACTCATGAGCCTTGAATCTTGATATCTTCAATTTTTGATCTTGAATCTTTATATTGTACAGTTCTTCATTCTTTAGTACCTGCAAACATATCTATATATATCTACATAATAATGTTAGTATTATATATTTTATAATCTAATTCTTAGTAAGGTTGTTGTCATCAAAACCAACTCCTCAGGGACTAACACTTGGTGCTTTTCTTTACAGTAGTGGTTTTCTTAAGACCTACTAATGTATCACATGGCCCCTCCATCTCCTCGGGATTAAATCTAACTATAATTTGTTCCTTAAATACTTGTCATGACCTGTGATTTTGCACATTCTTTGTATACCAGATATACCATTGCATTGGCTCCTTGTTGAGATAAAATGAACAAAATCCAACCAAAATCTTTCTTCTATTTGATGAAAACTGAAGTATTTCTCAACCTTTCTCCACCAATCTGTCACTTTCTCTTCATTAGAGAACACTGGATAGTCAAGTTTCATTGTAGGGTATTGGTTAGGATAGGGGTTGTAATAGTTTATGGTGGGATATTGCTCTCTTGGATTAGCATATGTCGGCATGGGTAAATGCGGATGGTGAAAAGCCAACATTTCTTGAATTTTGCTGAGGTACTGGAGGTTTAGAGGGTGAAGTAAGCTAGCAGTTTGTAGATCAAGAAGGTGCAGAGGTTAAAGAAATGAAATATGATCAAGAAAAAAGGTGATAGAAGACCGAGACTGAAACTAGAATGTTGCTGGAACAAGAAATAAATCAAGAAAGGATCAAGAAGGAAAAAACAACAGAGGCTCAGAGAGTAAAGGGTTAGAGAAAGAAGAGAATGATCAGAAATACGGGGGAAATGAGGACTTGAATCGGGCTGGTTGTCAGTGGTTACCCCAGCCAATGGCTCTGATACCACTTGTAAGGGTCTGGTTGGTCTGAAGCATTAACCATGGTGATATGGGGGAATGGTGGTGAGATAGTGGTGTGGTTCTAGGTAAAAGAAGGTGATATGAATGGTGGAGTGTAGTTCTTGAGTGGAAGGAAGGTTTCAGGAATAAGATGAGAGGGTTATGTGAGGTATAGAGAGGAGACAGTTAGGGGGAAAAGGAGGGCAGAGAGGTTCAGTGGGAGGATTGAAGAGGGTTAGGTGAGTGTAAGAGGCAAGAAGATGGTGTTTGGCGATCAAAGAAAGAACTATAGGTGAGGGAAGAAGGGTAGAGGTTAGCAGATGATCAGAAATAAAAGTTTAGGAGAGGATAAGAGAGGAATAGAGAGTGAGAAAGATAAAGAGAAGTTGAGAGAGATTGGTAAAAGAACAGAATATAGAAAATGAAAGTGCTTTTTATTCAAAATTGCATGCCATCTCTTTACATGATTATACATTTATATAGCTGCAATTATAACGGCTATATTAGCCAGCTCATACTCTAATACATCAACCTGAACCCTAATTATTCATACAAAAAGCAATATCACTCAGTCCAAGGAACAGTTGTATCTTTGTGCACAAGCGCAACATGAACATGCATACAGACTATGATACATTAATATACCTCCTTCCTCAGGCTTTCTCCATTGCATGCTCCAAACCAGCACCACCTCTGACATGACCGACCTTCACCTCTGATGAACTAGTGGTCGGACCCTTCTGAACTTGGCCAAACCTTGTATTTTTCTTGCATTTCCACACCTGAAATCATGGCTATCAAAAAGGGGGTTGTTACAATTTTGCACTGCACTCAACTAATTTTTGGATAGTTCATCGTGTTTTCCCAACGATTAACCTCCCCCTCTTTATATTCATCGTTCACCTTCACCATCTTTACCAAATCACCATACTCCCAATTTGAAAATTTATCTAATTTTTATCGAATCTCATTAGTTTTTGAGTAAAAAATTTCATATTCATGTTATTCGTATTTATGTGTATCTCCTGTAATTTTTCTCTAAATTTTTTGATTTTTTTTCTTCGGAATGCTAACCTATGAATCTTTCGCTCCTTCTGTCTGCCACATCTTAGATTGGACCGAAGAACAAATGTTGGTCTTTATTGATATTTGCTATGTATACATCATATCTCGGAAAGGTCGGACTACTTCGCCGACGTCTTCAACGCACAGATTGACGTTGTTTGCAACGCCAATCAGATGAAAAACAAGTTTGACAACCTCAGGTGGCGTGACTAAACTTCGTAGAACTGGCTGTTGTAGATTGAAGACGAGTTCTAAAATATAGAGAAGGACACCGTCAGAGTCAAAGGAATGATGAGTGATGAGATACGGCGGCTAGGAAATTCAAAATTTGCTCGTCTCCGAAATTCAAAGAGCTGAATGTGATATTTGAAGGTTGCATTGGAATTATCTTCCACAAGTTCGCTATTTCAGAGGCTCCACCTACAAATGTCCAGTTTGACATCTAGTTGTATGTCAACTTTCTCATGGGAGGTACAGTCGATATCAACGTTCGCACTCCTCAAGCTTCTACACATCTACATCACTCAGTTTATACTTCCGCTTATAGATGTCAACTGAGTAGAGCTTTGTCGCGTGAGGGGAAGATGATAGGGACTATTTGTAGATGTATGGTTGTGTGACAAGAGACTGGCTGATTTTCCGAATGGGAAATTACATACATTCTAGCCAATAGCGAGTCAGGCTATACAGCTGCCGATAAACAAGTCCGAGGAGCTTAGATGACTTGTTCTGTATCTAGTAGCGAGATTTATGAAAGATATGTAGTATTGTATTTGTATTTCGAACTACTAGTATGCAATAAAAATTATCCTTTTGGCACTTTTTTAGCATTTTATAATTTATAAATAATATAAATTCATTTAACTGTATTAATTAAAATAAAATAAAACAATAAAAAAATAATCATTTATAACAAAATAATTAAAATGCTCCTTTCGTAACACAAGAATGCATTCACTTTCAGATGCTCCTTTCGTGAGCCAAACAAACGTCACCCTTAAGTATGAAATTTTGTGAATTTAACACATTTTTGAAAGGGGCATTTCACCAGAAGGACAAACTTTGCAGTCCAATTAGTTTCTAGGACATACATTCAAAGAAATTACTGTCAAGGCCAAAATCAGCAGAATAATTACTTTCAAGGACAAAGTCAACAGTCCAATTACTTTCAAGGACATAATTTCATAGGTTTTTAGGCCCTAGAAACTAATTATTTTACGTTTTGTCCTTGAAAGTAATTATTTCAGTTGTGTATCCTAGAAACTAATTCCACTTGCTAAAGAGGCCTTTGTGGCTAATTTCCACTTTTTGAAAACTAATAATGAATTTAGACCACTTTCTAAACTTATTACAAATCTATTTTTGACAAATTGGTGTCGAGTCAATGGCATAATTTTTTCATCGGTTTCCATCAAGATGTATTTTTAAATGGAACCAAGAGAGGAAAAAAATTCGGCAATTCTTATTGGCTCCATTTGAAAATCCGCTATGAAGGAAACTTATAAAAAAAATTATGACGCATTTTCAAATTGAACCATAAAATAGGGTTGGTTCAGTGCCAATGTGGCAAATATATCTATATTTGTAATAAGTTTCGAAAGTAGTATATATTTGTAATAAGTTTGAAAAGTGGAAAAAAAATATACATCAAGTGTCACTTCATTTTACTCTACTGATTTTATTTTTAATTTCCTTCTACTCTCTGTCTATAACATAACCCTAAATCGAAGGTCGTTTGATTTTCTCTCACCGCACCATTGCTCGATTGTACTTCCTCACCCTATCGACGGCGGCAACAGTTCTTTTTCGAACTTCCATCAAATTATCCCTATGGCGTCAAACGATCGTCATGTCTAGATAATCTCCTCTGTCTTTTTTCCTTGTCCTCTGTTTAGTTTTTTTCCAGATATTTGTAAATCATAGATAATTAAATGATTTTTTTCTGGTGAGAAGGTCGTGGTTGTCTTGCTATTTAGAATTAAAATTTTGTTTGACTTTAAATTAGTGTACCGTGTATAATATAAATGTCATGCATATTTTCTATTTTATGGTTTCTTCGTGATGATATCACTGAGGCACTGGATTTGAATAAAAATTAAAGAAAAGAGTAACATTCAGGTTATTTGTTGGTTTAATGGTGCGATTTTAAAACAAAATTTGGTAGTCTTTAAACTTCCATGGTAATTAGGAATTCAATTTAAAGCATGCCATAGGAATTCAAATCAGAAAAAGTGGTTAGCATGAAATGATGTTTTCTTGACCAATGATTTTGTCTTTAGTAACTGATATTGATAAATGAGTTTTTGCTTAAAGATAATTCAATAGGAAACAAAGATGAATTATGGGGTTCTATAGGCATATAATAGTTAGAATAATACGAGTATACAGAAAGTTATGTAATATAAAGAGAATATGGGTTTCTCTACTGAAGTGTTTGGGCCGAGTAAACAAGCCCAATAACTATTTTATAGTTTTGCTTATGTACACTACTACTATATAAAGCAGTATTACATGCTCTGTTACAATATTGTCGAAATAAAAATAAACTTCACTACACAGCAAGAATTTCTATCATTTCTATTTTGGTATCAGAGCATAAAAGACTGTTAGACAACGACAATCACTTACTGATCATCTTTTCAGTACTCATCAGAGAATTAGATCTTCATCATTGAGTCGTCCAGGAAGGGGAGTCATAGAATCTTCATCATTCTACCCCTTCGATTGCTATCAGTAAATCTGAGTTCTCATCATTTGAGAGGTACAGTTTCAACCCAATCCATCTTTCTTGATTATCATCAAGAATCACCTTCAAAGTGCCTCGCCAAGGAAATTCCATCAAGATCAGCAATTCTGGCTGCACATTAAAAGATCTGTATCAAGATCTGCATCCACATACTCTATTAATTCACCATGGCTGGAGATGATGATGTTTCGTCCACTGCATCAAGTGGACTCAAGAATCAAGAACCATCAGTTCCTGAGAACAATTCCTGCACCATTATCAAACCAAAAAATCATTTGGTAACCACTCCATTAGATGATAACAATTTTGTATTATGGAAATATCAAGTTGAAACCAGTATAAAAGGCTATGGGTTAGAAGAATTCCTATATGGAACAGTTATTACTCCTGCAAGAATGATCACCAATAGTAAAGGAGAGCAAGTTATCAACAAAGAATTTGTTAATCATCAAAGATAGGACAGTCTAGTTGCAGCCTGGTTATTGTCATCCATCAGTTCTGGACTGTTATCACAGATTGTTGAATGCGAGACATTATATGAAATATGGACCACAATACAACAAATATTCAACACACAGTCAACAACAAGAATTATGCATTACAAGCGACAATTACATAATTTAAGGAAAGAAAACATGTCAAGGAGTATCTAACCAAGGTGAAGACCTACTATGATCTTCTTGACACTGCTCGTCATACAGTGTCTGAAACAAAGCAGATTCTTACAATATTGAATGGGTTAGACATAGAATATGAATCGGTGGTGGCTATCATTTCCTCACAACAAAACCTACCCAGTATGCAGTATGTTCACTCAACCTTACTATCACATGAAGGAAGAGTTGAACAGAGAAAGGAAAGAAACACAAAATTATCAATCAATTATGTATCAAATTCCAAAAACAAGAATCAAGGAAGAAGACAAGAAAATCAAACTATCAGGCAAGAATCTTATAATAAAAATGGTGGTGCTGCACAAAGAGAAAGAGGCAGAAATAATAAATGGAACACTAATAGAACAAAGTGTCAAATATGTGAAAAATCTGGTCACACAGCAAGGCAGTGCTACTTCAGACTAAATACTGAATATTACCCAAGTCAGCAAAATCAAGAAAATCAATGAAACTACCGTTCTGGTGCAAATGTTGCCCATATGGATCAAAGACAGAATAATCAGGCAAAAAGTTCAAGAATGCAACAAGTAAATCCAGAGATTCTTACTAGAGTAGAAGACATTACAAGTGATAACCGGTATCCAGATTCAGGTGCCACCAATCATCTCACAAATAATCTTCAGAATCTTAACCTTGGAAATAAAGAATATACATGTATGCATTCTATACACATGGGAAATGGTGAAGCTATAAACATCACACATGTTGGAACTAGAAGTATCCAAGGTAAGAGACACTTGCATCTTAATAATCTGTTAAGAGTTCCTCAGATCAAGAAAAACTTAATTAGTGTGTCTCAATTTGCTAATGACAACAATGTGTATTTTGAGTTTCACCCAAAATTCTGTATAGTAAAAGACTTACAAAATCAAGAAATATTACTACAAGGTAAACTGGACAAGGGGTTATACAAATTCAACTTTGGAAATACAAGAAAGAGCAAAGTTAGAAATATATGGTGCAACAATTTAGAAACATATGTTAAGAATGGGAGCGAAACATTTGATTTGTGGCATTGTAAACTGGGACATCCTAGTGTAAATGTTGTAAAACAAGTACTTAAGAACAATAACATTTCTTTTGATGTATCTTTACCATATGTGTGTACTTACTGTTAATTAGGAAAAAGCCACAAGTTACCATTTACAGATTCAACCACTATTATTAGCAAACCACTAGAACTGGTTGCCATAGATCTATGGGGCCCAGCACCAGTAAGTTCTGACTATGGATTCGGGTACTATAAATCTTTTGTTGATGCTTATTCTAGATTTACATAAATTTATTTTTTGAAATCAAAATCAGATGCATGTAAAGCTGTATTATAGTCCATAACACAAGTAGAGAAACAGGTGAACAGTGAACTTAAAGTAATGCAAACTGATGGAGGTAGAGAATACAAACCATTAAAAGAATATTTTCTAAAAAGAGGAATTATTCACAAAACTATCTGTCCATATACTTAGAGCAAAATAGGTTGGTAGAAAGAAAACATAGACACGTAGTAGAGACAGGGCTAACTCTACTAGCACAAGCCTCTTTACATATGAAATTTTGGCCAGAAGCCTTCAATACTGCTGTTTAACGGCGTAATTTCTTTCGATTTAGAAAATAGTCGAAAATTTTCAAATTAAAATAACCGCAAGCACACGGCGTACACTTGTAGTACGTGGCGAATACGGGTCGATCCGCAGGGAATTGATGATTTTAAAAATTCAATTCAATCAAATTATACCAATTTCAAGTGAAAGTTAAGCTAGAGAATTAGAATAACTAACTAACTAAAAGAAAAGAGAAGCAGATATAAGAGTTAAGTGATAATTTAGAGAATAAATCCACTCTCTAGATCATGTAGTTCAACACATATGAAATCATGATCTCTCTTTTATGGTCATTAGTGCTTTAATTGATGTGCTTATCATAAGTATGGCATATTTGTGCTATTGATTAGCCAATATAAGCCATCAAACTATAACACACCCCTTAAACCACTTACTAACTTTCATGAAAATGAAATCTATTTTAAGTATGGCCTATTAACTATTGATTAGAAATATAGACCATCAAATTTTAATTTCAAATCACTTTCTTTTGTCATAATCGTATTTTGATGAAGAGGCAATTAGTGTAGTGATTGTTTAAGCATAGCCTATTTGGTGTCAACAATATAGGCTATCAAATTCAAAGCAAAAACAACTAGTAAACCATTTCTACCATCATCATTAAGCATAAAAAGAGAGAATGAATTAACAAATAGTTGAAGCTACATAATTAGAGAGCTTCATTACCCCTAAATTGAAGGGGTTTAGCCTCTCATATTTGTCATTTGATTAACAAATGTAGCTAACAATATGAAAGCAAAATGAAAGGAAAATGAAAGCTTAATGAAAAAGAGAGCTAATTGACAAGAATTAGAACTATTCTACTTGCATGAAAGTAAATCTACACTACAAACATTAAAGTAAATAAGCATGAAAAGGAAAGGGCATGTATTAAATTGCAATAAAAAGAAAATTACATGAAAATAACAATGAATGGCCAAGTAGCCATGAAAAGAAATAAAAGAGAGCTAAGCTAAACTAAGAGAAGAGATGGCCTCCATAAGAGGACTTAAAGAGGATAGAAGAGGTTACATGAACATAATGGGTTATTTATACAAGTATGAAACACTAATCCATAATTTAGGGAATGCCCAAACTACCCTTGAGAAAGTGTGGAGGCCAAGTAATCATTAGCTTCTACTAATCATCATTTAAGTGTACATGAAGCCATTAATTCCATAAGCATGTGCATTAGCCTCTAATTTGTACATTAAGGTAGGTGGGTAGGTGGGGTCCTCCATGTTCTTCACTTTGAATTATTTCCATCTTCATTCCTTTGTATTCATTTTGTGCATGCATGTGTCTTCATGAAACCACCCCTATTTGAGATCAAATTCCTACACAAATATATATAAATTTCCAATTAATTTTTTCTCAAAGAAATATATGCACACAAATGACCATTTTGCCCCTATATGAAGATGGATATGTGACAATTTGGAATTATTTTGGATTTTGGTTAAAACAAGTTAAAATACCCAATATGATCATTTATTTAATTTAAATAGAATAAATATGGTGGCAAAAATATGCACATTTACGTGTACATCAAATACCCCGACACTTATCTTTTTATTCGTCCTCGAATAAAGAAATAAAAACTAAGATAAATCCGTTTTCGTAGGGAGCACGATTGCATTGAGCGTATGCAACAAGCTGTTAAACCTCTGGTTGTCCCTAGTAGGACGAGTGTTGTCTCGTGAGGGTTTTCAGCGGATATTACCCACAAAACCCAAATGCAGGATGAAAATATTTACAAAATGCAAGATTTATTTACAAAGACGTGAATGCAAGTTTTTTGAAAATATTTACGAATGAAGGATTTACTTTTAAATTAACACAAATAAGTTAAATATAGGTTTGGTTATTATCTTGAAAATTTAAGTCATTTACTCGTCAAAATTTTCAACAAAAATCAAGTTATCATAACAAATAGACAATAGTTTAACTCGTTGTTTCAGTTGATAACACAGTGTAACTATGAAATAGATCCTTAGTTGATTATCAAAGTTTATCAAAGTGGTATATTCATTTCTTTTCAATAACAAGTCAAATCAAATAAGTTAAAACAGTGCTTGGATTTCAATTGCTTACTCTCTCTCCAATTTTTTTATTTGAAAATTTATTGATATTTACAATATTTACATATGCCTAACTCAGGTAAACTGAGGCCAGATATATTACCCGTGCACTGCCTTGCGGACTGATGTGAGGGGAATACATAGCGTGGCGAGTGAACACACAAGTGTGAACACTTATCGACTGTAGGCGTTATTAAAAATAGTTTTTATATGCATACACCTAACTCAGATAAACTGAGGCCAGATATACCGATCGTGCACTACCTTTCGGGCTTACATGAGAAGGGTACAGAGCATGGCGAGTGAACACACGAGTGTGAACACATGACTCTAGGTGTTTATTAAATATATATATATACATATATACAAGAATTTTTTTTGTATTTTTTATTTCTTTTCCTTTTCCTTTTTGTTTTGTTTTTTTTTTGCGAAGAGAGAGTTTTGCAACATCATCTTAGCACCATTTAACTTAGAAGACAAAAAAAATGTTATATCCTTTACTTTAAATTCACCACTTTTTAAAACAAATATTTTCAATTAGGATATTTTATAATTAACACGTATTAACCTTCCTATATACTAGTTAAACTATCGTCATTTGTAATCAAACTTCATTTTATTTTTGTTAAGACATATAAATTTTCAAAATTTTCAATTTATTAAACCAAAACCATATATTTATCCTATAGTATTTCTTTAAAAATAAATCAAAAATCCTTAAAGAAAAACAAATTTTTTTTTTGATATTTTTTTTATGTTTTGGAAAGAAAATGTAAAAATAAACCATGAAAAAGAAAAAAAATGAAGACGAGTCTCCCCCCCACACTTGATTTTGACTGTGTCCCCACAGTCAACCCAAGTGAAAGGAGAAAAATAAAAATAAAACCATGACCTTTATTTAAATGAAAATTAACGGTATTTACATGAGATCAGAAAGTATATCGTCAAAAAGTAAATGAAACGGTCTTCCAAAGACCGATTCATTTGTCTCGTCAAATATGCGAGATGCAGCTTAAGCTCGGACAACCAAACAATACAAGATTCGAAGTTGAATTTGGATTTGGAAAAACGAATGCCGTTTTATTGAAAATCATACGAGTTGTTTTATTTTCAATGATTTTTGGGGTCGATAAAACAATTGATTGAAATTCAAGTTCATTTTCACTACATTGAAATTCAAATTTATCATTGAAAACTTCTTCAAATTATTGATTTCAAAATCAAAATGGTGATTTAAATCTTTCCCTTCAGAATTTGACAATTCGTTTTTGAAAAGTCCAAGGAAACCGTGTTCGTTAAATTCGTCTTCCTTTATTGGATTATCAACAACTTCATTGCGTATCTCAAGTTCAAAATCCAAAGTTGTTGTATTCAAATTTTCAAAATCGGAGAAAGGAAGATCGAATTTCAAATTTGGTTCTATACCCTCAAAAGAATTGAAACCCAACTCAATTACCGTATTTTCAATAACTTCGTTAAGATTTTCGTTTTCAATTTCAAAAGTTGTTGTTTGAAAATCGTCAAATTGGGTAAAAGATGGATTATCACATGACCCGTCACACGTTGGGATTTGATTTTGTTTATCACGTTGTTTCGTATATGTTTCAAACAAAAAATCCATGTGATCATTGTAGATTTCGTCCATTTGTTCAACAAAATCCAATTTATAATTATTAACATGAGGATTTTCACTTTGAAATTTTTGAGGACAAAAGTTTTCAATTGTAACATGGTTAAGATCATTCCCATTGCCAAATTCGTTTGAAAAGTTGTTTCCATTTTCATTTTGAGTTTGAAATTCATTTTGGAGTTCAAAATTGAATTGGCATGGGTTATACTTGAAATCGTTTGCATTTTGAACTGAATTCAAATTTTGATTAATTTGAAAATTTTGACTTGAGTTATCACACAAATAAGAATTGCACAAATCATTTATCATTTGATTTTGTTGTGTAGAGATTT
Source organism: Allium fistulosum (assembly GCA_030737815.1). Lineage (NCBI taxonomy): Eukaryota > Viridiplantae > Streptophyta > Magnoliopsida > Asparagales > Amaryllidaceae > Allium > Allium fistulosum. The sequence goes on along the minus strand of CM060908.1, from coordinate 78,139,176 downwards.
CAAGTAGAGATGAAATGTTATTTTTGAGATTCAAGGGTTGGTCATCGTTTTGAAAACTTTGTTGTTCAAAATTCGAATTGTTTAAAGAATAGTTGTTAAAATATCCATGCGAATTTGGAGTGAAATCATATGGATTATATTATTTTCACAACTATTGTAAAATTCAAGTGAGTGGGGAAACTCGGACATTTTCAAGAATGTTTTTTATATATATAAAGGAAAAATATTTACAGATAGAATTTATTTTTCAAAATGGAATTTTTTTTGAAAATATTATATATATATATATATTTTTTGGATTATTGATTTTCTAAAAAAAACTAAGTAAATTTTTTTTTGGAATTTTGATTTGAAAATTTTCAAAGGAAAAGGAAAAAAAACTAAGTTAAGAAATATTTACAATTTTTTTTAGTTTTGGATTTTGAATTTTTGTTTTGCTTTTAAATATGCATGAACTAATGCAACTAAATGAATGCAAGGGTTAATTTCAAATTATTTATCCTAAGTCAACTCAAAATTGTATAATCACACTTTGTCTTAAATCAACAAGATAGTTCTCAGCTAGGTAACAGACAGGATTTATCGGTGCACCACAAATCACCGTAGTAATGCAGCCGAAGGTTTAAGTACCTTCAGAGGAATAACTACAATAATATTTATGAATCACCGTAATATTTATAAATGGTTATTACTTTGCCGTAGCCTAGACACCAAGAAATTAAATTGTTCAAAAAAGACAACTTGTTAATATACAATTAAAAGTTATCGATGTCTAATCATTATTATTAATCAAAATCTAGGATGAAATGCAAAGCAGAAATTAAACGTGTATTAACAATGTAACTACGAATGAATTTTTGTTTTTGGTTTTGGTTTTGGTTTTCTGAATTTTTATTTTTTATTTTTATATGCATGTAAACAACAGTACAAAACAAAAGCAATAGATATGTACAATGCAAGGCAAATAAAAAGAAAATTATAAATAAGCAAGCAGTTTTTTTTGGCAAGCTCAGCCAAGCAAGCAATTTATTTTAGTAAGCACTTCTGCTCCTTCTGCAATTCTGCTTTGGTAACCTGAAAATAAAAACAAAGATATATACAATTTTTGTAGTTTTTTTAATGTTTATCAAAGAAGAAAATAAAACAAGTGAAAAACAAAATAAATGAAAGTAAAACTAATGAAAAATGAAAATTAAACAAATGAAAAACAAAAATGAAAACAACACAAAAGAAACTTTTTTTTTAAATTTGAATAAAATAAAACAAGAAGGGGTTTTAACAAAAGAAAAACTAAAGGATTTAAACTAAAACAACACAAAATAATTACTCAACCCAAACAAGCCCACTAGAAGCCCAAATAGTAATCCAAACCAACATAACCCGTTTATATCAAAAATCCTCTTCGTCTAATTCTCCCAATCATAATTTACTGAACCAAATTCATTCTCTCCCCTCTCTTTTTTTAAATTTTAATCGAACGCCAAAATCGATTTGCATCTCCTCTCTTCGTATATTCTCAAAATCGAATTTCAAAATTGAATGCTGAGATTTAGGATTATTGAAGTCGCGAAGTGATTGGTCGAGGGTAGAGGATTCGTGTCTTGGTTTTGTGGCGTCATTTTGGCCAATTGGGGATTCGTGATTGGGATTGGTCGCGATTTTGAAGTAGTTTGCAGAGGCGAAGGTGTTGGTTCGGTAATGGATTGTGGCGATGAAGTCGAACGAGCTCGTGGATAGGGTGGACGCGTCGATTGTTTTTGAAATGGGCAGTAATTTGTTCTCGATTTTCGTGGCTTGCGTCGCTTTGGTTTGGAGAAGCGTGAGTAGGTGACAGTTGTATGACTATGTTGTGGCAGTAGCAGTTTGCGGTCTGCTGTGATGGTCATCGGTGGGGGTTTTGAAGTTGTTGTGGAGGAGGTATAGGGATGTTGCAGCAGTTCGATGAGGGATCGCGGGAGGTCGCGGTTAAAATGGTTTTGGTTGATGAGCAAAGGCTTGTTGGCGTCTTGGGGTTGTTCAAAGTGCGATTGCTGCAGTGGGCTTTTGGTTGATGTTAGAAGAATGTAGTGAGGCAGAGATGTCCGGTGTACAATGTTGTAGCCGCAGGCAGGTTGCAGGTGGAAGAATTTGGTACAGTGCAGTAGATGCATGGATGTTGATGCAGAGAGTTTGGTGTGTGCAGTGTATGGTATGTGAGGAAAAGTTGTTGTTGAAGTTGTTGAACTGGTATGTGATGGTTGGAGGGGATACTTGCAGTATGATGAAGTACAGAGGAATGGGTCTGTATGATGAATAGCGGATGTTCGGTGAACTACTGCAGGGTTGTATGGTTGCTATCGTGATTTGCACTTGTTTGAGGGACTGTTGTAGAGGTCAGTAGTATATATGATGATTGTATTTGGTTTTATGGAAGTGGGCTGTGAATCAGTGAGAAAATGAGTTATTGTTGTTGCAGGTCAGCGACGTGGAGTTGAAGCTGTGGGTTGTTTGGTGGAGAAGTTGCAACAATATGAATGGTTGCCTTGTGCACAGTGAGTTATGGCAGTGGTTTGAGTGTTTTGTAGATGGCAGGGTGGAGAATAGAAGTATAGAAGAATAGAAAAGGTTGTGATATGCGGCAGCTTGGAGATATGCAGAGGAGATGTTGGTGAAGAAGAGTTGCACTGTGACAGAGAGGCAGTAAGTTGTTATGGCAGTTTGAAGTGTAGAACAGTAGATGGTGGTGGTCAGTGTATAGATAAAGTTGAAGGGGGATGGTGATATGGTACAGTTGTACCAGGAATGGGGGGAGGAGTAGTATTGAGGTTAAGGCAGCGACAAGGTGGGTGGTTGTAATGAAGACTAGTGAGGTAGATGAGTGGAGGAAGATGATTGCAATTGCAAGAGGGGTTTATGCACAGTGCAATACAATGAGCAGTGGAATACAATATAAATGAGATATGTACTCAAAGTGAACAATGACTGAAATGTAATAAAATGTAAATGAAATGAAAATTTGGTTTTTTTTAAAAGAGCTTGTGTATTTTTTTTAAATAGAAATATGCAAATGCAAATATAAACAAGAGATGCACACAAGAATGATAACAAAGATCACACACAAACACACACAAAGATTTTTTTGTTGTTTTTTTTAATTCACACACACACAAAATAAACACACAAAAATTATTCGAAGGATAGAAAATTAAAATCAAAACAAATTCCCCAGCAACGGCGCCAAAAACTTGTTTAACGGTGGTATTTCTTTCGGTTTAGAAAATAGTCGAAAAGTTTCAAATTAAAATAACCGCAAGCGCACGACGTACACTTGTAATACGTGGCAAATACGGGTCGATCCGCAGGGAATTAATGATTTTAAAAATTCAATTCAATCAAATTATACCAATTTCAAGTGAAAGTTAAGCTAGAGAATTAGAGAATTAACTAACTAACTAAAAAAAGAGAAGCAAATATAAGAGTTAAGTGATAATTTAGAGAATAAATTCACTCTCTAGATCATGTAGTTCAACACATATGAAATCATGATCTCTCTTTTATGGTCATTAGTGCTTTAATTGATGTGCTTATCATAAGTATGTCATGCACTATTGATTAGCCAACATAAGCCATCAAACTATAACACACCCCTTAAACCACTTAACAACTTTCATGAAACTTGACAATGAAAATGAAAATGAAATCTATTTTAAGTATGGCCTATTAACTATTGATTAGAAATATAAACCATCAAATTTTAATTTCAAATCACTTTCTTTCGCCATAATCATATTTTGATGAAGAGGCAATTAGTGTTAGTGATTGTTTAAGCATAGCCTATTTGGTGTCAACAATATAGGCTATCAAATTCAAAGCAAAAAAAACTAGTAAACCATTTCTATCATCATCATTAAGCACAAAAAGAGAGCATGAATTAACAAATAGTTGAAGCTACATAATTAGAGAGCTTCATTACCCTTAAATTGAAGGGGTTTAGCCTCTCATATTTGTCAGTTGTTTAACAAATGTAGTTAACAACATGAAAGCAAAATGAAAGCTTAATGAAAAAGAGAGCTAATAACAAGAATTAGAACTATTCTACTTGCATGAAAGTAAATCTACACTACAAACATTAAAGTAAATAAGCATGAAAAGGAAAGAGCATGTATTAAATTGTAATAAAAAGAAAATTACATGAAAATAACAATGAATGGTCAAGTAGCCATGAAAAGAAATAAAAGAGAGCTAAGCTAAACTAAGAGAAGAGATGACCTCCATAAGAGGGCTTAAAGAGGGTAGAAGAGGTTACATGAACATAATGGTTTATTTATACAAGCATGAAACCCTAATCCATAATTTGGGGAATGCCCAAACTACCCTTGAGAAAGTGTGAAGGCCAAGTAATCATTAGCTTCTACTAATCATCATTTAAGTGTACATGAAGCGATTAATTCCATAAGCATGTGCATTAACCTCTAATTTGTACATTAAGATAGGTGGGTAGGTGGGGTCCTCCATGTTCTTCACTTTGAATTATTTCCATCTTCATTCCTTTGTATTCATTTTGTGCATGCATGTGTCTTCATGAAACCACTCCTATTTGAGATCAAATTCCTACACAAATATATATAAATTTCCAATTAATTTTTTCTCAAAGAAATATGTGCACACAAATGACCATTTTGCCCCTATATGAAGATGGATATGTGACAATTTGGAATTAATATGGATTTTGGTTAAAACAAGTTAAAATACCCAATATGATCATTTATTTAATTTAAATAGAATAAATATGGTGGTAAAAATATGCACATCAACTGTTGTGTATTTAATTAATAGACTTCCTACCAAAGTACTCAAACACATGAACCCAATTGAGGTACTATTTGGGGCTAAACTAGATTATCAGAGTCTTAAGACATTTGGATGTTTGTGTTTCCCATGTCTTAGACCCTACAACAATCATAAACTAATTCTTAGATCTGCCCCTTGCACTTTCTTAGGATATGGAACTAATCAAAAGGGTTACAGGTGTTTAAGTAGTGATGGTAGAATCTTTGTATCAAGACATGTAGTATTTAATGAAAACATTTTTCCATTTGTAGATAAAAGAATCAAAACCACAAAGAAGGGTATAATAAGAGCAACATGTCAATACCTTCTATACCTGTGATATCCAACTGGAATACAAGTCAAACTGATGAAGAAATATAGAGAAGCCAGGGACCATAACACATAGTATCCAGTGGTGGATCATGTCATGGTTCACATGAACTCTCCAATACTTCAACAACACTAATAAAAATAATACTACCAATTCAGATCAAAGAGAATCCTCTTCATCTAAGTCTCAGGATACAGATGATAGCAGCAGTGCTCAAGAATCACCACCTGCAAGAACATGACATCATATGATTACTAGATCTAAGAGTTGAATCTTCAAGCCCAAAGTCTACAGTACACAATTGGATCAAACAGAACCAAGCAGTTATGAAGAAGCAATTTTTTTTAGTAGAACAGATGTGTAGCGTGGAGCTACACAGCCGATTAGTGATAAATACTAAATATTAATATTACGATCAACATGCCTGATCGTTAGCCAGAAAGAGAGTTTTAATATACATCATCAGCAGCAGCAAAAAAGAGTAATACGAACCGTAACAACCCTAGACCATTATATACATAGTAATCAGTCAGATATAAATAGAGATGAAGAGATACTGTTACTGCTAGAATTCATGACCAAAAGGATGATAGTCAACCGGAGCGGCGGAAGATGCGCTGCCCACCGACTCAACTGGAGGAGATTCTGGAGACGGAAGACAGAGCTGGAGAGGAGCTGAGAAGCTGGAGCCTGACCAAAAAGCAAAGATATTAATAATCCTATTGCATATAAGCACTCTCGAACTAGCGGGTTTGTTGAAGACACGGGCATTTCTTTCCTTCCATATAACCCAACAGAAAATTGCAAATAAAGAATCCAGAAGAGAATCTGGAGCGTTGTACTGCCAATGCTCGAAGAAATTAGATATGAAGGGGATGTAACCAAGTAGATGAGCACAAGAAGAGACCCAAACAAAATGAGTAAAGTCGCAATCGAAGAACAGATGATTAATGGATTCGGCTTCCAAGCTGCATAGAGCACAGGCCTGATCAGATAGGATGTTGAGACGAAAGAGACGGTCTTTGGTGTTAATGCGACCATGTATCAGGCACCATTGAAAGAAGAGGATTCGAGGTGGGAGGTGGCATTTCCAAATGCGAGCGAAAGAGAAAAGTCTGCCAGGGTGGTTCAGGAAGGAATAGCATTGGGACACTGAGAAGCCTTTAGAGGGGGATAGGGACCATGAGAATTGATCTGGGGTGGAGGGAGACAAGTTAACGGAAAGAAGCAGATAGGAGGCGGCAAGGAATTCGCGGAGCAGGTTATCACCAAAAAGGGAAGCGGGACAAATCGAAGGGGGACCGATGGAAACTGCGTCAGCTACCGTGAAATACTGAAGAGGTGCGGAGGAAAAAAGAGTAGGGAAACAGCGGTATAGGGAAGAGTGATGAAACCAGGATTCTTGCCAGAAGAGACAATTAGAACCATCGCCTAGAACCACTTGAAAGAGCGGCTTGATACGGGCCAGAGAAGAAAGTACACCAGACTAGAAGGGGGAGGGCTTGGAGAGAGGAGCGAGATGAAGGACACGGAATGGGTTATTTTGATAGTGAATAGAGAGGATCCAATCTTTCCAAATGAAGTGACCAGGTGAAAGAAGACGCCATAACCATTTGGCCAAGAGAGCAAGGTTGAAAGTTCGAAGGTTGACAATACCAAGGCCACCATGATCATGGTGTAAACAGGCAATCCTCCAGTTGACAAGGCATTTGGCTTTTCCCCCGTTCCAGAGGAAGGATCTTCTATTGGAATCGATTCTCTTGGAAACCCAGGCAGGTAGTTTGTGGAAAGAGAGCCAGTAGGTGGGTAGGGAAGAAAGCACCGATTTAATAAGTACCAGTCTGCCTGCGGCCGAAAGAGCATCAGCTTTCCAGCCCGAAAGTCTGGCATCAATCTTAGAAACGAGGGGAACCCAATCGGCACGATGGAGTTTGGTGGGGTGCAAGGGGATACCAAGGTAGGAGATAGGGAAGTGGGCAATATTGCAATTGAGGATAGAAGAGATGGAGGGTGCGAGATTATTAGCGAAGCCAAGCATAATGATGGCGCTTTTGTGAAAATTGATGGAAAGGCCAGAAATGAGTTCGAAGGTGTAAAGAAGGACCTTGAGACAGTGGATATGATCAGGCGAGGGTGAGGTAAAGAGAATAGTATCATCGGCGAATTGGAGGTTGGAAACCATCAAATTAGAATTGGGAGGGCCAATACCGGCTAAGCAATTGTTCGAGATGGCCAGCTTAGCCATGCGATTAAAGACGTCCGCTACAAGCACAAATAAAAGCGGCGAGAGAGGGTCTCCTTATCTGAGACCACGGGCAGATTTGATAAGGCCACTAGATGAGCCGTTGATCTGAATGGAAGAGAGACTGGAGGTCAGAATACATGATATCCATTCGCACCATTTCATAGGGAAGCCTCTGTGAGATAGGAGCTCGAGAATGAAGTTCCAATTGACTGAATCGAAAGCCTTAGAGAAGTCGAGTTTAAGGAGGACACCTGGTATGTTGTTGGAATGGCAATAGGAGATGACTTCCTGTGTAGCCGCCACACAGTCTAAAATGTTGTGATCCTGGATGAATGCGGATTGCTCCGGCCCTATCAACTGATTCATGAGAAGCTGAAGGCGGTTGGCGAGGACTTTGGTGATGAGCTTGAAGGTGGTGTTGAGGAGACTAATGGGGCGGAAGGCTGCTAGGGAATTGGCTCCTGTAGATTTCGGGAGGAGGACGATATTAGCGTAGTTGAGCCGAGATATGGATGCAGGGTTGGAATAAAATTCCGAGCACAAGTCAAGGATATCGGTCCTGATAACTTCCCAGAAGTGTTTGAAGAAAAAAGGGCCAAAGCCGTCTGGACCCGGCGCTTTATTATCATCCATATTTTTGAGGGCGGACGGGATCTCCTCTTCAGTGAAAGGAGCATCAATTGGGATGGCGGGGGGATTAGGGTAGAGAAGGTTCCAATCTATGGGGGGAGGGAGGGTGATGGTTTGCCAAGGACAGAGCGGTAGTATTGAGTAAACAGGTGCAGAATTTCAGACTGATCAGAGACTGGCGAATCGTTGTGGATAATTTCAGGGATGAACAGGGATCTGCGGCGGCCATTCGCTAACCTATGGAAGTAAGCCGTATTTTTGTCACCATCTGCTAACCACCTGGCTTTAGAGCGCTGTTTCCAACCAATCTCCTCCTGCTTCATTAGTCTTTCGAGTTCAGCTTCCAGATTTCTAAGTTTGAGAATCTCGGAGTCATCGAGAGGGTGCGACTCCTCGAGAATATTTAGTTTAAGGATTTCATCTTGCATAGAGGAGATACGGTTTCTGAGCGAGCTCCAAATGGATTTAGCCCAAGGTTTAAGAAGTCTTCTCAGCGATCTAAGCTTGCCAACAACCCGACCCGAAGCAGAATTGGACCTAATGGGCTGGGCCCATGCAAATTTAATAAAATCTTCGAAAGATGGTTCAAGTATCTAGAGTCTTTCAAATCTGAATGGTCGAGCTTGATTAGAAAGAGAGCCCGATTACAGAACGAGGGGACAATGGTCCGAGAGGACAGTTGCAAGGCCTAGACAGGTAGATAGAGGGTGGATATCGTCCCATGCAGAGTTGAAGAGAAAACGATCTAGCTTGGCCAAGGTGGGAATCTGATGCCTATTGGACCAGGTAAAGAGGCGGTTGTTGATATGCGGTTCAATCAAAGAGCAGGAGCTGATAAAAGCATTGAATGCATCTGAGTCGGCCGAGAATTTACCCAAGTTCCTCTCAATAGAGTATCTTGTTGTATTGAAATCTCCACCAAGCACCCATGGACCATATATGTGAGTTGCGAAATTCCTGCAGCTACTCCAGAGATCTGCCCGGTCTTGAGCAGATTGAGGGCCATAGATGTTTGAAAAGAAGAATGTAGTGTTGGATTGCAGATGTCTAAGAGCTACATGAAAAACGAAAGGCTGATGAATGATTTGACCAAGAGACCATACAGATTCATCCCACATGGTGATAAGACCCCCCTTGGAGCCAATGGCATTTGAATGAGCCCACCCAGAAAGCTGTGGGCCACCAATTTGACGAATAAGTGTGGGAGATGGATAAGAAAGTTTGGATTCTTGAAGCAGGAGGATATCTATGTGTAGAGGGGACAAAGACATGTAAACAGAATGCCTTTTAGAGGGGTCCCCTAGCCCTCGAATATTCCAGGAGACGAATTTCATTGGGAAAAGGAGAGACGCTCTAGTTCTAGGGATTGCATGGCAGAATAATGCTCATCTAGAATATTAACACCCATGCAACGTGCTAATTTCTTATTTAATCTACTATTAGCAGAAGAGAAAACTACAGGTTTATAAAAGCTACCTGTAGCTCCAGGCAAGGAGGCTGCTCGGGCGGTCCTCGAGCTTCTTCTGACTACCAATGGGGAGAGACCTTGTAAGGCGGGGAGGACCGGAGCCCTAGGAGGGGGAGAGGCTGGAAGATTATCGAGAGCTGGAGCTGGGGCGGGAATCGGGGCTTGAAGGGAATAGGGCACAGAGAGGTCAAAGTCAAGTATGGGATCCCACCGCGGTGGAGCTGGATCAGCGTTCTGGGCCATCATGGGGTTAACATCCTCTAAAAGGTTCCGAGGAGGGGAAAACGAGGAAGATTCTAGGATCATAGCATCAAAGCGCTCGTCGGAATCCAGATCGTTTGGATCCAGCGGGCCTTCAAAACATTTGAACTCCTTCTCAATATCTATACCTAGGGGATATGTCTCTGGTCTAAATCTAGGATGCGAATGATCCCATCGGGAAACCATGATGAGGTATTCCGCATTATTGAGACGGACCTTGTAAGAGGAGGAAGTAGCTATACCCACCATAAATTGCATCTTGACATAGATCTGACGGTGATCGAGCTCTGACCATTCGCATCTATCGAATTCGGTGAATCACCCTATTGGGTTTAGAGCAGCCTGAACGGCATCCTGGTCATTTCTAAGAAGTTCTGGGAAGCCCTTGATGGTTGCCCAGCTGGGCGGTTCTAACTCAATGGAGGGTGGCGGCTCGTAGTCTGGCCAAGCCTCAGGGTAAATCGACCCTCCAGCTTTTGTGAGGATCTTGGAGTTGAGAACAGCGGTTTTCAAATACTCGGTGAGGCAACAGATTAAGAACCGATTGTTGTCTAGAAGCCAGATCGTCCAATCCCTATGATTAAAGGAGGAGATCAGGACCGCTTCGAGAGTCTCCACCGTCCAGATGCCACCTATAATGGTTGCGGTGATATAGAGTGAGAAGTCTGCCATGTGAAAATTAAGTGTAGGAGGGGAGGGCTGGAAAGGAGAAGAAGGTGATTTGGTTTGAAGCAGAGGGAGGGATTTGGAATGATTGGGTGGGTTGGATATAGTGGGGTTAAGAACGGGGTCAGCTGGCTGATTTGATAGTACCACACGTGTGTGTTTAGCAGTGGAAGCACCTGAAGCAAGTTTTGGGGTTCGAGGATTTCGCGCAGGGAAATGATTACTAAGAGAAGGTGAAAATGATAACAGGAGACAAGCCATGAATGAAGAGTGCAGTGCTTTAATCAGGAATAAAACATTGAGTTTTACATCAATACCAGATAATAAAAATGTTATTAGGTGTAGGTGGACTTACAAAATTAAAAGAAACCCAAATGGAAGCATATCAAAGTATAAGGCAAGACTCATGGAAAAAGGTTACAATCAACAGTATGGCTTTGACTTCAATGAAACATTTTCTCCTGTGGTGAAACCAACTACAATAAGGATTATTTTAACTATTGCTTTATATAGAAAATGGAAAATTAGACAGTTGGATGTAAACAATGCATTCCTCAATGAGGACTTGAAAGAAGATGTATTCATGGAACAACCAGAAGGATATGAGAATGAAGCTAACATCAGATTAGTGTGCAAATTACATAAGGCTATTTATAGGTTAAAGCAAGCTCCTCGTGTCTGGAATGAGAAACTCAAGTCAACCCTAGTAGAGCTAGGTTATGCACCTACTAAATCAGATAATTCTCTATATATCCAATGCAATCAAGACAAGATAACATACATTTTGGTGTATGTTAATGATATAATCATTAGTGGAAGTGACAATAAGACTATTGACTAGACAATCAAGCATTTGGATCAAGCATTTTCTATAAAGGATTTGGGAAATCTACACTACTTCCTTGGTATAGAAGTCACACAGAAATCAGACTTAGAAGTGTTCTTGTGTCAAAAGAGATATATACTTAATGTACCGAAAAGAGAAAATATGGATAAGGCCAAATTATTACCTACTCCTATGACCAGCAACCTACGGCTTTCAAGAAACATAGGTGAAGCAATCACAAATGAAAAACAATACAGAAGTATTGTAGGTGCCTTGTAGTATATTACAATAACAAGACCAGATCTAAGTTTTAGCGTAAATAAAGTATGCCATTTCATGCATAAACCCCGCAGTGATCACTGGAAAGCAGTAAAATGTATTTTAAGATACCTGAGAGGAACATTAAATCATGGACTTCACTTTAACAATACAAAAGAATTAAACATACAAGCTTACTCAGATGTAGATTTGGCTATCGACCCTGACGATAGGAGGTCGACATCAAGATATTGCGTTTACCTAGGTGGCAACCCAATTTCTTGGAGCTCTAAAAAGCAAGCCACAGTATCTCGCTCCAGTACCGAAGTAGAATATCGCTCCATAGCTAGTACAGTAGCAGAGGTAATTTGGGTCAAATCGCTGCTTCACGAAATCAAAATCAACCAAACAAATGCCCCAATCATTTGCTGTAATAATCTCAGCTCAGTCTCGCTCTCTGCTAACCCAATTTTGCACTCATGAACAAAGCATATTGAAATTGATTTATACTTTGTTTGTGAGAAAGTTATGAGTGGAAGACTGAAAGTAAACCACGTTCCAGCCTTCTATCAGAGAGCGGATATACTTACAAAGCCACTCTCTACAAAAAAATTCACAAGATTAAAGCAACAGCTCAAAGTAGAAGATGGCGGCGGAGAGACGAGAGAGGAAGAGAAACCCTAGATCTAATTGAAAGGGGGAGTTAGAATAATACGAAGTATACATAAAGTTGTGTAATATAAAGAGAATATGGGTTTCTCTACTGAAGTGTCTGGGCCGAGTTAACAAGCCCAATAACCATTTTATAGTTTTGCTTATGTACAATGCTATTATATAAAGCAATATTACACTCTTTGTTACAATATTGTCGAAATAAAAATAAACTTCACTACACCGCAAGAATTTGTATCATTTCTATTTGAAGTGACCATGTAAACTATTAAATTGCTATTTATGTATAAATTATTCATTAGTCAATTGGGATGTTTTATTATCCCAGCTTAGTGTATGCATATGTATATGATTTTATATTACGTATTACATCCAGGTTTTTGTTCGTACATTGTTTTGTAGTTGCACATTATTAGAAATATTATTAATTTTGTCTTGATTTATTTTCATGAGTTTAAATACTTTAGAATAGCAATCAAGGAATTTTGGATGATTCCAAATATTTTACTAATATTATGTTTTTCATTCATTTATAAGCTTAGATAAATTATAACAGCATAATTGCACCCACAAAAACATAATAATGATGGTTTACCCCATTGGAGAATTATTTCTTAACTCAATAATTAATGACTGATCCCACTGACACTAGAAATTATAGTACATGTTAAATGAAATGCACTAAGAGTCAGGCAATCCCTTCTTTTTTTATTTCAACATTTAGTATTTTGATTACATGTTTGAATCAGTTGATAGGAGGAGTTTCTTCTTTTACCATGGCTACCTTAAACTGAAATTTTTTGACCCAAGAATAAACTACCTACTACTTCTGTTTGCACCAACTTACATCATTCTTTGTCTTACATTGATGTTGTTATATTGGTGATCAGAAAATATCCTTTACTTAGTATACTATCATTATGACTGATTTGGTTACCTAAACTACTAAAGCATCTATTACGCTTGCAATATCAACGTTGCAATATCAACTTTGTGCATCATTATAAAAACCATCCTCTACTTTTCCAAGAGGACATCACAATAAGTAGTGAGTCGAAGTGTTGTGAGCATAAGTGGAAAGTGGAAGGGCTATTGATGCCGAGTAAGGAAGCTTACTTGAATGCACACCTGAAAAATTTTAGATGAGGAGAGACATTCAACTTTAGAAGTTCGTAGAGGGCTAATTCTATGCAACCTCAAATTAAAATAAAATAATACTACAGGGGGCTAATTCTATGCAGTAAGTGACTATATGTAGTTGATTCATTGTAGTCCAGAATTAAATAATAAATAAATGAGACCTACGGGTGGCTGATTCATAGCAGGTCGGAAATGAATATTAGATAGGGAACTACGGGTAGCTGATTCATAGTGGTCCTAGGTCTAATTAAATAATACAAAAGATGAAAGAAGGAAGAATCTGCAAGTGTCTTTTTCATAGTAGATTTGAACTTAATAAGTTTATAAGAATGGGAACCGCGGATGGAGTAGTACAGTAGCCCAGAACTAAATAAAACAATACTGCGAGGGAAAAATTCCATGCAGTCTAATATCTAATAAATAAATAAATAAAATAATACTGTAGGGATTGAGGTTAGAGTAGTATGAGTAAAACAAAGAAAGAATTAAAGGAATGTTGCTAGGGGAGGGTTCCATGCAGCACCAAGTTTTCACTTTAATCAGTTGGCACTGGGTGGCAACTGCCTAGGGGCGCAGTAGTAACTGTATTAAGTAAAACTTAGGAAGTTTCTAGGCTAAGTAATTATGACCTTTGTTGTGTGCAGTATTATGTACGCTATTTGTAAGCAGTGAGAGAAAAACTCGTCTCGTGTTATGCAGCGTGGCCTTACTATATACTTATGTTATACTTTTAGGTAAGTATTATTCATACCAAAATTTATGTCTGATCCGTTTTTGTCATTGTTTTCCCCATAAACTCACATGTATGCATTTGAGTAGACTGAGTTTATGGGATAAGCAGGTTATTTTGAGTGCAGGCCGAAGATCAAAGACGGTGCTGAAGGTCTAGAAATTTAATTATGCTATTTCTATTGTTATAAGTGTTTGGGTGACATCTTCATATGTTGACCTGACACTCTGCTATGGATTTTTGTGTTATATTTTGACCCCTGCATGGATACGACTTAGGGTTAACCTTTAAATTGTATGTAATAAATATTATGACAAATTTGATGGAATAAAACATTCTACCGTTCCATTTACTTAGACTGTTTTGAATATACGAAACTCACCCTTGGTCGCTTGAAAATGATTCTGATGATGAATGCAGCATCATTGGCGTTTATTTTCGGGTCTCCTAGTGGGGGATGTTATAGTTGGTATTAGAGCATAGGTTTAGGATAATCTAAGTAAAACAGAGTTAGAGGCAGGAGTAAGAACTTATAATAAGAAGAACACCCTAGGAATGGGATGTGCTATTATATATATATACATAAGTATTTGCAAATTGATATATAGATACATAGGAAGATATATCTACCCTTTTATTGTTGTTTCACTCTTTCTTTTTGTTTCTTTCAAAGACCTGCTTAACAGAAAAAGCAAGATGGATTTGAGGAATACGTGAATTGCATTAGGAGGAGCAAGTGCAAGGAGAGATGCAGAAAGTGCGTAGACCAATGAAGGAAGTGGGGGAGAAGTCCCAAGAGTAGTATGGGTGGATGTTAAGCAACCAGTTAATGCGGCATGTATGGATGTAAATGCCTTGTTTAGAGAGTTTGGCTCAGATTTTGAGGGAAAATGTGCTTGGAGCGGTTGATCCAAGGCTATTGCTGTAAGAGAAGATTTTCCAAAGATGTGTAAAGACTACAAGAGTTTAGGAAGGAAAGTGTTTACAGGGAAAGAGCATGTGGTTGAAGTATTGGTGTGACGACCGCCCCATACCACCTGCACCAAATGACCTAAAAGAGCGCTATAAACGTTCCAGGCTGATATGGGACGATCATCAAGGTTGCAATTTAAAGTAGAAAACCCACTGCATATCTCACAGCGCATGGATAAAATATAATATAGAAAATATACAATAGAAATATAGTGAGCCATAACAAATGAAAGATGACATCTCTCCTAGAACATCATGAGTTATCGTACAAATGTCATAATATCTCAGTACAACATTTTCTCACTACATCCCTCAGAGTATATAACAACAAACAGCGGAAACTAGAAATGTAGAGTAATGCACCATAGCTCCTCCAAGCTCGTCTTTATGCAGCAAATACGACTCCAAACCTGTCATCTAGTCCACTCATTTAAGAGTACCAAAGATGATAAGAGGAAACATAAAACCTTGGGCCAGACAACAGTCTAGTATGAGCGGTAAATGACTATCAAAAGCTATACTGGAAAATATGGTACTAGACATTTACATAAAAGCATACCTAACCTGTCCCTGCAACCAAAGAGTTAGCACATAATAATAAAATATAACATGCCACTCAAAATAAAAGACAATAGGATACTGTAACAGAACATGGTAGAAGAATCTAAGTAGCCTCCTCCATTGGCCCTATTCCCAGTCCATTCTCCAGCATTCTTATAGATGATAGCTTACCCAAAAGCAGACATAGCAATTATAACAACCATAGAATCCAAAACCTAACTATCATCTTCTAAAGCCTTGACATATGATAACTCATATAGCCTCATCCTCGCTTTGCCAGAGACTAATGGAAATCCTGGTTCTCGATCGTGTTCACCGTACTCACCGATAAAAAATCCCGCATGGTTGTCTCTTCTGATACCTCTGTACCACCTGACCTAGACCCTACCGGTCCAGAGTACATAATTGGCGCTACCAGCCCTCGGGTGCCCACGCATATAGTACTCTTGCTTTGAACACAACCAGAACACTCCGAGTCATCAATGGTTCCTTGGCACTACCAAACTCTCAGAGCTTTCCACAAATCCAATCCATTTCCGGGCGCGAGCCTACTACTCATCCTAGTCCATTATCTTACAGCCTCGTTTCATCCCAAGCTGTCAATCTACTCCTTCGATCCCGCTCCTATCCGAGTTTCTGATTGAAGAGCTAAAACATCATCATGCCATAACTATCAAACCGTTGAAGCAATCAACGAACCACAACTTCCAGCATGATCCGCTACAACTCCAGAGTTTCCACCCCGGATCTCACATCAATTTGAGCAAATAACTTGGATCAGATCGGTACCGATCCGAATATTTAGCCAATTTTGGCTCCCTATCACTTCCAGCCTCTAGTGCATTTCCTCCAGATGCCATAGACCCCTTGCTTTCCCACTTAGCCTCTTGATCCTTCCATCTATGCTTCATAGCCGAGCCAACATAGATGATCCATAAAATCTTTAGTACTTGGCCTATCCTCCGATCCAATTTCATAGAGCATCATCGGAACCCATGCTCTACCATCCCCCTGGATCTCACGTTGGTTGGTGCACAAAATTCGGATCGATACCGATCCAATTGGATCAAATCGGTACCGATCCAAATACTTTGCTCCAATCACCATGAAATTTTCAGGGTGTCTTCCTTGCATGCTCCAGAGCCTATCCTCCAAGTTTTATGCGATTCCGACGAACTTTGCTCCCAATATGCTCCGATCACCAACCTGAGTCCTAAACATGCACAACGCTAGGAAACGAATCAAGCATAGCAAGCAATTCAATCAGAACAGTGAATCAAACATAGCAAATCGTTCATTTTACATTCAATCATAAACATTCAAGTCATCAAATTCAATCAATGATCATAAACAAGCATTGATCCAATCTAAATCATAGAATTACATAACCAGATATGCATAAATGACAGTAGCCAATGATTTAATCCATATTGCATGTTTTAATTAGGTTGATCTAGGATTTCTAAATCTGAAATTACCTATGTCTAATCAATGTATAGATTAATTTGACAATCCTAACTTATAATCACCTAATTACAACATATTATCCATCATAAACTAGTGAGAGACCCATAACCACTCACCAAACCATTCAAACCTATGAAAATGAGAGGAGATCCGATTCAGACAGTAGAAAATTGGATGTAGATGTGATCCAATCGACGAGATCAAGCCCCTCGATGAAGATTTAACCTCTAATTTGAGATTAGAGATGATTTGGGTGAAATCTATGCAAAAAATGGGGAATTAGAGAGAAGGGGTAGGTGTTGAGGCTGATATGAAATAAGAGACAAAGGTTTCAAATGGTCTCTCTCACCTCATATTTATAGCCAAACCTGATTAGACTAAAGGGCTTGCTACTTGGCCCATTAATCCTCTTTCTAATTCTAGCCAGTAGTTTACAAAACTTAAAACTGCTATAACTTCCTAACCACTTATCCGATTTTCCTATATGACCACTCTACGGAATGGGAAACTATCATCCCGAAGCAATGAACTTGGTTAGAACATCTAATTCAGCTCCTATCAAAAGTTATTTCCAAAACAAGATCTCAAAGGGAAAATGGTCACATAGAAATTCGAGAAAAATCATGGACGTGTAAAACATCCCTAAGAATCATATTTCAAAATATTATAATGATATGACCTCAAACGAATTAAATAGAATTGTTTTACGTTCCTTTGATACGTAAAATACAGGCCGTTAAATTATCCCACCCTTTAGAAATTTCGCCCCTGAAATAACTAAACAAACATAAGCAACCAAGGTTATCCTGCATGCTTACTATCCCTTAGCAACCATCTAACAATCCAACTAAGCAGCCAAATCAACAATAGCAAGCAAAACCTATCCTAGCATGTAGAATTCTAATAGTATAAGATACAATGGTGCTAGTAGATACGACCTATGGGTCTTACCACTCAAAGAGTTTTGGATAGGTCGTCCTCATACTCTCTTCAGTCTCCCATGTACGATCGCTATCGTCCTAACTCCATTGCACCTTAACTAGCTTAACTATCTTCCTCCTAAGCATTTTCATGTCATTCCCAACGACTTGAAGCGGCTTACGAGGTCTTGAAACTTTTGGTTCAACCTCTATCTCTTCTAGTTGTTCCGGTGCTACCATAATACCTGAGTCATGCATAAATTTTTGTAGATAGGAGACTTGAAAAACATTATGCACACCCGCCTGAGTAGATCTATCTTATAACCTAATTTCCCAATCCTCTCGATAATTGGAAAAGGTCCAACAAATCTAGGTGCTAACTTTCCCTTCCTACCAAATTGAACAAAATTCTTCAGAGGAGAAATCTTAACAAACACCATGTTCCCAACTGATAATTCCAAATCTCTTCTTTTCTTGTCTACATAGCTCTTCTAACGATCTTAAGCAGTCTTCATTCGTTGCCGAATGATCTCCACCTTCTCGGAAGTCTCTCTAATCATCTCTGGTCCAAGCATCGACTTCTCACTTGCTTCCCACCAATATGAAGGCGAATTACAAGGTTGTCCATATAATGCTTCATATGGTGCCATGCCATACTCGACTGATAACTGTTGTTATAGGCAAACTCCACTAAATGCAAGGGATCATCCCAAGACCCTCCAAAATCTATAATGCATGCTCAAAGAAGATCTTCCAAAATCTGATTCACTCTCTCGGTCTGGCCATTTGTTTGTGGGTGATAAGTTGTACTCAAATGCAACTCGGTTCCCAAAATCTCTTCCAGAATCCACTAGTAAACAATGGGTCTCTACCGCTTACAATACTCTTTGGTACAACTTGGAATCGAACAATCCACTTAATATATAATTCTACCAACTTGGATGTCGTTCTGGTAGACTTGAAAGGTATGAATCTTGCACTCTTGGTCAGACGATCTACCACTACCCAAATACTATCATATCCTGCTCTAGTCCTTGGAAGTCCATCTATAAAATCCATAGATACCGGCTCCCATTTCCATTTGGGAATATCTAGTGGTTGTAGCAATCCACTTGGCTCCTTCTACTCAGCCTTTACTAGTTGGCAATTCATACACTTCGAGATGAATTTTCCAAAATCCTTCTTCATACCTTCCCAGTAGTAAGTCCTCTTCATGTCTGTATACATCTTGTTACCACCAGGATGAATGGTCAATCTGGAATGATGGCATTCCCTTAGTACTTCATCTCGTAATCCATCAATATTTGGAACAACCATTCTCTTATCCTTAAAAATCCAACCATCTCGGTCAATCTCGTACTGTCTCAAAACTTTAGATTCTACTCCCATTTCAATCTTTTCCATGATCTCTACTAGCTTAACGTCTTGCTTTTGACTAGTACCAATCCTTTCAATGAGAGTAGGTCTGATCGATAAACTTGCTAGCATTCAGGCTCGAGCTCACAATGTGGCCTGAAATGAAATCCAGCTATATACTCCATATGTTTCCATTCCAAAAACATAGCTCCTAATTCAACATGTCTTCTGCTCAATGCATCTGCTACTGCACTACCTTTCCCTAGAGTGTAGGAAATATCAAAGTCATAAGAAGCTAGGAACTCCAACCGTCGTTGCTATTGATGGTTAAGATCCTTTTGAGAGAAAAGACACTTCAAGCATTTATGGTACGTGAATAACTCAAATCTTTCTCCCAATAGATAATGCCTCCATATTTTCAAAGCAAAAACAATCGCTGCTAACTCCAAATCATGAGTTGGATAATTCCTTTCATGTGGTTTCAACTATCGACTAGCTTAAGCAACAACTCTCCCATTCTGCATCAACATGGCTCCAAGACCGGTACCACAAGCATCGGTGTATACTGTCATCTCTTCATTCCCACCCGGAATAACCAATATAGGTGCACTCGTCAACCTTTCCTTCAAAGTTACAAATGCATGCTCGCATCTTGCATCCCAAGTGAAGTCTGATTCTTCTTTGTCAAGTTGGTCAATGGTGCTGCAATCTTTGAGAAGTTCTTTATGTAGCGCCTATAATATCCTACCAATCCAATGAAACTTCTCACATCCATAACATTCTTGGGTTGATTCCAATCCTGGATCGCTACCACCTTTGCGGGATCCACTGCAACTCCTTGTCCTGACACGACATGTCCCAAGAATCTCACTTCTTCCTTCCAAAAGTGACACTTAGAGAACTTAGCTCTCAACTTGTGCTTTCTCAAAATCTCAGGCACAATCCTCAAGTGCGTCTTGTGATCTTCCTTGGTTCTGGAATAAATTAGAATATCATCCACAAACACAAGCATGAACTTATTCAACTGGTCTCTGAAGTCTCTATTCATAAGATCCACAAAGTATGTCGGAGCGTTGGTCAATCCCAAAGGCATCACCAACCACTCAAAGAAACCTGACAGTGCCCGAAATGCAGTAAGAGGCACACTTTCTTTAGCCACTCTCAATTGGTGAAATCCCTTTGCCAAATCCATCTGAGAAAACACCTTTGCCCCATGCAGCTGATCAAACAGGTTATCAATCCGTGAAAGCAGATACTTATTTTTCTTTGTAACCTTGTTCAGTTCATGATAATCCATACATAACATCAGAGAACCATCCGCCTTCGTTGCAAATACAACATGTGCACCCCATTCGGATATGCTTCTCCGAATGAATCCTTTCTTTAGTAGATCATCCACTTGCACCTCCAACTCTTTCTGCTTTCTGGGTGACATACGCCTCAATGGCATAACTATGGGTCTGGCTCCATCCACTAAGTCGATCCAAAATTTGATCTCCCTATGCGGCGGCAATCCCATCACTTCCTCGAAGACGTAAGGATACTCTCTAGTGATAGGCATGGATGAAAAACCTTCCTGTGGAATCTCAAGCAAATAAAGAAAGATGACTAATACCCCATCCTTTGGTAAGCAGCATATCACTACCGTTCACCCTTCCACATTCCCAATTGTTACCTCTAGTTTCTTGCAATCCACTACAGCCGCATACCTCTTAAGCCAGTCCATTCCCAAAATAATTCCGAACCTAGCAAAATTAAGAACAAAGCAATCACAAACAAAAGAACATCCATGACTCGATAACACTAAACCATGACAAATCATACAAATACTAGTAGATCCTTCAACATGATTTGTCACAATCAAAGGTAGGTCTACTGTCTCAGGTTCCAAACCTAGTCTGCATAATAAGTCACCATAGATGAAAGAGTGCGAAGCTCCAGTATCATAAAGAACTCTAACAGAAACATCTCGGATGGAAAGCATAGCTTGCACCACGACTCCCTTCCCCTTATCCCTAGCAATAGGAGCATAAGATGAAGTCGGGACAACATCCAGAGCATATGCCTTCACAATCTGCTTACCTTAGACTGTTCTGGACAATTCCTCTTCATATGCCTAGCTTATCATAGTTGAAGCACTTTTTAGCCGCTTTACATTCATTAGCATAGTGACCTTTCTCACTAAAATTGCGATAAACAACCTCACCCTTACTCTTCTTCTGACTCCCTTTTCCTTGTTGTTGTTGTTGCTTCCTCTTTCCATTCCATTTCTTCTTACCCTACCGCCTTGTTGCGATTTTGGTTCCTCCTTTTGCAGCAACAAACACAATAATAGTCTTATTCTTTGTGTACAAACTCTCGTGTCTAAGGGCTTTCTCCACAAGCTTCTCAAAAGACACTTCGATGTGGTTCACTATCTTCTCTCCTAAGTGGTCGTCCAATCCAATGATAAACTTCTCATTTTTCTTCAAAGGTTTATCAATAAAAGACATCTCATACCTCAAAAAACATCAAACTCCCCCTCTTACTCAGAAACATACATCTCTCCTTGCTTCAACTAAGCAAACTTCTTGAAAAGCACTGAATTCTGTGTCGCTAGAATAAACTTCTCTACAAATCTAGGTTTGAACCAATCTAAAGAAATCTGACCTTCTGGAGTAGTAATGGTAATAGCATTCCACCAATTTATTGCTCAGCCCTATAGGTGTCTTGAAGCAAGCTTCCTTTTCTAGCATGCTTCACCTCCATATCCTTGAAGATGCGCTTACAGGTATACATCCAATCTTGCACTTCAATAGTTAATTCTGTCCCCAAGAATGGCTTCCCTCCTAGAGTAGAATAATCCTTACAAAGCTTGGCAAAGTCAAAGGTACTTGCATAGGAGCACCACCATCTAAAGCCACACTAGGAGTAGTTTGGGCTCTTCTCATCAGCGAAGCCATCATTGCATCGAACATGGCTTGAAAATTGGGTGTAGTAGCTTCTGATCCCGCTCCCTCTTCACTTCTGAAGCAGAGTTATTCCTAACGGCGTTTCTTATGTTCCGATTCATCCTAATCTGTAATAAGATGATTAGCCTCTTTCCAAGAAAAGTTGTAATGGTACCCAAGTGCAAACCATACTATATAATAATATTATATAGCCTAATACCTTCATTAACAAGTACGCTCCCTCCTTTAGCATATACTCTCAAATTGCTTCGAATAACTCATAACCAAAGCTCTGATACCAAATTTGACAACTGTCACATACCACCCGCACCAAATGACCAAAAAGAGCGCTATAAACGTGCTAGGCTGATATAGGACGATCATCAAGGTTGAAAGTTAAAGTAGAAAACCTATTGCATATCTCACAACGCATGGATGAAATATAAATAGAAAATATACAACAGAAATATAGTGAGCCATAACAAATGAAAGATAACATCTAACCTAGATCATCATGAGTTATGGTACAAATGTCATAATATTTCAGTACAACATTTCCTCACTACATCCCTCAGAGTATATAACAACAAACAATGGAAATTAGAAATATAGAGCAATACGCCATAGCTCCTTCAAGCTCATCTTCGTACAACAACTGCGACTTCAAACCTGTCATATAGTCTACCCATTTAAGAGTACCCAAGATGATAAGAGAAAATATAAAACCTTGGGTCAAACAACAGTCTGGTGTGAGCTGTAAATGATTATCAAAAGCTATACTGGAAAATATGGTACTAGACAGGTACACAAAAGCATAACTAAACTGTCCATGCAACCAAAGAGTTAGCACATAATAATAAGATATAATATGGCACTCAAAATAAGGGACAACAAGATAGTATAACAGAATAGGGTAGAAGAATCTAAGCAGCCTCCTCCATTGGCCCTATTCCCAATCCCTTCTCCAGCATTCCTATAGATGATAGCCTACCCAAAAGCAGACGTAACAATCATAACAACCATATAATCCCAAACCTAGCTATCATCTTCTAAAGCCTTGAACATACGATAACTCATATGGCCTCATCCTCGCTTTGCCAGAGACTAATGGAAATCCCGGTTCTCGATCGTCTTCACCGTACTCACAGGTTAAAAACCCCGCATGGTTTTCTCTTGTGATGCCTCTGTACCATCTGACCTAGACCCTGCCAGTCCAAAGTACATAACTAGCGCTACCAGCCCTCGGGTGGCCTCGCCTATAGTACTCTTGCTTTGAACACAACCAAAACACTTCGAGTCATCAACGGTTCCTTAGCACTACCAAATCTTCATAGATTTCCACAACTCCAATCAATTTTTAGGAATGAGCCTACTACTCATCACAGTCCATTATCTTACAGCCTTGTTTCATCCCGAGCTATCAATATACTCCTTCGATCCCGCTCTTATTCGATTTTCCGATCGAAGAGCTAAAACTTCATCATGCCATAACTACCAAACCCTAGAAGCAATCAGCGAGCCACAACTTCCAGCATGATCCACTATAACTCCAGAGTCTCCATCCCAGATCTCACATCAATTTGAGCCAATAATTTGGATCGGTACTGATCCAGTTGGATCAGATCGGTACTGATCCGAATACTTAGCCAATTTTGGTTCCTTCTCACTTCCAACCACTAGTGCATTTCCTCCAGATGCCATAGACCCCTTACTTTTCCTCTTAGCATCTTGGTCCTTCCATCTATGCTTCTTAGCCGATCCATCATAGATAATGCATAAAATCTTCAATACTTGGCCTATCCTCTGATCTAACTTCATAGAGCATCACTGGAACCCATGCTCTACCATCCCTTTGGATCTCATGTTGATTGGTGGATAAAATTCAGATCGGTACCGATCCAATTGGATCGGATTGGTACTAATCCAATTGGATCGGATTGGTACCAATCCAATTGGATCGAAATGGTATCGATCCAAATACTTTGCTCCAATCATCGTGAAATTTTTAGAGTGTCTTCCTTGCGTGCTCCAGAGCCCATCCTCCAAGTTTCGTGCAATTCCGACGAAATTTGCTCCTGATATGCTCCGATCACCAATCTAAGTCCTAAACATGCACAACACTAGCAAACGAATCAAGCATAGCAAGCAATGCAATCACAATAGTGAATCAAACATAGCAAATCATTCATTTTACATTCAATCATAAACATTCAAGTCATCCAATTCAATCAATGATCATAAACAAGCATAGATCCAATCTAAATCATAGAATTACATAGCCATATATGCATAAATGACACTAGCCAATAATTTAATCCATATTACATGTTTTAATTAGGTTGATCTAGGGTTTCTAAACCTAAAATTACCTATGTCTAATCAATTTATAGTTTAATTTGACAATCTTAACTTATAATCACCTAATTACAACATATTATCCATCATAAACTAGTGAGAGACCCATAACCACTCACCAAACCAATCGAACCTATGAAAATGAGAGGAGATCCGATTCAGACAGTAGCAAATTGGATGTAGATGTGATCCAATCGAAAACATCAAGACCCTCGATGAAGATTTAGCCTCTAATATGAGATTAGAGATGATTTAGGATGAAGTCTGTGCAAATAATAGGGAATTAGATAGGAGGTAGGTTTTGAGGCTGATATGAAATGAGAGACAAAGGTTTCAAATGGTCTCTCTCACCTCATATTTATAGCCGAACCTGATTAGACTAATGGGCTTGTTAATTAGCCTATTAATCCCCTTTCTAATTCTAGCTAGTAGTTTACAAAACTTAAAATTACTATAACTTCCTAACCACTTATCCTCTTTTCCGATATGACCACTCTACAGAATGGGAAACCACCAGCCCGAAGCAATGAAGTAGGTTAGAACATCTAGTTCGGCTCCTATCAAAAGTTATGGTCAAAATAAGATCTCCAAGAGCAAAATAGTCACATAGAAATTCGAAAAAATCATGGATGTGTAAAACATCCCTAAGACATATTTCAAAATATTAGAATGATACGACCTCAAATGAATTAAATACAATTATTTTACGATCCTCTGATATGTAAAGTATGGGTCGTTACAATTGGACTGGCTAAGAAACTGCGAACAAATATTTAGAGACCTAGATTTGAACGATGCACAGAAAAGGACGCTGGCTTTATGACAGTTATAGGAGGATGTGCTGGATTAGTGGGAGACAGTTAATGGAACACCCGAGGAAGAGATTACATGGGTGCAGTTTAGAGAAAGATTTGAGGCTTAGTTTATATCCAAGTCGTAGCAGAGCGTGTTACTATGCAAGTTCATAGACTTGAAGGAGGGTGACTTTACTATAGAAGGGTATGCTCAAAATTTTAATTCTTTGATCAAGTATGGTAGGGAGATCATCAACACTCCTATAAGAAGAACAAGAAATTCATCATGGGCTTAAAGCAAGGGCTAAATCATAAGATGATGGCCTACTTAGCATCTCCTATTGAATTCATAGTAGATATGGCTAGAAGTTACGATAGGATGTATCAGGAGTAGAGAAGAGAAAAGGCAAAGCCTAAAGATGAGATGAAGAAAAAATTTGTTCCTTATACCAAAGGCAAGAAGAGTGTGCCGAAGGGGAGCAATGAAGAAGCTGCTACTGCGAATGTCGTCTGTTTCAACTGCAGATAGAAGTGGCACTATGCTATCAAGTGTCCAGCGCCAAAGAGTCTTGTGAGGGTTAAAATCTTTAGGTATGATAAAGTGGGGCATTTGAAGAAGGACTTCCCAGAGCTTAAAGCGTAAGTTTATGCTATATAAGACTAAGGAAAGGACCATCTGCCAAAGAGAGAGGCAAGGAAAAGTTCTTGGAAGGTATGGCTTTAATTTCTAGCATTTTCAGTTTGGGTACTATATGATACTAGTGCTACACATTCATTTATAGCGAGAGATTTGGTTGATAGACTTGGGTTAGGAGTTACCTATTTACTCACCTCTATACGCGTAGCTAAACTGATAGGGGGATATGCCATTCTCGGATTGAGATGCACCGAGCTGGATATTGAGTTGGGTGAGTGCAAGTTTTTTGTGATCCCTATGTATTTGACTTCATAGGTTTTGGGGTTTTTTTAAGGATGGATTGGTTGGAGAAGTACTACACCAGTGTGCACTGCGCTGAGAGGATTATAACTCTTAGTTATCCAGACCACAAGGATAGATTGTACGTGGTCTTAGAGGAGTGTAGTACTAGGCGTAGAAGAATTTTATTTGTTTTAGCTTCAAAAACAGAAGAAGAGCCAGGAGCAGTGCGGGTTGCGAAGGAGTTCCAAGATGTATTTGAACCAGTTTCGGGGTTGCCACCCTTTAGTGCAGTAGAGTTTTGTAAGATTTGATACCAGAGACTGAGCCGTTTAGTCGACCTCCTAGTAGAATGCCTCCGAAGGAGATGGAGGAGTTAATGAAGCAATTGATTGAGTTAGAAGATAAGAGCTTCGTTAGGCCAAGCAACTCACCATAGGGAGCAGCAGCGATATTTGTAAAGAAGTTTGATGGGTCATTAAGGCTATGTATAGATTATCGAAAGTTGAACGAAAGAACGGTGAATAATATATACCCTTTACCGAGAATTAATGACCTTTTTTGATCAACTGAATGGAGCTAAGGTATTTTCATAGCTAAATTTAGCTATGGGGTTCCATCAGCTGAGGGTTTCGGAGGACAGTGTTCCTTTGACTACTATCAGGTCAAGGTATGGTTCATATGAGTGGCTAGTGATGCCATTTGGGTTGATGAATGTGTCAATGTTCTTTGTTAATCTGATGTATAGAGTTTTCCAAGATCAACTGGATAAATTCGTGTTGGTATTCCTAGATGACATCTTAGTGTATTTCAGAAGTGAGGAGGAGCATGCATTTCACTTAAGACATGTGCTGGAGACATTAAGGCAGTACAGATTGAAGGCGAAGTTCTCCAAGTGTCATTTTTGGAGAAGGGAAGTGAAGTTCCTAGGTCATGTGGTCTCAGAAGAAGGGTTAGCCATGAATCCTTTGAAAGTTAATGAGTAAATGGGTGCAAGAGGCCTGAAACTGTTACGAAGGTGCAAAGTTTCTTAGGATTAAGTAGCTACTATCAGAGATTCATTAAGGACTTCTCCCTTATAGTTGTGCTAATGACGAGGCTGACCAGAAAGAGTGAACAGTTTATTTAGGCATAGGAGTGTGAGAAGGAATTCCATGAATTGAAGCATCGATTAACATATGCACTTGTGTTAGTGATACCTGAAGGGAATGATGGTATGATTGTGTATACGGATGCTTCAGGAGCAGGATTGGGTGCAGTATTAATGCAGAAGAGTAAGGTGATTGTCTATGCATCTAGGCAGTTGCGACCGCATGAAGTTCGATATCCAACTCATGATTTAGAGTTGCCAACAGTTGTCTTCGCATTATATATTTGGAGACATTATCTCCTAGGACATAAGCTTGAGTTGTATACTGACCACAAGTCATTGAGATATTTGTTCTCCCAGAAGTAGTTGAACATGAGGTAGCAGAGGTGGTTTGAGTTTCTAGCATCATATGATTTTGGGTTAGGGTATACCCCAAGAAGAGGCAACAAAGTAGCCAAGGCCTTGAGCCGAAAACAACAAAATTATGTTTTGGCCATGATAGAGGAATGGGCCATCTTAGAAACATTGTCTGCATGTGATGTGTCGTTTCGGTCTAGTGTAGGTTCGAGCGGTACATTTAGAATGCTAGCATGCTTAGAAGTTAGGCCTACGCTGGTAGAAATAATAGCTGAACTTCAGAGGGGAAATGAGTTTTGTGCAGACATAGTAAGACGATTGGAGTCAAAAATTGAGGTAGTCCAGCTGAAAGGATTCGGTGTCGATAAAGAGGGCAGACCACGAAAGAATTGAAGGTTGTATGTTCGTAGAACAGAAGGAATGCGGAGAGAGGAATTGGATGAATGTCATCATTCAAAGTTTACCATATACCTTGGAGGTACCAAGATATAAAGATGAGTTTCTTCTATAAAGGGATGAAGAATGATGAGGGAGAGTATGTAAGAAGATGTCTAACATGCCAGCAAGTGAAGGCAGAACATTAGAAGCCTAGTGGGTTCCTGCAGTCTATGGATGTTCCAGTTTGGAAATGCGATTCAGTATCTATGAATTTCGTAAATGGGTTGCCAAGATCGAGGGCAGGGAATGAGAGCATATGGATCATAATGGACAGACTAACAAAGTGTGTCCATTTCATTCCAGTAAAGGCCACAAGAACTACGTCGAAGTTAGAATAGATGTTTATGAGAATGGTAGTGAGATTGCTCGGGGTGCCTAGCACTATAGTTAGTAACCGTGATCCATTATTCACTAGTGAGTTTTGTCTTAGCTTCCAGAGTGCTATAGGATCAGAACTGCGCATGAAAACTGCGTACCATCCTCAAACGGATGGGCAGACCGAGAGAATTAACAAGGTCTTGGAAGATTTTCTTAAAGCTTGCATTTAGACTTTGGTGGACCTTGGAAAGATTGTTTACATATGGTAGAGTTTTCATACAACAATAGCTACCAGAGCATTATTGGGATGGCTCCATTTGAAGCATTGTATGGAAAACCATGTAAATAGTTTGCATGTTGGTTGGAGGTGAGGGATAGGATCGTACTTAGTCCAGATATAGTCAAGGAAGCTATTGAGATGGTAGAGTTGATCCAAGCTAGGATGAGAGCAGCATAATCAAGGCAGAAAAGTTATACCGATGTTAGGAGAAGAGAACTGGAGTTCACAGTTGACAATCAGGTGTTCGTAAAGGTTTCTCTGATAAGAGGCGTGATACACTTTGGGAAGGTTGGGAAGCTAGCACCCAGATATGTAGGGCCATTTTTAATTATAGAAAGGATTGAGAAGGTGACATATAAGGTAGAATTGCCTAGTGTTTTTGTATGGATCCATAATGTGTTTCACGTATCACATCTACGGAAATGCATTAAAGATCTAAGCACAATAGTTAATTAGAGGGCATTAGAATATCTAGTCATAGAGCCAAATATCACCTATGTACGAAAATTGGTTTGGATAGTGAACCTAGATGTGAAGCGGCTTCGGAACAAAGTGGTGAAGCTGATTTGTGTTCAGTGGAGCGCAGATCGGGAAGACCACGTATGAGAAACTTAGGACAAGGTCAGGAGGGACTATCCGGGGTTTTTTTTGGATTAGCATACGAGCTATGTAATGTATTATGTCCATTCTGGACCGTATGTGTGTATATATATATATGTACGTATGTATGTATGTATGTATGAATATTATGGTTGATTGTTGTGTTAGCAGATAGCACTAGTATATTTTATTTATGAATATGGAATTCATGGTTATGCTTAGGGTAAACATGGGATAGTTAGCAAATCATTATCGAGCCTTGATTGAATTTCAGGAGCGTAATCCCTTTAAGAAGGGGAGACTGTAACAACCTATAGTTTACGATTAATTTAATTAATTAATTAAAGGACCATGAGGGGATAAATAAGGAAATAAAGGGAGTAATGAATAAAGAAAAGGAGTATGTGGACCAAATCCCAACTAATTATGGGACAATAAACATATCTCTTTTCCATTCATTCGTTCCATTTTTACTAAAAGTAAAATAAAAGCTCAAAAGATACGTTAATGGTGGTGGCTTAAGGAAACGGGAATAAAATGAAAATAAAGCAAATACAAGCTAAGGAAAAGAAAGGAAGATCTAAGCAAGATTTCTTAATAGGTGAGTAATACTTAACCTTTTATTCAATTCATTTTGGTTAGTTAGATCATGTTATTTTTGTTGGTATCTATACAAATTTATGTCAAAATGAAAACCTGTTATGATATCCTAACCATTGTCCTAAATATGGGTTAGTAACTTGAGATGCTTATGTCTTAGGAATAAATGTTTATGAATTTCTAAAGTAAACACTTAGAAAATATATAAGGAAAATAACTTGTAATTCAAATGAATGACGAGGTAGGGATAAATGAATTACTCATGGATTTTCTGGAAGTTTATAAGACTTTCTATGCTTAAAATAAGCTAGAACTAATGTAGAACCGCGCTGGTGGAAATGGGAATCTACGCTGAGAATTAATGGAAATGCCATATGTATTAACTATTAATGTAAGGGGACAAGATCCATAAAAATAGCCGAAAATATAAACAAAAGGACTCTAGAAATGTCAGAAAACAGAAAGGTTACGTATCTAATGGCAACACGTGTAAAGGCGGTAACGTGCTTTGTCAGAGGTGTTCGACATTATTAGTTACTGAGCTAAGAAGGCGGTGGCCAAACGTCTTAAAGGAGAACTGTGCCAAATAAAACTTCAATGGGTAGTGGGGTAGTGATTTACCAAAGGAGTCCAAGGATTTTCTAAGGAAAGCAGTTTTGCTCCATAATTTTTATAAAAAAGAAAGTGCACCGCAATTATGAAGAGAATAAGAAAAACTGCGTCGTTATACCGCACCATAATTTGGAAAAGAACACACTCAATAAGTAAAGAGTGAGCGGAAGTGGAAAGTAGAAGGGCTATTGACGCCAAGTAAGGACGCTTAGTCGAATGCACACCTGAAGAAATTTCAGGTGAGGTTAGGCATTTAACTTTCAGAGGTTTGCAGGGGGGCTGATTCTATACAACCTTAAAATAAAATAAATACTAATACTATGAGGGGCTGATTTTATGTAGTAAGGGACTATATGCAGTTGAATATTTGTAGGACAGAATTAAATAATAAATAAATGGGACCTGTGAGTGGCTGATTCGTAGCAGGTCAAAAATGAATGAATAAATATTAGATAGGGGTCTGCAAGTGGTTGATTCATAGTGATCTCAAGTCTAATTAAATAATATAAAAGATGAAAGTGGGAAGAATCTACGGGTGGCTGTTTCATAGCAGATTTGAACTTAATAAGTTTATAAGAATGGGGGCTATGGATGGGGTAGCAGAGCAGCCCAGAGATAAGTAAAAAAATACCGAGGGAATAATTCCATGCAGTCTAATATCCAATAAATAATTAAAATAATAATACAGGAACTGGGGTTAGAGATGTATGAGTAAAACAAAGAAGAGTTAAAGGAATGTTGCTACAACACAAGATTTTCACTTTAGTCGGTTGGGACTGGGTGGGAACTGTGTAGGGGCATAGTAGTAACTGTATTAAGTAAACTTGGGAAGTTTCTGGGGTAAGTAATTATAATCTTTGTTGTGTGCAGTATTATGTACGATGCTTGTAAGTAGTGAGGGGAAAACCCGTACCGCATTATGCGATGTGGTCTCACTATGTATTTATGTTATACTTTTAGGTAAGTATTATTTACACCAGACTTTATATCTTATCTGTGTTCTTATCATTCTTTTCCTCATGAAATCAGGGGTACTCATTTGAGTGGGCTGAGTTTATGGGATATGCATGTTATTTTGAGCCCAGGCCAAAGATCGAATACGGTGCTGAAGGTCTAAATATTTATTTATGCTTATTCCGTTGTTATAAGTATTTGGGTGTCATCTTCATATGCGGACCCGACACCCTGCTATGGATTTTTATGTTATATTTTGACCCCTACATGGGTACGACTTGGGTTAACATTGAAATGTATGTAATAAATATTATGAAAAATTTGATGGAATGAAACATTTTACCATTCTATTTATTCAGACTATTTTGGATATACAGAACTCACTCTTGGTCACTTGAAAATGATTTTTGTGATGACTGCAGCATCATTGACATTTATTTTTGGGTCTTCTAGTTGGGGTTGTTGCATCTCTTGACTTGAGAATATTGCTAAACTTCAATATGGACATTCCACTTTGATTATAGTAAAATCGTGGCACGATGTCCATTGAACGACTATAGATGGATCTAAGTTGAAGCATTGGAAATGAAACTATGTTCAATGGAGATTTCATCTCCTTAATAATATGAGGTAAGTATCATGCTCAATTGGAGTCAACTCAAAGTCAAAGTCTCTTTCCAAAGAAGTTTGAGTAATAATAATTGTTACTATTGAACCAAGGAATTTGTGTTTAGACTATACAAGTTGAATGTGAACGGTATTGGAATTTTGATCAAAACCAATTCCATAACTCCTAATGTGATATGGTTTTGATGAAGTGAATTGGTGTAAATTACTGTTACTACAGGTAGCTTGAAATAGCAAATTG
This sequence comes from Allium fistulosum, assembly GCA_030737815.1. Classification (NCBI taxonomy): domain Eukaryota; kingdom Viridiplantae; phylum Streptophyta; class Magnoliopsida; order Asparagales; family Amaryllidaceae; genus Allium; species Allium fistulosum. The sequence continues at coordinate 78,106,752 of CM060908.1, read as the reverse complement.
GATTTTACTGAAAAATGTGTAAGCAATAAATTCAGCTAAACCGTCACACCACTAACTAAGGTGACATCAAAACTTTAATATTTGAATTGTTCGAAATTAATTGCTGACTGAAGCTACACCTTTAAGTCGCACAACTGCAATGTTGAATACTTTAAAATACCACACAATTTAATTAAATATGATTGTCATAAATTAATTAATATTTATGAAATATTAATTATTAATTTTTTTTTGATTTATTTGAATTAGTATTTAATAAAGTATGTATATAAAAATGATATATGTACGTATCGATATGTGATATATATAAATATTTAATTTGGAAGATGAATAAATACCGAATGGATTTGGAAATTTATATGGGTCCACTAAGCCCATGTTATGGCCGGCTATACTATAAGTGGGGAGAGATTATTTTTGTTTGAACAATCCGGTTTTGAGTTGGCAAAGAGAAGAGGTAAACAAGGAGATCTAGATCTCCACCTTCTCTCCTTCTTGTTGCCTATATAAACCACACATCTTCTCTCATTTTCATTTCACACCGAGCCACTACCCCTACCCATCTCTGGTTGAAAATGCAAGAGCCTCTCACCCTTCATTTCCGAATTAAATTCCAATAAAATAATATAGTTCTAGTTAGTGGTATTCCCTTCTATTCAACCGCACTTTCTCCAGTAGTATTCATCATATCAAGAAGGAATCCAATTCAACATTCAAGGTGCTAATCCTAGGCTTCGTCTATTAGTAAATCGAATACTATTTCCAGTTATATATATATGTATATGTATATGTATGTATGTATGTATGTATATGTACATACATACATGCATATATAAATCAGTATGCATGTGTAGATTAGATCTCTATTATTACAACGAATTTATATATTTATTTGTTGTTTGATTTAACATACACACACGTTAATTAAATTTTTTTACATATAGATTAAACATATATTTCTTTCGGCCATTTTATATAAACAAAATTTGGAAATTTAAAAATGATTTTAAAATTGAAATAGGAAATTTGTAATTAGTGTACAAATATATAATACATACAAGTTAATGTATTAATTATATTCATACTATGTTTTCGAAAAAATTTCACACACACACGTAAACACTTATATTTAATTCTAATGTACAAATAATAATTTATAAATATATATTTTAAACTCTTTTAAATTATTATGCAATTTTTTTAAAAAATTCTTTTATTATAATTTTTTACGGATTTATACCATTAACAAAATTGTTATAATACAGATTTTTATAACTTGAATTTTTTTATATAAATCCATATAGATTGTATAATATAAAACATTAATTAAAATTGCTTCGATTGGAACAGAAAATTATTTATTTATATGTAGTTTTTATTTACTAATTAATATTCCATAAATGAATATTTTAAAATTAAATATAAAATATTTTAAATGTCTTTTATAAAAAAAGTTGTGTGTGTGCATATGTATATGTATATACATATGTGTATGTGTATGTGTCTGTTTGTGTGCGTGCGTGCGCCCGTGTGCATGTTTGTGTAATTTTAATTATATCAACATTGGAAATTTAAACCTAAATTTGAAATAGATGTTTTCCCTTAGATCTGGATCTGGTTTTTAAATTTAAAACCATCTTAAGATATTTTAGATATTAAATTAAACCTTTTGAATTAGTCAATATTTTTTTTAAAACAAACAAGATTAGCAAGTCATAATTGATAAAATAAAATAAAACTATCGAATTGGGACTATAGACTTTTATCTAAAGCCTGTAGAATCATCCTAGTTAACTCCTTATTATCAGCTCTACCAATTTATTGGATGTCATATTATCTCTTTTGAAAATGGGCAATTGACAAAATAAACAAGCTTAGAATTTTTTTTCCTTTAGAGTAGGGAAAGCTGTTATAAAATTCCTTTTTAGTCTGACCAATTTACTTAAATTATCTCTTGACATGTGTGATGATGAATAAATAGGAATTTAGAAGTCTCCACATTAATGATGAGTATATTGAAATACAAGTATACAAAATCATTACAGTTTCAACTTAAAAACAAAAGATAATTAATTTACAACAGTACAAGGGTTCATAAAGAACGAACTCCTTGTAATACTCGATAATGAATCTGTCCCTATTAAAATTAACCTTATTAGGAGGTAAGGTGTCAATAGTTAAAGACGCGGTAGGGATGCTAGGCAAATTCGAGCACTCCTCCCAGTAAAGGTTAGATCCATGTAAATCCTAGTATCTCTTATAAAGGCGTCTAATTAGTCCCCCGCAACAATCACTAAGGGAAGAAAAGTCGGCCATTAGAAAATGATCATATATAAGATATAGGCACTCCAATAGTTTGGCTCTTTCCTCAATCGACATCTAAAAAGTTTGGTTATTTCTTCATTTTCCTTGCGAAAGTTAGCCTGGTAAAGCCACGATTTCAGAAGGAGAGGCGTGGCCTTCTTATTCTTGAAACCTTCAAGATACTTGAGACATTATAAAATTCTCATGTATCTCTCATTTGATTCATTTAAGTCCTTGCATAAACTTTCTGCTTCTCAACTAAGTCTTCAAAGTTTCCCCTTTCCTTTTGTCTAATATAATCTCTACGTAATTTCTGTTTGCCCTTCTATGTTGGTAATTAACATATATTAAAAAAAGAAACTACTGACTATATGTGCATATATATATATATGTATATATATAAGAAACCGACGATAAGCAAGCAAGTATAAGATACATGTGGGGGAGTAATTGTAACGTTTGGCCTAAAGGATCAAACTTGAGGAGCATCAGATGGAGACTCGCCTAGCCTGCTTAATTTGGCATGCACTAACTTGCCAGGTGGAGGTGCAGAAGAAGGATCTTTGTTAGATTCTTTGTTAATATTAGAAGAAGAAGGATCAGGAGTATAACTTGGACTTTGAAAGGTTTTAGATTCGCCTTGGCTAGAGCCGTTGTTTCCATCCCCTCTAGGTGAGTTTCCTCAAGCAGTGGCACTAGTGCCACCATCTCTGTTGTTGTTATCATCAACATCATTTTCATCATCTCTATCATCTGCTTCATTATTCTCTGATTCTTTATCATCATCGTCTAATGGGACATCATCAAGAGCCAAGGACTTAGTAGGATCAGTAATTTCCTCCTCGGATTTAGAATAACCAGGAATGCGATCTAAAAAGATGTCGAACTTCCTTTTGTAATCTATTGCTATATCGCTAAATGAAGGGAAGTCTAAATTTGGGCATTGATCAACATTGTCCTTATAAACAATGAATAAGACAGCTTCAACACACTGATCAGGGAAGAGTATCACCTAGAAAAGAAGAAACCATAGACTTTATGGCATGCAAGGATGACTTTCATTTGCTAATGGTAAGATTTTTCTTATCCAATTTCCTCTCTAAGGCAGGAATTCGAGCCGAAGTCATTTGGAGCTCAGAAACCTCCCGTTGAACTTGGAAAAGTTTATCCTCCAAGGTTTTACCTACTCTACTAGATCATGAGATCTTTTCTTTTTAGAATCCTTTTAAGAAGAAAGCAACTCATTGTTAGATTGAAGATAACAAAGCTGGGTTTCAAAAGTCATCACCATTGTGGAGGATGTGGACTTTAATTCCTATAGCGGGGACGTACTTTAGGAAGAAAGCAAGGGCGATTGCTGAAAATTAGATATATGTTGTCCAATCCGAAATGAATCGTGATCGTGGGATTAATGAAAAGAGAAGAAGCCCTCAGTATACATATTCAAAAAATAGAAGAAGAATCCATGCCTAAACAAAATATTATAGCAAGCAAACCCAAGATTCCATAGAAAGAAGAGAAGAAGAAGCTTTTGAAGATCTTGGCAAAGTAAAAACAGAAGAGTGAAGAATGCTAATTAGCCATTCTACAAAATCTATGTTATAAGGAGACCCTTCTTGGAAATGAGGTGGAGGAGGAATATCTTCAGAAGTAGGAAGGCAGAGATGCAGAAAGCTTGGATTTCTTCTCCCTCTGAATCAAATATTTTCTTCCATAATGTTTAGTTCCTATTATTGTCAATAATACAGTTCAGATCCTAGATGTAAAAATAAAAGAAAGAGGACCCCCTCTTCGTTGAAAGAAATGAGATTGTTGTTGACACACTAAAAAAAGAACTAAATTAACCAAATTTTCCTCTTTAGGCTTTTTGAAAGGGGCCACAGATGAAACAAGCACAATGCTAGAATCTTTTCATTTTTTTGAACTAGCCAGTGCCAAAGCATCTTCTACCATGAAACAATAGACAATGAAAGGGCTTTTGGTGGCACAGACTTCTTAACGACTTAAAAGTAGGCAAATCGAAAGGACATTTGCTAGATGATAAAGCATCCATACCGACCAGATGTACTTCGAGAAGTATCTTTTTATAAAATAAGAAGCCTTAGGGAAACTTTTTTATATAGAGGAAGGAAAAAGTAAGAGATGAAACCCGGAGAATATCCGGGACTTCCAACAGCTGTGCATTGTATCCGAGAATTCACGGAGAAAACATTAAGTTTTATCGTGATAAGGGTCGATGGGCAATTTCTCTCTTTCGTCATCATTTGAGAATTGTATTGTGAGTGTTGTTTAATGGGATTGCCAACAGCTGAGCATTGTATCATGAGCTCTTGTTTTATCATGAACGTTGTATCCGGGACTACCAACAGCTGAGCATTATGTCCGAGAATTCATGAAGAAAACATCAAGTTTTATCGTGATAAGGGTCAATGGAAATAACAACTTTCGGGTCGAGTCCCATTATAAGTAGAGTTATCATGTAATAACAATATCATACATGGGTAAATGATAACTATCAAAAATCAAGTCACATGGAAACATAAAGTTGATATTTGATGAGTCATCATAAATCATAAAAATAGCTTTTGAGCATGAAGTCATCGAGTAAAAAGCTATCACAAGAATGACGACCCATCGAAAGTTAGGTTATAATGTGATGGACAATAAGTAGCTAAAATTCGAATATTATAAGAAACAATAATAATAACAAGCAAATACTACATATGTTAAGCCAAGGCGTAGTTTTAGCATCAAGAATTTGCTTTTGTGTGTAAAGTTAAAACAAAGTTTTCATGCATAAACCTAAAACATGGCCTTTATGAGTAAAGTGTGGAATAAAGCTTTCATGTGCTAAGCTAAGCATAGCTCTCATATGAAAATTTTAAAACAAGAGCTTTCACGTGCTAAACCTAAGCGTGATCTTCGTGGGTAGAATGCAAAGCAGAGCTTTCGTGTGTTAAGTTTAAGCACAACCTTCATAGGTAAAGTATAAAACTAGAGATTTCGCATGTGAAGCCTAAGCATAGATTTCATGTGTAAATATCAAGCATAGCTCTTGTGTATTGAGCCCTCGAATGATAACTTGCCATGTGACAACAGGTTAAATTCGTCAGAAGCGAATATCTAAACAATAAGACCCAAAGCTTACAAACAAAAAACTACAACCTAAGTTAACAAATGCAAACTAAAATAGAAATTTGAAAAAGAAATTCGAAGAAATCATTAACACTAAATTTAACAACTAAACCCTAATTAGCTTTGAAATCAAAAGCAACCAAATCAAATTGAATATCAGTGTCAAGGAGAATGACGAGTAGATTAACAATGAATACAATCACTTACTGATCAAAAGTTTGAAAGGAATTGAGATTCAAGTAATAAGACTAAATCGATTCTTCTTAAGCAAGACTGGTAAAAAGGGAAAAGATAGGAGGAAGCACACTATTTATAATAAAAAAGAAAATGATAACAAACGTTGATCATACATGGTAAGAATAGGTGGTTAAGAGAAAAAACTATCGAATACGAAGAGTTGTTTTATACTAAAGTATAAAGAAACATTACAATCTGGGGAGTAAGTGTTATACCCCAAATGTACTAGTCATCGCAGGTTAACAAAGTGGGAGTCTTTTATGAGATATGTATAGGAGATGTCGTGGAATAACTGCAACAATGAAGGCTCTCATAGGAATATGAACAAGAGCCCTCGTGGAATATGCATAAGATCTATCGTGAGATAACAACAATAATAAAGGCTATCTTAGGACATGAACAAGTGCTATCATAGGATATATATTAGAGCTTCATGGAATAATGGCAACAATGAATGCTCTTATGGGATGAGGGACAAGGGCTAATGAGGAGCAACTCTAGTAATCATCATAAACGAAAATGAAGCTATGAAATGGGAAGTGATGTTAAAGCCATTGTGTGGAGATTTATGTCATCGTGATATGATTTTCGAAAGCCATCGTCAGACGATCAATGAAGTTGTTGAGTTATCTTATGGTGAACTTAAACATGAATTACAGAAGCCATCACGATATAAAGCATTGAAGCAAACATGAGGAATTTTACAAAGTTATCGTGATATGAAGCATTTGAAGCCATCGTGAGGAATTAACAGAGAAATTGTGACATGAAGCACTTGAAGCCATTGTATGGTGTCTCATAACGCTGTCAAGAAATGAGGGATTATAGCCATCGAATAAAAATTCCTAAGGTCATCATGGTGATAAAATAGAGCCATCGTGTGTTCATAAATAAAGTCTTTATGAGATAAATCAGGCCACTAAGCTAAGAAAGGATGTGCCACATGTCATTTTGAATGTGCACAGGTCAACAGATTACAATCATCTATTTTTAGAAGCTGCAAAGTGTCAAGAATCCAAAGACTCAAGTCATTTATAAATAAACGTGTACCCCCACCCAGAGCGGGACCGATATTCTAGTTCTCCTTCTTTATTTGTCATTTTTCTTTCAACATTGTAAAGTAAGCTTGAATTGTCGATTCATGGTCATTGGGGAAAATTAAATTAAGAACTTTGTAATCAAGGACTGTACTTAGCATAATTTGCATAAATGACATACTCGGGCATGTGACCACCCCTTTTATCTTGACATATGATTCTTAACTTCGAACGAACATATATGACTATGGATTACACAATGACCACTCTTCTTCTACTTTACTTGGCCGATAAGCTTTAAGTATTCAAAACCTAACTACCCTAACAATAATCAACACCTTGAATTTGATGGAAACCTTTCTCCACAATCCTTGCTTTATAGGTCTTGACCTTTCGATCTAAACTTATCTCTTTCTTAAAGATCAATTTGCATCTAATAGGTTTTACCCCTTCGAGTACACTTTCACAAATCCAAACTTTGTTCTTGTACATAGAATCCATTTCGGATTTCATCGCATTAAGCCACAACGCAGTGTCTTTAATGTTCAAGGCTTGTTACTAAATTAGGGAACCATCATCATAAACGATGTGATCATCTTTCACACGATCAATGGAAAAACCACAACATCTCTCTAGCGTATGAGATTCCAAATTAAACCTTCTAATAGTTTTCCTGTCTTCCACGAGTGTTGAATTACTATTTAAATATTCAGTTTCTAGGAGAGTTCCTTGGACTTATCTAAGTCTATCTTACTGCCACTAATTTCTCAAGATAGAAATTCCTTTTTCAGGAAGGTGGCATGTCTTGGAACAATACCTTTTGTTCCTCGGTGTTGTAGAATATGCATCCGTGAGAATTTCCAAGATACTCAATAAATTAACATAACCGATTTTATCTTAAGTTTAACGGGTTTAACGGGGTTTATGTTATTAACGTAAGTCGAATGATCCATACCTTAAGATAAGTAAAGTAGAGTTTTTGAGCAATCCATTACTCATATAGGGTCTTAGGTACAGATTTAGATGGTACATAAATCTACATTTAGTTTCAAGCGTATAATCCCAGAAAGAAAAAGGAAACTCAATATTCATCGATTGAACCATGTCTAACAGAGTTTGATTTCACCTTTCCAAAACACCATTGCATTGAGGAATATAGGAAGAAGTGACTTGAGAGAGAATAACATTCTTTCTTACATACTCTTGGAGCTTAAATCTAATGTACCATCGCCATGGTAAGATCAAAGTATATTAATTTTCTTGCACGTCAAGTTTTCACCTTCATTCTTATATTATGAATTTATCATAGACATCTGATTTTTATTTCATAAGATGCACATATCCATATCTTGATAAATCATCAATGAATGTAACCAATTATAGAGATCCACCTTTGGTAGCTATACACTTAGGACCACATACATCTACATGTACTAGTCCTAAGAGTTTAGTAACTCTTTTATTACTCCTACTAAATGGATGCTTAGCCATTTCACCTTTGAGATATGATTTACAAGTATTGAATGTTTTGGAATCAAAAGACGTTTGAAACCCTTGGTTCCATATCTTTTTTAATCATTTCTCACTTATATGGCATAGTTTACAATGCCATAAGTAGTTGGTTTTTTATTTTAGATTCATTATTATTTCCAACAAAAAATACACTATTATAGTTATGTATATAAATGTCATTTTTAAGAGTAAAATAGAAATAATTTTATTATCAAACAAATATTCATAACATTGTCATTACAAATAAAACTATAATTTCTTTCCATCAAAGAAGGAACGGAATTAGTCTGTTAATTAAGTTAGATACAAACTAATAGTTATATAAAACTAAATCATGTTGACTAGTAAGCTTCACATGGTAATCTCTCACTACCACGACAACTATAGCAGCTCCATTTGTAACTTCAAATTCCATGGTCTCTCTTGCTACTAGCCTCTTGCTCCTAAGTCTCTGTAATCAATTACAGATATGATCTACATATAATGTACCGTTGACTGTATTTTTTGTCAACCTTGAAATTTCACCATAAAAAGCAAATGTTACTTGCTAGTCATATGGTTTGAGAGCTAAAATGAGCATTGAATGGATAAATGACACAAGATATAGAGTGGTTCGATAGAGCTGCCTATATCCATATTGAATTTCATATTATACAACTCTCTTACAATTATAGGGAATTACAAGATAGACAACAAGATAAAAAGGGCAGCCTAAGACTAAGACTGTTGCTAACCTTGAGGGCTTGGTGAGCTTAGAACCGTAAACGTTGAACTATTGTGAGAAACCACTGCTTGATGTTAAGCTAAAGACATGGGATCATGAGTAACCGATGGATCCTTCAGATACATCGACCCTAGATCGGTAGCACCAACAATCGAATGGTCGACCTTAGGCGGGAAGTGACCAACAACCGAATGGTCGATCCTACGCAGATGGTAACCAATAACCATTTTGAAGTTGTCATGCATATGGTACTTACAATTGTTGAAAATTATATTGGGACGGCTAAGGTGATGTCGTGAAACCGACTGGAAAAGCACCATGTCGTACATTTGATTAATGAAGGGTGATGGGAAAAGTGAAAGGAACCAACGGCGAGGGCCAACATCAACAATGAAAACCATGTCGTACCCTTACTATTAAGGTAATGCTCACACAAAGTGGTAGCATTTTGCATAGCATGCTCTATGTCAGAAGAAGAAACATTTTGTTGTACTTTTTTGTCGGCCTTGCTCGCATGCTAATATGGCAAGGTAGACCAGGCAGGCCAGTCTTTTTCCCAAGGATATGGAAAGATATGGGAAATCGATAGAGGTTGTGCTGAAGGAACAAGCCGAGCCAAGTAGGTTTGGTTGCACTGCCCTGAACAATACGGAGGACCAAATATAAGGTTTCTTGCAGCTGAATCAAGGTTGGGTTGGTAGGCCATGCCTTAGGCAACCTAGAGATGTGTTGATCAATGGACAAGCCAAAGGAGGTGTTAGAGTAAATGGACTGTCTGGGAGCCAGCTGGCCATAAGAAGGGGGCCAGATGATGGGGACCGGGCCTAAAAGTCCAAATGCCTTGCTTTGCTTATCGAGCTAATTTTTGGTCATTCCTCGAGGCACACCGGCCGAGGGGCTGACTTGAAGTGTCATGGAAAGGAAGGGCTAACAGAGGTCCAAACTAGATGGTAGTCGAGAAAGACTTGCTGGCCCGCTTCTGATTCTCGAGTAGCATGTGGTAGACTGGCCTAGGTCCAAACTGACCCGGACCAAAGCGGATCAAGCTAAGAAATCTTGATTAATCTATCTTTTTACTTATGAAAAATTTGAGTAACATTTTGCCTCCCAAGCTTGCGCCCATGAGTGGGCACGGGCTTGTAAATTCTAGCAAACTTCCATTGATTGGCGGTTCTACTATGTAATTTATTAAATATCCATGTAGCCTTACGCTATTAGCCGTGGTGTTTGTGCTTCTCGAGATGTGGTAGATAGGTGTTTCTTTGCCCACATGCGTGCTATGACACATCACTTATCACCTTTGAAAGTTTGAGATTTCTTTTTCCTTTTTGATTATAGCTGCTACAATTGAATGGATAGGCATATACATACCCCCTTCATCTTCCACTTCAAATCCATGGAGCTTTAGCTAGGTAATTTCCTTTGTAGATTTGAACGCTGCATGGTTTTCTATTTGTAAATAATAGATGGCTTCATCTTACTCCTCCTTTCCTATTACTCTTGAGTGATTGACTTTTGTAAAACCTGTTTGGGAATTTTCTCAGATTTAGTAGAATTTAGAAATTGGTAGCCTTCTTGGATGCCGAACTATGCTTTTCGATGGTAGTTCGGACCATTGCTCTTGGATTTTGGCTGCTTGGGATGGATCTTTGCCTTCGTTGGGAATCGATTCCCATGGCCAAAGTTCCGACGTTGATCAAACTTTAGTCTCGAGATATGGATTCGGGCAGGACTAGGGCACTTCCTTACTTTTATGCTTTTATTTTTCCAACTTTAGGTTGGTTTGGAAGCTTCTACGCCCTTGAAAGGAGTAAGGTCTGGCTCCTCATATTCGGATGTCACCACCGAGGTCTTGGTCTGCTCCTTAACGAGGTTGCCTAAGAGCTCTTTGTGATCTCTTATGAGAGTCAATGTTGAAGGCATTATTGGTGGCAGCACACTCCTTCAATAAGGCCTGAATCAGTCAAAGCATTTAAGGTGCTTCGAGGGTAGGAGCTTGCTTAGTTTTCTTCAACAAGTTCTTTATCGTTTCCCTTACTGGTCATTTTCTAAACAAGAATATAAGCATGGGCCGGATAGCCCTGGAAGAGCACTGTTGACGTGCTTTTCCTTCCCTCTCTCTTTTTCTTCTTTTCAACTAATAAGCGATTGAAAACTATTGCAAGCCTAGTGGGACAGGCATTGTGCCATCTATACTATTAGACTGAATAAAATAGATTCTTTGTTGTAAACTTATTATTTGAGAGACTAGTTGTAGTAGTTTGATTTTGGTTTCAACTTGTAGGGTTGCGTATCTCGGATAGCTGGCAGTCTTCTGCACTGGTCTAACCAAATTTCTCCGATTGCCTACTTGGGTAGGTTAAGGGACTCAGAAATGGGCGTTGACTATGCCGTCTTGGTGCTTGTTAGGTGCTAAAGACTGATGTGGCATTTGAGCCTCACTATGCTGCTATACTGATGGGTGGACCTAGTTCAAGCCTAAGTGCTAGGAGGATTTGACGTTCCCCTTGGTGATGCGCTGCTTGAGGCGTTCCAATATGATTTTTAGTATATACCTCTTTAAAATGTACTAAGTAGCAAGATTATCATGCGATAGGCTAAGCCCAGCTTTTCGCTCATACGGGTTGAGTGCCTGCCATGCATCGATTGGTGGATGGCTCTGGCACGTGGGAGCACATACTTGCTCATAGGTTCTATTGAGTGACAAGTAGTCTAATGCGTAGTGGCAGATGGGCCCTTGATTGAACTGGAGCACATGGGGCTTAGGGGTTCTCTAGGTAGGTGACATGTTACCTATTGCTTAGCAGAATGCAAGGCCCGACTCGAAGGGGGGGTGCATGATTGGCTCAGCCACTCTTATATGATTAAGTGGTAATGGTGAGGTGGGAGAGTGGAGCCCGCGTTTACCAGAACTTAGCATATAGAAATTGTTAAAAGTGAACTTATCGGTGCATTGCTTTAATGGTCGGTGGTCTCGGTTCAGACCTAAGCACCGAGTGGCTTCAAAGTTCCCCTAGGTGACATTCTACAAGCAGAGGCTGACCCGGCTTATGCTTACATGGGTACAACATGGATGTTAGACTTCGGCATCATTGGAGGTAACAATGACAGTTTAAAAATTAGTGTCCTATCTTGTCCAAAGGATGAGTGGCATCATGGACAAGAGGTATGGACTATTGTGGTTGCCCATCCATTCGTCAATGCACTCCGGTGCATAGGGGGGAGACATCTCATTAAGACCCATGGGGAAGGGGCAGTCCCCAAACAAAGAAACTAATGCATGGAGATTAAACTTTCGTGGATAGCCTGGTAGTCCTTGACAAGGAAATGAATTCTCGGGTATCATCCTCCTAGGTAGCCTACTAGCCCGAGGGGAGCGACGGCTCTCACAGTCCTGAGCGGCGAAGGGCGATGGTCCCTTAACAATGTAATGAGCACGTAAAAGCTCATCCTCGTTGGATAGCCTGGGAATTCCTCGACAAGGAAATGAATACTCGGTAATTCATTCTTGTATATAGCCTACTGGCCAAGAAAGGAGCGACAACACGCACACTAGGCGACAAAGGGCGGCTATCCCCAAACAAGGTAACGAGCACTTGAAAACTCATCCTCATTAGATAGCCAGGACATCCCCCAACAAGGAAATGAATTCTCGAAAATTCGTCCACGTGGATAGTTTGTCGGCCAGGAGGAGAGCAACGTCATGCGTGGTCCTGGACTGTAAAGGGTGGCAGTTCCCAAACAAGGTAGTGACTGCGTGAAAACTCAACCTCGTTGGATAGCATGGGCATTCCTCGACAAGAAAATGAATTATCAGTAATTCAGTGTAACATCCCCCTACTTGGAGGCCCAAAACTAACGACTACGGATGCTGGAGCCATCCATAGTTATTAATCCTCGGTGACCAAATACAGTGATATTAGATACATTGATACACAGAAACACAAGAATATGGAAAAAAATTTAAATAATAAACAAATTCCACGTTCCATTTCAAAATATTTCAAATTAATTACATAATCCCCATTCGCAGACCACGTTCAGATAACATATAGTTATTACAAATACGCCAAGAGCGACATATGAAGATGCCCCCTTGGTTGATCAGAGTATATAAATAGGCAAGAAACCAAATTTTCCTTTACAAACTAAACACACAGTGGAAATAAAAGGAATCTAATAACAAGCTTGCCTCCTCCACGTCCTCGGAAGCTTTATTCTTCTAAAAGAGCACCTAGAAACCTTAACTCTCAACCTACTCAAAATCAATTGAGTACCCAAGAGTTTAAGGGGAAAACAAAAACTTCGAGTCAGACATAAAGCGTGGTATGAACAATAATTTGCCATCTCAAACCATTTAGATATCTAGTGAGACCACTCCTCTTAGAGGAATGGGTTTTCCCCTCATTAGTATCCTAAAACATTTATAAAACCATATATCGTGCTCCTGCATCCACAATGGTTAAAACATAGTATTTCAAAAACATTATGATGATATGCAAAACAAGTAAATCAAATCTGGATTACCCATTCCCATTCATTCTAACTATCTATCTCAATTATAGTTTCTAGGATTATTATTAACTTGTTAAATGTTTATGGACTATCTATCCAATACCATAGTTTTCATGGGATCACTAAGAACCTATTAGTAACTACAATATCTTATCTCTTATCCTAGTTTTCATGGGCTAACTAGGAACCTATTGACTAACTGTCAATATCTTAATTCAGATATAGTTTTCATGGGCTAACTACAAACCTACTGGCCCCTGCCAGTATCAAATCATAGTTTTCATGGGCTGACTATGAACCTATTGGCCCTTGCCAATATCATTTGTTATATATAGTTTTCATGGGCTTACTGCGAACCTATTGGCCCCTGCCAATATCTTTAATTAAGATTTTAACGTTTCTTAAGTTATATCATTGCTGGGTCAACCTAACAGGTTATTCTGCCCTTCTCTAAAGTACTGTTATGAGTTAATTACAATGTGAATAAGTATATGAAGAAGTAATACTTCTAAAATCTTTAGTTATGCCATAGTATTTCCTTTTTAAAAGTGAGAGTGGGTTATTTGTTTTGAAACTTTAAAACATCACCTTCAAAACATCTGGATAACCTCCTTCGAAGGCATAAGCTTTTTTTCAAAACATAATAAACATATCTTTCGAAGCCCTTGTTAAATATTCTCTTTCGATACCTTTCGATGGTATCAAAAAATTCTTTAAAACATAGCTTCTAAACAAATAAAAGTACCCTTTCGAAAGCATTGGGTTTACTCTTTAAAAACATTCTTTGGGTCAAAATGATTATATATGAAAGTACCTCTTTCGAAACCAATTATAAAATTGTTTTAGGGAAAAAATTGATGGTGTCGGAACCATCTAGTCGAAATCATAATCCTTTAAATTAAAACTTTGAAGGATAGAGTCGAAACCCCCTTTCGACTCCATTACCTTCGTAACCCTCAACCCCTTTCGAAAGCATTAGGAAAAAGGCTTAGTTTAAGTTAAAACAGTGGTAACCCTTCGACAGCATAGATGGCTTTAATGCAGTCGAAAGGTAAATTAGCGGCTTGGTCTCGACTTGGTCGAAACCAATCCTTTTGGAAGCTCTTATCTAAGGAAAAAGGACCGCTTCGAAAGCTAACCCTTTTACATACTATAGCAACCTTCTTCGAAAGCCATTTATAAAACCTTTTCGAAAGCATGTGCTTCGACTATGTCGAAAGCTTTAAGTAAAGCAAGGCAAGAATTTAACTTTTGAAAACAAAGCAGGGTTTCGACCCCATCGAAAGCTTACCTTTCGACACCAAGAGCTTCCGCCTTCCTTCCAATCCACTATGTACTATCTAAGTGATACCTTGTGTATTGGTTTCGACTATATGGGTTTTGACTATGTAGATTTCAACTGGGATGAAGCGGAATCAATGGAGTCGAAAGGTGCTACTATTTGAGGCGGAACACCTTTTTCTGAATTAAAGGCTGAAATGTTGCAACTTTTAATAATTATTTTATAACTTCTTGCCTATTTGTAAACCATTGATTGACTGCCATAAAAACTTTTCAAATACTTTACATTTAAAACTGCTACACTTTCATTAGATCTAAATCATAAAATATAACGTTTAGCCATTCCTTATATCAAAACCAATAATTTCAGAAAAGTCCTTTTTTAAAATAATTTATTTACCTTAGTAAATCAATTGGGAAAAATCCCCAAAAATCACAAAAATTCAATTTTATTATGCAATTAAACATATTAAAATTTTAGACCCAATTTCTTCCTAAAATACTCAAAATAAAATGTAAACCCAATTATATCATATTTTCCTTTAGAAATTCATATCAAATTTTCTATAGCTTGGAAAATTTTGAAAATCAAAACCCTTCTCCAAAATCATGTATTATTTAACATAAATTTTTTCCATGTCATTCTAAAATTTTAAACTCTCGGTTTTACCCTAAAACCATGCTAATTCGTATACAATTGAATTGAAGTAAATCAACCATGGTATAACTCAAGCATATCATCAACCATAGCATCATAAAAAAGAATTTAATCATAAATCCGAAAACGTGTGCATATATATATCCATAGAATAAAATAGAGATGGTATGAAATTATTATTCACCTTAGGTATGATAAGGAATTTGAGATATGTTGTTGATTAATCCTTCCTAGCTTTGATCCTTAGCTTTTAGATTGAATTTTCCTCTTTTCCTCTTTGTTAATGGTCAGCTATATTTTTTTTGATTTTCCTTTGTGAAGGTGAGAAATGAAACGTGAATGGGCAAAGGTAAGAAGTGTATAGCCGTGTATGATAAGGAGACTATTTTACTAATATGCCCATGTGTAATTTAATTAGTTTAATGACCCAATTAAAGCCCATTTACTTTATTAATAAGCATGACCCTATATATGGTTTATTCAAATCTAATCCCCTTATCAACATTATTCTATTTAATTTATCTAATTAAAGTTCATGAATAATGTTATCAAAAATTAGGGATGTTACATTCATTCTCATTAATAGCCTGTCGCCCAAAAGGGGAGTGACGACTCATGCTGTCCTCGATGGCAAAGGGCGATGGTCCCCGAACAAGTAATGAGCACAGGAAAACTCATCCTTGTTAGTTAGCCTAGGTATTCCCCGATGAGGAAATGAATTCTCGGCAATTCATCCCCATGGATAGCCTACGTGCCAGGAGGGGAGCGACGACTCACACTGTCCTAGGCGGCGAAGGGCGACAGCCCCTATCAAGGCAATAAGCACATGAAAACTCATACTAGTTGTTTAGCCTGGGCAATAATGTTGAACAACGTGGGATCTGAGACTTTAGTGCCCTCTTTACAAAAGGTCATGGGCTCGAAAGCAAGCTTGTGAGAGTCATTAGCTATTGATCTCAGATGCTCCCGAACATGCATATGACATATGGTTGCTATTGAGAACCTTTGAGGGCAAAGATGGAGGAGGGATTCACTTGGCAGTCCGTTGGAGGGGCTATCCTAAATATTGACATGAGGCCATATCTTAGGGATTTTCCAAGGAGGAGCGAGGTAGAGATCAAGATCATCGACGATGGGCATCCTGCCCTCGGGTCTAGTCATAAGGTCGATCTACCAAGGTATCTCGTAAGGGCATTCTTGGTGGGAAGTGGGAGTCTCATTCACCATGTTATAGGGTTTTATGTGATTAAAGGTGCAAACGGTAATGCACTCATAGTTGCCATATTTCGTACCGGATGTGGGGTACCAAATGCAAAAGAAGCTTGCACATGAGGCTATTACCCACAAGACCGGAGGTTGACGCTCCTTCTAGTACCAAAATATGGACTGTATTTTTCATTAACCTTGAAATTACACCATAAAAAAGCAAAGGTTACTCGCTAATCGTTCGGTTTAAGAGCTAAAATATGAATTCAATGGATAAATAACACAAGATATAGAGTCGTTCGACAGAGTTTCCTACGTCCACTGTGAATTCCTGTTATTATATGGATTTTTTAATTACAAGGATCTACAAGTTGTACAAAAGGATAAAAATAGGGTGGCCTAAGACTAAGACCACCAATAACCTTAAGGGCATGCTGAGCTTAGAACTGTAAACGATGAGCTGCAGTGGGAATCTACTGTTTGACACTAATCTAAGGATAGGGGATCGTAAGTAATTGATGGATCCTTTGGTATATCAAGGATAAATGGGTGGCGACCAACAACAAAATGGTCGACCCACGGCGGGTGGTGATCAACGATCGAATTGTCGACCTTATGCGGGTGGCAACCAATAACCCCTTTGAAGTTTTCGTGCATGTTGTATTTATAGTGGTTGAAACTGATGCTGGGACTGTTGAGATGATGCCATAAAACCGATTGGAAAGGCACTGTGCCATAGATCTGATTATTGAAGGACATCTGGTGAAGTGAAAGAAATCAGCAGTGGGGGTCAACATCAATAGGGAAAACTAGGCCTTGTCCTTACTGTTCAAGTAATGCTCACACATAGTGGCAACATATTGCACTATATGCTTTGTGTCAAAAAGGACACACTCGGTTATACTTCTTCGTCAACCTTACTCGCATGCTGATGTGGTGAGGCAGGCCAGCCTTTTCGCAAGGATATGGAAAGAGGTAGCAACCACTAGAGGTTGTGCTGAAGGAATAAGCCAAGCTGGTAAGGTTTGGTTACACTATGCTAAAAGATACAGAGGACCAGTTGTAAGATTGCTTGCGAGGGCTACATCAAAGCTGGGTTGGCAGGCCATGCCTGAGGCAACCTAGAGATGCATCGATTGGGGGATGGGACGAGGGAGGTGTTCGAGTAGATGGGTTATTTAGGAGCCAACTAGTCATAGGGGGGGTGGATGATGGGGATTAGGCCAAGAAATGTGGATGCCTTGCTTTGCTTTTCAAGTTGATTGTTGGTCGTTGCCTCAGGACGCACTAGCCGAGGGTCGACCTAAAGTGCTATGGAGAGGACGGGCTAACAAGGGTCTAATCTGGTCAAAAGTCGAGGGAGAGTTGTTGGCTTGCTTCTAATTCTTGAGCAGCTTGCGGTAGGCTAAGAAACCTTGATTAACATATCTTCTTACTTACGAAAAATTTGAGTAAAATGCACATAAACCCAAAAATAAGCACTTATAGATAATTACTTTTCTATATGGAAAATACCTTTAGGAGTGGAATCAGATTTTTTCCCTTTGAGCATCTTCAAATAATCTAGACAGCTCCTCTTCCAGTGTCCCTTTTTAGCTCATCTTCTAGTGTCCCTTTTTAGATCAATGGTGACATTTACCATTCTCTTCCTTGGCTTTAGATTTACCTTTACCGCCCTTCAACATACTACATAATAGATAGTTTAACGGGTCCTTAAAGGATGGGCGATCCCAAGCATCCTTTAAGTTACTTGTGCATTTCTATTACAGTTCACTTGAGTTGGTTTACATTGTATAAGTATGTATGTCCTGACTCGAGTGTTTGCTTTACGCTCGGGTCAGTCTGAGTATTATAGCTTTGGATTCACCTTCTGGAGCTAGAGATTGCTGGAGTTTATCTGTCTATCTAGTTGTCTTTCCATTTTAGTTATTTCATTCAGCTTTGCTTATGTAATTGTGAACTTATGTATTCAGACTTCTGCTATATCTGTTTTTCAAACTATGGTATTTTGTATCTGTTTTGAGACTATGTATTGTAGTGGCTTCATGAACCACTATATATTTTTTTATTTCCGCTGTGAGTTGTTATGATATTCTGTGTCTGTGATTCTGTGATTGGTTTTATTTTCTCCAAATTTATTTACAATCTATTGTTTTGTGTTATTCAAGTCCAACATGTGTGGTTTTATTGTCGATTTGAATGGTCCAAAATAGTGGGTCGTTACATTAGGTATCAGAGCTTTGGTTTTAGGCAAAACTTAGCCTATGGAGCAAAAACTCATTAGAGATAGGGTAGAAATACCCTAGAATGAGTGAAATCAATCTTAGAATCATTTCTTTGTGAGAGAACGTATTATTAAGTATAAAATGATTTTCAATTGATTTTAAAGGATTTTAAAGATTATTTTGGATATAAAATTTTCTTGTTTTAAAATCTCATTTCTTAACTTCGTTCCTTTCGAATCCACCTTGTTTTAAAATCTTTGTCTTTCTGTTTTACCTTTGTCCTAAAATTCATTCTTGATTTTTCAGGATGAATCGTAGGAATGCCAGAGGTAGGGGTCGTGGTATTGCCCCAGTTCCCGAACCTGTTGCACCCATCAGGTTCACTATGCTTTGCAAGGAATTCACTCAACTTGGTGGTACCAAGTTTACTAGATCTGAGAGCATGGTAGAAGCTCAACAGTGGTTGAGGAGTCTTGAGAGGATTTTTACTGGTTTGGAGATTACTGATGCGCAGAAGCGTCAGTTGGCAGCTTGGCAGCTTCAGGAGGCAGCTCAGGATTGGTGGGAGTCTGTCACAGCTCAGACTGTGGAGGCAGATATTTCTTAGGATCAGTTTAGGTATCTTCTTGTGTTGTCTTGTGTTATGTTCAGCTTTTTCTCTTTGAAATCCATCTTAAGCTTATCTATCTCTTTTCCAGGGAGGCTTTTGTGGCAAAATGGATACCCGAAGCCGGGAAATCGCAGGTTTATCCTGAGTTTATGGATCTTAAGCAGGGTACCATGTCATTTTCTGAGTATGAGCGGAAGTTCAATGAAATTTCCAAGTTCGGTCCTAGCCTCATTGACACCCAACTTAAGAAGAATGGGAAGTTCATAGCTCGTGCTCGCCCTGAGTATTATGATCGTCTCATTTCTCATGTTCATGGCACTTTCACCAAGCTTATGGATATGGCTATCCGTTATGAGAATCCTACTTCTAAGGGTCCTGCTGTTGCTAGTGCTCCTTCTTCTCAATCTTTCTCTGCTAATTCTAAGAAGAGAAAGCCTCATTTCCTTCAGTAGAAGAAGAATTGGCCCAAGAATCTAGGATTGGGATCTTCATCTTTTCCTTCTCAGAGGCAGCCTATCGACCTATCTTCTTTTACCTATTTCAAGTGTGATCAGAAGGGACAGTATGCTAATAGTTGCCCTACTTCAGTTGGTGCTGCTGTTCCTCCACCTCAGTTGACTAGGCGTGATCTATTCCATATTTGTTTGCAACATGGTCATTTCAGGAAGGATTGTCCTACTCAGTAGAAGGGTAAGCCATTTGGTATTTTTGCTGTTTCCTCTGCTTCTTCACCTGCCCCACCTGCACCGGCTCCTGTTCCTAGTGATAACCAAGGTACTCTTCAGGGCACCTTTTCTCTGTTTAATTTTCCTATTCGTGTTTATTTGATACTGGAGCTTCGCATAGTTTTATTTCTGTGGATCTTTGTGATAAGTTTAAGCATCTTCTTTCACATATGTATGATGTTGAATCTTTGTGTGTTAAAAATCCTATTGGTGGTCCCGCAAACCTTAATAGGATTTGTAAGCAAGTGAGACCTTTCTATTCTGGCCATAAATTTTCTGGTGATTTCAATGTTCTTGGTTTCGATGCTTTTGATTTGTTGCTTGGAGGTGATTGGCTTAATAGGCATGATGCTGTTATCTCTTGTAAATCCCGAATTGTTTCTCTTGTGGATGATCGGGGTAATCCTTTGGTGATTCAATGCCGTATGCCTCGGGATTTTGCTGGCAGTTTTATTTTCTCTCTGGATTCTTCTCCTGGTGATCTTGATTCAACCCCTGTGGTTAAGCTCTATCCCGATGTATTTGGTGAAGTTTCTTCTTTACCTCCTAAGTGGGAAATTGATTTCCGTATTGATCTGATTCCTGGAGCTCGACCTATAGTTCTTCCTCCTAGAATAATGGCGCCCCGTGAGAAGGTTGAGTTGGGAAAGCAAATTGCGGACTTGTTCTCCAAAGGTCTGATAAGACCTAGCCATTCCGAATGGGGAGCAGCAGTGGTTTTCATCACTAAGTCTGATGGTTCTCTGAGGATGTGTGTTGATTATAGGGAGCTGAACAAGCTCACTATGAAAAACAGATATCTAATGCCTCACATCAATGATATGTTCGATCAGCTTTATGGAGCTATTGTTTTCTCTCAGCTTGATCTTGGCACAAACCACAAACCTTGAGGGTGCTCCACAAACCATAAAGTCATAAAGTACATTAGATACTCTAAACCCATCATTTTTTGATAGCTTTAGGGTAATTTTGTAACCCTTGAGGATGCTCAGCAATGTTAAAATTATTCTTACCAATCTAGGAACAATATAAATATCACTATAAATATTTTATGGCTTGAGGATGCTCAACAACCATAAGTATGTATAAATCTCTATTTACTTTGTAAATGATGGTGAGCAACATTATTTTAAATTTATATTCATATTAAAATAACAACGAGCATTATTCAAATTTAAGGGAGATGAGTATAATATCTCACGACATCATATGCCTTTACATCTTATGTGTACTCTCTTAAATCTATAAGGATTTTAATTCATTTAACCACCCTTTTTTCATATATATATATATATATGATATATACACTAATAATTTATTATAACATTTATAATTCATTAATTTATATATACATATATATGTTCATATGTAATTCTTTATTAAACAAACCTATTAATTAATGTAGTAACATTTATAGTTAAGTAAAATTTAAAAAAAAATAGATTGGTATTTTACAACATCTCTGAATTTTAAACCAATTAAAAAAATTTAAATTTAAATTTGTATTATTCAAATACACATATTTGAATCAACCTAAGGAATAAAATAAATTTAGCCTTCCACTAAAGGGATACCTATGAAACATACCACTTTGATGAGCCAGGAAAGGGCCAATATATGGGAGATTTTCCATTTATAAGATCATTCCTTAATTAGAGTAACCTTCTCCATGTTTAAACATTCTTTCCATAAATGCACATAGTTGGATTTTTGAATTGACTATCCTACTTGTTGGTAATTATTCATATTAATGCAATGTAGGCTCCAATACAACTACTAGATCCATGCAAACAAGAGGATGAAAACATGAAATTTCATAAATATCCTTTTATTAAATTCACACAAGATCTTTATTGTGTTTTTATCAATAATTTCATCAATAATTATATGCATAAATCATATTTAATATATATTTGGTAAAAGGGGAGTGTTGGGCCAAAAAGTGGCATAACACTCCAAAAAACATTGAAGTAGAGAGATCTATCTATAAACAGTAAACCAATAGTAAAAAACAAGCGAGATTTTATAGCTTTTGAAAAATCTAAGGCTTAGTCTACTTTAATCTTATTGTTTATAGATTGTCTGTCACAAGTAAAAGAGACTTTTAGTTCCAACGGCCTAAAATAGCCAAAAGCAGCTCTCTTTGTGACAAGGTCATGTAAAGAGAGAGAGAGACTAAAAAGACGAAGTGCCAAAAGTCCTTTTTGAGTTGTCATATGTTTGCTATTATAGAGAAATCATCCAACGAAATCATTGGATCTTGAAATAACAAGCCTAACTCCAAATCTGAGAATGTAGGAGGGAAGGCAAAGTCCCCCTAACCAATAAGATCATCTCGGCACTGATCAAAGGTGATCGATATCGACCGGATTTATTAATTGCTAGCTGTACCATCTTCTTCTACTTTGTCTTCTTGCTTTGATCCATCAAATTGCAAGCACTTTTACCTGGGAAATTATGTTGTTACCTGTAATGATCCTGTTTTCTACATCATAAATTTAATTGAAATAAAAATATTCGAATTCGATTTTTAATAATTTTTATTTTGGAAATAAATTCTTATTTATTTGAAGTCTAGTTAATAAAAGATTTTTCTTTTATAAATTGAATTAGATTAATAAATTTTCTACAGAAAGAAAAGCCTTGAAATTGAATAAGTGTGTTGCTAAGGGCACCTCATTTTTCTCCTCCTAATACCATTACTAAAAAATACCATAAAATTTTACACTACACTCTTCATATTACCAGACTTTTTAAAGGGCTACCAAAGGCATCATTTTCAACTCTTTTTCCACAGCAAACAACTGCCGACCAACACCATTTTCCACGGCGATAAACCATTGAACAACTGTAGTTCAGTGGTTGATGGCCATGGAAAATGGTGTTGGTTGACGGTTGTCCGCCATGCAAAATGACTTTACGTGGTGGTTGATTGCCATGTGAAATGACTTTGATATTAGGAAGCACACAAATTTTATTGCATTTATTATTATTTTCTAAGGCATTAGAAAGAGGAATGCTAGGTGCTCTTAGCAACACACTTGAATAAAAAAATTGATTAAATATAAAATAAGCAGACTTCCAATTGAAATATTGTTCAATTATCGAAATATGTTATATAGAATGATGTTTAAACTAATTTAAATTATCTTGGAATTTATTTACAAATAAATAGAAAAATGAATCAATTTAAAAAGATAAAAATAAATAAAATGGTTCTAGAAATTCCTTTATTTTTTAGCATTCAAGCCCAAACCCGCCTTATCCCCATCTCAAAACCATATCCCATTTTTTATCTCCCAAACCTAAATTTGTAAATCAATTCACGTAAAAAGAATCATGTAGCATTGTGCTTAGGGACGACATCATCGATGATGCCCTAGCACACATCAGGAGGCGGCCGCAATGCGGGATGGTAAAGGAGAAAATTCTAAAGTGGATGGTGGTAGCGAGCTAGCGGGAGAGAACTTCAAGGATGACAACGGTAATGGGATTATGGCTGCGACATAAGTTTTGGCATCAGAAGCTTTGATGTCGTGTGGAGGTGTTCAGGCAACTTATTTTTGGAACAAAGTTGTAGGTTGAGGAAGTGAATTCAAGGTGTAGAAGATAACTAATGACAATAATGTTTGTTTTTAGGTTAAGAGTGGTCGCTCGTTTGGAAATTCAAGAATCCTTTCGATGAGTAATTATATTCATAATTCTATGTCTAAACCACGATCTGAGTTGGTGTGCTTTGAATTGCAGAATTGTTTGTTGATTGATATGAATTTCAGGAATATAATAAGCCCTTCTTTCCATTTTATATCGATTTTAAATTCTGTTTAAAAATGAATGAATCATTGGTTATTGCTTGAATCATTGTTTTGAATTAAGTCGAAAAGTATACGAAATGCCATTCTGGCCTATTTTATTTGTATTGTTTTACTTTATAAAATACTAATTTTTTGATATATAATTAGTGTATATATATTTTTTAAATATGAAATTATAATATAGATTTTACTAAAATTATCTTATAATTTAATTATTTAAAGTTGATATTAAATGTTATTAAAGGGTATTTATTTTAATAAGAAAATTGGTTTATGGTATTGAATATATATATATATAAATCTTTTATAATTTCTGAATATACGTATGTGTATGTGTGTGTGTATATATATATATATGAAATGCTCTTTAATTAATGTTTTTAGTGATTTTTGAGTATTTCATGATCTATGAGATATTTAAGAGTTTTGAAATGTATCCCATGAATTTTAAAGAAAAGGAATTTTGAATTTAAAATTTGTAAATAATTTAAATATCCAATTTATTTTTTGGGATAATCATGAAATAAATTTTAAATATTATTAAGCGATTTCAATATAGTTGTCAACGAATTTGAATAAAAAAGTGAATTTTTCAATGCTATTATGTATTTTGGAATAAAAGGAAATTAATTTTGAGAATTATATACATTTATTTAAAAATAGTATTTAATTATAGAGAATTTTGGGATAACTTCTATAAATCTTAATTGGTATGAAAAGTAATTTTAGAAATTTTAAACTCACACACACACACATATATAATTTTGAAGTGAAATTTTAGTATTTAGATCTTTGTTTTAATATATTGAATAAACAAAGTGAATGGAATGTTTATTATGTAAAAGTTTTTAAGGTTTTATTATATTTAATGCATATATATACATAATTGTTTTAAGATGTTTCATTGATTGTATATAAATGAAACTTATTTATAAATTTAATTGCATATTGTGATTGATTATAATTCTATGCAATGAGAAATTTGAATAAACAGAGTTATAATATTGTCGTGTTGGGGACTTTTGGTAATAATTCTCCGGTTATTTATTGGACTTGTTATATAGAATATTGTGGAGATTGAGTGTAGCTTATAAGTAGTGAATAAACGATTGAGTATCATTTGGTGGTATGGACTCCGTTGTGATGTTAGTTCGATTATTCATTGTTAGTAGATGACATTCACGTGACAACAGTAGAAATGTTGAGATAATACTTACGTGAGGTGATGCTCATGGGTATGAGCAAGGTCGGTGCTTATAACTATTGATACTATGTGTTGTCTATCATGATGTACTCCTATTATTAGCGTTGGAGTGAACCAGATGGCTAGCATCCATCCTAGCGGCCTAATCATAGGGTCGCATCCCAAATCCCTGACACATTATAGTATTCCTAGTAGGGTGGTTAACCATAGCCTTCCGTGTCACCTAAGCCATTGTCTATTACTATAGGGCCCGGAACTGGGTCGTGCGTGGAAGTATTCGCATGGACGAGCACACTAGTGGATATTGTCACGATTCCATGGAGGTAACGAAAGATTATAGGAACGGATCTGGGTGGATAACCCGTGTACTCCTAGAGTAGGCAAACAGCCATCAACTTCCCTTTAGATTCTAGCAGAGTGATAGATATGCATATACTATTGACATACCTCACCTAAGTATGGATATGGGTGGGGTAACCCACATGTTAAGATATAACACTACTTAGGACCTTGTGTCCATCATACTCAATTCCCATCACTACTTATTATGTGATATTTCTATATGTGGAGATGAGATTATACCTGTGATAGGTGACCAGAGTATAGTGGATTCTCGTATCATTTATCATATATGATTTTACCTATTGGCAACCTATTTTATGTTGATTTAAAATGAGATTTTATCATATGAGATTGGGATATACTTAGGCTTTGTTGTGTGCTAGCCTGACTATATTGATGATATCTTAATTACTAATGATTTTTCGAATTTGACGATGATTTCAGATATGGATGATTCACCCGTTGTGACATAGAATCTTTGATTACTCATTTAATGTGATTTCATATGGGTGATGACATCTTTATGCATGGTTTTATAATATTATCATTTTATGATATTTTGGAGTTGTTATGAAGCCATAATTATATACCATGCCCACATTACTATATATATAAAAATTTACATTTAGACATAGTCTGACCCGTGTGGTATTTACGTAATATTCGAGTAAGTTTGTGAAATTTCATGTCTAGGGACGATGAGACCAGCTTGAGTTTTCAAGGCATAGAGGAGGTTAGTATTCAGTATTGTTACATATCATCTTATATTATATAGTCTCGTGTATGTATATCCCTGTATTGTATATTGGATATACCCAGTATGTTTTATATTATATATTATCATTGCAATACCGACTCTGTTTTTTCTATCATTTATTGTATATTATGTATCGTTCAATCCTAGAAACGCACGTGTTTATTTCTTTGTGTCGATACGGAGTACATACAGGTGAGTTATTTATTTGATTTTGAAATACATACCAGTATGAGCCCAAGGGAATATTCATGTGTGTAATCCATATATCACCTCATTCTCTATATGACCAGACAGTATTACTAGGTAATACTTTTTGGTAATATGGATATAGAGGTGGGGTATTTTAGTTGGCATCAGAGCAGGTTCAAAACATATAACAACTTGCACCTTAAAGGGCCCAAATTTTGACAAAATCGAAAGCCAAGTCCATTAATGTAAGGATCGTTGGTATTGGTAACCTGTAATAAACGTATGTATATCAAAGAGAAAACTCATAGCAGAATAGTAAAATATAATAAAACATATATACCGACTAAGGCCACTGTCTTGGAATCATTCCTTGGATACCCAGTTACCTTGTCAATGCCGAGCATGAATGAGAAGACCTCTCCATCCATCGTTCCCTTCTTGCACCAGTAGCATGTCCCCCAAAATCTATCATGTGGTTTTTAATGAGGAGGGGATTAGAACATCATTCTAATGATTGGAAAATTACATATTTTATCAATAACACTAGTTCATGCCGATTGATTTCTATTTAAGTGTTATATCTACTATTCATGGGATTGTTCATTTAATTTCACTCATGCGTACAATATATCCAACCTCCTTTAAGATATAACTTCATATATGCATATATATATAAGCGTTGAACTACCCAAAAAGGAACCTCGACCACTTAGTACTTCTTAAATAGGGAGGAGGCGGACCTAACAACCATTTAATACTTCAACCCTAAAGCGGACTCGCCATGACGTAATTGATAGTCGATCGCCTTAGCAACAAAGGCTGATGACCCTTAGATACAGCTTTATAATTTAATTAGGCACATTACTAACGAATCTTAAAGACTTATCTAAGGTTTATTTAGTTCACCTCTGACAAATAAACAGTTAATTAAACTTTGAGGTCTTTACGTATCCCATAGATTCTACACTAGTAGGAAGCGAAAGCCGTCGGGGTGTAACTCAAGTCTTTTCAAACGACTGCTTATGACCACTAGAGTCAAAGCATATATGTCAGCCCTACTTCTAATTACCGACCCATTAACAATATTGACATAGCCTACCGACCTCCTACCAATTGAAATCCCATTTAGACTTTCCTGATAAAAGTCAAGGAAAATAGCTAGTCCAGTTACTTAATATCTCTAGTTTTAAAATGAAGCAGACCCCATTTTCTTATTAGGCACTATTGTAGGTTATTTAAGACTTCTTACATAGAGAGGAGGCAAACCCAATGATGATTTAATACCTCAACTTGAAGTAAGCCCTTTGACATCCCTAAAGGTACTAAGACGTTTAATACTTCAAATATGAGGCAAACCCTTGGTATATTTTCCTCAAACCTACACACAAATGTATGTCTCTTCCCATGGGTCCTATAGTTGGAGATGTCCTACATCAGTAGTACATATACAAAGCTACTGGTAGCCTCCAGGTGAAAGGCAAAGTTATGTTATGTAACTCTACTAACCTCGCATCACAATCCATACTAAAGCAAGCCATTATTAATTAACCCAAATGTTACTACAAATATTCATATCAAGGTTTTAAAGAAAAAGCATGTTGAGATTGAAGACAATATGAGATATCGAACTAAAGAAAGCTAAGCTATTAAGCATTTAATGTCTAACAAAAAGATATCAAGCTTAAAGAAGGTAAAGCTATCAAGCTAAGGGATGTTGAATCTCTAATGGAGTCGAACTCCAAACAGATGGTAAATAGTGAAGAGGTGTCGAGTCTCTAAGGGTAGCAAGTTTTAACATAGAAATCTTATCGAGTATTTAATAAATAATAGACGATGTCAAATAGAAACAATGAATAGATACATTAAAGGCCTAATAACAAGAGGATATCGAATTTCTGTGTAACGCCCGCACCTCTATACCCATACAATTCAAAAGTATTACAGGATAATACTGTCAGATAATACAGAGAATGAGGCTATGTGGGGGTACACACGCGAATATTCTCTTGGACTAACACTGGTTCTTATTTAAAACATCTGATAAATATCTAATCTATACGTACACAGTATCAGTATGTAGAAGTAGACACGTGTGCCTCCAGTAAAGAACAATACATAATAACATAGAACACAGAGTCAATCGCAACGATAATATATAATATATAAAATACATTAATGTTATAAGAATACAAAACAACTCTATGTCAATTATATATATACATACATACACACATACAGTGAATCTTATATCATATACAATCTTAATATTGTACTTCTCTAAGCCCAGTTAAATACAAACGGGTCATGTCGTCCCTATACCTAAAATGTCTCGGACTAACCCGAGTATTATATATATAATAAACGAGTCGGACTATATCTATATCCAATGTTAATGTACATACAGTATATACTAAGTAATAACATAATAATGTTATCTCGCACAATCTCAAATATCATATAACATAAAACATCATAAAACCCAGTATAAAATGTCATCACCCATATAAACAATTTAATATAAATCAAGAATATTATACTCGACGGGTGAATCATCCATACAATAAAACATCATTGTAGAAAATGAAATTATTAAGTGAATCGGGCAAACACACAGCAATGCCCTAGTACAATATCATAAAATCATATAATCAATGGATAATTTGAGATAGCCCATCGAATCATCCAAATGATATCCAATATTATATAAAACACATAGATAATCCTTTACAATCCAATAATTAATAATAAAGGCTATTTTAAAATATCAAATCATCAAACAGTATGGGTATAATAGGGACTGACTACACTTTAGACTCAACTAGCCTCTAGTCTAGTCAACTCATTATAGGAAAGAGACATATATGCCAATCCGCTACACACTCATATATACCTTGAATCTAACGAGAGACTGACAACCGCCCACTGCAAGCCTGCTCTAGGAACATAGGTTTACTCGCCAACCATAGGGTAACTGTCTATTCCTATAGTCTCAAGGTATATGTCAATCTACTATACTTACATACCCTGAACTAGATAGGGAGACTGATAGCCGCCTACCACTAGCTTGCTCTAGGAACCTAGGTCAACTCGCTTGCTGTGACGCCCACCCCGAGACTCAGCATTATAGAGTAATACTGTCTGTTAATGTGGAGAATAGAGCTGGTTAGGAGCGACCATCCATAGCCTTGTCTTAAACATGTATTGAATACGTCGATTGGGTATTCTATTTTTTTTTTCTTTTATCTTTCTCAATTGGATCGACATACTCAATATATGTTTAACACAAAACTACGTGGCTAACAGATCTATTAGAACAAAATATAACAACAACAAATATATATAACATATCACAGAACAACAGTCACATATATATACATATAAACATATACATCATAGTACACTACATAATGATACAAAAGTGGTGGTACATGGACAAAAATATATACATCGAGTCAAAAGAATAGATGCGTATCAGAGTGTACAAAACACTACAAAGCTAAACAAAAAAAGACTACCAGAATATCCATAGCGGAAACAACAAAGCAGAAATCTACAACATGTGACTAACCTGAAATAACTCGGTCCGATCCAAGTATATAAAATACACGGGTCAGTCTAGCTTAAATAAACCGATTAGCATATGATAGGTGAAATATAGGGATAAGTGGTAACATATCTTCTCAAAAGAGAAGAAGCAACATCTAACATATGTCAACTACTAAATATGAGATAATATCACTAAAATACTTCATATAGAAGTTTCTCGAAAGAGGCAAGTTCAATAACAATATCAATTAATCACAAAAAATCGCCTCATACCATCGGCATGTACAATAGCCAATATAATGGCTTTCATCAACCATAACTCCTAAGTAGGAAATCGAAAGTCTCAAAATTCGCCAAAGAATGGTAATCTCAAATAATTCCCAAAATAGGAAATCACCAATCTCAAAATATACGCCAAAGGATGGCAATAACAAATAGATCCTAAAAAGGAGATCATAAATCTCAAAAATACGCTAATGGTGGCAACCATAAATCACAATATGTAGAACTCGGTTAAGAGTTCAAAACTCTAAAATGTAATCACCATATAATGAACAACATGATAGCGCTCAGGCTATATAAATACCTACAGGGCAACCATGGTGAAACCATTCACAAATCATCTAAATTATAGAAATCAACGTAAAGAAATCTAGAAAAGCCACATGTAAAGAATAGGACCCAACTATCCAAAAATTAGCCCAACAACTATATATGTAGATAGGACCCAACAACCCAATAAGTGGCCTAACAGCGTGCCAAGTACGATGTATAGGAGACCCAACAGCCTCAAATAGGACCCAACAACCCATGCTTAGCCCAACAGCTTTATATAGGACCCAACAGCCCAAGTACTGGCAATAACAACCCGAAGGTCAATAAAATATAGTGTCCTCAACTTCCAGATAGTAACCAAATCAGTGGCAACAGTGCGTCCTATACCACACGTTCTCGCTTGACTATTTACTATAAGGCAGTTAATTTCTCTCTCATGTATAACCTCAATCGAACAAGTCCGGAATTAACCGAAAAAGTAAATGCATGTGTCCTATACCACATGTTTTACTAAATCTTTTAAATTTCTTCCTCATTCGCTTGAAGAGTGCAAAAACGTGTAATTTATATAGAAAATAATTTGCTTTGAGAAAACTAGTTTTAAAACCCACTTTTGAAATTGTTCGAAAATTTTTGGCTTTGAAACTCTCTTTATTATAGAGAATATATATATTTTTAATAGCTTTAAAATTAATTTATATATAGTGTAAAATATTTATTTCAAAAGCTATTTTATTAGAAAAATCATTCCAAAATTGTTTTAGAAAACCCGTACTCGGATACAACAGAAATCATCGAAAACGCCATAAAATCGGCATAAGGAATCGTCTCAAAAACATGTCAATCCAATGTATGGATCAAATATAATGTAGGCATACCTATTGGTAGGTTAAAGCCCTTCAAAACACACTAAAATATCATAAGAATTGGTTGCAAGAGTCGTGGATCAAGTAGAAGAACACAAAGCAGTGCACAGAACAAAAGAAAACAGGTTGCAAAAATAAAGAGGCTCAGGTCGACCTTTACATTGCTTAGGTTGTCCCTAAGGTTGACCTATGCATTGCCTGGGTCGACCCTAAGGTCGACCCTGATAGTTTTTGGTCGACCCGATGGTCGTACTTCTTACAGGCAATTTTTGCCTCTTTCGATCCAATTTTTGAGAAACGAATTCAAGCATTTCCCAAATGATTTAGACAATGAAATTTCACATGCACAAACTACTACACATAGACAACAATCTAGAAAAATTCCGGCATGGATTCATGAGAAGAATTGAGAGATATGAACACAAGAAGAAGGAATCTAGAACCACTACTTACTGTAATCACTCAAACAACAGATATAGTTTTACAGTAAGCAAAAATCAACCAATTTCAGCTTGCAAACCTGATTTAAGCTAGATTTTGTGAGTTATAAACTCACCTTAGCACAATTATAGAACAAACTTGAGCAAACTTGATGAAGATAGGAGCTTTCACCTTGATTTAGTTGTAGGAACCTGTAAGAAGAAAGTATACAGACATGCAAATAGAAAAGAATTGTTACAGACACCGCAAGTTCTCAAAATTTGAATTAGATGAAATAGATTTTTGGTTTTGGATTTATTACCTGAATTAAATAGCTTCAAATTGATTAATTTTGCAAGGGATTAGAGAAATTGGTAATTAGATTTGAATTTACTTAGGAGTAGGCAGTCATTTTTGATGTTTTCAAGTTTTACAAAAGATGGCAGTAATGAGAAGGAGAAAATGAACGTACAGCTCACAACCCTTCTCTCCTGCTCATTCTAGAGAAATGGGTTTGGGCTTGAACCCATTAACCAATAAGGCTATGTATTCATACTTAGATGAAATTAACTAAGTTAATTCATGTTTTCACTTTATTTACACATATTCTCATTATTTAACCAAATACATTTATACAACATGTTTTTATGTTTACAATTTTTTTTTATCAACACATAAAAATTATTTTAGTCATTTAAAATCCATTTTCCATCATTAAATTCTTATTTTTAACTAAATACTTCAATTTACACTATTAATTACATAAAACAATATTTTTAACAACAAAATTTCCACAAAAATCATTTTCTTGTCCAATTAAATATAACAAACCTTATAAACATCATTTTTACATCCAAATATTATTTTAGAACAAAATTCCACCTTTTTATTTACAATATTTATCATATTAAATTTTAATACTTCATTAAAATTTTCAAAACTCAACATTTGGCAATAATTTCCAAAATTATTGCATTTTATCAAATTAAAACCATACAATGCTCATTTTTATCACAAACTAACATAGTAAAGTTTTTAAAACTTTATTTTCAACATTTCATTTTTATTTCAACAAATTAATGTTGAATTAAATTATTTTATCTCACTTAATTAATTTATTAATCTCCAAATCAACATATTACCATTATTCACAATTTAATTTCCAACCAAACCAACCTAACTCCATTTTATTTATTCAAAACCCATTGTTTATTTAAAATAAACAATTTTAACAAATTTTCCATCTTCAATTTATTTTATTTCTCCATTATTAAATTATAACCAACATTATAATTTAATTTCACAGGTAATCACCAAAAGCAGGGTTGTTACACTTGCCATAGGGTACCATCTATTCCTACAGCCCTTAGTTACCTCGACGGACATCGTGACGTCATCCACCAATGGCTCATCTACGCGTAGCACCAGTCATGACCCTGCTTTGCCCCTAATGGTAACAGACTGTCGACCTAAGCGACACAAGGGGTTGTGGACAACAACCCATTAACTACTACTAATACTGTGATGCGCATCAAAGGGACATATAACTACAGTGTCGTAGATCTGGGGTGCGACCCCATGATCAGCCGTCAGGGTGGATACTTGCCAATCTGGTTCAATCTCGAAAAATAAATGGAGTTGGACACAATGCGGATGGTCATATAGTACTCATATCCTATCGTTATTCATATCTCTAATAATAAGCTGATATATAGCTCTCATACCAATGTCTATCAATAAGATACTCCTCACCGAGTATCACATGGACCCATGAGCGTAATCCCTGTTTGAGTGACATTTACTTAAATTGAATAATCAAACAAATAACATAACGGCGTCCTATACCACCACATGTTATTTAGATAAATATTCAAAGCTCATAAACTACATTCGATCCACACTATATATTTTTATATGGCAAGTCCGATGAATAATCGAAAAAGTGTTACCGAAAGTCCCATACCTGACGGTATCACTGAACCGTTTATTAAAATTTCTCGTCATATAGAAATGAAACCTCACAAATCAAATAGAAGGATGTCATCACCGTATCATATTATTTTCAACAATCAAATCCATCTCAACGGTGAATCACTCGT
Source organism: Allium fistulosum (assembly GCA_030737815.1). Lineage (NCBI taxonomy): Eukaryota > Viridiplantae > Streptophyta > Magnoliopsida > Asparagales > Amaryllidaceae > Allium > Allium fistulosum. The sequence goes on along the minus strand of CM060908.1, from coordinate 78,072,790 downwards.
ATAATTATTATTCAATAAGCAAGAAAGAAATATCGAGATAGAAATATAAAATAGATTATTCCATATATATATATAACTAATCAAATCATTACTTGGTAATGAATCTTCCACCAATATAACTTTTATATAACAAAATAAATGTTATAAGATGAATAATAATAATTATGCATTCAAATAAATTAAATGATTTTCTAAACTTGGATTTAGTTTAATATTCACAATAGATAACTAATACTAACTAATAACATTGGAAAGCTTATTTTAAATCCTCAAAATAGTTTATTAAACCAAATATATCATATATATATATTAATTCATAATTTTCTATGATAAAACACTATTTTGAATAATTATAAATCAACCAAATTAATATAATTATTTCACGGTTAATTGAATACATTCTCGAAACTAGAATAATACATATATATACAAGAAAAGCAACTAACGAAGTCAATTATAGAACTACATGAAAGAACAACAAGGTGCTGCAACCCAAAGGAGTACGCAGTGAAGCGCACTGAAATCCAATACAACGAGACAATGCACAAAGCCAAACTAATCATCAAATATACAATAAAAGTCGACATGTACAGACTTTGATTATACACCTGAATATTCACACATATTCTTAACTTAAACACTCACTTATACTGTCACATACCAGGAACACACATTCAAACTCATGCTACAACACACCACTTGCATACAACAAACACCCACAAAATACACTCAATATATATATATGGACAAATTTTCAAATAGTGCTCGGGAAGAAAACATATTGCACAAGTAGGCCTCAAAGAAAACTAATTGCAGAACTAGGCCTCGTTTTGCATAACACTTGCGCAATTATGAAATGCGCAAGTTTATATTTTTTATACTTATAGCTTGCGCATTCCATAAGTGCACAAGCTATAGGATAGTGCTTGCGCACTTATGGAATGCGCAAGTACAAATTCGGGCATGAAATGGACAGAGAGCTGCTTCATTTCTCATTTCTTCATCTCTCTCAAATTTTCACAAAACCCTCCCCATTCCAAACTTCAAACCCCTTCCAAATCCAAATCTATCACCTCAAAAACATTGCTCTAGCTCTATTTCTTCAATCAATCACTAGATTAAGCGTAAAATGGAAGGAAGCTCATCTTCTTCTTTGATTAGAGGTAAAAATATTTATTGCAAAATGAATACTACTTGAAAAATGATTGTTGTTGTTAATGGAAGAGTAGTCATGTTGATTTTGGATGTCAATGTGCTATAATTGTAGGTTTGTTTGTTGAAAATGAAAAAGGATTTGGATTGTTCGTATAGCCAAAACCCTAACTTTGTACATAGTTTTTGTAGTGATAAATGGTTGTTGTTGTTTGTAGAATTGTCTCATAGGCCCGAAGATAGAAGTGTTCTCTATCTTTAAGAACACCATAGGAGCCAAAACGACACATTAATGGAGGTAAATGTTCGATATTGGTAAACCAGGGGAATGCAAATATGAAGCACTAATTTTAATTTGTTTATACATTTCAGGGTGCTGAAACTGTGAAGATATGCGATCAGGCGAGCAAGCTCAAGGAGATCGTTTATAAAGATCCAAGATTGGAGCCGAATCTACGAATCTCCGGATTTTTTAAAGCTATGCAAATCGACTACATTCGGCTTGATCATCACCTTGTTACCACTTTATGTGATAGATGGAGGCCGGAAACAAATACGTTTCATATGAGAGTCGGGGATATGAGAGTGACTCTAGCGGATGTGCATTCTCTTTTCGGTCTTAATGCAGACGGTTGCCCGACATGTTCGCAAAATTTAGATATCGATTACATCGAATTGGCTCATGACTTGCTTGGTATTTTTCCGCCTAGAGAGGCGGTTAAGTCTAAAAGTGAATTATCAATGAATTGGATTAAAAGCGAATTTTCCGAACCACTATCCGAAAGGGCGATCGATTTAAATATACTTCGTCACACTCGTGCCGCGATATTGTATTTTTTGAGTTTCCGATTATTTCCCGATCATTCGAAAGGGAGATTAAATTTGCTTTTGTCACTTCAAATGCCCTTTTTTTAAGCTCTTCGAAACTATAATAATTTTTATTGTCGATCCTTTTCGCTTCCCGCCTACATATCTAGGTTTACCTTCATCATCAACCAACAATTCACCATCAAAGTAAAATATAGTCAAAACCTTTGATATTATCTGCAAAATAAGTTCATATACCACATTCATAATTTTTATTCACTGACATAACTATAAACATCAATTTGATGAATTATTACCTATTTTTTCTAAGTAGATTTTGCTTCCGCAGGCAATCTTCAGCCAAAAGAAGTTAACTCAATCTTTAAAAAAACCAAACAAGCAAATCAATATAATAACGTAACCAATATATTTTATCAATAAAGTCAACACTATCAAATGAATTTCAACAACATAATAAACTATCTAGCTTGCACACGTTACGGGTTACAACAATTAGAAACATTTTCGCAACGACAAATTACAAATACAACAGTTCAACATAAAATCCAAATTTGACAACTTAACCACGTCCCAAACATCTACCACATTCTAGGCCTCCCACTGTTTGTCCTTAGTTCTTCATTCACAATTTTCAAACGACTTATTTCGGCTTGCAGTTCATGGGCATACTCAAGTCCCCTTCGTACAGGGGTTGATCAATCCATTTAAAATAATTGCAACAATCATCTTCACGAGGATTCAGTCTATGTTCGTTGTAAGAACTACACCCGAAAAATCTTCGCCCAACATTCTTTACCTTTCTGCAAACAACCACTACACACATATCTCCGCAATAACAATTTGGATATGGTCGTTGTTCCCTAGGCACGGATGGAGCAACAGGATATATATGCGTCAGCAAATTTCCGTCAACTGTATGTTGATGACCGGGCATTTCCGTATAAACAACTTCACGTAAATGAGCGTGTAAGGTTGATGATCCTGAATGGAATTTAGGCGGTACTGGTTTGAACTGCGTTTCCAAAACATGATCAACATCAAAGTCAATATGACTTGAACTTGCAACTCCGATTTCCCCTTCAAGCTCATCAAACTGTTTCATCAATGTTTCGTCGTCTATCTCCCAATCATTAATGTCTGCCGTCAAAATAAACAATAAACAATTAACGTGTAAATTAGGGTTTTAAATTTACTACTACTTAAATATGGTTTCCTAGTTCATTAAACACTAACAATTAATTCGACAACAACACCGTTGTCTAGTAATCAACACTACCATCACCAATAACTCTTCATTTTCAACAACATTAACAATAGCAAAATTACATCTTAATTTTCAAAAACATTAATTATTACCTTTATTTTGTAACGATGAAGAAGATGATTCCATATATAGTTTAGCAACTATTTGGTTAATAAGGTGATTGTAGATTTAGATATGGAAGAAAAATGGGTTTTGATTGGGAAATGGGGAGGGTTTGGGGAAGAAAGTAGAAATATGGATAAATAAATTCAGATCTGTACTCTCTGTCTATTTGATGCTAAAAAATGAGCTTGTTCACTCCATAAATGCGCAAGCATTAAATATAGCTTGTGCAATTATAGAATGCGCAAGCTTTAGTTAAAAAAATTTAACACTTGCGCACTTCATATTTGCACTAGTTCAAACTAAAATGAGACCTACTTTGACAATTAGTTTTTGCTGAGGCCTAATTCTATTATTTCTTTTTTTAAGCTGCCTTAATTGAAAAATTGTCATATATATATATATATATATATAACACACACTCATTCCAACACTAAAATGTTATCACTACTCACGTACTTATTCTCTCTGGCATATATATAAATACTTCCCACCTGTTCACGCATGACACAAGATAGACCCTCCAATAAACATGCACAAACTGACGTACACACACATTCACTTGTACATATATATTCGTACATATCCCACACACTTATATATTTATATACATGCACAGTACACATGATGAAGTACACGTATACATCCTAGACTTCACATGCATACATGAGAAACAAAACAGCAGCAACACATTAATCAATATATATACGGAAGCACACATACATAAATATATAAATCAACTTAATTATCCTGTGAGAAGATCTTCACCAGAAAGTTGTGTGCTCCTCTTCTCCTTCCTAACTACAGATGAGTGTACACTCCGGAGATATAATAGCTTGCCTAAATGGAAATCATCCCCTAGTGCATATGTATAGTGGCATCGAGAAGCCACAGATTGTGTTTAGGGATTTATATTCATTCGTATATTATTTGCTTGCCATTTCAGAAATGAAAATATTTGGTTTTCATAGCTTCATGCGCAAACTAGATCCTCTTATTCTGAAGTCTCTAGGGGAAATAAATGACGAGGCAAAATAGAGGAATCGAAAATTCTGGAATTGGGTTTGAGTTTAAGTTATTTTGGGCTTTGGGCTTTGGGCTTTGGAATTTAATTATAAGGAATATATAATATGCAGTTTCCAACTCTTCACCAATGCAAAGACAGCCATATTTATACAGATATCTATGCATGCCTATCCCTTTAAATGAACACGCGCTCCTAAATGTTTGCACTTACACATATATACTCTCATCCTGGCATTCTACTACACATGTAGAAAATTAAATGACATTAGCAATACAACTCAACACACTAACTCTCACACATGAAGTTACACGTGTATACAATCATGCACTCACAAACACACACTCAAACATAAACACACATGTATACACTCACAAACCTTTACACGTGCATGGAAACACATGCACACACTAAATACACATGCACGCATCATAACTACACACATAACACACATACTCTCATGCTCAGGTCAAATATTCTAGCCTGTAAATAAAATCAAGAATGTAGCTAAGTGATGTAAACAAGAATAATATTCAAGGAATACAACCAAAATCATTCCAGCAATAAATAAGAAGGACAAGGAAAACAAAATAGCAGGTACTCACGTACACAAGAATGCACATGTGTGTGTTTGTATATATTCACATAATACACGCACCCTACCACAGCCACCGAAAGACCAGAACTCGGCGTGCACTCATCAAAAGAAATGCAGATGGCGGTCGACCATCTCTCTAAATTCGAGTGCCAGTGTAATGGCGATTCTAAACCTATTCCATTCGTTCCATAAAATGTCGATGTATACCATGAGTTAACATAAATGCAGCATAATTATATACATATAAGATGATTTAAGTAATTAGATCATAAGTTTGTGATTTTAGAACTCATCTGCACCTGTGTAACATCTCCTATCTAGAGGCCCAAAGCTAAGCGCTACAAATGTTGAAGTCATCCATAGTATTAACTTTCGGTGACTAAATACGACTATGTTAATGGTATTCATAATATCAGAAGCATTTGAATATGAAACAAAATCACAGATTTCAAAAAAACATCTTTTCACGTTGTAATTCAAAACATATGTTTCACATTCAAATTACATAATCCCATAATCGTTTCCCAGGTTCAGATAAAACATATTTATTACATAAATACGCCAAGAGCGACATATGATGATGTCCCCTTGGTTGACCAGAGTACTATATAGACATTACTGTCTTAGATACAACACATCAGAATAAAACAAAACAAAACAGAAACTCCTAAATAGCTATCCGTTAGTCACTTGCTCACCTCTGAAAGCTTTATTCGTCAACCTACTAAAACCTGTAAATCCTCAACCCTCTGCCTACTCAAATCAATTTTGAGCACCCGAGAGTTTAAGGGGAAAAACATAAACTTCAAGTCAGATATAAAGCTTGGTGTGAATAATACTATACATCTTTGTTATTTAATGTTAAGTGAGACCACATCGCTTAGCGAAACGGGATTCCCCTCACTAACATCCTTTTAAAACGTATCTTTTGCAAATCTTTATCCTGTAATCAAAACTGGTTAAAATCTTTAAAACAACATTATGTGAACATACATATCAGGTAATAAACTAGTGCGAACCCGTGCTTCGCACACGGGAATGGTAAACATAAAGTTGTATAAGATAATAATGATGAAATACCAAAGCATACACTAAAGCAGTTTAAGAAACATGGGCCCTATAAAATAGGATTAAAGGTGAATAAAAAAATAAGTTTTCAACTGCATAGTATATAATTATTTTCGTAGAATCCTAAATAATAAGATATAGAAAATGTGTTATACAATATGTTTTGCAAACCTCTCTATAAATGAGTATATAAAGTAGACATAGGAATCAGTACATGATACCGTTGACATACATGATAAGAGGTAACGGCTGAGAAAAAAACTTTGAAGATTAAGACAGTATCACAACATTTAATAGGCAAATAAGAATTAAAATAACGTCAACCTTTAAATAGTTGAGTTGGAAAAGTATGTATGCACAACCGTACAGTATTAATACAGAGTGTGAACACATTAATGAGTCAGAAAATAACAAAGAAGATTGACTGTAGCAGCATAAAAAAACCTTCTTTCCAAGCAAGTGAGTAGAGAGTAACATTTTTTCATTTATTTCTAGTCATATGGTATCATTCATTGCGTTCCTGCAATTTAAATTAGGTAAACTCAATAATAGTTGCAGAAGTGATGGAAGCTGTTACAAATCAGCAAAAAGAAAATAACAGTGTTAGTTTTTTATTTTGGATAAAAATCAAAAGAAACATTTTAAAGCTGGACTGAAACATTAATTGTCTAAGCAAGTGAGTAGAGAGTAACATTTTTTCATTTATTTCTAGTCATATGGTATCATTCATTGCGTTCCTGCAATTTAAATTAGGTAAACTCAATAATAGTTGCAGAAGTGATGGAAGCTGTTACAAATCAGCAAAAAGAAAATAACAGTGTTAGTTTTTTATTTTGGATAAAAATCAAAAGAAACATTTTAAAGCTGGACTGAAACATTAATTGTCTATACATCTGCAGTATAAAAGGTTAAAAAAAGACAAAAGCCTCTGTTAGTGGATGTTAATTTATCGGAATGCAAAACAACTTACAATACAATGGTACCAATGGCTACATTTTAGAGGTTGACAATTTGTTCCCTACTGTTTATAATTTGATTCAGTTTTCAACTCCTCTAATACATTTCATTTGCAAATTAAAAGAGAAAAAGAACTCACAGATCAATGCTACCTTCGGTAAACGTGTAGATCAGTTGTACGACCACTCTACACTTAATTTGAAACCTGAGCATAAAACTTTGTTCTATAAACTGAATCAACAAAAATAAGTACAATAAAGCCCAACCTGTACCCCATAACATTTCCAACAAAATGTCAGCCTAGCATTACCGTAAATGCTAAACATAACCCATCCCAAGCCAAAATCTCTTTTGCAAAAAAGATAGAATTCAGAGCTCAACTCTAAATTGATATTGATAACTTAACCAATCGTTCTTATTTTTATTTTGGATGCTATTGGCAAATAATGTCCAGGAGATCTTTATCATTTAACTCATTGCTAAGGCTAGTAAATTGCGAAACATTCTTTAAAAAATAATTATGAACTCGTAAGAGAAGCACCAAGAAATGCAAAAACATGGATAGGAACAGCTGTACTAATAAATATAGTTACTTTTGGAGAATGTCATATGAACCAAATTAGATACAATAGCTCTCAATGCCCATTAGATGGACTGCACGTATATGAAAAGTTACATTTATATTATAAGTTAATATGCCACAACACAACATGTTACAACATTCAAAGAAATCCCAATATAATCACAAATTGTATGTAAAAAAGGCCATAAAACTGTAAGAGGAAATAAACAGCAATATTATGTATCAAACATCAAGCTTACATCTGTTATAAGCTTGCAAAGCCCTGTATTCATCATCGAGCATGGATATAAAAAATTATATTTGTTTTCTTTTAATACATGTATGAAAATAAAGAATAATGAATCTAAATCATTCGTCCAAAATAATTTCTTATTATTCATGTCAGAAAAATAAGCAGCTTAATACGATAACAAAAGCTATATTATAAATGGCATATATAATGAATATTCTTGCTAAAAATGGTGATTTGAGATAAGAAAGAATTAATAGGAAAAATAAATATAATTTTGATAAAAGCATCTTCAGTTTTCATGACAACTTACAATTTACTAATTAATTATGTTATTTATCGGGCTTTCTAATTCCTTCAAGAGAGCGAATTCGATCTCAAAACAGAATATTAATTTAAGGATATTCATTGAAGCCTAAACTAAAAGAGAAAATACTGAATGGCGTATCATTAAAACTACGACATCCTGCCACTATGACTTCTGTAAAATCTAATTAAAGGCATAATACATTGCACATTTTTTAAGCAGAATGCGCATAAATAGAAGTATTAAACAATAGTTATAGCTAATACATACTTAAATGCTTTTCTAATTAAGGAGGACCTTATGTGTTAAAAAATAGGAGTATTTATTTTTTAGGACACACTCTAGGAAAAAATTAGATCCAAGAATAACAAACTTTAACAATTAAATTAAGAAAAAAGACCTTATTAGATTATGTAAATCTCAGTTCAATTTAGTTACTCATCTTCACCAAATTAATTTAAAAAAATGAAGCTCGAAATTCAAAGAAAAAAAGTGATTTCAAAAATATTTGAACTGATTAATATTCTCTTAAAATATATATAAGGAAACAGCTCTGAAAGCTAAATAAATATAGCTTTATAATTTTGAAAAATAATGTATAGGGCTTAAAATGTAGAATTAAGCAATTTGGAAAGCTATTCCCTTTTAGCGTTTGAAAAAAATGTCAGTCGTAAATAATCAAATTGTACGCCTTTAGCTTTCCATGTTGTATTTCCTTTTTTCTTCTTCGCATATTCACAGAAAAAACATCTTTGTAAGTAATTCTTATTATTTCACAAAAAACTTTCTATAATTAGTTTTTATTATTTGTGAAATATTGATGTGTGTTCTTAATTTGAAATATTTGAATTTTATTTAATTAAAACTTGACGGTTGTCCTTGATGTGAATAACAGATGTTAGTTGTTCTTTGAAATAAAAAAGGAAACAATTTCGCCCTTGAAATAAATATTCACTAAAAAATATATGCATTGAACATTAAAAGGTCAAAGTTTTCAATTAAAATATGGTGTTGCACATGTGCTATGTTTAAATCTCTTAATAAAAAATGCTACATCAATGTATTACTCCTGATTAAACCATATGTTAACACTGGAACTGTAGAATTAGTCTAAGATTAATTTCAAATAAAATAGTTTCAACTCAAGTATCTATTTCAGCCATTGCGATTTCATTAACCCTTACGTTATAGGAATGTATCTACGACAACTTCCACTTCATAAATTTATGGACAGTTAGATAAAATATTTTCATTAATAATGCATTAGCATGAACTTTTTTTCCCATCCTTACTCTCTCTGTGCATTCAAAATATTTGTCATGCCAATGCAGATTCATTTAACACATTTTTTGAGAGGTTTTGTTAGATACGACCTGCCAAAGTAAGTTCAATTTTGTAGCAATTAATTTTAGACTACCTGTATAAAATATTCAAAATGAGGTTATTAACTTAATGTTTTCCTTGCTACAAAAGCTTCAAAATGAGCCAAATTAATTGGTTTTTTTAAAACACGATATTGAATATTGCCAAAACTCAAACTGTAGATGCAGAACAAATTAGCTTCCTAGCACCATCACCAGTCACGCCCTTTATGCCTTTAATTTAACCACTCATGGCTAGTATTATGCAATGACATCGTATGCCTTTTAAAAATCACTATTAGAATCATCAAAAAACACAAAAGTATTTGATTTTTCCTAAGTTAAATTGCAATATAGAAATGATGTTCCATTAGTAATTTTCTTATGATAACTAAGTACCTTTGCCAAGAAACCGATTACCATAGGCCAGAGACTACCCTCTTCACTTTTTTAACTCCATGCATACTGTATGTTGGTAACCACTTCATTACAAATCTGCACAATAAAACATAAAAAAGCGTTATGGGAAAATTATGAATGTTACAATTTTTCATAAAGTAAAGAATATTATTTGTCTTTTGACCATGCATATGCAGTTATTTTTCATCCGAAACCTTAATAGAGACATTTGATACATTAGATCATTTCTTTCGCACATTATTGAAAATGTGATGACCGATGCACTATTTCCGCAGTATGTATGCAAATACCTCCTCCCTACCTCATAATTAAATAACTTCAACAAATAAGAAGCCAAAAGGTTGGTCCTTGAAATACATCTAAAAGCATCGATTCGATTTAATATACACAGAACTTGTTCAATTAGCCTACAAAAAACATCTCTTGAATACACACCTAATGCATCATGAATAATTATTTTGAATCAAGGAAATTTTTTATAACATTTATCATGAAATTTAGTTTATTTAAATTCAAATATCATGAATAAATTTAAATAGGACTAATGTAGATTTACATGAAATTTGGTGAAACCGCATGGGATCCGAAATAATTTCTTTTACAAATATCTTAATAGTAACTTCATTTATAAGTTTAAGAAACATTAGGTTCCAAAATAGTTTCAATCTTTCATATATGTCTCGATAGAAAATTCATCCATGAGCTAAAAAAACCAGAAAAAGGAAACATACAATCATGTAGTATTCAAAATAGTTTTATTACCGTTATAGACCAACTATGTAATAAAAAATTCCATGGAAATTCAATAGCCAAGCTTAATTATGTACCTGTAAAAATGCAACGGTTTAACATTAAGTTCGATAATTGGCGAAACCACTCAAGATCCAAAATAATTTCAATTTTTGCAAATATCTCGATAATAGTTTCATCTATGAGCCAAGAAACCTAAGAAAGAAAATAAAAAACAGTGTTGGATCTAAAAATAGTTTTACTGCCATCACAAAGCTGCTCTGTAATAAAAATGGCATGGAAACTCAATAGCCAAGCATAATCACTTAATTGTACAAATGCAACAGCTTAAACTCAAGTTCCATTGTTAACAACCACCATGTTACTTTCAAATCTATACCTATTATTCAAGCATGTATATCAAAAGCAATTGCTTAAGGTATGTACAAATAACAACTATTGAAAATTAGCATTAAGGTTAATCATCTAATTATACAAATAATGAGAAAATAGCTAGCTATTCCTTATGCCTAGTGGCATTTGGAAACAAAGGGTAGAAAAGATATATGAACATGTACAAAATAAGCTGACTAAAGTTATAGAATAAACATGCAAAATAATACTAAACATATATGTGTACATAAATCATGCATATGAATTTAAATATCCTCGTAAACATAGTAAAAGAAGGTCAAGCTTTCAAAATAAGAGGATAATATTCATTAGAGGCAGTTAAAATGTCAAGCTTCTACGACTAATGCATCAATAAATATGCATGTGGTAGCTATTTTAGAATACCGATCATTAACATTGAGAACTATTAAGAAATACAATAATGTTCAGCTTGACACGACCGAGATTTAATCAAAATTCCTTTCAAGCATGGACCAAGAAAATCACAGAGCTTTAAAACAATGATTTTCTGGGAATGAATAAATTTTAAAGATATATGAGATTATTTAAATGATCAACAACACAAAAGCTTTTAAAATAGCAGAACACTCTATGAAGTTTTCCTATTTAATACGAAACGGATCATATGGAAACTCAAAATGAATGAAACCTATAACTCCTCTGGGTTATTTGATTGTGCATGCACATTTTTAGCAAACCAAACATACTTTTCTGAAAAAATAATATCCTATTGATTCAATTCATGGTGTGGCGAGAACCTATGCCACTGGAGCCGTGGAGCATTTTGCATCAAGCATTCTAGTATTGCTGATATATGTAACCCAACAGTAAATGTACTATAAAAGAAAGGTAGAAATTTTTGTACGAATCTGATTTGAGGAAATTTTTTAAAAAAGCACGTTAGTGAAGTAATGGGACGAAGATGTAAAAAGTACAAACAAAGTTGCAGCCAAACAAAAATAAAAATCATAGTAGTTTGAAGTGGATGAAAAATCATAGGATCATGCTGGTAAAATATTTGACCACAAATAACCAAAGGCAGCCATATATTATCGAAATTGGTCTCTTCAGTAACTATAGAAACAAACTTGATATCTGATTTCTTTAATAACGAAATAAAGTGAACAGCGCATAATAGATGTAGCTACCCTTAAAAGTTTGGAATAAATATGGAAATAAAAAAAATGAAAACCAGAAAGTTGTTACAAAATCCTTAAAAACAGTGTGCTTACCTTGAAAATAGCAAAATTTAACCTTTAAATTTTGGAAATAAAGCTTTACATGGCAAAAGAAACTTTAGTTTAGATAACTTTTTTTGTTATTTCAGATTTCAGTAGAAAACAAAATCCATCTATTGTAAAAAATAATATAATTATTATCCAACTGTTCTTTTTTGATCATTTTATACCGGTAACTATCTGCAAAAAAAATTCAAGATGTTTAGTTCATAGAAATTATTATATTATATAAGAGAGTATAGCCTAGTTTGCCGATCATTGGAGCAGTAGTTGTTTGTGGGATAAAATGCCAATTTTAAATATTTCCAACTTTGTTAATTAACTTTATAAAATAATAATTACGCATTTTTGTTATAATTGTAATCCATTCAAAAATTTACAGCTATGAAACATTTATATAAGTAATCAATAATGAAAACAAAACCTTTCAAAATCGATTGCAGCCAAATCAAGTTATGTACAACAAATAAAATGAAGGCATAAGAGATAATTTGACGTATAGATATCCAGCAGCCAGTGCTTATTTCAGTGAGCGTCTTCCAGAAAGTTGACAGGTAATATGTGAAATATTTATGAATGATTTAACATAACTTTATCTTGTTTTGTATATAAAGCCGTTGTGGTTAAGTATAACTTCACCTCCAACACAAAGAAGGAAGAACAGTAAATAAATAAAGACTACAAAAAGTGGTCAAAGAAAGCCTATAATTGCTATGATTAAAGCATAAACGTTCAAACTGATCACACGTTCACCAGCATCAATAATTTCAATAGATGCTAAATTGATTCTAAGGCCTAAGAACAATTGCATAGATGGAATTTAGCTATAAGCAACAGTAGGAAAGAAAGACATATACCTAATGCCGAAGAAGACTGCTATTTCTCGTCAACGGGATGAGGAAGGTCGAGCACGGCACCGCAGTGGCCATAGCGATCAAGCAATTCCTGGATTTGAATAGAAGCCGAAGAAACCATCTAATCTACGATATCAAATTTTGAAGATTGCAATCATTTATCGCCTAAAATCAATTTGTCAATTGGTTCACCTCGTGGAGGTACTTCGTCAGGGTGCAGCGGCGGACGTTTAGCGATATGGAAATCAGGTTGGAAATTAGGTTTTAGGTCGAGAATTAACCGAAATTTATTTAGGGTTTTTGCTAGAGGAGAGGGGAATGATAACAAAGTGAACTGTGATAGAAGAAGGAAAAACTGATATCGACAACAACAGGAAATAGGAAAAAAGAAGGAAAGAACGTCGCGACCGTTGAGACCTCGATATATTAGAGGATGTTGATATTTAGGGATCAGAGGACAAAAGAACGAAGCGGAGAGTTGGGTATGAAGAGGAAGAATTAAAAACGCGACTGTTGAATTCCCAAAATATGGAGAGGGCTTGTACGCGATTCAAAATCAAAAGAAAAAAAAAGACTGTTCAGTTCCAAAAATTGGTGGAGGCTTCTGTGAGCTTAAAACAAAACTCACTAATAATAATATAGTATAGATGAACTATATGTTCGAACATTATAGTTTTGTTTGGTTAACTACTAACTTTTGGCTGACTTGGGCCTACAAGGCAATATAACAAAATAATCTAACATCTGTTAGACACACCTCTTCTAGATGGTCTGTCCTTAACTATCTTTTAAATACTTCTCTTTTGGACGTTCTGTCCCTAACTTAACATCTCCCAAAGTCACCTGATCCTAATGGTTTTGCGGGCTCACCAATAATTTATTTGTATATATATATATTCCTTTCTGTGTGTAATCATAATTTTAGTCTTACCTGTGACAAAGCCCTACACACTGGAATTTTGGACTAAATTAGCTAGGGCTAATAGCTAATGTATAGGGCGCGACCCTATACCAGTCTCATCTGGTTTTCTAATATCTGAGTCATTTTACATAGGGAAACCTTCCCATAAATTTTCCTCGAAAACCTTTTCAAATCGATTTAAAACCTTTAAATCTAACTCACACAAGGAAAATACATATACTCTATGCTTTACTCAAAATCACCTTGCCATGTTATATATATACTTTACTCAAACCTTGGTTGATGAAAACATTTGAACCTTTGGAAGTACCCCTTTCGAATCCATTTAAAGTACCCATTTCTAAAACATTGAAAGCACCTATTTCGAAACCAAGTAAAACCCTTAATTTCACCTAGACCGAAAAGCCAAAACCTTCCTTTCGAAACCATTCTCAAAACCTTTCGAAACCCTTGAAAAACCTTTCCTTCGAAAGCTATAAAACCTTAGACATTTTATCTCAAAACACTTTAAAACTACCTTTCAAAAACATTGGAAAAACCTTCCTTTTAGCCTTTTCGAATCAGTTAGAAAAATACACTTTTGAACCTTTCGAAACCATTGGGGAACCACCCCTTAGAAACCTCTCTTTAAAACCATTCGAAAGCATCAAAACCTTCATAAACAACGACCTTTCGAAAGCACTTGGGTTCAATTTAAAACATATGGAAAAACTCCTTTAAACCATCTCCTTCGAAACCATTGAGTTATACTTCAACAGAGCAAAACGGTCATTAAAAACCATTTAAGTCGAAAGCCTACCTTTCGAAAGCATTCCTAAGCAAAGAAGTGATGGTGTCAAAACCACCCTTCCGAAAGCATTGGAGAAGTGGCCAAGTTTAAAAACAAAGTATACCTTTCGAAACCATTGACTTCGAAAGGTAGGAAAAGCGGCAACTAGGGGGTTCGACCCCTTCGAAAAAATTTCTTAAAACAAAATAGCGCAACCATTCCTTTGAAATCATTTGACCAGGTTGGAAGCCAACCCAGTCGAAAGCTAACTCCTCGAAAGCAAAGCAGGCGCTACTTCATTTTAAAACAAAGGCATACTTTGACCCCTTCGGAACCCTACTTTTCGATCCTATACCTTCCGCCTCTATCTAATTCGCTACGTACCAAATGTATTGATACCATGCACATTGATTTCGAAAGCAACATTGGTGGAACGTCTAGGTCGAAACCCCTGGTACCGAAAGTGGTAGAACATGCTAAAAACATGTAAATTTTGTTTTTAACTTAAAAGAGAAACACTTTTCAACTAACCTGCTCTGTTTTTCAAATTTTCATTGGTTGCTAAATTCCTTTTTCAAAAGTGCTGCCAAGATTTCAAAAATAAACAATAATTTTATTTTACAAAATACCCCTTCTCCTTTTATAAATATATAAAACATTTAAGTCCCATACCTTAAATAATTTTATATATTCATCAAACTACTTTGGAAAATTCTACAAAATCCTAGAAAATCCTTTTTAACATGTTTATACATATATAAATTTTAGACCCAAATTATTTATAATTTAACCGTAAATTATTTATAACCCAATAAATCATTTTCTTTACTAGAAAATTAATACAAAATCCACATTAATTCAGAAAATTATGAAAATCGAAACCAATCTCTAAATAACATTTTTGATCTAAATCTAAAATCGCAAGGCATTTGTATGTCATTTTATTGGGTTTTCGTGTCAAAACATATCATAAAATCTATATGAACAAGCATAAATCATCAACAAGTATACATAAACATTTAATCCATCAAAAACATGGCATAATCATGCAAAACACTTTGGATTCAATTTAAAACTGAAAACATTTAAGAAAATGAGATGCAGTCATTATTCACCTTAGCTTGAGATTAAAAAATTTGAGATTTGAAATGAATTTGATGTTGATTAAGCTTCCCCTTTATCTTTCTTTCTCTTGCTCTTGAAAATGGTGGCCGGCCTCTACTTAGTTTTGGTTTTTGTAAATGAAATCAAAGTGATGATACACGGCTAAGGTCTTTAGGTATTAGGAAGCCCCTTTTTCCTATTTTTCCCTTACTTATATCCTTTATCTTTTTTATTTCATGTTATCTCGTTTTGATTTACAAATTAACATGGACGGCTACCACTCTTAGTCACAAATCTCAATCCATTAATCATCCTACATTATTTAGTTTAATTTAGCTAACTAAACATCCTAAATAATGTTACTGAAAATATAGGGTGTTACAATCTCCCCTCCTTAAAGAATTTCGTCCTCGAAATTACGATGAGGTACAAATCAAAATAATCAAAGGTAAAACATACCATCAAAAAAATTAGGATAAGCGTATCTAATCCTGCTCTTAGTCTCCCAAGTACAGTTTCTATCATCATCACTCACTAGACCTTCACTAATCTGACTGTTGTTGGGCGAATTCTCACTACCGGACCAGAATAACCGGACCAGCCACCCTCCAAATTAAAGCAAACCAACTCTTCCACCAGAACCACCGAACCAAAGCTCCACCGGTCCATTCACCTACCACCGAATTAAAACTCAATGCCGGACCAACTCCATACCAACTCGATGCCGGACCAACTCCATACCAACTCGATGCCGGACCAACTTAACTCCATACCAACTCGATGCCAGACCAACTCCATACCAACTCGATGTCGGACCAACTCAACTCCATACCAACTCGATGCCGGACCAACTCACCTCCATACCAACTCGATGCCGGACCAACTCAACTCCATACCAACTCAATGCCGGACCAACTCCATGCCAACTCAATGCCGGACCAACTCCATAATGGACCAACTCCATGCCGGACCAACCATCGCCGGACCAAATGCTACTGAACCAAGGCATTGCCGAACCAAATTTGCCAGGCCAGATTGTATCAGCCCGGGCCCATCAGCAGCTGTATACATACAAGACCCCTACCCCCAGCCTCACTCTATAAATAGAGGGGCAGAAAGCTTTGTACTTGTAATCTAAACAAGAAAAGAGAAATAACATATAAAGTGGACGTAGGCACATTCTGGCTGAACCACTATAAATCTGCGTGTCTTTTACAGTTCACCCCCTGCTTTTCATATATTTGCATAAATCACCTAAATCACTAAGAACAACATAAAATCTACTAAATCATACGACTTTGAGGTGTTTGTCCATTTTTTGTGCAAACATTTTTGGTGCTTTCACTAAGAACTAGAAGCTCGAAGCTTCAGCTTCTTCCACTTAACCTTTTTCCTAACAGCATCATTCATCGTTTGGAATGCATGCCTCCCAAGTAGAAAAAAGATGTTAACAAAGGAAAAAACACCGCATCCAGCAGTCTCCCAGATCCAGCAGTCACGGATCAAGTAAATCGTCCTCCTCTAGCAGTAGTACCAAATGAAGGACAGGCTAATCCGACCACTCCTGCCACAGAACAGCCCGCAGCAATTACTAGGGCAGATTTAGACAGGGTTGTGGTTGAAGTAACTAACCGCTTCACGTCCCAGCAGGAAGCCTTGGTGGACCATCTCATGTCACACTTAAGGGATGCTGAAGAGTCCAACCGCAACACTGAATCATGGGGCGAGTCCCAGTCTGGAGGATCTCAGAGACAACAAAGATCTTCCTTCTTCGAAGGAGCTAACGGCAGAAGCAACCATGGTAGGAACCGAGATCGAGCACAGCCCGAAGTTAGGCCTAAGGAAACGTTTGGAACCGAACCCAACGGGGGAGGTACCGGACGAAGGTCAATTGTAGCTGAGCCAGTCATACTGCCTAACCACGGAAATGCCAGTTAACGGGGCCGAGCTAGAGTCCAGCCCGAAGTTGGACCCGGGGAAGTGCTTAGATCAGAACCCAGCAGGGGAAGATCAAGGCAAGGGCCAACTGTAGCTGACCCTAACATGCTCCCAGAAGACCAAAGGCAGCCATTGGAAAATATGAGGAATGATAGACGATACCATCCCTACAGGTCATCTGGACGGAATCAATCCCACAGAACAGAACCAAACTCGTTTTTATCTGCTCCAAATTCTGATGAAAGGATGGCACACTTATTCAGAGAGTGCATCCAACGGGAGCAAAGAGATCGAGGGATAGGCGCTAGGGTAACCAGCCCTTTCGCCTGCAATATCGAAATTGCTATCACCCCCCGAGAATGGAAGATGCCAACAATGGAACCTTACAAAGGAACCTCCGACCTCGTTGTACACTTACAGAGATACACACAACATATGCTCATGAGTGGAGCGACAGAGGGAGTACTGTGCAAATGCTTTCCACTATTCTTAGCAGATCTCGCTACCTCCTGGTTCTGTCATCTACCCCAGGGATCCATCAGCTCGTGGGAAATGTTGAAAGAAAAGTTTATCAGTCAGTTTCGCATTCATGTGGAACAACCTAAGGACGCTTATTCCTTATCCAACGTCAAATAGAAACCTGGAGAGAAACTGCAGCAATACCTAACCCGATTCAATGCCGCAGCGGCCGCAGTCCAAGATGCTGATAAGAAGCTTATCCTAATGGCCCTCTGTAGTGGTGTGCATCCGGACACCAAATTTGCTAGAAGGTTGACAAAAGAAAAACCGGCTACTTTACCCGATTTCTTCCATGAAGCCGGGAAATATATGAGGCTTGAGGATGCTGCCGTTGAGAGGCAGTCAGGACAGCAAAATAAGGCCACTCACAGCAACGCACCTGCTGCGGCAAGGGACGTTCGAAGAAATGATTCCAGAGACAATGCTGGGGCAAGAAGGGAGAAAAGCGCCTATATCGGCCAGGACCGAGATTCGACACTTACACTCCCTTGAACGAGACCGTCGAAAACATCTTCCTTGCCACCCAAGGCGAAGTCAGATACAAACGCCCACCATACAAGAAGGAATCAGATAACGCGCAGAAGTCTGGAAAGTTCTGCCGCTTCCACGAATCTCATGGGCATGATACCAATGAGTGCCATCATCTCCGGGACTTGATCGAAGAACACATCAGAAGGAAGAAACTGGAACGCTATGTAAAAGGTCAGGACAGGACTCCAGCTCCTGCCAATGAGAACCCAAGGCTACCCTCACCGGAGATCGGCAGAGGAAACCGCAACACTAGCGGCTCTAGTCAAGAGAAGATAGTGGTCCATACCATCTCGGGAGGACCGCACATCGCAGACAGAAGCTGGAAAGAGATGGAAAGATATGGAAAGTCGCTTAGAGACAATAAAGACTGTGTCAATTCGGTTATAGAAGAACGCCACCCGAAGCGGAAAGAAAGTGATGACATCACATTCGGTAAGCGTGACCTAGAAGGAAGGCAATACCCTCACATGGATCCCATGGTTATCTCTGCCCGGCTCGGTCCTGCCGAAGTTTACCGAATTCTAGTGGACACTGGAAGCTCAGTAAATATCCTGTTCAAACATGCATTCGACAAAATGAAACTATCAATGAAGGATGTATCTCCCTGCGATAAACCACTACACGGTTTCACTGGAGATGCGAAGATGCCCCTCGGGCAACTGGACCTCTTTGTTGAAATTGGAAGCCATCCTCGCTCCGTTGTACGGAGACAGACGTTTGTGCTAATAGAAAACCACTCGGCCTACAACGCCTTCTTAGGAAGGCCAGCCTTGTCTGACTTCCAAATTGTCCTAGCCCCATGGTGCCTAAAGATGAAATTTCCAACGGACAATGGAGTAGGGGAAGTAGAAGGAGACCAAGACGTTGCTCGAGACTGCTATGTGACTGAACTTCGCAACAACCACAGGAAGGATAAAGGGAAGAGTGTAGAGGTTGCCCTCTGCACGAAAAGTCTAGAAGCGTAGCAACTAAAGAAAGCCCCTCCTCTTCGATATACCAGCGACCCTTTCAATGAATTAGACCCCAGGGACAAAGAGGAGGAGGCCACCGCCGAGCCTGCAGAGGCTATGGAGTTTGTATCTGTAGACAAGCACGACTTGAGTAGACTATTGAAAATTGGGTCCCAACTAAAAGCAGAGTTGAAGGAGCAACTCATCGACTTTCTCCGCCACAACTTGGATGTATTCGCATGGTCACACGCTGACATGACCGGAATCTCCCCGACGTAGCATGCCACGTACTAAACATTGATCCTACCAAGGCGCCCGTAAAACAAAGAAAGAGAAGTATGGGGGCAGAGCGATCAGCAGCCCTCGATGAAGAAGTAAAGAATCTACTCGCCAATGACTTCATACGAGAAGCCATCTACCCGGAATGGATCGCTAACCCGGTGCTGGTAAAGAAGGCTAATGGGAAGTGACGAACATGCATTGACTTCTCCAACCTAAACGACGCCTGCCCAAAGGATTGCTTCCCACTTCCCCGGATCGACCAACTTGTAGACAGCACAGCCGGGCATGAGCTCTTATCTTTTATGGACGCATACTCAGGATATAACCAAATTCCTATGCATGCTCCCGATCAAGACCACACTAGTTTCATCACTGACTGGGGTTTATACTGCTATAAGGTAATGCCTTTCGGACTTAAAAATGCAGGAGCCACCTACCAGCGCCTCGTCAACAAGATGTTTGCAGGGCTAATAGGGAAAACTATGGAAGTATACGTGGATGACATGCTGGTAAAGTCAAGAAAAGCCGACGATCACGTAAGCCACCTAGGCAAGATGTTTTAAGTACTTCGCCAGTATGGAATGAAGTTGAAACCCCTAAAATGCTCCTTCGGAGTATCATCAGGAAAGTTCTTGGGATTCATCGTCCATGCCAGAGGGATTGAAGCAAACCCTGAACAAGTCCGAGCACTAAGGGATATCAAGATACCTTCCACTCGAAAGGAAATGCAAAGCCTGAATGGAAAAGTGGCCGCCCTAAGCCGATTCATCTCCAAAGCAACGGACAAGTGCGTCCCCTTTTTCGAAGCTCTAAAGAAAGACAAAGGAAAGTTCGAATGGACTAACGAATGCTTAACCGCTTTCCTTAACTTAATCGAACACCTCCAGAAACCACCGGTACTCTCGAATCCGAGCGAAGGCGAAGAGTTATACCTATACCTTGCTGTGTCATCCCACGCCCTAAGCGCTGCCTTGGTAAGAGAAAACAACCGCACGCAGCGGCCAGTTTACTTCGTAAGTAAGAGGTTTACGGAGGCAGAAGTCAGATATCCTAAACTTGAAAAGCTAGCATACTATTTACTAATCACATCATGGAAACTGCATCACTACTTCCAGTCCCATTCCATTAAAGTTCTGACCGATCAACCACTGAGGCAGGTACTCCATCATCCCGACACTTCCGGGCGACTACTTAAATGGTGCATTGAACTAAGTCAGTATGATATCACCTATCACCCTCGCACCGCCATCAAGGGACAAGCCATGGCTGATTTCATTGCAGAATTCACTACCAACGAAGACAAGGAGCAATTGGAAATAGCAGAAGACATCAAGTGGAATCTCTTTGTGGATGGCGCATCAAACGAACAAGGCTCGGGGGCAGGTGTAGTAATAATCACTCCCAGGGGAAATAAGCTGCACTATGCTATAAGGTTGGAGTTCGCTGCCACCAACAACGATGCAGAGTATGTAGCAGTGATAGCTGGATTAGAACTTGCCTTAGAAATTGGAGCCAATTCCTTGTGTCTTCATAGTGATTCTCAACTTATTGTTAATCAAATACTAGGAGAATTCCAAGCTCGAGAAGAACGACTTATAGCCTATTTAAAGAAGACCAAGTTACTTCTCAGCCGATTGGACCACTACTTAGTCAAACACATCCCTCGGAAAGAGAACCAAGAGGCCGACGAATTGGCAAAGCAAGCAAGTGTGAGAGACAGCGCCATCTTCGGGGCAGTAACCATCTCAAGGCAACTGACCCTAAGTTTTGAGCAAGTGAATCTGATAGCTGCAACTAAAGAAGCAACTTGGATGACTCCCATCCGAGACTACTTACAAAGCGGCACACTGCCCAACGGGCGTAACGAAGTTAAGAAAATCTTGAGGAAAGCTTCCCGCTACACAATACAAGAAGACATCCTCTATCGGCGCGGATTCTCTAACCCGTTATTAAGGTGTGTCGCTGGAAGGGAAGCCAAGGAAATCTTATCCAACATTCATCAAGGAAGCTACGGAGATCACACCGGAGGGCAAACTTTAGCAAAAAAGATACTCCGATATGGATATTTCTGGCCCACCTTAAGCAAGGACGCCTTAGATTTCGTAAAAAAATGTGACAAATGCCAGAAGTTTGCTAAGATTCCGCGGCTACCAACAACTGAGATTACACAAATGACCAGCCCTTGGCCCTTTGCAATATGGGGAATTGACTTAATCGGAGAACTACCGATGGGCCGAGGCGGGACCAAATATGCTATACTGACAGTCGACTATTTCACCAAATGGGTGGAAGCAGAACCTCTGAATAAAGTATCTTCAGCAAAAGTTATTGACTTCTTGATCAAAAATATTCTGTGTAGGTACGGAGTCCCATTTAAAATCATATCAGACAATGGACTTCAGTTTGACAACGAAGAATTCGCCAACTGGTGCCGAGAGCACAGAATTCACAAAAGCTTCTCATCCGTAGCATATCCCCAGGCAAACGGACAAGTCGAAGCCGTCAACAAAATTCTGAAAACCCTAATCAAAAAGAAACTCGAAAAGTCAAAGGGCGCTTGGGTGGATGAACTCCCTACGGCACTGTGGGCCTATCGCACATCTTTCAGAACCTCGACAGGGCATACTCCTTTCTCTTTGGCATACGGATTGGAGGCTATGCTCCCAGTTGAAACCATCGTGCCTTCCCACCGTAGGATCCACTATAACCCAGAAGAGAACGAAGAACTCCTTCACATGTCTTTGGATCTAGTTGAGGAGAGAAGAAATGATGCAATCCTTAAAGCAGCAGCCCACAAGCAAAAAGTGGCAGCACAATACAACTCCAAAGTCAAGCATCGTACCTTACAAGAAGGGGATCTTGTCCTCAAGCGAATCTTCCCTCGCCCCGGAGCACTAGATCCAATCTGGGATGGACCATATGTAATTCACAAAGATCTCCACAATGGAGCTTATATTTTGTCAACAATGGACGGAGAGGTGTTCCAAAGGGCATGGAACATCCAACACCTCCGTCGATACTTTTCTTAACTTGTACTGCCCATATTAAGTGAATTAACAAAGAGAATCAGTGGACGTAGGCCTTTTCGTGCCGAACCACTTTAAAAAACCTTGTCCCTTTTTTAACTTGTTCCTTTATATCTTGGCTGCTTGTTAACTTTATCTTTTTCTGTTGGACAAAATCCTATGCGTATAGCATTTCCACCCAAAGCACTCCACAGCGCAACTTCACCTGGACAAGACCTAACAGGTACTATGCGAATCTATGCCCTCGCCAATGAGACACTTTTGCTCCGGCATCCCTCTGCTGCGGGTTAACTCATTGCTCGCGACAGCCCTTAAAGCCAACTGTAATGAGCCGATTATAAGCCACCGAGAAGGCCGACTATAGCCAAGGCAGCTCATTACGGCGTTCGGCTCGCCGACAACTGTGAACCGACTATAAGCCCCAACATAAGGTGTGGCCAGCCAGGGGCAGTTCACGGTTGACGATCGGCACCCACGCTAGCCGGCCACAGTAAATCGAATAATACCCACGATTACGGGCCATAATGGCCCGGGTAGTTACTGTGCGCGATCTCGGCTCCGATGTGTCTTAAGTGCGGCTGTGGTAAAAAAGAATTAACTCCCCGCGGAGGCGTAAGATGGGTGACAAATGTCTCCAAGACCCACAGCTAGGGAAAGTGACTACAAAGCCCGTTTGCCATGAACTTAAGCACATCGAAGGCCTTCCGTGATTGGAAGTTTTACTTTTTCACTTATTTCAATTTTACTTAAGCAACTTTTCTCCTATCCTCTGTAACAATCCCTGAAGTACAGGACATAGAGAAGGAGACATTCACTAATGAAAGCAAATGCTCACGACAAGATACTGGACCGCATCCCATACTCGGTCACACAGGATATTCAAAGCTGCCATCTACAAGCAAAATATAAAGGGCGGTATTTCCTTCTTTCATAAATACGTGACTATAATTTATTCACACCTCACGCTAACATTGAAAGTCATGAAATTATGTTTAAACAAGAACCTGACATCAAACACAATCTAATTACAAGAATATGCATAGCTATATTTCTCATACAACATGTCAAAATAGCAAAAACATTCAAAAGACAACAGAATCAGCTTAAGTTAAAGAATTACACGTCAAGAATAGAGCTATTTATTACAAGTAGCAAAAATTACAACCTAAGAGTTACGTTACTGTTTTAAGACTAACATATACAACCATGTCAAGTCCACAAAAAAAAAACTTTCCAGGTCGAATCAAGGAGCCGGCTGCGTCGGAGTCTTATCCTTGTCCTGTTGCCCACCTGTCCAGTCAGAGAAAGAATTCATTAGTGATAAGCAACCAAGTTAAAGGAAAGACTAGAAAGGAAGACTTACTAGCATCTGCTCCTTGATCAACTTGATCATCATCCTCCACTTGCACACCTGCCTCCTCAGCTGCAAGCAACCGCATGCCCTCCTTCACCGCCACCTTCTCCTCCTTGGTAAACTGGGCAGTAACGACATCCATCCTAAAGGCCACACCACCCTCCTTATCTGCCTCAGCCTGGGCCTCCTCTAGAGCCCTGAGATAGATCCTAGCCATAACCCGGGGGTAATCATCCATCCAGGACAAGTTACCCTGCCTCCAAGTACGGAAGTACATATCCTGGAGCATCCCCTCCATCAGCCCCTCGTTCTCTTCAAACTCCCTCGTCCGGGCCTCGGAATCCGACAACCTTGCGACGGCGGCATCTCTCTCCAATTGGTATCTCGAGCAGTCAGCCTGAAGGGATTTCCGCATCGCCTCCATCTCCTCCCTCAACTTGGCTTGAGCAAGCTCTGCAGCCTCAAGCTTCCCAGATAACTCCTCTATCTGCTCAAGATCCGCTTTCCGAACCTCGTCCACCGTGGCAATGGCCATATCGATCCGTTCCTTGCAAGTAGCCTCCATTTTCCGCAGTTCGGCCCGGCTGGCCTCTTCCATAGTTTTCTTTAGACGTCCGGAGGCTGCCTCGTGCTGAGAGATCTGGATGGCCTGATCAGCGAGTTGCTTGGCCTGATCGGAAACCACTAACCGCAGTCTTATGTTGGCACTCCCAATTTCCTCCCCGGCCTTGACCAGTCGGGCATGATGCCCCTTCAACTTCCTGGTCTCCTCAGCAATCCGGTCGATATTTGCTTTAGCTTCGTTCCCCATAGCGACAACCCGAGTAGTAAGCAAATCAAGGTCCAGGGACTTGGCCTCATCAAGCACCCTTACCATTGGATTGCGAGGAAGAAGGTGCTCGCCAGTAACCTCATCAAAAGAGATATCATGAGATGTCGGGTCCAGGTCCGGATGACCCGCAAATGGATTACGAGCCAAGCCAGGACGATCAATCTGAGTAACGGTAGGATTTTTCAGACGGGTGCGGAGAGGGTGTGAACTCAGTATCCTCCTCCGTGATATCATGAAGAGGCTGAATTGGGGGCTGAGGACCAGGTGAAGGCTCAGATAGGGAGCGACTCCTCTTTCTCTTTTGAATATCCTCACCAATAACCCCGAGAAGAGGACGGTAGCCGACTACATCCCCAGAACGGTGGGTCGGAGGCTTCGGCTTGACGGAAGCTTTGGAGAGCTTATATTGTTCAAGCCTGTGCCGAAGATCTGAGGTCTTGGCCGTTTTACCTGCTCCTATTATGAAAACCAAGTGTCACCAACATGTATTGAGCCATCATTCAAGAATTAAAAGAGTAAAGTGAAATTCACCTTGAACCGCCGAAGTTGCTTCAGTAGAGGCGCTCCTAGAAGATAAATCAACGCCGGTCCCAACTTTATCGGCTCTCTTAGATTTCTCCGTCCCCTCCAGACCTTCGAAGGCTTGGCGGAAAGCGTCATCCGTCCACTCTTGCATCTTGCCTACTTGCCCAGAAGACAAAGCCCCGACACCGTCGCCACCTCCGGCGCCTTCTCCTCCATCTTCGCCTTGCTCCTCCTCCACCTCTCCCTCCTCTGGGATATCTGGACATGTGCTGGGAGAGGGACCGTCAGACTTTTTGAGCTTCTTCCCCCCGGCAACCGGATGTTTCAGAAAGGGCCTCCTTTTACTGCTCTTCGACTCGGCCCCTTCTTTAGCTTGGGCAGCCTTCTCTTCAGCCGTGTCCCTCTGCTTGACCACGGACTGCTGTGGAAGGATCAAGCTGTACTCCAAGAGTGTAGCGTTCCTGATCAGGTAGGCAGCCGACCTATCTCTCCCAGTAATAGCTTCTATTTCTGCTGCCGTCTGAACCAGGCGGTCATTCTCCACGACCGCAAAACCACCTGTTGCTAGCAAAAAATAAAAACACATAAGAGAAAGTATTGCAACCAGAACGGGAATTAAAAATAAAGCTTTGACTTACATCCGGAGGTGAAGCGCCGAATAGAAACGGAATCATCCCCGACAAAAAACCACTCCTTCTTGAACATGCTGTACTTGGAGTATAAATCCAGGACCGGCTTAAAGGATACGGCCGATTCCAAGCTGATGTAGGGAGAGCCCTTCTTGTAGCCTCTCAAGTTGTACAAATACCGGATCTCCCGGTTGGAAGGAGGACGCCCATATCTCCTCTGGAAGATGACGAAGAGACTCACCAGAATGGCATAAGAGTTGGGCTGAAGCTGGAATGGAGCTACCTTTAGATACGTGAGAAAGCTGACTACCCAGGCATTGAGAGGCGGGATGGCACCACACATGCAATGGTATCTGCTGTAGGCAAAATATCCTTCGGGAGGATCATACGACATCACTCCCGCATCCGGCAATAACATGCGTGCTCGGTCGATCCCGAAAGAGAGAGATATAACATCAAGTTGCTCGCCCTTGAGTAAGCTAGGGAAGTAATCAGGAGGCAAGTTAAGAAGTTCCTGAGGACCGTACCCATCCACTAATGATCTTGGGGTAGGCCCGTGACGGACAGGTCCTGGCTGAGCCGGGGGCACTGAGGAAGGCTCTTCTCTATCCTGAGATCTTTTCTTCTCTGATCGGGTTTCCACTCTTTGAGACATTTATCTGCAAACACAAGAAAGTACGTCGTTAAAACATACAAGCAGTATAGTTTGGAATCTCACTTGTAATTCAAAATACGAGTTTCATTCGGCAATTCAAGTGTGAGAGTGTCATTCGGTACTTGGACACATGAGTTTCATTCGGCAGTTCAAATCTGAGAGTGTCATTCGGTACTTGGACACACGAGTTTTATTCGGCAGTTCAAATGTGAGAGTGTCATTCGGTACTTGGACACACGAGTTTCGTTCGGCGGTTCAAGTGTGAGAGTGTCATTCGGTACTTGGACACACAAGTTTCATTCGGTAATCCAAGTCCCCATGTCCATTCGGTGATACAACGCAAAGCCATTCGGCGAAAGGAGACTAATTACCTGATTCAGCAAGCTAAAGTGATTCGGCAGTGGGGTAAGCTTCGGAAAGGGAGGATCTCATTCGGCTGTCAAGCTTGGTAGAAGAATGACGAAGGCCTAACACCTCTACTTATAGGAAAATAAAGGACACCGGACCAACTGGACCGGCACTCAGGGACTGAATGAAGATGACCTAGAAACAAAGTAAGCCGTATGCCAGCATACGCCCCACTTTGGGGGGCAAATGTTGGGCGAATTCTCACCACCGGACCAGAATAACCGGACCAGCCACCCTCCAAATTAAAGCAAACCAACTCTTCCACCAGAACCACCGAACCAAAGCTCCACCGGTCCATTCACCTACCACCGAATTAAAACTCAATGCCGGACCAACTCCATACCAACTCGATGCCGGACCAACTCCATACCAACTCGATGCCGGACCAACTCAACTCCATACCAACTCGATGCCGGACCAACTCCATACCAACTCGATGCCGGACCAACTCAACTCCATACCAACTCGATGCCGGACCAACTCAACTCCATACCAACTCGATGCCGGACAGTCCCAACTCCATACCAACTCAATGCCGGACCAACTCCATGCCAACTCAATGCCGGACCAACTCAATGCCGGACCAACTCCATAATGGACCAACTCCATGCCGGACCAACCATCGCCGGACCAAATGCTACCGAACCAAATTTGCCAAGCCAGATTGTATCAGCCCGGGCCCATCAGCAGCTGTATACATACAAGACCCCTACCCCCAGCCTCACTCTATAAATAGAGGGGCAGAAAGCTTTGTACTTGTAATCTAGATCCCTAACACACTTCCTCGGATGAGAAACATGAAAAACATCATGGACTCCTACCAAACTACTCGGTTACTCTACTCTATACGTTGGTTTCCCGATCCTTTCTAAAATAGGAAATGGTCCTACGAATCTCGGTGCTAACTTCCCTGTTTTCCCGAACCTGATAACGCCTTTCATCGGCGATACTTTGACGAAAACATGATCTCCAACAGAGAACTCTAAATATTTCCATCTTCTATCTGCATAGCTCTTTTGCCTAGACTGAGCTTCCTTCATTCTCTTTCTTATCAGCTCAATCTTCTTTGCAGCTTCTCTTATCAAATCGGGACCTGATGTGCATATTTTTACCACCATATTTAATCTATTTAAATAAAATAAATTATCATATTGGGTATTTTAACTTGTTTAAACCAAAATTCAAATTATTTCAAATCGTCACATATTCATCTTCATCCAAGGGCAAAATGGTCATTTTTGTGCATATATTAATTTTCTAAAATTTAATTGAAAATTTCAATGTTATTTTGTAGGAATTTAAATTCGAATACAAGTGGCTTCATGAAGATATATGCATGCATAAGAGTGAATACAAAGGAATGAAGATGGAAATAATTCATTTCATGGATCATGGAAGACCCCACCTACCCACATACCTTCATGTACAAATTAGAGGCTAATGCACATGCTAATAGAGTTTAAAGCTTCATGCACATCTAAATGAGGATTATTTGAAGCTAATGATTACTTAGCCTCCACACTTCCTAAGAGGGTATTTTGGGCATTCCCCAAAAAAGTAAATTAGGGTTTCTAACTTGTATAAATACCCCATATCTTCATGTAATCCTCTCTTCCACTTAGTTAGTTTTGGGCTTAGAAATAAAAGAAAGCTTCTCTTTTCTTTTCATGGCTACTTAGCCATTTCTTTCATGTAACTTTCTTTTTTTTATGCAATGTTAATTAGTGATTTCTCTCCAGTTACATTCTTCTCTTCTTATGTTAGTAGTGTAGTTTATTGTCCATGCAAGTAGGTTAGTGTTTACTTCTTTTTACTTAGCTTTTCTTTTCATTTTGCTCTCTTTTTACTTTTGTTTTATTTCATGTTGCAAGCTACAAGTGTTGATATGATAACACAAATGAGAGGCTAATCCCTTCAATTTAGGGGTAATGAAGCCTCTAATCATGTAGCTTCAACAATTTGATAATCTTTGCTCTCTTTTTGTGCTTCATGGAAAGTTGATGTTTATGTAATTTTGTGTTTGGTATTGAGTTTGATAGCCTATGTTGTTCAAAACAAATAGGCTATGCTTAGTCATATGAATCACAAATTGCCTCTTCATCTACATATGATTATGACAATAAAGTGAATGTTGAAATTGGAATTTGATGGTCTATATTTCTAATTAATAGTTAATAGACCATACTTAAAATAGATTTTGCTTTCAACTTGTCGTCATTTCTCATGAGAATTAAAAGTTGTTTAAAAGTTGTGTTATAGTTTGATGGCTTATGTGAGCTAATTAATAACACAAATGAGCCATACCTATGATAAACACATCATTTAAACTCACTTATGACCAAAAAAGAGAGATCATAATTTCATAATTTGTCGTACTATATGATCTTGAGAGTGAAATTATCTCTAAATTGTCATTTAACTCTCATATTTTTTATCACTTTCTTTTTGTCATTTTTCTGACATTTTCTAGCTAATCACTCTAAATCTTTGGTTAATTTGATTGAATAGAAATTTTAAAAACAACAATTCCCTGCAGATTGACCCGTACTCGCCACGTACTACGATAGTACGCCGTGGGCTTGCGGTATAAATTTAATTCAAAATTTACCGGCGGTTTTCTAATCCGATAGAAAATCCATCGTTAAACAAGTTTTTAGCGCCGTTGCCGGGGAAGTAGTTTTGATTTTAATTTTCTATTCTTCGAATTATTTTCGTTTGATTTTTGTGTGTTTTTATTTCGTGTGTGTATTGCATTTAAAAAAAATTATGTGTTTGTGTTGACATTTTGTTTGTGGGTTTGTTGTTTGATTTTTGTTTACAATTTGTTGTGTGCTTGTAGTCCTATTTTGCATTTGCATTCTCTTAAAAAAAGGCACATCACAATTTCAAAACAAAAACAAAAACATTTTATTTCATTTTCTATTGTACAATTTACATTTCATTTTTACAACTTACATTGCATTTACAATTTACAAAAAAAAAAAGAAAACTGTACATTTGTGCACTGTTCACTGTGCACAACCCTGCACAACCAATCTTCTCTGTTTTGCATTTTCATTTCTTTCATTTGCTTTGTCCATCTGCTATGACAATTCACTTCTGTTACTTCACAATACAGCCTTCACCAGCCTCTATCTAAAATCTATGCCAAACTGTGCACCACCTCTTCAACCACTTCAAGCTTGCACTTAACCCAGCAAACAGCTACCAACAAACATTGCATCACATAAATACCACTGCATCATCGAACATCATAACTTCAAAACTTTCACTCCAAACATTCCTCTACATTTCTTCATATCACCTTCTTGCTGTCAGTCCAACCACCATCATTCAACAATCACTGCCTTTCCCCACCTGACAACACAACAAGCATCTTCATATCAACAGCATATCCATAACCATTTCATTTCACAAACTCCCTGCTCCTCCTCTTATACAACAGCTCCACCTCCACTGTCATCTCCACAACATACAACAAATCATCCACTACCTCATTTGGCTGCTCGACCAACCAGTTCACTGCCTTTTCAATACTCCAAATTTCTCCAACCATCACACTGCAATACCATTACAACTCCACTTCATCATCACCCACCCTGACCGCCTCCTTGCAGCTATAACTGCTTGTTTATTCACAACATCACCGATACAACATTACTGTTCACCTTACTGTGCCATACCATTCGCATTTGATCACCATCAGCATTGATCATCACCACTAGGCCAATACCTCAGTCCTCTGTCACATACCCTCTGTCAACTATTTCAAGCAACTGCTGTCAAAACTGCTTACCCATCATCTTCAATCTGCCGCCAGTCTTATTACAACTGAACTGGTCCACTGCGACCACCACTACCCAATTGCATACCATTTCTAACCACCATTCATTGCCCTATACAAACAACCTGTGCACTTCACCCTCTCTGCTCATCATTCAACCATAATTTCGCCATTGTGCCACATTACTAACAGAACTTGCCTTCAACAAAACTACCCATTCAACTGCTGCCTGAAGATACTTCTCTACATCCCCCACTTCACAAACACCCACCATCATCTCTACTTCGACAAACATCGACACCCTCAAACAAACTTCTCCTCTTTCTGCAGCTACAGCTACAACTACAAACTACAACAAAACTTGAAACATCACCTTTTCACCTTTTCACATTCAAAACTTTAACAAACTTCTGTCAGCAAACTTCCTTTCTACCTTTTCACATTTTCACATTCAAACACAACTTGAAATACTACTGTCAACCAACTTGAAATACCGCTGTCACAAACTTCAATAAAACTTCAACAAAACTTCAACAAAACCACCTTTTCACATTCAAATACAACTGCCTATCTACCATTTCTGCTTGCCTTGAAACATCAGCACATTCGCATAAATACATCCATCGATCTATAGCAACTGCAGTTCCATCCAATCCACCACACTGCTAAAGTCAATTCCACAACTTGATCGAACAAACCTTCCACCGACACAGCTCTATCCATCCACCAAAACTGTTATTCACTGCAAACAAACAACTACACCACAACACATATCATCATCGTCTTCTCTCTGCCCCTAACTCTCAAATACAACAGCAACACAAACCACTTCAGACTACATACCACAGATACATAGTGCACTAGAATCAACATACCTGAAAACTGTCAAATCCATACCTCTTCAAACAACACAATTCCTCTACAACTCCCCAAGCCAATCAAATTGCCTGAAACACATCATCGACCAGAGCAACCGGAGCTCCCTTCCAAAACGACGGCAATCACAGCAACGAAACAGTCCAACCACGGTCTTCCTTCCATCCAAAAAAACAACTTCAAACTATCGTGACTTCCAAACCACAATATCCACCACCATTTGCCACTTCAATCCATCGCCTTCACCAAAATAGCCGCCACCCAACTCCCTCGCCAATTCCCAATTCGATAACCCCACAGCAATCATCGCAATCGACGCCGAACCAACCTCCAACCGCGATCTCCTTCTCCAATCCTCCATCGATCACCACTGCCTTTTCGAACCACTTCCTCCCACTACTCCACTGCCATACTTGCCTCGCACACCAGAATCAACTACAAAATCGTAGTATAATACCTCCAACTCCACCGAAAATAAAAAAAAATTGAATCGTGGAAGTCGATTTAATTAGGGAGTGCGATTTCTGGAAATCTGAGGATATGGAAATTGCGAAATACGATTTGCAGAGTGACTGTGTCATTTTAATTGATTAAGAACTGGGAGTGTGTTTTAATTTGTTTAATCGAGTTGGGCTGGGCCCTAGTTTTTCCTAAAAAAACAAGAAAAAAAACAAATAAGTTTTGTTTTGTTTGGAAATCATTTATTTCGTTTTGTTTATTTTGATTTTAATAGTTTTGATCCTTTGTTTAGTTTCTCCTTTGATTAAAAAAAAACTTTAGTTTGTTTTGTTCTCGTTCAATTCTTCTCTTAAAAAAAAAGAAATAATATAACAAGTTTCAATTATTTTGTTTTCAATTGTTTTGTTTTCTTTTGTTTTGTGGTGTTTTCATTTATTTTGTTTTGCTTTGTTTTTTTTTTTCATCAAAAAAAACTGTATATATATCTTTGTTTTAATTTTAGGTTGCCAAAGCAGAAATTCAGAAGGAGAACTACTGCCAAAAATAATAACTGCCTGCTTGCTTATAAAATTTGCTGCTTTTAACCCCTATCTATTTTTTTATTTGTCTTGCATTGTTGTTTGCTTGCATAAAAAATTTCAAAAACAAAATCCATTCTAGTTGCATTGTTAATACACGTTTAATTTCTGCTTTGCACTTCATCATAGATTTTGATTAACAATAACAGTTTTGATAACACTTAATTGTATATTGACAAGTTGTCTTCTTTGAACAATTTATTTTCTTGGTGTCTAGGCTACGGCAGAGCAATAATCAGTTATAAATATTACGGTAATTCGTAAATATTATACTGAATTGTTTCTCTGAAGGTACTTAAACCTTCGGCTGCATTGCTACGATGATTGGTGGTGCATCGATAAATCCTGCCCGTTACCTGGCTGAGAACTATCTTGTTGATTTAAGACAAAGTGTGATTATGCAATTTTGGGTTAACTTAGGATATATAATTTGTAATTAGATCCTTGCATTCATTTAGTTGCATTAGTTCATGCATATTTAAAAAAAAAAATTTCAAAATCCAAAACTAAAAAAAATTTGTTAATATTCCTTAAAATTTTGTTTTTTAATCCTTTCTTTTGTATTTTTTTTAATCAAAAAAATCCAAAAAATATATAATCTTTCAAAAAAGCCAAAAAAATTTGAATATCCAAAATCAAAACAAAAATCAATTTCCCTTTTGAAAAATAATTTCTATTTGTAATTATTTTTTTTTATAAAAAAAATCCCAAAAACATTTATGAAAATGTCCGAATTTCCATATTCACATGAACTCTACGATAGTTGTGAAAATCAATATAATCCATATAATTTCACTTCAAATTCTTATGGATATTTCAACAACAACTATTTTTTAAACGATTCGAGTTTCGAACCACAAAATTTTCAAAATGACGAACAAACCTCGATTCTCGAAAATAGCATTGATATGATTTCATCTTTACTCGAACTCTCTACACAAAAAAATCAAGGGATAAATGATTTGTGTAATTCATATTTGTGCAATGATTCAAGACCAAGTTTTCAAAGTGATCAGAACTTGAATTCACTTCAAAATGCAAATGATTTCGAGTATAACCCATGCCAATTCAATTTTGAACTCCAAAATGAATTTCAAAATCAAAACGAAAATGTGATCCACTTTTCAAATAATTTTGGCATTGGTAATAATCTCAACTACGATACGAGTGAAATTTTTTGTTCTCAACAAATCCAAATCGAAAATTCTCAAGTTAATAACTATAAATTGGATTTTGTTGAGCAAATGAACAAAATTTACGATGATCACATGGATTCGTTGTTTGAAACATATGAAACAACGTGGAAAACAAAATCAGATTCCAACGTGTGACGAGTTAAGTAATAATCCATCTTTTACCAGAATTGACGATTTTAAAATAACAACTTTTGAAATGGAAAATGACGATCTTAATGAAGTTGTTGAAAAAACGGTAATTGAGTTGGATTTCAATTATTTTGAGGGTGTGGAACCAAATTTAAAATTCGATCTTTCTTTTCACGATTTCAAAAATTTGAATACAACAACTTTGGATTTTGAACTTGAGATACGCAATGAAGTTGTTGATAATCCTAATAAGTAAGACGAATTAATGAACACAAATTTTATGGAATTTTCGAAGACGAATTGTTAAATCCCGAAGGGGTAGATTTAAATCACCATTTTGATTTTGAAATCGATAATTCTGAAGAATTTTTCAATGAAGAGCTTGAATTTCAATTTGGTGAAAATAAACTTGAACTTCAACCTATTGTTTTATCGACCCCAAAAATCATCGAAAATAAAACAACTCGTACGATTTTTAATAAAACAACATTCGTTTTTCGAAACCAGCGTTCAACTTCGAAATCTTTTACGATTTGGTTTTCTGAGCTTAAGCTGTGTCTCGCATGCTTGACGAGACAAATGAATCGGTCTTTGGAAGACCGTTTCATTTACTTTTTGACGATATACTTTCTGAACTCTTGTAAATAATAATCTTTTCATTTTCATGTAAATATAGGTCATCTTTTTATTTTTGTTTTATTTTTCTCCTTTCACTTGGGTTGACTGTGGGGACACAGTCAAAATCAAGTGTAGGGGAGACTCATTTTCTTTTTGATTTTTCATGATTAATTTTTCATTTTTCCTCCAAAAAAAACTCAAAAAAAAAATTTCAAAAACAAATTTTTTAAGCATTTTGATTTATTTTTAAAGAAACACTATAAGATAAATATATTGTTTTGGTTTATTAAATTGAAATTTTTGAAAATTTATTCATCTTAACAAAAATAAAAATGAAGTTTGATTACAAATAACAATGGTTTAACTAGTATATAGGAAGATTCATACGTGTTAATTATTAAATACATCCTAATTGAAAATCTTTGTTTTAAAAATGGTTGATTTAAAGTAATGATATAACATTTTTTTGTATTCTAAGTTAAATGGTGCTAAGATGATTTTGCAAAACTCTGTCTTAAAAAAAAATAGAATATATATATATATATTTGCATATATGTATATATTTTTAATAAACACCTAGAGTCATGTGTTCACACTCATGTGTTCACTCGCCATACTCTGTACCCTTCTCACGTAAATCCAAAAGGCAGTGCACGATCGGTATATCTGACCTCAGTTTATCTGAGTTAGGTGTGTGTATATAAAAATTATTTTACTAATAATGCCTACAGTTAATAAGTGTTCACACTTGTGTGTTCACTCGCTACACTCTGTATTCCCCTCACATCAGTCCGCAAGGCAGTGCATGGGTAATATATCTGGCCTCAGTTTATCTGAGTTAGGCATACATAAATATTGTTAATATAAATAAAATTTTCAAATAAAAAAATTTAGAGAGAGTAAGCAATTGATAACTTCATTTTTGTTGGAAATTTTGACAAGTAAAAGGTCTTAAATTTCTTGATAATGACCAAAACTTATATTTAACTCATTTGTGTCTATTTAAAAGTGAATCCTTCATTTGTAAATATTTTCAAAAACTCGCATTCATCTCTTTGTAAATAATTCTTGCATTTTGTAAATATTTTCATCTTGCATTTGGATTTTGTGGGTAGTATCCATTGAAAATACTCACGAGACAACACTCGTCCTACTGGGGACACCCAAAGGTTTAACGGCTTGTTGCATACGCTCAATGCAATCGTATTCCCTATGAAAGCGGATTTATCTTAGCTTTTCTTTATTCGAGGACGAATAAAAAGATAAGTGTGGAGGTATTTGATGTGCACGTAAATATGCATATTTTTACCACCATATTTAATCTATTTAAATTAAATAAATGATCAAATTAGGTATTTTAACTTGTTTAAACCAAAATTCAAATTATTTCAAATCGTCACATATTCATCTTCATCCAAGGGCAAAATGGTCATTTTTGTGCATATATTAATTTTCTAAAATTTTAATTGAAAATTTCTATGTTATTTTGTATGAATTTAAATTCAAATACAAGTGGCTTCATGAAGATATATGCATGCACAAGAGTGAATACAAAGGAATGAAGATGGAAATAATTCATTTCATGGATCATGGAGTACCCCACCTACCCACATACCTTCATGTACAAATTAGAGGCTAATGCACATGCTAATAGAGTTTAAAGCTTCATGCACATCTAAATGAGGATTATTTGAAGCTAATGATTACTTGGCCTCCACACTTCCTAAGAGGGTATTTTGGGCATTCCCCAAAAAAGTGAATTAGGGTTTCTAACTTGTATAAATACCCCATATCTTCATGTAACCCTCTCTTCCGCTTAGTTAGTTTTGAGCTTAGAAATAAAAGAAATCTTCTCTTTTCTTTTCATGGCTACTTAGCCATTTCTTTCATGTAAATTTCCTTTTTTTATGCAATGTTAATTAGTGCTTTTCTTCATTTACATGCTTCTCTTCTTATGTTAGTAGTGTAGTTTATTGTTCATGCAAGTAGATTAGTGTTTACTTCTTTTTACTTAGCTTTTCTTTTCATTTTGCTCTCTTTTTACTCTTGTTTTATTTCATGTTGCAAGCTACAAGTGTTGATATGATAACACAAATGAGAGGCTAATCCCTTAAATATATGGGTAATGAAGCCTCTAATCATGTAGCTTCAACAATTTGATAATCTTTGCTCTCTTTTTGTGCTTTATGGAAAGTTGATGTTTATGTAATTTTGTGTTTGGTATTGAGTTTGATAGCCTATGTTGTTCAAAACAAATAGGCTATGCTTAGTCATATGAATCACAAATTGCCTCTTCATCTACATATGATTATGGCAATGAAGTGAATGTTGAATTTGAAATTTGATGGTCTATATTTCTAATTAATAGTTAATTGACCATACTTTAAATAGATTTTGCTTTCAACTTGATGTCATTTTTCATGAGAATTAAAAATGTTTTAAAGGTTGTGTTATAGTTTGATGGCTTATGTTGAGCTAATTAATAGCACAAATGAGCCATACTTATGATAAACACATCATTTAAACTCACTTATGACCAAAAAATAGAGATCATAATTTCATAATTTTTTGAACTATAAGATCTAGAGAGTGGAATTATCTCTAAATTGTCATTTAACTCTCATATTTTTTATCACTTTCTTTTTGTCATTTTTCTTACATGTTCTAGCTAATCACTCTAAATCATTGGTTAATTTGATTGAATATAAATTTTAAAATCAACAATTCCCTACGGATCAATCCGTACTCGCCACATACTATGATAGTACACCGTGCGCTTGCTGTATAAATTTAATTCCAAATTTATCGGCGGTTTTCTAATCCGATAGAAAATCCATCGTTAAACATGACCAATGACTAATCTATCTTCGGTCTCTAACCAACATGCGGGAGATTTCCATGTCTTCCATATAAAGCTTCAGACGGTGCCACACCTTCAAAGCAAAAAATCACTGCAACTAACTCAAAGTCATGAGTCGGGTATCTTACTTCATGTGATCTATGCTGTCTAGAAGCATAGGCAATCACTTTGCCTCTCTGCATTATCACTGCTCCTAATCCAGTTTCACACACATCTGTATAAACTACCAAACCTTGATTTCCCCCTGGAACAACCAATATAGGTGCATGGGTCAATAAGTGTTTCAAGCTCTGGAATGCTCCCTCACACTTATCGGTCCAAACAAACTTCACATCTTTTCGCATTAGCTTGGTCATCGACGCTGCTACCCGTGAAAAATCCTTTATAAACCTCCAGTAATATTCGGTCAATCCAAGAAAACTTCTTATCTCAGTCACTATTTCTGGCTTCTTCCAACTATTCACTGCTTCAATCTTAGTTAGATCTACTGCCAATCCTTTTTCTGAAACTACATGACCAAGAAATTTCACCTCCTTCTTCCAGAATTGACACTTCGAAAACTTCGCCTTCAGCTGATGTTCTCTCAAAGTCTCAAGAACCAATCTAAGATGAACTTCATGCTCTTTCTCATCCTTAGAGTATATCAAAATATCATCTATGAACACCAACACGAATCTATCTAAGTGCTCTCTGAAAATTTGGTTCATCAAGTCTACAAAGAATGTCGGCGCATTAGTTAGTCCGAATGGCATAACTAACCATTCGTACGATCCATATCGAGTCCTAAACGCCGTCAAAGGTATGCTATCCTCTGCCACTCAAAGCCGATGAAAACCTGTCGCCAAATCCAACTGAGAGAATACCTTGGCTCCACTCAACTGATCGAACAAATCGTCAATTTTGGGCAATGGATATATATTCTTTATCGTCCTCTCATTCAACTTACAATAATCGATACATAGCCTCAACGATTCGTCTAGCTTCTTAGCAAACACTGCGGCTGCTCCCTAAGGTAAACTGACGCAGCGGCGAATAACTAAAATGGATGAAACGGTGAAAGTAGCAATTAGTGGATTGAAAATACCAAACGCCCAAATCCGTTGATCTCAAAGATACCGGATTCTAGCTATCTTCGTCACGTTGATCGCGCACGATGCCGTGAAAGAAGATCTACAATTCTTCGAATGTTGATCAAGCGCACTTGATACCGTGAATTGGCTTCAATAATCGTTGATTCGAGCGCACTCGAATGCCGAAGGTGGAGATAGGAGATTACACTCAACTACCAATTTCAAAGAGGCACAACGCACTCAAAAAAAAGTTTATTCAAAATCAACTAACTTTACAAATGACACCACCATCCTTATTTATAGGGTTACAACTCACACGACTCAATAGAGTACACGACCTAACATAGTACACGACCTAACATTGGTCGCGACCTACGACCTACCATACAACACAACCCTTACATCACAAAGCCTTTACGACCTAAAATATACACAACGACGTACGATTTAACAAACATAAGGAAAATTACAACACATGCGACTTAACATATTTACAACACAGAAATCTAACATGACTTAGGACATCAACGACCTAAGAACATTGCGACCTAAGAACTCAAACGACATAACATATCCTCCAGGAGCGACTTAGCGGCCTATCTTTCCAGCGACTTAAGCTTTAGCATCCAGTAGCGATCTAATGGAACTCGGCAGCGACCTAACTTCTCAGCGGCATAAGGTCGAGCAACCTAACATAGGTCATAATTCGTTCCCGCGACCTAACTTAGGTCGTAGCTCGTTGGCTCTAGGTCGCGACTTACCATAGGTCGTTAACTTGCTTGAGCGACCTAAGGAACCTAGGTGATATGAGGTTTTCTTTAACTCGCTGGACCGGTTCCCATGATTCACTAGGTCGCTTTGACGACCTACCAACATACTAGGTCGTAACACGCTGGTTCGTAGCGACCTAAGATAAGGTGGCTTCCTGCTAGGCCGTTGGCGGCATAGGTCGTTAGCTGACTTGAGCGACCTAAGGAAATGGTTTCTGGAAATCTTTATACGACCTAAACTTAAACGACCTACTCTGGAGCGATCCAAAGCACGCGGCGTTGCCTCTTGTACCTCGTTAGCTCGTAATTTATTAGGTCGTTTGCGACCTAGGATTTGCGACCTATTGGATTTTATGAGTTCTGGAGCAGCTTCGATCTCGTGACCATGGTGCGCTGCATCATACTCCCCCAGTTGACAGAAATTCATCCTCGAATTTACTGTTCCTTCTTCTTCGACCAGCTCATTCTCGTGAAATGGCACCAAGTGTTTGACATTGACAATGTTAGCAATAGGAAAGTGTTCCGACAAACTCAATTTATAAACATTCTCATTAATTCCTTTCACGACTTCTAAATGACCATTCCTTCTAGCTTCTAGCTTGTTGTAAGTTCCAAAAAGAAATCGATCATTGGTAAACACTGCATTCATAAAATCTCCTTCCTTGCATTCAACGCTTCGTCGCTTAATCTCTGCTGATTGCTTATATTTCTCAGTTGCCTTAAGAAATCGTTCCTGTACAACTTTGTAGCATCCTTGCAACTCATTCACAAAAACATTAGCCCGTTTAATCACCCCTCTCTGCGGTGGCACTGTTGATAAATCTAACGGTCCTTTAGGAATTGTTGAATAAACTGCCTGGAATGGACTGAACCCAGTGCTACGATTAACTGCGTGGTTGTGTGCAAACGCAAATGCCCAAATGCTACGATTAACTACATGGTCGTGTGCAAACTCTGCTTGACATAACTTCGAATCCCAACTTTTCAAATTATCATCCACGAGGCATCGCAATAGATTACCTAGGGATCTGTTCTCAACTTCAGCTTGTCTATCCGTCTGTGTATGATTAGCGCTACTAGATTTCAACTTAGTCCCAGCCATTTTCCATAGACTCATCCAGATATGGTTCAGAAAACGAGTATCTCTTTTCGAAACAATAGATTCAGGTAATTCATGAAATCGATAGATCTTTCTGGAGTATAACTGAACGACATTAACGGCCTCTGCAGTCTTCTTATAGATAATGATATGAACCAATTCTGGAAAACGGTCAACCGTCACATAAATAGATCATTGCCATGTTGCGTTCGCGGCAGTTCCAAAACAAAGTCCACACTAGCATCCTTCCGTAATTTAGCATGTATATGCAACGACATACATAAACTTGCATTTGTCGTGGTCTTCTTTGAAACTTGTCGATTATGGCTCCTCTGCACAGACCCTTCAACTCCCTTCCTTAGTGACGGTTCAAAATAAGACTGTGAGATTAACTGCATAGTACGATCACAGCTCAAGTGTCTTCCTACATGTAAGTCTTTGATAAATTTCATTTGCCAACTGCAATCTGTAGTAGACAACTGACTTCCTTCGACTAGCAACCCATCAACCAGTTTTCTCAACTCTTCCTGCTCTGTCGGACACATATGATAACGTGGCCTATGTGGGACAATAGCATCTGGCATTTGATCAACATGATATTGTATGTCCCTCAGTGGCGGTACCTCCTTGGGCAACTCTGCAGGGAGTACATCTTCGAATTCATTTACCACTGGCTCATCCTCCTCAGGAGTCTCGAGATCTTTACTGGTTTCATTCCCATTCAACATAAACTCTTCCGCTCTATCCTCCACTTCTTTAACAAACTCTTCTGTAGATAATAGACTAATCGAATCCACCTTCTTCACTGATAAATTACCCCCTTCATCTCTTGACACACTTTCTTCATCCTCATCAAACTTTGCTGGTTGAGAATTTTCAACTTCATGTTCATCATACTTTGTTGATTGAAAATCATCAACTTCCTTTTTATCAAACTTTGCTGGTTGTGAATTTTCAACCTCATGT
Organism: Allium fistulosum; assembly: GCA_030737815.1. Classification (NCBI taxonomy): domain Eukaryota; kingdom Viridiplantae; phylum Streptophyta; class Magnoliopsida; order Asparagales; family Amaryllidaceae; genus Allium; species Allium fistulosum. The sequence goes on along the minus strand of CM060908.1, from coordinate 78,030,813 downwards.
TCGTCAAACTTCGTTGGTTGAAAAACATCAACTTCATCTGTATCTAACTTCGCGGATTGTGAGTAATCAACTTTATGGTCATCAAACTTCGTGGGTTGAGAAGAATCTACTTTATCTTCCACTTCAACATTATCTTTCACTTCTTCAACAAATTCTTTTGAAGATATTAAATTAGTTGCTTCCACCTTCTTCTCTGGCTTGCAGTCTCTTTGTTCACGCTTCTTAAGAACTAAGGTAATTTTGGTTCCTTCGAACATGAAACTGTAACTATTGGCGTGACTATTATGTTGTACAGCTCGATCATACTGCCATGTACTTCCCAATAGTAGGTGACATACATCCATATCGACAACATCACACCATATATTGTCTTTGTACTTTTTCCCAATAGAAAATGTAATCAATGCTCGTCTTCCCACTATCACTTCTTCACCTTCCTTTATCCATGCCAGTTTACACGGTCTAGGGTGTTTTTCAGTCTTCAACCCTAACTTCTTAATAGCTTCTTCATAGATAAGGTTATCGCAACTTCCCGCATCAATAATGAATTTACAAACCTTTCCCAAGATAGTACAGGTAGACTGAAAAATATTGTTCCTTAGCCAATAGAATCATTCTCATGCTTTGGCAAATGACACCCTTCGTCTCTATGACCATGTATGTTTCTATGATCATGCAAATCCCTTCTACTCGGTCTTTTGACATCACGACATGGTTCATTGTCAAACCCATGTTGACTTCTTCTCTCTTCCCCATGGTGATCTCGTCTTACTGAAATTGATGATTCCCTTTTATCTTGATAAGTTTATGGCGACACCCTCCTTGCTTCCGTAACCGATGGCGAAACTCTGTTTCCTCCATGGTTCAAGACTGGTGACCTTCCTCTTTGACTTTGATTCAAATCCATCATCAACTTCTCCAACTTTCCAAAACCTTTATTGAACTTCTCTTCGAGGTTATCACTAATTCGTTGCTCTATTGCCTTAGCATCTTCTCTTCTATACACATCGGCAATATTCTGATGGCGATTACCTCTTCTCGGATGCATGATTGATCTTCAACAAATCTTCAAAAAAATTCTAACACAAACTTCAAAAACTTCAACTTAGCTTGGCTCAACTCTCAATTGGCTCGGCTTGAACTCTTCAATAGGAATTGGCTCCAAAGACTTGGCTTAGCTATGATTGGCTAAGTATAGCTCTGATACCAAATGACGCAGCGGCGAATAACTGAAATGGATGAAACGGTGAAAGTAGCAATCAGTGGATTGAAAATACCAAACGCCCAAATCCGTTGATCTCAAAGATACCAGATTCTAGCTATCTTCGTCACATTGATCGCGCACGATGCCGTGGAAGAAGATCTACAATTCTTCGAACGTTGATCAAGCGCACTTAATACCGTGAATTGGCTTCAACAATCGTTGATTCGAGCGCACTCGAATGCTGAAGGTGGAGATAGGAGATTACACTCAACTACCAATTTCAAAGAGGCACAAAGCACTCAAACAAAAGTTTATTCAAAATCAACTAACTTTACAAATGACACCACCATCCCTATTTATAGGGTTACAACTCACACGACTCAATAGAGTACACGACTAACATAGTACACGACCTAACATTGGTCGCGACCTACGACCTACCATACAACACAACCCTTACATCACAAAGCCTTTACGACCTAAAATATACACAACGACATACAATTTAACAAACATAAGGAAAATTACAACACATGCGACTTAACATATTTACAACACAGAAATCTAACACGACTTAGGACATCAGCGACCTAAGAACATTGCGACCTAAGAACTCAAACGACATAACATATCCTCCAGGAGCGACTTAGCGGCCTATCTTTCCAACGACTTAAGCTTTAGCATCCAATAGCGATCTAATGGAACTCGGCAGCGGCCTAACTTCTCAGCGGCATAAGGTCGAGCGACCTAACATAGGTCGTAATTCGTTCCCGCGACCTAACTTAGGTCGTAGCTCGTTGGCTCTAGGTCGCGACTTATCATAGGTCGTTAACTTGCTTGAGCGACCTAAGGAACCTGGGTGATATGAGGTTTGCTTTAACTCGCTGGACTGGTTTCCATGATTCACTAGGTCGCTTGGACGACCTACCAACATACTAGGTCGTAACACGCTGGTTCGTAGCGACCTAAGATAAGGTGGCTTCCTGCTAGGCCGTTGGCGGCATAGGTCGATAGCTGACTTGAGCGACCTAAGGAAATGGTTTCTGGAAATCTTCATACGACCTAAACTTAAACAACCTACTCTGGAGCGATCCAAAGCACGCGGCGTTGCCTCTTGTATCTCGTTAGCTCGTAATTTATTAGGTCATTTGCGACCTAGGATTTGCGACCTATTGGATTTTATGAGTTCTGGAGCAGCTTCGATCTCGTGACCATGGTGCGCTGCATCATAAACTACTCGGTTTAATAAAACTATTACCTTCCAAATCCACCAACTGCACCTTCAACTCCCTCATCTCTGTAGGTGTCATCCGACTTGGGGGTCTACTTACCGGTTCTGCACCAGGCACCAAATCTATCTGAAACTCAATGGCTCGTTTCGGTGGCAATCCTAGCACCAGCCCGAAGACATCTACGAATTCTCTAGCTACGAAAACTCGATTCAACTCGTCTTCTAACTCCATAACTCCCAACAAAGCATTCACCTCACAGCTAGGGCTTTCTACGGCATATACAATCCGTTCAATACAATCAGGGTGTTTAAGTGATATTTTCCTATCGTGGCAAAATATCCTAGCATCGTACTTACTTAGCCAATCCATGCCCAATTTAATTCCAAACTCTATAAAGTCAAATATATGCAAACTGCAAACAAAGGTGTAACCTAACAAGTCAAACTCCAAGTGGTCACACTTCATCCCAAGTGTCGCATAACCTCATATCGAATTTGCAACTCTTAAGGAAGTAACTAAATATGTAGGTTCCAGGTTAAGCTTATCTACCAAACATCGAGATATAAAAGAATGTGATGTACCAGTATCAAACAAAACGCTAACAGACATATCATGGATATGAAGCGTACCTCCCAATACTGATTTCCCTTTCTCCTGAGTCGTTGCCTCGAGGTAGCTGGTTCCAATGTAAATACTTTTCCTCTTCCTTCCTTTGCTGGTTCCTTGCATTGGTTCTTATAGTGGCCAATCTAAACGCAATTGAAGCACTTGATGTTCTTCTTTCCGATCACTTCCTTCACCTTTTCTGTGCGGCATTCATTAGCAAAGTCACAATTCTTGTTGCACTTATAACAAACCACCTCATATTTCCCTTCTTTGTTGCTCCACCTTTCTGAACACCCTTCTTATGAAAGAACTTCCTCTTCTGGCCTTGCCCAACCTGGACCTCCTTCGCCTTACTCTTCTCTAGACAAGGAAGCATCTCCTTGTATCTCTAAGCCATCTCTACAACCACATCACAAGGGTCTCTAATATGAGGTAATGTAGCCCTTGCCAACTCAGGCTTCAACCCCCTTATGAACTTCTCATTCCTCTTCATTACTGTATCAACAGTGGCATATCCATATCTAGCCAATTCTTCAAACCTACTAGCATACTCCAAAAAAGTCTTCTCTCCCTGCTCTTGCTCAGCAAACTTTCAGATCAAAACAGACTACACCATCATCAACATGAACCTCTCCTAGAACCTCCTCTTAAACTCTGCCCATGTCATTGTCTCCTTATCCACACCAGCTGTTACACTATTCCACCAAAATAAAGCCGCTCCTTGAAGCTGTCTAGAAGCAAGCCTCCTTTTATGCTCATCATTGAGCCTCAAGTCAGCAAAAATCCTTTCACAGTGTAACAACCAGTTCTCCACCTCGATAACATCCTCAGTTCCAATAAATGGCTTTCCTCTAAGTTTAGCATACTCTCCACTCAACTTAGCATAATCGTTGACAATTAGAGCTTCCTGAACTCCTACTCTTGCATTCCCTCCAACAACTCCAGCAGCAATCCTAGCTTGCATCATGTTCACAAAAAAAATGATACATGGCTTCCATATCCACTTGTGGGATTCCAGCACCAACATTCTCAGCTTGAGCCTGACCTTGAGTCCTCCTCATATTAGGTCGAGCATTTCCATTGGTGGTGGTGCTGTCCCCTTCTAGGTTAACTCTACCTCTTCTTGCGTCCATATCTGTATTCAAGCCCTTGAGATACAGAAGAATAACCTAAGAGAGATAGGAAACTAAAGATATATCGTATACTTATATAAATAAAATACAAATATGTTACTATAGCGTTATCTCATACCCCGATTTCAATTCTAATTCCTTAGGATTATGTTTTCAAAAAACATTTTAGTTTAAAGTTTTTCATAAACCTATGCTCTGATACCAAGTTGTAACATCCCCTATCTAGAGGCCCAAAACTAAGCACTACGGATGCTGCAGTCATCCATAATATTAACTTCCGGTGACTAAGTACGGCTATGTTAATGGTATCCATAATATCAAAAGCATTTGAAAATGAAACAAAATCACAGATTTCAAAAAAACATCTTTTCACAATACATTTTAAAACATATGTTTCACATTCAAATTACATAATCCCATAATCGTTTCCTAGGTTCAGATAAAATATAATCATTACATAAATATGCCAAGTGCGACATATGATGATGCCCCCTCGTTTGACCAGAGTACTATATAAACATCACTGCCTTAGATACAACACATCGAAATAAAACAAAACAAAACAATAACTCCTAAATAGCTATTCGTCAGCCACCTGCTTGCCTCCGGAAGCCTTTTTCGTCAACCTACTAAAACCTATAAGTCCTCAACCCTCAGCCAAATCAAATCAATTTTGAGCACCCGAGAGTTTAAGAGGAAAAACATAAACTTCGAGTCAGACATAAAGCCTAATTTGAATAATACTATACATATCGGTTATTTAATGTTAAGTGAGATTATGCCGCATAACGAAATGGGCTTCCCCTCGCTAACATCCTTTTAAAACATATCTTTTGCAAATCTTTATCCTGCAACCAAAACTGGTTAAAATCTGTAAAGCAACATTATGTGAACATACATATTAGGTAATAAATGAACTATCTGTTCGAACATTATAGTTTTGTTTGGCTAATTACTAACCTTTGGCTGACTCGGGCCTACCAAACAATATAACAAAATAATCTAACATCTGTTAATTAGACACACCTCTTCTGGACGGTCTCTCCTTAACTATCTGTTAAATACTTCTCTTCTAAACGGTCTATCCCTAACTTAACATCTCCCAGGGTCAGCTAATCCTAATGGTTTTACGGGCTCACCAATAACCTATCTGTATACAAATATATATTCCTTTCTGTGTGTAATCATAATTTTAATATTACTTGTAACAAAGCCCTACACACTAGAATTTTGGACTAAATTAGCTGGGGCTGATAGCTAATGTATAAGGCGTGACTCTATACCAATCCCATCTGGTATTCTAATATTTGAGTCATCTTACTTGGGTAAAACTTCCCATAAATTTTCCTTGAAAACCTTTTCAAACTGATTTAAAACCTTTAAATCTTACTCACGCAAGGAAAATACATATACTATGCTTTACTCAAAATCACCTAGCCATGTTATATATATACTTTACTTAAACCTTAGTTGATGAAAATATTTAAACCTTTGAAAGTACCCCTTTCAAATCCATTGAAAGTACTCCTTTCTAAACCATTGAAAGCACCTCGTTTGAAACCAAGTGAAACCCTTTATTTCACATAGGCCGAAAGGCCAAAACCTTCCTTTCGAAACCATTCTCAAAACCTTTCGAAAACCATGAAAAACCTTTCCTTCGAAAGCATAAAACCTTAGACATCTTATCTCAAAACACTTTAAAACTGCCTTTCAAAACCATTGGAAAAGCCTTCCCTTTAGCCTTTTCGAAATAGTTAGAAAAATACCCTTTCGAAACCATTAGGGAACCACCCCTTAGAAACCTTTCTTTAAAACCTTTCGAAAGCATCAAAATCTTCATAAACAACGACCTTTCGAAAGCACTTGGGTTCAATTTAAAACATGTGGAAAAACTCCTTTAAACCACCTCCTTAGAAACCATTTGGTTTATACTTCAACAGAGCAAAAGGTTCATTAAAAACCATTTAAGTCGAAAGCTTATCTTTCAAAAGCATTCCTAAGCAAAGAAGTGATTGTGTCAAAACCACCCTTCCGAAAGCATTGGAGAAGTGGCCAAGTTTAAAAACAAACTATACCTTCCGAAACGATTAACTTCGAAAGGTAGGAAAAGCGACACCTAGAGGTTTCGACCCCTTCGAAAGCATTTCTTAAAACAAAAAAGCGCAACCGATTCGAAACCAATACTTTGAAATCATTTGACCAGGTCAGAAGCCAACCCAGTCGAAAGCTAACTCCTCGAAAGCAAAGCAGACGCTACTTCATTTTAAAACAAAGGCATGCTTTGACCCCTTCAGAACCCTACGTTTCGATCCTATACCTTCCTCCTTATCCAATTCGCTACGTACCAAATGTATTGATACCATGCACATTGGTTTCGAAAGCAATAGCGGCGAAACGTCTAGGTCGGAACCCTTGGTACCGAAAGTGGCGAAACATGCTAAAAACATGTTAATTTTGTTTTTAACTTAAAAGAGAAACACTTTTCAACTAACATGCTCTATTTTTTAATTTTTCATTGGTTGCTAAATTTCTTTTTCAAATGTGCTGCCAAGATTTTAGAAATAAACGATAATTTTATTTTACAAAATACCCCTTCTCCTTTTATAAATATGTAAAATATTTAAGTCCTACACCTTAAATAATTTTATATATTCATCAAAACACTTTGGAAAAGTCTACAAAAATTCCAAAAAATCCTTTTTAATATGTTTTCTAACATATACAAATTTCAGACCCAAATTATTTATAATTTAACCGTAAATTATTTATAACCCAATAAATCATTTTCTTCACTAGAAAATTAATATAAAATCCACATTAATTCAGAAAATTATGAAAATTGAAACCCATCTCTAAAATATCATTTTTGATCTAAATCTAAAATTGCAAGGCATTTAGATCTCATTTAATAGGATTTTCATACCAAATCATATCATAAAATCTATATGAACAAGCATAAATCATCCACAAGTATACATAAACATTTAGTCCATCAAAAACATGGCATAATCATGCAAAACAATTCAGATTCAACTTAAAACCGAAAACATTTAAGAAAATGAGATGTACTCATTATTCACCTTAGCTTGAGATTAAAGAGTTTGAGATTTGAAATGAATTTGATGTTGATTAAGCTTCCCATTTATCTTTCTTTCTCTTGCTCTTGAAAATGGTGGCCGACATCTACTTAGTTTTGATTTTTGTAATTGAAATGAAAGTGATGATACATGGCTAAGGGCTTTGGTTATTAGGAAGCCCCTTTTTCCTATTTTGCCCTTACTTATATCCTTTGTCTATTTTATTTCATGTTATCTCATTTTGATTTACACATTAACATGGCACGGTTAACCCTATTAATCACAAATCTCAATCCATTAATCATCCTACATTATTTATTTTAATATAGCTAATTAAACATCCTAAATAATATTACTAAAAATATGGGGTGTTACAACATGCTTCTTCTCCGTATCACTGATCATGTATGCGCAAAACAATAATAACTTTGCACCCCAATTGCTTCACTCCATAGGTGCTCATAAATCTCAGCAAGCCCAAATTTAAATTTACTAATTTTAGGTAATTTATTAAATTTGATTTAGACTTTTCAAGTTATGAAAATTTTGTTTACTTCGGGTGGAAGAAAAAGATAATCCTTTTATCAAATGATTTCCAAACCAATTTACCAAATAAACTATCAAATTCCTATTTAATGAAATTATAATTATTAATTTTTTTAATGAAATATTACTTAAAAATCAGGTTGTTACATTCTGAAAGGCAATAGAGGTGCTGAACTAATAAATACATGTTATTAAGCCCATAATAGCTAGGATGACAAAGACATAAGAAAATGGTACCGAATCTCAGGGACCATAAAGGTTGTCGACCATCAAGAGTAGAAGACGTTATCGAACGATTAACAATAAAGAAAAGTGTCGAGTTTTTGAGAAATGAAGGAGGTATCGAATCACTAAACATTAATGGATACCAAACTTCTACAGCACAAAGAATGCCGAAGCTCTATAACACAGATTGATATAGAGCATGTAACAAAGGGGAATGCCATGCCAAAATGTCGAGCTTCTAGATAGTGAGAGATGGCAAGCTTATACAAGCCTTTGCTACAACAACTGATATTGAGTCACAAGCAAGCAAGAGCGGGTTTCGAACTTCTACAACCGACAAGGGATGACAAATATCAACAATGCATAGGAGATGTTGAATATCTGGCTTATGGACACGCGACGGCCATGCCACCGACCTCTATAATAGACCTCCTTGGCCATTCAATGGGGGCGATTAATTTCTTTCCTATTTCTTAAGTTTAAAATTGTAAACCCTAAATTGATTTGGGGATTTTAAGAACCTATTATACACTTGTGACATTTGCACATAAGCCCTCGGACGTTTAACAAATACATAACAGATTTTCTTGAAGGATTAAAACTCTTGATTTTACACATAAGGACTTGGACATAAACTTTTTGTATAGCATACTTCTTTCGGATGACTACATTTGAATATTCTTGAACTATGGACAAGCATGTGACTGCATTTTGAACTTAACTTTGAAAAACAAACATGCATATGACTTCGCTTCGGCTTGAACTAGACTTGCATATTTTCTTAAGCTTGCATAAGGCTACTTAAACCCTTATCTAAACCAATCCCAGCCTGCCCTACAAAATTTGGTTAGCAAAGAAATTGTTTAATATTTTGGTGCTAGAAGAAGAGCTCGAACCTTCGATTCCCCACATATCCTACAGAGGACTTTAGGGACCTCCAATTCACTACATATCCCTACAGAGAACTTTAGGAACTTTCGATTCCTTGCATATCCCCGTAGAGGACTTTAGGGACTTTCTATTTCTTACATATCCCTATGGAGGACTTTAGGGACTCTCCATATCCAGCGTATTCCTATTAAAGACAATTCATATACTGCATAAACTATCAAATTGCATAATGATTACCTCCGAACAAGGGTCCTCCGAGCTTTACTTTCCCAAGTCAGCTTATCAGGTGACCCATAGTCTCCAATTCCATGAGGAACAAGTGTTGAGAGAATTGGTACTGATGAATTTAGCTGAAAAGAAATAAATAATTCCTTGTGATCAAGATAATTGGATTATAAATCCCTTCCATATGGGATCTACTCCGATCTTCACTTTTTGTCCTGCTCTAAGAAATGAAAATAAGAAAAGGAATGATCCGTTCTTGGAAATGAGAGAAACTATACAGCTCCAAGCTAAAGGAACCTTCGAAAGTGAAATCACAAAGGATTTCGATAGGTTTGCCCAAAAACGGAAAGGAATAAATGGTCATTCTCCCACACCAATAGGAACTCAAGATTCTTCAAAGAGAAAACTTATCGTTAGAGCTATAGAGCCTATTCAATGTTACAAAAGAGCCAAATGAGGACCAAAGAAACAATCCCCTAGAAATTTCTGATATGTTGGAGCCCGTTCCTTTACCACCTCCTATGAAAACAATTATCTCCTAACTCAAGCATACAAACATAAAATGACTTGAAACCTGGAACATAGCCTTGTAAGGCTCTCCTTGTTGCCCCATATTGATTGCATGGAATTTGGACTCTTACCAATCGATAGCTACCGATCCCTAACGTATTCCTATAACTAACTCGCCATTCGGTCGACATTTTCAACCAAACAAACATCAAACGTTCAAGCAATCATGACATACAACTAACAAACATACATCCATAAATATCAAAGCAAAGTCTAAATCTAAGGGTGGTATCCATAAGAACAAAGGGGATCCATAAGAACACTGGTTTGAAAAATCATTTGAAATTTACATATGTTATTATAGAAGGCTTAAAACATATTTTAGAGTTTGATAATCATTTAAAAACATCATTAAACATTTAATAGTGGCTAATTAGCATGTAGCGGCTTAAATCACTCACTAAATCCTAAGCAATCCAATCCAAGCCCAAAGATGGACGAATCCCTAGATGAACAGCAGCTCCAAGGTGATCTCCAGTAGCAAATCTTTAGTTCAAAATGCTAATCTTGCTAATCTTCCTTTATTAACAAGTTTTGGCTAATTAAAGTAAGGATAATGTTAACTTTTTAAGCTAAAAAGTGACTAACGGGATTTCTCTCTATTTTTAAAAAGTGTGAAGTGATGGAGAGAAGTCTCATCAGCCCTAACCTCATGTTAATTCCAAAATGGGCTTTGGGCCTAATCACTACCTCACTCCATTAAGTTGTCCAAATAAAGTGATACTTCAAAAAACCATTTCTCTTTAATGGTAAGTCTATTTCCCTATTATTATCACTCTATGAAAAGTGAAACCATCATCCTAATTTAATAGAAGTGGTTTTAGACCCCAATTCGGCTCATATCCAAAGTTATAGACCATATAAGATTTTTAGGATCTAAATCGTCTAATAAAAGTTCTAAGAATGAAAAATGGCTCTAGTAGTGATTTATCAAAATCATAAAATCATATGACCTCGTATAAAACTAATATTAGTATTCTACGATCCTCTAATACATAGAATATGGGTCGTTACATATATGGTGGTTATCATGGTAATCATCTGGAGACGTATTTGTTGTTTTTTCTATTATATGTTAATTTATTCCTATCACTTCTATGTATTTGTCTCCGTGTGAAATTTAAGTTGTTGGTGTAGGAAGTGAAATAAGGAATTGTTAGCTAGGGGTGATGTTGAATCAATCTCAATGTGGCTTGAATGTGATGTAGTAGCTCGATTAGGGAAGCTGTAAAAGACCTAATCCGAATATTGTATTATGAATACTTCACAACTCTAGACCATGATGTGTGTTTGGTTGTATTATTTTTAATTTTGGCTTACTCTAGAATGTGAGAACCGAGTAGAAGTTATCATTCAAATTTTATAAACCTACTTGAATCTGAACAAAGCCAATATTAATAGAAGCCAATAATTTATTCTATAAATGAAAACTGCGATGGGCTATTGGTTTTATAAAAGAGAAATAATATATTATATATAGTTGAGATGTGGAATGGAAAAATGGTAATAAATAAAATCAAATGAAATTAGTTGAAGACTTGCTTGTTTTATGAATAGTTCATTGTGGTTGATGAATTGATAGTATGTGCAAATTTCAAAAATAAATATTTTCATATAAGAAAGAATATGATTTAACAAAATAGGAATATCATTTTATAAAGTGACTGAAAGTATTTTAGTAGTTTATTTTGGTGTTAGTTTGTGCGTAGAGTGGTTTAAGAATTCTGGTTCATACGTCTAATTAATGTTATCGATAGGTGTTTCCAAACACTTAAATGAGTCAAAATTGACATGATATTTTGGAATGATATCAGAAATATTTTATTTAGATTTGTATATTGTTTTATAAAGTAATATACTATTTTAGAAAATGAAAAATATTATTTTTCTAGATTGTATTATTTTAAAAAACGTATGCAGCCATTTGATATTAATGTGAAGTTGAGATAACTGGCGAGGCAATATTGATATATTATTCTAGGCAGTCAACATTGCAATCAATTGGTGGAATGAATCAGTAAATTTTATGGCGCAACAATGTTGTATATATTAATATGAACTAATGTGTGGAAAATTTACATTTGTCTAAGTTTGAATTAAAAGGATCTGTAGCGATATATATGCATATAGGTATATAATGGAATTAGTTTGAGTTGAAAATAAATTACTAAAAGGAAAATAATAATATGAGAGGATGTTATTTTAAAACATGTCTTGGAAAAGAAAATTATTATTACGTAAAGATGTGTTGAAATCATTCCAAAAGAAAAATAAAAATAGTAGAAGTTAAAGTGTAAACTGATTTTAAAAATGCATATAAGTTGCTAATGGATTAAAAAGGAAAAAGAAAAAAGAAAAATTAAGGGATTGGTTATATGCTTATGTAAATTGATAATTCTTGGAGTTGTACAATTTGAAACGAAACTAATTTTTTTAGATAAGTTCTTACATCTTTCAAGATCTTCATAAAATTTCAATTCTTTGGATTATCGTACAATTTTCAAATTTTGAATGATATCCCATAAAAGCATGATAAGATTTCGTAAACAGTCACTGTAAGTACTTTGGTATCGTTTTATTGATCTTAACCTCATCAAACTTCAAATCATGAGAAAACAAATGTGCTTGTTCAAGCCTGAGATATGTCATATCATTTGCTTGATTTTCAAAAAAAGAAAAAAAAAGAAAATCTTAGAAGGGGGTTTAGATCTTGTACTTGGAGTAATCCATCTGCACTGATTACATACATGATAAAAGTAGGATGTAACAGTTATTTGAAGTTTCATTTATGTAATTCGCAAATTTAAGTGTAACTTAAGGAGAAGAAAATTATGAAGTTATTTGAAATGCAAATTTAAGTAACATTTATTTGAAGTTTGACCTTGCCATTATTTACCAAGTGTATAATTGAAGCAAGCTTTTGGAGGTAAAACAAACACATAACTACTTCGAACAATCCATTGAATAAAACATGTTCAAGTACTTGAAACTAATAGACTTTCTATTTTTATGACAACCTTAAGTAACCTTGACTTAGTATTATTAGTTCCTGAATCTTGAGATCCTATTACTTGTTTAGCAGCACTGTGATAGATTAAAGTTTGTTTAATGGATGGGATCCTATTAAAAATTAGTTACTCATATGTGCTATTAGTAATAAAAAAACTATCAAGTTCAGTCATTCAATCATATCCATTAGAGTTGACTAAGATGTCATTTTTCCCTAACTTCTTTCCATATCTATCGTTATTCTGCAAAACTCCACTCTTCAATCAAAACCTATTAATCTATTGTAGTGTATGCTTATCATAGGAAATACGAAATCATGTGAGCACAAGAAGCAATCAGTAATAAAAACCAAGTAGGATTAAAGAACAACCAAATAGGTATCTTATTGTCATAGGATGATGTTTAATCGACTAATTTCCTATTGGTTTAGAAAATCGCCGAAATATTATAATAAAATAATCGCAAGCGCACGACATACAATTTTAGTGCGTGGCGAGTACGGGTCGATCCGTAGGGAGTTGAATTGATTTTAAACTCTACTTAATCAAATTAACCAAAGGGCTTGAGATTGTTTAAAATAAAAATGTAAAAAAAACCAACAAAAGAAAGTAAATAAAAATATGAGAGTAGAAGGCAATTTAGAGGTAATTTCCTTCTCATGATCACATAAATCAACATAACGAAATTATGAGCTCTCTTCTTTTGGTCATTAGTGAATTTAGTTGATGTGTTTATCATAAGTATGACCTATTTGTGCTGTTAATTAGCCCAACATAAACCATCAAACTTTAACACACCCACTAAACCACTTGTTAAATATCATGAAAATGATAATGAAATCAAAAATAAAATCTATTCTAAGCACGATCTATTTACTATTGATTAGTAATATAGACCATCATATTTTGATTTTCAAATCCACTTCATTACCATAATCATATGTAGATGAAGAGGTAATTTGTGTTTAAATTTGTTTAAGCATAGCTTATTTGGTGTCAACAACATAGACTATCAAATTCAAAGTTAAACAACAAATTTTACCACATCAAAACTTTCATGAAGCACAAAAGGAGACCAAATGAAATCACTATATTGAATTTACATGATTAAGGGAGCTTCATTACTCCTAAATTGAAGGGGTTTAGCTACTTATATTTGTTATCATGTCAACAAATGTAAATTGCAACATAGAACAAAAACAATAGGAAAATAAGAGCTAACTAATTTGCATGCAAATAAATCTACTCTATTTGCAAGAAATAAAACTACACTAATTGCATAAAGTAAGAACAAGAATTAAAAGAGCATGAAATCAACTTGCATAAATAAAATTACATAAAATAAAAAGGCTAAGAAGCCATGAAAGAGAGAAAGCGAGTTTATGTAACAACCCGCAAACCCGATCCCCTTGAGTCGACACTATTCTCCATCATATCAGCTCAAAGTGAAAGGAAATACGAACCATTGGGGTTAAAGAAGAAGGAGGTAGAAGAAGAAATAGAAACAACATCAGAATCTCACAAACGCAGCAGAACAATATAATAGATAAATGACTAATTTTTAAACAAAAAGAACTATATCTGTTTATACATTACATCATCAGAGTACAATGAAATTTATAGCATACAACTAGACAGTTATCATAACCTGTCCTGTAATGACCCGATATTTTCAACCATTTGCATCCGCACATGCTGGACTTGAATTGCTCAAAATATCAGATTGTTAATTTAAATTTAGCAAAACTCATCATATACAATAAATAAATCAATCACAGAATCACAAACACAGAGTAATATAATAATAATGCAGCGGAATAGATAAATAGTAGTTCATGAAGCTACTATATAAACATCAAAGTTAGAAATAAAATACAACAGAATATCTCAAATACAGTGAAGTCTCCAGTGCGAACAGATGACCTCTCTGAACAAATCAACTGGAAAAGCTGAAAGCTGAATCGATAGTTGGATCTCTAGACGAAGCTCCAAACTCCAAAGATGAGTCTCAATTACTGTATCACTCAGTCTGACCCGAGCGTAAAGCAAAACACAAAACACTCGAGTCAGGATTAACATTCTTATATTAATAAATCCAACTCAAGTGAAATATCAACTGAAATACAAGTAACTCAAAGGATGTTTGGGATAACCATTCTCTAAGGATCCGTGGAACTGTCTACAATGTGGAAGTATACACTACAACACCGTGGTCATTTCAAATTAATTTATACTTCAAAACCAAGGTATCATTTTCATTTCAAATATATCTATTTTCCAAAATAGTATATATATATTAAATAACTTATAAAGTAAAGTATTTGCAATTTCCTAAAATTTCACAAATCGCTTCAAAATCAACTCGACTTTTCCATTCCAATCAAATTCAATCTCAATTTATCAATTTCCATTCAATTCAGTTTTCTAAATAACAAATTCAAATTTTATTGACTTCAAATACAGATCTGAATCACAAATAAACCATTTAGATTCTAGTATATTTCAAAGCTTTAATATTCAACATTTCAAAGTTCAATTTAACAGTTTCATATAGGTCTCGATTTAACCTCATTATTATTTAGTCTTGAAATATTCACTTAATAAATTCAGTATTATTTAAATAGTCTAAATTTACCTTTTAAACTAAATATTCCCTTCGATTTGTTAAACTTGAAATATCCATTTAATTACTTTAAATCAAAAATCAAGTTATAAAATCAAATTTTAAACTTCAAATTCAATAGTTCAAATCAATTTAATTAAGTAGAATTCTTAATTAGATACAATTTTACTTAATTCAACTTTATCTTACTTAACTTATACAAATCCTTGAAATCTGTTCAAAGATATGATACTTAGACATATTATATTAATTAAATCAACTTTATTAGATTTAAAGTTTATTATTAAATCTACTTTATATAAAAACTTAAAATATTTCCAATATTAAATAAAACCATATATATATTCCCTTCCAAAACCATAGAAATCATTTTTAAAATATTTACATATAGACCAACGGTGTCTGTATATAATTTCCTATCCTATGGTCAAGTAATACATATATTTATCATTTCAATCCGTAATTCAAATATATACGGGTAGATATCATTTCGACTCGCAATCCCAAATTCAATTCAAATGAAAATCGCCTGGGTCTATCATTTCAACCCATAACGATTTTCTCCTATTCTAAAGTCCGTTCAGGTATGTATCATTTCAACCCATAGTGAATTCTATACTAACAGGGAACTTGCAGAGTGATAACATATATGATAATAATATAACATGCATATATCATCAATAACAATATAATATATAAACAACAGGATATGGTGTTATATCCCACAGGTGAACAATATATAACAATGTAAATATCTAACACCAGCATATTTCAATTGTCGTTTCAATTGAAATCAAATTTAATAAATCCAAGAACGTTAATCATGAGTGATTACTCACCTTTTGAGGTTAGAGACGGACGGGATGAGATGAGTTACGAATCCCAAATCAAAGCTAGATTGGCACGAATTTGGATGGACAAAGCTGATAGATCGGAATTGATGAAATCAAATCAGAATTGGATATGACCGAACAAATATATGATATATATATATAAAAATAAATTTTCACTAAAACCATTTTTTTACAAACATATATTTGAAAATAAAATATACATTTTCAGTTCAATATTTTAGTTAAACACATATTTTACAAAATACGCAACTCTTTTAAAATTAACACTAAATAACATAAGTTATTGAATATTACTAATATACGATACATATACTAGCAGCCCGTTTGCATATATCCCAAAACAACAAACTGTATATAACATATACACCACACAACCTATATTATAAAATATATATTTTACTTAGATTAAAATTTAACATTATTCTAATAATACTTATTATTATATTATCTTAAATGAACCATACTATACATATAATGAAATATACAAAACTGGTTTAAATATAACTTTATCAACTTTATAAGCTAGTATATAATATAATCTCATACAATATATACTGTAAACTATACATATTAATGTTTATCTATAAACTAGTACCAGCAAAATATATAAACTTCAACGATAAAATAAACAAACTTAACTTGAAATATATATATATATGCTATAATTAAGTAGTTTCAAAATTTATAGAGCATGAAAATATATAGTACTGTACTTATAATACAGTGTAACAATTAAAACATATAAAATAATTTTATAACGTAATATCTAGCAAGCCAATAAACTGTACCATTGGAATACATATCTTTCTTTCAAAAGGTTTACAATATTATCATTAATATTCTTCCAGACAATACCAAATATAAACAACATTTTCATATGAAATCTACATAATCAGTTGTAAAATCTTAAACATATATATATAGTAGAAGATTTGAAATATGTATACAACTTACAGATTTGGAAACAACCCTGAATAATATACTAATTGCCGCAAAATATACTTGTAAATATATATAATCATAACATATATATCGACCAAACACATAAAGTAGCTTGTATATTATATACGAAATGTATATATACAAAACAAACAAAACAATAGATGCAAAACCAGACCAACCCTATACATAAATAAACATATATATATATATATATATATATATAACACTTATACTCATGCAACCTACAGTAACATATACCTTTATATATAAAGACTAAGTATAATATTGCTTGAAACCTTCATATGCAAACTGTATAAACTTTATACCTTTAAAACTAACCCATATATATAACTATCATAATATAAGACTATACACAACTTTATAATACTCTTATATATATAACAAACCATATATATATATAATATATTGTTTTTATTTAAAACTACAACACATAAAATCTGTACCTCAACAGATGATGCTCGGCCAGAGGAGCTCGGCACTATTGGGTGGCGGTGGAAGTCATGGCCAGCGGAGGTGATGGTCGATCAACATGGAGGAGGGCGGAAAATGATGAGGTCGAGGGAGAAGCTCGGGTGACAAGGCTGATGCACGGTGGCGAGAGTTGGAGGGGAAGAAATAATGGGGACGGTGGAGTTTTGAAAGATGGAGGAGAAAAAAAAGAAACGAGGTTGAGGGGGAAGAAGAGATCCAACTTTGGCCAAGAAAGAATGGAAACAAGAGAGGTTAAAATTTGCTTCAGGAAATGAAATCTTGTTCTATCAATATTAATATATATATATATATATCTCGAGCAGAGCAAAAGTCGAAATAAATGGCTAAAACATAGAAAAGTAATATAAAACAAAATGTAAGAGCAACAGTCATCCCAAAATTCAGCTGAATCATTAAGGCAAATTAATGTTTTGATTGGATAGCACATTTTAGATTTGAAACGTGAAGGAAAAAGTTAAGTCACAGTTTAAGGTACCGTTACAATGAACAGTTTATTATTTTCGTCGCGTACCAGACCTCAAAATACCGAAATAAATATACTGTTGAGATCAGCATGACGAGACGATCAAAACGGTACACAGATATTAGTGGTACGATCACCCGATCAAAAGTCGATAATCGGTACCGAAAATGCTGCTATTCCGTATGGAAAAATCCAAACGGAGCTAGAAACGTCCGAATTTCACGAAACGAATTTCGCAGTCTGATTCAGTGTGTTCTAAATAAATTTTCTCATGTTGACATATTTAGGTTTCGGAATACTTTTAAATTCAACTGTTATTAACTGATTTAAATTGAAATAAAATTTCACAAGAAAATAAACTTCAATATTATCAGATGAAAATTTACCAGTTGCTATGTTTAAATAGACGTATTCCAAATAATAAATTTTTAATTTCAAATTCAAGCATTTCAAATTTCACAAAATTCCATTTGATTTAATAATTGAAATCACTAAAATTTTGGGTCGTTACACTCTCCCCCACTCAAAACTTTTCGTCCCCGAAAAGGAAGGAGGTAGGAGAATAGAACAACCAGAAATAAAAGTAGATTGAAAGTCAAGAATAAACAATTAATTTAAAACTATAAAAATTTTACTCGAAAACTTCATTTGAAAACTTCATTTGAAATTCAATTTTCTTTAATACTTTAATACTTTTCAAAACCTATATGTAAAATTTCTTGCTTCCTTTATAAATACTATTTATATGTTTAAATAACACCTTTATAAATATATGTAAACTATTTGGAAACAATTATTTACACCATTACTTATTTTTTTTACAAAGAAGCTATTTGAAAACATTAAATCCATTATTCATAAATTTTTATCTCAAGATACTTTCAAATATTATCAATAATCATTTACCTTAAATATGTTTTATTTAATTAATAGCTTCTAAAATATTTATAACACTCATAGTCAACAAGGAAAATAAGGTGGATTCGAAAAAACAGAATATAGGTGAATAAATAAAGCTGAGCAGATAAGGTAGATTCAAGGAATAGTATCAGGCACGAATAATTAATTTAGAACCATAAGAATTTCAATTTCAAATATTAATACAGAATTCCTTTGTTGGAAATACTTTTATAATAAAATACCTTTATAATAAAATACTTTTATAACTTGATGTTTCAACAAGTTTATCCTCGTTCTTGTAGACTCTGGCCATGCGTTGATCAGGTGCAAAGCTAGAATTCTCCAGGTACTTAGCAGACTTGTTTCAACACCCAGTGAAAATGCTGAAAAACTTTTAAAAACAGATATGGAAAGTACAATCCAAACAAATCAACCCAATCATTGTCTAACCATGGATCGTAGATACACAATGGTTACGCCTGGATCCCCCAGGAAACATTCGTACCCATAGGCCATCTCAGCTAGGCGAATTACGCTATGCAGTAGCACTCATAAGACCATGGAGATTGCCATGGAATTCGATGGACACTCGAGTATCATATCCGGAAAACCCAAATCAGAGAAAATAATATCTATAGGATGAATCCACAATGTGGCCACAAAGCAGATATCAAGCAGAAGGCACTTTCCATATCTTTACTTCAAAAATATGTATCATATATTACCTTTCAAATCAATTTTAAATATCATACTTATATAAAGTCCATTATATATAAGATTTCATTTCAAACCGAATACTTTCCAAAATCAATAGTATATCAAATCACACTTATATAGACTTCGATTATATAAGATTTCACTTTTCAAATTGAGTACCTTTTCAAATCAATAGTTTTCGAATCAACTTCATACTCATAAAAATCAATTTTATATAAGTTCGATAACTCCCAAATCAAGTATTTAGTAAAATAAAGTTCTCAATTTCAATTCATTTCAGTATCGGTTCAGTTTCAAAATTATATACGATTTCACCAAATTATTTCTTCCAAACTAAATATCTTCAGTTTCAAAGTTTCCAAGATAATAAGTTTAGAAAATGATCCGAGTTTCTAAATCAATATAATTTAAGTCAAACAATTCATTTCCAAAATCAATGATTTTCAAAATCATCTTATATTTACATAAGGTCCATTTATATCGGAATCAAAATTTTCCAAAATCAATTACGCTGTATGAAGAGCCATATGGGATTGAACATCTTTGCTTTATAAAAGGTTTTGAATTTAGAATAGTTTTGTATATAAAATAGTTTGTAAAATAGTTTTGTATGTAAAATAGAATAAAATAGTTTGTTTAAGAAAAATAAAAGAAAAATAGTTTTGAAAAATGGTTTTAAATTGATAGTAATTTTGCGCAAAAGAAAAATTCCAATTAAATTACAAAGATATCCAACCTAACAATTTCCAATTTCAACGTCAAAGTATATCAATGATATTAGAACATAAGATGTACATATGTCATCATTTCGCAACATCACATTCGATCACTCGCTCGATCACACAAGTTCGCTTTCGAACTAGTATTGTCCATTCGACTTCCCTAATGCGCACTTCGATATGGTTTCTCGACTAGAAGCCATCAGCCTCCTTGCATAGCCATATACTATGATAGAGAATTCTAGAATCAAGCCCAAAATCCATATCAAATATTCGCCATCAAGAATCAAATGAAAAATCCTAACACGAAATGGTGTAATTCACCTCGAACTTGTGTACCTCAAACCTGGATCAAATTAATTATGCAAATAAAACAATATACGTACAACTTATGTATCTATTCCAACTTGTTATATATATAGTTTTATAAAAGATCTTACTAAGTTAAAACATTTAAAACTAAATTTTATTCAAAATATTTTTAAAAACTAAATTTCATATTAGTATAATTCAAAATAGTCTTATTCGTTTACTTAACAAAATAGTTTCCAACTTATTTAAATCATATTACTTCATATTTTACACATACAAAACTAACTTATATACTTTATCAAATAATTTATACATTTCAAAATTACTTAGCTTTGAAAAATTTAAACCTTGATTCGGAAGTGTTCGAACATTCACAATAGTCGAAGAAATCATATTTCCAAATCCAAGAGTTGGAAATTGGCAACAAATCAGTAAATCAATTTCAATAGATAGGATTATACCAAATCAAATCCGATGCTCGAGGACTGAACACCGGCTTACTTCAAATTGTTTCAAATATAAATACATATATCTTTCGAATATCCAGTCATACTTCGGAATTAGAAATCGAAATTGGTTTCTCAAAATCAATCGCGTATCAAGGCTACTAAAGTGGCCTATCCCCCACACTGAAACTCAAAAATCAATGTCGATGATGCGTGCACTCATCACCGAAATCATTCTCCAGCGACATAAGTGGGTTCTGGACTTCTATTTTCTTGAGACTTCTTTGAAATTTCTTTGAAATCATTGGAACTCATTTAAAGTCATTTGAAACATTTCTTATTCGAAAAATACTGTCAAATCGTATTATTATATATTTTCAAACTCTTAAAACCAATTTCAAAATTCTGGAGTTCAACTCCTCAAATTTCCAATTTGAAACCCTTTAGTTAAAACTCATTTTTATACAAATCAAATTCTTATATAACTTTCAAAATTTCAAATCCTTTCGATACTTCAAATTCTCATTTTTAAAGGTATATATATAATCCTTACCGAAAACATTTTCACTTATATATATAGAATATGATCATACTTATCAAAGTAATACTTTCGATATATATAACAATTTCTAAAATACAAACAAGCCCGATTTTTTCAAAGGATGATTCAAAATGGATTTCAAAACAAAGATAGAGATTCAAATTAGAGGGACTCTAATCAAATAGAATTCTGATTCGAAGATAGGTTCGAATGAAGTTGAGATAATTAAATTTCAAAATAGAAGATGGATATACTTATATAAATCGCGGGCGACCTTAACCGAGTCAACCGTGACTTCAGGAATATGATCGATGCGAAAATCTAAGGCAAATCGACATTCGATCGCCAGAGATAGAATTCAGGCATAGCATCGTAAACCGAGGATACAGAAATCCCCAGTGAATCAATGCCAATTGTAAAGGAGTTTCACCCTTTTAAAATCATTCTAAGATTGGCGGAATCGCCGATTTTTATAGAGATCATTCGAAGTGGAGTTATGAGATGCTCCAGAATCAAAAGAATACAAATAGGGAGAGACAAGAATGGATTTCAGAACAAGTGAGAGCGTTCCAAAATTCAAAGGAACCCGAATCAAAGAGAAGAAATTCAAGCTCGAACGAAAGTAATTCTGTAATTAAATCTACCCCATATGGTGAGTTTTGCCTAAAACCAGAGCTCCGATACCAACTGTAATGACCCGATATTTTCAACCATTTGCATCCTCACCAAACTGACTATACAGTTAATCATACACAGCGGAATATTTATCAAATACGTGTGATACGTCTCGCCATCCAGCTTGTCTCCTAAGCTCCATAGCAGTCCATCCAGAATCTGTACTCTATAGTACTCGGTCTGACCCGAGCATTATAGTTAAATAACACTCGAGTCAGTCTGGAAAACCAGAGTGAGAAAACACACTCAATTGGATTATTAAAGTTTTAAAATTCCTTTGAATTCAAAGGTATCTCGTAAAACCACGCCACAAATAAAAACAAGCCGGGTTTTTACCTTATGATAACCAAAACATTTTTATCAAATTCATCTGATATTATAATAGTGTCTATAGAAAGTAAAATAGAATCTAGCTGAAATGCTTGCATCTCACGTTTCAGCAATAGTTGGGTACAATCAAAACCGTACAGGCGCTTATTGGAGATTGGATTCCATACAATGGCAGGGCTACTGGGGTACCGCCCGTCACAGTACATGGTCTAAATCACCGTACCGAGGATCCACCTTGATCCCCTGTATCACAAGACCGGAGCTACCCCTTACAGGATAGTCTGAATAAGATCACCCCGCGGTTGGGATCAGCAACCGCCCACTAAGCCGAATAAAAAGAACCTCTAGATAGGGATGACCTTACCCTAATTGGTTGCTAGCCACTTAGCCTTGCGCGCACCTCCCCTGTTTTAGCCATTCCCGGTTGATGAGGCTCGAGGTTAAGCGTTACCTTTTTAGCACACATTCACTTAGAATGCTCATCGTCCTCCTGACGATGTTTTGATAGCATTCGTCCATACAAGTCCATTCGGGTTCGAACGGAACCGAAGGCACTACTCCTACTACATCCATTTTGGAATCACCCTCAGGATTAGTAGAGATTAGCCCTTGCACTTCACTACTCCATCTTCGACTCCAAGCTCTTGTCTTCCTCATGAATACGTTCAAACTAGATCAAAGTGGTTTTCGGGAAATTAATCCCGATCCCGGACTCTTCGAAACGATCAACGTATTGGCCAATATTGATAGTCTGTTATTTAACCATCAAATAACATCCACAAACAAGCATCAGATTTAAATAATTTTCCAAACTATTTATTTATTTCAAAATATCTTCGCAAGATATTAATTTTTTTACACTTCAACCCATTTTGAAAACAGTTTTCAAATCACTTTCCTCTCGCGGAATAAATTCCAAATATTGTTTATTTCCACTGAAAATCACCAAGACTAAATGCTTTAGATTTTAAAATAATTTAAATCACTTTATCTAAAATATATATGCTTTTAAAATACTTTGAATAAAAACTTTTTTTAAAACACTTTATTTAAAATACCAGTTATGAAATTTAATAATAATTTTCATGTAAAGCTTAAGCCAAAACAGATTTAAAAATAAAGGTTATTGAATTCTACACAAGTTTTCCAAATAAAACTTTAGCCAAACTAAATTTAAAATAATACTACTTTATAAAACATAAATATAAATAATTATCTTTTTAAATCATAATACCAATTAACCTTTCAAAATAATTACTACTATAACTAATTTAATAAATATTTACCTTTAAAATTTTAAACAACTTAAATAATAATTTCTCAAAAACATTCTTTTAAAACAACTTTAAAACTTTTAACTTATACTTAAAAATCCGCTTTGAAAACGTACTTGGCTTTTCAGAGAAATACACTTTTCTTTCACACCTTTAAAAATAAACCACTATTTATTTTTAAAACAAATTACCCATTCCTTTATAAATTCCCACCTTGAATTTATACTTCCAAATATTCACTGATATCTTATTTCACTTTATAAACCCAGTTTATAAATTCCATAATCTCATTCTCCTTTTAAAAACACAGTTTCAAACACTAAATCAAATTTCAAATCGATTTCCAAATCAACTCCATTTAAAATAAATTCCTTTACTTACTCAAATTTATTTTCAAATCCATTAATTCCAGATTTAACTTCTTATTTAAACTGAAAATACCAATTTCATAAAAGTTCTTTTATTTCTTCCTAAACCATTTAAATTCTGAATTTAAAAATAAATCTTTTATTCCTTTAATTAATATCACTTAAGTTTTAAATTTCATTTATTCCCATTTATTCAAAAATCTCCTTTCCCATACTTGGAATTTATTTATTAGAATTTAAAAATCAACTTTTATCCTTTTCCCATTCATTCTTTAATTTATCCAATTGCTCTAAAATTATTTAACTTAAGAATTCTCTCTTTTATTTCCCTTTAAAAATCCAATCTATATATTTTTGATAACTCAGTATACCCAATATTATTTAATCAAACCATAACATCCAATATTTTCAATTACCAATATAATTTATCACAAATTATCAAATAATCATATCACAGAATATTAGAACAATCTAAATAATTTTGAGGAATCTAGTTGGATCCCTCCAACCTGTTTCCCTACTTCCACAGATGTTAGCACAACAATTTTAAAATACCAATTCCACTTCGAGGTGGAATATCACGGTATATGGGGTCATATCATCTCATCCGCTATTATTCGGCGCATAGGGTCTCATCCGCTATATAATGCGGGAAATCAATCACTCCAATATATATATATATATATATTATCATATATAATATCACATCCAGTTAATTCAATCATTCAACCAATAATTTAAATTCAACTATTTAAAATTAAATGGAAATCCAAATGAGTGAGATTAACTCACCTTTGCTTTTTATTTGTTATCCACTTAAATCTTGCCTTGTTTTCACGACCCCAAAATCGGGAACGGCCAATGCCAACCTCATCGAACTCGAGTTCGAAACCCTAGACAACTACAATCGAACCCGGCCGCCACAATCGAATCCCCTCGAGCCACCTTGGATTGCGCCTGCTCGAAACAGGCCGTCGCCATGAACGAGTCTTCCCACACTCCGCCGCCTCTGTCACGTGTACGCCCACGCGAACGCCACGCCTGAACTCACGCGTCTCGAGCTCGATACCATCCCGCTATTGACACGCCTTGACTCCGAAGTGCCTTCGAGATTTCCAATCGCGATTCAACCTTAGGCATCCAAGTGATACGATTCGATCGCCACTAATTCGAACGAACTCTCGTTCGTCTGTTTATATATTTTTCTTATACGAACTCGATTTTGATTTCCAAGTAAAAGAGGAAGTTTTATTCTGTTTAGAGGCAGTCCCATTTCTTTTTTAGTTCGACATTGTATATCTTTTATTTTTTTTATTTTAAACGAAAGGGACATCTGGCGCGCGATTAAGAAGGTAGGAGACACGTGTTCTCAGGGTGGACAGGTGTTGGATGTGGCCCATAGTAAATTGAAGGAAAAACATATATATATATATATATATATATATATATATATATATAGATATTTAAATTTTGAATTTGAATCGTCACGAAATCGTGATTTAAATTTTTTGACTTCCTATCGAGGCGTGCCGCTAGGCGTTTATAATGTTATACCCCTATTTCGAATGAAATGGAAAAGGTTTCGAGGCCTAACTCGATCGTATGGAGAAGATAGCCTTTTTGAACCCAATTATTATATTGAATTTTCGATATAAATTTCAGCACGTTTATATATCGTACGCTCACATAACAACTCTAATCACTACGAAAATTAAAATCCGATAATAATACAATATTATGGATCCAATGGAACTGGTTTCGTCGAAATCCGAGACTGTGCCTCGAAAGGCTATTTTTAATTATCAATTTAAACTATATATTTTTAAAACTGAACAAACCACCTTTAAATTCAAATTTAAAGCTTTCATTATTTTCAGTACTATCAATATAAATTTTATAGGCTTCTGAAATATTTTTATCAAGCTTAAAAATCAAGATTCAATATTTTACCCAATTTCCACTTATTAAATTCAATAATTTAATTACCCAAATAAACAGTGATATTTAAAATTCAAATTAAACTAACTTCAAATATTTAAAATCAATTAAATATCTCAATTTCAAATATCCAGAAATTCCAGGTCGTCACATTCCTCCCCCTTAAAAGAATGTCGTACCCAAAATTACTAGTTAGGAAGAATGCTCCAACCCGTATACTATTTTCCCCAACCAAATAGTTTCAAACAACTTTCAAAACAATCTTTCTATTAAAGACACACTATCACTCTTATTAACTTCCCAAACTCTTCCATAGTTCCCAAACAACATTACTTATTCAACCATTCAAATTATAATTCAAATTTTAAATTATCAAAATTTTCTCAAAATTTTTCCAACTCTCTAAATTTTCAAAAAATTTCGCCAGCGTCTTCTTTGTGCGGCTAGCTCGGTACAACTACAAAATGCCTCTACGGTCCCCAAATTTCAGAAGAAAACAAAAAGCCAAGTGGATAGATCAGAAAATCATCAAATTTCATATAGAAATTAAATACATACCTTCGTCGGGCAATTTAAATTTATCTTCAGATATCAAAACCAATTTTCCTTGATTTTAAAACACCTGTATATCCTACTTAGCAATAATATCCAATCCAAAATTCAAAATCATCTGTAACAACCCGCATATTTGACGATTATGTGTTTGAATATCTTATTTAAATATTTTAATCGTTAATCAGATCTTAGTCCGAAAAGCTACTTTTTGCATACGGTCAAATTAGGACTCGAAACTACCTCCATTGAGTTCAAAATGACATTTGCGATCTTTTTAAGTATAAACTTTGATATGTTTGGAGATAGTGGAATTTTCGCCACTTTTTCGCTTATGGCTTTGGTTTGGGCTGAACTCTTCCCCTTACTAACTCAGCCCAACCCCCCCTCTCCTCTTCATTAAATCATTCTTCACTTCCTAACTCTAAAGCTTCTTCAAAAATGGTGGAGGGAATGGGAAATTAAAACTCCAAAGCCTTAGTCTTCATTGCTAATCCAACATTTACTCCAAATTCAAGTGAAGACATTGATTCAAGCTTGTTATTGTTCTTGCTTTGCTTTCAAGCTTCATCTCCATCAATTTCCATGAAAAGGTGAGATTTTTATCTCACATTCTTGTCTATAACTATCTTGGATTGTTGGGAATGAATTCCTATCACTTTAGCATGTACATTTGCATTTGGTTTGGATTGGATTGGCGAAAAACTCCAATTTTTAGTGTTTTTGGCAAAAAAATGGGCTTAGGTCGTTCTGCCTATGCCTTCACTTGTTCTGCATAGCTCTCGGCCAACGTAGGTCGCATCGGTACTTTAGGTCGTAGGTCGCATCGGCACTTAGGTCGTTAGGTCGCTCGGCCTTTCCACGATTAGGTCGCTCGCCCCTTACTTCATTAGGTCGTTCGAGTATGAAGAGTCTCACCTGCAGATAGGTCGTTCATGTTTAAGTCGTTCGACAATAACTCGTTCGCCTTCCTTAGGTTGCGCCACTGGTAGGTCGCACCAACTCTTACACCATAGGTCGTTGCATCGGCTCATTCCACCCCTTAAGTCATTAGGTCGCACCTCGTTAGGTCGCGCCTTTCCTTAGCTCGGCCAGGAGTTAGGTCGCTCGACCTGTCTTCCCCTTAGGTCGCTCACCTAGTTAGGTCGTTCGGACATTATAGATCGCGCCACATGCTTAGGTCGCTCACCTAGGTCGCTCGGCATGCTATCCTTAGGTCGTTTGTCCTATTTTACTTTTAGTCGCTACCTCTGTAGGTGGTTGCACTTTAGCTCGGCCATGATTAGGTCGCGTGGGTATTTCTACTTTGATGGTTTTGGAACTGATTTCCTTGGATTTGTCTTCGAATGTGAATTTTAGTGAATTGATTTGTTTCTACAATCAATTTTGTGACTTGTCACTTTAAAAATATAAAGGTTTCAATACTAGTAGTCAATATCAAAACTCTTTCATCAATACAATTTCAACACTATTTTATTACAAAGCTCTTTTCCTAAACCGTTTTCCAATCTATTAGTATATACATGCCTTTACCTCACTCGGATGAGAAATCTAATTAAACGGCTTAGTAAAACAAGTGGTATGAAACGCTTACGTTTACTTCGTCGGTTAATTCTTGGACTTGTTCGATTGAACCTCTTGTGACAATTTCCTAGTGAAGATCTACAGTTTGTTCGTAAATATTTAAGTTAAGCTAGTGGTTATGGGACATGAAGCTAAACTCATATATTTACTAGCTTAGTGTAATTGACACTTCTTGATGATCATGACGATCATTTTTGTGATTTAGACTAGCGATTGAGCGATGTCTCTTTGTCTGCGAGGGAGACTAGACCCCGTTTGTGTGATGTTTCTACTCACATATGTGGGGTAGCGCCCCATGGTCTTCGGGCCGTTCGCGTGGAGCCTCGGCTCAAAATTAATGGTTAGCTACCATGAGATAGCGTCTCGTTTGTGTGATACACGTATTGGTGAGCTTTCAAGCTCCCGTTCTTGTGATAGGCCTCCCCCCTTTTTTTGTGATTTATGGATTTCGTGTGTTGATTTCTGGAATTTATGCTTCACCAATTTTCGTGATTTTCATTGATAAGTTTTATCAATTTTTGTGCATTGGTGAATTCGTGTGTCATTGACTTGTTATGAATACAAGCTTAGGGTATGATACCCTATTTTATCTTTGAGAGGATTCTTGTGATATTGATTAATCTCATGTTGGTTTTCAATTACATACTTATAGTAGTATGCCATAATGGTTATTACATGTTTATGCCATATCTTTTATTCTATATCTTGTCATCTGATATTTATAGCTAGACCGATCCATTTATTATTTTCTTATGAAATAATACTCGGGTCAGACTGAGATGTTACAGGTGCTTCTGCTTGACTTCTCTTCTGGGATTACTCTGACTTTTGGCTAACTACTTAGATTAGCAGTTTTTGTTGTATACATTTGAGATATAGACCCCGTGATGTATACTTATTCTTTTGTGTAGCTTGTAGCTATTCTTTTGTATTATCGTGGATCTTTCAGACCACTACTCTGATGTACACTTTCATGTGTTATATATATATATATATATATATATATATATTCATATCTTTTTCCGCCTTTGTGATATGGATGTCTATGACTGATTTGTGTTATGTTTATTTCTATATTTGTTTCCGAGGATTATATACAGCCACCGCGTGATAGCTTTGAGTTTGTATCGGTATGTCGGACTTCCTCTTATGCATGTTATTCTATCTGACATATCGGTGCTCGCACAAAGCAATTACACGGATGGTCGCTCCTTAACAGCCTTATTCTCCGTGCTAGTTGACAGCATTACACCGTAGTGTTCTTGGCTAGCGTGGGTATAGAAATAGGGCGTCACAACTTGGCATCAGAGCCAAACTTCGGAACCATGTAGAATAACTTAATAAGGATCATCGTCCTAAGTCCTTCTTAGGAGTCGTGCCTTAGGATTTAATTCGTGTCTTCGTACCGATCTATCCTATTCACTCTTAAGATTCCTTGTTTTATCTATCAAGATTGTTTGATATTCATTCTGAGAATAACCTTTTTCTTCTTCTTTCTTTCTTTCTTAAAGAAGAAGAGATGGTTAGTTCTGGCAATCCTAGCACTGGTCAATCCAGTAGTTCTTCTCTGGATGGCGCATTCATGTCTGCCCAACAACTTTTGGATCTTGCTAAGAATCAAAGGTTTATCTCTGCTTTGTGTAAGAACCCCGAAATGGTTTTACCTCTGAAACTTGAAGTTCCTTTCAATCAGCTTGTGGATTTCACTCTTCGACATGAAGAGGCTGATAAAGGAATTGATAGTGGTATCGGGATTTCCGAGAAGAGGCATATTAAGTTCAAAAGCCCTTATCCCAATAAGAAGGTGAAGCAACCTACTTTGTTAGCAAAGACTCCAAACTCTATTTGTAGAGGATGCTACAATTGTAATTCTAAGGACCACTATGCAAAGGAGTGCCCGGAACCACTCTTTTGTCGTTATTGCAAAAATTCAAGTCATCATATTTCTGTCTGCCCCATACTTCTAAGCAAGAAGAAAATGGAACCAGAAACTTCGGTAGCCAAGACACCTACCCCAAGTCGTAAACAATGCTATAATTGTGGTTCCACGGACCATTATGTTATTAAGTGCCCGAAACCCCTTTATTGCCGCTATTGCAAAGGCTCGGGTCATTACTTATCTACCTGTCCCAAACTTCAAAGTAGGAGAGAGGGAAAGCTTAAAGCTTCTAGTGACACTTTTCTTGGTCAAGGTATTTTCCATTCAACCCTTGATTGCATTATATTATTTCGTGATCTTCGTATTCTAGTTCTTTTTGATAAGGGTTCATCTTATCATTTTTATATCAAAAGAACTTGTTGATTCTTTTTCTTTAAAACATTTTGGGCTTGATGACTTCTTTGAGAATTGCGAATCCGGTTGGTAGATCCGCAACACTCAATTTGCTTTTTATTGATGTCGAAATTATTTCATGTGATTTTTCTTTCTGAACCGATTTGCGTATTATGCGTTGTTTAGGCTTCGGAATTGATTTGCGTGAAAGGATTGGCTTAATCATTATGAGGCCCATATCCTATTTTTCCGAATGGACTATTCATTTTCGACATTTTTAATCTGTTAAGCAGATTCATATTTTTCCTTTGTGATTTCGATTCCAAATTAATAGCATCATTTTATTCTTTAAGCTCACATGTTGAGTAAAGAATTATTTCTCTGAATTGGGTAGTTGTGAATTTTCCGGAATCTTTGAGCTTGTCTTAGGATCATCACCTAAGCAATCTTTTAAGAGGTGTTAAGGTCTTTCCAGTTTGACCTTGCCACCGGTTTTCATTAGCTAGGAGTTGCGGGAGTTAGCATTCCACTTACCACATTCCGCACTCGTTATGATTCTTATGAATGACTTATTATGTCATTCGGTTTATCCAGCTTATTTCATCCAATTTATAAATTGAGTATTCTATGAATATCTCAATAATTCCATTCTTGTATTTATTAATTTTGGATGAAAATAGAAATTTAAAATTTTGCAACTCTTTTTCATAAGATTTATTTATAAGTACAATTTGATTTTTAATCTTAAACGAGCAAAGAATATTCTCAAAACTTTTAAGAGATATTTTCATCATATAGAAGATGATTTTGTGTTGTATTGCCCATTTAGTGTTTTAAGAATTTTTGTCGATGCACTTGATCAACGTTATCGATAGGGATTTCCTAAACGCTTTGATGAGACAATCAGACACAATAAATTAACTTGTAAAATGTAAATTTTTCTATAAAGGTAATTGTGATTTTGAAAGTTTTAGCTTTTTGGGAAAGAAGATTAAATTCTTTCTTTTTGATACTTTTATTCTTGTGATTCCCGAAGGGAACCAAGACTTCATCTTTTGTACCAATGCTAATCATATTGGTTTGGATGCCGTTCTCTTGCAAACGAGAGCGTGCAATCACTTGTACTTCTAAAATCATAAAAGCCGATAGAGACTAGGTATGTCACTTATGATCTGGTGCTCGCGGCTATTTTTTTTGCTTTCAAAGTTTGGCATCATCATCTTGGGTGAGAAATTGTTTTCCACCTCGATTATTACTCATTGGGATATCTATTTTCTCATAAGGAACTTAATTTGTGTCAACCACGTTGGCTCGAATTCCTTGCATCTTATGATCTTGATATCCTTTATACCCCGGAAAGGGGAAATTGTGTTGCCGATGCACTTAGTCGCAAGCAACAAGCGGTTGTTTTCATGATGATATCCGAATGGAAGGATCTCGAGGTTTTATCCACTTGTGAAATTCGAGATCGTGTTTTCCATTCATGTTCATCTTATGTAGCCTTGAGGCATTTGAGGCTCATCCTTCTCTTTTAGACCGCATTCTTGAAGCTCAAAGACTAGGTCCCGAATTGGCTCTTCTTAGCCAAAGTTGTAGGGATAAAATTAACATTGAAAGTTTGAAAGACTTCGATATTGATTTATGTGGCGGAATTCGAAAATTTGGTAGACTTATCGTACCAAATATTAGTGATCTTCGTAAAGATACTTTAGAAGATTCTCATCATTCTAAATTTACCATTCATCCCGGAAGTAGTAAAATGTACGCAGATGTGAAGCGACTTTATTATTGGGAGTGAATGAAATCTGATATTGCTAACTTTGTTAAGTGTGGAATGACTTGCCAACTTGTTAAGGCTGAACAACAAAGGCATGATGGGTTATTGCAACCTTTAGAAATTCCAATTTGGAAGTGGGACAAAATTTCCGTGGATTTTAGTGATGGCCTTACCCGTTCTTGTTCGGGTCATGATAGCTTATGGGTGATAGTTGATAGACTTACTATATCCACCCATTTTATTCCCGTTCGGTCTAACCGAACCATTCCTCTTTTGGCCAAACTCTTTATCAAGGAAATTGTTAAATTGCATGGTGTCCCTACTTCTATTGTTAGCGATCGTGATCCATTTTTTAATAGTGGATTTTGGAAAAGTCTTCGAGATTTTAGCACCGCTTATCACCCCAGTCCGATGGACAAACCGAGCATGTGAATCAAACTCTTGAAGATCTTCTTCGTGCCTGTGTGCTTGATTTCGATGGAAGTTGAGAAGATCATATTCCTCTTGTTGAGTTTTCCTATAATAACAGCTTCCAATCTAGTACTGGTATGGCACCTTTTGAGGCATTCTATGGAAGGCCATGCCGATCTCCTTCTTGTTGGTTTGAGGCCGGTGAGAAGCTAGCTTTAGGTCTAGATCTTATTCATGATTCCACAGAAAAGATTGAACTTATTCGTCATAGGATGAAAGAAGCCCAGAGTAGACAAAAATCTTATGTCGATAATCAAAGAAGGAAATTAGAATTTTCTGTTGGGGATCTTGTATTTATTCGTGTTTCCCCTATGAAGGGAGTTGTACGTTTCAGTCGATCGGGAAAGTTAGCGCCTCAATATATTAGGCCATTTCCTATCACCGAACGTATTAGTTCCATGGCTTATCGCCTTTCATTACCGGCTCAGTTTTATGCCGTGCATGACGTGTTTCACGTTTCTCAATTACGGAAATGCCTTCGAGATTCTGATTCTATTCTTGAGCCCGGTGTTGTGGAAGAAATTGAAGTTTCGCCTAATTTAACATATGAGCAACATCCTATTCGCATTATTGCTTCGGAGGTCAAACGGCTTCGAAATAAAGATGTTCCGCTTGTAAAAGTTCAATGGTCCTCAAATCCTAAGGATTGCTCTTGGGAATCTAGAGAATTCATCGAGCGAACACATCCGGACTTACTTTCTCATGTTCTTTGAGGTGAACTTCTTATTTCAAATTTCTTTTGTGTTAATATGATTTTATGGTTGTTACTTTTTATTTCCATCTTATATATATATATATTGCGAGGACACAATTTCTTTAAGGAGGGGAGTCTGCAACAACCCGCATATTTGACGATTATGTGTTTGAATATCTTATTTAAATATTTTAATCGTTAATCGGATCTTAGTCCGAAAAGCTACTTTTTGCATACGGTCAAATTAGGACTCGAAACTACCTCCATTGAGTTCAAAATGACGTTTGAGATCTTTTTAAGTATAAACTTTGATATGTTTGGAGATAGTGGAATTTTCGCCACTTTTTCGCTTATGGCTTTGGTTTGGGCTGAACTCTTCCCCTTACTAACTCAGCCCAACCCCCCCTCTCCTCTTCATTAAATCATTCTTCACTTCCTAACTCTAAAGCTTCTTCAAAAATGGTGGAGGGAATGGGAAATTAAAACTCCAAAGTCTTAGTCTTCATTGCTAATCCAACATCTACTCCAAATTCAAGTGAAGACATTGATTCAAGCTTGTTATTGTTCTTGCTCTGCTTTCAAGCTTCATCTCCATCAATTTCCATGAAAAGGTGAGATTTTTATCTCACATTCTTGTCTATAACTATCTTGGATTGTTGGGAATGAATTCCTATCACTTTAGCATGTACATTTGCATTTGGTTTGGATTGGCGAAAAACTCCAATTTTTAGTGTTTTTGGCAAAAAACTGGGTTTAGGTCGTTCTGCCTATGCCTTCACTTGTTCTGCATAGCTCTCGGCCAACGTAGGTCGCATCGGTACTTTAGGTCGTAGGTCGCATCGGCACTTAGGTCGTTAGGTCGCTCGGCCTTTCCACGATTAGGTCGCTCACCCCTTACTTCATTAGGTCGTTCGTGTAACGACCCGGTATTTTGGACCATTCAAATTGACAATAAAACCACACATGTCTGACTTGAATAATTCAAAATACCGAATTGTTAATTTAAATTTGACAAAACCCAGCATATGCAGTAAATAAATCAATCACAGAATCACAGACACAGAGTAAAACAATAATACGCAGCGGAATAGATAAAATAGTAGTTCATGAAGCTACTATATAACATCAGAGTTAAAAATAAAATACAACAAAATATCTCAAAAACAATGAAGTCTTCAGTACGAATAGATGACTTCTCTGAACAAATCAACTAGAAGAGCTGAAAGCTGAGGCGATAAATGGATCTCCAAAGGAAGCTCCAAACTCCAAGGGTGAGTCTCAAATGCTGTATCACTCGGCCTGACCCGAGCGTAAAGCAAAACACAAAACACTCGAGTCAGGATTAACATTCTTATACTAATAAATCCAACTCAAGTGAAATATCAACTGAAATACAAGTAACTTAAAGGACGTTTGGGATAACCATCCTCTAAGGATCTGCGGAACTATCTACAAGGTTGAAATATACACTATAACACCGTGGTCATTTCAAATTTATTTATACTTCAAAATATCATTTTCATTTCAAATATATCTATTTCCAAAATAGTATATATAGATTAAATAATTTATAAGGTAAATTATTTATAATTTCCTTAAGTCTCACAAATCGATTCAAATCAACCCAAATTCTAAATTTCAATTTAATTCAATCTAAATTTTTTCCATTTTAATTCAATTCAGTTTCTAATTAACAAATTCAAATTATATCGATTTCAAATACAAATCTGAATCACAAAATAAACCGTTTAAATTTCCAATATATTTCAAAGCTTTAATATTCAACAATTTCAAAGTTAAATTTAACAGTTTCATATAACTCTTGGTTTAACTTCATTTATTATTTAATTAAGGAATATTCACTTAATAAATTCAATATCATTTAACCAGCCCTAAATTACAAATTTTTTTTTACTAAATATTTCCTTAAATTTATTTTAAACAAGAAATATTCATTAACTTACTTATAAATCAAACCCGTTATAAATCATATCTTACATCTCAATTTCAATAAGTTTCCAATCGGTTTAAGTAAATAAAATTCTTTATTGAATACAATTTCAACTAAATTCAAATTATCTTCCCAACCTTAACTTATTCAAATTATTACCAAAATCTATTTTGAAATATATTTTTAAATACTCAACCATATTATATGTATTTAATCAATCATTCCCATTTATATATAATAATTTAAGGCTCAACATTTATTAAAACCATATTTTTCTTTCCAAAACCATAGAATTCATTTTCAAAATATTTATATATATGGACCAATGGTGTCTGTATATATATTTATCATATGGTTAAGTGATACGGATATTTATCATTTCAATCCGAAATTTAAATATATACGGGTAGATATCATTTCGACCCGTAATCCCAATTTCAATACAAATGAAAATCGTTTGGGTTTATCATTTCAACCCATAACGATTTTCTCCTATTCTAAAGTCCGT
The DNA here is from genome assembly GCA_030737815.1 of Allium fistulosum. Lineage (NCBI taxonomy): Eukaryota > Viridiplantae > Streptophyta > Magnoliopsida > Asparagales > Amaryllidaceae > Allium > Allium fistulosum. The sequence goes on along the minus strand of CM060908.1, from coordinate 77,994,672 downwards.
TCGGGTATGTATCATTTCAACCCATAGTGATTTCTATACTAACAGGGAACTTGCAGAGTGATAACAGATATAGAAATAATATAACAGGCATAGATATATCATCAATAACAATATAATATAAACAGCAGGATATGGTGTCATATCCCATAGGTGAACAGTTACATATATAACAATTTAAATAACAACAACGGCATATTTCAATTGACGTTTAATTGAAATCAAATTTAATAAATAAAAGAACGTTAATCGTGAGTGATTGCTCACCTTCGAGGTTAGAGAGAATAGGCAATGAAATGGATTTCGGATCCAAGCACGGATTTCGCAGCAAAGCACGATAGACACGAGTTGGATGGACAAAGCTGATATATAGGATTAACGAAATCAAATCAGAACGGCATCGATGAAGATAAATGGTATGAATGAACTTATATGTATAACTATATACATACTATTTACAAAAATCATATATATTTTTTTTATTTCAAACACATATTAAATTGAATATATATATATATATATAATTGAAAATACTTAGATTATATTTTATCCCTTTCAAAATGTCATATATATTTCAAAATAATGACATATATTATAAAATAAAACTGTTATTTCACACATACATATCCAGTACACAAATATCTCTTTTCTGCATTATGCGAAACTATATATATACTTACTAACATATTTTATTAACTAGAACAACTTATATTATATACTTAAAATAAAATGGACTCACGCATACTAACATTATAATATATATATAATAGTGGACTAACCTTATACAAACTTTGGAAACATAAGTATATTATATCCACTTAATAAACTTGCAAACCGATATTACTAGACAGATACTATAACGTGTGCAGAAACTTATCTACATATATAAAATAAAACATGCATACCTATATAACTGCATATTATTATGGAAGTGTATGACTCAATGTATGCGTGTAGACCCAACTCTATGCAGACCGAATATATGGCTTCATCATACTATATTTTACAATGCGAACAGAACAGTTGACCAACTTTATAACTAATTATACCATTGTCATATTATAAAATATTATAAATATTCAGATGTATATTAAGACTTTTATAGTATATTCCTAAAGACTGCCGCACCCATATAAATACGTATATTGTACACAATACAAAATTAGAGTCCAATGTTTACTAAAGAAAAATACTGCCTTCAAACTTATACGAGATCTAGTTTAAAAACTCATGTGCAGACTGCATCTATTTACTCAACTACTAATATGATTAAAACAAAAGTATACGTTTATTTGTAATACTACAAAAATAGAGATTGAAACAGACTGTACAAATTTTCTACATATGTAACATATAATATTCTTTCATAAACATTATATATATGTAACCAAAATGTACTGTATATACTATTTTATATATAACAATATATACACTTACATACGAATAAGGTAGCAGGAAGGAGAAGCCGAGTGAACTCGTGTGGTAGGCTTTGGCCTGAGGTGGAGGTTAGGCTGCTCGGTCGAGGGGAAGAAGGGTTTTGCGTGCGGGAGGGAGAGGGAGATTGGGTGGCTCGGATGAACATGGTGGCCACGGTTTGATGATGTGGAGAGGGTGACTAAACATGGGCAAGGGCTTGCGTGAGGGAGAGAGAGGGGCGGAGTTGCGGTGGTTGAAAGGTGGAGAGGCGATTGGAGCAGAGGAGGCGGAAGAAAAGAAATGAGGAAAGAAGAAAGAAAGAGTGGGTGCGGAGGAAAGAGCAGTGGAACAAAAAAAATGGGAATGGTTGCAGCAGATAATATAAATTTTTTTATATCATAGATTAAAACAAAGTTAATAGCCGGAAGGGAAAAGGTTGAAGGAATTTTAAATATGACTTCTATTGCACAAAACCAGCAATAAATGAATTGAAATGATGGGATGTAATAGCTGACCCTTGAATCAGCAAAAGTTATTAAAGCAATTAATATTGTGTATGCAGTACGTTTCAATATTTGAAACCGAAGGAAAGTTAACGGTCACAATTAAAGATACCGTTACAACGAACAATTTATAGTTTCAGTCGTGTACCGGACCTCATAATAAAGAAATAAATATACCACAGTGATCAGCGCGACGAGACGATCAAAATGGCACACAGATATCTTTGACAGGATCATCCGATCAAAAGTCGATAATCGGTACCGAAAATGCTGTTATTTTGCCAGAATTAAGATAAACGGAGCAGTAGAAGTCCAAATTTTGAAAAACGAAAGATGACATCTCACTCAGAAGAAGATTTTGAAATTTACTGTATAAAAATATTCAAGTTTGGAAACCATTTTATTACCGTCGATTATTAACTAATTTGAGTTTGAAAAAAATTATACCATAAAATAAACTTCAATATTATCAGGTGAAAATTTACCATTTGCTATGTTTTTAAATACGTATCCCAAATATTATATTTTTATTTCAAAATTTTATTATTTAAAATTTCACAAAAATTCAATTAATTACGTTATAAAAATTATTAAAATTTACGGGTCGTTACAGTTCGAGTATGAAGTCTCACCTGCAGATAGGTCGTTCATGTTTAAGTCGTTCGGCAATAACTCGTTCGCCTTCCTTAGGTCGCGCCACTGGTAGGTCGCACCAACTCTTACACTATAGGTCGTTGCATCGGCTCATTCCACCCCTTAAGTCATTAGGTCGCACCTCGTTAAGTCGCGCCTTTCCTTAGCTCGGCCAGGAGTTAGGTCGCTCGACCTGTCTTCCCCTTAGGTCGCTCGCCTAATTAGGTCGTTCGGACATTATAGGTCGCGCCACATGCTTAGGTCGCTCACCTAGGTCGCTCGGCATGCTATCCTTAGGTCGTTTGACCTATTTTACTTTTAGTCGCTACCTCTTTCGGTCGTTGCACTTTAGCTCGGCCATGATTAGGTCGCGTGGGTATTTCTACTTTGATGGTTTTGGAACTGATTTCCTTGGATTTTTCTTCGAATGTGAATTTTAGTGAATTGATTTGTTTCTACAATCAATTTTGTGACTTGTCACTTTAAAAATATAAAGGTTTCAATACTAGTAGTAAATATCAAAACTCTTTCATCAAAATGATTTCAACACTATTTTATTACAAAGCTTTTTTCCTAAATCGTTTTCCAATCTATTAGTATATACAAGCCTTTACCTCACTCGGATGAGAAATCTAATTAAACGGCTTAATAAAACAAGTGGTATGAAACGCTTGCGTTTACTTCGTCGGTTAATTCTTGGACTTGTTCGATTGAACCTCTTGTGACAATTTCCTAGTGAAGATCTACAGTTTGTTCGTAAATATTTAAGTTAAGCTAGTGGTTATGGGACATGAAGCTAAACTCATATATTTACTAGCTTAGTGTAATTGACACTTCTTGATGATCATGACAATCATTTTTGTGATTTAGACTAGCGATTGAGCGATGTCTCTTTGTCTACGAGGGAGACTAGACCCCGTTTGTGTGATGTTTCTACTCACATATGTGGGGTAGCGCCCCATGGTCTTCGGGCCGTTCATGTGGAGCCTCGGCTCAAAATTAATGGTTAGCTACCATGAGATAGCGTCTCGTTTGTGTGATACACGTGTTAGTGAGCTTTCATGCTCCCATTCTTTTGATTGGCCTCCCCCCCTTTTTTTGTGATTTCTGGATTTCGTGTGTTGATTTCTGGAATTTGTGCTTCACCAATTTTCATGATTTTCATTGATAAGTTTTATCAATTTTTGTGCATTGGTGAATTCGTGTGTCATTGACTTGTTATGAATACAAGCTTAGGGTATGATACCCTATTTTATCTTTGAGAGGATTCTTGTGATATTGATTAATCTCATATTGGTTTTCAATTACATACTTATAGTAGTATGCCATAATGGTTATTACATGTTTATGCCATATCTTTTATTCTATATGTTGTCATCTGATATTTATAGCTAGACCGATCCGTTTATTATTTTCTTATGAAATAATACTCGGGTCAGACTGAGATGTTACAGGTGCTTCTGCTTGACTTCTCTTCTGGGATTACTCTGACTTTTGGCTAACTACTTAGATTAGCAGTTTTTGTTGTATACATTTGAGATATAGACCCCGTGATGTATACTTATTCTTTTGTGTAGCTTGTAGCTATTCTTTTGTATTATCGTGGATCTTTCAGACCACTACTCTGATGTACACTTTCATGTGTTATATATATATATATATATATATTCATATCTTTTTCCGCCTTTGTGATATGGATGTCTGTGACTGATTTGTGTTATGTTTATTTCTATATTTGTTTCTGAGTTTTATATACAGCCACCGCGTGATAGCTTTGAGTTTGTATCGGTATGTCGGACTTCCTCTTATGCATGTTATTCTATCTGACATATCGGTGCTCGCACAAAGCAATTACACGGATGGTCGCTCCTCAACAGCCTTATTCTCCGTGCTAGTTGACAGCATTACACCGTAGTGTTCTTGGCTAGCGTGGGTATAGAGGTGGGGCGTCACATCATCTTATTCATTTCTTTACAGAATTTTCAATATCTATTCATTCAAGTCTGTACGATGTACATACATTATTCGTACGCAATATCAAATCCGATCGCTCGCTCGATCACACAATTTCACTTCCGAACTAGTATCGTTCACTCGACTTCCTAGTGCGGACTCAGATCTGGTTTCTTGATTAGAAACCATCATTCTCCTTGCATAGCCATATACTATGATAGAGAATTTCCATAATCAATCAAAAATCCATATCCATGTTCGCCGTCGAAAATCGAGTGAAAAATCCCAACTCGGATCGGTATAACTACCTCGAAATCCTGTGCTCGAATCTGGATTAAATCGTTATGCGAATAAATAATATACGTACATCCTACGTATTTATCTTAATTGATTATTATCTATATCAATTTTCTTTTTATTCACATTCATTTTGATTTCCATACATCCTATTCACAATTATCCCATTTCACAACTTCCAGTTTAATTTTCATTCAATTATTAACTTAGTATATTTTTGCAATACCAAATTTTTCTTAAGAATTTCACCATCCATTTCTTAAGTTCAATATAAATATTTTATTCATTTCTTATATTCATTTTCACCTTATCACTTAAGCCTTTATATCCAGTTTTATTTAACTTAGGTTTCAATTTCAATTTGAATTCAATTTACCTTAATTCTAAATATTGAATTCAATTCATCTCATCTCAAACCATATTTAATTAATCATTCCTTAATTAGTTCCACTTATTTATTTTTAAATCTCAATGGATTTTATTTCCAAACTTTAATTATTTTTAGTCCTCTTCGAATAAATTCTACAACTTCACTTTACTTTACACAATTTAAATTAAATATCATTTCAATATCCAGTTTCAATTTCATTTATTTAGAAATGTGAATTCATTTGTTCATTTACAAATTTATTTCACACTTAGTAAATTTTATTTCAATAGCCATTCATTAAGCTCACTTAGACTTTTTCCTTAAATTTACTTTTATCTTACTTGATTCAGTTACACTTTAATTCAAATTTTTAACTTCTATAAGTTTCCCAACTTATTTACATTCCATTCACTAATCTCTTTTAATTTATTTCATCTAATTGGCTTACTTTTCCGCTTATTTTATTGTCACATTTACTTTAATTTAACTATTCTCCAAGTTAAATTTTATTCTAAACAAATTTCAAGTTTTTATAAGTTTTTCAAACCCATTTATTATTCCATAAACATTTTTAATTAACTTCCAGAGTTTTAAGCAATTTCTCAACATTTCAAAATCACCTTTGAAATCAATTATATCCAAAATCCTTTGGTATAACCAACTATTTCTTTGAATTTTAAAACCAAAACATAGTTTTTGCAACCATCTCCAATTTAAAACATCCAAGTAGCAATTCCTCTCTTGAAAACTCGAAAATGAACATCGATGATGCTGCAGTCATCACCGAAGTTATTTTCCAGTGACCGAAAAGAGTTCAGTGCTTTTACCTCTTTAAAAACATTTTCAAATATTTTTAATTCCAAATCTCACCAGATTTCAAATCCAATTCAAAAATATTTCTCAAATAATATCATCATTATTCCTCCAAAACCTTTGAAAACCATTTTCAAACCCAAAGGAATTTTAACCTTTCCCAAAATTTCAAATTCCAAATCCTTCCAATTCATATTCAAACATTACTCTGGAATTTTTATTTCATTCCCAATTATAAACTATATTTATAGTTCACATTTACAAATTTTATTTGTATATGAATTTATTTCTTAACTTTTAGTTATGATTTTAAATTTCTTATTCAATTTCTACACAATAATGATAATAATTTATTATTATCATTCCCTAACAACCAAGCAACCATATACAATAATAATTTACAAAAATCATTTCTTTTATATACGAAAATAATTTTGGGTAAAATTATTTCATTTACCCTATTTTAAAACAATATTGTGTCGGTTTATCTTTTTTAAGAGTTTAGAAACCCCTATCGATGACATGGCGTCCCACATATCGACCAGAATTCATAAACACTCAACCGAAAAGTCAACACAATATTTTTTTTTATTCACTAACAAATACGCGCTCATATCTATTAATACACTCAAACTCATTAAAGAGTACGTACGGACTCTATTTTAATGAGTAATCCCCACCAGAGCCAAGGTTCTCGCTTAACCTTCAGCTCTGATACCATTGTAACAACCCGCAAACCCGATCCCCTTGAGTCGACACTATTCTCCATCATATCAACTCAAAGTGAAAGGAAATACGAACCATTGGGGTTAAAGAAGAAGGAGGTAGAAGAAGAAATAGAAACAACATGAGAATCTCACAAACGCAGCGGAACAATATACAATAGATAAATGGCTAATCTTTAAACAAAAAGAACTATATCTGTTTATACATTACATCATCAGAGTACAATGAAATTTATAGCATACAACTGGACAGTTATCATAACCTGTCCTCACCAAACCGATTATATAGTTAATCATACACAACGGAATATTTATCAAATACGTGTGATACGTCTCGCCATCTAGCTTGTCTCCTAAGCTCCATAGCAGTCCATCAAGAATCTGTACTCTATAATACTCGGTCTGACCCGAGCATTATAGTTAAATAACACCCGAGTCAGTCTGGAAAACCAGAGTGAGAAAACACACTCAATTGGATTATTATAGTTTTCAAATTCCTTTGAAATCAAAGGTATCTCGTAAGATCACGCCACAAATAAACAAGCCGGGTTTTTACCTTACGATAACCAAAACATTTTTATCAAATTAGTCTGATATTATAATAGTGTCTATAGAAAGTAAAATAGAATCTTGCTGAAATGCTTGCATCTCATGTTTCAGCAATAGTTGGGTACAATCAAAACCGTACAGGCGCTTATTGGAGATTGGATTCCATACAATGGCAGGGCTACTGGGGTACCGCCCGTCACAGTACGTGGTCTAGATCACCGTACAGAGGATCCACCTTGATCCCCTGCATCACAAGACCGGAGCTACCCCTTACTGGATAGTCCGAATAAGATCACCCCACGGTTGGGATCAGCAACCGCCCACTAAGCCGAATAAAAAGAACCTCTAGACAGGGATGACCTTACCCTAAGTGGTTGCTAGCCACTTAGCCTTGCGTGCAACTCCCTTGTTTTAGCCATTCCCGGTTGATGAGGCTCGAGGTTAAGCGTTACCTTTTTAGCACACATTCACTTAGAATGCTCATCGTCCTCCTGACGATGTTTTGATAGCATTCGTCCATACAAGTCCATTCGGGTTCGAACGGAACCGAAGGCACTACTCCTACTACATCCATTTTGGAATCACCCTCAGGATTAGTAGAGATTAGCCCTTGCACTTCACTGCTCCATCTTCGACTCCAAGCTCTTGTCTTCCTCATGAAAACGTTCAAACCGGATCGAAGTGGTTTTCGGGAAATTAATCCCGATCCCGGCCTCTTCGAAACGATCAGCGCATTGACCAATATTGATAATCGGTTATTTAACTATCAAATAACATCCACAAACAACCATCAGATTTAAATAATTTTCCAAACTATTTATTTATTTCAAAATATCTTCGCAAGATATTATTTTTTCTACACTTCAATCCTTTATGAAAACAGTTTTCAAATCACTTTCCTTTCGCGGAATAAATTCCAATTATTGTTTATTTCCACTGAAAATACCAAGACTAAATGCTTTAGATTTTAAAATAATTTAAATCACTTTATCTAAAATATATATGCTTTTAAAATACTTTGAATAAAAACTTTTTTTAAAACACTTTATTTAAAATACCAGTTATGAAATTTAATAATAATTTTCATGTAAAGCTTAAGCCAAAACAGATTTAAAAATAAAGGTTATTGAATTCAATACAAGTTTTCCAAATAAAACTTTAGCCAAACTATTTTTAAAATAATACTACTTTATAAAACATAAATATAAATAATTATCTTTTTAAATCATAATACCAATTAACCTTTCAAAATAATTACTACTATAACTAATTTAATAAATATTTACCTTTAAAATTTTAAACAACTTAAATAATAATTTCTCAAAAACATTCTTTTAAAACAACTTTAAAACCTTTAACTTATACTTAAAAATCCGCTTTGAAAACGTACTTGGCTTTTGAGAGAAATACACTTTTCTTTCACACCTTTAATAATAAACCACTATTTATTTTTAAAACAAATTACCCATTCCTTTATAAATTCCCACCTTGAACTTATACTTCCAAATATTCACTGATATCTTATTTCACTTTATAAACCCAGTTTATAAATCCCATAGTCTCATTCTCCTTTTAAAAACACAGTTTCAAACACTAAATCAAATTTCAAATCGATTTCCAAATCAACTCCATTTAAAATAAATTCCTTTACTTACTCAAATTTATTTTAAAATCCATTAATTCCAGATTTAACTTCTTATTTAAACTGAAAATACCAATTTCATAAAAGTTCTTTTATTTCTTCCTAAACCATTTAAATTCTGAATTTAAAAATAAATCTTTTATTCCTTTAATTAATATCACTTAAGTTTTAAATTTCATTTATTCCCATTTATTCAAAAATCTCCTTTCCCATACTTGGAATTTATTTATTAGAATTTAAAAATCAACTTTTATCCTTTTCAAATTCATTCTTTAATTTATCCAATTCCTCTAAAATTATTTAACTTAAGAATTCTCTTTTATTTCCCTTTAAAAATCCAATCTATATATTTTTGATAACTCAGTATACCCAATATTATTTAATCAAACCATAACATCCAATATTTTCAATTACCAATATAATTTATCACAAATTTTCAAATAATCATATCACAGAATATTAGAACAATCTAAATAATTTTGAGGAATCCAGTTGGATCCCTCCAACCTGTTTCCCTGCATCCACAGATGTTAGCACAACAATTTTAAAATACCAATTCCACTTCGAGGTGGAATATCGCGGTATATGGGGTCATATCATCTCATCCTGTAACGACCCGCTATTTTGGACCATTCAAATCGATAATAAAACCATACATATCTGACTTGAATAATTCAAAATACCGAATTGTTAATTTAAAATTTGGCAAAGCATAGCATATACAGTAAATAAATTAATCACAGATCACAGACACAGAGTAGAATAATGCAACGGAATAGATAAAAGGATAGTAGTTCATGAAGCTACTATATACATCAGAGTTAGAAAATAAAATACATAAGAATATCTCAAATACAGTGAAGTCTTCAGTACAAGCAGATGACTTCTCTAAACCAATCGGTTGGAAATGCTGAAAGCTGAATCGATAGTTGGATCTCCAAACGAAGCTCCAAACTCCAAAGGTGAGTCTCAATAGGCTGAATTACTCAGTCTGACCCGAGTGTAAAGCAAAACGCAAAACACTCGAGTTAGGATTAACATTCTTATATAAATAAATCCAACCCAAGTGAAATATCAACTAAAATACAAATAACTTAAAGGATGTTGGGATAACCATCCTCTAAGGGTCCATAGAACTATCTACAAGGTAGAAATATACACTATAACACCGTGGTCATTTATACTTCAAAACCAATATCATTTTCATTTCAAATATCTCTATATTTCCCAAAATAGTATTTCTATACATTAAATAATTTATAAAGTAAAGTATTTTCAATTTCCTCAACTTAACAAATCGTTTCAACCCGACCTTCCCATTCAATCTCAATTTATCAATTTAAATTCAACTCAATCCCTAAATTAACCACTTAAATTTTATCGGTCTCAAATTCGGATTTGAAATCACAAAATACCCATTTATATTTCAATATATTTCAAAACTTTAAGTATTCAACGTTTCAAACTAAATTTTATTCAATTTAGTTTCCTAAACAACAATTTCAAGTTTTAATTCAACCTAAATTTTCACTTTAATTCAATTTAGTTTCTAAATAACAAATTCAACTATATTAATTTCAAATACAGATCTGAATCTCAAAATAAACCATTTAAATTCCAATATAGTTCAAGGCTTAAATATTTAAATGTTCAATATATTTCATATAGATCTCGATTTAACCTCATTATTAATTAGTCTTGAAATACTCCCTCATTAGATTCAATATCATTTAAGTAACCTTAAATTACATTTTACTCAATATTACTTTAATTTATTTAAACGTGAAATATTCATTAAATCACTTAAATCAAAAATCCAGTTATACAATCATACCTTTAAATTTCCCATTCAATAATTTCAAATTGATTTAATTAAATAGGTCCTTATTTAAATACCATTTTTAATAAACCCAAATTTATCTCCCAATCTTAATTTTTCAATATATTACAAGAAAATCTATTTGAAACATAGATTTACTTGTATACTTAACCACATTATATGTATTAAATCAATCTAATTTATCAAATATTACTACTAAATCTATATATAAAATTTCCATTTTTATACATCTTAAGAATCAAAATTTATTAACCCATATATTTCTTTCCAAAATCATAGAAATTATTTCCAAAATATTTATATATGGACCATCAGTGTCTGTATGTATTTTTCCTATCATATAGTCAAGTGCTACGGATATTTATCATTTCAATCCGTACACTAAATATATACGGGTGGATATCATTTCAACCCGTAATCCCAAACTTAATTAAATGAAAATCGCTTGGGTCTATCATTTCAACCCATAACGAAATTCTCCTATTCTAAAGTCCGTTCGGGTATGTATCATTTCAACCCATAGTGATTTCTATACTAACAGGGAACTTGCAGAGTGATAACAGATATGAAAATGATAACAACAGGCATATATCATTAAAAATAAATATAAAGAATAGGATATGGTGTCATATCCCATAAGTGAACAGTTATAGATAATAGCATATATAACAATTTAAATAACTACAATAGCATATTTCAATTGTCGTTTCAATTGAAATCAAATTTAATAAATATAAGAACGTTAATCGTGAGTGGTTGCTCACCTTTTGAGGCTAAACAGATTTGACAAGGAAACGAGCTATGAATTCCAAGCGACGCTAGATGGATATGATTCGATGGAGAAAACGGGCACGACGGACAAAGCTGATAACAGGAATCGACGGAATCAAATTAGAACCGGGTTTGATGAAGAAAATTGGTATAAGAGAATTTGAAAACAATATCCATTTAAAGCACATATACATATATAAATCAAAATAAATATATTATTTTCTTATTAAATTAATATTTCTTTTTAAGACCAATATCAAAACAAAATACGTATGTAAGAAAAATCATTGTTTTGTATTAAAAATCAAATGTAATAAAATATGAAATAAATATTGTAACTTTCATATTGAAATGTACATAAACACATGCAAGTTTAAAGAAAAATAATGTTGAGACCCATTTTCAACATAACTTATATTAACTGCGACAAAGAAAGCTATAAACACTTGTTATTCAATATATATATATATATATATATATATATATATAGCTTAGTTAGCATTACTAAATGCATAAACCAAAACTGATGAAAATAGAAAGTATGAATTAATGATGGCCTTGCCTATTTATGTTAAACTATCCCAGTTTATACATCAAAATATTTCCTTCCTTTACATAAATTTAAACATTATCTTTTAAATGTAAATACTTAGACCCAAAATATATAGCCAACAATCAAATGCTCCTAGGACCGGGACTGTAAAATATAAAGAAAAGTGACAAAATAGTTTAAACATACTTCTCCAAATACCATGTGACCTTAATATAAAGAGATCCTTTTTAAATATATATATATATATACGTGTAAATTATAAACTTTAATGTTACATTGAAAATCAAAACATGTAAAAAAAAATTATAGAGAAAAACATGTTGTGCTTAAAATAAAGGAAAAGCAATATAAACAATAAGAAAATAAAAGAAAAGGATGAAAAAGAAGAAGAAAAAGAAAAGAAGTGAGAAGAAAAAAAAAATTATTGCAGCCATTTACCTACAGAAGAAGCTTCAGACGCAAGAGAGGAGATGAAGGTCTATTGATATGGAGTAGGGTATGTACGAGTGATTTGTATTTATAAGAGAAGCCTCACATTGATAAAGTGGAAAGAAATTTTGTTTAAAGTGGCAAGAAATAAAGATAGAAATGGCTAAAATTTAGCTGAGAATAATTTATGCTTTGAACGTATGCCATAATTTAAGCAAAAGACACTGATTTCAATTATATTAATAGCCAGGAATAGGAACGTTTCAAACGTGAATTGGGAAAATTATTTGCTTAAAATTGAGGAATGCTAAAAGGAATAGACAGATAGACCAGAGGTAACGTATCAATTTGAAAATAAACTGAGATGATGGAAAAGTAACAGCTATACGTTTAAAGAAATAAATTTTTGTTTGTTTGGAGAGCACGTAATGAGTTTGGAAATGAAGGATATTAAAATGGAAAAAGGAATGGACAGAGAAATTCAAGCAAAGATAAACGTACAGAAATAAATATAGAGTAGTGGAAATTTAAAAGTTAGAAAGCTTAAATCAAGGAAATATCAAATGCAACCGGCTAAAATAGGGGAAAGGTGATATAAACAAAATGTAAAAGCAACGGTGATCCTTAAATTTAGCTGAATTATTAAGGTAAATAAATATGGAGCATTGGTTAGTAACGCACGAAATTCGGAAATAACAAAGGAAAGGACCGGTCAAATAAATGAATGTAACGTGCAACGAATATAAAGTTTATATAAATAAAAGAAATCAATGAATGCGAAATAACGTATAGTATTTTCTACGTTTCAACTTTTGAAATGGCATGGATGGATAGAGGAAATAAATTAAAATACATATAAAGTTTGAATGCTGGTGAATAGAGGAAATAAATTAAAATAAATATGTATAAAGATTAGATTTTAAAATAAGATTTTTAAACAATATTGAATGCGTTGTTCATATATATTTTTCATATAGTTAGTACAATATACGCTAAATTTATACAAAAAGTAACGTATCTAAATTTATACGTTACTTATTTATTCTATGGCTATTAATTTATATGTTACTTATTTATTCTCTACCTATTAATTTATACGTTACCTATTTATTCTCTACCTATTAATTTATACTTTACTTATAAATAAAATATCATTATGTTAACTACCAAATTAAATGTTCATTTTAATACATTCTCTTTCCTTAATGGAAAGATTTCAACAAATACAAATATTAATTTCATATTAAAATCAAATAAAAATCTAATTCAACTACTTATATTTAATTTTACGTAATCCAAACATTAAATTTTTATTTCAAAATATTATTATTTAAAATTTCTTACAAATTCAATTAAATAAGTTATTCAAACCGTTTAAAATTTATGGGTTGTTACACATCCGCTATTATGCGGCGCATTGGGTCTCATCCGCTATATAATGCGGGAAATCAATAACTCCAATATATATATATATATATGCTATCATATATAATATCACATCCAGTTAATTCAATCATTCAACCAATAATTTAAATTTAACTATTTAAATTTAAATGGAAATCCAAATGAGTGAGATTAACTCACCTTTGCTTTTTATTTGTTATCCACTTAAATCTTGCCTTGTTTTCACGACCCCAAAATCAAGAACGGTCGATGCCAACCTCATCGAACTCGAGTTTGAAACCCTAGCCAACTGTAATCGAACGCGGCCGCCTCAATCGAATCCCCTCGAGCCACCTTGTGTTGCACCTGCTCGAAACAGGCCGTCGCCATGAACGAGTTCTCCCACACTCCGCCGCCTCTGTCACGTGTACCCCACGCGAACGCACACTTGAACTCACGCGTCTCGAGCTCGAAACCATCCCGTTGTTGACATGCCTCGACTCCGAAGTGCCTTCGAGATTTCCAATCGCGATTCAATCTTATGCATCCAAGGGAATCGATTCGATCGCCACTAATTCAAACGAATTCTCGTTCGTCTGTTTATATTTTTTTATACGAACTCGATTTTGATTTCCAAGTAAAAGAGGAAGTTTTATTCTGTTTAGAGGCAGTCCCATTTCTTTTTTAGTTCGGCATTGTATATCTTTTATTTTTTTTATTTTAAACGAAGGGGACATCTGGTGCACGATTGAGAAGGTAGGAGACACGTGTTCTCAGGGTGGACAGGTTTTGGATGTGGCCCACAGTAAATTGAAGGAAAAACATATATATATATATATATTTTGAATTTGAATCGTCACGAAATTATGACTTAAAATTTTTGACTTCCTATTGAGGCGTGCCGCTAGGCGTTTATAATGTTATACTCCTATTTCGAACGAAATGGAAAAGGTTTCGAGGCCTAACTCGATCGTATGGAGAAGATAGCCTTTTTGAACCCAGTTATTATATTGAATTTTCAATATAAATTTCAGCGCATTTATATATCGTACGCTCACATAATAACTCCAATCACTACAAAAATTGAAATTCAATAATAATACAATATTACAGATCCAATGGAACTGGTTTCGTCGAAATCCGAGACTGTGCCTCGGAAGGCTATTTTTAAATATCAATTTAAACTATATATTTTGAAAACTGAACAAACCACCTTTAAATTCAAATTTAAAGCTTTCATTATTTTCAGTACTATCAATATAAATTTTATAGGCTTCTAAAATATTTTTATTAAGCTTAAAAATCAAGATTCAATATTTTACCCAATTTCCACTTATTAAATTCAATAATTTAATTACCCAAATAAACAGTGATATTTGAAATTCAAATTAAACTAACTTCAAATATTTAAAATCAATTAAATATCTCAATTTCAAATATCCAGAAATTTTGGGTCGTCATAGTTTATGTTTACAATTTGTACCTACAACTAAACTAACTAAAGTGGAGGCTAAGAGCTTCATTACATGAAACATAATGGGTATTTATACATGTTTTAAAACCTTAATCATATTTTAAGGGACTACCCGAAATACTCTTCTAGTAAGTGTGGCCTCCAAGTTGTCATTGGCATGAACATAATCCACCATTACATGTGAATGTAACTTTAATGTCCACTAACATGTGCATTAGCTCCTAATTGTAGATCATGGTAAGTGGGTAGGTAGGGTCCTCCATGATTTCATGAATTGATTTATTTCCATCTTCATTTTCTTGTATTTCTTCACTTGTGCATGCATGAATACATGAAGCCTCTTCTAATTTCCATCAAATTTTCCTACAAATAAAAATAAAATGTGCAAGTAAATTTTCTCATATTAAATTATGCACAAAATTACGATTTTGCCCCTAAATGAAGATGAATAAATGATGATTTGAAAACAATTGAAATTTTGGTCTAAACATGTTAAAATACCCTATATGCTCATTTATTTAAATAAAAATAAATTAAATATGGATGTAAAAATATGCACATTTACATGCACATCAAATATCCCCACACTTATCTTTTTATTCGTCCTCGAATAAACTAAAACTAAGATAAATTCGTTTTCGTAGAAAACACGATTGTATTGAGCGTATGCAACAAGCCGTTAAACCACTAGGTGTCCCTAGTAGGACGAGTGTTGTCTCGTGAGGGTTTTCAACGGATACTACCTAAAAATCCAAATGCAATGTAAAAAAATTCCTAAGTGTAAGATTTATTTACAAAGAGATGAATGTATGTTTTTGAAAATATTTACAAATGAAGAATTTACTTTTAAATTGACATGAATAAGTTAAATATAAGTTTTGGTCATCATCATGAAATTTTAGTCATTTTACTCGTCAAAACATCCAACAAAAATTAAGTTATGATCACAATTAGACTCTAGTTTGGCTAGCTGTTTTGGTTGATAATAAAGTGTAACTATAAAATGGATCCTTAGTTGATTATCAAAGTTTTTCAAAGTGGTATTTTCATTTCTTTTAAATAACAAATCAAATAAGTGAAAATAGTGCTCGGATTTCAATTGCTTACTCTCTCTTTATTTGAAAATTTTATTGATATTAACCATATTTACATATGCCTAACTCAGAAATCTGAGGCTAGCTATATCACCCATGCACTGCCTTTCGATCTTACGAGAGGGAAATACAGAGCATGGCGAGTGTACACACAAGTGTGTACACCTATCGACTATAGACATTATTATAAAAGAATTTTTATATACATACACCTAACTCGAATAAACTGAGGCCAGATATACCGATCAAGCACTGCCTTGTGGGCTTACGTGAGAACGGTACAGAGCATGGCGAGTGTACACACTTGCGTGTGAACACATGACTCAAGGTGTTTCTTATTTTTATAAAAACCGATTTTATTTATGTTATATATATATATATATATTTTTTTCTTGTTTCTTTTTTTTATGAAGAGAGAGTTTTACAATATCATCTTAGCACCACTTAACTTAGAAGATCAAAATGTTATATCCTTTATTTTAAATCCACCACTTTTTTTAACAAAGATTTTCAATTAGGGTATACTTCATAATTATCACCCATGAATCTTCCTATATACTAGTTAAACCATAGTTTCTTATAATCAAACTTTATTTTTATTTTTTTTAAGACAATTTTTTTTTCAAAAATTTCAATGTAGTAACCAAAAACTTATACTTATCCTATAGTGTTTCTTTAAAATAAATCAACATGCTAAAAAGAATATATTTTTTTTGATTTTTTTATATTGTTTTTTGTTTATTTTGAGTTTTGGAATGAAAATGCAAACAATAAACCATGAAAAATCGAAAATGAAGATGAGACTCCCCCCACACTTTATTTCGACTGTGTCCCCATAGTCAACCCAAGTGAAAGGAGAAAAAACTAAAAATAAAAATAAGACATATATTTACATGAAAATGAAATGACTCTTATTTACAAGACATCAGAAAATATACTGTTAAAAAGTAAATGAAACGGTCTTCCAAAGACCAATTCATTTGTATCGTCAAGTATGAGAGACAACTTAAGCATAGAAAACCAAACCATAAAAGATTTCAAAGTTGAATGTTGATTTGGAAAAACGAATATCCTTTTATTAAAAATCATATGAGTTGTTTTATTTTCGATGATTTTTGGGGTAAATAGAATAATTGGTTGAAGTTCAAGTTTATTTTCACCAATTGAAATTCAAGCTTATCATTGAAAACTTCTTCAGAATTATTGAATTCAAAATCAAAATGGTGATTTAGATCTTCCCCTTCAGAATTCAACAACTCACCTTCGAAAAGTCCAAAAAATTTGTGTTCACTAAATTCGTCTTCCTTTGTTGAATTATTCACAACTTCATTGCATATATCATGTTCAAAACCCAAAGTTATTATATTCAATTTTTCAAAATCGGAAAAGGAAGATTGAATTTTAAATTTGGTTCCACACTTTTAAAAGAATTAAAATCCAACTCAATACCGCATTTTCAACAACTTCTCTAAGATTGTCATTTTCAATTTCAAAAGTTGTTATTTGAAAATCGTCAATTTTAATAAAATGTAGATTATTATTTGACTCGTCACACGTTGGGATTTGATTCTGTTTCTCACATTGTTTCAGATATGTTTCAAACGACAAATCTGTGTGATCTTTGTTAATTTCTTCCATTTGCTCAACAAAATCAAATTTATAATTATTAATTTGAGGAGTTTCAATTTGAAATTGTAGAGAACAAAAATTGTCAATTGCACCATAATTGAAATTATTCTCATTGCCAAAATCATTTAAACAGTTGTTTCCATTTATGTTTCGATTTTGAAATTCATTTTGGAGTTCGAAATTGAATTGGCATAGGTTATAATCAAGTTCATTTGAATTTTGAAGTGAATTCGAATTTTGATTATTTTGAAATCCTTGATTTGAGTTATTGCACATATTACTCAGATTATTTATCATTTGATTTCGTTGTTCAAGTAAAGACCAAATCGTTTTAATACCTTTTCCATGATTTGAGAGTTGGTCATCATTTTGAAAAATTTATGGTGCAAAACTCGAATTGTTTGTATAATAGTTGTTATTAAAATATCCATAAGAATTTGGTGTGAAATTATATTGATTTTCACAACTATTGTAAAATTCATGCGAGTAGGGAAATTCAGACATTTTCAAGAACGTGCGTTTTGTTTTTTTTATAAGGAAAAATATTTACCAAAAGGAATTTATTTTTCTAAAGGGAAATTTGATTTTTGTTTTCTTTTTGGATTTTCAAAAAAAATTTGTTTTTTTTTGTTTTTGTTTTTTTTGAAAAGATTATATATATATTTTTTTTGTTTTTCTAAACAAAAACTAACCTAAATTGTTTTTTTAGATTTTTGATTTTTGTTGAAATTTTTAAAGGAAAAGATTTAAAAACTAAGTTAAGGAAAATTTACAATTTTTTTTAGTTTTGGATTTTGATTTTTTTTTTTAAAATATGCACGAACTAATGCAACTAAATGAATGCAAGGACTTAATTACAAATTTTCTATCCTTAGTAGCTCATAACCTAAAATTGTATAGTCATACTTTCTCTTAATTCAACAAGATAGTTCTTAGCCAGGTAACAGACATGAGTTATCGGTGCACCACGAATCACCGTAGCAATGCAACCGAAGGTTTAAGTACTTTTAGAGAAACAATCAGTATAATATTTACGAATCACTGTAATATTTATAACCTATTATTGCTCTGTCGTAGCCTAGATACCAAGAATATAAATTTATCAAAGAAGATAATTTATCAAGATACAATTAAGTCCAAGGTGAGCTCGCGACACCCTTAAGTCTGATGTCTAACCGTTATTATTAACAAATTCTAAGATGAAATGCAATTTGTGGGCCAAGGAAGATGTGATGAAATCCCTCACCTTATGTGGATTGGGGTGTTGCCCTTAGAAAATAAAAACAAGATGAGGTGAATGCAAACTGAAACTAAATGTGTATTTGTAGTGCAACTATGAATGAAATTTTTTTTTGAAAATTTTTAATTTTTAAAACGCAAGCAACCAACAATGCAAAACAAATAAAAACAATAGATAAGGGTACGATACCAGAGTGTGCAGAATTATTAGCAAATTATTCTTAAGCGGCGACCCTTTTTTGATTTTTTTAAACAAGCAATTTATTTGGCAAGCTTTCTCTTGGATTTTCTGCTTTTGCAACCTAATCAAAACAAACGATTAAGTATATAAATTCAACATAAAACAGGTGAATCAAAAAACTAAAACAAATTCAACTTAATTAATTAAACAAGCTACACAAAACAAAACAAAACAAAAACAAATATCCACTTAGGCCCACAAACAAGCTAAAGCCCAATTATTATTATTATTTTAATATGACTAATACGAAATGAAAATGAAAATATTTTTTTTTTTTTTAAACTGTAAGTTAAAAGAAAGGTTTGGTTTAAAAGAAAACTTAACAAATAAATATAACAATTTACTAGACCCAAAGGTGATCAAGCCCACCAGCCGACAATTTTTTTTTCTTTTTTTTTAACAGATAACCCCAAAAACAATTTAAGAAATGAAATTAAAGTTCGCATTTTTCCCAAAGAAATCAAATTCAATTTACGAAACAAAAAAGAAAAAAAAAATGAAATTACAAAATCAAATTCGCTTTAGTTCGAGGTTGCGCGGTTGTTGGCGATTTGAGTTGAAGGAGTATTTTTGTTTGGGTATGGCGATGGCGGGGTTCGGGTTGAAGGTTGAGGTGATGTTTTGGGTGCGAAATGAGTTCACGGTTGGGGTTGCAGTGGAAATTTCAGGTTGCTGAGCAGTAGGGTGGTTCGATTTCTGGTTTGAGTAATGATTGCGGTTGTGGATGGTGTGGTGGCAAGTAGGAGTTTGGTGAGGGTGGTTTTGGGTTGTTCGATTGTTGTTGTTGGCGGTGATGAAGCAGATGTTGATTTTTGCAAGACAGTTTGAGGAAATGCATGGAGATAGTACGTAGAGGCAACTGCGTGGAGATAGTTTGAGGAATTGCACTGTGTAGTTGCAACTGCAAAGTTTAAGGAATTGCACTGTAGGTTATGTTGATGGTTTGCAAGGAGGTTGTAGTGGATGGAATGTTCAAGTGGCTTGCAGTAGGAAGTGGTTGTGTATGGTGAATATGTGATTTGGTTTGCAGATGGTATGTATTGTGATAGAAATGCAATGATATTGGAAGTGTTAGAGGAGGGGCAGAGGAGATTGCAGGCAGTGTCGATGGAAATTGACAGTGTTATTGTGGTTAGAAGTGCAGTGATGTGTTTAAGTTGGCCGAATGAATGGAGGATGTGGAGTATGCTGGTGAATATGGTTCCAGTGGCAGGGATGCAGAAATGAAGGAATATGCACAGTGTTGCATTGATGTGGGGGGGGGGGGGGGAGTCTAAAGTGTTATTATATAGGGAAGTGCATAGTGGGGTTGTATATGCGTGAGGCAGTGGCAAGGGGTAAGTAAGGGCTGGAATGGATGATGTGATGGTATAAGTGATATTTTCATGAAGAAGCTTGTTTGCAGTAGAGGCAGTGGGGGTAAAGTATGAAGATGGTCATGGCAGTAATGTAGGTGATGAAGATGCTTGACAACATCAGCTTTGAGGAGGAGTATGTTAGAGGACAGAGATGTGAAGGAGTGGAGATGTACTGGTAGTGGATGCTTGTACACGTGATGGAAGTTTGTATAGGTCAGCGAACAATGTGCAGTGATTGTGCGCAGGGAGGTGTGTGTGAAGTTTTGGTAAGCAGGGGATGGCAGTATTTGCAGTTGTCAGAGGTGGTCAGGTGGTTGAAGATGGCAGTGATGGTTTGGCAATGAAGTATGGTTGCTTTGTGTAGCAGTGTGATGGGGCAAAGATGGTAACTGTTTTAAAAATATGCAGGAGAGTTTGGCAGTGGGAAAATGTGGATAGCAGATAACTATGGATGGAAGTACTGTGATGGGATGGTGCCGCTGTGATGGGAATCTAGGTAATATGGTGATTGGTTGGTTGGTTTAGGAGGTCGCACTGTGATGAATGACTGTTAAGGCAGAGGATGGATGAGCTGCATTGATAAACACAGTGCAGAGGATTGGTGGAGCTGTGGTCTAGAAGTTGTGATAGTAAGGGCAAGGGTGGAACTCGTGAAGTGGTTGTATGAATTGGCAGTTAAAATGTGAATTGACGATTGGAGGAGGGAGGCAGTACTGTGTGAAGGGGATGGTAGCAATGTAAATGCAAAATTATAAAAAGAAAATGAAATTGTAAAATAAATTGTAAAAGAAAATGAAATGGAATAAAAAAAATTCCTTTTTATATATATTTTAAGTAGAAATGCAAATGCAAATGAAACCAGAAAACAAGCACACAAACACAATAAACACAAAAATTACACACAAACTCACAACAATAATTATTTAAATACAACTTAACACACAAAATGAACACACAGTAAAAATCAAACGACAAATAATTCGAAGAATAGAAATTCAAATCAAATTAATTCCTCGGTAACGATGTCAAAAACTTGTTTAATCGACTAATTTTCTATCGGTTTAGAAAATCGCCGAAAAATTGTAATAAAATAGCCGCAAGTACATGACGTACAATTTTAGTACGTGGCGAATATGTGTCGATCCGCAGAGAATTGAATTGATTTTAAACTCTACTCAACCAAATTAACCAAAGCACTTGAGATTGTTTGAACTAAAAATGTAAAAAAAAACAAAAGAAAGTGAATAAAAATATGAGAGTAGAAGGCAATTTAGAGGTAATTTCCTTCTCATGATCACATAAATTAACATAATGAAATTATGATCTCTCTTCTTTTAGTCATTAGTGAATTTAGCTGATGTGTTTATCTTAAGTATGGCCTATTTGTGTTATTTATTAGCCCAACATAAACCATTAAACTTTAACACACCCACTAAACCACTTGTTAACTCTTATGAAAATGATAATGAAATAAAAAATAAAATCTATTCTAAGCATGATCTATTTACTATTGATTAGTAATATAGACCATCAAATTTTGATTCTCAAACCCACTTCATTACCGTAATCATATGTAGATGAAGATGTAATTTGTGTTTATATTTGTTTAAGCATAGCCTATTTGATGTCAACAACATAGACTATCAAATTCAAAGTTAAACAGCAAAATTTACCATATCAAAACTTTCATGAAGTACAAAAAGTGATCAAATGAAATCACTATGTTGAATTTACATGATTAAGAGAGCTTCATTACCCCTAAATTGAAGGTGTTTAGCTTCTCATATTTGTTATCATGTCAACAAATGTAAATTGTGTTGGAAATAATGAATGAGAAAGAGGCATTTATTGAAGAAAGAGAAATGCAATTATTATGCATTGGGAAGTGTGACTATGAATAGTCCCACATCTTAAAATATAATAAACATTTGGTGTTTATATACTAAGATATGGACACTATTATAGTTACAATGAGTCAAGAAAGACTTGAAAGCTTAGCCATCTTAGCGGGTGGTGCAACGCACCACCCCGCACGCGCGCGCCCGCGCCCGTGCCCGTGCCCGAGCCCGAGCCCGAGCCATATGAGAGTAGAAGGCAATTTAGAGGTAATTTCCTTCTCATGATCACATAAATTAACATAATGAAATTATGATCTCTCTTCTTTTAGTCATTAGTGAATTTAGCTGATGTGTTTATCTTAAGTATGGCCTATTTGTGTTATTTATTAGCCCAACATAAACCATTAAACTTTAACACACCCACTAAACCACTTGTTAACTCTTATGAAAATGATAATGAAATAAAAAATAAAATCTATTCTAAGCATGATCTATTTACTATTGATTAGTAATATAGACCATCAAATTTTGATTCTCAAACCCACTTCATTACCATAATCATATGTAGATGAAGATGTAATTTGTGTTTATATTTGTTTAAGCATAGCCTATTTGATGTCAACAACATAGACTATCAAATTCAAAGTTAAACAGCAAAATTTACCATATCAAAACTTTCATGAAGTACAAAAAGTGATCAAATGAAATCACTATGTTGAATTTACATGATTAAGAGAGCTTCATTACCCCTAAATTGAAGGTGTTTAGCTTCTCATATTTGTTATCATGTCAACAAATGTAAATTGTGTTGGAAATAATGAATGAGAAAGAGACATTTATTGAAGAAAGAGAAATGCAATTATTATGCATTGGGAAGTGTGACTATAAATAGTCCCACATCTTAAAATATAATAAACATTTGGTGTTTATATACTAAGATATGGACACTATTATAGTTACAATGAGACAAGAAAGACTTGAAAGCTTAGCCATCTTAGCGGGTGGTGCAACGCACCACCCCACACGCGCGCGCCCGCGCCCGTGCCCGTGCCCGAGCCCGTGCCCGAGCCCGAGCCCGAACCCGCACCCGCATCCGCGGCGTGGGCGAATGGGCGTTTGAGGCGTATTAGAGGCACTTAGCAACCTTTCCAACAGTCACATCCGTTTCAAGCATCTTCCCGAGCCTATAAATAGGCAGACAGAAAACGAAGTAAAAACTTACTTTTTCCTGTCAATTTTCTTCCCCAACAACTCTGTTCTTTTACTGTATTCTCTTTGGTTCGCCGTTGCTCCGCCTGCAAGCACCGCACTGCGGAGTTCGTCCGTTTCATCCTGGGAAATCAAATTGCTCATATCCTTTGGTGCATATAGGGAGCAATATTGTTTCAAGGAAACAGCCACCGCTGCTCTCGGACAAACATATTGGTAATCTATTTACTGATTATATTCTAATATTTGATTCTGTTGCAACAGATTAGCAACACATCTGCTACAGATTTGCAACGCTTTTATAGCATTATTTTGAAACGCTTTTGTACTGTTACTAATATCAGATTTGTAACACTTCTGTAACGTTTCAATAACAATCTTGAAACAATATTGATTGTTGGCTATCTTTGTAGACGGCGATGTCTGAAAATAGCAACAACAATAACTCAGCGCCAACGGTGATCAACACCCTGCCTGCGCCAGTGGTTCCAACGATGGCACTATCTCATGGAGAAAGGCCAGAAAAGTTCAATGGGGCAGATTTCAAACGTTGGCAGCAAAAGATGTTGTTTTATTTAACAACATTGGGTCTTGCAAAGTATCTTGCCGAAGATGTTCCTAAAGTGGAAGAACTGGAAACTGATGCCACTAAAGTGGAGGCCGTGAATATTTGGAAAAGTGCAGATTTCATGTGCAAGAATTACATTTTAAATGGACTCGATAACAGCCTTTACAATGTATATTGTACTGCTCAAACTTCCAAAGAATTATGGACGGCATTGGACAAGAAGTATAAAACCGAAGATGCGGGTATGAAGAAGTTCATCGCAGGAAAGTTTCTGGACTTTAAAATGGTAGATGCGAAGACCGTAATTAGTCAGATTCAAGAACTTCAAGTCATCATTCACGCATTGCATGATGAACGAATGATCCTAAGTGAATCATTTCAAGTTGCCGCAGCAATAGAAAAGCTTCCTCCTTCGTGGAAAGACTTCAAGAACTACCTTAAGCATAAGCGTAAGGAGATGACAATGGAAGAACTTATAGTTCGATTAAGGATCGAGGAAGACAACAGAAACTCCGAGAAGAAGACTTCGAACACCATGGTTGCCAAGGCAAATGTAGTCGAGTCAGAGAAACCCAACAAGAGGAAACGTGAACATAACCCAAAGAATTCAAAGAAATTTCAGGGTTCATGCCATAACTGCGGAAAGAAAGGCCACAAAGCAGCCGAATGTCGCGCACCTAAGAAGAAGAAATCAGAAGCAAACTTGGCTGAAATCTCAGACGGTGTTTCTGATATGGATTTATGTGCAGTAATATCGGAATGCAATCTTGTTGGTAACTCAAAGGAATGGTTTGTAGACACCGGAGCCACTCGTCACATATGTGCTAATAAGTGGATGTTTACAACCTACAAAACCGCTACTGATGATGAACAACTATTCATGGGCAATTCATCCTCATCAAAGGTTGAAGGCAAGGGAAAAGTTGTACTAAAATTGACTTCTGGAAAAGAACTCACTTTGAGTGACGTTCTCCACGTTCCAGAAATCCGCAAGAACCTAATTTCAGGGTCGTTGCTTAGCAAGCATGGCTTCAAACTAACCTTTGTGGCTGATAAATTTGTATTATCAAAGAATGGAGTGTATGTGGGAAGAGGTTATGTGTGTGATGGTTTATTTAAAGCAAATGTAACCACTATTGTACCAAACAATGATATGAATAAAACTGATTCTTCTGTTTATTTGGTTGACTCTTCTAACTTATGGCATTCTAGATTAGGTCATGTAAATTCTGATTCATTACGGAAATTGATCAATCTAGAATTTATACCAAAATGTAAAATAGACTCCAATTATAAATGTCAAATTTGTACAGAAACAAAATTGACAAGAACCTCGTTTCACCATGTTGAACGAGAAACTGAACCTCTAGATCTAATACACACAGATGTATGCGACTTAAAAATGTGTCAAACTAGAGGTGGAAAAAGGTATTTTATTACCTTTATTGATGATTGTACAAGGTACTGTTATGTGTATCTCCTTAGAAGCAAGGACGAGGCATTCGACATGTTTAAACAGTATAAAGCAGAAGTTGAGAACCAACTCAACAAGAAAATAAAAGCTTTACGAAGTGATAGAGGAGGAGAATATGAATTCCCCTTCGAGGAGTTTTGCGCCGAACATGGTATTATACACCAAACTACGGCTCCATATTCACCTCAATCCAACGGCATAGCCGAAAGGAAAAATAGAACTCTAAAAGAAATGATGAATGCCCTACTGATCAGTTCTGGCTTGCCAGATAACTTCTGGGGAGAAGCTATTCTTTCTGCAAATCACATTTTAAATAAGATACCACGAAAGAAGACGTCTAAAACTCCCCACGAACTATGGAAAAATAGACCACCCTCCTACAAATACTTAAAAGTGTGGGGGTGTCTTGCGAAAGTGGAGGTACCTAAACCAAAGAAAGTCAAAATAGGACCAAAAACAGTTGATTGTGTATTCATTGGATATGCACATAATAGTGCTGCTTATCGTTTCTTGGTACACAAATCCGAAATTGATGATATCCACACAAATACCATCATTGAGTCGAGAAATGCCAGATTTTTCGAACATATATATCCTTTAAAACAGGATATTGAAACTTATGCTCAAAAGAGACCAAGGGAAACCGAAGTCCCTAACTCACTTGAGGATACTGAACAAAGCATTGACAATATTCAACAAACTGATATTGATCAACAAGTAGAGGAAGAACCAAGGAGAAGCAAAAGATCAAGGATCTCAAAAACTTTTGGACCAGATTTCTTTACATTTATGTTAGAAGACGATCCATTAACATACAAACAAGCTATGTCCTCTGCAGAGGCCCCTTATTGGAAGGAGGCCGTTTACAATGAGATTGAATCCATCATGTCTAACCATACATGGGAATTGGTCGATTTACCAAAGGGATGTAAGACCTTAGGTAATAAATGGATATTTAAGAAAAAATTGAAACCTGATGGTTCAATAGACAAGTATAAAGCTCGACTTGTGGTTCAAGGATTCAGACAAAAACAAGACTTGGACTATTTTGACACTTATTCTCCTGTAACTAGGATAACGTCAATTAGAATGCTAATAGCAATTGCATCCACACTTGATTTAGAAATACATCAAATGGATGTAAAGACAGCATTTTTGAATGGTGAACTAGAAGAAGAAATATACATGAAACAACCTGAAGGTTTCCTAAAATCAGGGATTGAAAGTAAGGTTTGTAGATTACGAAAATCATTGTACGGGCTTAAACAAGCGCCTAAACAATGGCATGAAAAATTTGATGAAAATATGATATCGAATGGATTTCATATAAATGAATGTGACAAATGTGTCTATTCTAAAAATACGAATATGGGATATGTCATTATATGCCTATATGTAGATGATTTACTAATATTTGGTAGTAACAAGGAGATAATAAAATCTACAAAAGATATGCTCTCCGCCAGATTTGACATGAAAGATCTAGGAATTGCTGATGTAATACTTGGTGTAAAAATACATAAAACTGACCAAGGATATGTGTTGTCCCAATCACACTATATTGGAAAAATACTTGAAAAATTTAAACAACACAACATAATATCAGCAAAATCACCCGTTGATATGAACCAAAATTGGGTTAAAAATACCGGTGATAGTATTTATCAACTTGAGTATTCTCGCATACTAGGCAGCATTATGTACGTAATGAACTGCACTAGACCTGATATAGCATATGCTGTGAGTAAACTCAGTAGATATACGAGTAATCCAGGAAAGAATCATTGGAAAGCAATAATTCGAGTACTAGGATACCTAAGGTATACACAAGGTCATGGATTACACTATGGTAGGTACCCATCTGTAATAGAAGGGTATTGTGATGCAAACTGGATAACTGGATCAACAGATACAAAATCCACCAGTGGATATGTGTTTACCTTAGCAAATGGGGCAATATCTTGGAGATCTTCTAAACAAACTTGTATAGCAAGATCTACCATGGAATCAGAATTCATTGCCTTAGACAAAGCCGCAGAAGAAGCAGATTGGCTTCGAGGTTTCTTAGATGGTATTCCTAATTGGGAAAAACCTGTACCTCCAATAAGCATACATTGCGACAGCCAATCAGCTATTGGAAGGGCCAATAGTAAGCTTTACAATGGCAAGTCTAGACATATACGTCGAAGACATAAAACAGTAAGACAGCTTCTCTCCAATGGGGTTATCACAATTGAATATGTAAGATCAAATGATAACATTGCGGATCCACTAACAAAAGGTTTACCTAAAGAGAAGGCTAATATCTTATCGATGGGAATGGGGTTACGGCCCATAAACTAAAAGGTTTCTTTAAATGGAAACCCCACCTAGTTGACTGGAGATCCCAAGATCTAGGTTCAAAGGGACAACTAAGTTTAAATAAACTTGCTGGCACTGGTATATATTCAAACCATTCCTAAGATAAGTCAGTGCATTACTCGTCGGAGAATAGGATAAGTTTTTTTTTAAAAAACTTTTAATGATGTCTATACTTGGTAATATAAAAGGACCAAAGTGGGGTAATATGAATTACTCTTCATAGAATCACCTACGTGAGTGTGAAGGCGCCGCTTCAAGGAGAAATTATAAGGCCAAATTCTCTAAGCACTCATGAGACCAGGCAGGTGTTCATGGCAAAAACGAACACAAACAGAGAACAAAGGAATATAAGAAACATTTATTGTGTGCTATCTATTTTAGAATTACACAAATGGCTTACAGTTCAAGGACAATCTTAATCCACTGATTCGCTAGTAATTTAAATAGGTAACCACTAGGAAAGTTCAAGGCCTATGTGCTACTTTTACCGATACGATAAATTGTTTCGTAAAATTAAGAACAAGTACTCATTCATGTGGGGGATTGTTGGAAATAATGAATGAGAAAGAGGCATTTATTGAAGAAAGAGAAATGCAATTATTATGCATTGGGAAGTGTGACTATGAATAGTCCCACATCTTAAAATATAATAAACATTTGGTGTTTATATACTAAGATATGGACACTATTATAGTTACAATGAGACAAGAAAGACTTGAAAGCTTAGCCATCTTAGCGGGTGGTGCAACGCACCACCCCGCACGCGCGCGCCCGCGCCCGTGCCCGAGCCCGTGCCCGAGCCCGAGCCCGAACCCGCAACCGCATCCGCGGCGTGGGCGAATGGGCGTTTGAGGCGTATTAGAGGCACTTAGCACTTTGCAATTGGCGGTTGGCTTGGCTTGGTTGGTTGTTCCGATCAGAGCAGTTTTATTTTTGTCCGTTCAAAAAATAACGGCTATAAAACGGTCGCGTCTGTTGGTAAAGGGTCGCAACCTTTCCAACAGTCACATCCGTTTCAAGCATCTTCCCGAGCCTATAAATAGGCAGACAGAAAACGAAGTAAAAACTTACTTTTTCCTGTCAATTTTCTTCCCCAACAACTCTGTTCTTTTACTGTATTCTCTTTGGTTCGCCGTTGCTCCACCTGCAAGCACCGCACTGCGGAGTTCGTCCGTTTCATCCTGGGAAATCAAATTGCTCATATCCTTTGGTGCATATAGGGAGCAATATTGTTTCAAGGAAACAGCCACCGCTGCACTCGGACAAACATATTGGTAATCTATTTACTGATTATATTCTAATATTTGATTCTGTTGCAACAGATTAGCAACACATCTGCTACAGATTTGCAACGCTTTTATAGCATTATTTTGAAACGCTTTTGTACTGTTACTAATATCAGATTTGTAACACTTCTGTAACGTTTCAATAACAATCTTGAAACAATATTGATTGTTGGCTATCTTTGTAGACGGCGATGTCTGAAAATAGCAACAACAATAACTCAGCGCCAACGGTGACCAACACCCTGCCTGCGCCAGTGGTTCCAACGATGGCACTATCTCATGGAGAAAGGCCAGAAAAGTTCAATGGGGCAGATTTCAAACGTTGGCAGCAAAAGATGTTGTTTTATTTAACAACATTGGGTCTTGCAAAGTATCTTGCCGAAGATGTTCCTAAAGTGGAAGAACTGGAAACTGATGCCACTAACGTGGAGGCCGTGAATATTTGGAAAAGTGCAGATTTCATGTGCAAGAATTACATTTTAAATGGACTCGATAACAGCCTTTACAATGTATATTGTACTGCTCAAACTTCCAAAGAATTATGGACGGCATTGGACAAGAAGTATAAAACCGAAGATGCGGGTATGAAGAAGTTCATCGCAGGAAAGTTTCTGGACTTTAAAATGGTAGATGCGAAGACCGTAATTAGTCAGATTCAAGAACTTCAAGTCATCATTCACGCATTGCATGATGAACGAATGATCCTAAGTGAATCATTTCAAGTTGCCGCAGCAATAGAAAAGCTTCCTCCTTCGTGGAAAGACTTCAAGAACTACCTTAAGCATAAGCGTAAGGAGATGACAATGGAAGAACTTATAGTTCGATTAAGGATCGAGGAAGACAACAGAAACTCCGAGAAGAAGACTTCGAACACCATGGTTGCCAAGGCAAATGTAGTCGAGTCAGAGAAACCCAACAAGAGGAAACGTGAACATAACCCAAAGAATTCAAAGAAATTTCAGGGTTCATGCCATAACTGCGGAAAGAAAGGCCACAAAGCAGCCGAATGTCGCGCACCTAAGAAGAAGAAATCAGAAGCAAACTTGGCTGAAATCTCAGACGGTGTTTCTGATATGGATTTATGTGCAGTAATATCGGAATGCAATCTTGTTGGTAACTCAAAGGAATGGTTTGTAGACACCGGAGCCACTCGTCACATATGTGCTAATAAGTGGATGTTTACAACCTACAAAACCGCTACTGATGATGAACAACTATTCATGGGCAATTCATCCTCATCAAAGGTTGAAGGCAAGGGAAAAGTTGTACTAAAATTGACTTCTGGAAAAGAACTCACTTTGAGTGACGTTCTCCACGTTCCAGAAATCCGCAAGAACCTAATTTCAGGGTCGTTGCTTAGCAAGCATGGCTTCAAACTAACCTTTGTGGCTGATAAATTTGTATTATCAAAGAATGGAGTGTATGTGGGAAGAGGTTATGTGTGTGATGGTTTATTTAAAGCAAATGTAACCACTATTGTACCAAACAATGATATGAATAAAACTGATTCTTCTGTTTATTTGGTTGACTCTTCTAACTTATGGCATTCTAGATTAGGTCATGTAAATTCTGATTCATTACGGAAATTGATCAATCTAGAATTTATACCAAAATGTAAAATAGACTCCAATTATAAATGTCAAATTTGTACAGAAACAAAATTGACAAGAACCTCGTTTCACCATGTTGAACGAGAAACTGAACCTCTAGATCTAATACACACAGATGTATGCGACTTAAAAATGTGTCAAACTAGAGGTGGAAAAAGGTATTTTATTACCTTTATTGATGATTGTACAAGGTACTGTTATGTGTATCTCCTTAGAAGCAAGGACGAGGCATTCGACATGTTTAAACAGTATAAAGCAGAAGTTGAGAACCAACTCAACAAGAAAATAAAAGCTTTACGAAGTGATAGAGGAGGAGAATATGAATTCCCCTTCGAGGAGTTTTGCGCCGAACATGGTATTATACACCAAACTACGGCTCCATATTCACCTCAATCCAACGGCATAGCCGAAAGGAAAAATAGAACTCTAAAAGAAATGATGAATGCCCTACTGATCAGTTCTGGCTTGCCAGATAACTTCTGGGGAGAAGCTATTCTTTCTGCAAATCACATTTTAAATAAGATACCACGAAAGAAGACGTCTAAAACTCCCCACGAACTATGGAAAAATAGACCACCCTCCTACAAATACTTAAAAGTGTGGGGGTGTCTTGCGAAAGTGGAGGTACCTAAACCAAAGAAAGTCAAAATAGGACCAAAAACAGTTGATTGTGTATTCATTGGATATGCACATAATAGTGCTGCTTATCGTTTCTTGGTACACAAATCCGAAATTGATGATATCCACACAAATACCATCATTGAGTCGAGAAATGCCAGATTTTTCGAACATATATATCCTTTAAAACAGGATATTGAAACTTATGCTCAAAAGAGACCAAGGGAAACCGAAGTCCCTAACTCACTTGAGGATACTGAACAAAGCATTGACAATATTCAACAAACTGATATTGATCAACAAGTAGAGGAAGAACCAAGGAGAAGCAAAAGATCAAGGATCTCAAAAACTTTTGGACCAGATTTCTTTACATTTATGTTAGAAGACGATCCATTAACATACAAATAAGCTATGTCCTCTGCAGAGGCCCCTTATTGGAAGGAGGCCGTTTACAATGAGATTGAATCCATCATGTCTAACCATACATGGGAATTGGTCGATTTACCAAAGGGATGTAAGACCTTAGGTAATAAATGGATATTTAAGAAAAAATTGAAACCTGATGGTTCAATAGACAAGTATAAAGCTCGACTTGTGGTTCAAGTATTCAGACAAAAACAAGACTTGGACTATTTTGACACTTATTCTCCTGTAACTAGGATAACGTCAATTAGAATGCTAATAGCAATTGCATCCACACTTGATTTAGAAATACATCAAATGGATGTAAAGACAGCATTTTTGAATGGTGAACTAGAAGAAGAAATATACATGAAACAACCTGAAGGTTTCCTAAAATCAAGGATTGAAAGTAAGGTTTGTAGATTACGAAAATTATTGTACGGGCTTAAACAAGCGCCTAAACAATGGCATGAAAAATTTGATGAATATATGATATCGAATGGATTTCATATAAATGAATGTGACAAATGTGTCTATTCTAAAAATACGAATATGGGATATGTCATTATATGCCTATATGTAGATGATTTCCTAATATTTGGTAGTAACAAGGAGATAATAAAATCTACAAAAGATATGCTCTCCGCCAGATTTGACATGAAAGATCTAGGAATTGCTGATGTAATACTTGGTGTAAAAATACATAAAACTGACCAAGGATATGTGTTGTCCCAATCACACTATATTGGAAAAATACTTGAAAAATTTAAACAACACAACATAATATCAGCAAAATCACCCGTTGATATGAACCAAAATTGGGTTAAAAATACCAGTGATAGTATTTATCAACTTGAGTATTCTCGCATACTAGGCAGCATTATGTACGTAATGAACTGCACTAGACCTGATATAGCATATGCTGTGAGTAAACTCAGTAGATATACGAGTAATCCAGGAAAGAATCATTGGAAAGCAATAATTCGAGTACTAGGATACCTAAGGTATACACAAGGTCATGGATTACACTATGGTAGGTACCCATCTGTAATAGAAGGGTATTGTGATGCAAACTGGATAACTGGATCAATAGATACAAAATCCACCAGTGGATATGTGTTTACCTTAGCAAATGGGGCAATATCTTGGAGATCTTCTAAACAAACTTGTATAGCAAGATCTACCATGGAATCAGAATTCATTGCCTTAGACAAAGACGCAGAAGAAGCAGATTGGCTTCGAGGTTTCTTAGATGGTATTCCTAATTGGGAAAAACCTGTACCTCCAATAAGCATACATTGCGACAGCCAATCAGCTATTGGAAGGGCCAATAGTAAGCTTTACAATGGCAAGTCTAGACATATACGTCGAAGACATAAAACAGTAAGACAGCTTCTCTCCAATGGGGTTATCACAATTGAATATGTAAGATCAAATGATAACATTGCGGATCCACTAACAAAAGGTTTACCTAAAGAGAAGGCTAATATCTTATCGATGGGAATGGGGTTACGGCCCATAAACTAAAAGGTTTCTTTAAATGGAAACCCCACCTAGTTGACTGGAGATCCCAAGATCTAGGTTCAAAGGGACAACTAAGTTTAAATAAACTTGCTGGCACTGGTATATATTCAAACCATTCCTAAGATAAGTCAGTGCATTACTCGTCGGAGAATAGGATAAGTTTTTTTTTAAAAAACTTTTAATGATGTCTATACTTGGTAATATAAAAGGACCAAAGTGGGGTAATATGAATTACTCTTCATAGAATCACCTACGTGAGTGTGAAGGCGCCGCTTCAAGGAGAAATTATAAGGCCAAATTCTCTAAGCACTCATGAGACCAGGCAGGTGTTCATGGCAAAAACGAAAACAAACAGAGAACAAAGGAATATAAGAAACATTTATTGTGTGCTATCTATTTTAGAATTACACAAATGGCTTACAGTTCAAGGACAATCTTAATCCACTGATTCGCTAGTAATTTAAATAGGTAACCACTAGGAAAGTTCAAGGCCTATGTGCTACTTTTACCGATACGATAAATTGTTTCGTAAAATTAAGAACAAGTACTCATTCATGTGGGGGATTGTTGGAAATAATGAATGAGAAAGAGACATTTATTGAAGAAAGAGAAATGCAATTATTATGCATTGGGAAGTGTGACTATGAATAGTCCCACATCTTAAAATATAATAAACATTTGGTGTTTATATACTAAGATATGGACACTATTATAGTTACAATGAGACAAGAAAGACTTGAAAGCTTAGCCATCTTAGCGGGTGGTGCAACGCACCACCCCGCACGCGCGCGCCCGCGCCCGTGCCCGTGCCCGAGCCCGTGCCCGAGCCCGAGCCCGAACCCGAACCCGCACCCGCATCCGCGGCGTGGGCGAATGGGCGTTTGAGGCGTATTAGAGGCACTTAGCACTTTGCAATTGGCGGTTGGCTTGGCTTGGTTGGTTGTTCCGATCAGAGCAGTTTTATTTTTGTCCGTTCAAAAAATAACGGCTATAAAACGGTCGCGTCTGTTGGTAAAGGGTCGCAACCTTTCCAACAGTCACATCCGTTTCAAGCATCTTCCCGAGCCTATAAATAGGCAGACAGAAAACGAAGTAAAAACTTACTTTTTCCTGTCAATTTTCTTCCCCAACAACTCTGTTCTTTTACTGTATTCTCTTTGGTTCGCCGTTGCTCCGCCTGCAAGCACCGCACTGCGGAGTTCGTCCGTTTCATCCTGGGAAATCAAATTGCTCATATCCTTTGGTGCATATAGGGAGCAATATTGTTTCAAGGAAACAGCCACCGCTGCACTCGGACAAACATATTGGTAATCTATTTACTGATTATATTCTAATATTTGATTCTGTTGCAACAGATTAGCAACACATCTGCTACAGATATGCAACGCTTTTATAGCATTATTTTGAAACGCTTTTGTACTGTTACTAATATCAGATTTGTAACACTTCTGTAACGTTTCAATAACAAATTGCAACATAAAACAAAAACAAGAGGAAAAAGAGTGCTAACTAATTTGCATGAAAATAAATTTACTCTACTTGTAAGAAATAAAACTACACTAATTGCATAAAGTAAGAACAAGAATTAAAAGAGCATGAAATCAACTTGCATAAATAAAATTACATAAAAGAAAAAGGTTAAAAGCCATGAAAGAGAGAGAGAGTTTATATTTACAATTTGTGCCTACAACTAAACTAACTAAAAAGGAGGCTAAGAGCTTCATTACATGAAACATAAGGGTTATTTATACATGTTTTGAAACCCTAATCATATTTTAGAGGACTAGCCAAAATACCCTTCTAGGAAGTGTGGCCTCCAAGTTTTCATTAGCATGAGCATAATCCACTATTACATGCGCATGTAACTTTAATTCCACTAACATGTGCATTAGCTCCTAATTGTAGATCATGGTAAGTGTGTAGGTGGGGTCCTCCATGATTTCATGAATTGATTTATTTCCATCTTCATTTTCTTGTCTTTCTTCACTTGTGTATGCATGAATACATGAAGCCTCTTCTAATTTCCATCAAACTTTCCTACAAATAAAAATAAAATGTACAAGTAAATTTTCTCAAATTAAATCATGTACAAAATTATGATTTTTCCCCTAAATGAAGATGAATAAATGATGATTTGAAAACAATTAAAATTTTGGTTTAAACATGTTAAAATACCCTATATGCTTATTTATTTAAATAAAAATAGATTAAATATGGATGTAAAAATATGCGCATTTACATGCATAACAAATGACTTATAAGCAAATAAGCAATGCATAATTGTAGATGGCTGCCAAGTACATCGGTATACAACATGGAAAAGCGCAGATAAAACATATGTCAAAAGTTTCTATTTTCTGGTTCCTCGAAATATTTTAAAAGATGATGTACAACTAACTTCGAGGTAATACCAAAAATGTGATTTGAAACTTGATAAAAGATGACCTTCTAATCTACAATCAGCAAATCAAAGTATAACGCACTCCTAAGCAAACCTCATTTATTTGAAAATATTGCAAGGAAAAGGGTAAACTTTGCCATGCGTCTACTATAAAATGAGCACATCTTTGTATTTTGTAGCTTTTAGTTTTATAAAGAATATGGCACATATATTTTTCTTAATACGAAAGGTAACTTCTTTTGGTTTTCTTTTAAATGCTAACTACATTTGGCTTTATGTTATAATGATAACTCAATTATATATTGGTAGGCCGAATCATTATAACAATGCTATATATGTGATTATAATAGAAAGTTAGGAATATAATGATTTTTGTATTGTATATCATTGTCCATAATTTCATATTATGATATGCTAAGTAGACAAAAGATTTTAAACAATATATAAAAAAATTCTAAGCCTAAGTAATTGCTTGTTTTAATCATAAGTTTCAAACCATTGATGTGTTTCTAATGATTTTAATTTCGTTAGAAAGACGTATCATTAGAGAACATATTTTATTTGAAGTGCAATGAAAATTTTTGAGCTTAACTAAGACTAAAACATTAATTAATAAAGAAATGTTTCGTTGTTTGGAAAATGTAAACTATTCAAGACAGTGCTGACTGTATTTGACCATAACATTTAAATGGTTTGTCCAATTTAGACGAACTTGCTCTTTCTGAAAAGCTAAGGATATTAGAGGTGGGTGCGAGTGGGTTTGGTGTGGTTTGAAGCCCAAACCGCTTCTGCACTACATCAAACGGTTAATCAAAAATACAAACCATTATACTAATCTTTTAAATGGTTCAGTTTTGGTTCGGTTTAATGTAATACGGTCCGGTTTTGGTCCGATCCAGTTTGAACCCATATTAAATATGAAATAAGAGAATTACTTCCATCGATAATCAATTTACGAAGGCAACTATGTGAAACTTTTGCCGTTAAAGGTTAAAACACACAGTGTTAATGAAAGGTTGGTTCTTAATGGTACGAATATTTCAATTTGACATCTAGCAACATGTGATATTTTTTGGTAGATTAACCAATCATCAACGTTAATTAATGCATAGTCATTAAGTAAAATGACTAGAATAAGATTATAACCAGCATTTATCCTAAAAAATGAGATGAAAAATATTATACTAAAATTATAACTTCTTCCTTTTATGACAACGATTATTATTAATATAAGCTGAAAATAGAATATACATCGTTAGAATATAAAATGATAGGAGTTGCTTATATTTTTATCATAAGCTTACTAGTGTAAGTATTCGGTCCAGTCTAGTTTAATGTGGTCGGTTCAATCGTCCAAACTGCAACCGAACAGTATCGATATGGGTTGGTCTAGTTGCGGTATTTGCTTTGGTTAGAAGATTTGGTGTGGATTTCCACACTGTTTTTATGGTCCCGTGTGGGCGGTTTTCATATAGTGGTGCGGTTTATGCCCACCACTAAAGGATATAAACAACAACTTTTTTTAATTGTTTCACAAAATTTTGGAACTTTTCTAGGTTAAAATCGCAAACTAAAGTGGGGCTGCACTTATATTGAAAAACAAGATTTACATACTTTTATAAAATCTCCAACAACTCAAGTTGTATTCTATACTTTAACAATCCGAAAGCTGTTTTAGGAAGTTAACATACATTGCAAAAATTAACTCTCTGAAATCATTATTAAGTTTTTTGTTTTGAACCTTGAGATCCTTGTTGACAAATGGACATAAACAACGATTTTATGCTGCTTATTCTTTACATGAATGCATACCTACTACACTTCTTCATATGCGACTAATATTTAAACTTGAGTATAGATACTTATGAAACATACTTGGACTAAATTGCAGTGATAACTCGCCTTTTTTCTCCCATAACAATAAGCTAATTTGCTTAAAATGCTAGATAAAAGATACGTATTAACACTATATGGATATATGATGTGATATTATCTTGTTTCTCATATTTTAGGATGCCATATGGTTGGGATATATATTAATTATGATTACATTTGTGTTATACTTTCTTGGAACGCTCTCCATACAAAGCAAACTCTATTAAAATTTTCTAAAAAATTTAACACTTAAAAAAAATTTGCAAAGATTTATTGTATGCGAAAAAATAGAAAGTCGTTGAATTAAGTCTATCTAAATTGTAACATACAATAAGAGAAGTTTGAGAGAAAACCACATAGATGATTGAGTAAGTTCAAGTTTGATAGAAATTTGTAAAGTACAAAAAAAGTCTGTAGCAATTGTGAGGATGCAAATTTTCATAAGGGAGAAATCTGTAACAATTCTGCTTTCTACACCGTAAATTTAATTAAATAAAAATATTCAAATTCGACTTTTAATAATTATTATTTTGAAAATAAATTCTTATTTATTTGAAGTCCAGTTAATAAAAGATTTTGGTTTTATAAATTAAATTAATATAATTAAATTTTCTATAAAAAGAAAAGTTTTAAAATTGAAGAAAATGTTTTGGTTAAAAATACAATAAGTGGGCATCGAATTGAAAAATTGTCCAATTATCGAAATATATTTTATAGAATGAAGTGTAAACCAATTTAATAAGCTTATAATTTATTTACAAATAAAAAAAGAATTATTTGAACATGATAAAAATAAATAAAATGGTTTTAGAAACTCCTCCGTTTTTCATCATTCAAGCCTAAACCCCCGAATCTACATCTCAAACCCGTATCCCATTTTTCATCTCCCAGCCTTAAATTTCCAAACCAATTCACATAAA
Source organism: Allium fistulosum (assembly GCA_030737815.1). Classification (NCBI taxonomy): domain Eukaryota; kingdom Viridiplantae; phylum Streptophyta; class Magnoliopsida; order Asparagales; family Amaryllidaceae; genus Allium; species Allium fistulosum. Next base: position 77,955,677 of record CM060908.1, on the reverse strand, counting down.
GAAAAACAAAAACAGAAATCGTGTGGCCTTATACTTAGGGCTGACATCGTTGATGTTGCACGAGGACACATCAGGAGGTGATCGTGATGCGGCATGATAAGGGGAGAGAATTCCGTAGTGGCTGGCGACAGCGAGCTAGCTAGAGAGAACTTCAAGGATGACAACGGCGATGGGATGGTAGTTGTGACATGGGTGTTAGTGTTGGAAGCTTTGATGTCGCGTGGAGGTGTTCAGGCAACCGATTTTTGGAATAAAGATGAAAGGTTCGAAAATGAATTTCGGGGTGCAGAAAATGGCTAGTGACAACACGTTTGTTTTTAGGCTAAGAGTGGTCGCTAATTTGGAAATTCAAGCATCGTTTGGTGTGTAATTACACTCACAATTCTATTCCAAAAACACGATTTGAGTTGTGTGTGCTTTGAATTGCTGATTATTTGTTGATTGATATGAATTTTATGAATATCATAAGCCCTTCTTTTAATGTTATATTGATTTTAATACTATTTGAAATTGAATGAATTATTGGTTATTGCTCGAATCATTGTTTTGAATTAAGTAAAAATATGTATGAAATGCCATTCCTGCCTATTTTATTTGTAATGTTTTACTTTATAAAATATTATATTTTTATATAAATAAACAGTATATATATGATTTAAATATAAAATTATAATATAGATTTTATATATTATGACATTAAAATTTTAGGATTGAATTAATTAAATTTGATATTAAACGTTATTAAAGGGTATTTTTAGTAAGAAAATTGGTTTATGGTATTAAACACACACACACATATATTCGAAAATCTTTTATAATTCAAATATATATATATATATATATGAAATACTTTATAATTAATGTTTTAAAGTGATTTGATGAGTATTCCATGTTTTACGAGATATTTAATAGTTTTGAAATGTATCCTACAAATTTTAAAGAGAAGGAAATTTGAATTTAAAATTTGTAAAATAATTAAATATTTTATTTAAATTTTGAGGAAATCATGAATTAAATTTCAATTATTATTAAGTGATTTCAATATAATTATCACTGAATTTGAATTAAAAAGTGAAATTTTGAATTCTATTATATATATTTTAGAATAAAAAGAAATTAATTTTGAGGATTATATACATTTAAGAATATATTTAATTATAGAGAGTTTTGGGGTAACTTCTATAAATCTTAATTGATATGACAAGTAATTTTAGAAATTTTAAGTATACACACACACACAACGTGGAAGTGAATATTTAGTACTTTGATCTTTGCTTTAATATTAAATAAACGAACTGAATGGAATATTCATTATGTAAATATTTTAAAGATTTTATCATATTTAATGTATGTGTGTGTGTATAATTATTTTAAGAAGTTCTATTGATTGTATATAAATTGAATCTTTGTTATAATTTGATTGTATATTATAATTGATTATAATTCTATGTAACTAGGAATCTAAATAAATGGAGATATAATACAATATCTAGTATTAGACTTTTGGTAATATTTCTTCAGTTATTCTTTGGACTCGTTATATAGAATATTGTGGAGATTGAGTATAGTTTATAAGCTATGAATAAGCAATTAAGTGTGACATAGTGGTATGGACGTCGTTGTGATATTTATTTGGTTATTCATTGTAATTAGAGCACACTTACGTTATGGGAATAGCAATGTTGAGCTAATACTTATGTGAGGTGGTGCTCATAGGTATGAGCAAGGTAGATGCCTATATTTATTATAGCTATGTGTCATCTATCATGATGTACTCCTATTATTAACGTCGGAGTGAACCAAATGGTTAGCATCCATCCTAGCAGCTTGACCATGGGGTTATGCCCTTGATCCGTGACACACTATAGTATTCATAGCAGAGTGGTTAACCTTAGCCCTTGTGTCACCTAGACCAGCGGTCTATTACCATATAATCTATAACCGGGTCATGATTAGAAGTGCTCGCATTGACGATCACACAGATGGATATTGTTACGATTCTACGGAGGTAACGAAAGACTATAGGAGCAGATTCGGGTGGATAACCCTTGTGCTCTTGAGCATGCAGACGACCATCAGCCTCCCTTTTAGTTCTAGCAGAGTGATAAATTGGCATATACTATTGGTATACCTTACCTAAGTATGGATATGGGTTGGGTAACCCATATGTTGAGATATGACTCTACTTGGCACCTTGTGTCTGTCGTATAGTCAACTTCCATCACTATTTATTATGTGATATTTTTATATGAGGGACAAGACTATACATGTTCTAGGTGACCAAAGTATAGTGGATTCTCATATCATTTATTATATTTGATTTTGCTGATTGGCGATCTATTTTATATTGATTGATAATGGGATTTTATTGTATGAGATTGAGGGATATACTTGAGCTTTGCTATGTACTAGCCTGACTATATTGAAGATATCTTGATTATTAATGATTTATGGATTTTGACGATGTTATGGATATGGAAGATTCACCACTTATAACATGGATTCTGTGATCACTTATTTAATGTGATTTCATGCGGATGATGACATCTTTATTCATATTTTTATAATATTATCATTTTTTGATATTTTGGAGTTGTTATAATGCCGTAATTATACACCATGCCTACATTACCATATATATATATTATGTTTGTGCCAAAAATGGTCGCAAACACCAAGTTTTATGTGAAAGCACCAATTTCCAAAAACAATATCCAAATAGTAAGATAAGCACGTAGATCATAGAATAAGTAGTAGAAAAAGTAAAGGAACACACGGTTTTTATAGTGGTTCGGCAAACTCCGGTCTACGTCCACTCCAATAATCTTTTATTTATACTGTAAGATTACAAGTATAGTTGTTTTTGCCTTAGAAACTTAGTAAGGGAAGAGACAAGAAGTGATGAAGGAGAGCCAGCCGAAAAGTCCTTTGCAATGAGCCAAGTTTGCTGTATTTATAAGTGAAAAGGTGCATGGATCGGGAAATAAATCCCTAAGTGATTCTCCTTTCCACTGCTTCATCGATGTTAAAGTCATCACACTCTTGGGTCTTGTGATGTGGACCCAAAATTGCCTCATAAACCTTTCAATCAATTCCGTCCATGTGCTAATAGAGCTGCTTTCCAACTGTCTGAACCATAAAGCAGTTATATCCGTTAAGTACATGCGGAAGCACCATCCCATGACTTCCTCTGATGCACCCAGTACTTCCATGTGTCTCATGTATCTCATCAGACGAACAGCAGGATCCCATTTTCCATCATATGTCACAAGTGTTGGTCATTTGAACTCCGGTGGATTCCTAGCTTTCCTGATATTAGGAGCGAAGGGACTTCTATTTACATCTTCCAGATCCTTATCTATCAATCCTCCTCTCATAGCCCATATGATCATTTCCGTTAACCTGTCGTTGTCATCCAATGGTAGTCTTCGATCATTGTCTCCACCCTGCCTCCCAAGTGCACGAGGGAATCCTAAAATATGCTCTTTTAGGCTAGCATACGCATTCCAATCAACACCAGACATCACATCACTACCCAGTATCCTGCTTGGAATCGATCCAATGTGACCAGGGGGCATGCCCCTAAGTATAGATCGATCAGCACCGATCTTTCTGGAGCGATTGGCTTCGATCGTTCTTAGTTGGTCAGGGGCTGCTCCCGGCCATTCTGCATCCTGTTAGCTTCATTTCCTTGGTCCTCATTCTGGTTTTCCTCATCTTCTGCTGCTCCAACTTCGTGATCCATATTTACGGTGTTTCCTGCTACTCCATTTCCTTTGTTTTTCACTCTAGCTTGTCCAATCCGTCAGAGTAGATTCTGCATCATATCCTCCTATCTCTTTAGCATCCTCTCCTGCATAGCATCCATCATTGTTACCATTTCATCTCTGGTGATGTAGATAGATGTCTGATATGCTCAAACTCCAGAATCCCTCTATGGTGGCTCCTATCTTCTAATGGTCTCCTTGTTGATTGCCTAACTATTGCTTCCTAGATCCAAGTATCCAAGCTTCCAAATCCGAGATCGTAGCTTCCAAATCCACGGGTGCAAGTCCTCTCAGCGAAAGCAACAAAATGTTTGTGCCAAAAATCATCACAATCACCGAGTTTTATGTGAAAGCACCAATTTTCAAAAACAATATCCAAATAGAAAGATAAGCACGTAGATCACAGAATAAGTAGCGGGGAAAGTAAAGGAACACACGATTTTTATAGTGGTTTGGCTAACTCCGGTCTATGTCCACTCCAATAATCTTTTATTTATACTGTAAGATTAAATGTACAGTTTTTTTTGCCTTAGAAATTTAGTGGAGAAAAAGATAAAAAGTGATGAAGGAGAGCCAGCCGAAAAGTCCTTTGCAATGAGCCAAGTCCACTGTATTTATAAGTGAAGATGTGCATTGATCGGGCTGAAATTTCGACAGAAGAATCTCCGGGCCCATATGACATGACCCACAAAATTTAGGATCGATCGGACACCAAGAATAATTTAGGCCGATCATTCCATACCAACTCCAATGGGGCTGCGATCATTTTAATGGGGTCCCTTATGCCTCTAGTCTATGCTGCCAATGTTTCGCGCCATTCTGACTTACCATTTGTGAGATATCGATCGATCTTCTTTTTTCTGACTAGAAATTGGATCATAGGAGATCATTCCATGCTTCATCCATTTGATCTGCAATCAATCATGTGGGTTTCCCATGATGTTAGCTACTTGCTCTCAAAATTTCATGCAATTCTGACGTATCGTTTGTGAGATATCGCGTTTTCCATAAAACTATGGATCGTTATGTTGATTTGTATGATCGTTCCATTAACGATCGTCCTATTTGATTTCATCCTTTTGAGCTGCGATCAATCATGGTGGTGCTCCATGATGTAAGACACTTGCTCTCCAAATTTAATGCAATTCCGACGTACCGTTTGTGAGATATCGCGTTTTCCGTAAAACTATGGATCGTTATGCTGATTTGTATGATCGTTCCAATAACGATCGATCTATTTTCCAAGATTTCATCCTTTTGAGCTGAGATTGTTCATGGGGATTTTCCATGATGTAAGATACTGTCTCTCCAAATTTCATACAATTTCGACGTACTGTTTGTGAGATATCACGTTTTCCCCAAAACTATGAATCGTTATGCTGATTTGTACGACCGTTCCAATAACGATCGGCCTATTTTCCAAGATTTCATTCCTTCGAGTTGTGATCGATCATGGGGGTGCTACATGATGTAAGATACTTGCTCTCCAAATTTCGTGCAATTCTGATGTACCTTTTGTGAGATATCACATTTTCTGTAAAACTATGGATCGTTATGGCTGATTTGTACGGTCGTTCCAATAACGATCGGCCTCTTTTTCCAAGATTTGGGAGTTTTGTCATGCGATCATTTTTATGGGCTCCAATCTTCAATATAGTGATGCTTTGAAAGTTTCAAGTGCATTGACTTTGTAGATTTGAGATATTGTTCGATCTTCGTCGATTTACGCTGTTATATGGATCGTCCCCGATCGATCTATATAAATTCTTCCTTTGCCCATAATTCGAGCATACAAACTCCGATTGACTTGAAATTTGAAATGTGGCTTCATGGGGCCTTCCTTGTCATGTCATATTGATTGCATCTTGATTAGGACTCGGTTCGAATCCGCCCAACTATTGTCCATAGTTCCAAATATCATCGATTTCCGTGCCTGATAACCGTCTCTCCGGACTTCCTATCTTGATGATCACAGAAGCCATTTAGCCAACTTATATGATATACTACCTGGTCAAAAGGTGGTATAACATTTCCCCCCCAAAACATGCCTTGCGGTGGGAAGGCATGTTTTGAATTGCCTTCAGTCCAATGTTCGAAACCCGTTGATGACCTGTTATCGTTCGAGATCGAGTGCCTATTTGAGGCGAAATGTGATTGTTCGAGATCGAGTGCCGTTCGAGGCGAAATGTGATTGTCCGGATGGGACTTGAAATTACTCGTTCGAGTGTGTTTTGTAATAAAAAAATTCATCTAATAAAATTAAGTCAAAGTACTAAAAGAAAAACAAAAACAAAAACTAAACACTACAATGCATGCCTCTCCGGGTGTGACGGTTCATCGTCATCTCAGAGCATGCCTAGGGATCGTTCTCGATCCCGTACATGTGTAAGTGACTTGGCCATTTTATTGTGGATTTTATTACTTATTCCTTTCCCTTCCGATCAACCGATGACAAGTTGACGTCTCGATCCAAGGCAGTTCCCGTTTGATGCGGATGGTGGCTGCTCATTTTCCACCGCCACTGCCCAAGTTCTTACATATTTGTTATCCCACCTTTTGGCAAGGCCGTGACACCAAGAACTTGACTAAAAACCAATGATGGTTCGTCTTGGAGATCGTTTATACGCAGGCTCACTATGGATATCGACGAATTTTGTCCGAGTCCGGATCGAGCTAAAATTGAAATGACACGACAAGCGAAGCTATAAGAGCCAACGTTCCAAATTTCAAGTCAATCCGAATTCGTATGCTCAAGTTATGATCGATGCAAATTGAAGGAAATAACCCCATTTCGTATCCATCATCGAGCCTCAGTTCGTATCGATCGTATTCGCATAGATCTGATCACACTACTTCACATCCATCATCGAGCCTCAGTTCGTATCGATCGTATTCGCATCGATCAGATCACACTACTTCGCATCCATCCGGACTACGCAATTCTTATCCATCAGGGGATTGTACCTTGTTCGTATCGATCAACCAAACTCCCTTGTCCGTATCCATCGAGTCACATTTGTTCGAATCCATCAGATAATCCTGGTTCGTATCCATCAGGTGACCTTAGTTCGTATCCATCAAACAATCACTAGTTCGTATCCATTGAACAATTACTATTCATATCCCTCACGATATTGCTTGTTCGTATCCATCAAGTGGAAGCAACTTTGATCGATACGAATAAGGGCCACCTCCATCGATACGAACTACGCCGTCTTCATCGATACGAACTAGACCGTCTCCATCGATTCGAACAAGACAACTACATCGATACGAACAAGGCGAGAATCTTGGGACGACTCGATCAACTCGGCATAAAAAGTGGATCGATCCGAAGTATGCGCGCCACGTCATCACCTGGGCACGTGCAACCATCGATTCGAACAGATCGATTCAAAATGATCGATTCAAAATGATCGATTCAAAATGATCGATTCAAAATGATCGATTCGAACCAAACATCCTACCGAGTAATGTCAATTCGTATCGATCATATCTCGCGATCCACCAGTCCAAACACTATGAAATTTTCACAGGAGCTTACGTATAAGATAAAGAATGTTCACACCAAGTTTCGACTCCATTGGATGAAATCTTGATCGATATGAAATTCGTTCGTATCGACCACGGATCGAGCCGAAACTTCATGCGCTTGATTGCGTGGGCCCACTCACGTGCCAGAAAAAGTCTCCCGAGATCTGAGCGAAATATCAGCCTCCTATGCTCATAAATAGAGCCCCAGGGCCTATAGAGAAGGGATCTTTTGACTCTCCAACATCCATACTCTGTCGGATTCAACTTTACACTCCATTACTGCTGTTGTACTCGAATTTCATAACTTTAATTCGCTGTAATCCGCTGCAATCAATTGTAATCATCAAAGAAACATCAATAAAGTGATCAACTTCATAGTGGACGTAGGCAACACGCCGAACCACTCTAAATTCTTGTGTTTCTGTGCATCATTATTATTTGTTCTTGAAGTGTTTGTTAGATAATCCTCTTTTTACATTTAATTTCTTCATTTTTATCTCTTCAAACTCTTCCGAAGAGTGTTGTGCCCAATTTTGGTACAAACACTTTGGTGCTTTCACTGAGGAAAAACCCAGTTTTTCTCCTGCTCTTTGGATCTGCTATCGATACTGGATTGCATAAATCCAAGAAGAAGTTCCAGATCTTAAGCCTAAATGCCCTTCCATTCTATTCAGATTTGCATCAGATCTAGGGAAAGGACTTCGTCAATTCATCATGGTGAGTACACGAACTGCTTCAATAGCTGCCGATCAGGAAGGACGGGATAGACATAATCCCATACAATTGCCTTCATCCAACCAAGATGCCGTCGGACCTGAAGATCCATCAGGCCCGGTCACCAGACAAGAATTCCAGATGCTGCTTCAAGAGTTGACCCAGAGTCGGCAACAACTAACTGAACAACTGCGCGCCAACACAGAGTTGACCAACCAGCTGAATCGCCAAAGGCGCAGAAGATCCAGAAGAGATCGAGCTTCTTATTCTTCCACGGAGAGTTCAGCCTCATTTGACGATCATCACCGATCTACACGCCCACGGCTGGACGCAAGCTACACCCAGGCCAAAGGACACCAACCTACCCTAAGTCTCGGACAACCCAGGATTGGACCATCCACCAGTCATCAGACCAGACCCTCATCCCGAGGGGGTGCCGCTCCTTACCATGTCACAGGAAACCTCGCTACCACCACCACCACTACCGAACAAGGAGTTGATGCTAGAAATCAAGCTGATCCACATCGTCACCGACGAGAACACACTCCAGAACCTTATGTCCCTGAAAATTTTGAACCAAGGAGGCAAGCTCGGACCTTCGACCGCGTTCGGTCCAGACTCGCATTGTGGAACCCGACTACACCTTGGCACAGCATGCTCCAAATATCCAGATGTCGGATATACCGACGATGATTCGTCAGATGATCCGTGAAAGTCAGGGTCTCACTAACGACGACTGGGGGATTTCCCGGAGTCATACCCCTTTCACTAATGACATATTATATGCTGAATCACCTTGGCACTTCAGGATGCCAACTTTGCCGGTCTATGAAGGAAATTCTGATCCCAATCAACACATCCTGAAGTATGAATGGATAATGAATGCTGCGAGAGCTGATGATGCAGTTAAATGCCGTAGTTTCCCCATTTCCTTAGGGGGGCACTGCTACTATGTGGTTCACTCGTTTGCCGCCACGATCCATTTCTAATTTCGACCAGATGGCCACCAAGTTTGTTGAATAATTCCGTATGCACGTAGCGAGACCTAAAGATGTTAATACTCTGTCTAGTGTCACTCAAGCTCCCGGAGAAACGCTCAGACGTTACTTGGAGCGATTTCATGTTGCGTGTGCAGAAATAAGCAATCCCAATGACAACTCTATCCTGATGGCATTAACTAAGGGGATTGATCCTGATTCCGAGTTCGGAAATTGGTTAGCTGGGAAGCCGCCTGCATCATTGGACCGTTTCTATTCCAAGGCAGCCCAATTCTTGAGAAGGGAGGATGCGAAAGTCTAGGAAGCAGGATGACGAAGGGCCCGACATGGAAGGAATTCAAAGTAATATTGTAGTTAAACAATCTGGGGAGAGTTCTGGAAAAGTTCAGTTAAACATAGAAAACAAACAGAACCAGCAGAGGGACAGTGGAAATCAAGGCAAAAAACGAGATCAAAATCGTGGCCCACGGTGCAGAGCTCCCATGTTCGACAATTATACTCCATTGAATACGTTGCTAGAAAATGTGTATTTGCAGACCTATATACCATGCAATATAAGAAACCTGCCCCGAAGCCGTCAACGAAAAGACAAGTCCAAACAGGGAAGTTTTGCAGATTCCATGAAAGTTATGGCCATAAAAATGAGTGTCATCATTTACAAGATCTCATTGAAAAGCTGATACGTGAATGAAAGTTGGATCAGTATGTGCGGGCGCCGTAGTCAGGAGGTGCGGGCCCATCAAATCAGAATCGTGCACCAAACCAAGAATGGCAGGAGGAACCCGCTCGAACTGGCGGGAGGTTGATTATTAATACAATAAGTGGTGGTCCCCATACAGCCGACCGAAGTTGGAAGGAAATGGAGTCGTATGCCATCTCTATTAGGCATGCAGACTTCGAGTGTTATAGTAGTTTTGATGAAGGGGCTCCGGCCAAACAACAGAAGACGATGACTGATGACATTGTATTCAAGAATAGGGATGCTGATAAAGTCAAAGCCCCCACTATCGATCCACTGGTCATCTCTGCTCAAGTAGGTCCAGCCTGGATGAAAAGGATTTTGGTTGACAGTGGAAGCTCAGTAAATATTCTATTCAAACGAGCTTATGATCAGATGAGGATGGAAGCTAAGGATTTAAAGCCTTGCCAATCTCGAATCCATGGTTTCAATGGAAGCGCTACTATACCCACTGGAATAGTGGAGCTACTAGTAGAGTTGGGAGTTGGAGAACGCCGGAGAGTCCGGATGCTGCAATTTGTCGTGTTAGATATAGACTCCCCGTATAATGCCTTTTTGGGCCGACCGACCCTTGCTGAGTTTAGGGCAGCCATTGCCCTATGGTGCTTAACTCTGTAGTTTCCCACTGATCGTGGAGTGGGGTCGTTCAAGGAGATCAGGCCACTGGGAGAGCCTATTACGTTGCCGAGCTACGGGAGGCGCAGTGAAAGGAGAAGGGAAAGGGCGTAGAGGAATCTCTCTACGTCTATTTTGCTGATAATTGACAATTAATGCCTGGGCCTAGGCCCGAGCACCCCAGCTAATTCCAAAGAGATCTTGACCCGAGGGAAACCGAAGATGAAGGAGAATTTAAAGAAAGTCAAGATTCCCCGGCCGAACTGACAATCGATGTCCCAATAGATGATGATGATGATTCAAAGATGATAAAGATTGGCTCTCAGCTAAGTCGGCAGACTCAAAAGGAATTGGTTGAATTTCTGCAGGTGAATCCGGACGTATTCGCCTGGACGCATTCTGATATGTGTGCGATCTCGCCGGACATCACGAGCCACACTTTGAATATTGACCCGCGGCATGTCCCGGTCAAACAGAAAAGGCGTGGTATGGATCCAGAGAGATCTGCCGCCCTTAAAGAAGAGGTAGAGAAGCTTAAAACAAATGGGTTTATACGAGATGCGTTATATCCCGAATGGGTGTCAAATCCCATGCTTGTCCGAAAGTCAAACGGAAAATGGAGAACATGTGTCGATTACTCCGATCTGAATAAAGCCTGTCCTAAAGACAGTTTTCCGCTTCCCAGAATTGATCAGCTCGTAGACTCAACGGCCGGACATGAACTCTTATCCTTCATGGATGCGTATTCTGGCTACAATCAGATACCAATGTATTTACCTAATCAGGAACATACCAGCTTGGTAACCAATCTGGGACTTTATTGTTAGAAAGTTATGCCATTCGGACTCAAGAATGCCGGGGCTACTTATCAACGATTGGTCAATCAGATGTTCACTAATCAAATCGGGAAAACCATGGAAGTATATGTAGACGACATGCTTGTGAAATCATGATTTTCCACTGACCATATTAAAGACCTGGAAACAATGTTCGACATACTTTGAGAATACAGAATGAAGCTCAACCCACTGAAATGTCATTTTGGAGTTGCATCCGGAAAATTCCTTGGGTTTATCGTCAATGCTCGAGGGATCGAAGCCAATCCTGAAAAGATCTGGGCAATCAGAAATCTTGAAACTCCGAAAACTATAAAGCAAGTCCAGAGTCTCAATGGGAAAGTAGCGGCATTGAGCAGATTCATTTCAAAGTCCACTAACAAATGCATTCCCTTCTTCGATCTGATCCGAAAGGGAAAACGAAACTTTGAATGGACCATGGAGTGTGAGGGCGCATTCCGAGCATTAATTCAGCATCTATCCACACCACCTATCCTGTCAAAACCTATTGATCATGAGAAGTTGTACGTTTACTTGGCGGTATCAGAAAACGCTATCAGCGCTGCCCTAATTCGGGAAGAAGACTGGATACAGAAGCTGGTGTATTACATCAGCAAACGATTGACTGGAGCTGAAAGGAATTATCCGAAACTAGAGAAGCTGGCTTATTGCCTAGTTATTGCATCAAGGAAGCTACGTCCATATTTCCAGGCCCATCCTATTATTGTTTACACCGACCAGCCGTTACGACAGGTCCTTACGCGGCCTAAGACGTCTGGTAGGTTACTCAAGTGGAATATCGAACTGAGCCAGTTCGATATTACCTATACTCTAAGGTGAGCCATTCAAGGACAAGTCCTAGCCGATTTCATAGCCGAATTTACCATTCCAAAGGACTTGCCCGATACCAGTGAATCTCCCGAATACGTCTGGAAGCTGTACACTGATGGTGCATCAAACGACCGGTGCTCGGGTGCTGGAGTTGTACTCAAAACCCCCGAAGGCCGATCAATATGTTATGCTTTAAAGTTCGATTTTCATGCAACCAATAACGAAGCTGAATATGAAGCCCTCTTAGCTGGATTGAAACTTGCCAGAGATTTTAGAATTATTGCTGAGAAAATTTATTGTGATTCACAATTGGTTGTGTGTCAAATTTGGGGAGAATATCAAGCGAGAGATCGAAGGCTGGCTGCTTACTTGGCTCGAGTTTAGGAAACACGAAATCAGTTTGATTATTATGCCATTTATTGTATACCTCGAGAACGCAATCAGAAGGCCGATTCATTGGCAAAGTTAGCCAGCACTAGTGAAGCGCAGCAAATGGGACTCGTTCCTGTAGAGATGTTGTCTTCCCCAAGTATTGACCGGACAGAGACAGATTGGGTATGTGAAGCCGTTCCCGATAAGGAGTCGTGGATGACTCCATTCAAAAATTACCTTGAGCATGGAATCCTGCCGGAGCGAAGGAGTGAAAAAAAACAAGTCCTTCGAAAGGCTTCACGATTCACCATCCAGAATGGAGTCATGTAAAGAAGAGGGTACTCTGTTCCTTTACTCCGGTGTATCGCTCACGATGAAATTAAACGAGTATTACACGATGTACACGAGGGAGAATGTGGCGATCACACTGGGGGCAAGCACTTGCCAAGAAGATTCTTCGATACAGATATTATTGGCCGACTGTGAATCGTGATGCGTCGGATTATGCAAAGAAATGTGATAAATGTCAAAAGCATGCTCGAATTCCTAGAGCCCCACCTACCGAGATAACTCAAATGGTCAGCCCATGGCAGTTTTTAGTATGGGGCATCGACATCATTGGTACTCTACCTCTGGTAAAAGGTGGTGCGAAGTACACCATCGTCGCAGTTGATTACTTTACAAAGTGGGCTGAAGCTGAACCTCTTGCTAATATAACGACGAAAAAAGTAATCAACTTTATAGTCTGCAACATTATCTATCGATTTGGTCTCCCACACACCATTATCACTGATAACTGAACCCAATTCGACAGTGTTGAATTTAAAGATTTCTGCAAACGGTTTTGCATTCAAAAGAAATTCTCTGTAGTTGCACACCCTCAAGCGAACAGACAGGTCGAAGCGGTCAATAAAGTTATAAAGTCCATTCTGAAAAAATGACTGGAAAAGGTTGGGGGCAAGTGGGTCGATGAACTTCCTATGGCTTTATGGGCTTACCGAACAACCCACAAGTCCGCGACCGGTCACACTCCATTCTCTCTCTCTTATGGTTCAGAAGCTGTTATTCCAGTCGAGCTAGAAGTACCTTCTCATCGTGTGACATACTATGATCCGAAGAAAAATGCTATATTACTTGCTGAATCTCTCGATTTACTAGATGAGAAGCGTGAAGAGGCTGATTTGAGGGCAGCCGCGTATCGAAGCCGAGTCGCCCGATTGTACAACACCAAGGTCCGCCCACGAACCTTTGAACTCGGCGATCTCGTCCTTAAAGAATCTATCCGGTTCCTTCGCATATGAAACCAACATGGGAAGGGCTGTATGTTATTAAACGAAAGTTCGGAGATGGCACATTCAAATTATCGACCGTTGACGGTCTTACTCTACCAAGGGCCTGGAACAGCGAGAGTCTTCGTCGCTAGTACACATAAGATGCTATGTTTATTCATTTAGTTTATTTTCTATTTGCAATTTGTTTCTGCATTTCGAAATTAGAATTTGTAATAAGGCAACTGACTTTGCCATATTTTCTTATTTCAGCAATAAAATGCAATCTCTTCGAGCCAGAGCTGTGATTTACTTGAAATACTTCATATGATCATCACTATGCACGGAGAGCTAAGTTCTATCATATGGTGGGATTTATTCAAATAGGGAGTGACTGTGATGCAACCGGTCACTCACTAAGTGAAACCCGAGCTCGGGGACAAGCCATCACACCAAAGTCAAAGAAGGATTGATACATGACAATCCTTCCCCTAACTCCGATTCCCAGATTGCGAACTGGAGTATAAACTTACAAATACGCTTTCGAAGAGGGTGGATCCGTCCACCCAACGACTTCGTCCGTATCTGAACCAAGTTTGAGGAGGGTGGACTCGTCCATCTAACGACCTCACTTGGTAACTCAGGGTGGATGTGATCCGACCATCCATGATCCTGATACACCTTTCATTCCCAGAGTACGAGCGAAATCCAAAAACATGCAACAGATGTGACTGACCGTCTATTTACCAACTCCAAACTCCCAGAGTGTGAATTGGAGTATAAACATCAACTTCGGACTCCCAGAGTGCGAAACGGAGTATAAACATTAACTCTGAATTCCCAGAGTGCGAAACGGAGTATAAACATCAACTCCGAGTTCCCAAAGCGCAAAACGGAGTATAAACATCAACTCCAAATTCCCAGAGTGCGAATTGGAGTATTAACACCAACTCCAAATTCCCAGAGTGCGAATTGGAGTATAAGCATCAACTCCGGATTCCCAAAGTGCGAGTTGGAGCTTAAACACCAAATCCAAACTTCTAAAGTATGAGTCAGAGTATGAATGTCAACTCCAAGTCCCCGGAGCGCGGACAGATAATTAAAACTTAAAACGGCGTGACCAACCGCCAGTAAGCAAAAAAAAATCCTCGGAGTGCGGATGTGGTCATCGATAATCAAATGAGTATGGTTGAAGCACTCAATCTTCGCTTGTCTCGAACATCCGTTCAGTGACACCAGACTCAGCATGTTATAAGTGAGATGCGATTGCCGGCTGATGTTCTTCAACTCATCCCCAAGACTGGGGAGCAGAACTTAAGTGTCGACCATTGACTGAAGTAGTGCGACGTTAAAATTCAACTCACTTCCCGATCATGAACCGTGTCCACAGTTTCCAGACCTGGCGAATAAAAACAAATTTGACTCGGAAGCTGAAACTTCGCAAGTGCACCTCAAATATTGAAACACTTAAGTAAATACTCAATAACTGAGAAGAAGCCCAAAAAGTAGAGTTTAATTTCTACCTTCTGTGAAAGAATTTCATATACAAGTTTATTCCGAAAAATCCTACTAGCAGGGGCCGAACCCGCATCTATACACGGCCTACGAAAAGAAAACAAAAATAAATCCCTATCTATCTACTAAGAATGAACTGAAGTAGAATGTCTATTCCTTTTTCTTCTTCGGCTTCCTCTTCGGTGTAGACCCGCTGGAGCTGCCACTAACTTTCCTCTTTGAGCCTTTACTTTTCGGCGGTCGGTCTCCAGGCGGGGGCATAATCTCAACGTCTTCCTCCGAACTCGAATGAATAGGGATACTTCCTGCGGGCGGATTCGGAGGAACAAGGTCAATTCTGGGAGGCGGAATGAACACACTAGTGTCAATGACTGTACCACCAGGTGATATCATTCTAAGTGGAGCTGGACCAGGTGCCGCCATCCCACCTTCAAAACTGCCACCACGAGCCGCTGCTTCCATCTCAGCGTCAATTTCGGCCAATATTTCCTCTTCGTGAATTGCTTGGGCCTCGCTGGGAGCATCAGTGGTTGGCATTGAAGAACCTGAAGCAGGGGTGCTTCCGCCCATAACAAATGGCAGGTCCGCAAAAGGATCGCTATGACGACCAAGGAGTTCCTCCATCATCTACTCATCAAAATCAAGCGTGCTTCCCTGCATTTCACCAAGTGGTGCAGTGGTAGTTATAGTGGTCGCTTCGGTGACAATAGCCTCCTGCGTTTGATGCGACTCTTGGGTTGCAGGAAGCACGATCGGTGCAACATCAATCATTGGACAAAAATAAGAGAACTGTTAGTACTTAATTCGAGTGACAATTCCGACTTAAGACATACATATAGGATGTTCAGAGTACCTTCCTCAGTTTGGCTTGTAGATGGCTGAACAGCTTCAGCAACTTGCTCTACAGCCGGGGACATTTGCGGCTGATCCGGATCGTAGGCAGGAACAGCTTGGGGATCGACCATAGGTAAGGGTTCAGGCTGGGTTGACGCTGGAATTTCAAGACTTGTGTTGTGGTGTTCAACCCCTGAACCTTCTCCTACTTCCAAGTGTTGGGTGCCGAGCCTTTCCTTTTCATGTAGAATCATTGACTCGTGGAGAATCTTCTTTTCATCTTCATTCAGGATGCGATTCTCGAGCTCAAACTCGTCGACTGACTCACCCAGATGCACTGCCTTCTCCTCCTCAACCAATCGGCCCCAAGCATTGTGTAAGTGTGTAGGATAGTCATCGAGCCAGGCTAGATCTCTGTGCCTCAACACGTTAGCGTTATAAACAACGAGAAGATCTTCGATATCGGCTTCTAGCCTGGACTCAGCTGATTTCACCTCTTCCTCAACCTTGGCCTCCACATCATGGACCATAGCCATGGCCGCATCCCTTTCAGCCCGAAGCAAGGCAGCCTGTTCGCAAGCCTCCTGGGCTGCGTTGTTCGCCTCGTCCTTTTCCTTGGCAATGTCAGAAAATTTGGCTTTAAGCTCATTGAGTTCCTTAATCGCCGCATCCTGTTCGGCCGTGACAGTAGTATTCCGGTGGCCCATCTCTTCCACCAAGGCAACATGTGTTTGCCTCAATCTCTCCATCGCCACATTTGCTACATCAGCTTTTTTGGTGGCCTCAATTTCAGATTTCCGAGAAGATTCGGCCTCGGTATTGAGCACTTGGATGATTCGGTCCCTTTGGGCAAGTTCAACCTCCATCTTTTCAATCGCCTTAGCCCGCTCAAAGGCCACTTTCGAAGTTTTTCGGTAGCCTTCACCCACTCTCTATACTGGGCATAGATGTCATGGATGTAATCATGCATCGTGTTTTCCACCCCCGATGGAATTCTCTTTAAATGAGGTGGAAAGACGTAGCCGTCGAAGCATATGTTGGGGAACTCTTTCCTCAGCTAGGCAATTTTAATAGCCCCTTCCCCCGTGGGCTCAGTTATGGCCTGCTCTGTAATTATGGGGGCCACAGTTTCGACTCGCTGGTGATGAGTTTCAGGCCTAGAAGTGTGAGAAGACAGTCCGTGTCGCGGAGGCTCTGATGGGTGTGAAGCCTGAACAGGAGGTGGAGATGGAATTCTAAGAGGTGGAGAGCGAGACCTAGATCAGTGTCGATAGTCTCTATCCCTGTCCCGCTCGTACCTCTCTTGATTAGAGTACCCACGATTGCGGTCCCTATCCGAATCTCTCCTACGGGGCTCATAGTAAGTAAAAGACTTTGGAGCTGAGCGAAGGCTCCCTAACATTGATCCTCCCTTGGACATCGTACCTGAAAGTGAGAAACGAAAGAAAAGTTAGTGATCTCTTGAGTTGGACAATTTACGATTAGGAAATCATGCAGTGCCGTGAAGTGTATGTATGTGCAACCCCCTAACCAACCGGTAATGTCGGCCGCACTTATAGCAAGTGACTCGCTCAGATCAAGAGCATTGTCAAGCTCCTCCAACCCGGTGTCATGTTGAAGCGACACATAATATGGGATCGGAATATCAGCAAGCCCTTCGAAAGGATTCTCTACTTACGGGGGAGGAGCCTCCAAAATTCTAATTCCAAGAACAGGCAAAGACAACCACAGATTTCAATCTCATGGATTTAGAATGCTTATGAACAACTGCCTTGCCTTTTCTCCTTCCTCCTGAATCCTGAAAACCGCCAGAAGACCCGACTATAAGTTCGTCATCAGTGGGTGTTCTCTCCGGATCAACCCCTTCAGCTATTATGACACCGGGCGCTTTGCGTTTCACCCGCTTCTTCGAGACTGTTCTCAGTATCCCTTCAAGCCTTATGCTTTGATTCCGCTCAATCAGCCCGACGATTCTCAAATTTTTGTCGGTTAGAACCGAATCAATGTCCCTCACTTCGTTTGGGACTTTTTGAAGGACCCTTACTATCTCTTTGAAATACCCGCCTTCAGGTCGTGAAATCACGGCTGTAAAAGAAATGGAGATGTCAATTTATAAAATCTACTATCATCTGGATAACTCTTGAAGAATACTGTGACACTTACGTATGACTAGCCATCGGCTGGCAAATCCTGGGGGGGCATCAGACATAGAACCATTCCGTTTTGAAGTAACTCAGCCTTCCCCAGGATCCGGTTACTACTTGGAAATTCCTAACTGACTCCAGGAAAGTGAAAGACGGGCTATCTCCCCTACTCTTGAAGTTAAAAAGATATCTAATCTCAGTCAGCCTGGGTGGTCGGAAGAGATGATCCATAAACACAATAAATAAGCTATTCATCAAAGCATATCCATTGGGGTATAATTGAGATGGGGCAATTCCAAGGTATGACAACACTTCCCTAATATATTAGTTGAATGGAGGGAGTGTTCCTGCTGCGCACGCATGGCGATTGAAGGTGGTGAACCCCTCTGGGGAGCGTGTGGTCTATCGTTTGGTCCCGGTAACAGTACGTCGTCCAATGACAAACCATGCCTTAGGCATATTCGTCCCAGCATGCCTTCAGAGACATTGGACGGTACGGAATCTTGGGGATTA
The DNA here is from genome assembly GCA_030737815.1 of Allium fistulosum. Classification (NCBI taxonomy): domain Eukaryota; kingdom Viridiplantae; phylum Streptophyta; class Magnoliopsida; order Asparagales; family Amaryllidaceae; genus Allium; species Allium fistulosum. The sequence goes on along the minus strand of CM060908.1, from coordinate 77,936,997 downwards.
CAAATGAGAGTAGCGTCAGGTAGCTCATTCGGAGTTGGGTCTATAACTTCGGCTGCAATGGCCGGAACCTCTAGGACAGAAGAAGATGAATCCTGAACTTCTTGCTGTTGTGAGCTTGAAGGTTCCATAATTAACTAACTTATGAAAAATCATCATTAGACGACAATAACACTTGTACTTCCCCCAGTGTAAAGTGTGTGAATGTATTGTGCAAGTGCAGTGCTTTATGCTACTTGAAAAGATTCAACAGAATATGAACAGATATTTAAACAACGAGACTTCGAAATTCAGCTGGAGCGACCGTCATCGCTGACCATCACAACCGTGCCATCCAAACGTTAGCGATCGATCCAGGTTAGGGTTTGTTAAAGTTTAATTAGATAACAGTGCCATCGATGAGCTTCGAAGGGAAGTCAAATATGCAGTCCAACGGTCAAGTCCAATTATGCCAGAATGAAGCTCGTCAGAGTTAGGTGTTCAAATGCACAAGAGTTTTCAAGATCATCAAAGTTAAGCTCATAATCGATCACCAAAGTTCGAGTTCGCATCAATCAATGAAGCTATTCGTATCCATCAGAGATACAGATTCGAATTCGTATCGATCACTTAAGCCACCTTCGTATCGATCCCCTGGCACGTAGTTCGTATCGATCAGAGACAGTAGAGTTCGGAATGATAAAATGCAAATTATTCGAATCGATCAGTAAGTCTGAGGCCTTCGTATCAGTCATCTCGAGTCGATACGAAAGCCCCATCATCAGTCGATGCAAAGATATGTTTCATCAGAATCCATATGAACTCATCCTTTATCCATCATCGATATAATAACTCCCAGATTCCTTCTTCACCAGATCGACTCAAGCTCCATCTTCTCCTTCCTCGACCTCGCACAATATCTACTCCCCCAAACAATGTTCGGACATAAATTCGAATGGAATGGCATGAGAATTTGAATCTCATCATTTTAGGATTGAATTTGTTCAATTATTTACCTGATTTAAACAATCGATTCAGGGGATTAATAAAATGTTTGATTTGGAGAAGTAGGTATTCTTTCTTCTCGTGTTCTCTCAATCGATACGAAGGGCTGAAGAAAAGAAATGAGCAAGTAAGAAAAAAATGCCAAGTCAAAAAGTATTTATATAGACTCGAATGTAAAGGGAAAAACGTTTCGTCTCTAGGTAAACTCGACTGGGTAACAACGGTTCCACCAGAGGATCGACTAGAACAAGCTATTCGAATCCATGAACTCGAGCTGTTAGCCAACAGAGATTTTTCTGAATTATAGAGGTCCATCGATATGAAACTATTATTCGTATCCGTTGTTTCCGACTCCACCCACAGTTCATCGATGCAAACTTCACTGTTCGAGTCCATCAAGTCGCAACCTCCAAAGTCCTGTATCCATTGATGCGAATTGACTATTCGTATCCAACAACACAAACTTCATCGATACGAAAATGCCTTATTCGTATCCATCATTGATCGATCAACAATGACGCAAGTTCATCGATATGAAATGAAGTCCACTGCAATGGGGACCACTGAAGCTCGTATCCATCGATACGAACGCATATTTCGTATCTTTCGTTATGAGTCACATCGATACGGAAACCACATTTCAACCTTTTACATCGATTCAGGAGAGAATCAATACGAAGGAACATTCAAAAGCAACCATCAAGCGTTGTTGCAACTCGAATTTCACATCGGTTCAGGAGAGGATGGATACAAGATTCGATACAAAATAACTGACAATGACTCATGAACGTGCAACGTTAATGAGAGTCAGATTAACATATGTGCATATATGTCGGACTAATATTCAATTTTCCACATCCACAGGAATTGGATACTCATTTGATAACGATTACGATGACAAACAGCTAATCACAATTGCAGCGATCAGTTACAACAATACAGGGTACAACAGTTAGCAATCAACGGTTCACATTACTAAGGAAATCAGACAAAGATTACAACTTCCAACGAAAAGATGATAACTGATCAAAGTAGAGGTTGCAGCTTTTCAAAGCACGTCATGTTTCCACAAGATGTACTTTGTGGGGCAAATGTTATCCCGCCTTTTGGCAAGGCCGTGACACCAAGAACTTGACTAAAAACCAATGACGGTTCGTCTTGGAGATCGTTTATATGCAGGCTCACTATGGATATCGACGAATTTTGTCCGAGTCCGGATCGAGCTAAAATTGATATGACACGACAAGCGAAGCTATGAGAGCCAATGTTCCAAATTTCAAGTCAATTCGAATTCGTATGCTCAAGTTATGATCGATGCAAATTGAAGGAAATAACCCCATTTCGTATCCATCATCGAGCCTCAGTTCGTATCGATCGTATTCACATCGATTAGATCACACTGCTTCGCATCCATCATCGAGCCTCAGTTCATATCGATCGTATTCGCATCGATCAGATCACACTACTTCGCATCCATCCGGACTACGCAATTCGTATCCATCAGGGAATTGTACCTTGTTCGTATCGATCAACCATACTCCCTTGTCCGTATCCATCGAGTCACATTTGTTCGAATCCATCAGATAATCATGGTTCGTATCCATCAGGTGACCTTAGTTCGTATCCATCAAACAATCACTAGTTCGTATCCATTGAACAATTACTATTCGTATCCCTCACGATATTGCTTGTTTGTATCCATCAAGTGGAAGCAACTTTGATCGATACGAATAAGGGCCACCTCTATCGATACAAACTACGCCGTCTTCATCGATACGAACTAGACCGTCTCCATCGATTCGAACAAGACAATTACATCGATACGAACAAGGCGAGAATCTTGGGATGACTCGATCAACTCGGCATAAAAAGTGGATCGATCCGAAGTATGCGCGCCACGTCATCACCTGGGCACGTGCAACCATCGTTTCGAACAGATTGATTCGAAATGATCGATTCAAACTAAACAGCCTGCCGAGTAACGTCAATTTGTATCGATCATATCTCGCGATCCACCAGTCCAAACGCTATGAAATTTTCACAGGAGCTTACGTACAAGATAAAGAATGTTCACACCAAGTTTCGACTCCATTGGACGAAATCTTGATCGATACGAAATTCGTTCGTATCGACCACGGATCGAGCCGAAACTTCATGGGCTTGGTCGCGTTGGCCCACTCATGTGCTAGAAAAAGTCTCCCGAGATCTGAGCAAAATATCAGCCTCCTACGCCTATAAATAGAGCCCCAGGGCCTAAAGAGAAGGGATCTTTTGACTCTCCAACGCCCATACTCTGCCGGATTCAACTTTACACTCCATTACTGCTGTTGTACTCAAATTTCATAACTTTAATTCGCTGTAATCCACTGCAATCAATTGTAATCATCAAAGAAACATCAATAAAGTGATCAACTTCATAGTGGACGTAGGCAACACGTCGAACCACTCTAAATTCTTGTGTTTCTGTGCATCTTTATTATTTGTTCTTGAACTGTTTGTTAGATAATCCTCTTTTTACATTTAATTTCTTCATTTTAATCTCTTCAAACTCTTCCGAAGAGTATTGTGCCCAATTTTGGTACAAACAATATTGTAACAGCCTGTTGTTCCAGACAAGTTCCTCAATCTCATCTTTAAGTGCCTGCAGTCATTTGTACTATGCCCATCCAGCTCATGGAACAAACAATATTTTTCTGATTTCTTTTCATTGTTTATAGGCTCTCTCCTTATTGGCCTTCGATAGGGGATCTGCCCACTAGTATCCAGATATATCCATTCCAACGTCTCAATCAATTCCATGTAAGAAGTGAATCTCGGTTCCCTTCGTGGTCACTTCGATCCATTAGAGCCATCCTCTGCTTTCTGTTTTCCTTTATCCTTGTTTGAACCTTCCTCGGGCGGACCTCCACCTTTAACCGCATAAACTTCCACTTCCTCTCTTCTCTCTCTATCATCTTTCATGTCTTCTTATTGTAGAAACCTTTCTGCATCATGGTAAAATTCCCCAAGATCCACTAGTGGATCCCGTTCTAACGATATCTTGAAATCCGAGTTATCCACAATCTCTGACACTGCTGCCATCAAAACAATCGACGGATCCTGTCGATCCACCGAACCTACTGCCGCATTGAACCTGGTTAAGAAATCCGTAAGTGATTCTCCTTTCCACTGCTTCATTGATGTTAAAGACATCACACTCTTGGGTCTTGTGATGTGGACCCGAAACTGCCGCATAAACCTTTCAATCAATTCCGTCCATGTGCTAAAAGAGATGCTTTCCAACTGTCTGTAACTATATCCGTTAAGTACAAGGGGAAGCACCATGCCATGACTTCCTCTGATGCATCCATCACTTCTATGTCTAATGTATCTCGTCATATGAACAATGGGACCCATTTTTTCATCATATGTCTCAAACATTGGTCGTTTGAACTCTAGTAGATCCTAGCTTGCCTGATATTAGGAGCGAAGGGACTTCTATTTACATCTTCCAGATTCGTATCTACCAATCCTCCTCTCATAGCCCATCTGATCATTTCCACCAACCTGATGTTGTTATCCAGTGGTAGTCTTCGATCATTATCTCCAACCTGCCCCCCGAGTTCATGAGGGAATCCTAAAATATGCTCTTTTGGACGAGCATATGCATTCCGATCAACGCCAAACTGCACAGTACCGCCCAGTATCCTACCTGGGATTGATCCAATGTGACCAAGGTGCATGCCCCTAAGTATGGATTGATCGGCATCGATCGTTCTAGAGCAATCGACCTCGATCGTTCTTAGTTGGTCAAGGGCCGTTCGTGCTGTTCCACTCCACCTACATCCTGTTAGCTTCATTTCCTTGGTCCTAATTCTAGTTTTTCTTAGCTCTTGCTGCTCCAACTCTTTGATCCATATTTACAGCGTTTCCTGCTACTTCATTTCCTTTGTTTTGCACTCCAGCTTGTCTAATCTGTCGGAGTAGATTCAGCATCATCTCCTCCGTCTCTTTAACATCCACTCATGTATACCATCCATCATTGTTCCCATTTCATCTCTCGTGATGTAGATAGATGTCTGATTTGCTCCAGCTCCAGGATCCCTCCATGATGACTCCTATCCGCTAATGTTCTCCTTGTTGATTGCCTAGTTATTGCTTCCTAGATCCAAGTATCCAAGCTTCCAAATCCGAGATCCTATCTTCCAAATCCGCAAGTCCAAGTCCTTCTCAGTGAAAGCAACAAAATGTTTACGCCAAAAATGGTCACAAACACTGAGTTTTACGAGAAATCACCAAATTCCAAAAATAATATCCAATTAGAATGATAAGCATGTAGATCACAAAATAAGTAGCAAAAAAAGTAAAGGAACACATGAATTTTATAGTGGTTCGGCAAACTCCGGCCTACGTCCACTCCAATAATCTTTTATTTATACTGTAAGGTTATAAGTACAGTTGTTTTTGCCTTAGAAATTTAGTGGAGGAAGAGATAAGAAGTTATGAAGGAGAGCCAACTGAAAAGTCCTTTGCAATGAGCCAAGTCCTTTGTATTTATAAGTGAAGACATGCATGGATCAGACTGAAATTTCGTCAGAAGAACCTCCAGGCCCATACGACCCAACCCATAAAATTCGGGATTGATTGGACACCAAAAATAATTTAGGCCGATCATTCCATACTAAATGCAATGGGGCTACAATTGTTTTTATGGGGTCCCTCATGCCTCTTGTCCAGGCTCCTAAAGTTTCGCGCCATTCCGACTTACCATTTGTGAGATATCGATCGATCTTCGCTATTTTGACTAGAAATTGGATCATAGGAGATCATTCCATGCTTCATCTTTTTAAGCTGCGATCGATCATGAGGGTTCCCCATGATGTTAGCTACTTCTTGTCCAGTGCAATTCTGACATACCATTTGTGAGATATCGCATATTCCGTAAAACTATGGATCGTTATGGCTAATTTGTACGATCGTTCCAATAACGATCGACCGCTTTTTCCAAGATTTGAGAGCTTTGTTATGCGATCATATTTGTGGGCTCCACTCTTCAATACAGTAACGCTCTAAAAGTTTCAAGTACATCGACTTTGTAGATTTTGAGATATTGATCGATCTTCGTCGATTTACGATGTTTTATGGATCGTTCTCGATCGATCCATATAAATTCTTCCTTTGTCCATAACTCGAGCATACGAACTCCGATTGACTTGAAATTTGAAATATGGCCTCATGGGGCCTTTCTTTCACTTCATATTGATTGCACCTTGATTGAGACCTAGTCCGAATCCACCCAACTATTGTACATTGTTCTAAATATCATCGATTTTCGAGCCCGATAACCGTCTCTTCGGGCTTCCGGCCTTGATGATCATAGAGCCATTTCGCCAACTTTTATGATATACTGCCTGGTCAAAAGGTAGTATAACATATTTACATTTTCATTTAGACATTGTCTGACCTTTTTTTATTTACGTAATACTCGGGTCAGTCCGAGACATTTTAGGCTCAGTGATGATGAGACTAGCTTATGTTTTCTAGACATAGAGGAGGCAGTATTCAGTATTGTTATATATCATTTTTTATTATATAGTCTTATGTATGTATATCCTTATGTTATATTTTGTACATACTTAGTATATTTTATATTATATCTTGTCGCTGTGATACTGACTATTTGTTTTCCATCATTTATTGTATATTGTGTATTGTTATATCTTAAAGACCCACATTTTATTGATTTTTGCCGATATTGAGTACGTATAGGTGAGTTATCTATTTAATTTTGAAATATATACTAGTATTAGCCCATGGAAATATTCATGTATATAAGTCATATGTCGCCTCATCCTCTGTATTATCGGATAGTATTAGCTAGTAATACTCTTTGGTAGTATTGATATAGAGGTGGGGTGTTTCATTACCAAGAGGCTCTAATACATCCAGTACTTGTACTTATCTTAAGTTGGTGTTCTTCACCATTCCTTCAGAATTGGGTCCCTGGACAATCACTTTTCCTAGCTTCTTATTAGCCACAGCTCCAAAGTCCTCTCGAATGCAGAAAAACATATTAGTACCAACCTAAAAAGTGGTCGGTAGTGACCTCTCACTTAACCAAATTTTGTGCTCCTCTTCTTTGGAGCCTCTTCCACTATCCTTCTAATAATGCTCGTAAATCCTTGAACTGTTTCATCTTCATCTAGATGTCCATATTTTTCTAAAAGCAGCTTGTTCCAAAAGCTGTAACACTTTCCCTCCAAAGTACGCTTCTATTGGAAACGGTGCGTTCTTTGGAATAAAACAAGCGTATATAATTATCCATGCAAGTCCTTTGGTCATCCAAGAGTTACTTTAGGATATCATCTCTATTCCTGGGACATCCGTTTCATTGCTTTAAATAGCAGTAGTGTCACTCTCCGTACTAAGGTCAAGATCCACATTTTGGAGGTGGTTCCATGCTTCAGATAAGTACGTACTACTCTCCTATTTCTTTCCTCTCTTATCCCATCTATTTTAGGTCCAAAAATTCATGTTGTTACCGATAAAGAAATGAAAGCGTGCTCAAAATTGTCTAAGTATTGGTTATAAAGGGAATAATATGACTCACCATTTCATATCAGTACCAACCACTTCAGATTGGTACCGATATGAAATGGTGAGTCATATTATTCCCTTTATAACCAATATTTAGAAAATTTTGAGCATGCTTTCATTTCTTTTCCCTTACCTCCTTTTAGATCCCGGTGTCGATTTCCTGCAATCTAAACCTTATAGCCCAAACCGCTCGCTGTCGACTCTTTGACAACATCGCCACCTCTCTTAAGTTGCTCATGCCGTCAGATTTTCACTTCGACCACTACCACACTACTCAAAGTTCTTGTCGTCGACCTCAACAAACCTTAGATCTAGATTCATATTCCAAATGTGGCTTGCCATCATTTTGTGCCCGTGGAGTCCACTGCTGGTCATGACTTGAGCACCGTGGTTGATACGTAGTTGGAACTTTGTCCTAATGATCGACCTCTTTGTCTTCAACTGGTGTTTTCTTGCCTTAGGTTTTGTCCTTGGTCGTTATGTCCTTGGTCAAACACATGCTTGACCTGAAGTAAACATTTGTGAAGCTCAAAAATCTTTCTAATTCGGGTCGACTTGGTGTCAATGCTCGTTCCATTTCAAGTCAAACAAGGAGACCCAAAAGATTGGCTCAACCAAACTATTTTGTTTCTTCAAAATACACGAATTACTTACCACCAGAGTTAGTCAATCACTAGTCGTCATTGCTTGCTTTGACGAGACCGTTCTTTCCATATAACGGTCACATTGAATGCACTTAGGCATTTGAATAATTCTATCACACGGCACTTCCAATCACTAAATTTCCAATGTTCCCGTAAAAGAACGCTTCGTGTTGCTCTAAATAGCAATTCTGTTATTGATTATCCGATGATAATGGGTAAGATCCGACATACAGTTCTATAGTTCAATAGGGTTTGTTTTCCAACACGAGTAGGTTATCCACACAAAGTGGTCTGTTCGTCAAGTATGGGACATATGACTCATCATCATATAGGTTGAGACTTTCAATTGCCTCAGTCGACGTTTAGAATTCGATTGGTCAACACACATCGACATAAGTTGGATTCAAAGCACTAGTCACACGGGTTCACAAAATAGAATTTTCAAATAAAACATTCATGACCATGTTCAATGTTGAGTTTTCCAGTCCAGAGTGACATGCCATTCACCTCATTTCAATGTTGGCGTTGGGCGGTCAATGCCTCTTGAAGCTTGGTTTACCACAGCTTAGGCCTCGACCTCTACAGCTTCCAGACTTAAGTGCTCAATCACTACTGAATTATAGAGGATGATGGTAACAATAGATCAAATCTATGACCAACCTCATCCTTTAAATGAACGAATTAGCCTAAGAATTCTATATGATCCTCCTGAAAAAATGCCAACAATTCTCAATTCCAAGTCGCTTCGGACTATATGCTTCCATCATGAGATACTAGAGAATGACTCTCCCAATGAGTAACAAACGAGCACACGATCCTCTATTGGGTTATACAGCTTGCAATAAGTACATGTTCCTAGGCGGTGCAGTACCACCCTTCAATCCATTCCTTTGTATGTTCCTTCAGGAGCTAGAGCTCGCTCCTACTCAAGTCTGTCCCAACGGCTACGCCTTGTTGAGCTCCTTGTATGTTCTATTCATGAACCAATTCTAACAGCCTCCACACTTTAGGGAGCTAACACAATTTTGGGCTTCTAGTAAAGGAGCGAGTCTCTATTTTTTATAATTAGAAGCCTGGCGGTAGTGTAAGGTTACGATTGCGCTCCAAAACAAGCATTTATATTTCAAGAATGAGTATTTCTTCGTTTTATCTCTATATAGCCTCAATCGGCTCAGGTTGTCCAGAAGCAAGACTTCTTCCTTTTCGTTCTCTCTGTACTTGGATTCTTATTGTCTAAGCATCTCACTCCTTTCCTACTCTCTTCGTAGATATTCCTGCTCAAGATAGGAGCAAATCACACTCTAAGACTCTTTAGACCTTCAAAAGAGTCAGTATCCAATTATGCACCACTACTTACATGTTGACAAATGAGAATATTTACCAATGTGGCCTTTTACTTCCTAACGCTTCACCGTTTCTGCTGAAGTTCCACCAAGAGGATCCAGGTGTCTACCAGGTCTTCTACCCCATTTGTAGCTCTGGTAAAGATATCCAACGGGGTGCTGAAGGCCCATCTGCTACGACGAACATCGATGAAATCGTTGATAGAGTAGCGGAAGAAAACATAGTCGGTGAAGTAGAAAGGGAAGGAGAAGAAATAATTGAAAGGGAAACAATTCACAAAGGTGGAGAAGTGGAGAAGGAAGAGAAGAAGTAGGAGAAGAGAAAGAAAAAGGAGATTAAGAAGACGACGATGATGAGGACTTCGATCAAGGAGGAGATGAATCATACAGAGAGGCGCCTCTAAAGGGTACTAAAATTCTTGTCCCATTATGTCCGAGGTGAATTATTATCAAGACCACTCAATTGTAATATCCCGGAAATTTGGGGCAATATCAATTTAATAATCTGTTTAAATAATTAAATTGATTTGATGATCTTTGATAATTAAATCTGAATTGGTTTAATAATCTAATTAAATAAATATTTAATTAGTGAATTTGACTAATAAAATGATTTCTATTTATAATATATATATAAGTGTATATATTGTAAATAGATAAGCTTGGGTTTGTAATTTAAATAATAAATAAATTCTTGTTTTTCTAATATGTATATATATTGATAGTTTGGAGATTTGGATTTATTTAATATTAGCTTTTCAAAGTTATTTAAACAAAATAACTATATGGTTTAAAATGAGATTAATAATAAGATTTATTTTATTTTTGAATATTGCTTAATAAATATGATTTAAGAAGTATATAAATATATATAAGCTTAGAATACAATTCATATATGATATGATTAATTCATTTAATAATAATAGTAATTTATAATCTCTTTTATAAATTATTTCATAATTGATAAATTTGTTATTTCAATAATAATTATAATGTATTGTTTTATATATAGAGATAAATAAACTTTGATGTAAATAGAATTGTTATTTTCAAATTGAATGTGTTGTTTTAAAATTGACTTTAAATTGGATTTTTAAAATATAATTTGAATTTGAATGTAAATTAGTTTTGAAATTCAAAGATAGATATTTAAAATATTTGGATTTTAAAGTATATGTATAAACTTTTACTTATAAACATAATTGATTTTATTTTCTTTTAAATACTTTATATATATATACATAAGTATTTAGTTAATAAAGAAAGGCATTTTATTTACATTTAAATAAATACAAATTACTTAAAAATACAAGTGTTATCATATTAAGGCTTGTTTAAACAAGTGTACACTAATAATACTATGTAAGTGCCAAATGTCAAGTTTTTAAATTTTTGTTTTCTTTTATTTTTAATAAACTACAAAATTAACTTATATAAACTTTTGCCTACTTCTCAATTTCTTTTTCTTGGCTGTTCTTTTCAAAAGATAAGAAGCTTCAGCCTGAAGTATACTCAAAAACTATCCTCTCAACCAAAATTAGTAATCAAGTTCCTCAATCTCCAAAATAATCTGTAACTAAACTTTCCTTAAACCAGAAATTATCAAACCAAAAAGCCTGCATTTTTCTTCAATCAAAATCAAGACTGCATTCTTTAAAAACCTGGAAACAAAAACCTGTTTCTCTTCAAATCTGGAAGCAGCTTTCAAATTTAAAGTTCAAATGCAAAATCTTTTCAAAATCTGGAAGCTAGGAAACCTGATCTAAGCAACATCTATCAACAAGCAAGTTATAGTCTGCATGCAGCTCTAAATCCAATAAGAAAGACCAACAATTCAAGATTTAAGTTCAAAATTGTTTCAAGTTTTCAAAGCTAAAACTGCCTCTGTCTAAATTAAGGTGAGTAACAATATTTCTAAAACTTTAATATAAGATTCTGGTTGCCTGCTTGTTTCTGTTATATGTTTTGTTTGTGAGTAACCTACTTACTTAAAATAACTTAAGTATAATTATATTTGCATGTTTAATTATATGATAATTGTGTTGTGATGTGAATGTTTATAGTGTGAGTAAACATTTAATTTAAAACTTAAGTAGATTAATGATTGTTGCTTGAGAAATTGCTGTGATGATGATGCCTTGTATGTGTATATAGAAGTATAAAATATGTGTATATGGATGTGTTTGAATATGCATGTCTGATGTCTGTGCCTCTCTGTTTTCTTTTGATTACAGAGATTTTAAAATGAATCAAAATTCAAAATCTTTGCTTGTGTTCTCTGTTAGACTTTGAAATTTAAACCAAATAGTTTAGTTTAAACATGATATAGGATTTAAAAATAGATTCAAGTATATTAAGATTTAAATTTGCTAAAGTTGGAAATTACAGTGGAAATCTTTTAATATATGATAAAATCAAATGTTAAATTATATTGATCCAAGTACATATCTTGAATCATCTTTGAAATATAGGATTTTTAAAACAAAAATCATAACTTTTAGTGTTGAAATGAATGCGTATTTGGGAAATGTCTGAACTTGGGTTTCTGAGCAAATTATGATGATCTAAGTGACCGGGAAGGTCGCGGTTCCTGCTGGAGCTAGCTAAGTGATCTGGGTGTTTGGCAAAAATGGTAGAAGCGTCGAATGATCACGGTGGCGTCAACGGTGGTCGAGAGAAGTTTTAAACCCTAAATTAGGTTGTGTTTGGAATTGGGATGACCGTGTCATCTATGGTGGATCGAGTTGCTTGATACTCAAGGAAATGATGACGTGGATGGTCGGCAGGGTGTGGCCAGAGTTGCAGCGGTCCCGGTGGTCGGAGTTGGTGACTGGAGATGATTTTATCTGGTCTGGTTTTGCTCCAGTTTGATCGAGAAGCTTATTTTCAATTCGAAGGCGTTTCTTCTGATCTGAGTGGACGTGAGGGTCGGCGTGGATGTCGTTGACTTGTCGAGAGTCGCGGCGACGATCTATGGTGGTCGGAGCGATTGTGTACGTGCACGAGCACATGTGTATCTGTAGTTTATCTGAGCTTTGGGAAAGAAGCAAGGCGTACTCGAGTAGGTGATGGGTTTGACTCGAAGTCGTACTCGAGAAATTGGGGACTGGGCTCGGTTCGTACAGGGGAGACTCGCGTGGATTAACAGTTTTAAAATTTTGAACTTAACAAAGTTTTAAATATAAGATCGAAGAAAAACTCGAAGGGATACTCGGGGTTTTGCAACTTTTTCTCGGGTAGTTTGTTGTTGGGCTCGGGTCAGTTGGGAGGTTGCATATTTTAAAAGTAAACTGTTTTAAAAAGTCTTTTGTTAATAATTAAAGTGGTTAAAGGATAATAATTTAAATTTAGAGATTAATAAAGGTTTAATGATATAGGAGTCATTAAATTAATAAGATAATTAAAGAATAATTTAATAATTTGATTAATTAATGGTTTAGTGTTAATTAATTAAATAATTAGGATTATAAGTAAATTAATTAAGTGTTAATTAATTTGAGACTTAGAATCATTTGTTAAATAAGTATGAGTTATTAATAGATGATTGGAAATTAATTAATCAAGTGATTAGAAATTAATTTAAGAAATTAATTTAGTAATTAGAAGTTAATCTAATGGTGATTAAGAATTTATTTATTTGTAATAAATTGATAGTTGATTAAAGATTTATTACTTAAAGAAGTAATTAAAAATGGTTAATTATTGAGGGATCATTAATTAGGAATTATTAAATAAATGGGATTAATTTTGATAATCAAGTAGATTAATTAACTAATGATAATCTTTTATGAATTGGTTAAGTATAATTACTTAATGGAAGTAATTAAGGTAATTAATTACTTAAGGTGATTAATTAAATAAATTTGATTAAGTTAAATTAATTAATTAAATTAATTTAAGATATCATTTAGAGATGTGATAAATATAATTACTTAAATGTAATTAGTGAAAGTGAAATTACTTAGGAAAGTAATTTAAAGTTAATTAGTGGATGTAATTAACTAAGGATGGTATAATGAAAGTAATTTGAGTTAATTACTTTAAATAATTAATCAAGGGATTAATTAAAAGATAATTAATTAATGAGTAATTAATTTATGGAAGAGTAATTAAGGGTAGTTAATTACTAGATGAGATTAATCAAAGGTGATTAATAAATGTGACTAATTAATTATTAGATTTAATTAATTTAAATAAGATAATTAATTAAGAGTAATTAAGAATCATTAATTAATATAATTAATGATGTAATTAGGAATTGATTAATTAAGATTAATTAATATAAAATTAATGATTAAAGTAATTAATTAATTATAATTAATTAAGGATTAATGTAATTAAATACAGTTAATTAATAGATGAAGTAATTAAAGATAAATTACTGAATGATTTAAGTTAATTAATTTGTGAAATTAATTAAGAGTTAATTACTTAAGGTAATTAAAGTATAATTAATCAGGATTGATTAATTAAGATGATACTTAGAGTATGATTAATTAATCAGTTTAATTAATAATTAAGTAAGAAGGATTTATAAAATGAAGTAATTAATTTAATTTACTTTAAATTAATTAGAGATGATATAAATCATTACTTAGGGATGTTGAATGATATGGAATGCTTTGCATTGTTGATATCTCTGATAAGAGATGTGCTGATCTATAATATGGATGTTTGGTTGGATTGAAATGATAATATGAATTATCTGTTTGGATGATAATGTAAATTATCTATTGAATTATCTATCTTTGTGTATATAGATAAAGAATTGAATTGTTTTAACCTTAAAACAACTTGACCCTTAAAATACGTTTTGGATTTCGATGAGACCGGGATCGGGTTTCCGTATACCGGAATTCCAGGTCTGGAGACCCGAATACCACATCGATCCAAATTAACGATAGGGCGTGAATCTCAAGTGAAGATGAAGATTCAGAGTGCAAGGGTTATTGTCGTTAACTCTGAGGGTGATTCCAAAACGAGTGTAACGAGATAATGCCTTCGGTTTCGTTCGAACCCGGAACGAACTTGTATGGATTGAATGCTTTCAACACATCGTCAGGTGGATGATGAGCATTCTAAGTGATGTTCTGATTTAAAGGTAAATCGTGACCTCAAGCCTCATCAACCGGGAATGGCTAAAACAGGGGAGATGCAGCAAGGCTTCGTGGGTAGCACCCACTGAGAGTAAGGTCATCCCTGTCTAGAGAGTTCCTTCTTTTATTTCGGCTTAGTGGTGCAGTTGGCGACGGCCATCTGTTCGGAATTATCCAGTAAGGGATGGTTCCGGCTTTGTGTTGCAGGGGATTGGGAGTGATCCTCGGTACGGTGATCTAGGCCCCGTACTGTGATGAGCGGTACCCCGGTAGCTCTGCCATTGTATGGAAATCCAAATTCCAATAAGTGATAACGGACTTGATTGTATACTTATGTATGCTGGAATTTAATAATGTAACAATTTCGGCTATTTCATATTTATTTGGAAACCCTAGACTCTATTATAATACAATCGAATTTCCTATCAAATGTTTTGGTTATCGTAAGGTAAAAACTTTTCCGTGTTTATGTGCGGGAAGTCTTACGAGATACCTTTTCTTTCCAAATGGTTTTCAAAGTTAAACAAGTTTAACCTGTTACTCACACCAGACCCATGTCTGACCCAAGTTGTTTATTTCTGTTTTATAAACTCTTGGGTACTCAAATTTTTACGAGTAGCCAAGGGATTCAGGTTTAGCTTTGACGAATTGTGGAGGAGCAATGGAGCAGGAGGCTTCGGCGTTCGTAGATATAATATTCCGCTGTGTTGATATCTATGTTAGAATCTTGTATTGTAATTGAGTTGTAATATCTAGACAGAAGTTTATAACTGTCTAGTATGTGTTGTATAGATGTGTAAACTCTGATAAGTGTTGTATAATATAGATTATTTATGTTATTAATATAATTTATTCGTTCCGCTGTGAGATCGTTGTTGTTGTTTCTTCTTTCTTCTCTTCTTTTCTATTTTCTACCTCTTTCTTTCTTCATGATGATCCGACTTTCGGTGGAGAAAAAGTCGGGTCGTTACAGTTGGTATCAGAGCTTAGGTTGAGCGAATACCTAAGCTATTGGTTAAGTGGATATCAGAACACTAGGTTGAGTGAATACCTAGGTTCGGAAGGATTGTTCAATTAGGATCTGTAGCAACCTATTTTAGTCTGAGTGTATGTATATATATATACGAGAGCGCGTATTTGTTAGTTATATAAAATGATTTTATATTGTGTTAATTGATCGGTTAAGTGGTGTATGGATTCTGGTCAATACGAGTAGCTACCGTTATTGATAGGGATCTCTAAACACTTGGACCAGGCCAACGGACACAATATTGTTTTAAAAAGGGTAGGTGAAATAATTTTACCCAGATATATTTTCTATATATAAAAAGTATCATTTTAAAAGTATATGGTATTTATAATAATTGGTTGAGATGATAATAATTTATCATCTAAGATTAGGAGTCTGAGTGTTGAGGTTGGAAGTATATTTGTCGAGACTGTAAACCTAATACCGTCTCGAGTAAACTTTACTGTGGTAAAGAATTTCATCGATCTCCGAAGGAAACTGTTATGGTTCGGAGTTTATCTTTGTAGTTTGGATGAGTAAAGTTGGAGCTGTCGGTTGGACAGAAGCGAGTGATGGTATCTTGATACTTCTAGAAGAAGTAGCTGCGTGATGAGATGCAGTGACTATGGATGTTCCCGAAGATGTTTTCTTTGGAACAAGTTAATGAAGTGTGTCTGCTTCGGTGTCGAGGCTGAGTTCAGCAAGATGTTTTTGTTCTGTTTGAAGTCCGAATTTCTCGAAGAACTTTGGATTGAGAAGTCTGTGGCATCTGTGGCAGTAGTGCAGCTCGGAGTGTTCTGTTTTCGGCAGAAGTTTTTCTGGCTAAGCAGTTTTCTGAAGGTGAAGTTCAGAAGCAGCAGAGAGGATCCATTTCTTCAATGGATTGGATAGTCAAGTGTGAGCTGTTCTGATTGGTAAAGAGAGAACAGTTTTATTTGGCTGGGTGGATCGCAAAAATGACTTGCGATAGTTTGAGTATTCTTTTGAGTTATCCGATATTTTCTGGGATGTGTTGTCCAGTCTTTGCTCGTGTTCTTCATCAACATTTTCATTCTACTCCAGATCAGAGTGGTGCAGCAGAAGCAGTTGGCGAGTGCTCCTGTTTGTCTTTTCCAGATAGGAGAAGTTAGTTTGGAATCTTCGGATAATGGTGAAGTAGAGTTTGGTTTTGGATTGGGTAGATCTTGAGAGGTTCATTGGTTGAGTTATCTTTGGTCCGGTTTGTTTCAAGAAGCATCAGCGAAGGTTGAGTTGATCAGGAAGGATCTGTAGTCAGCCCAGGATCATCTGAAGGATTTTGTGGATAAGAGACAATGGAATTTGAAATTCGAAGTTGGAGACTTCGTGGTTGTGAAGTTTTTCTCTGGTTAAAGGGAGCTATAAGATTGGGTGAGTCTGGGAAGTTAGCTCTGAGTTATTCTGGATCTTTTCTATGATCTAATTTGGATAAGTACTTTGATCTACAAGGTTGAATTGTCAGTTTGGATAACTGGAATTCAATGAATTTTACGTATCTCTGAGGGAGTACGTGTTTGATCTATCTTGGGTTTTGGAACCAGCAGTTCTGGAGGATTTGGTTGTTGAGTCAGACTCGTTTGTAGTCTGATATCTTGTTTAGTTCTGTAGATCTAGATGAGTAGAAGCTCTATAGCTTAGTAGTATTGTTTGTTGGATTCTGTAGAGCGAGTATCCCGATATATATATACCTGGGGAAACTCGAGGAAATTTTATCCAGAATTTTATCTGGATAATTAGAATTGTTTGATTGGGAGAATTGTTTGCTATTGTTGTTAGCATATAGATAATAATATATGCTTGTGATTTAAATAGATTATTAAATTACCTTTGTTTTAAATTTCGGGGACGAAATTATTTTAAGGGGGGAGGAATGTAATATCCCGGAAATTTGGGGCAATATCAATTTAATAATCTGTTTAAATAATTAAATTGATTTGATGATCTTTGATAATTAAATCTGAATTGGTTTAATAATCTAATTAAATAAATATTTAATTAGTGAATTTGACTAATAAAATGATTTCTATTTATAATATATATATAAGTGTATATATTGTAAATAGATAAGCTTGGGTTTGTAATTTAAATAATAAATAAATTCTTGTTTTTCTAATATGTATATATATTGATAGTTTGGAGATTTGGATTTATTTAATATTAGCTTTTCAAAGTTATTTAAACAAAATAACTATATGGTTTAAAATGAGATTAATAATAAGATTTATTTTATTTTTGAATATTGCTTAATAAATATGATTTAAGAAGTATATAAATATATATAAGCTTAGAATACAATTCATATATGATATGATTAATTCATTTAATAATAATAGTAATTTATAATCTCTTTTATAAATTATTTCATAATTGATAAATTTGTTATTTCAATAATAATTATAATGTATTGTTTTATATATAGAGATAAATAAACTTTGATGTAAATAGAATTGTTATTTTCAAATTGAATGTGTTGTTTTAAAATTGACTTTAAATTGGATTTTTAAAATATAATTTGAATTTGAATGTAAATTAGTTTTGAAATTCAAAGATAGATATTTAAAATATTTGGATTTTAAAGTATATGTATAAACTTTTACTTATAAACATAATTGATTTTATTTTCTTTTAAATACTTTATATATATATACATAAGTATTTAGTTAATAAAGAAAGGCATTTTATTTACATTTAAATAAATACAAATTACTTAAAAATACAAGTGTTATCATATTAAGGCTTGTTTAAACAAGTGTACACTAATAATACTATGTAAGTGCCAAATGTCAAGTTTTTAAATTTTTGTTTTCTTTTATTTTTAATAAACTACAAAATTAACTTATATAAACTTTTGCCTACTTCTCAATTTCTTTTTCTTGGCTGTTCTTTTCAAAAGATAAGAAGCTTCAGCCTGAAGTATACTCAAAAACTATCCTCTCAACCAAAATTAGTAATCAAGTTCCTCAATCTCCAAAATAATCTGTAACTAAACTTTCCTTAAACCAGAAATTATCAAACCAAAAAGCCTGCATTTTTCTTCAATCAAAATCAAGACTGCATTCTTTAAAAACCTGGAAACAAAAACCTGTTTCTCTTCAAATCTGGAAGCAGCTTTCAAATTTAAAGTTCAAATGCAAAATCTTTTCAAAATCTGGAAGCTAGGAAACCTGATCTAAGCAACATCTATCAACAAGCAAGTTATAGTCTGCATGCAGCTCTAAATCCAATAAGAAAGACCAACAATTCAAGATTTAAGTTCAAAATTGTTTCAAGTTTTCAAAGCTAAAACTGCCTCTGTCTAAATTAAGGTGAGTAACAATATTTCTAAAACTTTAATATAAGATTCTGGTTGCCTGCTTGTTTCTGTTATATGTTTTGTTTGTGAGTAACCTACTTACTTAAAATAACTTAAGTATAATTATATTTGCATGTTTAATTATATGATAATTGTGTTGTGATGTGAATGTTTATAGTGTGAGTAAACATTTAATTTAAAACTTAAGTAGATTAATGATTGTTGCTTGAGAAATTGCTGTGATGATGATGCCTTGTATGTGTATATAGAAGTATAAAATATGTGTATATGGATGTGTTTGAATATGCATGTCTGATGTCTGTGCCTCTCTGTTTTCTTTTGATTACAGAGATTTTAAAATGAATCAAAATTCAAAATCTTTGCTTGTGTTCTCTGTTAGACTTTGAAATTTAAACCAAATAGTTTAGTTTAAACATGATATAGGATTTAAAAATAGATTCAAGTATATTAAGATTTAAATTTGCTAAAGTTGGAAATTACAGTGGAAATCTTTTAATATATGATAAAATCAAATGTTAAATTATATTGATCCAAGTACATATCTTGAATCATCTTTGAAATATAGGATTTTTAAAACAAAAATCATAACTTTTAGTGTTGAAATGAATGCGTATTTGGGAAATGTCCGAACTTGGGTTTCTGAGCAAATTATGATGATCTAAGTGACCGGGAAGGTCGCGGTTCCTGCTGGAGCTAGCTAAGTGATCTGGGTGTTTGGCAAAAATGGTAGAAGCGTCGAATGATCACGGTGGCGTCAACGGTGGTCGAGAGAAGTTTTAAACCCTAAATTAGGTTGTGTTTGGAATTGGGATGACCGTGTCATCTATGGTGGATCGAGTTGCTTGATACTCAAGGAAATGATGACGTGGATGGTCGGCAGGGTGTGGCCAGAGTTGCAGCGGTCCCGGTGGTCGGAGTTGGTGACTGGAGATGATTTTATCTGGTCTGGTTTTGCTCTAGTTTGATCGAGAAGCTTATTTTCAATTCGAAGGCGTTTCTTCTGATCTGAGTGGACGTGAGGGTCGGCGTGGATGTCGTTGACTTGTCGAGAGTCGCGGCGACGATCTATGGTGGTCGGAGCGATTGTGTACGTGCACGAGCACATGTGTATCTGTAGTTTATCTGAGCTTTGGGAAAGAAGCAAGGCGTACTCGAGTAGGTGATGGGTTTGACTCGAAGTCGTACTCGAGAAATTGGGGACTGGGCTCGGTTCGTACAGGGGAGACTCGCGTGGATTAACAGTTTTAAAATTTTGAACTTAACAAAGTTTTAAATATAAGATCGAAGAAAAACTCGAAGGGATACTCGGGGTTTTGCAACTTTTTCTCGGGTAGTTTGTTGTTGGGCTCGGGTCAGTTGGGAGGTTGCATATTTTAAAAGTAAACTGTTTTAAAAAGTCTTTTGTTAATAATTAAAGTGGTTAAAGGATAATAATTTAAATTTAGAGATTAATAAAGGTTTAATGATATAGGAGTCATTAAATTAATAAGATAATTAAAGAATAATTTAATAATTTGATTAATTAATGGTTTAGTGTTAATTAATTAAATAATTAGGATTATAAGTAAATTAATTAAGTGTTAATTAATTTGAGACTTAGAATCATTTGTTAAATAAGTATGAGTTATTAATAGATGATTGGAAATTAATTAATCAAGTGATTAGAAATTAATTTAAGAAATTAATTTAGTAATTAGAAGTTAATCTAATGGTGATTAAGAATTTATTTATTTGTAATAAATTGATAGTTGATTAAAGATTTATTACTTAAAGAAGTAATTAAAAATGGTTAATTATTGAGGGATCATTAATTAGGAATTATTAAATAAATGGGATTAATTTTGATAATCAAGTAGATTAATTAACTAATGATAATCTTTTATGAATTGGTTAAGTATAATTACTTAATGGAAGTAATTAAGGTAATTAATTACTTAAGGTGATTAATTAAATAAATTTGATTAAGTTAAATTAATTAATTAAATTAATTTAAGATATCATTTAGAGATGTGATAAATATAATTACTTAAATGTAATTAGTGAAAGTGAAATTACTTAGGAAAGTAATTTAAAGTTAATTAGTGGATGTAATTAACTAAGGATGGTATAATGAAAGTAATTTGAGTTAATTACTTTAAATAATTAATCAAGGGATTAATTAAAAGATAATTAATTAATGAGTAATTAATTTATGGAAGAGTAATTAAGGGTAGTTAATTACTAGATGAGATTAATCAAAGGTGATTAATAAATGTGACTAATTAATTATTAGATTTAATTAATTTAAATAAGATAATTAATTAAGAGTAATTAAGAATCATTAATTAATATAATTAATGATGTAATTAGGAATTGATTAATTAAGATTAATTAATATAAAATTAATGATTAAAGTAATTAATTAATTATAATTAATTAAGGATTAATGTAATTAAATACAGTTAATTAATAGATGAAGTAATTAAAGATAAATTACTGAATGATTTAAGTTAATTAATTTGTGAAATTAATTAAGAGTTAATTACTTAAGGTAATTAAAGTATAATTAATCAGGATTGATTAATTAAGATGATACTTAGAGTATGATTAATTAATCAGTTTAATTAATAATTAAGTAAGAAGGATTTATAAAATGAAGTAATTAATTTAATTTACTTTAAATTAATTAGAGATGATATAAATCATTACTTAGGGATGTTGAATGATATGGAATGCTTTGCATTGTTGATATCTCTGATAAGAGATGTGCTGATCTATAATATGGATGTTTGGTTGGATTGAAATGATAATATGAATTATCTGTTTGGATGATAATGTAAATTATCTATTGAATTATCTATCTTTGTGTATATAGATAAAGAATTGAATTGTTTTAACCTTAAAACAACTTGACCCTTAAATTACGTTTTGGATTTCGATGAGACCGGGATCGGGTTTCCGTATACCGGAATTCCAGGTCTGGAGACCCGAATACCACATCGATCCAAATTAACGATAGGGCGTGAATCTCAAGTGAAGATGAAGATTCAGAGTGCAAGGGTTATTGTCGTTAACTCTGAGGGTGATTCCAAAACGAGTGTAACGAGATAATGCCTTCGGTTTCGTTCGAACCCGGAACGAACTTGTATGGATTGAATGCTTTCAACACATCGTCAGGTGGATGATGAGCATTCTAAGTGATGTTCTGATTTAAAGGTAAATCGTGACCTCAAGCCTCATCAACCGGGAATGGCTAAAACAGGGGAGATGCAGCAAGGCTTCGTGGGTAGCACCCACTGAGAGTAAGGTCATCCCTGTCTAGAGAGTTCCTTCTTTTATTTCGGCTTAGTGGTGCAGTTGGCGACGGCCATCTGTTCGGAATTATCCAGTAAGGGATGGTTCCGGCTTTGTGTTGCAGGGGATTGGGAGTGATCCTCGGTACGGTGATCTAGGCCCCGTACTGTGATGAGCGGTACCCCGGTAGCTCTGCCATTGTATGGAAATCCAAATTCCAATAAGTGATAACGGACTTGATTGTATACTTATGTATGCTGGAATTTAATAATGTAACAATTTCGGCTATTTCATATTTATTTGGAAACCCTAGACTCTATTATAATACAATCGAATTTCCTATCAAATGTTTTGGTTATCGTAAGGTAAAAACTTTTCCGTGTTTATGTGCGGGAAGTCTTACGAGATACCTTTTCTTTCCAAATGGTTTTCAAAGTTAAACAAGTTTAACCTGTTACTCACACCAGACCCATGTCTGACCCAAGTTGTTTATTTCTGTTTTATAAACTCTTGGGTACTCAAATTTTTACGAGTAGCCAAGGGATTCAGGTTTAGCTTTGACGAATTGTGGAGGAGCAATGGAGCAGGAGGCTTCGGCGTTCGTAGATATAATATTCCGCTGTGTTGATATCTATGTTAGAATCTTGTATTGTAATTGAGTTGTAATATCTAGACAGAAGTTTATAACTGTCTAGTATGTGTTGTATAGATGTGTAAACTCTGATAAGTGTTGTATAATATAGATTATTTATGTTATTAATATAATTTATTCGTTCCGCTGTGAGATCGTTGTTGTTGTTTCTTCTTTCTTCTCTTCTTTTCTATTTTCTACCTCTTTCTTTCTTCATGATGATCCGACTTTCGGTGGAGAAAAAGTCGGGTCGTTACATCAATGGTCTGCAGACCTGAGCATAGTGCTAATAATCGAGGTGACTCCTCTAGCTGGTTATTAAGAAAACAACTTCGACTCATTGAGTGATCTCGAAATTTCGATTGGTGATCTTTTGAAAGAGTGCTCTCCTAGATTATGTTTCCCATCCGAGGGCATCCTAACGGATGGAGGTGGGACTATATCTTCATTACCTTCTCAACAAGGTTTGTAGAGTACTTAGGGCAACAACAATACTCCATACATTTCTAGGATCATGAACAGTCACACCTTGCATTCGCCCGTATTCTAGTGCTTTGAAATTGATACAATCCTTTCTTTCATTTTAAATACAATGGGAAGAGATCGATTCAGCTATCTTTACTTCGGTGTCTTCGAGCAAAGGAGACAAATTCTTGAACCATATCCTAGTCGCTATAGCTCTTACAAAGAAAGAGAAATGGATGAAGAGAGAGCATAGAGGAAGGAAAGAGACAGCCAGGCGGAAAGAGACCGCCAAGCAGATGGAGTTAGAAAAAAGAAGCATGTAGAGGAAAAAGAAACTTATGACCAAGGGAAGAGGCACAAGGACTCGTGTAATCACCATGGTTCTTCTTTTGGCCTTCCTAAACCTTGATCTCAATCGCAGCTTTCTTCATAAGAACCTCAAGTATCTCTCTATCTATCTATCACTGTTCCTGTACCCCATTAATCCGAAGTGGTCTCTACTTGCCCAAGTCCATCTCTAGCCTCAATAAGCAGAATGCAAGCTGCCTTTCGAAATCTTTGCTTGACCGGGTCATATTCAACCGTGACCTCAAAGACGTTTATAGGAAAGAGGCAAACCGTAGGGTTGGAGGAATCCAAGGGCCAATTATGCAGCATAATTTTTTGCTTACAAGGATGCATTTCCATTAGTTTAAGAAGTTAACTTTATTTTTAAACGAAAAACATGGCAAGTCCTACCTTATTACATTGCCTCAAATTCATTAGGGTGGCTTATTTGCTGAAAATAAACTAAGTAAATCTAAGAGAACTAGAATCACAATTGGTCGCTATTTCATGCCCATGGAATCAGGATTCCATCAATAATATCCAACTTGAAAGTTCCATCTTCAAGCTTCCATTCGATAGTATAAGGACCTTCCCAATACAGACCAAGTTCACTTGTACCCGGGGAACTTGTTTCAGAATGAGGTCACCTAGTTCGAAGGTACGACTCTAGAACTTGGTGTTAAAATGTTGTGCTACTCATTTTTAGTGAGCACTACCCTTAATTTAGGCTTTTCTTGTTTTTCATTAATAAAATTGAGAGACTTAAGCAAGAGTTCTTTGCTGTCCTTGGGGTCATAGTGATTTTTTCGATAAGAAGGGTTCTAGTTTAATCGGAATCATGTCCTCTGATCCGTAGGCCAAAGCGAATGGAGTATGTACATTCGCAGACATAGGGTCATCCTATAAGCCCTAATGTAAGTGGAAGCTCATTGACCCAGTTTCCCTTAGCTTCAGTTAATCATTTCTTTAAGATGGATTTGATAATTTTATTTACCGCCTCCAGCTATTCATTCGCCTATAGTTGTGCTAGTTCCAAAAAGCTTTTCTCGATCTTGTAGAGGTTGCAGAAATCCTTGAACTCTATACTCTCGAATTGAGTTCCATTATGCGTTATAATTTTCTAGGGTACTCCGAATCTACATATAATATTCCTTGTCATAAAGTTGATCGCTTTCTTTGTTATGATTATGGCAAGCGGTTTCGTCTCATCCTACCTTATGGTGTAATCCATCGCAACAATAGCGTATTCAGCTCCTCCTTTCGATATCGGTAGCATACCGATTAAATTAATTCCCCAACCGCAAATGGCCATGGGCTAATCATTTGCGTAAGCTCTGTGGATGGGCTCTTAGTACTTTCACAAACCACTGGCACCAGCTGCACCGTCTGGTGTAATCAGCCGTATCTCGGTTTATAGTTGGCCAAAAGAATCCATAGCAAAATATATTCTTCACTAATGTCTTCCCCTCGATGTGATCATAGATTTCCATAAGGATTTTCCTAGCCTCATCCTTAGTTACACACTAAAGTGGGGGTTTGAGAAACCTATCATGCACATCACTTCTTCTTTCATTACAAACTGCATGCTTTTATAAAGTAGTTTATTTTGCTTATTCCTTCCTTTGAAGAGAGTTCCTTCAACAGATAATCCTTGATCAGAGTCATTCATAACTCCTTTTTCCTTCACGGTCTCCAAACTCTAGTCGACGTCCATTTGGTCGATGCTGGGAGCCGCTAAAACTTCCATTGAACCAATCCCAACAGTTGCGCATTTCCAAAGCTAGTCTGTTTGCCTAATAAATCTGCCTTAGTATTCCTCTCTAAGGATGTGCGTAATTGTGTAATGTTCTATATCAATCAGCAGTTCCGGTGTCTTCATTAGTTAAGGAGCAAGTCTCGCACCTTTAGCCTGAAATTCATTCTTTACTTGATAGACCACCTACTGGTAGTCACCGAATATATCAAGCGTCCTTAGCCCTAGTTTACTTGCTATCTTAAGTCCCGCTATCAAAGCTTTACACTCAGCCTCGTTATTTGTCATAGGGAACTCTAACTTCAATGCATAGCAAAGCACATCCTTCTGGAGTCATAGGTACCACTCCTGCCCCCAAATTATGTTCATTAGAAGTTTCGTCTACAAATAATTTCCATTGAAAAAGTGTGACCATATCGTCTTCCTCTTCTCCATCATAGGTGGTAAATTAAACAATGAAATCCGCCAATGCTTGTCCTCTTATCACCCTCTATGGATGGTAAGTTATGTTGTACTGTCTTGGTTCAATGCTCCACTTCAATATCCTTCCCGAAGTCTCGGGTCGATACAAAACCTGCTTTAAAGGTTAATCCATCGGCACTTAATTGGGTAAGCTTGAAAGTATGGTCGCAACTTCCGCGAGCTAATCGACAAGTAATAGCTAAGTTGTTCCAGCTTAGGATAGTTCTTTTCAGCTATGGTAAACCTCTTACTGATGTAATAAATATGCCTTTAAATCCTTGCCTCCTCACCTATCAACGCTGCACTTAATGCATGAGTAGACACCGCCAAATAGACGAAGAAATCCTCTCCATCCGAAGGTTTGGATAAGACGGGTAGTACTTTCATATGCCTCAGTTACTCCTCGAAGGCGTCCTAGCATGCCTTTGTCCATACAAAATTTCCTTTCTCTTTATTAAGGGCATCGAAGAATGGTACGCACTTATCAGTTGCCTTCGAGATGAATCGACTCAATATGGTAACCTTCCTATTCAAGCTTTGCATCTCCCTCCTCATGGTCTAGACAGTTACATGTTTCAAGGTATCAATCTACTGTGGATTAGCCTCAATACACCTCGAATTCATGATAAACCTAGGAATTTGCCCGATGTAACTCCAAAAGTGCACTTTAGTGAATTTAATCATCACGTGCCTCTGTAGCACTTCATACATCTCTAATAGATCATCCATGTGGTTCGTTACTAGTAGTGACTTGCATTGTCCATTCGATTTGTTTCATGAACTTGGAATTTACCAATATATGGTAAGTAGCTCTAGCATTCTTCACACCGACCGACATCAGTCGATAACAGTATAATCTTAAATCCATTATGAAGCTTGTATGTTTCTAATTTGGAACATACATCAGTATCTAATTGCAGCTAGAATAAGCATCCAAGAAAGAGAGTAACTCGTGTCTGGTGGTCCCATCTACCAACTGGTCAATCCTGGCGACGAGAAGCTGTCCTTGGGGCATGCTTTATTTAAGTCCAAGTAATCAATACATGTTAGCCACTTTCTATTTGTTTTCTTGACCATCACAGGGTTCGGTACCTATTTAGGGTACAAAGCATTGCAGAAAAAGTCATTTTCCTTCAGTTTATCCACTTCCTCCTTCAATGCAGCAGATTCCTCCAGACTTAGAAAATGCTTTTTTTTTGTTTTATTTGGGGTTAATTCGTGTCTACATCCAGTTCATGACATGCTATCTTTGGTGCTATCTCGCCCATATCCGCATGTGTCCAAGCAAAAATGTCCAAGTTTGCTTAGAGAAAACTAACCAATTCCATTCCCAATCTTGTGCGGAGCGAAGATCCAATCTTATGGACCCGAGTAGGAACATCCATATCAATCAGATTGTTGATCCTCAACTCGGCTGATGCTGCCCACGCTTCCTCTAAATTCTTCCTGGGATTCATATACTGATATAATTTTTTATGGTTCCTTAGCAAGGGTTTGGGCATTAATTGTTATGCTTTTGAGCTATTGATGCAGAGAGCTCTCTCTACATTCTTTCGGTTTTCCCGTCTCTTTTCTCTTTTGAGTTCAGCAACGTAACATTGTCGACCAACATTTTGGTCATCTAGAATTGATCCAACCCCATTCTTTATGGTGAACTTCGACATTAAGCACAAGGAGTTAGTACTATTTTGAAATTAACAAGGGCCGGTCGGTTCAAAAATGCATTATATGCTGAATTCTCATCCAAATTCATAAACTTTTGAACCTGCATAATCTTGCGATCTCCATCTCCTAACTCCACGGACAAATTAATTGTCCTCAAAGGCTCCTTCGCCTCACCGATAAATCGTTGAATCTTGGATTTACAAGGCTTGACATCCTTTATAATTATCCTTATTTTATTAAATTTTCTTTTGAACAGAATATTCACCAAGCTTCCACAATTCACCAAGACTCGGTGTACAGTTGCAGGGCCTACAACGGCCATTATCACTATAGAATTTAAAGTTGGTGGTTCAATACCATCAAAATCCATATTTTGAAAATTTATATCATCAGTTATCAACCTTTGCTACTTAGTCAGAGCTTCATCCTTAATGGCAAAGAAGTTATCTTGTGGTACATGCCTTGCATATTGCTCCATCTCATTATAGCTTTTCTTCACTAGATGAGAGTCCTCCATCTACCATGTTTATAACAATCCTTCCGTCTGGCCACTTGGGCTACCTCCACTGGGCCTAGGGTGGTTCCCTTCGGTGTTCGGTACTTGGGTTCTACCATTCTATCTGTCACTATGGCTCTTTAATCTACTGTTGTAATTTATTTTTCTTTATCAATTCCTCAATGAAATCCCTAAGATGCCAGCACTCGTTCATTTCATGTCCGTAAGTTTCATGGAATTGATAAAATTTCCTAGAGTTCTTTTTCTGTCTCAGTCACATCCCTTTTAGGCAACTTCTTATACCTTTTTGTGCCCTATGTGGAAAGATTATGTTTTCAAATGTATCATTCAATGGCATGTAATCATCTGGCCTTATATTCCTTGGACGCTTTTTGCATCATTTTGCCTGCCCCTAGCTCCCTGATTCTGTTTTCTTTTATTACTAGAATTCCCAACATTCATAGCCATGTTACCGGTTGTGAAACCCACCTCCTCGACCCTTAGAAATCGACAATAATACATCCTCGGTATTCACGTGCCGCAAATCTAAGTGCCGGAGAGGAGGATTATCATAGGGTAAAGAAAATAAAGACAGAAGATAAAAAAATAGAACTCACATCGCATTCAACATTTAATTATACATATGAGTAGTACATGCAATTACTCTAAATTGCTCCATCAGAGTTCAAGTAAGTACTAATCCAGCTAGGAAAATTATAACTGCCTATCCTCATAAGTGCTGGTAGATATAACATATAAAATACAGCAGAATTAATAGATAACTTCTACAAAGGACCCAAAATGCTCTATGCTCCATCCAAAATGCTCCTAGTTACCTAACTACTTGGCTACCCAAAAAAATAGGGCGCCCAAAGTTTAAGGGGAAAAGAAAATAAATTCCAGGTCAATCATGGGACTGGTATGAGAAACTCAAATTACGAATATTTGAAAACAAAGGGTATCTCATAAGACCACGCTGCATATAAAAAATAAAATGGTTTTTACCTTACGATAACCAAAATCTTTACTACGAAAAATCTGGTAAAATTATTTTTAATGATATTCTTTTGAAAACACTTTTCAAGTAAGTATACATAATCTTAGCCAAAATTGTAACATTGTTAAATTCTTGCATACTAGGATCTATAATCAAGTTCGAAGGCACATATTGGAGAATGGATTTCCATACAATGACAAGTAAGGAACTAATATCCGTACAGTACATATCTACAGGGATGTACCGAGAATCAACAACTTTGAAACCTCTACAGCTGGCAAGACCGGCCTACCCGTAGACCCATCTGGTGGCGGATAGAACCGAATATGACATCACCCCTATCATACCCGACCTATCCGGGATCCTATAGCATACACAACAAACTTGACATATATAGAGTAATCAAGAAAGGTGATGACCACACCCTAATTATTATGAACCGCAAAGCCCTATGGCATGCCATGTTTAAGCCATTTCCAGATGATGTGGCCCGAGGTAACGATTAACTTTCATATAGCATATTCCACTTTAAATTCCACATAGCCAATCTCATCACACACCATTGATTTCCATAAATGTACAACCTCTGAGCTCATACGTCTTAGAGAAGGGTGTTAAGTATAGGAAAGTTACTTCCTACACCACCAAACAGACATACGTTCATAACAATCAATATATGTGTATGTTGGAAATGCAATGTCAAACATTCACCTACACAAGTTGTTAAGGAACATGATAAATTGAAGGAACTCTCCTACCACATCCTGTTGGAAATCATCCCTAGGATCAGTAGTGAGAATCCCTTGTATCGAAGATCAAATGAAAATACTACTACCACATATATATGATATGGGAAATTCCCACGAGAGTTAGTGACAAGCAGCCCTTCATTCCATTTATTATTATTCCAAGTCTTCACTTCGAATATGTAAATTGGTTTGAAGTAATTTTCGGTTAAGAATCACTCAAATCCGATCCCAGTTCCTTCGAACCAATCATTAACAAAAAGATGTTAAGTAAATAGGTGCTTATACTTTGATTAATTACTTTCTTTTTGTCAAAAATATCTTCTAGAGATATATATCTTTAAAACATTTCTTTCCGCTATATATGAAATCATAAAACCTCTCTTTATCTTTAGAAATACCTAATCAAAATTATTTCTCATAAATCATATTGCAAAACCTTATTGAGTAATGAGGGTCGATATAAATTATACTAATTCTACTTAATATCAATTTCTATATTCAGCCTTTACTATCCATCCAATAACGGTGAAATCACCTTTTAAATTCACACGGATAGTACGGATTCCGTCCTCGGAATTTAATACCGAGTATGAGAAGATTATTTCTATACAATCCAAGTTGTGTTAAATTTGGAGAAACTAAATCTTTTATACTTGCCTTGTTTCTGACATTTTTGACCTTATCTATTCCTTGCCCAGGAAAATGGCCAGCTGAGCTAGGGTACTGGTTGCTCCTGGACATCTCCTTAGTTTAAGCACCTCACATCCAGATCTCATGAATAGAAAAATCCAGCCTACTCATCGGATTTTAGAGCCAAGATTAAATCACTTAATTATAACAGCTTTTCTTTAAATCATTTATATAATCTCTTTAAAATAAATTATAGAACCTTCAAATCATCTTTAAAATACTTAGTTATTTATTTTAAAAGCATTCTTAAAAGATTTGCGAAATAATACTTAAGTTTAAACCGTGATTTACAGAAGTTACTAAAACTGCTGTGAAAAGTGCTACAAATAGTGTTTTTAAAGCTTCTTTGATCAAAACAACTTTTCCATCATCTTGAAGTCCATTTTCATAACTCAATTCCCTTTTAAAACATTTTAATATATTTATAAAATTTATTCTATATTTTTAAAGAATTAAAAATATCCATTTTAAAGAATTTTCCTTTTTGGTTTCCGAACTGCCGAACTACGACTATTTTAGAAACTTATTCTGCTTATATTTGAAAAACTACAAATTGAAATCTCGATTCTTTTCTTTTTTTTGAAAATTATGATTCTAAGAGTTTGGAAAATTCTTATTCTAAAGAATTCCGACCCCGATTCCATTCTGTAATGGATTTAAACTTTTACGGATATAGCTCCGCTATGATCACACTGGAGCCTATGGAATCGAGCCTTTGACCTTTGGGAAGGCCCGACCTATGCTTGCTAATGGAGGTGGGCTCGGCCTTGGGTGGTGGATGATGTGGCCGTGGGTTTAGAGGTGAGAAAGGAGTGGATTTGCTTTGGTATTGAAGCATTGATAATATATACTTACTATATAATTTTAATTTCCTTTTGCCATAATTCTTAACTTTCTTTAGGCAAGAATTTTTTAATGTAGAGTTTAAGAGTGAAGAAGCATAAGAATTTTATGAAGAAGAAGTGTGAATGAAGTGAAGAGAGGTGGGTGCTATTTATAGGCAAAAGTAAGGACAAAAATATCATGATATTTCCGCACAAACACATCACCATTTTCTCATCACCCTACTCCTCTCCTACCTCATCCATTTTGGTCATGCACTCCCCCCTATGTGTGTGTACCCATGTGCTTGTACTTAATGTGTAAGAGTTTGACTTCGGATTTACTTAAGGGTTAAGTTTTAGAAAAATATTTTGGATAATAATATATATATAAATGTATAAGTATATTTGTATGTATATATGTGTTTATGTTCATGTGAATGTGTTCATGTATGTGTACATGTATGTGTGCATATGTATATCTCAAATGATTCACAACGTTGCATAACTTTTCTACGTTGAATCGTTACGGATTTCGATTTCAATTTCAGTCATATTTTCACTTCTTATTTACTATATATATAAAAAGTTTGATAATAATATTTCTATCATTATATAATAATTAAAACTGCTTATTTAATAATTAAAATGATTATTAAATCACTTAAACTCAATTTAAATTCAAAAATCATTTATTCTAAAATAGTGATATCATTGATGATGACATAAAGAGATTTTATTTTCAAAAATAAAATAAATAATTTTATTACATATTCTCACTCATATATATAAGTCAGAGTATGTATCCAGCTCCGTGCACGATGTTGGATGGTCCAAGAGCTGTGTGTTGATAAAATGATTTTCGGTCATTTTATCAATATATCTTTCGAAGTATATATTTTTGTAAATATTTGTTCAAAATGAGATTACCAATATTATTTATTGTTCAACACACTATCATTTATGTTAAAAAAATCTTATATTTGAATATTTCAATTTTTTTTCTGAAGTGATGAATTTGCCGGTCGTTACTTACTTCCCCTTTAAAAGAATTTCATCCTCGAAATTAAGGATAAGAAGAAAATGACACGAAAAGGAATATATACATATATATTTGATATGGGGAAATCTATATGTGATATGATAAGTGACCACACCCACAGGCGGTGAGTACACTATCTCGATACCATATGTAACTATACATTAATCTTAAACTCAGGTTCAGCTTTCCTTATTTTATCTTATGTTTCCTATGTGCAGTCATGGACATCAACGCTCCATTGAACTTTTACCAACCTTACCACCTTCCTTCTCAGTCGCTTCATCAATGCTCCATTGAACTTTTAACAACCTTACCACCTTCCTTCTCAGTCGCTTCTTATCGCGATCCATGATTCGAACTGGTCGTTTGATAACTGTCAAATTTGGTTCTATTTCTAAATCTTCATGGGTAGTTGTTCCTATCATCTATTCCAGATCATGCACATATTTCCGTAGACTGGATACATGAAAGACATTATGCAGAACAGATAATCTTTTGGGCAATTCCACACGATAAGCTAATGGGTCAATCTGCTAAAGAATTGGAAAAAGTCCAATAAATCGAGGTGCTAACTTCCCTGCTGGACCAAATCTTACCATCCTCTCATTGGAATAACTTTCAAGAATACAAAATCTCCAAACGAGAATTCCAAATTTTTGCGCCTTTGAATAGGTTAACTCTTCTGCCTGCTCTGGGCTTCTTTCATCTTCTTTTTGATCAAGTCTACCTTTTCCGAGGCTTTTCGAACCATATCAAGACCAAGTACTAATCGATCTCCGGTTTTGATCCAACATTCCGGGGATCTACATAAATGACCATATAAAGCTTCGTACGGTGCCAATACTTGCCTAATACCTGTTATTGTAGGAGAATTCCACAATATGAATATAATTTTCCCATGAACCTCCAAAATCTAAGATACAAGCTCTTAGAAGATCTTCCAACACTCGATTTACCCTTTCAGTTTGCCCATTAGTCTGGGATTGTATGCGGTGCTTATACCAAGCTTCATTCCCAAAGCTGTTTGTGATGCCTCCTAAAACTTACCAATAAAGATTGGGTCTCAATCACTAACTATACTACTTGGGACACCATGCAATCGAATAATTTCTCTCATGCATATTTCTGCAAGACTTGTAGCTGTTTTCGTTGGCTTTATTAGGATAAAGTGTGCACTTTTAGTCAATCGATCTACGATAATCCAAATTCCTTCATTTCCCTTTCTTGATCGAGGTAAGCCATTGATGAAATCCATCGATATTTGGTCCCATTTCCAAGTTGTAATTTCAAGAGGTTAAAACAATCCAGCAGTCTTATGCTGATCATTTTTGACATGTTGATAATTTGCACATCTACTAATATGGATAGAGATATCCCTTTACATACCATCCCACCAAAAAGTCTTCTTCATATTTCGATACATTTTGGTAACTCCGGGATGTACTGAAAGTCGAGAATTGTGACATTCTGTTAAAACTTCTTTCCTTATCCCATCAACATTTGGGATGCATACTATTCCATTCATCTTTAATGTTCCTTGATCATCCACCTTGAATCATATCCATCTTCTTGGTACTATGTTTTCTCCACTGCTTTGACCATCTCTGGAATAAATGGATCTCTGAGTTGGTTCTCTTTTATATGGTTTATCAAAGTTGGATGTACTATCAAATAAGATATAACAACATGTTTTTTGCATAATGCATCTGTAACCACATTGGCTTTCTCGGGTGTATATAGGATATCTAAATCATATGACGTGAGAAATTCTAACCAACGCTGTTGTCTCATATTCAAGTCCTTCTGAGTGGAAAGATACCTTAAAGATTTGTGATCAGTGAAGAGTTCAAACTTCTCACCTATTTAAAGAAGGAATATTATTTACCAAGGTCAAACAAAGTTTATCGAAATAAACTATGAGAAATTCTTACCCAGTAAATAATGTCTTTAAATCTTTAGTGTGAACAGAACGACTAATAGTTCTAAGTCATGTGTTGCATAACTTCGCTCATGCATCTTTAACTGCCTACTAGCATATGTGATAACCTTTCAATGTTGCATCAGTACCGCACCCACGTCTTCACTGCAAGCACCAGTATAAATGGTTAAACCATAGCTTTCATCAATAATAGTCAGGACTGGAGCGATAGTTAACCTTTCCTTAAGTTCCTGTAATGCATCGTCACATTTTGGCGTCTATTCAAATTTAACATCCTTCATAGTCAACTTCGTTATGTGATGAGAAAGTTTGGAGAACTTCTGAATAAATCTCCAGTAGTATCCTGCCAATCCTAAGAAGCTGCGAATATTCTTTGGAGTTTGTGGTTACTTCCAATCTAAAATGGGTGTAATTTTACCGGGATCAACGGAGATTCCTTCCTTTGACACAACATGTCCAAGGAACCTTACCTTTTCTTCCCAGAAGTGACATTTTTAAAACTTAGCCTTGAGCACATTCCTTCTCAATATTTCCAGTACAATATCTAAATACCTTTCGTGTTCTTCTTCGGTCTTTGAATATATAAGAATATCATCAATAAAAATCAACATGACTTTGTGGAGCACATCTCTTAATACTCTATTCATAAGGTCCACAAAATAAGCGGGAGCATTGGTTAGCCCAATAGGCATAACAAACCAGTCGTTGAAATCATTTGGTCCCCTGAATGTAGCTAAAGCAATGCAATCTTCTGCTATCCTTAATTGATGGAATCATGTAGCTAGGTCCATTTTGGAGAATATTCGAGCACCATGAATTCGATCAAACAAGTCATCAATACGAGGTAGAGGTACTTGTTCTTAATCGTTTGCTTATTAAGGTCTCGGTAGTCTACACAAAGTCTTAGGGAGCCTCTAACTTTGCAACAAAAACTACTACTGAGCGCCAACTTGAGCGACTTGGTCTAATTAGTCCTTTCTTTAACAATTCATCCATTTGATTCCTTAATTCCTTGGGGGCCATTCTTCAAGAAGAACGAAAAACAGACCTTGCACCGGAAATCTATTCGATTCAGAACTCAATATCCCTATATGGGGTAAACTTTAAAGTTCCTAAAAAACATTCAAAAATTCCATACAATTGGTATTTCTTCTAGACGTTTTCGAAATGAATTTAGGGCATACATAAAACTTTCCATTACTGGACTTGATTCTTCACATGTTATCTTAAAAGGTTCACTTCTTTTATTTTCCAAATGCATCGTCCTTTTAACACAATCAAGAACAGCCTTATATTCAGACAATCAATCCATACCGAGTATAATCTCAAATCAATAAAATTTAGGAAGATTAGGTCACATGAAATTTTTTAGGATAGGTAGGCAACTTGTACTTTTTCACAAACTATACTGAGATTAGTTTTACCACCTATGGGGTTAGAGACATAGATAGGGGTATCTAATATCTTTGTGGTAAGTTTCAATTTATCAACCGATTCTTTAGAAATAAAACTATGGAAACCCCCAGTATCAAATAATACCTTAACTATATTTTCATTAGTACATATATATCTCCAAGAACTCTCTTGCCCTTCACATCAGTCGAAGTTCAGGGTTCATCTTTAATGGAAAAGACTCGGACTTGTTCTTGAAAGTCTATAGTATGATGGATCGATTATGCAAACGACAAGTATGTAACTAATTTAAACTATATTGTAACAATATTAAAGTATGTAAACAAGAATAATCACACTAGAGATTTTATACTGGTTCGGACCTCCCATTCTACGTCCGGTCCCGAAGCTCCTCTTCGGAATTTCCTTTTACCGAATAACCCTCACTTCACCTGGAGGAACAGGTTTACAATAGCAGAGTTTCTTTGTCAACTGTATGTTCACTATTACACGGATTTTGACTATATAGTGCAATTGCTCCCAATATATATCTAGAGATTGTTGTCTATGAGGAACTGTATATTTGGAAGAGTAGAGTACAAGTATAGATTGCTAGAGATCAAGAATATATCAGAGTATAAGAGTAGAAAGCGCAAGTAAGTCAGGTAGGTTCTTCTCTTGGATTCTTGATGCTATTTATAGTGGTAGAGAGATTCCTTGAGTAGTTGCATCCATTAGCAAGTGTTCTATGGTTGCTCCAGATGATGATGAAGAGTTGCAGCGAAGAGGAGCGAAGGTGTCTTTTCAATTGTGACAGTTGTACTTTGAATGGTAGCAGCCGAGTTCAAAACCAAACGTCTGGAAAATGTTTCAGACGTCTGTCTTTTATATTTTTTTGCATATGGTTACTTTTCAGACGATTGAGTATCAAAACCAGACGTCTGATTCTGTCTGATTTGCGAACCAGAGAATTCAATCAGATGTCTGGCTAGTGCACTCAGACGTCTGAACTTATGCATGTTGCATTTCTTGTGTCTATGTCATTGCTCTTATAATTCTATTGACTTGTAACTTCTTGATACGTTCTTCGAGCCTTGTTCTTGTCTCTCTAGTGATGTTTCTTTAGCAAATACCTATAAATAGAAATATATATATGCACATTCGAGTTCCGTTGTATAGTTGTTGTCATCGAAACCGTAGAGTTGATTTCCTAACAATCTCCTCCTTTTTTATGATGACAACTATACGATGTACTTATATATAATTTATAAATCTCCCCCTGAATATGTGCTTATTCTTAATGTTTTATTATTATATTATATTTCTCCCCCTTTGGCATTATCAAAAAGAATTATAAACAATTTAACTAATGTCAAAGACAAAAGGAAAATTTCATTAATAATTCGAAAGTGAATGCATACATGGATTTTGTTAATTTACAAACGTTGAAAACCCAAAATCCTAAGATATATGATTCCTAAAATCTATGACTCCTTTGGAGAAGCTTTATCTTGATCATCTTCCTTTTCTTCTTTTTCAGAAGTGCTAGTCTTTGTAGGAGATGTCAAAACTTGCTTGAGCGGTTCATCCTCAGAAAGTTTGGAATGTTTTGCAGGAGGAGAAGGTACTGGGGTTGGCCAATCTTCAAAAGACGGTGTTGGACCATGAACCCGTTGTAGTACTTCTTTGAGAACCGATAAAATAGCCGAAAGAGATTCTTCAACTGAGGCTAGGCGTGTAGAAAACGATGTTTCGAAGCTATCAATCCGCTAAGCCAAAAGTTTTTGATTTTGAGATAGTATATGTTGATTTCGAAGGGTTAGATCTTGAACACTTTCATTTGGATGTGTATTTATTCGAATCTCCATAATTTCATCTTGTCCCGGATAATCAAAAGGTGTAGGAGGAGGTGGAGTTGTTTCTCGATGTTGTTCCTCCTCTTGAGATGGTTCAATGTGTGGTTGAGTAGGAGGCTCAACTTGTCTAGCTTGACGATTGTACGTCCAATTTTCAAAGGAGATAAACTCTGGAGGAATTTCGGGTAAGTGCATAAGCGAGAAAAATTTGGTGGAAACATATTTAGGTGATATTTCTTCGAAGGTTGATAGGTAGGATGGAATGTTATATGCACGAAGAAGTCTCATAATATAAGTTGGGTAAATAATTGACGGCCGTGATCGAGTCCAAAATTATTTGAGCTCGTCGAAGATGAATTTGGCCCAATTAACCCGTGTTCCACTAAATAAAGCATATAAGGCTTTTTGCTCCAACTCTGTTATTTTCTCATGGCTTCCCATAAGTGGAACAATAGTGTTGATTATCATTCGAGTTAGGAGTCGTGCTTTTGGACGTAGATATTTAGAAGCAAACTTTGGCATTTCATCTTCCCAAATCTGATGTGTTATACTATCTCTTGGTTTGAAGCGCATATCAGGAATGTTGTATAAATCTTCGCCTGTGTCAGAACATCTTAGGGTTCTCCCGATTATGCCAGGAGTAAGTCTGATCGTGTTGCCATACACGCAAGACCATAGCCAGTTATCTTCGTCTTCGGTGTTCCATACTGAAGTGCTATCTAAGTTTGCATAGAAAATAAATATTGCCAATTGATCGATTTGATCGTCATTAGGAGTGAATGAAATTAAAGTGTCTAGTCCGGCATTCTCACATATTTTATCCAAATCGTACATTGGAAATTTAAGTAGATTATAAAAAGGACCTGTGTGTAGTTTTTTCTTTTGTATATCTTCGTACCTTTTGATGGAATGT
Organism: Allium fistulosum; assembly: GCA_030737815.1. Lineage (NCBI taxonomy): Eukaryota > Viridiplantae > Streptophyta > Magnoliopsida > Asparagales > Amaryllidaceae > Allium > Allium fistulosum. Next base: position 77,898,546 of record CM060908.1, on the reverse strand, counting down.
GGTGCTCTATTCATCCATTTTTCAATTTGATCATCTGAACTGACTTGGGGGTTTGAAGATGTTGTTGGTTGGTCTTGTTTGCGTTTTGATGCCTTGAGATTTTTAGTTCTAGGAGGCATTTTGAGTTAAGGTCGATTTTTTTGTGCGAAAAAAATCGTCAATTGATGAAATCGTAAATGAATATTTTGAGATAAAAGTGAAAAATGACGTTTATCTGGGTTAATTTAAAGAGTCGATTGAATTTCAGACATCTGGATATTAAATCAGACGTCTGGTTTGCCCTAAATTGAAACCAGTAGATAAGTTCAGACGTCTTGTCTATGAATTAGACGTCTGGTTTGATCGATTGTGTAATATTTTATAGTCAGAGAGTTTTACTAGACGTCTGAAAGTGTCTTATTTTTAAAATTTGAATAGACAGAGCAAATTTTCAGACGTCTGGTACATAACATAACATGACACGTGAAAATTCATTTTTATCTAGAGAGCAAAATAAAACATTCATAGCGTTAGCATTGTTTGATGCTGAGGTCTTTTGTGCATCAGTCCATGTGTTCATAGCAGTAGTAGGTGCTTCATTTTTATTTTGAGTGGCTGACCAAATTTCTAGACCATTAGCTTCCATAAAAATTCTCATACGTGTTGACCAATATGCATAGTTAGAGCCATTAAAAAGTGGTGGTCGTGCTGTGGATTGTCCTTCTTGAAAAATACTTGCCATATCAAAATGATTCAAAAATGTGTTACTGTAATTTGATCAAACCTTGCTCTGATACCAAATGAAAGTCTATAGTATGATGGATCGATTATGCAAATGACAAGTATGTGACTAATTTAAACTATATTGTAACAATATTAAAGTATGTAAACAAGAATAATCACACTAGAGATTTTATACTGGTTCGGACCTCCCGTCCTACGTCCAGTCCCGAAGCTCCTCTTCGGAATTTCCTTTTACCAAATAACCCTCACTTCACCCGGAGGAACAGGTTTACAATAGCAGAGTTTCTTTGTCAACTGTGTGTTCTCTATTACACGAATTTTGACTATATAGTGCAAATGCTTCCAATATATATCTAGAGATTGTTGTCTATGAGGAACTGTATATTTGGAAGAGTAGAGTACAAGTATAGATTGCTAGAGATCAAGAATATATCAGAGTATAAGAGTAGAAAGCGCAAGTAAGTCAGGTAGGTTCTTCTCTTGGATTCTTTGATGCTATTTATAGTGGTAGAGAGATTCCTTGAGTAGTTGCATCCATTAGTAAGTGTTCTATGGTCGCTCCTGATGATGATGAAGAGTTGCAGTGAAGAGGAGCGAAGGTGTCTTTTCAATTGTGACAGTTGTACTTTGAATGGTAGCGGCCGAGTTCAAAACCAGACGTCTGGAAAATGTTTCAGACGTCTGTCTTTTATATATTTTTGCATATGGTTACTTTTCAGACGTCTGAGTATCAAAACTAGACGTTTGATTCTGTCTGATTTGCGAACCAGAGAATTCAATCAGATGTCTGGCTAGTGCACTCAGACGTCTGAACTTGTGCATGTTGCATTTCTTGTGTTTGTGTTATTGCTCTTCTGATTCTATTGACTTGTAGCTTCTTGATACGTTCTTCGAGCCTTGTTCTTGTCTCTCTCGTGATGTTTCTTTAGCAAATACCTATAAATAGAAATATATATGCACATTCGATTTCCATTGTATAGTTGTTGTTATCGAAACCGTAGAGTTGATTTCCTAATAGTTCTCCTTTCTTTATCAGTGGGCAATCCTTCTTTTGGTGCCCTAGTTTGTGATAATTGTAGCAGTTCCTATCCCGAGCCTTAGGATTCTTACAGGTGGTGGAAAATGACCATTATGTTGGCAATTGTAACAAGTAATATCCTTCAAATTGTTTTCTTGCAGACTTCCTTCTAGCTTGCCTTACCATGGCTTCTTTCTAGAATGGTTTAACTTCCTCTTATTTCAGTTATTGTTGCTGCTTTGAGTTGCAGGAGGATTTTTTATCTAGAGTTTCATATCGGAAACCCATGTCTACCAAATCTATGAAGGTTCCCTTTACATGCCCGGTCATCCTGTCCTGATATTGCCCCTTCATCCCAACGATAAACATTTCGTTTTTCTTTAAAAGAGTGTCTATCAAACCCGGCCTAAAACGGGACGAATTACTGAACTTGTTGGAATATTCTTCCATGGACATCTCTCCTTGTTTTAATCCATAAAACTCCGATAAATTCGGGATTTTCCTGCGGTTGGCATATATTTTTCTTCCATGACTTCCTTAAACCGTTCCCATGGGAAATTATCTTATGTATCATTCAGAGTTATGGACTCCCACCATGCTAGAGCCCCTTCTTGTAACTGCCAAGAAGCTAAGAACCTCTTTTGCTTAATTCCGATATTCAATCCTTTAAGAATTATTTCACAAGATCGAATCCAAGCTTTAACTTAAATAATGGACTCCGTTCCATTGAATGGTTTACCACCCAAACTGGTGTAATCTTTGCATTGAGTAGCAAATTTAATTTGAGGCCATGTTAACCCAAAAAATGGATCAACACCCTGGATCGAGTGTGAAAGCACTAGTGTAGATAATCAGCAGGTAAATCTCAGATAAACAACAAATAAAAGCAGAAGTAAGAATAGAGACACAGAATATTTATAGCGGATCGACTGACTCTGGCCTACATCCACTTTAATCAATCATTATTATAATTATACTAGTTGGATCTCTCTGGATATTGACTACTTAGTCCTTAGATCTAAGTTACAATGAGTTAGAATAAGTGTGAGGCCCCACCTCTATACCCACGCTAGCCAAGGACACTACGAGGTAATGCCGTCAACTAGCATGGAGAATAAGGCTGTTGAGGAGCGACCATCTGTATAATTGCTTTGTGCGAGTACCGATATGCCAGATAAAAATATAACTTTTCATCTCAAGAGGAAATCTGACATACCGATACAAACTCAAAGCTACTACACAGTGGCTATATGGAATTCTTAAACAAATATAGAAATAAACATAACACAAATCAGTCATAGACAGTTCATATCACAAAGGCGGAAATAGATATGAATATAACACATGAAAGTGTACATCAGAGTAGTGGTCAAATAAGATCCACAATAACACAAAAGAATAGGTACAAGTGCAAGACAATAGAATATGTATACATCAAGGAGTCTAAATCTCAAATGCATACAACAAAAACTACTAAACTAGAGTAGTTAGCCAAAAGTCAGAAGATGGCTCCAGATAAGAAGTCATGAGGAAGCACCTGTAAAATCTCAGTCTGACCCGAGTATAATTTAAGAAGAAAATAATAAATGGATCAGTCTAGCTATAATTATCAGATAAAATGATATAGAATAAGAGATATGACCAAAACGTATGATAACCATAAAGTCATACTGTGATAAGTATCTAATTGCAAATCAATCCAGAGATTAATCAATATCACAAGAATCTTCTCAAAGATTAAAAGAATGTCATATTCTTAATTTAATTCACCAAGCCACAATAAATGACATACATATAAATGCCAACTGAAAAAGGTGGTGAAACATAAATTCCAGAAATCAACCATTTGAAATCCAGAAATCAAATAATCCGAAGCAACGACGTCGTACATCGTAACGTCCGATGATCCAGAGAAACAATAAATAGGAACAACGACGTCGTACAGCGTAACGTCCGATGAACCAAAGAAACAATAAATAGGAACAACGACGTCGTAACATTCCCCCTTTTGACCGCCTCCAGTCGGTAATTAAACCAACTAGAAACGTTCAAAAAGATGAATTGTTATTTAGTTTATAAGGTTTAAATAGAATCAGCCACAGAAACACAGAATAATAACAATGAAGTAAAACAAATGAATCTTTATTTCATTACTATAAATCTTTTTATATACATCAGAGTTTCTACAATTTAATACAGATACAGCGGAATATCTTAAAATACAATTTTCTTCTGAAAACTAAAGTGATTCTTTACTCTCTCTCTAACTTCGCTGCTCGAAAATCTTCAAGCTGTAAAATACTCGGTCTGACCCGAGTATTATATTCAAAAGAAAATAATACACAGGTCAGTCTAATTCAAACCAGTTTATTAGTGCATATAGGCAATAATAATTTAAGTAGACGACAGTCACAATAATTCCCGTCTATCCAATCCTTTTAACAAAGAAATCGGATAACGAAAATTTTAACACTAAACAGTGTTAAACAATAAATCAGCAGATTTAAATCATCAACAGAGATAAATAAACAATTTATCAAATCGACTAAATCAATTTAAAATAATTGAAATTGTCACTTTAAAGCTATCAAAAATATTGATTGGCTGCCGTACACGCACGCGTGCACGACCTCGCCAATATGGCATAAAAATCAATGCATCACGACGCAAAGAAATATCAATTCAAAACTGTCAATTCTGGGTGGCTGCAGTGCACGCACGCGTGCACTGCCTCGCCAACTCATGTGCACCAACCAAAAAGCACAGAAATAAAAACAAGGTCAAACCCAAAATAGGTTCAACACTAGGACAATGAACAGTCAAAGCAACACAGTGTCGAGTGGGCTGCACAATATCAGGGAATGATATGAAATGTGCACAGTAAGTGTACAACTAAATCAAGTGCACAACAGCCATCCTATATAAAATTTCAAGCTGCAGGTCAAAGGTATAAAGGTGCATGCTAACAGAATCAATGGAATGCAAGGGAGATGCATATGAAATGCAGAGTGATATATGCAGCATGAACAAATGAACATCAATGCAACAAGTCAGGGGCAAAACAAATCTCAATAGTGCATACAACAGAGATCAAAGACCACATCTGGAAACAGTGTAACAATGAGCCAGCAACAACATGCTCACATCAATCCACATATGAATGGACAGTGCATGCAACAAAAGGATCCAAACTACCATGATTAAAGTCTACACTGGAACTAAATGCATAATATCTACATGGATGCAAGCATGTATGATTCAATTAAATGACAAGACTAAAGTCAAGACCAATGCCAATGTCATGGAATTACATAAACTAGTTCAATATCGAATAAACAGATTAAAGACAGAGCCCAGGAATGCATATATATATGAAGATGATAACCAAGAATGGAAATACGAATTATCCACTACAAAGTCTCAAGGTAATACGAATGATTTGACTAAAGAAAGGTGCCACTAAACATGCCTGACAAAATGTGATGACAAAAATATGCGAACCATGCAAACTACAAGGTACCACAATACCATTGAAATGCAGACTACATGAATGTACGGAGGCAAGTTCATGGTTAACATCCTGGTACAGAATGCATGCGACAGTGAAGTGCAACAACTACATATATGATCACAGATGTATGTGAACGCATGAACCAAATGTCTTGAAGAACAGTGGACAGAGCTCGATGCAAGAAGACTCACGAAAAATGCAGACAGTCACATATATACATACACAATGCATATATGAAGCCATAATCAAGACAGAGAAACTGACCAGAAAATTGAACTGCAGTGCAACTTCAACACCAACTCAAAACAAAACATGAAGGCAGTGCAATGCACATTCAGTGAATCAAGCAAAGCAGACCAGACATACATAAAACTGCAGACCCTACTACAAATATGCAACAACAATGCACAGTGACATCAAGTGTCAAATCAGACTGCACTAAGAACAAAGCCTATCCTCATATATCCAAAAATATACACTCAGGCATTCAAACAAACAATAATATTTTACATTCACACAACATATTTCATATCATGATTTCAATCATAAGGATTAGAGATGAAGCAGATCAAGGTCTATAGGTTTACTCACAGGGTATTGGAATTGTTGAGTAATTAAAATCATCTCTGTAATTAACTATTTTTAAAGTGAATTACTTAACTTCAAATACTTGAATACATACAGACCTACAGATTTACTCATGTATTCAATCATGCAGATCATTATTCAAGCCAAACTTTTAAAACTTTAAATTAAAACAATTTGCTCACAGTCCAGCCATACATGAAGTGAAACAAGCAACTTCAAGAATCATCAACATCCGGGCATGCAAATAGAAACATATCTAAAACCGAAGTTATCACGAGATCAAAACAAAACAACGAAAATTCCCAATTGAATTCACATCAAGATCGAAGTCAAATTCAAAATTTACGAAACAGGAAACAAGAGAATATCAAAAGCAACAAATAAATTGAAATGACCAGAGAATTCAAAGCAGAAGTTTTTCATGGAAAATAAGAAGTAAAAAATAATAATAATAATAATAATAATAATAATCATATGACTTTTGAATAAGATGTGAGTAGCTAATAAGTACTCACCTTACTTCCCAAAGCACCAACGATCGATCGGCGAGCACGAATGATCGAAAACGAAGCCCTAATTTCAAAGAGCTGGAGAAGACGATGCCGCAAAGAACCAAAGTGTAGAAGAATCGCATACGAGTGAATAGAATCGAACAAAGTCCTCGTCTCTTCAGATCGAACGAGAAACTAATTCAAAGCCGCCATTTTTTTTCTTCTTTCGATTTAGGTTTAGGGTTATACGAATGAGAATGAAAGGGGATCGGGTTTGGGTTTTAACCGAGAAAAAGGGGTATTAATCAAAATGAATGGGCCAAGATAAAATTTTAAAGCCCAAAACCCTTTAACAATTTTTTTTCTTGTTTTCTTCCAAAAGGATTCTAACCGATTCAAAAATTCCAACAACAATTTTTATTAAACGAATTCCAATTCGAATCGAAGCTCCTATAAGCAATTAACTAGCAGAGAAATCGTTTAACAATGATATCAAATCGATGCGAAAACCCCGGTTATCACCGAAATTCAAATTGAATTAAATTTAATTTTATACGCGTTTATACGCCGTGTATTCACAAAACAATTTTGATGAATACGAAAATTGAAATCCGGTAATAATTCAATATTACGGACCCAATGGAACTGGTTTCGTCAAATTCCGAGACTGTGCCTCGGAAGACTATTTTTTAAATTCAATTTAAACGATACAATTTCACAACTGAACAAATCGCTTTCAAATTCAATTCTGAAGCTTCAATTATCTTCAGTATTATCAATATGATTTTTCTAAACCTTTAAATTATTTTTAACCGGCTTAAAATTGAAGATTCAAATTTTATTCAACTTCAATAGATTAAATTCAAAAATTTAATCGCCAATTCATTCTGATAATTTGAAATTCAAGTCAAATCATCATTCAAATATTTAAAATTAATTAAATATTTTCAATTTAAATTGTTCAAAATTCAGGGTCGTTACAAACTCCCCTCCTTAAAAACTTTTCGTCCACGAAAAGGAAAAGTTGTTAAAATTTCATCGATATTTATACTCTAGTAAAAAATTTCTAAGCTTAAAACTTATTACAAATAAATGAATATAGGATTCATTCCATTTGTTTAATCTCACTAGTTTTGTTTATTATTTCCTTTGTTCATTGATTTCTACAATCAAAACACAAAAGTCTTTTACTAACATTTTTAATTTACAACTCAGATTCAAACTTAAAATCCGTCACGTTAGAGATTTATATAATATATCTCTTCCAAAGCTGTGGACTTTCAAAACATTACAAAGATCCTCTCCCTTAGTTCATTAGGTAGGAATTTTTTAATTTTAATTTCAAACTATTGATTCGCTATTTACAGTTTGAAAATACTTGCTAACTCGAAATTTAACAAGTCCATTTTCGTTCTCACAGACATTAGGCATACGCTGGCCAGGCGCAGGTCTAAAAATCTCCAAGTACTAAATATACTTGCTTCAATTCCCAGTGAAAATACTTTTAAAAATTCTTTTTAAAAATGGATATGGAAAGCACGTTCCCCCATGGATTACAGTTCCACCCGGCGGTTACGCTACTATCCCAGTAGAGTCGCTTGTGGCTGTAGGTTTCACATCTCTTAAATTTCGCCATGGTTGTCGCCATAGATTGCAGTACACACGGCGGTTACGCTACTATCCCAGTAGAGTCGCTCGTGTCTGTAGGCATCACGCCCCTCAAATTTCGCTTTGGCATTTAGATTGCAGTTTACTCGGCGGTTGCGCCATTATCCCAATGGAATCGCTTGTAACTGTGGGCATCTCGCCCCTCAAATTACGCTAACATACATCATAATCAACATGATCCCATCACGAGGGATTCTAGTCCAAATGGACATTCCAACTTATGGAAAATTCTACGTAGCTACGAATTTCAAATGGACACTCATCACGAGTTCCAATACCTTCTCCAATAATAAATGGAAGGTACTTTTCCATATCCTCAGTTTGGAAAACATAATATCATATATATGTAGTACTTCATTCACATTTCGTACATATAATATCTATGTAAGCTTACATAAGATTTCCATAACAATTACTTTCCAAACTAACGGTTTCAAATTTACCGCATTCATATATATAAGCTCTGAAAACTTACATATCCATATTCATAACAAAATAGAGGATTTCAAAATTTTCCTCTAAGTCGATTTAGAAATTTAAGGTTATCTCAAACCTAATTCATATTCATAATTCCATTTATTATCGACTTTCACATTCGATTTGAATTACACGTTACATCGTCAATTCTCAACACAGAATTGATGTCTATCGATATATAACCTCTGAGCTCGTACGTCTCAGAGAAGGGTGTTAAGCTAAGAGAATAAATTCTCCACCACCAACAGATATATATTTAATAGAGATCAATTGCTATGTCATCAATTCACAATGTTAGACATACAATCCAAATCATCATCTGAAATTCAAAGCTCAACTTATATTGTCTTTGATGTCGAAGTTAAACTCAATTTTAACTTAACGATTCAATCTTTTTGAAAAATTTCAAATTGAACAAATTGTTCAAATTCTCATTTAACTTTGCAACTTCGACTTCAAAAATGAATTTCAAATCATTTATCCCTTACGGAATATATTCACAACATTTCATATTTGGAAAAACATTTCCATACTTATTTAAAAATAAGTAATTCACAAATCCATTTATTTTCAACATTTGAAAATATTCGATATACTTAAATCAAAATTAAGTATATATTTCATCTTTAAGGAAATCATTCTCTTTCACACATTTATTTGAGTTAAAACGAATGTTACGTAAAACATCGTTACGACAACTCAAAATCACTAGTATAGAGATTCGAAATTTAGATAGATGTATAAATCCCAATACTATACACAACATTTCCTTTCGGAAATCATTTACTATAACAACAGTGTTATAGTCCACCATTTCCTTTTATTCGAAAACGTCTATTTCAACAATGAATGTTGAAATCTATGGTTTCGATATTCAATGCCTTTGAAAACATCTTTTAAAACAATTAACTTCGTTTTAAAATATCGACTTCCCCAAACATGTCCATTTTATTCAATAATATATTCACTGTCCAAAATCGTGAATATACTTCATTTAACAAGCTATAAAGATTTACTTATCAAAATAAGTCATTTCAGATTTATAAACAACGTTTATAAATTTCATTCCTATTTATAAAGACTTCAATTCATAAAAATTGCTTTATTAACCATTCCTTTATAACTCAATTTTATATCGAATTTTAATTTATAAGTGAATTACTTATAAATTCTTTTATTTCGCAACTTCAATTCATTTTATAACTTCACATTATAAAACTTTTAAATTCCATTACTTATGAAATCCATTAATATTTCATTTTTTTAACACTTATACAATTCCAATATTATATTAACACTTTCAAATCTTCAATTTAAGCCGTTTATAATAATTCAAAATTTCCAATTTATACTATTATATAAATTCATCAGTTTTCCATTTCCAAGACAATCTACTAGTTCTTTAGTAAATCATTCATCGAATTGATTTTCAATTAAATCACATTTGATTTATTCACATTGGATTTTACTAACATTCATTCATATTCAATTAGCTTACTTTCACTAATTTACATTCAAGTTAGTTTGCTTTCAATTCAAATCAAAATTGATTCTCTTTAAATTCACTTATCATTCAATTTCCATTAATTCAATTTCATTAATACTTAATGAATTTCTGTACAATCAACTAGCAAAACCAATGCACATTCAACTTAACCAAATTTATTTACTTTGCTTACATTCAATTTTGTTTAACACACTTAATTTCAATTGGTTTATATTCTAATTCAGATTGAATTCTTATACTCACCATATTCACTAATTCACTTTTACAATTAAAGATGAATTTCCTTTCTATAACTCAAATTCATATTCATTCTTCACTTTATCAATTCATTTTGATATCAAATTCAACCTCATTCAACATTACTTAACTATATTTCATTTTATCTTCACTTGCATTTATTTTCACCATACAACTTAAGTTCGTCTCAAATTTATTTGAAATTCTATTTTATTTAACTTTACTAAAGTCAAATTCATATCACATTTCAAAATGCAGATTTTGTTTACTTAACAAAACTATTTAACCATTTAAAAACTGGTTTTACTTAAACTTTCTCATTTTATAAGTTAAACAACTTATTAATTTAAACTTTCCAATTCATATTATATAATCACTTATCTTTCATGTTTAAATTTCCATCTCAACAATTTTTCAAATCAAGTTCAATTTATTTAACTTTCCTTTAGTTAAATTTCAAATCATATATTTATTAATACCAACTCAATTCAATTTAACTTTTCTTAAGTTAAAAATCTTAATTTTCAAAAACAATTTTATACTTCTTTGGATTTGAAAAACGTTTCCTTTTAAAGTGTTTCTAGTAACTATTCATATTAAACATCATAAACTAAGCTTTGTGTAAACCAAAGCTCTGATACCACTCTGTAACATTCCCCCTTTTGACCGCCTCCAGTCGGTAATTAAACCAACTAGAAACGTTCAAAAAGACGAATTGTTATTTAGTTTATAAGGTTTAAATAGAATCAGCCATAGAAACACAGAATAATAACAATGAATTAAAACAAATGAATCTTTATTTCATTACTATAAATCTTTTTATATACATCAGAGTTTATACAATTTAATACAGATACAGCGGAATATCTTAAAATACAATTTTCTTCTGAAAACTAAAGTGATTCTTTACTCTCTCTAACTTCGCTGCTCGAAAATCTTCAAGCTGTAAAATACTCGGTCTGACCCGAGTATTATATTCAAAAGAAAATAATACACAGGTCAGTCTAATTCAAACCAGTTTATTAGTGCATATAGGCAATAATAATTTAAGTAGACGACAGTCACAGTAATTCCCGTCTATCCAATCCTTTTAACAAAGAAATCGGATAACGAAAATTTTAACACTAAACAGTGTTAAACAATAAATCAGCAGATTTAAATCATCAACAGAGATAAATAAACAATTTATCAAATCGACTAAATCAATTTAAAATAATTGAAATTGTCACTTTAAAGCTATCAAAAATATTGATTGGCTACCGTACACGCACGCGTGCACGGCCTCGCCAATATGGCATAAAAATCAATGCATCACGACGCAAAGAAATATCAATTCAAAACTGTCAATTCTGGGTGGCTGCAGTGCACGCACGCGTGCACTGCCTTGCCAACTCATGTGCACCAACCAAAAAGCACAGAAATAAAAACAAGGTCAAACCCAAAATAGGTTCAACACTAGGCCAATGAACAGTCAAAGCAACACAGTGTCGAGTGGGCTGCACAATATCAGGGCATGATATGAAATGTGCACAGTAAGTGTACAACTAAATCAAGTGCACAACAGCCATCCTATATAAAATTTCAAGCTGCAGGTCAAAGGTATAAAGGTGCATGCTAACAGAATCAATGGAATGCAAGGGAGATGCATATGAAATGCAGAGTGATATATGCAGCATGAACAAATGAACATCAATGCAACAAGTCAGGGGCAAAACAAATCTCAATAGTGCATACAACAGAGATCAAAGACCACATCTGGAAACAGTGTAACAATGAGCCAGCAACAACATGCTCACATCAATCCACATATGAATGGACAGTGCATGCAACAAAAGGATCCAAACTACCATGATTAAAGTCTACACTGGAACTAAATGCATAATATCTACATGGATGCAAGCATGTATGATTCAATTAAATGACAAGACTAAAGTCAAGACCAATGCCAATGTCATGGAATTACATAAACTAGTTCAATATCGAATAAACAGATTAAAGACAGAGCCTAGTAATGCATATATATATATGAAGATGATAACCAAGAATGGAAATACGAATTATCCACTACAAAGTCTCAAGGTAATACGAATGATTTGACTAAAGAAAGGTGCCACTAAACATGCCTGACAAAATGTGATGACAAAAATATGCGAACCATGCAAACTACAAGGTACCACAATACCATTGAAATGCAGACTACATGAATGTACGGAGGCAAGTTCATGGTTAACATCCTGGTACAGAATGCATGCGACAGTGAAGTGCAACAACTACATATATGATCACAGATGTATGTGAACGCATGAACCAAATGTCTCGAAGAACAGTGGACAGAGCTCGATGCAAGAAGACTCACGAAAAATGCAGACAGTCACATATATACATACACAATGCATATATGAAGCCATAATCAAGACAGAGAAACTGACCAGAAAATTGAACTGCAGTGCAACTTCAACACCAACTCAAAACAAAACATGAAGGCAGTGCAATGCACATTCAGTGAATCAAGCAAAGCAGACCAGACATACATAAAACTGCAGACCCTACTACAAATATGCAACAACAATGCACAGTGACATCAAGTGTCAAATCAGACTGCACTAAGAACAAAGCCTATCCTCATATATCCAAAAATATACACTCAGGCATTCAAACAAACAATAATATTTTACATTCACACAACATATTTCATATCATGATTTCAATCATAAGGATCAGAGATGAAGCAGATCAAGGTCTATAGGTTTACTCACAGGGTATTGGAATTGTTGAGTAATTAAAATCATCTCTGTAATTAACTATTTTTAAAGTGAATTACTTAACTTCAAATACTTGAATACATACAGACCTACAAATTTACTCATGTATTCAATCATGCAGATCATTATTCAAGCCAAACTTTTAAAACTTTAAATTAAAACAATTTGCTCACAGTCCAGCCATACATGAAGTGAAACAAGCAACTTCAAGAATCATCAACATCCTGGCATGCAAATAGAAACATATCTAAAACCGAAGTTATCACGAGATCAAAACAAAACAACGAAAATTCCCAATTGAATTCACATCAAGATCGAAGTCAAATTCAAAATTTACGAAACAGGAAACAAGAGAATATCAAAAGCCACAAATAAATTGAAATGACCAGAGAATTCAAAGCAGAAGTTTTTCATGGAAAATAAGAAGTAAAAAAAAAATAATAATAATAATAATCATATGACTTTTGAATAAGATGTGAGTAGCTAATAAGTACTCACCTTACTTCCCAAAGCACCAACGATCGATCGGCGAGCACGAATGATCGAAAACGAAGCCCTAATTTCACAGAGCTGGAGAAGACGATGCCGCAAAGAACCAAAGTGTAGAAGAATCGCATACGAGTGAATAGAATCGAACAAAGTCCTCGTCTCTTCAGATCGAACGAGAAACTAATTCAAAGCCGCCATTTTTTTTCTTCTTTCGATTTAGGTTTAGGGTTATACGAATGAGAATGAAAGGGGATCGGGTTTGGGTTTTAACCGAGAAAAAGGGGTATTAATCAAAATGAATGGGCCAAGATAAAATTTTAAAGCCCAAAACCCTTTAACAATTTTTTTTTCTTGTTTTCTTCCAAAAGGATTCTAACCGATTCAAAAATTCCAACAACAATTTTTATTAAACGAATTCCAATTCGAATCGAAGCTCCTATAAGCAATTAACTAGCAGAGAAATCGTTTAACAATGATATCAAATCGATGCGAAAACCCCGGTTATCACCGAAATTCAAATTGAATTCAATTTAATTTTATACGCGTTTATACGCCGTGTATTCACAAAACAATTTTGATGAATACGAAAATTGAAATCCGGTAATAATTCAATATTACGGACCCAATGGAACTGGTTTCGTCAAATTCCGAGACTGTGCCTCGGAAGACTATTTTTTAAATTCAATTTAAACGATACAATTTCACAACTGAACAAATCGCTTTCAAATTCAATTCTGAAGCTTCAATTATCTTCAGTATTATCAATATGAATTTTCTAAACCTTTAAATTATTTTTAACCGGCTTAAAATTGAAGATTCAAATTTTATTCAACTTCAATAGATTAAATTCAAAAATTTAATCGCCAATTCATTCTGATAATTTGAAATTCAAGTCAAATCATCATTCAAATATTTAAAATTAATTAAATATTTTCAATTTAAATTGTTCAAAATTCAGGGTCGTTACATACAGCGTAACGTCCGATGAACCAACACATAAGAAAATGGAACAACGACGTCATACAGCGTAACGTCCGATGAACCAACACATAGTAAAATGGAACAACGACGTCGTACAGCGTAACGTCCGATGAACCAAATCACGATAAAACGAAACAACGACGTCGTACAGCGTAACGTCCGATGATCCAACACATAAGAAAATGGAACAACGACGTCGTACAGCGTAACGTCCGATGAACCAACACATAGTAAAATGGAACAACGACGTCGTACAGCGTAACGTCCGATGAACCAAGTCACGATAAAACGGAACAACGACGTCGTACAGCGTAACGTCCGATGAACCGAATCAAAGAGACATCGCACATCGCTAGTCTAAACCATAAAATGATCATCATCGATCATCAAGAAGTGTCAATCACACCAAGCTAGTAAATATATGAGTTTAGCTTCATGTCCCATAACCACTTGCTTAACTTAAATATTTACGAACAAGTTGTAGGTCTCCACTAGGAAATTGTCACAAGAGGTTCAATCGAACAAGTCCATGAATTAACCGACGAAGTAAACACAAGCATTTCATACCACTTGTTTTGCTAGGCCGTTTAATTATATTTTCTCATACGAATGAGGTAAAGGTTTGTATATACTAATAGATTGGAAAATGGTTTTATAAACGAGTTTGATATTGAAAATAGAGTTGAAATCGTTTTGATGAAAGAGTTTTGATATTTACTACTAGTATTGAAACCTTTATATTTTTAAAGTGACAAGTCACAAAACGATTGTTGAAACGAATCGAATCACATAAATTCACGTTCGAAGACATGAGAAAAATCCAAAGAAATCAATTCCCAAAACCATCATAGAAGAAATTCTGATGAATGTTTTTCAGATAAGATCCCCTACGAAGAGGGGTACGACTTAGTGAAGACAAGAGAGGCGAGCGACATTCTCAAAAATCCCGAGAAGAAGTCATCAATGAAGAAAATAAATGATAACGACGAATCGGATAACCTTGATCCGATAGAAATTGAAATCCCGAGCTAAATAGGCAAAAACATGCGAAATAGAGCAGGTAACATGCTCCAGACGTCTGGGGTAAATGCTCAAACGTCTGCAGCAAGTTTCAGGAACTGCCTGAAACAGTCTCCAGACGTCTGAGCCTACCTGCAGACGTCTGGTGACGTGCTGAAATCGTTTTTCAGCCTAGTGGGAGAGAAATCTCCCACACTTTCACCCGAGTCGAGCAATGGACTACGAGGCTTTTGTCAATCGATACTACGACCCTATAGGCACTCCGATTCATCACCGAAAACATGATCAAAACATCAAAGTTAGGATTTTCAAAGAATTGAACTCAAAACACTAAAAATTGGAATATTCACCGAATCAATCCAAACCAAAAGCATTTGCACAAGAATAAGTGTTAGGAATTCATACCTAACAATCGAAGATAAATATAGATTAAGATGTGAGATAAAAATCTCACCTTTGAACCCAAAAACAATGAATGAGAAGCTTGAAGACAAGGGAAGATCAACCACACTTCAATCTCAACACAAGAAGCTTGAATCTAAGCTTAAAAAGGAAACACTTCCCAAATTAGGTTTAGGAATTTTCTGAAATCAAAGAGAGAATGAATTGGAGAAGAAGATGAAGATGCATACCTTAGCTTCTCTTTGGATTTGGAGCAAGAATTTGAGATTGAAAGAGGAACTAGGGCTTTGTGACGACCGCCCATGACCCCTGCACCGAATCTAGAGGTAGTGCGCTGTAAAGTGTGCCAGGCGACCATGGACGATTGTCAAGGTAAGATTAAAACAAAAGAATCTATCGTATTACTCACAGCGCATGGACAAAATACAATAGAACATATGTATAGTGAAGCTTTACAGAACAAAATGACATCATATAAAAACTCCATAATAGTTGAATACAAGCATCCACATAGTCAATACATCCAGCCTCACTACATAACTCTCAGAGAATACAAAACAGCGGAATATCCAGTACATATAATAAGAAGATAATATGCAACCCTCTAGCTCGTCTTCGATATCGGCATCGTGAGAAGAGAACAGCACCTGTCACCTGCTACCTAGTCTGCCCGTCCCAAAATGGACGAACAGCCCAAGGCAATAAGAATTAAAACATAAAGCCTTGAGTCAGACAACAGTCTTAGTGAGCAGTAAATTAACTAACAACATACCAAAAGAGCATAAAGGAAAAGGAATAGGAATACAACCCTCCCACTCCAACCTCATTCTACAGTGATAGCCCCCAGACACACACTAAGCAGAAGCAAACATAGCAGAGCATACAATTTAAAGTAAAGCAATTTTCACTCGAGTCAAGAGCGATGTTTTCCAAGTACAAATCCCAAGGTCTAAAACCAAGGTCAGATAAGCACCCAGGAAATACCGCTCTTGAGACCGAATGACGATACAACCAAACATCCATGACTCGGCTATCACTGTTATCATTGTTGCGATATCACCGTTAATTGAATGACCGGCACATTCTTTCAGCCGTCCGTCAAGGGCTAATGGTAACCCCGGTTCTAGACATAACTCCCGCACGTCATCGTGACCCGTGCCTAGGATTATCGAATCTACCCAGAGTACTTGACCATCAACTTGGTCTTTTGGGCGTCCCCATGTACTCTTGCTTAGAGCATGCTAGAACCTTCAACAACGATGAGATCTCAACCTCCTAGTCATCCTCCTCGACGACTATTGCCATACTAGCTCAAGCGCCTCTCGAGCATCCATTATCCTCAACTCGAATCATATCACCGAGTTATCAACATGCTTGGAATGATCCCGTCTGGATTAGACCAAGTCTTCATCACATGATTGCCTCGCTTCATAACATCCTCGCGAAGCCTCATCTCAATATCACATCATCAAATCTATGCATAAGAGCTTCATCATCCCGCTACATATGCCACGAGCAGCTTTCCCAATCCAAGAGCCTTTCCCTTAGCTTTTGAATCACCTTTGGTCTAAATCTAATCATCAATCATCTAGTTCATAATAATCAATCAAATCAAACATCAATCCAAGCAATCAAGCATTCAAAAATGATCTAAGTAGACAATTATAACAATAATGGCATTTTCGTAATTAAAGAGTTGAAAGTCCAATAAGCATGAAAACATGGATTATATCTCTACAAACTTGATGAATGAACTTGCATAGGTTAACATATGATAAAATGGATGCAACATCATCATGGACAACGGATCTACATGGATCTATACATAGGATGAAGAAAATGCATGGAAATCACTATTTTAACACCAAATCGAGCCAACAATCCGATATACTCCTTTGGATCCGTGTGAGAGATAATCACCACTCACCAAATCTCCTAAACAATCCAAAAGATAACAACTTCAGATCTGGACAGCGAAGAACTAAGCTAGATCCGACAAGATCTCACTTCAAACGAAGAAATCTCTCTTGAAAAGATGAAGATCTTCAATCTAAGCTCTTGAATCTTCAACCTTGATCTTCGATTTGGATGGATGGAAGCACTAGATTAGAGTGGAGAAAAGAAGTGAAGAAGTGTAGAAGTCGAGCTCTCAAAATGGCAGCACTTCGTCGCTTCAAAATCCGGATCCCAAAAAGTGAGAACAACCCCTCCTATTTATAGCTGAAAACTGCTCTAAGTCGTAACTCGGCTATCTCCCTAGGTCGTTTCCGACCTAAGCCTCTCCGACCTAACGACTTAGCCAGACCCAGCGACTCATCGCACGCGCGACCTAACCTCTTACGCGCTTAGCGACCTAACAGGCCTCCCCATCTTACGACCTAACGATGTTACGACCTAACACTTAACTCCTAGGTCGCTTTCGTCTTAAAGCATAGGCTACGACCTAACACTTAAACTATCTAAGCGACTTAACAACCTACGACTCAGTTGGGTTGCGACCTAACAACTTAGGCTCCTACGCGACCTAACACATGTCGACCTAAAACAACATACGACCTAACAGTTAGATCCACGCGACCTAACACTTAAACTATTCTAGCGACCTAACAACTCACGCGACCTACGACTCAGCAAACTCGCGACCTAACACACACGCGACCTAACCATCTTAGGTCGTCTACGACCTAACTCAACACAGATCTAACGACCTAACTACGCTAACACTTAGGTCGGTCAATCCCATAGGTCGCTAACTCTTATAGGTCGCAAACCGCTTATTCCCTAAGTCGTTAACTCTACTAGGTCGCTAACTCGAACTGCCGACCTAACACTTAGGTCGCTCACACATTTTCTTAGGTCGCCTGAACCTCTTAAGTCGGTCACGACTTAACCCCTTAGGTCGCCTACGACCTAACCAAAGCCAACAACTAGTCTTCCTTAAGTCGGTCAGTCTTTAGGTCGTTAACTCGCCCTGCCGACCTAATTACTTAACTAAATCCTAGGTTGCACAATTCTATAGGTCGCTCCAACTAACCCACGACCTAACACTAACTCGCCGAAGTCCTTAACTCGGTCACGACTTAGCCCTTAGGTCGTCCACGACCTAGGACTTAGACAAATTTCCACAAAAATCTGAAATGACTTAAAAATGCAAAAATTCCAGATTTTGACGAACTTGTCGATCCGTAAAAATACGGGTCGTTACATTCTCTCCCCCTTAGGAATTTCGCCCCCGAAATTCCAAGCAATCAAAACTATTCTGTACGCCTACCATCCATAGCAATCAACAAACCATGCATCCAATTCTAACTTAGCGTACAGAATTCTAAAATTAGAACAAGTTACAATATCGTGAGATGACACGACACCTTAGGGCCATACCTTGAAGAGTTCAGGATGAGCTGCTTTCATCCTCTCTTCCACCTCCCACGTACAGTCGTTATCATCTTCACTCCATTGTATCTTGAGCAACTTAACTACCTTCCTCCTAAGCTGTTTCGTGTCGGTTTCAACAACACGAAGCGGCTTACGAGGTCTTCTATCAACTGGATCAACTTCTAAGTCTTCACAGCTATCAGCAGAAACCACTGTTCTCGAGTCGTGCACATACTTCCGTAGATATGATACATGAAAAACATTGTGCACACTCGACATCTTCTCTGGTAACTCCAATCTGTAAGCGAGCTTTCCAATTCGCTCGATAATCGGGAATGGTCCAACAAATCTCGGAGTCAATTTTCCTTTCTTCCCGAATCGGATAACATTCTTCAGTGGAGAAATCTTCACAAAAACCATATCTCCTACGTCGAATTCCAAATCCTTTCGACGCTTATCAGCATAACTCTTCTGACGGTCTTGGGCTGCCTTCATTCGTTGCCGAATGATCTCTATGCAATCCGAAGTCTGTCGAATCATCTCTGGCCCAAGTATCAGCTTTTCTCCAGTTTCCAACCAACATGTCGGAGAGTTACACGGTCTTCCATACAACGCCTCATACGGTGCCATACCAATGCTTGACTGGTAACTGTTGTTGTACGCAAACTCCACCAAATGAAGGTGATCTTCCCATGATCCTCCGAAATCCAAAACACATGCTCTGAGGAGATCTTCCAAAACTCGGTTGACTCTCTCGGTCTGACCATCTGTTTGGGGATGATAAGCTGTACTCAAACACAACTCGGTTCCCAAAACTTCCTGGAAGCTCTTCCAAAATCCACTAGTGAACAATGGATCTCGATCGCTCACTATATTCTTCGGAATACCATGGAATCGAACTATCCACTTCACATACAACTCAGCCAACTTTGATGCAGTCCTAGTCGATCGAACAGGAATGAATCGTGCACTCTTAGTCAGACGATCCACAATGACCCAAATCCCTTCATTTCCCGTTCTGGTTCTAGGCAATCCATCGATGAAATCCATCGACACTTGTTCCCACTTCCATGTAGGAACTTCTAATGGTTGAAGCAATCCACTTGGCTTCTTCTGTTCAGCTTTAATCAACTGGCAGTTCATACACTTGGAAATAAAATTTCCAACATCCTTCTTCATACCTTCCCAATAGTAGGTTCTCTTCATATCCCGATACATCTTATTTCCACCTGGATGAATTGTCAACCTCGAGTGATGACTTTCCTTCAGAACTTCACTCCTCAACTCATCTATATCGGGAACAACTAGTCGTCCTTGCTTCCGAAGCCAACCCTCTCGATCGACCTCGAATCCTTTATCCTTTTCTGGATCCAATCCAGATTCCAACTCACGGATAATCTTGACAAGCTTATCATCTCGCTTTTGGCTCTCACCAATCCTTTCCACAAGAGTGGGTCTTATTGATAAGTTTGCCAGCATCTCAGGTTCCAATTCGCATCTAGGCCTGAAGTCAAATCCAGCTAAATACTCGAGACTCTTCCATTCAGAAAACATGGCTCCCAATCCTGCATGTCTTCGACTTAACGCATCAGCCACTGCGTTACCTTTTCCCGGAGTATAAGCTATACCAAAATCATATGATGCCAAAAACTCTAGCCAACGTTGCTGCCGAAGATTCAAATCCTTTTGGGAGAAAAGATACTTCAACGACTTGTGATCCGTAAACAACTCGAATCGAACTCCCAACAGGTAATGTCTCCATATCTTCAGAGCAAATACAATCGCCGCTAACTCCAAATCATGAGTCGGGTAATTCCTTTCATGCGGCTTTAGTTGTCGACTGGCATACGCAACAACTTTATCCCTCTGCATCAGCACTGCTCCAAGTCCAGTACCACATGCGTCGGTGTAAACTACCATCTCATCATTCCCACTTGGAATAGTCAAAACAGGAGCACTCGTCAGTCGCTCTTTCAGGATTCCGAAAGCTTGCTCACACTTAGCATCCCAACAGAACACTTGGTTCTTCTTCGTCAATCCTGTTAATGGTGCAGCTACCTTGGAGAAGTCTTTGATAAACCGTCGATAATATCCTGCTAATCCAAGAAAACTTCTCACATCTGATGCATTCTTAGGTCTAACCCAATCCTGGATTGCTGCCACCTTAGCGGGATCAACCGCTATCCCATTTCCAGAAATCACATGGCCTAAGAACCTCACTTCACTCTTCCAGAAGTGACACTTCGAAAACTTAGCCTTCAGCTGATGTTTCCGTAAGATCTCCAAAACAATACGCAAGTGCGTCTTGTGCTCTTCTTCCGTTCTGGAATAAATCAGAATATCATCCACGAACACAAGTACGAACTTGTTCAACTGATCTCTGAACACTCTATTCATAAGATCCACAAAATATGCTGGCGCGTTAGTCAATCCAAACGGCATTACCAGCCACTCAAAGAAACCGGATGGTGTCCTAAAAGCAGTCTTCGGCACACTATCCTTAGCCACTCTCAACTGGTGAAATCCCGTTGCCAAATCCATTTGAGAAAACACCTTAGCCTCGTGAAGCTGATCAAACAAGTCATCTATTCTCGGCAATGGATACTTGTTCTTCTTAGTCACCTTATTCAGCTCACGATAATCCACACACAATCTCAACGATCCATCTGCCTTGGTTGCAAACACAACTGGTGCACCCCACTCGGACACACTACGCCGAATGAATCCTTTCTGCAAAAGATCATCAACTTGCACCCTCAACTCTTGCTGTTCCCTAGGCGCCATCCGCCTAAGAGGCATCACAACAGGTCTGGCTCCTTCAACTAGATCTATACGAAACTCGATCTCTCTATGCGGCGGCAACCCTTTGACTTCGTCAAAGACATCCTCGAATCCATTAGCGATCGGCACTGATGACAGTCCATCCCGTGGAACAACTAGCGAATACACGAAGCTCATGAAGACGCCTTCTTCATGCTTACATCGTATCACAATCTTTCGCCCCTCCACATTCTCGACTGTCACTTCCAACCTTTCGCAATCAACCTTAGCCGCATACTTCCTAAGCCAGTCCATACCCAAAATAATTCCGAACCCCGCAAAGTTCAGAACAAAGCAATCACAAACAAAAGAGCAACCATGACTCGATACAACTAGACCACGGCATAACATACACAAACAAGACGAACCCCCAACTGGATTAGTCACAACCAATGGCCTATCAACAATATCCGGCTTCAAATCTAACCGGCCTACTAGTTCATTACAAACAAACGAATGCGAAGCTCCAGTATCAAACAAAACTCTAACTGGAACACCACATAGGAAAAGAGTACCTTGAACAACCACACTCTTTCCCTTCTCTTCAACAGTAGGAGCTTTCGAAGACGACGGAACAGCCCCCAAAGCATAGGCTTGCACAATCTGCCTGTCCTTCCTCGGTTCTGGACAATTCTTCCTGAAATGTCCTGGCTTGTCACAGTTGTGACACTTCATCGGTGCCTTCGGGTTCTTACAATCCTTAGAGAAATGGCCCTTCTGCTGGCAATTGTAGCAAGTCACCTCGCCTTTCGGCTTCTTCTGGCCATCCTTACCCTTCTGCTGCTGCTGCTTCCTCTTCTGGTTTCCACCCTGCTGTGGTTTAGATTCTCCCTTGGTAACAGCAACAACAGGTCCTTCCTTAGGAAACAGACTCTCATGCCTAAGAGCTTTCTCCACAAGCTTCTCAAATGAATCGTCCAAGTGATCCACCAACTGTCTCCCAAGATAGCTATCCAAGCCGGTCACAAACTTCTCATTCTTCTGATAAGCGGATTCAATATATGACCGGGCATACTTGGACAAAGCTTCGAACTCAGAAACATACTCAAGAACTGATCTTCCACCTTGCTTGAGCTCCACAAACCTCTTGAACAGAACAGACTTCTGAGCTGTAGAAATGAACTTAGCTTCAAATCTGACTTGGAATTGCTCCCAAGTAATCTCTTCTTCCGGAGTAGTGATGGTAATAGAGTTCCACCAATCAGAAGCTCTACCTTGAAGCTGCCTTGATGCCAACTTCCTCTTAGTTGCATCATCAATTCCCAAATCACCAAAGATCCTTCTACAAGCATCTATCCATCTCTGGACTTCGATAGTAGATTCTGTTCCCAAGAAAACCTTCCCTCCAAGAGCAGTATAATCCTTGCACAGCTTAGCAAAATCCACTGGTTTCGGAGTTTGGACTTGAACTCCAACATCAACTGCCGCCCCCGGAACTGGTATCCTTCTCATGATCGAAGTCATCATAGCTTCGAACATGGCTGCATAATCAGCAGTCTCTTCAGTAGCGCGACCTTCCCTAGCAGCTGGTCTCCCTCTTCGACTCATTCTCAATATCTATAAAAAGGAATGATCAGAACATCTAGAGAAACAACTGCATAAAGGACTCAAACTCTACCAAACTACTATATTATATATAGTAATCATCCATCAAAATACAATTACGTCTCTCATACGTAGTTACTTCAGCGAGCGTTGGGTAAAATCGATTAACCAATGCTCTGATACCAAATGTGACGACCGCCCATGACCCCTGCACCGAATCTAGAGGTAGTGCGCTGTAAAGTGTGCCAGGCGACCATGGACGATTGTCAAGGTAAGATTAAAACAAAAGAATCTATCGTATTACTCACAGCGCATGGACAAAATACAATAGAACATATGTATAGTGAAGCTTTACAGAACAAAATGACATCATATAAAAACTCCATAATAGTTGAATACAAGCATCCACATAGTCAATACATCCAGCCTCACTACATAACTCTCAGAGAATACAAAACAGCGGAATATCCAGTACATATAATAAGAAGATAATATGCAACCCTCTAGCTCGTCTTCGATATCGGCATCGTGAGAAGAGAACAGCACCTGTCACCTGCTACCTAGTCTGCCCGTCCCAAAATGGACGAACAGCCCAAGGCAATAAGAATTAAAACATAAAGCCTTGAGTCAGACAACAGTCTTAGTGAGCAGTAAATTAACTAACAACATACCAAAAGAGCATAAAGGAAAAGGAATAGGAATACAACCCTCCCACTCCAACCTCATTCTACAGTGATAGCCCCCAGACACACACTAAGCAGAAGCAAACATAGCAGAGCATACAATTTAAAGTAAAGCAATTTTCACTCGAGTCAAGAGCGATGTTTTCCAAGTACAAATCCCAAGGTCTAAAACCAAGGTCAGATAAGCACCCAGGAAATACCGCTCTTGAGACCGAATGACGATACAACCAAACATCCATGACTCGGCTATCACTGTTATCATTGTTGCGATATCACCGTTAATTGAATGACCGGCACATTCTTTCAGCCGTCCGTCAAGGGCTAATGGTAACCCCGGTTCTAGACATAACTCCCGCACGTCATCGTGACCCGTGCCTAGGATTATCGAATCTACCCAGAGTACTTGACCATCAACTTGGTCTTTTGGGCGTCCCCATGTACTCTTGCTTAGAGCATGCTAGAACCTTCAACAACGATGAGATCTCAACCTCCTAGTCATCCTCCTCGACGACTATTGCCATACTAGCTCAAGCGCCTCTCGAGCATCCATTATCCTCAACTCGAATCATATCACCGAGTTATCAACATGCTTGGAATGATCCCGTCTGGATTAGACCAAGTCTTCATCACATGATTGCCTCGCTTCATAACATCCTCGCGAAGCCTCATCTCAATATCACATCATCAAATCTATGCATAAGAGCTTCATCATCCCGCTACATATGCCACGAGCAGCTTTCCCAATCCAAGAGCCTTTCCCTTAGCTTTTGAATCACCTTTGGTCTAAATCTAATCATCAATCATCTAGTTCATAATAATCAATCAAATCAAACATCAATCCAAGCAATCAAGCATTCAAAAATGATCTAAGTAGACAATTATAACAATAATGGCATTTTCGTAATTAAAGAGTTGAAAGTCCAATAAGCATGAAAACATGGATTATATCTCTACAAACTTGATGAATGAACTTGCATAGGTTAACATATGATAAAATGGATGCAACATCATCATGGACAACGGATCTACATGGATCTATACATAGGATGAAGAAAATGCATGGAAATCACTATTTTAACACCAAATCGAGCCAACAATCCGATATACTCCTTTGGATCCGTGTGAGAGATAATCACCACTCACCAAATCTCCTAAACAATCCAAAAGATAACAACTTCAGATCTGGACAGCGAAGAACTAAGCTAGATCCGACAAGATCTCACTTCAAACGAAGAAATCTCTCTTGAAAAGATGAAGATCTTCAATCTAAGCTCTTGAATCTTCAACCTTGATCTTCGATTTGGATGGATGGAAGCACTAGATTAGAGTGGAGAAAAGAAGTGAAGAAGTGTAGAAGTCGAGCTCTCAAAATGGCAGCACTTCGTCGCTTCAAAATCCGGATCCCAAAAAGTGAGAACAACCCCTCCTATTTATAGCTGAAAACTGCTCTAAGTCGTAACTCGGCTATCTCCCTAGGTCGTTTCCGACCTAAGCCTCTCCGACCTAACGACTTAGCCAGACCCAGCGACTCATCGCACGCGCGACCTAACCTCTTACGCGCTTAGCGACCTAACAGGCCTCCCCATCTTACGACCTAACGATGTTACGACCTAACACTTAACTCCTAGGTCGCTTTCGTCTTAAAGCATAGGCTACGACCTAACACTTAAACTATCTAAGCGACTTAACAACCTACGACTCAGTTGGGTTGCGACCTAACAACTTAGGCTCCTACGCGACCTAACACATGTCGACCTAAAACAACATACGACCTAACAGTTAGATCCACGCGACCTAACACTTAAACTATTCTAGCGACCTAACAACTCACGCGACCTACGACTCAGCAAACTCGCGACCTAACACACACGCGACCTAACCATCTTAGGTCGTCTACGACCTAACTCAACACAGATCTAACGACCTAACTACGCTAACACTTAGGTCGGTCAATCCCATAGGTCGCTAACTCTTATAGGTCGCAAACCGCTTATTCCCTAAGTCGTTAACTCTACTAGGTCGCTAACTCGAACTGCCGACCTAACACTTAGGTCGCTCACACATTTTCTTAGGTCGCCTGAACCTCTTAAGTCGGTCACGACTTAACCCCTTAGGTCTCCTACGACCTAACCAAAGCCAACAACTAGTCTTCCTTAAGTCGGTCAGTCTTTAGGTCGTTAACTCGCCCTGCCGACCTAATTACTTAACTAAATCCTAGGTTGCACAATTCTATAGGTCGCTCCAACTAACCCACGACCTAACACTAACTCGCCGAAGTCCTTAACTCGGTCACGACTTAGCCCTTAGGTCGTCCACGACCTAGGACTTAGACAAATTTCCACAAAAATCTGAAATGACTTAAAAATGCAAAAATTCCAGATTTTGACGAACTTGTCGATCCGTAAAAATACGGGTCGTTACAGGCTTAGAGTTTTAATTTCCCATCTCTCCCACCATTTTTGCTTTAGAACTGAAAATAGGAGGAAGTGAGAGTGAATGGGGAGGGATGATTCAGTTTGGGGGTTAAGTTGGCAAAGGGGGCTGAACCCAAAACCCAACCCAAAGTGCAAATGGTCAAATTTTTGACTAGCTCCAAACATATCAAAGTTTATACTCAAAAAGGTCGCAAACGGCATTTTGGAATCAATGGAAGTGGTCTCGAGTCCCAATTCGACTGTTTGCAAAAAGTAGCTTTTCGGACCAAAATCCGACTAACGATGAAATATTTAAATAAAATATTTAAATATAAAAATCGATAAATATGCGGGTTGTTATAATAAGTCACAAGTACAAGGGTTGGCTGGAGAATCATAGTAACTCCCTTGATGACTGTTGTGAGGGAGAAGGAAGTCGAAGAAGTTAAGAAATTCCAGTAGAGTAATGTTGGCTCTCTTCTTGGAAAAGATCCATATCTAGTTACAGGTTGGATTGTATTTATAGAGGTCAGTTGGGTCGAAGCCGACTTGTCAGAAGCCTCTACTCAGTGCTAGGAAGGTGTCTAGAAAAACTCAAGGCGACCTGAGCTAACATGATTGGTCGCTAGCGATCCACGGGTGACGGATCACTAGAGGTCATGCCCTTAGACTATTTTTGAGTCTACCCTTTTGGGTTGCATTCCTTTCATCTATTTGAATGCCTTATCCAAATATCAAGTCATTTGGTGTTTTTTGATCGTCCGTCTTCATGGGTCATCTAGTCTAGAAGAATCATCCATAACTCGCTCAAACCTTAACGAAATCAGATGAAACTTTGTAAGTACACTCTTGAGGGTGTCTTGGACATACCTAAAAAAGTTTAGGTAGTGGGGCCCAATCGACATAGATCGTTAGCGATCCATCTAGTTAGGTCGCTAGCGATCTATCAAACAACCTCCAAATGATCCCTTTTTTTATGAGCCTTTTATTATGTCTTCTAAGTGTTATCCTAAAATTTCAAGTCAATCCGACTCCGTTTGAGTTCTCTAGGTCCATTTTAAATTAGCTGCTTTTGGTCAAACAGCTTGAATCTGATGAGTCTCCACTTCTAGAGCTAGATTGTTTTGCATGCTATGAAACTTGGCAAGCGTGCTTAGAAATGGTAATGGATCATGATGAAAGAGTTTGGATGACTCATGACGCTTCCCTATGGATTGCTAGTGACCCATGGGTGATAGATCGCTACGATCCATCTACTCAGTATTTTATTAGATGATTTTCCTTGAGTCCTATTGACTTGTTCGCTTGGTCATTTTGATTGAGTCTCGAATTATTCTAGAATAGTCTGAATGTTCTAACTTCTATTGAATTCTAGTGGGTTAAATACCCAGTTAATAGGCAGTAGAGGGATTACCACTTCCTAAATTACGGTAGCATTAGATCAACCGTTGGTGGCCTAGTGTTCCTACCTCCCGATCGCCCTCTTCTATTACTTATCTCCTATTATTCGCATATAGGAAGGAAACAACTTTAGAATTATAGACTAATTATCTTAGGGAATAGGTAAAAAACTCGAATATACTTATTCGAATAAAATTTCAAATATGCGCTCTCTTTAACTAAACTCATTTTAGGGAATTACTAACCCTATCTATAATGAGTTGACCCTATCCAGGCTTAGGTATTAACTCAACCATAATATCTGATACCAAATGTGATGACCCATCTCCTCAAACCTCAGAAATCGACACCAACACATCCTCGATATTCATGTGCCACAGATTCAAGTGCCGGAGAGGCGGATTAGCATAGGGTAAAGTAAATAAAGATAGAAGAAAAAACAAAATAGAATCTCACATCCCATTCAACATTTAATTATGCATATGAGAAGTACATGCAATTACTCCAAATTTCTCCATCAGAGTTCCAGTAAGTACTAATCCAGCCAGGATAGTTATAACTGCCTATCCTCACAAGTGCTGGTAGATACAAAATATAAAATACAGTGGAATTAATAGATAACTTCTACAAAGGAACCAAAATGCTCCATGCTCCATCCAAAATGCTCCAGGTTACCTAACTACTTGGCTGCCCAAAAAAATAGGGCACCTAGAGTTTAAGGGGAAAAGAAAATAAACTCTGGGTCAGGCATGGGACTGGTATGAGATACTCAAATTATGGATACTTGAACAATTGGTATCTCAAAAGACCACGCCGCATATAAACATGGAACGGGTTTTTACCTTATGATAACCAAAATCTTTACTACACAAAATCTAGTAATATTATTTTTAATGACATTGTTTGTACCAAAAATGGGCACAACACTCTTCGGAAGTTTTTGAAGAGATAAAAGTGAAGAACGAAAATTAAAACTGTGGGTTATCTAACAAAAACTCCAAATAACAGAAAGTAAATTGCAAAGACAAGCGATTTAGAGTGGTTCGGCGTTTTGCCTACGTCCACTATGAAGTTTGAAGATTTTATTGCTCGATACTTGAAGATTACAATAGTCAATAATGTAATACAACTGAATTCAAATGCTAAGTGTCAATCTAAAGCAGCGGCGGTGTTCTGGAGTAAATCTGGCAGAATCTGGGCGCTCTTTAGTACTTAGAATTCTCTGACCCCTTTTCTGAATGACCAGGGGCTCTATTTATAGGTGTTGGAGGCTGGTATTTCGCCCAAAATGAGGGGAGACCAGTTCTGGCACGTCAGGGGGCCCACATGGCCGAAATCTGGAGATCCGGGCCCGCTTTGGGATCGATTCGACCCTTGGTTCGAATCGATCGAGAAATCATCCAATCGAGCTGAAATTTGGTGTGTACATTCTTCATCATGTGTTTGAGCTTCTGTGAAAACTTCATGGGATTTGGACTTGTAGAACTCGAGTTATGATCGATTCAAGTTGGTGTTTTTCGTATTCTGGAGTCGTTCGAATCGATATGCTCGAATCGATTCGTTCGAATCGATCTTCCTGCTCGTGAAGATGGTGACGTGGTGCGCTTTCTTCGAATCGATCCGGTTTGCACTCCGCATTGACTGGGTCGAATCCACGACTTGGATTCGAAGATGGTGGAGTCGAGGTAATGGATTCGAAGGACCTCTTCCTTCGAATCGATGGGACTAATGTTCGTTCGAATCGAGTTAGGCTCGTAGCTATGGACCGGTTTGAAGTTGTCTTGGCCGGGGGATTCGAATGCATGGATTCGAAGGTTCCTTCCTTCGATGGATTCGAACTATGGTGTAGGCGAGGGTGGATTCGAACTCAAGGCACATGAAGGCTCGCTTGATGTAGTCGAACGTAGTGAATGCCTCAATCGATTCGAAGCTATCGATTCCGCCTGATGGAGTCGAAGCAATCCTCCTCTGATCGATTCGAACTGCTTTCTTCTTCATGGATACGAGGTAAAGTGTTGTCTGTTGGATTCGAACATAAAGTTCGCCTATGGATTCGAACTAAGGAAATTCTACTCCATCCTTTGTCGACAATATCTTGAGCATACGAACTCGGATTGCCTTGAAACTTGGATCGTTGGTTCCCACGGCTCTACTTGACGTGCCTTATCGATTATAGCCCGATCCGGACTCGAACAAATTTCATCGATATCCGTAGCGATCCTTACGTGTAACCGATTTCCGAGACGATCTGTCACCGTTTTCTAGTTAAGTCCTTGGTGTCACGGCCTTGCCAAAAGGCGGGATAACATTTGCCCCCCAAAGTATGTCTTGTGTAAACATGACGTGCTTTGAAAAGCTGCAGTCTCTCACTGGACAGCTATGACACGCTTTACCGAAAGTTGCATTCTGTATCGCTGTAATTGATCGTCGTACAATAGTGACTGGCTGTCAGTTTTTTGAGTCATGACGAGATGAACATTCGATCCCTGTAAATGATAAAGATCAAACATTAGTCAGAAATACGTGCATACGTGTATTATCTTGACTTTGATTAACGTTGCGTGATCGCAAGTCGTTGTCAGTTCGGTTTACTATCGAAATCTGCATCGGTCCTCTCCTGGACCGATTTGAGATTTGAGTTAAAACACTGCTTTTATGATTATCTATGATCATCCTCTCGTACTGATCCTCTCCTGGATCGGTACAAGAGTAGACAAGCAATTTTAAACATTGAGACTATTCGTCCATTTTCATCAGTGGTTGGCGATGGATTCGAAGCTGTGCCTCTTCGAATCGATATTGCGTGGATTCGATGTTCTCTGAGTTGATGGAGTCGAAGTCGTGAGTGCTCGAATCAATGTTGCTTTGTTCCGATGCTGCTGGAATGGATTCGATGTGGCAAAGAATTCGAAATCGGATGGATTCGAACTAAAGGGGGGATTCAAACTGGTGGAACGACGCTGCGTCGTGATGGATTCGAATTAAAGGTTACAATGGATTCGAACATGCCGCAACGAATCGATTCGAGTCGATTATCTCACCTATAAAAGCCGGTCAGATATACCGGGAGGCGAATCGCCACATCTCCCCTATATATACCGGGCTCCTATTCACTTCTCACTTTTCACTTTTTACTGTTACGAGAGCTTCTTCTTCGAATCGATTTCTCCTAGGCCAGGACAACTGTGTTTTCCTCAAAACGATCGATCCTTTCCACGCCTTCACTCGAAATCAAAACAGGTATTCAATGGATCGATTCGAGATGAGAGGAATAAACTATTCTCGCCTTAGAAATTCTCTAAGGAGTGACAAGATCTGAATGAAGTGGGTCGACTCGAAGGAGTCGAGGAGTGATGTCTCTTGGGTTCCAGCGATTAGAGTGTCGTTTCCCGTTGCTTCGCATCGATCCAGGCACGAGCCATTCGAATCGATATTGAATGCATAGCTTCGAATCGATGGTTTTAAGAAAAAGGAAAGAAAGTTCGAGGCAATCGATTCGAAGTAGCAATACTCTAATCGATTCGAAGAACATCAATCTCGATCGATTCGAAGTCAGGCATAGACCATGGATTCGAAGTGTTCCTCTATCCTAATGTTGCATCGAATCGATCCATATGGATTCGAAGCAATTGGAACCAAACTTCATCGATTCGTCCTGCATCGATTCGAACTGATGGATTCGAACATCTTCGTCTTAGGAGACCATTACTTTTTGACTTGCTCCATCATATGAACTACGACCAGTTTCAAGTTATTCTCTGATGAACTTAATGAACTTTAGCATACTTGACTCCGACGAGCTTCGGCCTTGCACAATCGAACTTGACCAACAGACTTGAACCTGAATTTCCTTTGAAGCTCGTCGATGGAACCATGACTTAACCAATAATACAACTGATTTATACTCGAAGTTGGTCCGTAGCGTTCGGACGGTGCGGAAATGACGGTCAGCGATGACGGTCATTTTCTTTCTCAAACTCCCAAGTTATGTTGTACGAACATCTCGCTTCATTCTGTTAAATTTGCTCGAGTGATGTATAATACTTGCACTGCACGACACGTTCACACACACTACACTGGGGCATGCACGGGCTTGTTCATAAACTTAATGTTGCTTTCTAATGAGTTAGCTAATTATGGAATCTTCGAGCTCTCAACAACAAGAGGTACAGAGCTCGACTCCTCCGGTGCTGGAGATTCCCGATATTCCTGCCGATATAATCGATCCAGCTCCAGACGAATTGCCGGAGGCGACATTTATTGAGGATCCTGTTGACTCGGTTCATTCCAACATTTCTGAATCCTTATTGGGGCGAATATGCTTAAAGCATAACATATCTCTTGGTGACGTACTATTGCCTAGCACCACCGATAGACCGCACAATCCTCCTGAAGGATATACAGCATTCTACCGTCACGCTTGTGCGGCTGGAACTCTTCCTCCCTTTAATCAATATATCAGAAGGATGCTATCATATTTAGGGATCGCTCCTTCACAACTTCATCCCAACGGGCACGCGTTGCTGAATAGTGTCTTCGTAATATTTATGGACTGTCTTTTTCGCCCGACGAGGCCCTCCGAGATCAGACACATATTTAACTTCAAGAGCAGGGGTGATAGCCCGTCGTTTACATTCTTGGAGGCAGTTAGAAATTGCCAAGTTGTAGTTGGAGCTTGGACGCGCCTGAGCTATTTCAAGAACGAATGGTTCTACGTCCGGTGCCCTCCGGGTTTCGCTAGGCGATGGTTGTCTAGACGTAAGCGCCTTAACCTGTTTCTTTGACTAATAGCTCTTCGATGTTAAAATTGACATTTCATTCCTTTTACAGCCATTATCTCTAGGCCCGATGGAGGGCGTTTCAAGGGTACCGTCCGGAGTCTTCAAGAAGTCCCAAGCGAGCTGAGGCATATCGACTCGGTGCTGAACGACTACAACTTAAGAGTTCTGGGTTTGATCGACATTAATCAAAGCATAGTTGTTGAGGGATTCTCAAAGTCCGTCTCCAAGAAGGAAAATAAGAAGAAACCCAAGAAGATAAAAGCGAAGAGGTCACTCGGGATCAGAATAATCGAGGCGAGTGACGAAGAAAGAACCCAGACGGATTCAGAGCCAATGGCTGACCTTTCGGGAAACTTGGAGGAATCGGGAGAAAAACGGAAAGGCAAGGCCGCCGTTTCCAAAAAACTTAAGTCAAAAGGGGGAAAATCTGTAGATGTGTTTCTTCCCGCTTCCGGAGTTATGATTTCTGAGGCCGCCCCTTCTCATTCGAGAGATTCTCTCAAAGGGCTTGACGATATTCCTATCCCCGATTATATATCAATCTCTCATAATCCTGGGTTGGAGGAATTACAAGATGTCTTAAATATGAACGAGCCCTTTCCTTTAAGTGCGGTCAACACTTCCGGTCGGTTTGGGGGTTTACACATTTACACACACTTCCACGGCACTTCATGACTTCTGCATAGTAAACATTGCTTTACGGGATTTTAATCCGTAATTCTTTCTTATCGCAGGTGAGATGTCAGGACGTGGCTCCACTCTAGATAGGCTACGGAACGTGCGTCAATCTTCTCCATTTTATGATTCCCGTAGGAGAGAGACAGATAGGGACCATGGGCGAGGCTACTCGAGTCAAGAACGTTATGATAGAGACAGAGATTACTCGCGTAACCGTTCTGGTTATGATTACTCTGATAGAGACCGGGGGTACCAGCACCGACCCCGATCTCGTTCTCCTCCGCCTCCTAGGGCTCCAGTAGACCTCCCAGGGCCGTCCCATCAGCAACAGTTGCCTTCTCAATCTTCTCGGCCTGACGCTCAACGGCCAAGAGTGGAACCAACGGCAGCCGCTATAATTGAACAAGTTCCGGCTGAGTTGACAAGCGAGGGAGCTGCTAAACTCGCCCAAATGAAAAACGACTATCCGGAAATTTGTATGGATGGCTATATCTTCCCTCCTAACTTCAAAAGAATCCCTCCGGAAGCTGAGACTACTGCTCATAATTACATCCACGACTTCTATGCTCAGTACAAGGAGTGGTATAAGGCAGCCGTGAAGGCTTCTAGAGTAGCTTTCGACAGGGCGAAAGTCATTGCTGAACGTGATGTTGACATTGCGAAGCAGAAACGCATCATTCAAGTTCTTCAATCCGAAGTAGAAACGTCCCGAAAGTCAGAGCTTGAAACACTTAAGAAGCACGAGGGTGTCGTGGCCAAATTAGCGAGGATGCAGCAAGAACATTGCGCCACAGTGGAAGAGATGGGCCATCGTAATACCACCGTTGCAGCTGAGCGAGACTTAGCCGTTAAAGAGCTGAACGAGCTCAAGGCCAAATTCGCTGAAATGGTGAAGGAGAAGGACGATGCGAACGCTACTGCTCAAGAGGCTTGCGACCAGGCAGTATCCCTCAGGGCCGAACTTGCTGCGGCGGCGGTCAAGGCTAAGTCTGTGGAAGCGGAGATTCAGGAAAAAATCTTGGAGGAGAGGTCTAGGCTAGATGCTGAGTTTGACGATCTCTTAGTCACGTATAACGCTAATGTGCTGGAACACAGAAATCTAGCGTGGCTGGGAGATGACTCCATGATCTTGTATAATGCCTGGACCCGGCTGGTGAATGAGAAGAGAGCAGCGCATCCAGATGGAGCACTCGACGACTTTGAACTGGAGATGCGTCTGCTCACCGAGGATGAGAGGAAGACCCTTCATGAGGTGGTAATCTCTATGGCGAAAGAAAAACTCGGCGTCCAATCTCTAGAGACAGGCGAAGGTTCGGGGACCGTGCATCACGAGGCAAGTGTTGGAGCCGTAATCCCAACATTGCCCGAAACCACCGGTGCGGTAGACCCCCGATCTGTTCCTGCATATAATCCTGACCAACCGTTATTATCTTCCGCCGATGATTCTACCCATGTTTCGGTCCAGACTAAGGAAGGTATTTGAACGCTTCTCGTAGTCTATTAGTGAAGGACCTTAAGCAACACACTTGGCTAACAATCTTCGTTTTGTCGTATTTCAGTGACCGAAGCCATCGTTTCTGCGCCCCTTGCTCTATCAGTTCCTCATCAAACACAAGGGGTTGTTTTTTCTGAAGCCATCACGACTTCTACTTTGATTGGCGAGGAGGGAGATGCAAATATGTTTTCTTTCAGCGCTCAAATGATTGAGGAGCTTCTCAATGAACCCATCGATCCTTCTGCCAACCCGTCCGATGTTGTGAATGAGGCTGCTCCGGCCGCTAGCTTATCTATGCCAGCTATTGGCACATCCGATGCGGCCCAAGCATCTCGTGAGGACGACGTTTTAGCTGAGATTGCTGCTGAGATGGCAGCAGGGAATGTAGGTTCTAGTCCGCCCGGGCCTGCCCCGTTGATGGTGATTTCGCCGGGTGGTACTGTATTGATCGAGACCGCTCCTGTCCCTCCTCCTGCTACTACTCCTATGCCCCCAGTTCGTCCTCCTAGAAGAACTTCCGTCGCCTCCAGCTCTGAGGAAGATGTCGACATCATATCGCTGCCGGAGGGCAAGCCTGAAAAGAGCAAGCGACTGAGGAAGAAGTCGGGCAGCGGATCAGGTGGAGCTACTCCAAAGAAGAAGATAAGGAAGAAGAAAGAATGAACTTCTTTCCCTAAATCTTTGTCGCGTAGGGTAGCATTTTGTCGATTTTTCTACAGCCGTGTATAGATGTGGATTCGGCTCCCACTAGCAGAATTTTTCATAAACACTTTGTAATCAGATTCTTTTTGTTGATAATGGAAATGAAAATCTATTCCCTTTCTGTCTTCAATTTGTTATGTGTTATGGTTCTGCCCCCTGTATTGGGGAGAAGTGTGGAGAAGACGTATGTTTATACTCTGCCTTGCGTACTGAAAGCACGGAGTTAGTTAATGTTCGCACTCCAGTTCCCGTGCTCGGAAGCTGGAGTTCGTTAATGTTTATACTCCAGTTCGCGCTCTCGGAAGCTGGAGTTTGTTAGTGTTTATACCCAGCTCGCGCTCTCGGAGTACTCTGGGGTTTTTAGGAGAATGTTTATACTCCGCCTCGCACTCTGGGAGTACGGAGTTCGAAGGATGTTTATACTCCGCCTCGCGCTCTGGGAGCACGGAGTTAAGTAGAAAGCTTGTACCCAGCTCGCGCTCTCGGAGTACTCTGGGTTTTAGGGAAAATGTTTATACTCCGCCTCGCACTCTGGGAGTACGGAGTTTAGTAAAATGTTTATACTCCGCCTCGCACTCTGGGAGTACGGAGTTGGAAGAATGTTTATACTCCGCCTCGCGCTCTGGGAGCACGGAGTTAGAAGAATGTTTATACTCCGCCTCGCGCTCTGGGAGTACGGAGTTAAAAGAATGTTTATACTCCGCCTCGCGCTCTGGGAGCACGGAGTTGGAAGAATGTTTATACTCCGCCTCGCGCTCTGGGAGTACGGAGTTGGAAGAATGTTTATACTCCGCCTCGCGCTCTGGGAGTACGGAGTTAAAAGAATGTTTATACTCCGCCTCGCGCTCTGGGAGCACGGAGTTGGAAGAATGTTTATACTCCGCCTCGCGCTCTGGGAGTACGGAGTTGAATGAAGGGTTGTCGTGTATCAACCCATTGCCGTGGCCTGATGTGATGGCTTGCCCCCGAGCTCGGGTTTCATTTAGCGAGTGGTTGATAGCTTCACAGCCACTCCCTACTTGAATAAATCCCACTGTGTGATGGAACTTAGCTCTTCGTGCATCGTGATGTTGTACATTGTATTTAATGAATCACAGCTCTGGCTCGAAGAGATGGCATTTTATTGCTGAAATAAGAAAGTATGGCAAATCAGTTGCCTTATTACAAATTCTAATTTCGAAACGCAAAAGTAAATTGCTGAATAAAAAACATAATGAAATAAATAAAGCCTGTCATATGTAATAGCGACGGAGACTCTCGCTGTTCCAGGCTCTCGGTAAAACTAGACCGTCCACGGTTGATAGTTTGAATGTGCCATCTCCAAGTCGTTGCGTAATCACGTACGGTCCCTCCCAATTTGGTTTCATGTGTGAAGGAACCGGGTAAATTCTCTTGAGGACCAGATCACCAAGATCAAAGGTTCGGGGGCGAACTTTGGTGTTATATAATCGGGCGACTCGACTTCGGTAGGCGGCCGCTCTTAAATCAGCTTCTTCTCGTTTCTCGTCCAACAGATCCAAAGATTCAGCGAGTAATATGGCGTTTGTTTTCGGATCGTAATAAGTTACGCGGTGAGAAAATACTTCTGTCTCTACTGGAATGACGGCCTCCGAGCCATAGGATAAGGAAAAGGGGGTGTGTCCAGTTGCGGTTTTGTGAGTTGTTCGGTAAGCCCATAATGCCATAGGAAGTTCATCAACCCATTTGCCCCCAGCCTTTTCCAGTCGTTTCTTTAAGATGGATTTGATAACTTTGTTAACAGCTTCGACCTGACCATTTGCTTGTGGATGTGCGACTGCAGAGAACTTTTTATGAATATGAAATCGTTGGCAGAAACTCTTGAACTCTGAACTTTCGAATTGGGTCCCGTTATCGGTGATGATGGTGTGCGGGAGTCCAAATCGGCAAATGATATTGCGGACCACAAAGTTTATCACTTTCTTTGACGTAATCGTTGCAAGAGCTTCAGCCTCGGCCCATTTTGTGAAGTAGTCAACCGCGACGATGGCATACTTCGCACCACCTTTTGCCAGAGGTAAAGCGCCAATGATATCGATACCCCACATAGCGAACGGCCAGGGACTGACCATTTGAGTTAACTCGGTAGGCGGGGCTCTTGGAATTCGAGCGTGTTTTTGGCACTTGTCGCACTTTCTGGCGTAATTGGCTGCATCTCGATTCACTGTCGGCCAGTAATATCCATATCGGAGTATTTTCTTAGCAAGTGCTTGTCCACCGGTGTGATCGCCGCATTCTCCCTCGTGCACATCATGTAACACTCGTTTGACTTCGTCGTGAGCGATACACCGGAGGAGTGGAACAGAATAACCTTTTCTATACATGATCCCGTCCTGAATGATGAACCGCGAAGCTTTTCGTAGAATTTGCCTTTTCTCATTTCGGTGTTCAGGCAATATCCCATTCTCAATGTAATTTCGATATGGAGTCATCCATGATTCTCTACTGGGAAAGGTCTCTAACACATCATTCGTTTTGATTTGATCGATGCTTGGGAAAGGCAACGTTTCGACCGGGACGAGTCCCATTTGCTGTGCTTCACCTGTGCTGGCCAACTTTGCCAATGAATCGGCCTTTTGATTGCGATCTCGTGGTATGTAGTAAATAGCATAATAATCAAACTGATCCAGCGCTTCCTGAATTCGGGCTAGATAAGCAGCTAACCTTCGATCTCTCGCTTGATATTCTCCTCGTACTTGACACACAACCAACTGCGAATCACAATAAACTTCTATAGCGATAATTTTCAGATCTCTGGCAAGCTTTAACCCAGCCAACAGGGCTTCATACTCGGCTTCATTGTTGGTTGCGTGAAAATCAAACTTCAAAGCATAACATATGGATCGACCTTCGGGGGTTTCTAGTACAACTCCAGCGCCCGAACATCGGTCGTTTGATGCACCATCTGTATAAAGTTTCCATACATATTCAGGACACTCGCTGGTTTCAGGTAATTCGTCAGGAACAGTAAATTCAGCTATGAAGTCAGCTAGGACTTGCCCTTGAATGGCTTTCCGCGGAGCATAAGTAATGTCAAATTGGCTCAGTTCAATATTCCACTTGAGTAACCTTCCAGACGTCTCAGGCCGCGTGAGGACCTGTCGTAACGGCTGATCGGTATACACAGTAAGCGGATGTGCTTGGAAATAAGGACGAAGCTTTCTCGAGGCAATGACCAAGCAGTAAGCCAGTTTTTCCAACCTGGGGTAATTTCTTTCAGCTCCGGTCAATCGTTTACTGACATAATAGACCGGTTTTTGCACTCGATCTTCTTCCCGGACCAAAGCAGCACTGATCGCATGCTCCGATACCGCCAGATAAAGGTATAATTGTTCATGATCAATTGGCTTCGACAAAATCGGTGGCGTAGAGAGATGCTGAACCAGCGATCGGAATGCGCCTTCACATTCCGTGGTCCATTCAAAGTTTCGTTTCCCTTTCCGGATTAGACCAAAGAAAGGAATACATTTATCAGTGGATTTCGAGATGAACCTGCTTAGCGCTGCTACCTTCCCGTTGAGACTCTGGACTTGCTTTATGGTCTTCGGGGTTTGCAAATTCCTTATTGCCCAGATCTTTTCGGGGTTTGCCTCTATCCCACGAGCGTTAACGATGAACCCTAGAAACTTTCCGGATGCGACGCCGAAGTGGCATTTTAGCGGGTTAAGCTTCATTCCATACTCGCGTAAGATACAGA
Organism: Allium fistulosum; assembly: GCA_030737815.1. Classification (NCBI taxonomy): domain Eukaryota; kingdom Viridiplantae; phylum Streptophyta; class Magnoliopsida; order Asparagales; family Amaryllidaceae; genus Allium; species Allium fistulosum. The sequence goes on along the minus strand of CM060908.1, from coordinate 77,859,063 downwards.
ACATTGAATTTAAATCCTTGACGTGATCTGTGGAAAATCGGGACTTAACTAACATGTCATCCACATAGACTTCCATGGTCTTCCCGATCTGATCAGCGAACATTCGATTAACCAAGCGTTGGTAAGTTGCTCCGGCATTCTTTAAACCAAAGGGCATGACTCTGTAACAGTAGAGTCCCAGATCGGTTACGAAACTAGTATGTTCTTGATCGGGTAGATGCATGGGTATCTGATTATAACCGGAATAAGCATCCATAAAGGATAACAATTCGTGACCTGCAGTTGAGTCAACGAGTTGGTCAATTCGGGGAAGTGGAAAACTATCTTTTGGACAGGCTTTGTTTAAATCAGAGTAATCGACGCAAGTTCTCCATTTCCCGTTCGGTTTCCGAACCATTACCGGATTTGACACCCACTCTGGGTATAGAGCATCTCGGATGAAACCATTTGAATGTAATTTGTCAATTTCTTCTTTAAGGGCGGCAGATCTCTCTGGATCCATACCACGCCTCTTTTGCTTGACCGGGACATGTCGCGGATCAATATTTAAAGAGTGACTTGCGATGTTTGGTGAGATTCCGCACATGTCGGAGTGCGTCCAGGCAAAGACATCAAGATTCGCCTGAAGAAATTCAACCAATTCCTGTTGTATCTGTTTTCCCAGTTGAGATCCAACTTTCAGCACTTTCGAGTTGTCATCCTCACTGACCGGGACGTCCACAGTCAGTTCGGCTGGAGACGCTTGACTCTCTTCTACTTCATCTTTATCTTCGCTATCTCTAGGGTCAAGATCTCTAAGGAATTGGTAGTGGTGCCCGGGCCGGGGCCCAGGCGTTAGCTGTCAATTATCAGTAAAACGGACGCAGAGAGATTCCTCTACGCCCTTTCCTTTCTCCTTCTTCTGTGCTTCTCGCAATTCAGCAACATAACAGGCTCTTCCTGCTGCCTGATCTCCTTGAACGATTCCTATACCATGATCGGTTGGGAATTTTAAAGTCAAACACCACGGGGCAATGGCTGCCCTGAATTCAGCAAGAGCTGGTCGACCCAGGAATGCATTGTACGGTGAAGCAATGTCAAGAACAACAAATTGTAGTAGTCGGACTCTCCTGCGCTCTCCGATCCCCAGTTCCACTATCCCAGTAGGTATCGTTGCACTGCCATTGAAGCCATGAACCCGGGATTGGCAGGGTTTTAGGTCTTTTGCTTCCATCTTCAATAAATCGTAAGCTCGCTTGAATAGAATGTTTACAGAACTCCCACTGTCAACCAGGATCCTCTTCATCCAAGCAGGACCAACCTGGGCAGATATGACCAGTGGATCAATCGTTGGAGCTTCGATTTTGTCAGCATCTCTGCTTCTGAATATGATATCGTCAGACATCGTTTTTTGTTGCTTAGCTGGGGTTCCATCCTCACAATTACTGCAGCATTCGAAGCTCGCATGCCTGATAGAGCTAGCATACGACTCCATTTCCCTCCAGCTCCTGTCCGCTGGATGAGGACCACCACTTATGGTATTGATAACTAGCCTCCCGCCTGTACGAGCGGGTTCCTCTTGCCTATCCTGGTCTTGCGCACGGTTTGGATTCGATGGGCCCGCACCACCAGACTGCGGCGCCCGCACGAATTGATCTAACTTCCTCTCCCTGATCAATTTTTCTATGAGATCTTGCAAATGGCGACAGTCATTAGTATTGTGGCCATAGCTCTCATGAAACCTACAAAACTTTCCCGTCTGAATCTGCCTTTCTGACGACCGCTTTGGAGCGGGTTTCTTATACTGTTCTGTGTTGCAAGTTTGCAGATACACATTCTCCAGTGATGTGTTTAACGGTGTATAACTTTCAAACATCGGAGCCCTACGCCGTGGGCCTGGATTCGGGTCTCTCTTCTTATTCTGACCATTGCCACCTCTTGGCTGAGTTTGCTTGTTCTGTATGTTTAACTGGACTTTTCCGGAATTGTCACCGGACTGTTTAACTGCGACATTGCTTTGTATTCCCTCACTTCCGGGTTTTGCATCGTCCTGCTTCCTAGACTGTTTCGCGTCCTCTTGCCGTAAGAATTGAGCGGCTTTGGAGTAGAAACGGTCCAACGATGCGGGGGGTTTTCCGGCTAACCAGTTTCCAAATTCAGAATCGGGATCAATTCCCTTTGTCAATGCCATTAAAATTGAGTTGTCGTTGGGATTACTAATTTCCACGCAGGCCGCATGGAATCTCTCCAAGTAACGCCTTAATGTTTCCCTACGAGCCTGGGTAACATTGGACAGGGTGTTAACATCTTTGGGTCTGGCAACATGCATACGGAACTGTTCAACAAACTTCTTAGCCAATTGGTCAAATGACGAAATAGATCTTGGAGGTAGTCTTGTAAACCACATTGTTGCAATTCCTCCCAGTGAAATGGGGAAGCTGCGGCATTTCACTGCATCGTCGGCCCTTGCGGCGCTCATTGACCATTCGTATTTCAGTATGTGCTGATTGGGATCAGAACTTCCTTCGTACATGGGGAGAGTTGGCATTCTGAATCGCCGAGGAGGTTCAGCGTATAGTATCTCGTCCGTGAAAGGAGTATGGCTTCGAGAAATTCCCCAATCGTCATTGGTAAGTCCTTGGCTTTCACGGATCATTTGACGTATCATAGTCGGGATGTCCGGCATTGCTACATTTTGAGCCTGCTGAGCTAAGGTGTGGTCGGGTTCCACAATGCGAGTTTGGACCGGGCGCTGTCGACGGTCCAAGTTTCGCCTCCTCGGCTCAGCGTCTTCTTGGACGTATGGTTCAGAAGTACGTCCTTGCTGTTGATTACCCGAATCTGGAAGATGTCGGGTATCGACCATTGTTTCCGCTGTTGCAGCTGTGACATGATTGTCTGTAGTATATTGTGAAGTGCGGCCACCCCGTGCTGATGGTCCAGCCTGGAAGCTGGTTGATGGTCCTACCCTCAATTGCCCGACATTCAGGGCGGGCTGATATCCCGTAGTCTGAGCATAATCTCCGTCTAATCGGGGACGGGTAGATCTACGATGATAGTCAGACGAGGCAGAACTTTCAGTGGGTGAGCGAGAAACATCATCCCTCCTGGACCTCCTACGGCCCTGGCGATTCAGTTGATTTGTCAACTCAATATTAGCTCGCAACTGTTCGGCCAACTGTTGCCGACTCTGAGTCAACTCTTGGAGTAACATCTGAAATTCTTGTCTAGTGACTGCCCCAGATGGATCTGAGTGGGCAGTGTTGTCTTGGTTGGGTGGCTGCTGTTGAGCAGGATTTTGTCCATCCCTACCTTCTTGTCCTGGAGCTGCGGAAGTGGTTCTCGTGCTAACCATTTTGAACGATGAATCCTTTTCCTAGATTTTATGCAAATCTGAGTAGAATGGAAGGACTGTGAAACGAAGATCTGGATCTTCCTCTTGGATTTGTGCAATCCGGTATCGATGGTAGATCCAAGGAGCAGGAGAAAAAAGCTGGTTTTTTCTCGGTGAAAGCACCAAAGTGTTTGTACCAAAAATGGGCACAACAGACATTATTTTGTAAACACTTTTGAAGTAAATATACATAATTTTAGCCGCAATTGTTACGTTATTAAATTCCAGAATGCTAGGCTCTATAATCAAGTCCAATGGCACTTCTTGGAGAATGGATTTCCATACAATGGGATGTAAGGAACTACCTTCTATACAATAGATCTCTAGAGGGATGTACTGAAGATCAATAACTTTGAAAAGTCTGCACCTGGAAAGACCAGCCTACCCGAAGATCCATCTGGTGGTGGATCGAACCAAATATGACATCACCCCGGTCGTAACGAACCTACCCGAGATACCATAGCATACAAAACATACTCGACATATCTAGAGTAATCTAGAAAGGCGATGACCATACCCTAATGGTTTCGAACCACATAGCCCTACGACCTGCCCTATTTAAGCCATTCCTGGGCGATGAGGCCTGAGGTAACGATTACCTTTTCCATAACACATTCCACTTTGAATGCCACATTGCCAATCCCATCACACACCACTAATTTCGACAAATGCACAACCATTGAGCTCGTACATCTCATAGAAGGGTGTTAAGTATATGAGAGTGACTTTTTACACCACCAAACAGATGCACAATCATAAAAATCTATGTACGTGTATGTTGAAAATGCAATGTCAAGTCCATACAAGTTGTCCAGGAACAGGACAAACCGAAGGAACTCTCCTACCACATCCTGTCGAAAATCATCCCATAGTGAGAAGCCCTTGTATTGAAGATCAAATAAAGATACTACTGCCACATATATATGATATGCGGAATTTCCCCCGAGAATTAGTGACAAGCAGCCTTTGATTCCATTTATTATCATTCCAAGTCTTCACTTTGAATACATAAAGCAATTTGTAGTGGTTTTCGAATAAGACTAACTCAAATTCAATCCTGTTTTCTTCAAACCAATCATCGATAAAAAGATGTTAAGTAAATAGGTGCTTATCATTTGATTAATTACTTTCTTTTTATCAAAAATATTTTCTACATATATATATCTTCAAAACAATTATTTTCCATATATACAAAATCATTAAACCTCTCTTTAACTTTGGAAATACCAAATCAAAATCATTTCTCATAAATCATATTGCAAACCTTATTGAGTAAAAAGGGTCGATAGAAATTATACTAATTCTACTTAATATCGATTTCTGTATTCAACGTTTACTATCCATCGAATAACCGTGAAATCACCTTTTAAATTCACATGGATAGTACAAGTTTCTTCCTTGGAATTTAGTACCGAGTATAAGAAGATTATTTCTATAGAATTTAAGTTGTGTTAAATTTGGAAAAATTAAATCTTTTATACTTGCCTCGTATTTGACATTTTCGACCTTATCTATTCCACGCCCAAAAAAAGGACCAGATGAGCCAAGGCACTGCTTGCTCCTGAAAATCTTCTTAGATTAAGCACCTCACATTTGGATCTCACGAATAGAAAAATTTAGTCTACTCATCCGATTTTAGAGCCAAGATCAAAACACTTAATTATAACAGCTTTTCTTTAAATCATTTATTTAAACTCTTTAAAATAAATTGTAAAACCTTCAAATCACCTTTAAATACTTAATTATTTATTCAAAAACATTTATAAAAGATTTGGAAAGAGTACTTAAGTTAAAACCGTGATTTACAAAAGTTAATAAAACTGCTACGAAAAGTGTTGCAAATAGTGTTTTTAAAGCTTCTTCGATCAAAACAACTTGTTTATCATCTGGAAGTCCATTTTCATAACTCAAATCCCTTTTAAAACATTTTAATATATTTATAGAATTTATTTGATATTTTTAAAGAATTAAAAATATCTATTTTAAAGAATTTTCCTTTTTGGTTTCCGAACTGCCAAAACATAGCTATTTTAGAAACTTGTTTTGCTCATATTTCAAAATATACTAAATGAAATCTCAATCATTTTCTTTTATTTGAAAACTTTGATTATATGAGTTCAGAAAATTCTTATTCCAAAGAATTTTGACTCCGATTCCATTCTGTAAATGGATTTAAACTTTTACGGCTATAGCTCCGCTACGATCGCATTGGAGCCTATGGAATCGAGCCATGAACCATTAGGAAGGATCAACATATGCTTACTAGTGGAGGTGGGCTCGACTTTGAGTGGTGGATGGTGTGGCCATGGGTTTAAAGGTGAGAAAGGAGTGGATTTGCTTTGGTTTTGAAGAGTTTTGATAATATATACTTACTATATAATTTTAATTTCTTTTTTCCATAAATTTTGACATAACTTTCTTTAGGCAAGAAGCCATTAATGTAGAGTTTAAGAAGTGAAGAAGCTTAGGAATTTTTATGAAGAAGAAATGTGATTGAAGTGAAAAGAGGTGGATGCTATTTATTTGCAAAAGTAAGGATGAAAATATCATAATATTCCCACACAAACACATCACCATTTGCTCATCACCCCATTCCCCTCCTACCTCATCCATTTTGGCTATGTACTCCCCCGTGAGTATGTACCATGTGATTGTACTTAGTGTGTAAGAGATTGACTTTGGATTTACTTAAGGGTTAAGTTTTAGGAAAATATCTTGGATATTTTGTAATATATAAATATATATATTTAAATGTATAAGTATATTTGTCTGTATATATATATATATATGTGTGTGTGTGTGTGTGTTCATGTGCATGTGAATGTGTACATGTATATGTACATGTATGTGTGCATATATATATATCTCAAATGATTCACAACATTGCACAACTTTTCTACGTTGAATCGTTACAGATTTCGATTTCCGATCATATTTTCACTTCTTATTTAATATATATATATATATATTTGTAAAAAAAATTTGATAATAATATTTCTATCATTATATAATAATTAAAAGGGCTTATTTAATAATTAAAATAATGATCAAATCATTAAAACTCGATTTAAATTCAAAAATCATTTATTCCAAAATAGTGATATCATTGATGATGTCAAAAGAGATTTTATTTTCAAAAATAAAATAATTAATTTTATTACATATTCTCACTTACTTATATAAATCGGTGTATGTATCTAGCTCTATGCACAATATCGGATGGTCCAAGAGCTGTTTATTGGTAAAATGGTTTTTAGTCATTTTATTGATATATCTTCCAAAGTATATATATTTTTTAAATATTTATTCAAAATAAGATTATCAATATTATTTATTGTTCAAAACATTATCATTTATGTTAAAAAAAATCTTATATTTGAATATTTTAAAACTTTTTCTGAAGCGATGAATTTGCGGGTCGTTACACCTGTGCTTTTACAGGTCTGTTTAATAGCTACATTGCTTTGAATAACCTCCTTCGACTATCCACCACCACTCTTTCTAGCAACCTAGCTTGCTTCTTCTAAGTGCAAGGATTTTTCAGCCTTTCGGTTAACTCCTCTATAGTTGTCGTCTGATTCATCCTTATCCATTTCACAAGTCTATGTCCGGATGTATACTCTAGACCAAAGCCATCAAAACATATCTTTATTGGATTATTTACTCTTATAACTGCAATATAAGCCTATTTAGGAACCCCTTCAATGACTACTCTGGTCCTTGCGAAAGGCTTGACAAGAAAATCATGTCCTTAGGCCGAGCAACAGGAGCCTGAACTGCTCCACAAAACTCTTAGCTAACTCATCAAAAGTCTAGATGGATTTAGATGTGAGTCGAGTGAACCATATCGACACAACCCCATCTAAAAAATGGAAAAACACCTGCATCTAATTACATCCATTGCCCTGGCACAACTATGTGCCACTCACATTTGAAAAAATATTGCCTGGGGTTAGCAGTCCAATTACACGATGAAGTTGAAGGCATCGTAAACTCCTTGAGATATTCTTTCTTTAAGATGTTCTCCGTGAATGGAGTTCTACTTGGCTCAGAACCCCAATCTTCATTCTTTCTCCATATATTCTCCTCTAACAATTGCTTAATCATATCCACAATATGCTGCTCATTGGCTTGGTAATTCGAAGGACGAATTTCAAGAGCTGTACCAAGTGTTTGACTCTATAATTGGTCTTGAATTGCTCGTTGATATCTACTTAGCTCCTTAGCGACTATTTTAACACCTACATCCTGAGCTTCCACCGCTAGTCCATCCTCATTTACGGCTTCTTGCAAGATGTCCTTGAAATCGGATAAGTTGATGATCTCATGTTCTTGCTCCTCTAAGGGCCTCAGATTCAGGTCGGTATCGATCTGATTATGATCCATACGAATCTGATTTCCATAACAGGGGCTTTTCCAGTTTCTCCAGCATTCCACCATACCGTTCCAGCAGTCTGTACCCTACTTTTGCTTTCCATCCCTTCTGTTTTGACCGAAAGTAGATGAGTAGTTTTCTTTAGATCCAATAGGTGACGCTTCTCTCATATCCTTCCTGGGTCTTTGAGACTGCTAGATTAGCAAGGCTATTCTAGCATCCATCTTGTCAAGGAGAGTCTTCTGAGTATCTCCTATCTTTTGATTCAGCTACGCCATTATTTTCTCAATTTCCACTCTTGTGACCATCTCTTAAGGGGTATGTGGTCCTGGCAACATAGTTGTTGTTGGTAAGTTACCTCATCCTAGTGGGAAGCTCCTTCTTCTCCACCTACTAGTGCTCTGGATCTACTAGGTTTCCTTGTTGGTGTCGTTAATTCCAATATGAAATTTCTTTAAAACTTTATATTAAACCCTTATGGATCTAACCTCTGAATGCTTTAATCCACAATAGACAGATAGATCTATGCCTAAGAGTCTTCTTTCTCAATGAAAGTATCAAAAATGTTACACCAAAAAGTGCCACAACACCCCCAAAATGAATTGAAATAGAGAGATCTAGCTATAAACAGTAAAAATAAATAGTAAAAGACACGCAAGCTTTTATAGTGGTTCGGAAAATTTTAGGCATATGTCCACTTTAATCTTATTATTAGAGATTGTTTGTCACAAGTAAAAGGGATTTTTGGTTCTAACAATCTAGATTGGTCAAAAAGCAGCTCCCTTTGTGACAAGGCCATGTAGAGAGAGAATGAAGAAGATGAAGCATCAAAAGTCATTTCTGAGTTGCCATATGCTTACTATTTATGAAGAAATCATCTTAACGAAATTGTTGAATCTTGAAATACCATGTTTGACTCTAGATCCGAGAATGTAGGAGAGAAGACGAAGTCCTCTAACCAATAAAATCATCTCGGTATCGATTAGAAGTGATTGATACTAACTTGATTTATTGATTGCTAGTTGTGCCATCTTCTTATACTTTGTCTTCTTGCTTCGATCCATCAAATTCCAAACACTTTACCTTGGAAATTAGGTTGTAACTGAGAGGTTCAGAGACATCTAGTATTTGTCCTTATCTTTAGAGCCTTTTGAAGTTGTTCCCCACACCTTTAGAAATAGGTCCCGGGACGATCACTTTTTCCAGCTTCTTATTGGTCATAGCTCCAAAGTCCTCTGGAATGCACAAAAATATGTATATACTGACCAGAAAAATGGTCAGTGTAACATCCCCTATCTGGAGGCTTGAAGCTAAGTGTTATAGATGCTGCAGCCATCCATAGTATTAACTTCTAGTGACCAAATATGGTAATGTTAATGGTATCCATAATATCAGAAACACTTGAATATGAAATAAAATCATCACATCTTAAAACATTTTTCTGATTACATTTCAAAATAGCATTTCATATCCAAGTTACATAATCCTAAACGTTTCCCAGGTTCAAAGCAAATATAATTATTATAAAATACGCCAAGAGCGACATATGAAGATGCCCCCTTGGATGACCAGAGTATTAAATAGCCATAACTAACTTAATACAACACAGCGGAATAAAAAAAACCAAAACATCAACTCCTATATAGCTATCCGTCAGCCTCCTGCTTGTCTTCGGAAGCTTTATTCATCAACCTACTAAACCTAAAAATCCTCAACCCTCAGCCTACTTAAATCAATTTTGAGCACCCGAGAGTTTAGGGGGAAAAACATAAACTTCGAGTCAGGCATAGAGCCTGGTGTGAATAATACTATACATCTCGGTTATTTGATATTAAGTGAGATCACTCCGCTTAGTGGAACGGGTTTCCCATCACTAATATCCTTTTAAAACATATCTTTTACAAATCATAATCCTACAACCAAAACTGGTTAAAACTGTAAAGCATTATCATGTAAACATACATATCAGGTAACAAATGGACTATCTGTCCGAACACTATAGTTTTGTTTGGCTAACTACTAACCTTTGGCTGACTCGAGCCTACCAGACAATATAAACAAATAATCTAACATCTATTAGATACTCCTCTTCTGGACGGTCTGTCCCTAACTTACTTTCTCCAGGCCAACTGATCTTAATGGTTCTGTGGGCTCACCAATAACCTACCTCTGTACAAATATATTCCTTTCTGTGTGTAACGTCATTTTAGTCTTACCTGTGACAAAGCCCTACACACTGGAATTTTGGACTAAATTAGCTAGGGGCTAATAGCTAATGTATAGGGCACGACCCTATACCAATCTCATCTAGTATACAAATACCTAAGTCATTTTACTTAGGGTAATCTTCCCTTAAATTTTCCTTGAAAACCTTTTCTTCTCAAATAGATTTAAACCTTTAAATCATACTTTAAACAAGGAAAATAAATTCTATGCTTTACTCAAATCACCTTGCCATGTTATATATAATTTACTCAAAACTTTGTTGATGAAAACATTAAGCCTTTGAAAGTATCCCTTTCGAACCCATTTAAAGTACCCCTTTCGAAACCAATTAAAACATTAGGCCGAAAGGCCAAAACTTACCTTTTGAAACCATTCTTATAAACCTTTCGAAACCATTGAAAAACCTTTCCTTTGAAAGCTCTGCAACGACCCGTACATTTTTAATAATTAAAGTTGTCAATTTAATAAGATTTTGGTAAATAAATTTGGAAGAAATAAAAAGACTTTGTAATTTAATAATGAAATGAATGCCAAAATGAAATGCAACAATGTATTTAAAAACTAATTATTAACAATTGAAATGAAATTACAATTCATTTAAGTAATGTAATTTATTATACTTGGCTATTAATTTATGTAGGAAAACAAATGCAAACACTAAAATTTATAAATGGTTTAGTATGAAATAAATGACCATTGAATAAAGATTGGGTATATAAGAATGGTAACATGTGTTTGGGAACAATGAATTCAAAAGTGTGATTAAAAGTTATAGTAACGGTTGTAAGTTACTATTTAATTGGTCTATTAATCTAGTTGTAAATGTTACATTTGGGTATAAAACTGAATATAAGTGAATAAATGTAAGTGTGGTATGGATAAATGAATTAGTATATAGTTCATGGTTGGATGAGTTAAACATTTTGTAAGCAATTATGATATTAGTGGAAATAATAAACTGGAATGTAATATAAAGATAATGATAACATTTATTGCAAGTTACATTTTATTTAGGCTGCTAAATTTAAAGTTGGAAATCAATTACATTTAAATGTAAGTAAATGTTCATTAATATGAGATAGGACAGTAATTGTAAAGTGTGAATGTAATGAAATAAATGGAAACGTATATTTTAGTCATAGATAAAAATAAAAGAATGAAACCTAGTTGAATAAATTGATCAAGGTTTTAATTATAATAAATGTAAATTTGGATTTTGTTTGTAATTTATTTTCCAAATACAATAATATAAACATTTTCTGAAAATTTTATATTTTGGTCAAACTTTGATTTTATTTGAAAATTTGAAAATTAAATTTTTTAAATTCTGATCTTTTATTTGAAGCTGTATGTAATTCAAATATCCGTTATGCTTTTCGTTTCATTAAATTCTGATTTATACTTTGTAAATTGGATAACATATAGCGCTTTAAAAACAATTAATTTCTTCGTTTATTTTATATGTTTCTATATCCATCTCCTTATTTTATTTTTCTATTGTGTTTGTATAAACTTTATTTTTATTTATTGAATGTTTCTTTGTATACATATCTTGTAATTAATGGCTAGGAAACAAATTTTTTAGACGTATGTTGCTTTGATTTAATTTGGCATAGGTTACATTTGGTTTATTTCTTGCCTTTATTTGCTTGTCCTCTTAAATTCCTACCATAGCTGTTCCTAAATTGTAGTCGTTCATACCCGATCAATTCACGTGAAAAAGAAGAGTATCCATCTCATTTTCCATTTGTTTCTTTTTATTAAATAGGTAACAAATCCCTTCGAATCTCTAGCCGTTTAAAACATTTAATTGCTTGCCGTTTTCTTTCCACTTGATTAGCCGTGAAAAAAAACTCCTCTAGTAATTACTTATCCACGTACAAAAACTTTCCCCACATCTCATTCTCACGTTCATTTTCATTCTTGAGTGTAAGTTTTTCCATGGCTTCTTCCTTTCTTATTCTCATTTTTCATTTTGTTTTCACTTTGTCTCAAAGCAAGTGCTCGGCCTCTACCCATCCTCCTCCTCCACCGACCATCACCACCACTTCATCACCACCCATGACCGACCTCCATCACCATCTCCACTGGCCAGACCATGGCCGTGACCACCATGAAGACTCCATCACCAAACTTGTTGAAAACCTAGCCAAACTCCTATTTTCCTTCACCTCCTCTTCATGTACTTCGGCCGCAACAAATTCCACCACCTATTTGCTTTGTCATGACCTTTATCCATCATAGCCGTGCCTATGTGTGGTGTGGTCAAGCCCAACCATGGCCTAGCCACTTGATTGATTTAAAGCAAGGTTATGTCACTTTGATTCATTCTTTTCATTGTTTTAATCTATAAATCTTTGTGTTGAATTTTATTCTTATAATTTTGTAAATTGTTTGTATACAAGATTAGATCTTGACTCTCCATCACAAAAAAAATCTTGATCGTGCCTTGTCGTGCTTTTCGGAGTTGCTGTGTATCTCTAGTTTGTTATCTCCAGCTTTAAAAAGGTGAGTTTTATCACTCTAGACATATGTACTTATATTATTGTGAAATGATGACAAGTGGATCTGTATAAATTGATATGTTATTCATACATGCGTGTGATATATTATATGATGTTAAATGCTGTTTATATACCTGTTACATTACCTGATATGTTATACTGTTCATTTTAATTACTGTATCTCACACTGCAAGCTCCCTCTCACTATGGGTTGAAATGATACATACCCGAACGGACATTAGAATAAGGAAAAATCATTATGGGCTGAAATGATAGGCTCGAGTGATTTTTATTGTATTTTTATTATATTTTATTTGACTTGGGATTGCGGGTTTGAAATGATAGAACCCTGATTTTTCTTTTTTTAAATTACGGATTGAAGCGATACATATCCGTATCACTTGACCTAGGTTAGAAAATATTATACGGGCCCATGGTTATATTTATAAATAATATTTTCCTAAAAATTATTAAGTATTTTGAATGTTTAAATATATGAAATTTGAGCTAAAGATTTGATTTAAATGACTTAAATAAAAGAAGATATTGGTTTTCTATAAGTTAAGATTTTATAAGTCAACAAATGGCTTTAATGAAAATTTTAAAGATGTGTTGGTTTTAAATAGAATTTAAAGACATTTATTGATGTTAAATAACTCAATAATTGAATTTGACTTAATATGGAAGTTTTAAATCTAACCTAGTAATTGTTATGAATTTTAAGTGCTGTCATTTCTGGAAATAGACTAAGTTCTAAAATAACAAAGAGCTACTGTAGCACTTTGTAGGTGCTGTTTTTGCTGAAACTAAACTATAATTTTGAATAACCAGAGAGCTACTGCAGCACTTTGTAAGTGCTGTTGCTGCTGAAAGTAAACTGTTTTGAAATAATAACTAAATACCTACTGTGGCACTTTATAAGTGCTGCTGTTTCTGAATTTGACAATGTTTTGAAATTTTACTAATATATCTACTGTAACACTTTATAAGTGCTGTTGTTAGCTGAAAATACAATGTTTTGGAAATTTTATAATTGAATGAATGAACTTAGAAATGCTACAACTTTGAAATGAATATTATTTGATAATGAATTTCAATGGTTTAAATGAATATTATTTTAAGGGTGTTATGATTTTCTAAGTATTATGATTTTCAAAGAATAGCATTTCTAAATCGTTATGATTTCAAAATATTATGGTTTCAAAGTGTTGGGTTTCAGAGTTGTTATAACTTTGAAAAGTACTATGGTTTTGAAAAATGAAATTGTGTGAAATTGTATTTAATTAAGAATTGTCTTAAAATATATTAACTTGGAACTTATTGAAATTGAAGATTTAAGAATGTGACTTTATAAAGTGGTTTGGTTTAAGATGATTTAAAGGAATATTTCAAGTTTAATAAATTTAAGGAAGTATTCAGTGATTTGGAAATTTGGGTTTATTTAAATGATATATTGATTTGGCTTTTGAAATGAAATAATATAGTATTTAGTTTTAAAATGGATATGATATTTTGGATTTTAAAGTATAAATGATTTTTAAATAAATATCCATGGGTTATAATAACGGTTAGTTGGCAAAGAGACCGGGATCGGATATGGGCATACTCTCTGTCGATACCGAAAACCACTTTGACAACCGTGTACGCGGTGGAGATTCCAGAATGAAGTAGGATGGTGGCGACGATCCTATTAAGGTAAGAACGTGGACCTGACTCCCGTGAGTTGGCATAAGGTGGCTAAAACAGGAGCGATTGACGGGCCAATGAGGTAGCACCTCTGATCGGACGCATTTCTTTGATACCATTCTATTACTTTGTGATTTATTTGGTGGCCACCCTTCGATTTTTGATTTGGGAGTGTGTTCTGAGATGGGCGGTAGTGGCTGCTATGCGTTTCCACCAGCCCGGATGCGTAATTTGTATATCTACACTGGCATTGCCTAGTTGTGCTGTGTCACCTACCATATCGAGCTTTACTACGAGTTTGGATTTGTGTTGTAGCCTGTGGAGTATTGAGGGTAGCTCCCGATCTGTGGTATGCTGATACTGGATAGACTACTGGGACTATTATGTGTTAAGGGCTATATGGGTAACCCCTTAACGCTATTTAAAAGTAAGATTATTTTATTATAGACATTATTATAATAGAGAATATTATTACATAGTAGATAGTTTAACAGATCCTTAAAGAATGTGTGATCCCAAGCATTCTTTAAGTTACTTGTGCATTTTATTACAGTTCACTTGAGTTGGTTTACATTGTATAAGTATGTATGTCATAACTCGAGTGTTTTGTGTTTTGCTTTATGCTCGGGTCAGACTGAGTGATACAGCATTTGAGACTCACCTTTGGAGTTGGAGCTTTTCTTGGAGATCCAGCTATCTATTTCGCTCTCAGTTATCAGTTGAATCCAGTGATGTATTCTGATTTATACTTGATTATCATATTGAGACTTCTGTTGTATCTTGTTACTTCTGTTATATCTTGTTAACTCTGATGTATATATATAGTAGCTTAATGAACTACTATTTCTTTGCTTCCGCTGCATTGTTATATTACTCTGTGTCTATGATCTGTGATTTATTTACTGTATATTCTGAGTTATTGCCAAATTTTATTTACAATCTATTGTTTTGAATTATTCAAGTCTGGCATGTGTGGATTTATTGTCGATTTGAATGGTCCAAAATAGTGGGTCGTTACAAGCTATAAAACCTTAGGCATCCTATCTTTAAAACACTTAAACATTGCTTTTCAAAAAAATTGGAAAACCTTTCCTTTCAAACCTTTCGAAACTATTGGGGAACCACCCCTTCGAAACCTTCATTAAAACCTTTCGAAAGAATTAAAACATCAAACCTCTCAAAACCATTTGGGTTCAGGTAAAACATGTGGAAAACCTTTCGAAACCATTAAAAACTATCTTCTTCGAAACCTTTGGGTTCTACCTTCAACAGAACAGAAGGATCATAAAAAATTTAAGTCGAAAGCACTCCTTCGAAAGCATTTCCTATGTAAAGAAGTGAAGGTGTTGAAACCAACCCTTCGAAAGCATTGCAGAAGTGGCTTGGATTTTAAAACAAAGAATACCTTCTGAAACCATTTGCTTCGAAAGGTAAAAAGCGACAGCTAGGGGTTTCGACTCCTTCGATGGCATATTCTTAAAATAAAGGCGCAACCCATTTCGAAACCTTTCCTTTAAAACATTTGATTCAGTCGAAAACCAACCAAGTTAAAAGCATTCCTTTCAAAAGCAAAGTAGGCGCATTTACATTTCAAAACAAAGTAACGCTTCAACCCCATCAGAACCCCATGTTTCGACCCAGTTCCTCCTGCCTATGTCCAATTCGCTACATACCAAGCTTTGATATCATGCGCATTGGTTTCGATGGTGATGGAGGCGAAAGAATCCAAGCGGAAGTAGGGTGCCGGAAGTGGTGAAACATGTATAAAGCACGTTTATACAGATTTTTATCTTTTTAAAGTAATCTTTTCAACTAACCCGCCTTGTTTGTCAAAATATGATTGGTTGCAAATTTTCTTTTCCAAGAGCACTGCCAAAAACAATTTAAATAATTTACAAAATACTCCTTCTCCTTTTATAAATATATAAAACGTTTAAGTCTCTTACCTTAAAATAATTTTATATATCTATTAAATCACGTAGGAAAATTTTATAAAAATTCCAGAAAATCATTTTTAATATGTTTTCCAACATATATTTATTTCAAACCCAAAACAAAAATAATTTAGTCGTAAATTATTTTAAACCCAAATAATCATTTTATTAACTAGAAAATTAATATTAAATCCACATAAATTCATAAAATTATGAAAATTGAAACCCATTTCTAAAATATCATTTCTGATTTAAATCTAAAATCACAAGGCATTTTGTAATGGCCCGTTTTTCCATACCCTTTGAATCGACAATAAACCACACATGTCCAACTCAAATTGCACGAATAAGAGGATCATTAAGGGTAGAAAGAAAATAAAGATTTAAAATAAAATTTAATTAGTCAAATCATGTCTTTTCACTTTTATACATTTATTTTAACTTTTCAAAAGTAAACCTCTTTTGTCTTTTAGTGCTAAATGTTTAAATGTTTTAAAACTTTGTAAAGTTGTATTTATGCAAATGTGTATGTTAGAAAATGTATCAAGTTGCAATAACTTGACGACAACTTGTTTTGGTTGAAAACGGTGTTTTTGTCGACAAATTTTACAGTCAAAATTTGACATTTTTGTTAAGCTATATATTGATGTAAACCAAACTTTAAAATGAACTTTTTACTTCTTTAAATAAATTAAAACATGTCTCTTTATATTTTAAAATCATATTTAATTAATATCAAAATCTCTAATTTTACAGTGTATGTAAAACTGACAAAATGCGACAAATTTTGGTTATTTTTGTAAAACAATTCTTAACATACTTTTAAATCTTTTAACATACTTTTATTATCTTTATTAGATGTTTTAAATAAGATTTAACTTATCAAACAATTATTTAAATCCATTTATTCAAGCCTTTATTTATTTTTAACAAAACTTAACTTTTGTCGATTTGTTCTAAAATCCAAATTTATACTTTTTAATTTATTAACTATAAGAATAGATAATTATTTATTATATAACATATTTATTTAAGAATTTAAATTCCTTTTAAATTTAAAATGAACGAAATCTCTCATTTTCGAAGTATCGAAATTACGGGTCGTTACATTCTCCCATACTTAAAAGCATTTCGTCCTCGAAATGAAAGTTAGATAAAGGAATCTATCTTATACTTGTATCCTCAAATATTTTGGCTTAATTATACTGATGATAGAAAAGAAGAAGGTTGATATCATAACAACACTTAAACAAATGATGCCAAACATACATACAGAGATTTCCCACACTAACCTAAGTACTTATCACGTAGTTAAGGTTATATATACATACATCAAGTCATACTTCTATCATACTCATCCTAGTGCGTACTACATACTTAAGATAATATATACAACAACCAAACAAGACTATACATCCAAAAATAATCACACTGATACTGTATCAATATAAATGAATACATCCAACATAACTCATTCCTTGACCTGAGCATGTACTATACCTGAGGTCTATATATACACACATATCAAAAAATCAGTCCAACCCTTATATCTTATTGTCTACTATTTAAGATAACTATCCAACTACCATGTGGACAAACCGAAAAAATCATACTATATGTGATATTTGATTTAATCTATTATTCGAATCCACAACTTTACTTCCGAACTAGTATCGATCCCCCGATTTTCTAGTGCGGACTTTGATCAGACTTTTTGATCACAAACCTCTGCTTTCCTTGCATAGCTCTCAACTATGATAGAAAACTCTAGTACATAATCACAAACTCTCAGCAATGTTCGCCTTCAAGAATTGAGTGATAAATCCTTTCTCGGATTGGTGTAAACACCTCAAAGTTCTGTACTCAAATCTTAGATCAAAAATTTATGTGCCGAAATGATCTACGTTTAACTTATGTACTTATTCACATTCATTTTTACCTAACATATTTTTCAAAATTTCTATTAATCCAAGTTTATTTCACAGCCATTTACTTTATACTTAATCCATTATTACTTAAGCATACAAATATAACTTAAACTTGTATAATATACCTTTACTTCCTAAGAGTATATATACATATCCTCGAAGTTCAAATCGTTATTACTTCAATTAGGGTGTTTAACTAATGAGGAACTCTACTATTATCTCAAATAATAAGTTAAAAGACTTAATCCTTAATTTTATTTATCTAAGTTAATTTAGCTTACATTATTTATCTTATCCAGATATTAATAAGACAACTTTACTAAGTGTACATCTTTTTCTTACTAATTCTATGATTATTAACTTATTTACTATCCATTTTCTAAATCAAATTTCTTAACCATAAATCCATCAAATACCTTAAGTCAAATTGTGAAACTTAATTCACATGGTATTTGTTGCTTAAATATTTTCATCCAACAATCAAACTACTAACCATTTTATTCAAAACTTTCCCTTTTTTTAACCTATCCACTTCCAATCTTACTTCATTTTGAATTACAAATGTTACCCTAAATGTATCACTAATTCAAAGTTTTATATCAGGATGATACTTCTTATACCTCTTATATCTAAATTTCACTTTGATTTTAACCTAATCAAAGAGTCAAAATTTCGAATTATCTTAACTCCCTTATAAGTTATAGAACTTACCCTTTTATATAATATTTACCTAAAATCTCAATTTTGGCTTATTTTTTTTTTCATTGATAAGAATTTTTCTAAGTGTGCATTTTCTTTTTACATTCTCTAATTACAACTTCTAACTTCAATTTTATTATCAAATATCTTATAGTCAAATCGAGAATTTTACTTCACAAGATATTTGTACCTAGCTTTTAAATCCATCCATTATGGTGATCATTTAATCATTATTTCTTAATAAACAAATGTATAGGGGTATATGATTAAAGTTCTAAATTCTAGCTTTCAGCTAATTGATTCTATATGGAATATCTTATAGTCAAATCGTGCAATTCTAATCACAAGATATTCGTACTTTAGTTTTACTAAACAAAATTACAATCAATCCTTGATTACTAATCCAAAAATAATGATATCCCCTTTAATATTTAAAATATAAAACCAAAGGTAAAATTATTTCATTTACCAACTTTATTTAAAACAAAATCATTTTTATAAAATTAACAAATACGCGCTCATATATACTCTCATAACTCATTCTAGGGTGTTACTAACACTATCTCTAATGAGTTACTCATCCTAGGATATTACTAATCCTATCTTTGATGAGACTTTACCCATAACAAAGCCAAGGTTCTCGCTTAACCTTCACCTCTGATACCAAATGTAATGGCCCGTTTTACCGTACCCTTTGAATCGACAATAAACCACACATGTCCAACTCAAATTGCACTTATAAGCGGATCAATAAGGGTAGAAAGAAAATAAAGATTTAAAATAAAATTTAATTAGTCAAATCATGTCTTTTCACTTTTATACATTTATTTTAACTTTTCAAAAGTAAACCTCTTTTGTCTTTTAGTGCTAAATGTTTAAATGTTTTAAAACTTTGTAAAGTTGTATTTATGCAAATGTGTATGTTAGAAAATGTATCAAGTTGCAATAACTTGACGACAACTTGTTTTGGTTGAAAACAGTGTTTTTGTCGACAAATTTTACAGTCAAAATTTGACGTTTTTGTTAAGCTATATATTGATGTAAACCAAACTTTAAATTAAACTTTTTACTTCTTTAAATAATTAAAACATGTCTCTTTATATTTTAAAATCATATTTAATTAATATCAAAATCTCTAATTTTACAGTGTATGTAAAACTGATAAAATGCGACAAATTTTGGTTATTTTTGTAAAACGATTCTTAACATACTTTTAAATATTTTAACATACTTTTATTATCTTTATTAGATGTTTTAAATAAGATTTAACTTATCAAACAATTATTTAAATCCATTTATTCAAGCCTTTATTTATTTTTAACAAAACTTAACTTTTGTCGATTTGTTCTAAAATCCAAATTTTTACTTTTTAATTTATTAACTATAAGAATAGATAATTATTTATTTTATAACATATTTATTTAAGAATTTAAATTCCTTTTAAATTTAAAATGAACGAAATCTCTCATTTTCGAAGTAGCGAAATTACGGGTCGTTACACATTTAGATGTCATTTAATAGGGTTTTCATATCAAAACAAATCATAAAACCTATATGAATAAACATAAATCATCAACAAGCATATATAAACATTTAATCATTCAAAAATATGGCACAACCTTGCAAAATAATTCGAATTAACCTTAAAACCAAAAACAATAGAAAATATGAGATGTAATCATTATTCACCTTAGCTTTGAGATTAAGGAGTTTGAGATTTGAATGGTTAAATGTTGATTTGCTTCTTCCTTCAGCTTTTCTTCCTCTTTTATCTTCTAATGGTGGTCGACCTCTATTTTAAATTTTGAATTATGAAATGAACGTGTAGTATGAGATACATGAGGGTTTAGGGTATATGGTTATGTCTCATTTCTATTTTACCCCTTTTCTATTTCATTTTAACTCATCTTTAGTTCATTTGTTAACATAGCAAGGCTACCCCTTATTAATCAAAAATCTAAATCCCCTAATCATCACTTTATTTTATTTAATTAAGTTAATTAAATATCCTAAATAATGTTACTAAAAATTAGGGTCGTTACTGACAGGGACGCGGAAGATGATCTTAAGGCTATTTAACACTAGAGGGGGGTGAATAGTGTTTTAAGAATTTCTTTAAAACTTCTTTGATTTAAATTGAATTAACTAACTTAATGCAAATACATAATCACAGATCAAATCACAGAATCACAAACAGATGCAAATATAAATAAAAAGCAAGTAAAGGAAAGAACACACCAGGAATTTTATACTGGTTCGGTGTTACCCTAAATCCAGTCCCGCACAACCCGTACGGCTTTCTATTCAATAATAATCTAGATTACAATCCCTCGATTCCAAGGCAACGAGGTACACCCTCTAGATTCTCATGTCTCTGGGTAGAACCACTTGATTCACAAGACACAAGTTCACCCGATCGATTTCCAAGGACACGATCACACCTTTATAACTCCACACAAGTTTCTTTGAGTACAAATGTATCTATAACTCTGATAAGCACTGAGATTCTTTGAAGAGAGTGGCAGAGAATCAAACTAGAGATATTCTGGTTTTGATTCACTTAAGATTTCGGCAGAATATGGATAGGATGATTAGAAAATAAGATAAGAGAGTAAAGAGGAGAGAAAATAAAGAAAGTAGTTACAGGAAAACGTCCATAACAGTCTCTATTTATAGAGAATGAATGGATGTGTCCATTCGAAGAGGTTTAAGCGAATAGACACTTCTTTTGAAAACAACCTTTGCTGTAACGGGAAGCATGCCGACATGACAGGTAAATAGGATGTCGACATGGTCTAGTAAAAAGTGATGATTTGCTTTACTTTGAAAATGATGATTTAAAACATATGCAACTTTATTCAAATGGAATCTATGTATTTGTAGAAGGTATTTAGAAGTAGAAATACTTATGAATGTATATATGTAGATATACTAAAATATATTTAAAATCAAAGTAAATAAACTAAAGTAAATATAATATTAAAATAGATTTTGAGGCTAAAATATCAAGGACAATTTTGAAATCAAAATATAACAAAATGATAAATATGATTTTGAGGCTAAAACATTTTTGGAAATGTGAACGAAGGTTTTTCTTTTGAAAAGGAATATTTGAAAATCATTTTATAAAACAAGAGATAATTTTGAAAATCATTTTGAATCAAAATTAGTGGATAACAAAATAGGGCTACTATCCATTCCACTAGATATTTCGTGAGTTCCATCTCACTAGGGTTCCATCCCTTTAACAAGAACGAAGTGGATTCCATTCCACGAGTAAATTAGATAAAAAAGAATGATAGTGCTTTCAAGGAGTTTTAACAAATATCTAACCTAACTATGTTATTTGTCTTGAACTCTTGAATATCTTGAATCTCATGAGTCTTCAATCTTGAACTCTTGATCTTTGTCTTCATCAATTTTGTTTTCTTTACTGTATAGTCTTCTTTTGTTGATACCTGCATATAGATTTCCTGCACATATATATTTTATAACACTTCTATAGTTGTTGTCATCAAAACCACTATCCTATGGACTAACAGTTATAGTCAGCACCAACCTCTCACTTAATCAAATTTTGTGCTCCTTTTCTTTGGAGTCTATTCCACTAATAAACATGCTCTCAAGTCCTTGAACCACTTCGTCTTTATCCCAATTTCCAGATTCGTTTGAAAGCAGCTTGGTACAAAAGCCGAATAATAGGGAAATTATTATCTTTACTTAATTCTGTTTTATTTTGCTTCAGTTTTTTATTTATTTAATATATACATAAATTTAATTTATCTTTAATTTAAAATGTAATTAGTTTTATTTTATCTATTAAAGATTCATACTAGTAATATGAATGTCAACATATAATGTAATAAACAAGAAATATATGAAATGAACAATGTAAGGTATTAGATCATTGTAATTTATGATAACACCGTATAAATAAACATACGATTTTTATAACTAATATAATATCTTCTCAATATATTTTTCATATTTATAGAGATAAATGTGTGTGTATATATGATAATATATGTATATAATTTATTTATATTATATATATTTTCCACATGCATATAAAAATGAAATAAAAATAGTGATTTTCTCGACTAACATATACATATACATATGTGTGTATGTTTAACTAAGAGAGAAACTCTATAAACAATGGTTAAAGGCCGAGGTAATTCTTTCAATCTTGATTCCTATTTTTGATGAAAAAATGATCATCGATTTGAGTAGAGCACTCGTATATTTATTGATAAGAATCAAAACTTATCAACATACCTGATAGGCCAGTTATTAAAGACTCTTGTGTTAGTCCTTGAAAAGAATGGTTTTGATGACAACAACCTTAGGACTTGTTATAAAATATAAATACTAACATTATAGTTTAGATATATATATATATATGTATATGCAGGATATAAACATGCAGGTACTGAGAATGAAGACTGTATAGTATAGAGACTCAAGATCGAAGACAACAAGATTCAAGACTCATGAGTATCAAGATATCAAGAGTTCAAGATTTCAATAGTACAAGACAAGTATCAAGTCTAGAATTATGTTAAAACTCCTAGAAAAGCACTGACATCTTAAAATCCATTTTATTCGTGGAATGGAATCCACTTCGAGCTTGTTAAAGGGATGGAACCCTAAGTAGGATGGAACCTACGAAAAATCTAGTGGAACATTGTTTTGTATCCACTAACCTTTATTCAAATGTTTTACAAAATTATATCTTGTTTTCAAAATGATTTCAAAATCTTCCTTTTAAAATCAAAAACATCTATCCTGGTTTTTAAATATTTTAGCCTCAAAATAATCTTTATTTTCAATATCAAATTATCCTTGATTTTAAACTATCTTTTAACTATTATATATTTAACTTTTAATATTTATACTTCGATTTAAATATGAAATTATAGTTAAATTTTATATATATCAAAATATTATTCTCTATACTTATTTATGTATTTTAACTATAGTAAAGTATATTTATAAAGTTTAAAATAGTGTTAATACAAGATAAAAGTTATTTTCAAAGAAAAACAAACTATCAAAAATTCCTTAGGCATGTCGACAACCCCTATGGACCATTGTCGACATGGTGTCAGTTAACTTCAAAAGTTTGAATTTCAAAAGAAGTGTCTATTCGTCATAACCTTTTACGAATGGACATGGCTGTTGTTCTACTATAAATAGGGGATGTTTTTAACAAATTTACATTCATATTTTTCTAATTTCACTTCTCTTCTTCTTCCACATTTCTTTATATACATTTTTACTATTACTCTGTCGAAATCTCCATTGAATCTAACTAGGTCATCTCTAGTTTGATTCTCTATCACTATCTCAACAAGATCCCAGTGCTATTCAGAGTTATAGGCTTCTTTGTAATCAATCGAGCGAGAAAAGGTGTGATTGTAGCCTGGAAAATCAATCAAGTGAGAAAAGGTGTGATTGTAGCCTAGGAAATCAATTGGGTGAACTTGTTGCTCGTAAAATCAAGTATCTCTACCCAGAGGATTGTGAATCTGGAGTGGTGTACCTCGTGGCCTTGAAATCGAGGGTGTAATTGTAAGAATTGATTTTGAAAGGAAATCTGTACTTGTGTTGCGGAACTGGATGTAGGGTAACTCCGAACCAGTATAAAATCTGGTGTGTTCTTTCCTTTATTGCTTTTACTTTATATTTGCATCTGTGTTTGATTCTGTGATCATATATGTGTCTGAATATTGCATACATTTGTGTTCAAATTAATATAAACTCAAAAAGAATTAGTAATTCCTTAAAACACTTTTCACCCCCCCTCTAGTGTTAATTCTAGCGTTAAGACCCGTAATTCGCATTTCTCACATTTGGTATCAGAGCAAGGTTTTCAAAGTTTCATAATATGAATTTTGAAAATTTCTTTAAAATGGCTATGTTTGAAAAACTTGTTAATACTAGTTTAGAAATATTCAAATCATCATTGCATCTTGAGGCTGCATATAATATATATACAAATTCAAGTTGTCTACAAAATTTTTATGATGTGCAGGAAACATGTTTTATGGGTGTTGAGGAATAAACCCACAATGGAAAAATTGTGCAGATCAAAAAGAATAAATGGATACTCGATAGTGGATGCTCTAGACACATGACTGGTAATCCGGATATGCTGAATGATATAATATACAAAGACGGAGGACTGGTTAACTTTGGAGACAACTCAAAAGGATATGTGGTTGGCTTCAGCAATGTCGGTAACTCTGAAACTCCTATTATTACTAATGTTCTGCTAGTTAAGAATCTGAAACATAATCTGCTAAGTATTAGTCAACTTTGCGATAAAGGATATAAAATTAAATTTGAAAAAGATAAGTGTCACATTGAAGATAATAATTCAACCATAATATTTGAGGGAATTAGGAAAAAGAATATTTATATTCTTAGTATGAAGTTTCAAATGATAACCTGTGTCTTTTGGCAACTACAAGTGACCCTTGGATTTGGCATAAGAGATTTTGGCATTTGAATTTCAAACTCTTATCTAGACTGTCAAAACATGTTCTAGTAAGATGTCTCCCTAAAATGAATTTTAAAGTAGATAGTTTATGTGATGCATGTCAATTAGGAAAACTTAGAAAAAGTTCCTTTAAATTAAAAGATATGATTTCAACTTCAAAACCTCTTGAATTACTTCTTCTTGATTTATTTGGTCCATCTCAAATTCAGTCAATAAATCATAGTAAATATGTTTTTGTAATTATAGATGATTATTCTAGATTTACATGGACAATAATTTTGAAACATAAAAGTGATACTTTTGAAAGTTTTAAGAACTTTACAAAAAGGTATCAAAATCAACTTTTTGTAAAAATTATAACCATTCGTAGTGATCACGGTGGTGAATTTGAAAATGAAAAGTTTGAGGAATTCTGCAGTAAAAAGGGAATAACTCACAATTTTTCATTTCCAAGAACTCCACAACAAAACGGAGTAGTAGAACGTAAAAATAGGACGATTCAAGAGTGTGCAAGAACTATGCTTTCAGATGTAAATTACCAAAACATTTTTGGGCAGAAGCAGTTGCTACCGCCTGTTATATTTTAAATAGAATTTTAATTAGACCTTTAACTGATAAGACATCTTATGAACTTTTTCACGAAAAGAAACCTAAGGTATCTTATTTTAGAATTTTTGGAAGTAAACGTTTTATTTAAATAAAAAAGATAACTTAGATAAATTTGATCCTAAATCCGACAAAGGTATCTTTATCGGATATTCTAATAGAAGTAAAGTATACAGAGTGTTTAATTTAAGAACTAACACCATCGAAGAAATAATGCAAGTTTCATTCGATGAAAATCTCAAAAATTTTGAAGATACAAATGATGAAGAGGATTTAATGACTCAAAATCAGGAGTCAACTGAAACTAATAATGAAATTAATCATCCTAATAAAAAGATTAAACTTTTAAAAGATCATCCTATAGAAAATATACTAGGAGATATACAATCTGTTGTTACAACTAGAAATCAACTAAGTAAAATGAGCAATGTAGCCTTTATATCGACCATTGAACCCAAAAATCCAAAAGAAGCATCAACTGATGATTCATGGATTTTGGCTATGCAAGAAGAACTAAATCAATTCACTAGAAATGATGTTTGGGAACTTGTTCCTAGACCTGAAAATAAAACTATAATTGGAACTAAATGGGTTTATAAAAATAAAATGAATGAACAAGGTGAGGTCGTTAGAAATAAAGCCCGGTTAGTCGCTCAAGGTTATTGTCAAGAAGAAGGAATAGATTGTGATTAAACCTTTGCTCCCGTAGCAAGATTAGAAGCCATTAGGATTCTACTTGCTTTTGCAAATCATAATAATTTCAAATTATTTCAAATGTATGTTAAAAGGGCCTTTTTAAATGGATTTGTAAAAGAGGAAGTATATGTTGAACAACCACCACTTTTTGAAGATGAAAAATTACCAAATCATGTTTACAAACTTAAGAAAGCTCTATATGGTCTAAAACAAGCTTCTAGAGCTTGGTATGATAGACTAAGATTGTAATACCCCAAAATTTTGTGAAAAATTATTTTAATGAGATAATTTAAATTTTGAAATATTTAGATTTAATATGGTAGAATTTTTGGGATTAAATAATGTGCAAGGATATGTATGCATATGCACACTGGAAATGGCACAGGGAAAATCCAAGAATTTGTGAAAAAAAAAGAGGAGACAGAAAAGTTTTATTTAAAAATAAGAAAGTGAATTCTTATTTAAAGTATTGGATTTTAACTTAGGCCAAACCAAGTTAAAAATGAAATATATACCTATATGTATTTTTATGTGAAACATGGGGGAAATTAAATAAAAATAAATAAATATTTATATACCTATACACATGTATATTTTCTGTGAGCGGAAAATGTTAAAGTTAAGCAAGAAGAAATAGCATCAAAAAGGACATGAAATATAATATGACTGAGTCACACATTTATCATGACTTGGGTGAGTATACAAAAATAGCTATTTTCTGGAAAAAGTAAAGAGAAAGGAGTACTAACCATAATTGGCTAAGGTAGCCAGGGTATCAAGGAGGGAAATGTGAAAACATAAAAATGCAAAATACATGATTTTAGCTAGGACAAAAGTGGAATTTTATCTTGGTAAAACCCTAGAGGAAAACATTTATATAAATAGGCAGTTATAACCAGAAAATAATTTTACCCAAGTTACTTAAAAATAAGAAAGAAAGAAAGAAAAAAAAGAAGAAAGGGAGAAACATATAGGGATTTTTGATCAAAGGCAGGAAGAACTTAGGTGAGTGATCTCACTAAATTCATGGCATTAAGAATTGATATGAAGCAGCCAAATTTCTATATTGCTATTTGCATTTTTTTTCTTGGTTTTGTTGAACATGATTTTATCAATGCTCTTTGGATGATTCTGATCTGTCATGATTTTTATTATGGATGTTTTTGGATGATTTTTGATCTGTCATGATGTTTCCTTCTGATGTGTAACCCACTATTTTTTTTACTGCATTTAGAAAAGCCAAGAATACTCTTAACTGATATGGATCTCTGGCATGGAAATTTTAATAAAGAAAAATATTATGAGCTGCATTATACTTTGTATAAGTGCTGAGGCTAAAAAAAATTAGGGGTGCAATAGAAATTCTATATGTGCTGAGCCCTTAATTAAATAGGTAAACCACAAGTTAAAAATTATGGTTAAGCTAGATCTTGAATCTGGTTCAATCATAATAATTAGCAAATTCAAATAACTCAACATGCCATGTCTCTATTGTTCAGCTGAGAATATCCTTGTATTTCTATTTGAGATCAAAACATCTATTGATCACATCCCTGTAAATGGTTGTCTGCTTATTTCTAGAAAAATTATGCTAGTAAGATGTATGGATGTTTCCATGTTTACAGTGACATGTTCACCTAGCTATATGATGGTAGGATTTAAATTAAAACTACTAGTAAATAAACTAGGGATGGTAGACCAAGAAGGCTGCTGGAATGCTTGTTATATTTGAAGTAGGCAAGTTGGCACATGGTTTGTTTAAGCCCTGAGATCTTTGTGCAATGATGTGAATTAGTTCATTGCAATGTGCCCCCGTGATTCCTTGATAGCAGATGAGGTTAGGAATTTTAAATGGATAATACAACCTACAAATGAAGAAATAGAAACTAGAGCTTTTCTTAAAATTGGTTGTAGTGGAACCATGGTTGTTCCAGTGCTTCTATCTGCAATTATTACATGTTCATGTTTGCTATTTATGTGTATATGAATGATTGACAAAGTTACCATTCATGTACAAAAATTATCTGAAACATAGTAAAACAGATGATTAAAGGAATTGAACATGTAAGAAGGCAGTATATATGCTTATCTTCTATCTGCTTAATGTTATGAATATTTTGTTGTTTCTCATACCAGATCATTGATCTGACCCTTATTTGCTCATGGCATATGGAGGTGTCTCATTTCAAATTGAGGCAGCCACCAATGTTCTTTCAGGGGATGCAAGACTTAAGTAGGAAGGAAGATTATGGCTAATGAGAAAAATGGATAAGCATGCTTGTTAGTTTTAATAAGAGCATAGAATGAGATATCTGCATGTATTCAAGGAAATAGAGTTTTTAAATTTCTTGTTATGTAATGACTTTGTTATGTTGGTTAAACTGGTTGCTAGAGTTGAGTTCTGTTATGTGTAAATGGTTTGAGTACTGAAGTATGGTCTGAGATATGAAAAAAAATATAATATGCTTAAACTATTAGTTATGAAAATCTGTAAAAAGGAATATATATGTATATTTAAGCAGTTGTCTAGCCTAACCTATATTGAGTACTAGGAAAATTTGAGTTATTTATAAGTATTGAGTTTGGGGTAAAATATGGGTTTAAACTGGAGAAATTCTTTTAAGTATTTAATTGTCTTTCACTGGAATATTTTGTAAAACGATTTAAATCCATTTCTGGGTTGTTTTGAGAAGAGTAAATATAAAGCAAAAAGAGCTTCAGATGCTATGCAAATGAATGACATATCATTGTTCCATGATCAAAGTGCCTGGCTGAAACAATCACATGAGTTAACCAGCTTCAAAAGAATGGGGTTCTGGTTGAACATGTTTGATTGTATTTTGACAGTAAAAGGTACTTCAAAATCTTTAGTTTTCTTTTGCAAATGTTTAACCAAAAACTCTCTTTAAAATGCTACAAATAGATGTTCTTATTGCACTGGTTTGAACTATCAAAATCAGGAGACACTCTACATTCTTTTAAACACTTTAAAGTTTAGATTCTTGTCACAGCAAAATTGTATGCAAACACTCAACCCACAGTTGTGTCATATTGGTTAAGATTTAAAACAGAAAAGCAATATTGATTGAATCAAAAGCAGGAGGGTTTCAAAGGAGACACCTAAATTGAAAATGATAAATGTAAATATCATTTTCTAGCACTAGTCACATATCAAACATTTAAACTATGCAAAAAAAATGATAATCTCAAGTATTCTGAGATTATCTGCTAAGATAAAAAAAAATTAACAGAAAGGTCATGGTTAGCATTATAAAATCTAGTATAAATAAATATGCACAGGATCTACTTATATACTGCAAATATCAAAGAATCTGGGAATTTAATTATGCGTAGATTAATTCAAATTCAAATCAAACAGAACTTGCTCTTGTTTACAAAATTTAAAATATATATATACTCTGATTTAAACAAGAGGGACATATACATCATCATATGTATATGTATATTTTTATGATTAAACTGATATATTTATATTGTTTGGAATTTTAAAATCCTGGACAAATTGTTTGAAAAGAAAATGACTCTGAGAATTAAATTGAATTGTAAAAAAAATTCCCAATAAAATTAAGGTAAAATTTGGAGGGTCATTTCAGTTGGTATCAGAGCAAATGGTTGCATTGATTGTTGAATACTATAGAAATGTATTATATCTGTTTGTTTTGGATGAAATAATTTAGATAGGAAAATATTAACTATAGAAAATACTCACAGTATACTAATATTATTTGCCCATAACTTGGTTAGCAAACCATGGTAGGAAGGGGATCACATCATGCAGGAACAAGTACACCACAAATGCTTGATATGTAAGAGTTTGTAAGGGTTTTAAGGGATGGAATTGGGCATAGGCCTGAGAATCCACATGAGGAACTTTCAAAACTATTAAAGGCTTATACAAACTTGGGAGGAAAAAGTTTTGAAGGGACTGAGAATGTGATGGAAATTCAAGCATGGTTGAGAACACTGGATAGGATTTTCAATGACATGCAGCTTGATGATCAGAGGAAGAGGCAAGTGGCTTCAAGACAGTTGAAAGGAGTAGCTTTAGGCTGGTGGGAGGTGATCATAGCTGGGAGAATTGAAAATGAAATCACTTGGAATCAATTCAAGGAGATGTTGGAGGCAAGATTTGTACCAGCATCAGCTAAGACCACATTACTTGAAGAATTTATTAGACTCAGGCAAGGAACTTTGAATGTCACTGAGTATACTCAAAAGTTTCAGGGATTATCCAAATATGGAGCAATGCTAGTGGCAGATGAAGCATACAAAAATGATAGGTACATTAGAGGTTTGAACCCAGGACTTAGCAGAGCCATGCTACCATATGCAGATAGGACTTTTGATCAAGTAATAGATCTGGCTTTAAAATTGGAATAGCATGATAAGGAAAGAGAGAAGTACAGGAATTTTAAGAACCAAGGTAACAAGAAGAATAAGGGAAGATATCACCCTTATGATAAAAAGAAGGAGGAGACAGACAACAAGAAGGCCAATGACACCAAGGCTAATGATGCTAAGAAGAAATTGGTCTGTCATCATTGTGGAAATGAAGGACACATTAAACCAAGGTGCCCAGAGTTAAAAGGAGGAGCCTTCAAATGCTACCTATGTGGGAAAGAGGGGCATATGAAGAGGAACTGTCCTGAGTACAAGCAGCAAGGGAAGTTAGCAAATCTAGAGGGCAAAAGCAAATCTACAGTGGAAATTAATGCTGTAAACCATAGCCAAGTGGAAGGTACATTACTTATTTGTACCGTACCCATAACAGTAGTATATGACACTGGGGCAACTCACTCTTTGATTTCTTATGAACTAGTTAAAATGCTAAAATTGAATTGCATATTGGTTGAAACTCCATTGTTTATTAATTGTCCACTGGGGAGTTCTAGTGTTTTAGATATGATTTGTGTGGATGTGGAATTAAACATAGGAGGAAATACTTTTATTTCCAATTTATATGTTTTAAACTACCCAAATATAGGTGTTATATTGGGGGTAGACTGGTTAAGGCAATTTAAAGCCATAATTAACTTAGATTCATCCACCATATCATTGCAAAATCTTAGAGGCCAGAGAATCACAATTTTATGTGAAGTAGCTAAAGAAAGAAAATTATATCACTTAATTGACTTGGGAAAAGATTTCAGTGAACTTACTATTGAAGAAATTCCCATAGTCAATGAATACTTGGGATGTGTTTGGGGAGGTTAAGGGTGTTCCACACCAAAGACCAGTAGAGTTTCAAATCAATATTATTCTCGAAGCAAGCCCAATAATAAAGATACCCTATAGAATGGGACCAAGTGAACTGAAAGAATCGAAAAATCAGTTAGAAGAATTAGAAAGCAAAGGATTTATAAGGCCAAGTAATTCATGCTGGGGTGCTCCAGTAGTGTTTGTAAGAAAACATGATGGTACTTTGAGAATGTGTAAAGATTACAGAGAGCTAAATAAAGTTACTATTAAGAACAAATACCCATTGCCTAGAACTGATGATCTCTTTGATCAACTCAGTGGAGCTAAAATATTTTCTAGGTTAGACTTAGCATCTGGGTCCATCAGATGAAGGTTGAGGACTCAAGTGTTAAGTACACTGCATTTAACACCAGATATGGTTTGTATGAGTTTTTAGTTATGCCATTTGGGCTGACAAATGCCCCTTCATATTTTGTAGATTTAATGAATAGAATATTAAGAGATTATTTAGACAAGTTTGTGCTGATTTTTATTGATGATATTTTGGTTTATTCCAAAACAGTAGAAGAGCATAAAAATCATTTGCATCTGGTTTTGTCTAGATTGAGGGAAAAAGATTTAAAGGCAAAATTTTCAAAATGTGCATTTTGGAAGGAGGAAGTACATTTCCTTGGCCATGTCATTTCTGCAAAAGGAATTTCAGTGAACCCCAATAAGGTTGTAGCAATTCAAGCATGGAAAATACCAAGTATAGTGAGTGAGGTAAGATCATTTATGGGGATGTCAGGATATTATAGGAGATTTATAAAAGATTTTTCTAAAATGTCATCACCACTTACAAATTTAACTAGAAAGAATCAAGGTTTTATATGGACTGAAAAATGTGAGCAAGCTTTTATCAAAATAAAGGAAGCCTTAGTTAATGCACCAGTGTTGAGAGTACTTGAAGGAAATGAGGGATTAATTGTGTATACTGATGCAAGTGGCTCTGGGCTAGGGGCTGTGTTGATGCAACAAGACCAAGTAATAGCCTATGCATCTAGGCAATTAAAGCCACATGAAACTAGGTATGCAACCCATGATCTTGAACTAGCAGCAGTAGTGTATGCCTTGAAGCTTTGGAGACATTACTTATTAGGTGCCAAATTTATTTTGTACACTGATCATAAGGCACCGAAGTATCTATTCTCACAAAGAGATTTAAACATGAGGCAACATAGGTGGGTGGAGTTTCTAGCTGCCTATGACTTAGATATACTCTATACACCAGGTAAAGCAAACAAAGTTGCTGATGATCTAAGTAGACAACATGCTAAGTTAGCTATGATGATGATAGAAGAGTTTAAGGACTTGTCTTTGCTTGCTGAGTTAGAAATTGGGGAGTATGGCTGTGTGCACATGGATGTACATGTGCATGGTGCACAGGAAAATAAAGGGAAGTTGAGCTTGATGACACTTCAATCTGAATTAGTTTTGAAGGTAAGTAAAATGCAAGACCAAGACCCTATTATAGTTGAGAAGAAAATTCTCATATCAAAAGGGGAAGAAGTTACAAATTACCATATTGATAAAAATGGTTATTTAAGGAACAAGGATAGAATATGTGTTCCAGAAAACATGGAGTTGAAGGAGGAAATATTGAATGAATACCATAGGAGTAAGTACTCCATACACCCAGGCAGTACAAAGATGTATCAAAATTTAAAAAGAAATTTTTGGTGGAAGGGAATGAAGTCAGATGTAGCCAAACATGTTGCAAAGTGTATGACTTGCCAACAAGTTAAGGCAGAAACACAAAGACCATCAGGGTTGTTACAACCTCTAAGAATACCACAGTGGAAATGGGAGGATATATCTATGGATTTCATAGATGGACTGCCTAGATCTAAAAGAGGGAACACAAGTATATGGGTGATAGTAGATAGGCTAACTAAAGTGGCACATTTCATTCCAGTCAAATCAGAAAGGAATGCACCAAAATTAGCACAAGTATTTATGAAGGAGGTGGTAAGATTGCATGGCATTCCCAAAACCATTGTGAGTGATAGGGATACCATCTTCACCTCAAGATTCGAGAAAAGTTTTCAAGAAGCCATGGGGAGTGAATTATGCTTAAGCACTGCCTACCATCCACAATCAGATGGACAAACCGAGGTGGTGAATAAAGTTCTAGAAGACTTATTGAGAGCATGTGCATTGGATTTTGGAGGCAATTGGGAGGATAATCTCCATCTAGCTGAGTTTACATACAATAATGGTTATCAAAGTACCATAGGGATGGCTCCATTTGAAGCCTTATATGGCAAGCCATGTTTATCACCTGTATGTTGGGTAGAGACAGGAGAGATGGCTGTTTTAGGGCCTGAATATGTAAAAGAGACTACAGAGAAAATTGGGCTATTAAGAAAAAGGATGGCAGCAGCTCAAGACAGGCAAAAGAAGTTTGCAGACATGAAGAGAAAGCAGGTGGAATATGGAGTGGGAGACTTTGTTTTCATCAAGGTTTCACCCATGAAAAAGGTCCTGAGGTTTGGCAAACAAGGAAAACTCACACCAAGGTATGTTGGACCCTATAAAATTCTGGAAAGAATAGACTCTTTAGCATACAAATTGGAACTACCAGAGGAAATGAAAGCAATGCATAATGTTTTTCATGTGTCACAACTTAGAAGATGGGTACATGATAAAGAAGAAATTCTGGAAAAGCCTACCCAAATTCAAATAAATCCTAATTTGGTTTATGAGAAAGAACCAGTGGGGATTTTTGCTAAAGAAGAAAAGAAATTGAGAAGCAAAACTTTGAAACTAGTGAAGGTCCAGTGGAGTCTTGATCCTAATGATTGTACATGGGAGTTAGAAGACAAAATTAGGATGGATTATCCTAAACTTTTTGTAGATTAAAGGTAATTTTTAATTTCTGGAGAATTTAATATGTGTGGTTATTATGGTTGAATTTGTTTGCTTATGCATATGTTTGATGGATTCCTTAGAGTCAGTAAATGCTTGTTATAAGTATTAGAAAAATTGTGAGGACACAATTCCTAAAAGGAGGGGTGAATGTAATACCCCAAAATTTTGTGAAAAAATATTTTAATGAGATAATTTAAATTTTGAAATATTTAGATTTAATATGGTAGAATTTTTGGGATTAAATAATGTGCAAGGATATGTGTGCATATGCACACTGGAAATGGCATAGGGAAAATCCAAGAATTTGTGAAAAAAAAAGAGGAGACAGAAAAGTTTTATTTAAAAATAAGAAAGTGAATTCTTATTTAAAGTATTGGATTTTAACTTAGGCCAAACCAAGTTAAAAATGAAATATATGCCTATATGTATTTTTCTGTGAAACATGGGGGAAATTAAATATAAATAAATAAATATTTATATACCTATACACATGTATATTTTCTGTGAGCAGAAAATGTTAAAGTTAAGCAGGAAGAAATAGCATCAAAAAGGACATGAAAATAATATGACTGAGTCACACATTTATCATGACTTGGGTGAGTATACAAAAATAGCTATTTTTTGGAAAAAGTAAAGAGAAAGGAGTACTAACCATAATTGGCTAAGGTAGCCGGGGTATCAAGGATGGAAATGTGAAAACATAAAAATGCAAAATACATGATTTTAGCTAGGACAAAAGTGGAATTTTATCTTGGTAAAACCCTAGAGGAAAACATTTATATAAATAGGCAGTTATAACCGGAAAATCATTTTACCCGAGTTGCTTAAAAATAAGAAAGAAAGAAGAAAAAAAAGAAGAAAGGGAGAAACATATAGGGATTTTTGATCAAAGGCAGGAAGAACTTAGGTGAGTGATCTCACTAAATTCATGGCATTAAGACTTGATATGAAGCAGCCAAATTTCTATATTGCTATTTGCATTTTTTTCTTGGTTTTGTTGAACATGATTTTATCAATGCTCTTTGGATGATTCTGATCTGTCATGATTTTTATTATGGATGTTTTTGGATGATTTTTGATCTGTCATGATGTTTCCTTCTTATGTGTAACCCAATATTTTTTTACTGCATTCAGAAAAGCCAAGAATACTCTTAATTGATATGGATCTATGGCATGGAAATTTTAATAAAGAAAAATATTATGAGCTGCATTATACTTTGTATAAGTGCTCAGGCTAAAAAAAATTAGGGGTGCAATAGAAATTCTATATGTGCTGAGCCCTTAATTAAATAGGTAAACCACAAGTTAAAAATTATGGTTAAGCTAGATCTTGAATCTGGTTCAATCATAGTAATTAGCAAATTCAAATAACTCAACATGCCATGTCTCTATAGTTTAGCTGAGAATATCCTTGTATTTCTATTTGAGATCAAAACATCTATTGATCACATCCCTGTAAATGATTGTCTGCTTATTTCTGGAGAAATTATGCTAGTAAGATCTATGGATGTTTCCATGTTTACAGTGACATGTTCACCTAGCTATCTGATGGTAGGATTTAAATTAAAACTACTAGTAAATAAACTAGGGATGGTAGACCAAGAAGGCTGCTGGAATGCTTGTTATATTTGAAGTAGGTAAGTTGGCACATGGTTTGTTTAAGCCCTGAGATCTTTGTGCAATGATGTGAATTAGTTCATTGCAATGTGCCCCCGTGATTCCTTGATAGCAGATGAGGTTAGGAATTTTAAATGGATAATACAACCTACAAATGAAGAAATAGAAACTAGAGCTTTTCTTAAAATTGGTTGTAGTGGAACCATGGTTGTTCCAGTGCTTCTATCTGCAATTATTACATGTTCATGTTTGCTATTTATTTGTATATGAATGATTGACAAAGTTACCATTCATGTACAAAAATTATCTGAAACATAGTAAAACAGATGATTAAAGGAATTGAACATGTAAGAAGGCAGTATATATGCTTATCTTCTATCTTCTTAATGTTATGAATATTTTGTTGTTTCTCATACCTGATCATTGATCTGACCCTTATTTGCTCATGGCATATGGAGGTGTCTCATTTCAAATTGAGGCAGCCACCAATGTTCTTTCAGGGGATGCAAGACTTAAGTAGGAAGGAAGATTATGGCTAATGAGAAAAATGGATAAGCATGCTTGTTAGTTTAATAAGAGCATAGAATGAGATATCTGCATGTATTCAAGGAAATAGAGTTTTTAAATTTCTTGTTATGTAATGACTTTGTTATGTTGGTTAAACTGGTTGCTAGAGTTGAGTTCTGTTATGTGTAAATGGTTTGAGTACTGAAGTATGGTCTGAGATATGAAAAAAATATATAATATGCTAAAACTAGTAGTTATGAAAATCTGTAAAAAGGAATATATATGTATATTTAAGCAGTTGTCTAGCCTAACCTATATTGAGTACTAGGCAAATTTGAGTTATTTATAAGTATTGAGTTTGGGATAAAATATGGGTTTAAACTAGAGAAATTCTTTTAAGTATTTAATTGTCTTTCACTGGAATATTTTGTAAAAAGATTTAAATCCATTTCTGGGTTGTTTTGAGAAGAGCAAATACAAAGCAAAAAGAAAAAGAGCTTCAGATGCTATGCAAATGAATGGCATATCATTGTTCCATGATCAAAGTGCCTGGCTGACACAATCACATGAGTTAACCAGCTTCAAAAGAATGGGGTTTTGGTTGAACATGTTTGATTGTATTTTGACTGTTAAAGGTACTTCAAAATCTTTAGTTTTCTTTTGCAAATGTTTAACCAAAAACTCTCTTTAAAATGCTACAAATAGAT
Organism: Allium fistulosum; assembly: GCA_030737815.1. NCBI lineage: Eukaryota > Viridiplantae > Streptophyta > Magnoliopsida > Asparagales > Amaryllidaceae > Allium > Allium fistulosum. The sequence continues at coordinate 77,821,570 of CM060908.1, read as the reverse complement.
GTGCATATTGCACTGGTTTGAACTGTCAAAATCAGGAGACACTCTATATTCTTTTAAACACTTTAAAGTTTAGATTCTTGTCACAGCAAAATTGCATGCAAACACTCAACCCACAGTTGTGTCATATTGGTTAAGATTTAAAACAAAAAAGCAATATTGATTGAATCAAAAGCAGGAGGGTTTCAAAGGAGACACCTAAATTGAAAATGATAAATGTAAATATCATTTTCTGGCACTAGTCACATATCAAACATTTGAACTATGCAAAAAAATGATAATCTCAAGTATTCTGAGATTATCTGCTAAGATAAAAAAAATTAACAGAAAGGTCATGGTTAGCATGATCAAATCTAGTATAAATAAATATGCACAGGATCTACTTATATACTGCAAATATCAAAGAATCTGGGAATTTAATTATGAGTAGATTAATTCAAATTCAAATCAAACAGAACTTGCTCTTGTTTACAAAATTTAAAAAATATATATACTCTGATTTAAACAAGAGGGACATATACATCATCATATGTATATGTATATTTTTATGATTAAACTGATATATTTATATTAGTAGGAGTTTTAAAATCCCGGACAAATTGTTTGAAAAGAAAATGACTCTGAGAATTAAATTGAATTGTAAATGTAAAAAAAAAATTTCCCAATAAAATTAAGGTAAAATTTGGAGGGTCATTTCAAAGATCTTACTTATTACAATAAAACGTTGAAATTGGTAAAGTAGATAATACTCTTTTTATTAAAAGAAATAGGAATGATATTAAACTAGTACAAGTTTACGTAGATGATAACATTTACGGATCAACTAATTTTGAAATGAATAAAGAATTTTCCGAAATAATGACAAAAGAGTTTGAGATGAGTCATATGGGTGAATTAAACTTCTTTCTAGGATTGCAAATAAAACAATTAGATAATGATATCTTTATTAGTCAAGAAAAATATGCTAAAGACCTAGTTAGTAAATTTTGTTTGACTACTGCAAGTGGAAAACCCACTCCCATGGCAACCAATGAGTACCTAAGTAAAGAAGATCTCTCAAAAGATGTAGATCAAAAATTATATAGAGGAATGATTGGATCACTACTCTATATCACTGCTAGTAAACCTGATATCATGCGTAATGTTTGTCTCTGTGCAAGATATCAATCCCAACCTAAAGAGACCCACTTAAAAGCTGTAAAACGTATCATAAGATATGTTAAATACACCTTTGATTATGGCTTATTTTATCCTAAAAATGATTCTTTTGAATTAATACCTTACTGTGATGCTGACTATGCTGGTTGTAAATCAGACCGAAAAATTACAAGTGGAACTTGTCACTTTTTGGGGCATTCTCTGGTTTCTTGGTTTAGTAAAAAGCAAAACACAGTTTCTTTATCAACAGCCGAAGCAGAGTATATTTCTGCTGCTTTGGCTTGTTCTCAAGTAATATATATGCAACAAACTTTAAAATATTTTGGTTTAAATATCTCAAAATCACCAATTTATTGTGATAATACTAGTGCAATAAATTTATCCAAAAATCCTACTCATCATGCTAGAACTAAACATATTGATATCAGACATCATTTTCTCAGAGATAATATAAGTAAAGAATTCATTTCTCTCGATTATATTAATTCCGAGAATCAAATTGCTGATATCTTAACAAAACTCTTAAATGAATCTATATTTGCTAAATTAAGAAGAGTATTAGGTATTTGTTCAATAACTGAAATATAAAATATAAATATATAACAAGAATAACTAAAATTAAATTAAATTAAATCAAATAAGCAAAACTACAAGTACCCTATCGACATCGCCCCTACAACCCTGTCGACATACAACGTTTTTAAATTTAAGTTTTTTTCCCACCAAAATTCAAAATGAATGGTTATATTTTCTTCCTATTTCGAAATTTTGTTCATTCCTTCTGTTCTTTCTCTGATTCTAACTTATGAAAAATTAAAACAATGGCCTCCTCCTCCAAATCAAACAAAAATTCAATCTTTTCGTTCCCTTCTCCTTCAACCGTACCATTTCAACGTACTACGCTTGCACAGGTGATGAAAATGGAAGATTCCTTGAAGGATGCACTGCAACTTATGACTAAAATTCAAGTGGTGCAAATCAGAATGGCCAAAGAACAAGAACGGCAAAGAAAAATCCTTAGAAACTCGCAAAAGATTCTAATGGACAATCACGCCAATCCCATCTTGATCGATGAAGAATCTTCAGGTGTTCAAGTGCAAGAGGAAAACGAGGAGGAGGAAGAAGAAGCCCCCATGGACGAAGAGCACACTGAAGATGACGACAAAGTTGTTTGCGTTTGCAAAGTGTACTTTGACAAGGATGGAAATCTAGTCGAACAAAATGGAAATTTCTGTTTCCATTACCCAAATTGCTCGATTCATAGATCTCCCATTGTCAAGAATACACATTAGTTTCTTTTCGTTCTTTCTTATTTGTATATAATCTTAATTATGTTTTCTACACAAATGTAAATATAACATTATATAATAAATGATATGTGTTTATCACATTATCATATATGGATTCTTAGTTAGGAGAGTTAGTTATTAAGGGCTAAGTTTTAGATTCAGAATTAAGTATTGATTATTTATGATAACACTATCATTATAATCACATATACTACAGTATTAGATTAAGGGGGAGTTCTATAGTTTGGAGTTAGTTTGTTTTTGTTGATGACAAAGGGGAAGAAGTATAAAATAGGATAGTTAGGCAGAGATTAAAGGGGAGTTATTAGTATTAGGGGGGGGGTTATTAGAGAGTTATTAGGATAGAAGTAATATTTTATAAACAAAGGTTGTCATCATCAAAAAGGGGGAGATTGTTAGTCCTTGAAAAGAATGGTTTTGATGACAACAGATTTAGGACTTGTTATAAAATATAAATACTAACATTATAGTTTAGATATATATGTATATGCAGGATATAAACATGCAGGTACTGAGAATGAAGACTGTACAGTATAAAGACTCAAGATTGAAGACATCAAGATTCAAGACTCATGAGTATCAAGATATCAAGAGTTCAAGATTTCAATAGTACAAGACAAGTATCGAGTCTAGAATTATGTTAAAACTCCTAGAAAAGCATTGACATCTTAAAATCCATTTTATTCGTGGAATGAAATCCACTTCGAGCTTGTTAAAGGGATGGAACCCTAAGTAGGATGAAACCTATGAAAAATCTAGTGGAACATTGTTTTGTATCCACTAACTTTTATTCAAATGTTTCACAAAATTATATCCTGTTTTCAAAATGATTTCAAAATCTTCCTTTTAAAATCAAAAACATCTGTCCTGGATTTAAATATTTTAGCCTCAAAATAATCTTTATTTTCAATATCAAATTATCCTTGATTTTAAACTATCTTTTAACTATTATATATTTAACTTTTAATATTTATACTTAGATTTAAATATGAAATTATAGTAAAATTTTATATATATCAAAATATTATTCTCTATACTTATTTATGTATTTTAACTATAGTAAAGTATATTTATAAAGTTTAAAATAGTGTTAATACAGGATAAAAGTTATTTTCAAAGAAAAACAAACTATCAAAAATTCCTTAGCCATTTCGACAACCCCTAGGGACCCTTGTCGACATGGTGTCAGTTAACTTCAAAAGTTTGAATTTCAAAAGAAGTGTCTGTTCATCATAACCTTTTCGAATGGACATGGTTGTTGTTCTACTATAAATATGGGATGTTTTTAACGAATTTACATTCATATTTTTATGATTTCATGTAACGACCCGTAAATTTTAGTGGTTTTATTTATTTAATTAATTGAAATTTTGTGAAATTTTAAATAATTAATTTTGAATTTTAAATTTAATATTTGGAATACGTCTACATCAATATAGCAACTGGTAAATTTTCATCTGATAATATGAAAGTTTATTTTATTCTGTAATTTTATTTAAATTTAAATCAGTTAAAATTTGATGATAATAAAATGTTTTCCAAACTTAAATATTTTTACACAATAAATTTGTAAATCATCTTCTGAGTGAGACTTCATCTTTCGTTTCGCCAAATTTGAACTGCTATTGCTCCGTTTACCTTATTTTCGGTAGAATAGCAGCATTTTTGGTACCGGTTATTGACTTTTTCTTGAATGGTCGTACCTCCGATATCTGTATACCGTTTTGATTGTCTCGTCATGCTGATCTTTGTGGTATATTCAAACCTATGTTTTGAAGTCCGGTACGCAGTGGAATCTGCGTAAACGGTAACCGTACGGGTAACAAGTTTGTGTCCATTGGTTTCCTATACCCTTTCATTTCCTTCCTTACAAATAAATAGCCATCACCAATTAATATTTCTAGCTTTTGACCATTGCTATTCCCAATGTTCAATACAATATGATGAATGGTTCGTATGCTGTTTTGGTCTCCGGTTTCATTGAGAAATATAGTATAATATGTAAAGTTTTATTTATTTATTTCTCCCCTGAAACTGTCTCCTCCTTTTACTCACCATTTCCATCCATTGGTTGTCCATTCACTCCCTTCCTCTAACCGCAACCACCCCAACAGCTTACTCCACCATCTCATCTCCGCCTAGAAACTCATCCTCATCCACCTCGCCTCTGACCTCCACCGTGTGCCTCCATCTCCTCTTCCTCTACAACCGTGCCACATACCGATCTCCACCACCTGTAGCACGAAACACGAGCTCGGCCATCTTTTGTCCACGTCAAAACCAACACTCCCTTCCGCCTTCACCCTTGTCGAACCCAACTCTTCCATCGGCCTCTGCCCCTCCGCGTATCGCAGCCTAGCGACCAGCACCCTTGTCCACCTTCTGGCCTTTGTACTTTTGTTATATCAAGGTAAGTCTATTATATATTAGTATATACTTGTGTATAGTTCTATTAGTGCAATATATATATATAGACAGTAGATTTTATATTTTATAAATCTTAGGTATGCAGCTATTTTTGGGTTCTCTTATATATTTTTATAAAGTTAGTTAGGGGCTACCTATAAGTTGTATATGTATTTGTAGTATAGCAGCTTATATATGAAGTTGACTGTTGTTTATAAAGCTTGTAAGTTTGCCTGAGTTATAAAGGTATAAGTTTATTTATTTATATAAATTGCTGGTATACATACATTTTTCAGTTTACTTTATATGTTTAGTAGACGTATTTTGTTTAAATCTATTTACAGTTTATATAAGAGTTTATACATAAGAGTTATATTCTAGTTAGATATATTTATTTACAACTAGTTCAGACCCTGTTGTTTGAAATACTATGTCAGTATATATTATTTACAGTTTTATAGTATTAAAAGTTGTATATATATATTAAGGTGAATATATGTGTTTAAAAGTATATTTCGTGTGTGTTATCTATATATAAGTTATATAAGCTAAAATCTATGGGTTAGATATATAAAGTCTTCATATAAATACTATTTGCTCATCAAGTCTGCATGCATATATTTTTAATAGAAGCAGTTAGTTCACATTTTTGAGCAGCATGAATTATGTCTGAAGCTTTCGTTATATGTTAAGTTGAATTCCAAGTTTTGCATGATGTTATCTTTTGCCTGTAGCCTTCCCTGAAAGTAGAATATATATATATATATATTGGTTTTCACAAAAAATAATAATATACATATGTATATGGAAATAAGTTTTAAACCTGCATGTATATATATATCTTATAGTTTATATATGAAAACTTATGAAAGTATGTAAATTATATGTTACAAAGGTTTTACATGTTTGACTCCTGGTTATATACATATTTCGAAATTTTCGTATGTATATAATATATTATTTATCTAGCTGTGTTAATATATATTTCCCAGATTTTGTGATGATATTGGATATTGGGTTGAAAGGATATTCATGTATATTTATGTTTATATTAATATAATCTTAATTGTTCACACATATAATGGTTCGCTTATATGTGTTTGTGCATGGGTATTTTCTAAAGATTGTATTTTTTTATTTTTTTCGTTATGTTAAAGAAATTCTATTTTACATTATCTAACTTGGACGTGAGTTTTGGATATATGCTCTTATACATTAGTTTAGTTTCCAAAATAAATATAGATTTTTCTTTTATGGGTATGAAAGTTAAATATTGGCTTGAAAATATATATATATATATATATATATCTAATTTTAATGTATGTTTTAAAAATTAGTTTTAGAAAAAAAAATCATAACGTGTATTTTGTTTCAGTTATATCAAGATGATCTTGATTCATTTTCATCAATCCCTATGCATCAGCTCTATCCGTCAAATTCGTGCCAATCCTGCTTTGCTTTGGAATTCGTGCTTGGATTCGTAACTCGACTCCATTCTAGTTCATCTCTCTAGACTCGGAAGGTGAGCAATCACTCACGATTAATGTTCTTATATTTATTAAATTTGATTTCAATTGGGACGACAATAGGAATATGCTGCTGCTAGTTTTTTACATTGATATATATATGCCATTATTTGTATCTGTTCACCTGTGACATCTGACACCATTATCTGTTATTTATCACTGATGATATATGCATGTTACTGTTGTTATATTATTATCATATCTGTTATCACTCTGCAAGTTCCCTGTTAATATAGAATTCACTATGGGTTGAAATGATACATACCCGAACGATCTGTAGAATAGGAGAAAATCGTTATGGGTTGAAATGATAAACCCAAGCGATTTTCATTGACATTGAATTTGGGATTGCGGGTTGAAAAGATATATACCCGTATATACTTAAATTGCGGATTGAAATGATAAATATCCGTATCACTTGACCATAGGATAGAAAATTTTATACAGACACCGTTGGTCTGTATATAAATATTTTGAAAAAGATTTCTATGGTTTTGAAAAGGAATATACAGTTTTTAATAAATATTGATTTTAAAGATTTATTAAAGTTGATTTAATAAAGTTGATATATAATATGTTTAAGTATTTATTTAAAATATATATTTTCAAATATAGAATTTATATTGATTCAGGTTGGAAAGATAAATTTAAAATTGATTTGAAATGTTATTTATTTAAGAATTTTACTTAAATAAGTTTGATTTGAAATTTTTTAAATTTGAGATTTTAAAGATATATTTTATAACTTGAATTTGATTAAAAGTGACTTAAATGAATATTTCATATTTATATAAATTTAAATGGGATATTTTGTTTATTTAAATTTGTAAATTGAAGTTGTATTTAGATGTTATTGAAATGATTAAGTAAATATTTCAAAACTAAATAAAAGTAAAGTGAATTTGATATATATATATATATATGAAATTATCGAATTTAGTTTTGAAATGTTGAATATTTAAAGCTTTGAAATATATTGAAATTGAAATGGCTTATTTTGTGGTTCAAATATGTATTTGAAATTGATAATTTGAAATGGTCTATTTAGAAACTGAATCGAATTGAAATTGATGATTTGATTAAATTTGAATTTTGGAATCCGAGTTGAGTTGAATCGATTTGTGAAATTTGAAAAAACTATTTTATTATATAAAGTATTTTAAATTATATTTAAACTATTTTATATTATTTTATAAACTATTTTAATATAAACTATTTTAATATAACTATTTTTAATATAAACTATTTTAAATATACTAATTATTTTAATATAAATTGTTTTAACTTATAACTATTTTATATAAATTATTTTATTTTGTAAACTATTTTATTTTATATACTATTATTAATATCTAAACTGTTTGAAGGAAAGTGTTATGATTCCAAAGCATTATGATTTTTAAATTTTGATTTCCAAAGAATTATGATTTTCAAAGTGTTTGATTTAGAAAGTGTTATAACTTTGAAGTACTAAGATTTTGTAAATGGATATATTTGAGATGGATATATTTGAAATGGAAATTATATCGTATTTGGTTTTGAAATGGAAGTGATATCGTATTGATATGGTTTTGAAATGACAATGATATTTTGGTTTTGAAATATAAACTATTTTGAAAGTTTATTAAATGACCAATCGGTGTAATAATTACATAGTTATTAAAGAGTCCGGGATCGGTTTGGGACATACTCTATGTCTAAACCGAAAACCACTTTAATAACTATTATACGCGGAGTATGATCCAGAATGAAGTGGTTGGAATGATAACGTTGCTGGATTTGAAGAAAGAGAACGATAATGGATGACCTTGACACTTGTGTCAAATTGGAAATGACTTAAACAGGAGCCGTGTCGGGCTAGTGAGGTTAGCTACCTCTAGCGGACACACTTCTTCGTAAACTACTCATTACTTGTTTTTGATTGGTGCGCACCCTTGAATTGGGAGTGTTGTTTTGCGGTGTTGCGATCGTTGCGGCGATGCGTTCTCACCAGTCCGGATCAGGCAAACGGTAGTTTCACTACCTTGGGTATTGCCTCATGTGCCTTGTCATACTCGTATCCCTATACGCGACCACTACGATTTGTTTCGTGTTATACCTATGGAGTACTCCCTGATAGCCCACTAGTTTACGGTGGAGTTTACAGTGCTGTATAGACTATGATGCTTATATAAAATGTGTTAAGGGGGATAATGGTAACGCCTTAACGCTATTTTGATACTTTATATTACTGATAGGCATTATCTACTTAGCGTACACTACTATATATAAATAGTTTAAAGGATCCTTAGAGGATGGTTATCCCAAACATCCTTTGAGTTACTTGTATTTTTAGTTGTTATTTCGCTTGAGTTGGATTTATTGATATAAGAATGTTAATCCTGACTCAAGTGTAACCCCCTAATTGTTTCGGCGAGACAAACATTTTGTGTTTTGCTTTACGCTCGGGTTAGACTGAGTGTACCAGTATTCGAGGCTCACCTTTGGAGTTGGAGCTTCGCTTGGAGATCCAGCTATCTATCCAGCTTTCAGATATTCAGTTGATTCCAGTGATGTATTCTGATCTTCTATTTGATTATTGTATTCGAGACTTCTGTTGTATCTTGTTTAACTCTGTTATATATATAGTAGCTTCATGAACTACTATTCTTTTGTTTCCGCTGCACTATTGTTATATTACTCTGTGTCAGTGATTTTGTGATTATTTATTTACTGTATATGCTGAGTTTTGCCAAAATTAAATTAACAATCTGATATTTTGAGCAATTCAAATCCGACATGTATGGAAGTCATGGTTGAAAATTTCGAGATGTTACAGTTGGTATCATAGCTTTTGTAATGACCCGCCTTTTTGGACAGTTTAAATCGACAAATCAGACACACATGTTGATTCTAAACCATTCAAAAGGGCGGATGGTTAATGGGGTTAAATAAGAAAAGAAAAGAAAGAACAGAAACAAACTCAGAATCTCGCAGCGGAAGGAACAAGATATAATAATAAAATAACAGTTCATGAAGCTGTTAAATAAATAAATTTGATTATTATTATACATCATAAATCAGAGTTAGATACATATCAGAGATAATACAATAATGCAGCGGAAAAATAATATGGTAGTAGAATACAAATGATGTAATACCAAACTCCGTCTTCGTCCTCCAGAATAGATCTTCAACCTTATCTGAAATGCTCAGGCTGACCCGAGCGTAATGAAAAGACAAAACACTCGAGTCAGGACTAAAATATCTCATGTAAGTCAAATCGAATAAGAAAATATGAGTGTGACGGCGTCAGAGATGTTTACGGGTTTTGACATCTCCTATCCAGTGTCAACGTGAGTGCAATAAACTTAAGAGATGTTACGGGATTTTTTCCATCTATCAAGGATCCGTTAAACTATCTACTATGTAGTACAATACGCTATTATAATATGTCTACATTAAAGTAAAAGTATTAAAATATCGTTAAGCCATGGCCCATTCCACCCTTAACACAGTTTATATTCCCAAGAGCATATACAAGACCGTAGTTTCCCCAAAACCGGAAGTCACCAGAGGGCAATCCATATACTAAAGGTACAAATCAAAATCGTAGTGGTCGCGAATAGGATAATCAGTATGACAAGGTACATGAGGCAATACCAACTAGGATACTAGTAGTTGCGTGATCCGGACTGATGTTGGGCATAGCAGCTACTACCCCAACACCGCGAAACAACACTCCCAAAATCGAGGGGTGCACCCAAATCGAATCACAAAAGTAATAGACATGGTAACGAAGAAGTGTGTCCACTAGAGGTGGCGAACCTCAATGGCCCGGCGCGGCTCCTGTTTTAGTCATGTCAGGGGTCATCCAATATCGTTCTCTTTCTTCAATCAACGCGTTCATCAAACCATCCACTTCGTTCTGGATCAACACTCCGCGTATACTAGTTATTAAAGTGGTTTTCGGTATCGACAGAGAGTATGTCCATATCTGATCCCGGTCTCTTTAATAACTACGTTATATTTTTCACACCGGTTCGATCCTTTACATTTCAAATCGATTCATAATTGATATCAAAATATCATATTCGCTTCAAAATCAAATCCATTTCAAATATCATCATATCTATTCAAGATGTAAGATTCCGTTTCAAAACATTTTCGCCTCAATATCTCATTTCAATTTCAAAATCATTTTTCGCCTCAATATCTCATTTCAATTTCAAAATCATTTTCGCCTGAATATCTCGTTTCGATTCACATAAACTCGAATTCCAAGATTAAAATTTAATCAAATTTCAAATCATCAATTTCAACTCGATTCAGCTTCTCAATAAACCATTTCAAATTATCAATTTCAAATACATATTTGAACCACAAAATAAACAATTTCACTTCCAATATATTTCGAAACTTTAAATATTTCACATTTCAAAACAGTTCATATATTTATATAAAAATATAAGATTCGCTTTAAAACCATTTCGTATTCAAATTAGAATATACTTCAAATTAAACATCCGTATTAAGTAGTTTACTTAATTTCTGGAACAATTCCCATTTAATAAACTTAGATTAATATTCGGATTTCAAGAATTCATTTAAGTATTACATTCCAAATCAATTTCAGTTCAAATCCTATTCAAATCAATTTTATCTTCAAATTTAATTCAATAGTTTCAATTTAGTTCAATTCACAAATTTATTTAAATTTAAATTTAATTCCAAATTAATTAAATCTCAATTTCAAATTAATTTTCACTTCCAAACTCAAACTTGAAATATCATTTCATATAAATTTTCTTAGAAATATTCAGAGTTCGATTAAAAGTCCAATCTTTTAAAACAAATCGACTTTCGAAACTTTACGCCATATTTCAATTTTTCTTAAAAATCTAAACTTCGAATAATTAATCCATTTCATTTACCAAGTTTAAATTCCAACATCTCGAGCTTCAATTCAAAATAATTCAATTTCCATAAATTAGATTTTTATTCTTAAATCAATTCATTTAAATAATTTCAAAACAACTTTTAAAATCATTTAATTTAACCAACCCGGTGTCCGTATATAATTCTCTAACCTATAGCCAAGTGGTTAGTTATTTCAATTAAATGTCAGGGATGAATATATATCACTTAACAAAATCACGGTGTCATATGTATGCATAACAGTGTATATACAAGCAAGTAAACATCCAAACATTTAAAATATCGACCAATAACATCCATCGAAATACATCATCCAATAGACAATACAATTCATGGCAATTTCATAGTTATCAATGTCAGGTAATTCAATCGCAATTCAATTTTAATTTCAATTTAACTGTCAATTTAATTTTCAACGGTTAATTCAAATGACAATCTATATGACAATTAAATTTTATCAAACAACGACAAATAAAATCATAACACTTCATAATGTCAAATTTAACTACCATAAAGATATTTAGTACGTTGTGAGCATTATAAAACACTCACTTTGATTTTCCGTTGTCGTCGAGATGTTCCGGTTTGGAACTAAAACTGGACGACGCCCAACTTTAGCCCTAATTTCCACCGTCTCCAAATCCATCCAAACCAGTTTCATTTCGAAGCTCTCGTCATTACGATCGCAACGCAAAAAGTTTCGTTCCAATCGGACCTCGTATGAAAAAGTTATACATTTTTGAAGTTAACACGAATTTATATTATAAATATTTACAATTTTCTTTTATAATTTTAAACCCTACAATGCAATATGGCCGTCCATCCCTCTTGCTTCAGATCTGGCCGCTCCTTTGCTTCATCTTCCCCAGGTCAAAGAACGTGACCAACAACCCATAGCTGCCTTATTCCCTCAATTTTCGAGGCCACCACGAGCACTTCCACTTCGATCAGGATACACCACTTCGAAGCACTACTCAAGAGCCACCATCGGCCCCAAGGGTGTGGAGCTCGGTCGCCTCCTCCACCTCGATTTGCGTGAAAAACGCAGCAGCTTCCATCTCTTTTTGCCGTCAATCCGTGGCTCCGTTTCCGATCTCCACCGTTGGATAGCTAGATCTTGATGCCCTCTACAACTTTGTAGTTGACGACTTTTGCTAATTGTTTGTAGATTTGGAGATAATAGAGGAGAAAGTTTCGAAATTCTCAGCCATTAAAAAGATTAGTGGCGGCTGAAGCTATTTGACCTAGGGTTTTTTGGAAAATAGAGAAAGTGAGGGCTTTTATTGAAAAATACGCGGCACTATTCATCCCGGATTTTCCGAACTCCAAACGAAGCGTGCCGGCTGACGTTTCTAAGGTTTACCCCACGTTCCGAACGCAATGGAACATGTTTCGGAGGCTAATTCGGTCATCTGGGCGAGTTACGGAGAAAAACGATCAGTTTAAAATTAAACCGATTTAAACCGATTTCGATGCGTTTTGGCTTGCCTCGGACAAACGGTACATCCAATTGACACGAAATTTGAAACCATACAATAATATCACATTTCGGATCCGATGAAACTAGTTTCGTCGAAATCCGAGACTTTTTGAAAAATGACTATTTTCTCTCGCCGAATTAATATTAAAAACAATTCGATGCGTTTCGAGCTGCCACGGTCAAATGATAACTCCGATTGCTACGAAAATTGAAATCCGATAATAACAAACTATTACGGATCCAATGGAACTAGTTTCGTTCAATTCTGAGACTGTTAGAAAAATGGCTATTTTTCAGTCGATAATTAAATATTAAAATATTCAATTTTCACAAATTAACTTTAAATTCAATTTTAAAAGTTCTATAACATTACTATAACTCCAATATGATAAGATAAAATTTTACAAATTATTTTCAATCATATTCAACTCGATTTCAATTATTTCTGAAATTTAACTTATTAAATTATCGATTTAATTGTCTAATTAAATCCAATATTCGAAAAATAAATTATTCGACTGTTTAATTTCAATATAAAATTCCCAATTTTAAATTATTAACTTTTAAATCAAATCTTAATTGTTCACAAATTCCATTTTTAATTTCATAGTAATTAACAATCTTTTACAATGCAATTTTCCATTATAAATCCAATATAAAAGATTATATTAGATTCAACGTTCAATTATATTGTAATTCAAATTCAAGTTATTTAATTCCAAATGAATTCTTTTATTTCGATTTACACTTTCATTATTGAATCAACCCTTTACTTATACATTATTATCAATAGTTTATAATTCATTTACTTTCATTTTCTTCAGCTATCATCTTATTTACATTCACAGTAATATTAAATTACATTCATTTACGTTGATTTCCATATTATAACTTCAATATTAAATGTAACATTTTATTTATTTCGTTGTTTACAATCAAATTCAATTCAATTCAATTACTTGTTACATTCAAATTTAAATCTTTTACTTACGTTCAATTACAAGTTAACATCTTTATCAAATTACAGTTTCAGTTATTATCTGCTTTCAATCAACTGTAATATTAAGTTACATTTATTTATATTAGTTTCAATAACATAAACTTTCATTATTAAATCTACCATTTTATTTATTCTTTGTTTACAATCATAACATATTTGGTTTACAATCAAATTCAATTCATTATTTACATTCACTACAAGTTAACATCCATATTTAATTTACAAATAACTTATTTCATAATTCAGTTTTGTATTTTAACTTGTAATTCACATTTAACAACACAAAATATTATTTCCTTTGGATTTTTCTCCAAAATTTTCATTTTAATTCGTATTTTTAAAGTGTTAAAAATACGGGTCGTTACATTCTCCCCCACTTAAAACTTTTCGTCCTCGAAAAGGAACGGAGAAGGGGAAACCATCATTTAAATATAATTCATTCAAAATATTCTACTTATTTGCAAAATTTAGTTATAGGATTTTTTTTTCACAAAATTTTCTAACTCCCGGATTTTTGAAAAATTTCGGCAGCACCTCCTTTGCGCGGCTAGAACCGAAAAATTTCACATGGTAATAATTGCATGATATACATCTCATTCAAAATGAGGCATCCCAAATATGGGGAAAAACAATATATATAAAACCCAAATACGATAAATAATCTGAATACGTACCTTTATTAGCGTTTACTAGCAAATTTTTTTCTTACATTTTGCGTTTAGCGCAGAACCGGGTTTCGGAAGTCGAGCGCAATCCTTTTCTACCTTCTAAAATACTCAACAACCAAGTTAGAACCGTGCAAATGAATATATATATCAATATACTTAGCATATACACACATATATAACATCTTTAACTTCAAAACTGAAATATCAAAATTCTGGACAGCGAGTAGAACATAGTTTTTAGCTAGCTGAACGACATAATTTTGCAAGGTAATCAAAATTAAAGTTGTGGAATTTGTTTCAGGGTTTCCGGAATGTCCAAAATCGTCTAATTCGGACTATCCGTTCAAAAGTTACGGCCGTTTTACTACGAGAATACGTTTCAGGTCCGTGCAGGTCAGCGACCTTCACGTACACTTTCGACCTTCTAAACTTCAGCAAAATGCAAGGCTTCTAAAACAAAAGTTGGAGCATAGGTTCTGAGGTTTCCATAAAGTACAAGATCATGAAAATCCGATAAACCAGTAAAAAGTTATGTCATAAATACTAAGGTCAAATGCTATTGGTTTTGCTTATTCTTACACAGGACAGCGATAGACATTTATATTTTTAACCTAGTAAACGAATGAATTTTCAGAATTACTCTAAACAAAAGTCGTGCTACAGATTCTAAGCTTTCCGAAAAGTCCAAGATCATAAAATTCCGATTATTCATTTAAAAGTTATGGTACTTTTAGTTTCAGCACATACCGGACAATTTTAGATTTCCACATTTGTTTGTTATTACAAATACAAACTATCCAATTTAAAGTTTCCGGAAAATCAAGCATTAACACAAAGTTGTTAATTTCTTTTATAGTTTTATGAAATAAGTTTACATTGAATTTGTTTTCCGGTTTATTCACTTTATTACATCCACATTTAACTCAAGACAATTTTTCTTCAAATTAAATTGAATACAATTATATTCAACATCACCTTACTTCAAATTGAATTTAATTATTTAAATTTATATTCCATTTATTCAATTTATTAACAAAATGAATCCTATTTAATCAATTAACATCCATCTAAGAACCATTGCACCACAACATTAACATCCATACAAAATTTCCCACCAAGTCAATCAATTTCAAGTTTATTGCCATTTAGTTTATTCAAATTTACTTAGTTTCCATTTACAAGTTTTATATTTCATTGATTTAAATCTAATTCATTCCTTTGTATATTTCTTTCACTCTAAATTTTAGCTTAACTTCCCATCTTTTATAATTCCTAACAAATCCAGTTTTACTCATTCATTTGCTTTGTTTAAGTTAAAGCAAATTCCCTCATTCAATTTATTTGTTTACTTTATTGTTTCAATTCGGTTAATTTACTTGTTTAAATTAAATTCACACTATTAACTAAGTATATATTATTCAATTTCAATTGAATTTCTTTTATATTCACAACTATCAAAGAATCTCCACATTTTGTTTTCACAATCGTACTTGTATATTATTTCTTACTTATCAGAATATGCATTTTAAACTTTTGAATATTAGGTATGTTATGGTTATGCAAATTTAGTGTAGTTGATAATATACAACTTAATTTCATTAAATTTTAGTGTTGAGCCTATTTAATAAATCTTCAATTTATTATTAATCACATTAAGGTTTACTAGTGCAATTTAAATTTTCATTTTTAACCTTCAAATTCTATTTCATATTTTAGAAAAGTTTCAATTTCCATTTTATTCAAAGAGTACAGAAAACATTGAGGGTCTCCCCCACTCGGACTTTTGAAAACTAAACGTCGATAATGCGTGCACTCATTACCGAAACTTACTTTCCAAACATCAAGCGGGGCATACACCACTTATTTATTTCAAAATCACTTGGCAAATCATTCCTATTCAAATTTTTCAAATGATACGTAGATTATTTCCAAACCATTGGTACAAATTTCAAAACATTGGAGTTTATATTCTCAAATTTAAAATCATATTCATTTAATTCCATTTCCAATTATATTTTCCAAATTCATTTTTTTTTCATTTGTGAATAATTTAGAAATATTGACAAGTCAACCAATTGACGACGATAATCTATTATTATCATCTCCTACCAACCAATAAAATCAAATTTATATATCCATAGTAATATTTATATATAAATATACGTCAAAACAATATTATGTCAATTTGTCCTATTCGAGTGTTTAGAAACCCCTATCGATGCCATGGCGTCCCATGTATCGACCAGAATTTATAAATACTCAACAGAACAGATCAACACAATATAAAACCATTTTATATCAAAATAACAAATACGCTCTATCGTACCCTCAAACTCATTCATAGGTTTCAACCCTATTTCAACGAGTTATTCCCCACTAGAGCTAAGGTAATCTAAACCAAAGCTCTGATACCAACTGTAACGACCCGCCTTTTTGGACAGTTTAAATCGACAAATCAGACACACATGCCGATTCTAAACCATTCAAAAGGGCGGATGGTTAATGGGGTTAAATAAGAAAAAGAAAAGAAAGAACAGAAACAAACTCAGAATCTCGCAGCGGAAGGAACAAGATATAATAATAAAATAACAGTTCATGAAGCTGTTAAATAAATAAATTTGATTATTATTATACATCATAAATCAGAGATAGATACATATCAGAGATAATACAATAATGCAGCGGAAAAATAATATGGTAGTAGAATACAAATGATGTAATACCAAACTCCGTCTTCGTCCTCCAGAATAGATCTTCAACCTTATCTGAAATGCTCAGGCTGACCCGAGCGTAATGAAAAGACAAAAACTCGAGTTAGGACTAAAATATCTCATGTAAGTCAAATCGAATAAGAAAATATGAGTGTGACGGCGTCAGAGATGTTTACGGGTTTTGACATCCCCTATCCAGTGTCAACGTGAGTGCAATAAACTTAAGAGATGTTACGGGATTTTTTCCATCTCTCAAGGATCCGTTAAACTATCTACTATGTAGTACAATACGCTATTATAATATGTCTACATTAAAGTAAAAGTATTAAAATATCGTTAAGCCATGGCCCATTCCACCCTTAACACAGTTTATATTCCCAAGAGCATATACAAGACCGTAGTTTCCCCAAAACCGGAAGTCACCAGAGGGCAATCCATATACTAAAGGTACAAATCAAAATCGTAGTGGTCGCGAATAGGATAATCAGTATGACAAGGTACATGAGGCAATACCAACTAGGATACTAGTAGTTGCGTGATCCGGACTGATGTTGGGCATAGCAGCTACTACCCCAACACCGCGAAACAACACTCCCAAAATCGAGGGGTGCACCCAAATCGAATCACAAAAGTAATAGACATGGTAACGAAGAAGTGTGTCCACTAGAGGTGGCGAACCTCAATGGCCCGGCGCGGCTCCTGTTTTAGTCATGTCAGGGGTCATCCAATATCGTTCTCTTTCTTCAATCAACGCGTTCATCAAACCATCCACTTCGTTCTGGATCAACACTCCGCGTATACTAGTTATTAAAGTGGTTTTCGGTATCGACAGAGAGTATGTCCATATCCGATCCCGGTCTCTTTAATAACTACGTTATATTTTTCACACCGGTTCGATCCTTTACATTTCAAATCGATTCATAATTGATATCAAAATATCATATTCGCTTCAAAATCAAATCCATTTCAAATATCATCATATCTATTCAAGATGTAAGATTCCGTTTCAAAACATTTTCGCCTCAATATCTCATTTCAATTTCAAAATCATTTTTCGCCTCAATATCTCATTTCGATTTCAAAATCATTTTCTCCTGAATATCTCATTTCGATTCACATAAACTCGAATTCCAAGATTAAAATTTAATCAAATTTCAAATCATCAATTTCAACTCGATTCAGCTTCTCAATAAACCATTTCAAATTATCAATTTCAAATACATATTTGAACCACAAAATAAACAATTTCACTTCCAATATATTTCGAAACTTTAAATATTTCACATTTCAAAACAGTTCATATATTTATATAAAAATATAAGATTCGCTTTAAAACCATTTCGTATTCAAATTAGAATATACTTCAAATTAAACATCCGTATTAAGTAGTTTATTTAATTTCTGGAACAATTCCCATTTAATAAACTTAGATTAATATTCGGATTTCAAGAATTCATTTAAGTATTACATTCCAAATCAATTTCAGTTCAAATCCTATTCAAATCAATTTTATCTTCAAATTTAATTCAATAGTTTCAATTTAGTTCAATTCACAAATTTATTTAAATTTAAATTTAATTCCAAATTAATTAAATCTCAATTTCAAATTAATTTTCACTTCCAAACTCAAACTTGAAATATCATTTCATATAAATTTTCTTAGAAATATTCAGAGTTCGATTAAAAGTCCAATCTTTTAAAACAAATCGACTTTCGAAACTTTACGCCATATTTCAATTTTTCTTAAAAATCTAAACTTCGAATAATTAATCCATTTCATTTACCAAGTTTAAATTCCAACATCTCGAGCTTCAATTCAAAATAATTCAATTTCCATAAATTAGATTTTTATTCTTAAATCAATTCATTTAAATAATTTCAAAACAACTTTTAAAATCATTTAATTTAACCAACCCGGTGTCCGTATATAATTCTCTAACCTATAGCCAAGTGGTTAGTTATTTCAATTAAATGTCAGGGATGAATATATATCACTTAACAAAATCACGGTGTCATATGTATGCATAACAGTGTATATATAAGCAAGTAAACATCCAAACATTTAAAATATCGACCAATAACATCCATCGAAATACATCATCCAATAGACAATACAATTCATGGCAATTTTATAGTTATCAATGTCAAGTAATTCAATCGCAATTCAATTTTACTTTCAATTTAACTGTCAATTTAATTTTCAACGGTTAATTCAAATGACAATCTATATGACAATTAAATTTTATCAAACAACGACAAATAAAATCATAACACTTCATAATGTCAAATTTAATTACCATAAAGATATTTAGTACGTTGTGAGCATTATAAAACACTCACTTTGATTTTCCGTTGTCGTCGAGATGTTCTGGTTTGGAACTAAAACTGGACGACGCCCAACTTTAGCCCAAATTTCCACCATCTCCAAATCCATCCAAACTAGTTTCATTTCGAAGCTCTCGTCATTACGATCGCAACGCAAAAAGTTTCGTTCCAATCGGACCTCGTATGAAAAAGTTATACATTTTTGAACTTAACACGAATTTATATTATAAATATTTACAATTTTCTTTTATAATTTTAAACCCTACAATGCAATCTGGCCGTCCATCCCTCTTGCTTCAGAT
The DNA here is from genome assembly GCA_030737815.1 of Allium fistulosum. Classification (NCBI taxonomy): domain Eukaryota; kingdom Viridiplantae; phylum Streptophyta; class Magnoliopsida; order Asparagales; family Amaryllidaceae; genus Allium; species Allium fistulosum. The sequence continues at coordinate 77,801,770 of CM060908.1, read as the reverse complement.
CTGGCCGCTCCTTTGCTTCATCTTCCCCAGGTCAAAGAACGTGACCAACAACCCATAGCTGCCCTTATTCCCTCAATTTTTGAGGCCACCACGAGCACTTCCACTTCGATCAGGATACACCACTTCGAAGCACTACTCAAGAGCCACCATCGGCCCCAAGGGTGTGGAGCTCGGTCGCCTCCTCCACCTCGATTTGCGTGAAAAACGCAGCAGCTTCCATCTCTTTTTGCCGTCAATCCGTGGCTCCGTTTCCGATCTCCACCGTTGGATAGCTTGATCTTGATGTCCTCTACAACTTTGTAGTTGACGACTTTTGCTAATTATTTGTAGATTTGGAGATAATAGAGGAGAAAGTTTCAAAATTCTCAGCCATTAAAAAGATTAGTGGCGGCTGAAGCTATTTGACCTAGGGTTTTTTGGAAAATAGAGAAAGTGAGGGCTTTTATTGAAAAATACACGACACTATTCATCCCGGATTTTCCGAACTCCAAACGAAGCGTGCCGGCTGACGTTTCTAAGGTTTACCCCACGTTTCGAACGCAATGGAACATGTTTCGGAGGCTAATTCGGTCATCTGGGCGAGTTACGGAGAAAAACGATCAGTTTAAAATTAAACCGATTTAAACCGATTTCGATGCGTTTTGGCTTGCCCCGGACAAACGGTACATCCAATTGACACAAAATTTGAAACCATACAATAATATCACATTACGGATCCGATGAAACTAGTTTCGTCGAAATCCGAGACTTTTTGAAAAATGACTATTTTCTCTCGCCGAATTAATATTAAAAACAATTCGATGCGTTTCGAGCTGCCACGGTCAAATGATAACTCCGATTGCTACGAAAATTGAAATCCGATAATAACAAACTATTACGGATCCAATGGAACTATCGTTCAATTATGAGACTGTTAGAAAAATGGCTATTTTTCAGTCGATAATTAAATATTAAAATATTCAATTTTCACAAATTAACTTTAAATTCAATTTTAAAAGTTCTATAACATTACTATAACTCCAATATGATAAGATAAAATTTTACAAATTATTTTCAATCATATTCAACTCGATTTCAATTATTTCTGAAATTTAACTTATTAAATTTTCGATTTAATTGTCTAATTAAATCCAATATTCGAAAAATAAATTATTCGACTGTTTAATTTCAATATAAAATTCCCAATTTTAAATTATTAACTTTTAAATCAAATCTTAATTGTTCACAAATTCCATTTTTAATTTCATAGTAATTAACAATCTTTTACAATGCAATTTTCCATTATAAATCCAATATAAAAGATTATATTAGATTCAACGTTCAATTATATTGTAATTCAAATTCAAGTTATTTAATTCCAAATGAATTCTTTTATTTCATTTTACACTTTCATTATTGAATCAACCCTTTACTTATACATTATTATCAATAGTTTATAATTCATTTACTTTCATTTTCTTCAGCTATCATCTTATTTACATTCACAGTAATATTAAATTACATTCATTTACGTTGATTTCCATATTATAACTTCAATATTAAATGTAACATTTTATTTATTTCGTTGTTTACAATCAAATTCAATTCAATTCAATTACTTGTTACATTCAAATTTAAATCTTTTACTTACGTTCAATTACAAGTTAACATCTTTATCAAATTACAGTTTCAGTTATTATCTGCTTTCAATCAACTGTAATATTAAGTTACATTTATTTATATTAGTTTCAATAACATAAACTTTCATTATTAAATCTACCATTTTATTTATTCTTTGTTTACAATCATAACATATTTGGTTTACAATCAAATTCAATTCATTATTTACATTCACTACAAGTTAACATCCATATTTAATTTACAAATAACTTATTTCATAATTCAGTTTTGTATTTTAACTTGTAATTCACATTTAACAACACAAAATATTATTTCCTTTGGATTTTTATCCAAAATTTTCATTTTAATTCGTATTTTTAAAGTGTTAAAAATACGGGTCGTTACATTCTCCCCCACTTAAAACTTTTCGTCCTCGAAAAGGAACGGAGAAGGGGAAACCATCATTTAAATATAATTCATTCAAAATATTCTACTTATTTGCAAAATTTAGTTATAGGATTTTTTTTTCACAAAATTTTCTAACTCCCGGATTTTTGAAAAATTTCGGCAGCACCTCCTTTGCGCGGCTAGGACCGAAAAATTTCACATGGTAATAATTGCATGATATACATCTCATTCAAAATGAGGCATCCCAAATATGGGGAAAAACAATATATATAAAACCCAAATACGATAAATAATCCGAATACGTACCTTTATTAGCGTTTACTAGCAAATTTTTTTCTTACATTTTGCGTTTAGCGCAGAACCGGGTTTCGGAAGTCGAGCGCAATCCTTTTCTACCTTCTAAAATACTCAACAACCAAGTTAGAACCGTGCAAATGAATATATATCAATATACTTAGCATATACACACATATATAACATCTTTAACTTCAAAACTGAAATATCAAAATTCTGGACAGCGAGTAGAACATAGTTTTTAGCTAGCTGAACGACATAATTTTGCAAGGTAATCAAAATGAAAGTTGTGGAATTTGTTTCAGGGTTTCCGGAATGTCCAAAATCGTCTAATTCGGACTATCCGTTCAAAAGTTATGGCCGTTTTACTACGAGAATACGTTTCAGGTCCGTGCAGGTCAGCGACCTTCACGTACACTTTCGACCTTCTAAACTTCAGCAAAATGCAAGGCTTCTAAAACAAAAGTTGGAGCATAGGTTCTGAGGTTTCCAGAAAGTACAAGATCATGAAAATCCGATAAACCAGTAAAAAGTTATGTCATAAATACTAAGGTCAAATGCTATTGGTTTTGCTTATTCTTACACAGGACATCGATAGACATTTACATTTTTAACCTAGTAAACAAATGAATTTTCAGAATTACTCTAAACAAAAGTCGTGCTACAGATTCTAAGCTTTCCGAAAAGTCCAAGATCATCAAATTCCGATTATTCATTTAAAAGTTATGGTACTTTTAGTTTCAGCACATACCGGACAATTTTAGATTTCCATATTTGTTTGTTATTACAAATACAAACTATCCAATTTAAAGTTTCCGAAAAATCAAGCATTAACACAAAGTTGTTAATTTCTTTTATATTTTTATGAAATAAGTTTACATTGAATTTGTTTTCCGGTTTATTCACTTTATGTGACGACCCGGTATTTTGGCAATATTATTTTAATAGGAATTTAATCTAATTTAAATTAAAATACAAGCTTTTCATTTTATATGCTGATAAGACCTTTGGATATTTATCCGTTATATATGTGTTTGTAAAGGGAATTTTGATTTGAAAATCTAAAATAAATCCTGTATTGTTCAATAAAACCCAAAGTTGTGTAGTATCAATATTTAATATAGCACATATAAAAAGGTAATCTAAATACTAATGTTTAACATAAGACATCCTACCAATATTTAAATGTGAATATAAAAGCATAAGTGTAAAATATAAGATATAAATAGAAATATAAAATTTACAAATACAATGTTATAACTCAAATGCCTGAAAATTAAATTGCAAATAGAATACAACTAATATGCTAACAATAACTATAATAACTTTTACCCAAACATATCAGAAGGATTAAAAAGAATAACCTATATATATATACTTATGAACAATGCAAAGAAACAAATTAAATATATTTACATATATTACTGTATAATATATGCATAACCAATGCATAAGAAGGAAAGCTACTCACATATTCAAAATATCTTTATACATAAGTACAAAGATCAGCAAATATAAATTATATGTAAACAAATATGAAGACATGCATTTAATACAAATCACCTCAGCCCTTTAGCTTTCAAAGGAAGACAATTGTAAGTAATTAATGTTAGCACACAAAGCATGCTATACAGTATCATTTCAGCCGCAATAATATGAGCTTAGCCACCAAGACAAAATAAAAATCTCTGACCTTTTGTACCAGTAATACAAAGCCTGTATGTTTGTTTACATATATCAATCTTCCATCTCACTTTCGATTCACCAAAGGCTGAAGTAAATAAGAATACAAACTACCATCTCAAACTTAAAGAAAACAAAACTGAACAACAGAACTAAGTAAAAAGAAGATCATCAAACAAGAAAAAACTCAAGTCTGGAACAAGCATGTACAACAAAACTTGCTCTCTGTTCTTGCTATTATAAGGTGAGTAAACTTTATCTAAACTTTCCTGATTTTCTAGCGCAAGTGATATGTTGGTGGTAGTCTTGTTTGAATGGCTTGAATGGATGTATGAATAGTTTGCCTGATATATATATATATATGAGTTGAATGGCTGAGTACATTAGAAGTCTTGGCTCTGTTCTCTGTTTAAACCATACTCAGTAAATAAACTGTTTCCAAATCTAATAAATTTGTTTATATATGATGTTAAGTATAGTTAAAGTAAGGATTTTCATTTTAATTAGGAAGTATATACCTATATATCAGTATGAATACCTGTATATGATTTCCCTACTTTGTTTCTTGGCTTGACTGTTAACATCAAACTTAAAATTTTACCAAGATATCTATGCAGTTTCAAACTTCCTTGTCTGACATTTTAGAATGTGAGTAAACCATCATTTTAATAAAAGTTAAATATGTCTTATAACCTGATGTCTGTGATAAATTTCTGTGCTAATGTTGTGAAATGTTTGCATGAATGTGTGAATATGTTTGCATGTATATCAGTGATAGTTGTTGTGCATATGTTTATATGTATGTCTGTGTTTAGACATAAACCTCTGTTTTGATTTACAGACCAAATAAGCACACATAACTCCATTTCTCTTCACTCAACTACTTAAAGGTTATAATGTCAAAAGGAAATGTGTTTGTATTGATGAAACTTTATTTTTTTTTTAAAATAGTCTTAAGTGAAATTAATAAGATATTATCTGGAAATAGTGAATTTACAGTGGATAATCAATCTTTCTAGGAAATTCAATCAGTGTAATTCAAGTTTTAATATATATAACTGAAATCTATGTTCAAAATGATGATTTTTAGAAAAAGAATCAAGATTTTTAGGCTTTTAAATCTTGAGATAATGTATGTTGAACGGGATTTGTGTTCTGGGCAATTTCTGGTGATCGGGGTAGTTTTGGGGGTCGGGACCACTGCTGGAGGTGGCAAGGAGGTAGACGACCTTGGCAAAAATGGTGGGTGGTTATTTTATCATAGTGGTGGCGGCAGATCGATGAAGTAGGGTTTTGCTTGCGTTTTTGAACAAGGTCGGAAATTTGATCGTCGTGGTCTCGTTCGTGCATCGAGTTGCACGTGGTTAGGGAAGATGATTGTGTGGTCGTAGACGAAGGTGTGGAGAGAAGTACGGCAGTTCTGGTGGTCGTGATAGTCGTATCGAGGACGATCTTGGGGAGTTGCGTATTTCAGTGTTCAACTGGAAGAGTCGATTTCCATTCGAGCTTCGTGAGGACGATTCGAAGGCGAGAATCGAGTATGGGGTTGATCATCGATGTGTGGAGCACATCGCCAGAGGTGGTGATGTCGGCAGTGTTCTGTGCACGTGCACGAGCACGTTTGGGCCGGTGAGTTGGCTGTGGAACTGAACTTTTGGAGAAGAAGGGGACAGACTCAGGTAAGACTCGTAGTTTTCGCGTGAGGAACTCGAAGTCGTGAGTGCTTGCTAGTGACTCGAGTGGTTGATCGAGTTGTCTGAGGGATAGGCTCGAGTTTTAGTAAGGTTCAACTCCAATTTTGCTGTGATAGTCTGGGTTCAGGTAAGCAAAGGTTGTAAATAGAAATCTAATTAATGATGTTATTAATTAAAAGATAATTTCTTAGAGTTAATAATTAATGGATAGTTAATGTTGGGATCATTAACTAGTGATTAAGAGATGATTAATTACTTGGTTAATTAAGGTTAATCGGAATTAATCTGGATTTAATTAATGTGATAAATTAATGGATAATTAATAAAGAAATTAAGGCATTGATTAATTAAGGTTAAATAATCAATGAAGTAATTATAGGATAATTAACTGATGTAGTTAATTAAGGATTAATGTAATTAATTATAGTTAATTAATTAATAAGAGTAGTTAAGGGTAAATTACTATAATTGTTCGAGAATAATTAAAATTTTGTAATTAATTAAGAATGATTACATAATGTAATTGGAGAATGATTAATCGAGGGTGATTAAATCAAGATGAGTAATTAAGGGAAAATTAATTAATTGGATATAATTAATTAATGTTAAATAAGCAAGATTTATCAGTAATAAAGTAATTAATTGAATTCATGGGTAGTTAAATCAGAAATGGTATGACTAATTTATCTTGCTTATTGATGATTGGATGATATTTGAATGCCTTGAATTATTCGTTATCCCTGATATGTGATTATAAGCTTTGTGAAATGAAATGCTTTTGTAATATGATATGTTGGGTTGAACATGGGTAATGTGGTTATCTATGATGAATTGCCGTGTAAAAGTGACATCCAGTATTCAAAATTTAACCACGTGAATGACTGGGGTTAAGATAAATTTTGGATTCGAAGAGACCGGAGTCGGGTATTAGTTAATACCCGAAACCACTTCGATTTTATATAGATTGATATGTGATGTTAATTGGCTGCAGTGGAAAAATATGAACCTTTGAACTAAGTTAGAATACTTAGTATTTGAGTCATGAAAGGTATTGAGCATAACAAGAAATGAACTCGTAGTGAAGTACGAGTTACCCGGGTTTCCTTTTAAAATTTGAACTTAGTATTTCAAATTATTTGGGTTTACTCACGCTGGTTTCCAGCCTGACCCGGGTGTTACTTTGATGTAATGCTCGGGTTAGACCGAGTATTACAGATTTTCAGGTAAGGACGTTCGGGAGCTCAGGAGACGAGCTGGATGGCAGGAACGTATGGAGTGTATTCCGCTGTGATATATTGTAGTTGTCTGAGACATGTTGTTTGTATATGTCCAGTATCTGTGTATATGTTGTAACTCTGATGTATTAAAGTGTAATTCAACTGATACAGTTTCTTTGTATAAATGGTATTATCTGATATTATATTTTGATCCGCTGCGAATGTGAGATCCTGTGACTTGTTTTCTGTTTTTCTTCTTCTATCTCCTTTCTTCTTTTCCTAACTATTTGGAATTTTTGGGTTCGAAATTTCCGGGTCGTTACAGTTGGTATCAGAGCAAAGGTTAAGCGAAAACCTTGGCTCTGGTGGGTCTACTCATCTAAAGATAGGGTCAATAGTACCCTAGGATGAGTTGAGTGTATATATGAGAGCGTACTTGTTATTTTCTTATATAAAGATTTTAAATGACTTTATAAGTATAAATTTTGATATATATATATATATAAAGCAATATTTCTTACCAATAAATGTTAAGGAAATTTGTTGTAAAATTATTGGAATTAAATTAAGTGGTAATAGGAATATAACTAAAATGAAAGTAAAAATAAGTTTGAATTGGATTCAAACTGGAATTAAAATTTTGAATTTTGAGAAGAATCTTCAAAATAAGATAATAGTGAATTGATCTCCAGCTATAATAACCTTGGTTATTATCCTAAAATGGTGAAATGTTTTAGGGAAATAAAACATTTAGGGAAGTATGACTTATAAATGGGAATTGAAGATAATTTAAAATTGTGAAATTCTAAATCCAAATCCAGAAAACTTGAGATTGTTTTAAGGAAATTTGTTTTGAATAAAAACCAAAGGTGGTTTAAAAATTTAAGGTATATCTTGATGTGTAAAGGAAATAAATATGTATGAATGAGGATATACATAATATCAAAGATGGGTTGAAATAAACTCTAAATGTTGAGTTTTAAATTTGGAATGTAATGGGGAAACCCAAGGTGATAAGTTTTTGAACTTATAAGATTTATTAATGTGGAGTTTAAAATTTGAAGTGGGAATTCAAATTTGAGTAAGTTTGGCAAGATTAAATTGAATTTAACTTAAAGGAAGTTAAATAAGTTTGGAATAAACAACCTGAATTGGAAATTTCAAGATGAAATTGAGGTTTAACTTAGGAACGTTAAATGGGTTAATTTGGTAGGGAACTATATGTGGTCTCAGATAGGATTGAGATCTGGAATGGGTAGTGGACGATGAATGATTTAAAATAAATTGGATGATAGATTGGGGTAATATCTATCCCAATATTGGAATTAAATGGAATTAAACTTTAATTTGAAATTACTTAAGTAATTTTGAGTTTAAAGATAAAAATTAAACTTGAGAAAATGGGATCACTTTGAACATTAAAATTTGAATGTTTAAAATGAACATGTAAACTGAAATGATTAAGGATTGGTTCCAAGATTTGAATTTGGGTAATAAATTGAAATTCAAAGATTTAATTGTTTTAAAGGGGTTTGAATTATTATTTGAACTTTGAAATAAGTTAAGTGAAGATAATTTAAAATGGAATTTTGAGAATTGAACTCAGAAATTAAATTGTTTAAAGGTATTGATTTGAAGATAAATGTTAATTGGATTAAGGGAATAAATCAACATTTGAAAATTTAACTCGAATTTATATAATTCGAGATGGTTTGAAATTGAGATTTAAATTGAATTAGTTCAAACTGAATTTGATTTGAACTAATGGGAATTGTGATTTATGATGGACAAGTATAAAATTCAAATGAGAAATTTGAATTGGATTAATTTGAAATAAAATTGAAGTTATTCAAATTGGGATTGAGTCAATTTAAATGCAAGTGGAAATTTAAATTGAATTTATGGAAATGGAGATGGGGTATTAAACAGTTTGACTCTGGACTATTTTCAAAATAAATTATTTAATATAAACCTATTTTTCCAAACTATTTACTACACAACTGTTCTTTTTAAACCTAAAACTATCTTAAACCTGATTTACAATTACTTTGCAATTATTTAACTATTTTACAACTGTTTTATAAACTAACTACTATTTTTCCAACTACTTTAGAACTAATTTCTATTTTACAACTATTTTGCAATTATTTTACTATTTTTTTATTTATTTTACGATTACTTAACTATTTCACAGCTATTTTGCAAATTAATAATTATTTTTCAACCACTTATCTATTTTTCAAAATTTTCAGGCTATTTTCTAAATATAAACTGGTCGGAGTTCAAACTGTTATTGAGTAAATACCCAACTGAGATAAGAATTGAAGTGATAATCCAAGTGTAGGATTTAGCCAAATGTGAATAAGTGAATAAAATCAAGTGAGGGTGAATAGAAAGGAAATTGATTTAACTGATAATCAATGAAGATAAATACGTAGGATGTACGTATATTATTCTATTCGCATAGTAATTTGGTCCAGATTCGAGCACAGAATTTCGAGATAATATTATCGATCCGAGTTGGGATTTTTCGCTCGATTTTCGACGGCGAACCTGGATATGGATTTTTGATTGATTCTGGATATTCTCTATCATAGTTGTGACTATGCAAGGAGAATGACGGTTTCTGATCGAGAAACCAGATCTGAGTCCGCACTAGGAAGTCGGGTGGACGATACTAGTCGGAAGTGAAATTGTGTGATCGAATGAGCGATCAGATGAGAATAGGATACGGATGGTATGTGTACATCGTACGGATTTGAGTGTTATTGGTATCGAAAATTTTGAATAAGAAATGTGAAATGGTTGTTTGAAATGAAAGAATATTTTAGGAAATTAACTTCATGAAAATAAAGTGGAAATTGAATATCTATTTGATCAAAATTTTACTTTATAATAAAAGTAAGTAATTTGGCAAGTGACATTATAAGTAAATTCAAATTTAATATTGGTTTTGGAAAGAAAAGAAAATTTAAGTTTGATATCTGTGTTGAATACGATAAAAACTACCTTTGTTAAATTAATAGCATGAAGAAAGGATTTTTGAAACTATTTAAAATATAAAGGGTGAATTTATACAAGTATAAATTTTGATTCAAAAATTTCCAAGATTATTATATATGTTTATATAAAAAAAAGGGGATTTGTGAAAATGGTTTTGAAAAATATTTTGAGGAAAGGTTTTGGGAACCTATGGATTGGAAAGGCTTTTGATTTTTGGGTAAAAATCAATATTGAGATTTGGAAAAGCCTATTTTGAAATTTATCGATTTTGGAAATCGATTTGTGTAAAGGAGCCTTGTGTGAAATTCATACTAGGTGTATGATTTGAAAATACTATATGTGTATAGTATAAAGTGTTTTGGAGATTGGCTCTGGGGAAAAAGGCGCTCCCTTGGAATGAACTTCTCAGGAGTGCCACAGAGTGGCACTGCCTTGAGCCTCTAAGAGGGAGGTTCTAAAGTTGATCCTGTGAGGAGTCCGGACAAAACTAGTTCCTGAGGATTTTTGGGTAGCGAAAGTCGATGGCGTTGATGCCTACAGGGGCATTTGGGTTATGCTGTGACGATAGTGTAGCTCGATGTCGCTGCGATCTACTGTGTGGGGACCATAGCGAAAATCGTGTGGAGGATGAGTGCCAACGGTCTACACTTGATTTTGCCGGGAAGGCAACGCAACATCGGTAGACTGCGGTCTATGGTCAAGTGGAGGAGTTTCATTCTTTGGCAGCGAAATTCGATGGCGCTGATGCCTACAGTTATATGGGTTTTTGCTGTGATAGCTACGTAACCCCAGTTGTAGCTGCGATCTGTAGCGGGTTCCATGGCGTAATCGAGGGGCGCGGAGACCTACAGTTATCTGTGGATTTTGCCGGGACGGCAACGTAACCATCGAGTTAACTGCGACCATGGATGGGGGTGATGATTTCCAGAGCATTCTCACTAAAGCTATTTTCTCTATTTCAAAACTGTTTAGTAAAAATTATTTTCCAAATATTTTCACTGGATGTTGGAAACGAGTTTACCAAGTACTTATAGATTTTCAGTCCTACGCCTGATCAACGTATGACCGAATCTCTATGAGAACGAGGATGGATTTGTCAAAACATCGAGTTATAAAAGTTTTTTTATAAAAACGATTTTGAAATAATACTATATAGATTTTTAAATTATTGTAACAATGATCAAAGAAAATTTATATGATTTTAAGCATTTTAATAATTCTGGCTTCGTTCCTTTTCGAGGACGAAAAGATTCAAAGGGGGGAGGAATGTGACGACCCGGTATTTTGGCAATATTATTTTAATAGGAATTTAATCTAATTTAAATTAAAATACAAGCTTTTCATTTTATATGCTGATAAGACCTTTGGATATTTATCCGTTATATATGTGTTTGTAAAGGGAATTTTGATTTGAAAATCTAAAATAAATCCTGTATTGTTCAATAAAACCCAAAGTTGTGTAGTATCAATATTTAATATAGCACATATAAAAAGGTAATCTAAATACTAATGTTTAACATAAGACATCCTACCAATATTTAAATGTGAATATAAAAGCATAAGTGTAAAATATAAGATATAAATAGAAATATAAAATTTACAAATACAATGTTATAACTCAAATGCCTGAAAATTAAATTGCAAATAGAATACAACTAATATGCTAACAATAACTATAATAACTTTTACCCAAACATATCAGAAGGATTAAAAAGAATAACCTATATATATATATACTTATGAACAATGCAAAGAAACAAATTAAATATATTTACATATATTACTGTATAATATATGCATAACCAATGCATAAGAAGGAAAGCTACTCACATATTCAAAATATCTTTATACATAAGTACAAAGATCAGCAAATATAAATTATATGTAAACAAATATGAAGACATGCATTTAATACAAATCACCTCAGCCCTTTAGCTTTCAAAGGAAGACAATTGTAAGTAATTAATGTTAGCACACAAAGCATGCTATACAGTATCATTTCAGCCGCAATAATATGAGCTTAGCCACCAAGACAAAATAAAAATCTCTGACCTTTTGTACCAGTAATACAAAGCCTGTATGTTTGTTTACATATATCAATCTTCCATCTCACTTTCGATTCACCAAAGGCTGAAGTAAATAAGAATACAAACTACCATCTCAAACTTAAAGAAAACAAAACTGAACAACAGAACTAAGTAAAAAGAAGATCATCAAACAAGAAAAAACTCAAGTCTGGAACAAGCATGTACAACAAAACTTGCTCTCTGTTCTTGCTATTATAAGGTGAGTAAACTTTATCTAAACTTTCCTAATTTTCTAGCGCAAGTGATATGTTGGTGGTAGTCTTGTTTGAATGGCTTGAATGGATGTATGAATAGTTTGCCTGATATATATATATATATATATATATATATATATATATGAGTTGAATGGCTGAGTACATTAGAAGTCTTGGCTCTGTTCTCTGTTTAAACCATACTCAGTAAATAAACTGTTTCCAAATCTAATAAATTTGTTTATATATGATTTTAAGTATAGTTAAAGTAAGGATTTTCATTTTAATTAGGAAGTATATACCTATATATCAGTATGAATACCTGTATATGATTTCCCTTCTTTGTTTCTTGGCTTGACTGTTAACATCAAACTTAAAATTTTACCAAGATATCTATGCAGTTTCAAACTTCCTTGTCTGACATTTTAGAATGTGAGTAAACCATCATTTTAATAAAAGTTAAATATGTCTTATAACCTGATGTCTGTGATAAATTTCTGTGCTAATGTTGTGAAATGTTTGCATGAATGTGTGAATATGTTTGCATGTATATCAGTGATAGTTGTTGTGCATATGTTTATATGTATGTCTGTGTTTAGACATAAACCTCTGTTTTGATTTACAGACCAAATAAGCACACATAACTCCATTTCTCTTCACTCAACTACTTAAAGGTTATAATGTCAAAAGGAAATGTGTTTGTATTGATGAAACTTTATTTTTTTTTAAAATAGTCTTAAGTGAAATTAATAAGATATTATCTGGAAATAGTGAATTTACAGTGGATAATCAATCTTTCTAGGAAATTCAATCAGTGTAATTCAAGTTTTAATATATATAACTGAAATCTATGTTCAAAATGATGATTTTTAGAAAAAGAATCAAGATTTTTAGGCTTTTAAATCTTGAGATAATGTATGTTGAACGGGATTTGTGTTCTGGGCAATTTCTGGTGATCGGGGTAGTTTTGGGGGTCGGGACCACTGCTGGAGGTGGCAAGGAGGTAGACGACCTTGGCAAAAATGGTGGGTGGTTATTTTATCACAGTGGTGGCGGCAGATCGATGAAGTAGGGTTTTGCTTGCGTTTTTGAACAAGGTCGGAAATTTGATCGCCGTGGTCTCGTTCGTGCATCGAGTTGCACGTGGTTAGGGAAGATGATTGTGTGGTCGTAGACGAAGGTGTGGAGAGAAGTACAGCAGTTCTGGTGGTCGTGATAGTCGTATCGAGGACGATCTTGGGGAGTTGCGTATTTCAGTGTTCGACTGGAAGAGTCGATTTCCATTCGAGCTTCGTGAGGACGATTCGAAGGCGAGAATCGAGTATGGGGTTGATCATCGATGTGTGGAGCACATCGCCGGAGGTGGTGATGTCGGCAGTGTTCTGTGCACGTGCACGAGCACGTTTGGGCCGGTGAGTTGGCTGTGGAACTGAACTTTTGGAGAAGAAGGGGAGAGACTCAGGTAAGACTCGTAGTTTTCGCGTGAGGAACTCGAAGTCGTGAGTGCTTGCTAGTGACTCGAGTGGTTGATCGAGTTGTCTGAGGGATAGGCTCGAGTTTTAGTAAGGTTCAACTCCAATTTTGCTGTGATAGTCTGGGTTCAGGTAAGCAAAGGTTGTAAATAGAAATCTAATTAATGATGTTATTAATTAAAAGATAATTTCTTAGAGTTAATAATTAATGGATAGTTAATGTTGGGATCATTAACTAGTGATTAAGAGATGATTAATTACTTGGTTAATTAAGGTTAATCGGAATTAATCTGGATTTAATTAATGTGATAAATTAATGGATAATTAATAAAGAAATTAAGGCATTGATTAATTAAGGTTAAATAATCAATGAAGTAATTATAGGATAATTAACTGATGTAGTTAATTAAGGATTAATGTAATTAATTATAGTTAATTAATTAATAAGAGTAGTTAAGGGTAAATTACTATAATTGTTCGAGAATAATTAAAATTTTGTAATTAATTAAGAATGATTACATAATGTAATTGGAAAATGATTAATCGAGGGTGATTAAATCAAGATGAGTAATTAAGGGAAAATTAATTAATTGGATATAATTAATTAATGTTAAATAAGCAAGATTTATCAGTAATAAAGTAATTAATTGAATTCATGGGTAGTTAAATCAGAAATGGTATGACTAATTTATCTTGCTTATTGATGATTGGATGATATTTGAATGCCTTGAATTATTCGTTATCCCTGATATGTGATTATAAGCTTTGTGAAATGAAATGCTTTTGTAATATGATATGTTGGGTTGAACATGGGTAATGTGGTTATCTATGATGAATTGCCGTGTAAAAGTGACATCCAGTATTCAAAATTTATCCACGTGAATGACTGGGGTTAAGATAAATTTTGGATTCGAAGAGACCGGAGTCGGGTATTAGTTAATACCCGAAACCACTTCGATTTTATATAGATTGATATGTGATGTTAATTGGCTGCAGTGGAAAAATATGAACCTTTGAACTAAGTTAGAATACTTAGTATTTGAGTCATGAAAGGTATTGAGCATAACAAGAAATGAACTCGTAGTGAAGTACGAGTTACCCGGGTTTCCTTTTAAAATTTGAACTTAGTATTTCAAATTATTTGGGTTTACTCACGCTCGTTTCCAGCCTGACCCGGGTGTTACTTTGATGTAATGCTCGGGTCAGACCGAGTATTACAGATTTTCAGGTAAGGACGTTCGGGAGCTCAGGAGACGAGCTGGATGGCAGGAACGTATGGAGTGTATTCCGCTGTGATATATTGTAGTTGTCTGAGACATGTTGTTTATATATGTCCAGTATCTGTGTATATGTTGTAACTCTGATGTATTAAAGTGTAATTCAACTGATACAGTTTCTTTGTATAAATGGTATTATCTGATATTATATTTTGATCCGCTGCGAATGTGAGATCCTGTGACTTGTTTTCTGTTTTTCTTCTTCTATCTCCTTTCTTCTTTTCCTAACTATCTGGAATTTTCGGGTTCGAAATTTCCGGGTCGTTACACTTTATTACATCCACATTTAACTCAAGACAATTTTTCTTCAAATTAAATTGAATACAATTATATTCAACATCACCTTACTTCAAATTAAATTTAATTATTTAAATTTATATTCCATTTATTCAATTTATTAACAAAATGAATCCTATTTAATCAATTAACATCCATCTAACAACCATTGCACCACAACATTAACATCCATACAAAATTTCCCACCAAGTCAATCAATTTCAAGTTTATTGCCATTTAGTTTATTCAAATTTACTTAGTTTCCATTTACAAGTTTTATATTTCATTGATTTAAATCTAATTCATTCCTTTGTATATTTCTTTCACTCTAAATTTTAGCTTAACTTCCCATCTTTTATAATTCCTAACAAATCCAGTTTTACTCATTCATTTGCTTTGTTTAAGTTAAAGCAAATTCCCTCATTCAATTTATTTGTTGACTTTATTGTTTCAATTCGGTTAATTTACTTGTTTAAATTAAATTCACACTATTAACTAAGTATATATTATTCAATTTCAATTGAATTTCTTTTATATTCACAACTATCAAAGAATCTCCACATTTTGTTTTCACAATCGTACTTGTATATTATTTCTTACTTATCAGAATATGCATTTTAAACTTTTGAATATTAGGTATGTTATGGTTATGCAAATTTAGTGTAGTTGATAATATACAACTTAATTTCATTAAATTTTAGTGTTGAGCCTATTTAATAAATCTTCAATTTATTATTAATCACATTAAGGTTTACTATTGCAATTTAAATTTTCATTTTTAACCTTCAAATTCTATTTCATATTTTAGAAAAGTTTCAATTTCCATTTTATTCAAAGAGTACAGAAAACATTGAGGGTCTCCCCCACTCGGACTTTTGAAAACTAAACGTCGATAATGCGTGCACTCATTACCGAAACTTACTTTCCAAACATCAAGCGGGGCATACACCACTTATTTATTTCAAAATCACTTGGTAAATCATTCCTATTCAAATTTTTCAAATGATACGTAGATTATTTCCAAACCATTGGTACAAATTTCAAAACATTGGAGTTTATATTCTCAAATTTAAAATCATATTCATTTAATTCCATTTCCAATTATATTTTCCAAATTCATTTTTTTTTTCATTTGTGAATAATTTAGAAATATTGACAAGTCAACCAATTGACGACGATAATCTAATATTATCATCTCCTACCAACCATAAAATCAAATTTATATATCCATAGTAATATTTATATATAAATATACGTCAAAACAATATTATGTCAATTTGTCCTATTCGAGTGTTTAGAAACCCCTATCGATGCCATGGCGTCCCATGTACCGACCAGAATTTATAAATACTCAACGGAACAGATCAACACAAAATAAAACCATTTTATATCAAAATAACAAATACGCTCTCTCGTACCCTCAAACTCATTCATAGGTTTCAACCCTATTTCAACGAGTTATTCCCCACTAGAGCTAAGGTAATCTAAACCAAAGCTCTGATACCAACTGTAACGACCCGCCTTTTTGGACAGTTTAAATCGACAAATCAGACACACATGCCGATTCTAAACCATTCAAAAGGGCGGATGGTTAATGGGGTTAAATAAGAAAAGAAAAGAAAGAACAGAAACAAACTCAGAATCTCGCAGTGGAAGGAACAAGATATAATAATAAAATAACAGTTCATGAAGCTGTTAAATAAATAAATTTGATTATTATTATACATCATAAATCAGAGTTAGATACATATCAGAGATAATACAATAATGCAGAGGAAAAATAATATGGTAGTAGAATACAAATGATGTAATACCAAACTCCGTCTTCGTCCTCCAGAATAGATCTTCAACCTTATCTGAAATGCTCAGGCTGACCCGAGCGTAATGAAAAGACAAAACACTCGAGTTAGGACTAAAATATCTCATGTAAGTCAAATCGAATAAGAAAATATGAGTGTGACGGCGTCAGAGATGTTTATGGGTTTTGACATCTCCTATCCAGTGTCAACGTGAGTGCAATAAACTTAAGAGATGTTACGGGATTTTTTCCATCTCTCAAGGATCCGTTAAACTATCTACTATGTAGTACAATACGCTATTATAATATGTCTACATTAAAGTAAAAGTATTAAAATATCGTTAAGCCATGGCCCATTCCACCCTTAACACAGTTTATATTCCCAAGAGCATATACAAGACCGTAGTTTCCCCAAAACCGGAAGTCACCAGAGGGCAATCCATATACTAAAGGTACAAATCAAAATCGTAGTGGTCGCGAATAGGATAATCAGTATGACAAGGTACATGAGGCAATACCAACTAGGATACTAGTAGTTGCGTGATCCGGACTGATGTTGGGCATAGCAGCTACTACCCCAACACCGCGAAACAACACTCCCAAAATCGAGGGGTGCACCCAAATCGAATCACAAAAGTAATAGACATGGTAACGAAGAAGTGTGTCCACTAGAGGTGGCGAACCTCAATGGCCCGGCGCGGCTCTTGTTTTAGTCATGTCAGGGGTCATCCAATATCATTCTCTTTCTTCAATCAACGCGTTCATCAAACCATCCACTTCGTTCTGGATCAACACTCCGCGTATACTAGTTATTAAAGTGGTTTTCGGTATCGACAGAGAGTATGTCCATATCCGATCCCGGTCTCTTTAATAACTACGTTATATTTTTCACACCGGTTCGATCCTTTACATTTCAAATCGATTCATAATTGATATCAAAATATCATATTCGCTTCGAAATCAAATCCATTTCAAATATCATCATATCTATTCAAGATGTAAGATTCCATTTCAAAACATTTTCGCCTCAATATCTCATTTCAATTTCAAAATCATTTTTCGCCTCAATATCTCATTTCGATTTCAAAATCATTTTCGCCTGAATATCTCGTTTCGATTCACATAAACTCGAATTCCAAGATTAAAATTTAATCAAATTTCAAATCATCAATTTCAACTCGATTCAGCTTCTCAATAAACCATTTCAAATTATCAATTTCAAATACATATTTGAACCACAAAATAAACAATTTCACTTCCAATATATTTCGAAACTTTAAATATTTCACATTTCAAAACAGTTCATATATTTATATAAAAATATAAGATTCGCTTTAAAACCATTTCGTATTCAAATTAGAATATACTTCAAATTAAACATCTGTATTAAGTAGTTTACTTAATTTCTGGAACAATTACCATTTAATAAACTTAGATTAATATTCGGATTTCAAGAATTCATTTAAGTATTACATTCCAAATCAATTTCAGTTCAAATCCTATTCAAATCAATTTTATCTTCAAATTTAATTCAATAGTTTCAATTTAGTTCAATTCACAAATTTATTTAAATTTCAATTTAATTCCAAATTAATTAAATCTCAATTTCAAATTAATTTTCACTTCCAAACTCAAACTTGAAATATCATTTCATATAAATTTTCTTAGAAATATTCAGAGTTCGATTAAAAGTCCAATCTTTTAAAACAAATCGACTTTCGAAACTTTACGCCATATTTCAATTTTTCTTAAAAATCTAAACTTCGAATAATTAATCCATTTCATTTACCAAGTTTAAATTCCAACATCTCGAGCTTCAATTCAAAATAATTCAATTTCCATAAATTAGATTTTTATTCTTAAATCAATTCATTTAAATAATTTCAAAACAACTTTTAAAATCATTTAATTTAACCAACCCGGTGTCCGTATATAATTCTCTAACCTATGGCCAAGTGGTTAGTTATTTCAATTAAATGTCAGGGATGAATATGTATCACTTAACAAAATCACGGTGTCATATGTATGCATAACAGTGTATATATAAGCAAGTAAACATCCAAACATTTAAAATATCGACCAATAACATCCATCGAAATACATCATCCAATAGACAATACAATTCATGGAAATTTCATAGTTATCAATGTCAGGTAATTCAATCGCAATTCAATTTTAATTTCAATTTAACTGTCAATTTAATTTTCAACGGTTAATTCAAATGACAATCTATATGACAATTAAATTTTATCAAACAACGACAAATAAAATCATAACACTTCATAATGTCAAATTTAACTACCATAAAGATATTTAGTACGTTGTGAGCATTATAAAACACTCACTTTGATTTTCCGTTGTCGTCGAGATGTTCCGGTTTGGAACTAAAACTGGACGACGCCCAACTTTAGCCCAAATTTCCACCGTCTCCAAATCCATCCAAACCAGTTTCATTTCGAAGCTCTCGTCATTACGATCGCAACGCAAAAAGTTTCGTTCCAATCGGACCTCGTATGAAAAAGTTATACATTTTTGAAGTTAACACGAATTTATATTATAAATATTTACAATTTTCTTTTATAATTTTAAACCCTACAATGCAATCTGGCCGTCCATCCCTCTTGCTTCAGATCTGGCCGCTCCTTTGCTTCATCTTCCCCAGGTCAAAGAACGGGATTAACAACCCATAGCCGCCTTATTCCCTCAATTTTCGAGGCCACCACGAGCACTTCCACTTCGATCAGGATACACCACTTCGAAGCACTACTCAAGAGCCACCATCGGCCCCAAGGGTGTGGAGCTCGGTCGCCTCCTCCACCTCGATTTGCGTGAAAAATGCAGCAGCTTCCATTTCTTTTTGCCGTCAATCCGTGGCTCCGTTTCCGATCTCCACCGTTGGATAGCTAGATCTTGATGCCCTCTACAACTTTGTAGTTGACGACTTTTGCTAATTGTTTGTAGATTTGGAGATAATAGAGGAGAAAGTTTCAAAATTCTCAGCCATTAAAAAGATTAGTGGCGGCTGAAGCTATTTGACCTAGGGTTTTTTGGAAAATAGAGAAAGTGAGGGCTTTTATTGAAAAATACGCGACACTATTCATCCCGGATTTTCCGAACTCCAAACGAAGCGGGCCGGCTGACGTTTCTAAGGTTTACCCCATGTTCCGAACGCAATGAAACATGTTTCGGAGGCTAATTCGGTCATCTGGGCGAGTTACGGAGAAAAACGATCAGTTTAAAATTAAACCGATTTAAACCGATTTCGATGCGTTTTGGCTTGCCCCGGACAAACGGTACATCCAATTGACACGAAATTTGAAACCATAAAATAATATCACATTACGGATCCGATGAAACTAATTTCGTCGAAATCCGAGACTTTTTGAAAAATGACTATTTTCTCTCGCCGAATTAATATTAAAAACAATTCGATGCGTTTCGAGCTGCCACAGTCAAATGACAACTTCGATTGCTACAAAAATTGAAATCCGATAATAACAAACTATTACGGAAATTCTGAGACTGTTAGAAAAATGGCTATTTTTCAGTCGATAATTAAATATTAAAATATTCAATTTTCACAAATTAACTTTAAATTCAATTTTAAAAGTTCTATAACATTACTATAACTCCAATATGATAAGATAAAATTTTACAAATTATTTTCAATCATATTCAACTCGATTTCAATTATTTCTAAAATTTAACTTATTAAATTATCGATTTAATTGTCTAATTAAATCCAATATTCGAAAAATAAATTATTCGACCGTTTAATTTCAATATAAAATTCCCAATTTTAAATTATTAACTTTTAAATCAAATCTTAATTGTTCACAAATTCCATTTTTAATTTCATAGTAATTAACAATCTTTTACAATGCAATTTTCCATTATAAATCCAATATAAAAGATTATATTAGATTCAACGTTCAATTATATTGTAATTCAAATTCAAGTTATTTAATTCCAAATGAATTCTTTTATTTCGATTTACACTTTCATTATTGAATCAACCCTTTACTTATACATTATTATCAATAGTTTATAATTCATTTACTTTCATTTTCTTCAGCTATCATCTTATTTACATTCACAGTAATATTAAATTACATTCATTTACGTTGATTTCCATATTATAACTTCAATATTAAATGTAACATTTTATTTATTTCGTTGTTTACAATCAAATTCAATTCAATTCAATTACTTGTTACATACAAATTTAAATCTTTTACTTACGTTCAATTACAAGTTAACATCTTTATCAAATTACAGTTTCAGTTATTATCTGCTTTCAATCAACTGTAATATTAAGTTACATTTATTTATATTAGTTTCAATAACATAAACTTCCATTATTAAATCTACCATTTTATTTATTCTTTGTTTACAATCATAACATATTTGGTTTACAATCAAATTCAATTCATTATTTACATTCACTTCAAGTTAACATCCATATTTAATTTACAAATAACTTATTTCAGAATTCAGTTTTGTATTTTAACTTGTAATTCACATTTAACAACACAAAATTTTATTTCCTTCGGATTTTTATCCAAAATTTTCATTTTATTTCGTATTTTTAAAGTGTTAAAAATACGGGTCGTTACAGCTTTGGTTCTAGGCAAACTTAGCCTATAGAGTAAATTTAATTACGGGATCACTTTCGTTCGAGCTTGAATTCCTTCTTCTTTGATTCGGTTCATGGCTTCCCATACGTGGAACAATAGTGTTGATTATCATTCGAGTTAGGAGTCGTGCTTTTGGACGTAGATATTTAGAAGCAAACTTTGGCATTTCATCTTCACAAATCTGATGTGTTATACTATCTCTTGGTTTAAAGCACATATCGGGAATGTTGTATAAATCTTCGCCTGTGTCAGAACATCTTAGGGTTCTCCCGATTATGCCAGGAGTAAGTCTGATCGTGTTGCCATACATGCAAGACCATAACTAGTTATCTTCGTCTTCAGTGTTCCATACTGAAGTGCTGTCTAAGTTTGCATAGAAAAGAAATATTGCCAATTGATCGATTTGAACGTCATTAGGAGTGAATGAAATTAAAGTGTCTAGTCCGACATTCTCACATATTTCATCCAAAGTTCAGACGTCTTGTCTATGAATTAGACGTCTGGTTTGATCGATTGTGTAATATTTTATAGTCAGAAAGTTTTACTAGACGTCTGGAAGAAGATGTCAGACGTCTGAAAGTGTCTGATTTTTAAAATTTGAATAGACAGAGCAAATTTTCAGACGTCTGGTAGATAACATAACATGACACGTGAAAATTCATTTTTATCTAGAGAGCAAAATAAAACATTCATAGCTTTAGCATTGTTTGATGCTGAGGTCTTTTGTGCATCAATCCATGTGTTCATAGCAGTAGTAGGCGCTTCATATTTATTTTGAGTGGCTGACCAAATTTCTAGACCATTAGCTTCTATAAAAATTCCCATACGTGTTGACCAATATGCATAGTTAGAGCCATTAAAAAGTGGTGGTCGTGCTGTGGATTCTCCTTCTTGAAAAATACTTGCCATATCAAAATGATTCAAAAACGTGTTACTGTAATTTGATCAAACCTTGCTCTGATACCAAATGAAAGTCTATAGTATGATGGATCGATTATGCAAATGACAAGTATGTGACTAATTTAAACTATATTGTAACAATATTAAAGTATGTAAACAAGAATAATCAAACCAGAGATTTTATACTGGTTCGGACCTCCCGTCCTACGTCCAGTCCCGAAGCTCCTCTTCGGAATTTCCTTTTACCGAATAACCCTCACTTCACCCGGAGGAACAGGTTTACAATAGCAGAGTTTCTTTGTCAACTGTGTGTTCTCTGTTACATGGATTTTGACTATATAGTGCAAATGCTTCCGATATATATCTAGAGATTGTTGTCTATGAGGAACTGTATATTTGGAAGAGTAGAGTACAAGTATAGATTGCTAGAGATCAAGAATATATCAGAGTATAAGAGTAGAAAGCGCAAGTAAGTCAGGTAGGTTCTTCTCTTGGATTCTTGATGCTATTTATAGTGGTAGAGAGATTCCTTGAGTAGTTGCATCCATTAGCAAGTGTTCTATGGTCGCTCCTGATGATGATGAAGAGTTGCAGCGAAGAGGAGCGAAGGTGTCTTTTCAATTGTGACAGTTGTACTTTGAATGGTAGCAGCCGAGTTCAAAACCAGACGTCTGGAAAATGTTTCAGACGTCTGTCTTTCATATATTTTTGCATATGGTTACTTTTCAGACGTCTGAGTATCAAAACCAGACGTCTGATTCTGTCTGATTTACGAACCAGAGAATTCAATCAGACGTCTGGCTAGTGCACTCAGACGTCTGAACTTGTGCATGTTGAATTTCTTGTGTTTGTGTCATTGCTCTTCTGATTCTATTGACTTGTAGCTTCTTGATACGTTCTTCGAGCCTTGTTCTTGTCTCTCTAGTGATGTTTCTTTAGCAAATACCTATAAATAGGAATATATATGCACATTCGATTTCCATTGTATAGTTGTCATCGAAACCGTATAGTTGATTTCCTAACAGTTATCCTTTCTTTATCAGTGGGCAATCCTTCTTTTGGTGCCCTAGTTTGTGATAATTGTAGCAGTTCCTATCTCGAGCCTTAAGATTCTTACAGGTGGTGGCAAATGACCATTATGTTGGTAATTGTAACAAGTAATATCCTTCAAATTGTTTTCTTGCAGACTTCCTTCTGGCTTGCCTTACCATGGCTTCTTTCTAGAATGGTTGAACTTCCTCTTATTTTAGTTATTGTTGCTGCTTTGAGTTGCAGAAGGATTTTTTGTCTAGAGTTTCATATCGGAAACCCATGTCTACCAAATCTATGAAGGTTCCCTTTACATGCCCGGTCATCCTGTCCTGATATTGCCCCTTCATCCCAGCGATAAACATTTCGTTTTTCTTTAAAAGAGTATCTATCAGACTCGGCCTAAAACGGGACGATTTACTGAACTTGTTGGAATATTCTTCCATGGACATCTCTCCTTGTTTTAATCCATAAAACTCCGATAAATTTGGGATTTTCCTACGGTTGGTATATATTGTTCTTCCATGACTTCCTTAAACCGTTCCCATGGGAAATTATATTATGTATCATTCAGAGTTATGGACTCCCACCATGCTAGAGCCCCTTCTTGTAACTGCCAAGAAGCTAAGAACCACTTTTGCTTAATTCCGATATTCAATCCTTTAAGAATTCTTTCACAAGAGCGAATCCAAGCCTGAACTTAAATAATGGACTCCGTTCCATTGAATGATTTACCACCCAAACTGGTGTAATCTTTGCATTGAGTAGCAAATTTAATTTGAGGCCATGTTAACCCAAAAAATGGATCAACACCCTGGATCGAGTGTGAAAGCACTAGTGCAGATAATCAGTAGGTAAATCTCAGATAAACAACAAATAAAAGAAGAAGAAGTAAGAATAGAGACACGGAATATTTATAGCGGATCGGCTGACTCTGGCCTACATCCACTTTAATCAATCATTATTATAATTATACTAGTTGGATCTCTCTAGATATTGACTACTTAGTCCTTAGATCTAAGTTACAATGAGTTAGAATAAGTCACAAGTACAAGGGTTGGCTGGAGAATCATAGTAACTCCCTTGATGACTGTTGTGAGGGAGAAGGAAGTTGAAGAAGTTAAGAAATTCCAGTAGAGTAATGTTGGCTCTCTTCCTGGAAAAGATCCACATCTAGTTGCAGGTAGGATTGTATTTATAGAGTTCAGTTGGGTCGAAGCCGACTTGTCAGAAGCCTCTACTCAGTGCTAGGAAGAAGTCAAGAAAAACTCAAGGCGACCTGAGCTAACATGATTGGTCGCTAGCGATCCACGGGTGACGGATCACTAGAGGTCATGCCCTTAGACTATTTTTGAGTCTACCCTTTTGGGTTACATTCCTTTCATCTATTTGAATGCCTTATCCAAATATCAAGTCATTTGGTGTTTTTTGATCGTCCGTCTTCATGGGTCATCTGGTCTAGAAGAATCATCCATAACTCGCTCAAACCTTAACGAAATCAGATGAAACTTTGTAAGTACACTCTTGAGGGTGTCTTGAACATGCCTAAAAAAGTTTAGGTAGTGGGGCCCAATCGACATAGATCGTTAGCGATCCATCTAGTTAGGTCGCTAGCGATCCATCAAACAACCTCCAAATGATCCCTTTTTTATGAGCCTTTTATTATGTCTTCTAAGTGTTCTCCTAAAATTTCAAGTCAATCCGACTCCGTTTGAGTTCTCTAGGTCCATTTTAAATTAGCTGCTTTTGGTTAAACAGCTTGAATCTGATGAGTCTCCACTTCTAGAGCTAGATTGTTTGGCATGCTATGAAACTTGGCAAGCTTGCTTAGAAATGGTAATGGATCGTGATGAAAGAGTTTGGATGACTCATGACGCTTCCCTATGGATTGCTAGTGACCCATGGGTGATAGATCGCTAGCAATCCATCTACTCAGTATTTTATTAGCTGATTTTCCTTGAGTCCTATTGACTTGTTTGCTTGGTCATTTTGATTGAGTCTCGAATTATTCTAGAATAGTCTGAATGTTCTAACTTCTATTGAATTCTAGTGGGTTAAATACCCGGTTAATAGGCAATAGAGGGATTACCACTTCCTCAATTACTGTAGCATTAGATCGACCATTGGTGGTGTAACGACCCGTATTTTCACGGATCGAAAAGTTCGTCAAATCTGGAGTTTTAGCATTTTTGCCATTTCAGATTTTAGGCAAATTTTGCCCAAGTCCTAAGTCATCCACGACTTAGCATAAGTCGTGAGTCGTATACGACTTAGGGGATAGGAGCGACTTAAGGACTGGACGAGTTGAGGGATGAGTCGTATACTTACTAAGTCGTAAGTCGTAAGCCTAGTTGAGTCGTCTGACCAGTTATTTGTTAAGTCGTTGCCGAGTTAAGGTAGTGGGGTTGACCGACTTAAGGTAGTAACCGACCTAGGTGATAAGTCGTGACCGACTTAAGAGGAGTAGGCGACCTAAGTATTCTGGGGTTAGGTCGTGGGGTAGAGTTAGGTCGGTAACGACCTAAGGAGTTAGCTTGTTAGCGACCTAAGGAGTTGGCTTGTTAGCGACCTAAGGAGTTGCCGTGTTAGCGACCTAAGGAGGTAGGTCGCATAAGTGTTAGGTCGTAGCACTGATAGGTCGTGTGGGTCTAAGTGTTAGGTCGTAACATCGTTAGGTCGTCTAGACGACTTAGGAGTGGTTGAGTATCTGTGATTGGTTAAGTCGGAGGTTCTGCTAAGTCGTAGGTCGGCAAGGCAGTTAAGTGTTAGGTCGGCAACGACCTAAGTTAGGTCGTAGACTCCTATGGTTGTTAAGTCGTGATGTGTTAGGTCGCGTAGAAGCCTAAGTTGTTAGGTCGCAACCCAACTGAGTCGTAGGTAGTTAAGTCGTTAGGATGTTAGGTCGCTGGGTTTCCTAAGTGTTAGGTCATACCTGTTGCTAAGTCGTAGGTCGAAGGAAAGCGCATTGCTTTAGGTCGTCAAGTGTTAAGTCGCAGATGCGCGTTGTGGTAGGTCGTTAGGCTTATGTCGGTGGGTTTTAGGTCGGCAAGTTCCTAGGTCGTAAGTCGGAAGCGACTTAAGGAGATAGCCAAATTTCGACTTAAGGAATTTTCTGCTATAAATAGGAGGGGTTGTTCTCACTTTTTGGGATCCGGATTTTGAAGCGACGAAGTGCTGCCATTTTGAGAGCTCGACTTCTACACTTCTTCACTTCTTTTCTCCACTCTAATCTAGTGCTTCCTTCCATCCAAATCAAAGATCAAGATTGAAGATTTAAGAGCTAAAGTTGAAGATCTTCATCTTTTCAAGAGAGATTTCTTCGTTTGAAGCGGATTCGTGATAGATCAAGCTTGATCCTTCGCTGTCCAGATCTGAAGCATATTGATTTGAGGTTGTTTAGGTGATTTGGTGAGTGGTGATTATCTCTCACACGGATCCAAAGGAGTATATCGGATTGTTGGCTCGATTTGGTGTTAAAATAGAGATTTCCATGCATTTTCTTCATCCTAAGTGTAGATCCATATAGATCCATTGTTCATGATGATGTTACATCCATTTTATCATATGTTAACCTATGCAAGTTCATTCATCAAGTTTGTAGAGATATAATCCATGTTTTCATGCTTATTGGACTTTCAACTCTTTTATTACGAAAATGCCATTATTGTTATAATTGTCTACTTAGATCATTTTTGAATGCTTGATTGCTTGGATTGATGTTCGATTTGATTGATTGTTATGAACTAGATGATTGATGATTAGATTTAGATCGAAGGTGATTCAAAAGCTGAGGGAAAGGCTCTTGAATTGGAAAAGTTGCTCGTGGCATATGTAGCGGGATGATAAAGCTCTTATGCATAGATTTGATGATGTGATGTTGAGATGAGGCTTTGCGAGGATGTAATGAAGCGAGGCAATCATGTGATGAAGACTTGGGCTATCCAGACGGGATTATTCCAAGCATGTTGATAACTCGGTGATATGATTCGAGTTGAGGATAATGAATGGATATGAGAATAGTCGTCGAGGAGGATGACTAGGAGGCTTGAATAGCATCGTTGTTGAAGGTTCTAGCATGCTCTAAGCAAGAGTACGTTTGGGAAGATTCGATAGTCCCAACGGCCAACTGTTGATGGTCGAGTACTCTGGGCAGATTCGATAGTCCTAGGCACGGGCTGCGACGACGTGCGGGAGTTATGTCTAGAACCGGGGTTTCCATTAGCCCTTGACGGACGGCTGAAAGAATGTGCCGGTCATTCAATTAACGGTGATGTCGAAGCAATGATAACAGTGATAGCCAGAGTCATGGATGTTTGGTTGTATCGTCATTCGGACTCAGGAGCGGTATTTTCTGGGTACTTATCTAATTTAGGCCTTGGTATTTGGAAAACATCGCCCTTGACTCGAGTGATAGTAGCTTTACTTTAAATTGTATGCTCTGCTATGTTTGCTTCTGCTTAGTGTGTGTCTGGGGGCTATCGCTGTAGAAGGAGGTTGGAGTGGGAGGGTTGTATTCCTATTCCTTTTCCTTTATGCTCTTTTGGTATGTTGTTAGTTAATTTACTGCTCACTAAGACTGTTGTCTGACTCAAGGCTTTATGTTTTAATTCTTATTGCCTTGGGCTGTTCGTCCATTTTGGGACGGGCATACTAGGTAGCAGGTGCTGTTCTCTTCTCACGATGCTGATATCGAAGACGAGCTGGAGGGTTGCATATTATCTTCTTATTATATGTACTGGATATTCCGCTGTTTTGTATTCTCTGAGAGATATGTAGTGAGGCTGGATGTATTGACTATGTGGATGCTTGTATTCAACTATTATGGAGTTTTATATGATGTCATTTTGTTCTGTAAAGCTTCACTATACATATATTCTATTGTATTTTGTCCATGCGCTGTGAGTAATACGATAGATTCTGTTGTTTTAAATCTTACCTTGACAATCGTCCATGGTCGCCTGGCACACTTTACAGCGCTCTATCTCTAGATTCGGTGCAGGGGTCATGGGCGGTCGTCACATTTGGTATCAGAGCCTGGTTAATCGATTTTACCCAACGCTCGCTGTCGTAACTACGTATGAGAGACGTAATTGTATTTTGATGGATGAATACTATATATAATGTAGTAGTTTAGTTGAGTTTGAGTCCTTTATGCAGTTGTTTCTCTAGATGTTCTAATCATTCCTTTTTATAGATATTGAGAATGAGTCGAAGAGGGAGACCAGCTGCTAGGGAAGGCCGTGCTACTGAAGAGACTGCTGATTATGCAGCCATGTTCGAAGCTATGATGACTTCGATCATGAGAAGGATACCAATTCCGGGGGCAGCAGTTGATGTTGGAGTTCAAGTCCAAACTCCGAAACCAGTGGATTTTCCTAAGCTGTGCAAGGATTATACTGCTCTTGGAGGGAAGGTTTTCTTGGGAACAGAATCTACCATTGAGGTCCAGAGGTGGATAGATGCTTGTAGAAGGATCTTTGGTGATTTGGGAATTGATGATGCAACTAAGAGGAAGTTGGCATCGAGGCAGCTTAAAGGGAGAGCTTCTGATTGGTGGAACTCTATTACCATCACTACTCCGGAAGAAGAGATTACTTGGGAGCAATTCCAAGTCAGATTTGAAGCTAAGTTCATCTCTACAGCTCAGAAGTCTGTTCTGTTCAAGAAGTTTGTAGAGCTCAAGCAGGGTGGAAGATCTGTTCTTGAGTATGTTTCTGAGTTTGAAGCTTTGTCCAAGTATGCTCGGTCATATATTGAATCTGCTTATCAGAAGAATGAGAAGTTTGTGACCGGCTTGGATAGTTATCTTGGGAGACAGTTGGTGGATCATTTGGACGATTCATTTGAGAAGCTTGTGGAGAAAGCTCTTAGGCATGAGAGTCTGTTTCCTAAGGAAGGACCTGTTTTTGCTGTTACCAAGGGAGAATCTAAACCACAGTAGGGTGGAAACCAGAAGAGGAAGCAGCAGCAGCAGAAGGGTAAGGATGGCCAGAAGAAGCCGAAAGGCGAGGTGACTTGCTACAATTGTCAGCAGAAGGGCCATTTCTCTAAGGATTGTAAGAATCCGAAGGTGCCAATGAAGTGTCACAACTGTGACAAGCCGGGGCATTTCAGGAAGAATTGTCCAGAACCGAGGAAGGACAGGCAGATTGTGCAAGCTTATGCTTTGGGAGCTGTTCCGTCGTCTTCGAAAGCTCCTACTGCGGAAGAGAAAGGAAAGAGTGTGGTTGTTCAAGGTACTCTTTTCCTATGTGGTGTTCCAGTTAGAGTTCTGTTTGATACTGGAGCGTCGCATTCATTTGTTTGTAGTGAACTCGTAAGCCGGTTGGGTTTGGAACCGGATATTGTTGATAGGCCATTGGTTGTGACTAATCCAGTTGGGGGTTCGTCTTGTTTGTGTATGTTATGTCGTGGTCTAGTTGTATCGAGTCATGGTTGCTCTTTTGTTTGTGATTGTTTTGTTCTGAACTTTGCGGGGTTCGGAATTATCTTGGGTATGGACTGGCTTAGGAAGTATGCGGCTAAGGTTGATTGTGAGAGGCTGGAGGTGACAGTCGAGAATGTGGAAGGGCGAAAGATTGTGATACGATGTAAGCATGAGGAAGGCGTCTTCATGAGCTTCATGTATTCGCTAGTTGTTCCACGGGATGGACTGTCTTTAGTGCCAATCGCAATAGATTCGAGGATGTCTTTGACGAAGTCAAAGGGTTGCCGCCGCATAGAGAGATCGAGTTTCGTATAGATCTAGTTGAAGGAGCCAGACCTGTTGTGATGCCTCTTAGGCGGATGGCGCCTAGGGAACAGCAGGAGTTGAGGGTGCAAGTTGATGATCTTTTGCAAAAAGGATTCATTCGGCGTAGTGTGTCCGAGTGGGGTGCACCAGTTGTGTTTGCAACCAAGGCAGATGGGTCGTTGAGATTGTGTGTGGATTATCCTGAGCTGAATAAGGTGACTAAGAAGAACAAGTATCCACTGCTGAGAATAGATGACTTGTTTGATCAGCTTCACGAAGCTAAGGTGTTTTCTCAGATGGATTTGGCAACGGGATTTCACCAGTTGAGAGTGGCTAAGGATAGTGTGCCGAAGACTGCTTTTCGGACACCATCCGGTTTCTATGAGTGGCTGGTAATGCCGTTTGGATTGACTAACGCGCCAGCATATTTTGTGGATCTTATGAATAGAGTGTTCAGAGATCAGTTGAACAGGTTCGTACTTATGTTCGTGGATGATATTCTGATTTATTCCAGAATGGAAGAAGAGCACAAGACGCACTTGCGTATTGTTTTGGAGATCTTACGGAAACATCAGCTGAGGGCTAAGTTTTCAAAGTGTCACTTTTGGAAGAGTGAAGTGAGGTTCTTAGGCCATGTGATTTCTGGAAGTGGAATAGCGGTTGATCCCGCTAAGGTGGCAGCAATCCAGGATTGGGTTAGACCTAAGAATGCATCAGATGTGAGAAGTTTTCTTGGATTAGCAGGATATTATCGACGGTTTATCAAAGACTTCTCCAAGATAGCTGCACCGTTAACAGGATTGACGAAGAAGAACCAAGTGTTCAGTTGGGAGGCTAAGTGTGAGCAAGCTTTCAGAATCCTGAAAGAGCGATTGACGAGTGCTCCTGTTTTGACTATTCCAAGTGGGAATGATGAGATGGTGGTTTACACCGACGCATGTGGTACTGGACTTGGAGCAGTGCTGATGCAGAAGAATAAAGTTGTTGCGTATGCAAGTCGACAACTGAAGCCGCATGAAAGGAATTACCCGACTCATGATTTGGAGTTAGCGGCGATTGTATTTGCTCTGAAGATGTGGAGACATTATTTGTTGGGAGTTCGATTTGAGTTGTTTACGGATCACAAGTCGTTGAAGTATCTTTTCTCCCAAAAGGATTTGAATCTTCGGCAGCAACGTTGGCTAGAGTTTTTAGCATCATATGATTTTGGTATAGCTTATACTCCGGGAAAAGGTAACGCAGTGGCAGATGCGTTAAGTCGAAGACATGCAGGATTGGGAGCCATGTTTTCAGAATGGAAGAGTCTCGAGTATTTAGCTGGATTTGACTTCAGGCCTAGATGTGAATTAGAACCTGAGATGTTGGCAAACTTATCGATAAGACCCACTCTTGTGGAAAGGATTGGCGAGGGCCAAAAGCGAGATGATAAGCTTGTCAAGATTATCCGTGAATTGGAATCTGGATTGGATCTAGAAAAGGATAAAGGATTCGAGGTCGATCGAGAGGGTTGGCTTCGGAAGCAAGGACGGCTAGTTGTTCCCGATATAGATGAATTGAGGAGTGAAGTTCTGAAGGAAAGTCATCACTCGAAGTTGACAATTCATCCAGGTGGAAATAAGATGTATCGGGATATGAAGAGAACCTACTACTGGGAAGGTATGAAGAAGGATGTTGGAAATTTTATTTCCAAATGTATGAACTGCCAGTTGGTAAAAGCCGAACAGAAGAAGCCAAGTGGATTGCTTCAGCCATTAGAAGTTCCTACATGGAAATGGGAACAAGTGTCGATGGATTTTATCGATGGGTTGCCTAGAACCAGGACAGGAAATGAAGGGATTTGGGTCATTGTAGATCGTCTGACTAAGAGTGCACGATTCATTCCTGTTCGATCGACTAGGACTGCATCAAAGTTGGCTGAGTTGTATGTTAAGTGGGTAATCCGATTCCATGGTATTCCGAAGAGTATAGTGAGCGATCGAGATCCATTGTTCACTAGTGGATTTTGGAAGAGCTTCCAGGAAGTTTTGGGAACCGAGTTGTGTTTGAGTACAGCTTATCACCCTCAAACAGATGGTCAGACTGAGAGAGTCAACCGAGTTTTGGAAGATCTCCTCAGAGCTTGTGTTTTGGATTTTGGAGGATCATGGGAAGATCACCTTCATTTGGTGGAGTTTGCGTACAACAACAGTTACCAGTCAAGCATTGGTATGGCACCGTATGAGGCATTGTATGGAAGACCGTGTAACTCTCCGACATGTTGGTTGGAAACTGGAGAAAAGCTGATGCTTGGGCTAGAGATGATTCGACAGACTTCGGATTGCATAGAGATCATTCGGCAACGAATGAAGGCAGCCCAAGACCGTCAAAAGAGTTATGCTGATAAGCGTCGAAAGGATTTGGAATTCGACGTAGGAGATATGGTTTTTGTGAAGATTTCTCCACTAAAGAATGTTATTCGATTCGGGAAGAAAGGAAAATTGACTCCGAGATTTGTTGGACCATTCCCGATCATCGAGCGAATTGGAAAGCTCGCCTATAGGTTGGAGTTACCTGAGAAGATGTCGGGTGTGCACAATGTTTTTCATGTATCATATCTACGGAAGTATGTGCACGACTCGAACACAGTGGTTTCTGCTGATAGCTGTGAAGACTTCGAAGTTGATCCAGTCGATAGAAGACCTCGTAAGCCGCTTCGTGTTGTTGAAACCGACACGAAACAGCTTAGGAGAAAGGTAGTTAAATTGCTCAAGATACAATGGAGTGACGATGATAACGACTGTACGTGGGAGGTGGAAGAGAGGATGAAGGCAGCTCATCCTGAACTCTTCGAGGTATGGCCCTAAGGTGTCGTATCATCTAACAACATTGTAACTTGTTCTAAGTCTTAGAATTCTGTACGCTAAGCTAGAATTGGATGCATGGTTTGTTGATTGCTATGGATGGTAGGCGTACAGAATAGTCTTTGATTGCTTTGTTTGCTTGGAATTTCGGGGGCGAAATTCCTAAGGGGGAGAGAATGTAACGACCCGTATTTTCACGGATCGAAAAGTTCGTCAAATCTGGAGTTTTAGCATTTTTGCCATTTCAGATTTTAGGCAAATTTTGCCCAAGTCCTAAGTCGTCCACGACTTAGCATAAGTCGTGAGTCGTATACGACTTAGGGGATAGGAGCGACTTAAGGACTGGACGAGTTGAGGGATGAGTCGTATACTTACTAAGTCGTAAGTCGTAAGCCTAGTTGAGTCGTCTGACCAGTTATTTGTTAAGTCGTTGCCGAGTTAAGGTAGTGGGGTTGACCGACTTAAGGTAGTAACCGACCTAGGTGATAAGTCGTGACCGACTTAAGAGGAGTAGGCGACCTAAGTATTCTGGGGTTAGGTCGTGGGGTAGAGTTAGGTCGGTAACGACCTAAGGAGTTAGCTTGTTAGCGACCTAAGGAGTTGGCTTGTTAGCGACCTAAGGAGTTGCCGTGTTAGCGACCTAAGGAGGTAGGTCGCATAAGTGTTAGGTCGTAGCACTGATAGGTCGTGTGGGTCTAAGTGTTAGGTCGTAACATCGTTAGGTCGTCTAGACGACTTAGGAGTGGTTGAGTATCTGTGATTGGTTAAGTCGGAGGTTCTGCTAAGTCGTAGGTCGACAAGGCAGTTAAGTGTTAGGTCGGCAACGACCTAAGTTAGGTCGTAGACTCCTATGGTTGTTAAGTCGTGATGTGTTAGGTCGCGTAGAAGCCTAAGTTGTTAGGTCGCAACCCAACTGAGTCGTAGGTAGTTAAGTCGTTAGGATGTTAGGTCGCTGGGTTTCCTAAGTGTTAGGTCATACCTGTTGCTAAGTCGTAGGTCGAAGGAAAGCGCATTGCTTTAGGTCGTCAAGTGTTAAGTCGCAGATGCGCGTTGTGGTAGGTCGTTAGGCTTATGTCGGTGGGTTTTAGGTCGGCAAGTTCCTAGGTCGTAAGTCGGAAGCGACTTAAGGAGATAGCCAAATTTCGACTTAAGGAATTTTCTGCTATAAATAGGAGGGGTTGTTCTCACTTTTTGGGATCCGGATTTTGAAGCGACGAAGTGCTGCCATTTTGAGAGCTCGACTTCTACACTTCTTCACTTCTTTTCTCCACTCTAATCTAGTGCTTCCTTCCATCCAAATCAAAGATCAAGATTGAAGATTTAAGAGCTAAAGTTGAAGATCTTCATCTTTTCAAGAGAGATTTCTTCGTTTGAAGCGAATTCGTGATAGATCAAGCTTGATCCTTCGCTGTCCAGATCTGAAGCATATTGATTTGAGGTTGTTTAGGTGATTTGGTGAGTGGTGATTATCTCTCACACGGATCCAAAGGAGTATATCGGATTGTTGGCTCGATTTGGTGTTAAAATAGAGATTTCCATGCATTTTCTTCATCCTAAGTGTAGATCCATATAGATCCATTGTTCATGATGATGTTACATCCATTTTATCATATGTTAACCTATGCAAGTTCATTCATCAAGTTTGTAGAGATATAATCCATGTTTTCATG
Source organism: Allium fistulosum (assembly GCA_030737815.1). Taxonomy (NCBI): domain Eukaryota; kingdom Viridiplantae; phylum Streptophyta; class Magnoliopsida; order Asparagales; family Amaryllidaceae; genus Allium; species Allium fistulosum. The sequence goes on along the minus strand of CM060908.1, from coordinate 77,766,962 downwards.
CTTATTGGACTTTCAACTCTTTTATTACGAAAATGCCATTATTGTTATAATTGTCTACTTAGATCATTTTTGAATGCTTGATTGCTTGGATTGATGTTCGATTTGATTGATTGTTATGAACTAGATGATTGATGATTAGATTTAGATCGAAGGTGATTCAAAAGCTGAGGGAAAGGCTCTTGAATTGGAAAAGCTGCTCGTGGCATATGTAGCGGGATGATAAAGCTCTTATGCATAGATTTGATGATGTGATGTTGAGATGAGGCTTTGCGAGGATGTAATGAAGCGAGGCAATCATGTGATGAAGACTTGGGCTATCCAGACGGGATTATTCCAAGCATGTTGATAACTCGGTGATATGATTCGAGTTGAGGATAATGAATGGATATGAGAATAGTCGTCGAGGAGGATGACTAGGAGGCTTGGATAGCATCGTTGTTGAAGGTTCTAGCATGCTCTAAGCAAGAGTACGTTTGGGCAGATTCGATAGTCCCAACGGCCAACTGTTGATGGTCGAGTACTCTGGGCAGATTCGATAGTCCTAGGCACGGGCTGCGACGACGTGTGGGAGTTATGTCTAGAACTGGGGTTTCCATTAGCCCTTGACGGACGGCTGAAAGAATGTGCCGGTCATTCAATTAACGGTGATGTCGAAGCAATGATAACAGTGATAGCCAGAGTCATGGATGTTTGGTTGTATCGTCATTCGGACTCAGGAGCGGTATTTTCTGGGTACTTATCTGATTTAGGCCTTGGTATTTGGAAAACATCGCCCTTGACTCGAGTGATAGTAGCTTTACTTTAAATTGTATGCTCTTCTATGTTTGCTTCTGCTTAGTGTGTGTCTGGGGGCTATCGCTGTAGAAGGAGGTTGGAGTGGGAGGGTTGTATTCCTATTCCTTTTCCTTTATGCTCTTTTGGTATGTTGTTAGTTAATTTACTTCTCACTAAGACTGTTGTTTGACTCAAGGCTTTATGTTTTAATTCTTATTGCCTTGGGCTGTTCGTCCATTTTGGGACGGGCAGACTAGGTAGCAGGTGATAGGTGCTGTTCTCTTCTCACGATGCTGATATCGAAGACGAGCTGGAGGGTTGCATATTATCTTCTTATTATATGTACTGGATATTCCGCTGTTTTGTATTCTCTGAGAGATATGTAGTGAGGCTGGATGTATTGACTATGTGGATGCTTGTATTCAACTATTATGGAGTTTTATATGATGTCATTTTGTTCTGTAAAGCTTCACTATACATATATTCTATTGTATTTTGTCCATGCGCTATGAGTAATACGATAGATTCTGTTGTTTTAAATCTTACCTTGACAATCGTCCATGGTCGCCTGGCACACTTTACAGCGCTCTATCTCTAGATTCGGTGCAGGGGTCATGGGCGGTCGTCACAGGTGGCCTAGTGTTCCTACCTCCCGATCGCCCTCTTCTATTACTCATCTCCTATTATTCGCATATAGGAAGGAAATATCTTTAGAATTATAGACTAATTATCTTAGGGAATAGGTAGAAAACTCGAATATACTTATTCGAATAAAATTTCAAATATGCGCTCTCTCTAACTAAACTCATTTTAGGGAATTACTAACCCTATCTATAATGAGTTGACCCTATCCAGGCTTAGGTATTCACTCAACCATAATATCTGATACCAAATGTGATGACCCATCTCCTCAAACCTCAGAAATCGACACTAACACATCCTCGATATTCATGTGCCACAGATTCAAGTGCCGAAGAGGCGGATTAGCATAGGGTAAAGGAAATAAAGATAGAAGAAAAAACAAAATAGAATCTCACATCCCATTCAACATTTAATCATGCATATGAGCAGTACGTGCAATAACTCCAAATTTCTCCATCAGAGTTCCAGTAAGTACTAATCCAGCCAGGATAGTTATAACTGCCTATCCTCACAAGTGCTGGTAGATACAAAATATAAAATACAACGGAATTAATAGACAACTTCTACAAAGGACCCAAAATGCTCCATGCTCCATCCAAAATGCTCCAGGTTACCTAACTACTTGGCTGCCTAAAAAAATAGGGCACCTAGAGTTTAAGGGAAAAGAAAATAAACTCAGGGTCAGGCATGGGACTGGTATGAGATACTCAAATTATGGATACTTGAACAATTGGTATCTCAAAAGACCACGTCGCATATAAACATGGAACGGGTTTTTTACCTTATGATAACTAAAATCTTTACTACACAAAATCTAGTAATATTATTTTTAATGACATTATTTTGTAAACACTTTTGAAGTAAATATACATAATTTTAGCCGCAATTGTTACGTTATTAAATTCCAGAATGCTAGGCTCTATAATCAAGTCCAATGGCACTTCTTGGAGAATGGATTTCCATACAATGGGAGGTAAGGAACTACCTTCTATACAATAGATCTCTAGAGGGATGTACTAAGGATCAATAACTTTGAAAAGTCTGCACCTGGCAAGACCAGCCTACCCGAAGATCCATCTGGTGGTGGATCGAACCAAATATGACATCACCCCGGTCGTAACGGACCTACCCGAGATACCATAGCATACAAAACATACTCGACATATCTAGAGTAATCTAGAAAGGCGATGACCATACCCTAATGGTTGCAAACCACATAGCCCTATGACCTGTCCTATTTAAGCCATTCCTGGGCAATGAGGCCCGAGGTAATGATTACCTTTTCCATAACACATTCCACTTTGAATGCCACATTGCAAATCCCATCACACACCACTAATTTCGACAAATGCACAACCATTGAGCTCGTACATCTCATAGAAGGGTGTTAAGTATATGAGAGTGACTTCTTACACCACCAAACAGATGAACAATCGTAAAAATCTATGTACGTGTATGTTGAAAATGCAATGTCAAACTTTCGTCCATACAAGTTGTCTAGGAACAGGACAAACCGAAGGAACTCTCCTACCACATCCTGTCGAAAATCATCCCGTAGTGAGAAGCCCTTGTATTGAAAGATCAAATGAAGATACTACTGCCACATATATATGATATGGGGAATTTCCCCCGAGAATTAGTGACAAGCAGCCTTTGATTCCATTTATTATCATTCCAAGTCTTCACTTTGAATACATAAAGCAATTTGTAGTGGTTTTCAAATAAGACTAACTCAAATTCAATCATGTTTTCTTCAAACCAATCATCGATAAAAAGATGTTAAGTAAATAGGTGATTATCATTTGATTAATTACTTTCTTTTTATCAAAAATATTTTCTGGAGATATATATATTCAAAACAATTCTTTTCCATATATACAAAATCATTAAACCTCTCTTTAACTTTGGAAATACCAAATCAAAATCATTTCTCATAAATCATATTGCAAACCTTATTGAGTAAAAAGGGTCGATAGAAATTATACTAATTCTACTTAATATCGATTTCCGTATTCAACGTTTACTATCCATCGAATAACTGTGAAATCAACTTTTAAATTCACATGGATAGTACAAGTTTCTTCCTTGGAATTTAGTACTGAGTATAAGAAGATTATTTCTATAGAATTTAAGTTGTGTTAAATTTGGAAAAAATAAATCTTTTATACTTGCCTCGTTTTTGACATTTTCGACCTTATCTATTCCTCGCCCAAAAAAAGGACCAGATGAGCCAAGGCACTGCTTGCTCCTGAAAATCTTCTTAGATTAAGCACCTCACATTTGGATCTCACGAATAGAAAAATTTAGTCTACTCATCCGATTTTAGAGCCAAGATCAAAACACTTAATTATAACAGCTTTTCTTTAAATCATTTATTTAAACTCTTTAAAATAAATTATAAAACCTTCAAATCACCTTTAAAATACTTAATTATTTATTCAAAAACATTTATAAAAGATTTGGAAAGAATACTTAAGTTAAAACCGTGATTTACAAAAGTTAATAAAACTGCTATGAAAAGTGCTACAAATAGTGTTTTTAAAGCTTCTTCGATCAAAACAACTTGTTTATCATCTGGAAGTCCATTTTCATAACTCAAATCCCTTTTAAAACATTTTAATATATTTATAGAATTTATTTGATATTTTTAAAGAATTAAAAATATCTATTTTAAAGAATTTTCCTTTTTGGTTTCCGAACTGCCAAAACACGACTATTTTAGAAACTTGTTTTGCTCATATTTCAAAATATACTAAATGAAATCTCGATCATTTTCTTTTATTTGAAAACTTTGATTATATGAGTTCGGAAAATTCTTATTCCAAAGAATTTTGACTCCGATTCCATTATGTAAATGGATTTAAACTTTTACAGCTATAGCTTCGCTACGATCGCATTGGAGCCTATGGAATCGAGCCATGAACCATTAGGAAGGATCAGCATATGCTTACTAGTGGAGGTGGGCTCGACTTTGAGTGGTGGATGGTGTGGCCATGGGTTTAAAGGTGAGAAAGGAGTGGATTTGCTTTGGTTTTGAAGAGTTTTGATAATATATACTTACTATATAATTTTAATTTCTTTTTTCCATAAATTTTGACATAACTTTCTTTAGGCAAGAAGCCATTAATGTAGAGTTTAAGAAGTGAAGAAGCTTTGGAATTTTTATGAAGAAGAAATGTGAATGAAGTGAAAAGAGGTGGATGCTATTTATTGGCAAAAGTAAGGATGAAAATATCATAATATTTCCATACAAACACATCACCATTTGCTCATCACCCCACTCCTCTCCTACCTCATCCATTTTGGCCATGTACTCCCCCGTGAGTATGTACCATGTGATTGTACTTAGTGTGTAAGAGATTGACTTCGGATTTACTTAATGGTTAAGTTTTAGGAAAATATCTTGGATATTTTGTAATATATATATATATATATTTAAATGTATAAGTATATTTGTGTATATATATATATATATATGTTCATGTGCATGTGAATGTGTACATGTATATGTACATGTATGTGTGCATATATATATATATATATCTCATATGATTCACAACATTGCACAACTTTTCTACGTTGAATCGTTACAGATTTCGATTTCCGATCATATTTTCACTTCTTATTTAATATATATATATATATATATATATATATATATTTGGAAAAAGAGTTTGATAATAATATTTCTATCATTATATAATAATTAAAAGGGCTTAATTAATAATTAAAATAATTATTAAATCATTAAAACTCGATTTAAATTCAAAAATCATTTATTCCAAAATAGTGATATCATTGATGATGTCATAAAGAGATTTTATTTTCAAAAATAAAATAATTAATTTTATTACATATTCTCACTTACTTATATAAATCGGTGTATGTATCCAGCTCTGTGCACGATATCGGATGGTCCAAGAGCTGTTTATTGGTAAAATGGTTTTTAGTCATTTTATTGATATATCTTCCAAAGTATATTTTTTTTTAAATATTTATTCAAAATAAGATTATCAATATTATTTATTGTTCAAAACATTATCATTTATGTTAAAAAAATCTTATATTTGAATATTTTAAAACTTTTTCTAAGCGATGAATTTGCGGTTCGTTACACCTGTGCTATTACAGGTCTGTTTAATAGCTACATTGCTTTGAATAACCTCCTTCGACTATCCACCACCACTCTTTCTAGCAACCTAGCTTGCTTCTTCTAAGTGCAAGGATTTTTCAGCCTTTCGGTTAACTCCTCTATAGTTGTCGTCTGATTCATCCTTATCCATTTCACAAGTCTATGTCCGGATGTATACTCTAGACCAAAGCCATCAAAACATATCTTTATTGGATTATTTACTCTTATAACTGCAACATTAAGCCTATTTAGGAACCCTTTCAATGACTACTCTGGTCCTTGAGAAATGCTTGACAAGAAAATCATGTCTTTAGGCCGAGCAACAGGAGCCTGAACTGCTCCACAAAACTCTTAGCTAACTCATCAAAAGTCTAGATGGATTTAGATGTGAGCCGAGTGAACCATATCGACACAACCCCATCTAAAAAATGGAAAAACACCTGCATCGAATTACATCCATTACTCTGGCACAACTATGCGCCACTCACATTTGAACAAATATTGCCTGGTGTTAGTAGTCCAATTACACGATGAAGTTGAAGGCATCATAAACTCCTTGAGATATTCGTCCTTTAAGATATTCTCCGTGAATGGAGTTCTACCTGGCTCAGAACCCCAATCTTCATTCTTTCTCCATATATTCTCCTCTAACAATTTCTTAATCATATCCACAATATGCTGCTCATTGGCTTGGTAATTCGAAGGACGAATTTCAAGAGCTGTACCAAGTGTTTGACTCTGCAAACGGTCTCGAATTGCTCGTTGATATCTAGTTAGCTCCTTAGCGACTATTTTAACACCTACATCCTGAGCTTCAACCGCTAGTCCATCCTCATTTCCGGCTTCTTGCAAGATGTCCTTGAAATCGAATAAGTTGATGACCTTATGTTCTTGCTCCTCTAAGGGCCTCAGATTCAGGTCGGTATCGATCTGATTATGATCCATACAAATCTGATTCCCATAACAGGGGCTTTTCCAGTTTCTCCAGCATTCCACCATACCGCTCCAGCAGTCTGTACCCTACTTTTGCTTTCCATCCCTTTTGTTTTGACCGAAAGATGAGTAGTTTTCTTTAGATCCTATAGGTGACGCTTCTCTCATATCCTTCCTGGGTCTTTGAGACTGCTAGATTAGCAAGGCTATTCTAGCATCCATCTTGTCAAGGAGAGTCTTATGAGTATCTCCTATCTTTTGATTCAGCTACGCCATTATTTTGTCAATTTCCACTCTTGTGACCATCTCCTAAGGGGTAGGTGGTCCTGGCAACATAGTTGTTGTTGGTAAGTTACCTCATCCTAGTGGGAACCTCCTTCTTCTCCACCTACAAGTGCTCCGGGTCTACTAGATTTCCTTGTTGGTGTCGTTAATTCCAATATGAAATTTCTTCAAAACTTTATATTAAACCCTTGTGGATCTAACCTCTGAATGCTTTAATCCATAATAGATAGATAGATCTATGCCTAAGAGTCTTCTTTCTCAATGAAAGTATCAAAATAGTTAGGCCAAAAAGTGCGACAACACCCCCAAAATGAATTGAAATAGAGAGATCTAGCTATAAACAGTAAAAAAAATAGTAAAAGACACGCAAGCTTTTATAGTGGTTCGGAAAATTTTAGGCATATGTCCACTTTAACCTTATTATTAGAGATTGTTTGTCACAGGTAAAAGAGATTTTTGGTTCTAACAATCTAGATTGGTCAAAAAGTAGCTCCCTTTGTGACAAGGCCATGTAGAGAGAGATTGAAGAAGATGAAGCGTCAAAAGTCATTTCTGAGTTGCCATTTGCTTACTATTTATGAAGAAATCATCTTAACGAAATTGCATAATCTTGAAATACCATGTTTGACTCTAGATCCGAGAATGTAGGAGAGAAGACGAAGTCCTCTAACCAATAAAATCATCTCGGTACCGATTAGAAGTGATTGATACTAACTTGATTTATTGATTGCTAGTTGTGCCATCTTCTTATACTTTGTCTTCTTGCTTCGATCCATCAAATTCCAAACACTTTACCTTGGAAATTAGGTTGTAACCTAGAGGTTCAGCGACATCTAGTATTTGTCCTTATCTTTAGAGCCTTTTGAAGTTGTTCCCCACACCTCTAGAAATAGGTCCCGGGACGATCACTTTTTCCAGCTTCTTATTGGCCATAGCTCCAAAGTCCTCTGGAATGCACAAAAATATGTATATACTGACCAGAAAAATGGTCAGTGTAACATCCCCTATCTGGAGGCTTGAAGCTAAGCGCTATAGATGCTGCAGCCATCCATAATATTAACTTCTAGTGACCAAATATGGTAATGTTAATGGTATCCATAATATCAGAAACACTTGAATATGAAATAAAATCATCACAGCTTAAAACATTTTTCTGATTACATTTCAAAATAGCATTTCATAACCAAGTTACATAATCCCAAACATTTCCCAGGTTCAAAGCAAATATAATTATTACAAAATACGCCAAGAGCGACATATGAAGATGCCCCTTGGATGACCAGAGTATTAAATAGCCATAACTAACTTAATACAACACAGTGGAATAAAACAAACAAAAACATCAACTCCTAAATAGCTATCCATCAGCCTCCTGCTTGTCTTCAGAAGCTTTATTCGTCAACCTACTAAACCTAAAAATCCTCAACCCTCAGCCTACTTAAATCAATTTTGAGCACCCGAGAGTTTGGGGGAAAAACATAAACTTCGAGTCAGGCATAGAGCCTAGTGTGAATAATACTATACATCTCGGTTATTTGATATTAAGTGAGATCACGCCGCTTAGCGGAACGGGTTTCCCATCACTAATATCCTTTTAAAACATATCTTTTGCAAATCATAATCCTACAACCAAAACTGGTCAAAACTGTAAAGCATTATCATGTAAACATACATATCAGGTAACAAATGGACTATCTGTCTGAACACTATAGTTTTGTTTGGCTAACTACTAACCTTTGGCTGACTCGAGCCTACCAAACAATATAAACAAATAATCTAACATCTGTTAGATACTCCTCTTCTGGACGGTCTGTCCCTAACTTACTTTCTCCAGGCCAACTGATCTTAATGGTTCTGTGGGCTCACTAATAACCTACCTCTGTACAAATATATTCCTTTCTGTGTGTAACGTCATTTTAGTCTTACCTGTGACAAAGCCCTACACACTGGAATTTTGGACTAAATTAGCTAGGGGCTAATAGCTAATGTATAGGGCACGACCCTATACCAATCTCATCTAGTATACAAATACCTAAGTCATTTTACTTAGTGTAATCTTCCCTTAAATTTTCCTTGAAAACCTTTTCTTCTCAAATAGATTTAAACCTTTAAATCATACTTTAAACAAGGAAAATAAATTCTATGGTTTACTCAAATCACCTTGCCATGTTATATATACTTTACTCAAAACTTTGTTGTTGAAAACATTAAGCCTTTGAAAGTATCCCTTTCGAACCCATTTAAAGTACCCCTTTCGAAACTAATTAAAACATTAGGCCAAAAGGCCAAAATTTACCTTTTGAAACCATTCTTATAAACCTTTCGAAACCATTGAAAAACCTTTCCTTTGAAAGCTCTATAACGACCCGTACATTTTTAATAATTAAAGTTGTCAATTTAATAAGATTTTGGTAAATAAATTTGGAAGAAATAAAAAACTTTGTAATTTAATAATGAAATGAATGCCAAAATGAAATGTAACAATGTATTTAAAAACTAATTATTAACAATTGAAATGAAATTACAATTCATTTAAGTAATGTAAATTATTATACTTGGCTATTAATTTATGTAGGAAAACAAATGCAAACATTAAAATTTATAAATGGTTTAGTATGAAATAAATGACCATTGAATAAAGAGTGCGTATATAAGAATGGTAACATGTGTTTGGGAACAATGAATTCAAAAGTGTGATTAAAAGTTATAGTAACGGTTGTAAGTTACTATTTAATTGGTCTATTAATCTAGTTGTAAATGTTACATTTGGGTATAGAACTGAATATAAGTGAATAAATGTAAATGTGGTATGGATAAATGAATTAGTATATAGTTCATGGTAATTGGATGAATTAAACATTTTGTAAGCAATTATGATATTAGTGGAAATAATAAACTGGAATGTAATATAAAGATAATGATAACATTTATTGCAAGTTACATTTTATTTAGGCTGCTAAATTTAAAGTTGGAAATCAATTACATTTAAATGTAAGTAAATGTTCATTAATATGAGATAGGACAGTAATTGCAAAGTGTGAATGTAATGAAATAAATGAAAATGTATATTTTAGTCATAGATAAAAATAAAAGAATGAAACCTAGTTGAATAAATTGATCAAGGTTTTAATTATAATAAATGTAAATTTGGATTTTGTTTGTAATTTATTTTCCAAATACAATAATATAAACATTTTCTGAAAATTTTATATTTTGGTCAAACTTTGATTTTATTTGAAAATTTGAAAATTAAAATTTTTAAATTCTGATCTTTTATTTGAAGCTGTATATAATTCTAATATCCGTTATGCTTTTCGTTTCATTAAATTCTGATTTATACTTTGTAAATTGGATAACATATAGCGCTTTAAAAACAATTAGTTTCTGCGTTTATTTTATATGTTTCTATATCCATCTCCTTATTTTATTTTTCTATTGTGTTTGTATAAACTTTATTTTTATTTATTGAATGTTTCTTTGTATATATCTTGTAATTAATGGCTAGGAAACAATTTTTTTAGACGTATGTTACTTTGATTTAATTTGGCATAGGTTACATTTGGTTTATTTCTTGCCTTTATTTGCTTGTTCTCTTTAAATTCCTACCATAGCCGTTCCTAAATTGTAGCCGTTCATACCCTATCAATTCACGTGAAAAAGAAGAGTATCCATCTCATTTTCCATTTATTTCTTTTTATTAAATAGGTAACAAATCCCTTCAAACCTCTAGCCGTTTAAAACATTTAATTGCTTGCCGTTTTCTTTCCACTTGATTAGCCGTGAAAAAAAAACTCCTCTAAATTACTTATCCACGTACAAAAACTTTCCCCACATCTCATTCTCACGTTCATTTTCATTCTTGAGAAAAAAAATGTAAGTTTTTCCATGGCTTCTTCCTTTCTTATTCTTATTTTTCATTTTATTTTCACTTTGTCTCAAAGCAAGTGCTCGGCCTCTACCCATCCTTCTCCTCCACCGACCATCACCACCACTTCATCACCACCCATGACCGACCTCCATCACCATCTCCACTGGCCAGACCGTGGTCGTGACCACCATGAAGACTCCATCACCAAACTTGTTGAAAACCTAGCCAAACTCCTATTTTCCTTCACCTCCTCTTCATGTACTTCGGCCACAACAAATTCCACCACCTATTTGCTTTGTCATGACCTTTAGTCATCATATCCATGCCTATGTGTGGTGTGGTCAAGCCCACTTGACCATGGCCTAGCCACTTGATTGATTTAAAGCAAGGTTATGTCACTTTGATTCATTCTTTTCATTGTTTTAATCTATAAATCTTTGTGTTGAATTTTATTCTTATAATTTTGTAAATTGTTTGTATACAAGATTGGATCTTGACTCTCCATCACACAAAAAATCTTGATCGTGCCTTGTCGTGCTTTTCGGAGTTGTTGTGTATCTCTAGTTTGTTATCTCTAGCTTTAAAAAGGTGAGTTTTATCACTCTAGACATATGTACTTATATTATTGTGAAATGATGACAAGTGGATCTGTATAAATTAATATGTTATTCATACATGCATGTGATATATTATATGATGTTAAATGTTGTTTATATACCTGTTACATTACCTGATATGTTATTATATGTTATACTGTTCATTTTAATTACTGTATCTCACACTTCAAGTTCCCTATCACTATGGGTTGAAATGATACATACCCGAACGAACATTAGAATAAGGAAAAATCATTATGGGCTGAAATGATAGGCTCGAGTGATTTTTATTGTATTTTTATTTTATTTTATTTGACTTGGGATTGCGGGTTTGAAATGATAGAACCCGGATTTTTCTTTTTTTAAATTACGGATTGAAGTGATACATATCCGTATCACTTGACCTAGGTTAGAAAATATTATACAGGCCCATGGTTATATTTTTAAATAATATTTTCCTAAAAATTATTAAGTATTTTGAATGTTTAAATATATGAAATTTGAGCTAAAGGTTTGATTTAAATGACTTAAATATAAGAAGATATTGGTTTTCTATAAGTTAAGATTTTATAAGTCAATAAATGGCTTTAATGAAATTTTAAAGATGTGTTGGTTTTAAATAGTATTTAAAGACATTTATTGATGTTAAATAACTTAATAATTGAATTTGACTTAATATGGAAGTTTTAAATCTAACCTAGTAATTGTTATGAATTTTACTTTATGATATGGACATGTTTTGTGTAATAAATAATGTATTTTGAACTGATTAAATGGAATACAGTTTTAATTGGACATTTGTAATAAAATTTATTTGACTAGAAAATCATAGTTATTTGATGTCTTAATGAATAGATCTAAAAGAAAAAGATTTGATTGTTATATTAACTATGATAAAATATTCTTTTGTGAAATGTTATGTTTTGTAAAATAAATAGTTATGATTTTTAAATGGAAGAATGTAACTTTAATTATGACTTAACTTGGAATTTGGAAATTTTGATTTAAATGAAAACTTTTAAGTTAAGTAAATAAAGGGAAATTAAAATTTTATTTGGGAAATGGGTATTTTAAAATAAAGTATTAAGTTAATTGTTAAAGTAAAGGTTGAGAAAATAATTTACTTTTGACTTAATGAATGAATTATGGTTTAAATTGGATATTTGATTATAAAATTTTATTTTATAAAATCATAAGTTAAATGATATCCAAATGAATGTTTTTGAAGCATGAAATATGATTTTTATAAGTTAAAATGGTCAAAATTGAAGTTTTAATGTTTTTGAAAAGTTATAATAAAATCTAGAATTAATATTGGTAGCACTTCAGAAATGCTGTGGTCTTAAGATAGCATTTGTTAAGTGCTGTCATTTCTGGAAATAGACTAAGTTCTAAAATAACAAAGAGCTACTGTAGCACTTTGTAGGTGTTGTTGTTGCTGAAACTAAACTATAATTTGGAATAACCAAAGAGCTACTGCAGCACTTTGTAATAGCTGTTGCTACTGAAAGTAAACTGTTTTGAAATATTAACTAAATACCTACTGTAGCACTTTATAAGTGCTGCTGTTTCTGAATTTGGCAATGTTTTGAAATTTTACTAATATATCTACTGTAACACTTTATAAGTGTTGTTGTTAGCTGAAAATATAATGTTTTGGAAATTTTATAATTGAATGAATGAACTTAGAAATGCTACAACTTTGAAATGAATATTATTTGACAATGAATTTCAATGGTTTAAATGAATATTATTTTAAGGGTGTTATGATTTTCTAAGTATTATGATTTTCAAAGAAAAACATTTCTAAATCGTTATGATTTCAAAATATTATGGTTTCAAAGTGTTGGGTTTCAGAGTTGTTATAACTTTGAAAAGTACTATGGTTTTGAAAAATGAAATTGTGTGAAATTGTATTTAATTAAGAATTGTCTTAAAATATATTAACTTGGAACTTATTGAAATTGAAGATTTAAGAATGTGACTTTATAAACTAGTTTAGTTTAAGATGATTTAAAGGAATATTTCAAGTTTAATAAATTTAAGGAAGTATTAAGTGATTTGGAAATTTGGGTTTATTTAAATGATATATTGATTTGGCTTTTGAAATAAAATAATATAGTATTTAGTTTTGAAATGGATATGATATTTTGGATTTTAAAGTATAAATGATTTTTGAATAAATATCCATGGGTTATAATAACGGTTAGTTAGCAAAGAGACCGGGATCGAATATGGGCATACTCTTTATCGATACCAAAAACCACTTTGACAACCATGTACGCGGTGGAGATTCAAGAATGAAGTAGGATGGTGGCGACGATCCTATTAAGGTAAGAACGTGGACCTGACTCGCGTGAGTTGGCATAAGGTGGCTAAAACAGGAGCGATTGATGGGCCAATGAGGTAGCACCTCTGATCGGACGCATTTCTTCGATACCATTCTATTACTTTGTGATTTATTTGGTGGCCACCCTTCGATTTTTGATTTGGGAGCGTGTTCTGAGGTGGGCAGTAGTGGCTGCTATGCGTTTCCACCAGCCCGGATGTGTAATTGGTATATCTACCCTGGCATTGCCTAGTTGTGCCTTGTCACCTACCATATCGAGATTTACTACGAGTTTGGATTTGTGCCGTAGCCTGTGGAGTATTGAGGGTAGCTCCTGATCTGTGGTATGCTGATACTGGATAGACTACTGGGACTATTATGTGTTAAGGGCTATATGGGTAACCCCTTAACGCTATTTAAAAGTAAGATTATTTTATTATAGACATTATTATAATAGCGAATATTACTACATAGTAGATAGTTTAACGGATCCTTAAAGAATGGGCGATCCCAAGTATTCTTTAAGTTACTTGTGCATTTTATTACAGTTCACTTGAGTTGGTTTACATTGTATAAGTATGTATGCCCTGACTCGAGTGTTTTGTGTTTTGCTTTATGCTCGGGTCAGACTGAGTGATACAACATTTGAGACTCACCTTTGGAGTTGGAGCTTTTCTTGGAGATCCAGCTATCTATTTCGCTCTCAGTTATTAGTTGATTCCAGTGATGTATTCTGATTTATACTTGATTATCATATTGAGACTTCTGTTGTATTTTGTTACTTCTGTTGTATCTTGTTAACTCTGATGTATATATATATAGTAGCTTCATGAACTACTATTTCTTTGCTTCCGCTGCATTGTTATATTACTCTGTGTCCGTGATCTGTAATTTATTTACTGTATATTCTGCGTTTTGGCCAAATTTTATTTATAATCTATTGTTTTGAATTATTCAAGTCCGACATGTGTGGATTTATTGTCGATTTGAATGGTCCAAAATAGTGGGTCGTTACAAGCTATAAAACCTTAGGCATCCTATCTTTAAAACACTTAAACATTGCTTTTCGAAAAAATTGGAAAATCTTTCCTTTCAAACCTTTCAAAACCATTGGGGAACCACCCCTTCGAAACCTTCATTAAAACCTTTCGGAAGCATTAAAACATCAAACCTTTCAAAACCATTTGGGTTCAGGTAAAACATGTGGAAAACCTTTCGAAACCATTAAAAACTATCTTCTTCGAAACCTTTGGGTTCTACCTTCAACAGAACAGAAGGATCATAAAAAATTTAAGTCGAAAGCACTCCTTCGAAAACATTTCCTATGTAAAGAAGTGAAGGTATCGAAACCAACCCTTCGAAAGCATTGCAGAAGTGGCTTGGATTTTAAAACAAAGAATACCTTCCGAAACCATTTGCTTCGAAAGGTAAAAAGCGGCAGCTAGGGGTTTCGACTCCTTCGATGGCATTTTCTTAAAATAAAGGCGCAACCCATTTCGAAACCTTTCCTTTAAAACATTTGATTCAGTCGAAAACCAACCAAGTTAAAAGCATTCCTTTCAAAAGCAAAGTAGGCGCATTTACATTTCAAAACAAAGTAACGCTTCAACCCCATCAGAACCCCATGTTTCGACCCAGTTCCTCCCGCCTATGTCCAATTCGCTACATACCAAGCTTTGATATCATGCGCATTGGTTTCGATGGTGAAGGAGGCGGAAGAATCCAAGCGGAAGTACGGTGCCGGAAGTGGTGAAACATGTATAAGGCACGTTTATACAGATTTTTATCTTTTTAAAGTAATCTTTTCAACTAAGCCGCCTTGTTTGTCAAAATATGATTGGTTCCAAATTTTCTTTTCCAAGAGCACTGCCAAAAACAATTTAAATAATTTACAAAATACTCCTTCTCCTTTTATAAATATATAAAACATTTAAGTCTCTTACCTTAATATAATTTTATATATCTTTTAAATCACGTAGGAAAATTTTATAAAAATTCCAGAAAATCATTTTTAATATGTTTTCCAACATACATTTATTTCAGACCCAAAACAAAAATAATTTAGCCGTAAATTATTTTAAACCCAAATAATCATTTTATTAACTAGAAAATTAATATTAAATCCACATAAATTCATAAAATTATGAAATTTGAAACCCATTTCTAAAATATCATTTCTGATTTAAATCTAAAATCACAAGGCGTTTTGTAATGGCCCATTTTTCCGTACCCTTTAAATCGACAATAAACCATACATGTCCAACTCAAATTGCACGAAAAAGCGGATCATTAAGGGTAGAAAGAAAATAAAGATTTAAAATAAAATTTAATTAGTCAAATCATCTCTTTTCACTTTTATACATTTATTTTAACTTTTCAAAAGTAAACCTCTTTTGTCTTTTAGTGCTAAATGTTTAAATGTTTTAAAACTTTGTAAAGTTGTATTTATGCAAATGTGTATGTTAGAAAATGTATCAAGTTGCAATAACTTGTCGACAACTTGTTTTGGTTAAAAACGGTGTTTTTGTCGACAAATTTTACAGTCAAAATTTGACGTTTTTGTTAAGCTATATATTGATGTAAACCAAACTATAAAATGAACTTTTTACTTATTTAAATAAATTAAAACATGTCTCTTTATATTTTAAAATCATATTTAATTAATATCAAAATCTCTAATTTTACAGTGTATGTAAAACTGACAAAATACGACAAATTTTGGTTATTTTTGTAAAACGATTCTTAACATACTTTTAAATCTTTTAACATACTTTTATTATCTTTATTAGATGTTTTAAATAAGATTTAACTTATCAAACAATTATTTAAATCCATTTATTCAAGCCTTTATTTATTTTTAACAAAACTTAACTTTTGTCGATTTGTTCTAAAATCCAAATTTATACTTTTTAGTTTATTAACTATAAGAATGGATAATTATTTATTATATAACATATTTATTTAAGAATTTAAATTCCTTTTAAATTTAAAATGAACGAAATCTCTCATTTTCGAAGTAGCGAAATTACGGGTCGTTACATTCTCCCCTACTTAAAAGCATTTCGTCCTCGAAATGAAAGTTAGATAAAGGAATCTATCTTATACTTGTATCCTCATATATTTTGGCTCAATTATACTGATGATAGAAAAGAAGAAGGTTGATATCATAACAACACTAAAACAAATGATGCCAAACATACATACAGAGATTTCCCACACTAACCTGAGTACTTATCACGTAGTTAAGGTTATATATACATACATCAATTCATACTTCTATCATACTCATCCTAGTGCGTACTGCATACTTAAGATAATATATACAACAACCGAACAAGACTATACATCCAAAAATAATCACACTGATACTGTATCAATATAAATGAATACATCCAACATAACTCATTCCCTGACCTGAGCATGTACTATACCTGAGGTCTATATATATATACACATATCAAAAAATCAGTCCAACCCTTATATCTTATTGTCTACTATTTAAGATAACTATCCACTTACCATGTGGAAAAACCGAAAAAATCATACTATATGTGATATTTGATTTAATCTATTATTCGAATCCACAACTTTACTTCCGAACTAGTATCGATCCCCCGATTTTCTAGTGCGGACTTTGATCAGACTTTTTGATCACAAACCTCTACTTTCCTTGCATAGCTCTCAACTATCATAGAAAACTCTAGTACATAATCACAAACTCTCATCAATGTTCGCCTTCAAGAATTGAGTGATAAATCCTTTCACGGATTGGTGTAAACACCTCAAAGTTATGTACTCAAATCTTAGATCAAAAAATTATGTGCCGAAATGATCTACGTTTAACTTATGTACTTATTCACATTCATTTTTACCTAACATATTTTTCAAAATTTCTATTAATTCAAGTTTATTTCACAGCCATTTACTTTCTACTAAATCCATTATTACTTAAGCATACAAATATAACTTAAACTTGTATAATATACCTTTACTTCCTAAGAGTATATATACATATCCCCGAAGTTCAAACCGTTATTACTTCAATTAGGGTGTTTAACTAATGTGCAACTCTACTATTATCTCAAATAATAAGTTAAAAGACTTAATCCTTATTTTTATTTATCCAAGGTCTTAATTTAGGTGACATTATTTATCTTATCCATATATTAATAAGACAACTTTACTAAGTGTACATCTTTTTCTTACTAATTCTATGATTATTAACTTATTTACTATCCATTTTCTAAATCAAATTTCTTAACCATAAATCCATCAAATACCTTATAGTCAAATTGTGAAACTTAATTCACATGGTATTTGTTGCTTAAATATTTTCATCCAACAATCAAACTACTAACCATTTTATTCAAAACTTTCCCTTTTTTTTAACCTATCCACTTCCAATCTTACTTCATTTTGAATTACAAATGTTACCCTAAATGTATCACTAATTCAAAGTTTTATATCAGGATGATACTTCTTATACCTCTTATATCTAAATTTCACTTTGATTTTAACCTAATCAAAGAGTCTAAATTTCGAATTATCTTAACTCCTTTATAAGCTATAGAACTTACCCTTTTATATCATATTTACCTAAAATCTCAATTTTGGCTTATCTTTTTTTTATTTCATTGATAAGAATTTTCTAAGTGTGCATTTTCTTTTTACTTTCTCTAATTACAACTTCTAACTTCAATATTATTATCAAATATCTTATAGTCAAATCGTGAATTTTACTTCACAAGATATTTGTACTTAGCTTTTAAATCCATCCATTATGGTGATCATTTAATCATTATTTCTTAATAACCAAATGTCTAGGGGTATATGATTAAAGTTCTAAATTCTAGCTTTCAGCTAATTGATTCTATATGGAATATCTTATAGTCAAATCATGCAATTCTAATCACAAGATATTCGTACTTTAGTTTTACTAAGCAAAATTACAATCAATCCTTGATTACTAATCCAAAAATAATGATACCCCCTTTAATATTTAAAATATAAAACCTAAGGTAAAATTATTTCATTTACCAACTTTATTTAAAGCAAAATCATTTTTATAAAATTAACAAATACGCGCTCATATATATAATACTCTCATAACTCATTCTAGGGTGTTACTAACCCTATCTCTAATGAGTTACTCATCCTAGGATATTACTAATCCTATCTTTGATGAGACTTTACCCATAACAAAGCCAAAGTTCTAGCTTAACCTTCAGCTCTGATACCAAATGTAATGGCCCGTTTTACCGTACTCTTTGAATCGACAATAAACCACACATGTCCAACTCAAATTGCACGAATAAGCGGATCATTAAGGGTAGAAAGAAAATAAAGATTTAAAATAAAATTTAATTAGTCAAATCATGTATTTTCACTTTTATACATTTATTTTAACTTTTCAAAAGTAAACCTCTTTTGACTTTTAGTGCTAAATGTTTACATGTTTTAAAACTTTGTAAAGTTGTATTTATGCAAATGTGTATGTTAGAAAATGTATCAAGTTGCAATAACTTGTCGACAACTTGTTTTGGTTGAAAACGGTGTTTTTGTCGACAAATTTTACAGTCAAAATTTGACGTTTTTGTTAAGCTATATATTGATGTAAACCAAACTATAAAATGAACTTTTTACTTATTTAAATAAATTAAAACATGTCTCTTTATATTTTAAAATCATATTTAATTAATATCAAAATCTCTAATTTTACAGTGTATGTAAAACTGACAAAATACGACAAATTTTGGTTATTTTTGTAAAACGATTCTTAACATACTTTTAAATCTTTTAACATACTTTTATTATCTTTATTAGATGTTTTAAATAAGATTTAACTTATCAAACAATTATTTAAATCCATTTATTCAAGCCTTTATTTATTTTTAACAAAACTTAACTTTTGTCGATTTGTTCTAAAATCCAAATTTATACTTTTTAGTTTATTAACTATAAGGATGGATAATTATTTATTATATAACATATTTATTTAAGAATTTAAATTCCTTTAAAATTTAAAATGAACGAAATCTCTCATTTTCGAAGTAGCGAAATTACGTGTCGTTACACATTTGGATGTCATTTAATAGGGTTTTCATATCAAAACATATCATAAAACCGATATGAATAAGCATAAATCATCAACAAGCATATATAAACATTTAATCATTCAAAAATATGGCACAACTTTGCAAAATAATTCGGATTAACCCATAAACCAAAAACAATAGAAAATATGAGGTGTAATCATTATTCACCTTAGCTTTGAGATTAAGGAGTTTGAGATTTGAATGGTTAAATGTTGATTTGCTTCTTCCTTCAGCTTTTCTTCCTCTTTAATCTTCTAATGGTGGTCGACCTCTATTTTAAATTTTGAATTATGAAATGAACGTGTAGTATGAGATACATGAGGGTTTAGGGTATATGGTTATGTCTCATTTCTATTTTACCCCTTCTCTATTTCATTTTAACTCATCATTAGTTCATTTGTTAACATAGCACGGCTACCCCTTATTAATCACAAATCTCAATCCCCTAATCATCACATTATTTTATTTAATTAAGTTAATTAAATATCCTAAATAATGTTACTAAAAATTAGGGTCGTTACAATCAGCACCAATGAAACGACCCGACTTTCTATCACCAGAAAGTCGCATCATCTTGAAGAAAGAAAGGGATAGAAAAGAGAAAAGATAGAGAAGAGAGAAGAAACAACATCAGAATCTCAAACAGCGGAACGAATAAATTATATTAATCACATAAGTATTACATAGTATACAACATTAATCAGAGTTACACAGATTATACATCACATACTCGACAGTTATAAACACTTGTCTAGTTATTACAACTCAAATACAACACAGAGAAACTACACAGAGATACCAACACAGTGGAACACTATATATATATATATATATCTACGCTGAAGCCTCCTGCTCCATTGCTCCTCCAGAATTTGTCAAAGCTAACCTGAATCCCTTGGCTACTCGTAGAAAATTTGAGTACACGAGAGTTTAAGAAAAACAGAAATAAACTCCGGGTCAAACATGGGTCTGGTATGAGTAAACGGTTAAAGTTGCTTAATTTTAAAACCCTTTTGAAAACAAAGGTATCACGTAAGACTTCCCATACATAAACATGGGTAAGTTTTTACCTTACGCTAACCAAACATTTGATAGGAAATCCAGTGATATTATAATAGGTCTAGGGTTTTCAAGTAAATAAGAAATAGCTGAAATTGTTACATCTATTAAATTCCAGCATACTAGCCACAAAGTGGGTAATACAATCAAGTCCGAGATCACTTATTGGAGTTTGGATTCCATACAATGGCAGGGCTACTGGGGTACCGCCTATCACAGTACGTGGCCTAGATCACCGTACCGAGGATCACGCCCAATCCCCTACAACACAAGGCCGGAACCATCCCTTACTGGACAGTCCCGAATAAGACAACCCCGCGGTTGTAGCTAGCAACCGCCACACAGCCGAAATAAAAGGGACTCTACACAGGGGAAATCTTATCCTACTTGGGTATGACCCACTTAACCTTGCTGCACCTCCCCTGTTTTAGCCATTCCCGGTTGATGAGGCTTGAGGCTACGATTTACCTTATCAGAACACATCACTTAGAATGCTCATCGTCCACCTGACGATGTGTTGAAAGCATCCAATCCATACAAGTTCGTTCCAGGTTCGAACGAAACCGAAGGCATTATCTCATTACACTCATTTTGGAATTACCCTCAGAGTTAACGACAATAACCCTTGCACTCTGAATCTTCGTCTTCACTTGAGATTCACGACCTATCGTTAATTTGGATCGATGTGGTTTTTGGATATCCAAATCTGGAAACCCGATCCCGGTCTCATCGAAATCCAACACGTATCTTTTAGGTCCAAGTTGTTTTAAAGTTAAAACAATTCAATTCCATTATCTATATATACACAGATAGATAATTCATAACATCATCACAAATAGATAATTCACATTATTATCATAAACAAATAATTCACATTATCATCATATTTCAACCAAAGCATCCATATCATACAACATCACTTATCTCATATCTGAGATCTCAAACCATTCAAGACAATCAATATCATTCAACATCCATAAGCAACGATTTATTAATCACCATCTGTAATTAATTTAAAGTGAATTAAATTAATTACTTCCTTCTCTAATTTATTTAAATAACTTAAATTAATTTCTTTCATCACATAAATCTTACTTACTTAATCATAAATTAATCACAAATCAATTTATTGATTATCCTCTAATTATCCATCTTAATTAATCATCCTGATTAGTTATTCTTAATTACCTTAAGTAATTAGCCTTTAATTAATTACACAAATTAATTATTTTTAACCATTCACGGTAATTAACCATTTATTTCTTCATTAATTACATTAATAAATGATCCTTAATTAATTAACTATAATTAATTAATTAACTATAATTAATTAATTAACTATAATTAATTACATTAATCCTTAATTAATTAACTATAATTAATTAAATTTTAATTTAATCATTTCCATTAATCAACCTTAATCATAAAGAGTAATTATCATCCCGTAATTACTTACCTTAATCAATTAACCTCTTAATTAATTATATAAATCCTTTCATTAATCACACTAAGTAATTAATCCTTAATTACTTCTACTAAGTAAATTATACTTTAATTACTTTCCATTAATTAATTCCCTTTAATTAATTTCATCCAATAATTATACATTACTTACTTACACTAAGTAATTATACTATTCAATCTCATTAAGTAATTTTACTTAATCAACCATCAAATGCTTATCTTTAATTAATCAATCAATTAATTATCTTAAATTAATCTCATTCATTTGATTAATTACAATTGGGTAATTCATTCCTTAATTGCCTTTAAAACAAATTAATTAATCTTTAATTATAGATTAATTATCCTTTTAATTATTAATTAATAAATCTTAATTATTAATTCATAAACTTAATTACATATTTCTTAATTACCAATTAATCAACCTCTAATTACTTAATTAAGTAAATTCTAATTACAAATTAATTAATCTTTAATCATTAATTAATCAATCATAATCATTAGTTAATTAAATTAATTAATTAATTATTCTTAATAAATTACTTAATTAATTCTTAATCATTATTAATTAAATTAATTAATTATACTTAAATTTCTTAATTAACTTAATCAATACCAATCACTAAAACTTTAATTATCTTAAGATAAACATTATCTTATCAATGCCTTAATTATCATTAACATATTTAAACTATTTTATCTTTAGTTAACTTTACTTAATAAAATTTAAATTAAACAAAATTTAAAACTTCTTTATTAAATGTTAAAGAAAACAATTATTATTTATAAAGTAATTTTATAAAAGAAAGTTTAAACTAAATTTATTTTTAAATTTCAAAAACCTGGGTTTTAAAACCGTTTTTAAAACTGTTTTAAAACTGCTTCGGGTCGAACCCGAAGATCACTCGGGTCAAGCCCCGAGTTTCCCTTCTTCTTTCCCCCTTTTACAAAAACTTAGATTAATTTTAAAGTTTAAAAACTGTAGACTTCACCCACAAAACACTCGAGTACAACTCGAGTCAAACACCCAAAAACCCAATACCTACTTCGAGTCACTCCCACTGCGAAACCCACTGACACACAACCACCCAGCCGTGCACGTGCATACGGCGGCGCCGGAGCTCTGGCGATCGAGACGACCTCCTCCAAGTCATATTCTCCCCCGACGTCGATCACGTAACAACGAACACTCTGATTTCTTCGTCGATCAAAATCGAGCGTAGCTCGAGGAACTCAAACACAGACTCCACCACAAACTTGTCTCGCCGCCCCACCTCCGACCACCTGAAGACCCAAGTCCCCATCCATAGCCTCGTCATCCACCGCGCCACCTTCCCCCAAAGCCACGCCTCACTCGACGCTTCGTCAACGTCGCGGTGTTCATAAATTTGAGCACCGGAGAAATTAGGTTTAAAAAAAAGAAATCGACACCACCGTCGCCTCTGGCGTCGTGGCCACCCCCACTTATTCTCGTATCACCCCAGTAGGCTCCTCCACCTCCCCTAGCAACGCCGACATTTCCAGTTCATCGCGTCGCCGGAATTTAGACAAAATCCATTTCCAGTTCATCTACGAATTTCTCTTTGCATACTTAATGAAAAATTACCATCTTTGATTTAAAAATCATATCTTTTGATAACAATTCAAGCTATAAAATTTAATTCAAGTTCCCTAACATTTGAAAATATCATAAAGTTAAGTTTTCCCTGTAAAAATAGTTTCTCAGATGCTATATATCACTATTCTACTTGAAACCATTTTTAGATCTTAGTTCAGGTGTAAACATACTTATTTTGTTTTAAACTCAAACCCTAAGAATGATTGGATGAAGTAGTATTGAATTTTTTGTTAATTTCACACCCTGAAATTAAACAGAGAAGAAAAGGAATACACAGCACAGTCATTTATATGTATATATATATATACAAAGTTAAACTGGAAAGAAATTACTCAAACAAGCACAATATTATTCATGGATTCATACACACAGATTTAATCATACTTAGATCTTAATAAAAAAAATTTACTCACTGGGAAAAAATGAACAGAGAAGACTAACATGCACAGTTCACAACATAACAAGCATAAAGCACACTTGTATCCACAAATGCAAACATCACTTATTTCAGAATTTCACAAGCAACAAACATGTATTTACTTAAACTTTTAAATAAAGAGTTTACTCACCTTATAAAAAGAAGACAGAGCATCCAGATTTTGAAAACAGTTTTGAACTTTTAAAACTGTAAAATGTTTTGCTTTGATCTTCCTCTAAATCACCTTGCTTTTGTTTGATGAAGTTGTTTAAGTTTGTAAAAAGAAAAGCTTACTATTTTCCTGGTTTGTGTTGAACGAATTAGAACAAAAAGCACTGCAAATATCAAGAAGACAGGTTGTATATATAAAGAACATTTTGTATAGGAGGTAGGTGTTACTGGTTTAGGCAAATGCAGGTACAATACTATTATCTATTGATCATAGATTTTCCATATGGGGGCTGAAAGGATTTTTAAAACAAATTCGAATTGACTTATGTTGTGCAAGCATTTAATGTTTAAGTACTTTATGTACATAGATATATTTTACTTTTTGTCTTACCTGCATACTTTATTTACAACCACGAACATATTTTACTTGCCTTTGTTTATTTGCCTGCATACTTATTTATAACATATTTATCTTGCTTGCTTTACATAACTACTTACAGGTTTCATTCATATTTACTTATCTGGTTTGCTTTTAGTCTTTGTTATTTGAATGCTACTTATTCTTTTTACTTTACTTTGCTTTTATACTTTACATACATATTATAAAATTGTTTTAGTCATTTGTTTTAGTTTATTACTTAATTTATAAGATTTATTTTATTTTAAATATTTTGAAAGATTTTATTTCTATTTTAAACATTTTTATCTAGATTACATCAATATCTATATATTTAGATCAAATGTGAATAAGTAGAGCTTTACTTAAATTTAAGATAGATTTTATTGTAATTATATTGGAACACTTTTATTTTAAATTCTCAAATCATAATTTTCTTCCAAAATACACATATACATATTCGTTTTTAAATAATACTTATTAAATTTGAAATAATAGGTCTATTTAAAATATATTTATAAAATAACACAAATTAAATTTGTAGCTAATTATTCCATTTAAAAATCTATTTATAACTATATTTTAAAACAACTCATTATTAAATTGTTTGAAAACAATAAACTTACCAATTTTAATTAATTAATTATGGAGATTATCACATTTTAAATTCCTTGAAGTTCCGGGATATCACAACCAACCTCTCACTTAATCAAATTTTGTGCTCCTTTTCTTTGGAGTCTATTCCACTAATAAACATGCTCTCAAGTCCTTGAACCACTTCGTCTTTATCCCAATTTCCAGATTCGTTTGAAAGCAGCTTGGTACAAAAGCCGAATAATAGGGAAATTATTATCTTTACTTAATTCTGTTTTATTTTGCTTCAGTTTTTTATTTATTTAATATATACATAAATTTAATTTATCTTTAATTTAAAATGTAATTAGTTTTATTTTATCTGTTAAAGATTCATACTAGTAATATGAATGTCAACATATAATGTAATAAACAAGAAATATATGAAATGAACAATGTAAGGTATTAGATCATTGTAATTTATGATAACACCGTATAAATAAACATACGATTTTTATAACTAATATAATATCTTCTCAATATATTTTTCATATTTATAGAGATAAGTGTGTGTGTATATATGATAATATATGTATATAATTTATTTATATTATATATATTTTCCACATGCATATAAAAATGAAATAAAAATAGTGATTTTCTCGACTAACATATACATATACATATGTGTGTATGTTTAACTAAGAGAGAAACTCTATAAACAATGGTTAAAGGCCGAGGTAATTCTTTCAATCTTGATTCCTATTTTTGATGAAAAAATGATCATCGATTTGAGTAGAGCACTCGTATATTTATTGATAAGAATCAAAACTTATCAACATACCTGATAGGCCAGTTATTAAAGACTCTTGTGTTAGTCCTTGAAAAGAATGGTTTTGATGACAACAACCTTAGGACTTGTTATAAAATATAAATACTAACATTATAGTTTAGATATATATATATATATATATATATATATGCAGGATATAAACATGCAGGTACTGAGAATGAAGACTGTATAGTATAGAGACTCAAGATCGAAGACATCAATATTCAAGACTCATGAGTATCAAGATATCAAGAGTTCAAGATTTCAATAGTACAAGACAAGTATCAAGTCTAGAATTATGTTAAAACTCCTAGAAAAGCACTGACATCTTAAAATCCATTTTATTCGTGGAATGGAATCCACTTCGAGTTTGTTAAAGGGATGGAACCCTAAGTAGGATGGAACCTACGAAAAATCTAGTGGAACATTGTTTTGTATCCACTAACTTTTATTCAAATGTTTTACAAAATTATATCTTGTTTTCAAAATGATTTCAAAATCTTCCTTTTAAAATCAAAAACATCTATCCTGGTTTTTAAATATTTTAGCCTCAAAATAATCTTTATTTTCAATATCAAATTATCCTTGATTTTAAACTATCTTTTAACTATTATATATTTAACTTTTAATATTTATACTTAGATTTAAATATGAAATTATAGTAAAATTTTATATATATCAAAATATTATTCTCTATACTTATTTATGTATTTTAACTATAGTAAAGTATATTTATAAAGTTTAAAATAGTGTTAATACAAGATAAAAGTTATTTTCAAAGAAAAACAAACTATCAAAAATTCCTTAGGCATGTCGACAACCCCTATGGAACCTTGTCGACATGGTGTCAGTTAACTTCAAAAGTTTGAATTTCAAAAGAAGTGTCTATTCGTCATAACCTTTTACGAATGGACATGGCTATTGTTCTACTATAAATAGGGGATGTTTTTAACGAATTTACATTCATATTTTTTCTGATTTCACTTCTCTTCTTCTTCCATAGTTCTTTATATACATTTTTACTATTACTCTACCGAAATCTCCATTGAATCTAACTAGATCATCTCTGGTTTTATTCTCTATCACTATCTCAACAAGATCCCAGTGCTATTCAGAGTTATAGGCTTCTTTGTAATCAATCGAGCGAGAAAAGTTGTGATTGTAGCCTGGAAAATCAATCAAGTGAGAAAAGGTGTGATTGTAGCCTAGGAAATCAATTGGGTGAACTTGTTGCCCATAAAATCAAGTATCTCTACCCAGAGGATTGTGAATCTGGAGTGGTGTACCTCGTGGCATTGAAATCGAGGGTGTAATTGTAAGAATTGATTTTGAAAGGAAATCCGTACTTGTGTTGCGGGACTGGATGTAGTGTAACTCCGAACTAGTATAAAATCCGGCGTGTTCTTTCCTTTATTGCTTTTACATTATATTTGCATCTGTGTTTGATTCTGTGATCATATCTGTGTCTGAATATTGCATACATTTGTGTTCAAATTAATATAAACTCAAAAAGAATTAGTAATTCCTTAAAACACTATTCACCCCCCTCTAGTGTTAATTCTAGCCTTAAGATCCGTAATCCGCATTTCTCACATTTGGTATCAGAACAAGGTTTTCAAAGTTTCATAATATGAATTTTGAAAATTTCTTTAAAATGGCTATGTTTGAAAAACTTGTTAATACTAGTTTAGAAATATTCAAATCATCATTGCATCTTGAGGCTGCATATAATCTATATACAAATTCAAGTTGTCTACAAAAATTTTATGATGTGCAGGAAACATGTTTTATGGGTGTTGAGGAATAAACCCACAATGGAAAAATTGTGCAGATCAAAAAGAATAAATGGATACTCGATAGTGGATGCTCTAGACACATGACTGGTAATCCGGATATGCTGAATGATATAATATACAAAGACGGAGGACTGGTTAACTTTGGAGACAACTCAAAAGGATATGTGATTGGCTTCGGCAATGTCGGTAACTCTGAAACTCATATTATTACTAATGTTCTACTAGCTAAGAATCTGAAACATAATCTGCTAAGTATTAGTCAACTTTGTGATAAAGGATATAAAATTAAATTTGAAAAAGATAAGTGTCACATTGAAGATAATAATTCAACCATAATATTTGAGGGAATTAGGAAAAAGAATATTTATATTCTTAGTATGAAAGTTTCAAATGATAACCTGTGTCTTTTGGCAAATACAAGTGACCCTTGGATTTGGCATAAGAGATTTGGGCATTTGAATTTCAAACTCTTATCTAGATTGTCAAAACATGATCTAGTAAGAGGTCTCCCTAAAATGGATTTTAAAGTAGATAGTTTATGTGATGCATGTCAATTAGGAAAACTTAGAAAAAGTTCCTTTAAATTAAAAGATATGATTTCAACTTCAAAACCTCTTGAATTACTTCTTCTTGATTTATTTGGTCCATCTCAAATTCAGTCAATAAATCACAGTAAATATGTTTTTGCAAATGTAGATGATTATTCTAGATTTACATGGATAATAATTTTGAAACATAAAAGTGATACTTTTGAAAGTTTTAAGAACTTTACAAAAAGGATTCAAAATCAACTTTTTGTAAAAATTATAACCATTCGTAGTGATCACGGTGGTGAATTTGAAAATGAAAAGTTTGAGGAATTCTGCAATAAAAAGGGAATAACTCACAATTTTTCATTTCCAAGAACTCCACAACAAAACGGAGTAGTAGAACGTAAAAATAGGACGATTCAAGAGTGTGTAAGAACTATGCTTTCAAATAGTAAATTACCAAAACATTTTTGGGCAGAAGCAGTTGCTACCGCCTGTTATATTTTAAATAGAATTTTAATTAGTGATAAGACATCTTATGAACTTTTTCATGGAAAGAAACCTAAGGTATCTTATTTTAGAATTTTTGGAAGTAAATGTTTTATTTTAAATAAAAAAGATAACTTAGATAAATTTGATCCTAAATCCGATAAAGGTACCTTTATCGGATATTATAATAGAAGTAAAGTATACAGAGTGTTTATGTGACATCCCGGAATTTCGAGGAATTTAAAATGCGATAATCTCCTAATTAAATTATTTAAAATTGATTAAATTGTTGTTTTCAAATATAAATAACCAATTAATTGATAATGTGCTGTTTTAAAATATGGTTATAAATTGATTTTAAATCAGAATAATTAGTTACAAATTTAATCTGTGATATGTTATAAATCGATTTAAATAGTCCTATTATTTCTAATTTAATAAGTGTTATTTAAATGTGTATATTTATGTGTTTAGAGGAAAATTATGATTTGAGGATTTAAAATAAAAGTGTTCTAATTTAATTACAATAAAATATATCTTAAACTTAAATAAAACTCTACTTATTCACTTTTGATATATATAATAATTTGATGTAATTTTGGTAATAACGTTTAAATTAAAATAAATCTTGTCAATATTAAATAAATATAAAACTAATATATGGTCAAAATGTAAGTATTAATATATATAAAACATATTAGCATAAGTAAAAATAAAATAAAATAAATAAATATAAATAAAGTGTTTGGTAGTTAAGTTTAAATTAGAAAATATACATTAGTTAAATAAACAAATAGTCATGTAAAAATAAGAATAAAATTCACAAGCTAACCTAATACAAATAAATATAACTACTTTATTAAGGCATAAGTAAGTCTAGAATTATATTGTATACTTGTAGATTCGCAGGCAAGAAGAGTAAGTCTAAAACAAGTTAAATATATATATGTACCATGGCAATGAAGCTTTGCAGGCAAGAAAAGAAGTAAAATACATACAAGATTACAAATTAAAATATAAAAATACATGTACTATAGCATCTAGATTTGCAGGCAAGAAATAAAGTAAAGAAAACACAAGTACATACAAAATTTAATAAGAGGATATGTATGACATTGCTCATAAATGCTTGTGTACAAAATGTCTTCATATCAGCCATGTATAAGAAAAAATCTCCGATTAAAACATAAAATCTTGTACCAGCTAAGTTTTATTTTTATTTTTTATTTTTGTACAAACAACTTAGCCTCTGCCTACATTGTCTTCTTTATTATCAAGTTTCCCTTTTCATTTCGAATTCATTCAAACATTGAAAAGCAAAACAACCAACCCTGTAAACCTTTTTCAAAAGCCTGAACAAAGCATTTCAGTTTTTTAAAAGAAATTAAAGCATCTCTCAAAAGAAATCTCTGAAGTTCCTTCCAGTTTCAAAGTTTCAAGTTTTAAAGCTTTCAGTTTTTAAGTCAATGCAAGACATTTTCTCTAGAAAACAAAACAACAAAAGATGCAAAGTTTCAAAGCTTTTCAAGTTTCCAGCTTTGGCAATCCAGTTTTAAAAACCCTCTGCCTTTCCAAAAACAGGTGAGTAAACATCTTTATTTAAAAATCTAAATAAGTTAATAATGGCTGCTTGTGAAATATTTGTGGTAATGATAACTTGCATGAATATATATATATAAGTATAGGATTCTGATATATGATTGTATTCATGTGTACATGCTTCAGTTTGAATAATTTTTGTGATGTTCTGTGCTTCTCTGTAGTTGATACAGGGTGTATCTTTGTTTTCAAATTCAAATTATTCTCAACAGAATATTGTTAAGCTTTAATTTTTCAAACAAACAAGAGATTTAAACTTAGATTGAGATTTTTAGAAGCTGTTTAAACCATTATGGAAAAGAATACTACTGCAGCATTGTTTACAGGAAATCAAGTGATCGTTTGATAAAATTCATTTGTTGTAAAATATTAATTCAAGTTTATAACTTGGTTTCTTACTGCAAATTAGGATTTTTAAGACTAAAACGAAGATTTTTAGTTCAGTATTTCAAGAGTAATTTGAATTTGAATAAAATTTGCGTTTTCCCCAATTTCTAACATTCGAACCAATTTAAAATGTTGAAAATTTGTTTGAAGCTTGTTCGAACATCATTGTTGACGAGAAAATTGTCACAGGATTTTTCTATCGAACGAATTAAAGAAACGAGATCGAATTAGGGTTTTGTGTAAACTTTTGGACATGTTTGTAAATGTAACGTGAACGACTCCTATACGTGATCGAGCTTCTCGTAACTTTGGGAATGGCTTCGTAGATGGTCGGAGAGTGTGAGGTCGAAGTCTGGGGTCTTCCGGTGGTTGGCATTGGGAGTTCGAGGCGATTTCCAAGCGTTGGTTGCTGTACGTTTTGATCGTGGTAGCTCGATTTCACTTTCGACTTTGGTTGGCGTTCTAGGTGGTCGCGAAGCTTGTATGGGTTATCGACGATGTGGAGATGATCGTAGTGTTGGTCGGAGGTGGCCAGTACGACTGTGCACGTGCACGTGCATTTTGTGTCTGGGTAGTTTTGGCTTTGGGGAAGAAGAAGTTCTTCGCGTGTGTTTGCTCGAGATTGTGTGGAGGTAACTCGAAGCGAGGATCGGGTTTTCGGGTGTTAAACTCGAGTTTATACTCGAGTGTTGGGTGAGAGATAGCCTGCTAGTTTTGAAAACTGTAATATAAACTTAAGTTTTGAAAAGAAATGGGTAGTAGGGAAACTCGGGTTTAAATTCGAATGGCATTCGGGTATGACCCGAAGTAGACTTAAAGTCAGTTTTTATAAAAGTTTTTAAATATAAGATTTTTGAAATCTAAAAA
Organism: Allium fistulosum; assembly: GCA_030737815.1. NCBI lineage: Eukaryota > Viridiplantae > Streptophyta > Magnoliopsida > Asparagales > Amaryllidaceae > Allium > Allium fistulosum. Next base: position 77,735,108 of record CM060908.1, on the reverse strand, counting down.
CGAATTGGATAAACTTTCTTTTAAAACATTACTTTATTAATATCAAATGGTTTCTTAACATTTGTTAAGGAGTTTTAAAATTTATTTAATCTAAATTTTGTTTTAAGTAAATTTTAAGATAATGGGGTTTTAAAATGAAAATGGTAAGTAAGATAATGTTTATCTTAAGTTAAAGATGTTTTATTATCTTTGAATTAGTTAAGTTAATTAGGAAATTAAGTATAAGTAATTAATTTGATTAATTAAGGATAAAGGTTAATTAAGTGATTAATTTAAGAATAATTAATTAATTTAATTAATTAATGATTATGATTGATTAACTAATAATTAGAGATTAATGAATTGGAAATTTATTAATTAAGAAATGAATTATCAATTGTAATGAATCAAATGAATGTGATTGATTCAAGATAATTAATTGTAAATTAATTAAAGATAACCATTTGATGGTTAATTAAGTATAAATACTTAACGAAATTGAATAGTATAATTAGTTAGCAAAGTAATTAATGAATAATTACAGGATGTAATTAGATAAAGGAAATTACTTAATGGGAAGTAATTAAAGTAGAATTACTTTGTAGAAGTAATTAAAGATTTATTACTTGGTGTAATTAATCAAAGATTTATATAATTAATTAAGAGGTTAATTAATTAAGATAAGTAATTTCAAGATGGAAATTCCTGTATATGATTTAGGTTGATAAATGGAAGTGAATAATTAAAGTTAATTAATTAATGTGATTAATTAAGGATTATGTGATTAATTATAGCTAATTAATTAATGGAAGTAATTTATTAAGGATCATTAATTAATGTAATTAATGAAGTAATTAATAGTTAATTACTATGGATGGTTAAAGATAATTAATTTGTGAAATTAATTATAAGGGTAATTACTGGAATGTAATTAAAGGTTAGTTAATCAAAGATGATTAATTAAGATGGAAATTAGAGAATGATTAATTAATTGATTTGTAATTAGTTAATGGTTGAGTAAGCAGGATTTATAGAATGAAGTAATTAATTTAATTCATTTTAAATTAATTAGAAATGAGATAATTAATTTAATTCATTTTAAATTAATTATAAATGGTGTGATTATTAATCCTTGCTTATGTATGGATGGATGATATCGTTTGCCTTGAATGGTTTGAAATCTAAGATATGAGATAAGTAATGCTGTGTGTTATGGATTATCTATTGATGATGATATTGTGAATTATCTATCTGTGATATTGTGAATTATCTATCTGCGTGTATATGGATAATGAATTGAATTGTTTTAACTTTAAAACAACTTGGTCCTAAAAGATGGCAATTTGGATTTGATGAAACCGGGATCGAGTTTCCAGATTTGGATATCCGAAAACCACATCGATCCAAACTAACGATAGGTCGTGAATCTCAAGTGAAGATGAAGATTCAGAGTGCAAGGGTTATTGTCGTTAACTCTGAGGATGTTTCCAAAATGAGTGTAACGAGATAATGCCTTCGGTTTCGTTCGAACCCGGAACGAACTTGTATGGATTGAATGCTTTCAGCACATCGTCAGGTGGACGATGAGCATTCTAAGAGATGTGTTCTCTAAAGGTAATCGTAGCCTCAAGCCTCATCAACCGGGAATGGCTAAAACAGGGGAGGTGCAGCAAGGCTTCGTGGGTCGCACCCACTGGGGAGTAAGGTCATCCCTGTCTAGATGTCCCTTTTTATTTCGGCTTAGTGGTGCGGTTGATGATCACAACCGTGGGGTGATTTTATTCAGAATTATCCAGTAAGGGATGGTTCCGGCCTTGTGTTGCAGGGGACTTAGGGTGGGTCCTCGGTACGCTTATCTATGCTAGGTACTGTAATGGGCGGTACCCCAATAGCCCTGCCATTGTATGGAATCCAATCTCCAATAAGTGCCATCGGATTTGATTGTATTACCCACTTGTTGGCTAGTATGCTGGAATTTAATAGATGTAACAATTTCAGCTATTTCTTATTTACTTGAAAACCCTAGACCTATTATAATATCACTGAATTTCCTATCAAATGTTTGGTAAGCGTAAGGTAAAAACTTTTCCATGTTTATGTATGGGAAGTCTTACGTGATACCTTTTGTTTTCAAAGGATTTTTTTAAAAGTTAAGCAACTTTAACCGTTTACTCATACCAGACCCATGTCTGACCCGAAGTTTATTTCTGTTTTTCCTAAACTCTCGGGTACTCAAATTTTTACGAGTAGCCAAGGGATTCAGGTTAGCTTTGACGAATTCTGGAGGAGCAATGGAGCAGGAGGCTTCAGCGTATAGATATATATTGGTTCCGCTGTTAGTATTTATGTGTATTACCGCTATGTTGTATCTCTGTGATGTTTTGAGCTGTATCGAGTTTATTAACTAGACAGGTGTTTATAACTGTCTAGTATGTGTTGTATTATCTGTGTAACTCTGATGTATATGTTACTATGTAATCTCTTATGTGATATATTATATTTCATTCGTTCTGCTGTTGAGATTCTGATGTTGTTTAGTTCTTTCTTCTCTATCTTTTCTCTTTTCTCACCCCTTTCTTTCTTAAAAATGATGCGTCTTTCTGTGTGTAGAAGGGCGGGTCATTACAGTTTAATTTAAGAACTAACACCATTGAAGAAATAATGCATGTTTCATTCGATGAAAATCTCAAAAATTTTGAAGATACAAATGATGAAGAGGATTTAATTACTCAAAATCAAAAGTCAACTGAAACTAATAATGAAATTAATCATCCTAATAAAAAGGTTAAACTTTTAAAAGATCATCCTATAGAAAATATACTATGAGATATGCAATCTGTTGTTACAACTAGAAATCAGCTAAGTAAAATGAGCAATGTAGCCTTTATATCGACTATTGAACCCAAAAATCCAAAAGAAGCATCAACTGATGATTCATGGATTTTGGCTATGCAAGAAGAACTAAATCAATTCACTAGAAATGATGTTTGGGAACTTGTTCCTAGACCTGAAAATAAAACTATAATTGGAACTAAATGGGTTTATAAAAATAAAATGAATGAACAAGGCGAGGTCGTTAGAAATAAAGCCCAGTTAGTCGCTCAAGGTTATAGTCAATAAGAAGGAATAGATTGTGATGAAACCTTTGCTCCCGTAGCAAGATTAGAAGCCATTAGGATTCTACTTGCTTTCGCAAATCATAATAATTTCAAATTATTTCAAATGGATGTTAAAAGTGCCTTTTTAAATGGATTTGTAAAAGAGGAAGTATATGTTGAACAACCACCACTTTTTGAAGATGAAAAATTACCAAATCATGTTTACAAACTTAAGAAAGCTCTATATGGTATAAAACAAGCTCCTAGAGCCTGGTATGATAGACTAAGATCTTACTTATTACAATCAAACTTTGAAATTGGTAAAGTAGATAATACTCTTTTTATTAAAAGAAATAAGAATGATATTCAACTAGTACAAGTTTACGTAGATGATAACATTTTCGGATCAACTAATTTTGAAATGAATAAAGAATTTTCCGAAATAATGACAAAAGAGTTTGAGATGAGTCATATGGGTGAATTAAACTTCTTTCTAGGATTGCAAATAAAACAATTAGATAATGGTATATTTATTAGTCAAGAAAAATATGCTAAAGACCTAGTTAGTAAATTTGGTTTGACTACTGCAAGTGGAAAACCCACTCCCATGGCAACCAATGAGTACCTAAGTAAAGAAGATCTCTCAAAAGATGTAGATCAAAAATTATATAGAGGAATGCACTACTCTATATCACTGCTAGTAAACCTGATATCATGCATAGTGTTTGTCTCTGTGCAAGATATCAATCCCAACCTAAAGAGACCCACTTAAAACTGTAAAACGTATCATAAGATATGCTAAACACACCTTTGATTATGGCTTATTTTATCCAAAAAATGATTCTTTTGAATTAATATCTTACTGTGATGCTGACTATGCTGGTTGTAAATCAGACCGAAAAAGTACAAGTGGAACTTGTCACTTTTTGGGGCATTCTCTGGTTTCCTGGTTTAGTAAAAAGCAAAACACGGTTTCTTTATCAACAGCCAAAGCAGAGTATATTTCTGCTGCTTTGGCTTGTTCTCAAGTAATATATATGCAACAAACTTTAAAAGATTTTGGTTTAAATATCTCAAAATCACCAATTTATTGTGATAATACTAGTGCAATAAATTTATCAAAAAATCCTACTCATCATGCTAGAACTAAACATATTGATATCAGACATCATTTTCTCAGAGATAATATAAGTAAAGAAGTCATTTCTCTCGATTATATTAATTCCGAGAATCAAATTGCTGATATCTTAACAAAACCCTTAAATGAATCTATATTTCCTAAATTAAGAAGAGTATTAGGTATTTGTTCAATAACTGAAATATAAAATATAAATATATAACAACAATATTTAAAATTAAATTAAATTAAATCAAATAAGCAAAACTGCAAGTACCGTATCGACATCCCCCATACACCCCTGTCGACATACAATGTTTTTAAATTTAAGTTTTTTCCCACCAAAATTCAAAATGAATGGTTATATTTTCTTCCTATTTCGAAATTTTATTCATTCCTTCTGTTCTTTCTCTGATTCTAACTTCTGAAAAAATAAACAATGGCCTCCTCCTTCAAATCAAACAAAAATTCAATCTTTTCGTTCCCTTCTCCTTCTACCGGACCATTTCAACGTACTACGCTTGCACGGGTGATGAAAATGGAAGATTCCTTGAAGGATGCACTGCAACTTATGACTGAAATTCAAGTGGTGCAAATCAGAATGGCCAAAGAACAAGAACGGCAAAGAAAAATCCTTAGAAACTTGCAAAAGTTTCTAATGGACAATCACACCAATCCCATCTTAATCGATGAAGAATTTCAGGTGTTTAAGTGCAAGAGGACAGCGAGGAGGAGGAAGAAGAAGCCCCCATGGACGAAGAGCACACTGAAGATGATGACAAAGTTGTTTGCGTTTGCGAAGTGTACTTTGACAAGGATGGAAATCTAGTCGAACAAAATGGAAATTTCTGTTTCCATTACCCAAATTGCTCGATTCATAGATCTCCCATTGTCAAGAATACACATAGGTTTCTTTTCGTTCTTTCTTATTTGTATATAATCTTAATTATGTTTTCTACACAAATGTAAATATAACATTATATAATAAATGATTTGTGTTTATCACATTATCATATATGGATTCTTAGTTAGGAGAGTTAATTATTAAGGGCTAAGTTTTAGATTCAGAATTAAGTATTGATTATTTATGATAACACTATCATTATAATCGCATATACTACAATATTAGATTAAGGGGGAGTTTTATAGTTTGGAGTTAGTTTGTTTTTGTTGATGACAAAGGGGAAGAAGTATAAAATAGGATAGTTAGGCAGAGATTACAGGGAAGTTATTAGTTTTAGGGGGATTTATTAGAGAGTTATTAGGATAGAAGTAATATTTTATAAACAAAGGTTGTCATCATCAAAAAGGGGGAGATTGTTAGTCCTTGAAAAGAATGGTTTTGATGACAACAACCTTAGGACTTGTTATAAAATATAAATACTAACATTATAGTTTAGATATATATGTATATGCATGATATAAACATGCAGGTACTGAGAATGAAGACTGTACAGTATAGAGACTCAAGATCGAAGACATCAAGATTCAAGACTCATGAGTATCAAGATATCAAGAGTTCAAGATTTCAATAGTAAAAGACAAGTATCGAGTCTAGAATTATGTTAAAACTCCTAGAAAAGCACTGACATCTTAAAATCCATTTTATTCGTGGAATGGAATCCACTTCGAGCTTGTTAAAGGGATGGAACCCTAAGTAGGATGGAACCTACGAAAAATCTAGTGGAACATTGTTTTGTATCCACTAACTTTTATTCAAATGTTTTACAAAATTATATCTTGTTTTCAAAATCTTCCTTTTACAATCAAAAACATCTATCCTGGATTTTAAATATTTTAGCCTCAAAATAATCTTTATTTTCAATATCAAATTATCCTTGATTTTAAACTATCTTTTAACTATTATATATTTAACTTTTAATATTTATACTTAGATTTAAATATGAAATTATAGTAAAATTTTATATATATCAAAATATTATTCTCTATACTTATTTATGTATTTTAACTATAGTAAAGTATATTTATAAAGTTTAAAATAGTGTTAATACAGGATAAAAGTTATTTTCAAAGAAAAACAAACTATCAAAAATTCCTTAGGCATGTCGACAACCCCTAGGGACCCTTGTCGACATGGTGTCAGTTAACTTCAAAAGTTTGAATTTCAAAAGAAGTGTCTATTCGTCATAACCTTTTCGAATGGACATAGCTGTTGTTCTACTATAAATAGGGGATGTTTTTAACGAATTTACATTCATATTTTTCTGATTTCATGTAACGACCCGTAAATTTTAGTGGTTTTATTTATTTAATTAATTGAAATTTTGTGAAATTTTAAATAAAAAAATTTTGAATTTTGAATTTAATATTTGGAATACGTCTACATCAATATAGCAACTGGTAAATTTTCATCTGATAATATGGAAGTTTATTTTATTCTGTAATTTTATTTAAATTTAAATCAGTTAAAATTTGATGATAATAAAATGTTTTCCAAACTTAAATATTTTTACACAATAAATTTGTAAATCATCTTCTGAGTGAGACTTCATCTTTCGTTTCGCCAAATTTGAACGGCTATTGCTCCGTTTACCTTATTTTCGGTAGAATAGCAGCATTTTTGGTACCGGTTATTGACTTTTGCTTGAACGGTCGTACCTCCGATATCTGTATACTATTTTGATCGTCTCGTCATGCTGATCTCTACGGTATATTCAAACCTGTGTTTTGAAGTCCAATACGCAGCGGAATCTGCGTAAACGGTAACCCTACAGGTAACAAGTTTGTGTCCATTGGTTTCCTATACCCTTTCATTTCCTGCCTTACAAATCAATAGCCATCACCAATTAATATTTCCAGCTTTTGACCATTGATATTCCCATGTTCAATACAATATGATAAATGGTTCGTATGCTATTTTGGTCTCCGGTTTCGTTGAGAAATATAGTATAATATGTAAAGTTTTATTTATTTATTTCTCCCCTGAAACTGTCTCCTCCTTTTACTCACCATTTCCATCCATTGGTTGTCCATTCACTCCCTTCCTCTAACCGCAACCACCCCGGCAGGTTACTCCACCATCTCATCTCCGCCCAGAAACTCATCCTCATCCACCTCGCCTCTGACCTCCACCGTGTGCCTCCATCTCCTCTTCCTCTACAACCGTGCCACATACCGATCTCCACCACCTGTAGCAAGAAACCCGAGCTCGGCCATCTTTTGGCCACGTCAAAACCAACACTCCCTTCCACCTTCACCCTTGTCGAACCCGACTCTTCCATCGGCCTCTGCCCCTCCGCGTATCGCAGCCTAGCGACTAGCATCCTTGTCCACCTTCTGGCCTTTGTACTTTCGTTATATCTAGGTAAGTCTGTTATATATTAGTATATACTTGTGTATAGTTCTATTAGTGCAATATATATATAGACAGTAGATTTTATATTTTATAAATCTTAGGTATGCAGCTATTTTTGGGTTCTCTTATATATTTTTATAAAGTTAGTTAGGGGCTACCTATAGGTTGTATATGTATTTGTAGTATATCAGCTTATATATGAAGTTGACTGTTGTTTATAAAGCTTGTAAGTTTGCCTGAGTTATAAAGGTATAAGTTTATTTATTTATATAAATTGTTGGTATACATACATTTTTCAGTTTACTTTATATGTTTAGTAGACGTATTTTTTTAAATCTATTTACAGTTTATATAAGAGTTTATACATAAGAGTTATATTCTAGTTAGATATATTTATGTACAACTAGTTCAGACCCTGTTGTTTGAAATATTATGTTAGTATATATTATTTACAGTTTTATAGTATTAAAAGTTGTATATATATATATATTAAGGTGAATATATGTGTTTAAAAGTATATTTCGTGTGTGTTATCTATATATAAGTTATATAAGCTAAAATCTATGGGTTAGATATATAATGTCTTCGTATAAATACTATTTGCTCATCAAGTCTGCATGCATATATTTTTAATAGAAGCAATTAGTTCACATTTTTGAGCAGCATGAATTATGTCTGAAGCTTTCGTTATATATTAAGTTGAATTCCAAGTTTTGCATGAAGTTTTCTTTTGCCTGTAGCCTTTCCTGAAAGTAGAATATATATGTATATTGGTTTTCACAAAAAAATAATAATATACATATGTATATGGAAATAAGTTTTAAACCTGCATGTATATATATATATATCTTATAGTTTATATATGAAAACTTATGAAAGTATGTAAATTATATGTTACAAAGGTTGTACATGTTTGACTCCTGGTTATATACATATTTCAAAATTTACGTATGTATATAATATATTATTTATCTAACTGTGTTAATATATATTTCCTAGATTTTGTGATGATATTGGATATTGGGCTGAAAGGATATTCATGTATATTTATGTTTATATTAATATAATCTTAATTGTTCACACATATAATGGTTTGCATATATGTGTTTGTGCATTGGTATTTTCTAAAGATTCTATTTTTTCTTTTTTTCGTTATGTTAAAGAAATTCTATTTTACATTATCTAACTTGTACGTGAGTTTTGGATATATGCTCTTATACATTAGTTTAGTTTCCAAAATACATATAGATTTTTCTTTTATGGGTATCAAAATTAATATTGGCTTGAATATATATATATATATATATATATATCTTATTTTAATGTATGTTTTAAAAATTAGTTTTAGAAAAAAAAATCATAACGTGTATTTTGTTTCAGTTATATTAAGATGATCTTGATTCATTTTCATCAATCCCTATGCATCAGCTCTATCCGTCAAATTCGTGCCAATCCTGCTTTGCTTTGGAATTCGTGCTTGGATTCATAACTCGACTCCATTCTAGTTCATCTCTCTAGCCTCGGAAGGTGAGCAATCACTCACGATTAATGTTCTTATATTTATTAAATTTGATTTCAATTGGGACGACAATTGAAATATGCTGTTGCTAGTTATTTACATTGATATATATGCCATTATCTATGTCTGTTCACCTGTGACATCTGACACCATTATCTGTTATTTATCACTGATGATATATGCATGTTACTGTTGTTATATTATTACCATATCTGCAATCACTCTGCAAGTTCCCTGTGACGCCCCACCTCTATGCTCACGCTAGCCAAGGACACTACGGGGTAATGCCGTCAACTAGCATGGAGAATAAGGCCGTTGAGGAGCGACCATCTGTGTAATTGCTTCGTGCGAGCACCGATATGTCATAAAATATAACTTACATTTCATCTCAAGAGGAAATCCGACATACCGATGTAAACTCAAAGCTACTACACAGTGGCTATATAATCTTCAGAAACAAATATAGAAATAAACATAACACAAATCAGTCACAGATAATTCATATCACAAAGGCGGAAACAAATATGAATACTACACATGAAAGTGTACATCAGAGTAGTGGTCTAACAAGATCCACAATATCACAAAAGAAAAGATACAAGTGCTTGACAACAGAATAGTTATACATCAATGAGTCAATATATCGAATGTATACAACCAAAAACTACAATGCTAATGTAGTTAGCCAAAAGTCAGATGATAGTCCCAGATAAAAAGTCATGAGGAAGCAACTGTAAAATCTCAGTCTGACTCGAGTATTATTTAAGAAGAAAATAATAAACGGATCAGTCTAGCTATAATTATCAGATAAAATGAGATATAAGAAGAGATATAATAAAAACGTATGATAACCAAAAATGTCATACCTTGACAAGTATACATTAGAAAATCAACAAAGGAAAATCATACAAAATATCTCACGAATCTCATAGCATAAAAGGAATGTCATATTCTTTATTTAATTCACCAAGCCACAATAAATGACATACATATCAATGCCAACTGAAAAAGGTGGTGAAACATAAATTCCAGAAATCACAACGAGAATTCCAGAAATCACAAGAAAAGAGGATGGCCAATCCCATAAACTGAACATCGACGCATCTAGAAAGATTCGCCCCATGTAAAGTCTAGCATCGATACACCTAGAAAGATGCACCCCATGAAAAGTCGAACATCGACACACCTAGAAAGATACGCCCCATGCTCTAGCATCGACGCACCTAAAAAGATACGCCCCATGCGTAAATAAACATCGACGCACCTAGAAAGATATGCCCCATGTAATGTCTAACATCGATGCACCTAGAGAGATACACCCCATGCAAAGCTGAACATCGACGCACCTAGAAAGATACGACCTATGCATAGACGAACATTGACGCACCTAAATAGATACGCCCCATGCCCCGACTTATTGAGCCGATTGCTCCACGAAGTAAATAAACATCGACGCACCTAAATAGGTACGACCCATGCGTGAAATAAACATCGACGCACCTAAATAGGTACGACCCATGCGAGAAGTGAGACGAAGCTCATTAAAACGAGGAACAGTCCTCCACGTGGACAAAGAGACATCGCACATTGCTAGTCTAAACCATAAAATGATCATCATCGATCATCAAGAAGTGTCGATTACACTAAGCTAGTAAATATAAGAGTTTAGCTTCATGTCCCATAACCACTTGCTTAACTTAAATAGTTGCGAACAAACTGTAGATCTCCACTAGAAAATTGTCACAAGAGTTTCAGTCAAACAAGTCCATAAATTAACCGACGAAGTAAACGCAAGCGTTTCATACCACTTGTTTTGCTAAGCCGTTTAATTAGATTTTCTCATATGAATGAGGTAAAGGTTTGTATATACTAATAGATTGGAAAACGGTTTAATAAACGAACATTGTATTATAAATAGAGTTGAAATCATCTTTGTGAAAGAGTTTGAATATTTACTACTAGTATAGAAAACCTTTATATTTTTAAAGTGACAAATCAAAAAAACGATTGTAGAAACAATCAATGATAAAAATTCACATACGAAGACGTGAATCCATTCCAAAGAAATCGATACCAAGTCCATCAAAATAGATATTCTCAAAAATCCCGAAGAAGAAGTCATCAACATCAATAATATATGATAATCAACAAATCGGATAATCACGAATCGATAAGATGGGAGTTCTCAAGCAATATAGGCAAATAAAGCCTAAACAGCCGATTCAGACGGCTGTAACCAAGGATTCAGACGTCTGAATCTGGAAAATTAAATGTTTTCCAGAACAGTTATTTAAACGTCTGAACCATAGATCTCAGACGTTTGAAAATGGCTTTTTAAGCCTATTTTCTTTCTGGTTGCATTCGAGCCAATTCAGACGTCTGGAAATTTGGATTCAGACGTCTGAATACTGGAGAATAAAAATTCCCAGAATAATATTCAGACGTCTGAACCCTACGTTTTAGACGTCTGAAACTAAAGTTCACGGCATTCCCTGAACCTAGGCCAAAAATGGCCAAACGATTATCGAGAGCGATCGGACGAGCAATGGCGACTAAGGATTTATGCCAAGCGACAACCTAGTCTTAATGGCTCTTCGATATGCCTCGAATATCAATGTCCAAATATCCGTAATAGGATTTTCATAGATTTTGATTTCAAAACACCAAAAATTGGAATATACACCAAATCAATCCAAACCAAAATCAAATGCACATGAATAAGTGTTAGGAATTCATACCTAACAATCGAAGATAATTATAGACTAAGATGTGAGATAAAAATCTCACCTTTTCACAAAATCAATGAAGAAGAAGCTATAGAACAATGGCAAGGACAATCACTCTTCAATTCCAACTCAACAAGCTTGAATCTAAGCTTAAAAGAGAAACATTTCCTAAATTAGGTTTAGGGTATTTCTGAAATTGAAAGGAGAATGAGTTGGAGAAGATGAAGAGGATGCTTACCAATAGCTTCTCTTTGAATTTGAAGCTAGAAGGAGGATTTGCAGATGAACTAGGGCTTGGAGTTTTAATTTCCCATTCCACTCTCCATTTTTGATGAAGCTTAAGTGTTAGAAAATGAAAGTGAAGTAATGAAGAGGAGAGGGAGTGGAGCTTGAGTTAATGAAACCAGAATTGGCCAAATGGGCTGAACCAAAACCAAAGTCCAAAGTGAAAAAGTAGCAAAATTCTACTAACTCCAAACATATCGAAGCTTATATACTCAAAAAGGTCGCAAACGGCATTTTGAACTCAATGGAAGTGGTCGCGAGTCCTAATTCAACTGTTTGCAAAAAGTAGCTTTTCGGACAAAAATACGACTAACGATGAAATATTTAAATAAAATATTTAAATATAAAATCGACAAATATGCGGGTTGTTACAGACTCCCCACTTTAAATAAATTGCGTCCTCGCAATACTTAAGAAGAAAAATAAAAAGTAACAACCATAAAAGCATATCAGCACAAAAGAAAATTTGAAATAAGAAGTTCATCATAAAGAGCACGAAAGAGTTAGTCCGAACGTGTTCGCTCGATGAATTCTCTGGATTCCCAAGAGAAATCCTTAGGATTTAAGAACCATCGAACTTTCACAAAAAGAACATCTTTATTTCGAAGGCACTCAACCCCCGAAGAAATGATGCGAATAGAATGTTGCTCAAAAGTCAAATCTAGTGAAACTTCAATCCCTACTATAACACCAGGCTCAAGAATAAAAATCGGAAACCTAAAATCATTTTCATAGTTAAAAGACGTAGAAAACGTCAAGAATGGCAGAAAATTGAGCCAATGCAACGGCGTAGTACAAAAACGGTACGCCCGAGAAGCGAGAAACTCGAATAATTTGGAACAATGGCGTAGTACAATAACGGTACGCCAGATGAACCAAAGCTCTAATAATTTTGGAACACTAACGCAGTATAAAAACGGTACGTCCAATGAACCGAACACCATAAAAGAACATCGGACTCTAGTCCATAAAAGAAATGAGATAAAGCTCAATAAAACGAAGTATATCAAAACGTCCGATGAACTTGATATAAAGATAATTCCATTCAGACATCATCAAAGAATCAACCACTTGTTGCTTACGACTAAGCGCATTGGCAACACGATTTCCCTTCTGGGAATAAAAAGAATATCAAGATCATAAGATGCCAAGAACTCGAGTCAACAGGAAGTTCCTTATGAGAAAATAAATATTCCAAAGATTTATGATCGAGGTGGAGAACAAATTTCTCCCCCAAAAATGGTGATGCCAAACTCTAAAAGCGAAAACAATAGCCGCGAGCACTAGATCATGAGTGGCATACCTAGTCTCGATCGACTTTAATGATTTAGAAGCACAAGTGATGCACGTTCTCTTTTGCAAGAGAACGGCATCCAAACCAATACGATTAGCATTGGTACAAAAGATAAAGTCTTGGTTCCCTTCGGGAATCACAAGAATAAGAGTATGGAAAAGAAAGAATTTCTTTTAAATAATCTTCTTTCCCGAAAAGCTAAAACTTTCAAAATTACATTTATCTTTATGTAATAGTCTTTCTAGAAAAATTTACATTTTTACAAGTCAATATATCGTGTCTGACTGTCTCATCAAAGCGTTTAGGAGATTCTTATCGATAACGTTGATCAAGCGCATCGACCAGAATTCTTAAAGCACTCAATGAGCAATACAATCACAAAATCATCTTCTATATGATAAACATGTTTCTTAAAAACCTTTAAGAATATTCTTTGCTCGTTTAAGAGCAAAATCAAATTGTACTTATAAATAAATCTTATGAAAAAGATTTGCAAAATTTTAAATCGCTATTTTCATCCAAAATCAATGAACACAAGAATGGTCTCATCGAAATATTCATAGAATACTCGATTTACAAAATGGATGAAATAAACTGGATAAACTGAATGACATAATAAGTCATTCATAAGAATCATAACAAGTGCGGAATGCGGTAGGTGGATGCTAACTCCCGCAACTCGTAGCTAAAGAAAACCGGTGGTAAGGTCGAGCTAAAAAGACCTTAACACCCCTCAAGATATTGCTTAGGTGATGATCCTAAGACAAACTCAAAAATACCGGAAAATTTCACAACTATTTAGATGAGAGAAATAACACTTTCCTCATCATGAGGGCTTAAAGAATAAAATTGATGCCATCCAATTGGAATCAAAATCACAAAGAAAAAATAGAAATCTGCTTAACATATTGAAAATGTCGAAGATGAATAGTCCATTCGGGACATAGGATATGGCTTCACAATAAGCCAATCCTTTCACAAAAATAAATTTCCAAAGCCCAAGTAACGCATAACATGGAAATTGGCTCGGAAAAAGAAAAAAATCACATAAAATAATTTCGACATCAATAAAAGCAAATTGAGTGTTGCGGATCCACCAACCGGATTCACAATCCTCAAAGAAGTCATCAAGCCCAAAAATGTTTAATGAAAAAGAATCACAAGTTCTTTTGGTATAAAAATAATGAGATGAAACCCATATCAAAAAGAACTCGAATAAGATAATCACAAAATAAACGTCATCAAGGATAGAATGGATACCTTGACTAAGAGAAGTGCCACTAGGAGCTCGCACTACATTCAGCTCTCCCTCTCTCTTGCTTTGACGTTTGGGACATGAAGATATATAATGATCCTCCATGGTTAGGGATGGGAGTCTTTGCTATAGAAGTCACTTGCTTCACCCTCTTGTTTGGATTAGGACTTTCGAACTTAATAAAGGGATGCCTCTTCTTATTGACACCCGCAACCTCAACATCGCTTTCTCTATCGGCCTCTTCAAGTCGAAGAGCGATATCTATAAGCTGATCGAAAGAAACTTCTAGTTTCAAAAGTAAAGGCTTTTTAAGATTCTTATTCAAGCCATAAACAAACCTCTGATTTTTCTTCAATGGGGGTATTAATGTATTCAACCCCGTATTTAGAAAGAGATTCGAAAGATGCGACGTAGTCCGTCATAGAAGATTCACCTTGAACAAGGTCGATAAAACGCCGGGCCAAAGTTACTTTTTCAGCCTCCGGCACAAATTTCAATTCGAATCTTTCCCGGAATTGATCCCAAGTGAGATCCGCTTCAACGATTTCAGAAATAAGAAGCTCATACCAATCCAATGCTCTTTCTTGGAGCATGCTAGAAGCCACTTGGACTCGGTGGAGATCGACAAGATTCATGCGAGAAAAGATGCGGTCGCATGATCTAAGCCAAGCTTGGATTTCAATGACACTCTCGGATCCCCGGAATGGCCTTCCACCCAAATCGGTGTAATCTCAACACAAGCGTGCAAAACCGGATCTAGGATGAGTAGGCTCTGGAATGGGTCCGATAGCTTGAGCATTCTTAACAAGATCTAGAAGCTGCTGGGCAGACATAAATACCCCCTCCTAAAGAGTAGCACTGGACTGACCGGCGCTGGGACGGCCAGGTCTAACCATTTCTTTTCTTTAAGAAAGAAAGAAAAGAGAAAAAGGTTAATCTCAGAATGAATATCAAATAAACTTGATTGATAAAACAAGGAATCTTAAAATGAAATAGGATAGAACGGTACGAAGACCCGAACAAATCCTATGGCACGATTCCTAAGAAAGACTTAGGACAATGATCCTTGCTGGATTATTCTACATTGTTCCGAAGTATGGCTCTGATACCAAGCTGTGACGCCCCACCTCTATGCTCACGCTAGCCAAGGACACTACGGGGTAATGCCGTCAACTAGCGCGGAGAATAAGGCTGTTGAGAAGCGACCATCTGTGTAATTGCTTTGTGCGAGCACCGATATGTCAGAAAATATAACTTACATTTCATCTCAAGAGGAAATCCGACATACCGATGTAAACTCAAAGCTACTACACAGTGGCTATATAATCTTCGGAAATAAATATAGAAATAAACATAACACAAATCAGTCACAGATAATTCATATCACAAAGGCGGAAACATATATGAATACTACACATGAAAGTGTACATCAGAGTAGTGGTCTAACAAGATCCACAATATCACAAAAGAAAAGATACAAGTGCTTGACAACAGAATAGTTATACATCAATGAGTTAATATATCGAATGTATACAACCAAAAAATACAATGCTAATGTAGTTAGCCAAAAGTCAGATGATAGTCCCAGATAAAAAGTCATGAGGAAGCACCTGTAAAATCTCAGTCTGACCCGAGTATTATTTAAGAAGAAAATAATAAACGGATCAGTCTAGCTATAATTATCAGATAAAATGAGATATAAGAAGAGATATAATAAAAACGTATGATAACCAAAAATGTCATACCTTGACAAGTATACATTAGAAAATCAACAAAGGAAAATCATACAAAATATCTCACGAATCTCATAGCATAAAAGGAATGTCATATTCTTTATTTAATTCACCAAGCCACAATAAATGACATACATATCAATGCCAACTGAAAAAGGTGGTGAAACATAAATTCCAGAAATCACAACGAGAATTCCAGAAATCGCAAGAAAAGAGGATGGCCAATCCCATAAACTGAACATCGACGCATCTAGAATGATTCGCCCCATGTAAAGTCTAGCATCGATACACCTAGAAAGATGCACCCCATGCAAAGTCGAACATCGATGCACCTAGAAATATACGCCCCATGCTCTAGCATCGACGCACCTAGAAAGATACGCCCCATGCATAAATAAACATCGACGCACCTAGAAAGATACGCCCCATGTAATGTCTAACATCGATGCACCTAGAGAGATACACCCCATGCAAAGCCAAACATCGACGCACCTAGAAAGATACGACCCATGCATAGACGAACATTGACGCACCTAAATAGATACGCCCCATGCCCCGACTTATTGAGCCGATTGCTCCACGAAGTAAATAAACATCGACGCACCTAAATAGGTACGACCCATGCGTGAAATAAACATCGACGCACCTAAATAGGTACGACCCATGCGTGAAATAAACATCGACGCACCTAAATAGGTACGACCCATGCGAGAAGTGAGACGAAGCTCATTAAAACGAGGAACAATCCTCCACTTGGACAAAGAGACATCGCACATTGCTAGTCTAAACCATAAAATGATCATCATCGATCATCAAGAAGTGTCGATTACACTAAGCTAGTAAATATAAGAGTTTAGTTTCATGTCCCATAACCACTTGCTTAACTTAAATATTTGCGAAAAAACTGTAGATCTCCACTAGAAAATTGTCACAAGAGTTTCAATCGAACAAGTCCATAAATTAACCGACGAAGTAAACGCAAGCGTTTCATACCACTTGTTTTGCTAAGCCGTTTAACTAGATTTTCTTATACGAATGAGGTAAAGGTTTGTATATACTAATAGATTGGAAAACGGTTTTATAAACGAACATTGTATTAAAAATAGAGTTGAAATCATCTTTGTGAAAGAGTTTGAATATTTACTACTAGTATAGAAAACCTTTATATTTTTAAAGTGACAAATCACAAAAACGATTGTAGAAACAATCAATGGTAAAAATTCACATACGAAGACGTGAATCAATTCCAAAGAAATCGATACCAAATCCATCAAAATAGATATTCTTAAAAATCTCGAAGAAGAAGTCATCAACGTCAATAATAGATGATAATCAACAAATCAGATAATCACGAATCGATAAGATGGGAGTTCTCAAGCAATATAGGCAAATAGAGCCTAAACAGCAGATTCAGACATCTGGAACCAAGGATTCAGACTTCTGAATTTGGAAAATTAAATGTTTTCCAGAACAGTTATTCAGACGTCTGAACCATAGATCTCAAACGTCTGAAAATGGCTTTTTAAGCCTATTTTCTTTCTGGTTGCATTCGAGCCAATTCAGATGTCTGGATATTTGGATTCAGACGTCTGAATACTAGAGAATAAAATTCCCCAGAATAATATTCAGACGTCTGAACCCTATGTTTCAGACGTCTGAAACTGAAGTTCAGGGCATTCCCTGAACCTAGGCCAAAAATGGCCAAACGATTATCGAGAGCGATCAGACGAGCTTGAATCCAACTCAACAAGCTTGAATCTAAGCTTAAAAAGAGAAACATTTCCTAAATTAGGTTTAGGGAATTTTTGAAATTGAAAGGAGAATGAGTTGGAGAAGATGAAGAGGATGCTTACCAATAGCTTCTCTTTGAATTTGAAGCTAGAAGGAGGATTTGTAGATGAACTAGGGCTTGGAGTTTTAATTTCCTATTCCACTCTCCATTTTTGATGAAGCTTAAGTGTTAGGAAATGAAAGTGAAGTAATGAAGAGGAGAGGGAGTGGAGCTTGAGTTAATGAAACCAGAATTGGGCAAATGGGCTGAACCAAACCCAAAGTCCAAAGTGAAAAAGTAGCAAAATTCTACTAACTCCAAACATATCGAAGCTTATACTCAAAAAGATCGCAAACGGCATTTTGAACTCAATGGAAGTGGTCTCGATTCCTAATTCGACTGTTTGCAAAAAGTAGCTTTTCGGACAAAAATCCGACAAACGATGAAATATTTAAATATAAAATCGACAAATATGCGGGTTGTTACATTCCCTATTAATATAGAATTCACTATGGGTTGAAATGATACATACCCGAACGATCTGTAGAATAGGAGAAAATCGTTATGGGTTGAAATGATAAACCCAAGCGATTTTCATTGACATTGAATTTGGGATTGCGGGTTGAAAAGATATATACCCGTATAAACTTAAATTGCGGATTGAAATGATAAATATCTGTATCACTTGACCATAGGATAGAAAATTTTATACAGACACCGTTGGTCTATATATAAATATTTTGAAAATGATTTCTATGGTTTTGAAAAGGAATATACGGTTTTTAATAAATATTGATTTTAAAGATTTAATAAAGTTGATATATAATATGTTTAAGTATTTATTTAAAATATATATTTTCAAATATAGAATTTATATCGATTCAGGTTGGAAAGATAAATTTAAAATTGATTTGAAATTTTATTTATTTAAGAATTTTACTTAAATAAGTTTGATTTGAAATTTATTAAATTTGAGATTTTAAAGATATATGTTATAACTTGAATTTGATTAAAAGTGACTTAAATGAATATTTTATATTTATATAAATTTAAATGGGATATTTTGTTTATTTAAATTTGTAAATTGAAGTTGTATTTAGATGTTATTGAAATGATTAAGTAAATATTTCGAAACTAACTAAAAGTAAAGTGAATTTGATATATATATATATATATGAAATTATCGAATTTAGTTTTGAAAGGTTGAATATTTAAAGCTTTGAAATATATTGAAATTGAAATGGCTTAGTTTGTGGTTCAAATATGTATTTGAAATTGATAATTTGAAATGGTCTATTTAGAAACTGAATCGAATTGAAATTGATGATTTGATTAAATTTTAATTTTGGAATCCGAGTTGAGTTGAATCAATTTGTGAAATTTGAGGAAACTATTTTATTATATAAAGTATTTTAAATTATATTTAAACTATTTTATATTATTTTATAAACTATTTTAATATAAACTATTTTAATATAACTATTTTTAATATAAACTATTTTAAATATACTAATTATTTTAATATAAATTGTTTTAACTTATAACTATTTTATATAAATTATTTTATTTTGTAAACTATTTTATTTTATATACTATTATTAATATCTAAACTATTTGAAGGAAAGTGTTATGATTCCAAAGCATTATGATTTTTAAATTTTGATTTCCAAAGAATTATGATTTCCAAAGTGTTTGATTTAGAAAGTATTATAACTTTGAAGTACTAAGATTTTGTAAATCGATATATTTGAGATGGATATATTTGAAATTGAAATTATATCGTATTTGGTTTTGAAATGGGAGTGATATCGTATTGATATGGTTTTGAAATGGCAATGATATTTTGGTTTTGAAATATAAACTATTTTGAAAGTTTATTAAATGACCAATCGGTGTAATAATTACGTAGTTATTAAAGAGTCCGGGATCGGTTTGGGACATACTCTCTGTCTAAACCGAAAACCACTTTAATAACTATTATACGCGGAGTGTGATCCAGAATGAAGTGGTTGGAATGATGACGTTGCTGGATTTGAAGAAAGAGAACGATAATGGATGACCTTGACACTTGTGTCAAATTGGAAATGACTTAAACAGGAGCCGTGCCGGGCCAGTGAGGTTAGCTACCTCTAGCGGACACACTTCTTCGTAAACTACTCATTACTTGTTTTTGATTGGTGCGCACCCTTGAATTGGGAGTGTTGTTTCGCGGTGTTGTGATCGTTGCAGCGATGCATTCTCACCAGTCCGGATCAGGCAAACGGTAGTTTCACTACCTTGGGTATTGCCTCATGTGCCTTGTCATACTCGTATCCCTATACGCGACCACTACGATTTCTTTCATGTTATACCTATAAAGTACTCCCTGATAGCCCACTAGTTTATGGTGGAGTTTACAGTCCTGTATAGACTATGATGCTTATATAAAATGTGTTAAGGGGGATAATGGTAACGCCTTAACGCTATTATGATATTTTATATTACTGATAGGCATTATCTACTTAGCATACACTACTATATATAAATAGTTTAGCGGATCCTTAGAGGATGGTTATCCCAAACATCCTTTGAGTTACTTGTATTTTCAGTTGTTATTTCGCTTGAGTTGGATTTATTGATATAAAAATGTTAATCCTGACTCAAGTGTTTTGTGTTTTGCTTTACGCTCGGGTTAGATTGAGTGTACCAGTATTCGAGGCTCACCTTTGGAGTTGGAGCTTCGCTTGGAGATCCAGCTATCTATCCAGCTTTCAGATATTCAGTTGATTCCAGTGATGTATTCTGATCTTGTATTTGACTATTGTATTCGAGACTTCTGTTGTATCTTGTTTAACTCTGTTATATATATAAAGTAGCTTCATGAACTACTATTCTTTTGTTTCCGCTGCACTATTGTTATATTACTCTGTGTCTGTGATTTTGTGATTATTTATTTACTGTATATGCTGAGTTTTGCCAAAATTAAATTAACAATCTGATATTTTGAGCAATTCAAATCCGACATGTATGGAAGTCATGGTTGAAAATTTCGGGATGTTACAGTTGGTATCAGAGCTTTGGTTCTAGGCAAACTTAGCGTATAAAGTAAATTTAATTATGGGATCACTTTCGTTCGAGCTTGAATTTCTTCTTCTTTCACTCGGTTTTCTTTGAATTTTGGAACGTTCCCTTCGGTTCGAAAGTCCATTCTTGTCTCCCTTATTCGTACTTCTTGATTCTGGAGTATCCCATAACTCCACTTCGAATAATCTCTATAATAAATCGGCGGTATCGCCAATCTTTGAATAATTTGTACAGGGGTGAAACTCCTTTACCATCGGTATTGATTCACTGGATATTTCTGTATCCTCGATTTACGATGCTCCTATCTTTTGCTATACCCAAATTCTATCTCTGGCAATTGAATGTCGATTTGCTCCAGAGTTCTACCTTGATTGTGACGACCGCCCATGACGCCCGCACTGAATCTAGAGATAGTGCGCTGTAAAGCGTGCCAGGCAGCCATGGACGATTGTCAGGGTAAATTAAAACAGCAGAATCTATCGTATAACTCACAGCGCATGGATAAAATACAATAGAACATATATATAGTGAAGCTTCACAGAATAGAATGTGATGCAGCGCAACCTTCATTTGTCAAAGGCATAAGTCGTGACCAAGACTTGCGACCTAACGTAGAGGTTGTAGGTCGTCTACGACCTAAGGAACCACGTGAGGAAGAGCTACGACTTAACGGGGGAGGCTTACGACTTAACCAAGTCAGGGAGAAAAGGCTACGACCTAACGACCTACGAGTTAGCAAGATAACAGAAGCTACCTTAAATCATTCCAGTCACATTAACAAGTTCCGACCTAATGAACTTCGACTTAACAAGGTCGCTCACGACTTATGGAAGGATGTCTACGACCTAACAAGTTAGAAGGTAGAACGCTGGAACAACTCAACGAGTTAAAGGTACTACGAGCTAAAATGGAACGACCTAAGTTAGGTCGCAAGGAGCTAGGTCGCAAGAAGTTAAGGCGTGAAGTCCTTAAGTCGCTACATGTTCTTTTTAGGTCGTTACCGACCTAAAGCTTAGGTCGCAAAGTTTCTGATGCGCATATTCTTAAGTCGCGGAAGCCTGAAGACCGTTGGATTTTCTGCCGAGTTAATCTCCACCATGGGTTTCTTTAAGTCGCCGCATGTTTTAAGTCGCCGTAGCTGTTGACCGTTGTTTTCTCTGCCGAGTTAATCTGGGCCATTGATTTTTCTTAAGTCGCGTGATGATACTTTGGTCTTAGGTCGCAAAGCTCTGGATAACGTTGATTCATATGCCGACTTAATCTTGGCCGTTGTTTCTTAAGTCGAATAAAGCTAGTTATCTTTAAGTCGCGAAAGCTGGATGCCGTTGAATCATATGCCGCCTTAATCTTGACCGTTGTTTCTTAAGTCGAATAAAGCTAGTTATCTTTAAGTCGCGAAAGCTGGATGCCGTTGAATCATATGCCGCCTTAATCTTGACCGTTGATTCTTAAGTCGTATGAAGATGCTACTGTGATGTGTTTAAGTCGTTTCCGACTTAATTTGGGTCGTGTGTTGTTGTTGTATTGTGTTTTAGGTCGCAGGTTATAACTCGTAGATCGGCAACGACCTAAGTTTGTATTTTCTGTTTGATGTCATAGGTCGCATCTTTTGAGTCGTGTACTTTGTAAATAAGTCGTGATGAATTTTGTTGAGTCGTGACTGTTAGGTCGGCAACGACTTAGGAGTTGGTGAATTTTATTGTTTTTTTTGTGTGAGTTGTAAAACGCCTATAAATAGGCCGGGTCTCTCATTTTGTAAAGGTTGTTGATTTTTGAATAAAATTCTCTTTTGATTGCTTTGTGCTTTCATTCCAAATTGGTAGTTGAGTGTAATCTCCTATCTCCTCTTTCGGATAATCGAGTGCGCTCGATTCAACGATTGTAGAAGCCGATTCGCGGAATCAAGTGCGCTTGATCAACGCTTGAAGAATTGAAGATCTTTGAACCCGGTATCGTGCGCGATCAACGAGTTCGAGATAGCTAGAGTTCGGTATCTTCGGATCAACGAATTCGGGCAATTCAGCATTCATCAATCCATAGACTGCTATTTTCACCGATCTACATCATATTTGAATTATCCGCTGCGTCAGTTTTGGTATCAGAGCTTGTTCTAACCAATCATAGTTAGATCGAGACTTGGAGCCTATTCATTTGAAGATTTGAAGTTATCAATCACGGCCGAGAGTTTGAGGAAGTGGGTCGTGCATACTTTTGAAATTTGAAGTTTGGACTTGTAATTTGGAGAAGTTGTGTTCATCGTGTTCATCGCAAAGTGCAACAAAGTGGGAGTTTTCGATCCATCTCATTTTGGATCAAAGTTCGAATTGTGTTTGAATTTTGGAGTGTGACATGAATCGGAATCAAAGGAAAATGTCGCCACGTTATGATAGAGAAAGAAGGGCGTATCGTGGTTACGAGCATGAGCCATCTTATGATTATGAGGAAAGAAGTAGAGAGGACGTGCATGGGCATAGAAGAGTCGATGTTCAGAATCGACGACGAAGTTCAACTAATTTTGAAGAGGAAAGTTATGGTGATCGTGTTCATTGTCGATATTCCGGTCAAGGGCAAAATCGATACAAGAATATTGAAAAGGATGATTATACATGGAAATCAAGAAAGGATACGGAGATTCCAGAATTCCGAGGTGGACTCCAAGCAGAGGAATTCTTGGACTGGTTATCCACGGTTGAAAATGTTTTTGAGCTCAACTACGTTCCTGAGAATCGTCAAGTGAAGCTAGTTGCGGCAAGTTTGAAAGGAAGAGCCATGGACTGGTGGCAACAAACTAAGTCAAACAGAGAGAGGATGAAGAAGTCTAAAGTTGTCAAGTGGGATAAGATGAAAAGGATGATGAAGGCAGATTTCTTACCCTACAATTATCAAGCTCGTATTGATCAACAATTGCAGAAGTTGAGTAAAGGGAGTCGTGGAAAGGGTGTAGTTACAAGCTCTAGCAATCAGAGTAGAGCTGTTATTTGCAATATGAATGTTTCTAAGAGAGTCAACAAACCGGTTGTACAAGGATGCACTAAGACAAATGATGATGATCGAATGAAGCGCTATCTTTATGAGGAGTCTGCCCATCAAAGTTTTGAATGTACAAAGTCCCAGAAGAAACCCTTTGTTGTAGAAGAATGTGAAAGTGAGGATGTGGATGATACTACTGAAAGCCAGACAGAAGAGGAAGAGGAACCAACTAGTCCATTACCTTTCGGCGAAAGTGCTGAAGAATCGGAAGGTAGTGCTGAAACCTTGGTTAGGTATGAGGCAAGTGAAGAACTTAAAACTCTCAAGGAGGTTAAACCAATGTTAGAAGAATTTGAAGAGGTCGGACATACAGAATCATTCGCAACCTTACCATTAAAGTTTGACAACGAAGATGAAGAGGTCGAGTTGGAAAACGAAGAATGTAATTTGATTGATGAAGTTCAACCACCACAATTTGACGACGATGAAGAATTGTTGCCAGGATTTGAGGAATCTTTATCAGGGAGAGTAGAAGTTTTGTCAATAGAGAAAGGAGGTAACTTGTTGTGGGGGACTGTTGAAATTGACTTTTATGAACCATCGAAATTTGACAATGAAGAAGAAGTTGAGTCAAAGTATGTGGAGGTAGAAGTTGATTACTCTTCATTGCCACAGTTTGATGTTGATAGTATGGAAGAAGAAGCTGTGTTCGGGATGGAGGAAATTCATTTGACAATGGAGGATTCTTATTTAACACCTGAGCTTATGGATGAGAGTGAGCCATGTATAAATTCCTTAGTTTCCGAGGAGCATGAACAAAGTGAGAGTGAAACAGAAGAGAGGGCAGAATCAGATAGCTTATTATTTTTGAAAGACTTCATCATTGAAATAGAAGAAGATGATGAGTTATCAGTGAAGATTGAACCTGGAGAAAATTCTGATTTTGAGAATCCTGAAGAAGATGAAGTATTTGAAGAATGTGAAGATGAGATGTCTGAGGAACTGCCTAAAGAATCTAGTTTTGTATGTTTGGAAGAGCCTGACGAAAAGGTGGAAATTAGTACTGACTTGTTTGTATTATTACGGCAAGGAACGAGTGAAGATTTTGATGCTTATGAGAAAGTTGGATCAGAATTCGATGAGTCTGAAGTTGAATACTCTGAGGAGTTTTCCGAAGAGTTACCATCTCTACAGGACATCCAACCTCAAACTGAACTCGTAACAGATGCTATTCTACAGCCAGGATCGTATGAGCTTATGAGTCTGAAAGAACGACAGGAGGAAGAGAATGATTGTCAGTGGAAGTTGTCAGATGATGTCCACGCTACCAACATTGCCAGTGTCGATTGCTGGGAACCATATTATGAACCTAAATATGATGAAGGAGAAGCAAGTGGGAGTTCATTTCAGTCAGGGGAATTTGATGCAACACGTCAAGGGATGATTCAAGATGATGATACATCTGAACGGGATAAGGAAAGACAAGAATCTGAGCATGAGTCATCACAATTTTTCGGTCGGGATTTCCCAAGTCATTCCATGATTATAAATTTCCTTATATCTTCACACATTTTAGACATGTTTTGGTTCTATATCACATCTTCCTATTGGCACAAACAATTTGGTATACGACACTATTCTTCTGAAGTTCTATGCTATCTGAAGTGGATCTGGCATCTAGTGCTGAGTTTAGTCCGTACTTTTCCACATGCCATATCCCTCAGGACACTTTCTTATGCCGCCTGCCTTATGCCACGTCTGTTCTATTCCATTTATTATTTAGCTCGAACCATAACATCCAAAGTAAAGAACAAGTTTAATTTCAAGAATGGTTATCACCAGGGCAGTGTCAAACCAGATAATGAATGGAAGACAGCATCTCGAAGAAGGAAGCTTCTAAATTCGAGGCCGAATTTTTCTCAACCTGGGGAGGATGATGCAGCGCAACCTTCATTTGTCAAAGGCATAAGTCGTGACCAAGACTTGCGACCTAACGTAGAGGTTGTAGGTCGTCTACGACCTAAGGAACCACGTGAGGAAGAGCTACGACTTAACGGGGGAGGCTTACGACTTAACCAAGTCAGGGAGAAAAGGCTACGACCTAACGACCTACGAGTTAGCAAGATAACAGAAGCTACCTTAAATCATTCCAGTCACATTAACAAGTTCCGACCTAATGAACTTCGACTTAACAAGGTCGCTCACGACTTATGGAAGGATGTCTACGACCTAACAAGTTAGAAGGTAGAATGCTGGAACGACTCAACGAGTTAAAGGTACTACGAGCTAAAATGGAACGACCTAAGTTAGGTCGCAAGGAGCTAGGTCGCAAGAAGTTAAGGCGTGAAGTCCTTAAGTCGCTACATGTTCTTTTTAGGTCGTTACCGACCTAAAGCTTAGGTCGCAAAGTTTCTGATGCGCATATTCTTAAGTCGCGGAAGCCTGAAGACCGTTGGATTTTCTGCCGAGTTAATCTCCACCATGGGTTTCTTTAAGTCGCCGCATGTTTTAAGTCGCCGTAGCTGTTGACCGTTGTTTTCTCTGCCGAGTTAATCTGGGCCATTGATTTTTCTTAAGTCGCGTAATGATACTTTAGTCTTAGGTCGCAAAGCTCTGAATAACGTTGATTCATATGCCGACTTAATCTTGGCCGTTGTTTCTTAAGTCGAATAAAGCTAGTTATCTTTAAGTCGCGAAAGCTGGATGCCGTTGAATCATATGCCGCCTTAATCTTGACCGTTGTTTCTTAAGTCGAATAAAGCTAGTTATCTTTAAGTCGCGAAAGCTGGATGCCGTTGAATCATATGCCGCCTTAATCTTGACCGTTGATTCTTAAGTCGTATGAAGATGCTACTGTGATGTGTTTAAGTCGTTTCCGACTTAATTTGGGTCGTGTGTTGTTGTTGTATTGTGTTTTAGGTCGCAGGTTATAACTCGTAGATCGGCAACGACCTAAGTTTGTATTTTCTGTTTGATGTCATAGGTCGCATCTTTTGAGTCGTGTACTTTGTAAATAAGTCGTGATGAATTTTGTTGAGTCGTGACTGTTAGGTCGGCAACGACTTAGGAGTTGGTGAATTTTATTGTTTTTTTTGTGTGAGTTGTAAAACGCCTATAAATAGGCCGGGTCTCTCATTTTGTAAAGGTTGTTGATTTTTGAATAAAATTCTCTTTTGATTGCTTTGTGCTTTCATTCCAAATTGGTAGTTGAGTGTAATCTCCTATCTCCTCTTTCGGATAATCGAGTGCGCTCGATTCAACGATTGTAGAAGCCGATTCGCGGAATCAAGTGCGCTTGATCAACGCTTGAAGAATTGAAGATCTTTGAACCCGGTATCGTGCGCGATCAACGAGTTCGAGATAGCTAGAGTTCGGTATCTTCGGATCAACGAATTCGGGCAATTCAGCATTCATCAATCCATCGACTGCTATTTTCACCGATCTACATCATATTTGAATTATCCGCTGCGTCAGAATGTCATCATATAAACTTCATAATAGTTGAATACAAACATCTGAATAGTCAATACATCAAGCCTCACTACCTATCACTCAGAGAATTATACAAGCAGCGGAACATCCAGTACATATAGTAAGAAAATAACATGCAAGCCTCCAGCTCGTCTTCGTCATCAGCATCGTCGGAAACTAAGAACAACACCTGTCACCTGCTACCTAGTCTGCCCGTCCCAAAATGGACGAACAGCCCAAGGCAATAAGAGTTAAAACATAAAGCCTTGAGTCAGACAACAGTCTTAGTGAGCGGTAAATTAACTAACAACATACCAAAAGAGAATAAAGGAAAA
Source organism: Allium fistulosum (assembly GCA_030737815.1). Lineage (NCBI taxonomy): Eukaryota > Viridiplantae > Streptophyta > Magnoliopsida > Asparagales > Amaryllidaceae > Allium > Allium fistulosum. The sequence continues at coordinate 77,707,176 of CM060908.1, read as the reverse complement.
AGGAATAGGAATCCAACCCTCCCACTCCACCTCTTTCTACAGTGATAGCCCCCGGACACATACTAAGCAGAAAAAAACATAGCAAAGCAAACATTTAAAGTAAAGCAATTATCACTCGAGTCAAGGGCGATGTTTTCCAAGTACAAACCCCTAAGGCCTAAAGCAAGATCAGATAAGCACCCAGAAAATACCGCTCTTGAGACCGAATGACGACACAACCAAACATCCATGACTCTGGCTATCACTGTTATCATTGCTTCGATATCACCGTTAATTGAATGACCGGCACATTCTTTCAGCCGCCCGTCAAGGGCTAATGGAAACCCCGGTTCTAGACATAACTCCGCACGTCGTCAAAACCGGTGCCTAGGACTATCGAATCTGCCCAGAGTACTTGACTACCAATAAGTAGTCTTTAGGGACTATCGAATCTGCCCAGCATACTCTTGCTTTGAGCATGCTAGAATGGTGCAGCAGTGGATAATACAAAAACAAGATAGATCGATGAACGTAGCGGTCGGTGGAATGATGAGTACTGAAATGCCCAAATTCGTTGATCCGAAGATACCGAATTCTAGCTATCTCTGACACGTTGATCGCGCACGATACCGTGAGGAGAGATCTTCAATTCTTCGAGCGTTGATCAAGCGCACTTGATTCCGTGAATCGGCTTCTGCAGTCGTTGAATCGAGCGCACTTGATTATCCGAAAGAGGAGATAGGAGATTACACTCGACTACCAATTTGGTGAAAGCACAAAGCTAACAAAACAAAGTTTTTATTTCAAATCAACTAACTTTCAAATGTACAACTCACGCCTATTTATAGCATTTTACAACTCAACACTGAAAACAGTACAACACTTAGGTCGTGAACGACCTACGACCTAACATAGTGCGACCTAAGAAAAGTGGACGACTTAAAGTAGTCGACCTAAAACAACACGACTTAAAAGATTACAACATAAGAAAATACAACACATCATGTTACAAACCATCACGACTTAACTCTTGACCGATCTACAACACAACGCTTTACATGACATAGGTCGATAACGACCTAAGACTTGACGACTTATCATCAGTATCCATCAGCGACTTAAGGAATCAACGGCAGAGAATAAAGCGGCATAAAGAATCTACGGCTTCAAATTCCAGCGACCTAAAGAAGCGGCTTCAGAACATTGCAACTTAAGTCTTCACGACCTATGGCTTCTCGACCTAAAGTATCGCGACTTATGGTGAACGACTTATCTCCCATATCTTCCCGCGACCTAACTAGGTCGTAAGTCGTGGAGCGACCTAAAACTCCCTCTAAACAAATCGGCGTACCTCCTTCGTTAGATCGTATGCGACCTATCATAGGTCGTTGGTCTCCTTCTTCGGCATAATTTGCTCCACTGCCTTGCTCCAGTACCTCGTTGACTCGGGAGCGATCCTCCATAGGTCGTGAGCGACCTAAATTGTTGTTAGGTCGTAAGCGACCTAAGACTTGGTCTGTGTCATCCTTACTAGGTCGCGAGCGACCTAAATTTACCGAGCGACTTAAGAGATTGGAGGAGCTAGGTCGTTTGGATGCTTTAGATTCCCCCTCGTTAGGTCGTGAGCGACCTATAGCTTCTCTGTTAAGTCGTGAGCGACTTATGTCTTGTACTTTTGTAGCTCGCGCTGCATCATCCCTCCCAGGTTGAGAAAAATTCGTCCTCGAATTTGTAAATTCTTCCACATCGGATCGTTCATCCCCATAACATGGTACGAGATGCTTAACATGGAACACATCAGAAGTGTACACATCCTCCGGCAGCTTCAACTTATAAGCAATTTCATTAATTCGTTTCACGACTTCCACAGGACCAATTTTCCTGGCTTACAACTTGTTATAAGCGCCCATTGGAAAACGATCTCTTGTTAACACAGCATATACCATATCTCCTTCGTTAAACTCAACATTTCTTCGCTTCAGATCTGCAGATCGTTTGTACTTCTCATTCGCCCTTTCCAATCGTTCTTGAACAATTCTATGAGACTCTGTCAATCCTTCAACATAATCAGCAGCTCGCTTGACTGTCTTCTTTGGTTGTGGTATGACCGTTAACTCCAACGGTCCCTTTGGTAAACTAGAATATACAATCTGAAATGGACTGAAACCCGTACTACGGTTCACCGCATGATTATGAGCAAACTCTGCTTGACATAACTTCACATCCCAACTCTTCAGATTGTCTTGCACAAGACATCTCAACAAATTTCCCAATGATCTGTTCACAATCTCGGTCTGTCCATCCGTCTGTGGATGATAAGCGCTGCTAAAGTTCAACTTCGTTCCCACCATCTTCCACAAACTCAGCCAAAAATGACTCAGAAAACGAGCATCCCTATCTGACACAATAGATTCTGGCAATCCATGAATACGATATATCTCCTTGAAAAATAATTGAGCAACATGAACAGCATCCGCCGTCTTCTTACAAGCAATAAAATGTGCCATTTTCGAAAACCGATCAACCACCACATAAATGGAATCGTTACCACGCTGTGTTCTCGGCAACCCCAACACAAAGTCCATACTCACATCAACCCAAGGCTTAGTTGGTATAGGTAACGGCATATATAATCCAGCGTTGGTCGCAGTTCCTTTCGAAACCTGACAGATATGACATCTCTCCACAAACCTTTCCACTTCTTTCCTCATCGATGGCCAAAAATAAGATTGAGAAATCAGCTGTAATGTACGGTCTCTACCCACGTGACCTTCCGCATGTAATTCTTTCACAATCTTCAACCGTAAACTGCAATCTGGTATACATAATCGATTTCCCCTGAATAGAAAACCATCCACCGTCATAAACTCATCCGTCTCCCCATTCTTGACTTTATCGACAAACTTCATAAAGTAAGGATCTTCAACAAATAACTCTGGTAGCACATCAAACCCTGTCACTTCGACCTTCATTGTAGTCAACAAATGATTCCTTCTGCTCAACGCATCAGCCACACGATTCGTCACTCCTGATTTGTGTTTGACAACAAAAGTAAACTGTTGCAGATATGCAATCCATGATGCATGTCTCGCTGAAATCTTGTCTTGCCCTTGTAAATGCTTCAATGCCTCATGATCAGTGTAAAGAACAAACTCTTTCTGAAATAGATAGTGTCTCCAGTGTTTGATAGCTTGTACAACAGCATAAAATTCCACATCATAAGTACTACATCTCATCTTTTCCCCTGATAATTTCTCACTAAAGTATGCAATAGGACGTCCCCTCTGACTCAACACTCCTCCAATCCCAACCTTTGACGCATCAGTGTGTAGCTCAAACAACAACTGATAATCTGGTAATACTAGAATTGGTGCAGACGTCAGCAACTCCTTGATCTTCCCAATAGCATCCCCTGCTTCCTCTGACCATGAAAACTGTTTACCCTTCATACAATCTGTAACAGGCGCCATCACACTACTAAAGTGTGGAATAAATCTTCTGTAAAATGAAGCCAACCCATGAAAACTTCGAACTTCTGTTATTGTCTTGGGTTGTGGCCAATCTCTAATCGCTTCAACTTTACTCCGGTCCACCTGTATTCCTTCTCCCGATACAACATACCCCAGAAATAAAACACTACGCGTCATGAACACGCATTTCTTCGTTGCAGCATAAAATTGTTCTTGTCGTAATACCATCAACACTTCTCTCAGATGTTGCAAGTGTTCCTCTGTACTTCCACTGTATATCAGAATATCATCAAAATACACCACCACAAACTTCCCAATGAATGGTCTAAAAACTTGATTCATCACTCGCATAAATGTACTCGGCGCATTTGATAAGCCAAATGGCATTACCAACCATTCATATAGACCCTCCTTGGTTTTAAAAGAAGTCTTCCACTCATCACCTGGCCTGGTACGAATTTGATGATATCCGCTCTTCAAATCAATCTTCGAAAAGATAGAAGCTCCGCTCAATTGATCTAGCAAGTCATCCAACCTCGGCATTGGAAATCTATATCTCACAGTAATCTTATTCAATGCTCGACTGTCAGTGCACATTCTCCATGAACCATCCTTCTTCGGTACGAGTAATGCTGGTACAGCACACGGACTCAAACTCTCCTGTATTCGCCCCTGTTCAAGCAATTCCTCTACCTGCCTACGCAACTCTTCATGTTCTTTCGGACTCATTCTATAGTGTGGTCTATGTGGCAACACAGCACCTGGAACAAGATCTATCTGGTGTTGTATATCCCTCAACGGTGGCAACTCCATTGGTAGTTCTTCAGGAAACACATTATTAAATTCTTCAAGTACTGGTTTAACTTCTTCAGGTATCTCAACCACTTCATTGCTCTCTCGCCCAATCAACAAAAATACTTCCGGTTCTTCCTCAACCTCCTTAACAAACTCCTTCAAAGATAATAAAGTTTTCAGCTCTTCAATCTCCTCCAGTTTGTTTTCGTCTTGTTGTCGCTTCTTTGGAACTAGAGTAATCTTTGTGCCTTCAAACATAAAACTGTAACTGTTGGTACGCCCATCATGTTGCACCGCCCTATCATACTGCCACGGTCTCCCCAGCAACAAATGACAGACATCCATATCTACCACATCGCACCAGATTTCATCCTTGTATTTCTTTCCAATTGAAAAATTCACACAAGCCCTACGTCCAACCTTCACCTCCCCGCCTTTTCTCAACCAAGCCAACTTGTATGGTTTCGGATGTTTCTCAGTCTTCAATGCCAACTTCCTCACAACTTCTGAAGAAATTATATCATCCCAGCTTCCAGCATCAATAACAAATTTGCAAACTTTCCCCAGAATAGTACATGTCGATTGAAAAATATTGCTCCTCAACCAACTACAATCCTCCTCTTGCTTTGGTGTTAAACAGGACCTCTTCATCATTAGATTATAACCTTCGTCTCCCGACACTTCTTCTTCCTCCTCATCAGGTGGTGAATTGGAACATTCAGCTTCTTCATCCTCATCCTCAACCTTCGCTATCATATCTCTCTTCTTTGGCTTTGGACATTCGCTACTTTTGTGGCCCATTTCTTGGCAATTATAACACTTGAAACCATTATTGACTTTCGTCTTCCCAACCTCATTCACAACTGGTTTTGCAACAGCTTTCGAAACATTAGAACTTCCACTAACACCCTTCACTGGATTGTTGGAATTTGTAAACACACCACCTCCTTGTCTTCCCTGTTTCTCCCAAGCTAACGCCTTTTGGTGTGCTTCCGCTACAGATCTGGGATCAAACATGTTAACCATATCCTGAATCTGCATTCGCAACCCCCCAACAAATCTAGCTGTCAATTATTCTTCTGTCTCCATAATATCAATCCTTGCAATCAGTTGATAAAATTCGTCAGCATAGTCATTCACAGATTTCGTCCCTTGTCTCAAGTTTTGCAACCTCTGATACATAAGCGACTGATAGTTATAAGGTAAGAATGTGGCCTTCATCATTTTCCTCATCTTTTCCCATGATTCAACCTTTGACTTCCCCATCCGTTCACGTGTAAGTTTGGTTTGCTGCCACCACGCCAAAGCTCTACCCCTCAACCTTGTAGCAACCAACTTCACTCTACGATGTTCTAGAACTTCCTTGAAGTCAAAAATCTCCTCCACATTAGACAACCAGTCCAGAAACTCTTCAGCTTGCATACCTCCTTTGAATTCTAGAATTTCAGTCTTCATCCCAGATTCCCACTTATGATCATACTCCGATTGATTTCTTCCTTGTCCACGTCCTTGTCCATGAACACTACCACCATCATACTCTTCTTCAAAATCGGATGTATATCGATGTCGATCCTGACCACCAACATCTCTACTGCCATAACGTCTTCCACCATCATCCCTTCTATCTACATTCCTCCGTTCTCAATCATTCACATTCCTCCTACGTCTTTGATCATCATCAACACTTCTTTCTCGATTGGAATGTGGTGAGACTCGACTTCCCCCATGGTTAGATTCAGGTGAAACCCTTCTCCGATTTTGATTCATCTCTAACATCATCTTCTCTAATCGTCCAATCCCTTCGTTAAGCTTTTCATTAAAGTTTTCATTGATTCTTTGCACAATCTCATCAGCTTCTTCTCTTCTATATAAAGCTTCTACGTTTTGGTGACGATTAGCTCTTCTTGGCGGCATGATTTGAAACTTTACAAACTCCTCAAATTTCAACACCTTTCAACTTTTGATCCAAAAGTAAATAGATCAAAAACTTCACTCTTGTTGCAAAATAGGATGAACACGATGAACACAAGCTTCTCAAAATGATGCAAATTTAAATCTTTAATACTTCGATTTCAACTGGGCTTTGCTTGATGTAGCTTGGCCTCTCTAACTCTTCAAATAAATCGGCTCCAAGACTCGATTTAGCTATGATTGGCTAAAGCAAGCTCTGATACCAAATGGTGCAGTAGCGGATAATACAAAAACAAGATAGATCGATGAACGTAGCGGTCGGTGGATTGATGAGTACTGAAATGCCCAAATTCGTTGATCCGAAGATACTGAATTCTAGCTATCTCTGACACGTTGATCGTGCACAATACCGTGAGGAGAGATCTTCAATTCTTCGAGCGTTGATCAAGCGCACTTGATTCCGCGAATCGGCTTCTGCAGTCGTTGAATCGAGCGCACTCGATTATCCGAAAGAGGAGATAGGAGATTACACTCGACTACCAATTTGGTGAAAGCACAAAGCTAACAAAACAAAGTTTTTATTTCAAATCAACTAACTTTCAAATGTACAACTCACGCTTATTTATAGCATTTTACAACTCAACACTGAAAACAGTACAACACTTAGGTCGTGAACGACCTACGACCTAACATTGTGCGACCTAAGAAAAGTAGACGACTTAAAGTAGTCGACCTAAAACAACACGACTTAAAAGATTACAACATACGAAAATACAACACATCATGTTACAAACCATCACGACTTAACTCTTGACCGATCTACAACACAACGCTTTACATGACATAGGTCGATAACGACCTAAGACTTGACGACTTATCATCAGTATCCATCAGCGACTTAAGGAATCAACGGCAGAGAATAAAGCGGCATAAAGAATCTACGGCTTCAAATTCCAGCGACCTAAAGAAGCGGCTTCAGAACATTGCGACTTAAGTCTTCACGACCTATGGCTTCTCGACCTAAATTATCGCGACTTATGGTGAACGACTTATCTCCCATATCTTCCCGCGACCTAACTAGGTCGTAAGTCGTGGAGCGACCTTAAACTCCCTCTGAACAACTCGGCGTACCTCCTTCGTTAGATCGTATGCGACCTATCATAGGTCGTTGGTCTCCTTCTTTGGCATAATTTGCTCCACCGCCTTGCTCCAGTACCTCGTTGACTCGGGAGCGATCCTCCATAGGTCGTGAGCGACCTAAATTGTTGTTAGGTCGTGAGCGACCTATGGTCTGTGTCATCCTTACTAGGTCGCGAGCGACCAAAATTTACCGATCGACTTAAGAGATTGGAGGTGCTAGGTCGTTTGGATGCTTTAGATTCCCCCTCGTTAGGTCGTGAGCGACCTATAGCTTCTCTGTTAAGTCGTGAGCGACTTATGCCTTGTACTTTTGTAGCTCGTGCTGCATCATAGAACCTTCAACAACGATGAAATCTCAGCCTTCTAGTCATCCTCCTCGACGACTATTTCCATACTAGCTCAAGCGCCTCTCGAGCAAACCATTATCCTCAAACTCGAACCATTTCACCGAGTTATCAACATGCTTGGAATGATCCCATCTGGATTAGACCAAGACTATCTCATATCATGCCTCGCTTCATCACATCCTAGCAAAGCCTCATCTTAACATCATCATCATCAAATCTATCCATATGAGCTTCATCATCCGCTACATATGCCACAAGCAGCTTTCCCAATTCAAGAGCCTTTCCCTTAGCTTTTGAATCATCTTCGACCATCTTGTCTAAATCAAATCATCAATCAACTAATTCATAACAATCAACCAAGTCAATCATTAATCCAAGTAATCAAACATTCAAACATGATCTAATAAACAATTATAACTATAATGGCAATCTTGTAAATAAAGAGTCGAAATCTAACAAGCATGAAAACATGAGTAATATCTCTATAACTTGATGAATGAACTTGCATAGGTTAATCATGTAGTAAAATGGATGTCAAACCATCATGAACAATAGATCTATACTTAAGTTTACGGAAATGCATGGAAATCACTAATTTAACACCAAATCAAACCAACGATCCGATATACTCCTTTGGATCCGTGTGAGAGATAATCACCACTCACCAAATCACCTAAACACCCCAAAAGCAACACACTTCAGATCTGGACAGCGAAGGATCTAACTCGATCTATCACAAATCCGCTTCAAACGATGAAATCTCTCTTCGATGGATGTAGATCTTCAATCTAAGCTCTTGGATCTTCGATTTGGATGGAAGGAATCACAAGATTAGAGTGGAGAAAAGAAGTGAAGAAGTGTAGAACTCGAGCTCTCAAAATAGCAGCACTTCGTCGCTTCAAAATCCCGATCCCAAAAATGAAGAAATGGACGTGTATTTATAGGCAGTTTTCCTAGGTCGTCCGCCTCCTTAGGTCGTCCACGACCTAACAACCCCAACCTACGACCTAACAGATCTGCGCATCCACGACCTACGACCTAACGGCTTAGCAGATCTTCCGACCTAGCGACTTAACGCATATGCGCATCCACGCGACCTATGACCTAACAAAGATGCTGCTTAGCGACCTAACACAGATTGCGACCTAACACACCTGCGACCTAACACACACGCGACCTAACTGCTATACAGAAGCTCACGACCTAACTAACTTAGGTCGCTTACGACCTAACTCAACATAGAAGCTCATGACCTAACTAACTTAGCTAGGATACGACTTAACATCCACGCGACCTAACGACTCAACCCACCTATCTCCTTAACTCGCTAACCCTTAGGTCGCTAACTACTAGGTCGTTGCCACTAACTTCTTAGGTCGCTAACTACTAGGTCGCTAACTACTAGGTCGCTAACTACTATAGGTCGCTCCAACCTGTAGGTTGCTATCTCTTAAGTCGTCCACTACCTTAGGTCGCCAACTTCCTATAGGTCGCTCCAATCGACCTAACCAAACCCACGACCTAAGCTACCATACGACTTATCTCCTATAAAACCTATCCCAAAATCCTTAGGTCGCCAACTTCCTTAGGTCGCTCCACTTTCTTAGGTCGTCTACTCCGACCTAACTACTATACGACCTAGGACTTAGACTATGGATGACTTATCAACAATGCGACCTAATGATAACTGTTTTACGATGTTTCGATCCGTAAAAATACGGGTCGTAACATTCTCTCCTCCTTAGGAATTTCACCCCCGAAATTCCAAACAAACAAGAGCAAACAAAGACTATTCTGCATGCCTACCATCCATAGCAGTCAACAAACCATGCATCCAATTTCTAACTTAGCATGCAGAATTCTAAAACAAGAACAAGTTACAATGCCGTTAGATGACACGAAACCTTAGGGCCATACCTTGAAGAGTTCAGGATGAGCTGCCTTCATCCTCTCTTCCACCTCCCATGTACAGTCGTTATCATCATCACTCCATTGTATCTTAAGCAACCTAACTACCTTCCTCCTAAGCTGTTTCGTGTCAGTTTCCACAACACGAAGCGGCCTACGAGGTCTCTTATCGACTGGATCAACTTCGAAATCTTTATAGCTATCAGCAGAAACCACTGTATTCGAGTCGTGCACATACTTCCGTAGATATGATACATGAAAAACATTGTGCACACCCGCCATCTTTTCTGGTAACTCCAATCTGTAGGCGAGCTTTCCAATTCGCTCGATGATCGGGAATGGTCCAACAAATCTCGGAGTCAATTTTCCTTTCTTCCCGAATCGAATAACATTCTTCAGTGGAGAAATCTTCACAAAAACCATGTCACCTACGTCGAATTCCAAATCCTTACGACGCTTATCGGCATAACTTTTCTGACGGTCTTGGGCTGCCTTCATTCGTTGCCGAATGATCTCTATACAATCTGAAGTCTGTCGAATCATCTCTGGCCCAAGTATCAGCTTTTCTCCTGATTCTAACCAACATGTCGGAGAGTTACACGGTCTTCCATACAATGCTTCATATGGTGCCATACCAATGCTTGACTGGTAACTGTTATTATACGAAAATTCTACCAAATGAAGGTGATCTTCCCATGATCCTCCGAAATCTAAAACACAAGCTCTAAGGAGATCTTCCAAAACTCGGTTGACTCTCTCGGTCTGACCATCTGTTTGGGGGTGATAAGCTGTACTTAAACACAACTCGGTTCCCAAAACCTCCTGGAAGCTCTTCCAAAATCCACTAGTGAACAATGGATCTCGATCGCTCACTATACTCTTCGAAATACCATGGAATCGAACTATCCACTTAACATACAACTCAGCCAACTTTGATGCAGTCCTAGTCGATCGAACAGGAATGAATCTTGCACTCTTAGTCAGACGATCTACAATGACCCAAATTCCTTCATTTCCCGTTCTTGTTCTAGGTAGTCCATCAATAAAATCCATCGATATTTGCTCCCACTTCCATGTAGGAACTTCTAATGGCTAAAGCAATCCACTTGGCTTCTTCTGCTCGGCTTTTACCAACTGGCAGTTCATGCACTTGGAAATAAAATTTCCAACATCCTTCTTCATACCTTCCCAGTAATAGGTTCTCTTCATATCCCGATACATCTTGTTTCCACCTGGATGAATTGTCAACTTCGAGTGATGACTTTCCTTCAGAACTTCATTTCTCAATTCATCTATATCGGGAACAACTAGTCGTCCTTGCTTCCGAAGCCAACCCTCTCGATCGACCTCGAATCCTTTATCCTTTTCTGGATGCAATCCAGATTCCAAATCACGGATAATCTTGACAATCTTATCGTCTCGCTTTTGGCTCTCGCCAATTCTTTCCATAAGAGTCGGTCTTATCGATAAGTTTGCCAACATCTCAGGTTCCAATTCACATCTGGGCCTGAAGTCAAATCCAGCTAAATACTCGAGGCTCTTCCATTCTGAAAACATGGCTCCTAATCCTGCATGTCTTCGACTTAACGCGTCTGCCACTACGTTACCCTTTCCCGGAGTATAGGCTATACCAAAGTCATATGATGCCAAAAACTCTAGCCATCGTTGCTGCCGAAGATTCAAATCCTTTTGGGAGAAAAGATACTTCAACGACTTATGATCTGTAAACAACTCGAATCGGATTCCCAATAGGTAATGTCTCCACATCTTCAGAGCAAAAACAATCGCTGCTAACTCCAAATCATGAGTCAGATAATTCCTTTCATGCGGCTTCAGTTGTCGACTTGCATACGCAACAACTTTATCCTTCTGCATCAGCACTGCTCCAAGTCCAGTACCACATGCGTCGGTGTAAACCACCATCTCTTCGTTTCCACTTGGAATAGTCAAAACAGGAGCACTCGTCAATCGCTCTTTCAGTATTCCGAAAGCTTGCTCACACTTAGCATCCCATCTGAATACTTGGTTCTTTTTCGTCAATCCTGTCAATGGTGCAGCCACCTTGGAGAAGTCTTTGATAAATCGACGATAATATCCTGCTAATCCAAGAAAACTTCTCACATCTGATGCATTCTTAGGTCTAACCCAATCCTGGATTGTTGCCACCTTAGCGGAATCAACCGCTATTCCATTTCCAGAAATAATATGGCCTAAGAACCTCACTTCACTCTTCCAGAAGTGACACTTCGAAAACTTAGCCTTCAGCTGATGTTTCCGTAAGATTTCCAAAACAATACGCAAGTGCGTCTTGTGCTCTTCTTCAGTTCTGGAATAAATCAGAATATCATCCACGAACACTAGCACGAACTTGCTCAACTGATCTCTGAACACTCTATTCATAAGATCCACAAAATATGCTGGCGCATTAGTCAATCCAAACGGCATTATCAGCCACTCAAAGAAACTGGATGGTGTCCTAAAAGCAGTCTTCGGCACACTATCCTTAGCCACCCTCAACTGGTGAAATCCCGTTGCCAAATCCATCTGAGAAAACACCTTAGCTTCGTGAAGCTGATCAAACAAGTCATCTATTCTCGGCAATGGATACTTGTTCTTCTTAGTCACCTTATTCAGCTCACGATAATCCACACACAACCTCAACGATCCATCTGCTTTGGTTGCAAACACAACTGGTGCACCCCATTCGGACACACTAGGCCGAATGAATCCTTTCTGTAAAAGGTCATCAACCTGCACCTTCAACTCCTGCTGTTCCCTAGGCGCCATTCGCCTAAGAGGCATCACAAACAGGTCTGGCTCCTTCAACTAGATCTATACGAAACTCGATCTCTCTATGCTGCGGTAACCCTTTGACCTCGTCAAAGACATCCTCAAATCCATTAGCGATTGGAACAAATGACAGTCCATCCCGTGGAACAACCAGCGAATACATGAAGCTCATGAAGACGCCTTCTTCATGCTTACATCGTATCACAATCTTTCGCCCCTCCACATTCTCGACTGTCACCTCCAACCTATCACAATCAACCTTTGCCGCATACTTCCTAAGCCAGTCCATACCCAAAATAATTCCGAACCCCGCAAAGTTCAGAACAAAACAATCACAAACAAAAGAGCAATCATGACTCGATACAATCAGACCACGACATAACATACACAAACAAGACGAACCCCCAACTGGATTAGTCACAACCAATGGCCTATCAACAATATCCGGTTCTAAACCCAACTGGCCTACAAGTTCATTACAAACAAAAGAATACGACGCTCCAGTATCAAATAACACTCTAATTGGAACACCACATATGGAAAGAGTACCTTGAACCACCACACTCTTTCCTTTCTCTTCAACGGTGGGAGCTTTTGAAGATGATGGAACAGCCCCCAAAGCATAAGCTTGCACAACATGCTTGTCCTTCCGCGGTTCTGGACAATTCCTCTTAACATACCCCAGCTTGTCACAGTTGTGGCACTTCACCGGCACCTTCGGATTCTTGCAATCCCTGGAGAAATGGCCCTTCTACTGACAATTGTAGCAGGTCACTTCGCCCTTTGGCTTCTTCTGGCCATCCTTACCCTTTTGTTGCTGCCGCTTCCTCTTCTTGTTTCCACCCTACTGTGGTTTAGATTCTTCCTTGGTCACAGCAACAACAGACCTTTCCTTAGGAAACAGATTCTCGTGCCAGAGAGCTTTCTCTACTAGCTTCTCAAATGGATCGTCCAAATGATCCACCAACTGCCTCCCAAGATAACTGTCCAAGCCTGTCACAAACTTCTCATTCTTCTGATACGAAGATTCAATATACGACCGGGCATACTTGGACAAAGCTTCAAACTCAGAAACATACTCAAGAACTGGTCTTCCACCTTGCTTGAGCTCCACAAACTTCTTGAACAGAGCAGACTTCTGAGCAGTAGAAATGAACTTAGCTTCAAATCTGGCTTGGAATTGCTCCTAAGTAATTTCTTCCTCCGGAGTATCAATGGTGATAGAATTCCACCAATCAGAAGCTCTTCCTTGAAGCTGTCTTGATGCTAACTGCCTCTTAGTCGCATCCTCAATTCCCAAATCACTAAAGATCCTTCTACAAGCATCTATCCACCTCTGGACTTCAATGGTTGACTCCGTTCCCAAGAAAACCTTTCCTCCAAGAGCAGTATAATCTTTACACAGCTTAGCAAAATCCACTGGTTTTGGAGTTTGGACTTGAACTCCAACATCTACTGACGGCCACGGAGCTGGCATCCTTCTCATGATCGAAGTCATCATAGCTTCGAACATAGCAACATAATCAGCAGCCCCCTCAACAGCACGGCCTTCCCTAGCAGCTGGTCTCCCTCTTCGACTCATTCTCAATATCTATAAAAAGGAATGATTAATACACCTTGAGAAACAACTGCATAAGGGATTCAAATCCTTCTAAGCTACTATATTATATATAGTAATCATCCATCAAAATACAAGTACGTCTCTCATACGTAGTTACGTCAGCGAGCGTTGGGTAAAATCGATTAACCAAAGCTCTGATACCAAATGTGACGACCGCCCATGACCCCCGCACTGAATCTAGAGATAGTGCGCTGTAAAGCGTGCCAGGCAGCCATGGACGATTGTCAGGGTAAATTAAAACAGCAAAATCTATCGTATAACTCACAGTGCATGGATAAAATACAATAGAACATATATATAGTGAAGCTTCACAGAATAGAATGTCATCATATAAACTTCATAATAGTTGAATACAAACATCTGAATAGTCAATACATCAAGCCTCACTACATATCACTCAGAGAATTATACAAGCAGCGGAACATCCAGTACATATAGTAAGAAAATAACATGCAAGCCTCCAGCTCGTCTTCGTCATCAGCATCGTCGGAAACTAAGAACAGCACCTATCACCTGCTACCTAGTCTGCCCGTCCCAAAATGGACGAACAGCCCAAGGCAATAAGAGTTAAAACATAAAGCCTTGAGTCAGACAACAGTCTTAGTGAGCGGTAAATTAACTAACAACATACCAAAAGAGCATAAAGGAAAAAGGAATAGGAATCCAACCCTCCCACTCCACCTCTTTCTACAGTGATAGCCCCCGGACACATACTAAGTAGAAACAAACATAGCAAAGCAAACATTTAAAGTAAAGCAATTATCACTCGAGTCAAGGGTGATGTTTTCCAAGTACAAACCCCCAAGGCCTAAAGCATGATCAGATAAGCACCCAGAAAATACCGCTCTTGAGACCGAATGACGATACAACCAAACATCCATGACTCTGGCTATCACTGTTATCATTGCTTCGATATCACCGTTAATTGAATGACCGGCACATTCTTTCAGCCGCCCGTCAAGGGCTAATGGAAACCCCAGTTCTAGACATAACTCCGCACGTCGTCGAAACCCGTGCCTAGGACTATCGAATCTGCCCAGAGTACTTGACTACCAATCAGTAGTCTTTAGGGACTATCGAATCTGCCCAGCGTACTCTTGCTTTGAGCATGCTAGAACCTTCAACAACGTTGAAATCTCAGCCTTCTAGTCATCCTCCTCGACGACTATTTCCATACTAGCTCAAGTGCCTCTCGAGCAAACCATTATCCTCAAACTCAAAACATTTCACCGAGTTATCAACATGCTTGGAATGATCCCGTCTGGATTAGACCAAGACTATCTCATATCATGCCTCGCTTCATCACATCCTAGCAAAGCCTCATCTTAACATCATCATCATCAAATCTATCCATATGAGCTTCATCATCCGCTACATATGCCACGAGCAGCTTTCCCAATTCAAGAGCCTTTCCCTTAGCTTTTGAATCATCTTCGACCATCTTGTCTAAATCAAATCATCAATCAACTAATTCATAACAATCAACCAAGTAAATCATTAATCTAAGTAATCAAACATTCAAACATGATCTAATAAACCATTATAACTATAATGGCAATCTTGTAAATAAAGATTCGAAATCTAACAAGCATGAAAACATGAGTAATATCTCTATAACTTGATGAATGAACTTGCATAGGTTAATCATGTAGTAAAATGGATGTCAAACCATCATGAACAATAGATCTATACTTAAGTTTACGGAAATGCATGGAAATCACTAATTTGACACCAAATCAAACCAACGATCCGATATACCCCTTTGGATCCATGTGAGAGATAATCACCACTCACCAAATCACCTAAACACCCCAAAAGCAACACACTTCAGATCTGGACAGCGAAGGATCTAACTCGATCTATCACAAATCCGCTTCAAACGATGAAATCTCTCTTCGATGGATGTAGATCTTCAATCTAAGCTCTTGGATCTTCGATTTGGATGGAAGGAATCACAAGATTAGAGTGGTGAAAAGAAGTGAAGAAGTGTAGAACTCGAGCTCTCAAAATAGCAGCACTTCATCGCTTCAAAATCCCGATCCCAAAAATGAAGAAATGGACGTGTATTTATAGGCAGTTTTCCTAGGTCGTCCGCCTCCTTAGGTCGTCCACGACCTAACAACCCCAACCTACGACCTAACAGATCTGCGCATCCACGACCTACGACCTAACGACTTAGCAGATCTTCCGACCTAGCGACTTAACGCATATGCGCATCCACGCGACCTATGACCTAACAAAGATGCTGCTTAGCGACCTAACACAGATCGCGACCTAACACACCTGCGACCTAACACACACGCAACCTAACTGTTATACAGAAGCTCACGACCTAACTAACTTAGGTCGCTTACGACCTAACTCAACACAGAAGCTCATAACCTAACTAACTTAGCTAGGATACGACTTAACATCCACGCGACCTAACGACTCAACCCACCTATCTCCTTAACTCGCTAACCCTTAGGTCGCATACTACTAGGTCGTTGCCGCTAACTTCTTAGGTCGCTAACTACTAGGTCGCTAACTACTAGGTCGCTAACTACTATAGGTCGCTCCAACATGTAGGTTGCTAACTCTTAAGTCGTCCACTACCTTAGGTCGCCAACTTCCTATAGGTCGCTCCAATCGACCTAACCTACCCCACGACCTAAGCTACCATACGACTTATCTCCTATACGACCTATCCCAAAATCCTTAGGTCGCCAACTTCCTTAGGTCGCTCCACTTTCTTAGGTCGTCTACTCCGACCTAAATACTATACGACCTAGGACTTAGACTATGGATGACTTATCAATAATGCGACCTAATGATAACTGTTTTACGATGTTTCGATCCGTAAAAATACGGGTCGTTACATTGATCTTATTTTGAAGTCACGGTTGTTCCGATTAGGGTTGCCCGCGATTTATATAAGTCTATCCATTCTTTTCTCTCTTTGTAATCTATTTATCTCCCTATTAAACTTATCCTCTAGTAGGGTCCCTCTAATTTGAATCCCTATCTTTGTATTGAAATCTATTTTCTGGAATGATCAAGTGAGGGAGTGTAATTGTAATTAATATATAAATGTTTTATATATTGTGTTGTTTGAGTTGTTGATGTTGATTTGGATTTTCGATTGATTCGTCTGATCAACGCCATCGATAGGATTTCCAAAACACTTGAATAGAGAAAACTGACACAATATTATTTTTCAAATTTGGTAAATGAAATAAATTTGTATGATTATATCATATGTATGAGTATAATTTTCTGGAATTTAATAATTTAATTAAAATGGTTGTTTGAAGTGATAATATTTGATTATCATTTATTGTTCTATAAATGAATTTATAATATGGTTTATAAATGATTTAGAGTTTAAATGAATTTAAATAAAGAATTTGAGAATTTAAATTCCAGTGATTTCAAACTTTGGTTTTAAAGTTTTAAAATGTATATTATTTAAAGTATTTTCGAATAGAAACCGTTTTCAAAGAATTTTTAATGTTTAAATCAGTGCTCTTCTCTTTGTCGCTGGAAAATAATTTCGGTGATGGCGGCCGCATCATCGACATTCATTTTCGAGTTTCAGAGTGGAGAGACCTTTTTGTAGCTTTGCTTCGGTTCTGTTTTGGAAAATAAATTGATTTAAATTTCTAAATTATAACTTGATTTATAATATATATATTGCTATATGATTATAGATCTTATTTGATATATATAGTGTGTGTGTATATATATATATATCTAAATGGTTTGAAGTGAATTGGGAATTTAATTCTTAAATTTTGTTAAAGGATGATTTTAATTACAAAATAAAGCCAAAATTTTGAATAAATAATTAAACTTGAAAATAAGTTGAATGAGAAAATTTTATTTGTATAATACTAAATTACATTCTAATACAACTTACCAAAATTACTCAGAAGTTGAATATGTAATTGGATAATATACAATATAAGATGATCTTATAAAGAAAATTGAGTGTTTATAATATGTTATACACTTGATTTTTGATTATAAAGTTGTTAATAGAGATAAATAGAATAATAAGTTAGTTGAAAAATAAATGAGACAAATAAAATAAATTTGTTTTGAAGGAATTAATAAATTGAAATTTGATCAACTTAAAGAAATACCTTGAATTTAAATTCAAATTTTGGATATTAATTTATTTAAATTGAAATTTATATGGTTTAAATTAATTGTTTTATTTTGTTTTTCAATCTATTTTCTTCTGGTTGTTCCTATTCTCCTACCTCCTTCCTTTTCGGGGACGAAAAGTTTTGAGTGAGGGAGAGTGTAACGACCCGTAAATTTTAGTGGTTTTATTTATTTAATTAATTGAAATTTTGTGAAATTTTAAATAATAAAATTTTGAATTTTAAATTTAATATTTGGAATACGTCTACATCAATATAGCAACTGGTAAATTTTCATCTGATAATATGGAAGTTTATTATATTCTGTAATTTTATTTAAATTTAAATCAGTTAAAATTTGATGATAATAAATATTTTTCCAAACTTAAATATTTTTACACAATAAATTTGTAAATCACCTTCTGAGTGAGACTCCATCTTTCGTTTCATCAAATTTGAACTACTATTGCTCCGTTTACCTTATTTTCGGTAGAATAGCAGCATTTTTTGTATCGGTTATTGACTTTTGCTTGAATGGTCGTACCTCCGATATCTGTATACCGTTTTGATCATCTCGTCATGCTGATCTCTGCGTGATGCAGCGCGAGCTACAAAAGTACAAGGCATAAGTCGCTCACGACTTAATAGAGAAGCTATAGGTCGCTCACGACCTAACGAGGGGGAATCTAAAGCATCCAAACGACCTAGCACCTCCAATCTCTTAAGTCACTCGGTAAATTTAGGTCGCTCGCGACCTAGTAAGGATGACACAGACCAAGTCTTAGGTCGCTCACGACCTAACAACAATTTAGGTCGCTCACGACCTATGGAGGATCGCTCCCGAGTCAACGAGGTACTGGAGCAAGGCGGTGGAGCAAATTATGCCGAAGAAGGAGACCAACGACCTATGATAGGTCGCATACGATCTAACGAAGGAGGTACGCCGAGTTGTTCAGAGGGAGTGTTAGGTCGCTCCACGACTTACGACCTAGTTAGGTCGCGGGAAGATATGGGAGATAAGTCGTTCACCATAAGTTGCGATACTTTAGGTCGAGAAGCCATAGGTCGTGAAGACTTAAGTCGCAATGTTCTGAAGCCGCTTCTTTAGGTCGCTGGAATTTGAAGCCGTAGATTCTCTGCCGTTGATTCCTTAAGTCGCTGATGGATACTGATGATAAGTCATCAAGTCTTAGGTCATTATCGACCTATGTCATGTAAAGCGTTGTGTTGTAGATCGGTCAAGAGTTAAGTCGTGATGGTTTGTAACATGATGTGTTGTATTTTCTTATGTTGTAATCTTTTAAGTCGTGTTGTTTTAGGTCGACTACTTTAAGTCGTCTACTTTTCTTAGGTCGCACTATGTTAGGTCGTAGGTCGTTCACGACCTAAGTGTTGTACTGTTTTCAGTGTTGAGTTGTAAAATGCTATAAATAGGCGTGAGTTGTACATTTGAAAGTTAGTTGATTTGAAATAAAAACTTTGTTTTGTTAGCTTTGTGCTTTCACCAAATTGGTAGTCGAGTGTAATCTCCTATCTCCTCTTTCGGATAATCGAGTGCGCTCGATTCAACGACTGCAGAAGCCGATTCGCGAAATCAAGTGCGCTTGATCAACGCTCGAAGAATTGAAGATCTCTCCTCACGGTATCGTGCGCGATCAACGTGTCAGAGATAGCTAGAATTCGGTATCTTCGGATCAACAGATTTGGGCATTTCAGTACTCATTAATCCACCGACCGCTACGTTCATCGATCTATCTTGTTTTTGTATTATCCGCTGCTGCACCACTGCGGTATATTCAAAACTGTGTTTTGAAGTCTGGTACGCAGCGGAATCTGCGTAAACGGTAACCGTACCGGTAACAAGTTTGTGTCCATTGGTTTCCTATACCCTTCATTTCCTGCAGTACAAGTCAATAGCCATCACCAATTAATATTTCCAGCTTTTGACAATTGCTATTCCCAATGTTCAATAAAATATGATGAATGGTTCGTATGCTGTTTTGGTCTCCGGTTTCGTTGAGAAATATAGTATAATATGTAAAGTTTTATTTATTTATTTCTCCCCTGAAACTGTCTCCTCCTTTTACTCACCATTTCCATCCATTGGTTGTCCATTCACTCCCTTCCTCTAACCGCAACCACCCCGGCAGCTTACTCCACCATCTCATCTCCGCCCAGAAACTCATCCTCATCCACCTCGCCTTTGACCTCCACCGTGTGCCTCCATCTCCTCTTCCTCTACAATCGTGCCACATACCGATCTCCACCACCTGTAGCACGAAACCCGAGCTCGGCCATCTTTTGGCCACGTCAAAACCAACCCTCCCTTCCGCCTTCACCCTTTGTAGAACCTGACTCTTCCATCGGCCTCTGCCCCTCCGCGTATCGCAGCCTAGCGACCAGCACCCTTGTCCACCTTCTGGCCTTTGTACTTTCGTTATATCTAGGTAAGTCTGTTATATATTAGTATATACTTGTGTATAGTTCTGTTAGTGCAATATATATATATATATAGACAGTAGATTTTATATTTTATAAATCTTAGGTATGCAGCTATTTTTGGGTTCTCTTATATATTTTTATAAAGTTAGTTAGGGGCTACCTATAAGTTGTATATGTATTTGTTGTATAGCAGCTTATATATGAAGTTGACTGTTGTTTTAAAGCTTGTAAGTTTGCCTGAGTTATAAAGGTATAAGTTTATTTATTTATATAAATTGCTGGTATACATACATTTTCAGTTTACTTTATATGTTTAGTAGACGTATTTTGTTTAAATCTATTTACAGTTTATATAAGAGTTTATACATAAGAGTTATATTCTAGTTAGATATATTTATTTACAACTAGTTCAGACCCTGTTGTTTGAAATATTATGTCAGTATATATTATTTACAGTTTTATAGTATTAAAGTTGTATATATATATTAAGGTGAATATATGTGTTTAAAAGTATATTTCGTGTGTGTTATCTATATATAAGTTATATAAGCTAAAATCTATGGGTTAGATATATAAAGTCTTCGTATAAATACTATTTGCTCATCAAGTCTACATGCATATATTTTTAATAGAAGCTGTTAGTTCACATTTTTGAGCAGCATGAATTATGTCTGAAGCTTTCGTTATATGTTAAGTTGAATTCCAAGCCTTGCCAATCTAAAAATTTTTTTTATTTATATTCATTTTTGCATGAAGTTTTCTTTTGCCTGTAGCCTTCCCTGAAAGTAGAATATATATATATATATATATATATATATTGGTTTTCACAAAAAAATATATACATATGTATATGGAGATAAGTTTTAAACCTGCATGTATATTTATATCTTATAGTTTATATATGAAAACTTATGAAAGTATGTAAATTATATGTTACAAAGGTTGTACATGTTTGACTCCTGGTTATATACATATTTTGAAATTTTCGTATGTATATAATATATTATTTATCTAACTGTGTTAATATATATTTCCCAAATTTTGTGATGATATTGGATACTGGGTTGAAAGGATATTCATGCATATTTATGTTTATATTAATATAATCTTAATTGTTCACACATATAATGGTTCGCATATATGTGTTTGTGCATGGGTATTTTCTAAAGATTGTATTTTTTTTCTTTTTTTCGTTATGTTAAAGAAATTCTATTTTACATTATCTAACTTGTACGTGAGTTTTGGATATATGCTCTTATACATTAGTTTAGTTTCCAAAATACATATAGATTTTTCTTTTATGGGTATGAAAGTTAAATATTAGCTTGAATATATATATATATATATATCTTATTTTAATGTATGTTTTAAAAATTAGTTTTAGAAAAAAAATCATAACGTGTATTTTGTTTCAGTTATATCAAGATGATCTTGATTCATTTTCATCAATCCATATGCATCAGCTCTATCCGTCAAATTTGTGCCAATCCTTCTTTGCTTTGGAATTCGTGCTTGGATTCGTAACTCGACTCCGTTCTAGTTCATCTCTCTAGCCTCGGAAGGTGAGCAATCACTCACGATTAATGTTTTTATATTTATTAAATTTGATTTCAATTGGGACGACTATTGAAATATGCTGCTGCTAGTTATTTACATTGATATATATATGCCATTATCTGTATCTTTTCACCTGTGACATCTGACACCATTATCTGTTATTTATCACTGATGATATATGCATGTTACTATTGTTATATTATTACCATATCTGTTATCACTCTGCAAGTTCCATGTTAATATAGAATTCATTATGGGTTGAAATGATACATACCCGAACGATCTGTAGAATAGGAGAAAATCGTTATGGGTTGAAATTATAAACCCAAGTGATTTTCATTGACATTGAATTTGGGATTGCGGGTTGAAAAGATATATACCGGTATATACTTAAATTGCGGATTGAAATGATAAATATCTGTATCACTTGACCATAGGATAGAAAATTTTATACAGACACCGTTGGTCTATATATAAATATTTTGAAAATGATTTCTATGGTTTTGAAAAGGAATATACGGTTTTTAATAAATATTGATTTTAAAGATTTATTAAAGTTGATTTAATAAAGTTGATATATAGTATGTTTAAGTATTTATTTAAAATATATATTTTCAAATATAGAATTTATATTGATTCAGGTTGGAAAGATAAATTTAAAATTGATTTGAAATGTTATTTATTTAAGAATTTTACTTAAATAAGTTTGATTTGAAATTTATTAAATTTGAGAATTTAAACATATATTTTATAACTTGAATTTGATTAAAAGTGACTTAAATGAATATTTCATATTTATATAAATTTAAATGGGATAGTTTGTTTATTTAAATTTGTAAATTGAAGTTGTATTTAGATGTTATTGAAATGATTAAGTAAATATTTCAAAACTAAATAAAAGTAAAGTGAATTTGATATATATATATATATATGAAATTATCGAATTTAGTTTTGAAATGTTGAATATTTAAAGCTTTGAAATATATTGAAATTGAAATGGCTTATTTTGTGGTTCAAATATGTATTTGAAATTGATAATTTGAAATGGTCTATTTAGAAACTGAATCGAATTGAAATTGATGATTTGAGATTTGATTAAATTTGAATTTTGGAATCCGAGTTGAGTTGAATCGATATGTGAAATTTGAGGAAACTATTTTATTATATAAAGTATTTTAAATTATATTTAAACTATTTTATATTATTTTATAAACTATTTTAATATAACTATTTTTAATATAAACTATTTTAAATATACTAATTATTTTAATATAAATTGTTTTAACTTATAACTATTTTATATAAATTATTTTATTTTGTAAACTATTTTATTTTATATACTATTATTAATATCTAAACTATTTGAAGGAAAGTGTTATGATTCCAAAGCATTATGATTTCTAAATTTTGATTTCCAAAGAATTATGATTTCCAAAGTGTTTGATTTAGAAAGTGTTATAACTTTGAAGTACTAAGATTTTGTAAATGGATATATTTGAGATGGATATAATTGAAATGGAAATGATATCGTATTTGGTTTTGAAATGGAAGTGATATCGTATTGATATGGTTTTGAAATGGCAATGATATTTTGGTTTTGAAATATAAACTATTTTGAAAGTTTATTAAATGACCAATCGGTGTAATAATTACGTAGTTATTAAAGAGTCCAGGATCGGTTTGGGACATACTCTATGGCTAAACCGAAAACCACTTTAATAACTATTATATGCGGAGTGTGATCCAGAATGAAGTGGTTGGAATGATGATGTTGCTGGATTTGAAGAAAGAGAACGATAATGGATGACCTTGACACTTGTGTCAAATTGGAAATGACTTAAACAGGAGCCGTGCCGGGCCAGTGAGGTTAGCTACCTCTAGCGGACACACTTCTTCGTAAACTACTCATTACTTGTTTTTGATTGGTGCACACCCTTGAATTGGGAGTGTTGTTT
This sequence comes from Allium fistulosum, assembly GCA_030737815.1. NCBI lineage: Eukaryota > Viridiplantae > Streptophyta > Magnoliopsida > Asparagales > Amaryllidaceae > Allium > Allium fistulosum. Next base: position 77,683,134 of record CM060908.1, on the reverse strand, counting down.
TGCGGTGTTGCGATCGTTGCGGCGATGCGTTCTCACCAGTCAGGATCAGGCAAACGGTAGTTTCACTACCTTGGGTATTGCCTCATGTGCCTTGTCATACTCGTATCCCTATACGCGACCACTATGATTTATTTCGTGTTATACCTATGGAGTACTCCTTGATAGCCCGCTAGTTTACGGTGGAGTTTACAGTGCTGTATAGACTATGACGCTTATATAAAATGTGTTAAGGGAGATAATGGTAACGCCTTAACGCTATTTTGATACTTTATATTACTGATAGGCATTATCTACTTAGCGTACACTACTATATATAAATAGTTTAACGGATCCTTAGAGGATGGTTATCCCAAACATCCTTTGACTTACTTTTATTATCAGTTGTTATTTCGCTTGAGTTGGATTTATTGATATAAGAATGTTAATCCTGACTCGAGTGTTTTGTGTTTTGCTTTACGCTCGGGTTAGACTGAGTGTACCAGTATTCGAGGCTCACCTTTGGAGTTGGAGCTTCGCTTGGAGATCCAGCTATCTATCCAGCTTTCAGATATTCAGTTGATTCCAGTGATGTATTCTGATTTTGTATTTGACTATTGTATTTGAGACTTCTGTTGTATCTTGTTTAACTCTGTTATATATATAGTAGCTTCATGAACTACTATTCTTTTGTTACCGCTGCACTATTGTTATATTACTCTATGTCTGTGATTTTGTGATTATTTATTTACTGTATATGCTGAGTTTTGCCAAAATTAAATTAACAATATGATATTTTGAGCAATTCAAATCCGACATGTATGGATGCGAATGGTTGAAAATTTCGGGATGTTACATTTCACTTCTCTTTTTCTTCCACATTTCTTTATATACATTTTTACCATTACTCTACCGAAATCTCCATTGAATCTAACTAGATCATCTCTGGTTTGATTCTCTATCACTATCTCAACAAGATCCTAGTGCTATTCAGAGTTATAAGCTTCTTTGTAATCAATCGAGCTAGAAAAGGTGTGATTGCAGCCTGGAAAATCAATCAAGTGAGAAAAGGTGTGATTGTAGCCTAGGAAATCAATTGGGTGAACTTGTTGCCCGTAAAATCAAGTATCTCTACCCAGAGGATTGTGAATCTGGAGTGGTGTACCTCGTGGCCTTGAAATCGAGGGTGTAATTGTAAGAATTGCTTTTACTTTATATTTGCATCTGTGTTTGATTCTGTGATCATATCTGTGTCTGAATATTGCATACATTTGTGTTCAAATTAATATAAACTCAAAAAGAATTAGTAATTCCTTAAAACACTACTCACCCCCCTCTAGTGTTAATTCTAGCCTTAAGATCCGTAATCCGCATTTCTCACATCTTGATCAACTAGTATTACGTGTTATGTGTTTAAATTTTAAAAATACATCATACTGAAATTTGTGGCTAAAACAACAATAAACAAAGCGGTGTATAAGAGTGATCTCTGATAAAAGCATGAGTTGAGGCAATAGGGCTAATGAGGTAAGTTGAACTGTTAAGAAAAGATGAACCATACGAGCCATGTTTTGGTGTAGCTGTGCCAGTGATTCAATCTTGGTTCCTGATGTTTTAAACAGATAAAGGCTGAGATAATTCTTTCAATTTATGGTTCCCAAGAGATATACTGCAACAACGAAGATGTATGCACAGTACAAATTGGCTACACATAGTAATTAACGAAGATGCTTCAACTATTTTCTATAGCTCTAAATCGAATTAACATGTACCCTTTTTGTGTGTTCAGAAAACCAATCGTTGAGTTAAATGAAGCAGATACTTTGAAACGAATTGGGGTCAGATTTTAAGATTTCTAGGCGATATAACTTTAATGTAGAATAAAATAAAAGGCTAATTCTATTCTCAACCTATTTTTTGCCTTTCCCACCCCACTACTTCAGAAAAAAATGGCACACCCCTTTTTACTGTTTCCACCTCTATACGTTCCAAAACTATCCCTCACCTCATTTCACTAAAAAACCATACTTTCCTCCTCTCTCTCCCCTTCTTCTCACTTCAGTAAAACTAATCTAAAATATAAAATCTAATGGAGGATGAACGTAGTTCCAAACTTCATCATGGTAATTTACTTAATTTTGTTTCATTCTATTTAATTTTTTCATCTCTATCTCACATCGTCTATTTGCATCGACGTCTAGAAACACGGTCGAAAGGGAATGAAAAACCTAATTCACAAAAGGAGACATGGTCGCTATGCTAACAACATTTGGAGTAAACGTTGGTCTTAAAAAAACCACGTTCGTGAGTAACGAGGTTACATTATAATTCACATTTAAGCTTACACTACAACAAAAATACCCTATTACAACTGTATTTTTACAACTGTCGCAATATTCCAGTTGTAATAATGGTTTTTTACAACTTTTTTTCAGAAAGTTGTAATAAACGTATTTTCAACAACTCTTTTATTTTATCAGTTGTAATAGAGGCCTATTTGTAACAACTCTTCTTTTTTACCAGTTGCAATAGATGCCTATTACAACCTTTTTCATTTGCCTATTCTAATAATTAATTAATAATTATAATTAGATAATAATACTTAATAATTAATTAATAAATAATTAATATTAATAATAATTACTATTAAATAATCATAATTAACAATTAATTTGAAAATATGAAATAATTAATATTAATAACCACTATTCAATAATTAATAAATAATAATAATTATTATATAATTAATAATTAATAAATAAGAATTAATTTTTAATAATGAATAGTGAATATTAAAAATTAAAAATTAAGAAGTAATAATTAATATTAATAATTAAGAGGTAATAATTAATATTAATAATTAATATTTATTAATTAATAATTAATAGTTAATAATTAATAATTACAATGTTTTTTTAGAAAGTGGTATAAACTTATTTTCAATACCTTTTTTTACCAATGTAATAGAGGCCTATTAAATAATTAATATTTAACAGTTAATTATTAATAATATTTTATATTTTATATTTAATAATAACCTTATAAATAATAATTACTATTAAATAATCATAATTAACAATTAATTTGAAAATATGAAATAATTAATATTAATAATCACTATTCAATAATTAATAAATAATAATAATTATTATATAATTAATAATTAATAAATAAGAATTAATTTTTAATAATGAATAGTGAATATTAAAAATTAAAAATTAAGAAGTAATAATTAATATTAATAATTAAGAGGTAATAATTAATATTAATAATTAATATTTATTAATTAATAATTAATAGTTAATAATTAATAATTACAATGTTTTTTTAGAAAGTGGTATAAACTTATTTTCAATAGCTTTTTTTACCAATGTAATAAAGGCCTATTAAATAATTAATATTTAACAGTTAATTATTAATAATATTTTATATTTTATATTTAATAATAACCTTATAAATTTTTAATAATTACTATTAAATTTTTAATAATTATAATTGGTAACATATACATAATAATTAACTTTTAATAATTAATATTTAAATATAACTAAGAATAATAAGTAATAATTAAGAAGTAATATTTAATATTTTAATAAAAATTAATTTTTAGGTATATATCATATTTAATATAAATTTTTACTTATTAATTCTAATCTATAATATTTATTTTTATACATTTTGATGAAAATATGACTATGGCTCATGGAAAATTGGCGGCTACCCACGAAATTTTGGCGGCAATGACATGAAATTTAGGCGGGAAATGGCAAAAAATTGGCTCCAAAATTCACATTTTATATTCCTTGCCTGAAGATCTAGTCCTTCATGCATGCATGTTCCCAAACTCTTCCTTACCCAAATCAAAATCGATTCCAAATTCTTCCTCCTCTCAAACAAAGTTGCGCCTAAAAAATTATCGTCTTCATCCCTCTCATTGCCGAATTCTAACTTTAAATTCACCAGACATCTCAAATTAACCCTAAGTTCAACGAGTTGTCCGATTTCCCCTCTAGAAAAGAAAAATTCTTCTAAATAAAAAAAATCAACAACCTTGGATTGAATTCTTCTAAGCTTCTTAGTTGTATCTTAAGTGTGTTCGATGAGTGTGTTCACGTCTTATAGAGGAGGTCTGGCACTGACGGATCTGAGGTATGGGTTACGGATTGTAGATGATTGGGATTGAAGGTCGGGAGGAGGGTTGTGCTGTTCGAAGTTGCAATGGTTGGTCGGTGTGAAGTTGAGCTTCCAGTGGGTGATGTATGGTTGCTGAATTTTTTTTGGTTATTGAAGTTGTTGTTTAGATTGTGGTTGCGGAATTGCCGAGGTGAAGTTCAGGTGATGTTGGTGGAGGAGATGAAGCGATTGTAGATTGGATATGGTAATGTTGGTTGTTGGGTTTGCTGAGGATTGGAGATGGTGACTGGAGATGAAGGCAGGTGATTAATGTGGTCGTTTTTCTGGCATTCGGGTTGTCGTTGGTGTTGGTGTAGGCAGTGGGGTTGATCTTGTTTTGGTTGCAAAGGGAAGATGGTGGAAATGTAGATGGTTTGTGGTTTCTGGTTGTAGAGGGGTCATGGTGGTTGATGTTGAACTGGTGAAGTGTGGTTGGTGTTCGGTTAGAGATAGAATTTGAGAAAGATTTAATGAATTCAGAAATGTAATAGATGAGAAGAAAGTTGTATATCTTTTATTATTTGTAAACTGAATGAATACAAGTTGTAATGTAACAAACAAGAGCAAGCTCTTTAAATACAGACGCAACAGCAAAGTGGGCTAGGCCCAGTACAAAACAGATCCAATACAGAAAAGAGATAATACGGAGAGTAGTTCTGGTTGACAAAATACTCTTTCATTTTACTCTCCCCCTCAACCAGAAGCTAGGGTTAGGGTTAACTTCGAGAACGAATCTGAAAAATGGCGGAGCAGATTTATCTTTTGAAAACTCAAAAACTCTTCTCTCCCAATTTACTTTGTCTTGAATCTCTTTATTATGATGAGTTCTGAGTAAATGATCTGCTTTGACCAGATCTGAGAAGAAGACTACTGCTGCTTTAAGTTGTCTTCGATGCTGGATCTAAGAGTTGGTGTAGAGAGATCTGAAGAGCTGAGCTGAAAGATGGGTTCTTTGTTGGACTCTTCAGTGATTTCTTCGATCTTTAACTCTTGTCTGAATCGATGGAAATTCTTCGCAGATAAGGCTTTTGTAAGTATATCCGCGCGTTGGTAAGTTGATGGTAAGTGATTCACTTGTAGTTTTCCTTTCTGTACCAACTCGCGAACAAAGTATAAATCGATCTCTATATGTTTAGTTCTTGAGTGCATGATTGGATTTGCTGCCATGTAAACAGTACTTTGGTTATCACACCATATTGTTGGCTTTATCTCTAGTTTGATATTCATTTCCGATAGTAAAGACTGAATCCAAATAATTTCTGCAGCAGCACTAGCTATACTCCGGTATTCAGCCTCTGTGCTGGATCTAGAGATTGTAGTTTGCTTCTTTGAGCACCATGAGATAGGACAATTACCTAAGTAAATATAGTAGCCTGTCACTGATTTCCTGTCATCAACATCTGTAGCCCAATCTGCATCGGCATATGCTGTGATGCTTGGTTGTTTCCACTTTTTTAGTATAATTCCATAATTTGTTGTGCCATTCAGATATCTGAGAATCCTTTTGACTGCTTTCCAGTGTTCTTCGTGTGGTTCCTGCATAAATTGTGAAACTTTGTTAACACTGAAAGATATATCTGGTCTTGTGATAGTGGAGTATTGTAGGGCTCCTACAATACTTCTATATTGCTTGACATTAAGTATAGGTTCCCCCCTGTATTTGGACAGATGTTGATGACTAATCATTGGTGTAGGCTGAGATTTAGCACCATCCATTTTTGCTTTAACCAGTAACTCCTTGATATATTTCTTTTGGCTTAGGAAAATTTCTGAGTTTGACTTTTTCTTTACTTCTATTCCCAGAAAGTAGCTTAGTTCACCCAAGTCTTTGATTGAGAATTGCTTGTCCAGATACTGTATTATCTCTTTGATCTCATTCTCATTATTGCCTGTTATAATTAAATCATCGACATAGATTAGTATGTAAACAGTAAGATTATTGCTAATTTTAGTGAATAGAGAGTTGTCAGATTTGGTAGATTGATAGCCTAAATGAACTAATGCGGCTTTCAATCTATCAAACCATACTCTGGGAGCTTGTTTTAACCCATATATGGCTTTATTTAGTTTGCACACTAGATTAGTGTTTTGCTTGTATCCCTGTGGCTGCTCCATGTAGATTTCTTCCTGCAAAATACCATTTAGAAATGCATTGTTTACATCTAACTGTCTCAAGTTCCAGTTATTATTTAAGGCAATAGTGAGGACTAAACTGATGGTTGTTGGTTTCACCACTGGTGAAAAGGTTTCACTGAAATCAAAGCCATATTCTTGTGTATATCCTTTGGCAACAAGTCTTGCTTTATGTCTGGATATTGTTCCATTTGGGTTTCTTTTTAATTTGTAAGTCCATCTGCATCCTATAATGTTTTTGTTGCTTGGTGGATGAACAAGACTCCATGTATTGTTTTTCACTAATGCCTGATATTCTTCATCCATTGCTGCCTTCTAGTTTTTATCTTTAGATGCCTGTTCAAATGTATGTGGCTCTATAATGCATGCTGTTGCAGTATATACTTTTGGTTTATAAATCCCACTTTTTGATCTGGTAATCATGTGATGTCCAGTTATGGTCTGTAGTTCAGCATCAGATGATTCTGAACTGCTGTTCTGAATAGCAGTATCATCTGGTTGATCTCTATAAGTATTCTGATCTTGATTGCTTGATTCTACAGGTGACTGAGGATGAGTAGCAGGTTTATCAACTGCATCATGACCTGGTCCAGATGGCATTGTGTGTTGTGATCCAGTGTCTCCTGTTCTTTCCTCAGTCTCACTAGCATGCCATATATGTGGCAAAACTGGTATGTTTGGTATGGAAACCTTTGGGTTATAAACTTTATGCGTAGTTTTAATACTTGCATTGCTAAAGGGAAATATTTTCTCATTAAAGACAACATGTCTGCTTATAAATATTTTTCCAGTTTCATCCAAGCACTTGTATCCTTTTTGTTTAATTGGGTAACCTATAAAAGTACATGGTTGAGATCTAAAGTCTAGTTTATGACTGTTATAAGGTCTCAGATAAGGAAAACACAAGCATCCAAAAGTCTTTAGGTTTTGATAGTCTGGTTTGACACCTGAAAATTTTTCTAAGGGACTAATTCCATTCAGTACTTTAGTTGGAAGCCTATTAATTAAATAAACAGCAGTACTGAAGGAATCTGGCCAAAATTTTAAGGGTAGTGATGCTTGTGCTAGTAAAGTCAGGCCAGTCTCAACAATATGCCTGTGTTTCCTTTCTACCAGACCATTTTGTTCAGAGGTGTAGGGACATGTTATTCTATGTGTTATCCCATTATCAAGAAAGTACTTACTAAGAGGCTTGTATTCTGTGCCCTCATCACTCTGAATGATCTTAACTTTATGATTAGTCTGCTTTTCAACTTGAGTAATAAAATATATAACAGCATTATAGGTTTCTGCCTTGGATTTTAAAAAATATATCCAAGTATACCTAGTACAAGCATCAACAAAAGATATGTAATATTTGTACCCATAATCTGAGCAGATAGGTGCTGGACCCCACAGATCTGTTGAGATCAATTCAAGAGGTACTTTGTATTCTGTAACAGAATCTGAAAAAGCTAATTTGTGGCTTTTTCCCATTTGACAGTAAGAACATATATAAGGCAGAGTTATATCATCAAAAGAAATTTTATTTTCTTTAAGAACCTGTCTTACAACACTTGCACAAGGATGACCTAATTTGTAGTGCCAAAGATCAAAGTTATTTTTACTAGTTTCATATGACTGCAATTCAATGTTATTACAATTTGCCTTTCTCTGATTTGAGCCTTTGCTATTAGTCAGTGTGAACTTGTATAGGCCATTTACACCATTACCCTGCAACAGTATTTCCTTAGTCAGAATATCTTTAACTAAGCAATGATTTGGATAAAATTCAAAATAGACACTATTATCATGGGCAAATTGAGAAACACTCAACAGGTTCTTTTTAATGCTGGGTACTCTTAACAGATTATTGAGATATAATTGTCTTTTACCTTTGATAAAAGCATTACCTGTGTGTGTAATCTCAATTGCTTTGCCATTTCCCATAATAATAGATTGTTTACCTCTGTATTCTCTGCTGCCCAGATTTAGATTCTCTAGGTTGCTTGTTAAATGATTTGTTGCCCCTGAGTCTGGATACCATGACTCATCTTGGACATGATCTGCATTAGCAATTTCATCCTGATTTTGATTTCTGTTGCCACTGGACTGTTTGCCTGTATCCAGTTGAGCTTGTGCCATATTTGCACTGCCATTGCCATTTTTCTGATTGCTTTGTCCCTGACCTGACACATAATTTGTATTGAATCTGAAGTAGCATTTTACAGCTATGTGACCAAGTCTTTCACATATCTGACATTTTGGTTTGTTATTCCCATTGAATCTTCCTCTGCCTCTTCCTCTGGCAGTCTGACCTCCTCTTTGTGATTGCTGATCTGATCTCCCATAGTTCTGATTTCTGTTTTTATTGTTAGATGCATAGTTGACAGACATGTCTGTATCTGAGGGTTTCTTGTAATCTAGTCTTCCTTCATGAGCTAGCAATATTGAGTGGACATAGTCAATGGTTGGTAAAGTTTCTTGGGATGCAATGACTGCCACTACTGCTTCATATTCATCCCCTAACCCACTCAGTATTGTTAAGACATGCTTTGTATTTGACATCTTATGTCCTGCTGCCTCAAGTAGATCACAAGTATTCTTGATCTTGTAGAGGTACTCTTTCATGGATTGACTGTCTTTCCTTATGTTATGTAGTTGCCTTTTATAATGCATTATTTTTGCTGCTGACTGTGTATTGAAGATCCTTTCAACTGTTGTCCAAATTTCATTTGCTGATTTACACCCTATAACTTGTGGTAGCAACTTTACACTGATTGAAGAAAGCAACCAAGAACTTATTAAACTGTCTTGTCTCACAAATTTGACATATTCCTCATTACTCACAGTTTTGTTTTCTTGATTAGTGATAAATTTGGGTGGAGTGGCTATCATGCCTAGGATGTATCCATCAAGACCATATCCCCTGGCTGCAGTTTCAACTTGCACTTTCCAGAGAAGATAATTGTCATCTTCAAGATGTGCAGTTATCAGATTGGAGTGTGGGCTAATCACAGTTTTGATCAAACTGTCAGTGATATCCGTAGATTGTGACGAGGTGCTAGTATCATTTCCTGATGTTGCACTACTTCCTTCAGCCATGAAGAAACTTCTTGAAAGAAAAGAACTAAGATAGAAAGAACTCTGAAATTAGGAGATTAAGAGATTCTTTCTCCAACAGGTAAGATGGAACTGAGCAATATGATGAGACTTCTCTGATTGCTCCTGGTATGGCACTTACTTTGCTTTTGAGAGATGGGTTTCTGTTCACCTTTTTTGATTGAATTTCTGATTCTCTTTCTTGATTCTTGAATCTGTTTTTATGGAAAACTTCTGCAGCCGATTGCAAATCTTGGCAAGGCAGTAGATTCTTGAACAGATTCTTTGCCCAGATGATGAGTAAGAACTCTGATGGGTAAGCTGATCCAAATGATGAGATTTCTCTGATGGATCAGTCTTTGTACAAAGCTGTTAAGCTAGAAGATGATTCTATTATCTGTGCTCTGATACCAAGATAGAATTTGAGAAAGATTTAATGAATTCAGAAATGTAATAGATGAGAAGAAAGTTGTATATCTTTTATTATTTGTAAACTGAATGAATACAAGTTGTAATGTAACAAACAAGAGCAAGCTCTTTAAATACAGACGCAACAGCAAAGTGGGCTAGGCCCAGTACAAAACAGATCCAATACAGAAAAGAGATAATACGGAGAGTAGTTCTGGTTGACAAAATACTCTTTCATTTTACTGTTAGGCTTTGGTAATTGGGGTGAAGTAGGCAGTAGGTAGTATGGATGATGTGAAGGTTGTTGTAGTGGTGAAGGGTGAAAGAAGGTTGATGTATTAAAGGAGGAGTTGGTTTGTTTGTGATGGTGTCAACGTGGATGGATTGTTGGAGGACGTGGCAGCAAGGTTGAAATTGGGTTGTTCAGTGTTGTTGCAGGTTTTGGGTATGCAGGAGGAGGAGTTGTTGTTGTAGGGAAGAAGTGGATGATATGGTCAAGTATGGGGAAGTTGTTGTGGTCTCGGGTTGGCAGTGGTTGGTGCTGTGATTTGGGAGGTTCTGTTGGTGTTGCGGTGGCGGGGAGGAAGTGGTTGATTGTGTATGGAAGACGATGGCGATTTAGAAGAGGAGTTGTAGGGTATTTGATGTTGTTTTTGGTTGCGTTGGGTGATTGATTGCTGATATTGAGTAACAGAGGTTGGTGAATGGGTTTCCTTAGGATTGGCTTGTATATCTTTTAGGTGATAGAGATAATATGTTTAAGGTTGAGGCAATTTAATCAGATTGTATTTTTTGGTCAATTATGATTTAAGAAGATATATGACTATGTTGTTTGTATATATTGCATTAAAGTATCAAACAAATTTTTTTATCCCTATTTCGGTTTTGGTATTTGATATTCGCTGGCTACATTAATAAATTTTTAGAAGCCGTTGTTGTCATTCCCACTACATTATGAAATATTGCATAGCTACAACAATTATTACCAGATGTAAAAAGCTTAATTGCAACCATCAAAAACAGTTGTAATAGAATTTATGACAATGGTTAAATGCAACTACGAGACACCATTGTTAAAAGTTTTTAGTCTATTACAACTTCTAATAATTGTAGCTCCATCATTGTAATATATCTTTTATAACGGTTTTACACTGTGTAATATGGTGAATATGTTGTAGTGTTAGCGTCGGTTGTGCTGCAACCTAGTTCTCTATTCACTGGCCGATGTTTTTATTTTATTTGTAAATTTCTCTTTCTAAGGTTATTTAATTCCTTTTAGAAACTTCAAACAAGCCACCGGTACGTAAGCCACTAATGGATTTCGAAAGAAATCGATGAGTGAAATCGAGAAAATAAAAAAGTAGAAGTAAAGTGGAGGAACCAGGTCAAGATGAGCATGATATCTAAGAGCAAGTGTTATATGCAAGTATATTTGTTTCATATTTGTCTTGTATTTGCAAGTATATTTGTTTCGTATTTGCAAGTATATTTGTTTCATGTTTGTATCTTTGCAAGTATATTTGTTTAGTTGGAAGTTTTGTGGATAATGGCGTGGCTTCTTTTATAGTAATTTTGTTGAAGTTCTGTTGTTTTGTTGCAAGTTGAAGTGTGTCCTATATTTATAAGTTTCCTGCTATTGAATTGCATGTTGTGGCTATTTTGCATTATTAATATCTAAGTCGAATTAGTTACAGCTGTGTACAATGTAAAGTTGAGGTGTAGTTGTTGATATATGATGTTGCACTGTAGCTGTTTACATCTGTTTATTATGTTGCTTTCTAACAGCAACCGTGCTAGTTATATGCGTGTACGTTATAGTAACCACATTAGGAATAGACTATGCTTTCTTCAATAACCACCTTGGAAAGCTACGTGGTATAAAAGGAGATAACATTTGATAGCAACATAGATGTTGTGTTGCCTCATCCATATACAACTATGGACAGTGCATGCAACGACCCGCCTTTTCGATCATCGAAAGTCAACACCGAATACATCCACGGTATTCCAATGCCGAACATCCAATCACCGAAAAGGCATATTGTTAGGGTAAAATAAAAAGAAAAGAACAAGGTACAAGGGAAACAGAATCTCACAGCGGAAACAACGACATATAATATAACAAAGACAATATAAACTATCACTCTAAAATACATAATACATCAGAGTTAAAAACAAACCTTAATAGCTGGACAGTTATAAAATCCCGACCTTATAATTGCTGATAGGTGTAACAACCCGCATATCTATCGATTCTATATTTAAATATTTTATTTAAATATTTTATCGTTAGTCGGATGTTAGTCCGAAAAGCTACTTTTTGCATACGGTCAAATTAGGACTCGAGACCACCCCCATTGAGTTCAAAATGACGTTTGCGATCTTTTTGAGTGTAAACTTCGATATGTTTGGAGATAGTGAAATTTTCAACACTTTTTCCCGCCTTTGACTTTGGTTTGGACTGCACCCCTTTAGTTCAGCCCAACCATCTTCCTCACTCTATCAAAACACTTCAAGCTTTGTCAAAAATGGTGGTGGGAAGTGGAAATTAAAACTCCAAACACAAATTCTATTGCAAATCCGAGATTCAACATCAAATTCACGTGAAGACCATTGATTCAAGCTTGTTGGTGTTCTTGCTTTGCTCTCAAATCTCCATCTTCATCAAATTCCATGAAAAGGTGAGATTTTTGATCTCACATCTTACCTATATCTATCTTGGACTATTGGGAATGATCCTCTATTGCATTTGTATGAATATCTGCCTTTGGATTGCATTGGATTGGAGAAAAAACTATAAATTTTGGCGTTTTGGTGAGTTTCTGGCCTTAAGTCGTTTCTGGCCATCGTTGAGTCGTTCGCGAGTTAAAGTGATGAGTCGTTCACGAGTTACTGGCTTGAGTCGTTCGCGAGTTAAAGTGATGAGTCGTTCACGAGTTACTGGCTTGAGTCGTTCGCGAGTTAAAGTGTTAAGTCGTTCTGGGTGTTCTGCCTTCGCTAGGTCGTTCGCGAGTTAAGTGATAAGTCATGCGCGAGTTAAGAGTTAGGTCGTTGCCTTCTGCTACCTCGTCCTGGCTTAGGTCGTACTGGGATAAGTCGTTAGGTCGTATAGACCTTAGCTCGTAGCTCGTATTTGAGCTTAAGTCGTAGCTCGTATGGCTCTTAAGTCCTAGGTCGTTGGCTTTTAAATCGTTAAGTCGTAGCTCGTATGGCTCTTAAGTCCTAGGTCATTGGCTTTTAAATCGTTAAGTCGTAGCTCGTATGGCTCTTAAGTCCTAGGTCGTTGGCTTTTAAATTGTTAAGTCGTAGCTCGTATGGCTCTTAAGTCCTAGGTCGTTGGCTTTTAAATCGTTAAGTCGTAGCTCGTATGGCTCTTAAGTCCTAGGTCGTTGGCTTTTAAATCGTTAAGTCGTAGCTCGTATGGCTCTTAAGTCCTAGGTCGTTGGCTTTTAAATCGTTAAGTCGTAGCTCGTATGGCTCTTAAGTCCTAGGTCGTTGGCTTTTAAATCGTTAAGTCGTAGCTCGTATGGCTCTTAAGTCCTAGGTCGTTGGCTTTTAAATCGTTAAGTCGTAGCTCGTATGGCTCTTAAGTCGCTAGGCCATGCCAACTCCGCTAGCTCGCAACTGTTAAGTCATATGACCTTAAGTCGTAGGTCGTCCCCGACCTAACTCCACTAGGTCGTTCCAGCCTTAGCTCGTAGCTCGAATTGAAGCTTAAGTCGTTAAGTCGTTCGTTCCACTAAGTCGTTCAAGGCTTAGGTCGTTAAGTCGTTCATTCCACTAAGTCGTTCAAGGCTTAAGTCGTAAGTCGTTCGCGAGTTAGTACTTGGTCGTTTGACCTGTTTTCCCTTAGGTCGTTCGACCTGTTCTTCTGCTAAGTCGCGTGGCATTCTTCCCTTAGGTCGTTTGGCTTCTCGAGACCGCTTGCCTTCACTAGGTCGTACCGTGACGGGGCGCTGCCCCCTGGACCCCCGCGACCTGACCGGGCAGGTCGAACCCCGTATTACTCTGCGTAGGCAATCTCTTCTGAAAAACATTTATCAGAATTTCTACTTTGATGGTTTTGGGATTGACTTCTTTGGACTTTACTCACGTCTTCGAACGTGAATTGATTTGTTCTACAATCGTTTTATGACTTGTCACTTTAAAGATATATGAAGGTTTCAATACTAATAGTAAATATCAAAACTCTTTCATCAAAGCGATTTCAACACTATTTTAAATATCTAAAGTTCGTTTTCTCAAACCGATTTTCAATCTACTAGTATATACAAGCCTTTACTTCACTCGAATGAGAAATCGACTTAAACGACTTAGTAAAACGAGTGGTATGAAACGCTTGCATTCACTTCGTCGGTTAGCTCTTGGACTTGTTCGATTGAACCCTTTTCGTGACAATTTCCTAGTGAAGATTTACAGCTTGTTCGTAAATATTTAAGTTAAGCAAGTGGTTATGGGACATGAAGCTAAACTCATATATTTACTAGCTTGGTGTGATTGACACTTCTCGCTGATCATGATGATCATTTTATGATTTAGACTAGCAATTGTGCGATGTCTCTTTGTTTGCAAGGTAAGACTAGACCGCAGTAGTGTGATTCCGACTCACACACATCTCTTTGTCCGCAAGGTTAGTCTAGGCCGCAGTAGTGTGATTCCGACTCACACATATCTTTTTGTTTGCGAGGTTAGGCTAGATACCACTTGTGTGATTCCATTCACACATACCTTTTTGCTTTTTGGTTAGCCTAGGCCTCAATCAGTGTGATTCCGACTCACACATATGGGGTAGCTCCCCATGGTCTTCGGACCATCATGTGATAGGCCTCTTTCTCTTTTTATGATTTCTGGATTTCTTGTTTGATTTCTGGATTTTTATGTCATTGACTTGTTATGAGTACAAGTTTAGGGTATGATGCCCTCTTTGGATCTTTGAGAAGATTCTCGTGATATTGATCATTTCTCATCGGTTGATCTCCTGTTGATCATCATTTTCATACTTATAGTAGTATGTCTGTATGGATATTCTATGTTTATGCCATATCTTTTATTCTATATCATGTCATCTGATATTTATAGTTAGACTGATCCGTTTATTATTTTCTTAAATAATACTCGGGTCAGACCGAGATGTTACAGGTGCTTCTGCTTGACTTCCTTCCGGGATTTGCTACTCTGACTTTTGGCTGACTATTTAGTTTAGCAGTTTTTGTTGTATACACTTGAGATATGGACTCATAGTTGTATTCTTTTTGTATAGCACATGTTGCTATTCTTTTGTATTATTGTGGAACTTTTTGACCACTACTCTGATGTACACTTTCATGTGTTAGTTATATATTCATATCTTCTTCCGCCTTTGTGATATGGATGTCTGTGACTGCTTTGTGTTATGTTTATCTCTATGTTTGTTTCCGAAGATTATTTTATAGCCACCGTGTGATAATCAATTACATGGATGGTCGCTCCTCAACAGCCTTATTCTCCGTGCTAGTTGACAGCACTACATCGTAGTGTCCTTGGCTAGCGTGGGTATTGAGGTGGGGCGTCACAATAGGTGTACAATGTAATACAACAGAAATAAAACCCTATGGTAGATGAAAATCAAGCTCTTCTCCAAGGACTCCATATCACCAAATCCAGCTTAGGAAAATACTCGGTCTGACCCAAGCATTATAATAAAATAACATCTGAATCAATTTGGAAAACCAACGTGAAAGAACTCAAGTAATGTGATGAACATATAAAAATTCCATAAGACCACACCGATAAATGTGGAATGGGTTTTTACCTCACAAGATCATCCATAGAGGAAACAGTGGAACTAAGTAACAGGAAACAAATCCAAATATAAAGGATGGGTGCCAGTAAGAACAAGTCCCATACTTAAGGAATGGACATAAATGTGACGACCGCCCATGACCCCTGCACCGAATCTAGAGATAGTGCGCTGTGAAGTGTGCCAGGCGACCATGGACGATTGTCAAGGTAAGATTTAAAACAAAAGAATCTATCGTATTACTCACAGCGCATGGACAAAATACAATAGAACATATGTATAGTGAAGCTTTACAGAACAAAATGACATCATATAAAACTCCATAATAGTTGAATACAAGCATCCACATAGTCAATACATCCAGCCTCACTACATATCTCTCAGAGAATACAAAAACAGCGGAATATCCAGTACATATAATAAGAAGATAATATGCAATCCTCCAGCTCGTCTTCGATGTCAACATCGTGAGAAGAGAACAGCACCTGTCACCTGCTACCTAGTCTGCCCGTCCCAAAATGGACGAACAGCCCAAGGCAATAAGAATTAAAAAAAACATAAAGCCTTGAGTCAGACAACAGTCTTAGTGAGCAGTAAATTAACTAACAACATACCAAAAGAGCATAAAGGAAAAGGAATAGGAATACAACCCTCCCACTCCAACCTCATTCTACAGTGATAGCCCCCAGACACACACTAAGCAGAAGCAAACATAGCAGAGAATACAATTTAAAGTAAAGCAATTGTCACTCGAGTCAAGAGCGATGTTTTCCAAGTACAAATCCCAAGGTCTAAAACCAAGGTCAGATAAGCACCCAGGAAATACCGCTCTTGAGACCGAATGACGATACAACCAAACATCCATGACTCGGCTATCACTGTTATCATTGTTGCGATATCACCGTTAATTGAATGACCGGCACATTCTTTCAGCCGTCCGTCAAGGGCTAATGGTAACCCCGGTTCTAGACATAACTCCCGCACGTCATCGTGACCCGTGCCTAGGATTATCGAATCTACCCAGAGTACTTGACCATCAACTTAGTCTTTTGGGCGTCCCCATGTACTCTTGCTTAGAGCATGCTAGAACCTTCAACAACGATGAGATCTCAACCTCCTAGTCATCCTCCTCGACGACTATTGCCATACTAGCTCAAGCGCCTCTCGAGCATCCATTATCCTCAACTCGAATCATATCACCGAGTTATCAACATGCTTGGAATGATCCCGCCTGGATTAGACCAAGTCTTCATCATATGATGCCTCGCTTCATTACATCCTCGCAAAGCTTCATCTCAACTTCACATCATCAAATCTATGCACAGGAGCTTCATCATCCCGCTACATATGCCACGAGCAGCTTTTCCAATACAAGAGCCTTTCCCTTAGCTTTTGAATCACCTTCGATCTAAATCTAATCATCAATCATCTAGTTCATAACAATCAATCAAATCAAACATCAATCCAAGCAATCAAGCATTCAAAAATGATCTAAGTAGACAATTATAACAATAATGGCATTTTCGTAATTAAAGAGTTGAAAGTCCAATAAGCATGAAAACATGGATTATATCTCTACAAACTTGATGAATGAACTTGCATAGGTTAACATATGATAAAATGGATGTAACATCATCATGAACAATGGATCTATATGGATCTATACATAGGATGAAGAAAATGCATGGAAATCTCTATTTTAACACCAAATCGAGCCAACAATCCGATATACTCCTTTGGATCCGTGTGAGAGATAATCACCACTCACCAAATCTCCTAAACAAACCCAAATCAACACGCTTCAGATCTGGACAGCAAAGGATCAAGCTTGATCTATCACAAATCCGCTTCAAATGAAGAAATCTCTCTTGAAAAGATGAAGATCTTCAATCTAAGCTCTTGAATCTTCAATCTTGATCTTCGATTTGGATGGATGGAAGCACTAGATTAGAGTGGAGAAAAGAAGTGAAGAAGTGTAGAAGTCGAGCTCTCAAAATGGCAGCACTTCGTCGCTTCAAAAATCCGGATCCCAAAAAGTGAGAACAACCCCTCTTATTTATAGCTGAAAACTGCCCTTAAGTCGTAACTCGGCTATCTCCTTAAGTCGCTGCCGACTTAACACTATGCCGACCTACGACCTAAAGCTTTGCCGACCTAACAAAGTCTCACTCATCACACAGCTCAAAACCCAAGTCCTAACGACCTACAACAAAGCGCAACTGCGACTTAACACATAGGCGCGACTTAACTTAGGTCGTTGCCGACTTAAGTGCCTTGCCGACTTAAGACATACGAAGGAATACAACTACGACTTAACTCGTAACTGGGTTACGACTTAACACATGAGACGTCCTGCCGACTCACAACTCAACACACGTTGCCGACTCAACTACCTACCGACTCAATTACCCTGCCGACCTAACACTTAACACCCAAACACTTAGGTCGCTCACAACATGTCCTTAGGTCGTTGCCGACCTAACTCTACTCCAGAATACTTAGGCTGCCTACTATTCTTCCTTAGGTCGCCCTAACCTCTTAAGTCGGTCAACCCCACTTCCTTAACTCGGCAACGACTTAACAAATAACTTGTCAGACATGCTAACTACTAAGTCGTCCAGGTCTTAAGTCGACCACTATCTTAACTCGTCAGCCGACTTAACACTTAACTCACCACTATCCTTAAGTCGGTTAATACTATAAGTCGGTCAACTTCTTAGATAGGCTACTCCCTTAAGTCGGTCACTCGACCTAAGCCACCCTATGACTTAACTTCCTTAACCCGGTTAATCCCTTAGGTCGTCCTAAACTATCAACCGACTTAAACCACTCCCCTATCTTCCTTAGGTCGTCGCCGACCTACCACTTAGTCATTAACTCGTCCAGAACCCATAAGTCGGCTACGACTTAGTACTTAACCAAAATTCTTCCCAAAATCTGAAACAACCAAAAATGTTGAAAATTCCAGATTTGAACGAACTTTTCGATCCGTAAAAATACGGGTCGTTACATTCTCTCCCCCTTAGGAATTTCGCCCCCGAAATTCCAAACAAACAAAGCAATCAAAAACTATTCTGCACGCCTACCATCCATAGCAATCAACAAATCATGCATCCAATTCTAGCTTAGCATGCAGAATTCTAAAACTAGAACAAGTTACAATTTCGTTAGATGACACGACACCTTAGGGCCATACCTTGAAGAGTTCAGGATGAGCTGCCTTCATCCTCTCTTCCACCTCCCACGTACAGTCGTTATCATCGTCACTCCATTGTATCTTGAGCAACTTAACTATCTTCCTCCTAAGCTGTTTCGTGTCGGTTTCTACAACACGAAGCGGCTTACGAGGTCTTCTATCGACTGGATCAACTTCTAAGTCTTCACAGCTATCAGCAGAAACCACCGTACTCGAGTCGTGCACATACTTCCGTAGATATGATACATGAAAAACATTGTGCACACTCGACATCTTCTCTGGTAACTCCAATCTGTAGGCGAGCTTTCCAATTCGCTCGATGATCGGGAATGGTCCAACAAATCTCGGAGTCAATTTTCCTTTCTTCCCGAATCGGATAACATTCTTCAGTGGAGAAATCTTCACAAAAACCATTTCACCTACGTCAAACTCCAAATCCTTACGACGTTTATCAGCATAACTCTTCTGACGATCTTGGGCTGCCTTCATTCGTTGCCGAATGATCTCTATACAATCTGAAGTCTGACGAATCATCTCTGGCCCAAGCATCAACTTTTCCCCAGTTTCCAACCAACATGTCGGAGAGTTACACGGTCTTCCATACAATGCCTCATATGGTGCCATACCAATACTTGACTGGTAACTGTTGTTGTATGCAAACTCCACCAAATGAAGGTGATCTTCCCATGATCCTCCGAAGTCCAAAACACATGCTCTAAGAAGATCTTCCAAAACTCGGTTGACTCTCTCGGTCTGACCATCTGTTTGAGGGTGATAAGCTGTACTCAAACACAACTCGGTTCCCAAAACTTCCTGGAAGCTCTTCCAAAATCCACTAGTGAACAATGGGTCTCGATCGCTCACTATACTCTTTGGAATACCATGGAAACGAACTATCCACTTAACATACAACTCAGCCAACTTTGATGCAGTCCTAGTCGATCGAACAGGAATGAATCGTGCACTCTTAGTCAGACGATCCACAATGACCCAAATCCCTTCATTTCCCGTTCTGGTTCTAGGCAATCCATCAATAAAATCCATCGACACTTGTTCCCACTTCCATGTAGGAACTTCTAAGGGCTGAAGCAATCCACTTGGCTTCTTCTGTTCAGCCTTTACCAACTGACAGTTCATACACTTGGAAATGAAATCTCCAACATCCTTCTTCATGCCTTCCCAGTAGTAGGTTCTCTTTATATCCCGATACATCTTATTTCCACCTGGATGAATTGTCAGCTTCGAGTGATGACTTTCCTTCAGAACTTCACTCCTCAATTCATCTATATCGGGAACAACTAGTCGTCCTTGCTTCCGAAGCCAACCCTCTCGATCGACCTCGAATCCTTTATCCTTTTCTGGATCCAATCCAGATTCCAATTCACGGATAATCTTGACAAGCTTATCATCTCGCTTTTGGCCCTCGCCAATCCTTTCCACAAGAGAAGGTCTTATCGATAAGTTTGCCAACATTTCAGGTTCTAGTTCGCATCTAGGCCTGAAGTCAAATCCAGCTAAATACTCGAGACTCTTCCATTCAGAAAACATGGCTCCCAATCCTGCATGTCTTCGACTTAACGCATCTGCCACTGCGTTACCTTTTCCCGGAGTATAAGCTATACCAAAATCATATGATGCCAAAAACTCTAGCCAACGTTGCTGCCGAAGATTCAAATCCTTTTGGGAGAAAAGATACTTAAACGACTTGTGATCCGTAAACAACTCGAATCGAACTCCCAACAAATAATGCCTCCACATCTTCAGAGCAAATACAATCGCCGCTAACTCCAAATCATGAGTCGGGTAATTCCTTTCATGCGGCTTTAGTTGTCGACTGGCATACGCAACAACTTTATCCTTCTGCATCAACACTGCTCCAAGTCCAGTACCACATGCGTCGGTGTAAACCACCATCTCATCATTCCCACTAGGAATAGTTAAAACAGGAGCACTCGTCAGTCGCTCTTTCAGGATTCCGAAAGCTTGCTCACACTTAGCATCCCAACTGAACACTTGGTTCTTCTTCGTTAATCCTGTTAACGGTGCAGCTACCTTGGAGAAGTCCTTGATAAACCGTCGATAATATCCTGCTAATCCAAGAAAACTTCTCACCTCTGATGCATTCTTAGGTCTAACCCAATCCTGGATTGCTGCCACCTTAGCGGGATCAACCGCTATTCCATTTCCCAAAAATCACATGGCCTAAGAACCTCACTTCACTCTTCCAGAAGTGACACTTCGAAAACTTAGCCTTCAGCTGATGTTTCCGTAAGATCTCCAAAACAATACGCAAGTGCGTCTTGTGCTCTTCTTCCGTTCTGGAATAAATCAGAATATCATCCACGAACACAAGTACGAACTTGTTCAACTGATCTCTGAACACTCTATTCATAAGATCCACAAAATATGCTAGGCACGTTAGTCAATCCAAACGGCATTACCAGCCACTCAAAGAAACCAGATGGTGTCCGAAAGGCAGTCTTCGGCACACTATCCTTAGCTACTCTCAATTGGTGAAATCCCGTTGCCAAATCCATCTGAGAAAACACCTTGGATTCGTGAAGCTGATCAAACAAGTCATCTATTCTCGGCAATGGATACTTGTTCTTCTTAGTCACCTTATTCAGCTCACGATAATCCACACACAATCTCAATGACCCATCTGCCTTGGTTGCAAACACAACTGGTGCACCCCACTCGGACACACTACGCCGAATGAATCCTTTCTGCAAAAGATCATCAACTTGCACCCTCAACTCCTGCTGTTCCCTAGGCGCCATCCGCCTAAGAGGCATCACAACAGGTCTGGCTCCTTCAACTAGATCTATACGAAACTCGATCTCTCTATGCGGCGGCAACCCTTTGACTTCGTCAAAGACATCCTCGAATCCATTTGCGATTGGCACTAAAGACAGTCCATCCCGTGGAACAACTAGCGAATACATGAAGCTCATGAAGACGCCTTCCTCATGCTTACATCGTATCACAATCTTTCGCCCTTCCACATTCCCGACTGTCACCTCCAGCCTCTCACAATCAACCTTAGCCGCATACTTCCTAAGCCAGTCCATACCCAAAATAATTCCGAACCCCGCAAAGTTCAGAACAAAACAATCACAAACAAAAGAGCAACCATGACTCGATACAACTAGACCACGGCATAACATACACAAACAAGACGAACCCCCAACTGGATTAGTCACAACCAATGGCCTATCAACAATATCCGGTTCCAAACCTAACCGGCCTACTAGTTCATTACAAACAAACGAATGCGATGCTCCAGTATCAAACAAAACTCTAACTGGAATACCACATAGGAAAAGAGTACCTTGAACAACCACACTCTTTCCCTTTTCTTCAGCAGTAGGAGCTTTCGAAGACGACGGAACAGCTCCCAAAGTATAAGCCTGCACAATCTGCTTGTCCCTACTCGGTTCTGGACAATTCTTCCTGAAATGCCCTGGCTTGTCACAGTTGTGGCACTTCGCCGGCGCCTTCGGATTCTTGCAATCCTTGGAGAGATGGCCTTTCTGCTGACAGTTGTAGCAAGTCACTTCGCCTTTCGGCCTCTTCTGACCATCTTTACCCTTCTGTTGCTGCTGCTTCCTCTTCTTGTTTCTACCCTGCTGGGGTTTAGACTCTTCCCTGGTTACAGCAACAACAGATCCTTCCTTAGGAAACAGATTCTCGTGTCTGAGAGCTTCCTCCACAAGCTTCCTAAATGAATCGTCCAAGTGATCCATCAATCTTGGAGCCTGTACTTGATCTCCAACATCTACTGATGGCCCCGGGGCTGACATCCTTCTCCTGATCGAAGTCATCATGATTTCGAACATAGCAACATAATCAGCAGCCCCTTCAGTAGCACGGCCTTCCCTAGCAGCTGGTTTCCCTTTTTGACTCATTCTCAATATCTACAAAAAGGAATGATTAGCATACCGAGAGAAACAACTGCATAAAGGACTCAAACTCTACCAAGCTACTATATTATATATAGTAATCATCCATCAAAATACAATTACGTCTCTCATACGTAGTTACTTCAGCGAGCGTTGGGTAAAATCGATTAACCAATGCTCTGATACCAAATGTGACGACCGCCCATGACCCCTGCACCGAATCTAGAGATAGTGCGCTGTGAAGTGTGCCAGGCGACCATGGACGATTGTCAAGGTAAGATTTAAAACAAAAGAATCTATCGTATTACTCACAGCGCATGGACAAAATACAATAGAACATATGTATAGTGAAGCTTTACAGAACAAAATGACATCATATAAAACTCCATAATAGTTGAATACAAGCATCCACATAGTCAATACATCCAGCCTCACTACATATCTCTCAGAGAATACAAAAACAGCGGAATATCCAGTACATATAATAAGAAGATAATATGCAATCCTCCAGCTCGTCTTCGATGTCAACATCGTGAGAAGAGAACAGCACCTGTCACCTGCTACCTAGTCTGCCCGTCCCAAAATGGACGAACAGCCCAAGGCAATAAGAATTAAAAAAAAACATAAAGCCTTGAGTCAGACAACAGTCTTAGTGAGCAGTAAATTAACTAACAACATACCAAAAGAGCATAAAGGAAAAGGAATAGGAATACAACCCTCCCACTCCAACCTCATTCTACAGTGATAGCCCCCAGACACACACTAAGCAGAAGCAAACATAGCAGAGAATACAATTTAAAGTAAAGCAATTGTCACTCGAGTCAAGAGCGATGTTTTCCAAGTACAAATCCCAAGGTCTAAAACCAAGGTCAGATAAGCACCCAGGAAATACCGCTCTTGAGACCGAATGACGATACAACCAAACATCCATGACTCGGCTATCACTGTTCTCATTGTTGCGATATCACCGTTAATTGAATGACCGGCACATTCTTTCAGCCGTCCGTCAAGGGCTAATGGTAACCCCGGTTCTAGACATAACTCCCGCACGTCATCGTGACCCGTGCCTAGGATTATCGAATCTACCCAGAGTACTTGACCATCAACTTAGTCTTTTGGGCGTCCCCATGTACTCTTGCTTAGAGCATGCTAGAACCTTCAACAACGATGAGATCTCAACCTCCTAGTCATCCTCCTCGACGACTATTGCCATACTAGCTCAAGCGCCTCTCGAGCATCCATTATCCTCAACTCGAATCATATCACCGAGTTATCAACATGCTTGGAATGATCCCGCCTGGATTAGACCAAGTCTTCATCATATGATGCCTCGCTTCATTACATCCTCGCAAAGCTTCATCTCAACTTCACATCATCAAATCTATGCATAGGAGCTTCATCATCCCGCTACATATGCCACGAGCAGCTTTTCCAATACAAGAGCCTTTCCCTTAGCTTTTGAATCACCTTCGATCTAAATCTAATCATCAATCATCTAGTTCATAACAATCAATCAAATCAAACATCAATCCAAGCAATCAAGCATTCAAAAATGATCTAAGTAGACAATTATAACAATAATGGCATTTTCGTAATTAAAGAGTTGAAAGTCCAATAAGCATGAAAACATGGATTATATCTCTACAAACTTGATGAATGAACTTGCATAGGTTAACATATGATAAAATGGATGTAACATCATCATGAACAATGGATCTATATGGATCTATACATAGGATGAAGAAAATGCATGGAAATCTCTATTTTAACACCAAATCGAGCCAACAATCCGATATACTCCTTTGGATCCGTGTGAGAGATAATCACCACTCACCAAATCTCCTAAACAAACCCAAATCAACACGCTTCAGATCTGGACAGCAAAGGATCAAGCTTGATCTATCACAAATCCGCTTCAAATGAAGAAATCTCTCTTGAAAAGATGAAGATCTTCAATCTAAGCTCTTGAATCTTCAATCTTGATCTTCGATTTGGATGGATGGAAGCACTAGATTAGAGTGGAGAAAAGAAGTGAAGAAGTGTAGAAGTCGAGCTCTCAAAATGGCAGCACTTCGTCGCTTCAAAAATCCGGATCCCAAAAAGTGAGAACAACCCCTCTTATTTATAGCTGAAAACTGCCCTTAAGTCGTAACTCGGCTATCTCCTTAAGTCGCTGCCGACTTAACACTATGCCGACCTACGACCTAAAGCTTTGCCGACCTAACAAAGTCTCACTCATCACACAGCTCAAAACCCAAGTCCTAACGACCTACAACAAAGCGCAACTGCGACTTAACACATAGGCGCGACTTAACTTAGGTCGTTGCCGACTTAAGTGCCTTGCCGACTTAAGACATACGAAGGAATACAACTACGACTTAACTCGTAACTGGGTTACGACTTAACACAGGAGACGTCCTGCCGACTCACAACTCAACACACGTTGCCGACTCAACTACCTACCGACTCAATTACCCTGCCGACCTAACACTTAACACCCAAACACTTAGGTCGCTCACAACATGTCCTTAGGTCGTTGCCGACCTAACTCTACTCCAGAATACTTAGGCTGCCTACTATTCTTCCTTAGGTCGCCCTAACCTCTTAAGTCGGTCAACCCCACTTCCTTAACTCGGCAACGACTTAACAAATAACTTGTCAGACATGCTAACTACTAAGTCGTCCAGGTCTTAAGTCGACCACTATCTTAACTCGTCAGCCGACTTAACACTTAACTCACCACTATCCTTAAGTCGGTTAATACTATAAGTCGGTCAACTTCTTAGATAGGCTACTCCCTTAAGTCGGTCACTCGACCTAAGCCACCCTATGACTTAACTTCCTTAACCCGGTTAATCCCTTAGGTCGTCCTAAACTATCAACCGACTTAAACCACTCCCCTATCTTCCTTAGGTCGTCGCCGACCTACCACTTAGTCATTAACTCGTCCAGAACCCATAAGTCGGCTACGACTTAGTACTTAACCAAAATTCTTCCCAAAATCTGAAACAACCAAAAATGTTGAAAATTCCAGATTTGAACGAACTTTTCGATCCGTAAAAATACGGGTCGTTACAATAAATAATATCAATATCTAGACTTAAAAGAATGGAAATAACCTGAACAAAATATAAACTAGAAAGAATGGACAAACAAAACAAAAGTCCAAAACTTGAAAGAATGGACACAAATAATTAAACATTGAGAAGAACACAAAGCAATTCTCAATGCAATTAAGGAAACAATTCAAAGATTTGAATTAACAACAAGGAAAAAGACAAGTTTTTCCAACAAATGACTAGGAGGGTGCGTCCCCCTTACCGAAAGTATACCTCTAGAAATATACCTGAGAACTCCGATGGCTCTCGAAAACCTCCAAGTCGGACCCCGCCAACTGTTACCAAGTATCTGAGTATTTCACATCTCAATGCACAAAACCAAATCCAATCTAAAGTGGATGTGAAAATACCCTAATGGGAGCAACCCCACATAGTTTGGCCCCCACTCACTCTTTGGATTTAGTCATTTCCGACAGAGGATAACAAAGCTTAAAAGAGCAACAAATCATCCTGAATAGATGAAACACAAGGAAGATAGCAGAATCGAATCGATAGTTGATAAATTAACTATCGGAAATAAAAAGTAATTGTGTATGGGAATTAAATAACATACACTACCACCAATAAACGAATCAAACTTTTACAACATTTAATTCATACTTGTGCTTGGTTTTCACATTTCAAATATTTGTAAAACAGTTTAAAAATACTCTTAGGAATATTATTTTAAAAGGGCAAATTATAATACTAAATCTATTAAAATAAGAGTAAAAACAATTGTCATTAAAACATTGATTATTTTAAACCCAAAACAATTTACACTTAGCTTTGTTTTTAAACAACTCCTTTTAAAGGATTTTCTCATTTATAAACTATCATTTATAAATTTTAAAATAATATTTATTATCCCAAAAGATAATAAATTAGTTAAATTAATTTGATAAATTTTAAAACAAATGTTAACCATCTCGAAGGATAATATAACCTTTTTATATCTTTATAACCACATTAGTATTCCCTAAAGAAAATAAATCAAATTAAAAATCTTTTTATGAATTTAAACCAACATTAATTATCATGAAAGATAATTAATCACATTTATAATATTTTATAAATTTAAAGCAATATTAATTATTCTGAAAGATAATTAATCACATTTATAATCTCTTTTAATAAACCAATCAATTATCTTTCTTAGAATAGTTGATATTCTCAAAAACACTTTTATTTAATCAGTAAATTAACTTTAAAACCTTTATTGAATTAGTTAATTAACTTTAAATATCATTAATTAAAACGATGTATTAAATTCAAGTAATCATTAATTAAAATGAATAATTAACCTCAAACATCATTAATTAAAATGATTTATAAATTTTAAACACTAGTAGTTAAAATAATTAATTAAATTTAAATAATCATTAATTACAATGATTAATAAAATTCCAATATCTTTAATTAAAATGATTAAATAAATTCAAATATCATTAATTAAAATTGTTGATTAGATTCAAACACCATTAGTTAAAATGATTAATTAAATTTAAAACATCAATAATTAAAATGTTTAATTAATTTCACACATCATTAATTAAAAAGATTTATTAACTTCAAATATCATTGATTAAAATGATTAATTAATTCAAATAACGTTAATTAAAATGATTAATTAAATTCAAACCTCGTTAATCCAAATGATCAATTAATTTTAAACATCATTAGTAAAAATGGTTAGTTAGTTTAAAATATCATTAATCAAAATGATTAATGAATTTATCTATTTTATGAAAATACAAGCTCAAGTTCAACACACACACAAGGGCTTAGAGGATGATATTGAATAAATTACGGTATAGCGAAAATCGCTATAATGACACTTAAACAATTTAAATAGAATATCACGATAAATTTCAACTAAACATCAATAAAAGCAGCATAAGGATGTAAATAAAATTTATATTGGCGAGTAACCCCTTTGGGTCTCTCTACAAATGTGTAACGACCCGCTATTTTGAACCATTCAAATCGACAATAAATCCACACATGTCTGACTTGAATAATTCAAAATATCAGATTGTTCATTTAAATTTGGCAAAACTCAGCATAAGCAGTAAATAAATCAATCACAGAATCACAGACACAGAGTAATACAATAATACGCAGCGGAATAGATAAAATAGTAGTTCATGAAGCTACTATATAAACATCAGAGTTAGAAATAAAATACAGCAGAATATCTCAAATGCAGTGAAGTCTCCAGTACAATAGATGACTTCTCTGAACAAATCAACTAGAAGAGCTGAAAGCTGAGGCGATAGTTGGATCTCCAAAGGAAGCTCCAAACTCCAAGGGTGAGTCTCAAATGCTGTATCGCTCGGTCTGACCCGAGCGTAAAGGAAAACACAAAACACTCGAGTCAGAACTAAAATTCTTATGCAAACTAAATCAAAATTTGATGTAATAAGGTATGCAAATAACTACATTTTTGAAGGTTCAAATTTCTGGAAATGTTATTGTTTCCATATTCAAAATACAATAGATTTCACAATAGATCCATTCTAGTAACTTACAAATTTACAGAACAATTCCCAATTAAATTTCATAGTTCAAGAGATTTGATTTATAAAAATGTTTCAAAGTTTCAACATTCAATTTTATGGAAACTTCCCAATGTTTCAAAATTTAATTTTGGAAACTTTCAAATAAGGTAACGACGGTTTATTTCCCAAAATCATTTTTATGGTTCAAATGGTAAGCCTAAACATACTAGTTTTTTTTTCCTCTCATGTAAATACATGAAATTCATCTGTTTTATATCTTTATTCAGTGCTCAAATAATCAATATGAAAATTTATATGATTACAATAAACTATAGGGTGATAACAAGGATATATCAAAATAAATGAAGAAATACACATTCAATCACAATAGCATCCATCACATCATACAATCAACATTCAAATCAATCAATTCAACAAATCAACCAATTCAATAACATGTCATAGTAATTATTAGTCATCATATATTGGAATTTAGCTATTCAAACTAAATACCAATAAAAATTCCAAACCAACAATCAAAACTTTATCACTATATGACCTGGTTTAACTTGCAATAAAATTTTAGTATTTCGTGAGTGGGGCCTTATGGATTTCCGTTTCTTAGTCGGGTTTGGATCCGCTACTACTTCCTCCTATTGATTTATTTCCTTGCTATTTTAATCTTCTTCTTTTTTTTACAGAATTTTTTTGGAAGAGACAGAGAAGTTTGTATAGGTCTGAATTTGAAGAAAAGGATTTGGAAAAAGAAGAATGTTTGGAAAAGAAAAAAAAAATTCAAGGAAGATGAAGAATTGAAAAAGAAAACGAAGCTAAAAAAAGAAGCTTTAAAAGAAGAAGAAGATTTGAAGAATAAGAATAAGAAAAAGCTTTGAAAGAAAAAAAAAGAGAAGAAGGAGATTTGAAGAAGAAGAAAAAATGAAGAAGGAAGAAAATGAAGAGAGGAAAAAAAATGAGATGGAAGTTTGTTTGGAGAAATGAAGCTACAAAAGATGAGATTTGAAAAATGAAATGAGGCTACAGAAATGACGATGGAAACAAATGAAAAGCTAATAGAGTATATATAAACAAACTAGGAATTGAAATAAAGTAAAAATATGAATAGTCTTAAAATGGTAGTATTGAAAGAGGTGAAGTAAAGGAATAAATATATCAATAAAGATAAAAATAAATCTTCCGTTTTAAATATGAAGTTTCAGGAGAAAGAACTGCCAATGAAAGGAAGCTACAAGAACTAATGATGCATAAGTAAAATAAACTTCAGAAATGGAGAATAGTAAATGCTAATTAGATGGCATGAATATTAATTTGATGTTCACATTAAAAACGGAAAAATAGAAAAGAAAAGAAAAACTTCAGGTAAAGCATTTGAAAAGAGCAAACGAATAAAGGAGAAACAAATGAAAAGAATGAGGCAATTATTAATTAGAAATAAATCAAATGAGGTTATTACTAATTAATAAGAAACGAATGAGTGGGCTAATAATTAAATGGATGCACAAGTGGAGACTACGTTAAGAACTTGAAAACGGAAGAGAGAGAATGGAGGTGATAATAATGTAAAGCAAATGAAGAGACCACATATAACCTATAAACAAACCTTTGGGGTCCAAATTCCAAAACTCACTCCAATTAATTCATATCAATAAACCCAAATATACACATATTTACATAACTTAATTTCATATTAAAACATTCGTTTTATGTCAATATATTTGCATACTACATTAACACAATCAATCAATTAACAATCAATCAATTAATCAACCAATCAATCTATATATTTATTTACGTTACTCAAACCAATTTCATTATTTAATGAATATATATCTGTAACGACCCAGGATTTTGACCAAATTAAATTTAAAATATTTAATTAATTTTAAATATTTGAACGATGATTTAATTTGAATCCCGAATATAACTTTGAAATTGGCGATTAAATTATAAAATTTAATTGATTGGAAGTTGAATAAAAATTTGAATCTTCAAATTTAGGCCGATTAAAAGTATTTCAAAAGCTTTTAAAATTCGTAATGGTAATTCTGAAGATAACAGAAGCTTCAGAATCCAATATCGAATTGATTTGATCAGTTTTGAATTTAATTGTTTGAACCGATATTTTAAAAATAGTCATTTTTCAAACAGTCTCGGAATTCGACGAAACCAGTTCCATTGGGTCCGTAATATTGTATTATTACCGGATTTCCAATTTCGTATTTTTGGAGTTGTTATGTGAACGTACGGCGTATAAACGCGTTGGAAATAAATCGAAAATTCAAATTTAAATTACCTTATTTATATACATATATACTCACACGTTTTCCCTTAAATCACGCCGAAGATTCACGAGAATTTATCGTGTAACCCATGCCCTTCTAATTTTTAAATAACCCACTCCCTCACTTCCAAAATCAAGATCCCTTCGTTTTAATCAGAAGAAGAAAATGGATGCATTCCTTATCAATTTCAAAATCAACTTGCCCTCGTTCAAAAATTCAAATCGCTCCTCTCAAAATTAATGGCCGACCGTTTTGTAGTTTCGAAGGCAAGCGCGAGCAGCGACGAACAAATCGAGATTGAGGCAATTGGGCGGCGTCAGGGGAGGCTCGCGATTCGATTTGTAGCGTCGACGAGGATTGGGGGATCGAATTCGAGGCTTGGTCGATGTCGTGGCCAAGGCGTCGAGGTCGCGTACGTCGCGAGTAGAGGAGGAGCGTGGTATCGCCTGTCGCGGCAATGGCAGCGCGTACTCGAGCTCACTAGGGTTCGAACGACAGTAAAGGAGTATGGGGGGGAGCAAGTCGCGAGTTTCGTTCGCGCTCGAGCATGTGGAAGCAGGTGGCGATGTCGATCGAAATTCGTGAGGCGGTGGCGCTCGTTCGAAGAAAACTGAGATGGCGACGACGTCGTTCGACTCGGGGCCGCGTCGAGGTGAGCGGCAGCATATCGTGTGTCGTGATCAATGGTAGAGGTCAAAGTGGTATTCGCGACATCGAAGTGGCGATGGCAACGATGAGCTGAGGAGGAGTGTATGGGTCCAGTTCTTGCGGTTGTTCCAGGTGCGTGGGTAGGTGCTGGAATCGACGTGGTTACAGTTGCAAGTCGTGGCCGAGTCACAGTCTATGGGTTCGAAGTCGATTTGGGGTAATTTGTTTAATCTGAATTCAGTTTAAGTTTTACAATTGATTTCTAATTAGAATCTGAAATGGTGATAACTAAGTAAATAAAAAAAATATACATAGGAATTTATATGCAGATTTTAATTTATACAAGTTAATTTGATATATGCAGTTCAAATAGAAATATATGTATCAGTAATTTGAAGAAAATGTAAAGGATGTTATCTACTATTTCTGTTGATTTGAAACAAAATAAATTTTATTTAAAATTTTAAGTAAATAAAAATTTATTAAATGGAAGATTAGTTTAAATTTAATCTTTAGTTAAATCAATTTATTAAAGACAAAATTGGGTTAAAAAAAAAACTGTCAGTTAATTAAACTATTAAATGGTAACTGGTTATTCGATTGAGGTGAATATTAATAAAACTGTATAATTGTTTATACCAGGTTAAAATCGAGAAAACAAAACTGAAATGGAAATGGATTGCAAATTAAAAAAAGCTAAGGTGAGATCTTCTCACTCAAAATTTAAAGTGGAATTATTGCAGTTATTGATTGATTTGTTTTGATTGCTATTGAATGTGCTATTAGATATAATAGGATATATCTATATATATAGCAATATATACATATTGGCATATGTATATATTGGATTGATGGATTTCCCGCCTCGTATAGCGGATGAGACCCTATTGCGCCGTTAGTAAGCGGATATATTATAAAAAACCCATATACCGCGATATTCCACCTCGAAGTGGAATTGGTATTGTGCTAACATCTGTGGATGCAGGGAAACAGGTTGGAGGGATCCAACTGGATTCCTCACCCGTATTTATTTATTTACAGATATTGATGTATATTCTGTTATCATATTGATATATGATGTTTGCTGTTGTGATTGACGAATTGGTGCTGTTGCATCATCAGATTTAAATTTTGAAATTTAAAAATAACGATGTTGATTTTAAAAGAGAATTTTTAAAAGTGATCTTTGAAAATATACGTTTATTTAAATTGTTGAATTGATTTATTTTAAATAAATAAACGTTAAAACTTTAAAGTTATAAAGGTTAAGATTTTGTGAATTTTAACAAAAAAAGTAATTTCTTTTGAAATAAAGAATTAAGAAATTTATAAAATGGAAACGATGTTAAAATGACTTATAAAGAAATAAACATTTCAGTTGTAAAGTTTTAAAAGAACGATTTTTGAAAATTAAGGATTTATAAGTTATTAACTTATAATATGGATTGTTGGTATAAAGTTTGAGTTACGAATCGAATTGTGAATAAAAAGAAGATTTATAAATTGAAGTTTTTATAAATGGGAATAGAATTTATAAACGTGTTTATAAATTCAAAATCAGTTGAATTTAAGAAATTAAATATAGAAGATTATTAAAGAAGATACATTCGCAAATTTTGGATAGCGAATTTTTATTGAAATTAAAATGTGTAGAAATGATTGAAATTGGGTTAAGTGAATTTTATTCACGATTTTGGTCAGTGAATATATTATTGAATAAAATGGATTCATTTTTGAAGAAGTGATATTAACAATGAAGTTAAACATTTTAAAAATGTTTTAAAATGTATTATGAATCGGAAGCATAGATTTCAACACTTGTTGTTGAAATAGACGTTTTCGAGAAATTCAAGGAAATGGTGGACTATAACACTGTTGTTATAGAAAATGATTTTTGAAAGGAAATGTTTTTAGTATTGGGATTTACATATCTATCTAAAAAAAAAATTCGAATCCCTATACTAGTGATTTTGAGTCGTCGTAACGATGTTTTACGTAACATTCGTTTTTGACTCAAATAGATGTTGAAATTAATGATTTCCTTAAAGAATGAAATGTATACTTAATATGGATTTGAGTATATCGAATATTTTCTAAGTGTTGAAAATAAATGATTTGTGAATTACTTATTTTTAAATAAGTATGGAAATGCTTTTCCAATGTGAAATGAACTGTTTGAGTTTTTATCTTTTAAAGATAAATTGAAAAGTGAATATTTGAATTTGTTTTCAAATGATTAAGTGTGGAAATTTTATATCTAGTAAAAGATATTTTGGAAGATGAAATAATTTGGAAAATTATTTGGAATCTGATGATGTTGCGCATCTTTATTGATAGTTAAATAACCGACTATCAATAATTACCTTGAATGGATATTTGTTGTGAATTGGATGAATTTGAATGCCACACTTATTTTTGAATAAGCGCTCACTATTCGGGTTAGCCGGGAAAGGACCATGGGGTCGTATAACCCATTCCGAATATGTGATACGTCGTTATGAATTGCATTCGAAGACCGGTGTTGAAGACCGGATATTTTTGAAAACGGAAGGATTACCGTCGAGTTACTCTACATCGACTGATCTTCGATTTAGAGGTTTTATCACCCTTAGTGACGGGAAGTTCCGACGTGATTAGAAATTTATCCGGATGTGCAAGGGCTTCGTGAGAAGTGCCTTCGGTTCTGTTCGATCCTGGAACAGACTTGTATGGATTGTGTGTCTGACGTTACAATTTGAGATATAAAGCTGATTTCTTTCAAATACATTTCTGTTGGTGGCGGAGAATTTATTCTCTTAGCTTAACACCCTTCTCTGAGACGTACGAGCTCAGAGGTTATGTAGTTGAAATTCATCAGCGATATATCCCAATTTGGTAACGTGGCATACTGAGTGTTGCTGTGAAATGATCAGTGTTTGATCATTTGTGATATGATCATTTGTTTGATCTTATATCTTTGTGATCATAGGTTGATCATTTTGTTTGACCCGAAGCAGGGCTTTTTGAGAAAGCATAGCTTTGTGGACGAGACTTCGTCGAGCCTCACACCCCGGAAATGGTCGAAACAGGAAGGATGCGGCAAGGTTCTAGGGAGTAGCGCCCCTTAGTGTATGTCATTCCTTCTGGATAAAGGTGGTATCATGGTATGGAGCCCAGATACTTAACCTCTGTGGTTGCTGCAAAAATTTATTTCTTTGTGGTTGTTGCGAATCGGGGATCCTCGGGAAGATCGGTGACGATCGGGGGATGGCATACACGTGTCAGTAGTTACCTATTTTTGCAGAGGTAACCCGGCTTTGTGTTGGCAGAGATCCGGTTAGGTTCTCGGGTCGTCTATTCCAGGGACGTACCCATCGTGGAAAAGGAAGTTCCTTAGCCTGACCATTTGTTGGAAATCCAAAGAAACAATACGAGCTTTGTACGGATTTAGTTGTAGAACCTATCATTCACTTATGGTGGCGCCCCACTGTTTGGATGGTAGCTATAGTAGGCATAGTTCGAAATGTCTATGCTGGCTAAGATTAATATTATACTTTCGAAATGTTTTCTACACTATGCACTAATAATAATATCAAAAAATGATTTGATTTTGCGTAGTAAGCATCTTTGACTATCATAAGAAGAAATCTCCTCCAATTCTGCGTTTGCATTGT
The DNA here is from genome assembly GCA_030737815.1 of Allium fistulosum. Lineage (NCBI taxonomy): Eukaryota > Viridiplantae > Streptophyta > Magnoliopsida > Asparagales > Amaryllidaceae > Allium > Allium fistulosum. The sequence continues at coordinate 77,648,286 of CM060908.1, read as the reverse complement.
GTGTGTGGTGGGAGGTCTTATGGTAGTTTCATTTTCCAAAAGCATTTCGAATTGACTTTAAAAATTATTTTGTTGTTATAAAGAATAACTGTTTTACGATCTCACACCAGTCACCATGACTGACTCGGAGTTTATTGTTCCCTTCTAAACTCTGGGTGCCCAAAAATTTCCACACGGGCAGTCTAGAGTTAGATTATCAGGATATTCTGGATATTCTGGAGCTTTGGAGATAAGCTGGATGACGAGACGTAGTATTTGTATCTGATATATTTATTCCGCTGTGTATTCTGTATGAGGACAAGTTATATAACTGTCCATTGTTGTATATTGACTCTGATGATTGATGTATGTATAAAATGATATAGTTCTTTGTTTTAGAAGACTAGTGTTTATCTATTATATTTTGTTCCGCTGCGTTATGTGAGATTTTGATATTGTCTCTGTTCTGTATCTGTTGTTGTTCTGTTGTTCTTCTTTCTTCTTCTTCTATCTTTTCTTCTGTCTTCTTCTTTCTAAAACCCTCACTATTGGAGTTTCCGGCCCTCGATTGCTCGGCAGTCGATAAAGTGAGTATCGATGTCGAATTTTCGAAAGTCGAAAATTTCGGTATGTGACAAAGTGGTATCAGAGCATATGGTTAAGCGACAACCCTGCTCTGTTGGGTGTTACTCATTAGAGATAGAGTCAGTAGTACTCTAGAATGAGTTGAGTGTAATAATAGATACGAGCGCGTATTTGTTAGTGAATATAAAAATTGTTTTATATTGTGATGATTGATTTATTGAGTGGTATATGGATTCTGGTCAATACGAGTAATTAACGATCATTGATAGGGATCTCTAAACGCTTGAATAGAACAATTCGGCACAGTATTGTTTTGAATAGGGTAAATGAGATAATTTTGCCCAAAAACTATTTTTGTATAGAAAATAAATGTTTTCTATGAATTACTATAGTATATGGTTGCATGGTTGCTAGAAGTGATAATATTAAATTATTATCATTGAAATTAAATAAGAAATTGAAATCGTAACTCCAAAGTTAAGAAATAAATCCATATACAAATGAAATTTAAGAATGTAAATTATAAATGTGACTTATAATTTGAAACGGAATTCCAGAGAAGTTTTTGGAAATGTTTTGAAAAGAATTTGGAAATTTTGGAATTAAATTCCTTTTTGATTTGAAAATGAATTTCAAAGGTTTTGAAAAGTATTTTGGAGAGATGAAAGCTCTAAACTCTTTTCGGTCGCTGGAAAATAATTCCGATGATGACCGCGGCATCGTTGGTGTTCATTTTCGGGTTTCCAAAAGAGGAATTGCTGCCAAATTGTTTTAAATGGAAGTTGTTTGGAAAATTTGGATTTTTTTTTAGAAAATTCAAAGGATGATTTGAATTGTTTTCAAAAATGATTTTTGAATATGTTGAAGAGACTCTGGAATGCTATATAAAGATATTTATGAAATATTATTAAGTTGATAACTTATGCAATTTGAATATTGATAGAATAAATTCAATTTAAAGATTGGAGTTAAATTAAAGAAAGTATAAGTGAAGCTAATTGAATGAAGTGAATGAGATTAAAACTGAATGTTAAACTTCTTTTGAATTTGGTAGTAAATGAAGTTGAAACCGAATTGAATAAATAAATTGGAATAGTAACAAATGAATTGGAATGAGAGTTCAAATTGAATGAAATAGATATATAACTTCAATAGTGAAGTAAAGATGACATAAGCAGTTTATATTGAAAATTTTGTAATCAAATTTGCAAAATGATTTGAATGTTGTAACTAGATATCATGGCTAGTAGATATACAGGTATAAAGGAATTGGAATTTTGATTTCAAAGATAAATTTGAATTGCTCGAAAAAGGTACGTATTTTAATTTCTATATGAGTTTTTGATGATTTCTGGTCTAGCCGCTTGGCTTTTTCTTTTTCTTTTTGAAATCTGAGAGTCCGTAGGGACGTTTTGTAGTAGTACCGTATTAGCCGCGCAAAGGAGACGCTGGCGAAATTTTTCGAAAATTTCGAGTGTTAGAAAATTTTTGAGAAAATTTGGAAGTTTAAAATTTGAATTTAAACTCGAATTTGAATTTAGAAGTTAAACAATGTTGTTTGAAACTTAAAATTGAAGTTGGAAAGTTAGTTGAATTAATAACGAATCTTTAGTAGGAAGATTTGTTTTGATAAAATTAGATAAAATTATTGGATTGTGAAAAATAGTAGACGAGTTAAGGACTATTTTCCCTAACTTGTAATTTCGAGGACGAAATTCTTTTAAGGAGGGAAGTCTGTAACGACCCAGGATTTTGACCAAATTAAATTTAAAATATTTAATTAATTTTAAATATTTGAACGATGATTTAATTTGAATCCCGAATATAACTTTGAAATTGGCGATTAAATTATAAAATTTAATCGATTGGAAGTTGAATAAAAATTTGAATCTTCAAATTTAGGCCGATTAAAAGTATTTCAAAAGCTTTTAAAATTCGTAATGGTAATTCTGAAGATAACAGAAGCTTCAGAATCCAATATCGAATTGATTTGATCAGTTTTGAATTTAATTGTTTGAACCGATATTTTAAAAATAGTCATTTTTCAAACAGTCTCGGAATTCGACGAAACCAGTTCCATTGGGTCCGTAATATTGTATTATTACCGGATTTCCAATTTCGTATTTTTCGGAGTTGTTATGTGAACGTACGGCGTATAAACGCGTTGGAAATAAATCGAAAATTCAAATTTAAATTACCTTATTTATATACATATATACTCACACGTTTTCCCTTAAATCACGCCGAAGATTCACGAGAATTTATCGTGTAACCCATGCCCTTCTAATTTTTAAATAACCCACTCCCTCACTTCCAAAATCAAGATCCCTTCGTTTTAATCAGAAGAAGAAAATGGCTGCATTCCTTATCAATTTCAAAATCAACTTGCCCTCGTTCAAAAATTCAAATCGCTCCTCTCAAAATTAATGGCCGACCGTTTTGTAGTTTCGAAGGCAAGCGCGAGCAGCGACGAACAAATCGAGATTGAGGCAATTGGGCGGCGTCAGGGGAGGCTCGCGATTCGATTTGGAGCGTCGACGAGGATTGGGGGATCGAATTCGAGGCTTGGTCGATGTCGTGGCCAAGGCGTCGAGGTCGCGTACGTCGCGAGTAGAGGAGGAGCGTGGTATCGCCTGTCGCGGCAATGGCAGCGCGTACTCGAGCTCACTAGGGTTCGAACGATAGTAAAGGAGTATGGGGGGGAGCAAGTCGCGAGTTTCGTTCGCGCTCGAGCATGTGGAAGCAGGTGGCGATGTCGATCGAAATTCGTGAGGCGGTGGCGCTCGTTCGAAGAAAACTGAGATGGCGACGACGTCGTTCGACTCGGGGCCGCGTCGAGGTGAGCGGTAGCATATCGTGTGTCGTGATCAATGGTAGAGGTCAAAGTGGTATTCGCGATATCGAAGTGGCGATGGCAACGATGAGCTGAGGAGGAGTGTATGGGTCCAGTTCTTGCGGTTGTTCCAGGTGCGTGGGTAGGTGCTGGAATCGACGTGGTTACAGTTGCAAGTCGTGGCCGAGTCACAGTCTATGGGTTCGAAGTCGATTTGGGGTAATTTGTTTAATCTGAATTCAGTTTAAGTTTTACAATTGATTTCTAATTAGAATCTGAAATGGTGATAACTAAGTAAATAAAAAAAATATACATAGGAATTTATATGCAGATTTTAATTTATACAAGTTAATTTGATATATGCAGTTCAAATAGAAATATATGTATCAGTAATTTGAAGAAAATGTAAAGGATGTTATCTACTATTTCTGTAACGACCCGGAATTTTTGGACCATTCGCGTCCATTATAAGTGTATAGGTAGACACTCATGCCGGAGTTGAATTGCTCAAAATACCGCGTTGTTAATTTAAATTTGGCAAAACTGAGCATATACAGTAAATAAATAATCACATATCACAGACACAGAGTAGTAAATGCAGCGGAATTAAAAGAGATAGTAGTTCATGAAGCTACTATATGAATATATAAAATACATCAGAGTTTACAACAGAAGAGTAATACGATACATCAGATACAAATAAGAATACATCACTGGAATCATCGAATACTGAAAGCAGAATAGATGGCTGGATCTTCAAGCAAAGCTCCAACTCCAAAGGTGAGTCTCGAATACTGGTACACTCAGTCTGACCCGAGCGTAAAGCAAAAACACAAGACACTCGAGTCAGGATTAACATTCTTATATTAATAAATCCAACTCAAGTGAAATAGCAATTGAAATACAAGTAACTCAAAGGATGTTTGGAATAACCATCCTTTAAGGATCCGTTAAACTATCTACTAGGTAGTAGTGTACGATAAGTAGATAATGTCTATCAGTAATATAAAGATATCAAAATAGCGTTAAGTCATGGCCCATTCCACCCTTAACACATTTTTATTCCCAAAAGCATATACAAGACCGTAGTTTCCCCAAAACCGGAAGTCACCAGAGGGCAATCCATATACTAAAGGTACAAATCAAAATCGTAGTGGTCGCGCATAAATGGAATACAAGTATGACAAGGCACATGAGGCAATACCCAAGGTAGTGATACTACCGTTCGCTTGATCCGGACTGGTGAGAACGCAACGCCGCAGCGCCCGCAACACCGTGAAACAACACTCCCAAAAATCAAGGGTGCACCAATCGACAACAAGTATAAATAGTTCGAAGAAGTGTGTCCACTTGAGGTATCAATCCTCCATTGGCCCGGCACAGCTCCTGTTTTAGTCATTTCCAATTTGACACAAGTGTCAAGGCTATCCATTATCGTTCTCTTTCTTCAGTCATCATGAACATCATTCCAACCACTTCATTCTGGATCATCACTCCGCGTATAGTTATTAAAGTGGTTTTCGGTTTAGATAGAGAGTATATCCATAACCGAATTCCGGTCTCTTTAATAACCTTCGAAATTATTTCACCGATTGGTCGTTTATTTATTTCAAAACCAAATCAATTTCAATTTCAATTTCAATTCGTAAACCAACATTTCATTTGTCTTTCAAAACCATTTCCATAAATTTACGTTTCAAACTTCCAAATTACCTTTTCCAAATCTTATAGTTTAATTTCAATCTTTATATTGAAAACAATTCAAATATTGATTCAAGTTCGTACAAAAGTTTCATTTTAGAATCATTTAAATCAATTTAGTTTTAACATTCAAATCAATTCACATTCATTTACCGATTTCGTTCAATATCGTTAAATTAATTTATCATTCAAAACCATTTCAATTAAACTTCCAATTCATTAAATCCATTATTTAAATTCAACTTCATTATATCAAAACTTACAAATTTAATTAAATTAAATTCATCAAATCAAATTCTTTACATTTCAAGTCTTACATTAATTCCAAAATATCACATTTCATTTCTTGTTAAAGAAAATTCAATTTCAATTTTTTATTTACTTACTTTAAATAATTCCCAAAACTTAATTAATAAAGAAATCTCAATTTCAATTATTACGAAGTAAAATTCACTTATTCAAAAATTCAATTTAATTTAATCATTAAATAATTCAATCTTATTTAATTATTAAATAATTCAAACTTAATTATTAAATAATTTCAAAGTTTAATAATTTCAACTTAATTATAATTTTCAACTTAATTATTAAATCATTTCCAAGTTTACTAATTTCAAACTTAATTATAATTTTAAACTTAATTCAAACATTTCTCAAATTAAACAACGTTCTTTCATCAATTTCATTTTTAATGTTTTGTTTCAGATTTTTAACAGTTTCCTTTCATTAAAATTCAAATTGCACTTCATTTCAAAACCATATTATTATTCAAATAAAATCTTCGTTTATTTTTTTTAAATCAAATTATTGACCAATCGGGTTTTTATTTAATTCTCTATCCTAGGTCAGGTTCAATTTGGGTATTTATCATTTCAACCCGATTCCAATTCAATTCAAAATCAAAGCATAACAAAGGGAACTTGCAGTGTGATAACTGGGATGGTGTCAAAGTAAATAAACAAGCAATAACAACAACCAATATTAATCCAAAAATCAATTCAAATAATCCCGAAATAATCGTATTAATTCGCATTGTTATTTGTACGAATTAATATAATTATTTCTAGAATCTACACTATCATTTCATGTAGATTAAAGATAATTACGGTTTTTCACTTGTCATCTATTTACAATTTCATACATCATCAATTTAACAACATAAATTCAGTGGTTCAAAATGTAATTAAACAAATCCTACGTGTCAATAAATTCAACAGTTAAAGGGGTCATATTATACAATGTCAATAAATCAAATTTAACATTTAACTATCCTATATCAAATTCAATTGCATATTATTTATCATTTTAACATTTCCAATTTAACGTCCAATATAAACATCAACAATAAATAATTTATCAGCCAAACTGTATTATCATCGCATAAATAATTAACAGAAAATGGTGTCAGATGTCACAGGTGAACTGATACAGGCAATAGCATATATAACAGTGTAATTTACTAACAGCAGTATATTTCAATTGTCGTTTCAATTGAAATCAAATTTAATAAATAAAAGAACGTTAATCGTGAGGGATTTCTCATCTTTCGAGGCTAGAGAGAACAGTGAAATTGGGCTACGAAAGGCAAGCACGAATTCCAAATCAAAGCTAGTTGGATACGGATTCGACGGACAAGCTGATAGACAAAGAATTGACAAAATCAAATCAGAGCCGAATCGATAGAGATAAGGTATAAGTGAACACACACACCTATATATAAGTGTATATCCATATATACATATATATAAAAGTGATATTCTAAATACAAACACATTCTTAAATTAAATATATGGATACTTTCAAAACCCATTGTTTCAAATTAAAACGCTCATAAAAAAATCAAACGTATATATACATTACATTTTAAAATAAATACATATATATGCTTATAAATGCAAAATACTTCATACATACGTGAACATTTATAATAAAATTTATATAACTTATATTTATAAAAGTAACACGGTAACAAAGAAATACATGTATTCGATTGTATATAGCTTATATATAAAAATTCGGCCAACAATGCTTATATTTACAAGCAATACTACACCCACCTTTATACTATAATTATAAAGTGCAAGCACGTCATTGGTTATTTTTTTTTTTACAAACTCACGCAACCCATGCAATTGTCATATTATCCAACCTGATATAACTTCAACATATGCATAACAGAAAGAATAAGTTTTACAAAACCCCTTTTTTGTAAAATTTTTTTTTTTTAACTTATATATACTAACAGCATCAATCGTCAGTAGGCTACTGCACTATGTATACAACCTCATACTTTTTAACAGAACCAATCAAAATAAATAATATATACAATACTCCTTTATATAACTCTATTCTTTCCTATATATGAAAATCAATACACACCCAAATTTAGTACTTACATATGTTTTAAGGGTCACTACAAAAATCCACTTCAAAGCCATAAAATATGCAGACTAACTTTTCAGACAAGTAACTGGAAGAAATAGGTATGTAACATATCACACATACTAAATTTAGTACTTACGTATTAAAGTACTTTCATATAACATATAAATTTAGTACTTACATATTAAATTTAGTACTTACATATTAAAGTAACGTATCTATGTAACATATCACACCTATTATATATGTGTATAAAATTATACGTAAAGCTATGTATCACTTTATTTATATATAACATATAAATAAACAAATTATATATGAGTAAACCGATACCTATATGTCTCACAGCCCGAAGAGAAGGTGAAGGCCAGGCTTGGTAGAGGTCGAATCCGGTTGCTTGGGCAGAGGCGGTGGTGGGATGTTAGGCATGTGGTGAGGTGGAGCAAAAGAGGCGGAGCACTGTGTGGAGAAGGTGATGCCCGCTCGGCCATGACAGCTGTGCTCGGAGGGAAGAGCGTGGTGAGCGTTTTTGGTCGGCTGTTGGAGGGCAGAGGAAAGTCGCGTGGGAAGAAGCAGGTCACGGCATGAAAGAATTTTTTTTATTAGAACAGAATGACCGGAGTGAAAAATGAAAGGAATGGAGAAAATGTTTGTGAAGGGACGGTCCAAAGAACGATATATTGCAACCCCGGTAATAGCAAAAGCCTATAGCTGAATTTCATGAATATTAATGGCACAAAGTCTATTGGTTTCTGAGATTATTAATACCAAGTAATTGTTTGATTTCAGCTGTTAGACAAATGAAAGGCCACGGACGTCAAAAATTTCGAAAACGGTTACCGTACGGTAATCGTTTTACTGATTTCGTGGTGTACCGGAGTTCGAAAAATAGAAATGAATATACCGCAGAGATCAGCACAACGAAACGATCAAAACGGTATATAAATATCAGTGGTATGATTGAATTATAAAAATTCGAATTTTTCTACTACGGAAAATGCAAGAAAAACACTGAAAAATAAGATCGACGGAGCCAAAGATGTCCGAATTTGGAAAAACGACAAACTGACATCTTGCTCAAAAGATGGTTTAGAATTTTTCTATGTAAAAATATTTAGATTTCGGAAACATTTTATTTTCATCGCTTTTTAACTGATTAAATTGAAGTGAATTTACGTGCGAAATAAACTTTCATATTTTCGGACGAAAATTTACCAGTTGCTATGTTTAACTAGACGTATTCCAAATATTAAATTTTTATTTCAAAATTTTATCGTTTAAAATTTCACAAAATTTCAACTAATTACGTTATTAAAACAGTTGAAATTTACGGGTCGTTACACTCTCCCCCACTCAAAACTTTTCGTCCCCGAAAAGGAACGAGGTAGGAGAATAGAAACAACCAGAAAGAAAACAGATTTGAAATACAAAATAACTATTAATTTAAACCATATAAATTTAAATTTAAATTAATTGATATTCAATAATTGATTTAATCCATTTGATTTCCCTAAAATCAATCTCAACTATTTCTAAATTCATTATCTTATTATCCAATTATCTTCAATTTACAAATTCTAAAACCATAAATTTGGATAGTCTTTTATTATAATCATATTTTTTTCAGCAATTTAAATTCTTCTTTATTCCAAATTCTTATTAAGTTTATTTCACTTAATATATCTTATTACATATATTTAAACCATATAAATTAATTTAAACCATATAAATTTAAATTTAAATTAATTTATATTCATTAATTGATTTCAATTTCAAGGTATTTCTATAAGTTGATCTAATTTCAATTTATTAATTAACCTTCAAAACAAAATTCATTTTTCAATTATCTTATTATTCTATTTATCTCTATTAACATTTTATAATTAAAATTTAAGTGTATAACATTTGTTATAACCACTCAAATTTTACTTATAAATTCAATTTTATATTATATATATTATCCAATTACATATTCAACTCTGAATGATTTAGGTAAGTTGTTTTGAAATGCAATTGAACAAAATACAAATAAAATTATCAAATTCAATTATCTCACGTTTAAATACTTATTTAAAATTTAGCTTTATTTATAATCGAAAACATCTTTTAACATGATTTTTAAGAATTAAATTTAGCTCTGATACCAACTGTAACGACCCGGAATTTTTGGACCATTCGCGTCCATTATAAGTGTATAGGTAGACACTCATGCCGGAGTTGAATTGCTCAAAATACCGCGTTGTTAATTTAAATTTGGCAAAACTGAGCATATACAGTAAATAAATAATCACAGATCACAGACACAGAGTAGTAAATGCAGCGGAATTAAAAGAGATAGTAGTTCATGAAGCTACTATATGAATATATAAAATACATCAGAGTTTACAACAGAAGAGTAATACGATACATCAGATACAAATAAGAATACATCACTGGAATCATCGAATACTGAAAGCAGAATAGATGGCTGGATCTTCAAGCAAAGCTCCAACTCCAAAGGTGAGTCTCGAATACTGGTACACTCAGTCTGACCCGAGCGTAAAGCAAAAACACAAGACACTCGAGTCAGGATTAACATTCTTATATTAATAAATCCAACTCAAGTGAAATAGCAATTGAAATACAAGTAACTCAAACGATGTTTGGAATAACCATCCTTTAAGGATCCGTTAAACTATCTACTAGGTAGTAGTGTACGATAAGTAGATAATGTCTATCAGTAATATAAAGATATCAAAATAGCGTTAAGTCATGGCCCATTCCACCCTTAACACATTTTTATTCCCAAAAGCATATACAAGACCGTAGTTTCCCCAAAACCGGAAGTCACCAGAGGGCAATCCATATACTAAAGGTACAAATCAAAATCGTAGTGGTCGCGCATAAATGGAATACAAGTATGACAAGGCACATGAGGCAATACCCAAGGTAGTGATACTACCGTTCGCTTGATCCGGACTGGTGAGAACGCAACGCCGCAGCGCCCGCAACACCGTGAAACAACACTCCCAAAAATCAAGGGTGCACCAATCGACAACAAGTATAAATAGTTCGAAGAAGTGTGTCCACTTGAGGTATCAATCCTCCATTGGCCCGGCACAGCTCCTGTTTTAGTCATTTCCAATTTGACACAAGTGTCAAGGCTATCCATTATCGTTCTCTTTCTTCAGTCATCATGAACATCATTCCAACCACTTCATTCTGGATCATCACTCCGCGTATAGTTATTAAAGTGGTTTTCGGTTTAGATAGAGAGTATATCCATAACCGAATTCCGGTCTCTTTAATAACCTTCGAAATTATTTCACCGATTGGTCGTTTATTTATTTCAAAACCAAATCAATTTCAATTTCAATTTCAATTCGTAAACCAACATTTCATTTGTCTTTCAAAACCATTTCCATAAATTTACGTTTCAAACTTCCAAATTACCTTTTCCAAATCTTATAGTTTAATTTCAATCTTTATATTGAAAACAATTCAAATATTGATTCAAGTTCGTACAAAAGTTTCATTTTAGAATCATTTAAATCAATTTAGTTTTAACATTCAAATCAATTCACATTCATTTACCGATTTCGTTCAATATCGTTAAATTAATTTATCATTCAAAACCATTTCAATTAAACTTCCAATTCATTAAATCCATTATTTAAATTCAACTTCATTATATCAAAACTTACAAATTTAATTAAATTAAATTCATCAAATCAAATTCTTTACATTTCAAGTCTTACATTAATTCCAAAATATCACATTTCATTTCTTGTTAAAGAAAATTCAATTTCAATTTTTTATTTACTTACTTTAAATAATTCCCAAAACTTAATTAATAAAGAAATCTCAATTTCAATTATTACGAAGTAAAATTCACTTATTCAAAAATTCAATTTAATTTAATCATTAAATAATTCAATCTTATTTAATTATTAAATAATTCAAACTTAATTATTAAATAATTTCAAAGTTTAATAATTTCAACTTAATTATAATTTTCAACTTAATTATTAAATCATTTCCAAGTTTACTAATTTCAAACTTAATTATAATTTTAAACTTAATTCAAACATTTCTCAAATTAAACAACGTTCTTTCATCAATTTCATTTTTAATGTTTTGTTTCAGATTTTTAACAGTTTCCTTTCATTAAAATTCAAATTGCACTTCATTTCAAAACCATATTATTATTCAAATAAAATCTTCGTTTATTTTTTTTAAATCAAATTATTGACCAATCGGGTTTTTATTTAATTCTCTATCCTAGGTCAGGTTCAATTTGGGTATTTATCATTTCAACCCGATTCCAATTCAATTCAAAATCAAAGCATAACAAAGGGAACTTGCAGTGTGATAACTGGGATGGTGTCAAAGTAAATAAACAAGCAATAACAACAACCAATATTAATCCAAAAATCAATTCAAATAATCCCGAAATAATCGTACTAATTCGCATTGTTATTTGTACGAATTAATATAATTATTTCTAGAATCTACACTATCATTTCATGTAGATTAAAGATAATTACGGTTTTTCACTTGTCATCTATTTACAATTTCATACATCATCAATTTAACAACATAAATTCAGTGGTTCAAAATGTAATTAAACAAATCCTACGTGTCAATAAATTCAACAGTTAAAGGGGTCGTATTATACAATGTCAATAAATCAAATTTAACATTTAACTATCCTATATCAAATTCAATTGCATATTATTTATCATTTTAACATTTCCAATTTAACGTCCAATATAAACATCAACAATAAATAATTTATCAGCCAAACTGTATTATCATCGCATAAATAATTAACAGAAAATGGTGTCAGATGTCACAGGTGAACTGATACAGGCAATAGCATATATAACAGTGTAATTTACTAACAGCAGTATATTTCAATTGTCGTTTCAATTGAAATCAAATTTAATAAATAAAAGAACGTTAATCGTGAGGGATTTCTCATCTTTCGAGGCTAGAGAGAACAGTGAAATTGGGCTACGAAAGGCAAGCACGAATTCCAAATCAAAGCTAGTTGGATACGGATTCGACGGACAAGCTGATAGACAAAGAATTGACAAAATCAAATCAGAGCCGAATCGATAGAGATAAGGTATAAGTGAACACACACACCTATATATAAGTGTATATCCATATATACATATATATAAAAGTGATATTCTAAATACAAACACATTCTTAAATTAAATATATGGATACTTTCAAAACCCATTGTTTCAAATTAAAACGCTCATAAAAAAATCAAACGTATATATACATTACATTTTAAAATAAATACATATATATGCTTATAAATGCAAAATACTTCATACATACGTGAACATTTATAATAAAATTTATATAACTTATATTTATAAAAGTAACACGGTAACAAAGAAATACATGTATTCGATTGTATATAGCTTATATATAAAAATTCGGCCAACAATGCTTATATTTACAAGCAATACTACACCCACCTTTATACTATAATTATAAAGTGCAAGCACGTCATTGGTTATTTTTTTTTTTACAAACTCACGCAACCCATGCAATTGTCATATTATCCAACCTGATATAACTTCAACATATGCATAACAGAAAGAATAAGTTTTACAAAACCCCTTTTTTGTAAAATTTTTTTTTTTTAACTTATATATACTAACAGCATCAATCGTCAGTAGGCTACTGCACTATGTATACAACCTCATACTTTTTAACAGAACCAATCAAAATAAATAATATATACAATACTCCTTTATATAACTCTATTCTTTCCTATATATGAAAATCAATACACACCCAAATTTAGTACTTACATATGTTTTAAGGGTCACTACAAAAATCCACTTCAAAGCCATAAAATATGCAGACTAACTTTTCAGACAAGTAACTGGAAGAAATAGGTATGTAACATATCACACATACTAAATTTAGTACTTACATATTAAAGTACTTTCATATAACATATAAATTTAGTACTTACATATTAAATTTAGTACTTACATATTAAAGTAACGTATCTATGTAACATATCACACCTATTATATATGTGTATAAAATTATACGTAAAGCTATGTATCACTTTATTTATATATAACATATAAATAAACAAATTATATATGAGTAAACCGGTACCTATATGTCTCACAGCCCGAAGAGAAGGTGAAGGCCAGGCTTGGTAGAGGTCGAATCCGGTTGCTTGGGCAGAGGCGGTGGTGGGATGTTAGGCATGTGGTGAGGTGGAGCAAAAGAGGCGGAGCACTGTGTGGAGAAGGTGATGCCCGCTCGGCCATGACAGCTGTGCTCGGAGGGAAGAGCGTGGTGAGCGTTTTTGGTCGGCTGTTGGAGGGCAGAGGAAAGTCGCGTGGGAAGAAGCAGGTCACGGCATGAAAGAATTTTTTTTTATTAGAACAGAATGACCGGAGTGAAAAATGAAAGGAATGGAGAAAATGTTTGTGAAGGGACGGTCCAAAGAACGATATATTGCAACCCCGGTAATAGCAAAAGCCTATAGCTGAATTTCATGAATATTAATGGCACAAAGTCTATTGGTTTCTGAGATTATTAATACCAAGTAATTGTTTGATTTCAGCTGTTAGACAAATGAAAGGCCACGGACGTCAAAAATTTCGAAAACGGTTACCGTACGGTAATCGTTTTACTGATTTCGTGGTGTACCGGAGTTCGAAAAATAGAAATGAATATACCGCAGAGATCAGCACAACGAAACGATCAAAACGGTATATAAATATCAGTGGTATGATTGAATTATAAAAATTCGAATTTTTTTACTACGGAAAATGCAAGAAAAACACTGAAAAATAAGATCGACGGAGCCAAAGATGTCCGAATTTGGAAAAACGACAAACTGACATCTTGCTCAAAAGATGGTTTAGAATTTTTCTATGTAAAAATATTTAGATTTCGGAAACATTTTATTTTCATCGCTTTTTAACTGATTAAATTGAAGTGAATTTACGTGCGAAATAAACTTTCATATTTTCGGACGAAAATTTACCAGTTGCTATGTTTAACTAGACGTATTCCAAATATTAAATTTTTATTTCAAAATTTTATCGTTTAAAATTTCACAAAATTTCAACTAATTACGTTATTAAAACAGTTGAAATTTACGGGTCGTTACACTCTTCTCCACTCAAAACTTTTCGTCCCCGAAAAGGAACGAGGTAGGAGAATAGAAACAACCAGAAAGAAAACAGATTTGAAATACAAAATAACTATTAATTTAAACCATATAAATTTAAATTAATTGATATTCAATAATTGATTTAATCCATTTGATTTCCCTAAAATCAATCTCAACTATTTCTAAATTCATTATCTTATTATCCAATTATCTTCAATTTACAAATTCTAAAACCATAAATTTGGATAGTCTTTTATTATAATCATATTTTTTTCAGCAATTTAAATTCTTCTTTATTCCAAATTCTTATTAAGTTTATTTCACTTAATATATCTTATTACATATATTTAAACCATATAAATTAATTTAAACCATATAAATTTAAATTTAAATTAATTTATATTCATTAATTGATTTCAATTTCAAGGTATTTCTATAAGTTGATCTAATTTCAATTTATTAATTAACCTTCAAAACAAAATTCATTTTTCAATTATCTTATTATTCTATTTATCTCTATTAACATTTTATAATTAAAATTTAAGTGTATAACATTTGTTATAACCACTCAAATTTTACTTATAAATTCAATTTTATATTATATATATTATCCAATTACATATTCAACTCTGAATGATTTAGGTAAGTTGTTTTGAAATGCAATTGAACAAAATACAAATAAAATTATCAAATTCAATTATCTCACGTTTAAATACTTATTTAAAATTTAGCTTTATTTATAATCGAAAACATCTTTTAACATGATTTTTAAGAATTAAATTTAGCTCTGATACCAACTGTAACGACCCGGAATTTTTGGACCATTCGCGTCCATTATAAGTGTATAGGTAGACACTCATGCCGGAGTTGAATTGCTCAAAATACCGCGTTGTTAATTTAAATTTGGCAAAACTGAGCATATACAGTAAATAAATAATCACAGATCACAGACACAGAGTAGTAAATGCAGCGGAATTAAAAGAGATAGTAGTTCATGAAGCTACTATATGAATATATAAAATACATCAGAGTTTACAACAGAAGAGTAATACGATACATCAGATACAAATAAGAATACATCACTGGAATCATCGAATACTGAAAGCAGAATAGATGGCTGGATCTTCAAGCAAAGCTCCAACTCCAAAGGTGAGTCTCGAATACTGGTACACTCAGTCTGACCCGAGCGTAAAGCAAAAACACAAGACACTCGAGTCAGGATTAACATTCTTATATTAATAAATCCAACTCAAGTGAAATAGCAATTGAAATACAAGTAACTCAAAGGATGTTTGGAATAACCATCCTTTAAGGATCCGTTAAACTATCTACTAGGTAGTAGTGTACGATAAGTAGATAATGTCTATCAGTAATATAAAGATATCAAAATAGCGTTAAGTCATGGCCCATTCCACCCTTAACACATTTTTATTCCCAAAAGCATATACAAGACCGTAGTTTCCCCAAAACCGGAAGTCACCAGAGGGCAATCCATATACTAAAGGTACAAATCAAAATCGTAGTGGTCGCGCATAAATGGAATACAAGTATGACAAGGCACATGAGGCAATACCCAAGGTAGTGATACTACCGTTCGCTTGATCCGGACTGGTGAGAACGCAACGCCGCAGCGCCCGCAACACCGTGAAACAACACTCCCAAAAATCAAGGGTGCACCAATCGACAACAAGTATAAATAGTTCGAAGAAGTGTGTCCACTTGAGGTATCAATCCTCCATTGGCCCGGCACAGCTCCTGTTTTAGTCATTTCCAATTTGACACAAGTGTCAAGGCTATCCATTATCGTTCTCTTTCTTCAGTCATCATGAACATCATTCCAACCACTTCATTCTGGATCATCACTCCGCGTATAGTTATTAAAGTGGTTTTCGGTTTAGATAGAGAGTATATCCATAACCGAATTCCGGTCTCTTTAATAACCTTCGAAATTATTTCACCGATTGGTCGTTTATTTATTTCAAAACCAAATCAATTTCAATTTCAATTTCAATTCGTAAACCAACATTTCATTTGTCTTTCAAAACCATTTCCATAAATTTACGTTTCAAACTTCCAAATTACCTTTTCCAAATCTTATAGTTTAATTTCAATCTTTATATTGAAAACAATTCAAATATTGATTCAAGTTCGTACAAAAGTTTCATTTTAGAATCATTTAAATCAATTTAGTTTTAACATTCAAATCAATTCACATTCATTTACCGATTTCGTTCAATATCGTTAAATTAATTTATCATTCAAAACCATTTCAATTAAACTTCCAATTCATTAAATCCATTATTTAAATTCAACTTCATTATATCAAAACTTACAAATTTAATTAAATTAAATTCATCAAATCAAATTCTTTACATTTCAAGTCTTACATTAATTCCAAAATATCACATTTCATTTCTTGTTAAAGAAAATTCAATTTCAATTTTTTATTTACTTACTTTAAATAATTCCCAAAACTTAATTAATAAAGAAATCTCAATTTCAATTATTACGAAGTAAAATTCACTTATTCAAAAATTCAATTTAATTTAATCATTAAATAATTCAATCTTATTTAATTATTAAATAATTCAAACTTAATTATTAAATAATTTCAAAGTTTAATAATTTCAACTTAATTATAATTTTCAACTTAATTATTAAATCATTTCCAAGTTTACTAATTTCAAACTTAATTATAATTTTAAACTTAATTCAAACATTTCTCAAATTAAACAACGTTCTTTCATCAATTTCATTTTTAATGTTTTGTTTCAGATTTTTAACAGTTTCCTTTCATTAAAATTCAAATTGCACTTCATTTCAAAACCATATTATTATTCAAATAAAATCTTCGTTTATTTTTTTTAAATCAAATTATTGACCAATAGGGTTTTTATTTAATTCTCTATCCTAGGTCAGGTTCAATTTGGGTATTTATCATTTCAACCCGATTCCAATTCAATTCAAAATCAAAGCATAACAAAGGGAACTTGCAGTGTGATAACTGGGATGGTGTCAAAGTAAATAAACAAGCAATAACAACAACCAATATTAATCCAAAAATCAATTCAAATAATCCCGAAATAATCGTATTAATTCGCATTGTTATTTGTACGAATTAATATAATTATTTCTAGAATCTACACTATCATTTCATGTAGATTAAAGATAATTACGGTTTTTCACTTGTCATCTATTTACAATTTCATACATCATCAATTTAACAACATAAATTCAGTGGTTCAAAATGTAATTAAACAAATCCTACGTGTCAATAAATTCAACAGTTAAAGGGGTCATATTATACAATGTCAATAAATCAAATTTAACATTTAACTATCCTATATCAAATTCAATTGCATATTATTTATCATTTTAACATTTCCAATTTAACGTCCAATATAAACATCAACAATAAATAATTTATCAGCCAAACTGTATTATCATCGCATAAATAATTAACAGAAAATGGTGTCAGATGTCACAGGTGAACTGATACAGGCAATAGCATATATAACAGTGTAATTTACTAACAGCAGTATATTTCAATTGTCGTTTCAATTGAAATCAAATTTAATAAATAAAAGAACGTTAATCATGAGGGATTTCTCATCTTTCGAGGCTAGAGAGAACAGTGAAATTGGGCTACGAAAGGCAAGCACGAATTCCAAATCAAAGCTAGTTGGATACGGATTCGACGGACAAGCTGATAGACAAAGAATTGACAAAATCAAATCAGAGCCGAATCGATAGAGATAAGGTATAAGTGAACACACACACCTATATATAAGTGTATATCCATATATACATATATATAAAAGTGATATTCTAAATACAAACACATTCTTAAATTAAATATATGGATACTTTCAAAACCCATTGTTTCAAATTAAAACGCTCATAAAAAAATCAAACGTATATATACATTACATTTTAAAATAAATACATATATATGCTTATAAATGCAAAATACTTCATACATACGTGAACATTTATAATAAAATTTATATAACTTATATTTATAAAAGTAACACGGTAACAAAGAAATACATGTATTCGATTGTATATAGCTTATATATAAAAATTCGGCCAACAATGCTTATATTTACAAGCAATACTACACCCACCTTTATACTATAATTATAAAGTGCAAGCACGTCATTGGTTATTTTTTTTTTTACAAACTCACGCAACCCATGCAATTGTCATATTATCCAACCTGATATAACTTCAACATATGCATAACAGAAAGAATAAGTTTTACAAAACCCCTTTTTTGTAAATTTTTTTTTTTTAACTTATATATACTAACAGCATCAATCGTCAGTAGGCTACTGCACTATGTATACAACCTCATACTTTTTAACAGAACCAATCAAAATAAATAATATATACAATACTCCTTTATATAACTCTATTCTTTCCTATATATGAAAATCAATACACACCCAAATTTAGTACTTACATATGTTTTAAGGGTCACTACAAAAATCCACTTCAAAGCCATAAAATATGCAGACTAACTTTTCAGACAAGTAACTGGAAGAAATAGGTATGTAACATATCACACATACTAAATTTAGTACTTACGTATTAAAGTACTTTCATATAACATATAAATTTAGTACTTACATATTAAATTTAGTACTTACATATTAAAGTAACGTATCTATGTAACATATCACACCTATTATATATGTGTATAAAATTATACGTAAAGCTATGTATCACTTTATTTATATATAACATATAAATAAACAAATTATATATGAGTAAACCGGTACCTATATGTCTCACAGCCCGAAGAGAAGGTGAAGGCCAGGCTTGGTAGAGGTCGAATCCGGTTGCTTGGGCAGAGGCGGTGGTGGGATGTTAGGCATGTGGTGAGGTGGAGCAAAAGAGGCGGAGCACTGTGTGGAGAAGGTGATGCCCGCTCGGCCATGACAGCTGTGCTCGGAGGGAAGAGCGTGGTGAGCGTTTTTGGTCGGCTGTTGGAGGGCAGAGGAAAGTCGCGTGGGAAGAAGCAGGTCACGGCATGAAAGAATTTTTTTTATTAGAACAGAATGACCGGAGTGAAAAATGAAAGGAATGGAGAAAATGTTTGTGAAGGGACGGTCCAAAGAACGATATATTGCAACCCCGGTAATAGCAAAAGCCTATAGCTGAATTTCATGAATATTAATGGCACAAAGTCTATTGGTTTCTGAGATTATTAATACCAAGTAATTGTTTGATTTCAGCTGTTAGACAAATGAAAGGCCACGGACGTCAAAAATTTCGAAAACGGTTACCGTACGGTAATCGTTTTACTGATTTCGTGGTGTACCGGAGTTCGAAAAATAGAAATGAATATACCGCAGAGATCAGCACAACGAAACGATCAAAACGGTATATAAATATCAGTGGTATGATTGAATTATAAAAATTCGAATTTTTCTACTACGGAAAATGCAAGAAAAACACTGAAAAATAAGATCGACGGAGCCAAAGATGTCCGAATTTGGAAAAACGACAAACTGACATCTTGCTCAAAAGATGGTTTAGAATTTTTCTATGTAAAAATATTTAGATTTCGGAAACATTTTATTTTCATCGCTTTTTAACTGATTAAATTGAAGTGAATTTACGTGCGAAATAAACTTTCATATTTTCGGACGAAAATTTACCAGTTGCTATGTTTAACTAGACGTATTCCAAATATTAAATTTTTATTTCAAAATTTTATCGTTTAAAATTTCACAAAATTTCAACTAATTACGTTATTAAAACAGTTGAAATTTACGGGTCGTTACACTCTCCCCCACTCAAAACTTTTCGTCCCCGAAAAGGAACGAGGTAGGAGAATAGAAACAACCAGAAAGAAAACAGATTTGAAATACAAAATAACTATTAATTTAAACCATATAAATTTAAATTTAAATTAATTGATATTCAATAATTGATTTAATCCATTTGATTTCCCTAAAATCAATCTCAACTATTTCTAAATTCATTATCTTATTATCCAATTATCTTCAATTTACAAATTCTAAAACCATAAATTTGGATAGTCTTTTATTATAATCATATTTTTTTCAGCAATTTAAATTCTTCTTTATTCCAAATTCTTATTAAGTTTATTTCACTTAATATATCTTATTACATATATTTAAACCATATAAATTAATTTAAACCATATAAATTTAAATTTAAATTAATTTATATTCATTAATTGATTTCAATTTCAAGGTATTTCTATAAGTTGATCTAATTTCAATTTATTAATTAACCTTCAAAACAAAATTCATTTTTCAATTATCTTATTATTCTATTTATCTCTATTAACATTTTATAATTAAAATTTAAGTGTATAACATTTGTTATAACCACTCAAATTTTATTTATAAATTCAATTTTATATTATATATATTATCCAATTACATATTCAACTCTGAATGATTTAGGTAAGTTGTTTTGAAATGCAATTGAACAAAATACAAATAAAATTATCAAATTCAATTATCTCACGTTTAAATACTTATTTAAAATTTAGCTTTATTTATAATCGAAAACATCTTTTAACATGATTTTTAAGAATTAAATTTAGCTCTGATACCAACTGTAACGACCCGGAATTTTTGGACCATTCGCGTCCATTATAAGTGTATAGGTAGACACTCATGCCGGAGTTGAATTGCTCAAAATACCGCGTTGTTAATTTAAATTTGGCAAAACTGAGCATATACAGTAAATAAATAATCACAGATCACAGACACAGACTAGTAAATGCAGCGGAATTAAAAGAGATAGTAGTTCATGAAGCTACTATATGAATATATAAAATACATCAGAGTTTACAACAGAAGAGTAATACGATACATCAGATACAAATAAGAATACATCACTGAAATCATCGAATACTGAAAGCAGAATAGATGGCTGGATCTTCAAGCAAAGCTCCAACTCCAAAGGTGAGTCTCGAATACTGGTACACTCAGTCTGACCCGAGCGTAAAGCAAAAACACAAGACACTCGAGTCAGGATTAACATTCTTATATTAATAAATCCAACTCAAGTGAAATAGCAATTGAAATACAAGTAACTCAAAGGATGTTTGGAATAACCATCCTTTAAGGATCCGTTAAACTATCTACTAGGTAGTAGTGTACGATAAGTAGATAATGTCTATCAGTAATATAAAGATATCAAAATAGCGTTAAGTCATGGCCCATTCCACCCTTAACACATTTTTATTCCCAAAAGCATATACAAGACCGTAGTTTCCCCAAAACCGGAAGTCACCAGAGGGCAATCCATATACTAAAGGTACAAATCAAAATCGTAGTGGTCGCGCATAAATGGAATACAAGTATGACAAGGCACATGAGGCAATACCCAAGGTAGTGATACTACCGTTCGCTTGATCCGGACTGGTGAGAACGCAACGCCGCAGCGCCCACAACACCGTGAAACAACACTCCCAAAAATCAAGGGTGCACCAATCGACAACAAGTATAAATAGTTCGAAGAAGTGTGTCCACTTGAGGTATCAATCCTCCATTGGCCCGGCACAGCTCCTGTTTTAGTCATTTCCAATTTGACACAAGTGTCAAGGCTATCCATTATCGTTCTCTTTCTTCAGTCATCATGAACATCATTCCAACCACTTCATTCTGGATCATCACTCCGCGTATAGTTATTAAAGTGGTTTTCGGTTTAGATAGAGAGTATATCCATAACCGAATTCCGGTCTCTTTAATAACCTTCGAAATTATTTCACCGATTGGTCGTTTATTTATTTCAAAACCAAATCAATTTCAATTTCAATTTCAATTCGTAAACCAACATTTCATTTGTCTTTCAAAACCATTTCCATAAATTTATGTTTCAAACTTCCAAATTACCTTTTCCAAATCTTATAGTTTAATTTCAATCTTTATATTGAAAACAATTCAAATATTGATTCAAGTTCGTACAAAAGTTTCATTTTAGAATCATTTAAATCAATTTAGTTTTAACATTCAAATCAATTCACATTCATTTACCGATTTCGTTCAATATCGTTAAATTAATTTATCATTCAAAACCATTTCAATTAAACTTCCAATTCATTAAATCCATTATTTAAATTCAACTTCATTATATCAAAACTTACAAATTTAATTAAATTAAATTCATCAAATCAAATTCTTTACATTTCAAGTCTTACATTAATTCCAAAATATCACATTTCATTTCTTGTTAAAGAAAATTCAATTTCAATTTTTTATTTACTTACTTTAAATAATTCCCAAAACTTAATTAATAAAGAAATCTCAATTTCAATTATTATGAAGTAAAATTCACTTATTCAAAAATTCAATTTAATTTAATCATTAAATAATTCAATCTTATTTAATTATTAAATAATTCAAACTTAATTATTAAATAATTTCAAAGTTTAATAATTTCAACTTAATTATAATTTTCAACTTAATTATTAAATCATTTCCAAGTTTAATAATTTCAAACTTAATTATAATTTTAAACTTAATTCAAACATTTCTCAAATTAAATAATGTTCTTTCATCAATTTCATTTTTAATGTTTTGTTTTAGATTTTTAACAGTTTCCTTTCATTAAAATTCAAATTGCACTTCATTTCAAAACCATATTATTATTCAAATAAAATCTTCGTTTATTTTTTTTAAATCAAATTATTGACCAATTGGGTTTTTATTTAATTCTCTATCCTAGGTCAGGTTCAATTTGGGTATTTATCATTTCAACCCGATTCCAATTCAATTCAAAATCAAAGCATAACAAAGGGAACTTGCAGTGTGATAACTGGGATGGTGTCAAAGTAAATAAACAAGCAATAACAACAACCAATATTAATCCAAAAATCAATTCAAATAATCCCGAAATAATCGTACTAATTCGCATTGTTATTTGTACGAATTAATATAATTATTTCTAGAATCTACACTATCATTTCATGTAGATTAAAGATAATTACGGTTTTTCACTTGTCATCTATTTACAATTTCATACATCATCAATTTAACAACATAAATTCAGTGGTTCAAAATGTAATTAAACAAATCCTACGTGTCAATAAATTCAACAGTTAAAGGGGTCGTATTATACAATGTCAATAAATCAAATTTAACATTTAACTATCCTATATCAAATTCAATTGCATATTATTTATCATTTTAACATTACCAATTTAACGTCCAATATAAACATCAACAATAAATAATTTATCAGCCAAACTGTATTATCATCGCATAAATAATTAACAGAAAATGGTGTCAGATGTCACAGGTGAACTGATACAGGCAATAGCATATATAACAGTGTAATTTACTAACAGCAGTATATTTCAATTGTCATTTCAATTGAAATCAAATTTAATAAATAAAAGAACGTTAATCGTGAGGGATTTCTCATCTTTCGAGGCTAGAGAGAACAGTGAAATTGGGCTACGAAAGGCAAGCACGAATTCCAAATCAAAGCTAGTTGGATACGGATTCGACGGACAAGCTGATAGACAAAGAATTGACAAAATCAAATCAGAGCTGAATCGATAGAGATAAGGTATAAGTGAACACACACACCTATATATAAGTGTATATCCATATATACATATATATAAAAGTGATATTCTAAATACAAACACATTCTTAAATTAAATATATGGATACTTTCAAAACCCATTGTTTCAAATTAAAACGCTCATAAAAAAAATCAAACGTATATATACATTACATTTTAAAATAAATACATATATATGCTTATAAATGCAAAATACTTCATACATACGTGAACATTTATAATAAAATTTATATAACTTATATTTATAAAAGTAACACGGTAACAAAGAAATACATGTATTCGATTGTATATAGCTTATATATAAAAATTCGGCCAACAATGCTTATATTTACAAGCAATACTACACCCACCTTTATACTATAATTATAAAGTCCAAGCACGTCATTGGTTATTTTTTTTTTACAAACTCACGCAACCCATGCAATTGTCATATTATCCAACCTGATATAACTTCAACATATGCATAACAGAAAGAATAAGTTTTACAAAACCCCTTTTTTGTAAAAAATTTTTTTTTAACTTATATATACTGACAGCATCAATCGTCAGTAGGCTACTGCACTATGTATACAACCTCATACTTTTTAACAGAACCAATCAAAATAAATAATATATACAATACTCCTTTATATAACTCTATTCTTTCCTATATATGAAAATCAATACACACCCAAATTTAGTACTTACATATGTTTTAAGGGTCACTACAAAAATCCACTTCAAAGCCATAAAATATGCAGACTAACTTTTCAGACAAGTAACTGGAAGAAATAGGTATGTAACATATCACACATACTAAATTTAGTACTTACGTATTAAAGTACTTTCATATAACATATAAATTTAGTACTTACATATTAAATTTAGTACTTACATATTACAGTAACGTATCTATGTAACATATCACACCTATTATATATGTGTATAAAATTATACGTAAAGCTATGTATCACTTTATTTATATATAACATATAAATAAACAAATTATATATGAGTAAACCGGTACCTATATGTCTCACAGCCCGAAGAGAAGGTGAAGGCCAGGCTTGGTAGAGGTCGAATCCGGTTGCTTGGGCAGAGGCGGTGGTGGGATGTTAGGCATGTGGTGAGGTGGAGCAAAAGAGGCGGAGCACTGTGTGGAGAAGGTGATGCCCGCTCGGCCATGACAGCTGTGCTCGGAGGGAAGAGCGTGGTGAGCGTTTTTGGTCGGCTGTTGGAGGGCAGAGGAAAGTCGCGTGGGAAGAAGCAGGTCACGGCATGAAAGAATTTTTTTTATTAGAAGAGAATGGCCGGAGTGAAAAATGAAAGGAATGGAGAAAATGTTTGTGAAGGGACGGTCCAAAGAACGATATATTGCAACCCCGGTAATAGCAAAAGCCTATAGCTGAATTTCATGAATATTAATGGCACAAAGTCTATTGGTTTCTGAGATTATTAATACCAAGTAATTGTTTGATTTCAGCTGTTAGACAAATGAAAGGCCACGAACGTCAAAAATTTCGAAAACGGTTACCGTACGGTAATCGTTTTACTGATTTCGTGGTGTACCGGAGTTCGAAAAATAGAAATGAATATACCGTAGAGATCAGCACAACGAAACGATCAAAACGGTATATAAATATCAGTGGTATGATTGAATTATAAAAATTCGAATTTTTCTACTACGGAAAATGCAAGAAAAACACTGAAAAATAAGATCGATGGAGCCAAAGATGTCCGAATTTGGAAAAACGACAAACTGACATCTTGCTCAAAAGATGGTTTAGAATTTTTCTATGTAAAAATATTTAGATTTCGGAAACATTTTATTTTCATCGCTTTTTAACTGATTAAATTGAAGTGAATTTACGTGCGAAATAAACTTTCATATTTTCGGACGAAAATTTACCAGTTGCTATGTTTAACTAGACGTATTCCAAATATTAAATTTTTATTTCAAAATTTTATCGTTTAAAATTTCACAAAATTTCAACTAATTACATTATTAAAACAGTTGAAATTTACGGGTCGTTACAATTTCTGTTGATTTGAAACAAAATAAATTTTATTTAAAATTTTAAGTAAATAAAAATTTATTAAATGGAAGATTAGTTTAAATTTAATCTTTAGTTAAATCAATTTATTAAAGACAAAATTGGGTTAAAAAAAACTGTCAGTTAATTAAACTATTAAATGGTAACTGGTTATTCGATTGAGGTGAATATTAATAAAACTGTATAATTGTTTATACCAGGTTAAAATCGAGAAAACAAAACTGAAATGGAAATGGATTGCAAATTAAAAAAAGCTAAGGTGAGATCTTCTCACTCAAAATTTAAAGTGGAATTATTGCAGTTATTGATTGATTTGTTTTGATGCTATTGAATGTGCTATTAGATATAATAGGATATATCTATATATATATAGCAATATATACATATTGGCATATGTATATATTGGATTGATGGATTTCCCGCCTCGTATAGCGGATGAGACCCTATTGCGCCGTTAGTAAGCGGATATATTATAAAAAACCCATATACCGCGATATTCCACCTCGAAGTGGAATTGGTATTGTGCTAACATCTGTGGATGCAGGGAAACAGGTTGGAGGGATCCAACTGGATTCCTCACCCGTATTTATTTATTTACAGATATTGATGTATATTCTGTTATCATATTGATATATGATGTTTGCTGTTGTGATTGACGAATTGGTGCTGTTGCATCATCAGATTTAAATTTTGAAATTTAAAAATAACGATGTTGATTTTAAAAGAGAATTTTTAAAAGTGATCTTTGAAAATATACGTTTATTTAAATTGTTGAATTGATTTATTTTAAATAAATAAACGTTAAAACTTTAAAGTTATAAAGGTTAAGATTTTGTGAATTTTAACAAAAAAAGTAATTTCTTTTGAAATAAAGAATTAAGAAATTTATAAAATGGAAACGATGTTAAAATGACTTATAAAGAAATAAACATTTCAGTTGTAAAGTTTTAAAAGAACGATTTTTGAAAATAAAGGATTTATAAGTTATTAACTTATAATATGGATTGTTGGTATAAAGTTTGAGTTACGAATCGAATTGTGAATAAAAAGAAGATTTATAAATTGAAGTTTTTATAAATGGGAATAGAATTTATAAACGTGTTTATAAATTCAAAATCAGTTGAATTTGAGAAATTAAATATAGAAGATTATTAAAGAAGATACATTCGCAAATTTTGGATAGCGAATTTTTATTGAAATTAAAATGTGTAGAAATGATTGAAATTGGGTTAAGTGAATTTTATTCACGATTTTGGTCAGTGAATATATTATTGAATAAAATGGATTCATTTTTGAAGAAGTGATATTAACAATGAAGTTAAACATTTTAAAAATGTTTTAAAATGTATTATGAATCGGAAGCATAGATTTCAACACTTGTTGTTGAAATAGACGTTTTCGAGAAATTCAAGGAAATGGTGGACTATAACACTGTTGTTATAGAAAATGATTTTTGAAAGGAAATGTTTTTAGTATTGGGATTTACATATCTATCTAAAAAAAAAATTTCGAATCCCTATACTAGTGATTTTGAGTCGTCGTAACGATGTTTTACGTAACATTCGTTTTTGACTCAAATAGATGTTGAAATTAATGATTTCCTTAAAGAATGAAATGTATACTTAATATGGATTTGAGTATATCGAATATTTTCTAAGTGTTGAAAATAAATGATTTGTGAATTACTTATTTTTAAATAAGTATGGAAATGCTTTTCCAATGTGAAATGAACTGTTTGAGTTTTTATCTTTTAAAGATAAATTGAAAAGTGAATATTTGAATTTGTTTTCAAATGATTAAGTGTGGAAATTTTATATCTAGTAAAAGATATTTTGGAAGATGAAATAATTTGGAAAATTATTTGGAATCTGATGATGTTGCGCATCTTTATTGATAGTTAAATAACCGACTATCAATAATTACCTTGAATGGATATTTGTTGTGAATTGGATGAATTTGAATGCCACACTTATTTTTGAATAAGCGCTCACTATTCGGGTTAGCCGAGAAAGGACCATGGGGTCGTATAACCCATTCCGAATATGTGATACGTCGTTATGAATTGCGTTCGAAGACCGGTGTTGAAGACCGGATATTTTTGAAAACGGAAGGATTACCGTCGAGTTACTCTACATCGACTGATCTTCGATTTAGAGGTTTTATCACCCTTAGTGACGGGAAGTTCCGACGTGATTAGAAATTTATCCGGATGTGCAAGGGCTTCGTGAGAAGTGCCTTCGGTTCTGTTCGATCCCGGAACAGACTTGTATGGATTGTGTGTCTGACGTTACAATTTGAGATATAAAGCTGATTTCTTTCAAATACATTTCTGTTGGTGGCGGAGAATTTATTCTCTTAGCTTAACACCCTTCTCTGAGACGTACGAGCTCAGAGGTTATGTAGTTGAAATTCATCAGCGATATATCCCAATTTGGTAACGTGGCATACTGAGTGTTGCTGTGAAATGATCAGTGTTTGATCATTTGTGATATGATCATTTGTTTGATCTTATATCTTTGTGATCATAGGTTGATCATTTTGTTTGACCCGAAGCAGGGCTTTTTGAGAAAGCATAGCTTTGTGGACGAGACTTCGTCGAGCCTCACACCCCGGAAATGGTCGAAACAGGAAGGATGCGGCAAGGTTCTAGGGAGTAGCGCCCCTTAGTGTATGTCATTCCTTCTGGATAAAGGTGGTATCATGGTATGGAGCCCAGATACTTAACCTCTGTGGTTGCTGCAAAAATTTATTTCTTTGTGGTTGTTGCGAATCGGGGATCCTCGGGAAGATCGGTGACGATCGGGGGATGGCATACGCGTGTCAGTAGTTACCTATTTTTGCAGAGGTAACCCGGCCTTGTGTTGGCAGAGATCCAGTTAGGTTCTCGGGTCGTCTATTCCAGGGACGTACCCATCGTGGAAAAGGAAGTTCCTTAGCCTGACCATTTGTTGGAAATCCAAAGAAACAATACGAGCTTTGTACGGATTTAGTTGTAGAACCTATCATTCACTTATGGTGGCGCCCCACTGTTTGGATGGTAGCTATAGTAGGCATAGTTCGAAATGTCTATGCTGGCTAAGATTAATATTATACTTTCGAAATGTTTTCTACACTATGCACTAATAATAATATCAAAAAATGATTTGATTTTGCGTAGTAAGCATCTTTGACTATCATAAGAAGAAATCTCCTCCAATTCTGCGTTTGCATTGTGTGTGTGGTGGGAGGTCTTATGGTAGTTTCATTTTCCAAAAGCATTTCGAATTGACTTTAAAAATTATTTTGTTGTTATAAAGAATAACTGTTTTACGATCTCACACCAGTCACCATGACTGACTCGGAGTTTATTGTTCCCTTCTAAACTCTGGGTGCCCACAAATTTCCACACGGGCAGTCTAGAGTTAGATTATCAGGATATTCTGGATATTCTGGAGCTTTGGAGATAAGCTGGATGACGAGACGTAGTATTTGTATCTGATATATTTATTCCGCTGTGTATTCTGTATGAGGACAAGTTATATAACTGTCCATTGTTGTATATTGACTCTGATGATTGATGTATGTATAAAATGATATAGTTCTTTGTTTTAGAAGACTAGTGTTTATCTATTATATTTTGTTCCGCTGCGTTATGTGAGATTTTGATATTGTCTCTGTTCTGTATCTGTTGTTGTTCTGTTGTTCTTCTTTCTTCTTCTTCTATCTTTTCTTCTGTCTTCTTCTTTCTAAAACCCTCACTATTGGAGTTTCCGGCCCTCGATTGCTCGGCAGTCGATAAAGTGAGTATCGATGTTGAATTTTCGAAAGTCGAAAATTTCGGTATGTGACAATATCTATCTGTGCACTATAAAAATGATTTACTTTACTTTTCTAATGACTATAACGGTCACATTAATGCAACCAATTTACAAGTTTTAACCATATATAAAATGTAAAAAAATATATATATGAACTGAACTTATGTAATTAATGTGCAACTGTTAATAAAAGGTAATTTCTAATTGATTCCACAATATTTACAAAACCATGAATCCTCTGATATACTTAAAAGTTTGAATATTAATGTGTGTGTGTGTGTCTGTATTATTCTAAAATTCAATTTTTTTTTTCCAAAATCATTCTTGCTTAAAATGAAAGTTTATTTTTATACGTCTCAAAACATGCAACAATTAATAACAAAAGAAATGAATGGACCATGTACATTGCACAACCTTTTTGAAATTCAATTTGTGAAACGTAACCAAATTAACTTCATTAACTCAAATAATATTCAAATTTGTATGCATTTAGTTTTTTTTATCTATGCATAATAAATAAAATTACTTACTATAAAATGAAAACGTTCAATTTGGTTTTCCCAAAATGATCTTTTATTTCCATTAAAACATTAATCCTGTTTAACACAAAAGGTGCGTTTCTTTTATTAAATCTATTAATTGCAATCAACGTTTTCTTCCCTTCTAATTGAAATATTTCAATTACATTAATTACAATTACTTATAAAGTTAAATTTCAAAACAGTCAACTAAAATGGATGAAAAATAGAATAATTGTTTCCTTTAGTCATTTAAACACGTTTATAAATTTGTTGTTTATACAGCAGAGCTATAAATAACTTACTTAAATAAATTATTTTTCTACTCTTGTAATCCATCTATATGCTAAAACACAGTTCAAATACACATATTTACTTCCTTTAAATCAATCATCCTATTCTTTATTTTAATGAAATTAAACCTACATTCACAAATGAAACATCCATTTTATTTGTTATAAATGTTCTTTTCATTAAACTGACTTTCCTTATATTTTCACAAAACATAAGCTACGTTTAATTACATCTATTAATTTACAGTTTGGTGTCCTCTCTATCATTAATTGAAATTATTAAATTACATTATTTTCAATTGTTTACAAGGGTAAATTTCAAAATGGAAAAAAATAAAGGTAATGAGAAATAAAACAATTATTTCCTATCAAACAGTGATTGAAACATATTTATGCACTATTGGATACAAACAGAAATTATACATTTCTTACCAAATAATAGTTTCTCATCTCTGCAATCAATCTTTCAGCTACCAAACATTTCAAATAAATAAACTTATGATTCTTTTTTTTAATAAAGAAACATTTATTATTTCTGATTAACATTTATTATTCCAATCAATTGGAAATTTACATTCAGACAATTACAAATATCATTCAAACCAATATTATTAAAATACACACTAACATTTTTTATCATCCTTATATTGTTGCAAACATATGACATTAATAGAAATTTTAATTAAGCTCATAATTTGTATTAAAATCAAATTTGTATAAATAAAATCTTAATTTTTTTTATTCCTAACAATTTTATTCAAAAAATCTTATTTAATTTACTACTTTTAAATGTTTAAAAATACGGGTCGTTACAATCTCCCCCACTCAAAACTTTTCGTCCCCGAAAAGAAATAAGAAGGAATCCAAAAGTTTGTTATATTTTATTGAAACAGTCAATTTATAAACAATTAAACATACATATTTAAGTTTAATAAAAATTAAAAAAAAACTCCAATTCAACAAAAAAAATCTAAGTCTTAAATTTTGAAAAATTTCGGTAGAGTCTCCTTTGTATAGAGAGGTCCGGAAAAACAATAATATCAATAATTACAATATATGTATCATATTTCAAAAATAAAACACCCCATAAGCCAAAACAACCAATAATTTCGACATATTATTTACGTTTATTCAATTGATTTCTTTTCACATCATTATTTACCTTTTTATTTATTTTCATTCATTCATACAATGTCTTTTTCTTTCTTTCATGTACTTACATAAATTATTTCACAATATTAACTTACGTTTATAACATTTCTTGTACATCAAAAATTTTATTTTTGAAATAATTCCATTGAACACTTCCATTACTTAAGTTTTACCTGTATAATTCCACTACATATTCCTCTGTAACATTTTCAACTTTAACATTTTGGTAAGTTATATATATGTTTTATAGAATGAATTTGAATGTTACACAAGTTTATCTTATTCACTTCAGTTAACAAAATGTTTAATAATTACATCTTCTAAATTTTTCATATTTACAAGTTATTTTCAATTTCTTATATATTTCATTAATCACTTGAAAAACAATTTCAAAATCCCGTAACTTGAGTTCTCAAATTTCCAATTAAATTCATTTTATTTATAAATACTATTTTGCAATCAATATTTATAAAATTCCACTTCCTATGAAACAAATATATCACATACAACTATTAGTACTTCGTAATTAAGTAAATATTCCAGAACATGACTTCCAAATAGCAATTCCAATTTATTTTTCAAGCATATTACTAAAATAAATTTCCCAAATCATTTAATATCTTAAAATTATACATTCAAAGAAACACATATAACTTTACTTAAAATATTTATTTGAATCTTCATTTGCAAATCAATCATCTTTAACACTTTACAAAGATTCATCAATGAAATTTCTTGCTTCCTTTATAAATACCATTTAAAAGTCTTTGAAAACCTTAAATCCATTATTTATAAATTTATTAGTTTTAAATCTCAAAATACTCTTCAAACATCTTTAATAAATTAATAATCATTTAAAAAAGATATAGTCAACAAGGAAAAGAAGGAGGATTTGGAAAAACAGAATATAAGTGAATAAATAAAGCTGAGCAGATAAGGTAGATTCAAAAGAATAGTATCGGGCACGAATAATTAATTCAAACCATAAGAATTTCAACTTCAAATATTAATCAAAATTTCTTTGTTGGAAATACTTTTAAAATAAAATACTGTTATAATAAAATACTTTTATAACTCGATGTTTCAACAAGTTTATCCTCGTTCCTGCAGACTCTGGCAGTGCGTTGATCAGGCGCAAAGCTAGAATTCTCCAGGTACTTAGTAGACTTGTTCCAACACCCAATGAAAATACTGGAAAAACTTTTAAAAACGGATATGGAAAGTACAATCCAAACAAAACAAACAAAACCTTTGTCTAACCATGGTTCGCAGATACACAATGGTTACGCCCGGATCCCCCAGGAAACAATCCATATCCGTAAGCTTTCTCAGCCCTACGAGTTACGCCATGATGACTAGTAGAATGCAGGATACACAATGGTTACGCCTGGATCCCCCAGGAAACAATCCGTACCCCCAGGCAAGACTCAGCCAAGCATTTGCGCTACTATTCGCGACCTACATAGATGCAGGATACACAATGATTACGCCTGGATCCCCCAGGAAACAATCCGTACCCCTAGGCAAGACTCAGCCAGGCAGTTGCGCTATGCAGTCACGATCGTAAGACCATGGGTAACGCCATGGAATTCGAAGGACACTCGAGTATCATATCCGGAAAACCAAAATCAGAGAGAATAATATCGATAGAATGAATCCAAGATGTGGCCACAAATCAGATATCAAGCAGAAGGCACTTTCCATATCTTTACTTCGAAAATATGTATCATATAGTACCTTTTCAAATCACTTTCAAATATCGTACTTATATAAAATCCATTATATATAAGATTTAATTTTCAGATCAAATACTTTTCCAAAATCAAAAGTATATCAAATCATACTTATATAGACTTTAATTATATAAGATTTCACTTTTCAAATTGAGTACCCTTTTCAAATCCATAGTTTTCGAATCAATTTCATACTCATACAAATCAATTTTATATAAGTTCGATAACTCCCAAATCAAGTATTTAGTAGCACAAGGTTTTCAAATTTCAATTTGTTTCAATATCTGTTCAATTTCAAAATCATATATAATTTCACCAAATTATTTCTTCTCAAATTAAATATCTTTAGTTTCAAAGTTTCCAAAATAATAGATTTAGAAAATAAATCCAAATTTCCAAATCAATATAATTTAAGTCAACCAATTCATTTCCAAAATCAAATGTTTTCAAAATCATCTTATACTTACATAAGGTCCATCTTATATAAGGATCAAATCTTTACAAAATAAATTTCGCTGTATGAAGAGCCATATGGGATTGGATATCTTTGCTTTTATGGGTTATATATCTTTGTAATTTAAATTTAAAGTTTTCTTTTAGTAAGCAAAGATATTCTAACCCGACAGCTTTCAATTTCAGCGTCAAAATATATCAATGATATTAGAATATACGATGTACATACGTCATCATTTCGCAAAATCACATTTGATCGCTCGCTCGATCACACAAGTTCGCTTTCGAACTAGTATTGTCCATTCGACTTCCCTAATGCGGACTTCGATATGGTTTCTCGACTAGAAGCCATCAGTCTCCTTGCATAGCCATATACTATGATAGAGAATTCTAGAATTTAGCCCAAAATCCATATCAAATATTCGCCATCAAGAATCGAATGAAAAATCCTAACATGAAATGGTGTAATTCACCTCGAACTTGTGTACTCAAACTTGGATAAAATTAATTATGCGAATAAAACAGCATACGTACAACTTATATATTTATTCCAACTTGTTAAATATATAGTTCCATAAAGATGTTACTAAGTTAAAACATTTAAACTAAATTTTATTCAAAATATTTTGATGACCAAATTATTTTCAAAACATTTCAAATCTAAATTTCATATTAGAAAATTTTAAAATTGCCTTATTCATTTTCTTAACAAACAGTTTCAACTTATTTAAATCATATTACTACATACTTTAACATTCATACCAACTTATATACTTTATACTTTTCAAAATTCTTAGCTTTTGAAAAGTTAACCTTGATTTGGAAGTGCTCGAACCTTCAAAATAGTTGAAGAAATCATTTTCAAATTCAAGAGTTGGAAATCAGCAACAAATTAGTAAATCAATTTTAATAGATAGGGTTATATCAAATCCAAAACTCGAGGGCTGAACACCGGCTCATTTTAAATCGTTTCAAATACATTTACATATATCTTTCGAATATCAAATCATACTTCAAAATTTTGAAATCAAAATTGGTTTCGCAAAATCACTCGCGTAGCGATGCTACTAAAGTGGCCTATCCCTCACTCTGAAACTCGAAAATCAATGTCGATGATGCGTGCACTCATCACCGAAATTATTTTCCAACGACATAAGTGAGTTCTGGACTTCTATTTTCTCAAACTTCTTTTTGAAATTTCTTCGAAATCATTCGAAACTCATTAAAATCATTTGAAACATTTCTTATTTGGAAAATACTTTTAAATCATATTATTATTATATATTTCAAAATCTTAAAACCGGTTACAAAATACCGGAGTTCAATTCTCGAATTTCAAATTTAAAATCCTTTAGTTATAAATCATTTTTAGATAGATCAAATTTCTTATATAATTTTTTTTTCAAAATCCTTTCGAAAACCTCAAATTCTTATTTTAAAAGGGTATATAATCCTTATCGAAAACATTTCAATTTTATATATAGAATAAAATCATACTTATCAAAATAATAATTTCGGTTTAGAAAACAATTTCTAGAATACAAAACCCGATTTTCAAAGGATTATTTGAGAATAGATTTCAACAAAGATAGAGATTCAAATTAGAGGAACTCTAATCAAATAAAATTTCTGATTCGAAGATAGGCTCGAACGAAGATGAGACAATTAACTTACAAAATAGGAGATGGATATACTTATACAAGTCGCGGGTGACCTTAACCGGGTCAACCGTGACTTCAGGAACAAGATCGATGCAGAATTCCAAGAAAACCAACATTCAATCGCAAGAGATAGCGGTATCTAAACCAAAGATATATAAATCTCCGGTGAATCAATGCCAATTGTAAAGGAGTTCCACCCCTTTACAAATCATCCAAAGATTGGCGGGATCGCGTATTCTTATAGAGATCATTCGAAGTGGAGTTATGGGATACTCCAGAATCAAAAGAATACAAATAGGGAGAGACAAGAATGAATTTTGGAACCGCAAGGAATGTTCCAAAGTTCAAAGGAAATCAAGTCAAAAGGAAGAAATTCAAACTCGAACGAAAGTGATTCTGTAAATAAATTTACTATATATGCTAGGTTTTGCCTAGAGCCAAAGCTCTGATACCAACTGTAACGACCCGCTATTTTGAACCATTCAAATCGACAATAAATCCACACATGTCTGACTTGAATAATTCAAAATATCAGATTATTAATTTAAATTTGTCAAAACTCAGCATAAGCAGTAAATAAATCAATCACAGAATCACAGACATAGAGTAATACAATAATACACAGCGGAATAGATAAAATAGTAGTTCATGAAGCTACTATATAAACATCAGAGTTAGAAATAAAATACAGCAGAATATCTCAAATGCAGTGAAGTCTCCAGTACAATAGATGACTTCTCTGAACAAATCAACTAGAAGAGCTGAAAGCTGAGGCGATAGTTGGATCTCCAAAGGAAGCTCCAAACTCCAAGGGTGAGTCTCAAATGCTGTATCGCTCGGTCTGACCCGAGCGTAAAGGAAAACACAAAACACTCGAGTCAGAACTAAAATTCTTATGCAAACTAAATCAAAATTTGATGTAATAAGGTATG
Source organism: Allium fistulosum (assembly GCA_030737815.1). Lineage (NCBI taxonomy): Eukaryota > Viridiplantae > Streptophyta > Magnoliopsida > Asparagales > Amaryllidaceae > Allium > Allium fistulosum. The sequence continues at coordinate 77,611,508 of CM060908.1, read as the reverse complement.
CAAATAACTACATTTTTGAAGGTTCAAATTTCTGGAAATGTTATTGTTTCCATATTCAAAATACAATAGATTTCACAATAGATCCATTCTAGTAACTTACAAATTTACAGAACAATTCCCAATTAAATTTCATAGTTCAAGAGATTTGATTTATAAAAATGTTTCAAAGTTTCAACATTCAATTTTATGGAAACTTCCCAATGTTTCAAAATTTAATTTTGGAAACTTTCAAATAAGGTAACGACGGTTTATTTCCCAAAATCATTTTTATGGTTCAAATGGTAAGCCTAAACATACTAGTTTTTTTTCCTCTCATGTAAATACATGAAATTCATCCGTTTTATATCTTTATTCAGTGCTCAAATAATCAATATGAAAATTTATATGATTACAATAAACTATAGGGTGATAACAAGGATATATCAAAATAAATGAACAAATGCACATTCAATCACAATAGCATCCATCACATCATACAATCAACATTCAAATCAATCAATTCAACAAATCAACCAATTCAATAACATGTTATAGTAATTATTAGTCATCACATATTGGAATTTAGCTATTCAAACTAAATACCAATAAAAATTCCAAACCAACAATCAAAACTTTATCACTATATGACCTGGTTTAACTTGCAATAAAATTTTAGTATTTCGTGAGTGGGTTTAAACACTCACCTTATGGATTTCCGTTTCTTAGTCGGGTTTGGATCCGCTACTACTTCCTCCTATTGATTTATTTCCTTGCTATTTTAATCTTCTTCTTATTTTTACAGAATTTTTTTGGAAGAGATAGAGAAGTTTGTATAGGTCTGAATTTGAAGAAAAGGATTTGGAAAAAGAAGAATGTTTGGAAAAGAAAAAAAAAATTCAAGGAAGATGAAGAATTGAAAAAGAAAACGAAGCTAAAAAAAGAAGCTTTAAAAGAAGAAGAAGATTTGAAGTAAGAATAAGAAAAAGCTTTGAAAGAAAAAAAAAGAGAAGAAGGAGATTTGAAGAAGAAGAAAAAAATGAAGAAGGAAGAAAATGAAGAGAGGAAAAAAAATGAGATGGAAGTTTGTTTGGAGAAATGAAGCTACAAAAGATGAGATTCGAAAAATGAAATGAGGCTACAGAAATGACGATGGAAACAAATGAAAAGCTAATAGAGTATACATAAACAAACTAGGAATTGAAATAAAGTAAAAATATGAATAGTCTTAAAATGGTAGTATTGAAAGAGGTGAAGTAAAGGAATAAATATATCAATAAAGATAAAAATAAATCTTCCGTTTTAAATATGAAGTTTCAGGAGAAAGAATTGCCAATGAAAGGAAGCTACAAGAACTAATGATGCATAAGTAAAATAAACTTCAGAAACGGAGAATAGTAAATGCTAATTAGATGGCATGAATATTAATTTGATGTTCACATTAAAAACGGAAAAATAGAAAAGAAAAGAAAAACTTCAGGTAAAGCATTTGAAAAGAGCAAACGAATAAAGGAGAAACAAATGAATAGAATGAGGCAATTATTAATTAGAAATAAATCAAATGAGGTTATTACTAATTAATAAGAAACGAATGAGTGGGCTAATAATTAAATGGATGCACAAGTGGAGACTACGTTAAGAACTTGAAAACGGAAGAGAGAGAATGGAGGTGATAATAATGTAAAGCAAATGAAGAGACCACATATAACCTATAAACAAACCTTTGGGGTCCAAATTCCAAAACTCACTCCAATTAATTCATATCAATAAACCCAAATATACACATATTTACATAATTTAATTTCATATTAAAACATTCGTTTTATGTCAATATATTTGCATACTACATTAACACAATCAATTAATTAACAATCAATCAATCAATTAATCAACCAATCAATCTATATATTTATTTACGTTACTCAAACCAATTTCATTATTTAATGAATATATATCTATCTGTGCACTATAAAAATGATTTACTTTACTTTTCCAATGACTATAACGTTCACATTAATGCAACCAATTTACAAGTTTTAACCATATATAAAATGTAAAAAAAAAAATATATATGAACTTATGTAATTAATGTGCAACTGTTAATAAAAGGTAATTTCTAATTGATTCCACAATATTTACAAAACCATGAATCCTCTGATATACTTAAAAGTTTGAATATTAATGTGTGTGTGTGTGTCTGTATTATTCTAAAATTCAAATTTTTTTTTTCCAAAATCATTCTTGCTTAAAATGAAAGTTTATTTTTATACGTCTCAAAACATGCAACAATTAATAACAAAAGAAATGAATGGACCATGTACATTGTACAACCTTTTTGAAATTCAATTTGTGAAACGTAACCAAATTAACTTCATTAACTCAAATAATATTCAAATTTGTATGCATTTAGTTTTTTTTTATCTATGCATAATAAATAAAATTACTTACTATAAAATGAAAACGTTCAATTTGGTTTTCCCAAAATGATCTTTTATTTCCATTAAAACATTAATCCTGTTTAACACAAAAGGTGCGTTTCTTTTATTAATCTATTAATTGCAATCAACGTTTTCTTCCCTTCTAATTGAAATATTTCAATTACATTAATTACAATTACTTATAAAGTTAAATTTCAAAACAGTCAACTAAAATGGATGAAAAATAGAATAATTGTTTCCTTTAGTCATTTAAACACGTTTATAAATTTGTTGTTTATACAGCAGAGCTATAAATAACTTACTTAAATAAATTATTTTTCTACTCTTGTAATCCATCTATATGCTAAAACACAGTTCAAATACACATATTTACTTCCTTTAAATCAATCATCCTATTCTTTATTTTAATGAAATTAAACCTACATTCACAAATGAAACATCCATTTTATTTGTTATAAATGTTCTTTTCATTAAACCGACTTTCCTTATATTTTCACAAAACATAAGCTACGTTTAATTACACCTATTAATTTACAGTTTGGTGTCCTCTCTATCATTAATTGAAATTATTCAATTACATTATTTTCAATTGTTTACAAGGGTGAATTTCAAAATGGAAAAAAATAAAGGTAATGAGAAATAAAACAATTATTTCCTATCAAACAGTGATTGAAACATATTTATGCACTATTGGATACAAACAGAAATTATACATTTCTTACCAAATAATAGTTTCTCATCTCTGCAATCAATCTTTCAGCTACCAAACATTTCAAATAAATAAACTTATGATTCTTTTTTTTAATAAAGAAACATTTATTATTTCTGATTAACATTTATTATTCCAATCAGTTGGAAATTTACATTCAGACAATTACAAATATCATTCAAACCAATATTATTAAAATACACACTAACATTTTTTATCATCCTTATATTGTTGCAAACATATGACATTAATAGAAATTTTAATTAAGCTCATAATTTGTATTAAAATCAAATTTGTATAAATAAAATCTTAATTTTTTTTATTTCTAACAATTTTATTCAAAAAATCTTATTTAATTTACTACTTTTAAATGTTTAAAAATACGGGTCGTTACAAAATGTTCCCTATAAAACAATGGTTACGGACAATATATATAGTCATATGGGTTCACTGCAAATTATTTAATATGTCATTCGTTTTCAAAACAGGAATCGGTCCAAATAATCAATCAAACAACAATAACTAACATCCAAGCATTCAATAATACTCTATAGCATCACAGATATTATATAGTTTATTTAAAGGTGAGTAAACTCACCGAAATTCCAACTGGCGATTTTGCGTTGCGGTCCAGTATAAAATCGAACGATGTTCAATTTTAGTCCAAAATTTTACAAGCTCCAAACTTGTAAAGACCCGTAAATTTTAAAGGATTTTAATAATGTAATTTACTGAAATTTTGTGAATTTTTAAATGATTGAATTTGGAAATAAAAATTTGATATTTGAGATACGTCTATTTAAACATTTCAACCGGTAAATTTTCATCTGAAAATTTGGAAGTTTATTTTCTTGTATAATTTTATTTAAATTTAAATCAGTTAATATTTGTTGATAATAAAATGTTTTTCAAACCTGAATATTTTTATACAATAAATTTGTAAATCATCTTCTAAGTGAGACGTCATATTTCGTTTCGTCAAATTTGGACTATTATTGCTCCGTTTATCTTAATTCCTGCATTTTTGCAGGATTTTTTGGTACCGATTGTAACGACCCGTAAATTTCAACTGTTTTAATAACGTAATTAGTTGAAATTTTGTGAAATTTTAAACGATAAAATTTAGAAATAAAAATTTAATATTTGGAATGCGTCTAGTTAAAAATAGCAACTGGGAAATTTTCGTCCGAAAATATGAAAATTTATTTCGTGCGTAAATTCACTTCAATTTAATCAGTTAAAAAGCGTTGAAAATAAAACATTTTCAAAACCAAAATATTTTTACATGGAAAAATTCTAAACCATCTTCTGAGCAAGATTTCAGTTTGTCGTTTTTCCAAATTCGGACATCTTTGGCTCCGTCGTTCTTATTTTCTGCAAAATAGCAGTATTCTGGTACCGATATCGATTTTTATCGGATGATCGTACCACTGATATCTGTATACCGTTTTGATCGTCTCATCGTGCTGATCTCTGCGGTATATTCGTTTGTTTTTTTCGACGTCCGAGGAACGATGAAATCTGCGGAACAATTTCCGTATCGGTTCCGAAATACGGGCTTTTGGTTACATGGCCGTTCATTACCCACCGTATATTACTAATAGCCACTAGCTATTAATATCTTCCTTGAATTCAACTTCTGACTTTTCATTTTCCCAACGGCTTTAGTAAATTCTAACTTTTCCAATTCTACCGGTTCAAATCATTTTCCTTTTCCCTTGAATGTTCACCCTCTATTTTCGTTTAGATTAAAAAAGAAAAATGCTCTGTCACTTGGTTTCCTTTGAAACCCCATTCGTTCTCCTCCTTTTCCCACTTCAAAGATCACGGCCAGCAATCCAAATCCATCTCTTCCCACGCGTGCTATCACCCATTCCCTTCCCACCCTACACAACTGCATGCAAGCACACAAGCTGCCTCGAACTCCATCCCCTCAGCTAAGCTTGGCACACAAACCTTCCTCCTTCCTTTTGGTTTGCCGAGCTCCTCCACCAAGTCGTGCCTCCGCCTAACAACCGCCGTCCACTCGACCACCTTATAGCTCGGCCAAGCGACCCACCTTCGTACCCACATCCGCTCCACCTACCCGCCACCATGAAGCCGACTTCCGTTCACCGAAGCCTAGTCCTTCCCACGCCTCTCCCACCGACCATCTCTAACTTCCTCCCCTGTCCTCTCAGCCGAGGTCCAGCGACAGCCTGTGCCTACCCTCTCCACCTCTTCCGACCTCCGCCTCTACCCGAACATAGCAACAACCCAAACCCCACTTCCGCTATCCACTGCTCCGACCCCACAGCATGTTTATTCGGCCACGCCAACAACCCTCCGCCTCTACGTGACACCCGACAGCCCATACATCTCCCACTGGATCTACTTTCTCATCAGCTCGGCCACAGCCTGCTTAGATCTATCATGGGCAGACTCCTCTTGGTATATATTTTTCGTGCATTATTTATGTATTGGGTTTGTGTGCTGTGTATTAAAAATGGTATCTTTGTTTAAAAATATAGTCTACAAACTTATTTATATATATCCTAAATTTTGTCTACTGCTTACTTTATACAAGTTATCTATTTGTACCCTTGAGTGGATCCTTCCACATATATACGTATTATATAGTTCATGTTTCTTATTTTATATATTTCTAATTTATGCCGGTACATATAGATCTGTGTATTATATATTTACATTTTACTATATTTTATTTTATTATATTATTCTATACCATATTTCATTCTATTGTATTATATATATTTCCAATACTTAATGCACCTGTCTTGTACTTTGTATGTATTTAATAATATGGTGCGTACATGTAAGAATATATTATATTATAGTATATTATATTTTATTATCATATTATATTACGTTATACTATCTATGTCATATAAGTGCTTATAAACTATACGTTTATATATGTAGATTTTAAGTGAAAGGAATTGTGTAAACATAAGTTTTACAAAACCTGGTTGTGTACAGAAGTTATGTTAATGTTTTATTTATCAGATGTATAAGCACTGTTTTGGAAAATAGTATGCATATCTTAGTTATGTAGGTTCATTTCAAATTTATATTATGTGTTGTCTGTATATGAGTAGAAATAGCAAATTTATTGTTTCATATATTTTTCCAACTGTTACACATATCATATAAAAAAAAAATCTTGCTTTGCCGTGTTAGTATGTATGTTTGCCATAGGTTAAGTGTTCATATATAGGGTTAAATTATTCGTATGTATAGTATATTTAAAAAGTATAAGACATGTTCTGAACTATTTACATTGTATACTGAGTTGAGTTTAACTTTATAATATATATAGTTGTGTAAGCTATATGTTATATGGATGTCTAAAATATGTATATATTAAAAGAAGTGTTTATATTTACTGTATATGTACTGATTTCATATTAGTTATGGCTTCTTGGTTATGAAATGTATATATCGGTTTGTGTAAGATTTTAATTGTACAAGATAATTTATATTCTTATCTACGAGTAGAGTTTTGCTAGTATTTCATATATAAACTTATGTCGGTTCTTCAAATAAAATGGCAGTGATACATATATTTGTCAAGCCGAACGTTTTATCTTTATTTTTCCCTCTCTGATAATAATTATATAACTATGTTCATATATGTGTTTGATTAAAGTCTTAATTTTAAATTATATATATATATAAGTTATCTAATATTTGTTTTAAAAAAAAAATCGATTTCATGGGAAAAATAATAATAATATATATATAAATGGTTGTTTCTATCAAGTTAATTCTAATCATTCTCGTCGATTTTCCACTATCAGCTTTGTCCGTTGTGCCTATTATCTTCATCGAATCGTGTCCATCTAGCATTGCTTGGGAATCCATAGCTCATTTCCTTGTCAAATCTATCTAGCCTCGAAAGGTGAGCACTCACTCACGATTAACGTTCTTTTATTTATTAAATTTGATTTCAATTGAAACGACAATTGAAATATGCTGCTGTTGATATATATCTGTTATTACCTGAATCAGTTCACCTGTGACATCTAACACCATTATCTGTTATATATGCAATGATAATCCAGTTTGGTTGTTAATGATTGATTGTTTGATGTTTATATTGGACGTTAAATTGTTAATGATGTAAGTGATAAATAATTTTAAATTGAAATTTACGTAGGATAGTTAGATTTGATATATGTGTTAAAATTGATTAAATGACATTTGTATAATATGACCCCTTTTAACTGTTAAATTTATTGACGTAGGATTTGTTTAATTACATTTTGGACCACTGAACGTATGTTGTTAAATTGATGATGTATGAAATTGTAAATAGATGACAAGTGAAAAACCGTAATGTAATAATCTTTAATCTACATGAAATGATAGTGTGGATTCTAGAAATAATTATATTAATTCGTAGAAATAACAATGCGAATTAATACGGTAATTTCGGGATTATTTGAATTGATTATTTGATTGTTATTGATTGTTGTTATTGCTTGTTTATTTACTTTGACACCATCCCAGTTATCACACTGCAAGTTCCCTTTGATATGCTTTGATTTTGAATGAAATTGGAATCGGGTTGAAATGATAAATACCCAAATTAAACTTTGACCTTAGATATAGAGAATTAAATAAAAACCCGATTGGTCAATAATTTGATTTAAAAATAAACGAAGATTTTATTTGAATAAAGAATATGGTTTTGAAATGAAGTTGAAATTTGGATTTTTATGAAAGGAAAATGTAACGACCCGACTTCCCAGACCCGGAAAATCGAACCATTTAAATTTAGAAGAAGAGGTAGAAGAAGAAAAATAGAAAACAACATCAGAATCTAACCATCGCAGCGGAATGAAATATAATATATATTAACAGATCTTTACACAAATCAAAACTATATCAGTTTTATATAATATAGCATCAGAGTATACACCCGAGAACACACAACATACAACTGGACAATATCCATATCATGTCCTCAATACAACAGAGTACAACAATCAACACAGCGGAATATATATATATAAACAAGTACGGGAGATACGTATCGCCATCCAGCTCATCTCCTGAGCTCCACAGCATCATATCCTGTAACCTATAATACTCGGTCTGACCCGAGCATCATATAAAACAATACCCGAGTCAGTCTGGAATACCAGCGTGAGAAAATCACACTCAAATTGATTATTAAAGTTTCAAAATCCTTTGAAAATAAAAGCATCTCGTAAGATCGCGCCACAAATAAACATGTCGGGTTTTAACCTTACGATAGCTAAAACACTTTATATCAAATCCTCTGATATTATAATAGTGTCTACAGAAAGTAAAATAGAATCTAGCTGAAATGCTTGCATCTCACATTTCAACAATAGTTGGGCCCAATCAAAACCGTACAAGCACGTAGGGAGAATGGATTTCCAACGAATGACTAGGCACTGGGGTACCACCTGTCACAGTACGTGGCCTAGATCACAGTACCGAGGAGTACGCCCGCTCCCCTGCAACACAAAGCCGGAATCATCCCTTACTGGATAATTCCAAATAAAATCACCCCACGGTTGGGATCAGCAACCGCACCACTAAGCCGAAATAAAGGGACATCTAGACAGGGATGACCTTACTCTCAAGTGGGGGCTACCCACGAAGCCTTGCTGCATAACCCCTGATTTTCAGTCATTCCCGGTTGATGAGGTTCGAGGCTAAACGATACCTTTTCAGAACATATCCCTTAGAATGCACATCGTCCACCTGACGATGTCACGAAAGCATTCGTCCATATAAGTCCGTCCCGGGTTCGAACGGAACTGAAGGCACTATTCCTACTACATCCATTTTGGAAACATCCTCAGGATTAGTAGCGACTAGCCCTTGCACTTCACTGCTCCATCTTCGACTCCGAAATCGTTACACGAAACGTACAAACCGGATCGAAGTGGTATTCGAGTCTCCAGACCTAGAATCCCGGTATACGGAAACCCGATCCCGGTCTCTTCGAAACGATCAACGCATTTGGCCAATATTGATAGTCGGTTATTTAACTATCAATTAACATCCACAAGCAACCATCACACAATAAATAATTTCCCACATTATTTATTTGCCCAAATATCTTTCCAAGATATATTTCCGAATTTTCCAAAACTCATTTGAAACAATTTCAAAACGATTCCCGCTTACGGAATTCATTTCCAAATATTTATTTCAACTGAATCGCCAAGTACAAAATACCTATAGATTTTAAAATAATTTTAAAACACTTTATTATAAATATACTTTAACATTGAAATCAAACTACCTTAATACTTTATTAAAAATATATACTTTAAAATAAACCACTTTATAAATATAAACTAAATTTCTCCTTTTAAAACATAATAGCAAATCACTTTTATATAATTACTACAATAATAGATTTTTGAAAATACTTACTTAGGAAATTAACATTTAGAAATAATAAATTTTCTAAAACATGCTTTTTAAAACACAATTAGAACTTTTAACTTATATTAAAAATTGCTTTGAAAACGTACTTGGCTATCCAGGGAATACACTTTCTTCCATATCCTTTAAAAATAAATCACCATTTATTTTTAAACACATTTACATTTCTCAATAAATTCCCACCTTGAATTTATATTTAAAATATCCACCGATATTTCATTTCACTTCATAACCCAGTTTATAAATTTTAAAATCTCATTCTCTTTTAAAAATCCAAGTTTTTAAACACTTAAATCAATTTCCAATTGATTTCCATTTTGCTTTACTTTGAAATAAATTTCCCTATTTACTTCAATTATTTCAAATACATTAACTTTCATATTTTATTTCTTTATTATGAGTTGAAACCCTTTTAACTAGAATACCAATTTCGGATTTCCAAACTTCTTCAATTAATATTTTAATTAAATTCAATCTTTAAATTTCAATAAAATCAATTCTTTTATATTTTTAAATAATATCACTTTAGTTAAAGATTTATTTCTTCCCTGTTAAATTCAAAATCTTCTTTTCCCATATTTGTTCGAATTTAGAAATTTCTTTATTTCTTTTACAATTCCTTATTTAATTTATTCGAATTCACTAGAATTATTTAACTTGAATTTTACTCTTTTATTTCTTTCCAAAAATCCAATTCAATTGCTTTTGATAACTCATTATACTGGGAAATTCAATCCAACCAGTTTATCCAATATAAATCATCACAGGATATCAACAATCATATCACAGAATATTTAAAAAAAATTAAATATTTTTAGGAATCCAGTTGGATCCCTCCAACCTGTTTCCCTGCATCCACAGATGTTAGCACAATACCAATTCCACTTCGAGGTGGAATATCGCGGTATATGGGTTTAATATAATATCATCCGCTATTATGCGGCGCATAGGGTCTCATCCACTATATAAATGCGGGAATATCAACAACTCAAATATATACATAAGCCAATATGTATATATTGCTATATATATGCTACTATATATACTATCACATCCAATCAATCCAAACAATCATTCAATAAATATTTAAATTTAACCAATTAAATTTAAATTATAATTTAACTGAGTGAGATTAACTCACCTTTGATTTGTCCTGCCAATCCGACATAAACCAGTTTGTTTCCTTTACGAATTCAGACCTTGTATAAGCATTATAGGGTTTATTAATATTCGAACAAACCGAACAATTAATTGCCATTTTAGTAAATCTATTTTAGTTTTTAACTAATAATTTAATCTAAGTAAATAATAAATTTTAAACTAATTTCCCTTTTTAAAATCTTTCAGTAACTAAATAAAATCTAAATAAGTTTATTAAATTAACATATCTTCATGCTATCTTATTTGAAAATAACTAATAGATTTAAATTGTATTTATCCATTTTCCCTTGAAACTATAAAATCTGATTTTTATTATAACTACTCAACTTTGAAAATCCCAAAATCTATATTCTATATAACTTTCCAGTTTAAAACATTTAAAACTGCTGCCCTCATAAATCTTATATAAATTCTCTGAACATCTTTAAATTTCTGTATTATTATTTTTTTTTTCTCCCAGTCTTATCTATATATATATTTACTATCTTAAATTTAAACTTTAGCCTAGCAGTAAAAATAACTTCCTGACTTCCTACTTATGCTTTTATATACATATGTAAATTCGCACAGTTAAAAGTGGAAGCAGAAACCATACCCACTACCGTAGCTTCGCGAACATGACTGGCAAACTGGTACCACGCGTGCGTCCCAGCTCAAATCTCGAAACCCCAAACTCTAATTGCTCGCGACCTTAGGTCGAGATGCGCACGAGCTCCAGCTCGTCTCCCTGCCTCGAACGCGCCTGGGTGTCATTGCTTCCTCCTTTCATCTGGCCTCGAGACACCCCAGCTCGAATCGAAGGCCACACTTGCCTTTAAATCGAAACCCAAGCAAAACGAGATCGTCAAACTGTCGAGTTCCTCCGGCTACGCCCCTCCAGATCGCGATGACTTCGCGTTGATTCGAGAATGAAATAAAAGGAAATCGAGCCGCGATTATTAATTTGTTTTTAACTGAGATGCTCCGTTGTTTTTTTTTTGAATTTGTCAAGGGAGATTGCGATTTATAAGAGAAGAGAAGGGAAAGAGAACGGTATTCGATTTCGTTATCTGAAATGAAGAGGGAAAAGAAATCGTTCGGCCATTGATTTTATTTCTTTGATTTCGTTCTGAGGAAGATTGCGTGATGTTAATAAAAGAGGGAACACGATGGAAAAGAAGTCGGCTTCTAACAGAGATAGGTTGGCTGAAGACAGTATAGGGTGGCTGTTGATTTAACAATTATATTTTACATAAAAAAAATCTCGATTAAAATTTCAACGTGTTTACTAATCGTATGCTCACACAAAAACTCCGAACACTACGAAAATTGAAACTCGATAATAATACAATATTACGGATCCAATAGAACTGGTTCCGTCAACTTCCGAGACCGTGCCTCGGAAGGCTATTGTTTAAGTTCAATTTAAACAATATAATTTCAAAACTGAACAAAACGCTTGAAATTCAATTTTAAAAGTTTCATCACCTTCAATATTAACAATATAAATTTTCCGAACCTTTAAACTATTTTTAACAGGCTCAAGACTCAGAATTCTCTATTTTACCCTATTTTCAATTATTTAATTCAATAATCTATCATCCAATAAATACTGTATATTTGAAATTAAAGTTAAAATTTAACCTTCGAATATTTAAAATAAATTAAATATTCCCATTTCAAATATAAAAAAAATTCCGGGTCGTCACATTCCTCCCCCCTTAAAAGAATTTCGTCCCCGAAATTACCAGTTAGGAAGAATGATTCTATTTTCGTTAACTATTTTCCCAATCCAAATAGTTTTTAACAATTAACTCCACAAATCTTTTTATCACAGACACACTATCCTTTCCCACCTTTCAAACTTAGCTATAAGTTTCTCAAACAACATCACTTACTTATCAATTCAAATTTAATTCAAATTTTAAATTATCAAAAATTTCTCAAAATTTTTCTAACTCTCTAAATTTTCGAAAAATTTTGCCAGCGTCTCCTTTGCGCGACTAGCTCGGCACTACTACAAAATGGCTCTACGGCCTCCCAATCTCAAAAAGAAAACAAAAAGCCAAGTGGCTGGATCCAAAACCCAATCAAATTTCATATAGAAATTCAAATACATACCTTTTTGTCGGGCCATTAAATTTTTATCTTCTAAAATCAAAAATCCCAATTATCCATTGCTTTTATACACCTGTATATCCTACTAAGCAATAATATTCAATCACAATTCCAAAGTCATTTTATACTTTCCTTTACAAATTTTCAATATTTGTTTTACTTAAGCCCGTACGATGCACATATATCATCCGTACGCAATATCACATTTGATCGCTCAATCGATCACACAATTTCACTTCCGAACTAGTATCGTCCACCCGACATCCTAGTGCGGACTCAGATTTGGTTTCTTGATCAGAAACCGTCATTCTCCTTGCATAGCCACAAACTATGATAGAGAATATCCAGAATCAATCAACAATCCATATCCAGGCTCGCCGTCGAAAATCGAGTGAAAAATCCTGATTCGGATCGATAAACTATCTCGAAATTCTGTGTTCGACATCTGGATCAAATAGCTATGCGAATAAAATAATATACGTACATCCTACGTATAAATTCCAATTGATTACCAATTATATCAATTCCCTTTTTATTCACATTCAGTTTGATTACATTCACTTATCCACAATTTTCTCGTTTCACAACTTCAAATTTTAATTGTCATTCAATTATTTATCTAGAATAACTTTCCTCAATACCAAATTACTTAAGAATCTCACCATATTCCTTAAGTTCAAAAATAAATATTTTACATACTGCTTATACTTATTTTCACTTCACTATTGAAGTTCATATTCATTTTTAATCACTTTTGTCTTTATAATTCTATTTGATTTCAATTTGGCTTCCACTCGAATATTTAATTAGTTGCACTTACTAATTAATTTAAATTTCGATTAACAGTTTATTCGCAAACTTCACTTCTTTAGTTCCTTCGATTTCACTTCACCTTACATTCATATTTGAATTAGATTTCAATATCCAGTTTCAATTTCATTTGCTTAACAAATTTAAATCATTTATCGTTAATGAAAATTTTCAAAATTTTCAAAAATTTTCTAACTTCCAAAATTTACGAAAAATAATTGGCAGAGTCTCCCTTGTACGGAGGGACTTCTGCGATATCGTAGGATGCACAAATATATATATACATCGGCCTCAGGCCGGAAATCACAATATATATCAATATAAACAGTTCATATTTCCTATTTTTAATTACTTTGCGTAGGCGTACCTTTATTTAGCATTTTAAAGCAAGCAGTTTATTAAATTTGCAATTTGCGCGTCCAAATACAGCCAAACGACTTCCCTGAACCTGTACTAACTCAATTTAAATATGTAAGTGCCAAAATCATGTAACTTAACAACATTTTACATATTTACTAGCAAACATTCCAGTTTTAATAAGCAATGTAGATTAAACAACACTTATAAGCAATTTATAGGTTTCCAACATTTATTAAAATTGTTTACAGCCCATTTATATACAACTTCATTCAATTTAAATGGTTTAAAACTCAATCTCTTACATTCAATTCATTTTAGCAAAACAAACTCATATTTAATTCAATTGATCTCAAAATCAATTTATTTAACTTCTACCAACTTATAGAATTTATTTAATTCTCGTTTTCATCAAACGATAATTATCTCTATGCAAATTCACTGATATTCATGCAAATAATTGATCACTTAAGTTAAACTCCATTTTTACAGTTCCATTTATACTTAATTTCAATCCATTTTAATTTATTCACCCCATCCATTGGTATTTTATTTCTTACTGACCCAAATTTCCATTCAAATCCATTTTATTCAAGCACGACAACCTCCCATGCTCGTATACCATTAATTCACTAAGCTTTTAATTAATGACTTCCGAAGCCAAGCTTCTATTAACTTCAAACTTAAGTAAATTTTCTTTAGTTTAGTCCACTTCAAAACGTAAGCTAACCTCATTCATTATAACTTTTAATCTTCCAAATTCAATCCATTCTCGACTAACTTAGTATATTATAATACCATTTCCAATTTATTTCTACTCTCTTGAGTTTTATTTGCAATACAAACCATTTATTTTAATTCAATTCCATTTCTAATTGATTTCGTTCAATTTATTTTACATCGAATATTCCTTTCATAATTCATTTACAAGCAAAACACTTGTCACATCAAATTGATATCTGACTTGCATTCAACCGATTCAAGTTCATTCTCCATATTTCATTTACCAATTTATTATCAATTTGTTAATTCCGGGTTTATTCCCAATATTTTTATTATTCCATAAACAACTTTAAATAAGATCCCAGAGTTTAAAACAATTCTCCAAAATTTCAAAATCACCTTTGAAATCAACTACATTCAAATTCCTTTGGTAAATTCAATTATCCCTTTGAATTTCAAAACCAACCCAGTTCACCATCATTTCCAACTTAAAACAGTTTGGTAGCAATTTCTCTTTGGAAACTCGAAAATGAACACCGATGATGTCGCGATCATCATCGGAATTATTTTCCAGTGACCGGAAGAGAATTAAATGCTTTTATCTCTTTAAAAACATTTAAAATACTTTTAAATTCCAAATCTCTCCATATTCAATTTCAATTCAAAAATATTTTCGAAATAATATCCTTATTATTTCTCCAAAACCCTTTTTGAAAACCATTTCCAAATCCCAGGAATTTAAATTTTTCCCAAAAATTCCAAATTGCAATTCCTTTAAATCTACATTCAAATATTCTCTGGAATTTTATTTCAAATTTTGAATCACATATGTATATGAAGTTTTATTTCAACTTATAAATTACATATATAATTTATTTTCTCAAATTCCATTTGTTATATAAATTTATTCTTTAACTTTGGTTATAATTCAATTTCTTATTCAATTTCCTCCTACTGATGATAATTTATTATCATCATCTAACAACCAAACATCCAAATATAACTATAATAATTTATAAAAATTATTTCTTTCATATACAAAAATAATTTGGGTAAAATTATTTCATCTACCCATATTAAAACAATATTGTGTCGAATTGTTCTATTCGAGTGTTTAGAAACCCCTTCGATCCAGTTTCGAGGCTGTGCCGACGAAGGTTCATATGTCACTCAATAAATCAACCAACATAATATAAAACCATTTTATATTCACTAACAAATACGCGCTCATATCTATTAATACTCTCAAAATTCCCACCAGAGCCAAGGTTATCGCTAGCCTAAGCTCTGATACCACTGTAACGACCCGACTTCCCAGACCCGGAAAATCGAACCATTTAAATTTAGAAGAAGAGGTAGAAGAAGAAAAATAGAAAACAACATCAGAATCTAACCATCGCAGCGGAATGAAATATAATATATATTAACAGATCTTTACACAAATCAAAACTATATCAGTTTTATATAATATAGCATCAGAGTATACACCCGAGAACACACAACATACAACTGGACAATATCCATATCATGTCCTCAATACAACAGAGTACAACAATCAACACAGCGGAATATATATATATAAACAAGTACGAGAGATACGTCTCGCCATCCAGCTCATCTCCTGAGCTCCACAGCATCATATCCTGTAACCTATAATACTCGGTCTGACCCGAGCATCATATAAAACAATACCCGAGTCAGTCTGGAATACCAGCGTGAGAAAATCACACTCAAATTGATTATTAAAGTTTCAAAATCCTTTGAAAATAAAAGCATCTCGTAAGACCGCGCCACAAATAAACATGTCGGGTTTTTACCTTACGATAGCTAAAACACTTTATATCAAATCCTCTGATATTATAATAGTGTCTACAGAAAGTAAAATAGAATCTAGCTGAAATGCTTGCATCTCACATTTCAACAATAGTTGGGCACAATCAAAACCGTACAAGCACGTAGGGAGAATGGATTTCCAACGAATGACTAGGCACTGGGGTACCACCTGTCACAGTACGTGGCCTAGATCACAGTACCGAGGAGTACGCCCGCTCCCCTGCAACACAAAGCCGGAATCATCCCTTACTGGATAATTCCAAATAAAATCACCCCACGGTTGGGATCAGCAACCGCACCACTAAGCCGAAATAAAGGGACATCTAGACAGGGATGACCTTACTCTCAAGTGGGGGCTACCCACGAAGCCTTGCTGCATAACCCCTGATTTTCAGTCATTCCCGGTTGATGAGGTTCGAGGCTAAACGATACCTTTTCAGAACATATCCCTTAGAATGCCCATCGTCCACCTGACGATGTCACGAAAGCATTCGTCCATATAAGTCCGTCCCGGGTTCGAACGGAACTGAAGGCACTATTCCTACTACATCCATTTTGGAAACATCCTCAGGATTAGTAGCGACTAGCCCTTGCACTTCACTGCTCCATCTTCGACTCCGAAATCGTTACACGAAACGTACAAACCGGATCGAAGTGGTATTCGAGTCTCCAGACCTAGAATCCCGGTATACGGAAACCCGATCCCGGTCTCTTCGAAACGATCAACACATTTGGCCAATATTGATAGTCGGTTATTTAACTATCAATTAACATCCACAAGCAACCATCACACAATAAATAATTTCCCACATTATTTATTTGCCCAAATATCTTTCCAAGATATATTTCCGAATTTTCCAAAACTCATTTGAAACAATTTCAAAACGATTCTCGCTTACGGAATTCATTTCCAAATATTTATTTCCACTGAATCGCCAAGTACAAAATACCTATAGATTTTAAAATAATTTTAAAACACTTTATTATAAATATACTTTAACATTGAAATCAAACTACCTTAATACTTTATTAAAAATATATACTTTAAAATAAACCACTTTATAAATATAAACTAAATTTCTCCTTTTAAAACATAATAGCAAATCACTTTTATATAATTACTACAATAATAGATTTTTGAAAATACTTACTTAGGAAATTAACATTTAGAAATAATAAATTTTCTAAAACATGCTTTTTAAAACACAATTAGAACTTTTAACTTATATTAAAAATTGCTTTGAAAACGTACTTGGCTATCCAGGGAATACACTTTCTTCCATATCCTTTAAAAATAAATCACCAATTATTTTTAAACACATTTACATTTCTCAATAAATTCCCACCTTGAATTTATATTTAAAATATCCACCGATATTTCATTTCACTTCATAACCCAGTTTATAAATTTTAAAATCTCATTCTCTTTTAAAAATCCAAGTTTTAAACACTTAAATCAATTTCCAATTGATTTCCATTTTGCTTTACTTTGAAATAAATTTCCCTATTTACTTCAATTATTTCAAATACATTAACTTTCATATTTTATTTCTTTATTATGAGTTGAAACCCTTTTAACTAGAATACCAATTTCGGATTTCCAAACTTCTTCAATTAATATTTTAATTAAATTAAATCTTTAAATTTCAATAAAATCAATTCTGTTATATTTTTAAATAATATCACTTTAGTTAAAGATTTATTTCTTCCCTGTTAAATTCAAAATCTTCTTTTCCCATATTTGTTCGAATTTAGAAATTTCTTTATTTCTTTTACAATTCCTTATTTAATTTATTCGAATTCACTAGAATTATTTAACTTGAATTTTACTCTTTTATTTCTTTCCAAAAATCCAATTCAATTGCTTTTGATAACTCATTATACTGGGAAATTCAATCCAACCAGTTTATCCAATATAAATCATCACAGGATATCAACAATCATATCACAGAATATTTAAACAAAATTAAATATTTTGAGGAATCCAGTTGGATCCCTCCAACCTGTTTCCCTGCATCCACAGATGTTAGCACAATACCAATTCCACTTCGAGGTGGAATATCGCGGTATATGGGTTTAATATAATATCATCCGCTATTATGCGGCGCATAGGGTCTCATCCGCTATATAAATGAGGGAATATCAACAACTCAAATATATACATAAGCCAATATGTATATATTGCTATATATATGCTACTATATATACTATCACATCCAATCAATCCAAACAATCATTCAATAAATATTTAAATTTAACCAATTAAATTTAAATTATAATTTAACTGAGTGAGATTAACTCACCTTTGATTTGTCCTGCCAATCCGACATAAACCAGTTTGTTTCCTTTACGAATTCAGACCTTGTATAAGCATTATAGGGTTTATTAATATTCGAACAAACCGAACAATTAATTGCCATTTTAGTAAATCTATTTTAGTTTTTAACTAATAATTTAATCTAAGTAAATAATAAATTTTAAACTAATTTCCCTTTTTAAAATCTTTCAGTAACTAAATAAAATCTAAATAAGTTTATTAAATTAACATATCTTCATGCTATCTTATTTGAAAATAACTAATAGATTTAAATTGTATTTATCTATTTTCCCTTGAAACTATAAAATCTGATTTTTATTATAACTACTCAACTTTGAAAATCCCAAAATCTATATTCTATATAACTTTCCAGTTTAAAACATTTAAAACTGCTGCCCTCATAAATCTTATATAAATTCTCTGAACATCTTTAAATTTCTGTATTAATTTTTTTTTTCTCCCAGTCTTATCTATATATATATTTACTATCTTAAATTTAAACTTTAGCCTAGCAGTAAAAATAACTTCCTGACTTCCTACTTATGCTTTTATATACATATGTAAATTCGCACAATTAAAAGTGGAAGCAGAAACCATACCCACTACCGTAGCTTCGCGAACATGACTGGCAAACTGGTACCACGCGTGCGTCCCAGCTCAAATCTCGAAACCCCAAACTCTAATTGCTCGCGACCTTAGGTCGAGATGCGCACGAGCTCCAGCTCGTCTCCCTGCCTCGAACGCGCCTGGGTGTCATTGCTTCCCCCTTTCATCTGGCCTCGAGACACCCCAGCTCGAATCGAAGGCCACACTTGCCTTTAAATCGAAACCCAAGCAAAACGAGATCGTCAAACTGTCGAGTTCCTCCGGCTACGCCCCTCCAGATCGCGATGACTTCGCGTTGATTCGAGAATGAAATAAAAGGAAATCGAGCCGCGATTATTAATTTGTTTTTAACTGAGATGCTCCGTTGTTTTTTTTTTTGAATTTGTCAAGGGAGATTGCGATTTATAAGAGAAGAGAAGGGAAAGAGAACGGTATTCGATTTCGTTATCTGAAATGAAGAGGGAAAAGAAATCGTTCGGCCATTGATTTTATTTCTTTGATTTCGTTCTGAGGAAGATTGCGTGATGTTAATAAAAGAGGGAACACGATGGAAAAGAAGTCAGCTTCTAACAGAGATAGGTTGGCTGAAGACAGTATAGGGTGGCTGTTGATTTAACAATTATATTTTACATAAAAAAAATCTCGATTAAAATTTCAACGTGTTTACTAATCGTATGCTCACACAAAAACTCCGAACACTACGAAAATTGAAACTCGATAATAATACAATATTACGGATCCAATAGAACTGGTTCCATCAACTTCCGAGACCGTGCCTCGGAAGGCTATTGTTTAAGTTCAATTTAAACAATATAATTTCAAAACTGAACAAAACGCTTGAAATTCAATTTTAAAAGTTTCATCACATTCAATATTAACAATATAAATTTTCCGAACCTTTAAACTATTTTTAACAGGCTCAAGACTCAGAATTCTCTATTTTACCCTATTTTCAATTATTTAATTCAATAATCTATCATCCAATAAATACTGTATATTTGAAATTAAAGTTAAAATTTAACCTTCGAATATTTAAAATAAATTAAATATTCCCATTTCAAATATAAAAAAAATTCCGGGTCGTCACAGAAACTGTTAATATGTAATAACCCGAAACAAAATATTAACAATGTAATTGAGAAAAATGTTGTTTAATTTGAGAAATGATTGAATTAAGTTTGAAATTATAATTAAGTTTGAAATTATTAAACTTGGAAATGATTTAATAATTAAGTTTGAAATTATAATTAAGTTGAAATTATTAAACTTTGAAATTATTTAATAATTAAGTTTGAATTATTTAATAATTAAATAAGATTGAATTATTCAATGATTAAATTGAATTGAAATTCTTTAATAACAAAATAGGAACTTTTGAATAAGTGGATTTTACTTCGTAATAATTGAAATTGAGTTTTCTTTATTAATTTAGTTTTGGAAAATTATTCAAGAAAGTAAATAAGCGAAATGGAATTTCTTTAACAAGAAATGAAAATGTGATATTTTGGAATTGATGTAAGACTTGAAATTGAAAGAATTGATTTTACGAATTTAATTTAATTCAAAATTGTAAGTTTTGATTTAATGAAGTTGAACTTAAGAAATTGATTTAATGAATTGGAAATTTAATAGAAATTGTTTGAATGGCAAATTAACTTAACGAATATTAAACGAAATCGATAAATGAATTTGAAATTGATTTGAATGTTAATTCAAATGATTTGGAAGGAAACGTATATACGAATTTGAATCAGTATTTGAATGGTTTTAAATAAAGATTGGAATTGAATTATAAGGTTTTGAAATGATAATTTGGAAGTTTTGAAACGTAAAGTATGGAAAATGGGTTTTGATAGACAAATGAAATATTGATTTACGAATTGAAACTGAAATTGAAATTGATTTGGTTTTGAAATAAATAAACGACCAATCGGTGAAATAATTACGGAAGTTATTAAACAGACCGGAATTCGGTTATGGGTATACTCTCTATCTAAACCGAAAACCACTTTAATAATTAAGCGCGGAGTGATGATCCAGAATGAAGTGGTTGGAATGATGTACGTGTTGACTGAAGAAAGAGAACGATAATGGATAGCCTTGACACTTGTGTCAAATTGGAAATGACTAAAACAGGAGCTGTGCCGGGCCAATGGAGGATTGATACCTCAAGTGGACACACTTCTTCGAACTACTTATACTTGTTGTCGATTGGTGCACCCTTGATTTTGGGAGTGTTGTCTCACGGTGTTGCGGGCGCTGCGGCGTTGCGTTCTCACCAGTCCGGATCAGGCGAACGATAGTATCACTGCCTTGGGTATTGCCTCATGTGCCTTGTCATACTTGTATTCCATTTATGCGCGACCACTACGAATTTGTTTTGTACCTTGAGTATATGGATTTCCCTCTGGTGACTTCCGGTTTTGGGGAAACTACGGTCTTGTATATGCTTTTGGGAATAAAAATGTGTTAAGGGTGGAATGGGCCATGACTTAACGCTATTTTGATATCTTTATATTACTGATAGACATTATCTACTTATCGTACACTACTACCTAGTAGATAGTTTAACGGATCCTTAAAGGATGGTTATTCCAAACATCCTTTGAGTTACTTGTATTTCAATTGCTATTTCACTTGAGTTGGATTTATTAATATAAGAATGTTAATCCTGACTCGAGTGTCTTGTGTTTTTGCTTTACGCTCGGGTCAGACTGAGTGTACCAGTATTCGAGACTCACCTTTGGGTCAGACTCGAGTGTACCAGTGTTTTTGCTTGACTTTCGGTTCCCTTCCACCTTTCACGTTCACTTTTATTTACTGCTCTTCACCTCTTCTCTTCTTTATTTCATCTTCCTCTCCCCTTTTATTATTCTTCTATGAGAAAACAAATTTATACCAACCTTCACCTTCCTCATATTTCCGCCTCTTCCATTTTCGAGCCCATCGTCACCACTACACCAGGAGCTGACCACACTTCACCGTTTCCCCACCACTACCCAGATCCTCCACGGCTGAGGCCCCAGCAGCTCCAAAACCCACGTCACAACCACCAGACCATGCCGAGCATCTCACCCATGCCGCAAAACACCGCCTCACGTGCCCAACCTCTCTCCTCCTCTGCCTATGCATATATGCAGTAAGTTATTGTATATATTAATAATTTTACAAGCTATATTTTATGATGATTTTATAAGTTTGTAAACCTGTTATATATATATATATATTTGTTTATAATATATATTATATTTAGAAGAAGCACAAATCATGTTTTGCAGCACATATGTTTAAAAGCATCAATCTGGTTTGTTTATATGAGGGTATAGAATATAAGGTATATATATATAAGTATGCTAGTATAGTGTATATATTATATATAGTGTGTACTATATGAGTTACGTTTATATAGGCCGCATATATATAAAGGTATAACCTGTATGTGATACGTCTATTTGTATATAAGAGCTTATATAGGTCATGTGATATATTATTATATATATAATACAATATGTTTTATATAAATTGATATTAGATCTATTGTATTGTATTTATAATTTATATTAAAGTAAGTTGTTTATTTTATATATAAATATAAACTAATTTTGGTTCTTGATTCCCAATCTAACAGCTTTGTTCGTTGATTCGGGCCAATCTTGCTTCGTTTGGAATTCGTGCTGGTTTGTAACTAATCTCATTTTCGAATATTTATAGTCTCGAAAGGTGAGCAATCACTCACGATTAACGTTCTTATATTTATTAAATTTGATTTCAATTGAAACGACAATTGAAATATATTGCTAAATTAAACTGTAAATTTTATAATTGCTATATATGATATGCTATTATCTGAATTGTTCATCTATGGGATAAGACACCATATCCTATTGTTGATATTTTATTAATTTGTTATTGATGATATATGCCTGTTGTTGATATGTTATATTTATTATCATAACTGTTTTCACTCTGCAAGTTCCCTGTTAGTATCTAATTCCCTATGGGTTGAAATGATACATACCCGAACGATCTTGTAGAATAGGAGAAAATCGTTATGGGTTAAAATGATAAACCCAATCGATTTTCATTGAATTGAATTTGGGATTGCGGGTTGAAAAGATATATACCCGTATATATTTAAATTGCGGATTGAAATGATAAATATCCGTATCACTTGACCATAGGATAGGAAATTATATACTGGCACCGTTGGTCTATATATATATATTGAAAAATGATTTTCAAGGTTTTGAAAAGAAATATATGTGGTTTTAATAAATATCGATTTTAAGATATTATATCTTTAATATAGATTTGATAATAATTTTAATAAATTGAGTTGGACCGAGAAATGGAAATTAATTTAAAATTTTCTTAAATAAAGCCGATTTGAAACCTATTAAATTTTAGATTTTAAATATACGAATTTATAACTTGATTTTGATTTAAAGTGATTAAATGAATATTTCAAGTAAGTAAATTGAAGGGAATATTTAGTTTACATAAATTGTAATTTAAGGTTTTATTTAAATGATATTGGATTACTAAGTGAATTTTTCAACATTAACTAATGGTAAGGTTGAATTTGAAATATAAATGAATTTAAGCTTTGAAATCTATTGAAATTGAAATGGTTTAAATTGTAGTTTATATATGTATTTGAATTGATATAAATTTTAATTGGTTTTGAACTGAATTGAAATTGGCGAATTGAGATTTAATTTGAATTTTGGAATTCGATTTGATCTGAATCGATTTGTGAAATTGAGGAAACTATATAAAGTATTTTAATATATATAAGTATTTTACTTTATGGATTATTTTAATATAAACTATTTTTAATGTAAAATTATTTTAATATACAACTATTTTATTATATAGACTATTTTATTATATAAACTATTTTTATTTTTATAATCTAATTTATTACATATATTATTTTCTATATCTAAACTGTTTGAGTGGAAAGTATTATGATTCCAAAGTGTTATGATTTCCAAAGTGCTATGATTTCAAAAATGTTTTGATTTCGAAACGATTATAATTTTTGAAAGTGTTACGATTCTGGAAATGAATATTATTTAAGCGAATAATGATATTGAATTATTATGGTTTCGAAATGAATATGATATTTTGATTTTGAAGTATGAACTATTTGAAAATGACCAAGGTGTTATAATAACGTTTGGATGTTAAAGAGACCGGCAACGGATATTGTCATACTCTCTGCCAATACCAAAAACCACTTTAACAACTGTGTACGTGGTGGAGATTCCAGAAATGAAGTAGGATTGTTTGACGACGATTCTATATGGTATGTGTAACGCCCCACCTCTATACCCACGCTAACCAAGAACACTACGATGTAGTGCTGTCAATTAGCACGGAGAATAAGGCTGTTGAGGAGCGACCATCCATGTAACTTCTTTGCGCGAGCACCGATATGTCAGATAGAATATAATGCATATCTTTTAAAGAGGAAATCCAACATACCGATACAAACACAAAGCTATCACACGGTGGCGATATATAATCTTCGGAAACAAATATAGAAATAAACATAACACAAATCAGTCACAGACAATTCATATCACAAAGGCGGAATAAGATATGAATATTACACCTAAAAGTGTACATCAGAGTAGTGGTCAAATAAGATCCACAATAACACAAAAGAATAGATACAAGTGCAAGACAATAGAATACGTATACATCAAGGAGTCTCATCACAAATTCATACAACAAAAACCTACTAAACTAGAGTAGTTAGCCAAAAGTCAGAAGATGGCTCCAGATAAGAAGTCATGATGAAGCACCTGTAAAAACTCAGTCTGACCCGAGTATTATTTAAGAAGAAAATAATAAACGGATCAGTCTAGCTATAATTATCAGATAAAATGAGATAGAATATGAGATATGATAATAGAACGTATGATAACAAAAAGGTGTCATACTATGAAAAGTATACATTAGAAATCTCACAAAAGTCATACAATATCTCAATAATCTCAAAACAGAGAAAAGAATGTCATATTCTTAATTTAATTCACCAAGCCACAATAAAATGACATACTCATCAATGTTAATGGTAAAAGCTGGTGAAACATAAATTTCCAGAAATCAATAATTAGAAATCCAGAAATCACAAGAAAAGGATGGCCAATCCCAAACAGGAGCATGAATGCCGGTACATTGACGTAGTGCAAACGGTACGTCCAATGAACCAGAAAGCCAAGACATCGATGTAGTACAAACGGTACATCAGATGAATCAAACATTGACGCAGTGCAAACGGTACGTCCAATGAATCGGAAAGACAGAGACATCGATGTAGTACAAACGGTACATCAGATGAATCGAACATTGACGCAGTGCAAACGGTACGTCCAATGAATTGAACAATGACGCAGTGCAAACGGTACGTCCAATGAATCAGAAAGACAATACAATTCAGAACATTGACGTAGTGCAAACGGTACGTCCAATGAATCAGAAAGCCAAGACATCGATGTAGTACAAACGGTACATCAGATGAATCAAACATTGACGCAGTGCAAACGGTACGTCCAATGAATCAGAAAGACAGAGACATCGATGTAGTACAAATGGTACATCAGATGAATCGAAACACATTAAAAGTACTTGGGTTGCCAGCCCACAAAGAAATGAGACGAAGCTCAATAAAATGAAGTACAGTCCTTCATATGGACAAAGAGACATCGCACAATTGCTAGTCTAAATCATAAAATGATCATCATGATCAGCGAGAAGTGTCAATCACACCAAGCTAGTAAATATATGAGTTTAGCTTCATGTCCCATAACCACTTGCTTAACTTAAATATTTACGAACAAGCTGTAAATCTTCACTAGGAAATTGTCACAAAAAGGGTTCAATCGAACAAGTCCAAGAGCTAACCGACGAAGTGAACGCAAGCGTTTCATACCACCCGTTTTACTAAGTCGTTTAAGTCGATTTCTCATTCGAGTGAAGTAAAGGCTTGTATATACTAGTAGATTAAAAATCGGTTTGAGAAAACGAACTTTTGATATTTAAAATAGGATTGAAATCGCTTTGATGAAAGAGTTTTGATATTTACTATTAGTATTGAAACCTTCATATATCTTTAAAGTGACAAGTCATAAAACGATTGTAGAAACAAATCAATTCACGTTCGAAGACGTGAGTAAAGTCCAAAGAAGTCAATCCCAAAACCATCAAAGTAGAAATTCTGATAAATGTTTTTCAGAAGAGATTGCCTACGCAGAGTAATACGGGGTTCGACCTGCCCGGTCAGGTCGCGGGGGTCCAGGGGGCAGCGCCCACGGTGGGGTGCGGGGCAGCGCCCCGTCACGGTACGACCTAGTGAAGGCAAGCGGTCTCGAGAAGCCAAACCGGTCAAATGACCAAGTACTAACTCGCGAACGACCTAGGGGAAAAATAGGTCAAACGACCAAGTACTAACTCGCGAACGACTTACGACTTAAGGGAGGCAAGCGACTTACGACTTAAGGGATAAGGTCATACGACCTAAGTGGAGAATGCCACGCGACTTAGCAGAAGAACAGGTCGAACGACCTAGGGGAAAAACAGGTCAAACGACCAAGTACTAACTCGCGAACGACTTAAGGTCTGCGACCTAAATGCGAGCGACCTATCGAAGTGCGCGACCTAACAGTGAGGCGCGACCTAAGGTGATTCGCGACCTAAGGGTACGCGACCTAACATGGTTCGCGACCTAAGACTCGCGACTTAAAGTTTACCTGGGGAGTTATAGGTCGGCAACGACCTACGACTTAACAAAAGTCGAGCGACTTAAGAGGCATGGGAACCAGCAACCTGAAACTGGCGACCTAAGGATACGCGACCTAAAGGCTTGCGACCTAAAGGCTTCGACTTAAAGGTGCACGACTTAAGGTCTTACGACCTAACAACTTGGCTAGGCACGCGACCTAACGACTTAACTGGGCATGCGACCTAACGAATTAGCAAGGCACGCGACCTAACGACTTAAGCTTTGAACGACTCAAGGAGTTAACTCGCGAACGACCTAACACTTAGCTCCTGAACGACTTATGCCTTTTTCCTGGAGATTATAGGTCGGCAACGACCTACGACTTAAGGGGGAATACGACCTACGACTTAAGGACGCGCGACTTAACGGTTTAAAAGCCAACGACCTAGGACTTAAGAGCCATACGAGCTACGACTTAAGCTCAAATACGAGCTACGACTTATCACTTAACTCGCGAAAGACCTAGCGAAGGCAGAACACCCAGAACGACTTAACACTTTAACTCGTGAACGACTCAGGCCAGGCGAACAGAAATGCACGCGCGCGACTTAAGCCCTTAACTCGTGAACGACTCACGACTTAGGCTTAACTCGTGGACGACTCAGCGAAGGCCAGAAACGACTTAAGGCCAGAAAAATCACCAAAACGCTGAAAATTGAAGTTTTTCGCCAATCCAATCCAAACCAAATGCAAATGTTGATGCAAATACAATAGGGGATCATTCCCAACAGTCCAAGATAGATATAGGCAAGATGTGAGATCAAAAATCTCACCTTTTCACGGAATTTGATGAAGATGAAGCTCGGGGGCAAAGCAAAGATCAACCACAAGCTTGAATCAATGTCTTCACTTTGAATTTGGAGTTAGATGTTGAATTTGCTAAAGAATTTGAGCTTGGAATTTTAATTTCCTACTCCCTCCACCATTGTTGCTAAAGCTTCAAAGTTGATGAAGTGATGAAGAGAAGGAAGGGGTTGGGCTGAGGTAGAAGAGGTGCAGCCCAAACCAAAAGCTCAACACAAAAAGTGACGAAAATTTCACTATCTCCAAACATATCGAAGTTTACACTCAAAAAGATCGCAAACGTCATTTTGAACTCAATGGGGGTGGTCTCGAGTCCTAATTTGACCGTATGAAAAAAGTAGCTTTTCGGTCTAACATCCGACTAACAATAAAATATTTAAATATAAAATCGATAAATATGCGGGTTGTTACAGTATGATGTGACCCTGACTCCAGTGAGTCAGCTTAGATGTGACTAAAACTAGGAGCCACGCCGGGCCAAGTGAGGTCATTCTGCCGATCGGGCACATTTCTTCAATACTATATTCTGATTTTGTGATTGTTTGGTGACCACCTCTCGATTTTTGATATGGGAGTGTGTCCGAGGTGGGAGGTAGTAGCTGCTATGCGTTACCACCAATCCGGATACGCAAACAGTATATCTACCCTGCCATTTCCTCGTGTGCCGTGTTCACATGCCCTAGCGCGCCTTCTACGAGTTTGTTTTGTACCATACCTATGGAGTGCCCTCTGTGTAAACCTCTCGGAGGAGCATATGGTACTGTATAGACTATGGGAATGTATAAAATGTGTTAAGGGGATATGGGTAACACCTTAACGCTATTTTAATACTTTTACTTTACTATAGACATATTATAATAGCGTATATTACTACATAGTAGATAGTTCCATGGATCCTTAAAGGATGGTTATCCCAAACATCCTTTGAGTTACTTGTATTTCAGTTGATATTTCACTTGAGTTGGATTTATTGATATAAGAATGTTAATCTTGACTCGAGTGTTTTGTGTTTTACTTTACGCTCGGGGTCAGACCGAGTGTCACAGCATTTGAAACTCACCTTTGGAGTTGGAGCTTCACTTGGAGATACATTTACATCTATTCAGCTTTCAGCTATGCAGTTGATTTGTTCAGAGAAGTCATATGTTTGTATTCGAGACTACATTGTATTTGAGATGTTCTATTGTATTTATTTCAAACTCTGATGTTTTATATGGTAGCTTCATGAACTACTATCTTTCTATTCCGCTGCTTATTGTTATATTACTCTGTGTCAGAGATTCTGTGATCGATTCATTTACTGTATATGCTGAGTTTTTCCAAATTATAAATTAACAATATGATATTTTGAGCAATTCAAGTCCGACATGTGCGGATGCGAATGACACGAAATACCGGGTCGTTACAGTTGGTATCAGAGCTCTGGTTTTAGGCAAAACTTAGCATATGTAGTATAATTTAATTACAGAATCACCTTCGTTCGAGCTTGAATTCCTTCCTCTTTGATTCAGTTTCCTTTGAATTTTGGAACGTTCGCCTCGGTTCCAAAACCCATTCTTGTCTCTCCCTATTTGTGTTTCCTCAATTCTGGAGCATCCCATAACTCCACTGTATGATTTGTAATGGGGCAAAACTCCTTTACAAGAAACATTGATTCATTGGAGATTTCTGTATCCTCGGTTTAAATGCTGATATCTCTTGCTATGCCAGAATTCTACCTTTTGTGATGGGATGTCGATTGCCTCATAATTCTACATCAATCTTATTCTTAAAGTCACGGTTGACCCGGTTAATGTCACCCGCGATTAATATTAGTCCATACATATTTAATCATCTTATCTTTGTTTCGAGCCTATCTTAATTAGAATTCTCTTTAATTAGAGTTCCTCTAATTTGAATCTCCATCCTTGTTCTAGAATTTATTCTGGAATCATCGAGTGAGGGAGTGTATTTGTATTTATATAAAATGTTTTATATTGTGTTGTTTGAGTTGTTAAGTTTGAATTTTGGGTTTTGATCGATTCGTCTAGTTAACGCTATCGATAGGAATTCCAAAACACTTAAACAGAGAAAATTGACACAATATTATTTCCAAAATTTGTAAATTTTGTATGATTGTATTTTATCTATAAAAGTATAGTTCTCTGAAATTTGAAAAATTAAAGGAATTGGTTGTTAGGAATGATAATACTAGATTATCATTATTATTTGTTTATTGTTATCTGTTATAAGGTGTTCAAATTTTATAAACAGGGTTTATTTGATTTGAAAATGAAATAAATTTTAATTATGGATTTGAGAATTTAATTTCCGGTGCATTTCTATATTTGGTTTTCCATATTTTGAAAAATGTTATTTGAAAGTATTTCTAGATGGGAATTGTTTCCCAAGAATTTTAATGAAGTAAATCAGTACTCTCCTCATTTGTCGCTGGAAAATAATTTTCGATGATGACTGCAGCATCATCGACATTCATTTTCGAGTCTCGAAGTGGAGAGACCACGTAGCAGCCTTGCTACACTTTTGTTTTGAACAATGAATTTTGATTGAATTTCTTGCGTATAATTTGAATTTATTATGTACAAATTAATTTATAAAATATATATGTATATAATTATTTCAAAGTAGTTTGAAGTGAAACCGGAAATTTGAATCTTAAGTTTTATATTAAGAAATGGTTTCAATTATTGAAATAAAGTGAAATGTTTGAATAATTGGAATATCTGAAATGATAAATGGAATTAAACCAACCTGAAATAATAAATTTGAACAACTTATTTGTATAATACTAAATTGCATTCTAATATATATAACTTGCCTAAAATATTCAAAAAGTTAAAATGTTAGGATATAACAGGGTTGTACAAGAAGAAAACTTAAGTAATGAATTGTTCAAACAAAAATCTGGCTTAATACAAATATTGTAGGAAAATTTGTATAAAAATTTAATTACACTCTAAAACATTTATATAACTTACCTAGAAAAGTTAAATGTAATTAGAATGTAATTGTATAGTATACACTATGATAGGTAATAGGATATCAAAAGGATATTTTGTTAAGGGAATTCACTGATAATAAATTGGATAATAAATTGAACAATAAAAAGATAATTAATTGGTTGAATAATATATGGTTATAATATGTTTATTACACTTAATACATGTGGAAAAATATGTTAAGTGAAATAAATTTAATAAATAAAGGAGAATGCTAGTTAAGAGAGCAAATATAGACTTAAGGATAGTTGAAAGTGAATTTTTGTGAAATCAACTTAGCTGAAGATAAATGGATAAAATAAATGAGAGAATATAAAAATGAATTTGTTTGAAAGAAATGTTGATAAAATGAAAGAAAATCAATTTCAAATTGAATGACTATTTTTTTATTGAATAAAATGGATTGAACCAAATTATTGAATATAAATTTATCTAAAATTGAAATCTATATATTTTTGAATAGTTGAAGTTGAATATTGAGATGGAATTAAATATGGTTGATCAAATTGATTTAATAAAAGAGTAAAAAAAAAATTGTTGTGAAATTTTTTTGTAATAAATGTTAATAAATTTGAAACAGATCAATTGAATAAAAATATATGGAAATCAAACCAATCAAATGTGAACACCATAAATATTGACTGATTAGATAAAATGAATTGAAATCAATTAATTGAATATAAACCAATTTTAAAATAAATTTAGTTTATATGGTTTTAAATTAATTGTTGTATTTTGTATTTCAATCTAGTTTTCTTTCTGGTTGCTTCTTTTCTCCTACCTCCTTCCTTTTCGGGGACGAAAAGTTTTGAGTGGGGGAGAGTGTAACGACCCGTAAATTTTAATGGATTTTAATAATGTAATTTACTGAAATTTTGTGAATTTTTAAATGATTGAATTTGGAAATAAAAATTTGATATTTGAGATACGTCTATTTAAACATTTCAACCGGTAAATTTTCATCTGAAAATTTGGAAGTTTATTTTCTTGTATAATTTTATTTAAATTTAAATCAGTTAATATTTGTTGATAATAAAATGTTTTTCAAACCTAAATATTCTTATACAATAAACTTGTAAATCATCTTCTGAGTGAGACGTCATATTTCGTTTTGTCAAATTTAGACTCTTATTGCTCCGTTTATCTTAATTCCTGCATTTTTGCAGCATTTTTCGGTACCGATTATCGACTTTTGATAGGTTGATCTTACCAGTGATATCTGTATGCCGTTTTGATCGTCTAATCGTGCTGATCTCGGCGGTATATTCAATCCTGTGTTTGAAGTACGGTACACAGCGGAAACTGCGTAATGGTCCAATGCATCGGTATCCGTTTTAACTCTTTGATTGCTGTGTCCATTCAAATTTTCAAACGGCCACCTGCTTTTAATAATTTCCTGAATTTTACGTGTGACATTTCCTTTATTGTGCGTTTCTCCCGTTACATCATTTCATACTTTTTTCTTTTGGGCTGCTCAATTTTCGCTCAAACGTTTGCTTGACTTTCGGTTCCCTTCCACCTTTCACGTTCACTTTTATTTACTGCTCTTCACCTCTTCTCTTCTTTATTTCTTCTTCCTCTCCCCTTTTATTATTCTGCTCTGAGAAAACAAATTTATACCAACCTTCACCTTCCTCATATTTCCGCCTCTTCCATTTCCGAGCCCATCGTCAACACCACACTAGCAGCCGACCACACTTCACCGTTTCCTCACCACCACCCAGATCATCCACGGCTGAGGCCCCAGCAGTTCCAAAACCCACGTCACAACCACCAGACCATGACGAGCATCTCACCCATGCCGCATAACAGCGCCTCACGTGCCTAACCTCTCTCCTACACTGCCTATGCATATATGCAGTAAATTGTTGTATATATTTATAATTTTACAAGCTATATTTTACGATGATTTTATAAGTTTATAAACCTGTTATATATATATATATATTTGTTTATAATATATATTAGATTTAGAAGAAGCACAAATCATGTTTTGCAGCACATATGTTTAAAAGCATCAATCTGGTTTGTTTATATGAGGGTATAGAATATAAGGTATATATATATATATATATAAGTATGCTAGTATAGTGTATATATTATATATAGTGTGTACTATATGAGTTACGTTTATATAGGCCGCATATATATAAAGGTATAACCTGTATGTGATGCGTCTATTTGTATATAAGAGCTTATATAGGTCATGTGATATATTATTTTATATATAATACAATATGTTTTATATAAATTGATATTAGATCTGTTGTATTGTATTTATAATTTATATTAAAGTAAGTTGTTTATTTTATATATAAATATAAACTACAAAATCTGTACATAAGCTTTTTTTTAACTTGTTTATAATATATGTGCTATACAAGTTTTTTTGTGTGTTTCGTCTATATAAATATGTAATACTATGAATATATATATATATATATATATATATGTGTGTGAGTCTGTATATTTAGATTTAAAGAACATATTTTAAATATAAGGCATATATTTTATATTTATAAGAGAAGTATATAAAAATATATTTGTATGCGCCTGTTAAAGTATGTTCACAGTTTATATTTTATAAGTGGAATTATATAAAGAAGTTATATGTAAGCTATATGCAGTTTATATCTATATTAGTATATATACTCGAATTTTTAAAGTTTGTATACCGGTTTATATATTTGTTTATATTTACAAGTATATATATAGTTATAATATATCAATGCTACATTTCAGTGTTATATACATATGGTTGTCTATAAATACAGCCTGCATACATATATTAGTTGTATATATATATACCTGTTTTGATATAAGTTTCAAATCTGTTATATATTATTTATATATAAATAAGTATGCATTTGTCGGCTTCTAAATTTATATATGGAGACTTTGTTTTATGTGTTTGAATTAAATATTAATTTGAGATATATGTTTAAATTGATTTTTAGTAAAATAATAATAATAATAATAATAATACACATTTTGTTTCTGTTATATCAAACTAATATTGGTTCTTGATTCCCAATCTATCAGCTTTGTTCGTTGATTCGTGCTAATCTTGCTCATTTGGAATTCGTGCTGGTTTGTAACTAATCTCATTGTCGAATATCTCTAGTCTCGAAAGGTGAGCAATCACTCACGATTAACGTTCTTATAATTATTAAATTTGATTTCAATTGAAACGGCAATTGAAATATACTGCTAAATTAAACTATAAATTTTATAATTGCTATATATGATATGCTATTATCTGAATTGTTCACCTGTGGGATATGACACCATATCCTATTGTTTATATTTTATTTAATTTGTTATTGATGATATATGCATGTTGTTGATATGTTATATTTATTATCATAGCTGTTTTCACTCTATAAGGTCCCTGTTAATATAGAATTCCCAATGGGTTGAAATGATACATACCCGAATGATCTTGTAGAATAGGAGAAAATCGTTATGGGTTGAAATGATAAACCCAAGCGATTTTCATTGAATTGAATTTGGGATTGCGGGTTGAAAATATATATACCCACATATATTTAAATTGCGGATTGAAATGATAAATATCCGTATCACTTGACCATAGGATAGAAAATTATATACAGGCACCGTTGGTCTATATATATATATATTGAAAAATGTTTTTTAAGGTTTTGAAAAGAAATATATGTGGTTTTAATAAATATCGATTTTAAGATATTATATCTTTAATATAGATTAGATAATAATTTTAATAAATTGAGTTGGACAGAGAAATGGAAATTAATTTAAAATTAATTTAAATTTTTCTTAAATAAAGCCGATTTGAAACCTATTAAATTTGAGATTTTAAAGATATGAATTTATAACTTGATTTTGATTTAAAGTGATTAAATGAATATTTCAAGTAAATAAATTGAAGGGAATATTCAGTTTACATAAATTGTAATTTAAGGTTTTATTTAAATGATATTAGATTGACTAAGTGAATTTTTCAACATTAAATAATGGTAAGGTTGAATTTGAAATATAAATGAATTTAAGCTTTGAAATCTATTGAAATTGAAATGGTTTAAATTGTAGTTTATATATGTATTTGAAATCGATATAAATTTTAATTGGTTTTTAACCGAATTGAAATTGGCGAATTGAGATTTAATTTGAATTTTGGAATTCGAGCAGGTCTGAATCGATTTGTGAAATTGAGGAAACTATATAAAGTATTTTAATATATATAAGTATTTTACTTTATGGATTATTTTAATATAAACTATTTTTAATGTAAAACTATTTTAATATACAACTATTTTAT
Source organism: Allium fistulosum (assembly GCA_030737815.1). Lineage (NCBI taxonomy): Eukaryota > Viridiplantae > Streptophyta > Magnoliopsida > Asparagales > Amaryllidaceae > Allium > Allium fistulosum. The sequence continues at coordinate 77,576,154 of CM060908.1, read as the reverse complement.
TATATAGACTATTTTATTATATAAAATATTTTTATTTTTATAATCTAATTTATTAAATATATTATTTTCTATATCTAAACTGTTTGAGTGGAAAGTATTATGATTCCAAAGTGTTATGATTTCTAAAGTGCTATGATTTCAAAAATGTTTTGATTTCGAAACGATTATAATTTTTGAAAGTGTTACGATTCTGGAAATGAATATTATTTAAGTGAATAATGATATTGAATCATTATGGTTTCGAAATGAATATGATATTTTGATTTTGAAGTATGAACTATTTGAAAATGACCACGGTGTTATAATAACGTTTTGATGTTAAAGAGACCGGGATCGGATATTGTCATACTCTCTGCCAATACCAAAAACCACTTTAAGAACTGTGAACATGGTGGAGATTCTAGAAATGAAGTAGGATGGTTTGACGACGATTCTATATGGTATGACGTGACCCTGACTCCCATGAGTCAACTAGATGTGACTAGAACCATGAGCCACGCCGGGCGAAGTGAGGTCATTCCTCCGATCGGGTACATTTCTTCGATACTATATTCTGATTTTGTGATTGTTTGGTAGCCACCCCTCGATTTTTGATATGGGAGTGTGTCCGAGATGGGCGGTAGTAGCTGCTATGCGTTACCACCAGTCCGGATACGCAAACGGTATATCTACCCTAGCATTTCCTCATGTGCCGTGTTCACATGCCCTAGCGCGCCTTCTATGAGTTTGTTTTGTACCATACCTATGGAGTGCCCTCTGTGTCAACCACTCGGATGAGCATACAGTACTGTATAGACTATAGGAATATATAAAATGCGTTAAGGGGGATATGGGTAACGCCTTAACGCTATTTTAATACTTTTACTTTACTATAGACATATTATAATAACGTATATTACTACATAGTAGATAGTTCCATGGATCCTTATAGGATGGTTATCCCAAACATCCTTTGAGTTACTTGTATTTCAGTAGATATTTCACTTGAGTTGGATTTATTGATATAAGAATGTTAATTCTGACTCGAGTGTTTTGTGTTTTGCTTTACGCTCGGGTCAGACCGAGTGTCACAGCATTTGAGACTCACCGTTGGAGTTGGAGCTTCGCTTGGAGATCCATCTACATCTATTCAGGTTTAAGCTACGCAGTTGATTTGTTCAGAGAAGTCATCTGTTTATATTCGAGACTACATTGTATTTGAGATGTTCTGTTGTATTTATTTCAAACTCTGATGTTTTATATGGTAGCTTCATGAACTACTATCTTTCTATTCCGCTGCTTATTGTTATATTACTCTGTGTCTGAGATTCTATGATTGATTTATTTACTATATATGCTGTGTTTTGCCAAATTATAAATTAACAATCTGATATTTTGAGCAATTCAAGTCCGACATGTGCGGAAGTGAATGGCATGAAATAACGGATCGTTACAAAACTCCAAACTCCACCAATCCAATTCCAAAATGTAGCAATCGGCCGCATTCGATTTGGACCTTGTATGAGCATGTTATTCAATATATAAGTTTTTGAAAATTTAAATATATATTTAATCACTAATTACATAATTATCTTTTAATTACCCAATTAATCATCTTCCCAATACGATAATTACTTCCCTCCAAACTCAAATATGCATGAGACAGAATATACCCAAAACCGTGCACGGCCAACCACCCTTGCCACCTCTTCGCTCGACGACATTACGAACAAACTTCGCCATTCAACTCTACTACTCGTACTCTTCCCATTCATCGCCTTAAGTCTAAGCCCAGTCAAGCACTAAATAATGTGACCTAGGCATCTTCATAGATAGCCCAAAAAGTTGGACACCTCAAACAACCACCATTCTCCACCAAAAGATCAACCATCCACTCCAAAACACTCAACAAACTCAAATCTAAACTCCATTACAGCTATCTCTTCCTAGATCCCTAAGAAAATCAAACCCTAGGCCAAGCTAAAATCGTCGAACTCCCTCCAATCCAACTGCAACCAAAACGATGGACATTGATTTGAAGACCTCTCTAAAACAAACTCAAAGAACTTGTTTTGGAATTTTTCATTGAGTAGATTTTGAGTTACTGATTTTTTAAATTTACTTTCTATCTTTATTTTGAGATTTTGGATTACAGAGAGGAGTTTGATGGAATCAGTGAAAAGAGAGTAAGTGTTGAATAAGGTAGGCGTTTAGTTTGGTTTATGTCAAATTTTTGACATCTCGTCCATAGGATTTTGTTCGCGTACGACATGCGAATGACAAAACAAGAGTACGACTACGCACAAAAATATGACATGATCCCAAAACTATAATAATATACATTGGTTATTGTCTTCTGTAAAATCACAAGAATACTGTCGTTTTGCCGAAAAATCGTCAAACGGTAATTTAAATATTTTCCAAATTAAAAACCATGGAAAAATCAAATAAATTCAATTAAGAATATTACAGTAAAAATCAAGTCGTTTTGTTAACAATTTATTTTCTTGTTATTTATTCGGACTATTAATTATTATAAATAAATTTACAAAATGAATTTATCATTATTATTTATTAATTAAAAGGAGTTAAATAAGATTATTAAATCCATTTAATTAATATTTAATTTACAAGTTCAAATATTTAAGTAATCCCTATATTTGAATATAAGTTATTAAATTCGAAAGTCTAATTATTTTAATTTTTAAAATCCATTAAATATTTAAAATCAAATGACCATAACTTCTGATTGTTATAGTGCAAATTTCACGGGATAATCCAACCCTATAAACAACGATGTTACAAAGCCAATCTCATCAGATAAAAGCGTGGTTTATACTTAAGCTACATTATTCATTAACGTTGGTTACACTGATTACAAGCGGCAAATTAGTCAATTGTTTTTTTTAAACAAGTGGGGTGGAAAAGGTAAAAAGCAGTGTGCTAATAGAATTAGCCTAAAATAAACGCTAAAGCTAAATCAGGTGACATTTTTAGCGACTTGGAATCTACATTCGTGAAGAGTGGCTGCGCGTCACTTGAACGAACTGAGAAAGTCATCGCGATTGATTCCCTCATGAATTGGGATATCAACAATACTTGAGAGTTCAAATCTGGACTGTACAGAAAGTAGAAGACGAGAGCGAAGACACTAATAATTTGGGACTTCAGATCAAATATTTTCATGTCAAGACTTGATTTCAATGGTCGTCCGAAGTTTTGTTGATTCGCACTTGGTAATGTCGGTGAAAGAATGGAAGTGGAATGCAGAAAAGGGGAAAGCGTGGGTTGAACTATGTTTGAGTCACCGACGTGGAGGGGTAACTGCTCAGGCAAAAGAAGCGGTTTGGCAATAGGTTCAATTCCTCTATCCCAGCGTGTCCAAAACCGTGTGTCCTCATGTGTCCACAAAATCATAACATTTTATTATTTGGTTAAAATTAAAAAGAAGTGTCTTCACATAAAATAAATGGTTGGATTTTAGAGAGGACATAATGCACATCATTTTCGAGGACAGAGGAATTGGTGCGTTTGGCAACTGCTAATTTAGGGTGTTAGAGGAAGGACCTCAGGTGATGTAGTATGCATGCGCACAAGGACTGAAATTTTGGAAAGCCTGCATCACTTCGGAATTTTGGGTCTAATATTATCTACAAGTATAGTATTTAATTTATGTACATTGGTCTTGTTTATTATGTTTTTGTGCCAAGCAGCCTTTTCATGCTTGGTGTAACGACCCGTAAATTCATCACTTATAAAAATATGAATGAATTTAAAATTTTAGCTTAAATGACTAAATAATGGTTTTTAAATAAAATTTAAAGGCTCTTTATTTAAAAAATAATAATAGAAATATAATTTTCAAACTTTGTTACAAATATATGTATAGTAAATAAGAAGTGAGAATATAACCGAAAATCGAAATTCATACGATTCAACTTCTAATTCCATGTGACATCCAAATAAACACATACATATACCCATCCAAGAAAACATGTGCATAGGTACATAAACACCTATATATACACATATATACATATATACTAAATATATAAACATATAAACAACTCCTTCTCCCTTAAGCAACCAACCCTTACCATTAAACATCACATCGATGCAACGGCATGCCTTGATGTGACATGGCCAAGCTAGGAGGTGACATTGTCGAGCTAAGGTGGTGGTGGAAGGAGGTAGCCATGCATAGGGTAATGATAAAAGGAGGTGGAGCATGTGGTAGTGGAGTAAGAATCTAAGCTAATTATCACATATTGTCACCATCAAACATCAAATCAAAGAGGCACGTGGCCTTGCCCTATATAATGTGTCCCACGGCCGTACCTAGTAGGGGTGGTGGTCGGTGCATGGTGATGGTAGGAGGAGGTGGCGTGGTGATGTATGGTGATGTAAGAAGGGGATGTTTACAATCTTCCATTTGCCTATAATACCACTTCACTTCTTCACTTCATTCATCCATCTTCTTCTTTATTTTTCTAAAAGCTTCCTCTAAATTTTATTGGCTTCCATCTAAGAAAATATATAAAGAAATTTATAGCAAAGTATATCTAGATTTATATAGTGTTTGTGTATATATATACATATAGCACTTCAAAACTCACCCAAACCCTTCCTCTTTCTTCAAACCCATGGCCATCCACTCAAGCCGAGCCTACCACCCTTACAAACCAAGGTCGAGAAACCCTACCCCCTTCACAAGCAAGGCGAAGCCCTATAGGAGCTTTAGGACAGGTGTTCATGAGCTTCGATTCGAGTTAGAGAGGATAATCCATTTTCTAAGTTAATCGTTTTATTCCAAGATGAGAAAACTCTATTTAATATATATATATATATATATATATAATGATGTGAAATGTAATGACCCGTGGTTTTTGGTTATTTAATTTTGAACATTTAATTTATCTTAAATATTAATTTTGAAATATTAATTTATTTTGGATATGGAGATTTTGGTTGAATTAGTGAAATGGTTTAAAATTTCAAATATACTGATTTGATAGATTTGGTGAATAGTAAATTTAATATTAAAATTGGGTAAAAATGCGAATCTGGAATTACATGTGAATAAAAATAATTTCTAAAGTAGATTTAAACTCTATTTGAATTAGAGTGATGATAGTGATCTTTTGGATGGAATTAAAAGTTGATAAATTTAAAATTGGAAATTTATATATATTAACTTAATAAGTGTAATTTAATTCTTGGAATAGTGTGGAAATTTTTACGTATAATTCAATTGGAGAATTTTAAATTGGAAACTTTTAAATAATAAATTTGAAATAAGACTTCTTGAAATATGGAGTGGAAGACGAAAATCGAGATATGATTGGTTTTGGAATATAATTTGGATTATTTATGAAATAGATTTGTAAATGGAATTTAAATTGGAAATCAATTTATAAAATGTATTTTTGGTAATATGAACCAGTTATAAAACTGGAAATGAGTTTATGAAATTTATAAACAATGTTTATAAATTAAGTGGAATGATTATCATTTGATAAATTGGAATATAAATTCATGGTGAGAATTTATAATGAGATATGGAAATTTGTTGAGACTGAAATAGAAGGTACCATTTTGGAAATATAAAAAAAGTTATGGAATTGGAAATGAAATCTATTTGTGATAAATCGAGAGAGATGTATAAATGCTAAAATGGTTATATTGGATTTTAAAATGGATTTTTATCTAGAAGTTAAGTTTGTATTTAGAATGGGATTACTATTTATTAAACTATGTGGTTTAAAACTATCGTGGAATTGAAAGTATTTTGGAAAGTTGATTTTTTCAAATATCTGATATTAGTTGGAAATAAATCAAATTATTGTAATAAGCTTGTAAATTGTTTAGTTTATTTAAAAATGAATTGGAAATGAATTATGAATATTTATTTAAAAGTGCTTTGATATTTTAAATAATTTCTTGAACGTGTTTTAAAAATAAATTGTTATTCTTTAAAAATACTTATCATATATATATATATATAGTTTAGGAAGGATTTAAATTTATTTATAAACTTTCTCGAGATTTGTAAATGGGGTTATTTAAACGATTTTGGTAAGGAATCTTATAAGAGATTTTGGAAGAGAAATGGAATTTTCTAAAATGTTGGAATATAGGACATCGGAAATGAGTATGAACTTATTAAAGAAATTATGAATTGTTAGTTGGAATTATAAATGAGTATAATTAGTTTTTGGAAATGGAAAAAGGGAATTTATTAATAATTCTAGAGTTTTGTGAGATAAGTTATGAAATATTTTCTAAGTTCGATATTAAAATGATTTTGGAGAATCTGCCTATCAATATTCTCCTAAGTATTGAAAAGAGGGTTTTGGAAATTATTTTAAGAGAGGAATGATTTGTATAGAAATACTTTCCCGAGTTTTTAAATTGGGTTCGAAAATATTTCTAAGTGTTGAAATGGTTTAAAAATATCCTGTGATGGATAAGTGTTGGAATTGTTTTCAAATGATGGAATACTGGGAGAAATTTGGATAAAAATATATATATCCTTGTAAAGATATTTTGGAAAATTTATAATATGGTCGTAGTGACTGCTTATGGTGTTATTTGATAGTTAAATAACCGACTACCAAATCTGTCCAAATTCGTTGACCGTTTCAAAGAGACCGAGATCGGATTTAATTATCTGAAAACCACTTTGATCAGATTTGAGCGTTACGAATGGATATTGTGAAGATAGCGAAGACGGTGATTCGGTTTGTCCAGACCTAGGACAACTTGTATGGATGAATGCTATCATTACATTGTTTGCCTGGAAGGCAGTGTTAGCATTCCAAGTATGAATGCTATTCTAAAGGTAAAACGTAGCCTCAAGCCTCATCAATCGAAAATGACCAAAACAGGGGAGATGCAGAAGGGCTAAGTGGGTCGCACCCAAGTATGGTATGATATCACCTTTCTAGAAACCCTTGGGAATATTATATTTAAAATTTTGGATACGATTGTGCATGGAAAAGAGAGCGCTCGATAAGGGTGGGAACACCCGGGGTGATAACATATTCGGTACTATCTAGTAAGGGGTAGGCCGGTCCCATGTTGGCAGGGATCGTTACGTACGATCTCGGTACATCTTTCTAAAGGTGTACTGTGATGGGCGGTACCCCAGTAGCCCAGTCATTATATGGAATCCAATATCCACTACGAGCCCGTACGGTTTTTACTGTATACCAACTATGCTGAAACGTGAGATGCCAGCATTTCAGCTATTTTCTATTTATTTTCTGTAGACACTATTATAATATATCAGATGATTTTGATATAAAATGCTTTGGTTATTGTCACGACCTGAAATTTTCGACTTTCGAAAATTCGACATCGATACTCACTTTATCGACTGCCGAAAATCGAACGCCGGAAACTCCAATAGTGAGGGTTTTAGAAAGAAGAAATAGGTAGAAGAAGAAGAAAAGAAGAAAAAGAAAGAAGAACAACAACATCAACATCAGAAACAGAGACAATATCAGAATCTCACATATCGCAGCGGAACAATATATAATAGATAAACACTAGTCTTTTAAAACAAAGAACTATATCAGTTTATACATACATCAATCATCAGAGTCAATATACAACAAATGGACAGTTTTATAAACTTGTCCTCATACAGAATACACAGCGGAATAAATACTATCAGATACAAATACTACGTCTCGACTTCCAGCTTATCTCCAAGCTCCAGAATATCCAGAATATCCTGATAATATAACTCTAGGCTGCCCGTGTGGAAATTGGTGGGCACCCAGAGTTTAGAAGGGAACAATAAACTCCGAGTCAGTCATGGTGACTGGTGTGAGATCGTAAAACAGTTATCTTTCTTTAAAATAAACAACAGAAGAATTTTAAAGTCAATTCGCAATGCTTTTAGAAAATGAAACTACCATAAGACCTCCCACCACACACACAATGCAAACGCAGAATTGGAGGAGATTTCTTCTTATGATAGTCAAAGATGCTTACTACGCATAATCAAATCATTTCTGATATTATTATTAGTGCATAGTGTAAAAAAATCATTTCGAAAGTATAATATAAATCTTAGCCAGCATAGGCATTCCGCACTTATGCCTACTATAGCTACCATCCAAACAGTGGTGACCACCATAAGTGAATGATAGGTTCTACAACTAAAACCGTACAAGATCGTATTGTTTCTTTGGATTTCCAACAAATGGTCAGGCTAAGGAACTTCCTATCCACGATGGGTACGTCCCTGGAATAGACGACCCGAGAACCTAACCGGATCTCTGCCAACACAAGGCCGGGTTACCTCTGCAAAAATAGGTAACTACTGACACGCGTATGCCATCCCCCGATCGTCACCGATCTTCCCGAGGATCCCCGATTCGCAACAAACCACATAGAAAAATAATGCAGTAACCACAGAGGTTAAGTATCTGGGCTCCATACCATGATACCACCTTTATCCAGAAGGAATGACATACACTAAGGGGCGCTACTCCCTAGAACCTTGCCGCATTCGTCCTGTTTCGACCATTTCCGGGGTGTGAGGCTCGACGAAGTCTCGTCCACAAAGCTACGCTTTCTCAAAAAGCCCTGCTTCGGGTCAAACAAAATGATCAACCTATGATCACAAAGATATAAGATCAAACAAATGATCATATCACAAATGATCAAACACTGATCATTTCACAGCAACACTCAGTATGCCACGTTACCAAATTGGGATATATCGCTGATAAATTTCAACTACATAACCTCTGAGCTCGTACGTCTCAGAGAAGGGTGTTAAGCTAAGAGAATAAATTCTCCGCCACCAACAGAAATGTTTTTGAAAGAAATCAGCTTTATATCTCAAATTGTAACGTCAGACACACAATCCATATAAGTCTGTTCCGGGATCGAACAGAACCGAAGGCACTTCTCACGAAGCCCTTGCATTTCCGGATAATTTTCAATCACGTCAGGACTTCCCGTCACTAAGGGTGATAAAACCTCTAAATCGAAGATCAGTCGATGTAGAGTAACTCGACGGTAATCCTTTCGTTTTCAAAAATATCCGGTCTTCAACACCGGTCTTCGAATGCAATTCATAACGACGTATCACATATTCGGAATGGGTTATACGACCCCATGGTCCTTTCCCGGCTAACCCGAATAGTGAGCGTTTATTCAAAAATAAGTGTGGCATTCAAATTCATCCAATTCACAACAAATACCTACTCAAGGTAATTATTGATAGTCGGTTATTTAACTATCAATAAAGATGCGCGACATCATCAGATTCCAAATAATTTTCCCAAATTATTTCATCTTCAAAAATATCTTTTACTAGATATAAAATTTCCACACTTCAAAAATAAAACAACGTTTATTTTTCTAAACAGTTTCCCTTTTCTTTTTATAAATTCCATAGTGAATTTATGTTTCAAAAATGTCTATTGATATACGATTTTCAAATCGTTTTCAATATTCGATTTCGATTTATCTTTAAGAAGATAAATCTCAAAACGTTCATTTCATATTGGAAAACATTCCATACTTATTTAATAATAAGTATTTCACAAATCATTTATTTTCAACACTTGGAAAATATTCAATATACTTAAATCAATATTAAGTATATATTCATTCTTTAAGGAAAACATTTACTATAACAACATTTATTTGAGTCAAAACGAATGTTACGTAAAACATCGTTACGACGACTCAAAATCACTAGTATAGGGATTCGGATTTAGATAGATATATAAATCCCAATACTACATCAAAACATTTTCTTCCGAAAATCATTTACTATAACAACAGTGTTATAGTCCATCATTTCCTTATATTTTCGAAAACGCCTATTTCAACAATAAAAATGTTGAAATCTATGTTTTCGATTCACAATACATTTTAAAAACATCTCTAAAATGTTTAACTTCATTTTCAATGCCACTTTTCCAAAACTATCCATTTTACTTAACAATATATTCACTGTCCAAAATCGTGAATATAATTCACTTAACCCAATTTCAATCATTTCTACACATTTTTATCTCAATAAAAATTCGCTATCCAAAATCGCGAATATATCTTCTTTAAAAATCTTCTATATTTAATTTCTCAAATCCCATTGATTTCGAATTTATAAAACAACGTTTATAAATTCTATTTCTATTTTATAACAACTTCGATTTAATAAATCTCCTTTTATTTACAAATTCGATCAATATTCCATTTAAAGGCAAAAATCCAGTTTATAAGTTAATCTCTTATAAATCTTTTATGCTACCGTTTCATCCATTTTATAACTTCATACTTTATAAATCTATAAAATTCATATTTTCACAATTTATAATTCTATAAATCTCATGTCTTTACAATTTATAATTCTATAAATCTCATGTCTTTACAATTTATAATTCTATAAATCTCTAACACTTATAAACACTCGTTTTAAAATTCCAACACTTTAAATTGATAAATATCAATTCTGTACATCTTTTATATACATCATTTTTAGTAATTCAAAAGAAATCCAACTTAAACTATTTTATTTATCACTTGACTATTTATTTCAAAATCACCTTTCAGGTATATTTCACAATTTAAAATTTTCATAACTTTAAATTTATAACATTTATTTATTTATTTAAGATAAATAAATTCCAAAATTTAATAAAATCGTATACCTTCCAAAAATCACTTCAAAATTCCTTTTAAAGTAAAAATCGTTTATTTTTAAACTTTAAAATTGAACCCGATGATGCAACGCATCAATTAGTTCATCACAACATCAAACATCATATATCATCATATGATGACAGAATATATATCAACATCTGTAAATAAATAAATACAGTTGAGGAATCCAGTTGGATCCCTCCAACCTGTTTCCCTGCATCCAAAGACGTCAGCACAATACCAATTCCGCTCCAGTACGGAATTATCGCGGTATATAGGTTTTTTATAAATCCGCTTACTAACGGCGCAATAGGGTCTCATCCGCTATACGAGGCGGGAAATCATCAATCCAATATATACATATGCCAATATGTATATATTGCTATATATATATAGATATATCCTAAAATATCTAATAGCACATCCAATAACAATCATATCATCAATAATAACTGTAAATTCAAATTTCCTTCGAGTGAGAAAATCTCACCTTAGCTATTTACTTTGCATTCCATTTCCATTTCAGTTTTGTTTTCTCGATTTTAACCTGGTATAAACAATTATACAGTTTTATTAATATTCGAAATAATCGAATAATAAATTTTCCGCTTGGTAATTTTAATTCCCCAATGATTTTATTTTCACCCAGTTTCTTTCAATAATTTATCTATCAAAAATTTAAATCAAAATTATTCTTCCTTTAATAAATATTTCACCTAATAAATTGAGTTTTTTTAACAAATTTTCCTTTTACAAATTAATCCACTACTTTTAATATTGAACAAATTCTCTTTAACAATTTATTTAACTATATATTTTTTTTCTTTCTCTTGCTTAAACAATATATATATATTACTTATTAAATTAAATTCAGAAAATAAGCAGTCTATAACTTTACTGTTTTTAAACTTTACATATATATAGAGAGAAAACTGCATATATTTCGTTTGTATGAACAAATTAAAATATTGATGAGTTCACAACTTAAAATTTCCTATGAAAAATTTATGTGCTCAGATAAAAATAGAAGTAACGAAATTACCAGCAACCCATCGTCATTGCCGAGCTCAACAGCCCTAGTTCGACAATCCCCCGAGGCTGCCGCCTCCTGCTATGCTCGTGAGTATCACCATCTGCCATCGTCCAGTCGCGATGCGCGCGCGCTTGGCCCCCTGAATCACGACCCAAATCGTGGTGTCGCCGCGGTCTCGAGCGCTGCTGCCACTCGCGAAGCTCGTCGCTACGCCCTAGGTCCATCACGTTGCCCCAATTCGAACGACTCCGCGATGCCACGCCTTGCTTGAACCCCAGCTCGCCCCGCAGTCGACGTCGCCTCTCTCTCTCAACTCGATCGCCAGAGGAGATGAACGCGAGGTGCTTCGCGTGCTACGCTGACCTCGATCGAATGCGAGCCCTAGTTGTTTTGAACGAGAAATGCTTGTTTTGAACTCGAGTTTTGCTGTGGCCATTTTTTCTTTGAATTGCTTTTCTTTGAACTGAGGAAACGAATAAGGAAGTTGCGGCCATTTTGATTTTCTTTGAACTGAAGTGTTTCGATTTCGTTTTCGTGAATTTACAGAGGGAAAGAGACAGGAGTACGCGACGTTTCAGGGAATAGGTCTGCTAAAGAGAACCTAGGGTGGCTGATGTTGATTAAAAATTTAAACTTTAATTTTAAATTTGAATCTGATTTAATTTCAACGCGTTTATGTGTTGTACGTTCACATAACAACTCCGATAAATACGAAATTTGAAATCCGGTAATAATACAATATTACGGATCCAATGGAACTCGTTTCGTCGAATTCCGAGACTGTTTGAAAAATGACTATTTTTAAATATCGATTCGAACGATTTAAATTCAAAACTGAACAAAACAGTTTAAATTTCAATTCTGAAGCTGCTGTTATTTTCAGAGTTATCAATATATATTTTTCAAGCGTTTGAAATATTTTTCTTTAGCTTTAAATTGAAGATTTAAATTTTATTCAGCATTCAATAGATTAAATTTTATAATTTAATCGTCAAATTCAAAGTTATATTCGGGATTCAAATTAAATCATCGTTCAAATATTTAAAATTAATTACATATTCTCAATTTAATTTGTTCAAAATTCAGGGTCGTTACAGACTTCCCCCCTTAAAAGAATTTCGTCCTCGAAATTACAAGTTAGGAAAAGTGATCCTTAACCCGTCTACTATCTTTTACAACCTAATAGTTTTATCAATTTTTCAAAACAAATCTTTCTACTGAAGATTCGTTATCATTTCAAATAACTTTCTAAACCTTTTATAGTTTTCAAACATCATTGTTTACTTCAAAATTCAAATTTAAATTCAAATTCAAATTTAAACTTTCAAAATTTCTCAAAAATTTTCTAACGCCCTAAATTTTCGAAAAATTTCGCCAGCGTCTCCTTTGCGCGGCTAATACGGTACGACTACAAAACGTCCCTCCGGACTCTCAGATTTCAAAAAGAAAAAGAAAAAGCCAAGCGGCTAGAGAGAAATCATCAAAAACTCATATTATAATTCAAATACGTACCTTTTGTCGAGCAATTCAAATTATCTGTGAAATCAAATCCAATTTATAACACCTGTATATCTACTAGCCATGATATCTAGTTACAACATTCAACTATTTTGCACATTCAATTACAAAATTTTCAATATAAATCGCTTATATCATCTCTAAATTCGCTATTGAAGTTACATATTCTTTTTCGTTCAATTTTACATTTCAAAAATTCCATTTGAATTCAATCTCATCTTTTATCTTTAGTTGATAACTATACTATTCTAAATTAGTTTTATTTACTAATTTATTCGTCTTCAATTTGAATTTCATTCCAATCAGATTTCAAATATTCTATAAGTTATCAATTTATTTACATCTTGATTTATACAATCATTTACACATTCACAATTCCATTTCATTAAGGAATTTTATTTCTATTTATAAATTCTTTTACAATTTATATCCATTTTCAATTCGAATTCTCATTTCAATCGAATTTCAAATACTTTATAAGTCTTCGACTTATTTACAATTTCATTTGTACATTCATATTACTGATTTCATTCCTTTATGAATTTTATCTTCCAATATTTTTCTGGAACTTTATTTCAAACTATATATCACATTAATATTTCATATTCACAAATTCTATTCATATATGAATTCATTTCTTTTGAGTTAGATTTTTATTTAAACTTAAACTTTACAAGTTATCGACTTCATAATATTTCATAAACATTTCCATATAGCATTCCAGAGTTTTTTTCAACATTTCAAAAATCATTTTTTTGAAAACAATTCAAATTACCCTTTGAATTTCTAAAACAAATTTCAAATTTTTCAAACAACTTCCATTTAAAACAATTTGGCAGCAATTTCTCTTCTGGAAACCCGAAAATGAACATCAATGATGCCGCGGTCATCATCGAAGTTATTTTCCAGCGACCGAAAAGAGTTTAGAGCTTTATCTCTCCAAAATACTTTTTCAAAATCCTTTGAAATTCATTTTCAACTCCAAAAAGATTTTAAACTTTTCGAATCTCCAAAATTTACGAATTCCTTTCAAAACATTTCCAAAAACTTCTCTGGAATCTCATTTTAAATTACAAATTACATTTATAATTTACATTCTCAAATTTCATTTGCATGTGAATTTATTTCTTTAACTTTGGAGTTACGATTTCAATTTCTTATTCGATTTCATATAAAAATGATAACTTTCAATATTATCACTTTCCTAACATCCATGCAACCATATACTGTAATAATTTACAGAAAATCAATTCTTTTATATACCAAAATAGTTTTGGGCAAAATTATCTCATTTACCCCATTTTAAAATCAATACTATGCCGAATTGTTCTATTCGAGCGTTTAGAAACCCCTTCGATCCAGTTGCGCAGACTGTGCCGACGAAGGTTCATATACCACTCAATAAACCAATCATCACAATATAAAATAATTTTTTTATATTCACTAACAAATACGCGCTCATATCTATTATTACACTCAACTCATTCTAGAGTACTACTGACTCTATCTCTAATGAGTAACACCCAACAGAGCAGGGTTGTCGCTTAACCATATGCTCTGATACCACTTTGTCACGACCTGAAATTTTCGACTTTCGAAAATTCGACATCGATACTCACTTTATCGACTGCCGAAAATCGAACGCCGGAAACTCCAATAGTGAGGGTTTTAGAAAGAAGAAATAGGTAGAAGAAGAAGAAAAGAAGAAAAAGAAAGAAGAACAACAACATCAACATCAGAAACAGAGACAATATCAGAATCTCACATATCGCAGCGGAACAATATATAATAGATAAACACTAGTCTTTTAAAACAAAGAACTATATCAGTTTATACATACATCAATCATCAGAGTCAATATACAACAAATGGACAGTTTTATAAACTTGTCCTCATACAGAATACACAGCGGAATAAATACTATCAGATACAAATACTACGTCTCGACTTCCAGCTTATCTCCAAGCTCCAGAATATCCAGAATATCCTGATAATATAACTCTAGGCTGCCCGTGTGGAAATTGGTGGGCACCCAGAGTTTAGAAGGGAACAATAAACTCCGAGTCAGTCATGGTGACTGGTGTGAGATCGTAAAACAGTTATCTTTCTTTAAAATAAACAACAGAAGAATTTTAAAGTCAATTCGCAATGCTTTTAGAAAATGAAACTACCATAAGACCTCCCACCACACACACAATGCAAACGCAGAATTGGAGGAGATTTCTTCTTATGATAGTCAAAGATGCTTACTACGCATAATCAAATCATTTCTGATATTATTATTAGTGCATAGTGTAAAAAAATCATTTCGAAAGTATAATATAAATCTTAGCCAGCATAGGCATTCCGCACTTATGCCTACTATAGCTACCATCCAAACAGTGGTGACCACCATAAGTGAATGATAGGTTCTACAACTAAAACCGTACAAGATCGTATTGTTTCTTTGGATTTCCAACAAATGGTCAGGCTAAGGAACTTCCTATCCACGATGGGTACGTCCCTGGAATAGACGACCCGAGAACCTAACCGGATCTCTGCCAACACAAGGCCGGGTTACCTCTGCAAAAATAGGTAACTACTGACACGCGTATGCCATCCCCCGATCGTCACCGATCTTCCCGAGGATCCCCGATTCGCAACAAACCACATAGAAAAATAATGCAGTAACCACAGAGGTTAAGTATCTGGGCTCCATACCATGATACCACCTTTATCCAGAAGGAATGACATACACTAAGGGGCGCTACTCCCTAGAACCTTGCCGCATTCGTCCTGTTTCGACCATTTCCGGGGTGTGAGGCTCGACGAAGTCTCGTCCACAAAGCTACGCTTTCTCAAAAAGCCCTGCTTCGGGTCAAACAAAATGATCAACCTATGATCACAAAGATATAAGATCAAACAAATGATCATATCACAAATGATCAAACACTGATCATTTCACAGCAACACTCAGTATGCCACGTTACCAAATTGGGATATATCGCTGATAAATTTCAACTACATAACCTCTGAGCTCGTACGTCTCAGAGAAGGGTGTTAAGCTAAGAGAATAAATTCTCCGCCACCAACAGAAATGTTTTTGAAAGAAATCAGCTTTATATCTCAAATTGTAACGTCAGACACACAATCCATATAAGTCTGTTCCGGGATCGAACAGAACCGAAGGCACTTCTCACGAAGCCCTTGCATTTCCGGATAATTTTCAATCACGTCAGGACTTCCCGTCACTAAGGGTGATAAAACCTCTAAATCGAAGATCAGTCGATGTAGAGTAACTCGACGGTAATCCTTCCGTTTTCAAAAATATCCGGTCTTCAACACCGGTCTTCGAATGCAATTCATAACGACGTATCACATATTCGGAATGGGTTATACGACCCCATGGTCCTTTCCCGGCTAACCCGAATAGTGAGCGTTTATTCAAAAATAAGTGTGGCATTCAAATTCATCCAATTCACAACAAATACCTACTCAAGGTAATTATTGATAGTCGGTTATTTAACTATCAATAAAGATGCGCGACATCATCAGATTCCAAATAATTTTCCCAAATTATTTCATCTTCAAAAATATCTTTTACTAGATATAAAATTTCCACACTTCAAAAATAAAACAACGTTTATTTTTCTAAACAGTTTCCCTTTTCTTTTTATAAATTCCATAGTGAATTTATGTTTCAAAAATGTCTATTGATATACGATTTTCAAATCGTTTTCAATATTCGATTTCGATTTATCTTTAAGAAGATAAATCTCAAAACGTTCATTTCATATTGGAAAACATTCCATACTTATTTAATAATAAGTATTTCACAAATCATTTATTTTCAACACTTGGAAAATATTCAATATACTTAAATCAATATTAAGTATATATTCATTCTTTAAGGAAAACATTTACTATAACAACATTTATTTGAGTCAAAACGAATGTTACGTAAAACATCGTTACGACGACTCAAAATCACTAGTATAGGGATTCGGATTTAGATAGATATATAAATCCCAATACTACATCAAAACATTTTCTTCCGAAAATCATTTACTATAACAACAGTGTTATAGTCCATCATTTCCTTATATTTTCGAAAACGCCTATTTCAACAATAAAAATGTTGAAATCTATGTTTTCGATTCACAATACATTTTAAAAACATCTCTAAAATGTTTAACTTCATTTTCAATGCCACTTTTCCAAAACTATCCATTTTACTTAACAATATATTCACTGTCCAAAATCGTGAATATAATTCACTTAACCCAATTTCAATCATTTCTACACATTTTTATCTCAATAAAAATTCGCTATCCAAAATCGCGAATATATCTTCTTTAAAAATCTTCTATATTTAATTTCTCAAATCCCATTGATTTCGAATTTATAAAACAACGTTTATAAATTCTATTTCTATTTTATAACAACTTCGATTTAATAAATCTCCTTTTATTTACAAATTCGATCAATATTCCATTTAAAGGCAAAAATCCAGTTTATAAGTTAATCTCTTATAAATCTTTTATGCTACCGTTTCATCCATTTTATAACTTCATACTTTATAAATCTATAAAATTCATATTTTCACAATTTATAATTCTATAAATCTCATGTCTTTACAATTTATAATTCTATAAATCTCATGTCTTTACAATTTATAATTCTATAAATCTCTAACACTTATAAACACTCGTTTTAAAATTCCAACACTTTAAATTGATAAATATCAATTCTGTACATCTTTTATATACATCATTTTTAGTAATTCAAAAGAAATCCAACTTAAACTATTTTATTTATCACTTGACTATTTATTTCAAAATCACCTTTCAGGTATATTTCACAATTTAAAATTTTCATAACTTTAAATTTATAACATTTATTTATTTATTTAAGATAAATAAATTCCAAAATTTAATAAAATCGTATACCTTCCAAAAATCACTTCAAAATTCCTTTTAAAGTAAAAATCGTTTATTTTTAAACTTTAAAATTGAACCCGATGATGCAACGCATCAATTAGTTCATCACAACATCAAACATCATATATCATCATATGATGACAGAATATATATCAACATCTGTAAATAAATAAATACAGTTGAGGAATCCAGTTGGATCCCTCCAACCTGTTTCCCTGCATCCAAAGACGTCAGCACAATACCAATTCCGCTCCAGTACGGAATTATCGCGGTATATAGGTTTTTTATAAATCCGCTTACTAACGGCGCAATAGGGTCTCATCCGCTATACGAGGCGGGAAATCATCAATCCAATATATACATATGCCAATATGTATATATTGCTATATATATATAGATATATCCTAAAATATCTAATAGCACATCCAATAACAATCATATCATCAATAATAACTGTAAATTCAAATTTCCTTCGAGTGAGAAAATCTCACCTTAGCTATTTACTTTGCATTCCATTTCCATTTCAGTTTTGTTTTCTCGATTTTAACCTGGTATAAACAATTATACAGTTTTATTAATATTCGAAATAATCGAATAATAAATTTTCCGCTTGGTAATTTTAATTCCCCAATGATTTTATTTTCACCCAGTTTCTTTCAATAATTTATCTATCAAAAATTTAAATCAAAATTATTCTTCCTTTAATAAATATTTCACCTAATAAATTGAGTTTTTTTAACAAATTTTCCTTTTACAAATTAATCCACTACTTTTAATATTGAACAAATTCTCTTTAACAATTTATTTAACTATATATTTTTTTCTTTCTCTTGCTTAAACAATATATATATATTACTTATTAAATTAAATTCAGAAAATAAGCAGTCTATAACTTTACTGTTTTTAAACTTTACATATATATAGAGAGAAAACTGCATATATTTCGTTTGTATGAACAAATTAAAATATTGATGAGTTCACAACTTAAAATTTCCTATGAAAAATTTATGTGCTCAGATAAAAATAGAAGTAACGAAATTACCAGCAACCCATCGTCATTGCCGAGCTCAACAGCCCTAGTTCGACAATCCCCCGAGGCTGCCGCCTCCTGCTATGCTCGTGAGTATCACCATCTGCCATCGTCCAGTCGCGATGCGCGCGCGCTTGGCCCCCTGAATCACGACCCAAATCGTGGTGTCGCCGCGGTCTCGAGCGCTGCTGCCACTCGCGAAGCTCGTCGCTACGCCCTAGGTCCATCACGTTGCCCCAATTCGAACGACTCCGCGATGCCACGCCTTGCTTGAACCCCAGCTCGCCCCGCAGTCGACGTCGCCTCTCTCTCTCAACTCGATCGCCAGAGGAGATGAACGCGAGGTGCTTCGCGTGCTACGCTGACCTCGATCGAATGCGAGCCCTAGTTGTTTTGAACGAGAAATGCTTGTTTTGAACTCGAGTTTTGCTGTGGCCATTTTTTCTTTGAATTGCTTTTCTTTGAACTGAGGAAACGAATAAGGAAGTTGCGGCCATTTTGATTTTCTTTGAACTGAAGTGTTTCGATTTCATTTTCGTGAATTTACAGAGGGAAAGAGACAGGAGTACGCGACGTTTCAGGGAATAGGTCTGCTAAAGAGAACCTAGGGTGGCTGATGTTGATTAAAAATTTAAACTTTAATTTTAAATTTGAATCTGATTTAATTTCAACGCGTTTATGTGTTGTACGTTCACATAACAACTCCGATAAATACGAAATTTGAAATCCGGTAATAATACAATATTACGGATCCAATGGAACTCGTTTCGTCGAATTCCGAGACTGTTTGAAAAATGACTATTTTTAAATATCGATTCGAACGATTTAAATTCAAAACTGAACAAAACAGTTTAAATTTCAATTCTGAAGCTGCTGTTATTTTCAGAGTTATCAATATATATTTTTCAAGCGTTTGAAATATTTTTCTTTAGCTTTAAATTGAAGATTTAAATTTTATTCAGCATTCAATAGATTAAATTTTATAATTTAATCGTCAAATTCAAAGTTATATTCGGGATTCAAATTAAATCATCGTTCAAATATTTAAAATTAATTACATATTCTCAATTTAATTTGTTCAAAATTCAGGGTCGTTACAGTTATCATATGGTAAAACCCATCGTGTTTATGTGTGGCGTGGTCTTACGAGATACCTTTGTTTTCAAAGGATTTTGGAAATATAATTAAATTCAAATTGAGTGTGTTTTCTCACGCTGGTTTTCCAGACTGACTCGGGTGTTATTTTATTATAATGCTCGGGTCAGACCGAGTATTACAGATTCAGGTTAGGATGCTATGTAGCTCAGGAGACGAGTTGGATGACAAAGACGTATTCACGTACTTGGTTATTTACGCTGTGTGTTATGTATATGAGGACAAGTTATTATAACTGTCCATATTGTTATATTGACTGTTGTACTCTGATTAATGTTTGAATATATATACAAATACAATTTTTTTTTCTGTAAAGACTTGTGATATATTATAGATTATTCGTTCCGCTGTGAGATTCTGTATTGTTTAGTTCCCTTCTTATCTTCTATCTTTTCTTCTTACCCC
Organism: Allium fistulosum; assembly: GCA_030737815.1. NCBI lineage: Eukaryota > Viridiplantae > Streptophyta > Magnoliopsida > Asparagales > Amaryllidaceae > Allium > Allium fistulosum. The sequence continues at coordinate 77,555,444 of CM060908.1, read as the reverse complement.
TAACAATCCACCTTTTTGTTCAATTTGAGTTGACATGTGCGGTTATTTGTCAACTTAGAATGTACAGAAAAGTGGGTGTTTACATGAATTGATTACTGTGGATTCTTATTTATATGTTGTTCATCAAGTATTGATTGTTGAATATGGTTGTTTAACAAGTCACGTTAAATACACGTCGATATTATGCAAAGAAATCACTTTTTGAATCAAGTTATAAAAGTAAACATGGAATCATTAAACCCCTTGAGAATGATTATAAATGTTTTATAAACTTATTATAATTCTTTAAACTTGTCTCGATAATTTTTAAATAAAAATAGAAAAATCGAGTCAAAACTAGGTGCATCGCATAACAGTAGTTCACGATTTTGTACCGTAGAATTCAAATGAGTATATGAAGTGGAATATAGGTCCGAATTCTTCGTAATAAGAATTTTTCAGACTATTATATCCATGGTATTCAATCAAAGAAAGAAAACCAAGTTTTTATCTTATAGATTTTCAAATAAGTCCAAAACAAGTTTTCAAATAATCGCGATTTTGAAGTTCGAAATCTAAAAGGAATTTCTTTAAATTTAATATTTTTAAATGTTTTAAAGATATGAAAAAAATCTTGTAAATCTTTTAAACTATTTTAAAAGAGATTTGAGTTATATATATATATATATTTCTGAATGATATAAAAGTCGTTTTAATCAATACAACTTTTAAAACACTTCTCCCAGCACTTTTTTGCAACACTTTTTCAATAACTTTTAAAATATGATTTCAAACTTCACAATTATTTTCCAAACTTTTATAAATGTTTTTAAATAAATAAACAAGTGTTTTAAAAATGATTTAAAGGTTTTATTATTAATTCAAAGTGTTTAAATAAATTAATTTGAAGAAAAGCTGTTATAAGTAAATGATTTAATCTTGCCTCTAATAAGCCGACGAGTGCACCTGATTTTCTATTCATGAGATCTTATTGAGGTGCTTAAACTAAGGGGATTTTTAGGAGCAACCAGTGCCCTAGCTCACCTGGCCTTCCCTAAACGAGGGATAGATAAGGTCAAAATGTCGAAAACGAGTTAAGTATAAAAGATTACATTTTTCAAATTTAAACAACTAGGATCGTATAGAAATAATCTTCTTATACTTGGTGTTAAATTCTGAGGAGGGAAATCGTACTATTCGTGGAATTTAAAAAGTGATTTCACGTTTATTCTGCCCATAGTACCCGTTAAATACAGAAATTAAAATTGAGTAAAAGTAGTACAATTTCTATTTGACCCTATTTTTCTCAATAATGTTTTCTAAATTAATTTATGAAAATGATTTAGTAAATTTTTATAAGGAGGTTTAATGAATGTCGTATATACTGAAAGAAATGGTTTCTAAAAAGATAAAAATCACTAAAAGATATTTGGGATAAAAAGATATTAATTAATGGAATATTCATCACCTATTTATAAACCATCATTCTATCGATGTTTGGTTTGAAGGAACCTGGGTCGGATTTGGGTAATCCCTATCCGAAAACCACTTTGAACCAATTTATGCCTTCGAAAATGAGGATATATATTGAAAACCATGATTTTGAACATAGAGGATCTTCACTTCGAAAGGACTGCTTGTTGATAATCTTTGGGTAGCTCCCAAGATAAATAAATAGTAGTCATCCCTTCATCCTGAAAATCTTCAAAAACATGAGGATTATTCTCTACCAATTCTAGGGGCAATTCCTGACAAGATGTAGTAGGAAAGTGCCTTTGGTTTTTCCTATTTTTAGACAACTTGTATGGACGAATCTCTGACATTGCATTTCTAGATCATATTGATTGATCTCTATGAACATATTATCTGTTTAGTGGCAGAGAAGACAACTTCTCTTAGCTTAACACCCTTTCTTGAGACGTACGAGCTCAGGAGTTATACATTTGTAGAAATCAGTTGTGTGATTGTGAAATGGCAAAGTAACATTCAAAGTGGAAGATGTTCTAAAAAGGTAATCGTTACCTCAAAGCCTCACACCCGGGAATAGTGAAACAAGGGATGCTTTAAGGCTAAAGTGGGTCGCAACCAATCAAGGTATGAAATCATCTTCTAGATAGATAAAATTTATACCCTCTATAACATCGATTTTAAATTATGTGTTGTATGCTTGGGATCCCGGAAAGGTCGGTAACGGCCAGGTGATGTAATATTCGATGCTATTCATGTGATTTTGGGATAGGCCGGTCTTAATTCACATGAGGACAAACATAAGGGCCTCGGGTGATGTAATATCCCGGAAATTTGGGGCAATATCAATTTAATAATCTGTTTAAATAATTAAATTGATTGATAATCTTTGATAATAAATTTGAATTGATTTAATAATCTAATTTAAATAAGTATTTAAATTGGTGAATTTTATCTTTTATAAGTTAATAAAATGATTTCTATTTATAATGTATATATATATATATATACATGGATGTATATATTGTAAATAGATTGCCTTTGGTTTGAAATTTAATAAATAAATAAATATTGTTTTTAAATTTCTAATGTATATTTTTATAATTTATAAATTATGATTATTTAATATTAGCTTTTCAAAGCTATTTAAACAAATAACAAATATGGTTTTAAATAAGATTAGTAATAAGGTTTATTTTATTTTCTTATTAATTTCTAAATAAATATGATTTAAGAGTATATCTATATAAGTTTAAAATACAATTTACATATGATATGATTAATTCATTTAATAATAGTGGTAATTTATAATCACTTTTATAAATTATTTTAAAATTGATAAATTTGTTATTTCAATATAGTAATTTATAATGTATTGTTTTTATAAATAGATTTTAATAAAATAAGATTGTTATTTCAAATTGAATATATGTTATAAATTGACTTTAAATTGGATTTTAAAAATATAATTTGAATTTGAATTTAGATTTAATTTTGAAATTCAAAAGAGGTAATATTTAAATATTTGGATTTTAAAATATATGAATAAGCTTTTATTTAAATATATAATTGGTTTTTATTTCTTTTAAAAATTATCTATATATATATATAAATAAGTAATAAGTGTTTAATAAATTAAGAAAAGGATTTTTACATTTAAAATAAATACTAATAAATTAAAGAGACATGTGTAAATTTCTAAGGCTTTAATATTACATGTGTTAAGAAATTAAGATATAAGAAAGACAAGTGTCATTTTGTTCTAATTTTTCTTTTTATTGTAAAATTAAATTCATTTATACTTATAAAAACATGTTTTCACATCTCTTCCTTTCTTTCTAATCTCCATTTCTAAACTGAAATTCAGTTTTCCACTTTTACAAGCAAACCAGAAAATAAATTCTCAAAAACAAAACCTGTAACCAAAGTCTCCAAAGAAAATCTGTAATCAACATTCCTCAAAACCAAATTCCTCAAACAAAGATCTGTAATGCATTTTCCAAATCAAAGTCTTTTAGTCTGCCTGTAATTCATTTTCAAAAATCTGATCAAAGCCTGCATTTCTTCAATCTGGAAACAAGTAAACCTGTTTTAAAGCAAGATCAAAGGAAAAAATCAAACCTGGAGTCTAAAGCAGCACATCAAAACAAACAAGTTAACATGCATGCAAGATTCATTAACAACAATTCCAGTTTTAAAAGGTTCAAAAGCAGTTTCAAAAGATATGCTCTGTTCTCTGCTTTTAAAAATAGGTGAGTAACTTACATTTTTAAAAACTTAAGTATATCTGTTTGCATGTTATAAATCCTTGAATCTATGATGTAATATGCCTGCATGATTGTTTAATATGTTTGGTATGAATGTATATTTTGTATATATGGATGTAAATTGGGGTGCATGTTTGATACTTATGTGTATCTCTGTTTTCAGTTTTCAAATTTAAGTTTTGATTTAAAAACTCTGTATCTCTAGATCTAGTAAATATTATGATGCAAGTTATAAACAAAAATTGATTGTTTTATCATATATTAGAGTTTAAATTTTTGTTTAAGTTAAAATAAAATAAGGATTTCTCTGGAAAATAGAACAGAACAGGAAAACTCAAGTTTTGTTAAAATTCGAATTCCTTAAATTATTGATTCAGATATATGATCTGAATCATTGTTTGAAAACATGAATTTTAGAAGTGAAATTATAATTTTTAGCATCGAATTAGAAGAGCAGTTCGAATTTGAACAGATTTGACATTTTGAGTAAATTCTAATAATCTAGTTGATCGGAGGGATCGTGAGCTTCTCTGGGGGTAGTAGAACGATCGTAGAGTTCGGGAAAATTGCCAGGATGGTGATCATGGTGTTGTGGAGGTGACAGTGATAGATTTAAGTCTGTAGACCTAGTTTTTGACTTGGTCGGAAAAATGGTCATCACGTTGTCTCTGGTGGACCGAGTTCCACCAGACTCTGGAGATTGGAAGCAGGAACGTTGACGAAGGTACGACTAGAAGGTCAGGCGCTCCGGTGGTCAGAAAGTTGGATTCGAGAGTTTTCCAGGTTTGGGCTGTTTCCAGTTTTGTGATCGAGATTGCTCGATTTTGATTGATGAGGTTGTTCGAGTTTCTGGTGATCGAGATCGTGAGAGATGGTCGTGGACGAGATGTCGGCGTTGGAAGCGATGGTCGGAGGCGATCATCTCGTGTGTGCACGTGAACTAGTATCAGCGTGTCAATGTTTTGGTTTGGGGATTTAACAGAGGAAGAACTCGAGTATTTCTCGAGTTTGTAGCGTAAGCGACTCGAAGCGTGTAGGGGTTTTACTCGGGGGAATTTGTGATGGACTCGGGTAGATTTTAGTGCTTCAGTTTTGAAACCTGACAGGGTTTTTAAAATTTAAATTAAGTTTAAATGTAAAGCAGGTTTTTAAAACACAGTTTTAAATCAAATATAAAGTATGGATTCAAGTTAATTTGTATCACTAGTTTGAGATAAATAAGTTTATAACAATTTAAATGTTTTATCAAATTTAAATTGTTAAAAGTATATTTTAAAAAGGTTTTGAATTTAAATAAATTGGTTTAAAAATCTTTTAAATGTTAAATGTTTCTTTAACATTTAATTTAAAAAGGGTTTTGTAAATTAGATTTAAATTTGGTTAAAGTTAAATTTGTAATTTATTTTAAATCTTTAATTTAAAATGAATTAAAAAGAAACTTTTTAAGTAAAATGTTTTAAAGTCTTTGTTAATGATAATTAAAGTAGTTAAAAGGTTAATACTTTAATTTAGAAGTAAGTAAGATTTAATGATGTAGGATTCATTAAATTAATAAGGTAATTAAGAGTAATTTAATAATTAATTAATGGTTTAGTGTTAATTAATTAAAATAATTAGAATTATAAGTTAATTAATTAAGGTTTAATTAATTTGGAATTAAGGATCATTTATTTAGATAAATATAGATTTTTAATAAATGATTAGTAATTAATTAATCTAGTGATTAAAGATTAATTAAGCAATTAATTTAGTAATTAGAAATTAATTAATTGGTAATTAAGAATTTATTAATTTAAATTAATAATAGTTGATTAAAGATTAATTACCTAAAGAAAGTAATTAATAATTACTAAGGGATCATTAATTAGGGATATTTAAATAATTAATTAATGTAATTAATTTTGATAATCAATTAGATTAATTAACTAATGATAGTCATTTGTGAACGGGTTAAGTATAATTACTTAATGGAAGTAATTTAATGAATTAATTACTTAAGGTAATTAATTAAATAAATTTGATAAGTTTAAATTAATTGATTAATTAATTTAAGTAAATCACTGGGTGATTTGATAAGAATAATTACTTAAATGTAATTAGTGAAGTGAAATTACTTAGGAAAGTAATTAAAGTTAATTAGTGGATATAATTAACTAAAGAAGATTTTTATAATAAAAGTAATTTGAGTTTAATTACTTAGAATAATTAATCAAGGGATTAATTAAAAGATAATTAATTAATGAGTAATTAATTTATGGAAGAGTAATTAAGGGTAGTTAATTACTAAATGTGATTAATCAAAGGTGATTAATAAATATGGTTTAATTAAATATTAATTATTAAATATAATTAATTTAAATGAAGTAATTAAGGATCATTAATTAATATAATTAATGATGTAATTAAGGGTTGATTAATTAATCAATAATAAGTGATTAAAGTAATTAATTAATTGTAATTAATTAAGGATTAATGTAATTAAATATAGTTAATTAATTAATGAAGTAATTAAAGATTAATTACTGAATGGTTTAAGATAATTAATTTGTGAAATTAATTAAGTATTAATTACTTAAAGTAATTAAAGGGTAATTAATCAGGAATGATTAATTAAGATGGATACTTAGAGTAATGATTAATTAATTGGTTTAATTAATAATTAAGTAAGCAGGATTTATAGGATGAAGTAATTAATTTAATTCACTTTAAATTAATTAGAGATGATAAATCATTACTTAAGAATGGATGAATGATATTGAATGCTTTGCATTGTTGATATCTCTGATAAGAGATGTGCTGATCTATGATATAGATGTTTGGTTGGGTTGAAATGATAATATGAATTATCTGTTTGGATGATAATATGGATTATCTATTGTAAATTATCTATCTGTGTGTAGTATAGATAAGAATTGAATTGTTTTAACCTTAAAACAACTTGGCCCTTAAAAGATACGTTTTGGATTTCGATGAGACCGGGATCGGGTTTCCGTATACCGGGATTCCAGGTCTGGAGACCCGAATACCACATCGATCCAAATTAATGATAGGTCGTGAATCTCAAGTGAAGATGAAGATTCAGAGTGCAAGGGTTATTGTCATTAACTCTGAGGGTGATTCCAACACGAGTGTAATGAGATAATGCCTTCGGTTTCGTTCGAACCCGGAACGAACTTGTATGGATTGAATGCTTTCAGAACATCGTCAGGTGGACGATGAGCATTCTAAGTGATGTGTTCTGATTAAAGGTAATCGTGACCTCAAGCCTCATCAACCGGGAATGGCTAAAACATGGGAGGTGCAGCAAGGCTTCGTGGGTAGCACCCATTGAGAGTAAGGTCATCCCTGTCTAGAGAGTTCCTTTATTTCGGCTTAGTGGTGCAGTTGGCGACGACCATCTGTGGGGTGATTTTATTCGGAATTATCCAGTAAGGGATGGTTCCGGCTTTGTGTTGCAAGGGATTGGGCGTGATCCTCAGTATGGTGATCTAGGCCCCGTACTGTGATGAGCGGTACCCCCGTAGCTCTGCCATTGTATGGAATCCAATTTCCAATAAGTGCCGTACGTATTAGTTGTGCCCAACTATGTTGGAACGTGAGATGTAAGCATTCCAGCTATTTCTGTATTTTACTTGAAAACCCTAGACCCTATTATAATATAACTGGATTTCCTATCAAATGATTTGGTTAGCGTAAGGTAAAAACTTACCCATGTTTATTTGTGGGGAGTCTTACGTGATACTTTTGTTTTAAAAGGTTTTTCAAAAGTTAAGCAAGTTTAACCTGTTACTCACACCAGACCCATGTCTGACCCAAGTGTTTATTTCTGTTTTATATAAACTCTTGGGTACTCAAATTTTTATGAGTAGCCAAGGGATTTAGGTTAGCTTTGACGAATTGTGGAGGAGCAATGGAGCAGGAGGCTTCAGCATTCGTAGATATAGTATTCCGCTGTGTAGATCTTTGTGATAGTGTCTTGTCTTGTATTTTAGTTGTAATGTCTAGACAGATGTTTATAACCGTCTAGTATGTGTTGTATATGTTGTGTAACTCTGATAAGTGTTGTATACTATGTAATAGTTTATGTTATTAATATAATTTATTCGTTCCGCTGTGTGAGATTCTGATGTTGTTTCTTTCTCTTCTCTTCTTTTCTCTTTTCTATCCCTTTCTTTCTTACTAACGATGCGTCCTTCTGTGGTAAGAAGGGCGGGTCGTTACAGGTGCATTCCTCTAGAAATGCACTTAATGAGAGGTAGTCCCTTACCCCACTATTCAGTTGGAAATCCAATCTCTAATAAGTGCCTTCAGTTTTTTTTGTGGAATCTTAAATGATTTGGTCCAGAATTTAATATGGTAACAATTTTAGCTAAGTTCATAAGTTTACTTGCAAATGTTTTCAAAGAACGTCATTAAAAATAATACTACCAAATTTCTACGTAAAAAAATGTTTTGGTTATCATAAGGTAAAAACCCATTCCGTGTTTATGTGCGGCATGGTATTATAAGATACCTTTTTGTATTCAAAATCTGTATTTTGAGTTTCTTACACTGCTCCCATGACTGACCTAGAGTTTATTTTTCCTTTCCCTTAAACTCTGGATTCCCTATTTTTTGAGCAACCAAGTAATCATATAGCTTGGAGCATTTTGGAAGGAGCTCGGAGTATGAAGACTAGAGGGTCCTTTGTCTATAGTTATCCATTCTCAACTTTATGCTATATCGTGTATCATATATTTTGTATCTACCGGCCCATGCAAGGATATGTAGTTATAAATATCCTAGGCTTGGTTAGTATTTATCGTAACTCTAAGAAATCACTTGGAGTGACGTATGTACTTTCCACGTGTATAATTATGTTGTTTAATACGATGTGGGATTCTATTGTTATTTTATTTTCTATCTTTATTTCTTATAAACCCCTGATTATCATCCGGCACTTGAATTTGTGGCACGTGAATACTGTGGATGCCTTAGTGTCGATCTTCAAAGGTTGAAAAGGTGGGTCATCACACTTGGTATTAAAGCTTAGGTTAGCAATTACTTAAGCCTTGATGGGGTCAACATTAGAGATAGGGTTAGTAATACCCTAGTATGAGTGTAGTCAATGAGAGAGCGTATATATCCAAATAAATTCATCTAAAATCATTTAAAAGCTTAATACCCATTCCCTAAGAAATTCTAATATGTATGTTCTAAATTGTCTCTTTACTATATTCAGATAGTAAGAAATGAGCAATCACAGAGGCCGTGGAAGGGGAATCAGCAGCACGGCAAACACTAATGGTCATAATGTTGCGGTTGTGGAAGAAGTAGTAATTCCGATACAGCCTCAAACAAATTTCGCCACTCTTTGCAAGAACTATACTTACTTGGGAAGGAAACCATTCCAAGGAACTGAGTCTATTGTTGAAGTACGAGCTTGGCTCAACTCTTGTGAGAGGATATTCAAAGGATTGAATGTAGAGGATGAGCAAAAGAGATTCTTAGCTTCCTGGCTACTGTAGGAAGATACTCTCGCATGGTGGGAATCCATCACTTTGAATGAATCTGAAGACAACTTATCATGGGCAAGATTTAAGGAAGTATTCGAGGAGCAGTATATACCTGTAGCTGGAAAATCCTGTCTTTACAAAAATTTCATGGACTTAAGACAAAAAGATATGTCTGTAGAGGAGTAATCAAATAAGTTCACTGATTTATCTTGTTTGGGCTGGGACTAATAGAAACACCCTTGAAGAAGAATGAAATGTTTATTGTGAGTATGAAAGAGCAGTATGAGGACTGAATGACTAGCCACCTGAAGGGAACCTTTATGGAACAACTAAATATGGGTTTCCGATATGAAGCATTGGATAAAAGAAATCTAGTGGTAGCCTAAGGAAATAGAAACAATCAAAACAAGAGGAAGAAGTCATGGCAGGGAAAGAATGGTGGAGGGTTCCAAGAGAATCGTTGTAAAGATGTAGTTTGTTTCAATTGCCGTAAGAAAGTTCATTTCTCAAAAACACTGTAGGGGTCCAAAGATGCAAAAGCAGGAAAACGTTTCTCCTATGGTCCACAAAAGTATTTGTAACCATTGCCATCAGCCGGGTCACTGGAAGGACAAGTGCCCGTTGATGAAGAAGGGGAACAGATTAAGTTCTATGCTATAAAAGGCGAGCCTTCAATCGCTGAAGACGTAAAGGGCAAGGGAGTCCTAGAAGGTAATATATTCGTTAATAATATTTCAGTTAGAGTTTTATTTGATACGGGAGCTTCCCACATTTTTATTTCTAAAATGTTAGTCGATAAATTAAACCTTACCCCTGAAATAGTAGAAACCCCTCTCTGCATATCTAATCCCATAGGTGGTACGACCAATCTATGCATGTCCTGTGAAAATGTAAGAGTTACCTACTAAACCCATATATTCTTTTGCAAACTATTCGTCCTTGATTTCATTAGGTTCGATATTTTACTCAGAATGGATTGGGTATCCAAGTATAGAGCTATTCTAGACCGCAACAATCGAGTGGTCATATCAAAAACCACAACCGGAAGAATGTTGGACAAAATAATATGTGACGGACTTCGTACAGTAAGAGACAGCTTCATGTATGCATTGGATTCATCTAAAATGGACTTAGAAAGGATATCAGCCACTAAAGACTTTCAAAATGTTTTCAAGGAAGTAAAGAGTTTGCCCCCACATCGGGAAATAGAATTCCAAATTGACGTAATCCCTAGTGAAACCAAAATCCAAAAAAAATTATTATAAAATCTTTTCAAAAACAAAAAAAAAGAAATTTGAAAAATCAAAAACAAAACAAAAATCAATTTTCCACTTTGAAAAATAAATTCTATTTGTAAATATTTTTCCTTTAGAAAAAAAAACCCAAAAACATTTTTGAAAATGTCTGAGTTTCCTTTTCCCTACTCAATTGAATTTTACAATAGTTGTGAAAATCAATATAATCCATATGATTTCACTCCAAATTCGTATGGATATTTTAACGACAACTTTTGTTTAAACAATTCGAATTTTGAACCACAAAGTTTTCAAAATAACAAGCAACCCTCAAATCTTGAAAATAGCATTTAGTCTTTACTTGAAATCTCTACACAACAATATCAAATGATAAATGAATTGTGTAATTCATATTTGTGCAATAACTCGAGTCAAAGTTTTCAAGGATTTCAAAATTTGAATTCAATTCAAAATTCAAACGATTTCGATGATAACCCATGCCAATTCAATTTTGAACACCAAGATGAATTTCAAACTCAAAATGAAAATGGAAACAACTTTTCAAACGAATTTGGGAATGGGAATAACCTTAACCACGTTACAGTTGAAAATCTTTGTTCTCAACAATTTCAAAGTGAAAATCCTCATGTCAATAACTATAAATTGGATTTTGTTGAACAAATGAATGAAATTTACGATGATCACACGGATTCGTTGTTTGAAACATATATGAAACAACATGAAAAACAAAGTCAAATCCCAACGTGTGATGAGGCAAACGATAATCCATCTTTTACCCAAATTGTCGATTTTCAAATAACAACTTTTGAAATTGAAAACGACAATCTTAATGAAGTTGTTGAAAAAACGGTAATTGATTTGGATTTTGATTCTTTTGAGGGAGAGAAACTCGATTTAAAAATCGATCTTCCTTTTTTCGATCACGAAAATTTGAACACAACAACTTTAGATTTTGAACTTGAGATATGCAATGAAGTTATTGATAATCTAATAAAGGAAGAGGAATTTAACGAACATGATTTCTTTGGACTTTTCGAAAACGAGTTGTCAAATTTTAAAGGGGAAGATTTAAATCACCATTTTGATTTTGAAATCAATAATTTTGAAGAAGTTTTCAATGATAATTTGAATTTCAATGTGGTGAAAAAGAACTTGAATTTCAATCAATTGTTTTATCGACCCCAAAAATCATTGAAAATAAAACAACTCGAACGATTTTTAATAAAATGGCATTCATTTTTACAAATTCAAATTCAATGTAACGACCCGTATTTTTACGGATCGAAACATCGTAAAACAATTGACGTTTGGTCGCATTTGTGATAAGTCGTCCTGAGTCTAAGTCATAGGTCGTTAACGACCTAGGGTATGTCGTAGGTCGTGTGCGACTTAGGATGCTTCAGCTCCGACTTACTACTAGTAGCATTGCATCTTGACATCAGTAGTTGAAGTGGTAAGTCGGGGACGACCTAAGGAAGTGAACTGGTTAAGTGTTAGGTCGGTTGGGACGACCTATAGGATGTTAGCGACCTAAGGGATTAAGTGAGTTAGCGACATAAGAGAGTTTGCGACCTAGTAGTTACCGAGTTAGTATAGTTAGGTCGGCAACGACCTAAGGAAGCTGGGGTAGCGGTGGGCGACCTAGGAGTTTTGTGTTAGGTCGTTTGAGCGACTTAAGGTTAAGTAGTAAGGTCGCGTGGGTTGCTAAGTTGTTAGGTCGCAAGGTTTTATAAGTCATAGGTCGTAACTCAGTAAGTTGTTAGGTCGTAGAGGCAGTCTGCGTTAGGTCGCTGGTTTTGACTTAAGTGTTAGGTCGTAACAATGTTAGGTCGCATGGGTAACTCAGTAAGTCGTTAGGTCAGTGCAGATGCACTAAGTCGTAGGTCGTGTAGCGCGAATAAGTTAGGTCGCGCGCATGTTAAGTCGTTAGGTTGTTAAGCGCCTGAGTGTTAAGTCGTAGAGACTTTAGGTCGGTGGGGTTATAGGTCGTAGGTCGTGGCTCTATAGGTCGTGTACGACCTAACTCCGAGCGACCTAAGGGAGATTTCGCCTATAAATAGGAAGGTTGTTCTCACTTTTTGGGATCCGGATTTCGAAGCGACGAAGTGCTGCCATTTTGAGAGCTCGACTTCTACACTTCTTCACTTCTTTTCTCCACTCTAATCTAGTGCTTCCTTTCATCCAAATCGAAGATCAAGATCGAAGATCCAAGAGCTAAAGTTGAAGATCTTCATCCATTGAAGTGAGATTTCTTCGTTTGAAGCGGATTCGTGATAGATCAAGCTTGATCTTTCGCTGTCCAGATCTGAAGCGTGTTGATTTGAGGTTGTTTTGGTGATTTGGTGATTTGGTGAGTGGTGATTATCTCTCACACGGATCCAAAGGAGTATATCGGATCGTTGGCTTGATTTGGTGTTAAAATAGTGATTTCCATGCATTTTTGTAAACCTAAGTGTAGATCCATGTAGATCCATTGTTCATGATGATTTGACAACCATTTTACTACATGATTAGCTTATGCAAGTTCATTCATCAAGTTGTAGAGATAATTCTCATGATTTCATGCTTGTTAGACTTTCAACTCTTTATTTACGAAATTGCCATTATTGTTATAATTGTCCATTTAGCCTATATTTGAATGCTTGTTTACTTGGATTAATGTTTGACTTGATTGATTGCTATGAATTAGATGATTGATGATTTGATTTAGACAAGTTGGTCGAAGATGATTCAAAAGCTAAGGGAAAGGCTCTTGAATTGGAAAAGCTGCTCGTGGCATATGTAGCGGATGATGAAGCTCATATGGATAGATTCGATGATGATGTTGAAATGGAGCTTTGCTATGATGATGATGAGGCGAAGCATGATATGAGATAGCCTTGGTCTAATCCAGACGGGATCATTCCAAGCATGTTGATAACTCGATGATATGTTCGAGTTGAGGATAATGGTTTGCTCGAGAGGCGCTTGAGCTAGTATGGAAATAGTCGTCGAGGAGGATGACTAGAAGGCTGAGATCTTATCGTTGTTGAAGGTTCTAGCATGCTCAAAGCAAGAGTACGTTGGGCAGATTCGATAGTCCCTGAAGGCTACTAATTTGGGTAGTCAAGTACTCTGGGCAGATTCGATAGTCCTAGGCACGGGTCACGATGACGTGCGGGAGTTATGTCTAGAACCGGGGTTTCCATTAGCCCTTGACGGACGGCTGAAAGAATGTGCCGGTCATTCAATTAACGGTGATATCGAAGCAATGATAACAGTGATAGCCAGAGTCATGGATGTTTGGTTGTATCGTCATTCGGTCTCAAGAGCAGTGTTTTCTGGGTGCTTATCTGATCTTGGTTGAGGCCATGGGGGTTTGTGCTTGGAAAACATCGCCCTTGACTCGAGTGATAATTTCTTTACTTTACATTGTATGCTCTGCTATGTTTGCTTCTGCTTAGTGTGTGTCTGGGAGCTATCACTGTAGAAAGAGGTTGGAGTGGGAGGGTTGTATTCCTATTCCTTTTCCTTTATGCTCTTTTGGTATGTTGTTAGTTAATTTACCGCTCACTAAGACTGTTGTCTGACTCAAGGCTTTATGTTTTAAATTCTTATTGCCTTGGGCTGTTCGTCCATTTTGGGACGGGCAGACTAGGTAGCAGGTGACAGGTGCTGTTCTCTTCTCACAATGCTGATATCGAAGACGAGCTTGGAGGGTTGCATATTTTCTTCTTACTATATGTACTGGATGTTCCGCTACTTTGTATTCTCTGAGTGATATGTAGTGAGGCTTGTTGTATTGACTATTCAGATGTTTGTATTCAACTATTATGAAGTTTTATTGATGAGATTCTATTCTGTGAAGCTTCACTATATATATGTTCTATTGGATTTTGTCCATGCGCTGTGAGTAATACGATAGATTCTGTTGTTTTAATTTACCTTGACAATCGTCCATGGCTGCCTGGCACACTTTACAGTGCACTATCTCTAGATTCGGTGCAGGGGTCATGGGCGGTCGTCACATTTGGTATCAGAGCATTGGTTAAACGATTTTACCCAACGCTCGCTGACATAACTACGTATGAGAGACGTAATTGTATTTTGATGGATGATTACTATATATAATATAGTAGCTTAGTAGAGTTTGAGTCCTTTAAGCAGTTGTTTCTCAAGATGTTCTGATCATTCCTTTTTATAGATATTGAGAATGAGTCGAAGAGGGAGACCGGCTGCTAGGGAAGGCCGTGCTACTGAAGGGGCTGCTGATTATGCAGCTATGTTCGAAGCTATGATGACTTCGATCATGAGAAGGATACCAGTTCCGGGGGCAGCAGTAGATGTTGGAGTTCAAGTCCAAACTCCAAAACCAGTGGATTTTGCTAAGTTGTGCAAAGATTATACTGCTCTTGGAGGGAAGGTTTTCTTGGGAACAGAATCAACTATTGAGGTCCAGAGGTGGATAGATGCTTGTAGAAGGATCTTTGGTGATTTGGGAATTGAGGATGCGACTAAGAGGAAGTTGGCATCGAGACAGCTTCAAGGAAGAGCCTCTGATTGGTGGAACTCTATTACCATCAATACTCCGGAGGAAGAGATTACTTGGGAGCAATTCCAAGTCAGGTTTGAAGCTAAGTTCATTTCTACAGCTCAGAAGTCTGTTCTGTTCAAGAAGTTCGTGGAGCTCAAGCAAGGTGGAAGACCAGTTCTTGAGTATGTTTCTGAGTTTGAAGCTTTGTCCAAGTACGCCCGGTCATATATTGAATCTGCTTATCAAAAGAATGAGAAGTTTGTGACAGGCTTGGACAGTTATCTTGGGAGACAGTTGGTGGATCATTTAGACGATTCATTTGAGAAGCTTGTGGAGAAAGCTCTCAGGCATGAGAGTCTGTTCCCTAAGGAAGGATCTGTTGTTGCTGTGACCAGGCAAGAGTCTAAACCCCAGCAGGGTGGAAACAAGAAGAGGAAGCAGCAGTAGCAGAAGGGTAAGGATGGCCAGAAGAAGCCGAAAGGCGAGGTGACTTGCTACAATTGTCAGCAGAAGGGCCATTTCTCGAAGGATTGTAAGAATCTGAAGGCACCGATGAAGTGTCACAACTGTGACAAGCCGGGGCATTTCAGGAAGAATTGTCCAGAACCGAAGAGGGACAAGCAGATTGTGCAAGCTTATGCTTTGGGAGCTGTTCCGTCGTCTTCAAAAGCTCCTACCGCTGAAGAGAAGGGAAAGAGAGTGGTGGTTCAAGGTACTCTTTTCTTATGTGGTGTTCCAGTTAGAGTGTTGTTTGATACTGGGGCGTCGCATTCGTTTGTTTGTAGTGATCTTGTAGGCCGGTTAGGTTTGGAACCGGATATTGTTGATAGACCATTGGTTGTGACTAATCCAGTTGGGGGTTCGTCTTGTTTGTGTATGTTATGCCGTGGTCTGATTGTGTCGAGTCATGGTTGCTCTTTTGTTTGCGATTGCTTTGTTCTGAACTTTGCGGGGTTCGGAATTATTTTGGGTATGGACTGGCTTAGGAGGTATGCGGCAAAGGTTGATTGTGAGAGGCTGGAAGTGACAGTCGAGAATGTGGAGGGGCGAAAGATTGTGATACGATGTAAGCATGAAGAAGGCGTCTTCATGAGCTTCATGTATTCGCTGGTTGTTCCACGGGATGGACTGTCATCAGTGTCGATCGCTAATGGATTCGAGGATGTCTTTGACGAAGTCAAAGGGTTGCCGCCGCATAGAGAGATCGAGTTTCGTATAGATCTAGTTGAAGGAGCCAGACCTGTTGTGATGCCTCTTAGGCGGATGGCGCCTAGGGAACAGCAAGAGTTGAAGGTGCAAGTTGATGATCTTTTGCAGAAAGGATTCATTCGGCGTAGTGTGTCCGAATGGGGTGCACCAGTTGTATTCACAACCAAAGCAGATGGATCGCTGAGGTTGTGTGTCGATTATCGTGAGCTGAATAAGGTGACTAAGAAGAACAAGTATCCATTGCCGAGAATAGATGACTTGTTTGATCAGCTTCACGAAGCTAAGGTGTTTTCTCAGATGGATTTGTCAACGGGATTTCACCAGTTGAGAGTGGCTAAGGATAGTGTGCCGAAGACTGCTTTTCGAACACCATCCGGTTTCTTTGAGTGGCTGGTAATGCCGTTTGGGTTGACTAACGCGCCAGCATATTTTGTGGATCTTATGAATAGAGTGTTCAGAGATCAGTTGAACAAGTTAGTACTTGTGTTCGTGGATGATATTCTGATTTATTCCATAACTGAGGAAGAACACAAGACGCACTTGCGTATTGTTTTGGAAATCTTGCGGAAACATCAGCTGAAGGCTAAGTTTTCGAAGTGTCACTTCTGGAAGAGTGAAGTGAGGTTCTTAGGCCATGTTATCTCTGGAAATGGAATAGCGGTTGATCCCGCTAAGGTGGCAGCAATCCAGGATTGGGTTAGACCTAAGAATGCAACGGATGTGAGAAGTTTTCTTGGATTAGCAGGATATTATCGACGGTTTATCAAAGACTTCTCCAAGATAGGTGCACCATTAACAGGATTGACGAAGAAGAACCAAGTGTTCAGTTGGGATGCTAAGTGTGAGCAAGCTTTCGGAATCTTGAAAGAGAGATTGACGAGTGCTCCTGTTTTGACTATTCCTAGTGGGAATGATGAGATGGTGGTTTACACCGACGCATGTGGTACTGGACTTGGAGAAGTGCTGATGCAGAAGGATAAAGTTGTTGCGTATGCCAGTCGACAACTGAAGCCGCATGAAAGGAATTACCCGACTCATCATTTGGAGTTAGCGGCGATTGTTTTTGCTCTGAAGATGTGGAGACATTATCTATTGGGGGTTCGATTCGAGCTGTTTACAGATCATAAGTCGTTGAAGTATCTTTTCTCCCAAAAGGATTTGAATCTTCAGCAGCAACGTTGGCTAGAGTTTTTAGCATCATATGATTTCGGTATAGCTTATACTCCGGGAAAAGGTAACGTAGTGGCAGATGCGTTAAGTCGAAGACATGCAGAACTGGGAGCCATGTTTTCTGAATGGAAGAATCTCGAGTATTTAGCTGGATTTGACTTCAGGCCTAGATGCGAATTGGAACCTGAGATGTTGGCAAACTTATCAATAAGACCGACTCTTATGGAAAGAATTGGCGAGAGCCAAAAGCGAGACGATAAGCTTGTCAAGATTATCCGTGATTTGGAATCTGGATTGGACCCAGAAAAGGATAAAGGATTCGAGGTCGATCGAAAGGGTTGGCTTCGGAAGCAAGGACGACTAGTTGTTCCCGATATAGATGAATTGAGGAGTGAAGTTCTGAAGGAAAGTCATCACTCGAAGCTGACAATTCATCCAGGTGGAAATAAGATGTATCGGGATATGAAGAGAACCTATTACTGGGAAGGCATGAAGAAGGATGTTGGAAATTTTATTTCCAAATGTATGAACTGCCAGTTGGTAAAAGCCGAACAGAAGAAGCCAAGTGGATTGCTTCAGCCATTAGAAGTTCCTACATGGAAGTGGGAGCAGGTATCGATGGATTTTATTGATGGTCTACCTAGAACAAGAACGGGAAATGAAGGGATTTGGGTCATCGTAGATCGTTTGACTAAGAGTGCAAGATTCATTCCTGTTCGATCGACTAGGACTGCATCAAAGTTGGCTGAGTTGTATGTTAAGTGGATAGTTCGATTCCATGGTATTCCGAAGAGTATAGTGAGCGATCGAGACCCATTGTTCACTAGTGGATTTTGGAAGAGCTTCCAGGAAGTTTTGGGAACCGAGTTGTGTTTGAGTACAGCTTATCACCCTCAAACAGATGGTCAGACCGAGAGAGTCAACCGAGTTTTGGAAGATCTTCTTAGAGCTTGTGTTTTGGATTTCGGAGGATCATGGGAAGATCACCTTCATTTGGTGGAGTTTGCATACAACAACAGTTACCAGTCAAGCATTGGTATGGCACCGTATGAGGCATTGTATGGGAGACCGTGTAACTCTCCAACATGTTGGTTAGAGACAGGAGAAAAGCTGATGCTTGGGCCAGAGATGATTCGACAGACTTCGGATTGCATAGAGATCATTCGGCAACGAATGAAGGCAGCCCAAGACCATCATAAGAGTTATGCCGATAAGCGTCGAAAGGATTTAGAATTCGACGTAGGAGATATGGTTTTTGTGAAGATTTCTCCACTGAAGAATGTTATTCGATTCGGGAAGAAAGGGAAATTGACTCCGAGATTTGTTGGACCATTCCCGATCATCGAGCGAATTGGAAAACTCGCTTATAGATTGGAGTTACCAGAGAAGATGTCGAGTGTGCACAATGTTTTTCATGTATCATATCTACGGAAGTATGTGCACGACTCGAATACAGTGGTTTCTGCTGATAGCGTGAAGACTTCGAAGTTGATCCAGTCGATAGAAGACCTCGTAAGCCGCTTCGTGTTGTGGAGACCGACACGAAACAGCTTAGGAGGAAGGTAGTTAAGTTGCTCAAGATACAATGGAGTGATGATGATAACGACTGTACGTTGGAGGTGGAAGAGAGGATGAAGGCAGCTCATCCTGAACTCTTCAAGGTATGGCCCTAAGGTGTCGTGTCATCTAACGACATTGTAACTTGTTCTAGTTTTAGAATTCTGCATGCTAAGCTAGAATTGGATGCATGGTTTGTTGATTGCTATGGATGGTAGGCGTGCAGAATAGTCTTTGATTGCTTTGTTTGTTTGGAATTTCGGGGGCGAAATTCCTAAGGGGGAGAGAATGTAACGACCCGTATTTTTACGGATCGAAACATCGTAAAACAATTGACGTTTCGTCGCATTTGTGATAAGTCGTCTTGAGTCTAAGTCATAGGTCGTTAACGACCTAGGGTATGTCGTAGGTCGTGTGCGACTTAGGATGCTTCAGCTCCGACTTACTACTAGTAGCATTGCATCTTGACATCAGTAGTTGAAGTGGTAAGTCGGGGACGACCTAAGGAAGTGAACTGGTTAAGTGTTAGGTCGGTTGGGACGACCTATAGGATGTTAGCGACCTAAGGGATTAAGTGAGTTAGCGACTTAAGAGAGTTTGCGACCTAGTAGTTACCGAGTTAGTATAGTTAGGTCGGCAACGACCTAAGGAAGCTGGGGTAGCGGTGGGCGACCTAGGAGTTTTGTGTTAGGTCGTTTGAGCGACTTAAGGTTAAGTAGTTAGGTCGCGTGGGTTGCTAAGTTGTTAGGTCGCAAGGTTTTATAAGTCGTAGGTCGTAACTCAGTAAGTTGTTAGGTCGTAGAGGCAGTCTGCGTTAGGTCGCTGGGTTTTGACTTAAGTGTTAGGTCGTAACACTGTTAGGTCGCGTGGGTAACTCAGTAAGTCGTTAGGTCAGTGCAGATGCACTAAGTTGTAGGTCGTGTAGCGCGAATAAGTTAGGTCGCGCGCATGTTAAGTCGTTAGGTTGTTAAGCGCCTGAGTGTTAAGTCATAGAGACTTTAGGTCGGTGGGGTTATAGGTCGTAGGTCGTGGCTCTATAGGTCGTGTACGACCTAACTCCGAGCGACCTAAGGGAGATTTCGCCTATAAATAGGAAGGTTGTTCTCACTTTTTGGGATCCGGATTTCGAAGCGACGAAGTGCTGCCATTTTGAGAGCTCGACTTCTACACTTCTTCACTTCTTTTCTCCACTCTAATCTAGTGCTTCTTTTCATCCAAGTCGAAGATCAAGATCGAAGATCCAAGAGCTAAAGTTGAAGATCTTCATCCATTGAAGTGAGATTTCTTCGTTTGAAGCGGATTCATGATAGATCAAGCTTGATCTTTCGCTGTCCAGATCTGAAGCGTGTTGATTTGAGGTTGTTTTGGTGATTTGGTGAGTGGTGATTATCTCTCACATGGATCCAAAGGAGTATATCGGATCGTTGGCTTGATTTGGTGTTAAAATAGTGATTTCCATGCATTTTTGTAAACCTAAGTGTAGATCCATGTAGATCCATTGTTCATGATGATTTGACAACCATTTTACTACATGATTAACTTATGCAAGTTCATTCATCAAGTTGTAGAGATAATTCTCATGATTTCATGCTTGTTAGACTTTCAACTCTTTATTTACGAAATTGCCATTATTGTTATAATTGTCCATTTAGCCTATATTTGAATGCTTGTTTACTTGGATTAATGTTTGACTTGATTGATTGCTATGAATTAGATGATTGATGATTTGATTTAGACAAGTTGGTCGAAGATGATTCAAAAGCTAAGGGAAAGGCTCTTGAATTGGAAAAGCTGCTCGTGGCATACGTAGCGGATGATGAAGCTCATATGGATAGATTCGATGATGATGTTGAAATGGAGCTTTGCTATGTTGATGATGAGGCGAAGCATGATATGAGATAGCCTTGGTCTAATCCAGACGGGATCATTCCAAGCATGTTGATAACTCGATGATATGTTCGAGTTGAGGATAATGGTTTGCTCGAGAGGCGCTTGAGCTAGTATGGAAATAGTCGTCGAGGAGGATGACTAGAAGGCTGAGATCTTATCGTTGTTGAAGGTTCTAGCATGCTCAAAGCAAGAGTACGTTGGGCAGATTCGATAGTCCCTGAAGGCTACTGATTTGGGTAGTCAAGTACTCTGGGCAGATTCGATAGTCCTAGGCACGGGTCACGATGACGTGCGGGAGTTATGTCTAGAACCGGGGTTTCCATTAGCCCTTGACGGATGGCTGAAAGAATGTGCCGGTCATTCAATTAACGGTGATATCGAAGCAATGATAACAGTGATAGCCAGAGTCATGGATGTTTGGTTGTATCGTCATTCGGTCTCAAGAGCAGTGTTTTCTGGGTGCTTATCTGATCTTGGTTTAGGCCTTGGGGGTTTGTGCTTGGAAAACATCGCCCTTGACTCGAGTGATAATTTCTTTACTTTACATTGTATGCTCTGCTATGTTTGCTTCTGCTTAGTGTGTGTCTGGGGCTATCACTGTAGAAAGAGGTTGGAGTGGGAGGGTTGTATTCCTATTCCTTTTCCTTTATGCTCTTTTGGTATGTTGTTAGTTAATTTACCGCTCACTAAGACTGTTGTCTGGCTCAAGGCTTTATGTTTTAAATTCTTATCGCCTTGGGCTGTTCGTCCATTTTGGGACGGGCAGACTAGGTAGCAGGTGACAGGTGCTGTTCTCTTCTCACGATGCTGATATCGAAGACGAGCTTGGAGGGTTGCATATTTTCTTCTTACTATATGTACTGGATGTTCCGCTGCTTTGTATTCTCTGAGTGATATGTAGTGAGGCTTGTTGTATTGACTATTTAGATGTTTGTATTAAACTATTATGAAGTTTTATTGATGAGATTCTATTCTGTGAAGCTACACTATATATATGTTCTATTGGATTTTGTCCATGCGCTGTGAGTAATACGATAGATTCTGTTGTTTTAATTTACCTTGACAATCGTCCATGGCTGCCTGGCACACTTTACAGCGCACTATCTCTAGATTCGGTGCAGGGGTCATGGGCGGTCATCACATTCAACTTCGAAATCTTTTACGGTTTGGTTTTCCGAGCTTAAGCCATGTCTCGCATACTTGACGAGACAAATGAATCGGTCTTTGGAAGACCGTTTCATTTACTTTTTGACGATATACTTTCTGATCTCGTGTAAATACCGTTAATTTTCATTTAAATAAAGGTCATGTTTATATTTTTATTTTTCTCCTTCCACTTGGGTTGACTGTGGGGACACAGTCAAAATCAAGTGTGGGGGAGACTCATCTTCATTTTTTAATTTTCATGGTTTATTTTTTTTTTTTCAAAATAAAAAAAACTCAAAAACAAAAGGCAAATTTTTTTTAAGCATTTTGATTTATTTTTAAAAGAAACACTATAAGATAAATATATGTTTTTGGTTAATTAAATTGAAATCTTTGAAAATTTATTTGTCTCAACAAAAATAAAAATAAAGTTTGATTACGAATAACGATGGTTTAACTAGTATATAGGAAATTTCATAGTGATAATTATGAAGTAAATCCTAATTGAAAATCTTTGTTTTAAAAAGTGGTGAATTTAAAGTAAAAGATATAACATTTCTTTTTTGTCTTCTAAGTTAAATAGTGCTAAGATGATTTTATGAAACTCTCTCTCCAAAAAAAAACAAAAAAAAATATATTTCTTGTATATATGTATGTATTTTTAATAAACACCTAGAGTCATGTGTTCACACTCGTGTGTTCACTCGCCATGCCCTGTACCCTTCTCACGTAAGCCCGAAAGGCAGTGCACGATTGGTATATCTAGCCTCAGTTTATCTGAGTTAGGTGTGTGTATATAAAAATTATTTTATTAATAATACCTACACTCGATAAGTGTTCACACTTGTGTGTTCACTCGCCACGCCTTGTATTCCCCTCACATCAGTCCGCAAGGTAGTGCATGGGTAATATATCTGGCCTCAGTTTACCTGAGTTAGGCATATAAATATTGTAAATATCAATGAAATTTTCAAAAATACAAGAAAGAGTAAGCAATTGAAATCCTAGCACTATTTTTAACTTATTTGATTTGACTTGTTATTGAAAAGAAATGAATATACCACTTTGATAAACTTTGATAATCAACTAAGAAACTATTTCATAGTTACACTTTGTTATCAACTAAAACAACGAGTTAAACTATTGTCTATTGTCATGATAACTTGATTTTTGTTGGAAATTTTGATGAGTAAATGACTTAAATTTTCAAGATAATGACCGAAACCTATATTTAACTTATTTGTGTCAATCCAAAAGTAAATCGTTCATTGTAAATATTTTCATTCATCCCATTGTAAATAAATCTTTCACTATGTAAATATTTTCACTTTACATTTGGATTTTGTGGGTAGTATCCGCTGAAAACCCTCACGAGACAACACTCGTCCTACCGAGGACACCAAGAGGTTTAACGGTTTGTTCATACGCTCAATGCAATCGTGCTCCCTACGAAAATGGATTTATCTTAGTTTTAGTTTATTCGATGACGAATAAAAAGATAAGTGTAGGGGTATTTGATGTGCACGTAAATGTGCATATTTTTACCACCATATTTAATCTATTTAAATTAAATAAATGATCATATTGGGTATTTTAACTTGTTTAAACCAATATTCAAATTATTTTCAAAATATCACATATTCATCTTCATATAGGGGCAAAATGGTCATTTTTGTGCATTTATTAAATTGTAAAAATTTACTTAGAATTTTCTATGTTGTTTTGTAGGAAATTTAGTGAATATTACAAGTGGTTTCATGAAGATATATGCATGCACAAAGAAGATACAAAGGAATGAAGAAGGAAATAATTCAAAGTGAAGATCATGGAGGACCCCACTTACCCACCTACCTTAATTTACACTTAGGAGATGTAACGACCAGCTATTTTAGACCATTCAAATCGACAATAAATCCACACATGTCTGACTTGAATAATTCAAAATATCAGATTGTTAATTTAAATTTGGCAAAACTCAGCATATGCAGTAAATAAATCAATCACAGAATCACAGACACAGAGTAATACAATAATACGCAGCGGAATAGATAAAATAGTAGTTCATGAAGCTACTATATAAACATCAGAGTTAAAATAAAATACAACAGAATATCTCAAATACAGGGAAGTCTTCAGTATGAATAGATGACCTCTCTGAACAAATCAACTGAAAAAGCTGAAAGCTGAATCGATAGTTGGATCTCCAAATGAAGCTCCAAACTCCAAGGGTGAGTCTCAAATGCTGTATCACTCAGTCTGACCCGAGCGTAAAGCAAAACACAAAACACTCGAGTCAGGATTAACATTCTTATATAAATAAATCCAACTCAAGTGAAATATCAACTGAAATACAAGTAACTTAAAGGATGTTTGGGATACCCATCCTCTAAGGATCTTCAGAACTATCTACAAGGTGGAAATATACATTATAACACCGTGGTCATTTCAATTTAATTTATACTTCAAAACCCAAATATCATTTCATTTCAAATATAACTATTTTCCAAGATAGTATATATATATTAATTTATTTATAAAGTAAAGCATTTAATTTTCTCAAGTCTCGCAAATCGATTCAAATCAACTTCAAATTCCAAATTCAAATTTATTCAAGCTCTATACATCAATTCAATTCAGTTCTAATTATACCATTTAAATTTTCAATATATTTCAAAGCTTTAATACTCAACATTTTCAAAGTTATATTTAACAGTTTCATATAGCACTTGATTTAACTTTATTTTTATTTAATCAGGGAATATTCACTTAATAAATTCAATATCATTTAACTAGCCTTAAATTTCATTTTACTAAATATTTCCTTAAATTTATTTAAACAAGAAATATTCATTAAATTATTTAAATCAAACTCAAGTTATAAATCATATCTTACATCCCAATTTCAATAAGCTTTAAATTGGTTTAAAAAAAAATTCTTTACTAAATTCAAATTATCTTCCCAACCTTAACTTTTTCAAATTATTACTGAAATCTATTTTGGAACATAAATTTAAATACTCAACCATATTATATGTATTTAATCAATCTTAATTAAATTAAATATCATTATTAAATCTATATAAATCATTTCCATTTATATATAATAATTTAAGGCTCAACATTTATTAAAACCATATATTTCTTTCCAAAACCATAGAATTTATTTTCAAAATGTTTATATATATTGACCAACGGTGTTTGTATATATATCTATCATATAGTTAAGTGACACAGATATTTATCATTTCAATCCGTAATTTAAATATATACGGGTAGATATCATTTCGACCCGTAATCCCAAATTCAATCAAATGAAGATCGCTTGGGTTTATCATTTCAACCCATAACGATTTTCTCCTATTCTAAAGTCCGTTCGGGTATGTATCATTTCAACCCAGAGTGAATTCTATACTAACAAGGAACTTGCAGAGTGATAACAAATAACATAAAATACAACAACATGCATATATCATCAATAACAATAGAATAATAAACAGTAGGATATAGTGTCATATCCCACAGGTGAACAGTTACAGATAATAGCATATCTAACAATTTAAATAACTACAGCAGCATATTTCAATTGTCGTTTCAATTGAAATCAAATTTAATAAATAAAAGAACGTTAATCGTGAGTTATTGCTCACCTTTTGTGGTTAGAGACGAACGGGATGAGATGAGTTACGAATCCAAACACGAATCCCAAATCAAAGCTAGATTGGCATGAAGTTGGACGGACAAAGCTGATAGATCGGAATTTATGATATCAAATCAGAATTGGATTGATTCAAGGGTATAAGTGAACAAACATATATGACTATATACATATATAAAATCATGATTTAAATTCAAACACACTTTTTAAGTTTAATTAAATATGTATATCAAAATCAAATATTTATAAAAGTCCATAATCTACAAAATGTTTCAAACAATATTAAACATATTATTTATATACCTTTAAACAAAAACCTTTTCGAAATATTAACCAAACGTGTTGTATATGCAAGCCAGCAGAACATATTTTATATCTATATACTAACCGTTACAAAAATCTTATGAAAACTGGATATATATGTACTAATATAAGCTGCGACTATTATAAAAAACGAAACATACCATATGTACTAGTGTATCTTATATCTACAACCAACTTAATATATTAATTATATATACAAAGTTACAAACTACTCGTCTAACATTCACTAACCGGCTATATGTAAATTACTATATTATATATATACATATAACTCAATCAATATACATAAATATATATATGGGTAAGTTTTAAAACTAATATTATAAGTTATATACCCAGTTTAATATACCCTGTAACATAACTGCATTCAATATATATACTTATCTAAATGACTGAAGTAGATTTTCATAACTAAATATACTCAATAATATAAACTGTATAACTTCATTTCGAACTAAACTCATATACGCCTACATAAACCCATGTATGTAAGTAACAGATATGTATAACTTATATAAAATTCTATACATATATTTTATGCAAACTGATACTTTAAAAGTTATATAAACAAACGTTTATATAGACATATATTGTAATCAATTATTATAAACAAATTAATATAAACTAAACCATATGAACCTATTCTCAAAATTTAGACTCGCTTTTACAAACTGTAAAGTGAACCGTAATTTGGCAAAGTGTACTATACATCTGTAACTGGCATATATAAACCTTCACTTAATGTTTCTTTCCAAAATTACAGAGCAATATACAACATACATTCATGTCTAACTTTATAAAACAATATATGTAGACCATACACTTTTAAAAATGAATATTATTAAAATATATATATAACTAACGTATGAAATAAATTTCGTTACCGTGCATATATAAACTACCCTATATAATTTGTATAGGCATAAAATAAACTGTCAAAAATGTATAACTCTTATCATCACATAATATACAGCAATACTTATATACAGCCGCATAAATTTTTTTTATATATATGTGTTCTGTTCTTCAAAAACTAATACACATAAATAATGCATACCATCTCTAGTACAACCGAAAGCTATGAGTTTGCTTGGTGGATTCAACAAAGGTGCGGAGGGGGTAAAGGTGGTGGGTTGCGTCGGCGACAGTGAGTAGCAGCAAAGGTGGTTCGAGCTGGGTTGCCAAGGCGGGTGGAGATGGTTGCCGAGCAGTTGAGGGGCACGTGGTGGGTTTTGGGTAGGCTGGTGGTTCGGGGAGAGGCTGCGAAGGGTTGAAGCGGGCGGAGGAGATAAAGATTAGACAGCTACAGGCGGAAGATGAGCACGGTGGAGGCTCTGTCGGCAGTTGGTGGGGATGTTGTGGAGGGAGAGTAGCGATTCATGGGCCTGGGAGGAATGTTGAGGAGGGGTTTCGAGAAGGAAGAAAAAAGAACAGAGTTCAAAAGATGAAGGCAAAAGTTTATTATATTTCTACAGTTCAGGTAAGGACATAAGACGTGAACCGGTAATAATTATAAATGCAAAGAGATGCCAACGGTCATAAAGCCAGAGTCAGGAATAATGAATGCGAAATAAAGGCAATTTACATATTATAACGTAAGTGGAAACCAACTATATAAATTGTAACCGAATAATAATGATAGCTTGGAATTATGAAAGTCTATTGCTATACGTAGATAAGATTTGAACCGTTAAAAGAATGAATGCAAAAGGGTAAATAATTTTATACGTTAAGAATTTTGAAATGGCAGACGGCTGAATTCTAGAAAGTAATAAATGTTAAAATGAATGCCAGTGGCTATTCTATTCCAGCAGTTTGAAATTTGAAGGCACAACAATGAAAAGGTTGAAAAAGTGGTACCGATACATTTAACCATTTTCAGGGGTTTCACCATGTATCGGACTTCAAAACGTAGAATTGAATATACCACAGAGATCAGCACGGTGATATGATTAAAACGGTATATAGATATTTGTGTTACGATCATCCGATCAAAAGTCGGTAATCGGTACCGAAAATGCTGCTATTTCGTACGGGAAAAATCCAAACGGAGCTAGAAACGTCCGAATTTCGCGAAACGAATTTCGTAGTCTGATTCAGAATGCTCTGAATAAATTTTCTCCTGTTGACATATTTTGGTTTCGGAAAACTTTTAAATTCACTGTTATTAACCGGTTTGATTTGAAATAAAATTTCACAGGAAAGTAAACTTCAATTTATCAGATGAAAATTTACCGGTTGCTATATTAAAATAGACGTATTCCAAATAATAAATTTTTATTTTCAAATTTTATTGTTTAAAATTTCACAAAATTTCCAGTTAAATATACTTTTAAAACCATTAAATTTTTCGGGTCGTTACACTCTCCCCCACTCAAAACTTTTCGTCCCCGAAAAGGAAGGAGGTATGAGAATAGAAACAACCAGATAGAAAAGATAGATTAAAAGACAAGGATAAACAATTAATTTGAACTATATAAGTTTTACTTAAAATTTGGAAACTTCATTTGCAATTCAATTATTTTTAATACCTTAATATTTCTCAAACCCATTTGTAAAATTTCTTGTTTCCTTTATAAGTATCAGTTATAGGTTTAAATAACACCTTTATAAATATATGTAAGCTATTTGAAAACAATTATTTACATTATTACTTATTTTTACAAAGAAGCTATTGAAACATTTAAATCCATAATTCGTAAATTTATTAATTTTTATCTCAAGATACTTTCAAATATTATTAATAAACAAATAATTATTTACTTTAAAATGTTTTATTTAATTAATAACTTCTAAAATATTTATAACTCTAAAATTTCTATTAAACCATGTTGTATATAAATAAACAATATTTAAAAAGGATATAGTCAACATGAAAAAAAAAGGAGGATTTGGAAAACAGAATATAGGTGAATAAATAAAGCTGAGCAGATAAGGTAGATTCAAAGAATAGTATCGGGCACGAATAATTGATTCAAACCACAAGAATTTCAATTTCAAATATTGATACAAAATTTCTTTGTTGGAAATACTTTTATAATATAATACCTTTATAATAAAATACTTTTATAACTCGATGTTTCAACAAGTTTATCCTTGTTCCTGTAGACTCTGGTAGTGCGTTGATCAGGCGCAAAACTAGAATTCTCCAGGTACTTAGTAGACCTGTTTCAACACCCAGTGAAAATACTTGAAAAACTTAAAAAAAACAGATATGGTAAGTACAATCCAAACAAAACAAACAAAACCTTTGTCTAACCATGGTTCGCAGATACACAATGGTTACGCCTGGTTTCCCCAGGAAACAATCCATATCCGTAAGCTTTCTCAGCCCTGCGAGTTACGCCATGATGACTAGTAGAATGCAGGATACACAATGGTTACGCCTGGATCCCCCAGGAAACAATCCGTACCCCCAGTCAAGACTCAGCCAAGCATTTGCGCAACTATTCGCGACCTACACAGATTGCAGGATACACAATGGTTACGCCTGGATCCCCCAGGAAACAATCCGTACCCCTAGGCAAGACTTAGCCAGGCAGTTGCGCTATGAAGTCACGAGAGAAAAAATAAGACCATGGGTAACGCCATGGAATTCGAAGGACAATCGAGTATCATATCCGGAAAACCAAAATCAGAGAGAATAATATCAATAGAATGAATCCAAGATGTGGCCACAAATCGGATATCAAGCAGAAGGCACTTTCCATATCTTTACTTCGAAAATATGTATCATATAGTACCTTTCAAATCACTTTCAAATATCGTACTTATATAAAATCCATTATATATAAGATTAAATTTTCAAATCAAATACTTTCCAAAATCAATAGTATATCAAATCATACTTATATAGACTTCAATTATATAAGATTTCACTTTCAAATTGAGTACCCTTTCAAATCTATAGTTTTCGAATCAATTTCATACTCATACAAATCAATTTTATATAAGTTCGACAACTCCCAGATCAAGTGTTTAGTAACATAAGGTTCTCAAATTTCAATTTGTTTCGATATCAGTTCAATTTCAAAATCAAATACAATTTCACCAAATTATTTCTTCTCAAACTAATTATCTTTAGTTTCAAAGTTTCCAAAATAATAGATTTAGAAAATAAATCCAAATTTCCAAATCAATAATTTAAGTCAACCAATTTATTTTGTAACAACCCTGTATTTTGTGATTATTTTAATTATATATATTAATTTCTTTAATTTAATTTCCTGATTTAAAAACTTTTTTTTATTTATTAAAATGAATAAATTTTGTTATTTTAAATATAAATTTTGATTTTGATGTGAATTAGAATTCCAAACATGACTAAAAAGAATATTTTCCAGAAAAGTGAATTTTGGTCAATATAGTCAAACTTTGACTTTTAATTTAGAAATTTTAAAGTTTGAAAATTTGAATTTTATCTTTTATTATGAAAGTAAATAAAATTTTAAGAATAATTCTTTTCGTTTCGTTGAAATCTGATTTATAATGTGAATGTTATGCCTTTTTCAATATTGTGTGTAATTTGCTGTATTTAACAAATTGTTTATTTTAAATTGTATAAATAATATTTTATTTGGTCATGTAATGTTCTAATTTATATTTATATGGGTAAAATAACATGTTATGCATATATTTTGGTTTTAAAACATTTTTAAAAGTATAATTGACATTTTCCAGTGTCAGTTGTATTTTGCTTA
Organism: Allium fistulosum; assembly: GCA_030737815.1. Classification (NCBI taxonomy): domain Eukaryota; kingdom Viridiplantae; phylum Streptophyta; class Magnoliopsida; order Asparagales; family Amaryllidaceae; genus Allium; species Allium fistulosum. Next base: position 77,524,816 of record CM060908.1, on the reverse strand, counting down.
CAATTTCTAATTTCCAGTTTCAATTAATTAAAGTAATTCTTTATTTATTTTTCTATTTTTTTTTCTTAAAATCTTATTTTATTCTCATTCCCACTTTATTTTTTTCCTCATTTATTTTATTTATTTGACCTTTTATTTGTTTTAAAGTGAAATAGAAATTTTCTAAAACTAGTGATATTCTATTTGTAAATTTTAAGTCCTATTTTGAATTTTTAAACAATTTCTTTAGTTCTTTTTCTAATTTCTCTAAATTTAATTAATTATTTCATTTTTAAAATATAAATGAATTATTTTACTTCACATTTTTTTAAAATATTTTTAAAATGAAGTTTTTAATTTTCCAAAGTCAATAGTGATTTATTTGTAATTTCTGGACCCTGTTTTCAATTTTTAAGCAATTTCTTATATTCTTTTTCCATTTTCTTTAAAATTAATTAATTATTTTTATTTTATATTACTTTGTTTCGGTTTTAAAGTCAATTTACTGATTTTATTTTTGTTTTATTTGAATTTAAAGAAAAAGAAATATGGAGAGTTTTAAAAGCTTATTTACCTTAAGTCTTTTCATCTCCTTTGTCCTTTCATTTGCCATAACTCCTCAATTACTATCTTGGCTGTGCATTTTTGGTTTGTAGCCATGATTTTTCAGCCTCCATTCACCCAAAAACATTTTACCTTCTCATTCATTCATGGCTTCAAGAAAAATCTATGGGTAATGGCTATTTTTTTTAACACTTTTCTTCTCATTTTTCATGTATTTTGCCTTGTTTTCTTTGCTTCTTTGAATGGCCTCCACTACATATCCACGGCCACCACCCCCTACATCTCTTCCCTGCCATTACCACCAGCTACTCCTCTAGTCTTGACCAAGGCCGAGCCACCATAATGCCAAAACTCCACAAAAATTGCAACACAAGCCATAAAAACATGTTGTTTGACCACTATTTGTTCACCACTTCATTTTCCACCACCACCACCACCTTAGGCCGCCTCCACCACCTCTGGCCAGACCACCACACACCTTTCCTTCCACTGACCTGATCCATACCTCTCTGACCTGACCACACAAGCCCATGGCCGAGCCATTTTTTGTGAACAAAACCCACCAATTTTGCCTTAAACTCTTCATATTCCTTTGTATAAACTTTCTCCTTATATTCTACTACCTAGGCCATGCATACACATGACCAAACCTGAGCCAAACTTGTTCAAACCAGAGCCAAAAACATCCCTAGGCCATGACAAAAGAATAGAGAAAGCAAGGCAAAAGATTTGGCATTCGTATCTCTTTTTATTTAAAAGTTATGTCATTTCTAGTGTATTGAAATTTATGGTTTGCTTTGATTTTTGTTTGGGTTGTAACACAAGATCTATATCATTGGATTTGCTCTCCACACTCAAATTGTATTAGAGTTGTCGTGCCTTCATAATCTTTGTGTTGTGAGCTTTGTTGGCAAATCTCCAGCTTAACAGGTGAGTTATCCTCACCAGACAATATGTACATATATAACTAGTGAATTGACCCCTTTTGAATCTGTAAAATGCATTATCATGTTACACTTGCTATGTTATGATTTTATGATGTTCACCCATGCTTAAACACCTATTATATTATATGTTACTGTTATATTATGCTGTTCTATTATTTTTATCAGTTTATCACACTGCAAGTTCCCTTTAGATTAGAATCACTATGGGTTGAAATGATACATACCCGAACGGACTTTAGAATAGGAGAAAATCATTATGGGCTGAAATGATAGGCCTGAATGATTTTCAATTATTTTTCATTTCCTTGGGACTGTGGGTTTGAAATGATCAAACCCGGGTTTTCTTTGTAAATTACGGGTTGAAATGATATATTACCCGTATCACTTTACCTAGACTAGAAATGAAATACAGACCCGTTGTTAAAATATGTTTTTATAAAAATCTTAAAAATATTTTTGAAATGTAAATATTATAATATTTGATTTAAACTAAAAAAAAAATGATTTATGTAAGCATTATTGATTTTTTGAAAATTTATAAGTGGAATAAATTATTGGTAAAACTAGAAAATTTGAAATGTAAGTTATTTTGGGAAATTTTAATTGGGTGATAATTGGAATTTAAATTAAATATGAAATGTGATAACTTCATGATAATTTGGATTAAAGTGAATTTAAATGATTTTTATATTATATTAATGATTTTGAATAAAGTTAAAATGTGAAATGAATGAATATTTAAGTTGAAATTTTGAAATATAACTAAAATTGGAAATTTGTGAATTTGGCTTAAGAGTGAATTTTAAGTTAAGTAAATAAAAATGGAATTAAGTTATATTTGAAAATTTAAAATTAAGTGTTAAGTTAATTTAATTTAATGAATTTATAATTTAAAATTGGAATTTAATAAGTGAATTATTATTAAATTTTGATTTTTGAATGGAGGTTTAACTTTATAAAATCATGAATATAAGGGTATTTGAATGATTATATATGATTTTATAAGTTAAAAATGATTTATATAAAAATATAATTGTTTGTGAAATTATACTGAATATTTGAAGTTAATTAACTGCATCTCTGAAATGCTATTAATTCTAATGTAAATGATAATACAACATTTGTAAATGCTGTAGTTGATAATAATGAACCAAATGGCTAAATTTAATTAAAGGCTATTATAGCATTTTTGTAATGTTATAATGGTTGAATTTAACTAAGTTTATTTGAAACTAATGTAACCCTATTACAGCATTTTAAATGCTGTCTTTTGTTAAATTGAACTGTTTTAAATGTGACTTTCCGTAGCATTTTCTAAATGCTGCAAAAGTTGAATTTTCATTGTTTTAATTAATTTAAGTGAACGAATGAAAGATTAAAATTTTGGAAATTTAATAATTTAATTATTAATAATAACTTTATTTTTATGATTTAAAATAAAGTAATTTGTTTCGAAATATAAACTATTTTGAAATATGATATTTTGATATTTTGAAATGGATTTTTGAAGGATATTGAATTTTGAAATGATATTTGATTTCGAAGTATAAAATACCATTTTGAAATTTTAACCACGGGGTGTATTTAATTTATAGTTTAACTGATCCTTGAAGGATGGGCGATCCCAAGCATCCTTTGAGTTATTGTGCATTTCTACTACAGTTCACTTGAGTTGGTTTACATTATATAAGTATATATTGTCCTGACTCGAGTGTTTTGTGTTTTACTTTACGCTCGGGTCAGCCTGAGTATTTACTGCTTAGCTTTGGATCTCATTCTGGAGCTAGGAATCGCTAGAGATTCTGCTTGTCTAGTTATCTGTTCCTTTCAGTTCAGTTGTTCTATTCTAGTTCTGGTATTTATAAACTTCTATGTATTTGGGATTTCTATTGTATATGTTTTCAAAATGATATTATGTATTATGTTTTGAGAGTTTGTATATAGTAGCTTCATGAACTACTATGGTATTTTATTTCCGCTGTGAGTTATTCTGATATATTCTGTGTCTGTGATTCTGTGTATTTGATTTCATTTGCTCCAAATTTATTTACAATCTGTTATTTTGAATTATTCAAGTCAGACATGTGTGGATTATTGTCGATTTGAATGGTCCAAAATAGTGGGTCGTTACAGTTGGTATCAGAGCTTTGGTTTTAGGCAAACCTTAGCCTACAGAGCAAAAAAAAACTCATTAGAGATAGGGTAGAAATACCCTAGTATAAGTGAAATCAATCTCAGAATCATTTCTTTGTGAGAGAACGTATTTTCGAAGTATAAAATGATTTTCAAATGATTTTTAAAGAATTTTCAAAGATTATTTCGATATAAATTTCCTTACTTTGAAAGTAAAATATTTCTTAAACTTCATTCCTTTCGTATCCACCTTGTTAATAATTTCTTTGATTTGGATCCTCTAAAATTTTGAACTTCTCTCTTGATTGATCTAGATCCATTGTTGATAGGAATCTATTTTGAGTATGGCAAAATCAGTAGTTTGTTAAGTTGTTTTGAGTAAACTCTGTTGTATCTTTTGCTTAGCTAAAGTTGTCCAACTAAAGATATTTATGCTTCTGTTTTCGTATGTTATGAATTCGAGTCTTTCCAAATTTTTATGGGAATTTTTCTGTATCGATATAGGTTATATATCTCTAATCTTCGTTTGGATTCTTATCGAATAAGATTCCTTTGAATTTTGGAACACTCCCACTTGTTCTGAAATCCATTCCTGTCTCCCCTAATTGTATTCTTTTGATTTTGGAGCATTGCATCACTCCACTTTGTATGACCTTTATAGGGTGGCGATTCCGCCAATCTTTGAATGATTATAATTGGCATTGATTCATCGAAGATTTCTGTATCCTCGATTTACGATGTTTTCTATCTTCTGCTATATTTAGATTCTATCTCTGGCAATCGAAGGTCGATTTGCTTTAGATTTTCGCATCGATTATATTCCTGAAGTCACGGTTGACCAGTTAAGGTCGCCCGCGATTCATATAGGCTTATCCATCTTCTATTTGGTAATTTAATTATCTTATCTTCGTTTGAGCCTATCTTTGAATTAGAATTCTATTTGATTAGAGTCCTTCTAAATTTGAATCTCTGTTTTGCTTTGAAATCCATCCTTGAATCGTCCCTTGGAAAGTTTGTGGTTGATTGTCTTTTGAAAATTGTGTATTCATCGTAGTTTTTATTTTGATAAGGATGGCCATATTTTTATATAAAGATGAAATGTTTTTGATAAGGATTATGTACCTTTTAAAAAAATGAGAATTTGAAGTTTTGAAAGGATTTGAAATTTTGAAAATTTTATAAGAAATGTTTTCATATAAAATGATTTATAACTGAAGGTTTTGAATCTGAATTTAAGTGATTGAACTCTGGCATTTTGGAACTGGTTTTAAGATTTTGAAATAATAAATAATATGATTTGAAATTATTTTTCCGAATAAGTAATGTTTCAATGATTTTAATGGGTTTTAATGATTTTGAAGGAATTTCAAAGAAGTTTTCAAAGTAAATGGAAGTCCAGAACCACTTGTGTCGCTGGAAAATAATTTCGGTGATGAGTGCACGCATCATCGACATTGATTTTCGAGTTTCTGAGTGAGGGAGAGGCCACTTCGGTAACTTTGCTATGCGATTGATTTGTGAAACCAATTTTGATTTCAAATTCCGAAGCGTGATGTGATATTCGAAAGATATATGTATATATATTGAACAATTTGAAATGAGCCGGTGTTCAGTCCTTGAGTTTTGGATTTGATTTGATATAACCCTATTTTGGAATTGATTTACTGATTTAATTATGATTTCCAACTCTTGGATTGAAATATGATTTCTTCCACTATTTTGAAGGTTCGAGCACTTCCAAATCAAGGTTAACTTTTCAAAGCTAAATTTTTTGAAAAGTATGAATTATTTGATAAAGTATATAAATTTGTTTTGAATGTTTAAGTATGAAGTAATATGATTTAAATAAGTTGAAACTGTTTTGTTAAGTAAATGAATAAGGCAATTTTATAATTTTCTAATATGAAATTTAGATTTGAAATGCTTTGAAAAGAATTTGGTCTTCAAAATATTTTGAATAAAATTTAGTTTAAATGTTTTAACTTAGTAACATCTTTATGAAACTATATATTTAACAAGTTGGAATAAATATATAAGTTGTACGTATGGTGTTTTATTCGCATAATTAATTTGATCCAAGTTTGAGTACACAAGTTCGAGGTGGATTACACCATTTCGTGTTAGGATTTTCATTCGATTCTTGATGGCGAATATTTGATATGGATTTTGGGCTTGATTCTAGAATTCTCTATCGTAGTATATGGCTATGCAAGGAGACTGATGGCTTCTAGTCGAGAAACCATATCGAAATCCGCATTAGGGAAGTCGAATGGACAATACTAGTTCGAAAGCGAACTTGTGTGATCAAGCGAGCGATCAAATGTAGTTTTGCGAAATGATGACGTATGTACATCTTATATCCTAATATCATTTATATATTTTGACGCTGAAATTGAAAGCTGTCGAGTTAGAATATCTTTACTTACTAAAAGAAAATTCCAATTTAAATTACAAAGATATATAACCCATAAAAGCAAAGATATTCAAATCCCATATGGCTCTTCATACAGCGAAATTTATTTTGAAAAATTTGATCCTTATATAAGATGGACCTTACATAAGTATAAGATGATTTTGAAATCATTTGATTTTGGAAATGAATTGGTTGACTTAAATTATTGATTTGGAAATTTGGATTTATTTTCTAAATCTATTATTCTGGAAACGTTGAAACTAAAGATAATTAATTTGAGAAGAAATAATTCAGTGAAATTGTATATGATTTTGAAATTGAACTGATATTGAAACAAATTGAAATTTGAGAACCTTATGTTACTAAACACTTGATTTGGAAGTTGTCGAACTTATATAAAATTGATTTGTATGAGTATGAAATTGATTCGAAAACTATAGATTTGAAAAGGTACTCAATTTGAAAGTGAAATCTTATATATAATGGATATTATATAAGTACGATATTTGAAAGTGATTTGAAAAGGTATTATATGATACATATTTTTGAAGTAAAGATATGGAAAGTGCCTTCTGCTTGATATCCGATTTGTGGCCACATCTTGGATTCATTCTATCGATATTATTCTCTCTGATTTTTGGTTTTCCGGATATGATACTCGAGTGTCCTTCGAATTCCATGGCGTTACCCATGGTCTTACGAACTCGACTGCATAGCATAATTCGTAAGGCAGTGATTGCTTAAAAGGTACGGATGTTTCCTGGGGGATCCAGGCGTAACCATTGTGTATCTGCGATCTATGGTCGTGTTAGTGGCGTAATCCGCAAGGCAGAGATTGCTTAAGGGGTATGGATGTTTCCTGGGGGATCCAGGCGTAACCATTTTTATGTATCCTGCGGTCCACCGTTTTGTTGCATGGCGAAATTCGCAAGGCAGTGAATGCTTAAAAGGTACGGATGTTTCCTGGGGGACCCAGGCGTAACCATTGTGTATCTGCGATCCATGATTTGATTCGTTTTTGTTTGGATTGTACTTTCCATATCTGTTTTTAAAGGTTTTCCCAGTATTTTCACTAGGTGTTGAAACAGGTCTACTAAGTACCTGGAGAATTCTAGTTTTGCGCCTGATCAACGCACTACCAGAGTCTACAGGAACAAGGATAAACTTGTTGAAACATCGAGTTATAAAAGTATTTTGATAAAATATTATATAAAGGATATTTTGATCAGTTATTTTCCTTCCTAAAGGATTTTAAAGTGTTTTAAATATTTTACCTCTTTAACCAACAATTTTAATTAATGGCTCATCCTTGTCTTTCAACCCATTTTCCCTCCTAGATATCCCTATTCCCCTACCTTCTTTTCGGGGATGTCTTCCAACCTATTGTTCTGCCTAGTTGTATCTCCGAAATTTTTTCCTTTTCGAGGACGAAAAGTTTTGAGTGGGGGAGAGTGTAACAACCCTGTATTTTGTGATTATTTTAATTATATATATTAATTTCTTTAATTTAATTTCCTGATTTAAAAACTTTATTTTATTTATTAAAATGAATAAATTTTGTTATTTTAAATATAAATTTTGATTTTGATGTGAATAAGAATTCCAAACATGACTAAAAAGAATATTTTCCAGAAAAGTGAATTTTGATCGATATAGTCAAACTTTGACTTTTAATTTAGAAATTTGAAAGTTTGAAAATTTGAATTTTATCTTTTATTATGAAAGTAAATAAAATTTTAAGAATAATGCTTTTCGTTTCGTTGAAATCTGATTTATAATGTGAATGTTATGCCTTTTTCAATATTGTGTGTAATTTGTTGTATTTAACAAATTGTTTATTTTAAATTGTATAAATAATATTTTATTTGGTCATTTAATGTTCTAATTTATATTTATATGGGTAAAATAACATGTTATGCATATATTTTGGTTTTAAAACATTTTTAAAAGTATAATTGACATTTTCCAGTGTCAGTTGTATTTTGCTTACAATTTCTAATTTCCAGTTTCAATTAATTAAAGTAATTCTTTATTTATTTTTCTACTTTTTTTTCTTAAAATCTTATTTTATTCTCATTCCCACTTTATTTTTTTCCTCATTTATTTTATTTATTTGACCTTTTATTTGTTTTAAAGTGAAATAGAAATTTTCTAAAACTAGTGATATTCTATTTGTAAATTTTAAGTCCTGTTTTGAATTTTTAAACAATTTCTTTAGTTCTTTTTCTAATTTCTCTAAATTTAATTAATTATTTCATTTTTAAAATATAAATGAATTATTTTACTTCACATTTTTTTTAAAATATTTTTAAAATGAAGTTTTTAATTTTCCAAAGTCAATAGTGATTTATTTGTAATTTCTGGACCCTGTTTTCAATTTTTAAGCAATTTCTTATATTCTTTTTCCATTTTCTTTAAAATTAATTAATTATTTTTATTTTATATTACTTTGTTTCGGTTTTAAAGTCAATTTACTGATTTTATTTTTGTTTTATTTGAATTTAAAGAAAAAGAAATATGGAGAGTTTTAAAAGCTTATTTACCGTAAGTCCTTTCATCTCCTTTGTCCTTTCATTTGCCATAACTCCTCAATTACTATCTTGGCTGTGCATTTTTGGTTTGTAGCCATGATTTTTCAGCCTCCATTCACCCAAAAACATTTTACCTTCTCATTCATTCATGGCTTCAAGAAAAATCTATGGGTAATGGCTATTTTTTTTACACTTTTCTTCTCATTTTTCATGTATTTTACCTTGTTTTCTTTGCTTCTTTGAATGGCCTCCACTCCATATCCACGGCCACCACCCCCTACATCTCTTCCCTCCCATCACCACCAGCTACTCCTCTAGTCTTGACCAAGGCCGAGCCACCATGATGCCAAAACTCCACAAAAATTGCAACACAAGCCATAAAAACATGTTGTTTGACCACTATTTGTTCACCACTTCATTTTCCACCACCACCACCACCTTAGGCCGCCTCCACCACCTCTGGCCAGACCACCACACACCTTTCCTTCCACTGACCTGATCCATACCTCTCTGATCTGACCACACAAGCCCATGGCCGAGCCATTTTTTGTGAACAAAACCCACCAATTTTGCCTTAAACTCTTCATATTCCTTTGTATAAACTTTCTCCTCATATTCTACTACCTAGGCCATGCATACACATGACCAAACCTGAGCCAAACTTGTTCAAACCAGAGCCAAAAACATCCCTAGGCCATGACAAAAGAATAGAGAAAGCAAGGCAAAAGATTTGGCATTCGTATCTCTTTTTATTTAAAAGTTATGTCATTTCTAGTGTATTGAAATTTATGGTTTGCTTTGATTTTTGTTTGGGTTGTAACACAAGATCTATATCATTGGATTTGCTCTCCACACTCAAATTGTATTAGAGTTGTCGTGCCTTCATAATCTTTGTGTTGTGAGCTTTGTTGGCAAATCTCCAGCTTAACAGGTGAGTTATTCTCACCAGACAATATGTACATATATAACTAGTGAATTGACCCCTTTTGAATCTGTAAAATGCATTATCATGTTACACTTGCTATGTTATGATTTTATGATGTTCACCCATGCTTAAACACCTATTATATTATATGTTACTGTTATATTATGCTGTTATATTATTTTTATCAGTTTATCACACTACAAGTTCCCTTTAGATTAGAATCACTATGGGTTGAAATGATACATACCCGAACGGACTTTAGAATAGGAGAAAATCATTATGGGCTGAAATGATAGGCCTGAATGATTTTCAATTATTTTTCATTTCCTTGGGATTGCGGGTTTGAAATGATCAAACCCGGGTTTTCTTTGTAAATTACGGGTTGAAATGATATATTACCCGTATCACTTTACCTAGACTAGAAATGAAATACAGACCCATTGTTAAAATATGTTTTTATAAAAATCTTAAAAATATTTTTGAAATGTAAATATTATAATATTTGATTTAAACTAAATAAAAAAATGATTTATGTAAGCATTATTGATTTTTTGAAAATTTATAAGTGAAATAAATTATTGGTAAAACTAGAAAATTTGAAATGTAAGTTATTTTGGGAAATTTTAATTGGGTGATAATTGGAATTTAAATTAAATATGAAATGTGATAACTTCATGATAATTTGGATTAAAGTGAATTTAAATGATTTTTATATTATATTAATGATTTTGAATAAAGTTAAAATGTGAAATGAATGAATATTTAAGTTGAAATTTTGAAATATAACTAAAATTGGAAATTTGTGAATTTGGCTTAAGAGTGAATTTTAAGTTAAGTAAATAAAAATGGAATTAAGTTATATTTGAAAATTTAAAATTAAGTGTTAAGTTAATTTAATTTAATGAATTTATAATTTAAAATTGGAATTTAATAAGTGAATTATTATTAAATTTTGATTTTTGAATAGAGGTTTAACTTTATAAAATCATGAATATAAGGGTATTTGAATGATTATATATGATTTTATAAGTTAAAAATGATTTATATAAAAATATAATTGTTTGTGAAATTATACTGAATATTTGAAGTTAATTAACTGCATCTCTGAAATGCTATTAATTCTAATGTAAATGATAATACAACATTTGTAAATGCTGTAGTTGATAATAATGAACCAAATGGCTAAATTTAATTAAAGGCTATTATAGCATTTTTGTAATGTTATAATGGTTGAATTTAACTAAGTTTATTTGAAACTAATGTAACCCTATTACAGCATTTTAAATGCTGTCTTTTGTTAAATTGAACTGTTTTAAATGTGACTTTCCGTAGCATTTTCTAAATGCTGCAAAAGTTGAATTTTCATTGTTTTAATTAATTTAAGTGAACGAATGAAAGATTAAAATTTTGGAAATTTAATAATTTAATTATTAATAATAACTTTATTTTTATGATTTAAAATAAAGTAATTTGTTTCGAAATATAAACTATTTTGAAATATGATATTTTGATATTCTGAAATGGATTTTTGAAGGATATTGAATTTTGAAATGATATTTGATTTCGAAGTATAAAATACCATTTTGAAATTTTAACCACGGGGTGTATTTAATTTATAGTTTAACTGATCCTTGAAGGATGGGCGATCCTAAGCATCTTTTGAGTTATTGTGCATTTCTACTACAGTTCACTTGAGTTGGTTTACATTATATAAGTATATATTGTCCTGACTCGAGTGTTTTGTGTTTTACTTTACGCTCGGGTCAGCCTGAGTATTTACAGCTTAGCTTTGGATCTCATTCTGGAGCTAGGAATCGCTGGAGATTCTGCTTGTCTAGTTATCTGTTCCTTTCAGTTCAGTTGTTCTATTCTAGTTCTGGTATTTATAAACTTCTATGTATTTAGGATTTCTATTGTATATGTTTTCAGAATGATATTATGTATTATGTTTTGAGAGTTTGTATATAGTAGCTTCATGAACTACTATGGTATTTTATTTCCGCTGTGAGTTATTCTGATATGTTCTGTGTCTGTGATTCTGTGTATTTGATTTCATTTGCTCCAAATTTATTTACAATCTGTTATTTTGAATTATTCAAGTCAGACATGTGTGGATTATTGTCGATTTGAATGGTCCAAAATAGTGGGTCGTTACATATTTCCTAAATCAAATGTTTTCAAAATCATCTTATACTTACGTAAGGTCCATCTTATATAAGGATCAAATTTTCCAAAATAAATTTTTGCTGTATGAAGAGCCATATGGGATTGAATATCTTTGCTTTGATGGGTTATATATCTTTGTAATTTTAGATTGGAAATTTTCTTTTAGTAAGCAAAGATATTCTACATGACAGCTTTCAATTTCAGCGTCAAAATATATCAATGATAATAGAATATAAGATGTACATACGCCATCATTTCGCAGAATCACATTTGATTGCTCGCTCGATCACACAAGTTCGCTTTCGAACTAGTATTGTCCATTCGACTTCCCTAATGCGGATTTCGATATGGTTTCTCGACTAGAAGCCATCAGTCTCCTTGCATAGCCATATACTATGATAGAGAATTCTAGAATCAAGCCCAAAATCCATATCAAATATTCGCCATCAAGAATCGAATGAAAAATCCTAACACGAAATGGTGTAATTCACCTCGAACTTGTGTACTCAAACTTGGATCAATTTAATTATGCGAATAAAACAGCATACGTACAACTTATATATTTATTCCAACTTGTTAAATATATAGTTTCATAAAGATGTTACTAAGTTAAAACATTTAAACTAAATTTTATTCAAAATATTTTGAGCACCAAATTCTTTTCAAAACATTTCAAATCTAAATTTCATATTAGAAAATTTTAAAATTGCCTTATTAATTTACTTAACAAAACAGTTTCCAACTTATTTACATCATATTACTTCATACTTTACACATACAAAACTAACTTATATACTTTATCAAATAATTTATACTTTTCAAAATTACCTAGCTTTGAAAAATTTAAACCTTGATTTGGAAGTGTTCGAACATTCAAAATAGTCGGTGAAATCATTTTCAAATTCAAGAGTTGGAAATCAACAACAGATCAGTAAATCAATTTCAAAAGATGGGTTTCAAATCCGAAACTCAAGGACTGAACACCGGCTTACTTCAAATCATTTCAAATATATATATATACATATATATCTTTCGAATATCAAATCTTACTTCGAAATTTGAAATCAAAATTGGTTTCGCAAAAAAAATCACTCGCGTAGCAATGCTACTAAAGTGGCCTTTCCCTCACTCTGAAACTCGAAAATCAATGTCGATGATGCGTGCACTCATCACCGAAATTATTTTCCAGCGACATAAGTGAGTTCTGGACTTCTATTTTCTCAAACTTCTTTAGAAATTTCTTCAAAACTCATTAAAAATCATTTGAACATTTCTTATCCGGAAAAATACTTTCAAATCATATTATCATATATTTTCAAAATCTTAAAACTAATTTTCAAAATTACCGGAGTTCAATTCCTCAAATTTAAAATTTGAAATCCTTCAGTTATAAATCATTTTAAGATAAATCAAATTTCTTATATAATTTTTCAAATTTACAAATCCTTTTGAAACCTCAAATTCTTGTTTTAAAAGGTATATAATCCTTATCGAAAACATTTTCACTTTTATATATAGAATAAAATCATAGTTATCAAAATAATAATTTCGGTATATAAAACAATTTCAAAAATACAAACAAAACCCGATTTTCAAAGGATTTCAAAACAAAGATAGAGATTCCAATTAGAGGGACTCAAATCGTATAGAATTCTGACTTGAAGATAGGCTCGAACGAAGATGGGATAACTAAATTTCAAAATACAAGATAGATATATTTTTATAAATCACGGATGACCCTAGGGTCAACCGTGACTTCATAATAAGATTGATGCAGAATTTTGAGGCAAATCGACATTCGATTGCCAGAGATAGAATTCGGCATAACAAGAGATAGCAGCATCTAAACCGAGGGATATAAAATCAATGCCAATTGTAAAGGAGTTTCACCCTTTTACAAATCTTATAGTGGAGTTATGGAATACCCTAGAATCAAAAGAATACCAATAGGGAGAGACAAAAATAAATTTTTGGAACCGAGGGGAATGTTCCAAAATGCAAAGGAAATCAAGTCAAAAGGAAGAGATTCAAACTCGAACGAAAGTGATTCTGCAAATAAATTTACTATATATGCTAAGTTTTGCCTAGAGCCAAAGCTCTGATACCAACTGTAACGACCAGCTATTTTAGACCATTCAAATCGACAATAAATCCACACATGTCTGACTTGAATAATTCAAAATATCAGATTGTTAATTTAAATTTGGCAAAACTTAGCATATGCAGTAAATAAATCAATCACAGAATCACAGACACAGAGTAATACAATATTACGCAGCGGAATAGATAAAATAGTAGTTCATGAAGCTACTATATAAACATCAGAGTTAAAATAAAATACAACAGAATATCTCAAATACAGGGAAGTCTTCAGTACGAATAGATGACCTCTCTGAACAAATCAACCGAAAAAGCTGAAAGCTGAATCGATAGTTGGATCTCCAAATGAAGCTCCAAACTCCAAGGGTGAGTCTCAAATGATGTATCACTCAGTCTGACCCGAGCGTAAAGCAAAACACAAAACACTCGAGTCAGGATTAACATTCTTATATAAATAAATCCAAATCAAGTGAAATATCAACTGAAATACAAGTAACTTAAAGGATGTTTGGGATACCCATCCTCTAAGGATCTTCAGAACTATCTACAAGGTGGAAATATACATTATAACACCGTGGTCATTTCAATTTAATTTATACTTCAAAACCCAAATATCATTTCATTTCAAATATAACTATTTTCCAAGATAGTATATATATATTAATTTATTTATAAAGTAAAGCATTTAATTTTCTCAAGTCTCGCAAATCGATTCAAATCAACTTCAAATTCCAAATTCAAATTTATTCAAGCTCTATACATCAATTCAATTCAGTTCTAATTATACCATTAAAATTTTCAATATATTTCAAAGCTTTAATACTCAACATTTTCAAAGTTATATTTAACAGTTTCATATAGCACTTGATTTAACTTTATTTTTATTTAATCAGGGAATATTCACTTAATAAATTCAATATCATTTAACTAGCCTTAAATTTCATTTTACTAAATATTTCCTTAAATTTATTTAAACAAGAAATATTCATTAAATTATTTAAATCAAACTCAAGTTATAAATCATATCTTACATCCCAATTTCAATAAGCTTTAAATTGATTTTAAAAAAATTCTTTACTAAATTCAAATTATCTTCCCAACCTTAACTTATTCAAATTATTACTGAAATCTATTTTGGAACATAAATTTAAATACTCAACCATATTATATGTATTTAATCAATCTTAATTAAATTAAATATCATTATTAAATCTATATAAATCATTTCCATTTATATATAATAATTTAAGGCTCAACATTTATTAAAACCATATATTTCTTTCCAAAACCATAGAATTTATTTTCAAAATGTTTATATATATTGACCAACGGTGTTTGTATATATATCTATCATATAGTTAAGTGACACAGATATTTATCATTTCAATCCGTAATTTAAATATATACGGGTAGATATCATTTCGACCCGTAATCCCAAATTCAATCAAATGAAGATCGCTTGGGTTTATCATTTCAACCCATAACGATTTTCTCCTATTCTAAAGTCTGTTCGGGTATGTATCATTTCAACCCATAGTGAATTCTATACTAACAAGGAACTTGCAGAGTGATAACAGATAATATAAAATACAACAACATGCATATATCATCAATAACAATAGAATACTAAACAGTAGGATATAGTGTCATATCACACAGGTGAACAGTTACAGATAATAGCATATCTAACAATTTAAATAACTACAGCAGCATATTTCAATTGTCGTTTCAATTGAAATCAAATTTAATAAATAAAAGAACGTTAATCGTGAGTGATTGCTCACCTTTCGTGGTTAGAGACGAACGAGACGAGATGAGTTACGAATCCAAACACGAATCCCAAATCAAAGCTAGATTGGCATGAAGTTGGACAGACAAAGCTGATAGATCGGAATTTATGATATCAAATCAGAATTGGATTGATTCAAGGGTATAAGTGAACAAACATATATGACTATATACATATATAAAATCATGATTTAAATTCAAACACACTTTTTAAATTTAATTAAATATGTATATCAAAATCAAATATTTATAAAAGTCCATAATCTACAAAATGTTTCAAACAATATTAAACATATTATTTATATACCTTTAAACAAAAACCTTTTCGAAATATTAACCAAACGTGTTGTATATGCAAGCCAGCAGAACATATTTTATATCTATATACTAACCGTTACAAAAATCTTAAGAAAACTGGATATATATATACTAATATAAGCTGCGACTATTATAAAAAACGAAACATACCATATGTACTAGTATATCTTATATCTACAACCAACTTAATATATTAATTATATATACAAAGTTACAAACTACTCGTCTAACATTCACTAACCGGCTATATGTAAATTACTATATTATATATATACATATAACTCAATCAATATACATAAATATATATATGGGTAAGTTTTAAAACTAATATTATAAGTTATATACCCAGTTTAATATACCCTGTAACATAACTGCATTCAATATATATACTTATCTAAATGACTGAAGTAGATTTTCATAACTAAATATACTCAATAATATAAACTGTATAACTTCATTTCGAACTAAACTCATATACGCCTACATAAACCCATGTATGTAAGTAACAGATATGTATAACTTATATAAAATTCTATACATATATTTTATGCAAACTGATACTTTAAAAGTTATATAAACAAACGTTTATATAGACATATATTGTAATCAATTATTATAAACAAATTAATATAAACTAAACCATATGAACCTATTCTCAAAATTTAGACTCGCTTTTACAAACTGTAAAGTGAACCGTAATTTGGCAAAGTGTACTATACATCTGTAACTGGCATATATAAACCTTCACTTAATGTTTCTTTCCAAAATTACAGAGCAATATACAACATACATTCATGTCTAACTTTATAAAACAATATATGTAGACCATACACTTTTAAAAATGAATATTATTAAAATATATATATAACTAATGTATGAAATAAATTTCGTTACCGTGCATATATAAACTACCCTATATAATTTGTATAGGCATAAAATAAACTGTCAAAAATGTATAACTCTTATCATCACATAATATACAGCAATACTTATATACAGCCGCATAATTTTTTTTTATATATATGTGTTCTGTTCTTCAAAAACTAATACACATAAATAATGCATACCATCTCTAGTACAACCGAAAGCTATGAGTTTGCTTGGTGGATTCAACAAAGGTGCGGAGGGGGTAAAGGTGGTGGGTTGCGTCGGCGACAGTGAGTAGCAGCAAAGGTGATTCGAGCTGGGTTGCCAAGGCGGGTGGAGATGGTTGCCAAGCAGTTGAGGGGCACGTGGTGGGTTTTGGGTAGGCTGGTGGTTCGGGGAGAGGCTGCGAAGGGTTGAAGCGGGCGGAGGAGATAAAGAATAGACAACTATAGGCGGAATATGAGCACGGTGGAGGCTCTGTCGGCAGTTGGTGGGGATGTTGTGGAGGGAGAGTAGCGATTCATGGGCCTGGGAGGAATGTTGAGGAGGGGTTTCGAGAAGGAAGAAAAAAGAACAGAGTTCAGAAGATGAAGGCAAAAGTTTATTATATTTCTACAGTTCAGGTAAGGACATAAGACGTGAACTGGTAATAATTATAAATGCAAAGAGATGGCAACGGTCATAAAGCTAGAGTCAGGAATAATGAATGCGAAATAAAGGCAATTTACATATTATAACGTAAGTGGAAACCAACTATATAAATTGTAACCGAATAATAATGATAGCCTGGAATTATGAAAGTCTATTGCTATACGTAGATAAGATTTGAACCGTTAAAAGAATGAATGCAAAAGGGTAAATAATTTTATACGTTAAGAATTTTGAAATGGCAGACGGCTGAATTCTAGAAAGTAATAAATGTTAAAATGAATGCCAGTGGCTATTCTATTCCAGCAGTTTGAAATTTGAAGGCACAACAATGAAAAGGTTGAAAAAGTGGTACCGATACATTTAACCATTTTCAGGGGTTTCACCATGTATCGGACTTCAAAACGTAGAATTGAATATACCGCAGAGATCAGCACGGTGATATGATTAAAACGGTATATAGATATCTGTGTTACGATCATCCGATCAAAAGTCGGTAATCGGTACCGAAAATGCTGCTATTTCGTACGGGAAAAATCCAAACGGAGCTAGAAACGTCCGAATTTCGCGAAACGAATTTCGTAGTCTGATTCAGAATGCTCTGAATAAATTTTCTCCTGTTGACATATTTTGGTTTCGGAAAACTTTTAAATTCACTGTTATTAACCGATTTGATTTGAAATAAAATTTCACAGGAAAGTAAACTTCCATATTATCAGATGAAAATTTACCAGTTAAATATACTTTTAAAACCATTAAATTTTTCGGGTCGTTACAGGAGATAATGCACATGCTAAAAGGCCATCAAATCTTCATGCACACTTAATGGATGATTATGGGATGCTAATGATTACTTGGCCACCACACTTCCTAAGGGGTATTTTGGGCATTCCCCAAAAAAATGAATTAGGGTTTAACACATGTATAAATGCCTCTTATGTTTCATGTGACCCTCCTCTTCTTTGTCTCTCTTAGTTAGTTTTTAGCTTAGAAAATAAATCAAAGCTCTCTTTCTTTTCATGGCTACTTAGCCATTTCTTCTCTTATGTAATTCCTTTTTTTCTTTATGCAATTTAATACATGTTCTTTTTCTTTTCTTGTTTATTTCCTTTCATGATGTAGTGTAGATTTGTTTATTTATGCAAGTAGTGTAGATTTTCTTTTATGCAATTAGATTAGTTCTCTTTTTCATTAGCTTTCATTTTACTTTCTTTTTGCTTTCATGTTGCTAGCTACATTTGTTAATCAAATGACAAATATGAGAGGCTAAACCCCTTCAATTTAGGGGTAATGAAGCTCTCTAATTATGTAGCTTCAACTATTTGTTAATTCATGCTCTCTTTTTGTGCTTAATGATGATGATAGAAATGGTTTACTAGTTGTTTTTGCTTTGAATTTGATAGCCTATATTGTTGACACCAAATAGGCTATGATTAAACAATCACTAACACTAATTGCCTCTTCATCAAAATATGATTATGGCAAAAGAAAGTGATTTGAAATTAAAATTTGATGGTCTGTATTTATAATCAATAGTTAATAGGCCATACTTAAAATAGATTTCATTTTCATTGTCAAGTTTCATTAAAGTTAGTAAGTGGTTTAAGGGGTGTGTCAAAGTTTGATGGCTTATGTTGGCTAATCAATAGCACAAATATGCCATACTTATGATAAACACATCAATTAAAGCACTAATGACCATAAAAGAGAGATCATGATTTCATATGTGTTGAACTACATGATCTAGAGAGTGGATTTATTCTCTAAATTGTCAATTAACTCTTATATTTGCATCTCTTTTCTTCTAGTTAGTTAGCTAATTTTCTAATTCTCTAGCTTAACATTCATTCCATTGGTATAATTTTATTGAATAGCATTTTTAAAATCATCAATTCTCTGCGGATCGACCCGTACTCGCCACGTACTTCTATAGTACGCCGTGCGCTTGCGGTAAATTTTAATCTAAATTCGTTCGATCCGTCGATGAACACCCTATTCGTAGGATGGCTCCAAAGGAAAAGGTTGAGTTGGCAAACCAAACTGATGAATTGTTAAGGAAAGGGAAAATTAGACCAAGTCAGTTAAGTTGGGGTGTAGCTGTAGTTTTTGTAGCAAAGTCAGACAGTTCCCTTAGACTTTGTGTAGACTATAGAGACCTAAATAAGCAAACAATTAAAACAAGTATCCTCTACCCTGCATAGACGACTTGTTTAATCAATTACATGATGCTCTAATATTCTCAAAGATGGATCTAGCTAAGGGATTCCATCAGTTAAGAATTGCAAAAGACTGCATTCCCTTTACTTCGTTATGAGGGCCAGAGAGTTTCTATGAATGGTTAATTATACCATCCGGGCTAATAAATGCACTTGCATATTTCACAAACATTATGAACATATATTTAAAGATGTAGTCAATAAATTCATGTTAGTCTTTAGTGATGACATTCTCATATACTCAAAGACTGAAGAAGAACATGAAAGACATTTGGAGATCGTGTTGGAGATATTAAGGAGGAATGTACTAAAAGCAAAGTTCTCAAAATATCATTTTTAGGAAAAAGAAGTGAGATTCCTAGGACATATTTTGTCAGGAGATGGAGTTTTAGTAGACCCAGGGAAAATTTCAACTACACGGGATTAAAGGCAACCACAAACTCCAAAGGACATCTGCAGCTTCTTAGAATTAGCTAGATATTATCGAAGATTTATTCAATATTTCTCTAAAATTTCTTCTCACTTAACAAAACTCACTATAAAGGATGCTAAGTTTGAGTGGATGCGGAAATGTGAAGAAGCATTTCAGAAACTCAAGAAGAGGTTAACCACTGCTCCCGTATTAGATATTGCTAATAAAAGTGGTGGTTTAACCGTTTATACTGATAACTATGGAGAAGGAGTTGGTGCAGTCTTAACGCAACATGGGAAGGTTATCGCTTATGCAAGAAGACAACTAAAGATTCATGAAAGAAATTATGCAACACACGACTTGGAGTTATTAGCCGTGGTGTTTACATTAAAAATATGGAGAAATTATTTGCTGGGCAAGAAGTCCCTATGGTTTATTTTTAATAAACTTTAATTTGGACCTAGTAAATAATAGTCCTTCTTTAAATATGTGAAAAGTTTGATCTTTTCACAGTTCACAAATCTTTGAAATACCTTTCCACTCATAAGGATCTATATACGAGGCAACAATGTTGGTTAGAATTCCTCGCATCGTATGATTTAGACATTCTATATACACCTGGAAAAGCCAATGTTGTGGTAGACGCACTGTTAACCCGCCTTTTGGCAAGGCCGTAGATATGTGGACTTAACTAAATTGACTACTCATTCGTCGAGGTCGATTCACGATGGATTTAGTCAACTGGATGGATGGACGATCAAGCATGGTCGATGGGTAAATGAAGCTGCACACTTGGAAGGTCGGTTGGCCATATTAGAGGTGGCTCGACATCCGGATGGGTCGGCATTGGAGGCGGCTCGGCATCCGGATGGGTCGGCATTGGTGGTCGTTCGGCATCAGGGAGGTACAGGCCGTTCGACATCAAGGAGGAAAGGTTCGTTCAGCATTGCTGGTCGTTCGACATCAAGGAGGTATAGGCCGTTCGGCATTAAGGAGGAAAGGGTCATTCGACATAGCTGGTCGTTCGACATCAGGGAGGTATAGGTCGTTCGACATTGGTGGTCGTTCGGCATCAGGGAGGTACAGGTCGTTCGGCATCGAGGTGGAAGGGGTCGTTCGACATCAGGGAGGTATAGGTCGTTCGGCATTGGTGGTCATGTTACTTCGAGTCGTGGAGCATTTCACTTTGGGTCATTACTATGGTTACTTCGGGTCGGCCGATGGACGACTTGGAGTTGGTCGAGGTGAAGGGTGTGAGCTCGACCAAGGTCTTAGTAGGCCCAGACTATTCAGGAAGCCCAGAAACTTCCTGGATTTGCCTATAAATACAGCATGTGGAGGTTCAGAAAAAGGATCTTCTTCTTTTTTCTCTCTAGTTTTCTATTTTCTAAGGCTGAGGTTACTCTGCCATCTTGTAACTGTAATCGATCATTACACCAATAAAAAGGGAACTTCTTGAGTGGACGTAGGTCGGAGTTTGCCGAACCACTATAAAATTTGTTATTCTTTACCGCTTTCTTTTTAATTTTTACTGTTCTTCACATTATTACTCTCTACATATACTCTATCTGTGAGCTGTGACTGTTAGTTGGTGCTTTCATTTACATTCGGGTGTTAGTGACCAATTTTGGCGCTAACATTTTGGTGCTCTCACTGAGAACGCCTAACTCAGGGATTCTATTGCATAGATATTAGATTGGAAAGCTTAAAGAATTCGGATTTGAAAGACAATGAAACGACAATCAACAAGAAGACAGAGAGGAGAAAGGAGCCAGCCAGAGGGAAGCGAAGAGGCCTCTTCTGGAGCTGGTCAAGCTTAGATCTACATCACTAGGAATGAGATGGAGGCTATGGCGGATTCAATTCATGAAAGATTGTTGAAGAGTCAACAAGAAATGATACAGAACTTCTTTGATCAGATGAGAACAGCCGGAGCACAGAACTTTGGACCGACTACAGTGACTGCGAATGTAGGGCAAGGAGCTAGAGTCCCAGAGACCAAAGGAGGTCAGATCGAAGATCAGAACGAAGAACCTGAAGGCAATCAACAAGGACCTGGGGGCAGACCCTCGGGATCTGACATTGGAAGACCCATAGATGGAGCTCAACAGGCTAGAGCTGACGCCAACGTTAATGAACCACACGAAGAATATTACCCGGAATACCCTTCGAGACATGATGGGTAGGATAGAGGCATGCTGAGGGGACAACCCTTGGATGGAGATGAAAAAATGGTTGGATTAGTGTGGCGAATTATGAGAGGAGGATTGTCAAGCGGAGTCCTAGAGGAAGTTAATCGGAGTCCTTTTACTCTGAATATCAGAAATGCCAGAAATCCTCCAAAGTTCAAATTACCCATGCTGGATCCTTATGATGGAAAGTCAGACCCGACCATGCATATTACCAGATATATCAGACATATGGAAGTGCTGGGAGCATCCGAGGAAGTGATGGCCCGATGCTTTCCTCTATATCTGACAGACTTGGCTGCGCTTTGGTTCAGGCAGCTAGAGAATGGATCAATCAGAACATGGGGTGAGCTAGTGGAACGCTTCATGAGACAGTTTAGGGTCCACGTGACGCGACCCAAGAGTGTGATGACCTTAGCTTCAATGAAGTAGAGGACCGGAGAGTCCATAAGAGATTTTCTATTGCGATTCAATGCAACAGTGGCTTCAGTAGATCGCCCGGATCCATCGATGATTTTGATGGCGGCGGTAGCAGGGGTTGCGGAAGGCACAGAGTTTAAGGATTCTTTGGCGAGAGATCCACCACAAGACCTCAGAGAATTCTATCATGAAGCTGAAAGGTTCATTCGGCTAGTGGATTCCCGCGCCGAAAGGCGAGAAACAAACGCTGTGCAAGGCGAAGGAACCTCCAAAGAACTACCTGGAGCAGACAAAGGTAAGCGAAAGCAGGATGATAGATACGATGGTCTTGACAAACGGAAGAAATTCCAAGAACCCAGGTTTAGACAATACACGGACTTGATGGCAAACCTGGAACGGATTTACACGGAGACTCGGGGGCAGCTCCCCTATCGAAAACCACCCAAGAGAGATCCCAAAGAACGGGAGCGTAGAAGTGGAAAGTACTGCCTATACCATGAGCTAGAAGGGCATACTACCGATGAATGTCGCCATCTGAAGGATGAGGTGGAAGAGCATGTCAGAAGTGGTAGATTGCCATAATACACTAGAGATCGGACGGTGGCCGTAGGACCTGAGCAACTACCGCCTCCACCTAATAGGAATAATCCTGGATCGGGATCACGACTCGTCATCAATTGATCACGATGGCAAGGGCCAAGTTCATGACTTGAACTTTGGTCTATTACGTAAACTCTTTAGATTTGATTTTAAAATAAAACGGCTATTCCACTTACACATGTACGGTAACAGACTGCTCTGCCCGTAGATGCAGTATCTAGGTTTATCCTTTGTTTGCGATTGAACATTTAGAATTTTAAATTAATAAATGAACTTGAATTTCATAAAATGAACCCTTTACCAGAGGGTTAAAGGATGAATATTGAAAATTGATTTGAAATTGATCGCTTTATGACCCTACCCGGAGAGACGGGGTCCGGAGTGCAGGGAGTGATGCTGCTTCGCCAGAGAGACGGGGACCGGAGTACAGGGAGTGACGCTGCTTCGCCGGAGAGCGACATGATCGGCTCACTCAACGTTGTTTCCCCTTCATCGGAGAGTGACAGGATGAGAACCAGTAAGAGCACGGAGAGGCTGACATCGGTCCAGGAGGATCATGACATCGCTTAATGTTCAGGGACACTAAACCGGAGTGCAGGGAGTGACGCTGTTTCACCAGAGAGCGACAGGATTGGCTCACTCAATGATGTTTCCCCTTCACCGGAGAGTGACAGGATGGGAACCAGTAAGAGCCCGAAGAGGCTGACATCAGTCCAGGAGGATCATGACATCGCTTAATGTTCAGGGACACTGAACCGGAGTGCAGGGAGTGACGCTGCTTCGCCGGAGAGCGACAGTATCGTCTCACTCAACGTTGTTTCCCCTTCACCGGAGAGTGATAGGATGGGATCCAGTAAGAGCCCGAAGAGGCTGACATCGGTCCAAGAGGATCAGGGCATCGCTTAATGTTCAGGGATGCTGAAGTGGAATGCATGGGATAGATTGCTTCGTCGAAGCGAGACACGATCTGCCTATTCAATCGTTAAGTTTGGATCAAGCTTGGTAAGGGTCCGGAGAGGCCGTCAACGGTCTGGATAGATCTTAGGATTCGATTGCTGACTTCCAAGGGGCGAATTCGGAATTGGATAACGACTTGGAACGGTCGCGGAATAAACTATCAGATTCGGATGGAATCGTTTGATCACGAATGTATCATGGACTTTGGATATCGGGATAGAACCTATTCAAAACACATCTTCCAATAGCAAGGCATGTTTTGGGGGGCAAAGTGTTAACCCGCCTTTTGGCAAGGCCGTAGATAGGCGGACTTAACTAAATTGACTACTCATTCATCGAGGTCGATTCACGATGGATTTAGTCAACTGGATGGATGGATGATCAAGCATGGTCGATGGGTAAACGAAGCTGCACGCTTGGAAGGTCGATTAGCCATATTAGAGGTGGCTCGGCATTTGGATGGGTCGGCATTGGAGGCGGGTCGGCATCCGGATGGGTCGGCATTGGTGGTCGTTCGGCATCAGGGAGGTACAGGCCGTTCGGCATCAAGGAGGAAAGGGTCGTTCGGCATTGCTGGTCGTTCGACATCAAGGAGGTATAGGTCGTTCGTCATTAAGGAGGAAAGGGTCTTTCGGCATAGCTGGTCGTTCGGCATCAGGGAGGTATAGGTCGTTCGGCATTGGTGGTCGTTCGACATCAGGGAGGTACAGGCCGTTCGGCATCGAGGTGGATGGGGTCGTTCGGCATCAGGGAGGTATAGGTCGTTCAAAATCAGGGAGGTACAGGCCGTTCAACATCGAGGTGGAAGGAGTCGTTCGGCATTGCTGGTCGTTCGGCATCAGGGAGGTATAGGTCGTTCGGCATTGGTGGTCGTTCGGCATTAGGGAGGTATAGGTCGTTCGGCGCTTGGGTGAGTGTTACTTCAATTGGAGTTTGGCCTAGGCTTTAGGTCATGTTACTTTGAGTTGCAGAGTATTTCACTTCGGGTCATTACTATGGTTACTTCGGTTCGGCCGATGGACGACTTGGGGTTGGTCGAGGTGAAGGGTGTGAGATCGGCCGACGTCTTAGTGGGCCCAGACTATTCAGGAAGCCCAGCAACCTCCTGGATTTGCCTATAAATACAGCATGTGGATGTTCAGAAAAAGGATCTTTTTTTTCTCTCTAGTTTTCTATTTTCTAAGGCTGAGGTTACTCTGCCATCTTGTAACTGTAATCGATCATTATGCCAATAAAAAGGGAACTTCTGGAGTTGACGTAGGCCGGAGTTTGCCGAACTACTATAAAATCTGTTGTTCTTACCGCTTTCTTTTTAATTTTTACTGTTCTTCACATTATTACTCTCTACATATACTCTATCTGTGAGCTGTGACTGTTAGTTGGTGCTTTCATTTACATTCGGGTGTTAGTGACCAATTTTGGTGCTAACACGCACTAAGCATAAAACAAGTTATCATAGCTTATATAGTAGTAAATCCAAGCCTTCTGGAAAGGATTTCCAGTAAGCAAAAAGAAGATAAGTGGATATGGAAAATTATCAAAAGTATAAGCAAAGGGAGAAGATCAGGACTAGAACCAGATAACTATGGGTTGTTAGGGTGGAATGAGAAAATTTGTGTTCCAAAGTTAGATGGGTTGAGATAAGAAATATTGACTGAATGCCACAGTTCAAAATTAAGTATTCCTCCAGAAGTAAACAAAAGGTACATGGATGTAAAAAGAACATTTTGGTGAAAAAATATGAAGAGAGAAATTTCCATCCATGTGAGTAGATGCGCAAATTGTTCGATGGATAAAGAGTGACCAACAAAAGATTGCTGGACTACTACAACCACTAGAGATTCCAAAGTGGAAATGGGACTAGATATCCATAGACTTTGTCGATGTCTTGCCTCGATCAAAGAAAGGTAATGAAGGCATCTGGGTTATCATAGATAGATTAACTAAAAGTGCACACTTCATCCCAGTAAAACCGACAAGAACAGCCGCAAGCTTGGCTGAGATATATATGAAGGAGATTGTCATATTACATGGAGTTCCCATGAGTATCGTAAGTGATCGAGACCCAATCTTTATCAGTCAGTTCTAGGATGCCTTATAGACAGCTTTGGGGACGAAGCTGGATATAAGCACCGCATATCATCCCCAAGCCGATGGACAGACGGAGAGAGTCAACAGGGTATTGGAAGATCTTTTGAGAGCATGTGTATTAGACTTTGGAGGTTCTTGGGAAAGCTACCTTCACTTAGTGGAATTCTCTTAGAATAACAACTATCAAGCTAGCATAAATATGGCACCTTATGAAGCCTTGTATGGTCGTCCATACAGATCCCTAGCATGTTGGATCGAAACCAGAGATTGGTTGGTACTTGGCCACGACATGATTTTAGAAGCCGCAGAGAAAGTAGACATGATCAGAAAGAAGCTAAAGGAGGCGTAGAGTAGTCAGAAGAGTTACGCTGATCGAAGGCATAAAAATTTGGAATTCTTAGTTGGAGACTTAGTATTTCAAAAGATCTCTCCGATGAGGGGAGTGGTAAAATTTGGAAGAACTGGTAGGCTAGCTCCTCGATATATTGGACCTTTTCCTATTCTTGAGCGAATTGGTCCATTAGCCTATAAAGTAGATCTACCTAAAGATTGTTAGGCGTACACAATGTTTTCCATGTATCTCATTTACGTAAGTACGTGTACGATCCAAACAGAGTCATAGAAACAGCTGCCCAAGAAGACTTGGAAGTAGAACCAAATTTAACCGTCATCAGACTACCCAATCGAATCGTGGATCACGACGAGAAATGATTAAGGAGAAAGGTTGCACGGTTTGTCAAAGTACAATGGAGTGGCGATGCTAATGATTGTACATGGGAAATGGAGGATAGAATGAAGAAAGCATATCCCGAGTTTAGGATGGATGAAACTCATCGCCTGTGGTGTAGTCACTTATAATATCCTATATATATTTCATTATATATGATATTTCTCTTAAGTTGTCTTCTGTAAATCTTCAATTTCGAGGAAGAAATTCTTTTAAGGAGGGCAGTCTGTAACGACCCGTAAATTCATCACTTACAAAAATATGATTGAATTTAAAATTTTAGTTTAAATGACTAAATAATGGTTTTTAAATAAAATTTAAAAGCCTTTTATTTAAAAAATAATACTAGAAATATTATTTTCAAACTTCGTTATAAATATATGTATAGTAAATAAGAAGTGAAAATATAACCGGAAATCGAAACCGAAATTCATAACAATTCAATGTATAGAAATTATAGAACATTGTGAATTCCATGTGACATCCAAATAAACACATACATATACTATCCAAGAAAACATGTGCATATGTACATAAAAACTTATATATACTAAATATATAAACATATAAACAACTCCTCACTTAAGCAACCAACCCTTACCATCAAACATCACATTGATGCAAACACATGCCTTGATGTGACATGGCCGAGCTAAGGTGGTGGTGGAAGGAGGTAGCCATGCATAGGGTAATGATGAAAGGAGGTGGAGCATGTGGTAGTGGAGTAAGAATCTAAGCTAATTATGAAATATTGTCACCATTAAACATCAAATCAAAGAGGCACATGGCCTTGCCCCTATATGATGTGACGCACAGGCAAACTTATGGGGTGTTGGCCGACGCATGGTGATGGTAGGAGGAGGTGGCGTGGTGATGTATGGTGATGTAAGAAAGGGATGTTTACACTCTTCCATTTGCATATAAATACCACTTCAAAGATCGAAATGGTGGGTCGTCACAACCAGACCCTGTCCCAGTTCGAGCTCGAATAACCCTGACCATGAACCACTTCAGTACAGACTCAATTAAACCTCAGTTGTGCATGAACCTGAATTGGACCTTCGAACCAGCGGTCCGACCGTCTATTTTTATTCAGTTAAACCACGATTCTTTTATTTTCCTGTAATTTTCTTACCGTTTCATTCTTGGTCATTCTCACATTAAGTATTATTTGGAAAATAAATAAACAAATCTACATTGTAAAAATTATCATCATTCCAAAATATAAACAACAAGCTCCACCAATTTGTTTTTCACTGCTATAAACTTGTTCTAGTTTACCGTCACTAAACTTCCATCGTTTTGCACTACTACTGTGTACAAAACTATAGTTGTCTTGGTCTCGTTGTGCATTACAAAAGTATACAACTTTGGTTGCAAACTGTTAACACCTTTACAGCTCGTTTGCCTAGCTTTTTTATTTAATTATTTTTACGTATAGATTGTATTTAAATATGTAAATTTCCATATTAATGGTCCGACCCATGGTTCGATCATGAAAACTATGGTACTAAGTATCACTTGACTAGCCCACCTTCCCTTTCAAGAAATTAATAAAGAACCAATTTTTTTTTAAAAATGTTTTAACTTGCAAAATTACATACAAATTTCAAATTTATATCTAACTTAATCCATATTAATATCAAATATATATTAACAATAGTTTTTTTGTTGAACAAGGCCAAAAGATGTTTTATAAAATCCAAAACCAATTTATATATAATGATCGGCTACACCTCAATTTGGATATACCTCAATTCTCCCCGATTTCCACCGTACACTCTGAATTAACTAATATAGTTAATGTGAAGAGAGAGAAAGTAGTATTATTTAAATCGAGACTTGTGTTGGAAATTAGGGAGATTAGAGGTGTAGCCAAATTGAGGTGTAGGTGTCCTTGCCACATATGTATGTGTGTATGCTCATGCGTTTTTGAAATAATAAATAGCTTTGATTATAATGTAAACAAAGCTAGTTTTTATTATAATCCATGTTGTTTTAAAATATATACATATATGTTTATATTATAATTAAATCTAGTTTTTATTTCAAAAACCTATGAGCAAATGTGTGTGTGTGTGTGTGATTTCAAAATTATATTTATTTTAATATCTGTGTATATTTAAGTTGTGGCTTAAAGTATTATACATATACATAAAGAAGCATATATGTATGTATGTATATAATAATAATGTAATTTCATAAAATTCTTTTTTATATAGCCGAAAACATTTTAATATATGTATAATTATTTTAAAGTAAAATTTTACCTTAGATCTACTAGTTGTTGACATGCTGTGATGTTAGCTCTTCCTCCTCGAACCGTAGTTCTTTCCTCCTTATATGGCTTAGTGTGAAAATCCTAACTATACGCCCTAATTAATTTTAATCAGGGATAGGGTTTTTTATTGTATTTAAAATGAGATAAGGTAGGGCTATTTATAGACACCAAATATCACAAATATCTCCACATTTCTCCTTTTTAAATCTGGATCTAGTCTAGGTGAAAGAGAGTCACTTAAACACCCTACCCTCTCCTTGTATGTGGGTGCCCCCTTTTGGATTTAATCTCATGATGTTGCATTTAATTGGCATCATATATTAATTAGTTTGATATTTATTTCAACCCATATATATTAATTAAATTAATATATAACAATTATATATTTTTTAATTAATTTCAAGGTCATAAATAAATAATTAAATAATATAAAAATTCAATCCAACATTTTAATTACTTTATAAATTAATTTGAACAGGTTAAATTCGGATAATTGCTACAACAATTTTGCTTTGATTCCTTGGTGTGAACTCGATCCTAGATAATATTTAAACAATTAAATATTAAAGACTGTATGGACTATGCTGAAGTAGAGAATCAAGCATGAGTTCAACTGCTTATTGATCATTCAAGTAAAATTCAATTTCTAATCGTTATCAAGCTACACCATAGGTAATAATATTTTGTGCATGTTTTCTTTCCGTCATCCCTATTCCACTAAGATATCTAGAGCTTTTTCAATGGTCAAAAAATCTAATAATATCATTATTTAATCACTTAGTGCTGCATTAAAGCCCTTTGTCTAATCTGAAAACATTTATTGATTAGACGATTTACTCAGAAAAGATATTTTGACTTAAGTTGACTACGATGATTCTAACCTTCTACAATCAAAAAGTTGAATCCTACGCCGAGTAGTTTTTCACTTTAAGTTTTTCAAGATGAAAACGATGAACCCTAACATGATCTACCACATGATTGACCATAATCAAAGTACAATTTAAATATAAGGTAAACTGCATTCTCAAGTCCGAAGACTACTGCACATCGCTACATGAGATCTTCTATTTTGACGTATTTTTTTGTTATCCCGCCCTTTGGCAAGGCCGTGACACTAAGGACTTGACTAGAGACTAAAGACAATCTGCCAAGGAGGTTGGTTATCTATAGGTCCACGATGGATGTAGGAAAAATTGGTCTGAGTCCGGATCGAGCTACAATTAGCATGCTATGACAAGCAATGCTATGGAAGGCAACATTCCAAATTTCAGGTAAATTGGAGTTCGTATGCTCAAGTTATGGATCGATCAAGATCCATGTTAAAGATGTTCATTTCGTATCCATTCATTGGCATCCATCAATTTTGTATCCATCACCACCGATACGAAGCAAGCACAACTCCATCATTCAACATCTATCCATTTCGTATACATCCATTTCGTATCCATTAAGATTTCAGTAGTCTTCAACATTCCATGGATCGATCATACTTCATTCAACCAACGGCTACATATTTCATATCGATTAGCTACTCGATCGATACGAAGAGATGTGCCAGAGATTGATACGAAGGAAGGAGTACGACATCGATACGAAACCATAGGCAAAGCATCGATGTGAAAGCAAAGACATAGCATCGATAAGAGGAGCAATGTATAGGATGTATACGAAGGAAGAGATCAACTCAAAGGAAATGGTCTCTCAGCATGAAATATGGATCTCCACTGAACACTCGCGCCATGTCATCGATACGAAGAGTATCAAGACGAACCCATCGATACGAAGCCTTCAGCCTCCCTAGAAAACGCAACCTTGGATCGATTGTATCTCTTAAACTACAAGTCCAAATGCCATGAAATTTTCATAGAAGCTTGCAAATCAACTCAAGAGCCTCCATGATCGATCGCAGCCCAATTGGACCATTTCTTGATCGATACGAAATCCACATGTATCAATCAGGATCGATCTCAAACAACTCTAGATCGATCATGTGGGCCCACCTACGCATGAGAAAGGGTATTATGAGGTTTGAGGCAGATATTTCCAGCCCTATGCCTATAAATAGCACCTCCACGCCAACTAGAAAAGGACTTTTTATGCTGATGCTCTGCTTAAAATCCTTTGTAACTTGAGTGCTGGCCATTGTACTGCTGTAATTCAGTTTATAATTAGTAATAAACAACAAATCCTTTAAAGTGGACGTAGGCTACAACGCCGAACCACTATAGATTCTTGTCTTCTTTTACTACCGCTTGCTTTTCTTGCTGTGATTGTTAGATTAGCCACATTTTTCATTTTATTTCCTCATTCTAGTCTCTTCAATTACATCCGAAGAGTGTTGTGCCCATTTTTGGTACAAACACTTTGGTGCTTTCACTGAGAACACTCTGCTTTTTCTCCTGCTCTGTGGATCCCCTGCCCTTGTCAGATTGCTAGAATCTAAGGAGGAGATCCAGATCTGTCTATCAGTGGTTCCTTCTATTCTATTTAACTTGTTCCAGATCTAAGAAGAACTACTTTCAACATGGTGCGCACTACTAGAATCGCTTCTAATGCTGCTGATTCAGAAGGAAGGGATAGGCAGAATCCTGCACTGCTGACCACATTAGGCCAAACATTAGCTCGAATTCCAGATCGACTTGTTCCAGTAACTAGAGAGGAATTCCAGACCCTTATGCAGGAGCTCACTCAAAGCCATCAGGAGCTCACTCAGCAGATCCGTGCCAGCACGAAACTCATGAACCAGCTGAATGAAGAAAGGGGACGGAGATCTAGATGGGAGCATGCCTCATATTCTTTGACTGAAAGCTCGGCGTCATCTGACTTCGATCACAGATTTACATGCCGTCGATTAGATGGGAATTACGCGGAAGCAAACTGGCATTTGTATACTACAAATCCTGGATAGGCTGGAATAGGTCCTTCTATGGGGCATCAAGCTGCGCCCTTCTCTCGAGGAGGGGCACTTCCTTACAACACTACTCATGACCATGCAGCAGCCGCTGCTATAGCCCTGGATGCCGAGATCTAGAACCAACCAGATCCAGCCCCTCGTCACCACATTCATGCTCGGGATGCTCACTTCCATGAAGCCCAGGAGCCAAGGAGGCGTGGAACGGACCGTAGACAGCGACCGGACCGTCCACGTGACATGGATCCTGACCATGCCTTGGCCTCGAATATGCAGATGCCTAATATTCCAACTATGATACGCCAAATGATAAGAGAAAGTCAATGCCTCACTAATGATGACTGGGGGATTTCTAGAAGTCACACCCCGTTCACCAATGATATCTTACATGCGGAATTGCCCCGCTAATTCCGAATGTAGACCTTGACTGTATATGAAGGGAATTTGGATCCTAACCAACACATTCTGAAATATGAATGGCTCATGAATTCCGCTTGAGCTGACGATGCGGTTAAGTGTAGAAGCTTCCCTATCTATTTTGGAGGCATTGTGACTATGTGGTTCACCCGTCTACCACCAAGATCTATTTCATGTTTTGATCAGTTAGCTACTAAGTTTGTTGAGCAGTTTTGTATGCATGCTACAAGGCCGAAGGACATCAATACCTTGTCCAGTGTTACTCAAGCCCCAAGAGATACTCTAAGGCATTATGTAGAAAGGTTCCACGCTGCTTGTGCCGAAGTCAGTAATCCAAACGACAACTCTATTCTTATAGCATTGACTAAAGGGATCGATCCTGATTCCGAGTTTGGTGATTGGTTGGCTGGAAAACCCCTGCTTCATTGGACTGTTTCTATGCAAAGGCAGCCAATTATTTGAGTAGGGAAGATGCTAGACGGTTTAGGAAGCAGGACATCATGGGGCCCAGTAGTGAAGGTATCCAGAGTAATGTTGAAGTGAAGCAGACCGGGGAGAGCTCCAATAAAGTGTAGCTTAATATTCAGAATAAGCAAAGTCAGTATAAGGGTGATGGAGGTCAAGGAAAGAAGAGAGACCCTAATTATGGGAGACCCAGAGCTCTTATGTTCGACTGATAACCTCATTTGAACACGTCACTAGAGAATGTTTATCTTCAAACCTGTAATACAGGGTAGTACAAGAAGCCAGCCCCGAAACCGCCGTCGGAGAAGTAGATCCAAATCGAGAAGTTTTGTAGATTCCATGACTATTACGACTATAACACCAATGAATGCCGCCATCTATAGGATATTATTGAGAAATTGATTAGAGAAAGAAAGTTAGAGCAGTTCGTTCGAGCTCCGTAGGATAACAAAGCGGGCCCATCTAATCCCAATCAGGGCCAAGGCCAGGCTAGGCCTGAAGAACCCGCACGTACTGGCGGGAGGCTGGTAATTAATACTGTGAGTGGTGGTCCTCATCTGGTTGATCGAAGCTGGAAGGAAATGGAGTCATATGCTAGTTCGATTAGGCATGTGGACTTCGAATGTTGTAGTGGTACTGATGAAGGGGCCCTGGTAAAGCAATAGAGGATGATGACAAATGACATTATTTTCAGAAATCGTGATGCCGACATAGTTGAGGCCCCCACTATTGATTTGTTGGTTATTTCTGCCTAAACAGTTCCTACTTGGATGAAGAGGATCTTAGTTGATAGTGGAAGTTTCGTGAACATACTTTTCAAACGTGCCTACGACCAAATGTCAATGGAAGCAAAGGATCTGTAACTGTGTCAGTCACGTATACATGGTTTCAATGGAAGTGCAACCATACCGGCTTGGATGGTGGAATTACCTGTTGAGTTAGGTATTGGTGATCACCGGAGAGTCCGAATGTCATAGTTTTTTGTGTTGGATATTCATTCTCCTTATAATGCTTTCCTGGGCCGACCAGCCCTTGTAGAGTTCAAGCAGCGATTGCCCCTTGGTGATTAACCCTGAAGTCCCCCACTAATAATGGAGTCGGGGTAGTACAAGGTGATCAGGCAGTTGGACGCGCTTGTTATGTTGCGGAGCTGCGTGATGCGCAGTGAAAGGAGAAAGGTAAGGGCGTGGAGGAATCTCTCTACGTCCGCTCTATGGAGGATTGACAACTAACACTTGAGCCGAGGCTCGGGCGCCACAACTAGTTTCCTAAATATCTTGATCCCAGAGACAACGATGATGAAGGGGAAGTCAAAGAATACCAGACGTCCCCGGCAGAGTTGACAATTGATGTCCTGGTCTACAATGATGATGACCCTAGAGTGTTAAAGATCGGATCTCAGCTCAGCCCCCAGATGGGACAGGAACTGGTTGATTTTCTTTGGGCAAATCTCGATGTGTTTGCCTGGACACATTCAGACATCTGTGTGATCTTACGAATATCATGAGCCATGCATTAAATGTTGACCCACGGCACGTTCCGGTGAAACAAAATAGGCACGGTATGGATCTAGAGAGATCTGCCGCCTTGAAGGAAGAAGTGGATAAACTTAAGGCTAATGGGTTTATTCGTGATGCTTTATACCTGGAGTGGTTATCGAATCCTGTGCTTGTAGAAAGTCGAATGGAAAGTGGCGGACCTGTGTAGACTACTCGGATCTGAACAAATCCCGCCTTAAAGACAGTCACTTCCCAGAATTGACCAACTAGTGGATTCAACCGTTGGACATGAGCTCTTATCCTTCATGGACACATACTCTAGCTATAATCAAATCTTGATGCACCTTCCTGACCAGAAGCACACTAGCTTTATCACTGATCTGGGACTTTATTGCTAAATGGTGATGTCGTTTGTACTCAAAAATGCTGGAGCAACCTATCAAAGGCTCGTAAACCGGATGTTTGCAAACCAGATCAGGAAGACTATGGAGGTGTACGTAGACGATATGCTCGTGAAATTGCGGTTATCCAGCAACCACATCGGTGATTTGGAGACGATGTTCAACATACTCCGACAGTACAGAATGAAGCTCAATCCGTTGGAGTGTCATTTTGGGGTTGCATCTGGAAAGTTCCTTAGGTTTATTGTTAATGCTAGAGGAATTGAAGCCAGTCCTGAAAAGATCTGGGTGATTCAGAATCTCGAAACTCCCAGAACCATAAAGTAGGTGCAATGTCTCAATGGGAAGGTTGCGGCTTTGAGCAGGTTCACTTCCAGATCTATGGACAAGTGCATCCCCTTCTTCGATCTGACCAAAAAAGGAAAATGAAATTTCGAGTGGCAGAGGAGTACAAGGGCTCATTCTGGGCACTAGTATAACATCTGGAAACACCTCCCATCTTGTCGAAGCCGATTGATCATAAGAAGTTGTATGTCTATCTGGCGGTTTCGACAAACGCAATCAGTGTCGCGCTAGTTCGAGAAGAGGATTGAATCCAATGACCGGTCTATTATGTCAAAAGATTGATGGGGGTAGAGAGGAACTACCTGAAGGTGGAAAAGCTAGCTTATTGTCTCGTCATAGCCTCGAGAAAGCTCCGTCCATATTTCCAAGCTCATTCGATCACTGTCTACACCGACCAGTTGTTACGATAGATCTTGACATGACCCGAGACGTCCGGTAGATTGCTTAAGTGGAACATCGAGCTGAGTCAATTTGATATCACTTATACACCGAGGCGAGCTATTCAAGGACAATTTCTGGCAGACTTCATAGCTGATTTCACCATATTGGAAGACTTGCCCGAAACCAGTGAACCTCCCAGCCATATATGGAAGCTATATCCCGATGGCGCATCAAACCACTAGTGCTTAGGCGCTAGAGTGGTGCTCGAAACCCAAGAAGGGCGATCTGTGTGCTATGCTTTGAAATTAGACTTCCATGCAACTAACAACGAAGCTGAGTACGAAGCCATACTTGCAGGACTAAGGCTTGCCAAGGATTTAGGAGTCGTCGTTGTGGAAATTTACTGCGATTCACAACTGGTGGTGTGCCAGGTTCAAGGAGAATATCAAGCAAGAGATCAAAGGTTGGCCTCCTACCTTATGCAGGTCCAAGAAGTGTTGAACCGGTTTGACTATTATACTATCCGCTGTATACCCCGAGAATAAAATCAGGAGGCCGATTCTTTAGCAAAACTAGCCAGCATTGACGAAGCACAACAGATGAGACTCGTCCCCATGGAGACACTTACTGCTCCGAGTATAGGTTAGGCGGAGACATGTTGGGTTCATGAGGAAACACCCGAAAGAGAGTCATGGATGACTCCCATCAGAAATTATGTTGATCATGGAATGTTACACGAACGCAGGAGCAAGAAAAGACAAGTTCTCCGAAAGGCTTCACGGTTTGTAATACAAGAAGGAGTCTTGTACAGAAGGGGGTTTTCCGTTCCTTTACTCTGGTGTATCACCCACGATTAAATTAAGCGAGTCTTGCAGGAAGTGCATGAAGGAGAGTGTGACGATCACACTGGGGGGCAAGCCCTTGCGAAGAAGGTACTTAGGTACGGGTATTTCTAGCCAACCATAAATCGAGACGCATCGGATTATGCTAAGTGATGTGATAGGTGCCAGGAGTATGCCAGGATTCCGAGAGCCTTACCAACCGAGATTACTCAAATGGTCAGTCCATGGCCATTTTCCAAATGGTCAGTCCATGGCCATTTACCACATGGTGGCATTGATATCATAGGGTCCTTGCCTCTATCTAAAGGTGGGACGAAGTACGCCATCGTTGTAGTTGACTACTTTACTATGTGGGCAGAAGTCGAGCCCCTTGCTACTATCACGACGAAGAAAGTAATCAACTTTGTTGTGCGCAACATCATCTATCGCTTTGGCCTCCCATAGATGATTATAACTAACAATGGGACGTAGTTCGATAGTGTCGAGTTCAAGAATTTCTACCAACGCTAACACATCCAGAAGAAATTCTCGGCAGTAGCTCACCCTCAAGCGAATGAACAAGTCGAAGCTATCAACAAAGTCATTAAATCCATTTTGCAGAAACTACTAGAGAAGGCTAGAAGTAAGTGGGTCGATAAGCTTCTCATGTCCTTATGGGTATATCGAACTACCCACAAGTCCGCGACCAGCCATACTCCATTCGCACTTTCTTACGGCTCTGAAGTCGTTATTCCAGTTGAGCTAGAAGTGCCTTTTCACCGTGTAACTTACTATGATCCGAAGACGAATGCCACCCTATTTGTAGAATCTCTGGATTTATTAGATGAGAAGCTTAAATAGGCTGATTTGAGGGCAGCCGCACATCGCAACCGAGTAGCCCGATTATGGTTCGACCTAAAACCTTTGATGTTAGCGATCTCGCACTTAAGCGGGTCTATTCGGTCCCTTCGCACATGAAACCGACATGGGAAGGACCGTATGTTATCGAATGGAGACTTGGAGATGGCACATTCAAACTATCAACCGTTGATGATCTCACTCTGCCGACATCATGGAACAACGAAAGTCTCCGTCGCTATTACATATGATTGGCATGCATTCATTAGTCTGTTTTCTTTTCAAGTTTGTTCATGCAATTAAAGAATTTGTATTTGTAATAAGTTAACTGATTTTACCATGGTTTCTTATTTCAGCAATAAAGCGCAGACTCTTAAAGCTAAATTAATGATTCCTAATTGCATCTTGTAACCGCCGTGATGTACGAAGAGTTGGGTTCCATCTTACGGTGGGACTCATTCGAATAGAGAGTGATCGTGATCTGACCGGTCACTCGCTAGATGAAACCCTGAGCTCGAGGGGAAAACAACAACCAATTAAAAGATAATTGAAACACAACAATTCTCCAACCGATTCCAGCTCCCAGAGTGCGAGCTGAAGTGCAAACTCCAAAATTAGGATGGATCCGTCCATCCACGACCTCGCTTATTTCCAAAGCTCCAGGAGGATGGATCCGTCCATCCACGACCTCGCTTATTTCTAAAGCTCGAGGAGGATGGATCCGTCCATCCACGACCTCGCCTTCTTTCTTCAAGCTCGAGGAGGATGGATCCGTCCATCTACGACTACGCTTACTGGATTAAGGAGGTTGCGATCCAACCATCCACCAACTTGACCAACTCTTTATTCCCAAAGTGCGAATAAGATCCTAATACTTAAACAGATGTAATTGACCGTCCATAAACTAACTCTAGATTCCCAGAGTGTGAACTAAAGTATAAATATTAAACGGGCGAGACCGACCGCCCGTAAAATGACTTATGTCCCCGAAGTATGGATATAATTCTAAACAATAAGCAGGCGTGACCGACCGTCGACATACAAGTCAAATCCCCAGAGTGTGGATGCAAATACTAGCAAACGAGCGAGTGTTATCCGACCGCTCAAACTCGTGCCAATTTAACTTTGTTCTGACTAAGTTAAATTAAAGTTGGTGAAAGCGGAGGACGACCGCCAACTAACCACTTCAATTCTCCCCAGAAACTGGGGGCATAACTCAAGGTCCAGCCACTGACTGAGACAGCGCAACGTTGGGACTCGACTCAATGTTTGATTATTACCCAAGGCCATGACTTCAGGACATAAAGACCAAACTCAAGTTCGACTCAGAGACTAAAGCTTCACGAGTACATTGAATGAAAATGTGCGTGCTAAAGTACTTAGAAAAATCAACATAGAGTTATGGTAAAAGCAAAGAAGAAATTTTATTCACACTATTCTTTGAGAAAGTAAGTACAAAATCTGTTCAAAGAATTCCTATAAGCAGGGGCCAAACCCGCATCTATGCATGGCCTACAAAAAGCAAAAGAGAAACTTATTCTAGCGATCTACAAAAGAGGAAATGAAAATGCAAATCTACGCCTTCGGTTTCTTCTTGATTTTCTTTGGCGTAGATCCGCCCGAGCTACCGCCCAAACCACTCTTTGAACCCTTGCCCCCCCGGCTCGCTCCAGC
Organism: Allium fistulosum; assembly: GCA_030737815.1. NCBI lineage: Eukaryota > Viridiplantae > Streptophyta > Magnoliopsida > Asparagales > Amaryllidaceae > Allium > Allium fistulosum. Next base: position 77,485,772 of record CM060908.1, on the reverse strand, counting down.
TGGCTTGTCTCCGGCCGGGAAAATCAGCGCGGTCTCTTCTTGAGAGCTCACAGGGATTAAAGTGTCCTCTGTGTGTGGAACCGATGGAATGGTGGCACTCTCGTTGCAAGAAGAATGAAACACGCTGGTCTCAATAATGGTGCCACCCGGAGAAACCACAAGAATAGGGACCAGACCGGGACCCGCCATACCTCCGCCGGCTCTACGAGCCTGCTCGGCATGCTCAATTTCGACTTTGATTTCTTTCATTATCCATTCCTCCCTTGTCCGCATGCTCACCCATCAAAATGCTGTCGGTCGGACCCGAGGAACCCATGATAATTACATCTTCATCTACATTAAAGGTCACTTCAATACTCGGATCGCTTTGATGGCTGAGGAGCGCTTCCATTAATTGTTCATCAAGCATGCAGCTGCTATCGTGCATCTCCCCAGCCGAAGTGGTGACCGTCACAGTTGTGGCCTCTATTATTATCACCTCCTGCCCATGATGAATCTCTTGGGTTGTAGGAGGGTCAGCCGATGCAGAATCTAAGACTGAATGAAGATAGGAGAATATATTAGTAATATCTTCGGATAGTGTTCCTACATTTTGAGGAATATGAGAAGTGTCCAGAATACCTACCTCGAGTTGGCTCCTATATTGAGCCAACGTGCCTTCTAGGCCGTGCTTGATAATTAGAGAGAGGTGTGGCCTATCAGGATCATACTACGGGACGACTGGGGGATCGACAGAGGATGTAGGCTCAGTTTGAGATGCTGGAAGCACTTCGGAACCAACTTCACGGTGTTCACTCCCGGATCCTTCTCTGACTTCCGGATACTTAGCGGCCAAGTTTGGTTTCTAAAGCATGATGGTTGTCTCATGTAGGACTTTAGGCTCATCTTCGATCAGCACTTGAGTTTCTAATTCAAACTCATCGACGGTTGTAGCATTACGGATCGCCTTTTCATCCTCAAGTAAGCAGTTCCAGGCCTTATATAATTGGAAAGGATAGTCCTCGCCGTGCCAGTTCAGATTGCGATTTCTAAGGACATTAGCATTGTAGGTGACCAGAAGATCTTCAAATTCGCTTTCCATCTTGGCCTCTACAGCTTTTATTTCCCTTTCCACCCTGGCGTCGGCTTCTTCGGCCTTTTAATTCGGAGAATCCCTCTCTTCCCTAAGCCTCACCACCTCCTCGCACGCCTCCTGGGACACTTTGTTAGCTTCATCTTTCTCTTTAAGGGCCCCGGTCAGCTTCGCCTTTAATTCAGCGACTTCTTTCAATGGGGCATCCCTTTCTCGCATAATAACAGTATTGCGATGCCCCATCTCCTGCACCAAGTCCATGTGCGTTTTCCTCATCTCCTCCATTGACTTCATGGGTTCCTCACTCTTTGGCTGGTCTCAATCTCAGCTTTTCTCAAAGGTTCAATTTCGTTGGTAAGCACTTTTATTATTTTGTCCTTATGAGAGAGATCGCCTTCTAGTTTCTCGATAGCCTTGGCCCGCTCAAAAGACATAGCCGAACCCCGTTCTATCGTCTTAACCCATTCGCGATATTGGCTATACGCGTCATGCACATAGTCCTGCACTAATTTTTCTATGTCATTTGGGATTCTTTTCAAGTTTGGAGGAAAGTGGAAGCCATCGAAACATATGTTCGGAAAATCTTTCTTCAGTTTGGCGATGCGAATGGCTCCCTCCCCCGTTGGCTCTATGGCAGTTTTTTCTACGATGGCAGGAGTTTCTATTTCGATTCTATGGCGTTGATTGTTGGCTTTTGGAGCATGAGACAACGCTATTTGATGAGCAGATTCAGAAGAAGGCCTACTGGAGCCAGAGGGTTTAAAAGGTCCTTTTGGTGGTGGAGATCGCGACCTAGAACAGTGCCTGCTTTGATTTGATCTCTCTTTTTCTCTATCGTGGCGCTTGCATTCCTGACTAGAATGATAGCCCCAACCCCTCTCCCGCTCTCGTGGCGATGTGATTCAGATGAATGTCACGAAGAGAGAAGTTTGCTGAGCATGAAGCCTTGTTTCACCATCGTATCTGTAAAACGAAAAGAGGAGTAGAATTAGTTATCGCCAGAAATTAAGAAGCATGTGGTGAGATGTCGTGTGGTGCCATAAAGTGTGTGTATGCATGTGCAAACCCCCCAACTGCCGGTTGTAGTAGCCTTGCTTATTGGAGTTGTCTCCCCTATATCTATTGAAGGTAGGTCTACACTAGTTCTTGATGGGGAGTGAAGCCCCTCTAGCCCAGGATCAGTGAATGACAATATATCATCCGGGATAGGAATGTCTGATAACCCTTTCAACGAAATTTCCGTCTGTGAAGAAGGGGTCTCCTGACCTATGGAAGTTGCAATGAGTTGAGCTACTTTAATAGTCTTCTGCCTCTTAACTTTATGGGCGATAGTTTTGCTTTTTGTATTTGACTCTGATGGCCGAAGGCCCTGCGGAGGCACGACCGCAGGCTCATGACCAGCCTCTGTCCCCTCATCATTGCGAGGTTCGATGATTATTACACTGGACACGACCTGAGCTCCCTCGACTGGGGGCAAGACAGGAGCCCATCTTCCACTTTGTCTTATTGGGGCCACTTTGGAAACCGCCATCAGTTTTTGCTTTTTCTCTTTGACTCTGATGGCCGAAGGCCCTGCGGAGGCACGACCGCGGGCTCATGACCAGCCTCTGTCCCCTCATCATCGCGAGGTTCGATGATTATTACACTGGACATGGCCTGAGCTCCCTCGACTGGGGGCAAGACATGAGCCCATCTTCCACTTTGTCTTATTGGGGCCACTTTGGGAACCACCATCGGCCCTATGCTCTGACCTCTTTCTATAAGCCCAAGAAAATCAAGTTGTCATCAGTAAGGACTTCTTCTATTTCCCTTAATTCGGTAGGCACCGCCTGAAGTGTCCTCACTATTTATTTAAAGTGTGCTCCTTCGGGCCGTGGAATAGCAGCTGTGAAAGAGACACAACAATGAGTTCAGCATCGATTTATATTAGACAGTTAATTGACGAATAAGTGAAAGTACTTACGTCTGACCAACCATCGTCTAGCGAACCCCGGTGGGCATCTCACATAGAGCCACTCTGTCTTGAAGTAGCTCAACTTACTCCACGCACCTGCCACCACTTGGCAGTTTCTGACTGCTTCCAGGAAAGTGAATGATGGATTATCTCCCCGACTCTTGACATTGAATAAGTATTTGATTTCATCGACGGTCGGGGGTCGAAGGAGATGCTCCATAAATATGATATATAGGCTATTGAGAAGCGTGTATCCATTGGGGTGGAACTGGGAAGGCGCGATCCTTAGAAATAATAGCACATATCGAACGAAATGATTGAACGAGGGCAATGTTCCAGCCAGGCACATGAATCTATTACATGCAGTGAACCCCTCCGGGGGATTATGCCCCCTATCTTCAGGCCCCGTTAATTGAACTTCTTCCAAAGATAGTCCATGTCTAAGACAAATTATGCCCAGCATTTCTTCTGTGATCTTGGATTGGATGGAGTCCTCCGGATTCATAACCAATACTGCATCTGGCAGTTCATCCGAAGCAGGGTATACTGTACTTGTCGTGATGTCTGGCACTTTGATTCTAGGAAACATGAGACTTTGAACTTCTTGTCGCTCTGAGCTTCCAGGATCCATAGCTATTTAACTCAGTAAAAACCATTATTAGATGGCAAGAAACCTGTGTTCCCCCCGGTGAAAAGTGAGTGATCGTGTTATGTGTAAAGTGCCACATAATACTTTGAATTTCTACAAGTTTGAAAGATGGTAAAACGACAAGACTTTGAGATTCGACCGGAGTGACTGTCATCACTGACCGTCTCAACCATGCCATCGTGACTTCGAAGAACGATCCATGTTAAAATTGGTTATGTTTATCAAGTTACAGTTCCATCGATGAACTTTGAAGGGTAGTCATATATGCAGTTTTACAATGAAGTCCAAATATGCAAGGCTAAAGCTCATCGGAGTTAAGTGTTCGAGTATGCAAAAGCAATGGATTTCATATCCATCATGGTTCACTTTGGATCGTTCCCCTGAAGCCTATGTTCGTATCGATCCAAGACTTAGACGGATGGCCTTCTCATATCGATACAACCTTCGTATCGATCTCTGGTTCGTATCGATCACACACTCGTATCGATCACTTTGAGTATCGATGCTCTTCGTATCGATCCCAAGACCTTGGTTACGGATCGATCACCACGCCTCTTCCATCGACACGAATTGCTCCACCCAGCTCGATCGATAAACTACCGCCTTTCGCCTCGATCATAAAAGTGGCTTACAAACTACTCCAAAGCATTCTGATTGATCCACATCTCGCATCGATACGAGTTCGAGAGAGAGATTTGGAGTCAGTGACTCCATCGATTCTTCCCAGTCATTCTCCTTCTTCCCCAAACCTCCAAGTCGCCATTTACTACATCCTCGACCTAACCCTAGCCCCACACTGGCACCAACAATGCCGGAGGTGGCTGTTGCCATGAACGGAATGGAACGAAAACTCAAGTCTCATCGCTTTAAGAACGGTTTTGTCAATCGATTACCTAGCTCGAAGAATCTGGACTTAAGATTAAAAATTGGCTGTTTGGAAGGCGAGAGTGCAATGGTTCTTTTTTTCCGATCGATATAAAGTAATAATAGAGGCAAGTGGAAAAATATTCTATGTCCAAAATATATTTATACTCCTTCGTATCCAAAGAAAAACGATTCGTATCCCAGTCACATAATCGATTGAAGCGGTCAACATCCATCGGTACGAAGAGCGTTGCACCATTATGCCTGGACCGTTTATGCCCATCGATACGAAGCAAGCGTTTTGTATCCATCGATGTGAAGCCGGCATTTCGTATCCATCGATCCAAGACCCATTATGTTGTATCGATCGATACGAAGCACACCGTATGCCAGTCTATCTCGTATCGATAACCATCGATACGAAGCTTACCTTCATACATCCCAGATCGATCCAGGAGAGGACCGATAAAAAGAAAAGGATCAAAACAACCATCGATCATTGTTGCAACTCGAATTTCACATTGTACCAAGAGAGGACCGATATGAAACTCAATTAAAAAAAAGAACTTAACAACGACCCTTGAACGTGCAAGCATGAATGGGAGTCAGGTTAACATACATGCATGTATGCCATATTATCATTCAATTTTCAAAGTAAACAGGAATTGGATGCTTGCCCGGTGATAGCCAGAATACTAAACAACATATTACTAGCACTCGACCTTCAATTACAACAAAGACTGTGTGATCTTTGGCAGCCAACAACTCCGCATTTATACTACTGAAATCCTACCAAAGGTCACATCACTTGATGAAAGAACAACAACTGTTTAACAAACCGGATAAAATTTTTCAAAATGAAGATTGCAGCTTTTCAAAGCACGTCATGTTCACATGGGACGTACTTTGGGGGGCAAATGTTATCCCACCCTTTGGCAAGGCCATGACCCCAAGGACTTGACTAGAGACTGAAGACAATCTGCCCTGGAGATCGGTTATCTATAGATCCACGATAGATGCAGGTAAATTTGGTCTCAATCCGGATTGAGCTACAATTAGCATGGTATGACAAGCAACGCTATGGAAAGCAACATTCCAAGTTTCAGGTCAATCGGAGTTCATATGCTCAAGTTATGGATCGATCAAGATCCATGTAAAACATGTTCATTTCGTATCCATTCATTGGCATCCATCAATTTCATATCCATCGCCATTGATACGAAGTAAGCACAACTCCATCATTCGACATCCATCCATTTTGTATCCATCCATTCCATCAAGATTTCAGTGATCTTCAACATTCCATGGATCGATCACACTTCATTCAACCAACGGCTACATATTTTGTATCAATCAGCTACTCGATCGATACAAAAAGAGGGGCCAAAGATCGATACAAAGGAAGGAGTTCGACATCGATACGAAAGCAAAGACATAGCATCAATACGAGGAGCAATGTATAGGATGGATACGAAGGAAGAGGTCAACTCAAAGGAAACGCTCTCTCAGCATGAAATATGGATCTCCATTGAACACTCGTGCCATGTCATCGATACGAACCCATCGATACGAAGCCTTCAGCCTCCCTAGCAAACTCAACCTTGGATCGATTGTATCTCTCAAACTACAAGTCCAAATGCCATGAAATTTCACAGAAGCTTACAAATCAACTCAAGAGCCTCCATGATTGATCGCAGCCCAATTGGACCATTTCTTGATCGATACGAAATCCACATGGATCGATCCCAAACGACTCTAGATCGATCATGTGGGCCGACCTACGCATGAGAAAGAGTATTATGAGTTTTGAGGCAGATATTTCCAGCCCTATGCCTATAAATAGCACCTCCACGCCAACTAGAGAAGGACTTTTTATGCTGCTGCTCTGCTTAAACTCCATTGTAACTTGAGTGCTAGCCATTGTACTGTTGTAATTTGGTTTATAATTAGAAATAAACAGCAAATCCTTCAAAGTGGACGTAGGCTACAATGCCGAACCACTATAAACTCTTGTCTTCTTTTACTACTGCTTGCTTTTCTTGGTATGATTGCCTGATTAGCCTCATTTTTCATTTTATTTCCTCATTCTAGTCTCTTCAATTATATTCGAAGAGTGTTGTGACCATTTTTCGTACAAACATGTTTCAACATATAGAAGACTCTCATTAAGTCATTTTTTGATTGTTCCAAGCAACCATGAGTATGTAATCCCTTAGTGTCCCTAACGGTTATAAATAATTTACCATTCATTCTATGGAGAATATTAAGTATACTAGTCTTAGTGGATGTATCAATAGCCTTTTCTCAATATATCTAAACTAGGAACAACTTAACAATAAGTAATTTAAATGTTTGATTCAAAACTCATGGTTATGAAGGCATTCGCTACTGCAATCGATTAATATGTTTCCTATGAATTTTCTACTTATAAATGTTTAATGTATACAAATCAGTACTTATATCACAATATAATAACACATACAATAGAACAAAAGCCAAACACATTATTTATTTTGGATGAGATTTTATAAAGAGTTAAGTTATATAATAAAGTACATAATTTTCCTTAGGAAGCACCCTTAACTCAATTGGTATGTACTTTCCTATACAAGGACCATAGCCAAGGCGAAATCTAGGAATTCGTGCTTCTTATGTCCAAACATGTCATATTTGAAGCATTTTACCTTCCCCTTAGGCTTAGGTGCCTTGCACTTCATTTCGTAGTGCTCTTTCTATTGATAGTTGTAGTAGGTAACTTCAACTAGATCAGTTTTTTGAACTTTTCCCTTTAGCCTGAGCCTTGTTTCCTTAGCCCTTTTAGAATAGAGTAAATCTCTTCTTTCCCTCAACCTTGGATTTCACTATCCCTGTTTCTTCTTCATAAAGGTTTCCATACCTATGGTCATTTCAACAACCATCTCAAAAGGTGATAAGAGATGAGCCATCATCTTATTAATCGGCCCTTTGTTAAATCCATGAATGAACTTCTTGTTTTTCTTTAGTGGCATGTTGATGTAATCCATGTCATAATTTGCTATAGAGTTGATGCATTGTATATACACCATCAAGGATAACTCCCCATGATTAAGATCTTGGAATTCCCTACTCAAAGCCCTCTTCTTTGACTCAGAATGAAGTGAGTCTCGAACCACTTCTTGAAATGATCTTAAGTCACAGTCTCCTTTGGGTGTCAACTATCACAATCTCTCACTAGTCTAGTGCATCTCCTTGAAGTTGTATAAAAGCCAATATTCTCTTATGCTCGTTTGTAAAGCATAAATCGGAGAAGATTTGGTCATAAACCTTCAACTGGTTCAATACCTCCAACACATTCGCTTTTCTAATAAAAATATTACATATAAAAATTTTGTAGTATGAATTCATATTGGAAAAACCTTCCTTGCCATTGTTCTAGGTGCGACCATCTCAAGCATGTCCTACCTCATCATTCCTGCCATATATCTTAGAATAAGGAATTGATATCCAATTGTGCATTAGTTGGAGCAAACAATTGAGTTCCAATATTCTCTAAAGCATTCGCTCCTTCATTAACATTCACATTGAAATTCCCAATCGATATGCTCCTCCCACTCCTTCATTTGTCTATATACTGGTAGATCCTCTACTTACACTTGGTCTTGTGTATCTAGTAATTTTTAATATGCATTTGGTGTCTGTTCTTCCTGTAGGATGTAGATTAACCCTAGAGGGGGGGTGAATAGGGTTATAGCAAATTTTCTTAAATTTAAATACGAAATCAAACTGCAGATAAGTAAGTATGCTGAAAAGTAAATCACACACAAAATTTACCCAGCTTCGGCAACCCCTGCCTACTGCTGCATTCCCAGATTTCTATTAGAATTAAACAGTATCCCGCTTACAAACACTCTAACAGACTCGCAAACCCTGCTACCGCCTATAGAGTTTTGCAAACTCGCAAACCCTGCTCACTGAACTAATCCTAACTAGACAATCTGACACTACCTAAACCCTAAGTGGTGATTTACCCTGATTTGATTCGAAGAGTACAAATTTTTAAAACAGAAACTAAGAGCAAAATTAAATTGAAAATTTAAAACCACTTTTGCTCCCACAAAAATAACCCGGCCTAAACTAAATAAAATAAAGAAAAACTAAAGCTTTTTAAAACAAAGCCGACCCAAAAATTAGATTAAGATATAGGCCCCTTTTCACTTTTGTCGACCCGCTTGTTTTTGTTGAGATAATGGTGGCTTCTGGATTTAGGGCTTCGGCTCGATCTCCTCTGTGATGTTGTTCCTCCTTGTCTGCTGCTCTGAATTAGGGCTTCGCCTCGATGCTTCCAAAAATAGGGCATTGCCCTTATGTTTACGGCTTCGGCCTCGTCTTCCTCTTGTGGTTCCTCTGTGAGCAATTTGGATTTCGAATTACTTTGTCGATGATGTTGCTCTGTTGATTCGAGATGATTGATTTGCTCAATTGTTGGCTTCGGTATGTGATTTCTGCTCTGTTGCTTTCTTAAATTATTCTTGCTTTTGCGTTCTCTGTTTGTCAATGATGATTTGGGTTCTCTTTGCTCTTCACACTTTCTCGATGATGATATCGGGGTCTTTATATAGTCGTCTGATTTGATTTTCGTGATCCCCACATTGTTGATTCCTTCCTTTATTTTGCTGTGTCATTTTGGGAAAGAACTTCATACTCACAGTTTTGATTTTAATTCGTTCGATCCCTTTTTGATTGATACGGTCGAAACTTTCCTATTATGTTTCAATTTCTGATTTTTGACTTTTTCAAATTAAAACATACGGTTTTGACTGGCTTCCTGTTCCTCACGGCTTCGACTTGAATTTTCTTGACTTCGGTCATTTATATGACTTTGGCTATGGTGAAGATCGGCCTTGATTATCTGTATTCATCCCTGACTTTGGCCATTTGTTTTTGTGATTTTCTGGCTTCCCTTTGTCTCTGCGTACCCAAACATCTCTGACCATTTTTTCTGGTTGATTTAATCTGAACTTCAGTTGTACTTTTGTTGTTTGTACTAACCACTTGAGCATTTGGAATTCTAGCATATCTCTGGTCTAATATGCATACTACATGTTTTCTGACATCACTTGACTTTGATCTTCACTGCTGACTTGTTCATGCAATACTGTTGCACTTGTATTTGATACCATTCATGTAGATATCCACTGTGTCATGTTGCATCTCTCGTTCATGTGCAAATTCTTGTCCTGTAGCTTTTGCGCATACTGTTTGTCACTTGAACCTGTTTCTCTGATCAGTTGGATATATACATGTTTATTCTATGTTTGTTCATTTGATGTTACAGTTGCATTGATGATTGATAATGATGTTGTGGTTGCTTTGGGATTGAACTTGATATTGTTCACTGTTGTACTTGTTGAGTTCACCCTGGCTCCTGTGTCTGGTCATGTACATTTGGATTTTGGTCGAGGCTATTTGCACTTGAGTCGAATCTAATTTGGATTTGACCTTGTTTTTGTTGACTGTGCACACGAGTTGGAGAGGCAGTGCACACGTGTATAAATGTACACGTGTGTATTGCAGTCACTCATGACTACCTATCCCTGATATGAATACTGATATGCATAGATATTACACAATCAAAGATGATGACAATAACCCATATATCTGAGACAACGATAAAAACAAATTTTATTTTTGCAATTTCAAATTTGTTTATATTCAGATTACTGTTGTAGTTGCTAATTATACAGGTACACAAAAGACATGACAAGAACTGGAGCTGGACAATGCAGATAGTTATAGCTGAGTGTTGAGTGATGTAGTGAGGAATAAATTGTAAATGAAAATTGTATGAAATCAGTGTATGAGCTGAAAACTTTGTACTATATAAAATATTATATTGAATAAAAAATACTGATTGAATTTGTTAAATTCTATGCAATAGTATTATTATTCAATTATGAATATTTATTCCTGTATAGTACGATCTGTAAACACATCTATAAATTGATATATATTTTTTTATCATCAAACAAGAAACACACATCAAACAATCTCCCCCTTTTGATGATGACAAACATATATATTAAAGATTTTGAAATTCTGATAAATGTGTTTGAGCATGAAATTTTTTAGCCCCCCCTATATGAATGCTCCCCCTACATGAATACTCCCCCTACAACTGAGACCACTCCCTATTTAGAAGATTTAGGAAATTACAGAAGAATAAAAGAACTATAGAAAAATAACTAACAGCATTTAACAAATTTGGTGAAGTATTCCAAAAATACTTATTTCCTTATCAAAATCTCGTTCTTCTCCCCATATTGTTATCATCAAAAGACTGGCAAACTAATGGAACAGTAGGGGAAAAACAAATGTAAAACCAAGAAAAACCATAATATATCATAACAAGATAACAATTTCCACATTTTAGAGAATGGATCGATGATTTGGTTTTTATATAATGAGAAGAGGGATGTTTTTTTTTCTTTGAAAATAATTTGACATTTAAGCACAAAAATAAGCACTTACTAACCACGCATAACCATAAGGACTTTTAAATGGGATTAGCAGTTACTCATTAGCTATCAAGCTCCATCCACGCATAACCATAAGGACTTTTAAATGAGAATGGAGTGATGATAAACTAAAATTAACTTACTCGCATGATCCATCCATGCATAACCATAAGGACTTTTAAATGAGAATGGATGCATGAGAAATATTTTTTAAAAAAAATTGTCTTTTAATTTTCTTTTTAATTTTAAAAAATAATTCACTCTTCTCATTTTTCAAAACCATTATGAATGATAGAAAGATGGTAGAAATAGAAATGGTCGTGGAATAAGTTACCAAATTAATCATATTATGAAATTTCTTGAAATAGAACAGATATATTTCCACTACTGAATACCATATTCGAATCAATCTTTGAATAATATCCAAAACTGATTTGAATCCTAGAAATTGAAGTTGAAAATAAATATCCAAGAATATTTCAACCAAAGAATTTAAAAATGATTAGTCAATTTCCATAACCCCCAAATCCAAACGTAATCTGGAAAATCTGTCTTCGGGGAGGGGTTTAGTGAAAATATCAGCAAGTTGATCCTCAGTTGAAATGAATTCAATGCATATGTCTTCCTTAGCAATGTAATCTCTAAGAAAGTGGTGTCTCACATCAATGTGTTTTGTGCGTGAATGATGAACAGGATTATTAGACAAGTCTATTGCACTTTTACTATCACATTTTAATGGAACTAGTTTATAAACTAAACCAAAATCAGAAAGAGTTTGCATCATCCATAAAATTTGAGCACAACAACTTCCTAAAGCAATATATTCTGCTTCAGTGGTGGATAATGCAACACAATTCTGTTTTCGACTTGACCATGAAACTAATGAATGTCCTAGCATGAAACATGTCCCACTAGTGCTTTTCCTGTCAACCAATGAACCCGCATAATCAGCATCAGAATAACCAACTAAATCAAAATTTTCACAAGAAGGGTACCATAGTCCAAATTTGTGTGTGTGTGAAAGATATCTCAAAATTCGTTTAGTGGCTTTCAAATGAGATTCTTTAGGGTTAGATTGAAACCGTGCGCACAAACACACAGAAAACATAATATCAGGTCTAGAAGCAGTAAGATAAAGAAGTGAACCAATTATCCCTCGATATTTCTTCTGATCAACAGCAACTCCTTTCTCGTCTTTTTCCAACTTTGTTCATGGGCTCATAGGAGTTCTCAATGGTTTGGAGTTCTCAACTCCAAATTTCTTCAACAGTTCCAACACATACTTGGATTGTGAAATGAAAATGCCATCGCTGCTTTGCTTGATTTGAAATCCAAGAAAATATTTCAATTCTCCAACCAAGCTCATCTCGAATTTAGCCTGCATGACTTGTTCAAATTTCTCGCACAAGAGTTCATTAGTAGCACCATAAATGATATCATCCACATAAATCTGAACAATCAAAAAATCACTTCCTTTATGTAATAGAAATAGTGTCGTGTCTGCACTCCCCTTTTTAAAACCATTTTCCAAAAGATATGTACAAAGGCAGTCATACCAAGCTCTAGGAGCTTGCTTGAGACCATATAATGCTTTTTCTAGTTTATACACATGATTTGGAAAATCATAATTTTCAAAACCGGGGGGTTGTTCAACAAAAACTTCTTCTTTTAAATCACCATTTAGAAAAGCACTTTTTACATCCATTTGTTTAAGTTTGAAACCCTTATAACATGCAAAACTTAGTAAAATCCTAATGGCTTCTAACCTAGCAATTGGAGCAAATGTTTCATCAAAATCTATGCCTTCTATTTGGTTATATCCTTTTGCGATCAACCAAGCTTTGTTTCTAATTACATTTCCTGATTCATCAAGTTTGTTTTTGAACACCCATTTAGTTCCAACAATTGGATAGTCATTAGGCCTAGGAACTAATTTCCAAACTTTATTTCTCTCAAATTGATTAAGTTCATCTTGCATTGCCAAAACCCAACTTTCATCATTAAGAGCCATTTCAACAGAATCAGGTTCAATCTCAGAAATAAAACCACTGTGACAACAAAACGCACACAAATTTTTATCAAATGAAGAGCGAGTGCGTATACCTTCCGTAGGATTACCTATAACCAATTCAGGAGGATGATTGGATTTGAACTTCAATTTATCAACGTCAATAGTCCTATTTTCATCTTTCTCACTAGATGTCCCTTCTTCAATGCCTTCATGATCTACCCCATCATCAACCGCCTTTTTAGTCGTCCTTTCCAGGTCAGATTCATCGAATTTCACATTGATTGATTCAACAATTGTTTTTGTTCGTTTGTTGTATATTCTGTAAGCTTTGCTCCTTGTTGAATAACCCATGAAAATTCCCTCATCAGCCTTTGATTTGAATTTTCCAAGTTGATCACCTGTGTTAAGAATGAAACAAGGACATCCAAATACACGAAAATAAGAAATGTTAGGCTTCCTTTCATGCCACAATTCATAAGATGTTTTGCCATGTATTGGTCTAATCATTACTCTATTCATTACATAGCACGAAGTATTCACTGCCTCTGCCCAAAAGGTTAGAGGTAGTTTATACTCACTCAACATGGATCTAGCCAATTCTTGCAATGTATGATTTTTCCTTTCAACCACCCCATTTTGTTGAGGTGTTCGTGGAGCAGAAAATTCGTGTTTTAAACCATTTCCTTCACAAAAGTTTTCAAAATCCAAATTTTCAAATTCGCCTCCATGATCACTTCTCAAAGTTTTAATTGAAACTCCTTTTTCATTTTGAACAAGTTTTGCAAATTTAGAAAAATAATCAAAAGATTCAGACTTTTTGGCTAAGAAATAAACCCATGTAAATCTAGAATAATCATCAACCAATACATAACAATAACGTTTTCCATTCAAGCTTGCAATTTCATTTGGTCCAAATAAGTCTATGTGAATTAATTCAAGGACCCTTGATGTGCTAACAATGTTTTTAGGGCGAAATGATGATCGACTAAGCTTGCCCAAGGAACATGCTTTACACACTTTATTATTTTCAAATTTCTGATGTGGTAACCCTCTGACTAATTTTTTCGTTTCAAGATTTTTCAAGAGACCCATGCTAGCATGTCCAAGTCTCCTATGCCATAAAGATGCCTCTTCGTCAGTGGCTACCAGACATCTAGAAAGATTTAGATTATCAAACGAAAGTGTGTAAACATTTCCTTTTCTTTTGGACATAAAAACAATGTTATTAGAAGATTTATCAATGATTTTGCAAGTATCACTATCAAAAACCACATTCATACCTTTGTCACATAGTTGGCTAATAGAAATGAGATTGTGATGCAAATTTTCAACGTATAAAACATTAGTCAAGAAAAAAGTACCGTTACCTACTTCACCTTTACCAATAATCTTACACTTGCTATTGTCTCCCATAATCACATTTCCACCTTTAAAATTCTCTAGGCTAAGAAACTTTGATTTGTCACCTGTCATATGTCTAGAACAACCTGAATCTAGATACCATTCTTGTTGCTCCTTAGCCCACTGTTTGCACAAAAAATGGACAAACACCCTAAAGTCGTATGATTTAGTAGATCTTATGTTGTTCTTAGTGATTCGGGTGATTTATGCAAATATATGGAAAGCAGGGGCTAAATTGTAAAAAGACACGCAGATTTATAGTGGTTCAGCCAGAATGTGCCTACGTCCACTTTATATGTTATTTCTCTTCTCTTCTTTTGATTACAAGTACAAAGCTTTTATACAAGTAAAAGAAAGTTATTTGAAAGTTCTCTCCGTGCTTGAGCTCTCAAACTTGTCCCCCATTGTTGTACCCCTGCCCCTCTATTTATAGAGTGAGGCTGGGGGTAGGGGTCTTGGAGGTATATAGCAGCTGGCGGGCCTGGGCTGACGTAATCTGGCCTGGCGCGTCTTGGTTCAGCCTCCCTTGGTTCGGTGGTAGGAGTTGAATGTTAGTATGGAGACGACTTGGTCCGGTTGTGGTGGGGAGAAGATTGGTCCGGCAGTAGATTGGTCCGGTAGTGGATTGGTCCGGCAGTGGATTGGTCCGGCAGTGGATTGGTCCGACAGTGGATTGGTCTGGTAGTGGAAAGGTTCGGCAGTGGATTGGTTCAGCAGTGGATTGGTTCGGTGGGACTTGGGTGGAGTGGTTGGTTCGGCATTGCTTGGACCGGGAGGACTTTGATTCATGGAGTTGGAATCGAGTTGGTTCGGCATTGGGTTGGAATCGAGTTGGTTCGGCATTGGTTTGGAGACGACTTGGTCCGGCTGTTCTGATCCGGTGGTGAGAATTCGCCTAACACTTGCCCCCCAAAGTGGGGCGTATGCTAGCAAACGGCCTACTTTGTTTCTTGGTCATCTTCATTCGGCTCCTGAGTGCCGGTCCAGTTGGTCCAGTATCCTTCATTTGCCTATAAGTAGAGGCGTTAAGCCTTCGTCATTCCTTACTGAGTGAGATAGCCGAACCAACTAGGTGCAGAATTAAGATTGACCGAATCAACTAAGTACCAAGTCCTACTTAACTGCCGATCCAGGTGAGTTTGTCTCCGCCGAATGAACTTATGGGGTTGGACTGCCGAATGGGAGAAAGGGTTCGAATACCGAATGAACTCGGTGCGTTTGGACTTCCGAATGACCGAATGAACTTTCATATTGGAGTGCCGAATGAGCTTCCACTTGGAATGCCGAATGAGCTTTCACATTTGGGAATGCCAAATGAGCTTCCACTTGGAATTTACTGAATGAATTCGGAGATTCCGAGTGTTGAATGATCCCTCTACCGGATGGAATTTTATACCTGAATCACTAGTGAAACTCTAGATTACATAGTTTACGTGTCTTAACGATATACTTTCTTGCGTCTGCAGATAAATGTCTCAAAGAGTGGAAACCCGATCGGATAAGAAGAAATCCCAGGGCGAAGGAGAGTCTTCCGTAGTGCCCCTTGCTCAGCCAGGACCGGAACGTCACGGAACTGCCCCGAGATCACTGGTGGACGGGTACGGCCCTCAGGAGCTTCTGAATTCCCCGCCCGATTGCTTTCCTAGCTCCCTCAAGGAAGAGCAACTTGATGTCATCTCCCGTTCTTTCGGAATTGATAGGGCGCGCATGCTGTTGCCAGGGAGAGAAGTTATGCCATATGACCCTCCCGAAGGGTACTTTGCCTACAACAGATACCACTGTATGTGTGGTGCCATCCCGCCTCTTAATGCTTGGGTACTCAGCTTTCTCACATATCTAAAGGTGGCCCTATTCCAGCTTCAACCCAACTCTTATACTATACTGGTGAGCCTCTTCGTCATCTTTCAAAGGAAGCATGGGCGTGCTCCTTCCAACCGGGAGATCCGGTACTTATATAATCTGAGGGGCTATAAGAAGGGGTCCCCATACATCAGCTTGGAGTCAGCTGTAACCTTCAAGCCGGTCTTGGATCTGTATTCTAAGTACATCATGTTCAAGAAGGAGTGGTTCTTCGTCCGGGACGACTCTGTTTCTATTCGGCGTTTCACCTCTGCATGTAAGTCGATGCTTTAATTATATTTTCCATTCTGGTTGCGATGCTTCTTCTCATACGTTTTCATTTTTTGCTAGCGACAGGTGGCTTTGCGGTTGTGGAGACTGATCGCCTGGTTCAGATGGCGGCTGAGATAGAAGCTATCCCTGGGAGAGATAGATCAGCTGCCTACCTGATCAGAAATGCGACCCTTCTGGAGTATAACTTGATCCTCCCACAGCAGTCAGTAGTCAAGCTGAGGGAAACGGCGGAGGAGAGGGCGGCTGCTCAGGCTAAGGGAGGTGTCACGGTAGAGAGTGGCAAGAGGAAACCTTTCACGAAACCTCCAGCTGTCGGAGGTAAGAAACTTAAGAAGTCGGACGGTCCTTCCCCCAGCAATTGTCCACTTACCCAGGGGAGGAAGACGTAGAGGAGGAAAGAGGTGAGGGTGGAGATGGTCGGGAAGGTGATGATGGTGGCGATGGAATCGGGGCCTTGATTCTTGGGCAAGCAGGCGAGATTCAGGAGTGGACGGATGATGCATTTCGTCAGGCTTTTGAGGGGTTGGACGGAGAAACGGCTTTGGTAGAGAAATCCGGGAAAGCCGACAAGGCCGGGACCGGTGCAAGCGAATCTTCTCAGACTACTCCAGCCAAGGTGGCTCTGACGACTCAAGGTGAACTTTTGACTCCTGCAGGCTCCATTTATGATAGGGACTTAGGAATATTTTATGATCCGCTCCCGTCCTGGAATGAAATCCAGGACTTATTGCAGTATCCTACTTCTCCCCAGGGTTTGTATAACAGATGTGTTTCCTTTCTTCTTTTAACTTTTAATTTACAGCGTTTCTTGAATTATGGATCAATGTAAGCTTGTGACACTTGTTCTTTATTCAGGAGCAGGTAAAACGGCCAAGGCCTCAGATCTTCGGCACAGGCTTGAACAATACAAGCTCTCCAAAGCTTCCGCCAAGCCGAAGACTCCGACCCACCGTTCCGGGGATGTAGTCGACTACCGTCCTCTTCTCGGGTTTATTGAAGAGGGTATTCAGAAGAGAAAGAGGAGTCATCCCTTATCCGAACCTTCACTCGGTCCCCAGCCCCCAATTCAGCCCCTTCATGATATCACAGAGGAGGATACTGAGTTCGCACTCTCTCCGCACCTGTTTGAAAATCCTACCGTTACGCAGATTGATCGTCCTGGTTTGGCTCGTAATCCATTTGTGGGTCACCCTGATTTGGATCCAGGTTCTCATGATATTACCTTTGACGAGGTTACCGGTGAGCACCTTCTTCCCCGCAATCCCATGGTACGGGTGCTTGATGAGGCTAAGTCCTTAGATCTCGATTTACTTACCACTCGGGTAATTACCATGGGAGACAAGGCCAAGGCTAATATTGATCGGGTGGCGGAGGAGACTAGGAAGCTGATGGGGCATCATGCCCAGCTGGTTAAGGCTGGAGAGGAGATTGGGAGTGCCAACATCCGACAACGATTGATGGTTTCGGATCAGGCCAAACAGCTTGCTGATCAGGCCATTCAGATTTCTCAGCATGAGGCTGCCTCCGGGCGGTTGAGGAAGACTATGGAGGAGGCTAGTAAGGCAGAATTGCGGAAGATGGAGGCTGCTTGCAAGGAGCAGATAAATATGGCCATCTCGACAGTGGATGAGGTTCGGAGGGCGGATCTTGAGTAGGTAGAGGAGCTGTCGGGAAAGCTTGAAGCCGCAGAGCTTACTCAGGTCAGGCTAAAGGAGGAGATGGAGGTGATGAGGAGGTCCCTTCAGGCTGACTGCTCGCGATACCGACTGGAAAGGGATGCTGCCATTGCAAGGCTATCGGTTTCTGAGGCCCGTATGAGGGAGTTTGAGGAAAATGAGGGGATGATGGACGATATGCTGCAGGACATGTACTTTCGCACTTGGAAGCAGGGCAGCTTATCTTGGATGGACGACTACCCCCGGGTTATGGCTAGGATTTACCTCAGGGCTCTAGAGGAGGCCAAGGCTGAGGCGGATAAGGAGGGTGGAGCGGCTTTTAGGATGGATGTGGTCACCGCTCAGTTTACCAAGGAGGAGAAGACAGCGGTGAAAGAGGGGATGCGGTTGTTCGCTGTTGAGGAGGCAGGTGTGGAAGTAGGGGATGATGACCAAGACGATCAAGGGAAAGTTGCTGGTAATCTCTACTTCATTAGTTTCTTCTTTTGTTAACTCTGTTGCTTATCACTAATGATTTCTTTTTCTGACCGGACAGGTGGGCAACAGGACAAGGACAAGACTCCAACGCAGCCGGCTCCCTGAGTAGACTTGGAGAATTCTTTTGGTGGATTTGACATGGCAGTATATGTTAGTCTTAAAACAGTAGAGTAACTTTTAGGTTGTAATTCTTGCTACTTGTAATAAATAGCTCTATTCTTGATGTGCAATCCTTTAACTTAAGCTGATCTTGTCGTCTTTTGAATGTTTTTGCTATTTTGACATGTTGCGTAAGAAATATAGCTATACATATTCTTGTAATTAAATTGTGTTTGGTGTCAGGTTCTTGTTTAAAACATAATTTCATGATTTGCAGTGTTAGCGTGAGGTGTGAACAAATTATAGGCATATATGAAAGAAGGAAATACTGCCCCTTATATTTTTCTTGTAGATGGCAACTTTGAATATCCTGTGTGACCGAGTAAGGGATGCGGTCCAGTATCTTGCTGTGAGTATCCGCTTCTATTAGTGAGTGTCTCCGTTTTTGTGTCCTGCACTTCAGGGATTGTTACAGAGGATAGGAGAAAAGTTTCTTAAGTAAAATTGAAATATGTGAAATAGTAAAACTTCCAATCATGGAAGGCCATCGATGTGCTTAAGTTCGTGGCAAACGGGCTTTGTAGTCACTTTCCCTAGCTGTGGGTCTTGGAGACATTTGTCACCCATCTTACGCCACCGCGGGGAGTTAATTCTTTTTTACCACAGCCGTACTTAAGACACATCGGAGCCGAGATCGCGCACAGTAACTACCCGGGCCATTATGGCCCGTAATCGTGGGTATTATTCGATTTACTGTGGCCGGCTAGCGTGGGTGCCGATCGTCAACCGTGAACTGCCCCTGGCTGGCCATACCTTATGTTGGGGCTTATAATCGGTTCATAGTTTTCGGCGAGCCGAACGCCGTAATGAGCTGCCTCGGCTATAGTCGGCCTTCTCGGTGGCTTATAATCGGCTCATTACAGTTGGCTTTAAGGGACGTCGCGAGCAATGAGTTAACCCGCAGCAGAGGGATGCTGGAGTGAAAGTGTCTCATTGGCAAGGGCATAGATTCGCATAGTACCTGTTAGGTCTTGTCCAGATGAAGTTGTGTTGTGGAGTGCCTCGAATTGAAATGCTGTATGCACAGGATTTTCTCCAACAGAAAAGGATAAAGTTAACAAGCAGCCAAGATATAAAGGAACAAGTTAAAAAAAAGAGACAAGGTTTTTTAAAGTGGTTCGGCACGAAAATGCCTACGTCCACTGATTCTCTTTGTTAATTCACTTCATATAGGCAATACAAGTTAAGAAAAGTATCGACGGAGGTGTTGGATGTTCCATGCCCTCTGGAACACCTCTCCGTCCACTGTTGACAAAATATAAGCTCCGTTGTGGAGATCTTTATGGATTACATATGGTCCATCCCAGATTGGGTCTAGTGCTCCGGGGCGAGGGAAGATTCGCTTGAGGACGAGATCCCCTTCTTGTAAGGTACGATGCTTGACTTTAGAGTTGTATTGTGCCGCCACTTTCTGTTTGTGGGCTGCTGCTTTAAGAATTGCATCATTTCTTCTCTCCTCAACTAGATCCAAAGACATGTGAAGGAGTTCTTCGTTCTCTTCTGGGTTATAGTGGATCCTACGGTGGGAAGGCACAAATGTTTCAACTGGGAGCATAGCCTCCGATCCGTATGCCAAAGAGAAAGGAGTGTGCCCCGTCGATGTTCTGAAAGATGTGCGATAGGCCCTTAGTGCCGTAGGGAGTTCATCCACCCAAGCAACCTTTGACTTTTCGAGCTTCTTTTTTATTAGAGTTTTCAGAATTTTGTTGACTGCTTCGACTTGTCCGTTTGCCTGGGGATACGCTACGGATGAGAAGCTTTTGTGAATTCCGTGTTCTTGGCACCAGTTGGCGAATTCCTCGCTGTCAAATTAAAGTCCATTGTCTGATATAATTTTGAGTGGGACTCCATACCTGCACAGAACATTTTTGATCAAGAAGTTGATAACTTTTGTTGAAGATACTTTATTCAAAGGTTCTGCTTCCGCCCATTTGGTGAAATAGTCGACTGCCACTATAGCATATTTGGCCCCGCCTTGGCCCATTGGCAGTTCGCCGATTAAGTCGATTCCCCATATTGCGAAGGGCCAAGGGCTGGTCATTTGAGTAATTTTAGTTGTTGGTAGCCGTGGAATCTTAGCAAACTTCTGGCATCTGTCACACTTTTTGACGAAATCTAAGACGTCCTTGCTTAAGGTAGGCTAGAAATATCCATATCGGAGTGTCTTCTTTGCTAAAGTTTGCCCTCCGGTGTGATCTCCGCAGCTTCCCTGATGGATGCTAGATAAGACTTCCTTGGCTTCCCTCCCAGCGACACACCTTAATAACGGGTTAGAGAATCCGCGCCGATAGAGGACGTCTTCTTGTATTGTGTAGCGGGATGCTTTCCTCAAGATTTTCTTGACTTCGTTACGCCCGTTGGGTAGCGTGCCGCTTTGTAGGTAGTCTCGGATGGGAGTCATCCAAGTTGCTTCTTCGGTTGTAGCTATCAGATTCACTTGCTCAAAACTTGGGGCCAGTTGCTTCGAGATGGTTACTGCCCCGAAGATGGCGATGTCTCTCACACTTGCTTGCTTCGCCAATTCGTCGGCCTCTTGGTTATCTTCCCGAGGGATGTGTTTGACTAGGTAGTGGTCCAATCGGCTGAGAAATAACTTGGTCTTCTTTAGATATGCTATGAGTCGTTCTTCTCGAGCTTGGAATTCTCCTAGTATCTGGTTAACAATAAGTTGAGAATCGCTATGAAGACACAAAGAATTGGCTCCGATTTCTATGGCAAGTTCTAATCTAGCTATCACCGCTTCATATTCTGCATCGTTGTTGGTGGCAGCGAACTCCAACCTTATAGCATAGTGCAGCTTATTCCCCCTGGGAGTGATTATTACCACACCTGCCCCCGAGCCTTGTTCGTTCGATGCGCCATCCATAAAGAGATTCCACTTGATGTCTTTTGCTATTTCCAATTGCTCCTTATCTTCGTTGGTAGTGAATTCTGCAATGAAATCAGCCATGGCTTGTCCCTTGATGGCGGTGCGAGGGTGATAGGTGATATCATACTGACTTAGTTCAATGCACCATTTAAGTAGTCACCCAGAAGTGTCGGGACGATGGAGTACCTGCCTCAGTGGTTGATCGGTCAGAACTTTGATGGAATGGGACTGGAAGTAGTGACGCAATTTCCGTGATGTGATTAGTAAACAGTACGCTAGCTTCTCGAGTTTAGGATATCTAACTTCTGCCCCAGTAAACCTCTTGCTGACGAAGTAAACTGGCCGCTGCATGCGGTTGTCTTCCCTTACCAAGGCAGCACTTAGGGCGTGGGATGACACAGCAAGGTATAGGTATAATTCTTCGCCTTCGCTTGGAGTCGAGAGTACCGGTGGTTTCTGGAGGTGTTCGATTAAGTTAAGGAAAGCGGTTAAGCATTCGTCAGTCCATTCGAACTTTCCTTTGTCTTTCTTTAGAACTTCGAAAAAAGGAACGCACTTGTCTGTTGCCTTGGAGATGAATCGGCTTAGGGCGGCCACTTTTCCATTCAAACTTTGCATTTCCCTCCGAGTGGAAGGTATCTTGATATCCCTTAGCGCTCGGACTTGTTCAGGGTTTGCTTCAATCCCTCTGGCATGTACGATGAATCCTAAGAACTTTCCTGATGACACTTCGAAGGAGCACTTTAGTGGATTCAACTTCATTCCATACCGTCGAAGTACCTGGAACATCTCGCCTAGGTGGCTTACGTGATCTTTGGCTTTCCTTGACTTTACCAGCATGTCATCCACATATACTTCCATAGTTTGTCCTATTAGCCCTGCAAACATCTTGTTGATGAGGCGCTAGTAGGTGGCTCCTGCATTTTTAAGTCCGAAAGGCATTACCTTATAGCAGTATAAACCCCGGTCGGTGATGAAACTAGTGTGGTCTTGGTCGGGAGCATGCATAGGAATTTGGTTATATCCTGAGTATGCGTCCATAAAAGATAGGAGCTCGTGCCCGGCTGTGCTGTCTACAAGTTGGTCGATTCGGGGAAGTGGGAAGCAATCCTTTGGGCAGGCGTCGTTTAGGTTGGAAAAGTCAATGCAGGTTCGCCACTTCCCATTAGCCTTCTTTACCAGTACCGGGTTGGCGATCCATTCCGGGTAGATAGCTTCTCGTATGAAGTCATTGGCGAGTAGATTCTTTACTTCTTCATCGAGGGCTGCTGATCGTTCTGCCCCCATACTTCTCTTTCTTTGTTTTACGGGTGCCTTGGTAGGATCAATGTTTAATACGTGGCATGCTATGTCGGAGAAGATTCCGGTCATGTCAACGTGTGACCATGCGAATACAACCAAGTTATGGCGGAGAAAATCGATGAGTTGTTCCTTCAATTCGGCTTTTAGTTGGGACCCAATTTTCAATAGTCTACTTGAGTCGTGCTTGTCTACAGATATAAATTCCATAGCCTCTGCAGGCTCAGCGGTGGCCTCCTCCTCTTTGTCCCTAGGGTGTAATTCATTGAAAGGGTCGTTGGTATATCGAAGAGGAGGGGCTTTCTTTAGTTGCTATGCTTCTAGACTTTTCGTGCAGAGGGCACTCTCTACACCCTTCCCTTTATCCTTCCTATGGTTGTTGCGAAGTTCAGTCACATAGCAGTCTCGAGCAATGTCCTGGTCTCCTTCTACTTCCCCTATTCCATTGTCCGTTGGAAACTTCATCTTTAGGCACCATGGGGCTAGGACAATTTGGAAGTCAGACAAGGCTGGTCTTCCTAAGAAGGCGTTGTAGGCCGAATGGTTTTCTATTAGCACGAACGTCTGCTTCCGTACAATGGAGCGGGGATGGCTTCCAATCTCAACAAAGAGGTTCAGTTGCCCGAGGGGCATCTTAGCATCCCCAGTGAAACCGTGTAGTGGTTTATCGCAGGGAGATACATCCTTCATTGATAGCTTCATTTTGTCGAATGCGTGTTTGAACAGGATGTTTACTGAGCTTCCAGTGTCTACCAGGATTCGGTAAACTTCGGCGGGACCGAGTCGGGCAGAGATGACCATGGGATCCATGTGAGGGTACTGCCTTCCTTCTAGGTCACGCTTACCGAATGTGATGTCATTACTTTCTTTCCGCTTCGGGTGGCGCTCTTCTATAACCGAATTGACACAGTCTTTATTGTCTCTAAGTGACTTTCCATACCTTTCCATCTCTTTCCAGCTTCTATCCGCGATGTGCGGTCCTCCTGAGATGGTATGGACCACTATTTTCTCTTGACTAGAGCTGCTAGCGTTGCGGTTTCCTCTGCCAGTGTCCGGTGAGGGTAACCTTGGGTTTTCATTGGCAGGAGCTGGAGTCCTGTTCTGACTTTTTACACAACGTTCCAGTTTCTTCCTTCTAATGTGTTCCTCAATTAGATCCCGGAGATGATGGCATTCATTGGTATCATGCCCGTGAGATTCGTGGAAGCGGCAGAACTTTCCAGATTTCTGCGTGTTATCTGATTCCTTTTTGTATGGTGGGCATTTGTATCTAACTTCGCCTTGGGTGGCAAGGAAGATATTTTCGACGGTCTCGTTCAAAGGAGTGTAAGTGTCGAATCTCGGCCCAGGCCGATATATGCGCTTTTCTCCCTTCTTGCCCCCAGCATTGTCTCTGGAATCATTTCTTCGAACGTCCCTTGCCACAGCAGGGGCGTTGCTGTGAGTTGCCTTATTTTGCTGTCCTGACTGCCCCTCAATGGCAGCATCCTCAAGCCTCATGTATTTCCCGGCTTCATGGAAGAAATCGGGTAAAGTAGCTGATTTTTCTTTCGTCAACCTTCTAGCAAATTTAGTGTCCGGATGCACACCACTACAGAGGGCCATTAGGATAAGCTTCTCATCGGCATCTTGGACTGCGGCTGCTGCGGCATTGAATCGGGTTAGGTATTGCTGTAGTTTTTCTCCAGGTTTCTGTTTGACGCTGGATAAGGAATAAGCGTCCTTAGGTTGTTCCACATGGATGCGGAACTGACTGATAAACTTTTCTTTCAACATTTCCCACGAGCTGATGGATCCCTGGGGTAGATGACAGAACTAGGAGGTAGCGAGATCTGCTAAGAAGAGCGGAACGCATTTGCACAGTACTCCCTCTATTGCTCCACTCATGAGCATATGTTGCGTGTACCTCTGTAAGTGTACAACGGGGTCGGAGGTTCCTTTGTAAGGTTCCATTGTTGTCATCTTCCATTCTCGGGGGGTGATAGCAATTTCGATATTGCGGGCGAAAGGGCTAGTTACCCTAGCGCCTATCCCTCGATCTCTTTGCTCCCGTTGGACACACTCTCTGAATAAGCGTGCCATCCTTTCATCAGAATTTGGAGCAGATAGAAATGAGTTTGGTTCTGTTCTGTCGATTGATTCCGTCCAGATGACCTGTAGGGATGGTATCGTCTATCGTTCCTCATATTTTCCAGCGGCTGCCTTTGATCTTCTGGGAGCATGCTAGGGTCAGCTACAGTTGGCCCTTGCCTTGATCTTCCCCTGCTGGGTTCTGATCTAAGCACTTCCTCAGGTCCAACTTCGGGCTGGACTCTAGCTCGGCCCCGTTCACCGGCGTTTCCGTGGTTAGGCAGTATGACAGGCTCAGCTACAGTTGACCTTCATCCGGTACCTCCCCCGTTGGGTTCGGTACCAAACGTTTCCTCAGGCCTAACTTCGGGCTGTGCTCGGTCTCGGCTCCTACCATGGCTACTTCTGCCGTTAGCTCCTTCGAAGAAGGAAGATCTTTGTTGTCTCTGAGATCCTCCAGACTGGGACTCGCCCCATGATTCAGTGTTGCGGTTGGATTCTTCAGCGTCCCTTAAGCGTGACATGAGATGGTCCACCAAGGCTTCCTGCTGGGACGTGAAGCGGTTAGTTTCTTCAACCACAACTCTGTCCAAATCTGCCCTAGTAATTGCTGCAGGGTGTTCTGTGGCAGGAGTGGTTGGGTTAGCATGTCCTTCATTTGTTACTGCTGCTGGAGGAGGACGATTTACTTGATTCGTGACAGCTGGATCTGGAAGACTGCTGGATGCGATGTTTATTCCTTTGTTAACATCTTTTCTCTGTTTGGGAGGCATGTTTTCCAAGTAGCGAACGATGCTGTTAGGAAAACTGTTAAGTGGATGAAGCTGAAGCTTCGAGCTTCTAGTTCTCAGTGAAAGCACCAAAAATGTTTGCACAAAAAATGGACAAACACCTCAAAGTCGTATGATTTAGTAGATCTTATGTTGTTCTTAGTGATTCGGGTGATTTATGCAAATATATGGAAAGTAGGGGCTAAACTGTAAAAAGACACGCAGATTTATAGTGGTTCAGTCAGAATGTGCCTACGTCCATTTTATATGTTATTTCTCTTCTCTTCTTTTGATTACAGGTACAAAGCTTTTATACAAGTAAAAGAAAGTTATTTGAAAGTTCTCTCCGTGCTTGAGCTCTCAAACTTGTCCCCCATTGTTGTACCCCTGCCCCTTTATTTATAGAGTGAGGCTGGGGGTAGGGGTCTTGGAGGTATATAGCAGCTGGCGGGCCTGGGCTGACGTAATCTGGCCTGGCGCGTCTTGGTTCGGCCTCCATTGGTTCGGTGGTAGGAGTTGAATGTTAGTATGGAGACGACTTGGTCCGGTTGTGGTGGGGAGAAGATTGGTCCGGCAGTGGATTGGTCCGGCAGTGGATTGGTCCGGCAGTGGATTGGTCTGGCAGTGGAAAGGTTCGGCAGTGGATTGGTTCGGTAGTGGATTGGTTCGGTGGGACTTGGGTGGAGTGGTTGGTTCGGCATTGCTTGGACCGGGAGGACTTTGATTCATGGAGTTGGAATCGAGTTGGTTCGGCATTGGGTTGGAATCGAGTTGGTTCGGCATTGGTTTGGAGACGACTTGGTCCGGCTGTTCTGATCCGGTGGTGAGAATTTGCCTAACACCCGCCAACAAACCTACATAGAGAGAGAGGAGGATGACCTAGAGAAACTCTTAGGTCCAATTATATTAGTAACTGAAGCATTGTGAATAAACAATCCCTTTGGAACCCAAACTTGTTTTGTCCTTTCATTTTTGTTCCAATAGACATGAAATTTGTTTGTAGAATTTTTAGGAACCCAAACTTGTATAAATTTTGTGTTCTTGTTCCTATGACTACAATTTTCAGCACGATGTCCAATTATTCCACATTTTACACATCTAGCAAAGACACTCTTACCTTTTGCATTATCATCAACTTGTGTTTTCCCAAAACCTAGTCCTTTTCTGTTATTAGCAAAGAGTTGATTTCCCAATAACATGTTGAATGATTTTTCTCCTCTTGAAAAGTTATTCAGAGTTTTCTCAAGATTTTGGACTTTTGTTTTTAGTGTTGTGTTTTCAGTCACAAGTGAGGTGCATCTATTTATAAAATCCTTTTTCCTAGTGTCAATGGTTTCCCTAAGATTCAAGTTTTCTTTTTCAAGATTCTCAAAGCTATTCTTCAGTTTTGATAATTCTGAATCTAAAATTTTACATTTTTTACAGTCTAGGTTTTGAATATTTTCAAGTTCAGTTTCTAACCTAAAATTTTCATGGGCAAGTACTCTTCTATCAGATTTCAGTTTTTCAATTTTAGATTCAAGAGCATCAACTGTTTTAGTAAGATCAAGGCACATTAAAACAAGATCTTTATACGAATAGTCACCTACCTCACTAGATTCTTCTGAGCTTGCTTCTGAATCTGATTTTCCCATAAGACACAAGTTAGCCTCCTCTGAGCTATCATTCGAAACTTCCTCTCCTTCCTCATCATCCCAAGTTGCTGCAAATACCTTTTTCTTCTTTTTCTTTCCTTTGTTGTTTTTGAGAAGTGGGCATTTTTGTTTGAAGTGGCCAGGCTTCTTGCAGTTATAACATTTCAATTCATTTTCGGAATTGTCAGAATCTTTTGACCTATTACCACTTGTTTTCTTCTTGCGTGGCCTGAATCTCGACAATTTTCTAAGATTATTGACAGCCATTGCAAGTTCTTTAATTGGATCTTCTTCTTCATCGCTATCTTCTTTGCTCTTTAAGGCAATCGTCTTCTTCTTTGATTCGGAGTTGTTGCGTTCCTCCTTTGCTTTTAGCTCAAGCTCATATGTCATCAAGTTGCCGATCAAATCCTCCATGCTTAGTTCACTCAGATCTTTGGATTCTTGTATTGCCGTGACTTTTGCCTCAAAGTTCATCGGTAAGACTCGTAGTATCTTCCTCACTAGCTCTACCTCAGTGAATACCTTCCCAAGCGCTTTAGCATTGTACACCAAAGTTGAAAAGCGTCCAAACATGTCCTTTATGCTCTCGCCTTTGTCTATTACAAAATTCTCGTATTCATTGCTGAATAGGGCTAGACGAGACTCCTTGACTTGAGAAGTTCCTTCATGTGTCACCTCCAAGGTATGCCAAATTTCCTGCGCAGTTTTAAAATGAGAAATTCTATTAAATTCATTTTTATCAAGAGCACAGATCAAAGCCTTCATGGCTTTAGCATTTGTAGTTTTTAATTTCTTATCGTTAGCATCCCACCTATCCTTAGGTTTAGGAATCTCAGTATCACCAACAGTTATAGTGGGAGATGTATAACCAGTTTCAATAATGTCCCAAACATCATAATCAACAGAACTAAGATAAATACCCATCCTAACTTTCCAGTAAGCATAATCATTCCCATTAAACATGGGTGGCCTAGCAATATATTGCCCCTCAGAAAAAGTATTATTTGGTGGATTCATGACTCTAGAGTTAAAGAGAAATACCGGGCTCTGATACCACTTGTAGGATCTAGATTAACCCTAGAGGGGGGTGAATAGGGTTATAGCAAATTTTCTTAAATTTAAATACGAAATCAAACTGCAGATAAGTAAGTATGCTGAAAAGTAAATCACACACAAAATTTACCCAACTTCGGCAACCCCTGCCTACTGCTGCATTCCCAGATTTCTATTAGAATTAAACAGTATCCCGCTTATAAACACTCTAACAGACTCGCAAACCCTGCTACCGCCTATAGAGTTTTGCAAACTCGCAAACCCTGATCACTGAACTAATCCTAACTAGACAATCTGACACTACCTAAACCCTAGGTGGTGATTTACCCTGATTTGATTCGAAGAGTACAAAATTTAAAACCACTTTTGCTCCCACAAAAATAACCTGGCCTAAACTAAATAAAATAAAGAAAAACTAAAGCTTTTTAAAACAAAGCCGGCCCAAAAATTAGATTAAGATATAGGCCCCTTTTCACTTTTGTCGACCCGCTTGTTTTTGTTGAGATAATGGTGGCTTCTGGATTTAGGGCTTCGGCTCGATCTCCTCTGTGATGTTGTTCCTCCTTGTCTGCTGCTCTGAATTAGGGCTTCGGCTCGATGCTTCCAAAATTAGGGCTTTGCCCTTGTGTTTATGGCTTCTGCCTCGTCTTCCTCTAGTGGTTCCTCTGTGAGCAATTTGGATTTCGAATTACTTTGTCGATGCTATTGCTCTGTTGATTCGAGATGATTGATTTGCTCAATTGTTTGCTTCGGTATGTGATTTCTGCTCTGTTGCTTTCTTAAATTATTCTTGCTTTTGCGTTCTCTGTTTGTCAATGATGATTTGGGTTCTATTTGCTCTGCACACTTTCTCGATGATGATATCGGGGTCTTTATATAGTCGTCTGATTTGATTTTCATTATCCCCATGTTGTTGATTCTTTCCTTTATTTTGTTGTTTTATTTTGGGAAAGAACTTCATACTCATGGTTTTGATTTTAAATCGTTCGATCCCTTTTTGATTGATACGTCCGAAACTTTCCTATTATATTTCAATTCCTGATTTTTGACCTTTTCAAATTAAAACATACGGTTTTGACTAGCTTCCTATTCCTCACGGCTTCGACTTGAATTTTCTTGACTTCGGTCATTTATATGACTTTGGCTATGGTGAAGATTGGCCTTGATTATCTGTATTCATCCCTGACTTTGGCCATTTGTTTTTGTGATTTTCTGGCTTCCCTTTGTCTCTGCGTACCCAAACATCTCTGACCATTTTTTCTGGTTGATTTAATCTGAACTTCAGTTGTACTTTTGTTGTTTGTACTGATCACTTGAGCATTTGGAATTCTAGCATATCTCTGGTCTAATATGCATATTGCCTGTACATGTTTTCTGACATCACCTGACTTTGATCTTCACTGCTGACTTGTTCATGCAATACTGTTGCACTTGTATTTGATACCATTCATGTAGATATCCACTGTGTCATGTTGCATCTCTGGTTCATGTGCATATTCTTGACCTGTAGCTTTTGTGCATACTGTTTGTCACTTGAACCTGTTTCTCTGATCAGTTGGATATATACATGTTTATTCTATGTTTGTTCATTTGATGTTACAGTTGCAATGATGATTGATAATGATGTTGTGGTTGCTTTGGGATTGAACTTGATATTGTTCACTGTTGTACTTGTTGAGTTCACCCTGGCTCCTGTGTCTGGTCATGTACATTTGGATTTTGGTCGAGGCTATTTGCACTTGAGTTGAATCTGATTTGGATTTGACCTTGTTTTTGTTGACTGTGCACATGAGTTGGAGAGGCAGTGCACACGTGTATAAATGTACACGTGTGTATTGCAATCACTCATGACTACCTATCCCTAATATGAATACTGATATGCACAGATATTACACAATCAAAGATGATGACAATAACCCATATATCTAAGACAACGATAAAAACAAATTTTATTTTTGCAATTTCAAATTTGTTTATTTTCAGATTACTGCTGTAGTTGCTAATTATACAGGTACACAGGAGACAGGACAAGAACTGGAGCTGGACAATGCAGATAGTTATAGCTGAGTGTTGAGTGATGTAGTGAGGAATAAATTGTAAATGAAAATTATATGAAATCAGTGTATGAGCTAAAAACTTTGTACTGTATAAAATATTATATTGAATAAAAAATACTGATTGAATTTGTTAAATTCTGTGCAATAGTATTATTATTCAATTATGAATATTTATTCCTGTATAGTACGATCTGCAAACACATCTATAAATTGATATATATTTTGTTATCATCAAACAAGAAACACACATCAAACACTTCCTGTTTGCATAAGGAGATCTTTGTAAATGAAAGACGTAGAGCGTAAAAGAGTGAAGGTGTGAGGAATGCGGATTACGGATCTTAAGGCTAGGAATAACTCTAGAGGGGGGGGTGAATAGTGTTTTTAAGAAATTACTAAATCTTTTTGAGTTTATGTTAATTTGGACACAAATGTATGCAATATTCAGACACAAATATGATCACAGAAACAAACACAGATGCAGAAATAAAGTAAATGCAGTAAAGGAAAGAACACACCAGATTTTATATTAGTTCGGGGTTACCCTACATCCAGTCCCGCACACTTAAGTACGTATTTCCTTTCAAAAGCAATTCAACAATTACAACCCTCGATTTCAAGGCAACGAGGTACACCCTCCAGAATCATAATCTTCTGGGTAGAGATACTTGATTTCCAGGGCAACAAGTTCACCCAATTGATTTCCAAGGCTACAATCACACCTTTTCTCGCTTGATTGATTTCCAAGGCTACAATCACACCTTTTCTCGCTAGATAGATTACAAAGAAGCCTATAACTCTGAATAGCACTTGGATCTTGTTGAGATAGTGATAGAGAATCAAACTAGAGATGATCTAGTTAGATTCAATATTGATTTCAGTAGAGTAATGATAGGATTTTGAATAAGAAAATGTGGAAGAAGAAGAGAAGTGAAAAAACAGAAAAACTGATGTTAAATTCGTTGAAACTAACCCTTATTTATAGAGGAACAACAGCCATGTCCATTCATGAAGAGTTATGACGAATAGACACTTCTTTTGAAATTTGAATTTTGAATTTTAACTGACACTATGTCGACATGGTCACCATGGGTATGTCAACATCCCAAAGCAATTTTTGATGATTTGATTTTCTTTGAAAATAACCTTTATCTTATATTAAAACTATTTTAAACTTTATAAATATACTTGATTATAGTTAAAATACACAAGTAAATATAGAGAATAATATATATAAAATTTTACTATAATTTTATTTAAGTAAATATATTATAATTAAAAGATAGTTTAAAACAACCGAAGTTTAAAAACAAGAATATTTAAGGCTAAAACATCTTTTTAAAAATCATTTGAAAAGATAATTTTTAAGGCTAAAACATTTTGAAAAACAATTTTGAAAAACATTCTGAAGTAGTTTTGAAAATCATTTTGAAGTAGTTTTGCAAGCTTCTTCCTGTAGAATATCTCATCATGACAGGACTCAAGAACTTGTACAAAACCAGGATGTTCGTGGGTTTGTAAGCCACTTGTCGTAGGTTTGTAAGCTACTTGTTGTGGGTTTGTAAGCCACTAATAGGTAGAAATGGGTTCCATCCCAAAATAAAAATGGAGTGAAGATTTCAGTGCTATTGTGAAGTTTTAACATAATTCTAGACTCAATACTTATCTTGAAATCTTTAACTCTTGATTATCTTGATACTCATGAGTCTTCAATCTTGATATCTTGAATCTCTATACTGTACAGTCTTCATTCTTGGTACCTGCATGGTTAAATCCTACATATACATATATATCTAAACTATAATGTTAGTATTTATATTTTATAATCTTATTCTAAGGTTGTTGTCATCAAAACCATCAACTCATGGACTAACAATCTCCCCATTTTTGATGATGACAACCTTTGTTTATAAAATATTACTTCTATCCTAATAACTCCCCCTAAATCTAATAACTCCCCCTTAATCTATGCCTAACTCTCCTATTTTATATTTCTCCCCCTTTGTCATCAACAAAAACAAACAAACTCTAAACTATATAACTCATCTTCATTCTTGTACTCAAGTACCTGCATTAATAAACTATATAATAAAGTATATTAAGAAATAACTGTACTTATAGACATGATATTCAATCAACGATTATAAATATATCAATGTATATTTATACAATCATCAAACCACACCAAGTATAAATCAAATCAATCAAAACAACCAATTTCAATCAAAGCAATCAATTCAAACAAAGTAATAAGGCAAACAAATTAAACGTTACGAGGAACTTCCACCCATCCTTCTTCTCCGAAAATAGGGTCTGCTTTGATAGCATCCCAATTTTCATTTGTGAGAGAGACAAGAGGATGTGCTTCGTTATCATCCTTGTGTAGGGAAGAAATCATCCATCGAATTGCATCGAAATGCCTTTCTTGCTCCTTAATCATTTGCATTTGACTCAACTCTAAATGTCGCTGGTTACGAAGAATGAACGAGAGACTATTCTTGAATGAATTAAGAGTTTCTTCAAGATTCTCAGATAAGTTATGAATTGGATTAGCCATTTTTGAAATTGTGAGAATAATGAGAGATAGAATAGATATGAAATAATATTCAGTAATGAATTCTGAAAGAAATGGGTATTTATAGGTGTAGAAATTCGTTTGAAATGAATAGACATATGGTAGTTATTCAAATTTCAAATTCAAAATGAATTGTCATTTCTGACCAGTATATGTCGACATGGTCAAGGAGGGTATGTCAACATACTACAGTGAAAATTTGATGGTAATTTTGATTTTGTGATTAATTGTGTATATAAATAAATTTATATAATATACTAACATTTATTCAAGAGATAAGATAAGCTAGATAACAGAAAGGAAATTCAATTTCATTGCATAGAAGAGTGATACAATGATTAATCATAAACAACTACATAAATACTCAAATTAAAACAAACTTAAACTAATTAGATATGATATGAAGATATAGAACTAGTTAGAGGATGATGAAGATGAAGATAATCCAAGTTTCTTGCTGACTTTGGAGAAAAACTTGTTCATCTTGGATGATATTTTGTCCAACTTCTTACTAACGGATCTTTTAAGAACCCGTTGATTCTCAACAATAATCTTTTGGTTTTTGAGAAGTATTTTGTTGGAAGGATTGGAGGGATATTCAATACTTTCTAGGGATGTTTCTCCTTCTTCTTCTTCTTCTATTTCCATTTCATCCCTTTCTTCTTCTTCTTCCTCTTCCATTTCTTCATGAGCCAAACGCTCTTCCTTTTCGGCAAGAGTCTCATAAGGTTGAAAAACATATGGGATATTCATGAGAGAAATGTTTGAGATATTAAAAACTTTTCTTGAAATAAATTCTTCTCCTTTGAAATTTACTCCAAAATAGTTGAAAATCCGAGTAAGGTAAATTCCATGATATAAAGTGTTTTCTCCCATTTCAAAATTTTTAGGACGAAGTTCATCCAAAATAACTTGCGCCCAATTGATATCATAATTTCCAAAAATAGCAAAAACTGCTTTGCACACTTTTGAAGTAGGATTGTTAAAATTTCCCGATCTTGGGGTCAAAGTATGTTGTAAAAGAAGATTGACAATCCTTGCTTTAGGACGAAAGTTTCCGTTTTTAAATTCAAAGTTTTCATCTCCTTCAAAAATATGATGAAATGTCTCACGATCATGTTCATCGATTTGAAAACTAGAAAGATCCATTCACGTGCTTTTGCAATTGAGAATGGTACCCAAAAGATCACAATTCAAAACAATTCTAGTGCCTTTGACACTACTCCAAACTTCATTATCATTTCCTTCATAAAATTCTCGATTGAGATTTGCATAAAAAAATTTAACAAGATTTGGGTAACAAACAAAATCATTTTGAGAAGAATCAACAAGACTAAGAATTTGATTGTTTGCAAAAAGAGTATCAACTTCATAAGAAGCAAAATCTTGAAAAATAGCAAACTTTCCGGGATGGACTTTTCCATAATTAGCATAATTGATGTATGCTTTTATTGCCTCCGGATTATTGAAGAGTTGCTCTTTCAAGTTTCTGGAAAGTCTCATGGTGGAGGGGTTGCTTGAAGAAGCCATTAAAGTAGAGAGTAGAGAGCTTGAAGTTTTAAAGAGAGAGTTTGAATTTGAAAATGAAAGTGAAAAGTTGTGATAAAAGATAGTGACTAAATAGATTTCTGAAAGACATGTTCCCTGGTTAAAAGATGCCTTTTCAGAGTATTGAATGAAGTAAAAAGATGGAGGGAAATTCAACCATTTGAATTCAAATTTTGAATTTTAAATTTTGTACCCATGTCGACATCATGATAGGGACCATGTCGACATGTGCTTGTGAATTTCTATGATTTATTTTTCCTAAGTATTCTAATATATATATATATACTTATTATTTTAATGTTTATATGTATATCTGGAGTATTATTATAGTATATTCCAGAAAATATTATTATATAATTAAAACTAATAATAATAATAAAATTATAATAATAAAAAATAAATTTAAAATTCAATCAACACACCAATTCAAAATCAATCAATCAAGCAATCAATCATCTAATTCTAAGCATGCAATTTCAATCAATTGTATTGTAAATGTGTACCTTTTTCTGAGTCCGTTTTCTTGAATTTGTTAAAGTCGTGAACTGCCGTGAAACACAAATTTGAGTTATCTATCTTCTGATCATCATCGCTTGAGGACGAGTCTGATTCATCTAGAGTAGCAGTAAATGCACGCTTCCATTTCTTTATTGAATCATTGTTTATAGGAGGATTTTGCCTTTCTGGATACAGACAGTCTCTTTTGATATGGCCTGGTTCATCACAGTTGAAACATTTGACATTGTTTGGCACTGCATTCTGATTTCCAGAATTCTTATAGTTGTTTCTCTTGAGATTATTCATCTTTCTGTATTTCAGAAATTTTCGAAAATTCCTGGTCATAAATGCTATCTCTTCATCATTATCACTGTTTGAGTCTGATCCATCGGTTAATGCATTGAATGCCATTGATTTCTTTTCAGATGCTTTGCTTTCTCTTCTCCCAATCATTTGAACTTCAAACAACATTAGATTTCCAATCAATTCTTCTATCTTTAAAGTACTGATGTCATTTGCCTCTTCAATTGCAAGTGTCTTTTGATCCCATTCTGGAGTGAGAGAATTTAAAAATTTTCTGACTTGATCTT
Organism: Allium fistulosum; assembly: GCA_030737815.1. Taxonomy (NCBI): domain Eukaryota; kingdom Viridiplantae; phylum Streptophyta; class Magnoliopsida; order Asparagales; family Amaryllidaceae; genus Allium; species Allium fistulosum. Next base: position 77,449,916 of record CM060908.1, on the reverse strand, counting down.
CTTCCGAAAATTCATTTCCCAAGGATATTAAAGAATGCACAATATCTTGAAATCGACTATACATATCTGAAATAGACTCATTAGTATTCATTTTAAATAACTGAAACTGGTTTGTGAGCATGGAAATTTTGGTCTGTTTAACTTTGATTGTTCCTTCGTGAGTCACTTGCAAAGTTTTCCAGATTTCATATGCTGACTTACAAACTGACACTCTATTAAATTCATTTCTTTCAAGTGAACAAAACAGAATATTCATTGCTTTAGAATTATTTTGTGCAACATTCTTTTGCTCAGTAGTCCACTGTGAAAAATTAGTTGAAGGTTCAGAATATTCAGTTTGTGTGATATTCCAAGTATCTAATCCTACAGATTGTAAATATATTTTCATCCTACATGCCCAATATGCATAGTTACTGCCATTAAAAAGTGGTGGTCTGGTAGTAGACTGACCTTCTACAAATGAACTAGTGACAGGAATACTAGTGTTAATAACAGTACTAGTGTTGGTAGCCATTTTTAAAACTTTTCAAAAAATCAAATTATGAAACTTTTGAAAACATTGCTCTGATACCAAATGTGAGGAATGCGGATTACGGATCTTAAGGCTAGGAATAACACTAGAGGGGGTGAATAGTGTTTTTAAGAAATTACTAAATCTTTTTGAGTTTATGTTAATTTGAACACAAATGTATGCAATATTCAGACACAGATATGATCACAGAAATAAACACAGATGCAGAAATAAAGTAAATGCAGTAAAGGAAAGAACACACCGGATTTTATACTGGTTCGGGGTTACCCTACATCCAGTCCCACACAACTAAGTACGGATTTCCTTTCAAAAGCAATTCAACAATTACCACCCTCGATTTCAAGGCTATGAGGTACACCCTCCAGAATCATAATCCTCTGGGTAGAGATACTTGATTTCCGGGGCAACAAGTTCACCCAATTGATTTCCAAGGCTACAATCACACCTTTTCTTGCTTGATTGATTTCCAAGGCTACAATCACACCTTTTCTCGCTAGATAGATTACAAAGAAGCTTATAACTCTGAATAGCACTTGGACCTTGTTGAGATAGTGATAGAGAATCAAACCAGAGATGATCTAGTTAGATTCAATGTTGATTTCGGCAGAGTAATGATAGGATTTTGAATAAGAAAATGTGGAAGAAGAAGAAGAGAAGTGAAAAACCATAAAAACTGATGTTTAATTCGTTGAAACTAACCCCTATTTATAGAGGAACAACAGCCATGTCCATTCGTGAAGAGTTATGATGAATAGACACTTCTTTTGAAATTTAATTTTGAATTTTAATTGACACTATGTCGACATGGTCACCATGGGTATGTCGACATCCCAAAGCAATTTTTGATGATTTGATTTTCTTTGAAAATAACCTTTATCTTATATTAAAACTATTTTAAACTTTATAAATATACTTGACTATAGTTAAAATACACAAGTAAATATAGAGAATAATATATATAAAATTTTACTATAATTTTATCTAAGTAAATATATTATAATTAAAAGATAGTTTAAAACAACCGAAGTTTAAAAACAAGAATATTTAAGGCTAAAACATCTTTTTGAAAATCATTTGAAAAGATAATTTTTAAGGCTAAAACATTTTGAAAAACAATTTTGAAAAACATTCTGAAGTAGTTTTGAAAATCAATTTGAAGTAGTTTTGCAAGCTTCTTCCTGCAGAATATCTCATCATGACAGGACTCGAGAACTTGTACAAAACTAGGTTGTTTATGGGTTTGTAAGCCACTTTTCATAGGTTTGTAAGCTACTTGTCGTGGGTTTGTAAGCCACTAAAACGTAGAAATGGGTTCCATCCCAAAAGAAAATTGGATTGAAGATTTCAGTGCTATTGTGAAGTTTTAACATAATTCTAGACTCAATACTTATCTTAAAATCTTGAACTCTTGATTATCTTGATACTCATGAGTCTTCAATCTTGATATCTTGAATCTCTATACTGTACAGTCTTCATTCTTGGTACATGCATGGTTAAATCCTGCATATACATATATATCTAAACTATAATGTTAGTATTTATATTTTATAATCTTATTCTAAGGTTGTTGTCATCAAAACCATCAACTCATGGACTAACAGAAGGGACAGATATATCCACCTATATATCTTTATAAAAAAACAAGTACAACATATAGCTTATACTATTCCTCAAGGGTTTCTTATCCAGTCTAACCTAGGTACCTATCTTTCTATGTCTTAACATAGTGGTCCCTAACCTAATCTCCGATATCAAGTTGTAACAATCCTATATCGAGATATAAAAATGAACGTTGATGATGTTACAATCATCATATGAATTATTTTCAAGCAACACATAGATCATAAGTTTTAAAATAGATAATGATTTTGTCCCAACATATGAAGATGCCAAATATTAATCTAACCCTATATATAACCTAGTTAAGTACATATAGGAATAAAATAACTAAATAAATAGAAGTATCATGCTCGTCACCAACTTCTCTATTTGACTATACAAAATACATGTCATATATAAACTCTAAGGCGGCCTGTTCAAGTGAGCAGTTTATGGAGAAAACAATAATAAAACATGGGTCTAACAATAGTCCTTCCCCTTAAAGCACAATAATATGACAGTGCAACCATGCCACGGTGCGGAATTGGTTTCCCTCGCTATCCCATTCATAACATTAACATTAGCATAACATGCATGTCATCATATAATAAATGTAGCGGATAAATATCAATTCTCTAATTAATTAAGGTGTTTTATGCCAATAACTATTAGTAATAAGCGTCCCATATCATTTAGCATTAATACTTATCCCACGATCATCGTTTACTCATCTATTGTCACCTAAGCATCATAATAAGGTGTCGTTATAATTTCCTTAGTTCATTTGATTAAAGAGTTAACCTCACGCCTAGGCTACTAAATACTCTTTAGTTTGTCCTACAACACATTTTGGAGGACTACGCCACCCTTACCTACACGGCTCAATTAGCAGTTGTAACACACTCATAGCCTTGGGTTACACCACCTAACAAGCATCCTTGTCATTCTCTATAGCTCTCCTAATCCCTAAAACCCATTGAGTTGAACTTTATTCCTTATAATATTTCAGTTACATCCTACTTTAGACCTCATTGATATCTCAAATGTAATTCCACTCACCCGAGAGTCAACACTGATTATACCCATTTTTGCAACATTCATAAGTTATTCATTATCAACTACATAATTGATCACCTGAAGTAGGAATAAGATATATAAGCGGTTCCGTCCATCATCATCACATATTACCTAATCATAATAAGCAACTAACATAACCATATGTTGTTGCAAAGAATAGTAATTATCAATTTTCCATATTTTTACCATTTAAAATGAATTAAACTAATTCATTAATCATCGCCAATTTATTAGCTCAAAATTAGCTAATTTACCATTTCCATATTTTTAGAAATAAATTTGCTAATTTCTAATTAACATCACATATTCTATTATTTTCTAATCATTTTTTTTTCATAATGATTTTTCAGCTTAGTTATGTTATATTAACCAAAATCGCATCGTTTGTTTCGCCTAAAATTCTGCTTCAGAAATTCCTTAAGTTACTTCTCGTCTATCGCACATTAACTTTTGGTCAATAATTGGTTTTCACCAAGTCTACATCGAGTCGCCTTTGGGTCACATTGTATAATATGGCACATCACCAAATTTCTCGTACCTATAATCGATAGGAACATTAAATTCGGTAGTCACATCGAATTTGACCATATCGGTCAACATTGAAGATTTTAGCCTAAGTCAATGGGTTGGGTGATAAGTACAAAGAGTCACACAATAGGGACACTTCGGGCTTGATGATTGTACACTTCAAACTAGCCTTGCATCAACCTAGGACTACTTCAATGTGTGCAATAAGGTCATGGTGCAAAGGATTGGCACATCAGGTATTTCAATGCTACAAAATAATAAGTGAACATTTGATATGCCCCATCGAAAATGGGCCTTAATGTTACTTTCTAATAGCCCATGATGGTTTCACAGGATAGGCTCATTGGCTTACTATTCACTTTAGGGGCCACTTCGGGTATGATGTTAACATACTTGGGCTTAACTTCGGAGTGGGCTAAGGCTTCATGATTTAATGATAGGAACATGTCTTATTGAATTGAAAATTTTACTTTGGGCCTACTTGGGGATTTAATCAGGTTTCTTAGTACCCAAGTTCCAGATATAGTCAAGGTTATTATCGATATCAGGATAGGGAGCACCATATAAATGCGTTCTTATCACTTTTCATGGCTTAACAACAAATTTTACCAACTATTTATCCTTAACAAAACCTATTCTTATCATTTTGGTGATAAGGGTATAATTCGGAAGAAAGTTACATTTTATGTCTTAGTGATATGAACATTAGAGATGTGGATATTAGTGATAAGGTCAAGGTGCTAAGGACATGATGAAAAACCTATAAATAAGTTAAAAATTATTTATTACCTAATAAAGTAATAACTTATTAATATCTTTTTTACACTTATCATAAAGATATATATTACTTAACTTGCAACGTAGAGGCTGTTATGTGCAGCAATTTGTCTCCTTTAATTTATCATTAAATCAATTAATTTCTTAGTTAATTTATTAATTAAGATAAATTCATTTTCTCATGAATTAATTCATATCAATTAGGAAAATTATGGGAAAAATACAAAAAATTCAAAGAAAATAATAAATAAAATAATCTAAATCTACTAAAATTTCAGCCAAAATATTAATTTTACTATTTAAAAACATTATTTTATAGTCAAAAACTGCATATTTTCACATTAGAAAATGCGTAATAATTAATCTACATATGGGAGAACTATGAAATAAAACCAAATCTACGAATTCATATGATAATCAAAATATTCAAATTTCAAATCATTTAAGGGTGATTACCACAATTTTCACTTTTAATATGGTCATTATTTTAGGTGTGCTACTATTGGCACCCAGCTTTTTTCTTCTGTCCACCAAAACTAAAGGCCGACTTAAATAATTCCATTTCCCTTTTTCTAAAACCAATTACTATTTTCTTCGCATGAACAGGCATCTAAAATTCAAAACACTTATTTCCCTCTTTCTTTCAGAACGAACGCCGCCACCGGAGGAAATATGAAGAAGTCCAATTTCTTGTCGGCAAGTCATAAGCTCACCGCCTCTCAACAATCTATGCAGCCTTCGAGTAAGAATTCCTTCTCCAGTTTTTTATGAAACCCAAGATTTTCAAATCGCGGTTGAATTGGTCATGGCTGACTGATTTGTTGATGAATCAGAAAAACTCTAAAAAATGTATCTATGATTGATTTATTGAAGAAAATAGACTTTAACACATGAAAAATAAACCGACTTTTTGTGATTATTACAATTGGGATTATCCGCTAATCTTCAACTTCCATCATTATTAGACAAAAAGAGATTTAATTTTAGGTTTAGGATTTGGAATTTTTGAGAAATATGTAAGATTTGCTGAGAAGAGATTAGAGTACAACTATTTACGGCTGAGCGAAAGAATAGAATATGATGGCCGGAAGTACATAAAAAATATTGATGTCTAGTAAAATTATAATGGTGGCAGGAAGAAAAAAACTGGATGCCAATCGTAGCACACTTATTTTTTCCATTTTCAACATAATTAATATATATTCATTATATCATCATGAAAATTTAATTATTCTCATAATAAACAACAAATAAAAAAAATTCGAACCCAAATGGGATTAAAGTAGTATAGATTATATAATATTACTCACTAGATGAAGAATAGTGATTAAAAACCTCACTTTTCTTTGAAAGTGAAGCTTGAATTTGATTTGATCTCCTCTTTTCTAAGCTCGATAATTGTGGATGAATGTGTATTTAGGGATTTTATGTTTTGCTTAGGGTAATGGAATGAAGATAAGAGATTTTTTTAAGGAAAATAGGTTAATGTTATGCGCTTTGAGCTAAAGACCCTTATATATATTGTTTATTCATTAATTCTCCTTTTGCAATTATATTCACTTCATTCCCATAGAAAAAATAAAATAACATGACCAAAGTTATTTTAATGAAATCTTACTTTATTTTCACACTACTTAATTTCATTGCCTCGAAATTATTTACTTAATATATAACTTAAGTAACCATCTAAACGTCGTTCACTAATTCTGTTACATTTCGAATAAATTAATCAACTTTCACATTTACAAACTAAACCAACCATTTAATTAACTTATTTTCAATAACATTCTAAAAAATTCCTTAGTTAGGTCTTTTGTGAATTTCATTCTTCGGTTTACTTTAGAAACTACTACCTTGTGGACTAGCCGCTTATTAAGGTTATGGACATCTGTAGCTTCCACGTTGAACCTAATTGGGTAGTTGAGCAAAGATTCTTCATCCCTTTTCTTGATGTAAGTTAATGTGATGATCTCATCGTTTTGGGGGATATGAACTTTGAACTACTTCCTGAATTTTCCCTCTAATGTCACCCATAAATTTTGATGATGGCCATAATTAAGTATCATAAGTGGTCGTTAGGGATGATAGGCATCCAAATCCAAGTGGTTAGAAGTGAAATTAGGTCTTGTTTAATCCGTTCATACATTGTTGTAGATTGGATTGGTAATTATTACATTGACGTTGAAGTTACACCATTTTGGAGTTCATAGAAAATGAGTGGATAGGAAATAGAGGATTGAGCATGGACTAGATAGAAAGTGGAGTGGATAGGAAGAGGAAATGGAATTTAAGGCGAAATAGAGCGTTGAAAACTCAATTTGCATCTACCCCTATAATGGGACTGGTTTTCCACAAGTACCAACCCCATTTTGCAATTTCTACCAACCCTCCATAGTCAAAACATAAATAAGGGTGAAGAATAGAAGTTGAACCTCTTTTGATTACTCCATTGATTCACCTTCTTCGCTCCTTACTCGATCGTAATTCTTCGATAATTCATCCCATTAAATTAACACATAATTCTCCATAAAATCTTGATCATTAACACTTTTTCATCTCCTTGACTCTTCGGATAGGTAGATCCATAGGCGGTTAAGCAAGATGAACCACTAGGCAGAATAAGTTGAGCCAGTCTTTGTATGGCAATTTCTTCTTCGTCCTAACTCCAAAATTTCGCAAGACTTCAACAAATACTCTCGAATCATCCTAAGGAATGTTTTCAGGTACTATACCAGCCGATATGTAAAATATAGACCAAAGCTCTTTATGGTAGCCAACAATTAGCAGTTATGCAAGTCGAGGTGCTATTCAAAACACGATAATTTTCTCATTTAATCTCGTATTCAGATGAAACTTTGAACATTGCTAAGGAGACATTCCAAACTATCATTTTTAGTACTACAATATCACATTCTTTATCGTATAAAAGTTTCCGATAACTATCATAGGTAAGAATTCGAGCCTTGAAAAATCCTATATATTTTCTATATTTAAATTCTATAATATTTACCCTTCATGGTATTCTTCCATATTTGTATATTATCTACGAAATGTTCAATTTATTTAATTTTCAATTTTGTGAAAATCACTTCTATTACCATTTTGACAATACATTTAATTTTGTAATATATATAAAATTAAAAGTAGTTAATACTATAAGAAAAGGTAGATGATTGATATGTTTTTATGAAAATAGTTTTCTACATTTGTACATAACATATGCCAAAGATGCTTGTCGTAGTATTAATGGTAGTAGTAATAATAATACTTCACTGGCAACAATCATAATGGATTTGATTTTTTAACCATAAGTAATTAAATTTTATATTTTGAAAACTATTAAGAAAAACTAATAAAAACACAACCCATTTCTATTAGAGTCCAACAATCCCTTACAACAAACCCAACCCACTATCTATAATATCTCTAATCTTAGATCCCACTTCCTCGATACTTTACATAATACTTTTTACAATCAATACTGAATGCTCCAAAAGCTCACTATGATTCTTTGTAGAAAATGAAAAACAAGCTTGAAAACTATTTTAGTACCCTACATCTTCTTCTTTCATGCAAATTTCACCCACCGCACTCCTAGTATGATAGATATCATTCAAACTACTCCTTGGATGCTTATTTGAAATGCACTTCCATGTTTCTCACTAATTTTCTATAACGACCCGCCTATTCAACCCTCAAATGTCGACAGTAATACATCCATGGTATTCATGTGCCGAGCATCCAAGTGCTAGAAAGATAGATTGTTAGGGTAAAATAAAAAGAAAACAAAACAAGAAAGAAGGAACACAATATTAGAATCCCATAGTGGAACAAGTGAAATAAAAAGGAAACAAAACAAGAAAGAAGGAACACAATATTAGAATTTCAAAGCAGAACAATAACATCTAATATCAAAAGGCAGTATAAACTGCAATTTTAAGATACATAGCATTTAAGAGTTACAATTCTAACTACTATCATCAGCCTGGACAGTTATAACAACATGTCCTCACAAATGCTAATACATACACAATAGTTATGCAGTAGAAATAAGAATACTATAGTAGTTGAAACGTCCAGCTCGTCTCCTCGAGCACCAATGAACATCAATGAAACATGCCTTTCTAGGACTATTCGAAAGAGCAAAGGAGGAATTTAGGAAAAAGAAAAATCGTGCGTCAAACATAAGTCTGGTATGAGAAACTCAAGAAATGTGCAGCCAACATATAACAGTACTTTAAAACCTCATGGAATGTCATAACGGTTATCCCTCAATAGAATAACTCATCTAATAAGTACATAAGGTGATATAATAGATAATGTCTTGGATGGAGAGTATAAATCAGAAAATAGCTATGATGCTTACATAGATCACACCACAACATATTGAGGGTACAATCAAAACCGTTAAGGTACGTTTGCATAATGGATTTTCGATGGCGATGCCTCTAGTAAATTGAAGTGGATCTCCATGCACAAGGGTCAGAAACTACCTTTGAGCTCCATGTATATCTAGATAGAATATACCAATTAAGAGAAATGTACTTATGCATTGTCTAAAATGTAATCCTAAATATCATCACCTCCTGTGCGTAACATCGATAAGTATACTCTAGATTTGGAGTGATAATATCCTATAGCGGGTTTGCTAAATCCTAGACTATGAGGCCTACTTTGATTTCTGTCATTTTCGATGTTAAGGCTGCGTTCGACATCTCTCAATGAGTCTTCATCACTCGAACAGATCTTGAATCACCACATAGATTTCCGCAAAAGTCCTCCGATGAATGCTAATGCTGACCTCTCCCTTGGACTTAATCTCAGGATAGACAGTTGAATTTTATAACATTCCACTTCATAACTATTTCCAAAACATAGAACTCGTATATTAGTTTTGAAGTGTTTTTCGATAAGTAAAACACTTACCGATCCCGGTCTCTTCAAAACTAAATCGATGGATTTACGTTTAAGTTAGATAGCCAACTAATCAACTATCAAGTTCAAAATAGATGATCGCATGTGGAAACCAAGCCCCATATACTTTCATGTTTCCGACCTTTTCGTCTCATGTTATCCCTCAGTCAAAAGTGATGCTGGTAAGTTAAAGCACTATTGCTAACACCCTACTCGAACAACAATCTTAACTTTCACGGATAGACAAGCATACTTCATCGACTTTTAGTGTTAAGTATATGACTAAATACTTTTCATAACGAATGAACACAGAAAGCTTGATCAAGTCACACAAAACACGATTAAGTCACATAAGCGATTTGTAATCCCCTTTTTATTTAATTAATCCTTTTATTAATTAAAACCTCTTTTATTAATAAAACTTCTTTTATCTAATAAAACTTCGTTTATCAGTCACTACTATTCCTTTATACTCTTTCAATACTTCAAAATATATTCATATACTTATCTCAAATGGTATAAGTATATTCATAAACCATCAACAAGATTTTTTACTTCAAACCTTTGCTTTTTCTATCTTTTCCAGAAGATACCATACTTATAATTTCCTTCAAAATATCAATTTTAAGGATCTAAGTACTTTCATAAATACATTCAAAATGTTTCAGACTAATGTTACTTAAACATTGTCATTACATACCAAAAACCATTTCACTTATGCTTACCTTTAAAACATTCTTTTAAAGATCTATTTACATTCATAAGTATAATAAAAAGGGGTTAAAGATGATTGTTATTCACACATTGTCATAACCAACCCAAAACCATTTCAAAATTGTTATTATCTTTAAATACATTAATTTAAAGGGCTAAGTTAAAATTTGGTTAAGTTCAGTATTTGACTAGTCAACTATCTAGTTCTAAAGACGATATTTTATGGAAATCAAGGTTCGTATACTTAATACGTTTCCGACATTCCAAATTATACTATACATCAGTCAAGAGTGAAGCTAAGTAAGTTAGAGCACTAGTTGCATATAAAAGCCTTGTTTAGACACTTCATTCTTATCTCTCATAGATATACAAGTCTAAATCGTCGGCTTATAGTTTTAAGTATAGTATTAATGACTTTCATAAGCAAGTAAACAAACAATATGATTAACATGTTTTCAACATTCTCAACTTATCTATTCCTCGGTCAAGAGTGAAGCCGGTAGGTTAGAGCGCAATTGCTTCTAAAGGCTACTTGAACATCAATCTTAACTCTCATAAATAGATAAGTCAACTTCGTCGACTTTAATTATTAAGCAAAGTTAATTAATTTTTTGAAACTTATATATATATAAATACTCTAAAAGTACTTGTTAATAGGTTTTAAATATGTATGTAAAATATTACTTGAAAATAACTAATTTATAATTTGATGAAAGTAAATAAAAACATATTTAATGTTATAAAACCTCCTTACTCAAAAAATTCATAAGTAATTATTAAAAATATATTTAAACTTCAAAAAAGCTTTAGAATACTGAAAAATATGTTAGAAAACAACCGTAAAAAGATTAGGAAAAAATACCAAATTTAAATATCATTATTAGACACTTAAAATCTCAAGCAACTTACAACATCATTTACAAATGATGTTAAAAGTCTTTGACAAAGAACAACATAGAAAAGCGCAGTTTTTACGACCAATTTTAACCACTTAAATAAATGATTTAAGACTTAAATTTTTTATAGTAAGTACTAACCTTGTAGTACATAAAAATCATTGAAATAAACCCTTAAGGATTTCTTCTTGTTTATAAAAATTCCTGAAAATAAGATATTCCAAAGTGCTCATATAGTAACCTTCTTCTCGCTATAACATTTTTCAACTATGTTCTACAAGTTATTGAATGATATAAACTTCCATATTTTCCAGTAAAAATTAAACATATAGTACTTATCAAATATGTAATGAAGACCAAAGGATGTCTCTTAAAGTAGACTTTGAAAATCGCCGAGCAGAAGGCATTTTCAAAATGCATCCATAGCGACATTTTCGCTTTAAATTTCAATATTTGTTTCGTAATTTATATAACTTTCTGTTTGCACAAAAAATGGACAAACACCTCAAAGTTGTATGATTTAGTAGATCTTATGTTGTTCTTAGTGATTTGAGTGATTTATGCAAATATATGAAAAGCAGGGGCTAAACTGTAAAAAGACACGCAGATTTATAGTGGTTCAGCCAGAATGTGCCTACGTTCACTTTATATGTTATTTCTCTTCTCTTCTTTTTATTACAAGTACAAAGCTTTGATACAAGTAAAAGAAAGTTGTTTGAAAGTTCTCTCCGTGCTTGAGCTCTCAAACTTGTCCCCCATTGTTGTACCCCTGCCCCTCTATTTATAGAGTAAGGCTGGGGGTAGGGGTCATGGATGTATATAACAGCTGGTGGGCCTGGGCTGACGCGACCTGGCCTGGTATTGTTAGTCCGGAAGGAGCATGGTTCGGAACGTCTCGGTCCGGTGGCAGCTGGTTCGGTAGGATGGAGTTGAAGTGAGTTGGTCCGGTAGGAGCATGGTTCGGTAGGAGCATGGTGGAAGTGAGTTGGTCCGGTAGGAGCATGGTTCGGTAGGAGCATGGTGGAAGTGAGTTGGTCCGGTAGGAGCATGGTTCGGTAGGAGCATGGTGGAAGTGAGTTGGTATTTGGTTCGGAGAGACCGGTTGTGGAGTTTTGGTGGAGCTGGTCCGGTTGTAACTTGGATCGGTGGAGGATGGCCTGTTGGTTGGTTCGTTCGTGGCTGTGTTGATCCAGTGATGATGGTTTGGCTAGGCTGGTTCGATGGTAAGAATCCATCCAACATTTTCCCCCCAAAGTGGGGCATATGCTAGTATATGCCGCGCTTTGTTTCGGCTAGGGTGTTTTTGTTTGGTCCCAGAGTGCCGAGCCATTTGGTCCGGTGTCTTGTATCTGCTTATAAATAGGGGCTACACACCTTCGTTATTCCTTACCGAATAGAGAGAGCCGAATCAAACTGAGTACCGAATCATCTGAGTACCGAATCATCTGAGTACCGAATAGTCCAAGCTCTGAACCAAGTATGTACTCTTTTGCCGAATGAGCTTACAAATTCAGTACCGAATGAATTTTACATGGAAAATGCCGAATGATCCCTTGTGTTGGGATGCCGAATGAACTCTGTCTCTTGAACTATCGGACGGAACCGATGGTTTCTAAGTATCGAATGAATCTAATACCGGATGAGCTTTAATACTTGTATTATCAGTGAAGTTCTAGGTTACATAATTCATGCATTTTGGTGATGTACTTTCTGTGTTTGCAGATAATGTCACAAAGAGTAGAAACTCGATCAGGCAGAAAGAAGTCCCAGGGCGAAGGAGAATCTCCCTCAGTGCCCCCTGTTCAGCCAGGTCCGGAACGTCATGGATCTACCCCGAGATCACTAGTGGACGGGTACGGCCCTCAGGAGCTTTTGAACTCCCCGCCCGATTGCTTTCCCAGCTCCCTTAACGAAGAGCAGCTTGATGTCATCTCCCGTTCTTTCGGGATGGATAGGGCGCAAATGCTGTTGCCAGGGAGAGAAGTTATGCCCTACGACCCTCCTGAAGGGTACTTTGCTTACAGCAGATACCACTGCATGTGTGGTGCCATTCCGCCTCTTAATGCTTGGGTAGCCAGCTTCCTCACATATCTAAAGGTGGCCCCATTCCAGCTTCAACCCAACTCCTATGCTATACTGGTGAGCCTCTTCGTCATCTTTCAGAGGAAGTATGGTCGTGCTCCTTCCAACCGGGAGATCCGGTACTTATATAATCTGAGGGGCTATAAGAAGGGGTCCCCATACATTAGCTTGGAGTCAGCTGTAACCTTCAAGCCGGTCTTGGATCTGTATTCTAAGTTCAGCATGTTCAAGAAGGAGTGGTTCTTTGTTAGGGACGACTCTGTTTCAATTCGGCGTTTCACCTCTGGATGTAAGTCGACGCTTTATTCATAATTTCCATTCTGACTGCGATGCTCCTTCTCATACGTTTTCATTTTTGCTAGCGACAGGTGGCTTTGCGGTGGTGGAGACTGATCGCCTGGTTCAAACGGCGGCTGAGATAGAAGCTATCCCCGGGAGAGATAGATCAGCTGCCTACCTGATCAGAAACGCGACCCTTCTGGGGTATAACTTGATCCTTCCACAGCAGTCAGCTGTCAAGCTGAGGGAAACGGCGGAGGAGAGGGCGGCTGCTCAGGCTAAGGGAGGTGTCACGGTAGAGAGTGGCAAGAGAAAACCTTTCACAAAACCTTCAGCCGTCGGAGGTAAGAAACTTAAGAAGTCGGACGGTCCTTCCCCCGGCAATTGTCCACTTACCCAGGGGGAGGAAGACGTAGAGGAGGAGAGAGGTGAGGGTGGAGGTGACCGGGAAGGTGGCGACGGTGGTGATGGCATCGGGGCCTTGCTTCCTGGGCAGGCAGGCGAGATTCAGGAGTGGACGGATGATGCATTCCACCAAGCTTTTGAGGGGCTGGACGGGGAAACGGCTTTGACAGAGAAATCCGAGAGAGCTGACAAGGCTGGGACTGGTGCAAGCGAGCCTCCTCAGACTATTCCAGCCAAGGTGGCTTCGACGACTCAAGGTGAACTTTTGACTCCTGCGGGCTCCATTTATGATAGGGACTTAGGAATATTTTATGATCCGCTCCCGTCCTGGAATGAAATCCAGGACTCATTGCAGTATCCTACTCCTCCCTAGGGTTTGTACAACCATAGATGTGTTTTCTTTCTTCTTTTATCTTTTTAATTTATCGTGTTTTCTTGAATTATGGATCATTGTAAGCTTGTGACACTTGTTCTTTATATCAGGAGCAGGTAAAACGGCTAAGGCCTCAGACCTTCGGCACAGGCTTGAACAATATAAGATTTCCAAAGCTTCCGCCAAGCCGAAACCTTCGGCCCACCGTTCCGGGGATGTAGTCGGCTACCATCCTCTTCTCGGGGTTATTGACGAGGGCATTCAAAAGAGAAAGAGGAGCCATCCCTTATCCGAATCTTCACTTGGTCTTTAGCCCCCGGTTCAGCCTCTTCACGACATCACGGAGGAGGGTACTGAGTTCGCACTCTCTCCGCACCCGTCTGAAAATCCTTCCGTTATTCAGATTGATCGTCCTGGTTTGGCTCGTAATCCATTTGCGGGTCACCCTGATCTGGATCCAGGTTCCCATGATATTACCTTTGACGAGGTTACCGGTGAGCACCTTCTTCCCCGCAATCCCATGGTATGGGTGCTTGATGAGGCAAAGTCTTTAGATCTCGATTTACTTACCACTCGGGTAATTACCATGGGAGACGAGGCTAAGGCTAATATTGATCGGGTGGCGGAGGAGACTAGGAAGCTGATGGGGCATCATGCCCGGCTGGTTAAGGCTGGAGAGGAGATTGGGAGTGCCAACATCCGACTACGATTGATCGTTTCGGATCAGGCCAAACAGCTTGCTGATCAGGCCATTCAGATTTCCCAACATGAGGCTGCCTCCGGGCGGTTGAGGAAGGCTATGGAGGAGGCTAGTAAGGCGGAATTGCGGAAGATGGAGGCTGCTTGCAAGGAGCAGATAAATATGGCCATCTCGACAGTGGACGAGGTTCGGAGGGCGGATCTTGAGCAGGTAGAGGAGTTGTCCGGGAAACTTGAGGCTGCAGAGCTTGCTCAAGCCAAGTTGAGGGAGGAGATGGAGGCAATGCGGGAATCCCTTCTGGTTGACTGCTCGAGATACCGATCGGAGAGAGATGCTGCCGTTGAAAGGTTGTCGGCTTCCGAGGCCCGGATGAGGGAGTTTGAGGAGAATGAGGGGATGATGGACGAAATGCTTCAGGACATGTACTTCCGAACCTGGAAGCAGGGCAACCTATCCTGGATGGATGATTATCCTAGGGTCATGGCTAAGATCTATCTTCGGGCTCTGGAGGAGGCCAAGGCCGATGCGGATAAAGATGGTGGCGTGGCCTTCAGCATGGATGTGGTCACTGCCCAGTTTGCCAAGGGGGAGAAGGTGGCGGTGAAGGAGGGTATGCGGTTGCTTGCTGCTGAGGAGGCAGGGGTGCAAGTAGATGATGACAACCAGGATGGCCAAGAAGCAGATGTTGGTAAGTCTTCCTTTTTAGTTTCCTCATTATCTTGGTTGCTTCTCCCTAATGAATCCCTTCTCTGTCTGGACAGGTGGGTAACATGACAAGGAAAAAACTCCAATGCAGTCGGCCCCTTGATTATACCTGGAAAAACTCCTTTTGTGGACTTGACAGGGTTGTAGATGTTAGTCTTAAAACAGTAAAGTAGCTTTTAAGTTGTATTATTTTGCTACTTGTAATAAATAGCTCTATTCTTGATGTGTAATTCTTCAACTTAAGCTGATTTTGTCGTCTTCCGAATGTTCGTTGCTATTTTGACATGTCGTATGAGAAATATAGCTATGTATATTCTTGTAATTGAATTGTGTTTGATGTCAGGTTCTGGTTTTAAAACATAATTTCATGACTTGCAATATTAGCGTGTGGTGTGAACAAATTATAGTCATGTATTTGTACACAAAAGAAGAAAATACAGCCTTTCATGTTTTAATCGTAGATGGTATTTTTGAATATCTTGTATGACCGAGCATGGAACGCAGTCGAATGCCCTGCCATCCAATCGTGAGTCCCTACACCCATTGGCGAGTATCTCCTACTTTGCATCCTGTACTTTAGGGACTGTTATAGAGGATAGGAGAAAATCTTTTTAAGTAAAATTGAAATATGTGAAAAAGTAAAACTTCCAATCACGGAAGGCCTTCGATGTGCTTAAGTTCATGGCAAACGGGTTTTGTAGTCACTTTCCCTAGCTGTGGGTCTTGGAGACATTTGTCACCCATCTTACGCCTCCGCGGGGAGTTAATCCTTTTTTTACCACAGCCGCACTTAAGACACATCGGAGCCGAGATCGCGCACAGTAACTACCCGGGCCATTATGGCCCGTAATCGTGGGTATTATTCGATTTACTGTGGCCGGCTAGCGTGGGTGCCGATCGTCAACTGTGAACTGCCCCTGGCTGGCCACACCTTATGTTGGGGCTTATAGTCGGTTCACAGTTGCCGGTGAGCCTAACGCCGTAATGAGCTGCCTCGGCTATAGTCGGCCTTCTCGGTGGCTTATAATCGGCTCATTACAGTTGGCTTTAAGGGCCGTCGCGAGCAATGAGTTAACCCGCAGCAGAGGGATGCTGGAGCAAAAGTGTCTCATTGGCGAGGGCATAGATTCGCATAGTACCTGTTAGGTTTTGCCTAGGTGAAGTTGCGCCGTGGAATGCTTTGAGTGGAAATGCTATACGCATAGGATTTTGTTCAACAGAAAAGGATAAAGTTAACAAGTAGCCAAGATATAAAGGAACAAGTTAAAAAAGAGACAAGGTTTTTTAAAGTGGTTCGGCATGAAAAGGCCTACATCCACTGATTCTCTTTGTTAATTCACTTCATATGGGCAGTACAAGTTAAGAAAAGTATCGACGGAGGTGCTGGATGTTCCATGCCCTCTGGAACACCTCTCCGTCCACTGTTGACAAAATATAAGCTCCATTGTGGAGATCTTTATGAATTACATATGGTCCATCCCAGATTGGGTCTAGTGCTCCGGGGCGAGGGAAGATTCGCTTGAGGACAAGATCCCCTTCTTGTAAGGTACGATGCTTGACTTTGGAGTTGGATTGTGCTGCCACTTTCTGCTTGTGGGCTGCTGTTTTAAGGACTGCATCATTTCTTCTCTCCTCAACTAGATCCAAAGACATGTGGAGGAGTTCTTCATTCTCTTCCGAGTTATAGTGGATCCTACGGTGGGAAGGCACAATGGTTTCAACTGGGAGCATAGCCTCCGATCCGTATGCCAAAGAGAAAGGAGTGTGCCCCGTTGATGTTCTGAAAGATGTGCGGTAGGCCCACAGTGCCGTAGGGAGTTCATCCACCCAAGCGCCCTTTGACTTTTCGAGCTTCTTTTTTATCAGAGTTTTCAGAATTTTGTTGACTGCTTTGACTTGTCCGTTTGCCTGGGGATATGCTACGGATGAGAAGCTTTTATGAATTCCGTGCTCTCGGCACCAGTTGGCGAATTCCTCGCTGTCAAACTGAAGTCCATTGTCTGATATGATTTTGAGTGGGACTCCGTACCTGCATAGAACATTTTTGATCAAGAAGTTAATAACTTTTGCTGAAGATACTTTATTCAGAGGTTCCGCTTCCACCCATTTGGTGAAATAATCAACTGCCACTATAGCATATTTGTCCCCGCCTCGGCCCATCGGTAGCTCGTCGATTAAGTCAATTCCCCATATTGCGAAGGGCCAAGGGCTGGTCATTTGAGTAATCTCAGTTGTTGGTAGCCACGGAATCTTAGCAAATTTTTGGCATCTGTCACACTTTTTGACGAAATCTAAGGCGTCCTTGCTTAAGGTGGGCCAGAAATATCCGTATCGGAGTATCTTTTTTGCTAATGTTTGCCCTCCGGTGTGATCTCCGCAGCTCCCCTGATGGATGTTGGATAAGATTTCCTTGGCTTCCCTCCCAGCGACACACCTTAATAACGGGTTAGAGAATCCGCGCCGATAGAGGATGTCTTCTTGTATTGTGTAGCGGGATGCTTTCCTCAAGATTTTCTTGAATTCGTTACGCCCGTTGGGTAGTGTGCCACTTTGTAGGTAGTCTCGGATGGGAGTCATCCAAGTTGCTTCTTCGGTTGCAGTTATCAGATTCACTTGCTCAAAACTTGGGGCCAGTTGCTTTGAGATAGTTACTGCCCCGAAGATGGTGATGTCTCTCACACTTGCTTGCTTTGCCAATTCGTCGACCTCTCGGTTCTCTTCCCGAGGGATGTGTTTGACTAAGTAGTGGTCCAATCGGCTGAGAAGTAACTTGGTCTTCTTTAGATATGCTATGAGTCGTTCCTCTCGAGGTTGGAATTCTCCTAATATTTGATTAACAATAAGTTGAGAATCGCTATAAAGACACAAAGAATTGGCTCCGATTTCTATGGCAATTTCTAGTCCAGCTATCACTGCTTCATATTATGCATCGTTGTTGGTGGCAGCGAACTCCAATCTTATAGCATAGTGCAGTTTGTTTCCCCTGGGAGTGATTATTACCACACCTGCCCCCGAGCCTTGTTCGTTTGATGCACCATCCACAAAGAGATTCCACTTGATATCTTCTGCTATTTCCAATTTCTTCTTATCTTCGTTGGTAGTGAATTCCGCAATGAAATCAGCCATGGCTTGTCCCTTGATGGCGGTGCGAGGGTGATAGGTGATATCATACTGACTTAGTTCAATGCACCATTTAAGTAGTCGCCCAGAAGTGTCGGGACGATGGAGTACCTGCCTCAGTGGTTGATCAGTCAGAACTTTGATGGAATGGGACTGGAAGTAGTGACGCAGCTTTCGTGATGTGATTAGTAAACAGTATGCTAGCTTCTCAAGTTTAGGATATCTGACTTCTGCCCCAGTAAACCTTTTGCTGACGAAGTAAACTGGCCGCTGCGTGCGATTGTCTTCCCTTACCAAGGCTGTGCTTAGGGCGTGAGATGACACAGCAAGGTATAGGTATAATTCTTCGCCTTCGCTTGGAGTCGAGAGTACCGGTGGTTTCTGAAGGTGTTCGATTAGGTTAAGGAAAGCGGTTAAGCATTCGTCAGTCCATTCGAACTTTCCCTTGTCTTTCTTTAGGGCTTCAAAGAAGTGGACGCACTTGTCCGTCGCCTTGGAGATGAATCGGCTTAGAGCGGCCACTTTTCCATTCAAACTTTGCATTTCCTTCCGTGTGGAAGGTATCTTGATATCCCTTAACGCTCGGACTTGTTCAGGGTTTGCTTCTATCCCTCTGGCATGAACGATGAATCCTAAGAACTTTCCTGATGACACTCCGAAGGAGCATTTTAGTGGATTCAACTTCATTCCATATTGTCGAAGTACTTGAAACATCTTGCCTAGGTGGCTTACGTGATCTTTGGCTTTCCTTGACTTTACCAGCATGTCATCCACATATACTTCCATAGTTTGTCCTATTAGCCCTGCAAACATCTTGTTGACGAGGCGCTGGTAGGTGGCTCCTGCATTTTTAAGTCCGAAAGGCATTACCTTATAGCAGTATAAACCCCGGTCGGTGATGAAACTAGTGTGGTCTTGGTCGGGAGCATGCATAGGAATTTGGTTATATCCTGAGTATGCGTCCATAAAAGATAGGAGCTCGTGCCCGGCTGTGCTGTCTACAAGTTTGTCGATTCTGGGAAGTGGGAAGCAATCCTTTGGGCAGGCGTCGTTTAGGTTGGAAAAGTCAATGCAGGTTCGCCACTTCCCATTAGCCTTTTTTACCAGCACCGGGTTGGCGATCCATTCCGAGTAGATAGCTTCTCGTATGAAGTCATTGGCGAGTAGATTCTTTACTTCTTCATCGAGGGCTGCTGATCGCTCTGCCCCCATACTACTCTTTCTTTGTTTTACAGGCGCCTTGGTAGGATCAATGTTTAATACGTGGCATGCTATGTCGGGGGCGATTCCGGTCATGTCAGCGTGTGACCAAGCGAATACATCCAAGTTGTGGCGGAGAAAATCGATGAGTTGTTCCTTCAATTCGGCTTTTAGTTGGGACCCAATTTTCAATAGTCTACTTGAGTCGTGCTTGTCTACAGATATAAACTCCATAGCCTCTGCAGGCTCGGCGGTGGCCTCCTCCTCTTTGTCCCTAGGGTCTAATTCATTGAAAGGGTCGCTGGTATATCGAAGAGGAGGGGCTTTCTTTAGTTGCTATGCTTCTAGACTTTTTGTGCAGAGGGCAATCTCTACACCCTTCCCTTTATCCTTCCTGTGGTTGTTGCGAAGTTCAGTCACATAGCAGTCTCGAGCAACGTCCTGGTCTCCTTCCACTTCCCCTACTCCATTGTCTATTGGAAATTTCATCTTTAGGCACCATGGGGCTAGGACAATTTGGAAGTCAGACAAGGCCGGTCTTCCTAAGAAGGCGTTGTAGGCCGAATGGTTTTCTATTAGCACGAACGTCTGCTTCCGTACAATGGAGCGAGGATGGCTTCCAATCTCAACAAAGAGGTCCAATTGCCCGAGGGGCATCTTAGAATCCCCAGTGAAACCGTGTAGTGGTTTATCGCAGGGAGATACATCCTTCATTGATAGCTTCATTTTGTCGAATGCGTGTTTGAACAGGATGTTTACTGAGCTTCCAGTGTCTAACATGATTCGGTAAACTTCGGCGGGACCAAGTCGGGCAGAGATGACCATGGGATCCATGTGAGGGTACTGCCTTCCTTCTAGGTCACGCTTACCGAATGTGATGTCATTACTTTCTTTCCGCTTCGGGTGGCGCTCTTCCATAACCGAATTGACATAGTCTTTATTGTTTCTAAGCGACTTTCCGTATCTTTCCATCTCTTTGCTCCCGTTGGACACACTCTCTGAATAAGCGTGCCATCCTTTCATCAGAATTTGGAGCAGATAGAAATGAGTTTGGTTCTGTTCTGTGGGATTGATCCCGTCCAGATGACCTGTAGAGGTGGTATCGTCTATCATTCCTCATATTTTCCAGTGGCTGCCTTTGATCTTCTGGGAGCATGCTAGGGTCAGCTACAGTTGGCCCTTGCCTTGATCTTCCCCTGCCGGGTTCTGATCTAAGCACTTCCTCGGGTCCAACTTCGGGCTGGACTCTAGCTCGGCCCCGTTCATTGGCGTTTCCGTGGTTAGGCAGTATGACAGGCTCAGCTACAGTTGACCTCCATCCGGTACCTCCCCCGTTGGGTTCGGTACCAAACGTTTCCTCAGGCCTAACTTCGGGCTGTGCTCGGTCTCGGCTCCTACCATGGCTACTTCTGCCGTTAGCTCCTTCGAAGAAGGAAGATCTTTGTTGTCTCTGAGATCCTCCAGACTGGGACTCGCCCCATGATTCAGTGTTGCGGTTGGATTCTTCAGCGTCCCTTAAGCGTGACATGAGATGGTCCACCAAGGCTTCCTGCTGGGACGTGAAGCGGTTAGTTACTTCAACCACAACTCTGTCCAAATCTGCCCTAGTAATTGCTGCAGGCTGTTCTGTGGCAGGAGTGTTTGGGTTAGCCTGTCCTTCATTTGTTACTGCTGCCGGAGGAGGACGATTTACTTGATTCGTGACAGCTGGATCTGGAAGACTGCTGGATGCGATGTTTTTTCCTTTGTTAACATCTTTTCTCTGTTTGGGAGGCATGTTTTCCAAGTAGCGAACGATGCTGTTAGGAAGACTGTTAAGTGGATGAAGCTGAAGCTTTGAGCTTCTAGTTCTCAGTGAAAGCACCAAAAATGTTTGCACAAAAAATGGACAAACACCTCAAAGTTGTATGATTTAGTAGATCTTATGTTGTTCTTAGTGATTTGACTGATTTATGCAAATATATGAAAAGCAGGGGCTAAACTGTAAAAAGACACGCAGATTTATAGTGGTTCAGCCAGAATGTGCCTACGTCCACTTTATATGTTATTTCTCTTCTCTTATTTTTATTACAAGAACAAAGCTTTGATACAAGTAAAAGAAAGTTGTTTGAAAGTTCTCTCCGTGCTTGAGCTCTCAAACTTGTCCCCCATTGTTGTACCCCTGCCCCTCTATTTATAGAGTGAGGCTGGGGGTAGGGGTCATGGATATATATAACAGCTGGTGGGCCTGGGCTGACGCGACCTGGCCTGGTATTGTTGGTTCGGAAGGAGCATGGTTCGGAACGTCTCGGTCCGGTGGCAGCTGGTTCGGTAGGATGGAGTTGAAGTGAGTTGGTCCGGTAGGAGCATGGTTCGGTAGGAGCATGGTGGAAGTGAGTTGGTCCGGTAGGAGCATGGTTCGGTAGGAGCATGGTGGAAGTGAGTTGGTCCGGTAGGAGCATGGTTCCGTAGGAGCATGGTGGAAGTGAGTTGGTATTTGGTTCGGAGAGACCGGTTGTGGAGTTTTGGTGGAGCTGGTCCGGTTGTAACTTGGATTGGTGGAGGATGGCCTGTTGGTTGGTTCGTTCGTGGCTGTGTTGATCCGGTGATGATGGTTCGGCTAGGCTGGTTCGATGGTAAGAATCCATCCAACACTTTCCAAACCATTTGGTTACTATCCCATACACCAAAATATGTTAAGAGAACAACCAAATAAAATTATCCTAAGTTAAGTTCATAAATCTTCCATTTACACAAGTTAAAATTAAGGGATATCGAAGGGCACCTACAGCGACTATTCTAGCTTCAAACACTTTGAAACATACTTCTATTCAACATACAATCCAAATAACCATTTAAACATCAATTCAAGGCCACGACACATGTTATAGAAAGTAATGAGAGTAATGTTATACAATACAAAGTTGTTATTTGCTTCCAAAAGCAAGAGGGTCCAAAGTTTATAACTTTAATTAGTTAACGCGACTTCAACTTTATATTCACACACACACTATATATATTATATATACATAAAAGATATTGAGATAACTCACCAAAATCCAAGCCTACAACAAGCTTAAACACACAAGAATCAAAGAACCACTTCCTACCATCACAAAAAACCTAAAGATCCAAACTTTAGCTCCAAAATCACAGAGCCAAGCTCACCCTCTCCTCCTTTTCTGACGGCCTCTTCCACTTTGACTTTAGATCCATGCTTCCTAAGTTATTCTATAGTCTTGGTGAAATTTTGGTGAAGTTTGAAAAAGATTTGAACTAACTAGAGAAAGATTAATGAAGAACAAAGTGGATTAGTGATAATCCATTTCCACTATTTTTGATCTTTTATTACATTTGAAGTTTTAGTGAACTATAAAGTGAATACACATGCAATAGCGCCTCCTTTATACGGCCAAGACCCCTTCCCATGTTCCTTGCATGTTTATTTTACTTTACATCTTTACTTCTTTTACTTAACATGTAAGACTTTCCTTAAAAGCTCATTTTCAAAATATCTTCCCGTGACATCACCCATGACATCATCAATATTTTATTTTCCATAATGAAAAAATATTTTTATTTCATATTATTGGTTTCCTATGTGAATAAGTGTGTGTAAAAAAATTTAAACAACTTCTGGTGAGTGAAAAGCTGTTTATCAATAAAACGGTTTTTGGTCACATTACGATATTTCTTCAAAGCAACTATTTCTGTAAACATTTTTCGAAGACAAGTTATCGTTATTAGTTATATAATAAAAGGGGATTGACAAGGTTATTAAATCAATTTAACCATATTTAATCCAAGATTTATATATTTAAATAATTCAAATATTAAATATAAAGTGTTAGAAATTCCAGGTCGTTGCATTCTCCCCTACTTAGAATATTTTGTCCTCGATATCTCAACAGAGCGATAAAAGGAAACTATCACATAGAAATACTTAACGGTATCCAAAATTACAAGCAAATAAAGCCTAGAGTTTGCCCAAGTTCAAAAATCATGTTATCGCACAAGGACGATAAACAATCTACTAAGCATACCTTACGCTCGACAACCTCAGATTATTACTTAGTTGATCATTCATGCCACCTCATAACAAATCAAAGAGTCATTATCTAAACTCTCCATAAGCCAACAAAACATAGTATGCATATACTAAAGCCCGTACGATGTAGGTGGATTATCCATATGCAATATCAATTCCGATCACTTGCACGACCACATAATTTCACTTTCAAACAGTATAAATCACTAGACTTCTCCAGTGTGGACACCCATCACGTTCCTTGATTAGAAACCTCTGTTCTTCTTACCTAGCCATATATTATGATAAAAAACTTTGGGATCATATCAACAATCCGTATCAAATGTTCGCCATCAAGAATCGAGTGAAAAATCCTTGTTCAGACCGGTGCAAGTCACCTTGAAATCATGTAATCGAATTCTAAACCAAGAACTATCATGTGAATAAAACGATCTCCATACAACTTACGTATTTATCTGATTGGTTTCTTAACTATACCAATTTTTTTAATCACATCCATTTATCCAAACAGTATATCTCTTTCAATACTAAAACCATTTATGAAGCATTTCATAAAACATAACTTCAAATTTATAAACATTTTATAATTTAATTTCATACTTGTATAATACTCCACTACATCCTAAGAGTATAAACAAAACATTAAATCCATTTTGCTTAACAAGGATATTCAAAAAATTCAGAATCTATTTTAACTTACTAACTTCTCAGTTCAAAAGTTACAAAAGCTCAACTTTTATATTTTCACAAAAACACTTTGCTTCTAGTTCTATAATAATTCAGAGGTTTCCGACTGTCCAAAATCGCTGAAAATTCCATTTCGTTTTAATAAATGAAGAGTACCAAACAACATATCATAACATGGTGCTCATACCATACTATCCTAATGCATAGGATATATGCATCCATAAAATATCTTAACAAAGTTTCAACTATTTTATTAAACACACTTTACCTAAAAAGGGGAAACATGAAAAGTTTTCAACATTAATTCTAGGCTATTCCACTACCACTTGGGCACCATACATAACATATATATAAATCATTTTTCATATAGAAAGTTTATTTCAAAACTTTTATTAAACTACTCTATATTTTATATCAAATCCCCTTTTAAAAAAAATTAGAACTAAACATTGAGATTTATTTCAAATCATTTTGAAATAATAATAGATACATGTATCTTATGTATATCAAATCATACTTTTGGGATTAAACCAAAACCTCTTTTACTAAAACAACTCTGTAGCATCCCCTATTTAGAAACTTGAAAATGAACGTCGATGATGCCGTAGACATCACCAGAATTATTTCATAGCGACATAAGTGAGTTAGTACATCTAAATCATGCCTTTTGGACTTAGCTAAAATCATTTTTAAAGCGGTATCAAATAATCTGTATAGTGGTACTAAGTATCAAGATGTCAATCTCATAAACCAATTTCCCAAGTGTTTGATTTTAAATAATACTATTGTTATTTTTCCAAAATCTTGAAAATCATTTTCGAAAACACCTGGATTTAAGTTCTCAAAACATCAGTTTAAATCCTCTTCGTTTATAAACCATATTTTATAAACCATACTTATATAATATCACTTTCTTATGTAAAATCTTTTTACAAATGTTTATTTACAAAACATCTTATCTTTCCTTTAGATTAAAATAAATATCTTTCAGTAGATTTAACTTCTAACACAACATTATCACCGAACGTTATATAGTCAAACTGTGAAACTCAATTCATATGGTGTTCGTTTCAATGCATCCACAAATAATGTCTACCCAACCTATGCAGTGAAAAGGTAAAACTTTTCATAAATTGGCCAAGAACAAATCAACAATCAACAAACAATAGTCACCGCTCATAAACTGGCCGAGCATGACTAAGCTAATAAGTCTACAAATGATAATAATGCTTATAAAATGGTCAAGCACTTCAAATCATTCTGCAAAGGATAACAATGCTCATAAACCGACTGAGCATGGCTAAAATAATTAATAAGGGGTAACGAATGAACATTTAATCCCTACATTAATTAAACTATACTTTAAGAATTCATACTTATATAAGTAACCTTATATAAGATCTTTAATTTTCATAGTTGGAATCACCTTTAAGGCATAAGTTTATAACAAATGCAAATACACTCTCATATGTATAATACGTTCAACTCATGCTAGGGCATTCTATTACACTATTTCTTAATGAGTCAAACCCAACTAAAGCCAAGGTTCTTGCTTAACCTTCAGCTTTAATACCAGCTGTAACGACCTGCCTTTTTGACCCTCAAAATATCGACATTAATACATCCATAGTATTCACGTGCCGAGCACCCAAGTGATGGAAAGACAGATTGTTAGGGTAAAATAAAAAGAAAAACAAATGGAACAAGAAAGAAGGAACACAATATGAGAATTTCACATCTGAACGATAACATATAATATCAAAAGGCAGTACAAAACTGTCACTCTAAGATACAAAGCATTTCAAAGTAATAATTATAACTACTATCATCAGCCTGGACAGTTATAACAACCCATCATCACAAATGCTGATACATGCATAACAATAATGCAGTGGAAATAAGAATACTACAGTAGGTGAAACATCCAGCTCGTTCTCCTCGAGTTCCAATAAACATCAATTAAAACCTACCTTTCTAAGACTACTCGAAAGAGCATACGAGGAATTTAGAGAAAACAAAACGCACGCATCAGACATAAGTTTGGTACGAGAAACTCAAGAAATATGCGGCCAATGTATAACGGTACTTTTGAGACCGCACGGAATGTCGTAGTGGTTATCCCCTCAAAAGAATCGTTGGTCTAATAAGTACATAAGTTGATATAATAGATAATGTCTAGGGTGAAGAATATTAATAAAAAATAGCTGTGATGCTTACATTGATCACACTACAACATACTAAGATCACAATCAAAACCATTAAGTTAGGTTCGCATAATGGATTTTCCATGGAGACAGCTCTAATAAGCCGAAGCAGATCTCCATGCACAAGGGTCAGAATCTACCTCCGAGCATCGTAAATCTCTAGATAGAATATACTAATTAGGAAAAACATAGTCGGTCCACGTCTAAAATGTTATCCCAAATTTCATCACTTTTCGTACACAACATCGATGAGCATACTCAAGATATGGAGTGATAATGTCCTATCGTGGGTTAGCTAAACCTCGGACTATGAGGCCTAGTCTGTATTCTATCATTTCTGATATCGAGGCTACATTTTGGCATCCCTCAAATGAGTCTTCATCACTCAAATAGTTCTCGAATCTCCACATTGATTCCTGCAAAAGTCCTCCGACGAATGCTAATGCTAACCTCCCCCTAGGACTTAACCTTAGGATAGGAAGTTTAACTCATAGCATTCCACTTCACAACTGCTTTCAAAACATAGAACTCGTATATCAGTATTGAAGTGATTTTCGAGAAGTAAAACACTTACCCATCCCGCTTCAAAACCAAATCTATCGATTTATGGTTAAGTTCGATATTCGACTAATCGATTATCAAGTTCAAAATAGAAGATCGCATATGGAAACCAAGTCTCGTATACTTGTAATGTTTCCGACAATTTCAACTCACGCTGTCCCTCGGTCAAGAGTGAAGCTAATAGGTTAGAGCATTATTGCTTCTACACCCTACTCGAACAACAGTCTTAACTCTCACAGATAGACTAGCCTGCTTCATCGAGTTTTAGTGCTATGTATACGACTAAATACTTTCCATAACGAATAAACATACAAAGCATGATTAAGTCACTTTAGCAACTTCTAATCCCTTTTTGTTTAATTAATCCTTTTATTAATTAAAACCTTTTTTATTAGCAAAATTTCTTTTACCTTATAAAACATCATTTGTCAATCACTACTATGCATTTGTACTCTTCCAATACTTCAAAAAGTATTCGTATACTTATCTCAAATGGTATAAGTATATTCATAAATCATTAAAAAGATTTCTTACTTTAAATCTTTACTTTTTCTATCTTTTTCCAAATGATTCCATACTTATAATTTCCTTCAAAATATCCATTTTAAGGATATAAGTACTTTCACAAAGCTATTCAAATGGTTTAAGACTAATGTTACTTAAACATTGTCACTACAAACCCAAAACCATTTCACTTATGCTTATCTTTAAAACATCCTTTTAAAGATCTATTTACATTCATAATTATAATTAAAAAGAGTTAAAGATGAATGTCGTTGATACATTGTCATAAGAAACCAAAACCATTTCATACTTGTTGTTATCTTTAAAAACATTCTTTAAATATCGAAGTTAATATTTGGTTAAGTTCGGTATTTGACTTGTCAACTATCCAATTATAAAGACGATCTTTTATTGAAATCAAGGTTCGTGCACTTAACACATTTCCAACATTCCAACTTATACTATCCATTGGTCAAGAGTGAAGCTAGGTAAGTTAGAGCACCAATTGCATATTAAAGCCTTGCCTAGACACTTCATTCTTATCTCTCGTAGATAGACAAGTCTACCTCGTCGGCTTTTAGTGTTAAGTATAGTATTAATGACTTTCATAATCGAGTAAACAAACAAGATGATCAACACATTTCCAACATTCTTGACTTAACTATTCCTCAATCAAGAGTGGAGCCGGTGGGTTAGAGAATAATTGCTTCTAAACCCAACTCGAACCTTAATCATAACTCTCACAAATAGATAAGTCTACTTCGTTGGCTTTTAGTGTTAAACATAGTTAATTACTTTTTCAAAACTTATATATATATAAATACTTTAAAACTACTTGTAAATAAGCTTTAAATATCTATGTAAAATGTTGCTTGAAAATAACTAATTTATAATTTGATGAAAGTAAATAAAAACATGTTTTATATTATAAACCTCTTTACTTCAAAAATTCATAAGTAATTACTATAAATATATTTAAACTTCAAAAAAACTTTAGAATACCAAAAAATATGTTAGAAAACATTACTAAAAAGATTAGGAAAAATACAAACTTAAATATCATTTTAAGACACTTAAAACCTCGAGCAACTTACCATAGCATTTACAAATGAAATTAAAAGTCTTTGACAACGAACAACATAGAAAAATGCAAACTTTGCGACCAATTTTAACCACTTAAACAAATGATTTAAGACACAAATTTTTACCATAAGTACTACCATTAGTGTACTTAAAATCATGGAAAGAAACCCCTAAGAATATCTTTCAATTTATTTATAAAACTTCCCGAAAACAAAGTATTTCAAAGTGTTCATATAGCAACCTTCTTCTCGCTATAACTTTTTGCAACTTAGTACTACCAGTTAGTGAATGATATGAACTTCCATATTTTTCTATAATTACACTTATATTACTTATCAAAGATTCAAGGAAGACCCTAGGATGTCACTCAAAGTTGACTTTGAAAATCGTTGAACACAAGGCATTTTCAAATTGCATCCATAGCGACCTTTTTGCTTCTAACTTTCACAACTTTGTTTCACAATTTATATAACTTTCCAAACCATTTATTTACTCTCCCATACACCAAAATATGTGCAGAGAACAACCAAATCAAATTAACCCAACTTAAATACATAAATCTTCCATATACACAAGTTAAAGTTAAAGGATATCGAAGTGCACTTATAACGACTATTCTCGTTTCTAACACTTTCAAACATACTTCAATCCAACACACAATCCAAAGAACCATTTAAACATCAAATCAAGGCCATGCCACATATTATAGAAGATAATGGAGTGATGTTATACAATATAAAGTTGTCATTTTTTTCAAAAGCAAGAGGGTCCAAAGTATATAACTTTAATTTGTTAATGTCACTTTAACTTTATATTTGCACACACATACACACACATATAGTATATACAAATAAGATAGTGAGATAACTCATCCAAATCCAAGCCTACAATAAGCTCAAACACACAAGAATCAAAGAACCACTTCCTACCATCACCAAAAGCCTAAATATCGAACCCTTTAGCTCCAAAAACCACGAAGCCAAGCGCCCCCTTTCCTCCTTTGCTTACGGACTCACCGAGATCCCCCATTTTTCTCATCTTTATTACACTTTAACTTTAGATCCATGCTTTTAAATGTGTTATAAGGTGTTAGTGAAGGTTTGGTGATGTTTGGAAGATATTTGAACTAATTAGAGAAAGATTAGTGAAGAACAAAGTGGATTATTGTTAATCTACTTCCACCATTTTTGATCTTTTATTATATTTGAAGATTTAGTGAATTATGAAGTGAATACACATGCCTTAGCCCCTCTTTTACATGACCAAGACCCTCTCCCATGTGCCTTGCATGCTTATTTTACTTTATACCTTTACGTCTTTTACTTAACATGTAAAACTTTCCACAAAGGCACATTTTCAAAATATCTTCCTATGACATCGTCAATATTTTATTTTCCATAAATGGAAAATATTTTTGTTTCATATTATTGGTTTCCTAGGTGAATAAGTGTACGTAAAAAGATTTGAACAACTTTTGATGAGTAAAAAGCTGTTTATCAATAAAACAATTTTCGATCACATTATCGATATTTCTTCAACGTAACTATTTTTTTAAACATTTTTCTAAAACAAGGTTACCATCATTAGTTATATATTAAAAATGGGTAAACGAGGTTATTAAATAAATTTAATCATATTTAATCCTAGATTCAAATATTTAAATAATTCACATATTTAATACGAAGTGTCTGAAATTCTAGCTCGTTAGGTAGTCACTCTACTATAAAAAATCCTTTCGGTCTCTTCAAATATGTGCATTGAACTCTTAAAGTGCATCAGATATGAAAAGTAGACGCAACCTGATAAATTGCTTACTTGTCGCTTCAACTTCATTTGAGGTTGTACCATTGACAAACCATCTCTAGTTCTTGGACTACCATGTTATTGTGATAATTTGCATACTAGAGTTAGTTGGTTAATTCACCCTTTGTAACACCCCATATTTTTGGAGTGATATTATGTAGGCTTAAATAAGAATGAAAATAATTTAAATAATAATCAAAGAAATTATTAATAGAATTACTCAACAAAGTATTTAACTAATTAAGTGTAGTTAGGCACTTAAAATATTAGTTAAGTTGAATTACCAATACAATTATACGATAAAGAGTCATTTTTTGTTGATAAAAATGATAAAGAGTTGTTATAAGTGAATAGAAATAAATGATGGAAATTAGGATTTTGCTTAATCGGTAAGAAGTAGCCTGGACCTATTAAGAAAACCCCACATCTCTTCAATCATTTCTCCCGTAATCAAAGACATAAACCAAATGCAAAAGAGAACAAAAATGGAGCTCATTTACAAAGGGAAAGAAGAAACTAAAGTAAGACAACTTCAAAGATGAAGTTAATCATTTTAAGAAAGGAAACTAAGCTAAATCTTTATATTTGGTGAGTAATATTAACCCTAATTTCAGTTTCACCATAGATATGCTCAAATTTGTATTTTATTCATGTTTAATGGTCTAAATGCTTGAATAAGGATTGCTTATTTGATGTGAATAAACATATATGTTTTATATGAAAGTTAGTAAACCATTTTTTTCATTATTAACATATAGATTCAAATTATTATAAATTTTAGATATGATGTATAAAATGCGATTTTAAGTATGGGTTTTAAATTTGGAAGCATTATCATCTTTTTATGATTAATTATGAATTTTCCAAGGGTAAAATGAGCTAATTTAGAATTTAGTTAATCTGAAATATGAAAATTATTCATTTTACCTAAAATTTTCATATGTGATAAATAAATTCGAAATTGACTTTTGAGAATTTTTCTAGATTTTATTTCATGTAATTTAATTAATTCTAATATAAGACAGTTCTCTGAAATATGTTGAAGAAATAGATAAACGGAAAGGAAGAAAAATACAAGTGGCAAATCATATCAAAAAGATATTACTTTATTAAGTAACAAATTATTTTTTAATATAATTATAAATCTGCCATTCGTGTTTATGTTAGCTTAAAGAGACATGTTTCAGTACCCAAGTTTGTTATGTTTTCACTTTCGATAAAGCCATGTTTTTGTTGACTTATAACCAATGTTCTCGCTAGTATATAATGTGTTTTCGGCAGCACAAGAAAGCATATCGTTTTTACGCTGGATTTATGTTTGTGGTAGTTTTAAGTCCGCTAGCATATGACCTATGCTTCCATTAAGCAAAGTACACCGTTTTCTCATTAATAAATATGTTATACTTTCATTAGCTATATGTATGTTTCATAAGCAAAAAAATAATTTCTTTAACTTACAAGTTACATTTCCAATAGCTTATAAAGTACATGCTTTCGTTAAGCAAAAGTGCATGTTTTGTTAAGCTAGAAGTACATGTTTTTACTAGCAAAATAGGTTTTCATTAGGTCAAAGGCGTATACCTTCGTTAACTAAAGTGAATGTTTTTGGTAACATGTATATGCAGCTGTATTTCCATTAGCATGTAATGTTCATCTCCATTATCTAAAGAGTAAGACACTGCTAGTGTTGTGAGGTGTGATTTTGTTAACATTCACATATACTTTCATCGACAATATAAGTATACTTTCAATAACATTTTGGATGTCAATCTTCGTAGTTTTAGATTTATTTTTTATATAAAATTTGAGTTTGAAGATGTAAAGCAACAAGATGCTATGTTAAATTAAAATGTAAAAACATAGAAAGTATGGAAATTAATGAAGCTAAAGATAAGCTAACGAAATGATAAAAGTATATCTTTGATTTGACATATTAAATAAATCGATTTATTTAAAGAATTGAAGCATTTATTTGATCAAAATGTAAGGGTATATTAATGGTGTAGGTTACACTATTATTTTATATAAAGAATGTAGTGACAAATTAGAGTTTTGGGCAGCGGAAGCAGAACACCCAATGATATACTCTGTCGATAATCTCAACAATTCCAATCCAACAAAGTGAATAAAAAGAAAAATCAAAGAGCAAACAATATAGATAGAAGACATAAAAGAAAAGAACACACCGATATAACGAGGTTCGGCTATGCCTACGTCCTCGGACCCAACAACCTTTGTTACTTCTTCACTTCAAGGGGGAGTACAATATGGGAAAGAAAAAAATCACTAAATATAAATTTCTCACCCTACAATAGATACATAAATAGGGATCTTATTGAAGATATTTTGTGGAGAACTCTCTTGTTTTCTTGTGATTGATAAAAGATGAGCAAAAGTCTTCATATTTATACGAGCAAGAATGAGGATTGCCTTAGGGATGATGATGAAATGTTTTCGGATTTGCTTGATTTGATTTCAACACAAATCTAACATATTTGTGTTTGTTTCCCCATATATCTTTATTTGATTGATTCCTCAAATCAATTAATATCTATTATGATATTAATTGATTCTCTTTCCAATTAGTTTCCCATAATTGACGGATTATGGAAATCAATTAATATCTTCTCCTTAATAAATTTGGAATAGATTTAAATCATCCAAATCTAACACTCCACCTCGATTTAAATATATTCATCAATCAACAAAATTGGTTGTTGGGTCAGCACCCTATGGTGCTAAGTATCTTATACCACACTAATCAAGTTTGAGCAATGCTCAAACTTGTCCTTTGGAACCGACTTTGTCAACATATCAGCTGGATTGTCTTTTCTGTATATCTTTGATAGCTTTATCTTATTTCTCTCTTCTTCAAGCATGAGAAAGAAACTCCTAACATCAAAGTGCTTTGTTTGTGAGCTGTAGGCTTGATTTTCAACAAGATGAATGGCGCTCTATCCGAAAATAACTCCACCATCTTCTACATCATTGATAAATCCTCCAAAAGCTGCAACAAATACAATCCTTCCTTGGTCGCTTCCATAATAGAAATAAGCTCTACTTTAGTGGTTGATAAAGATACAACGGACTGTAGCTTAGATCTCCAAGAAATCGGGCCTATGCCAAGTGTATAAACATAGCCCGAAATTGATTTTCTACCATCTCTATCCCCATCATAATCTGAATCACAATAACCCCTTAGAGTTATGTCGCTACCTCCAAACAAAAAGCCAATATCAGAAGTGCTTCTCAAATATCGTATAATCCACTTTACTGCTTGCCAATGAGTCTTGCCTGGGTTAGACATGTATCTACTAACAACACCAACCGCATGAGCTAAATCAGGCCTTGTGCATACCATAGCATACATAAGGCTTCCAACTGCACTAGAGTAAGGAATATTAGCCATATTCTTTTTGTCTTCATCCGATCTGGGACATAAACCTCCGGATAGTTGAAATTGAGAGACTAATGGAGTAGCCACTGTTTTAGCCTTCTCCATACCAAATTGAGATAGGACTTTCTCGATATGCTAAGTTTGAGTTAGCCTCAAAACTTTTTTCTTTCTATCCCTCTAAATCTCCACCCCTAAAATTCTCTGTGCATTTCCCAAATCTTTCATATCAAACTCCTTGTTGAGCTCCATCTTCAATTCTGAAATCCTAGTCATGCTCTTAGAAGCTATCAGCATATCATCAACATAAAGCAACAAATAGATGATGTCTACATTACACTTCTTAAAATAGACACATTGGTCCTTAAAGCTTCTAGAGTAACCATGTGAGGTCATAAACTTATCAAATTTCTTATACCACTGTCTAGGAGACTATTTTAAACCATAAAGAGATTGTTAAGCTTACAAACATGACTGGGCCTACTGCTGTTAATGAACCCCTCTGGCTCTTGTAGGTAAATGTCCTCCTCGAGGTCACCATGCAAGAATGCTGTCTTGACATCTAGTTGCTCCAACTCCATGTTGAAGTGGGCAACCAATGCCAAAAGACTGTGAATGGAAGTGTGTGTGACAACTGGAGAAAAAATATCATGGAACTCCACACCTTTCCTCTGAACATAACCCTTCGCCACTAATCTCGCCTTATACCTCAAGTCACCATTGCCACCATCTTTCACGTTATAGATCCACTTACATCCAATTGCTCTCTTACTGGAAGGAAGTGGCACTAAATCCCATGTGTGATTTTTGTGCAAAGACTCAATTTCCTCCTCCATAGCTACTAACCAACTGGAACTACCAATTGAACTAATGACATCTCGATAGTCTCTGGGCTCATCATGAAATATGCTTAATGCATAGGCTGCCATGTCATCGAAGTCAATGTCTTCAATGCTTAATCCCACAAAATCATCAAGTCATCTGGTCTTTTCCTCTCTCTAGTTGGTTGAGTTTGAATTTGAGCTCCACCTTGAGATTGATCCTCTATCCTCTCCTCATTAACCACGGTGTCATCGTGTGACAACCCGGGATTTTTGGCAGTATTATTTTAATAAATATTTAATGTGATTAATTAAAATATAACTTATCTTTTAAAACTAATATATATTTGTGTATTGGGAAGAAATATTGATTTGAAATTTACAATAAAGAGTTTCAAATTATTTAAAAAAAATGAAACCTATCTTGTTTACCTAAATGAAGTAAGCTCTGCCTACTGACATTTGATTTAAATATATAGTTATGAGGTAATCTAAATAATAAGGGTTGAAATAAAATGAATCTTATCAATATTGCATCTAAGTATAAAACAAATATATTGTTTAAAAGAAATATAAATATATATAGACTTAAGAAAATATGACTTTGACACAAGTATAAAAATAAATAATAAATAAGTAAATTGAATGTTAAATAGTTAAACTTTAAATAAATAATAAGTATTGATGTTAAATAAATATGTCAAATAAGTTTATAGTCATGTAAAATAGGAAATGAACATTTAAATCAAGTGTTGATAGTTTAAGTTAGAAATAGAAATAAAACAAATATACATAAGATAAATTACATAGTTTTGTAAAATATAAAGTGAATACACTAGAAATATATTCAAATATGTAGGCTTGACAAATAAGAAACCAAGTGTTAACACCTGTTTTTCAACGACCTAGCACTCAGCGGTATACGACTTACCGATCTAAAGGACTCAAGCGACTTAAACAACTCAAGGCTTCAGCGACCTAACGAGATAGCAAGCTAAGAGACCCACCGGCTCAACGATCTACAAGCTAACGACCTAACGAGTTAGCGACCTAGCGACCTAGCGACCTACCGAGTTAGCGACCTAGCGACCTAGAAATTCAGGAGAAGGGAACGACTTAACATGCTCCGGAGTAAAGCCACACGACCTGCCTCTTCAATTAGGTCGCCCACGACCTAATCCAACCGAGATAACTTCTGTATTTACAACATTAGGTCGCTCACACCTAGTATCTCACCCAGAATGGCTCCACTAAGTCGCCAGCGACTTAAGTTAACTTGGGATGACCCTTAGGTCACTCGCAACCTACGACCTAACCTCCAGATTTTCCCTATAAATACCCCGCCTACTCCATATTCAAGGGGGACCTTTTTTCCAGACTTTGAAGTGCCAAAACTCTACTGCATTCACGACCTCTACAACTCCTCTACTACCAAAAACATTCCAAACTACCTAAAGAGAAGATCAACTACATTCAAGATGGATTCCAGAATCTCTTTTGCATTGTAGTGCTAATTACTTGTATCGATTGTTGAGTAATCGAAGGAATTCTTGTAAAAGCTTGTAATCGAACCTGTGATAAAGAAATAAAGTGGACGTAGGCTTAATTTTGAGCCGAACCACTATAAAACTGCTGTTTCTTTACTTTTCTGCTATTCTCTGTTTATTTTTTGTTCTCGTACCAACGGGTGATGCTTTCACTTTACTAATACTCACACTGGGGTGTTAGCGTTCGATTTTTACGTTAACATTTTTGGTGCTTTCACTGAGAATTGAACTCAGGGGTGTTCTCACCATTTCTTCGCAAAGATTTGTTGAAAGACTCTCCTTAAAAACCAGAAGTCGATCTGAAATCATGGCTCCTGGAAGAAAGAGTAGATCCACTAGATCCGGAGATGCTTATGACAGGGCTGCCTCTTCTCCGGCGCCAAATCAGCCGATTCCTACTGTTGGAGTCACAAGGGCCGAACTTGATGATGTTGTGTCTGGGTTATACCAACAAATGGAAGCTCAAAATGCTTTGATGATGGATAGGTTAAACGCTCTGCTTGGGGCTAACCAACAACCAGAAAATAATGAACCAACCTTTGCTGAAGATACTCATGACTCCCAAGAGAAAAGTATTCCTCCAAGGGCAGCAGACACCGCCGAAGGGGCACCTCCCCAAGCTGGAGGTTCAAGGCCGCAGCCACCTCATCGCGAACGTTTGTTCAGGCAAACTTCCGAAAAAGTGGCTGACGTCTGCCTGGCAAGGCCTCTGAAAGATGAGGAATACCTATCAGGAATGGTTCGCCAAATTATGAAAGAAAGTATGCAAAGGGATGAAGATGAAAATGACTGGGGATTTGCTCCAAGCAAGACTTCGTTTACCGAAAGAATTCTAAAAGCTGAATTTGCAAAGAAATTTGTTCCCCCTACTATCCTAGCCTATCGGGGGACAAGCGACCCAAATCAGTTCTTGTACAAATACGACTGGCATATGACAGGTGCCAGGGCAACAGATGAGATTAAATGCAGATATTTTCCTATCTATTTGGAGTGGGTGGCTCTACTTTGGTTTACAAAGCTACCAGTCTGATCTGTGAATCAATTCTCTGACTTAACTCGTAAATTCAAGGATCAGTTCAGATTGTATGCTTCAAAAGCTAAGGACATAATGTCATTGTCCAACCTTGAACAAGCTCCTGGGAAATCTATTAAATCTTTCTTGAACTGCTTCAACATAGCCTTGGCTGAAGTGGATAATGCTGAGCCTCGAATGATTCTAACTTACTTGATGCGAGCCATCGATAAATCTAGTGAATTCGGAAAATGGTTGAAGATGAAGGAACCAAATTTGCTTGAGAAGTTTTATAAGAAGGCTGACGAATTTATGCGTCTGGAGAATCTTTCTGCACCAGTAAAGGTGGTTGTGGCTGAAATTGAAAACAACAATGTGGCTGAAGCTTCTAATAAGAAAGAATCTGATGGTCAGAAGAGGGAAAATAACGGTGGGAAAAAGCAGAAAGATATGAAGAAACCACGCCGTTTTGGACCTTCGGACTTTACTCCTTTGACTGATATCCCAGAGAACATCTTCTTCGCAACCAAGGATGCCATCGAGTACCCTGAGCCACCTAAGATTAAGCTCGGAAAATATTTTGTGCCTAATGGAAGGTTCTATCAATTCCACAACCAACCTGGCCATGACACCAACGAATGTCGCCATCTAAAGAACTTGATTGAAGAACCGTTGAGAGAAAATAAACTGCAATAGTATGTCAAGAAAAACAGAGGTGATCCGGCCTCATCCACTCAGGGGCAGCGACTTCCTGCTCGTCAATCTGGCTCAGGTGAAAAGGCTGTAGTGCAGGAATCTGAAAGGCCTGTTATTAATGTAATCACATGGGGTCCTCACCCAGCAGACAGAAGTTGGGGAGAGATGGAGAGCTATGCTCATGCTCTGAGACACACCCCGAAAGAAGAAACTGTTTTTGTCTTGGAGGATGTTGTGCCTTCAAAACAGCAAAGAACTTTTCATGATGACATCGTATTCAGAGCTAGAGATTCTGTGGGAGTTGAGGCTCCCACCATGGATCCTTTGGTAATAACCGCCGGTATCGGACCAGCTATTGTGAGAAGAGTGCTTGTTGATTGCGGCGCTTCTTGCAATATCCTCTTCAAAAAGACCTTTGATCAAATGAAAATTCCGATGGCTGATGTTCAAGCTTCTTTGCAAAAAATTGTTG
Organism: Allium fistulosum; assembly: GCA_030737815.1. Taxonomy (NCBI): domain Eukaryota; kingdom Viridiplantae; phylum Streptophyta; class Magnoliopsida; order Asparagales; family Amaryllidaceae; genus Allium; species Allium fistulosum. Next base: position 77,411,204 of record CM060908.1, on the reverse strand, counting down.
GGTTCACTGGGGAACCTAAACAACCCATCGGAACCGTCGACTTATTTGTAGAACTTGGTGAAGGGGAAAGAAAAGTGGTCCGTAAGCAAACTTTTGTTATTGTTGATGAATTTTCTGCTTATAACGCCTTCTTGGGACGACCAACTCTTGCTGCATTCAAAGCTATTCTCGCCCCGTGGTGCCTAACTATGAAATTCGCCGCTGATAACGGCGTTGGTGTTTTGAAGGGGGACCAGGATGCTGGGCGGGAATGTTATCTCACAGAGTTGCGGGAGGCGAAGAAGAGAGAGATGGGAAAGGGTGCGGAAGCTCCGCTCCGCATTAGAGAACCCACCTTGTAGCAATTGCGGGGTGGACCCTTCACTGGTGAGCATAGTGGTGCGCGAAAAGAAATTGATCCCATAAAGACCAGTGCAGGGGAGAATAGAGTGGTGCCGGTAGAGATAACGGTGCCAATACCTGTTGACCAGAAAGATCCAAACAAGGTTCTAAATGTGGGTTCACAACTCAGTGCGACAGTTCAGAATATGCTAATATCATTCTTGAAAGCAAACCTGGATGTATTCGCTTGGAGTCATGCTGACATGTGTGGAATATCTCCAGAAATCGCAGTACATGCTTTAAATATTGATCCGAAGTTCACACCCGTAAAGCAGAAAAGAAGAACCCAGGGTCCTGAAAGGTCAACAGCATTGAAAGAAGAAGTAGATCGGCTCATGGAGAATTGCTTCATCAGAGAATCCACTTATCCAAATTGGGTTTCTAATCCGGTGTTGGTTTAAAAAGCAAATGGAAAGTGGAGAGTGTGCATCGACTTTTCAGACTTGGACAAAGCATGCCCCAAGGATTGTTTCCCGTTACCCAGGATTGACCAATTGGTGGATGGAACAGCCAGGCACGAATTATTGTCTTTTATGGATGCTTACTCAGGATACAATCAAATTATGATGCATGAGCCAAATCAGGAGGACACGAGCTTCATCACCGATGTTGGTCTTTACTGCTATAAAGTCATGCCCTTCGGACTAAAGAACGCGGGGGAAACTTATCAGAGACTCATTAATGCCATGTTCAAGCCTCAAATTGGCAAGACTATGGAAGTGTACGTTGATGATATGTTAGTGAAATCAAAGAAGGCAGTAGACCACATGGACCATCTGGCAGAAATGTTCACGATCCTCTGAAAATATGGGATGAAGCTGAATCCTCTGAAATGTTCATTCGGGGTTGAGTCCGGAAAATTCTTAGGTTTCATTGTAAGTGCTAGGGGCATTGAAGCTAATCATGCTCAGATCACTGCCTTAAGAGAAGTCAAACGCCCTAGAACAAAGAAGGAATTGCAAAGCCTCAACGGGAAAGTCGCTGCTTTGAGTCGATTTATTTCCAAAGCCACAGATAAATGCATTCCCTTCTTTGATGCTCTGAAGAAAGGAAAGAAGAATTTCGAATGGACTCCTGAGTGTCAAAAAGCTTTTGATGAGCTGATTCATCATATGGAAACACCTCTAGTACTTTCTAAGCCCAACAATGGTGAAGATCTATTCATATACTTAGCAGTTTCATCCCATGCTCTTAGTGCAGCGTTGGTACGAGAAGACGCAAAAGTCCAGCGTCCGGTTTATTACATCAGCAAAAGATTCACTGGGGCAGAGATGAATTATTCGAAGTTAGAAAAGCTCGCCTATTGTCTATTGATCGCATCCAGAAAGTTGAGGCCATACTTCCAGGCTCATCTTATTAAAGTCCTCACTGATCAACCTCTAAAGCAAGTCCTATTTCGCCCTGAAACTTCGGGTCGTCTTATGAAGTGGAATATTGAACTCAGTCAATACGATATCACCTACCATCCCCGAAGAGCAATCAATGGACAAGCTTTAGCAGATTTCATTGTAGAATGCACAGATAAAGGTGGCAGTGAGGAAGAGGTAACTGATGACATTCCGATCCGATGGAAATTATATGTTGATGGTGCAAGAAATGACTACTGTTCCGGAGCTGGGGTTGTGCTTGAAACCCCTGAAGGGCGGTCATTATGTTATGCATTGAGATTAGAATTTCCTTCGACAAATAATGAAGCAGAATACGAAGCTTTTATTGCCGGCTTGAAGATTGCTAAAGAACTGAACATCAAAGTATTGCAGATTTTCAATGATTCCCGGCTTATTGTATGCTAAGTCAAGAAAGAGTTTCAGACTAAAGGAGGAAATCTGCCTGCTTACTTGTCAAAGCCCTGGGAGCTTCTCGATGCTTTTGATCATTATACCATAAGCCATATACCCCAGGAAGAGAACATGAAGGCAGATTCTCTCATGAAATACTCAAGCTCTGGCGAAGCTCAATTATTGGGATTGGTCCCTGTAGAAGTCTAGGCAGCTCCGAGTATTGATGAGATGGATATTGACTGGATCATGGCTATATCTCAAGAACATGAGTCATGGATGACCCCGATCAAGGAATATCTACTCAACGGTTCATTGCCAGAAAACTCAAAAGAACGCTAGAAGCTGTTAAGAAAAGCCCCGAGATATTTAATTCAAGGCGACCATTTATACAGACAAGGATTCTCGATGCCATTGCTCCGATGTGTGACCAAAGAAGAGGCTAAGACAATTTTTGCTGAAGTGCACGAAGGAGAGTGTGGGGATCATTCAGTTGGCCAAACTCTTGCAAAGAAAATTCTCCGCTATGGGTATTTTTGGCCGGATATTAATCGAGATGCTGCTAGCTACTCCCGAAAGTGTGACAGATGCCAGAGATTTGCAAAAATCCCAAGAGCACCTTCCACCGTGCTAACACAGATGGTCAGTCCATGGCCATTCGGCATTTGGGGGATAGATCTCATTGGGCCTATGCCGATTGCCAGATCCGGAATCAAATATGCCATTGTTGCTGTTGATTATTTCACTAAATGGGCTGAAGCTGAACCATTGGCTACTATTACCTCTAAAAAGATGATAAATTTTATGACTAAAAATATCATTTGTAGGTATGGTGTGCCTCAGAAGATAATAACAGACAATGGTACCCAATTCGAAAGCGAAGAATTCCAGGAATTTGCAGGCGATTCAAGATTCGAAAAAGCTTCTCAACAGTGGCTCATCCGCAGGCAAACGGGCAAGTGGAAGTAGTGAACAAAATCATCAAATCAACCATCAAAAAGCAACTGGAAAAGGCAAAAGGTGGTTGGGTTGATAAGCTGCCACTAGCACTATGGGCATATAGGACTACCCACAAAACTGCGACTGGGCACACTCCATTCTCATTAGCATATGGATCGGAAGCAATGATTCCAGTGGAAATAGAGGTCCCCTCACACAGGAGAATTCATTTCAACCAAGCTGAAAATGAAAAGCTGCAACTCGAAGCACTTGACTTACTTGATGAAATAAGGAAAGAAGCTGAACTCAGAGTCGCAGCTCAACAACAAAGGATAGCCAGGCACTTCAATTCTAAAGTTCGTCGACGCAGCTTTGAAATTGGGGATCTAGTCTTGAAAAGGATCATGACAGCAACAGGAGTGTTTGGGCCAAACTGGGAAGGGCCGTATGTCATAGGCAAAAAAACTTCTTGATGGCACTTTCAAACTCACAACTGTCGAAGGAGATCCAATCCTAAGAGCCTGGAACAGCAACCACTTGCGTCCATAGTTTACTTAAAAAGCTATGCTTAAATTTGTAAAATAATTCTGGATGTATCATTCTTGTATTGTAAGCCATTGTAAAATCAGTGTGACTCAGCAATAAGAACTATAAAGTGGACGTAGGCCCAATTCTTGGCCGAACGACTATAAATCTTGTGTCTTCTATTACTATATAATGCCTGTCTCATTTCGATGTGCAAATATTTTAAATATGTTGCTAAAATATCAATTTAATATTGCAGGCAATCAAAGCAAAGCTTACCTATTCAACACAAGCGATTCCCATAAATCACTCAACAAACAAATGTCAAGCCATAAAAATTACAGACTCAATTCCTACACAAGAAGGACTTCATACGAACGGTTGGTGATTCCACCAAAGGGGCACCTTCCCAAAGGAAGGCACCAGGCCCTTGCTAACTGACTGTGATCGTTTGTGCAAACAGACATCCGGTCAAGTGGCTTGCGTCTGCCCGTGGATTCACTCAACCATGAAGTACACTTCCCTGCAAAAATCAAATAGCTTACCAAAGAAAGGAGCATGCATTTGAGAATGATAACGAGGAATCGCTAAGCGGCAGTTGATGAAAAGACAAGGACAAGCAGACGAAAACAGCCGAAATGGAATCTTGTTTCTCACCCAAGAATGTTGGTGGGACCACCCAAGGGGGCACCTTCCCAAGATAGAAGGTTCCAGGCCCTTGTTAATTGATTGCGATCGTTTGTGCAAATAAACATCCAGTCGGGTAACTTGCGTCTGCTCCGTGGATCCACTTAACTGTGAGATGCAACTTCCTGGCAAACAAAACAATAAAGCCCTCTCCAGAGGCACAAAGCCCTCTTCAGAGGCACACAAACAAAGACCCCCAATGGGGCAAAAGCCCTCTAACGAGGCACGCCCAAATCGAAATGCTTCTCTCACCCAAGAATGTTGGTGGGACCACCCAAGGGGCACCTTCCCAAGATAGAAGGTTCCAGGCCCTTGTTATTTGATTGCGATCGTTCGAACAAACGAGCATCCAGTCGGGTAACTTGCGTTTGCACCGTGGGACCATTTGACTGTGAGAAAGTAACTTTTAGGCAAAACAAACAAAGCCCACTTCGGAGGCACACTTCACCAAGTTGAAGTGCCAAACAAAAGACCTCCAACAAGGCAAAAGACCTCTAACGAGGCACAAGCTTTCTTCGGAGGCACAACTCTTCGGAGGAGCCCTCTTCGGAGGCAAAAGACCTCCAACGAGGCACAAGCCCTCTTCGGAGGCACAACTCTTCGGAGGAGCCCTCTTCGGAGGCAAAAGACCTCCAACGAGGCACAAGCCCTCTTCAGAGGCACAACTCTTCGGAGGAGCCCTCTTCGGAGGCAAAAGACCTCCAACGAGGCAAAAGACCTCCAATGAGGCACAAGCCCTCTTCGAAGGCACAACTCTTCGGAGGAGCCCTCTTCGGAGGCAAAAGTTCGGAGGCAAAAGACCTCCAACGAGGCAAAAGACCTCCAACGAGGCACAAGCCCTCTTCGGAGGCACAACTCTTCGGAGGAGCCCTCTTCGGAGGCAAAAGACCTCCAACGAGGCAAAAGACCTCCAACGAGGCACAAGCCCTCTTCGGAGGCACAACTCTTCCGAGGAGAGGCAAAAGACCTCTAACGAGGCACAAGCCCTCTTCGGAGGCACAACTCTTCGGAGGAGCCCTCTTCGGAGGCAAAAGACCTCCAACGAGGCAAAAGACCTCTAACGAGGCACAAACCCTCTTCGGAGGCACAACTCTTCGGAGGAGCCCTCTTCAGAGGCACAAGTCCTCTCCCGAGGCACAACAAAAAAGCCCTCTCCCAAGGCACAACAAAAAGCCCTCTTCGGAGGCACATTCCTACCCTCAACGGTGAAATGCTAAACAAAGCCCTCTAAAATGGCACGTCAAAAAAAAAAGTTTTCTTCAGAAGCCCGCTTCACTACAAAGAGTAATCCACTTTTCAGAAAATAAAAGTGGCCATCTCTGAAAGTTGAAGTGTGTTAATTCTTTTTTTTAAAAAAAAGGAAAAGAAGAAAACTTCTCAAATACAAGGCACACTCCGCTAAAGCAGAATAATATTTCCTCAAAACGGAAGAATTATTCTCCAAATCGAGAATGCAAGCCTTTTCAAAATGGAGAAGATTGCAATAAGCTACGGTATGGGTGGCAATATAATACAGCTACATCAATGAAAACAACGCTGAAGCAGCATACTACTAGCTCATTGCAATATCATACAAAGAAAATGAAGAAACTTGTGCAGAAAACAAGGAATAAATGCATTCATAAGTATAGACAAAAAATTGTACAAGTAAAAATAGTCATTTTATTCCATACTATAAAATTGTTTACACATGCGCAGGTTTCAAAAAAGCGGGGGCCAGTACCCGCACAATCCCCGGTCGATATAAGTCTTTAGACAAAAGGCAAAATAGCAAAACAAGAAAGATAGAACCAAACTCATTTCTTCTTCCTGCCGCCGCCTTTGGAGCCTTCACCTGGTTTAATGACTAACTTCGCAGGCTGGCTTGGACGAGTCGCGGAAGAAGGAGAAAGAGGTACAACTGGGTCTTCTTCTGCTTTCTCATCATCAGCAGGAGCGTCTTTCTTTTTCTTTGAAATGTCGCGTTTTCCCCTCTTTTTCGAAGAAGATTCGCTGCCTAGAGAGATAAGATCAGAAAGCTTTGTATCATCGGCAGTGAGTCTTTCTGGGGTCCTCTCACCCTCCTCAAGTTCCTCGCTTTTTGCTCTTGAGAAGCCGCCGGGTCGTCTAAGCCTTGAAGGGCTTCTATTTTTTCTTCTTGAGATCCTGGTTGAGAAGCAGAAGGAGGAGTAACTTGAAGAGGTGGAGGAACAGCAGCTGGGGGAGGCGAAGCTGGTACAGCACTTGTTATTTTTTCTACAGAAGAAGAAAAGTTAAAAACATCAGTATTTCCCGCAAAGAGAGGAGATGGTGGCACATCAAGGCTTAAGTAATAGGCAAAAAGTTCATCAAGCTCAGGTGAAGCAAACGAGCAGTCCACTTGAGCCAGATCGGAATTGAAGTTACCTGGAGAGCTTGGTTTGATCACTTCGATTTCATAATCATGGGCTTCAGTACTTTCTTAGGCCTCTTCTTCAGTGTGAGCAGTTTTAGTTTCAATTTTGGCTTTTGCAGGAGGTGGAGAATGAGAGCTAAAGCCAATGGTATCAGGGTCGACAGAAGCCGAAGGACGAGTGGGGTCGGCTAAAGGCGCCTTCTCCAGATGCTCTCCTCCTACTGCTTCGGCTCGCTCCCTGGCAAGCTGTTCTTTCCCTCTAGAAAAGGCAGCACGACCCTCGTCGTCCAAATAACAAGCCTCCAGGTCCTCCTCCACATAGCCATCATCTTTATACATTTCAATTACTGCCTCCCACACTTCAGCCAATGTGATCTCATACTTCGGGCCCAAGAAAGAGAGACTGCCTTTCCCTAAGACGCTAAGAATGTAAAACTCAAAAAGAGTGGAGCTGATGGTGGCCTTGGTGGTTTCATGCGATTCCTCAGCAGCCACTTTTCCAGCCATGGAATCATCACGCTCCCTTTCTACTTTTGAAAGTTGAGCTTTTAACGTTGCAATCTCCAGGTCTTGGGAGTTAACCTTTTCCCGCAGCTGAACGGTATCCTTGCGGTATTTTTCAATAACATGCCGCTCTGCCTCAAGTTTTTTCTCGGCGTCTCTCTGGGCAGCATGTGCATCTCTCACTTGCTTTTGAAAAACCTCTTCCTTTTGAGAATGAGAAATGGAAGAGGTAGCAAGGTCTTCTTTGAGTTTCTTAACTTCTGCCTCAAGCTCTTCATTGAAGGCAGTGATGCTTTTCATTTCCGCATCATGTTGCTCAAGAACTTTCTTCCACTCCGACTTGTCGTTTTCCATCGTTAGCATAGCCTCGAGATTTGCGCGGTTAACTCTTTGAAGCTCATCGACAAGTTTTCGCCATCCAGACATTCTCTCAATATCGAGTTTAACGGCATCAAGATTTCTCAACATAGCTTGTTTGTCGATTGGGACCAAATTAAGATCAAAACGCACTCCTTTTAAGCACCAGTGTGGAAATCGACTTTGAAGAGTAGTCAGAGCCTTCCCGACCTGATACGAAGGCCTATTAATTATTGATTGAATATCAGTTCTCTGAAGAGCAGGAGAGCTGGAGGGGATGTCTTAAGAAACGGGAGAAGCATGCGCTTTAGGAACTTCAGAAGAAGATTTCTCGCTAAGTCGGGCCCGCTTGCTTGGGTCCTCAACTACATGACTCTTCCCTCTTTCGTCATGAGATTTTCTTTTGTGGGAATCATCGTCTTTCTGGGAAGAGTCATAGCGCTCATCTCTTCTCCCGTAGCGTTCCTCATGGGCCCTCCTTGCTTGAGCTTTTCTGGCTGCTCTTTCTTCTTCGGTCTCCCTAGGGGCAGGGAGATGGCGCCTGGGATCATAGTAGTAGTCACGCCTTCCGTAGCGCATAAAATCATCATAATACGAGCCGCTTCGTCCCATTGGAGAATCTGAAAATGAAAAAGAGATAGAATTTAGAAATCTCCAGAAAAAGGAAGTTAAGTGCAAGTAACTGCTAAAAATCCTAAGTGTGTGTGGCGTGCAATCTACGTGCATCAAGCTACAAACCACTCTTCAGCTTAGGAGTGATGTTGGCTTTTGTAATAGGGGTCAACTCTTGGGTTGACGGAAGTGGTCGCAAGACGGATGTTGCTTCAACCGATGGAGAGACATGCTTGGAAGCGATGGTATCATCTTTAAAAAGCTCTTGAGAAGTCACCATAAAATCGCTTAACCCCTCGAAGATGTCATCACCATCATGCCCAGTCGAGTGAGTCACGCCAGCAGTTCCTTCTTCAACATGCTCAGCACTTTTTGTGGCAGTACTTTCCTTCTCCGTCCCCTCATCAACTTCCATGGCGACCTTCCTGGGATGTTGAGGAAGTTCCTCTTCTTCGATAACCGGGAGAGGCTTAAACTTGCTGGAAAACTCTGCATCCTCAGCAGAACAGGAGCATTTTATCAATGAAGCCTCTACAACAAGTTCTTTCGACGCAAGTTCTTTTGCGGGGGCTGGGGCATCAGAAGTTTCCGATTGAGAAGCGGGGGCATCGCGAAGCTGAAGGGAACGGGAAGGAGGTAAAAGGCCAAATTGATGTAGAAATTCATCTTTCAAAAGATATTTGATACTCCTCTCTTCGACGGCAACAATGCTTAGCCTTTCAAAAGTTGGCTTGTGGCTGGAGTCTTTAGAAAGAAGAGGAAGTGCTGTAAAAGTAAATGATGAAGTTAGTACTTAACAACTCGGATTTTGAAAAGCTCAAGAACGGAAAGTACAAAGATAGGCAAGCTTACTTCCTACTTTTTGCAAGAGATTAGCATTAAAGTTAATATAATCTGTAATGAAATGCAACAAGTTCAGGCAGGTTATCTCGGCAGTTCAAGTTGAAAATTCAAGATTAAGTGCTGTAAATTTTTGCAAGAAGTCAAGTTCAAGCGACTTAGCATAGGTCGAAGCTTCCTTAAGTGGCACTGTTTAAGTCAGAAAGTTCAGCAATGTCATGTTCCTACGAGTTAAAAAGTGCCCAAGTCAAAGGTTCAAGGCATGAAACTTCAGGTCAAGGCAGTGCAAATTTGTCTAAGTAATAGCTCATTCAGGTGTAACCGCGACCTAAACTTTATGTCGCAAAGAGTTAGGTCGCTGATTTGAGTTAGGTCGCTGATTTGTTAAGTCGTTCAGCTTCCCTTAAGTCACGAGGGTTCTTAGGTCGTTCGATTCACTAGGTCGCTCCTGAAGTAGCTCGGCGATATCAAGCTATCTCCCATTAAAAAACCTAAGTCCTATTCTCTAATCACATTCTTCCACGCGTCCACCACCCTTTGCATCACTCAAAGTACCACGGCGTAACCCGCTATCCACTTACCCGTTAACCTCACATCTCCTCGTCTTCTCCAAACGCCTAAAACCCCATCATCTCCTCCAAATTTCCAGAAAACGTTACTAACTCCACAAATTCAAATATAACTATGTGAAACCCTAAGCTGATTCATTCTCAAAGCAATCACCAACGATTCGACGAGAATCAGAGGGTGAATCAAAGTATAATCTTACGACATGATAACGAAAATTGTATGGAGCTGAATATGGAGGAATCGATGGTAAATGGGGCGAATAGATGATCGGAATTACCTAAATTCACTGTTGGAATCGACGATTAGAGATGAAAAAGTGAAGATTTCGTGTTAATCTTTGAGCTCGAATGCAGCAATGGCAGCAGGGTGTAAGCAATAGAGTGAATAGGACGAAGCGAGTTAAATAACTTATAGGCTGGAAAAATGGAATTCGAATCGGCCTAAAACGACCTAACAACTCAAGTGACTCACGACTTAACAACTCCAGCGACTCACGACTTAGCAACTCAGATGGAACGAATTAAAAAGTGTCGAGGCACATGACCTAGTCCCTAGGCATATACTTCGAGGGGCAAGTGTTAACACCTGTTTTTCAACGACCTAGCACTCAGCGGTCTACGACTTACCGATCTAAAGGACTCAAGCGACTTAAACAACTCAAGGCTTCAGCGACCTAATGAGTTAGCGAGCTAAGAGACCCACCGGCTCAACGATCTACAAGCTAGCGACCTAACGAGTTAGCGACCTAGCAACCTAACGAGTTAGCGACCTAGCAATTCAGGAGAAGGGAACGACTTAACATGCTCCGGAGTAAAGCCACACGACCTGCCTCTTCTATTAGGTCGCTCACGACCTAATCCGACCGAGATAACTTCTGTATTTACAACATTAGGTCGCTCACACCTAGTATCTCACCCAGAATGGATCCACTAAGTCGCCAGCGACTTAAGTTAACTTGGGATGACCCTTAGGTCGCTCGTGACCTACGACCTAACCTCCAAATTTTCCCTATAAATACCCCGCCTACTCCATATTCAAGGAGGACCTTTTTTTACAGACTTTGAAGTGCCGAAACTCTACTGCATTCACGACCTCTACAACTCCTCTACTACCAAAAACATTCCAAACTACCTAAAGAGAAGATCAACTACATTCAAGATGGATTCCAGAATCTCTTTTGCATTGTAGTGCTAATTACTTGTATCGATTGTTGAGTAATAGAAGGAATTCTTGTAAAAGCTTGTAATCGAACCTGTGATAAAGAAATAAAGTGGACGTAGGCTTAATTTTGAGCCGAACCACTATAAAACTGCTGTTTCTTTACTTTTCTGCTATTCTCTGCTTATTTTTTGTTCCCGTACCAACGAGTGGTGCTTTCACTTTACCAATACTCACACCGAGGTGTTAGCGTTCTATTTTTACGTTAACACCAGGATACTTTCAAGTACAAACAAACTAGATAAGTATGTAGACCTGGAAGACAACAAGAAACAAGATATATGTCTATAAGTTTTGCAAAAGAAAATATACATTTCAGTCCATTCGAAATTAAAAGATAAGTATGAACAAAAAGAATAAATATCTATGAACAAGACAATGAAATTTAATGCAGCCCACAATGTATATCATATCAGCTGCTAAAACTAGATTATCAGCCACCAAAGAAAATTTGTATCAGCCCCCAAAGTAATAAAAATCAGCTGAGTTAAACTAGCCATGAAAATATCTCTGGTCTCTATGGTACAAAATATAATCACTGTTGTACAAAATTTGATCACCCTGTAAAAGTATCACCTATAACTTGTTTATATTTATCAACCCTCCATTTCGGTTCGACCATTCTAGGCTGAGTGAATCTGAGTACAACACCATTTCATACTTCAACAAAAATTAAACTTAAACAAACAATACAACTTCATGCAAACCAGAGATTAAAGAAGGGAGTTTCAGCTTGCAATATTCAAGTTTGTTTCAAATAGCAGTTTCACAAACCTGTTTCCAAGTGAAAGAAGGCTTTGTTAATTTTTTTCTCGAAATCCAAGTGAGTATCTTTTATTTAAAAGCAGTTTAACGATCTGTGAGGAAACCTTGTTGTATGTGTAGAAATATAGACTATAATACTTGCTTGAGTTTTGAATATAATGTGTGTATATAAGTATAAAATGTTTGTAAATTGATTCTGTATATTTTTATTTATGCCCTGTTATCAACATCAGGCTCAACTTCATCAAATTAATTCCAATCTTCCTAAATAATCAATATTAGATTTTGATTTCTAAAAGGAAAGGGTAATAACAACGTGTTATTGTTTTTAAGAATAATTTTAGGTGACTATATTTGGTTAAAGCTCTGTAAACCTTATAATTACAGTCGAAATCAGAAAATGGGTGAAATTCAAACATGTTAATATAAAGCTCGGAATTTATAATCTAGAAAGTGAAGTCAAATCATGAATTTAGATATGAATATTGAGATTTTTCGTTTGGGTTTCGATGAGTTTTTCGGCGATGAACGTTTTTGGGTATTTTGGCTGCCCATGGTGATCGGTGGCAAATTGGAGCTCATAGATGGATTCAGTGGCTCGAGAGGCGTCTGTAGTCGCAACAGTTTGGGTGAAGGAGGCGTGATTCGTCGACAGCAGGTGGATTCGCTGATCATGTTCGCTTCCAGGTGGTTCGTGATGTCGATTTTTTTGGGTTCGCTTTGACTCTGTGGTTTCGCTTCGTCGTGGTGATAGGCGAGGTCGATGATGAGTTAACGAAGAATAGGAAGTGGAACGGCGGCGAGAATTCTGACCGTGCATGTACACAGTGTCATCGCGTGCACCTGGGTTTTTGATGGATTTTGGAATGAAGATGTCGGGCCGAAGTTCTCGTGTTTTCTTCGTGATCAACTCGAAGTTGCGAGGGTGGTGAAGCCTGTTTTGGGTGCATTGAGTTTACTCGGGTGCTGTCTCAAGTAGGCCTCGGGAAAAATTGTGGTTTTGGGTTTGGAAGCATTTTGTTTCCAGTTTTGATAAGTCCAGATTTTAAAACTAAAATGATTTCAAGATTTTAAAAGGGCAAACCAGATTTGAGTAAAGTTTTAACCAATTATTTTGTGTGTAAATGTTTAGACTAGAAAACAATGATTAAAACAAATATCAGTTTTAAAGTGGAATTTTAAAGTTTAAACTTTGTTTTAAATATTTTTTATTTATTAAATATTACATTAAGTAAAATTGGTAACTAACCCATAAATGTTTCAAATCAATTCAGATGGTTGAAAGGAATTGTGAACGTATTTCACTTAAAAGTTAAAGGATGATGGTTTTTAAATAAATCAAATTCAAGCTTTAAGTTTAATTTAATGTAAATGGGAGGCCAGAGTTTAATGTAATAAATGTTATCTTAATTTAAATCAAGTTATTTACAAAAGTAATTAAAGTATAATGACTTAATTAATTAAAATTGATTAATTTAAGTAATTGAATTTAGATAAATTAATGTCTTTTGAAATTAATTAAGTGTAATTAGTTAAATTCATCAATTAATAATTAGGTGTTATAAATTAATACATAAAGGATGGTTAATTAAAAAGGGACAAAGATAGACTGACTATTAATTAAGATGGATAATTAAAGGATAATTAATTTATTTGTAATTAATTAATGATTAAGAAAAGGTAATCTAAGTGATAAAGAATTAGTAATTAATTTAATGGGTAAATTGATTTTTGGAAATGATCCATCTTGCCTATAATGATGAATGATGATTTAATGCCTTAAATTGATCGATATCTCTGATAGGAAATGTTCCGTGTTATGATTGGATGGACAATGGTAATGGGGTTTTCTATCGATAATGAGTTGCTGTGTAAAAGTGATGTCTTGTATTTAAAATCTAATTCACTTGAATTACTTGGGTTAAGATGGCATTATATTTGTAGGGACTGGGGTCGGGTATCAGTAATACCCGAAACCATTGCGATCTGTAACTTAAAATGATTCTTTATATATTGATATGTGAAGTCTGTTAGGCTGGAATGGAATAATTGAAGGATACTGGACCATTGAATCTAAGTATAGAAACTTAGGAATTGTTTGTGAAATAAATTAATGGCTTTTCGAAGAAAGAACTTGTAATAGATTACGAGTTACCCCGGGTTTTTTTAAAAATAATTTTCATTTTTAGCATTTTCAAGTTTTAGCATTTTATATAGGAAATTACAACATGAGATAGGCTTGTAATCACTAATATCAGCAGGGTTCTTAACTTTTTGGATTAAAAGTACGATTGGTACTTTTAAATGTTTTCCCTACAACCATATATTCAATTACTATTATAAAACTTTGGATTTTAATATATCCCAATGCACTTCATAGAATTTAGCATTAAAAAAATTAATCCTGGGACTTTTATTATCACCAGCATTAATAATAATAATAATTTTGATCTCATCCATGCCCACTAGGGCTAACAGAACCTCTTTTGTAGTAGAGTTAAGAATCTTCTTACAAGTAATTTCTTGTAAATACTTGTTGCTAATATCAGAATTATATAAGTTTTCAAGATATTTAATTGCTTCATTAGCGAAATTGTTACAATCATAACTAAACCACTCTTATCATCTATAATGCTTCATATATTATTAGTATGTCTTCTACAAGACATTTTATCATAAAATATATAGTTTACTCATCTCTTTGTGAAACCAGTTTAATTTGAACTTTTTTTAATATTCATGGCTTGGATTTATAGAGCCAATTAGATAAAATACTTTATTGTTCAATTTTTTGAGACATTAACTACATTAGAAGGGTCATTATGAATAAGGTTTTGCAATCTCTTTTAGCTTCTAATTTTTTTCAATAACATTATTATGCTTATTTATTTTCCTATTCTAGCTTTTAAGTTATTGCCAAAAGGGTTAGGGGTATGCCCTAGGGCAATCCTATAATTTATTGTAAACTAATAAATCTGTAATAAAATCTCATTCGAAATAAAATGTGTTTATTTTCTGTTATATACATGTTATATTATGATATATTGATTAATTAATTTAAATATGTTTAGTAGAAAATACTTAAATGATATGTTATATGATAGTAATTACAATGAGTTATAATCATGAGAAAATTATCGTAGTATTGAATAATGTATTATTTTAAATATTCCTAGTCAAGATGTTTCGAGAAAGGATATCGACACATCCATTGAGACTAGAGTACATACCGCCCTTTAGATGTTGGGCAGTGTATTACTCATAGATGTTGAGGGCACCAAAAGGTTATGTACCAATAGTTATTAGATAACTATGGAATGCCATGTCCGAGAATTTCCTGTTGGTTAATAACAACTAGGTCGAACGAGAAATCTCGAAGTGACGATATTAAACAGTTCTCTCGATTTTAGAATACTGTTAAAATTCAATGCAAGAACTCCACTTTGATTATTGTTAAATCATGGCTTGGCATCCTTCAAACAACTATAGTTTGGTCTGAGTGGAAGCATTGGAAGTGGAACACTATTGAATAAAGAATTCGTTTCCTCGGTTTTATGAGTTAGTATGATGGTCAGTTGGTGTCAACTCAAAGTCAGAATCTCTAATCAGAATAGTACAGTTAATAATGATCCTTATTATTGGATCGAGAACTTTGTTTGTGGACTAACCAAGTTGTGTGTGGATGATATTGAAATTTCGACCAAAACCAAATTCTATAAATCCTAAAATGATATAGTGTTGAGAAAGAAAATTTGTGTAAGTAATAATTACTATAAAGTACTGCATTAATTTGTAAAATAGGATTTTACCGATAGAATCTATAAGCAATGAATTTAGTTATACCGTCACAACACTAGCTATGGTGATGTGTGAACGTTTTTGAATTGTTTAATTATACATCGCTGGCTGAATCCTTACCTATGAGTCACACCACTGAATTTGTCCAGTCTTAGAAATTCCACCTCAATTTAATTGATTTATACTAGTTATAAATTAATTAACACTTGTGAAATATTAATTATTGTTTTACATATCAATAGGGCATGTTTAGTAAAATGGAGTAGTTTCAAGAACTTTTTGGGATGCTGTTAATAATTGATTGGGTGCATATGTAAAAGCTATATATACATACACACACACATAGATATATATATATATATATCTTTGTAAGTATCGATATACAATATTGATGTATATTTAGATTAGATTTAAATTACAAAATTAATAAGGGTTAATAGATAATTTTATCCATATTGGACATTATCCAAGGCTGGCCAAGAAAGAGGGAGTAGGAGGTAGTCTTTGATTTTGAATTTGTAAGGAGAAGAAACTAGAGATATTTCCTCTATACGTCATTATAAATTCAAGCTTAAGCCTCCACCTTTCATTCAAGCTTTTGCCTTGTTTAGTTGAAACCTTGGCCAAAAATAAGACTCCACACAACTCTATTTTAAATACCATTTTCATTCCCATACATCATAATACAAATAAACATAAAGGTGGTACACCATTTGTTAGAAACTTTGGTGAAGATTAAGAGATCTAGGATCTTAACGGATCAAAGTGTGAATCTTAGGCCCAATCTTTTAAGGTATGCATTTCCAATATATCACAAGTTGATTATAGGCTTGTATATCACCCTTTTCTATATATCATTGCCATAATTAATTACTAATAATATTAATTGTTTATTAAATAAGATAAGTGTATATTGAATCATGACATCACATTAATATTAGTTTACTTATGTTTACAACTATATTTATATCTTAATAGTTGTCAAAATGTTGAAAATAATTTTAACCATATTGTAACAACCCTAATTTGGAGATTACCGGAATACATTAAATTATAACGGAAGTTATAATTTAATATTGTAAATTAAAGTATAATTGGAAATTTTAAATTGTTTTTTCGGAATAAACAATGAATTTGTAAATAAAATGAGAAAAATAAAGTTTGGAACTTTATTTTGTTTATTTGGGTATAAATATGGGATTAAATATTGATCGGATAAGTATTTAGTATAAATAAATTGAAGTATTGGGTATTTATTAGTTTGGAGCTAATAAATTAATTAGGTGATGTATTTCAACGTTAAATTGTTGAAATAAATCTAAAGTAATAAAAATAAAGTTTTAAAATCTTTATTTTCAGAATTTGAGTAGAAAATAATCAAATTGCAATTTTATTTGGGTAAATACAACAATATTGGTAATTATTGCCAATATTACCCTTTTATTGAATATAAAGGACAATTATGAAGAAAACATGTATTTTATTAAATAAAAGATGAAATATTGTTTGGAAATATTACTTTGATGATTTAAAAGTGTTAGAATAATTTGTTGCAACTTATTTGACAAGAAAGAAACTTTTGGTTAAGTTATTGCTTTAAAAATAATGTTTTTACACTAAAATAGTGTAAGGTTTAAAATATTGTCAAAAATAGGGTTTTATTTATAAAAATAACTTTTTATTGGTTAAGTAAATTTTATTTTGTTATAATAACAATTTTAGTTACATACATTTGTTGTATAGATTTTTCTTTGACTTTAAAATGTGCAAATTGATATATATATATATATATATATATATATATATATATATAGTGTTAAAATTGGATAATTATGTACATAGCTTTATATTTTCACTAAGTATTTAAGTCTTGGGCTAATTGGGTAAGGTTTTAGAACCCAAAACCCATTATCTAGAGATTTCTGGTAAGAGGAAATTAACAATACGTTAATTTCTTCTTTCTTCTCAAAACATCCGTATATAGAAAATAGAAAAAAAGAAATAGGGGAAATCAATGGCTATCCTCTTCCAAAAAAAAATTAATTAAATTAATTTTTCAAGCTAAATGTTTGCAAATTTAAAGCCTAATTCAAGTTGGAATCATAAAAGAAGGTAATCTCCAACCTAATCTATCCTTGAATCCATCTAAATCCTATAATTTTTTAGTGTAAATTTTGTTTTGATCAGCTCCTTCTTTGCATGTATTGTACTTTTCTATTTTCAGGTGTTTAGGGCTCCAATCTTGTGCTAAAGGCTAAATCTTGCTTGCAAATCCTCACTTATTTGTTGTAAATCAATAGGTAAGTGTAAAAGCTTACAAATGCTAGCCAAAAACAAAATTTTGAGTTGAATTTTCGTATTAATAAGGTTACATTTCGTCTTTGTTTTCCTGTTTTCTGTCACCATATTGTTTTATCGATATCTTTTGCATTTCCTATCGGAATTTGGTAATTTTTAATATTATGGAAAGCTTAGACTTTGTTCTACAACTTTTATGTTTGGAGTTTCACGAAATTTTGAAGTTATTTTGGCTAAAAATGTGATTGTTTGTCACTGTCCCGAGACAAAATGACAGAAGTTGTGAAATTCAAATCTCAGAATTGTTTTATTCATATCTTTTGCATTTCTCATCGGAATTTAGTAATTTTTAATGTTCTGGAAAGCTTAGACTTTTTTCTACAACTTTTATGTTTAGATATTCACGAAATTATGAAGCTATCTTGGCCATAAATGTGATTGTTTGTCACTGTCCCGAGACAAAATGACAGAAGTTGTGAAATTCAAATCTCAGAATTGTTTTATCCATATCTTTTGCATTTCTTATCGGAATTTCGTAATTTTTAATGTTCTGGAAAGCGTAGACTTTGTTCTACAACTTTTATGTTTGGAGTTTCACGAAATTTTGAAGTTATCTTGGCAAAAAATGTGATTGTTTGTCACTATCCCGAGACAAAATGAAAGAAGTTGTGAAATTCAAATCTCAGAATTGTTTTATCCATATCTTTTGCATTTCTTATCGGAATTTCGTAATTTTTAATGTTCTGGAAATCTTAGGATGTCGTCTACAACTTTTATGTTTTGTGTTTTCTCAAATTATGATCTTAAAAGAGGCAAACTGAACAAACAAAACACAGGTCTGGGCAAAACGCAAAAGTTTATTTCTGTGTATCTTGAATTGTTGCACCAGCTTTTGGTGCTTTATTTTATGTTTTCCGAACATGGTTTTGATGCTCATTTCAGTGCAAATATTGAGAGCTTTATATCATATATGTTCTAGTATTGAATCATTTATTTTCTTAAATTGTTCGAGCAAGTCTTTGATGATAAATTTTAATATAGATTTTGAGTATTGTATTATCTTATTCAAGGGACAAACCATGATTCTTTTGATTATTTTTGGGTTGTTTCTACTATATAGAAGCCCGGATTTTCATGAATCCTTCATTGGGATTTTAATGATTCATTATGTGATGTTTTCATTGTAATTCCGAGCACATGTGCACGTATTTTCAAACTATTTTTCCAAAAGTGTTCATATTCTAGCTATTGTTCTAAGAAATATATTTTACAAAGTGATTTCATAAAAAAATATGATACAATTAATATTTCTAAATTATAAAGAAATTTTCAAATCGATTTCTTAAATATTTTCTGAAATTTATTTCAAAACCCGATTTAGAAAAATTATATTTTCTATATAAAGATACACGTTTTTGCACTTTTCGGACGTATGCGAAAGAGAATTAAACGATTTAGTAAAACATGTGGTACGAGACACATGAGTTTGCTTTTTCGGTTAATCCGGACTTGTACGATCGAAACCTTTTGAGTATTGTATCTTGAGTTAATATTTAAGATTTTCAATTCTTATTATAGGAATTTTTCGAGTAGCCAATATTTGGCGAGTTGAGACGTTCGAGATCTCCTATTATAGGAGTAAAAATCGATGAGAACCACTTAAAGATGTTGTTTTACTTGCCGATGATATGAGGTGAGTCTTGAGATGAGGTTTCTCTTTTCGGAGATTATGGTTTATGAGAAACCATTATGAGATTTATTTGCATATGCCGATGATACGAGGTAAGCTTCTTTATGATGATTTTATGATGTTGAGATGTATTATGATAGTTTTTACTTGTCGATGAGATAAGACAGGTCACGATGCCACTAGTACTCGTCAATGAGATGAGACGAGTAGGCTATTGTATTTACTCGCCAATGAGATAAGGCTGAGTATGTTTTCATGACGTTTATGATGTTTTACTAGTGTGGTACTAACCAGGCTTTTAAATCTCCCCGAGATGGCCGAGATGAAAAATCAGAGATATCAGCCAAAATCCGAGATTTGGCAGCCTATTTAGTTATAAGTGTTTTAAATATCGCCCGAGATAGCCGAGATATTTTCCCGAGATATTGGCCAAAATCCGAGATTTAAAACAATGGTACTAACTAACGGCTAATAAACCATTAGGTGTGAATGTATGGTATGGGACATGCGTTAACACCTATTGGGTTCCTATCCGAGAAGTTGAGACACATTCACGATGTTTACTAGTACTACAGACCACGAGTACTCGATTGGAGTCATTACGATGTAGTTGCTACTTCGATCATCACGATGTTATTAACTCGGGTCTTTGTGACTGGGAGTTATTATGATATTATAGACTATAGTCATTCACGATGTTAAGATGTTATTTAACTCCAGTCATCACGATGTTTATGGTACCAAATAGTAGTACTAGTCACGATGTAGCGCGCGTAGCATTGCTTCGGCATGCGATCGAGGATCTGGCCAATCCGGGATTTCTTTGGGTTTTGATGTTTTAGACTTCACCGTCCTTAAACGAATATTACATTGATAGCCTAGTTCCAGATGAGATGTATACATATATGGTGAAATCATTTATGATGTTACTCTTTAATTGAGTTATTTGCATTATGGATTGATGATTTGATGATTTTATAGACTTCTTGATGTTAAGATGGAGTTGAGATGTATTTATATATTATACCGATGAGATGAGGTATAAATGATTATGAAGAATCTTTTATGATGAGTTTTAGTGATGGATTTGAGATGTATCTATATTCATACCGATGAGATGAGGTATGAATATGTATGATGCTTCTTTTATGATAGGGTTTTATATTTCCTTGAATGATCCTTGGGATGTGCCAATGAGATGAGACACATCCATATGCGTTTTGTTCTATGTATGAAGGATATGTACCTTTGATGTATTGTTATATTGACGACACTTCTAAGAAGATTGTTGAATCATTTGAAGTCATTATCCATATTCTTTTATACCGTTGATGATATGAGGAGAAAGCGATGTTTATTGAGTCTTATCTTTAAAACTTTACTCGTCGATGTTCCATTTGCTAAAGTGTTAGTTATGCCACTTAAGTATGACTTTATCATCATTTTCTTTTCTACTTGCCAAGAAAAGATGTTGTCCTTTCTTATGATGTTGAAACCCCATTTAGGGCATAGCATCCTTTAAGAAAAAGGATACCATAGCTTTCACCTACTTATCCTTATCGATTATTCTGTTTAACTGATGATTTTAGCTAGCCTGACCCGTGTGTTTTCACTCGGGTCGGACCGAGTTGTTTCAGGTATCATCTATTGGACTTAGCTTGAAGTTGATGTTGGATATCAGCTCTTCTTTCACTTAAATAGTTTCTGTTCTTTCGCATACTCTGATGTATTTATATTTAATTCGATGTTTATGGTGCGGTTGAGTACCACCTTTATTGAATTTATATTATATTGTACTAAACATGTATCAGTGTATATGTATATATATGATGTTGATTACTGTTCTGTGATGTGATTTACATTTAGTTATTGTATTTTGTTCTGATAGATCCGTTAGCCACCTATAGTTTTGGATTAAGCATTTACTGGGAATGTCGATCCACTTGAGATAGAAAAGAAAAATTATATTGCAATTATCGACGTATTCAGTAGATGTTTAAGACAAAATTATAGGTGGTCGCCCTTAACCAACCTTATTCTCCGCTTTAGTAGACGGAAATACTCATTAATTCTCTTTACTAAGGTGGGTCTCGGGGTGGGGCGTTACACATATAAAACACATTTTTCAAAATTTTAAATTACTACTTTTAATTACATAATTAATTTACAAAACATGTATGTTAGTAATAACTTTATAGTTTTTAAAATAATAATATAAATATACTTTATATGTAAAATTGCAAGCGACAATTTTATTAAAAAAAATTAAAACATAATATTTTAAAATAAGAAAAATTATATTTTTAATATATATATATATATATATATATAATTTCTACGTTAAACATAATATTATCTTAAAATTCTATTTATTTGTACATTCATATTTAAATTTTTTCGATAATATAAAAAATATTTTTAAAGCTGAACATATTTTTAAATATATATAGTTTATGTATTAAATATATAACTATTTTGAAATTATATTTTATTTATATATTTATTTTTAAATTTGTTTTCGGTAGTAAAAATAATTTGATTTTGGCTTTGCCAAAAATATATGTATTATATATAAGTGTATATATATAGTATTTGCATTTAATAAAATCACATTAAATATTTAATGTATTTTGTAATGTTATATTAAAAACTATTTTTATTTTCGCCATTTATATTTTTAATGATAATACATTATTATATAACAATATATTTGATAATAATTTTCTCTGTTCAAATGCAAGATATTTTACTTTTAAATAAACATCTTTAAAGTAAATATTTGTCTACTAAATCAAACTAGATATTTCATTTAAAATCCAGATTTGAAGTTTTAAACTTAGTCAAATTTGGGATATTTTAAATTACATATACGTATACGCATTTATAAAATATTATAGCTGGATATGTGTATGTATGTATATATATATATGTATAAATTTTAAATTATTTATATAGTGTTTGTTAGGTGTATACATACTCAATGTAAACCCAACATAATGTATGTTGAACATGCTATGCTATGTTGAACACGCTATGCTATGTTGAACATGCACGTCATACACAAGTGAGTATATAATAGTTTAGTTGTAAACTATATTTAACTAAAATAAACATATGTATATGTTGATATATTTATATATAAATGTTATAATTGAATAAGTGTGTGTGTCTATATAAACCGTTTAAGGTAAATTGTAATACCCTACCTTTATTCCTATACTACCAAAGAATATTACATAGTAACACTATCTGATAATACGGAGAATAAAGCTTGTTAGGGGTAGCCATACATGAATATTCCCTTTGGCTGACACCAGTAGGTCTACTTAATCCATAAAATGCCTTAAATATATGTAATTGGCATTGACCCAAAACAACAAAATGTGTGTTTTCCATAACAAGATAATTTATAATACATACAAAGATCATAGAGCCTTAGAGTGCAACGAAACGTATAATATCATACATATATAGCACAAAATAAAACAAAGTATGCTTTCCCATAATGGTATATAAAATCATCGACATAAGTACATCACAATGCATATACGATATCACCATATATCAATATCACTAAGAGCAAACAACTAGCATCACTATCATCTTCTGCTCCATCGCCAACTCGTGTCCCAAGAGAGATAAACAATCACAATAACACATTATATCAAAAACAACCTCAATCTGACTAGAGGTTGTTAAACAAATGACACATCCTGGGTCGACTAGAACTAGCTCTGAGTGTATTAGTGTGCAATAAAATAACACGATGATAACATATTTAGCTAAATGTCAACACTCAATAACTAGTCTTCATGCATCTCAGGCACACAATATCATAAGCCTCATGTCATGTCTTTATAATAATGCGCCTCACAATCACAAATCTACTCAACTATGATTAACTCCTAGTCATAATTATTTTTTGTCACATTTATTATTAAGCTCGCATCATTTTAAGTCTGATTGATAAGTATATATATAAATAACTAGTATACCCTAGTCATTTTCTCTCTACTAGAAGTTGAGTCGATACCAAGTGATGTCGCCTGGGTGCAACATCCCCCTCGACCTAGAATTATGGGTGCTGCCACATGATCTATTTGCTACACTAAATACCTCTCCGGCCCTCACTGGAAATCCTCACTATCCATTAATCATATCATATTTGACACTCTTCAGTTGTTGTGCTGGTGCAGCAGATCTTTGAACTTGTGACAATGGGACCAAATTACCACGACTCGGAGCACCACCACATAGCTAGTCCAGGTAGGATGGATATTTAGCTCATTTGATGTCTTATATCACTTTGATCAAAATTTATTTTTTCATTCTACATGCTCATATTTACGACGGTAACCTACCTAACCGTCATTTAACCCGGTGTCACTAAAGGGTTTACTTACCTTTTTTATTTATTTAATTTTTTTTGAAATGAGCTTGCAAAAATAAGGTATTGTAATTATAAGCCTCAGCCAAAACTAATTGCATAAATATACCACATTTTATATAGCTTGGGCATTTATGGAATGCGCAAATTATTATCTTTTTAAAAAAAAATTAACTTGCACATTTCTAGAATGCACATGAATTATGTTTTTAAAATAAACATGCGTATTTCATAAATAAGCAAGTGTATAAATTGTATTAGCGCATTTATGGAATGTGCAAATACAATTTCGAGCCTGAAATAAATAGCAAGCCCCAGTTTCATCCTCATTTCCTTTCTTCCCTCTCCATCCCACCAAAACCCAAATACAATATCCAGTCTATCCCAATTTCAATTCCAAATCAAAATAATCTATAGTTTAGCTTCAAATAATTAGTTAATTTATCAAAAAAAATGGAAGGTTCTTCTTTATCTTCTCAAACTAGTGGTAAAAAATATTGATTTTGGATTAGTAGATTTTTTAATTATGTATGACTTAGTAGGCATTATTTTTGTAGTTTATTAATTTTACATTGAAATGTTAGTTATTGCAAATTGGTATCAGAAACCCTAGTTTTAATTTTGATAGTGAGTGAATAATTGGGTGTTAATGGTTACGTATTAGATGATAAATTTTTGTAGAGTTGCCACCTGGACCCATTGATACAAGTGTTCTTTTGTAACGACCCTAAATTTTAATTTAATTTAAATTGATAATTTATTGAATTTCTGAATAAAAAAATTTGTAAAATTTATTTTTAAATGAAAGCGAGTTTCCTCGAATCCAAATAAATTTGTGTAAATCATTTAAATTTAAAAATATTGTAAATATTGTATATATCCGAATATATATGTATACGGGCATATATGAGTAAAATTGAGTATATATGTATATACTTGATTTGAATTTAAATTGTAAATAAATGAAGATAGGCAAAAGCTTGCAAAAAGAAGTAAGACAAGATTATATATATAAGCATATATGAGTATACTCACCCAAATCAATATTGTACATGAAATAAAATAACTATCTGTACAACCGAAATCAAGTATTAGCACATTATCTAAGCACCAAAACAAAGACATATCATCTCAGCTGAACTAAAGAAAAAAATTATGAAAAGGGTACAACATAATAAATGCAAGCACGAAATGTATCCATCAGCCTCCACAAAATCTGCCTAGGCCAGATAAAGAAAAGTAAAGAGAGAAAAATCTCTGACCCTATGGTACAAAACAATATAATCACTTGTACAAAATAATACATTGCCCTGTACAAATATGTATATTGTAAACTTCTTCTTTTATACATCAACTTTCTCACTTCAGTTCGTTTATTCAAAGCCAAGAAAAACTAAAGTGAATATCAACTAAAATTAAACAAAGTTCAAAACTTGAACAACAAATTTTCTGGAATCAAAGCCTGGGAAAACAAGAATAAAAGCCTGATTCAAATGAAGCAGCTCTGTTCTTCTTTTCTGGAAATACGGTGAGTAACACTTTAGAAGTTTAAGTATGTGAATTTGGTTGCATGATAAAAAAATCTGGAATGTTATGCTTTATATATATATATACATACTATTTTTCTGAGTATACATATGTATGTCTGGACGATTTTGTATGATGTTCCTCTCTGCTTTATATTATAGAGTTTAATTTAAATTCAAACTTCTCTTCTTTCACCTCTGATCTCTGATAGGCTCTAAATTCCAGCAGATTCAGTTTGTTTAAGCAATGAACTAGGATATAAAAATAGTATAAACATGTGTATATCTATATAGTGCCTGGAACCCAGACTTTTTACAGTAAAACTTTTAAATATGTTAAAATTCATTTGATACCATTCTTTGATTCAAGTATGTAACATGATTTGGCCTGGAAAGTTATGATTTTTAAAATCAAAATCGAAATTTTAAGTGGAGTATTGGAGGAGAATTTTTGAGTTGCCTGGAATTTAGTCTTTGGTCAAATTTTGATGACCTGAGTGATTGGAGAGATCGGGGTTCTTCTTATTGATGGAGGAGTGATCGTAGATGCTGGAAAAAATGGGTGATGGTGATGTAATTCATCATGGAAGTTGCGGCAGTGGGTTTCTTCCTGGAACCCTAGTTTTACTGGGTAGTGGTAGTTCGATCACCACGGCCAGCATAGTTGGTCGAGTGCAGCGTAACATCGGGGAATGGTGGCGTGGGGGTTCATCGAGGTGTGGATGGAGTTGCACGTCGTCTGATGATGGGGTTGTTTGGACGAGGGAGTTTTGGACGGAGCTTGTTGTTCCAGTGGAGCTCGAGAATACTCGATTTCGTTTTGGGCTTCGGGGCATTAGTTTGTGGGTCGGAATCGTTCAGGTGGTGGATCGCCGATGTGTGTGAGGAGTCATCGGAGGTAGCGGCGGCGTGGATGATCTGTGCACATGCACGATGATGAACTGGTGTCAGTTCATAAAGATGGGGGAAGGAGAAGTTCTTCTCGAAGTGATCTCAAGGAAATTGGATGATGGGCTCGAGTGATTATTGGGTTCGTACGCGAGTGTAACATGTTTCAGAATTTAAAACAAAGCAAGTTTTAAAAAGTAAAAGAAGGAAGAGAAGAAGCATTGTTGTGACTCGAGTTTCACCTGAGTGATTTCGTGATTTACTCGAAGTAAATCAAGTCTGGACTCGAAGCAAAAATTTGGGTCGCTCGAGAATAGTTTTGGGTTACAGGTTTTGATAAAACCTGTCACTGTTTTGTTTTCTTTTTGATGAATTTGAATTTTAAACTAAATTAAATGAATTTAAAGATGGTGGTAATAGATCTAAAACAAGTTTAAACCCAGTTCTAAGTTTAGTTTCAATAAACTTTGAATTTAAAAGTAAATTTGTTTTCAAACAAATAATTAAACCTGATTTTTGATAAGTTCTTTTATAAAAGGATTTTAAATGTAAGTTAAAGGATTAGATAACTTGAATTTGCAAGTTGAATAGCGATGTATTTTAAAGGCTTAATTTTTTAATAAAATTAAGTAAACTTGTTAAAGGCTTTCCTTATATAAGTTTCCTATGTAAATATATAATCATTTTGGAACCTTTAATTCAAAAGGAAATGTGGATCTAAATTTTGAAGTGTAAGGTTTAAATACACTTGAATACTAATGAAGTTATTAATAAAGAAATGGATTACCTTAAAAATGATTAAGGTAATTAAGTGATTTAATTAATAAGATAATTAAAGGAAATTAATTAAAGGATAATTGAATAATTAAAGGTTAATT
Organism: Allium fistulosum; assembly: GCA_030737815.1. Classification (NCBI taxonomy): domain Eukaryota; kingdom Viridiplantae; phylum Streptophyta; class Magnoliopsida; order Asparagales; family Amaryllidaceae; genus Allium; species Allium fistulosum. The sequence goes on along the minus strand of CM060908.1, from coordinate 77,384,189 downwards.
ATTAAATAATTTAAGGTTAATTAATTTAATTAATAAATGATTAAAGGATAATCAATCAAATGATTTGAAATTAATTTATGTTAATTAACCACGATTGACGACTTATCTTACTTAAATTAATCAGACAATTAACTGACCTTACCTATGGATGTTTGAATTGTATTGAATGTGAATTGTTGATATTCCCTGATATGTGATGCTTTGTGATATACCCTGATTTATGTTGTGATCTGTAATTTACTTATCTGTGATATATATCTGTGATATGTGAATGAGCGATAAGCGTTATAGTTATATCGCTTATCAACTATATTTCTGTATTCTGATCTGTGATGATTGAATGATGTTGCACTACTGTGTGAAACCCCTGGACTACACTTTTACACACACAAATATGGATTTCACGTGGAAATCAGTTAAGTCACAGATAATTTAAATTTGAAGTTTTTGAAACTGAAATTTTAATTTCAATTGATTTTTGAAATTGGCAATTTGGGTTTAAAGTGAAAAGCTTTTGAAATGGAATTTCAAAGATGAAATTTATTCTGAATAACTTGATAAGGTTTGAAGTTGAATAATTTGATTTGAACTTAAATACAAGATTTGAAATTAAATTCTATGATTCGAATCTAGGTATTAAAGATGTTATACCAGTTATATATGGGTTAAACTATTTTAAATGTATTGATTTGGGAATTTGAATTTAAATTCAAGGGCTTTAACTCGTGTAAATATAATTGGATTTTTCTGAAATGAAAACTGTTTGTTTTCAAATAATAAAAGCTTTCACATAAGAAATGAACATCCAATTTGTGTTAAAAAGAATTTCAAGTTTGAAAATGAAAATGACTTCCAATTTTTGGAAACGGTTTGAAACTATAAGTTAAATCTTTGATTTAAAGATATTAATGGGTTAATCCTATCGAAATGAAATTGTTATGGAAATCTATGAATTGATCTTTGTGAAATAAATCTTTTTGTTTAAAGATTTGAAATGGTAATTTGTTTAACCATTTAAAGAAAGTTTTGGGTTTTAAGTTGTGGCTTAATTGAAATCCCATATCCATATGTTTTAAATATTTCGCTCACTATTTGGGTTAACCGGGAAAGGACCTTTGGGTCGCATAACCCATTTCGAATAGTGATACATAGTATATGGATAGCATTTGAAGACCGGTGTTGAAGACCGAAAATTTTCGAAAACGAAAGGACAAATCGTCGAACGTCTCTGCATTGACTGATCCTCGGTATAGAGATTTGATCATCCTTTGTGATGGGAAGTCCGGACGTGATTAGAAAATTATCCGGATTTGCAAGGGCTTCGTAAGAAGTGCCTTCGGTTCTGTTCAAACCCAGAACAGACTTGTATGGATTGTATGTCTGACATTACACTTTGAGATATAAAGCTGATTTCTTTCAAATACATTTCTGTTTGGTGGCGGAGAATTTATTCTCTTAGCTTAACACCCTTCTCTGAGATGTACGAGCTCAGAGGTTATGTAGTTGAAATTTATCACCGATATATTCATAATTTGGTAATGTGACATGCTGAGTGTTGCCGTGTGATGATCATTGTTTGATCATTTGTGATATGATCATTTGTTTGATCATTTATCTTTGTGATCATTACTTTGATCATCTGTTGATCCAAAGCGTGGCTTTATGAAAAAGCGTAGCTTTGTGGACGAGACTTTGTCAGAACCTCACACCCCAGAATGGTCAAAATAGGAAAGATGCGGCAAGGTTATTGGGGGTAGCGCCCTTTAGGGTATGTACATTTCCTTCTGGATAGAAGTGGTATCATGGTATGGAGCCCGGATACTTATCTTATGTGGTTGTCGCAAGTATATATATGTCTTACTTTGTGATTTGTTGCTGGGGCCCCGGTAAAAGGTTGGTTACAACCGGGAGGTGGCATACTCGTGTCAGTAGTTACCCAGTTAGGGGTAACCCGGCCTTGTGTTGGCAGAGATCCGGTTAGGTTCTCGGGACGTCCTTCCAGAGGCGTTTCCATATGGCAATGGGAAGTTCCTTGGCCTGACCATTTGTTGGAAATCCAAAGAAACAATACGAGCCCTTTACAATTTCAATTGTATAACCTGTCTCCTCAGGAGGCAGCTATAGCAGGCATAATATAATGGTACCTATGCTGGCTAAGATTTATATTCTACTTTCGAAATGTTTTTCCACACTATGCACTAATAATAATAATAATCAAATGATTCTGCGTAGTAAGCATCTTTGACTATCATAAGAAGAAATCTCCTCCAATTCTGCGTTTGCATTGTGTGTGTGGCGGGAGGTCTTATGGTAGTTTCATTTTCCAAAAGCATTGCGAATTGACTTTAAATTCTCTTGTTCGTTTTTAAAGATAAACTATTTTTGTTGCTCACACCAGTCCCATGACTGATCCGAAGTTTATTGTTTCTGTCCTAAACTCCGGATGCTCAAAATTTTTCTACACGGGCAGTCTAGAGTTGGGTTTTTCAGATAGTCAGGTTTAGTAGATTATCTGGAGCTAGTTCAGTTTTTGGATCGGACTACACTTGCTTATCTTTGTGCATCGTTATTGAGAGTTCAAGCTATTTCTAGATTGGCGCTTTGAAGATGGAGATTATCCGCTGCTGATGTTATCGTTTTCTTTTCCGCTGCTATTTCTTGTATCATATCTCTGATGTATATAGATATTCATTGTATCATCATTGTATCTGGATATTGTATATCTATATTCTTTTTCTTTTCCGCTATGTTGTTTTACTTAATGTTGTTATAAGCTCCGGCGACTCGGATTTGAACGGTCGAATCTATGACATTCGAGTACGATGTAAAGTATGGATGTCGATTTTCGAGCGGGCAAAATTCGCTTCGTTACATTTGGTATCAGAGCTAAGGTTGAACTTTAGCTCAGGAGTATAACACATTAAGTAGCTCATTAGAGATAGGGTGAAGTATACCCTAGAATGAGTATATCCCTAAGATATCCGTCTGAATGTCTCAGTAAATTCTTTTACTATCCACTGATAGTGAGTATGAGTGCAAGAAAAGGACGAGATAGGGGACAGGGGAATACGACTATAAATGGTCATTACCCTGTAACAACAACGGAAACATTCTTTCTCTATCAATATTCTTTGATTCGTTTCCAAATTCTTTTGATTTTTTTGTACCAGTTACAAGAAGAAGTTTCGGTGTGATGGTGGCCTTACGAATCATTGTAGAAAATTCTTACCTTGTATCTTCATCGTTTTCTTATCATCTTTTCCATTTAAACTTTAATAAATTGGAAATTTTAAATTGAATTAAATTGATTAATAGAATATGAAGCTAAATTTGAATTGTATCAATAAAACGATTTCGATTATAAACCAAATTAAAAATTTGAAATTCTTTTATAATTTCTTGGGTTAATCGAAGTCCGAAGAGGGACAAGTTATATGTATACTTTATGATATTCCGACTTGAATATTGGAATCCATATCTTGTATTTGAGGAATTATAGGAGATCGAATCTGTCTATCTCTGTGTTGTTTTCGTGCCTGCGAATTTCGAGGACGAAATTCTTTTAAGGGGGGAAATTTGTAATGACCCTAGATTTTAATTTAATTTAAATTGATAATTTATTGAATTTCTGAATAAAAAAATTTGAAAAATTTATTTTTAAATGAAAGCGAGTTTCCCCGAATCCAAATAAATTTGTGTAAATCATTTAAATTTAAAAATATTGTAAATATTGTATATATCTGAATATATATGTATACGGGCATATATGAGTAAAATTGAGTATATATGTATATATTTGATTTGAATTTAAATTGTAAATAAATGAAGATAGGCAAAAGCTTGCAAAAAGAAGTAAGACAAGATTATATATATAATCATATATGAGTATACTCACCCAAATCAATATTGTACATGAAATAAAATAACTATCTGTACAACCGAAATCAAGTATTAGCACATTATCTAAGCACCAAAACAAAGACATATCATCTCAGCCGAACTAAAGAAAAAAATTATGTAAAGGGTACAACATAATAAATGCAAGCACGAAATGTATCTATCAGCCTCCACAAAATCTGCCTAGGCCAGATAAAGAAAAGTAAAGAGAGAAAAATCTCTGACCCTATGGTACAAAACAATATAATCACTTGTACAAAATAATACATTGCCCTGTACAAATATGTATATTGTAAACTTCTTCTTTTATACATCAACTTTCTCACTTCAGTTCGTTTATTCAAAGCCAAGAAAAACTAAAGTGAATATCAACTAAAATTAAACAAAGTTCAAAACTTGAACAACAAATTTTCTGGAATCAAAGCCTGGGAAAACAAGAATAAAAGCCTGATTCAAATGAAGCAGCTCTGTTCATCTTTTCTGGAAATACGGTGAGTAACACTTTAGAAGTTTAAGTATGTGAATTTGGTTGCATGATAAAAAAATCTGGAATGTTATGCTTTATATATATATACATACTATTTTTCTGAGTATACATATGTATGTCTGGACGATTTTGTATGATGTTCCTCTCTGCTTTATATTATAGAGTTTAATTTAAATTCAAACTTCTCTTCTTTCACCTCTGATCTCTGATAGGCTCTAAATTCCAGCAGATTCAGTTTGTTTAAGCAATGAACTAGGATATAAAAATAGTATAAACATGTGTATATCTATATAGTGCCTGGAACCCAAACTTTTTACAGTAAAACTTTTAAATATGTTAAAATTCATTTGATACCATTCTCTGATTCAAGTATGTAACATGATTTGGCCTGGAAAGTTATGATTTTTGAAATCGAAATCGAAATTTTAAGTGGAGTATTGGAGGAGAATTTTTGAGTTGCCTGGAATTTAGTCTTTGGTCAAATTTTGATGACCTGAGTGACTGGAGAGATCGGGGTTCTTCTTATTGATGGAGGAGTGATCGTAGATGCTGGGAAAAATGGGTGATGGTGATGTAATTCATCATGGAAGTTGCGGCAGTGGGTTTCTTCCTGGAACCCTAGTTTTACTGGGTAGTGGTAGTTCGATCACCACAGCCAGCATAGTTGATCGAGTGCAGCATAACATCGGGGAATGGTGGCGTGGGGGTTCATCGAGGTGTGGATGGAGTTGCACGTCGTCTGATGATGGGGTTGTTTGGACGAGGGAGTTTTGGACGGAGCTTGTTGTTCCAGTGGAGCTCGAGAATACTCGATTTCGTTTTGGGCTTCGGGGCATTAGTTTGTGGGTCGGAATCGTTCAGGTGGTGGATCGCCGATGTGTGTGAGGAGTCATCGGAGGTAGCGGCGGCGTGGATGATCTGTGCACATGCACGATGATGAACTGGTGTCAGTTCATAAAGATGGGGGAAGGAGAAGTTCTTCTCGAAGTGATCTCGAGGAAATTGGGTGATGGGCTCGAGTGATTATTGGGTTCGTACGCAAGTGTAACATGTTTCAGAATTTAAAACAAAGCAAGTTTTAAAAAGTAAAAGAAGGAAGAGAAGAAGCATTGTTGTGACCCGAGTTTCACCTGAGTGATTTCGTGATTTACTCGAAGTAAATCAAGTTTGGACTCGAAGCAAAAATTTGGGTCGCTCGAGAATAGTTTTGGGTTACAGGTTTTGATAAAACCTGTCACTGTTTTGTTTTATTTTTGATGAATTTGAATTTTAAACAAAATTAAATGAATTTAAAGATGGTGGTAATAGATCTAAAACAAGTTTAAACCCATTTCTAAGTTTAGTTTCAATAAACTTTGAATTTAAAAGTAAATTTGTTTTCAAACAAATAATTAAACTTGATTTTTGATAAGTTCTTTTATAAAAGGATTTTAAATGTAAGTTAAAGGATTAGATAACTTGAATTTGCAAGTTGAATAGCGATGTATTTTAAAGGCTTAATTTTTAAATAAAATTAAGTAAACTTGTTAAAGGCTTTCCTTATATAAGTTTCCTATGTAAATATATAATCATTTTGGAACCTTAAATTCAAAAGGAAATGTGGATCTAAATTTAGAAGTGTAAGGTTTAAATACACTTGAATACTAATGAAGTTATTAATAAAGAAATGGATTACCTTAAAAATGATTAAGGTAATTAAGTGATTTAATTAATAAGATAATTAAAGGAAATTAATTAAAGGATAATTGAATAATTAAAGGTTAATTATTAAATAATTTAAGGTTAATTAATTTAATTAATAAATGATTAAAGGATAATCAATCAAATGATTTGAAATTAATTTATGTTAATTAACCACGATTGATGACTTATCTGACTTAAATTAATCAGATAATTAACTGACCTTACCTATGGATGTTTGAATTGTATTGAATGTGAATTGTTAATATTCCCTGATATGTGATGCTTTGTGATATACCCTGATTTATGTTGCGATCTGTAATTTACTTATCTGTGATATATATCTGTGATCTGTGAATGAGCGATAAGCGTTATAGTTATATCGCTTATCAACTATATTTCTCTATTCTGATCTGTGATGATTGAATGATGTTGCACTACTGTGTGAAACCCCTGGACTACACTTTTACACACACAAATATGGATTTCACGTGGAAATCGGTTAAGTCACAGATAATTTAAATTTGAAGTTTTTGAAATTGAAATTTTAATTTCAATTGATTTTTGAAATTGGCAATTTGGGTTTAAAGTGAAAAGCTTTTGAAATGGAATTTCAAAGATGAAATTTATTCTGAATAACTTGATAAGGTTTGAAGTTGAATAATCTGATTTGAACTTAAATACAAGATTTGAAATTAAATTCTATGATTCGAATCTAGGTATTAAAGATGTTATACCAGTTATATATGAGTTAAACTATTTTAAATGTATTGATTTGGGAATTTGAATTTAAATTCAAGGGCTTTAACTCGTGTAAATATAATTGGATTTTTCTGAAATGAAAACTGTTTGTTTTCAAATTATAAAAGCTTTCACATAAGAAATGAACATCCAATTTGTGTTAAAAAGAATTTCAAGTTTGAAAATGAAAATGACTTCCAAGTTTTGGAAACGGTTTGAAACTATAAGTTAAATCTTTGATTTAAAGATATTAATGGGTTAATCCTATCGAAATGAAATTGTTATGGAAATCTATGAATTGATCTTTGTGAAATAAATCTTTTTGTTTAAAGATTTGAAATGGTAATTTGTTTAACCATTTAAAGAAAGTTTTGGGTTTTAAGTTGTGGCTTAATTGAATCCCATATCGATATGTTTTAAATATTTCGCTCACTATTCGGGTTAACCGGGAAAGGACCTTTGGGTCGCATAACCCATTTCGAATAGTGATACGTCGTATATGGATAGCATTTGAAGACCGGTGTTGAAGATCGGATATTTTCGAAAACGAAAGGACAACTCGTCGAATGTCTCTGCATCGACTGGTCCCCGGTATAGAGATTTGATCATCCTTTGTGATGGGAAGTCCGGACGTGATTAGAAAATTATCCGGATTTGCAAGGGCTTCGTAAGAAGTGCCTTCGGTTCTGTTCAAACCCAGAACAGACTTGTATGGATTGTATGTCTGACATTACACTTTGAGATATAAAGCTGATTTCTTTCAAATACATTTCTGTTTGGTGGCGGAGAATTTATTCTCTTAGCTTAACACCCTTCTCTGAGATGTACGAGCTCAGAGGTTATGTAGTTGAAATTTATCAGCGATATATTCCCAATTTGGTAATGTGACATGCTGAGTGTTGCTGTGTGATGATCATTGTTTGATCATTTGTGATATGATCATTTGTTTGATCATTTATCTTTGTGATCATTACTTTGATCATCTGTTGACCCAAAGCGTGTCTTTATGAAAAAGCGTAGCTTTGTGGACGAGACTTTGTCAGAACCTCACACCCCGGAATGGTCAAAACAGGAAAGATGCGGCAAGGTTATTGGGGGTAGCGCCCCTTAGGGTATGTACATTTCCTTCTGGATAGAAGTGGTATCATGGTATGGAGCCCAGATACTTAACATATGTGGATGTCGCAAGTATATATATGTCTTACTTTGTGATTTGTTGCTGGGGCCCCGGTAAAAGGTTGGTTACAACCGGGAGGTGGCATACTCGTGTCAGTAGTTACCCAGTTAGGGGTAACCCGGCCTTTTGTTGGCAGAGATCCGGTTACGTTCTCGGGACGTCCTTCCAGAGGCGTTTCTATGTGGCAATGGGAAGTTCCTTGGCCTGACCATTTGTTGGAAATCCAAAGAAACAATACGAGCCCTTTACAATTTCAATTGTATAACCTGTCTCCTCAGGAGGCAGCTATAGCAGGCATAATATAATGGTACCTATGCTGGCTAAGATTTATATTCTACTTTCGAAATGTTTTTCCACACTATGCACTAATAATAATAATAATCAAATGATTCTGCGTAGTAAGCATCTTTGACTATCATAAGAAGAAATCTCCTCCAATTCTGCGTTTGCATTGTGTGTGTGGCGGGAGATCTTACGGTAGTTTCATTTTCCAAAAGCATTGCGAATTGACTTTAAATTCTCTTGTTCGTTTTTAAAGATAAACTATTTTTGTTGCTCACACCAGTCCCATGACTGATCCGGAGTTTATTGTTTCTGTCCTAAACTCCGGATGCTCAAAATATTTCTACACGGGCAGTCTAGAGTTGGGTTTTTCAGATAGTCAGGTTTAGTAGATTATCTGGAGCTGGTTCAGTTTTTGGATCGGACTGCACTTGCTTATCTTTGTGCATCGTTATTGAGAGTTCAAGCTATTTCTAGATTGGCACTTTGAAGATGGAGATTATCCGCTGCTGATGTTATCGTTTTCTTTTCCGCTGCTATTTCTTGTATCATATCTCTGATGTATATAGATATTCATTGTATCATCATTGTATCTGGATATTGTATATCTATATTCTTTTTCTTTTCCGCTGTGTTGTTTTACTTAATGTTGTTATAAGCTCCGGCGACTCGGATTTGAACGGTCGAATCTATGACATTCGAGTACGATGTAAAGTATGGATGTCGATTTTCGAGCGCGAAAATTCCAAATCGTTACATCTTTATCTTCAACAAAAATATAGAAGTGAAAATCAATCGCTTATGGAGTATTTATTTCATAAACATTGGTTTTTAATTGAAAATGCAATGTAAAGTATTAATTTTTATTTGTTGTTATAAATCAGAATGTTCAACCAATTAACCTGTAGACCATTCTATCAAGCTTAAAGCAATATATTATAAACATCATAGATTGGAACAAAACTTATTAATAGCAATTTTTGGAAAGCAATGCAAGTTGAGTACATTAGACTGGATCATCAACTTCTTACTACATTGTGTGATTGTTGGAGGCCCGAGACAAATACTTTTCATATGAGAGTAGGTGAAATTACTATCATTATGTGATGGTTATGTTTTATTTTGTTTACCCATGGACGGTTTCCAAGTATATATCGATAATGTGGAGTTTGATTATATAGAATTATGTCAAGATTTACTTGGTTTATTTCCTCTTCGGAGTTCAATAAAATATAAAAGTGAGATAAGTATGACTTGGTTTAAAACTGAATTTCAAGAAACACTTGGAGCTGATTCGATGGATATAGAGATACTTCGTCATAGTCGTGCTGTAATTTTGTACTTTTTAAACTGATATCAGGTCATTCAAAAGGCCGATTTAACTTGAAATTTTTGCCATTTTTGGATGATTTAGCACATTGTGGTTGGTATTCATGGGGTAGTGCAGTACTTTGTTATTTGGATGGCAAGTTGACAAATGTTGCATTAAAAGAAACAAAATTATTAGGCAGTTCTGTGACATTGCTGCAATTATGGTTTTGGTTTTATTTAACTATTAATGTCCTACTATAACAACTCCTGCCAATTTTGATCCTTAGATTCCATATGTTTGTAGGTGGAATTGTGCTAGGAGTTGGCGTGAAACTCCAAAAAATATATAATTTTACCAAAATAAATTGGATTTATTAGCGGATGATGTTGTGAATTGGAAACCATATTCGTTGATTAATGCATTCTATGGTGCTAGTGTACAATTTATGTTTCTAAGTTGGATCACTAAGGGTCGACCCTATTTTGGAACTTCGAAAATTATGTTCCAGATCGAGTGATGAGACCATTTGGATTTAATCATCAGCACATTCCTGATCCTATCGCTCCAATAGATCCAAATCCGAATGACTAGAGTGCTTTACTTGATGAAAATTTGGCTTTATGGAATTCAAGAATTGATTGTCCTATTCAAGAACGTGATCCTCCTAAACTATTGAGTGAGTATGAATATTGGTATCGGCAAATAACTCATCGTCACATCTTGAAACAATCGTCTAGGAGATTGGTTGCTTTTATTCCTCGAGGTCCACTAGAGCATGATGTGGTTAGTACTTTAATTTATAATATATGGTAGTCTGCATTTTTATACCATATGAACTGTTAAATTGTCTTTTTGATAAGTATGCGGAATATACGGTGCTTTAGAAATGGTTGATGAAATTCAAGACAATTGTTTTGAGCCAGAGAAGATGAAAAGTAAGTGTGTTTACTTATGACGTTTTATCGACTTAATTTTAGGTGGGAATAAATTGCATCGCTATCTAGACATTTGTTAACTACCGGTGAAGAGTCTTAACACATACATACTCAAGCGAAGGCATAAGAAGAGATGGAACCAAGGGCCGGAAAAGGTGAACAAGTGGAGGCACAAGAAGAGACACATATACAACGGCCTCAATGGAATGAAGGCGAACAAGTGGAGGCACAAGAATAGACACATAACGAATGGCCACAATGGCAGGTTCAACCACAACAAGAAGAGTTGATATTCATTCCCACTCAACAATAATAATTTCCTCATTCGACTCTAGATCAATCACAAAGTTCACTACCAATCACGTATAAAAGGAAGAAGAAAAAATGACAAACACCACTTGCAGTTAGTGGGCTTAAGGAATGAGTTGTTTTGATATGATATGTTGTTGTTATGGTGTCGATGTTTTGGGACAGTATTATGATGTTTATTTCGATATTGGGATGGTATGTTTTGTTTAATTTGGTATTGGGATGATTTGGTTGAAATTAGTGTTGATGTATATGGTGTTGAAATTAGTGACGATGTTTTATAGTGCTGATGTTATATTTTTTAATGTTATATGTTGTGATATAAAAATGTGTAGTGTGTTGATGTTATATGGCTCTAAATAGCTATATATTATTTTGGTGTTCAAAAATATGCTTGCGCATTTTTGAAATGCGCAATTTAAGTAAAGCCTACGCATTTCAAAAATTTGCAAGTTTTATATGAAAATAAAACTTGTGCATTTCAAAAATGCGCAAGCGTATTTTTGAACACTAAAAAAACAGAGAGCTGTATAACCAAAATCACCATATAACTGCAAAATAAAGTTTGATATAACCAATATAACACCATATACAACACTATTTATCACCAACATAACACCATATATCACAAATATAACCAATATCACAACATAACCAATATATTTTACCAAAATTAACATGACTAGAGTTCAACATTACGTATCAACCCAACATCAAAATAGAAAACAAGTCTAGAGTTCATCATTTCATACGTAGAAAGCAATTTAACGAGTACAACATTTATTTTTATGACCTAAAGCACCACATTTACTACATCTATTCTGCCCGGATGATGATGTTTGATCCATGAAACCTTTTATTCGAGTGGACCGTGGACGTCCAGAATTTCTACGTACATGCGGTAGATGTATATAAAGACCTTCGTAGACATCCTAATGACGACTATCAAGTACAGGGACGAATAAAGGAACATAAGCAGTAGTATACTCTGTCATTGTGTACCACATTGAAATTAAGTCAAAACATGCTCCATTCGCACCCCCCGAGCCACGTGAACATGCTATTAATACATGGGGGCATGGAAAATGATCTAAAGTTGGCATGTTGCATGAACACTTGCCTACATTATCATCGATATTCACAGTATAATTAAGCATATGTACATCTTTCACTTGCCAATCTGTTATGCTATATCTCTCTATAAACAAGTGTCTTGATTCTTCCATTCTACTTTTTGCTAATGCTTCCCACTTCGGTATCAATTGGGAAGTCCATTCTTCTCTTTGAGTTCGATGTTCGTAAAAGTAATGGTTTAAATGATGAAAAGTCCGTGCAACCAATGCTCTAACGATGAAAAGTCTATTCAGAAACATCGTTGTCATCATGTTTAATCTTATGCCACCATCGTGACAAAGAGTCCAATTTGATTCTAGATCTTTCAAACTTTTTTCAATCCACACATCGCCTTATGGATTTACAGTCTTTATTTTCTTAGTTCATTATATTTTACAACCTCCCACGCCGTGGCACATGCATGTGTCAAATTCTGAAGCTCATCGAACCAAACCCTGCTTTCTTAAAATTTGATTTAATATGTCAAATACAATAGCGATGATGATGTTCGATTTGCCAAGCTTCTTTTAGCACTTGTGGAATTCCTTTCATGCCGTCTAAGAAAATGTAATACATCGGTTACATATAGAAGGAATATAATTCCATATGGAATGAATAAACCAACTCTGAGTCTGCCAACACTTTGTTTGCACAATAGCAAAGACTAAAGAAAAAAACCTTGATTTGTGTCTACATCAGTAGCTACAAGTAACGTACAAAGATCTTTTCCACACAAATGAGTGCTATCAATAGAAACTACAGGACGATAGTGTGTGAAACCATCGATTGATGGTCCGAAAGCCCCAAAAATGCCATAAAAACACCATGAGTGTGAATAACATCATATACGGTTTTAAGGTTGCTACTTTGCACCGCTTTAAGATATTTTGGCAATTCTACATATCATGATTCCCAATCTCCATAAATTATTGCAACCACTTTCTGTAGTCCTTGTCAGGCTCGAGAATAACTTGCTTTTAGATGAAACATATTCAACATTGTCTCTTAAACTATTCTTGTAGTCATATTTATTTCAGATTTAATTAAGAAGTATTTTTCTACATATAAACTTTAATGTTACTTGTCAACAGTTTGAGTTCATGATTGCATTTAAAAAAGTGTGATCCCCACCATATGTGTAACGACCGGGGTTTTCAACCCTCGAAAATCGACACTAATACATCCTAGTGCCGCAAATCCAAGTGCCGAAAAGCCCAATTGTTAGGGGAAGAAGATAATAAAGATAGAATAGAATCTCACATGAATGGAATAACATATATCATTTCAATATAAAATCTTTACAATGGAAAATTTTGAATACAATATCAGAGTCTAACCTTGATTCTGCCTGGACAATTATAAATCTTTGTCCTTACAAATGCTGAAAACCAAAAAAAACAAATGCAATAGATGCAGCGGATAATAGAATACGTCCATACGTAGATGAAGATCACCAGCTCTCCTCTGGAAACTCCAAGCATCTTCAAGTAAACCTAATACTACTCGGATCTGACCCGAATATTAAAAATACTCGGATCAGGCTTGATAAACCAACGTGAGATTCTCGAAATTTTAAATGATGATGTAAATCAAAACTATTGAAAAGAAGGGTATCTCATAATACCACGCCCACGCATAAATACGGACGGGTTTTTATCTTATGATAACAAAAATACTTTATACTAAAAAAACACTTTGATATTATTGTTAATTACATTCTTTTGAAAACACATTTCAAGTAATATATCAAAATAAAGTATCAATATCCAGACTAAGTTTATGGTAATATATCCGGACTAGGTCAACGGAATACACCGGACGGAATATATGATACCAATGGGTAGCTGAAATGTTTGCAAAGCATTACAGCTATTTTGGGAATATAATCAAAACCGTAAAGCTCGTATTGGATTTGGAATTTCCAACATGATAGGGAACTAGTGTCCTTTTCCTTCGATCCATGCATAGCAAACATAGTTCCTACGATGCCTTTATCGCTTTTCACAAGCAAGTCACTTGGAACTGCACTCGCTACACTACCAATATCCAATAGCCTTATCGCTTTTCACAAGCAAGCCACTATATGAAAATAAATGCCTTGAGGATCAAGATTCCACCGGACACCTCCATACTCATAAAACCAATAGCCTAAAATATATACCATGCAGACCACATAATAACCCGTATCATCTCCTGGATGTGAGGCTCGTGAGGCTACGCTCAATTTTAACAAAGCAACGCTTTGCTTTTCACAAAGCCATGCTTTATTCTTCCACAAAGAACATTCCACTTAGAATGCCACATTGCCATTCCTTCGATCACTATCGACTTCCACGAACATACAAACTCTGAGCTCGTATGTCTCAGAGAAGGGAGTTAAGCTAAGAGAAGTTGCCTTCTCCACCACCAAGTGGATTCGGTATCCCTTTTATAAATATAATAGGGTCTTAAGAGTTAGATCTTAGGAAACCAAACCCAAGTGGATTCAGTATCCCTTTTATAAATATAATTCTTATTATTATGAACGATTTCTATGAATGATCTAATATACTTATTCCTTATTAACTTGTTATTTGTTTTAGGTACCTATATATTTATAGTCTTAGAAGCTAATCTTTTTGAATATTTAGACTTAACATTGTTTAAATTACTGGATTGTGAATTCTTGACTTTCTTATAGCCTAGTCCGTTTTTATTGTTATCCGGTTGTGAATTTTCAATAATTCTAGATAAATTTTCTCTACCTTTATTAAAATTCGAGACATTTTTAGTGATTCCTTCTAGTTTGGTCTTTAGGCTCGAGTTATCTAGTTCAACCATTTTGATATTAGTCTTCAGATCACGATTTTTAGAAACAAGAACATCATTCTTTTCTTTTTGAGTTTTAATTTTTTGACTCAATAATATTAGTTGAGAATTAACATTTGAAAGTGAATCTTGAGTTTTCTCAAGTTCTTTTCCAAAATTTTCTTCTCTTCTTTAAGCATATCTCTTTCAAATACTGCCTTGTTCTTATTTTCAAAAGCCTCTTTATATTTTCTTTTTAGACCTTTAAAAGTATCTAATAATTCTGAGTTTATCTCTATCGTATCATCAAAAGTTAAATCACTAACCTCATTATCTTTGGCCATAAAGCATACATTGGCTTGTTCATTATCGCTGTTACTCTCGCTTATTGAGGAGTAAGAGGAGTCTGAATCATCCCATGTAACTGAGAAATCTTCCCTTATGAACTTGTCCTTCCTTTTATTGTGATATTCTTTCTTTTGATCCGGACAATCCTTCTGTATATGCCCCTTTTTGTGACAGTTAAAGCACTCCAATACTGATGAAGACGGTGGTTTATTGCTGTTTGAGCTTCTCTTGCCATTATTTCTGTTTCCTTTTCATTATTTCAAGAATTTCTTGAAATTTTTGGCAATAAAGGCTAGGTCGTCTTTGTCTGAATCTGATTCTTCTTGTTCTGCATGGAATGCTATATTCTTTTTATCTTGAGCTTGAACTCGTTTAGCCTGCAAATTCACTTCATAGGACATTAGATTTTCTATTAACTCTTCCGAAGTTATTTTGGAAATATCGTTTGCTTCTTCAATTGCGAGAACTTTTCTTTTCCCATTCATCCGTTAAAGAGTTAAGTATTTTGGACCCGATATCAAAATCTGAATATTTTTCTCCTAGTCCTACTAATGAATGATAGATATCCTGAAATCTTGAATACATATCGTTTATAGTTCATTGTCTTTCATTCTAAAGTTTTGATATTGACTTTTGAGCATGGATATCTTTCTTTGTTTGACCTTGTTAGTTCCTTCGTGTGTAATCTTGTGTGTACGCGATATTTCATATGTAGTGTTGCACATGCTAACACGGTTAAACTCATTTTTATCTAAGGCACAAAACAACATATTCATGGCTTTTGCGTTAGCTGTGGCATCTAGTTTCTGTGTGTTTGACCAAGTAGAATACTCTTCAGTAGGAATATTATATTCTGTCTGAGTTATATTCCATGAATCAAAACCATTTGCTTGCATATATATTCTCATTTGTGTGGCCCAATAGTTATAATTTATGCCATTAAATAGTGGTGGACGTGCAGTGGATTGTCCTTCAATGAAGCTAGTGTTAATGCTAGTGCTAGTGTTAGTTTCCATATCATTAGATTATCAGATAAATGTGTTACGGTTATATGATGACCAAGCTCTGATACCAAATTAAAGTGTGCTATGGATCGTGTAATATGGATATACGATAATACAAAATATAGTGATGATAGCTATACTGTAAATAGTGCGGAATATAATAGCAGCATAATAAAAAATGACACCAGAGATTTTTATACTGGTTCGGAGCACCGTCCTACGTCTAGTCCCAGACTCCTTCTAGAATTTCACTAAAACAATAACCTTCACTTAACCCGGAGGAATAGGTCTATACAACCCTTGAGCAGCCGAACAAGGACCTGAGCAGCGGAATAGGATTTCGCCTCAGCAGTTGAAGAGGACTTCACATGCCTGAGCAGCAGAACAGGACTTCAACAAATACAAAAGATTGTTTTGACTTTGTGTGTTCTAATAACACGGATTTTTCACTTGTAGTACACCCTTCCTATAATCTTCTCCTCGAGTATAAATATATATATTTGAAGTTTATGAAAAATAGGAAGATATAAAATTGCTTTAATGCAGAATTTGAAAGTATAGTTGCAAGTAGATTCCAGAGTGTTAGATAAGGAAGATAAGAAAATTCGGTAGTTTGGAATGAAGTTAGAGTATGTATTTATA
Source organism: Allium fistulosum (assembly GCA_030737815.1). NCBI lineage: Eukaryota > Viridiplantae > Streptophyta > Magnoliopsida > Asparagales > Amaryllidaceae > Allium > Allium fistulosum. The sequence continues at coordinate 77,367,475 of CM060908.1, read as the reverse complement.
GATGTTAAAAAGCAGCGACTGTTGATGAAGAGTTTCAATTGAAGTGCTGCATCCAAATCTTTTTGTAGAGGTTCGTAACTCTTTACAAATAGTCGTGTCTTTTCAGAAAATAGCTGTTGTAGAAATTCAGTCAACTGAGCCTCTGAGTCAGTCGACTGGATATTCAAACGATATTTATTATAAAAAAAATATATACTTGTGCACCTGTGCATACTGCACAGAAACTAGCAGGTCAGTCGACTGACCCACCAGGTCAGTCGACTGACCTGGTATTTTCTGTGCAGTTTGCACAGTTTACACAGGTATATATAATATATATATTATATATGATTCTAACGTTAAAATCTTGATAATATATATTTTATATGCTTATATATATAAATCATTTGAAAATAAGAAAATTATATATATAAGCTAATATATACGTAAACGAGGAGAGATCTTAACAATAATGACCTAAGACTCTAAACAAAATAATATAAAAGTTGATGCACCGATTTTAATGTCTTGTCTCCACGTATTATATATTCTCTGTTTGTCGTAACAGTCATAGAATATGTATGTTGTAGTGATAGCTTCGAGTCATGAATCAAAACCAAGTCTCAACGTTCTCCCCCGTTTTGATTGATGACAGCCTGTAAATAGATATAGATTTCGACTGTATATAAAATATAAATACTTACTCCGCTTGAATCTTTGACGATCTATTTTCTTTCATTCTCAATCTTAGTGATAATATTTCTCCCCCTTTGTCATTGACAAAAAGGAATAAAAATGTAAAAGTATGATGTATAGATAGATATTACCCGGATCACCTAGTGTAGCCGTGGAAGTGTCGGATGAACATGAGATAGCTAGCCATAACTTTGTAAAAAATCCTTTAACCTTATCAAGCTTTTTGTCAACTTTAGTGATATGAGTTTGAAGAATTTGTTGGTTACGGCATATCAAGGAAATCGACTCATGTTGAGGAAGGCCCGGATTAGGAATCAAAATCTCGTCTTATTGATGAATAGTTGATCTTCGGCGGTGAGATGCTTCGCCTTGTTGTTGTTGTGGTTGATCTTGAGATAATTGTCGTTGAGTCCATTCTTCAAAAGTAATGATAGTAGGAGGTCGAGCAACTGGTAGCTTCATTAATGCTAAAGTGCGAGAGTTGAAGTACCCGACGGTAGAAACCTGTGAGTCAGGTTCCGGAATCTCACATGCTTTTAGCAATCACATAATATACTCACCATAGTAGATGACATTCATTCGACCATTGTTAAGAATTCATCAAGAATTAATCGTATCCAATTCACTTTGATATTTCCGAAGATGGCGATAAGGCTTTGAAGTTATGTTCATAAACAAGTTCATAACTCCCGATTTGCGGAGTTACAGTTTTCATTAACGCACGGTGTATAATTCTAGCTTTTGGCCTTAAGGACATGGACTTGAGTTGATGCATATCGTCTTCCAAAAATAAATGACTTATACGGTCACGAATGAACATATCACAATCAACATTGCTCAATTTAATACCATCATTTTCAGATTTTAAAATGTGAGCCATTCGATCTAACAAGAAAAATACGGGTTTCCCACAAACTAAACTCCATACACAATCTTCTTGGTTTTGAATGTTTTGGTGACCTAAGTTAAGATTAGCATAGAACATTTTGACCATAATTTGGTTAATTTTATGCTTATTTTCGTCAATATTGTACAAAGACTCCAAATTGCTCCTACGAGCCAATTCTTGTATATGGTATGGAGAAAAATTGGCAAATTTTACAAACGAACCTTCAAAGATGCGGGAATCTTGCATTCTCCTCCATCTTCTAATTGCGGTATCATCGAAGAGCCATTGTTTGATTTGCTCATTGGAAGGAGGTTGGGAGGATGAAGATGCTTGTCCTTTTCTCTTTGGAGCCATTTAATTTGATTGTTTGGAGGTAAAAATGAATTTTTGAAGATCTAGGGTTTGTAGAAAAGTTGAAAATCTGAAATGAAAGTGAAGAGAGAAGGGGAAAGTGAAGGTTAAAAGGTGAAAAAGTGAGTGGGTAGGAGCAGTAATTTTGCTCAGATCCGCGAATCAGTCGACTGAATTAGTGGTTCAGTCGACTGAACCTAAAATTCAAAATTTTCGAACTTCTGCTTCAGTCAACCGAATGCCTGATTCAGTTGACTGAATATGTTGTATAGATTTCGTCTTCTAATCCAGTCGACGGAGCCACTGTGACAGTCGACTGTTCCTGCTTTAAAAAAAAATTATTTTCCATGTCAGTCGACTGGTACCCTGGTTCTGTCGACTGACCTGGGTTAATTTTCCCAATCAATTTTGTGTTGAGTAATATGTTATATATTTTCATACTTATGAACTTTGTAAATTTATTTATGAATATTAGAACTAGTATATATGTTGATAATACGAAGGAGAAGAAATGAATTATTCAAAAAAAATTGTACATACTTTAGTTAAATTATTCAAAAAATAACAATTAATAACAACTACTCTTATTTTGAAGGGCTAGGAGTTTTGTAGCCCTGTAGCTGTTTGCGATGAACATTTGATGCTTCATTTCTATCCCATGAATTTGGTGAGATAGGTGGTCGTGGCGGAGATGAGGTAGAAGGTCGTCGAATAGGCAAAATGGTGTGTTCGTCTATTGGATGTGATGAAGCACCGCAAAATTTCATAGCAATGTGTTCTATAATTCCTAGACGCCTCGAGTTTATCTTTTGCTCATAATATATTTCATGTTGAAGCATCAGCGATTCTTGTTGATAGTGATGCAAATCACTTATTTTTTGTTTAGTGTTTGGAGAGACGTCAAACATCATCTTCTTCCCTTTCTTTTTCTCCGGAGTATATCCGGTATGATTATGATAGGTAGAAGGTGGTGTAGTATGATGGACGGGAGTTTTTGGTGATTCGGTAGAGGCAAGAATTTCAATGGAGTCAGTAGATCAAGAGGATGACATATTAATAGTTAGTTTGTATTTCTGTTAGTTTGGATGAATAACATAAAATAAATATATCTATTTATAGACTAATTGTTGAGACTAAGAAGGATGAAGTGAATGGTTTGTCTTGAATTTAGCTATAAAAAGATATTTAGTTAGGAATGTTAGTTGCTATTTCGTTGGTTTTCTATTATTGTGATTTATCTATGTACATGTAATATGCAGAAAGTATATTTATACAGGTAAATGTTATACATAATTTAGTGTATAGTTGTCACGATATAATTGAGTCCCCGACCTGAACTGTAATGAAAATAATCAATAGCTCAGGTGGTTAAGATATCATAGTAGAACTATTTATATATCTTTTATTGACATTATACCGAGTTCTTGACGTAGTTTTATAAAAGTATTTTCTAATAACGGTTTTGTAAAAATATCAGCTAATTGATTTTCAGATAGAACGAAATCTAAATTTATCACCTCTTTCTCTATATTATCACGTAAAAAATGATGTCGAATATCTATGTGTTTAGTTCTAGAGTGATTCATTGTATTTTTAGATAGATTTATTGCACTAGAATTATCATAGTAAATTGTTGATTTTAATAAATTAACTCTAAAATATTTAAGTGTATATTGCATGTAGATTACTTGTGCAATGGTTAATGCTGCAGATATATACCCTGCTTCACAAGTTGATAGTGAGACACAATTTTGCTTTTTGCTAAACCACGATATTAACAATTTACCAATGAAGTGACACGTTCCGCTTATACTTTTTTTATCCGTCCGTGATCCTCCGAAATCAGCATCGCTATATGACACTAACTCGAATGAGCAATCTTTTAGATAGAAAAGTCCGAAATCTTTAGAATTACTAAGATAACGTAGTATACGTTTTACGACTCGTAAGTGTGATTCTTTTGGGTCAGCTTGAAACCTCGCACATAGACATACACTCATCATTATATTTGGTCGACTAGTTGTTAGGTATAATAATGATCCTATCATACTACGATAAAGTTTTTGATCTACACTTTTGCCGTTTTCATCTTTATCAAGATGTGCTGTTGTGCTCATAGGCGTTGGTTTAGCAGAAGTGTTTTCCATTCCGAATCACTAGATAAGATTATTACAGTATTTTTCTTGATTTATAAATATTCCATTTGAAACTTTTTTTATTTGAAGACCGAGAAAATACGATAATTCTCCCATATGGGACATTTCGAATTCACTAGTCATTATTTCAGAAAATTCTTTACATAATTTATTATTAGTTAAACCAAATATAATGTTGTCTACATATATTTGAACTATTAAAATATCATTTTTAGAATGTTTTATAAATAGAGTCTGATCCACTTTTCCTATTTCGAATCATGATTCAATTAAATAGATTTTAAGACGTTCATACCAAGCACATGGTGCTTGTTTTAAGCCATATAAAGCTTTCTTAAATTTATAGACATGATTTGGATATTTTTCATGAACAAATACAGGAGGTTGTTCAACAAAAACATTTTCTTTAATATAACCATTTAAAAATGCACTTTTAACATCCATTTGATAGAGATTAAAGTTATTAAAACACGCATAAGCTAGTAAGATTCGTATTGCTTCTAGTCTAGCAACTGGAGCAAACGTTTCTTCGTAGTTTATTCCTTCCTCTTGATTATACCCTTGTGCTACTAATCTGGCTTTGTTTTGAGTTATATTTCCTAATTCATCCGCTTTGTTTTTATAAACCCATTTAGTTCCTATAACAGTTTGATCGGTCGGTCTGGGTACTAGTTCTCAAACTTCATTTCGTTCAAACTGATTTAGTTCTTCTTGCATAGCAATAATCCAATTTTCATCGGATGATGCTTCCTTTGTTTTCTTAGGTTCTATAGTAGAAAGAAAAGCTACATGGCCCATTAAATTTAGTTGATTTCTAGTTCGAACATTTGAATTTATTTCTCCAATTATATTTTATATAGGATGATTTCGTAAGATTCTTGGAGGAGATCTTATTGTATTCGTGATATTATTTTCTGAATTATGAATAATGTTTTCATCTTCTCTAGAATTATGAATAATGTTTTCATCTTCTCTTAAATTATTGGTTATTATATTCATGTTATCATTTAGTAAATCATCGTCATAATTAAAACTTTAAATATGTGTAAAATTTTCATCGAAAGATATATGGAGTGTTTGTTCAATAGTATTAGTTCGTTTATTGAAAATTCAATAAGCTTTGCTTCGATTCGAATATCCAAGAAATATTCCTTCATCACATTTTGAATCGAATTTACCAAGATGATCTTTGATATTTAACACAAAACATTTTGACCCAAATACTTTAAAATAAGATATGTTTCATTTTCTACCTTTAACAAATTCATTAGATGTATTCTTAGTGAGGGGTCTAATAGATACACGATTTAATACATAACAGGCAGTTGCAACGGCTTCTGCCAAGAAATGTTTTTGTAACGTGCTTTCGTTTAGTAAGGTTCTTGTGACGACCCGGAATTTTGGATATTTGAAATGAGAATATTTAATTAATTTTAAATATTCAAAAAGGGTAATTTTGACTTGAATTTCAAATATCTCTATTTATTGGACAATTTAATTATTAAATTAAACAAGTGAAAATAGGGTAAAATAGAGAATTTTGAGTTTTGGGCATGTTAAAAATAATTTGAAGGCTTATAAAATTTATATTGATAACACTGAAGATAATAGAAGTCGTAAAATTTAAATTAACAATGATTTGTTCCGTTTTAAAATTTCATTGTTTGATTGAATTTAAAAATAGCCTTCCGAGGCGCAGTCTCGGAATTCGACGAAACCAGTTCCATTGGGTCCGTAATATTGAATTATTACCGGATTTCAAATTTTGTAGCTTTTGGAATTAACGTGTGATCGTACGAGATAAATGCTTAGACGATAATTATCGATTTAATTTAAATATTATTATCTGAAAGAAAATCAAATCACAGCCGCAATTATTTCACATCTATCGCTTCTTTTCATCAGCTACGAGCCACCCTAGTTGTCTCCTCTTCGTTAAATCACGCAATCTTCCTTTCTCCTTCGTTCAGAAGCCAACCCGTAGGAATAATAAAACAAAAATATAAAGTGTTAACGAACGAAATCTACTTCATCTCAGCTTCATTCTTCAAAATTGAAATCCTCTCCGAAAAGAATAAGGGGGCTGAACTCCTCTTTCTATTTCGAAAACAAAATCAAACCAAATCAGAGAGAAACGAGTTCCAGCCTTCATTTCTTTTTCCCCAATTCAATCGTAAATGGCAGAACAAAGAAAATTTGATGAACGAAATACAAACGAGAACGAAAATCGTTCCTCCTCTCCTCTATTCAAAATCCTCTCGACTAAAAACAAATACAATGAAGGCAAGCTAATCGATTCAATACAGTATGTGATTATCGATCGACATGGTTTTGGGATGGGCGAGTGAGTCGAGCTTGAGTTCGATGTCGGCGTCGCTCGAGGTGGAGTGTGGACTTAGGGTTTGGTTACGCGATGTTATGGTGATGTCGAGGACAAGGAGGGTTTTGGTAGCAGGTTCGAGATGGTGGACGCGGCGATTCAGTGTCGCGAGTGGGGATTCGCGTGATTTTGTGGACGACAACGATCTCGTGGCGACGCTAGGGCAGATATGGAGCTTCGATTTCAGGCGCGATGGCATGGAGCAGTTGTGTCGACGTGGGTCTCGAGCCTGGTATCGTGATAAGGTATAAATTTTAACCTTAAATTAAATTTTAAAATAGATGTTAAATTTGTTTACTGCAGAAAAAAATATATAATATGTAATATATATAACTATTTAATTTGTTGCTGTAAATTTTATAAGGCAGTTTATAAATTTGGATATAGTAAAGTAATTGTACTGAACAGGGATTAGTTTACACTCTAGACTATTAGTTTAAGATAAAAATATATATAGATTGGAAATATATATCTAAAACAGAAAGTTTTTGGGAAAATATAAGATTGGTTAAATAAATAAGAATTTTAAATGTTGAAAGATTTGTATAAATTAGATTTTTTAAAGTTTACTTACCTTATTTTTATAGATAATTAGATGTAATTCAAAGTGAAAGGAAATAAATATACATACACATCAATTCCCAATTACTAGTTAATTTTGAATAAATGGGAATTAATGTGTTAAATTAGCTTACTTAATTACTTTAGCTTTTAAGAAATTTTTTAAGGAGGAATTACTTTAAAATTAAATTTGTGAGTTAATTAAAATTATGAATGGTAAATAATTGATTGTTCAATTAGTTCAAATATTAATAAATCATATAAATTGTTTATTCAAGGTCAAAAATCGGAAAACCAAGGCAATAATGAAGTGGACTGCAAACGTAATTAAAGGTGAGTTAATCTCACTCATCTGGTTGCTATTTAAATTTAAATGGTTAAATTTAAATAATTGATTGAATGATTGATTTGGTTTGATGTGATACTATATATATAGTAGTATATAGCAATATATACATATTGGCATATGTATATATTGGAGTTGTTGATATTCCCGCATTATATAGCGGATGAGACCCTATGCGCCGCATAATAGCGGATGATTTTATATAAAACCCATATACCGCGATATTCCACCTTGAAGTGGAATTGGTATTGTGCTAACATGTGACGCCCCACCTCAATACCCACACTAGCCAAGAACACTACGGTGTAGTGCTGTCAACTAGCACGGAGAATAAGGCTGTTGAGGAGCGACCATCTATGTAATGGCCTTGTGCGAGCACCGATATGTCAGATCATAAAACATTGCATTTCATTTTTAGAGGAATACCGACATACCGATACAAACTCAAAGCTACTACACAGTGGCTATAATAGTTTAGGACAATAGATATAAAAATAACACAGATAACATAAATGCGGAATAAAGATGGAACGAAAAGTCTCATATATACAATAACTGATATCAGTTACAATACATTTGACACAATACAAATGATACAACTACAATTGTCGACTCAAGAAGTTATATATACAAGTACATTATCGACTAATATACATGAATACATTATCATCTTAAAACAGGCACACTGACTACTTCAAAAGGACGAAGACCACTTCAAATGATATAAAAAGTCTTCATAGCTCTAGCAGCAACCCAAAGCTAAAAATCTACAACCTGTAAATACTCGGTCTGACCCGAGTATTACATTCAAAAGAAAATAATACCCAGATCAGTCTAATTCAAACCAGTTTAAGCAATTGAAATGTCAATTTAAAAATAACAATGCTAATTGGCTGCAGTACACGCTAACGTGTACTGCCTCGCCAATACAGCCTACGAATTACGCAACAGATCGATGAATTAAGGATAAAAGAGATAACGACTAAAATCTGTCAATTCGGTGTGACTGCAGTGCACGCACGCGTGCACTGCCTCGCCACAACGGAATATAAAGTCACCACACGGGACAAGGGTAAAACTGCTACGAAAATGCAGCAGGTCAGCAAGTGCTCAAGGATGAACAGATGCAAGTGAAAATGACACATGGATATGCAGTGTCAAAGTGAACCAAGTCACAATGATCGCAAGGTCAAACCCCGAAATCGGGTTCAACTCAAATGAATTAGAAGTGGTTAGCTGTCTCAAGCAACGGCAACCAAACAAGTTCGAACAAAACCAAACAATGTCAAAGTTTAGCATCAGGTCAAAGGAATATAAGCAAACAGCCTATAGGATCGTACATGCCACTTAGTAAAGCTACAGCAAGCTATGGTGCATTTACAACTACAAAGGAGCCAACAAAGAATGCAGACTTCAAATACACAAGGGTGAAGTGATCAAACAAACTACACAAAGGATTCAACAGCATAAAGACCGGAGTGTACAGTAATGCGAACATCAAGTGCTGACCTGAACCCAAAATAGTAAAACTGCACCCATGCAGTGCAGACAAGTATGAATTCAAACATGAAATGGAGAACATCATTGCAAGTGCAACAGGTAGAGATGATGCAGTGAAGCATGTACAAGGGCAACATCATCGACAAAACAGTGTCAAAATGAAGAGACCAGAGGAGTGCAACTAAAACTGATGATAGTGGTAATCACATAGTGGAATGCAATTAAGTGATGCTTGCCGAATTCCAAACGGCTCCTAAAACAACTGCTCGAAAACTACAATGCAGGCTCAAATCAACCTTTAGTGATTGCAGATTACAACATAAAAATTCAGTGAATAAATGTAACAATGAACTTCAAGTGTACAAAGAAGACAGTGACAGTTACTCAACTGAAGGTGCAGATTGGAAGTGAAAGCAAACAAGATGGCAACATCAAATGAGCCAAAGGAAGTCCAAGTTTATATGCAATTAAACAATGAAGTAAAAATCATGCACACCTATATAAATGTATGCAGAACAATATTGAGCACGGGCATGACAACAAGTGATGCAACAACATGTGTGCATACCCCTTTAAAATCAGACTCAAGTGAAGGTTTGAATGCAACCAACACTCCAGATCAATGCTTATGAAACTGAATATCAGTCAAAATACTCAGCTCACCAAAAATGCACTGCCATATAGTGAAACCATAAGTGAATAAGTCCAACTAAAATGACCCACTTGGCTATCAAGTGGATATACTAACACTGCAGACAAATGTACAGGATGGAGACAACTACAGATCGACGCCAACCCAACTACACGCAGAGGCAACTCGCTAAACAAACTTGAGTAAACAGAACAAAGAACAGGCATTCTATCCACTGCCAGTGTAACAGGTAAGGGATGCATAATGACTACCAGAGTACAAATTCAGACTCGATGGAACCTAACTCATGTTCACAACTCGATATCAGGGACTATATAATGGATAAGTATGCAACAGTGACTCAAAACATATGCAGTGAAATCGGAAGTGGACTGGTCGAGACAACACAGTGAGCTCAAGCTCAAAAGGGTACAAGAAAATGACCAAAAGTAATAACAATCATATATATATACACATGAATGCATATATATACATATATATACAAATGAAGATACAGTAAGGCCAGAAGACCTGGTACAAGAATTTAAGCCTGGTAACGACAACACAACTACCAACCAAAACAGCAGTAGCAATCCACAAACTCAAATGAACAACTGCCCAGAGATAATGAAACCGAAGGGGGGCCAAGCATTGCAAATGTTTCAAAGCCGAAGCCCAAAAATTATGCAGTTTAACATCAAACAAAAATCAAGCTTTACAGTTAAGTTCGAATGGTTCGAAGTAGATGTGAGTAAGGGGAATTACTCACCTTGTTTGAAGCGGAGACGAACTCGAGAGAAGGAGTCGCAAGCACCAACATCACAAGGCAAGCAGGCATCAATCGACAGAACAACGAACACTCGAGGAGGCAGCCGTGAGCAAGACGAAGAAGAAATCGATCGAACCAGGCAACCACGAATTCATCCAACAACGATCGAAACAATACCAAAGCTTCGAAAAGCCCTAACAAGTCTCAAAATCGAACGAGAGCTTTCCTCTTCCAACAAGCCCTAATTCTTCCAGATCGAAGGAACGAAAGATTGAAGCGGCCGCCACTTATTTTCGGAGCCATCTCAAACTCGATCAACGTCGAAGTAGCCAGAGTAAGCAACAAGAAATCGATCGTGCCAGGAAAAATTCTCGAATAACCATCAACGCGATCGAAGTAGGAACGGCACTTCGAAAAGCCCAAAAAAAATCAGAGCGCAAGAGGAACGAAATCCCCAATTTTTCCACAAGCCCTAATTCAGTAGCTAACCCGCCATCATTTCTCTCAAAGAAGAATAAGAGAAGTAACGAGCTAAAGTAAAAAGGAGGAAGGGCCGGCTGGTCTAGATGATTATCACGGCAAAAAGGAAAAAGCATGGGCCAAAACAAGTTTCAAAGCCCAAACTATTTTATAAAAGAATTTCACAACTCTAAAAAGGATTTAAATCGATTCGAATCTGCAATAGTACTTAACAATCGATTTCAATCGTCTAGAGACGAAATTTAATTGGTACGAAATACTGGGTTGTTACAGACTCCCCTCCTTAAAGAAATTGCGTCCTCGCAATCATAAGGAATAAATAGATAAAAGGGTAACAACCATAAGAGCATGGCAATGTCGGATGCATAAGCAAAGCAAAGGTCAACAGGAAGGTATTGAAATCAAGGAAGTGTCAGACATAGAATCAAAAAGGTTCGACTGTTTCAAGTCAAAAGGATCAACATCGTGGGGATCAAGGAATCAAAATCAGACGACTATCAAAAAGCAAGAATCAATCGAGTTCCAGCATTTAAAAGAAAAGGAATCAGAGCAGAAATCACGTACTGCACGAATTGAATGTGAGTAAATCAAATTACTCACCTGAATCGTCAGAGAAAAAGACGAAGCTCAAATCTCAAAATCGCAAATATTCAATCATCAAAAATGATAATCGAATTTCACGAATATCTAGTTATCAAAAACGATAATCAGAAACATAAACATTCGATTAATCAAATCGAAAAATATTTAATTATCTCAGACGATAATTAAATTTCACAAATATCTGATTATCAAAAACGATAATCAGAAACACAAATATTCGATTAATCAAATCGAAAAATATTTAATTATCTCAGACGATAATTAAATTTCACAAATATCTGATTATCAAAAACGATAATCAGAAATCACAAATATTCGATTATCAAATCGAAAAATATTTGATTATCTCAGACGATAATTAAATTTCACAAATATCTGATTATCAAAAACGATAATCAGAAACACAAATATTCGATTAATCAAATCGAAAAATATTTAATTATCTCAGACGATAATTAAATTTCACAAATATCTGATTATCAACTGGAAAAACAAAGCAAATCGAGCAGAAATGCATAAATGATTTCAACAAAAGTAAGAATCAAGTCAACGTCGAAGTCAACAATTAATAGCCGCAGTCGAGTATAAAATGAATCAATCATCATTATCAAAGAAACCAACGGCAAACAAAATCAGAGTCTTGAGAATCAAGAAATTAGCAATTTCTCAAAAACAAAGTGACCGAAGTCGAAGGGAAATCCAGATTAGGAAAACACAAAAATAAGCGTTAGGAATTCATACCTAACAGTCAAAAATAATCATATGTAAAGATGAGAGATAAAACATCGACAAATAGTTGTAACATATGCTCCATCTAAGTTATGTTTTATAATTGTCCTAAACCCCAGGCTCTGATACCAAGCTGTGACGCCCCACCTCAATACCCACACTAGCCAAGAACACTACGGTGTAGTGCTGTCAACTAGCACGGAGAATAAGGCTGTTGAGGAGCGACCATCTATGTAATGGCCTTGTGCGAGCACCGATATGTCAGATCATAAAACATTGCATTTCATTTTTAGAGGAATACCGACATACCGATACAAACTCAAAGCTACTACACAGTGGCTATAATAGTTTAGGACAATAGATATAAAAATAACACAGATAACATAAATGCGGAATAAAGATGGAACGAAAAGTCTCATATATACAATAACTGATATCAGTTACAATACATTTGACACAATACAAATGATACAACTACAATTGTCGACTCAAGAAGTTATATATACAAGTACATTATCGACTAATATACATGAATACATTATCATCTTAAAACAGGCACACTGACTACTTCAAAAGGACGAAGACCACTTCAAATGATATAAAAAGTCTTCATAGCTCTAGCAGCAACCCAAAGCTAAAAATCTACAACCTGTAAATACTCGGTCTGACCCGAGTATTACATTCAGAAGAAAATAATACCCGGATCAGTCTAATTCAAACCAGTTTAAGCAATTGAAATGTCAATTTAAAAATAACAATGCTAATTGGCTGCAGTACACGCTAACGTGTACTGCCTCGCCAATACAGCCTACGAATTACGCAACAGATCGATGAATTAAGGATAAAAGAGATAACGACTAAAATCTGTCAATTCGGTGTGACTGCAGTGCACGCACGCGTGCACTGCCTCGCCACAACGGAATATAAAGTCACCACACGGGACAAGGGTAAAACTGCTACGAAAATGCAGCAGGTCAGCAATTGCTCAAGGATGAACAGATGCAAGTGAAAATGACACATGGATATGCAGTGTCAAAGTGAACCAAGTCACAATGATCGCAAGGTCAAACCCCGAAATCGGGTTCAACTCAAATGAATTAGAAGTGGTTAGCTGTCTCAAGCAACGGCAACCAAACAAGTTCGAACAAAACCAAACAATGTCAAAGTTTAGCATCAGGTCAAAGGAATATAAGCAAACAGCCTATAGGATCGTACATGCCACTTAGTAAAGCTACAGCAAGCTATGGTGCATTTACAACTACAAAGGAGCCAACAAAGAATGCAGACTTCAAATACACAAGGGTGAAGTGATCAAACAAACTACACAAAGGATTCAACAGCATAAAGACCAGAGTGTACAGTAATGCGAACATCAAGTGCTGACCTGAACCCAAAATAGTAAAACTGCACCCATGCAGTGCAGACAAGTATGAATTCAAACATGAAATGGAGAACATCATTGCAAGTGCAACAGGTAGAGATGATGCAGTGAAGCATGTACAAGGGCAACATCATCGACAAAACAGTGTCAAAATGAAGAGACCAGAGGAGTGCAACTAAAACTGATGATAGTGGTAATCACATAGTGGAATGCAATTAAGTGATGCTTGCCGAATTCCAAACGGCTCCTAAAACAACTGCTCGAAAACTACAATGCAGGCTCAAATCAACCTTTAGTGATTGCAGATTACAACATAAAAATTCAGTGAATAAATGTAACAATGAACTTCAAGTGTACAAAGAAGACAGTGACAGTTACTCAACTGAAGGTGCAGATTGGAAGTGAAAGCAAACAAGATGGCAACATCAAATGAGCCAAAGGAAGTCCAAGTTTATATGCAATTAAACAATGAAGTAAAAATCATGCACACCTATATAAATGTATGCAGAACAATATTGAGCACGGGCATGACAACAAGTGATGCAACAACATGTGTGCATACCCCTTTAAAATCAGACTCAAGTGAAGGTTTGAATGCAACCAACACTCCAGATCAATGCTTATGAAACTGAATATCAGTCAAAATACTCAGCTCACCAAAAATGCACTGCCATATAGTGAAACTATAAGTGAATAAGTCCAACTAAAATGACCCACTTGGCTATCAAGTGGATATACTAACACTGCAGACAAATGTACAGGATGGAGACAACTACAGATCGACGCCAACCCAACTACACGCAGAGGCAACTCGCTAAACAAACTTGAGTAAACAGAACAAAGAACAGGCATTCTATCCACTGCCAGTGTAACAGGTAAGGGATGCATAATGACTACCAGAGTACAAATTCAGACTCGATGGAACCTAACTCATGTTCACAACTCGATATCAGGGACTATATAATGGATAAGTATGCAACAGTGACTCAAAACATATGCAGTGAAATCGGAAGTGGACTGGTCGAGACAACACAGTGAGCTCAAGCTCAAAAGGGTACAAGAAAATGACCAAAAGTAATAACAATCATATATATATATACACATGAATGCATATATATACATATATATACAAATGAAGATACAGTAAGGCCAGAAGACCTGGTACAAGAATTTAAGCCTGGTAACGACAACACAACTACCAACCAAAACAGCAGTAGCAATCCACAAACTCAAATGAACAACTGCCCAGAGATAATGAAACCGAAGGGGGGCCAAGCATTGCAAATGTTTCAAAGCCGAAGCCCAAAAATTATGCAGTTTAACATCAAACAAAAATCAAGCTTTACAGTTAAGTTCGAATGGTTCGAAGTAGATGTGAGTAAGGGGAATTACTCACCTTGTTTGAAGCGGAGACGAACTCGAGAGAAGGAGTCGCAAGCACCAACATCACAAGGCAAGCAGGCATCAATCGACAGAACAACGAACACTCGAGGAGGCAGCCGTGAGCAAGACGAAGAAGAAATCGATCGAACCAGGCAACCACGAATTCATCCAACAACGATCGAAAGAATCCAAAGCTTCGAAAAGCCCTAACAAGTCTCAAAATCGAACGAGAGCTTTCCTCTTCCAACAAGCCCTAATTCTTCCAGATCGAAGGAACGAAAGATTGAAGCGGCCGCCACTTATTTTCGGAGCCATCTCAAACTCGATCAACGTCGAAGTAGCCAGAGTAAGCAACAAGAAATCGATCGTGCCAGGAAAAATTCTCGAATAACCATCAACGCGATCGAAGTAGGAACGGCACTTCGAAAAGCCCAAAAAAAATCAGAGCGCAAGAGGAACGAAATCCCCAATTTTTCCACAAGCCCTAATTCAGTAGCTAACCCGCCATCATTTCTCTCAAAGAAGAATAAGAGAAGTAACGAGCTAAAGTAAAAAGGAGGAAGGGCCGGCTGGTCTAGATGATTATCACGGCAAAAAGGAAAAAGCATGGGCCAAAACAAGTTTCAAAGCCCAAACTATTTTATAAAAAAATTTCACAACTCTAAAAAGGATTTAAATCGATTCGAATCTGCAATAGTACTTAACAATCGATTTCAATCGTCTAGAGACGAAATTTAATTGGTACGAAATACTGGGTTGTTACATAACATCTGTGGATGCAGGGAAACAGGTTGGAGGGATCCAACTGGATTCCTCAAAATATTTAATTTTGTTAAATATTCTGTGATATGATTTTTGATATCCTGTGATGAAGTATATGGATAATTGGATGTTATGGTTTGGTTGGATCGATTTGGATGTGTTGAATTATCAAAATCTCTAGAATGGAATTTTTGAAAAGAAATAAAAGAGTAAATTTTAAGTAAAATAATTATAAAGAGTTTGGAATAAATTTGAGAATGAATCTGATTAAGAATAAAAGTGATTCCCAAAATTCTAATAAATATGGAAAAGAAGAATTTTGAATAAACCGAGAAAAATTGAATTTAAAAACTTATGTGATATTATTTAAAGGAATAAATAATTTATTTTAATTCAATGTTTAAATGTAATTAAAAAGAAAGAAGGAATTTGGTAAAATCTGAAACTTGTGTTTCAGTTTAAAGATTTTAAATCATAATGAGAAATAAAATCTGGAAGTTAATGAATTTGGAAATAAATGGATTAAGTAAGGAAATTTATTTCAAAGTAAAATAAATTGGGAAATCAATTGTTAATTGATTTAAATACTTTGGGATTTGAAATTTAAAGAGAAATGAGATTTTGGAGAGATAAACTGGGTTTATAAAGTGAAATAAAATATCAGGGGATATTTGAGAATATAA
Source organism: Allium fistulosum (assembly GCA_030737815.1). Lineage (NCBI taxonomy): Eukaryota > Viridiplantae > Streptophyta > Magnoliopsida > Asparagales > Amaryllidaceae > Allium > Allium fistulosum. The sequence continues at coordinate 77,351,196 of CM060908.1, read as the reverse complement.
ATTCAAGGTGGGGATTTATAAAAGGATATGGATTGGTTTAAAAAAATAAATGTTGATTTATTTTTAAAGGATGTGAAGAGAAGTGTATTTCCTTGGATTGCCAAGTACGTTTTTCAAAGCAATTTTAAAAATAAGTTAAAAGTTTTAAAAGCATATTTTAGAAAATTGATTTTTTCTAAATGTTAAAGCCTAATGTAGTATTTTCAAAAATCTATTATTGTAGTAATTATATAAAAGTGATTTGGTATTATGTTTTTAAAGAGAGAAATTTAGTTTATATTTATAAATGGTTTTATTTTAAAGTATATATTTTAATAAAGTATTTAAATAGTTTTAAAATTTCAATGTTATAAAGTATATTTAAATAAAGTGTTTTTAAATTATTTTAAAATTAAAAGTATTTTGTACTTGGTGATTCAGTGAAATAATTATTTGGGAAATGTATTCCGTAAGCGGAAACTGTTTTGAAATTGTTTCAAATGAGTTTTGAAATTTGGAAATATATCTTGGAAAGATATTTGAGGTAAATAAATAATGTGGGAAATTATTTATTGTGTGATGGTTGCTTGTGGATGTTAATTGATAGTTAAATAACCGACTATCAATATTGGCCAAATGCGCTGATCGTTTCGAAGAGACCGGGATCGAGTTTCCGTATACCGGGATTCTAGGTCTGGAGACTCGAATACCACTTCGATTCGGTTCGTACGTTTCGTGTAACGTGTTCGGAGTCGAAGATGGAGCAGTGAAGTGCAAGGGCTAGTCGCTACTAATCCTGAGGATATTTCCAAAATGGATGTAGTAGGAATAGTGCCTTCGGTTCCGTTCGGACCCGGGACGGACTTGTATGGACGAATGCTTGCGAAACATCGTCAGCGGACGATGGGCATTCTAAGGGATATGTTCTATAAAGGTATCGTTTATCCTCGAACCTCATCAACCGGGAATGACTGAAAATCAGGGGTTATGCAGCAAGATTTCGTGGGTAGCCCCCACTGGAGAGTATGGTCATCCCTGTCTAGATGTCCCTTTTTATTTCGGCTTAGTGGTGCGGTTGCTGATCCCAACCGTGGGGTGATCATATTCGGAATTGCCCATAGGTAATTCCGGTCTTGTGTTTGCAGGGGAGCGGGCGTACTCCTCGGTACTGTGATCTAGGCCAAGTACTGTGATAGGTGGTACCCAGTGCCTAGTCATTCGTTGGAAATCCATTCTCCCTACGTGCCTGGTACGGTATTTGTTTGTATACCTAGTATGCTGGAATTTAATCATGTAACAATTTCAGCTATTTGAATAAGTATTTGTAAATAGACACTATTATAATATCAGAGGATTTTATAAAAAGTGTTTTAGCTATCGTAAGGTAAAAACCCGACATGTTTATTTGTGGCGTGGTCTTACGAGATGCTTTTTATTTTCAAAGGATTTTGAAACTTTAATAATAAATTTGAGTGTGATTTTCTCACGCTGGTATTCCAGACTGACTCGGGTATTGTTTTATATGATGCTCGGGTCAGACCGAGATAAACAGGTTCAGATTATAGCTGTGGAGCTCAGACGATGAGTTGGATGGCGAGACGTATTCCTCGTATTTGTTTATATATTCCGCTGTGTTGATTAGCTGTGTATTCAGTTGTGAGGACAGATTTATATGACTGTCCATTATTGTGTTGTGTTGTATATTGACTCTGATGATGTATTCTAGTGATGAATGTAATGTAAAACAGATATATTTTTCTGTTTGAGTAAAGATCTGTATTTATATATTATATTTTATTCCACTGCGATGGTTAGATTCTGATGTTGTTTTTCTCTTTCTTCTTCTACCTCTTCTTCTTTTAACAAAAATGGTTCGATTTTTCGGGTATGAAAAACTCGGGCTGTTACAGTGGTATCAGAGCTTAGGCTAGCGATAACCTTGGCTCTGGTGGGAATTTTGAGAGTATTAATAGATATGAGCGCGTATTTGTTAGTGAATATAAAAAAAATTGGTTTTATATTGTGTTGACTTATCGGTTGAGTGTTTATAGATTCTGGTCGATGTGTGGGACGCCACAATATCGATAGGGATTTCTAAACCCTTAAACTAGGTAAATCGACACAGTATGTTTTTTTAAAAAATAGGGTAAATGAAATAATTTTACCCAAATTATTTTTGTATATGAAAGAAATAATTATAGATATATATAGATGCTTGGTTTTTAGGGAGTGATAATATTAAATCATTATCATTTAAGTGTAAATTTGAATAAGAAATTGAAATCATAACTAACAGCTAAGAAATAAACTTCATATAACCAAATGAGATTTGTAAGTGTAAACTGTAAAGGTGATTATAATTTTGAAATTGAAATAAAGAAAATTCCAGAGTAATGTTTGAATAAGGTTGGATGGATTTGAAATTTGGAATTTTGGGAAAATTTAAATTCCTTTGGAGTTGAAAATGGTTTTCAAAAGTTTTGGAGGAATAAAAGTGTTATTTCGGAAATATTTTGAGTTGCATTTGAAATCTTGTGAGATTTGGGAAATTAAAAATATTTGAAATGATTTAAAGTGATAAAAGCACTAAACTCTCTTTGGTCGCTGGAAAATAATTCCGATGATGATCGCGACATCATCGGTGTTCATTTTCGGGTTTCCAAAGAGAAATTGCTACCAAACTGTTTTAAATTGGAATTGATTGTGAACTGGGTTGGTTTTGGAATTCGAAGGGATAATTGAATTTACCAAAGGAGTTTGGATGTGATTGATTTCAAAAGTGATTTTGAAATTTTGGAAAATTGTTTAAAACTCTGGAATCTTATTTAAAGTTATTTATGGAATAATAAAAATATTTATTGGCTAAATAAAATGTATAATTCTGAGTTAAAAGATAAAATGTGAATAAAATTTATTTTAAATAGATGGAAGTATGAATATAAAAGAATGTGACTTATAAAATTTGGAAGTAAGATAAATAAGCCAAATAAAATTGCTTGTAACGGTAATGAATATAAAAATCCAAAATTTAAATTATGAAATATGTAACGACCCGTAAATTTCAACCGTTTTAATAACGTAATTAGTTGAAATTTTGTGAAATTTTAAACGATAAAATTTTGAAATAAAAATTTAATATTTGGAATACGTCTAGTTAAACATAGCAACTGGTAAATTTTCGTCCGAAAATACGAAAGTTTATTTCGCGCGTAAATTTACTTCAATTTAATCAGTTAAAAAGCGTTGAAAATAAAACGTTTTCAAAACCAAAATATTTTACATAGAAAAATTCTAAACCATCTTCTGAGCAAGATACCAGTTCGTCGTTTTTCCAAATTTGGACATCTATTGCTCCGTCGTTCTTATTTTCTGCAAAATAACAGTATTCTGGTACCGATATCGATTTTTATCGGATGATCGTACCACTGATATCTGTATACCGTTTTGATCGTCTCGCCGCGCTGATCTCAACGGTATATTTATTTCTGTATTTTGAGATCCGTTGCGCGACGGAAACACTGAATTGTTCGTTGTAACGGTACGGCGAATTTGCGACTTTACACTTTCCTTCAGTTTCAAAATTCAAACGTGTTGCCCAGAACAAAATTTATTGCTATAATTATTTCCCTGAAGCAACGTATGGTCATTATCATTAATTATATCACCTTTGCTTTCCCATTTTCACTTCTGTCACTTTCGTTTTCCAAGGGATCCCTGTTTCCTTTTGCCTCCTTCAAAACATAAGTTACTTCACTCTAATTCAAGTCTATTTATAATTTTTCCTCTGTTCACATTCTTCTTCTCTAATCCTCTTCCCATTTCATTTCCCACTCACCCCTCCCCTCAGTTCGACCACGCACGAAAACATCACCATATCGCCTCTTCCCTCCTTTCCGCTCCACCCAGTGCCGACCCCAACCTCACAACAGCACCATCGCCTGGCCTTCCTCCCACCACAGCAGCTCGCCCACCCACGTCCACCTCGTTTCCCTGTAACCCTCTCATCCGCCTTAAACCCATCACGCAACCCTCTCATCCGCCATAGTTTGCCAACCGAAGCCCATGACCATCCTACTCCTCCGCCTCCACCTCGGCAACCGCCCACGAAATTCCATCAACAGCCTGCTCCACCTCCCGGCCTCTGAGTCAACAGGGCCGTGGCCTTCACCATCGCCAGCCCATCCCCTTCCACTCGCCTGCCTTGCGTCAGTGCCAGCCACCACCCTCTCCACCATACGCCGCCACCACGTGACGTAAGCACAGACTGGTCGTACTCCGTCATCACCCGAGCCTTCCCGCATTCACGCATGACCACATCCATATCCACGTGTTCGCCATCCACCTTCATCCCTCCGACCAAACTCCATAGCCTGACCGAACATCTCCACCTTTGCCGTGAAGTTTCCAGGCTTCTCTTGCTCTTCTTTATATTTGAAAAAAAAGATATATTGATTTGGTAAGTATATTAAGTTGTAAACTGCATATTTGCTTTGCCTACTCATTCTTCTTTTGCATACTTAGATCTGGCATGTATAAGTTTATAATAAATAGTAATATACATAGTTTATATATATGTACCACGCTTAAAATATGAAGATATTTAGTTTAAATATATTGAGTTTCATGGTGGCCTAGGCTGCAGTTCTGTCATGAAAGTTTGTAAATCTACATGTTGAATGAAAATATAGGTTTCATGTTTGGATTTCAAGTTTATATAAAAGTATAAAGTTGCAATACTTTACATATATAATATGCTGCTCATAGTAATGTAGTATAATAGTATATATGAGCTACGGGATAGATTATATAGGAAAGTAAAGACTTGTATAAAAGTATAACCCGTTAGTTATGTGGGTTATACTAGTGTTGCTGTTATAAAAGTGTATTACATAAAGATATATGGTTATTGGTTGTATTTCACTTATAGTAGAGTGAACGTACGTATATGTGAAGCTTATGTGAAAATTTTATATACACTACTTATAGTTATGTCTTGACTTATATGAGTTGTCTTCGCATTAAGTTGTCAAACTGTATAAAACAGTGTATATAGGTGTGACTGTGTAGTTTATATATTTAGTTTTCAAATATAAAATTTATGATCGGACTTTAGATACTTGGCTTTTCAAATTTACATTAGTTATATCTGGGAATTTCAATCGGAATGTGTATATTAAATATATGAACTTATGTGAGTTTTATGCCATTTTGTAGTTTAGATATATGTTTGGTTTCAAAGTATATATTATTGGGTATTAAGGCAGGTGGTTGATTGTATAAATGTATGTGTCGATATGTCATAATAATATGTAATTTGAATTGAATATTGGGTTTAAAGAAATAATAATATAGTATACATCTCGTCTAAATTTTATCAAACTGATTTATTTATTTCTCTCATCGATCCCTTATTTCCAGCTTTGATCGTTAAATTCGTGCCAATCTAGATTTACTTGGAAATTCATGCCTGGATCCATAACTCAAGTTTCAGCGTCCGTATCGGTGTGCGTATCTGTGTCATCTCTTATTCTCTCTAACCTCGAAAGTTGAGCACTCACTCACGATTAACGTTCTTTTATTTACTAGATTTGATTTCAATTGAAACGACAATTGAAATATGCTGCTATTAGTTAATTACACTGTTATATATGCTATTGCCTGTATCAGTTCACCTGTGACATCTGACACCATTATCTGTTAATTATTTATGCAATAATAATACAGTTTGGCTGAAATTGATCGATTGTTGATGTTTATATTGGACGTTAAATTGTTAATGTTAAAATGATAAATAGTATGAAATTGAACTTGATATAGGATAAATTAAATGTTAAATTTGATTAACTGACATTTGTATAATATGACCCCTTTAACTGTTAAATTTATTGACAAGTAGGATTTGTTTAATTACACTTTAAACCACTGAATGTATGTTGTTAAATTGACGATGTTTGGAAATTGTAATAGATGACAAGTGAAAACGTAATGTAATAATCTTTAATCTACATGAAATGATAGTGTAGATTCTAGAAATAGTTATATTAATTCGTACAAATAACAATGCGAATTAATACGGTTATTTCGGGAATATTTGAGTTGATTATTGGGTTGTTATTGATTGTTGTTATTGCTTGTTTATTTACTTTGACACCATCCCAGTTATCACACTGCAAGTTCCCTTTGTTATGTTTTGATTTTGAATTGAATTGGAATCGGGTTGAAATGATAAATACCCAAATTAAACTTTGACCTTAGATATAGAGAATTAAATAAAAACCCGATTGGTCAATAATTTGATTTAAAATAAATAAAGATTTTATTTGAATAAATAATATGGTTTTGAAATGAAGTTGAAATTTGAATTTTTAATGAAAGGAAAATGTTAGTATTTAATAAATCTGAAACAAACAATGTAATTGTTGAAAGAAGGTTGTTTAATTTGAGAAATGATTGAATTAAGTTTGAAATGATTTAATAATTAAGTTTGAAATTATAATTAAGTTTGAAACAATTAAACTTTGAAATGATTTAATAATTAAGTTTGAAATTATTAAACTTTGAAATTATTTAATAATTAAGTTTTGAATTATTTAATAATGAATTATTTAATGATTAAATAAAAATTGAATTCTTAGTAAGAAAAATTGAACTTTTGAATAAGTGAATTTTACTTCGTAAATAATTGAAATTGAGTTTCTTTATTAATTAAGTTTTGGAAAATTATTTAAGTAAGTAAATAAGTGAAATGGAATTTCTTTAACAAGAAATGAAAATGTGATATTTTGGAATTAATGTAAGACTTGAAATGTAAAGAATTTGATTTGATGAATTTAATTTAATTAAATTTGTAAGTTTTGATTTAATGAAGTTGAATTTAAGAAATTGATTTAATGATTTGGAAATTTAATAGAAATTGTTTTGAATGATAAATTAATTTAACGATATTGAATGAAATTGATAAATGAATTTGAATTGATTTAAATGTTAAATTAAATTAATTTAAATGTTTTCGAAATGAAACTTATATCCGAACTTGAGTTAATATTTGGATTGTTTAAATAGAAATTGAATTTGAATTATAAGATTTTGAAATGATAATTTGAAAGTTTGAAACGTAATGTATGGAAATTGGTTTCCGAAAGACAAATGAAATGTTGATTTACGAATTCTATTTGAAATTGAAATTGATTTGGTTTTAGAAATATATAAACGACCAATCGGTGTAATAATTACGAAAGTTATTAAAGAGACCGGGATCGGTAATGGATATACTCTCTATCTGAACCGAAACCACTTTAATAACTATACGCGGAGTGTTGATCCAGAACGAAGTGGATGGTTTTGATGAGCGCGTTGATTGAAGAAAGAGAACGATTTTGGATGACCCTTGACATGACTAAAACAGGAGCCACGCCGGGCCATTGATGTGATATCCCGGGATTTCAGGGAATTTAAAATGTGATAATCTTGTAAATTAATTATTTAAAATTGGTAAAATTGTTATTTTCAAACAAATTAATAATGAGTTGTTTTAAATATAGTTATAAATAGATTCTTAAATGGAATAATTAGTTAAAGGTTTAAATTGTGTTATTTAGAAATAGATTTTAAATAGACTTATTATTTTCAAATTTAATAAGTGTTGTTAAAAATATATGTATATATATGTGTATTTAAATTGATTTAAATAGGATAATTATTTACAATTAATAATGTGCTTGTTTAGAATTAATATCTATATTTATTTGAATTGATTTTAAATTGGACTTTAAATTGACTTTAAGAATTGAATTTAAAGAAATATATATCTTAAAATAAAAATAATAATATAGTTTGGACTTAAATCATATGGATAAGGTTTTATTTAAAAAATAGATTTGTTTTATATTATTCTCTTAAAGAAATTTATTTAAAGAAATTTGGGAAGTATTTATTAAATAATAAATACAAAAGTTTTATATTATCATTTAAAAATGGACTAAATATACTATATATGATTTTATTTAAGATATGATTGGTTTTTATTTTATTTTCTTTTAAAAGTTTTATTTTTATAAATTAAGAAAAGCATTTATAAATTTAGAAATATATTTATTAATTAGGAAAATTTAATATAAAAGCTTTTAAATCCTTTTAAAAATAATGTAAAATTTAATAATGACAAGTGTTAACATATTAAACTATCTAAGCACATGTGTTAACATAATAAACAAGGGTAGAGACAAGTGTCATTTCTTTTATTTTTATTTTCTCTAATTTTAATAAATCTTAATTTACATGTATATAAAAAAACATCTAACTCCTTCATTCCTTTTTCTATCTTCATTACTAAAACAAAGAAACAACCTGTAAAAACCATTTTCAAACAAATCTCAGATCAAAACAAATACAACCAGAGAAAATTCAAAACCCTGTAAACATTCCTCAAAACAAATTCTCAAACTCAAATGCAAGCATGTCATCTTCTCTTAAGTCTGTAGTCTAAAATCTCTGTAACCATTATGTTCAAAGCCTGAAATTCACTTCTCAAACCAAATTGCAAACCTGTAATTCATCTCCTCATCTCAAATCAAAATCAAAAGGCCTGTTTCTGTTTCAAACCTACAAACTCATTTTCAAAAGCAAGCAACCTGGAATCAAGTCTCGAACATCTCAGTTTCAAAGTTAAGTCATCTCTACAACATGCTTCCAGTTTCAAAGCATTTCAGAGATCAAAAGCAAATTCTTTCCAGTTCAAATCAAAGCATTCAAGTTTTCAAATTGTCAAGAGATTCAGTTTTCAAGTCTCTGCACTTCATTAAAAGGTGAGTAAACCTTTATTTTTAAAACAGTTTTTAAATCTGAGAATAAACTTAAATGTGTGATGAATTTTTATAGTAATATGGTTTGCATATGATATTATCTGTGAATGCATGCTTATATAAAAGGCCTGTACTAAAATCAGTATGTATAAATATATGCTTCTCTGTTCTTAATATGAGTAAACTAAGCATAAAATAGTTTTAGATTATATACATATGATAAGTGCTCGAAGTGAAATTTGTTGCATATTTGAAAATGTGTATGCATGTTTGTTTAGATCTAAATGCATGTTTATATGAATGGATATACTGTGAGTCTGTCTGAATATATAAGTGATCATCTCTGTTTTAAGTTTCAGAGTTTAAAACTTAGATCAAAAATTTCAATCCTTCTCTCTTTCTAATCTCTGTTAGGCTTAGATCCCTAAATGAAAAATGGTTGAGACAATCTAGATTTATTTTGAAAAATAGTTTCAAGTAAGAATATATGGTAAATATTCTGAAAAATAAAGAATGACAGTAAAAAAAATCATATTTAAGTCAAAGATCAATGTTAACGAATTCATATTTGGATTACATAGATTGATTCGTGGTTGAAAATTATGAATTATGATGGGAATATCATGATTTTTAGATAGGATATTGATGAGATATCCTGAGTTGTTCAGTTTTGGTATTGTCGGCAACTGCCGATGATCTATGTCGAGATGAAGCTTGGATTTGATATCAAGGGAGGCTTTAGGGCTGTTGATCGTAGGAAAAATAGTGGAAGAGGCTATCATTCATCGTTGCGTTGGATTTTGGATAGAGTAGGGTTTAACACTAAGAATGGGTCGAGTCTGGAAACGGGATCTTGGTGGCGTCTCTGGTTGTTCGAGTTGCACCGGACCAAGGGGGATGGCTTCAGGAATGGTCGGAGAACATGTGACAGTGGTTGCGCATCGTCTGGTGGTCGGAGACGTGATTTCGAGGCGTTTTTCTGGTGATGGTTTTCGTTCCAGTATCGATAGGATTCCTCGATTTCGATCGTGGGTTCGTGCCAGTGTTTGGGTGGTCAGGATCTGATGTAGAGGCGAGCGTCGATGAGTCGAAGGTGTCGTGGATGGTCGGAAGGGACTGGGTTGCTGGTGCACGTGCACCTGTACACGTTTGCGTGTATTTGGATGTTGGTCTGGGCATGTTGTTTGGGAAGAAGAGTTGTACCGGGTTTGGTCTCGAGAATTATGGAGTGCGACTCGAAGTAGAAGTTGACTCGAAGGGAAACTCGAGGAAATTGGGGTTGTGCTCGGGTTTGTCTTCGGGATTGTAAGAGTGAACTGTTTCAGATTTTACTTTAACTAAATCCAAGTTTTTAAATATAAATAAAAGTAAGTTTTAAAGTAAAATTTTAAAACAAATTCTTAAATCTATTATTTATAAAATAAATGTTTTTAAGTAATTGATTTAAGAAAGTTATTATAATTTGTTAAGTTAAATGTTTATTTTATTTCAAAACTTAATTAAATGATTTAATTAAGGAAGTTAATTTTTTTTAAGATAAAAAATGTTTTAATGATAATTAAGTCATTAATTAAGATAATGGTTTACCTTAAAAAGGATAATTAAGGTTTTAATAATTTGAGGTTAATAAAGTAATTTAAGTATAATTAATTAATTAAATTAATTAATGATTTAAGGATTTATTTATTTATTAATTAAAGGTTATAATTAGTTAATTAAAGATTAATTAAGGATTAATCAAATGGTAATTAAGGACTAATTAATTGATAATTAAGGATTAACTAAGTTGTTATTAAGTTTTATTAATTGATAATTAAGGTTTATTAATTAATAATTAAAAGAATAATTAATCTGTAATTAAAGATTAATTAATTGGTTTAAAGAATACTTAAAAGATGAATTACTCATCTATGATTTATGAGATGAATGTGATTAAGTTAAGTTAATTAATTAAAGATAGTCACTTGGTAATTAATTAAGTATAATTACTTAATGAGATTTGATAAGTGTAATTGCTTAATGTAAGTAATTAATGTGTAATTCCTGAATGTAATTAAATAAAAAAATAATTTCTTAATGAAAGTAATTAAGGAATTTATTACTTAGTGTAATTAATTAAAGAGTGATTAATTTCTAAATGTAATTAATTAAAGTTAATTAATGAATGTGATTAATTAATGATTACTTGTTGATTGTAATTAATTAAAAGGGTAATTAATTAATGAAAGTAATTAGGGATTAATTAATGAAGTAATTAAAGGTTAATTACTATAAGTGGTTAAGAATAATTAATTTAATTAATTAAAGATAAATTACTTGGATGTAATTAAAAGATAATTAATCAAGATGATTAATTGAAATGAATTATTAGAGGATAATTAATTAATTGATGGTAATTAATTAATGGTTAAGTAAGAAGGATTTATAAAATGAGGTAATTAATTTAATTCAATTTAAATTAATTAGAGATGATATAAATCATTACTTATGGATGGATGATAATACTGAATGCTTTGTATTGATTGATATCTCTGATGAGATATATGCTGTATATGGATGTTAGTTGAATTGTGATGATAATATGGATTATCTGATAATGTTGATTATCTATTGTGAATTATCTTTCTATGTGTATAAAGATAATGAATTGAATTGTTTTAACCTTTAAAACAACTTGGCCTTAAAAGATACGCTTTGGATTTCGATGAGACCGGGATCGGGTTTCCGTATACCGGATTTCCAGGTTTGGAGACCCGAATACCACATCGATCCAAATTAACGATAGGTCGTGAATCAAGTGAAGATGAAGATTCAGAGTGCAAGGGTTATTGTCGTTAACTCTGAGGGTGATTCCAAAACGAGTGTAACGAGATAATGCCTTCGGTTTCGTTCGAACCCGGAACGAACTTGTATGGATTGAATGCTTTCAGCACATCGTCAGGTGGACGATGAGCATTCTAAGTGATGTGTTCTTTTTTTAAAGGTAATCGTGACCTCAAGCCTCACAAACCGGGAATGGCTAAAACAGGGGAGGTGCAGCAAGGTTAGTGGGTAGCACCCAAGTAGGACAAGATTACCTCTGTCTAGAAGTCCCTTCTTATTTCGGCTTAGTGTGTGCGGTTGCTGATCCCAACCGTGAGGTATCTTGTGCGGGAATTATCCAGTAAGGGATGTTCCGACCTTGTGTTGCAGGGGATTGGGAGTGATCCTCGGTACGGTGATCTAGGCCACGTACTGTGACGGGCGGTACCCCAGTAGCCCTGCCATTGTATGGAATCCAAACTCCAATAAGTGCCGTACGTATTAGTTGTGCCCAACTATGTTGGAATGTGAGATGTAAGCATTTCAGCTATTTCTGTATTTTACTTGAAAACCCTAGACCCTATTATAATACAATCGGATTTCCTATCAAATGTTTTGGTTAGCGTAAGGTAAAAACTTTTCCATGTTTATGTGTGGGAAGTCTTACGTGATACCTTTGTTTTCAAAAGGGTTTTGAAGTTAAGCAAGTTTAACCCGTTTACTCACACCAGACCCATGTCTGACCCAAGTTGTTTATTTCTGTTTTATAAACTCTTGGGTACTCAAATTTTTACGAGTAGCCAAGGGATTCAGGTTAGCTTTGACGAGAAATTTGGAGGAGCAATGGAGCAGGAGGCTTCAGCGTTGTAGATATAGATAGTAGTTTCCGCTGTGTTGATCTTGTTTAGATCTTTGTTTTGTATTGAGTTGTAATAACTAGACAGATGTTTATAATTGTCTAGTATGTGATGTGTAATCTGTGTAACTCTGATAAGTGTTGTATATGATACTATGTAATATTTATGTGATATAATATATTTTGTTCGTTTCCGCTGTGAGTATTTGTGTTTGTTTCTTTTCTCTTCTTCTCTTTTCTACTTCTCACCCCTTTCTTTCTTATTAGCGATACGACTTTCTATGGAGAGAAAGTCGTGGTCGTTACAGTGGTATCAGAGCATAGGTTGAGCGAATGCCTAAGCTTTTGGTTAAGTGAATATCAGAACGCTAGGTTGAGTGAATACCTAGGTTCGGAAGGATTGTTCATTAGAAATAGGATCTGTAGCAACCTGTTTGAGTCCGAGTGTATATATATATATGAGAGCGCGTATTTGTTAGTTATATAAAATGGTTTTATATTGTGTTAATTGATCGGTTGAGTGGTATATGGATTCTGGTCAATACGAGTAGCTAACGTTATTGAGAGGGATCTCTAAACACTTGAACCAGGCCAACGGACACAATATTGTTTTAAAGAGGTAAATGAAATAATTTTACCCAGAAATAATTTCTATATAAAAAGTATCATTTTAAATATATATATATTTCTACCTATTTGTTGGGTTACCTGTTCGGGTTTTCCAATATAGGATATAAAGGTAGATAGGGTAGTGGTGTATGTAACACGACTACCAATGGTTGGAGTTTGAATGTTTGAGGTTGGAAGTATCTGTCGAGACTGTAGACCTAATACTGTCTCGAGTGAGCTTTGCTATGGTGTAAGGATTTCATCGATCTCTGAAGGTAACCTGTTAAGGTTCGGAGTTTATCTTTGAAGTTGGTGAGTAGAGTTGGATCTGTCAGTTGAGCTGAAGTAAGTGGTGGTATTTTGGCAACTCAGAAAGAAGTAGCTGTGTGATGAGACGCAGTGAATATGGATGTTTCCGAAGATGATTTCTTTTGGAGCGAATATAAGGAAGTGTGTCTGTTTCGGTGTTGTGGCTGTGTTCAGCAGGGTCTTTTCTGTTGGTTTGAGGTCCGAGTTTCTCGAAGAACTTTGGATTAGGAAGTCTTTTGGCATCTGTGTCAGCGGTGCAACTCGGAAGTGTTTTGTGTTCCAGTAGGAAGATCTTTTGGCTTTGCAGTTTTCTAGAGGTGGAGTTCAGAAGCAGCAGAAGTGGATCCATTTCTTCGATGGATTGGATAGCATAAGCTGTTCTGATTGGTTAAGAAAGCAGTATCTTTGGATATTGGACTTGATAGGATCGCAAAAGTGACTTGCGATAGTTGAATGTTCTCTTGTGTTATCAGAGACTTTCTGGATGTTTTCAGGTAAGTCAGAAGTTTGTCTGCATTTGAGATTGAGTTCTGTATCGACTTGATTTCAGGATTGATACCGGAAGTTCAGCTAGGTAGAAGAATGTCTCCTAGAGAAAGAATTTGGTGAAGCAGCTCAGTATTTCATGGAACTGCTGAGTTGAACCATATTTTCAGAATGTGTTGTCTAGTCTGTGCTCGAGATCATCGACGGCATTTTTATCTTCTCCAGATCAGAGTTGTATAGCAGAAGCAAGATGGCAGCTATTCTAGAATGGAAGCAACTAGATGTTGCAGTGTTTTGGGATAAGAGAGTTTCTTCAGGAAATATTTCTGGATTTGAGTTCAGCTTGGCAATGCGTCTGTTTTGTCTTTTCTGGATAGGAGAAGTAAGTTGTAGTCTATTGATAATGGTGGAGTAGAGTTTGTGTTCTAGATTTTGGGTAGATCTTGAAAGGGTCATTTTGTTGGATTGTTTTTGATCCAGTTTGTCTCTAGAAGCATCAGCAAAGGTTGAGCTGATCGAAACGGATGTTGATGGCCCAGGATCATTAGAAGAGTTCTGTGGATAAGAAACAGAGGAATTTGGAATTCGAAGTTGGAGACTTCATTGTTGTTGAAGTTTTCTCTGGTAAAAGGGAGCAATAAGATTGGGTAAGACAGGAAGTTAGCTCCGTTGTATATTAGATTCTTCTTGAGTTTTGTAAGGATCAGTGTTTGACTTCCAGTTTGGATAACTGGAATTCATTGAGTTGTACGTATCTCTAAGGGAATACGTATTTGATCTATCTCTGGTTTTGGAACCTGTAGTTCGGGAAGTTTTGGTAGTTGAGTTGATCTTGTCTGTGGTCTGATATCTTGTTCAGATTGTAGATATAGATGAGTAGGAGCTCTGTAGCTTAGTAGTGTAGCTAGTTTGGATGCAGTAGAGCGAGTATCCTGGTATCTGTACCTAGGAAACTCGAGGATTTTAGGAAGCTTATCCGGGATCTGTGTCCGGATAGCTAAAATTATTTGTTTGATTGAATTGTTTGTTTGGATGAAATTGGTTGTTTGTTTGTGTTGGCTGATATGTATGCTAAAATTGTTTGAAAATTTTTGAAATAAAATAAAAACTTTGGATTATCTTTTGTTTTAAATTTCGAGGACGAAATTCTTTTAAGGGGGGAGGAATGTGATATCCCGGGATTTCAGGGAATTTAAAATGTGATAATCTTGTAAATTAATTATTTAAAATTGGTAAAATTGTTATTTTCAAACAAATTAATAATGAGTTGTTTTAAATATAGTTATAAATAGATTCTTAAATGGAATAATTAGTTAAAGGTTTAAATTGTGTTATTTAGAAATAGATTTTAAATAGACTTATTATTTTCAAATTTAATAAGTGTTGTTAAAAATATATGTATATATATGTGTATTTAAATTGATTTAAATAGGATAATTATTTACAATTAATAATGTGCTTGTTTAGAATTAATATC
Organism: Allium fistulosum; assembly: GCA_030737815.1. Lineage (NCBI taxonomy): Eukaryota > Viridiplantae > Streptophyta > Magnoliopsida > Asparagales > Amaryllidaceae > Allium > Allium fistulosum. The sequence goes on along the minus strand of CM060908.1, from coordinate 77,335,877 downwards.
TATATTTATTTGAATTGATTTTAAATTGGACTTTAAATTGACTTTAAGAATTGAATTTAAAGAAATATATATCTTAAAATAAAAAAAATAATATAGTTTGGACTTAAATCATATGGATAAGGTTTTATTTAAAAAATAGATTTGTTTTATATTATTCTCTTAAAGAAATTTATTTAAAGAAATTTGGGAAGTATTTATTAAATAATAAATACAAAAGTTTTATATTATCATTTAAAAATGGACTAAATATACTATATATGATTTTATTTAAGATATGATTGGTTTTTATTTTATTTTCTTTTAAAAGTTTTATTTTTATAAATTAAGAAAAGCATTTATAAATTTAGAAATATATTTATTAATTAGGAAAATTTAATATAAAAGCTTTTAAATCCTTTTAAAAATAATGTAAAATTTAATAATGACAAGTGTTAACATATTAAACTATCTAAGCACATGTGTTAACATAATAAACAAGGGTAGAGACAAGTGTCATTTCTTTTATTTTTATTTTCTCTAATTTTAATAAATCTTAATTTACATGTATATAAAAAAACATCTAACTCCTTCATTCCTTTTTCTATCTTCATTACTAAAACAAAGAAACAACCTGTAAAAACCATTTCAAACAAATCTCAGATCAAAACAAATACAACCAGAGAAAATTCAAAACCCTGTAAACATTCCTCAAAACAAATTCTCAAACTCAAATGCAAGCATGTCATCTTCTCTTAAGTCTGTAGTCTAAAATCTCTGTAACCATTATGTTCAAAGCCTGAAATTCACTTCTCAAACCAAATTGCAAACCTGTAATTCATCTCCTCATCTCAAATCAAAATCAAAAGGCCTGTTTCTGTTTCAAACCTACAAACTCATTTTCAAAAGCAAGCAACCTGGAATCAAGTCTCGAACATCTCAGTTTCAAAGTTAAGTCATCTCTACAACATGCTTCCAGTTTCAAAGCATTTCAGAGATCAAAAGCAAATTCTTTCCAGTTCAAATCAAAGCATTCAAGTTTTCAAATTGTCAAGAGATTCAGTTTTCAAGTCTCTGCACTTCATTAAAAGGTGAGTAAACCTTTATTTTTAAAACAGTTTTTAAATCTGAGAATAAACTTAAATGTGTGATGAATTTTTATAGTAATATGGTTTGCATATGATATTATTTGTGAATGCATGCTTATATAAAAGGCCTGTACTAAAATCAGTATGTATAAATATATGCTTCTCTGTTCTTAATATGAGTAAACTAAGCATAAAATAGTTTTAGATTATATACATATGATAAGTGCTCGAAGTGAAATTTGTTGCATATTTGAAAATGTGTATGCATGTTTGTTTAGATCTAAATGCATGTTTATATGAATGGATATACTGTGAGTCTGTCTGAATATATAAGTGATCATCTCTGTTTTAAGTTTCAGAGTTTAAAACTTAGATCAAAAATTTCAATCCTTCTCTCTTTCTAATCTCTGTTAGGCTTAGATCCCTAAATGAAAAATGGTTGAGACAATCTAGATTTATTTTTAAAAATAGTTTCAAGTAAGAATATATGGTAAATATTCTGAAAAATAAAGAATGACAGTAAAAAAATCATATTTAAGTCAAAGATCAATGTTAACGAATTCATATTTGGATTACATAGATTGATTCGTGGTTGAAAATTATGAATTATGATGGGAATATCATGATTTTTAGATAGGATATTGATGAGATATCCTGAGTTGTTCAGTTTTGGTATTGTCGGCAACTGCCGATGATCTATGTCGAGATGAAGCTTGGATTTGATATCAAGGGAGGCTTTAGGGCTGTTGATCGTAGGAAAAATAGTGGAAGAGGCTATCATTCATCGTTGCGTTGGATTTTGGATAGAGTAGGGTTTAACACTAAGAATGGGTCGAGTCTGGAAACGGGATCTTGGTGGCGTCTCTGGTTGTTCGAGTTGCACCGGACCAAGGGGGATGGCTTTAGGAATGGTCGGAGAACATGTGACAGTGGTTGCGCATCGTCTGGTGGTCGGAGACGTGATTTCGAGGCGTTTTTCTGGTGATGGTTTTCGTTCCAGTATCGATAGGATTCCTCGATTTCGATCGTGGGTTCGTGCCAGTGTTTGGGTGGTCAGGATCTGATGTAGAGGCGAGCGTCGATGAGTCGAAGGTGTCGTGGATGGTCGGAAGGGACTGGGTTGCTGGTGCACGTGCACCTGTACACGTTTGCGTGTATTTGGATGTTGGTCTGGGCATGTTGTTTGGGAAGAAGAGTTGTACCGGGTTTGGTCTCGAGAATTATGGAGTGCGACTCGAAGTAGAAGTTGACTCGAAGGGAAACTCGAGGAAATTGGGGTTGTGCTCGGGTTTGTCTTCGGGATTGTAAGAGTGAACTGTTTTAGATTTTACTTTAACTAAATCCAAGTTTTTAAATATAAATAAAAGTAAGTTTTAAAGTAAAATTTTAAAACAAATTCTTAAATCTATTATTTATAAAATAAATGTTTTTAAGTAATTGATTTAAGAAAGTTATTATAATTTGTTAAGTTAAATGTTTATTTTATTTCAAAACTTAATTAAATGATTTAATTAAGGAAGTTAATTTTTTTTTAAGATAAAAAATGTTTTAATGATAATTAAGTCATTAATTAAGATAATGGTTTACCTTAAAAAGGATAATTAAGGTTTTAATAATTTGAGGTTAATAAAGTAATTTAAGTATAATTAATTAATTAAATTAATTAATGATTTAAGGATTTATTTATTTATTAATTAAAGGTTATAATTAGTTAATTAAAGATTAATTAAGGATTAATCAAATGGTAATTAAGGACTAATTAATTGATAATTAAGGATTAACTAAGTTGTTATTAAGTTTTATTAATTGATAATTAAGGTTTATTAATTAATAATTAAAAGAATAATTAATCTGTAATTAAAGATTAATTAATTGGTTTAAAGAATACTTAAAAGATGAATTACTCATCTATGATTTATGAGATGAATGTGATTAAGTTAAGTTAATTAATTTGTTAATTAATTAAAGATAGTCACTTGGTAATTAATTAAGTATAATTACTTAATGAGATTTGATAAGTGTAATTGCTTAATGTAAGTAATTAATGTGTAATTCCTGAATGTAATTAAATAAAAAAATAATTTCTTAATGAAAGTAATTAAGGAATTTATTACTTAGTGTAATTAATTAAAGAGTGATTAATTTCTAAATGTAATTAATTAAAGTTAATTAATGAATGTGATTAATTAATGATTACTTGTTGATTGTAATTAATTAAAAGGGTAATTAATTAATGAAAGTAATTAAGGATTAATTAATGAAGTAATTAAAGGTTAATTACTATAAGTGGTTAAGAATAATTAATTTAATTAATTAAAGATAAATTACTTGGATGTAATTAAAAGATAATTAATCAAGATGATTAATTGAAATGAATTATTAGAGGATAATTAATTAATTGATGGTAATTAATTAATGGTTAAGTAAGAAGGATTTATAAAATGAGTTAATTAATTTAATTCAATTTAAATTAATTAGAGATGATATAAATCATTACTTATGGATGGATGATAATACTGAATGCTTTGTATTGATTGATATCTCTGATGAGATATATGCTGTATATGGATGTTAGTTGAATTGTGATGATAATATGGATTATCTGATAATGTTGATTATCTATTGTGAATTATCTTTCTATGTGTATAAAGATAATGAATTGAATTGTTTTAACCTTTAAAACAACTTGGCCTTAAAAGATACGCTTTGGATTTCGATGAGACCGGGATCGGGTTTCCGTATACCGGATTTCCAGGTTTGGAGACCCGAATACCACATCGATCCAAATTAACGATAGGTCGTGAATCAAGTGAAGATGAAGATTCAGAGTGCAAGGGTTATTGTCGTTAACTCTGAGGGTGATTCCAAAACGAGTGTAACGAGATAATGCCTTCGGTTTCGTTCGAACCCGGAACGAACTTGTATGGATTGAATGCTTTCAGCACATCGTCAGGTGGACGATGAGCATTCTAAGTGATGTGTTCTTTTTTTAAAGGTAATCGTGACCTCAAGCCTCACAAACCGGGAATGGCTAAAACAGGGGAGGTGCAGCAAGGTTAGTGGGTAGCACCCAAGTAGGACAAGATTACCTCTGTCTAGAAGTCCCTTCTTATTTCGGCTTAGTGTGTGCGGTTGCTGATCCCAACCGTGAGGTATCTTGTGCGGGAATTATCCAGTAAGGGATGTTCCGACCTTGTGTTGCAGGGGATTGGGAGTGATCCTCGGTACGGTGATCTAGGCCACGTACTGTGACGGGCGGTACCCCAGTAGCCCTGCCATTGTATGGAATCCAAACTCCAATAAGTGCCGTACGTATTAGTTGTGCCCAACTATGTTGGAATGTGAGATGTAAGCATTTCAGCTATTTCTGTATTTTACTTGAAAACCCTAGACCCTATTATAATACAATCGGATTTCCTATCAAATGTTTTGGTTAGCGTAAGGTAAAAACTTTTCCATGTTTATGTGTGGGAAGTCTTACGTGATACCTTTGTTTTCAAAAGGGTTTTGAAGTTAAGCAAGTTTAACCCGTTTACTCACACCAGACCCATGTCTGACCCAAGTTGTTTATTTCTGTTTTATAAACTCTTGGGTACTCAAATTTTTACGAGTAGCCAAGGGATTCAAGTTAGCTTTGACGAGAAATTTGGAGGAGCAATGGAGCAGGAGGCTTCAGCGTTGTAGATATAGATAGTAGTTTCCGCTGTGTTGATCTTGTTTAGATCTTTGTTTTGTATTGAGTTGTAATAACTAGACAGATGTTTATAATTGTCTAGTATGTGATGTGTAATCTGTGTAACTCTGATAAGTGTTGTATATGATACTATGTAATATTTATGTGATATAATATATTTTGTTCGTTTCCGCTGTGAGTATTTGTGTTTGTTTCTTTTCTCTTCTTCTCTTTTCTACTTCTCACCCCTTTCTTTCTTATTAGCGATACGACTTTCTATGGAGAGAAAGTCGTGGTCATTACAATTGAGGATCGCCATCTCTAGCGGACACACTTCTTCGATACCATATCTATTACTTTTGTGATTCGATTTGGGTGCACCCCTCGATTATGGGAGTGTTGTTCGCGGTGTTGGGGTAGTAGCTGCTATGCCCAACATCAGTCCGGATCAGGCAACTACTAGTATCCTAGTTGGTATCGCCTCATGTACCTTGTCATACTGATTATCCTATTCGCGACCACTACGATTTTGATTTGTACCTTTAGTATATGGATTGCCCTCTGGTGACTTCCGGTTTTGGGGAAACTACGGTCTTGTATATGCTTTTGGGAATAAACAAGTTAAGAGGTGTATGGGCCCTGCTTAACCCTACTTTGATATCTTTATATTACTGATAGACATTATCTACTTATCGTACATTACTACATAGTAGATAGTTTGACGGATCATTAAAGGATGGTTATTCCAAACATCCTTTGAGTTACTTGTATTTCAATTGCTATTTCACTTGAGTTGGATTTATTAATATAAGAAGGTTAATCCTGACTCGAGTGTTTTGTATTTTGCTTTACGCTCGGGTCAGACTGAGTGGTTCAGCTTTCGAGACTCACCTTTGGAGTTGGAGCTTTGCTTGAAGATCCAGCCATCTATTCCGCTTCAGTATTCGATGATTCCAGTGATGTATTCTGATTTGTATCTGATGTATCATATTTCTCTTCTGTTGTAAACTCTGATGTATTTTATATATACATATAGTAGCTTCATGAACTACTATCTCTTTTATTTCCGCTGCAAATTATTACTCTATGTCTGTGTTCTGTGATTATTTTATTTACTGTATATGTTCAGTTTTGCCAATTTAAATTAACAACGCGGTATTTTGAGCAATTCAACTCCGGCATGAGTGTCTACCTATTCACTTATAATGGACGCGAATGGCTCAAAATGGCGGGTCGGTACAGTTGGTATCAGAGCTTTGGTAGCTCTAGGCAAAACTTAACATATAGGGTAAATGTATTTACAGAATCACTCTCATTCGAGTTTCAATCTCTTCCTTTTGACTCGATTCCTTTGAATTTTGGAACGTTCCCTACGGTTCTAAAAAATTCATTCGTGTCCTTCACTATTCGTCTTCTTCCAATCATGGAGCACCCCACAACTCCATTTTGAATAATATCTATAATTGGTCGGCGGTCTCGCCAACCTTCGAATGATTCGTAAAGGAGCAAAACTCCTTTACAATAGGCATTGATTTACCGGAGATTTCTGTATCCTCGGTTTACGATGCTATCTATCTCCTGCTATACCTGAATTCTATTCTTGAGATTGAATGTAGATTTGCCTTGAAATTCTGCATCGATCTTATTCTTGAAGTCACGGACGACCCGGTTAAGGTTGCCCGTGAATTTAATAAACTCATCCATCTCCCGATTGTGGTAATTGAATTATCTTATCTTCTATTTCAAACTTATTTTCGAATCAAAATTCTCTTGGATTTGAGTCTATCAAATTTGAATCTCTATCCTTGCTTTGAAATTCATTCTTGTATAGTCGAGCGAGGAAGTGTATTTGTAAATTAATATTAAAATGTTTTATATATTGTGTTGTTTGAGTTGTTGATGTTGATTTGGGTTTCCGATCGATACGTCTGATCAACGCTATCGATAGGATTTCCAAAACACTTGAACAGAGCAAACTGACATAATATTATTTTCAAATTTGGAAAATGAAATAAATCTGTTTGAATATGTTGTGAAAATATAAGTACAATTTCCTGGAATTTAATAGGTTAATTAAAATTGTTTGTTTGAGATGATAATATTTGATTATCATTTATTGTTCTAAATAAATTTATAAATACGGTTTATAAATTGATTTGGAATTTGAAATGAATTTAACTCAGAAATTTGAGAATTTAGTTTCCGGTGATTTGGAACTTTGGTTTTTAAATCTTTAAAATGTATATTATTGAAGGTATTTTCAAATAGAAACCGTTTTCAAAGAATTTTAAAATATTGAAATCAGTGCTCTTCTTTTTGTCGCTGGAAAATAATTTCGGTGATGGCGGCCGCATCATCGACATTCATTTTCGAGTTTCGAAGTGGAGAAACCATTCTGTAGCTTTGCTACGGTTTTGTTTGAAAAAAAATATATATATATATTTTGATTTGAATTTCTTCAGTATATTTTGATTTACATATATATAGGTATCTTATTTTAAAATTTAATTTGATTTGATATAAATATATTATATATATCTCTAAATTGTTTAAAGTTAATCGGAAATCTAATTCTTAAATTTTGTTAAAGGATGATTTTAATTATAAATAAAACCAAAATTTGGAATAAATATTTAAACTTTGATAATTGAATTTGGTAAATTTTATTGGTATATTGTTCAACTGCATTCTAATACAACTTACCTAAATCATTCAGAAGTTGAATATGTAATTGGATAATATATAAGATAAATTGAATTTATAAATAAAAATTTGAGTGTTTATAATAAATGTTATACACTAAATTTTGATTAAAGATGTTAATAGAGTTAGATAGGATAATTAGTAAACTCAGTTAATAATGAAATAAATTTGTTTTGAAAGAATTAATAAATTGAAATTTGATTAACATATGAAAGTACCTTGAATTTAAAAGCAATTAGTGAATATAAATTTATTTAAATCGAAACTTTTATGGTTTAAATTAATTTATATGGGTTAAATATATGTGATAAGATATATTAAGTAGAATAAACTTAACAATAATTTGGAATAAAGAAGAATTTAAATTCCTGAGAAAAATATGATTATAATAAAAGACTATTCAAAATTATGGTTTTAGAAATTGTAAATTTAAGAGAATTGGATAATAAGATAATGAATTTAGAAATAGTTGAGATTGATTTTAGTGAAATCAAATGGATTAAATCAATTATTAAATATCAATTAATTTAAATTTGAATTTATATGGTTTAAATTAAGTGTTATTTTATATTTCAAATCTGTTTTCTTTCTGGTTGTTTCTATTCTCCTACCTCGTTCCTTTTCGGGGACGAAAAGTTTTGAGTGGGGGAGAATGTAACGACCCGTAAATTTCAACCGTTTTAATAACGTAATTAGTTGAAATTTTGTGAAATTTTAAACGATAAAATTTTGAAATAAAAATTTAATATTTGGAATACGTCTAGTTAAACATAGCAACTGGTAAATTTTCGGCCGAAAATACGAAAGTTTATTTCGCGCGTAAATTTACTTCAATTTAATCAGTTAAAAAGCGTTGAAAATAAAACGTTTTCAAAACCAAAATATTTTACATAGAAAAATTCTAAACCATCTTCTGAGCAAGATACCAGTTCGTCGTTTTTCCAAATTTGGACATCTATTGCTCCGTCGTTCTTATTTTCTGCAAAATAACAGTATTCTGGTACCGATATCGATTTTTATCGGATGATCGTACCACTGATATCTGTATACCGTTTTGATCGTCTCGCCGCGCTGATCTCAACGGTATATTTATTTCTTTATTTTGAGATCCGTTGCGCGACGGAAACACTGAATTGTTCGTTGTAACGGTACGGCGAATTTGCGACTTTACACTTTCCTTCAGTTTCAAAATTCAAACGTGTTGCCCAGAACAAAATTTATTGCTATAATTATTTCCCTGAAGCAACGTATGGTCATTATCATTAATTATATCACCTTTGCTTTCCCATTTTCACTTCTGTCACTTTCGTTTTCCAAGGGATCCCTGTTTCCTTTTGCCTCCTTCAAAACATAAGTTACTTCACTCTAATTCAAGTCTATTTATAATTTTTCCTCTGTTCACATTCTTCTTCACTAATCCTCTTCCCATTTCATTTCCCACTCACCCCTCCCCTCAGTTCGACCACGCACGAAAACATCACCATATCGCCTCTTCCCTCCTTTCCGCTCCACCCAGTGCCGACCCCAACCTCACAACAGCACCATCGCCTGGCCTTCCTCCCACCTCAGCAGCTCGCCCACCCACGTCCACCTCGTTTCCCTCTAACCCTCTCATCCGCCTTAAACCCATCACGCAACCCTCTCATCCGCCATAGTTTGCCAACCGAAGCCCATGACCATCCTACTCCTCCGCCTCCACCTCGGCAACCGCCCACGAAATTCCATCAACAGCCTGCTCCACCTCCCGGCCTCTGAGTCAACAGGGCCGTGGCCTTCACCATCGCCAGCCCATCCCCTTCCACTTGCCTGCCTTGCGTCAGTGCCAGCCACCACCCTCTCCACCATACGCCGCCACCACGTGACGTAAGCACAGACTGGTCGTACTCCGTCATCACCCGAGCCTTCCCGCATTCACGCATGACCACATCCATATCCACGTGTTCGCCATCCACCTTCATCCCTCCGACCAAACTCCATAGCCTGACCGAACATCTCCACCTTTGCCGTGAAGTTTCCAGGCTTCTCTTGCTCTTCTTTATATTTGAAAAAAAAAGATATATTGATTTGGTAAGTATATTAAGTTGTAAACTGCATATTTGCTTTGCCTACTCATTCTTCTTTTGCATACTTAGATCTGGCATGTATAAGTTTATAATAAATAGTAATATACATAGTTTATATATATGTACCACGCTTAAAATATGAAGATATTTAGTTTAAATATATTGAGTTTCATGGTGGCCTAGGCTGCAGTTCTGTCATGAAAGTTTGTAAATCTACATGTTGAATGAAAATATAGGTTTCATGTTTGGATTTCAAGTTTATATAAAAGTATAAAGTTGCAATACTTTACATATATAATATGCTGCTCATAGTAATGTAGTATAATAGTATATATGAGCTACGGGATAGATTATATAGGAAAGTAAAGACTTGTATAAAAGTATAACCCGTTAGTTATGTGGGTTATACTAGTGTTGCTGTTATAAAAGTGTATTACATAAAGATATATGGTTATTGGTTGTATTTCACTTATAGTAGAGTGAACGTACGTATATGTGAAGCTTATGTGAAAATTTTATATATGTTATCCCACTTTTTGGCAAAGCTGAGATACCCAAAAATTAACTGAAATCAATACTAACCAACCATGAATATTAAATATGCATTGCAGGATGATCATGGATATCGATGAATTTTGTCCGAGCTCGGATTGGGCTGTAATTGACAAGACATGACTTGCCAAGCCGTGAGAGCCAGCGTTTCAGATTTCAGGTTAATCGGGGTTCGTATGAATGAGATATGATCGATTCAAGTTAGATACAAGGTGGTGTTTGGATCCATCAGAAAACCAAGGTGACGACCTGTTCGAATCGATCAGATTCGTATCCATTAGAGAGGCATCGTCAAGTTCGAATCCATTGGAGCTTGGCAACTTCGAATCGATCATCTTCGAATCGATCAGGAACGGGTCAAATCGCGGTCGTGGAGTTCGAATCCATCTGTTCGTATCCCTCACCACACCTTGGTTCATACCCATAGGCTTCGTATCGATCAGAGTGGTCCAGGCCTTCGTATCCATGAATTTCGTATCGATTGACTGATGATGAGTTCGAATCGATGAACGAGGCATTTGTTCGAATCCATCAGGGAGCTTTAGCTCGTATCCATCACAAACAGTATCCATTGAATGGGTCTTCCTCGATACGAGCTAAGCTGCTAATCTCGATTCAAACTAGACGTTGAAAGTTGATACAAAACGTACGAAGTTGATTGATTCAAACTAGATGACAATGCTCGATACAAGCGAGGCGAAACCCATGGATGCAAATCGGTCAATACGCCACTAAAACCGGATTGACCAGGAAAACACGCTCCATATCACTCCACGTCATTGCACGCGCACGTGCTTCGATCGAGTCGAAGAAGGGGATACGAAACATGGATTCGAGCGCAGCAGACTACGGAAAACATGACCTTGAATCGATCATAACTCCTAAACCACAGATCCAAATGCAACGAAATTTTCACAGTAGCTTCCACACAAGGTAAAGAGAAATCCTGCCAAGTTTCAGCTCGATTGGAGCATTTCCTGATCGATACGAAATTGATTCGAATCGATCACAGATTGAGTTGAAACTTGGTGGGACCGGTCGCGTGGGCCCCCTCACGTGCCAGAAAAAGTCTCCTGAAGTTTGGGCGAAATCTGGGCCTCCTACGCCTATAAATAGCCCCCTGAAGCCTATAGAAAAGGGATCTTTTTTGGCCATTCAACGTCCAGACTCTGCCGGATTCAACTCTATTCCTTTCCATTGCTGTTTTATTCAGATTCATTCATTGTATTTGCTGTAATCATCTGTAATCAGTGAAGAACATCAATAAAAGATAAAAATCCTTGAAGTGGACGTAGGCCGGAGATAGCCGAACCACTATAAATTGCGTGTCACTGTTCACTAGTTCTGGATTGTTGTTTGTTGCTTGCTTAGATCTGATATTTGTGTCTGAATATTGCTGATTTGTATTCATACACTGGTGCTTTCACAACACTTGGGGTTTGTGACCATTTTTGGTACAAACACTTTGGTGCTTTCACTGAGAAGAACTAGCACCCGCTACACCAGATTCGAAGTTCAGATTTGAAAACTCGAAGATTTGAAGACAATGACTCGGCAAACAAGTAGAAGACAAAGAGCCGAGAGAAGCCATCAAGGAGGAAGTCAAGAGGCATCCTCTGGTGCTGGAGAAGAACCAGCTTCGATCTACATCACTAGAGACGAAATGGAGACCATGACCAATCTAATGCACGAAAGAATGATGAAAAGTCAACAAGAGATGCTGCAAAATTTCTTTGAACAGATGAGAGCTGCAGGGACGCAGAGCCTAGGACCAGCTACAGCGGCTATGAATGTGGAACAGGGAGCTAGGATTGCAGAACCTGATGAGGGACAGAATGCAGATCCAGAGGACAATCGACAAGGACTCGGGGGCAGACCCACGGGATCCGATACTGGAAGGCCGACAGACGGAGCTCAACAAGCTAGGGCCAATGCTGATGCTAACGGGCCACACGAAGAGTACATACCAGAATACCCTTCAAGACCAAGAGGGCAACCCTAGGATGGAGATGAAAAGATGGCTGGATTAGTGCGACGACTCATGAGAGGAGGATTGTCTATCGGAGGATTGGAGGAAGTCAGTCGGAGTCCGTTCACTCCAAATATCAGGAATGCAAGGAACCCTCCAAAGTTCAAACTGCCGACGCTGAACCCGTATGACGGAAAGTCAGACCCGACCATGCACGTTACCAGATACATCAGGCATATGTAGGTGCTGGGGGCGTCCGAGGAAGTGATGGCACGATGCTTCCCTTTATTTCTATCAGATTTGGCTGCGCTTTGGTTCAGACAACTAGAGACTGGATCAATCAGGACATGGGGTGAGCTAGTGGAATGCTTCATGAGACAGTTTAGGGTCCATGTGATGCGACCCAAGAGTGTGATGACTTTAGCCTCGATAAAGCAAAGGACCGGAGAGTCCATAAAAGATTTTCTATTGCGATTCAATGCAACGGTGGCTTCTGTAGATCGCCCGGATCCGTCAATGATTTTGATGGCGGCAGTAGCAGGAATTGTAGAAGGCACCGAATTCAAAGATTCTCTGACCAGAGATCCACCGCAAGATCTAGGAGAGTTCTATCATGAAGCTGAAAAATTCATTCGACTAGAGGAATCACGAGCCGAGAGGCAGGAAATAAACACTACACGAAGCGAAGGAACCGCAGGAGGACAATCTGGAGTAGACAAAGGCAAGAGAAAGCAGGACGATGCACAGGACGGTCCTGATAAACGGAAGAAATTCCGGGAACCCAGATTCAGGAAATTCACAGATTTGACGGCGAGCCTGGAAAGGATTTACACTGAAACTCGGGGGCAACTCCCCTATCGAAAACCACCCAGGAGAGATCCCACGGAGCGGGAACGCAGGACGGGAAAATACTGCCTATTCCATGAGCTGGATGGACACACTACCGATGAATGCCGCCACCTAAGGGATGAGGTGGAAGAACATGCCAGGAGTGGTAAACTGCCACAATATGTCAGAGAACGGGCAGCAGCGGTAAGGCCTGAACAACCACCGCCTCCAACTAACAGAAATGATCCTGGATCGGGATCACGACTCATCATCAACTGATTAAGATGGCAAGGGCCAAGTTCGAGATCTGGACTTCGGCCAAATAATTTCATTAGATTTGCTTTCAAAATAAAACGGCTATTCCACTCACTCATGTACGGGAACCAGAGAGACCCCTAGGCGTGCTCTGAGATAGTATAGACCGTTCAGCCCGGAGAGGCGTTGTTTACTTTTTCCCTGATGTTTGAGATTGAACATCTAAGGTCTAAATTTAATAAATAAACTTGAATTTCCTGAATAAGCCTTTGACCGGAGAGTTAAAGGACGAATATTACGTACTAATACAAAATTATGATCGCTTTATGACCCTACCCGGAGAGACGGGGTCCGGAGTGCAAGAAGTGAGTCGCTTCGCCGGAGAGCGACAGAATCGACTCACTTAAGCGCTGTTTCCCCTTCACCGAAGTGTGACAGGATGGGATCCAGCAAGGGCCCGGAGAGGCTATGATCGGCCGACGATTTAGGCCAAGATATCGCTTAATGTTCAGATACACTGAACCGGAGTGCAAGAAGTGGATCGCTTCGCCGGAGAGCGACAGGATCGACCCACTTAACGTTATTTCCCCTTCACCAGAAAGTGACAGGATGGGATCCAGCAGGAGCCCGGAGAGGCTATGATCGGCCGACGATTTAGGCCAAGATATCGCTTAATGTTCAGATACACTGAACCGGAGTGCAAGAAGTGGATCGCTTCGCCGGAGAGCGACAGGATCGACCCACTTAACGTTGTTTCCCCTTCACCGGAAAGTGACAGGATGGGATCCAGCAGGAGCCCGGAGAGGCTATGATCGGCCCAGAACGGCCAAGACATCGCTTCACGCCCTAACTGGGGCCAGAGTGCAAGGGATAGAAGGCAACTCCGGAGTGCAATAGGATCTTTCTATTCGACCGCTAAGTCTGGAATGGGCTTCGCAAGGGTCCGGAGCGATCGACAACAGTACGGAGAAACTGTAGAATTTCATTCTTAACTTCCACTGGCAGAAATTGATAATGCTTCGGCTTCGAACAGCCATGAACTCGATTGAAAATATCATAAGATTCGAATGAAACCTGAGCTTACTACATTCGAATTGAGACTAATCAAAACACACCTTTTACCAAAAGGCATGTTTTGGGGGGCAAAGTGTTATCCCACTTTTTGGCAAAGCTGAGATACCCAAAAATTAACTGAAATCAATACTAACCAACCATGAATATTAAATATGCATTGCAGGATGATCATGGATATCGATGAATTTTGTCCGAGCTCGGATTGGGCTGTAATTGACAAGACATGACTTGCCAAGCCGTGAGAGCCAGCGTTTCAGATTTCAGGTTAATCGGGGTTCGTATGAATGAGATATGATCGATTCAAGTTAGATACAAGGTGGTGTTTGGATCCATCAGAAAACCAAGGTGACGACCTGTTCGAATCGATCAGATTCGTATCCATCAGAGAGGCATCGTCAAGTTCGAATCCATTGGAGCTTGGCAACTTCGAATCGATCATCTTCGAATCGATCAGGAACGGGTCAAACCGCGGTCGTGGAGTTCGAATCCATCTGTTCGTATCCCTCACCACACCATGGTTCATACCCATAGGCTTCGTATCGATCAGAGTGGTCCAGGCCTTCGTATCCATGAATTTCGTATCGATTGACTGATGATGAGTTCGAATCGATGAACGAGGCATTTGTTCGAATCCATCAGGGAGCTTTAGCTCGTATCCATCACAAACAGTATCCATTGAATGGGTCTTCCTCGATACGAGCTAAGCTGCTAATCTCGATTCAAACTAGACGTTGAAAGTTGATACAAAACGTACGAAGTTGATTGATTCAAACTAGATGACAATGCTCGATACAAGCGAGGCGAAACCCATGGATGCAAATCGGTCAATACGCCACTAAAACCGGATTGACCAGGAAAACACGCTCCATATCACTCCACGTCATTGCACGCGCACGTGCTTCGATCGAGTCGAAGAAGGGGATACGAAACATGGATTCGAGCGCAGCATACTACGGAAAACATGACCTTGAATCGATCATAACTCCTAAACCACAGATCCAAATGCAACGAAATTTTCACAGTAGCTTCCACACAAGGTAAAGAGCAATCCTGCCAAGTTTCAGCTCGATTGGAGCATTTCCTGATCGATACGAAATTGATTCGAATCGATCACAGATTGAGTTGAAACTTGGTGGGACCGGTCGCGTGGGCCCCCTCACGTGCCAGAAAAAGTCTCCTGAAGTTTGGGCGAAATCTGGGCCTCCTACGCCTATAAATAGCCCCCTGAAGCCTACAGAAAAGGGATCTTTTTTGGCCATTCAACGTCCAGACTCTGCCGGATTCAACTCTATTCCTTTCCATTGCTGTTTTATTCAGATTCATTCATTGTATTTGCTGTAATCATCTGTAATCAGTGAAGAACATCAATAAAAGATAAAAATCCTTGAAGTGGACGTAGGCCGGAGATAGCCGAACCACTATAAATTGCGTGTCACTGTTCACTAGTTCTGGATTGTTGTTTGTTGCTTGCTTAGATCTGATATTTGTGTCTGAATATTGCTGATTTGTATTCATACACTGGTGCTTTCACAACACTTGGGGTTTGTGACCATTTTTGGTACAAACAATATACACTACTTATAGTTATGTCTTGACTTATATGAGTTGTCTTCGCATTAAGTTGTCAAACTGTATAAAACAGTGTATATAGGTGTGACTGTGTAGTTTATATATTTAGTTTTCAAATATAAAATTTATGATCGGACTTTAGATACTTGGCTTTTCAAATTTACATTAGTTATATCTGGGAATTTCAATCGGAATGTGTATTTTAAATATATGAACTTATGTGAGTTTTATGCCATTTTGTAGTTTAGATATATGTTTGGTTTCAAAGTATATATTATTGGGTATTAAGGCAGGTGGTTGATTGTATAAATGTATGTGTCGATATGTCATAATAATATGTAATTTGAATTGAATATTGGGTTTAAAGAAATAATAATATAGTATACATCTCGTCTAAATTTTATCAAACTGATTTATTTATTTCTCTCATCGATCCCTTATTTCCAGCTTTGATCGTTAAATTCGTGCCAATCTAGATTTACTTGGAAATTCATGCCTGGATCCATAACTCAAGTTTCAGCGTCCGTATCGGTGTGCGTATCTGTGTCATCTCTTATTCTCTCTAACCTCGAAAGGTGAGCACTCACTCACGATTAACGTTCTTTTATTTACTAGATTTGATTTCAATTGAAACGACAATTGAAATATGCTGCTATTAGTTAATTACACTGTTATATATGCTATTGCCTGTATCAGTTCACCTGTGACATCTGACACCATTATCTGTTAATTATTTATGCAATAATAATACAGTTTGGCTGAAATTGATTGATTGTTGATGTTTATATTGGACGTTAAATTGTTAATGTTAAAATGATAAATAGTATGAAATTGAACTTGATATAGGATAAATTAAATGTTAAATTTGATTAACTGACATTTGTATAATATGACCCCTTTAACTGTTAAATTTATTGACACGTAGGATTTGTTTAATTACACTTTAAACCACTGAATGTATGTTGTTAAATTGACGATGTTTGGAAATTGTAATAGATGACAAGTGAAAACCGTAATGTAATAATCTTTAATCTACGTGAAATGATAGTGTAGATTCTAGAAATAGTTATATTAATTCGTACAAATAACAATGCGAATTAATACGGTTATTTCGGGAATATTTGAATTGATTATTGGGTTGTTATTGATTGTTGTTATTGCTTGTTTATTTACTTTGACACCATCCCAGTTATCACACTGCAAGTTCCCTTTGTTATGTTTTGATTTTGAATTGAATTGGAATCGGGTTGAAATGATAAATACCCAAATTAAACTTTGACCTTAGATATAGAGAATTAAATAAAAACCCGATTGGTCAATAATTTGATTTAAAATAAATAAAGATTTTATTTGAATAAATAATATGGTTTTGAAATGAAGTTGAAATTTGAATTTTTAATGAAAGGAAAATGTTAGTATTTAATAAATTTGAAACAAATAATGTAATTGTTGAAAGAAGGTTGTTTAATTTGAGAAATGATTGAATTAAGTTTGAAATGATTTAATAATTAAGTTTGAAATTATAATTAAGTTTGAAACAATTAAACTTTGAAATGATTTAATAATTAAGTTTGAAATTATAATTAAGTTTGAAATTATTAAACTTTGAAATTATTTAATAATTAAGTTTTGAATTATTTAATAATGAATTATTTAATGATTAAATAAAAATTGAATTCTTAGTAAGAAAAATTGAACTTTTGAATAAGTGAATTTTACTTCGTAAATAATTGAAATTGAGTTTCTTTATTAATTAAGTTTTGGAAAATTATTTAAGTAAGTAAATAAGTGAAATGGAATTTCTTTAACAAGAAATGAAAATGTGATATTTTGGAATTAATGTAAGACTTGAAATGTAAAGAATTTGATTTGATGAATTTAATTTAATTAAATTTGTAAGTTTTGATTTAATGAAGTTGAATTTAAGAAATTGATTTAATGATTTGGAAATTTAATAGAAATTGTTTTGAATGATAAATTAATTTAACGATATTGAATGAAATTGATAAATGAATTTGAATTGATTTAAATGTTAAATTAAATTAATTTAAATGTTTTCGAAATGAAACTTATATCCGAACTTGAGTTAATATTTGGATTGTTTAAATAGAAATTGAATTTGAATTATAAGATTTTGAAATGATAATTTGAAAGTTTGAAACGTAAAGTATGGAAATTGGTTTCCGAAAGACAAATGAAATGTTGATTTACGAATTCTATTTGAAATTGAAATTGATTTGGTTTTAGAAATATATAAACGACCAATCGGTGTAATAATTACGAAAGTTATTAAAGAGACCAGGATCGGTAATGGATATACTCTCTATCTGAACCGAAACCACTTTAATAACTATACGCGGAGTGTTGATCCAGAACGAAGTGGATGGTTTTGATGAGCGCGTTGATTGAAGAAAGAGAACGATTTTGGATGACCCTTGACATGACTAAAACAGGAGCCGCGCCGGGCCATTGAGGATCGCCATCTCTAGCGGACACACTTCTTCGATACCATATCTATTACTTTTGTGATTCGATTTGGGTGCACCCCTCGATTATGGGAGTGTTGTTCGCGGTGTTGGGGTAGTAGCTGCTATGCCCAACATCAGTCCGGATCAGGCAACTACTAGTATCCTAGTTGGTATCGCCTCATGTACCTTGTCATACTGATTATCCTATTCGCGACCACTACGATTTTGATTTGTACCTTTAGTATATGGATTGCCCTCTGGTGACTTCCGGTTTTGGGGAAACTACGGTCTTGTATATGCTTTTGGGAATAAACAGGTTAAGAGGTGTATGGGCCCTGCTTAACCCTACTTTGATATCTTTATATTACTGATAGACATTATCTACTTATCGTACATTAATACATAGTAGATAGTTTGACGGATCCTTAAAGGATGGTTATTCCAAACATCCTTTGAGTTACTTGTATTTCAATTGCTATTTCACTTGAGTTGGATTTATTAATATAAGAAGGTTAATCCTGACTCGAGTGTTTTGTATTTTGCTTTACGCTCGGGTCAGACTGAGTGGTTCAGCTTTCGAGACTCACCTTTGGAGTTGGAGCTTTGCTTGAAGATCCAGCCATCTATTCCGCTTCAGTATTCGATGATTCCAGTGATGTATTCTGATTTGTATCTGATGTATCATATTTCTCTTCTGTTGTAAACTCTGATGTATTTTATATATACATATAGTAGCTTCATGAACTACTATCTCTTTTATTTCCGCTGCAAATTATTACTCTATGTCTGTGTTCTGTGATTATTTTATTTACTGTATATGTTCAGTTTTGCCAATTTAAATTAACAACGCGGTATTTTGAGCAATTCAACTCCGGCATGAGTGTCTACCTATTCACTTATAATGGACGCGAATGGCTCAAAATGGCGGGTCGTTACAAAATAGATTGAACTCAAGTAAAATTGTTAAGAGTGATTTTTGAAATAAAAATCGAATATTGGGTTTAAAATTTGGAAACAAACTAATTTGATAATAAGTTAGTTAATGGAATTTAAAGTGGTTAAATTTAGATTAAACTGTGAGTTAGCAATAGAGTTTGGAAATAAACTCGAAGTTTAAATAGAATTCGACCTAGACTGACAATGATTTAAAATTTAGCAAAGGTGTTGTAAAAATAAAACGGAATTGGATTAAAGTGGTGATGGTTTGTATTGCAAATAAAATCCAATTTAGTAGAGATAAATTGAAATGGCCTTGCTATTAATCAAATAAATTTGTAGAGTGAAATGAGATTTGATTGAAATAGAATCAAGTTAATTAGAGATGGATTGAATAACTATGGTCTGAGTTGAAAATAAAATTCAAGTGGGAAGGAATAAATTGAAATGAATTGAATGAGATGGTGTGTAAATGGATTTGAAAGCATTTAAATTTGCATTGGAACCTTATAAACTTACTTATGGAGGTGTTTAGTGGATATTGCTTAGGTTATACAAATGTTAGCTATTGAAATTTAGTAAGATGTTAATAAACTTTGAATATTTGTCACTAACCTGTTTAAATTGAGTAAGTACAGGTTTATGGAAGTCGCTTTGCTGGTTTTGACTGCGCTAAATGCTAAAATAAATAGCCGCTTGTTTAAAAATGCTAAAATCCGAAATCTTTAGAATTACTAAGATAACGTAGTATACGTTTTACGACTCGTAAGTGTGATTCTTTTGGGTCAGCTTGAAACCTCGCACATAGACATACACTCATCATTATATTTGGTCGACTAGTTGTTAGGTATAATAATGATCCTATCATACTACGATAAAGTTTTTGATCTACACTTTTGCCGTTTTCATCTTTATCAAGATGTGCTGTTGTGCTCATAGGCGTTGGTTTAGCAGAAGTGTTTTCCATTCCGAATCACTAGATAAGATTATTACAGTATTTTTCTTGATTTATAAATATTCCATTTGAAACTTTTTTTATTTGAAGACCGAGAAAATACGATAATTCTCCCATATGGGACATTTCGAATTCACTAGTCATTATTTCAGAAAATTCTTTACATAATTTATTATTAGTTAAACCAAATATAATGTTGTCTACATATATTTGAACTATTAAAATATCATTTTTAGAATGTTTTATAAATAGAGTCTGATCCACTTTTCCTATTTCGAATCATGATTCAATTAAATAAATTTTAAGACGTTCATACCAAGCACATGGTGCTTGTTTTAAGCCATATAAAGCTTTCTTAAATTTATAGACATGATTTGGATATTTTTCATGAACAAATACAGGAGGTTGTTCAACAAAAACATTTTCTTTAATATAACCATTTAAAAATGCACTTTTAACATCCATTTGATAGAGATTAAAGTTATTAAAACACGCATAAGCTAGTAAGATTCGTATTGCTTCTAGTCTAGCAACTGGAGCAAACGTTTCTTCGTAGTTTATTCCTTCCTCTTGATTATACCCTTGTGCTACTAATCTGGCTTTGTTTTGAGTTATATTTCCTAATTCATCCGCTTTGTTTTTATAAACCCATTTAGTTCCTATAACAGTTTGATCGGTCGGTCTGGGTACTAGTTCTCAAACTTCATTTCGTTCAAACTGATTTAGTTCTTCTTGCATAGCAATAATCCAATTTTCATCGGATGATGCTTCCTTTGTTTTCTTAGGTTCTATAGTAGAAAGAAAAGCTACATGGCCCATTAAATTTAGTTGATTTCTAGTTCGAACATTTGAATTTATTTCTCCAATTATATTTTATATAGGATGATTTCGTAAGATTCTTGGAGGAGATCTTATTGTATTCGTGATATTATTTTCTGAATTATGAATAATGTTTTCATCTTCTCTAGAATTATGAATAATGTTTTCATCTTCTCTTAAATTATTGGTTATTATATTCATGTTATCATTTAGTAAATCATCGTCATAATTAAAACTTTAAATATGTGTAAAATTTTCATCGAAAGATATGTGGAGTGTTTGTTCAATAGTATTAGTTCGTTTATTGAAAATTCAATAAGCTTTGCTTCGATTCGAATATCCAAGAAATATTCCTTCATCACATTTTGAATCGAATTTACCAAGATGATCTTTGATATTTAACACAAAACATTTTGACCCAAATACTTTAAAATAAGATATGTTTCATTTTCTACCTTTAACAAATTCATTAGATGTATTCTTAGTGAGGGGTCTAATAGATACACGATTTAATACATAACAGGCAGTTGCAACGGCTTCTGCCAAGAAATGTTTTTGTAACGTGCTTTCGTTTAGTAAGGTTCTTGTGACGACCCGGAATTTTGGATATTTGAAATGAGAATATTTAATTAATTTTAAATATTCAAAAAGGGTAATTTTGACTTGAATTTCAAATATCTCTATTTATTGGACAATTTAATTATTAAATTAAACAAGTGAAAATAGGGTAAAATAGAGAATTTTGAGTTTTGGGCATGTTAAAAATAATTTGAAGGCTTATAAAATTTATATTGATAACACTGAAGATAATAGAAGTCGTAAAATTTAAATTAACAATGATTTGTTCAGTTTTAAAATTTCATTGTTTGATTGAATTTAAAAATAGCCTTCCGAGGCGCAGTCTCGGAATTCGACGAAACCAGTTCCATTGGGTCCGTAATATTGAATTATTACCGGATTTCAAATTTCGTAGCTTTTGGAATTAACGTGTGATCATACGAGATAAATGCTTAGACGATAATTATCGATTTAATTTAAATATTATTATCTGAAAGAAAATCAAATCACAGCCGCAATTATTTCACATCTATCGCTTCTTTTCATCAGCTACGAGCCACCCTAGTTGTCTCCTCTTCGTTAAATCACGCAATCTTCCTTTCTCCTTCGTTCAGAAGCCAACCCGTAGGAATAATAAAACAAAAATATAAAGTGTTAACGAACGAAATCTACTTCATCTCAGCTTCATTCTTCAAAATTGAAATCCTCTCCGAAAAGAATAAGGGGGCCGAACTCCTCTTTCTATTTCGAAAACAAAATCAAACCAAATCAGAGAGAAACGAGTTCCAGCCTTCATTTCTTTTTCCCCAATTCAATCGTAAATGGCAGAACAAAGAAAATTTAATGAACGAAATACAAACGAGAACGAAAATCGTTCCTCCTCTCCTCTATTCAAAATCCTCTCGACTAAAAACAAATACAATGAAGGCAAGCTAATCGATTCAATACAGTATGTGATTATCGATCGACATGGTTTTGGGATGGGCGAGTGAGTCGAGCTTGAGTTCGAAATCGGCGTCGCTCGAGGTGGAGTGTGGACTTAGGGTTTGGTTACGCGATGTTATGGTGATGTCGAGGACAAGGAGGGTTTTGGTAGCAGGTTCGAGATGGTGGACGCGGCGATTCAGTGTCGTGAGTGGGGATTCGCGTGATTTTGTGGACGACAACGATCTCGTGGCGACGCTAGGGCAGATATGGAGCTTCGATTTCAGGCGCGATGGCATGGAGCAGTTGTGTCGACGTGGGTCTCGAGCCTGGTATCGTGATAAGGTATAAATTTTAACCTTAAATTAAATTTTAAAATAGATGTTAAATTTGTTTACTGCAGAAAAAAATATATAATATGTAATATATATAACTATTTAATTTGTTGCTGTAAATTTTATAAGGCAGTTTATAAATTTGGATATAGTAAAGTAATTGTACTGAACAGGGATTAGTTTACACTCTAGACTATTAGTTTAAGATAAAAATATATATAGATTGGAAATATATATCTAAAACAGAAAGTTTTTGGGAAAATATAAGATTGGTTAAATAAATAAGAATTTTAAATGTTGAAAGATTTGTATAAATTAGATTTTTTAAAGTTTACTTACCTTATTTTTATAGATAATTAGATGTAATTCAAAGTGAAAGGAAATAAATATACATACACATCAATTCCCAATTACTAGTTAATTTTGAATAAATGGGAATTAATGTGTTAAATTAGCTTACTTAATTACTTTAGCTTTTAAGAAATTTTTTAAGGAGGAATTACTTTAAAATTAAATTTGTGAGTTAATTAAAATTATGAATGGTAAATAATTGATTGTTCAATTAGTTCAAATATTAATAAATCATATAAATTGTTTATTCAAGGTCAAAAATCGGAAAACCAAGGCAATAATGAAGTGGACTGCAAACGTAATTAAAGGTGAGTTAATCTCACTCATCTGGTTGCTATTTAAATTTAAATGGTTAAATTTAAATAATTGATTGAATGATTGATTTGGTTTGATGTGATACTATATATATAGTAGTATATAGCAATATATACATATTGGCATATGTATATATTGGAGTTGTTGATATTCCCGCATTATATAGCGGATGAGACCCTATGCGCCGCATAATAGCGGATGATTTTATATAAAACCCATATACCGCGATATTCCACCTTGAAGTGGAATTGGTATTGTGCTAACATCTGTGGATGCAGGGAAACAGGTTGGAGGGATCCAACTGGATTCCTCAAAATATTTAATTTTGTTAAATATTCTGTGATATGATTTTTGATATCCTGTGATGAAGTATATGGATAATTGGATGTTATGGTTTGGTTGGATCGATTTGGATGTGTTGAATTATCAAAATCTCTAGAATGGAATTTTTGAAAAGAAATAAAAGAGTAAATTTTAAGTAAAATAATTATAAAGAGTTTGGAATAAATTTGAGAATGAATCTGATTAAGAATAAAAGTGATTCCCAAAATTCTAATAAATATGGAAAAGAAGAATTTTGAATAAACCGAGAAAAATTGAATTTAAAAACTTATGTGATATTATTTAAAGGAATAAATAATTTATTTTAATTCAATGTTTAAATGTAATTAAAAAGAAAGAAGGAATTTGGTAAAATCTGAAACTTGTGTTTCAGTTTAAAGATTTTAAATCATAATGAGAAATAAAATCTGGAAGTTAATGAATTTGGAAATAAATGGATTAAGTAAGGAAATTTATTTCAAAGTAAAATAAATTGGGAAATCAATTGTTAATTGATTTAAATACTTTGGGATTTGAAATTTAAAGAGAAATGAGATTTTGGAGAGATAAACTGGGTTTATAAAGTGAAATAAAATATCAGGGGATATTTGAGAATATAAATTCAAGGTAGGGATTTATAAAAGGATATGGATTGGTTTAAAAAAATAAATGTTGATTTATTTTTAAAGGATGTGAAGAGAAGTGTATTTCCTTGGATTGCCAAGTACGTTTTTCAAAGCAATTTTAAAAATAAGTTAAAAGTTTTAAAAGCATATTTTAGAAAATTGATTTTTTCTAAATGTTAAAGCCTAATGTAGTATTTTAAAAAATCTACTATTGTAGTAATTATATAAAAGTGATTTGGTATTATGTTTTTAAAGAGAGAAATTTAGTTTATATTTATAAATGGTTTTATTTTAAAGTATATATTTTAATAAAGTATTTAAATAGTTTTAAAATTTCAATGTTATAAAGTATATTTAAATAAAGTGTTTTTAAATTATTTTAAAATTAAAAGTATTTTGTACTTGGTGATTCAGTGAAATAATTATTTGGGAAATGTATTCCGTAAGCGGAAACTGTTTTGAAATTGTTTCAAATGAGTTTTGAAATTTGGAAATATATCTTGGAAAGATATTTGAGGCAAATAAATAATGTGGGAAATTATTTATTGTGTGATGGTTGCTTGTGGATGTTAATTGATAGTTAAATAACCGACTATCAATATTGGCCAAATGCGATGATCGTTTCGAAGAGACCGGGATCGAGTTTCCGTATACCGGGATTCTAGGTCTGGAGACTCGAATACCACTTCGATTCGGTTCGTACGTTTCGTGTAACGTGTTCGGAGTCGAAGATGGAGCAGTGAAGTGCAAGGGCTAGTCGCTACTAATCCTGAGGATATTTCCAAAATGGATGTAGTAGGAATAGTGCCTTCGGTTCCGTTCGGACCCGGGACGGACTTGTATGGACGAATGCTTGCGAAACATCGTCAGCGGACGATGGGCATTCTAAGGGATATGTTCTATAAAGGTATCGTTTAGCCTCGAACCTCATCAACCGGGAATGACTGAAAATCAGGGGTTATGCAGCAAGGCTTCGTGGGTAGCCCCCACTGGAGAGTATGGTCATCCCTGTCTAGATGTCCCTTTTTATTTCGGCTTAGTGGTGCGGTTGCTGATCCCAACCGTGGGGTGATCATATTCGGAATTGCCCATAGGTAATTCCGGTCTTGTGTTTGCAGGGGAGCGGGCGTACTCCTCGGTACTGTGATCTAGGCCACGTACTGTGATAGGTGGTACCCCAGTGCCTAGTCATTCGTTGGAAATCCATTCTCCCTACGTGCCTGGTACGGTATTTGTTTGTATACCTAGTATGCTGGAATTTAATCATGTAACAATTTCAGCTATTTGAATAAGTATTTGTAAATAGACACTATTATAATATCAGAGGATTTTATAAAAAGTGTTTTAGCTATCGTAAGGTAAAAACCCGACATGTTTATTTGTGGCGTGGTCTTACGAGATGCTTTTTATTTTCAAAGGATTTTGAAACTTTAATAATAAATTTGAGTGTGATTTTCTCACGCTGGTATTCCAGACTGACTCGGGTATTGTTTTATATGATGCTCGGGTCAGACCGAGATAAACAGGTTCAGATTATAGCTGTGGAGCTCAGACGATGAGTTGGATGGCGAGACGTATTCCTCGTATTTGTTTATATATTCCGCTGTGTTGATTAGCTGTGTATTCAGTTGTGAGGACAGATTTATATGACTGTCCATTATTGTGTTGTGTTGTATATTGACTCTGATGATGTATTCTAGTGATGAATGTAATGTAAAACAGATATATTATTCTGTTTGAGTAAAGATCTGTATTTATATATTATATTTTATTCCGCTGCGATGGTTAGATTCTGATGTTGTTTTTCTCTTTCTTCTTCTACCTCTTCTTCTTTTAACAAAAATGGTTCGATTTTTCGGGTATGAAAAACTCGGGCTGTTACAGTTCTAGCACATTCTTGTAGATTCCGATTTTTTCATTCTACAACTCCATTTTGTTGTGGAGTTCTAGGAAACGAAAAGTTATGAAATATTCCTTTCTTTTTACAATAGTTGTCAAACAGTTCATTTTCAAATTCTCCTTCGTGATCACTTCTAATATTCTTAATTTTAGTACCTTTTAAATTTTGAATTCTTTTAAAAAATGTTTTGAAATTCTCAAAACTATCACTTTTATTTTTCATAAAGATAGTCCACGTATATCTAGAAAAACCATTAACTATTACAAACACGTATTTATTGTGATTTATCGATTAAACTTGGGTTGGTCCAAATAAATCCATATGAAGTAATTCAAGTGGTTGTAATGTTGAAATGACCTTTTTAGATTTAAACGAAGATTTAGTTAATTTACATAATTGACATGCGTCACAGATATTATTAACTTTAAAACTCATCTTTGGTAATCCTTTTACAAGATTATTTTTAGAAATTTTATTTATAGTTTTGAAATTGATATGACAAAATCGTTTGTGCCATAGCCAAGGATCATTTTCTTTGTCTATTAAACACATGTACGAGTTATGATTAACTTTCATATTTAAAACGTAAATGTTTCTATCTCTATTTCCTTCGAAAATAAGATTCTGATTTTGATCAAAGATACTACATTTATTCTCAGAGAAAGATATTTTAAATCCTTTATCACATAATTGACTTATACTTAATAGATTATGTTTTAGATTCTTAACTAATAAAACGTTTGTAATAAGAGGTAAATTAGATGTACCATAATTGCTCACATCACCTTTGCCGATGATATATCCCTTGGAATTATCTCCAAAAGTGACAGAACCTCCATCCGAGTATGTAATGTTAGTCAGCATATTTTTGTCTCCTGTTATGTGTTTTGAGTAACCACTGTCGAGTATCCATTTTCCTCTTTTCTTGAGTGGGACCTGCAAAAAATATGAGATAACGTTGGTACCCACCTTTTTAATAGGGTCCTAAGAGTTAGATCTTAGGAAACCAAACTCAAGTGGATTCCGTATCCCTTTTATAAATATAATTCTTATTATTATGAACGGTTTCTATGAATGATCTAATATACTTATTCCTTATTAACTTGTTATTTGTTTTAGGTACCCATATATTTATAGTCTTAGAAGCTAATCTTTTTGAAGATTTAGACTTAACATTGTTTAAATTACTGGATTGTGAATTCTTGACTTTCTTATAGCCAGGTCTGTTTTTATTGTTAACGGGTTGTGAATTTTCAATAATTCTAGATAAATTTTCTTTACCTTTATTAAAATTCGAGACATTTTTAGTGATTCCTTCTAGTTTGGTCTTTAGGCTCGAGTTTTCTAGTTCTACCATTTTGATATTAGTCTTCAGATCATGATTTTTAGAAACAAGAACATCATTCTTTTCTTTTTGAGTTTCAATTTCTTGACTTAATAATATTAGTTGAGAATTAACATTTGAAAGTGATTCTTGAGTTTTCTCAAGTTCTTCTTCCAAAATTTTCTTCTCGTCTTTAAGCATATCTCTTTCAAATTCTGCCTTGTTCTTATTTTCAACAGCCTCTTTATATTTTCTTTTAGGAATTTTTAAAGTTTCTAATAATTCTGAGTTTATCTCTATCGTATCATCAAAAGTTAAATCACTAACCTCATTATCTTTGGTCATAAAGCATACATTGGCTTGTTCATTATCGCTGTTACTCTCGCTTTCTGAGGAGGAAGAGGAGTCTGAATCATCCCATGTAACTGAGAAAGCTTTCCTTCGGAACTTGTCCTTCCTTTTATTGCGATATTCTTTCTTTTGATCCGGACAATCCTTCTGTATATGCCCCTTTTTGTGACAGTTAAAGCACTCCAATACTGATGAAGATGGTGGTTTATTGCTGTTTGAGCTTCTCTTGCCATTATTTCTATTTCCTTTTCTATATTTCAAGAATTTCTTGAAATTTTTGGCAATAAAGGCTAGGTCGTCTTTATCTGAATCTGATTCTTCTTGTTCTGCATGGAATGCTATATTCTTTTTATCTTGAGCTTGAACTCGTTTAGCCTGCAAATTCACTTCATAGGACATTAGATTTCCTATTAACTCTTCCAGAGTTATTTTGAAAATATCGTTTGCTTCTTCAATTGCGAGAACTTTTCTTTCCCATTCATCCGTTAAAGAGTTAAGTATTTTGGACACGATATCAAAATCTGAATATTTTTCTCCTAGTCCTACTAATGAATGATAGATATCCTAAAATCTTGAATACATATCATTTATAGATTCATTTTCTTTCATTCTAAAGTTTTGAAATTGACTTTTGAGCATGGATATCTTGCTTTGTTTGACCTTGTTAGTTCCTTCGTGTGTAATCTTGAGTGTACGTGATATTTCATATGCAGTGTTGCACATGCTAACACGGTTGAACTCATTTTTATTTAAGGCACAAAACAACATATTCATGGCTTTTGCGTTAGCTGTGGCATCTAGTTTCTGTGTGTTTGACCAAGTAGAATATTCTTCAGTGGGAATAATATATTCTGTCTGAGTTATATTCAATGAATCAAAACCATTTACTTGCATATATATTCTCATTCGTGTGGCCCAATAGTTATAATTTATGCCATTAAATAGTGGTGGACGTGCAATGGATTGTCCTTCAATGAAGCTAGTGTTAATGCTGGTGCTAGTGTTAGTTTCCATATTATTAGATTATCAGATAAATGTGTTACGGTTATATGATGACCAAGCTCTGATACCAAATTAAAGTGTGCTATGGATCGTGTAATATGGATATACGATAATACAGAATATAGTGATGATAGCTATATAGTAAATAGTGCGGAATATAAGAGCAGAATAATAAAAAATGACACCAGAGGTTTTGTATACTGGTTCGGAGCACCGTCCTACGTCTAGTCCCAAACTCCTTCTGGAATTTCACTAAAACAATAACCCTCACTTAACCTAGAGGAATAGGTCTATACAACCCTAGAGCAGCCGAACAAGGACCTGAGCAGCGGAAAAGGATTTCGCCTTAGCAGCTGAAGAGGACTTCACACGCCTGAGCAGCAGAACAGGATTTCAACAAATACAATAGGTTGTTTGACTTTGTGTGTTCTAATAACACGGATTTGTCACTTGTAGTACACCCTTCCTATAATCTTCTCCTCGAGTATAAATATATATATATATATATTTGACGTTTATGAAGAATAGAAAGGTATAAAATTGCTTTAATGCAGAATATTTGAAAGTATAGTTACAAGTAGATTCCAGAGTGTTAGATAAGAAAGATAAGAATATTCGGTAGTTTGGAATCAAGTTAGAGTATGTATTTATAGATGTTAAAAAGCAGCGACTGTTGATGAAGAGTTTCGATTGAAGTGTTGCGTCCAAATCTTTTCGTAGAGGTTCGTAACTCTTCACAAATAGTCGTGTCTTTTCAGAAAATAGTTGTTGTAGAAATTCAGTCAACTGAGCCTCTGAGTCAGTCGACTGGATATTCAAACGATTTTATTATAAAAAATATATATACTTGTGCACCTGTGCATACTGCATAGAAACTAGTAGGTCAGTCGACTGACCCACCAGGTCAGTCGACTGACCCACTAGGTCAGTCGACTGACCCACCAGGTCAGTCGACTGACCTGGTATTTTCTATGCAGTTTGCAAAGTTTACGCAGGTATATATAATATATATATATATATTATATATGATTCCAACGTTAAAATCCTGATATTATATATATTTTATATGCTTATATATGTATAAATCATTTGAAATAAAAAAAATTATATATATAAGCTAATATATACGTAAACGAGGAGAGATCTTAACAATAATGACCTAAGACTCAAAACAAAATAATATAAAAGTTGATGCACCGATTTTGATGTCTTGTCTACACGTAGTATATATTCTCTTTTTGTCATAACAGCGGTAGAATCTGTATGTTGTAGTGATTTCTTCGATTCATGAATCAAAACCAAGTCTCAACAATTCATCCATACAAGTTCATTTTGGGACTGAACGAAACCGAAGGCACTCTCCTACTACCATTAGTAGCGAGTAGTCCTTACAATCCGAAGATTTCAAAACACAATAGGACCACTGCTATAATAAATTGTCTCTATATTGGCAGCGACCCAAAGAATGTCAACATGCAGTCCTTCTGCTATGAAGATATCTAGTCTTCAATAACCATCATCATCAACATGTCTTCACTTCTGAATGTATACATTGGTTCGAAATGGTTTTTGGATAGGAGATACCCAAATCCGACCCCGGTTCCTTAAAACCAATCATCGATTAAAAAGATGTTAAGTTTATATGTGATTATCAATCACTAATCAATTTAATTCAACTTTTTATTCATTCATAGATATCTCTTAGAGATATATTCATTAAATCATATCTTTATTCTTTTCAGAGTATATGGAATCATTAAGCCTTATTTATCAAATCATTTGGTTAAGTTTAATACCTTTTTAAAACTAGGACTAATTCGAAATCATTTCATTCTTCACTTGGGAGAATATTTCCATATCATTTTCTTTAAATCTTAACATAAACTTTTTATATTCAAAACTCAAATTTTGATTGAGTTAAAACCATGTTATCTGGGACGTTAATCCAAATCCAGAAAATATTATGTGAGAAAACTCTATAGAAATCATCTTATTCTATTCAATATCAATTCCCGTATTCAACAAATACTATGGGTGGAATAACAGTGAAATCGCCTTTTAAATTCCACGAATAGTACGAGTTCCCTCTTCGGGCTTTAACACCGAGTACAAGAAGATTATCTCCACAAAATCCAAGTTATTTATATTTAGAAAATTATATCT
Organism: Allium fistulosum; assembly: GCA_030737815.1. Lineage (NCBI taxonomy): Eukaryota > Viridiplantae > Streptophyta > Magnoliopsida > Asparagales > Amaryllidaceae > Allium > Allium fistulosum. The sequence continues at coordinate 77,304,779 of CM060908.1, read as the reverse complement.
TTATACTTTTGGAAATTTTAATCCGAGTAAACCAAATTTACTATCCCATCCATCGGGCCAGTCCGGATAGCCAGGGAGAGCAGGAAACTGGTTTTCCAAACTCAAGCATAGACACTATCTCCCGACATCCATAAGGCGGTCAAGCTATTTGATCGACTCTAAATCATTAAACCTTTAATCATTCCATAAATCCTTTTAAAATTAACTTTAAAATAATTTATTAATCATTTGAAAACATTTACAAAAGATTTGAAAAAGAACGGTTGCGTTTAAAACTGTATTTCAAAAGCTGTAGAACAATGCTTCGAAAAAGTGCTACGAAAAATGCTTTTTTAAGCTATATTGATCAAAACGGCTTTCGATCACTTGGAAATTTGTTTTTACTCAAATCACTTTTAAAACATTTTAAATGATTTATAAGATTTATTGTAACACCCCTTCAAAATGGGAATAATAGTCCCACATCGTGGTAATACTATAAAGTGGGTGCTTATATACCAAAGCCTTCATCTCATAACAACGTCGAGGCCTTTTGAGGAACAAAACCCTACACCTTGGCTTGGCCCATGAGGTGGAGGTGACTAAGTTGGGGACAATATCTGTGTTAAGTGAGGTGCGAGCCGTTACAAAGGTATCAGAGCCATACCCAGCCGGAATTGTGGCATGTACGTGTTACAGCCAAGACGCCTGGGTGGTGTTGTGTTCATGAGCCAACGAGGGCGTTGGGCTCTAAAGGGGGGGGGAGATTGTAACACCCCTTCAAAATGGGAATAATAGTTCCACATCGTGGATAATACTATAAAGTGGGTGCTTATATACCAAAGCCTTCATCTCATAACAACGCCGAGGCCTTTTGAGGAATAAAACCCCACACCTTGGCTTGGCCCATGAGGCGGAGGTGACTAAGTTGAGGACAATATCTGCGTTAAGTGAGGTGCGGGCTGTTACATTTATTCCATATTTTTAAACATTTTAAAAATAGGTATCTAAAACATTTGCGACTTTGGCCACCGAATTGCCAAAGCACAATTTTCTTGAAAACTTTATTTGCTCATATTTCAAAATCTATTAAACGAAATCTCGATCATTTTCCTTTGTTTGAAAACTATAGTCATAAGAGTTCAGAAAATTCTTATTGCAAAGAAATCCGACTCCGATTCGATCCTATAGAAGGATTTAACTTTTATGGCACGAAATTGCGAACTACCGTTACACGACGCGCCTAATTTTGATTCCAATCTCAATATTTGTCAAAACTTTTCCAAATTTAATTTTAATGTTTATAAAACATTTATAAACCATTTTCAAACATTTAAACCAATATTTTCCATATTAAATCTTTTTTTCACTTTTAAATATTATTTTCTAATATTTTAACTTATATAATATTATACTATTATAATATTATATTTGACTTCATATATGATTATAAAATCATATTAAATTCTATTTTCACTTCTCAAAACATTCTCTAACATAGAAAGTTATTTATTATCTATCTTCCAACTATTTAATTTATATATCCATATAAATTAAATATCATTCCTTTAACATTATAAAAATGTTATCCTTCCTTTTCTAAATGAAACCTTTTCATTTTTAAATCATTTCAAACCATTTCTCTTTTATGATTTCAAAACAATTCGAGGCTTAATTTTCCACATATACCACCATTTATTCCTTCATGAATTAATTATAGTTTACACATTAACTATCTTCATAAACTTCACATTATTAATTCATTCTTCTTTTTCATTTATCCAAGTGAACATCCAGTGTTAACAATCAAGTATACATCGATATAAACATCAAAACAAACATGTCAATTCATGTATAATCATGTCTATAACTTTTATATACTTGTAAATAATAATCTTAACTTGCTTTTAACTTGCAAATCATTTTAATCATAAACTAGAAAGGAAAGTGTTTCTCGAGGTCTCACCAAACAAGCTTCCTCCTTCTCCGTAGCTTCTCCGGATGATTTTGCCATAGCTTCCGCTCCTCAAAAAGCTTCCAATCTATTCCCCTAGCCAATGTGGTTTGGCCTCACCATGTACAAGGCACTAACTTGACCTTTAGCTCTTCTATTTGCTTCCAAAGACCTCTAGTGCTTCACGCCTTCATTTCGGCATAACTTACTTCACGTTTTCCTTTGCTGGAGCACTCAAACTCTCCTCCTCTTCTCTTAAACTTTCAGCCATGGCATGAAAGGGAGGATGACAAACTCCGTTTGTATTGAAACATAGGCAGATGGCTTAAGCTTAGATTTATGGTTGAATCTAAGTTTTACACGGTTTTTGAACTATTTCTTTTTGATTTTGGATTGGGAAGCCATTGATGAAGCTTGAGAGAGAAGAAATGAAGAAGGAGAAGAAATGAATAAATGAGATGTAACATTGTGACGACCGCCCATGACCCCTGCACTGAGCATAGGAACAGTGCGCTGTAAAGTATGCCAGGCAGCCATGGACGATCACCAAGGTTAAGTTAAAACAGTAGAATCTATCGTATTACTCACAGCGCATGGATAAAATACAATAGAGAATATATATAGTGAAGCTTCACAAAATAGAATCTCATCAATTAAGCTTCATAATAGTTGAATACAACATCTGAATAGTCAATACATCAAGCCTCACTACATATCACTCAGAGAATTATACAAGCAGCGGAACACCCAGTACATATAGTAAGAAAATAATATGCAAGCCTCCAGCTCGTCTTCGTCATCCGCATCGTTGGAAACTAAGAACAGCACCTGTCACCTGCTACCTAGTCTGCCTATCCCAAAATGGACGAACAACCCAAGGTAATAAGAGTTGAACATAAAACCTTGAGTCAGACAACAGTCTTAGTGAGCGGTAAATTAACTAACAACATACCAAAAGAGCATATAGGTAAAATGAATAGGAACCCAACCCTCCCACTCCACCTCTTTCTAAAGTGATAGCCCCCCGACACACTAAGCAGAAATAAACATAGCAAAGCAGACATTTAAAGTAAAGCAATTATCACTCGAGTCAAGGTCGGTGTTTTCCAAGTGCAAACCCCAAGGCTTAAACCAAGATCAGATAAGCACCTAGAAAACATTGCTCTTGAGACCGAATGACGATACAACCAAACATCCATGACTCTGGCTATCACTGTTATCATTGCTTCGATACCACCGTTAATTGAATGACTGGCACATTCTTTCAGCCGTCCGTCAAGGGCCAATGGTAACCCCGGTTCTAGACAGAACTCCGCACGTCGTCGCAGCCCGTGCCTAGGACTATCGAATCTTCCCAGAGTATTCGACCACCAACTGTAGTCTTTTGGGACTATCGAATTTGCCCAGCGTACTCTTGCTTTGAGCCTGCTAGAACCTTCAACAACGATGAAATCTCAGCCTTCTAATCATCCTCCTCGACGACTATTCTCATACTCGCTCAAGCGCCTCTCGAGCCAACCATTATCCTCAAACTTGAACCATCTCACCGAGTCATCAACATGCTTGGAATGATCCCGTCTGGATTAAACCAAGGCTATCTCACATCATGCCTCGCTTCATCTCATCATAGCAAAGCCTCATCTCAACATCATCATCAAATCTGTCCATATGAGCTTTATCATCCGCGTCATATTCCACGAGCAGCTTTCCTTATTCAAGAGCCTTTCCCTTAGCTTTTGAATCATCTTCGACCATCTTGTATAAATCCAACAACTAATCAACTAATTTATAACAATCAATCAAATCAATCATTAATCCAAGTAATCAATCATGCAAACAAGATCTAAAAGCAATTATAACTAAAATGGCAATTTTGTAAATAAAGAGTCCAAATCTAACAAGCATGAAACATGGGTAATATCTCTACAACTTGATGAATGAACTTGCATAGGTTAACATATAGTAAAATGGATGTCAAATCATCATGAACAATGGATCTATACTTAAGTTTACGAAAATGCATGAAATCACTATTTTAAACACATAATCAAGCCACCAATCCGATATACTCCTTTGGATCCGTGTGAGAGATAACCACCACTCACCAAATCACCTAAACACCTCAAAAGCAACACGCTTCAGATCTGGACAGCGAAGGATCTAACTCGATCTACCAAAATTCTGCTTCAAACGATGAAATCTCTCTTCGATGGTTGAAGATCTTCAATCTAAGCTCTTGGATCTTCGATTTGATCTTTGATTTGGATGGAAGGAATCCCAAGATTAGAGTGGAGATAAGAAGTGAAGAAGTGCAGCACTCGAGCTCTCAAAATGGCAGGACTTCGTCGCTTCAAAATCCGGATCCCAAAAAGTGAGGCAAGAACGTGTATTTATAGGCTGAAAATTTCTTAAGTCGTCCGCCCCCTTAAGTCGTCCACGACTTATGGAAACCCCACGACCTACGACTCACGACTCAGCAAATCCTACGACCTAGCAGATCCTACAACTTAACCATCCCCTTCGACCTACGACTTAGCAGATCCTACGACTTAACCACTGCCGCATTTCTACCTAAGTCGTTTCGGCGACTTAACAACTTACGACTCAACGACTCAACGACCTTGCGACTTAACGACTCAGGCCTATGCGTGACCTAAAACATGCACGACCTAACACAGACACTCCCTAACGACTTAAGTCCTTACGCGACCTAACGATTCAACTGGGATACGCCTTAACGACTCACGACTTAACACCTTTAGGTCGTCTAACGACCTAACTATACACATCATACTAATCATAGGTCGTCTACGACCTAACTAACACGACATAGCGACTCAACAACTTAACTCTTTACCCAGCGTCTCAAAGACCTACCCTTAACTCATCCACGACCTAACTTTCTTAGGTCGTTAACTCGCCTAGTCTCCTTAGTCGCTACTCCTATGCCGCTGACCCTTAAGTCGCCGACTCTCTTAAGTCGCCAACTCCTTAAGTCGCCTACTAACTTAAGCCGTTAACTCCTAAGTCGTTCACTTCTACTACTAACTTCCATAGGTCGCTCACTAACTTAGGTCGCTGTCTTTCTTTAAGTCGCTCCAATCCTTAGGTCGTCTACTCCTTAAGTCGTCAACTTCCTTAAGTCAGTCAAATCCTGTAGGTTGCTCCAATCTCTTAGGTCGTTCACCCGACCTAACCTACCCCACGACCTAAGCTACCACATGACCCAACTCCCAGACGACCTATGCTACAACACGGCTTAACTTCTTGACGACCTAACTTCTACACGACTTAAGCTCTAGTCGACCTAAACTCTGGACGACTTAACACACTAACAACTGTTTTACAATCTTTTGATCTGTAAAAATACGGGTCGTTACATTCTCTCCCCCTTAGGAATTTCGCCCCCGAAATTCCAAACAACCAAGAGCAATCAAAAACTATTCTGCATGCCTACCATCCATAGCAATCAACAAACCATGCGTCCAATTCTAGCCTAGCCTGCAGAATTCTAAAACTAGAACAAGTTACAATGTCGTGAGATGACACGACACCTTATGGCCATACCTTGAAGAGTTCAGGATGAGCTGCCTTCATCCTCTCTTCCACCTCCTATGTACAGTCGTTAACATCATCACTCCATTGTATCTTGAGCAACCTAACTACCTTCCTCCTAAGCTGTTTCGTATCAGTTTCCACAACACGAAGCGGCTTACGAGGTCTCTTATCAACTGGATCAACCTCAAAATCTTCACAGCTATCCGCAGAAACCACAGTATTCGAGTCGTGCACATACTTCCGTAGATACGATACATGAAAAACATTGTGCAACTCGACATCTTTTTTGGTAACTCCAATTTGTAGGCGAGCTTTCCAATTCGCTCGATGATCGGGAATGGTCCAATAAATCTCGGAGTCAATTTTCCTTTCTTCCCGAATCGAATAACATTCTTCAGTGGAGAAATCTTCACAAAAACCATATCACCTACGTCGAATTCCAAATCCTTACGACGCTTATCGGCATAACTTTTTTGACGGTCTTGGGCTGCCTTCATTCGTTGCCGAATGATTTCTATGCAATCTGAAGTCTGTCGAATCATTTCTGGCCCAAGTATCAGCTTTTCTCCTGTTTCCAACCAACATGTCGGAGAGTTACACGATCTTCCATACAACGCCTCATACGGTGCCATACCAATGCTTGACTGGTAACTGTTATTATACGAAAATTCCACCAAATGAAGGTGATCTTCCCATGATCCTCCGAAATCTAAAACACAAGCTCTAAGGAGATCTTCCAAAACTCGGTTAACTCTCTCAGTCTGACCATCTGTTTGGGGATGATAAGCTGTACTCAAACACAACTCGGTTCCCAGAACTTCCTGAAAGCTCTTCCAAAATCCACTAGTGAACAACGGGTCTCGATCGCTCATTATACTTTTCAGAATACCATGGAATCGAACTATCCACTTAACATACAGCTCAGCCAACTTTGATGCAGTCCTGGTTGATCGAACAGGAATGAATCTTGCACTCTTAGTCAAACGATCTATGATGACCCAAATCCCTTCATTTCCCGCTCTGGTTCTAGGTAACCCATCGATAAAATCCATCGATATTTGCTCCCACTTCCCACTTCCATGTAGGGACTTCTAATGGCTGTAGCAATCCACTGGGCTTCTTCTGCTCGGCTTTTACCAACTGGCAGTTCATGCACTTGGAAATAAAATTTCCAACATCCTTCTTCATACCTTCCCAGTAATAGGTTCTCTTCATATCCCGATACATCTTATTTCCACCTGGATGAATTGTCAGCTTCGAGTGATGACTTTCCTTCAGAACTTCATTTCTCAATTCATCTATATCGTGGACAACTAATCGTCCTTGCTTCCGAAGCCAACCTTCTCGATCGACCTCGAATCCTTTATCCTTTTCTGGGTCCAATCCAGATTCCAAATCACGGATGACAAGCTTATCGTCTTGCTTTTGGCTCTCGCCAATCCTTTCCACAAGAGTAGGTCTTATCGATAAGTTTGCCAACATCTCAGGTTCCAATTCACATCTGGGCCTGAAGTCAAATCTAGCTAAATACTTGAGACTCTTCCATTCTGAAAACATGGCTCCCAATCCTGCATGTCTTCGACTTAATGCATCTGCCACTGCGTTACCCTTTCCCGGAGTATAGGCTATACCAAAATCATATGATGCCAAAAACTCTAGCCATCGTTGCTGCCTAAGATTCAAATTCTTTTAGGAGAAAAGATACTTCAACGACTTATGATCTGTAAACAACTCGAATCGAACTCCCAATAGATAATGTCTCCAGATCATCAGAGCAAAAACAATTGCCGCTAACTCCAAATCATGAGTCGGATAATTCCTTTCATGCGGCTTCAGTTGTCGACTTGCATACGCAACAACTTTACCCTTCTGCATTAGCACTGCTCCAAGTCCAGTACCACATGCGTCGGTGTAAACCACCATCTCATCATTTCCACTAGGAATAGTCAAAACAGGAGCACTTGTCAATCGCTCTTTCAGGATTCTGAAAGCTTGCTCACACTTAGCATCCCATCTGAATACTTGATTCTTTTTCGTCAATCCTGTTAATGGTGCAGCTATCTTGGAAAAGTCTTTGATAAATCGGCGATAGTATCCTGCTAATCCAAGAAAACTTCTCACATCAGATGCATTCTTAGGTCTACCCCAATCCTGGATTGCTGCTATCTTGGCGGGATCAACCGCTATTCCATTTCCAGAGATAATATGGCCTAAGAACCTCACTTCGCTCTTCCAGAAGTGACACTTCGAAAACTTAGCCTTCGGCTGATGTTTTCGTAAGATCTCCAAAACAATACGCAAGTGCGTCTTGTGCTCTTCTTCATTTCTGGAATAAATCAAAATATCATCCACGAACACTAGTACGAACTTGTTCAACTGATCTCTGAACACTCTATTCATAAGATCCACAAAATATGCTGGTGCGTTGGCCAATCCAAACGGCATTACCAGCCACTCAAAGAAACCGGATGGTGTCCTGAAAGCAGTCTTCTGCACACTATCCTTTGCCACTCTTAACTGGTGAAATCCCGTTGCCAAATCCATCTGAGAAAACACCTTCGCTTCGTGAAGCTGATCAAACAAGTCATCTATTCTCGGCAATGGATACTTGTTCTTCTTAGTCACTTTATTCAGCTCACGATAATCCACACACAACCTCAACGATCCATCTGCTTTGGTTACAAACACAACTGGTGCACCCCATTCAGACACACTACGCCGAATGAATCCTTTATGTAAAAGATCATCAACTTGCACCCTCAACTCTTGCTGTTCCCTAGGCGCCATCCGCCTAAGAGGCATCACAACAGGTCTGGCTCCTTCAACTAAATCGATACAAAACTCGATCTCTCTATGCGGCGGTAACCCTTTGACCTCACCAAAGACATCCTCAAATCCATTAGCGATTGGCACCGATGACAGTCCATCCCGTGGAACAACCAGCGAATACATGAAGCTCATGAAGACGCCTTCCTCATGCTTACATCGTATCATAACCTTTTGCCTTTCCACATTCTCGACTGTCACCTCCAACCTTTCACAATCAACCTTTGCCGCATACTTCCTAAGCCAGTCCATACCCAAAATAATTCCGAACCCCGCAAAGTTCAGAACAAAACAATCACAAACAAAAGAGCAATCATGACTCGATACAACCAAACCACGGCAAAGCATACACAGACAAGACGAACCCCCAACTGGATTAGTCACAACCAATGGTCTATCAACAATATCCGGTTCTAAACCCAACCGGCCTACAAGTTCATTACAAACAAAAGAATGCGATGCCCCAATATCGAATAACACTCTAACTGGAACACCACATATGGAAAGAGTACCTTGAACCACCACACTCTTTCCTTTCTCTTCAGCGGTAGGAGCTTTTGAAGATGATGGAACAGCCCCCAAAGCATAAGCTCGCACAATCTGCTTGTCCTTCCACGGTTCGGGACAATTCTTCTTAATATGCCCCAGCTTGTCACAGTTGTGGCACTTCACCGGCACCTTTGGATTCTTGCAATCTCTGGAGAAATGTCCCTTCTACTGACAATTGTAGCAGGTCACTTCGCCCTTCGGCTTCTTCTGATCATCCTTACCCTTTGCTGCTGCTGCTTCCTCTTCTTGTTTCCGCCCTACTGTGGTTTAGACTCCTCCTTGGTCACAACAACAACAGATCCTTCTTTAGGAAACAGATTTTCGTGCCTGAGAGCTTTCTCCACAAGCTTCTCAAATGGATCGTCCAGATAATCCACCAACTGCCTCCCAAGATAAATGTCCAAGCCTGTCACAAACTTCTCGTTCTTCTGATAAGGAGATTCAATATACGACCGGGCATACTTGGACAAAGCTTCAAACTCAGAAACATACTCAAGAACTGGTCTTCCATCTTGCTTGAGCTCTACAAACTTCTTAAACAGAACAGATTTCTGAGCTGTAGAAATGAACTTAGCTTCAAATCTGGCTTGGAATTGCTCCCAAGTAATTTCTTCCTCCGGAGTATCAATGGTGATAGAGTTCCACCAATCAGAAGCTCTTCCTTGAAGCTGTCTTGATGCGAGCTTCCTTTTAGTTGCATCCTCGATTCCCAAATCACCAAAGATCCTTCTACAAGCATCTATCCACCTCTGGACTTCAATGGTTGACTCTGTTCCGAAGAAAACCTTTCCTCCAAGAGCAGTATAGTCTTTACACAGCTTAGCAAAATCCACCGTTCTTGGAGCTTGAACTTGAACTCCAACATCAACTGCTGACCCCGGAGTTGGCTTCATTCTCATGATCGAAGTCATCATAGCCTCGAACATAGCAGCATAATCAGCAGCCCCCTCAGCAGCACGGCCTTCCCTAGCAGCTGGTCTCCCTCTTCGACTCATTCTTAATATCTATAAAAGGAATGATTAATACACCTTGAGAACAACTGCATAAGGGGTTCAAATCCTTCTAAGCTACTATATTATATATAGTAATCATCCATCAAAATACAATTACGTCTCTCATACGTAGTTACGTCAGCGAGCGTTGGCTAAAATTGATTAACCAAAGCTCTGATACCAAATGTGACGAACGCCCATGACCCCTGCACTGAGCATAGGAATAGTGCGCTGTAAAGTGTGCCAGGCAGCCATGGACGATCACCAAGGTTAAGTTAAACAGCAGAATCTATCGTATTACTCACAGCGCATGGATAAAATACAATAGAGAATATATATAGTGAAGCTTCACAAAATAGAATCTCATCAATTAAGCTTCATAATAGTTGAATACAACATCTGAATAGTCAATACATCAAGCCTCACTACATATCACTCAGAGAATTATACAAGCAGCGGAACACCCAGTACATATAGTAAGAAAATAATATGCAAGCCTCCAGCTCGTCTTCGTCATCAGCATCGTTGGAAACTAAGAACAGCACCTGTCACCTGCTACTTAGTCTGCCCATCCCAAAATGGATGAACAACCCAAGGTAATAAGAGTTGAACATAAAACCTTGAGTCAGACAACAGTCTTAGTGAGCGGTAAATTAACTACCAACATACCAAAAGAGCATAAAGGTAAAAGGAATAGGAACCCAACCCTCCCACTCCACCTCTTTCTAAAGTGATAGCCCCCAGACACACTAAGCAGAAAAAAACATAGCAAAGCAGACATTTAAAGTAAAGCAATTATCACTCGAGTCAAGGTCGGTGTTTTCCAAGTGCAAACCCCCAAGGCCTAAACCAAGATCAGATAAGCACCCAGGAAACATTGCTCTTGAGACCGAATGACGATACAACCAAACATCCATGACTCTGGCTATCACTGTTATCATTGCTTCGATACCACCGTTAATTGAATGACCGGCACATTCTTTCAGCCGTCCGTCAAGGGCCAATGGTAACCCCGGTTCTAGACAGAACTCTGCACTTCGTCGCAGCCCGTGCCTAGGACTATCGAATCTGCCCAGAGTACTCGACCACCAACTGTAGTCTTTTGGGACTATCGAATCTGCCCAGCGTACTCTTGCTTTGAGCCTGCTAGAACCTTCAACAACGATGAAATCTCAGCCTTCTAGTCATCCTCCTCGACGACTATTCTCATACTCGCTCAAGCGCCTCTCGAGCCAACCATTATCCTCAAACTTGAACCATCTCACCGAGTCATCAACATGCTTGGAATGATCCCGTCTGGATTAAACCAAGGCTATCTCACATCATGCCTCGCTTCATCTCATCATAGCAAAGCCTCATCTCAACATCATCATCAAATCTGTCCATATGAGCTTTATCATCCGCGTCATATTCCACGAGCAGCTTTCCTTATTCAAGAGCCTTTCCCTTAGCTTTTGAATCATCTTCGACCATCTTGTATAAATCCAACAACTAATCAACTAATTTATAACAATCAATCAAATCAATCATTAATCCAAGTAATCAATCATGCAAACAAGATCTAAAAGCAATTATAACTAAAATGGCAATTTTGTAAATAAAGAGTCCAAATCTAACAAGCATGAAACATGGGTAATATCTCTACAACTTGATGAATGAACTTGCATAGGTTAACATATAGTAAAATGGATGTCAAATCATCATGAACAATGGATCTATACTTAAGTTTACGAAAATGCATGAAATCACTATTTTAAACACATAATCAAGCCACCAATCCGATATACTCCTTTGGATCCGTGTGAGAGATAACCACCACTCACCAAATCACCTAAACACCTCAAAAGCAACACGCTTCAGATCTGGACAGCGAAGGATCTAACTCGATCTACCAAAATTCCGCTTCAAACGATGAAATCTCTCTTCGATGGTTGAAGATCTTCAATCTAAGCTCTTGGATCTTCGATTTGATCTTTGATTTGGATGGAAGGAATCACAAGATTAGAGTGGAGATAAGAAGTGAAGAAGTGCAGCACTCGAGCTCTCAAAATGGCAGGACTTCGTCGCTTCAAAATCCGGATCCCAAAAAGTGAGGCAAGAACGTGTATTTATAGGCTGAAAATTCCTTAAGTCGTCTGCCCCCTTAAGTCGTCCATGACTTATGGAAACCCCACGACCTACGACTCACGACTCAGCAAATCCTACGACCTAGCAGATCCTACGACTTAACCATCCCCTTCGACCTACGACTTAGCAGATCCTACGACTTAACCACTTTCGCATTTCTACCTAAGTCGTTTCGACGACTTAACAACTTACGACTAACGACTCAACTACCTTGCGACTTAACGACTCAGGCCTATGCACAACCTAAAACATGCACGACCTAACACAGACACTCCCTAACGACTTAAGTCCTTACGCGACCTAACGACTCAACTGGGATACGCCTTAACGACTCACGACTTAACACCTTTAGGTCATCTAACGACCTAACTATACACAGCATACTAATCATAGGTCGTCTACGACCTAACTAACACGGCATAGCGACTCAACAACTTAACTCTTTACCCAGGGTCTCAACGACCAACCCTTAACTCGTCCACGACCTAACTTTCTTAGGTCGTTAACTCGCCCAGTCTCCTAAGTCGCTACTCCTATGCCGCTAACCCTTAAGTCGCCGACTCTCTTAAGTTGCCAACTCCTTAAGTCGCCTACTAACTTAAGCCGTTAACTCCTAAGTCGTTCACTTCTACTACTAACTTCCATAGGTCGCTCACTAACTTAGGTCGCTGTCTTTCCTTAAGTCGCTCCAATCCTTAGGTCGTCTACTCCTTAAGTCGTCAACTTCCTTAAGTTGGTCAAATCCTGTAGGTTGCTCCAATCTCTTAGGTCGTTCACCCGACCTAACCTACCCCACGACCTGTAATACCCCAAAATTTTGTGAAAAATCATTTTTGTAAAATGATTTAATTTTGAAATATTTAGATTTAAATATGGTGAAATTTCTGGAATAAATAGTGTGCAAGTATATGTGTGCACGTGCACACTGAAATGGCACAAGAAAGAACTCCAGATTTCTTGGATTTAAAACAAGAATTAAAGAGCAATACAAACATGATTTTGCAACATGGTTATTTGATTTCTGAGATTTTATGGGTCATCTTAGAAAATAAGAAAAGTAAGTTTTACTTTAGATCAGTAAACAAATTTATTTAAAACCCAGAAAAGAAAATAATATATATATATATTTGTAAACTTGTATACATATAGGTGCATATGTTTCTGAATTTAAAAGAGGAATTAAAATAAGCCTAGATAAGATATGTATACAAATATACATTTTTAAATACCGAAAAGTACATATATATATATTAGCAAGTGAAACAATGACATTAAAATGACATGAAATGTGATACAAGTTAATAAGCTTGTGTAGGCAAAAATAGCAAAGGGGATTTTCAGAAATAATTAAAATAAATAGAATAGTCACACTTTTGACATGACTAAGTGAGTGGCCATTTTCTGAAAAAGTAAAAGAAAGAAAATGCAGCCTTTAAATTGGTTAATATGGCCGGGGTAATATGAATGAAAAATGCATGATGCTAAGCCAGGACAGAAATGGAATTCTGTTTCAATAAAACCCTAGAGAAAAATGCTTATAAATAGGCAGTTTAGCCAGTAGAATTATTTTACCCCGAGCTGCATAAAAATAAGAAAAGAAGAAGAAAATATTGAAAGGAAGGAGAAAACACTCAAACAAGAATTTTCTGGATTAATAAGAAGAAACATTTAGGTGAGTAATCTCACTGAGTTCATGGCATTAAGACCTGAGTTGAGGCAGCCACTTTTTATATTGCCATTTATGTATTTCTGGTTTTGATGCATATGATTTCATCAATGCTTTTTGGATGTTTTATTTTAAATCTGATATGATTTAATATGGATGATTTTGATGATCTTTGATTGATTGAGACATTTGTCTTTGGATGAGTATCATAATGTTTTATTTATACTCATAAATGTTAAAGTTTAGGATCTTAAAATTATATAGAGAATACTCTCAACTGTTATAGATCTATGGCATGAAAACCTTATAAAAATGATTGGAGCTGCATTATACTTGGTATAAGTGCTGAGGCTTGAAAAGAAAAATGTTAAGGGTGCAATAGAAATTTTCTAAGTGCTGAGCCCTTAATCAAAAAAAAAAACCACAAGCTAAAATTATGATTGAACCAGATCTTGAATCTGAATCAATCATAAAGGCTTGCAGATCAGTATAACATGCCATGCCTCTTTTACAGTTGAAAATGTTCTTATATTTACTAAGATCAAGACATATTGACCCCATTTAGGAAATGACTGTCTGATTATTTCTGAGGGGAAATTATGCTAGAAGAAATTATGGATGTTTCCATGTTTGCAGTGACATGTTCACTTAGCATATTTGATGTTAGGATTTAAGACAATACACTAGTAAATAAACTAGGGAAGGGAAGGCCAAGATGACTGCTGGAATGCTTGTCATATTTGAAGTATGCAAGTTGGCACATGGTTTGTTTAAGCCCTGAGATCTTTGTGCAATGATGTGAATTAGTTCATTGCAATGTGTCCCAGTGATTCCTTAATAGCAGATGAGGCAGGGATTTAAATTGAATATTACAACCTGTAAATGAAGAAATAGGAATATGGATATTTCTTAGGTTGAATGGTATGGAACCAAGATGATTCCAGTGAATGAAATTGTTGCCAGTAGATAATTATGTTTGTATGATTATGTATGCAAGTGAAGGAATGATAGATGAATATATCATACCTGAATCAACTTAATTATACTATGTTAGAGTAATTGATAGCAGAAACTTGCTTAAATAACAAGTCAGTACCCTTACATTCTCTATTGCTTAATATCATGAATGAATTGATGTTACTCATACCAGATCATAGATCTGACCCTTGTTTGCTCATGGCATCTGGGGTGTCTCATTTTAAAATGAGGCAGCCACTCATGCTCTTTCAGGTATCCCAGGCACTAAGTAAAAATGAAGTAATGGCTATTATGGAGGAGTGAATGAACATGCTAGCTAGTTTCAATAAGAGCTTAAATTGATTATATCTGCATGTATTCAGGAAAAATATTATGTTTCTAAGATTTCCAGTCATGTATTGAATATTTTATGGTTAGTGATCAAGTTGCCCTTATGATCTGTAAAGTGTCAGATTAAAATTTGTTGTTCTGTTGAAATGGTTGTGTGTTAAGGTTTGATTTGTTTTTGAGGTGGTGTCTGAAATATAAACAAGAGAAATATGCTCAAGTAGGTCCATATAAATAAAAATCTGGAAGAAATATACAATTATGTGATAGCATAATTCATATATGTATTAGCTAATCTTGTGACATAACAGAGCACTTGGTTGCATTGATTATTAAGTATTATAGAAATGTATAATGTTTGTTTGTTTTGGATGAAATAATTTAGATAAGAAATTAGAAATTATAGAAGTACTCATAATATACTAATACCATTTACCCAGAATTTAGTTAGCAGAACATGGTAGGAAGAGGATCTCATCACAATGCAGGAACCAGTGCACCTCAAATGCTTGATATGCAAGAATTTGTGAGGGTTTTAAGAGATGGAATTGGGCATAGGCCTGAGAACCCACATGAAGAGCTTTCAAAACTACTGAAGACTTATTCCAATTTGGGAGGCAAGAGTTTTGAAGGGACAGAGAGTGTGATGGAAATTCAAGCATGGTTGAGAACACTTGATAGGATTTTCAATGACATGCAGTTGGATGACCAAAGGAAGAGGCAAGTAGCTTCTAGACAACTGAAAGGGGTAGCTTTAAGCTGGTGGGAGGTGATCATAGCTGGAAGAAATGAAAATGAAATCACTTGGAATCAGTTCAAGGAGATGTTGGAGGCAAGATTTGTACCAGCATCAGCCAAGACCATTTTGCTTGAAGAATTTATCAAACTTAGGCAGGGAACTTTGAATGTCACTGAATACACTCAAAAGTTTGAGGGGCTATCTAATTATGGAGCAATGCTAGTGGCAGATGAAGCATCCAAGAATGATAGGTATATAAAAGGGCTGAACCCAGGACTTAGCAGAGCTATGCTACCATATGCAGATAGAACATTTGATCAAGTAATTGATCTGGCTTTGAAACTGGAACAACATGACAAAGAAAGAGAGAAATATAGGAATTTTAAGAGCAACAACAAGAAGGATAAGGGAAGATATCACCCTTATGATAAAAAGAAGGAGGAGGCAGACAACAGGAAGAGTAAAGATACTAAAGCCAATGATACTAAGAAGAAATTGGTTTGCCATCATTGTGGAAAATAAGGACACATCAAACCAACGTGCCCAGAGTTAAAAGGAGGAGCCTTCAAATGCTACCTATGTGGGAAAGAGGGGCATATGAAGAGGAACTGTCCTGAGAATAAACAGCAAGGGAAATTGGCAACTTTGGAAGGAAAAGGCAAATCTGCAGTGAAAATTGATGCTGAAAATCATGGCCAAGTGGAAGGTACATTACTCATTTGTGCCATACCCATACCAGTAGTATATGATACTGGAGCAACACACTCTTTGATTTCCTATGAATTAGTTAAAGTGTTAAAATTAAACTGCAAATTGGTTGAAACCCCATTGCTTGTACAAAGTCCCCTAGGGAGTTCTAGTGTTTTGAACATGAATTGTGTGGATGTGGAGTTAAACATAGGAGGAAATATTTTTATTTCCAATTTATATGTTTTAAATTACCCAAATATAGGAGTTATATTGGGGGTAGATTGGTTAAGGCAATTTAAAGCCATAATTAATTTAGACTCATCCACCATATCATTGCAAGATTCTAGAGGCCAGAGAATCACAGTTCTATGTGAAATAGCTAAGGAAGGGAAATTGTATCATTTAGCTGACTTAGAAAAAGATCTGAGTGAACTAACCATTGAAGAAATTCCCATAGTTAATGAATACTTGGATGTGTTTGGGGAAGTTAAGGGTGTTCCACACCACAGACCAGTTGAGTTCCAAATTAATCTCATTCCAGGAGCAAGTCCAATAATCAAGAAACCTTATAGAATGGGGCCAAGTGAACTGAAAGAATTGAAAAATCAGTTGGAAGAATTAGAAGGCAAGGGATTTATAAGGCCAAGCAATTCTTGCTGGGGTTCTCCAGTAGTGTTTGTAAGAAAACATGATGGTACCTTGAGAATGTGCATAGATTACAGAGAACTAAATAAAGTAACCATCAAGAATAAATACCCATTGCCTAGAATAGATGATCTCTTTGACCAACTCAGTGAAGCTAAAATATTTTCTAGGCTAGACTTAGCATCAGGATTCCATCAAATGAAGGTTGAAGACTCAAGTGTTAAGTATACTGCATTTAACACAAGATATGGCTTATATGAATTTTTGGTCATGCCATTTGGTTTGACAAATGCTCCTTCATATTTTGTTGATTTGATGAATAGAATATTTAGAGATTATCTAGACAAGTTTGTACTGATTTTTATTGATGACATTTTGATTTATTCTAAGACAGTGGAAGAGCATAAAAATCATCTGCATTTAGTTTTGTCAAGACTAAGGGAAAATGATTTAAAGGCAAAATTTTCAAAATGTGCATTTTGGAAAGAAGAAGTGCATTTCCTTGGGCATGTCATCTCTGCCAAAGGAATATCAGTAAACCCTAACAAAGTAGTGGCAATCCAAGCATGGAAAAGGCCTAGCACCATCAGTGAGATTAGATCATTTATGGGGATGGCAGGATATTATAGGAGATTCATAAAAGATTTCTCAAAAATATCATCACCACTTACCAATTTAACTAGAAAGAACCAAGCCTTTGTATGGACAGAAAAATGTGAGCAAGCTTTTATCAAAATAAAAGAAGCCCTGATTGATGCACCAGTATTGAGAGTGCCAGAAGGAAATGAAAATTTGGTTGTGTACACTGATGCAAGTGGCTCTGGGTTAGGGGCTGTGTTGATGCAGCAAGACCAGGTGGTAGCCTATGCATCTAGGCAATTAAAGCCACATGAAACCAGGTATGCAACCCATGATCTTGAACTAGCAGCAGTTGTGTATGCTTTGAAACTTTGGAGACATTATTTGTTAGGTGCCAAATTCATTTTGTACACTGATCATAAGGCACTGAAATATTTATTCTCACAAAAAGATTTGAACATGAGGCAACATAGATGGGTAGAGTTCCTAGCTGCCTATGACCTAGATATACTGTATACACCAGGCAAGGCAAATAAAGTTGCAGATGCCTTGAGTAGACAACATGCCAAGGTAGCCATGTTGATGATGGAAGAGTTTAGGTATTTGTCTATACTTACTGATTTGGAAATTGAGGAAAACAGTGAGGAACAAATGATGCCTATTGAAGAAGGTAAAGGTAAAGGAAAATTAAGTATGATATCTCTGCAATCAGATTTACTTCTTAAGATTGGACAAATGCAGGAACAAGACTTAAACATGATGGAAAAGAAAATGCTCATATCAAAAGGGGAGGAAGTAATAAATTATCAAATTGATAAAAATGGTTATTTAAGGAATAAAAATAGGATATGTGTTCCAGAAAATATAGAATTAAAAGAGGAAATATTAAATGAGTACCATAGGAGTAAGTACTCCATACACCTAGGTAGCACTAAGATGTATCAAAATTTGAAAAGAAATCTTTGGTGGAAGGGGATGAAGTCAGATGTGGCCAGATATGTTGCAAGGTGCATGACTTGCCAACAAGTCAAGGCAGAGACACAAAGGCCATCAGGACTATTGCAACCCCTTAGTATACCACAGTGGAAGTGGGAGGATATATCTATGGATTTCATAGATGGTCTTCCTAGATCTAAGAAGGGAAACACAAGTATATGGGTAATAGTGGATAGGCTAACTAAGGTAGCACATTTTATCCCAGTTAAAACAGAAAGAAATGCTCCAAAATTGGCTCAAATATTCATGAAAGAGGTAGTAAGGTTGCATGGCATACCCAAAACCATTGTGAGTGATAGGGATACCATCTTCACCTCAAGATTTTGGAAAAGTTTTCAAGAGGCTATGGGGAGTGAATTGTGCTTAAGCACTGCCTACCATCCACAATCAGATGGTCAAACTGAGGTGGTGAACAAAGTCTTAGAGGATTTGTTGAGAGCATGTACACTGGACTTTGGAGGCAACTGGGAAGACCACCTCCATCTAGATGAATTCACCTACAATAACAGTTACCAAAGCACCATAGGGATGGCACCATTTGAAGCCTTATATGGCAAGCCATGTTTATCACCTATATGCTGGGTAGAGGCTGGAGAAAGGGCTATTCTTGGACCTGAATATGTTAAAGAAACCACAGAGAAAATTGGGTTAATAAGAAAAAGAATAGCAGCAGCTCAAGATAGGCAAAAGAAATTTGCAGATAGGAAGAGAAAGCAAGTGGAATATGAAGTGGGAGACTTTGTTTTCATCAAGATTTCACCTATGAAGAAAGTCATGAGATTTGGCAAGCAAGGTAAGCTTACACCAAGGTATGTTGGACCCTATAAAATTCTGGAAAGAATTGGTTCATTGGCTTACAAATTAGAACTACCAGAGGAGATGAAAGCAATGCATAATGTTTTTTATGTGTCCCAACTTAGAAAATGGGTACATGATAAGGAAGACATTTTGGAAAAGCCTACCAAAATTCAAATAAATCCTGACTTGGTTTATGAAAAAGAACCAGTGGGGATTATAGCCAAGGAAGAAAAGAAATTGAGGAGCAAAACCTTGAAACTAGTTAAGATCCAGTGGAGTAGTGATCCTAATGACTGCACATGGGAGTTAGAGGATAAGATTAGAATGGATTATCCTAAGCTTTTTGCAAATTAAAAGGTAATTTTTTTTCTGGAAAAATTATTTGTTATGCATGGCTGATATGGTTGAATTTGTTTGCTTATGCATGTATTTGATAAGTTTTCAGAAAAGAAAAATGATGCTTACTAAATGTTAGAAAAATTGTGAGGACACAATTCCTAAAAGGAGGGGTGAATGTAATACCCCAAAATTTTGTGAAAAATCATTTTTGTAAAATGATTTAATTTTGAAATATTTAGATTTAAATATGGTGAAATTTCTGGAATAAATAGTGTGCAAGTATATGTGTGCACGTGCACACTGAAATGGCACAAGAAAGAACTCCAGATTTCTTGGATTTAAAACAAGAATTAAAGAGCAATACAAACATGATTTTGCAACATGGTTATTTGATTTCTGAGATTTTATGGGTCATCTTAGAAAATAAGAAAAGTAAGTTTTACTTTAGATCAGTAAACAAATTTATTTAAAACCCAGAAAAGAAAATAATATATATATATATTTGTAAACTTGTATACATATAGGTGCATATGTTTCTGAATTTAAAAGAGGAATTAAAATAAGCCTAGATAAGATATGTATACAAATATACATT
Organism: Allium fistulosum; assembly: GCA_030737815.1. Taxonomy (NCBI): domain Eukaryota; kingdom Viridiplantae; phylum Streptophyta; class Magnoliopsida; order Asparagales; family Amaryllidaceae; genus Allium; species Allium fistulosum. The sequence continues at coordinate 77,284,442 of CM060908.1, read as the reverse complement.
TTTAAATACCGAAAAGTACATATATATATATTAGCAAGTGAAACAATGACATTAAAATGACATGAAATGTGATACAAGTTAATAAGCTTGTGTAGGCAAAAATAGCAAAGGGGATTTTCAGAAATAATTAAAATAAATAGAATAGTCACACTTTTGACATGACTAAGTGAGTGGCCATTTTCTGAAAAAGTAAAAGAAAGAAAATGCAGCCTTTAAATTGGTTAATATGGCCGGGGTAATATGAATGAAAAATGCATGATGCTAAGCCAGGACAGAAATGGAATTCTGTTTCAATAAAACCCTAGAGAAAAATGCTTATAAATAGGCAGTTTAGCCAGTAGAATTATTTTACCCCGAGCTGCATAAAAATAAGAAAAGAAGAAGAAAATATTGAAAGGAAGGAGAAAACACTCAAACAAGAATTTTCTGGATTAATAAGAAGAAACATTTAGGTGAGTAATCTCACTGAGTTCATGGCATTAAGACCTGAGTTGAGGCAGCCACTTTTTATATTGCCATTTATGTATTTCTGGTTTTGATGCATATGATTTCATCAATGCTTTTTGGATGTTTTATTTTAAATCTGATATGATTTAATATGGATGATTTTGATGATCTTTGATTGATTGAGACATTTGTCTTTGGATGAGTATCATAATGTTTTATTTATACTCATAAATGTTAAAGTTTAGGATCTTAAAATTATATAGAGAATACTCTCAACTGTTATAGATCTATGGCATGAAAACCTTATAAAAATGATTGGAGCTGCATTATACTTGGTATAAGTGCTGAGGCTTGAAAAGAAAAATGTTAAGGGTGCAATAGAAATTTTCTAAGTGCTGAGCCCTTAATCAAAAAAAAAAACCACAAGCTAAAATTATGATTGAACCAGATCTTGAATCTGAATCAATCATAAAGGCTTGCAGATCAGTATAACATGCCATGCCTCTTTTACAGTTGAAAATGTTCTTATATTTACTAAGATCAAGACATATTGACCCCATTTAGGAAATGACTGTCTGATTATTTCTGAGGGGAAATTATGCTAGAAGAAATTATGGATGTTTCCATGTTTGCAGTGACATGTTCACTTAGCATATTTGATGTTAGGATTTAAGACAATACACTAGTAAATAAACTAGGGAAGGGAAGGCCAAGATGACTGCTGGAATGCTTGTCATATTTGAAGTATGCAAGTTGGCACATGGTTTGTTTAAGCCCTGAGATCTTTGTGCAATGATGTGAATTAGTTCATTGCAATGTGTCCCAGTGATTCCTTAATAGCAGATGAGGCAGGGATTTAAATTGAATATTACAACCTGTAAATGAAGAAATAGGAATATGGATATTTCTTAGGTTGAATGGTATGGAACCAAGATGATTCCAGTGAATGAAATTGTTGCCAGTAGATAATTATGTTTGTATGATTATGTATGCAAGTGAAGGAATGATAGATGAATATATCATACCTGAATCAACTTAATTATACTATGTTAGAGTAATTGATAGCAGAAACTTGCTTAAATAACAAGTCAGTACCCTTACATTCTCTATTGCTTAATATCATGAATGAATTGATGTTACTCATACCAGATCATAGATCTGACCCTTGTTTGCTCATGGCATCTGGGGTGTCTCATTTTAAAATGAGGCAGCCACTCATGCTCTTTCAGGTATCCCAGGCACTAAGTAAAAATGAAGTAATGGCTATTATGGAGGAGTGAATGAACATGCTAGCTAGTTTCAATAAGAGCTTAAATTGATTATATCTGCATGTATTCAGGAAAAATATTATGTTTCTAAGATTTCCAGTCATGTATTGAATATTTTATGGTTAGTGATCAAGTTGCCCTTATGATCTGTAAAGTGTCAGATTAAAATTTGTTGTTCTGTTGAAATGGTTGTGTGTTAAGGTTTGATTTGTTTTTGAGGTGGTGTCTGAAATATAAACAAGAGAAATATGCTCAAGTAGGTCCATATAAATAAAAATCTGGAAGAAATATACAATTATGTGATAGCATAATTCATATATGTATTAGCTAATCTTGTGACATAACAGAGCACTGAGTTTTAGAACAAAATCTGGATTTAGCAAGAAGAAAACTTAAAGGATTTTATCTTCTTTTTACTGAAATGCTTTGTAAATAAGTTTGAATTCATTTCTGAGTTGTATTGAGAAAAGTAAAATGTTTTTCTAAAAGCTTCAGACAGAATGAAAAGAAAGGTATCTCCATTGCTTTGAACTAATGTGGTAGATACAGGATCCATGAGTTAACCAGCTCCAAATGAATGAAGTATTGGTTGATCATGATAGATTGTATTCTGAGAATAAAAGTGCATTTCAAAGCTTAGTACCTTTAGTAATTGTTTCACCCAGTTTTCTGGAAAATAAGCAGAGATATTGACATGTACATGTATATCTGTGTACATGTTGATATTTGAGCAAAAATATAATTATAATTCCTAGAACAGCTATAGGAATGGGATTCATGTTTAGTAAAGTAAGAAGAATTGTTTTGTATGTTAGGTTATAGGCAAACATTAAAAATATATGTACAAAGATAGGTAGATATCAGATTACAAACCATACAGGAAAAAAAAAAGAAGAAAAACAAAAATTGTGTTTGAACCGACCTGCATAGTACTCGAACCAGTGACCTCTTGTGTATAAGTTAGGCGCGTTTCCATTACGCCTAGATGTTGCTTGTGTTCACTTAGGATCCACTTACTTTTATACTGAATTTGATATTATCCAGACTTTAACATAATCATCTATAGTAAAAGCTTGTTTACCACTGATTATTACTTGATCATTTCTTAATCCTAATGACAGACTAAAGTACAGGTTTCTAGTGGATATTATGGCCAAAAATCTGAATACAATAATTTATCTGAATTGCCAAAAATCTAAATCAAACAGAATGTTCTTGTACAAAAAAATGAAGTATACACTCTGAACTTAGATAAGAAGATCACATACATCTTCATATGTATGTGTATGTTATTAGATATACACTGATATATTTATATTGGTAAGTTGTTTTGATCCTGGATATATTTTGTTTATTGGAAAAAGAAAATGACCTTGGAAAAGATATTTGCAATGAATGATATATCTATATATCATCTCTTAGCAAAAAAAAAAATCCTTATGAAATTAGGGTGGAAATAGGAGGGTCATTTCACGACCTAAGCTACCACATGACCCAACTCCCAGACGACCTAAGCTACAACACGGCTTAACTTCTAGACGACCTAACTTCTACATGACTTAAGCTCTAGTCGACCTGAACTCTGGACAACTTAACACACTAACAATCTAATAACAACTGTTTTACAATCTTTTGATCCGTAAAAATACAGGTCGTTACAAACATCCTGAAATTTTCAGCCATTCGTATCCACATATGTTTGAAATTGAATTGCTCAAAATATCAGATTATTAATTTAAATTTGGCAAAACTCAGCATATACAGTAAATAAATAATCACAGAATCACTGACACAAAGTAATATAAAATAATGTAGTGGAAACAAAATAATAGTAGTTCATGAAGCTACTATATATATATAACAGAGTTAAATAAGATACAACAGAAGTCACGAATACATAGATGTCTCAATACAATAGTCAAATACAAAATATGAGTACATCACTGGAATCAACTGAATAACTGAAAGCTGGATAGATAGGTGGATCTCCAAGCGAAGCTCCAACTCCAAAGGTGAGTCTCGAACACTGAACCACTCAGTCTGACCCGAGCGTAAAGCAAAACACAAAACACTCGAGTCAGGATTAACATTTTTATATCAATAAATCTAACTGAAGTGAAATATCAACTGAAATACAAGTAACTCAAAGGATGTTTGGGATAACCATCCTCTAAGGATCCGTTGAACTATCTACTATGTAGTAATACGCTATTATAATATGTCTATAGTAAAGTATTCTATTAAAATAGCGTTAAGGCCTTACATTTTCCACCTTAACACATTTTATATATTCCCATAGTCTATACAGTACCGTAATCTCCCCCGTAATGGGCGTCGTCAGAGGGCACTCCATAGGTATGGTACAAAACAAACTCGTAGTAAAGCACGCTATGGTAGGTGACACGACACAACAAGGCAATGCCAGGGTAGATATACCAATTACGCATCCAGACTGGTGGTAACGCAGAGCCGCAACAATCGCCCACCTCGACCCACACTCCCGAATCAAGGGCGCGCACCAAATCAATCACAAGTAATAGAATGGCATACGATGGAGTGTGTCCGATCAGAGGAGCTACCTCATTGGCCCGGAATCGCTCCTATTTTGGCCACCTTATGCCAACTCACGGGAGTTGGGTTCACGTATATACCTCATATAGGATCGTCGCCACCATCTTACTTCATTCTGGAATCTCCACCATGTACACAGTTGTTAAAGTGGTTTTCGATATCGACAAAGAGTATGCCCATATCCGATCCCGGTCTCTTTAACAACCAAACGTTATTATAACACCGCGGTCATTTCAAATAGTTTATACTTCAAAACCAAAATATCATTTTCATTTCAAAAACCAAATCAATAAGATATCATTCTTACTTCAAATATATCCATTTCCAAAAATCATAATACTTCCAAAGTTATAACGCTTTCGAAATCATAAGTCTTTAAAAATCAAAACACTTTGGAAATCAAAACCTTGAAACATTTTGCTCTTAAACAGTTTAGATATTAAAATAGTATATATAATAAAATAGTTTATAAAATAAAATAGTTATAAGTTAAAATAGTTTATAAAAAAATAATTTATATTGAAAATGATTTATATTAAAATAGTTTATATTAAAATAATTTATAAATTAAAATATAAAATAGTTTAAATATAATTTAAAAATATTTTATATAATAAATAGTTTTTCTCAAATTTCACAAATCGATTCAAATCAATTCGAGTTCCAAATTCAAATTTATCCAATCACCCATCATCAATTTCAATTTCCATTCAATTAAACATTTCAAATTATATCGATTTCAAATACCAATTTGTACCTAAATAAACCATTTCAATTTCAATATATTTCAAAGCTTTATATATTCCACCATTCCAAAACTATATTTGATAATTTAACTTCATTATTATTTAGTTTTGCAATATTCACTAAAAAATTCAATATCATTTATATAAAAGCCCAAAAATTCAAATCACTAAATATTTCCTTCAATTTATTAAACTTGAAATATTCATATTAAATCATCTTAAACCAAAATCAAGTTATAAAGTCATATCCCTTAAAAACCCCAAATTCCATAAGTTCAGATAGATTTATTTAAATATAAATCTTAATTAAATACAATTTCAAATAAGTTTCAAATTTATCTTCTCAACCTTAATTTATTTTATCATTACAAACTCTATATTAAAATATAATTTAAATAAATACTCAACCATATTATAATGTAATAAAATCAAACTTTATTATTAAACTTATTTTATATCAAAATCAATTTATAGATAGCTTAAAAATCAAGAATTTAACTATATATAAAATAACATTTATATAATATCTAAAAATCAATATTTTATAAAACCATATATTTCTTTCCAAAACCATAGAAATCTTTTTCAAAATATTTATATATAGACCAACGGTGTTTGTACATAATTTTCTATCCTATGTTCAAGTTATACGGATATTTATCATTTCAATCCGCAATTTACAATATATTCTACAAATCGTTTGGGTATGTATCATTTCAACCCATAGGGAATTCTATACTAATAGGGAACTTGAAGAGTGATAACATATATGATAATAATATAACAGGCATATATCATCAATATAAATAACAGATAATGGTGTCAGATGTCACAGGTGAACAAATACAGATCATAGCATATATAACAATGTAAATAACTAACAGCAGCATATTTCAATTGACGTTTCAATTGAAACCAAATTTAATAAATAAAAGAACGTTAATCGTCTGTGATTTCTCACCTTTCGAGGCTAGAGAAATTTTGATACAGAAATGAGCTACGAATCTAGAGCAAAGTGAGATGGGCACGAGTTCGATGAAGGAAACAGGCACGATGGACCAAAAGTTGATAAAATGAATTGATGAGAACAAATCAATCAGTTTGATAGAAACAGAAAATATGTAAACTATTTTTTTTAAATAAATCAGTAATTATAAAAGAAATCAATATAGCTTAATATATATAAACCCAGCAAATCATGTATAAGTAGATAACTATCTATATATTTATATATTTAGACCATTGAGAAATCAATACTTTAATAAACGAATATCATCTTTAAAATAAACTGCAACCAAGCAAAATCTGACTACATACATATCAAAATATATACATGATACTTATATATACACACACACATCATCACTACATACTATAATATAAATAATATAATATATATAAACATCAATATATATAACCAAAACCATGCTCACTATTTTGCCAGGGACATCCCATATGTACTTCCACAATCAATATATATATATATATATATATACAACACTATTCATATAAGCTTCAGGATGATAAAATAACTACTTATTACAACATACAAGTCTTCAAAAGTCAAATCTCTATCAAATATACAAAGTATATACGTAATAGCTAAAAATACGTGCAGGCTATATGCACACTGCAAATATATATTTTGAAATCCACCTTATATATATGACTAATATATAGGAAAATGTGTAAAATATATATATATATATATATTGTTAAGTCTTCACATAAAACTATCAACATTCGATAGATAAATAAACATCTATATATATTGTTGTCATATATATCTTTAAACTAATGTATACAAACAACATATAATATAACAAATGTATTATCAGATTCACATATACATCCAAAATCCCACATAATAACCTATCCATACTAACAACAACTGTATATATATATATATATAGCTAGCATACATATAATATCATATACAAAAACAAATATACTTACACATCACCAAAACAATATATATATATTATTTATTTATTTTATTTTTTTAAATTCGTGTGTATATAGTAAATATCTGGTAAATGACATATATGTTTAAACAAAGAGAATTCCTATATAAACTAACGTATACCTACATACAATAACATATAAGCACTCAACAGATATATATATATATATATATTAACCAATATATATCAACATACCAAAGATGCCGCAGTGAGGTGAAGGGAAGGACATGGTAGCCGAGGGTGGTTACTCACGACAGAGGCACAAGGGGAGGTGGCCATGAGGAGGAGCCGAAGTTCGGGTTGGAGGCGCATCCGGCTTCGGGTGATGGGTTGCAAACTAGCGATGGCGGTGGATGCTTCGGGATGCTCTGTGCATGGATATAGGTGGTAAAAGGAAGGCCATCAGCGTGGCGTAGTGGTCGTTTGGTGGTGATGCTTGGAGGAAGGGAACCGGCTGCTACTATGGTGAGAGGTTCGGTTGTGATACGTTGGTGGGGAGTGTGAACAGAGGCTTTTTGACGCCCCACCTCTATACTCACACTAGCCAAGGACACTACGGAGTAATGTCGTCGACTAGCACGAAGAATAAGGCTATTGAGGAGCGACCATCTGTGTAATTGCTTTGTGCGAGTATCGATATGTCAGATAATATAACTTACATTTCATTACAAGAGGAAATCCGACATATCAAATACAAACTCAAAGCTACCACACAGTGGCTATGTGGGCCTTCGGAAACAAATATAGAAACAAACGTAACACAAATCAGTCACAGATATTCATATCACAAAGGCGGAAACAGATATGAGTATAACACAAAGAAGTGTACATCAAAGTAGTGGTCATACAAGATCCACTACATCACAGAAGAATAGATACAAGTACTAGACAAAAGAATAAGTATACATCAAGGAGTCTCTATCTCAAATGTATACAAACAAAAACTACTAAGCTAAAGTAGTTAGCCAAAAATCAGATGATGAACACTGATAAGAAGTCAAGCAGAAGCACCTGAAATACCTCGGTCTAACCCGAGTATTATTTAAGAAGAAAATAATAAACAGATCAGTCTACCTATAAATATCAGGTAAAATGAGATAGGATAAGAGATATGACCAAAAACATATGATAAAAAAATGCCATACTTTGTCAAGTATACATCAAATAATCAACAAAAATCATACAATATCTCAAAATTCTCAAAACACCAAAAAGAATCACATTCTTTAAATTATTCACCAAAACACAAATATTGATAAAGCTTATCAATGCATACCATGAAAATTGGTGAAACACAAATTCTAGAAATCATGAACCAAAAATACAGAAATCACAAAGGGGGAGGCCTATCACAAACGGGAGCATGAAAACTCACCAACACGTGTATCACAAATGAGACGCTATCCTATGAACCGAACATCGACGCACCTAAAAAGATACGCCCCATGCACAGTCGAACATCGACGCACCTGAAAAGATACGCCCCATGTATAAACTAACATCGACGCCCCTAAAAAGATGCGCCCCATGTATAATCGAACATCGATGCACCTAAAAAGATACACCCCATGCCTAGTCGAACATCGATGCACCTAAAAAGATACACCCCATGTCTAGTCGGACATCGATGCACCAAAAAAGATACACCCCATGCCTAGTTGGACATCGATGCACCTAAAAAGATACACCCCATGCACCATCTTATCGAGCCGAATGCTCCACGAACGGTCCCAAGACCATGGGTCGCTAGCCCATAAAAATGAGATGAAGCTCAACAGAACGGGGTATAGTCCCCCACGCGGACAAAGAGACATCGCACATTGCTAGTCTAAATCACAAAATGATCATCATCGATCATCAAGAAGTGTCGATTACACTAAGCTAGTAAATAAATGAGTTTAGCTTCATGTCCCATAACCACTAGCTTAACTTAAATATTTACGAACAAATTGTAGATTTCCACTTGAAAATTGTCACAAGAGCTCAATAGAACAAGTCCAAGAATTAACCGACGAAGTAAACGCAAGCGTTTCATACCACTTGTTTTACTAAGCCGTTTAATTAGATTTCTCATACGAATGAGGTAAAGGTTTGTATATACTAATAGACTGGAAAACGGTTTTATAAACGAGATTTGTATTAAAATAGAGTTGAAAACATCTTTGGAAAGAGTTTGAATATTTACTACTAGTATAAAAACCTTTGCATTTTAAAGCGACAAACCATAAAAATGATTGTAGAAACAATCAATCACCAAAAATTCACATACGAAGACGTGAATTAAATCCAAAGAAATCGATACCAAATCCATCAAAATGGATATTCCTAAAAATCCGAAAAAAGAAGTCATCAAGGTCGATAAAAGTGATAATATCTAATCGGAGCAACTAAAATAGATAAACAATGGAAATTCAATCAAGAAAAGCCTAAACAGGCAAAAATAGATAGATCCAAACGTTTGGGGGTCAATCTAGACATCTGGTGGTCAATCCAGACGTCTGGATTTAGGTTTTGGAAGTTCCAGAAAAAACCTTCCAGACGTCTGGTTCGATAATCCAGACGTCTTAAACCATCCAGACGTCTAAACCAAGAAATCAGACGTCTGGAATTAGTCTCTGGCTTTTTATTTAAATTCTGCGTGCATATATTTTTGCTCCAGGTCCAAACCAGACGTCTGGACTTGATCACCAGACGTCTGGTCACCTGGTCTGGACAAAAATTTGCCTAGGCCAAAGTGGCCAAAACGTATCGGGAGACGAGCAACGACGACTAAGGATTTACGCCAAGCGACAACCCAGCCTTAACGGCCTTTCGATACACCCCGAATATCAATGTCCAAATATCCATAATATGATTTTCATAAAATTGGACCAAAACACCAAAATTTGGAAAATTCACCAAATCAATTCAAATCAAAAGCAAATGAATATGCACAAATGTTAGGAATTCATACCTAACAACAATGATAGCTATAGACGTAGATGTGAGTTAAAGAACTCACCTTTAAAATTCCAAGACACGAATGAGAAGCTTTAAAAACAAAGGAAAGATCAACCACTCTTCAACTTCAACTCTAGAAGCTCCAATCTATGATCATAGACAAATATTTCCTAAATTAAGTTATAGGAAATTTCTGAAATTGGAGAGAGATTGAGATGGAGAAGATGAAGGGGATGCTTACCTAAGCTTCTCTTTGATTTTTGAGCAATAACTCGAGTTTCCAAATCAAACTAGGGTTTGGAATTTCTATTTCCAATCTTTTTCCCCCATTTCTTTTAAGCTAGAGTGTTAGGAAAGAAATGATTGAATGAAGAGGAGTTGAGTGGAGTGTTAGGGTATTAGATGGGTTGGTGGGCTGAAACCCAAACCCAAAGCCCAAAATAGAAAAATAGCAAAATTCACTCAACTCCAAACATATCGATGTTTATACTCAAAAAAGTCGCAAACACCATTTTGGACTCAATGGAAGTGGTCTCGAGTCCTAATTCGACTGTTTGCAAAAAGTAACATTTCGGACTTTAATCCGATTAACGATGCTATATTTAAATAAAACATTTAAATACACAATCGTGAAATATGCAGGTTGTTACAGACTCCCCTCCTTAAAGAAATTTTGTCCTCACAATAATTAAGAGGAAGATAAAAAGTAACAACCATACGAAGGCATAACAACACAAAAGAAGAAATTTTAAAATGAGAAGTTCACCATAAAGAGCACGAAAGAGTAAGTCCGCATGTGTTTGCTCGATGAATTCTCAAGATTCCCAAGAGAAATCCTTAGGATTTGAGGACCATTGAACTTTCACAAGAAAAACATCTTTATTTCGAAGGCGTTTAACCTCCAAAGCAATGATACGAATAGAATGTTGCTCATAAGTCAAATTTGGTGAAACCTCAATTTCTTCAATAACACTGAACTCAAGAATAGAATCGGAATCACTAAGGTATTTTCGTAGTTGAGAGACGTGGAATACGTGAATAGCAGAAAATTGAGCCGGTAATAAAAAGCGATAAGCCATGGAACCAATACGTTCGGTGATGGGAAAGGGACCAACATATCGGGGTGCTAATTTCCCAATCAACTGAAATGCACAACACCCTTCATAGGTGAAACACAAATGAACACCAATAAAATCTAGACCTAAAACTAGTTTCTCACCGGCTTCATGCCAACACGAAGGAAATCGGCATGGCTTTCCGTAGAGTGCCTCGAAAGGTGCCATACCAATACTAGATTGGAAGCTATCATTGGAAGAAAACTCAAGAAGAGAAATATGATCTTCCCAACTTCCACCAAAATCAAAAACACATGCACAAAGAAGATCTTAAAGAGTTTGATTCACATGCTCGGTTGGTCCATCGGACTGAGGATGATAAGCGGTGCTAAAATTAAGCTTTGTTCCCAAAGATTTTGAAGACCTTTCCAAAATCCACTAGTAAAATAATGGATCACGATCGCTAACAATAGAAGTAGGAACTCTATGCAATTTATCAATTCCTTTGACATAGAATTTAGCCAAAAGAGGTACGGTCCAAAAGAGAAGGATGAGCCTCAAGGCTACACAAAACAAGAGATGAACATGAATCGGATTCACGATCTCGAATCTTACAAGTGGATAAAGTCTCGAGATCATTCCATTCAGATATTATCACGAAAACAACCGCTTGTTGCTTACGACTAAGGGCATCGACAACACGATTACCCTTTCCAAGAGTATAAAGAATATCAAGATCATAAGATGCAAGGAACTCGAGCCAACGTTGTTGACGCAATTTAAGTTCCTTTTGAGAAAACAAATACTTCAAAGATTTATGATCGGTGTAGAGAACAAATTTCTCTCCCAAAAGATAATGACGCCAAATTCTAAGGGCGAAAACAATAGCCGCGAGCTCTAGATCATGAGTGGCATATCTAGTCTCGGCAAACTTTAATTGTCACAAAGCATATGTGATAACACGTTCCCTTTTGCATGAGAACGGCATTCAAACCAATACGACTAGTATCGGTATAAACAATCAATTCTTGGTTACCTTCGGGAATCGCAAGAATAAAAGCATCGGAAAAGAGTTCTTTTAATTGATCCTCTTTCCCGAAAAGCTAAGACATTCAAAATTATAATTAACTTTATGTAATCATCTTTTTAGAAAAATTTACTTATTACAAGTCAATTTATTGTGTCCGACTGTCTCATCATAGCGTTTAGGAGATTCCTATCGATAACGTTGATCAAGCGCATCGACCAGAATTCTTAAAGCGATCAATGGGCAAAACAACACAAAATCATCTTCTATATGATAAACATGTCTCTTAAAATTTTTACTAATATTCTTTGCTCGTTTTAACAACAAAATCCAATCATACTTATAAATATCTTATTAAAAAGATTTGCAAATTTTAAATTGTTGTTTTCATCCAAAATCAATAAATACAAGGATGGTCTCATCGAGATATTCGCAGAATACTCGATTCATAAGATGGATGAAATAAGGTAGAAGGTTCGTCAAACCGAATGACATAACGAACCACTCACAAGAATCATAACGAGTGCGGAATGCGGTAAGGGGAATGCTATCCTCCGCACTCGTAGCTGATGAAAATCGGTGGCAAAGTCGAGCTGAAAAGACCTTAGCACCACTCAATAGATTGCTTAGGTGATAATCCTAAGACAAGCTTAAAAATTATCGGAAAATTCACAAACTACTTGAGTGAGGGAAATAACATCTTCCTCATCAAGTGGGTTTAAAAAAAATGATGCCACCGAATTTGGAAATCGAAATCATTAAGAAAAAATAGAAATCTGCTTAACAGATTAAGGACGTCGAAGATAGATAGTCCGCTCAGGACATAGGATGTGGGCTTCATAATGGTCAAGCCAATCCTTTCCCAAAAAATCAATTTCGAAGCCTAAGTAACGCATAACATGCAAATCGGCTCGAAAAGAATAATCACATAAAATAATCTCGACATTTTCACAAAGTAAACTAAGTGTTGCGGATCCACCAACCGGATTCGCAATTCTCAGTGAAGTCATCAAGCCCATAATGTTTAAAGAAAAAGTAACAACAAGTTCTTTCGATATAAAAGAGTGAGATGCACCCGAATCAAAAGAAATTCGAATAGGAAGATCACGAAATAAAATAGTGCCATCAAGGATAGAAAATACCTTGACCAAGAGAAGTGTTATTAGGGGCTTGCACAATATTTAGCTTTCCCTCTCTCCTACTTTGAAGTTTGGGACATGAAGATAAAAGATGACCCAAACCTTTGCAATAGCGACAAGAAAATGGTTTTGGGCACTCATTTGCATAGTGGTCCGTAGAACCACAATTGTAGCATCATCCCCGACTAGAGGTAGGAGTCTTTGCTACCGAAATTGTCTACTTCCTTTTCTTGTTGGGATTAGGGCTTTTGAACTTAATATGCCTTTTCTTGTTGATGTTGAAGTTTTGTTTGGCATCCACAACTTCAACATCACTTTCTTTATCGGCCTCTTCTAGTCGAAGAGTGATATCAACAACTGGTCGAAAGGAACTTCTAATTTCAGAGGTTAAACCTTTTTGGGCTTCTTACTCAAAGCATAAATAAACCTTTGATTCTTTACAAGATCCAAAAGTTGTTGGGCAGACATGAATACGCCATCCAGAGAAGGACTACTGGATTGACCAGCGCTAGGACTGCCAGATCTAACCATTTCTCTTCTTTAAGAAAGAAAGAAAGAGGAAAAAGGTTATTTACAAAATGAATATCAAACAAACTTGATTGATAAAACAAAACATCACAAAAGAAAATAGGATAGGACGGTACGAAGATTCGAATTAAATCCTATGTCATGATTCTTAAGAAAGACTTAGGACAATGATCCTTGCTAGATTATTCTACATTGTTCCGAAGTTTGGCTTTGATACCAAGCTGTGACGCCCCACCTCTATACTCACACTAGCCAAGGACACTACGGGGTAATGCCGTCGACTAGCACGAAGAATATGGCTGTTGAGGAGCGACCATCTGTGTAATTGCTTTGTGCGAGTACTGATATGTCAGATAATATAACTTACATTTCATTTCAAGAGGAAATCCGACATATCAAATACAAACTCAAAGCTACCACACAGTGGCTATGTGGGCCTTCGGAAACAAATATAGAAATAAACATAACACAAATCAGTCACAGATATTCATATCACAAAGGCGGAAACAGATATGAATATAACACAAAGAAGTGTACATCAAAGTAGTGGTCATACAAGATCCACTACATCACAAAAGAATAGATACAAGTACTAGACAAAAGAATAAGTATACATCAAGGAATCTCTATCTCAAATGTATACAAACAAAAACTACTAAGCTAAAGTAGTTAGCCAAAAATCAGATGATGAACCCTGATAAGAAGTCAAGCAGAAGCACCTGAAATACCTCGGTCTGACCGAGTATTATTTAAGAAGAAAATAATAAACGGATCAGTTTAGCTATAAATATCATGTAAAATGAGATAGAATAAGAGATATGACCAAAAAGGTATGATAACAAAAATGCCATACTGTGTCAAGTATACATCAAATAATCAACAAAAATCATACAATATCTCAAAAATCTCAAAACATCAAAAAGAATCACATTCTTTAAATTATTCACCAAAACACAAATATTGATAGAGCTTATCAATGCAAACCACGAAAATTTGTGAAACACAAATTCTAGAAATCATCAACCAAAAATCCAGAAATTACAAAGGGGGAGGCCTATCACAAACGGGAGCATTAAAACTCACCAACACGTGTATCACAAATGAGACGCTATCCCATGAAACATCGACGCACCTAAAAGATACGCCCCATGCACAGTCGAACATCGACGCACCTGAAAAGATACGCCCCATGTATAAACTAACATCAACGCACCTAAAAAGATACGCCCCATGTATAGTCGGACATCGATGCACCTAAAAAGATACACCCCATGCCTAGTCGAACATCGATGCACTTAAAAAGATACACCCCATGCCTAGTCGGACATCGATGCACCTAAAAATATACACCCCATGTCTAGTCGGACATCGATGCACTTAAAAAGGTACACCCCATGCACCGACTTATCGAGCCGAATGCTCCACCAACGGTCCAAAGACCATGGGTCGCTAGCCCATAAAAATGAGACGAAGCTTAACAGAATGGGGTATAGTCCCCCACACGGACAAAGAGACATCGCACATCGCTAGTCTGAATCATAAAATGATCATCATCGATCATCAAGAAGTGTCGATTACACTAAGCTAGTAAATAAATGAGTTTTCCTTCATGTCCCATAACCACTAGCGTAACTTAAATATTTACGAACAAATTGTAGATTTCCACTCGAAAATTATCAGAAGAGTTTAATCGAACAAGTCCAAGAATTAACCGATGAAGTAAACACAAGCGTTTCATACCACTTGTTTTACTAAGCCGTTTAATTAGATTTCTTATACAAATGAGGTAAAGGTTTGTATATACTAATAGATTGGAAAACGGTTTTATAAACGAGATTTGTATTAAAATAGAGTTGAAAACATCTTTGGAAAGAGTTTGAATATTTACTACTAGTATAGAAACCTTTGCATTTTAAAGTGACAAACAATAGAAATGATTGTAGAAACAATCAATCACCAAAAATTCACATACGAAGACTTGAATTAAATCCATTGAAATCGATACCAAATCCATCAAAATGGATATTCCCAAAAATCCCGAAAAAGAAGTCATCAAGGTCGATAAAAGTGATAACAACTAATCGGAGCAACTAAAATCGATAAACAATGGAAATTCAATCAAGAAAAGCCTAAAGAGGCAAAAATACACAGTTCCAGACGTCTAGGGGTCAATCCAGACGTCTGGATTTAGGTTCTGGAAATTCCAGAAAAAACCTTCCAGACGTCTGGTTCGGCAATCCAGACGTCTTAAACCATCGAGATGTTTGAACCAAGAAATCAGACGTCTGGAATTAGTCTTTGGCTTTTTTTTTATTCTGCGTGCATATATTTTTGCTCCAGGTACAAACGAGACGTTTGGACTTGATCACCAGACGTCTGGTCACCTGGTCTGGGCAACAATTTCCCTAGGCCAAAGTGGCCAAAACGTATCGGGAGCGATCGGACGAGCAGCGATGACTAAGGATTTACACCAAGCGACAACCAAGCCATAACGGCTCTTCGATACACCCCGAATATGAATGTCCAAATATCCATAATAGGATTTTCATAAAATTGGACCAAAACACCAAAATTTGGAAAATTCACCAAATCATTTCAAATCAAAAGCAAATGAATATGCACAAATGTTAGGAATTCATACCTAACAACAATGATAGCTATAGACGTAGATGTGAGTTAAAGAACTCACCTTTAAAATTCAAAGACACGAATGAGAAGCTTTAAAAACCAAGGAATGATCAACCACTCTTCAACTTCAACTCTAGAAGCTCCAATCTATGATCATGGACAAATATTTCCTAAATTAGGTTATAGGAAATTTCTGAAATTGGAGAGAGATTGAGATGGAGAAGATGAAGAGGATGCTTACCTAAGCTTCTCTTTGATTTTGGAGCAAGAACTCGAGTTTCCAAATCAAACTAGGGTTTGGAATTTCTATTTCCAATCTTTTTCCCCCATTTCTCTTGAGCTAGAGTGTTAGGAAAAGAAATGAGTGAATGAAGAGGAGTTGAGTGGAGTGTTAGGGTATTAGATGGGTTGGTGGGCTTAAATCCAAACCTAAAGCCCAAAATAGAAAAATAGCAAAATTCACTCAACTCCAAACATATCGATGTTTATACTCAAAAAAGTCGCAAATGCCATTTTGGATTCAATGGAAGTGGTCTCGAGTCCTAATTCGACTGTTTTCAAAAAGTAACATTTCAGACTTTAATCCGATTAACGATGCTATATTTAAATAAAACATTTAAATACACAATCGTGAAATATGCGGGTTGTTACAGCCTTGCCAATTGGAGAGAGAAATATGGGAAGAGATGTGGCCGAGAAAGCTACAGGCAAAAGCAAATATGGATGGGAGTGTTTGGTGAATTTGGTGGAGTAGGCACGGGTTGAAAATCTTGAGACAATGGTGAACGAAAAGCTAGAGAAGAAAATGTGAGCAGGTTATAATTTATATGGATGCAACAGATACAATCTTATATTATATATTTTATTTTACATATAAAATTTTCTCAACTGAACCATCAGAAAGAATATAAAACGAAACGATGGAATAGTAAAAGTTAGCAAAACTTATGGGAGTATAAAAGGTGTGGCTATTGAATATACGGTGGATAGATCAAAGGGTATAGAAACCTAAAAGGCACAAATATGGACACCGATACGGAAATCATTTTACCGATTTCACGGCATACTAAGGTTAAAAAACAGAAATGAATATACCGCTGAGATCAGCACGATGAGGCGATCAAAACGGTATACAAAAATCAGTGGTACGACCATCCTATTAAAAGTCGATAATCGGTACCGAAAATGCTGCTAATTTGTCAGAATTAAGATAAATGGAGCAATAGCAGTCCAAATTTAGAGAAACGAAAGATGACGTCTCACTCAGAAGATGATTTACAAATTTATTATGTAAAAATATTCAGGTTTGGAAAACATTTTATTATCATCGATTTTAACTGATTTGAATTGAAATAGAATTACACAATAAAATAAACTTCAATATTATTTGATGAAAATTTACTAGTTGCTATGTTTAATTAGACGTATTCCAAATATCAAATTTATATTTCAAAATTTTATTGTTTAAAATTTCACAAAATTTCAATTAAATATGTTAATAAAACAAATAAAATTATTAAAAATTTACAGGTCGTTATACTCTCCCCCACTCAAAACTTTTCATCCCCGAAAAGGAAGGAAGTAGGAGAATAGAAACAACGAGGAAGAAAATAGATTGAAAAAAAATAAAACAATTAATTTAAACCATATAACTTTCAATTTAAATTAATTTGTATTCAATAATTGATTTTAAATTCAAGGTATTTCATTTAGTTGATTTTATTTCAACTTATTAATATCTTCGAAACAAAAATATATTTTATTTATCTCATTTATTACTCAATTAACTTATTATTCTATCTATCTCTATTAACATTTTATAATTAAAATTAAGTGTATAACATTTATTATAACCACTCAAATTTTATTTATAATTTCCTTTAACATCATTTTACATTGTAAATTATTCAATTACATAATTAACTTCTGAATAATTAAGGTAAGTTATATTGAAATGTAATTGAGTATTATACAAGAAAATTTTTCTCATTCAACTTATTTCAAGTTTAAATATTTATTTAAAAAATTTGGCGTTATTTTATAACTGAAATCACCTTATCAAAATTTAAGAATAAAATTTCCCGTTTCAATTCAAACTATTTTGAGATAAATATATATACTATATATATATCAAATCAAATCTATGATCATATACCAATATATATATATATATATATATATTATAAATCAAGTCATACTTCGGAAATTCAAATCAAATTAATTTTCCAAAACAAAAATGTAGCAAAGCTACAGAATGGTCTCACCACTTCGAAACTCGAAAATGAATATCGATGATGCTGCAGTCATCACCGAAATTATTTTCCAGCGACAAAAGAGAAGAGTACTGATTTAAAACTTTTCAAATTCTCTAAAACGATTTTTATTTGAAATTACTTTAAATAATATACACTTTAAAACTTTAAAACCAAAATTTGAAATCACCGGAAATTAAATTCTCAGATTCCTGATTTAAATTCATTTCAATTCCAAATCAATTTATAAACCATGTTTATAAATTCATTTATAGAACAATAAATGAAAATCAAATATTATCATTTCAAACAACCAATTTAATTAACTTATTAAATTCCAGAAAATTTTACTTATATATTTATAATATAATCATACAAATTTATTTCATTTACCAAATTTGAAAATAATATTGTGTCAGCTTGCTATGTTCAAGTGTTTTGGAATTTCTGTCAATAGCGTTGATCAGACGAATCGATCGAAACCCCAAATCAACATCAACAACTCAAACAACACAATATATAAAACATTTTAACATTAAATTACAAATACACTCCCTCACTCGATGATTCAAGAATGGGTTTCAAAGCAAGGATAGAGATCCAAATATAGAGGGATCCTAACCAAAAAAAAATTCAACTAGAAAATAGGCTCGATAGGGAGATAAATAGATTTCAAAGAAAAAAAGAATGGATAGACTTATATAAATCGCGGGCACCCTTAACCGGGTCAACCGTGACTTAAGAATAAGATCAAGGCAGAATTCTGGTGCAAATCGACATTCGATCGCCAGAGATAGAATTCGGGTATAGCAAAGGATAACAGCATCGTAAACCGACGATATAGGAATCTCCGGTGAATCAATGCTTATTGTAAAGGAGTTTCACCCCTTTACAAATCATTCAGTGGAGCTATGGGATGCTCCAGAATAAAAAAATTACGAATAGGGAGAGACAAGAATGGATTTCAGAACGAATGGGAGAGTTCCAAAGTTCAACGGAAATCGAGTAAAAGAGGAAGAGATTCAAGTTTGAATGAAAGTGATTCTGTAATTAAATCTACTTTATATGCTGAGTTTCGCCTAAAACCAGAGCTCTTATACCACATGTAACATCCTGAAATTTTCAGCCATTCGTATCCACATATGTCGGAAATTGAATTGCTTAAAATATCAGATTGTTAATTTAAATTTGGCAAAACTCAGCATATACAATAAATAAATAATCACAGAATCACAGACACAGAGTAATATAAAATAATGCAGCGGAAACAAAAGAATAGTAGTTCATGAAGCTACTATATATATAACAGAGTTAAATAAGATACAACAGAAGTCACGAATACATAGATGTCTCAATACAATAGTCAAATACAAAATCTGAGTACATCACTAGAATCAACTGAATAACTAAAAGCTGGATAGATAGCTGGATCTCCAAGCGAAGCTCCAACTCCAAAGGTGAGTCTCGAACACTGAACCTGTAACGACCTGAAATTTTTCAACCATTCGCATCCATACATGTCAGATATGAATTGCTCAAAATATCAGATTGTTAATTTAAATTTG
The DNA here is from genome assembly GCA_030737815.1 of Allium fistulosum. NCBI lineage: Eukaryota > Viridiplantae > Streptophyta > Magnoliopsida > Asparagales > Amaryllidaceae > Allium > Allium fistulosum. The sequence continues at coordinate 77,264,312 of CM060908.1, read as the reverse complement.
GCAAAACTCAACATATAAAGTAAATAAATAATCACAGAATCACAAACACGGAGTAATATAACAATGATGCAGCAGAAAAAAAAGAATAGTAGTTCATAAAGCTACTATAAATATAATAGAGTTAAACAAGATACAACAGAAGTCTCTAATACATAGATGTCTCAATACAATAATCAAATACAAGATCTGAATACATCACTGGAATTAATTGAACAACTGAAAGTAGGATAGATAGCTGGATCTCCATGCAAAGCTCCAACTCCAAAGGTGAGTCTCAAATGCTGTATCACTCAGTCTGACCCGAGCGTAAAGAAAAACACAAAACACTCGAGTCAGGATTAACATTCTTATATCAATAAATCCAACTCAAGTGAAATATCAACAGAAATACAAGTAACTCAAAGGATGTTTAGGATAACCATCCTCTAAGGATCCATTAAACTATCTACTATGTAGTAATATACGCTATTATAATAATGTCTAATATAAAATAAACTTACTTTTAAATAGCGTTAAGGGATTACCCATATAGCCCTTAACACATAATAGTGCCAATAGTCTAAACAGTACTTGCATACCTCGAGAGGCTACGAGAAGATACTCCATAGGTATGACACAAATAGAAAATCGTAGTAAAACTCGATATGGTAGGTGACACGGCACAACTAGGCAATGCCAGGGTAGATATACCAATTACGCATAGCAGCCACTACCGCCCACCTCATAACACACTCCCAACCAAAATCAAAGGGTGGCCACCAAATCAATCACAAATTATAGAATGATATCGAAGAAATGTGTTCGATCAGAGGTGCTACCTCATTGGCCCGTCAATCGCTCCTGTTTTAGCCACCTTATGCCAACTCATGGGAGTCGGGTCCACGTTCATACCTCAATAGGATCGTCACCACCATCCTACTTCATTTTGGAATCTCCATCGCATACACAGTTGTTAAAGTGGTTTTTAGTATCGACAGAGAGTATGCCCATATTCGATCCCGGTCTCTTCAACAACCAAACGTTATTATAACACCGCGGTCATTTCAAAATAGTTTATACTTCAAAACCAAAATATCATTTCCAATTCAAAAAAACCAAATCAATACGATATCATTTTCACTTCAAATATATATCCATTTCCAAAATTCATATCACTTCCAAAGTTATAAAACTTTCGAAACCAACAATTTGAAATAATAATACTTTGGAAATCATAATACTTTAAAATTCATAACTTTGGAAATCATAACACTTCGAAATCATAACACTTTTGTAACAACCCTGTATTTTGTGATTATTTTAATTGTGTATTTTAATTATTTTAAATTAAATTTCCTGATTTAGAAACTTTATTTTTTTTATTAAAATGGATAATTTTTGTTATTTTAAATATAAATTTTGATTTGTATGTGAATTATAATTCCAAACATAAATAAATAGAGTATTTTCCAGAACTGTGAATTTTGGTCAATATGGTCAAACTTTGACTTTTAAAATTTAAATTTAAAAGTTTGAAAATTTGACTTTTATCTTTTATTATGAAAGTAAATAAAATTTTAAGAATACTACTTTTTGTTTCGTTGAAATCCGATTTATATTGTGAAAGTTATGTCTTTTTAACTATTGAGTGTAATTTGCTGTATTTAACAAAATTGTTTATTTTAAATTATATAAATAATATATTACTTGGTCCTGTAATGTTCTAATTTATATTTATATGGGTAAAATAACATGTTATGTATATATTTTGGTTTTAAAAACATTTTTAAAAGAGTAATTGACATTTTCTAGTGTTAGTTGTAATTTTGTTTACAAATTTTAATTCCTAGTTCAATTTATTAAAGAAATTCTTTATTTATTTTTCTATTTCCTTAAGATCTTATTTTTTTTCTCATTCTCACTTTGTTTTGTTCCTCATTTATCTTATTTATGTGACTTTTATTTTATTTAGAGTGAAGTAGAAATTTTTCTAAGGCTAGTGATAATTTATTGTAGTTTTTGAACCCTGTTTCCAATTTTTAAGCAATTTCTTTAATTCTTTTTCTATTTTCTTTGAAATTAATTATTTAATTCTATTTTATATTACTTTGTTTCAGTTTTAAAAGTAAATTACTGATTTTGTTTTGTTTTAATTTGAATTTAAGAAAAGGAAATATGAAAGGTTTTAAAAGCTTGGAAACTTAAGTCTTTTCACCTCCTAAAGTCCTTTCACTTGCCATAACCCCTCCTTTATGCTTTTGGCCGTGTAATCTTTTGAGTAGCCATGTATTTTCATTATTTTTCACGCAAAAAAAGTTCTCATCTCCATTCTATTCACGGATAGAGCGAAAACATTGGGTAATGGCTACATTTTTTCTTCTCTTTCTTCTCATTTTCTATGTATTTTTGCCTTGTTTCCTCATGTATTTGGATCAGCCTCTTCCCCATATCCACAACCACCACCTCCTACCACTCCTCCGTGGCATCATCACCACCTACCACTTCAGATCTATCCATGGCCGAACCCTCCATGATGGCAAAACTCCACCAAAATGCAAACAACACCTTAAAACAACCATAGCCGAGCACCCCCTTGATCACCACTCCATTTTCAACCACCACCACCACCTTTAGTCGCCACCACCACCTTGTCCAGACCCTACCTCATCACTCCAGCCACTGACCTGAGATGTACACCCTCTGGCCGAACCAAATTGCCCATGGCCGAGCCTTAGTTTGGACCATTTTCCACCTATCTGCCTAGAAACCATTCACTTACCCTATGTTGTAACTTCCTCCATCATGTTCTACCTTGTAGCCTTACCTTTTCCAGACCCATACCTGATCCAAACCAAGTACAAACCTGACCTAATTGATCCCCTAGGCCATGCAAACAAGTAGAGAAAGCAAGGCAAAAGTTTCGTATTCAAACTGCTTTTTGTTTCAAAGTTATTCAAATTCAATCGTATTGATTTTTAACTATTATTTTGGTTTTGTTTTGGGTTTTAACACAAGATCTATAACTTGGATCTCGCTCTCCACTCAAGTTCATAGCTTTGTCATTATGTTCTGGTTTGTGCTGTGTCATTTGAACTTGCATCTCCAGCAAAAGAGGTGAGTAAATCTCATACGGCATTTTATACTTATACTAAAGTGAAACAACAACAACTGTATGTGTAGAATATTATGATATGTTATAACTGCCTGTGATTATTTATTTATATAATGTTAAACCTGATAATTTACCTGTCATCTCATCTGTTACTGTTATATATTGTTAACTGTTCATTTTTATCTGTTAATCACACTGCAAGTTCCCTGTAGATTAGAATCACTGTGGGTTGAAGTGATACATACCCAAATGGACTTTAGAATAGGGGAAAATCATTACGGGCTAAAATGATAAGCCTGGGTGATTTTCAAATTATTTATTTTACTTGGGATTGCGGGTTTGAAATGATAAAACCCGGATTTTTTTGTATATTATGGATTGAAATGATATATTATCCGTATCACTTGAATTAGGCTAGAAAACTATATACTAGCCCGTGGTTATTTTTAAGGTTTTGAAAAATGTTTAAATAATTTTTAAAAGTGTAAAAATATGAAAATTTGATTTAAATTGAATTCTTATAAGTTTAAATAGTGAAATTAGGAATTTTCTAAAGTTAATTAAATAAAATTGAAAATTTAGTTAATTTGTGAAATGGAAATAAAATTTAAGTGTTAAGTTTATTTATTAAAAATGTGAAGAAAAGAAATTTACACTTGAATTTGTTAAATAATTCATTGAAATTTGATTTAACTATAACGGATTTATTTAATAAAAATCATGTGTTAAATGATATATTATATAAAAAAATTTAAATGTTAAAACATGATTTTTAGAATATTAAAAGGGTTTAAAAAATGAATTTTATTATTGGCTGGAAATACACTAAAATCTGAAAAATACTTTTAATAGCATTCAGAAATGCTATGATTTCAGAATTGAACTAAAACTTAGTAAAAAGAGGCTATTACAGCATTTCTGAAATGTCGTAGTTGTTGTAGTAAATGTAAAGGCTAAAGAACTTAATAAAGGGCTATTACAGCAGTTCTGTAAACTGCTGTAGCCGCCTGCTGTCTTTGCTGAAATTAAGTAAAACCCTTGTTTTTGAACCTGAGCTATTACAGCATTTCTGGAAATGCTGTCATTGCTGTTTTAAGTAAATTTCAACAAAAATGAGATATAACAGCAGTTTTAAAGTGCTGTCTTTGCTAAAATAAAATGTTTTCAAATATAACATATAACAGCTTTTTCTAAATGTTGTGGAAGGCAGAAATTTTCAATGTTTATGGATTTTGACCTAGTAAATGAACTCAGAATGATTTGAAACTTTGGAAATTGAATACTTGACTTGAAAGAATAATAATTTCACTTTTAAATGGTTTAAATGGAAAATTATTTAAAGGGTGATTTGATAAGATAATAAATGAATAATATTTTGGAATTTTAAAGGGTATTAAATTTGATAATTGAATTTGAATTCAAATAATGATTTGAAAGGAAGTTTTGAAAGGATATGATATTGTAATATATTGAGATGGTTTGTAAATGATTTAATCTTTATTTTGATAAAGATTTTGATTTGAAATGTGATTAAAATTTTGAAATATAAAATATTATTTTGAAATACTATAACCACGGGTATACTTCACTGTATGTCATTTGATTTCCTGATGATGGCTGTGATGCACATTAACACTGTTATTTGCATGGTTTATATCGATATGGACATTTCTGTGAGATTGATATTACTGTTTAATTGATGGTTTTATGGATCCTTAAAGGATGGGCGATCCCAAGCTTCCTCTAAGTTATTATGCATTGCTATTACAGTTCACTTGAGTTGGTTTACATTGTATAAATATATTTGTCCTGACTCGAGTGTTTTGTGTTTTTCTTTATGCTCGGGTCAGCCTGAGAATCACAGCTTTGGAATTTATCTTCTGGAGCTAGAGATTTGCTGGAGATTAACTGTCCATCTGTTATTTCTTATCTTCTAATCTAGTTATTTACTATTCGGTATCGTCTCTATATTACTGATTTATGTATCCTAACATCTATTGTATCCATTTTTAAACTATGACATTTTGTATATGTTTTTGAGAGTTTGTATATAGTAGCTTCATGAACTACTATGGTATTTTATTTCCACTGCGAGTTATTCTGATATTCTGTGTTTGTGATTCTGTGTTTGATTTTATATGCTCCAAATTTTATTACAATCTGTTATTTTGAATTATTCAAGTCGAACATGTGTGGATTATTGTCGATTTGAATGGTCCAAAATAGTGAGTTGTTACAACTTTCCTTCAAACAGTTTAGATATTAATAATAGTATATAAAATAAAATAGTTTATAAAATAAAATAATTTATATAAAATAGTTATAAGTTAAAATAATTTATATTAAAATAATTTATATTAAAATAATTTATATTAAAATAATTTATATTGAAAATGATTTATATTAAAATAGTTTATATTAAAATAATTTATAAAGTAAAATATAAATAGTTTTAGATATAGTTTAAAATTACTTCATATAAAATAGCTTCCTCAATTTCACAAATCGATTCAAATCAACTCGAATTCCAAAAATCCAAATTTAATCAAATCTCAAATCATCAATTTCGATCAGTTTCTCAGTAAACCATTTCAATTTATCAATTTCAAATACATATTTGAACCATAAAACAAGCCGTTTCAATTTCAATATATTTCAAAGCTTTAAATATTCAACATTTCAAAACAAAATTCGATAATTTCATATATATATATATATATATCAAGTTCACTTTACTATTATTTAGTTTAGAAATATTTACTCAATAAATCCAATATCATTTAAAACAAACCCCAAATTACAATAAACCAAATATTTCCTTCAATTTATTTAAACTTGAAATATTCATTTAAACCACTTTTAATCAAATACAAGGTATAAAATCGTAGCTTCAAAATTTCAAATTTTATACATTTCAAATCAAACTTATTTAAGTAAAATTCTTAAATAAATATAATTTCAAACCAATTTCAAATCATTATAAACTCTATATAGATATTAAATAAATACTTAAACATATTATCTATCAACTTTATTAAATCAACTTTATTAAATCTTTAAAATCAATATTGATTGAAACCATATATTTATTTTCAAAACCATAGAAATCATTTCCAAAATATTTATATATAGACCAACGGTGTCTATATATAATTTTCTATCCTATGGTCAAGTGATACGGATATTTATCATTTCAACCCGCAATTTAGATATATATACGGGTATATATCATTTCAACCTGCAATCCCAAATTCAATTCAATGAAAATCGCTTGGGTTTATCATTTCAACCCATAACGATTTTCTCCTATTCTACAGATCGTTCGGGGATGTATCATTTCAACCCATAGTGAATTCTATACTAATAGGGAACTTGCAGAGTGATAACAGATATGATAATAATATAATAACAGTAACATGCATATATCATCAATGTAAATAATAGATAATGGTGTCAGATGTCATAGGTGAACAAATATAGATAACAGTGTATATAACAACATAAATAACTAGCAGCAGTATATGTCAATTGACGTTTCAATTGAAATCAAATTTAATAAATATAAGAATGTTAATCGTGAGTGATTGCTCACCTTTCGAGGCTAGATAGATAGACAATGAAGTGGGTTACGAATCCAAGCCCGAATTTCAAAGCAAAGCTAGAGGTATACGGATTTGACGGACAAGCTGATAGATGGAAATTGACGAAATCAAGTCAGAACTAGATCGAAGAAGATAAATAGTATAAGTGAACACATATATATAACTGTATATAAATATATATAAAATCATATTCCAAATACCAACCCATTTTAAAATATATATTCATTCCAAAATCATTTGTTTTAAATTAAACACATATATTGAACTTAATATACACACACACACTCCATATTCAAAAACCAATACTTATACATTATATTCATTTAACCTAACATATCATATTTATATTAAAGTGCCATACTTTTCTACAACATCCAAAATAGAAATTCTTTAAACATAAAATGTGTATATATATATACACCTTGTAATGTACTAAATAAACTGATATATGTAAAAGATATATATAATAATATGTACAAATAAACAATTCACGTCAATCAAGCTAGTACAAAATCGAAACAGAGCAAACAAACTAGTATTTCTGGAAAACATAGAGTAAATTAATCATCAAAACCCGATAGTTTAACGTATATACATATAAATCAACCTCACTATATTTTAAAATAAGCTTGTATAGAATTATATATATATAACTTATATACTGTAAACTATAAATTATAAGTTATATGAACAAATATCTATATTCTTCTTAACAGATTTTCAACCAGACTAAAGTAACTGCATATATATATTCCTATATAAAATTGTTTGCCAAACATTAATAGTCGTTTGAAACCAACAGAGAAGAGAAAATAGATTACAAGGACTGACTATCAACTTGCATGACTGAACTAACATCAGGTTTAATATATTGTAGTTCTTACAAATCATATGCACACACATATATATATATATAAATCTTTTAAAATAATACATATTTCTACATATATACATGTAAATGATTTAAAATCTAAAACTGCAAACTGCAAATTATATATACATACCCAAACTGAACATATATATACACAATGGAAAAATCAATATTACTAAAATCCAATATACATGTACACTTCGACTCAACAGTATATAAATATATAACAAATATATGACTGATCTGTAACTTATATAACTAATATATATTTATAAATCCTAACAGAACGTGAGTACTAATATATATAGACCTGATATAATATTATATATATAACACTATAACACCCATGACTGTAGTTTTAGATAAATAAACTTATAAAGATGAGAAGCATATCTTTGTATATAACAAAACTTATATAAATACCTGTATATAAAACTTAATATATATAAGATATATACGCATATATGCTTCTACTATTAAAAACCAACACAAACTTCAACTATAGACTAATATATATATATATATAACCATCATATATATGCAATTTAAACCTATTATATGTAAACAAATAGATTACGTTCATTATAAACAAACAGACTAAACACATATTATAAATATGTAACAACCCGAGGTTCCGCATTAATTAATTTTGTCGGTAAACGATTAATCTGTTGGTTGATTGTTGTTAAATGTTTTAATCGGTTGTAAATTCTCCTACAATTCATTAGGGGTTGTGGGCTTTGAATCCTGGCCCAAGTTATGGGGTGCTGTGATAATTGAATAAGGAGAGTACTCGTTCTTTTTCCCCATTCAATTTCGCTAACCCTAGAAAAACATTCGAACGAAAAAAAATGGTGGCAGCTCTCTTTCTTCGTTCGCCCCTCTCCCCCAATTCACTGTTAAAACCCTAACCATAACGAGAGGATAGATAAATGGGACGTTCATTCTCTTCTTCGTCCCACTACAAAAGCTAGGGCTTCAATTTCAACATCGCTCGATCCCTTGTTTGGCCACGGCGTCGACTAAGGGGAATGGATGGTAACTCGGCCGTCTGAGTGAGTTAGTTCTGGCTTCATTCGACTCGTCAATTTCATGCTCGTCAAAATAGGTGAGTACTCTCAACTCACATCTAATTTAACTATGCTTGGCTGTAATTTTGTGTAGTTCGATTCTCACCATTTCTCTGGCGATATTAAGCTCGGCTTTGATTTTGTTTTGATGGTCCACTGCGACATTGGTTTATACATCTATTTTCATTTTTGCCTATACTTGATGCTCTCGGTTTTGATTTTTGTGGCCATCATGACTTTGTTTATTAGAAGCGATTTAGTTCGTTATGATGTTGATGAGTTAGTTTGACTTGGACAGATGTTTATTGTCTTCGGCCTTAACTCTAATTGTGTTTTCCTCCGTGACTTCGGCGTTGTCACTGTTAGTTGATATTCACTTTGTTTTTGTTCAAAACTGCTATGACTGGTTGGTATTGTTGTTTCAGTTGCATTTGTGTTGAGACTTTCAATTGCATTTGAGTTGCAACTGTTATTTGATTTCGGTGTCGGCTTACGACCTTAAGTTTGAACTATTAAAAATAATTTCGTGAATTTATAGCTTGACTTTGACATGTTCATCGCCACCTGATTTTGATAATTATTCATAGTCGATTTTGTTTTGACTTCGATCGCTCTGATTTTGCTGTGGGAATTTCTGGCTTTGTTCTCAGATATGAATTACTTTGCTTGATTTTATTGTCTAGAACTCGAGTTGCTTCAATTTTCTGCATTGTACATGATTTCGAGTATATTGGGCTTAACCAGTTTGGCCCATTGCATCAGTTTTGATCAGAACTACTATTTGATTCTGGTTCTGTATTTAGGATGACATTGGCCAGTCATTTTAGCATGAAGTTATAGTTACATTCTTTGGTTCTTATTATATTGCGAAATTCCCCATGTAAGTACAGTTGCATTTGAGTTGCACTATGCATTCCTGTGCTTGCTTGGTTGCCATATTGGCTTCATTACATCCTCATCCTACCTGTACATGTTCATTGTGGTCTTGGCACTGCATATATTTACTGTTGTCGTCGCTGCATACTTATACATCATGTAGTTCATTTGGGTTGGGCATTGATGCGAATTTTGCTGCCTCTGCAGTGTAGTTTCATCGAGTCTGGATATTCATTGTAGTTTTTCTGGTCGTCATTGTGTACATGTTCATGTGTCCATTTGAAAGTCTGACTACATATTTATACATGCTATCTTGCACAAGCATGTACCTGATTGTGTTGAAGTAGTCTGGTTGTTTTCTCCTAGACTTGCATTGTCGGTACAGCATTTGTGTCCCCTGTCTTGGTTGCTTATCAACTTGTTGAAGTCATTTTTTCTTGCATCACACATCTCGGGTCGTTGCTTCCTGTAGGTACCGTCTATGTGCAGTTCCTGTTGCAAGTGCAATTGTAGAATTAGCTCTTGTTGGATTTTGGTATAACTGCTTCTAATTCATATTTGAAGCAGTTTGCATATATGGGTTAATATGTGTTTGTAAACATGTTCATTTGGTGACATTTGTGTGCTGTTTTGTTGATTTGGCCTTGCTAGGGACTGCCTATAGAGATTTTTGGGATTTGACCTCTGTAGCTTTGTTTTGCTGATTTGTTGTTTAACAATGTTTAGTGTTATATTTGCCGTTATCCGATTCTTTTATCGAGGAGTCGGATATACGAGATTTCTGAGATTGTCATCTATTTGATATTTGATTAATATTGCTTCTGTGCATTAATAACTGAGTTTGAATTAGACTGACCCGTGTATTATTTTCTTTTGAATGTAATACTCGGGTCAGACCCGAGTTATTTCAGGTTGTAGATTTCCTTCTTTGAGTTGCTGTTTGGGATTTGAAGACTTTTCGCATCTTCTGAAGTTGTCATTGTCCTTTAGTAGTAGTCGTGTCATTGTATAGAACGATATGTATTCATGTATATTAGTCGATAATGTACGTGTATATATAACTTCTAGAGTCGACAGTTGTAGTTGTATCGTATGTATTGTGTCAACTATGTATTAACTGACATCAGTTATATATATATATGAGACTTTTGTTTTTATCTGTGTTCTGCAATTATATTATCTGTGTTATTGTTATATCTAATGTCCTAAACTATTATGAACCATCGTAGTTTGTTTTATACTGATAATTGGATATGTCGATGGGAGTAAATAAATAATAGATGAAAAATAAAAAGTATATACCACTCCTATCGAGATAACCAATATTAGTGTAAGGCCAATTACGGATGGTCGCTCCTATCCAGCGTTATTCTTCGTAATAATAGACAGTATTTCTTTTAATACTCTTTGTTATTATGAGCATAGAGGTGGGGCATCACAAAATATAACTTACCTTAAAATAGAAATCAGAGGGTAGAAGATTGGCAAGGCAAGCGGAAGAAGCTGAGGAAGAGTGCTTGCATGGGTTGCCGACGTCTTTGGCTCGGGTTGGCTGCTCTCGGCCTGGGAGAGAGAGGAAGGAGGAGGAAGAGGGAATATGGGTACAGGGGATCGGTGGGATGATTGGGTTTGGTGGAGAGGAGAAGAACGTGAAGCAGCAGAGAAAATGAATGGACGAACCAAAAAGTAAAAATAAATGAATGTAGGAACAGTGAAAGTCCTACAGTGATAGGTACATTGAATTTTGGAAAGAGTAAAAGCTGGTGGCTATCTGTATTACATGGTGGAAAATGAATAAGCAATGGAAACCAAAAGGTTTGAATGCAGAACGGCTAAACATTGCACAGACTTCGCCCATACCGAACTTCAAAAATCAGAAGTAAATATACCGTAGAGATCAGCATGACGAGACGATCAAAACGATATAAAGATATCAGTGGTACGATCATTTGATCAAAAGTCGATATCGGTACCGAAATGCTGCAAAAATATCAGAAATAAGATGAACGGAGCAATAGAAATCAAAATTTAACGAAACGAAATATGACGTCTCACTCAGAAGATAATTCACAAATTTTCTATATAAAAATATTCAGGTTTGGAAAATATTTTATTATCATCAATTTTAACTGATTTAGATTGAAATAGAATTACACAATAAAATTTACTTGCATATTTTCTGATGAAAATTTACCAGTTGCTATGTTAAAATAGACGCATCTCAAATAATAAATTTTTATTTCAAAATTTTATTGTTTAAAATTTCACAAAAATTCAATTAATTAAATAAATGAAACCACTGAAATTTACGGGTCGTTACACTCTCCCCCACTCAAAACTTTTCGTCCCTGAAAAGGAAGGAGGTAGGAGAATAGAAACAACCAGAAAGAAATTAGATTGAAATACAAATAAAATAATTAAATTAACCATATAAATTTCAAATTAAACTAATTAATATTCAACATCTTGGTTTAATCCATTTGAGTTCACTTAAGTTAAATCAATCTATCTATTTCTAAATTCATTATCTTATTATCTTGTCATCCTCAATTAACAATTTCTAAATCATCAATTTGTATAATCATTTATTATACTCATATTTTATTCAACAAATTTAATTCTTTTATTCCAAATTATTATTAAGTTTATTCCACTTAATATATCTTATTACATATATTTGAACCATATAAATTAATTTAAACCATATAAATTTCAATTTAAATTAATCTATATTCAATAATTGATTTTAAATTCAAGGTATTTCCATAGGTTGATCTAATTTCAATTTATTAATTCCTTCAAAACAAATTTATTTGTCTCATCCATTATTCAATTAACTTATTATTCTATTTATCTCTATTGACATCTTTATAATAAAATTTAAGTGTATAACATTTATTATAACACTCAAATTTTATTTATAAAATCATTTACCATCAATTTACATTGTAAATTATTCAATTACATACTCAACTTCTGGATGATTAAGGTAAGTTATATTGGAATGTAATTGAGTATTATACAAGTAAAATTTTCTCACTCAACTTATTTCATGTTTAAATACGTATTCAAAGTTTTGGCTTTATTTTATAATTGAAATCATCCTTTAAGGAAATTTAAAAATTAAATTTCTGATTCACTTCAAACCATTTAGAAATAAATATATACACTATATATATATATCAATCAAATTAAATTAAAAATAATATACCTATACATATATATATATATATATATAAGTCAAATCATACTTAAAAAATTCAAATCAAATTAATTTCTAAAACAAAAATGTAGCAAAGCTACTGAATGGTCTCTCCACTTCAAAACTCAAAAATGAATGTCGATGATGCGACCGCCATCATCGAAATTATTTTCCAGCGACAAAAGAGGATAGCACTGATTTCAACATTTTAAAATTCTTTGAAATGATTTTTATTCGAAAATACTTTAAATAATATACAATTTAAAACTTTAACACTAGAGTTTGAAATCATCGGAAATTAAATTCTCAAATTCCTGATTTAAATTCATTTCAATTTCAAATCAATTTATAAACCATGTTTATAAATTCATATATAGAACAATAAATGAAAATAAAATATTATCATTTCAAACTACAATTCAATTAACTTATTAAATTCCAGAAAATTTTACTTATATATTTATAATATGATCATACAAATTTATTTCATTTACCAAATTTGAAAATAATATTGTGTCAGTTTTCTTTATTCAAGTGTTTTGGAAATCCTATCGATAACGTTGATCAGACGAATCGATCGAAAACCCAAATCAACATCAACAACTCAAACGACACACTATAAAACATTTTAATATTAATTACAAATACACTCCCTCACTCGATAATTCAAGAATGGATTTCAAAGCAAAGATGAGATTCAAAGTAGAGGAACTCTAATCAAATAGAATTCAACTAAAAGATAGACTCGATAGGGAGATAAGATGATTTAATTTCAAATTGGAAGATGGATAAATTTATATAAATCGTGGGTAACCTTAACCGGGTTAACCGTGACTTCAAGAATACGATCGATGCGGAATTCTAAATCAAATCGACATCAGATCACAAGAAATAGAATTCGGGTAAAGCAAAAGATAGCAGCATCTAAACCGAGGATACAGAAATCTCCGGTGAATCAACGCCTGTTGTAAATGAGTTTTCACCCCTTTACAAATCGTTCAAAGATTAGGGAGACCGCCGATAGAGATTATTCGAAGTGGAGTTATGGGATACTCCAGAATCAAGAAGACATGAATAGGGGGAGACAAGAGTGGACTTTGGAACCGAAGTGAACGTTCCAAAATTCAAAGGAAACCGAGTCAAAGAAGAAGGAATTCAAGCTCGAACGAAAGTGATTCGGTAATTGAATTTAACTCTATGTGCTGAGTTATGCCTAAAACCAGAGCTTTGATACCACATGTAACGACCTGAAATTTTTCAACCATTCACATCCATACATGTCGGATTTGAATTGCTCAAAATATCAGATTGTTAATTTAAATTTGGCAAAACTCAACATATAAAGTAAATAAATAATCACAAAATCACAGACACAGAGTAATATAACAATGATGCAGCGGAAACAAAAGAATAGTAGTTCATGAAGCTACTATAAATATAACAGAGTTAAACAAGATACAACAGAAGTCTCGAATACATAGATGTCTCAATACAATAATTAAATACAAGATCTGAATACATCACTGGAATCAACTGAACAACTGAAAGTAGGATAGATAGCTGGATCTCCAAGCGAAGCTCCAACTCCAAAGGTGAGTCTCAAATGCTGTATCACTCAATCTGACTCGAGCGTAAAGCAAAACACAAAACACTCGAGTCAGGATTAACATTCTTATATCAATAAATCCAACTCAAGTGAAATATCAACAGAAATACAAGTAACTCAAAGGATGTTTGGGATAACCATCCTTTAAAGATCCGTTAAACTATCTACTATGTAGTAATATACGCTATTATAATAATGTCTAATATAAAATAAACTTACTTTTAAATAGCGTTAAGGGTGTGACGACCGGGAATTTTGGGCTTTTGAAATTGAAATATTTAATTGTTTTAAATATTTAAAAGTTAATTTCTAACTCGAATTTCAAATGCCACCATTTATTGAGTGATTAAGTTGTTTAATTAAATAATTGGAAATAGGGTAAAATAGAGAATCCTGAGTTTTGAGCTTGTTAAAAATAATTTAAAGGCTCAGAAAATTTATATTGTTAATACTGAAGGTGATGGAACTTTTAAAATTGGATTTGAAAGTGGTTTGTTCAGTTTTGAAATTATATCGTTTAAATTGAGTTTAAAAATAGCCTTCTAAGGCACAGTTTAGGAATTCGACGAAACCAGTTTCATTGGATCCGTAATAGTGTATTATTATCGAATTTCAATTTTCTTAGCATTTGGAGTTGTTGTGTGAGCGTACGATATATAAACGCGTTGAAATTTATATCGAATTCAATATTATAACTGGGTCCAAAAAGCTATCTTTTCCATATGATCGAATTTGGACTCGAAACCTTTTCCAGTGCGTTCGAAATAGGGGTATAACATTATAAACGCCTGGCGGTACGCCTTGATAGGATGTCAAAAATATTAAGCTTCGATTTTGAGACAATTCAAATTTAATTAAATTATAAATTTATATATATTTGGTCAACCAGCTGAAAACTTATCAACATCAAAGCTTTTTCATTTCTTTTCGCTTCACTATTCACCAACCATTCGAACACGCTAGGTATCTTCCTTCTTTATATTAACAGCCATAGTCTTCCTCTTCAAGTCAAAAGATAATAACAATAATAACTCACGAAAAAAAGGGGGCGAATCCATTCTTCAGAGAAATGGCGGAGCTTAGAAAAATTGAAACGAAATCGATCGATAAATAAAAGGGCTCGCGTATTCCTTCCACTTTTCGCTCCTCCCAATCCAAATCCAAAATCAAGCTCCTGCTTTTGTTCAACCAAATCGAATTCGTTCGATTTAATAGAAAAAAAGGGTAAACCGCAATCTAAGGGAGAGAAGCAATCAGAGGGGTTTGGCTTTCTCAAGGCGGAGCTCACATACGTGCGTACATATGTGCTCGATGGCGTGGCTGTTGGATTAGCAGTGATCGAGTTCGCTAGGGTTGTCAAGGGGAGTCGCAGGCTTTGTGAGGCAATTGGGTAGGGAACGAAGCGAAGGCTAGTCGATGGAGTAGGGTTTCAGGCGATGGACGCAGCTCAAGTTAGGGTATTGGCTGTTGAACGAGGCGGTGGCGTTGCGATCTGGAGCTCGAGTCACGGCAACGCAAGGCGGAGAGGGGCTGTTTGGAACTAGGCGTGGAGGTGTTGTTGCAGTACGACATGGCAGCGACGCTAAGGGCTTAGTGATGATGTCTGATGGGTGCGGTGAGGTATTTTCTACTCATTTTGTTAAATTATATATATAGGTATATGGATGTTAGTGAAAAAGCTATTTTTGATTTGATATATATATATATATAATTTAGGAAAATATATAGAAATTTTGCATATTGAAGTTAATATAACAATAGATTTTTAAATCTGTATAAGTAATTTTTATAAGTAGATATATAGTCTCAGAAGAAATAAATATGCATCTACACATTTTGAATTTACTAGTTTAACTTTAAAGTAATATATTTGTTTGGTTAACTTAATTAAAATTTATTTTAGTTACTAAAGGATGATTCAAAAAGGAAAGTAGTTTGAAATTTAATTATTCATTAAAATTTATATCATCAGTTAAATTAAATTAAATTGTATAACAGAAATCGATTGTCCGATTTGTTCAATATTAATAAAATCGTCTAATGTTTATACAAGGTTAAACCGGGAAACCAAGACGGGTTTGAAGGGGACTGTAAACAAAATAAAGGTGAGTTAATCTCACTCATTTGGTATTAATTTAAATTTAAATGGTTAAATTTAAATAATTGGTTGAATGATTGAATTGATTGGATATGGTATTATATATAGTATATATATATTGGAGTGATTGATTTCCCGCATTATATAGCGGATGAGACCCTATGTGCCGCATAATAGCGGATGATAATATTTAAACCCATATACCGCGATATTCCACCTTGAAGTGGAATTGGTATTGTGCTAACGTCTGTGGATGCAGGGAAACAGGTTGGAGGGATCCAACTGGATTCCTAAAAATTATTTAGATTATTTAATATTCTGTATTATGAATATTGATATCCTGTGATGATTTTATTAGTAATTGAAATATTGGATGAAATGGTTGGATTGAACATTTCAGTAAAAGGAGTTATCAAAATGTATTGAATTGGATTTTTGAAAAGAAATAAAAGAGTAAAATTTAAGTAAAATAATTCTAGTGAATTTGAATAAATTAAATAATGAATTGTAAAAGAAATAAAAGCGATTTCAAAATTCTAACAAATATGGAAAAAGGGGATTTTGAATTTACAGGAGAATAATAAATTTTAAACTAAAGTGATATTATTTTAGAGAATAAAAGAATTTATTTTTAAATTCAAGGATTAAATTTAATTAAAGGATAAATAAGGAGTTTTGGAAATCTGAAATTGGTATTTTAGTTAAAAGGGTTTTAACTCGGAATAAATAAATTAAAATCTGGAAGTTAATGTGATTTGAAAGAAATGAAGTAAGTAAGTAAATTTATTTCAAGTGAAGTGAATTGAAAATAAATTGGAAATTGATTTAAGTGTTTGGAATTGAAATTTAAAGAGAAGTGAGATTTTGGAATTTATAAACTGGGTTTATAAAGTAAAATAAAATATCAGTGGATATTTGAAAATATAAATTCAAGGTGGGAATTTATAAAGGGATATGGATTGGTTTAAAAATAAATGTTGATTTATTTTTTTAAAAGATGGGAAAGAGAAGTGTATTTCTCTGGATAGCCAAGTACGTTTTCAAAGAAATTTTAAATATTCGTTAAAAGTTTTAATGTTGTTTTAAACCGCATGTTTTAGAAAATTTATTATTTTTAAATATTAAATTCTAAAGTAAGAGTTTATGTTCAAATCTATCATTGTAGTACTTATAAATAAGTGACTTGGTATTACGTTTTAAAAAGAGAAAAATTTAATTTATATTTTATAAAGTGGTTTTATTTAAAATATCCTTAAAGTATATATTTTAATTAAGTATTAAAGTAGTTTTAATTTCAATGTTATAAAGTATATTTATAATAAAGTGCCTTTAAATTTATTTAAATCTAAAAGTATTTTGTACTTGGTGATTCAGAGGAAATAAGTATTTGAGATATGTATTCCGTAAGAGGAAACTGTTTTGAACTGTTTTCAAAAGGGTTTGAAAATAGAAATATATCTTGCGAAGATATTTGAGGTTAATAAATAATTTGGGAAATTATTTATTGTTTGATGGATATTTGTGAATGTTAATTGATAGTTAAATAACCGACTATCAATATTGGCCAAATGCGCTGATCGTTTCGAAGAGTCCGGGATCGGGATTTATTTTCCGAAAACCACTTCGATTCGATTTTGTACGTTTCGTGGGGAAAACGAGTTGCAATTGAAGATGGTATGGTGAAGTCCAAGGGCTAGTCGCTACTAATCCTGAGGGTGATTCCAAAATGGATGTAGTAGGAGTAGTGCCTTTGGTTCCGTTCGGACCCGGAATGGACTTGTATGGACGAATGCTTTCGATACATCGTCAAGTGGACGATGGGCATTCTAAGGGATATGTTCTAAAAAGGTAACGCTTAACCTCAAGCCTCATCAACCGAGAATGACTGAAAATCAGGGGATATGCAGCAAGGCTTCGTGGGTAGCCCCCACTTGAGAGTAAGGTCATCCCTGTCTAGGTGTCCCTTTTTATTTCGGCTTAGTGGTGCGGTTGCTGATCACAACCGTGGGGTGATTTTATTCGGAATTATCCAGTAAGGGATGGTTCCGGCCTTATGTTGCAGAGGAGTGGGCGTACTCCTCGGTACTGTGATCTAGGCCACGTACTATGACAGGTGGTACCCTAGTGCCTAGTCATTCATTGGAAATCCATTCTCCCTACGTACCTTTACGGTTTTGTTTGTATTACCCACGATTGTGGCTAGTATGCTGGAATTTAATAGATGTAACCATTTCAGCTGTTTGAATAAGTATTTGTATATAAACACTACTATAATATCAGAGGATTTTGATAAGAAAGTGTTTTGGCTATCGTAAGGGAAAAACCCGACATGTTTATTTGTGGCGTGGTCTTACGAGATGCTTTTGATTTCAAAGGGTTTGGAAAACTTTAATAATCCAATTGAGTGTGTTTTCTCACGCTGGTTTTCCAGACTGACTCGGGTGTTATTTTATTATAATGCTCGGGTCAGACCGAGTATTATAGGATACAGGGTACGATGCTGTGGAGCTCAGGGATGAGCTGGATGGCGAGACGTATCTCCCGTACTTGTTTATATATATATATATATATATATTCCGCTGTGTTGATTGCTGTACTCTGTTATATTGAGGACATGATATGATTATTTTCCAGTTGTATGTAAGTGCACTCTGATGTATACTCTAATGATGTATTGTATAAAAAGATATAGTTTTGATTTGTGTAAAGATCTGTTATTGTCTATTATATTTTATTCCGCTGCGATGGTTAGATTCTGATGTTGTTTCTATTTTCTTCTTCTACCTCTTTCTTCTTCAAGCCAAATGGTTCGTATTTTCTTGAGTTCATTAACGGAGATAAATGTAAATTCAAGGGGTACGGGTTTGCGGCCTGTTACAGTGGTATCAGAGCGACGGTTAGCGATAACTTTGGCTCTGGTAGGAATTACTCATTGAAATAGAGTCCATAGTACTCTAGAATGAGTTTGAGTGTA
Source organism: Allium fistulosum (assembly GCA_030737815.1). Lineage (NCBI taxonomy): Eukaryota > Viridiplantae > Streptophyta > Magnoliopsida > Asparagales > Amaryllidaceae > Allium > Allium fistulosum. The sequence continues at coordinate 77,244,922 of CM060908.1, read as the reverse complement.
TTAATAGATATGAGCGCGTATTTGTTAGTGAATATAAAATGGTTTTATATTGTGTTGACTTATCGGTTGAGTGTTTATGGATTCTGGTCGATGTGTGGGACGCCACAACATCGATAGAAGTTTCTAAACTCTTAAACAAGATAAACCGACACAGTGTTGTTTTAAAATAGGGTAAATGAAATAATTTTACCCAAATTATTTTTGTATATAAAAGATGTAATTTTCGTAAATTATTATAGTATTTGGATGTTTGGTTGTTAAGGAATGATGATATTAAATTATTAACACTATTGTGAGGAAAATTGAATATGAAATTGAAAATTATAACTAAACGCCAAGAAATAAATTCATATACTAATGAAATTTGTAAATGTAAATTGTAAATGTGACATATAATTTGAAATAGAATCCCAAAGAAATATTTGAAATTGGAATGAGATAAAATTCCAAAGTAATGTTGGATATAAAGTTGGATGGATTTGGAATCTGAAAATTTTGGGAAAAAGTTTAAATTCCTTTGGATTTGAAAATGGTTTTCAAAGGTTTTGAAGGAATAATAGTGATATTATTTTGGGAAATATTTTGAGTTGGATTCGAAATCTGGTGAAGTTTGGGATTTAAAAATATTTGAAATGCTTTTGATTGGGATAATAGCACTAAACTCCCTTCGGTCGCTGGAAAATAACTTCAGGGATGATTGCAGCATCATCGATGTTCATTTTCGAGTTTCTAGGAGAGAAATTGCTACCGAGTTGTTTTGAAATGGGAATTGTTTGCGAACTGGGTTTGGTTTTGAAAATTCAAAGGAATAGTTGAATTGCCAAAGGATTTTAGGATATAGTTGATTTCAAAGGAAATTTTGAAATTTTGAAATTGTTTAAACTCTAGAATCTTATTTAAAATATTTATGGAATAATAAAAATATATAATTGACTAAATAAAATGTATAAATTCGAGTTAAAAAGTAAAATGTGAGTAGAATTGATTTTAAATAGATGGAAGTACGGATATAAAGAAGTTGTGACTTATAAATTTAGAAATGGAATAAATAAGACGAATAAAATTGTTTTGTATTTTGGGAAATGGATAAAAATCAAATATTGGGTAAAATTAGAATAAATTACTTGATTAATTAATGGAATATGGAAATGGAACTCGAATTGGTTAATTAAAATTTGAATTGTGAATAAATGATAAAATTTTAAAGTGAGGTTTGAGTTATTAATAGTAATTCAACTTCAAATTGTAAGTGAATTAAATATGAATTGCAGTTGAATGGAATTGAATTAAAATAAGAATGATTTGTACTGCAAATAAAATCCAAGTAGAAATAAATTGGAAATGGCCTCGTTATAAATGAAAAGAATTCAGAGATAAATTATTGAATGTGAATTAGGATTCATATTGATTCAATGAAATATACTAATTAAATTTAAACGGATGAAGTTGGAAATGAACTCGAGTTACATAAAATAGAGTTGGATTGAAACGATGATGGGTTGAGTTGTAAATAAAATTCAAGTGAGTAGAAATAAAATTGAAGTGGCTTTATTATTGAAATAATAAGTTCGGAGGTGAATAGAAATGTGAAATAAGTTTAAAATGGATTGAATGAGTACTAATTGAATTAAATTAGTAAAATAAAATGGAATTGATTGATAGAAGTGAAATAAAATTGATTTTGATATAAATGAATATGAATATGAGTTTGTACGGACTTAAAAATGAATTGGATGAAGGGAAGTGAATTGTAAACCCTTAAGTTGAATGAAATGGCATATGTATTGATTGGAAGCATTTAAAATAAATGTTGAAACATTTCATATGTGCTTATGGAAGTATATAACATGCATTGTTTACAGAATCCATATTTTAGCTATTTAAAAATAAGTGAAATGCTAATAAATTGCATATATTTGTCACTTACATGTTGTAATTGAGTTAGTACAGGTTTTTGGAAACCGTTTGGCTGGATTTGGGCACGTTAAATGCTAAAATAAATAGCCGTTTGCTTAAAAATGCTAAATAAGGTATGCCTACGCAATAAAAATAGGAAATATGAATTGTTTTTGTTTTTTCGACCGTGTGGGTCGATGTATATATATTTATATCCCTTGTCAAATTTCAAAAGCTCCTCCGTATAAAGGGGACTCTGCCAAAATTTTCCGAAAATTTTGGGAGTTAGAAAATTTTTGAAATTTTTGGAAATTTTCACTAATGACAAATGATATGAAATTAGACTTTGAGATAATGATGAATAAATTAAATATACAAAGCTTGAAGTAAATTGAATTCAAATGAAATTGTAAAGGCAATGAATAGAAATGGATATAAACTTCATTAGTGAAGTAAAGTAAAGTGCAATATAAGAAAAATATATCGAACTTAAGGAATGAAGGATGAAATTCTTAAGCAATTCGGTATTGAGAAAAATTTTCCTAAGTAAATAATTAAGGGGAGATTAAAACTGAAGTTGTGAAATGGGATAATGGTGGAAAATTGAATAACAATCAAAATGAATGAGAATAAAAGAAATTGATATAATGGATAATCAATTGAAAGTGTGTAACGAGCTAAATAAAACGATTTTGGAATTTGTAATTGGATATTATTACTTAGTAAGGTACAGGTGTTTTAAAAGCAGAAAGGGAATTGATGTTTGATTTCAGAAGATAAATTTAAATGGCCCAACAAAAAGGTATGTATTTAAATTTCTGTATGAAATTTAATTGATTTTCTTGTCTAGCCACTTGGCCTTTTGTTTTCTTTTGAAATCTGGGGGCTCGTAGTGACATTTTGTAGTTGTACCGAGCTAGCCGCGCAAAGGAGACGCTGGCGAAATTTTCCAGAAATTTAGAGAGTTAGAAAATTTTTGAAAAAAATTTGATAATTCAATTTTATTTCAAATTTAAATTTGAATTAATAAGTAGGTAATATTGTTTGGGACTTATGAATAAGTTTGGGAAGTTAGAAGAGGGATAATGTGTCTTTATTAAAAAGGTTGTTTGGGAAGGTGGTTAAAACTATTTGGGTTGAGGAAATAGTAACGGCTATTGAATCATTCTTCTTAACTAGTAATTTCGGGGATGAAATTCTTTTAAGGGGGGAGAAATGTGACGACTCGGAATTTTGGGCTTTTGAAATTGAAATATTTAATTGTTTTAAATATTTAAAAGTTAATTTCTAACTCGAATTTCAAATGCCACCATTTATTGAGTGATTAAGTTGTTTAATTAAATAATTGGAAATAGGGTAAAATAGAGAATCCTGAGTTTTGAGCTTGTTAAAAATAATTTAAAGGCTTAGAAAATTTATATTGTTAATACTGAAGGTGATGGAACTTTTAAAATTGGATTTGAAAGTGGTTTGTTCAGTTTTGAAATTATATCATTTAAATTGAGTTTAAAAATAGCCTTCTGAGGCACAGTTTAGGAATTCGACGAAACTAGTTTCATTGGATCCGTAATAGTGTATTATTATCGGATTTCAATTTTCGTAGCATTTGGAGTTGTTGTGTGAGCGTACGATATATAAACGCGTTGAAATTTATATCAAATTCAATATTATAACTGGGTCCAAAAAGCTATCTTTTCCATATGATCGAATTTGAACTCGAAACCTTTTCCAGTGCGTTCGAAATAGGGGTATAACATTATAAACGCCTAGCGGTACGCCTCGATAGGATGTCAAAAATTTTAAGCTTCGATTTTGAGACAATTCAAATTTAATTAAATTATATATTTATATATATTTGGTCAACCAGCTGAAAACTTATCAACATCAAAGCTTTTTCATTTCTTTTCGCTTCACTATTCACCAACCATTCGAACACGCTAGGTATCTTCCTTCTTTATATTAACAGCCATAGTCTTCCTCTTCAAGTCAAAAGATAATGACAATAATAACTCACAAAAAAAGGGGGTGAATCCATTCTTCAGAGAAATGGCGGAGCTTAGAAAAATTGAAACGAAATCGATCGATAAATAAAAGGGCTTGTGTATTCCATTCACTTTTCGATCCTCCCAATCCAAATCCAAAATCAAGCTCCTGCTTTTGTTCAACCAAATCGAATTCGTTCGATTTAATAGAAAAAAAGGGTAAACCGCAATCTAAGGGAGAGAAGCAATCGGAGGGGTTTGACTTTCTCAAGGCGGAGCTCGCGTACGTGCGTACATACATGCTCGATGGCGTGGTTGTTGGATTAGCAGTAATCGAGTTCGCAAGGGTTGTCAAGGGGAGTCGCAGGCTTTGTGAGGCAATTGGGTAGGGATCGAAGCGAAGGCAAGTCGATGGAGTAGGGTTTCAGGCGATGGACGCAGCTCAAGTTAGTGTATTGGCTGTTGAACGAGGCGGTGTCGTTGCGATCTAGAGCTCGAGTCACGACAACGCAAGGAGGAGAGGGGCCGTTTGGAACTAGGCGTGGAGGTGTTGTTGCAGTACGACCTAGCAGCGACACTGAGGGCTTGGTGACGATGTCTGATGGGTGCGGTGAGGTATTTTCTACTCATTTTGTTAAATTATATATATATGTATATGGATGTTAGTGAAAAAGCTATTTTTGATTTGATATATATATATATATATATATATATATATAATTTAGGAAAATATATAGAAATTTTGTATATTGAAGTTAATATAACAATAGATTTTTAATCTATATAAGTAATTTTTATAAGTAGATATATAGTCTCAGAAGAAATAAATATGCATCTACACATTTTGAATTTACTAGTTTAACTTTGAAGTAATATATTTGTTTGGTTAACTTAATTAAAATTTATTTTAGTTACTAAAGGATGATTCAAAAAGGAAAGTAGTTTGAAATTTAATTATTCATTAAAATTTATATCATCAGTTAAATTAAATTAAATTGTATAACGGAAATCGATTGTCCGATTTGTTCAATATTAATAAAATCGTCTAATGTTTATACAAGGTTAAACCAGGAAACCAAGACGGGTTTGAAGGGGACTGTAAACAAAATAAAGGTGAGTTAATCTCACTCATCTGGTATTAATTTAAATTTAAATAGTTAAATTTAAATAATTAGTTGAATGATTGAATTGATTGGATATGGTATTATATATAGTATATATATATATATATATTGGAGTGATTGATTTCCTGCATTATATAGCGGATGAGACCCTATGCGCCGCATTATAGCGGATGATAATATTTAAACCCATATACTGCGATATTCCACCTCGAAGTGGAATTGGTATTGTGCTAACGTCTGTGGATGCAGAGAAACAGGTTGGAGGGATCCAACTAGATTTCTTAAATTTATTTAGATTATTTAATATTCTGTGTTATGAATATTGATATCCTGTGATGATTTTATTGGTAATTGAAATATTGGATGAAATGGTTGGATTGAATATTTCAGTAAAAGGAGTTATCAAAATGTATTGAATTGGATTTTTGGAAAGAAATAAAAGAGTAAAATTTAAGTAAAATAATTCTAGTGAATTTGAATAAATTAAATAATGAATTGTAAAAGAAATAAAAGCGATTTCAAAATTTTAACAAATATGGAAAAAGGGGATTTTGAATTTACAGGAGAATAATAAATTTTAAACTAAAGTGATATTATTTTAAAGAATAAAAGAATTTATTTTTAAATTCAAGGAATAAATTTAATTAAAGGATAAATAAGGAGTTTTGGAAATCTGAAATTGGTATTTTAGTTAAAAGGGTTTTTACTCAGAATAAAGAAATTAAAAATCTGGAAGTTAATGTGATTTGAAAGAAATGAAGTAAGTAAGTAAATTTATTTCAAGTGAAGTGAATTGAAAATAAAATGGAAAATGATTTAATTGTTTGGAATTGAAATTTAAAGAGAAGTGAGATTTTGTAATTTATAAACTGGGTTTATAAAGTAAAATAAAATATCAGTGGATATTTGAAAATATAAATTCAAGGTGGGAATTTATAAAGGGATATGGATTGGTTTAAAAATAAATGTTGATTTATTTTTTTAAAAGATGGGAAAGAGAAGTGTATTTCTCTGGATAGCCAAGTACGTTTTCAAAGAAATTTTAAATATTCGTTAAAAGTTTTAATGTTGTTTTAAACCGCATGTTTTAGAAAATTTATTATTTTTAAATATTAAATTCTAAAGTAAGAGTTTATGTTCAAATCTATCATTGTAGTACTTATAAATAAGTGACTTGGTATTACGTTTTAAAAAGAGAAAAATTTAGTTTATATTTTATAAAGTGGTTTAATTTAAAATATCCTTAAAGTATATATTTTAATTAAGTATTAAAGTAGTTTTAATTTCAATGTTATAAAGTATATTTATAATAAAGTGCCTTTAAATTTATTTTAAATCTAAAAGTATTTTGTACTTGGTGATTCAGAGGAAATAAATATTTGAGATATATATTCCGTAAGACGAAACTGTTTTGAACTGTTTTCAAAGGGGTTTGAAAATAGAAATATATCTTGCGAAGATATTTGAGTTAATAAATAATTTGGGAAATTATTTATTGTTTGATGGATGTTTGTGAATGTTAATTGATAGTTAAATAACCGACTATCAATATTGGCCAAATGCGCTGATCGTTTCGAAGAGACCGGGATCGAGATTTATTTTACGAAAACCACTTCGATTCGATTTTGTACGTTTCATGGGGAAAACGAGTTTGCAATCGAAGATGGTACGCTGAAGTGCAAGGGCTAGTAGCTACTAATCTTGAGGGTGATTCCAAAATGGATGTAGTAGGAGTAGTGCCTTCGGTTCCGTTCGGACCAGGAATGGACTTGTATGGACGAATGCTTTCGATACATCGTCAGGTGGACGATGGGCATTCTAAGGGATATGTTCTAAAAAGGTAACGCTTAGCCTCAAGCCACATCAACCGGGAATGACTGAAAACCAGGGGATATGTAGCAAGGCTTCGTGGGTAGCCCCCACTTGAGAGTAAGGTCATCCCTGTCTAGATGTCCCTTTTTGTTTCGGCTTAGTGGTGCGGTTGCTGATCACAACCATGGGGTGATTTTATTCGGAATTATCCAGTAAGGGATGGTTCCGGCCTTGTGTTGCAGAGGAGCGGGCGTACTCCTCGGTACTGTGATCTAGGCCATGTACTGTGACAGGTGGTAACCTAGTGCCTAGTCATTCGTTGGATATCCATTCTCCCTACGTACCTTTACGGTTTTGTTTGTATTACCCACGATTGTGGCTAGTATGCTGGAATTTAATAGATGTAACAATTTCAGCTATTTGAATAAGTATTTGTATATAAACACTACTATAATATCAGAGGATTTTGATAAGAAAGTGTTTTGGCTATCGCAAGGGAAAAACCCGACATGTTTATTTGTGGCGTGGTCTTACGAGATGCTTTTGATTTCAAAGGGTTTGGAAAACTTTAATAATCCAATTGAGTGTGTTTTCTCACGCTGGTTTTCCAGACTGACTCGGGTGTTATTTTATTATAATGCTCGGGTCAGACCGAGTATTATAGGATACAGGGTATGATGCTGTGGAGCTCAGGGATGAGCTGGATGGCGAGACGTATCTCCCGTACTTGTTTATATATATATATATATATTCCGCTGTGTTGATTGCTGTACTCTGTTATATTGAGGACATGATATGATTATTGTCCAGTTGCATGTAAGTGCACTCTGATGTATACTCTGATGATGTATTGTATATACAGATATAGTTTTGATTTGTGTAAAGATCTGTTATTGTCTATTATATTTTATTTCGCTGCGATGGTTAGATTCTGATGTTGTTTCTATTTTCTTCTTCTACCTCTTTCTTCTTCAAGCCAAATGGTTCGTATTTCCGTTCTTCTTGAGTTCATTAACGGAGATAAATGTAAATTCAAGGGGTACGGGTTTGCGGCCTGTTACAAAGGGGTTACCCATATAGCCCTTAACACATAATAGTGCCAATAGTCTAAACAGTACCTGCATACCTCGAGAGGCTACGAGAAGATACTCCATAGGTACGACATAAATAGAAACTCGTAGTAAAACTCGATATGGTAGGTGACACGGCACTACTAGGCAATGCCAGGGTAGATATACCAATTACGCATCCGGGCTGGTGGAAACGCATAGCAGCCACTACCGCCCACCTCGAAACACACTCCCAATCTAAATCGACGGGTGGCCACCAAATCAATCACAAAGTAATAGAATGGTATCGAAGAAATGCGTCCGATCAGAGGTGCTACCTTATTGGCCCGTCAATCGCTCCTGTTTTAGCCACCTTATGCCAACTCACGGGAGTCGGGTACACGTTCATACCTCAATAGGATCGTCGCCACCATCCTACTTCATTCTGGAATCTCCACCGCGTACACAGTTGTTAAAGTGGTTTTCGGTATCGACAGAGAGTATGCCCATATCTGATCCCGGTCTCTTTAACAACCAAACGTTATTATAACACCGCAGTCATTTCAAAATAGTTTATACTTCAAAACCAAAATATCATTTCCAATTCAAAAAAACCAAATCAATACGATATCATTTTCACTTCAAATATATATCCATTTCCAAAAATCATATCACTTCCAAAGTTATAATACTTTCAAAACCAATAATTTGAAATAATAATACTTTGGAAATCATAATACTTTGAAATTCATAACTTTGGAAATCATAACACTTTGAAATCATAACATTTTCCTTCAAACAGTTTAGGTATTAATAATAGTATATAAAATAAAATATTTTATAAAATAAAATAATTTATATAAAATAGTTATAAGTTAAAACAATTTATATTAAAATAATTTATATTGGAAATGATTTATATTAAAATAGTTTATATTAAAATAATTTATAAAGTAAAATATAAATAGTTTTAGATATAGTTTAAAATTACTTCATATAAAATAGCTTCCTCAATTTCACAAATCGATTCAAATCAACTCGAATTCCAAAAATACAAATTTAATCAAATCTCAAATCATCAATTTCGATTTAGTTTCTCAGTAAACCATTTCAATTTATCAATTTCAAATACATATTTGAACCATAAAACAAGCCGTTTCAATTTCAATATATTTCAATGCTTTAAATATTCAACATTTCAAAACTAAATTCGATAATTTCATATATATATCAAATTCACTTTACTATTATTTAGTTTTGAAATATTTACTCAATAAATCCAATATCATTTAAAACAAACCCCAAATTACAATAAACCAAATATTTCCTTCAATTTATTTAAACTTGAAATATTCATTTAAACCACTTTTAATCAAATACAAGTTATAAAATCGTAGCTTCAAAATTTCAAATTTTATAAATTTCAAATCAAACTTATTTAAGTAAAATTCTTAAATAAATATAATTTCAAACCAATTTCAAATCATTATAAACTCTATATAGATATTAAATAAATACTTAAACATATTATTTATCAACTTTATTAAATCAACTTTATTAAGTCTTTAAAATCAATATTGATTGAAACCATATATTTGTAACGACCCGATATTTTCAACCATTCGCATCCACACATGTCGGACTTGAATTGCTCAAAATACCGCGTTGTAAATAAAAATTTGGCAAACTCATCATATACAGTAAATAAATAATCACAGATCACAGACACAGAGTAATATAATGCAGCGGAAACAAAGAAATAGCAGTTCATGAAGCTACTACATAAATACATCAAAGTTAAGTAAGATACAATAGGAATACCAAGATACAACAGGTGTAACAGTATGATAATCAGGTACAACTCAGAATACAACTAGAATCAGCTGGATAACAAAATGAATAGATATCTGGTTCTTCAAAGCAAACTCCAGCTCCAAAGATGAGTCTCAAATGGTGTATCACTCAGTCTGACCCGAGCGTAAAGCAAAACACAAAACACTCGAGTCAGGACATACATACTTATACAATGTAAACCAACTCAAGTGAACTGTAATGAAGATACAAGTAACTTAAAGAATGCTTGGGATCGCCCCTTCTTTAAGGATCCGTTAAACTATCCACTATGTAGTAATATTCGCTATTATAATAATGTCTAATAATAAAATAAACATACTTTAAAATAACATTAGGGCTTTACATTTAATCTGAACTCACCCTAACACGTCATAGTGCCAATAGTCTATACAGTACCTGCATACCTCGCAAGGCTATGAGAAGATACTCCATAGGTACGACACAAATAGAAACTCGTAGTAAAGCTAGATATGGTAGGTGACACGGCACACAAGGCAATGCCAGGGTAGATATACCAATTACGCACACGGACTGATGGAAACGCATATCAGCCACTACCGCTCCACCTCGGACAACACTCCCAAATCAAGGGGTGCACCCAAACAATCACAAAGTAATATAATAGTATGTAAGAAGTGCGTCCGATAAGAGGTGCTACCTCACTGGTCCGAGATCGCTCCTGTTTTAGCCACCTTATGACAACTCACGGGAGTTGGGTCCACGTATATACCTTAGGATCGTCGCCACCATCCTACTTCATTCTGGAAACTCCACCGCGTACACAGTTGTTAAAGTGGTTTTCGGTATCGACAGAGAGTATGTCCATATCTGATCCCGGTCTCTTTAACAACCAATCGTTATTATAACCCGTGGTTATAATTTTAAAATAATATTTTATACTTCAAAATAGAATATCATTTCAAATCCAAATCTTTATCAAAATAAAGATTAAATCAATTCCAAACCATTTCAATATATTTAAAATATCATATCATTTCAAACCTTCATTTCAAATCATTTAATATATCAAAATATCATATCTTTTCAAAACTTCATTATCAAATCATTTAATATATCAAAATATCATATCTTTTCAAACCTTCATTTCAAATCATTTAATATATCAAAATATCATATCTTTTCAAAACTTCATTTCAAATCATTTAATATATCAAATTATCATATCTTTTCAAAACTTCATTATCAAATCATCATTTAATATATTAAAATATCGTATCTTTTCAAAACTTCATTATCAAATCATCATTTGAGTTCAAATCCAAATATTCAACTTTTAATACCTTTTAAATTCAAAGATATCATTCATTTATTATCATTTCAAGTCACCTTTTAAATAGTTTATATTTCAATCAAAATAATTCATCTAAACCATTTAAAAGTGTAATTATTATACTTTCCAATCAAGTATTCAATTTCCAAAGTTTTAAACTATTCTGAGTTCATTTACTAAGTTAAAAACCATAAACATTGAAAATTTCAGCCTTTCACAGCATTCAGAAAAAGCTGTTATAAGTTATACTTGAAAACATTTTAATTCAGCAAAGACAACATTTAAAAATGCTATTAAATCTCAGTTTAGTTGAAATTTAGTTTAAAACAGCAAAGACAGCATTTCCAGAAATACTGTAATAGCTCAGGTTTCAAATTAAAGGTTTTAATTAAATTCAGCAAAGACAACAGACCACTACAACAATTACAGAATTATGCTTGTAAGTTTTATGTAATGTTTCATGTACACTATGATTCAATCAACTAGCTATCTCATGATAGGATCAAACATGAACACTTAGTAAATAAACTAAGGATTGTGAGCCAAGAAGACTGCTGGAATTCTTGTTATATTTAAAGTATGCAAGTTGGCACATGGCTTGTTTAAGCCCTGAGATCTTTGTGCAATATTGTGAATTATTTTATTGCAATGTGTCCCCGTGATTCCTTTATGGCAGATGAGGCTACAGACTAATTGGAAAATACAACCATAGAACGATGAAGTAGGAACTTGAATTATTCCTAGGATGGTTGGATTGGAGCTATGATAATTCCTGAGTATCTCTGTTTGACATGTATGTTTGCATAATTGAAAGTGTGTACATAATTAGTTTTAATACTGATCATATATGCACAATATATCAGAAACAAGCCAGGCAAATTGATTAGAGAAGTTATGCAAACTTGTACAAAATGCTTATGTCTCATTTAACTACTTAATATCATGGAATTTCTGATATTGCTCATACCAGATCTTGTATCTGACCCTTGTTTGCTTATGGCATCTGGGGTGTCCCATTAAAATGGGGCAGCCTCTAATGCTCTTTCAGGGAATGCTGGTTCTAAATAGGAAGCTGCTATGGCTAGTGAGAATGTTTGGATAAGCATGCTAAATTAGAATTAAATAAGAGCTTAGAATGAACTATTTTCATGTAATCTTGGAAGTTTTATAATTCTGATTTTGTTGTTATGTAATGATCTTGAATGTTTGGATTTTATTTAGTTGTTTCAATTGAATTCTGGTAATGTATTAAGGTTGGAAAAAACCAAAGACTTAGTTGAATCTTATGCAAGAAAATATATTTGAGTATTATGGTAGCTTTAAATTTTGAGGTTAAAATCTGAGTTTGGTTAAGAATATTCTTTAAAGAGTTTTGTGTCTATATGCTGAAGTATTTTGATAAAAGAAATTATATATTTTTGAACACTGGTTTATGATGTGTATATGTTTTAAGGGATTTTCAAGTATCCTGTATCTGGATTGACATTGTAATGGTCAGGCATTAAGGTTTGGGACAATCTAGCCATAAGGTTAACCTACCTCAAAAGGAATGAGGTCTGGTTTGATCAAGATGACCAGAGTTTTTGGTTTAAAGGAAGAAAATACACTTTGTAAAATCTGAAGCTTTCTATGCAAACACATGTATAAAGACAAGATCAAATATTTAAGCAATTCACTTGTATTTTTGAGTAGCATTCTTAGTTCAGAAAGCTCAACACATCTGATATGCACACATACCACATAGACATCACTCATGCTTTATGACCATAAATTCTGGACTTCCTAAACCCAAAAGACCAACCATTAAATTAGTACAAAACTGAGGTAACTCAGGGATTAGGGAATGGATTTGATTCAGGGAAACACAACAATATAATTATGAAAGAATCACTTAACTATTTGGGTCTTAAATAAAAAAAGAAGTTGGGGTAAAGATCATTCATGTTGAAAATGATAAATGTGTATATCATTTTCTTTCTGGCTTTGATCAAATATCAAACAATTAAACTAAAATTATGATGGCTTGCTATATAATTTAAGATCACTTTGCTAAGTTAAACTAATAGGAAATCACCAAAAGAATGATCAAAATTACTAGGCATAAATCATATATGATTATGAGATTCACTCTCATGACCCAAATATCAAAACAAAGGAAAATGAGCTATGTACTGGTTGACTAGAAATTCAAATTCAATCAGGATGCACTCTTGCTTACCAATACTCTGATCCAAGCAAGAGGGTCACATACATCTTCCCATGTATGTGAATATATTTATTAATGAACTGATATAAATATATTAGTAGAAAAATTAGGATCCTGGATAATTTAATAGAAAGGCTAAATGACTCTAGGAAATTTATTAATGTAAAAAAAACCTAGTAAAAAATAGGTAAAATAAATAGGGTCATTTCATTTGGTATCAAAGCTATGTTAAAACTATACATAGCTAAGAATGATTGTATTGATTGATTGAAGTACTATAACCATATGTATGTACTGTTTGTTTGTTTGAGTAAAATAATAATTCAGATAGAAAGTTATAGCAAAAGAAAAATACTCATGATAAACTAACCCTATCTACCCATACCCTAGTTATCCAATCATGGTAGGAAGAGGATCTCATCACAATGCAGGATCAAGTGCACCACAAATGCTTGATATGCAAGACTTTATGAGGGCTTTAAGGGATGGAGTAGGGCAAAGACTTGAGAACCCACATGAGGAACTTTCAAAACTATTAAAGACTTATACCAATTTGGGAGGCAAGAGCTTTGAAGGGACTGAAAATGTGATGGAAATTCAAGCTTGGTTGAGAACATTGGACATAATTTTCAATGACATGCAATTGGATGATCAAAGGAAGAGGCAAGTGGCCTCAAGACAACTGAAAGGTGTGGCCTCAAGCTGGTGGGAGGTAGTCATAGCTGGGAGGATTGAGAATGAAATCACTTGGAATCAATTCAAGGAGATGTTAGAAGCTAGATTTGTTCCAGCATCAGCCAAAACTCTATTGCTTGAAGAATTCATCAGACTTAGGCAGGGAACCTTTAATGTGACTGAGTATACTCAAAGGTTTGAGGGCTTGTCTAAGTATGGAGCTATGCTTGTGGCTGATGAGACATCAAAGAATGATAGGTATATTAAGGGTTTAAACCCAGGGCTTAGTAGGGCTATGTTGCCATATGCAGATAAAACCTTTGATCAAGTCATTGATCTGGCCTTAAAGTTTGAGCAACATGACAAGGAGAGGGAGAAGTATAGGAGTTTTAAGAACAACAACAACAACAAGAAAAATAAGGGAAGGTATCACCCCTATGACAAAAAGAAGGAGGATACATAAAGCAAGAAAACCAATGATACTAAGACCACTGATACAAAGAGGAAAATAGTGTGTCATCATTGTGGAAAAGAAGGACATATCAAACCAAGGTGTCCAGAATTGAAGGGAGGAGCTTTCAAGTGCTACCTATGTGGTAAGGAGGGACATATCAAGAGAAATTGCCCTGAGTATAAACAGCAAGGGAAGCTAGCAAGTTTGGAGAGCAAAAGCAAATCCACAGTAGAAGCTATTGCAGAAAACCATGGTCAAGTGGAAGGTACCTTATTTATTTGTACCTTACCCATATCAGTAGTGTATGATACATGGGCAACACATTCTCTGATTTCCCATGAATTAGTTGCATTTCTTAAATTAAATTGCATACTGGTTGAAACCCCTTTGTTATTGCAAAGCCCATTGGGAAGTTCTAGTGTTTTAAACATGATTTGTGTGGATGTGGAATTAAACATAGGAGGAAATGTTTTTATTTCCAATTTATATGTTTTAAATTACCCAAATATAGGTGTTATATTGGGTGTAGATTGGTTAAGGCAATACAAAGCCATAATTAATTTAGACTCATCCACCATATCATTACAAAATTCTAGAGGCCAAAGAATCACAATTTTGTGTGAAATAGCCAAAGAAAGGAAACTATATCATTTTATTGACTTAGATAAGGATTCCAGTGAGCCTTCTATTGAAGAAATCCCCATAATTAACAAATACTTGGATGTGTTTGGAGAAGTTAAGGGTGTTCCACATCACAGACCAGTGGAATTTCAGATTAGTCTCATACCAGGAGTGTAACGACCCGTAAATTTCGACAATTAAATTTGTTAATTTAATAGGAGTTTGTAATTAAATTTAGAAGAAAAAAAACTACTTATAGTAATTCAAAGTTAATTCAAATGATTTTAAGTAGTGAAAAGAATTTTACCTGTATATGAATTGAATATAAGGATTTAAGGAAAATATTAAACTGATATAATGTAATAAACATTGTTAATAGTAAATGGAATATGATAATAAGAACAATTGCAAGTTTTGTATTTATGGGCAAATTAATATTGATAGGTAATAATTGTTGTAGAGAATAAATTTCAAATGTTAAAATTTGTAAAATGGTGACAACTATTGTCCGTTAACAATGCATGTAATTAATAGCGATTAAAATGAAATTAATCATTGTTTTTTTGTAAGTTAAGAGAATAACTGGAAATTTTGAAGGTAAAATCAATATAAAGGTTAACTATATGCATAAGATGGAAATTTGAACAGAATTCTAATAAATGATAATAATGGAAAACGTATACAATCAATGTAGGTAATTAGTAATTACAATGTTGTTGAAATTATTAAACGTTTCTTGTGACAATTAATAAATAACGAAAGGAGTAAGCGTATTTATTTAGAGTATTAATTACAATCAGATTGGGAATTTAAGCAACAATGTAATGCAAGGTAATTAATGCTAAATTTAAGTAAATAATAATGAATAGTGGTTTGAATAACGATTAATTCAAAATTTGTAAACATATATTATAAATTACCTACTTATTGTTAATGAAATTTGAATTGGTAATAAGTGATAAGGAAATAAATGTTACACTAATGGAAATGAAGTAACGTTCGTTTAAATGTTGAGTAATAGTAAGGTCGTATTTATTATTAGCATTACTTTAATAATAATGGTTAATTGTGAAATTTATGCAAGAAGTATGTAAAATAGTAACTAAGAAAGGAATACGTATAAATTGATTATGACCTAAATTTAAGTGTAAGTTAAAAAGTGAAATTGAATTTAATACATTAAATTTGGAAACTTATTTTAATAAATTAGATTCAATTTATAATGAAGGGGGTTATTTTAAGAAATTGAAATTACTATGGTTTGGTAAATTTAGTTACTTTAAAATTTAGAAGGGAATTGGTTTAAAGAATTATGAATTAATGAGTAAATCAAGATGATGAACTTTATGAATTTTTGAAGTTGAACCTTTAATAATGAGTTAATTTGTTAATTTATAATTGTTGGACTTATTGAAATAAATGAAATGAAAATTTAATTATTACGTTAAATTAAAAATTTAGTTGAATAATGGGAAATATTTATGTAATAATTTTAAATCCAATGGCAAGCCTCCTATTTGAAATATGAATGGAATAATTATGGGTAAAGTAAAATTTATGGAAATTTTGGAAATTTACCTATAATTTTGAATTTTATGAAATTTAAGAGTTATATTGATTTAATCTTTAATAAATTGACATTTAAAAATTGTTAAATCATTTTAAATGTTTGAAAATTTTTAAGTGATAAAATTTGCCAATTCCGAAACTGAAATATAAAAATTGGATTTATTTACTAATTCTTAATTTATTTAATTAATATAAAAATAGCCATTTTTGTCACTGACTCGGATTTCGACGAAACTAGTTTCATCGGATCCGTATCAGTGAATTATTATAGGGTTTCAAGTTTTGTAACGATCGGACTTGTCGTTTGATCGTACGAACGCGAAACGCCTTGAAATCGATTTAATTGAAATCAATTTTTGAAATCAATTTGAGAATTTCTTTTTCAGCATAACTCCTTCATACAATGGAATTTGGACGTGAAACTTTTTCCATCGCGCTCAGAATATTTTAAAACACCTATTTTGATATATGGATTTACTCAATTTCGTTCCGGGGTCAGAACGGGCTTTTCGGGCCATAGTTTGTTCCGCACGTTCATCTATCAAGTCTATCTACTCTATCTCTAACCTACCTATATAAACACAGTTATAAACTCTAGCCTCCCTAATCTTCATTTGTCTATACGTATAATTCATCTTCTTCTTAGCTCCTCATTCCAATGGCAGACAAAACCTAATTCCCAAATTCCAAAATCTAATTTCAAAAAAAAAAATCGTGATTTATGCGCTTCGGGTCGCGCTTGGGGTTTCAAGGGGAAAAACCCTGGAGCTACTTCGTGTCACGAAGAAAATGACTCGGGTCTCCGGGTCGTTTTGGCAAAAACTCGAAGCAGGCATCGGGTATTTGAGGCGGCGGACCGGGTTGAACTCGAAGTCGACTCAGGACCAGAATTTTCCAATCTTCAAATTTTCATAACTTTTGCATACAAACTCGGATTTGGACGCGGTTTCTTTTGTTAGGATCGTATTGAAATTCCAGATCTTTTGACCCTTGTTTGGATGAATTCTGAGACTGTAAAATTTTTGGGTTTAAATTGAATTTAAATTCAATTTAAATTCAAAAGGTGAGTGTTTTAACCCACTCACAACTTCTAAGATTTCTTATGTTTGTTAAATTAAATTTTGATGTGATTTAAAATTTATCTATGATTGTTTGGGCATATATTTAATCATCATCTCAGTTAGATAACATTTAGTTAAATTTAATTGTTATTTAATTTTATTATTGCATAAAATTTGCGAGTTAAATTTATTTACTATTGCATATAAACTGCCAGTTGAACAGTTATTAATTTTTTTTGAATATAAACTATTTGTTGATGCCTTTTATATTTTATATGCTTTATATTGATGTTTTGTTTAAATTGGATGATGATTGTAATAAATGGTTGTTTATTGATATTTGGATGAATGGATGCTATATTTTATATTGTATAAACTGCAAGTTATTATGCATTTTCATTTCATTCGGGATTGCGGTTTGAAATGATATATAACCGTAAACTTTTATTTTTAAATTACGGATTGAAATGATAAATATCTGTATCACTTGACCATAGGATAGAAAATTATATACAGGCACCGTGGTCTATATATAAAATATTTTAAAGTGATTTTTCTATGATTTGGAAAGAAATATACGGTTTAATAAATATTAAATTTTGATATTATATAAATATTATTTTATATATGGTTAAATTCTAAAATTTAAGCTTTGTATAACTTGATGATGTTTTAAGTTTGATTTACGAATATTTCAAGTTTGAGCTTTATTTAAGTGATATTGAATTTATTAAATAAATATTTCTAAACTAAATAATAGTAAATTGAATTAAGGTATATATAAGATTATCATATTTGGTTGGGAATTTTGGAATATTTAAAGACTTGAAATATATCAAAAATTAAATATTTTATTGAAATTAAGGTATTATTGTTTTTCAAAGTATTGGTTTCGAAATTGTTATAACTTTGAAAGTAATATGGTTTGAAAAATGAATTTATTTGAAATAGAATTTATTTAAGAATTATCTTTAAATATATTGATTTGAAACCGATTGAAATTTTGAGATTAAAAATATGACTGCATTTTGTGATTTGGGTTTAAGATGGTTTTAAAGAATATTTCAAGTTTTATAATTAAAAGTAAGAATAGTGATTGAAAATTTGGATTTTATTTAAATGATATATTATTGAATTTGGTTTTAAAGTATATACTATTTTGAAGTAAATGATATGTTTTGAAATAGCAATAATATTTCGGTTTTAAAGTATATACTATTTTGAAGTAAAGGATATGGTTTGAAATGACAATAATATTTTGGTTTTTGATGTATATACTATTTTGAAATAAAGAATATGTTTTGAAAGGGCAACGATTGTGTTTTTAAAGGTATATATATTTTTAAAATGATCACGGTGTTATAATAACGATTGGTTGTTAAAGAGACCGGGATCGGATATGGACATACTCTCTGTCGATACCGAAAACCACTTTGACAACTGTGTACGCGGTGGAGTTTCCAGAATGAAGTAGGATGGTGGCGACAATCCTAAGGTATATACGTGGACCCAACTCCCGCGAGTTGGCATAAGGTGGCTAAAACAGGAGCGATTGACGGACCAATGAGGTAGCACCTCTGATCGGACACACTTCTTCGATACCATTCTATTACTTTGTTATTTTGGTGGCCACCCTTCGATTTGGGAGTGTTGTTCGAGGTGGGCGGTAGTGGCTGCTATGCGTCACCACCAGTCCAGATGCGTAATTGGTATATCTACCCTGGCATTGCCTAGTTGTGCCGTGTCACCTACCATATCGAGCTTTACTACGATTATGATTTTAAGATCCGACCGCGTTAAGGTTCTCCATCCCCTTAACGCTATTTTCTATATGATTATACTTTACTGATTAGACACTACTGTATATAGCGAATATTACTACATAGTAGATAGTTTAACGGATCCTTAAGAGATGTGAATCGCGAACATTTCTTAAGTTACTACACTCACGTTAGACACTGTATAGGAGATGTCAAACCCCGTAAACATCTCTGACGCCGTTTACACTCATATTTATTTCATTGATTTAACTTACATAAGATCTTTTAGTTCTGACTCGAGTGTTTTGTTTTTTTCAATTCGCTCGGGTCAGCCTGAGCATTTCAGGATTTGAAGGCCCTATTTTTGAAGGACGAAGACGAAGATTTTATTATTACTATTTGTTATATATTCTACTACACCATTGTATTACACTGCATAATTATCATTCTCTGGTATGTGTAACTCTGATATGTATTGTATAAGTATAATAAAATGTTTTGTAAAACAGCTTCATGAACTGTTATTTGATTATTATATTTTATCGTTCTGCTGCAAGATTCTATTTTGTTTCTTTTATTTCTCCACTTTTTCTTATTTACCCCATAACAATCCGCCCTTCTGTATGTTTTAAGTCGACATGTGTGTCTGCTTAAGCGTACAAAAAGGTGGGATGTTACAGTTGGTATCAGAGCTTTGGTTTTGCGATAAACCTTAGCTTTATGGGGTCTGACTCTTTACTAATAGGGTAGTAATACCCTATGGGAGTCGCTGAGTGTATATATATGAGAGAGCGTATTTGTTAGTGTTATAAAAGGTTTTAATATTGTGGGAATCTGTTCCGTTTTGTATTTATAAATTTCGGTTGATGCATGGGACGCTGTGACATCAATAGGGGTTTCTAAACACTTAATAGGACAGACCGACATAATATTTATTTTTAATATAGGTGAATGAAATAATTTTGCCTATTATATTTTCTATATATAAAATAAAATGTTTCAAATGATATCTATATTTGGCTGCAATAGATTGGTTGTTAGGTAATAAAGTGTAAATAATAATAGAAATAAGATTGCAAAATAAAATAAATGAAATTTGGAAATTTAGAGCTTAAGTTCCGGGGTTTTTGAAGATTTCTTTCAATTGATTTGGGAATATAATAATAATATTGTTAGAAGTATTTTCTGATATAAATATTTCAATAGAATTTGAAAGAAATGTTTTAAAAGAAATTCCGCAAAGAAATAAGTTGTACTCCCCTTTTTGTCGCTGGAAAATAATTTCGGTGATGGCGGCCGCATCATCGACATTCATTTTCGAGTTTCAAAGTGGGAAGGCCACTGTCGTAGTTTTACTACAAGATTATTTTATTTTAAATTGTTTTAAATATAATTGGATATATAAATTATAAGTATATATATTATCTATTATTTTAAAATGATTTTTGAATAAAACCCGGTATTTAATTCTTAAGTTTCCATTAATAAATAGTCCTAATTACTGATGTGAATTGGAACGTAGGTAATTAATAAATTGAAACCTCTAGAGGAAATAAGAGATTTAATGCTAGGATATAAATGGTATTAAATGAAAGTTGAAATTGTAACCTATGAAATAAAGGAAATAATTATTGAACATTAAAATAATTAAAAGAAATGAGAAAACTTGTACAACTTTCAATTTCAGTCTTTAAAAGCATAAATATAACTTACCAAAAATTTATAAAAGTTGAAAATGTTTAATAAGAAAATGTATAGTAAATTGTACAAGTAAACTTATGTAATGAAATATTCAGTAAATTTCTTTTATTAATAAGAATTAAAGTATAACTGTTATGCCAAGTAACTAAAAATTGAACATGAATATTATTAATAAATGAATAAATAAAATCAAGTAAATGAATAAATATGCAAAGTAAATTAATTTAAAAATGAATAAATGAAATTAATAAGTATTGATGTTCTAGTTGTTATGGACTTAAATGTTATATATAAATAATAATAAACTTAAGTAATAGGTTGAAGTTACCTTAGAATAAAAGATGAATACTGGAAAATGACTGTAAAACTTAAGTAATAAATTTACCAACCAAGGAATTTGGTTGAATGGATAAAAATAAATGATGAATAAAGAGGAAATCAAACAATAATATATGGAATGAAATTAATAATAATGAACTTGATCTATTGTTGAATTTGTTGTTTGTTTGGCTTATGGTTGTTTGGGCTAGGATACTTTAATATTGTTTGGATGTAGGAATAATCTATTTAGTTTCACCTAAGACTGCTGAGTGAAGGGTACACTTAGTAGTTTATTCTTCATTCTGTACAATTTAAAGTTATGAACCTAAACAACTATTTCTTTGTTTGATATGAATGAATGATTGATTTTATGGTTGTATGCCTTGTTGCAAGTGTTTAAATTGTAATGGAATATTATACAAGTAGAATTTTGAAATAATGAAAGTATTCAATGAAATTGCTGTTAAATGATAATTTAATGTTATAAACTTAAGTTATAATTGAAATTTTACCAAGTAAATATAATTAAAGGTAAGTGTGACAAATGAATGATTATAAACTTAAGTAATTAAAGTGTGGATAAATAAGATCACGAAATAATAAATGAATGAATAATAGTAAGTAGTAAGTGCAAATAAATGAGTGTAATATAATAAAGGGAAATTGTAAACTTAAGAAAAGGGTTGAAGTTATTTCTAAATGAAATAGAAAAAAATAATAATAAAATGAAAATAAATGAAGTAATCACTGAATAAATGAAAGAAAGGAAATCAAACAACTAAAGTATGAAATAAATTTATAATAAGTTAATTTGGTTTGTTGGTTTGAATTGTTATTGCTTGTTTTATGGTTGGTTGGGTAAGGAAATTTGAAGTTGTTGGATGAATAAATAATCTATTTTTGTTCCATCTACGACTGTTGAGTAAATGATGCACTTGATAGTTATTTTCATTCCGTACAATTTCAAGTTTTGAACCCGAACAACTATTTGTTTTTTTATTGAATGGTTGTTTTGTATTTGTTGTGTATGCTGTTGTTGAAATGGATGGTTGTTGTATTGATTGTTGTTAGTGATTGAACAACTTAAATATTTCATTCTATAAAATTTCTAACGCTTATCAGATTTATATAAGCGAAATGCAGGTTATGGAAGCAAATTGCTACTGCTTTTGGTTCCATAAATAAGCGTTAATTGCCCGACAAATAGGTACGTTTTCGGATTACGGTTTATAGCGCTATTATATTGTTTTTTCGTGTTGGGATATTAAATTTTGGATATTATATGTGGTATATTGATATATTTATATTATATTTTCTTCTGAGCCTCTCCGTACAAAGGACACTTTGCCGAAATTTTCCGTAAAATTTTGGACTTAGAAATTATTTTGAAATTATTTTCCAAACTTTATAAATTAAAAAAAATAAAGATTTAATAGTTATAAAGTGGTATATTTTATCTAAATTAATTAATTTTATAAATTTAATTGGTTATAAAGTTTTAAATAAAATATATATAGATTTCTTAATTCTTCTTTTCCCTTCTTTTCCTTTTCGGGGACGAAAAGTTTTGAGTGGGGGAGAGTGTAACTGTGACGCCCCACCTCTATACCCACGCTAGCCAAGAACACTACGGTGTAGTGCTGTCAACTAGCACGGAGAATGAGGCTGTTGAGGAGCGACCATCTATGTAATTGCCTTGTGCGAGCACCGATATGTCAGATAATAAAACATTGCATTTCATTTTTAGAGGAAACCCGACATACCGATACAAACTCAAAGCTACTACACAGTGGCTATAATAGTTTAGGACAATAGATATAAAAATAACACAGATAACATAAATGCGGAATAAAGATGGAACGAAAAGTCTCATATATACAATAACTGATATCAGTTACAATACATTTGACACAATACAAATGATACAACTACAATTGTCGACTCAAGAAGTTATATATACAAGTACATTATCGACTAATATACATGAATACATTATCATCTTAAAACAGACACACTGACTACTTCAACAGGACGAAGACCACTTCAAATGATATAAAAAGTCTTCATAGCTCTAGCAGCAACCCAAAGCTAGAAATCTACAACCTGTAAATACTCGGTCTGACCCGAGTATTACATTCAAAAGAAAATAATACTCGGATCAGTCTAATTCAAAATCAGTTATTAGAGCATAGAAGCAATAATAATCAATCTCAATATAGATGACAGTCACAGAAATCTCGTATATCCAACTCTCGATACGAGAATTGGATAACGGCAGATATAACACTAAACAGTGTTTCTCCACAAAACAGAAATCCAAAGCAGTTTAAGCAATTGAAATGTCAATTTAAAAATATCAATGCTAATTGGCTGCAGTACACGCTAACGTGTACTGCCTCGCCAATACAGCCTACGAATTACGCAATAGATTGATGAATTAAGAACAAAAGAGATATCGATTAAAATCTGTCAATTCGGTGTGGCTGCAGTGCACGCACGCGTGCACTGCCTCGCCACAACAGAGGATAAAGTCACCACAAGGGACAAGGGTAAAACTGCTACGAAAATGCAGCAGGTCAGCAAGTGCTCAGGGATGAACAGATGCAAGCGAAAAATGGCACATGGATAAGCAGTGTATACCCTAGTACAACCAAAATTGAAATAAGTCAAGCATATATAGATATGCAGTGCCAAAGTGAACCAAGTCACAATGTCACAGCGAGATCAAGTGACAGTGGCAATCACAGGACAGACATGTCAAAGCAGTGAAACCAGGGTGGGCAATAATGAATGCAGAGGAATGCATGCAACTGATGACAACTAAAACCAGATCACAAGCAACTACAAAAGCTCACAACCACAACATCGATGAAGAACATGAATGCAGATTCAAGGCTGTCACAAACGAGTATGGACAGTGACACAGTGAAGTGCAAACATCATAAACAAGTGAATAGCTAAATGCAACTCAAGTGAAGATACCAACTACATAAAAGTTCAAGTGAATCGAGTTCAGATATGCAACTCAATATAGCAACACAGTGAACTGCAGTGAAACTACAGCAATGACCAAAGCCAGACATAATGAAGTCGAGCAAGTCGAACTACCACAAGTGATCGAGAGGGAACATGATCAGCAGACCAAAGTCCACGCCATAAAAACATTAAGAATGCAGACGACCAAATATGCAAACTAGATAGCGATGACTGGACATGTGAAGTGTAAAAGATCAAAGAAATACAACTTAATATGAATCAGTGAAGCAAGCATTGGTCGAGCAGACAAAGCTCAGTGAAACTCAAGAATGTACACAAGTTTGACCGAAGGCCCAAGAACAACAAGTAAACAGTGATTAAAGTGTGAAACAGATGTGAAGTAGGACTTGAAGTATAACAGTGAACATCACCAGAATCAAGTGCAACCAGACAAGATAGTAATAACAGTGAACAGGTACAAGTACAACAGTGAATCATCTACAGGTTCAAGTGTCTAATGATCCAGACTACAGTGAAGGCAGAGACCAAACAACTTCAAATGCAATGCAATCATGATCAAAGAACAAAGAAACAAAACTGCAGAGAAGTCATCAGAAGTTCAAGCAATATCACAGGTGATGAACAACAGGAATGGTATCAAGTTCAATGCAACATGATGCAACAACATTATAGATAGTGAAGATCAAAGTCAGGTATCAACATATCATAAATCAATGTCAAGGCCATAGTCAACAACCAGTTCAAACAAGTCCAACATCACAATGTCAGAATATAGGCAGTGGCAACAAGGTCATGAACAAAGTCAGGCCGAAGTCAATTCTCAAGTAGTTTGACAAAGAAAAGAATTCACAGTATAGGTCGAAATCATGGGACAGCAAGTTGAGTAATACCAGTAAACAAAAACATCAACTACATGAACAAAGTCAAAGTCGAGATGAACAAGTCAGGTTGTATGAATATTAGACCAGAGAAGATGAAATGATCAACTATCTACACAAGTATCAATCAAACCAGCAAGTCAAAGAAGCCAGAAAATCACGTTAACAAGTTAGGATGGAAATTCACGAAATCGACAATACCAGAAATCCCAATCGCAAGCATCAATTTCTCAAATCAGCCGAAAAATCGCAAATTTGAACAATTTAGCACAAACGAAAATCACAGTGCTCGAATTAGATGTGAGTAGGGGGATTTACTCACCTCAGTTCGGTCGAGAGTGGAAGTTTTGAAGCTTCAATCCAGCTGAAATCATCTCGCGTGACGATGATTTGAAAACGAGATATCGTAGCCCTAATTCAGTTGAACGAGATAGATGAGGCCGCCATTAATGTTCGTCTCGTTTGTGATTTAGGGTTCGTGAAAATGAAAATAAAAAGAGGGAGGGAACGAGTGATTGAATGAACGAAAATTGAGAGGGGGATCGATTATTTGTCTTGAAAATTTTCACGGCCCCAAACACATATGGGCCACGATTTTTATAAAGCCCAAAAATCCTTTTAACAAAAATCTTACTATTGAATTTCAATCCAATTTGAAAAGAATTCAAACCGGATAAGAAGAGAATTTCAATTCGATCAAAATGTCAATAGCTTATTAGCAACCAGATTAGATCGTCAAGAGGCGATAATTAAATGGGTACAAAATGTCGGGTTGTTACAGACTCCCCTCCTTAAAGAAATTGCGTCCTCGCAATCCTAAGAGATAAGTGGGAAAGAGGTAACAACCATAAGAACATAACAATGTCGAATGCATAAGCAAAGCAAAGATCAACTGGGAAGTATAGGAATTATGGAAGCATCAGATATAAAATCAAAAGGTTCGACTGCTTCAAATCAAAAGAATCAACATCGAGGGGATCAAGGAATCAAAAACAGACGACTGCTAAAGCAGGAATCAATCGAGTTCCAGTATTTAAAAGAAAAGGAAAACAGAGCAGAATTCACATACTGCACGAATTGAATGTGAGTAAAGCAAATTACTCACCTGAATCGACAGAGAAAAAGACGAAGCTCAAGTCTCAAAATCGCAAATATTCAATCATCAAAAATGATAATCGAATTTCACGAATATCTAATTATCAAAAACGATAATCAGAAACATAAACATTCGATTAATCAAATCGAAAAATATTTAATTATCTCAGACGATAATTAAATTTCACAAATATCTGATTATCAAAAACGATAATCAGAAATCACAAATATTCGATTATCAAATCGAAAAAATATTTAATTATCTCAAACGATAATCAAATTTCACAAATATCTGATTATCAAAAACGATAATCAGAAATCACAAATATTCGATTATCAAATCGAAAAATATTTAATTATCTCAAACGATAATCAAATTTCACAAATATCTGATTATCAAAAACGATAATCAGAAATCACAAATATTCGATTATCAAATCGAAAAATATTTAATTATCTCAAACGATAATCAAATTTCACAAATATCTGATTATCAAAAACGATAATCAGAAATCACAAATATTCGATTATCAAATCGAAAAATATTTAATTATCTCAAACGATAATCAAATTTCACAAATATCTGATTATCAAAAACGATAATCAGATATCACAAATACTCGATTATCAAATCGAAAAATATTTAATTATCTCAAACGATAATCAAATTTCACAAATATCTGATTATCAAAAACGATAATCAGAAACACAAACATTCGATTAATCAAATCGAAAAATATTTAATTATCTCAGACGATAATTAAATTTCACAAATATCTGATTATCAAAAACGATAATCAGAAATCACAAATATTCGATTATCAAATCGAAAAATATTTAATTATCTCAGACGATAATTAAATTGGAAAATATTTAATTATCACAAAGGATAATCAAATTTCACAAATATCTGATTATCAAAACGATAATCAGAAGCACAAACATCTAATTATCAAAAACGATAATCAGAAGTCATAAATATTCAATTAACGAGTCCGGAATTAACCGAAGTAGTAAAAGTATGGTTCCATACTCCTTACTTTTGCTAAATCGTTTAAATCTCTTTATCGTTTTCTTGAAAGTGCAGAATTGTGTGTTTTAAAAATAACATTTCACATTCTCAAACGGACAAGTCCGGAATTAAGCGAATCGGTAAAAGAAAGGGGTCATAGTCCTCGATTTTTCTGAAACGTTTAAATCGCTTCCTCGTTCTTTTGAAAATGCAAACTGTAAGAATTTTGAAAACAATTTTAATTTATATTTTTGAAACAACTTTTAAAAATAAAAAATTTTGAAAACACGTGATTAAATTAGCAATATCAGTATTGCGGGAGAACCGCTTGTAAATCCATTTCAAAATTGACGAGTACTGAAGTTAACACGTCAAAATCTCATCAAAATAACTGGCATCAAAATATAATACCAAATGAATTTTCATTCATCAAAAATGTCACAAGAATCTTCTCAAAGATAGAAAGGGATATCATACCCTAAACTTGTATTCATAACAAGTCAATAACACATGAATTCACCAATACACATAAATTGACGAAACTTGTCAATAGAAATCACGAAAATTGGTGAAGCACAAATTCTAGAAATCATCACAAGAAATCCAGAAAACACATGAAGGGGGGGAAGGCCTAGCATAAAAATGGGAGTATGAAAACTCCAAAACACCGGTATCACATGAACGAGACGCTATCTCTTGGTGGGTAACCAATAAAGTTTCACACAGGAATGGTCCGAAGACCGTAGGGCGCTACCCTACAACAAAGCGGGGTCTAGTCTCCCTCGCAGACAAAGAGACATCGCATAATCGCTAGTCTAAATCATAAAAAGAAAAGGGGAAAGGCCTATCACAAAAATGGGAGTATGAAAACTCACCGACCGGTATCACATGACGAGACGCTATCTCATGGAAGCCATCCATTAAATTTTTCACACAGGAATGGCCCGAAGGCCGTAGGGCGCTACCCTACAACAAAGCGGGGTTTAGTCTCCCTCGCAGACAAAGAGACATCGCACAGTTGCTAGTCTAAATCACAAAAATCACACAAAGAGTATCCAGACAACCCTCAAAGCCCAAGAGATATGTGTGAGACGAAATCACACCGATGAGGCCTAGTCTAACCGTGCAATATGTGTGAGACGAAATCACACACTGGTGTCTAGACAATCCTCAAAGCCCAAGAGATATGTGTGAGACGAAATCACACCGATGAGGTCCAGTCTAAATCATAAAAATGATCGTCATGATCATAAAGAAGTGTCAACCACACCAAGCTAGTAAATATATGAGTTTAGCTTCATGTCCCATAACCACTTGCTTAACTTAAATATTTACGAACAAGCTGTAAATCTTCACTAGGAAATTGTCACGAAAAGGGTTCAATCGAACAAGTCCAGGAGTTAACCGACGAAGTAAACGCAAGCGTTTCATACCACTTGTTTTACTAGGCCGTTTAATTCAATTTCTCATACGAGTGAAATAAAGGCTGGTATATATTAATAGATTGGAAAACGATTTAGGAAAAGAGCTTTGTAGTAAAATAATTTTTGAAATCGTTTGGAAAAAGGGATTTTAATATTTACTACTAGTATAGAAAACCTTTATATTTTTAAAATGACAAATCACAAAAATGATTGTAGAAACAATCAATCACAAGAATTCACATACGAAGATGTGAATGGAATCCAGAGAAATCGATACTGAATCCATCAGAAAGTATGTTCACAAAAATCCCGAAGAAAATGTCATCAAAGTTGCTAATAAATGATAGCAACAAATCGGGGAAATGATCAAGAATCGATCAAATTAGGAAACCAACAGCAAGCAAAATCAGAGTCTTGAAAATCAAGAAATCAGCAATTTCTCAAAAACAAAGTGACCGAAGTCGAAGGGAAATCCAGATGAGGAAAACACAAAATATCAAGTTCAAAATCGCTGAGATTCAAACTAGATGTGAATGAGAAATCAAAATCACTCAATTTGCAACTGGTCCAGCTATTTTTCATCACAGTGTAACAGGTACACAATGACACTCATAGCATAGAACAAAAGTGGAACAAAGTCCAAAAGTCAAAATGGCTTTAATTTGCCAAATTAAAACAAAATCAACATCGGCTAAATCAATTCAAAGCCGAAAACGCAAGAATAAGCGTTAGGAATTCATACCTAACAGTCAAAAATAGTCATATGTAAAGATGAGAGATAAAACATCGACAAATAGTTGTAACACATGCTCCATCTAAGTTATGTTTTATAATTGTCCTAAACCCCAAGCTCTGATACCAAGCTGTGACGCCCCACCTCTATACCCACGCTAGCCAAGAACACTACGGTGTAGTGCTGTCAACTAGCACGGAGAATGAGGCTGTTGAGGAGCGACCATCTATGTAATTGCCTTGTGCGAGCACCGATATGTCAGATAATAAAACATTGCATTTCATTTTTAGAGGAAACCCGACATACCGATACAAACTCAAAGCTACTACACAGTGGCTATAATAGTTTAGGACAATAGATATAAAAATAACACAGATAACATAAATGCGGAATAAAGATGGAACGAAAAGTCTCATATATACAATAACTGATATCAGTTACAATACATTTGACACAATACAAATGATACAACTACAATTGTCGACTCAAGAAGTTATATATACAAGTACATTATCGACTAATATACATGAATACATTATCATCTTAAAACAGACACACTGACTACTTCAACAGGACGAAGACCACTTCAAATGATATAAAAAGTCTTCATAGCTCTAGCAGCAACCCAAAGCTAGAAATCTACAACCTGTAAATACTCGGTCTGACCCGAGTATTACATTCAAAAGAAAATAATACTCGGATCAGTCTAATTCAAAATCAGTTATTAGAGCATAGAAGCAATAATAATCAATCTCAATATAGATGACAGTCACAGAAATCTCGTATATCCAACTCTCGATACGAGAATTGGATAACGGCAGATATAACACTAAACAGTGTTTCTCCACAAAACAGAAATCCAAAGCAGTTTAAGCAATTGAAATGTCAATTTAAAAATATCAATGCTAATTGGCTGCAGTACACGCTAACGTGTACTGCCTCGCCAATACAGCCTACGAATTACGCAATAGATTGATGAATTAAGAACAAAAGAGATATCGATTAAAATCTGTCAATTCGGTGTGGCTGCAGTGCACGCACGCGTGCACTGCCTCGCCACAACAGAGGATAAAGTCACCACAAGGGACAAGGGTAAAACTGCTACGAAAATGCAGCAGGTCAGCAAGTGCTCAGGGATGAACAGATGCAAGCGAAAAATGGCACATGGATAAGCAGTGTATACCCTAGTACAACCAAAATTGAAATAAGTCAAGCATATATAGATATGCAGTGCCAAAGTGAACCAAGTCACAATGTCACAGCGAGATCAAGTGACAGTGGCAATCACAGGACAGACATGTCAAAGCAGTGAAACCAGGGTGGGCAATAATGAATGCAGAGGAATGCATGCAACTGATGACAACTAAAACCAGATCACAAGCAACTACAAAAGCTCACCACCACAACATCGATGAAGAACATGAATGCAGATTCAAGGCTGTCACAAACGAGTATGGACAGTGACACAGTGAAGTGCAAACATCATAAACAAGTGAATAGCTAAATGCAACTCAAGTGAAGATACCAACTACATAAAAGTTCAAGTGAATCGAGTTCAGATATGCAACTCAATATAGCAACACAGTGAACTGCAGTGAAACTACAGCAATGACCAAAGCCAGACATAATGAAGTCGAGCAAGTCGAACTACCACAAGTGATCGAGAGGGAACATGATCAGCAGACCAAAGTCCACGCCATAAAAACATTAAGAATGCAGACGACCAAATATGCAAACTAGATAGCGATGACTGGACATGTGAAGTGTAAAAGATCAAAGAAATACAACTTAATATGAATCAGTGAAGCAAGCATTGGTCGAGCAGACAAAGCTCAGTGAAACTCAAGAATGTACACAAGTTTGACCGAAGGCCCAAGAACAGCAAGTAAACAGTGATTAAAGTGTGAAACAGATGTGAAGTAGGACTTGAAGTATAACAGTGAACATCACCAGAATCAAGTGCAACCAGACAAGATAGTAATAACAGTGAACAGGTACAAGTACAACAGTGAATCATCTACAGGTTCAAGTGTCTAATGATCCAGACTACAGTGAAGGCAGAGACCAAACAACTTCAAATGCAATGCAATCATGATCAAAGAACAAAGAAACAAAACTGCAGAGAAGTCATCAGAAGTTCAAGCAATATCACAGGTGATGAACAACAGGAATGGTATCAAGTTCAATGCAACATGATGCAACAACATTATAGATAGTGAAGATCAAAGTCAGGCATCAACATATCATAAATCAATGTCAAGGCCATAGTCAACAACCAGTTCAAACAAGTCCAACATCACAATGTCAGAATATAGGCAGTGGCAACAAGGTCATGAACAAAGTCAGGCCGAAGTCAATTCTCAAGTAGTTTGACAAAGAAAAGAATTCACAGTATAGGTCGAAATCATGGGACAGCAAGTTGAGTAATACCAGTAAACAAAAACATCAACTACATGAACAAAGTCAAAGTCGAGATGAACAAGTCAGGTTGTATGAATATTAGACCAGAGAAGATGAAATGATC
Source organism: Allium fistulosum (assembly GCA_030737815.1). Classification (NCBI taxonomy): domain Eukaryota; kingdom Viridiplantae; phylum Streptophyta; class Magnoliopsida; order Asparagales; family Amaryllidaceae; genus Allium; species Allium fistulosum. The sequence continues at coordinate 77,212,883 of CM060908.1, read as the reverse complement.
AACTATCTACACAAGTATCAATCAAACCAGCAAGTCAAAGAAGCCAGAAAATCACGTTAACAAGTTAGGATGGAAATTCACGAAATCGACAATACCAGAAATCCCAATCGCAAGCATCAATTTCTCAAATCAGCCGAAAAATCGCAAATTTGAACAATTTAGCACAAACGAAAATCACAGTGCTCGAATTAGATGTGAGTAGGGGGATTTACTCACCTCAGTTCGGTCGAGAGTGGAAGTTTTGAAGCTTCAATCCAGCTGAAATCATCTCGCGTGACGATGATTTGAAAACGAGATATCGTAGCCCTAATTCAGTTGAACGAGATAGATGAGGCCGCCATTAATGTTCGTCTCGTTTGTGATTTAGGGTTCGTGAAAATGAAAATAAAAAGAGGGAGGGAACGAGTGATTGAATGAACGAAAATTGAGAGGGGGATCGATTATTTGTCTTGAAAATTTTCACGGCCCCAAACACATATGGGCCACGATTTTTATAAAGCCCAAAAATCCTTTTAACAAAAATCTTACTATTGAATTTCAATCCAATTTGAAAAGAATTCAAACCGGATAAGAAGAGAATTTCAATTCGATCAAAATGTCAATAGCTTATTAGCAACCAGATTAGATCGTCAAGAGGCGATAATTAAATGGGTACAAAATGTCGGGTTGTTACAGTAACGACCCGTAAATTTCGACAATTAAATTTGTTAATTTAATAGGAGTTTGTAATTAAATTTAGAAGAAAAAAACTACTTATAGTAATTCGAAGTTAATTCAAATGATTTTAAGTAGTGAAAAGAATTTTACCTGTATATGAATTGAATATAAGGATTTAAGGAAAATATTAAACTGATATAATGTAATAAACATTGTTAACAGTAAATGGAATATGATAATAAGAACAATTGCAGGTTTTGTATTTATGGGCAAATTAATATTGATAGGTAATAATTGTTGTAGAGAATAAATTTCAAATGTTAAAATTTGTAAAATGGTGACAACTATTGTCCGTTAACAATGCATGTAATTAATAGCGATTAAAATGAAATTAATCATTGTTTTTTTTGTAAGTTAAGAGAATAACTGGAAATTTTGAAGGTAAAATCAATATAAAGGTTAACTATATGCATAAGATGGAAAGTTGAACAGAATTCTAATAAATGATAATAATGGAAAACGTATACAATCAATGTAGGTAATTAGTAATTACAATGTTGTTGAAATTATTAAACGTTTCTTGTGACAATTAATAAATAACGAAAGGAGTAAGCGTATTTATTTAGAGTATTAATTACAATCGGATTGGGAATTTAAGCAACAATGTAATGCAAGGTAATTAATGCTAAATTTAAGTAAATAATAATGAATAGTGGTTTGAATAACGATTAATTCAAAATTTGTAAACATATATTATAAATTACCTACTTATTGTTAATGAAATTTGAATTGGTAATAAGTAATAAGGAAATAAATGTTACACTAATGGAAATGAAGTAACGTTCGTTTAAATGTTGAGTAATAGTAAGGTCGTATTTATTATTAGCATTACTTTAATAATAATGGTTAATTGTGAAATTTATGCAAGAAGTATGTAAAATAGTAACTAAGAAAGGAATACGTATAAATTGATTATGACCTAAATTTAAGTGTAAGTTAAAAAGTGAAATTGAATTTAATACATTAAATTTGGAAACTTATTTTAATAAATTAGATTCAATTTATAATGAAGGGGGTTATTTTAAGAAATTGAAATTACTATGGTTTGGTAAATTTAGTTACTTTAAAATTTAGAAGGGAATTGGTTTAAAGAATTATGAATTAATGAGTAAATCAAGATGATGAACTTTATGAATTTTTGAAGTTGAACCTTTAATAATGAGTTAATTTGTTAATTTATAATTGTTGGACTTATTGAAATAAATGAAATGAAAATTTAATTATTACGTTAAATTAAAAATTTAGTTGAATAATGGGAAATATTTATGTAATAATTTTAAATCCAATGGCAAGCCTCCTATTTGAAATATGAATGGAATAATTATGGGTAAAGTAAAATTTATGGAAATTTTGGAAATTTACCTATAATTTTGAATTTTATGAAATTTAAGAGTTATATTGATTTAATCTTTAATAAATTGACATTTAAAAATTGTTAAATCATTTTAAATGTTTGAAAATTTTTAAGTGATAAAATTTGCCAATTCCGAAACTGAAATATAAAAATTGGATTTATTTACTAATTCTTAATTTATTTAATTAATATAAAAATAGCCATTTTTGTCACTGACTCGGATTTCGACGAAACTAGTTTCATCGGATCCGTATCAGTGAATTATTATAGGGTTTCAAGTTTTGTAACGATCGGACTTGTCGTTTGATCGTACGAACGCGAAACGCCTTGAAATCGATTTAATTGAAATCAATTTTTGAAATCAATTTGAGAATTTCTTTTTCAGCATAACTCCTTCATACAATGGAATTTGGACGTGAAACTTTTTCCATCGCGCTCAGAATATTTTAAAACACCTATTTTGATATATGGATTTACTCAATTTCGTTCCGGGGTCAGAACGGGCTTTTCGGGCCATAGTTTGTTCCGCACGTTCATCTATCAAGTCTATCTACTCTATCTCTAACCTACCTATATAAACACAGTTATAAACCCTAACCTCCCTAATCTTCATTTGTCTGTACGTATAATTCATCTTCTTCTTAGCTCCTCATTCCAATGGCAGACAAAACCAAATTCCCAAATTCCAAAATCTAATTTCAAAAAAAAAATCGAGATTTATGCGCTTCGGGTCGCGCTTGGGGTTTCAAGGGGAAAAACCCTGGAGCTACTTCGTGTCACGAAGAAAATGACTCGGGTCTCCGGGTCGTTTTGGCAAAAACTCGAAGCAGGCATCGGGTATTTGAGGCGGCGGACCGGGTTGAACTCGAAGTCGACTCAGGACCAGAATTTTCCAATCTTCAAATTTTCATAACTTTTGCATACGGACTCGGATTTGGACGCGGTTTCTTTTGTTAGGATTGTATTAAAATTCCAGATCTTTTGACGCTGGTTTGGACGAATTCTGAGACTGTAAAATTTTTGGGTTTAAATTGAATTTAAATTCAAAAGGTGAGTGTTTTAACCCACTCACAACCTCTAAGATTTCTAATGTTTGTTAAATTAAATTTTGATGTGATTTAAAATTTATCTATGATTGTTTGGGCATATATTTAATCATCATCTCAGTTAGATAACATTTAGTTAAATTTAATTGTTATTTAATTATATTATTGCATAAAATTTGCGAGTTAAATTTATTTATTATTGCATATAAACTGCCAGTGGAACAGTTATTAATTTTTTTTGAATATAAACTATTTGTTGATGCCTGTTATATTTTATATGCTTTATATTGATGTTTTGTTTAAATTGGATGATGATTGTAATAAATGGTTGTTTATTGATATTTGGATGAATGGATGCTATATTTTATATTGTATAAACTGCAAGTTATTATGCATTTTCATTTCATTCGGGATTGCGGTTTGAAATGATATATAACCGTAAACTTTTATTTTTAAATTACGGATTGAAATGATAAATATCTGTATCACTTGACCATAGGATAGAAAATTATATACAGGCACCGTGGTCTATATATAAAATATTTTAAAGTGATTTTTCTATGGTTTGGAAAGAAATATACGGTTTAATAAATATTAAATTTTGATATTATATAAATATTATTTTATATATGGTTAAATTCTAAAATTTAAGCTATGTATAACTTGATGATGTTTTAAGTTTGATTTACGAATATTTCAAGTTTGAGCTTTATTTAAGTGATATTGAATTTATTAAATAAATATTTCTAAACTAAATAATAGTAAATTGAATTAAGGTATATATAAGATTATCATATTTGGTTGGGAATTTTGGAATATTTAAAGACTTGAAATATATCAAAATTTAAATGTTTTATTGAAATTAAGGTATTATTGTTTTTCAAAGTATTGGTTTCGAAATTGTTATAACTTTGAAAGTAATATGGTTTGAAAAATGAATTTATTTGAAATAGAATTTATTTAAGAATTATCTTTAAATATATTGATTTGAAACCGATTGAAATTTTGAGATTAAGAATATGACTGCATTTTGTGATTTGGGTTTAAGATGGTTTTAAAGAATATTCCAAGTTTTATAATTAAAAGTGTAACGACCCCGAATTTTATGAATATTTAAATTGATAATTAATTCAGTTTTTGAATTAAATTGTAAAATTTATCGATAAATGAATTCGAGCTTCCCCGAATCCAAATAAAAATATATTAAATCATTTTAAAATTTTAGAAATCGTATATATATATATGAATTTATAGAGTTGTGCCTATATGAATAGATTTGAAATGATATATATATATATATATATAAATATTGAGAAATACAAGAAAGTATTTAAGTTGAAAATAAATATCTTAAAATTTTAGTTATATGAACTATAAAGATATGAAATAAACACGGTAATCAAATTAGTTAAATTAAAACCACAACAAAACCAAAGTATGTATGTATGTATACAAAGTATAAGGATGAGAAAAGAAAACAAACATATATATTAAGTATGAACACTTGAGAAAAATATAAGTATATGAAAGGCTTGCAAAGTAGAAGCCACCAGACTTTTCTCTAAGGCAATGTCTAACATCAAAAAAATAAAACAAACAGGTTATATTCATGTACAAGCTGAAATGTAAACCTGGAAGTAAACAAGAAAACGAAAACAAGACAGTGTAAATACAAACAAGTTGTACAAGCCTAATTAATACAAGTACCTACAGCTGAAATGAAAGGAAAATAAAAATGATATAGGTACATACGAAATAAGATAAAGAATGAGTGTTTGTAGACACGAAGGAGGCTAGCATTTAATGTTATTATCTCTAGTACATAATATTGATCATATCAGCCTCCAAAGAAATGAAATATCTCTGACCAAACCAAGTATCACTTGTACAAATTGTATACCCAATAACTCATTTCCATATATCAACTTCTTCATTTTTCTTGGTTCGTCCATCACAACTAAGTAACTTCTGAAGTAAGGTTCAAACATAAACAAAAAAATTCAGTTTAAAACAACAATCTACCCAAATCAAAACCAGAGATCAAAAGAAGGAAGAAAGATGCCAGTTTTTCAAAAGCCTGTTTCAACAGAAATAAAGTTCTGTTCTTCTTTCTTTTCGAAATCAGGTGAGCAACTCACCTATTCTTGCCTATACTCTTTGATATGGTATTGATGCTTAAAAGGTGATCTGGAATGTTGTTAAATATGCATGTATGTTTGAATGTATCAATGCATGCATGTTTTGAATGTTTGGATGTATATGTTCATACCTCTGTTGCAAATAACAGACACAAGATTTCACATGAAAATCCTCATCTCAATGAATAAGCAGATTCAAGTTGTAAACTTTAAAAGGGAAAATGTTTGTGTTATCTAAACTTTGATTTAAAATATTATAAAAATATATATACACTTATGAATATAATCAGAAAAGAATAAAAAGAAAAGAAAATGGAATACACAGGAAACAATCTTTTCTAAACCAAAAATTTAAGAATTTTAGTTTCAAGTTTTGGTTATATATCTGTATTCGAATTTGGGAAATATGATTTTTGATCAAGAAAACATGATTTTTAATTTAGTAGTTGTTAATATATGTTGGGTTGAACTGTTTTGGGTATTTCGTTGATCATCGGCAATCTAAGACGATTCGAAGCTCTGGGTCGCTGTCGTAGGTAGCTTAGGGGGTGGTGGTTGCAGGAAAAATAGGGGGATGATGGCCAGATATCGATGGCGACAGCGGTGAGTAATTTCTTTCTGTAAACCTAGTTTGACTGAGCATTGGTATCTCGATTCGTTCGTCCCCCATAGTGCATCGAGTTGCACGCAACTCTAAGTGGTGGAAGAGGGGAGGTAGTCGAAGTCGTAGCCGGAATTTCATGAACTCTGGTGGACGAGGCGTCGAGTTTGACGCATTTCCAGGTTTTGAGACGACATTTGGTTCGAGTGTTCCAGGTTTTGAATTTTTACTCGAATTTCGATCTCGAGGTGGTGATGAGGTTCTGATGGTCGGAGTTGGATCTGGGGAGGATGGTCGACGTGTTCGACAACGTTGTGGTGCTGGAAGATCGCCAGAGGCGAAGTGCACGTGCATGTGCACTCTGGTGTTTGTGGTGTTGTTTGCCTGGAAGGAGCAGAGGGATTCGCGCGTCGAACTCGAGTCAATCGAGTATATTACTCGAAGCAGGAAGGGAATGACTCGAAGTCACTTTAGTCTGGGCTCGAAGCAGTTTAGACGATTTGAGTATGTTGTGTTCCAGGCTTTTGTTTAAGGTATAGCCTGGCAGTTTCTTGATTTCAAAGAACAATATAAAATCTGAACGAATTTAAAACCATGTTTAATTAGAATTTTTAAAATCTGAATTCAAATTGGAAATTTGAATCTTAGGATTTGAAAATGGACTAAAGTTATTTTTAATCAATTAAATAATGTTAAAGGTTAGTTAATTAATATAAAGAATGTTTAATGGTTAATTAACTTTTAAAGTTTAAAGTTAATCTATTTGTTGAAGGAGATTAATTACTTGAAGTGAATTATTTAATAAAAGTAATTAAGGTAAATTTGTTAATAATTTAAGTTTGATTAACTAACTAATTAAAGAATAATTAATTAGAGGATAATTAATTATGTGGTTAATAAATTAAGGTTGATAAATTAATTAAGGTTGATTAATTAATAAATAAATGTTGATGAATTATAATTAAAGGTGAATTAATTTATTTTTGGTTAATTAATAAATGATTAAAGAGTAATTAATCAAAATGATTTGTGATTTATTAATGTTAATTAACCAGGATTAGTAATTCATAAGAAATTAATCTGATTTGAATTAATCAGATATTAATTGATTTTACTTATGAATATTTGGATTCTATTGATTTGATTGTTTGATATCCCTGATTGTGATACTTTGTGATATATCCTGATTATATTATGATCTGAAATTTACTTATCTGTGATGTATATATTGGTATATGAATATGAAACCTTTGACCTACAGAACGACACTTGAATTTCGATGCGACAGGGAGTCGGATTCCAGTTGGTTATCCGAAACCCACATCGAAGTGTAATAATGAATCTTTGTGACTGATAAATTTATTTTATCTATGAATCTGTGAATGAAGATAAGCGTTATCGATTTTACCGCTTATCGATATTGATATATCTGTGATGATTGATGATGTTGCACTATTGTGTAAAACCCCTGGACTACACCATACACACACAAATATGGATTTCACGTGGAAATCGGTTAAATCACAGTTGATTTAAAATTAATGTTTTTGAAATTTAAATTTAAATTTCAATTGATTTTGAAATTAGAAACTTGGGTTTAAAGTGAAAAGATTTTGAAATGGAATTCAAAGATAAAAGTTATTTCGAATAACTTAATCGAGTTTTGAAAATTTAAATAATTTGATTTAAATTTGAATTCAAGTTTGAAATTGAATTCTATGATTTGAAACTAGGGATTAAAGATGCTGTATAAGTTATATGGGTTAAACCATTTTAAATGTATTGATTTGGGAACTTGAATTTAATTCAAGGGTTTTAACTCGTGTGAATATAACTAGATTTTTCTGATAACAAAACTATTTGTTTTCAAATAGTAAAAGCTTTCACAAAAGTAATGAACTTCCAAGTTGTGTTGAAAGAATTTCAAGTTTGAAATGGAATTGAAATGTTTTGAAAAATATGAAATGAGTCTTTGATTTCAAAGACCGGATGAGTTAATCTAACTTGAATTGGAATTGTTTTGAAAGACTGAATGAATCTTTGGAAACGAGTTTTAAAAGCTATAAGTTAAATCTTGACTTAAAGATTTAACGAGTTAACCCATATTGAAATGGAAATTGATTTGAAAATCTGTGAATGAATCTTTGTGAACGGGGTAAACTTTGTGAATTAAATCTTTTTGTTTAAAAGATTAAAGGTGTGGAAATTGTTTAAACCAGTGAAGGTTTTTGAAATGAATCTTTTTGTTTAAAAGATTGGAAATGGTAATTTGTTTTACCATTCGAATGAAAAGTTTTGGGCTTTAAGCTGTGATTTAACTGAGACCCCAGTATCCATATGATTTTTTTTAATTGCGCTCGTTATTCGGTTTAGCCGGGAGAGGACCTTTGTGTCATATAACCCATTCCGAATAGTGATACGACGATATGGATCGCATTTGAAGACCGGTGGTGAAGACCGGGTATTTGCGAGAACGATAGGATGACCTATCGATTGTCTCTGCACTGAGTCACGCCGGTATAGAGATTTCCTAAGTGATGGGAAATCCGATCGAGATTGTGAATACCCGGATTTGCAAGGGCTTCTTTGGAAGTGCCTTCGGTTCTGTTCGAACCCGGAACAGACTTGTATGGATGTATGTCTGACGTTACACTTTGAGATGTAAAGCTGGTTTCTATCAAATACATTTCTGTTGGTGGCGGAGAATTTATTCTCTTAGCTTAACACCCTTCTCTGAGACGTACGAGCTCAGAGGTTATGTAGTTGAAATTTATCAGCGATATATCCCAATCTGGTAATGTGGCATACGAAGTGCTGCTGATCATTGGTTGATCAAAGCGTGGCTTTGTGAAAAAGCGTGGCTTTGTGAAAAAGCGTAGTTTTGTGGACGAGACTTCGTCGAGCCTCACAACCCGGTAATGGTCGAAATAGGAATGTTGCGACAAAGGTTTGTAGGGGTAGCGCCCCTAGGGTATGTCATTTCCTTCTGGATAAAAGGTGATATCATGGTATGGAGCCCAGATATTTTACCTATGTGGATGCTGCACAGTTATTATACTTTGTGGTTGTTGCTTTATGATCGAGACGTCTCGGATAAAGGTCGGTGACGACCGGGGGATGACATAACTCGTGTGTTAGTTACCTAGTTACAGCTCGGTTAGAGCGTGAGGTAGCGTCGGCCTTTTGTTTGCAGAGATCCGGTTAGGATCCGGGGCGTCTTTCCAGAGGCGTCTATTTCGGTAAGGAAGTTCCTTAGCCTGATCATTTGTTGGAAATCCAAAGAAACAATACGAACCCTGTACGGTTTTAGTTGTATTACCTGCTATGGAATGTGGCGGTAACCTGCTATTGAACGTAGTAGCTATAGTAGGCATACAACAATGGTTGTATGCTGGCTAAGATTTATATTATATTTTCGAAATGGTTTTCGACACTATGCACTAATGATAATAATATCGAATGATTTTGCATAGTAAGCATTTTTGACTATCATAAGAAGAAATCTCCTCCAATTCTGCGTTTGCATTGTGTGTGTGGTGGGAGGTCTTATGATAGTTTCATTTTCGAAAAGCATTGCGGGTTTTCAATGTTTAAAAGCCTTTGTTGCTTGTTTTAAAAGATAGACTGTTTTTGTTGCTCACACCAGTCCCATGACTGATCCGGAGTTTATTGTTCCCTTCCTAAACTCTGGGTGCCCACTATTTTCCACACGGGCAGTCTAGAGTTGGGTTTTTCAGATATTCAGGTTTAGTAGATTATCTGGAGCTAGTTCAGTTCTTGGAATTCATGGACTGACATTGCTTATCTTGGAGCATTCTATTGGAGACATTCTATCCGCTGCTGGTGTTATCTATTTTCTTTCCGCTGCTATTTCTTGTATCATATCTCTGATGTATATAGATATTCATTGTATCATCATTGTATCTGGATATTGTATCAGATGTTGTATATCTATATTCTTTTTCTTTTCCGCTGTGTTGTTTACTTAATGTTGTTATAAGCTCCGACGACTCGGATTTGAACGCTCGAATCTACGACATTCGAGTACGATGTAAAGTATGGATGTCGATTTTCGAACGTGAAAATTCGGATCGTTACATGTGGTATCAGAGCTAAGGTTGAACTTTAGCTCAGGAGTATAACACGTTAAGTAGCTCATTAGAGATAGAGTGAAGTAAACTCTAGAATGAGTAATCTCTAAGATATCCGTCCGTATGCCTCAGTAAATTCTCTTGCTATCTACTGATAGTAAGTATGAGTGCGAGAAGAGGATGAGATAGGGGACAGGGGATTACGACTGTAAATGATCAATACTCTGTAACAACGAGGAAGCAATCTTTTCTCTATCAATCTCTTTTGTTCAGCCTCTTTTCTCAATTCTTCGATAGTTCCTGGTAGATTCAGGAAGGAGATTCGATATATAAATATGGGACATAAACTCCAGAATAGGCCAAATTTGTTTGTTGGATGTATTGTTTGCTTTGATTGCTATGGCTGATAGGTATACTTTAGTTTTAAACTGAAAGTTTTGAAATTGTATCCATATATCTATCTATTTCTTTGGGTCCGGATATATTCTACGAATGGTTAGTTATCATTTCGAACTAACCGATGCCACTGTATACTTCGTAGATCTGGATAACCCGAGTATCTTGTGAAGTGTTAAAACGGATTCGTTCTTGTATCTATTATCAATATTCTGATTTGGTAAACCAAATGCAGAATAGATGTTCAGTTGATTTGATGAAACATTCTCCATCTATCTTTGTGTCTCCCTGGCAAATTTCGAGGACGAAATTCTTTTAAGGGGGAAAGTCTGTAACGACCCCGAATTTTATGAATATTTAAATTGATAATTAATTCAGTTTTTGAATTAAATTGTAAAATTTATCGATAAATGAATTCGAGCTTCCCCGAATCCAAATAAAAATATATTAAATCATTTTAAAATTTTAGAAATCGTATATATATATATATATATGAATTTATAGAGTTGTGCCTATATGAATAGATTTGAAATGATATATATATATATATATATATAAATATTGAGAAATACAAGAAAGTATTTAAGTTGAAAATAAATATCTTAAAATTTTAGTTATATGAACTATAAAGATATGAAATAAACACGGTAATCAAATTAGTTAAATTAAAACCACAACAAAACCAAAGTATGTATGTATGTATACAAAGTATAAGGCTGAGAAAAGAAAACAAACATATATATTAAGTATGAACACTTGAGAAAAATATAAGTATATGAAAGGCTTGCAAAGTAGAAGCCACCGAACTTTTCTCTAAGGCAATGTCTAACATCAAAAAAATAAAACAAATAGGTTATATTCATGTACAAGCTGAAATGTAAACCTGGAAGTAAACAAGAAAACGAAAACAAGACAGTGTAAATACAAACAAGTTGTACAAGCCTAATTAATACAAGTACCTACAGCTGAAATGAAAGGAAAATAAAAATGATATAGGTACATACGAAATAAGATAAAGAATGAGTGTTTGTAGACACGAAGGAGGCTAGCATTTAATGTTATTATCTCTAGTACATAATATTGATCATATCAGCCTCCAAAGAAATGAAATATCTCTGACCAAACCAAGTATCACTTGTACAAATTGTATACCCAGTAACTCATTTCCATATATCAACTTCTTCATTTTTCTTGGTTCGTCCATCACAACTAAGTAACTTCTGAAGTAAGGTTCAAACATAAACAAAAAAATTCAGTTTAAAACAACAATCTACCCAAATCAAAACCAGAGATCAAAAGAAGGAAGAAAGATGCCAGTTTTTCAAAAGCCTGTTTCAACAGAAATAAAGTTCTGTTCTTCTTTCTTTTCGAAATCAGGTGAGCAACTCACCTATTCTTGCCTATACTCTTTGATATGGTATTGATGCTTAAAAGGTGATCTGGAATGTTGTTAAATATGCATGTATGTTTGAATGTATCAATGCATGCATGTTTTGAATGTTTGGATGTATATGTTCGTACCTCTGTTGCAAATAACAGACACAAGATTTCACATGAAAATCCCCATCTCAATGAATAAGCAGATTCAAGTTGTAAACTTTAAAAGGGAAAATGTTTGTGTTATCTAAACTTTGATTTAAAATATTATAAAAATATATATACACTTATGAATATAATCAGAAAAGAATAAAAAGAAAAGAAAATGGAATACACAGGAAACAATCTTTTCTAAACCAAAAATTTAAGAATTTTAGTTTCAAGTTTTGGTTATATATCTGTATTCGAATTTGGGAAATATGATTTTTGATCAAGAAAACATGATTTTTAATTTAGTAGTTGTTAATATATGTTGGGTTGAACTGTTTTGGGTATTTCGTTGATCATCGGCAATCTAAGACGATTCGAAGCTCTGGGTCGCTGTCGTAGGTAGCTTAGGGGGTGGTGGTTGCAGGAAAAATAGGGGGATGATGGCCAGATATCGATGGCGACAGCGGTGAGTAATTTCATTCTGTAAACCTAGTTTGACTGAGCATTGGTATCTCGATTCGTTCGTCCCCCATAGTGCATCGAGTTGCACGCAACTCTAAGTGGTGGAAGAGGGGAGGTAGTCGAAGTCGTAGCCGGAATTTCATGAACTCTGGTGGACGAGGCGTCGAGTTTGACGCATTTCCAGGTTTTGAGACGACATTTGGTTCGAGTGTTCCAGGTTTTGAATTTTTACTCGAATTTCGATCTTGAGGTGGTGATGAGGTTCTGATGGTCGGAGTTGGATCTGGGGAGGATGGTCGACGTGTTCGACAACGTTGTGGTGCTGGAAGATCGCCAGAGGCGAAGTGCACGTGCATGTGCACTCTGGTGTTTGTGGTGTTGTTTGCCTGGAAGGAGCAGAGGGATTCGCGCGTCGAACTCGAGTCAATCGAGTATATTACTCGAAGCAGGAAGGGAATGACTCGAAGTCACTTTAGTCTGGGCTCGAAGCAGTTTAGACGATTTGAGTATGTTGTGTTCCAGGCTTTTGTTTAAGGTATAGCCTGGCAGTTTCTTGATTTCAAAGAACAATATAAAATCTGAACGAATTTAAAACCATGTTTAATTAGAATTTTTAAAATCTGAATTCAAATTGGAAATTTGAATCTTAGGATTTGAAAATGGACTAAAGTTATTTTTAATCAATTAAATAATGTTAAAGGTTAGTTAATTAATATAAAGAATGTTTAATGGTTAATTAACTTTTAAAGTTTAAAGTTAATCTATTTGTTGAAGGAGATTACTTACTTGAAGTGAATTATTTAATAAAAGTAATTAAGGTAAATTTGTTAATAATTTAAGTTTGATTAACTAACTAATTAAAGAATAATTAATTAGAGGATAATTAATTATGTGGTTAATAAATTAAGGTTGATAAATTAATTAAGGTTGATTAATTAATAAATAAATGTTGATGAATTATAATTAAAGGTGAATTAATTTATTTTTGGTTAATTAATAAATGATTAAAGAGTAATTAATCAAAATGATTTGTGATTTATTAATGTTAATTAACTAGGATTAGTAATTCATAAGAAATTAATCTGATTTGAATTAATCAGATATTAATTGATTTTACTTATGAATATTTGGATTCTATTGATTTGATTGTTTGATATCCCTGATTGTGATACTTTGTGATATATCCTGATTATATTATGATCTGAAATTTACTTATCTGTGATGTATATATTGGTATATGAATATGAAACCTTTGACCTACAGAACGACACTTGAATTTCGATGCGACAGGGAGTCGGATTCCAGTTGGTTATCCGAAACCCACATCGAAGTGTAATAATGAATCTTTGTGACTGATAAATTTATTTTATCTATGAATCTGTGAATGAAGATAAGCGTTATCGATTTTACCGCTTATCGATATTGATATATCTGTGATGATTGATGATGTTGCACTATTGTGTAAAACCCCTGGACTACACCATACACACACAAATATGGATTTCACGTGGAAATCGGTTAAATCACAGATGATTTAAAATTAATGTTTTTGAAATTGAAATTTTAATTTCAATTGATTTTGAAATTAGAAACTTGGGTTTAAAGTGAAAAGCTTTTGAAATGGAATTTCAAAGATAAAAGTTATTTCGAATAACTTAATCGAGTTTTGAAAATTTAAATAATTTGATTTAAATTTGAATTCAAGTTTGAAATTGAATTCTATGATTTGAAACTAGGGATTAAAGATGATGTATAAGTTATATGGGTTAAACCATTTTAAATGTATTGATTTGGGAACTTGAATTTAATTCAAGGGTTTTAACTTGTGTGAATATAACTAGATTTTTCTGATAACAAAACTATTTGTTTTCAAATAGTAAAAGCTTTCACAAAAGTAATGAACTTCCAAATTGTGTTGAAAGAATTTCAAGTTTGAAATGGAATTGAAATGTTTTGAAAAATATGAAATGAGTCTTTGATTTCAAAGACCGGATGAGTTAATCTAACTTGAATTGGAATTGTTTTGAAAGACTGAATGAATCTTTGGAAACGAGTTTTAAAAGCTATAAGTTAAATCTTGACTTAAAGATTTAACGAGTTAACCCATATTGAAATGGAAATTGATTTGAAAATCTGTGAATGAATCTTTGTGAACGGGGTAAACTTTGTGAATTAAATCTTTTTGTTTAAAAGATTAAAGGTGTGGAAATTGTTTAAACCAGTGAAGGTTTTTGAAATGAATCTTTTTGTTTAAAAGATTGGAAATGGTAATTTGTTTTACCATTCGAATGAAAAGTTTTGGGCTTTAAGCTGTGATTTAACTGAGACCCCAGTATCCATATGATTTTTTTTAATTGCGCTCGTTATTCGGTTTAGCCGGGAGAGGACCTTTGTGTCATATAACCCATTCCGAATAGTGATACGACGATATGGATCGCATTTGAAGACCGGTGGTGAAGACCGGGTATTTGCGAGAACGATAGGATGACCTATCGATTGTCTCTGCACTGAGTCGCGCCGGTATAGAGATTTCCTAAGTGATGGGAAATCCGATCGAGATTGTGAATACCCGGATTTGCAAGGGCTTCTTTGGAAGTGCCTTCGGTTCTGTTCGAACCCGGAACAGACTTGTATGGATGTATGTCTGACGTTACACTTTGAGATGTAAAGCTGGTTTCTATCAAATACATTTCTGTTGGTGGCGGAGAATTTATTCTCTTAGCTTAACACCCTTCTCTGAGACGTACGAGCTCAGAGGTTATGTAGTTGAAATTTATCAGCGATATATCCCAATCTGGTAATGTGGCATACGAAGTGCTGCTGATCATTGGTTGATCAAAGCGTGGCTTTGTGAAAAAGCGTAGTTTTGTGGACGAGACTTCGTCGAGCCTCACAACCCGGTAATGGTCGAAACAGGAATGTTGCGACAAAGGTTTGTAGGGGTAGCGCCCCTAGGGTATGTCATTTCCTTCTGGATAAAAGGTGATATCATGGTATGGAGCCCAGATATTTTACCTATGTGGATGCTGCACAGTTATTATACTTTGTGGTTGTTGCTTTATGATCGAGACGTCTCGGATAAAGGTCGGTGACGACCGGGGGATGACATAACTCGTGTGTTAGTTACCTAGTTACAGCTCGGTTAGAGCGTGAGGTAGCGTCGGCCTTTTGTTTGCAGAGATCCGGTTAGGATCCGGGGCGTCTTTCCAGAGGCGTCTATTTCGGTAAGGAAGTTCCTTAGCCTGATCATTTGTTGGAAATCCAAAGAAACAATACGAACCCTGTACGGTTTTAGTTGTATTACCTGCTATGGAATGTGGCGGTAACCTGCTATTGAACGTAGTAGCTATAGTAGGCATACAACAATGGTTGTATGCTGGCTAAGATTTATATTATATTTTCGAAATGGTTTTCGACACTATGCACTAATGATAATAATATCGAATGATTTTGCGTAGTAAGCATTTTTGACTATCATAAGAAGAAATCTCCTCTAATTCTGCGTTTGCATTGTGTGTGTGGTGGGAGGTCTTATGATAGTTTCATTTTCGAAAAGCATTGCGGGTTTTCAATGTTTAAAAGCCTTTGTTGCTTGTATTAAAAGATAGACTGTTTTTGTTGCTCACACCAGTCCCATGACTGATCCGGAGTTTATTGTTCCCTTCCTAAACTCTAGGTGCCCACTATTTTCCACACGGGCAGTCTAGAGTTGGGTTTTTCAGATATTCAGGTTTAGTAGATTATCTGGAGCTATTTCAGTTCTTGGAATTCATGGACTGACGTTGCTTATCTTGGAGCATTCTATTGGAGACATTCTATCCGCTGCTGGTGTTATCTATTTTCTTTCCGCTGCTATTTCTTGTATCATATCTCTGATGTATATAGATATTCATTGTATCATCATTGTATCTGGATATTGTATCAGATGTTGTATATCTATATTCTTTTTCTTTTCCGCTGTGTTGTTTACTTAATGTTGTTATAAGCTCCGACGACTCGGATTTGAACGCTCGAATCTACGACATTCGAGTACGATGTAAAGTATGGATGTCGATTTTCGAACGCGAAAATTCGGATCGTTACAAAAAGTAAGAATAGTGATAGAAAATTTGGATTTTATTTAAATGATATATTATTGAATTTGGTTTTAAAGTATATACTATTTTGAAGTAAATGATATGTTTTGAAATAGCAATAATATTTCGGTTTTAAAGTATATACTATTTTGAAGTAAAGGATATGGTTTGAAATGACAATAATATTTTGGTTTTTGATGTATATACTATTTTGAAATAAAGAATATGTTTTGAAAGGGCAATGATTGTGTTTTTAAAGGTATATATATTTTTAAAATGATCACGGTGTTATAATAACGATTGGTTGTTAAAGAGACCGGGATCAGATATGGACATACTCTTTGTCGATACCGAAAACCACTTTGACAACTGTGTACGCGGTGGAGTTTCCAGAATGAAGTAGGATGGTGGCGACGATCCTAAGGTATATACGTGGACCCAACTCCCGCGAGTTGGCATAAGGTGGCTAAAACAGGAGCGATTGACGGACCAATGAGGTAGCACCTCTGATCGGACACACTTCTTCGATACCATTCTATTACTTTGTTATTTTGGTGGCCACCCTTCGATTTGGGAGTGTTGTTCGAGGTGGGCGGTAGTGGCTGCTATGCGTCACCACCAGTCCGGATGCGTAATTGGTATATCTACCCTGGCATTGCCTAGTTGTGCCGTGTCACCTACCATATCGAGCTTTACTACGATTATGATTTTAAGATCCGACCGCGTTAAGGTTCTCCATCCCCTTAACGCTATTTTCTATATGATTATACTTTACTGATTAGACACTACTGTATATAGCGAATATTATTACATAGTAGATAGTTTAACGGATCCTTAAGAGATGTGAATCCCGAACATTTCTTAAGTTACTGCAATCACGTTAGACACTGGATAGGAGATGTCAAACCCAGTAAACATCTCTGACGCCGTTTACACTCATATTTATTTCATTGATTTAACTTACATAAGATCTTTTAGTTCTGACTCGAGTGTTTTGTTTTTTTCAATTCGCTCGGGTCAGCCTGAGCATTTCAGGACTTGAAGGCCCTATTTCTGAAGGACGAAGACGAAGATTTTATTATTACTATTTGTTATATATTCTACTACACCATTGTATTCCACTGCATAATTATCATTCTCTCGTATGTGTAACTCTGATATGTATTGTATAAGTATAATCAAATGTTTTGTAAAACAGCTTCATGAACTGTTATTTGATTATTATATTTTATCGTTCCGCTGCAAGATTCTATTTTGTTTCTTTTATTTCTCCACTTTTTCTTATTTACCCCATAACAATCCGCCCTTCTGTATGTTTTAAGTCGACATGTGTGTCTGCTTAAGCGTACAAAAAGGTGGGATGTTACAAGGAGCAAGTCCAATTATTAAGAAACCCACTAGGATGGGGCCAAGTGAGTTGAAGGAGTTGAAGAAATAGTTAGAAGAATTGGAAAGCAAAGGATTTATAAGACCAAGTAATTCATGCTGGGGTGCTCCAGTAGTGTTTGTAAGAAAACATGATGGTACTTTAAGGATGTGTATAGATTACAGGGAGCTAAACAAAGTCACTATCAAAAACAAGTACCCCTTACCTAGAATTGATGATCTTTTTGATCAACTTAGTGGAGCAAAAATATTTTCTAGGTTAGAATTGGCATCTGGATTCCATCAGATGAAGGTTGAGGACTCAAGTGTTAAGTATACAGCCTTTAACACTAGGTATGGTTTATATGAGTTCCTTGTCATGCCATTTGGGTTGACAAATGCCCCATCATACTTTGTAGACTTGATGAATAGGATATTCAGGGATTATTTAGACAAGTTTGTATTGATTTTTATTGATGATATTTTGATTTATTCTAAAACAGTAGAGGAACATGAAAATCACTTACACCTTGTTTTGTCTAGATTAAGAGAAAAAGATTTAAAAGCAAAGTTTTCGAAGTGTGCATTTTGGAAAGAAGAAGTGCATTTCCTTGGGCATGTTATATCTGCCAAAGGCATTTCAGTGAACCCCAATAAAATTGTGGCTATCCAAGCATGGAAAAGACCAAGCACAGTAGGAGAAGTTAGGTAATTTATGGGGATGGCAGGGTATTATAGAAGATTTATAAAGGATTTTTCTAAGATGTCATCACCTCTTACCAACCTAACTAGAAAGAACCAACCCTTTATATGGATTGAGAAATGTGAGCAAGCCTTTAGTAATATCAAGGAGGCCTTAGTCAATGCACCAATGTTGAGAGTACCAGAGGGAAATGAGGATTTGATTGTTTATACTGATGCAAGTGGTTCTGGGCTAGGAGCTGTATTGATGCAGCAAGATCAAGTTATAGCCTATGCATCAAGACAATTGAAGCCACATGAATCAAGGTATGCAACCCATGATCTTGAGTTGGCAGCAGTGGTATATGCACTAAAGCTCTGGAGACATTATCTTTTAGGTGCTAAGTTAATTTTATACACTGACCATAAAGCATTGAAATATCTCTTTTCACAAAAATATTTGAATATGAGGCAGCATAGATGGATTGAGTTTCTAGCAGCATATGATTTAGACATACTTTACACTCCAGGAAAAGCTAATAAGGTTGCAGATGCTTTGAGCAGGCAGCATGAAAAAGTAGCCATGTTAATGATAGAAGAGTTTAGAAATTTATCTCTACTTACTGATTTGGAAATTGAGGAAAACAATGAGGTGAACATGGAGATAATTGAAGATGGGAGTAAAGGAAAATTAAGTTTGATAACTTTGCAATCAGATTTAATTTTGAAAGTGGGGAAAATGCAAGAGGAAGATCCAGATTTATTAGAAAAGAAAACTCTAATAGAAAAAGGAGAAGAAGTAGCAAACTACCACACTGATAAGAATGGTTACTTAAGGAATAAAGGTAGGATATGTGTTCCAGAAGATATAGGATTGAAGGAAGAGATACTTAATGAATACCATAGGAGTAAATATTCCATACATCCAGGCAGCACCAAAATGTACCAAAACCTAAAAAGGGATTATTGGTGGAGAGGGATGAAATCAGATGTGGCCAAACATGTTGCAAAGTGTATGACTTGCCAACAAGTCAAGGCAGAAACCCAAAGACCCTCAGGCCTATTGCAACCTCTAAGCATACCACAGTGGAAGTGGGAAGATATATCTATGGATTTCATAGATGGTCTGCCTAGATCAAAGAGAGGAAATACAAGCATTTGGGTAGTAGTTGATAGATTGACTAAAGTGGCACACTTTATACCAGTGAAGGCAGAAAGAAATGCACCTAAACTAGCTCAAATATTCATGAAAGAAGTAGTAAGGTTGCATGGAATTCCTAAAACTATAGTGAGTGATAGGGACACAATCTTTACATCCAGATTTTGGAAGAGCTTTCAAGAAGCCATGGGGAGTGAGTTATGCTTGAGTACTGCATACCACCCCCAATCAAATGGTCAAACTGAAGTAATAAACAAAGTTTTGGAGGATTTGTTGAGGGCATGTGCATTGGACTTTGGAGGTAATTGGGAAGATCACCGCCACTTGGCTGAATTTACATATAACAATAGTTATCAAAGCACCATAGGCATGGCACCATTTGAAGCCTTGTATGGCAAACCATGTTTGTCACCAATATGTTGGGTTGAAGCAGGAGAAAGGGCTGTCTTAGGGCCAGACTATATTAAGGAAACCACTGAAAAAATTGAGCTTGTGAGGAGAAAGATGGCAGCAGCTCAAGATAGGCAAAAGAAGTTTGCAGATGTAAGGAGGAAGCAGGTGGAATATAAAGTTGGTGACTGTGTTTTCATCAAAGTTTCACCTATGAAGAAGGTGTTAAGATTTGGCAAGCAGGGAAAACTTACCCCAAGATATGTTGGACCTTAAAAGATTTTGGAAAGAATAGGTTCATTAGCATACAAGTTAGAGCTACCAGAAGAGATGAGTGCAATGCACAATGTATTTCATGTGTCACAACTTAGGAGATGGGTGCATGATAAAGAGGAAATTCTAGAGAAACCCACTCAAGTTCAAATAAATCCTGATTTGGTCTATGAGAAAGAACCAGTGGGGATTTAGCTAAAGAGGAAAAGAAGTTGAGGAGCAAAACTCTAAAATTGGTGAAGGTTCAATGGAGCCTAGACCCTAATGATTGTACATGGGAGTTAGAGGATAAGATAAAGATGGATTACCCTAAGCTTTTTGCAGTGGAAGGTAAATTCTAATTTCCTAAAAAGTTTAACGTATATGGTTGTTTTGACTGAATTGTTTGCTTGAGAATTGTTTGATAGATTTTACAAAAAAAAATCTGAAAGTGTTTAAAGTAAAAGTAAGAAAATTGTGAGGACACAATTCCTAAAAGGTGGGGTGATTGTAATACCCTAGAATTTCATGGAAATCTTATTTTGGTTAAATTCTGAAAATATATGAAATTATTGCATAGGAATGTATGGGATTAGCTAAGTGCAAAGGTGTGTGCATGTGTGCACGTGCACACTGATATGGCACAAGGAAGAACCCCAAATTTCCTGAAACCAAAACAAGAATTAAAAAGCATTACAAACATGATTTTGTAATGAAAATTATTAAACCAAATATGGATATTTGATTTCTGGATTATATGAATTATTTTAGAAGATAAGAAAAAGCAAGTTTTGTTTGAACAAGTAAACAGATTTTACTTAATTTAAACCTAGGATAAATTGGATAAGATTTTGAAACACATATGCACATATATGTGTATCTCTTTCTGTGACTTAGGAGAAGTTAAGTGAACTTATATAAGATATGTATGCATATGTACATTTCTATAAGTACTGATAGTATTAAAAAGAAATAAGCAAGGAAAAAGCTTAACATTAAAATAGTAAAAGACATATTACAAGCAAAACCAATGTTTTAGGCAGAAAATAGAAAGGATGATTTTCAAAAAATATACAGGTGACAATGTCACACAATTATCATGACTTAGGAAGAATATAATATATTCTGGAAAAGTAAAAGGGGAGGTAAGTATCACATATGGCCGGGGTATTAAGGGTGAAAATAAGAAAATCTGAAATGCAAAATGCATGAGTATTGGCCAGGGTAGGAATGGGATTTTACAATGATGAAACCCTAGAAAAACCTCTCTTATAAATCCAAGTTTAAACCAGAAAAACCATTTTCTACCCGAGACATTTAAGAAAACAAAGAAGAAAAATATTGTAAGAAGAAAGGCAAAGTTTCAAAGAGTTTCTTTTCTGGATTAAGCAAAAGGAGCATTTTCTATGAGTAATCTCACTAAACCCATGGCATTAAGTCCTGTTATGAGGCAGCCAAGTTTATGTTATTTTTCTACATATTTCTGATTTTATTACTATGGTTTTAATGGATGCTTTAATGGGTGTTTATGAATGCTTTTGATTGCTTTGATGGTTGAGTATTTTGCTCTGTTTGGTTACACCCAGAAATGTTAAAGTATGAAATCATGAAAGTAAATAGAGAATACTTGTAACTGGTTTAGACATGGCATGGAAAATACAGAAATTAAAATATATATATGAGTTGCATTACACTTGTGTAAGTGCTGAGGCTCAAATGAAAGATTCATGGGTGCAATGGAAATACCCAAAAGTGCTGAACCCTTGATCAAACAGAAAACCCATGAGCCATAAATCTTGTTTAAGCTAGATCTTGAATTTAGTTAAAACATGGTTGCTTATGAAACAAATATAACCCACATGCCTAGTCTCTATTCACAGTTGTAAATATTCTTGTATTTTCTTTAAGCCAGAATATTTGAAAATATGATTTCCCCTGGATACGAATGTTAGCTTGTTTTTGAATTATGCTTGTAAGTTTTATGTAATGTTTCATGTACACTGTGATTCAATCACCTAGCACTACAACAGTTTATGCTTTTCATAGCGTTTGAAAAACGCTATAACAGGCTACCATAGCGTTTCAGAGAACGCTGTGGAACAACAAGCTATGGTAGGCCGGCAGCATTACATAGCAGCAAGAAAAACGCTATAATATATTATAGCGTTTACAAAAAAGCATAGCGTTTGCAACCTACCGTAGCGTTTTTTATCTGCTATTAAAATTAAACGCTATAGGGAATATAATCTTTCATTTAACTTTCTATAGCGTTTTTAGCACATTTTATAGCGTTTCATCAAACCATGTTATAGCGTTACAATGTTTTCCGATAGCAGTTCTTGTCATGCTTGCATAGCGTTTTTGTTTTCTACTATAGCGTTTTTGATTCTATTATAGCGTTTTTGGTGGAAAAATCTTACATCTCGTATAGAGTTGCGATAGCATTTGATGAATCAATAGCGTTTTTTAAACGCTATCCTATATAATATTAATTTTCAGCATTTGTTTCAATTTTCATTTTATTATATTACATATATATATATGTACATAGATAGATATATGTATACACATTACACACACAGATATATATATATATATATATATATTAAAATGTGCATCCCAAAAATAACAAATCGAGAAGATGACAACAACTATATGTAACAATGATAACGTTGCAGTGAATTCTAATTTGGAAACACACAATCAAACCAGTGGAAAAGTTTCAAATAATTCTGCTAATATTTCAAATACTACAAGACATGGTCGAATGATAATAGTTCAAAATAGTCTAACAAATGAACACAAATACTACAAGACATGGTCACATGATAATAGCTCAAAATAGTCTAACAAATGGACACAAATACTCAGTTATGGAGATGATGATACAGAAATGGCTGCTACAGAAGATTCCTGCAAGGATCTAAACATTTCTCCAGGTTGCTTCAGTGTTAACCAAGTTCCTGCATTAAATGATAAAGTAGACAAAGTATAAAAGTGCTGGCTGTCAACTGAAAATATACATAGAAGTGACTGAAAGCGAAGTCTAAACCTTTGTTGTTTTTAGTTAACAATATTGAGTAACAATTCACCACAAAATTTGACACAAAGTTACTTTTGGCCACTAAACTTCTGTAAATGTATATTATGTATCAAGCAAAATATAATAAAAGGAAGATAAAAAATATATCATATTGGACTGTATTTATAGTTTTGTATATTAGATAGTGCTTTTATCATTATAGACGATAAGGAAGCTACCGATCGACTTTATCGCAGTTGTTCATTTCTAGTCATTTGTATTTCAGCCCATTAGCTTTTAATGATTTGAACTCATCGCATAATATGGTGAATTTGTGATTGTTCACAGCCCGCCGATTACAGCCATCACTGTGCACAGTGCACAAGTCATCCCACCCTTCGCCTTGCAATCGCTACTTCACTGTTGCTGCCTTAACTTATTTCTTCAACCTCCACTAACTTTCTTCTCTGTTTACATCACCACATACCCAACAACCAACAAAACTCCACTGTCAACATCAGACCACAAAAACACACCACACAACATCCTTTATCACACCGATCAACACTCCATATATACATCAACTTCCTCTGTGCACCAACAACTTGCCAACAAACAGTTTCAACAACAAACCACAAACTCACACAAACTCCCTTTTGTCACTCATACAAACAGTTTCAACACATCCCTGTCACTCAACCACCCAGTTGCTCCTCCTACCCCTCTGTCAACATTAAACCTCAACCAATTTCCAGTGCACACAGCACCCTGCACAAGACTGCTGCACAAAACCCATACAAAACCGTCCCCTGCCTCACTTCCTTACCACCACCTCCTCTGCCTGCAAGTACAATCCAATACTTCTCTGACCAAACCCTGTTGTCCATCATCACACTCCATCACTGCAGCCCCTCCAACTCCTACCACCCACTGCTATACACTACAATGCCACTCTTCCATTCCACTTCACCACAAGCATTCATCCCACCAGCAAACCTCCTTGCTTACAACCTTCATTCACCACTTCCTAACAGCTACTATCAAACACAAACCCATTATCCTTCAAAGACTACCGATCCAACCCAGTAACTGATAAAAAGAAACAAAAAAATTACTAATACCTAAAACACTATGAAACCAAACAAGTTGCCTTACTATCCTGGATCAAAAGTTAGATTCCTTTGCTTTAGAGACTTATCAGGCTAACAAAAAAGATTCTTTAATCGTTGTCCATCATTCCAAATGAGAAAACTTAACTCTTTCGTTATCATGATGTAGTGGATCCAATGCTGCCATAGGAAGAAACTTACTGGGTCTTCTTGTACAGTGGAAATATCAACTAGCTAGTGTCAGTATCACCAAATGATGGCGCATGCATAGCATGAACCATGTGTACATGGTACACATCGAAGCTGTATATGGTAAGCTCTCTGGCAAACAAATATTCTGTTGCTGCATCAAGTCTTATGCATTCCAACTCTTGCATATAGAAAAGTAGACTTGTTCTCCAGCCTTCAAATAAACTTGAAACTTGCACACAAGTTATTAAGCTACCTAAATTGATTCCCAACAAACACACATAGAAATTGTGGGTTTCTAGGAGTTTGAATGCATTGCAGGTAACACTCATCTCCCATGTGAACCAAGACACATAAAGGATGACTATTCCTGAAGTGGCACCTCTTTTTGATAAAGTTATATTTCTCTAAAGCTACAACCATAAAAAACACAATAGTTAATTACTTGGGATAACTACTTAGTTAATCAAATCATCAGATTAACCTTCTTCTACTTTTAATTTATAAATGTTAATGTCACTTTTTATCTGAGAATCATGTACCATCTTCTATATCTTGGCTTTAACCAAAATTCCAAACAAAGTTAAACTTATTTTATGCTATGTCGTCCTAGTCAAATCTTTAAAAGTATGTTCGGTCACCTCAATTTTTCTCTAAATCTTTACTAAGAAAATATTTGACCACGGTGCTACACTTTGATAAGAACCAAAATATGCATATCAAACGAAAAACATAAAATGACTTTTACGCATGATGTATTATTCGTATATTTACCTAGAGTGCAGTTGTGAAGCTTTCTTTTCTTCCGATCAGTCAACAAACTTTAACAATGGTTACCTATATAAAAGAAAACCGTATAATGTCAAGAATTAAATCATACAATCAAATATGAATACATTTTGAAATTTTGTATATATGTATGAAAAAATTATACTTACTAGAACTTGATTCTATCACAACTTTTGAGGTTGGCCATGCCACTGTAGAGCCTACAGCATCTTCAATGCAGACAAGATCAGAAGATGGTCTCCATAGAACTACATCGGGAACTGTAGCATTCACTACCCAAACTTTAACGGCGTCTCTTCCAAGTTGAACAAAATGGACCATTTCATTTGGATCGGTTGAAGCCACAACCCCTTCGGCAACTATTGTTTCTGTTCCACCAACATCAATCAGCTTGCATTTGCTTTTGGGGGCTGGCCTTCCACTCTATCAAACAAGAAAAAAATGCGATGGTTTTAATAAATATATATATATATATATGTATATTAATAAATTTGATAACAAGTTGCTATAATTATGTTTAAACATATTACCGTATGAGATGTTATGTTGCCACTATTAGAAACAAATGATGGTGCTTTAGCTTTCTCGACAACTACTTTTGATTTTGGCCAAGCAACTTTATTACCAACGGCATCTCCAACATATATCATATTATTTCTTGGTTTCCATAAAAAGGCCTTAGGGTTGTTTGGATTGTCAATATAAACTACCATAGCTGATGGCCCAATAGGAACGCCATTCACAAGCTGGTTTGGATCGCTAGAGTACAAGCGTCCTTCAGCAACTACTTCTTCACCTCCAACCCAATCATATAGCTTGCATGAAGGCTCTGTTCTGCTACTTTTAGTCTATTCCAAAAAAATATGTATTTATGAAATTAATAGTTGTATTTTGAAATAAAAATTATAAATAAAGTGATATTTAATTTACCGTGTTGTCGATTTGATCTAGCTTATGCAAAATAACTTTATCGACAGGCCATGCTACTAACATACCGGCAGCCTCTCCAATATGTATCGCATGAAACACGGCTCTCCATAAAAAAGCATCCAATTTCCTTGGAAACTCAATCAAAACTATCTTTGCATTTGGTCCTAGAGGAATTCTATGTACAAGCTCATTTGGATCACTTGACACGACTCTTCCTTCAGCAACTATTTCATCGGTTCCGCTCCAATCCAATAAATCACATTTATCAAATGTATTTCCATTGCTCTGCAATTAATTAGAAGCATCTTAAGTTAAATACTATATTAAAATTAATTTTTAGATAATATCACAATGATAATATATTTGATGTTTAATAGCAAAGTATCATATGCACACATATGCAAACGTGAAATTATGCATATGCTAATATTCGATGTTTACCCGAGGCATTGATTCTTCTCTTTCACATGCAGTAACCTAAAAAATCAAGTGTGGACGATGGATTAAAAAACCATATGAAAAAAAATCGAACAATATCTCTAATATTACCACACAAGTAGAATAACAAGTAAAGATTGATATGTTATATACCAGATTTTTCTTTAGCATGCGAACCTCCTCTTCCAATTGTGAAATTCTATCATCTTTAGCTTGTGAGAGCAAGAACTTGGTATAGTTTGCACCTCTTCCCATTGCTCGTAGTCGTCCAGGTCTATCCTGACCCAACACTTGGGAGAGAGCATCTTCTCTCAAAGAACTGTTGGTTGAGTTTGATTCACTTTCAATTTTTTTAACCTTTTCCTACAAAAGTTAACGTTATTCACATATAAGTAATAGATAGAATGCCAATAATGGATAGAAAGACAATACTATACAATTTTTATCAATATTGCGGTGTCTTACAATAGTCTCTAGAACATATGTATTAACTACTTCGCCATTCTTTCGAGTGCGGGATTTAATCCAAATTTGACTTCTAGGAATGGAGATGTGGCCACCACTCTCCTGTTTCTATGTTAAAAATGATAGATAAAGTGAATGTGGTTGTATTAAATACATAATCATAATATGTTACACAAATTAAACTAGTTGTTTCTCACCATATCTTCCGCTAATCGAGCCATTCCTTTGCGACTTACTGTATGTGACACTTGAAAACTTCTAATAGCTTTGAATTGATCACTTTGTGCCTAAGATGAAAAGATATAATACACTGAATAATTATAATTATTACGTAATACAATTGAATTTGGTATTTATTTACCTTAAACTTTGAGTTTGTTTTCTTTCTTAGAAAATCCCTCCAGTCCTTCATATTTTCGACATTACCAGGTTTGAGCTTAATTCTTTCCTCCATGTTCTTCGCTTCCAGTATTTGCCTAACGAACCTGCTTTTTGAAGCCCTCCATATGCATCCCATTTGCTGAAAAATAGGCGCTTTCTGCCACTCCTCATCCAGTTTAAATCTAGCATGCAAAATGCAAAACGATTGGTAATCGGTACATTTTATATATACATTGAATGATAGTAATATTAATATCATTAAACACATTCAAACAATAATCTGTATCATTATATTACAACATGTTTAATGTATACAGTAAAACTTGCAGATCAGTTCACCCGATTTTATTAAAAGATCTGGATTTAACAATAATTAGTAAACAGAATACATTTTAAAATTATTATTGTAAATATAGCTTATGTTATCTGAATTTGTGTATAATGATGTTTCAGGTCTGCCACCAAGATACAGGGATTCCGTCCGAGCAATAACTCCTGGTCTTCCTCTGTTTCTTTATAATTATTCAACTCATCAGCTCCATGGTATTTGAGGTACTATACAATACAATACTGAACAAAAAAACTATGTAAAATGTTGTGCATACGTATCATGGAACTGCATATAATTTTGATTTTTGTGAACTGAACTAATAACAGGCTGCTAGTTTTGGTGGAACTAACATTGATCCTTCAGCTTGGGAAGACAAAAAGTCTCATGGAGAATCTCGTTTTCCTGCTCAGGTATAGCACAAATAGCCTGAATGAAATTATATGAAATGTTTTTGTTTCATCACCTGATTTGTCATTAAATCACTCATGCTATACCAGTCAAAAATTTCATAGTTGGCATCTAAACTAGGTTGTATAGCCATGCTTGAATAAATGTTTGATCTACTTGATACCATGAAAAAAATACTTTTTTGATCAAGTGTAGGAAAACCTTGCAGTTTTTAATTTGTGAACATGATGATGTTACAGTAAACTAAATATGTTGATCCTTGCTGAATTAGCCGTACTTGGTTCATAGTCAGCAAAAAAGTACAGCAATGGCTTCAGTTATAACTAGCATGTCAATAGACCTGAAATTATTCCACCAATCATCGCAACTGTTCAGTTTTAATAAGCAGTACTTAGTATAGTGATACCTGAATGGATCTCCACAACACATGTTTTAAATCATCGCCAATATTCCGCCAATCATCAATCGTGAATGGAACATGCTCCCATACGAGCGGTCCTAAGTACGAAGATAGTTTTATAGAACCTTCTCCTATTGGTACAACATTGTCATTAAATTCAACGTTAATCCGAGACACACGATCCGAAGGAAGTCTTTTCATTCTAGTTTGGCCTCTAGCTTTTTTCTTTTGAATCGTACTTTCATCTGTGTGTTGAATATCAGTCTCATTTTCCATCGCATCATTTCCAATTTCAAATTCGTTTTCAATATTTTCTTCAACTTGCATCATATTGTCTGTACATGCTTCAATTCCTTGCTCATTGGTTTCTAAATTGACTTCATGTTGCTCATTAGTTTCTAAATTTGCTTCATGTTGCTCATTGGTTTCTAAATTTCCTTCCGGTTGCTCATTGGATTCAATATTTGCTTCTTTTGGTTCCTCGGCTTGTTTTTGTTTGCGAGTAATCTTCCTCTTCTTTGCCATATCCTGTAGTTAGTACAAAGATATCATTTTTCTTTGAATTTTGACTATAAATCAAGCAAGAAAAAGAATTTGCATTGGTTAACAACATGATGTTATCTTTTCCTATTTAATACATACAATATGCATAGTTCACTTATTCACAATATATATTAATGAATTATTGTTTGATACAGTATTCATACAACCTGCAGTATTCATGTTTGCAACAGTATTCCCTTTTTGGGTTTCTTACTACAAAATACGTTTTCTTCTTCAATACTTGATAATGTTTAATGATTTTTTTTAAAACAAACAATGTTCGAAAACAATTTCTTTTGAAAACATCACCTAAAACTAACTAGATTGAGAGGTAAAGGTTTTTGAAGTTGAGCATATCAGTTTTCTCAAATAATAGAGCAGAACAAAAAAATGAAGTATAGGCTTTTTTTTGGGTTTTACAGTTTATACAACATGATATACATTCATATATGAGCATAAACACTACTAGCATATGGACACTTGACAAATCAGAGGTTTTATTTAAAACTGCAAGTATATAGATGCATCAGGCTTCCAGTAAGTAAAGAAAGAAAATTAGTTTTACTCACAGCTTTGAAAAGAAAACACCCTGCCTTTCTTTTTGTTTTTGATCTACTGGCAACCTTTAGTTCCTACAGAGTTTGGTCATTGAATAACTGTTAACTCAATGGTTATATCTAGAGCTAAATATGTGGCTTTGCCTCTTATGAAAGTGACACACATGAAATCAATTCTGATTCTCTAGCTTCTTCATTTGGAAGAAAAAAAATTCTATCTCAATGTATATATTTTTTAGCATCCTTATTGTCAAATAAAATTTAATTAATGGTCTTAAGATGTCTGTCTCAATGGATAAGAAAAACTATTGTAAGTTTTGCAAATTATGACATCCTTTGCATGAAATAGCTCGATAAAATATTTCAATAATAATTATTGATAATTAAAAGGAAACCGAGGAAAGAAATCAAAATATGCTCCAGTCTTTCTTTCTTAGTTTGTTAGATTTATGATTAATTGATGGTCAGATTTACATGACACGGCTTGTTAATAGTGGCTAATCGTTTTATATGTAGAAAATTCATAGTTCTATGCGGGTAAAGACAGTAAAGAAAAAGCAAATGACATAGTAACTAGGACAATGGAAACAAACAACTTGGATGTTGTTGTAAGAAGACAAACTATGACAAATGAAACCATGCTTTAAACATTCAATTAGGCAGTAAAACATTCATGCAACAAAATACAAGAATATGCATTCTTGTGATGTGTGAGTTAAGCTTTAAACAAGCAAGTTCTTAAACAAGTGTTGGAAAAAACAACAAAAAAAGGAAGATTTATAAGGAAAATATAAGGACACATTTCTTGGCAATCTTCCTCAACAAAAAAAGGAAGATTTATAAGGAAAATATAAGGACACATTTCAAGACTACTCAAGTATGCCTTCACAATCTTCTCTAACAAAATAAACATCCTCAACATGCTCATCAACATCCATATTGATTTCTTGGCAATCTTCCCCAACATGGCTTACTTCCTCAAAGGAGTTGTGGATCTCTAAATCGTCAAAAACTCTCGAAGGTGCTTTCATTACCACATACCAATTAGAAGAATCATTTTCTCTTGAATAAAAAATTTGCTTTGCTTGAGATGCAAGTATATATGGATCTTTTGTAAATGAAGCTTGACTTTGATGTAAATTGACAAGCGTAAATCCATCTTCAACCTTCACACCATTTCTTATGTTTGCCCAATCACACTTAAAGATCAGAACATAAAAAATGTTATAGTCCAACAAAATTATATCGGTAAGTATCCCATAATAACTGACAACATCGACCACTTGAGAAACATCTTTTGCGCTTGCCCTACATATGGTTGTTGCATCATAAGTCACTCCACTATTTTGGGTTTCTCTCCCAACATCTTTTGTGTGAAAACGTTGTCCATTAATGATGTATCTTGTGTAGGATAAAGCATCGTTCTTTGGACCATAAGCAATCCATTTTAACATGTCGTCGTGATCTTTGGAGCTAACAAATACCTATAAAAAATAATTTCATTTAATTAAAATATTCTTTATACGGTTTTAAGTTAATTAGTAACATTTAAGAATTCAATTGACCTTTTTTTTAATCCAATTAGAGAAGGTAGCTATATGATTTTTCCAAAGTAACGTTGCATTTCTTTCCATGCGCTTGTCTGAATTTTGTAACTCCTCCAAATGCAAACTAGCGTATAACAAGAGATGTTATGTTATATTTAAAATTACAAACAATCAAACAATGAAAAAGAGGGAATATGCACTTACTCTAAAAATGGCTCTACCACGGTCATATTCATTAGCACAGCCAAATGAGCAGATTCTTTCTCATTTGAAGACAATGTGATTGTCTTATGTGCTGATATTGGACGTCCTTCAAGTATTACATTACTTTGATAATCTTCATTTCTAACTTCTTTCTTCTGTGATTTTGTTAAAAATTCACCAAAGAATCTCATGCATTCTTCTGCAAAATAAGATTCTGCAATACACCCCTCAGGACGAGCATGATTTCTTACATAATCCTTTAGTGTCTTCATGTATCTTTTAAAGGGGTACATCCAACGAAAATGGACTGGCCCACACAATCGTGCTTCTCTTGCAAGATGAATTGTCAAGTGTATCATTATGTCAAAAAAAGAAGGTGGAAAGTATTTTTCAAGCTCGCACAAAGTTACAATAATCTCGTCGTCAAGTTGATTTAATTTCTCTCTATCGATAACACGTAGACATAATTTATTAAACGATGAACAGAAACGAGTTATTGTTTTCCTTGGCTTCTTTGGAAGCAATCCTCTGATTAAAACGGGTAATAATTGTTGCATTAAAACATGATAATCATGAGACTTCAAGCCACTAATTTTGCAGTCCTCTAATGATACGCAACCTTTAAAATTTGAACAATAACCATCAGGTCCTCTAAAATCATACAACCTTTTGCAAAATGTTTTTTTCTCTCCTTTCGATAATGTGTATGGAGCTGGCGGAAGATATGTCTTCTTCCCGCGGGGTTGTGTATGAAGACCATGTCGAATTCTCCAATCCTCCAAATCATTTCTAGAGTTAACTCCATCTTTTGATTTCTTGTCATTCAACATTGTGCCTAGTAGACTTTCTCCAACATTTTTCTCGACATGCATTACATCTATATTATGACGTATTGTAAGTTCCTATAAAAATCAATAATGGAACAATTTAGTTGTATGATTCCATAATGTTAGTCTAATAGAATAAAATAAAACGTATGCACTAACCTCCCAATATGGCAACTGAAAAAAGATGGACTTTTTTTTCCACCTTGATAGCTCCATTCTCACAGGATCTTTATCCTCATCATCTTCATTTTTCTTGCTATGCTCAATTCTTCTTTTATTTCCTATTATATTTTGCTCATTCAATTTTTTACCTTTTCTGTTATTCTTTTTTTGGTTCTTCTTTGCATTTCCAAAATTATTCGGAAAATCTTTTAAAATGATAGAAATTTTTCTCCCAGTTAGAATCCTAGGTCTACACCCTTCCTCCACGGTGTTATCAAACAAGGCCTTCTGTTTTCTCAAAGGGTTTGAAGGAGATAGAAATCTTCTATGGCCTATATAGACGGTCTTTCTACTGTGGTTTAGCCATCGATGATGAGTGTTGACATCGCATAATGGACAAGCCTTTTTACCTTTTACACAGCATCCAGCAAGATTACCATATGCCGGAAAGTCATTTATTGTCCAAAGCAAAATTGCTTTCATATTAAAGATTGATTGGCTATATGCATCATAAACCTCAACTCCGGTATTCCATAAATGAAATAAATCTTCTACCAATGGCGCTAAATATACATCAATGTCATTTCCTGGTTGCTTCGGACCAGGAATTAACAATGTTAACATAATATTATCTTTCTTCATGCACAACATAGGCGAAAGAATATATGTCACGAGCATTATAGGCCAACAACAATATTTGGAACTTAACATAGAAAATGGATTGAAGCCATCTGTTGCAAGGCCAAGCCTAAGATTGCGTGGATCTGCTGAAAATGATTTGAATTTCTCATCCACTACATTCCATGTTATAGAATCTACCGGATGTCGCATTTTTCCATCGGTGCTTTTGTTATTGAAATGCCACCGTAAATCTTCCGCCAACCTTTTGGATCTAAACATTCTCCTAAACCTCGGAATTATTGGAAAATAACGCAACACTTTAACTGGAATGCCATGCATAATCTGCTTTGTCCGTTGATTTACTTTCCACCTCGAAAATCCACATTTTGGACAATTATTCAAATCTTTATATTCATTCCTAAAAAGACAACAGTCTTTCTCACATGCATGAATCTTCTCGAAACCCATGTCAAATATTTTAAGGAATTTCTTCAATTCATATAACGACTTGGGAAGTACGTTATTTTTTGGCAACAACAATTGTTGCACATTTAGAAGCTTATCGAAACCATTATCAGACAATCCAGTCTCACATTTAAGATTATACAAGGCAAAGATAGCAGATACCTTTGTTTGATCCTTGCAACCAGGATACAATGGGGTCTCTGCATCTTCCAAATTTTTGTGTAATTCATCCTCTCGTCTCTGTGCATCATCTTCACTTTTATCATCATCAAAGAAAGTATGATTAATAAAATCTTCGTCTTCATAGATAATGGCTTTAAGCAAATCATACGCATCACCCGGCTTTGTATTTTTGCTTTTATTTATTCGCTCGCCGTGATTGTACCACTCACCGTCCATGTACTTAGGATCCATTCCTCTTATAATCAAATGCTCAACAAAAACTTCTCCATGAAGACGGGTAAGATTTCTGCAATCTACACAAGGGCATAAATTTTTTTCCACATTTTGCAGCTTTAGCTTTGCATCGTTTACAAAATTCCAAGCTGCTTGCTCGTATTCTTTAGTGGTTCTACAATAATAATAAAAAACAAATAATAACCTTAGGTATTAAAATATGTTTTAAATTCAATATTATACTTAAGTACCATATAATTACCTGTTTAGACGTACCCAGTCTTTATCCATCATTTCTTGTCTTTTCAAATGGAAAAAAGTATCATACGAACAGTAAATCTCTCTTGACACATATTCATTCATTCTTTATATAACAAAAATTGCTCCCACTAGCAAAAACAGCAATTACTACAACAGTAGCATCGTTACTTATGTTTTGGAAGATGCAACTAATGACGTCAAACAATATATACACTAGTTTTCCATATTTGTATCTCAAATTTTACAAATGGGTAATCTATTAATTCAGAAAATAAAGCAACCAGGGGAAGATATAATTGAAATGATAAACATTTATAAGACATCAAAAACAGTAGGCTGAAGTGAAAAAGGTAGTATACACTCACTGTTTCTTTTTTCTTTTTCTTTTTTCCAACATGGCATATTGCTAAATATAAGAAAAAAATAAGCAAAATCGAAATAACAATTAGAAAAAATATTTGCATTTAGAACTATCGTATAATTCAATTTAGTTGAATGCAGAAATAGTTTAAGTGCATTCATTGAAAATTAAACAGCAAAGGTAAACGCAATATTGGTCACCCTAGTCTTCCTAAATGGGAGAGAATTTGCCATCTCACAAAGTATCTAGTGAAATTTTCAGGATATATCATTGCAGGTCATGTCAATATCACAAAAAATGCATACAAACATAACCTATGTACTCTCGAGTAAACATGGGCAAAATACTTAGATGCAACAACATTTTTCTGGAGCAAAAACAAAATGTGAATTTCGGGAAAACTCTACAACAGTTAATTTAAATATCTAAGGTTAAAGGGAAACTAAAGCCTAACTGACATGTAGAAGTTTATTAGCAAAATGAAACATCTACCGGCTGTATTTATGTATTGTTACCATCCTGCTGAAACTATGTAACCCAAAAAAGAATAGAATTCATATGGAAAACTTGAGTACTATAAGGTGCATGGATACAAATATACAACAATGTCAGAACAATATACAACATTAGCACCAAACTGTTTCCAAAAAATTTGCCATTACAACGGCGCTATTTTGTAGCACCGGAGTAATGTCTATGCATTACCCCTCTCCTGATACTTGGCTTGCGCCATTAACAATAATTTTTTCAACTTATACAACAATGTCACCAATCATTAATACATTGCATGAAACTGGCATTAGTCATGAGTGAACCGATGCCTAAATCGTTTAGTGATGTGAATAAAAAGTATGTGTTTTAAGCTGAAAATCGTCACATTACTGATTTAATGCAAATTATTGTACAACACCCAAACACTTTGATTGTGTGTTAACTCATTGTGCTGCAAATATTTGTTATTACAACATGACAACCGGTATCAGTGTAGGTAAGGTTTGTTTTCTTTACTTAGAGAAGTTTTAATGTCGTCATTTTCAAACCTCCGTAGTCTTCAGACAGTGGAAAATTTGAGATACTAATTTAAAGATTTGGCTTGTTTAAACAACAAATTTAGATACTAATTTAAAGCTGCTATAAAAAATAGTAATTGGCGTTTCGAATAGCGTTGTAACTATTACCAACATTCAAATAAGGGAAATGATTTACCATTTCAATAAGGGGATAAATTAAAGTCAGTTGCTAGCTGTAGTAGGTTGTAACTATTACCAACATTCAAATATTTCTGTATGAGATCACATAGGTCATAT
The DNA here is from genome assembly GCA_030737815.1 of Allium fistulosum. Classification (NCBI taxonomy): domain Eukaryota; kingdom Viridiplantae; phylum Streptophyta; class Magnoliopsida; order Asparagales; family Amaryllidaceae; genus Allium; species Allium fistulosum. The sequence goes on along the minus strand of CM060908.1, from coordinate 77,176,915 downwards.
TTAAATACTAATATCTGTTTCATTTTTCCTCTTTGTTCTGACAAGAATGAAGTGTCATCCTAACAGAATTACCTTAAGATTGATATTGCTTACACTACGTGCAATCAATTACAGACTGTACACTATTTAATTATATGTTGGAATAGATGCATCTATTTACATTTTGTATGTCATAATTTTTTAAGGCCAAGGGATATTTATTATGGTGCTAATATAATATTGGCTATATAGAACATCCTATTTTGTTGTATATGTTATTGTGAATTTCTTACCAGATCTAAGTACTCCAAGACTAGAAAATTAATACTTAAAAAATAACGATTCAAGTGCTAAAGAATCGGTGGAGGTAGAAACTGTTCAGGCAACCATCAAACATCTCCTAGACGACGTCAGGGCAGCGAACTGTTGGGTATGTTAAACTAATGTAATAGGTTGCAAAAGGTAATGGAAGCAAATAAAAACATATGAAACTTTAAAATCAGATAAAGGATTAAAGAATACAAATATACAAACAGAGAGATGAGTTCATATGATTCTATAACTACGACAGCAGCACTAAGATCAACAACTTACTATCTTATGCCTGACCACAACCAACCATGCCTAAAATGCGATGAGCGACTTTATATCAGTACAAAATTTTATTTTACCAATTTACTTTCAGGTCATGCTACATGAGACAATAGTAAGGTAATTGCATAAATCCAATCGTCCAACTTAATGAATTGTCATTCTTTGCAAACTCTACCATATAATTTAAGAAAGAATCTCATTCTCCATACAAAAAAATTGAAAACAACAGCACATTAAATCATGTGACACTCAATAGTCTTCCATAACATTAGCATATACCTTACCATTCATTTAGCATAAACCTATAATCTATACAGTGCAGGTTAATGGTTACTTTCAATAAATAAAAAAGATAGTCCACTCGCTTGCTCATCCAATGACTAGAAAAGTTTGTGCCAAACAAGTTAACTTATATAATAATACCTCTCACAGCGGTTCAAATCAAAGAGGCATGGATGCTGGCTGCGTTCAGAAATAGGAATCGACTGTGTGAGAGAGGTTATTCAAAGACTAGATCGACTGCGTTCAGAGATAGGAATCGAGTGGATCGACCGTGTGAGAGAGATATTCAAAGACTAGATCGACAGCGTTTGATAACGATGGTTAGGGTTACACGATTGAGATTTCATGGAGTTTTTGTTTTTTTAGGGTGATGTAGTGGAAGGAAGACTGTTTTCCGGAGGAGTGTCAAAGGCTTGCAATTACACGCCTTTTTAATTCCCGCACAAATTTTATCTCCCGCCCTCTTTTTGACTCCATAGCATTGAATACGGGTAATTTATGTAGTAAATAGCGTTGGAAATTGTAGATTGTATAGCGCCTAAAGAGGATAGGCCTAAACGCTATGTATTGACGCTATCAATAGTCCATATTTTTGTAGTGTAGCTATCTCATGATAGGATCAAACATGAACACTTAGTAAATAAACTAAGGATTGTGAGCCAAGTAGACTGCTGGAATGTTTGTTATATTTAAAGTATGCAAGTTGGCACATAGCTTGTTTAAGCCCTGAGATCTTTGTGCAATATTGTGAATTATTTTATTGCAATGTGTCCCCGTGATTCCTTTATGGCAGATGAGGCTAGAGACTAATTGGAAAATACAACCATAGAATGATGAAGTAGGAACTTGAATTATTCCTAGGATGGTTGGATTGGAGCTATGATTATTCCTGAGTATCTCTGTTTGACATGTATGTTTGCATAATTGAAAGTGTGTACATAATTAGTTTTAATACTGATCATATATGCACAATATATCAGAAACAAGCCAGGCAAATTGATTAGAGAAGTTATGCAAACTTGTACAAAATGCTTATGTCTCATTTAACTACTTAATATCATGGAATTTCTGATATTGCTCATACCAGATCTTGTATCTGACCCTTGTTTTCTTATGGCATCTGGGGTGTCCCATTAAATGGGGTAGCCTCTAATGCTCTTTCAGGGAATGCTGGTTCTAAATAGGAAGCTGCTATGGCTAGTGAGAATGTTTGGATATGCATGCTAAATTAGAATTAAATAAGAGCTTAGAATGAACTATTTGCATGTAATCTTGGAAGTTTTATAATTCTGATTTTGTTGTTATGTAATGTTCTTGAATGTTTGGATTTTATTTAGTTGTTTCAATTGAATTCTGGTAATGTATTAAGGTTGGGAAAAACCAAAGACTTAGTTGAATCTTATGCAAGAAAATATATTTGAGTATTATGGTAGAAATCTGTAGATGATATATGCCTATATTTGAGAAATGGATACATATATATATTTTGTATTAGTCAATCTTGAGTCACTTAAAAGCTTTAAGTTTTGAGGTTAAAATCTGAGTTTGGTTAAGAATATTCTTTAAAGAGTTTTGTGTCTATATGCCGAAGTATTTTGATAAAAGAAATTATGTATTTTTGAACACTGGTTTATGATGTGTATATGTTTTAAGGGATTTTCAAGTATCCTGTATCTGGATTGACATTGTAATGGTCATGCATTAAGGTTTGGGACAACCTAGCTATAAGGTTAACCTACCTCAAAAGGAATGAGGTCTGGTTTGATCAAGATGACCAGAGTTTTTGGTTTAAAGGAAGAAAATACACTTTGTAAAATCTGAAGCTTTCTTTGCAAACACATGTATAAAGACAAGATCAAATATTTAAGCAATTCACTTGTATTTTTGAGTAGCATTCTTAGTTCAGAAAGCTCAACACATCTGATATGCACACATACCACATAGACATCACTCATGCTTTATGACCATAAATTCTGGACTTCCTAAACCCAAAAGACCAACCCTTAAATTAGTACAAAACTGAGGTAACTCAGGGATTAGGGAATGGATTTGATTCAGGGAAACACAACAATATAATTGTGAAAGAATCACTTAACTGTTTGGGTCTTAAATAAAAAAAGAAGTTGGGGTAAAGATCATTCATGTTGAAAATGATAAATGTGTATATCATTTTCTTTCTGGCTTTGATCAAATATCAAACAATTAAACTAAAATTATGATGGCTTGCTATATAATCTAAGATCACTTTGCTAAGTTAAACTAATAGGCAATCACCAAAAGAATGATCAAAATTACTAGGCATAAATCATATATGATTATGAGATTCACTCTCATGACCCAAATATCAAAACAAAGGAAAATGAGCTATGTACTGGTTGACTAGAAATTCAAATTCAATCAGGATGCACTCTTGCTTACCAACACTCTGATCCAAGCAAGAGGGTCACATACATCTTCACATGTATGTGAATATATTTATTAATGAACTGATATAAATATATTAGTAGAAAAATTAGGATCTTGGATAATTTAATAGAAAGGCTAAATGACTCTAGGAAATTTATTAATGTAAAAAAAAATCCTAGTAAAAATTAGGTAAAATAAATAGGGTCATTTCATGGTGGCTAAGGGGGTGGCCAAGGTGATAGATGAAAGTTAGGTGAAGTATATATGGTCTAGGCAATGTTTTGTTGATTTTTAAGCAAGGTTTTGTGGTGTTGTGTTCATGAGGAGGTCATGGCCACTTCAGGTCAGAGGAGATGGAGGGGTTGTAGCCATGGATGAGGGGAAGATGTGGTGGTGGTGGTCGGTGGAGATGGTGGAGAGGTTAGGCCGAGCAAAGCATGGCAAAATCAAGGCAAACAAATGGAAAAAGGAAGAAGAAAAGTGGAGAATGGAAGCCATGACTTACAAAATGATTTCAGAAATTGCTATGGCCGAAAATGATGAGGAAAAGAAGTTATTTTCACGTGAAAAGCAATAAGGAATGTACGGCTACAAAGAGAAAATGAAAGGCCAAGGCAATGAAGAGGCAGGAAAAGGAAGAGTCACAAGTTACAAGCACAAAGTCTCTTTGAATTTCCAAATTCTTTTAAACAAAATAAACTAAATAAATTTCAGTAAATAAAAATAAAAAGCTGAACAAAATAAAGTGAAAAAAGAAAATAAATAAATAATTTAAGTAAAAATAGAAAATAAAGTGAGAAAATAGCTAATATATTGAAACAAGCATTTAAAAATATAAATAAGATACACTTAACTTTGGAAAATTATAACCTTACTTCTAATCAAATAAAATGTCAAGTAAAATAAAATGAATGTTGAAAAAAATAAAGTGTAAATGAAAATAAAATAAATCCTTAAGAAAATAAAAAGGTAAATAAGAATTACTTTAATTAATTGAAACTAGAAATTTAAAAATTGTAAATAAATTGCAGCTGACTTGGAAAATTCCAATTGTTCTTTTAAAAATGTTTTAAAACCAAAATATATACATAACATGTTATTTTACCCATATAAATATAAATTAGAACATTACATGACCAAATAAAATATTATTTATACAATTTAAAATAAACAATTTTGTTAAATACAACAAATTACACACAATATTCAAAAGGGCAAAACTTTCACATTATAAATCAGATTTCAACGAAACGAAAAGCAGTATTCTTGAAATTATATTTACTTTCATAAAATAAAGATAAATTCAAAATTTCAAAAGTTTAAATTTTTAAATTAAAAGTCAAAGTTTGACCATATTGACTAAAATTTACATTTTTGGAAAATACTCTATTTATTCATGTTTGGAATTATAATTCACATACAAATCATAATTAATATTTAAAATAACAAAATTTTCCATTTAATAAATAAAATAAAGTTTTTAAATCAGGAAATTCAATTTAAAATAATTACAAAATACAGGGTTGTTACAATATTTCTTTTCAAAACCATAGAAATCATTTCCAAAATATTTATATATAGACCAACGGTGTCTGTATATAATTTTCTAGTCTATGGTTAAGTGAGACAGATATTTATCATTTCAATCCGCAATTTAAATATATATACAGGTATATATCATTTCAACCCGCAATCCCAAATTCAATTCAATGAAAATCGCTTGGGTTTATCATTTCAACCCATAACGATTTCTCCTATTCTACAGATCGGTCGGGTATGTATCATTTCAACCCATAGTGAATTCTATACTAACAGGGAACTTGCAGAGTAATAACAAATATGATCATAATATAACAACAGTAACAAGCATATATTATCAATGTAAATAACAGATAATGTTGCAGATGTAACGACCCGTATTTTTACTGATCGAATGATTGAAACCGGTGTTATTTGAATGATAGTGTTGTAGCTTGAATCGAGTAGAAGTTAAGTCATCACGAAGTCCAGGCGAGAATTTGACTAAGTCTTAGGTCATAGGCGACCTAAGGAGTTAGGTCGCAGCAATTGTGGCGACCTAAGAAGACTGACCGACTTAGGGGAGATAATGACCTAAGGGGTAGGTCGGCGACGACCTAAGGAAGCTGGGTAGCAGTGGAACGACTTAAGAGTTAGGTCATATGATAGCTTAGGTCGTGTAGGAAGTTATGTCGTAGGCGACCTAAGGATTGGGATAGGTCGTATGGAAGATAAGTCGTATTGGTTTAGGTCGTTTATGAGTTTGGGACGACCTATAGTACTTGACCGACCTAAGGGTTTCCGACTTAAGAGTTAGCGACCTATAGGCATTAGCGAGTTAAGAGAGTTGGCGACCTAGCGGTTATCGAGTTGGCATAGTTAGGTCGGCAACGACCTAAGTAGTAGTGAGCGACCTAAGGAGTAAGTCGTGGACGACTTAGGTATTAGGTCGTAAGGGGTTAGGTCGTAACCCAGTTATGTCGCGTGGTTATTTAGTAGTTAGGTCGCGCATTGTTTTAAGTCGTTGGGTTTGTTAAGTCGAAGGTTGCGACTTTGTTAAGTCGCAATGGGGCTGAGTCGTTAAGTCGTCCAGGCGACTTAGAAGGGAACGCGCGAGTGTGTTAGGTCGTAGACATACGTTAGGACGCGAGAGTGTTAAGTCGCGCACTTGTTAAGTCGTAGGTCGTTGAGGCAGTTAGGTCGTAAGGCGGAGAGAGGGTTAAGTCGGAGACGACTTAAGGGGCGAACGACATAAAATCTACCTATAAATAGGAAGGTTTTTCTCACTTTTTGGGATCCGGATTTCGAAGCGACGAAGTGCTGCCATTTTGAGAGCTCGACTTCTACACTTCTTTTCTCCACTCTAATCTAGTGATTCCTTTCATCCATATCGAAGATCAAATCGAAGATTGAAGAGCTTAGATTGAAGATCTTCATCCTTCGAAGAGAGATTTCATCGTTTGAAGCGGATTAGTGATAGATCAAGTTAGATCCTTCGCTGTCCAGATCTGAAGCGGGTTTCTTTTGAGGTGTTTAGGTGATTTGGTGAGTGGTGATTATCTCTCACACGGATCCAAAGGAGTATATCGGATTGTTGGCTTGATTTTGGTGTTAAAGTAGTGATTTCCATGCATTTTTGTAAACCTAAGTATAGATCCATATAGATCCATGGTTCATGATGATTTGACATCCATTTTACTATATGTTAACCTATGCAAGTTCATTCATCAAGATTATAGAGATATTGTTCATGTTTTCATACTTGTTGGACTTTTGATTCTTTATTTACGAAATTGCCATTATTGTTATAATTGTCTATTTAGATCATATTTGAATGCTTGATTACTTGGATTAATGTTTGACTTGATTGATTGCTATGAATTAGATGATTGATGATTTGATTTAGACAAGTTGGTCGAAGATGATTCAAAAGCAAAGGGAAAGGCTCTTGAATTGGAAAAGTTGCTCGTGGCATATGTAGCGGATGATGAAGCTCATATGGATAGATTTGATGATGATGTTGAGATGAAGCTTTGCTATGATGATGATGAGGCGAAGAATGATATGAGATAGTCTTGGTCTAATCCAGACGGGATCATTCCAAGCATGTTGATAACTCGGTGATATGGTTCGAGTTAGAGGATAATGGTTTGCTCGAGAGGCGCTTGAGCTAGTATGGAAATAGTCGTCGAGGAGGATGACTAGAAGGCTGAGATCTCATCGTTGTTGAAGGTTCTAGCATGCTCAAAGCAAGAGTACGTTGGGCAGATTCGATAGTCCCTGAAGGCTAATGATTGATAGTCAAGTACTCTGGGCAGATTCGATAGTCCTAAGCACGGGTCACGATGACGTGCGGAGTTATGTCTAGAACCGGGGTTTCCATTAGCCCTTGACGGACGGCTGAAAGAATGTGCCGGTCATTCAATTAACGATGATATCAAAGCAATGATAATAGTGATAGCCAGAGTCATGGATGTTTGGTTGTATCGTCATTCGGACTCAAGAGCGGTATTTTCTGGGTGCTTATCTGATCTTGGTTTAGGCCTTGGGGGTTTATACTTGGAAAACATCGCCCTTGACTCGAGTGATAATTGCTTTACTTTAAATTGTATGCTCTGCTATGTTTGCTTCTGCTTAGTGTGTGTCTGGGGGTTATCACTGTAGAAAGAGGTGGAGTGGGAGGGTTGTATTCCTATTCCTTTTCATTTATGCTCTTTTGGTATTTTGTTAGTTAATTTACCGCTCACTAAGACTGTTGTCTGACTCAAGGCTTTATGTTTTAACTCTTATTGCCTTGGGCTGTTCGTCCATTTTGGGACGGGCAGACTAGGTAGCAGGTGACAGGTGCTGTTCTTGCTTTCCACGATGCTGATGTCGAAGACGGGCTGGAGGCTTACATATTATCTTCTTACTATATGTAACGACCCGACTTTTTCTCCACAGAAAGTCGCATCGTTAATTAAGAAAGAAAGGGATAGAAGAAGAAAAGAAAAGAAAGAAGAAAGAACCACAACATCAGATACTCACAGCGGAACGAATGAAATATAATATATCACATAAAATATTACATAGTATCATATACAACAGAGTTACACAACTATACATCTCATATTAGACAGTTATAAACATCTGTCTATCATACATCTCTATATATCAATACAATACAGACACAACTCTAACACAGCGGAAACCATAATATCTACACGTTGAAGCCACCTGCTCTAAATCTACTTCAGCATTCGTCAAAGCTAACCTGAATCCCTCGACTACTCAATACAATATTGAGTACCCAAGAGTTTAATAAAACAGAAAATAAACACTTGGGTCAGACATGGGTCTGGTGTGAGTAAACGGTTAGATTGCTTAACTTTGAAAACTTTTGAAAACAAAAGTATCACGTAAGACTCCCCACAAATAAACATGGGTAAGTTTTTACCTTACGCTAACTAAAACGTTTGATAGCAAATCTGATTGTATTATAATAGGGTCTAGGGTTTTCAAGTAAAATACAGAAATAGCTGAAATGCTTACATCTCACATTCCAACATAGTTGGGCACAACTAATACGTACGGCACTTATTGGAGTTTGGATTCCATACAATGGCAGGGCTACTGGGGTACCGCCCGTCACAGTACGTGGCCTAGATCACCGTACCGAGGAGTACGCCCGCTCCCCTGCAACACAAAGCCGGAACCATCCCTTACTGGATAATCCCGAACAAGACAATCCCGTAGTTGGCGCGACCAACCACACACTAAGCCGAATAAAAGAAAAGGGACCTCTAGACAGGGATCTATCTTGCTCTCAGTGGGTGCTACCCACGAAACCTTGCTGCACCTCCCCTGTTTTAGCCATTCCCGGTTGATGAGGCTTGAGGTTACGATTACCTTTAATCAGAACATATCACTTAGAATGCTCATCGTCCGCCTGACGATGTGCTGAAAGCATTCAATCCATACAAGTTCGTTCCGGGTTCGAACGAAACCGAAGGCATTATCTCGTTACACTCGTTTTGGAATCACCCTCAGAGTTAACGACAATAACCCTTACACTCTGAATCTTCATCTTCACTTGAGATTCACGACCTATCGTTAATTTGGATCGATGTGGTATTCGGGTCTCCAGACCTGGAATACCGGTATACGGAAACCCGATCCCGGTCTCATCGAAATCCAAAACGTATCTTTTAAGGCCAAGTTGTTTAAAGGTTTAAACATTTAAACTTATATTCTGAATGATATAAACAGATAGATGAATCACATTATCACAATAGATAATTCATATCAAACATTCATCTCACAAAGCAGCATATATCAGAGATATCCAAATCATCCAATATCAACCAATCACCCAATATCAATCAATCATCCATAAGCAGGTTTTGATTATCTCCAAATCAATTTAATCAATCTTTAAATAAATTAATTACTATTCTTTAATCACTTGGATTATCTTAATCCTGCTTACTATCATTAATTAATTTCAAATTAATTAATTAATTAATCATCTCTTAATGATCTTTCTTAATTAATCTCCTTTGATTAATTATACTTTAATTACCTTTTAGTAATTATCCTTAATCATATTCAGTAATTAACTTTTAATTACATCATTAATTACAATAATTAATGAACCTTTATCAATTAATTAACTAAAATTAATTAATTAATCCTCAATTAATTACAATTAATTAATCAAACTAAAATTAATTACTTTTATTAATTAACCTTGATTAATTCATTAATCCTTATTAATTAATTAACCTTTTAATTAATTAAATAATTAATTTTTTTATCAACCACTTCATTCATTAATTAGTCTTAATTAATCGTAATCAGTAATTAACAATTTGTAATTACTTATCTTAATTAATTACTTCTTAATTAATTATATTTACCTTGATTAATTAATCTAATTAATTAATCTTTAATTACTTAATTAAGTAATTATTAATCAATTTAAATTAACAAATAATCCTTAATTAATTACTTTATTAATTAATTACTTTTAAATTAATTACACATAGTAATTAATCTTAAATTTAACACATTTAATTAATCACATTTATTAATTAACTAAAATAATTAAGTAATTAACTCTTAATTACTTACATAAGTAATTATCTTCTAATTACTTCATTAAAAATCTTGATTACTTTCTTAATTAATTACTTAACAAATAAGTAATTACATTACTAAATAATCCTTAATTCATTAATTAATTAACTACTCCAAAATTAATTAATCTCAACAATTATATTAATCAATTCCTAAGATTAATAACATCAAGTGATTACCCTTCTTTTTTTTTTTAACAAATTACCCCATGAGTACTTTTCCCATTAATTACCTAATTAATTTTTTTAACTTAACCATTTAAATTTAATTAAATGATTTCTTAACTTCTTATTAAAAATTTCTTAATTTAAGAAAACATTATTTAAATCAAGTCATTTATTAACCAATAACTTTCCAATGATTAATAATTTAATTATCTTCATTAAATTTAATTATCTTTAATTAAATCAAAATTCTTAATTGCTTAAGATAAATCCTTATTATAATTGATTTACTAAATCCTTATCGATAAAACTTATTTAAAATAAACATTTTAGAAGTCTATTATAATTTAAACATTTTAAACTTCTCTTTCTACTTTCAAATCTTTAAAATTTCCAAAATCATCTTCAATACAAAAAAGCAATTTGAAAATCTACTTGTTTATCCTTTTAAAACTTTTGTGTTTCAATATTTTAGACTTGTTTAACTTTGCTTTTAAACTTAACATTCCTGTTAAACTTTAAATCCTGAACAACTAAATCTGCCTTCCCCAAAACTCGAGTAAATCTCGCAGTTTCCCCAATCCAATCACGAGACAAAAACCCATGCTTCCAGCTTCGAGTCGTCACCCTGAAAACACGAGCATCACTCCGAGGCAACTCATCTTCCCCAGCTCCATCTCCCAGTGTACACAAACGTGCACCGTGCACCTACCCAACCGCCTCCGGCCAATCAAAGTCGTTGCGACCATCGACGACGATACTAAGAACCCATGCGAGCACGAATTCGAGCCCAGATCCAAGAAATAACCCATGAATCGAAATTCGAACATTAGCTCGAAAAGAATGCAGAAACTGGATCCACCAATCCCCTCACCCCTGATGATCGCCACCACCGGAACCCTCGCAGCTTCGTCCAGAACAGCGTCACTTCACCATGCTTCGATCCCACCCTATGCGATCGTGTCCGATCCATCACCATCGTCGAACAAAGCTCGACATTCTCCTCGACAAAAACAGGAACCAAAACCCTACTTCGTTCGAATTCGAACCCTCCACCCATTTAGAAAAATCAATAGCATTTTTCCTGAGACCCATACTCTACCAGTAACCTCCAGACCAAACCCCATCACACTCGATCACGTCGATCGCTGGTGATTGACGAAAATTCCCAAAACGTTCATCTCATGAATTCCTGATAATACTAATCCTAAAAATTATGAAATGTTTATCAAAAATCAGGATTTCCAAATACGAATAAGCCCCTATGATCTGAACTTGATGTAGAGATATTCGATTCTATCCCATATTAAAATTTCCACTGTAATTCCCTTATTTTTCAGAATTTTCTTTTTTTTTACTAATTTATACCCGAAACAATTTTTTAAAAATAAACTTACATAGTTACCATCATTTTCTCTTTTAAGATCAAGGTCTAAAATTATTTGGTTTAGAAGGTATGAATTTATTTATATATTTGGAGCCTGTATATTTAAACAGAGAAGTTATACATATATACAGAACTCATATACACAGAACATATCATATTTACAACATGCATTCACAATCATCATTCATGCAACAATATATATCATCACAACACAATCTATCACTTTCATCAAAGTTTTGATTTCAGATTTTAAAACTGTTTTAAAAAAAGAAATTTACTCACCTGTTATAAAGAACAGAGAACTGGATTTTGGTTAAAAATCTGGAACAAATCTGTAAATTGGTGTTGATTGCATTTTAGTCTGAATTGTTGAGGTGATCCTTACAGCTTGTTGCTGAGTTGAATTTGAATGCTTGCTGTTTGATTTGAATTTATGTTGAGTTAAATTCCTTGCTCAGGTTGAAGTTGTTGAATTGAAAACTTGAAACAATTTGAGTTGTTGAATTTTTTGAAACTGGTCTGAACTAGAGAAGTTCTAAAACTGAACGACCAGGGTTGATTTTTGAATTGAATCTGCTACTTGAATTGCAAGCTTGTAGTTTGATTTCCATTATAGTTTTGATTTTCTTTTGAGGAAACTAGCTTACAGGTTTGAAGAAGAAAATAAATTTGAGAAAGTTGAACTGAAAAACTTTTGAACTGAAAAGAAATGTCCGGCTTCTCCTTAATACCATATTTCTTTTTATAAATTTAAATTTCTAAATGAAAGAAAATGTTGCCACATGTTATCTTTATAAGTTAGACAAATGTCCATGCAAATTCATTTAGTTTACATGTGTTAAAATCTTAGATTATTATGTTTAAATCCTTATTGTAAAAAGTATTTATATTTATATATTTATGTAAAATGTGAATTTGTATTTACTTATGTTAAGATTATTTATATGTTACAAATGTCTTATTTCTTTTATATGTTTACAAACCATTCTAATTCAAGAGATATTTTAAAAAGAAAGGTCTAATTTAAATCTATATTTATTTATAACCATTTTAATTTAATACTTATTAAAAGAAAACAAGATAAAATAAATCTTTTATTAAATCCTATTTAAACTATCATATTTTAAAATTAAATAACTATCATATATTTTGAAAACAAATGAATTAATCTTTAACTTTGAAAAAAAAAAATATTAAATTTAAAACAAAGCTTAAATCACAATATATTCATACTATATATATTATTAATAGATTAAATTAAGTTCATAACAATCTTTAAATTATAAAGAAAATTATCATATCAATTAAATTATCAATACTGATTATTAAATTTATATTGCCCAAAAACCCGGGATATCACATTCCTTCCCCCTTAAAATAATTTCGTCCTCGAAATTTAAAACAAAGTTAATTTAATAATCCAGCAAAGATTTTAATTTCAAACACAAACTTATCATCCAATTCCTATCAATCAAAGCAACCCATCCAACAATCAAACAAACCTAGCTAACTATTCTGATATAAATCAGAATAGACTTCATAATACTATCTCGTGTTTCCCCGAGTATAAATCACCAGGAGACTCGCTTTATAGAAGCTAAACAAACTACACCACCATGATCTAGAGCTCCTCACTTCTCTAGATCCACCAATCTGAACAGAATATTAGATCACACTCAAGTCCAGCACAACTTCCAATCCATCTGAACTGCAGATTCTACAATCAGTGATGAATCATATACGTACTCCCTCAGAGATACGTGAAATAGAATGAATTCCAGCTATCCAAACTGGCCATTCAATCCTGTAGATAAAAAGAACTACTGCTCTCGAGAACACAGGAAAATCCAAAATACTTTTGGAGCTAACTTTCCAGACTTACCAAATCTTATAGTTCTTTAATCGGAGAAAAACTTAAACAGTTTCCAATTTCCAACTCCGAATTCCAAATTCTGACTCATATCTGCATAGCTCACCAGACGATCCCGAGCTACCTCATCTCTTCCTGATCAACTTAACCTTCGCTGATGCTCTTTGAAACAAATTTGAACCAAGCACAAGATGATCTCTAGATCCTATTCAACAATATGAAATTCCAAAATTCGTTGAAATCCAAACTTGAAAACTAGATCTGACCTATCCGTTTCCAAAAATTTCTGAGCTGCTACACCAACTCTTCTTTCTCTAAGAACCATCCTACTACCAGACTAACTACCGGTATCACTTCTGGAATCAAGTCGATACGGAACTCAAATCCAAATGCAGACAAACTTCTACTTCCTCGAAGACATCCGAAAAAATCTCTGACTACTTCAGTATCTCCTATTTCCACATGAGAAACCTCAATCTCAAACAAAAGATTACCCAAGATAAATTCCCAAACTAATCGCAAGTCACTTTTGCGTTACAACCTAGTTCAGATTTCAAAGAAACTATTCTCTCTTTACCAATTAGAACAGCTTTTAGCTTTTCCAAACAAGGTTAACCCTTCAAGAAAAACTTCACCATCTACTCGGACTGTTGATAGAAGAACCACAAAGATTCCAGAATCATCGAAGAAACGAACCCCACTGCTGCTTCCAAACTCTATCTCTGGGACACTGCTAAGCCAAAGACCTCCTCGTCAACACACCAAACACTTCGAACTGCACTGCTACCACAGTTAACCAAAAGCTTCTAATCCAAAGGCTCCTCAAAACTAAAACCATCAACAAACCTCACAACGAACCTTTGAGATGGCAGACATCCCAAAAGAAACTCGGGCTCCCAACCAAACGCCAATATCTTACTCTTCTTAAGGGAACAATGAGACCATGTCCGAAGAACAACTAATCGACCTTAGTCCCATACTTCCAAACAAATAAAACTCTCTTACTCGATATCAAAGAATTCCTATACAGCCGAGTCTTTCCTATGGTAGACATCAACTGTTCCTCCAATACCTTCTTAATCTTGCTCCAAAAAGAACATCTTCTTCGGGAACATCCATAGATACTGCGTTTCATCACATAGCTGCTCCTTCCTGAAGTCGCCAAGCTACCATCACTTACTTCTACACAACCGACAGATTTAACTCTAGAAAATCTGCTCATCCGAGCTCAACCAAACTTACACTCCAATAATGGACTCCGAATCTTTTAAAAAGATTTCCTTCAGAGATCCGAGAAATTCTTACACCATACTGCCAACTTACTCGAGACGGTATTGGGTCTACAGTCTCGATATATACTTCCAACCTCAAACATTCAAACTCCAACTATTGGTAATTGTGTTACACACACTACCACCTTATCTACCTTTATAACTTATATTGGAAAACCCGAACAGGTAAACCAATAAATAGGTAGAAATACATAAATATATATATTTAAAATGATATTTTTTTTTATATAGAAATTATTTCTGGGTAAAATTATTTCATTTACCTCTTTAAAACAATATTGTGTCCGTTGGCCTGGTTCAAGTGTTTAGAGATCCCTATCAATAACGTTAGCTACTCGTATTGACCAGAATCCATATACCACTCAACCGATCAATTAACACAATATAAAACCATTTTTATATAACTAACAATTACGCGCTCTCAAGATAGACACCACTTCAGAGCCTAGGTATTCACTCAACCTACAGCTCTGATACCAACTGTAACGACCCGACTTTTTCTCCACAGAAAGTCGCATCGTTAATTAAGAAAGAAAGGGATAGAAGAAGAAAAGAAAAGAAAGAAGAAAGAACCACAACATCAGATACTCACAGCGGAACGAATGAAATATAATATATCACATAAAATATTACATAGTATCATATACAACAGAGTTACACAACTATACATCTCATATTAGACAGTTATAAACATCTGTCTATCATACATCTCTATATATCAATACAATACAGACACAACTCTAACACAGCGGAAACCATAATATCTACACGTTGAAGCCACCTGCTCCAAATCTACTTCAGCATTCGTCAAAGCTAACCTGAATCCCTCGACTACTCAATACAATATTGAGTACCCAAGAGTTTAATAAAACAGAAAATAAACACTTGGGTCAGACATGGGTCTGGTGTGAGTAAACGGTTAGATTGCTTAACTTTGAAAACTTTTGAAAACAAAAGTATCACGTAAGACTCCCCACAAATAAACATGGGTAAGTTTTTACCTTACGCTAACTAAAACGTTTGATAGGAAATCTGATTGTATTATAATAGGGTCTAGGGTTTTCAAGTAAAATACAGAAATAGCTGAAATGCTTACATCTCACATTCCAACATAGTTGGGCACAACTAATACGTACGGCACTTATTGGAGTTTGGATTCCATACAATGGCAGGGCTACTGGGGTACCGCCCGTCACAGTACGTGGCCTAGATCACCGTACCGAGGAGTACGCCCGCTCCCCTGCAACACAAAGCCGGAACCATCCCTTACTGGATAATCCCGAACAAGACAATCCCGTAGTTGGCGCGACCAACCACACACTAAGCCGAATAAAAGAAAAGGGACCTCTAGACAGGGATCTATCTTGCTCTCAGTGGGTGCTACCCACGAAACCTTGCTGCACCTCCCCTGTTTTAGCCATTCCCGGTTGATGAGGCTTGAGGTTACGATTACCTTTAATCAGAACATATCACTTAGAATGCTCATCGTCCGCCTGACGATGTGCTGAAAGCATTCAATCCATACAAGTTCGTTCCGGGTTCGAACGAAACCGAAGGCATTATCTAGTTACACTCGTTTTGGAATCACCCTCAGAGTTAACGACAATAACCCTTGCACTCTGAATCTTCATCTTCACTTGAGATTCACGACCTATCGTTAATTTGGATCGATGTGGTATTCGGGTCTCCAGACCTGGAATACCGGTATACGGAAACCCGATCCCGGTCTCATCGAAATCCAAAACGTATCTTTTAAGGCCAAGTTGTTTAAAGGTTTAAACATTTAAACTTATATTCTGAATGATATAAACAGATAGATGAATCACATTATCACAATAGATAATTCATATCAAACATTCATCTCACAAAGCAGCATATATCAGAGATATCCAAATCATCCAATATCAACCAATCACCCAATATCAATCAATCATCCATAAGCAGGTTTTGATTATCTCCAAATCAATTTAATCAATCTTTAAATAAATTAATTACTATTCTTTAATCACTTGGATTATCTTAATCCTGCTTACTATCATTAATTAATTTCAAATTAATTAATTAATTAATCATCTCTTAATGATCTTTCTTAATTAATCTCCTTTGATTAATTATACTTTAATTACCTTTTAGTAATTATCCTTAATCATATTCAGTAATTAACTTTTAATTACATCATTAATTACAATAATTAATGAACCTTTATCAATTAATTAACTAAAATTAATTAATTAATCCTCAATTAATTACAATTAATTAATCAAACTAAAATTAATTACTTTTATTAATTAACCTTGATTAATTCATTAATCCTTATTAATTAATTAACCTTTTAATTAATTAAATAATTAATTTTTTTATCAACCACTTCATTCATTAATTAGTCTTAATTAATCGTAATCAGTAATTAACAATTTGTAATTACTTATCTTAATTAATTACTTCTTAATTAATTATATTTACCTTGATTAATTAATCTAATTAATTAATCTTTAATTACTTAATTAAGTAATTATTAATCAATTTAAATTAACAAATAATCCTTAATTAATTACTTTATTAATTAATTACTTTTAAATTAATTACACATAGTAATTAATCTTAAATTTAACACATTTAATTAATCACATTTATTAATTAACTAAAATAATTAAGTAATTAACTCTTAATTACTTACATAAGTAATTATCTTCTAATTACTTCATTAAAAATCTTGATTACTTTCTTAATTAATTACTTAACAAATAAGTAATTACATTACTAAATAATCCTTAATTCATTAATTAATTAACTACTCCAAAATTAATTAATCTCAACAATTATATTAATCAATTCCTAAGATTAATAACATCAAGTGATTACCCTTCTTTTTTTTTAACAAATTACCCCATGAGTACTTTTCCCATTAATTACCTAATTAATTTTTTTAACTTAACCATTTAAATTTAATTAAATGATTTCTTAACTTCTTATTAAAAATTTCTTAATTTAAGAAAACATTATTTAAATCAAGTCATTTATTAACCAATAACTTTCCAATGATTAATAATTTAATTATCTTCATTAAATTTAATTATCTTTAATTAAATCAAAATTCTTAATTGCTTAAGATAAATCCTTATTATAATTGATTTACTAAATCCTTATCGATAAAACTTATTTAAAATAAACATTTTAGAAGTCTATTATAATTTAAACATTTTAAACTTCTCTTTCTACTTTCAAATCTTTAAAATTTCCAAAATCATCTTCAATACAAAAAAGCAATTTGAAAATCTACTTGTTTATCCCTTTAAAACTTTTGTGTTTCAATATTTTAGACTTGTTTAACTTTGCTTTTAAACTTAACATTCCTGTTAAACTTTAAATCCTGAACAACTAAATCTGCCTTCCCCAAAACTCGAGTAAATCTCGCAGTTTCCCCAATCCAATCACGAGACAAAAACCCATGCTTCCAGCTTCGAGTCGTCACCCTGAAAACACGAGCATCACTCCGAGGCAACTCATCTTCCCCAGCTCCATCTCCCAGTGTACACAAACGTGCACCGTGCACCTACCCAACCGCCTCCGGCCAATCAAAGTCGTTGCGACCATCGACGACGATACTAAGAACCCATGCGAGCATGAATTCGAGCCCAGATCCAAGAAATAACCCATGAATCGAAATTCGAACATTAGCTCGAAAAGAATGCAGAAACTGGATCCACCAATCCCCTCACCCCTGATGATCGCCACCACCGGAACCCTCGCAGCTTCGTCCAGAACAGCGTCACTTCACCATGCTTCGATCCCACCCTATGCGATCGTGTCCGATCCATCACCATCGTCGAACAAAGCTCGACATTCTCCTCGACAAAAACAGGAACCAAAACCCTACTTCGTTCGAATTCGAACCCTCCACCCATTAAGAAAAATCAATAGCATTTTTCCTGAGACCCATACTCTACCAGTAACCTCCAGACCAAACCCCATCACACTCGATCACGTCGATCGCTGGTGATTGACGAAAATTCCCAAAACGTTCATCTCATGAATTCCTGATAATACTAATCCTAAAAATTATGAAATGTTTATCAAAAATCAGGATTTCCAAATACGAATAAGCCCCTATGATCTGAACTTGATGTAGAGATATTCGATTCTATCCCATATTAAAATTTCCACTGTAATTCCCTTATTTTTCAGAATTTTCTTTTTTTTTTACTAATTTATACCCAAAACAATTTTTTAAAAATAAACTTACATAGTTACCATCATTTTCTCTTTTAAGATCAAGGTCTAAAATTATTTGGTTTAGAAGGTATGAATTTATTTATATATTTGGAGCCTGTATATTTAAACAGAGAAGTTATACATATATACAGAACTCATATACACAGAACATATCATATTTACAACATGCATTCACAATCATCATTCATGCAACAATATATATCATCACAACACAATCTATCACTTTCATCAAAGTTTTGATTTCAGATTTTAAAACTGTTTTAAAAAAAGAAATTTACTCACCTGTTATAAAGAACAGAGAACTGGATTTTGGTTAAAAATCTGGAACAAATCTGTAAATTGGTGTTGATTGCATTTTAGTCTGAATTGTTGAGGTGATCCTTACAGCTTGTTGCTGAGTTGAATTTGAATGCTTGCTGTTTGATTTGAATTTATGTTGAGTTAAATTCCTTGCTCAGGTTGAAGTTGTTGAATTGAAAACTTGAAACAATTTGAGTTGTTGAATTTTTTGAAACTGGTCTGAACTAGAGAAGTTCTAAAACTGAACGACCAGGGTTGATTTTTGAATTGAATCTGCTACTTGAATTGCAAGCTTGTAGTTTGATTTCCATTATAGTTTTGATTTTCTTTTGAGGAAACTAGCTTACAGGTTTGAAGAAGAAAATAAATTTGAGAAAGTTGAACTGAAAAACTTTTGAACTGAAAAGAAATGTCCGGCTTCTCCTTAATACCATATTTCTTTTTATAAATTTAAATTTCTAAATGAAAGAAAATGTTGCCACATGTTATCTTTATAAGTTAGACAAATGTCCATGCAAATTCATTTAGTTTACATGTGTTAAAATCTTAGATTATTATGTTTAAATCCTTATTGTAAAAAGTATTTATATTTATATATTTATGTAAAATGTGAATTTGTATTTACTTATGTTAAGATTATTTATATGTTACAAATGTCTTATTTCTTTTATATGTTTACAAACCATTCTAATTCAAGAGATATTTTAAAAAGAAAGGTCTAATTTAAATCTATATTTATTTATAACCATTTTAATTTAATACTTATTAAAAGAAAACAAGATAAAATAAATCTTTTATTAAATCCTATTTAAACTATCATATTTTAAAATTAAATAACTATCATATATTTTGAAAACAAATGAATTAATCTTTAACTTTGAAAAAAAAAATATTAAATTTAAAACAAAGCTTAAATCACAATATATTCATACTATATATATTATTAATAGATTAAATTAAGTTCATAACAATCTTTAAATTATAAAGAAAATTATCATATCAATTAAATTATCAATACTGATTATTAAATTTATATTGCCCAAAAACCCGGGATATCACACTATATGTACTGGGTGTTCCGCTGTTTGTATTTTCTATGAGTGTTATGTAGTGAGGCTTGTTGTATTGACTATTCAAATGCTTATATTCAACTATTATGAAGTTTTATTGATGAGATTCTATTTTGTGAAGCTTCACTATATGTATGTTCTATTGTATTTTGTCCATGCGCTGTGAGTAATACGATAGATTCTGTTGTTTTAATTTACCCTGGCAATCGTCCATGGCTGCCTGGCACACTTTATAGCGCACTTTCTCTAGGTCCAGTGCAGGGGTCATGGGTGGTAGTCACATTTGGTATCAGAGCTTTGGTTAATCGATTTTACCCAATGCTCGCTGACGTAACTACGTATGAGAGACGTAATTGTATTTTGATGGATGATTACTATATATAATATAGTAGCTTAGTAGAGTTTGAGTCCTTTATGCAGTTGTTTCTCTAGGTGTGCTAATCATTCCTTTTTATAGATATTGAGAATGAGTCGAAGAGGGAGACCAGCTGCTAGGGAAAGCCGTGCTACTGAGGGGGCTGTTGATTATGCTGCAATGTTCAAAGCTATGATGACTTCGATCATGAGAAGGATGCCAGCTCCGGGGCCATCGGTGGATGTTGGAGTTCAAGTTCAAACTCCAAGACCGGTGGATTTTGCTAAGCTGTGTAAGGACTACACTGCTCTTGGAGGAAAGGTTTTCTTGGGGACTGAGTCAACCATTGAAGTCCAGAGGTGGATAGATGCTTGTAGAAGGATTTTTGGTGACTTGGGAATTGAGGATGCAACTAAGAGGAAGTTAGCATCAAGACAGCTTCAAGGGAGAGCTTCTGATTGGTGGAACTCTATTACCATCAATACTACGGAGGAAGAGATTACTTGGGAGCAATTCCAAGTCAGATTTGAAGCTAAGTTCATTTCTACAGCTCAGAAGTCTGTTCTGTTCAAGAAGTTTGTGGAGCTCAAGCAAGGTGGAAGACCAGTTCTTGAGTATGTTTCTGAGTTTGAAGCTTTGTCCAAGTATGCCCGGTCGTATATTGAATCTTCGTATCAGAAGAATGAAAAGTTTGTGACAGGCTTGGACAGTTATCTTGGAAGGCAGTTGGTGGATCATTTGGACGATCCATTTGAGAAGCTTGTGGAGAAAGCTCTCTGTAACGACCCGATATTTTCAACCATTCACATCCATTATACGTGTATAGGTAAACACTCATGCCAGAGTTGAATTGCTCAAAATACCGCGTTGTAAATAAAATTTGGCAAATCTCAGAATATACAGTAAATAAATATAATCACAGATCACAGACACAGAGTAAAATAATGCAGCGGAAGTAAAAGAAATAGTAGTTCATGAAGCTACTATATAAATATATCAGAGTTACATAAGATACAACAGAAGAAATAGAGTACAACAAAAGTCTCAATAAAATAACCAAGTACAAGCTGAGTAGAACAACGGAACTGAAATAGATAGGACATGACAAGCAGATAATCTCCAGCGATTCAAATCTCCAAGAGAGTGGAAATCCAAATCTGTGAATAACTCAGGCTGACCCGAGCGTAAAGCAAAACACAAAACACTCGAGTCAGGACAATATATACTTATATAATGTAAACCAACTCAAGTGAACTGTAATAAAGGTACAAGTAACTTAGAAGATGCTTGGGACCGCCCATCCTCTAAGGATCCGTTAAACTATCTACTATGTAGTAATATTCGATATTATAATAGTGTCTAAATAAGTAAAGTATAATCATATAGAAAATAGCATTAAGGGGATGAAGAACCTTAACGCGGTCGGATCTTAAAATCATAATCGTAGTAAAGCTCGATATGGTAGGTGACATGGCACAACTAGGCAATGCCAGGGTAGATATACCAATTACGCACATGGACTGATGGATACGCATAGCAGCCACTACCGTTCCACCTCGAACAACACTCCCAAATCGGAGGATGGCCATCTAATCAATCACAAGTAAGAGTATAATATCGAAGAAATGTGTCCGAGAAGAGGTGCTACCTCACTGGTCCGAGATCGCTCCTGTTTTAGCCACCTTATGCCAACTCACGGGAGTTGGGTCTACGTAACATACCTTAAGAACGTCGCCACCATCCTACTTCATTCTGGAATCTCCACCGCGTACACAGTTGCCAAAGTGGTTTTCGGTAAGACAGAGAGTATGTCCATATCCGATCCCAGTCTCTTTAACAACCCAACGTTATTATAACCCGTGGTTATAACTTTTAAAAACAATACTTTACTTCAAAATAAAATATCATTTCAAACCATATCTTTATCAAAATAAAGATTAAATCAATTCCAAACCATTTCCATATATTTAAATTTTCATATAATTTCAAATCTTCATTTCAAATCATTTTAATATAATAAAATATCATATCCTTACAAAACTTCATTTCAAATCATTTTAATAAAATAAAATATCCTATCAGTTCAAATCCAAATATTCAACTTTAAATACCTTCTAAATTCAAAGATATCGTTCATTTACTATCATTTCAAATCACCTTTAAATAGTTTATATTCCAATCAAAATAATTCATTTAAACCTTTTAAAAGTGTAATTATTATATTTTCAAATCAAGTATTCAATTTTCAAAGTTTCAAACCATTCTGAGTTCGTTTACTAAGTCAAAAACCCTAATTATTAAAATTTCAGCATTTCACAGCATTTAAAACAACTGCTATAAGTTATATTTGAAAACATTTTTAATTCAGCAAAGACAGCACTTAAAACTGCTGTTAAAACTCAGTTTTAGTTGAATTATAGTTCAAAACAGAAAAGACAGCATTTCAGAAGTGCTGCGGTAGTTCAGATTTCAAAACAAGGGTTAAATTTGGTTTCCGCAAAGACTGCAGACCACTATAGCATTTCCAGAGAATGCTATAATAGGCCTGAGTTCAATATTAGCCTATAAGTTCAATTACAGCAACTACAGCATTTCAGAAATGCTGTAATAGCTCTTTTTACACAATTTTAGTTCAAAACAGAATCTATAGCATTTCTGAATGCTATTAAAAGTAGATGTCAGGTGTTAGTGTATTTCCAGCAATTAAATAACTTCAATTTAAAACACATAAACATTTTAAAAATCATATTTTAACATTTAAAATGTTCATTTACATATCATTTAACATGTATCTTTTTCACAATAAATTTCTTATAATTAAATCCAATTTTCAACAATTTACTTAATAAATTTAAGTGTAAAAGTTTTCAATTCTTCACATTTCAACAAATAACTTAACACTTCAAATTTAAATTACCATTTCACAAATTTAACTAAATATCCAATTTTATTTAATTAACTTAAACTTTAAATTAAAACCAAATTTCACATTTCCAAGTCAAGTTAAATTTTAAAAGATCACTTTTAAACATTCATTTATTTAACCACTTAAATTCATAGAAAAATCAATAATACTTTAATAAATCACTTAAATTCAAATTTAATCAAATTATCATATTTACCATTTCCAAATAAAATTTAATATCCATTTTATTTATATAACCTAAATATCACTTTAACCAAAATTCCAAATTTCCAACTTAAGTTATATTTCAAAAATCCAGTTAAACCATTCATTAATTACATTTTTAACAAATAGAAAAATCATAATTTCTTTATTTTAAAACATTTCAAAATCTATTTAAATCAAATTTCATAAATTTATAATTTTTAAAATACTTAAAAATATCCAAAACACTTTATAAAATAACCACGGGCCTGTATATAATTTTCTAACTTAGGTCAAGTGATACAGATATGTATCATTTCAATCCGCAGTTAAAAAAAAAGAAAAATACGGGTTCTATCATTTCAAACCCGTAATCCCAAGTTAAAATAATTTTAAATAAAAATCGTTCAGGCCTATAATTTCAGCCCATAACGATTTTTCCATATTCTAAAGTCCGTTCGGGTATGTATCATTTCAACCCATAGTGATTCTAATCTACAGGGAACTTGCAATGGTGATAACAGATATAAATAACAGAATAACATTAAATAACAGTAACATATGATATAACAGGTATAATAACAGGTGTGAACATCATATGATAATAATATAAGCATATAAAACATGATAATATATTTCTACAGATTCACAGGGTGTCAATTTACTAGTTATATATGTACATATTGTCTGGTGAGAATAACTCACCTGTTTAAGCTGGAGATGATGTAACATCCCGTATTTTTAAGCTATTGAATTTGAACATTTAATTCGTTTTAAATGTTAATGTGGATTCTTAATTGATTTTGAAATGGTTGGATTCGGGTTCAATCAATAAAATAAGTTATAATTTCAAATAAGAAATTCAAGTGAAATAGAATAATAATTAAATATTTGAAATTTGGAACAAATGGGGGATCTGAGTGTAAATAGTTATAAAAATGGTTTTAAAATTCATTTATTAGTCTATTTGGGCATAAATAATGTTGTTGGACTTTTAGAGGAATTTTTAAGTTGATAAATTATTATTTGGGATTTTATATTAATTTAATAATGAATTTAATATTATTAAAATTCAATTAATCAGATTTTAGTCTGAAATGAGCCTGAATGATTTTTTATGTGTTTATAAATTTTATATGATTTATGGTTAAGTTAATAAAATTTTAAAAGTGAAATTTTAAGCGTTTTCGTAAATTTCAGAAAATCGTCTGATTAAATAGACGAGTTAAAATAGCTCTCCGGGGCACAGTCTCGGAATTCGACAAAACTAGTTCCATTGGATCCGTAATAGTTAATTATTATCGGATTTCAGTTTTCGTAGCTATCAGAGTTGTCGTTTGATCGTGGCAGCTCGAAACGCATAGGAATCGATTTAACCGATTTAATTTTAAATTGATCGTTTAATTTCGTATCTCGTGCATACGATTAAATTAGCTTACGAAACCTATTCCATTGTGTCCGGAACGCGGAAAAACCCCAGGATAGCCTGTCGGAACGTGAGAATTGGAGGTCGTTTGCATAACGGTTGATTTGAGAATTTATATTAATTTAATAATATTAAAAACAATTATATATAAACTATTTTCTCTAAACCCTAATCAATTTCGTTCAGCCGCCGCAGTTTTATTCAATGGCCGAAATGTTCCCCTTCCTTTCTCCAATTCGTTTCAAATCCATAAACTTTTGTACGAAAGTTTCAGCATGTAAATTGGAGAGCGCGTTGGGTTCTTCGAGTTGTGCGGTGGAGATCGTGATCGAAGGAGTGTGGAGGCCGGGGAGTAGTCGCGTTCATGGCCGGCTCGTGCTCGATTTTCGAGCCCAGGAGGGCGCCGAGCTCGCGCGCGCGGTGGGTGAAGGTGGAGGCTGGGACGAGCTTTCACGTGACGACATCTGATCGTCATCGAACTCGACGATGAAGAGGCGGTTTGAAACCCTATTAGCGTGATGATGGGTTCGTGTTACTGTTGTTTCGCGTGGAGAAGACGATGTCTTCAGCGGGCTTGATTTCGTGACGAACGGCTAAGATTGGTATAATAAAATTTAATAAAGAAATTGTTTTAAATTATAATTCAAACTTTAAAATTTAATAACTCGTTCATATGATATCAGAATTTAACGAAACTAGAAGCGATGGAATCGCAGAGACGAGCACTACGCAGTGGAACAATTCTGGAATCATTCCGGGCAAGTAGAAATTTGAGTTAAATCGGACATCGTCCGGTTTAATTCAAAATTTCAAACGCTCGCCGAACTCAAGGTGAGTTATTCTCACTCACATCTGGATGCTAGACATTATAAATAATTGATATTTAAATATCTGTGTGGATGGCTGAATATAATTGTTATTATCAGTCTGGATTGATATTTATATTGTGATGTGCTAATATCTGTGGATGCAGGGAAAAACAGGTTGGAGGGATCCAACTGGATTCCTCACAATGTAGCAATTATTTTATAATTGATAGTGATACTTGTTTATATGATGTGATTGATAAATCTGGAAATTTAGTTGTTCTGTGACATTGTGGTATAAATTGTAATCACAGAATTTAATTATGAATGGATAAATTGTGTTTTTACAAAATAAAATGAATTGTTAAATTTAGGATTTCAAAGAATAAAATTTGAAATCGGATTTGAAAGGAAAAATGTAAATTGGGCCAAATTGGGATTTTGAATATAATGGGAAGTTTATGAAATGGGTAAATGGAAAGTATAGTTTTCTGGAGATTAAATTTATGAAATTATAAATTGTTTAAAATAACGATGTTTATTTTAATAATGGCTAATGTTATCCGAAAATTAAAAATATGTTAAATGGAGTTTCCAACTATAAATTAACAAGTTCAAATGAAAAACAGAATGTTTGAAATGCCGTATTTCATTGGAATTTAATTAAGTGAAATGGGAAATTCACCAAAAATGTTTAATTTAAAATGTTTAAACTATATTTAAAAAAAATGAATTTCCGGAAATGGAAAATTGTGATTTAACTTCGGAGGAAGTTATAGTTAAGTATGGAATTGGAAATTTATGTTGAAATCATAAATTGACTTGAAATAAATCAGTGGATTTATATTAAAGAGTACTTTGGAATGTTTTGGAAACGGGAAAGTGTTTCCCTGGGAAAACCAAGTAAATGTTTATAAAAAGATTTTATTTAACTAAGGTTAAGTTTTAAATCGTTTCAAAAGTATTTTTAAGAAATCGTTATTTTTAAATAAATAAATTAATAATTTTTAATACCGTAATAATTTGGGAGTATATTAGCAATTATTTTTACAAATGGATTATTTAAAGGTTGGTTTGACTTAAGTTATTGAAATTAGTATTTTTCTTCTTATAACGCTATTTTGAATTTAGTTAAACTAAAACCCTTATTTTTAAATCAAAGTTTATGTGTTAATAACTAGTTTTCTTCACGTATTTTAAACTTATATTTTGAGTAAATAAATAGAAGTAATTTTCATATTTTAAAGTATATTTCAGTATAAAGTATTTTTAACTGTTTTAAAAGCAAATTGTTTTATACTTGGTTATTCCCGATGGGAATAAAGGGTAAAGGATTTACCTTGTAAAGGAAGAGTTTGGAAAATTGTTTTCAAATGAGTTTTGAAAATGTGAAAAATATATATCTTTGAAAGATATTAGAGGCAAATAAATAATATGGAGATTATTTATTGTGTGATGGATGTGTATGGATGTTTGTGAACATTAATTGATAGTTAAATCACCGACTATCAATATTGGCCAAATGCGCTGATCGTTTCGAAGAGACCGGAATCGA
Source organism: Allium fistulosum (assembly GCA_030737815.1). Lineage (NCBI taxonomy): Eukaryota > Viridiplantae > Streptophyta > Magnoliopsida > Asparagales > Amaryllidaceae > Allium > Allium fistulosum. The sequence continues at coordinate 77,149,451 of CM060908.1, read as the reverse complement.
GTTTCCGTATACCGGGATTCTAGGTCTGGAGACTCGAAAACCACTTCGATCCGGTTTGTACGTTTCGCGAACACGATTTCGGAGTCAAAGATGGAGCAATGAAGTGCAAGGGCTAGTCGCTACTAATCCTGAGGATATTTCCAAAATGGATGTAGTAGGAATAGTGCCTTCGGTTCCGTTCGGACCCGGGACGGACTTATATGGACGAATGCTTTCGTGACATCGTCAGGTGGACGATGGGCATTCTAAGGGATATGTTCTGAAAGGTATCGTTTAGCCTCAAGCCTCATCAACCGGGAATGACTGAAAATCAGGGGTTATGCAGCAAGGCTTCGTGGGTAGCCCCCACTTGAGAGTAAGGTCATCCCTGTCTAGATGTCCCTTTTATTTCGGCTTAGTGGTGCGGTTGCTGATCACAACCGTGGGGTGATTTTACTTGGAATTATCCAGTAAGGGATGATTCCGGTCTTGTGTTGCAGGGGAGCGGGCGTACTCCTCGGTACTGTGATCTAGGCCACGTACTGTGATAGGTGGTACCCCAGTGCCTAGTCATTCGTTGGAAATCCATTTTCCCTACGTGCCTTGTACGAGTTTTGTTTGTATTACCCACGTTGTGGCTAGTATGCCGGAATTTAATAGATGTAACAATTTCGGCTATTTTATAAGTATTTGTAAATAGACACTATTATAATATCAGAGGATTTTTATAAAAAGTGTTTTAGCTATCGTAAGGTAAAAACCCGACATGTTTATTTGTGGCGTGGTCTTACGAGATGCTTTTGTTTCAAAGGATTTTTGAAACTTTAATAATCAATTGGGTGTATTTATGATGCGATGGTATTCCAGACTGACTCGGGTGTTATTTTATTATAATGCTCGGGTCAGACCGAGTATATTTACAGGACAGGATGCTATGGAGCTTAGGAGAGGAGCTGGAGTTCGAGGCGTATTTCTCGTACTTGTATTATTCCGCTGCTGTGATTGTTGAGATTGTTTGACTGGTTATGGTTGGTTGTATTGATATACTCTGATGACGATGTATTGTATATAAACAAATATAGTTTTGATTTGTGTAAAGTTCTGTTCTATATATTATATTTTATTCCGCTGCGACTGTGAGGTTTTGATGTTGTTTAGTTCTTCTTCTTCTACCTTCTTTCTTTTCCTACAATCTGTCTTTTCCGGCGTTCGATCGTCGACATATTATACTGTTGAGTATTTTGTGTCGATTTTCGAGGGTCGAGAAGGGCGGGTCGTCACAGTTGGTATCAGAGCTTAGGTTGGCGACAACCTAGGCTTTGGGGAAAAATTACTCATTTTAAGTAGAGTCAAAAGTACTCTATAATGAGCTGAGTGTAATAATAGCTATGAGAGCGTATTTGTTAGTGGATATAAAATTGTTTTTGTACTGTGTTGACTTATCGGTTGAGTGTTTATGAATTCTGGTCGGTGCGGGAAGTACAACCGTATCGATAGGGGTTTCTAAACTCTTAAACCAGATAAACCGACATAGTATTATTTTTAAAGTGGGTAAATGAAATAATTTTACCCAAAATTGTATTTTGATATATAAAGAAATAGTTTTCTAAATTATATATATTGGATGCTTGTTTGGTTGTTTCTTCTATAATCAAGTAAGAAATTAAAATATGAGCTAAAATTCGAAATGATTTATAAGCCAATAAGAATTTAAATATTAAAATGGTTTATAACCAAATGGAATTGACTGGACATGTTTTAAATAAGAAAAGTAAAAATTAAAATTTGATTTAAACTAGAATTTTGACCCCGGAAATTTTGAAAGGGATTTCAAATGGAATTAAACAAAGTTTTGGGAGTTTGACTTTGTGGAAATGTTAGAAATGTTTTCAAAAGCATTTGTAAGAATGGAGTATATTTTGAGGAAATATTTTTGAATAGAAATTGTTTTGAGGTGGATTTTGGAAGTGGAAAGCATTGAACTCACTTCAGTCGCTGGAAAATAATCCTGATGATGCTGGCCACATCATTAGAATTCATTTTCGAGTTTCTAAAGTGATGGATTGCTACCAAAATAGTTGGTTATGACATTGTTTGGACTTGTTTGGGAAACAAGTGATTTTGGAATTTTCAAAGGAAAATTGTTTGGTAAAAGCAGTTTGTTTTGGAATTTGGTATTTGATTTGAATATCAAAGAGTAATGTGTTGATTTTTATTTCGAATTGGTTTTGAAATAAATTCGGGTAAATTGAATTCTGGGAATTCTATTTTGTAATAAAAATGTGGAAGTTGAAATGAATCAACTATAAACTTATAAGATAAAGTTGATGTAATTAAGAATTTGGGTTAAAAACTGAAATACATCAACTAGAATCGTGCAAGTGAAGTTGATTTAAGTAAGAAGGGAATGAGATTTTATCCTGAAATTAAAATTTAATTTGAGTATATATGGAAGTAAATGGAACTATTAAAATGAATGGGAAGTTGAATTTAACTTGGGATAAGTTAAATATAATTGGGAATTGGAATTAAATTGAGTTGGGTTCAATTGAAAAGTGAAATGACTTTGTAAATATGGGTCATTGTGTAATAAATTGTACTCATAAGCTATTGAGTGTTATACTTATAATCTAAAATTGTGAATATTCTTAAGAATTCAGGGATACAAATATATATAATTTGGGATTGTAATGATAAAATGGAAATGGGCCTAAATGAGCAATCCAAATCCTTGAATAAAAATGAAATTGAAGTTCTTTAATGGAAGCAATTGAATGGGTGGCAAATTCAAACTTAACCATAAATGAAGGTGAATGGAATATATTTGGTTTAACTTATGATAAGTTAAATAAAATTGAGAATTTGAAACTGAATTAAATCTAAATGAATTGGAATTAAATTGAAGTGTGATTAAATGGAAATGGACTTAAGTGAGCAATATAAACTTATAAATAAATAAGTTGAAGAACTTGAGAATGGGCAATCTGATTTTAAACCAAAGTAAAATGGAATTATAGTCACAAATGGAAATAATGAATGGTATGGTGACTCCAAACTCAATCCTAAATGAAATGTGGAGAAAGATAAAGTAAAGTGAGATATAAAAGATGTGGATGAATTCAAAGTAGTAAATAAGTTTTGAATTTATTTATGAAGGAATAAATTGAAGTGAAATTCAAAATTCAGTTGCATTATAAATAATATTGAATGGAATTCAGTTCTTATTGAAGTAGTAAAGGAAGTGGAATGGATTTAATTTGGCTAAATAAAATTTAGTTAAACTTGGAATAGATTTGAATAAGAATCAAATTGAAAGGAAATTTAATTTAGTTGAGATGATGTTGACGGGAACAAATGCTTACTCAATTGGATCCAAAATAATTGTTGGAAATGAATTTTGTGTAAGCTAAATTAAATGGAATGAGTATGGTAATGAATAGAATTTTGACAGTTTGGTCAAATTTGAAAGGTAAATAAAATCCAGTTGTGGAATGGAATTTAAGTTTGGTAATAAATGTTGGAAGTGAGAATGTATAATGGGATTAGATTATAATAGTGATGGTTTGAATTGTAAGTAAATTCAAATGAGAGAAATAATTTAAATGGTCTCTTTGTTAATAAAATAAATTTGTACATGGATTGGATAAATAAACAAAGAGCATTAAAGTTGTAAAGGAATTGAAATTTGATTTGAATGAGAATCAAATGAAAATAAAATAAAATTGATATAAGAAGATGATGGAAATTTTGTGAAAGAATTTAAGCAACTTGAAAGAAAAACAAAATGATTGTGGATGAGCTTTATTAAGTAATCTTGAATGCAATTTGTTAAATAATAGAATGGAAATGCATGTGTAATTGTATTAATTAATTTTTGAGATGAAATAAATATGCAAGGAAAATTTAATTTAACAATTGCATTGGAATAAAAATATTTGGTTTGTGAACCTTGTAATGGAATAAAATTTATATGAATCCAAGTTGAAATTAATTTTGAATGGTGATAAGCTTAAGTGGCAATTATTTTTGCTTGAATGACATGAAATACACATGTATTTGGAATTAAGTTGTTTAACAAGCAATTGAAATTTATTTTGAATAAATTGATATGGGTTGGAATCTAATTCAAAGAGTTTGTAAATAAATGCAAGTGAATTGATTCAAAAATAGCGAATGGAATTGATTTTGAATCAATAGGAATGAATTGACCTTTTAATGAGTAATGTTGCATGTGAATGGAGGTGGATCATAAAAGTAATGCAAATGCTTCAAATTTAAAATAAAATTTGAGGGTGAATCAAATAGAGAATTTAATTTTAATAAGAGATGTAAGTAAGGCATATGTTAATCATATTGGAATAGAAGTGAATTGGTTGTAACAAATATGAATGGTATATAGAGGATTTGAGTGTAAATCATTCAAGTGGAATAAAATGAAGTCGAACTTGAATAAGTAAATTGAAAGGTGATTGAAATCTTTGAATTGTTAATAAGATATGGTTAACATTGTTAAATGATGAAATTGCTTGGATTGGTTATGCAATGAATATGTTTGGGTTGCATTTGTATTGGAAATATTATTAAAATGCTCATGTCTTTGAAAACTGATAAGTTGTTTGAGTAAGTACAGGTACGGGAGGCGTTCGAGAGAGTTGGAGCGTGAATATGCGTTATATTAGCCGCTCGCTATTAAAATTCGCTTAAAAGGTACGCCTATGCAAATATAATTGGGAAAATGATATATATATTGTGAGATATTTTGGTTTCCGGCCATGTGAGCCGATGTATATATATTTGTGTATCCTGCGATATCGCAGAAGCTCCTCCGTACAAAGGAGACTCCGCCAAAATTTTTCAGAAATTTTGGGAGTTAGAAAATTTTGGGGTTTTTGATTTGCTAAGAAATTGAATTTTTGAAAGCAAATGTTAAAATAAAGGCTTTAAGGTAAATAAAGCAAATGGTTTTGAAATGGAGCTGAAACTTTTTGGGAAAGTGAATATAAGCTTTTAACTAAGCAAATTGGATAAGTAAATGAGTTTGAGAGTATATTTTTTTCCTTAGCAAATTTCGGGGACGAAATTTTTATAAGGGGGGAGGAATGTAACATCCCGTATTTTTAAGCTATTGAATTTGAACATTTAATTCGTTTTAAATGTTAATGTGGATTCTTAATTGATTTTGAAATGGTTGGATTCGGGTTCAATCAATAAAATAAGTTATAATTTCAAATAAGAAATTCAAGTGAAATAGAATAATAATTAAATATTTGAAATTTGGAACAAATGGGGGATCTGAGTGTAAATAGTTATAAAAATGGTTTTAAAATTCATTTATTAGTCTATTTGGGCATAAATAATGTTGTTGGACTTTTAGAGGAATTTTTAAGTTGATAAATTATTATTTGGGATTTTATATTAATTTAATAATGAATTTAATATTATTAAAATTCAATTAATCAGATTTTAGTCTGAAATGAGCCTGAATGATTTTTTATGTGTTTATAAATTTTATATGATTTATGGTTAAGTTAATAAAATTTAAAAATGAAATTTTAAGCGTTTTCGTAAATTTCAGAAAATCGTCTGATTAAATAGACGAGTTAAAATAGCTCTCCGGGGTGCAGTCTCGGAATTCGACGAAACCAGTTCCATTGGATCCGTAATAGTTAATTATTATCGGATTTCAGTTTTCGTAGCTATCGGAGTTGTCGTTTGATCGTGGCAGCTCGAAACGCATAGGAATCGATTTAACCGATTTAATTTTAAATTGATCGTTTAATTTCGTATCTCGTGCATACGATTAAATTAGCTTACGAAACCTATTCCATTGTGTCCGGAACGCGGAAAAACCCCAGGATAGCCTGTCGGAACGTGAGAATTGGAGGTCGTTTGCATAACGGTTGATTTGAGAATTTATATTAATTTAATAATATTAAAAACAATTATATATAAACTATTTTCTCTAAACCCTAATCAATTTCGTTCAGCCGCCGCAGTTTTATTCAATGGCCGAAATGTTCCCCTTCCTTTCTCCAATTCATTTCAAATCCATAAACTTTTGTACGAAAGTTTCAGCATGTAAATTGGAGAGCGCGTTGGGTTCTTCGAGTTGTGCGGTGGAGATCGTGATCGAAGGAGTGTGGAGGCCGGGGAGTAGTCGCGTTCATGGCCGGCTCGTGCTCGATTTTCGAGCCCAGGAGGGCGCCGAGCTCGCGCGCGCGGTGGGTGAAGGTGGAGGCTGGGACGAGCTTTCACGTGACGACATCTGATCGTCATCGAACTCGACGATGAAGAGGCGGTTTGAAACCCTATTAGCGTGATGATGGGTTCGTGTTACTGTTGTTTCGCGTGGAGAAGACGATGTCTTCAGCGGGCTTGATTTCGTGACGAACGGCTAAGATTGGTATAATAAAATTTAATAAAGAAATTGTTTTAAATTATAATTCAAACTTTAAAATTTAATAACTCGTTCATATGATATCAGAATTTAACGAAACTAGAAGCGATGGAATCGCAGAGACGAGCACTACGCAGTGGAACAATTCTGGAATCATTCCGGGCAAGTAGAAATTTGAGTTAAATCGGACATCGTCCGGTTTAATTCAAAATTTCAAACGCTCGCCGAACTCAAGGTGAGTTATTCTCACTCACATCTGGATGCTAGACATTATAAATAATTGATATTTAAATATCTGTGTGGATGGCTGAATATAATTGTTATTATCAGTCTGGATTGATATTTATATTGTGATGTGCTAATATCTGTGGATGCAGGGAAAAACAGGTTGGAGGGATCCAACTGGATTCCTCACAATGTAGCAATTATTTTATAATTGATAGTGATACTTGTTTATATGATGTGATTGATAAATCTGGAAATTTAGTTGTTCTGTGACATTGTGGTATAAATTGTAATCACAGAATTTAATTATGAATGGATAAATTGTGTTTTTACAAAATAAAATGAATTGTTAAATTTAGGATTTCAAAGAATAAAATTTGAAATCGGATTTGAAAGGAAAAATGTAAATTGGGCCAAATTGGGATTTTGAATATAATGGGAAGTTTATGAAATGGGTAAATGGAAAGTATAGTTTTCTGGAGATTAAATTTATGAAATTATAAATTGTTTAAAATAACGATGTTTATTTTAATAATGGCTAATGTTATCCGAAAATTAAAAATATGTTAAATGGAGTTTCCAACTATAAATTAACAAGTTCAAATGAAAAACAGAATGTTTGAAATGCCGTATTTCATTGGAATTTAATTAAGTGAAATGGGAAATTCACCAAAAATGTTTAATTTAAAATGTTTAAACTATATTTAAAAAAAATGAATTTCCGGAAATGGAAAATTGTGATTTAACTTCGGAGGAAGTTATAGTTAAGTATGGAATTGGAAATTTATGTTGAAATCATAAATTGACTTGAAATAAATCAGTGGATTTATATTAAAGAGTACTTTGGAATGTTTTGGAAACGGGAAAGTGTTTCCCTGGGAAAACCAAGTAAATGTTTATAAAAAGATTTTATTTAACTAAGGTTAAGTTTTAAATCGTTTCAAAAGTATTTTTAAGAAATCGTTATTTTTAAATAAATAAATTAATAATTTTTAATACCGTAATAATTTGGGAGTATATTAGCAATTATTTTTACAAATGGATTATTTAAAGGTTGGTTTGACTTAAGTTATTGAAATTAGTATTTTTCTTCTTATAACGCTATTTTGAATTTAGTTAAACTAAAACCCTTATTTTTAAATCAAAGTTTATGTGTTAATAACTAGTTTTCTTCACGTATTTTAAACTTATATTTTGAGTAAATAAATAGAAGTAATTTTCATATTTTAAAGTATATTTCAGTATAAAGTATTTTTAACTGTTTTAAAAGCAAATTGTTTTATACTTGGTTATTCCCGATGGGAATAAAGGGTAAAGGATTTACCTTGTAAAGGAAGAGTTTGGAAAATTGTTTTCAAATGAGTTTTGAAAATGTGAAAAATATATATCTTTGAAAGATATTAGAGGCAAATAAATAATATGGAGATTATTTATTGTGTGATGGATGTGTATGGATGTTTGTGAACATTAATTGATAGTTAAATCACCGACTATCAATATTGGCCAAATGCGCTGATCGTTTCGAAGAGACCGGAATCGAGTTTCCGTATACCGGGATTCTAGGTCTGGAGACTCGAAAACCACTTCGATCCGGTTTGTACGTTTCGCGAACACGATTTCGGAGTCAAAGATGGAGCAATGAAGTGCAAGGGCTAGTCGCTACTAATCCTGAGGATATTTCCAAAATGGATGTAGTAGGAATAGTGCCTTCGGTTCCGTTCGGACCCGGGACGGACTTATATGGACGAATGCTTTCGTGACATCGTCAGGTGGACGATGGGCATTCTAAGGGATATGTTCTGAAAGGTATCGTTTAGCCTCAAGCCTCATCAACCGGGAATGACTGAAAATCAGGGGTTATGCAGCAAGGCTTCGTGGGTAGCCCCCACTTGAGAGTAAGGTCATCCCTGTCTAGATGTCCCTTTTATTTCGGCTTAGTGGTGCGGTTGCTGATCACAACCGTGGGGTGATTTTACTTGGAATTATCCAGTAAGGGATGATTCCGGTCTTGTGTTGCAGGGGAGCGGGCGTACTCCTCGGTACTGTGATCTAGGCCACGTACTGTGATAGGTGGTACCCCAGTGCCTAGTCATTCGTTGGAAATCCATTTTCCCTACGTCCTTGTACGAGTTTTGTTTGTATTACCCACGTTGTGGCTAGTATGCCGGAATTTAATAGATGTAACAATTTCGGCTATTTTATAAGTATTTGTAAATAGACACTATTATAATATCAGAGGATTTTTATAAAAAGTGTTTTAGCTATCGTAAGGTAAAAACCCGACATGTTTATTTGTGGCGTGGTCTTACGAGATGCTTTTGTTTCAAAGGATTTTTGAAACTTTAATAATCAATTGGGTGTATTTATGATGCGATGGTATTCCAGACTGACTCGGGTGTTATTTTATTATAATGCTCGGGTCAGACCGAGTATATTTACAGGACAGGATGCTATGGAGATTAGGAGAGGAGCTGGAGTTCGAGGCGTATTTCTCGTACTTGTATTATTCCGCTGCTGTGATTGTTGAGATTGTTTGACTGGTTATGGTTGGTTGTATTGATATACTCTGATGACGATGTATTGTATATAAACAAATATAGTTTTGATTTGTGTAAAGTTCTGTTCTATATATTATATTTTATTCCGCTGCGACTGTGAGGTTTTGATGTTGTTTAGTTCTTCTTCTTCTACCTTCTTTCTTTTCCTACAATCTGTCTTTTCCGGCGTTCGATCGTCGACATATTATACTGTTGAGTATTTTGTGTCGATTTTCGAGGGTCGAGAAGGGCGGGTCGTCACAGATGACGACCAAACACACAACAAAGAATCTTTGAAGGCACGACAACATGAATATGATTTGAGAGTGGAGAGCCAAATATAATTGCCTTGTATACATATAAACAAAACAAGACAATGTATACATAAATATGTAACACAAAACAATATCGAAATGACTTGAAATAAAAAGCAACAAAGGGCAAAGTGATTCGACCTTTCTTTAACCATTCAAGAGCTTGACCAATGGGATCTTTTGCTCAGCCATAGCTGGACATAATCTTAGTTTATGGCATCAAAATAGCATGGCAACAAGGAGATGATGATGGTAGGAGTTACATATGAATAAGACAAAGGGTCAAGGCAAAATAAGTGGAGTTTTTGTGCATTTTTGGCTCATCCAAAGGCAAGTGGGGCTCGGCCCTTGCATGGTACAGGTCTGGACAGTGGAGGGTGATGGTGCAACAGCAGCCAAAGGTCATGTAGCAAGTGGTGGTGGTGGCTAAGGGGGTGGCCAAAGCAAGATATGGAGGGTAGGTGATGATATGTGTGGTCTAAGCAACGTTTTGTGGAGTTTTGACATTGTTTTGTGGTGCTAGCTTCAAGGGGAGGTCATGGCCATGGATGGATCTGAAATGATGGCTGGAGATGATGCCAAGGAAGAGTGGTAGGGGATGGTGGTCGAGGCTATGGTGAGAAGGCCGTGCAAATAGAAGAGGAAACAAGGCAAAAAAGTATGAAAAATTGAAGAAAAGAAGAGATAAAGGAAGAAGATAAGAGGAGAATGGAAGCCATATTTTTTTTTAGGGTTTAGGAGCTTTGGAATTTCGTGAATGAGAGAAAAAAAAAGTTGCGGCTGAAGAAATGAGGAGATGTTGCCAATTGAATGAAAAGTTAGGTTAAAAAGTAGAAGGGTTAGAAAATAAAAGGGCTTTAGGAAGATAGAAAGTTTAAGGCCTTTCAAATTTCTTTAATTCATTTTTATAAGTTTATATTTCTGATAATAACAGAAATTCCAGTTAAAAATTCGAAAATTTGATAAAATGTAAAAATATATATAATATTTATTGATTATATAAAGTAGAATTAAGGAAAATAGTTAAAACAGTGAACTAGACTAGAAAATTTTGAAATTGAATAGAAAAAATTTTAGAAAATTCATATGAGCTTGAAATATATTTTTAAACATAAATAATATATAAAATAAAAATATATTCACAAAATAAATATTTAAAATTTAATTTACATATAATTTTTAATGAAGAAAATAGCAGAAAATAGGAAAACAGCCTTTAAAAATGAAAAATAAATACAGTAAATTTTGGAAAAATACTATTATCAATTTAAAAACATAAAAAGACAAAATATACATAAAAAACATATTAACACATATTAAAACAAAATATAAGAAAGAAAATATGATTTAAAAAAATTTAAAATAGGCAAAATTGCACAAATAAACAAATTATACTAAAAATTGAAATGTACATAACTTTTACATTTTAACTCCGTTTTCAACGAAACGAAAAGTAGTGTTCAAGTTATTAAATCTATTTTCATAATAAAAGATAAAATTTATAATTTCAAACTATTAAAAATTTAAACTTAAAAGTCAAAGTTTGACTATTGACCAAAATTCACATTTTCAGGAAATATTAAATTTAGTCATATTTGGAATTCTAATCCACATCAAAGTCAAAGTTTATATTTAAAATTACAAAATTTATTCTTTTCATAAATAAAGCTTTTGAATCTGGAAAAATCAATTAAAAAAAATATTTGAAAAATACAGGGTTGTTACACTCTCCCCCACTCAAAACTTTTCGTCCCCGAAAAGGAACGAGGTACGGGAAAGCACAGAAAAAGATAGAATGAAATAGAATTAAGACAAGATGATAAGACGATTGGAATTACACCTGATAATTATTGTAATAGGTAAGTTTAACAAGATGGAGGTGATCAAATCAAGAATATAAGCACGAAAAAGATCCTCTAGAGTCTGAATCTCCCTTTCACTTGACCGACAGTCTATGAATGGAAAAACAGTGTTCAGATCCAGATGAGTAACAAAGATTATCATAGATTACAGAAAGATTTCTAAATAGACTGGTATAAGCAATAGCCTTCCCATTCTGTAACAAGATAAGGGAAATAAGGACAACCAAAAGATAGTTTGGAAAAAACAAAACCAGATAATAAATTTAAAACCATAATGCTTTGAAATCATAACAATTTAGGGATGTTTATCATTTGGAAATCACACTGCTAAAATCATAACACTTTGGACAAGTTATTCTTTTTAAAAAAAAAACATAATACTTAGAAAATCATAACACCCTAAAAAAGTAATCTTCATTTAAACCATTTTAATTCAAGGTCAAATAATATTCATTTTAAAGTTGTAACATTTCTAAGTTCATTTAATTATAAAAATTTCCAAAACATTGTATTTTCAAAATAGTAGTACTTATAAAATGCTACAGTAGATATATTAATATTTCAAATCAGTTCAATTCCAGAAATATTTATTTGGATATCATTTAACTTATGACTTATTAAACAAACTTTATGAATGGAATATTCAAATCAAACTATACTTCATTTATTAAGTTAAAAGTTCACTATTTTAGTTAGCTCTTAATTTAACACATAACCTAACACTTTATTTAAAATACCCATTTCATAAATAGATATTCCTTTAATAAGTTACACTTAAAATTTCATTTGAAAACCAAATTCTCAATTATCAAATTTTAGTGATGTTAAAATACATTTTAACTATTTAAATCATAATTATTCATTTTTCAAGACATATCTATTTCATAAATAAAATATTTATCATAGCAAATATAACAATCAAATTCCTTTACACATTTATTCATTTAGACATCAATTAAACTATGAATTCAAGTTAAATAAACTTTATTACAAAATGTCCAATTCAAATGTATTTTATTTTATCTATTCAAAGATACTTATTATACAACATATTCATTTCAGGAAATAACCTTTATTAAAATTCCTAGGTTAGACTTAAGGTTCCATATAAAATCAAATTTGATTATTAAGTTATTTAAATAAAATCTCTTTAAATTCCCTTTTCACTATTTTCCTCTGTTAATCTTTTATAACTAAAATTTAAGTGTATAAAATTTATTATAACCACTCAAAATTTATTTATAAAATCCTTTTTATATTGTATATTACCAAATTTCATATTCAACTTCTGTGTAATTTAGGTAAGTTATATTGGAATGAAATTGTGTGTTATACAAATAAAACTTTCCAATTCAATTATCTCAAGTTTGAATCATTTATCCAAATTTTTTATTTTTTTTTCTTATAATTGAAATTATTCTTCAAGATAAAATTTAAGAATTTGAATCTTTGAACATCTTCAAACCATTTGGAGATAAGTAATTATATATACATAATATGTTAAATCAAATTTAAATCATATATCTATATATATATATTATAATCCAGTCATATTTTAGAAATTCAAATCAATTAGATTTTCCAAAACAAAGCTGTAGCAAGACTACAGAATGGTTTCTTCACTTCGAAACTCGAAAATGAACGTCGATGATGCTGCAGTCATCACCGAAATTATTTTCCAGCGACAAAGAGAAGAGCACTAAATTTTTAAACTTTAAAATCCTTTAGAGACAAATTTTTATTCAAAATACTTTAAATAATATCCTTTTAAAAATTTTAAACACAAGGTTTGAAACCATCGGAAATTAAATTCTTTAACTTTCATGTTTTAAATTCATTTCAGTTCCCAAATAAATTTATAAACAACTATTTATAAATTCATTTGTAGAACAATAAATGATGAATCAAGTATTATCATTTCAAATTATCAATTTAAATCAATTTATTAAGTTCCATAAAATTATATATCCAAATTTATTTCATAAACCAAATTTTAAAATAATATTGTGTCAGTTTGTTCTGTCAAAGTGTTTTAGAAATCCTATCGATAGCGTTGATCAGACGAAACGATCGGAAACCCAAATCAACATCAACAACTCAAACAACACAATATAAAACAAAACATTAATTTACAAGTACAGTTCAAAATGTTTGGAAGATAGATTGGAACAAAAGACAAGATGATTAAACAGAGTAGAGAGATGGGTAAGCTTAGATAAACCGCGGACAACCTTAACCGGGTCAACCGTGACTTAATGGATAAGATCAAATGTGGATTTTCTGGGGTAAATCTACCTTCGATCTCAAGAGATAGAGTTTGGAATAACAAAAGATATTAGAATCTAAACCAAGGATAAATATAAATCTCTGGTTAATCGATGCTGATTGTAAAGGATTTTCACCCTTTTACAAGAAAATTAGAATATTGGCGAGACCACCAATTCACTATAAAGATCATTCGAAGTGGAGTTATGTGATACTCCAAAATCAAAAGAAGATGAATAGTGAGGGACAAGAATGAATTTTGAAACCGCAGGGAACGTTCCAAAAATTCAGAGGAAATTTGAATCAAGAGGAAAAGATTCAAACTCGAACGAAAGTGATTCTGTAAATAAATCTACTCCATATGCTGAGTTTTGCCTCAAAGCCAAAGCTCTGATACCAACTGTAACGACCCGATATTTTCAACCATTCACATCCATTATAAGTGTATAGGTAGACACTCATGCCGGAGTTGAATTGCTCAAAATACCGCGTTGTAAATAAAATTTGGCAAATCTCAGAATATACAGTAAATAAATATAATCACAGATCACAGACACAGAGTAAAATAATGCAGCGGAAGTAAAAGAAATAGTAGTTCATGAAGCTACTATATAAATATATCATAGTTACATAAGATACAACAGAAGAAATAGAGTACAACAAAAGTCTCAATAAAATAACCAAGTACAAGCTGAGTAGAACAACGGAACTGAAATAGATAGGACATGACAAGCAGATAATCTCCAGCGATTCAAATCTCCAAGAGAGTGGAAATCCAAATCTGTGAATAACTCAGGCTGACCCGAGCGTAAAGCAAAACAAAAAACACTCGAGTCAGGACAATATATACTTATATAATGTAAACCAACTCAAGTGAACTGTAATAAAGGTACAAGTAACTTAGAAGATGCTTGGGACCGCCCATCCTCTAAGGATCCGTTAAACTATCTACTATGTAGTAATATTCGATATTATAATAGTGTCTAAATAAGTAAAGTATAATCATATAGAAAATAGCGTTAAGGGGATGAAGAACCTTAACGCGGTCGGATCTTAAAATCATAATCGTAGTAAAGCTCGATATGGTAGGTGACACGGCACAACTAGGCAATGCCAGGGTAGATATACCAATTACGCACACGGACTGATGGATACGCATAGCAGCCACTACCGTTCCACCTCGAACAACACTCCCAAATCGGAGGATGGCCATCTAATCAATCACAAGTAAGAGTATAATATCGAAGAAATGTGTCCGAGAAGAGGTGCTACCTCACTGGTCCGAGATCGCTCCTGTTTTAGCCACCTTATGCCAACTCACGGGAGTTGGGTCTACGTAACATACCTTAAGAATGTCGCCACCATCCTACTTCATTCTAGAATCTCCACCGCGTACACAGTTGCCAAAGTGGTTTTCGGTAAGACAGAGAGTATGTCCATATCCGATCCCGGTCTCTTTAACAACCCAACGTTATTATAACCCGTGGTTATAACTTTTAAAAACAATACTTTACTTCAAAATAAAATATCATTTCAAACCATATCTTTATCAAAATAAAGATTAAATCAATTCCAAACCATTTCCATATATTTAAATTTTCATATAATTTCAAAACTTCATTTCAAATCATTTTAATATAATAAAATATCATATCCTTTCAAAACTTCATTTCAAATCATTTTTATAAAATAAAATATCCTATCAGTTCAAATCCAAATATTCAACTTTAAATACCTTTTAAATTCAAAGATATCGTTCATTTACTATCATTTCAAATCACCTTTAAATAGTTTATATTCCAATCAAAATAATTCATTTAAACCTTTTAAAAGTGTAATTATTATATTTTCAAATCAAGTATTCAATTTCCAAAGTTTCAAACCATTCTGAGTTCGTTTACTAAGTCAAAAACCCTAATTATTAAAATTTCAGCATTTCACAGCATTTAAAACAACTGCTATAAGTTATATTTGAAAACATTTTTAATTCAGCAAAGACAGCACTTAAAACTGCTGTTAAAACTCAGTTTTAGTTGAATTATAGTTCAAAACAGAAAAGACAGCATTTCAGAAGTGCTGCGGTAGTTCAGATTTCAAAACAAGGGTTAAATTTGGTTTCCGCAAAGACTGCAGGCCACTATAGCATTTCCAGAGAATGCTATTGTAACGTATCGGGTTTTGCCCGCTCGAAAATCAACATCCGTACTTCACATTGTACTAGAATGCCGCAGATTCGACCGTTCAAATCCGATTCGCCGGAGCTGTAACACAATTAAGTAAATAACACAGCGGAAGAAAGGAATAATACATTGATATACAATATCTGATACAACAGAGTGATACAATGAATATCAATATACATCAGAGATATGATACAAGAAATAGCAGCGGAAAAGAAAAGATAACAACAGCAGCGGAACAATATCAATAGAAGTGATAACTCCAAAATGATCTTCAGACAAGAATGAATCCACAACTCCAAGATAAGCAACTCCGATGAATGAACTAGCTCCAGATAGTCTACTAAACCTGAATATCTGAAAAGAAACCCAACTCTAGACTGCTCGTGTGGAAAATTATGAGCACCCAGAGTTTAGGAAAGGAACATTAAACTCCGAGTCAGTCATGGGACTGGTGTGAGCAACAAAAACAGTTTATCTTTAAACAAACACAAAAGGTTTTAAACATTGAAATCCGCAATGCTTTTAGAAAATGAAACTACCATAAGACCTCCCACCACACACACAATGCAAACGCAGAATTGGAGGAGATTTCTTCTTATGATAGTCAAAAATGCTTACTACGCAAATCAAATCATTTTTTAATATTATTATTAGTGCATAGTGTGTAGAAAACATTTCGAAAGTATAATATTAATCTTAGCCAGCATAGACATTTCGAACTATGCCTACTATAGCTACCATCCAAACAGTGGGGCGCCACCATAAGTAGATGGCAGGTTCTACAACTAAAACCGTACAAGTTCCGTATTGGAGAAATGGATTTCCAACAAATGGTCAGGCTAAGGAACTTCCTTCCGCCGCATGGGATCGCCTCTGGCGGGACGTCCCGAGAGACAAACTGCTCTCTGCCAAACAAGGCCGGGTTACCCCTGTAACAGGTAACTCACGAATATGCCACCTCCCGGTCCTTTGGGACCTTTATCCGAGGCCTCGATAACCAACATCACACATAATAAAGTGTATCCACATGAGTAAGTATCTGGGCTCCATACCATGACACCACCCTTTTCCAGAAGGAAATGACATACCCTAAAGGGCGCGACCCTCATAACCTTGCCGCAACATTCCTGTTTCGACCATTTCCGGGTTGTGAGGCCCTGACGAAGTCTCGTCCACAAAGCTACGCTTTTTCAAAAAGCCACGCTTTGGGTCAACCAAATGATCAACCTATGATCACAAAGATATAAGATCAAACAAATGATCATATCGCAAATGATCAAACACTGATCATTTCACAGCAGCACTCAGCATGTCACATTACCAAATTGGGATATATCGCTGATAAATTTCAACTACATAACCTCTGAGCTCGTACGTCTCAGAGAAGGGTGTTAAGCTAAGAGAATAAATTCTCCGCCACCAACAGAAATGTATTTGAAAGAAATCGGCTTTATATCTCAAAGTGTAATGTCAGACATACAATCCATATAAGTCTGTTCCGGGATCGAACAGAACCGAAGGCACTTCTCACGAAGCCCTTGCAAATCCGGATAATTTCCAATCACGTCCGGACTTCCCGTCACTAAGGGTGATAAAACCTCTATACCGGGGATCAGCCGATGCAGAGTAACTCGACGGTAATCCTTCCGTTTTCAAAAATATCCGGTCTTCAACACCGGTCTTCAAATGCTATCCATATACGATGTATCACATATTCGGAATGGGTTATACGACCCAAAGGTCCTCTCCCGGCTAAACCGAATAGTGAGCGTAATATTCGAAAACATATGGATATGGGATTTCAATTAAGTCACAACTTAAACCCAAACTTCCTTTTCAAATGGTTTAACAAATTACCATTTTAAATCTTTAAACAAAAAGATTCAACCTTTACAGTTTAAACAGTTTCCACACTTTAATCTTTTAAACAAAAGATTCATTCACAGATTTTCCGAATTAATTTCCATTTCAATTTGATTAACTCGTTAAATCTTTAAATCAAGATTTAACTTATAGCTTTCAAAACAATCCCATTTCAAATGATTTAAACCAATCATTATTTTAAATCTGTTAAAGATAACAGATTCAAATCATAGTTTTTCAAAACAATTCATTCATAACTCGGAAAACCATTTTTCAATTCAATATTGAAATTCCTTTAATTAAACTGGAATTTCATTTCTTATCTGAAAGCTTTTATTCTTTTAAAACAAACAGTTTCATTTCAGAAAATCTGATTTATTCATACGAGTTAAGGTTCTTGGGTTAAATTCAAATTCTCAAACCAATATTTTAAAATGGTTCAAATTCATAGAAAACACATTTATAATATCTTTAAATCCCTAGTTCCAAATCATAGGATTCAATTCCCAACTTGAATTCAAATTTAAATCAAATTATTTAAATTTCCAAAACTCGATTAAGTTGTTCAAAATAACTTTTATCTTTGAAATTCCATTTCAAAAGCTTTTCACTTTAAACCCGAATTCCAATTTCAAAATCAATTGAAATTAAAATTTCCATTTCAAAAACATCAATTTACATTATCTGTGACTTAACTGATTTCCACGTGAAATCCATATTTGTGTGTGTAAAAGTGTAGTCCAGGGGTTTCACATAGTAGTGCAACACGATGAATCATCACATATCAGAATACAGAAATATAATTCGATAAGCGGTATAAGAACAACGCTTATCGTTCATTCACAGATCATAGATATATAAAGGTCACAGATAAGTAAACTACAGATCACAACATAAATCAGGGTATATCACAAATCATCATATATCAGGGATATCAAACAATTTAACATTCAATGGAATCTAAACATCCATAAGTAAGATCAAGTATTCAATAGCTATTTATAAGTAGAATCAATTAATCGTTTAATCCTGATTAATTCAATATATTTCCAAGTAAATTAATTACTTATGAATTAATTATCAAATTCTGATTAATTTATTACAAATCATTTGGTATAAATAAATTTATTAATCACCTTAATTAATTAA
Organism: Allium fistulosum; assembly: GCA_030737815.1. Lineage (NCBI taxonomy): Eukaryota > Viridiplantae > Streptophyta > Magnoliopsida > Asparagales > Amaryllidaceae > Allium > Allium fistulosum. The sequence goes on along the minus strand of CM060908.1, from coordinate 77,130,677 downwards.
ATTATTCTTGATTTATCATATCAATTAAATCAACCTTTTAAACCAGTTTCATAATGATTATCATTTATTTGTTAATCTAAATTAATCATTAAAAATTTATCACTTTAATTAATTATTTAAATAATCTTAATTAATGACCTTCATTTACTAATAGCAATTCTTTACCGTTCTACAAAAATTTCTTACATTAATCATTATTAATTAAAGTTGATTAGACATTAATAACTCATTAATTAACTCATTGATTAATCCTACTTATTTAATTAATTAAGTGTTAATTATAACTTAGTGAGTTCGTAATTGCAATTTAATCAGGTTTTAGCTTAAAACCCTGTCGACATTAATAACTTGATTAATATCAAACTTGTTCAACCTTTTAACTTCAGATTTTTATTTGGCTACCCCCTCCCCTGGAAGATTTAAACCCAAAGAAATCAACGTGTTATGCTCGAGCTAACCTCGGGTTTCCACTAAGTTTTCTCGCGTCACTCTTGCATCCCTCCTTCTTCTTCTACTGTTCTTTTTCTTCTTCCCTCTTTTTTTTTTCTTTTTCAGTTTTAAAGTTTAAGTAACAAAACTGGTACATGAACTCTTCTACAAACTCGAGCTCGACCCCGAGTATCAACCCAATTTGCACGAGAACGTCTCCGAGTCCCCCACGCGAACCCACCTGATACACGAGATTGTCGTACACGTGCACAACCATGTCGGCGAACTCCGACTGACCCCGATGATCTCGCCCCATCGATTATCCCCTCCGCAACAGTTTCCGATCGTCCCCCAGCTCGATCAAGCCTTCAATCAAAATCGAGTGCTTCAACCCAACTGGAACTCCAACTCGAATGGAACACCACCCATCGCCAACGATCTAGGCAACCAGGAACCGCGTCGCTCTAACCAAAGCAACGTCACACCCCGACCTTCAATCCCCCTCACTCCGGTGGCACTCGATCAACCACAGATGGAAAACGAATTCAAATTAATAGCCTCGACCAAACTAGGTTTCCAAAAATGAATCACCTATCGCCGTCACCACGTTGACCTGCCGATCACACCAATATTTTTCTCTGATATCCCGTAAGCTCCTCTACCTCCTCGAGAAACCCCGACCTCCCTAGTGCCTCCGACCACCGCAATTTGACGTGAAACCATCTTTCGTTCACCTAGAGATTTCACTATACCTACTTGCTTAAAAATCGCGAGACTCATATCAAAAATCATCATTTCATGATGCAATCATGGTCGTATAATTAGATGTTAAAATTAAGATATTGAAATTTTTGATATTCTTTCAAAAACCCACTGTATTTTCTAAATAATTTGAAGAAAATTTGACTTATCTTGCTTAACAAAAGTTTTCTAACTGAATCTGGGTTATACAAGTATAATTCGTTTAGATCCTTAGTCATAACAAGAATCAGAGGAATGGAATTTATATTTGAAGTTGTTTTAGAGCCTATAAGTTTTGACAGAGGTATATACATACCTCCAGACATCATTAACTCTGCACATATATACATATAAATATGCATTCAAACAAATAAAAAAAAATTTAAAGAAAGTTTACTCACATTACTAAAATACCAATCACAACATCAAGTCATATAAACAAATTCAAGGTTAAAACAAAAGGTTGCTCACCATGGTTTCTTCCAGAAATATGAACAGAGGACATTTTTGAAATAGCTTTGAAAACTTTAAAACTGGAAGATGCTTGAAAGTTGCTAACTGGAACTCTTTTTTGATCTCCAAGCATGTGTTGAGTTGAATTGTTATTGAATCTTTGTTTCAGTTTTTTTTTAAATGGTATTTTACTTTCAGTTTTCATAACTAAGAATGGAACAAAACTGAGATGAAGCTTGTTTGAATATGAAATAGTATTTGCTCAGTTTGGAAGATGAACGAAAATGGAATGAAAATGAGAAAGCAAGTTTACAGGTATATAAAAATGAGTTTGTACAAAAATAGGCAGGGATATTTTTCTTGCTTGTGGCTGAAATGATTTTACTTGTGCGTGCATTAATTAGTTTGTACAACTTGCTTATTTTATTTCCTAAAGTCTTTGTTCTTGCCTGCATATCTACTTACAGGCAACATAATATACTTGCCTAGTTTGTCTCGGCTGTACAAAATATATGAGGATATTTATTGTGGCTTACTATGCAAGCTTTCATTCACAAGTAGATTTACTTACTTCATTCTTTTACAAGCCTTCATGCATATAAATTTTTGTTTTCCTTTATAAGTGTTCCATACTCATACAATATACTTGATTGTATTTTTTTTTTCTAATATAAACCATCTTCTTTTTGTACAACCTGTTTTGTTTTCTTTTTCATACTTATATTTATTATCTGTATATATATATACTTTCACATTGCAAACCATTCATATGTATTTGTTTACTTGTTCATCTTCAAGTCTTGTATACATTTCTATTTCAATCTCTAACCCAAATATTTAAGATTTAAATTCAAATCAAATATATACATATATTTATAGTATTTTTAAATGTAAATGATTTATACAAAATATACTTGGATATCGGGGAAACTCGCATTCATTTAACCATCTATTTCACAAATTTTCATTCAAAAATAAATTTAATTATCGATTTAAAATAGATTAAAATTCGGGGTCGTTACAGACTTCCCCCCTTAAAAGAATTTCATCCTCGAAATTACCAAGGAGACACAAAGATAGATGAAGAATATTTCATCAACTCAAACTGAACATTTATTCTGCATTTGGCTTACCAAATCAGAATATCTATAACAGATACAAGAACGAATTTGTTTAACACTTCACAAAATACTCGGGTTATCCAGATCTACGAAGTATGGAGTGGCATCGGTCAGTTCGAAGTGATAACTAACCATTCGTAGAATATACTGGGACCCAAAGAATAGACAGATATATGGATACGATTTCAAAATTTTCAGTTTAGAAATTAAAGCATATCTATCAACCATAACAATCAAAGCAACCAATACATCCAAACAAACAATTTTGGTCCATCCGGAGTTTATGCCCCATATTAATATATATCGAATTTCTTCCTGGATCTATCAGAAATTATCGAAGAATAGAGAAAAGAGATGTTGAACAAAAGAGATCGATAGAGAAAATTTGTTTCCTTGTTGTTACAGAGTATTGACCAATTATAGTCGTATTCCCTCTGTCCCCTATCTCATCCTCTTCTTGCACTCATACTCACTATCAGTGGATAGCAAGAGAATTTACTGAGACATTCGGACGGATATCTGAGAATTACTCATTCTAGGATATACTTCACCCTATCTCTAATGAGCTACTTAATGTGTTATACTCCTGAGCTAAAGTTCAACCTTAGCTCTGATACCACATGTGACGTATCGGGTTTTGCCCGCTCGAAAATCAACATCCGTACTTCACATTGTACTAGAATGCCGCAGATTCGACCGTTCAAATCCGATTCGCCGGAGCTGTAACACAATTAAGTAAATAACACAGCGGAAGAAAGGAATAATACATTGATATACAATATCTGATACAACAGAGTGATACAATGAATATCAATATACATCAGAGATATGATACAAGAAATAGCAGCGGAAAAGAAAAGATAACAACAGCAGCGGAACAATATCAATAGAAGTGATAACTCCAAAATGATCTTCAGACAAGAATGAATCCACAACTCCAAGATAAGCAACTCCGATGAATGAACTAGCTCCAGATAGTCTACTAAACTTGAATATCTGAAAAGAAACCCAACTCTAGACTGCTCGTGTGGAAAATTATGAGCACCCAGAGTTTAGGAAAGGAACAATAAACTCCGAGTCAGTCATGGGACTGGTGTGAGCAACAAAAACAGTTTATCTTTAAACAAACACAAAAGGTTTTAAACATTGAAATCCGCAATGCTTTTAGAAAATGAAACTACCATAAGACCTCCCACCACACACACAATGCAAACGCAGAATTGGAGGAGATTTCTTCTTATGATAGTCAAAAATGCTTACTACGCAAATCAAATCATTTTTTAATATTATTATTAGTGCATAGTGTGTAGAAAACATTTCGAAAGTATAATATTAATCTTAGCCAGCATAGACATTTCGAACTATGCCTACTATAGCTACCATCCAAACAGTGGGGCGCCACCATAAGTAGATGGCAGGTTCTACAACTAAAACCGTACAAGTTCCGTATTGGAGAAATGGATTTCCAACAAATGGTCAGGCTAAGGAACTTCCTTCCGCCGCATGGGATCGCCTCTGGCGGGACGTCCCGAGAGACAAACTGCTCTCTGCCAAACAAGGCCGGGTTACCCCTGTAACAGGTAACTCACGAATATGCCACCTCCCGGTCCTTTGGGACCTTTATCCGAGGCCTCGATAACCAACATCACACATAATAAAGTGTATCCACATGAGTAAGTATCTAGGCTCCATACCATGACACCACCCTTTTCCAGAAGGAAATGACATACCCTAAAGGGCGCGACCCTCATAACCTTGCCGCAACATTCCTGTTTCGACCATTTCCGGGTTGTGAGGCCCTGACGAAGTCTCGTCCACAAAGCTACGCTTTTTCAAAAAGCCACGCTTTGGGTCAACCAAATGATCAACCTATGATCACAAAGATATAAGATCAAACAAATGATCATATCGCAAATGATCAAACACTGATCATTTCACAGCAGCACTCAGCATGTCACATTACCAAATTGGGATATATCGCTGATAAATTTCAACTACATAACCTCTGAGCTCGTACGTCTCAGAGAAGGGTGTTAAGCTAAGAGAATAAATTCTCCGCCACCAACAGAAATGTATTTGAAAGAAATCGGCTTTATATCTCAAAGTGTAATGTCAGACATACAATCCATATAAGTCTGTTCCGGGATCGAACAGAACCGAAGGCACTTCTCACGAAGCCCTTGCAAATCCGGATAATTTCCAATCACGTCCGGACTTTCCGTCACTAAGGGTGATAAAACCTCTATACCGGGGATCAGCCGATGCAGAGTAACTCGACGGTAATCCTTCCGTTTTCAAAAATATCCGGTCTTCAACACCGGTCTTCAAATGCTATCCATATATGACGTATCACATATTCGGAATGGGTTATACGACCCAAAGGTCCTCTCCCGGCTAAACCGAATAGTGAGCGTAATATTCGAAAACATATGGATATGGGATTTCAATTAAGTCACAACTTAAACCCAAACTTCCTTTTCAAATGGTTTAACAAATTACCATTTTAAATCTTTAAACAAAAAGATTCAACCTTTACAGTTTAAACAGTTTCCACACTTTAATCTTTTAAACAAAAGATTCATTCACAGATTTTCCGAATTAATTTCCATTTCAATTTGATTAACTCGTTAAATCTTTAAATCAAGATTTAACTTATAGCTTTCAAAACAATCCCATTTCAAATGATTTAAACCAATCATTATTTTAAATCTGTTAAAGATAACAAATTCAAATCATAGTTTTTCAAAACAATTCATTCATAACTCGGAAAACCATTTTTCAATTCAATATTGAAATTCCTTTAATTAAACTGGAATTTCATTTCTTATCTGAAAGCTTTTATTCTTTTAAAACAAACAGTTTCATTTCAGAAAATCTGATTTATTCATATGAGTTAAGGTTCTTGGGTTAAATTCAAATTCTCAAACCAATATTTTAAAATGGTTCAAATTCATAGAAAACACATTTATAATATCTTTAAATCCCTAGTTCCAAATCATAGGATTCAATTCCTAACTTGAATTCAAATTTAAATCAAATTATTTAAATTTCCAAAACTCGATTAAGTTGTTCAAAATAACTTTTATCTTTGAAATTCCATTTCAAAAGCTTTTCACTTTAAACCCGAATTCCAATTTCAAAATCAATTGAAATTAAAATTTCCATTTCAAAAACATCAATTTACATTATCTGTGACTTAACCGATTTCCACGTGAAATCCATATTTGTGTGTGTAAAAGTGTAGTCCAGGGGTTTCACATAGTAGTGCAACACGATGAATCATCACATATCAGAATACAGAAATATAATTCGATAAGCGGTATAAGAACAACGCTTATCGTTCATTCACAGATCATAGATATATAAAGGTCACAGATAAGTAAACTACAGATCACAACATAAATCAGGGTATATCACAAATCATCATATATCAGGGATATCAAACAATTTAACATTCAATGGAATCTAAACATCCATAAGTAAGATCAAGTATTCAATAGCTATTTATAAGTAGAATCAATTAATCGTTTAATCCTGATTAATTCAATATATTTCCAAGTAAATTAATTACTTATGAATTAATTATCAAATTCTGATTAATTTATTACAAATCATTTGGTATAAATAAATTTATTAATCACCTTAATTAATTAAATTATTCTTGATTTATCATATCAATTAAATCAACCTTTTAAACCAGTTTCATAATGATTATCATTTATTTGTTAATCTAAATTAATCATTAAAAATTTATCACTTTAATTAATTATTTAAATAATCTTAATTAATGACCTTCATTTACTAATAGCAATTCTTTACCGTTCTACAAAAATTTCTTACATTAATCATTATTAATTAAAGTTGATTAGACATTAATAACTCATTAATTAACTCATTGATTAATCCTACTTATTTAATTAATTAAGTGTTAATTATAACTTAGTGAGTTCGTAATTGCAATTTAATCAGGTTTTAGCTTAAAACCCTGTCGACATTAATAACTTGATTAATATCAAACTTGTTCAACCTTTTAACTTCAGATTTTTATTTGGCTACCCCCCTCCCCTGGAAGATTTAAACCCAAAGAAATCAACGTGTTATGCTCGAGCTAACCTCGGGTTTCCACTAAGTTTTCTCGCGTCACTCTTGCATCCCTCCTTCTTCTTCTGCTGTTCTTTTTCTTCTTCCCTCTTTTTTTTTCTTTTTCAGTTTTAAAGTTTAAGTAACAAAACTGGTACATGAACTCTTCTACAAACTCGAGCTCGACCCCGAGTATCAACCCAATTTGCACGAGAACGTCTCCGAGTCCCCCACGCGAACCCACCTGATACACGAGATTGTCGTACACGTGCACAACCATGTCGGCGAACTCCAACTGACCCCGATGATCTCGCCCCATCGATTATCCCCTCCGCAACAGTTTCCGATCGTCCCCCAGCTCGATCAAGCCTTCAATCAAAATCGAGTGCTTCAACCCAACTGGAACTCCAACTCGAATGGAACACCACCCATCGCCAACGATCTAGGCAACCAGGAACCGCGTCGCTCTAACCAAAGCAACGTCACACCCCGACCTTCAATCCCCCTCACTCCGGTGGCACTCGATCAACCACAGATGGAAAACGAATTCAAATTAATAGCCTCGACCAAACTAGGTTTCCAAAAATGAATCACCCATCGCCGTCGCCACGTTGACCTGCCGATCACACCAATATTTTTCTCTGATATCCCGTAAGCTCCTCTACCTCCTCGAGAAACCCCGACCTCCCTAGTGCCTCCGACCACCGCAATTTGACGTGAAACCATCTTTCGTTCACCTAGAGATTTCACTATACCTACTTGCTTAAAAATCGCGAGACTCATATCAAAAATCATCATTTCATGATGCAATCATGGTCGTATAATCAGATGTTAAAATTAAGATATTGAAATTTTTGATATTCTTTCAAAAACCCACTGTATTTTCTAAATAATTTGAAGAAAATTTGACTTATCTTGCTTAACAAAAGTTTTCTAACTGAATCTGGGTTATACAAGTATAATTCGTTTAGATCCTTAGTCATAACAAGAATCAGAGGAATGGAATTTATATTTGAAGTTGTTTTAGAGCCTATAAGTTTTGACAGAGGTATATACATACCTCCAGACATCATTAACTCTGCACATATATACATATAAATATGCATTCAAACAAATAAAAAAAAATTTAAAGAAAGTTTACTCACTTTACTAAAATACCAATCACAACATCAAGTCATATAAACAAATTCAAGGTTAAAACAAAAGGTTGCTCACCATGGTTTCTTCCAGAAATATGAACAGAGGACATTTTTGAAATAGCTTTGAAAACTTTAAAACTGGAAGATGCTTGAAAGTTGCTAACTGGAACTCTTTTTTGATCTCCAAGCATGTGTTGAGTTGAATTGTTATTGAATCTTTGTTTCAGTTTTTTTTTAAATGGTATTTTACTTTCAGTTTTCATAACTAAGAATGGAACAAAACTGAGATGAAGCTTGTTTGAATATGAAATAGTATTTGCTCAGTTTGGAAGATGAACGAAAATGGAATGAAAGTGAGAAAGCAAGTTTACAGGTATATAAAAATGAGTTTGTACAAAAATAGGCAGGGATATTTTTCTTGCTTGTGGCTGAAATGATTTTACTTGTGCGTGCATTAATTAGTTTGTACAACTTGCTTATTTTATTTCCTAAAGTCTTTGTTCTTGCCTGCATATCTACTTACAGGCAACATAATATACTTGCCTAGTTTGTCTCGGCTGTACAAAATATATGAGGATATTTATTGTGGCTTACTATGCAAGCTTTCATTCACAAGTAGATTTACTTACTTCATTCTTTTACAAGCCTTCATGCATATAAATTTTTGTTTTCCTTTATAAGTGTTCCATACTCATACAATATACTTGATTGTATTTTTTTTTTCTAATATAAACCATCTTCTTTTTGTACAACCTGTTTTGTTTTCTTTTTCATACTTATATTTATTATCTGTATATATATATACTTTCACATTGCAAACCATTCATATGTATTTGTTTACTTGTTCATCTTCAAGTCTTGTATACATTTCTATTTCAATCTCTAACCCAAATATTTAAGATTTAAATTCAAATCAAATATATACATATATTTATAGTATTTTTAAATGTAAATGATTTATACAAAATATACTTGGATATCGGGGAAACTCGCATTCATTTAACCATCTATTTCACAAATTTTAATTCAAAAATAAATTTAATTATCGATTTAAAATAGATTAAAATTCGGGGTCGTTACAGCTATAATAGGCCTGAGTTCAATATTAGCCTATAAGTTCAATTACAGCAACTACAGCATTTCAGAAATGCTATAATAGCTCTTTTTACAAAATTTTAGTTCAAAACATAATCTATAGCATTTCTGAATGCTATTAAAAGTAGATTTCAGGTGTTAGTGTATTTCCAGCAATTAAATAACTTCAATTTAAAACACATAAACATTTTAAAAATCATATTTTAACATTTAAAATGTTCATTTACATATCATTTAACATGTATCTTTTTCACAATAAATTTCTTATAATTAAATCCAATTTTCAACAATTTACTTAATAAATTTAAGTGTAAAAGTTTCAAATTCTTCACATTTCAACAAATAACTTAACACTTCAAATTTAAATTACCATTTCACAAATTTAACTAAATTTCCAATTTTATTTAATTAACTTAAACTTTAAATTAAAACCAAATTTCACATTTCCAAGTCAAGTTATATTTTAAAAGATCACTTTTAAACATTCATTTATTTAACCACTTAAATTCATAGAAAAATCAATAATACTTTAATAAATCACTTAAATTCAAATTTAATCAAATTATCATATTTACCATTTCCAAATAAAATTTAATATCCATTTTATTTATATAACCTAAATATCACTTTTAACCAAAATTCCAAATTTCCAACTTAAGTTATATTTCAAAAATCCAGTTAAACCATTCATTAATTACATTTTTAACACATAGAAAAATCATAATTTCTTTATTTTAAAACATTTCAAAATCTATTTAAATCAAATTTCATAAATTTATAATTTTTAAAATACTTAAAAATATCCAAAACACTTTATAAAATAACCACGGGCCTGTATATAATTTTCTAACTTAGGTCAAGTGATACGGATATGTATCATTTCAATCCGCAGTTAAAAAAAAAAGAAAAATACGGGTTCTATCATTTCAAACCCGCAATCCCAAGTTAAAATAATTTTAAATAAAAATCGTTCAGGCCTATCATTTTAGCCCATAACGATTTTTCCCTATTCTAAAGTCCGTTCGGGTATGTATCATTTCAACCCATAGTGATTCTAATCTACAGGGAACTTGCAATGGTGATAACAGATATAAATAACAGAATAACATTAAATAACAGTAACATATGATATAACAGGTATAATAACAGGTGTGAACATCATATGATAATAATATAAGCATATAAAACATGATAATATATTTCTACAGATTCACAAGGTGTCAATTTACTAGTTATATATGTACATATTGTCTGGTGAGAATAACTCACCTGTTTAAGCTGGAGATGACGACCAAACACACAACAAAGAATCTTTGAAGGCACGACAACATGAATATGATTTGAGAGTGGAGAGCCAAATATAATTGCCTTGTATACATATAAACAAAACAAGACAATGTATACATAAATATGTAACACAAAACAATATCGAAATGACTTGAAATAAAAAGCAACAAAAGGCAAAGTGATTCGACCTTTCTTTAACCATTCAAGAGCTTGACCAATGGGATCTTTTGCTCAGCCATAGCTGGACATAATCTTAGTTTATGGCATCAAAATAGCATGGCAACAAGGAGATGATGATGGTAGGAGTTACATATGAATAAGACAAAGGGTCAAGGCAAAATAAGTGGAGTTTTTGTGCATTTTTGGCTCATCCAAAGGCAAGTGGGGCTCGGCCCTTGCATGGTACAGGTCTGGACAGTGGAGGGTGATGGTGCAACAGCAGCCAAAGGTCATGTAGCAAGTGGTGGTGGTGGCTAAGGGGGTGGCCAAAGCAAGATATGGAGGGTAGGTGATGATATGTGTGGTCTAGGCAACGTTTTGTGGAGTTTTGACATTGTTTTGTGGTGCTAGCTTCAAGGGGAGGTCATGGCCATGGATGGATCTGAAATGATGGCTGGAGATGATGCCAAGGAAGAGTGGTAGGGGATGGTCGAGGCTATGGTGAGAAGGCCGTGCAAATAGAAGAGGAAACAAGGCAAAAAAGTATGAAAAATTGAAGAAAAGAAGAGATAAAGGAAGAAGATAAGAGGAGAATGGAAGCCATATTTTTTTTTTAGGGTTTAGGAGCTTTGGAATTTCGTGAATGAGAGAAAAAAAAGTGGCAGCTGAAGAAATGAGGAGATGTTGCCAATTGAATGAAAAGTTAGGTTAAAAAGTAGAAGGGTTAGAAAATAAATGGGCCTTAGGAAGATAGAAAGTTTAAGGCCTTTCAAATTTCTTTAATTCATTTTTATAAGTTTATATTTCTGATAATAATAGAAATTCCAGTTAAAAATTCGAAAATTTGATAAAATATAAAAATATATATAATATTTATTGATTATATAAAGTAGAATTAAGGAAAATAGTTAAAACAGTGAACTAGACTAGAAAATTTTGAAATTGAATAGAAAAAATTTTAGAAAATTCATATGGGCTTGAAATATATTTTTAAACATAAATAATATATAAAATAAAAATATATTCACAAAATAAATATTTAAAATTTAATTTACATATAATTTTTAATGAAGAAAATAGCAGAAAATAGGAAAACAGCCTTTAAAAATGAAAAATAAATACAGTAAATTTTGGAAAAATACTATTATCAATTTAAAAACATAAAAAGACAAAATATACATAAAAAACATATTAACACATATTAAAACAAAATATAAGAAAGAAAATATGATTTAAAAAAATTTAAAATAGGCAAAATTGCACAAATAAACAAATTATACTAAAAATTGAAATGTACATAACTTTTACATTTTAACTCCGTTTTCAACGAAACGAAAAGTAGTGTTCAAGTTATTAAATCTATTTTCATAATAAAGATAAAATTTATAATTTCAAACTATTAAAAATTTAAACTTAAAAGTCAAAGTTTGACTATTGACCAAAATTCACATTTTCAAGAAATATTAAATTTAGTCATATTTGGAATTCTAATCCACATCAAAGTCAAAGTTTATATTTAAAATAACAAAATTTATTCTTTTCATAAATAAAGCTTTTGAATCTGGAAAAATCAATTAAAAAAATATTTGAAAAATACAGGGTTGTTACACTCTAAGGCATGAGAATCTGTTTCCTAAGGAAGGATCTGTTGTTGCTGTAACCAGGGAAGAGTCTAAACCCCAGCAGGGTGGAAACAAGAAGAGGAAGCAGCAGCAGCAAAAGGGTATGGATGGCCAGAAGAAGCCGAAAGGCGAGGTGACCTGCTACAATTGTCAGCAGAAGGGCCATTTCTCTAGGGATTGCAAGAATCCGAAGGTGCCGATGAAGTTTCACAACTGTGACAAGCTGGGGCATATCAGGAAGAATTGTCCAGAACCGAAGAGGGACAAGCAGATTGTGCAAGCTTATGCTTTGGGGGATGTTCCATCGTCTTCGAAAGCTCCTACCGCTGAAGAGAAAGGAAAGAGTGTAGTGGTTCAAGGTACTCTTTTCCTATGTGGTGTTCCAGTTAGAGTGTTGTTTGATACTGGGGCGTCGCATTCGTTTGTTTGTAGCGAACTTGTAGGCCGGTTGGGTTTAGAACCGGATATTGTTGATAGGCCATTGGTTGTGACTAATCCAGTTGGGGGTTCGTCTTGTTTGTGTATGTTATGCCGTGGTCTGATTGTATCGAGTCATGATCGCTCTTTTGTTTGTGATTGCTTTGTTCTGAACTTTGCGGGGTTCGGAATTATTTTGGGTATGGACTGGCTTAGGAAGTATGCGGCAAAGGTTGATAGTGAGAGGTTGGAGGTGACAGTCGAGAATGTGGAGGGGCGAAGGATTGTGATACGATGTAAGCATGAAGAAGGCGTCTTCATGAGCTTCATGTATTCACTGGTTGTTCCACGGGATGGACTGTCATCTGTGCCAATCGTTAATGGATTTGAGGATGTCTTTGACGAGGTCAAAGGGTTACCGCTGCATAGAGAGATCGAGTTTCGTATAGATCTAGTTGAAGGAGCAAGACCTGTTGTGATGCCTCTTAGGCGGATGGCGCCTAGGGAACAGCAAGAGTTGAAGGTGCATGTTGATGACCTTTTACAGAAAGGATTCATTCGGCGTAGTGTGTCCGAATGGGGTGCACCAGTTGTATTCGCAACCAAAGCGGATGGGTCATTGAGGTTGTGTGTGGATTATCGTGAGCTGAATAAAGTGACTAAGAAGAACAAGTATCCATTGCCGAGAATAGATGACTTGTTTGATCAGCTTCACGAAGCTAAGGTGTTTTCTCAGATGGATTTGGCAACGGGATTTCACCAGTTGAGAGTGGCTAAGGATAGTGTGCCAAAGACTGCTTTTAGGACACCATCCGGTTTCTTTGAGTGGCTGGTAATGCCGTTTGGATTGACTAACGCACCAGCATATTTTGTGGACCTTATGAATATAGTGTTCAGAGATCAGTTGAACAAGTTCGTGCTTGTGTTCGTGGATGATATTCTGATTTATTCCAGAACTGAAGAAGAGCACAAGACGCATTTGCGTATTGTTTTGGAAATCTTACGGAAACATCAGCTGAAGGCTAGGTTTTCGAAGTGTCACTTCTGGAAGAGTGAAGTGAGGTTCTTAGGCCATGTTATCTCTGGAAATGGAATAGCGGTTGATCCCGCTAAGGTGGCAGCAATCCATGATTGGGTTAGACCTAAGAATGCATCTGATGTGAGAAGTTTTCTTGGATTAGCAGGATATTATCGACGGTTTATCAAAGACTTCTCCAAGGTGGCTGCACCGTTAACAGGATTGACGAAGAAGAACCAAGTGTTCAGATGGGAAGATAAGTGTGAGCAAGCTTTCAGAATCCTGAAAGAGAGATTGACAAGTGCTCCTGTTCTGACTATTCCAAGTGGGAATGAAGAGATGGTGGTTTACACCGACGCATGTGGTACTGGACTTGGAGCAGTGCTGATGCAGAGGGATAAGGTTGTTGCGTATGCAAGTCGACAACTGAAGCCGCATGAGAGGAATTACCCGACTCATGATTTGGAGTTAGCGGCGATTGTTTTTGCTCTGAAGATGTGGAGACATTATCTATTGGGAGTTCGATTCGAGTTGTTTATGGATCATAAGTCGTTGAAGTATCTTTTCTCCCAAAAGGATTTGAATCTTCGGCAGCAACGTTGGTTAGAGTTTTTGGCATCATATGATTTTGGTATAGCGTATACTCCGGGAAAAGGTAACGCAGTGGCAGATGCGTTAAGTCGAAGACATGCAGGATTGGGAGCCATGTTTTCAGAATGGAAGAATCTCGAGTATTTAGCTGGATTTGACTTCAGGCCTAGATGTGAATTGGAACCTGAGATGTTGGCAAACTTATCGATAAGACCGACCCTTGTGGAAAGGATTGGCGAGAGTCACAAGCGAGATGATAAGATTGTCAAGATTATCCGTGAATTGGAATTTGGATTGGATCTAGAAAAGGATAAAGGATTCGAGGTCGATCGAGAGGGTTGGCTTCGGAAGCAAGGATGACTAGTTGTTCCCGATATAGATGAATTGAGGAGTGAAGTTCTGAAGGAAAGTCATCACTCGAAGCTGACAATTCATCCAGGTGGAAATAAGATGTATCGGGATATGAAGAGAACCTACTACTGGGAAGGTATGAAGAAGGATGTTGGAAATTTTATTTCCAAGTGCATGAACTGCCAGTTGGTAAAATCCGAACAAAAGAAGCCAAGTGGATTGCTTCAGCCATTAGAAGTTCCTACATGGAAGTGGGAGCAAGTGTCGATGGATTTTATTGATGGACTACCTAGAACAAGAACGGGAAATGAAGGGATTTGGGTCATCGTAGATCGTCTGACTAAAAGTGCAAGATTCATTCCTGTTCGATCGACTAGGACCGCATCAAAGTTGGCTGAGTTGTATGTTAAGTGGATAGTTCGATTCCATGGTATTCCGAAGAGTATAGTGAGTGATCGGGACCCATTATTCACTAGTGGATTTTGGAAGAGCTTTCAGGAAGTTTTGGGAACCGAGTTGTGTTTGAGTACAGCTTATCATCCTCAAACAGATGGTCAGACCGAGAGAGTCAACCGAGTTTTGGAAGATCTTCTTAGAGCTTGTGTTTTGGATTTCGGAGGATCATGGGAAGATCATCTTCATTTGGTGGAATTTTCGTATAACAACAGTTACCAGTCAAGCATTGGTATGGCACCGTATGAGGCATTGTATGGAAGACCGTGTAACTCTCTGACATGTTGGTTAGAGATTGGAGAAAAGTTGATGCTTGGGCCAGAGATGATTCGCCAGACTTCAGATTGTATAGAGATCATTCGGCAACGAATGAAGGCAGCCCAAGACCGACAGAAAAGTTATGCGGATAAGCGTCGTAAGGATTTTGAATTCGACGTTGGTAATATGGTTTTTGTGAAGATTTCTCCACTGAAGAATGTTATTCGATTCGGGAAGAAAGGAAAACTGACTCCGAGATTTGTTGGACCATTCCCGATCATTGAGCGAATTGGAAAGCTCGCCTACAGATTGGAGTTACCAGAGAAGATGTCGGGTGTGCACAATGTTTTTCACGTATCGTATCTACGGAAGTATGTGCACGATTCGAATACAGTGGTTTCTGCTGATAGCTGTGAAGATTTTGAAGTTGATCCAGTCGATAAGAGACCTCGTAAGCCGCTTCGTGTTGTTGAAACCGACATGAAACAGCTTAGGAGGAAGGTAGTTAAGTTGCTCAAGATACAATGGAGTGACGATGATAACGACTGTACTTGGGAGGTGGAAGAGAGGATGAAAGCAGCTCATACTGAACTCTTCAAGGTATGGCCCTAAGGTGTCGTGTCATCTAACGACATTGTAACTTGTTCTAAGCTTTAGAATTCTGCATGCTAAGCTAGAATTGGATGCATGGTTTGTTGATTGCTGTGAATGGTAGGCATGCAGAATAGCCTTTGTTTGCTCTTGTTTGTTTGGAATTTCGGGGGCGAAATTCCTAAGGGGGAGAGAATGTAACGACCCGTATTTTTACGGATCGAATGATTGAAACCGGTGTTATTTGGACGATAGTGTTGTAGCTTGAATCGAGTAGAAGTTAAGTCATCACGAAGTCCAGGCGAGAATTTGACTAAGTCTTAGGTCATAGGCGACCTAAGGAGTTAGGTCGCAGCAATTGTGGCGACCTAAGAAGACTGACCGACTTAGGGGAGATAATGACCTAAGGGGTAGGTCGGCGACGACCTAAGGAAGCTGGGTAGCAGTGGAACGACTTAAGAGTTAGGTCGTATGATAGCTTAGGTCGTGTAGGAAGTTATGTCGTAGGCGACCTAAGGATTGGGATAGGTCGTATGGAAGATAAGTCGTATTGGTTTAGGTCGTTTATGAGTTTGGGACGACCTATAGTACTTGACCGACCTAAGGGTTTCCGACTTAAGAGTTAGCGACCTATAGGCATTAGCGAGTTAAGAGAGTTGGCGACCTAGCGGTTATCGAGTTGGCATAGTTAGGTCGGCAACGACCTAAGTAGTAGTGAGCGACCTAAGGAGTAAGTCGTGGACGACTTAGGTATTAGGTCGTAAGGGGTTAGGTCGTAACCCAGTTATGTCGCGTGGTTATTTAGTAGTTAGGTCGCGCATTATTTTAAGTCGTTGGGTTTGTTAAGTCGAAGGTCGCGACTTTGTTAAGTCGCAATGGGGCTGAGTCGTTAAGTCGTCCAGGCGACTTAGAAGGGAACGCGCGAGTGTGTTAGGTCGTAGACATACGTTAGGACGCGAGAGTGTTAAGTCGCGCACTTGTTAAGTCGTAGGTCGTTGAGGCAGTTAGGTCGTAAGGCGGAGAGAGGGTTAAGTCGGAGACGACTTAAGGGGCGAACGACATAAAATCTACCTATAAATAGGAAGGTTTTTCTCACTTTTTGGGATCCGGATTTCGAAGCGACGAAGTGCTGCCATTTTGAGAGCTCGACTTCTACACTTCTTTTCTCCACTCTAATCTAGTGATTCCTTTCATCCATATCGAAGATCAAATCGAAGATTGAAGAGCTTAGATTGAAGATCTTCATCCTTCGAAGAGAGATTTCATCGTTTGAAGCGGATTAGTGATAGATCAAGTTAGATCCTTCGCTGTCCAGATCTGAAGCGGGTTTCTTTTGAGGTGTTTAGGTGATTTGGTGAGTGGTGATTATCTCTCACACGGATCCAAAGGAGTATATCGGATTGTTGGCTTGATTTTGGTGTTAAAGTAGTGATTTCCATGCATTTTTGTAAACCTAAGTATAGATCCATATAGATCCATGGTTCATGATGATTTGACATCCATTTTACTATATGTTAACCTATGCAAGTTCATTCATCAAGATTATAGAGATATTGTTCATGTTTTCATACTTGTTGGACTTTTGATTCTTTATTTATGAAATTGCCATTATTGTTATAATTGTCTATTTAGATCATATTTGAATGCTTGATTACTTGGATTAATGTTTGACTTGATTGATTGCTATGAATTAGATGATTGATGATTTGATTTAGACAAGTTGGTCAAAGATGATTCAAAAGCTAAGGGAAAGGCTCTTGAATTGGAAAAGCTGCTCGTGGCATATGTAGCGGATGATGAAGCTCATATGGATAGATTTGATGATGATGTTGAGATGAAGCTTTGCTATGATGATGATGAGGCGAAGCATGAGATGAGATAGTCTTGGTCTAATCCAGACGGGATCATTCCAAGCATGTTGATAACTCGGTGATATGGTTCGAGTTAGAGGATAATGGTTTGCTCGAGAGGCGCTTGAGCTAGTATGGAAATAGTCGTCGAGGAGGATGACTAGAAGGCTGAGATCTCATCGTTGTTGAAGGTTCTAGCATGCTCAAAGCAAGAGTACGTTGGGCAGATTCGATAGTCCCT
This sequence comes from Allium fistulosum, assembly GCA_030737815.1. NCBI lineage: Eukaryota > Viridiplantae > Streptophyta > Magnoliopsida > Asparagales > Amaryllidaceae > Allium > Allium fistulosum. Next base: position 77,112,781 of record CM060908.1, on the reverse strand, counting down.
GAAGGCTAATGATTGATAGTCAAGTACTCTGGGCAGATTCGATAGTCCTAAGCACGGGTCACGATGACGTGCGGAGTTATGTCTAGAATCGGGGTTTCCATTAGTCCTTGACGGACGGCTGAAAGAATGTGCCGGTCATTCAATTAACGATGATATCGAAGAAACGATAACAGTGATAGCCAGAGTCATGGATGTTTGGTTGTATCGTCATTCGGTCTCAAGAGCGGTATTTTCTGGGTGCTTATCTGATCTTGGTTTAGGCCTTGGGGGTTTGTACTTGGAAAACATCGCCCTTGACTCGAGTGATAATTGATTTACTTTAAATTGTATGCTCTGCTATGTTTGCTTCTGCTTAGTGTGTGTTTGGAGGCTATCACTGTAGAAAGAGGTGGAGTGGGAGGGTTGTATTCCTATTCCTTTTCCTTTATGCTCTTTTGGTATGTTGTTAGTTAATTTACCGCTCACTAAGACTGTTGTCTGACTCAAGGCTTTATGTTTTAACTCTTATTGCCTTGGGCTGTTCGTCCATTTTGGGACGGGCAGACTAGGTAGCAGGTGACAGGTGCTGTTCTTGCTTTCCACGATGCTGATGTCGAAGACGGGCTGGAGGCTTACATATTATCTTCTTACTATATGTACTGGGTGTTTCGCTGTTTGTATTTTCTCTGAGTGTTATGTAGTGAGGCTTGTTGTATTGACTATTCAGATGCTTGTATTCAACTATTATGAAGTTTTATTGATGAGATTCTATTTTGTGAAGCTTCACTATATGTATGTTCTATTGTATTTTGTCCATGCGCTGTGAGTAATACGATAGATTCTGTTGTTTTAATTTACCCTGGCAATCGTCCATGGCTGCCTGGCACACTTTACAGCGCACTTTCTCTAGGTCCAGTGCAGGGGTCATGGGTGGTCGTCACAGCAGATGTCATAGGTGAACAGATATAGATAACAGTGTATATAACAACGTAAATAACTAGCAGCAGTATATTTTAATTGACGTTTCAATTGAAATCAAAATTAATAAATATAAGAACGTTAATCGTGAGTGATTGCTCACCTTTCGAGGCTAGATAGATAGACAATGAAGTGGGTTACGAATCCAAGCCCGAATTTCAAAGCAAAGATAGAGGTATACGGATTTGACGGACAAGCTGATAGATAGAAATTGACGAAATCAAGTCAGAACTAGATCGAAGAAGATAAATAGTATAAGTGAACACATATATATAACTGTATATAAATATATGTAAAATCATATTCCAAATACCAACCCATTTTAAAATATATATTCATTCCAAAATCATTTGTTTTAAATTAAACACATATATTGAACTTAATATATATACACACACTCCATATTCAAAAACCAATACTTATACATTATATTCATTCAACCTAACATATCATATTTATATTAAAGTGCCATACTTTTCTGCAACATCCAAAATAGAAATTCTTTAAACATAAAATGTGTATATATATACACCTTGTAATGTACTAAATAAACTGATATATGTAAAAGATATATATAATAATATGTACAAATAAACAATTCACGTCAATCAAGCTAGTACAAAATCGAAACAGAGCAAACAAACTAGTGTTTCTGGAAAACAGAGTGTAAATTAATCATCAAAACCCGATAGTTTAACGTATATACATATAAATCAACCTCACTATATTATAAAATAAGCTTGTATAGAATTATATATATAACTTATATACTGTAAACTATAAATTATAAGTTATATGAACAAATATCTATATTATTCTTAATAGATTTTTAACCAGACTAAAGTAACTGCATATATATATTCCTATATCAAATTCTTTGCCAAACATTAATAGTCGTTTGAAACCAACAAAGAAGAGAAAATAGATTACAAGGACTGACTATCAACTTGCATGACTGAACTAACATCAGGTTATATATATTGTAGTTATTACAAATCATATGTACATACATATATATATATATAAATCTTTTAAAATAATACATATTTCTACATTTATACATGTAAACGATTTAAAATCTAAAACTGTAAACTGCAAATTATATATACATACCCAAACCGAACATATATACACAATGGAAAAATCAATATTACTAAAATTCAATATACATGTACACTTCGACTTAACACTTCGACTTAACTGCCGGGTAAACTGTGATCCATGGGGGAACGTGCTTTCCATATCCATTTTTTAAAAGAATTTTTAAGTATTTTCACTGGGAATTGAAGCAAGTATATTTAGTACTTGGAGATTTTTAGACCTGCTCCTGGCCAGCGTATGCCTAATGTCTGTGAGAACGAAGATGGACTTGTTAAATTTCGAGTTAGCAAGTATTTTCAAACTTTAAATATCGAATCAATAGTTTGAAATTAAAATTTCAAAATTCCTACCTAATAAACTAAGGAAGAGGATCTTTGAAATGTTTTGAAAGTCCACAGCTTTGGAAGATATATATTATGCAAATCTCTAACGTGAAGAATTTTAAAGTTCGAATCTGAGTTTATAAATCGAGAATTTTGGTAAAAGACTTTTTGCGTTTTGATTGTAGAAATCAATGAACAAAAGGAAATAATAAACAAAGCTAGTGAGATTAAACAAATGGAATGAACTCTATATTTATTTATTTTTAACAAGTATTGAACTTAGAAAAAATTGTGTAGGGTATAAATATTAATGAAATTTTTACGACCTTTCCTTTTCGTGGACGAAAAGTTTTAAGGAGGGGAGATTGTAACGATCCCGAATTTTTGAAATATTTAAATTGATAATTGAATTTAAATTTTGATTTAAATTGTGAATGTGTTAGAATTTTGCAAGTTTAAGATGATGGTTTTAAAAATTGAGTGAATTTTATTTATAAAACAAATAACATAAGTTATTAATTAAAAGAAAATTGAAAATAAAATAAAAGAAAAAAAAAATATAATACCAGCCCATACCCTATACCACGTTCCCTTCTGCAAAACCACGTTCTTCCCCCCTTATCTCTGCAAAGTCGCGTACCTATCAGCCACCCTCTCTCTGTTGCTAGCCACCCTACAAGGAAGAAGAATATCACCCTTATCTCTGTTAAAACCACGACATCTCCTCTCATTCATTCGTAACCCTAAGAAAAATAATCGAAGAGAAATAAAAATGGCGGCCACGAGTTTCTTTCTTCCTCCGATCTGAAAGTTAGGGCTTCGGCTTCGATATTGTTTTCGCTCGTCTCCAAAAGCTAGGGTTTTCTTCCAATCAAAGGCGGCCGACCTCCATAGCTCCGATCGTTCGCGAATTAGGGCTTCATCTTTCCTCTTCGCTTGCGACAGCCCCGGTAAAAGGTGAGTGACCCTCACATCTGATTCAAAAACCATGTTTCGACTGTCGATTTGGTTCAAATGTTGATGTTTTCTCTGACTTTATAAATTTTGTATATGTTGAACTCTTCCTTTGATTTGTCGGCATTCGACTTTGTTTCGAAGTCGATTTCATTTGATTTTGTGATGATTTTCTCTGTTGGCTCGACTCCAGTTAGTTTGACCATCTCTGTTCATTCCTGTTTTCTCGTTCGTATTGACGTGTTTGAACTTTTCTTTAGCCGATTCGATATAATGTTGGATGGTGCGATTTATACCTGACTGATTCACAATCGCATATTTTTGAGATGTTCGGTCGACTTGGTTTTGAAATTATCGGCTTTGAATTTATTTTGTGAAGTTATGTTAGATGGAAATTTATTCGACCTTGTATTTGCTCTAAGAAATTGACTTCGGTCAGTAAATTCATGGCTTCAGCTTGATGTTTGGACAACCTGAACTTTGATATTATAGTCTGCATTGCACTACTTTAAAATAATTTGAAAAAGTATAAAATCTGTTTTATCTATATGTCTGTGAATAAGTATGTATGCATTTCTATTTGAAATTGATACCCAGATTCATGTTGCATATTTTCATGTTATATGCATTAGCACACTTAAACTTAAATCACACGGCACCAAACTTTCCTAATTTTTGATTTCTGACTTTTAAAAAAAAAATACAGACTTGTATTGATTCGAACTTGATTTTCTCCTTCTTGTTAAAAAAAAACTGCATTTTGGCATTCGATTTCTTGAACATGATTTTTAACACTTGACTGCTTATCTTCTGGCCCCTGTGAGCTTCGTCTCTGGCCATCTGATTTCCTGGATGCATCGATGTTCACTGATCATTCATATATGTTGATTTTCTGTCTCATGTGAGCTTTGAGTTGCAGTTGCTTTGTGTATTGTTTCAGTATCATATTTGTTCATTTGTAGTTTATATGTGTTGTACATGCTACACTGTATCCTCTTCTACTTGTAGCCTCACTATTCATTTGATGTTGTCTGCATCCATGTAGATGGTGACACTCGTTCATCTATACTTCGTAGTTGTATATATTGATACATTCACTTGTAGTCTGTTTGGATATTGATTTGCATTTATGTACTACATGTTTGCAGTTTTTAGTTTGCATTCATGTGCTGCACATATGTACTGGATATTGAGTTGCACATTCATGTTGAGGGTCTCTGGTCTTGTAAATGATTCACTCAGTCTCCTTTGCATTATAGTCTGCCTTCATACTGAAGTATTTTGTCACCCCTGTTTCACCTGAACCTGTTCACTGTGTTGTACATGTGTTTAAATCTTTGATCTTGAGTCACTGTTTTTCACAATGTATTTTAATCTGACCCCTTTTTCACCTTGATGCATCTATTCCAGTATGCATTAATGCCAGTTTGTTGTTGACTATGGCCTAGACATTGATATGTTGATACTTTGTTGCCACTACATGCTGTAGTTATTCATATCCCAGTTAACTTGCATCTACTTGAAGTCCTGTATATGGTAGCATGATCATTTTACTTTGTCCACTTCCTTTATATTTTGTTTACTGGTGCCTTAGTTCAGTTGATTCATACATGCTTTCACTTGCTTGATGGCTGTTGTGCACTTGATTTAGTTGTACACTTATTGTGCACATTTCATATCATGCCCCTGATATTGTGCAGCCCACTCGACACTGTGTTGCTTTGACTGTTCATTGGCCTTGTGTTGAACCCGTTTTTAGGTTTGACCTTTGCAGTTTCTATGCACTGTAGTGGCGAGGCAGTGCACGCGTGCGTGCACTGCAGCCACCCAAACTCGACAGTTTTGAATTGATTTTTCTTTTGCTTTTGATGCATTGATCTTTTATGCTGTATTGGCGAGGCCGTACACGCGTGCGTGTACGGCAGCCAATCGAACTCTGATGGTTTTAAAGTGACAATTTCGATTGTTTTAAATTGATTTAGTCGATTTGATAAATTGTTTATTTATCTCTGTTGATGATTTAAATCTGCTGATTTATTGTTAACACTGTTAAGTGTTATATTATCGTTATCCGATTTCTTTGTTAAAAGAGTCGGATAGACGGGAATTATTGTGACTGTCGTCTATTTAAATTATTACTGCCTCTATGCACTAATAAACTGGTTTGAATTAGACTGACCTGTGTATTATTTTCTTTTGAATATAATACTCGGGTCAGACCGAGTATTTTTACAGCTTGAAGATTTTCGAGCAGCGAAGTTAGAGAGAGAGAGTAAAGAATCACTTTAGTTTTCTGAAGAAAATTGTATTTTAAAATATTCTACTGTATTAGTATTAAAATTGTATAAACTCTGATGTTATCAAAAAGATTTATAGTAATGAAATAAAGATTCATTTGTTTTAAATTCATTGTTATTATTCTGTGTTTCTGTGGCTGATTCTGTTTAAACCTTATAAACTAAATAACAATTCGTCTTTTTGAACGTTTCAAGTTGCTTTAATTACCGACTGGAGACGGTCAGAAGGGGGAATGTTACAGAGTGGTATCAGAGCTTTGGTTTACACAAAGCTTAGTTTATGGTGTTTAATATGAATAGTTACTAGAAACACTTTAAGGAAAATGTTTTCAATCTAAAGAAGTATAAAATTGTTTTTGAAAATAAAGATTTTTAACTTAAGAAAAGTTAAATTGAATTGAGTTAGCATTAATAAATATATGGATTTGGAATTTAACTAAAGGAAAGTTAAATAAATTGAACTGGATGAGATAAATTATTGAGATGAAAAGTTAAACTTGAAAGATAAGTGGTTATACAATATGAATTGGGAAGTTTAAATTAATAAGTTGTATAACTTATAAAATGAGGAAAATTTGAATCAAACCAATTGTTAAAATGGTTAAACAGTTTTGTTAAGTAAAACAAAATCTGAATTTTGGATAGTGGTATGAATTTGACTTTAGTAAAAGTTAAATAAAATGACTTTAGAATTGAAACATAGCTTAAGTAATGTTGAATGAGGTTGAATTTGATATCAAAATGAATTAATAAAGTGAAGTAATGAATATGAATTTGAGTTATATAAAGGAAATTCAACTTTAATTGTAAAAGTGAATTAGTGAATAAACGTGGATTAGAAATGTTGTGTTAAGAGTTGAATAAAACTTAAGTTAAGAAGTTATGAATATGGTGAGTATAAAAATTCAATCTGAATTGGAATATAAACCAATTGAAATTAAGTGTGTTAAACCAAATTGAATGTAAGCAAAGTAAATAAATTTGGTTTTGCCAGTTGATTGTATAGAAATTCATTAAGTATTAGTGAAATTGAATTAATGGAAATTGAAAGCTATGTAAATCGAATTCAAATTGAAAGATAAGTAAATCTAAATAGAATCAAATTTAATTTGAATTGAAAGCAAACTAACTTGAGTATAAATTAGTGAAAGTAAACTAATTGAATATGAATGAATGTTAGTAACATCCAATGTGAATGAATCAAATGTGATTAAATTGAAAATCAATTCAATGAATGATTTACTAAAGAACTAGTTGATTATCTTGGAAATAGAAAATTGATAAATTTATATAATAGTTTAAAATCGAAAATTTTGAATTATTATAAACGGTTAAATGGAAGATTTGAAAGAATTGATATTATATTGGAATTATAAAATGAGTTTGTATAAGCGTTGAAAATGAAGTATAAATGTATTTCATAAGTGAAGTTATAAAATGAATCGAAGTTGCGAAATAAAAAGAATTATAAGTAATTTACTTATAAATTAAATTTCTGATATAAAACTGAGTATATAAAAGGAATGGTTAGTGAAGTGAATTTTTATAAATTGAAGTCTTTATAAATAGGAATGGAATTTATAACGTTGTTTATAAATCCGGAAATGACTTATTTTGATAAGTAAATCTTTATAGCTTGTTAAAGGAAGTATATCCACAATTTTGGACAGTGGATAATCTTTGAAATAAAATGTGCAGGAAATATTGAAATTTGGTTAGTGAAGTATATTCACGATTTTGGACAGTGAATATATTATTGAATAAAATGGACATGTTTTGAAAAATCGATATTTTAAAACGAAGTTAATTATTTTAAAAGATGTTTTAAAAGGCATTGAATATCGAAACCATAGATTTCAACATTCATTGTTGAAATAGACATTTTCGAATAAAAGGAAATAGTGGACTATAACACTATTGTTATAGTAAATGATTTCCGAAAGGAAATGTTTTGTATAGTATTGGGATTTATACATCTATCTAAATTTCGAATCCCTATACTAGTGATTTTGAGTTGTCGTAACGATGTTTTACGTAACATTCGTTTTAACTCAAATAAATATGTGAAAGAGAATGATTTCCGTAAAAGATGAAATATATGCTTAATTTGATTTAAGTATATCGAATATTTTCAAATATTGAAAATAAAATGGATTTGTGAATTACTTATTTTTAAATAAGTATGGAAATGTTTTTCCAAAAATGAAATGTTGTGAATATCTTTCGTAAGGGATAAATGATTTGAAATTCATTTTTGAAGTCGAAGTTGAAAAGTTAAATGAGAAATTTGAACAATTAGTTCAATTTGAAATTTTTCAAAAAGATTGAATCGTTAAGTTAAATTGAGTTTAACTTCGACATCAAAGACAATATAAGTTGAGCTTTGAATTTCAGATGATGATTTGGATTGTATGTCTAACATTGTGAATTGATGACATAGCAATTGATCTCTATTAAATATATATCTGTTGGTGGCGGAGAATTTATTCTCTTAGCTTAACACCCTTCTCTGAGACGTATGAGCTCAGAGGTTATATATCGATAGACATCAATTCTGTGTTGAGAATTGACGATGTAGCGTGAAATCCAAATCGAATGTGAAAGTCGATAATAAATGGAATTACGAATATGAATTAGGTTTGAGATAACCTTAAAATTTCCAAATCGACTTAGAGGAAAATTTTGAGATCCTCTATTTTTTATGGATATAGGATATGTAGATTTTCAGAACTTATATATATGAATGCGGTAAATTTGAAACCGTTAGTTTGGAAAGTAATTGTTATGGAAATCTTATGTATGTTTACATGGATATGATATGTACGAAATGTGAAATGAAGTACTACATATATATGATATTATGTTTTCCAAACTGAGGATATGGAAAAGTACCTTCCATTTATTATTGGAGAAGGTATTGGAACTCGTGATGAGTGTCCATTTGAAATTCGTAGCTACGTAGAATTTTCCATAAGTTGGAATGTCCATTTGGACTAGAATCCCTTGTGATGGGATCATGTTGATTGATGTTAGCGTAATTTGAGGGGGCATGATGCCTACAGTTACAAGCGATTCCATTGGGATAATGGCGCAACCGCCGAGTAAACTGCAATCTAAGCGCCAAAGAGAAATTCGAGGGGCGAGATGCCTACGGTTACAAGCGATTCTACTGGGATAGTAGCGTAACCGCCGTGTGGACCGCGATCTATGGCAACAACCATGGCGAAATTCAAGAGAGATGTGAAATCTAGGGTTACAAGCGATTCTACTGGGATAGTAGCGTAACCGCCGGGTAAACTGTGATCCATGGGGGAACGTGCTTTCCATATCCATTTTTTAAAAGAATTTTTAAGTATTTTCACTGGGAATTGAAGCAAGTATATTTAGTACTTGGAGATTTTTAGACCTGCTCCTGGCCAGCGTATGCCTAATGTCTGTGAGAACGAAGATGGACTTGTTAAATTTCAAGTTAGCAAGTATTTTCAAACTTTAAATATCGAATCAATAGTTTGAAATTAAAATTTCAAAATTCCTACCTAATAAACTAAGGAAGAGGATCTTTGAAATGTTTTGAAAGTCCACAGCTTTGGAAGATATATATTATGCAAATCTCTAACGTGAAGAATTTTAAAGTTCGAATCTGAGTTTATAAATCGAGAATTTTGGTAAAAGACTTTTTGCGTTTTGATTGTAGAAATCAATGAACAAAAGGAAATAATAAACAAAGCTAGTGAGATTAAAAAAATGGAATGAACTCTATATTTATTTATTTTTAACAAGTATTGAACTTAGAAAAAATTATGTAGGGTATAAATATTAATGAAATTTTTACGACCTTTCCTTTTCGTGGACGAAAAGTTTTAAGGAGGGGAGATTGTAACGATCCCGAATTTTTGAACTATTTAAATTGATAATTGAATTTAAATTTTGATTTAAATTGTGAATGTGTTAGAATTTTGCAAGTTTAAGATGATGGTTTTAAAAATTGAGTGAATTTTATTTATAAAAAAAATAACATAAGTTATTAATTAAAAGAAAATTGAAAATAAAATAAAAGAAAAAAATATATAATACCAGCCCATACCCTATACCACGTTCCCTTCTGCAAAACCACGTTCTTCCCCCCTTATCTCTGCAAAGTCGCGTACCTATCAGCCACCCTCTCTATGTTGCTAGCCACCCTACAAGGAAGAAGAATATTACCCTTATCTCTGTTAAAACCACGACATCTCCTCTCATTCATTCGTAACCCTAAGAAAAAAAATCAAAGAGAAATAAAAATGGCGGCCACGAGTTTCTTTCTTCCTCCGATCTGAAAGTCAGGGCTTCGGCTTCGATATTGTTTTCGCTCGTCTCCAAAAGCTAGGGTTTCCTTCCAATCAAAGGCGGCCGACCTCCATAGCTCCGATCATTCGCGAATTAGGGCTTCATCTTTCCTCTTCGCTTGCGACAGCCCCGGTAAAAGGTGAGTGACCCTCACATCTGATTCAAAAACCATGTTTCGGCTGTCGATTTGGTTCAAATGTTGATGTTTTCTCCGACTTTATAAATTTTGTATATGTTGAACTCTTCCTTTGATTTGTCGGCATTCGACTTTGTTTCGAAGTCGATTTCATTTGATTTTGTGATGATTTTCTCTGTTGGCTCGACTCCAGTTAGTTTGACCATCTCTGTTCATTCCTGTTTTCTCGTTCGTATTGACGTGTTTGAACTTTTCTTTAGCCGATTCGATATAATGTTGGATGGTGCGATTTATACCTGACTGATTCACAATCGCATATTTTTGAGATGTTCGGTCGACTTGGTTTTGAAATTATCGGCTTTGAATTTATTTTGTGAAGTTATGTTAGATGGAAATTTATTCGACCTTGTATTTGCTCTAAGAAATTGACTTCGGTCAGTAAATTCATGGCTTCAGCTTGATGTTTGGACAACCTGAACTTTGATATTATAGTCTGCATTGCACTACTTTAAAATAATTTGAAAAAGTATAAAATCTGTTGTATCTATATGTCAGTGAATAAGTATGTATGCATTTCTATTTGAAATTGATAACCAGATTCATGTTGCATATTTTCATGTTATATGCATTAGCACACTTAAACTTAAATCACACGGCACCAAACTTTCCTAATTTTTGATTTCTGACTTTTAAAAAAAAAATACAGACTTGTATTGATTCGAACTTGATTTTCTCCTTTTTGTTAAAAAAAAAACTGCATTTTGGCATTCGATTTCTTGAACATGATTTTTAACACTTGACTGCTTATCTTCTGGCCCCTATGAGCTTCGTCTCTGGCCATCTGATTTCCTGGATGCATCGATGTTCACTGATCATTCATATATGTTGATTTTCTGTCTCATGTGAGCTTTGAGTTGCAGTTGCTTTGTGTATTGTTTCAGTATCATATTTGTTCATTTGTAGTTTATATGTGTTGTACATGCTACACTGTATCCTCTTCTACTTGTAGCCTCACTATTCATTTGATGTTGTCTGCATCCATGTAGATGGTGACACTCGTTCATCTATACTTCGTAGTTGTATATATTGATACATTCACTTGTAGTCTGTTTGGATATTGATTTGCATTTATGTACTGCATGTTTGCAGTTTTTAGTTTGCATTCATGTGCTGCACATATGTACTGGATATTGAGTTGCACATTCATGTTGAGGGTCTTTGGTCTTGTAAATGATTCACTCAGTCTCCTTTGCATTATAGTCTGCCTTCATACTGAAGTATTTTGTCACCCCTGTTTCACCTGAACCTGTTCACTGTGTTGTACATGTGTTTAAATCTTTGATCTTGAGTCACTGATTTTCACAATGTATTTTAATCTGACCCCCTTTTCACCTTGATGCATCTATTCCAGTATGCATTAATGCCAGTTTGTTGTTGACTATGGCCTAGACATTGATATGTTGATACTTTGTTGCCACCGCATGCTGTAGTTATTCATATCCCAGTTAACTTGCATCTACTTGAAGTCCTGTATATGGTAGCATGATCATTTTACTTTGTCCACTGCCTTGATATTTTGTTTATTGGTGCCTTAGTTCAGTTGATTCATACATGCTTTCACTTGCTTGATGGCTGTTGTGCACTTGATTTAGTTGTACACTTACTGTGCACATTTCATATCATGCCTCTGATATTGTGCAGCCCACTCGACACTGTGTTGCTTTGACTGTTCATTGGCCTTGTGTTGAACCCGATTTTTGGGTTTGACCTTTGCAGTTTCTACGCACTGTAGTGGCAAGGCAGTGCACGCGTGCGTGCACTGCAGCCACCCAAACTCGATAGTTTTGAATTGATTTTTCTTTTGCTTTTGATGCATTGATCTTTTATGCTGTATTGGCGAGGCCGTACACGCGTGCGTGTACGGCAGCCAATCGAACTCTGATGGTTTTAAAGTGACAATTTTGATTGTTTTAAATTGATTTAGTCGATTTGATAAATTGTTTATTTATCTCTGTTGATGATTTAAATCTGCTGATTTATTGTTAACACTGTTAAGTGTTATATTTTCGTTATCCGATTTCTTTGTTAAAAGAGTCGGATAGACGGGAATTATTGTGACTGTCGTCTATTTAAATTATTACTGCCTCTATGCACTAATAAACTGGTTTGAATTAGACTGACCTGTGTATTATTTTCTTTTGAATATAATACTCGGGTCAGACCGAGTATTTTTACAGCTTGAAGATTTTCGAGCAGCGAAGTTAGAGAGAGAGAGTAAAGAATCACTTTAGTTTTCAGAAGAAAATTGTATTTTAAGATATTCCGCTGTATCAGTATTAAAATTGTATAAACTCTGATGTATTCAAAAAGATTTATAGTAATGAAATAAAGATTCATTTGTTTTAAATTCATTGTTATTATTCTGTGTTTCTGTGGCCGATTCTGTTTAAACCTTATAAACTAAATAACAATTCGTCTTTTTGAACGTTTCAAGTTGGTTTAATTACCGACTGGAGACGGTCAGAAGGGGGAATGTTACAATGTACACTTGCACCGATGCCCTGACGTCCTCCGATCAAAGTTGCGACCACCCATGAGTCAAACCTGACCTCGACAACAAACTCGACTGCCCAGATCGATGAAACATCGGTGAACTCGAAATCGAGTTGAACATCGAAATACTGGAACCACATCGATCGGAAATCCTTCCTTGCACCAACGATCTAGGCCACCATCGACCATGCCCCTTCACCCAAGTCTTCTTCACCAACCCACGTAGAGTTTCCCTCGGATCCGATTGCCTACGATCAACAATCGACGACGATACCGCCTCTTCTTTATCGTTCACCAGAACGGTTTGTCAAACCCTAAATCCACTTCACCTCACCTTGACAATCATCTAGAAAATCTCCATCCATTTTTTTCTTTATTCTCCAAACTCCAAGCTAACCTCAGACCAAGTCTCGACCCATCCCATCTTGCCGATCAACGGCAATTGCCTAAAATACCAATTCTGATCAACTAACAATTCTTATCAAATTCCAAGCTTAAAAATCATGGTATTCATATCAATATTCATGATTTTCCTATACGAATAAGATTATAAATTTAAAACTCGAATTCATGTTCACCGATTTTTCTGATTTTAAAAGATCTTACTGTAATTTTCCTATTTTGAAAAAAATTACTCAATGAATATACCTGAAATTATTTTTAAAATTGATATTACATTCTTACAACCCTTTTCTCTTTTATGATCATAACCATAATTTGATTATTTAAGAAGATATGAAATTTCTAGAGGAATTTAGCCTGTTAATATAAACAGAGAGGTATATATATACCTATTTACAAACATGCACCCAGTCATACACATATATACAGAGACATGCAAGCATATCACAACAACTTCATTTTAGGCATCATCTAAATGTAAATAGACTCAAACTTTTAGGTTTAGAAGTTTTCTCACCTTTAATGCTGGAACAGAGAACACAGGCCACATTATTTTGAAATCTGGAATTTGCTTTTGATTTTGAAATTTAACAGCAGCTTGAATTTGAACTTGATTAGGTTGAGTTGATTTCTTGCTTGTTTGAAACTTTAATTCTTGCTCAGACTTGAAAGAAGTTTAAGCTGATGTTGATTACTGTTTTGATTTCCTCTTTTTAGTCTTACTTCAGGTTTTAGTTTTGAAGGAGGATGAAAGAGTTGAGAAAAAAAGTTTTTGAACTGGAAAATAGCCTGGTTCCCAACATTTTATTATAATTCAATTTAAAGAAACCATTACTACATGTAATTTTGCATGTTATCTATCTTACAAATGTTTAATTGTATGTATACCAAGCTTACAAATGTTAAAACCTATAATCTATTTTCCTTTATGTTATATTAATATATGCTTAATGTTTTTAAATTTATGTCTATTATATTTATCTCATGAATTCCAAAAGAGATATATATATATATACACACACACTTATATTCTTGTATATGAACACACTTAAAATTTTCAACATTATAAAGTTTGCACATATCTACTTATATATTTATTAATTTACTATAAGATTCATCATTTCCAGATATTTAATTTAATATTTATTATAGTTTTCAAATCCCTTATATACATCCAGATATTTTTAATTATCAGAATTTATTTGTTCACTTATAAATCAGTATTTTATTAATTCAATCAAGTTAATTATCAATTAACAAATGTCCAAAAATCCGGGTTATCACATTCCTCCCCCCTTTAAAACTTTTCATTCTCGAAAAGGAACGAAGCCAAAATTTTATTAAAATGTTCATTATCATTTAAATTACTCTTTGAACATATTTAACTCTTAACTCTTTTTATTTAAATTTTTAAAACACTTTAAAAATCTACATAATATTATCAAAATAGCTTTAAAAATACTTTTTATAACTCGATGTCTCAACAAATTCATCCTCGTTCTTACATAAATTCGGTCATACGTTGATCAGGCGTAAGACTGAAAATCTATAAGTACTTGGTAAACCCGTTTTCAACACCCAGTGAAAATACTTGGAAAATATTTTATGAAAATATAGAAAACAGCTTTGAAAATAGAGGAAATATCTTTGGTGAGAATGCTCTGGAAATCATCACCCCCTCCATGGTCGTAGTTAACCCGATGGTTACGTTGCCATCCCGGCAAAATCCATAGATAACTGTAGGCACTCCGCTCCCCTCGATTACACCATGGAACCCGCTACAGATCGCAGTTATACCCGGGCTTTACGTTGCTATCACAGCAAAAACCCATATAACTGTAGGCATCAGCGCCCTCGAATTTCGCTGCCAAAAGAATGAAACTTCTCCACTTGACCATAGATCGCAGTCTACCGATGTTACGTTGCCATCCCGGCAAAATCAAGTGTAGACTGTTGGCACTCATCCTCCACACGATTTTCGCTATGGTCCACACAGTAGATCGCAGCGACATCGAGTTACCCTATCGTCACTGCATAACCCAAATGTCCATGTAGGCATCAGCGCCCTCGACTTTCGCTACCCAACAATCCTCAGAAACTAGTTTGTCCGGACACCTCACAGGATCAACTTTAGAACCCCCCTTAGGGTTCAAGGCAGTACCACCCTGTGGCACTCCTGAGAAGTTCATTTCAAGGGAGCGCCTTTTTCCCCAGAGCCAATCTCAAAACACTTTATACTATACTCTTATAGTATCTTTCAAATCATACTCTTTATGATTTTCATCAAAATCTCCTTTACACAAAATCGATTCCCAAAAACGATAATTCTCAAACTAGGCTTTCCAAATTCCAAAAATTGATTTTCCCAAAAATCAAAAGCCTTTTCCAAATTCATAGGTTCCCAAAACCTTTTCCAAATTCATTCTCACAATATCCTTTATATATATAAATATAAAACTTTGAAAATCTTTGGATCACTTCATACTTGTATAAATTCCCTTTTTATACTTCAAATGCTTTCAAAAATCCTTTCCTTCCGGCAATAGATTCAACAAGGGGAGATTTATCTTATATAACAAAGATATATAACTTTGTTTATTCCAAATCAAATATTCAAATTTGATTACTCTATAAAGTCACTTACCAAATTACTTACTTCCATAAAGTAAATTTTTACCATAGAAATATCCAATTTCCACTTTACTTCATCATATATTTCACAAAATATACCTTTCATTTCAAAAACCATTTCAAATTTCTTATCCACAAATTCCCAGTATCAATTTCATTCAAACCCGTACGATGTACACATATCATCCATACGCTATATTAATCTGATCGCTCACTCGATCACACAATTTCACTTCCGAACTAGTATCGTCCACCCAGCTTCCTAGTGCGGACACAGATCTGGTTTCTTGATCAGAAACCGTCATTTTCCTTGCATAGTCATAGCCATGATAGAGAATTTCCAGAACCAATCAAAAACCCATATCCAGGTTCGCCGTCGAAAATCGAGTGAAAAATCCTAACTCGGATCGATATACTATCTCGAAATTCTGTGCTCGAATCCGGATCAAATCACTATGCGAATAGAATAATATACGTACATCCTACGTATTAATCATCATTGATTATTAGCTAAATCAACCCTCTTTTTCTATTCACATTCATCTTGATTTTCATTCACTTGTTCACAATTGCTCCCAATTTCCATTTGGGTTAACACATCAATTCTTATCTCAATTGGTATTCAATTATAGACAGTTTGAACTCTATCCAGCTTAAATTTAGAAAATAGCTTGAAAAATTAAAAATAGATAAGTAGTTGAAAAATAATTTTTAGTTTGTAAAATAGTTAAGTAATTGTAAAATAGTTGGAAAATAGTTAAATAGTTATAGAATATTTAGGTAATTGTAAAATAGTTGTAAAATAGGAATTAGTTATAAAATAGTTGAAAAATAGTAATTTGTTCCAAAAATAATTGTAAAATAAGTATAAAATAGTTTGGCTTTAAAAAGAAAGATTGTATAGTATGTAGCTTGGAAAAATAGGTTTATATTAAACTAAATTATTTTGAAAATAGTCTAGAGCCAAACTGTCCAACTTTCCAATCCCCATTTCCAATCAATTTCCACTTCCATTTAAATTGATTCAATTTCAATTCAAATTTTCCATTTAAACTTATGCTTATCCATCTTCAATCACAATTTTAATTAATTCAAATCAAATTCACTTTGAACTAATTCTATTCAAATCTCAACTTAAAACCATCTCGAATTATATAAATTCGAGTTAAATTTTTTTTAAATGTTGATTTAATCCCTTAAGTCAAATTAACCATTACTTTTAAATCAAATCATCCTTTATTTTTAATTTAACAACTTAAATCTTTAAACCATTTAATTCTGAATCCAAATTCCAAAATTCCATTTTAAAATTATCTTTACTTAACTTATTACAAAGTTCAAATAAGAATTCAAAAATAATTTAATCTTCAGATTCTAATTTATTATCCATTTCTAACTTCAAAACCAATTCTCAGTTTCATAGATTATTTATAATAATAGAATGATATCAGGATAAATAAACATCCAAATTTATCCAAACACCAATTAACAACATCCATTTTCAATTTCCAGATCTCAAACCCATTTTGAGATCACTCATAACTCCCATTTATAATCAACCATTTAACTTCCCAAGTTAAATTTCAATTTCATCTTGAAATTTCCAATTCAAGTTGTTCATTCTAAACTCATTTAACTTTCCTTAAGTTAAATTCAATTTAATCCAGTCAACTTTACCCAATTTGAATTCCCATTTCAAATTTTAAACTTTATATTAATATTCTTCCCACTTATAAGTTCAAAAACTTATCACTTTGGGTTTTCATATCACATTCCAAGGAAAAATTTAAAATTCAACACTTACAGTTTATTTCAAATCATCTTTGATATTATGTATATCCTCATTTATACATATTTATTTCCTTTACACACCAAGTTATACCTTAAATTTTTTTAAACCACCTTTGGTTTTAATTCAAAACAAATTTCTTTAAAACAATTTCAAGTTTTCAGGACTTAGATTTAAAACTTCACAATTTTAAATTATCTTCAATTCCAATTTATAAGTCATTCTCACCTAAAATTTTACTTCCCTAAAACATTTCATTTTGCTTAATCATTAACAACATTTCATTATTAAATAGAACAACCATTTATGATAATAACCAACATTATCATATCTTTAAACCAATTCATTATTATCTTTATTCTGATAACACTTCTACAAATTCAATATTTTAATTTCAGTTTGGATCCATTTCAAACTTATCTACATTCAATTTCAATTTGGTTGTATTTCTATTACCACTTAATTCTCATTATTTTATTTATTCCAATGATTTAACAACCGATTACCTTAATATTTATTAGAAAGAAATATTGCTTTATATATCAAAATATAATCTTATATAAAAAGCATTTATTTTTAAAACCATTTAAAATCTTTATATAAGAAAATAGCAAGTATGCTCTCATATATATATATATATATATATATATATATATATATACACTTAACTCATTCTAGGGTTCCACTTACCCTTTTCTTAATGAGTACACCCACCAGAGCCAAGGTTCTCGCTTAACCTTCAGCTCTGATACCAACTGTAACGACCCAGAATTTTCGATCCCGAAAAATCCAGATAGTTAAGGAAAAGAAGAAAAGAGGTAGAAGAAGAAACAGAAAACAAAACACAGAATCTCACATTCGCAGCGGATCAAAATATAATATCAAATAGCATTTATTCAAAGAAAAGATGTACTTGCCAACTCATATACAATACATCAGAGTTACAACCATTCACAAATAAATTGGACAGTTATAAATAACTTGTCCCGGTCTACAACAATATAACACCAATACACAGCGGAAAATACTCCATTCGTTACTGCCATCCAGCTCGCCACCTGAACTCCAGAACGTCCTTACCTGAAAATCTGTAATACTCGGTCTGACCCGAGCATTACAATAAAGTAACACCCGAGTCAGGCTGGAAACCAGCGTGAGTAAACCCATATGATTTGAAACTCTAAGGTTGTTGTAACAACCCAGGATTTGCATTACCAACTAATAAATAAAAGTTAGGATTTTTATTTATTTTAATGAAGCATAAAAGGATTTGGAATAACAAAATTTATTTGAAAAAGGCTATTTTAATTAAATGGGAAATATGGGATTTTAAAATGAGGATAAAATGTTATTTTTGGAAAGTTAAATATTTTAGGAGAGATTTTAAAACGGGTTTGGATAAGAAAAATGAGTTTTATAAACATACATGAACACTTAGACTAATTTTTGGAAAACATGAAATAACTCTCTTCATATTGGGTTATTAAACCTTACCCAATAACCCACCCTAAACTTCCTCTATAAATTATCTCAAACTCTCCTAACCTCATTCATCAAAACCCTAATCAAAACCCTAACCATTTCCTAAAGCTTTCATAACAAAAATGGCCTCCATCTTCATCTCCTTCTAGTTTTAGCTTATGCAAGTCATTCTATGCAAATACTCACCTCAAATCCATTTTTATATCTTTCTTATTTCTGAAATTGATTTGGTAACACATGTTTTATGTGTTTTTTTGATCTTATAGCCTCCTAATCATCTTTTGCTAACTTGGGTTGATGCTATAGTAGTCTTTGTTGCTTTCTAAAGAGGTATATTGTTAAAAACCTCTTCTAATATGTGTTTAATCATCTTTTGATTTTGGTAATCAGTTAGTAAAACATGTTTTATTATGTAACATGTGAATCATAGCTCTTTGATCATCTTTGATTTCATTTTGGGGTGTGCACATAAGGTACTTGTAATATATGCTAGCTGAAATTATAATTAGTTTATTCCTGCTAGTAAATTAGGCATATCTCATTCATCTTAAATCGGAATTAAGATTTTCTTGAAGTTCTGGAAAACTTATTCTGTAGTCTATAACTTTTATGTTTTGAGATTTGCCTAATTTTGTGGTTTGAATGGTCGAAATCACGTTTGTTTGTCGCTGACCTGACAACAAACTACAGGGTTGATAAAATAAAACATTTAAATTGATTTGGCCATAAGTTACTCGTTTCTTATCCGAATTAGATAATTTTGGATGTTCCGGAAAGGTTAAAACATATGCTACAATTTTTGTTCATTGAGTTTTCTGTAATTTTGCCATTTAGATGACCTGAAATGCATTCAAAGACAGAAGACCAATTCTGTCTTTAACAAGTTATCTTGAGTTTCAATCTGATATTGTTTTGCATGTATCTCTTTCGTTTTTGATCCGAATTAGATAATTTTGGATGTTCTGGAAAGCTTAGATTTAGAGCTAAAACTTTCATGTTTTGAGTTTCATGAATTTTCGAAGTTAATTTGGTCAAAACTTTGCATTCTTACCACTATCCCGAGAGCACAACGACAGTGATATAAAATTTAGATCTGAGAATTGTTTTAGTCATAGAATTTTCATCTCTTGTCGGAATTTGACGATCTTAGTCATTCTAGAAAGCTTAGAAACTAAGCTACAACTTTCATTTTATTCATTTTGCAAGAATTTGAAGTTTACTATACCAAAATTGTGGTTTTTCATCTCTGGCCAGTTAGTGCATAGCTATAGGCCTTAGTCTCTTTTCTCCCGTTGTTTTCAGCGTAGAACCCCGACTTTGCGACGCCATCCCGGGCTCGTCCTTTGTCGGATTTCATTGTTTTTGGTCTCGTTAAAAAGATGAGATCGAGATCTTTAACCATGCAAAGTTTGGTTTAGATCTGGGTGCATTAGGTACTTCGTTTCTATTGCCGAAGTAGCACCCAGAAACTGTTTTACAATAGTGATCATTTTCAGTTATCGTCGGACCAACTTCGAAACATTGTCGTTTCTTCGTTTTAAGTCGAAACTGAACGATTCTTATTAAATATCAAAGTAGGAGTACTTTTCTACGCTCCTGCAAATTTTCATCAAGATCTGAGTTCATGTGACCCTTAGACCATGTCGTCGAAGTGGGACCTTTACACTGTTTTGACACAGTAAAGTTTTATGATTTTTGTCCGACTTTGAGACGACGTCGTTTCTTCGTTTCAAGTCGGAATTTCCCGATTCTTTTTGCATCTTAAAGTAGGGATGTTGGACTACATGCTTGAAAATTTTCATTACATTTGGACACAGTTTGCTGGTCCAAATAAATTGCCGAACTTTGGTTCGCGTCAGTTTTTTTTAATGTTTACAAACACTTGAGAATATTTTTCAGTGATTTTCTGGTTTTATTGATTTCTTTGAGATTTGTCTCTAGATTTCGTACACGGGTTTTATGAATCATTTTCAAAAGATTTTTCACTCCTAAATGGCTTTCGAAATTATTATATAATATTATTTTTAATTATTAAATTAATTACTCCATAATAGGAGATTTTTCAAAAGCCGTTTTAAAGTGATTTCAAAATCAATTATAAATCCGTTTCGCACCATTATTTTCTATAATAAAAACCTCACACTCACATTTTAGCACGTCGAGCGAAGTGGAAAGGTGCTTAAACGGTTAGGAAATCTCCAGCCTATGGAACCGTATGTATTTTCTTTCCGGTTAATCCCCGACCTATTCGATTGATCGTTTTGACCTTTGGGTCTAGTTTACCGAAGATACGAGGTGGACTTTTTATTGTTTGGAGTGTGAGCTTGCTATTGGTTAGGAAACCGTTTAGTGAGAACGTGGGGTATGGGACTCATTGTTAACACTTTACGGGTTCATCTCCAAGAAATTAGTGACACATTAGCCTCTGGGCGGCCAGTACTGGACCTCTGGGTCACCACGCCTCTGGGCAACCGTCTCTGGACACCTGCTCTATGGAGCAGTTTATTTTTCGGCATGCGCCTCTGGGCCTTTATCCTTCTGGGAAGGATCTTGCCGTCTCGCGCGTTCCGCATCTGTGCGAGTGATCGATCACAACTCTATAGTACTTGGCAACAACGATCTGGTCGGTGCACGTGCAATATTGGTATTATTTGATGATTTTTATATCCATTCGAGTACCGCCATTCGGTGTTGGTTCTATGGAACCATACGATGTAAGTGCGATTACCTTGTGGATTCACAGTGTCTCTGGACACTGCTTTTCAGTGTTGGATTTCATAGACTTTTCAGTATATCCCCATTGCTCTTTGGAGCATCGATCTTTGCTTGGGCATTGATTACAGACTCTGGTCACTCTTGGGATTATTGCCTATGGGCATCTTTTTATAGCTTTGGCTACGCCGATGATATGTGGCGATTTTATTTATTCTACACTTTGGTGTTGATTTCTCTTTGGAGATTTTTATTGTTTATTGATGATTATGGATCGTCATTATATTAATGTGGTTCATAATATACTTCTCTTTGGATAAGTACTGTTTTATTTATGTACCGCATTATTATATATCTCAGTTATTACTGATTGTTTAGCTAGCCTGACCCGAGTGTTTTCGCTCGGGTCAGACCGAGTTGTTTCAGGTTAGGTCTCTGGACTTAGCTTATGTGCTTCCGCTTGGACATTATCTGCTATGCTGATAGATAGCGCTTTTATTTGTCCACTATTCCGCTACTCTGTTATTATTCAGACTTTGATATGTACATATTTTTGACTCACATGTGTGAGCAGTGGCTCTGTACCCACTTATGATATTTGGATCTGTATTGACGATGTATTGTTCTGGGATTTTATATCTGTTATGTGATTCTGTTCTGTGATGTTTTATCATTTATTATTATGCTTTGTCCTGATAGATCTTTAGCCATTTGTAATTTCGTTATAAGTATTTACCGAATATGTCGAACCACTTCAAAAAAAAATATAGATACCATCCTTTCGACGTATTCAGTAGATAATTATAGCTTGATTACAAATGGTCGCTTCCACTATACTCTATTCTCCGCTTTAACAGACAGTATTACTCCCGTAATACTCTTTGTTACAGTGGGTCTCAGAGTGGGGCGTTACAATTGGGTATCAGAGCCTGGTTTCAGGAATAAGCATAATAAACACAGAATAGATACACTTAGTACAATACATTTTAAATTAGATCCGAATTAAATCAAATCCCTTCCTTATGTTTATTGATAGATAAGTTAGGAATATGTATAGGAATCCGTTATATTCCGTAGTATTCCTTAATTAATTATCTATCATTGAATCATGTCTAACTCTAATTCCCGTTACGACATGTTTGACCAATTGAGCGGTGCGAAGGTCTTCTCTCAGCTTGACCTTGCCACCGGATTCCATCAGCTACGAGTCATGGAAGACAGCATTTCACACTCGTCATGGTTCTTTTGAGTGGTTGGTCATGCCGTTCGGCTTGACGAACGCTCCGGCTTTCTTCGTCGATCTTATGAATCGAGTATTCCGGGAATTCATCGATAGATTCGTTCTGGTTTTCATCGACGATATTCTTATTTATTCTAGATCCGAGGCATAGCATGCTCATCATTTGCGGATCGTCTTGGATACTCTTCGTCAGCATCAGCTTAAGGCCAAGCTCTCCAAGTGCCATTTTTGGGAGAGCAAGGTCAAGTTCTTGGGCCATATTGTATCATTTGAGGGTATTTCCATCGATCCGGCCAAGATCGAAGCTATTCAGAATTGGAAGCAGCCCGAGAACGTTCATGATATTCGCAGCTTCCTTGGGCTGGCGGGTTATTACCGTCGGTTTATCAAGGATTTCTCTCGAGTTGCACTTCCCCTCACGACTCTGACTCGTAAGGAGGTTCGCTTTATTTGGTCTGATAAGTGTGAAGTTTCTTTCCAGCGATTGAAGGAACTTCTCACTCATGCTCCTATCCTTGTGGTTCCTGAGAGCAACCAGGATCTTGTTGTTTACACTGACGCTTGTGGTAGCGGCCTCGGTGCTGTTCTTATGCAGAAGGATCGGGTGGTTGCTTACGCTTCTAGGCAGCTACGTTCGAATGAGGTTCGCTATCCTACTCATGATCTTGAGTTAGCTTCTATCGTCTTTGCCTTGAAGACGTGGCGTCATTATCTATTGGGTGAACGTTTCACTCTTTACACCGATCACAAGTCTCTGAAGTATCTTTTCAGCCAGAGAGATCTCAACATGAGGCAGCAGCGATGGCTTGAGTTTCTCGCCTCATATGCCTTAGACATTCAGTATACCCCTGGCAAGGGTAATCGTGTGGCTGATGCACTCAATCGCAAACACTCGGCAGTAGTTTCTATGATGATAGCCGAGTGGGTTATTCTTGAGACTCTTTCTATGTGTGATATTCGAAATCGAGCTCCGTCTTTTGATTCTCAGATCTTGTTATTCAGCTTGGAAGCTCGACCTATTCTATTGGATCGCATTGCCCATGCTCAGCGGCAGGATCCAGACTTGTTGCGATACATTCATCTCCTTGAGTCGGGATCCAGTGATGAGACATTGTTGGGTTATTCTATTGATTCTCATCGGTGTCTTCGCAGGAAGAACCTTATTTTGGTACCATCTGATTTATCACTTAGGCATGACATTCTAGACGAGTGTCATCACACTAAGTACACTATACATCCCGGGTCGAGTAAGATATATGCCGACATGTGTCGCCTATTTTTTTGGGAGGGCATGAAGAGTGATGTTGCAAGTTATGTAAGCCGTTGCATGACTTGTCAACATATCAAAGCTGAGCACCAACGTCCATCCGGTCTTCTTCAGCCGCTAGAGATCCCATTGTGGAAATGGGATCAGATTTCCATGGATTTTATTGACGGTCTGCCTCGATCGAGGTCAGGCCATACTTCTATTTGGGTCATCGTCGATCGCTTGACCAAATCAGCTCATTTCACTCCTATAAAGTCCACTCGGACTGCTCCTCAGTTGGCCAAGCTCTACGTGAAGGAAGTCGTTCGACTTCATGGCATTCCTAGCTCTATCGTCTGTGATCGAGACACTATCTTTACTAGTCACTTCTGGAATTGCCTACAGACAGCTTTGGGCTCAAAGCTGAATTTTCTACTGCTTATCACCCGCAGTCTGATGGACAGACTGAGAGGGTAAATCGTATCTTGGAAGATCTCCTTCGCTGTCGTATTCTTGATTTTGGAGGTAATTGGGAGGACCACTTACCGCTTGTAGAGTTCTCCTACAACAACAGCTTTCAGTCTAGTATTGGCATGGCTCCTTTCGAGGCTCTTTACGAAAGGCCATGTCGTTCTCCTTCGTGTTGGTTAGAATCTGGCGAGAAGCTCCTTCTTAGTCCAGATTCAGTTCGGGAATCTTCTGAGAAGATTATTCTTATTCGTCAGAGAATAAAAGAGGCGTAGAACCATTAGAAATCCTACGCGGACAGCCGTAGGAAGCCTCTTGAGTTCTCCATTGGTGATCATGTCTTTATTCGGATATCTCCCATGAAGGGGGTTGTGCGTTTCAGCTCTACAGTGAAGTTGGCTCCTCGTTATGTCGGACCATTTCCTATTACGGAACGCATCGGCCCCGTTGCTTATCGTGTGGCTCTACCTGCTCATTTCTCTGGAATACATGACGTGTTCCATGTTTCCCAGCTTCGCATGTGTGTCCGCGATCCTGATTCTATCTTTGAGCCGCATGCTGTGCCTGATTTAGAGATCTTACCTGATTTATCTTTGGAGCAGCAACCTCTTCGTGTGCTTGATTCGGAGGTTAGACGCCTTCGCAACTAAGAGGTTCCACTCGTGAAGATTCAATGGTCACCGAATCCTAAGGCTGCACTTGGGAGACCAGAGAATCTATCGAGCGCTCTTATCGTGGCTTTCTCCCATCTTCTTCTGTGGGTGAGAATTCTCTATTTTATCTCTATCACTTCTTTTGTGGATTTGACGTTATAGACGACATCTATCTTAAGGAATTGCGGGGACGCAATTTTCTTAAGGGGGGAGTCTGTAACAACCCGGGATTTGCATTACCAACTAATAAATAAAAGTTAGGATTTTTATTTATTTTAATGAAGCATAAAAGGATTTGGAATAACAAAATTTATTTGAAAAAGGCTATTTTAATTAAATGGGAAATATGGGATTTTAAAATGAGGATAAAATGTTATTTTTGGAAAGTTAAATATTTTAAGAGAGATTTTAAAACGGGTTTGGATAAGAAAAATGAGTTTTATAAACATACATGAACACTTAGACTAATTTTTGGAAAACATGAAATAACTCTCTTCATATTGGGTTATTAAACCTTACCCAATAACCCACCCTAAACTTCCTCTATAAATTATCTCAAACTCTCCTAACCTCATTCATCAAAACCCTAATCAAAACCCTAACCATTTCCTAAAGCTTTCATAACAAAAATGGCCTCCATCTTCATCTCCTTCTAGTTTTAGCTTATGCAAGTCATTCTATGCAAATACCCACCTCAAATCCATTTTTATATCTTTCTTATTTCTGAAATTGATTTGGTAACACATGTTTTATGTGTTTTTTTGATCTTATAGCCTCCTAATCATCTTTTGCTAACTTGGGTTGATGCTATAGTAGTCTTTGTTGCTTTCTAAAGAGGTATATTGCTAAAAACCTCTTCTAATATGTGTTTAATCATCTTTTGATTTTGGTAATCAGTTAGTAACACATGTTTTATTATGTAACATGTGAATCATAGCTTTTTGATCATCTTTGCTTTCATTTTGGGGTGTGCACATAAGGTACTTGTAATATATGCTAGCTGAAATTATAATTAGTTTATTCCTGTTAGTAAATTAGGCATATCTCATTCATCTTAAATCGGAATTAAGTTTTTCTAGAAGTTCTGGAAAGCTTATTCTGTATTCTATAACTTTTATGTTTTGAGCTTTGCCTAATTTTGTGGTTTGAATGGTCGAAATCACGTTTGTTTGTCGCTGACCTGACAACAAACTACAGGGTTGATAAAATAAAACCCTGAAATTGATTTGGCCATAAGTTACTCGTTTCTTATCCGAATTAGATAATTTTGAATGTTCCGGAAAGGTTAAAACATATGCTACAATTTTTGTTCATTGATATTTCTGTAATTTTGCAATTTAGATGACCTGAAATGCATTCAAAGACAGAAGACCAATTCTGTCTTTAACAAGTTATCTTGAGTTTCAATCTGATATTGTTTTGCATGTATCTCTTTCGTTTTTGATCCGAATTAGATAATTTTGGATGTTCTGGAAAGCTTAGATTTAGTGCTAAAACTTTCATGTTTTGAGTTTCATGAAATTTCGAAGTTAATTTGGTCAAAACTGTGCATTCTTACCACTGTCCCGAGAGCACAACGACAGTGATATAAAATTTAGATCTGAGAATTGTTTTAGTCATAGAATTTTCATCTCTTGTCGGAATTTGACGATCTTGGCCATTCCGGAAAGCTTAGAAACTAAGCTACAACTTTCATTTTATTCATTTTGCAAGAATTTGAAGTTTACTATGCCAAAATTGTGGTTTTTCATCTCTGGCCAGTTAGTGCATAGCTATAGGCCTTAGTCTCTTTTCTCTCGTTATTTTCAGCGTAGAACCCCGACTTTGCGACGCCATCCCGGGCTCGTCCTTTGTCGGATTTCATCGTTTTTGGTCTCGTTAAAAAGATGAGATCGAGATCTTTAACCATGCAAAGTTTGGTTTAGATCTGGGTGCATTAGGTACTTCGTTTCTATTGCCGAAGTAGCACCAAGAAACTGTTTTACAATAGTGATCATTTTCAGTTATCGTCGGACCAACTTCGAAACATTGTCGTTTCTTCGTTTTAAGTCGAAACCGAACGATTCTTGTTACATATCAAAGTAGGAGTACTTTTCTACTCTCCTGCAAATTTTCATCAAGATCTGAGTTCATGTGACCCTTCGACCATGTCGTCGAAGTGGGACCTTTACACTGTTTTGACACAGTAAAGTTTTATGATTTTTGTCCGACTTTGAGACGACGTCGTTTCTTCGTTTCAAGTCGGAATTTCCCGATTCTTTCTACATCTTAAAGTAGGGATGTTGGACTACATGGCTGAAAATTTTCATTACATTTGAACACAGTTTGCTGGTCCAAATAAATTGCCGAACTTTGGTTCGCATCAGTTTTATTGAATGTTTACAAACACTTAGAATATTTTTCAGTGATTTTCTGGTTTTATTGATTTCTTTGAGATTTGTCTCTAGATTTCGTACACGGGTTTTATTAATCATTTTCAAAAGATTTTTCACTCCTAAATGGCTTTCGAAATTATTATATAATATTATTTTTAATTATTAAATTAATTACTACATAATAGGAGATTTTTCAAAAGCCGTTTTAAAGTGATTTCAAAATCAATTATAAATCCGTTTCGCACCATTATTTTCTATAATAAAAACCTCACACTCACTTTTTAGCACGTCGAGCGAAGTGGAAAGGTGCTTAAATGGTTAGGAAATCTCCGGCCTATGGAACCGTGTGTATTTTCTTTCCGGTTAATCCTCAACCTATTCGATTGATCGTTTTGACCTTTGGGTCTAGTTTACCGATGATACGAGGTGGACTTTTTATTGTTTGGAGTGTGAGCTTGCTATTGGTTAGGAAACCATTTAGTGCGAACGTGGGGTATGGGACTCATTGTTAACACTTTACGGGTTCCTCTCCAAGAAGTTAGTGACACATTAGCCTCTGGGCGGCCAGTACTGGACCTCTGGGTCACCACGCCTCTGGGCAACCGTCTCTAGACACCTGCTCTATGGAGCAGTTTATTTTTCGGCATGCGCCTCTGGGCCTTTATCCTTCTGGGAAGGATCTTGCCCTCTCGCGCGTTCCGCATCTGTGCGAGTGATCGATCACAACTCTATAGTACTTGGCAACAACGACTCTGGTCGGTGCACGTGCAATATTGGTATTATTTGATGATTTTTATATCCATTCGAGTACCGCCATTCGGTGTTGGTTCTATGGAACCATACGATGTAAGTGCGATTACCTTGTGGATTCACAGTGTCTCTGGACACTGCTTTTCAGTGTTGGATTTCATAGACTTTTCAGTATATCCCCATTGCTCTTTGGAGCATCGATCTTTGCTTGGGCATTGATTACAGACTCTGGTCACTCTTGGGATTATTGCCTATGGGCATCTTTTTATAGCTTTGGCTACGCCGATGATATGAGGCGATTTTATTTATTCTACACTTTGGTGTTGATTTCTCTTTAGAGATTTTTATTGTTTATTGATGATTATGGATCGTCATTATATTAATGTGGTTCATAATATACTTCTCTTTGGATAAGTACTGTTTTATTTATGTACCGCATTATTATATATCTCAGTTATTACTGATTGTTTAGCTAGCCTGACCCGAGTGTTTTCGCTCGGGTCAGACCGAGTTGTTTCAGGTTAGGTCTCTGGACTTAGCTTATGTGCTTCCGCTTGGACATTATCTGCTATGCTGATAGATAGCGCTTTTATTTGTCCACTATTCCGCTACTCTGTTATTATTCAGACTTTGATATGTACATATTTTTGACCCACATGTGTGAGCAGTGGCTTTGTACCCGCTTATGATATTTGGATCTGTATTGACGATGTATTGTTCTAGGATTTTATATCTGTTATGTGATTCTGTTCTGTGATGTTTTATCATTTATTATTATGCTTTGTCCTGATAGATCTTTAGCCATTTGTAATTTCGTTATAAGTATTTACCGAATATGTCGAACCACTTCAAAAAAATATATAGATACCATCCTTTCGACGTATTCAGTAGATAATTATAGCTTGATTACAAATGGTCGCTTCCACTATACTCTATTCTCCGCTTTAATAGACAGTATTACTCCCATAATACTCTTTGTTATAGTGGGTCTCAGAGTGGGGCGTTACAGTTGTAAAACTTCTTTGAAAACCAAGGTAACACTCGTACCTCTCTACGAGTTCTTATCTTATTATAGTCAAACAATTATTTCACAAAATAATACTAAGTATCATTACTTAGTTTCAAAGGTCTAGTTTACTTAATTTATTCCATTCCAGCCTATTTGATTTACAAATCGAATCTATAAAGAATTATAGATTACTAATCGAAGTGGTTCCGGATATCGCTGATATCCGATCCCGGTCTCTTCGAATTCAATACCATCTTTTTAAGCCAAGTTGTTTAAGTTTAAACAATTCAATTTAACTTCAGAATGTCATATTCTCACAGCAATTCCATCACGGATAAATAACTCATATTTATCATAGTTCAACCAAAACATTTCATATCACAAAACATTACAAAGCATATACCAGAGTCAATAACAATCAAAGGTATTCAATACAATTTAATCATCCATAAGCAAGATTAATTAATCACATAATTAATAATTAATTTAATTTAACTCATTAATTAATTAACCCTTAATTACTTACATTAATTAAATAACCTTTAATTACTTATACTAATTAATTAACCCTTAATTAATTATCCTTTAATTAATCAATTATCCTTAATTAATTACATTAATTAATTATCCTTTAATCATAAGTTAATTAACCTTTAATTATTAATTATTTTTAATTACTTACATTAAGTAATTAATCTTTAATTACATAATTATCCTCTAATTAATTACATTAATTAATTAACCTTTAGTTAATCACATTAATTAACTATCCTTTAATTACTTACCTTAAGTAATTATCTTTTAAGTAATTTTAATTACTTTCATTAATTAACTAACCCTTTAATTAATTAATCCTTACATTAAGTAATTAATCCTCTAATTAATTACATTGAGTAATTATTCTTTTAATTACTCCATTAAGTAATTATCCTTAATTACTTAAGACTTTAATTAATTAAAAGATAAACCATTTATCCTAATTAATTACTTTAATTATCATTTAAATCTTATTTAATAACCTTTGAAATTAATTCATCATTAACAAATTAACTTAGACCTTTAAGTTAATTAACCTTTAAAAACATTTTTTTTTCTTCATAATTAACTCCTTAATTACATTATTAAGTTTATTTAAAATAAACTTTTTAAAATAAAGGTTATATATATATTAAACACTTTAAACATAGTTAATTTAAATAATTTTTATTTTAAAACCTTTAATTAATACCAAACTTTAAATAAGATAATTATTATATAATAGAATAAATTAAGAAGTTGTTTAACTTTTAAAACTTGTTTTATTTAAAAATTTAAAACTTAGTTAATACTTTAAACCAACCCGAGACAATTTATCAAAAAAACCCGAGCCAATTTGTAATTTTCCCGAGCCCAACATCTAAATTCCCGAGCGAACTTATTCTAGTTTTTCTTCGAGCAAAATTGCCATTTCCTTCGAGTTTCCCCTCGGGCTAATTTCATCTTCCCAAACCATTGAAAACAACGACATAAACGACACCACGTACACGTGCACCGATGCCCTGACGTCCTCCGATCAAAGTTGCGACCACCTATGAGTCAAACCTGACCTCAACAACAAACTCGACTGCCCAGATCGATGAAACATCGGTGAACTCGAAATCGAGTTGAACATCGAAATACTGAAACCACATCGATCAGAAATCCTTCCTCGCGCCAATGATTTAGGCCACCATCGACCATGCCCCTTCACCCAGGTCTTCTTCACCAACACACGTAGAGTTTCCCTCGGGTCTGATTGCCTACGATCAACAATCGACGACGATACCGCCTCTTCTTCATCGTTCACCAGAACGGTTTTTCAAACCCTAAATCCACTTCACCTCACCCTGACAATCATCTAGAAAATCTCCATCCATTTTTTTCTTTATTCTCCAAACTCCAAGCTAACCTCAGACCAAGTCTTGACCCATCCCATCTTGCCGATCAACGGCAATTGCCTAAAATACCAATTCTGATCAACTAACAATTCTTATCAAATTCCAATCTTAAAAATCATGGTATTCATATCAATATTCATGATTTTCCTATACGAATAAGATTATGAATTTAAAACTCGAATTCCTGTTCATCGATTTTTCTGATTTTAAAAGATCTTACTGTAATTTTCCTTTTTTGAAAAAATTACTCAATGAATATACCTGAAATTATTTTAAAAATTGATATTACATTCATACAACCCTTTTCTCTTTTATGATCATAACCATAATTTGATTATTTAAGAAGATATGAATTTTCTAGAGGAATTTAGCCTGTTAATATAAACAGAGAGGTATATATATACCTATTTACAGACATGCACCTAGTCATACACATATATACAGAGACATGCAAGCATATCACAACAACTTCATTTTAGGCATCATCAAAATGTAAATAAATTCAAACTTTTAGGTTTAGAAGTTTGCTCACCTTTAATGTTGGAACAGAGAACACAGGCTACATTATTTTGAAATCTGGAATTTGCTTTTGATTTTGAAATTTAATAGCAGCTTGAATTTGAACTTGATTAAGTTGAGTTGATTTCTTGCTTGTCTGAAGCTTTAATTCTTGCTCAGACTTGAAAGAAGTTGAAGCTGATGTTGATTACAGTTTTGATTTCCTCTTTTTAGTCTTACTTCAGGTTTTAGTTTTGAAGGAGGATGAAAGAATTTGTAACGACCCGATATTTTCAACCATTCGCATCCATTATAAGTGTATAAGTAGACACTCATGCCAGAATTGAATTGCTCAAAATACCGCGTTGTAAATAAAATTTGGCAAATCTCAGAATATACAGTAAATAAATATAATCACAGATCACAGAGTAAAATAATGCAGCGGAAGTAAAAGAAATAGTAGTTCATGAAGCTACTATGTAAATATATCAGAGTTAAATAAGATAAAACAGAAGAAATAAAGTACAACATAAGTCTTAATATGATAACCAAGTACAAGCTGAATAGAACAACAGAACTGAGATAGATAAAACTAGATAAGCAGATAATCTCCAGCGATTCCAATCTCCAGAAAGTGGAATCCAAATCTGTGAATACTCAGGCTGACCCGAGCATAAATAAAAATACAAACACTCGAGTCAGGACAATATATACTTATATAATGTAAACCAACTCAAGTGAACTGTAATAAGGTACAAGTAACTTAAAGAATGCTTGGGATCGCCCATTCTTTAAGGATCCATTAAACTATTTACTATGTAGTAATATACACTATATACAGTAGTGTCTAATTAGTAAAGTATAATCATATAGAAAATAGCGTTAAGGGGATGGAGAACCTTAACGCGGTCGGATCTTTAAATCAAAAACGTAGTAAAGCTCGATATGGTAGGTGACACGGCACAACTAGGCAATGCCAGGGTAGATATACCAATTACGCATCCGGACTAGTGGTGACGCATAGCAGCCACTACCGCCCACCTCGAACAACACTCCCAATCAAGGGTGGCCACCAAATCAATCACAAGTAATAGAATGGTATCGAAGAAGTGTGCCCGATCAGAGGTGCTACCTCCTTGGTCAGTCAATCGCTCCTGTTTTAGCCACCTTATGCCAACTCACGGGAGTTGGGTCCACGTATATACCTTAGGATCGTCGCCACCATCCTACTTCATTCTGGAAACTCCACCGCGTACACAGTTGTCAAAGTGGTTTTCGGTATCGACAGAGAGTATGTCCATATCCGATCCCGGTCTCTTTAACAACCAATCGTTATTATAACCCGTGGTTATAATTTAAAACTAGTTTATACTTCAAAATAGATATCATCTCAAATCCAAATCTTTATCAAAATAAAGATTAAATCAAATTCCAAACCATTTCAATATATCTAAAATATCATATCATTTCAAAACTTCATTTCAAATCATTTCAATATATCAAAATATCATATCTTTCCAAAACTTCATTTCAAATCATTTTAATATATCAAAATATCATATCTTTCCAAAACTTCATTTCAAATCATCATTTGAGTTCAAATCCAAATATTCAACTTTAAATACCTTTTTAAATTCAAAGATATCGTTCATTTACTATCATTTCAAATCACCTTTAAATAGTTTATATTCCAATCAAAATAATTCATTTAAACCTTTTAAAAGTATAATTATTATATTTTCAAATCAAGTATTCAATTTCCAAAGTTTCAAACCATTCTGAGTTCGTTTACTAAGTCAAAAACCATAATTATTATAATTTCAGCCTTTCGCAGCATTTAGAAAAAACTGTTATAAGTTATACTTGAAAACATTTTTATTCAGCAAAGACAGCATTTAAAACTGCTGTTAAAACTCAGTTTTTAGTTAAATTATAGTTCAAAACAGAAAAGACAGCATTTCAGAAGTGCTGCGGTAACTCAGATTTCAAAACAAAGGTCTTATTAGATTTCAGCAAAGACTGCAGACCACTATAGCATTTCCAGAGAATGCTATAATAGACCTGAGTTCAATATTAGCCTATAAGTTCAATTACAGCAACTACAGCATTTCAGAAATGCTGTAATAGCTCTTTTTACATAATTTTAGTTCAATTCAGAAACTATAGCATTTCTGAATGCTATTAAAAGTTAATTCCAGATTTTAGTGTATTTCCAGCAACTAAATAACTTCAATTTAAAACACATAAACATTTTAAAAATCATATTTTAACATTTAAAATGTTCATTTACATATCATTTAACATATATCTTTTTCACAATAAATTTCTTATAATTAAATCCAATTTTCAACAATTTACTTAATAAATTTAAGTGTAAAAGTTTCCAATTCTTCACATTTCAACAAATAACTTAACACTTCAAATTTGAATTACCATTTCACAAATTTAACTAAATTTCCAATTTTATTTAATTAACTTAAACCTTTAATTAAAACCAAATTTCACATTTCCAAGTCAAGTTATATTTTAAAATATCACTTTTAAACATTCATTTATTTAACCACTTAAACTCATAGAAAAATCAATAATACTTTAATAAATCGCTTAAATTCAAATTTAGTCAAATTATCATATTTACCATTTTTCAAATATAATTAAATTTTCATTTTTATTCATATAACTTAAATATCATTTTTAACCAAAATTCCAAATTCCAAACTTAAGTTATATTTCAATAATCCAATTTAACCATTCATTAATTACATTTTTAACTCATAGAAAAATCATAATTTCTTTATTTTAAAACATTTCAAAATCTATTTAAAATCAAATTTCATAAATTTATAATTTTAAAATACTTAAAAATATCCAAAAACACTTTATAAAATAACCACGGGCCTGTATATAGTTTTCTAACCTAGGTCAAGTGATACAGATATATATCATTTCAATCCGCAATTTACAAAGAAAAACCGGGTTCTATCATTTCAAACCCGCAATCCCAAGTTAAAATAAGTTAAATAAAAACCATTCAGGCCTATCATTTCAGCCCATAATGATTTTTCCCTATTCTAAAGTCCGTTCGGGTATGTATTATTTCAACCCATAGTGATTCTAGTCTACAGGGAACTTGCAGTGTGATAAACAGATATAAATGAACAGAATACATTATATAACAGTAACGGATGATATAACAGGTGTATAAACATCATATGATCATAACATAGTCAAGTATAACATGATAATATGTGACGACCGCCCATGACCCCTGCACCGAATCTAGAGAAAGTGCGCTGTAAAGTGTGCCAGGCGACCATGGACGATTGTCAAGGCAAATTAAACAACAGAATCTATCGTATTGCTCACAGCGCATGGACAAAATACAATAGAACATATGTATAGTGAAGCTTTACAGAACAAAATGCCATCATATAAAACTCCATAATAGTTGAATACAAGCATCCACATAGTCAATACATCAAGCCTCACTACATATCTCTCAGAGAATACAAAACAGCGGAATATCCAGTACATATAATAAGAAGATAATATGCAACCCTCCAGCTCGTCTTCGATATCAGCATCGTGAGAAGAGAACAGCACCTGTCACCTGCTACCTAGTCTGCCCGTCCCAAAATGGATGAACAGCCCAAGGCAATAAGAATTAAAACATAAAGCCTTGAGTCAGACAACAGTCTTAGTGAGCAGTAAATTAACTAACAACATACCAAAAGAGCATAAAGGAAAAGGAATAGGAATACAACCCTCCCACTCCAACCTCATTCTACAGTGATAGCCCCCAGACACACACTAAGCAGAAGCAAACATAGCAGAGCATACAATTTAAAGTAAAGCTACTATCACTCGAGTCAAGGGCGATGTTTTCCAAGTACCAAGGCCTAAATCAGATAAGCACCCAGAAAATACCGCTCTTGAGTCCGAATGACGATACAACCAAACATCCATGACTTTGGCTATCACTGTTATCATTGCTTCGATATCACCGTTAATTGAATGACCGGCACATTCTTTCAGCCGTCCGTCAAGGACTAATGGAAACCCCAGTTCTAGACATAACTCCCGCACGTCGTCGCAGCCCGTGCCTAGGACTATCGAATCTGCCCAGAGTACTCGACCATCAACAGTTAGCCGTTGGGACTATCGAATCTGCCCAAACGTACTCTTGCTTAGAGCATGCTAGAACCTTCAACAACGACGCTATCCAAGCCTCCTAGTCATCCTCCTCGACGACTATTCTCATATCCATTCATTATCCTCAACTCGAATCATATCACCGAGTTATCAACATGCTTGGAATGATCCCGTCTGGATTAGACCAAGTCTTCATCACATGATTGCCTCGCTTCATTACATCCTCGCAAAGCCTCATCTCAACATCACATCATCAAATCTATGCATAAGAGCTTCATCATCCCGCTACATATGCCACGAGCAGCTTTTCCAATTCAAGAGCCTTTCCCTTAGCTTTTGAATCACCTTCGATCTAAATCTAATCATCAATCATCTAGTTCATAACAATCAATCAAATCAAACATCAATCCAAGCAATCAAGCATTCTAAAATGATCTAAGTAGACAATTATAACAATAATGGCATTTTCGTAATTAAAGAGTTGAAAGTCCAATAAGCATGAAAACATGGATTATATCTCTACAAACTTGATGAATGAACTTGCATAGGTTAACATATGATAAAATGGATGTAACATCATCATGAACAATGGATCTATATGGATCTACACTAAGGATGAAGAAAATGCATGGAAATCTCTATTTAACACCAAATCGAGCCAACGATCCGATATACTCCTTTGGATCCGTGTGAGAGATAATCACCACTCACCAAATCACCTAAACAACCTCAAATCAATACGCTTCAGATCTGGACAGCGAAGGATCAAGCTTGATCTATCACGAATCCGCTTCAAACGAAGAAATCTCTCTTGAAAAGATGAAGATCTTCAACTTTAGCTCTTGAATCTTCAATCTTGATCTTTGATTTGGATGGAAGGAAGCACTAGATTAGAGTGGAGAAAAGAAGTGAAGAAGTGTAGAAGTCGAGCTCTCAAAATGGCAGCACTTCGTCGCTTCAAAATCCGGATCCCAAAAATGAAGAGAAGCCCTCCTATTTATAGCTGAAATCCTTATCTCGTCTGTCTCCATGAGTCGTTTACGACTCACGACTCAAAGCCCTACGACTCAATGACCTAACACACTTCAGCCTATGACTCACGACAAATCAACTATCTCCTAAGTCGTCTCCGACTTATAGCATGCGCCTATGACTCACCAGACCCCCCCGTCTACGACTTAACAGTTAACTCGGCTACGACTTATCAACCTCACGACTTAGCTAGGCTACTGGGATACTCGTCTACGGCTCAACTGGATATACGACTCAACTACTAAGTCGTCTACGACTTATCAAATAGCTGGGATTACGACTCAACTGGTCAGACGACTCATCAGATAACCAGGATACGACTCATCAGATAACTCGGTCACGACTCATCAGGTAACCTGGGTACGGCTCATCAGATGACTCGGATACGACTCATCAGATGACTTGGGGTACGACTCATCAGATGACTCGGATACGACTCATCAGATGACTTGGGGTACGACTCATGAGATGACTCGGATACGACTCATCAGATGACTTGGGGTACGACTCATGAGATGACTCGGATACGACTAATCACCTTAACTCGGTCACGACTTAACTGCTACAACTTAAGCCTTATCTCGCCCAGTCCTTAAGTCGCGCCTACCCCTTAAGTCGTTCAAACGACTTATCCTTACACCTCTAACTAGCCAAACCCCTGAGTCGCTCCTATCCCCTAAGTCGTATACGACTCACGACTTACACTAAGTCGTTCACGACTCAGGACTTAACCATTTTCGCCTAAAATCTGAAATGGCTCAAAAACTCTAAAATTCCAGACTTTGTCGAACTTGTCGATCCGTAAAAATACGGGTCGTTACATTCTCTCCCCCTTAGGAATTTCACCCCCGAAATTCCAAACAAACAAAGCAATCGAAGACTATTATGTACGCCTACCAACCATAACAATCAGCAAACCATGCATCCAATTCTAGCTTAGCGTCCAGAATTCTAAGACTTAGAACAAGTTACAATGTTGTTAGATGATACGACACCTTAGGGCCATACCTTGAAGAGTTCAGGATGAGCTGCCTTCATCCTCTCTTCCACCTCCCACGTACAGTCGTTATCATCGTCACTCCATTGTATCTTGAGCAACTTAACTACCTTCCTCCTAAGCTGTTTCGTGTCGGTTTCCACAACACGAAGCGGCTTACGAGGTCTTCTATCGACTGGATCAACTTCGAAGTCTTCACAGCTACCTGCAGAAACTACTGCATTCGAGTCGTGCACATACTTCCATAGATATGATACATGAAAAACATTGTGCACACTCGACATCTTTTCTGGTAACTCCAATCTGTAAGCGAGCTTTCCAATTCGCTCGATGATCGGGAATGGTCCAACAAATCTCGGAGTCAATTTTCCTCTCTTCCCGAATCGAATAACATTCTTCAGTGGAGAAATCTTCACAAAAACCATATCTCCTACGTCGAATTCCAAATCCTTTCGACGCTTGTCGGCATAACTCTTCTGACGATCTTGGGCTGCCTTCATTCGTTGCCGAATGATCTCTATACAATCTGAAGTCTGCCGGATCATCTATGGCCCAAGCATCAGCTTTTCTCCAGTTTCCAACCAACATGTTGGAGAGTTACACGGTCTTCCATACAATGCCTCATACGGTGCCATACCAATGCTTGACTGGTAACTGTTGTTGTACGCAAACTCCACCAAATGAAGGTGATCTTCCCATGATCCTCCTAAATCCAAAACACAAGCTCTGAGGAGATCTTCCAAAACTCGGTTGACTCTCTCGGTCTGACCATCTGTTTGAGGGTGATAAGCTGTACTCAAACACAACTCGGTTCCCAAAACTTCCTGGAAGCTCTTCCAAAATCCACTAGTGAACAATGGGTCTCGATCGCTCACTATACTCTTCGGAATACCATGGAAACGAACTATCCACTTAACATACAACTCAGCCAACTTTGATGCAGTCCTAGTCGATCGAACAGGAATGAATCGTGCACTCTTAGTCAGACGATCCACAATGACCCAAATCCCTTCATTTCCCGTTCTGGTTCTAGGCAATCCATCGATAAAATCCATCGACACTTGTTCCCACTTCCATGTAGGAACTTCTAATGGTTGAAGCAATCCACTTGGCTTCTTCTGTTCGGCTTTTACCAACTGGTAGTTCATACACTTGGAAATAAAATTTCCAACATCCTTCTTCATGCCTTCCCAGTAGTAGGTTCTCTTCATATCCCGATACATCTTATTTCCACCTGGATGAATTGTCAACTTCGAGTGATGACTTTCCTTCAGGACTTCACTCCTCAATTCATCTATATCGGGGACAACTAGTCGTCCTTGCTTCCGAAGCCAACCCTCTCGATCGACCTCGAATACTTTATCCTTTTCTGGATCCAATCCAGATTCCAATTCACGGATAATCTTGACAAGCTTATCGTCTCGCTTTTGGCTCTCGCCAATCCTTTCCACAAGAGAAGGTCTTATCGATAAGTTTGCCAACATCTCAGGTTCCAATTCACATCTAGGCCTGAAGTCAAATCCAGCTAAATACTCGAGACTCTTCCATTCTGAAAACATGGCTCCCAATCCTGCATGTCTTCGACTTAACGCATCTGCCACTGCGTTACCTTTTCCCGGAGTATAAGCTATACCAAAATCATATGATGCCAAAAACTCTAGCCAACGTTGCTGCCGAAGATTCAAATCCTTTTGGGAGAAAAGATACTTCAACGACTTATGATCGGTAAACAACTCGAATCGAACTCCCAACAGATAATGTCTCCACATCTTCAGAGCAAATACAATCGCCGCCAATTCCAAATCATGAGTTGGGTAATTCCTTTCATGCGGCTTCAGTTGTCGACTGGCATACGCAACAACTTTATCCTTCTGCATCAGCACTGCTCCAAGTCCAGTACCACATGCGTCGGTGTAAACCACCATCTCATCATTCCCACTAGGAATAGTCAAAACAGGAGCACTCGTCAATCTCTCTTTCAGGATTCCGAAAGCTTGCTCACACTTAGCATCCCAACAGAACACTTGGTTCTTCTTCGTCAATCCTGTTAATGGTGCAGCTATCTTGGAGAAGTCTTTGATAAACCGTCGATAATATCCTGCTAATCCAAGAAAACTTCTCACATCAGATGCATTCTCAGGTCTAACCCAATCCTGGATTGCTGCCACCTTAGCGGGATCAACCGCTATTCCACTTCCAGAAATCACATGGCCTAAGAACCTCACTTCACTCTTCCAGAAGTGACACTTCAAAAACTTAGCCTTCAGCTGATGTTTCCGCAAGATTTCCAAAACCATACGCAAGTGCGTCTTGTGCTCTTCCTCCGTTCTGGAATAAATCAGGATATCATCCACGAACACAAGTACGAACTTGTTCAACTGATCTCTGAACACTCTATTCATAAGATCCACAAAATATGCTGGCGCGTTAGTCAATCCAAACGGCATTACCAGCCACTCAAAGAAACCGGATGGTGTCCTAAAAGCAGTCTTCGGCACACTATCCTTAGCCACTCTCAACTGGTGAAATCCCGTTGCCAAATCCATCTGAGAAAACACCTTAGCTTCGTGAAGCTGATCAAACAAGTCATCTATCCTCGGCAATGGATACTTGTTCTTCTTAGTCACCTTATTCAGCTCACGATAATCGACGCACAATCTCAACGACCCATCTGCCTTGGTTGCAAACACAACTGGTGCACCCCACTCGGACACACTACGCCGAATGAATCCTTTCTGTAAATGGTCATCAACTTGCACCCTCAACTCCTGCTGTTCCCTAGGCGCCATCCGCCTAAGAGGCATCACAACAGGTCTGGCTCCTTCAACTAGATCTATACGAAACTCGATCTCTCTATGCGGCGGCAACCCTTTGACTTCGTCAAAGACATCCTCGAATCCATTTGCGATTGGCACAAAAGACAGTCCATCCCGTGGAACAACTAGCGAATACATGAAGCTCATGAAGACGCCTTCTTCATGCTTACATCATATCACAATCTTTCGCCCCTCTACATTCTCGACTGTCACCTCCAGCCTCTCACAATCAACCTTAGCCGCATACTTCCTAAGCCAGTCCATACCCAAAATAATTCCGAACCCCGCAAAGTTCAGAACAAAACAATCACAAACAAAAGAGCAACCATGACTCGATACAACTAGACCACGGCATAACATACACAAACAAGACGAACCCCCAACTGGATTAGTCACAACCAATGGCCTATCACAATATCCGGTGCCAAACCTAACCGGCCTACGAGTTCATTACAAACAAACAAATGCGATGCTCCAGTATCAAACAGAACTCTAACTGGAACACCACATAGGAAAAGAGTACCTTGAACAACCACACTCTTTCCCTTCTCTTCAGCAGTAGGAGCTTTCGAAGACGACGGAACAGCTCCTAAAGCATAGGCTTGCACAATCTGCCTGTCCTTCCTCGGTTCTGGACAATTCTTCCTGAAATGCCCCGGCTTTTCACAGTTGTTACACTTCATCGGCACCTTAGGATTCTTACAATCCTTCGAGAAATGGCCCTTCTGCTGACAATTGTAGCAAGTCACCTCGCCTTTCGGCTTCTTCTGGCCATCCTTACCCTTCTACTGCTGCTGCTTCCTCTTCTTGTTTCCACTCTGCTGGGGTTTAGACTCTTCCCTAGTCACAGCAACAACAGATCCTTCCTTAGGAAACAGACTCTCATGCCTAAGAGCTTTCTCCACAAGCTTCTCAAATGAATCGTCCAAATGATCCACCAACTGTCTCCCAAGATAACTATCCAAGCCGGTCACAAACTTCTCATTCTTCTGGTAAGCAGACTCAATATATGACCGGGCATACTTGGACAAAGCTTCAAACTCAGAAACATACTCAAGAACTGATCTTCCACCTTGCTTGAGCTCTACAAACCTCTTGAACAGAACAGACTTCTAAGCTGTAGAAATGAACTTAGCTTCAAATCTAGCTTGGAATTGCTCCCAAGTAATCTCTTCCTCTGGAGTATCGATGGTAATAGAGTTCCACCAATCAGAGGCTCTCCCTTGAAGCTGCCTTGATGCCAACTTCCTCTTAGTTTCATCATCAATTCCCAAATCACCAAAGATCCTTCTACAAGCATCGATCCATCTCTAGACTTCGATAGTTGATTATGTTCCCAAGAAAACCTTCCCTCCAAGAGCAGTATAATCCTTGCACAACTTAGCAAAATCCACTGGTTTCGGAGCTTGGACTTGAACTCCAACATCAACTGCCGCCCCTGGAACTGGTATCCTTCTCATGATCGAAGTCATCATAGCTTCGAACATGGCTGCATAATCAGCAGTCTCTTCAGTAGCACGGCCTTCCCTAGCAGCTGGTCTCCCTCTTCGACTCATTCTCAATATCTATAAAAAGGAATGATTAGAACATCTAGAGAAACAACTGCGTAAAAGACTCAACTCTACTAAACTACTATATTATCTATAGTATTCATCCATCAAAATACAATTACGTCTCTCATACGTAGTTACTACAGCGAGCGTTGGGTAAAATCGATTAACCAAGGATCTGATACCAAATGTGACGACCGCCCATGACCCCTGCACCGAATCTAGAGAAAGTGCGCTGTAAAGTGTGCCAGGCGACCATGGACGATTGTCAAGGTAAGTTAAACAACAGAATCTATCGTATTGCTCACAGCGCATGGACAAAATACAATAGAACATATGTATAGTGAAGCTTTACAAAACAAAATGCCATCATATAAAACTCCATAATAGTTGAATACAAGCATCCACATAGTCAATACATCAAGCCTCACTACATATCTCTCAGAGAATACAAAACAGCGGAATATCCAGTACATATAATAAGAAGATAATATGCAACCCTCCAGCTCGTCTTCGATATCAGCATCGTGAGAAGAGAACAGCACCTGTCACCTGCTACCTAGTCTGCCCGTCCCAAAATGGACGAACAGCCCAAGGCAATAAGAATTAAAACATAAAGCCTTGAGTCAGACAACAGTCTTAGTGAGCAGTAAATTAACTAACAACATACCAAAAGAGCATAAAGGAAAAGGAATAGGAATACAACCCTCCCACTCCAACCTCATTCTACAGTGATAGCCCTCAGACACACACTAAGCAGAAGCAAACATAGCAGAGCATACAATTTAAAGTAAAGCTACTATCACTCGAGTCAAGGGCGATGTTTTCCAAGTACCAAGGCCTAAATCAGATAAGCACCCAGAAAATACCGCTCTTGAGTCCGAATGACGATACAACCAAACATCCATGACTCTGGCTATCACTGTTATCATTGCTTCGATATCACCGTTAATTGAATGACCGGCACATTCTTTCAGCCGTCCGTCAAGGGCTAATGGAAACCCCGGTTCTAGACATAACTCCCGCACGTCGTCGCAGCCCATGCCTAGGACTATCGAATCTGCCCAGAGTACTCGACCATCAACAGTTAGCCGTTGGGACTATCGAATCTGCCCAAACGTACTCTTGCTTAGAGCATGCTAGAACCTTCAACAACGATGCTATCCAAGCCTCCTAGTCATCCTCCTCGACGACTATTCTCATATCCATTCATTATCCTCAACTCGAATCATATCACCGAGTTATCAACATGCTTGGAATGAACCCGTCTGGATTAGACCAAGTCTTCATCACATGATTGCCTCGCTTCATTACATCCTCGCAAAGCCTCATCTCAACATCACATCATCAAATCTATGCATAAGAGCTTCATCATCCCGCTACATATGCCACGAGCAGCTTTTCCAATTCAAGAGCCTTTCCCTTAGCTTTTGAATCACCTTCGATCTAAATCTAATCATCAATCATCTAGTTCATAACAATCAATCAAATCAAACATCAATCCAAGCAATCAAGCATTCTAAAATGATCTAAGTAGACAATTATAACAATAATGGCATTTTCGTAATTAAAGAGTTGAAAGTCCAATAAGCATGAAAACATGGATTATATCTCTACAAACTTGATGAATGAACTTTCATAGGTTAACATATGATAAAATGGATGTAACATCATCATGAACAATGGATCTATATGGATCTACACTTAGGATGAAGAAAATGCATGGAAATCTCTATTTAACACCAAATCGAGCCAACGATCCGATATACTCCTTTGGATC
This sequence comes from Allium fistulosum, assembly GCA_030737815.1. NCBI lineage: Eukaryota > Viridiplantae > Streptophyta > Magnoliopsida > Asparagales > Amaryllidaceae > Allium > Allium fistulosum. The sequence goes on along the minus strand of CM060908.1, from coordinate 77,068,636 downwards.
CGTGTGAGAGATAATCACCACTCACCAAATCACCTAAACAACCTCAAATCAATATGCTTCAGATCTGGACAGCGAAGGATCAAGCTTGATCTATCACGAATCTGCTTCAAACGAAGAAATCTCTCTTGAAAAGATGAAGATCTTCAACTTTAGCTCTTGAATCTTCAATCTTGATCTTTGATTTGGATGGAAGGAAGCACTAGATTAGAGTGGAGAAAAGAAGTGAAGAAGTGTAGAAGTCGAGCTCTCAAAATGGCAGCACTTCGTCGCTTCAAAATCCGGATCACAAAAATGAAGAGAAGCCCTCCTATTTATAGCTGAAATCCTTATCTCGTCTGTCTCCATGAGTCGTTTACGACTCACGACTCAAAGCCCTACGACTCAACGACCTAACACACTTCAGCCTATGACTCATGACAAATCAACTATCTCCTAAGTCGTCTCGGACTTATAGCATGCGCCTACGACTCACCAGACCCCCCCTGTCTACGACTTAACAGTTAACTCGGCTACGACTTATCAACCTCACGACTTAGCTAGGCTACTGGGATACTCGTCTACGGCTCAACTGGATATACGACTCAACTACTAAGTCGTCTACGACTTATCAAATAGCTGGGGTTACGACTCAACTGGTCAGACGACTCATCAAATAACCAGGATACGACTCATCAGATAACTCGGTCACGACTCATCAGGTAACCTGGGTACGGCTCATCAGATGACTCGGATACGACTCATCAGATGACTTGGGGTACGACTCATCAGATGACTCGGATACGACTCATCAGATGACTTGGGGTACGACTCATGAGATGACTCGGATACGACTCATCAGATGACTTGGGGTACGACTCATGAGATGACTCGGATACGACTCATCACCTTAACTCGGTCACGACTTAACTGCTACAACTTAAGCCTTATCTCGCCCAGTCCTTAAGTCGCGCCTACCCCTTAAGTCATTCAAACGACTTATCCTTACACCTCTAACTAGCCAAACCCCTGAGTCGCTCCTATCCCCTAAGTCGTATACGACTCACGACTTACACTAAGTCGTTCACGACTCAGGACTTAACCATTTTCGCCTAAAATCTGAAATGGCTCAAAAACTCTAAAATTCCAGACTTTGTCGAACTTGTCGATCCGTAAAAATATGGGTCGTTACATAATATATTTCTACAAATTCACAGGGTGTCAATTTACTAGTTATATAGGTACATATTGTCTGGTGAGAATAACTCACCTGTTAAAGCTGGAGATTAGCGATCAAAACACATAGAATAGATTCCAGAAAGCACAACAAGCACGATATAGCATGACTTTTGATTTGAATGAATGGAGAGCCTTGATATTTATCTTGTAAACAATAACCAAACAAGACAATATACACATAAATATTCAACGCAAACAATGTTGAAACAATGAAGATAAGAAGCAACAACGGAATAGATTACTTGACTGTGCTTTAACCATTCAAAAGCTCGAACAAGGGGTTCATTTTCTCAGCCATGATGATGATGAGTATGGGAGAGACAAGGTTAACTTCCTCGAATACATAAGACAAAACAATACAAACAATATAAGTTTTCAAATGCACAATACGATAAAATAATATAGAATCAACTACACGAATCAAAGTAGAATTGCTTTGCACTTGCTTCCAACAACCTTCAGGTTCAGCCATATGGTGTACTACAGGTCTAAGGCAAGATTTGGATCAGGTTTTGGTTGCCTAAGGGTCGGCCAAACATGTTTAGAGGATAGCAAAAGGTGAGTATGCATGAAACAACACAACAAGGCAAAACAATGTCACTTTAACATGGATTCAAGGCAATTCAAGGCTAGGCCAAGGCTCATGGGGCACGGCCAGAGGAGTGGGGTCCAAGGTGATGACGTGGCAGATGGTCCATGTGGTGCTGGAGGTGGTGGAGGTGGTGTTGGTGGCGGCCATGGGTGGTGGAAGGTGATGGTACCAAAACTAGGTCAGCTTGAGTGCACAGGTGATGGATTTGTGGATTTTTGTGGTGGTGCTTGCCTTGGGGTTGCTCGGCCTGCCATGGTGGTGATCTAGGGTGGTTGATGATCAGGCTATGGAGTGGTGGAGATCGGCCTAAGGTCTGGTTGAAGAGGAGCCAATCACTTTAGTTGAGAACAAGAGCAATTTCTAATAAGAAAATATAGAAAACAAGAGAAAGGAGAAGAATTTACCTAATTTTTTTTGCAAGATGGAGGCCATGATTTTTTTAGGGTTTTGGAGCTTTGAAAATTCGTGAATAACAGGAGGAAGACGGCTAAAAAAAAGAATGAGGAATAGTTAGGGTTAATTGGCGAAAGGTTAGGTTAAAAGTAAAAAGGTGGACTATAAAAGCCCATAGGAAGATAGAAAGTTTAAGGCCTTTCAAATCTCTTTATTTTATTTTTTTATAACTTTATATTTCTGGAAAAAGATAATAATCCCAGGTAAAATTTCTAAATTTGAGCAAAATATAATAATTTATATAAATATTTATCAATAATATAAAGTTAAATTAAGAAAATAGCTAAAATAGTAAACTAGTCTAGAAATTTGAAATTGAATAGAATAAATTTTAGAAAAATTCATATGAGCTTGTAATATATTTTTAAACATAAATAATAACATAAAATAAAAATATATTCACAAAATAAATATTTAAAATTAAATTTACATAAAATTTTTAATGAAGAAAATAGCAGAAAATAGGAAAACAGCCTTTAAAAATAGGAAATCATCATAGTAAATTTTGGAAAAATTCTATTATTATTTTTGAAATATTTAGAGATGAAAATATACATAAATTAACATATTGACACATATTAAATAAAATATAAGAAAGAAAAATATGATTTATAAAATTTAAAATAGGCAAAATTGCACAATAAAACAAATTATACTAAAAATTGAAATGTACATAACTTTTACATTTTAACTCCGTTTCCAACGAAACGAAAAGCAGTATTCAAGTTATTAAATCTATTGTCATAATAAAAGATAAAATTTATAATTTCAAATATTTTAAATTTAAATTTAAAAGTCAAAGTTTGACTATTTGACCAAAATTCACATTTTCTGGAAATATTAAATTTAGTCATATTTGGAATTATAATCCACATCAAAATAAAAGTTTATACTTAAAATAACAAAATTTATTCTTTTTCATAAATAAAGATTTTGAATCTGGAAAAATCAATTTAAAAATATTTGAAAAATACATGGTTGTTACAAAATTGAGAATAAAAGTTTTTGAACTGGAAAATAGCCCGGTTCCCAACATTTTATTATAATTCAATTTAAAGAAACCATTGCCACATGTAATTTTGCATGTTATCTATCTTACAAATGTTTAATTGTATGTATACCAAGCTTACAAATGTTAAAACCTATAATCTATTTTCCTTATGTTATATTAATATATGCTTAATGTTTTTAAATTTATATCTATTATATTTATCTCATGAATTCCAAAAGAGATATATGTATATACACACACTTATATTCTTGTATATGAACACACTTAAAATTTTCAACATTATAAAGTTTGCACATATCTACTTATATATTTATTAATTTACTATAAGATTCATCATTTCCAAATATTTAATTCAACATTTATTATAGTTTTCAAATCCACTTATATACATCCAGATATTTTTAATTATCATAATTTATTTGTTCACTTATAAATCAGTATTTTATTAATTCAATCAAGTTAATTATCAATTAACAAATGTCCAAAAATCCGGGTTATCACAAGAACGGCTAAACATTGCACAGACTTCGCCCCGTACCGGACTTCGAAACTTAGAAGTAAATATACCGTAGAGATCAACACGACGAGACGATCAAAACGATATAAAGATATCAATGGTACGATCATCCGATCAAAAGTCGATATCGGTACCGAAATGCTGCAAAAATATCAGAAATAAGATGAACGGAGCAATAGAAATCAAAATTTAACAAAACGAAATATGACGTCTCACTCAGAAGATAATTCACAAATTTTCTATATAAAAATATTCAAGTTTGGAAAATATTTTATTATCATCAATTTTAACTGATTTAGATTGAAACAGAATTACACAATAAAATTTACTTGCATATTTTCTGATGAAAATTTACCAGTTGCTATGTTAAAATAGACGCATCTCAAATAATAAATTTTTATTTCAAAATTTTATTATTTAAAATTTCACAAAAATTCAATTAAATAAATAAATGAAACCACAGAAATTTACGAGTCGTTACAGAACCACTCAATCTGACCCGAGCTTAAAGCAAAACACAAAACACTCGAGTCAGGATTAACATTCTAATATCAATAAATCCAACTCAAGTGAAATATCAACTGAAATACAAGTAACTCAAAGGATGTTTGGGATAACCATCCTCTAAGGATCCGTTAAACTATCTACTATATAGTAATACGCTATTATAATATGTCCATAGTAAAGTAAACTATTAAAATAGCGTTAAGGCTTTACATTTTCCACCATAACACATTTTATATATTCCCATAGTATATACAGTACCGTAATCTCCCCCGTAATGGGCATCGTCAGAGGGCACTCCATGGGTATGTTACAAAACAAACTCGTAGTAAAGCACGCTATGGTAGGTGACACGGCACAACAAGGCAATGCCAGGGTAGATATACCAATTACGTATCCGAACTGGTGGTAACGTAGAGCCGCAACAATCGCCCACCTCGACCCACACTCCCGAATCAAGGGTGCGCACCAAATCAATCACAAGTAATAGAATGACATACGATGGAGCTACCTCATTGGCCCGGAATCGATCCTATTTTAGCCACCTTATGCCAACTCACGGGAGTCGGGTCCACGTATATACCTCATATAGGATCGTCGCCACCATCCTACTTCATTCTGGAATCTCCACCGCGTACACAGTTGTTAAAGTGGTTTTCGGTATCGATAGAGAGTATGCCCATATCCGATCCCGGTCTCTTTAACAACCAAACGTTATTATAACACCGCGGTCATTTCAAAATAGTTTATACTTCAAAACCAAAATATCATTTTCATTTCAGAAACCAAATCAATACGATATCATTCTCACTTCAAATATATCCATTTCCAAAATCATAATACTTCCAAAGTTATAACGCTTTCGAAATCATAAGTCTTTAAAAATCAAAACACTTTGGAAACCAAAACCTTGAAACACTTTGCTCTTAAACAGTTTAGATATTAAAATAGTATATATAATAAAAAGTTTATAAAATAAAATAGTTATAAGTTAAAATAGTTTATAATAAAATAATTTATATTGAAAATGATTTATATTAAAATAGTTTATATTAAAATAATTTATAAAGTAAAATATAAAATAGTTTAAATATAATTTAAAAATACTTTATATAATAAATAGTTTTTCTCAAATTTCACAAATCGATTCAAATCAATTCGAATTCCAAATTCAAATTTATCCAATCACCAATCATCAATTTCAATTTTAATTCAATTAAACATTTCAAATTATATCGATTTCAAATACCGATTTGTACCCAAATAAATCATTTCAATTTCAATATATTTCAAAGCTTTATATATTCCACCATTCCAAAACTATATTTGATAATTTAACTTCATTATTATTTAGTTTTGCAATATTCACTAAATAAATTCAATATCATTTATATAAAAGCCCAAAAATTCAGATCACTAAATATTTCCTTCAATTTATTAAACATGAAATATTCATATTAAATCGTCTTAAACCAAAATCAAGTTATAAAATCATATCCCTTAAAAAACCCAAAATTCCATAAGTTCAGATAGATTTATTTAAATATAATTCTTAATTAAATACAATTTCAAATCAATTTCAAATTAATCTTCTCAACCTTAATTTATTTTATCATTACAAACTCTATATTAATATATAATTTAAATAAATACTCAACCATATTATATTTTAATAAAATCGAACTTTATTATTAAACTTATTTTATATCAAAACCAATTTATAAATAGCTTAAAAATCAATAATTTAACTATATATAAAATAAAATTTATATAATATATAAAAATCAATATTTTATAAAACAGTATATTTCTTTCCAAAACAATAGAAATCTTTTTCAAAATATTTATATATAGACCAACGTTGTCTGTATATAATTTTCTATCCTATGTTCAAGTGATACCGATATTTATCATTTCAATCCGCAATTTACAATATATTCGGATATATATATCTTTTCAACCCGAAAACCCAAATTCAATTCAATGAAAATTGCTTGGGTTTATCATTTCAACCCATAACGATTTCCTCCTATTCTACAGATCGTTTGGGTATGTATCATTTCAACCAATAGGGAATTCTATACTAACAGGGAATTGTAGAGTTATAACAGATATGATAATAATAACAGGCATATATCATCAATATAAATAACAGATAATGGTGTTAGATGTCACAGGTGAACAGATACATATCATAGCATATATAACAATGTAAGTAACTAACAACATATTTCAATTGACGTTTCAATTGAAATCAAATTTAATAAATAAACGAACGTTAATCGTGAGTGATTTCTCACCTTTCGAGGCTAGAGAAATTTGATACAGAAATGAGCTACGAATCCAGAGCAAAGTGAGATGGGCACGAGTTCGATGAAGGAAATAGGCACGATGGACCAAAAGCTGATAAAATGAATTGATGAGAACAAATCAATCAGTTTGATAGAAACAGAAAATATGTACACAATTTTTTATTTATAAAAAATCAGTAATTATAAAAGAAATAAATATAGCTTAATATATATAAACCCAGCAAATCATGTATAAGCAGATAATTGTCGATATATTTATATATTTATACCATTTAGAAATCAATACTTTAATAAACGAATATCATCTTTAAAATAAACTGCAACCAAGCAAAATTTGACTGCATACATATCAAAATATATACATGAGACTTATACACACACACACACACATCACTGCATACTATAATATAAATAATATAATATATATAAAGATCAATATATATAGAACCAAAACCATGCTCACTATTTTGCCAAGGTCATCCCATATATATAGCTAGCATACATATAATATCATATACAAAAGAAAATATACTTACACATCACCAAAACTATATATATATATATATTTTAAATTCGTGTGTATACAGTAATATCCGGTAAATGACATATATGTTTAAACAAAGAGAATTCCTATATAAACTAACGTATACCTACATACAATAACATATATACACTCAACAGATATATATATATATATATTAACAAATATATATCAACATACCAAAGATGCCGTAGTGAGGTGAAGGAAAGGAGATGGTAGCCGAGGGTGGTTACTCACGAAAGAAGCACAAGGGGAGGTGGCCATGAGGAGGAGCCGAAGTTTGGGTTGGAGGCGCATCCGGCTTTGGGTGATGGGTTGCAAACTGGCGACAGCGGTGGAGGCTTCGGGATGCTCTATGCATGGATATAGGTGGTAAAAGGAAGGCCATCTGCGTGGCGTGGTGGTCGTTCGGTGGTGATGTTTGGAGGGAGAGAATCGGCTGCTACAATGGTGAGAGGTTCGGTTGTGATACGTTGGTGGGGAGTGTTAACAGAGGCTTGGCAATTGGAGAGAAAAATATCGAAAGAGATATGGCCGAGAAAGCTACAGGCAAAAGCAAATATGGATGGGAGTGTTTGGTGAATTTGGTGGAGTAGGCACGGGTTGAAAATCTTGAGACAATGGTGAACGAAAAGATAGAGAAGAAAACGTGAGCATGTTATAATTTATATGGATGCAACAGATACAATCTTATATTATATATTTTATTTTACATATAAAAATTTTCTCAACTAAACCATCAGAAAGAATATAAAACGAAACGATGGAATAGTAAAAGTTAGCAAAACTTATGGGAATATAAAAGGCGTGACTATTGATTATACGGTGGATAGATCAAAGGGTATAGAAACCTAAAAGGCACAAATATGGATACTGATACAGAAATCGTTTTACTGATTTCACGGCATACTAGGGTTTGAAAAACAGAAATTAATGAGATCAGCACGACGAGGCGATCAAAACGGTATACAGAAATTAGTGGTACGATCATCCTATCAAAAGTCGATAATCGGTACTGAAAATGCTGCTAATTTGTCAGAATTAAGATAAATGGGGGAATAAAAGTCCAAATTTGGAGAAACGAAAGATGACGTCTCACTCAGAAGATGATTTACAAATTTATTATATCAAAATATTCAGGTTTGGAAAACATTTTATTATCATCAATTTTAACTAATTTGAATTGAAATAAAATTACACAATAAAATAAACTTCAATATTATTTGATGAAAATTTACCAGTTGCTATGATTAATTAGACGTATTCCAAATATCAAATTTATATTTCAAAATTGTATTGTTTAAAATTTCACAAAATTTCAATTAAATATGTTAATAAAACAAAAAAATTATTAAAAATTTACGTGTCGTTACATGAGAAAAAATGAGAAAGTGGAGAGGTATTTATAGAAGAAGCTTAAAAATTAAATAATATAACTTGTCATAATTATATCAAGTCACATCATAAATCTTTTTTAACATATATATATATATATATAATTATGTTTAGTCACATCACCCTCTTATATATATATATATAATTATGTTTAGTCATGTCACTTTCTTTTATATATATATAATTATTATGTCTAGTCACGTCACTTTCATTTATATATATATATATATATAATTATGTCTAGTCACATCACTTTCTTTTATATATATAATTATTTTGTTTAGTTACATCACTTTCCTTTATATATATATATAATTATTATGTCTAGTCACATCACTTTCTTTTCCAAATTAATATAAGATAATTTATTTCTAAGTGTATTGTTATCTAGTTAATTAACTCTTATATATATGTATATATAGTGCACAAAGACGAACAACATTCCCGACAACTTTCTAGTGTCGAAAGGTCGAAATTTCGGAAAACGTTCTTCGGTCACATTTTCTGTTTTTCTATGAATTATTTAGTTTGGTAAACAAATTTTGAAAACAATTTCACCATCATTATTAATTAATTATAATGAGTTTATTTCATTATAAAACTTATATATTGAATATTTAAGATTAATTTAATATTCACTAAACAAAGTAGTGAAATTCCGGGTCGTTATATTCTTCCCCCTTAAAAGAATTTCGTCCCCGAAATTACACCAAACAGAACCCAAAGGTATTTGCCCAAAATATTTATTTTTAAACATACATCTATATGATGTATATAGATCATCCAATTTGATTTACTTTTCGAATCCAGAACTTTACTTCCGAACTGTATTGATCCCCCGATCCTCTAGTGTGGACTATAATCGACACTAATACATCCTCGTGCCGTAAATCCAAGTGCCAAAAAGCCCGATTGTTGGGGGAAAAAGAAAATAAAAATAGAACAGAATCTCACACGAATGGAATAACATATATTATTTCAATATAAAATCTTTGCATTAGAAAATGTTGAGTACAATATCAGAGTCTAACCTAGATTCAGTGTAACGGCCCACTATTTTGGACCATTCAAATCGACAATAAAACCACACATGTCTGACTTGAATAATTCAAAATACCGAATTGTTAATTTATTTTTGGCAAAAACTCAGAATATACAGTAAATAAATAATTACAGATCACAGACACAGAGTAATATAATGCAGCGTAAACAAAGGAATAGCAGTTCATGAAGCTACTATAAAATACATCAAAGTTAAGTAAGATATAATAGGAATACCAAGATACAATAGGAGTAATAGTATGATAATCAGGTACAACTCATAATACAACTGGAATCAACTGGATAACAAAATGAATAGATATCTGGATCTTCAAAGCAAAACTCCAGCTCCAAAGGTGAGTCTCAAATGCTATATCACTCAGTCTGACCCGAGCGTAAAGCAAAACACAAAACACTCGAGTCAGGACATACATACTTATACAATGTAAACCAACTCAAGTGAACTGTAATAAAGGTACAAGTAACTCAAAGGATGCTTGGGATCGCCCATCCTCTAAGGATCCGTTAAACTATTTACTATGTAGTAGTATTGCGCTATTATAATAATGTCTAATAATAAAATAAACATACTTTTAAATAGCATTAAGGAGTGACCCAATATTCCCCTTAACACGTAATAGTCCCAATATTCTATCCAGTATTAGCGTGCTCCCAAAATAGGGGCTCCCTCGATACTCCACAGGCTACGAGAGAAATCACAACTCGTAGTAAAGCTCGCTATGGTAAGTGACACGGCACAACTAAGCAATGCCAGGGTAGATATACCAATTACGCATCCGGGCTGGTGGAAATGCATAGCAGCCACTACTGCCCACCTAGAATAGCACTCCAAAATCAAGGGGTGCACCCAATCAATGACAAAGTAATAGAATGGTATCGAAGAAGTGTGCCCGATCAGAGGTGCTACCTCATTGGCCCGTCAATCGCTCCTGTTTTAGCCACTTTATGCCAACTCACGGGAGTTGGGTCCACGTATATACCTCAAGGATCGTCGCCACCATCCTACTTCATTCTGGAAACTCCACCGCGTACACAGTTGTTAAAGTGGTTTTCGGTATCGACAGAGAGTATGTCCATATTCGATCCCGGTCTCTTTAACAACCAATCGTTATTATAACCCGTGATTATAAATTTCAAAATAGTTTATGTTTCAAATCAAAATACATCCTTTAAACCATTTAAAAATCATATCATTTATTTCAAAATAATACATACTTTCAAACCCAAAACATATCCATTTCAAAACTAATTCAACAATATATCATTTCCATTCCAAAACCAATTCAATAATATATCATTTCCATTTCAAAAATCAAAGCAATAATATATCATTTAAATTCCCAACTAAATCAATATATTTCTTTCAATATATTTAACTTGAAATATTCTTTTAAATCATATTAAAACAAACCACCTTATAAAGTCATATCCTTGAATCTTCAATTTCAACAAGTTTCAAATTAATATATATTTAAAGACAATTCTTAATTAAATACAATTCCAATTAATTTCATTTCCAAAGTATAGTACTTTCAAAGTCATAACAATTCTGAAACCAAACTTTTTGAAACCAAAATACTTGGAAATCATAACACTTGAAATATTGTCATTAGGACCTCATAATACTTAAAAAAATCATAATACTTCTAAATTAATATTCATTACCAAAGTTATAACATTTTAAGTTCATTCATTCAATTATACCAATTTCAAACATTGTATTAACTCATAAATTTCAAAGTGGTTTAATTCAAATCAAAATAATCCATTTACACCATTTAAATATGAAGTCATAATACTTACAAATCAAATTTTCAATTCCCAAAAATTTAGCCTTTTCTGAGCTCATTTATTCACTTAAATACTTCAAACAATTTAAATTTCAGCTTTCGCAGCACTTAGAAAATGCTACGGTAAGTTACATTTGAAACAATTCAATTCAGCAAAGACAGCATTGAAAAACTGTTGTAATAGTTCAGTTTTAGTTGAAAAATAGTTTAATTCAACAAAGACAGCATTTACAAAACTGCTGTAATAGTTCAGGTTTAAATTTCAAGTTTAGTTCAATTCTGCAACTACAGCATTCACAAAACTGCTGTAATAGCCCTTAGTCAATTTTAGCCTTTTAGTTCACTTATGCAACTACAGCATTTACAAAGTGCTGCAGATTAATTTAGTTCAGATTTTAGTTATTATTCAGAAACGATAGCATTTCTGAAGTGCTACTAAAAGAATTTCCAGGTTTCAATAAAATTTCAGCAACAAATAAACTTCAATTTAAATCATTTTTAACATATTAAAATCATATTTTCCAACTTCAAAATGGTCATTTTAAATACCCTTTAATCTTATGATTTTTATCAAGTAAATTTTTCAATAATTATCAATTTCTTTTCAATAATTCACTTATTAAATTCAAGTGTACAATTTTCCCATTTCTACATTTACTTAACACTTATACTTAAATTTCTATTTCATAAATAAGACGTAATTCCCATTTTTATTTTCTTTACTTAAAATTCCATTTTAAACCAAATCACAAATTTCCAAATTAGGTTATATTTCAAATCACAAATTTCCATTCATTTATTTAACATTTTTAATACATAGAAAATCATTTTTCACTTTATTAAATCATTTTAAAAACCAAATTTAAATCTGTAACGACCCGAAAATTTTGATGGTTTTAATAAGATAGTTAATTTAAATTTTGTGAAATTTTAAACATTAAAATTTGAAAATAAAAATTTTATATTTGGAATACTTATTTAAAAACATAGCAATTGGTAAATTTTCATCAGAAAATATGGAAGTTATTTTATTGTGCAATTTTATTTCAATTTGAATCAGTTAATAACAGTTGAATTTAAAAGTGTTCCGAAACTTAAAATGTCAACATGAGAAAATTTATTTAGAACACTCTGAATCAGACTGCGAAATTCGTTTCATGAAATTCGGACGTTTCTAGCTCCGTTTGGATTTTTCCATATGGAACAACAGCACTTTGGTACCGATTATCGACTTTTGATCGGATGATCGTACCACTGATATCTGTATACCATTTTGATTGTCTCATCGTGTTGGTCACCACAGTATATTCATTTCTGTGTTTTGAGGTCAGATTCGCGACGGAAACAATAAAACGGTGCATCATATCGGTACCGTAATTTGTGACCGTTAGTTTTCCATTCCCTTTTCAAATTGAAGCGTCAATTCCAAGCAATATAATAAATTGCTTTAATAGCTTCTCAATCAATGGCAGCTGTTACATACCCATCACTTCAATATATTTACTGGAACGATCTTTCCCCTCCCCTCTCACTATTCCTAGCCGCTGATTATCATAGCCGTTCACTCTATTTTCTTTCTCTTGGTGCTTTTGAAATAAATATATATTAATACCAGGCAGATAAGTTTCATATATTGGAGATTTTGTTCGTCCTCTCCCATTTCACTTCCTCTCTCTCTCTCCTGACAACCAAAAAACTAGGCGAACCACCCTCCTTTACTAAGTATATGCGAAAGCATATATACTCAGCCGATCTCATCTTTTTCTGCACCACGCTTGCCTCTTCGATCTTCTTCACTGCACGGCCAACCTACCTCTCCGCCCTGCTCTCCATTGCGACCAGATCCACCGACCCTCCTCCTTAGTTAGCAGCGGCCTCACCTGTCGTGATCACAAACCCACGCATGGAGCAGCCTCGGCCTTCCTCCCTCTGCCCGCACCTTCAAGGCCACCTGAAACTCGCCTCCATCATCGCCACGTTTCCCCTTCGGTTGAAGCTCAGCCACTGTCGTCCTCTCCTTGCCTTTGCCGTGTTCCTCTGGTGGTGCTTTGTGGTACTATATATATTATATATATATATATATATATTTGTATATATGAAATTAAGTTATATGTTTCATATTTTTGTTTACAGGCATACGCATCCACTATATTTAAGTATTGAGGTTTCTATTAAATTTGTTTAAGTTTGTCCAGTTTACAATAGTAGATATTTTATTAACTTATATTTTACTGTTTATGTATATAGTATATATACTATTGGCTGTTACACTTGTAAGTTGTATATAGTCTAGTTGTTGTATATGAGAGTTTGTATAACCATATATATATATATCACGGTTTGAGTTTATACATATATTTGATTTTTAACAAATGCTAGTTTCGTTATATATATAATATGTGTAGATATAAGACAAGCCGTATACATATGTATACGTAAATTCTACATAATGATTTTTTTTTGACATTCCCAGATCTAGGCTTATTTATCTTTGTCTTCCTACTTATATATATAATCTTAAATATCTTGCGTGTTTGGGTAAATTTATAGCATGTTTACTGGTATGGATGTAACTTACTATAGTATTTATTTAAACATATGTTAGTACTCTAATATATTTGTTATAACTGTAATATATATGTATTTCTAAAGTATAATTTAAGGTATATTTGTCATATATAGAGTCTGCATGGGTTTGTTTGCACATAAATTTTGTTTGCACATATTGGTCTGCGAATATGTTATATAAGTTAAAATTTTTGTCTGTGATGTTTTGATTTTTCTAGGGTATATTTGCCTTGCTGAGTGGAAAAATATAATATAAGTACTATCTATATTATTATAAAGTAGTTGTATGTACATATATGAGTTATATTGATGTTGCTGTATATATATGTGTATATGTATAGAAAAGTGTAAGCTATAATAATGTTCTCCAAAGTTTTGCATATGACTGACATGTGTTATATAGTTATAAAAAAAAGTTGTTTATAATATGTAAGATTTATATATAAAACTTATACAATTTGTGTGTATACTTTCATACAGAGGAATACATATATGTATATATTATAATGATTTAATCTTTTTTTGTACTCAAGTTAAAGGTTGATTTTTAGATATAATAAGTATGTAAGTTTAAGTATGTATAGTGGCATTTGCCGTTTGAATGTATATAGTGATATATATTGTTGATTTCAAAATATATTATGGATTTTTTTTATATATACATGAGTTTTATTTAAAACATTGATTTTGATATATATATTTAATTTAAAAACAATGATTTTTAATTATATGTTATTCTAAAATTTGTTTTAAATTAAATATTGATTTCCTGGAATAACATATATCTATATATTTGATGTTTCTGTCAAAATGATTTAATTGTTTCATCGATCCTGTTCTGATTTGAATTCGTCTCTTCCTATTCATCAGCTTCGTTCGCCGATTCAATCTTGCCTTGTTTTGTGATTTCATGCTTGGATTTCGTAACTCAACTTCTTTGTCTACCGCTCTAGCCTCGAAAGGTGAGTAATCACTCACGATTTAACGTTCTTATATTTATTAAATTTGATTTCAGTTGAACGACAACTGAAATATGCTGTTGTTGTTATTTAAATTGTTATATATGCTATTATCTGTAACTGTTCACCTGTGGAATATGACACCATATCCTGTTGTTTATATTATATTGTTATTGATGATAAATGCCTGTTGTCGTATTTTATATTATCTGTTATCACTATGCAAGTTCCCTATTAGTATAGAAATCACTATGGGTTGAAATGATACATACCCGAATGGACTTTAGAATAGGAGAAAATCATTATGGGTTGAAATGATAGACCCAAGCGATTTTCATTTGATTGAATTTGGGATTACGGGTCGAAATGATATCTACCCGTATATATATATATATATATAAATTACGGATTGAAATGATAAATATCCGTATCACTTGACCATAGGATAAGAAATTATATACATACACCATTGGTCCATATATAAATATTTTGAAAATAAATCCCATGGTTTTGGAAAGAAGTATATGGTTTTAATAAATGTTGATTCTTAAATTATTATATATAAATGGTAATGATATATATGGATTTAATAATAATATTGAATTTAATTAAGATTGATTTAATACATATAATATGGTAAGAATTTAAATTTATATTTCAAAATAGGTTTTGATAAAAATTTGAATAAGTTAAAGTTGGGAAGATAATTTTATTTAATTAAACTGATTTGAAACTTATTGAAATTGAGATTTAAGATATGATTTATAACTTGGGTTTGATTTAAGTAATTTAATAAATATTTCTTGTTTAAATAAATTTAAGGAAATGTTTAGTAAAATGTAATTTAAGGCTAGTTAAATGATATTGAATTTATTAAGTGAATATTCCCTGATTAAATAATAAATGAAGTTAGATCAAGAGCTATATGAAACTGTTAAATTTAACTTTGAAATGGTTGAATATTAAAGCTTTGAAATATATTGGGATTTAAATGGTTTATTTTGTGATTTAGATCTGTATTTGATATTAATATATTTTAAAATTTGTTATTTAGAAACTGAATTGAATTAAAATGGAATAAATTTAGATTGAATTAAATTGTAATTTGAAATTTGAGTTGATTTGAATCGATTTGTGAGAATTGAGGAAATTATAAATACTGTACTTTATAAATTATTTAGGGAAAATAGATATATTTGAAATGACATGATATTTGGGTTTGAAGAATAAATTAATTTGAAATGACCATGGTGTTATGGTGTATATTTCTACCTTGTAGATAGTTCCGCAGATCCTTAGAGGATGGTTATCCCAAACATCCTTTAAGTTACTTGTATTTCAGTTGATATTTCACTTGAGTTGGATTTATTAGTATAAGAATGTTAATCCTGACTCAAGTGTTTTGTGTTTTGCTTTACGTTCGGGTCAGACTGAGTGATACAGCAGTTGAGACTCACCCATGGAGTTTAGAGCTTCATTTGGAGATCTAACTATCGATTCAGCTTTCAGCTTTTCCAGTTGATTTTGTTCAGAGAGGTCATCTATTCGTACTGAAGACTTCACTGTATTTGAGATATTCTATTGTATTTTATTTTTAACTCTGATGTTTATATAGTAGCTTTATGAACTACTATTTTATCTTTTCCGCTGTGTATTATTGTATTACTCTGTGTCTGTGATTCTGTGATTGATTTATTTACTGTATATGCTGAGTTTTGCCAAATTTAAATTAACAATCCATTGTTTTGAATTATTCAAGTCTGGCATGTGTGGATTTATTGTCGATTTGAATGGTCAAAATACCGGGTCGTTATAGTTGGTATCAGAGCTTTGGCTGTGACGACCCGGCTTTCATCGACCAGAAAGTCGTATCGTTGATAAGAAAGAAAGGGATAGAAAGAGAAAAGAAGAGAAGAAAGAAAGAAACAACATCAGAATCTCACACAGCGGAACGAATAAATTATATTAATAACATAAACTATTACATAGTTTCATATACAACAACTATCAGAGTTATACAATATATGCAACAGATACTAGACAGTTATAAACACCTGTCTAGTTTTTACAATACAAGATACAACACAGATAACAATGACTCAGAGATCAACACAGCGGAATACTATATCTACGAACGCCGAAGCCTCCTGCTCCATTGCTCCTCCAGAATATTCGTCAAAGCAAACCTGACTCCCTTGGCTACTCGTAAAAATTTGAGTACCCAAGAGTTTATATAAAACAGAAATAAACACTTGGGTCAGACATGGGTCTGGTGTGAGTAAACGGTTTAAATTGCTTAACTTCAAAACCTTTTGAAAACAAAGGTATCACGTAAGACTTCCCACACATAAACATGGAAAAGTTTTTACCTTACGTTAACCAAAACATTTGATAGGAAATCCAGTTATATTATAATTGGGTCTAGGATTTTCAAGTAAAATACAGAAATAGCTGGAATGCTTACATCTCACGTTCCAACATAGTTGGGCACAACTAACACGTACGGCACTTATTGGAATTTGGATTCCATACAATGGCAGGGCTACTGGGGTACCGCCCGTCACAGTACGTGGCCTAGATCACCGTACCGAGGAGTACGCCCGCTCCCCTGCAACACAAAGCCGGAACCATCCCTTACTGGATAATTCCGAATAAAATCACCCCACGGTTGTGTACTGCAACCGTACCACTAAGTCGAAATAGAAAGGGACATCTAGACAGGGATGACCTTACTCTCAGTGGGCGCTACCCACGAAGCCTTGCTGCACCTCCCCTGTTTTAGCCATTCCCGGTTGATGAGGCTTGAGGTCACGATTACCTTTAATCAGAACACATCACTTAGAATGCTCATCGTCCACCTGACGATGTTTTGAAAGCATTCAATCCATACAAGTTCGTTCCGGGTTCGAACGAAACCGAAGGCATTATCTCGTTACACTCGTTTTGGAATCACCCTCAGAGTTAACGACAATAACCCTTGCACTCTGAATCTTCATCTTCACTTGAGATTCACGACCTATCGTTAATTTGGATCGATGTGGTATTCGGGTCTCCAGACCTGGAAATCCGGTATACGGAAACCCGATCCCGGTCTCATCGAAATCCAAAACGTATCTTTTAAGGCCAAGTTGTTTAAAGGTTTAAATAATTCAATTCAATTCAATACTTGAATTCACACAGCATTTAACATAGATAAATATCACACATTTATCATAGATATATCCAATATCATATTACAGAATATCATAGTATATCATCCAATAGATATCAACTAAATCAGACATTCTACTCAAACAATCATCCATAAGCAACCATTTATTAATCTCTATTATAATTAATTTAATCTACTTAAATTAAATTAATTACTTAAGAATTAATTCCTAACCTTGCTTAATCAACCATTAATTAATTACAATCCATTTAATTAATTAATCATTAAATATTAATCACTCTTGATTAATTATTAATTACATAAAGTAATTATCCTTTAATTAATTTCACAAATTAATTATCCTTAATCATTTATAGTAATTAACCTTTAATTACTCTCATTAACTACAATAATTAATGATCCTTAATTAATTACATTAATTAATTAATTAACTATAATTAATTACATTATTCCTTAATTAATTATATTAATTAATCATGCACTAATTAATTACTTCCATTAATCAATCCTTAAATAATCATTAACAGTAATTAACTATTCTTAATTACTTTAATTTCTTTTATAAATCCTTTTTGATTAAATTCACCAATTACATATAGTAATTCATTTATTAATTACTTACACTAAGTAATTATACTTAACCAATCTTATTAAGTAACTACACTTAATCAATTACCAAGTGACTATCCTTAATTAATTAACAAATTAATTAACTTAAATAAATCACATTCCTTCCTAAATTATAACTGAGTAACTCATCCTTAATTACCCTTTAAACAAATTAATTAATCCTTGATTAATTATTCTTTAACTATTAATTAATAAACCTTAATTATTAATCAATATCTTTTAATACAAAGTAATCAATCCTTAATTACTTTTATAATTAATTAATTAAACTTAATTAACTAATTAATTACCTCTTAATTATTAATTAATAAACTTAATTATTAATTAACAACCTTAATTACAAATTAATTTAATCCATAATTACCAATTAATCAATCCTTAAATGATAATTAATTAATCCTTAATAACAGTTAATTAATCCTTAATTAACTTTAATTATAAATTAAAAATTTCTTAATTATTAATTAAGAAAACTTAATTATTACTTAATAAAACTTATTAAGCACTTCTTAATTACTTATTTAATTAACCCTTAATCATTTAATTAATCCTTATCAAAAATTAATTAAATAAATTCATTAACTTAAATTTCTTAATTAACTTAATTAATTTCAACTCTTTAAAAATCTTAATTAATCTTAAGATAAAAAAAAACATTATCATTAAAAATATTTGATCTTAGTAATTGACTTACTTAATTAAATGTCATTAATTAAGTTTTAAAATAAATAATTAATTACTTATCCTTAATTATTTATTAACAATCCTTAATTACAAGTGAATAAAACTCTTGAAAACTTATTGTTAATTTACTCATCCTTAACCCTTTACTAATTTAATTAACAAATCATTCTTTATTTATTTCCTTTATTATCAAACTTAAATTAAGTTTGAGATAAACATTTTTTTTTCTTTTATTACCTAATTACATTTCAAATTTAAGTTAGAAAATAACTTTAAGGATTCAAATTAAAACATCTAAGTTTACAAATCATACAACATCTTTTATTCAAAATATTCATTACAAAGAAATGAATTTCAAGAAATGATTTAACTTGATTAAAGTTTAAAACTTACTTTCAATTAAATTTTTAAAAATTGGTTTAAAACATTTACTTTGGTTTAACCCATGTGTATTTGAATCTAAGCCAATACATCTACATCTTTATTTAAAACAGAGATTAAATTTTAGATTTTAAAACTGTTTTGAATTTAAAGAAAATTTAAACTGCTAATCTGTTTTTACTCAGCTCACAAACGACACGAAGAAAACCCGAGCCAAAGCTCTTCTTTCCCGAGTTCCTCTCGAGTAAATTTTAAACTGTTGTTAAAAATTTGAAACTGTTAAAAACTTAACAATTACTCAACCACTCGCGTACATCCCTACCATATACCCGAGCCAAAAAGCTTCTTCCTCGATACCTACTTCGAGTTACCCACAACCCCAACCTTCCAGGCATCAAAACATCGCCTATCACCAAAACGTGCATGTGCACGTGCACAGCCAAACGCTCCACCTCCGACCATCGCCAGTATCTCCCACACACCCACGATCGTTAGCATCATTGATCCAAACATCACAATTTCAAAGATATACTCGAAATCGAAAAACGAGCCTACCAGTACAGACTAAGACAGAGATCTCCGACCTAACTCGCCTCGTCCAGGCGACGCCGATCACCAGCAACCACGAAACTTCGTCCACACCTTCGCCTTGATCTCCAGCTCCAGTTCGCCTTCGTCCTGATCAACTCGATGCACTAGAGAAGAAGTAGTAATCCCACTTTTCGACTCCGACTGAAACTGACATAAAACCCTATTCTGACATCGTCCAACCTCCACGATGAACCAGGAAATTTCTGGTCATTTTTCCCGTGATCTTCATCCCTCAACCTACCTCCGACATCAATCACGATCCTTAAATCATCGCCATTCATCGGAATTTGAAGAAAATACCAAAACTAATCAACTGGAGATAACTCGCCATCCATTAACTTAAAAATCATAATTTCCTTTTCTAAATTCATTACTTGCAAGTACTAATCAGATTTTAAAATCAAAGTTTTAAATTAACAAGTTCGAATTTTACCCATTCTTTGATTTTCCACTGTAAACTTTAAATTTCGAGTTAAATATTTATCATATATTCTTGAATCTATTTTTAAATTCTAAAGTATATAGTTAGAAACCTTTTTTTATTAACACAACCTAGACTGAAATCAAATGGATGCCAAGATATGGATTTTTCTAATAAAAAAATGAAGCCTGTATTTAGATAAAACAGGGATATCTATATAAACAGTCATGTACATCTTTATATCTACATACTTATAAACATGCAACCAAAATTTTACTAAATCATTTCAGTACATCTCAGATCATACTACTGGAATCAAGATATATAGTTCAAGGTCTTATAAAAGAAGAGATTACTCAAATAGAAGATAACAGAGCAATTAACAATGAACTCAGACATACATACTTCAATCCTCACATACATACAGTATACACACATATAAATGAACATGCAAATATACTTCATTCAGAAATCATTCGAAAGCAATTTAAATTCATTTTAACTTTTGAAAAAGATGTTTACTCACCTATTTCAAAAAGCCAGAGCTTTGAAACTGAATTCCCTTTGAAATCTGGAATACTTGTTTTGATTTCTTTTAAACTTGAAAAGCTTTTGAAAACTTGCTGTTGCCTCAGATTATATTGCATAAACCCTTGGAAATAATTACTGGCTTTAAAGAACAAATGGTTCCAGCTCTTGATTAAACATCTCAGCTTGGTTTAGAGAATGGCTACAGAGATTTTGAACTGGAAATTGGTTACAGGTCTGAGAACAATGGCTTCAGGTTGTATATTTTTGGTTTGAGAAATGAATTTAGCTTTTGGTTGTGAGATGATTTTGGTTTGAATAATTATCTGGTTTTGGTTTTGAAGATGATCATTTCAGTTTGTAGATTTTCTGATTTTGGTTTGTGGAGATGATTTCAGATTTGGTTTGAAGATGATTTCGGTTTGAATAATTATCTGGTTTTAGCTTTGTCTTTGTTTAGAAATGAGATTAGAAAAGAAAAAAGGAAATAGAGATGTAGGCTTTTATAAACTTAATTTTATGATTTATTAAAAATCAAAGAAAATGATAATAAAATGACACTTGTCTCTACCATTCTTATTGTGTTAACACATGTTACTTAAGATGCTTAGAACTTAACACTTGTCCTAATTTATTTTTAAAAAGAGTTTTAAAACTTTTATATGTATTTCCTAAATAGATAAATACATATCTTTTTAAATAAATGCTTTTCTATATTATAAATAAATAAAACCTTTGAAAGAAAAATAAAATAAAAACCCATTTATATTCTAAAAATCATATACAATGTATTTCATTCATTTTTAAGTGTAAAAATATCTTTTGTATTTATTTACTATTAAATAAACACTTTCTAAATTTATATATACAAAATCTCTTTAAGGAAGACAAAAAAATAAAATAAAAGCCTTATTTTAAATAAAAGTCTTGTTCATATATTTTATACCCAAATATATTAAAACAATACTTATTAATTTTAGAAATGATAAATCTATTAAAAATCAAATTTATAAAATAACATAATTTAAACAATTATTCTTATTACAAATCAATCTATACCATAATTAAAACATCTTATTATTATATTATTTGGTTATTTATATTAATATTATCAATTTAAATAATTTAAATTTAGAGATTACCACATTTTAAATTCCTCGAAATCCCGGGATATCACATTCCTTCCCCCTTAAAAGAATTTCGTCCTCGAAATTTAAAACAAAAGATAATCCAAATTTTTATTTTTATTTCAACCAATTTTAAAACAATTCAATTATACTTAACAGCCATATACTATCAATCAAACAACCATTCATCCAAACAAACAATTTTATCTAAACAAACAATTTTATCCGAACAAACAACTCTAGCTATCCGGACATAGATCCGGATAAACTACCTAAAATTATCCCGAGTTTCCCCGATACAGATACTGGGTTACTCGCTCTATTAAATCCAAACTGGTAATTCAATACCGAAGCCAAAACACTTATCCTCACAAAAACTCAGAAAGATCCAATATACTCGGAGCTATCTTTCTAATCTTACCCAATCTTACTTGCTCCCTTTTACTGGAGAAATAACAATGAAGTCTCCAACTTCGAATTCCAAATTCTTCATCTCTAATCCACAGAACTCTTCTGACGATTCTGGACTGCCTTCACCTTTCCTGATCAGCTCAACCATTGCTGATGCTTCTCAAAACAAACAGGACCAAAAACAATCCAATAACGGATCCTCTCAAGATCTACGGAAATCCAGAACACAAACTCTACTCCTCAATCATCAGTAGATTCCAAATACTTCTTTTATCAAGACAAAACAGATTCTCTCACCAATCTGACCTTCAAATCTTGAAAAGCTTCCTGTAGGAACCCTTTAATCCAAACACTGCAACTTCCGGTTGCTTCTACTCTAGAACAACTACTACCAAGCTTTCGCTGCTCAACTCTGATCTGGATGTCGTCTATGAACTCGAACACAAACTAGATCAACACTTCCCATAAAATCTTTGACAACTCTATAACTCCTACATCTTCTAGAGATGCCTCAAACTTAAGCAAAAGATTTCCCAAGAGAACACTCAAACTATCGCAAGTCACTTTTGCGATCCTATCCAGTCCAATATCCAAAGATTACTGTTCTTTCTTAATCCATCAGAACAGTCTAGTGCTTGACCAATCCATTTGAAAAATGAATTTACTCTGCAGCTTCTGAACTCCACTTCTAAGAAATTACTAAGCCAAAAGATCTTCCAGCAGGAACACAGAACACTCGAGCTGCACCGCTAACATGGATGACAAAGACTCCTTATCCAAAGCTTCTAGAGAACCCGGACCTCAGACCAAACACAAACATCCTGCTGAACTCAGCCACAACACCGAAGCAGACACACTTCCTTAAACTTGCTCCAAAAGAAAACTTCTTTGGGAATATTCATAGTCACTGCGTCTCATCACACAACTACAATTTCCTGAGGTATCAAGATACCATCACTTGCTTCATCTCTTCGGACAGATCAAAACTCCTCAAAAATCCGCTCACACGAGCATGATTCAAACTTATACTTCAATAATGGATTCCGAACCTTAACAGGTTTCCTTTAGAGATATGAAATCCTTACACCATATCAAAGTTTACTCGAGACGGTATTAGGTCTACAGTCTCGACAAATACTTCCAACCTCAAATATTCAAATTCCAACCATTGGTAGTCGTGTTTCACACACCACCACCCTATCTACCTTTATAACTTATTTGGAAAACCCGAACAGATAATCCAACAAATAGGTAGAATAGATATATATATATATAGTAAAAATTACAAATACGCTCTCTCAAGATAGACACCACTCCAGAGCCTAGGTATTCACTCAACCTACTGCTCTGATACCAAATGTGACGACCCGGCTTTCATCGACCAGAAAGTCGTATCGCTGATAAGAAAGAAAGGGATAGAAAGAGAAAAGAAGAGAAGAAAGAAAGAAACAACATCAGAATCTCACACAGCGGAACGAATAAATTATATTAATAACATAAACTATTACATAGTTTCATATACAACAACTATCAGAGTTATACAATATATGCAACACATACTAGACAGTTATAAACACCTGTCTAGTTTTTACAATACAAGATACAACACAGATAACAATGACTCAGAGATCAACACAGCGGAATACTATATCTACGAACGCCGAAGCCTCCTGCTCCATTGCTCCTCCAGAATATTCGTCAAAGCAAACCTGACTCCCTTGGCTACTCGTAAAAATTTGAGTACCCAAGAGTTTATATAAAACAGAAATAAACACTTGGGTCAGACATGGGTCTGGTGTGAGTAAACGGTTTAAATTGCTTAACTTCAAAACCTTTTGAAAACAAAGGTATCACGTAAGACTTCCCACACATAAACATGGAAAAGTTTTTACCTTACGTTAACCAAAACATTTGATAGGAAATCCAGTTATATTATAATTGGGTCTAGGATTTTCAAGTAAAATACAGAAATAGCTGGAATGCTTACATCTCACGTTCCAACATAGTTGGGCACAACTAACACGTACGGCACTTATTGGAATTTGGATTCCATACAATGGCAGGGCTACTGGGGTACCGCCCGTCACAGTACGTGGCCTAGATCACCGTACCGAGGAGTACGCCCGCTCCCCTGCAACACAAAGCCGGAACCATCCCTTACTGGATAATTCCGAATAAAATCACCCCACGGTTGTGTACTGCAACCGTACCACTAAGTCGAAATAGAAAGGGACATCTAGACAGGGATGACCTTACTCTCAGTGGGCGCTACCCACGAAGCCTTGCTGCACCTCCCCTGTTTTAGCCATTCCCGGTTGATGAGGCTTGAGGTCACGATTACCTTTAATCAGAACACATCACTTAGAATGCTCATCGTCCACCTGACGATGTTTTGAAAGCATTCAATCCATACAAGTTCGTTCCGGGTTCGAACGAAACCGAAGGCATTATCTCGTTACACTCGTTTTGGAATCACCCTCAGAGTTAACGACAATAACCCTTGCACTCTGAATCTTCATCTTCACTTGAGATTCACGACCTATCGTTAATTTGGATCGATGTGGTATTCGGGTCTCCAGACCTGGAAATCCGGTATACGGAAACCCGATCCCGGTCTCATCGAAATCCAAAACGTATCTTTTAAGGCCAAGTTGTTTAAAGGTTTAAACAATTCAATTCAATTCAATACTTGAATTCACACAGCATTTAACATAGATAAATATCACACATTTATCATAGATATATCCAATATCATATTACAGAATATCATAGTATATCATCCAATAGATATCAACTAAATCAGACATTCTACTCAAACAATCATCCATAAGCAACCATTTATTAATCTCTATTATAATTAATTTAATCTACTTAAATTAAATTAATTACTTAAGAATTAATTCCTAACCTTGCTTAATCAACCATTAATTAATTACAATCCATTTAATTAATTAATCATTAAATATTAATCACTCTTGATTAATTATTAATTACATAAAGTAATTATCCTTTAATTAATTTCATAAATTAATTATCCTTAATCATTTATAGTAATTAACCTTTAATTACTCTCATTAACTACAATAATTAATGATCCTTAATTAATTACATTAATTAATTAATTAACTATAATTAATTACATTATTCCTTAATTAATTATATTAATTAATCATGCACTAATTAATTACTTCCATTAATCAATCCTTAAATAATCATTAACAGTAATTAACTATTCTTAATTACTTTAATTTCTTTTATAAATCCTTTTTGATTAAATTCACCAATTACATATAGTAATTCATTTATTAATTACTTACACTAAGTAATTATACTTAACCAATCTTATTAAGTAACTACACTTAATCAATTACCAAGTGACTATCCTTAATTAATTAACAAATTAATTAACTTAAATAAATCACATTCCTTCCTAAATTATAACTGAGTAACTCATCCTTAATTACCCTTTAAACAAATTAATTAATCCTTGATTAATTATTCTTTAACTATTAATTAATAAACCTTAATTATTAATCAATATCTTTTAATACAAAGTAATCAATCCTTAATTACTTTTATAATTAATTAATTAAACTTAATTAACTAATTAATTACCTCTTAATTATTAATTAATAAACTTAATTATTAATTAACAACCTTAATTACAAATTAATTTAATCCATAATTACCAATTAATCAATCCTTAAATGATAATTAATTAATCCATAATAACAGTTAATTAATCCTTAATTAACTTTAATTATAAATTAAAAATTTCTTAATTATTAATTAAGAAAACTTAATTATTACTTAATAAAGCTTATTAAGCACTTCTTAATTACTTATTTAATTAACCCTTAATCATTTAATTAATCCTTATCAAAAATTAATTAAATAAATTCATTAACTTAAATTTCTTAATTAACTTAATTAATTTCAACTCTTTAAAAATATTAATTAATCTTAAGATAAAAAAAAACATTATCATTAAAAATATTTGATCTTAGTAATTGACTTACTTAATTAAATGTCATTAATTAAGTTTTAAAATAAATAATTAATTACTTATCCTTAATTATTTATTAACAATCCTTAATTACAAGTGAATAAAACTCTTGAAAACTTATTGTTAATTTACTCATCCTTAACCCTTTACTAATTTAATTAACAAATCATTCTTTATTTATTTCCTTTATTATCAAACTTAAATTAAGTTTGAGATAAACATTTTTTTTTCTTTTATTACCTAATTACATTTCAAATTTAAGTTAGAAAATAACTTTAAGGATTCAAATTAAAACATCTAAGTTTACAAATCATACAACATCTTTTATTCAAAATATTCATTACAAAGAAATGAATTTCAAGAAATGATTTAACTTGATTAAAGTTTAAAACTTACTTTCAATTAAATTTTTAAAAATTGGTTTAAAACATTTACTTTGGTTTAACCCATGTGTATTTGAATCTAAGCCAATACATCTACATCTTTATTTAAAACAGAGATTAAATTTTAGATTTTAAAACTGTTTTGAATTTAAAGAAAATTTAAACTGCTAATCTGTTTTTACTCAGCTCACAAACGACACGAAGAAAACCCGAGCCAAAGCTCTTCTTTCCCGAGTTCCTCTCGAGTAAATTTTAAACTGTTGTTAAAAATTTGAAACTGTTAAAAACTTAACAATTACTCAACCACTCGCGTACATCCCTACCATATACCCGAGCCAAAAAGCTTCTTCCTCGATACCTACTTCGAGTTACCCACAACCCCAACTGTAACGACCCAGAATTTTGACCAAATTAAATTGAGAATATTTAAATTAATTTTAAATATTTGAACGATGATTTAATTTGAATCCCCGATATTACATTTGAATTTGACGATTAAATTATAAAATTTAATCGATTGAAGTCGAATAAAAATTTGAGTCTTCAATTTAAAGCTGAAGAAAAATATTTCGAAAACTGTTAAAATTCGTATTGATAATACTGGAGATAATAGAAGCTTCAGAACCGAATTTCGAATTGATTTGATCAGTTTTGAAATTTATATCGTTTAACCGATATTTAAAATAGTCATTTTTCAAACAGTCTCGGAATTCGACGAGACCAGTTCCATTGGATCCGCAATATTGAATTATTATCGGATTTCAATTTTCGTATTTTTCAGAGTTAATACGTGACCGTACGATATGCAAACGCATCAGAATAAGATTAAATTCAAATTCATTTTTTATTTAAATATTTGGTCAACTCAGCACACTATCTTCCCGTTGTTTACGCCAAAAACATGCCGAGCATCACGGGGAGGAATCGTGGAGAACATGCGATCTTCAATTTTAAATAACAGTTCGTTCCTTCTCTTTTGTTCTGCTCAAATCAAAAGAAAAATGGCGACATCCCCTTTTCCTTTCTCTCGTTCTCCCCTTCAATTCTCAGATAAACAAATTCTTACTCCAGTAAAATAAAAGCAGATCCCCCTTTTTAAAACCTTATCACGAAATCTTTCAAAACAATGATGGCCGCGTACTCGAAACAAGATGGGGGAAAAGCGTGCGTTCGTGCGCGCGATGGTAGCGCTCAGACGGAGACGCGAGGGTAGTTTCGATCGCAGCCTGATGAGGAGTTGCGAGGGTTAACTCGCGAGCTAATCGCGTCGTTCGCGAGGGGTTCTCGAAGGGCAGCTCGCGTTGGCAAAAGGGGGAAGCAGTGGGTGGGTTCTCGAATCGCGATGGGGCCAGTGAGCGACAAGTTCGCGAGTTCAGGTGGTGATGGTGCGGCGTCGCATGTGTCAGGCGAAGGTGGGTCATTCCCTATTGCAGCGCGTCTTCGAGGCGGAGGCTGGAGACAGTGAGGGTGGAATCAACGAGGTTGAGCTGGGGTTCGGCGATTGATTTCGAACAGTAGCATTCGTGAAGGGGGATTGGCAGCGATTTGGGGACGGTTGGTCGACGTTCGATCGTCGAAGTTTGGTTGCGATTTTGTTTAGGTTTAGGGATCATGGGTGCCGCGTTGGACTGGTAGCAGTCAGGTATAGCCTGTTTATTTAGTTTATTTATTTAAAATTTACTAAATATGAATATTCAGGCTTGGGAAGAAATACGTATAGTTTAAAAACAGTTTATATAAATATAAGAATGAAAAGTTTTACAGTTAAGAAATTTTAAAATAATGCATTATTGGAGATTAATTTGTTTAACTAACTTATGTAATTTTTGTAGAAATTGTCAAAGGAGAAATTAGTTTTTAAATTTAGTTTCTTGTTAGAAAATTCTATTAAAAGAAATTTGTTAAAAATAAAAATTCCAGGTTAATTTAATTTTCGAATGGAATTTAAGTATTCAATTTATTCGTATATTAATAGAATTGTATAATTATTTATACAAGGTCAAATAAAGTCGAGAAAACAAACTGGAATGGAAATGAGATGGCAAAATAAAAAGCTAAGGTGAGATCTTCTCACTCAAATTGAATGTGGAATTTTTACAGTTATTGATTGATGATTGACTGTTTGAATGTGCTATTAGATATGATAGGATATATCTATATATATATAGCAGTATATACATATTGGCATATGTATATATTGGATTGATTGATTTCCCGCCTCGTATAGCGGATGAGACCCTATTGCGCCGTTAGTAAGCGGATTTTTATAAAACCTATATACCGCGATAATTCCGTACTGGAGCGGAATTGGTATTGTGCTAACATCTTTGGATGCAGGGAAACAGGTTGGAGGGATCCGACTGGATTCCTCACCCGTAGTTATTTATTTACAGATATTGATGTATATTCTGTTATCATATGATGATATATGATATTTGACTGTTGTGGTGGACTGATTGGTGTTGTTGCATCATCGGATTCAAGTTTTAAAAATAACGACTTTTAATTTAAAAGGATTTGTAAAGTGATCTTTGAAATTATACGTTTTATTAAATTTTTGAAGTGATTTATTTCAAATAAATAAACGTTCAAATTTTAAAGTTATAAAAAATTAAGATCTTTGTGAATTATAACCGAAAAGTAATTTTTGGGATAAATGGTTGATTGATTTATAAAATGGTTTAAATTGAGATTTTAAAATATTATAAACAGTTTACTTAAAAGGTTTATAAAGTGGACATTTTATAAGTTAAAATGTTAGTGTTATAAAACGAGTTTCTATAAGGGTTAAAATGAAGTGTAAACGGGATTTCATAAGTTAATGAAATCTGAAAGTTTTAAATTTTGAGAAGTTTAAAAGAACGATTTCTTTTAAGATAAATGAATTATAAGTTATATTTACTTATAAATTGAATGGGTTATTAAAGAAGATGTATAAATCGAAGTTGTTATAAAATGGAATATAAGAAGGTGAATTTATAAACGTTGGTTTATAAATTCGAAATCAATAGGATTTGATAAATTAAAATGTAAAGGAGATATATTCGCGATTTTGGATAGCGAATTATTATTGAAATAAAACGTGTAGAAAAGATTGAAATATAATTATTGAAGTATATTCACGATTTTGGACAGTGAATATATTATTAAATAAAATGGGTATGTTTCGGGAAAGCGATATTTGAAATGAAGTGATTGTTTTAAAAGATGTTTTAAAAACGTGTGAACTATCGAAATCATAGATTTCAACATTTATTGTTGAAATAGACGTTTTCGAGGAATAAGGAAATGATGGACTATAACACTGTTGTTATAGTAAATGATTTCCGAAAGGAAATGTTTTGATGTAGTATTGGGATTTATATATCTATCTAAATCCGAATCCCTATACTAGTGATTTTGAGTCGTCGTAACGATGTTTTACGCAACATCCGTTTTGACTCAAATAAATGTTAAAATGTATGATTTCCTTAAAGAATGAATATATACTTAATATTGATTTAAGTATATCGAATATTTTCAAATGTTGAAAATAAATGATTTGTGAAATACTTATTATTAAATAAGTATGGAAATGCTTTTCCAATATGAAATGAACTGTTTTGAGATTTTATCTTTTAAAGGATAAAATGAAATGTGGAAATTGAATATTTGAAAATTTGTTTTCAAAACGGTTAAGTGTGGAAATTATATATCTAGTAAAGATATTTTGGAAGATAAAATAATTTGGGAAAATTATTTGGAATCTGATGATGTTGCGCATCTTTATTGATAGTTAAATAACCGACTATCAATAATTACCTTGAGTAGGTATTTGTTGTGAATTGGATGAATTTGAATGCCACACTTATTTTTTAAATAATCGCTCACTATTCGGGTTAACCGGGAAAGGACCATGGGGTCGTATAACCCATTCCGAATATGTGATACGTCGTTATGAATTGCATTTGAAGACCGGTGCTGAAGACCGGATATTTTTGAAAACGGAAGGATTACCGTCGAGTTACTCTACATCGGCTGATCTCCGGTTTAGAGGTTTTATCACCCTTAGTGACGGGAAGTCCTGACGTGATTGAAAATTTATCCGGAAATGCAAGGGCTTCGTGAGAAGTGCCTTCGGTTCTGTTCGATCCCGGAACAGACTTGTATGGATTGTGTGTCTGACGTTACAATTTGAGATATAAAGCTGATTTCTTTCAAATACATTTCTGTTGGTGGCGGAGAATTTATTCTCTTAGCTTAACACCCTTCTCTGAGACGTACGAGCTCAGAGGTTATGTAGTTGAAATTTATCAGCGATATATCCCAATTTGGTAACGTGGCATACTGAGTGTTGCTGTGAAATGATCAGTGTTTGATCATTTGTGATATGATCATTAGTTTGATCTTATATCTTTGTGATCATAGGTTGATCATTTTGTTTGACCCGAAGCAGGGCTTTTTGTAGAAAGCGTAGCTTTGTGGACGAGACTTCGTCGAGCCTCACACCCCGGAAATGGTCGAAACAGGACGAATGCGGCAAGGTTCTAGGGAGTAGCGCCCCTTAGTGTATGTCATTCCTTCTGGATAAAGGTGGTATCATGGTATGGAGCCCAGATACTTAACCTCTGTGGTTACTACATTATTATTATTATCTATGTGGTTTGTTGCGAATCGGGGATCCTCGGGAAGATCGGTGACGATCGGGGGATGGCATACGCGTGTCAGTAGTTACCTATTTTTGCAGAGGTAACCCGGCCTTGTGTTGGCAGAGATCCGGTTAGGTTCTCGGGTCGTCTATTCCAGGGACGTACCCATCGTGGATAGGAAGTTCCTTAGCCTGACCATTTGTTGGAAATCCAAAGAAACAATACGAGCCTTGTACGGTTTTAGTTGTAGAACCTGCCATCTAATATGGCAGCTATAGCAAGCATACTATAATGGTACCTATGCTGGCTAAGATTTATATTCTACTTTCGAAATGTTTTCTACACTATGCACTAATAATAATATCAAAAAGAATTTGATTTTGCGTAGTAAGCATCTTTGACTATCATAAGAAGAAATCTCCTCCAAGTCTGTGTTTGCATTGTGTGTGTGGCGGGAGGTCTTATGGTAGTTTCATTTTCCAAAAGCATTTCGAATTGACTTTAAAATTATCCTGTTGTTTATTTTAAAAGAATAACTATTTTACGATCTCACACCAGTCACCATGACTGACTCGGAGTTTATGGTTTCCCTTCTAAACTCTGGGTGCCCACAAATTTTCCACACGGGCAGCCTAGAGTTATATTATCAGGATATTCTGGATATTCTGGAGCTTGGAGATAAGCTGGATGACGAGACGTAGTATTTGTATCTGATAGTATTTATTCCACTGTGTATTCTGTATGAGGACAAGTTATATAACTGTCCATTGTTGTATATTGACTCTGATGTGATATATGTATAAACTGATAAAATTCTTTGTTTAAAAGATTATTGATTTATCTATTATATATTGTTCCGCTGCGATGTGTAAGATTCTGAATATTGTTTTCTGTTCTGATGTTGTTCTGATGTGTTCTTCTTTCTTTTTCTTCTTTTCTTCTTCTTCTACCTATTTCTTTTTCTTAAAACCCTCACTATTGGAGTTTCCGGCGTTCGATTTCTCGGCAGTCGATAAAGTGAGTATCGATGTTGAATTTTCGAAAGTCGAAATTTTCGGTATGCGACAAAGTGGTACCAGAGCATATGGTTAAGCGACAACCCTGCTCTGTTGGGTGTTACTCATTAGAGATAGAGTCAGCAGTACTCTAGAATGAGTTGAGTGTAATAATAGATATGAGCGCGTATTTGTTATTTGAATATAAAATTGTTTTGTATTGTGATGATTGGTTTATTGAGTGGCATATGAACTTTCATCGGCACAGTCTGCGCAACTGTATCGAAGGGGTTTCTAAACACTTGAATAGAACAATTCGGCACAATATTGTTTTAAATAGGGTAAATGAAATAATTTTACCCAAATCTATTTTTGAGTAGAAAAGAAATTTTTTTTTTCTATGAAAGTACTATAGTATATGGTTGCATGGATGTTAGGAAAGTGATAATGTTGAAATGTTATCATTATTATACGAAATTGAATAAGAAACTGAAATCGTAACTCCAAAGTTAAGAAATAAATTCACATACGAATGAAATTTAAGAATATAAATTATAAATGTGATTTGTAAATTGAAACAGAGTTCCAGAGAATATTTGGAAATGTTTTGAAAATGATTTGAAAATTTTGGAGATTTGGAGGTTTAAATCATTTTTGATTTGAAAATGGATTTCAAAGGTTTTGAAAAGTATTTGGAGAGTTGAAAGCTCTAAACTCTTTTCGGTCGCTGGAAAATAATCCTGATGATGGTGGCCACATCATTAGAATTCATTTTCGGGTTTCCAAAAGAGAAATTGCTATCAAATTGTTTTAAATAGGAGTTGTTTGAAAATTTGGGTTTTGTTTGGAAATTAAAAGGATAATTTGAATTGTTGTCAAATGGTTTTGAAAAAGTGGAAACGACTTTGGAATCCTATTTAAAATACTTACGAAATATTAATAAGTTGATAACTTATACAGTTGAATTTTGGTAGAATAAATTTAACTTAAAGATGAAGTTAAATAAATGTAAGTACAAATGAATCAATTGTGATTTAATGAAAGCGAAATTGAAAGTTAAATTAGTGAAATTAAACCTTGAATTGTGAACTAAATAAAAGGGATGGTTCGAATTTAAAGATGAATTCAAGTAAGAATAAATAAATTTTAAATGAAGGGAATTCACAATTGTACGTGAATAAGATTAGAACTGAATGTTGAAAACGAATGTGAATAAATGAATTAGAATTGAAATGGATTAGTAACTGAAACTAATTTAAAATAGTGCGGTTATGAATGAAAGATAACTGATAAATTCAATATTCAGAAGTAAAATAGAATTCAAATTGAATTGTAATTGTGAATTGAATTCAAATGAAAAATTGAAATGAAAAATTTAATGAAATAGATATGTAGCTTCAATAGTGAAGTAATGATGATATAAGCAGTTATATTGAAATTTTTGTAACAGAATTTGCAAAATGGTTTGAATGTGTAACTAGATATTATGGCTAGTAGATATACAGGTGTAAATGAATTGGATTTGATTTCGAAGATAATTTGAATTGCTCGAAAAGGTATGTATTTGAGTTTTAATATGAGTTTTTGATGATTTCTCTCTAGCCGCTTGGCTTTTTCTTTTCTTTTTTTGAAATCTGAGAGTCCGTAGGGACGTTTTGTAGTCGTGCCGTATTAGCCGCGCAAAGGAGACGCTGGCGAAATTTTTCGAAATTTCCGAGTGTTAGAAAATTTTTGAGAAATTTTTGAAAGTTAAAATTTGAATTTAAGTTTAAATTTGAATTTTGAAGTAAAACAATGATGTTGAAACTTATAATTGAAGTTGAAATTTAGTTGATGAATAACGAATCCTTAGTAGGAAGATTTGTTTTGATAGATAGATAAAAACAATTGAATTGTGAAAAATAGTAGACGAGTTAAGGACATTTTTTCCTAACTTGTAATTTCGAGGACGAAATTCTTTTAAGGGGGGAAGTCTGTAACGACCCAGAATTTTGACCAAATTAAATTGAGAATATTTAAATTAATTTTAAATATTTGAACGATGATTTAATTTGAATCCCCGATATTACATTTGAATTTGACGATTAAATTATAAAATTTAATCGATTGAAGTCGAATAAAAATTTGAGTCTTCAATTTAAAGCTGAAGAAAAATATTTCGAAAACTGTTAAAATTCGTATTGATAATACTGGAGATAATAGAAGCTTCAGAACCGAATTTCGAATTGATTTGATCAGTTTTGAAATTTATATCGTTTAACCGATATTTAAAATAGTCATTTTTCAAACAGTCTCGGAATTCGACGAGACCAGTTCCATTGGATCCGCAATATTGAATTATTATCGGATTTCAATTTTCGTATTTTTCAGAGTTAATACGTGACCGTACGATATGCAAACGCATCAGAATAAGATTAAATTCAAATTCATTTTTTATTTAAATATTTGGTCAACTCAGCACACTATCTTCCCGTTGTTTACGCCAAAAACATGCCGAGCATCACGGGGAGGAATCGTGGAGAACATGCGATCTTCAATTTTAAATAACAGTTCGTTCCTTCTCTTTTGTTCTGCTCAAATCAAAAGAAAAATGGCGACATCCCCTTTTCCTTTCTCTCGTTCTCCCCTTCAATTCTCAGATAAACAAATTCTTACTCCAGTAAAATAAAAGCAGATCCCCCTTTTTAAAACCTTATCACGAAATCTTTCAAAACAATGATGGCCGCGTACTCGAAACAAGATGGGGGAAAAGCGTGCGTTCGTGCGCGCGATGGTAGCGCTCAGACGGAGACGCGAGGGTAGTTTCGATCGCAGCCTGATGAGGAGTTGCGAGGGTTAACTCGCGAGCTAATCGCGTCGTTCGCGAGGGGTTCTCGAAGGGCAGCTCGCGTTGGCAAAAGGGGGAAGCAGTGGGTGGGTTCTCGAATCGCGATGGGGCCAGTGAGCGACAAGTTCGCGAGTTCAGGTGGTGATGGTGCGGCGTCGCATGTGTCAGGCGAAGGTGGGTCATTCCCTATTGCAGCGCGTCTTCGAGGCGGAGGCTGGAGACAGTGAGGGTGGAATCAACGAGGTTGAGCTGGGGTTCGGCGATTGATTTCGAACAGTAGCATTCGTGAAGGGGGATTGGCAGCGATTTGGGGACGGTTGGTCGACGTTCGATCGTCGAAGTTTGGTTGCGATTTTGTTTAGGTTTAGGGATCATGGGTGCCGCGTTGGACTGGTAGCAGTCAGGTATAGCCTGTTTATTTAGTTTATTTATTTAAAATTTACTAAATATGAATATTCAGGCTTGGGAAGAAATACGTATAGTTTAAAAACAGTTTATATAAATATAAGAATGAAAAGTTTTACAGTTAAGAAATTTTAAAATAATGCATTATTGGAGATTAATTTGTTTAACTAACTTATGTAATTTTTGTAGAAATTGTCAAAGGAGAAATTAGTTTTTAAATTTAGTTTCTTGTTAGAAAATTCTATTAAAAGAAATTTGTTAAAAATAAAAATTCCAGGTTAATTTAATTTTCGAATGGAATTTAAGTATTCAATTTATTCGTATATTAATAGAATTGTATAATTATTTATACAAGGTCAAATAAAGTCGAGAAAACAAACTGGAATGGAAATGAGATGGCAAAATAAAAAGCTAAGGTGAGATCTTCTCACTCAAATTGAATGTGGAATTTTTACAGTTATTGATTGATGATTGACTGTTTGAATGTGCTATTAGATATGATAGGATATATCTATATATATATAGCAGTATATACATATTGGCATATGTATATATTGGATTGATTGATTTCCCGCCTCGTATAGCGGATGAGACCCTATTGCGCCGTTAGTAAGCGGATTTTTATAAAACCTATATACCGCGATAATTCCGTACTGGAGCGGAATTGGTATTGTGCTAACATCTTTGGATGCAGGGAAACAGGTTGGAGGGATCCGACTGGATTCCTCAGCCGTAGTTATTTATTTACAGATATTGATGTATATTCTGTTATCATATGATGATATATGATATTTGACTGTTGTGGTGGACTGATTGGTGTTGTTGCATCATCGGATTCAAGTTTTAAAAATAACGACTTTTAATTTAAAAGGATTTGTAAAGTGATCTTTGAAATTATACGTTTTATTAAATTTTTGAAGTGATTTATTTCAAATAAATAAACGTTCAAATTTTAAAGTTATAAAAAATTAAGATCTTTGTGAATTATAACCGAAAAGTAATTTTTGGGATAAATGGTTGATTGATTTATAAAATGGTTTAAATTGAGATTTTAAAATATTATAAACAGTTTACTTAAAAGGTTTATAAAGTGGACATTTTATAAGTTAAAATGTTAGTGTTATAAAACGAGTTTCTATAAGGGTTAAAATGAAGTGTAAACGGGATTTCATAAGTTAATGAAATCTGAAAGTTTTAAATTTTGAGAAGTTTAAAAGAACGATTTCTTTTAAGATAAATGAATTATAAGTTATATTTACTTATAAATTGAATGGGTTATTAAAGAAGATGTATAAATCGAAGTTGTTATAAAATGGAATATAAGAAGGTGAATTTATAAACGTT
The DNA here is from genome assembly GCA_030737815.1 of Allium fistulosum. NCBI lineage: Eukaryota > Viridiplantae > Streptophyta > Magnoliopsida > Asparagales > Amaryllidaceae > Allium > Allium fistulosum. Next base: position 77,031,183 of record CM060908.1, on the reverse strand, counting down.
GGTTTATAAATTCGAAATCAATAGGATTTGATAAATTAAAATGTAAAGGAGATATATTCGCGATTTTGGATAGCGAATTATTATTGAAATAAAACGTGTAGAAAAGATTGAAATATAATTATTGAAGTATATTCACGATTTTGGACAGTGAATATATTATTAAATAAAATGGGTATGTTTCGGGAAAGCGATATTTGAAATGAAGTGATTGTTTTAAAAGATGTTTTAAAAACGTGTGAACTATCGAAATCATAGATTTCAACATTTATTGTTGAAATAGACGTTTTCGAGGAATAAGGAAATGATGGACTATAACACTGTTGTTATAGTAAATGATTTCCGAAAGGAAATGTTTTGATGTAGTATTGGGATTTATATATCTATCTAAATCCGAATCCCTATACTAGTGATTTTGAGTCGTCGTAACGATGTTTTACGCAACATCCGTTTTGACTCAAATAAATGTTAAAATGTATGATTTCCTTAAAGAATGAATATATACTTAATATTGATTTAAGTATATCGAATATTTTCAAATGTTGAAAATAAATGATTTGTGAAATACTTATTATTAAATAAGTATGGAAATGCTTTTCCAATATGAAATGAACTGTTTTGAGATTTTATCTTTTAAAGGATAAAATGAAATGTGGAAATTGAATATTTGAAAATTTGTTTTCAAAACGGTTAAGTGTGGAAATTATATATCTAGTAAAGATATTTTGGAAGATAAAATAATTTGGGAAAATTATTTGGAATCTGATGATGTTGCGCATCTTTATTGATAGTTAAATAACCGACTATCAATAATTACCTTGAGTAGGTATTTGTTGTGAATTGGATGAATTTGAATGCCACACTTATTTTTTAAATAATCGCTCACTATTCGGGTTAACCGGGAAAGGACCATGGGGTCGTATAACCCATTCCGAATATGTGATACGTCGTTATGAATTGCATTTGAAGACCGGTGCTGAAGACCGGATATTTTTGAAAACGGAAGGATTACCGTCGAGTTACTCTACATCGGCTGATCTCCGGTTTAGAGGTTTTATCACCCTTAGTGACGGGAAGTCCTGACGTGATTGAAAATTTATCCGGAAATGCAAGGGCTTCGTGAGAAGTGCCTTCGGTTCTGTTCGATCCCGGAACAGACTTGTATGGATTGTGTGTCTGACGTTACAATTTGAGATATAAAGCTGATTTCTTTCAAATACATTTCTGTTGGTGGCGGAGAATTTATTCTCTTAGCTTAACACCCTTCTCTGAGACGTACGAGCTCAGAGGTTATGTAGTTGAAATTTATCAGCGATATATCCCAATTTGGTAACGTGGCATACTGAGTGTTGCTGTGAAATGATCAGTGTTTGATCATTTGTGATATGATCATTAGTTTGATCTTATATCTTTGTGATCATAGGTTGATCATTTTGTTTGACCCGAAGCAGGGCTTTTTGTAGAAAGCGTAGCTTTGTGGACGAGACTTCGTCGAGCCTCACACCCCGGAAATGGTCGAAACAGGACGAATGCGGCAAGGTTCTAGGGAGTAGCGCCCCTTAGTGTATGTCATTCCTTCTGGATAAAGGTGGTATCATGGTATGGAGCCCAGATACTTAACCTCTGTGGTTACTACATTATTATTATTATCTATGTGGTTTGTTGCGAATCGGGGATCCTCGGGAAGATCGGTGAAGATCGGGGGATGGCATACGCGTGTCAGTAGTTACCTATTTTTGCAGAGGTAACCCGGCCTTGTGTTGGCAGAGATCCGGTTAGGTTCTCGGGTCGTCTATTCCAGGGACGTACCCATCGTGGATAGGAAGTTCCTTAGCCTGACCATTTGTTGGAAATCCAAAGAAACAATACGAGCCTTGTACGGTTTTAGTTGTAGAACCTGCCATCTAATATGGCAGCTATAGCAAGCATACTATAATGGTACCTATGCTGGCTAAGATTTATATTCTACTTTCGAAATGTTTTCTACACTATGCACTAATAATAATATCAAAAAGAATTTGATTTTGCGTAGTAAGCATCTTTGACTATCATAAGAAGAAATCTCCTCCAAGTCTGCGTTTGCATTGTGTGTGTGGCGGGAGGTCTTATGGTAGTTTCATTTTCCAAAAGCATTTCGAATTGACTTTAAAATTATCCTGTTGTTTATTTTAAAAGAATAACTGTTTTACGATCTCACACCAGTCACCATGACTGACTCGGAGTTTATGGTTTCCCTTCTAAACTCTGGGTGCCCACAAATTTTCCACACGGGCAGCCTAGAGTTATATTATCAGGATATTCTGGATATTCTGGAGCTTGGAGATAAGCTGGATGACGAGACGTAGTATTTGTATCTGATAGTATTTATTCCGCTGTGTATTCTGTATGAGGACAAGTTATATAACTGTCCATTGTTGTATATTGACTCTGATGTGATATATGTATAAACTGATAAAATTCTTTGTTTAAAAGATTATTGATTTATCTATTATATATTGTTCCGCTGCGATGTGTAAGATTCTGAATATTGTTTTCTGTTCTGATGTTGTTCTGATGTGTTCTTCTTTCTTTTTCTTCTTTTCTTCTTCTTCTACCTATTTCTTTTTCTTAAAACCCTCACTATTGGAGTTTCCGGCGTTCGATTTCTCGGCAGTCGATAAAGTGAGTATCGATGTTGAATTTTCGAAAGTCGAAATTTTCGGTATGTGACACCAACCTTCCAGGCATCAAAACATCGCCTATCACCAAAACGTGCATGTGCACGTGCACAGCCAAACGCTCCACCTCCGACCATCGCCAGTATCTCCCACACACCCACGATCGTTAGCATCATTGATCCAAACATCACAATTTCAAAGATATACTCGAAATCGAAAAACGAGCCTACCAGTACAGACTAAGACAGAGATCTCCGACCTAACTCGCCTCGTCCAGGCGACGCCGATCACCAGCAACCACGAAACTTCGTCCACACCTTCGCCTTGATCTCCAGCTCCAGTTCGCCTTCGTCCTGATCAACTCGATGCACTAGAGAAGAAGTAGTAATCCCACTTTTCGACTCCGACTGAAACTGACATAAAACCCTATTCTGACATCGTCCAACCTCCACGATGAACCAGGAAATTTCTGGTCATTTTTCCCGTGATCTTCATCCCTCAACCTACCTCCGACATCAATCACGATCCTTAAATCATCGCCATTCATCGGAATTTGAAGAAAATACCAAAACTAATCAACTGGAGATAACTCGCCATCCATTAACTTAAAAATCATAATTTCCTTTTCTAAATTCATTACTTGCAAGTACTAATCAGATTTTAAAATCAAAGTTTTAAATTAACAAGTTCGAATTTTACCCATTCTTTGATTTTCCACTGTAAACTTTAAATTTCGAGTTAAATATTTATCATATATTCTTGAATCTATTTTTAAATTCTAAAGTATATAGTTAGAAACCTTTTTTTTATTAACACAACCTAGACTGAAATCAAATGGATGCCAAGATATGGATTTTTCTAATAAAAAAATGAAGCCTGTATTTAGATAAAACAGGGATATCTATATAAACAGTCATGTACATCTTTATATCTACATACTTATAAACATGCAACCAAAATTTTACTAAATCATTTCAGTACATCTCAGATCATACTACTGGAATCAAGATATATAGTTCAAGGTCTTATAAAAGAAGAGATTACTCAAATAGAAGATAACAGAGCAATTAACAATGAACTCAGACATACATACTTCAATCCTCACATACATACAGTATACACACATATAAATGAACATGCAAATATACTTCATTCAGAAATCATTCGAAAGCAATTCAAATTCATTTTAACTTTTGAAAAAGATGTTTACTCACCTATTTCAAAAAGCCAGAGCTTTGAAACTGAATTCCCTTTGAAATCTGGAATACTTGTTTTGATTTCTTTTAAACTTGAAAAGCTTTTGAAAACTTGCTGTTGCCTCAGATTATATTGCATAAACCCTTGGAAATAATTACTGGCTTTAAAGAACAAATGGTTCCAGCTCTTGATTAAACATCTCAGCTTGGTTTAGAGAATGGCTACAGAGATTTTGAACTGGAAATTGGTTACAGGTCTGAGAACAATGGCTTCAGGTTGTATATTTTTGGTTTGAGAAATGAATTTAGCTTTTGGTTGTGAGATGATTTTGGTTTGAATAATTATCTGGTTTTGGTTTTGAAGATGATCATTTCAGTTTGTAGATTTTCTGATTTTGGTTTGTGGAGATGATTTCAGATTTGGTTTGAAGATGATTTCGGTTTGAATAATTATCTGGTTTTAGCTTTGTCTTTGTTTAGAAATGAGATTAGAAAAGAAAAAAGGAAATAGAGATGTAGGCTTTTATAAACTTAATTTTATGATTTATTAAAAATCAAAGAAAATGATAATAAAATGACACTTGTCTCTACCATTCTTATTGTGTTAACACATGTTACTTAAGATGCTTAGAACTTAACACTTGTCCTAATTTATTTTTAAAAAGAGTTTTAAAACTTTTATATGTATTTCCTAAATAGATAAATACATATCTTTTTAAATAAATGCTTTTCTATATTATAAATAAATAAAACCTTTGAAAGAAAAATAAAATAAAAACCCATTTATATTCTAAAAATCATATACAATGTATTTCATTCATTTTTAAGTGTAAAAATATCTTTTGTATTTATTTACTATTAAATAAACACTTTCTAAATTTATATATACAAAATCTCTTTAAGGAAGACAAAAAAATAAAATAAAAGCCTTATTTTAAATAAAAGTCTTGTTCATATATTTTATACCCAAATATATTAAAACAATACTTATTAATTTTAGAAATGATAAATCTATTAAAAATCAAATTTATAAAATAACATAATTTAAACAATTATTCTTATTACAAATCAATCTATACCATAATTAAAACATCTTATTATTATATTATTTGGTTATTTATATTAATATTATCAATTTAAATAATTTAAATTTAGAGATTACCACATTTTAAATTCCTCGAAATCCCGGGATATCACATTGGCTCTAGGCGAAACTTAGCATATATTGTAAATTTATTTACAGAATCACTTTCGTTCGAGTTTAATCTCTTCCTTTTGACTCGATTTCCTTTGAACTTTGGAACGTTCCCTACGGTTCCAAAATTCATACTTGTCTCTCTATTGGTATTCTTTTGATTCTGGAGTATCCCATAACTCCACTTCGAAAGATCTCTATAAGAATAGGCGATCCCGCCGATCTTTGAATGTTTTGTAAAGGGGTGAAACTCCTTTACAATTGGCATTGATTCACCGAAGATTTATATATCACTCGGTTTAGATGCTGTTATCTCTTGATATGCCGAATTCTATCTCTGGCGATCAAATGTCGATTTGCCTTAGATTTCTGCATCGATTATATTTTGAAGTCACGGTTGACTCTAGGGTCATCCGCAATTTATAAAAATATATCTATCTTCTATTTTGAAATTTAATTATCTCATCTTCGTTCGAGCCTATCTTCGAATCAGAATTCTATTTGGTTAGAGTCCCTCTAATTTGAATCTCTATCTTCATTTTGAAATATATTCTTAAATCATCCTTTGAAGAATCGGGTTTGTTTGTATTTTAGAAATTGCTTTATAAATCGATATTATTATTTTGATAAGTATGATTATATTCTATATATAAAAGAGAAAATGTTTTCAATAAAGATTATATACCCTTTTTAAAATGAGAATTTGAGGTTTAGAAAGGATTTGTAATTTTGAAAAAAACTATATAAGAAATTTGATTTATCTAAAAATGATTTATAACTGAAGGATTCTAAATTTGAAATTCGAGAATTGAACCCCGGTGTTTTGAAATTGGTTTTAGGATTTTGAAATATATAATAATAATATGATTTAAAAGTATTTTTCCGAATAAGAAATGTTTCAAATGATTTTAATGAGTTTCGAATGATTTCGAAGAAATTTCAAAAGAAGTTTGAGAAAATAGAAGTCCAGAACTCACTTATGTCGCTGGAAAATAATTTCGGTGATGAGTGCACGCATCATCGACATTGATTTTCGAGTTTCAGAGTGGGGGATAGACCACTTCAGTAGCTTTGCTATGCGAGTGATTTTGTGAAACCATTTTGATTTCAAATTCTGAAGTAAGATTTGATATTTGAAAGATATATGTATATATATATTTGAAATGATTTGAAGTAAGTCGGTGTTCAATCATTGAGTTTCGGATTTGAAACCTGTCTTTTGAAATTGATTTACTGATTTTGTTGATTTCCAACTCTTGAATTTGAAAATGATTTCTTCAACTATTTCGAAGGTTCGAGCACTTCCAAATCAAGGTTAACTTTTCAAAGCTAAGAAATTTTGAAAAGTATAAAGTATATAAGTTGGTGTGTATGTTAAAGTATGTAGTAATATGATTTAAATAAGTTGAAACTGTTTTATTAATTAAATGAATAAGGCAATTTTAAAATTTTCTAATATGAAATTTAGATTTGAAATGTTTTGAAAAGAATTTGGTCTTCAAAATATTTTGAATAAAATTTAGTTTAAATGTTGTAACTTAGTAACATCTTTATGAAACTATATATTTAACAAGTTGGAATAAATATATAGGTTGTACGTATGCTGTTTTATTCGCATAATTAATTTGATCCAGGTTTGAATACACAAGTTCGAGGTGAATTACACCATTTCGTGTTAGGATTTTTCATTCGATTCTTAATGGCGAATATTTGATATGAATTTTGGGCTCGATTCTAGAATTTTCTATCATAGTATATGGCTATGCAAGGATACTGATGGCTTCAAGTCGAGAAACCATATCGAAATCCGCATTAGGGAAGTCGAATGGACAATACTAGTTCGAAAGCGAACTTGTGTGATCGAGCGAGCGATCAAATGTGATTTTGCGAAATGATGACGTATGTACATCTTATGTTCTAATATCATTGATACATTTTGACGCTGAAATTGAAAGCTGTCGGGTTAGAATATCTTTGCTTACTAAAAGAAAATTTCCAATTTAAATTACAAAGATATATAACCCATAAAAGCAAAGATATTCAATCCCATATGGCTCTTCATGCAGCGAAATTTATTTTGTAAAATTTGATCCTTATATAAGATGGACCTTATGTAGGTATAAGATTGATTTTGAAAACCATTGATTTTCGAAATGAATTGGTTGACTTAAATGATATTGATTTAGAAACTTGGATTATTTCCTAAATTTATTATGTTGGAAACTTTGAAACTAAAGATATTTAAATTGAGAAGAAATAATTTGGTGGGATTGTATATGATTTTGAAACTGAACCGATATTGAAACAAATTGAAATTTGAGAACCTTATTCTTTACTAAATATCTGATTTGGGAGTTATCGAACTTATATAAAAATTGGTTTGTATAAGTATGATGTTGATTCGAAAACTATGGATTTGAAAAGGTACTCAATTTGAAAAGTGAAATCCTATATAATTGTAACGACCCAGGATTTTTGACAATTAAAATTCGAATATTTAATTGATTTTAAATATTAATAAATGGAATTTAGAAGTCGAATGATTTATTTTTCGAATATTGGATTTAATTTGATAATTTAATCGATAGATTAAATAGTGAAATTCCAGAGATAATTGAAAATCGAGTTGAAAATGATTTGTAAGACTTTATTAAATCATACTGGAGTTACAGAGATGTTGCAGGACTTTTAAAACCGAATTAAAAGTAAATCTGTGAAAATCGAATATTTTAATATTAGATTATCGATTGAAAAATAGCCAATTTTCGAACAGTCTCAGAATTGAACGAAACCAGTTCCATTTGATCCGTAATAGTTAGTTATTATCGGATTTCAATTTTCGTAATGTTTGGAGTGATCGTTTAGCCGTACGATAAACAAACGCACTGAAATTAAATCGGAAATTTAATTTAATAAACTGGTCCAAAAAGCTATCTTCTCCATACGATCGAATTTGAAGCCGAAACCTTTTCCATTGTGTTCGGAATAGGCGTATAACCTTACGAACGCCTGGCGGTACACCTTGATAGGAAGTTAAAAATTTCGTGTTGGGTTTGTCGAGATAATTTGAATTTGAATTTAAATTAAAATATATTTATAACCTAAGTCAACCCAGTTAAAATTCTTTCCCATCAGCTTTTCGTTTCAGCCAACCTACTCTGAAATAAGCCACCCTAGTAATCGATTATGCCTCCTTCTCTCGTTTGAATCACGCAACCTATCTCTTCAAGAAATTGAAGCAAATCAAAATAAGCATCTTCATTCAGAAAGAAAAAAAGGGCTGAAGTAAAGTATACTCGCGTTCAAAGGAAAAAAAAATGGCAGACCAAGAATTGCGAAAAAATACATCTCCAGTTTTTAACGAAATCGTTCCTCCTTTTCAAATTAAATCGCATGCCCTCTTTCCCGGTTCGATTTCGTTTGATTTCCCTAATCGCGTGCATTCGAGCAAGGACTGCTCACTCTCGCGCGCGCGTTCATCAGTGACAACTAGCATAGGGTTTCGGCGAGCGGTAGAGGAGGCGAACGCGGCAGCATCAGCGAGGTGGTTTCGAAGGCTAGGGTTCATACACGCGACCGGAGGCAAGTGTGTGGTTGTGGTCGCGATTTGGGTTGGGTTCGACGTTGGTGGGTCGCGATTCAAATCACGACGAGGACGAGAGGTCGAAGCAGCAGCCAGGGGAGGCTCGCGCGAGCACTCGCGTAGGGATGGGTTCTGTTTGGAATGGAGGTCGCGAGGGTGTCGAGTGGCCTGGCGAATCGATGGTGGCAAGTTGGTCGATTTTGGAAAATCACGTCACCACGATGGGCGATGTCAGCTCAGAGGCGAAGCCGATAGGCTTTCGTGATGCTCCGGGTGTTGTCGTGAAGGTCGGGGATCATTGAGGCAGTGATGAGATGGGGCTTTAGTCGTTGCTTTAGATGGTGGTCGCGATGCCTAGGCAGCTACCAAGCTCTGAGAGATGTTATCGAGTCAGCGAGGTGAGGTTTTACAAATTTCTTTGATTTAAATTTATTTAATCCATGTACAAATATACAGGATACAAGAAAAATTGGGATGATAGGACAGTAAACTGTAAATCAGAGAAAATATTTATGTAGAAAGATTTTTGAAATTATATATATATATTTCAGTAAGATTTATAAAACGATTTATTTTCTCCAATATCTAGATTTATATACATAAGTGTTTATTTAGGGAATAGGAATTTTAAAACGATATGAAGTTTAGAAATAATTAGATTCTTGAAATCTATAAATTGTTTTTGTTGCTGAAAACAATTATGAAAAGGAAATTTAACAATTAGTTAATTCAATCTATAAAAATGGAAATTGAATTGTTCGATTTAATTTGAATATTTATAAATTGTATAATTATTTATACAAGGTCTAAAACGGTGAAGAAAACAAACTGGATTGGAAATGAATTGCAAATTAAAAAAGCAAAGGTGAGATCTTCTCACTCAATTTGAAAAGTGGAAATTTTCAGTTATTGATTTGATTGACTGTTTGGATGTGTATTAGATATAGTAGGATATACCTATATATATAGCAATATATACATATTGGCATATGTATATATTGGATTGATTGATTTCCCGCCTCGTATAGCGGATGAGACCCTATTGCGCCGTTAGTAAGCGGATGATATTTTATAAAACCCATATACCGCGATATTCCACCTCGAAGTGGAATTGGTATTGTGCTAACATCCGTGGATGCAGGGAAACAGGTTGGAGGGATCCAACAGGATTCCTCAAAACATTTGAATTGATTTCATATGTTGTTTAATTGATTATTTATAATCTGTGTATGATTATATCTGTGATTGAATGTATTGAGAGCTAAAATTTAGCCGAATGTATTTTTGGTATCGTTGGATACCAGAAATAAATGAAATTGGATTTCTGAAATTAAAATTGAATTTTAGATGGTTTGGAAGAATAAAAGAATTTATTTTAAAGGAGATAAATTTGTTTGAAATCAAATTGATAATTGGTTGGGTATTTGAAATAAATAAATAATTTGTGAAATCGATATAAAAATCTATTTGGTGTTTTGGAAAAAAAAATTGATTTTTGTGTTGGAAATAAATTTGGGAATCGATTTGTAAAATGATTTGGTAATTGGGATTAAAAGTTAAAATCAATTTGAAATGTGATTCGGTGTTTAAGTAAATTCAGAAATCAATTTGGAATTCGATTTGGATTTGAAATAAAAATGGAGAAATCAATTTTTAAAGTTGATTCGGGGTTGAAAATAAATATTTGGAAAATGATTTGAAAATCGTGTAAAAGTGGATTTTTGGGAATGTAAATTCCGAATAGAAGTTGTAAAGGAAAGGGAAATTTGTTTTAAAAAAATAAATATTGATTTATTTTTAGAAGTGTGGAAAATATGGTTTTAAATCGGATTTTCAAAGTGATGAAGTGTGGAAATAAATTTACAAATTTGAAATGTAAATTTGAAATAAATCGATAAGGATTTATCTAATTGGTTTAAATGGACCATAATAGGATTTGAAATTAATTTTCAAACGTGAAGTATGAAATATGATTTGAAATTGATTTTCAAATGTGAAGTGTGGAAATATGTATATCTTGTGAAAAGATTTGAAATTAAATAAATAATTTGGGAAAAATTATTTGAATTGGATGATTGTTATGAATGTTATTGATAGTTAAATAACCGACTATCAATATTTGTCTTTGAAATGACACTTGATTTGTTTTAAAACAAACGCTCATTATTCGGTTAAGCCGGGAGAGGACCTTTGTGTCATATAACCCATTCCGAATAGTGATACGTCGCGAATGGACAGCATTTGAAGACCGGTGTGAAGACCGGATATTTGTGAAAATGAAAGGACAACCTGTCGAATGTCTCTGCACCGAGTTGCTCCGGTATAGAGATTTATATCACTCTTTTTGTGATGGGAAGTCCGAACGTGATTAGTGAATATCCGGATTGCAAGGGCTTCTTTGGAAGTGCCTTCGGTTCCGTTCGATCCCGGAACAGACTTGTATGGATGTGTGTCTGACGTTACACTTTGAGATGTAAAGCTGGTTTCTATCAAATACATTTCTGTTGGTGGCGGAGAATTTATTCTCTTAGCTTAACACCCTTCTCTGAGACATACGAGCTCAGAGGTTATGTAGTTGATGGTTACTAGTGATACATTCCCAAATTGGTAATGTGGCACACGAAGTGCTGTTGATCAATTGTGGATCAAAGCGTTGCTTTGTGAAAAAGCGTGGCTTTGTGAAAAAGCGTAGCTTTATGGACGAGACTTCGTCGAGCCTCACAACCCGGTAATGGTCAAAACAGGAATGTGCGGCAAAGGTTTGTAGGGGTAGCGCCCCTAGGGTATGCCATTTCCTTCTGGATAAAAGGTGATATCATGGTATGGAGCCCAGATATTTTACCTATGTGGATTATATTTTGCGGCTGTTGCTTTTCGATTGAGGATCCTCGGATAAAGGTCGGTAACGACCGGGGGATGGCATAGCTCGTGTGTTAGTTACCTAGTTACAGCTCGGTTAGAGCGTGAGGTAGCATCGGCCTTTTATTTGCGGAGATCCGGTTAGGATCCGGGGCGTCTTTCCAGAGGCGTTTCTATTTCGGTGTAAGGAAGTTCCTTAGCCTGATCATTTGTTGGAAATCCAAAGAAACAATACGAACCCTGTACGGTTTTTATTTGTATTACCTGCTATGGAATGTGGCGGTAACCTGCTACTGAACGTAGTAGCTATAGTAGACATACAACAATTGTTGTATGTTGGCTAAGATTGATATTATACTTTCGAAATGTTTTTCACACTAGACATTAATAATAATATCAATTGATTTGCGTAGTAAGCATTTTTGACTATCATAAGGGGAAATCTCCTCCAATTCTGCGTTTGCATTGTGTGTGTGGTGGGAGGCCTTATGGTAGTTTCATTTTCCCAAAAGCATTGCGAAGTTGTTTTATTTTCTTTGCGAAAATAACTGTTTTACGATCTCACACCAGTCACCATGACTGACTCGGAGTTTATTGTTCCCTTTCTAAACTCTGGGTGCCCATAATTTTCCACACGGGCAGCCTAGAGTTATTGTTATCAGGATATTCTGGATATTCTGGAGCTTTGGAGATGAGCTGGATGGCGAAGCGTACTATCGTACTTGTTATTTATTCCGTTGTGTATTCTGTATAACTGTCCATTGTTGTAAACTCTGATGATTGATGTATGTATAAACTGATATAGTCTTTTGTTTTAAAGATTATTGATTTATCTATTATATATTGTTCCGCTGCGAAATGTGAGATTCTGATAATTGTTTCTGATTCTGTTTCTGTTCTTTCTTTTTCTTCTATCTTTTCTTCTACCTCTTCTTTTAACCCTAAAGTTTCGCGTTTCCGCCATTCGATTATTCGACAATTTGGTACAGTGGACGTATCGGTGTCGAGTTTTCGGAAGACGGATTTGCGGGTCTTTACAAGTGGTATCAGAGCATCCGGTTAAGCGACAACCCTGCTCTGTTGGGTGTTACTCATTAGAGATAGAGTCAGTAGTACTCTAGAATGAGTGTGAGTGTAATAATAGATATGAGCGCGTATTTGTTAGTGAATACAAAATTTGTTTTGTATTGTGTTGACTTATCGGTTGATTGTTTATAGATTCTGGTCGATGCAGGGTGGCCAACTGTAATCGATAGGGGTTTCTAAACTCTTAAACAAGATAAACCGACACAGTATTGTTTTAAATAGGGTAAATGAAATAATTTTGCCCAAAACTATTTTTGTATAGAAAAGAAATGATTTTCTATGAATTATAGTAGTATATGGATGCTTGGTTGTTAGGAAGAGATAATATTGAATTATTATTGTTATATGGAATTGAATAAGAAATTAAAATGGTATAACCAAAATTTTGAAGATAAATTCATTTAACAAATGAAGTTTATAAATCTGAATTGAAGAAGATAATGAAATAAAATCCATATACAAATGAGATTTGTAAGAGTAAATTGTAAATGTAATTTACAGATTGAAATAGAATTCCAGAAAGAATATTTGAAATAAATTCACAAATGGAATGTAAATAAGTTGATAACTTATAAAATATTTGAAATCTAATTGGAATGAGATTCAAATTGAAAATGAATGAATTTGTGAATGAACAAATGAAACTACATTTGTAAATAAGTGAATTGGAATTGAAAAATGAAATGAGATTGATTTGAATCAAGTGAAAAAAAAAATCCAAACTTGAAGGAATAAAATGAAATGGATTGAATTCAAGTAAACTAACTTGATAAATTATTAATTCATGAAATAATGAATTAGAGGTTTAATTGGTTAAATTGAAGTTGAATAAAATGGATTGGATTTGGATATAAATTCAAGTAAGAAAGAAAAATAAATTGAAATTTCCTTGTTGTTGATAAAATAAATTCGAGACGAATTGAATATGGAAATTTGAAATTTTGAATGGATGAGTGAATATACTAATTAAATTAGTAGATGGAATAGATTTGAATGGTTTTCAATGAGATTTGATTAATGAAATGCCAATTAAAATTGAATGGAATCAATTGGAAATGAAATACTATACATATATGACATATGTTTTCCAAACTAAGGATATGAAAAAGTACCTTCCATTAAAAAATTGTGAAGGTATTGGAACTCAGTATGAGTATCCGTTTGATCGTGATGGGATCATATTGATTGATCACGACGTATGCCACAGCGAAATTCGAGGGGCGAGATGCCTATGGTTACAAGCGATTCCACTGGGATAGTGGCGCAACCGCCGTGTGAACTACGATCTATGGCAACAACCATGGCGAAATTTAAGAGATGAGAAATCTACGGTTACGAGCGATTCTACTGGGATAGTAGCGAAACCGCCGGGTAAACTGTAATCCATGGGGGAACGTGCTTTCCATATCCATTTTTTTAAAAGGATTTTTTAGTGATTTCAAATTGAATTTGAGATAAAGGTAAATGGAACCCAATATTCAGAATTAGAATATGAATCGAATTCAAGTAAAAGCTGAATGGAAAATCTGAATGAAAAATCTGAAGATAAAATGAATTCAAATTGAATTGAAATAGTAAAGTAAATTCAAATGAAATTGGAAATGCAAAAATTGAATGAAAATAGATATGTAACTTCAATAGTGAAGTAAAAATGTATAAGAAGCATACATTGAAAATTGTGTAATGGAATTTGCAAAATGGTTTGAATATTGTAACTAGATATTATGGCTAGTAGGATATATACAGGTGTATATGGAATTGGATTAAATTTTGAAGATAATTTGAATTTGCTCGACAAAAAGGTACGTATTTGAATTTCAGTATGAAATTTGATGAGTTTCTGATTTTGCCACTTGGCATTTTGTTTTCTTTTGAGATATGGGAGTCCGTAGGGACGTTTTGTAGTCGTACCGTATTAGCCGCGCAAAGGAGACGCTGGCGAAATTTTTCGAAAATTTCGAGTGTTAGAAAAATTTTGAGAAATTTTGGAAGTTTAAAATTTAAATTTAAACTCGAATTTGAATTGAGAAGTTAAACAATGTTGTTTGAAGCTTACAATTGAAGTTAGAAAATTAGTTGAAGTGATAACGAATCTTGAATAAAAAGATTTGTTTTGAAAATTGATAAAACTATTTAGATTGTGGAAAATAGTAGACGAGTTAAGGACCATTTTTCCTAACTTGTAATTTCGGGACGAAATTCTTTTAAGGGGGGAAGTCTGTAACGACCCAAGATTTTTGACAATTAAAATTCGAATATTTAATTGATTTTAAATATTAATAAATGGAATTTAGAAGTCGAATGATTTATTTTTCGAATATTGGATTTAATTTGATAATTTAATCGATAGATTAAATAGTGAAATTCCAGAGATAATTGAAAATCGAGTTGAAAATGATTTGTAAGACTTTATTAAATCATACTGGAGTTACAGAGATGTTGCAGGACTTTTAAAACCGAATTAAAAGTAAATCTGTGAAAATCGAATATTTTAATATTAGATTATCGATTGAAAAATAGCCAATTTTCGAACAGTCTCAGAATTGAACGAAACCAGTTCCATTTGATCCGTAATAGTTAGTTATTATCGGATTTCAATTTTCGTAATGTTTGGAGTGATCGTTTAGCCGTACGATAAACAAACGCACTGAAATTAAATCGGAAATTTAATTTAATAAACTGGTCCAAAAAGCTATCTTCTCCATACGATCGAATTTGAAGCCGAAACCTTTTCCATTGTGTTCGGAATAGGCGTATAACCTTACGAACGCCTGGCGGTACACCTTGATAGGAAGTTAAAAATTTCGTGTTGGGTTTGTCGAGATAATTTGAATTTGAATTTAAATTAAAATATATTTATAACCTAAGTCAACCCAGTTAAAATTCTTTCCCATCAGCTTTTCGTTTCAGCCAACCTACTCTGAAATAAGCCACCCTAGTAATCGATTATGCCTCCTTCTCTCGTTTGAATCACGCAACCTATCTCTTCAAGAAATTGAAGCAAATCAAAATAAGCATCTTCATTCAGAAAGAAAAAAAGGGCTGAAGTAAAGTATACTCGCGTTCAAAGGAAAAAAAAATGGCAGACCAAGAATTGCGAAAAAATACATCTCCAGTTTTTAACGAAATCGTTCCTCCTTTTCAAATTAAATCGCATGCCCTCTTTCCCGGTTCGATTTCGTTTGATTTCCCTAATCGCGTGCATTCGAGCAAGGACTGCTCACTCTCGCGCGCGCGTTCATCAGTGACAACTAGCATAGGGTTTCGGCGAGCGGTAGAGGAGGCGAACGCGGCAGCATCAGCGAGGTGGTTTCGAAGGCTAGGGTTCATACACGCGACCGGAGGCAAGTGTGTGGTTGTGGTCGCGATTTGGGTTGGGTTCGACGTTGGTGGGTCGCGATTCAAATCACGACGAGGACGAGAGGTCGAAGCAGCAGCCAGGGGAGGCTCGCGCGAGCACTCGCGTAGGGATGGGTTCTGTTTGGAATGGAGGTCGCGAGGGTGTCGAGTGGCCTGGCGAATCGATGGTGGCAAGTTGGTCGATTTTGGAAAATCACGTCACCACGATGGGCGATGTCAGCTCAGAGGCGAAGCCGATAGGCTTTCGTGATGCTCCGGGTGTTGTCGTGAAGGTCGGGGATCATTGAG
The DNA here is from genome assembly GCA_030737815.1 of Allium fistulosum. Taxonomy (NCBI): domain Eukaryota; kingdom Viridiplantae; phylum Streptophyta; class Magnoliopsida; order Asparagales; family Amaryllidaceae; genus Allium; species Allium fistulosum. The sequence goes on along the minus strand of CM060908.1, from coordinate 77,014,962 downwards.
GCAGTGATGAGATGGGGCTTTAGTCGTTGCTTTAGATGGTGGTCGCGATGCCTAGGCAGCTACCAAGCTCTGAGAGATGTTATCGAGTCAGCGAGGTGAGGTTTTACAAATTTCTTTGATTTAAATTTATTTAATCCATGTACAAATATACAGGATACAAGAAAAATTGGGATGATAGGACAGTAAACTGTAAATCAGAGAAAATATTTGTGTAGAAAGATTTTTGAAATTATATATATATATTTCAGTAAGATTTATAAAACGATTTATTTTCTCCAATATCTAGATTTATATACATAAGTGTTTATTTAGGGAATAGGAATTTTAAAACGATATGAAGTTTAGAAATAATTAGATTCTTGAAATCTATAAATTGTTTTTGTTGCTGAAAACAATTATGAAAAGGAAATTTAACAATTAGTTAATTCAATCTATAAAAATGGAAATTGAATTGTTCGATTTAATTTGAATATTGATAAATTGTATAATTATTTATACAAGGTCTAAAACGGTGAAGAAAACAAACTGGATTGGAAATGAATTGCAAATTAAAAAAGCAAAGGTGAGATCTTCTCACTCAATTTGAAAAGTGGAAATTTTCAGTTATTGATTTGATTGACTGTTTGGATGTGTATTAGATATAGTAGGATATACCTATATATATATATATCAATATATACATATTGGCATATGTATATATTGGATTGATTGATTTCCCGCCTCGTATAGCGGATGAGACCCTATTGCGCCGTTAGTAAGCGGATGATATTTTATAAAACCCATATACCGCGATATTCCACCTTGAAGTGGAATTGGTATTGTGCTAACATCCGTGGATGCAGGGAAACAGGTTGGAGGGATCCAACAGGATTCCTCAAAACATTTGAATTGATTTCATATGTTGTTTAATTGATTATTTATAATCTGTGTATGATTATATCTGTGATTGAATGTATTGAGAGCTAAAATTTAGCCGAATGTATTTTTGGTATCGTTGGATACCACAAAAAAATGAAATTGGATTTCTGAAATTAAAATTGAATTTTAGATGGTTTGGAAGAATAAAAGAATTTATTTTAAAGGAGATAAATTTGTTTGAAATCAAATTGATAATTGGTTGGGTATTTGAAATAAATAAATAATTTGTGAAATCGATATAAAAATCTATTTGGTGTTTTGGAAAAAAAAATTGATTTTTGTGTTGGAAATAAATTTGGGAATCGATTTGTAAAATGATTTGGTAATTGGGATTAAAAGTTAAAATCAATTTGAAATGTGATTCGGTGTTTAAGTAAATTCAGAAATCAATTTGGAATTCGATTTGGATTTGAAATAAAAATGGAGAAATCAATTTTTAAAGTTGATTCGGGGTTGAAAATAAATATTTGGAAAATGATTTGAAAATCGTGTAAAAGTGGATTTTTGGGAATGTAAATTCCGAATAGAAGTTGTAAAGGAAAGGGAAATTTGTTTTAAAAAAATAAATATTGATTTATTTTTAGAAGTGTGGAAAATATGGTTTTAAATCGGATTTTCAAAGTGATGAAGTGTGGAAATAAATTTACAAATTTGAAATGTAAATTTGAAATAAATCGATAAGGATTTATCTAATTGGTTTAAATGGACCATAATAGGATTTGAAATTAATTTTCAAACGTGAAGTATGAAATATGATTTGAAATTGATTTTCAAATGTGAAGTGTGGAAATATGTATATCTTGTGAAAAGATTTGAAATTAAATAAATAATTTGGGAAAAATTATTTGAATTGGATGATTGTTATGAATGTTATTGATAGTTAAATAACCGACTATCAATATTTGTCTTTGAAATGACACTTGATTTGTTTTAAAACAAACGCTCATTATTCGGTTAAGCCGGGAGAGGACCTTTGTGTCATATAACCCATTCCGAATAGTGATACGTCGCGAATGGACAGCATTTGAAGACCGGTGTGAAGACCGGATATTTGTGAAAATGAAAGGACAACCTGTCGAATGTCTCTGCACCGAGTTGCTCCGGTATAGAGATTTATATCACTCTTTTTGTGATGGGAAGTCCGAACGTGATTAGTGAATATCCGGATTGCAAGGGCTTCTTTGGAAGTGCCTTCGGTTCCGTTCGATCCCGGAACGGACTTGTATGGATGTGTGTCTGACGTTACACTTTGAGATGTAAAGCTGGTTTCTATCAAATACATTTCTGTTGGTGGCGGAGAATTTATTCTCTTAGCTTAACACCCTTCTCTGAGACATACGAGCTCAGAGGTTATGTAGTTGATGGTTACTAGTGATACATTCCCAAATTGGTAATGTGGCACACGAAGTGCTGTTGATCAATTGTGGATCAAAGCGTTGCTTTGTGAAAAAGCGTGGCTTTGTGAAAAAGCGTAGCTTTATGGACGAGACTTCGTCGAGCCTCACAACCCGGTAATGGTCAAAACAGGAATGTGCGGCAAAGGTTTGTAGGGGTAGCGCCCCTAGGGTATGCCATTTCCTTCTGGATAAAAGGTGATATCATGGTATGGAGCCCAGATATTTTACCTATGTGGATTATATTTTGCGGCTGTTGCTTTTCGATTGAGGATCCTCGGATAAAGGTCGGTAACGACCGGGGGATGGCATAGCTCGTGTGTTAGTTACCTAGTTACAGCTCGGTTAGAGCGTGAGGTAGCGTCGGCCTTTTGTTTGCGGAGATCCGGTTAGGATCCGGGGCGTCTTTCCAGAGGCGTTTCTATTTCGGTGTAAGGAAGTTCCTTAGCCTGATCATTTGTTGGAAATCCAAAGAAACAATACGAACCCTGTACGGTTTTTATTTGTATTACCTGCTATGGAATGTGGCGGTAACCTGCTACTGAACGTAGTAGCTATAGTAGACATACAACAATTGTTGTATGTTGGCTAAGATTGATATTATACTTTCGAAATGTTTTTCACACTAGACATTAATAATAATATCAATTGATTTGCGTAGTAAGCATTTTTGACTATCATAAGGGGAAATCTCCTCCAATTCTGCGTTTGCATTGTGTGTGTGGTGGGAGGCCTTATGGTAGTTTCATTTTCCCAAAAGCATTGCGAAGTTGTTTTATTTTCTTTGCGAAAATAACTGTTTTACGATCTCACACCAGTCACCATGACTGACTCGGAGTTTATTGTTCCCTTTCTAAACTCTGGGTGCCCATAATTTTCCACACGGGCAGCCTAGAGTTATTGTTATCAGGATATTCTGGATATTCTGGAGCTTTGGAGATGAGCTGGATGGCGAAGCGTACTATCGTACTTGTTATTTATTCCGTTGTGTATTCTGTATAACTGTCCATTGTTGTAAACTCTGATGATTGATGTATGTATAAACTGATATAGTCTTTTGTTTTAAAGATTATTGATTTATCTATTATATATTGTTCCGCTGCGAAATGTGAGATTCTGATAATTGTTTCTGATTCTGTTTCTGTTCTTTCTTTTTCTTCTATCTTTTCTTCTACCTCTTCTTTTAACCCTAAAGTTTCGCGTTTCCGCCATTCGATTATTCGATAATTTGGTACAGTGGACGTATCGGTGTCGAGTTTTCGGAAGACGGATTTGCGGGTCTTTACAATAATTGAAGTCTATATAAGTGTGATTTGATATACTTTTGATTTTGGAAAGGTATTTGATTTGAAAATTAAATCTTATATATAATGGACTTTATATAAGTACGATATTTGAAAGTGATTTGAAAAGGTACTATATGATACATATTTTCGAAGTAAAGATATGGAAAGTGCCTTCTGCTTGATATCCGCTTTGTGGCCACATTGTGGATTCATTCTATCGATATTCTCTGATTTTTGGTTTTCCGGATATGATACTCGAGTTTCCATCGAATTCCATGGCGTTACCCATGGTCTTACGAACGCGGATGCATAGCGCAACTGCCTGGCTGAGATGGCCTAGGGGTACGGATTGTTTCCTGGGGGATCCAGGCGTAACCATTGTGTATCCTGCATCTATGTAGGTCGCATTAGTAGCGAAACCGCCTGGCTGAGATGGCCTAGGAGTACGGATTGTTTCCTGGGGGATCCAGGCGTAACCATTGTGTATCCTGCATTCTACTAGTCATCATGGCGTAACTCGCAGGGCTGAGAAAGCGTACAGATATGGATTGTTTCCTGGGGGATCCAGGCGTAACCATTGTGTATCTGCGAACCATGGTTAGACAAAGGTTTTGTTTGTTTTTTTTGTTTGGATTGTACTTTCCATATCTGTTTTTAAAAGTTTTTCCAGCATTTTCACTGGGTGTTGAAACAGGTCTACTAAGTACCTGAAGAATTCTAGCTTTGCGCTTGATCAATGCACTGCCAGAGTCTACAGAAACGAGGATAAACTTGTTAAGACATCGAGTTATAAAAGTATTTTCGAAAGGAAATTTGTTTCGTTATAAAGGTATTTTATCATAAAAGTATTTACAACAAAGAAATTTTGTATTAATATTTGAAGTTGAATTTCTTATGGTTTGAATTAATTATTCATGCCCGATACTATTCTTTTGAATCTACCTTATCTGCTCAGCTTTATTTATTCACTAATATTCTATTTTTCCAAATCCTCCATCTTTTCCTTTTTGACTATATCCTTTTTAAATATTGTTTATTTATATACTACATGATTTAATAGAAAATTTTAGTGTTATAAATATTTTAGGAGTTTTAATTAAATAAAACATATTTAAAGTAAATGATTAGTGATTTATTAACAATGTTTGAAAAGTATCTTGAGATAAATTAATAAATTTACGAATTATGAATTTAGTGTTTTCAAATAGCTTCTTTGTAATTATAAGTAATGATGTAAATAATTGTTTTCAAATAGTTTTCATATATTTTTAAATGTGTTATTTAAACATATAAATGGTATTTATAGAGGAAGCAGGAAATTTTACAAATGGGTTTTGGAAGGTATTAAAGTATTAAAGATAATTGAATTACAAATGAAGTTTTCAAATGAATATTTCAAGTAAAATTTATATAGTTTTAAATTAATTGGTTAACCTTGTCTTTCAATATATTTTTCTTTCTGGTTGTTTCTATTCTCCTACCTCCTTCCTTTTCGGGGACGAAAATTTTTGAGGGGGGGAGAGTGTAACGACCCGAAAATTTTGAGTGTTTTAATAAGATAGTTAATTGAAATTTTGTGAAATTTTAAACAATAAAATTTGAAAATAAAATTTTTATATTTGGAATACGTATTTAAAAACATAGCAATTGGTAAATTTTCATCAGAAAATATGGAAGTTATTTTATTATGTAATTTTATTTCAATTTGAATCAGTTAATAACAATTGAATTTAAAAGTGTTCCGAAACCTAAAAATGTCAACATGAGAAAATTTATTTAGAACACTTTGAATTAGACTGCGAAATTCGCTTCGTGAAATTCGGACGTTTCTAGCTCCGTTTGGATTTTTCCGTATGGAATAGCAGCACTTTGGTACCGATTATCGACTTTTGATCGGATGATCGTACCACTGATATCTGTATACCGTTTTGATTGTCTCATCGTGCTGGTCACCACGGTATATTCATTTCTGTGTTTTGAGGTCAGATTCACGATGGAAACAATAAAACGGTGCATCATATCGGTACCGTAATTTGTGACCGTTAGTTTTCCTTTCCCTTTTCAAATTGAAGCGTCAATTCCAAGCAATATAATAAATTGCTTTAATAGCTTCTCAATCAATGGCAGCTGTTACATACCCATCACTTCAATATATTTACTGGAACGATCTTTCCCCTCCCCTCTCACTATTCCTAGCCGTTGATTTTCATAGCCGTTCACTCTATTTTCTTTCTCTTGGTGCTTTTGAAATAAATATATATTAATACCAGGCAGATAAGTTTCATATATTGGAGATTTTGTTCGTCCTCTCCCATTTCACTTCCTCTCTCTCTCTCCTGACAACCAAAAAACTAGGCGAACCACCCTCCTTTACTAAGTATATGCGAAAGCATATATACTCATCCGATCTCATCTTTTTCCGCACCACGCTTGCCTCTGCGATCTTCTTCACCGCGCGGCCAACCTACCTCTCCGCCCTGCTCTCCATTGCGACCAGATCCACCGACCCTCCTCTTTAGTTAACAGCGCCTCACCTGCCGTGATCACAAACCCACGCATGGAGCAGCCTCGGCCTTCCTCCCTCTGCCCGCACCTTCAAGGCCACCTGAAACTCGCCTCCATCAACACCACGTTTCCCCTTCGGTTGAAGCTCAGCCATTGTCATCCTCTCCTTGCCTTTGCTGTGTTCCTCTGGTGGTGCTTTGTGGTACTATATATTATATATATATATATTTGTATATATGAAATTAAGTTATATGTTTCATATTTTTGTTTACAGGCATACGCATCCACTATATTTAAGTATTGAGGTTTCTATTAAATTTGTTTAAGTTTGTCCAGTTTACAATAGTAGATATTTTATTAACTTATATTTTACTGTTTATGTATATAGTATATATACTATTGGCTGTTACACTTGTAAGTTGTATATAGTCTAGTTGTTGTATATGAGAGTTTGTATAACCATATATATATATATATATCACGGTTTGAGTTTATACATATATTTGATTTTTAACAAATGCTAGTTTCGTTATATATATAATATATGTAGATATAAGACAAGCCGTATACATATGTATACGTAAATTCTACATAATGATTTTTTTTTGACATTCCCAGATCTAGGCTTATTTATCTTGGTCTGCCTACTTATATATATAATCTTAAATATCTTGCGTGTTTGGGTAAATTTATAGCATGTTTACTGGTATGGATGTAACTTACCATAGTATTTATTTAAACATATGTTAGTACTCTAATATATTTGTTATAACTGTAATATATATGTATTTCTAAAGTATAATTTAAGGTATATTTGTCATAGATAGGGTCTGCATGGGTTTTTTTGCACATAAATTTTGTTTGCACATATTGGTCTGCGAATATGTTATATAAGTTAAAATTTTTGTCTTTGATGTTTTGATTTTTCTAGGGTATATTTGCCTTGCTGAGTGGAAAAATATAATATAAGTACTATCTATATTATTATAAAGTAGTTGTATGTACATATATGAGTTATATTGATGTTGCTGTATATATATGTGTATATGTATAGAAAAGTGTAAGCTATAATAATGTTCTCCAAAGTTTTGCATATGACTGACATGTGTTATATAGTTATAAAAAAAGTTGTTTATAATATGTAAGATTTATATATAAAACTTATACAATTTGTGTGTATAGTTTCATATAGAGGAATACATATATGTATATATTATAATGATTTAATCTTTGTTTGTACTCAAGTAAAACGTTGATTTTTAGATATAATAAGTATGTAAGTTTAAGTATGTATAGTGGCATTTGCCGTTTGAATGTATATAGTGATATATATTGTTGATTTCAAAATATATTATGAATTTTTTTTATATATACATGAGTTTTATTTAAAACATTGATTTTGATATATATATATTTAATCTAAAAACAATGATTTTTAATTATATGTTATTCTAATATATGTTTTAAATTAAATATTGATTTCCTGGAATAACATATATCTATATATTTGATGTTTCTGTGAAACTGATTTAATTGTTTCATCGATCATGTTCTGATTTGAATTCGTCTCTTCCTATTCATTAGCTTCGTTCGCCGATTCAATCTTGCCTTGTTTTGTGATTTCATGCTTGGATTTCGTAACTCAACTTCTTTGTCTACCGCTCTAGCCTCGAAAGGTGAGTAATCACTCACGATTTAACGTTCTTATATTTATTAAATTTGATTTCAATTGAACGACAACTGAAATATGCTGTTGTTGTTATTTAAATTGTTATATATGCTATTATCTGTAACTGTTCACATGTGGGATATGACACCATATCCTGTTGTTTATGTTATATTGTTATTGATGATATATGCATGTTGTCGTATTTTATATTATCTGTTATCACTCTGCAAGTTCCCTATTAGTATAGAAATCACTATGGGTTGAAATGATACATACCCGAATGGACCTTAGAATAGGAGAAAATCGTTATGGGTTGAAATGATAGACCCAAGCGATTTTCATTTGATTGAATTTGGGATTACGGTTCGAAATGATATCTACCCGTATATATATATATATATATATATATAAATTACGGATTGAAATGATAAATATCCGTATCACTTGACCATAGGATAAGAAATTATATACATACACCGTTGGTCCATATATAAATATTTTGAAAATAAATCCCATGGTTTTGGAAAGAAATATATGGTTTTAATAAATGTTGATTCTTAAATTATTATATATAAATGATAATGATATATATGGATTTAATAATAATATTGAATTTAATTAAGATTGATTTAATACATATAATATGGTAAGAATTTAAATTTATATTTCAAAATAGGTTTTGATAAAAAATTGAATAACTTAAAGTTGGGAAGATAATTTTATTTAATTAAACCGATTTGAAACTTATTGAAATTGAGATTTAAGATATGATTTATAACTTGGGTTTGATTTAAGTAATTTAATAAATATTTCTTGTTTAAATAAATTTAAGGAAATGTTTAGTAAAATGTAATTTTAGGCTAGTTAAATGATATTGAATTTATTAAGTGAATATTCCCTGATTAAATAATAAATGAAGTTAGATAAAGAGCTATATGAAACTGTTAAATTTAACTTTGAAATGGTTGAATATTAAAGCTTTGAAATATATTGGGATTTAAATGGTTTATTTTGTGATTTAGATCTGTATTTGATATTAATATAATTTAAAAAAATTTATTTAGAAACTGAATTGAATTAAAATGGAAAAAATTTAGATTGAATTAAATTGGAATTTGAAATTTGAGTTGATTTGAATCGATTTGTGGGAATTGAGGAAATTATAAATACTGTACTTTATAAATTATTTAGGGAAAATAGATAAATTTGAAATGACATGATATTTGGGTTTGAAGAATAAATTAATTTGAAATTACCACGGTGTTATGGTGTATATTTCTACCTTGTAGATAGTTCCGCGGATCCTTAGAGGATGTGTTATCCCATTTTTGGTCAAAACTGGAATGTCTGTGTGGGGTGCGTTTCCTCCACAACCGAACCAAGAAGAAGCAGCCAGCAAGCGTATCATCATCAAGGTCATTCGGCAGTCATCATGCGGCACTCAGGATGCCTTGGTACATCCGGCATTCCCAGTACAAAAGCTCATTCGGCATCACCTCATTCGGCATCCTCACAACTGCCGAACCAAACTATTTCGACCTCATCACCACCACCGGTCCAAGACCCATCACCGAACCGAGCCCCTACCACCGGTCCAACTCCATCCCTAAGCCTCGCCGAACCACCAACGCCGGACCACATAGCTCATCGCCGGACCAACTCCTCCACAGCTACGACCGAACAAAGCTCCGCCGAACCAGATTTGCCAGGCCAGATTGCTTCAGTCCAGGCCCACCAGCAGCTATATACATCCAAGACCCCTGCCCCCAACCTCACTCTATAAATAGAGGGGCAGGGGTACAACAATGGGGGATAGGTTTGAGAGCTCAAGCACGGAAGGAACTTTCAAACGCTTTTAGATACTTGTACCAAAGCTTTGTACTTGTAATCTGAGATCTAAAGGAGAAATAACATATAAAGTGGACGTAGGCACGTTCTGGCCGAACCACTATAAACCTGTGTGTCTTTTTACAGTTTAGCCCCTGCTTTTCATATTTTCGCATAAATCACCCAAATCACTAAGAACAACATAAGATCTACTAAATCATACAACTTTGAGGTGTTTGTCCATTTTTTGTGCAAACATTTTTGGTGCTTTCACTGAGAACTGAACTCAAGGATTCTACCGCTTGGAAGCTGAATTTGAAAGTCTAAAGATTCAGATTGGGAGAATCATGGCAAGACAATCAAGCAGAAGGCCGAGGCCAGAGCAAAGTCAACAGGAAGGGAGTCAAGAGGCTTCCTCAGGAGCAAACCAAGCTTCAGTCTTCATCACCAGGGATGAGATGGAGGCCATGATGAGAAGACAAGAAGAGCTGATCCAGAACTTGCTTCAACAGATTGGGCAACTTGGAGCACGGAACCAAGGCGCAACTGGAGTTCAGAACGGAGCAGGACCATCTGGCGTAGCACCAGAGCTAGGGAGCACACACGCAGAACATGTTGATCCAATCCCGACAAGAGAGACGGGGGCATCCGAACAACCTGGTAACAATAGAAGAATGAACGCTCCGCCAGAGGAGCATACACCTGAAAGCTCCCACGGACTCAGGGGGCAGGTCGAAGGCAGTGAACGAGGACTACAACTTGGAGATAGTGACAGACTGGCGGAGATGGTCAGACGAGCCATGAGAGGCGGACTAGTGAATAGAGACCTGGAGGATGTGAATAGGAGTCCTTTTACCACAACAATCAGGCGAGCTAGGAACCCACCAGATTTTAAGCTACCATCATTGGATATGTATAATGGAAGGACAGACCCCACGGTTCATCTGACAAAATATATAAGGCATATGGAAGTGCTGGGGGCATCAGAGGAGGTTATGGCCCGGTGCTTTCCATTGTACTTGGCAGATATTGCGGCGTTGTGGTTCAGACAACTAGAAAGCGGCTCCATAGGAACGTGGGCAGATTTAACTGAGAGATTCATGAGGCAATTCAGGGTTCATATTGCAAGACCCAAGAATGTGATGACTTTGGCAACCTTGAAGCAGAAAACTGGAGAGACTTTGAGGAGTTTTCTAACACGATTTAATGCGGCAGCAGCATCAGTGGATCGACCAGATCCATCTATGGTCATGATGGCGGCTGTATCTGGAATAGCTGATAGTACGGAGTTCAAGAATTCGTTAACTAAAGATCCGCCTATGAATCTGGGAGAGTTCTATCACGAGGCTGAAAAGTTTCTGCGTTTGGAAGATGCTAGTGCAGAAAGAGAGGAAGAAGTTGACATTTACGCAATCAAGAGCGGAAACCCACCTGGAAGGGGTGCGGAGACTGGTAAAGGAAAGAGAAAGGCTGAGGATAATGATGACAGGTCAAAGCGGCCACGGAAAGAGTCGCGATTCACCACTTACTCCGAGCTGAATGAGAGTTTGGAGCGAATCTATCAAGATACAAGAGAGCAGGTTCCCTACCGTAGGCCAATGCGAAGGGATCCGACTATTAACGAAAGGAAATCAGACAGATATTGCTTGTTCCACGACCTGAATGGTCATCATACCAACGATTGCAGGCATCTGAAAGATGAGGTGGAGGGGCATATTCGGAATGGTTTGCTATCACAATATGTGAGAGGTAGGGCCACAACGGTGGGACAAGAACGACCACCGCCCGCACCAACTGAAGACGGCTCAGGATCGAGAAGTCATCTTATTATCCGTTGATCGAGATAACGACGAACGAGCAGCAAACTCCACACTGATACGGTTAAGTTGTTTACACATGTACAGGACCACGAACGATCCTCAGGCATGCTCTGATACAACTATAAACCACATCGATATAGGCGTTTGCACTCCGACGTCACTGCTTTGCTTTTGTTCTTTATTTCTTAAATTTGGATTTGACTTTGCTGAACATTTCTATTTTAAATTTCATCAGTTGAATGGATATTTGGTTTTGATAATTCTAAAATGGCTAAGCTACTTACACATGTACGGGATCGCGAACGATCCCTAGGCATGCTCTGAGATAGTGATAAACCGCCACAACAGACAATCCAGAAACTCACCCGAACGTGAATCTGGTTTGGATGGTATTAAGTCCCCCCCGGGCACCCCGACCGCGAACGGTCACAACTCGCCTCGAACGGCACCCGACCTCGAACGGTCACAACTCGCCTCGAACGGCACCCCGACCGCGAACGGTCACAACTCGCCTCGAACGGCACCCGACCTCGAACGGTCACAATTCGCCGCGAACGGCACCCGACTTCGAACAGTCACAAACTCGCCTCGAACGGCACAACTCATCTCGCCACAAGTGGCTCGATCGCGAACGGTCGCCATTTGAAGTCCACCCCCTGACCGCCAACAGTCGCACCTTACCACGAATGGCTCGATCTCGAACGATCGTCATTCGAAGTAAGGCGCTTGACCGCGAACGGTCATATTTCACCCCAAGTGGCTTGATCACGAACGGTCGCCATTCGAGGTCCGCCTTCTGACCGGGCTCGGTCGCACTTTACCTCGAATGACTCGACCTCGAACGGTCGTCATTTGAAGTAAAGCGCTTGACCGTGAACGATCACATTCCACCACAAATGACTCGGTCTCGAACGATCGTCGCATGGATTTAGACGCTTGACCGCGAACGGTCGCACTTCACCTCAAATGACTCGATCGCGAACGGTCGTCATTTGAAGTTAGGCGCTTGACCATGAACGGCCGCGCTTCATCCTAAGTAGCTCGATCCCGAACGATCGTCATTTGGGGCCATATAAAACTATCAAGCTCTTTACAGGTTGTTAACAGGATACGAACATCCAGCTCATGGCATTACAAAACACGTCTTCCTACCGCAAGTCATGTTTTGGGGGGCAAAGTGTTATCCCATTTTTGGTCAAAACTGGAATGTCTGTGTGGGGTGCGTTTCCTCCACAACCGAACCAAGAAGAAGCAGCCAGCAAGCGTATCATCATCAAGGTCATTCGGCAGTCATCATGCGGCACTCAGGATGCCTTGGTACATCCGGCATTCCCAGTACAAAAGCTCATTCGGCATCACCTCATTCGGCATCCTCACAACTGCCGAACAAACTATTTCGACCTCATCACCACCACCGGTCCAAGACCCATCACCGAACCGAGCCCCTACCACCGGTCCAACTCCATCCCTAAGCCTCGCTGTAACGACCCGTAAAATTTAATGGTTTTAAAAGTATTTTTAACTGGAAATTTGTGAAATTTTTAAACAATAAAATTTGAAATAAAAAATTTATTATTTGGAATACGTCTATTTTAATATAGCAACTGGTAAATTTTCATCTGATAATATTGAAGTTTATTTTCCTATGAAATTTCATTTCAAATCAAACTGGTTAATAACAGTGAATTTAAAAGTTTTCCGAAACCAAAATATGTCAACAGGAGAAAATTTATTCAGATCATTCTGAATCAGACTGCGAAATTCGTTTTTCCAAATTTGGGTTTCTATTGCTCCGTTTATCTTAATTCTGGCAGAATAGCAGCATTTCTGGTACCGATTATCGACTTTTGATCGGATGATCATACCACTAATATCTGTGTACCATTTTGATCGTCTCGTCGTGTTGATCTCTGCGGTATATTCAATTGTAAATTTTAAAGTCCGGTACACAACAGAATCTATGAAAACGGTTAACCGTTTCGGTATCACTTTTACACTTTTATAGTGGTATCCATACGAATTTCAAACGGGAATTTTACGAAAACTTGCATTTATTATAACATTCATTAGTTGCTAGAATTCGGCGGTTCCCTATGCCTAATTTCCGCTCTTATATTTAACGTATAGAAGTGGTTTATCATTTTAATTAATTCATTCATTTATATTTTACGTTTCTTTCCATCTGTTTTATAACCTTCCATTTTCTTTCCTCTTCGTTTCGTTATATTTAAAAGACTGCTCTGCTTCCCCTCACTCTCCTTCCTCTTTCCATTATTCTTTCTCAAATTTCTCTCTCCATCTCCCTTTCCAAACCCGTACGTACACTTCGCTTGCATCACCAATGCCAGCTGCTTCGGCCACACATTACATCACCACCTTGACCCGCCTGAACCCGAGCCCTGACCTTTCACCCGTCCCATGGCCACTACCATAGCTCCTTAACGTCACGCCTACCCATCTTCTCCCCTCCCCCATGCTCGACCTAAACTCTTACCCACCACCTCAACCTTCTCATCTGCCACCAGACCCAAGCCATCCCCTCTAGCCTGCATCTTCCCTTGACAGTCCACCTCCCATCACCCAAATAGCCACCCCTTGTCTCCGTTGGCCGCAACAACAGCCTAACCCCATCTTGCCTGACCTGAGCAACACTTCACCATTTCAACGTCGCCATCTTCCTGACGTGACAGCAGCTCCATTTTGCCAGCGCCTCCCTCTCCGACAAACCATCACCATCGCATGAATTCTAGCCTAAGCAAACTCGACTCACCAGCCAAATGAGCAGACCCGCCTCCCTAGCAACTCTAACATTGTCCAATCCGCCACCTTACAGCCTCTCACCACCCGATACAAACCCTATGCCACAGCCGACCTCAACCTCGCCTCCTTGTTCCACAACTGAAGCCACCCATAATGCATCGCCATCCACTCCTGACAGCGCCGCATCAGACCCATCCTATCTTTGTTCAGACCCCTGACAGCCGAGACTTGAACCGCATGCAGCAGGGTAGCAGCAGCATATATATTATTGCATATTTGAAGGGATATGCTCACATATGTATGTTGTATATATATATATATATGTTGCATTTATTTGCTCTCAACATATCTTCCATCTGTAGCCTTCTTTTATATAAGTTAAGTTTGCAAATTGATGTTTATTTATATAATATAATAATAATAAAGTAAGTATGTTGTTTTCAGAGAAGGAAAAGTTATATATAATATGTTTGTATTTGCTTAAATTTAGGATAATACCTTTTAATATATATATATATATATATCTTATGTTTAAATGTTCATTTGAAAGGAGTATATGGGTTTTATAAGTATTTATTTAAATATATATATATATATAGATATTTTATTTTAAATAGGTGTTTCGAGTTTCAAAATAATATAAAGGTTTTATTTTAAATTTTAATATGTGTTTTAAATTAAATAATGAGTTTATATATAGCATATATATATATATATAAGTTCACTTATATAATTGATTCCCATCGAATCCAGTTCATCGTGCTTCGATTTTGTCTCGCCATTGTCCAAAATTGGTCGCAGCAGCCTTTTGTTTTCCTTCGTGTGCGTGTCATGCCCGTGTCCGTGTTCGTATCTATGTCCGTTACTTCTCATTTCCATCGTTCTCTAGCCTCGAAAGGTGAGCAATCACTCACGATTTACATTCTTGTATTTATTAAATTTGATTTCAATTGAAACGACAATTGAAATATGATGCTGTAGTTATTTAAATTTTTATATATGCTATTATCTGTATATTTTCACCTGTGACATCTGACACCAGTATCTAGTATTTATATGCCTGTTATTACTATTATCTGTATATGTTCACCTATGACATCTGACACCAGTATCTGTTATTTATATTGATGATATATGCCTGTTGTTATATTTTATATTATCTGTTATCACTCTGCAAGTTCCCTGTTAGTATAGAATTCACTATGGGTTGAAATGATACATACCCGAACGGACTTTAGAATAGGAGAATTTCGTTATGGGTTGAAATGATAAACCCAAGCGATTTTCATTTGAATTGAAATTGGGATTACGGGTCGAAATGATATCTACCCGTATATATTTAAATTTCGGATTGAAATGATAAATATCCGTATCACTTAACCAGATGATAAATATATATGCAGACACCGTTGGTCCATATATATAAATATTTTAAAAATGAATTCTATGGTTTTGGAAAGAAATATATGGTTTTAATAAATGTTGAGCCTTAAAATTATTGTATATAAATGGGAATGATTGATTTAAATACATATAATATGTTGAGTATTTAAAATATATTTCAAAATAGATTTTGGTAATAATTTGAATAAGTTAAGGTTAGAAAGATAAATTGAATTTAGTTGAAATTGTATTCAATAAAGAATTTTATTTAATTAAACCGATTTGAAACTTATTGAAATTGAGATGTAAGATATGATTTATAACTTGAGTTTGATTCATAAGTAATCTAATGAATATTTCTTGTTTAAATAAAGTTTATGGAAATATTTAGTAAAAATGTAATTTAAGGCTAGTTAAATGGTATTGAATTTATTAAGTGAATATTCTCTGATTCAAATAATAATGAAGTTAAATCAAGAGCTATATGAAACTGTTAAATTTAACTTTGAAAATGTTGAATATTAAAGCTTTGAAATATATTGAAAATTTAAATGATATGTTTAGAAATGAATTAAATTGATGAATTGAAC
Source organism: Allium fistulosum (assembly GCA_030737815.1). Lineage (NCBI taxonomy): Eukaryota > Viridiplantae > Streptophyta > Magnoliopsida > Asparagales > Amaryllidaceae > Allium > Allium fistulosum. The sequence continues at coordinate 76,998,810 of CM060908.1, read as the reverse complement.
TTTGAATAAATTTGAATTTGGAATTTGAAGTTGATTTGAATCGATTTGCTAGACTTGAGGAAATTAAATACTTTACTTTTTAAATCATTTAATATATATATATACTATTTTGGAAAATAGATATATTTGAAATGAAATGATATTTGGGTTTTGAAGTATAAATTTAATTGAAATGACCATGGTGTTATAATGTATATTTCCACCTTGTAGATAGTTCTGAAGATCCTTAGAGGATGGTTATCCCAAACATCCTTTAAGTTACTTGTATTTCGGTTGATATTTCACTTGAGTTGGATTTATTTATATAAGAATGTTAATCCTGACTCGAGTGTTTTGTGTTTTGCTTTACGCTCGGGTCAGACCGAGTAATACAGCATTTAAGACTCACATTTGGAGTTTGGAGCTTCCTTTGGAGATCCAACTATCGCCTCAGCTTTCAGCTCTTCTAGTTGATTTGTTCAGAGAAGTCATCTGTTGTACTGAAGACTTCACTGCATTTGAGATATTCTGTTGTATTTATTTCTAACTCTGATGTTTATATAGTAGCTTCATGAACTACTATTTTATCTATTCCGCTGCGTATTATTGTATTACTCTGTGTCTGTGATTGATTTATTTACTGCATATGCTGAGTTTTGCCAAATTTTAAATTAACAATCTGATATTTTGAATTATTCAAGTCAGACATGTGTGGATTATTGTCGATTTGAATGGTCCAAAATAGCGGGTCGTTTCAGTTGGTATCAGAGCTTTGGCTCTAGGCGAAACTTAGCATATATTATAAATTTATTTACAGAATCACTTTCGTTTGAGTTTAATCTCTTCCTTTTGACTCGATTTCCTTTGAACTTTGGAACGTTCCCTACGGTTCCAAAATTCATTCTTGTCTCTCCCTATTTGTATTCTTTTGATTCTGGAGTATCCCATAATTCCACTTCGAATGATCTCTATAAGAATAGGCGATCCCGCCAATCTTTGAATGATTGTAAAGGGTTAGGCATTGATTCACTGGAGATTTATATATCCCTCGGTTTTGATGTCGCCATCTCTTGTTATGCCGAATTCTATCTCTGGCGATCGAATGTCGATTTGCCTTAGATTTCCGCATCGATAATATTCTTGAAGTCACGGTTGGCCCGGTTAAGGTCGCCGCGATTTATATAAGTGTATCCATCTACTGTTTTGTAATTAATTATCTCATCTTCGTTCGAGCCTATCTTCGAATCAGAATCCTATTGATTAGAGTCCCTCTAAGTTGAATTTCTATCTTTGTTTTGAAATCCATTCTTAAATCATCCTTTGAAAATCGGTTTATTGGTATTTTAGAAATTGTTTTCTAAACCGAAATTATTATTTTGATAAGTATGATTATATTCTATATATAAAAGTGAAATGTTTTCGATAAAGATTTAGTACCCTTTTTAAAATGAGAATTTGAGGTTTCGAAAGGATTTGCAATTTTAAAAAAATTATATAAGAAATTTGATTTATCAAAAAAAATGATTTATGACTGAAGGATTTTAAACTTTGAAATTCGAAGATTGAACTCCGGTATTTTGAAATTGGTTTTTAGATTTTGAAATATATAATAACAATATGATTTAAAAGCATTTTTCCGAATAAGAAATGTTTCAAATGATTTTTAATAAGTTCCGAATGATTTCGAAGAAATTTCAAAAGAAGTTTGAGAAAATAGAAGTCCAGAACTCACTTATGTCGCTGGAAAATAACTTCGGTGATGAGTGCATGCATCATCGACGTTGATTTTCGAGTTTCAGAGTGGGGGATAGGCCACTTCAATAGCTTTGCTATGCGAGTGATTTTGCGAAACCAATTATGATTTCAAATTCCGAAGTAAGATTTGATATTCAAAGTATATATGTATATATATTTGAAATGATTTGAAGTAAGTCGGTGTTCAGTCCTTGAGTTTTGGATTTGATATAACGCTATCTATTAAAATTGATTTACTAATTTGAGCTGATTTCCAACTCTTGAATTTGAAAATGATTTCTTCAACTATTTTGAAGGTTCGAGCATTTCCAAATTGAGGTTAACTTTTCAAAGCTAAGGAATTTTGAAAAGTATTTTGATAAAGTATATAAGTTTGTTTTGAATGTTTAAATATGTAGTAATATGATTTAAATAAGTTGAAACTATTTGGTTAAGTAAATGAATAAGGAAATTTTAAAATTTTCTAATATGAAATTTAGATTTGAAATGTTTTGAAAAGAATTTGGTCTTCAAAATATTTTGAATAAAGTTTAGTTAAATGTTTTAACTTAGTAATATCTTTATGAAACTATATATTTAACAAGTTGGAATAAATATATAAGTTGTACGTATGCTGTTTTATTCGCATAATTAATTTAATCCAAGTTTGAGTGCACAAGTTCGAGGTGAATTACACCATTTCGTGTTAGGATTTTTCATTCGATTCGTGATGGCGAATATTTGATATGGATTTTGGGCTCGATTATAGAATTCTCTATCATAGTATATGGCTATGCAAGGAGACTGATGGCTTCTAGTCGAGAAACCACATCGAAACCGCATTAGGGAAGTCGAATGGACAATACTAGTTCGAAAGCGAACTTGTGTGATCGAACGAGCGATCAAATGTGATTTTGCGAAATGATGACGTATGTACATCTTATATTATAATATCATTGATATATTTTGACGCTGAAATTGAAAGCTGTCATGTTAGAATATCTTTGCTTACTAAAAGAAAATTTCCAATTTAAATTACAAAGATATATAACCCATAAAAGCAAAGATATTCAATCCCATATGGCTCTTCATACAGCGAAATTTATTTTGAAAAATTTATCCTTATATAAGATAGACCTTACGTAAGTATAAGATGATTTTGAAAACATTTGATTCTGGAAATGAATTGGTGGACTTAAATTATATCGATTTGGAAATTTGGATTTATTTTCTAAATCTATTATTTTGGAAACTTTGAAACTAAAGATAATTAATTTGAGAAGAAATAATTTGGTGAAATTGTATATGATTTTGAAATTGAACTGATATTGAAACAAATTAAAATTTGAGAACCTTATGTTACTTAACACTTGATTTGGGAGTTGTCGAACTTATATAAAATTGATTTGTATGAATATGAAATTGATTCGAAAACTATAGATTTCAAAAGGTACTCAATTTGAAAGTGAAATCTTATATAATTGAAGTCTATATAAGTATGATTTGATATACTATTGATTTTGGAAAAGTATTTGATTTGAAAATTAAATCTTATATATAATGGATTTTATATAAGTACGATATTTGAAAGTGATTTGAAAAGGTACTATATGATACATATTTTCGAAGTAAAGATATGGAAAGTGCCTTCTGCTTGATATCCGATTTGTGGCCACATCTTGGATTCATTCTATCGATATTATTCTCTCTGATTTTGGTTTTCCGGATATGATACTCGAGTGTCCTTCGAATTCCATGGCGTTACCCATGGTCTTATTTTTCTCTCGTGACTGCATAGCGTAACTGCCGGGCTGAGTCTTGCCTGGGGGTACGGATTGTTTCCTGGGGGATCCAGGCGTAACCATTGTGTATCCTGCAATCTGTGTAGGTCGCGAATAGTAGCGCAAATGCTTGGCTGAGTCTTGCCTGGGGGTACGGATTGTTTCCTGGGGGATCCAGGCGTAACCATTGTGTATCCTGCATTCTACTAGTCATCATGGCGTAACTCGCAGGGCTGAGAAAGCCTACGGATATGGATTGTTTCCTGGGGGATCCAGGCGTAACCATTGTGTATCTGCGAACCATGATCGGACAAAGGTTTGGTTTGGTTGATTTGTTTGGATTGTACTTTCCATATCTATTTTTAAAAAGTTTTCCAGTATTTTCACTGGGTGTTGAAACAAGTCTACTAAGTACCCGGAGAATTCTAGTTTTGCGCCTGATCAACGCACTACCAGAGTCTGCAGGAACGAGGATAAACTTGTTGAAACATCGAGTTATAAAAGTATTTTATTATAACAGTATTTTATTTTAAAGGAATTTCCAACAAAGAAATTTTGTATTAATATTCGAAATTGAAATTCTAATGGTTTGAATTAATTATTCATGCCCGATTCTATTCTTTGAATCTACCTTATCTACTCAGCTTTATTTATTCACCTATATTCTGTTTTCCAAGTCCTCCTTTTCCTTGTTGACTATATCCTTTAAAATATTGTTATTTATATACTACATGGTTTAATAAAAAAAATTAGTGTTATAAATATTTTAGAAGTTATGAATTCAATAAGACATATTTAAAGTAAATGATTTTGATTTATTAATGATATTTGAAAAGTATTTTAGATAGAATTAATAAATTTATGAATTATGGATTTAATGTTTTCAAATAACTTCTTTGTAAATATAAAAAATTTATTGTTTTCAGATGGTTTTCATATATTTATAAAGGTGTCATTTAAACAGATAAATGGTAGTATAAAGGAAGCAAGAAATTTTATAAATGGATTTTTGAAAGGTTTTAAAGAATATAAGATAATTGAATTGCAAATGAAGTTTCAAATTTTAAGTAAAATTTATATAGTTCAAATTTATTGTTTAATCTTGACTTTCAATCTATCTTTTCTGTCTGGTTGTTTCTATTCTTCTACCTCCTTCCTTTTCGGGGACGAAAAGTTTTGAGTGGGGGAGAGTGTAACGACCCGTAAAATTTAATGGTTTTAAAAGTATTTTTAACTGGAAATTTGTGAAATTTTTAAACAATAAAATTTGAAATAAAAATTTTATTATTTGGAATACGTCTATTTTAATATAGCAACTGGTAAATTTTCATCTGATAATATTGAAGTTTATTTTCCTATGAAATTTCATTTCAAATCAAACCGGTTAATAACAGTGAATTTAAAAGTTTTCCAAAACCAAAATATGTCAACAGGAGAAAATTTATTCAGATCATTCTGAATCAGACTGCGAAATTCGTTTTTCCAAATTTGGGTTTCTATTGCTCCGTTTATCTTAATTCTGGCAGAATAGCAGCATTTCTGGTACCGATTATCGACTTTTGATCGGATGATCATACCACTAATATCTGTGTACCATTTTGATCGTCTCGTCGTGTTGATCTCTGCGGTATATTCAATTGTAAATTTTAAAGTCCGGTACACAGCAGAATCTATGAAAACGGTTAACCGTTTCGGTATCACTTTTACACTTTTATAGTGGTATCCATACGAATTTCAAACGGGAATTTTACGAAAACTTGCATTTATTATAACATTCATTAGTTGCTAGAATTCGGCGGTTCCCTATGCCTAATTTCCGCTCTTATATTTAACGTATAGAAGTGGTTTATCATTTTAATTAATTCATTCATTTATATTTTACGTTTCTTTCCATCTGTTTTATAACCTTCCATTTTCTTTCCTCTTCGTTTCGTTATATTTAAAAGACTGCTCTGCTTCCCCTCACTCTCCTTCCTCTTTCCATTATTCTTTCTCAAATTTCTCTCTCCATCTCCCTTTCCAAACCCGTACGTACACTTCGCTTGCATCACCAATGCCAGCTGCTTCGGCCACACATTACATCACCACCTTGACCCGCCTGAACCCGAGCCCTGACCTTTCACCCGTCCCATGGCCACTACCATAGCTCCTTAACGTCACGCCTACCCATCTTCTCCCCTCCCCCATGCTCGACCTAAACTCTTACCCACCACCTCAACCTTCTCATCTGCCACCAGACCCAAGCCATCCCCTCTAGCCTGCATCTTCCCTTGACAGTCCACCTCCCATCACCCAAATAGCCACCCCTTGTCTCCGTTGGCCGCAACAACAGCCTAACCCCATCTTGCCTGACCTGAGCAACACTTCACCATTTCAACGTCGCCATCTTCCTGACGTGACAGCAGCTCCATTTTGCCATCGCATGAATTCTAGCCTAAGCAAACTCGACTCACCGGCCAAATGAGCAGACCCGCCTCCCTAGCAACTCTAACATTGTCCAATCCGCCACCTTACAGCCTCTCACCACCCGATACAAACCCTATGCCACAGCCGACCTCAACCTCGCCTCCTTGTTCCACAACTGAAGCCACCCATAATGCATCGCCATCCACTCCTGACAGCGCCGCATCAGACCCATCCTATCTTTGTTCAGACCCCTGACAGCCGAGACTTGAACCGCATGCAGCAGGGTAGCAGCAGCATATATATTATTGCATATTTGAAGGGATATGCTCACATATGTATGTTGTATATATATATATATGTTGCATTTATTTGCTCTCAACATATCTTCCATCTGTAGCCTTCTTTTATATAAGTTAAGTTTGCAAATTGATGTTTATTTATATAATATAATAATAATAAAGTAAGTATGTTGTTTTCAGAGAAGGAAAAGTTATATATAATATGTTTGTATTTGCTTAAATTTAGGATAATACCTTTTAATATATATATATATATATCTTATGTTTAAATGTTCATTTGAAAGGAGTATATGGGTTTTATAAGTATTTATTTAAATATATATATATATAGATATTTTATTTTAAATAGGTGTTTCGAGTTTCAAAATAATATAAAGGTTTTATTTTAAATTTTAATATGTGTTTTAAATTAAATAATGAGTTTATATATAGCATATATATATATATATATAAGTTCACTTATATAATTGATTCCCATCGAATCCAGTTCATCGTGCTTCGATTTTGTCTCGCCATTGTCCAAAATTGGTCGCAGCAGCCTTTTGTTTTCCTTCGTGTGCGTGTCCTGCCCGTGTCCGTGTTCGTATCTATGTCCGTTACTTCTCATTTCCATCGTTCTCTAGCCTCGAAAGGTGAGCAATCACTCACGATTTACATTCTTGTATTTATTAAATTTGATTTCAATTGAAACGACAATTGAAATATGATGCTGTAGTTATTTAAATTTTTATATATGCTATTATCTGTATATTTTCACCTGTGACATCTGACACCAGTATCTAGTATTTATATGCCTGTTATTACTATTATCTGTATATGTTCACCTATGACATCTGACACCAGTATCTGTTATTTATATTGATGATATATGCCTGTTGTTATATTTTATATTATCTGTTATCACTCTGCAAGTTCCCTGTTAGTATAGAATTCACTATGGGTTGAAATGATACATACCCGAACGGACTTTAGAATAGGAGAATTTCGTTATGGGTTGAAATGATAAACCCAAGCGATTTTCATTTGAATTGAAATTGGGATTACGGGTCGAAATGATATCTACCCGTATATATTTAAATTTCGGATTGAAATGATAAATATCCGTATCACTTAACCAGATGATAAATATATATGCAGACACCGTTGGTCCATATATATAAATATTTTAAAAATGAATTCTATGGTTTTGGAAAGAAATATATGGTTTTAATAAATGTTGAGCCTTAAAATTATTGTATATAAATGGGAATGATTGATTTAAATACATATAATATGTTGAGTATTTAAAATATATTTCAAAATAGATTTTGGTAATAATTTGAATAAGTTAAGGTTAGAAAGATAAATTGAATTTAGTTGAAATTGTATTCAATAAAGAATTTTATTTAATTAAACCGATTTGAAACTTATTGAAATTGAGATGTAAGATATGATTTATAACTTGAGTTTGATTCATAAGTAATCTAATGAATATTTCTTGTTTAAATAAAGTTTATGGAAATATTTAGTAAAAATGTAATTTAAGGCTAGTTAAATGGTATTGAATTTATTAAGTGAATATTCTCTGATTCAAATAATAATGAAGTTAAATCAAGAGCTATATGAAACTGTTAAATTTAACTTTGAAAATGTTGAATATTAAAGCTTTGAAATATATTGAAAATTTAAATGATATGTTTAGAAATGAATTAAATTGATGAATTGAACTTTGAATAAATTTGAATTTGGAATTTGAAGTTGATTTGAATCGATTTGCTAGACTTGAGGAAATTAAATACTTTACTTTTTAAATCATTTAATATATATATATATATATACTATTTTGGAAAATAGATATATTTGAAATGAAATGATATTTGGGTTTTGAAGTATAAATTTAATTGAAATGACCACGGTGTTATAATGTATATTTCCACCTTGTAGATAGTTCTGAAGATCCTTAGAGGATGGTTATCCCAAACATCCTTTAAGTTACTTGTATTTCGGTTGATATTTCACTTGAGTTGGATTTATTTATATAAGAATGTTAATCCTGACTCGAGTGTTTTGTGTTTTGCTTTACGCTCGGGTCAGACCGAGTAATACAGCATTTAAGACTCACATTTGGAGTTTGGAGCTTCCTTTGGAGATCCAACTATCGCCTCAGCTTTCAGCTCTTCTAGTTGATTTGTTCAGAGAAGTCATCTGTTGTACTGAAGACTTCACTGCATTTGAGATATTCTATTGTATTTATTTCTAACTCTGATGTTTATATAGTAGCTTCATGAACTACTATTTTATCTATTCCGCTGCGTATTATTGTATTACTCTGTGTCTGTGATTGATTTATTTACTGCATATGCTGAGTTTTGCCAAATTTTAAATTAACAATCTGATATTTTGAATTATTCAAGTCAGACATGTGTGGATTATTGTCGATTTGAATGGTCCAAAATAGCGGGTCGTTTCACTCGCCGAACCACCAACGCCGGACCACATAGCTCATCGCCGGACCAACTCCTCCACAGCTACGACCGAACAAAGCTCCACCGAACCAGATTTGCCAGGCCAGATTGCTTCAGTCCAGGCCCACCAGCAGCTATATACATCCAAGACCCCTGCCCCCAACCTCACTCTATAAATAGAGGGGCAGGGGTACAACAATGGGGGACAGGTTTGAGAGCTCAAGCACGGAAGGAACTTTCAAACGCTTTTAGATACTTGTACCAAAGCTTTGTACTTGTAATCTGAGATCTAAAGGAGAAATAACATATAAAGTGGACGTAGGCACGTTCTGGCCGAACCACTATAAACCTGTGTGTCTTTTTACAGTTTAGCCCCTGCTTTTCATATTTTCGCATAAATCACCCAAATCACTAAGAACAACATAAGATCTACTAAATCATACAACTTTGAGGTGTTTGTCCATTTTTTGTGCAAACAGGATGGTTATCCCAAACATCCTTTAAGTTACTTGTATTTCAGTTGTTATTTCACTTGAGTTGGATTTATTAGTATAAGAATGTTAATCCTGACTCGAGTGTTTTGTGTTTTGCTTTACGCTCGGGTCAGACTGAGTGATACAGCAGTTGAGACTCACCCTTGGAGTTTGGAGCTTCATTTGGAGATCCATCTATCGATTCAGCTTTCAGCTTTTCCAGTTGATTTTGTTTAGAGAGGTCATCTATTCGTACTGAAGACTTCACTGTATTTGAGATATTCTATTGTATTTTATTTTTAACTCTGATGTTTATATAGTAGCTTCGTGAACTAATATTTTATCTTTTCCGCTGCGTATTATTGTATTACTCTGTGTCTGTGATTGATTTATTTACTATATATGTTGAGTTTTGCCAAATTTAAATTAACAATCCATTGTTTTGAATTATTGAAGTCCGGCATGTGTGGATTTATTGTCGATTTGAATGGTCTAAAATACCGGGTCGTAACAAAATCAAAATATTAAAATTTACATTTTCAAAATACTTAAAACTTTCAGAAAATATATAAAATAACCACGAGTCTGTATAATATTTTCTAACCTAGGTCATGTGATACGGATAATATATCATTTCAATCCGTAATTTACAAAGAAAAACCCAGGTTCTATCATTTCAAACCCGCAATCCCAAGTTAAATAAAAATAAATAAATATCGCTCAGGCTTATCATTCAGCCCATAACGATTTTTCCCTATTCTAAAGTCCTTTCGGGTATGTATCATTTCAACCCATAGTGATTCAATTCTACAGGGAACTTGCAGTGTGAGAACAGAATATAAATAAATAGTATAACATAATATAACATAGCAGATGATGTTGCAAGTTAATAACAGGGTTTAACATAATATAATTTACATCACAGGCAAGTATAACATGATATAACGGTTTCTACACATTCACTTGTTGTCACTTCACAAATTATATAAGTATAAATGTCATGAGTGAATACTCACCTTTTTACGCTAAAGTTTGCAAAACAAAACACACAACCGAATTTCAAAAAGCACGATATAGCACGAATTTGGATTCGAGTGGAGAGAGCCTTGTAAACAACACAAAATATAACATACATAAACACAAATATAAATATTTTACATACAAATAAAGTCAACAACTTTATTTTGCAAAACAATTACAAAACATGAAAGATAACCAAACCTTAGAAGCAAAAGACTTGTACAAGGCAACATAGGCTTGGCCTAAATGCAAATGGGCTTGATCTCACCACACCCAGGCTCAGCCTAGGTCATGTATGCTTGGCCATGAGTCATGAGACATGGCGATGGACATGAAAATGGAAGGCAAAGGCATGAAGATGCAAAGGTATGCAAGGGGTCAAGGGATGGAAGGTTTTGGGTCAAGGGATGTAAGGTTTTGGTGAATCTAAGGCTCGGCCATGGTCACTACATGTCAGGTCAGAGCTGAGGAGGATATTCAAGTGGTGTACAAGTGGTGGTGGTGGAGTCTAAGGAGGTGGCCGTGGCAAACAATGAAGGGGAAGGTGATAACAAGGCTCGGTTAAGAAGTTTCAAGGTGTTTTGCATAGTTTTTGTGGAGATTGGATCATTGGATGGTCAAGGCACTCTCAGGTAAGAGGAGGGGGATGGTTTGGCCGTGGATTATGTGGGGAAGAAGTGGTGGTGATCGGTGGTGGTGATGGTGAGGCTATGGCCGAGCAAACACATGGAAGAATCAAGGCAAATTAAAGTGAAAAGCAATGGAAAAAGAGGAAGAAAAGTGAGCAAAGAGGAAGCCATTGCATATACTTTTTGTTTCAGATCTGAAGTGCCGTGAAAATGAAATTAGATGAGGAGTTTTCACATGAAATACAAATGAAAATGCATGGCCAAAGTAAAAGAATGAACGGTCAAAAGAAATGAAAAGACAAGGCAAATGAAAAGTCACAAGTTATAAAAGCTTTTGTCTCTTGAAATTTCCTATTTATGTTTATACAAAATAAACAAATAAAAACCAGTAAATAAAACAAAAGATAAACAAAATAAAGTGAAAAAGAAATAAATAATTATATTTTAGAAAAATAGGAAAAATCAATAAAGAAAACATTTATTAAATGAAACTAGTTTTAAAATTGTAAATAAAATACAACTAACTTTGGAACTTATAACTATACTTTTAAAATGTTTTAAAAATAAAATATATGTACATAACATTTTGTGTTACACATGTAAACATAAATTAGAACATGACATGACAGACAAAATATTATTTATATAAATTAAAATAAACAATTTTGTTAAATAAAACAATTTACATACAATAGTGCAAAAAACATAACTTTCACAATATTAATCAGATTTCAACGAAACGAAAAGCAGTATACTTGAAATTTTATTTACTTTCATAATAAAAGATAAAATTCAAAAATTCAAACTTTTAAACTTTTAAATTAAAAGTCAAAGTTTGACCATATTGACCAAAATTCACATTTCTGGAAAATATTCTATTTATTCATGTTTGGAATTATAATTCACATACAAATCAAAATTTATATTTAAAATAACAAAATTTATCCATTTTAATAAATAAAATAAAGTTTTTAAATCAGTAAATTCAATTTAAAATAATTACAAAATACAGGGTTGTTACATTCAGCCTGGACAGTTATAAATCTCTGTCCTTACAAACGCTGAATACCAAACAAAACAAATGCAATAGATGCAGCGGATAATAGAATACGTCCATAGGTAGATGAAGATCTCCAGCACTCCTCTAGAAACTCCAAGCGTCTTCAAGTAAACCTGAAACTACTCTAATCTAACCCGAGTATTAAAAATACCTAGATCTAGCTTGATAAACCAGCATGAGATACTCGAAATATTAAATGCTGATGTAAATCAAAACCATTGAAAAGAAGGGTACCTCATAAAACCACGCCCACACATAAATACAGATGGGTTTTTATCTTAAGATACCAAAATACTTTATACTAATAAAACACTTTGATATTATTATTAATCACATTCTTTTGAAAACACTTTTCAAGTAATATATCAATATCCGGACAAAGTCTATGGTAATATATCCAAACTAGGTCAACGGAATACACCGAACGGAATATATGATACCAAAGGGTAGTTGAAATGTTTGCAAAGCATTACAGCTATTTTGGGAATATAATCAAAACCGTAAAGCTCATATTGAATTTTGAATTTCCAACATGATAGGGAACTAGTGGCCTTTTCCTTCGATCCATGCATAGCAAACATAGTACCCATGGTGCCTTTATCGCTTTTCATAAGCAAGTCACTTGGAACTGCACTTGCTACACTACCAAAATCTAGTAGCCTTATCGCTTTTCACAAGCAAGCCACTATATCAAAATAAATGCCTTGCGGATCCAGATTCCACCGAACTCCTCCATACTCATAAAACCAATAGCTTGAAATATATACCCTACAGACCACATAATTACCCGTATCATCTCCTGGATGTGAGGCTCGTGAGGCTACGCTCAATTTTAACAAAGCCACGCTTTGCATTTCACAAAGCCACGCTTTATTCTTCCACAGAGCACTTTCCACTTAGAATGCCACATTGCCATTCCTTCGATCACTATTGACTTCCACGAACATACAACTTCTGAGCTCGTACGTCTCAGAGAAGGGAGTTAAGATAAGAGAAGTTACCTTCTCCACCACCAAGCATATGTACGTTTGTAAAAGTCAACATTGTGATCGTAGAAATGCAATGTCAAACATTCGTCCATACAAGTTCGTTCTGGCACTGAACGAAACCGAAGGCACTCCTCCTACTACCATTAGTAGAGAGTAGTCCTTGCAATCCAAAGATTTCAAAACACGATAGGACCACTGCTATAATAAATGTCTCTATATTGGGAGCGACCCAGAGAATGTCAATAAGCAGTCCTTCTGCTATGAAGATCTTTGGTCTTCAATAATCATCATCATCAACATCTCTTCACTTCCGAACTTACACATTGGTACGAAGTGGTTTTCGAATAGGAGTTACCCAAATCCGACCACAGTTCCTCCAAACCAATCATCGATTAAAAAGAAGTTAAGTTCATATGTGATTATCAATCATTAATCAATTTAATTCATCTTTTTATTCATTCATAGATATCTCTTAGAGATATATTCATTGAATCATTTCTTTATCCTTTTCAGAGTATATGGATTCATTAAGCCTCATTTATCAAATCGTTTGGATAAGTTTAAAACCTTTTTAAAAATAGGATTAATTCGAAATCATTTCATTCTTCACTTAGGAGAATATTTCCAAATAATTTTCTTTAAATCTTAACATAAATTTTTTATATTCAAAACTCAAATTTTGATTGAGTTAAAACCATGTTATCTTGGATGTTAATCCAAACCCAATAAATATTAAGTGAGCAAAATCTATAGAAATCATCTAATCTTATTCAATATCAATTCCCGTATTCAATAAATAATATGGGCGGAATAACGGTGAAATCACCTTTTAAATTCCACTAAAAGTACGAGGTCCCTCTTCGGGCTTTAACACCGAGTACAAGAAGATTATCTCCACAAAATCCAAGTTATTTATGTTTAGAAAATTATATCTTTATACTTTGGGAAATTTTGATTCGAGTAAACCAAATTTACTATCCCATCCGTTGGTCCAGTCCGGATAGCCAGGGAGAGCAGGAAACTGGTTTTTCAAACTCAAGCCTAGACATTATCTCTTTGACACCCATAAAGCGGTCAAGTTATTTGATCGACTCTAAATCATTAAACCTTTAATCATTCCATAAATCCTTTTAAAATTACCTTTAAAAGACTTTATTAATCATTTGAAAACATTTACAAAAGATTTGGAAAAGAACGGTTGCGTTTAAAACTGTATTTCAAAAGTTATAGAAAAGTGCTACGGAAAAGTGCTACGGAAAATGTTTTTTTAAAGCTATATTGATCAAAACGACTTTCTATCATTTTGAAATTTGATTTTATTACTCAAATAACTTTTAAAACATTTTAAATGATTTATAAGATTTATTCCATATTTTTAAACATTTTAAAAATAGGTATCTAAAACATTTGCGACTTTGGCCACCGAACTGCCAAAGCGCGATTTTCTTGAAAATTTATTTTCTCATATTTCAAAATCTATTAAATGAAATCTCGATCATTTTTCTTTGTTTGAAAACTATAGTCATAAGTGTTCGAAAAATTCTTATTGCAAAGAAATCTGACTCCGATTCCATCCTATAGAAGGATTTAACTTTTATGGCGCGAAATCGCGAACTATCATTACGCGACGTGCCTATTTTTGACTCCAAACACAATATTTGTCAAAAATTCTCAAATTTAATTTTAACATTTACAAAAAATTTATAGACCATTTTCAAACATTTAAACCAATATTTTCCGTATTAAATTTCTTTTTCCCTTTTAAATATTATTTTCTAATATTTTAACTTATATAATATTATACTATTATAATATAATATTTGACTTCATAGATGATTATAAAATCATATTAAATTCCAATTTCACTTTACAAAACATTCTCTAACATAGAAAGTTATTCATTATCTATCTTCCAACTATTTAGTTTATATATCCATATAAATTAAATATCATTCCTTTACCATTATAAAAATGTTATCCTTCCTTTTCTAAATGAAACCTTTTCATTTTTAAATCATTTCAAACTATTCCTCTTTTATTGTTTCAAAACATTTCGAGGCTTAACTTTCCGCATATACCACCATTTATTCCTTCATGAATTAATTATAGTTAACACATTAACTATCATCATAAACTTCACATTATTAATTCATTCTTCTTTTTCAATCATCCAAGGGAACATCCAATGTTTACAATCAAGTATACATCCATATAAACATCCAAACAAACATGCCAATTCATGTATAATCATGTCAATAACTTTTATATACTTGTAAATAATAATCTTAACTTGCTTCTAACTTGCAAATCATTTTAATCATAAACTAGAAAGGAAAGTGTTTCTCGAAATCTCACCAAACAAGCTTACTCCTTCTCCGTAGCTTCACCGGATGATTTTTCCTTAGCTTCCGCTCCTCGACAAGCTTCCAATCTCTTCCCCTAGCCAACATGGTTCGACCTCACCATGTACAAGGCACTAACTTGACCTTTAGCTCTTCTATTTGCTTCCAAAGACCTTCGACGCTTCACACCTTCATTTCGGCATAACGTACTTCTCTTTTTCCTTCGCTGGAGCAATCAAACTCTCCTCCTCTTCTCTTAAAATTTCGGCCATGACATGTATGGGAGGAAGACAAACTCCGTTTGTATTGAAACATAGGTAGATTGCTTTAGAATGCTTCAAGAAGCTTATATCCATGGTCGGATCTAAGTTTTACATGGTTTTTGAACTATTTCTTTTTGATTTTGGATTGGGAAGTCATTGATGAATCTTGAGAGAGAAGAAATGAAGAAGGAGAAGAAATGAAATAAATGAGAAAAAATGAGAAAGTGGAGAGGAATTTATAGTAGAAGCTTAGGAGTTAAATAATATAACTTGTCATAACTATATCTAGTCACATCACAAATCTTTTATAATATATATATATATATATATAATTATGTTTAGTCACATCACTCTCTTTTATATACATATATAATTTATTATGTTTTATCATATCACTTTCTTATATATATATATTATATAATTATTATGTCTAGTCACATCACTTTCTTATATATATAATTATTATTTCTAGTCACATCACTTTCGTTTATAAATCTATAATTATTATGTCTAGTCACATCACTTTCTTTTATATATATATATATAATTATTATGTCTGGTCATATCACTTTCATTTCCAAATTAGTATTAGATAATTTATTTCTATGTGTATTGTTGTCTAGTTAATTAACTCTTATATATATGTATATATAGTGCAAAAAGATGAATAACGTTCCCGACAACTTTCTGGTGTTGAAAGGTCGAAATTTAGGTAAACGTTATTCGGTCACATTTTCTGTTTTTCTATGAACTATTTAGTTTGGTAAACAAATTTTGAAAACAATTTCACCGTCATTATTTATTAATTAAAATGAGTTTATTTTCATTATAAAACTTATATATTGGATATTTAAAATTAATTAAATATTCACTAAACCAAGCAGTGAAATTCCGGGTCGTTACATTCTTCCCCCTTAAAAGAATTTCGTCCCCGAAATTACACCAAACAGAACCCAAAGGTATTTGCCCAAAATATTTATTTTTAGACATACATCCATATGATGTATAAAGATCATCCAATTTGATATACTTTTTGAATCCACAACTTTACTTCCGAACTAGTATTGATCCCCCGATCCTCTAGAGCGAAGGACTATGATCAAGCTTTACAATTAGAACTTTCAGTTTTCCTTACATAGCTCTCAACTATGATAGAAAATGTAAGTATCCCAATCACAAACCCTCATTAATGTTCGTTGTCAAGAATCGAGTGATAAATACTTTTTCGGATCGTTGTAAACACCTCAAAGTTCCATACTTGAATCTTAGATCAAAACCATGTGACGAAATGATCTACTTACAACCCCTTTTTCTCACTTTTTCAAACCTTTATGAAAACATTTCATAAAACTTTTATCTTTTAAAAATGCTTCTTTATATATATTCACACTAAATCTTTATTTCCAAATATTTTTCTTAAATGAAAACATTTCATCATAAATTAACCGTTTCAATTTAAAAGATAATTTACCGTTTTTTTCCAAAATTACAATCAACTTTTCTCCTCATAATATATTCCTTTTTAACCAACCTTGATATTAACCTATCAAATACTAATTAAAAATTACCTGGTTAACTTAATAAAATTATATAGATTGAGTAACCCCAAAATAATACCAAGGAACTGGGTACTACCAATAGTATCTTATATCCCCTTAACAAGAAGGGTAATACTTAAGAGAAGTGTTTACCATCCGAACATATCTCTTGCCTATTTTTAGTTATTTTCGAACCATTCAAACTATTTATCATTTGAGACTTTCATACTTTTTAAATTTCTTATTTGAAATTTCTTTTCAAAAATCCATTAGAGATTATTTTATTTATAAAATCCATTTTACTAATCCCTTCATAAAATCATCTTATATTAACTTACTCCTTTTAGAATTTTTATAATTCTTTTCCAAAATACCCAAAATTTAGTTTCTCAAAATTTATATAACATATCTTTTATATCCATATTTTTACAAAAATAATTTTATAAAATACAATTTTTATACTACATGCTTATTTATTATTCATTAACCTTAACCCAATATTATTATCAAACATCTTATGGTCAAATCGTGAAACTTAATTCACAAGATGTTCGTTTAATCAACAAATGGTAATAACTAAATGTTATCATTTCCTTAACTATAAACCGACCAACATAAATATCTATATCTTTCAAAAGATATTCCTTTATATATAAAATATAATCCTTTTAAAACAGTGTGTCGGTTTGCCTTGTTTAAGTGTTTAGAAATCTCTATCGATAATGGTGATCAGGCGCATCGACCAGAATCTATAAACCACTCAACAGATAAATTAACACAAAACATTTTTATATCAAATAACAAATATGTGCTCATATATATAATACTCTCAAAACTCATTCTAGGGTGTTACTAACCCTATCTCTAATGAGTTACTCATTCTAGGGTATTACTAACCCTATCTATAATCAGTTTTACCCCACTAAAGCCTAGGTGTTCTCTCAACCTAAGCTCTGATACCAAATGTAACGACCTGGGTTTTCAACCCTTGAAAATCGACACTAATACATCCTCGTGCCGCAAATCCAAGTGTCGAAAAGCCCGATTGTTAGGGGAAAAAGAAAATAAAGATATAACATAATCTCACACGAATGGAATAACATATATAATTTCAATGTAAAATCTTTACAGTGGAAAATTTTGAATACAATATCAGAATCTAACCTAGATTCAGTCTGGACAGTTATAAACCTCTGTCCTTACAAATGCTGAAAACCAAACAAAACAAATGCAATAGATACAGCAGATAATAGAATATGTCCATACATAGATGAAGATCTCTAGCTCTCCTCTGGAAACTGCAAGCGTCTTCAAGTAAACCTGAAACTACTCGGATCTGACCCGAGTATTAAAAATACCTGAATCAGGCTTCATAAACCAGCGTGAGATACTCGAAATTTTAAATGCTGTTGTAAATCAAAACCATTGAAAAGAAGGGTAGCTAGACCACGCCCACACATAAATACAGACGGGTTTTTATCTTATGATAACCAAAATACTTAATACCAAAAGAAACACTTTGATATTATTATTAATGTCATTCTTTTGAAAACACTTTTCAAGTAATATATCAAAAGAAAGTATCAATATCCAGACTAAGTCTATGGTAATATATCCAGACTAGTTCAACGGAATACAGCGGATGGAATATATGATACCAAGGGGTAGCTGAAATGTTTGCAAAGCATTACAGCTATTTTAGGAATACAATCAAAACCGTAAAGATCGTATTGGATTTGGAATTTCCAACATGATAGGGAACTAGTGGTCCTTTCCTTCGATCCATGCATGGAAAACATAGTTCCTACGGTGCCTTTATCGCTTTTCACAAGCAAGTCACTTGGAACTGCATTTGCTACACTACCAATATCCAGTAGCCTTATCGCTTTTCACAAGCAAGCCACTATATCAAAATAAATGCCTTGAGGATCCAGGTTCCACCGGACTCCTCCATACTGATAAAACCAATAGCTTGAAATATATACCCTGCAGCCCATATAATTACCAGTATCTTTTGCAAGATGTGAGGCTCGTGAGGGTACGCTCAATTTTAACAAGGCCGTGCTTTGCTTTTCACAAAGCCACGCTTTATTCTTCCACAAAGAACATTCCACTTAGAATGCCACATTGCCATTCCTGCGATCACTATTGACTTCCACGAACATACAACCTCTGAGCTCGTACGTCTCAGAGAAGGGAGTTAAGATAAGAGAAGTAGCCTTCTCCGCGACCAAGCAGATGTACGTTTGTAAACGTCAACATTGTGATCGTAGAAATACAATGTTGGACATTTGTCCATACAAGTTCGTCCTGGGACTGAACAAAAGCGAAGGCACTCCTCCTACTACCATTAGTAGCGAATAGTCTTTGCAATCGGACGATTTCACAACATGATAGGACCACTGCTATAATAAATGTCTCTATATTGAGAGCGACCCAGAGAATGTCGACAAGCAGTCCTTCCGATATGAAGATCTCTGGTCTTTAATAATCGTCATCATCAACATGTCTTCACTTTCGAACATATACATTGGTTCAAAGTGGTTTTCGGATAGGAATTACCCATATCCGACCCCAGTTCCTCCAAACCAATCATCGATTAAAAAGATGTTAAGTTCATATGTGATTATCAATCATTAATCAATTTAATTCATTGAATCATTTCTTTATCGTTTTCAGAGTATATGGAATCATTAAGCCTCATTTATCAAATCATTTGGTTAAGTTTAAAACCTTTTTAAAAGTAGAACTAATTCGAAATCATTTCATTCTTCACTTAGGAGAATATTTCCAAAGCATTTTCTTTAAACCTTAACATAATTTTTTTTTCAAAACTAAAATTTTGATTGAGTTAAAACCATGTTATCTTGGATGTTAATCCAAACCCAATAAATATTAAGTGAGCAAAATCTATAGAAATCATCTAATTATATTCAATATTAATTCCCGTATTCAACAAATACTATGGACGAAATAATGGTGAAATCGCCTTTCAAATTCCACGAATAGTACGAGTTCCCTCTTCGATCTTTAACACCGAGTACAAGAAGATTATCTGCATAAAATCAAAGTTATTTATATTTAGAAAATTATATCTTTATACTTTTGAAATTTTGATCGAGTAAACCAAATTTACTATCCCATCTATTGGGCCAGTCCTGATAGTCAGGGAGAGCAGGAAACTGGTTTTCCAAACTCAAGCCTAGACACTATCTCTCTGACACCCATAAGGCGGTCAAGTTATTTGATTGTCTCTAAATCATTAAACCTTTAATCATTCAATAAATCCTTTTAAATTTACCTTTAAAATACATTATTAATCATTTGAAACATTTACAAAAGATTTGGAAAAGAATAGTTGCGTTTAAAACTGTATTTCAAAAGTTATAGAAAAGTTCTGCGGAAAAGTGCTACGAAAAATGCTTTTTTAAGCTATATTGATCAAAACGAATTTCTATCACTTGGAAATTTGTTTTTATTACTCAAATCACTTTTAAAAAATTTAAATGATTTATAAGACTTATTCCATATTTTTAAACATTTTAAAAATAGGTATCTAAAACATTTGCGACTTTGGCCACCGAACTGCCAAAGCACGATCTTCTTGAAAATTTTATTTGCTCATATTTCAAAATCTATTAAATGAAATCTCGACCATTTTCCTTTGTTTAAAAACTATAGACATAAGAGTTTGGAAAATTCTTATTGCAAAGAAATCCGACTCTGATTCCATCCTATAGAAGGATTTAACTTTTATGGTGCGAAATCGCGAACTAACGTTACACGACGCGCCTATTTTTGACTCCAAACTCAATATTTGTCAAAACCGATCCAAATTTAATTTAAATGTTTATAAAACATTCATAAACCATTTTTGAACATTTAAACCAATATTTTCCATATTAAATCTCCTTTTCACTTTTAAATATTATTTTCTAATATTTTAACTTATATAATATTATACTATTATAATATTATATTTGACTTCATAGATGATTATAAAATCATATTAAATTCCATTTTCACTTTTCAAAACATTCTCTAACATAGAAAGTTATTTATTATCTATCTTCCAACTATTTAATTTATATATCCATATAAATTAAATATCATTCCTTTAACATTATAAAAATGTTATCCTTCCTTTTCTAAATGAAACCTTTTCATTTTTAAATCATTTCAAACTATTCCTCTTTTATGGTTTCAAAACATTTCGAGGCTTAACTTTCTGCATATACCACCATTTATTCCTTCATGAATTAATTATAGTTAACACATTAACTATTCTTCTTTTTCATTCATCCAAGTGAACATCCAATGTTTACAATCAAGTATACATCCATATAAACATCCAAACAAACATGCCAATTCATGTATAATCATGTCAATAACTTTTATATATTTGTAAATAATAATCTTAACTTGCTTCTAACTTGCAAATCATTTTAATCATAAACTAGAAAGGAAAGTGTTTCATGAGATCTCACCAAACAAGCTTCCTCCTTCTCCGTAGCTTCTCTGGATGATTTTTATATAGCTTCCGCTCCTCGACAAGCTTCCAATCTCTTCCCCTAGCTAACATGGTTCGGCCTCAGCATGTACAAGGCACTAACTTGACCTTTAGCTCTTCTATTTGCTTCCAAAGACCTCTGGCACTTCATGCCTTCATTTTGGCATAACTTACTTCTCTTTTTCCTTCGCTGGAGCACTCAAACTCTCCTCCTCTTCTCTTAAACTTTTGGTCATCACATGAAAGGGAGGAAGACAAACTTCGTTTAAATTGAAACATAGGTAGATGGCATTAGAATGCTTCAAGAAGCTTAGATCTATGGTCGATCTAAGTTCTACATGGTTTTTGAACTATTTCTTTTTTATTTTGGATCAAGAAGCCATTATGAAGCTTGAGAGAGAAGAAATGAAATAAATGAGAAAAAAAATGATAAAATGGGGAGGTATTTATAGAAGAAGCTTAGGAATTAAATAATATAACTTGTCATAGTTATATCTAGTCACATCACAAATCTTTTATAATATATTTATATATATATAATTACGTTTTGTCACATCACTCTCTTTTATATATAAATAGTTATTATATTTAGTCACATCACTTTCTTTTATGTATATATAATTATTATGTCTAGTTACATCACTTTCTTTTATGTATATATAATTATTATGTCTAGTTACATCACTTTCTTTTATGTATATATAATTATTATGTCTAGTCACATCACTTTCTTTTCCAAATTAATATAAGATAATTTATTTCTAAGTGTATTGTTATCTAGTTAATTATCTCTCATATATATGTATATATAGTACACAAAGACGAACAACGTTCCCGACAACTTTCTGGTGTCGGAAGGTCGAAATTTCAGAAAACGTTCTTCGGTCATTTTCTTTTTCTATGAACTATTTAATTTGGTAAACAAATTTTGAAAACAGTTTCACCATCATTATTAATTAATTAAAATGATTTTATTTTCATTATAAAACTTATATATTGAATATTTAAGATTAATTAAATATTCATTAAACAAAGCAGTGAAATTCCAAGTTGTAACAATATGTTTTTATTTTCCACCAATTTTGAGATTTTCTCATTGATAGGCTGGTCTCCAAGGATATTTTTCATCCACATCACATCGAACTGTATATTGATTTGCATACGACTTCAATACTTGAAAAGAAACATAATATTTAATCGCCCATTCACATAATTATTTAATGAGTTTCTCTTTACTTTCAAAAATTAATCCAACCTGAGGTCCTTTTTCAGCACATTCTCTTCCAAATACTTTCACTTCTAACTGAAAGTTATCCATAATGGATTTCTCTATCATTATTGCAATAGATAAATCATAGGCTAGTGAATCTTCATATATGATTTGATCTTCATCGGCATTTAGAACATCACCATGTTGATTATCTTCATATATGATTGCATTATTGTTAATCTCCATGTTATCGATCTGAGTTTTATCTACATCATACTCACAAGCTACTTGCATGCTATCCTGTAACAACCCGCATATTTATCGATTTTATATTTAAATATTTTATCGTTAGTCGGATTTTAGTCTGAAAAGCTACTTTTTGCAAACAGTCGAATTGGGACTCGAGACCATTTCCATTGAGTTCAAAATGCCGTTTGCGACCTTTTTGAGTATAAACTTCCTTATGTTTGGAGTAAGTTGATTTTTGCTACATTTTCACTTAACGCTTTGGGTTTGGATTTGGGTTCAGCCCACTAACCCAACTCACCTTATATCATTTCTGAACCACTTCTCCTCTTCATTATTTCACTTTCATTTCCTAACACCCTATCTTCATCAAAAATGGAGGAGGAGAGTGGAAACTAAAATCCTAAGCCTTAATCTTCTTTGCAAAGTTGAATTCTTGCTCCAAAATTAAAGAGAAGCCATTGGTAAGCCTCCTCTTCATCTTATCCAACTCATTCTCTTATCAATTTCAGTTTATTTCCTAAACCTAAATTTGGGAGATGCTTGTTTTGATCTTAGTTGGAGCTTCTTGAGTTAGGATTGAAGAGTGGTTGCCTCTCCTTTGATTTCAAGCTTCTCCTTCCTTGTTCTTGTGTCAAAGGTGAGATTTTTATCTCACATCTATGACTATAATTATCTTTGGTTTTTAGGTATGAATTCCTAACACCTCTTCATGTGCATTTGCTCTTGTTTTGGATTGGTTTTGTGAATATTCCAATTTTTGGTTTTTAAAGTCAAATTTGTGTGTAAATCTTTTTATCGATGTTTGATCATGCTTTTGGTGATGCATCGTGGAGCATATAGGGCCGGGTTGTCGATTGGCATAAACCCTTAGAGCCAATGTTCGTCCGGTTGCATTTTGGAAGAGTTTCCTTTTCAATTGTATAGGCTGAAAAACAGCCCAGGCATGATTCAGTCGACTGAATTCTCTGTTCAGTCGACTGAATCTGGAACCCGAAAGTTTCCAGGCAGGGTTTAGTCGACTGAACCTGGAACAAAAAGTTTCCAGGCAGAATTCAGTCAACTGAAATTCTCTGTTCAGTCAACTGAAATCTCTGTTTAGTCAACTGAAAATCTCTGTTTAGTCAACTGAATTTGCTATTTCAGCCCACTTTGCCTTTTTGGATTGAATTTCCAATTTAAATCGATTCGTGATGATCCTATTTGTTGTTATCATTTATTATGACTTTGATGACTCCTTTTTAGGGATTTTTGAATATCTATTTCGATGGATTCTTTATCGGTTTCTTTGGATTTTTATTCACGTCTTCGAATGTGAATTTTAATGATTGATTGTTTCTACAATCACTTCTATGATTTGTCACTTTAAAAATATAAAGGTTTTCTATACTAGTAGTAAATATTCAAACTCTTTTGCAAAGACGATTTCAACTCTATTTTTAAATATAAAGCTTGTTTTCAAAACCGTTTTCTAATCTATTAGTATATACGAACCTTTACCCCATTCGTATGAGAAAATATAATTAAACGGCTTAGCAAAACAAGTGGTATGAAACGCTTGCGTTTACTTCGTCGGCTAATTTTTGGACTTGTTCGATTGAAACTCTTGTGACAATTTTCTAGTGGAGATCTACAATTTGTTCGCAAATATTTAAGTTAAGCTAGTGGTTATGGGACATAAAGCTAAACTCATATATTTACTAGCTTATTGTAATTGACACTTCTTTATGATCGATGATGATCATTTTATGGTTTAGACTAGCAATGTGCGATGTCTCTTTGATTCGGTTCATCGGACGTTACGCTATACGACGTCGTTGTTCCGTTTTATCGTGATTTGGTTCATCGGACGTTACGCTGTACGACGTCGTTGTTCCATTTTACTATGTGTTGGTTCATCGGACGTTACGCTGTACGACGTCGTTGTTCCTTTTTATTTTGCTTCGGTTCATCGGACGTTACGCTGTACGACGTCGTTGTTCCATTTTCCTATGTGTTGGTTCATCGGATGTTACGCTGTACGACATCGTTGTTCCTTTTTATTTTGCTTCGGTTCATCGGACGTTATGCTGTACGACGTCGTTGTTCCATTTTCCTATGTGTTGGTTCATCGGATGTTACGTTGTACGACATCGTTGTTCCTTTTTTATTTTACTTCGGTTCATCGGACGTTACGTTGTACGACGTCGTTGTTCCATTTTCCTATGTGTTGGTTCATCGGATGTTACGCTGTACGACATCGTTGTTCCTTTTTATTTTGCTTCGGTTCATCGGACGTTACGCTGTACGACGTCGTTGTTCCATTTTACTATGTGTTGGTTCATCGGATGTTACGCTGTACGACATCGTTGTTCCTTTTTATTGTGATTTGGTTCATCGGACGTTACGCTGTACGACGTCGTTGTTCCTATTTATTGTTTCTTTGCATCATCGGACGTTACGCTGTACGACGTCGTTGTTCCTATTTATTGTTTCTCTGGATCATCGGACGTTACGCTGTACGACGTCGTTGCTTCGGATTATTTGATTTCTGGATTTCTAATGGTTGATTTCTGGAATTTATGTTTCACCAACTTTTACAGTTGGCATTAATATGTATGTCATTTATTGTGGCTTGGTGAATTAAATAAAGAATATGACATTCTTTTTATGCTATGAGATTCGTGAGATATTTGTATGATTTTCCTTTGTTGATTTTCTAATGTATACTTGTCGAGGTATGACCTTTTTGGTTATCATACGTTTTTATTATATCTCTTCTTATATCTCATTTTATCTGATAATTATAGCTAGACTGATCCGTTTATTATTTTCTTCTTAAATAATACTCTGGTCAGACTGAGATTTTACAGGTGCTTCCTCATGACTTCTTATCTGGAGCCATCTTCTGACTTTTGGCTAACTACTCTAGTCTAGTAGTTTTTGTTGTATACATTTGAGATTTAGACTCCTTGATGTATACATATTCTTTTGCCTTGCACTTGTATCTATTCTTTTGTGTTATTGTGGATCTTATTTGACCAGTACTCTGATGTACACTTTCATGTGTTATATTCATATCTATTTCCGCCTTTGTGATATGAATTGTCTGTGACTGATTTGTGTTATGTTTATTTCTATATTTGTTTCCGAAGTCCATATAGCCACTGTGTAGTAGCTTTGAGTTTGTATCGGTATGTCGGATTTCCTCTTGAGATGAAAAGTTATATTTTTATCTAGCATATCGGTACTCGCACAAAACAATTACACAGATGGTCGCTCCTCAACAGCCTTATTCTCCGTGCTAGTTGACGGCATTACCCCGTAGTGTCCTTGGCTAGCGTGGGTATAGAGGTGGGGCGTCACATATCCAATTGCACTTCACTATCGTTTGCATTATGAACGTAATTATCATCATCATTGTTAGCACGACTAATGAATGATTCTTCCACTGGATTCATTTGGAAACTACAAATACCAAAAGTAATGGTAAGATTACAGTGTGTGAAGGTAATTCAAAATTAAAATACTACGGTAAAAATTGCTCACTTGACGAATGTTTGAGATTAATTTGAATATATAAAGTTGTGATCCATATGTTGTGCCTGAGTAGACGATCTGTAACGACCCAGAATTTCGAACGAATTAAATTGGAAATATTTAATTAATTTTAAATATTTGAACGATAATTTAATTTGAATCCCCGATATAACTTTGAAATTTGCGATTAAACTTTAAAATTTAATCGATTGAATGCTGAATAAAAATTTGAATCTACAATTTTAAGCTGAAGAAAAATATTTCGAAAGCTTTTAAAATTCGTATTGATGATGCTGAAGATAACAGAAGCTTCAGAAACGAAATTGAAAGTGATTTGTTCAGTTTTGAAAATAATCACTCGAACCGATATTTATAAAATAGTCAATTTTCAAACAGTCTCGGAATTCGACGAAACCAGTTCCATTGGGTCCGGAATGTTGTATTATTGCCGGATTTCAATTTTCGTAATTTTCTGAGTTGATATGTGAGCACACGGAAATGTAACGCGTGGAAATTTTAAAAACGAATTTAAATTTAAATTTAAGAAAAAAACAAAGGACAGCATCCCTAAAGGCACGCCTAGATTCACGCCTGGTATCACGAGAAAATCGTGTAAGCACGTTCCTCTGTCTTCCCCCTCTCTTTTTAAATCACGCAACCTTCTTCCCCCATTCCTCAGTTAAAACGAAATAAGTAAAAATCAATGGCATCCACCTTTTATTTCATTCAAACGAAACCATCCTTCTCTCGTTCCCAAATTCAAATGTCGACAGTTCCTTCCCCCTCTCCATTCTCAAAGCAAATCGCGCACACGAAAGCTCGAAGGAGAAGGCGACCTCCGATACTAAGCACGGCGGCAGCGCTGTAAGGTGGGGAAGCATGTCGCGATGGTCGCGAGGCTTCTCGCGTGCGCGACAGCGTGGAGCTACGGCGAGGCGCGTGATGATGTTCGAGGGCTAGGGTTCCTCGCGCGCGCGATGGTGGTAGCAGGAAGGTGGTACGCGAGGCAGCGACGTGGTGGCGTTTGATTTCGCGATGGAGATTGTAGTGATATGGATACGGGGTCGCGACTGTGATTGGAAGGGGCTACGCAGTTTCGAGGTGGATTTGGGCAATGCGCACGCGCTTGATCTGGAGTGTCGCGATGGACAGAGGTAGAGCATCGATGGGTTGATTCGCCAGCATAGCAGAGGGGCTCAGTGATTGTCTGTGGGTCAGGCGACGAGTACGGTGGAGAACTCGAGTCTGGGCCTGGGTTTGAATGTCAGGGAGGTATGCGAGTTTTGTTATTCTTCATTCTTTTCCTTTCGATTCAAAGAAAATTTGTAAATATATGTAGAGATAAGTAATATATATATAAATATACGTGTTTAAAACAGTAAATATATATAGAGTTAAGGTTTTGGAAATGTAAAATTTTGAAATGTTTGAAGGATCTATATAAAAATCTGGTTTGGATTCTCTATAGACTATCTTATAAATATATATGTATGTAGTTTAAAGAAATAAAATAAAGTAAAGTTATAATTTTATATATGGAAAGGACTTTGAAAAATATAGTTACTTGGTTATTAGAAATTATTTTGAGGAAGATGAGTTTAAATTACATTGGAAAAATATAAATGGGTTGTTCGGGTAGTTCAACTAAAATAATTTTTTTTAAGAAAATTTGTCTAACTTATTTTGGCTACCAAATTAATTATCAAAGGAAATTCGGTTCAAATATAATAATTAGTTGAAAATTGAGTCTATTTGACGAAACTTGGTTATTCGATTATTTCGAATATTAATAAAGTGTATAAATTATTTATACAAGGTTTAAAATCAAGAAATCGAGTCAAGATGGAAATTTGGACTGCAAAATAAAATCTAAGGTGAGATCTTCTCACTCAGATTTATAATTGAATTGCAGTATTGATTGATTTGTTTGAATGTGCTATTAGATATGATAGGATATATCTATATATATAGCAATATATACATATTGGCATATGTATATATTGGATTGATTGATTTCCCGCCTCGTATAGCGGATGAGACCCTATTGCGCCGTTAGTAAGCGGATTTATAAAAACCTATATACCGCGATAATTCCGTACTGGAGCGGAATTGGTATTGTGCTGACGTCTTTGGATGCAGGGAAACAGGTTGGAGGGATCCAACTGGACCCCTCACATTGATTTAATTTATTTCTATTGTGATATGAATCTGTGAATGATTATAGTGATGCTATTAATCATATTGATGCCTGGAAATTGTTGAAAGCTAAAATTTAGCTGAATGGATGTTTTGACATCATTGGATTCCAAAGATAAACGAAATTGAATTTTTGAAATTCAAGTAGAAAATTTCTAAGTGAATTAAATTCAGAAATTTAATAAATTTGAAGAAAAGAATTTAAAAGAATAAAGGTTGATTTTTAAAAATCTTATTGAATTAATTCCAGAATCAAGTGAAAATGTTAGGTAAATGAATTTCGTATGATAGTGATTTTAAATTGAAGAATTTAATTAAAATTTGGATTTCTAAATAGTTTGAAAAAGATAAAGAGATTTATTTTCTTTAAGGGGAATTTATTTAAAAGGAAATAAGTTGGAAGTCCAATTATGAATTTAATTGGCAAATTGAAACAAGTTTGGAAAAAAAATCAATATAAAATGATTTGGGATGGGAAATTAATTTAGAAATGAATATTGAAATTGATTTGGTATTGAAGTAAAATTAGAAATCAATTTGGGATTTGATTTTGGGGTTAAAAGTGAATATTTGGGAATGTGGATTTAAGAAATAGAAATGATGTTAAAATGGGTTTATTTACAGTTTGTAAAGTTTAAAAGAACGATTTCTTTTAAAATAAATAAATTATAAGTATTTAACTTATAATATGGATTTTTGACGTATACGTTGAGTTATAACATTGAATGGGTCATTAAAGGAAATTAATAAAAATCAAAGTTGTTATAGAATAGAAAATAGAATTTATAAACGTTGTTTTATAAATTCGAAAATAAATCAAATTTGATTGATTTTAAATATAGAGATTATTAAGGGAATTTTATCCACGATTTTGGACAGTGGATAATTTTTGAAATAAATGTGTAGAAAAGATTGAAATGTGGTTAGTGAAGTATATTCACGATTTGGACAGTGAATATATCTTTAAGTAAAATGAATATGGTTTTGGAAAAGCGATATTATAAATGAAGTTAATTGTTTTAAAAGATGTTTTAAAACGTGTGAACTATCGAAATCATAGATTTCAACATTTATTGTTGAAATAGACGTTTTCGAGAAATATAAGGAAATGGTGGACTATAACACTGTTGTTATAGTAAATGATTTCCGAAAGGAAATATTTTATATAGTATTGGGATTTATATATCTATCTAAATTTCGAATCCCTATACTAGTGATTTTTGAGTCGTCGTAACGATGTTTTACGTAACATTCGTTTTGACTCAAATTGATGTTGTTATAGAAAATAGATTTCCTTAAAGAATGAAACATATACTTAATTTGATTTAAGTATATCGAATATTTTCCAAGTGTTGAAAATAAATAGATTTGTGAAATACTTATTATTAAATAAGTATGGAATTGCTTTTCCAAAAATGAAATGAAATGTTTTTGAGAATTTATCTTTGAAAAGATAAATTGAAAATGAATATTGAAAACGATTTGAAAATCGTATATCAGTAGATATTTTTGAAATATAAATTCACTATGGAATTTGTAAAAGAAATGGAAATTCGTTTTAAAGAAAAATAAATATCGATTTATTTTAGAAGTGTGGAAATTATATATCTAGAAAAGATATTTTTGAAGATGAAATAATTTGGGAAAATTATTTGGAATCTGATGATGTTGCGCATCTTTATTGATAGTTAAATAACCGACTATCAATAATTACCTTTAGATAGGTATTTATTGTGAATTGGATGAATTTGAATGCCACACTTGTTTTTAAATAAGCGCTCACTATTCGGGTTAGCCGGGAAAGGACCATGGGGTCGTATAACCCATTCCGAATATGTGATACGTCATTATGAATTGCATTTGAAGACCGGTGTTGAAGACCAGATATTTTTGAAAACGGAAGGATTACCGTCGAGTTACTCTACATCGGCTGATCTCCGATTTAGAGGTTTTATCACCCTTAGTGACGGGAAGTCCTGACGTGATTGAAAACTATCCGGATATGCAAGGGCTTCGTGAGAAGTGCCTTCGGTTCTGTTCGATCCCGGAACAGACTTGTATGGATTGTGTGTCTGACGTTACAATTTGAGATATTGAGCTGATTTCTTTCAAATACATTTCTGTTGGTGGCGGAGAATTTATTCTCTTAGCTTAACACCCTTCTCTGAGACGTACGAGCTCAGAGGTTATGTAGTTGAAATTTATCAGCGATATATCCCAATTTGGTAACGTGGCATACTGAGTGTTGCTGTGAAATGATCAGTGTTTGATCATTTGTGATATGATCATTTATTTGATCTTATATCTTTGTGATCATAGGTTGATCATTTTGTTTGACCCGAAGCAGGGCTTTTTGTAGAAAGCGTAGCTTTGTGGACGAGACTTCATCGAGCCTCACACCCCGGAAATGGTCGAAACAGGAAGGATGCGGCAAGGTTCTAGGGAGTAGCGCCCCTTAGTGTATGTCATTCCTTCTGGATAAAGGTGGTATCATGGTATGGAGCCCAGATACTTAACCTCTGTGGTTACTGCATTATTTTTTCTATGTGGTTTGTTGCGAATCGGGGATCCTCGGGAAGATCGGTGACGATCGGGGGATGGCATACGCGTGTCAGTAGTTACCTATTTTTGCAGAGGTAACCCGGCCTTGTGTTGGCAGAGATCCGGTTAGGTTCTCGGGTCGTCTATTCCAGGGACGTACCCATCGTGGATAGGAAGTTCCTTAGCCTGACCATTTGTTGGAAATCTAAAGAAACAATACGAGCCTTTACGATTTCAATTGTATAACCTGTCTCCTCAGGAGGCAGCTATAGCAGGCATAATATAATGGTACCTATGCTGGCTAAGATTTATATTCTACTTTCGAAATGTTTTCTACACTATGCACTAATAATAATATCAAAAAGAATTTGATTTTTGCGTAGTAAGCATCTTTGACTATCATAAGAAGAAATCTCCTCCAAGTCTGCGTTTGCATTGTGTGTGTGGTGGGAGGTTTTATGGTAGTTTCATTTTCCAAAAGCATTGCGAATTGACATTAAAAGTTTCCCTGTTGTTTATTTTAAAGAATAACTGTTTTACGATCTCACACCAGTCACCATGACTGACTCGGAGTTTATTGTTTCCCTTCTAAACTCTGGGTGCCCACCAATTTTCCACACGGGCAGTCTAGAGTTAGATTATCAGGATATTCTGGATATTCTGGCGCTTGGAGATAAGCTGGATGACGAGACGTAGTATTTGTATCTGATATTATTGATTCCACTGTGTATTCTGTATGAGGACAAGTTACATAACTGTCCACGGTTGTATATTGACTCTGATGAGTGATGTATGTATAAAATGATATATTTCTTTGTTTTAAAAGACTAGTAATTATCTATTGTATATTGTTCCGCTGCGATGTGTAAGATTCTGATATTGTTTTCTGTTCTGATGTGTTTTCTGATGATGTTCTTCTTTCTTTCTTCTCCTTTTCTTCTATCTTCTTCTTCTTCTACTATTTCTTCTTTCTAAAACCCTCACTATTGGAGTTTCCGGCACTCGATTGCTCGACAGTCGATAAAGTGAGTATCGATGTCGAATTTTCGAAAGTCGAAAATTCCGGTATGTGACAAAGTGGTATCAGAGCATATGGTTAAGCGACAACCCTGCTCTGTTGGGTGTTACTCATTAGAGATAGAGTCAGCAGTACTCTAGAATGAGTTGAGTGTAATAATAGATATGAGCGCGTATTTGTTAGTGAATATAAAAAAATATTTTATATTGTGATGATTGGTTTATTGAGTGGTATATGAACCTTCGTCGGCACAGTCTTGCAAAACTGTATCGAAGGGGTTTCTAAACACTTGAATAGAACAGTTCGGCACAGTATTGTTTTAAATAGGGTAAATGAAATAATTTTACCCAAAACTATTTTTGTATAGAAAAGAAATGGTTTTCTATGAAGTATTATAGTATATGGATGTTTGGTTGTTAGGAAATAATAACATTGAAATGTTATCATTATTATTGAAACTGAATAAGAAATCGAAATAATAACCAAGTTAAGAGATAAACTCACATACCAATGAAATTAAAGAATGTAAGTTATAAATGTGATTTGTAATTTAAAACGGAATTCCAGAGAAGTTTGAAAATGTTTTGAAAAGAATTTGAAAATTTTGGAGATTTGGAAGTTTAAATCTTTTTGATTTGAAAATGAATTTCAAAGGTTGGAAAAATGTTTTGAAAAGATAAAAGCTCTAAACTCTTTTCGGTCGCTGGAAAATAATCCTGATGATGGTGGCCACATCATTAGAATTCATTTTCGGGTTTCCAAAAGAGAAATTGCTGTCAAATTGTTTTAAATAGGAGTTGTTTGAAAATTTGGGTTTTTGTTTTGGAAATTCAAATGGAATTTGAATTGTTTTCAAATGGTTTTGAAAAAGTGGAAACGACTCTGGAATCCTATTTCAAATACTTACGAAATATTAATAAGTTGATAACTTATAGAATATTGAAATTTGATTAGAATGAAATTCAAATTGGAAAACGAATGAATTAGTGAATGAATGAATAAATTGCAATTGTAAGTGCAAGAAAATGAAATTGAAGGTTAAAATTCATTTTGAATTTGTAAGTAAGTGAGACTGAATTGGATTTGATTTGTAATAAACAAAGCGAAGTATTGAAATAAGAAAAATTAGTAAGCGAAACTAAGTGAAAGAAAAAAAAAATAGTGATATGAATCAGCTATAATTGAAAGATAAAATTCAATATTTCAGAATAGAAGTTAAATAGAATTCAAATTGAATTGAACTTTTGAATTGAACTCAAATGAAAATTGAAATGCAAAATTGAATGATAATTGAATATGTAACTTTAGTAGCGAATTTAAAGAGGATATAAGAAGTATATATTGAAAAATTGTAATCGAATTTGCGAAATGATTGAATGCTGTAACTAGATATAATGGCTAGTAGGATATACAGGTGTATAAAGGGATTGGAAAATTTATTTCACAGATAATTTGAATTGCTCGACAAAAGGTACGTATTTGAATTATAATATGAGTTTTTGATGATTTTTGGTCTAGCCGCTTGGCTTTTTCTTTTTCTTTTTGAAATCTGAGAGTCCGTAGGGACGTTTTGTAGTAGTGCCGTATTAGCCGCGCAAAGGAGACACTGGCGAAATTTTTCGAAAATTTCGAGTGTTAGAGAATTTTTGAGAAAATTTTGAAGTTAAAATTTGAATTTAAACTCGAATTTGAATATTGAAGTTAAACAATGATGTTTTGAAACTTAGAGTTGAAGTCGAAATGTAGTTGAATGATAATGAATCTTTAGTAGAAAGATTTGTTTTGATAAATTGATAAAACTATTTAGATTGTGAAAAATAGTAGACGAGTTAAGGACCTTTCTTTCCAACTTGTAATTTCGAGGACGAAATTCTTTTAAGGGGGGAAGTCTGTAACGACCCAGAATTTCGAACGAATTAAATTGGAAATATTTAATTAATTTTAAATATTTGAACGATAATTTAATTTGAATCCCCGATATAACTTTGAAATTTGCGATTAAACTTTAAAATTTAATCGATTGAATGCTGAATAAAAATTTGAATCTACAATTTTAAGCTGAAGAAAAATATTTCGAAAGCTTTTAAAATTCGTATTGATGATGCTGAAGATAACAGAAGCTTCAGAAACGAAATTGAAAGTGATTTGTTCAGTTTTGAAAATAATCACTCGAACCGATATTTATAAAATAGTCAATTTTCAAACAGTCTCGGAATTCGACGAAACCAGTTCCATTGGGTCCGGAATGTTGTATTATTGCCGGATTTCAATTTTCGTAATTTTCTGAGTTGATATGTGAGCACACGGAAATGTAACGCGTGGAAATTTTAAAAACGAATTTAAATTTAAATTTAAAAAAAAAAACAAAGGACAGCATCCCTAAAGGCACGCCTAGATTCACGCCTGGTATCACGAGAAAATCGTGTAAGCACGTTCCTCTGTCTTCCCCCTCTCTTTTTAAATCACGCAACCTTCTTCCCCCATTCCTCAGTTAAAACGAAATAAGTAAAAATCAATGGCATCCACCTTTTATTTCATTCAAACGAAACCATCCTTCTCTCGTTCCCAAATTCAAATGTCGACAGTTCCTTCCCCCTCTCCATTCTCAAAGCAAATCGCGCACACGAAAGCTCGAAGGAGAAGGCGACCTCCGATACTAAGCACGGCGGCAGCGCTGTAAGGTGGGGAAGCATGTCGCGATGGTCGCGAGGCTTCTCGCGTGCGCGACAGCGTGGAGCTACGGCGAGGCGCGTGATGATGTTCGAGGGCTAGGGTTCCTCGCGCGCGCGATGGTGGTAGCAGGAAGGTGGTACGCGAGGCAGCGACGTGGTGGCGTTTGATTTCGCGATGGAGATTGTAGTGATATGGATACGGGGTCGCGACTGTGACTGGAAGGGGCTACGCAGTTTCGAGGTGGATTTGGGCAATGCGCACGCGCTTGATCTGGAGTGTCGCGATGGACAGAGGTAGAGCATCGATGGGTTGATTCGCCAGCATAGCAGAGGGGCTCAGTGATTGTCTGTGGGTCAGGCGACGAGTACGGTGGAGAACTCGAGTCTGGGCCTGGGTTTGAATGTCAGGGAGGTATGCGAGTTTTGTTATTCTTCATTCTTTTCCTTTCGATTCAAAGAAAATTTGTAAATATATGTAGAGATAAGTAATATATATATAAATATACGTGTTTAAAACAGTAAATATATATAGAGTTAAGGTTTTGGAAATGTAAAATTTTGAAATGTTTGAAGGATCTATATAAAAATCTGGTTTGGATTCTCTATAGACTATCTTATAAATATATATGTATGTAGTTTAAAGAAATAAAATAAAGTAAAGTTATAATTTTATATATGGAAAGGACTTTGAAAAATATAGTTACTTGGTTATTAGAAATTATTTTGAGGAAGATGAGTTTAAATTACATTGGAAAAATATAAATGGGTTGTTCGGGTAGTTCAACTAAAATAATTTTTTTTAAGAAAATTTGTCTAACTTATTTTGGCTACCAAATTAATTATCAAAGGAAATTCGGTTCAAATATAATAATTAGTTGAAAATTGAGTCTATTTGACGAAACTTGGTTATTCGATTATTTCGAATATTAATAAAGTGTATAAATTATTTATACAAGGTTTAAAATCAAGAAATCGAGTCAAGATGGAAATTTGGACTGCAAAATAAAATCTAAGGTGAGATCTTCTCACTCAGATTTATAATTGAATTGCAGTATTGATTGATTTGTTTGAATGTGCTATTAGATATGATAGGATATATCTATATATATAGCAATATATACATATTGGCATATGTATATATTGGATTGATTGATTTCCCGCCTCGTATAGCGGATGAGACCCTATTGCGCCGTTAGTAAGCGGATTTATAAAAACCTATATACCGCGATAATTCCGTACTGGAGCGGAATTGGTATTGTGCTGACGTCTTTGGATGCAGGGAAACAGGTTGGAGGGATCCAACTGGACCCCTCACATTGATTTAATTTATTTCTATTGTGATATGAATCTGTGAATGATTATAGTGATGCTATTAATCATATTGATGCCTGGAAATTGTTGAAAGCTAAAATTTAGCTGAATGGATGTTTTGACATCATTGGATTCCAAAGATAAACGAAATTGAATTTTTGAAATTCAAGTAGAAAATTTCTAAGTGAATTAAATTCAGAAATTTAATAAATTTGAAGAAAAGAATTTAAAAGAATAAAGGTTGATTTTTAAAAATCTTATTGAATTAATTCCAGAATCAAGTGAAAATGTTAGGTAAATGAATTTCGTATGATAGTGATTTTAAATTGAAGAATTTAATTAAAATTTGGATTTCTAAATAGTTTGAAAAAGATAAAGAGATTTATTTTCTTTAAGGGGAATTTATTTAAAAGGAAATAAGTTGGAAGTCCAATTATGAATTTAATTGGCAAATTGAAACAAGTTTGGAAAAAAAATCAATATAAAATGATTTGGGATGGGAAATTAATTTAGAAATGAATATTGAAATTGATTTGGTATTGAAGTAAAATTAGAAATCAATTTGGGATTTGATTTTGGGGTTAAAAGTGAATATTTGGGAATGTGGATTTAAGAAATAGAAATGATGTTAAAATGGGTTTATTTACAGTTTGTAAAGTTTAAAAGAACGATTTCTTTTAAAATAAATAAATTATAAGTATTTAACTTATAATATGGATTTTTGACGTATACGTTGAGTTATAACATTGAATGGGTCATTAAAGGAAATTAATAAAAATCAAAGTTGTTATAGAATAGAAAATAGAATTTATAAACGTTGTTTTATAAATTCGAAAATAAATCAAATTTGATTGATTTTAAATATAGAGATTATTAAGGGAATTTTATCCACGATTTTGGACAGTGGATAATTTTTGAAATAAATGTGTAGAAAAGATTGAAATGTGGTTAGTGAAGTATATTCACGATTTGGACAGTGAATATATCTTTAAGTAAAATGAATATGGTTTTGGAAAAGCGATATTATAAATGAAGTTAATTGTTTTAAAAGATGTTTTAAAACGTGTGAACTATCGAAATCATAGATTTCAACATTTATTGTTGAAATAGACGTTTTCGAGAAATATAAGGAAATGGTGGACTATAACACTGTTGTTATAGTAAATGATTTCCGAAAGGAAATATTTTATATAGTATTGGGATTTATATATCTATCTAAATTTCGAATCCCTATACTAGTGATTTTTGAGTCGTCGTAACGATGTTTTACGTAACATTCGTTTTGACTCAAATTGATGTTGTTATAGAAAATAGATTTCCTTAAAGAATGAAACATATACTTAATTTGATTTAAGTATATCGAATATTTTCCAAGTGTTGAAAATAAATAGATTTGTGAAATACTTATTATTAAATAAGTATGGAATTGCTTTTCCAAAAATGAAATGAAATGTTTTTGAGAATTTATCTTTGAAAAGATAAATTGAAAATGAATATTGAAAACGATTTGAAAATCGTATATCAGTAGATATTTTTGAAATATAAATTCACTATGGAATTTGTAAAAGAAATGGAAATTCGTTTTAAAGAAAAATAAATATCGATTTATTTTAGAAGTGTGGAAATTATATATCTAGAAAAGATATTTTTGAAGATGAAATAATTTGGGAAAATTATTTGGAATCTGATGATGTTGCGCATCTTTATTGATAGTTAAATAACCGACTATCAATAATTACCTTTAGATAGGTATTTGTTGTGAATTGGATGAATTTGAATGCCACACTTGTTTTTAAATAAGCGCTCACTATTCGGGTTAGCCGGGAAAGGACCATGGGGTCGTATAACCCATTCCGAATATGTGATACGTCGTTATGAATTGCATTTGAAGACCGGTGTTGAAGACCAGATATTTTTGAAAACGGAAGGATTACCGTCGAGTTACTCTACATCGGCTGATCTCCGATTTAGAGGTTTTATCACCCTTAGTGACGGGAAGTCCTGACGTGATTGAAAACTATCCGGATATGCAAGGGCTTCGTGAGAAGTGCCTTCGGTTCTGTTCGATCCCGGAACAGACTTGTATGGATTGTGTGTCTGACGTTACAATTTGAGATATTGAGCTGATTTCTTTCAAATACATTTCTGTTGGTGGCGGAGAATTTATTCTCTTAGCTTAACACCCTTCTCTGAGACGTACGAGCTCAGAGGTTATGTAGTTGAAATTTATCAGCGATATATCCCAATTTGGTAACGTGGCATACTGAGTGTTGCTGTGAAATGATCAGTGTTTGATCATTTGTGATATGATCATTTATTTGATCTTATATCTTTGTGATCATAGGTTGATCATTTTGTTTGACCCGAAGCAGGGCTTTTTGTAGAAAGCGTAGCTTTGTGGACGAGACTTCATCGAGCCTCACACCCCGGAAATGGTCGAAACAGGAAGGATGCGGCAAGGTTCTAGGGAGTAGCGCCCCTTAGTGTATGTCATTCCTTCTGGATAAAGGTGGTATCATGGTATGGAGCCCAGATACTTAACCTCTGTGGTTACTGCATTATTTTTTCTATGTGGTTTGTTGCGAATCGGGGATCCTCGGGAAGATCGGTGACGATCGGGGTATGGCATACGCGTGTCAGTAGTTACCTATTTTTGCAGAGGTAACCCGGCCTTGTGTTGGCAGAGATCCGGTTAGGTTCTCGGGTCGTCTATTCCAGGGACGTACCCATCGTGGATAGGAAGTTCCTTAGCCTGACCATTTGTTGGAAATCCAAAGAAACAATACGAGCCTTTACGATTTCAATTGTATAACCTGTCTCCTCAGGAGGCAGCTATAGCAGGCATAATATAATGGTACCTATGCTGGCTAAGATTTATATTCTACTTTCGAAATGTTTTCTACACTATGCACTAATAATAATATCAAAAAGAATTTGATTTTTGCGTAGTAAGCATCTTTGACTATCATAAGAAGAAATCTCCTCCAAGTCTGCGTTTGCATTGTGTGTGTGGTGGGAGGTCTTATGGTAGTTTCATTTTCCAAAAGCATTGCGAATTGAAATTAAAAGTTTCCCTGTTGTTTATTTTAAAGAATAACTGTTTTACGATCTCACACCAGTCACCATGACTGACTCGGAGTTTATTGTTTCCCTTCTAAACTCTGGGTGCCCACCAATTTTCCACACGGGCAGTCTAGAGTTAGATTATTAGGATATTCTGGATATTCTGGCGCTTGGAGATAAGCTGGATGACGAGACGTAGTATTTGTATCTGATATTATTGATTCCGCTGTGTATTCTGTATGAGGACAAGTTACATAACTGTCCACGGTTGTATATTGACTCTGATGAGTGATTTTTGTATAAAATGATATATTTCTTTGTTTTAAAAGACTAGTAATTATCTATTGTATATTGTTCCACTGCGATGTGTAAGATTCTGATATTGTTTTCTGTTCTGATGTGTTTTCTGATGATGTTCTTCTTTCTTTCTTCTCCTTTTCTTCTATCTTCTTCTTCTTCTACTATTTCTTCTTTCTAAAACCCTCACTATTGGAGTTTCCGGCACTCGATTGCTCGACAGTCGATAAAGTGAGTATCGATGTCGAATTTTCGAAAGTCGAAAATTCCGGTATGTGACACGATCCTCCAACCATTCCGCTATATCTATTTAATAAATTAGTAAACTGTCTGTCATGATGAGTTGTCATATAAGATGGAAGTGCCGAACATTGTGTTTCTTGAAACTGTGCAGTAGGTAAAGGCTCTTCTATTAATATTGCAGACTGATGTGTTTCTACAACATTAATATGTTTTGTTATCGTAACAAAAATTTCTATCACTCTTATTCGAATAGAAAATGTAGAATTCGAATCATCGTCAACTTCCGCATCAATAGTGTAACGACCCACTATTTTGGACCATTCAAATCGACAATAATCCACACATGTCTGACTTGAATAATTCAAAATACCGAATTGTTAATTTAAATTTGGCAAAGCTCAGCATATACAGTAAATAAATCAATCACAGAATCACAGACACAGAGTAATACAACAATACGCAGCGGAATAGATAAAATAGTAGTTCATGAAGCTACTATATAAACATCAGAGATAGAAATAAAATACAACAGAATATATCAAATACAATGAAGTCTTCAGTACGAATAGATGACCTCTCTGAACAAATCAACTGGAAAGCTGAAAGCTGAATCGATGGTTGGATCTCCAAATGAAGCTCCAAACTCCAAGGTGAGTCTCAATTGCTGTATCACTCAGTCTGACCCGAGCGTAAAGCAAAACACAAAACACTCGAGTCAGGATTAACATTCTTATACTAATAAATCCAACTCAAGTGAAATATCAACTGAAATACAAGTAACTTAAAGGATGTTTGGGATAACCATCCTCTAAGGATCCGTGGAACTATCTACAATGTAGAAATATACACTATAACACCGTGGTCATTTCAATTAAATTTATACTTCAAAACCCACATATCATTTCATTTCAAATATATATATTTTCCAAAATAGTATATATATATTAAATGATTTAAAAAGTAAAGTATTTATAATTTCCTCAAGTCTCGCAAATCAACTTCAAATTCCATATTCAAATTTATTCAAAGCTCAATTCATCAATTTAATTCAGTTTTAAATATACCATTTATTTTTCAATATATTTCAAAGTTAGATTTAACAGTTTCATATAGCTCTTGATTTAACTTCATTATTATTTAACCAGGGAATATTCACTTAATAGATTCAATATCATTTACTAGCCTTAAATCACATTTTACTAAATATTTCCTTAAACTTCATTTAAACAAGAAATATTCATTACATTACTTATAAATCAAACCCAAGTTATAAATCATATCCTACATCTCAATTTCAATAAGTTTCTAATCGGTTTAATTAAATAAAATTCTTTATTGAATCAATTTCAACTAAATTCAAATTATCTTCATAACCTTAACTTATTTAAATTTTTACCAAAATCTATTTTTGAAATATCGATATAAGTACTTAACCATATTATATGTATTCAATCAATCTTAATTAAATTTAATATTATAATTAAATCTATATATATATCATTACCATTTATATATAATAATTTAAGAATCAACATTTATTCAACCCATATATTTCTTCCCCAAATCCATAGAATTTATTTTCAAAATATTTATATATATGGACCAACGGTGTCTGTATATATATATATCTATCATATGGTTAAGTGATACGGATATTTATCATTTCAATCCGTAATTTAAATATATACGGGTAGATATCATTTCAACCCATAATCCCAATTTCAATTCAAATGAAAATCGCTTGGGTTAATCATTTCAACCCATAACGATTTTCTCCTATTCTAAAGTCCATTCGGGTATGTATCATTTCAACCCATAGTGAATTCTATATTAACAGGGAACTTGCAGAGTGATAACAGATAATATGAAATACAACAACATGCATATATTATAAATAACAATAAAATATAAACAACAGGATATGGTGTCATATCCCACAGGTGAACAGTTACATATAATAGCATATATAACAATTTAAATAACTACAGCAGCATATTTCAATTGTTGCTTCAATTGAAATCAAATTTAATAAATATAAGAACGTTAATCGTGAGTGATTGCTCACCTTTCGAGGCTAGAGAGATTCGACACAGAAATGAGCCACTAAATCCAAAGCAACGCTAGATGGATATGATTTGATGTAGAAAACAGGCACGACGGACAAGGCTGATAATGGGAAATCGATGAGAATGAATGACTCAATTTTGATATAAAATGTCATATACATATAAAAATCATATCTTAAAACCAATGCCCGAAATCAATACTATGTATATAACTATATATAATTATATACATATCCTATATTCGAACACATATAATAAAATCTAACATATACATAATAAAATTTGAAATAAATACTTATATAGATATATACTAACATACCACTTTTGTATATATACAACATAAAACGACCATATATATATATATAAACCTTTAATTAAAATCTTCATACACTTCAACATGTTTAAATAACTAAATATGTAAATAGTTTAACATCAATAGTTATTATACAACCAATATAAACAAACTTAGGCTGGATATACAACAACTAAGTTATACAAAATTTATAGAAACTGACCTAATATAACTGCCATATTATACTTATACTAACATGTTTCAGGATTTGCACAAACTAACTTTTCCATTAATATATATTATAATATACTATATAGTA
The DNA here is from genome assembly GCA_030737815.1 of Allium fistulosum. Taxonomy (NCBI): domain Eukaryota; kingdom Viridiplantae; phylum Streptophyta; class Magnoliopsida; order Asparagales; family Amaryllidaceae; genus Allium; species Allium fistulosum. The sequence goes on along the minus strand of CM060908.1, from coordinate 76,956,350 downwards.
ATAACCCCATAATACAACCTTTCATTTCCTATATTTATAATTACGCCTAGGTTATACAACTTACATAACATAAAAAAAAGAATGCCGACAGTCATAGACTTTTATATACTCTTATGCAAACAAATTTTTCTTCTTTTTATTTCATAATTTAAAAATGTGTACAGCTAAACTATTATAAATACATATATACAAATCTAACTCATTATATATATAAAATTTAAATTTACCCTTTTCTTCTTTGCAACAAAATGGTTTGCTTTATATATGAATTTAAATTATTATATCTAAATAAACATGTTGGAAAATAACCCATATAAATAAAATAAAACTCGGTATAAATATGCTTTAATATATATATATACACTTCAATTAGACCATCACACATATACAGTGGTTTTCTAAAATAAATATATATAACGTACATAACTGGGATACACAACTGGGAAATATAAAGCGAAAGGAATAATACACTTCCAAAATGGCTTAAAATCACACATGCCTGAACATAGATTATTACAAAACAGACCAAAGTATGCCATACTAACATTAAAACAAACTAATATATAATTATGTTAATAGGTATAAAATATACCTCAGCAAAAGATGACTTCAAGTGATAGGGGGGAGAGAGGAGAAGAGTGGCTGCGCTCGGGTCAGGGAAGAAGGAGCGAGGTTGGTGGGTAGGCTGTTGGTGGCGGTTGCTAGCCAAAGGCCGGGTTCGTGCTCGGCACAAGCGGGGAAAAGAGGGCCGACGTGGTGGAGGTTGTCGAAGCGGAGGGGAGGCACGAAGGAGGAGGCTGGGTGGTGACGTGCCTGTCTTGGGTGGACGTGGAGCATGGAGGTGGTTTTGAATTTTTTTCTACTGTGTGGAAGCAAATTTGCAGAAGAAAGAAGACGAGGTTTATATAATTGAGAAGCAAAAGACGGTGGAACCGAAAATAAATATAAATGGAAAAACAACGATCATAAAAGCCGGAGCCAAGAATGATGAATGCGAAAATAAAGGTGATTTATATATATATAACGTATCTGGATTGTGAATGAATCCAGAGCAAAAGAAAAGGCAATGAATATTTATGAGAAAGGAATTATTGTAATACCAACGGTCACCCACACAAATTTCGCTGAAATTTAAACAAAGAAAATTTTGATTTTTGTTTAGGTCTGCAAGTTTCAAATTCGAAATCGAGAGAAAACACAAAGGAAAATTAGAAATGAATATATACTTAAAAGGTAACGAAAGTAATAACAAGGGTCACCCAGAAATCCAGCTAGAAATTTAAAGAAATAAAATAGCAACGGTCATGCTGCTTTGATTCAGCTGACACATAAACTCAAATAGATATTATTTGGGCAACACGTTTCAATTTTGAAACCGAAGGAAAGTGAAAAGTTTAAAGAAAAAATGTACCGTTACAACGGACCGTTATCAACATTTCTGTCGCGTATCGGACCTCAAAATACAGAAATAAATATACTACAAAGATCAGCACGACTAGACGATCAAAACGGTATACAGATTTCTCTGGTACGATCACCCGATCAAAAGTCAATAACCGGTACGAAAAATGCTGTTATTTTCCTAGAATTAAGATAAACGGATCAATAGAAGTCAAGATTTTGAAAAACGAAAGATGATGTCTCACTCAGAAAAGATTTAGAAATTTTCTATAGAAAAATATCTAGGTTTGGAAAATATTTTATTACCATCAATTATTAACTGATTTAAATTGAAATAGAATTTCACAAGAAAATAAACTTTAATATTATCAGATGAAAATTTACCAGTTGCTATATTGAAATAGACGTATTCTAAAAAATAAATTTTTATTTCAAAATTCCATTATTTAAAATTTCACAAAATTCAGTTAAATACGTTATTAAGACCAATTAAATTTCATGGGTCGTTACACTCTCCCCCACTCAAAACTTTTCGTCCCCGAAAAGGAAGGAGGTAGGAGAAATAGAAACAACCAGATAGAAAAGATAAATTAAAAGACAAGGATAAACAATTAATTTAAAACTATATAAATTTACATGAAATATTCATTTGAAAACTTCATTTACAATTCAATTATTTTTAATACCTTAATATTTTTCAACCCATTTGTAAAATTTCTTGTTTCCTTTATAAGTATCATTTATAGGTTTAAATAACACCTTTATAAATATATGTAAGCTATTTGAAAACAATTATTTGCATTATTACTTATTTTTACAAAGAAGCTATTGAAAACATTAAATCCATAATTCATAAATTTGTTAATTTTTTTATCTCAAGATACTTTTCAAAGATTATTAATAAATCAAAAATCATTTACTTTAAATATGTTTTATTTAATTAATAACTTCTAAAATATTTATAACACTAAAATTCTCTATTAAACCATGTAGTAAAAGAATAAACAATATTTAAAAGGATATAATCAACAAGGAAAAGAAGAAGGATTTGGAAAATAAGTGAATAAATAAGCTGAGCAGATAAGATAGATCCAAAACAATAGTATCGGGCACGAATAGTTAATTAGAACCATGAGAATTTCAATTTCAAATATTAATACAAAATTTCTTTGTTGGAAATACGTTTATAATAAAATACCTTTATAGTCGAAACAAATTTCCTTTCGAAAATACTTTTATAACTCGATGTCTTAACAAGTTTATCCTTGTTTATGTAGACTCTGGTAGTGCGTTGATTAGGCGCAAAACTAGAATTCTCCAGGTACTTAGTAGACTTGTTTTAACACCTAGTGAAAATACTGGAAAAACTTTTTTTTAAAAACAGATATGGAAAGTACAATCCAAAAAAAAAAAAAACAAAACCTTTATCTAACCATGGTTCGCAGATGCACAATGATTACGCCTGGATCCCCCAAGAAACAATCCATATCCGTAAGCTTTCTCAGCCCTGCGAATTACGCCATGATGACTAGTAGAATGCAGGATACACAATGGTTACGCCTGGATCCCCTAGGAAACAATCCGTACCCCCAGGCAAGACTCAGCCAAGCAGTTGCGCTACTATTCGCGACCTACACAGATTGCAGGATACACAATGGTTACGCCTGGATCCCCCAGGAAACAATCCGTACCCCTAGGCAAGACTCAGCCAGGCAGTTGTGCTATGCATCCACGCTCGTAAGACCATGGGTAACGCCATGGAATTCGAAGGACACTCGAGTATCATATCCAGAAAACCAAAAATCAGAGAGAATAATATCGATAGAATGAATCCAAGATGTGGCCACAAATCGGATATCAAGCAGAAGGCACTTTCCATATCTTTACTTCGAAAATATGTATCATATAGTACCTTTTCAAATCACTTTCAAATATCGTACTTATATAAAATCAACTATATATAAGATTTAATTTTCAAATCAAATACTTTTACAAAATCAAAAGTATATCAAATCACATTTATATAGACTTTAATTATATAAGATTTCACTTTTCAAATTGAGTACCCTTTTCAAATCCATAGTTTTCGAATCAATTTCATACTCATACAAATCAATTTTATATAAGTTCGACAACTACCAAATCAAGTATTTAGTAACACAAGGTTCTCAAATTTCAATTTGTTTCAATATCAGTTCGATTTCAAAATCATATACAATTTCACCAAATTATTTCTTCTCAAATTAAATATCTTTAGTTTCAAAGTTTCCAAAAATAATAGATTTAGAAAGTAAATCCAAATTTCCAAATCAATATAATTTTAAGTCAACCAATTCATTTCAAAAATCAAATGTTTTCAAAATCATCTTATACTTACGTAAGGTCCATCTTATATAAGGATCAAATTTTTCAAAATAAATTTCGCTGTATGAAGAGCCATATGGGATTGGATATCTTTGCTTTTATGGGTTATATATCTTTGTAATTTAAATTGGAAATTTTCTTTTAGTAAGCAAAGATATTCTAACATGACAGCTTTTAATTTCAGCGTCAAAATATATCAATGATATTAGAATATAAGATGTACATACATCATCATTTCGCAGAATCACATTTGATCGCTCGCTCGACCACACAAGTTCGCTTTCGAACTAGTATTGTCCATTCGACTTCCCTAATGCGGACTTCGATATGGTTTCTCAACTAGAAGCCATCAGTCTCCTTGCATAGCCATATACTATGATAGAGAATTCTAGAATCGAGCCTAAAATCCATATCAAATATTCCCCATCGAGAATCAAATGAAAATTCCTAACACGGAATGGTGTAATTCACCTCGAACTTGTGTACTCAAACTTGGATCAATTTAATTATGCGAATAAAACAGCATACGTACAACTTATATATTTATTCCAACTTGTTAAATATATAGTTTCATAAAGATGTTACTAAGTTAAAACATTTAACTAAACTTTGTTCAAAATATTTTGAAGACCAAATTCTTTTCAAAACATTTCCAATCTAAATTTGATATTAGAAAAATTCAAAATAGCCTTATTCATTTACTTAACAAAACAGTTTCAACTTATTTAAATCATATTACTACATACTTTAACATACATACCAAACTTATATACTTTATACTTTTCAAAATTTCTTAGCTTTGAAAAGTTAACCTTGATTTGGAAGTGCTTGAACCTTCGAAATAGTTGAAAAAATCATTTTCAAATTCAAGAGTTGGAAATCAACAACAAATCAGTAAATCAATTTCAAAAGATAGGTTTATATCAAATTCGAAATACGAGGACTGAACACCGGCTTACTTCAAATCGTTTCAAATATATATACATATATTCTTCAAATATCAAATCATACTTCGAAATTTGAAATCAAAATTGGTTTCGCAAAATCACTCGCGTAGCAATGCTACTAAAGTGGCCTCTCCCCCACTTTGAAACTCGAAAATCAATGTCGATGATGCGTGCACTCATCACCGAAATTATTTTCCAGCGGCATAAGTGAGTTCTGGACTTCTATTTTCTCAAACTTCTTTTGGAATTTCTTCGAAATCATTAGAAACTCATTAGAAGTATTTGAAACATTTCTTATTTGGAAAAATACTTATAAATCATATTATTATTATATATTTCGAAATCTTAAAACCAATTTCAAAAAACCGGGGTTCAATTCTCGAATTTCAAATTTAAAATCCTTCAGTTATAAATCATTTTTATATAAATCATTTTTTTATAAATTTCCAAATTTATAAATCCTTTCAGAACTTTTATATATATAGAATAACATTTCTTATTTGTTTTGAAAACATTTTCTTTTATACATAGAATAAAATCATAGTTATCAAAATAATAATTTCGGTATAAACAATTTAAAAAAATACAACATACCCGATTTTTCAAAGGGTGATTCAAGAATGGATTTCAAAACAAAGGTAGAGATTTAAATTAGAGGAACTCTAATCAATTAGGATTTCTGATTCGAAGATAAGTTCGAACGAGAATGAGATAATTAATTACAAAACAATAGATCGATATAGTTATATAAATCGCGGGCGACCTTAACCGATCAACCGTGATTTCAAAATAAGATCAGTGCAGAATTCTGAGGCAAATCGACATTCGATCGCCAGAGATAGAATTCGACATAACAAAAGATAGCAGCATCTAAACCGAGGGAAATATAAATCTCCGGTGAATCAATGCCAATTGTAAAGAAGTTTCACCCCTTCACAATTCCTTCAAAGATTGGCGGGATCGCCTATTCTTATAGAGATCGTTCGAAGTGGAGTTATGGGATACTCCAGAATCAAAAGAATACTAATAGGGAGAGAAAAGAATGAATTTTTGAACCGCAAGGAACGTTCCAAAGTTCAAAGGAAATCGAGTCAAAAGGAAGAGATTCAAACTCGAACGAAAGTGATTCTGTAAATAAATTTACTATATATGCTAAGCCTTGCCTAGAGCCAAAGATCTGATACCAACTGTAACGACCCACTATTTTGGACCATTCAAATCGACAATAATCCACACATGTCCAACTTGAATAATTCAAAATACCGAATTGTTAATTTAAATTTGGCAAAGCTCAGCGTATACAGTAAATAAATCAATTACAGAATCACAGACACAGAGTAATACAACAATACGCAGCGGAATAGATAAAATAGTAGTTCATGAAGCTACTATATAAACATCAGAGTTAGAAATAAAATACAACAGAATATCTCAAATACAATGAAGTCTTCAGTACGAATAGATGACCTCTCTGAACAAATCAACTGGAAAGCTGAAAGCTGAATTGATGGTTGGATCTCCAAATGAAGCTCCAAACTCCAAGGTGAGTCTCAATTGCTGTATCACTCAGTCTAACCCGAGCGTAAAGCAAAACACAAAACACTCGAGTCAGGATTAACATTCTTATACTAATAAATCCAACTCAAGTGAAATATCAACTGAAATACAAGTAACTTAAAGGATGTTTGGGATAACCATCCTCTAAGGATCCGTGGAACTATCTACAATGTAGAAATATACACTATAACACCGTGGTCATTTCAATTAAATTTATACTTCAAAACCCACATATCATTTCATTTCAAATATATCTATTTTCCAAAATAGTATATATATATTAAATGATTTAAAAAGTAAAGTATTTATAATTTCCTCAAGTCTCGCAAATCGATTCAATTCAACTTCAAATTCCAGATTCAAATTTATTCAAAGCTCAATTCATCAATTTAATTCAGTTCTAAATATACCATTTATTTTTCAATATATTTCAAAGTTAGATTTAACAGTTTCATATAGCTCTTGATTTAACTTCATTATTATTTACCAGGGAATATTCACTTAATAGATTCAATATCATTTACTAGCCTTAAATCACATTTTACTAAATATTTCCTTAAACTTCATTTAAACAAGAAATATTCATTACATTACTTAAAAATCAAACCCAAGTTATAAATCATATCCTACATCTCAATTTCAATAAGTTTCTAATCGGTTTAATTAAATAAAATTCTTTATTGAATCAATTTCAACTAAATTCAAATTATCTTCCTAACCTTAACTTATTCAAATTTTTACCAAAATCTATTTTTGAAATATCGATATAAGTACTTAACCATATTATATGTATTCAATCAATCTTAATTAAATTTAATATTATAATTAAATCTATATATATATATATATCATTACCATTTATATATAATAATTTAAGAATCAACATTTATTCAACCCATATATTTCTTCCCCAAATCCATAGAATTTATTTTCAAAATATTTATATATATGGACCAACGGTGTCTGTATATATATATCTATCATATGGTTAAGTGATACGGATATTTGTCATTTCAATCCGTAATTTAAATATATACGGGTAGATATCATTTCAACCCGTAATCCCAATTTCAATTCAAATAAAAATCGCTTGGGTTTATCATTTCAACCCATAACGATTTTCTCATATTCTAAAGTCCGTTCGGGTATGTATCATTTCAACCCATAGTGAATTCTATATTAACAGGGAACTTGCAGAGTGATAACAGATAATATGAAATACAACAACATGCATATATTATAAATAACAATAAAATATAAACAACAGGATATGGTGTCATATCCCACAGGTGAACAGTTACAGATAATAGCATATATAACAATTTAAATAACTACAGCAGCATATTTCAATTGTCGTTTCAATTGAAATCAAATTTAATAAATATAAGAACGTTAATCGTGAGTGATTGCTCATCTTTCGAGGCTAGAGAGATTCGACACAGAAATGAGCCACTAAATCCAAAGCAACGCTAGATGGATATGATTTGATGTAGAAAACAGGCACGACGGACAAGGCTGATAATGGGAAATCGATGAGAATGAATGACTCAATTTTGATATAAAATGTCATATACATATAAATATCATATCTTAAAACCAATGCCCGAAATCAATACTATGTATATAACTATATATAATTATATACATATCCTATATTCGAACACATATAATAAAATCTAACATATACATAATAAAATTTGAAATAAATACTTATATAGATATATACTAACATACCACTTTTGTTGTAACGACCCGTATTTTTATGGATCGAAACATCGTAAAACAGTTGACATTTGGTCGCATTGTTGATAAGTCGTCCAGAGTCCAAGTCTTAGGTCGTATGAGGGTTTGGAGCGACCTAAGGAAGTTGGCGAGTTAAGGGGTATACGACCTAGTGAAGTGGAGCGACCTAAGATTTAGAACGACCTAAGAAGTTAGGTCGTATGATAGATAGGTCGTGTAATAGTTAGGTCGAGTGAGCGACCTAAGAGAGTGAGCGACCTATAGGAGTTAGCGACCTATAGGAAGTTGGCGACCTAAGAGAGTGAGCGACCTATAGGAGTTAGCGACCTATAGGAAGTTGGCGACCTAAGAGAGTGAGCGACCTATAGGAGTTAGCGACCTATAGGAAGTTGGCGACCTAAGGGTTGAGTGACTTAAGGATAGACAGCGACCTAAGAGAGTTAGCGAGTTAGCGTAGTTAGGTCATTAGACGACCTAAGGAGTTAGGTCGTATCCTGGCTAAGTTGGTTAGGTCGCGTGTGTGTGTTAGGTCGCAGGTTTGTTAGGTCGTAGGTCGTGGATGCGCGTAGGTCGTTGGATCTGTTAGGTCGCATGGATGCGCATTCGTTAGGTCGCTTGGGTGCGCTGATGCGCTAAGTCGTTAGGTCGTAGAAGCGCATCTGGTTAGGTCGTGGGAGTGCGCATATGTTAGGTCGTAGGTCGCGTAGAGACTTGGGGTTTTTAGGTCGTAGGGTTTTAGGTCGTAGGGTTTTTAGGTCGTGGACGACCTAACTCCGAGCGAACGACCTAAGGAGAATTCTGCCTATAAATAGGGTTTTTCTTCATTTTTGGAATCCGGATTTTGAAGCGACGAAGTGCTGCCATTTTGAGAGCTCGACTTCTAAACTTCTTCACTTCTTTTCTCCACTCTAATCTTGTGATTCCTTCCATCCAAATCGAAGATCAAATCGAAGATCCAAGAGCTTAGATTGAAGATCTTCATCCATCGAAGAGAGATTTCATCGTTTGAAGCGGATTTGTGATAGATCGAGTTAGATCCTTCACTGTCTAGATCTGAAGTGTGTTGCTTTTGAAGTGTTTAGGTGATTTGGTGAGTGGTGATTATCTCTCACACGGATCCAAAGGAGTATATCGGATCATTGGCTTGATTTTGTGCTAAAGTAGTAATTTCCATGCATTTTCCTAATCCTAAGTATAGATCCATATATATCCATTGTTCATAATGATTTGGCATCCATTTTACTACATGTTAACCTATGCAAGTTCATTCATCAAGATTATAGAGATATTGCTCATGTTTTCATGCTTGTTAGACTTTTGACTCTTTAATTACGAAATTGCCATTATTGTTATAATTGTCTATTTGGATCATATTTGAATGCTTGTGTACTTGGATTAATGTTTGACTTGATTGATTGCTATGAATTAGATGATTGATGATTTGATTTAGACCGAAGATGATTCAAAAGCTAAGGGAAAGGCTCTTGAATTGGAAAAGCTGCTCGTGGCATATGTGGCGGATGAGGAAGCTCATATGGATAGATTTGATGATGATGTTGAGATGAAGGTTTGCTATGATGATGATGAGGCGAAGTATTATATGAGATAGCCTTGGTCTAGTCCAGACGGGATCATTCCAAGCATGTTGATAACTCGGTGAAATGGTTAGAGTTTGAGGATAATGGTTTGCTCGAGAGGCGCTTGAGCTAGTATGGAAATAGTCGTCGAGGAGGATGACTAGAAGGCTGAGATCTCATTGTTGTTGAAGGTTCTAGCATGCTCAAAGCAAGAGTACGTTGGGTAGATTCGATAGTCCCTGAAGGCTACTGATTGGTAGTCAAGTACTCTAGGCAGATTCGATAGTCCTAGGCACGGGTCACGATGACGTGCGGAGTTATGTCTAGAACCGGGGTTTCCATTAGCCCTTGACGGACGGATGAAATAAAGAGCCGGTCATTCAATTAACGATGATATCGAAGCAATGATAACAGTGATAGCCAGAGTCATGGATGTTTGGTTGTATCATCTTTCGATCTCAAGAGCGGTATTTTCTGGTTGCTTATCTGATCTTGGTTTAGGCCTTGGGGGTTTGTACTTGGAAAACATCGCCCTTGACTCGAGTGATAATTGCTTTATTTTAAATTGTATGCTTTGCTATGTTTGCTTCTGCTTAGTGTGTGTCTGGGGGTTATCACTGTAGAAAGAGGTGGAGTGGGAGGGTTGTATTCCTATTCCTTTTCCTTTATGCTCTTTTGGTATGTTGTTAGTTAATTTACCGCTCACTAAGACTGTTGTCTAACTCAAGGCTTTATGTTTTAACTCTTATTGCCTTGGACTGTTCGTCCATTTTGGGACGGGCAGACTAGGTAACAGGTGACAGGTGCTGTTCTTGCTTTCCACGATGCTGATGTCGAAGACGAGCTGGAGGCTTTCATATTATCTTCTTACTATATGTACTGGGTGTTCCGCTGCTTCTATATTCTCTGAGTGTTATGTAGTGAGGCTTGATGTATTGACTGTTCAGATGTTTGTATTCAACTATTATGAAGTTTTATTGATGAGATTCTATTCTGTGAAGCTTCACTATATATATTCTATTGTATTTTGTCCATGCGCTGTGAGTAATACGATAGATTCTGTTGTTTAAATTTACCCTGACAATCGTCCATGGTCGCCTGGCACACTTTACAGCGCACTATCTCTAGGTTCGGTGCAGGGGTCATGGGCGATCGTCACATTTGGTATCAGAGCTTTGGTTAATCGATTTTACCCAACGCTCGCTGACGTAACTACGTATGAGAGACGTAATTGTATTTTGATGGATGATTACTATATATAATATAGTAGCTTAGTAGAGTTTGAGTCCTTTATGCAGTTGTTTCTCAAGGTGTGCAAATCATTCCTTTTTATAGATATTGAGAATGAGTCGAAGAGGGAGACCAGCTGCTAGGGAAGGCCGTGCTACTGAAGGGGCTGCTGATTATGCTGCTATGTTCGAAGCTATGATGACTTCGATCATGAGAAGGATGCCAGCTCCGGGGCCATCGGTGGATGTTGGAGTTCAAGTTCAAACTCCAAAGCCGGTGGATTTTGCTAAGTTGTGTAAGGATTATTCTGCTCTTGGAGGGAAGGTTTTCTTAGGAACGGAACCAACCATTGAAGTCCAGAGATGAATAGATGCTTGTAGAAGGATCTTTGGTGATTTGGGAATTGAGGATGCAACTAAGAGGAAGTTAGCATCAAGACAGCTTCAAGGGACAGCTTCTGATTGGTGGAACTCTATCACCATTGATACTCCGGAGGAAGAGATCACTTGGGAGCAATTCCAAGCCAGATTTGAAGCTAAGTTCATTTCTACGGCTCAGAAGTCTGTTCTGTTCAAGATGTTTGTGGAGCTCAAGCAAGGTGGAAGACCAGTTCTTGAGTATGTTTCTGAGTTTGAAGCTTTGTCCAAGTATGCCCGGTCGTATATTGAGTCTTCGTATCAGAAGAATGAGAAGTTTGTGACAGGCTTGGACAGTTATCTTGGGAGGCAGTTGGTGGATCATTTGGACGATCCATTTGAGAAGCTTGTAGAGAAGGCTCTCAGGCATGAGAATCTGTTTCCTAAAGAGGGATTTGTTGTTGCTGTGACCAAGGAGGAGTCTAGACCACAGCAGGGTGGAAACAAGAAGAGGAAGCAGTAGCAACAAAAGGGTAAGGATGGCCAGAAGAAGCCGAAGGGCGAAGTGACTTGCTTCAATTGTCAGCAGAAGGGCCATTTCACCAGGGATTGCAAGAATCCGAAGGTGCCGGTGAAGTGCCACAACCGTGACAAGCTGGGGCATGTTAGGAGGAATTGTCCAGAACTGCGGAAGGACAAGCAGATTGTGCAAGCTTATGCTTTGGGAGCTGTTCCATCATCTTCGAAAGCTCCTACCGCCGAAGAGAAAGGAAAGAGTGTGGTGGTTCAGGGTACTCTTTTCATTTGTGGTGTTCCAGTTAGAGTGTTGTTTGATACTGGGGCGTCGCATTCTTTTGTTTGTAATGAACTTGTAGGCCGGTTGGGTTTAGAACCGGATATTGTTGATAGGCCATTGGTTGTGACTAATCACGTTGGGGGTTCGTCTTGTTTGTGTATGTTATGCCGTGGTCTGATTGTATCGAGTCATGATTGCTCTTTTGTTTGTGATTGTTTTGTTCTGAACTTTGCGGGGTTCGGAATTATTTTGGGTATGGACTGGCTTAGGAAGTATGCGGCAAAGGTTGATTGTGAAAGGTTGGAGGTGACAGTCGAGAATGTGGAGAGGTGAAAGGTTGTGATACAATGTAAGCATGAAGAAGGCGTCTTCATGAGCTTCATGTATTCGCTGGTTGTTCCACGGGATGGACTGTCATCTGTGCCAATCGCTAATGGATTTGAGGATGTCTTTGACGAGGTCAAAGGGTTACCGCCGCATAGAGAGATCGAGTTTCGAATATATCTAGTTGAAGGAGCCAGACATGTTGTGATGCCTCTTAGGCAGATGGCGCCTAGGGAGCAGCAAGAGTTGAGGGTGCAGGTTGATGACCTTTTACAGAAAGGATTCATTCGGCGTAGTGTGTCCGAATGGGGATCACCAGTTGTGTTTGTAACCAAAGCGGATGGATCGCTGAGGTTATGTGTGGATTATCGTGAGCTGAATAAAGCGACTAAGAAGAACAAGTATCCATTGCCGAGAATAGATGACTTGTTTGATCAGCTTTACGAAGCTAAGGTGTTTTCTCAGATGGATTTGGCAACGGGATTTCACCAGTTAAGAGTGGCTAAGGATAGTGTGCCGAAGACTGCTTTTAGGACACCATCCGATTTCTTTGAGTGGCTGGTAATGCCATTTGGATTGACTAATGCACCAGCATATTTTGTGGATCTTATGAATAGAGTGTTCAGAGATCAGTTGAGCAAGTTCGTGCTAGTATTTGTGGATGATATTCTGATTTATTCCAGAACTGAAGAAGAGCACAAGACGCACTTGCGTATTGTTTTGGAAATCTTACAAAAACATCAACTGAAGGCTAAGTTTTCGAAGTGTCACTTCTGGAAGAGTGAAGTGAGGTTCTTAGGCCATATTATTTCTGGAAATGGAATAGCGGTTGATCCCGCTAAGGTGGCAGCAATCCAGGATTGGGTTATACCTAAGAATGCATCCGATGTGAGAAGTTTTCTTGGATTAGCAGGATACTATCGTCGATTTATCAAAGACTTCTCGAAGGTGGCTGCACCGTTAACAGGATTGACGAAAAAGAACCAAGTGTTCAGATGGGATTATATGTGTGAGCAAGCTTTCAGAATCCTGAAAGAGCGATTGACAAGTGCTCCTGTTTTGACTATTCCAAGTGGGAATGATGAGATGGTGGTTTACACCGACGCATGTGGTACTGGACTTGGAGCAGTGCTGATGCAGAGGGATAAAGTTGTTGCGTATGCCAGTCGACAACTGAAGCCGCATGAAAGGAATTACCCGACTCATGATTTGGAGGTAGCGGCTATTGTTTTTGCTCTGAAGATGTGGAGACATTACCTATTGGGAGTTCGATTCGAGTTGTTTACAGATCATAAGTCGTTGAAGTATCTTTTCTCCCAAAAGGATTTGAATCTTCGGCAGCAACGATGGTTAAAGTTTTTAGCATCATATGATTTTGGTATAGCTTATACTCCGGGAAAAGGTAATGCAGTGGCAGATGCGTTAAGTCGAAGACATGCAGGATTGGGAGCCATGTTTTCAGAATGGAAGAATCTCGAGTATTTAGCTGGATTTGACTTCAGGCCTAGATGTGAATTGGAACCTGAGATATTGGCAAACTTATCGATAAGACCTACTCTTGTGGAAAGAATTGGCGAGAGCCAAAAGCGAGACGATAAGCTTGTCAAGATTATCCGTGATTTGGAATCTGGATTGGACCCAGAAAAGGATAAAGGATTCGAGGTCGATCGAGAAGGTTGGCTTCGGAAACAAGGACGACTAGTTGTTCCCGATATAGATGAATTGAGAAGTGAAGTTCTGAAGGAAAGTCATCACTCGAAGCTGACAATTCATCCAGGTGGAAATAAGATGTATCAGGATATGAAGAGAACCTATTACTGGGAAGGTATGAAGAAGGATGTTGGAAATTTTATTTCCAAGTGCATGAACTGCCAGTTGGTAAAAGCCAAACAGAAGAAGCCATGTGGATTGCTTCAGCCATTAGAAGTTCCTACATGGAAGTGGGAGCAAATATCAATGGATTTTATTGATGGGTTACCTAGAACAAGAACGGGAAATGAAGGGATTTGGGTCATCGTAGATCGTCTGACTAAGAGTGCAAGATTCATTCCTGTTCGATCGACTAGGACTGCATCAAAGTTGGCTGAGTTATATGTTAAGTAGATAGTTCGATTCCATGGTATTCCGAAGAGTATAGTGAGCGATCGAGACCCATTGTTCACTAGTGGATTTTGGAAGAGCTTCGAGGAAGGTTTGGGAACCGAGTTGTGTTTGAGTACAGCTTATCACCCTCAAACAGATGGTCAGACCGAGAGAGTCAACCGAGTGTTGGAAGATCTCCTCAGAGCTTGTGTTTTAGATTTCGGAGGATCATGGGAAGATCACCTTCATTTGGTGGAATTTTCGTATAACAACAGTTACCAGTCAAGCATTGGTATGGCACCGTATGAGGCATTGTATGGAAGACCGTGTAACTCTCCGACATGTTGGTTAGAGACAGGAGAAAAGCTGATGCTTGGGCACGAGATGATTCAACAGACTTCAGATTGCATAGAGATCATTCGGCAATGAATGAAGGCAGCCCAAGACCGTCAGAAAAGTTATGCTGATAAGCGTCGAAAGGATTTGGAGTTCGACGTAGGTGATATGGTTTTTGTGAAGATTTCTCCTCTAATGAATGTTATTCGATTTGGGAAGAAAGGAAAATTGACTCTGATATTTGTTGGACCATACCCGATCACCGAGCGAATTGGAAAGCTCGCCTATAGATTGGAGTTACCAGAGAAGATGTCGGGTGTGCACAATGTTTTTCATGTATCGTATCTACGGAAGTATGTGCACGACTCGAATACAGTGATTTCTGCTGAAAGCTGTGAAGATTTCGAAGTTGATCCAGTCAATAGGAGACCTCGTAAGCCGCTTCGTGTTGTGGAAACCGACACGAAACAACTTAGGAGGAAGATAGTTAAGTTGCTCAAGATACAATGGAGTGATGATGATAACGACTGTACATGGGAGGTGGAAGAGAGGATGAAAGCAGCTCATCCTGAACTCTTCAAGGTATGGCCCTAAGGTGTCGTGTCATCTAACGACATTGTAACTTGTCTAGTTTTAGAATTCTGCATGCTAAGCTAGAATTGGATGCATGGTTTGTTAATTTCTATGGATGGTAGACATGCAGAATAGTCTTTGATTGCTCTGTTTGTTTGGGATTTCGGGGGCGAAATTCCTAAGGGGGGAAGAATGTAACGACCCATATTTTTACGGATCGAAACATCGTAAAACAGTTGACATTTGGTCGCATTGTTGATAAGTCATCCAGAGTCCAAGTCTTAGGTCGTATGAGGGTTTGGAGCGACCTAAGGAAGTTGGCGAGTTAAGGGGTAGACGACCTAGTGGAGTGGAGCGACCTAAGGATTAGAACGACCTAAGAAGTTAGGTCGTATGATAGATAGGTCGTGTAATAGTTAGGTCGAGTGAGCGACCTAAGAGAGTGAGCGACCTATAGGAGTTAGCGACCTATAGGAAGTTGGCGACGTAAGAGAGTGAGCGACCTATAGGAGTTAGCGACCTATAGGAAGTTGGTGACCTAAGAGAGTGAGCGACCTATAGGAGTTAGCGACCTATAGGAAGTTGGCGACCTAAGGGTTGAGTGACTTAAGGATAGGCAGCGACCTAAGAGAGTTAGCGAGTTAGCGTAGTTAGGTCGTTAGACGACCTAAGGAGTTAGGTTGTATCCTGGCTAAGTTGGTTAGGTCGCGTGTGTGTGTTAGGTCGCAGGTTTGTTAGGTCGTAGGTCGCGGATGCGCGTAGGTCGTTGGATCTGTTAGGTCGCATGGATGCGCATTCGTTAGGTCGCTTGGGTGCGCTGATGCGCTAAGTCGTTAGGTCGTAGAAGCGCATCTGGTTAGGTCGTGGGAGTGCGCATATGTTAGGTCGTAGGTCGCGTAGAGACTTGGGGTTTTTAGGTCGTAGGGTTTTAGGTCGTAGGGTTTTTAGGTCGTGGATGACCTAACTCCGAGCGAACGACCTAAGGAGATTTCTGCCTATAAATAGGAGGGTTTTTATTCATTTTTGGAATCCGGATTTTGAAGCGATGAAGTGCTGCCATTTTGAGAGCTCGACTTCTACACTTCTCCACTTCTTTTCTCCAATCTAATCTTGTGATTCCTTCCATCCAAATCGAAGATCAAATCGAAGATCCAAGAGCTTAGATTGAAGATCTTCATCCATCGAAGAGAGATTTCATCGTTTGAAGCGGATTTGTGATAGATCGAGTTAGATCCTTTGTTGTCCAGATCTGAAGTGTGTTTCTTTTGAGGTGTTTAGGTGATTTGGTGAGTGGTGATTATCTCTCACACGGATCCAAAGGAGTATATCGGATCGTTGGCTTGATTTTGTGCTAAAGTAGTGATTTCCATGCATTTTCCTAATCCTAAGTATAGATCCATATAGATCCATTGTTCATAATGATTTGGCATCCATTTTACTACATGTTAACCTATGCAAGTTCATTCATCAAGATTATAGAGATATTGCTCATGTTTTCATGCTTGTTAGACTTTTGACTCTTTAATTACGAAATTGCCATTATTGTTATAATTGTCTATTTGGATCATATTTGAATGCTTGTGTACTTGGATTAATGTTTGACTTGATTGATTGCTATGAATTAGATGATTGATGATTTGATTTAGACCGAAGATGATTCAAAAGCTAAGGGAAAGGCTCTTGAATTAGAAAAGCTGCTCGTGGCATATGTGGCGGATGAGGAAGCTCATATGGATAGATTTGATGATGATGTTGAGATGAAGCTTTGCTATGATGATGATGAGGCGAAGTATGATATAAGATAGCCTTGGTCTAGTCCAGACGGGATCATTCCAAGCATGTTGATAACTCGGTGAAATGGTTCGAGTTTGAGGATAATGGTTTGCTCGAGAGGCGCTTGAGCTAGTATGGAAATAGTCGTCGAGGAGGATGACTAGAAGGCTGAGATCTCATCGTTGTTGAAGGTTCTAGCATGCTCAAAGCAAGAGTACGTTGGGCAGATTCGATAGTCCCTGAAGGCTACTGATTGGTAGTCAAGTACTCTGGGCAGATTCGATAGTCCTAGGCATGGGTCACGATGACGTGCGGAGTTATGTCTAGAACCGGGGTTTCCATTAGCCCTTGACGGACGGATGAAATAAAGAGCCGGTCATTCAATTAACGATGAAATCGAAGCAATGATAACAGTGATAGCCAGAGTCATGGATGTTTGGTTGTATCGTCATTCGGTCTCAAGAGCGGTATTTTCTGGGTGCTTATCTGATCTTGGTTTAGGCCTTGGGGGTTTGTACTTGGAAAACATCGCCCTTGACTCGAGTGATAATTGCTTTATTTTAAATTGTATGCTTTGCTATGTTTGCTTCTGCTTAGTGTGTGTTTGGGGGCTATCACTGTAGAAAGAGGTGGAGTGGGAGGGTTGTATTCCTATTCCTTTTCCTTTATGCTCTTTTGGTATGTTGTTTGTTAATTTACCGCTCACTAAGACTATTGTCTGACTCAAGGCTTTATGTTTTAACTCTTATTGCCTTGGGCTGTTCGTCCATTTTGGGACGGGCAGACTAGGTAGCAGGTGACAGGTGCCGTTCTTGCTTTCCACGATGCTGATGTCGAAGACGAGCTGGAGGCTTGCATATTATCTTCTTACTATATGTACTGGGTGTTCCGCTGCTTGTATATTCTCTGAGTGTTATGTAGTGAGGCTTGATGTATTGACTGTTCAGATGTTTGTATTCAACTATTATGAAGTTTTATTGATGAGATTCTATTCTGTGAAGCTTCACTATATATATATTCTATTGTATTTTGTCCATGCGCTGTGAGTAATACGATAGATTCTGTTGTTTAAATTTACCCTGGCAATCGTCCATGGTCGCCTGGCACACTTTACAGCGCACTATCTCTAGGTTCGGTGCAGGGGTCATGGGCGGTCGTCACATTTGTATATATACAACATAAAACGACCATATATATATATATACAAACCTTTAATTAAAATCTTCATACACTTCAACATGTTTAAATAACTAAATATGTAAATAGTTTAACATCAATAGTTATTATACAACCAATATAAACAAACTTAGGCTGGATATACAACAACTAAGTTATACAAAATTTATAGAAACTGACCTAATATAACTGCCATATTATACTTATACTAACATGTTTCAGGATTTGCACAAACTAACTTTTCCATTAATATATATTATAATATACTATATAGTAATAACCCCATAATACAACCTTTCATTTCCTATATTTATAATTACGCCCAGGTTATACAACTTACATAACATAACAAAAAGAATGCCGACAGTCATAGACTTTTATATACTCTTATGCAAACAAAATTTTCTTCTTTTTATTTCATAATTTAAAAATGTGTACAGCTAAACTTTTATAAATACATATATACAGATCTAACTCATTATATATATAAAATTTAAATTTATCCTTTTCTTCTTTGCAACAAAATGGTTTGCTTTATATATGAATTTACATTATTATATCTAAATAAACATGTTGGAAAATAACCCATATAAATAAAATAAAACTCGGTATAAATATGCTTTAATATATATATACACTTCAATTAGACCATCACACATATACAGTGGTTTTCTAAAATAAATATATATAACGTACATAACTTGGATACACAACTGGGAAATATAAAGCGAAAGGAATAATACACTTCCAAAATGGCTTAAAATCACACATGCCTGAACATAGATTATTACAAAACAGACCAAAGTATGCCATACTAACATTAAAACAAACTAATATATAATTATATTAATAGGTATAAAATATACCTCAGCAAAAGATGACTTCAAGTGACAGGGGGGAGAGAGGAGAAGAGTGGCTGCGCTCGGGTCAGGGAAGAAGGAGCGAGGTTGGTGGGTAGGCTGTTGGTGGCGGTTGCTGGCCAAAGGTCGGGTTCGTGCTCGGCACAAGCGGGGAAAAGAGGGCCGACGTGGCGGAGGTTGTCGAAGCGGAGGGGAGGCACGAAGGAGGAGGCTGGGTGGTGACGTGCCTGTCTTGGGTGGACGTGGAGCATGGAGGTGGTTTCGAATTTTTTTCTACTGTGTGGAAGCAAATTTGCAGAAGAAAGAAGACGAGGTTTATATAATTGAGAAGCAAAAGACGGTGGAACCGAAAATAAATAAAAATGGAAAAACAACGATCATAAAAGCCGGAGCCAAGAATGATGAATGCGAAAATAAAGGTGATTTATATATATATATAACGTATCTGGATTGTGAATGAATCCAGAGCAAAAGAAAAGGCAATGAATATTTATGAGAAAGGAATTATTGTAATACCAACGGTCACCCACACAAATTTCGCTGAAATTTAAACAAAGCAAATTCTGATTTTTGTTTAGGTCTGCAAGTTTCAAATTCGAAACCGAGAGAAAACACAAAGGAAAATTAGAAATGAATATATACTTAAAAGGTAACGAAAGTAATAACAAGGGTCACCCAGAAATCCAGCTAGAAATTTAAAGAAATAAAATAGCAACGGTCACGCTGCTTTGATTCAGCTGACACATAAACTCAAATAGATATTATTTGGGCAACACGTTTCAATTTTGAAACCGAAGGAAAGCGAAAAGTTTAAAGAAAAAATGTACCGTTACAACGGACCGTTATTAACATTTCTGTCGCGTATCGGACCTCAAAATACAGAAATAAATATACTGCGAAGATCAGCACGACTAGACGATCAAAACGGTATACAGATATCTCTGGTACGATCACCCGATCAAAAGTCGATAACCGGTACCAAAAATGCTGTTATTTTCCTGGAATTAAGATAAACGGATCAATAGAAGTCAAGATTTTGAAAAACGAAAGATGATGTCTCACTCAGAAAAGATTTAGAAATTTTCTATAGAAAAATATCTAGGTTTGGAAAATATTTTATTACCATCAATTATTAACTAATTTAAATTGAAATAGAATTTCACAAGAAAATAAACTTTAATATTATCAGATGAAAATTTACCAGTTGCTATATTGAAATAGACGTATTCCAAATAATAAATTTTTATTTCAAAATTCAATTATTTAAAATTTCACAAAATTCAGTTAAATACGTTATTAAGACCAATTAAATTTCATGGGTCGTTACAAATAGTGGATGAACCATCATCTCTAACCCTTTTCACCACTATTTTTAAATCATATTCGAGAGGATTGACTTTTATCACTTCATATGCACGTTGTTTAAGCTCCTTAAAGATACAATATTTTTTAGTTTTCGATCCTCTGTTTACCACCAACGTACCTAGGTTTACTATCTTCATCAACCAACAATTTTCCATCCTAGTAAAAATATAGTTGGCACCATTGGCGTTATCTATAAAAAAAATTAAAACACTAA
This sequence comes from Allium fistulosum, assembly GCA_030737815.1. Classification (NCBI taxonomy): domain Eukaryota; kingdom Viridiplantae; phylum Streptophyta; class Magnoliopsida; order Asparagales; family Amaryllidaceae; genus Allium; species Allium fistulosum. The sequence goes on along the minus strand of CM060908.1, from coordinate 76,935,676 downwards.
ATCTAGAAATATGATTTGTGAAAAACCCTAAACTAAAATTTTCGAAACTAATACATTGATTTGCGAAGAAGATGCTGTTTCCTTAGACAATCTTCAACCAAAATCAAGAAGATTAGGTTCCCTTAGATAAATTTTAAAGAGTATAATAAATTGGGGAGAAAATAAAATGGGTTTTGGTGAGGTGGAAAGAATAAAATGGAAATGAAGAAGAAAAGGGGCTTGTTGTTTATTTCGAGCCTAAAATTTGTATTTGCGCATTCCATAAATGCGCTAATACAATTGATACACTTGCACATTTATGGAATGTGCATGTTTATTTAAAAAAATAATGCATGTGCATTCCATAAATGCCAAAGTTAATTTTTTTAATACAGCTTGCGCATTTCATAAATGCCTAAACTATATAAGAAAGGCCTAGTTTTGCAATTAGTTTTTTAAGAGGCCTTTTTGTACACTAAATTTTTTTACCAAGCCTATATTGAAAATTTGTCCAACATAAAACATAATGAATATCTGGAAAATTATTCATACATCATTGTTACATTATATGCTATATCTCACATAGCATAAACATAACACACATAAGCAATATTAAGGTGATTCGGCAATAATCCAAGCACAACGAAATAATCAGCCATACTCACTATAATAACAAACACAACCTATTAATGCATGTATCATTAATATCATAGCATGAATTTATTATATTTTCATATATATAAAAATAATGTAGACATGATTGCATACTCTAATATATATATATATATATATATTCCTCAAAATATTTATTTTTAAAACCTCTTATTTAATTTCGAAGAAATCCACATCTCAAACCTGTTTTCAATTTCAAACCCACTAAAACCTTTTGAAAATAATGCATACAGTTTGAATTTTCTCTTTAATACTTTTAAAATACTGACAAAGTAGTTCTAAATTCTGGAATTATTTTAAACACTTAGTTCAAATATTATTACTTTTCCTCCAAAATGATTCATAATCCAAATTATTTTTAAAGATTTGATATTTAATTCCAAATTCAATATTAAAAATCTTTATTTACTTACAACTTCTTTTTAAACCTTTTCGGAATAATAATTTATCAAATTATAATTTCCTTTTTATAAAATCTCTAAATCATTTGACTCTAAAACATCAATATATATATCTATGTGTGTAGTCCATTTGTATAACAAAATTTTGCAATTTCTCTTTTCAGAATAATTTAACTCAAACACGTCGGTAAACACTCTAAAGGATTTAAACTAATTTCCCTTATTTCAAAAATCAAATAAAAAACAAAGTGCTTCTGAAAATTATATTCAATAAAATATATGATAGTTTCATTAGTAAAATTTTCATTCTATGTATAATCACCTTCAAACTTATATTATTCCAAAATATTATTTTCCAAAACATCTCATTTATTAAAATACCATAAAATAATCTTATTTATCAAATAAAGTTATGGTTAAAGCTACTAAATGGTTTTTTTATGACGTGTTGCAAAGCCTGACGTTAGTGTTGATCTTTTAATTTAGATGCCAAAGGTAGACCTTTTTTCGTATATGTGTATGATTCCATTATAAGTTTAAATTTTGCTTGAATAATTCACTTATTAGAACATGAAGTGGTTGAACCAGAAAAATGGTTGTCACATTATGACGCATGATAATCTTCTATCAAGAACAACGAGTTATTAAGAAGTACATGAGCTCAACTTCATTTATAAAAAAAGATTGAATGGTCTTCATGCCAAAATGAGGCCAGAAATCCTATTCTAAAAGTGTATCCTGGTGGTTTTTTCTTAACATTACAAATTTTGAAATTGCATATTATAGCGCCGAACCACCCTTTTAAAACCAAGTTTTCATATAGCAGACCTTAAATTTCGGATATCGATCAAACAAAAGTTGTTCCTTATTATAATAGCTTTCTAATGAGTGTTGAATCATCAAAAACAGATAAGGGATCTAAAAGTTATGGTTAGAACAACACAACATCATAATTTTATTCAAATAATCCATTTGAATATTTGAAGTATTCTCAATTAAATTACTTTAAGCAATAGTTCATATGTCATATACATACGTATATATATGTGTATATAGATATAAATTTTCCAATATTGATTAATTCAATTCTATATCATTTATTCGTAAATGATATAATTTTTTTTCTCAATTATCCCAGCATTTGATATTTTATTCAAAACTATATATCCACATATGTATGCATGCCTTTTTCATACCATATTATAAATTTTATTGTACTTTCAATATATTAAAGGTTAAATATTACATGATAGTTTACATTTACGAAATATATTTATTTTTATTTTTCTATAATAACATCAAAGTATATTTTAAATACAAATATTGTATGTAAGATTATATATTTCGAAAAAAAAATATTATTTTTTATTTGAACAGTGCATGCCAATCAAAATTTGAAGGGTTCGTTAATTAAAATTATCAAACAAGTTCATTCATTCGCTACATAAAAAAATTCATCATACGAATGAGCATGCATTCAATACAATAAATTAGTAACCAGTCAATATAACATGCAATCCAACATTCAACTTTATCCACATGTTATACACACACAAACACATACACTTATACATACATACAAACACACAACCGCCACTAAATCATTTGAGATTGTTCAATAATTTCAATATGGAATAAATAGTTAGTTGGAAATTTTTGTTTGGATTAAATGGTTTAGCTCACTAGTATAAAATTATCCATTAATAAACCATTAATTTATGAAAATAATTTTATCACTCAACAACAAGAATTTTATTTTTTGATTCTCATCCAATTTTCAGAATAATTAATTTCAAAAGATATTTATTTCTTCTACTAATTTATATGTTCCCAATTCACCCACCGTGTATAATAATTGAAATTAAAGAAGTTTACTCACAATTTTCACACTGCCTTGTATATTTTGCATATATATATATATATATATATATATATATATCTGTGTGTGTACGCGCGCGCATGTTTGTGTGTTTGTATTCAATTGCTCGATTCAACTAATCAATTCATCAACCAAAGTAACATACAAATCACTAAAATACAAATTTCATGTCATAGTAATACATATCACAACACACAATCATCTCATATAACATGAACTAGCAAAATATGTATAAATTTTCTCATCTTAAGTTGATTATTACTTTTAGAAAACTTGTGTATATAGTTATACTTCATATAACTATAATTTTACCACTTCATTAAGCAAGATACCAAGCAATTTCGTGAATGAATATATACACACACTATAATTCAATTCAAATCCTATGAAACACCCAATCAAACATGAATAACCTATGTGCAATTACAGTAAATAGTTTAACTCACCAGTTACCTATGTGGATTAAAACTAGGGAAGTTCAACTCATTAAAATAATGAATGGTTGCAACAAATTCCGTATCAGCAACCTTAAGCACACATTCAAAATCACCAAAACATATTATGTCTCAATCCCTAGCACTCCACTAGCCTCGATGTCGCGACACCCTGGAATGCTAGGCACCCTGCCTTCATAGTGCATAGCTGCTTTTTTTACACGCATTCATCCATCATGCCTCCCATGTCGGCACCAATGTGCTTTGCCCAAGTTGCATTTCCATCACCTCTCCACCTAAACTCACGCACTATTAGTGAGAAATTGGGTTGCCGTGTCATAATGCGAAATGGATCTTAAGGCTATTTATCCACTAAAGTGGGTGATGTGTGTATTTCAACTACTTAAAACGTACCTATAAATTTAAAACCATATCTACTCAAATTGCAAGCAGAAATAAATAATCACAAAATAAGTAAGTAATAAAGTAAAATGCAGTAAAGTGGACAACACCAAGAATTTTATTCTGGTTTGGATTGACCAATCCTACATCGGTCCTGTACTACACCGTACTGAATTTCACTATCACCACTTGCTTTCCACGGGTGGCAAGAACACTTTTACAATCTTGATTTCATGGGCTACAAGATGCACACTCATGATCTCTCGGGCTATAAGATAACCCTTTTTATTTTGTAGGCTATAAGAACACCTTCATCTCTTTACAATCAATGGTAGAGTATTCCAAGTAGTTGTATCTTCAATACAGATTGTTGCAGATTCAGTACAATGATCGTATAGGCCTCCAATAGCAATACATCTTTGAATTCTTTGAGAAATATGATAAAATCAGAGAGACAATGATATAGATTCATGTACAAATTCTCTGATATTGTGTGGTTGGCAAATCCTTGAAGAATTGGAGTGAAAGAGTATGAATTTGCAAGGAGAGTGGAAGAATATTTAATGGATCTTTCTCAAAGAAGTATGGAAATGAAAGAGTAAAAGAAACGGGGAATGTTGTGTGTCAAATTTCATTTTCTAGAGCCATTAAATAGTGGTTGAAGAGACATGACTATTGGTGCAGAGGTGAAGGGAAAATACCTTCATTTGAATTTTGAAAAACAGAAAAATGGTCAGTATGTCAACATACTTGGGAATGATAAATCAACATGCATGTGGATATGTCGACATATTTGGGAGGGATATGTCAACATACTTGTGTTGATTTTTGTTGTTCTGCCTTTTGACCAGGCAGTTAACTAGTAATCCCGACGAGTCAAAATTCAAAGTTATTAAGGAAAGACGCCTGTAGAGACAATTGCAAAGCCCAAAAACCAAATACATCCAAGATTACGAGGAAAATGCAAAGGCATCCCAAGAATTCACAACTTGACATCCACTCAAATGTTGGATCAGTAGTGACCCAATACCATGGATTGGTACCGACCCACAAATACTCCACCAATGGATCCCATCTTCTACCTACCTACTCTACATGATGCTAGAACCCATTTCAAGTGTTGTTTTATTGATCCAATATAATTCCCCATCGATCTCCATAAGCATTAGAATCAGAAACTCTATTCTTCCACATATCCATCATTTGGACCTAGAAACAAGCTAATAATGAGGAAAATAAGTTTGGAAACACAAAGCTTACCAACAATTGAGCTAAAGCAAAGAGTCGACGACAACCAATTTTGTTATCTTACTGATTGGTACCAATCCAGGAGGGTGGATCAGTACCAATCCACGTAAAGTGATGATGTGGTCACCATTTTCTCATGGGGACTTGGTCTTGGCATGGAAATCGAGATGAGATCATGGAGGCAAGATTTTAGGCTTTCTACCTCTATAAATAGGAGGGTAGGACTCATTTTTACGGATCTTTTGGCTCTTGATCTTCTTACTCTTATTTTTTGTAATCACTTTCGAAGTCATACCGATCTGTAAGAACTTCTACCTCCAAGTCAGAATATAAGCAATAAAAATCACTAAGTGGGCGTAGACTAATATTAGTTGAACCACTATAGACTTTGTGTGTTCTTTCTTACTCATTTTTCATTTATTTTCTTCACTTTTTATTCTCTACTCAATCTATTGAGTGCTTGTGCCATTCTTGGTTCAAACATTTTGGTGCTTTCACTGAGAAACACTTGAACTCGCTGATTTGGGACTCGAAAACACTCAAAATGACAAGACAATCGAATAAGAGGGCCGTCACTAAAGGAAATCAACAAAGGGGCTGCCAAGAGGCATCCTTAGGAGCTGACTCCTCATATATCTATATAACCCAGGATAAAATTAAGACTATAATGAATAGATTACAAGAAAGGAGATTGCTCGCCAAGAAGAGATGATGGAAAATTTATTCAAGAGAATGGGACAAACAGAAACAATCGGAGTTACTACATATCAGAACCAAAGACCTGAAGTTGAAGCAAACATACCTGGAAGCGGAGTGGAACGAACCCGAAGCAAACTCTGATCCAATTATACGGATTAGTACCGATCAATAAGCACGGATCGGTACCGATCCACGATGACTCTGGGCATAGTTCACGTTGGCCTAGCAAGAGATGACGCACGTCCTGGAAACGATGCAGAGCATTTGAATGTGAATCAGAATATCAAAGCACGGCCAGAGGAGCATGTGCCAGAATTCCCACCCAGAGTCGGGGTGCAAGCTGAGAATGCAAACTTGGGAGTTCATTTGGATGATAACGACAGACTTGCTGAGATGGTAAGACGAGATATAAGGGGCGAACTGCCTAACTGGAGCTTGGAGGATGTGGATAGGAGTCCATTCACTCCAAACATTCGGTACGCTAGGAATTCGCTTAATTTCAAGCTACCTAATTTGGAAATGTATGACGGGAAGATGGATCCAACGGTTCATTTGATGAGGTACATCCGGTACACAGAGGTGTTGGGTGTGTTTAAAGAGGTTATGGGATAGTGTTTTCCTTTATATTTGATAGATTTGGCAGCACTATAGTTTAAACAACTGGAAAACGGATCCATTGGCACATGGTCCGAGTCAGTAAACTAATTTGTGAAGCAGTTTTGGGTCCACATCTCATGACCCAAGTATGTAATGACGTTAATAAGCATGAAGCAGAAAGTTGGAGAGACCCTCAGGAGTTTTTTGACAAGGTTTAATGCGGCGGCTGCCGTGGTCGATAAGCCAGACCCTTTAATAGTTTTGATGGCGGTGGTTTCTAAAATAGCCGCTAAGACGGATTTCAAGGTTGCTATGGAATAGGATCCTCGGAGGGATCTCGTAGAATTTGATCATGATGCCCAGAGATACCTACGTCAGGAGGATGTTGAGGCTAATCAAGAAGAAATCAATGTTGTGGATGGCGGAAGACTGCCCAGAGAAGGATCCAGCAAAGGCAAGGAAAAAGAAAGATCGATGATGGCTTTGAAGGAACAAAGCAACATAGGAGGGGACCAAAATTCTCTTCTTACACGGATCTGAATAAAACACCATAGTGGATTTATCTGGATACCAGTGGACATATCCCTTATCGGAAGCCGGTAAGGAGAGAGCCCATGGACAGAGAAAGGATGTTCGGAAAATATTGCCTATTCCATGAGCTGGATGTGCATAACACGAATGACCGTAGGTATTTGCGCAATCTGATCGAAGAATAGGTCAGAAATAACCAATTACAATAATATATGAGAAGTCGAAATGCGGTGGTGAAACAAGAGCAGCCATCAACCGCTATGAATGGAAGCGGCCCTGGATCAAGGTCAAGGATAGTCATCTCTTGATCAGGATGGAAGGTAATCGGGTTTGGTTCTCGCACTCTATTTCCCCTTTTCAGTGAACAATGCAGTGCTGCAGTCTAGCCACTTACTCGTGTACGGGATCTCGATTGGTCCTTCAGCACGCTCTAAGGTAGATGCTAGACTTTAGTGCCCGGCGAGGCAATTATCTTGATGTTAGACTTTATGTTGTTTTTGATATTTGAATTTGATTACTAAATTCCACATTTAATGTGATGAGTGATATTGATCGCTTTAAGTCCCATCCGATAAGACAGGACCAAAGTGCAAGAAGTAAGTCCCCACACTGGATATCGAGTGGGTTGGCTTACTTATCGTTAAGCCCTCGTCGGAGAGTGAATGCATCGGGCTCAACAAGGGTCCGGAGAGACCATAGGCTTCATTAAAGGTTTTGAATAGCCATGGATTTGATTAATGGTCCGGAGAGACCATGGATTTGATATCGTCCCCGAACGGCTATTGATTTGATCAAAGGTCCGGAGAGACCATGGATGTGATGATCAGTCCCGAACAGCCATGTCCAGAGAGGCCACGGATTTGATTATTGGCCTCGAACGGCCATGGATTTGATTAACGGTCCAGAGTGACCACGGATTTGATTATCGGCCTCGAACGACCATGGAAATGATTAACGATTCGGAGAGATCACGGATTTAGTTATCGGCTCTAAATAGCCAAAAATTTGATTAATGATCCAAAGAGATCGCACATTAAATTAAACATTAATTGATCTGGAGAGATCGCATATTAAACTAAATATAAAATGATCTAGAGAGATCGTGCATTAAACTGAATATAAAATGATCTGGAGAGATTAGGCCTTAGAATAGATATAGATTTGATAAAAGGTTTTGAAAGCCTTGTAATTAGAATACAGTCGACAAATCCCGAATGAACACGGAATGATTTTGATATGTGATGTAATAACTTCGAATGAAATCGGAATGATGATGATGTATAGACTACACTTAGGCAGAGTCTAGAGTTTTAAGCTGTAACAGGTTAGGAACAACCTGTGATTGATAGGTGAATCCAAAAGAACAGGATGATTCACAACAGCTTGATCGGTTGATTACCAGAAAAATCAACTACTAATATACCATCAAATTCAACATTTGTTCTTAAGCAAAGCATGCCTTCCATTCATAAGGCATGCTTTGGGGGGCAAGTGTTATCCCGCCTTTTGACCTGGCAGTATACAGGCGAACCCGATGAGTCAAGCTTCAAAGTTATCAAGGCATGACACCCAAAGAGACAACTGCAAAGCCCAAAAACCAAATACATCCCAGATTACAAGGCAAATACAAATCCATCCCAAGAATTCACAACTCGACATCCACTCAAGTGTTGGATCAGACCGACCCAACACCATGGATCGGTACCGACCCACAAATACTCCACCAATGGAGCGCATCTTCTTCCGACCTACTCTACTTGATATTTGAACCCCATTTCAAGTGTTGTTTTGTTGATCCAATGCAATTCCCTATCGATCTCCACAAGCACTAGAATCAACAACTCCATTCTTCCATATATCCATCACTTGGACCTAGAAACAAGCTAATAATGGTGTAAACAAGTTTGAAGGACGAAGCTAACCAAGAATCAAGCTAAAGCAAAGAGTTGAAGACAACCATTTTAGCTATCTTATGGATCGGTACCGATATAGGCGGTTGGATCAGTACGATACATAAGATAGCCAAAATGGCTGTCGTCAACTCTTTGCTTTAGCTCAATTCTGGTTAGCTTCGTGCTTCCAAACTTGGTATCGATCCCTGTAAAGTGACAACTTGGTCACCATTTTCTCTAAGGGACTTGGTCTTGGCGTTGAAATCGAGAAGAGATTGTGAAGGTGAGATTTTAGGCTTTCTACCTCTATAAATAGGATGGTGGGCCTCATTTTTAAGGATCTATTGGGTCATGATCTTCTTACCCTTATTCCTGGTAATCACTGTCGGAGTCATACCGACCCGTAAGAACTTCTGCCTCTAAGTCAGAATATAAGCAATAAAAATCACTATGTGGACGTAGGTGAAGACTAGCTGAACCACTATAAATTATGTGTGTTCTTTCTTACTCGTTTTCCATTTATTTTCTTCACTATTTATTCTCTATTCAATCTATAGGGTGTTTTTTCCATTTTTGGTTCAAACAATTTTCATATTTCAAAGTTCTTTATATTTGTCGATATTTTGTGATTCGATTGAGGTCGATGATAGATGATCATTAAGTATAATTGTCATGGGATCTTTGACAAAGTGAAACACGCCATATTTTTATAACATTATTAGGGATATTTAATTAGCTAAAATTAAATAAAATAATGTGGAGATTAATGGATTGGGATTTGTTTTAGCTAAGGGTAGCCGTGCTATGATGGTGTGTTAATTAATAAACTAACCTAAACAAAGGTGTTAGCAAATGACAAGGGCAATATGGGAAATAGGTGGAGCTTATACCCTAAATCCTTAGGAGATAGAATGCTCATGTTCATTCTCATTTTTATCAAACTAAAAATACTAAGGCCGACCACCATTTTACTCTCAATGAGAAGATAAAAGCTAGGATTCAAGAGAATTGAAACAATCAACTAAATTAACATCAAATCTCACTTCTATAATCTCAAAGCTAAGGTGAATAATTACTTTGGTTTTTTATTTTAAGACTAAGATCTGAAATGTTTTTGCAATAAAAGTTATATGCATGTTTGTTGGTGAATTATGCATGTTCATACTTGTTTTAAATGATATGTTTGATATGAAAACACTAATTGATGACATCCAAATGGCTTGAAAATTTAAATATAGGTCGGAAATGATATTATAGAGATGCTTTCCAATTTTCATAATTTTCCGGATTAAGGTGGATTTTATATTAATTTTCTGGTAAAGGAAATTTTTTATTGGGTTATAAATTATTTTCAGCTAAAATAATAATTATTTAGGGCTAAAATTATTATATGTTGGGCAGCATATTAAAATAGATTTCCTAGGATTTTTATAGATTTTTCCTAAGTGTTTTGATGAATATATAAAATTATTTAAGGTATGGGACTTAAATGTTTTATATATTTAATTAAGGAGAATGGGCATTTTGTAAAATAAAATGATTATTAATTTTGAAAATTATGGCACACATTTCTGAGAAGAATTTGTTAACCAATGAGAATTTGACAAATAAAGGCAGGATAGTTCAAAAGTTATCCTTTTTAAGTTAAAAACAAAAAAATCATACTTTTAGCATGTTTTAGCCTATTACAATAGTAAACCTTCCGACCCAGACCTTCCGACAAGGTCGAAAGGTTCTAAGCTTTTGACAAGTTCAAACCAATGCATATGGTATCGAGCTACTTGGTACTTAATGAATTGGATAGAGTTGAAGGGTTCTTAGTCGAAAGGTTGATGGCCAAAGCGATTGGGGTATGTTTGTTTTATAAACCAAAAGCTTTCACCTACTTTGCTTTCGAATTAGAGGTTTCGACTTGGTTGCTTTCGACCAGGTCAAAATGTATAAAGGAAAGATTTTAAACCTTTCGACACAGTCGAAAGGTTACTACTGCTACTTTGTTTTGAAACCTTCCGACATAGTCGAAAGTTTACTGCCGCTTTATAAAAATGTTGTGGTTTGAACCTTCTGGGAAAGTCGAAGGGTTTACTTTTATTGAATTCTAAAGGTTTACTTGCTTGAAAGACTAGCTTCTTCTCCATGCTTTTGAAAGAAAGCTTTCAACTTAGGTGATTTACCCTTGTTTTATAAATTTAATTATAACCCAGAGCTTTCGAAAGAGTTTGTTTTAAAAGATGCTTTAAAGCTTTCGAAGTAGAGCTTTCGACTAAGCTGAAAGGTTGCTTCCAATGGAGTCGAAAGGTTTTAAAAGAAGGTTTTCCACCTATTTTAAATTGAACCCAGAATTTTTTTTGAAAGGTTGTGTTAAAGAAGAGTTAATGCTTTCGAAAGGATTTGTTTACTGAATGGTTTTAAAAGGGGTTGGAAGAAAAGCAAAGCCAAGCTTTCGATTGTGTCGAAAGGTAACCTTTCGAAGGGGTAGAAAGGTAGCTTCCGACTAGGTCGAAAGGTTTTGTTTCTGAATGATTTCGGAAGGTTTTAATGGAAGGATTTCCAAAGATTTTCTAAGGCAATGTTTCAAGTCGTTTTAAAATAGGATGGCTATGGTTTTATTGCTTTTGAAAGGTTTGAAGTTCAATGGTTCCGAAGGGTTGAGTTTTAATGGTTTTGAAAGGTTTTGATTTCTAAGGGTACCAATGGAAACAATAAATGAATATGACCTAAGTTAGGGATACTGATAGAAATTGGTTAATCATGGGGCTAACATGATATAAATAGAATCATGGGGTTAACATGATATATATATATATATATATATGTGGAATCATGGGGCTAACATGATACAAATAAATTTATGGAGCTAGCATGAGTGAAAAGGAAAATTCAAATAGAATCATGGGGCTAACAGGGTACAAATAGAATCATGGGGCTAAAATGATACAAATAGAATCATGGGGCTAACATGAGACCATTAAATTCATGGGGCTAACATGAATAATTAGATTCATGGGGCTAGCATGAATCAAGTGGCAAAATAATGAGTTCATAGTCGTCCTAAGAAAACTATGTGATGTGGGATGGATAGTCTACATCAACTTAAGCCAAATGAATGTGGAGTAGGTAGTCCCTCTTTGATATAATTAAACTCTAATTAGGGATGGGGAAATCCTAATTGTTTTCATGTATGCATATCACCATAATGTTTTATAAATACATGTTTTAACCATTGTGGATGCAGGGGCACAATAAATGGTTTTATGAAAGGTTTTGCAAAAGATATGTTTTAAAAGGATGTTAGTGAGGGGGAACATGTTCCGCTAAGCGGCGTGGTCTCACTTAACATGTTTAACCGGGATGTATAGTATTATTCATACCAGGCTTTATGTCTGACTCGAAGTTTATGTTTTCCCCTTAAACTCTCGGGTGCTCAAAATTAATTTGAGTAGTGTAACGACCCGTATATTTGGACCATTTAAATTGACAATAATCCACACATGTCAACTTAAATAATACAAAACACGAATCGTTATGGGATTATAAATACATAAATGTAAATGAGAATCAATACAACATCACAGACACAGAACAGTCACAGAATAATGCAGCGGAAATTACATCGTCATAATAGCAGTTCATGAAGCTACTACATAAAATACAACAATGTCTTAACATAAAGTGACTGAAAGAAAATACATAAATGTCCAACAGACTAGGACATCGATACAGGAATAGAAATAGACTGATAAAGATAAATGCTAAGCCTTCAGCATCTTCAACCAACCTTGATCAACAAACTGGATAGCTTCAGACTGACCCGAGCATATGCAAAGGAAACACTCGAGTCAGGACTCAAAATCTTATGCAATTAAATCAAGTGCAAGGAAATAGTTCATAACTTAAAGATGGATAAAATAACATCTCTAAGGATTCGATAAACTATCTATATATACAATAGAATACGATAGATAGATAATGTCTAATCAGTAAAGTACGATATTAAAATAGTGTTAAGGCGTTACCATAATCCCCTTAACACATTTTATTCCCAAAAGCATATACAAGACCGTAGTTTCCCCAAAACCGGAAGTCACCAGAGGGCAATCCATATACTAAGGTACAAATCAAAACGTAGTGGTCGCGAATAGGATAATCAGTATGACAAGGTACATGAGGCGATACCAACTAGGATACTAGTAGTTGCATGATCCGGACTGATGTTGAGCATAGCAGCTACTACCTCAACACCGCGAAACAACACTCCCAAATCAAGGGGGTGCACCCAAATCGAATCACAAAAGTAATAGATATGGTTTCGAAGAAGTGTGTCCGCTAGAGGTGGCGAATCTCAATGGCCCGGCGCGGCTCCTGTTTTAGTCATGTCAGGGGTCATCCAATATCGTTCTCTTTCTTCAGTCAATGCGTTCACCAAACCATCCACTTCGTTCTGGATCAACACTCCGCGTATAATAGTTATTAAAGTGGTTTTCGGTATCGACAGAGAGTATGTCCATATCCGATCCCGGTCTCTTTAATAACTACGTATTTATTACCCGATGGTCATTTAAATTAACGTTTAAACAAATCAAGTCCAAAAGTCAAGGTGCAAATTTGACTTCCAAAATTTGACATTTCACGATTCAATTATTTCGGATATTAAAACATTTTTCCAAATGCAATTTTTAGTTCAATATTTGTATTAACAATAAAATTAAGTATTCATGTTCCACTTAATAAGATCTAAATTTCACTTCCTAAATTTAGTTAATACTCCAATTAATTTGATTTAATGGTAAATTTTAGTTCACATCATTTAAACCAAATTCTATTCATTTCAATTCGTATTTACATTCATCGTTACATTAACCATAATCATAAATTTGATTAAATCAATTTTATTAAATTTAAAATCATTTTAAATTTAAATTATCACTATATTAAATCCCTAAAACTTTAGTTAGTTTCGTATTCCACTTAAGTCAAATTTCCAAATTTCAAACTTAATTTACGACAAGTTTCAAATCTATTTAATTAAAACCGATTTCAAGTCTAAATCTAACACATCTAATAAAATTTTAATTTATTAAATTCTAAAACTTCCTTGTTTTTAAATCTCATTTCAAATAAATTTGCCAATTCATTTTATTCAATTAAATAGGCTTATTAATCCGTTTCAATTAAACTCCATTGATTTATTCCTATTAATTTATTTCGATTTAAACCATTGATTAAATCCATTAAGTTCGTTACCTAATTCCCAAACAAATTGTTAAGTTCAATCCTTAATTTCAAATAGATTTCAATTTAAAAAAATAATTTTTGTTGACCAATCGGGTTTCTTATTTTAATTATCTATCCTAGGCCAAGTTGTTTAATTGGGTATTTATCATTTCAACCCGATATCATTCGATATAAAACAAAGCATAGCAAAGGGAACTTGCAGTGTGATAACTGGGATGGTGTCAAAGTAAATAAACAAGCAATAGCAAACATACATAACAATTTAACAATTTATTCAAATAATCCCGAAATAATCATATTAACTTACATTTGTTATTTATGCAAATTAATATAATTATCCCTAGAATCCACACCATTGTCTCATGCGGATTAAAGATCATGGTTTCACTTGCTGTCTATTATCAAATTTCTACATCAATCATACATTCAATGGTTCAAAGTGTAGTTACCGCTATGTCTACGCGACGATTTATTTAACGTCCAAAGGGGTCAAGTTCGACATATATAATCCATTTTAAATTGTTGGCTATCCTATACCAATTTCAATTTCATATTAAATCTCACTTATATTAACAACCACTTTCAAGATCACATAACAATTTTAGTGTCACAACCCTTTTGTCGTAAACTAACAATGTTCAGATTTTACTTGCATGGCGATTTACAATTTTTATTTCAACAATTTTAACAATCAACCATTTTAATATCCAAATTAATATTCATAACAATTATCACTTGATTATCATAGCATAATAGCTTGAGTCATGAATGAAATATTCACCTTGCGAGGTTAGAGAAGATGACGAAGCACGAAGACGAATAGATAAATAGACCCTAATAAACACGACGCAAAGCGAGCACAAACTGCAATCAACAAATAATTAATCAATAATTTGTTTATTACAATATATATATATATTGATTTGAATATATACAAACCATACCCAAACAAGAAACTAGATGCAAAATAAGGTAGATGAAAGCCTAGGCCTGAGATCCCGGATCAGCTACAACTGTCAAGCAAGCGAAACAACATTTAAGATATTGTAGTCCATATAATAAAATCAACTTCTTTATAATTTGCAAACTAATACATTGTGTATATACTATGTATTCAAAGAAAGCATGGTGGTCGGGGTCGGGACTGTGGCGACGAGGGACGGACTAGGCTGGGACACGGGCTGGGCTGGGCAGAGCTGGGCAGGAGAGTGGAGGGCGGACTGGACTGGCAGGGCTGGGCAAAGGATGGGAGGACGGACTGGGCTGGGTAGGGGGCTGGACTGGCAGAGGCTGCAGAAGGCTGGGTTGAGGCTGGGTGGAGGGCTGCATGGACTGGGAGGGGCTGCAGGCTGAGTGGAGGGTAGGTGGTGGGCTGCATGGGCTGGGAGGGGCTGGAGGGCTGAAGGGGTGGAAGAGGCTGGGTGGAGAGGCTGGGAGGGACTGGATGGAGGGGCTGGGAGGGCTGCATGGACTGAGGAGGGGCTGGAGGGGCTGGAGGAGCTGCAGGAGGGTGGGCGGAGGGCTGCTGGGCTAGAAGGGACTGGAGAGGCTGGGAGGGCTGGGGAAGCTGGGAGAGCTGGGAGGGGGCTGGGGGAGCTGGGCTGGGGGAGCTGGAAGGGACAGCTGGGAGGGGCTGGGGAGCTGGGAGGGGCTGGGGGAGCTGGGCTTGGGGAGCTGGGAGGGGCTGGGGGAGCTGGGCTGGGGGAGCTGGGCTGGGGCTGGGAGAGCTGGGAGGGGGCTGGGGCAGCTGGGAGGGGCTGGGGAGCTGGGAGGGGCTGAGGAAGTTGGGAGGGGGAGCTGGGAGGGGCTGGGGAAGCTGGGAGGGGGCTGGGGAGCTGGGGGGAGCTGCTGGGAGGGGCTGGGGCTGCTGGGAGGGGCTGGGGATGCTGGGAGGGGATGCTGGGAGGGGATGGGGAAGCTGGGAGGGGGCTGGGGAGCTGGGAGGGGGAGCTGGGAGGGACTGTGGAACTGGGAGGAGGCTGGGGGAGCTGGGCTGGGCTGGGGGAACTGGAAGGGGGGCTGGGAGAGCTGGGCTGAGGTTGGGGAAGCTGGGAGGGACTGGGGAGCTGGGAGGAGGCTGGGGGAGCTGGGCTAGGGCTGGAGGGGCTAAGGGAGCTGGGTGGAGGTTGGGGAGGGGCAGCATGGGTTTGAAGAAGTTTTATTTTTATTTTTATTTTTGTTGGTGGGTTTCATGCAGAGAGAAGAGAACAAAATAAAATAAAAGAAAGATGAGAGGAGGAAGAGAGGTTACGTACCAGAAAGAAAAGTGAGCAAACAATGAGAGTGGAAGTGTAGACAGGAAATAAATGCTGCATATAATATGGAATGCACAGAGCAATTATGTCAAGCGCGTGGTCCCGAGGCAGAGTGGGTTTCTCAAAATGGCGTTTACACTTTCAAAATATTTTGTGGCAGCTGGATCATTATTTGCTGACCAAATATATGCTGAGGTGGCAACGCAAGTGTACTGTTTTTTTCTTTGAATTTACGGACGCATTCACATTCGTTAAACAATTATAATTTGCAACGCCGAACTCCGATTGACACAAATTAATATACCATTTTGATCAGCGCGACGAGACGAATGCAATGGTCTATAAATATCAGTGATATAACTAAATTATAAAAATTCGAAATTTTCCATTACGGAGAATGCAGCAAAAACGCAGAAGAATAAGATCGACGGAGCTAAAGATGTCCGAATTTTGAAAAATGAAAAATGACGTCTTAGTCAGAAGATGATTTAGAATTTTTCTATGTAAAAATATTTAGGTTCGGATGATAAAATTTTCACGTTTTAAAATGAACTGATGTACAATAGAATGCGAACGAAATTTACTGCGGTATTTTCTGACGAAACTTGGCGCACGCCTATGTCTATCTAGACGCATTCCAAATGTGAAGTTTGAATAGCAACGGAATTTGTTTGTGAAAATTCAAATTTCAATACTAAATAAATGATTTTTAAAATTTTAAACTGGGTCTGAATTTCAGGGTCGTTACATTCTCCCCCACTCAAAACTTTTCGTCCTCGAAAAGGAACAAGGTAAAGAGTGGAAGAACAGATGACAGAGATACAATGGATTCAGAATAGATTATTGAATATCGTAAAGAGTATAGAATGGAATTTACCTTCAACAAACAATTCTGGATTAGAATCCCGGATACTCTCCTCGGTTTCCCAAGTGTAATCACGATCATCGGGGCTCCATTGGACTTTGACTAGGCTAACAGATTTCCTTCTAAGCTGCTTCGTATCTCTATCAATAATACGAAGTGGTCTCCTCTCTATAGTCAAATTCGGCTCAATATCAATCTCATCTAACTGATCAATAGGAATGGTCATGGATGGGTCATGTACAACCTTCCGAAGATGTGAAACGTGGAATACGTTGTGCACGCCCTCAAATTTTTCTGGTAATGCAACTCTATAAGCTAGTGTACCAATTCTCTCAGTGATAGTGAATGGTCCAACATATCTAGGAGCGAGCTTCCCTCTACGACCAAATCGAATAACATTCTTCAAAGGTATACCTTAAGGAATACCTCATCCCCAACCTGGATTTCTAAATCCCTTCTACGCCTATCAACATAGCTCTTCTGTCTATCCTGTGCGGTCTTCATCTTTCTTCTGATTTCATTAACCTTTTCGGATGCTTCTATAATCATATTTGGGCCTAGAACCAATCGATCACCAGGCTCAATCCAACAAGCTGGCGATTTGCATGGCCGCCCATATAAAGCTTCGAACGGTGCCATATCGATACTTGCCTGAATATAAAGGTGGTTAAATCTCAATTCAAATTTACTTATTCAAATTGAAATTTTGATTTACCTGATAACTATTATTATAAGTGAATTCAACCAAATGGAGATGGTCTTCCCAAGATCCACCGAAATCAATAATGCAGGCTCGGAGAAGATCTTCTAAAATCTGATTCACCCTTTCAGTTTGGCCATCTGTTTGAGGATGATAAGCTGTGCTCAGATTCAGTTTAGTGCCCAAGACGTCCTGAAATGCCTTCCAGAATTTACTAGTGAATAAAGGGTCTTTATCGCACACAATACTAGACGGAACTCCATGAAGTCTAACAATCTCTCTCATATACATCTCGGCCAAACTCAAAGCAGTACGAGTGGTCTTAATAGGAATAAAATGAGCAGATTTTGTCAACCTATCAACAATCACCCAAATACTCTCGTTCCCTTTTCTGGTCCTCGGTAATCCATCAATGAAGTCCATAGAAATCTGATCCCATTTCCAACACGGAATCTCTAGGGGTTGAAGTAATCCTGCCGTCTTCCGGTGATCGGCCTTGACTTGCTGGCAAGTGGTGCATCTACTGACATATGCAGAAATATCTCTCTTCATCCCACTCCACCAATATAAACACTTCATATTTCGGTACATCTTAGTGACACCAGGATGAAATGAAAGTGATGACTGATGGTTTTCTCTAAGCACTTCTTGTCTCAATCCATCAACATTAGGAACACAAATACGGTTGTCAATCCTCAGAACTCCATTACTATCTATTTGTGCTCCCACTTTACTGTCGGCATTTCCAACTCTACCAAGAACTAACTCCTTCATGCGATAGAGCAAGGTGTCCTCATATTGCTTAGCTTTGATGCGATCCACAAGAGATGGGGAGATAACAAGCTGAAATAGCATGCCTTCTACAAGATTACAACATGACACCGCTCTGCTACGGCTCAAAGCATCAGCTACAAGATTTGCTTTCCCAGGAGTATAATTGATGTCGAGATCATATGCAGCTAAGAATTCGAGCCATCGGACTTGTCTCTGGTTTAAATCCTTCTGAGAAAATATATATCTCAAGGACTTATGATCAGTGAATAATTCAAATTTAGTTCCCAAAAGATGATGCCTCCACAGTTTCAAAGCAAATACAACTGCGAGAAGCTCTAGATCATGAGTTGCATAGTTTACTTCATGGATCTTCAACTGGCGGCCAACATAAGCAATAACTTTTCCGTTTTGCATAAGAACAGCGCCTAAACCTTCTCGGCAAGCATCTGTATAGACAGTTAATCCTTCACTTCCATCGATTACCGCAAGAACTGGGGCTGAAGTTAACTTACGCTTCAATTCATTAAAAGCTGATTCGCACTTCTCACTCCAAATAAACTTGACATCCTTTTGGGTTAAAGCAGTGAGTGGGGCAGAAATCCGGGCAAAGTGCTCAATAAATCTACGATAATAGCCGGCCAAGCCCAAGAAGCTACGGATATCAGTAGGAGTTTTGGGAGTCTCCCAATCCTGCAGATAAATTTCAAATTACAAAGGGATAAGAGGAATTGAATAGAAATAGCGAATAGGATAGAACTTACATTGATTACGGCGATCTTAGCTGGATCGACCGAAATCCCATTTTCAGAAACTATGTGGCCCAGGAATCTCACTTCGTCTCGCCAGAAGTGGCATTTAGAGAATTTGGCCTTAAGTTGATGATTTCGGAGAGTTTCCATAACATAAGCAAGATGTGTCTCAAGCTCCTTCTTGTCTTTGGAGAAGACGAGAATATCATCAATGAAAACAAGAACAAACTTGTTAAGAACATCGCGGAAGACTCGATTCATTAAGTCGACGAAATAAGCGGGTGCGTTGGTCAAACCGAATGGCATAACCAACCATTCATAGAATCCGTTTTCGGTACGGAAAGCTGTTTTATGAATACTGTCTTCTGCTACTCTGAGTTGGTGGAACCCAGTGGCAAGATCAAGTTGGGAGAAAACTTTAGCTCCATGGAGCTGATCGAATAAATCATTGATGCGAGGCATCGGATAGCGGTTCTTGAGAGTGCGTTTGTTCAGCTCCCTGTAATCAACACACATGCGAAGAGGCCCATCTGATTTGGTGACAAATACAACTGCGGCGCCCCATTCAGAACAACTTCTCCTAATCAAACCCCTAGCAAATAGATCATCAATTTGAGTTTTAAGTTCCGCTTTCTCTTTAGGCGCCATCCTTCTGTGAGGGAGAACTACGGGAGTAGCCCCATGAATAAGGTCAATGCGGAAATCGATTTCCCGTTTAGGTGGTAGGGAGTTGACCTCCCCAAATACATCGGGAAATTTCTGAACAATTGGGGTAGTACTAAGATCATCCGGGTGAGCATCAAGAGAGAATATGAAGCTTCCGGCATATTTCTGCGGTGATTTGCATTCAATGACAAGCGGTAGGCCCTTGTCATTGACTAGAGAAACAGAACGAGCCTTGCATGAAATAACAGCATCGAATTTCCTTAACCAATCAGCACCTAACAAGATGTCAAATGCTGCGAAGCCAAGTACATAAAAATCCCAAGTGAATCGATATCTCCCATACAAGAGCACAACCTCTTTACAAATTCTACTGAGGTTGGCAAGTCCTCCAATAGGGTTGGAGACGCATAAGGAAGTAGTAGCAAGAGTAGGTTCTAAGTTGAGATTATTGCAAAGATCAATAGATATGAAGCTATGAGAAGCACCAGTATCGAATAATACCCTAATAGGTAAATCATGTAATGAAAAAGTACTTCGTAAGGTACCTTGGTCATCCTGAGCAGGCGGTGTAGGAGTGGTGATGGCAAAAACTCCAGATGGTGTGCCACGCTTGTACAGTGGGCAGTCTTTCTTGAAATGACCCGGCTGGAGGCAGACATAGCATAAGTCTTTCCTAGTCGAAGAAGGTGGTGGGACAGCAGCTCCTGAAGATGGACAACTATTAGCATAGTGGCCCTTCTTATCGCATTTGAAGCAAGTGATATTAGCAAGGTCGATTGGGCTTTTCTGAGCATATCCCAATCCTGTAGTCTTCTGCCAAGCTTTCTTTTGTTAATCAAAGTTCATCTTTCTCTTCCCGGGCTGGCTAGAGGAGGGCTGAGTAGGAGTGGCCTTGGCAGTAGGTCCCCTAGGCTTTGCCTCATATCTAAGAGCATAGTCAACAAGCTCTGTGAAGGTGCAGTGAGTGTGGCCAGTAAGCAAGTCCTAATACTCTGGTCTAGCTCCCAAAATGAACTTCTCGTTCTTTAGAAGCGGTGTATCAATCAATCCCGGGCCGAACTTGGAGAGTTCGTTGAATTTCCTCTCGTACTCCAAAAAGGTCATACTGCCTTGCTTAAGATCCATAAAAGCTCTATAAAGTTGGGTTTTCCCAGCAGCTGGCATCCACTGTGCCGAGAAAGTATCCCTAATCAAAAGATAGACAAGATGAATAACATTCCAAAGATTAAAAGAAGAATTTAGACTACTAGATCCAAAATTTTTATACCTAAACTGGGCCCAAGTGATGGTGTTCTCCTCGATACGAGAAGTAACTGATTCCCACCAATCTTGCGCGGCATCCTGAAGTTGCCAGGCAGCAAGCTGACGCTTTTGAGCATCAGTGATCTCCAGACCGGAAAATATCTTCTCTAAGCCTTTAAGCCATTGCTGAGCCTTAATAATGTTCTCGGATCCAGAAAACTTAATACCTCCCAACTGTGTATACTCCTTACTCAGAATGGTGAATTTGACAGGAGCTAGAGCGATAGGTGCAGCCTGAGCAGGACCATGGCCCCTTCCTCCTCTATGGTTTCCTCTGGTACCCATTTTGAAATACCAAAGAGATTGTTAAAGCCAAAGGATAGAAAATCATAGATTTTTTTTTAAGGAAAGTCTAATCAATGAATCAAAGAAGTTTGAAATGAAAGGATTTGGATATTGAACCGATTCTCCTCATTCTAGGGTATTGCTACCCTATCTCTAATGAGTTTATATATAATCCCAAACTAAGGTTTTTAGGGAAACCGAAGCTCTGATACCAATTGTAACGACCCGTATATTTGGACCATTTAAATTGACAATAATCCACACATGTCAACTTAAATAATACAAAACACGAATCGTTATGGGATTATAAATACATAAATGTAAATGAGAATCAATACAACATCACAGACACAGAACAGTCACAGAATAATGCAGTGGAAATTACATCGTCATAATAGCAGTTCATGAAGCTACTACATAAAATACAACAATGTCTTAACATAAAGTGACTGAAAGAAAATACATAAATGTCCAACAGACTAGGACATCGATACAGGAATAGAAATAGACTGATAAAGATAAATGCTAAGCCTTCAGCATCTTCAACCAACCTTGATCAGGAAACTGGATAGCTTCAGACTGACCCAAGCATATGCAAAGGAAACACTCGAGTCAGGACTCAAAATCTTATGCAATTAAATCAAGTGCAAGGAAATAGTTCATAACTTAAAGATGGATAAAATAACATCTCTAAGGATCCGATAAACTATCTATATATACAATAGAATACGATAGATAGATAATGTCTAATCAGTAAAGTACGATATTAAAATAGTGTTAAGGCGTTACCATAATCCCCTTAACACATTTTATTCCCAAAAGCATATACAAGACCGTAGTTTCCCCAAAACCGGAAGTCACCAGAGGGCAATCCATATACTAAGGTACAAATCAAAACGTAGTGGTCGCGAATAGGATAATCAGTATGACAAGGTACATGAGGCGATACCAACTAGGATACTAGTAGTTGCGTGATCCGGACTGATGTTGAGCATAGCAGCTACTACCTCAACACCGTGAAACAACACTCCCAAATCAAGGGGGTGCACCCAAATCGAATCACAAAAGTAATAGATATGGTTTCGAAGAAGTGTGTCCGCTAGAGGTGGCGAACCTCAATGGCCCGGCGCGGCTCCTGTTTTAGTCATGTCAGGGGTCATCCAATATCGTTCTCTTTCTTCAGTCAACGCGTTCACCAAACCATCCACTTCGTTCTGGATCAACACTCCGCGTATAATAGTTATTAAAGTGGTTTTCGGTATCGACAGAGAGTATGTCCATATCCGATCCCGGTCTCTTTAATAACTACGTATTTATTACCCGATGGTCATTTAAATTAACGTTTAAACAAATCAAGTCCAAAAGTCAAGGTGCAAATTTGACTTCCAAAATTTGACATTTCACGATTCAATTATTTCGGATATTAAAACATTTTTCCAAATGCAATTTTTAGTTCAATATTTGTATTAACAATAAAATTAAGTATTCATGTTCCACTTAATAAGATCTAAATTTCACTTCCTAAATTTAGTTAATACTCCAATTAATTTGATTTAATGGTAAATTTTAGTTCACATCATTTAAACCAAATTCTATTCATTTCAATTCGTATTTACATTCATCGTTACATTAACCATAATCATAAATTTGATTAAATCAATTTTATTAAATTTAAAATCATTTTAAATTTAAATTATCACTATATTAAATCCCTAAAACTTTAGTTAGTTTCGTATTCCACTTAAGTCAAATTTCCAAATTTCAAACTTAATTTACGACAAGTTTCAAATCTATTTAATTAAAACCGATTTCAAGTCTAAATCTAACACATCTAATAAAATTTTAATTTATTAAATTCTAAAACTTCCTTGTTTTTAAATCTCATTTCAAATAAATTTGCCAATTCATTTTATTCAATTAAATAGGCTTATTAATCCGTTTCAATTAAACTCCATTGATTTATTCCTATTAATTTATTTCGATTTAAACTATTGATTAAATCCATTAAGTTCGTTACCTAATTCCCAAACAAATTGTTAAGTTCAATCCTTAATTTCAAATAGATTTCAATTTAAAAAAATAATTTTTGTTGACCAATCGGGTTTCTTATTTTAATTATCTATCCTAGGCCAAGTTGTTTAATTGGGTATTTATCATTTCAACCCGATATCATTCGATATAAAACAAAGCATAGCAAAGGGAACTTGCAGTGTGATAACTGGGATGGTGTCAAAGTAAATAAACAAGCAATAGCAAACATACATAACAATTTAACAATTTATTCAAATAATCCCGAAATAATCATATTAACTTACATTTGTTATTTATGCAAATTAATATAATTATCCCTGGAATCCACACCATTGTCTCATGCGGATTAAAGATCATGGTTTCACTTGGTGTCTATTATCAAATTTCTACATCAATCATACATTCAATGGTTTAAAGTGTAGTTACCGCTATGTCTACGCGACGATTTATTTAACGTCCAAAGGGGTCAAGTTCGACATATATAATCCATTTTAAATTGTTGGCTATCCTATACCAATTTCAATTTCATATTAAATCTCACTTATATTAACAACCACTTTCAAGATCACATAACAATTTTAGTGTCACAACCCTTTTGTCGTAAACTAACAATGTTCATATTTTACTTGCATGGCGATTTATAATTTTTATTTCAACAATTTTAACAATCAACCATTTTAATATCCAAATTAATATTCATAACAATTATCACTTGATTATCATAGCATAATAGCTTGAGTCGTGGATGAAATATTCACCTTGCGAGGTTAGAGAAGATGACGAAGCACGAAGACGAATAGATAAATAGACCCTAATAAACACGACGCAAAGCGAGCACAAACTGCAATCAACAAATAATTAATCAATAATTTGTTTATTACAATATATATATATATTGATTTGAATATATACAAACCATACCCAAACAAGAAACTAGATGCAAAATAAGGTAGATGAAAGCCTAGGCCTGAGATCCCGGATCAGCTACAACTGTCAAGCAAGCGAAACAACATTTAAGATATTGTAGTCCATATAATAAAATCAACTTCTTTATACTTTGCAAACTAATACACTGTGTATATACTATGTATTCAAAGAAAGCATGGTGGTCGGGGTCGGGACTGTGGCGACGAGGGACGGACTAGGCTGGGACACGGGCTGGGCAGAGCTGGGCAGGAGAGTGGAGGGCGGACTGGACTGGCAGGGCTGGGAAAAGGATGGGAGGACGGACTGGGCTGGGCAGGGGGCTGGACTGGCAGAGGCTGTAGAAGGCTGGGTGGAGGCTGGGTGGAGGGCTGCATGGACTGGGAGGGGCTGCAGGCTGAGTGGAGGGTAGGTGGTGGGCTGCATGGGCTGGGAGGGGCTGGAGGGCTAAAGGGGTGGAGGAGGCTGGGTGGAGAGGCTGGGAGGGACTGGATGGAGGGGCTGGGAGGGCTGCATGGACTGAGGAGGGGCTGGAGGGGCTGGAGGAGCTGCAGGAGGGTGGGTGGAGGGCTGCTGGGCTAGAAGGGACTGGAGAGGCTGGGAGGGCTGGGGAAGCTGGGAGAGCTGGGAGGGGGCTGGGGGAGCTGGGCTGGGGGAGCTGGAAGGGACAGCTGGGAGGGGCTGGGGAGCTGGGAGGGGCTGGGGGAGCTGGGCTTGGGGAGCTGGGAGGGGCTGGGGGAGCTGGGCTGGGGCTGAGAGAGCTGGGAGTGGGCTGGGGCAGCTGGGAGGGGCTGGGGAGCTGGGAGGGGCTGCCGGGAGGGGCTGAGGAAGCTGGGAGGGGGAGCTGGGAGGGGCTGGGGAAGCTGGGAGGGGGCTAGGGAGCTGGGGGGAGCTGGGAGGGACTGGGGAACTGGGAGGAGGCTGCTGGGAGGGGCTGCTGGGAGGGGCTGCTGGGAGGGGCTAGGGAAGCTGGGAGGGGCTGCTGGGAGGGGCTGGGGATGCTGGGAGGGGCTGCTGGGAGGGGCTGGGGAAGCTGGGAGGGGATGGGGAGCTGGGAGGGGGAGCTGGGAGGGACTGTGGAACTGGGAGGAGGCTGGGGGAGCTGGGCTGGGCTGGGGGAACTGGAAGGGGGGCTGGGAGAGCTGGGCTGAGGTTGGGGAAGCTGGGAGGGACTGGGGAGCTGGGAGGAGGCTGGGGAGCTGGGAGAGCTGGGCTAGGGCTGGAGGGGCTGAGGGAGCTGGGTGGAGGTTGGGGAGGGGCAGCATGGGTTTGAAGAAGTTTTATTTTTATTTTTATTTTTGTTGGTGGGTTTCATGTAGAGAGAAGAGAACAAAATAAAATAAAAGAAAGATGAGAGGAGGAAGAGAGGTTACGTACCAGAAAGAAAAGTGAGCAAACAATGAGAGTGGAAGTGTAGACAGGAAATAAATGCTGCATATAATATGGAATGCACAGAGCAATTATGTCAAGCGCGTGGTCCCGAGGCAGAGTGGGTTTCTCAAAATGGCGTTTACACTTTCAAAATATTTTGTGGCAGCTGGATCATTATTTGCTGACCAAATATATGCTGAGGTGGCAACGCAAGTGTACTGTTTTTTTCTTTGAATTTACGGACGCATTCACATTCGTTAAACAATTATAATTTGCAACGCCGAACTCCGATTGACACAAATTAATATACCGTTTTGATCAGCGCTACGAGACGAACGCAATGGTCTATAAATATCAGTGATATAACTAAATTATAAAAATTCGAAATTTTCCATTACGGAGAATGCAGCAAAAACGCAGAAGAATAAGATCGACGGAGCTAAAGATGTTCGAATTTTGAAAAATGAAAAATGACGTCTTAGTCAGAAGATGATTTAGAATTTTTCTATGTAAAAATATTTAGGTTCGGATGATAAAATTTTCACATTTTAAAATGAACTGATGTACAATAGAATGCGAACGAAATTTACTGCGGTATTTTCTGACGAAACTTGGCGCACGCCTATGTCTATCTAGACGCATTCCAAATGTGAAGTTTGAATAGCAACGGAATTTGTTTGTGAAAATTCAAATTTCAATACTAAATAAATGATTTTTAAAATTTTAAACTGGGTCTGAATTTCAGGGTCGTTACAAGTAGGGTGAGGGATTAAGGTCTTTTTCAGGTTTTAGTAGGATGACGAATAAGGCTACCGAAGGCATGTGGGAGGCAAACAGATAGCTATTTAGAAGTTACAGTTCTTGTTATGTTTGTTGGATTTTCCACTTGTTGTTTTGTATTAGGTCTATTATGACTATATGACTCTGATCAACCAAGGGGGTATCTTCATATACTGTAACGACCCGTAAATTTCGACAATTAAATTTGTTAAATTAATAGGAGTTTGTAATTAAATTTAGAAAAAAAATACTTATAGTAATTCGAAGTTAATTCAAATGATTTTAAGTAGTGAAAAGAATTTTACCTGTATATGAATTGTATATAAGGATTTAAGGAAAATATTAAACTGATATAATGTAATAAACATTGTTAACAGTAAATGGAATATGATAATAAGAAAAATTGCATGTTTTGTATTTATGGGCAAATTAATATTGATAGGTAATAATTGTTGTAGAGAATAAATTTCAGATGTTAAAATTTGTAAAATGGTGACAACTATTGTCCGTTAACAATGCATGTAATTAATAGCGATTAAAATGAAATTAATCATTGTTTTTTTGTAAGTTAAGAGAATAACTGGAAATTTTGAAGGTAAAATCAATTTAAAGGTTAACTATATACATAAGATGGAAAGTTGAACAGAATTCTAATAAACGATAATAATGGAAAACGTATACAATCAATGTAGGTAATTAGTAATTACAATGTTGTTGAAATTATTAAATGTTTCTTGTGACAATTAATAAATAACGAAAGGAGTAAGCGTATTTATTTAGAGTATTAATTACAATCGGATTGGGAATTTAAGCAACAATGTAATGCAAGGTAATTAATGCTAAATTTAAGTAAATAATAATGAATAGTGGTTTGAATAACGATTAATTCAAAATTTGTAAACATATATTATAAATTACCTACTTATTGTTAATGAAATTTGAAGTGTAATAAGTGATAAGGAAATAAATGTTACACTAATGGAAATGAAGTAACGTTCGTTTAAATGTTGAGTAATAGTAAGGTCGTATTTATTATTAGCATTACTTTAATAATAATGGTTAATTGTGAAATTTATGCAAGAAGTATGTAAAATAGTAACTAAGAAAGGAATACGTATAAATTGATTATGACCTAAATTTAAGTGTAAGTTAAAAAGTGAAATTGAATCTAATACATTAAATTTGGAAACTTATTTTAATAAATTAGATTCAATTTATAATGAAGGGGGTTATTTTAAGAAATTGAAATAAATACTATGATTTGGTAAATTTAGTTACTTTAAAATTTAGAAGGGAATTGGTTTAAAGAATTATGAATTAATGAGTAAATCAAGATGATGAACTTTATGAATTTTTGAAGTTGAATCTTTAATAATGAGTTAATTTGTTAATTTATAATTGTTGGACTTATTGAAATAAATGAAATGAAAATTTAATTATTACGTTAAATTAAAAATTTAGTTGAATAATGGGAAATATTTATGTAATAATTTTAAATCCAATGGCAAGCCTCCTATTTGAAATATGAATGGAATAATTATGGGTAAAGTAAAATTTATGGAAATTTTGGAAATTTACCTATAATTTTGAATTTTATGAAATTTAAGAGTTATATTGATTTAATCTTAAATAAATTGACATTTAAAATTTTTTAAATCATTTTAAATGTTTGAAAATTTTTAAGTGATAAAATTTTCCAATTCCGAAACTGAAATATAAAAATTGGATTTATTTACTAATTCTTAATTTATTTAATTAATATAAAAATAGCCATTTTTGTCACTAACTCGGATTTCGACGAAACTAGTTTCATCGGATCCGTATCAGTGAATTATTGTAGGGTTTCAAGTTTCGTAACGATCGGACTTGTCGTTTGATCGTACGAACGCGAAACGCCTTGAAATTGATTTAATTGAAATAAATTTTTGAAATCAATTTGAGAATTTCTTTTTCAGCATAACTTCTTCATACAATGGAATTTGGACGTGAAACTTTTTCCATCGCGCTCAGAATATTTTAAAACACCTATTTTGATATATGGGTTTACTCAATTTCGTTCCGGGGTCAGAACGGGCTTTTCGGGCCATAGTTTGTTCCGCACGTTCATCTATCCAGTCTATCTACTCTATCTCTAACCTACCTATATAAACACAGTTATAAACCCTAGCCTCCCTAATCTTCATTTGTCTGTATGTAAAATTCATCTTCTTCTTAGCTCCTCATTCCAATGGCAGACAAAACCTAATTCCCAAATTCCAAAATCTAATTTCAAAAAAAAAAAAATTCGAGATTTACGCACTTCGGGTCGCGCTTGGGGTTTCAAGGGGAAAACCCTGGAGCTACTTCGTGTCACGAAGAAAATGACTCGGGTCTCTGGGTCGTTTTGGCAAAAACTCGAAGCAGGCATCGGGTATTTGAGGCGGCGGACCGGGTTGAACTCGAAGTCGACTCTGGACCAGAATTTTCACATCTTCAAATTTTCATAACTTTTGCATACGGACTCGGATTTGGACGCGGTTTCTTTTGTTAGGATCGTATTGAAATTCCAGATCTTTTGACGCTGGTTTGGATGAATTATGAGATTGTAAATTTTTTGGGTTTAAATTGAATTTAAATTCAATTTAAATTCAAAAGGTGAGTGTTTTAACCCACTCACAACTTCTAAGATTTATTATGTTTGTTAAATTAAATTTTGATGTGCTTTAAAATTTATCTATGATTGTTTGGGCATATATTTAATCATCATCTCAGTTAGATAACATTTAGTTAAATTTAATTGTTATTTAATTTTATTATTGCATAAAATTTGCGAGTTAAATTTATTTATTATTGCATATAAACTGCCAGTTGAACTGTTATTAATTTTTATTGAATATAAACTATTTGTTGATGCCTGTTATATTTTATATGCTTTATATTGATGTTTTGTTTAAATTGGATGATGATTGTAATAAATGGTTGTTTATTGATATTTGGATGAATGGATGCTATATTTTATATTGTATAACCTGCAAGTTATTATGCATTTTCATTTCATTCGGGATTGCGGCTTGAAATTATATATAACCGTAAACTTCTATTTTTAAATTACGGATTGAAATGATAAATATCCGTATCACTTGACCATAGGATAGAAAATTATATACAGGCACCGTGGTCTATATATAAAATATTTTAAAGTGATTTTTCTATGATTTGGGAAGAAATATACGGTTTAATAAATATTAAATTTTGATATTATATAAATATTATTTTATATATGGTTAAATTCTAAAATTTAAGCTATGTATAACTTGATGATGTTTTAAGTTTGATTTAAGAATATTTCAAGTTTGAGCTTTATTTAAGTGATATTGAATTTATTAAATAAATATTTCTAAACTAAATAATAGTAAATTGAATTAAGGTATATATAAGATTATCATATTTGGTTGGGAATTTTGGAATATTTAAAGACTTGAAATATATCAAAATTTAAATGTTTTATTGAAATTAAGGTATTATTGTTTTTCAAAGTATTGGTTTCGAAATTGTTATAACTTTGAAAGTAATATGGTTTGAAAAATGAATTTATTTGAAATAGAATTTATTTAAGAATTATCTTTAAATATATTGATTTGAAACCGATTGAAATTTTGAGATTAAGAATATGACTGCATTTTGTGATTTGGGTTTAAGATGGTTTTAAAGAATATTTCAAGTTTTATAATTAAAAGTAAGAATAGTGATTGAAAATTTGGATTTTATTTAAATGATATATTATTGAATTTGGTTTTAAAGTATATACTATTTTGAAGTAAATGATATGTTTTGAAATAGCAATAATATTTCGGTTTTAAAGTATATACTATTTTGAAGTAAAGGATATGGTTTGAAATGACAATAACATTTTGGTTTTTGATGTATATACTATTTTGAAATAAAGAATATGTTTTGAAAGGGCAATGATTGTGTTTTTAAAGGTATATATATTTTTAAAATGATCACGATGTTATAATAACGATTGGTTGTTAAAGAGACCAGGATCGAATATGGACATACTCTCTGTCGATACCGAAAACCACTTTGACAACTGTGTACGCGGTGGAGTTTCCAGAATGAAGTAGGATGGTGGCGACGATCCTAAGGTATATACGTGGACCCAACTCCCGCGAGTTGGCATAAGGTGGCTAAAACAGGAGCGATTGACGGACCAATGAGGTAGCACCTCTGATTGGACACACTTCTTCGATACCATTCTATTACTTTGTTATTTTGGTGGCCACCCATCGATTTGGGAGTGTTGTTCGAGGTGGGCGGTAGTGGCTGCTATGCGTCACCACCAGTCCGGATGCGTAATTGGTATATCTACCCTGGCATTGCCTAGTTGTGCCGTGTCACCTACCATATCGAGCTTTACTACGATTATGATTTTAAGATCCGACCGCGTTAAGGTTCTCCATCCCCTTAACGCTATTTTCTATATGATTATACTTTACTGATTAGACACTACTGTATATAGCGAATATTACTACATAGTAGATAGTTTAACGGATCCTTAAGAGATGTGAATCCCGAACATTTCTTAAGTTACTGCACTCACGTTAGACACTGGATAGGAGATGTCAAACCCCGTAAACATCTCTGACGCCGTTTACACTCATATTTATTTCATTGATTTAACTTACATAAGATCTTTTAGTTCTGACTCGAGTGTTTTGTTTTTTTCAATTCGCTCGGGTCAGCCTGAGCATTTTAGGATTTGAAGGCACTATTTCTAAAGGACGAAGACGAAGATTTTATTATTACTATTTGTTATATATTCTACTACACCATTGTATTCCACTGCATAATTATCATTCTCTGGTATGTGTAACTCTGATATGTATTGTATAAGTATAATCAAATGTTTTGTAAAACAGCTTCATGAACTGTTATTTGATTATTATATTTTATCGTTCCGCTGCAAGATTCTATTTTGTTTCTTTTATTTCTCCACTTTTTCTTATTTGCCCCATAACAATCCGCCCTTCTGTATGGTTTAAGTCGACATGTGTGTCTGCTTAAGCGTACAAAAAGGTGGGATGTTACAGTTGGTATCAGAGCCTTGGTTTAGCGATAAACCTTAGCTTTGTGGGGTCTGACTCTTTACTAATAGGGTAGTAATACACTATGGGAGTCGCTGAGTGTATATATATGAGAGAGCGTATTTGTTAGTGTTATAAAAGGTTTTAATATTGTGGTAATATGTTCCGTTTTGTATTTATAAATTTCGGTTGATGCATGGGACGCTGTGACATCAATAGGGGTTTCTAAACACTTAATAGGACAGACCGACATAATATTTGTTTTTAATATAAGTGAATGAAATAATTTTGCCTATTATATTTTCTATATATAAAATAAAATGTTTCAAATGATATCTATATTTGGCTGCAATAGATTGGTTGTTAGGTAATAAAGTGTAAATAATAATAGAAATAAGATTGCAAAATAAAATAAATGAAATTTGGAAATTTAGAGCTTAAGTTCAGGGGTTTTTGAAGATTTCTTTCAATTGATTTTGGAATATAATAATAATATTGTTAGAAGTATTTTCTGATATAAATATTTCAATAGAATTTGAAAGAAATGTTTTAAAAGAAATTCCACAAAGAAATAAATTGTACTCACCTTTTTGTCGCTGGAAAATAATTTCGGTGATGGCGGCCGCATCATCGACATTCATTTTCGAGTTTCAAAGTGGGAAGGCCACTGTAGTAGTTTTACTACAAGATTATTTTATTTTAATTTGTTTTAAATATAATTGGATATATAAATTATAAGTATATATATTATCTATTATTTTAAAATTATTTTTGAATAAAACCCGGTATTTAATTCTTAAGTTTCCATTAATAAATAGTCCTAATTATTGAAGTGAATTGGAACGTAGGTAATTAATAAATTGAAACCTCTAGAGGAAATAAGAGATTTAATGCTAGGATATAAATGGTATTAAATGAAAGTTGAAATTGTAACCTATGAAATAAAGGAAATAATTATTGAACATTAAAATAATTAAAAGAAATGAGAAAACTTGCATAACTTTCAATTTCAGTCTTTAAAAGCATAAATATAACTTACCAAAAGATATAAAAGTTGAAAATGTTAATAAAAAAATGTATAGGAAATTGTACAAGTAAACTTATGTAATGAAATATTCAGTAAATTTCTTTTATTAATAAGAATTAAAGTATAACTGTTATGCCAAGTAACTAAAAATTGAACATGAATTTTGTAACGACCCTAGATTTTAATTTATTTAAATTAATAATTAAATGAATTTTTGAGAAATTTTTTTGTAAAATTAATTTTAAAATGATGCGAGTTTCCCCAAGTTCAAATAAATTTTATATTAAATCATTTAAATTTAAATATTGTATATATATGTATATGTATATATTGGATTTGAAATAAAATCGTAAATAAATGGTTTGAAAATAAAGATACAAATTTTATGAGATATAAAGTATAAAATAAAAACGTTGGATAAAATTTAATAGCATAAACTAAATCTAGAGATTCACTTATATTACCAAATTAATGTGAAAACCATTTGTATTAAATTTAGAAATAAAAATGAAAGTCTAAAAACAAAGCAAAAAGAAAATATACACTCAAAGTATAAAGACAAAGTAAACAAACAAAATTTGATAAGTAATCTAATATGCAAGTTAAAAGTCATCTCAGTACACAACATATATCTATATAACATAAGTAAAAGCAAGCTTGCAAAATAAACAAAGCAAAATAAATATGCACTGTCAACAAGCAACAAAGTATGATTGTAAACAAGATAGGACTCTTGCTTTTAAATACACATCTTCCCAAGTATAAAATACATCATCCCAGCCGAAAGTAAAGGACTAAGGGAATCAATGCAACATACTTCCAGCATTTAATACAAAACATCTCAGCCATGCTTCTTGAATAAACAAACCATACATCACCTGTACACAACATTGTAATCCTAGTACACATCTCCTTTATACCAGCCTTCTCCTCTCAATTCATTCGAAACTGAAAAGAGATCAAAAAAAAAAATCAAAGCAACTAAATCTATCTATTTCCAGTTTTCAACATTCCAGACCTCTGTTTTACAAATTCCAGATTCAGGCTCTAAAGTGCTCTGTCTTCATTTTGATAATGGTGAGTAAACATAATTTTTAAAAGAATTTTAAGTTATTTAAACAAGTTCAAACTTCATCTTTAAACTGTTTGCATATACTTCAGCAGGCATATGACTTTAATATGCTCTGTTCTTTGAAAAATTGTTACAGGTTTCATTTTCTGTTCAAACATTCAAACTGTGTTGTTTAAAACATTTTGTAGGCTTTGATTCTCAACTAAACCAGTTGTTAAACTCAAGAAATGAGATTTGAAAAGGTTGATTAAAAATCCTCTTTATCAAACATCACTGTATTATGTTTACAGGTATTCAAAACAAATTTGAAAAAAAAATTAATTGTTGAAAAATATTGATTCAAGATTAAAATCTGAATCTATAATTCGAGTTATGATTTTTAAAACTTGAATGAAGATTTTTAGTTCACTAACTCAAGAACAGTTCACATTTGAATAAAAATGGAATTTTTACCAATTTCTCGTGATTGAAACAAAGATAAATTCTTAAACATGAATTGAAGTTAGTATAGACATCAGGGTTGCCACGAAAATTATCAAAAAAATTATCCATTGCGTGGATTGGGAGTTCGAGATCGAAGTAGGGTTTAAACTCGAAAAGTATAGGGTCTGGAAAACGAGGTCGCCGCTCCGCCTATGGGCCATCGGACTTCGAGACTCCGGTGGGGATAGCGGCGTTAGGTCGAGACGAAGCTCCAGCTAAACTTTTATGGCCTCTGGTGGCCAGAGGAGGTAGCGCGGGTTGGATTTATGGTGGTGTGCTGTTTGGGTTTGACTGAACGAGAGGACTCGATTTTATTCTCGAGGTCAATTCAAGTGTGTGGGTATTCGAATCGATTTGGGGAATGAAGCACGACTTGTTGGCTGTCGCGATGGCCATCGGAGTGGTCACGAATCACCGTGCACGTGCACGGTGGCATGGTTGTGCAGCGATTTCGTGGGTTGCTTCAACCCTAGGGGATGTTCGAGTCGAAGAGGGAAAGACTTCGGGTCTCTCTCGCGTTCGAGTGATAGGGACTGCAGTGAGTAAGTTTCATTTAAACTTAGCTAAATAAAATTGAAGAAAAGAAAAAAAACAGGAAGAAGAAGATGCGTGAACGACTAGGGAATGTCTCGGGGAAGTAACGAGAAGAACCCAAGGGTAACTCGAGTGAAAAACCCTGTTTACGCGGGTTGTCTTGAAAATGGGTTAAGCCCAAATTATTAAAATTTATATTGTTAAATTTAATAAAGTTGACCATTTTTAAGTTGAAAAACTGTTTAAGTTATCGACTAAGTAAATATATATATATATATATCAATGCTTTATAAAACCTTAATTAGTATCTAAATTAAGTAATTAAATTTTGATTTAAGTATAAAGTTAATTAACACTCAAGTTTATAGTTAATAGAAAATTTGTTTAAAATAAATCATTCGATAAAATTAAATTATTAGTTTAACTGAAAATCTTAGTTAGATTAAAATTTTAAAATGGCAGATTTAATTATTCGATTTATTTCGAATATTAATCGATTGTATAAAATTGTCTATACAAGGTCAAATAAAATGGAGAAAACAAACTGGAATGGAAATGGATGGCAAATTAAAAGCAAAGGTGAGATCTCCTCACTCAGATTTATATTTGGATTGCAGTTATTGATTGTTTGATATGATTGCTATTTGGATGTGATATTAGATATAATAGGATATATCTATATATATAGCAATATATACATATTGGCATATGTATATATTAGATTGATTGATTTCCCGCCTCGTATAGCGGATGAGACCCTATTGCGCCGTTAGTAAGCGGATTATTTTTATAAAACCCATATACCGCGATATTCCACCTCGAAGTGGAATTGGTATTGTGCTAACGTCTGTGGATGCAGGGAAACAGGTTGGAGGGATCCAACTGGATTCCTCACCAGTAGTTATTTATTTACAAATATTGTGGTATATTCTGTTATCATATGTTGATATATGATGTTGTTGTTGTGATTGACTAATTGGTGCCGTTGCATCATCGGATTCAAGTTTTGAAGTTTAAAAATAACGACTTTACTTTAAAAGGATTTTTAAAGTAATTTTGAAAATATACGTTTATTTAATTTTTGAAGTGATTCATCCTAAAATAAATAAACATTCAAATTTTAAAGTTATATAAATTTAGATTTTTGTGAAATATAACCGAAAGGTAATTTCTCTTGAAATAAATAGTTGATTTATTTATAAAATGGTTTAAGTTGGGATTTTTGAATAACCATAAACGATTTGTATAAAAAGATTTATAAAAATTGATATTTTATAAATCAAAATATTGGACTTATAAAACGAATTTTTATAAGTGTTAAAAAGAAGTATAAATGGATTTCATAAGTGAATGAAATTAATAGATTTATATTGTGAAGTTAAAAATGAATGAAGTTGTAGAATAAAGGATTAATAAGTAATTTACTTATAAATTGGATTTTTGCCTTTAAATGGAATATTGATCGAATTTGTTCATAAATGATTCTTTTTAAAAAGTTGAAATCGTTATAAAGTACAAATGCGATTTATAAACGTTGTTTATAAATCCGAAATCACTTATTTTTATAAGTGAATTTTAGAAGTTAATAAAATGAGATTTATAAACCGGAGTTGTTATAGAAAATAGAAAATGGAATTTATAAACGTTGTTTTATAAATTCGGAAAATCAATCAAATTTGATGAATTGAATATAGAAGGTTATTAAGGGAATTTTTTCCACGATTTTGGATAGTGGATAAATCCTTGAAATAAATGTGTAGAAAAGATTGAAATGTGGTTAGTGAAGTATATTCACGATTTTGGACAGTGAATATATTTTTAAGTAAAATGGATATGGTTTCGGGAAAGTGATATTTGAAATGAAGTTAATTGTTTTAAAGATGTTTTCAAATAAAATGAATATCGAAATCATAGATTTCAACATTCATTGTTGAAATAGACGTTTTCGAGGAATAAGGAAATGATGGACTATAACACTGTTGTTATAGTAAATGATTTCCGAAAGGAAATGTTTTTATCTAGTATTGGGATTTATAAATCTATCTTAAAAATCAGAACCCTTATACTAGTGATTTTTGAGTCGTCGTAACGATGTTTTACGTAACATTCGTTTTGACTCAAATAAATGTTATTATAGTAAATGATTTCCTTGAAGAATGAAACATATACTTAATTTTGATTTAAGTATATTGAATATTTTCAAATGTTGAAAATAAATAGTTTTGTGAATTACTTATTTTAAATAAGTATGGAATTGCTTTTCCAATATGAAACGAAGGGTTTGAAACTTTATCTTTTAAGATAAATTGAAAAGTGAATATTTGAAATTTGTTTTCAAACGGTTAAGTGTGGAAATTTTATATCTAGTAAAGATATTTTGGAAAATCAATAATTTGGAAAATTATTTGGAATCTGATGATGTTGCGCATCTTTATTGATAGTTAAATAACCGACTATCAATAATTACCTTTAGATAGGTATTTGTTGTGAATTGGATGAATTTGAATGCCACACTTGTTTTTAAATAAACGCTCACTATTCGGGTTAGCCGGGAAAGGACCATGGGGTCGTATAACCCATTCCGAATATGTGATACGTCGTTATGAATTGCATTCGAAGACCGGTGTTGAAGACCGGATATTTTTGAAAACGGAAGGATTACCGTCGAGTTACTCTACATCGGCCGATCTCCGTTTTAGAGGTTTTATCACCCTTAGTGACGGGAAGTCCGGACGTGATTAGAAAATTATCCGGATGTGCAAGGGCTTCGTGAGAAGTGCCTTCGGTTCTGTTCGATCCCGGAAGAGACTTGTATGGATTGTATGTCTGACGTTACAATTTGAGATATAAAGCTGATTTCTTTCAAATACATTTCTGTTGGTGGCGGAGAATTTATTCTCTTAGCTTACCACCCTTCTCTGAGACATACGAGCTCAGAGGTTATGTAGTTGAAATTTATCAGCGATATACTCCCAATTTGGTAACGTGGCATACTAAGTGTTGCTGTGAAATGATCAGTGTTTGATCATTTGTGATATGATCATTTGTTTGATCTTATATCTTTGTGATCATAGGTTGATCATTTTTGTTTGACCCGAAGCATGGCTTTGTAGAAAGCGTAGCTTTGTGGACGAGACTTCATCGAGCCTCACACCCCGGAAATGGTCGAAACAGGAAGGATGCGGCAAGGTTCTAGGGAGTAGCGCCCCTTAGTGTATGTCATTCCTTCTGGATAGAGGTGGTATCATGGTATGGAGCCCAGATACTTAACCTATGTGGTTGCTGCATTATTATTTTAATGTGGTTTGTTGGAAATCGGGGATCCTCGGGAAGATCGGTTACGATCGGGGGATGACATACGCGTGTCAGTAGTTACCTACTTTTGCAGAGGTAACCCGGCCTTGTGTTGGCAGAGATCTAACCGTAATGTTAGGTTATTTCTCGGGTCGTCTATTCCAGGGACGTACCCATCGTGGATAGGAAGTTCCTTAGCCTGACCATTTGTTGGAAATCCAAAGAAACAATACGAGACTTGTACGGTTTTAGTTGTAGAACCTGCCATTTAATATGGTAGCTATAGCAAGCATACTATAATGGTACCTATGCTGGCTAAGATTTATATTCTACTTTCGAAATGTTTTCTACACTATGCACTAATAATAATATCAAAAAGAATTTGATTTTTGCGTAGTAAGCATCTTTGACTATCATAAGAAGAAATCTCCTCCAAGTCTGCGTTTGCATTGTGTGTGTGGCGGGAGGTCTTATGGTAGTTTCATTTTCCAAAAGCATTGCGAATTTGTTTTATTTTCTTTGTGAAAAATAACTGTTTTACGATCTCACACCAGTCACCATGACTGACTCGGAGTTTATTGTTCCCTTCTAAACTCTGGGTGCCCACCAATTTCCACACGGGCAGCCTAGAGTTATGTTATCAGGATATTCTGGAGCTTGGAGATAAGCTGGATGACGAGACGTAGTATTTGTATCTGATATTATTTATTCCGCTGTGTATTCTGTATGTGGACAAGTTTATATAACTGTCCATTGTTGTATTGAGTTGTATATTGACTCTGATGATTGATGTATGTATAAAATGATATAGTTCTTTGTTTAAAGATTATTCATTTATCTATTATATATTGTTCCGCTGCGATATGTGAGATTCTGATATTGTCTCTGTTCTGTGTTTCTATTGTTGTTCTTCTTCTTCCTTCTTCT
This sequence comes from Allium fistulosum, assembly GCA_030737815.1. Classification (NCBI taxonomy): domain Eukaryota; kingdom Viridiplantae; phylum Streptophyta; class Magnoliopsida; order Asparagales; family Amaryllidaceae; genus Allium; species Allium fistulosum. Next base: position 76,896,602 of record CM060908.1, on the reverse strand, counting down.
TCTTCTCCCTTTTCTTGTTCTTAAAACCCTCACTATTGGAGTTTCCGGCACTCGATTGCTCGGCAGTCGATAAAGTGAGTATCGATGTCGAATTTTCGAAAGTCGAAAATTTCGGTATGTGAAAGAGTGGTATCAGAGCATATGGTTAAGCGACAACCCTACTCTGTTGGGTGTTACTCATTAGAGATAGAGTCAGTAGTACTCTAGAATGAGTTGAGTGTAATAATATATATGAGCGCGTATTTGTTATTGAATATAAAATTGTTTTATATTGTGATGATTGATTTATTGAGTGGCATATGAACCTTCGTCGGCACAGTCTGCGCAACTGTATCGAAGGGGTTTCTAAACACTTGAATAGAACAATTCGACACAGTATTGTTTTAAAATAGGGTAAATGAGATAATTTTGCCCAAAACTATTTTTGTATAGAAAAGAAATGTTTTTCTATAAATTTCTATAGTATATGGTTGCATGGTTGTTAGGAAGAAATAACATTGAAATATTATCATTGTTATATTGAAATTGAATTAAAGTAATAACCAAAGATTGAAGATAAATTCATTTAACAAGTGAAATTTATAATTGTGAATTGAAAGATAAGAAAATAAATTCATATACAAATGAAATTAAAGAATGTAAATTATAAATGTGAATTGTAATTTGAAACAGAATTCCAGAGAAGTTTTTGGAAATGTTTTGAAAAGAATTCTGAAAATTTTGGAGATTTGGAAGTTTAAATCTTTTTGATTTGAAAATGAATTTCAAAGGTTTTGAAAAGTATTTTGGAGAGATGAAAGCTCTAAACTCTTTTCGGTCGCTGGGAAATAACTTCGATGATGACCGCGGCATCATGGGTGTTCATTTTCGGGTTTCCAAAAGAGGAATTGCTGCCAAATTGTTTTAAATGGGAGTTGTTTGAAAATTTGGGTTTTGTTTTGGAAATTCAAGGGATAAATTGAATTGTTTTCAAAATGGTTTTGAAAATGTTATTAAGACTCTGGAATGCTATATAAAAATATTTATGAGAATAATAAATGAGTTGATAACTTATACTAATTGTTGTGAATTTAGATTGAATAAATTTAACTTAAGGAATTTTGAGTTAAATTAAAGTAAGTATAAGTGAATCAATAGAAATCCAAGTAGTAATTTTTGAATATAAGTTATATAACTTATAAAATGAGGAATTATAGTAGATCGAATCTGTCTATCTCTGTGTTGTTTCGTGCCTACGAATTTCGGGACGAAATTCTTTTAAGGAGGGAAGTTTGTAACGACCCTAGATTTTAATTTATTTAAATTAATAATTAAATGAATTTTTGAGAAAATTTTTTGTAAAATTAATTTTAAAATGATGCGAGTTTCCCCAAGTTCAAATAAATTTTATATTAAATCATTTAAATTTAAATATTGTATATATATGTATATGTATATATTGGATTTGAAATAAAATCGTAAATAAATGGTTTGAAAATAAAGATACAAATTTTATGAGATATAAAGTATAAAATAAAAACGTTGGATAAAATTTAATAGCATAAACTAAATCTAGAGATTCACTTATATTACCAAATTAATGTGAAAACCATTTGTATTAAATTTAGAAATAAAAATGAAAGTGCTAAAAACAAAGCAAAAAGAAAATATACACTCAAAGTATAAAGACAAAGTAAACAAACAAAATTTGATAAGTAATCTAATATGCAAGTTAAAAGTCATCTCAGTACACAACATATATCTATATAACATAAGTAAAAGCAAGCTTGCAAAATAAACAAAGCAAAATAAATATGCACTGTCAACAAGCAACAAAGTATGATTGTAAACAAGATAGGACTCTTGCTTTTAAATACACATCTTCCCAAGTATAAAATACATCATCCCAGCCGAAAGTAAAGGACTAAGGGAATCAATGCAACATACTTCCAGCATTTAATACAAAACATCTCAGCCATGCTTCTTGAATAAACAAACCATACATCACCTGTACACAACATTGTAACCCTAGTACACATCTCCTTTATACCAGCCTTCTCATCTCAATTCATTCGAAACTGAAAAGAGATCAAAAAAAAAATCAAAGCAACTAAATCTATCTATTTCCAGTTTTCAACATTCCAGACCTCTGTTTTACAAATTCCAGATTCAGGCTCTAAAGTGCTCTGTCTTCATTTTGATAATGGTGAGTAAACATAATTTTTAAAAGAATTTTAAGTTATTTAAACAAGTTTAAACTTCATCTTTAAACTGTTTGCATATACTTCAGCAGGCATATGACTTTAATATGCTCTGTTCTTTGAAAAATTGTTACAGGTTTCATTTTCTGTTCAAACATTCAAACTGTGTTGTTTAAAACATTTTGTAGGCTTTGATTCTCAACTAAACCAGTTGTTAAACTCAAGAAATGAGATTTGAAAAGGTTGATTAAAAATCCTCTTTATCAAACATCACTGTATTATGTTTACAGATATTCAAAACAAATTTGAAAAAAAATTAATTGTTGAAAAATATTGATTCAAGATTAAAATCTGAATCTATACTTCGAGTTATGATTTTTAAAACTTGAATGAAGATTTTTAGTTCACTAACTCAAGAACAGTTCACATTTGAATAAAAATGGAATTTTTACCAATTTCTCGTGATTGAAACAAAGATAAATTCTTAAACATGAATTGAAGTTAGTATAGACATCAGGGTTGCCACGAAAATTATCAAAAAAATTATCCATTGCGTGGATTGGGAGTTCGAGATCGAAGTAGGGTTTAAACTCGAAAAGTATAGGGTCTGGAAAACGAGGTCGCCGCTCCGCCTATGGGCCATCGGACTTCGAGACTCCGGTGGGGATAGCGGTGTTAGGTCGAGACGAAGCTCCAGCTAAACTTTTATGGCCTCTAGTGGCCAGAGGAGGTAGCGCGGGTTGGATTTATGGTGGTGTGCTGTTTGGGTTCGATTGAACGAGAGGACTCGATTTTATTCTTGAGGTCAATTCAAGTGTGTGGGTATTCGAATCGATTTGGGGAATGAAGCACGACTTGTTGGCGGTCGCGATGGCCATCGGAGTGGTCGCGAATCACCGTGCACGTGCACGGTGGCATGGTTGTGCAGCGATTTCGTGGGTTGCTTCAACCCTAGGGGATGTTCGAGTCGAAGAGGGAAAGACTTCGGGTCTCTCTCGCGTTCGAGTGATAGGGACTGCAGTGAGTAAGTTTCATTTAAACTTAGCTAAATAAAATGGAAGAAAAGAAAAAAAAACAGGAAGAAGAAGATGCGTGAACGACTAAGGAATGTCTTGGGGAAGTAACGAGAAGAACCCAAGGGTAACTCGAGTGAAAAACCCTGTTTACTCGGGTTGTCTTGAAAATGGGTTAAGCCCAAATTATTAAAATTTATATTGTTAAATTTAATAAAGTTGACCATTTTTAAGTTGAAAAATTGTTTAAGTTATCGACTAAGTAAATATATATATATGAATGCTTTATAAAACCTTAATTAGTATCTAAATTAAGTAATTAAATTTTGAATTAAGTATAAAGTTAATTAACACTCAAGTTTATAGTTAATAGAAAATTTGTTTAAAATAAATCATTCGATAAAATTAAATTATTAGTTTAACTGAAAATCTTAGTTAGATTAAAATTTTAAAATGGCAGATTTAATTATTCGATTTATTTCGAATATTAATCGATTGTATAAAATTGTCTATACAAGGTCAAATAAAATGGAGAAAACAAACTGGAATGGAAATGGATGGCAAATTAAAAGCAAAGGTGAGATCTCCTCACTCAGATTTATATTTGGATTGCAGTTATTGATTGTTTGATATGATTGCTATTTGGATGTGATATTAGATATAATAGGATATATCTATATATATAGCAATATATACATATTGGCATATGTATATATTAGATTGATTGATTTCCCTCCTCGTATAGCGGATGAGACCCTATTGCGCCGTTAGTAAGCGGATTATTTTTATAAAACACATATACCGCAATATTCCACCTCGAAGTGGAATTGGTATTGTGCTAACGTCTATGGATGCAGGGAAACAGGTTGGAGGGATCCAACTGGATTCCTCACTAGTAGTTATTTATTTACAGATATTGTGGTATATTCTGTTATCATATGTTGATATATGATGTTGTTGTTGTGATTGACTAATTGGTGCTGTTGCATCATCGGATTCAAGTTTTGAAGTTTAAAAATAACGACTTTGTAACGACCCGACTTTCCACTCCCGGAAAATCGCATCGACAGTAAGAAAGAAAGGGGTGAGAAATAGAAAAGAGAAGAAGAGAAAAGAAAACAACAACAACGATCTCACAACGGAACGAATAAATTATATTAATAACATAAAGAAACTATTACATAGTATACAACACTTATCAGAGTTTACACAACTATACAACACATACTAGACAGTTATAAACATCTGTCTAGATATTACAACTCAAATACAATACAAGACTCTAACACAGATATCAACACAGCGGAATACTATATCTATGAACGCCGAAGCCTCCTGCTCCATTGCTCCTCCACAATTCGTCAATGCTAAACCTGAATCCCTTGGCTACTCGTAAAAATTTGAGTACCCAAGAGTTTATAAAACAGAAATAAACAACTTGGGTCAGACATGGGTCTGGTGTGAGTAACAGGTTAAACTTGTTTAACTTCAAAACCTTTTGAAAGAAAAGGTATCACGTAAGACTCCCCACAAATAAACATGGGTAAGTTTTTACCTTACGCTAACCAAAACATTGATAGGAAATTCGATTGTATTATGATAGGGTCTAAGGTTTTCAAATAAATATGAAATAGCCGAAATTGTTACATTATTAAATTCCAGCATACATAAGTATACAATCAAGTCCGTTATCACTTATTGGAATTTGGATTTCCATACAATGGCAGAGCTACCGGGGTACCGCTCATCACAGTACGGGGCCTAGATCACCGTACCGAGGATCACTCCCAATCCCCTGCAACACAAAGCCGGAACCATCCCTTACTGGATAATTCCGAATAAAATCACCCCACAGATGGCCGTCGCCAACTGCACCACTAAGCCGAAATAAAAGAAGGAACTCTCTAGACAGGGATGACCTTACTCTCAGTGGGTGCTACCCACGAAGCCTTGCTGCACCTCCCCTGTTTTAGCCATTCCCGGTTGATGAGGCTTGAGGCTACGATTTACCTTTAAATCAGAACACACCACTTAGAATGCTCATCGTCCACCTGACGATGTTCTGATAGCATTCAATCCATACAAGTTCGTTCCGGGTTCGAACGAAACCGAAGGCATTATCTCGTTACACTCGTGTTGGAATCACCCTCAGAGTTAACGACAATAACCCTTGCACTCTGAATCTTCATCTTCACTTGAGATTCACGACCTAACGTTAATTTGGATCGATGTGGTATTCGGGTCTCCAGACCTGGAATTCCGGTATACGGAAACCCGATCCCGGTCTCATCGAAATCCCAAAACGTATCTTTTAAGGTCAAGTTGTTTTAAGGTTAAAACAATTCAATTCTTATCTATACTACACATAGATAGATAATTTACAATAGATAATCCATATTATCATCCAAATAGATAATTCATATTATCATTTCAATCCAACCAAACATCTATATCATAGATCAGCACATCTCTTATCAGAGATATCAACAATGCAAAGCATTCAATATCATTCATCCATTCTTAAGTAATGATTTATCATCTCTAATTAATTTAAAGTAAATTAAATTAATTACTTATTTTATAAATCCTTCTTACTTAATCATTAATTAAACTAATTAATTAATCATACTCTAGTATCAATCTTAATTAATCATTCCTGATTAATATCTTTTAATTACTTTAAGTAATTAATCCTTAATTAATTTCATAAATTAATTAACTTAAACCATTTTAGTAATTAATCTCTAATTACTTCATCTATTAATTAACTGTACTTAATTACATTAATCCTTAATTAACTACAATTAATTAATTACCTTAATCACATATTATTGATTAATTAGTCTTAATTAATCAATCCTTAATTACATTATTAATTATATTAATTAATGATCCTTAATTACTCTTAATTAATTATCTTATTTAAATTAATTACATTTAATAATTAATTAGTCACATTTATTAATCACCTTTGATTAATCTCATTTAGTAATTAACTATTCTTAATTACTCTACTTCATAATTAATTACTCCTTAATTAATTATCCTTTAATTAATCCCTTGATTAATTATTCAAAAGTAATTAAACTCAAATTACTTTTATTAAACCATCTTTAGTTAATTACATCCACTAATTAACTTTAATTACTTTTCTAAGTAATTTATATTTCCACTAATTACCTTTAAGTAATTATCAAATCACCCAGTGATTATCTTAAATTAATTAAACAAATTAATTTAAACTTATCAAATTTATTTAATTAATTACCTTAAGTAATTAATTACTTTAATTACTTCCATTAAGTAATTATACTTAACCAATATATAAAAGATTATCATTAGTTAATTAATCTAATTGATTATCAAAATTAATCCCCTTTATTAATTATTAAATAATTCCTAATTAATGATTTCTCATTAATTTATTAACAATCCTTTAATTACTTTCTCAAAGTAATTAAATCTAAATCAACTATTTATTAATTACAACTTAATAAATAGTTAATTATCAATTAATTACTTTTAATTACTAAATCAATTTCCTTAATTAAACTTTAATCACTTGATTAATAAATTTCTAACCATTTATTCTTAACCTATACTTATCTAAATAAATGATCCTTAATTTCAAATTAATTAATCCCTTAATTAATTAACTTATCATTTAATTAATTAACACCAAATTAATCAATTACTTAAATTAATAAATTATTCTTCAATTACCCTATTAATTTAATGAACCTAAATCATTATCCCTTAATTAATCCTTAAAATAAAGATTAGCCTTTATAACTATTTTAATTATTACTAACAAAAGCTTTGAAAACATTTACTTTTAAATGTTTCTTTAATTCCATTTTAAATTAAAGATTTAAAATGAATACAACTCAAAACTTTATATATTTTAAAACTGAGATTTTAAATTTACTTAAACCTAGATTTAACTTTGGTTTAAATTTAGTTTACATCCCAACTTCCCATTTTAAAGATCCAGTTTTAAAATTTTAAAACTGACAGGGTAAAACTCTGTAACCCAAACTTTACCCGGCCATCACCTAAATGACTTCGAGCCACACGCCTAATTACTCCGAGAAAATCACCAAATTCACTCGAGAAACTCGCGTATCTCTTCACTGCTTCGCCCAACTTCCCCTGATTCACGACATACACCGTGCACATGCACCGGAGATACCACCATCTCTGACCATCGACGAGTATTCCCCCAAGTCAGTGATCACCCTCGTAGCCAAATCCGATCATCAGATCAATCGCACCATCATGAAATCGAGTTTGGGCATTTAACTCAAACCTGGAACATTTAAAACAACACCAAACCCAAACCTGTCATCGCCTCATCCAAGAAATTCCGACCATCTGATCACCTGCACCTCCGTTCACTTCCTCGCCGTCTCATCTACTTCCAATCCCCTGAGTTACGTAGCACTCGATCCACTTGGAAGGTCGAACCAATCAAAAACACTTCCCAGATAAAATTTAGGGTTCCAGACAAGAAGTCAACACCGCTACCTCCTTGATGATTTTCATCGCCATCCAATATTTTTCCGATCTTCGCTGGTCACTCCTTCATCCACTAGAAGAAACCCGATCCTTCCAATCCCATAGATCACCAGAAATCTCCTAATTTCCATTTTATGTTCATTCCCAAACTACACCTTCCTCCTCAAGCTATAAATTATAATTTTATTCTTAAAAATCATGATTTATGTTAAGGATTTAGTTTAGGTTCCTGAATTGATGAACTAAAATGATTGGATTTTCACTTTATTCAGACTTGCTCTGTTATTATTGATTTTTACAGACAATTCAAAATTATCTTAACTCGAATTAAATTTTTAAACTTAAATTCATGGTTCAACAAACATATTTTATATGAATCTTAGACAATAACATAGATTACATTGTGTGATAATGGGTTTTGAACAAAATTCTTGAACCTGGGAACTTAAAAATAGTATAATGCAGAGACAATAGCATGTATAAAATTTTCTATTCATATGTTCACAGAAGATCTACTTATATATATACATATCATTCATACTTAACATATAAATCAACATGCAACAGATTAAATACTTAAACTCATTTAAAAATGATGTTACTCACAGATAAAATGACAAACAGAGTTTATTCTTTGAAACAGAAATGTACAGGTAAACTAGCATGCACACATATATTCATACATCAATATATCTATATGCAGAACTACTATAATATTCACATGCAACCAACTTCCATTCAATACTTAACATGAATTTCAGATCAACTTAAGTTTATTTTAAAAAAAAATTGTTACTCACCAGACATGCAAATGAACAGAGGCAGATTTTAGCTTTTGAAAACTGTGGACTTGCATGTTTCTTGAATTTGATTTAAAACTTGAATTGCTGGTCTTTACTTATTGGATTTAGAGCTGTATGCATGTTGCTTCCAGAGATGAGAAGAATGCAGGCTGGCTTTAAAATGATTCCAGATTTGAAAAATGCAGACAGTTTTGAGATTTGAAAATGAGATTGTTGCAGGTTGATCTTTTGAGTTGTTTCCAGATTTTTGAATAGAATTACAGACTGATTTCTTTGATTTGGTTTGAGGTATTTAATTTCTAGTTTGAGCATTTGATTCTCTGATTTGAGTTTAGAGGATTATCTTGAAAAGTAATATTGATTTGTTTCGGATTTAGATTAGAGAAAAACTGAGTTTATCTTGTTTTGAAAAATGAGAATAGAAAGAATCAAGTAAAGAGAATGCATATGTTTATATAAGTGAATTTGAAATTTATAAAATAAAAGAAAATTAAAAATAATAAAGACACTTGTCAATATAGTTTATCTTTTATTTACACATGTTATAATGAAGCTTTAGGCTAAAGACACTTGTCTTATAAGTATTTATTCATAATTCTATTTATTTTAAAGTAATCAAAAAGCCTTTTTCTTTACTTATAAAATACTTATATATATATATATATATCTATTTAAAGAGAAACTAAAACTAATTATATTTTATAAATAAAAGTTTATACAAATATTATAATATCCAAACAATTAAATATTTATTCCTTTGAATTTCAAAATTTTAAATTCAAGTTCAAATTAAATCCTAAGATTCAATTTAAAAGTTAAGTTATATATATATATATATAACTATTTATTCAATTAAATAACAATTCCATATTCTTTTAAAATCCATTCATAATAATAAAAATAATACATTATACTTATTATTTGAAATTAACATATTTGATATTAAATAATTTATATAAGAGATTATATTGTCAAGTAATATTTTAAAAAGAAACAAAACAAGCCTTTTTGTTAACTCTTATATATTTTTAAACTTAAGTAAAAATATTTAAGCAATTAAAATATCTACCTAAAGTATATTTAAAACTATAAAGTTACTTATTTAAATATCTTTGAAAAGTCATATTAAATTAAATCTAAATTTCCAATTTGCCAAAGCTTCTATTTACAATATATATAAATAAATATATATATTCAAATAGAAAATATCTTATTAACTTTTTAAAAGATAAAATCACCAATTAATACTAATTTAATCAGATTATTAAATTAAATTCAAATTTTATTATCAAAGATCATCAATATCAATTTAATTATTTAACAGATTATTAAATTGATATTGTTAAAATTTCCGGGATATTACAGACTTTACTTTAAAAGGATTTTTAAAGTAATTTTGAAAATATACGTTTATTTAATTTTTGAAGTGATTCATCCTAAAATAAATAAACGTTCAAATTTTAAAGTTATATAAATTTAGATTTTTGTGAAATATAACCGAAAGGTAATTTCTCTTGAAATAAATAGTTGATTTATTTATAAAATGGTTTAAGTTGGGATTTTTGAATAACCATAAACGATTTGTATAAAAAGATTTATAAAAATTGATATTTTATAAATCAAAATATTGGACTTATAAAACGAATTTTTATAAGTGTTAAAAAGAAGTATAAATGGATTTCATAAGTGAATGAAATTAATAGATTTATATTGTGAAGTTAAAAATGAATGAAGTTGTAGAATAAAGGATTAATAAGTAATTTACTTATAAATTGGATTTTTGCCTTTAAATGGAATATTGATCGAATTTGTTCATAAATGATTCTTTTTAAAAAGTTGAAATCGTTATAAAGTACAAATGCGATTTATAAACGTTATTTATAAATCCGAAATCACTTATTTTTATAAGTGAATTTTAGAAGTTAATAAAATGAGATTTATAAACTGGAGTTGTTATAGAAAATAGAAAATGGAATTTATAAACGTTGTTTTATAAATTCGGAAAATCAATCAAATTTGATGAATTGAATATAGAAGGTTATTAAGGGAATTTTTTCCACGATTTTGGATAGTGGATAAATCCTTGAAATAAATGTGTAGAAAAGATTGAAATGTGGTTAGTGAAGTATATTCACGATTTTGGTCAGTGAATATATTTTTAAGTAAAATGGATATGGTTTCGGGAAAGTGATATTTGAAATGAAGTTAATTGTTTTAAAGATGTTTTCAAATAAAATGAATATCGAAATCATAGATTTCAACATTCATTGTTGAAATAGACGTTTTCGAGGAATAAGGAAATGATGGACTATAACACTGTTGTTATAGTAAATGATTTCCGAAAGGAAATGTTTTTATCTAGTATTGGGATTTATAAATCTATCTTAAAAATCAGAACCCTTATACTAGTGATTTTTGAGTCGTTGTAACGATGTTTTACGTAACATTCGTTTTGACTCAAATAAATGTTGTTATAGTAAATGATTTCCTTGAAGAATGAAACATATACTTAATTTTGATTTAAGTATATTGAATATTTTCAAATGTTGAAAATAAATAGTTTTGTGAATTACTTATTTTAAATAAGTATGGAATTGCTTTTCCAATATGAAACGAAGGGTTTGAAACTTTATCTTTTTAAGATAAATTGAAAAGTGAATATTTGAAATTTGTTTTCAAACGGTTAAGTGTGGAAATTTTATATCTAGTAAAGATATTTTGGAAAATCAATAATTTGGAAAATTATTTGGAATCTGATGATGTTGCGCATCTTTATTGATAGTTAAATAACCGACTATCAATAATTACCTTTAGATAGGTATTTGTTGTGAATTGGATGAATTTGAATGCCACACTTGTTTTTAAATAAACGCTCACTATTCGGGTTAGCCGGGAAAGGACCATGGGGTCGTATAACCCATTCCGAATATGTGATACATCGTTATGAATTGCATTCGAAGACCGGTGTTGAAGACCAGATATTTTTGAAAACGGAAGGATTACCGTCGAGTTACTCTACATCGGCTGATCTCCGGTTTAGAGGTTTTATCACCCTTAGTGACGGGAAGTCCGGACGTGATTAGAAAATTATCCGGATGTGCAAGGGCTTCGTGAGAAGTGCCTTCGGTTCTGTTCGATCCCGGAAGAGACTTGTATGGATTGTATGTCTGACGTTACAATTTGAGATATAAAGCTGATTTCTTTCAAATACATTTCTGTTGGTGGCGGAGAATTTATTCTCTTAGCTTAACACCCTTCTCTGAGACATACGAGCTCAGAGGTTATGTAGTTGAAATTTATCAGCGATATACTCCCAATTTGGTAACGTGGCATACTAAGTGTTGCTGTGAAATGATCAGTGTTTGATCATTTGTGATATGATCATTTGTTTGATCTTATATCTTTGTGATCATAGGTTGATCATTTTTGTTTGACCCGAAGCATGGCTTTGTAGAAAGCGTAGCTTTGTGGACGAGACTTCATCGAGCCTCACACCCCGGAAATGGTCGAAACAGGAAGGATGCGGCAAGGTTCTAGGGAGTAGCGCCCCTTAGTGTATGTCATTCCTTCTGGATAGAGGTGGTATCATGGTATGGAGCCCAGATACTTAACCTATGTGGTTGCTGCATTATTATTTTAATGTGGTTTGTTGGAAATCGGGGATCCTCGGGAAGATCGGTTACGATCGGGGGATGACATACGCGTGTCAGTAGTTACCTACTTTTGCAGAGGTAACCCGGCCTTGTGTTGGCAGAGATCTAACCGTAATGTTAGGTTATTTCTCGGGTCGTCTATTCCAGGGACGTACCCATCATGGATAGGAAGTTCCTTAGCCTGACCATTTGTTGGAAATCCAAAGAAACAATACGAGACTTGTACGGTTTTAGTTGTAGAACCTGCCATTTAATATGGTAGCTATAGCAAGCATACTATAATGGTACCTATGCTGGCTAAGATTTATATTCTACTTTCGAAATGTTTTCTACACTATGCACTAATAATAATATCAAAAAGAATTTGATTTTTGCGCAGTAAGCATCTTTGACTATCATAAGAAGAAATCTCCTCCAAGTCTGCATTTGCATTATGTGTGTGGCGGGAGGTCTTATGGTAGTTTCATTTTCCAAAAGCATTGCGAATTTGTTTTATTTTCTTTGTGAAAAATAACTGTTTTACGATCTCACACCAGTCACCATGACTGACTCGGAGTTTATTGTTCCCTTCTAAACTCTGGGTGCCCACCAATTTCCACACGGGCAGCCTATAGTTATGTTATCAGGATATTCTGGAGCTTGGAGATAAGCTGGATGACGAGACGTAGTATTTGTATCTGATATTATTTATTCCGCTGTGTATTCTGTATGTGGACAAGTTTATATAACTGTCCATTGTTGTATTGAGTTGTATATTGACTCTGATGATTGATGTATGTATAAAATGATATAGTTCTTTGTTTAAAGATTATTCATTTATCTATTATATATTGTTCCGCTGCGATATGTGAGATTCTGATATTGTCTCTATTCTGTGTTTCTATTGTTGTTCTTCTTCTTCCTTCTTCTTCTTCTTCTCCCTTTTCTTGTTCTTAAAACCCTCACTATTGGAGTTTCCGGCACTCGATTGCTCGGCAGTCGATAAAGTGAGTATCGATGTCGAATTTTCGAAAGTCGAAAATTTCGGTATGTGAAAGAGTGGTATCAGAGCATATGGTTAATCGACAACCCTGCTCTGTTGGGTGTTACTCATTAGAGATAGAGTCAGTAGTACTCTAGAATGAGTTGAGTGTAATAATATATATGAGCGCGTATTTGTTATTGAATATAAAATTGTTTTATATTGTGATGATTGATTTATTGAGTGGCATATGAACCTTCGTCGGCACAGTCTGCGCAACTGTATCGAAGGGGTTTCTAAACACTTGAATAGAACAATTAAACACGGTATTGTTTTAAAATAGGGTAAATGAGATAATTTTGCCCAAAACTATTTTTGTATAGAAAAGAAATGTTTTTCTATAAATTTCTATAGTATATGGTTGCATGGTTGTTAGGAAGAAATAACATTGAAATATTATCATTGTTATATTGAAATTGAATTAAAGTAATAACCAAAGATTGAAGATAAATTCATTTAACAAGTGAAATTTATAATTGTGAATTGAAAGATAAGAAAATAAATTCATATACAAATGAAATTAAAGAATGTAAATTATAAATGTGAATTGTAATTTGAAACGGAATTCCAGAGAAGTTTTTGGAAATGTTTTGAAAAGAATTCTGAAAATTTTGGAGATTTGGAAGTTTAAATCTTTTTGATTTGAAAATGAATTTCAAAGGTTTTGAAAAGTATTTTGGAGAGATGAAAGCTCTAAACTCTTTTCGGTCGCTGGAAAATAACTTCGATGATGACCGCGGCATCATGGGTGTTCATTTTCGGGTTTCCAAAAGAGGAATTGCTGCCAAATTGTTTTAAATGGGAGTTGTTTGAAAATTTGGGTTTTGTTTTGGAAATTCAAGGGATAAATTGAATTGTTTTCAAAATGGTTTTGAAAATGTTATTAAGACTCTGGAATGCTATATAAAAATATTTATGAGAATAATAAATGAGTTGATAACTTATACTAATTGTTGTGAATTTAGATTGAATAAATTTAACTTAAGGAATTTTGAGTTAAATTAAAGTAAGTATAAGTGAATCAATAGAAATCCAAGTAGTAATTTTTGAATATAAGTTATATAACTTATAAAATGAGGAATTATAGTAGATCGAATCTGTCTATCTCTGTGTTGTTTCGTGCCTACGAATTTCGGGACGAAATTCTTTTAAGGAGGGAAGTTTGTAACGACCCTAGATTTTAATTTATTTAAATTAATAATTAAATGAATTTTTGAGAAAAATTTTTGTAAAATTAATTTTAAAATGATGCGAGTTTCCCCAAGTTCAAATAAATTTTATATTAAATCATTTAAATTTAAATATTGTATATATATGTATATGTATATATTGGATTTGAAATAAAATCGTAAATAAATGGTTTGAAAATAAAGATACAAATTTTATGAGATATAAAGTATAAAATAAAAACGTTGGATAAAATTTAATAGCATAAACTAAATCTAGAGATTCACTTATATTACCAAATTAATGTGAAAACCATTTGTATTAAATTTAGAAATAAAAATGAAAGTGCTAAAAACAAAGCAAAAAGAAAATATACACTCAAAGTATAAAGACAAAGTAAACAAACAAAATTTGATAAGTAATCTAATATGCAAGTTAAAAGTCATCTCAGTACACAACATATATCTATATAACATAAGTAAAAGCAAGCTTGCAAAATAAACAAAGCAAAATAAATATGCACTGTCAACAAGCAAAAAAGTATGATTGTAAACAAGATAGGACTCTTGCTTTTAAATACACATCTTCCCAAGTATAAAATACATCATCCCAGCCGAAAGTAAAGGACTAAGGGAATCAATGCAACATACTTCCAGCATTTAATACAAAACATCTCAGCCATGCTTCTTGAATAAACAAACCATACATCACCTGTACACAACATTGTAACCCTAGTACACATCTCCTTTATACCAGCCTTCTCCTCTCAATTCATTCGAAACTGAAAAGAGATCAAAAAAAAAAATCAAAGCAACTAAATCTATCTATTTCCAGTTTTCAACATTCCAGACCTCTGTTTTACAAATTCCAGATTCAGGCTCTAAAGTGCTCTGTCTTCATTTTGATAATGGTGAGTAAACATAATTTTTAAAAGAATTTTAAGTTATTTAAACAAGTTCAAACTTCATCTTTAAACTGTTTGCATATACTTCAGCAGGCATATGACTTTAATATGCTCTGTTCTTTGAAAAATTATTACAGGTTTCATTTTCTGTTCAAACATTCAAACTGTGTTGTTTAAAACATTTTGTAGGCTTTGATTCTCAACTAAACCAGTTGTTAAACTCAAGAAATGAGATTTGAAAAGGTTGATTAAAAATCCTCTTTATCAAACATCACTGTATTATGTTTACAGGTATTCAAAACAAATTTGAAAAAAAATTAATTGTTGAAAAATATTGATTCAAGATTAAAATCTGAATCTATACTTCGAGTTATGATTTTTAAAACTTGAATGAAGATTTTTAGTTCACTAACTCAAGAACAATTCACATTTGAATAAAAATGGAATTTTTACCAATTTCTCGTGATTGAAACAAAGATAAATTCTTAAACATGAATTGAAGTTAGTATAGACATCAGGGTTGCCACGAAAATTATCAAAAAAATTATCCATTGCGTGGATTGGGAGTTCGAGATCGAAGTAGGGTTTAAACTCGAAAAGTATAGGGTCTGGAAAACGAGGTCGCCGCTCCGCCTATGGGCCATCGGACTTCGAGACTCCGGTGGGGATAGCGGCGTTAGGTCGAGACGAAGCTCCAGCTAAACTTTTATGGCCTCTGGTGGCCAGAGGAGGTAGCGCGGGTTGGATTTATGGTGGTGTGCTGTTTGGGTTCGATTGAACGAGAGGACTCGATTTTATTCTCGAGGTCAATTCAAGTGTGTGGGTATTCGAATCGATTTGGGGAATGAAGCACGACTTGTTGGCGGTCGCGATGGCCATCGGAGTGGTCGCGAATCACCATGCACGTGCACGGTGGCATGGTTGTGCAGTGATTTCGTGGGTTGCTTCAACCCTAGGGGATGTTCGAGTCGAAGAGGGCAAGACTTCGGGTCTCTCTCGCGTTCGAGTGATAGGGACTGCAGTGAGTAAGTTTCATTTAAACTTAGCTAAATAAAATGGAAGAAAAGAAAAAAAACAGGAAGAAGAAGATGCGTGAACGACTAGGGAATGTCTCGGGGAAGTAACGAGAAGAACCCAAGGGTAACTCGAGTGAAAAACCCTGTTTACTCGGGTTGTCTTGAAAATGGGTTAAGCCCAAATTATTAAAATTTATATTGTTAAATTTAATAAAGTTGACCATTTTTAAGTTGAAAAACTGTTTAAGTTATCGACTAAGTAAATATATATATATCAATGCTTTATAAAACCTTAATTAGTATCTAAATTAAGTAATTAAATTTTGATTTAAGTATAAAGTTAATTAACACTCAAGTTTATAGTTAATAGAAAATTTGTTTAAAATAAATCATTCGATAAAATTAAATTATTAGTCTAACTGAAAATCTTAGTTAGATTAAAATTTTAAAATGGCAGATTTAATTATTCGATTTATTTCGAATATTAATCGATTGTATAAAATTGTCTATACAAGGTCAAATAAAATGGAGAAAACAAACTGGAATGGAAATGGATGGCAAATTAAAAGCAAAGGTGAGATCTCCTCACTCAGATTTATATTTGGATTGCAGTTATTGATTGTTTGATATGATTGCTATTTGGATGTGATATTAGATATAATAGGATATATCTATATATATAGCAATATATACATATTGGCATATGTATATATTAGATTGATTGATTTCCCGCCTCGTATAGCGGATGAGACCCTATTGCGCCGTTAGTAAGCGGATTATTTTTATAAAACCCATATACCGCAATATTCCACCTCGAAGTGGAATTGGTATTGTGCTAACGTCTGTGGATGCAGGGAAACAGGTTGGAGGGATCCAACTGGATTCCTCACTAGTAGTTATTTATTTACAGATATTGTGGTATATTCTGTTATCATATGTTGATATATGATGTTGTTGTTGTGATTGACTAATTGGTGCTGTTGCATCATCGGATTCAAGTTTTGAAGTTTAAAAATAACGACTTTACTTTAAAAGGATTTTTAAAGTAATTTTGAAAATATACGTTTATTTAATTTTTGAAGTGATTCATCCTAAAATAAATAAACGTTCAAATTTTAAAGTTATATAAATTTAGATTTTTGTGAAATATAACCGAAAGGTAATTTCTCTTGAAATAAATAGTTGATTTATTTATAAAATGGTTTAAGTTGGGATTTTTGAATAACCATAAACGATTTGTATAAAAAGATTTATAAAAATTGATATTTTATAAATCAAAATATTGGACTTATAAAACGAATTTTTATAAGTGTTAAAAAGAAGTATAAATTGATTTCATAAGTGAATGAAATTAATAGATTTATATTGTGAAGTTAAAAATGAATGAAGTTGTAGAATAAAGGATTAATAAGTAATTTACTTATAAATTGGATTTTTTCCTTTAAATGGAATATTGATCGAATTTGTTCATAAATGATTCTTTTTAAAAAGTTGAAATCGTTATAAAGTACAAATGCGATTTATAAACGTTGTTTATAAATCCGAAATCACTTATTTTTATAAGTGAATTTTAGAAGTTAATAAAATGAGATTTATAAACCGGAGTTGTTATAGAAAATAGAAAATGGAATTTATAAACGTTGTTTTATAAATTCGGAAAATCAATCAAATTTGATGAATTGAATATAGAAGGTTATTAAGGGAATTTTTTCCACGATTTTGGATAGTGGATAAATCCTTGAAATAAATGTGTAGAAAAGATTGAAATGTGGTTAGTGAAGTATATTCACGATTTTGGACAGTGAATATATTTTTAAGTAAAATGGATATGGTTTCGGGAAAGTGATATTTGAAATGAAGTTAATTGTTTTAAAGATGTTTTCAAATAAAATGAATATCGAAATCATAGATTTCAACATTCATTGTTGAAATAGACGTTTTCGAGGAATAAGGAAATGATGGACTATAACACTGTTGTTATAGTAAATGATTTCCGAAAGGAAATGTTTTTATCTAGTATTGGGATTTATAAATCTATCTTAAAAATCAGAACCCTTATACTAGTGATTTTTGAGTCGTCGTAACGATGTTTTACGTAACATTCGTTTTGACTCAAATAAATGTTGTTATAGTAAATGATTTCCTTGAAGAATGAAACATATACTTAATTTTGATTTAAGTATATTGAATATTTTCAAATGTTGAAAATAAATAGTTTTGTGAATTACTTATTTTAAATAAGTATGGAATTGCTTTTCCAATATGAAACGAAGGGTTTGAAACTTTATCTTTTTAAGATAAATTGAAAAGTGAAAAGTGAATATTTGAAATTTGTTTTCAAACGGTTAAGTGTGGAAATTTTATATCTAGTAAAGATATTTTGGAAAATCAATAATTTGGAAAATTATTTGGAATCTGATGATGTTGCGCATCTTTATTGATAGTTAAATAACCGACTATCAATAATTACCTTTAGATAGGTATTTGTTGTGAATTGGATGAATTTGAATGCCACACTTGTTTTTAAATAAACGCTCACTATTCGGGTTAGCCGGGAAAGGACCATGGGGTCGTATAACCCATTCCGAATATGTGATACGTCGTTATGAATTGCATTCGAAGACCGGTGTTGAAGACCGGATATTTTTGAAAACGGAAGGATTACCGTCGAGTTACTCTACATCGGCTGATCTCCGGTTTAGAGGTTTTATCACCCTTAGTGACGGAAAGTCCGGACGTGATTAGAAAATTATCCGGATGTGCAAGGGCTTCGTGAGAAGTGCCTTCGGTTCTGTTCGATCCCGGAAGAGACTTGTATGGATTGTATGTCTGACGTTACAATTTGAGATATAAAGCTGATTTCTTTCAAATACATTTCTGTTGGTGGCGGAGAATTTATTCTCTTAGCTTAACACCCTTCTCTGAGACATACGAGCTCAGAGGTTATGTAGTTGAAATTTATCAGCGATATACTCAATTTGGTAACGTGGCATACTAAGTGTTGCTGTGAAATGATCAGTGTTTGATCATTTGTGATATGATCATTTGTTTGATCTTATATCTTTGTGATCATAGGTTGATCATTTTTGTTTGACCCGAAGCATGGCTTTGTAAAGCGTAGCTTTGTGGACGAGACTTCATCGAGCCTCACACCCCGGAAATGGTCGAAACAGGAAGGATGCGGCAAGGTTCTAGGGAGTAGCGCCCCTTAGTGTATGTCATTCCTTCTGGATAGAGGTGGTATCATGGTATGGAGCCCAGATACTTAACCTATGTGGTTGCTGCATTATTATTTTGATGTGGTTTGTTGGAAATCTGGGATCCTCGGGAAGATCGGTTACGATCGGGGGATGACATACGCGTGTCAGTAGTTACCTACTTTTGCAGAGGTAACCCGGCCTTGTGTTGGCAGAGATCTAACCGTAATGTTAGGTTATTTCTCGGGTCGTCTATTCCAGGGACGTACCCATCGTGGATAGGAAGTTCCTTAGCCTGACCATTTGTTGGAAATCCAAAGAAACAATACGAGACTTGTACGGTTTTAGTTGTAGAACCTGCCATTTAATATGGTAGCTATAGCAAGCATACTATAATGGTACCTATGCTGGCTAAGATTTATATTCTACTTTCGAAATGTTTTCTACACTATGCACTAATAATAATATAAAAAAGAATTTGATTTTTGCGTAGTAAGCATCTTTGACTATTATAAGAAGAAATCTCCTCCAAGTCTGCGTTTGCATTGTGTGTGTGGCGGGAGGTCTTATGGTAGTTTCATTTTCCAAAAGCATTGCGAATTTGTTTTATTTTCTTTGTGAAAAATAACTGTTTTACGATCTCACACCAGTCACCATGACTGACTCGGAGTTTATTGTTCCCTTCTAAACTCTGGGTGCCCACCAATTTCCACACGGGCAGCCTAGAGTTATGTTATCAGGATATTCTGGAGCTTGGAGATAAGCTGGATGACGAGACGTAGTATTTGTATCTGATATTATTTATTCCGCTGTGTATTCTGTATGTGGACAAGTTTATATAACTGTCCATTGTTGTATTGAGTTGTATATTGACTCTGATGATTGATGTATGTATAAAATGATATAGTTCTTTGTTTAAAGATTATTCATTTATCTATTATATATTGTTCCGCTGCGATATGTGAGATTCTGATATTGTCTCTGTTCTGTGTTTCTATTGTTGTTCTTCTTCTTCCTTCTTCTTCTTCTCCCTTTTCTTGTTCTTAAAACCCTCACTATTGGAGTTTCCGGCACTCGATTGCTCGGCAGTCGATAAAGTGAGTATCGATGTCGAATTTTCGAAAGTCAAAAATTTCGTTATGTGACAAATATTATTAATAAATGAAT
Source organism: Allium fistulosum (assembly GCA_030737815.1). Lineage (NCBI taxonomy): Eukaryota > Viridiplantae > Streptophyta > Magnoliopsida > Asparagales > Amaryllidaceae > Allium > Allium fistulosum. The sequence goes on along the minus strand of CM060908.1, from coordinate 76,875,963 downwards.
AAATAAAATCAAGTAAATGAATAAATATGCAAAGTAAATTAATTTAAAAATGAATAAATGAAATTAATAAGTATTGATGTTCTAGTTGTTATGGACTTAAATGTTATATATAAATAATAATAAACTTAAGTAATAGGTTGAAGTTACCTTAGAATAAAAGATGAATACTGGAAAATGACTGTAAAACTTAAGTAATAAATTTACCTACCAAGGAATTTGGTTGAATGGATAAAAATAAATGATGAATAAAGAGGAAATCAAACAACAATATATGGAATGAAATTTATAATAATGAACTTGATCTATTGTTGAATTTGTTGTTTGTTTGGCTATGGTTGTTTGGGCAAGGATACTTTAATATTGTTTGGATGTAGGAATAATCTATTTAGTTTCACCTAAGAATGCTGAGTGAAGGGTACACTTAGTAGTTTATTCTTCATTCTGTACAATTTAAAGTTATGAACCTAAACAACTATTTCTTTTGTTTGATATGAATGAATGATTGATTTTATGGTTGTATGCCTTGTTGCAAGTGTTTAAATTGTAATAGAATATTATACAAGTAGAATTTTGAAATAATGAAAATATTCAATGAAATTGCTGTTAAATGATAATTTAATGTTATAAACTTAAGTTATAACTGAAATTTTACAAGTAAATATAATTAAAGGTAAGCGTGACAAATGAATGATTATAAACTTAAGTAATTAAAGTGTGGATAAATAAGATCACGAAATAATAAATGAATGAATAACAGTAAGTAGTAAGTGCAAATAAATGAGTGTAATATAATAAAGGGAAATTGTAAACTTAAGAAAAGGGTTGAAGTTATTTCTAAATAAAATAGAAAAAAATAATAATAAAATGAAAATAAATGAAGTAATCACTGAATAAATGAAAGAAAGGAAATCAAACAACTAAAGTATGAAATAAATTTATAATACGTTAATTAGGTTTGTTGGTTTGAATTGTTATTGCTTGTTTTATGGTTGGTTGGGTAAGGAAATTTGAAGTTGTTGGATGAATAAATAATCTATTTTTGTTCCATCTAAGACTGTTGAGTAAATGACGCACTTGATAGTTATTTTCATTCCGTACAATTTCAAGTTTTGAACCCGAACAACTATTTGTTTTTTTGTTGAATGGTTGTTTTGTATTTGTTGTGTATGCTGTTGTTGAAATGGATGGTTGTTGTATTGATTGTTGTTAGTGATTGAACAACTTAAATATTTCATTCTATAAAATTTCTAACGCTTATCGGATTTATATAAGCGAAATGCAGGTTATGGAAGCAAATTGCTACTGCTTTTGGTTCCATAAATAAGCGCTAATTGCCCGACAAATAGGTACGTTTTCGGATTATGGTTTATAGCGCTATTATATTGTTTTCCGTGTTGGGATATTAAATTTTGGATATTATATGTGGTATATTGATATATTTATATTATATTTTCTTCCGAGCCTCTCCGTACAAAGGAGACTCTGCCGAAATTTTCCGTAAAATTTTGGACTTAGAAATTATTTTGAAATGTTTTCCAAACTTTATAAATTAAAAGAAAATAAAGATTTAATAGTTATAAAGTGGTATATTTTATCTAAATTAATTAATTTTATCAATTTAATTGGTTATAAAGTTTTAAATAAAATATATATAGATTTCTTAATTCTTCTTTTCCCTTCTTTTCCTTTTCGGGGACGAAAAGTTTTGAGTGGGGGAGAGTGTAACGACCCGTAAATTTAGACAATTAAATTTGTTAATTTAATAGGAGTTTGTAATTAAATTTAGAAAAAAAATACTTATAGTAATTCGAAGTTAATTCAAATGATTTTAAGCAGTGAAAAGAATTTTACCTGTATATGAATTGAATATAAGGATTTAAGGAAAATATTAAACTGATATAATGTAATAAACATTGTTAACAGTAAATGGAATATGATAATAAGAACAATTGCAAGTTTTGTATTTATGGGCAAATTAATATTGATAGGTAATAATTGTTGTAGAGAATAAATTTCAGATGTTAAAATTTGTAAAATGGTGACAACTATTGTCCGTTAACAATGCATGTAATTAATAGCGATTAAAATGAAATTAATCATTGTTTTTTTTGTAAGTTAAGAGAATAACTGGAAATTTTGAAGGTAAAATCAATTTAAAGGTTAACTATATACATAAGATGGAAAGTTGAACAGAATTCTAATAAACGATAATAATGGAAAACGTATACAATCAATGTAGGTAATTAATAATTACAATGTTGTTGAAATTATTAAATGTTTCTTGTGACAATTAATAAATAACGAAAGGAGTAAGCGTATTTATTTAGAGTATTAATTACAATCGGATTGGGAATTTAAGCAACAATGTAATGCAAGGTAATTAATGCTAAATTTAAGTAAATAATAATGAATAGTGGTTTGAATAACGATTAATTCAAAATTTGTAAACATATATTATAAATTACCTACTTATTGTTAATGAAATTTGAAGTGTAATAAGTGATAAGGAATAAATGTTACACTAATGGAAATGAAGTAACGTTCGTTTAAATGTTGAGTAATAGTAAGGTCGTATTTATTATTAGCATTACTTTAATAATAATGGTCAATTGTGAAATTTATGCAAGAAGTATGTAAAATAGTAACTAAGAAAGGAATACGTATAAATTGATTATGACCTAAATTTAAGTGTAAGTTAAAAAGTGAAATTGAATCTGATACATTAAATTTGGAAACTTATTTTAATAAATTAGATTCAATTTATAATGAAGGGGGTTCTTTTAAGAAATTGAAATAAATACTATGATTTGGTAAATTTAGTTACTTTAAAATTTAGAAGGGAATTGGTTTAAAGAATTATGAATTAATGAGTAAATCAAGATGATGAACTTTATGAATTTTTGAAGTTGAATCTTTAATAATGAGTTAATTTGTTAATTTATAATTGTTGGACTTATTGAAATAAATGAAATGAAAATTTAATTATTACGTTAAATTAAAAATTTAGTTGAATAATGGGAAATATTTATGTAATAATTTTAAATCCAATGGAAAGCCTCCTATTTGAAATATGAATGGAATAATTATGGGTAAAGTAAAATTTATGGAAATTTTGGAAATTTACCTATAATTTTGAATTTTATGAAATTTAAGAGTTATATTGATTTAATCTTAAATAAATCGACATTTAAATTTTTTTTAAATCATTTTAAATGTTTGAAAATTTTTAAGTGATAAAATTTTCCAATTCCGAAACTGAAATATAAAAATTGGATTTATTTACTAATTCTTAATTTATTTAATTAATATAAAAATAGCCATTTTTGTCACTAACTCGGATTTCGACGAAACTAGTTTCATCGGATCCATATCAGTGAATTATTGTAGGGTTTCAAGTTTCGTAACGATCGGACTTGTCGTTTGATCGTACGAACGCGAAACGCCTTGAAATCGATTTAATTGAAATAAATTTTTGAAATCAATTTGAGAATTTCTTTTTCAGCATAACTTCTTCATACAATGGAATTTGGACGTGAAACTTTTTCCATCGCGCTCAGAATATTTTAAAACACCTATTTTGATATATGGGTTTACTCAATTTCGTTCCGGGGTCTGAACGGGCTTTTCGGGCCATAGTTTGTTCCGCACGTTCATCTATCCAGTCTATCTACTCTATCTCTAATCTACCTATATAAACACAGTTATAAACCCTAGCCTCCCTAATCTTCATTTGTCTGTACGTACAATTCATCTTCTTCTTAGCTCCTCATTCCAATGGCAGACAAAACCTAATTCCCAAATTCCAAAATCTAATTTAAAAAAAAAATTCGAGATTTACGCGCTTCGGGTCGCGCTTGGGGTTTCAAGGGGAAAAACCCTGGAGCTACTTCGTGTCACGAAGAAAATGACTCAGGTCTCTGGGTCGTTTTGGCAAAAACTCGAAGCAGGCATCGGGTTTTTGAGGCGGCGGACCGGGTTGAACTCGAAGTCGACTTTGGACCAGAATTTTCCAATCTTCAAATTTTCATAACTTTTGCATACGGACTCGGATTTGGACGCGGTTTCTTTTGTTAGGATCGTATTGAAATTCCAGATCTTTTGACACTGGTTTTGATGAATTATGAGACTGTAAATTTGTAACGACCCGGAATTTTGAACGAATTAAATTGGGAATATTTAATTTATTTTAAATATTTGAACGATAATTTAATTTGAATTCCCGATATAAGTTTAAAAATTTGTGATTAAATTATAAAATTTAATCGATTGAAGTTAAATAAAAAAAAAAAGAAAATTTGATTCTACAATTTTAAGCTGAAGAAAAATATTTCGAAAACTTTTAAAATTCGTATTGATTATACTGAAGATGATAGAAGCTTCAGAATTTAATTTCGAACTGTTTTGTTCAGTTTTGAAAATAATCACTCGAACCGATATTTATAAAATAGTCAATTTTCAAACAGTCTCGGAATTCGACGAAACCAGTTTCATTGGGTCTGTAATATCGAATTATTACCGGGTTTCAAATTTCGTAGCGTTCGGAGTTGTTATGTGAGCGTACAACACATAAACGCGTTGAAATTTTAAACACGAATTTAATTTAAATTTAAATTTAAATTGGTCCACCTCAGCTATTCCTTTCCCGTTGAATACGCCTGGAATCTCGTTCAAAATCACGAACAAAATCGTGCAAACCATACCCTTTCATTTCAAAGTAATGGCCGAGCTTTGCAGATTCGTTCAAGAAAAAAAAATCGAAAGAAAACAATTTAACAAGCCGAGTATCCTCCTCTCCAGAAATTAAATCGAGCCTTCTTCTTCATTTCAAAATCGCGTATTCATCCACCCCTCTTTCAAAATTTAAAACGTTAATGGCAACTTCCTCATCGTTTTCAAAATACAGCTGATCTCGAATTATGAGGATCACGAGCCGCCTAGTCAATCGTACGCAAATCAAGGGCAACGAAGTTCGTGACTTCGTCGCGAAGTCTGATTCCTGGGGCGCGCTTCTCGAGATTTGGATTCGTGTCGCGATCGATGTGGGGAGTTCTGGAAGCCGGCAAGTTGGTCGATCTGGGAAAATCACGTCGTCGTAATGGGCGATGTCAGCTTAGGGGCGAAGCCGAGAGGCTTTTGTGATGCTTTGAGTGTTGTCGTGAAGGTGGATGCGGTGGGTTTCTCGTTGGCAATGGAGTCGCGAGGCTCGCGAGTGATTTAGGGGATAGTGCTTCGTCGATCTCGGTGGGGTTGGAAGCTCACGAAGCTAAGGAGTGTTTTGGGGAAAGTGGTGGTCGGTGTTCGCAGGCGGGGTGAAGGCTGGAATGTCGAGTAGTAGGTCGCGAATTGAAGTGGCTTCTTCATCGGCGGCGTGCGAGATTCAAGGTCGCGATGGTGGCCTGAGTTCAAAGCGTGTCAGTGAGGTATTAGGTAATTTGATTTTAACTTAAATTTAAATGTATATAGATATATGTATATAAGTTACAACAAGGTTTTGAAAAGGAAATCTGTTTTAAGAAACTATACAGTAAAGAAAAATTGCTGTTTTATTTTTCAGAAAAGAAAAGAGGAATTTTATAAATACCTATGTTTAATTTATGTGCAGTCTGAACGAGAAAAAAAATTCAGAAAGAAAATGGAAATTCTTTTTAAAGATATATCTTCAGAGAAAAATTTTATTAAGTTAAATTTTATATTTACAGTTAAATATATATGCAGTTCCACAAGAGAGAAAAAAATAAAATAAAATACTTTAAGAATGTCCATTTTTATTTTTTCTAAGTTTATTTTAGAACGATGGATAAAAAAAAACGAGATTTTAAATATATGTATATGGATTATATTTTTATTTTTATTTACAATAAAGTAAATCTCTGTTTTGATAACTACGGAAAGGAAATAATTATAAGAAAGATAGTTTAAATCAAAATGTTAGCAAATTTAAAATTAAAATCATTGCATAATTGAAAGTCAGAAATTGATTTGTTCGACTTAAAATTCGAATATTAATGAATTGTATAAATTTATTTATACAAGGTTAAATCAAGAAGACGATTGGATGGAAATGGATGGCAAAATAAAAGCTAAGGTGAGATCTTCTCACTCAAATTTGAAAGTGGAATTTTCAGTTATTGCTTGATTGTCTGTGTTGATTGTTATATTAGATATGATAGGATATATCTATATATATAGCAGTATATACATATTGGCATATGTATATACTGGATTGTTGATTTCCCGCCTCGTATAGCGGATGAGACCCTATTGCGCCGTTAGTAAGCGGATTTATAAAAACCTATATACCGCGATAATTCCGTACTGGAGCGGAATTGGTATTGTGCTAACATCTTTGGATGCAGGGAAACAGGTTGGAGGGATCCAACTGGACCCCTCACATTGATTGATTTTATTTATACTGTGGTATGAATCTGTGAATGATTATATTGATGTTATTGATCATATCGATGTCTGGAAATTGTTTGAAAGCTAAAATTTAGCTGAATGGATGTTTTGACATCATTGGATTCCAAAGATAAACGAAATTGAATTTTTGAGATTCAAGTAGAAAATTTCTAAGTGAATCAATTTTTGAAATTGAAGAAATTTTGAAGAAAAGAATTTAAAAGTATAAAAGCTGTTTTTATAATCTTATCGAATAAATTCCAGAATAAAGTGAAGATGTTAAATAAATGAATTTCGTATAATAGTGATTTTTAAATTGAAGGATTTAATTAAAATTGGATTTCTAAATAGTTTGAAAAAAAAATAAGGAATTTATTTTAGTAGTGATAAATAAAATTTGAAATCAATCTGTAATTGATCTAATTTTTAGAAATGAATTTTTGAGAAATCAATGTGGAAATTTTATTCAAACGTTGAAAATAAAATTAGAAATCAATATTGAAATTGATTTGGTATTGAAGCTTTTATAAATAGAATTAAAATTTATAAAAGTTGTTTATAAATCCAAAGTCACTTATTTTGATAAGTTAAATATAGAAGTTGATAAAAGAAGGTTTATAAGTCGAAGTGTTATTAAAAAGAGAAATAGAATTTATAAACGTGCTTATAAATTCGAAAATAGATTGAATGTGATAAATTTAATAGAAGATTATTTTAAAAAGATATATTCACGATTTTGAATAGCGAATTTTTATTGAAATAAAAATGTGTAGGAATGATTGAAATGGGGTTGAGAAAATTTTATTCATGATTTTGGACAGTGAATATATTGTTAAGTAAAATGGATTCATTTTTGAAGAAGTAATATTTTAAAAATGAAGTTAAACATTTTAAAGATGTTTTAAAATGTGTTATGAATCGAAAGCATAGATTTCAACATTTATTGTTGAAATAGACGTTTTCGAGAAATATAAGGAAATGGCGGACTATAACACTGTTGTTATAGTAAATGATTTCCGAAAGGAAATGTTTTATATAGTATTGGGATTTATATGTCTATCTTAAATTCGAATCCCTATACTAGTGATTTCGAGTCGTCGTAACGATGTTTTACGCAACATTCGTTTTGACTCAAATAGGTGTTAAAAGAATGATTTCCTTAAAGAATGAATATATACTTAATTTGATTTAAGTATATCGAATATTTTCAAATGTTGAAAATAAATGATTTGTGAATTACTTATTATTAAATAAGTATGGAAATGCTTTTCCAATATGAAATGAACGTTTTGAGAATTTATCTTTGTAAAGATAAATTGAAATTGAATATTTGAAATCGATTTGAGAATCGTATATCAGTAGATATTTTGAAGATATAAATTCACTATGGAATTTATAAATGGAACGGAAATTTGTTTTAAAAATAAATATTGATTTATTTTTGAAGTGTGGAAAATTTTATATCTAGTAAAGATATTTTTGGAAGATGAAATAAATTTGGAAAATTAGTTGGAATCTGATGATGTTGCGCATCTTTATTGATAGTTAAATAACCGACTATCAATAATTACCTTGAGTAGGTATTTGGTTGAGAATTGGATGAATTTGAATGCCACACTTGTTTTTAAATAAACGCTCACTATTCGGGTTAACCGGGAAAGGACCATGGGGTCGTATAACCCATTCCGAATATGTGATACGTCGTTTTGAATCGCATTTGAAGACCGGTGTTGAAGACCGGATATTTTTGAAAACGGAAGGATTACCGTCGAGTTACTCTACATCGACTGATCTTCGATTTAGAGGTTTTATCACCCTTAGTGACGGGAAGTCCGGACGTGATTAGAAAATTATCCGGAAATGCAAGGGCTTCGTGAGAAGTGCCTTCGGTTCTGTTCGATCCCGGAACAGACTTGTATGGATTGTGTGTCTGACGTTACAATTTGAGATATAAAGCTGATTTCTTTCAAATACATTTCTGTTGGTGGCGGAGAATTTATTCTCTTAGCTTAACACCCTTCTCTGAGACGTACGAGCTCAGAGGTTATGTAGTTGAAATTTATCAGCGATATATCCCAATTTGGTAACGTGGCATACTGAGTGTTGCTGTGAAATGATCAGTGTTTGATCATTTGTGATATGATCATTTGTTTGATCTTATATCTTTGTGATCATAGGTTGATCATTTTGTTTGACCCGAAGCAGGGCTTTTTAAGAAAGCGTAGCTTTGTGGACGAGACTTCGTCGAGCCTCACACCCCAGAAATGGTCGAAACAGGAAGGATGCAGCAAGGTTCTAGGGAGTAGCGCCCCTTAGTGTATGTCATTCCTTCTGGATAAAGGTGGTATCATGGTATGGAGCCCAGATACTTAACCTCTGTGGTTACTGCATTATTATTATCTATGTGGTTTGTTGCGAATCGGGGATCCTCGGGAAGATCGGTGACGATCGGGGGATGGCATACGCGTGTCAGTAGTTACCTATTTTTGCAGAGGTAACCCGGCCTTGTGTTGGCAGAGATCCGGTTAGGTTCTCGGGTCGTCTATTCCAGGGACGTACCCATCGTGGATAGGAAGTTCCTTAGCCTGACCATTTGTTGGAAATCCAAAGAAACAATACGTGACTTGTACGGTTTTAGTTGTATTACCTGCTATGGAATGTGGCGGTAACCTGCTATTGAACATAGTAGCTATAGTAGGCATACGATACTGGTCGTATGTTGGCTAAGATTAATATTATACTTTCGAAATGTTTTCTACACTATGCACTAATAATAATATCAAAAAGAATTTGTTTCTTTTGCGTAGTAAGCATCTTTGACTATCATAAGAAGAAATCTCCTCCAATTCTGCGTTTGCATTGTGTGTGTGGTGGGAGGTCTTATGGTAGTTTCATTTTCCAAAAGCATTTCGAATTGACTTTAAAATTTTCCTGTTGTTTATTTTTAAAGAATAACTGTTTTACGATCTCACACCAGTCACCATGACTGACTCGGAGTTTATTGTTCCCTTCTAAACTCTGGGTGCCCACCAATTTCCACACGGGCAGCCTAGAGTTATATTATCAGGATATTCTGGATATTCTGGAGCTTGGAGATAAGCTGGATGACGAGACGTAGTATTTGTATCTGATATTATTTATTCCGCTGTGTATTCTGTATGAGGACAAGTTATATAACTGTCCATTGTTGTACTGAGTTGTATATTGACTCTGATGATATGATGTGATGTAATGTAGTAACAGATATAATTCTTTTGTTTTTAAATGATATTCATTTATCTATTGTATATTGTTCCGCTGCGATGTGTAAGATTCTGATATTGTTTTCTGTTTCTGCTCTTGTTCTGTTGTTGTTCTTCTTTCTTTTCCTTCTATCTTCTTCTTCTTCTACTTTTTCTTTCTTAAAACCATAACTTTTCGGGTTTCCGGCATTCGATGGCTCAGCAGTCGATAAAGTGAGTATCGATGTTGAATTTTCGAAAGTCGAAAATTTTCGGGATGTTGGGTGTTACTCATTAGAGATAGAGTCAGTAGTACTCTAGGATGAGTTGAGTGTAATAATAGATATGAGCGCGTATTTGTTATTTGAATATAAAATTGTTTTATATTTGTGATGATTGATTTATTGAGTGGTATATGGATTCTGGTCAATACGAGTAATTAACGATCATTGATAGGGATCTCTAAACACTCGAATAGAACAATTCGGCACAGTATTGTTTTAAAATAGGGTAAATGAGATAATTTTACCCAAAACTATTTTTGTATGGAAAAGAAATGATTTTCTATGAATTATCATAGTATATGGTTGCATGGTTGTTAGGAAGTGATAATATTGAAATGTTATCATTATTATCATTGAAATTGAATATGAAGTTGAAATTATAACTCCAAAGTTAAGAAATAAAATTCATATACGAATGAAATTTAAGAATGTAAGTTATAATTGTAACTTATAATTTGAAACGGAGTTCCAGAGAAGTTTTTGGAAATGTTTTGAAAGGAATTTGAAAATTTTGGAGATTTGGAAAGTTTAAATCTTTTTGAATTTGAAAATGAATTTCAAAGGTTTGAAAAATATTTTGGAGAGTTGAAAGCTCTAAACTCTTTTCGGTCGCTGGAAAATAACTTCGGTAATGACTGCAGCATTATCGATGTTCATTTTTGGGTTTCCAAAAGAGAAATTACTGCCAAATTGTTTTAAATGGAAGTTGTTCGGAAAATTGGGTTTTGTTTTGGAAATTCAAAAGATAATTTGATTTGTTTTCAAAATAATTTTGAAATATTGGTAAGACTCTGGGATACCATGTTTATGAAATATTATCAAGTTGATAACTTATACAATTTGAAAGGTTGATAGCATAAATTTAACTTAAAGGATGAAGTTAAATGAATTTAAGTACAAGTGAATCAATTAAATGAAAATGAAATTGAAAGTTGAAATTCATTTCGAATTCGTAAGCAAATGAATGGAATTGAATAATTGAAAATGAAAGATGAATTGAAATTCGTATGGGAATTGGAAATTCGGTTTAAATGTAAATAGATCTAACCGAAGTGGTAAATTTAAAATAAGAATATTTATATTGAACCTAAGTAATGAAGAGCGAAATTCTTAAGTAAAATTCGAATATTGAAATTATTCTAAGTTGATGATTGAATGAAGATAAAACTGGAATTAGAACTGAATGTTGAAAACGAATGTGAATAAATGAATTAGAATTGAAATGAATTAGTAACTGGAACTAATTAATCGAATAAGTGATGTTGGTATATAATTTGCAGAAAATAAAATCTTTACAGTAAAAAGAAAAAAAATGTTTACTGTTTGTTTATTTACAGAAAGTAAAGTATAAATGTATTGTTTAAATGATTTATCTAAAACTATTTAGATTACTAGGGGAAAATTTATTTAAAAAGAAAATTTATTTATTTAAAGAACTTATATAGTTGTTTGGTTATTAGAAATTATTTTAAAGAAGACGAGTGTAAATTACATTGGAAAATATAAATGGATTGTTCGGGTAGTTCAACAAAAATAATTTATTAAGAAGATTTGTTTAACTTATTTTGGCTACCAAATTAATTATCAAAGGTAATTTTGTTCAAATATAATAATTAGTTGAAATTTAATCTATTTGACGAAATTTAATTGTTCGATTTCAATTCGAATATTAATAGAATTGTATAATTATTTATACAAGGTTAAAGTCGAGAAAACGAAAGAAGAATTGGAAATGGATTGCGAAATTAAAAGCTAAGGTGAGATTTTCTCACTCGAAGGAAATTTGATTTTTACAGTTATTATTGACTGTTTGATTTATATTGAATGTGATATTAGATATAGTAGGATATATCTATTATATATATATAGCAATATATACATATTGGCATATGTATATATTGGATTGATGATTTCCCGCCTCGTATAGCGGATGAGACCCTATTGCGCCGTTAGTAAGCGGATTTATAAAAACCTATATACCGCGATAATTCCGTACTGGAGCGGAATTGGTATTGTGCTGACATCTTTGGATGCAGGGAAACAGGTTGGAGGGATCCAACTGGACCCCTCACATTGATTGAATTTATTTATACTGTGATATGAATCTGTGAATGATTATATTGATGTTATTGACCATATTGATGTCTGGAAATTGTTTGAATGCTAAGATTTAGCTGAATGGATGTTTTGACATCATTGGATTCCAAAAATAAACGAAATTGAATTTTTGGAAATCAAAATAGAAATTTCTAAGTGAATTTAATTTTAGAAATTTAATAAATTCGAAGAAAGGAATTTTAAAGTATAAAAAGTTAATTTTTATAATCTTATCGAATTTATTTCCAGAATAAAGTGAAATTGTTAAATAAATGAATTTCGTATAATAGTGATTTTAAATTGAGGAAATTAATTTAAAAATCTGGATTTCTAAATAGATTGAAAGAAGACAATAGAAATTTATTTTCTTTAAAAGGAATTTATTTAAAAGGAGATAAGTTGGAAACCCAATTAGAAATTTAATTGGTAAATTGAAATGATTTGGGAAATCAATGTAAAATGATTTCAATTTGAACAATCCATTTCAAAACAGAATATTGAATGATTTGAGAAAAAATAAGGAATTTATTTTAGTAGTGATAAATAAAATTTGAGATCAATCTGTGATTGATTTAATATTTAGAAATGAATTTTTGAGAAATCAATATGGAAATTTTATTCAAACGTTGAAAATAAAATTTGAAATCAATATTGAGATTGATTTGGTATTGAAGCTTTTATAAATAGAATTAAAATTTATAAAAGTTGTTATAAACCCAAAGTCACTTATTTTGATAAGTTAAATATAGAAGTTGATAAAAGAAGGTATAAGTCGAAGTTGTTATTAAAAGAGAAATAGAATTTATAAACGTGCTTATAAATTCGAAAATAGATTGAATGTGATAAATTTAATATAGAAGGTTATTTAAGAAGATATATTCACGATTTTGAATAGCGAATTTTTATTGAAATAAAAATGTGTAGGAATGATTGAAATGGGGTTAAGTAGATTTTATTCACGATTTTGGACAGTGAATAAAATGTTAAGTAAAATGGATTCATTTTTAAAGAAGAAATATTTTAAAAATGAAGTTAAACATTTTAAAGGTGCTTTAAAATGTGTTATGAATCGAAAGCATAGACTTCAACATTTATTGTTGAAATAGGCGTTTTCGAGAAATATAAGGAAATGGTGGACTATAACACTGTTGTTATAGTAAATGATTTCCGAAAGGAAATGTTTTATATAGTATTGGGATTTATATATCTATCTAAATTTCGAATCCCTATACTAGTGATTTTGAGTCGTCGTAACGATGTTTTACGTAACATTCGTTTTGACTCAAATTGATGTTGTTATAGAAAATAGATTTCCTTAAAGAATGAAATATATACTTAATTTGATTTAAGTATATCGAGTATTTCCAAATGTTGAAAATAAAAGATTTGTGAAACACTTATTATTAAATAAGTATGGAATGTTTTCCAAAATGAAGTGAAACGTTTTGAGATTTTATCTTCTTAAAGATAAATCGAAATTGAATATTTGAAAACGATTGAAAATCGAATATTAGTAGGTATTCGAAAAATGTAAATTCAATATGGAATTTATAAAGGAAAGGGAAACTGTTTAGAAAAATAAACATTGATTTATTTTTGAAGTGTGGAAATTTTATATCTAATAAAGATATTTTGGAAGATGAAATAATTTGGGAAAATTATTTGGAATCTGATGATGTTGCGCATCTTTATTGATAGTTAAATAACCGACTATCAATAATTACCTTTAGATAGGTATTTGTTGTGAATTGGATGAATTTGAATGCCACACTTATTTTTAAATAAACGCTCACTATTCGGGTTAGCCGGGAAAGGACCATGGGGTCGTATAACCCATTCCGAATATGTGATACGTCGTTTTGAATTGCATTTGAAGACCGGTGTTGAAGACCAGATATTTTTGAAAACGGAGGGATTACCGTCGAGTTACTCTACATCGACTGATCTTCGATTTAGAGGTTTTATCACCCTTAGTGACGGGAAGTCCTGACGTGATTGAAAATTATCCGGAATTGCAAGGGCTTCGTGAGAAGTGCCTTCGGTTCTGTTCGATCCCGGAACAGACTTATATGGATTGTGTGTCTGACGTTACAATTTGAGATATAAAGCTGATTTCTTTCAAATACATTTCTGTTGGTGGCGGAGAATTTATTCTCTTAGCTTAACACCCTTCTCTGAGACGTACGAGCTCAGAGGTTATGTAGTTGAAATTTATCAGCGATATATCCCAATTTGGTAACGTGGCATACTGAGTGTTGCTGTGAAATGATCAGTGTTTGATCATTTGTGAAATGATCATTTGTTTGATCTTATATCTTTGTGATCATAGGTTGATCATTTTGTTGACCCGAAGCAGGGCTTTTTGTAGAAAGCGTAGCTTTGTGGACGAGACTTCGTCGAGCCTCACACCCCGGAAATGGTCGAAACAGGAAGAATGCAGCAAGGTTCTAGGGAGTAGCGCCCCTTAGTGTATGTCATTCCTTCTGGATAAAGGTGGTATCATGGTATGGAGCCCAAATACTTAACCTCTGTGGTTACTGCATTATTATTATCTATGTGGTTTGTTGCGAATCGGGGATCCTCGGGAAGATCGGTGACGATCGGGGGATGGCATACGCGTGTCAGTAGTTACCTATTTTTGCAGAGGTAACCCGGCCTTGTGTTGGCAGAGATCCGGTTAGGTTCTCGGGTCGTCTATTCCAGGGACGTACCCATCGTGGATAGGAAGTTCCTTAGCCTGACCATTTGTTGGAAATCCAAAGAAACAATACGTGACTTGTACGGTTTTAGTTGTATTACCTGCTATGGAATGTGGCGGTAACCTGCTATTGAACATAGTAGCTATAGTAGGCATACGATACTGGTCGTATGTTGGCTAAGATTAATATTATACTTTCGAAATGTTTTCTACACTATGCACTAATAATAATATCAAAAATGATTTGATTTTGCGTAGTAAGCATCTTTGACTATCATAAGAAGAAATCTCCTCCAATTCTGCGTTTGCATTGTGTGTGTGGCGGGAGGTCTTATGGTAGTTTCATTTTCCAAAAGCATTGCGAAATTTATTTTAAAAATTATCTTGTTGTTTTTAAAGATATAACTGTTTTACGATCTCACACCAGTCACCATGACTGACTCGGAGTTTATTGTTTCCCTTCTAAACTCTGGGTGCCCACCAATTTCCACACGGGCAGTCTAGAGTTAGATTATCAGGATATTCTGGATATTCTGGAGCTTTGGAGATAAGCTGGAGGACGAGACGTAGTAATTGTATCTGATAGTATTTATTCCGCTGTGTATTCTGTATGAGGACAAGTTATATAACTGTCCATTGTTGTATATTGACTCTGATTGATGTATGTATAAACTGATATAGCTCTTTGTTTTTAAAGACTAGTGTTTATTTATTATATATTGTTCCGCTGCGATGTGTAAGATTCTGATATTGTTTTCTGTTCTGATGTTTTTCTGTTGTTCTTCTCTTCTTTCTTCTACCTTCTTCTTCTTCTACTTTTTCTTCTTCTTAAAAACCCTCACTATTGGAGTTTCCGGCACTCGATTGCTCGGCAGTCGATAAAGTGAGTATCGATGTCGAATATTGATAAATGATATAAATTGTTGTTACAAGGTCCAAAAATTTGGAGAAAACAATCTGGAATAAAAATGGATTGCAAATTAAAGCTAAGGTGAGATCTTCTCACTCAGATTTATAATTGAATTGCAGTTATTGATTGATTTGTTTGAATGTGCTATTAGATATGATAGGATATATCTATATATATAGCAGTATATACATATTGGCATATGTATATATTGGATTGATTGATTTCCCGCCTCGTATAGCGGATGAGACCCTATTGCGCCGTTAGTAAGCGGATTTATAAAAACCTATATACCGCGATAATTCCGTACTGGAGCGGAATTGGTATTGTGCTAACGTCTTTGGATACAGGGAAACAGGTTGGAGGGATCCAACTGGATTCCTCACCGTATTGATTATTTACAGATATTTTGATATATTCTGTTATCATATGATGATATATGATATTTGACTGTTGTGATGGACTGATTGGTGTTGTTACATCATCAGATTCAGTTTTGAAATGTAAAAATAACGACTTTTACTTTAAAAAGGGTTTTTAAAGTGATTTTTGAAAATATACGTTTTATGGAATTTTTGAATCGATTTATAAACGTAAAATTTTAAAATTATAAAAGTTATAATTTTTAGTGAAATATAACCGAAGTGTTGTTTTGAAACAAAAGTTGATTTATTTATAAAATGGTTTAAGTTGGGATTTTTGGAATAACTATAAACGATTTGTATAGAAAGATTTATAAAATTGATATTTTTGTAAATCGAAATATTGGACTTATAAAACGAATTTTTTTTATAAGTGTTAGAAAGAAGTATAAAAGGATTCCATAAGTAAACGGAATTAATAGATTTATAACGTGAAGTTATAAAGTGAATAGATGTTGTAGAATAAACGATTCATAAGTAATTTACTTATAAATTAGATTTTTGCACGTAATTGGGATATAAATAGAAATTGCCAAATGAAATGATTTCATAAGTTGAAGTTGTTATGAAATATAAATGTGATTTATAAACGTTGTTTATAAATCTGAAATCACTTATTTTGATAAGTAAATTTAGAAGTCAATAAAAGGAAATTTTGTAAATCGAAGTTGTTAGAAAATATAAAGGTGAATTTATAAACGTTGTTTTATGAATTTGAAATCAATCAAATTTGATGAATGTAATATAGAAGTTATTAAGGAAATTTTATCCACGATTTTGGATAGTGGATAATTCTTGGAATAAAACGTGTAGAAAAGATTGAAATATAATTATTGAAGTATATTCACGATTTTGGACAGTGAATATATTATTAAATAAAATGGATATGTTTCGGGAAAGCGATATTTGAAATGAAGTGATTGTTTTAAAAGATGTTTTAAAACGTGTGAAATATCGAAATCATAGATTTCAACAGTTCTTGTTGAAATAGACGTTTTCGAGAAATTTAAGGAAATGGTGGACTATAACACTGTTGTTATAGTAAATGATTTCCGAAAGGAAATGTTTTGATGTAGTATTGGGATTTATATATCTATCTAAATCCGAATCCCTATACTAGTGATTTCGAGTCGTCGTAACGATGTTTTACGCAACATTCGTTTTGACTCAAATAGATGTTGAAATTTATGATTTCCTTAAAGAATGAATATATACTTAATTTGATTTAAGTATATCGAATATTTTCTAAGTGTTGAAAATAAATGATTTGTGAAATACTTATTATTAAATAAGTATGGAAAGGCTTTTCCAATATGAAATGAACTGTTTTAGAGATTTTATCTTTTAAAGATAAAATTGAAATGTGGAAATTGATTTGAAGTTGTTTTCAAATGGTTAAGTGTGGGAATTATATATCTAGTAAATATATTTTTGAAGATGAAATAATTTGGAAAATTATTTGGAATCTGATGATGTTGCGCATCTTTATTGATAGTTAAATAACCGACTATCAATATTTACCTTTAGATAGGTATTTGTTGTGAATTGGATGAATTTGAATGCCACACTTATTTTTGAATAAGCGTTCACTATTCGGGTTAACCGGGAAAGGACCATGGGGTCGTATAACCCATTCCGAATATGTGATACGTCGTTATGAATTGCATTTGAAGACCGGTGTTGAAGACCGGATATTTTTGAAAACGGAAGGATTACCGTCGAGTTACTCTACATCGACTGATCTTCGATTTAGAGGTTTTTATCACCCTTAGTGACGGGAAGTCCTGACGTGATTGAAAATTATCTGGAAATGCAAGGGCTTCGTGAGAAGTGCCTTCGGTTCTGTTCGATCCCGGAACAGACTTATATGGATTGTGTGTCTGACGTTACAATTTGAGATATTGAGCTGATTTCTTTCAAATACATTTCTGTTGGTGGCGGAGAATTTATTCTCTTAGCTTAACACCCTTCTCTGAGACGTACGAGCTCAGAGGTTATGTAGTTGAAATTTATCAGCGATATATCCCAACTTGGTAACGTGGCATACTGAGTGTTGCTGTGAAATGATCAGTGTTTGATCATTTGTGATATGATCATTTGTTTGATCTTATATCTTTGTGATCATAGGTTGATCATTTTGTTTGACCCGAAGCAGGGCTTTTTATAGAAAGCGTAGCTTTGTGGACGAGACTTCGTCGAGCCTCACACCCCGGAAATGGTCGAAACAGGAAGAATGCAGCAAGGTTCTAGGGAGTAGCGCCCCTTAGTGTATGTCATTCCTTCTGGATAAAGGTGGTATCATGGTATGGAGCCCAGATACTTAACCTCTGTGGTTACTGCATTATTTTTTCTATGTGGTTTGTTGCGAATCGGGGATCCTCGGGAAGATCGGTGACTTCAACACCGGGTTAACCGGGAAAGGACCATGGGGTCGTATAACCCATTCCGAATATGTGATACGTCGTTTTGGATCGCATTTGCTATATTACAGCATGATAGGACGTTCTCGCTTCGCAGTTTGGTGGCGAACGGGGGACTCTTACCCCTACATGTCCCTGAGAGGGATGGGTTGGTTAGGCGAAGGCCGTGACAGTCGAGAGGCTGGCCGTAAAAGTAAATGCGAGGTGCCAGTGTAAGCCACGGTGGGGCTGGGATGGTTGCAAAGCCTACCGGTGCCCACTGTCTCGGATCGTTACATTTGGTATCAGAGCATATGGTTAAGCGACAACCCTGCTCTGTTGGGTGTTACTCATTAGAGATAGAGTCAGTAGTACTCTAGAATGAGTTTGAGTGTAATAATAGATATGAGTGCGTATTTGTTAGTGAATATAAAATTGTTTTATATTGTGATGATTGGTTTGTTGAGTGGTATATGGATTCTGGTCGGTATTGTCCGTACAACTCTATCGATAGGGATCTCTAAACACTTATATAGAACAATTCGGCACAGTATTGTTTTAAATAGGGTAAATGAGATAATTTTACCTAAAACTATTTTTGTATAGAAAAGAAATGATTTTTCTATGAATTATCATAGTATATGGATGCATGGATGTTAGGAAAGTGATAATATTGAATGTTATCAACATTATATGAAATTGAATAAGAAATTGAAATCGTAACTCCAAAGTTAAGAAATAAATTCACATACGGATGAAATTTGAGAATATAAATTATAAATGTGATTTGTAATTTGAAACGGAATTCCAGAGAAGTATTTGGAAATGTTTTGAAAGGAGTTTGTAAATTTTGGAGATTTGGAAAGTTTAATTCCTTTTTGATTTGAAAATGGATTTCAAAGGATTTGAAAAGTATTTTGGAAGAGATGAGAGCTCTAAACTCTTTTCGGTCGCTGGAAAATAATTCCGATGATGATCGCGACATCACCGGTGTTCATTTTCGGGTTTCCAAAAGAGAAATTGCTGCCTAATTGTTTTAAATGGAAGTTGTTTGGAAAATTGGGTTTTGTTTGGAAATTCAAAGGATAAATTGAATTGTTTTCAAAATGGCTTTGAAATGTTGGTTAACTCTGGAAGGCTATATAAAGATATTTATGGGAATAATGAATAAGTTGATAACTTATACAGATTAAATTTTGATAGAATAAATTTAACTTAAAGGATGAAGTTAAGTTAAAATAAGTACAAGTGAATCAACTTAATGAAAGTAAATTGAATGTTGAAAAAAATTCATTTTGAATTTGTAGAGTAAAGTATTGAAATAAAATTAGTAATTGAAACTAATTAAAGAAATGATAAATTAATATGGAATGAATTAAATTCATATGGAATTTGAAATCCAGTTTAATATGAGTGATTATAAACCAAAATAGTGAATTGAAAATAAATTTTGGGAATGAACGAAAGAATAAAACTGGAATTGAAACTGAATGTTGAAAACGAATGTGAATAAACGAATTAGAATTGAAATGAATTAGTAACTGAAACTAATCTAAAAATAATCAGTTATGAATGAAAGCTGATAAAATTCAATATTCAGAAGTTAAATAGAATCCAAATAAGGTTGGAATTGTGAATTAAATTCAAATGAAGTTTGAAATGTGAAATTGAATGAATATGAAACTGCAATAGCGAACTTAAAGATGATATAAGCAGTTATATTGAAAATTTTGAAATTGAATGTACGAAATGGTTTGAATATATGTAACTAGATATTATGGCTAGTAGGATATACAGGTATAAAGGAATTGGAATTTGATTTCGAAGATAATTTGATTTGCTCGACAAAAGGTAAGTATTTGAATTCGAATATGAGATTTGATGACTTATTTCTCTAGCCGCTTGGCTTTTTCTTTTTCTTTTTGAAATCTGAGAGTCCGTAGGGACGTTTTGTAGTCGTACCGTATTAGCCGCGCAAAGGAGACGCTGGCGAAATTTTTCGAAAATTTCGAGTGTTAGAAAATTTTTGAGAAATTTTGGAAGTTAAAATTTGAATTTAAACTCGAATTTGAATTTTGAAGTAAACGATATTGTTTGAAAACTATGAAAGGTTTAGAAAGATAGTTGAATGATAACGGATCTTTAGTAGAAAGATTTGTTTTGATGAATTGATAAAACTATTGAATTTGAGAAAAATTGTAGACGAGTTAAGGACCTTTTTCCCTAACTTGTAATTTCGAGGACGAAATTCTTTTAAGGGGGGAAGTTTGTAACGACCCGGAATTTTGAACGAATTAAATTGGGAATATTTAATTTATTTTAAATATTTGAACGATAATTTAATTTGAATTCCCGATATAAGTTTAAAAATTTGTGATTAAATTATAAAATTTAATCGATTGAAGTTAAATAAAAAAAAAAAGAAAATTTGATTCTACAATTTTAAGCTGAAGAAAAATATTTCGAAAACTTTTAAAATTCGTATTGATTATACTGAAGATGATAGAAGCTTCAGAATTTAATTTCGAACTGTTTTGTTCAGTTTTGAAAATAATCACTCGAACCGATATTTATAAAATAGTCAATTTTCAAACAGTCTCGGAATTCGACGAAACCAGTTTCATTGGGTCTGTAATATCGAATTATTACCGGGTTTCAAATTTCGTAGCGTTCGGAGTTGTTATGTGAGCGTACAACACATAAACGCGTTGAAATTTTAAACACGAATTTAATTTAAATTTAAATTTAAATTGGTCCACCTCAGCTATTCCTTTCCCGTTGAATACGCCTGGAATCTCGTTCAAAATCACGAACAAAATCATGCAAACCATACCCTTTCATTTCAAAGTAATGGCCGAGCTTTGCAGATTCGTTCAAGAAAAAAAAATCGAAAGAAAACAATTTAACAAGCCGAGTATCCTCCTCTCCAGAAATTAAATCGAGCCTTCTTCTTCATTTCAAAATCGCGTATTCATCCACCCCTCTTTCAAAATTTAAAACGTTAATGGCAACTTCCTCATCGTTTTCAAAATACAGCTGATCTCGAATTATGAGGATCACGAGCCGCCTAGTCAATCGTACGCAAATCAAGGGCAACGAAGTTCGTGACTTCGTCGCGAAGTCTGATTCCTGGGGCGCGCTTCTCGAGATTTGGATTCGTGTCGCGATCGATGTGGGGAGTTCTGGAAGCCGGCAAGTTGGTCGATCTGGGAAAATCACGTCG
This sequence comes from Allium fistulosum, assembly GCA_030737815.1. Classification (NCBI taxonomy): domain Eukaryota; kingdom Viridiplantae; phylum Streptophyta; class Magnoliopsida; order Asparagales; family Amaryllidaceae; genus Allium; species Allium fistulosum. The sequence goes on along the minus strand of CM060908.1, from coordinate 76,854,313 downwards.
TCGTAATGGGCGATGTCAGCTTAGGGGCGAAGCCGAGAGGCTTTTGTGATGCTTTGAGTGTTGTCGTGAAGGTGGATGCGGTGGGTTTCTCGTTGGCAATGGAGTCGCGAGGCTCGCGAGTGATTTAGGGGATAGTGCTTCGTCGATCTCGGTGGGGTTGGAAGCTCACGAAGCTAAGGAGTGTTTTGGGGAAAGTGGTGGTCGGTGTTCGCAGGCGGGGTGAAGGCTGGAATGTCGAGTAGTAGGTCGCGAATTGAAGTGGCTTCTTCATCGGCGGCGTGCGAGATTCAAGGTCGCGATGGTGGCCTGAGTTCAAAGCGTGTCAGTGAGGTATTAGGTAATTTGATTTTAACTTAAATTTAAATGTATATAGATATATGTATATAAGTTACAACAAGGTTTTGAAAAGGAAATCTGTTTTAAGAAACTATACAGTAAAGAAAAATTGCTGTTTTATTTTTCAGAAAAGAAAAGAGGAATTTTATAAATACCTATGTTTAATTTATGTGCAGTCTGAACGAGAAAAAAAATTCAGAAAGAAAATGGAAATTCTTTTTAAAGATATATCTTCAGAGAAAATTTTTATTAAGTTAAATTTTATATTTACAGTTAAATATATATGCAGTTCCACAAGAGAGAAAAAAATAAAATAAAATACTTTAAGAATGTCCATTTTTATTTTTTCTAAGTTTATTTTAGAACGATGGATAAAAAAAAAACGAGATTTTAAATATATGTATATGGATTATATTTTTATTTTTATTTACAATAAAGTAAATCTCTGTTTTGATAACTACGGAAAGGAAATAATTATAAGAAAGATAGTTTAAATCAAAATGTTAGCAAATTTAAAATTAAAATCATTGCATAATTGAAAGTCAGAAATTGATTTGTTCGACTTAAAATTCGAATATTAATGAATTGTATAAATTTATTTATACAAGGTTAAATCAAGAAGACAATTGGATGGAAATGGATGGCAAAATAAAAGCTAAGGTGAGATCTTCTCACTCAAATTTGAAAGTGGAATTTTCAGTTATTGCTTGATTGTCTGTGTTGATTGTTATATTAGATATGATAGGATATATCTATATATATAGCAGTATATACATATTGGCATATGTATATACTGGATTGTTGATTTCCCGCCTCGTATAGCGGATGAGACCCTATTGCGCCGTTAGTAAGCGGATTTATAAAAACCTATATACCGCGATAATTCCGTACTGGAGCGGAATTGGTATTGTGCTAACATCTTTGGATGCAGGGAAACAGGTTGGAGGGATCCAACTGGACCCCTCACATTGATTGATTTTATTTATACTGTGGTATGAATCTGTGAATGATTATATTGATGTTATTGATCATATCGATGTCTGGAAATTGTTTGAAAGCTAAAATTTAGCTGAATGGATGTTTTGACATCATTGGATTCCAAAGATAAACGAAATTGAATTTTTGAGATTCAAGTAGAAAATTTCTAAGTGAATCAATTTTTGAAATTGAAGAAATTTTGAAGAAAAGAATTTAAAAGTATAAAAGCTGTTTTTATAATCTTATCGAATAAATTCCAGAATAAAGTGAAGATGTTAAATAAATGAATTTCGTATAATAGTGATTTTTAAATTGAAGGATTTAATTAAAATTGGATTTCTAAATAGTTTGAAAAAAAATAAGGAATTTATTTTAGTAGTGATAAATAAAATTTGAAATCAATCTGTAATTGATCTAATTTTTAGAAATGAATTTTTGAGAAATCAATGTGGAAATTTTATTCAAACGTTGAAAATAAAATTAGAAATCAATATTGAAATTGATTTGGTATTGAAGCTTTTATAAATAGAATTAAAATTTATAAAAGTTGTTTATAAATCCAAAGTCACTTATTTTGATAAGTTAAATATAGAAGTTGATAAAAGAAGGTTTATAAGTCGAAGTGTTATTAAAAAGAGAAATAGAATTTATAAACGTGCTTATAAATTCGAAAATAGATTGAATGTGATAAATTTAATAGAAGATTATTTTAAAAAGATATATTCACGATTTTGAATAGCGAATTTTTATTGAAATAAAAATGTGTAGGAATGATTGAAATGGGGTTGAGAAAATTTTATTCATGATTTTGGACAGTGAATATATTGTTAAGTAAAATGGATTCATTTTTGAAGAAGTAATATTTTAAAAATGAAGTTAAACATTTTAAAGATGTTTTAAAATGTGTTATGAATCGAAAGCATAGATTTCAACATTTATTGTTGAAATAGACGTTTTCGAGAAATATAAGGAAATGGCGGACTATAACACTGTTGTTATAGTAAATGATTTCCGAAAGGAAATGTTTTATATAGTATTGGGATTTATATGTCTATCTTAAATTCGAATCCCTATACTAGTGATTTCGAGTCGTCGTAACGATGTTTTACGCAACATTCGTTTTGACTCAAATAGGTGTTAAAAGAATGATTTCCTTAAAGAATGAATATATACTTAATTTGATTTAAGTATATCGAATATTTTCAAATGTTGAAAATAAATGATTTGTGAATTACTTATTATTAAATAAGTATGGAAATGCTTTTCCAATATGAAATGAACGTTTTGAGAATTTATCTTTGTAAAGATAAATTGAAATTGAATATTTGAAATCGATTTGAGAATCGTATATCAGTAGATATTTTGAAGATATAAATTCACTATGGAATTTATAAATGGAACGGAAATTTGTTTTAAAAATAAATATTGATTTAATTTTGAAGTGTGGAAAATTTTATATCTAGTAAAGATATTTTTGGAAGATGAAATAAATTTGGAAAATTAGTTGGAATCTGATGATGTTGCGCATCTTTATTGATAGTTAAATAACCGACTATCAATAATTACCTTGAGTAGGTATTTGGTTGAGAATTGGATGAATTTGAATGCCACACTTGTTTTTAAATAAACGCTCACTATTCGGGTTAACCGGGAAAGGACCATGGGGTCGTATAACCCATTCCGAATATGTGATACGTCGTTTTGAATCGCATTTGAAGACCGGTGTTGAAGACCGGATATTTTTGAAAACGGAAGGATTACCGTCGAGTTACTCTACATCGACTGATCTTCGATTTAGAGGTTTTATCACCCTTAGTGACGGGAAGTCCGGACGTGATTAGAAAATTATCCGGAAATGCAAGGGCTTCGTGAGAAGTGCCTTCGGTTCTGTTCGATCCCGGAACAGACTTGTATGGATTGTGTGTCTGACGTTACAATTTGAGATATAAAGCTGATTTCTTTCAAATACATTTCTGTTGGTGGCGGAGAATTTATTCTCTTAGCTTAACACCCTTCTCTGAGACGTACGAGCTCAGAGGTTATGTAGTTGAAATTTATCAGCGATATATCCCAATTTGGTAACGTGGCATACTGAGTGTTGCTGTGAAATGATCAGTGTTTGATCATTTGTGATATGATCATTTGTTTGATCTTATATCTTTGTGATCATAGGTTGATCATTTTGTTTGACCCGAAGCAGGGCTTTTTAAGAAAGCGTAGCTTTGTGGACGAGACTTCGTCGAGCCTCACACCCCAGAAATGGTCGAAACAGGAAGGATGCAGCAAGGTTCTAGGGAGTAGCGCCCCTTAGTGTATGTCATTCCTTCTGGATAAAGGTGGTATCATGGTATGGAGCCCAGATACTTAACCTCTGTGGTTACTGCATTATTATTATCTATGTGGTTTGTTGCGAATCGGGGATCCTCGGGAAGATCGGTGACGATCGGGGGATGGCATACGCGTGTCAGTAGTTACCTATTTTTGCAGAGGTAACCCGGCCTTGTGTTGGCAGAGATCCGGTTAGGTTCTCGGGTCGTCTATTCCAGGGACGTACCCATCGTGGATAGGAAGTTCCTTAGCCTGACCATTTGTTGGAAATCCAAAGAAACAATACGTGACTTGTACGGTTTTAGTTGTATTACCTGCTATGGAATGTGGCGGTAACCTGCTATTGAACATAGTAGCTATAGTAGGCATACGATACTGGTCGTATGTTGGCTAAGATTAATATTATACTTTCGAAATGTTTTCTACACTATGCACTAATAATAATATCAAAAAGAATTTGTTTCTTTTGCGTAGTAAGCATCTTTGACTATCATAAGAAGAAATCTCCTCCAATTCTGCGTTTGCATTGTGTGTGTGGTGGGAGGTCTTATGGTAGTTTCATTTTCCAAAAGCATTTCGAATTGACTTTAAAATTTTCCTGTTGTTTATTTTTAAAGAATAACTGTTTTACGATCTCACACCAGTCACCATGACTGACTCGGAGTTTATTGTTCCCTTCTAAACTCTGGGTGCCCACCAATTTCCACACGGGCAGCCTAGAGTTATATTATCAGGATATTCTGGATATTCTGGAGCTTGGAGATAAGCTGGATGACGAGACGTAGTATTTGTATCTGATATTATTTATTCCGCTGTGTATTCTGTATGAGGACAAGTTATATAACTGTCCATTGTTGTACTGAGTTGTATATTGACTCTGATGATATGATGTGATGTAATGTAGTAACAGATATAATTCTTTTGTTTTTAAATGATATTCATTTATCTATTGTATATTGTTCCGCTGCGATGTGTAAGATTCTGATATTGTTTTCTGTTTCTGCTCTTGTTCTGTTGTTGTTCTTCTTTCTTTTCCTTCTATCTTCTTCTTCTTCTACTTTTTCTTTCTTAAAACCATAACTTTTCGGGTTTCCGGCATTCGATGGCTCAGCAGTCGATAAAGTGAGTATCGATGTTGAATTTTCGAAAGTCGAAAATTTTCGGGATGTTACAAAATTTTTTGGGTTTAAATTGAATTTAAATTCAATTTAAATTCAAAAGGTGAGTGTTTTAACCCACTCACAACTTCTAAGATTTCTTATGTTTATTAAATTAAATTTTGATTTGCTTTAAAATTTATCTATGATTGTTTGGGCATATATTTAATCATCATCTCAGTTAGATAGCATTTATTTAAATTAAATTGTTATGTAATTTTATTTTTGCATATAATTTGACAGTTAAATTTATTTATTATTGCATATAAACTGCCAGTTGAACAGTTATTAATTTTTATTGAATATAAACTATTTGTTGATGCCTGTTATATTTTATATGCTTTATATTGATGTTTTGTTTAAATTGGATGATGATTGTAATAAATGGTTGTTTATTGATATTTGGATGAATGGATGCTATATTTTATATTGTATAAACTGCAAGTTATTATGCATTTTCATTTCATTCGGGATTGCGGTTTGAAATGATATATAACCGTAAACTTCTATTTTTAAATTACGGATTGAAATGATAAATATCCGTATCACTTGACCATAGGATAGAAAATTATATACAGGCATCGTGGTCTATATATAAAATATTTTAAGGGATTTTCTATGGTTTGGAAAGAAATATACGGTTTAATAAATATTAAATTTTGATATTATATAAATATTATTTTATATATGGTTAAATTCTAAAATTTAAGCTATGTATAACTTGATGATGTTTTAAGTTTGATTTACGAATATTTCAAGTTTGAGCTTTATTTAAGTGATATTGAATTTATTAAATAAATATTTCTAAACTAAATAATAGTAAATTGAATTAAGGTATATATAAGATTATCATATTTGGTTGGGAATTTTGGAATATTTAAAGACTTGAAATATATCAAAATTTAAATGTTTTATTGAAATTAAGGTATTATTGTTTTTCAAAGTATTGGTTTCGAAATTGTTATAACTTTGAAAGTAATATGGTTTGAAAAATGAATTTATTTGAAATAGAATTTATTTAAGAATTATCTTTAAATATATTGATTTGAAACCGATTGAAATTTTGAGATTAAGAATATGACTGCATTTTGTGATTTGGGTTTAAGATGGTTTTAAAGAATATTTCAAGTTTTATAATTAAAAGTAAGAATAGTGATTGAAAATTTGGATTTTATTTAAATGATATATTATTGAATTTGGTTTTAAAGTATATACTATTTTGAAGTAAATGATATGTTTTGAAATAGCAATAATATTTCGGTTTTAAAGTATATACTATTTTGAAGTAAAGGATATGGTTTGAAATGACAATAACATTTTGGTTTTTGATGTATATACTATTTTGAAATAAAGAATATGTTTTGAAAGGGCAATGATTGTGTTTTTAAAGGTATATATATTTTTAAAATGATCACGGTGTTATAATAACGATTGGTTGTTAAAGAGACCAGGATCGAATATGGACATACTCTCTGTCGATACCGAAAACCACTTTGACAACTGTGTACGCGGTGGAGTTTCCAGAATGAAGTAGGATGGTGGCGACGATCCTAAGGTATATACGTGGACCCAACTCCCGTGAGTTGGCATAAGGTGGCTAAAACAGGAGCGATTGACGGACCAATGAGGTAGCACCTCTGATCGGACACACTTCTTCGATACCATTCTATTACTTTGTTATTTTGGTGGCCACCCTTCGATTTGGGAGTGTTGTTCGAGGTGGGCGGTAGTGGCTGCTATGCATCACCACCAGTCCGGATGCGTAATTGGTATATCTACCCTGGCATTGCCTAGTTGTGCCGTGTCACCTACCATATCGAGCTTTACTACGATTATGATTTTAAGATCCGACCGCGTTAAGGTTCTCCATCCCCTTAACGCTATTTTCTATATGATTATACTTTACTGATTAGACACTACTGTATATAGCAAATATTACTACATAGTAGATAGTTTAACGGATCCTTAAGAGATGTGAATCCCGAACATTTCTTAAGTTACTACACTCACGTTAGACACTGGATAGGAGATGTCAAACCCCGTAAACATCTCTGACGCCATTTACACTCATATTTATTCATTGATTTAACTTACATAAGATCTTTTAGTTCTGACTCGAGTGTTTTGTTTTTTTCAATTCGCTCGGGTCAGCCTGAGCATTTCAGGATTTGAAGGCCCTATTTCTGAAGAACGAAGACGAAGATTTTATTATTACTATTTGTTATATATTCTACTACACCATTGTATTCCACTGCATAATTATCATTCTCTGGTATGTGTAACTCTGATATGTATTGTATAAGTATAATCAAATGTTTTGTAAAACAGCTTCATGAACTGTTATTTGATTATTATATTTTATCGTTCCGCTGCAAGATTCTATTTTGTTTCTTTTATTTCTCCACTTTTTCTTATTTACCCCATAACAATCCGCCCTTCTATATGGCTTAAGTCGACATGTGTGTCTGCTTAAGCGTACAAAAAGGTGGGATGTTACATATACCGCTCTTGGCATATTTTGTAATAATTATATTTGATCTGTGCTTGGGAACGATTTCGGGTTATGTGTTGTGAATCTGAAACAATTGGTTTTGAAATGTAATGAAGTGATTTTTTTTTGTAATATGTGTTTTATCTCATATTCAAGTGCTTCTGAGATTATTGATACCATTAACATAGCCCTATTTAGTCACCGGAAGCTAATACCAGAGATGACTACAGCATCTGTAGCACTTAGTTTTGGGCCTCTAGATAGGGGATGTTACAGCTTGGTATCAGAGCATGGTTTATGAAATACTTTAACCAAAAATGATTTTTGAAAACATAATCCTTAGAAATTAGAGTTAAGATCGGGGTATGGGATAACGCTATAGTAACGTACTTGTATTTACTATATATATAAGTATACGCTATATCTCTAGACTCCTATCTTAGTTAGGCCATTCATTTGTATCTCGCGAGGTTTGAATACAGATATGGGAGGAAGAAGAGGCATAGTAAACCTTGGAGGAGATAGCACCACTACTAGTGGAAATGCCCGACCAAATGCTAGAAGAGGTTCCGGTCAAGCTCAAGCTGAAAATGCGGGTGCTGGGGTTCCTCAAGTGGATATGGGAGCCTTGTATCAGTTGTTGGCAAACCTTTTGCAAGCAGGAGCTGCTGGAAATGTTGGTGGGGTAAATCTTGTAGTTCTAGTTGGATATAACTATGCTAAACTGAGTAGAGACTATATCAGTCTGGGAGGAAAGCCGTTTGCTGGAACGGAAGATGTCGTTGAATTAGAGAATTGGTTGTTGAACTGTGAAAGGATCTTTACAGATCTAGGCTTAAATGATGGGGAGAAGATAAGGCTAGCCTTAAGATAGTTGCAAGGGTTAGCGCTTCATTGGTGGAACGGTGTGACGGTCAGAGTGCTAGAGGAAGAGTTGACTTGGGCAGACTTCAGGAGGAGGTTTGAGCATGGATTCTTGTATGAGGTGGCCAAGTCGGTATTAATGAGAAAGTTTATGGATCTTGTCCAAGGACAGATGTCTGTGATCGAGAATGCTGCTAGGTTTGATGAGCTATCTTGATATGGCTATGCTTTGGTTGACACGGATGTCAGAAGGAATGAGAGATTCATTTTGGGATTGAGGCCAGAGCTTGGTAGAATGACTATGGCCCATATCCGAGATCCTTCTAATGTGGTAGTGGAAATGGCCATTCGCCATGAGGAAATGCTTGATGTTTCGGCTAGGGAGAAGCTAGTTGAATTCTATGGTCCTCAGGGGAAGAAGAGGAAGTTCTTCAAGAAGAAGAGCGCTCAGAGAGAAGGAGCAGCCAAGAAAGGGAAAGCATATATTGTAAAGACCCACTATTTTGGACCATTCGCATCCGCACATGTCGGACTTGAATTGCTCAAAATATCAGATTGTTAATTTAAAATTTGGCAAAACTCAGCATATACAGTAAATAAATCAATCACAGAATCACAGACACAGAGTAATACAATAATACTCAGCGGAATAGATAAAATAGTAGTTCATGAAGCTACTATATAAACATCAGAGTTAGAAATAAAATACAACAGAATATCTCAAATACAGTGAAGTCTCCAGTACAACAGATGACTTCTCTGAACAAATCAACTAGAAGAGCTGAAAGCTGAGGCGATAGTTGGATCTCCAAAGGAAGCTCCAAACTCCAAGGTGAGTCTCAAATGCTGTATGACTCGGTCTAACCCGAGCGTAAAGCAAAACAAAAAACACTCGAGTCAGGATTAACATTCTTATATCAATAAATCCAACTCAAGTGAAATATCAACTGAAATACAAGTAACTTAAAGGATATTTGGGATAACCATCCTCTAAGGATCTGCGGAACTATCTACAAGGTAGAAATATACACTATAACACCGTGGTCATTCCAAATTAATTTATACTTCAAAACCAAAATATCATTTCATTTCAAATATATCTATTTTCCAAAATAGTATATATAGGTTAAATAATTTAAAAGTAAAATATTTAAAATTTCCTCAAGTCTCACAAATCGATTCAAATCAACTCAAATTCCAAATTCAAATTTATTCAAAGCTCAATTCATCAATTCAATTCAGTTCTAAATAGACCATTTAAATTTTCAATATATTTCAAAGCTTTAATATTCAACATTTCAAAGTTAAATTTAACAGTTTCATATAGCTCTTGATTTAACTTCATTATTATTTAATCAGGGAATATTCACTTAATAAATTCAATATCATTTAACTAGCCTTAAATTACATTTTTACTAAATATTTCCTTAATTTATTTAAACAAGAAATATTCATTAAATTTCTTAAATCAACCCAAGTTATAAATCATATCTTAAATCTCAATTTCAATAAGTTTCAAATCGGTTTAATTAAATAAAATTCTTTAATGAATACAATTTCAACTAAATTCAAATTATCTTCCCAATCTTAACTTATTCAAATTATTACCAAAATCTATTTTGAAATATAAATTTTATACTTAAACATATTATATGTATTAAATCCAACTTAATTAAATTTAATATCATTATTAAATATTTATATATCATTACCATTTATATATAATAATTTAAGAATCAACCTTTATTAAAACCATATATTTCTTTCCAAAACCATAGAATTTATTTTCAAAACATTTAAAGGGACCAACGATGTCTGTATATAACTTCATATCCTATGGTCAAGTGATACGGATATTTATCATTTCAATCCGTACTTAAATATATACGGGTAGATATCATTTCAACCCGTAATCCCAAATTGAATTCAAGCGAAAATCGCTTGGGTTTATCATTTCAACCCATAACGATTTTCTTCTATTCTAAAGTCCGTTCGGGTATGTATCATTTCAACCCATAGTGAATTCTATACTAACAAGGAACTTGTAGAGTGATAACAGATATGATAATAATATAACAACAATAACATGCATATATCATCCGTATAAATAACAGATAACGGTGTCAGATGTCACAGCTGAACAGATATAGATAATGGCATATATATAGCAATATAAATAACTAACAGTAGTATATTTCAATTGACGTTTCAATTGAAATCAAATTTAATAAATATAAGAGCGCTAAATCGTGAGTGATTACTCACCTTTCGAGGCTAGAGAGATGAACGGCAATGGAAGCGAATTGTGGATCCAAACACGAATTCCAAAGCGAAATAAGATGGGCACGAATTCAACGGACGAAGCTGATAGATAAGAATTGATGAAAACGAATTAGAACCATCAGAATAGAAATAGAATATATATATATATAATATATTTATTTTCAAATCAATTTAAATTTAAACTCAAATTACAATATATATATATATATATATATTTCAAAATCAATATTTTATATTACAAAATAAAATTTGAAATAGATATACATATATACTTATCAGCAAATATGTAACAGCCTACATATATAAAATAAACTATTATAAATCTTTACATTAAAACATGACAAGCTAATATATCCTATACATATATATAACTATAAAATTTCACTGTAACAAAACAAAACTTATTATACATTTAAACAAGGTAATAAAATACTGTTATAAAGTCTATACCATCACTGCACACTGAAACTTTTTATATATATATATAATCTGACAACTTTTTATATATAAACAAACATTCAAACTTATGCAACTTACATACATACTGTCAAACTTCATATATAACTAACAGTTTACATTGGAAAACTGGCATATAAACACATATAGAGAAATAAAATATAAATATACATAATATATTTCGAAATAAGTACTTATGTAGATTTTCAAACATTTTACTTACGCAACAGAACACTATATATATTGTTAACTCCTCTTTAGCAACGACCTACGAGTTAAGAAATGGATGACTCAGATTGCCGTGATTCAAGAAGCTAACGAGTTAAAAAGCCTACGACCTAAGTGGTCTTGACGACTTACGATTTAATGGCTGAAAGAGGATCTATGGCTCGAACGACTTACGACCTAGCGACTGAAGAGAACTTATGACCTAAAAGCTTCACGAGTTAGCGGACTACAACCCACAGTGGTTTACGACTTAACAAGTTTACGACTCAGTGGATGTACGACTTAAGAGCTTCACGACTCAACGAGTTAAGCTACCTGCGACTTAAGAAATCAAGAGGTTTCCGACTTAACTACTCAGCGATTTAAAGTCTATACGACTCAAGGGATCTACGACTTAAAGAGTTAGACAACTTACGACTTAAGAGACTCAGTATTTAGCTTAAGTCGTCCACGACCTAACAATGTACGAGTTAAAATGCCTGCGAGTTAAGAAGTCTGCGACCTAAAATATCTACGACCTAGGACTCAACGACTTAACTTGCCCAGCGACCTAACTACCTTAAAGAACCTTGCGACCTAACTGCTAAAGGGACATTGCGATCTAGCAATGTTGCGACCTAAAGATCTACGACTTAAGGGATACGCGACTTAGGAGTAAGTCGTATACGGGTTAAGGACTTGCCAACTCATGGTTTGCTATAAGTCGCCAGCGACTTAAGACTTGGAGAGGACCAGATCAGGAACAACTACAACTCTCTCAATTCCGACTTACGACTTACTACTTGGAGCAAACCACGTACTTCATCGCTGCATTTCCTAAGTCGCTCGCGACTTACGACCTAGCTTAGGTCGTACGCGACCTAGGACTTAGCGTGTTTTCTGCCTAGAACTCAGAGCTGCTCCTATAAATACCCCATCACTTCCAACATTGAGGGGACTTTTTGGCAATTCATTTCTTCAAGCGTCCATACTCTGCTGCACTGAAAATTCACTCAACAAGTAAAGATCTTCCAACACTCAAGGCACTACAACAAGCTTCGTGAAGGACTTCATTCATCCGATACGGATTTAGCAAGATTCACCACCGAAGATTGAGCTAGTAGTCTAGATTGTTGTGTGATCAAGTTATATTGTATTTGGCAAGTGATTTGTATCGATTTGTAACCGAATCAGCAATAAAAGATTATAAAGTGGACGTAGGCTCAATTACGGGCCGAACCACTATAAATTTGTTGTTCATTTACTGCTTTTCTGCTATTTTCAGCTTATATTCTGTTCCCGTACCAACGGGTGGTGCTTTCACAATTCTATTACACACACCGGGTGTTAGCATTCACTTTTTACCGTTAACATTTTGGTGCTTTCACTGAGAACCCAACTCAGGCGATCGTCCACCATTGCTTCGCAAAGATTCATAAAAAGAACCTCTCTTAAAAGCCAGATCCGAAATAATGGCTCCTGGAAGAAGAGGTAGACCTATCAGATCCGGAAATGCTCACGAAGGGACTTCCGCTTCCCCAACAACAGACCAAGCAACTCCAACCGTTGGAGTCACCAGGGTTGAATTGGATGATGCAGTTTCTGGATTATATCAACAGATTGAAACCCAAAACGCTTTGATGATGGATAGATTAACTGCTCTGCTCGGGGCAAATCGTCAACCAAAAAACCATCAAACTACTCTTCCTGAAATGCCACCTTTCCAAGCTGATGGGTCTATGCCACAACCAACTCGTCATGAACATATGCCCGGGCAAACTTCCGAGGGAAGAACTGATGCTTGTCCGGAGGTTTCTTTGAACAATAAAGAATACCTGTCTGAAATGGTTGGCCGCATCATGAAAGAGAGCATGCAAAGGGAAGAGGATGAGAACGACTGGGGATTCGCGCCAAGCAGAACTCCGTTTACTGAAAGGATCCTGAGAGCGGAATTTCCAAGGAAATTTGCACCTCCTACTATCCAAGCCTATAGGGGAACCAGTGACCCTAATCATTTCCTATACAAATACGATTGGCATATGACCGGTGCAAGAGCATCAGACGAGATCAAGTGTCGATACTTTCCAGTATACCTGGAAGGTGTGGCTTTACTTTGGTTCACAAAGCTTCCAGTTCGGTCTGTTGATAAGTTCTCCGACTTAACGCAAAAGTTCAAAGAACAGTTCAGATTGTATGCTTCAAAAGCTAAGGATATAATGTCACTGTCTAACCTGGAACAAGCGCCCGGAGAATCAATCAAATCTTTCTTGAGCCGTTTCAATATAGCTTTAGCCGAAGTAGAAAATGCGGAACCATGCATGATCCTGACTTATTTGATGCGAGCCATTGATAAATCGAGTAAATTTGGAATATGGCTAAAGATGAAGGAACCGAACTCACTTGATAAATTTTATAAAAAGGCCGACGAGTTCATTCGCCTTGAAAGCCTTTCTACGACATCGAAAGTGGTTGCTGCCCAAACTAATAATAACAATATCCCATCTAATAAAAGGGAATCTGAAAGTCAGAAAAGGGAGAATGAAGGAGGAAAGAGCCAGGGAAATGAAAAGAAACCTCGCCGCTTTAATCCTTCGGATTATACTCCTTTAACTGATACACCAAGAAATATCTTTTTTGCAACAAAAGACGTTGTCAGGTATCCTAAGCCACCTGAGATGACGAGAGGTGCAAAGCGTAATGGAAAATTCTGCCAATTTCATAATCAACCTGGCCATGACACTGACCAATGTCGCCAATTAAAGAATGTGATTGAAGAATTGCTGGAGCAGGGTAAACTCCAACAATACGTTAAGAGAAGCGGAGTCGCTCCAACCTCATCCACTCGGGATCAACAACGTCCTACCCATCAATCTGATTCTCTCAACAACACTACAATGCAAGATTCAGAAAAGCTTATCATTAATGTTGTCACAGGAGGTCCACACCCAGCAGGCAGAAGTTGGGACGACTACTAATGGCCCACAAAACTGCAACTGGGGCATCTTTCACTTTCTCTGGCACATAAATCCAAAAGCTATGAATCAAGCACAAATGGAAATCCAGCTTGGAGATTCTAAAACAACAATAACTAGCACCCATCTTTTACTTAGGAGCATTCCTTGAAATTGTAAAAATAATAATGGATGTGTGACTTCTGCATTGTAAACCGCTGAGAAATCAGCGTGACTGAATAATGAAAAACTATGCATTCTGTGTTTTCTATTATAAAATGCCTGTTATATTTCGATGTTTAAATACTCTAAGTGTATTGTTAAAATGTCGATCTAATATTGCAGGTCATTAAAGCAAAGCTCACCCATCGCAAAGCTAAGCGAGCCTTACAAATCATTCATTAAAGCAAATACCAAGCAACAAAAAAATTCCATATTCAAATCCTATACAAGAAGAACCTCACATAAAAAGTTGGCAACTTCACTGAGGCAAGCCTTCGTTAACCGGTTGTGATTGTCAATATTAACAGACATCCAGCTAGGTAACTCGCGTTTGTCCCATGAAGTTATTCAACAGTGAAGTCCACTTCTTCGGATGAGGCAATTTACTTACAAAAGGAACGAAGACACGCTTGGAAATGATAATAAAAGGTCGCTAATGGGCAGATGATGGGAGAACATGGCCAAGCAAGCACGGAAGCAACCAAAAGGAATATTGCTCCTCAATAGAAGGGCCAGTAGAACCACCAAAGGGCACTTGCTAACTGATCGTGATGCATCCGATCAGGCAGCTTGCGTCCGTCCCGTGGATCTACTCGCCCTTGAGAAGCAACCTTCCTGGCACACCAACCAACCGATGCTCCTTCCCAAAGTTCAACAAAGCCCTCTAACGAGGCACGCCAATAAATGGGAGAGCTTTCCTCAATCAAAAAGATCGGTGGGACTAACAAAAGGGGCACCGTGTTAGTTAATTGCGATCGTTTGTGCAAACAAACATCCAATCAAGCAACTTGCGTTCGCCCCGAGGACCCCTTCGACTATGAGAAAGTAACTTCCAGGCAATCAAAAGCCCTTTTCGGAGGCACAAGCCCTCTTCGGAGGCACAAGCCATCTTCGGAGGCACGCTTCACCATGCTTGAAGCACAAAATCAAAAGCCCTTTTCGGAGGCAAAAGCCCTTTTCGGAGGCACATTTCACCCGTGTAGAAGTGCAAAATGCTTCTCTTCGGAGACCCACTTCACCAGAGCTGAAATGCCAAAATTGCTTCTCTACGGAGACCAAAATTGCTTCTCTGCGGAGACCAAAATCGCTTCTCTTCGGAGACCAAAATCGCTTCTCTGCGGAGACCAAAATTGCTTCTCTGCGGAGACCAAAACTGCTTCTCTTCAGAGACCAAAATTGCTTCTCTGCGGAGACCAAAATTGCTTCTCTGCAGAGACCAAAACTGCTTCTCTGCGGAGACCAAAATTGCTTCTCTGCGGAGACCAAAATTGCTTCTCTTCGGAGACCAAAATTGCTTCTCTTCGGAGACCAAAATTGCTTCCCTTCGGAGACCAAAATTGCTTCTCTTCGGAGACCAAAATTGCTTCTCTTCGGAGACCAAAAGACCTCTGCAGAGGCGTACTTCACCTTGCTTGAAGTACCAAAAATGAACCCTTTACTGGGGCACAAAAATCAGAACCTTCTTCAGAAGCTCATTTCATTGTGCGGGAAAATTCATTTTTAAACAAATAAAAGTGATCATTCCCAAAAGTCGGAGTGTTCTTCTGACAGAAAGAGAGAGTAAAAATTTCTCCAAAAAACGAGATATACTCTATTAAAAGCAGAATGATTCCTGCCTCAAAAGTGGAATAGTTATTCTCTAATATAAGAGTATCAGTCTTGTAAAAGCGAGAAATATTGCAATGCACTTGTGGTATGGGGGCAACATTATGCAATTCAGTTACGTTAATAAAAGTAATATACAAGCGACACACCACAAGTTCATTGCAATATCACATAAAGAAGATGTGGAATAAATGCGTTCTTGAAACATAGACAAAAGTTTGTACAAGTAAAAAGAATCGTTTACTCTACACTTCAAATGAAAAACAGATATATTCCTACATACACAAGAATTTGTACAAGAAAAATATCTATTTATTTCAATACTATGAGAAATTTTTACATTGTACAGGTTACAAAAAGAAGCGGAGACCGGTATCCGCACAATCTCCGGTCAATGAATGCAAAAAGCAGAAAAGACAAAATCAAACTCATTTCTCCTTCTTCCCACCCTTGGAGCTTTTACCCGGCCTGGTAATTAGTTTCGTAGGCCGTATCAGAGAGGAAGGAGAAAGAGACTCAACCGGATCGATCTCTGCTTCATCCCCAGCAGCAGAAGAACTCTTCTTTCCTTTCTTCGAAGCCACACGTTTCCCCTTCTTCTTGGAAGAAGACTCACTCCCCGGAGTAAGAAATGTAGAAAGTTTTGTGTCGTAGTCAAAAGATTGCTCCGGGGTCTTCTCGCTATCTTCCAGATCTTCTGCTTTCTGCTCCTCGGAAGCAGGTGGTTCGTCCAAGCCTTGAAGGGCTGCTATCTGTTCTTCCTGTGGACCTGGTTGAGAAGCTGGAAGAGAAGTAACTTGAGAAGGAGGAGGAACGACAGCTGAAGAAGGAGAAGTTGGTGCAGTTTCCGGCACATCCGCTGCATAATAAAAGAAATCAAAATCAGTATTCTCCGAGGAAAAAGAAGACAGTGGATCGTCAAAGCTTAAGTAAATAAGTAAGAAGTTCGTCGAACTCGGTTGAATCGAATAAGAAATTCACTGAATTCGTCTCGTCAAAGTTACCTGGAGAAGCCGGTTTAGCGAGATCAATCTCAAATTCCCGAGCCTGAAAGTCCTTCATTGCCTCTTCTTCTGTAGGAGTGGTCACAACTGGATGTGAAGGATGAGAGCTGGAATCCATAATGTTTGCATCAGCCGAAGTGGAAGTATGAACAGGAGCAGTTAAAGGAGCTTCCTCTTTTGAAAACTCTTCTCCCAGTGATTCAGCCCGCGCTTTAGCAAGCTGTTCCTTCCCTCTAACAAGAGCGGTGCGAGCCTCATCATCAAGATAGCGAGCCTCAAATTTTGCTTCCTCAAATTTTGCTTCATCATAGCCGGCACCTTTAAACATATCAAGTGCGGCTTCCCACACTTCAGCCAGAGTGATTTCATAATCTGGACCAAGAAAAGCAAGGCTCCCACGACCCAGAACGCAGTGTAAATAAAAGTCGAATAAGGTAGAACTGATGTTTGCTTTCGTTGCCTCATGTGATTACTCAGCCGCTTCTTTTTCGGTAATGGCAGCAACCCTACCAGTAATAGCCTCATCACGAGCTGTCTCAGCTTTAGCAAGTCGAGACTTTAGTAACTCAATCTCCACGTTCTGGGAGGTGACTTTTTCCCGCAGTTCGGCATTTTCTATGCGATACTTCTCATTAACGTTGTGATATCCCGGAATTTCGAGAAGTTTAAAATGTGATAATCTCTTAATTTAAATTATTTTAATTGATAATATTGTTATTTCAAATATAAATAACCAAATAATAATAATGTGATGTATTAATTATGATATAGATTGAATTATAATAAGGATAATTATTTAATTATGTTATTTTATAAATTTGATTTTAAAATAGATTTATCATTTCCAATATTTAATAGTATTGTTTAAATATATATATATATATTGTCTTGAGTAGTTTTATATCAATTTCAAAGTTAATAATATGTTTATTTAAAAATATAAATGTTGAGTTGATTTTTAAATTGGATTTTAAAAGTCAAATTTGAATTTGAATCTGGATTTAAATTTGAATCTTTAAAGATAAATATTTTAATATATTTGGTTATAAAATATATGAACAAGGCTTTTATTTAAAATAAGATTTGTTTTACAATATTTTCTTTAAAAGGAATTTTATTCATATAAATTTAGAAAGTGTTTATTTAATAGTAAATAAATACAAAAGATATGTTTACACTTAAAAATGAATTAAAAATATTGTATATAATTTTATTAGGATATAAATGAGTTTTATTGTATTTCTTTTAAAGGTTTTATTTATTTATAATATAGAAAAGCATTTATTTAAAAAGATATGTATTTATCTATTTAAGAAATTTATATAAAAAAGCTTTTAAAACTCTTTTTAAAAATAATATAAAAATGGAAAATTACAAGTGTTAGTTTTATATGCATCATAAATACATGTGTAAGGTAATCAACTAATGTATGTGACAAGTGTCATTTTTATTATCATTTTCTTTGATTTTTTAATAAACCATAAATTAAGTTATATAAGCATACCTCTCTATTTTCTTTTTCTTTTCTTATCTTTTCATTTGCAAAAACAAAGACAAAAACTAAAACCAAAAGAAAATTTATCAAACCCGAAATGATCTCCACAGCCCAAAGTAGAAATTCATTTCCAAACTCAAGAATCAAAACTGAAATGATCTTCTTAAACAAAAAAATCTACAACCTGAAATCTTCTCAAACAAAAACTGAAATCATTTCATTCTTAAGTCTGAAATCAATTACCCTCAAACCTGAATTCATTTTCAAAAGCTCAAACTCAGATTCAATTGCCTGAAACCACATTTCAGATCATATCAAAGTTCTGTAAATCACCAAAGATTTGTAACCATTTGTTCTTTCAAGACCAATCATCATTTCCAAGTGCATGCAAGTTTTCAAAGCTTACAAATTCCAGAATTCATGGTTTTCAAGTTTTCAAAACAAGCTCTTCGGTTTTAAAGAAATGAAGCAATTCAGTTTCAAAAGTTTCCAGTTTTCAAAGATCACAACATTCCAGTTTTTCCAAAACTCTCTGCCTCTTTGAAATAGGTGAGTAAATTTATTTTAAAAACAGTTTAACCTGATGATTATACTTGATTTCTGTGATAGATTAAATAGTTTATATGGATCTGATATGAATGCATGTATTGCCTCTGTTCTCTGTTTTATAACCAGTGAGTAAACCTAACTTTAAAAACAGTTTAAATCTGTTACTATGTTTGATATGCCTGATAAATGTTCTAGTAACATGATATGAAATGTTTACTTGAATATTGGATGTGAATGTATGTTTACATAAGAGTTTGAGCTTCTCTGTTATTTTCCTGAGAATAAACATCACTTTAAAAAGCTAAATTTGTTTAATACCCTGTTGTATGTGATAAATCCTTGTAGTTTATGTTGTGAAATGTTGCATGAATATATGATTATGCTTGCATGTATATGTGTATAAAGTTGAATTGTGTGCATGTCTGTATCTTGAGTATACATGACTCTGTTTTCATTTCCAGCAGGCTAAATATGTTAAAAAATTCAATTTCTCATTCCCTAGTCTCTTTTAGGTTAGGATCTTAAAAAGAAAAATGTTTGTATTAACTAAATTTTGTTTTAAAAATGATCATAAGTATAATTAGTAGTGGTTTTAACTGGGAAAAGAAGATATACAGTAAAATCCCAAAAGCATGTCAAAAATTCGAATACCATGACTTCTTGTTTCACCTACATTAGCAAATTTGTTTTAAAGAACTATGATTTATAAAAATAAAATCAAGATATTTAACTATGAAATTGAGTAGAATTTTGGGTTGAAAGAGAAATTGGGTTTTAATCAAATTCTGGCAAAGCAATCATTAATGGTGGTCGGGATTTGGTCAGGAGAATGCTCGGTGGAGGTGAAGCTCGAGAAAAATGAGGTGGGAATTTATTAGTCACCATGGTAGCGTATCGGCGATGAACTAGGGTTTTAGGGGGAGTTTTGTTAGTCTGTTTGTCGAAGCAGTTTCAACGTGGATGGGAGACCGGAATCGATCGCGATAAGTGGAAGTTACTCGTCAGGATATGGCATTGTTTCAGGTTGATCGGCGAGGTTGGTCGAAGTCTGAGTCGACGGCGGAGTGATGTTTTCTGATCGATGTTGGTTCCAGAATTTGGTCATTTTGGTTCGATTTTGTTGCCGAGGTGATATCGTCGATCTGGGCTTGGATTTGTGATCGCGTGGGTTAGTGGAGACGTGGAGGAGCATCGCGATGATCGACGTTGGCCGGAGTTGCCTGTGCACGTGCACGTGTGCACGTTTGGGGGTCTGGGTTTGTTTGCGTTTGGGGAAGACGAGTTCGACTCGGGTGAGGATTCGTGAAATTTGATTTACGACTTGAAGTGAATGAATGTGCAGAGGGACTCGAGGAAGACTCGGGGTTTTAGTGATGTTACTCGGGTTTTCTTTGTTCAGACTCGGGTTTTGATTGTTTAAGTATTCCAGGTTTTAAATTAAACAAGATTTATCAAGTTTTCCAAAGGTTTTAAATGTTAAAATTAAATGTTTAATTTGTTTTATTTAAATAAATTTTATATCTTTAATTATTTATAAATGTTTTTCTAATGAAGACTAAATGATGTAATTAAGTATTTAATTAAGATAAAAGAATTTATCTTAAATTAATTAAGGTTGTAATTAATTAGGATAATTAATTAGTGGGATTAATTAAAGTTTATCACTTAATGTAAAATAAAAGGGTAATTACTTAATATAAGCAATTAATGGATAATAAATGTAATTATTTATGGAAAATTACTTAAGGAAAGTAATTAGAGAATAATTACTTAATGTAATTAATTAGGGGTTAATCACTTGATATTATTAATTAAAGGATTAATAAATATAATTGATTTGAAGTTAATTAATTAAAGAGTAATTAATTAATTAAAGGATTAAAGTTAATTAATAATGTGATTAATTATTTGTTAAGGAAATTAATTAAAAGAGAGTAATTAATTAAGGAAGTAATTAATTAATTAAGGGTTGATTAATTAAGATTAATTAATCAATAATAATGATTAAAGAGTAATTAATTAATATAATTAATTAAAGGGTTAATTAATTAAAATAAGTAACTAATGTGTAATTACTTAATGTAATTAATTTAAGAGAATATTTACTTTATGGAAGTAATTAAGGATTAATTACTTTGATAATTAATTAGAGTTTAATTAATTAATTAATGTGATAAATAAATGGATGTAATTAATTAATAAATAATTAGTGGGTAATTATTGAAGGATAATTTCTTAAGTAATAGTAATTATGATTAATTAATGTTTGTAGTTAATTAAAGATTAATTATTTAATTAACTAGAAGATAATTAATTTATGAAGTAATTGGAAGATTATTAATTAATATAATTAATGAAATTAATCAAGTTTGATTAATAAAGGTGATTAATTAAATTATGATAAATTAATTATAATTAATTGAGGATTAATGTAATTAATTATAGTTAATTAATAAATTAATTAATGGAAGCAAATGAAGGATCATTAATTATTTAATGATAGTAATTAAAGGTTAATTACTGTATATGGTTAAGAATAATTACTTGAATGTAATTAAAGTATAATTAATCAAGAAAGATTTATTAAGGAAGATCATCGAGAGATGATTAATTAATTAATTTGAAATTAATTAATGTTAGTAAGCAGGATTAAGATAATCCAAGTGATTAAAGAATAGTAATTAATTTAATTAAAGGTTAATTAAATTGATATGGAGTTAATCAATTCTGTTTTTGAATGATTGATTAATATTGGATGATTGATATTGGGTGATTGGTTGATATTGGATGATTTGGATATCTCTGATATATGTGATATGCTGCTTTATGAGAGGAATGTTGATATGAATTATCTATTGTGATAATGTGATTTATCTATCTGTTTATATCATCCTGAATATAAGTTTAAATGTTTAAACCTTTAAACAACTTGGCCTTAAAAGATACGTTTTGGATTTCGATGAGACCGGGATCGGGTTTCCGTATACCGGATTTCCAGGTCTGGAGACCCGAATACCACATCGATCCAAATTAACGATAGGTCGTGAATCAAGTGAAGATGAAGATTCAGAGTGCAAGGGTTATTGTCGTTAACTCTGAGGGTGATTCCAAAACGAGTGTAATGAGATAATGCCTTCGGTTTCGTTCGAACCCGGAACGAACTTGTATGGATTGAATGCTTTCAGCACATCGTCAGGCGGACGATGAGCATTCTAAGTGATATGTTCTGATTAAAGGTAATCGTAACCTTAAGCCTCACAAACCGGGAATGGCTAAAACAGGGGAGGTGCAGCAAGGTTAGTGGGTAGCACCCAAGTAGGACAAGATTACCTCTGTCTAGAAGTCCCTTCTTATTTCGGCTTAGTGTGTGCGGTTGCTGATCCCAACCGTGAGGTATCTTGTGCGGGAATTATCCAGTAAGGGATGTTCCGGCCTTGTGTTGCAGAGGATTGGGAGTGATCCTCGGTACGGTGATCTAGGCCACGTACTGTGACGGGCGGTACCCCGGTAGCCCTGCCATTGTATGGAATCCAAACTCCAATAAGTGCCGTACGTATTAGTTGTGCCCAACTATGTTGAAATGTGAGATGTAAGCATTTCAGCTATTTCTATATTTTACTTGAAAACCCTAGACCCTATTATAATAAAATCAGATTTCCTATCAAATGTTTTGGTTAGCGTAAGGTAAAAACTTTTCCACGTTTATGTGTGGGAAGTCTTACGTGATACCTTTGTTTTCAAAAGGGTTTTGAAGTTAAGCAAGTTTAACCCGTTTACTCACACCAGACCCATGTCTGACCCAAGTGTTTATTTTCTGTTTTATAAACTCTTGGGTACTCAAATTTTTACATTCAGGTTAGCCTTGACGAATTGTGGAGGAGCAATGGAGCAGGAGGCTTCAGCGTTGTAGATATAGATAGTAGTTTCCGCTGTGTTGATCTTGTTTAGATCTTTGTTTGTATTGAGATGTAATAACTAGACAGATGTTTATAACTGTCTAGTATATGATGTGAATCTGTGTAACTCTGATAAGTGTTGTATATGATACTATGTAATATTTATGTGATATAATATATTTTGTTCGTTTCCGCTGTGAGTATTTGTGGTTGTTTCTTTTCTCTTCTTTTCTTTTCTACTTCTCACCCCTTTCTTTCTTATTAGCGATACGACTTTCTATGGAGAGAAAGTCGTGGTCGTTACAGTAACGTGCTGTTCGGCGGCAAGCTTCATTTCTACATCTCTTTGTGCAGCATGTGCATCCCGCACTTGCTTCTGAAAGACTTCTTCTTTTTGAGTATATGATGCAGAAGAAGAAGCGAGATTTTCCTTAAGCTGCTTAACTTTAGACGCAAGCTTTGCATTGTCGTCTGCAATGCTCGTCATCTCCGCGTCATGCTGCTTACGCCATTTGTCCCATTCTGATTTATCGTTCTCCATGGTCATCATCGCCTCAAGGTTAATATGGTTGACCCTTTGAAGTTCATCAACCAACTTCTGCCATCCAGACATTCTTTCAATATCAAGCTTGACAGCATCGACATTTCTCAGTATTGCCTGCTTATCAATGGGAACCAAATCTAAGTCAAAACGGACTCCTCTTAGACACCAATTCGGAAATCGGCTCTGAGCGTTGGAGGGCCGTCTTTAACTTGATATTGTGGCCTGTTAATAATGGTTTGAATATCAGATTCCTTTAGAGGAGGAGAACCGGCCGGAATGTCAGAAGAAATGGGAGCGTTAGTCTTCTCAGAAATAGCAGACGCGTCACTTGGCTTAGACCGTTTGCTCGATTCATCAGTAATATGAGTCTTCCCTTTGTCATCATAAGACTTTCGCTTATGAGAGTCGTAAGTTCTGTAAGAAGAATCATATCGATCAGCATCTCTTCTTCTCTGCCGCTGCTCATAATCCCATTTTTCTTGAGCCTTCCTTTGGGCCCGTTCCTCATCTGTCTCTCTCTGGTCACCAAGATATTTCCTGAAGTCATAGGATCCACGGCCTCCATGGCGCTGAAATGAGTCATAATATGAGCCGGAGCGTCCCATCAGAGAATCTGAAAAACAGAAAATAAGTAAAGCTTAGAAATTTCCAGGAAGAAAGAGTAAATGCTTATAAGTGCAGAAAAATCCTAAGTGTGTGCGGCGTGCGAACTACGTGCGTCGAACTAAAAACCACTTTTTTGTGTGGGAACGGAGACGAAGGGTGTAGAAGGCGTCGAGGTCTGTTTCAAAGAGGAAGTCGCTTCAATGACAGGAGAGTTCGCCTTTGGAATATTATCCTTGAAAAGCTCTTGAGAAGTTATCATTATGTCACTCAAGTCATCAAAGGTGTCATCATTATGATGCTCAGCAGAATTCTCCTTCTCAACTTCCACATCAGTTGATTTTTCAGAAACTCGAGGATTTTCTTCCTCTTCGATAATTGGGGCAAGTGCCGACTTGCTGACTGACCCTACAACATTAGTGGACGCAGAACACTTTATCAAAGCAGCCTCTACGACGGGTGCTTCTGATTCAATTTCTTCTACATAAGCTGGGGCATTCGAGGCCTCTGCTCGAGAGCCTGAGGCAGCTAACGTTTCCGCATCAGAACTAGAAATTTCATGAATCTGAGTGGAGCGGGAAGGATGTAAGAGTCCAAATTCATGGAGGAACTCATCTTTCAATAGGAATTGAACACTCCTCTCCTCAACCGGCACGGCCATAAGCCTCTCAAAGGTAGTCTTGTGACGAGGTTCCCTAGAGGAGGGAGGGAGCGCTGAAATAGTAGAAAAAGAAGTTAACACTTGACAATTTGGACTTCAAAGAATTTAGAAAACACAGGGAAAAGATAGATAATCGTACTTCCCACTCTCCAAATGGCGTAAAATCCCAGGGGACAACGAACAAAGAAAAATTGGCTCAGAAACCCAGGAACGCTCTTGGGAAGACCAATAATCAGTTTACGGTTCCTGGCGCTCCTTACAACTGTGATAGAGGGATTGTCTTTGTTCTTTGCAAATGAGCACAGGAAGCAAATTTCTCCAAAACTGGGAAAACGGTCCAGCGTTCTCCTAAAAAGCACACACAGTCCCAGCAGGATGGCGTAGCCATTAGGGTGTAGTTGAAAAGGGGAGATAGATAATCGAAGGAGAAGTTCTCGAAGATAGTCATTAAACGGAGGAATCGCTCCACTCAAGCACATTTGGCGGTTCACTGCGACAAAGCCGTGGGGCGGCCTATCAGCAGTGTCATTCACTCCAGGGAGCAAAGCGTCAGATTCAGCAATGCCAAACTGGGTGCATAGTTGACGGAAGACTTTATGATTCAGGATGGTAGGAGTCCTTTCCGGGGGATCATTCAAAGGGGTAGCAATTGGAAAAGCTTCTCCAGCTGGTTCCAAGTCTTCTTGATCAGATGCCATTCTACACAATCAGCTGAATGTTCAAAAGTGAAGGTGCACGTTTCCTAAAAGTGTGAAGTGTTGTGCAAGACTAATGAAAACAAGAAAAAGCAAGTATAACTGGAATTAAACTAACTGACAATCAATCGATTACGAGATTTCAGAACTTGTTAATACTCAAGTGCAGTGTTAATGCAGACAAATCAGTTTTAGTTTACCATTACGATTTTGCTTTAATACTTCACTTGAATTGGTTATTGTATAGCATCTCACTCATACAGTTCATTTAATTTAATTTAATCTTTATCAGCTAATCTGTCATTCGATGTGGGCAGTCGGTGGCAGTATATTCGTCCCGGTTTTTTGTAAATGTTATAACAGGCAGTTAGAATTATTGACAATCTACAAAAGAATGCAACAAAGTTCAAACAACTCAAGTCTCAACATTCGAGGCAGTGGAAGATTTGTTCAAGTTGTAACTCGATCACGACTTAGCATGGGTCAGAATTTCCTAAGTTATAACTCGTTCACGACTTAGCATGGGTCAGAATTTCCTAAGTTATAACTCGTTCACGACTTAGCATGGGTCAGAATTTCCTAGGTTATAACTCGTTCACGACTTAGCATGGGCTAGAATTTCCTAAGTTCTAGCTCGTTCACGGTTTAAAAGATAAGACAGTTTGAAACCAAGGCTTTGCAAATGTCCAAGGCATGTTCTCTTAAGTCAGATCATTCAAGTCCAAGAATTCGAAGCAATGGAGTCTTAAGTTCTTAAGTCGTTCAAATAAATTCGTGAGTTACGAGTTAAGGACTATCTCGTTCGCGACCTAGTCATTCACATGTGCTCGCAAGTTGAGGATTAAGTGCTAACTCGCCAACGGTCCATGAGAAATTGCAACAAGATAGGTCGTTAACTTTTTAGGTCGTAAGTAGCACAAAAGAAAAGTCAAAATAACATTTTTCTAGCTCGGCAACGACCTAAACCCAATGCTGCAGTGAGCAACCAGAAAAGTTAAGTCGTGCGCGATCTAAGATGAGAAAGTGTTAGGTCGTTCTCAGGGGATCTCGAACTATCTCCTACTCAAACCAAGGCATCGGTTCCTCTCTTCAAATCCCTTCCTCCACTAAGAATCCCATTCCTCATAAATCAGCCAACCTAATGCACTGAAACTCTTCCCCTTCTTCTCACAAATCACCGAAAGCCAAATCAAACCACTTCGATTTCCTCGGCGATCAATTGAAACGAAAATCGTGAAGCAAGGCATAAGGTAATCGAAATTGATAGTTCGGTGATAGTTGAGGATTGAATAGAGAATGGGATCACTTACGCAATATGAAATTGAAGATGATCGATGAACGAGTAGTTGGATTCGCCTTTGAGAGCTTGAAATCTTGTTAATGGCAGAATGAAAGTTAAGTCAGATGAAATGAAGGAGGAACGACCTAAGATATTTGTACCCTAGGGCAATGAAATGCGAACCGGCATTTCACGACCTAATTCCTTGCTAAGTCGTTCACGACATAACACCTACGAGCGCGAGAGAAGATCGAAGCACACGACCCACGACCTAGGCGTGTACTTCGAGGGGAAAATGTTAACTCCTCTTTAGCAACGACCTACGAGTTAAGAAATGGATGACTCAGATTACCGTGATTCAAGAAGCTAACGAGTTAAAAAGCCTACGACCTAAGTGGTCTTGATGACTTACGATTTAATGGCTGAAAGAGGATCTATGGCTCGAACGACTTACGACCTAGCGATTGAAGAGAACTTACGACCTAAAAGCTTCACGAGTTAGCGGACTACAACCCACAGTGGTTTATGACTTAACAAGTTTACGACTCAGTGGATGTACGACTTAAGAGCTTCACGACTCAACGAGTTAAGCTACCTGCGACTTAAGAAATCAAGAGGTTTCCGACTTAACTACTCAGCGAGTTAAAGTCTATACGACTCAAGGGATCTACGACTTAAAGAGTTAGACAACTTACGACTTAAGAGACTCAGTATTTAGCTTAAGTCGTCCACGATCTAACAATGTACGAGTTAAAATGCCTGCGAGTTAAGAAGTCTGCGACCTAAAATATCTACGACCTAGGACTCAGCGACTTAACTTGCCCAGCGACCTAACTACCTTAAAGAACCTTGCGACCTAACTGCTAAAGGGACATTGCGATCTAGCAATGTTGCGACCTAAAGATCTACGACTTAAGGGATACGCGACTTAGGAGTAAGTCGTATACGGGTTAAGGACTTGCCAACTCATGGTTTGCTATAAGTCGCCAGCGACTTAAGACTTGGAGAGGACCAGATCAGGAACAACTACAACTCTCTCAATTCCGACTTACGACTTACTACTTGGAGCAAACCACGTACTTCATCGCTGCATTTCCTAAGTCGCTTGCGACTTACGACCTAGCTTAGGTCGTACGCGACCTAGGACTTAGCGTGTTTTCTGCCTAGAACTCAGAGCTGCTCCTATAAATACCCCATCACTTCCAACATTGAGGGGACTTTTTGGCAATTCATTTCTTCAAGCGTCCATACTCTGCTGCACTGAAAATTCACTCAACAAGTAAAGATCTTCCAACACTCAAGGCACTACAACAAGCTTCGTGAAGGACTTCATTCATCCGATACGGATTTAGCAAGATTCACCACCGAAGATTAAGCTAGTAGTCTAGATTGTTGTGTGATCAAGTTATATTGTATTTGACAAGTGATTTGTATCGATTTGTAACCGAATCAGCAATAAAAGATTATAAAGTGGACGTAGGCTCAATTACGGGCCGAACCACTATAAATCTGTTGTTCATTTACTACTTTTCTGCTATTTTCAGCTTATATTCTGTTCCCGTACAAACGGGTGGTGCTTTCACAATTCTATTACACACACCGGGTGTTAGCGTTCACTTTTTACCGTTAACATATATACTGTGTCTAAGTAACCTATTACTGTAAATATATATGCTGTAACAAAAAAAAATCAAACATAAACTTGTATAAACATATATACAGTCAGATAATAAACTAAAGTAGACAATTATGTATAGATCCATATCCTCTGACATATATAACAAATACGTACAGCATAAGCTTATATATCTAACTAATATATACTAACCTATATCAACAGATTATAGAATAATGTATAATTTTATACTCATATAAGCAAATATATATAAACTAATATTTTATGATAGGAAGGGATCTTACGGCAGCCATGGATGGGGAAGAGAAGGAGGCTTCGGGTCGCGACAAGGAAGGGCGAGCAGCGCGAAGGTTGTGGGGCTAGGGAGTGGTGGCGGCAGCTGAGAGGAGAGGTCGGTGCCATATTGGGTGGATCAGGGCGGTGGGTGTTGCGCCGGACGCACGGCCGAAGGGAGCACGGTGTCGGCTTCGGAAAGGAATGGATTGGCTACAAATAATATTTATATAAATTTGTCAAGGACGAGCAGATCCGGGAATGGAGAAAACAAAACAAAAAAATGAGAGAAGAGGAGATTAGCAGAGGAAAGAGAGGCTGGGGAAATTAAAAGAATGAAGGAGCAGAAAAGGAATAGGTAAATAAATGATTCAAAGTGAAAAAGGAAGTGACAGGATATGATATCTATAAATTTATTTCAAAGTAACATAAGCCACAAATCAGATCAAAAGAAAATTTTAATAGAAACGGCTGTCCATTGATTCAGCAAGGTTGTTAAAGCAATTAATATTTGCTTGGATGACACGGTTCAAAGTTTGAAAAGCAAAAGAAAATAAAAGGTTGCGGATTCGGTACCGATACGGTTACCGATTTCGCAGGTTCCGGTACATACCGGACTTCAAAATACAGAATTGAATATACCGTAGGGATCAGAACGACGAGACGATCAAAATGGTATACATATATTGGTGGCCTGATTATCCGATCAAAAGTCGATAATCGGTACCAGAAAATGCTATAAATTTGCTGAAAATAAGATAAACTTAGCAATAACAGTCAGAATTTGATGAAACGAAATATGACGTCTTGCTTAGAAGATGATTTACAAATTTTCTATGTAAAAATATTCAGGTTTGGAAAATATTTTGTTACCATCAATTTTTAACTGATTGAAATTAAAATAGAATTACACAATAAAATTTACTTTCATATTTTCTGATGAAAATTTACCATTTGCTATATTGAAATAGACGTATTCCAAATAATAAATTTTTTATTTCGAGTTTTATTGTTTAAATTTCACTAAATTTCAATTAAATATATTATTAAAACTATTAAAATTTATGGGTCGTTACACTCTCCCCCACTCAAAACTTTTCGTCCACGAAAAGGAAGGAGGTATGAGAATAGAAACAACCAGAAATAAAAGTAGATTGAAAGTCAAGATAAACAATTAATTTAAAACTATATAAATTTTACTTGAAATATTTATTTGAGAACTTCATTTGCAAATTAATTATCTTTAATATTTTGATACCTTTCAAAACCTATCTTGTAAAATTTCTTGCTTCCCTTATAAATACCATTTATATGTTTAAATAACACCTTTATAATTATATGAAAATGTTTGAAAGCAATTATTTACATTATTACTTATATTTACAAAGAAGCTATTTGAAAACATTAAACCCATAATTCATAAATTTATTAATTTATCTCAAGATACTTTTCAAATATTATTAATAAATCACTAATCATTTTCTTTAAATATGTTGTATTTAATTAATAACTTCAAAATATTAATAACACTAATAATTTACTATTAAACCATGAAGTATATAAATAAACAATTTTTTTTAAAAGGATATATTCAAGAAGTAAAAGAAGGAGGATTTGGAAAAACAGAATATAGGTGAATAAATAAAGCTGAGCAGATAAGGTAGATTCAAAAGACTAGTATCGGGCATGAATAATTAATTTAAACCTTAAGACTTTCAATTTCAAATATTAATACAAAATTTCTTTGTTGGAAATACTTTTATAATAAATACCTTTATAATAAAATACTTTTATAACAAAGCACTTTTATATCGGAACAAATTTTCCTTTCAAAAATACTTTTATAACTCGATGTCTTAACAAGTTTATCCTCGTTCCTGTAGACTATGGCAGTGCGTTGATCAGGTGCAAAGCTAGAATTCTCCAGGTACTTAGTAGACTTGTTTCAACACCAGTGAAAATACTGGAAAACTAAAAAAACAGATATGGAAAGTACAATCCAAACAAAAAATCAACCTTTGTCTAACCATGGATCGCAGATACACAAAGGTTACACCTGGGTCCCCCAGGAAACATCCGTATCCATAAGCTTTCTCAGCCCTGCGAATTGCGCCATGATGACTAGTAGACCGCAGATACACAATGGTTACGCCTGAATCCCCCAGGAAACATCCGTATCGGTAAGCTTTCTCAGCCCTGCGGATTTCGCTACTAATACGACCTACATAGATCACATGATACATAATGGTTACGCCCGAATCCCCTAGGAAACATCCGTACCCCTGGGCCATCCATCCAGGTGAATTACGCTATGCAGTCGTGCTCATAAGACCATGGGTAACGCCATGGAATTCGATGGAAATTCGAGTATCATATCCGGAAAACCAAAAATCAGAGAAATATTGATAAAATGAATCCACAATGTGGCCACAAAGCAGATATCAAGAAGAAGGCACTTTCCATATCTTTACTTCGAAAATATGTATCATATAGTACCTTTTCAAATCACTTTCAAATATCATACTTATATAAAGTCCATTATATATAAGATTTTATTTTCAAATCAAATACCTTTCCAAAATCAATAGTATATCAAATCACACTTATATAGACATCAATTATATAAGATTTCACTTTTCAAATTGAGTACCTTTTCAAATCTATAGTTTTCGAGTCAACCTCATACTTATACAAACCAAATTTTTATATAAGTTCGAGAACTCCCAAATCAGGTATTTAGTAAAAAATAAGGTTCTCAAATTTCAATTTGTTTCAATATCAGTTCAGTTTCAAAATCATATACAATCCCACCAAATTATTTCTTCTCAATTTAAATATCTTTAGTTTTAACGTTTCCAACATAATAAATTTAGAAAATAAATCCAAATTTCCAAATCAATATAATTTAAGTCAACCAATTCATTTCCAAAATCAAATGTTTTCAAAATCATCTTATACTTACATAAGGTCCATCTTATATAAGGATCAAATTTTACAAAATAAATTTCGCTGTATGAAGAGCCATATGGGATTGAATATCTTTGCTTTTATGGGTTACATACCTTTGTAATTTAAATTGGAAATTTTCTTTTAGTAAGCAAAGATATTCTAACCTGACAGCTTTCAATTTTAGCGTCCAAAAATATATCACTGATATTAGAATATAAGATGTACATACATCATCAATTCGAAAAATCACATTTGATCGCTCGCTCGATCACACATGTTCGCTTTCGAACTAGTATTGTCCATTCGACATCCCTAATGCGGATTTCGATATGGTTTCTCGACTAGAAGCCATCAGTCTCCTTGCATAGCCATATACTATGATAGAGAATTCTAGAATCAAGCCCAAAATCCATATCAAATATTCGCCATCAAGAATCGAATGAAAAATCCTAACACAAAATGGTGTAATTCACCTCAAACTTGTGTACTCAAACCTGGATCAAATTAATTATGCAAATAAAACAGCATACGTACAACTTATATATTTATTCCAACTTGCTAAATATAGTTTCATAAAGATGTTACTAAGTTAAAACATTTAAACTAAACTTTATTCAAATATTTTGAAGACCAAACTCTTTCCAAAACATTTCAAATCTAAATTTCATATTAGAAAATTTTAAAATTGCCTTATTCATTTACTTAACAAAACAGTTTGAACTTATTTAAATCATATTACTACATACTTTAACATACATACCAAACTTATATACTTTATACTTTTCAAAATTTCTTAGCTTTGAAAAGTTAAACTTGATTTGGAAGTGCTTGAACCTTCAAAATAGTTGAAGAAATCATTTTCAAATTCAAGAGTTGGAAATCAGCAACAAATCAGTAAATCATTTTTAATAGATAGGGTTATATCAAATCTGAAACTCGAGGACTGAACACCGGCTTACTTCAAATCATTTCAAATATATATATATATATATACATATAACTTTCGAATATCAAATCTTACTTCGGAATTTGAAATCAAAATTGGTTTCGCAAAATCACTCGCATAGCAATGCTACTAAAGTGGCCTCTCCCCTACTCTAAAACTCGAAAATCAATGTCGATGATGCGTGCACTCATCACCAAAATTATTTTCCAGCGACATAAGTGAGTTCTGGACTTCTATTTTCTCAAACTTCTTTTGAAATTTCTTCGAAATCATTCGAAACTCATTAAAATCATTTGAAACATTTCTTATTCAGAAAATACTTTTAAATCATATTATTATTATATATTTCAAAATCTTAAAACCAATTTCAAAATACTGGAGTTCAATTCTCGAATTTCAAATTTAAAATCCTTCAGTTATAAATCATTTTTAGATAAATCAAATTCTTATATAACTTTCAAAATTTCAAATCCTTTCAAACTTCAAATTCTCATTTTTAAAAGGTATATATAATCCTTATCGAAAACATTTTCACTTTTATATATATAGAATAAAATCATATTTATCAAGATAATAATTTCGATATATAAAACAATTTCTAAAGTACAAACAAGCCCGATTTTCAAAGGATGATTTAAGGATGGATTTCAAAACAAAGATAGAGATTCAGATTAGAGGGACTCTAATCAAATAGAATTCTGATTCAAAGATAGGCTCAATCGACGATTAGGTAATTAAATTACAAAAATAGAAGATGGATATACTTATATAAATCGGGGCGACTTAACCGGTCAACCGTGATTTCACAACAAGATCGGTATAGAACTCTGAGGCAAATCGACATTTGATCGCCAGAGATAGAATTCGCCACAATAAGAGATAGCAGCATCTGAACCGATGATACTGAAATCTTCGGTGAATCGATGCCCGTAGTAAAGGAGTTTCACCCCTTTACAAATCATTTAATGGAGTTATGGAATACTCCAAGATCAAAGAATACAAATAGGGGAGACAAGAATAGACTTCGGAACCGAGGGACGTTCCAAAATTCAAAGGAACTTCCAATTAAGAAAAATAAATTCAAGCTCGAATGAAAGTGATTCCGCAATTAAATTTACCGTGCATGCTAAGGTTTGCCTAGAGCCAAAGCTCTGATACCAACTGTAACGACCCACTATTTTGGACCATTCGCATCCGCACATGTCAGACTTGAATTGCTCAAAATATCAGATTGTTAATTTAAAATTTGGCAAAACTCAGCATATACAGTAAATAAATCAATCACAGAATCATAGACACAGAGTAATACAATAATACGCAGCGGAATAGATAAAGTAGTAGTTCATGAAGCTACTATATAAACATCAGAGTTAGAAATAAAATACAACAGAATATCTCAAATGCAGTGAAGTCTCCAGTACAACAGATGACTTCTCTGAACAAATCAACTAGAAGAGCTGAAAGCTGAGGCGATAGTTGGATCTCCAAAGGAAGCTCCAAACTCCAAGGTGAGTCTCAAATGCTGTATGGCTCGGTTTGACCCGAGCGTAAAGCAAAACACAAAACACTCGAGTCAGGATTAACATTCTTATATCAATAAATCCTACTCAAGTGAAATATCAATTGAAATACAAGTAACTTAAAGGATGTTTGGGATAACCATCCTCTAAGGACCTGGGGAACTATCTACAAGGTAGAAATATACACTATAACACCGTGGTCATTCCAAATTAATTTATACTTCAAAACCAAAATATCATTTCATTTAAAATATATCTATTTTCCAAAATAGTATATATAGGTTAAATAATTTAAAAGTAAAGTATTTAAAATTTCCTCAAGTCTCACAAATCGATTCAAATCAACTCAAATTCCAAATTCAAATTTATTCAAAGCTCAATTCATCAATTCAATTCAGTTCTAAATAGACCATTTAAATTTTCAATATATTTCAAAGCTTTAATATTCAACATTTCAAAGTTAAATTTAACAGTTTCATATAGCTCTTGATTTAACTTCATTATTATTTAATCAGGGAATATTCACTTAATAAATTCAATATCATTTAACTAGCCTTAAATTCTATTTTTACTTAATATTTCCTTAATTTATTTAAACAAGAAATATTCATTAAATTTCTTAAATCAACCCAAGTTATAAATCATATCTTAAATCTCAATTTCATTAAGTTTCAAATCGGTTTAATTAAATAAAATTCTTTAATGAATACAATTTCAACTAAATTCAAATTATCTTCCCAATCTTAACTTATTCAAATTATTACCAAAATCTATTTTGAAATATAAATTTTATACTTAAACATATTATATGTATTAAATCCAACTTAATTAAATTTAATATCATTATTAAATCTTTATATATCATTACCATTTATATATAATAATTTAAGAATCAACCTTTATTAAAACCATATATTTCTTTCCAAAACCATAGAATTTATTTTCAAAACATTTAAAGGGACCAACTGTGCCTGTATATAACTTCATATCATATGGTCAAGTGATACAGATATTTATCATTTCAATCCGTACTTAAATATATACGGGTAGATATCATTTCAACCCGTAATCCCAAATTGAATTCAAGCGAAAATCGCTTGGGTTTATCATTTCAACCCATAACGATTTTCTTCTATTCTAAAGTCCGTTCGGGTATGTATCATTTCAACCCATAGTGAATTCTATACTAACAGGGAACTTGTAGAGTGATAACAGATATGATAATAATATAACAACAATAACATGCATATATCATCTGTATAAATAATAGATAATGGTGTCAGATGTCACAGGTGAACAGATATAGATAATGGCATATATATAGCAATATAAATAACTAACAGTAGTATATTTCAATTGAGGTTTCAATTGAAATCAAATTTAATAAATATAAGAACGCTAAATCATGAGTGATTACTCACATTTTGAGGCTAGAGAGATGAACGGCAATGGAAGCGAATTGTGGATCCAAACACGAATTCCAAAGCGAAATAATATGGGCACGAATTCAACGGACGAAGCTGATAGATAAGAATTGATGAAAACGAATTAGAACCATCAGGATAGAAACATAATATATATATATAATATATTTATTTTCAAATCAGTTTAAATTTAAACTCAAATTAATATATATATATATATATATTTCAAAATCAATGTTTTATATTACAAAATAAAATTTGAAATAGATATACATATATACTTATCAACAAATATGTAACAGCCTACATATATAAAATAAACTATTATAAATCTTTACATTAAAACATGACAAGCTAATATATCCTATATATATATAACTATAAAATTTCACTATAACAAAACAAAACTTAATATACATTTAAACAAGGTAATAAAATATTGTTATAAAGTCTATACCATCACTACACACTAAAACTTTATATATATATAATTTGACAACTTTATATATATAAACAAACAATCAAACTTATGCAACTTACATACATACTGTCAAACTTCATATATAACTAACATTTTACATTGGAAAACTGGCATATAAACACATATAGAAAATAAAATATAAATATACATAATATATTTCGAAATAAGTACTTATGTAGATTTTCAAACATTTTACTTACGCAATAGAACACTATATATATATTGTGGCTAAGTAACCTATTACTGTAAATATATATGTTGTAATAAAAAAAAATCAAACATAAACTTGTATAAACATATATACAGTCAGATAATAAACTAAAGTAGACAATTATGTATAGATCCATATCCTCTGACATATATAACTAATACGTACAACATAAGCTTATATATCCAACTAATATATACTAACCTATATCAACAAATTATAGAATAATGTATAATTTTATACTCATATAAGCAAATATATATAAACTAATATTTTATGATAGGAAGGGATCTTACGGCAGCCATGGATGGGGAAGAGAAGGAGGCTTCGGGTCGCGACAAGGAAGGGCGAGCAGCGTGGAGGTTGTGGGGCTAGGGAGTGGTGGCGGCAGCTGAGATGAGAGGTCGGTGCCGTATTGGGTGGATCAGGGCGGTGGGTGTTGCGCCGGAGGCACGGCCGAAGGGAGCACGGTGTCGGCTTCGGAAAGGAATGGATCGGCTACAAATAATATTTATATAAATTTTTTGAGGACGAGCAGATCCAGGAATGGAGAAAACAAAACAAAAAAATGAGAGAAGAGGAGATGCGCAGAGGAAAGAGAGGGCTGGGGAAATTAAAAGAATGAAGGAGCAGAAAAGGAATAGGTAAATAAATGATTCAAAGTGAAAAAGGAAGTGACAGGCTATGATATCTATAAATTTATTTCAAAGTAACGTAAGCCACAAATCAGATCAAAAGAAAATTTTAATAGAAATGGCTGTCCATTGATTCCGCAAGGTTATTAAAGCAATTAATATTTGCTTGGATGACACAGTTCAAATTTTGAAAAGCAAAAGAAAATAAAAGGTCACGGATTCGGTACCGATACGGTTACCGATTTCGCGGGTTCCGGTACATACTGGACTTCAAAATACAGAATTCAATATACCGTAGGGATTAGCACGACGAGACGATCAAAACGGTATACAGATATTGGTGGCCTGATTATCCGATCAAAAGTCGATAATAGGTACTAGAAAATGCTATAAATTTGCTGAAAATAAGATAGACGGAGCAATAACAGTCAGAATTTGATGAAACAAAATATGACGTCTTGCTCAGAAGATGATTTACAAATTTTCTATGTAAAAATATTCAGGTTTGGAAAATATTTTGTTACCATCAATTTTTAACTGATTGAAATTGAAATAGAATTACACAATAAAATTTACTTTCATATTTTCAGATGGAAATTTACCATTTTCTATATTAAAATAGACGTATTCCAAATAATAAATTTTTTATTTCGAATTTTATTGTTTAAATTTCACTAAATTTCAATTAAATATATTATTAAAACTATTAAAATTTACGGGTCGTTACATATATAGTTTGCTACAAGTGTGATAAGAAGGGTCACCACGCTAATGAATGTCGTTCGGGAGATGGAAAGTCAGTTGTGGGTAAGCAGAATGTGCAGTGCTATAATTGCAACCAGATGGGGCATTACAAGAACAAATGTCCTGAAGGCGCCAAGGCAGGAAGAGGAAAGGTCTTTGCTCTTGAGCCATCATCTTCTAAACCAACTGCCGTTGAGAAAGGAAAGTCTGTGATGGAAGGTACGCTTTTGATCCATGGCATACTAGTTAGGGTATTGTTTGATACCGGAGCATCTCATTCTTTTATTTCTCGATGTTTGGTAGATAAGCTTAACCTAGAACCCTCATATCTAGTTACTTCCTTAAGGGTTGCAAATCCGATAGGAAGGTATGCAATGCTTGGGATGAGGTGTGACAATTTAGAGTTTGATTTGCTAGGCCATACTTTTGAGTGTTGTTTGCATGTGTTTGACTTTAGGGGGTTTGGGATTATCCTTGGGATAGATTGGTTAAGTAAATATAATGCTATGATATTTTGCCATGATAGGAAAATATCACATAGTCACCCGAATTTTAGTGATCGGATAGTTTATAACGTAGAGAACCCTAATTGTGTAATGAATGCTTTATTGGGTATTACGGAGTTAGAGGATGAGTTGCATCGAGTCTTTGTAGTTAGAGAATTCGCAGATGTGTTTGAGCCGATAACTGGGTTGCCACCGAAACGAGTCATTGAGTTTCAGATTGATTTAGTGCCTGGAGCAGAGCCGGTGAGTAGGCCGCCGAGCAGGATGACACCTACAGAGATGAGAGAGTTGAAGGTGTAGTTGGTGGATTTGGAAGGTAAGAGTTTTATCCCACCAAGTAGTTCACTATTGGGAGCTGCCGTTGTATTTGCTAAGAAGCCAGATGGATCGTTAAGGCTGTGTATTGATTATCGTAAGTTGAATGAGAAGACGATAAAGAACCGATATCCATTGCCGAGAATTGATGATTTTTTCGATCAATTAAGTGGAGCCAAGGTATTCTCTCAACTAGATTTGGCGATGGGATTTCTTCAGCTTAGAGTGGCAGAGGATAGCATTCCTTTGACAACGTTTAGAACAAGATATGGATCGTACGAATGGTTAGTTATGCCATTCGGACTAACTAATGCGCCAGCATTCTTTGTGGATCTGATGAATAGGATTTTTCGAGAGCACTTGGATAGATTTGTGTTGGTCTTCATAGATGACATTTTGGTATACACTAAGGATGAGAAGGAGCATGAAGTTCATCCTAGAGTTGTGCTCCAAACGTTAAGGGAACATCAGTTGAAGGCTAAGTTTTCAAAGTGTCATTTTTGGAAGAAGGAAGTGAAGTTCCTTGGTCATGTCATCTCAGGGAAAGGGTTATCTGTAGATCCAACTAAGATTGAGGCGGTGAATAATTGGAATAGACCCGAGATGGTGACCGAGATTAAGAGCTTTCTTGGATTGGCTGGATATTATCGAAGGTTTATCAAGGATTTTTCGCGGATAGCTGCACCGATGACTAAGCTTACGCGAAAAGATGTGAAGTTCATATGGATTGATAAGTGTGAGGAAGCATCCTAGAGCTTGAAACACTTATTGACCCATGCACCGGTGTTAGTGGTTCCAGAGGGGAATCAAGATTTGATTGTTTATACTGATACATGTGGAACTGGATTGGGAGCTGTGTTGATGCAAAGAGGTAAAGTGATTGCTTATGCTTCTAGATAGCTCAGACTATAAAGTTAGGTATCCTACGCATGATTTGGTGTTAGCTTCCGTTATATTTTATTTGAAAGTGTGGAGCCATTACCTATTGGTAGAGAGATTTGAGATTTATACTGATCATAAGTCATTGAAGTACTTGTTCTCTCAGAAGGAGTTGAACATGAGACAGCAGAGGTGGTTGGAGTTTATCGCTACTTATGATTTTGGAATTGAGTACACACCCAAAAAAGGAAACAAGGTGGCAGATGCACTCAGCCGGAAATATCAGGATGCAGTATTGGCTATGATTGTTGAGTGGAAAGATTTGGAAGCATTATCATCTTGTAGTGTGTAGTTTAGATTCAGGGAAGGTTCTAGTATCGGAATTGTTGTATTGTCTTGTTTAGAAGTTAAACCGGTAATGATTGAGAAGATAGATTCTAAGCAAGAGGAGGATCCAATTTTGGCTGAACGAATCAGAAGGTTGAGGGAAGGAACAGAGAGCGATGACCTAAAGCATTTTAGTCTTGACCAAAATGGGTGGTTGAGGAAGAGAGGAAGGTTGTGTGTTCCGATGTAGAAAACATGAGGAAGGAAGTTTTGGATGAGTGCAATCGTTCGAAGTTCACACTCCATCCAGGAGGAACAAAGATGTATAAGGATATGACGAGAATTTTCTTCTAGGAAGGTATGAAACGGGACATTGGTTTGTGTGTTAAGCAGTGTTAGAATTGCCAACAGGCAAAGGCTGAACACCAAAAACCAAGCGGATTGCTTCAACCGTTGGAAGTTCCGTCGTGGAAGTGGGATTCTATCTTTATGGATTTTATTGATGGCTTTCCTAGTTCTAATAGAGGGAATGAAAGTATATGGGTCATAGTGGATTGATTAACCAAGAGTGCCCATTTCATTCCCATCAGATCAAATAGGATGGCACCTAGTCTAGCGAAGTTGTTTATGAAGAATGTAGTTAGACTACACAGGATTCCTAGTAGTATTATCAGTGATAGAGATTCTTTATTTACTAGTGAGTTCTGGAAAAGTCTACAGCAAGCATTAGGAACCAAGCTCAACGTGAGTACCGCTTACCATCTGCAGACTGATGAGAAAACGGAAAGAGTTAACAAAATCTTTGAGGATTTGTTAAGAGCTTGTGTATTGAATTTCGGGGGATAATGGGAGGACCATCTTCATCTAGTTGAGTTCTCACATAACAATAGTTATCAGACTAGTATTGGGATGCACCGTTTGAAGCCTTATATGGAAGACCATGCAAGTCTCCCGTATGTTGGTTAGAGGCCGAGGATAGATTGGTTCTTGGTTCGGATTTGGTAAAGGAAGCCGCGGATAAGATTGAGTTGATCCGAGTTAGGATGAAGGAAGCTCAATCTAGGCAGAAAAGTTATGCTGATAGAAGAAGGAAAGATTTTTAAATTTCTGTCGGGGACTATGTATTCATCAAGGTTTCACCGATGAAGGGTGTTATTATATTTGGAAAATCAAGAAAGTTAGCACCTCGATTCATTGGTCCTTTTTGTATTGTAAAGAGGATCGGGAAACTCGCTTATTGAGTAGAGTTACCGAGTAGTTTGGCTGAAGTCCATGATGTTTTCCATGTTTCTCATCTTAGGAAATGTGTTAAAGACCCGAAGACTACTATAGCACCTATAGTTTTAGAAGATTTAGTAGTTGCACCAGATTTGACTATAGTTAGGAGGCCGATTCAGATTGTGGCTAGAGATGAGAAGAAGTTGAGAAACAAGTCAGTCAAGTTAGTGAAGGTTCAGTGGAGTGACGATGCTAGAGACTATACTTGGAAAACAAAGAGCAGGATTAGAGATACTTATCCTGACTTGTTTGACGGTAGGTTTTACCTTTGATTGTTTTGTTGTGTACCTTATCGTAATTTCGAGGACGAAATTCTTTATGGTGGGGAGTCTGTAACACCCCATATTTTTATAACATTATTTGGGATATTTAATTAGCTAAAATTAAATAAAATAATG
This sequence comes from Allium fistulosum, assembly GCA_030737815.1. Lineage (NCBI taxonomy): Eukaryota > Viridiplantae > Streptophyta > Magnoliopsida > Asparagales > Amaryllidaceae > Allium > Allium fistulosum. Next base: position 76,813,190 of record CM060908.1, on the reverse strand, counting down.
TGGAGATTAATGGATTGAGATTTGTTTTAGCTGAGTGTAGTCGTGCCATGATAATGTGTTAATTAATATAAAATAACCTAAACAAAGGTGTTAGGAAATGGAAAGGGCAATATGGGAAATATGTGGAGCTTATACCCTAAACCCTTAGGAGATAGAATGCTCACGTTCATTCTCATTTTTATCAAACTAAAAATACTAAGGCCGGCCACCAATTTACTCTAAAGGAGAAGATTAAAGCTAGGATTCAAGAGAAGGAAAACAATCAACTAAATCAACATCAAATCTCACATCTATAATCTCAAAGCTAAGGTGAATAATTACTACATTCCATATTCTTTTGGTTTTCGGTTTTAAGACTAAGATCCAAAATGTTTTTGCAAGTAATTGCCATGTTTTGAGGATTAAAAGTTATATGCATGGTTGTTGGTCAATTATACATGTTCATACTTGTTTTAAATGATATGTTTGATATGAAAACCCTAATTGATGACATCCAAATGCCTTGAAAATTAAAATATAGGGCGGAAATGATATTTTAGAGATGGGTTTCAATTTTCATAATTTTTCGGATTAAGTTGGATTTTATATTAATTTTCTAGTGAAGGAAATTGTTTATTGGGTTATAAATTATTTTTGGCTAAAATAATTATTATTTGGGGTTGAAATTTTTATATGTTAGGCAACATATTAAAATAGATTTCCTGGGATTTTTCTAGATTTTTCCTAAGTGTTTTGATGAATATATAAAATTATTTAAGGTATGGGACATAAATGTTTTATATATTTAATTAAGGAGAAGGGGCATTTTGTAAAATAAAATGATTATTAATTTTGAAAATATTGGCAGCACATTTCTGAGAAGAATTTGTTAACCAATGAGAATTTGGCAAACAAAGGCAGGTTAGTCGAAAAGTTATCCTTTTTAAGTTAAAAACAAATAAATCATACTTTTAGCATGTTTCAGCCTATTACAGCAGTAAACCTTCCGACCCAGACCTTCCGACAGAGTCGAAAGGTTCTAAGCTTTCGACAAGGTCAAAACAATGCATATGGTATCAAGCTACTTGGTACGTAATGAACTGGACAGAGTCGAAGGGTTCTTAGTCGAAAGGTTGATGGCCAAAGAGGTTGGGTTATGTTTGTTTTATAAACCAAAAGCTTTCACCTGCTTTGCTTCCGAATTAGAGATTTCGATTTGGTTGCGTTCACCAGGTCAAAATGTTTAAAAGAAAGGTTTTAAACCTTTCACAGTCGAAAGTTTACTGCTGCTACTTTGTTTTGAAACCTTCCGACATGGTCGAAAGGTTACTGCCGCTTTATATAAATGTTGTGTTTTGAACCTTCCGGCAAAGTCGAAGGGTTTACTTTGATTGAATTCGAAAAGTAGACTTGTTTGAAAGACTAGCTGCTTCTCCATGCTTTCGAAAGAAATCTTTCAACTTAGGTGATTTACCCTTGTTTTATAAATTTAAGTATAAACCAGAGCTTTCAAAAGAGTTTGTTTTAAAAGATGATTTAAAGTTTTCGAAGTTGAGCTTTCGACTTAGCCGAAAGGTTGCTTCCAATGGAGTCGTAAAGTTTTAAAAGAAGGTTTTCCACCTGTTTAAATTGAATCTAGAAAAGTTTCAAAAGGTTGTTGTTAAATAAGAGCTAATGCTTTTGAAAGGATTTGTTTACTGAATGGTTTGAAAAATGGGTCGAAAGAAAAGCAAAGCCAAGCTTTCGATTGAGTCGAAAGGTAACCTTTCGAAGGGGTCGAAAGGTAGCTTCCGACTAGGTTGAAAGGTTTAGTTTTTGAATGATTTTGGAAGGTTTTAAATGGAAGGATTTCCAAAGATTTTCTAAGGCACTGTTTCAAGTTTTTTTAAAATAGGATGTCTAAGGTTTTATTGCTTTCGAAAGGTTTGAAGTTCAATGGTTTCAAAGGGTTGAGTTTAAATGGTTTTGAAAGGTTTTGATTTCTAAGGGTACCAATGGAAACAATAAATAAATATGACCTAAGATAGGGATACTGATAGAAATTGGTTAATCATGGGGCTAACATGATATAAATAGAATCATGGGGTTAACATGATATATATATATATATATGGAATCCTAGGGCTAACATGATACAAATAGATTCATGGGGCTAGCATGAGTCAAAAGGCGAATTCAAATAGAATCATGGGGATAACATGATACAAATTGAATCATGGGGCTAGCATGATATAAATAAACTCATGGGGCTAACATGAGACCATTAAATTCATGGGGCTAACATGAATAACTAGATTCATGGGGCTAGCATGAATCAAGTGGCAAAAGATGGGTTCACAATCGTCCTAGGAAAACTATGCGATGTGAGATGAATATTCTACATCAACTTAAGCAAAATGAATGTGGAGTAGGTAGTCCCTCTTTGATATAATTAAACTCTAATTGGGAATGGGGAAATCTTAATTGTTTTCAAGTATACATATCACCATAATGTTTTATAAATACATGGTTTAACCATTGTGGATGCAGGAGCACAGTATATGGTTTTATGAAAGGTTTTGCAAAAGATATGTTTTAAAAGGATGTTAGTGAGGGGGGACATGTTCCGCTAAGCGGCATGGTCTCACTTAACATGTTTAACCGGGATGTATAGTATTATTCATACCAAGCTTTATGTCTGACTCGAAGTTTATGTTTTCCCCTTAAACTCTCGGGTGCTCAAAATTAATTTGAGTAGATTGAGGGATTAAGGTCTTTTTCAGGTTTTAGTAGGATAACAAATAAGGCTACCAGATGCATGCGGGAGGCAAACAGATAGCTATTTAGAAGTTACAGTTCTTGTTATGTTTGTTGGATTTTCCGCTATGTTGTTTTGTATTAGGCTATTATGACCATATGACTCTAATCAACCAAGGGGGTCTCTTCATATACCGCTCTTGGCGTATTTTGTAATAATTATATTTGATATGTGCCTGGGAATGATTTGGGGTTATGTGTTGTGAATGTGAAACAATTGGTTTTGAAATGTAATGAAGTAAAAGTTGTATTTGTAATTTGTGTTTTGTTTCATATTCAAGTGCTTCTGATATTATTGATACCATTAACATAGCCGTATTTAGTCACCGGAAGCTAATACTATAGATGACTGCAACATTTGCAGCGCTTAGTTTTGGACCTCTAGATAGGGGATGTTACACCAAGATTCCAAGATTCATCGCTTCAAATATCTCAACCGTTACAACATTTGCCTTACATTCTTCTTCAATCAGTTCTGTTCTTCCATTTGCTCTGGTTAATTTTCAAATATATAATTCATTTGCTTCCACTGAGTTCTGGTTTATCTTTGTAAAATGTCTCTATAATATATCTGAAAGTACTGTACAACTAGGAGATTTGTTAGTAGTAATATTTATATGTTTGATTATCGAAATCAATATTTAGGGTATTAATAATAGCACCACTCTTCTTTGAGGCAGTAGAAAGAGCCCCACTACATCAAAACTATCTACAATGACATCATTAGCTCTGTCTACGTCTACCCCTGGACCAAAAGAGTCTGGAATAAATCTCAAAGGCCCAATGGTAACCTGTTATAATGGATAATATGAAACAATGCTGGTCTGCTCCAAAATCACCCTTTTCATGTGGGCATGAACTCGGTCTCCCTGTGCTCTCTCTGTAAACTTGAGCCTAAGACTAATAATACCTACACCTTCTTCAACAGCGACTTTGTTTACGATCTATGACGTGACCTGATGCTCCTTTACGGGTTCAATACTCCTACTGCTTGCGATGTTTAGACAGACATATACCATGGCACTGCAAAAGTTAACTCCATGCTTATGTCATACAAACTCTGGTCATGAAGACAAGCAAGTGTGTATGGTACAAGAGAAACTCCATATTGTTTCAGCAGAAGCAGCTGCCGAGGTTTGAAATTATGCGCTCGATTACAAAACAGTCCCTCAATACTATCATGCGAAGAAGGGGAGCTTTTCCTTTTGAACCAGGGGACGATCTACTCTTCATCGTCTGGTCGAACACTTGATCTTTTTGTCTCTGTTGTGTTTGTTTGTTTGTCTGTTCTGTTCTCTGTGTACTCTTTGTCCGTCTTTGTTGGGATCGTTTGTAGGTGTCTAGTTGTTTATTATGTGTTGGTATGGTTGTTTGGCTTCCGTTTGTTATGCTAATAAGAGAGGTAGGGGCGCTCGTTAAATGCTTCGCTTGCATTAGAAAATAATTTCGATCTTTTTTATGATGACAACCACATAAATATTTAAGAGATAAAATATAATGTTTTTATATTTGACTCCCCCAGACTCTATGCACTCTGCCTATCATTTTGCTTACTATATTTATACATTTTATACCACTTGCCATCAACAAAAAGGGAGAAAAAGAATTGCTTAAGCATAACTAGATAGTATGTATAGAGTTTGTGTATATATATAAATGTATATAAATAGAAATTAGGAAGGGAATCAAAATCAATACCAAGCATGAAATAAATTAATTAAGTAAAACATTTCAAATAAAAGGAGTTTTAGAATTACCGACATCGCCGCTACCAATGGAATATCCATTTGAATTATATCCAAAGTTCACAATCTCACTATCTTTGTATATAACGTCGCTCGGTATCCATGGATTTCTTATCATATGCTTTTAACGTCTGTTGTCTGGTATTGATGCAGTACAGAAAGCCAAGGGTCTAGGTCGCTCACGACCTAAGGAGTGTGTAGGTCGCTCACGACCTAAGGAGTTAAAGGGGGGAGTGAGTGATGCTGAGAAGAGTAGTTGCACAGTCCAATTCGGTGAAGTGTTAGGTCGCATACGACCTAACAAAGCTTTTAAGTTGGAGGAACGACCTAACATGTTCTTAGGTCGCGTACGACCTAAGTGTGCAGTACAACATGGTGAACGACCTAACATAACACCAAGTACAGAGCTACGACCTAACGGGTTAGTGGATGGCGAGCTAAAACAAGGAGATAGGTCGCTGGAACGACCTAACATGCCTTTAGGTCGCATACGACCTAACGAGATAGGGAAGAAGGTGCTGGAACGAGCTAGCGGGGTGCTCCGACCTAACAGTCTGAAGGGAAAGGTGATACGACCTAACGAGTTACGACCTATGTTAGGTCGTAAGGAAACGGAACAAGCTAAGTTAGGTCGCAAAGTCTTAGGTCGCGAAGGCTTAGGTCGCAAGGACTTAGGTCGCAAAGGCTTAGGTCGCAAAGTCTTAGGTCGCGAAGGCCTAGGTCGCAAAGTCATTAGGTCGCGAAGGCTTAGGTCGCAAAGACTTAGGTCGTGGAGGCTTAGGTCGCAAACAATTTCTGAAGCCGCTTCTGTTAGGTCGCAAACGAAGGGATGCCGTTCATTCTTAGGTCGCAAAGCTCTGGATACCATGGATTTCCTTAACTCGCTGATCTGGAATGCTGTAGGGTCTTAAGTCGCGGAAGATTGTAGCCGTAGATTGTTATGCCGCTTTATCAGATGCCGTTCATTTGTTAAGTCATGGAATAATGTAATTAGGTCGTTACCGACCTAAGTGAGTCATTTGTCTTTTAACCTGTTTGTTAGGACGCGTCTGTACTAGGTCGCAACATTCAAGGTAGAAGGTCGTTTTTGACCTAAATACTTGTAATATTTTGAAACTTTTCTGCTGTGTTGAGTTGTAGCCTATAAATAGGCGTGTTTGGTCATTTTGTAAGGTTGTTGAATATTGAATAAAATTCTCTTTTGATTGCTTTGTGCTTTCATTCAAATTGGTAGTTGAGTGTAATCTCCTATCTCCTCTTTCGGATAATCGAGTGCGCTCGATTCAACGATTGTAGAAGCCGATTCGCGGAATCAAGTGCGCTTGATCAACGCTTGAAGAATTGAAGATCTTTGAACCCGGTATCGTGCGCGATCAACGAGTTCGAGATAGCTAGAGTTCGGTATCTTCGGATCAACGAATTCGGGCAATTCAGCATTCATCAATCCATCGACTGCTATTTTCACCGATCTACATTGTTTTGAATAATCCGCTGCGTCAGTTTTGGTATCAGAGCTTGTTTTAGCCAATCATAGCTAGATCGAGACTTGGAGCCTAATCATTTGAAGAGTTTTGAAGTTTGAGAAGAAGCCGAGCTTGAAGTGTTGGGACACGGCCGAGAGGAAGAAGTTGTTCGCATTTGTTGGAAGATTGAAGTTCGGATTTGCATTGGAGGCCGAAACTTTGTCCATCGTGTTCATCGTGATTTGCTACAAAGTGGAAGTTTTCGATCCGTTTCATTTTGGATCAAAATCCGAAAAGTGTTAGAATTTGTGAAGTTCAAGTATGCCGCCAAGAAGAGCTAATCGCCACCAAAACGTAGAAGCTTTATATCGAAGACAGGAGGCTGATGAGATGGAGCAAAGAATCAATGAGAATTTTAGTGAGAAGCTTAATGAAGGAATTGGCCGGTTAGAGAGGCTTATGACGGAGATGAATCAAAATCGGAGAAGGGTTTCACCAAAATCGAATCATGGAGGTAGTAGAATCTCGCCACATTCTAATCGAGACCGAAGTATTGAAAATGATCAAGGGCGTGGGAGGAACGTGAATGATCGTGAACGGAGGAATGTCGATAGAAGGGATGATGGTGGAAGGCGTAATGGTAGTAGAGATGTTGGTGGTCAGAATCGACATCGTTATGCATCTGATTTTGAAGAGGAGTATGATGGTGGTAGTATTCAAGGAAGAGGTCAAGGAAGAAACTATTCTGAGTATGATCACAGGTGGGAATCGGGGATGAAGACAGAAATTCCTGAATTCAAGGGTGGTATGCAAGCAGAGGAGTTTCTAGATTGGGTGGCTAATGTTGAGGAGATTTTTGATTTCAAAGAAGTACCAGAACATCGTAGAGTGAAGTTGGTTGCTACGAGGCTGAGGGGTAGAGCTTTGGCATGGTGGCAGCAAACCAAGCTTACACGTGAACGTATGGGGAAGTCAAAGATTGAATCTTAGGAAAAGATGAAGAAATTGATGAAAGCGACATTCTTACCTTATAATTATCAATCGCTTATGTATCAGAGATTGCAGAACTTGAGACAAGGAACGAAGTCTGTGAATGACTATGCTGATGAATTTTATCAACTCATTGCAAGGAATGATATTATGGAAACAGAAGAGCAGCTGACATCTAGGTTCATTGGAGGATTGAGAATGCAGATTCAGGATATGGTCAATATGTTCGATCCAAGATCTGTAGCGGAAGCACATCAGAAAGCGTTGGCTTGGGAAAAACAAGGGAGACGAGGAGGTGGTGTGTTTACTAATTCTAACAATCAAGCGAAGGGTGTTGGAGGAAATTCTAATGTTTCTAAACCTATCAGTAGACCAGTGGTGAAGGAGGCTGAGAAGACAAGGGTTACCAATGGTTTCAAATGTTACAATTGTCAGGAAATGGGTCATAAAAGCAATGAGTGTCCAAAACCAAAGAAGAGAACCATGATTGCAGAAGTTGACGATGAGGATGTTGATGAAGATTGTTCTAATCCAGCTGAGGAGGATGAGCAGGATATTGCGTCAGGAGACGAAGGTTGTAACCTAATGCTGAGGAGATCGTGTTTAACACCGAAGCAGGAGGAAGCTAGTTGGTTGAGGAGTAATATCTTTCAGTCAACATGTACTATTCTGGGGAAGGTGTGTAAGTTTGTGATCGACGCAGGAAGCTGTGATAATATTATTTCAACCGAAGCTGTGACGAAGTTGAAATTGAAGACAGAGAAACATCCGAGTCCATACAAGTTAGCATGGTTGAGAAAAGGAGGAGAAGTGAAAGTGGATAGACGAGTTCGAGTTCCATTCTCTATTGGGAAGAAATACAAAGATGAAATATGGTGTGATGTAGTAGAGATGGATGTATGCCACTTATTATTGGGAAGACCATGGCAATATGATCGAGCAGTACTACATGACGGTCGGACCAATAGTTACAGTTTTATGTTTAAAGGCACGAAGATTATCTTAGTTCCGAAGAAGAGATCACAAGAAGAAAGTAAGTCCGAAGAAATCGAAGAGCTGAAAATTTTATTGACTTTAAAGGAGTTTGTTAAGGAGGTTGAGGAAGAACCAGAAGTATTCTTGTTGATTGGACGAGAAAGCAGTGAAGAAGTTGAAATTCCTGAAGAAGTTAAACCAGTTTTGAAAGAATTTGACGATGTATTTCCAGAGGAGTTACCAACGGAGTTGCCACCGTTGAGAGATATACAACATCAGATAGATCTTGTTCCAGGTGCTGTATTGCCACACAGACCACATTATCGAATGAGTCCGAAGGAACATGAAGAATTGCGGAGGCAGGTAGAGGAATTGCTTGAGCAGGGGCGTGTGCAGGAGAGTCTGAGTCCTTGTGCTGTACCAGCTTTATTGGTACCCAAGAAGGATGGGACGTGGAGGATGTGCACTGACAGTCGAGCATTGAATAAGATCACTGTGAGATATAGATTTCCAATGCCGAGGTTGGATGACTTGTTAGATCAAATAAGTGGAGCTACTGTATTTTCGAAGATTGATTTGAAGAGCGGATATCATCAAATTCGTATCAGACCAGGAGATGAGTGGAAGACTGCTTTTAAAACCAGGGAGGGTCTATACGAGTGGTTGGTCATGCCGTTTGGCTTATCAAATGCACCAAGTACTTTCATGAGGGTGATGAATCAGATTTTTCAACCATTCATTGGGAAATTTGTGGTGGTGTATTTCGATGATATTCTTATTTACAGTGGGAGTCCAGAGGAACATTTGAATCATCTTAGAGAAGTGCTGATGGTATTGCGACAAGAACAATTCTATGCTGCAACGAAGAAATGTGTGTTCATGACGCATAGTGTTTTATTTCTGGGGTATGTTGTTTCAGAGAAAGGAATACAGGTTGATCAAAGTAAAGTTGAGGCGATCAGAAATTGGCCGCAACCCAAGACGATAACGGAAGTTCGTAGTTTCCATGGGTTGGCTTCATTCTATCGAAGGTTTATACCACACTTTAGTAGTGTGATGGCACCTGTTACCGATTGCATGAAAGGTAAACAGTTTGCATGGACAGAGGAAGCAGGGAGTGCTTTTGGGAAGATCAAGGAATTGCTGACGACTGCACCAATTCTAGTATTACCTGATTTTCAGTTGGTATTTGAACTACATACTGATGCATCCAAGGTTGGGATTGGAGGGGTGTTGAGTCAGAAGGGACGTCCAATTGCATATTTCAGTGAGAAGTTGTCAGGAGCGAAGATACGATACAGTACATATGATGTGGAGTTTTATGCTGTTGTACAATCTATCAAACACTGGAGACACTATCTATTTCAGAAGGAGTTTGTTCTTTACACCGATCATGAAGCATTGAAGCATTTGCAAGGGCAAGACAAGATTTCAGCGAGACATGCATCGTGGATTGCATATCTACAACAGTTTACTTTTGTTGTGAAACACAAGTCAGGGGTGACAAATCGAGTGGCTGATGCTTTGAGTAGGAGGAGTCATTTGTTGGCTACGCTGAAAGTTGAAGTGACGGGGTTTGAAATATTGCCAGAATTATTTGTTGAAGATCCTTACTTCATGAAGTTTGTTGATTGTGACGACCCGGCTTTTTCTCCACAAAAAGTCGTATCATCAAGAAGAAAGAAAGGGATAGAAAAGAGATAAGATAGAGAAGAAAGAAAGAAACACATCAGAATCTAAACAGCGGAACGAATAAATTATATTAATCAAATAAGATATTACATTGTATCATATACATCAGAGATACACAGCTTATACAACACATACTAGACAGTTATAAACATCTGTCTAGTCATTACAACCCAAATACAACTCAACAAATGACTCATACAGACTAACACAGCGGAACACTATATCTACGAACGCTGAAGCCTCCTGCTCCATTGCTCCTCCAAAGATTCGTCAAAGCAAACCTGAATCCCTTGGCTACTCGTAAAAATTTGAGTACCCAAGAGTTTAATAAAACAGAAAATAAACACTTGGGTCAGACATGGGTCTGGTGTGAGTAAACGGTTTAAATTGCTTAACTTCAAAACCTTTTGAAAACAAAGGTATCACGTAAGACTCCCCACAAATAAACATGGGTAAGTTTTTACCTTACGCTAACCAAAACATTTGATAGGAAATCCAGTTATATTATAATAGGGTCTAGGGTTTTCAAGTAAAATACAGAAATAGCTGGAACGCTTACATCTCACGTTCCAACATAGTTGGGCACAACTAAATCGTACGGCACTTATTGGATTTTGGATTCCATACAATGGCAGAGCTACCGGGGTACCGCTCGTCACAGTACGTGGCCTAGATCAACGTACCGAGGATCACTCTCAATCCCCTGCAACACAAGGCCGGAACATCCCTTACTGGATAATTTCCGGCATAAGAAACCCCGTGGTTGCGGCCAAACAACCACCCACACAGCCGAAATAAAAAGGGACTCTAGACAGAGGAATCTTATACTACTTGGGCGCTACCCACTAACCTTGCTGCACCTCCCCTATTTTAGCCATTCCCGGTTGATGAGGCTTGAGGCTACGATTACCTTTAATCAGAACACATCACTTAGAATGCTCATCGTCCACCTGACGATGTTCTGAAAGCATTCAATCCATACAAGTTCGTTCCGGGTTCGAACGAAACCGAAGGCATTATCTCGTTACACTCATTTTGGAATCACCCTCAGAGTTAACGACAATAACCCTTGCACTCTGAATCTTCATCTTCACTTGAGATTCACGACCTATCGTTAATTTGGATCGATGTGGTATTCGGGTCTCCAGACCTGGAAATCCGGTATACGGAAACCCGATCCCGGTCTCATCGAAATCCAAAACGTATCTTTTAAGGCCAAGTTGTTTAAAGGTTTAAACAATTTGATTCAATTCAATACTTGAATTCATACAGCATTTAACATAGATAAATATCACACATTTATCACGGATATATCCAATATCATATCACAGAATATCATAACATATCATCCAATAGATATCCAATTCAGATATTCTACACAAACAATCATCCATAAGCAACAATTTATTAACCCTATGTTATAATTAATTTAATTAACTTAAATTAAATTAATTACTTAAGAATTAATTATCTAATCTTGCTTAATCCATCATTAATTAATTACAACCTTTAATTAATTAATTACTCATTAAATATTAACCATCCTTGATTAATTATTTATTAATTACATAAAGTATTTATCCTTTAATTAATTTTACAAATTAATTATTCTTATTCATTAACAGTAATTAACCTTTAATTACTTTCATTAATTACATTAATTAATGATCCTTAATTAATTACTTCCATTAATTAACTATAATTAATTACACCAAGAAATAAATCCTTAATTACTTCTTCTAAGTAATTATCCTTTAATTAATTACATCTTGTAATTATATATTAATTACTTACAGTAATTACACTTATTAATTTCATTAAGTATTTATACATAATCAGCATCAAGATTATCTTTAATTAATTTACAAATTAATTAACTTAAATTAATCACATCCATTTACTATTTACAATTGAGTAATTCATTCCTTAATTACTCTTTAAACCAATTAATTAATCTTTAATTACAGATTAATTATTAATTAATAAACCTTAATTATCAATTAATAAAACTTAATATCAAATTAATTAATCTTTAATTATCAGTTAATTAATCTTTAATTTCCATTTGATTAATCCTTAATTAATCTTTAATTACAATGTAATAATTAATCAAACCTAATTATTAATTAATAAAACTTAATTACTAATTAAGTACTTCTTAATTATCAATTTATTTACCTCTAATTACAATTACTAAATTCATTAATCTCTAATCATAAATTAATCAATCTTAATCACTTAGTTATTTTATCTCTAATCATTAATTAATCAATCCTTAATTACCATTTATAATCAATTAAATAATCTTTAATTAACTAATTATAACCCTTAATCATTAATTAATTCAAATAATAAATTATACTTAAATTACTTTATTAACTTTATTAACCTCAAATTATTAAAACCTTAATTACCCCTTTAAAGGTAAACCATTTAATTAATGACTTAATTATTATTAAAAATATTTTTATCTTTAAAATTAACTTCCTTAATTAAATTATTTAATTAAGTTTTGAAATAAAATAACATCTAACTTAACAAATTAAAGTTTAACAATTTATACTTACCTTTAAATGCTTTAAAGGTTATCAAGTAATAGTTTTAAAACTATTTCAATTTAAATTTCAAAAATCTTTGTTTTCAAAATCCTTTTTAAATTGTTAGCACTTGCTTCGGGTCAAACCCGAAGACCACTTGGTAATAACCCGAGACAAAACCCAAAATACTCAGCCTATTCTCGAGTAACTCCCTTCTTCTTCTTTTCCTTTTCTTTTTAACTTTATTTTGATTTCACTTGTGAAATTCCCGTGTGCTAACTCGAACCAAACCAAGATTCCCGAACAAAACTCGAGACAGTCACCTTCTTCTCCAAATGTTCGAAACAACGCATCAATAACTGATACCAAGGATACGCGTGCACGTATACACCTGAACTTCACCACTCCGATCATCGCCGTCACCTCCAACATGTCGGCGACCACCTCCTCTAACGGTCCGGCTACTCAGTTCCAAAAATCGAACGCGAATTCGAAATCGAGCCTACGAGTTCCTAAAGGAGCTGAACTGGCCAACCAAGAATTGCCTCGACCTGCCGCCCTAGATCACCAGACCCTCCTATACTCCGACCCAAACCTCGCTACAGACCCACACACCGATTCCCCCACCTCCGAACGAGTCCGATACTCCGATGACGACGCAGCCGCTCAATTCCCAACCTCGACCAAACCTGTGCTTAAACCCTACTTAATCGATTTCTGACCACCATAGCCATCGATAAACACCATCCACATTTTTCCCATGATCGACAGCTTTCCTACAAACTTCGATGGAAATCTCATTGACGATGATCACGTCGATCATCTGAATTTGACGATAGACCAAACTCTGGTCAACTCGACCTATACTCTTGAATAAATTCTTAAAAATCAAGATTATCATATCAAAATTCTTAACTTTTAACTACGAATCAACCTATATAATCCAAACATGAAATTATAAAGATTTGTTTTTAACTTATTCCAACCCATTACTGTATTTTCTTAATTTTTGATTAATTTACTAAACTAAAATCCTTAAAACTATTTTTAGAATTTTAAATATGTTGTTATAAACATACTTCATTCAGGCATCAAGGCTAAATTCTAATTGCATGAGGAAATTAAGATTTTATTTTTAAAATTGTAATTTGGCCTTGTGAACATAACAGAACAGTTTATATATATATACACAGATATACACACATTTAAACAGAGATATTCAAAAACATTTATCCAGATAAAATCCACATGCAAGCCATATTACAACCTTCCAGTGCAAATTTATCACATGCATTCCTATAATCATTGATTAAAGCTGTTTTTAGGGGAAAAGTTTACTCACTGGAAAATTAGAGCAGTGGAGAACTGACAAATCCAAACATGCACAGACAAACACACATATATATATCAGGTATTCACACTTATAAATACACATGCAAGCATTTATCATTCCAGAAATCTATCAAGCAACAAAACAATTATTACTTAGGATTTTAAGTAGATGTTTACTCACTAAAGAAAACAGAGACCAGGTTTTGTATATACAGACCTGCTCATACTAATATACATATATGTCAACACAGTTTATATTCAAGTGAAAACATCATGCAACAAATTTTATCCACAGATTTATCACATGCAGTAAAGTTTAGTTCCAGATTTAAACTGTTTTTAAAAGAAAAAGCTTACTCACCAGACATGAGCAGAGAACAGTTCTGTTCTTGTTTTCCTGGAGCTTTGTATTTGAATCTTATTATTGAATTGATCCTTATTGCTTGCTGTTGTTGAATTTGAACCGAAGTTGATTTACTTGTTTCTTCAGTTTGAGAATGTTTTACAGGCTTTAGTTTTTGAGAATGCTTTTAAACTTGAATTTGTTTTTGAGGAATGAATTCAGGTTTAAATATCAGAGTTTTGTATTTGAGATGAGGAGTATGTCAGGTTTTTGGTTTTGAGGAAGTGATTTGTAAGTCTGGCCATATTTTCTTGTTTGAGAAAGTTTCAGGTTTTTGAAATGAGATTAGAAAAGAAATAGGAAGGGAAGATGAATGATTATATAAACTAATTTATGGTTTATTTAACATTAAAGAAATAAATAAATAAAATAAATTGTGTGCCACTTGTCTTTTACCTTGATTAATATGTTAACACATGGTATTTAAGAGGTTTATATACTAACACATGTAACTTTACATGCATAATTAAATTTTAAATGATTTTTAAAGCTTTTAAATTAAATTTCCTAAATAGATAAATACATATCTTATTTAATAAATGCTTTTCTTAATTTATAAAAATAAAACCTTTAAAAGAAAATAAAAGAAAAACCAATCATATCTTAAATAAAATTATATATAACATATTTAATCCATTTTAAATGTTAATATAAAACTTTTATATTTATCTACTATCAACTAAATACTTTATAAATTCATATAAATAAATTCCTTTAAGGAAAATGATATAAAAGAAATCTTATTTTTAAATAAAAACTTTATTCATATATTTTTAAATCCAAAATATATTTTTAATTAACTCTTTATTAAATTGTTTGAAAATAACAATTTTACCAATTAATTTAAAAGATTATCACATTTTAAATTCCCCGAAATCCCGGGATATCACATTCCTTCCCCCTTAAAAGAATTTCGTCCTCGAAATTTAAAACAAAAGATAATCTAAAGTTTTTATTTTATTTTAACCAATTTTAAAACAATTCAAGCCTACTTATCAACCATACACTATCAACAAACAACTATTCATCCAAACAAACAATTTTATCCAAACAACTATACTAGCTACCCGGACACAGATCCGGATAAGCTTCCTAAAATTTCCTCGAGTTTCCCCAAGTATATATATATACCGGGATACTCGCTCAACAGAATCCAAACAACCAATTCTACTGAGCTACAGAGCTCCTACACAACTAGATCTATAAAACTAAACAGAATATCAGACTACAGATAAGTCTAATTCAACTACCAATTCCTTCTGAATTGCTGGTTCTAAAACCAGAGATAGATCAAACACGTACTTCCTCAAAGATACGCGATATAATTCGAGTCCCAGTTATCCAAACTGACAATTCAACCAAGTAGACCAAACTCTTATCCTTACAAAAACTCAGAAGAATCCAATACTCCTTGGAGTTAACCTCACAGTCTTACCCAATCTTATTTCTCCTTTGACTGGAGAAAATAACAACAAAGTCTCCAACTCCGAATTCCAAATTCCTCCGTTTCTTATCCATAGAACTCTTCTGACAATCCTGGGCTGCCTACACCCATTCCGATCAGCTTAACCTTCGCTGATGCTTCTAAAAACAAACTGGATCAAAAATAACTCAACAAAATGATCCTCTCAAGATCTACCCAAAATCCAGAACACAAACTCTATTACCATCAGTAGGCTATAATTTACTTCTCCTATCCGGAAAAGATATACAGATGTACTGCCAATCTGACCTTTAGATCCATAAAAATTTTCTGTAGAAACTTTTAATCCAAACACTGCAACTTCCAGTTGCTTTCACTCTAGAACAGCTGCCACCTTGCTTCCGCTGCACAACTCTGATCTGGAGAAGATGAGAATACCGTCGATGAACTCGAGCACAAACTAGACAACACATTCCGGAAATATGGTTCAACAGATCCATAAAAATAAAACTCAGAAGTTCCATCAAATACTGAGCTGTTTCACCCAATCCTTTCTCTAGGAGACATCCTTCTACTAAGTTGAACCACCGGTACCACTCCTGAAATCAAGTCGATACAGAACTCAATCTCAAATGCAGACAAACTTCTGACTTCGCTAAAGATATCCAGAAAGTCTCAGATAACTCAAGAGAATATTCACTATCGCAAGTCACTTTTGCGATTTACTCAGCTTAATTCCAAATAAACTGTTCTCTCTTAACCACTCAGAACAGCTTATGCTTGACTAACCCATCCATCGAAGAACTGGATCCACTCTGATGCTTCTGAACTCCACTTCAGAAAAACTGCTCAGCCAGAAAACTTCCTGCCAATGCAAAGAATACTCCGAGCTGCACTGCTGCCACAGATGCCAAAGACTTCCTACCGGCACACAGAACCCTTTGAGCTGCACCGCTCACACAGATACCAAGACTTCCTATCCAAAGCTTCTTGAGAAACTCGGACTCCCTACTGAACTCAGCCACAACACCGTAGTAGACATTCTTCCTTAACTCGCTCCAAAAGAAAACATCTTCGGAGCATCCAGTCATTGCGTCTCATCACGCAACTACTACTTCCTGAGATTGCCAAGATACCATCACTCGCTTCTGCTCATTCGACAGATTCAAATTCTACTCAAAGATGGACTCTGAACCTTCATAGGTTTCCTTCAGAGATCAGAGAAATCCTCACACCATAGCAAACTCACTCGAGACGGTATTAGGTCTACAGTCTCGACAGATACACTTCCAACCTTAATACTCAGACTCCAACCATTTGTAGTCGTGTTACACACACCACTACCATATCTACCTTTATAACTCATATTGGAAAACCCGAACAGGTAACCCAATAGATAGGTAGAATAAATATATATATAGTTATTGTTAACGGTAAAAAGTGAACGCTAACACCCGGTGTGTGTAATAAACTTGTGAAAGCACCACCCGTTGGTACGGGAACAAAATATAAGCTGAAAATAGCAGAAAAGCGGTAAATGAACAACAGATTTATAGTGGTTCGGCCCGTAATTGAGCCTACATCCACTTTATAGTCTTTTATTGCTGATTCGATTACAATTCGATACAATATCCTTCAAAATACAATACAACTTGATCATGTAAACACTCTTGACTACTAGCTCGATCTTTGATGATGAAACTCGACGAATCCGTGTTGGATGTTAGGAGCTTTTTTCGAAGATCGTTGTAGTGTCTCGAATACTTGAAGATCCTTGATTGCTGAATGAGAGGAAGCTTCGACAGCGTAACGGCGCCTGGAGAAATGAATGGCCCAAAAGTCCCCCTTAAGTTGGAAGTGATGGGGTATTTATAGGAGCTGATCTGGACTTAGGAAATTTCTCTAAGTCTTTAAGTCGTAGCCGACTTAGGGTAGGTCGGTGACGAGTTAAGGAACAGGGTTAGGTCGGTGACGAGTTAAGGAATAGGGTTAGGTCGGTGACGAGTTAAGGGATGGGGTTAGGTCGGTGACGAGTTAAGGGATGGTTGTCTTTGACAAGTATTAAGTCGTAGCCGACTTATCAAACCTTAACTCGTAAGGCCTTAACTCGCAGCTTTTAAGTCATAAACCCACTAAGTCGTAACTCGTTAGGTTGGAACCTTCTTAAGTCGGAGCATTTCATAACTCGGAATCTTCTTAACTCGGCGCCTTTCTTAACTCGGCAACCTGTTAAGTCGGCACACTTTATAAGTCGAATGCTCCTTAACCCGGTAGGTCATAAGTCCACATAGGTCGCAGCCATCCTTAACTCGCAAACCGTTAAGTCGTAGCTCTCTTAGGTCGACAAGCATCTTGACTCGGCACCTCCTTAACTCGGAGTGTTTCTTAAGTCGGCAAACTCCTTAAGTCGTGACATTCCTGTAGCCTTAGGTCGCTGGGCAAGCTAAGTCATTGAGTCCTAGGTCGTAGACAACTTAGGTCGCAGACTCCTTAACTCGCAGGTACTTTAACTCGTACATTGTTAGGTCGTGAGGCTGATGAGTCGTACAGACCTGATGAGTCGTAAACCTGATGAGTCGTAAGACCATGAGTCGTATACTCCATGACTCGTTGAACCTGATGAGTCGTAAGACCATGAGTCGTATACTCCATGACTCGTTGAACCTGATGAGTCGTAAGACCATGAGTCGTATACTCCATGACTCGTTGAACCTGATGAGTCGTAGAAGAGTTAGCTTTATGAGTCGTAGCATGCTAAGTCGTAAGTCGTTAAACTTCTTAACTCGTAGGTTGTTGAGTCGGACCATTCCTTGGGTCGGAGCCTGTTGAGTCGTAGGTCATCTAAGTCTTAACTCGTTAAGTAGTGCAATTCCTTAACTCGTTAAGTCTTGAGTCGCGTACTCCTTAAGTCATGGAGAATTAAGGGTTAACATTTGCCCCTCGAAATATACGCCTAAGTCATAGGTCGTGTGTTTCGACTTATCTTGACTCGTGTGGGCCGATTCCAATTCCTTCAACCTGGGGTATAAAATGCTTAGGTCGTTCCTCTTTTCTCCGTCTTCCTATTACTCGTTCTTTAAGCCGTATCTGCCATTAACGCAATTTCAAGCTTCCAAAGGCGATTTCGACCTGATTTATTTCCAGCCATTCCCATTTACACCGCGTAAGCATCTTTTCCCTTTTCCCAATCGCCGATCATTGCCGTCGACCTTCATCCATGATTTTTCCCTTTGGGCCTTGCGAATACTGTTATACAGGATATCCATGAACTTAAGGTGGCTCGGCATGACTTGCAACGATTTGCGATTTTCGGTGATTTAGAAATAGGGTTGATGGAGAGGCTAACTGGTTAATGGATTAACGGGTTGGAAAGTTAACGGGTTAGGAGGTAAATGGGTTAGGAATTGGATGGATAGATGGTTAACGAGTTAAGGATTTAGCGAGTCAGGAGTTAGATGGATTGGTAATTTCGCGTGATCCAGCAGTTTTGATGTTATGACTTACGACTTACGACTTGAAGTCTCTTTTTATTCCTCACGACTTACGACTTAGAGAATAGTTGACCCTAGGTCGCAGGAGCCATTTGAGTCGTTCGTGACTTAGCACTTGTTCAGATTTTGCTTGAATGTGCGGTACGATTGGAGAGTTACGACTCAACTTGATTCATGGCATATCTTGTAGACCGTGAACGAGTTAGGACTTAGGAAAATCTGCCCTAAGTTAAGTCGTGACCGAGTTAGAACTTGAGCAAATTTTCCCACTGCCTTGAATGCTAAGACTTGAGTTGTTTGAACTTTGGACTCTTGAATTTTGTTGCACTCTTTTATAGATTGTTAATAACTCTGACTGCCTGTTATAACATGTACAAAAACTGGGACGAATATACTGCCACCGACTGCCCATATCGGATGACAGATTAGTTGATAAAGATTACAATTAAATGAACTGTATGAGTGAAATGCTACACAATAACCAACTCAAATGAAGTATTAAAGCAGAATCGTAATGGTTAACTAAAACTGATTTGTCTGCATTGACACTGCACTTAAGCATTAACAAGTTTTGAAATCTCGTAATCGACTGATTGTCAGTTAGTTTAATTCCAGTTATACTTGCTTTTTTTTTCTTATTTTTATTAGTTTTGCACAGCACTTTACACTTTTTAGGAAACGTGCACCTTCACTTTTGAACACTCGGCTGATTGTGTAGAATGGCATCCCATCAAGAAGATTTGGAACCAAGTGGAGAAGCTTTTCCAATTGCTATTCCGTTGAATGATCCCCCAGAAAAGACTCCTACCACTCTGAGTCAAAAAGTCTTCCGTCTACTATGCTCCCAGTTTGGCATCGCTGAATCTGACGCTTTGCTTCCTGGAGTAAACGACACTGCTGATAGGCCACCGCACGGCTTCATCGCAGTGAACCGCCAAATGTGCTTGAGTGGAGCGATTCCCCCGTTTAATGACTGTCTCCGAGAACTTCTTCTTCGATTATCTATCTCCCCTTTTCAACTTCATCCTAATGGCTACGCCATCCTGCTGGGACTGTGTGTGCTTTTTAGGAGAATACTGGACCGTTTCCCCAGTTTTGGAGAAATTTGCTTTCTATGCTCATTCACAAGGACCAAGGACCATCCCTCTATCACAGTTGTAAGGAGTGCCAGGAATCGCAAACTGATTATTGGTCTTCCTGAAAGCGTTCCTGGGTTTCTGAGCCAGTTTTTCTTTGTTCGTTGTCCCCCGGGATTTTACGCCATTTGGAGAGTGGGAAGTACGATTATCTACCTTTTCCCTGTGCTTTTTCTAAATTCTTTGAAGTTCAAATTGTCAAGTGTTAACTTCTTTTTCTACTGTTTCAGCACTCCCTTCCCCCTCTAGGGAATCTCGTCACAAGACTACCTTTGAGAGGCTTATGGCCGTGCCGGTTGAGGAGAGGAGCGTTCAATTTCTATTGAGAGATGAGTTCCTCCACGAATTCGGACTCTTACATCCTTCCCGTTCCACTCAGCCACATGAAGTCCCTGATTCTTCGGCTGAGGAGTCAGATGCCCCTGCTTCTGCTAAAGAACCTTCACCGAAAGAATTTACCGTTGAGACTTCATTGGTGAAGTGTTCTACTCTTACCGACATTGCGGGGTCGTCCAGTAAGTTAGCACTTGCCCCGGTTATTGAAGAGGAGGAAAATCTTCATACTCTTGAAAAGACGGCTGAGGTGGAAGTTGAAAAGGATAATTCTCCCATTCACCACGGCGATGATACTTTCGACAGCCTGAGCGACATCATGATAACCTCTCAGGAGCTCTTTAAAGATGATGTTTCTAAAGTGGTTCCTCCTGTTATCGAAGCAACTTCTTTCTTGCAACAAACCACAACGCCTTCCACACAACTTACTACCATTTCTACACCCGAAAGTGGTTTGTAGTCTGACGCGCGTAGTTTGCACATCACACACACTTAGAACCTTGACACTTTTTATGCACTTAGCTTCTTCAATTTGAGGATTTCTAAAACTGGTCTTTTTCTTCAATTTCAGGTTCTCTGATGGGGCGAAGCGGCTCTTACTACAACAAATTCCAGCGTTACGGAAGCCGTGAGGCTTATGACTTTAGGAGTTATATTAGTGCCGTGAAAGAAACTGACGAGGAGAGAACTGCTCGAAAGGCTCATGAGAGGCGAGCTCATGAAGAGCGTCGCCGGAGAGAAGATGAGGAATACTACAGGAGAAGGGACGAGCAACGTGACTCTTCTCGCAGAAGCGACGATCCTTATAAAAGGAAATCTTACGACGATAAGGGAAAGAGTCACACTTCTGATGATTCTAGTAAACGTGCCAGACTTGGTGAGAAAGACACATCTAACACCTCGGAAAAGACAACCGCTTCTGTTCCTCCTAATACATCTTCCGGTTCTCCTGCCCTTAAGGAATCTGACATCCAGACCATCATTAATAGGCCACAGTACCAAGCTGGAGATGGTCCTCCCACACTCCAGAGCCGATTTCCGAATTGGTGTTTGAAAGGAGTGCGTTTTGATTTGGACTTGGTCCCCATTGATAAGCAGGCGATGCTGAAAAATGTCGATGCTGTAAAGCTTGACATCGAAAGAATGTCTGGGTGGCAGAAGCTGGTTGATGAACTTCAAAGGGTCAACCATCTGAACCTTGAAGCGATGATGACTATGGAAAATGATAAAACAGAATGGGACAAATGGCGTAAGCAGCATGACGCGGAGATGAAAAGCATTAGCGATGGTTATGGGAAGCTCGAAGCTGAAGTTGAAAAACTTAAAAATGAGCTTGCTACTTCCTCCACTTCTTATTCTCAGAAAGAAGAAATGCTTCAAAAACAAGTTCGAGACGCCCATGCTGCTCAGCGGAATACTGAAGTCAAACTTGAAGCAGAACGGCATGTTGTTAGAAAATATCGTGATGACGCTGCTCGTCTTCAGGAGAAACTCAGCTCTCGAGACTTAGAAATTGCTAGGCTACAATCCCAGTTACTGAAGGCTGAAAGAGAACGTGATGAAGTTCTTTCTGGTAAAGCTGCAGCCGAAGAATCCCATAAGGCGACCATAGCCACCGTTGACGCGACTCTGTTCGACTTTTATATGCATTGTGTCCTGGGGCGTGGGAGCCTTTCATTTTTGGGTCCAGAGTATGAAGTCACCTTAGCGGAGGTATGGGAGGCAATCATTGACTTATTTGGTGGTGCCGGATACTCTGAAACAGATCTTCAAGCTACCTACTTAAGTGAGAGCGATCGCGCTGCCCTTGCCAAAGGAAAAGAGCAGCTCATCCGAGTGCGAGCCGAAGCGACGGGAGAGAAGCTTCCTGAGAAAGAAACACCCCCTATTGCTCCTGCTTATACTTCGGTTTTAGCTCATGCGGATATTGTTGGCTCTAGTTCTCATTCCACGCCTCCCGCTAAGGTTGACACAGAAACTGTAACCACCCCTACAGAGGAAGAGGCAATGAAAGACTTCCAAGCTCGGGAATTTGAGATTGATCTCGCTAAACCGGCTTCTCCAGGTAACTTTGACGATTCACGGTCTTCTTTTTTCTCGGAGAATACTGATTTTGATATCTTTTATTATGCAGCAGACACCCCAGAAACTGCCCCAACTCTTCCTTCTTCAGCTGCCGTTCCTCCTCCTTCTCAAGTTATACCTCTTCCAGCTTCCCAGCCTGGTTCACAGGAAGAACCAATAGCGGCCCTTGAAGGTTTAGATGAACCATCTGCTTCCGAAGAACAGAAGGCAGAAGGTCTGGAAGATAGCGAGAAGACCCCGGAGCAGTCTTTCGATTATGACACAAAGCTTTCTACATTTCTTGCTCCGGGGAGTGAGTCTTCTTCCAAGAAGAAGGGGAAGCGTGTGGTTTCAAAGAAAGGAAAGAGGAGTTCTTCTGCCGCTGGGGATGAGGCAGAGATTGATCCGGCTGAGTCTCTTTCTCCTTCTTCTCCGATACGGCTTGCGAAGCTAATTACCAGGCCGGGTAAAAGCTCCAAGGGTGGGAAGAAGGGGAAATGAGTTTGATTTTGCATTTTCTGCTTTTTGTATTGACCGGGTATTGTGCGGATACCGGTCTCCGCTTCTTTTGGTAACCTGTACAATGTAAAAAATTTCTCATAGTGTTGAAATAAATAGATATTTTTCTTGTACAAATCCTTGTGTATGTAGGAATACATCTGTTTTTTATTTGAAGTGTAGAGTAAACGATTCTTTCTATTTGTACAAACTTTTTGTCTGTGTTTCGAGAACGCATTTACTCCACATCTTTATTACGTGATATTGCAATGAACTTGTGGTATGTCGCTTGTATATCACTTTTATTATTGTAACTGAATTGTATAATGTTGCCCCCATACCACAAGTATATTGTAATATTTCTTGCTTTCACAAGACCGATACTCTTATTTTAGAGAATAACTTTCCACTTTTTCAGGGAAGAATTATTCTGCTTTTAATAGAGTATATCTTGTCTTTGGAGAATTCTTTATTTTCTTTTTCTTCCTGAAGAACACTTCGACTTCTGGGAACGATCACTTTTATTTGTTTGAAAGTGAATTTTCCTGCACAGTGAAATGAGCTTTCGAGGAAGGTTTTGATTTTCATGCCCCGGTAAAGGGTTTATTTTTGGTACTTCAAGCAAGGTGAAGTACGCCTTTGAAGAGGTCTTCTGGTCTCCGAAGAGAAGCGATTTTGGTCTCCGAAGAGAAGCAGTTTTGGTCTCCGAAGAGAAGCAGTTTTGGCATTTCATCTCTGGTGAAGTGGGTCTCCGAAGAGAAGCATTTTGCACTTCTACACGGGTGAAATGTGCCTCCGAAAAGGGCTTTTGCCTCCGAAGAGGGCTTGTGCCTCCGAAGAGGGCTTGTGATTGCCTGGAAATTACTTTCTCATGGTCGGAAGGGTCCACGAGACAAGCGCAAGTTGCTTGATTGGATGTTTGTTTGTACAAACGATCGCAACCAATTAACGAGGTGCCCCTTGGGTGAACCTACCAATCTTTTTGATTGAGTAAAGCACTCCCATTTATTGGCGTGCCTCGTTAGAGGGCTTTGTAGTATTTCATCTCTGGTGAAGTGGGTCTCCGAAGAGAAGCATTTTGCACTTCTACACGGGTGAAATGTGCCTCCGAAAAGGGCTTTTGCCTCCGAAGAGGGCTTGTGCCTCCGAAGAGAGCTTGTGATTGCCTGGAAATTACTTTCTCATGGTCGGAAGGGTCCACGAGACAAGCGCAAGTTGCTTGATTGGATGTTTGTTTGTACAAACGATCGCAACCAATTAACGAGGTGCCCCTTGGGTGAACCTACCAATCTTTTTGATTGAGTAAAGCACTCCCATTTATTGGCGTGCCTCGTTAGAGGGCTTTGGTTGGTGTGCCAGGAAGGTTGCGTCTTAGGGGCAAGTAGACCCATGGGATGGACACAAGCCGCCTGATCGGATGCATCACGATCAGTTAGCGAGGGTCTTATTCCTTCTGCTTGGGAAGGTATCCCTTTAGTGGATCTACCTGCTTTCCTGTTGAGAGGCATACATCCCTTTGGCTGTTTCCACGTTTGCCCGCTCATGTTGTATCATCATTCGCCAATCTGCGATCCTTTATCATTGTTTCCAAGCGCGTCTTCCTTTCTTTTGCAAGTAAGTTGCTTTATCCAAAGAAGTAGACTTCACTGTTGAATGACTCCACAGAGTTAACGCAAGTTATTCGGTTGGATGTCTTTTTATATCAACGATCGCAACCAGTTAACGAGGGCTTGACACAGTGGAGCCGTCAACTTTTTATGTGAAGTTCCTCTTGTATGGGATTTGAGTTTGGAATTTTTGTTGCTTGAAATTTGCTTTAATAAATGATTTGTAAGGTTCGCTTAGCTTTGCGATGGGTGGGCTTTGCTTTAATGACCTGCAATATTAGATCGACATTTTAGCAATACATTTAGAGTATTTACACATCGAAATATAACAGGCATTTTATAATAGAAAACACAGAATGCATAGTTTTTCATTATTGAGTCACGCTGATTTCTCAGCGGTTTACAACGCAGAAATTACACATCCATCATTATCTTTACAAATCCAAGCAATGCTGCTAAGTAAAAAATGAATGCTAGTTATTGTTGTTTCAGGATCTCCAAGCTGGATTTCCATTTGTGCTTGATTCATAGCTTTTGGATTTTTATGCCAGAGAAAGTGAGAGATGCCCCAGTCGCAGTTTTGTGGGTAATTAGTAGTCATCCCAACTTCCGCTTGCTGGGTATGGTCCCCCTGTGATAGCATTAATGACAAGCTTCTCTGAATCTTGCACTGCAGTGTTGTTGTGAGAATCGGATTGATAGGTAGGGTGTTGTTGATCCCGAGTGGATGAGGCTGGATCGACCCCGCTTCTCTTAACGTATTGTTGGAGTTTACCCTGCTCTAGCAATTCTTCAATCACCTTCTTTAATTGGCGACATTGGTCAGTGTCATGGCCAGGTTGATTGTGAAATTGGCAGAATTTTCCATTACGCTTTGCCCCTCTTGTCATCTCAGGTGGCTTAGGATACCTGACAACGTCTTTTGTTGCAAAAAAGATATTTCTTGGTGTATCAGTTAGAGGAGTAAAGTCCGTAGGATTAAAGCGGCGAGGTTTCTTTTCATTTCTCTGGGTTTTTCCTCCTTCATTCTCCCTTTTCTGACTTTCAGATTCTCTTTTCTTAGGTGGGACATTGTCATTATCAGTCTGGGCAATAACCACTTTCGATGTTGCAGAAAGGCTCTCAAGGCGAATGAACTCATCGGCCTTTTTATAAAATTTATCAAGTGAATTCGGTTCCTTCATCTTTAGCCATATCCCGAATTTACTCGACTTATCAATGGCTCGCATCAGATAAGTCAGGATCATGCGTGGTTCTGCATTTTCTACTTCGGCTAAAGCTATATTGAAACGGCTCAAGAAAGATTTGATTGATTCTCCGGGCGCTTGTTCAAGGTTAGACAGTGACATTATATCCTTAGCTTTTGAAGCATACAATCTAAACTGTTCTTTAAACTTTTGCGTTAAGTCGGAGAATTTATCTACAGACCGAACTGGAAGCTTTGTGAACCAAAGTAAAGCCACACCTTCTAGGTATACCGGAAAGTATCGGCACTTGATCTCGTCTGATGCTCTTGCACCAGTCATATGCCAATCGTACTTGTAGAGGAAATGATTAGGGTCACTGGTTCCCCTATAGGCTTGGATAGTAGGAGGTGCAAATTTCCTTGGAAACTCCGCTCTTAGGATCCTTTCAGTAAACGGAGTTCTGCTTGGCGCAAAACCCCAGTCAGCCTCATCCTCTTCCCTTTGCATGCTTTCTTTCATGATGCGGCCAACCATTTCAGACAGGTACTCTTTATTGTTCAAAGACACCTCCGGGCAAGCACCAGTTCTTCCCTCGGAAGTTTGCCCGGGCATATGTTCATGACAAGTTGGTTGCGGCCTAGAACCATCAGCTTGGAAAGGTGGCGTTTCAGGAAGGGTGGTTTGATGGTTTTCTGGCTGACGATTTGCCCCAAGTAGGGCAGTTATTCTATCCATCATCAAAGCGTTTTGAGTCTCAATTTGCTGGTATAATCCAGAAACTGCGTTATCCAATTCAGCTCTGGTGACTCCAACGGTTGGAGTTGCTTGGTCTGTTATTGGGGAAGCGGAAGTTCCTTCGTGAGCATTTCCGGATTTGATAGGTCTACCTCTTCTTCCAGGAGCCATTATTTCAGATCTGGTTTTTTAAGAGAGGTTCTTTTTATGAATCTTTGCGAAGCAACGGTGGATGATCGCCTGAGTTCAATTCTCAGTGAAAGCACCAAAATGTTAACGGTAAAAAGTGAACGCTAACACCCGGTGTGTGTAATAAACTTGTGAAAGCACCATCCGTTGGTACGGGAACAAAATATAAGCTGAAAATAGCAGAAAAGCGGTAAATGAACAACAGATTTATAGTGGTTCGGCCCGTAATTGAGCCTACATCCACTTTATAGTCTTTTATTGCTGATTCGATTACAATTCGATACAATATCCTTCAAAATACAATACAACTTGATCATGTAAACACTCTTGACTACTAGCTCGATCTTTGATGATGAAACTCGACGAATCCGTGTTGGATGTTAGGAGCTTTTTTCGAAGATCGTTGTAGTGTCTCGAATACTTGAAGATCCTTGATTGCTGAATGAGAGGAAGCTTCGACAGCGTAACGGCGCCTGGAGAAATGAATGGCCCAAAAGTCCCCCTTAAGTTGGAAGTGATGGGGTATTTATAGGAGCTGATCTGGACTTAGGAAATTTCTCTAAGTCTTTAAGTCGTAGCCGACTTAGGGTAGGTCGGTGACGAGTTAAGGAACAGGGTTAGGTCGGTGACGAGTTAAGGAATAGGGTTAGGTCGGTGACGAGTTAAGGGATGGGGTTAGGTCGGTGACGAGTTAAGGGATGGTTGTCTTTGACAAGTATTAAGTCGTAGCCGACTTATCAAACCTTAACTCGTAAGGCCTTAACTCGCAGCTTTTAAGTCATAAACCCACTAAGTCGTAACTCGTTAGGTCGGAACCTTCTTAAGTCGGAGCATTTCATAACTCGGAATCTTCTTAACTCGGCGCCTTTCTTAACTCGGCAACCTGTTAAGTCGGCACACTTTATAAGTCGAATGCTCCTTAACCCGGTAGGTCATAAGTCCACATAGGTCGCAGCCATCCTTAACTCGCAAACCGTTAAGTCGTAGCTCTCTTAGGTCGACAAGCATCTTGACTCGGCACCTCCTTAACTCGGAGTGTTTCTTAAGTCGGCAAACTCCTTAAGTCGTGACATTCCTGTAGCCTTAGGTCGCTGGGCAAGCTAAGTCATTGAGTCCTAGGTCGTAGACAACTTAGGTCGCAGACTCCTTAACTCGCAGGTACTTTAACTCGTACATTGTTAGGTCGTGAGGCTGATGAGTCGTACAGACCTGATGAGTCGTAAACCTGATGAGTCGTAAGACCATGAGTCGTATACTCCATGACTCGTTGAACCTGATGAGTCGTAAGACCATGAGTCGTATACTCCATGACTCGTTGAACCTGATGAGTCGTAAGACCATGAGTCGTATACTCCATGACTCGTTGAACCTGATGAGTCGTAGAAGAGTTAGCTTTATGAGTCGTAGCATGCTAAGTCGTAAGTCGTTAAACTTCTTAACTCGTAGGTTGTTGAGTCGGACCATTCCTTGGGTCGGAGCCTGTTGAGTCGTAGGTCATCTAAGTCTTAACTCGTTAAGTAGTGCAATTCCTTAACTCGTTAAGTCTTGAGTCGCGTACTCCTTAAGTCATGGAGAATTAAGGGTTAACAGTTATATAAAAATTACAAATACGCTCTCTCAAGATAGACACCACTCCAGAGCTTAGGTATTCGCTCAACCTATGCTCTGATACCAACTGTGACGACCCGGCTTTTTCTCCACAAAAAGTCGTATCATCAAGAAGAAAGAAAGGGATAGAAAAGAGATAAGATAGAGAAGAAAGAAAGAAACACATCAGAATCTAAACAGCGGAACGAATAAATTATATTAATCAAATAAGATATTACATTGTATCATATACATCAGAGATACACAGCTTATACAACACATACTAGACAGTTATAAACATCTGTCTAGTCATTACAACCCAAATACAACTCAACAAATGACTCATACAGACTAACACAGCGGAACACTATATCTACGAACGCTGAAGCCTCCTGCTCCATTGCTCCTCCAAAGATTCGTCAAAGCAAACCTGAATCCCTTGGCTACTCGTAAAAATTTGAGTACCCAAGAGTTTAATAAAACAGAAAATAAACACTTGGGTCAGACATGGGTCTGGTGTGAGTAAACGGTTTAAATTGCTTAACTTCAAAACCTTTTGAAAACAAAGGTATCACGTAAGACTCCCCACAAATAAACATGGGTAAGTTTTTACCTTACGCTAACCAAAACATTTGATAGGAAATCCAGTTATATTATAATAGGGTCTAGGGTTTTCAAGTAAAATACAGAAATAGCTGGAACGCTTACATCTCACGTTCTAACATAGTTGGGCACAACTAAATCGTACGGCACTTATTGGATTTTGGATTCCATACAATGGCAGAGCTACCGGGGTACCGCTCGTCACAATACGTGGCCTAGATCAACGTACCGAGGATCACTCTCAATCCCCTGCAACACAAGGCCGGAACATCCCTTACTGGATAATTCCCGCATAAGAAACCCCGTGGTTGCGGCCAAACAACCACCCACACAGCCGAAATAAAAAGGGACTCTAGACAGAGGAATCTTATACTACTTGGGCGCTACCCACTAACCTTGCTGCACCTCCCCTGTTTTAGCCATTCCCGGTTGATGAGGCTTGAGGCTACGATTACCTTTAATCAGAACACATCACTTAGAATGCTCATCGTCCACCTGACGATGTTCTGAAAGCATTCAATCCATACAAGTTCGTTCCGGGTTCGAACGAAACCGAAGGCATTATCTCGTTACACTCATTTTGGAATCACCCTCAGAGTTAACGACAATAACCCTTGCACTCTGAATCTTCATCTTCACTTGAGATTCACGACCTATCGTTAATTTGGATCGATGTGGTATTCGGGTCTCCAGACCTGGAAATCCGGTATACGGAAACCCGATCCCGGTCTCATCGAAATCCAAAACGTATCTTTTAAGGCCAAGTTGTTTAAAGGTTTAAACAATTTGATTCAATTCAATACTTGAATTCATACAGCATTTAACATAGATAAATATCACACATTTATCACGGATATATCCAATATCATATCACAGAATATCATAACATATCATCCAATAGATATCCAATTCAGATATTCTACACAAACAATCATCCATAAGCAACAATTTATTAACCCTATGTTATAATTAATTTAATTAACTTAAATTAAATTAATTACTTAAGAATTAATTATCTAATCTTGCTTAATCCATCATTAATTAATTACAACCTTTAATTAATTAATTACTCATTAAATATTAACCATCCTTGATTAATTATTTATTAATTACATAAAGTATTTATCCTTTAATTAATTTTACAAATTAATTATTCTTATTCATTAACAGTAATTAACCTTTAATTACTTTCATTAATTACATTAATTAATGATCCTTAATTAATTACTTCCATTAATTAACTATAATTAATTACACCAAGAAATAAATCCTTAATTACTTCTTCTAAGTAATTATCCTTTAATTAATTACATCTTGTAATTATATATTAATTACTTACAGTAATTACACTTATTAATTTCATTAAGTATTTATACATAATCAGCATCAAGATTATCTTTAATTAATTTACAAATTAATTAACTTAAATTAATCACATCCATTTACTATTTACAATTGAGTAATTCATTCCTTAATTACTCTTTAAACCAATTAATTAATCTTTAATTACAGATTAATTATTAATTAATAAACCTTAATTATCAATTAATAAAACTTAATATCAAATTAATTAATCTTTAATTATCAGTTAATTAATCTTTAATTTCCATTTGATTAATCCTTAATTAATCTTTAATTACAATGTAATAATTAATCAAACCTAATTATTAATTAATAAAACTTAATTACTAATTAAGTACTTCTTAATTATCAATTTATTTACCTCTAATTACAATTACTAAATTCATTAATCTCTAATCATAAATTAATCAATCTTAATCACTTAGTTATTTTATCTCTAATCATTAATTAATCAATCCTTAATTACCATTTATAATCAATTAAATAATCTTTAATTAACTAATTATAACCCTTAATCATTAATTAATTCAAATAATAAATTATACTTAAATTACTTTATTAACTTTATTAACCTCAAATTATTAAAACCTTAATTACCCCTTTAAAGGTAAACCATTTAATTAATGACTTAATTATTATTAAAAATATTTTTATCTTTAAAATTAACTTCCTTAATTAAATTATTTAATTAAGTTTTGAAATAAAATAACATCTAACTTAACAAATTAAAGTTTAACAATTTATACTTACCTTTAAATGCTTTAAAGGTTATCAAGTAATAGTTTCAAAACTATTTCAATTTAAATTTCAAAAATCTTTGTTTTCAAAATCCTTTTTAAATTGTTAGCACTTGCTTCGGGTCAAACCCGAAGACCACTTGGTAATAACCCGAGACAAAACCCAAAATACTCAGCCTATTCTCGAGTAACTCCCTTCTTCTTCTTTTCCTTTTCTTTTTAACTTTATTTTGATTTCACTTGTGAAATTCCCGTGTGCTAACTCGAACCAAACCAAGATTCCCGAACAAAACTCGAGACAGTCACCTTCTTCTCCAAATGTTCGAAACAACGCATCAATAACTGATACCAAGGATACGCGTGCACGTATACACCTGAACTTCACCACTCCGATCATCGCCGTCACCTCCAACATGTCGGCGACCACCTCCTCTAACGGTCCGGCTACTCAGTTCCAAAAATCGAACGCGAATTCGAAATCGAGCCTACGAGTTCCTAAAGGAGCTGAACTGGCCAACCAAGAATTGCCTCGACCTGCCGCCCTAGATCACCAGACCCTCCTATACTCCGACCCAAACCTCGCTACAGACCCACACACCGATTCCCCCACCTCCGAACGAGTCCGATACTCCGATGACGACGCAGCCGCTCAATTCCCAACCTCGACCAAACCTGTGCTTAAACCCTACTTAATCGATTTCTGACCACCATAGCCATCGATAAACACCATCCACATTTTTCCCATGATCGACAGCTTTCCTACAAACTTCGATGGAAATCTCATTGACGATGATCACGTCGATCATCTGAATTTGACGATAGACCAAACTCTGGTCAACTCGACCTATACTCTTGAATAAATTCTTAAAAATCAAGATTATCATATCAAAATTCTTAACTTTTAACTACGAATCAACCTATATAATCCAAACATGAAATTATAAAGATTTGTTTTTAACTTATTCCAACCCATTACTGTATTTTCTTAATTTTTGATTAATTTACTAAACTAAAATCCTTAAAACTATTTTTAGAATTTTAAATATGTTGTTATAAACATACTTCATTCAGGCATCAAGGCTAAATTCTAATTGCATGAGGAAATTAAGATTTTATTTTTAAAATTGTAATTTGGCCTTGTGAACATAACAGAACAGTTTATATATATATACACAGATATACACACATTTAAACAGAGATATTCAAAAACATTTATCCAGATAAAATCCACATGCAAGCCATATTACAACCTTCCAGTGCAAATTTATCACATGCATTCCTATAATCATTGATTAAAGCTGTTTTTAGGGGAAAAGTTTACTCACTGGAAAATTAGAGCAGTGGAGAACTGACAAATCCAAACATGCACAGACAAACACACATATATATATCAGGTATTCACACTTATAAATACACATGCAAGCATTTATCATTCCAGAAATCTATCAAGCAACAAAACAATTATTACTTAGGATTTTAAGTAGATGTTTACTCACTAAAGAAAACAGAGACCAGGTTTTGTATATACAGACCTGCTCATACTAATATACATATATGTCAACACAGTTTATATTCAAGTGAAAACATCATGCAACAAATTTTATCCACAGATTTATCACATGCAGTAAAGTTTAGTTCCAGATTTAAACTGTTTTTAAAAGAAAAAGCTTACTCACCAGACATGAGCAGAGAACAGTTCTGTTCTTGTTTTCCTGGAGCTTTGTATTTGAATCTTATTATTGAATTGATCCTTATTGCTTGCTGTTGTTGAATTTGAACCGAAGTTGATTTACTTGTTTCTTCAGTTTGAGAATGTTTTACAGGCTTTAGTTTTTGAGAATGCTTTTAAACTTGAATTTGTTTTTGAGGAATGAATTCAGGTTTAAATATCAGAGTTTTGTATTTGAGATGAGGAGTATGTCAGGTTTTTGGTTTTGAGGAAGTGATTTGTAAGTCTGGCCATATTTTCTTGTTTGAGAAAGTTTCAGGTTTTTGAAATGAGATTAGAAAAGAAATAGGAAGGGAAGATGAATGATTATATAAACTAATTTATGGTTTATTTAACATTAAAGAAATAAATAAATAAAATAAATTGTGTGCCACTTGTCTTTTACCTTGATTAATATGTTAACACATGGTATTTAAGAGGTTTATATACTAACACATGTAACTTTACATGCATAATTAAATTTTAAATGATTTTTAAAGCTTTTAAATTAAATTTCCTAAATAGATAAATACATATCTTATTTAATAAATGCTTTTCTTAATTTATAAAAATAAAACCTTTAAAAGAAAATAAAAGAAAAACCAATCATATCTTAAATAAAATTATATATAACATATTTAATCCATTTTAAATGTTAATATAAAACTTTTATATTTATCTACTATCAACTAAATACTTTATAAATTCATATAAATAAATTCCTTTAAGGAAAATGATATAAAAGAAATCTTATTTTTAAATAAAAACTTTATTCATATATTTTTAAATCCAAACTATATTTTTAATTAACTCTTTATTAAATTGTTTGAAAATAACAATTTTACCAATTAATTTAAAAGATTATCACATTTTAAATTCCCCGAAATCCCGGGATATCACATTGATAAAGTTAAGGAGGGAAAGACGGATGAGTTTTTGATGGTAGATGGTTTTCTTTTTAAAGGAAGTCGATTATGCATACCGGAGGGTAGTCTGAGAATGAAGATTATCAAGGAGTTACACGAAGAAGGACATGTTGGGAGAGACCGTACCTTACAGTTAATTTCACAATCCTACTTTTGGCCATCGATGAGGAAAGAAGTGGAGAGGTTTGTGGAGCGTTGTCATATTTGTCAGGTTTCGAAAGGAACTGCGACTAATGCTGGTTTATATATGCCATTACCTGTACCAAGTAAACCATGGGTTGATGTGAGTATGGACTTCGTGTTGGGATTACCAAGGACACAGCGTGGTAACGATTCCATATATGTGGTGGTGGACAGATTTTCGAAAATGGCGCATTTTATTGCTTGTAAGAAGACGGCGGATGCTGTTCATGTTGCTCAGTTGTTTTTCAGGGAGATCTATCGACTTCATGGATTGCCAGAATCTATTGTGTCGGATAGAGATACTCGATTTCTGAGTCATTTTTGGTTGAGTTTGTGGAAAATGGTGGGAACGAAGCTGAAGTTCAGTAGTGCTTATCATCCGCAAACGGATGGACAGACTGAGGTGGTTAACAGATCATTGGGAAACTTGTTGAGGTGTCTTGTTCAAGATAATCTGAAGAGTTGGGATGTGAAGTTATGCCAGGCAGAATTTGCTCATAATCATGCTGTGAATCGAAGTACTGGGTTCAGTCCATTCCAGATTGTCTATTCGAGCTTACCAAAAGGACCGTTGGATTTAACTGTGATACCACATTCAAAGGGGACAGTTAAGAAAGCTGCTGATTTTGTTGAAGGGTTGACAGAGTGTCATAAAATCGTTCAAGAACGATTAGAGAAAGCAAATGAGAAGTATAAACAGTCTGCAGATTTGAAACGACGAAATGTTGAGTTTAATGAAGGAGATTTGGTTTATGCAATATTGACGAAAGATCGTTTTCCGGTGGGAACGTATAATAAATTGAAAGCACGAAAGATTGACCCAGTTGAAATTTTAAAGAAAATCAATGAAAATGCTTATAAACTGAAGCTGCCAGATGATGTGTACACGTCAGACGTATTCAATGTTAAACATCTCGTACCATATCATGGGGATGAGTTTGTTGTGATGGATGCAGAAAGTGCAAATTCGAGGTCGAATTTTCCTCAACCTGGGGAGGATGATGCAGTACAGAAAGCCAAGGGTCTAGGTCGCTCACGACCTAAGGAGTGTGTAGGTCGCTCACGACCTAAGGAGTTAAAGGGGGGAGTGAGTGATGCTGAGAAGAGTAGTTGCACAGTCCAATTCGGTGAAGTGTTAGGTCGCATACGACCTAACAAAGCTTTTAAGTTGGAGGAACGACCTAACATGTTCTTAGGTCGCGTACGACCTAAGTGTGCAGTACAACATGGTGAACGACCTAACATAACACCAAGTACAGAGCTACGACCTAACGGGTTAGTGGATGGCGAGCTAAAACAAGGAGATAGGTCGCTGGAACGACCTAACATGCCTTTAGGTCGCATACGACCTAACGAGATAGGGAAGAAGGTGCTGGAACGAGCTAGCGGGGTGCTCCGACCTAACAGTCTGAAGGGAAAGGTGATACGACCTAACGAGTTACGACCTATGTTAGGTCGTAAGGAAACGGAACAAGCTAAGTTAGGTCGCAAAGTCTTAGGTCGCGAAGGCTTAGGTCGCAAGGACTTAGGTCGCAAAGGCTTAGGTCGCAAAGTCTTAGGTCGCGAAGGCCTAGGTCGCAAAGTCATTAGGTCGCGAAGGCTTAGGTCGCAAAGACTTAGGTCGTGGAGGCTTAGGTCGCAAACAATTTCTGAAGCCGCTTCTGTTAGGTCGCAAACGAAGGGATGCCGTTCATTCTTAGGTCGCAAAGCTCTGGATACCATGGATTTCCTTAACTCGCTGATCTGGAATGCTGTAGGGTCTTAAGTCGCGGAAGATTGTAGCCGTAGATTGTTATGCCGCTTTATCAGATGCCGTTCATTTGTTAAGTCATGGAATAATGTAATTAGGTCGTTACCGACCTAAGTGAGTCATTTGTCTTTTAACCTGTTTGTTAGGACGCGTCTGTACTAGGTCGCAACATTCAAGGTAGAAGGTCGTTTTTGACCTAAATACTTGTAATATTTTGAAACTTTTCTGCTGTGTTGAGTTGTAGCCTATAAATAGGCGTGTTTGGTCATTTTGTAAGGTTGTTGAATATTGAATAAAATTCTCTTTTGATTGCTTTGTGCTTTCATTCAAATTGGTAGTTGAGTGTAATCTCCTATCTCCTCTTTCGGATAATCGAGTGCGCTCGATTCAACGATTGTAGAAGCCGATTCGCGGAATCAAGTGCGCTTGATCAACGCTTGAAGAATTGAAGATCTTTGAACCCGGTATCGTGCGCGATCAACGAGTTCGAGATAGCTAGAGTTCGGTATCTTCGGATCAACGAATTCGGGCAATTCAGCATTCATCAATCCATCGACTGCTATTTTCACCGATCTACATTGTTTTGAATAATCCGCTGCGTCAGGTATCCATTGTTCAATACTTGAAAAATATAAAATATACGCACTGGTACCCTATTTTATTTTGATATCCATACGGTCAAGTTTTAGGAAACCAAACCCAAGAAGAGTTTGAATGCCATTTCAAAATATAATCATCAGATAAATGAACTTTATTAATAATATATCAGTATATTTTTCTTTCTTGTTATTATCTAACCTTCTAGGAACCCAAAAATTAATGAACTTATTTGGGTGTTTTAACTTTAATTTTCTAGGTTTGGTTTGAACTTGGTAGCCTTAACAAATTTAGTACTTTGATTACTATTTTTCTTTGATTTGGACTTATGGGTGTATCCTAATCCACAATTATTGTTAGTGGGTTTAGACACAGAAATAAATTTTCTAGATTATCCTTCCCTTTGTTAAATTTATCAACATCGATTTTCATTTTATATATAGCCTTATTACAGTTAAGAATAACATTATCTGGAGATAATATTTTAACATTTAGATCAGTGATCTCTGACTTCAATGAAAGATTTTGATTTTAAGGATTAATTTTCACTTTTCAATTTTTTTTATAACTTTCAAGTTTTAAATCCTTTCCATCATTATGTCTTTCAATTTCATCTTCTAGACATTGTTTTTCTTTGGTTAACATTTCGTTAAACAATATTAATCTATCTATCTCTACTAAACTAATATTGTTACTATTTTCTAAGCATTTTATATCCCTTATACACATCATTTAAAAACTTCATAATTTCTTCATTAGAATTCCATATTCGTCATCATTTGCTATGAAGCATATGTTGGCATTTTCATTTTCTGAATCACCATCACTTGATGTATTTCAATCATCCCATGTTGCATTGGAAGGATGTTTCCTCTACTTATTGAAGGTGTTTGAAGAGTACCTTAATTTCTTCAGGTTTGGACAATTTCTTTTCAAATGACCGATTTTATTATATTAGAACAACATTTTCATTTCTAGAATTATCTGTATAGTTGCTAGTGTTTCGAAGTTTGTTCATTTTCCTTTATTTCAAGAATTTCTTGAAGTTCTTGGTCATGAAATTGATTTCATCCTCATCATCATCATATAGTTCATGATTGTCATTTCTAGCATTAAGTGCCGATGATTTCTTCTCATTTGCTTTATTCTCTTTTCTAACTGCAACTGTAATTTATAGGACATTAGATTATTAATTAAATCTTCTATTTTCAATATCATTGGCTTCTACAATTCCTAGAGTCTTCTGATCCCATTCACTAGAAAGTGAATTCAAGATCTTTCTGACTTGGTCCACTTTGATAAATTTCTATCCTAATGATATTAATGCATGTAATATATCTTAAAATCTAGAATATATATTAGAAATAGATTCATTTGTTTCATTGTAAACAATTTAAATTGACTAGTTAACATGGATATCTTTGTCTGTTTAACTTTTCTAGTACCTTCGTGTATGACTTGCAGTGTTCTCCAAATTTCATATGCACTTTTAATAATAGACGTTGTGTTAAACTCATTTTTACCCAAGGCGTAGAATAAATTATTCATAGCCTTTGAATTGTTGAATGTTTATGTCTTTTAATCATTAGTCCATTATGCATAATTCATTTGGGGCTCAGTGTACTATGTTTTGGTAATGTTCCAAATATCTAACCCATTAGACTAAAAATAAATTTTCGTTCTACAGGCCCAATAAGCATAATTACTACCATTAAATAGTGAGGGTCAAGTAGCAGACTGTCCTTCTACAAAACTGTTAAAGAAAGTGTTACCGATGTTACTAGCCATTTATATTTTTCAAAATTCAAGTTATGAATTTTTGAAAACCAGCCGCTCTGATGCTAAATGTGGGAAAATAGGTTGTCTAGAACACAATGTGGAATGGATCTTAAGGCTATTTATACACTAGAGGGGGTGAAGTGTGTATTTCAATTATTAAAACTTATACGAATTTAAAACTGTATCTACTCAAATTGCAAACATAAACAAATAATCATAACATAAGTAACTAAAAAGTAAAATGTAGTAAAGTGAATAACACCAGGAATTTTTATACTGGTTTGGATTGGCCAAACCTACATCTAGTCCTATACTACACTGTATGGAATTTCATTATCACCACTTTCTTTCCACGGGTGGCAAGAACACCATTATAATCATGATTCCGCGGGCAACAAGATGCACCCTTTTGATTTATCAGGCTACAAGGTCACCCTTTTGATTTCAAAGGCTACAAGTAGAGTATAACAAGTGGTTGTATCTTTAATAATGATTCTTGCATATTCAGTACAATGATCCTGTAGACCTCCAATAATAGTACATCTTTGAATTCTTTGAGAAATAGGATGAAATTAAAGAGAGAATGGTATCGATTCAAGTACAAATTCTCTGATATTGCATGGTTTGCAAATCTTTGAAGAATGTGAGTGAAAGAGCATGGAATCGCAAAGAGAGTGGAAGAATATGTAATGGATCTTTCTCATAGAAATATGGAAATGAAAGAGTAAGAAAAAATGTTATGTGTCAAATTTCATTTTCCAAAGTCAATAAATAGTGGTTGAAGAGACATGTATATTTGTGAAGAGGTGGAGGGAAAATCCATTCGTTTGAGTTTCAAAAAATAAAAAAATGGTCATTATGCCGGCATACTTGGGAACGATATGTCGACATACATGTGCATATGTTGACATATTTGGAAGGGATATGTCGACATACATGTGTTGATTACCAGATACCAAAGTTCTTTATATTTGTGAATATTTTATGATTCGATTGAGGTCGATGGTAGATGATCTTCAAGCATAACTGCCATGGGTTCTTTAATAAAGATTCTAAGATTCATCACCTCAAACATCTCTGTTAGTACAACATTTTCGTTTCATTCTTCTTCAATTAGTTTTGTTCTTCCATTTGCCCCGATTAATCTTCATATATATAATTCATTTACTTCCATTGAGCTCTTGTTTATCTTTGTAAAATATCTCCATAATATGTCTAAAAGTACTGCATAACTCGGAGATATGTGAGTAGTAATATTTATATGGTTGTTCATTAAAATCAATACTTAAGATATTACCACTATCAAGTTCGAACCGCTTCCCTTTCACTTGCACCGCATCCATTTGTGAATCATCGCTCGTCGATTTCTTTTTTTCTTCTACTTTGATTTTTACAAATTAGGGGCTAGTAGAAAATTAGGGAGTAGATGCGGTTATGATAATGAAAGAGAAATGGATTTTAAACAAAATGGACTGGGTTTGAATCTAGGTGATGGTCAAATAAAAGGGACAAAAGAATGGTTACTTTCATTTACAAAGTGTATTTCCCACTTTGCCCCTATTTAAAACAATTTTCAACTTGCTCCTTTTTGAATTGCAAATTCTCTATTTATGTAATTATAATAAATTCTTTCACTTGATAAATTCAGATAACATATTTAAATTCAATGATTACTTATCTTTGTTAATTAATTTATTTTACTATTGTCGAATAAAACTTCCTTTCGGTTATTCCAATCATATATAAAAATATCTACAATATGAAAGTATTTTTTTAATTATAAATATTTTATTCGAGTCCAATATACTTTATGAAACAATTTTATTAATTAATTCAATTTGCTATAAAAATCCTTTATCAATTATGCTTTAGTTCAATAAGAATATATTTCCAAAAATAAAGTTTATCTAAAACTAAACTCAAACATTTTATTCTAATTTAACTGAATTTATTTTGATGGCATAGAACCCCTTATCACGTTTATTATTTTACAAGATCTCACATTTATTCGGTTCCTATAAAGTAAACCCATCACTTTTTTAATATAAATTTTACATCATTTTCATCAAAAAATCCTTTCACCGTATTTTTATTTTATTTTACTTTATTTTAATCATAAATCATAAATAAATATAGTATTGATTCATAATTCTATTTACAAAACAAATATACTAATTCAAGCTTCTGAATTAACTTATTTTCAATATTTCATAGAAATATCGATCTTTATATATATATAATATTTATTTTTTATATAGCACAAAACTATTTATTATTTTCAATGATAATTCATACAAAACATTACTTTCGTACAAAAATTATATTTACAATTAAATACCAAATTTAAAATTTATTAATTTTTCCTAAATGGGTTTTCAATTTAAAATATTTCCAAATCCATAATTTTTTTTTGAAAATTAACATTTAAAATCCT
Organism: Allium fistulosum; assembly: GCA_030737815.1. NCBI lineage: Eukaryota > Viridiplantae > Streptophyta > Magnoliopsida > Asparagales > Amaryllidaceae > Allium > Allium fistulosum. The sequence goes on along the minus strand of CM060908.1, from coordinate 76,772,949 downwards.
TTAATCGAATTCCAAAAAAAATCATTTCAAAAATTCCGACAAATCTCCTTTTATAAAATATTTTCAAAATCGTTTAACTCAAAATTTAATCAATTCCACTTGCATTACAAAGGAGGATTTTCATAATTGGTTAAAATCAAAGGCTTGCAATTTTATTTCAAATAATTTAATCAATATCAATCATAATTACAAAAATGATTAAAAATAGCATGCAAACTAATTTAGTCTGCTAGTGAGTTTAACAACTCACCTTAATCCAAAGACTCGCACTACTAGGCCATAACAGTCGCCGCTAGAAAATAAAGCATCAGAACAAATCACGCTTGCTCCTCCACCATCAGCCATCGCCATCAACCATCTCCATCAATTGCAACTCCCTGCTCCTGATGCGCACAACTGCGATTAACATAGTGACACTACATCTGTAACAACTCGATTTTTAACCACCTTGATTAGCGATTATTAATTAAGTAAACTGGATTTAATTTGAGTTTAAATTGAGAAATAAGGTTAATACTGAATATTTGTGTAAATTTGAGAGTGTGATCTTTTTAAAGATTAACGTGGAAAATTTTGAAGTGTTTTAACTTATTTATAAAGATTAAATAAGTTAGAGAATGATTTGAATTAATAAAATCTGTATTTTCCTTAATATTGGTTCTTAGTGAAGATAATTGATAATGAGGGGTTTTTGTGCAAACTTCCCAATGAGAACTCGGGTAAAAATCTTATTTATGTTTTAAAAGTGATTTATGATTTTTATTTTGAAGAAATAATAATTTGGAGGATTAAAATCCATTTTGACATGTTTTGCAATATAATAAAAACATGAAAAGGTTAATTTTCAATAAATCATTTGAAGGGTCAAACGGCCTCGAAAATCAGTAATTTTTGGTTCATTAGATAGATTAGTTGATGAACTTATTTTTAGCATATTCACATAAATTTTTATGTGTTATTATCTAGGAGATAATCAATTTTGAAGTTAAGTTAAAACGTGTTTTGTGCTAAATCTAATACAAGTTTTAATTATTTAGTTTAAGGGTTTGGGTATTGGTTCGGCCCATTTAGGACTTAGGCAAATTAGCTAAAGAAGGAGAAATCATTCTTCTGTACGTTCATTTCACAAACAACAGAAGCTTTCTCATTTCAAAACTTCCTCTCAAATTCTCAAGAAACCAACCATAGGAAGAGAGCAAATTGCTAGTTTTTAATTCAAATAAATTACAATTTAATCATGTAAAATCAAGGCAAGTTGCTCAATCCATATTACATCTTCTCTCCAATTCTTTTATGTTAATTCTCCATAGTTTTTGAGTTGTGCGATTTTATGTTAATGGATTTCTAGGTTTTGAATTGGGGAAAACTTGAGTTCTAGTTGAGGATGAAGCCAAAGTAACAAAATAGCAAGGCTATAAGGTGAGAATTTCATTCTCACAATTGTCTCTAAAACATAGAAAATTATGCTGAACTAGTTGTTATTTGTATGTTAATTTGTTGTATTATTGTTATATATTTGCATAAGAGTTGAATTTGTTGCTTAATTTTATGTCAAATTTGGGTTCATTAAATTGTTCAAAAATCGCTTTTAAAGAATATGAAATCTGTACCAACTGGTTATGATTTTGGTTTTGAAATTTTGTGCATATAAACTAGACTGATATTCAAAGTTACTGTAAAAGGATTGAGTTAAAATGATTAAATTTCAAATTTATAAGATTTTTGTAAAGTGGATATATGTAAATTGAGATTTGCAAACCTTAGCTGAAAATGGTTGTTAAAAAATAACAAATCTGTAACAATTGTTTTGGAATTTAACTTGGAAACTTTATAACATAAACTAGACCGATATTCAAACTTATTGTAAAAAGTTTGAGTTAAAATGATTAGGTTTCAAATTTATATGATTTTTGCAAAGTGGATATATGTAAATTGAGATTTACAAACCTGGGCTGAAAATTGTTCTTAAAGAATAACAAATCTATAACAATTGGTTAGGAATTTAACTTTGAAATTTTACACACATAGCTAGACTGATATTCAAAGTTACTGTAAAGATTTTGAGTTAAGATGTAACATCCCACCTTTTTGTATGCTTAAGCTGACACACGTGCCAACTTAAACCATACAGAAGGGCGGATTGTTATGGGGTAAATAAGAAAAAGTGGAGAAATAAAAGAAACAAAACAGAACCTTGCAGCGGAACGATAAAATATAATAATCAAATAACAGTTCATGAAGCTGTTTTACAAAACATTTGATTATACTTATACAATACATATCAGAGTTACACATACCAGAGAATGATAATAAATGCAGCGGAATACAATGGTGTAGTGTAATAAAATAAATAGTAGTAATAAAATCTTCGTCTTCGTCCTCCAGAAATAGGGCCTTCAAATCCTGAAATGCTCAAGCTGACCCGAGCGAATTGAAAAGACAAAACACTCGAGTCAGAACTAAAAGATCTTATGTAAGTTAAATCAATGAAATAAATATGAGTGTAAACGGCGTCAGAGATGTTTACAGGGTTTGACATCTCTTATCAAGTGTCTAACGTGAGTGCAGTAACTTAAGAAATGTTCGGGATTCACATCTCTTAAGGATCCGTTAAACTATCTACTATGTAGTAATATTCGCTATTATAATAATGTCTAATCAATAAAGTATAATCATATAGAAAATAGCGTTAAGGGGATGATGAACCTTAACACGGTCGGATCTTTAAACCAAACTCGTAGTGGGTTTGATATGGTAGGTGACACGGCACACAAGGCAATGCCAGGGTAGATATACCAATTACGCATCCGGACTGGTGGTGACGCATAGCAGCTGTGATATCCCGGGAATTTGGACAATATCAATTTAATAATCTATATTTAAAAAATTAAATTGATTTGCTGATCTTTGTTAATAATTTGAATAAATTTAATAATCTAATTAAATAAATATTTAATTAGTGATTTATCTTTTAAAAGTTTAATAGAATATTTTCTATTTATAATATATATGTATAATTGTATATATTATAAATAGATGAGTTGGTTTGAATTTAACAAATGAAATTATGTTTTCAAATTTCTAATATTTTGGTAATTTGGAAATTATGATTTAAATTTAATATTAAGCTTTCCAAAGACATTTAATAAATAACTATATAGTTTTAAAATACATAAGATAAATGTTTAATTGTTTAAAAATAGATTTTTAGCTTAAGTTTAAATTTAAATAAAAGGTTTGTTTATTTCTTTTTAAATATTACTTGATATATATGATTTAAAAATAGAAGTAATTTATAATCTCTTTTATAAATTATTTAAAATAGTCAAATTTGATATTTTCAAATAATAATTATAATACTTTGTTTTTATAAATATGAATAGACTTTAATAAAATAGAATGGTTATTTTAAATATAAATGGTAGTTATATATGCATATATATAACTTGATTTTTATTTGGATTTAAAATATGAAATTGGATTTATAATAGAAATTAAAAGAATAAACATTTTAAAAATATTTGGATAAGCTTTTAATTTGTTTATTTACATTTTCTTTAAAAGAGAAATACATATATACATTTACATAAGAATTATTAAAGTGAAAAATCCTTATTAACATTTTAAATATATATATACTCATTAAATAAAAAGGACACATGTTATTTTCCTAAGACCTCATTTAAACAAGTGTTAAATTATGAGTAAGGGATAATGACAAGTGTCATTTAATTTTGTTTTTCCTTTATTTTTATTTATTTTATAATTTCAGCTTATATAAACTTTGCCTTCCTCCTTCCATTCTTTTTCTATTTCATTTGCCAAACTAAGAAAAAATTCAGCTGTATAATAACTCAAAGCAAATCTGAAATTCACTCCTCAAAACCAGAAATCCATCCAAACATAATAACCCTGTACAAACTCCTCTAAACAAAATCTGTAAGTAAATCCTCAAACCACTATCTATTCAAATTCAATAGCCTGTTAAGCATCTTCAAAAATCAAAACATCAAAAGCTTGAACTCATTTCATAAACCTGGAAATAAAGTCTGAACATCATTCTTCAACTCTGTTTTAAAAAGCAAACTCAAAATCAAAGTCTGTTTTCATCTTCAATACCTGGAATCAAGCCTACATTCTTCAAACCTGGATCTTCAAAAGCAGAGATCATCAAAGCAATTTCTTCTCTGTTTTAAAAGGGCAAAATCATTTCAGCTTGCATGCAATTTTTTCCAACCTGAGATGCAGACAGAAGCAAGTAGAAACTCATCTGTAAATTCAAGTTTAAAGTTTTAAAAGAAATGGCAATGCAAATTTCCAATTCTCAAGTTTTCAAAAGACAAATTCCAGCAACTAAATCTCTTAAGGTTTTCAAGCTTTTCAAAAATCTGGAGGCTCTGCTTCTTTTAAAATAGGTGAGTAACAATCATTTTTTTAAAATATAAGTTTGAATACCTGTTTGCATGTTGATTACTGGAATAAGAATGCATTGCATGTGTATGTGTTGGTGAATCTGTTGTGAGTATATGAATGCGTATATGTATGCTGATATGTATCTGTTTCTTGTCTGTTCTTATTTTTAAATTAAGAATTTGGTGAATATTACATTATCATTGATTCGATCTTTATTAGGATATAGAATTAAAACAAAAGTTGTTGTTTTATCTTAGATTTTAGTTTAAAATTTTAGTTAAGTTGAAATAATTTTACATTGTCTCTGGAAATCTGGAATAACATAGAAAATCTACTATAAGTCAAAATTCAAACCTCATGATTTATTATTTTAGACTTAGGATCTGAAACCTCATACTAAAACATGAATTTTAAATCAAATATCATAATTTTTTAACTTAGAATCGTAGCTGCAGTTCTAGTTTGAACTAGAAATGAAAATCTGAGATTTCTCTGGTGATCCAAGTGATAGGAGAGGTCAGGACTTTGGGTAGTGATGAAGAAGTGAATGTAGTTGATGGGAAAAATACTGGTTGGTGATGTATATCATCAAGGAGGCAGTGGTGGCGAGATTCAATTGGGAACCCTAGTTTTAACTAGGTATAATAAATCGATCATCACGACCATTTGGATTGATCGAGTGTAGAGGAGTTTTGGGAGATGGAAGATGGGTCGAAGGCGAAGTCGTGGCCGGAGTATCAACATTTCTGGTGATCGGAGGCCAGGGTTTGAAGCGTTGCCAGGTTCTAGTTTGTAAAGTGAGTACTGTTTCCAGGTTTGGATGGAGACTCGAATTCGATTTCGAGATTTAGGGTTCGATCTGATGATCGAGTTGGGATGTTGGAGTGGTTTTGGATGGAAAAAGATCATCACCAATGATCGGAGATGATCAGTGTCACCGTGCATGTGCACGATGCACTTTCAAACTTTCTGATGAAGTTGGTTTTGGGGGAAAATGGGTACTTGGGAATTTCTCGAGTCAAAATTTGTTTTGCTCGGGTAAATAGCAATTTGTCTCGAAGCAAATTTAGGTGAAACTCGAGTATAAAACTGTTACAGGTTTCTACTTAAAAACTGTCAGTTTTTCAAATTTAAAATTTATTTTAAGTTTGAAAGTAAGTTTTTAAATGCAGAATTTAAAACTAAATTTAAAATATAGATTCAAAACTGAATTGTAATCTAGTTTTAAAATTTAAATTAAGCTTTATAAAATTGAAGGTTTTAACAACTTTAAAAATGTTAAAAGTATTTTATAAAATGGTTTTTAAAAATCTGAGAATAAAGATTTAAACGGGACTTTAAATTTGAGTTTAAATCTGGATTCAAAAATGAATTTAAATCTTAGTTTGAATTAAAAAGGGAGTTTTTAAATTTTAAAATGTTTTTAAAACAACTTTGAATGATAAGCACATTTATATATGATTTGAAATTTAAAAATGAATTTGGTTAAAAATTCTTTTAAATTTCCTTTATAAGATTAGTATTTACTTTATCATGTAATCTAAAGGTTTTTAAATTGTTTGAACATTACTAAAGTTAAAATTAATCTCATTTTAAATCTTATATATAAAATGAAATTTGAAAGTAAATGTAAAACAAATTGTTGTTAAAATGTTTTGCAAATGATAATTTAATCATTAATGAGATTAAGGTTTATCTTAAAGATATTTAGAACTTAATGATTTATAATTCAATAAATTATTAAGATAATTAAAGAATAATTAATCAATTTAATAAATTAATAATTGGGTTAATAAATTTAGTAATTATGGGTTCAAAATTTAGTAATTAAGGTTTAATTAAGTTATAGTTAAGTACTTAATTAATTAAGTAATTAGAGATTAATTTATTGATAATTAAAATTAATTAAGTTGTAATTAATAATGGTTAATTAATGTTTAATTATTTAAGAAAGATAATTAAAGAATAGTTAATAGTTAATGTAGATCATTAACTAAGGATAATTAATTAATGTGATTAATTTAGATAATTAATTAGATTAATTAATTTAAAAGATAATCATTTGTGAATTGTTTTACTTAATGGAAGTAATTAGGAAATTAATTACTCATTGTAATTAATTGAGGTTGAATTGATTAGTTAAAGTTAATTAATTAAGTTTAATTAACTTAAGATAATCATTTAATGATTTGTATAATTACTTAATGTAATTTAAGGAAGTATAATTACCTAGGAAAGTAATTAATGGATAATTACTGATGTAATTAATAAAGTAATTAAGGGTAGTTAATTACTTAATGGAAATTAATCAAGGGATTAATTAAGAAATTAATTAAGGAATAATTAATTTATTTTAAGAAGTAATTAAGGTTAATTAATTACTGAATGTGATTAATCAATAGTGATAAATAAATTATGGTTTAATTAAAGATTAATTTCTTAATGTAATTAAGTAATGATAAAATTGTAATTAAGGATCATTAATTAATATAATTAATGATGTAATTAAGAATTGATTAATTAAGAAATAATTAATAACTGAGTGATTAATTAATGTAATTAATTAAGGAGTAATGTAATTAATTATAGTTAATTAATAAATGAAGTAATTAAAGGTTAATTACTATAAGTGGTTAAGAATAATTAATTTGTGAAATTAATTTAAGTGTTAATTACTTGAATGTAATTAAATATTAATTAATCAAGAATGATTAATTAAAATGAATAATTGGGTAAGGGTTGATTAATTAATTGATAATTAATTAATAGTAACTTAAGCAAGATTGTTAATAATGAAGGTAATTAATTTAATTTACTTTAAATTAATTAGAGATGAAGTATTTAATTTAATTCATTTTAAATTAACTCTATATGGTGATTAATAAATCATTGCTTAAGGATATTGAATGATATTGATGTACCTTGAATGGTTTGAGATCTCAGAGATGAGATAATTGACACTGTATGTTTTGGATGCTTTGGTTGCATAATGATGATGATATGGATTATCTGCTTTTAATGATAATGTTGATTATCTATTGTGAATTATCTATCTGTGTGTATATAGATAAATTGAATTGAATTGTTTTAACTTTAAAACAACTTGGCCTTAAAAGATACGTTTTGGATTTCGATGAGACCGGGATCGGGTTTCCGTATACCGGATTTCCAGGTCTGGAGACCCGAATACCACATCGATCCAAATTTACGTTAGGTCGTGAAATCAAATTGGAGCAAGTGAAGACTCGAGGTGTAAGAACGATTCTTTGTCAATATAACTCTGAGGGTGATTCCGTAATGAGTTGACGGAGATAGTACTTTCAGATTCGAGATGAAGATTCAGAGTGCAAGGGTTATGGTCGTTAACTCTGAGGGTGATTCCAATACGAGTGTAACGAGATAATGCCTTCGGTTTCGTTCGAACCCGGAACGAACTTGTATGGATTGAATGCTTTCAGAACATCGTCAGGTGGACGATGAGCATTCTAAGTGCTGTGTTCTGATTAAAGGTAATCGTAGCCTCAAGCCTCATCAAACCGGGAATGGCTAAAACAGGGGAGGTGCAGCAAGGTTAGTGGGTAGCACCCAAGTAGGACAAGATTATCCCTGTCTAGAGGTCCCTTCTTATTATTCGATTGAGTGGGCAGTTGAATTGCAACAACTGCTGGGATATCTTGTGCGGGAATTATCCAGTAAGGGATGTTCCGGCCTTGTGTTGCAGGGGATTGGGAGTGATCCTCGGTACGGTGATCTAGGCCACGTACTGTGACGGGCGGTACCCCGGTAGCCCTGCCATTGTATGGAATCCAAAATCCAATAAGTGACGTACGATTTAGTTGTGCCCAACTATGTTGGAACGTGAGATGTAAGCATTCCAGCTATTTCTGTATTTTACTTGAAAACCCTAGACCCTATAATAATATAACTGGATTTCCTATCAAATGTTTTGGTTAGCGTAAGGTAAAAACTTACCCATGTTTATTTGTGGGGAGTCTTACGTGATACCTTTGTTTCGAAATGGTTTTTGAAGTTAAACAAGTTTAACCTGTTACTCACACCAGACCCATGTCTGACCCAAGTTGTTTATTTCTGTTTTATAAACTCTTGGGTACTCAAATTTTTACGAGTAGCCAAGGGATTCAGGTTAGCTTTGACGAGTTATCTGGAGGAGCAATGGAGCAGGAGGCTTCGGCGTTGTAGATATAGATAGTAGTTCCGCTGTGTTAATCTCTGAATAGAGTTTTGTGTTGAGTTGTAATAACTGTCTAGTATGTGTTGTATAATCTGTGTAACTCTGATAAGTGTTGTATATTATGTAATACTTTTGTTATTAATATAATTTATTCGTTCCGCTGTTGAGATTCTGTTGTTGTTCTTCTTCTTCTCTTTCTTTTCTACTTTCTCACCTCTTTCTTTTCTTCAAAACGATGCGTCTTCCTGGACGTAGGATGGCGGGTCGTCACAGTGGTATCAGAGCAATAGGTTGAGTGAATACCTAGGCTCTGGAGTGGTGTCTATCTTGAGAGAGCGTATTTGTAATTTTTATATATTTATTTCTACCTATTTGGGTTACCTGTTCGGGTTATCCAAATTAAGTTATAAAGGTAGATGAGGTAGGCTGTGTGTAACACGACTACCATTGATTTGAGTTTGAATGTTTGGAGTTAGAAGTGTATCTGATGAGACTGTAGACCCAAATACCGTCTCGAGTAAGCTTTGCTGTGGTAAAGGATTTCATCGATCTCCGAAGGAAACTGTTAAGGTTCGGAGTCAATCTTTGAAGTGCAGTTGGATGGGTAGAGTTTGGATCTACCAGTTAAGTAGAAGCGAGTGATGGTATCTTGGTAATTTCTGGAAGAAGTAGTTGTATGATGAGATACAATGACCATGGATGTTTCCGAAGATGTTTTCTTTGGAACAAGTTTAAGGAGTAAGTCTGCTTCGGTGTTGTGGATGAGTTCAGCATAGCGTCTCTGTTTGAGGTTCGAGTTTCTCGAAGAGCTTTGGATTAGGAAGTCCTTGGCATCTGTGGCAGCAGTGCAGTTCGGAGTGTTTTGTGTATTAGCAGGAAGTTTTCTGGCTGAGCAGTTTTTCTGAAGATGGAGTTCAGAAGTAACAGAGTATATCCATTTCTTCGATGAATTGGATAGATAAGTGTAAGCTATTCTGATTTGTTAAGAGAGAATAGTATCTTTGGATACTGGACTGGGTTGATCGCAAAAGTGACTTGCGATAGTTTGAGTGATCTTTGAGTTATTGAAGATTTTATGGATGTCTTCAGGGAAGTCAGAAGTTTGTCCGCATCTGGAGATGAGTTTTCTCATCGACAGGATTCCAGGAGTGGTACCGGTGGTTCGACTAGTGGAAAGATGTTTCCTAGAGATAGAGTTTGATGAAGTAGCTCAGGATTTGATGGAGTATCTAAGTTTTCTTTATAAATCTGTTGAACCTTATTTCTAGGATGGGTTATCCAGTCTGTGTTGTGTTCTTCATCAGCATTCTTATCTACTTCAGATCAGAGTTGTACAACAGAAGCAATTTGGAAGTGCATCTCTGAATAGGAAAAGTAAGTTCAGTCTTCTGATGTTTGAGGAGTAAAGTTGTGGATCTCTTCCTTGTTTTGATTTGGATAAGTATTTGGTCTTCCGGATTGAATTGTCAGTTTGGACAACTGAAATTCGTTGTGTTTTACGTATCTCTGAGGGAGTACGTATTTGATCTATCATTGGTTTTGGAACCAGCCGTTCAAGAGGTTTTGTAGTTGAGTCAGACTCGTCTGTAGTCTGATATCCTGTCTAGTTCTGTAGATCTAGATGAGTAGGAGTTCTGTAGCTTCGTAGTTTAGATTGTTTGTAGAGCGAGTGTCCCGGTATATATATACTTGGGAAAACTCGAGGAAATTTTATCCAGAATTTTGTCTGGATAATTAGAATTGTTAGATTGAATGATTGTTTGCTATGGTTGTTAGCATATGGTTGATAATATATGCTTGTTAAATCTTGAATAGATTATTAAATTACCTTTGTTTAAATTTCGGGGACGAAATTATTTTAAGGGGGGAGGAATGTGATATCCCGGGAATTTGGACAATATCAATTTAATAATCTATATTTAAAAAATTAAATTGATTTGCTGATCTTTGTTAATAATTTGAATAAATTTAATAATCTAATTAAATAAATATTTAATTAGTGATTTATCTTTTAAAAGTTTAATAGAATATTTTCTATTTATAATATATATGTATAATTGTATATATTATAAATAGATGAGTTGGTTTGAATTTAACAAATGAAATTATGTTTTCAAATTTCTAATATTTTGGTAATTTGGAAATTATGATTTAAATTTAATATTAAGCTTTCCAAAGACATTTAATAAATAACTATATAGTTTTAAAATACATAAGATAAATGTTTAATTGTTTAAAAATAGATTTTTAGCTTAAGTTTAAATTTAAATAAAAGGTTTGTTTATTTCTTTTTAAATATTACTTGATATATATGATTTAAAAATAGAAGTAATTTATAATCTCTTTTATAAATTATTTAAAATAGTCAAATTTGATATTTTCAAATAATAATTATAATACTTTGTTTTTATAAATATGAATAGACTTTAATAAAATAGAATGGTTATTTTAAATATAAATGGTAGTTATATATGCATATATATAACTTGATTTTTATTTGGATTTAAAATATGAAATTGGATTTATAATAGAAATTAAAAGAATAAACATTTTAAAAATATTTGGATAAGCTTTTAATTTGTTTATTTACATTTTCTTTAAAAGAGAAATACATATATACATTTACATAAGAATTATTAAAGTGAAAAATCCTTATTAACATTTTAAATATATATATACTCATTAAATAAAAAGGACACATGTTATTTTCCTAAGACCTCATTTAAACAAGTGTTAAATTATGAGTAAGGGATAATGACAAGTGTCATTTAATTTTGTTTTTCTTTTATTTTTATTTATTTTATAATTTCAGCTTATATAAACTTTGCCTTCCTCCTTCCATTCTTTTTCTATTTCATTTGCCAAACTAAGAAAAAATTCAGCTGTATAATAACTCAAAGCAAATCTGAAATTCACTCCTCAAAACCAGAAATCCATCCAAACATAATAACCCTGTACAAACTCCTCTAAACAAAATCTGTAAGTAAATCCTCAAACCACTATCTATTCAAATTCAATAGCCTGTTAAGCATCTTCAAAAATCAAAACATCAAAAGCTTGAACTCATTTCATAAACCTGGAAATAAAGTCTGAACATCATTCTTCAACTCTGTTTTAAAAAGCAAACTCAAAATCAAAGTCTGTTTTCATCTTCAATACCTGGAATCAAGCCTACATTCTTCAAACCTGGATCTTCAAAAGCAGAGATCATCAAAGCAATTTCTTCTCTGTTTTAAAAGGGCAAAATCATTTCAGCTTGCATGCAATTTTTTCCAACCTGAGATGCAGACAGAAGCAAGTAGAAACTCATCTGTAAATTCAAGTTTAAAGTTTTAAAAGAAATGGCAATGCAAATTTCCAATTCTCAAGTTTTCAAAAGACAAATTCCAGCAACTAAATCTCTTAAGGTTTTCAAGCTTTTCAAAAATCTGGAGGCTCTGCTTCTTTTAAAATAGGTGAGTAACAATCATTTTTTTAAAATATAAGTTTGAATACCTGTTTGCATGTTGATTACTGGAATAAGAATGCATTGCATGTGTATGTGTTGGTGAATCTGTTGTGAGTATATGAATGCGTATATGTATGCTGATATGTATCTGTTTCTTGTCTGTTCTTATTTTTAAATTAAGAATTTGGTGAATATTACATTATCATTGATTCGATCTTTATTAGGATATAGAATTAAAACAAAAGTTGTTGTTTTATCTTAGATTTTAGTTTAAAATTTTAGTTAAGTTGAAATAATTTTACATTGTCTCTGGAAATCTGGAATAACATAGAAAATCTACTATAAGTCAAAATTCAAACCTCATGATTTATTATTTTAGACTTAGGATCTGAAACCTCATACTAAAACATGAATTTTAAATCAAATATCATAATTTTTTAACTTAGAATCGTAGCTGCAGTTCTAGTTTGAACTAGAAATGAAAATCTGAGATTTCTCTGGTGATCCAAGTGATAGGAGAGGTCAGGACTTTGGGTAGTGATGAAGAAGTGAATGTAGTTGATGGGAAAAATACTGGTTGGTGATGTATATCATCAAGGAGGCAGTGGTGGCGAGATTCAATTGGGAACCCTAGTTTTAACTAGGTATAATAAATCGATCATCACGACCATTTGGATTGATCGAGTGTAGAGGAGTTTTGGGAGATGGAAGATGGGTCGAAGGCGAAGTCGTGGCCGGAGTATCAACATTTCTGGTGATCGGAGGCCAGGGTTTGAAGCGTTGCCAGGTTCTAGTTTGTAAAGTGAGTACTGTTTCCAGGTTTGGATGGAGACTCGAATTCGATTTCGAGATTTAGGGTTCGATCTGATGATCGAGTTGGGATGTTGGAGTGGTTTTGGATGGAAAAAGATCATCACCAATGATCGGAGATGATCAGTGTCACCGTGCATGTGCACGATGCACTTTCAAACTTTCTGATGAAGTTGGTTTTGGGGGAAAATGGGTACTTGGGAATTTCTCGAGTCAAAATTTGTTTTGCTCGGGTAAATAGCAATTTGTCTCGAAGCAAATTTAGGTGAAACTCGAGTATAAAACTGTTACAGGTTTCTACTTAAAAACTGTCAGTTTTTCAAATTTAAAATTTATTTTAAGTTTGAAAGTAAGTTTTTAAATGCAGAATTTAAAACTAAATTTAAAATATAGATTCAAAACTGAATTGTAATCTAGTTTTAAAATTTAAATTAAGCTTTATAAAATTGAAGGTTTTAACAACTTTAAAAATGTTAAAAGTATTTTATAAAATGGTTTTTAAAAATCTGAGAATAAAGATTTAAACGGGACTTTAAATTTGAGTTTAAATCTGGATTCAAAAATGAATTTGAATCTTAGTTTGAATTAAAAAGGGAGTTTTTAAATTTTAAAATGTTTTTAAAACAACTTTGAATGATAAGCACATTTATATATGATTTGAAATTTAAAAATGAATTTGGTTAAAAATTCTTTTAAATTTCCTTTATAAGATTAGTATTTACTTTATCATGTAATCTAAAGGTTTTTAAATTGTTTGAACATTACTAAAGTTAAAATTAATCTCATTTTAAATCTTATATTTAAAATGAAATTTGAAAGTAAATGTAAAACAAATTGTTGTTAAAATGTTTTGCAAATGATAATTTAATCATTAATGAGATTAAGGTTTATCTTAAAGATATTTAGAACTTAATGATTTATAATTCAATAAATTATTAAGATAATTAAAGAATAATTAATCAATTTAATAAATTAATAATTGGGTTAATAAATTTAGTAATTATGGGTTCAAAATTTAGTAATTAAGGTTTAATTAAGTTATAGTTAAGTACTTAATTAATTAAGTAATTAGAGATTAATTTATTGATAATTAAAATTAATTAAGTTGTAATTAATAATGGTTAATTAATGTTTAATTATTTAAGAAAGATAATTAAAGAATAGTTAATAGTTAATGTAGATCATTAACTAAGGATAATTAATTAATGTGATTAATTTAGATAATTAATTAGATTAATTAATTTAAAAGATAATCATTTGTGAATTGTTTTACTTAATGGAAGTAATTAGGAAATTAATTACTCATTGTAATTAATTGAGGTTGAATTGATTAGTTAAAGTTAATTAATTAAGTTTAATTAACTTAAGATAATCATTTAATGATTTGTATAATTACTTAATGTAATTTAAGGAAGTATAATTACCTAGGAAAGTAATTAATGGATAATTACTGATGTAATTAATAAAGTAATTAAGGGTAGTTAATTACTTAATGGAAATTAATCAAGGGATTAATTAAGAAATTAATTAAGGAATAATTAATTTATTTTAAGAAGTAATTAAGGTTAATTAATTACTGAATGTGATTAATCAATAGTGATAAATAAATTATGGTTTAATTAAAGATTAATTTCTTAATGTAATTAAGTAATGATAAAATTGTAATTAAGGATCATTAATTAATATAATTAATGATGTAATTAAGAATTGATTAATTAAGAAATAATTAATAACTGAGTGATTAATTAATGTAATTAATTAAGGAGTAATGTAATTAATTATAGTTAATTAATAAATGAAGTAATTAAAGGTTAATTACTATAAGTGGTTAAGAATAATTAATTTGTGAAATTAATTTAAGTGTTAATTACTTGAATGTAATTAAATATTAATTAATCAAGAATGATTAATTAAAATGAATAATTGGGTAAGGGTTGATTAATTAATTGATAATTAATTAATAGTAACTTAAGCAAGATTGTTAATAATGAAGGTAATTAATTTAATTTACTTTAAATTAATTAGAGATGAAGTATTTAATTTAATTCATTTTAAATTAACTCTATATGGTGATTAATAAATCATTGCTTAAGGATATTGAATGATATTGATGTACCTTGAATGGTTTGAGATCTCAGAGATGAGATAATTGACACTGTATGTTTTGGATGCTTTGGTTGCATAATGATGATGATATGGATTATCTGCTTTTAATGATAATGTTGATTATCTATTGTGAATTATCTATCTGTGTGTATATAGATAAATTGAATTGAATTGTTTTAACTTTAAAACAACTTGGCCTTAAAAGATACGTTTTGGATTTCGATGAGACCGGGATCGGGTTTCCGTATACCGGATTTCCAGGTCTGGAGACCCGAATACCACATCGATCCAAATTTACGTTAGGTCGTGAAATCAAATTGGAGCAAGTGAAGACTCGAGGTGTAAGAACGATTCTTTGTCAATATAACTCTGAGGGTGATTCCGTAATGAGTTGACGGAGATAGTACTTTCAGATTCGAGATGAAGATTCAGAGTGCAAGGGTTATGGTCGTTAACTCTGAGGGTGATTCCAATACGAGTGTAACGAGATAATGCCTTCGGTTTCGTTCGAACCCGGAACGAACTTGTATGGATTGAATGCTTTCAGAACATCGTCAGGTGGACGATGAGCATTCTAAGTGCTGTGTTCTGATTAAAGGTAATCGTAGCCTCAAGCCTCATCAAACCGGGAATGGCTAAAACAGGGGAGGTGCAGCAAGGTTAGTGGGTAGCACCCAAGTAGGACAAGATTATCCCTGTCTAGAGGTCCCTTCTTATTATTCGATTGAGTGGGCAGTTGAATTGCAACAACTGCTGGGATATCTTGTGCGGGAATTATCCAGTAAGGGATGTTCCGGCCTTGTGTTGCAGGGGATTGGGAGTGATCCTCGGTACGGTGATCTAGGCCACGTACTGTGACGGGCGGTACCCCGGTAGCCCTGCCATTGTATGGAATCCAAAATCCAATAAGTGACGTACGATTTAGTTGTGCCCAACTATGTTGGAACGTGAGATGTAAGCATTCCAGCTATTTCTGTATTTTACTTGAAAACCCTAGACCCTATAATAATATAACTGGATTTCCTATCAAATGTTTTGGTTAGCGTAAGGTAAAAACTTACCCATGTTTATTTGTGGGGAGTCTTACGTGATACCTTTGTTTCGAAATGGTTTTTGAAGTTAAACAAGTTTAACCTGTTACTCACACCAGACCCATGTCTGACCCAAGTTGTTTATTTCTGTTTTATAAACTCTTGGGTACTCAAATTTTTACGAGTAGCCAAGGGATTCAGGTTAGCTTTGACGAGTTATCTGGAGGAGCAATGGAGCAGGAGGCTTCGGCGTTGTAGATATAGATAGTAGTTCCGCTGTGTTAATCTCTGAATAGAGTTTTGTGTTGAGTTGTAATAACTGTCTAGTATGTGTTGTATAATCTGTGTAACTCTGATAAGTGTTGTATATTATGTAATACTTTTGTTATTAATATAATTTATTCGTTCCGCTGTTGAGATTCTGTTGTTGTTCTTCTTCTTCTCTTTCTTTTCTACTTTCTCACCTCTTTCTTTTCTTCAAAACGATGCGTCTTCCTGGACGTAGGATGGCGGGTCGTCACAGCAGCCACTACCGCCCACCTCGAACAACACTCCCAAATCAAGGGTGGCCACCAAATCAATCACAAGTAATAAAATGGTATCGAAGAAGTGTGTCCGATCAGAGGTGCTACCTCCTTGGCCCGTCGATCGCTCCTGTTTTAGCCACCTTATGCCAACTCATGGGAGTTGGGTCCACGTATATACCTTAGGATCGTCGCCACCATCCTACTTCATTCTGGAAACTCCACCGCGTACACAGTTGTCAAAGTGGTTTTCGGTATCGACAGAGAGTATGTCCATATCCGATCCCAGTCTCTTTAACAACCAATCGTTATTATAACACCGTGGTCATTTACAAATATATACTTTAAAAACACAATCATTGCCCTTTCAAAACATATCCTTTACTACAAAATAGTATATACTTTAAAACCAAAATATTTTTGCCATTTCAAACCATTTCCTTTACTTCAAAATAGTATATACTTTAAAACCAAAATATTATTGCTATTTCAAAACATATCATTTACTTCAAAATAGTATATACTTTAAAACCAAATTCAATAATATATCATTTAAATAAAATCCAAATTTTCAATCACTATTCTTACTTTTAATTATAAAACTTGAAATATTCTTTAAAACCATCTTAAACCCAAATCACATAATGCAGTCATATTCTTAATCTCAAAATTTCAATCGGTTTCAAATCAATATATTTAAAGATAATTCTTAAATAAATTCTATTTCAAATAAATTCATTTTCAAACCATATTACTTTCAAAGTTATAACAATTTCGAAAACCAATACTTTGAAAACAATAATACCTTAATTTCAATAAAACATTTCAATTTTGATATATTTCAAGTCTTTAAATATTCCAAAATTCCCAACCAAATATGATAATCTTATATATACCTTAATTCAATTTACTATTATTTAGTTTAGAAATATTTATTTAATAAATTCAATATCACTTAAATAAAGCACAAACTTGAAATATTCGTAAATCAAACTTAAAACATCATCAAGTTATACATAGCTTAAATTTTAGAATTTAACCATATATAAAATAATATTTATATAATATCAAAATTTAATATTTATTAAACCGTATATTTCTTTCCAAACCATAGAAAATCCCTTAAAATATTTTATATATAGACCACGATGCCTGTATATAATTTTCTATCCTATGGTCAAGTGATACAGATATTTATCATTTCAATCCGTAATTTAAAAATAAAATTTTACGGTTATATATATCATTTCAAACCGCAATCCCGAATGAAATGAAAATGCATAATAACTTGCAGTTTATATCATATAAAATATAGCATCCATTCATCCAAATATCAATAAACAACCATTCATTACAATCATTATCCAATTTAAACAAAACATCAATATAAAGCATATAAAATATAACAGGCATCAACAAATAGTTTATATTCAATAAAAATTAATAACTATTCAACTGACAGTTTATATGCAATAATAAATAAATTTAACTGTCAAATTATATGCAAAAATAAAATTACATAACAATTTAATTTAAATAAATGCTATCTAACTGAGATGATGATTAAATATATGCCCAAACAATCATAGATAAATTTTAAATCACATCAAAATTTTATTTAACAAACATAAGAAATCTTAGAAGTTGTGAGTGGGTTAAAACACACACCTTTTGAATTTAAATTGAATTCAAATCCAATTTAAACCCAAAAATTTGACCGTCTCATAATTTGTCCAAACCAGCGTCATCAAGTCCGGAATTTTATTACGATCCTAACAAAAAAACCGCGCGTGAAACGGAGTTCGTATGCGAGAGTTATAGTGAAAATTGTGATCGAAATTAAATTTAAATAGAAACAAAAAGAGAACACATTTACCGCCACGTCGCTAGATCACACGTCACTGCCTTCTTCTTTTCATTCTCTACAACAACGCACGCAATTATCTCTAGGCAAATTGACGCGCACGAGACAACACCATTGAATTACACTCATCGAGAGCTTCAACATATAAAATTTTGAGATGTTTTTGAGGACTTTGAATTTTTGACTTTGATTTTGAAATGGATCTGGATCTGAGATTTTTGTCTGCCATTGAGGAGGAGAAGGAGCTGATGAAATTTTACGCGCAGACAAATGAGAATAGGCGGAGGCTAGGGTTTAGCGGGGTATTTATAGATGAAGTTGGAATAGACAGATGGATCCGAATTTTAATGAATTCACAATTTGTCAATTTTAAATTCCAATAATCCATTTATTTGATTTCTAGATCTTATTATGAATAAATGGTCAACTTACCATTTCTATCATTTTTAATTGCAATTAGCTTCAAATTTATTAACCAAAACTCCATATCAAATAAGGATTTATTGCAAAAAGTTAGTGTTTACCTTTAATTAAAGTAAATTCAATAAATTATAAAATCTTATTTCAATGAAATGTTATACCATTCGTATTCAATTCTCTTTATTAAATCAATCATCCTCTTATGTATATATATTTAACATTAGTATATATCCAATTACCCAAATTGATTTACAGCCTAACATAACATTTGAATTTTATTCCCAATTCATAAATTACTACCTTAACTAAAATTTAACGTTTCCCCTTTAATTTACATTTTTCACCTTTCGTTACTACACTAATTAACCTTAAAGTAACGTTTATTATTAATAACAATATTATAATTACTTACATTTTAAATGAACTTTATTTACAATAAATTCATTGACCAATTAATTAGGTAATTTATATAGTTGCTATCCTATCCTTAAATTTATTTCATAAATTAATCCATTTCATCTAAATTCTTATCTATGTAATATTTCAACATTTAGTTTCATCAAATGTAATTGTTTTCCAATACGTTAATAACTTTATTTCCAAGTCTTATATTACAACAAACTATTCAATACGAAAGTCTTAATATTTTTACAAATACTACTTTAATTAACATTAACGCAATACTCAATTTAAATTATTGTAACTTATTTCAAAATTGTAAATTAACAAGCTACCAAAATAGGCAACATACAATAATCGTACTCTAACCTTTAGTCACATTAATACGCTTTTATTTATCAAAAATCAAAGTTCCCATTTAACTAAATCTCCATAAATGAATTTGACATTATTTCCAAAAATTACTTTATATTAACATTAACGTAATAATATATTTATATCTATTGCAATCGATTTACCAATTATACTTTAATATACTAAAAAAATGGTTAACCAAATTTTTTTACCATTTAGCATTCACTTCCACTTACAAGCTACTATTAACACAAATGTTGTCATTGGCTTAGCTCTAATTAAGTAAATTAGATGAATGGGCAAATTTTAACAATTATCACTAAATGCCAAATTCTACTCACATTCATAATTAAATATCAACTACAATTTATTAAAATTACCTACCTATCCTTATTAAATCAAATTGCAATCTATTTAGTACTATCTTCTCAATTAACATAACATTTAGATGTTAGATTTCATTTAATTCCAATTTATTGACCCACTTAAATTTTATTCTTTTCATTCAATATCAATTGTCCATTCTATAAGTAAAATTAACATTAGATTCATACTCATATAATAGCTTCAAATTCATCTAATAAATATTTATAAAATCTTTAAATACTAAAACCATTTAATTGCAATTAATCCCTTTGATTACAAATTAACTTAACAACCTAATAAAATAAGTAACGTACAATCAATATTGTCATTAACTCCTAATTACACTTTTAGAGGTTCACTATTTACACCCCAATATTGTAATTACTTACATAACACTGGTTTTACTCAATTAACATTTATTACAAACTATTCCAAAATTTATTCAATATTTATTAGTTTTCTTATATTATATTTATAACCAAGTGTAACTTTTAACTTGAATTGGTTGGATTTCCTTTCAAGTTATTAAAAATTAACTTATACTAACATATTCCTTAATTTATTCCAATTACCGTTACAATGTTTTTATTACATAATCAATTAATTACTTTCCTTTCTCGTATTAAATTATACACCTATATAATCCTTTCCACTATTCATTCATTAGCATTCTATGTAAATTTCAATCTCTTGTAATAACTCATTTATTATACTTTTGCATATCAATAAACAAGGTTTCAAATAAATGGGGTTTATTAAATTCAATCTTTATACTTAAGTCTATTACAACCAATGCAATATTTTCATAGGTTAATTATTAACATTTATTTCGTTACCACATTATAACCATTATATTTCTTTATAATTAAATTCCAAAAATCTTATAAATAGGCCAATTTAATTTACGAAATTTACGGGTCGTTACAATCTCCCCCACTCAAAACTTTTCGTCCCCGAAAAGGAAAAGAAGGGAAAAGAAGAAATAAGGAAACAATATATCTTTCTTAAATATTAAATTCATGAACAATAAGTTTACAAAATAATTTAAAATAAGATATACCAATTTATACCCGTTTAAATCCTTTATACATAAATTATTAAGGTTTGTAAAACATTTTCAAATTTTTCTACGTCCAAAATTTATGGAAAATTTTGGTAGAGTCTCCTTTGTACGGAGAGGCTCGGGAGAAAATATAATATTAAATATAACAAAATATCACATATAATACTCAAAATATTATATCCCAACAAGGGAAAATATATAAAATAGCGCTATAAACCGAAATCTGAAAACATACCTATTTGTTGGGCAATTTACGCTTATTTTATGGAACCAAAGCACTAGCAATTGCTTCCATAACCTGCATTTCACTTATATAATCCAAAGGGTTAACAATTATATAAGATGAAATATTTAGGTGGTTTCAAACACTAACCACAAATCAATACAACAACCATAAATTTCAACAACAGTACACAACAAATACAAATCAACCATTATGGCACACAAAACAAATAGTTGTTCGGGTTCAAAACTTTAAATTGTACAGAATGAAAAATAAACTATCAAGTGTATCATTTACTCAACAGTCTTAGATGTAACAAAATAGATAATTTATTCATTCAAACAATTTCAAATTTCCTTACCCAACCAACCATAAACCAAACAATAACAATTCCAACCAACAAATCAAATTAACTTAAAAAAAAATTCATACATTTTTTGTTTGATTTCCTTTTTACTTATACAATGATTTATCTTTTAGTTTACATTTATTTCTAACAAACTTTTAATTTCATTTACTCATTAAATGTTTGTTTCATTTATTTTCCTCTATTACTTATAATTATTCATTTTCATTAATTCAAGTCATGTACGTTCTTTTTATTGCATTACATTTATGCACTTTTCAATTTCAATCATTTATTTAATGCTTACATTTCTATTATATTTAATTATAGTAACCCTTTAAATTACACATAAATTCTTAACCTTATAACATCAATTCTTATAAGTAAAGGATTTCATTAATTCATTTCCAAAGGTTTGCAGTCATTTATTTATATTACTTACTTTTCTATTATATTAAACTAGTAGCATTTAAATTATACTTAAGTTTATAACCCTACACATCAATTCTTATTTATTAAAGAATTCCATTAATTATTTTCATTATCTCAAGTTAATTACTTGTATAATATTTATTATGTAACTACCCGTATTTTTACGGATCGAAAAGTTTGTCAAAATCTGGAATTTTAGCATTTTTGAGCCATTTCAGATTTCAGGCAAAAATATGGCAAAGTCCTAAGTCGTTCACGACTTAGTATAAGTCGTAAGTCGTATACGACTTAGGGGATTGGAGCTACCTAGGTGAATAGCGAGTTAAGGCAGTTAGGTCGGCAACGACTTAGAGCGTAGAGAAGTTAGGTCGGTTGGACGAGTTAGCGAGTTGACCGACTTATGGTTGTAGACGACTTAAGGTTAGAGTTAGGTCGTAGTGACCGAGTTAAGGGATAGGTCGCTATGTATTAAGTCGTCTGGTAGCTTGGTTTGTTAGGTCGTTAGACGACTTAAGAAAGACCAGTTGTTAGCATGGTTAGGTCGTAGGCGACCTAAGGGTTAAGTCGTGACCGAGTTAAATGTTAGGTCGCGAAGTGGTTTGGGTCACGTGTTAGTTTGGAGCGACCTATAGAATGTTGCGACCTAAAGGGTGAGCGACTTAGGGGCTTAACTGTTAAGTCGTAAGTCTGTTAGGTCGTGAGGTAGTGTACCTGTTAAGTCGTTGGGTTGCTTATGTCGTAGGTCGCGGAGTTCTGCTAAGCCATTAGGTCGTGAGCGACCTAGGAGTTGGGGCGCGCGTGCATATCTGTTAAGTCGCTGAGTATGGCCTTGTAGTTAGGTCGTAAGCCGTATACCCAGTTAAGTCGTAACCGACTTAGGGGTTAGCTGTTGAGTTGTTAGGAGTTAGGCGCACGCGTTAAGTCGTATACGACTTAGGGAAGTTAAGTCTTAAGTCGTAGAGACTTGGGTCTGTTTTAAGTCGTAGCCTAGATGTCTGTTAAGTCGTAAGCTGATGAGTTTTGGTAAGTCGTTAAGTCGTAAGGTTTGGGCAAGTCTTAGGTCGGAGGGGTCTTAGGTCGTAAGTCGGAGACGACTTAGGAGGTAGCCGAGTTACGACTTAGTAAATTTTCAGCTATAAATAGGAGGGGTTTTTCTCACTTTTTGGGATCCGGATTTTGAAGCGACGAAGTGCTGCCATTTTGAGAGCTCGACTTCTACACTTCTTCACATCTTTTCTCCACTCTAATCTAGTGCTTCCTTTCATCCAAATCGAAGATCAAGATTGAAGATCCAAGAGCTAAAGTTGAAGATCTTCATCCATTGAAGTGAGATTTCTTCGTTTGAAGCGGATTCGTGATAGATCAAGCTTGATCCTTCGCTGTCCAGATCTGAAGCGTGTTGATTTGAGGTTGTTTAGGTGATTTGGTGAGTGGTGATTATCTCTCACACGGATCCAAAGGAGTAGATCGGATTGTTGGCTTGATTTGGTGTTAAAATAGTGATTTCTATGCATTTTTGTAAATCTAAGTATAGATCCATGTAGATCCATTGTTCATGATGATTTGACAACCATTTTTGTACATGATTAACCTATGCAAGTTCATTCATCAAGTTGTAGAGATAATTCCCATGTTTCATGCTTGTTAGACTTTCAACTCTTTAATTACGAAATTGCCATTATTGTTATAGTTGTCCATTTTGCTTATATTTGAATGCTTAATTACTTGGATTGATGTTTGACATGATTGATTGCTGTGAATTAGATAATTGTTGATTGGTTTTAGACAAGATGGTCGAAGATGATTCGAAAGCTAAGGGAAAGGCTCTTGAATTGGGAAAGCTGCTCGTGGCATATGTAGCGGATGATGAAGCTCTTATGCATAGATTCGATGATGATGATGTTGAGATGAGACTTTGCGAGGATGTGATGAAGCGAAGTATGATATGAGATAGTCTTGGTCTAATCCAGACGGGATCATTCCAAGCATGTTGGTAACTCGGTGATATGATTCGAGTTAAGGATAATGGATGCTCGAGAGGCGCTTGAGCTAGTATGGAAATAGTCGTCGAGGAGGATGACTAGGAGGTTGAGATCTCATCGTTGTTGAAGGTTCTAGCATGCTCTAAGCAAGAGTACATGGGGACGCCCAAAAGACTAAGTTGATGGTCAAGTACTCTGGGCAGATTCGATAATCCTAGGCACGGGTCACGATGACGTGCGGGAGTTATGTCTAGAACCGGGGTTACCATTAGCCCTTGACGGACGGCTGAAAGAATGTGCCGATCATTCAATTAACGGTGATATCGCAGCAATGATAACAGTGATAGCCAGAGTCATGGATGTTTGGTTGTATCGTCATTCGGTTTTAAGAGCGGTATTTCCTGGGTGCTTATCTGACCTTGGTATAGACCTTGGAGTTGGTACTTGGAAAACATCGCCTTTAACTCGAATGATTAGTACTTTACTTTAAATTGTATGCTCTGCTATGTTGCTTCTGCTTAGTGTGGGTCTGGGGGCTATCACTGTAGAAAGAGGTGGAGTGGGAGGGTTGTATTCCTATTCCTTTTCCTTTATGCTCTTTTGGTATGTTGTTAGTTAATTTACTGCTCACTAAGACTGTTGTATGACTCAAGGCTTTATGTTTTAAATCTTATTGCCTTGGGATGTTCGTCCATTTTGGGACGGGCAGACTAGGTAGCAGGTGACAGGTGCTGTTCTTGCTTCCCACGATTGCTGATATCGAAGACGAGCTGGAGGGTTGCATATTATCTTCTTATTATATGTAATGGATGTTCCGCTGTTTGTATTCTCTGAGTGTTATGTAGTGAGGCTTGTTGTATTGACTATCCAGATGCTTGTATTCAACTATTATGAAGTTTTATTGATGGGATTTTATTCTGTGAAGCTTCACTATACATTTATGTTCTATTGTATTTTGTCCATGCGCTGTGAGTGATACGATAGATTCTATTGTTTTAATTTACCTTGACAATCGTCCATGGTCGCCTGGCACACTTTACAGCGCACTATCTCTAGATTCCGTGCGGGGGTCATGGGCGGTCGTCACACTTGGTATCAGAGCATTGGTTAATCGATTTTACCCAACGCTCGCTGACGTAACTACGTATGAGAGATGTAATTGTATTTTGATGGATGATTACTATATATAATATAGTAGTTTAGCGGTAAGTTAGTCCTTTATGCAGTTGTTTCTCTAGATGTTCTGATCATTCCTTTTTATAGATATTGAGAATGAGTCGAAGAGGGAGACCAGCTGCTAGGGAAGGCCGTGCTACTGAGGGGACTACTGATTATGCAGCTATGTTCGAAGCTATGATGACTTCGATCATGAGAAGGATACCAGTTCCAGGGGCAGCAGTAGATGTTGGAGTTCAAGTCCAAACTCCGAAACCAGTGGATTTTGCTAAGTTGTGCAAGGATTATACTACTCTTGGAGGGAAGGTTTTCTTGGGAACAGAATCAACTATTGAAGTCCAGAGATGGATAGATGCTTGTAGAAGGATCTTTGGTGATTTGGGAATTGATGATGCAACTAAGAGGAAGTTGGCATCAAGGCAGCTTCAAGGGAGAGCCTTTGATTGGTGGAACTCTATTACCATCAGTACACCGGAGGAAGAGATTACTTGGGAGCAATTCCAAGTCAGATTTGAGGCCAAGTTCATTTCTACAGCTCAGAAGTCAGTTCTGTTCAAGAGGTTTGTGGAGCTCAAGCACGGTGGGAGACTAGTTCTTGAGTATGTTTCTGAGTTTGAGGCTTTGTCCAAGTATGCCCGGTCATATATTGAATCTGCTTATCAGAAGAATGAGAAGTTTGTGACAGGCTTGGACAGTTATCTTGGGAGACAGTTGGTGGATCATTTGGACGATTCATTTGAGAAGCTTGTGGAGAAAGCTCTCAGGCATGAGAGCCTGTTTCCTAAGGAAGGATCTGTTGTTGCTGTGACCAGGGAAGAGTCTAAACCCCAGCAGGGTGGAAACAAGAAGAGGAAGCAGCAGCAGCAGAGGGGTAAGGATGGCCAGAAGAAGCCGAAAGGCGAGGTGACTTGCTACAATTGTCAGCAGAAGGGCCATTTCTCGAAGGATTGTAAGAATCCGAAGGCACCGATGAAGTGTCACAACTGTGACAAGCCGGGGCATTTCAGGAAGAATTGTCCAGAACCGAGGAGGGACAAGCAGATTGTGCAAGCTTATGCTTTGGGAGCTGTTCCATCGTCTTCGAAAGCTCCTACCACTGAAGAGAAGGGAAAGAGTGTGGTGGTTCAAGGTACTCTTTTCCTATGTGGTGTTCCAGTTAGAGTTCTGTTTGATACTGGAGCGTCGCATTCGTTTGTTTGTAGTGAACTCGTAGGCCGGTTAGGTTTGGAACTGGATATTGTTGATAGGCCATTGGTTGTGACTAATCCAGTTGGGGGTTCGTCTTGTTTGTGTATGTTATGCCGTGGTCTGATTGTATCGAGTCATGGTTGCTCTTTTGTGTTCTGAACTTTGCGGGGTTCGGAATTATTTTGGGTATGGACTGGCTTAGGAAGTATGCGGCTAAGGTTGATTGCGAAAGGTTGAAAGTGACGGTCGAGAATGTGGAGGGGCGAAAGGTTGTGATACGATGTAAGCATGAAGAAGCCGTCTTCATGAGCTTCATGTATTCGCTAGTTGTTCCACGGGATGGACTGTCATTAGTGCCAATCGCGAATGGATTTGAGGATGTCTTTGACGAAGTCAAAGGGTTGCCGCCGCATAGAGAGATCGAGTTTCGTATAGATCTAGTTGAAGGAGCCAGACCTGTTGTGATGCCTCTTAGGCGGATGGCGCCTAGGGAACAGCAGGAGTTGAGGGTGCAAGTTGATGATATTTTGCAGAAAGGATTCATTCGGCGTAGTGTGTCCGAGTGGGGTGCACCAGTTGTGTTTGCAACCAAGGCAGATGGGTCGTTGAGATTGTGCGTCGATTATCGTGAGCTGAATAAGGTGACTAAGAAGAACAAGTATCCATTGCCGAGAATAGATGACTTGTTTGATCAGCTTCACGAGGCTAAGGTGTTTTCTCAGATGGATTTGGCAACGGGATTTCACCAGTTGAGAGTAGCTAAGGATAGTGTGCCGAAGACTGCTTTTCGGACACCATCCGATTTCTTTGAGTGGCTGGTAATGCTGTTTGGGTTGACTAACGCGCCAGTATATTTTGTGGATCTTATGAATAGAGTGTTCAGAGATCAGTTGAACAAGTTCGTACTTGTGTTCGTGGATGATATTCTGATTTATTCCAGAACTGAAGAAGAGCACAAGGCGCACTTGCGTGTTGTTTTGGAGATCTTGCGGAAACATCAGCTGAAGGCTAAGTTTTCGAAGTGTCACTTCTAGAAGAGTGAAGTGAGGTTCTTAGGCCATGTGATTTCTGGAAGTGGAATAGCGGTTGATCCCGCTAAGGTGGCAGCAATCCAGGATTGGGTTAGACCTAAGAATGCATCTGATGTGAGAAGTTTTCTTGGATTAGCAGGATATTATCGACGGTTTATCAAAGACTTCTCCAAGATAGCTGCACCGTTAACAGGATTGACGAAGAAGTACCAAGTGTTCAGTTGGGATGCTAAGTGTGAGCAAGCTTTCGGAATCCTGAAAGAGAGATTGACGAGTGCTCCTGTTCTGACTATTCCTAGTGGAAATGATGAGATGGTGGTTTACACCGACGCATGTGGTACTGGACTTGGAGCAGTGCTGATGCAGAGAGATAAAGTTGTTGCGTATGCCAGTCGACAACTGAAGCCGCATGAAAGGAATTACCCGACTCATGATTTGGAGTTAGCGGCGATTGTTTTTGCTCTGAAGATGTGGAGACATTATCTATTGGGAGTTCGATTCGAATTGTTTACAGATCATAAGTCGTTGAAGTATCTTTTCTCCCAAAAGGATTTGAATCTTCGGCAGCAACGTTGGCTAGAGTTTTTAGCATCATATGATTTTGGTATAGCTTATACTCCGGGAAAAGGTAACGCAGTGGCAGATGCGTTAAGTCGAAGACATGCAGGATTGGGAGCCATGTTTTCAGAATGGAAGAGTCTCGAGTATTTAGCTGGATTTGACTTCAGGCCTAGATGTGAATTGGAACCTGAGATGTTGGCAAACTTATCGATAAGACCCACTCTTGTGGAAAGGATTGGCAAGAACCAAAAGCGAGATGATAAGCTTGTCAAGATTATCCGTGATTTGGAATATGGATTGGATCCAGAAAAGGATAAAGGATTCGAGGTCGATCGAGAGGGTTGGCTTCGGAAGCAAGGACGACTAGTTGTTCCCGATATAGATGAATTGAGGAGTGAAGTTCTGAAGGAAAGTCATCACTCGAAGCTGACAATTCATCCAGGTGGAAATAAGATGTATCGGGATATGAAGAGAACCTACTACTGGGAAGGCATGAAGAAGGATGTTGGAAATTTTATTTCCAAATGTATGA
Organism: Allium fistulosum; assembly: GCA_030737815.1. Classification (NCBI taxonomy): domain Eukaryota; kingdom Viridiplantae; phylum Streptophyta; class Magnoliopsida; order Asparagales; family Amaryllidaceae; genus Allium; species Allium fistulosum. The sequence continues at coordinate 76,744,488 of CM060908.1, read as the reverse complement.
ACTGCCAGTTGGTAAAAGCCGAACGGAAGAAGCCAAGTGGATTGCTTCAGCCATTAGAAGTTCCTACATGGAAGTGGGAGCAGATATCGATGGATTTTATTGATGGATTACCTAGAACAAGAACGGGAAACGAAGGTATTTGGGTCATTGTAGATCGTTTGACTAAGAGTGCGAGATTCATTCCTGTTCGATCGACTAGGACTGCATCAAAGTTGGTTGAGTTGTATGTTAAGTGGATAGTTCGATTCCATGGTATTCTGAAGAGTATAGTGAGCGATCGAGACCCACTGTTCACTAGTGGATTTTGGAAGAGCTTCCAGGAAGTTTTGGGAACCGAGTTGTGTTTGAGTACAGCTTATCACCCTCAAACGGATGGTCAGACCGAGAGAGTCAACCGAGTTTTGGAAGATCTTCTTAGAGCTTGTGTTTTGGACTTCGGAGGATCATGGGAAGATCACCTTCATTTGGTGGAGTTTTCATACAACAACAGTTACTAGTCAAGTATTGGTATGGCACCGTATAAGGCATTGTATGGAAGACCGTGTAACTCTCCGACGTGTTGGATAGAAACTGGAGAAAAGTTGATACTTGGGCCAGAGATGATTCGTCAGACTACGGAGTGTATAGAAATCATTCGGCAACGAATGAAGGCAGCCCAAGACCGTCAGAAGAGTTATGCCGATAAGCGTCGAAAGGATTTGAAATTCGACGTAGGTGATATGGTTTTCATGAAGATTTCTCCACTGAAGAATGTTATTCGATTCGGGAAGAAAGGAAAATTGACTCCGAGATTTTTTGGACCATACCCGATCATCGAGCGAATTGGAAAGCTCGCCTACAGATTGGAGTTACCGGAAAAGATGTCGGGTGTGCACAATGTTTTTCATGTATCGTATCTACGGAAGTATGTGCACGACTCGAGTACGGTAGTTTCTGCTGATAGCTGTGAAGATTTCGAAGTTGATCCAGTCGATAGAAGACCTCGTAAGCCGCTTCGTGTTGTTGAAACCGACACGAAACAGCTTAGGAGGAAGGTAGTTAAGTTGCTCAAGATACAATGGAGTGATGATGATAACGACTGTACGTGGGAGGTGGAAGAGAGGATGAAGGCAGCTCATCCTGAACTCTTCAAGGTATGACCCTAAGGTGTCGTGTCATCTCACGATATTGTAACTTGTTCTAGTGTTAGAATTCTGTACGCTAAGCTAGAATTGGATGCATGGTTTGTTGATTGTTATGGATGATAGGCATACAGAATAGTCTTTGATTGCTTTGTTTGCTTGGAATTTCGGGGGCGAAATTCCTAAGGGGGAGAGAATGTAACAACCCGTATTTTTACGGATCGAAAAGTTTGTCAAAATCTGGAATTTTAGCATTTTTGAGCCATTTCATATTTCAGGCAAAAATATGGCAAAGTCCTAAGTCGTTCACGACTTAGTATAAGTCGTAAGTCGTATACGACTTAGGGGATTGGAGCTACCCAGGTGAATGGTGAGTTAAGGCAGTTAGGTCGGCAACGACTTAGAGCGTAGAGAAGTTAGGTCGGTTGGACGAGTTAGCGAGTTGACCGACTTATGGTTGTAGACGACTTAAGGTTAGAGTTAGGTCGTAGTGACCGAGTTAAGGGATAGGTCGCTATGTATTAAGTCGTCTGGTAGCTTGGTTTGTTAGGTCGTTAGACGACTTAAGAAAGACCAGTTGTTAGCATGGTTAGGTCGTAGGCGACCTAAGGGTTAAGTTGTGACCGAGTTAAATGTTAGGTCGCGAAGTGGTTTGGGTCACGTGTTAGTTTGGAGCGACCTATAGAATGTTGCGACCTAAAGGGTGAGCGACTTAGGGGCTTAACTGTTAAGTCGTAAGTCTGTTAGGTCGCGAGGTAGTGTACCTATTAAGTCGTTGGGTTGCTTATGTCGTAGGTCGCGGAGTTCTGCTAAGCCATTAGGTCGTGAGCGACCTAGGAGTTGGGGCGCGCGTGCATATCTGTTAAGTCGCTGAGTATGGCCTTATAGTTAGGTCGTAAGCCGTATACCCAGTTAAGTCGTAACCGACTTAGGGGTTAGCTGTTGAGTTGTTAGGAGTTAGGCGCACGCGTTAAGTCGTATACGACTTAGGGAAGTTAAGTCTTAAGTCGTAGAGACTTGGGTCTGTTTTAAGTCGTAGTCTAGATGTCTGTTAAGTCGTAAGCTGATGAGTTTTGGTAAGTCGTTAAGTCGTAAGGTTTGGGCAAGTCTTACCTCGGAGGGGTCTTAGGTCGTAAGTCGGAGATGACTTAGGAGATAGCCGAGTTACGACTTAGTAAATTTTCAGCTATAAATAGGAGGGGTTTTTCTCACTTTTTGGGATCCGGATTTTGAAGCGACGAAGTGCTGCCATTTTGAGAGCTCGACTTCTACACTTCTTCACTTCTTTTCTCCACTCTAATCTAGTGCTTCCTTTCATCCAAATCGAAGATCAAGATTGAAGATCCAAGAGCTAAAGTTGAAGATCTTCATCCATTGAAGTGAGATTTCTTCGTTTGAAGCGGATTCGTGATAGATAAAGCTTGATCCTTCGCTGTCCAGATCTGAAGCGTGTTGATTCGAGGTTGTTTAGGTGAGTTGGTGAGTGGTGATTATCTCTCACACGGATCCAAAGGAGTAGATCGGATTGTTGGCTTGATTTGGTGTTAAAATAGTGATTTCTATGCATTTTTGTAAATCTAAGTATAGATCCATGTAGATCCATTGTTCATGATGATTTGACAACCATTTTTGTACATGATTAACCTATGCAAGTTCATTCATCAAGTTGTAGAGATAATTCCCATGTTTCATGCTTGTTAGACTTTCAACTCTTTAATTACGAAATTGCCATTATTGTTATAGTTGTCCATTTTGCTTATATTTGAATGCTTAATTACTTGGATTGATGTTTGACATGATTGATTGCTGTGAATTAGATAATTGTTGATTGGTTTTAGACAAGATGGTCGAAGATGATTCGAAAGCTAAGGGAAAGGCTCTTGAATTGGGAAAGCTGCTCGTGGCATATGTAGCGGATGATGAAGCTCTTATGCATAGATTCGATGATGATGATGTTGAGATGAGACTTTGCGAGGATGTGATGAAGCGAAGTATGATATGAGATAGTCTTGGTCTAATCCAGACGGGATCATTCCAATCATGTTTGTAACTCGGTGATATGATTCGAGTTAAGGATAATGGATGCTCGAGAGGCGCTTGAGCTAGTATGGAAATAGTCGTCGAGGAGGATGACTAGGAGGTTGAGATCTCATCATTGTTGAAGGTTCTAGCATGCTCTAAGCAAGAGTACATGGGGACGCCCAAAAGACTAAGTTGATGGTCAAGTACTCTGGGCAGATTCGATAATCCTAGGCACGGGTCACGATGACGTGCGGGAGTTATGTCTAGAACCAGGGTTACCATTAGCCCTTGACGGACGGCTGAAAGAATGTGCCGGTCATTCAATTAACGGTGATATCGCAGCAATGATAACAGTGATAGCCAGAGTCATGGATGTTTGGTTGTATCGTCATTCGGTTTTAAGAGCGGTATTTCCTGGGTGCTTATCTGACCTTGGTATAGACCTTGGAGTTGGTACTTGGAAAACATCGCCCTTAACTCAAATGATTAGTACTTTACTTTAAATTGTATGCTCTGCTATGTTGCTTCTGCTTAGTGTGGGTCTGGGGGCTATCACTGTAGAAAGAGGTGGAGTGGGAGGGTTGTATTCCTATTCCTTTTCCTTTATGCTCTTTTGGTATGTTGTTAGTTAATTTACTGCTCACTAAGACTGTTGTCTGACTCAAGGCTTTATGTTTTAAATCTTATTGCCTTGGGCTGTTCGTCCATTTTGGGACGGGCAGACTAGGTAGCAGGTGACAGGTGCTGTTCTTGCTTCCCACGATTGCTGATATCGAAGACGAGCTGGAGGGTTGCATATTATCTTCTTATTATATGTAATGGATGTTCCGCTGTTTGTATTCTCTGAGTGTTATGTAGTGAGGCTTGTTGTATTGACTATCCAGATGCTTGTATTCAACTATTATGAAGTTTTATTGATGGGATTTTATTCTGTGAAGCTTCAATATACATTTATGTTCTATTGTATTTTGTCCATGCGCTGTGAGTAATACGATAGATTCTATTGTTTTAATTTACCTTGACAATCATCCATGGTCGCCTAGCACACTTTACAGCGCACTATCCCTAGATTCCGTGCGGGGGTCATGGGCGGTCGTCACATATTACATTTTCTTATAACATTTTCAACTTTTATATATTTTGGTAAGATATATATATGCCTTTAAGAATGTAATTGAAAGTTATACTACTTTCCTCAATTCTTTTAATTAATTAATGGTACAATAATTTCATCTATGTTCTATAAGTTACAATTTCAAATTACCTTTAATTTCATTCATTTATTTAATGCTTACCTTCTATTATATTTAATTATAGTAACATTTTAATTACACTTAAATTTATAACTTTATACATCAATTCTTATAAATAAAGAATTTCATTTACAAAGGTTTAAAATCATTTATTTATATTACTTAACTTCCTATTATATTAAAAAAAATTTATTAAAGGTTCCAATTATTAATTAGTCATATTCCAATTTACTACACTTAATTGAACTATTAATTAACTGGAACTTAAGAACCAAATACCGGGTTTAATTTTAAATCATGTAAAATAATAGATAGATGTATATACTTAAAATACATATATATCCAATTATAATTAAAACGATAAATTTTTCTCAAACAAATCTGCAGTAAACTACTACAGTGGCCTTCCCACTTTGAAACTCGAAAATGAATGTCGATGATGCGTGCACTCATCACCGAAATTATTTTCCAGCGACAGAGAGGGGAGTACAACTTTATCTTTCCAAATTTTCTTTTAAAAAAAACATTTCTTTCAAATTATATCAAAATGTTCATATCAGAAAATACTTCTAATAATATTATTATTCCAAAATCAATTGAAAGAATTTCCAAAACCCCGGGACTTAAGTTCTATATTTCCAATTTTTATTTATTTATTTTAAATCTTATTTCGACTATTAATTATAAATTTTATTACCTAACAATCAATATAATACAACCAAATATAGATTTTATAAAAAGTTTATTTTATATATATAGAAAATATAATAGGCAAAATTATTTCATTCACCTATATCAAAACAAATATTATGTCGGTCTGTCATATTAAGTGTTTAGAAATCCCTATTGATGTCACAGCGTCACATGCACCAACTAGAATTTATAAATACAAAACGGAACAGATTAACGCAATATTAAAACTTTTTTTTTATAACACTAACAAATACGCTCTCTCATATACATACGCTCAGCGACTCCCATAGGGTATTACTACCCTATTAGTAAAGAGTCAAACCCCACAAGGCTAAGGTTTATCGCTAAACCAAAGCTCTGATACCAGATGTAACATCCCACCTTTTTGTACGCTTAAGCAGACACACGTGCCAACTTAAACCATACAGAAGGGTGGATTGTTATGGGGTAAATAAGAAAAAGTGGAGAAATAAAAGAAACAAAATAGAATCTTGCAGCGGAACGATAAAATATAATAATCAAATAACAGTTCATGAAGCTGTTTTACAAAACATTTGATTATACTTATACAATACATATCAGAGTTACACATACCAGAGAATGATAATAAATGCAGCGGAATACAATGGTGTAGTGTAATATAATAAATAGTAGTAATAAAATCTTCGTCTTCGTCCTCCAGAAATAGGGCCTTCAAATCCTGAAATGCTCAGGCTGACCCGAGCGAATTGAAAAGACAAAACACTCGAGTCAGAACTAAAAGATCTTATGTAAGTTAAATCAATGAAATAAATATGAGTGTAAACGGCGTCCGAGATGTTTACAGGGTTTGACATCTCCTATCCAGTGTAACAACCCTGTATTTTTCAAATATTTTTAAAATTGATTTTTCCAGATTCAAAAGCTTTATTTATGAAAAAGAATAAATTTTGTTATTTTAAGTATAAACTTTGATTTTGATGTGGATTTGAATTCCAAATATGACTAAATTTAATATTTCCAGAAAATGTGAATTTTGGTCAAATAGTCAAACTTTGACTTTTAAATTTAAATTTTAAATAGTTTGAAATTATAAATTTTATCTTTTATTATGAAAATAGATTTAATAACTTGAATACAGCTTTTCGTTTCGTTGGAAACGGAGTTAAATTGTAGAAGTTATGTAATTTTCAATTTTGTGTATAAACTGTTTATTTTGCAATATTATTTATTTTAAATCATATAAATTATATTTTTATTGTCATATTTTGTTTTAATATGTGTTAATAGGTTATTTAATGTCTTTTAATATTTTTAAAATGATAATATAATTTTTCTAAAGTTTACTTGAATTTATTTCAATTTATGAAACCTAGTTTCCATTTTTCTTTACTATTTTCTTAATTTAATTATATATAATTAAAATTTATTTAATTATTTTATGCCTTCACTTTTATTTGCTGTTTTTACTTTATTTATATGCATTCTACATGTATTTAAATTAAAATAGATTTTTCCAAAGTGTACTGAAGTTATTTCTAATTTTTAAAGCCTAGTTTGCATTTTTAAGCCATTTTCTTAATTTAAATTATATTTATTCAAAAATTTAATTATTTATTTTATATATTTATTTTATTTCTGAGTTGTTATTTTTATTTCTCAGTTTTTATATGTATTTATAAATTACAAATATATATAAAAGAAATTTGAAAGGTTTGTGTCTTTTTAGTTGCTTTTGTCCCTTTGTTTTCCCGTCTCTTCAATTTCCTTAGTCTTTTCATTTGCCTTGAGTTGGCCGTGCATTTTCATTTGATAGCCGTGAGTTTTAACTCATTTTCACGTGAGAAAAGCACCATTCCTCATTTCATTCATGGCTACAAAGATTTGTAATGGCCTCCCCTCTCTTTTTCACTTTTCTCTTCATCTTTTCTTTTGATTTTGCCTTGATTTTTGCCTTGTTTCTTCTTGCTTGGTTCGGCCATACACCTCCACATCTTCACCAACCACCACCATCCCTTCTTTCCCACTTCATCCACGCTCAAATCATCCCCCTCCTCTGACCTGAAGTTGCCTTGACCATCTCATGTTGCAAACACCACAAAAAAACATTGCTATACTCCAAAACATTGCCTACCCGAGCACATATCACCTCACCACCTTCATTGTTGACCATGGCCACCCCCTTAGCCACCACCACCAGCTTGTTTACCACCTCTGAACATCACCCTCCCCTCTGTCCAGATCTGACCTGACCCATAGACCCTATGGTCGAGCCTAAGGGTTGAACCAAAAACTCCATTTTGCCTTGTCCCTTTGCATTCTAGGCTTGCAAACTCCTTCCTCTTCATATTCTTGACTTGGTCGTGCCATTTGTGGTCCAAACCTGATCCATTTCAACCTAAAACATGTTAAGGCCGAACCTAATACATGTATGGTCGAGCAAAAGTTGAAGCAAGATCAAGCAAAGTTGATTTAAAGACTTGGTGATGTTCACTTATCCATGCTATCTCAATTTTGTTTCAACACTTTGGTATTGTAATTATTTATATGGTGCTTTGTTTTGTTTTTGTATACAAGAGTAACATCTTGGTTCTCATCCACTTGAATCCATCGTTGTGCCATATCGTGCTTCTTGGAATTCGTTGTGTGTTTTGATCGCTAATCTCCAGCTTTAACAGGTGAGTTATTCTCACCAGACAATATGTACCTATATAACTAGTAAATTGACACCCTGTGAATCTGTAGAAATATGTTATCATGTTATATATGCCTATATTATTATCATATGATGTTCACACCTGTTATTACACCTGTTATATCATATGTTACTGTTATTTAATGTTATTCTGTTATTATATCTGTTATCACCATTGCAAGTTCCCTGTAGATTAGAATCACTATGGGTTGAAATGATACATACCCGAACGGACTTTAGAATAGGGAAAAATCGTTATGGGCTGAAATGATAGGCCTGAATGATTTTTATTTAAATTATTTTAACTTGGGATTGCGGGTTTGAAATGATAGAACCCGGATTTTTCTTTTTTAACTGCGGATTGAAATGATACATATCCGTATCACTTGACCTAGGTTAGAAAATTATATACAGGCCCGTGGTTATTTTATAAAGTGTTTTGAATATTTTTAAGTATTTTAAAAATATAAATTTATGAAATTTGATTTAAATAGATTTTGAAATGTTTAAAATAAAGAAATTATGATTTTTCTATGTGTTAAAAATGTAATTAATGAATGGTTTAACTGGATTTTTGAAATATAACTTAAGTTGGAAATTTGGAATTTGGTTAAAAATGATATTTAAGTTATATAAATAAAATGGATATTAAATTTTATTTGGAAATGGTAAATATGATAATTTGATTAAATGTGAATTTAAGTGATTTATTAAAGTATTATTGGTTTTTTCTATGAATTTAAGTGGTTAAATAAATGAATGTTTAAAAGTGATCTTTTAAAATATAACTTGACTTGGAAATGTGAAATTTGGTTTTAATTAAAGGTTTTAGTTAATTAAATAAAATTGGAAATTTAGTTAAATTTGTGAAATGGTAATTTAAATTTGAAGTGTTAAGTTATTTGTTGAAATGTGAAGAATTGGAAACTTTTACACTTAAATTTATTAAGTAAATTGTTGAAAATTGGATTTAATTATAAGAAATTTATTGTGAAAAAGATACATGTTAAATGATATGTAAATAAACATTTTAAATGTTAAATTATGATTTTTAAAAATGTTTAAAGAGTTTAAAATGAAGTTATTTAATTGCTGGAAATACACTAAAAAGCTGGAAATCACTTTTAATAGCATTCAGAAATGCTATGGTTCTGAATTACACTAAAATTTGAATAAAAGGGCTACTACAGCATTTCTGAAATGCTGCAGTTGCTGCAGTTGAACTTATAGGCTAATATTGAACCCAGGTCTATTATAGCATTCTCTGGAAATGCTATAATGGTCTGCAGTCTTTGCTGAAACCAAATTTAACCCTTGTTTTGAAATCTGAACTACCGCAGCACTTCTGAATTGCTGTCTTTTCTGTTTTGAACTATAATTCAACTAAAACTGAGTTTTAACAGCAGTTTTAAGTGCTGTCTTTGCTGAATTAAAAATGTTTTCAAATATAACTTATAGCAGTTGTTTTTAAATGCTGTGAAATGCTGAAATTTTAATAATTAGGGTTTTTGACTTAGTAAACGAACTCAGAATGGTTTAAAACTTTGGAAATTGAATACTTGATTTGAAAATATAATAATTACACTTTTAAAAGGTTTAAATGAATTATTTTGATTGGAATATAAACTATTTAAAGGTGATTTGAAATGATAGTAAATGAACGATATCTTTGAATTTAAAAGGTATTTAAAGTTGAATATTGGATTTGAACTGATAGGATATTTTATTTTATTAAGATGATTTGAAATGAAGTTTTGTAAGGATATGATATTTTATTATATTAAAATGATTTGAAATGAAGTTTTGAAATTATATGAAAATTTAAATATATGGAAATGGTTTGGAATTGATTTAATCTTTATTTTGATAAAGATATGGTTTGAAATGATATTTTATTTTGAAGTAAAGTATTGTTTTTAAAAGTTATAACCACGGGTTATAATAACGTTGGGTTGTTAAAGAGACCGGGATCGGATATGGACATACTCTCTGTCTTACCGAAAACCACTTTGGCAACCGTGTACGCGGTGGAGATTCCAGAATGAAGTAGGATGGTGGCGACGATCCTAAGGTATATACGTGGACCCAACTCCCGTGAGTTGGCATAAGGTGGCTAAAACAGGAGCGATTGACGGACCAATGAGGTAGCACCTCTGATCGGACACACTTCTTCGATACCATTCTATTACTTGTGATTGATTTGGTGCGCACCCTTGATTTGGGAGTGTTGTTCGAGGTGGGCGGTAGTGGCTGCTATGCGTCACCACCAGTCCGGATGCGTAATTGGTATATCTACCCTGGCATTGCCTAGTTGTGCCGTGTCACCTACCATATCGAGCTTTACTACGATTATGATTTTAAGATCCGACCGCGTTAAGGTTCTCCATCCCCTTAACGCTATTTTCTATATGATTATACTTTACTGATTAGACACTACTGTATATAGCGTATATTACTACATAGTAGATAGTTTAACGGATCCTTAGAGGATGGGCGGTCCCAAGCATCTTCTAAGTTACTTGTACCCTTATTACAGTTCGCTTGAGTTGGTTTACATTATATAAGTATATATTGTCCTGACTCGAGTGTTTTGTGTTTTGCTTTACGCTCGGGTCAGCCTGAGTTATTCACAGATTCGGATTCCACTTTCTGGAGATTTGAATCGCTGGAGATTATCTGCTTGTCTTGTCCTATCTATTTCAGTTCTGTTGTTCTACTCAGCTTGTACTTGGTTATTATATTTAGACTTCTGTTGTACTCTATCTCTTCTGTTGTATCTTATGTAACCTTGTTATATTTATATAGTAGCTTCATGAACTACTATTTCTTTTACTTCCGCTGCTTTATTTTACTCTGTGTCTGTGATCTGTGATTATATTTATTTACTGTATATTCTGAGATTTGCCAAATTTTATTTACAACGCGGTATTTTGAGCAATTCAACTCCGGCATGAGTGTCTACCTATACACTTATAATGGATGCGAATGGTTGAAAATATCGGGTCGTTACAGTTGGTATCAGAGCTTTGGCTTTGAGGCAAAACTTAGAATGTATGGTAAATTTATTTACAGAATCACTTTCGTTCGAGTTTGAATCTCTTCCTTTGATTCGTTTTCCTTTGAATTTTGGAACGTTCCCTGCGGTTCCGAAATTCATTCGTGTCCCTCACTATTCATCATCTTTTGATTCTGGAGTATCCCATGACTCCACTTCCAATGATCTTTATAGTGAATTGGCGGTCTCGCCAATATTCTAATTTTCTTGTAAAAGGGTGAAAATTCTTTATAATCAGCATCGATTCACCAGAGATTTATATTTATCCTTGGTTTAGATGCTAATATCTTTTATTATTCCAAACTCTATCTCTTGAGATTGAAGGTAGATTTACCCCAGAAAATCCACATTTGATCTTATCCATTGAGTCACGGTTGACCCGGTTAAGGTTGTCCGCGATTTATCTAAGCTTACCCATCTCTCTACTCTGTTTAATCATCTTGTCTTTTGTTCCAATCTATCTTCCAAACATTTTGAACTGTACTTGTAAATTAATGTTTTGTTTTATATTGTGTTGTTTGAGTTGTTAATGTTGATTTGGGTTTCCGATCGATTCGTCTGATCAACGCTATCGATAGGATTTCTAAAACACTTTGACAGAACAAACTGACACAGTATTATTTTAAAATTTGGTTTATGAAATAAATTTGGATATATAATTTTATGGAACTTAATAAATTGATTTAAATTGATAATTTGAAATGATAATACTTGATTTATCATTTATTGTTCTACAAATGAATTTATAAATAGTTGTTTATAAATTTATTTGGGAACTGAAATGAATTTAAAACAAGAAAGTTAAAGAATTTAATTTCCGATGGTTTCAAACCTTGTGTTTAAAATTTTTAAAAGGATATTATTTAAAGTATTTTGAATAAAAATTTGTCTCTAAAGAATTTTAAAGTTTAAAAATTTAGTGCTCTTCTCTTTGTCGCTGGAAAATAATTTCGGTGATGACTGCAGCATCATCGACGTTCATTTTCGAGTTTCGAAGTGAAGAAACCATTCTGTAGTCTTGCTACAGCTTTGTTTTGGAAAATCTGATTGATTTGAATTTCTAAAATATGACTGGATTATAATATATATAAAGATATATGATTTAAATTTGATTTAACATATTATGTATATATAATTACTTATCTCCAAATGGTTTGAAGATGTTCGAAGATTCAAATTCTTAAATTTTTTCTTAAAGAATAATTTCAATTATAAAAAGAAAAATCAAAATTTTGGATAAATGATTCAAACTTGAGATAATTGAATTGGATAGTTTTATTTGTATATTACAATTGCATTCAAATATAACTTACCTTAAATTTTTTTAGAAGTTAACAATGTAATTGGATAATATACAATATAAAAAGGATTTTTATACACTTAAATATTAGTTATAAAAGATTAACAGAGGTAAATAGTGAAAAAGGAATTTAAAGAGATTTTATTTAAATAACTTAATAATCAAATTGATTTAATATGGAACCTTAAGTCTAACCTAGGAATTTTAATAAAGGTTATTTCCTGAAATGAATATGTTGTATAATAAATAATGTATCTTTGAATAGATAAAATAAAATACATTTGAATTGGACTTTTGGTAATAAAGTTTATTTAACTTGAATTCATAGTTTAATTGATGTCTAAATGAATAAATGTGTAAAGAAATTTGATTGTTATATTTGCTATATAAATGTTTATTTATGAAATAGATATGTCTTGGAAATTGAATAATTATGATTTAAATAGTTAAAATGTATTTTAACATCACTAAAATTTGATAATTGAAAATTTGGTTTTCAAATGGAATTTTAAGTGTAACTTATTAAAGGAATATCTATTTATGAAATGGGTATTTTAAATAAGTGTTAGGTTATGTGTTAAATTAAGAGCTAACTAAAATAGTGAGCTTTTGACTTAATAAATGAAGTATAGTTTATTTGGATATTTCATTCATAAAGGTTTGTTTTAATAAGTCATAAGTTAAATAATATCCAAATGAATATTTCTGAAATTAAACTGATTTGAAATATTAATATATCTACTGTAGCATTTTATAAGTGCTGCTGTTTTGAAAATACAATGTTTTGGAAATTTTATAATTGAATGAACTTAGAAATGTTACAGCTTTGAAATAAATATTATTTGACATTGGATTTAAATGGTTTAAATGAAGATTATTTTTAAAAAGGTGTTATGATTTTCAAAGTATTATGTTTTTTTTTAAGAATAACATTTCCAAAGTGTTATGATTTTAAGTAGTACGATTTCTAAATGATAACATCTCTAAATTGTTATGATTTCAAAACATTATGGTTACAAATCTATTATCTTATTTTGTTTTTCAAACTACCTTTTGGTTGTCCTTATTTCTCTTATCTTGTTACAGAATGGGAAGGCTATTGCTTATACTAGTCTGTTTAGAAATCTTTCTGTAATCTTTGATAACCTTTGTTACTCATCTGGATCTGAACACTGTTTTTCCATTCATAGACCGTCAGTCAAGTGAAAAGGGAGATTCAGACTCTAGAGGATCTTTTTCGTGCTTATATTCTTGATTTGATCAACTCCATCTTGTTAAACTTACCTATAACAATAGTTATCAGGTGTAATTCCAATCTTCTTATCATCTTGTCTTAATTCTATTTCATTCTATCTTTTTCTGTGCTTTCCCGTACCTCGTTCCTTTTCGGGGACGAAAAGTTTTGAGTGGGGGAGAGTGTAACAACCCTGTATTTTTCAAATATTTTTAAAATTGATTTTTCTAGATTCAAAAGCTTTATTTATGAAAAAGAATAAATTTTGTTATTTTAAGTATAAACTTTGATTTTGATGTGGATTTGAATTCCAAATATGACTAAATTTAATATTTCCAGAAAATGTGAATTTTGGTCAAATAGTCAAACTTTGACTTTTAAATTTAAATTTTAAATAGTTTGAAATTATAAATTTTATCTTTTATTATGAAAATAGATTTAATAACTTGAATACAGCTTTTCGTTTCGTTGGAAACGGAGTTAAATTGTAGAAGTTATGTAATTTTCAATTTTGTGTATAAACTGTTTATTTTGCAATATTATTTATTTTAAATCATATAAATTATATTTTTATTGTCATATTTTGTTTTAATATGTGTTAATAGGTTATTTAATGTCTTTTAATATTTTTAAAATGATAATATAATTTTTCTAAAGTTTACTTGAATTTATTTTAATTTATGAAACCTAGTTTCCATTTTTCTTTACTATTTTATTAATTTAATTATATATAATTAAAATTTATTTAATTATTTTATGCCTTCACTTTTATTTGCTGTTTTTACTTTATTTATATGCATTCTACATGTATTTAAATTAAAATAGATTTTTCCAAAGTGTACTGAAGTTATTTCTAATTTTTAAAGCCTAGTTTGCATTTTTAAGCCATTTTCTTAATTTAAATTATATTTATTCAAAAATTTAATTATTTATTTTATATATTTATTTTATTTCTGAGTTGTTATTTTTATTTCTCAGTTTTTATATGTATTTATAAATTACAAATATATATAAAAGAAATTTGAAAGGTTTGTGTCTTTTTAGTTGCTTTTGTCCCTTTGTTTTCCCGTCTCTTCAATTTCCTTAGTCTTTTCATTTGCCTTGAGTTGGCCGTGCATTTTCATTTGATAGCCGTGAGTTTTAACTCATTTTCACGTGAGAAAAGCACCATTCCTCATTTCATTCATGGCTACAAAGATTTGTAATGGCCTCCCCTCTCTTTTTCACTTTTCTCTTCATCTTTTCTTTTGATTTTGCCTTGATTTTTGCCTTGTTTCTTCTTGCTTGGTTCGGCCATACACCTCCACATCTTCACCAACCACCACCATCCCTTCTTTCCCACTTCATCCACGCCCAAATCATCCCCCTCCTCTGACCTGAAGTTGCCTTGACCATCTCATGTTGCAAACACCACAAAAAAACATTGCTATACTCCAAAACATTGCCTACCCGAGCACATATCACCTCACCACCTTCATTGTTGACCATGGCCACCCCCTTAGCCACCACCACCAGCTTGTTTACCACCTCTGAACATCACCCTCCCCTCTGTCCAGATCTGACCTGACCCATAGACCCTATGGTCGAGCCTAAGGGTTGAACCAAAAACTCCATTTTGCCTTGTCCCTTTGCATTCTAGGCTTGCAAACTCCTTCCTCTTCATATTCTTGACTTGGTCGTGCCATTTGTGGTCCAAACCTGATCCATTTCAACCTAAAACATGTTAAGGCCGAACCTAATACATGTATGGTCGAGCAAAAGTTGAAGCAAGATCAAGCAAAGTTGATTTAAAGACTTGGTGATGTTCACTTATCCATGCTATCTCAATTTTGTTTCAACACTTTGGTATTGTAATTATTTATATGGTGCTTTGTTTTGTTTTTGTATACAAGAGTAACATCTTGGTTCTCATCCACTTGAATCCATCGTTGTGCCATATCGTGCTTCTTGGAATTCGTTGTGTGTTTTGATCGCTAATCTCCAGCTTTAACAGGTGAGTTATTCTCACCAGACAATATGTACCTATATAACTAGTAAATTGACACCCTGTGAATCTGTAGAAATATGTTATCATGTTATATATGCCTATATTATTATCATATGATGTTCACACCTGTTATTACACCTGTTATATCATATGTTACTGTTATTTAATGTTATTCTGTTATTATATCTGTTATCACCATTGCAAGTTCCCTGTAGATTAGAATCACTATGGGTTGAAATGATACATACCCGAACGGACTTTAGAATAGGGAAAAATCGTTATGGGCTGAAATGATAGGCCTGAATGATTTTTATTTAAATTATTTTAACTTGGGATTGCGGGTTTGAAATGATAGAACCCGGATTTTTCTTTTTTAACTGCGGATTGAAATGATACATATCCGTATCACTTGACCTAGGTTAGAAAATTATATACAGGCCCGTGGTTATTTTATAAAGTGTTTTGAATATTTTTAAGTATTTTAAAAATATAAATTTATGAAATTTGATTTAAATAGATTTTGAAATGTTTAAAATAAAGAAATTATGATTTTTCTATGTGTTAAAAATGTAATTAATGAATGGTTTAACTGGATTTTTGAAATATAACTTAAGTTGGAAATTTGGAATTTGGTTAAAAATGATATTTAAGTTATATAAATAAAATGGATATTAAATTTTATTTGGAAATGGTAAATATGATAATTTGATTAAATGTGAATTTAAGTGATTTATTAAAGTATTATTGGTTTTTTCTATGAATTTAAGTGGTTAAATAAATGAATGTTTAAAAGTGATCTTTTAAAATATAACTTGACTTGGAAATGTGAAATTTGGTTTTAATTAAAGGTTTTAGTTAATTAAATAAAATTGGAAATTTAGTTAAATTTGTGAAATGGTAATTTAAATTTGAAGTGTTAAGTTATTTGTTGAAATGTGAAGAATTGGAAACTTTTACACTTAAATTTATTAAGTAAATTGTTGAAAATTGGATTTAATTATAAGAAATTTATTGTGAAAAAGATACATGTTAAATGATATGTAAATAAACATTTTAAATGTTAAATTATGATTTTTAAAAATGTTTAAAGAGTTTAAAATGAAGTTATTTAATTGCTGGAAATACACTAAAAAGCTGGAAATCACTTTTAATAGCATTCAGAAATGCTATGGTTCTGAATTACACTAAAATTTGAATAAAAGGGCTACTACAGCATTTCTGAAATGCTGCAGTTGCTGCAGTTGAACTTATAGGCTAATATTGAACCCAGGTCTATTATAGCATTCTCTGGAAATGCTATAATGGTCTGCAGTCTTTGCTGAAACCAAATTTAACCCTTGTTTTGAAATCTGAACTACCGCAGCACTTCTGAATTGCTGTCTTTTCTGTTTTGAACTATAATTCAACTAAAACTGAGTTTTAACAGCAGTTTTAAGTGCTGTCTTTGCTGAATTAAAAATGTTTTCAAATATAACTTATAGCAGTTGTTTTTAAATGCTGTGAAATGCTGAAATTTTAATAATTAGGGTTTTTGACTTAGTAAACGAACTCAGAATGGTTTGAAACTTTGGAAATTGAATACTTGATTTGAAAATATAATAATTACACTTTTAAAAGGTTTAAATGAATTATTTTGATTGGAATATAAACTATTTAAAGGTGATTTGAAATGATAGTAAATGAACGATATCTTTGAATTTAAAAGGTATTTAAAGTTGAATATTGGATTTGAACTGATAGGATATTTTATTTTATTAAGATGATTTGAAATGAAGTTTTGTAAGGATATGATATTTTATTATATTAAAATGATTTGAAATGAAGTTTTGAAATTATATGAAAATTTAAATATATGGAAATGGTTTGGAATTGATTTAATCTTTATTTTGATAAAGATATGGTTTGAAATGATATTTTATTTTGAAGTAAAGTATTGTTTTTAAAAGTTATAACCACGGGTTATAATAACGTTGGGTTGTTAAAGAGACCGGGATCGGATATGGACATACTCTCTGTCTTACCGAAAACCACTTTGGCAACCGTGTACGCGGTGGAGATTCCAGAATGAAGTAGGATGGTGGCGACGATCCTAAGGTATATACGTGGACCCAACTCCCGTGAGTTGGCATAAGGTGGCTAAAACAGGAGCGATTGACGGACCAATGAGGTAGCACCTCTGATCGGACACACTTTTTCGATACCATTCTATTACTTGTGATTGATTTGGTGCGCACCCTTGATTTGGGAGTGTTGTTCGAGGTGGGCGGTAGTGGCTGCTATGCGTCACCACCAGTCCGGATGCGTAATTGGTATATCTACCCTGGCATTGCCTAGTTGTGCCGTGTCACCTACCATATCGAGCTTTACTACGATTATGATTTTAAGATCCGACCGCGTTAAGGTTCTCCATCCCCTTAACGCTATTTTCTATATGATTATACTTTACTGATTAGACACTACTGTATATAGCGTATATTACTACATAGTAGATAGTTTAACGGATCCTTAGAGGATGGGCGGTCCCAAGCATCTTCTAAGTTACTTGTACCCTTATTACAGTTCGCTTGAGTTGGTTTACATTATATAAGTATATATTGTCCTGACTCGAGTGTTTTGTGTTTTGCTTTACGCTCGGGTCAGCCTGAGTTATTCACAGATTCGGATTCCACTTTCTGGAGATTTGAATCGCTGGAGATTATCTGCTTGTCTTGTCCTATCTATTTTAGTTCTGTTGTTCTACTCAGCTTGTACTTGGTTATTATATTTAGACTTCTGTTGTACTCTATCTCTTCTGTTGTATCTTATGTAACCTTGTTATATTTATATAGTAGCTTCATGAACTACTATTTCTTTTACTTCCGCTGCATTATTTTACTCTGTGTTTGTGATCTGTGATTATATTTATTTACTGTATATTCTGAGATTTGCCAAATTTTATTTACAACGCGGTATTTTGAGCAATTCAACTCCGGCATGAGTGTCTACCTATACACTTATAATGGATGCGAATGGTTGAAAATATCGGGTCGTTACATCCAGTGTCTAACGTGAGTGCAGTAACTTAAGAAATGTTCGGGATTCACATCTCTTAAGGATCCGTTAAACTATCTACTATGTAGTAATATTCGCTATTATAATAATGTCTAATCAATAAAGTATAATCATATAGAAAATAGCGTTAAGGGGATGGTGAACCTTAACGCGGTCGGATCTTTAAACCAAACTCATAGTGGGTTCGATATGGTAGGTGACACGGCACACAAGGCAATGCCAGGGTAGATATGCCAATTACGCATCCGGACTGGTGGTGACGCATAGCAGCCACTACCGCCCACCTCGAACAACACTCCCAAATCAAGGGTGGCCACCAAATCAATCACAAGTAATAGAATGGTATCGAAGAAGTGTGTCCGATCAGAGGTGCTACCTCATTGGCACGTCGATCGCTCCTGTTTTAGCCACCTTATGCCAACTCACGGGAGTTGGGTCCACGTATATACCTTAGGATCGTCGCCACCATCCTACTTCATTCTGGAAACTCCACCGCGTACACAGTTGTCAAAGTGGTTTTCGGTATCGACAGAGAGTATGTCCATATCCGATCCCGGTCTCTTTAATAACCAATTGTTATTATAACACCGTGGTCATTTACAAATATATACTTTTAAAAACACAATCATTGCCCTTTCAAAACATATCCTTTACTACAAAATAGTATATACTTTAAAACCAAAATATTTTTGCCATTTCAAACCATATCCTTTACTTCAAAATAGTATATACTTTAAAACCAAAATATTATTGCTATTTCAAAACATATCATTTACTTCAAAATAGTATATACTTTAAAACCAAATTCAATAATATATCAGTTAAATAAAATCCAAATTTTCAATCACTATTCTTACTTTTAATTATAAAACTTGAAATATTCTTTAAAACCATCTTAAACCCAAATCACATAATGCAGTCATATTCTTAATCTCAAAATTTCAATCGGTTTCAAAACAATATATTTAAAGATAATTCTTAAATAAATTCTATTTCAAATAAATTCATTTTCAAACCATATTACTTTCAAAGTTATAACAATTTCGAAAACCAATACTTTGAAAACAATAAGACCTTAATTTCAATAAAACATTTCAATTTTGATATATTTCAAGTCTTTAAATATTCCAAAATTCCCAACCAAATATGATAATCTTATATATACCTTAATTCAATTTACTATTATTTAGTTTAGAAATATTTATTTAATAAATTTAATATCACTTAAATAAAGCTCAAACTTGAAATATTCGTAAATCAAACTTAAAATATCATCAAGTTATACATAGCTTAAATTTTAGAATTTAACCATATATAAAATAATATTTATATAATATCAAAATTTAATATTTATTAAATCGTATATTTCTTTCCAAACCATAGAAAATCCCTTAAAATATTTTATATATAGAGCACGATGCCTGTATATAATTTTCTATCCTATGGTCAAGTGATACGAATATTTATCATTTCAATCCGTAATTTAAAAATAAAAGTTTACGGTTATATATATCATTTCAAACCGCAATCCCGAATGAAATGAAAATGCATAATAACTTGCAGTTTATACAATATAAAATATAGCATCCATTCATCCAAATATCAATAAACATCCATTCATTACAATCATCATCCAATTTAAACAAAACATCAATATAAAACATATAAAATATAACAAGCATCAACGAATAGTTTATATTCAATAAAAATAAATAACTATTCAACTGACAGTTTATATGCAATAATAAATAAATTTAACTGTCAAATTATATGCAAAAATAAAATTACATAACAATTTAATTTAAATAAATGCTATCTAATTGAGATGATGATTAAATATATGCCCAAACAATCATAGATAAATTTTAAATCACATCAAAATTTTATTTAACAAACATAAGAAATCTTAGAAGTGGTGAGTGGGTTAAAACACTCACCTTTTGAATTTAAATTGAATTCAAATCCAATTTAAACCCAAAAATTTGACCGTCTCATAATTTGTCCAAACCAGTGTCATCATGTCCGGAATTTTATTACGATCCTAACAAAAAAAACCGCACATGAAACGGAGTTCGTATGCGAGAGTTATAGCGAAAATTGTGATTGAAATTAAATTTAAATAGAAACAAAAAGAGAACACATTTACCGCCACGTCGCTAGATCACATGTCACTGCCTTCTTCTTTTCATTCTCTACAACAACGCACGCAATTATCTCTAGGCAAATTGACGCACACGAGACAACACCATTGAATTACGCTCGTCGAGAGCTTCAACATATAAAATTTTGAGATGTTTTTGAGGACTTTGAATTTTTGACTTTGATTTTGAAATGGATCTGGATCTGAGATTTTTGTCTGCCATTGAGGAGGAGAAGGAGCTGATGAAATTTTACGCGCAGCCAAATGAGAATAGGCGGAGGCTAGGGTTTAGCGGGGTATTTATAGATGAAGTTGGAATAGACAGATGGATCCGAATTTTAATGAATTCACAATTTGTCAATTTAAATTCCAATAATCCATTTATTTGATTTCTAGATCTTATTATGAATAAATGGTCAACTTACCATTTCTATCATTTTTGATTGCAATTAGCTTCAAATTTATTAACCAAACCTCCATATCAAATAAGGATTTATTGCAAAAATTTAGTGTTTACCTTTAATTAAAGTAAATTCAATAAATTATAAAATCTTATTTCAATGAAATTTTATACCATTCGTATTCAATTCTCTTTATTAAATCAATCATCCTCTTATGTATTTATATTTAACATTAGTATATATCCAATTACCCAAATTGATTTACAGCCTAACATAACATTTGAATTTTATTCCCAATTCATAAATTACTACCTTAACTAAAATTTAACGTTTCCCCTTTAATTTACATTTTTCACCTTTCGTTACTACACTAATTATCCTTAAAGTAACGTTTATTATTAATAACAATATTATATTTACTTACGTTTTAAATGAACTTTATTTACAATAAATTCATTGACCAATTAATTAGGTAATTTATATAGTTGCTATCCTATCCTTAAATTTATTTCATAAATTAATCCATTTCATCTAAATTCTTATCTATGTAATATTTCAACATTTAGTTTCATCAAATGTAATTGTTTTCCAATACGTTAATAACTTTATTTCCAAGTCTTATATTACAACAAACTATCCAATACGAAAGTCTTAATATTTTTACAAATACTACTTTAATTAACATTAACGCAATACTCAATTTAAATTATTGTAACTGATTTCAAAATTGTAAATTAACAAGCTACCAAAATAGGCAACATACAATAATCGTTCTCTAACCTTTAGTCACATTAATACGCTTTTATTTCTCAAAAATCAAAGTTCCCATTTAACTAAATCTCCATAAATGAATTTGACATTATTTTCAAAAATTACTTTATATTAACATTAACGTAAAAATATATTTATATCTATTGCAATCGATTTACCAGTTATACTTTAATATACTAAAAAAATGGTGAACCAAATTTTTTTACCATTTAGCATTCACTTCCACTTACAAGCTACTATTAACACAAATGTTGTCATTGGCTTAGCTCTAATTAAGTAAATTAGATGAATGGGCAAATTTTAACAATTATCACTAAATGCCAAATTCTACTCACATTCATAATTAAATATCAACTACAATTTATTAAAATTACTTACCTATCCTTATTAAATCAAATTGCAATCTATTTAGTACTATCTTCTCAATTAACATAACATTTAGATGTTAGATTTCATTTAATTCCAATTTATTGACCCACTTAAATTTTATTCTTTTCATTCAATATCAATTGTCCATTCTATAAGTAAAATTAACATTAGATTCATACTCATATAATAGCTTCAAATTCATCTAATAAATATTTATAATGTAACGACCCCGAAATTTAAATTTTATTTAAATTGATAATTAAATGAATTCGAGTTTAAATCTAAGTTTAAATGGTTATTTATCAACTTATCTTCTTTCATTCGTTACAAAAGACTTTGCAATCCCAGTTTCTAAAAGTCTTAAACAAATACAAAGCAAGCAAACAAATGAAGACAACATCACTTTAGCCATAAAATATCATCTCAGCCGAAGTGTAGGTAAGAATCCAAGTGTATACAAGTTGAATAAATATATATATGAGAAAGAAAAGAAGACATAAAGGACTCAAGTAATTAATGCAAGACACAATGTAAAAAAATAAAATATAATATGAAACATAAAGTACACAATGTAATACTTACCAGCCACCAAAATGTTTCCAGCCTCCATACGCAAGAGAAAGATCTCTGAATGATTGTACAAAGAAATTATCACCTGTACATTCAATTTATATGTACATCCCCTTTGTTTCATTCTCGTTCTCAAGACTAAGCAAACCAGAAAAAAAAAAGAGCATATATATATTCTTCTTCAACTCAATCAGCTGCATACATTCAAGTTTGAAATCATCTGCATGCATTCTTCATCTGAGTTTCAAGTGTCAAACCAAAGTTCATCAGCAATTACAGTTTCAAGTTCAAAACTACTTTCAAAAACACTATCTCTGTTCTTCTTCCTTCTGAAACAGGTGAGAAACTTTCCACCCATGATCTACTTATATATCTTGATATTGTGGTAGATACTTGAATGCATTATGAAATGTTGTTAGTGGTTAAATATGTCTGTATGTTTAGACATATATATGTAGATATGGTGAGCAAACTTCACCTACTTTGTTTTGAAATGCCTGTTTGTAAATAACATAACATATAAGCTTAAGTTAATTATAATCAGAAAATGACTTATGTTAATATGGATGCTTGGATACCTTCTTTGATTTAACTCTGTGTGTATATGTAATTGTATTTAACCGTGCTGAGTTATACATCTCCCTGTTTAGCTCACAAGTTAGGAATGACCAAAGAAATTCAATTTTATATTATCTAATCAGTGTCAGGCGTTGATTTCAAAAGCAAATATGTGTGCTTAAGTATGAAGTATGACTTAAAAATAGTTTCAAGAAGTTTAAGCATATATGGTATGAAAAACTTAATTTTTACAGAGCAAACTACAATTTTTGATAATTTCGAATGACACGAAATATTAATTCGATTATTCACCCTGAATCCTTACATCAAAATAGGATTTTTAGGCCTTGTTTGATGATTTTTAAGCGTGTGGTTCAAGAGCAGTTTGTCAATGAACGGGAAATGGTTTTTGGTCAAACTG
This sequence comes from Allium fistulosum, assembly GCA_030737815.1. NCBI lineage: Eukaryota > Viridiplantae > Streptophyta > Magnoliopsida > Asparagales > Amaryllidaceae > Allium > Allium fistulosum. The sequence continues at coordinate 76,720,868 of CM060908.1, read as the reverse complement.
CGGTGGTCGAAGGCACTAGGGAGGCCGGAGTTTCTCGAGGGGGTGGAGAAGCTTACGGGGTGTCGAAGAAAAATGATCGGAGGTGTCCTCATTGATGGCGGTGGCGACGGCGACCGTTTAAATATTTTTAACCTAGTTTTCAGCAATGGTGGAAAATGATCACCGCGGCCTAAATGTTTACTCGAGTGTTTTGATACTTCTGGTGGTAGGAGTTTGGGTGATGTCGAAGTCGAGGCCGGAGGTGGAAGTTCGCAGATGGTCGGAGTGGCAAGAGGTTGCTGATGACAGGTTTTGAAGGGTAAACGAGCTCATGTTCCAGGTTGAAGAGGAGAACTCGAATTTGATTAGAGATGTGGCGATGGGTTCTGGTGATCGCGAGGTCATCTAGGGATAGTCGGCGATGGGTTGCGACGTTGGTGAGTGGCCGGAGGTGGCTGGAAGCACGGTGCACGTGCACGTGCATATTGGAAGGACTGTCGTCTTTATTTGGGTGGTGCAGTTTGGACTCGGGAAGAACTCGAGTTATTCGAGTGTTTTACTCGAAGTAGTTTGTTGGCGTGGAGTTGTTTTTAGTATGCTACGGGTTTTTATAAAAGCCTGTCAATGTTCGGGGGGGTTCGTCTTCTCGGGAAGGACTCGAGTTACTCGAGTACTCGACTCGAAGTGGGAGGAAGTAGGACTCGGAGCAACCTGGGTTGGTTCGAGACAGTGGAGCATTTCAGGTTTTAGTAAACCTGGTTGTTTCAGGTTTAACTTAGTTCAATTTTTGAAATGGGATGAAAAGTCTTTTGAAATCTAAGTTCAAATTTGAACCAGAATTTAAACAGCGTTTGAATTTAAAGTTTAAAGTAAAATGAAACTTTTGAAATCTTAAAATGAAATTTGGATTTTAATCAAGATTTAAAGCCAAGTTTAAATCAAATGTTAAATATGAATCCAAGTTTTCTTGAATTCAAATCTGTGATTCAAATCAGTTTTTAAATCTGAATGTTTTAAATTAAATAGCTAGTTTAAAAGCTTTTTCTTATATAAGTAATAGATGTTATTTACATTTATTTTTAAGGATTTTTGATTGAACTTTAAATTGGATCAATGTTTAAAAGAATGATCATTTTGAATCTTAAATTCAAAATGTAATTTAAATTCAAAGGTGTAATATTTAAAATACAGTTAAAAGTTAATGAAATCATTAATAAAGAGATTTATTATCTTAGAGATAATTAAGGAAATAAAATGATTTAAATTAATAAGGTAATTAAAGAATGATTTATTTAATTTATAAATAAATAATTTTGATTAATTTATAATTTGAAATGATTAATAATGAATTAAGCTAAGATAATTTCTCAAGAAAGCAATGTTATTAGTTAATGAGGATAATTAACTAGAAATTATTAAGTAATTAAATTAATGTGATTAACTTTGATAATTAATTAGATTTATTTATTAAGATAATCAATTGTAAACGGTTAATTACTTAATGAAAGTAATTAAGGAATTAATTGATAATTAAAGGTTAATTGATTTATTGTTAAAGGTTAATTAATTAAAATGGGATGAATTAACCAAGATTTGTAGTTTATTCATAAGTAATTAATCCGGTATAAATTAATTAAAATCAGATATTAACTAATCTTACTTATGGATGATTGGATTTGACTGAATGATTGAATTGTTGATATCCCTGATATATAATGCTTTGTGATACACCCTGATTTATGTTGTGATCTGTAGTTTACTTACCTGTGATATATATCTGTGATCTGTGAATGAACGATAAGCGTTGTAGTTTATATCGCTTATCAACTATATCCTGTATTTTGTTATGTGATGATTGATGTTGCACTATTGTGTGTAAAACCCCTGGACCACACTTATACACACACAAATATGGATTTCACGTGGAAATCGGTTAAGTCACAGATAATTTAAATTTGATGTTTTTGAAATTGAAATTTTAATTTCAATTGATTTTGAAATTAGAAATTTGGGTTTAAAGTGAAAAGCTTTTGAAATGGAATTTCAAAGATAAAAGTCATTTTGAATAACTTAACCGAGTTTTTGAAAATTTAAATAATTAGATTTAAATTTGAATTCAAGTTTGAAATTAAATCTATGATTTGGAAACTAGGGATAAAAGATGATATAAAATGTGTTTGTATGAATTTAACCATTTTAATAGTATAAGTTGGGAATTTGGATTTAACCCAAGGATTTCAACTAGTATGAATGAATCAGATTTCCAAAGTAAAAACTGTTGTTTTTAAATGGTAAAAGCTTTCAGATAAGAAATGAAATTTCAGTTAATTAAAGGAATTTCAAGTAAATTGAAAAATGGATTTTCCAAGTTATGAATTGTTTTGAAAGCTATGAATCAAATCTGTTATTTTTAACAGATTTAAAATGATGTTTTGTTTAAACCATTTGAAATGGAATTGTTTTGAAAGCTATTAGTTAAATCTTTGATTTAAAGATTTAACGAGTTAATTAAACTGAAATGGAAATCGATTTGGAAAATCTGTGAATGAATCTTTGTGAAATTAAGTGAACTTTATGAATTGAATCTTTTTTGTTTAAAAAGATTAAAATGGTAATTTGTTAAACCATTTGAAAAGAAAGTTTGGGTTTAAATTGTGACTTAATTGAAATCCCAATATCCATATGTTTTTAAATATTACGCTCACTATTCGGGTTAGCCGGGAAAGGACCTTTGGGTCGTATAACTCATTCCGAATAGTGATATGTCTTATATGGATAGCATTTGAAGACCGGTGTTGAAGACCGGATATTTTCGAAAATGAAAGGACAACCTGTCGAATGTCTCTGCACTGAGTCGCGCCGGTATAGAGATTTATATCACTCTTTTTGTGATGGGAAGTCCGGACGTGATTGAAAGTTATCCGGATTTGCAAGGGCTTCGTGAGAAGTGCCTTCGGTTCTGTTCGAACCCGTAACAGACTTGTATGGATACATGTCTGACATTACACTTTGAGATATAAAGCCGATTTCTTTCAAATACATTTCTGTTTGGTGGCGGAGAATTTATTCTCTTAGCTTAACACCCTTCTCTGAGACGTACGATCTCAGAGGTTGTGTAGTTGAAATTTATCAGCGATATATCCCAATTTGGTAATGTGGCATGCTGAGTGTTGCTGTGTGATGATCAGTGTTTGATCATTTGTGATATGATCATTTGTTTGATCATTTATCTTTGTGATCATAGGTTGATCATCTGTTGACCCAAAGCGTGGCTTTTTTTTGAAAAAGCGTAGCTTTGTGGACGAGACTTCGTCGAGCCTCACAACCCGGTAATGGTCGAAACAGCAATCGTGCGGCAAGGTTTTCAGGGGTAGCTCCCCTAGGGTATGACCATTCCTTCTGGAAAAGGGTAGTATCATGGTATGGAGCCCAGATACTTACTCATGTGGACACACTTTATTTATGACGTGTGATGTTGGATTCGAGGCGCCTCGGTTAAAGGTCCCAAAGGACCGGGGGTGGCATATCTGAGGTTTCTTTTATCCCTTGGGAAAAGGGGTTGCCGGCCTTGTTTGGCAGAGAACAGTTGGTTCTCGGAACGTCCCGCCAGAGGCGTTTCTTTCGTGGAATAGGAAGTTCCTTAGCTGACCATTTGTTGGAAATCCAAACAAAACAATACGAGCCCTATACGGTTTTAGTTGTATTACCTGCCATGGAATGTGGTGGTAACCTGCTATTGAACATGGTAGCTATAGTAGGCATAAGTGCGAAATGTCTATGCTGGCTAAGATTTATATTCTACTTTCGAAATTGTTTTCTACACTATGCACTAGTAATAATATCAAATGATTTGATTTTGCGTAGTAAGCATCTTTGACTATCATAAGAAGAAATCTCCTCCAATTCTGCGTTTGCATTGTGTGTGTGGTGGGAGGTCTTATGGTAGTTTCATTTTCCAAAAGCATTACGAATTGACTTTAAAAATCTCTGCTATTTGTTTTTAAAGATAAACTATTTTTGTTGCTCACACCAGTCCCATGACTGATCCAGAGTTTATTATTCCCTTCCTAAACTCTGGGTGCTCATAATTTTCCACACGAGCAGTCTAGAGTTGGGTTTTTCAGATATTCAGGTTTAGTAGATTATCTGGAGCTAGTTCATTTATCGGAGTTGCTTATCTTGGAGTTGTGGATTCATTCTTGTCTGAAGATCATTTTGGAGTTATCATTTCTATTGATATTGTTCCGCTGCTGTTGTTATCTTTTCTTTTCCGCTGTTATTTGTTGTATCATATCTCTGATGTATATTGATATTCATTGTATCACTCTGTTGTATCAGATATTGTATATCAATGTATTATTCTTTTATTCCGCTGTGTTATTTACTTAATGTTGTTATAAGCTCCCGAGAACCAGATTCGACATTTGAATCTACGGCATTTTGAGTACAAGTGAAGTACGGGTGCCGATTTTCGAAGGTTGACTTTTGGGTCTTGACAAGTGGTATCAGAGCTAAGGTTGAACTTTAGCTCAGGAGTATAACACGTTAAGTAGCTCATTAGAGATAGAGTGAAGTAAACTCTAGAATGAGTAATCTCTAAGATATCCGTCTGAACGTCTCAGTAAATTCTCTTACTATCCACTGATAGTGAGTATGAGTGCAAGAAGAAGACGAGATAGGGGACAGGAAATACGACTATAAAATGGTCAATACCCTGCAACAGTGGAAACAATCTTTCTTATCAATCTTCTTTGATTCGATTTCAAAATTCTTTTGATTCGTCTTTCCAAATTCTTTTCATTTCTTCGTATCAGCTACAAGAAGAAGTTTCGATATGATGGTGGCTCTACGAATCGTTGTAGAAAATCCTTATCTTTATCGATTTCTCATCAGTTTTTCGATTTAAACTCTAATGAATATGAATTTGAAGTTGAAAATTTTAAATAAACTTGAAATTTTGAATTGAGTTAATTTGATTAATAGAATATGAAGGCTAAATTGAATTGAATCAATTCAAACGATTTCGTTTGAAAACCAAATTTTGAAATTCTATTGAAATTTCTTTTGAATACCAAAGTCCGAAGAGGGATAAATTGGTATGTATTCTGTGATATTCCAACTTGAGTTTGGAATTCATATCGTAAGTTTGAGGAGTTATAAGGAGATCGCATCTGTCCATCTCTGTATTGTTTTCGTGCCTACGAATTTCGAGGACGAAATTCTTTTAAGGGGGGGAGTTTGTAACGACCCCGAAATTTAAATTTTATTTAAATTGATAATTAAATGAATTCGAGTTTAAATCTAAGTTTAAATGGTTATTTATCAACTTATCTTCTTTCATTCGTTACAAAAGACTTTGCAATCCCAGTTTCAAAAAGTCTTAAACAAATACAAAGCAAGCAAACAAATGAAGACAACATCACTTTAGCCATAAAATATCATCTCAACCGAAGTGTAGGTAAGAATCCAAGTGTATACAAGTTGAATAAATATATATATGAGAAAGAAAAGAAGACATAAAGGACTCAAGTAATTAATGCAAGACACAATGTAAAAAAATAAAATATAATATGAAACATAAAGTACACAATGTAATACTTACCAGCCACCAAAATGTTTCCAGCCTCCATACGCAAGAGAAAGATCTCTGAATGATTGTACAAAGAAATTATCACCTGTACATTCAATTTATATGTACATCCCCTTTGTTTCATTCTCGTTCTCAAGACTAAGCAAACCAGAAAAAAAAAGAGCATATATATATTCTTCTTCAACTCAATCAGCTGCATACATTCAAGTTTGAAATCATCTGCATGCATTCTTCATCTGAGTTTCAAGTGTCAAACCAAAGTTCATCAGCAATTACAGTTTCAAGTTCAAAACTGCTTTCAAAAACACTATCTCTGTTCTTCTTCCTTCTGAAACAGGTGGGCAACTTTCCACCCATGATCTACTTATATATCTTGATATTGTGGTAGATACTTGAATGCATTATGAAATGTTGTTAGTGGTTAAATATGTCTGTATGTTTAGACATATATATGTAGATATGGTGAGCAAACTTCACCTACTTTGTTTTGAAATGCCTGTTTGTAAATAACATAACATATAAGCTTAAGTTAATTATAATCAGAAAATGACTTATGTTAATATGGATGCTTGGATACCTTCTTTGATTTAACTCTGTGTGTATATGTAATTGTATTTAACAGTGCTGAGTTATACATCTCCCTGTTTAGCTCACAAGTTAGGAATGACCAAAGAAATTCAATTTTATATTATCTAATCAGTGTCAGGCGTTGATTTCAAAAGCAAATATGTGTGCTTAAGTATGAAGTATGACTTAAAAATAGTTTCAAGAAGTTTAAGCATATATGGTATGAAAAACTTAATTTTTACAGAGCAAACTACAATTTTTGATAATTTGGAATGACACGAAATATTAATTCGATTATTCACCCTGAATCCTTACATCAAAATAGGACTTTTAGGCCTTGTTTGATGATTTTTAAGCGTGTGGTTCAAGAGCAGTTTGTCGATGAACAGGAAATGGTTTTTGGTCAAACCGCGGTGGTCGAAGGCACTAGGGAGGCCGGAGTTTCTCGAGGGGGTGGAGAAGCTTACGGGGTGTCGAAGAAAAATGATCGGAGGTGTCCTCATTGATGGCGGTGGCGACGGCGACCGTTTAAATATTTTTAACCTAGTTTTCAGCAATGGTGGAAAATGATCACCGCGGCCTAAATGTTTACTCGAGTGTTTTGATACTTCTGGTGGTAGGAGTTTGGGTGATGTCGAAGTCGAGGCCGGAGGTGGAAGTTCGCAGATGGTCGGAGTGGCAAGAGGTTGCTAATGATAGGTTTTGAAGGGTGAACGAGCTCATGTTCCAGGTTGAAGAGGAGAACTCGAATTTGATTAGAGATGTGGCGATGGGTTCTGGTGATCGCGAGGTCATCTAGGGATAGTCGGCGATGGGTTGCGACGTTGGTGAGTGGACGGAGGTGGCTGGAAGCACGGTGCACGTGCACGTGCATATTGGAAGGACTGTCGTCTTTATTTGGGTGGTGCAGTTTGGACTCGGGAAGAACTCGAGTTATTCGAGTGTTTTACTCGAAGTAGTTTGTTGGCGTGGAGTTGTTTTTAGTATGCTACAGGTTTTTATAAAAGCCTGTCAATGTTCGGGGGGGTTCGTCTTCTCGGGAAGGACTCGAGTTACTCGAGTACTCGACTCGAAGTGGGAGGAAGTAGGACTCGGAGCAACCTGGGTTGGTTCGAGACAGTGGAGCATTTCAGGTTTTAGTAAACCTGGTTGTTTCAGGTTTAACTTAGTTCAATTTTTGAAATGGGATGAAAAGTCTTTTGAAATCTAAGTTCAAATTTGAACCAGAATTTAAACAGCGTTTGAATTTAAAGTTTAAAGTAAAATGAAACTTTTGAAATCTTAAAATGAAATTTGGATTTTAATCAAGATTTAAAGCCAAGTTTAAATCAAATGTTAAATATGAATCCAAGTTTTCTTGAATTCAAATCTGTGATTCAAATCAGTTTTTAAATCTGAATGTTTTAAATTAAGTAGCTAGTTTAAAAGCTGTTTCTTATATTAGTAATAGATGTTATTTACATTTATTTTTAAGGATTTTTGATTGAACTTTAAATTGGATCAATGTTTAAAAGAATGATCATTTTGAATCTTAAATTCAAAATGTAATTTAAATTCAAAGGTGTAATATTTAAAATACAGTTAAAAGTTAATGAAATCAAAATTATCCCATATCGTATAACTAAAAATCTCGAACCACAATTCCAGCGTGCTGCCAGGCATCCCTAATGTTTATCCCCTATTCCGAATGCATTGGAAAAGGTTTCAAGTTCAAATTCAGTCGTATGGAGAAAATAGCATTTTAAATCAAACAAATTTCAATTTACATTTCAGTGCGTTTGCTTGTCGTACGATCACATGACAACTCCAAATATTACGAAATTTGAAATCCGACAATAATTCAATATTACGGATCCAATGGAACTCGTTTCGTCAAATTCCGAGACTGTTTGAAAAATGACTATTTTTAAATTCAATTTAAACGATTTAATTTCAAAATTGAACGAAACAATTTGAAATTAGATTCTGAAGCTTCTGTTATCTTCAGTGTTATCAATATAAATTTTACAAGCGTTTGAAATATTTTTCTTCAACTTTAAATTGAAGATTTAAATTTTTATTCAGCATTTAATAGATTAAATTTTTAAAATTTAATCGCCAATTTCAAAGTTAATTTGGGGATTCAAATTAAATCATCGTTCAAATATTTAAAATTAATTAAATATTCTCAATTTAATTCGTCCAAAATTCTGGGTCGTTACAGTTTAACTCTGTTATATATATATAGTAGCTTCATGAACTACTATTCTTTTGTTTCCGCTGCATTGTTGTTAAATTACTCTGTGTCTGTGATCTGTGATTATATTTATTTACTGTATATGCTGAGTTTTGCCAAATTTAAATTAACAATCTGATATTTTGAGCAATTCAAATCCGACATGTATGGATGCGAATGGTTGAAAATATCGGGTCGTTACAGATATTTATCATTTCAATCCGCAATTTAAATATATACGGGTATATATCTTTTCAACCCGCAATCCCAAATTCAATTAATAGAAAATCGCTTGGGTTTATCATTTCAACCCATAACGATTTTCTCCTATTCTACAAGATCGTTCGGGTATGTATCATTTCAATCCATAGTGATTCTATACTAATAGGGAACTTGTAGAGTGATAACAGATATGATAATAAAATAACAACAGTAACATGCATATATCATCAGTATAAATAACAGATAATTTTGTCAGATGTCACAGGTGAACAGATACAGATAATGGCATATATATAACCATGTAAATAACTAACAGCAGCATATTTCAATTGACGTTTCAATTGAAATCAAATTTAATAAATATAAGAACATTAATCGTGAGTGATTGCACACCTTTCGAGGCAAAAGATGAAAGAGAATGAGATGAGTTACGAATCCAAGCACGAATCCCAAAGCAACGCTAGATTGGCACGAATTCGACGGACAAACTGATAGATAAGAAATCGCCGAGAATGAATCAAATAAGCTTGATAACTGAAACAAATAAATATTATATCCATATACGTATATTCTCTAAAATTTAATATAAAATGTTAAACTCATATTTACAATAATATAAATTCAATATAAACAATGTTATAAATATGTATGTATAAACAAACCTTGAAACTTTATTTATATATATATATAAATTGGAAGTCATGCAGATTTATATAAGTAACCCACAAATTCAAACTTTTAAAATAACATATGTATAGTAGATTCCTTTCTTTAAACATACGAAGAGAGAATAGGTTGAAACTTCAAGATACAATATATAGATATAAACTACCTTACTTTAAAATTTCTGAAATCATATTATATATAAATACTATAAATATATATAAACGAACAAATTGACACACAGTTGCCCCATATAATGCAGAGAAAATAAGCATATATACCATACTGTGTATATATATATAAGCTAACCTATACAAACACATATATGCGAGCATTCATATATGTGAACTATTAAGATCAGGTACATTAATATAAAACATAAATATACATGAATAACTTTTCAAACCCATATCTAATATTATCACAAAATCTAGGAAAAATATATCATCATAGTTTGGATAAATAATATATTGTATATACGTATGGTTTAAAGTGCAACAGATTTATATCTATATATATAACAATCATAAACGCAAATCATATATACTAATATATATACTACACATAACCAGATCTGCGTAAACTAATATAACTAGTATACATATATGCTTTAGTGATAAATTCCAAAATCTGAACCTAATATATAAATATTTTTAAACATACATCTATACACATATAAATAAACAGCAATTCCAAATTTAAAACTTACCTATATAAAGATAACTATATAGATTCAGTATTTAATTTAAAACTTATATTAAAAATAAAGGTCTATACATATCAATTTTATAAATTTTGCTTCATACAAAATATATCTTGAAATCAATATAAACAAATTAGTATAATAAATATAAAATAGGCAGACGTACGTATATATATATATATATATAACTATAAAAGAAATCTACAAACAAAACATATATAACTTTAAAACATAAAGTTTCTCAGTAAACACATGTTGGAACAAAATATTGTGATATATATATATATCAAACAAAACACCTATACAACTCCAAAGATATATATCTACCAAGCTAACATCTGACCACAAATCAATAAACATAAAAAATATACGTATGTATACCTGCTAATAAGAAGAAAGTAGAGAGCTCGGCTAGCTTGTGAGCAGCTTGTGCCAGCTGTGCTGCTATGAAGCGTGACGAGATGACCGAGCAAACGTGTGGGCACAGGCCTGAATCTCGGCATGGGAGTTTTAGTCATAAGGAAGGAGAGGAGGTGTGCGCGAGTTCCTGAGCTTGGCCTAGGCTATGGTGGTTGATCTTCGGCCAGAGGAGATGGCCTCGGTCTAGGCTGGAGGAGGGTGTGAACGGCGGTGGTGAGGAGGGAGGTTGAAGGTGGGAGGTACGGTTGTGACTTCGGTTGCTTTAAACAAAATTCCTTCTTTTTTTTATAGAGGAGGAGGCGATTCTGTTTCCAGGCAATGCAACCTTTTTTTTCGAGTGCAAATATGAAGCTTTGCCTATGAACTTTCGAAGGAAATGAACGAATAGATAAGAAGAAAAGAAGGGTGGAAGGGGAAACGTGCAGGCTGATGAGGAAAATAAATATATACGTTGTAATATAAATTTTTTTTAAGGCAAGAACCGACAATTTATGAATTGAAGTGATATTGCCAGTTGTATTGCAGAAATCATAAATGCTAATAGCTGTTTATATTCAACTGATGGGTAATTGAATAGTCAATAGGAAACCAAGAGGCTAAAATAACGAACCACAACAATTAACCGTTTACTGATTTCGCGGCGTAACGGGGTTCAAAAAACAGAAAGAAATATACCGTTGAGATCAGCATGACGAGACGATCAAAACGGTATACAGATACCAGTGATACGATCATCGCATCAAAAGTCGATAATCGGTACCAAAAAAATTGCTGTTTATTTGCCGAAATTAAGATAAACGGAGCAATAACAGTCAAAATTTGGAGAAATGAAATATGATGTCTCACTCAGAAGATGATTTATAAATTTATTGTATAAAAATATTCAGGTTTGGAAAACATTTTATTGTCATCAAATATTAACTGATTTAAATTGAAATGGAATTACAAAGAAAATAAACTTCCGTATTGTCTGATGAAAATTTACCAGTTGCTATGTTAAAATAGACGTATTCCAAATATCAAATTTTTATTTCAAAATTTTATAATTTAAAATTTCACAAAATTCAATTAATTAAATAAATAAAACCACTAAAATTTACGGGTCGTTACACTCTCCCCCACTCAATACTTTTCGTCCCCGAAAAGGAAGGAAGTAGTAGAATGGAAACAACCAGAAAGAAAATAGATTGAAATGCAAAATAAAACAATTTATTTAAACCATATAACTACATTTATTTTAAAATGGGTTTATATTCAACTAACTGATTCCAATTCATTTTATTTAATCAATCAAATTTATTTTGATTGATTAAATTTCATATATTTTTATTCAATTGATTTGTTTCCCATATATTAACATTTATTGCACAATTTTCACAACAAGATTTGTTTTTATTTTACTCATCTATTAAATCTATTAGATCCACCATAGTTAATTCCATCTCAACATTCAGCTTTAACTATTCAAGCCATATAGATTTCAAATTTTAAATTAATATTCAACAATTTGGTTCAATCCATTATTCAATTAATAAATAGTCAATTTTTTTTTCTTTCATTATGTCAACATTCCTTTCAAACAAATTCCTTTTTATTATCCAATTTAATTATCCAATTTACTATCAGTAAATTCCCTAAACAAAATATCATTTTTGATATCCTATTACTTATCATAGTGTATATTGTCCACTTACATTCTAATTACATTTAAAATTTTCTAGGTAAGTTATATAAATGTTTCAGAGTGTAACTAAACATTATACAAGTTTTCCTTTATTTACAACCTTTATATTAAGCCAAATTTCGGTCTGAACAATTTATTACTTAAGTTTTCTTCTTGTACAACCCCATTATATCCTAACATTTTAACTTTTTGAATATTTTAGGCAAGTTATATATATTAGAATGTAATTTAGTATTATAAAAATAAGTTTTTATTCAAATTCAACTATTTCAAGTTGGTTAAATTTCATTTCTCATTTTAGATATTCCACTTATTCAAAAATTGCACTTTATTTAAATAATTGAAACCATTTTTTTAATATAAAACTTAAGATTCAAATTTCCGGTTTCACTTCAAACTATTTTGAAATAATTATATATATATATATATATATATATATATTATAAGTCAAATCATACACAAGAAATTTAAATCAAATCCATTTTTCCAAAAATAAAAGTGTAGCAAAGCTACAAAGGGGCCTTTCCACTTCGAGATTCGAAAATGAACGTCGACGATGCTGCAGTCATCACCGAAATTATTTTCCAGCGACAAAAGAGGAGTGCACAGACTTAATTCCTTTAAAATTATTATTTTGAAACAATTTCCATTCGAGAATACTTCCAAATAATATATATATAAACTTTTGAAAACCAAAATTTGAAAAGTACCAGAAATTAAATTCTCAAATCCATAATTTAAATTTATTGCATTTTCAAATCAAATAAACCCTGTTTATATAATTTGAACACCTTATAACATATAACAATAGACAAAATAATAATGATAATCTAGTATTATCATTCCTAACAACCAATTCCTTTAATTATAAATTTCAAAAAACTATACTTCTATAGATTAAATACAATCATACAAAATTTACAAATTTTGGAAACAATATTGTGTCAATTTGCTCTGTTCAAGTGTTTTGGAATTCCTATCGATAGAGTTAGCTAGACGAATCGATCGAAACCCAAAATTCAAACTTAACAACTCAAACAACACAATATAAAACATTTTATATAAATACAAATACACTCCCTCACACGATGATTCAAGAATGGACTTCAAAGTAAGGATAGAGATCCAAATTAGAGGAACTCTGATAAAAGAGAATTCTAACCAATATATAAGCTCGAAATGGATCAGATAATTCAATAACAAGAGAGAAGAGATGGATAGACTTATATAAATCGCAGGCAACCTTGACCAGGTCAACCTTGTGATATCCCGGGTTTTTGGGTAATATAAATTTAATAATCTGTATTGATAATTTAATTGGATTAATAATTATCCTATGTAATTTAAATTTAAATTGGTTAATTTAATCTTTTAAAGGTAAATAATAAATACTTAATTTGGCAATATTAATAAGATTTGTTTGTTAAAGCTAATAAAATCTTATTCTATTTATAATATATATATTTGATATATATTGTGAATGGAAATATCTTTTGTTTTGTTTTAAAGATGAATTTTCAAATTTGTAATATATATGTATGAATTGTGATTTAAAGCTTTGTTTTAAAATTAATATTTTTCAAAAGATAATTTAAGTTTAATTCAATTGTTTTCAAAATATAAGATAATTATTTATTTTAAATATGATAGTTTAAAAAAGGGTTTAATCAAAGTTTTGTTCTAGTTTTCTTTAAAGTGTTAAATTTTAAATGGTTATATAAATGTTCTAGATTTTAAAATACATGTATAAGGAATTTATTTATATTTATAATTAGTTTTAGCATATTTTCTTTTAAAGATAAACTAATATTTATTAATTTAGTAATTCAAAACGTAAGTTTAAATTAAATAAAATTAATTTAAAAACACTTAAGTAATATGTGTAAACATATTAACATGATTAAAGACACTTGTAAGCTAAATAAAATTGCATGGACATTTGTCTAATTAGTAATATAACAAGTGGCAATTCATTTTCTTTATTTAAAATTTAGTTTATAAATAAATGTTTATAGAGAAACCTGGTTTCATTTTCTTCAGTTCGAATCTTCTTCTTCCTCCATCTTCTATTTCTCTCCATCTATTCTAAAATCTAAATCAAAACAGAAACCAAAATCAAATCTGCAACTAAGTACAAATTCAACACTGATTCAACCTCAAACTTGATAAATCAAATTTCCAAAGCCTGTAATAACGAATCATCTCCAAAATGCAACCTGCAGCAAAGTAAATCAAACATGCAAGGATTTCAACAACAAAGAGAAATCAAAAGTATTGCCAGAAACAAAATCAAATACAGTTTCCAGAATTCAAATTTCAAAAGCCTGGAAGTAATAAAATCTGCTCTGTTTTGTTCTCTGGAAATAAAAAGGTGAGTAAATTTCTTTTTTAAAAACAGTTTTAAAATCTGAAATCAAAACTTTGATGAAAGTGATAGATTGTGTTGTGATGATGTATATTGTTGCATGAATGATGATTGTGAATGCATGTTGTAAATATGATATGTTCTGTGTATATGAGTTCTGTATATATGTATAACTTCTCTGTTTAAATATACAGGCTCCAAATATATAAATAAATTCATACCTTCTAAACCAAATAATTTTAGACCTTGATCTTAAAAGAGAAAATGATGGTAACTATGTAAGTTTATTTTTAAAAATTGTTTCGGGTATAAATTAGTAAAAAAAAATTCTGAAAAATAAGGGAATTACAGTGGAAATTTTAATATGGGATAGAATCGAATATCTCTACATCAAGTTCAGATCATAGGGGCTTATTCGTATTTGGAAATCCTGATTTTTGATAAACATTTCATAATTTTTAGGATTAGTATTATCAGGAATTCATGAGATGAACGTTTTGGGAATTTTCGTCAATCACCAGCGATCGACGTGATCGAGTGTGATGGGGTTTGGTCTGGAGGTTACTGGTAGAGTATGGGTCTCAGGAAAAATGCTATTGATTTTTCTTAATGGGTGGAGGGTTCGAATTCGAACGAAGTAGGGTTTTGGTTCCTGTTTTTGTCGAGGAGAATGTCGAGCTTTGTTCGACGATGGTGATGGATCGGACACGATCGCATAGGGTGGGATCGAAGCATGGTGAAGTGACGCTGTTCTGGACGAAGCTGCGAGGGTTCCGGTGGTGGCGATCATCAGGGGTGAGGGGATTGGTGGATCCAGTTTCTGCATTCTTTTCGAGCTAATGTTCGAATTTCGATTCATGGGTTATTTCTTGGATCTGGGCTCGAATTCGTGCTCGCATGGGTTCTTAGTATCGTCGTCGATGGTCGCAACGACTTTGATTGGCCGAAGGCGGTTGGGTAGGTGCACGGTGCATGTTTGTGTACACTGGGAGATGGAGCTGGGGAAGATGAGTTGCCTCGGAGTGATGCTCGTGTTTTCAGGGTGACGACTCGAAGCTGGAAGCATGGGTTTTTGTCTCGTGATTAGATTGGGGAAACTGCGAGATTTACTCGAGTTTTGGGGAAGGCAGATTTAGTTGTTCAGGATTTAAAGTTTAACAGGAATGTTAAGTTTAAAAGCAAAGTTAAACAAGTCTAAAATATTGAAACATAAAAGTTTTAAAAGGATAAACAAGTAGATTTTCAAATTGCTTTTTTTGTATTGAAGATGATTTTGGAAATTTTAAAGATTTGAAAGTAGAAAGAGAAGTTTAAAATGTTTAAATTATAATAGACTTCTAAAATGTTTATTTTAAATAAGTTTTATCGATAAGGATTTAGTAAATCAATTATAATAAGGATTTATCTTAAGCAATTAAGAATTTTGATTTAATTAAAGATAATTAAATTTAATAAAGATAATTAAATTATTAATCATTGGAAAGTTATTGGTTAATAAATGACTTGATTTAAATAATGTTTTCTTAAATTAAGAAATTTCTAAAAAGAAGTTAAGAAATCATTTAATTAAATTTAAATGGTTAAGTTAAAAAAATTAATTAGGTAATTAATGGGAAAAGTACTCATGGGGTAATTTGTTAAAAAAAAAAGGGTAATCACTTGATGTTATTAATCTTAGGAATTGATTAATATAATTGTTGAGATTAATTAATTTTGGAGTAGTTAATTAATTAATGAATTAAGGATTATTTAGTAATGTAATTACTTATTTGTTAAGTAATTAATTAAGAAAGTAATCAAGATTTTTAATGAAGTAATTAGAAGATAATTACTTATGTAAGTAATTAAGAGTTAATTACTTAATTATTTTAGTTAATTAATAAATGTGATTAATTAAATGTGTTAAATTTAAGATTAATTACTATGTGTAATTAATTTAAAAGTAATTAATTAATAAAGTAATTAATTAAGGATTATTTGTTAATTTAAATTGATTAATAATTACTTAATTAAGTAATTAAAGATTAATTAATTAGATTAATTAATCAAGGTAAATATAATTAATTAAGAAGTAATTAATTAAGATAAGTAATTACAAATTGTTAATTACTGATTACGATTAATTAAGACTAATTAATGAATGAAGTGGTTGATAAAAAATTAATTATTTAATTAATTAAAAGGTTAATCAATTAATAAGGATTAATGAATTAATCAAGGTTAATTAATAAAAGTAATTAATTTTAGTTTGATTAATTAATTGTAATTAATTGAGGATTAATTAATTAATTTTAGTTAATTAATTGATAAAGGTTCATTAATTATTGTAATTAATGATGTAATTAAAAGTTAATTACTGAATATGATTAAGGATAATTACTAAAAGGTAATTAAAGTATAATTAATCAAAGGAGATTAATTAAGAAAGATCATTAAGAGATGATTAATTAATTAATTAATTTGAAATTAATTAATGATAGTAAGCAGGATTAAGATAATCCAAGTGATTAAAGAATAGTAATTAATTTATTTAAAGATTGATTAAATTGATTTGGAGATAATCAAAACCTGCTTATGGATGATTGATTGATATTGGGTGATTGGTTGATATTGGATGATTTGGATATCTCTGATATATGCTGCTTTGTGAGATGAATGTTTGATATGAATTATCTATTGTGATAATGTGATTCATCTATCTGTTTATATCATTCAGAATATAAGTTTAAATGTTTAAACCTTTAAACAACTTGGCCTTAAAAGATACGTTTTGGATTTCGATGAGACCGGGATCGGGTTTCCGTATACCGGTATTCCAGGTCTGGAGACCCGAATACCACATCGATCCAAATTAACGATAGGTCGTGAATCTCAAGTGAAGATGAAGATTCAGAGTGCAAGGGTTATTGTCGTTAACTCTGAGGGTGATTCCAAAACGAGTGTAACGAGATAATGCCTTCGGTTTCGTTCGAACCCGGAACGAACTTATATGGATTGAATGCTTTCAGCACATCGTCAGGCGGACGATGAGCATTCTAAGTGATATGTTCTGATTAAAGGTAATCGTAACCTCAAGCCTCATCAACCGGGAATGGCTAAAACAGGGGAGGTGCAGCAAGGCTTCGTGGGTAGCACCCACTGAGAGCAAGATAGATCCCTGTCTAGAGGTCCCTTTTCTTTTATTCGGCTTAGTGTGTAGTTGGTCGCGCCAACTACGGGATTATCTTGTTCGGGATTATCCAGTAAGGGATGGTTCCGGCTTTGTGTTGCAGGGGATTGGGAGTGATCCTCGGTACGGTGATCTAGGCCACGTACTGTGACGGGCGGTACCCCAGTAGCCCTGCCATTGTATGGAATCCAAACTCCAATAAGTGCCGTACGTATTAGTTGTGCCCAACTATGTCGGAATGTGAGATGTAAGCATTTCAGCTATTTCTGTATTTTACTTGAAAACCCTAGACCCTATTATAATATAACTGGATTTCCTATCAAATGTTTTGGTTAGCGTAAGGTAAAAACTTTCCCATGTTTATGTGTGGGAAGTCTTACGTGATACTTTTGTTTTCAAAAGGTTTTGAAGTTAAACAATTTTAACCCGTTTACTCACACCAGACCCATGTCTGACCCAAGTGTTTATTTTCTGTTTTATTAAACTCTTGGGTACTCAAATTTTTACGAGTAGCCAAGGGATTCAGGTTAGCTTTGACGAATCTATGGAGGAGATATGGAGCAGGAGGCTTCAGCATTCGTAGATAGATAGTATTCCGCTGTGTTGGTTGATCTGAGTCTTTTGTTTGAATTGTATCTTGAGTTGTATAATAGACAGAAATTATAACTGTCTATTTTGTTGTATAAGTTGTGTAACTCTGATTATGTAAAGACTATGTAATAGTTATGTGATATATTATATTTTGTTTCGTTCCGCTGTGAGATTCTGATATTGTTTAGTTCTTTCTTTCTCTTCTTTTCTCTTTTCTATCCCTTTCTTTCTTATTAGCGATACGACTTTCTGTGGAGAGAAAGTCGTGGTCGTTACAGTTGGTATCAGAGCTTTAGGTTGAGCGAATGCCTAAGCTTTTGGTTAAGTGAATATCAGAGCAGTAGGTTGAGTGAATACCTAGGCTCTGAAGTGGTGTCTATCTTGAGAGCGCGAAATTGTTAGTTATATAAAAATGGTTTTATATTGTGTTAATTGATCGGTTGAGTGGTATATGGATTCTGGTCAATACGAGTAGCTAACGTTATTGATAGGGATCTCTAAACACTTGAACCAGGCCAACAGACACAATATTGTTTTAAAGAGGTAAATGAAATAATTTTACCCAGAAATAATTTCTATATAAAAAAAATAAATATCATTTTAAATATATATATTTATGTATTTCTACCTATTTATTGGGTTACCTGTTCGGGTTTTGCAATATAAGTTATAAAGGTAGATAAGGTGGTAATGTGTGTAACACAATTACCAATAGTTGGAGTTTGAATGTTTGAGGTTGGAAGTATATATCGAGACTGTAAACCCAATATCGTCTCGAGTAAGTTGGCAGTATAGAGTAAGGATGTCTCGGATCTCTGAAGAAAATACTTTTCAAGATTCGGAGTCCATTATTGGAATGTAAGATTGGTTGAGCTCGGGTGAGCAGATTTTCTAGAGTTGAATCTATCAGTTGTGCAGAAGTAAGTGATGGTAGCTTGGCGACTTCAGGAGGATGCAGCTGTGTGATAAGACACAGTATCTATGGATGTTCCCGAAGGAGATTTTCTTTTGGAACAAGATTAAGAAGGTATTGGAGGAACAGTTGATGTCTACCGCAGGAAAGACTCGACTGTATAGGAATTCTCTGATATCAAGTAAGAGAGTTTTAACTATTTTGAAGTATGGGACTAAGGTCGATTAGTTGTTTCTTCGGACATGGTCTCATTGTTCCCTTAAGAAGAGTAAGTTATTGGCGATTGGTTTGGAGCCCGAGTTTCTTTTGGATGTCTGCCATCTCGGAGATTCGTTGAGAGGTTTGTTGATGGTTTTAGTTTTGAGAAGCCTTTGGATTAGAAGTTCTTGGTTAGCTGTGATAGCAGTGCAGCTCGGAGTGTTCGGTGTGCTGTCGAGATAGAGTTTGGAAGCAGCAGTGTGGTTCGTTTCTTCGATGGTTCCGGAATCTTTGTGGTTCTTCTATCAGCAGTCCGAGTAGATGGTGAAGTTTTTCTTGAAAGGTTAACCTTGTTTGGAAAAGCTTAAGGCTGTTTTAATTGGTAAAGAGAGAACAGTATCTTTGGAATCCGAACTAGGTAGTATCGCAAAAGTGACTTGCGATTAGTTTGAGAGTTCATCTTGAGTAATCTTTTGTATGGAGTTGAGGCATCTCAAGAGAAAGTAAAAGTTATCGAAGAGGTCAAAGGTTGCCCGTAGGTAAAGATTTAGTTTATATCGATTTGTTCCTAGAGAAGGATTGGTGAAGCATCTTAGAATTTTATGGAGTATCTGTGTTTTCTCTTCTGTTTCTAATTTTGAGTTTCCTCTAGCTAAGGATAGCTGAAGACAGTACCATTGACCGAGGACTCGTCCATTCTTTGAGTAGTTGGCTATGTCTTTAAGATAACCAATGTTCCCGCTTGTTTGTGGATCTAGTTTGTGCTCGAGTTCATCGACATTCTCATCTATTTCAAAATCAGAGTTGTGCAGCGAAAGCAAAGGTAGTAGCTGTGCAAGAAAGGAAGTAACCTCAGATTTCTACAAGAAGTTTATGTGAATTTCTAAGTGTGTATAGAATTTTCTGGAATCTGGAAGAAGGAAGTTCAGTCTTCTATTTCTTGTGGAGTAGAGTTTGTGGATTTCAGTAGATTTTGGAATATCAACTTGTTGATAGAATCTGGAAATCATTTTGTGCTTGGTTCATAATTGTTTCAAAAAGCATCAGCAAAGGTTGAGCTGATCAGGAAGAGATGAGGTAGTCAGGATCGTCTGGTGAGTTATGCAGATATGAGTCGGAGTTTGGAATTCGGAGTTGGAGATTAGAAATTGTTTAAGTTTTCCTCGATTAAAGAGCTATAAGATTTGGTAAGTCTAGAAAGCTAACTCTGAAGTATTTTGGATTTTCCTGTGTTCTCGAGAGAAGTAGTTCTTTGATCTACAGGAATGAATGGCCAGTTCGGATAACTGGAATTCATTTTATTTCACGTATATCTGAGGGAGTACGTGTATGATTCATCGCAAGTTGTGGAATCTGCAGTTCAGATGGATTTGGAAGTTGAGCTGGACTTGAGTGTGGTCTGATATTCTGTTCATATTTGTAGATTTAGAGAAGAGAGGAGCTCTGGATCATAGTGGTGTTGTTTGTTTAGTTTCTGTAGAGCGAGTCTCCCAGTGATTTATACTCGGGGGAAACTCGAGATAGTATTATGAAGTCTATTCTGATTTATATCAGAATAGTTAGTTAGATTAGATTGTTTGATTGGTTGCTTTGGTTGTTAGAAATTGGATGATAGGTTTGTGTTTGAAATTAAAATATTTGTTGGATTATTAAATTAACTTTGCTTTTAATTTCGGGGACGAAATTATTTTAAGGGGGAAGGAATGTGATATCCCGGGTTTTTGGGTAATATAAATTTAATAATCTGTATTGATAATTTAATTGGATTAATAATTATCCTATGTAATTTAAATTTAAATTGGTTAATTTAATCTTTTAAAGGTAAATAATAAATACTTAATTTGGCAATATTAATAAGATTTGTTTGTTAAAGCTAATAAAATCTTATTCTATTTATAATATATATATTTGATATATATTGTGAATGGAAATATCTTTTGTTTTGTTTTAAAGATGAATTTTCAAATTTGTAATATATATGTATGAATTGTGATTTAAAGCTTTGTTTTAAAATTAATATTTTTCAAAAGATAATTTAAGTTTAATTCAATTGTTTTCAAAATATAAGATAATTATTTATTTTAAATATGATAGTTTAAAAAAGGGTTTAATCAAAGTTTTATTCTAGTTTTCTTTAAAGTGTTAAATTTTAAATGGTTATATAAATGTTCTAGATTTTAAAATACATGTATAAGGAATTTATTTATATTTATAATTAGTTTTAGCATATTTTCTTTTAAAGATAAACTAATATTTATTAATTTAGTAATTCAAAAAGTAAGTTTAAATTAAATAAAATTAATTTAAAAACACTTAAGTAATATGTGTAAACATATTAACATGATTAAAGACACTTGTAAGCTAAATAAAATTGCATGGACATTTGTCTAATTAGTAATATAACAAGTGGCAATTCATTTTCTTTATTTAAAATTTAGTTTATAAATAAATGTTTATAGAGAAACCTGGTTTCATTTTCTTCAGTTCGAATCTTCTTCTTCCTCCATCTTCTATTTCTCTCCATCTATTCTAAAATCTAAATCAAAACAGAAACCAAAATCAAATCTGCAACTAAGTACAAATTCAACACTGATTCAACCTCAAACTTGATAAATCAAATTTCCAAAGCCTGTAATAACGAATCATCTCCAAAATGCAACCTGCAGCAAAGTAAATCAAACATGCAAGGATTTCAACAACAAAGAGAAATCAAAAGTATTGCCAGAAACAAAATCAAATACAGTTTCCAGAATTCAAATTTCAAAAGCCTGGAAGTAATAAAATCTGCTCTGTTTTGTTCTCTGGAAATAAAAAGGTGAGTAAATTTCTTTTTTAAAAACAGTTTTAAAATCTGAAATCAAAACTTTGATGAAAGTGATAGATTGTGTTGTGATGATGTATATTGTTGCATGAATGATGATTGTGAATGCATGTTGTAAATATGATATGTTCTGTGTATATGAGTTCTGTATATATGTATAACTTCTCTGTTTAAATATACAGGCTCCAAATATATAAATAAATTCATACCTTCTAAACCAAATAATTTTAGACCTTGATCTTAAAAGAGAAAATGATGGTAACTATGTAAGTTTATTTTTAAAAATTGTTTCGGGTATAAATTAGTAAAAAAAAATTCTGAAAAATAAGGGAATTACAGTGGAAATTTTAATATGGGATAGAATCGAATATCTCTACATCAAGTTCAGATCATAGGGGCTTATTCTTATTTGGAAATCCTGATTTTTGATAAACATTTCATAATTTTTAGGATTAGTATTATCAGGAATTCATGAGATGAACGTTTTGGGAATTTTCGTCAATCACCAGCGATCGACGTGATCGAGTGTGATGGGGTTTGGTCTGGAGGTTACTGGTAGAGTATGGGTCTCAGGAAAAATGCTATTGATTTTTCTTAATGGGTGGAGGGTTCGAATTCGAACGAAGTAGGGTTTTGGTTCCTGTTTTTGTCGAGGAGAATGTCGAGCTTTGTTCGACGATGGTGATGGATCGGACACGATCGCATAGGGTGGGATCGAAGCATGGTGAAGTGACGCTGTTCTGGACGTGTTATCCCGCTTTTTGGTCAAAGCTGGAATATCAACAAATCGGCTGGATATCAGGATTGGAGTTCAATTGGAAACAAGGCTGCAATGGATATCGTCAAAATTTGGTCTAGCTCCAATCAGGACGGAATCGATTGGAAATGATGATGAGGACTAGGAGAGGCTACGTTTCAAGTTTCAGGTTAATCGGAGTTTGTACGGAGAAGATACGATCGATACAAGGTAGGAAGAAGGTACTGTTCGAATCCATCATCTTCCCTTGCCTCGACTCCATCATCTTCCCTTGCCTCGACTCCATCATCTTCCCTTGCCTCGACTCCATCATCTTCCCTTGCCTCGACTCCATCGAATTTCCCTTGCCTCGACTCCATCGAATTTCCCTTGCCTCGACTCCATCATCTTCCCTTGCCTCGACTCCATCGAACTTCCCTTGCCTCGACTCCATCATCTTCCCTTGCCTCGACTCCATCATCTTCCCTTGCCTCGACTCCATCGAATTTCCCTTGCCTCGACTCCATCGAATTTCCCTTGCCTCGACTCCATCGAACTTCCCTTGCCTCGACTCCATCGAACTTCCCTTGCTTCGACTCCATCATCTTCGAATCCATTTCAACTGAGAATCCTTCGAATCCATTACCTCGAATCCAAGCCATGGATTCGACCCAGTCAAACCGGAGTACAAAACGGATCGAAGCGAGAGACACGCGCCACGTCGCAGCAAGCATCGAGTCGACCGAATCGATTCGAACCAAGATCGATTCGAAGTATCCCTGTTCTCCAGAAATGCAACATTGAATCGATCATATCTCGAGTTCTACAAGTCCAAATGCCATGAAATTTTCACAGAAGCTTAAGCACATGATGAAGAATGTTCACGCCAAATTTCAGCTAGATTGGATGATTTCTTGATCGATTCGAACCAAGGGTCGAATCGATCCCAAAGTGGGCCCAGATCTCCAGATTTTGGCCATGTGGGCCCCCTGACGTACCAGAACTGGTCTCCCCTCATTTTAGGCGAAGTATCAGCCTCCTACACCTATAAATAGAGCCCCTGGTCATTCAGAAAAGAGGTCGGACAACTTTGAGAGCTAAAGAGCGCCCGGACTCTGCCAGATTTACTCCAGATCACCATTGCTGCCTTAGATTCAGATTATAATCATAAAATCCGTTGTACTACGCGATAGGAAATTGTAATCTTCAAGCATCGATCAATAAAAGATAAAAACTTTGGAGTGGACGTAGGCCGGAGATAGCCGAACCACTATAAATCTCGTGTTTTCGTTCATTATTTCTGGATTGCTGTTTGTTACTTGCTTAGATTTGTGATTTGTGTGTGAATACTGTTTATTTGTATTCATACGCTGGTGCTTTCACTACACTTGGGGTTTGTGACCATTTTTGGCGCAAACACTTTGGTGCTTTCACTGAGAACGACTAGCACCCGCTACATCGGATTGAAGTTCAGATTTGAAAGACAATGACTCGACAAACAAGTAGAAGGCAAAGAGCTGAGAGAAGCCAACAGGGAGGAAGTCAAGAGGCATCCTCTGGTGCTGGAGAAGGACAAGCTTCGATTTACATTACCAGAGATGAAATGGAAGCTATGGCGAATTCATTACACGAGAGGTTGCTGAAGAGCCAACAGGATATGATGCAGACTTTCTTCGAGCAGATAAGAGCTGCAGGAACACAGAACCTTGGACCAACTACAGCAACTACAAATGTGGAACAAGGAACTAGGGTTGCGGAACCTAATGGAGTACAGAATACAGAACCGGAAGGCAATCAACAAGGGCTTGGGGGCAGGCCCGCAGGATCTAACGCAGAAGGACCTTTGGAGGGAGTACAGCAAGCTAGAGCCAACGTTGCGGCTAATGAGCCACATGAGGAATATGTGCCGGAGTTCCCACGAGAGCATGGGGGGCAACCCCTAACAGGCAACGCTGGATTAATGGAAATTATTAGGAAGACTATGCGTGGAGGTTTGACCAATAGAGATTTGGAAGGAGTGAACAGGAGTCCGTTCACTCGAGAAATCAGGGTAGCTCAGAATCCGCCTAAGTTCAAGTTACCTAGTGTAGAAGCATATAATGGCAAGGTTGATCCGACTGATCACTTGATGAGGTACACAAGACACATGGAAGTGCTGGGGGCATCGGAGGAAGTGATGGCCAGATGTTTCCCTTTATACTTAACAGACCTAGCGGCAATGTGGTTTAGGCAGCTGGAAGAAGGATCTATCAGGACTTGGAGGGAATTGGTGGACAGGTTTTTGGGACAGTTTCGGGTTCATATCAAAAGACCTAAGAACGTGATGACGTTAACATCGGTAAAGCAAAGGACGGATGAATCACTTAGAGCATTTTTGACTCGATTTAATGCGGCGGTTGCTTCGGTGGATCGGCCGGATCCATCGATGGTTTTGATGGCGGCAGTGTCGGGAGTCAGAGAGGACTCAGATTTTAAAGTATCTTTAGTACGAGACCCGCCACTGGATCTCGGGGAATTCTTCCACGAAGCTGAAAGGTTCCTTCGGCAAGAAGATGCATGTATGGACTTAAAGTTAAAAGAGGTGAATGTGACTGAGGGTGGAGGACCATCCAACGGAAGGTCGGACAAAGATAAAGGAAAAAGGAAGTTGGGCGACGATTCAGGAAAATCCAGGAAGCAATGGAAGGATCCAAAGTTTTCCACATACACAGAATTAAACGAGACGCAGGAGCGGATATTCATGGAAACTCGGAATCGCCTTCCTTACCGGAGGCCGGCTAGGAGAGAATCATCCGAGCGGGAGAGGGCATCTGGAAAGCATTGTCTCTTCCACGATTTGGACGGGCATGATACCAACAGCTGCAGGCACCTAAAGGATATAATTGAGGAGCATGTGAGGAATGGGCAGTTGAGGCAGTATGTTGGGGCTCGGAATGCAGCGGTGGAGCAGGAGCAACCACCGCCTACCTCAAACCATGAGGATATGAGGTACAGGAATAATGGTCGATTGGTAATCAATTGATCAGGATAATATGAAATAAGTAGCAAACCATTGGCGAGCAACCGAGTCATTTACACATGTATGGGGACGAAGATAGCCCCTAGGCATGCTCTGAATGATGATAAACCGCAAAGCCATGTTTTGCGAAATCTGTCTTTTGTTTTTGGATTGGACACTTAGTTTTCTGGTTTGGTTTTGGAGTTTGGATTGAACTCCTGGTTTTTGTTTGCTTTCTGCTTTGGATTTTCGTTCGGATGACTGGTTTTTGTTTTGGGTTTTCTGTTTTGGATGTCGGTTTGGATTTCTGATTTTCGGATTGGATTTTGATTGGATTCTTTATTGTTTTTGATAAACGGTCGTCGAGTATGGACTATGCTCGGCAAGGGTCCGGAGTGACCACGATTCGGCCTAGGACTTAGGCCTCCTATTATCAATTATTGTTTCAGGTCGTTGAGTATGGACTATGCTCAGCAAGGGTCCGGAGCGACCAGGATTCGGCTTAGGACTTAAGCCACGGCATTACTTGCGTCCAGGGACACTGGACCACGGTCGTCAGGTGTGGATTGCGCTTGGCAAGAACCCGGAGAGGTTAGCTCAGCGTCCAGGGACACTGGACCACGGTCGTCAGGTGTGGATTGCGCTTGGCAAGAACCCGGAGAGGTTACATCAGCGTCCAGGGACACTGGACCACGGTCGTCGTGTGTGGATTGCGCTTGACAAGAGCCCAGAGAGGTTA
This sequence comes from Allium fistulosum, assembly GCA_030737815.1. NCBI lineage: Eukaryota > Viridiplantae > Streptophyta > Magnoliopsida > Asparagales > Amaryllidaceae > Allium > Allium fistulosum. The sequence goes on along the minus strand of CM060908.1, from coordinate 76,694,295 downwards.
TAGATTTGGATATCGGCCCGGAGAGGTCCTGGATTTGGCTATTGGCTGTTGGATAAGAATGGATCAAAGGCTCGGTCTTCGAGTTCGGATGGACATGGAATTGGCTACGGACTTTGGGTATCAGATACGGAATTATTCAAAACACGCCTTCTTATCACAAGGCATGTTTTGGGGGGCAAATGTTATCCCGCTTTTTGGTCAAAGTTGGAATATCAACAAATCGGCTGGATATCAGGATTGGAGTTCAATTGGAAACAAGGCTGCAATGGATATCGTCAAAATTTGGTCGAGCTCCAATCAGGACGGAATCGATTGGAAATGATGATGAGGACTAGGAGAGGCTACGTTTCAAGTTTCAGGTTAATCGGAGTTTGTACGGAGAAGATACGATCGATACAAGGTAGGAAGAAGGTACTGTTCGAATCCATCATCTTCCCTTGCCTCGACTCCATCATCTTCCCTTGCCTCGACTCCATCATCTTCCCTTGCCTCGACTCCATCATCTTCCCTTGCCTCGACTCCATCGAATTTCCCTTGCCTCGACTCCATCGAATTTCCCTTGCCTCGACTCCATCATCTTCCCTTGCCTCGACTCCATCGAACTTCCCTTGCCTCGACTCCATCATCTTCCCTTGCCTCGACTCCATCATCTTCCCTTGCCTCGACTCCATCGAATTTCCCTTGCCTCGACTCCATCGAATTTCCCTTGCCTCGACTCCATCGAACTTCCCTTGCCTCGACTCCATCGAACTTCCCTTGCTTCGACTCCATCATCTTCGAATCCATTTCAACTGAGAATCCTTCGAATCCATTACCTCGAATCTAAGCCATGGATTCGACCCAGTCAAACCGGAGTACAAAACGGATCGAAGCGAGAGACACGCGCCATGTCGCAGCAAGCATTGAGTCGACCGAATCGATTCGAACCAAGATCGATTCGAAGTATCCCTGTTCTCCAGAAATGCAACATTGAATCGATCATATCTCGAGTTCTACAAGTCCAAATGCCATGAAATTTTCACAGAAGCTTAAGCACATGATGAAGAATGTTCACGCCAAATTTCAGCTAGATTGGATGATTTCTTGATTGATTCGAACCAAGGGTCGAATCGATCCCAAAGTGGGCCCAGATCTCCAGATTTTGGCCATGTGGGCCCCCTGACGTACCAGAACTGGTCTCCCCTCATTTTAGGCGAAGTATCAGCCTCCTACACCTATAAATAGAGCCCCTGGTCATTCAGAAAAGAGGTCGGACAACTTTGAGAGCTAAAGAGCGCCCGGACTCTGCCAGATTTACTCCAGATCACCATTGCTGCCTTAGATTCAGATTATAATCATAAAATCCGTTGTACTACGCGATAGGAAATTGTAATCTTCAAGCATCGATCAATAGAAGATAAAAACTTTGGAGTGGACGTAGGCCGGAGATAGCCGAACCACTATAAATCTCGTGTTTTCGTTCATTATTTCTGGATTGCTGTTTGTTACTTGCTTAGATTTGTGATTTGTGTGTGAATACTGTTGATTTGTATTCATACGCTGGTGCTTTCACTACACTTGGGGTTTGTGACCATTTTTGGCGCAAACAGGACGAAGCTGCGAGGGTTCCGGTGGTGGCGATCATCAGGGGTGAGGGGATTGGTGGATCCAGTTTCTGCATTCTTTTCGAGCTAATGTTCGAATTTCGATTCATGGGTTATTTCTTGGATCTGGGCTCGAATTCGTGCTCGCATGGGTTCTTAGTATCGTCGTCGATGGTCGCAACGACTTTGATTGGCCGGAGGCGGTTGGGTAGGTGCACGGTGCACGTTTGTGTACACTGGGAGATGGAGCTGGGGAAGATGAGTTGCCTCGGAGTGATGCTCGTGTTTTCAGGGTGACGACTCGAAGCTGGAAGCATGGGTTTTTGTCTCGTGATTAGATTGGGGAAACTGCGAGATTTACTCGAGTTTTGGGGAAGGCAGATTTAGTTGTTCAGGATTTAAAGTTTAACAGGAATGTTAAGTTTAAAAGCAAAGTTAAACAAGTCTAAAATATTGAAACATAAAAGTTTTAAAAGGATAAACAAGTAGATTTTCAAATTGCTTTTTTTGTATTGAAGATGATTTTGGAAATTTTAAAGATTTGAAAGTAGAAAGAGAAGTTTAAAATGTTTAAATTATAATAGACTTCTAAAATGTTTATTTTAAATAAGTTTTATCGATAAGGATTTAGTAAATCAATTATAATAAGGATTTATCTTAAGCAATTAAGAATTTTGATTTAATTAAAGATAATTAAATTTAATAAAGATAATTAAATTATTAATCATTGGAAAGTTATTGGTTAATAAATGACTTGATTTAAATAATGTTTTCTTAAATTAAGAAATTTCTAAAAAGAAGTTAAGAAATCATTTAATTAAATTTAAATGGTTAAGTTAAAAAAATTAATTAGGTAATTAATGGGAAAAGTACTCATGGCGTAATTTGTTAAAAAAAAAAAAAGAGGGTAATCACTTGATGTTATTAATCTTAGGAATTGATTAATATAATTGTTGAGATTAATTAATTTTGGAGTAGTTAATTAATTAATGAATTAAGGATTATTTAGTAATGTAATTACTTATTTGTTAAGTAATTAATTAAGAAAGTAATCAAGATTTTTAATGAAGTAATTAGAAGATAATTACTTATGTAAGTAATTAAGAGTTAATTACTTAATTATTTTAGTTAATTAATAAATGTGATTAATTAAATGTGTTAAATTTAAGATTAATTACTATGTGTAATTAATTTAAAAGTAATTAATTAATAAAGTAATTAATTAAGGATTATTTGTTAATTTAAATTGATTAATAATTACTTAATTAAGTAATTAAAGATTAATTAATTAGATTAATTAATCAAGGTAAATATAATTAATTAAGAAGTAATTAATTAAGATAAGTAATTACAAATTGTTAATTACTGATTACGATTAATTAAGACTAATTAATGAATGAAGTGGTTGATAAAAAATTAATTATTTAATTAATTAAAAGGTTAATTAATTAATAAGGATTAATGAATTAATCAAGGTTAATTAATAAAAGTAATTAATTTTAGTTTGATTAATTAATTGTAATTAATTGAGGATTAATTAATTAATTTTAGTTAATTAATTGATAAAGGTTCATTAATTATTGTAATTAATGATGTAATTAAAAGTTAATTACTGAATATGATTAAGGATAATTACTAAATGGTAATTAAAGTATAATTAATCAAAGGAGATTAATTAAGAAAGATCATTAAGAGATGATTAATTAATTAATTAATTTGAAATTAATTAATGATAGTAAGCAGGATTAAGATAATCCAAGTGATTAAAGAATAGTAATTAATTTATTTAAAGATTGATTAAATTGATTTGGAGATAATCAAAACCTGCTTATGGATGATTGATTGATATTGGGTGATTGGTTGATATTGGATGATTTGGATATCTCTGATATATGCTGCTTTGTGAGATGAATGTTTGATATGAATTATCTATTGTGATAATGTGATTCATCTATCTGTTTATATCATTCAGAATATAAGTTTAAATGTTTAAACCTTTAAACAACTTGGCCTTAAAAGATACGTTTTGGATTTCGATGAGACCGGGATCGGGTTTCCGTATACCGGTATTCCAGGTCTGGAGACCCGAATACCACATCGATCCAAATTAACGATAGGTCGTGAATCTCAAGTGAAGATGAAGATTCAGAGTGCAAGGGTTATTGTCGTTAACTCTGAGGGTGATTCCAAAACGAGTGTAACGAGATAATGCCTTCGGTTTCGTTCGAACCCGGAACGAACTTATATGGATTGAATGCTTTCAGCACATCGTCAGGCGGACGATGAGCATTCTAAGTGATATGTTCTGATTAAAGGTAATCGTAACCTCAAGCCTCATCAACCGGGAATGGCTAAAACAGGGGAGGTGCAGCAAGGCTTCGTGGGTAGCACCCACTGAGAGCAAGATAGATCCCTGTCTAGAGGTCCCTTTTCTTTTATTCGGCTTAGTGTGTAGTTGGTCGCGCCAACTACGGGATTATCTTGTTCGGGATTATCCAGTAAGGGATGGTTCCGGCTTTGTGTTGCAGGGGATTGGGAGTGATCCTCGGTACGGTGATCTAGGCCACGTACTGTGACGGGCGGTACCCCAGTAGCCCTGCCATTGTATGGAATCCAAACTCCAATAAGTGCCGTACGTATTAGTTGTGCCCAACTATGTTGGAATGTGAGATGTAAGCATTTCAGCTATTTCTGTATTTTACTTGAAAACCCTAGACCCTATTATAATATAACTGGATTTCCTATCAAATGTTTTGGTTAGCGTAAGGTAAAAACTTTCCCATGTTTATGTATGGGAAGTCTTACGTGATACTTTTGTTTTCAAAAGGTTTTGAAGTTAAACAATTTTAACCCGTTTACTCACACCAGACCCATGTCTGACCCAAGTGTTTATTTTCTGTTTTATTAAACTCTTGGGTACTCAAATTTTTACGAGTAGCCAAGGGATTCAGGTTAGCTTTGACGAATCTATGGAGGAGATATGGAGCAGGAGGCTTCAGCATTCGTAGATAGATAGTATTCCGCTGTGTTGGTTGATCTGAGTCTTTTGTTTGAATTGTATCTTGAGTTGTATAATAGACAGAAATTATAACTGTCTATTTTGTTGTATAAGTTGTGTAACTCCGATTATGTAAAGACTATGTAATAGTTATGTGATATATTATATTTTGTTTCGTTCCGCTGTGAGATTCTGATATTGTTTAGTTCTTTCTTTCTCTTCTTTTCTCTTTTCTATCCCTTTCTTTCTTATTAGCGATACGACTTTCTGTGGAGAGAAAGTCGTGGTCGTTACAGTTGGTATCAGAGCTTTAGGTTGAGCGAATGCCTAAGCTTTTGGTTAAGTGAATATCAGAGCAGTAGGTTGAGTGAATACCTAGGCTCTGAAGTGGTGTCTATCTTGAGAGCGCGAAATTGTTAGTTATATAAAAATGGTTTTATATTGTGTTAATTGATCGGTTGAGTGGTATATGGATTCTGGTCAATACGAGTAGCTAACGTTATTGATAGGGATCTCTAAACACTTGAACCAGGCCAACAGACACAATATTGTTTTAAAGAGGTAAATGAAATAATTTTACCCAGAAATAATTTCTATATAAAAAAAATAAATATCATTTTAAATATATATATTTATGTATTTCTACCTATTTATTGGGTTACCTGTTCGGGTTTTGCAATATAAGTTATAAAGGTAGATAAGGTGGTAATGTGTGTAACACAATTACCAATAGTTGGAGTTTGAATGTTTGAGGTTGGAAGTATATATCGAGACTGTAAACCCAATATCGTCTCGAGTAAGTTGGCAGTATAGAGTAAGGATGTCTCGGATCTCTGAAGAAAATACTTTTCAAGATTCGGAGTCCATTATTGGAATGTAAGATTGGTTGAGCTCGGGTGAGCAGATTTTCTAGAGTTGAATCTATCAGTTGTGCAGAAGTAAGTGATGGTAGCTTGGCGACTTCAGGAGGATGCAGCTGTGTGATAAGACACAGTATCTATGGATGTTCCCGAAGGAGATTTTCTTTTGGAACAAGATTAAGAAGGTATTGGAGGAACAGTTGATGTCTACCGCAGGAAAGACTCGACTGTATAGGAATTCTCTGATATCAAGTAAGAGAGTTTTAACTATTTTGAAGTATGGGACTAAGGTCGATTAGTTGTTTCTTCGGACATGGTCTCATTGTTCCCTTAAGAAGAGTAAGTTATTGGCGATTGGTTTGGAGCCCGAGTTTCTTTTGGATGTCTGCCATCTCGGAGATTCGTTGAGAGGTTTGTTGATGGTTTTAGTTTTGAGAAGCCTTTGGATTAGAAGTTCTTGGTTAGCTGTGATAGCAGTGCAGCTCGGAGTGTTCGGTGTGCTGTCGAGATAGAGTTTGGAAGCAGCAGTGTGGTTCGTTTCTTCGATGGTTCCGGAATCTTTGTGGTTCTTCTATCAGCAGTCCGAGTAGATGGTGAAGTTTTTCTTGAAAGGTTAACCTTGTTTGGAAAAGCTTAAGGCTGTTTTAATTGGTAAAGAGAGAACAGTATCTTTGGAATCCGAACTAGGTAGTATCGCAAAAGTGACTTGCGATTAGTTTGAGAGTTCATCTTGAGTAATCTTTTGTATGGAGTTGAGGCATCTCAAGAGAAAGTAAAAGTTATCGAAGAGGTCAAAGGTTGCCCGTAGGTAAAGATTTAGTTTATATCGATTTGTTCCTAGAGAAGGATTGGTGAAGCATCTTAGAATTTTATGGAGTATCTGTGTTTTCTCTTCTGTTTCTAATTTTGAGTTTCCTCTAGCTAAGGATAGCTGAAGACAGTACCATTGACCGAGGACTCGTCCATTCTTTGAGTAGTTGGCTATGTCTTTAAGATAACCAATGTTCCCGCTTGTTTTTGGATCTAGTTTGTGCTCGAGTTCATCGACATTCTCATCTATTTCAAAATCAGAGTTGTGCAGCGAAAGCAAAGGTAGTAGCTGTGCAAGAAAGGAAGTAACCTCAGATTTCTACAAGAAGTTTATGTGAATTTCTAAGTGTGTATAGAATTTTCTGGAATCTGGAAGAAGGAAGTTCAGTCTTCTATTTCTTGTGGAGTAGAGTTTGTGGATTTCAGTAGATTTTGGAATATCAACTTGTTGATAGAATCTGGAAATCATTTTGTGCTTGGTTCATAATTGTTTCAAAAAGCATCAGCAAAGGTTGAGCTGATCAGGAAGAGATGAGGTAGTCAGGATCGTCTGGTGAGTTATGCAGATATGAGTCGGAGTTTGGAATTCGGAGTTGGAGATTAGAAATTGTTTAAGTTTTCCTCGATTAAAGAGCTATAAGATTTGGTAAGTCTAGAAAGCTAACTCTGAAGTATTTTGGATTTTCCTGTGTTCTCGAGAGAAGTAGTTCTTTGATCTACAGGAATGAATGGCCAGTTCGGATAACTGGAATTCATTTTATTTCACGTATATCTGAGGGAGTACGTGTATGATTCATCGCAAGTTGTGGAATCTGCAGTTCAGATGGATTTGGAAGTTGAGCTGGACTTGAGTGTGGTCTGATATTCTATTCATATTTGTAGATCTAGAGAAGAGAGGTGCTCTGGATCATAGTGGTGTTGTTTGTTTAGTTTCTGTAGAGCGAGTCTCCCAGTGATTTATACTCGGGGGAAACTCGAGATAGTATTATGAAGTCTATTCTGATTTATATCAGAATAGTTAGTTAGATTAGATTGTTTGATTGGTTGCTTTGGTTGTTAGAAATTGGATGATAGGTTTGTGTTTGAAATTAAAATATTTGTTGGATTATTAAATTAACTTTGCTTTTAATTTCGGGGACGAAATTATTTTAAGGGGGAAGGAATGTGATATCCCGGGTTTTTGGGTAATATAAATTTAATAATCTGTATTGATAATTTAATTGGATTAATAATTATCCTATGTAATTTAAATTTAAATTGGTTAATTTAATCTTTTAAAGGTAAATAATAAATACTTAATTTGGCAATATTAATAAGATTTGTTTGTTAAAGCTAATAAAATCTTATTCTATTTATAATATATATATTTGATATATATTGTGAATGGAAATATCTTTTGTTTTGTTTTAAAGATGAATTTTCAAATTTGTAATATATATGTATGAATTGTGATTTAAAGCTTTGTTTTAAAATTAATATTTTTCAAAAGATAATTTAAGTTTAATTCAATTGTTTTCAAAATATAAGATAATTATTTATTTTAAATATGATAGTTTAAAAAAGGGTTTAATCAAAGTTTTATTCTAGTTTTCTTTAAAGTGTTAAATTTTAAATGGTTATATAAATGTTCTAGATTTTAAAATACATGTATAAGGAATTTATTTATATTTATAATTAGTTTTAGCATATTTTCTTTTAAAGATAAACTAATATTTATTAATTTAGTAATTCAAAAAGTAAGTTTAAATTAAATAAAATTAATTTAAAAACACTTAAGTAATATGTGTAAACATATTAACATGATTAAAGACACTTGTAAGCTAAATAAAATTGCATGGACATTTGTCTAATTAGTAATATAACAAGTGGCAATTCATTTTCTTTATTTAAAATTTAGTTTATAAATAAATGTTTATAGAGAAACCTGGTTTCATTTTCTTCAGTTCGAATCTTCTTCTTCCTCCATCTTCTATTTCTCTCCATCTATTCTAAAATCTAAATCAAAACAGAAACCAAAATCAAATCTGCAACTAAGTACAAATTCAACACTGATTCAACCTCAAACTTGATAAATCAAATTTCCAAAGCCTGTAATAACGAATCATCTCCAAAATGCAACCTGCAGCAAAGTAAATCAAACATGCAAGGATTTCAACAACAAAGAGAAATCAAAAGTATTGCCAGAAACAAAATCAAATACAGTTTCCAGAATTCAAATTTCAAAAGCCTGGAAGTAATAAAATCTGCTCTGTTTTGTTCTCTGGAAATAAAAAGGTGAGTAAATTTCTTTTTTAAAAACAGTTTTAAAATCTGAAATCAAAACTTTGATGAAAGTGATAGATTGTGTTGTGATGATGTATATTGTTGCATGAATGATGATTGTGAATGCATGTTGTAAATATGATATGTTCTGTGTATATGAGTTCTGTATATATGTATAACTTCTCTGTTTAAATATACAGGCTCCAAATATATAAATAAATTCATACCTTCTAAACCAAATAATTTTAGACCTTGATCTTAAAAGAGAAAATGATGGTAACTATGTAAGTTTATTTTTAAAAATTGTTTCGGGTATAAATTAGTAAAAAAAAATTCTGAAAAATAAGGGAATTACAGTGGAAATTTTAATATGGGATAGAATCGAATATCTCTACATCAAGTTCAGATCATAGGGGCTTATTCGTATTTGGAAATCCTGATTTTTGATAAACATTTCATAATTTTTAGGATTAGTATTATCAAGAATTCATGAGATGAACGTTTTGGGAATTTTCGTCAATCACCAGCGATCGACGTGATCGAGTGTGATGGGGTTTGGTCTGGAGGTTACTGGTAGAGTATGGGTCTCAGGAAAAATGCTATTGATTTTTCTTAATGGGTGGAGGGTTCGAATTCGAACGAAGTAGGGTTTTGGTTCCTGTTTTTGTCGAGGAGAATGTCGAGCTTTGTTCGACGATGGTGATGGATCGGACACGATCGCATAGGGTGGGATCGAAGCATGGTGAAGTGACGCTGTTCTGGACGAAGCTGCGAGGGTTCCGGTGGTGGCGATCATCAGGGGTGAGGGGATTGGTGGATCCAGTTTCTGCATTCTTTTCGAGCTAATGTTCGAATTTCGATTCATGGGTTATTTCTTGGATCTGGGCTCGAATTCGTGCTCGCATGGGTTCTTAGTATCGTCGTCGATGGTCGCAACGACTTTGATTGGCCGGAGGCGGTTGGGTAGGTGCACGGTGCACGTTTGTGTACACTGGGAGATGGAGCTGGGGAAGATGAGTTGCCTCGGAGTGATGCTCGTGTTTTCAGGGTGACGACTCGAAGCTGGAAGCATGGGTTTTTGTCTCGTGATTAGATTGGGGAAACTGCGAGATTTACTCGAGTTTTGGGGAAGGCAGATTTAGTTGTTCAGGATTTAAAGTTTAACAGGAATGTTAAGTTTAAAAGCAAAGTTAAACAAGTCTAAAATATTGAAACATAAAAGTTTTAAAAGGATAAACAAGTAGATTTTCAAATTGCTTTTTTTGTATTGAAGATGATTTTGGAAATTTTAAAGATTTGAAAGTAGAAAGAGAAGTTTAAAATGTTTAAATTATAATAGACTTCTAAAATGTTTATTTTAAATAAGTTTTATCGATAAGGATTTAGTAAATCAATTATAATAAGGATTTATCTTAAGCAATTAAGAATTTTGATTTAATTAAAGATAATTAAATTTAATAAAGATAATTAAATTATTAATCATTGGAAAGTTATTGGTTAATAAATGACTTGATTTAAATAATGTTTTCTTAAATTAAGAAATTTCTAAAAAGAAGTTAAGAAATCATTTAATTAAATTTAAATGGTTAAGTTAAAAAAATTAATTAGGTAATTAATGGGAAAAGTACTCATGGGGTAATTTGTTAAAAAAAAAAAGGGTAATCACTTGATGTTATTAATCTTAGGAATTGATTAATATAATTGTTGAGATTAATTAATTTTGGAGTAGTTAATTAATTAATGAATTAAGGATTATTTAGTAATGTAATTACTTATTTGTTAAGTAATTAATTAAGAAAGTAATCAAGATTTTTAATGAAGTAATTAGAAGATAATTACTTATGTAAGTAATTAAGAGTTAATTACTTAATTATTTTAGTTAATTAATAAATGTGATTAATTAAATGTGTTAAATTTAAGATTAATTACTATGTGTAATTAATTTAAAAGTAATTAATTAATAAAGTAATTAATTAAGGATTATTTGTTAATTTAAATTGATTAATAATTACTTAATTAAGTAATTAAAGATTAATTAATTAGATTAATTAATCAAGGTAAATATAATTAATTAAGAAGTAATTAATTAAGATAAGTAATTACAAATTGTTAATTACTGATTACGATTAATTAAGACTAATTAATGAATGAAGTGGTTGATAAAAAATTAATTATTTAATTAATTAAAAGGTTAATTAATTAATAAGGATTAATGAATTAATCAAGGTTAATTAATAAAAGTAATTAATTTTAGTTTGATTAATTAATTGTAATTAATTGAGGATTAATTAATTAATTTTAGTTAATTAATTGATAAAGGTTCATTAATTATTGTAATTAATGATGTAATTAAAAGTTAATTACTGAATATGATTAAGGATAATTACTAAAAGGTAATTAAAGTATAATTAATCAAAGGAGATTAATTAAGAAAGATCATTAAGAGATGATTAATTAATTAATTAATTTGAAATTAATTAATGATAGTAAGCAGGATTAAGATAATCCAAGTGATTAAAGAATAGTAATTAATTTATTTAAAGATTGATTAAATTGATTTGGAGATAATCAAAACCTGCTTATGGATGATTGATTGATATTGGGTGATTGGTTGATATTGGATGATTTGGATCTCTGATATATGCTGCTTTGTGAGATGAATGTTTGATATGAATTATCTATTGTGATAATGTGATTCATCTATCTGTTTATATCATTCAGAATATAAGTTTAAATGTTTAAACCTTTAAACAACTTGGCCTTAAAAGATACGTTTTGGATTTCGATGAGACCGGGATCGGGTTTCCGTATACCGGTATTCCAGGTCTGGAGACCCGAATACCACATCGATCCAAATTAACGATAGGTCGTGAATCTCAAGTGAAGATGAAGATTCAGAGTGCAAGGGTTATTGTCGTTAACTCTGAGGGTGATTCCAAAACGAGTGTAACGAGATAATGCCTTCGGTTTCGTTCGAACCCGGAACGAACTTATATGGATTGAATGCTTTCAGCACATCGTCAGGCGGACGATGAGCATTCTAAGTGATATGTTCTGATTAAAGGTAATCGTAACCTCAAGCCTCATCAACCGGGAATGGCTAAAACAGGGGAGGTGCAGCAAGGCTTCGTGGGTAGCACCCACTGAGAGCAAGATAGATCCCTGTCTAGAGGTCCCTTTTCTTTTATTCGGCTTAGTGTGTAGTTGGTCGCGCCAACTACGGGATTATCTTGTTCGGGATTATCCAGTAAGGGATGGTTCCGGCTTTGTGTTGCAGGGGATTGGGAGTGATCCTCGGTACGGTGATCTAGGCCACGTACTGTGACGGGCGGTACCCCAGTAGCCCTGCCATTGTATGGAATCCAAACTCCAATAAGTGCCGTACGTATTAGTTGTGCCCAACTATGTTGGAATGTGAGATGTAAGCATTTCAGCTATTTCTGTATTTTACTTGAAAACCCTAGACCCTATTATAATATAACTGGATTTCCTATCAAATGTTTTGGTTAGCGTAAGGTAAAAACTTTCCCATGTTTATGTGTGGGAAGTCTTACGTGATACTTTTGTTTTCAAAAGGTTTTGAAGTTAAACAATTTTAACCCGTTTACTCACACCAGACCCATGTCTGACCCAAGTGTTTATTTTCTGTTTTATTAAACTCTTGGGTACTCAAATTTTTACGAGTAGCCAAGGGATTCAGGTTAGCTTTGACGAATCTATGGAGGAGATATGGAGCAGGAGGCTTCAGCATTCGTAGATAGATAGTATTCCGCTGTGTTGGTTGATCTGAGTCTTTTGTTTGAATTGTATCTTGAGTTGTATAATAGACAGAAATTATAACTGTCTATTTTGTTGTATAAGTTGTGTAACTCTGATTATGTAAAGACTATGTAATAGTTATGTGATATATTATATTTTGTTTCGTTCCGCTGTGAGATTCTGATATTGTTTAGTTCTTTCTTTCTCTTCTTTTCTCTTTTCTATCCCTTTCTTTCTTATTAGCGATACGACTTTCTGTGGAGAGAAAGTCGTGGTCGTTACAAACCTTGACTTCAAGAATACGATCGATGCAAAATTCTAAGGCAAATCGACATCAGATCACTAGAGATAGAATTCAGGCACAACAAGAGATGGTAGCATCTAAACCGAGGATACCGAAATCTCTGGTGAATCAATGTCGTTGTAAAGGAGTTTCACCCCTTTACAAATTATTCTAAGATTGTTGGAATCGCCGATTATTATAGAAATCAATCGAAGTGGAGTTATGGAATGCTCCAGAATCCAAAGGAACCCGAATAAGAAAGACAAGGACGGATTTCAGAACAAGTGGGAGATTTACAAAATTCATAGGAAACTGAATCAAAGAGGAAGAGATTTAAGCATGAACGAAAGTGATCCCGTAATTAAATTTACTCTATATGCTAAGTTTTGCCTAAAACCAAAGCTCTTGATACCACATGTAACGACCCAGTATTTTGAACCATTCAAATCGACAATAAATCCACACATGCCGGACTTGAATAATTCAAAACAATGGATTGTAATTAAAATTTGGCAAAACTCAGCATATACAGTAAATAAATAATCACAGAATCACAGACACAGAGTAATATAACAATAATGCAGTGGAAACAAAGAATAGTAGTTCATGAAGCTACTATATATATATATAACAGAGTTAAACAAGATACAACAGAAGTCTCGAATATATATATGTCTCAATACAATAGTCAAATACAAGATCTGAATACATCACTGGAATAAACTGAATAACTGAAAGCTGGATAGATAGCAGGATCCCCAAGCGAAGCTCCAACTCCAAAGGTGAGTCTTGAATACTGTATCACTCAGTCTGACCCGAGCGTAAAGCAAAACACAAAACACTCGAGTCAGGATTAATATTCTTATATCGATAAATCCAACTCAAGTGAAATATCAACTGAAATACAAGTAACTCAAAGGATGTTTGGGATAACCATCCTCTAAGGATCCGTTAAACTATCTACTATGTAGTAATATTCGCTATTATAATAATGTCTAATATAAAATAAACATACTTTAAAATAGCATTAGGGCTTTACATTTAATTTGAACTCACCCTAACACGTAATAGTCCCAATAGTCTATCTAGTATTAGCATACTCCCAAAAATGGGGACTACCCTCAATACTCCACAGGCTACGGGAGAAATCACAACTCGTAGTAAAGCTCGATATGGTAGGTGACACGGCACACAAGGCAATGCCAGGGTAGATATACCAATTACACACACGGACTGATGGAAACACATAGCAGCCACTACCGCTCCACCTTGAGCAACACTCCCAAATCAAGGGGTGCACCCAAACAATCACAAAGTAATAGAATGGTATCAAAGAAGTGCGTTCGATAAGAGGTGCTACCTCACTGGTCCGAGATTGCTTCTGTTTTAGCCACCTTATGCCAACTCACGGGAGTTGGATCCACGTATATACCTTAGGATCGTCGCCACCATCCTACTTCATTCTGGAAACTCCACTGCGTACACAGTTGTCAAAGTGGTTTTTGGTATCGACAGAGAGTATGTCCATATCTAATCCCGGTCTCTTTAACAACCAATCGTTATTATAACACCGCGGTCATTTCAAAATAGTTTATACTTCAAAACCAAAATATCATTTCATTTCAAAAACCAAATCAATACGATATCATTTTTACTTCAAATATATCCATTACCAAAAATCATATCACTTTCCAAAGTTATAACGCTTTCGAAATCATAAGTCCTTTAAAAATCAAAACACTTTGGAAATCACAGCTTTGAAATCATAGCATTTTGGAAATCATCACACTTTAAAATTATAGCATTTTGGAAATCATAACACTTTTCTTTTAAACAGTTTAGATATTAAAATTAGTATATATAATAAAATAGTTTATAAATAAGATAGTTTATATAAATAGTTATAAGTTAAAATAGTTTAAAATAAAATAATTTATATTAAAATGATTTATATTAAAATAGTTTATATTAAAATAATTTATAAAGTAAAATATCAATAGTTTTAAATATAATTTAAAATTTCTTTAAAAAATAAAATAGTTTCCTCAAATTTCACAAATCGATTCAAATCAACTCAAATTCCAAAATTTTAATTTAATCAAATCTCAAATCATCAATTTCAACTCGATTCAGCTTCTCAATAAACCATTTCAAATTTTCGATTTCAAATACATATCTGAACCATAAAATAAGCCATTTCAATTTCAATATATTTCAAAGCTTTAAATATTCAACATTTCAAAATTAAATTCGATACTTATATATATATATATATATATATATATATATCAAATTCACTTAACTATTATTTAGCTTTGAAACATTTACTTAATCATTTCAATAACATCTAAATACAACTTCAATTTACAAATTTAAATAAACAAAATATCCCATTTAAATATATATAAGTTTGAAATATCCATTTAAGCCACCTTTAATCAAATTTCAAGTTGTAAAACACTTCTTTAAATTTCTAATTCATTACATCTCAAATCAAACTTATTTAAGTATAATTCTTAAATAAATATAATTTCAAATCAATTTCAAATCATTATAAATTCTATATTTGAAAATATAGATATTAAATAAATACTTAAACATATTATTTATCAACTTTATTAAATCAACTTTAATGAATCTTTAAAATCAATATTTATCAAAACCACATATTTCTCTTCAAAACCATATAAATCATTTTCAAAATATTTATATAAAGACCAATGGTGTCTGTATATAATTTTCTACCCTATGGTCGTGGTACGGATATTTATCATTTCAATCCGCAATTTAAATATATACGGGTATATATCTTTTCAACCCGCAATCCCAAATTCAATTAATTTAAAATCGCTTGGGTTTATCATTTCAACCCATAACGATTTTCTCCTATTCTACAAGATCGTTCGGGTATGTATCATTTCAATCCATAGTGATTCTATACTAACAGGGAACTTGCAGAGTGATAACAGATATGATAATAAAATAACAATAGTAACAGGCATATATCATCAATATAAATAACAGATAATGGTGTCAGATGTCACAGGTGAACAGATACAGATAATGGCATATATATACCCATGTAAATAACTAACAGCAGCATATTTCAATTGACGTTTCAATTGAAATCAAATTTAATAAATATAAGAACATTAATCGTGAGTGATTGCTCACCTTTCGAGGCAAAAGATGAATGAGAATGAGAAGAGTTACGAATCCAAGCACGAATCCCAAAGCAACGCTAGATTGGCACGAATTCGACGGACAAACTAATAGATAAGAAATCAACGAGAATGAATCAAATTAGCTTGATAACTGAAACAAATAAATATTATATCCATATACGTATATTCTCTAAAATTTAATATAAAATTTTAAACTCATATTTACAATAATATAAATTTAATATAGACAATGTTATAAATATGTATATATAAACATACCTTGAAACTTTATATATATATATACGAATTGGAAGTCATGCAGATTTATATAAGTAACCCACGGATTCAAACTTTTAAAATAATATATGTATAGTACATTCCTTTCTTTAAACATACGAAGAGAGAATAGGCTAAAACTTCAAGATACAATATATAGATATAAACTACCATACTTTAAAATTTCTGAAATCATATTATATATAAATACTATAAATATATATAAACGAACAAATTGACACACAGTTGCCCCATATAATGCAGAGAAAATAAGCATATATACCATACTGTATATATATATAAAAGCTAACCTATACAAACACATATATGCGAGCATTCATATATGTGAATTGTTAAGATCGGGTACATTAATATAAAACATAAATATACATGAATATCTTTTCAAACCCATACATAATATTATCACAAAATCTAGGAAAAATATATCATCATAGTTTGGATAAATAATATATTGTATATACGTATGGTTTAAAGTGCAACAGATTTATATCTATATATATAACAATCATAAACGCAAATCATAATATATATATACTACACATAACCAGATCTGTACAAACTAATATAACTAGTATACATATATACTTTACTGATAAATTCCAAAATCTGAACCTAATATATAAATATTTTTAAACATACATCTATACACATATAAATAAACTGCAATTCCAAATTTAAAACTTACCTATATAAAGATAACTATATAGAGTCAGTATTTAATTTAAAACTTATATTAAAAATAAAGGTCTATACATATCAATTTTATAAATTTTGCTTCATACAAAATATATCTTGAAATCAATATAAGCAAATGTGTATAATAAATATAAAATAGGCAGACGTACGTATATATATATATATATAACTATAAAAGAAATCTACAAACAAAACATATATAACTGTAAAACATAAAGTTTCTCAGCAAACACATGCTGGAACAAAATATTGTGATATATATATCAAACAAAACACCTATACAACTCCAAAGATATATATCTACCAAGCAAACATCTGACCACAAATCGATAAACATAAAAAATATACGTATGTATACCTGCTAATAAGAAGAAAGTAGAGAGCTCGACTAGCCTGTGAGCAGCTTGTGCCAGCTGTGCTGCTATGAAGCGTGACGAGATGACCGAGCAAACGTGTGGGCACACGCCTAAATCTCGGCATGGGAGTTCTGGTCATAAGGAAGGAGAGGAGGTGTGCGCGAGTTCCTGAGCTTGGCCTAGGCTATGGTGGTTGATCTTCGGCCAGAGGAGATGCCCTCGGTCTAGGTTGGAGGAGGGTGTGTACGGCGGTGGTGAGGAGGGAGTTTGAAGGTGGGAGGTACGGCTGTGACTTCGGCTGCTTTAAACAAAATTCTTTATTTTTATATAGAGGAGGAGGCAATTCTGTTTCCAGGCAATGCAACCTTTTTTTTGAGTGCAAATATGAAGCTTTGCCTATGAACTTTCGAAGGAAATGAACGAACAGATAAGAAGAAAAGAAGGGTGGAAGGGGAAACGTGCAGGCTGATGAGGAAAATAAATATATACGTTGTAATATAAATTTTTTTTAGGCAAGAACCGACAATTTATGAATTGAAGTGATGTTGCCAGTTGTATTGTAGAAATCATAAATGCTAATAGCTGTTTATATTCAACTGATTGGTAATTGAATAGTCAATAGGAAACCAAGAGGCTAAAATAACGAACCACAACAGTTAACCGTTTACTGATTTCGCGGCGTACCGGGGTTCGAAAAACAGAAAGGAATATACCATTGAGATCAGCATGATGAGACGATCAAAAGGGTATACAAATACCAGTGATATGATCATAGCATAAAAAGTCGATAATCGGTACCAAAAAATGCTGTTTATTTGCCGAAATTAAGATAAACGGAGCAATAACAGACAAAATTTGGAGAATCGAAATATGACGTCTTGCTCAAAAGATGATTTATAAATTTATTGTATAAAAATATTCAGGTTTGGAAAACATTTTATTGTCATCAAATATTAACTGATTTAAATTGAAATGGAATTACAAAGAAAATAAACATCCGTATTATCTGGTGAAAATTTACCAGTTGCTATGTTAAAGTAGACGTATTCCAAATATCAAATTTTTATTTCAAAATTTTATAATTTAAAATCTCACAAAATTCAATTAATTAAATAAATAAAACCACTAAAATATACGGGTCGTTACAACTAACCTTCATAGACTATATTTTCAAAATAATATATAACTTGTATACTACGTATAGATCTGTATAAATAAATAAATATATATATATATGTATATGTATACTATTATATAACTAACATAAAAAAAACTTCTTTTATAATATATTATATCATTTTAAACAAAAAAGATATATATACTAAAATGTAAATAAACTATTATATAGTATGTATACTAACATGTATACTCTACTGGTAAAAATCGGGACATAATATGTATATATAAATACTCTTCATCACACATATACTGTGACGCCCCACCTCTATACCCACGCTAGCCAAGGACACTACGGGGTAATGCCGTCAACTAGCATGAAGAATAAGGCTGTTGAGGAGCGACCATCTGTATAATTGCTTTGTGCGAGTACCGATATGCCAGATAAAAATATAACTTTTCATCTCAAGAGGAAATCCGACATACCGATACAAACTCAAAGCTACTACACAGTGGCTATATGGACTTCGAAAACAAATATAGAAATAAACATAACACAAATCAGTCACAGACAATTCATATCACAAAGGCGGAAATAGATATGAATATAACACATGAAAGTGTACATCAGAGTAGTGGTCAAATAAGATCCACCATAACACAAAAGAATAGATACAAGTGCAAGACAATAGAATATGTATACATCAAGGAGTCTAATCTCAAATGTATACAACAAAAACTACTAAACTAGAGTAGTTAGCCAAAAGTCAGATGATGGTTCCAGATAGGAAGTCATGAGGAAGCACCTGTAAAATCTCGGTCAGTCTAGCTATAATTATCAGATAAAATGAGATATAAGAAGAGATATAATAATAAGACGTATGATAACCAAAAATGTCATACTACGTCAAGTATACATCAGAAAACCCACAAAAGTCATACAATATCTCAATAATCTCAAAACACAGAAAAGAACATCATATTCTTAATTTAATTCACCAAGCCACAATGAATGACATACATATCAATGCCAACTGAAAAAGGTGGTGAAACATAAATTCCAGAAATCACAACGAGAAATCTAGAAATCACAAGAAAAGAGGATGGCCAATCCCATAAACTGAACATCGACGCACCTAGAAAGATACGCCACATGTAAAGTCTAGCATTGATACACCTAGAAAGATGCACCCCATGTAAAGTCTAACATCGACGCACCTAGAAAGTTACGCCCCATGCTCTAGAATCGACGCACCTAGAAAGATACGCCCTATGCATAAATAAACATCGACGCACCTAGAAAGATAAGCCCCATGTAATGTCTAACACCGATGCACCTAGAAAGATACACCCAATGCAAAGCCGAACATCGACGCACCTAGAAAGATACGACCCATGCTTAGACGAACATCGACGCACCTAAATAGATACGCCCCATGCCCCGACTTATTGAGCCGATTGCTCCACGAAGTAAATAAACATCGACGCACCTAAATAGGTACGACCCATGCATGAAATAAACATCGACGCACCTAAATAGGTACGACCCATGCGAAAAGTGAGACGAAGCTCATTAAAACGAGGAACAGTTCTCCACGTAGACGAAGAGACATCGCACATTGCTAGTCCAAACCATAAAATGATCATCATCGATCATAAAGAAGTGTCGATTACACTAAGCTAGTAAATATAAGAGTTTAGCTTCATGTCCCATAACCACTTGCTTAACTTAAATATTTGCGAACAAACTGTAGATCTCCACTAGAAAATTATCACAAGAGTTTCAATCGAACAAGTCCATAAATTAACCGACGAAGTAAACGCAAGCGTTTCATACCACTTGTTTTGCTAAGCCGTTTAATTAGATTTTCTCATACGAATAAGGTAAAGGTTTGTATATACTAATAGATTGGAAAACGGTTTTAAGAAACGAGCTTTGTAATAAAATAGTGTTGAAATCGTTTTAATGAAAGGGTTTTGATATTTACTACTAGTATAGAAAACCTTTATATTTTGAAGTGACAAATCATAGAAGTGATTGTAGAAACAATCAATCATAAAAATTCACATTCGAAGACGTGAATAAAATCCAAAGAAATCGATATCAAATCCATCAAAATGGATATTTCCAATAATTCCCAAAGAAAATGTCATCAAAGTCGATAATAAATGATAACAACAAAAGGGAGACAACACGAATCGATTAAAGTTGGAAATTCAAACAAAATAGGCAATATAGGCATAATTGGCAAAAGGGAGCAGGTCGGTCAACCGGACTCCCTGAGTCGGTTGACCGGACTAGAGGCAGAAATTCTCGGGTAGCAGGTCGGTCAACCGGACCCTGAGTTCGGTCGACCGGAGCCTGTTACCAGTTCTACCAAAACAGAGGCAGGGAAATGCTCGGGTAGCAGGTCGGTCGACCGGACCCTGAGTTCGGTCGACCGGAGCCTGTTACCAGCACTCCCACGCCTATCTAATGAATGCCAATCCCTTCCGAATTGCAATCGGTCGAGCAACGGCACTAAGGGTTTACGCCAATCGACTACCCGGCCATATAAGCTCTTCGATTCATCACCAAAAACATGATCAAAAGATCAAAGTTAGGATTTTCAAAGAATTGAACTCAAAACACTAAAAATTGGAATATTCACCAAATTAATCCAAACCAAAAGCATTTGCACAAGAATAAGTGTTAGGAATTCATACCTAACAATCGAAGATAAATATATATTAAGATGTGAGATAAAAATCTCACCTTTTCACAAAAACAATGAAGAAGGAGCTTGAAAGCAAAGGGAGAATCAACCACTCTTCAACACAACCCAAATGTGCTTGAATCTATGCTCAGAAAGGAGAACATTCACAAAGTTAAGTTTAGGAATTTCTGAAATTGATAAGAGAATGAGTTGGAGAAGAAGAAGAGGAGGCTTACCAAAGTTTCTTCTATTAGTTTAGAGCTAGAACTTGATTTGTAAATGGAAACTAGGGTTTGGAGTTTTAATTTCCCATTCCACTCACCATTAATCTCTTTAGAACTGAAAAGTAGAGGGGGAGGGAGTGAATGAAGAGGGGGTTTCAGTTTTGAGTATTAAGTTAGACATAGGGCTGAACCCAAACCCAAACCCAAAGTGAAAATGGTCAAATTTTTGGCTAGCTCCAAACATATCAATGTTTATACTCAAAAAGGTCGCAAACGTCTTTTTGAACTCAATGGGGGTGGTCACGAGTCCTAATTCGACCGTATGCAAAAAGTATCTTTTTGGACTAAAATCCGACGAATGATAAAATATTTAAATATAAAATCGATAGATATGCGGGTTGTTACAGACTCCCCTCCTTAAAGAAATTGCGTCCTCGCAATACTTAAGAAGGAAAAATAAAAAGTAACAACCATAAAAGCATATCAACACAAAAGAAAATTTGAAATAAGAAGTTCACCATAAAGAGCACGAAAGAGTTAGTCCGAACGTGTTCGCTCGATGAATTCTCTGGATTCCCAAGAGAAATCATCAGGATTTAAGAACCATCGGACTTTCACAAAAAGAACATCTTTATTTCGAAGGCACTCAACCCCCGAAGAAATGATGCGAATAGAATGTTTCTCAAAAGTCAAATCTGGTGAAACTTCAATCCCTACTATAACACCAAGCTCAAGAATAAAAATCGGAAACCTTAAGGCATTTCCGTAGTAGAAAGACGTAAGAAAACGTCGTGGATAACAGAAAATTGAGCCGGTGCGACGGCGTAGTACAAAAACAGTACGCCTGAGAAACGAGAAACTCGAATAATTTGGAACAACGATGTCGTACAATAACGGTACGCCAGATGAACCAAAGCTCAAATAATTCGGAACATCGACGTAGTGCAAACGGTACGTCAAATGAACCGAAAAGTCAGGACATCGATGCAGTACAATAACGGTACATCCGATGAACCAAACTCAATAAAAGAACATCGGACGCTAGTCTATAAAAGAAATGAGACGAAGCTCAATAAAACGAAATATATCGAAACGTCCGATGAACTTGGTAAAAAGATCATACCATTCGGACATCATCAAAGAAACAAGCACTTGTTGCTTACGACTAAGTGCATTGGCAACACGATTCCCCTTTCGGGAATATATAAAGAATATCAAGATCATAAGATGCAAGGAACTCGAGCCAACATTGTTGACACCAATTAAGTTCCTTATGAGAAAATAAATATTCCAAAGATTTATGATCAGGGTAGAGAACAAATTTCTCACCCAAAATAATGATGCCAATTTTTTTTTAAAGCGAAATTGATAGCCACGAGCACTAGATCATGAGTGGCATATCTAGTCTCAATAGGCGTTAATGATTTAAAGCAAAAGAAAGAGAGCGCCATCCAAACCACTAAAATTGATGTAAATTCGTTCCAAATATCGAGTACTTTACTTTAATTAAGGGTGGGACGATTAGCATTGGTACAAAAGATAAAGTCTTGGTTCCCATCGGGAATCACAAGAATAGAAGTATCGAAAAAGAATTCTTTCAAATAATCTTCTTTCCCGAAAATCTAAAACTTTCAAAATCACAATTATCTTTATGTAAAAATCTTTCTAGAAAAATTTGCATTTTACAAGTCAATATATCGTGTCTGATTGTCTCATCAAAGCGTTTAGGAAATTCCTATCGATAACGTTGATCAAGCGCATCGACCAGAATTCTTAAAGCACTTAATGGGCAATACAATCACAAAATCATCTTCTATATAATAAACATGTTTCTCAAAAAAAACTTTAAGAATATTCTTTGCTTGTTTAAGAGTAAAGTCAAATTGTACTTATAAATAAATCTTATGAAAAAGATTTGCAAAATTTTAAATTTCTATTTTCATCCAAAATCAATATATGCAAGAATGGAGTCATCGAGATCGTAGAATACTCGATTCATAAAATGGATGAAATAAGCTGGACAAACTGAATGACATTATAAGTCATTCATAAGAATCATAACGAGTGCGGAATGCGGTAAATGGATAACTCCCGCAACTCGTAGCAAATGAAAAATCGATGGTAAGGTCGAGCTAAAAAGACCTTAACACCACTCAAAAGATTGCTTAGGTGATAATCCTAAGACAAACTCAAAAATACCAGAAAATTCTCAAACTACATAAATGACAAGGATAACACTTTCCTCATCATGCGGGTTTAAAGAATAAAAATTGATGCCACTAAAAATTTGAAATTGGAATCACAAAGAAAAATAGAAATCTGCTTAACAGGTTGAAAATGTCGAAAATGAATAGTCCACTCGAGACATAGGATATGGCTATATAAAAATTAAGTCAATCCTTACAAAAATCAATTCCGAAGCCTAAGTAAAAATCAGCTCAGAAAGATAAATCACATAAAATAATTTCGACATCAATAAAAAGAAAATTGAGTGTTGCGGATCCACCAATCCGGATTCACAATCCTCAAAGAAGTCATTAAGCCCAGAAATGTTTAAAGAAAAAGAATCAAAAAGTTCTTTTGATATAAAAATAATGAGATGAACCCATATCAAATATAACTCAAATAGGAAGATCACGAAATAAAACAATAGCATCAAGGATTGAATGTAAAATACCTTGACCAAGAGAAGAGTTGCTAGGAGCTTGCACTACATTGAGCTTTCCCTCCTTCCTACTTTGAAGTACGGGACATGCAGTTATATGGTGACCTGAATTTTTGCAATAGCGACAATAAAGAGGTTTCGGACACTCCCTTGCATAGTGGTCTGCGGAACCACAATTGTAGCATTGTCCACGACTAGAGGTAGGGGCTTTTGCTACCGGGGTTTCTTGCCTTCCCTTCTTGTTGGGAAAGGGACCTTTGAATTTAATTGGCCTCTTCATGTTGTCGTTGAAGTTCTGTTTTGCACTCAAAAATTCAACATTACTCTCTCTATCGGCCTCTTCAAGACGAAGAGCGATATCAATAAGCTGATCAAATGAAACCTCGAGTTTCAGGAGTAATGGCTTCTTAAGATTCTTATTCAAGCCATAGACAAATCTCTGGTTCTTCTTCAACGGGGTGTTAATGTATTCAACCCCGTATTTGGAAAGAGATTCGAAAGATGCGACATAGTCTGTCACAGAAGATTCACCTTGAACAAGGTCGATAAAACGCCGGGCCAAAGTTACTTTTTCAGCCTCCGGCACAAATTTCAATTCGAATCTTTCCCGGAATTGCTCCCAAGTGAGATCCGCTTCAACGATTTCAGAAATAAGAAGCTCATACCAATCCAATGCTCTTTCTTGGAGCATGCTAGAAGCCACTTGGACTTAGTAGAGATCAACAAGATTCATGCGAGAAAAGATGCGGTCGCATGATCTAAGCCAAGCTTGAATTTCAATGACACTCTCGAATCCCCGGAATGGCCTTCCACCCAAATCGGTATAATCTCTAGACAAGCGTGCAAAACCGGATCTAGGATGAGTAGGCTCTGGAATGGGTCTGATAGCTTGAGCATTCTTAACAAGATCTAGAAGCTGCTGGGCAGACATAAATACTCCCTCCTGAGGAGTAGCACTGGATTGACTGACGTTGGTACGGCCAGATCTAACCATTTCTCTTCTTTAAGAAAGAAAGAAAAGAGAAAAAGGTTAATATTAGAATGAATATCAAACAAACTTGATTGATAAAACAAGGAATCATAAAATGAAATATGATAGAACGGTACGAAGACCCGAATTAAATCCTATGGCACGATTCCTAAGAATGACTTAGCACAATGATCCTTGCTAGATTATTCTACATTGTTCCGAAGTTTGGCTCTGATACCAAGCTGTAACGCCCCACCTCTATACCCACGCTAGCCAAGGACACTACGGGGTAATGCCGTCAACTAGCACGGAGAATAAGGCTGTTGAGGAGCGACCATCTGTATAATTGCTTTGTGCGAGTACCGACATGCCAGATAAAAATATAACTTTTCATCTCAAGAGGAAATCCGACATACTGATACCAACTCAAAGCTACTACACAGTGGCTATATGGACTTCGGAAACAAATATAGAAATAAACATAACACAAATCAGTCACAGACAATTCATATCACAAAGGCGGAAATAGATATGAATATAACACATGAAAGTGTACATCAGAGTAGTGGTCAAATAAGATCCACCATAACACAAAAGAATAGATACAAGTGCAAGACAATAGAATATGTATACATCGAGGAGTCTAATCTCAAATGTATACAACAAAAACTAGTAAACTAGAGTAGTTAGCCAAAAGTTAGATGATGGTTCCAGATAGGAAGTCATGAGGAAGCACCTGTAAAATCTCGGTCTGACCCGAGTATTATTTAAGAAGAAAATAATAAACGGATCAGTCTAGCTATAATTATCAAATAAAATGAGATATAAGAAGAGATATAATAATAAGATGTATGATAACCAAAAATGTCATACTACGTCAAGTATACATCAGAAAACCCACAAAAGTCATACAATATCTCAATAATCTCAAAACACATAAAAGAACATCATATTCTTAATTTAATTCACCAAGCCACAATGAATGACATACATATCAATGCCAACTGAAAAAGGCGGTGAAACATAAATTCTAGAAATCACAACGAGAAATTCAGAAATCACAAGAAAAGAGGATGGCCAATCCCATAAACTGAACATCGACGCACCTAGAAAGATACGCCCCATGTAAAGTCTAGCATCGATACACCTAGAATGATGCACCCCATGTAAAGTCTAACATCGACGCACCTAGAAAGATACGACCCATGCTCTAGCATCGACGCACCTAGAAAGATACGCCCTATGCATAAATAAACATCAACGCACCTAGAAAGATACGCCCCATGTAATGTCTAACACCGATGCACCTAGAAAGATACACCCAATGCAAAGCCGAACATCGACGCACCTAGAAAGATACGACCCATGCATAGACGAACATCGACGCACCTAAATAGATACGCCCCATGCCCCGACTTATTGAGCCGATTGCTCCACGAAGTAAATAAACATCGACGCACCTAAATAGGTACGACCCATGCATGAAATAAACATCGACGCACCTAAATAGGTACGACCCATGCGAGAAGTGAGACGAAGCTCATTAAAACGAAGAACAGTCCTCCACGTAGACGAAGAGACATCGCACATTGCTAGTCCAAACCATAAAATGATCATCATCGATCATAAAGAAGTGTCGATTACACTAAGCTAGTAAATATAAGAGTTTAGCTTCATGTCCCATAACCACTTGCTTAACTTAAATATTTGCGAACAGACTTTAGATCTCCACTAGAAAATTGTCACAAGAGTTTCAATCGAACAAGTCCATAAATTAACCGACGAAGTAAATGCAAGCGTTTCATACCACTTGTTTTGCTAAGCCGTTTAATTAGATTTTCTCATACGAATAAGGTAAAGGTTTGTATATACTAATAGATTGGAAAACGGTTTTAAGAAACGAGCTTTGTAATAAAATAGTGTTGAAATCGTTTTAATGAAAGGGTTTTGATATTTACTACTAGTATAGAAAACCTTTATATTTTGAAGTGACAAATCATAGAAGTGATTGTAGAAACAATCAATCATAAAAATTCACATTCGAAGACGTGAATAAAATCCAAAGAAATCGATATCAAATCCATCAAAATGGATATTTCCAATAATTCCCAAAGAAAATGTCATCAAAGTCGATAATAAATGATAACAACAAAAGGGAGACAACACGAATCGATTAAAGTTGGAAATTCAAACAAAATAGGCAATATAGGCATAATTGGCAAAAGGGAGCAGGTCGGTCAACCGGACTCCCTGAGTCGGTTGACCGGACTAGAGGCAGAAATTCTCGGGTAGCAGGTCGGTCAACCGGACCCTGAGTTCGGTCGACCGGAGCCTGTTACCAGTTCTACCAAAACAGAGGCAGGGAAATGCTCGGGTAGCAGGTCGGTCGACCGGACCCTGAGTTCGGTCGACCGGAGCCTGTTACCAGCACTCCCACGCCTATCTAATGAATGCCAATCCCTTCCGAATTGCAATCGGTCGAGCAACGGCACTAAGGGTTTACGCCAATCGACTACCCGACCATATAAGCTCTTCGATTCATCACCAAAAACATGATCAAAAGATCAAAGTTAGGATTTTCAAAGAATTGAACTCAAAACACTAAAAATTGGAATATTCACCAAATTAATCCAAACCAAAAGCATTTGCACAAGAATAAGTGTTAGGAATTCATACCTAACAATCGAAGATAAATATATATTAAGATGTGAGATAAAAATCTCACCTTTTCACAAAAACAATGAAGAAGGAGCTTGAAAGCAAAGGGAGAATCAACCACTCTTCAACACAACCCAAATGTGCTTGAATCTATGCTCAGAAAGGAGAACATTCACAAAGTTAAGTTTAGGAATTTCTGAAATTGATAAGAGAATGAGTTGGAGAAGAAGAAGAGGAGGCTTACCAAAGTTTCTTCTATTAGTTTAGAGCTAGAACTTGATTTGTAAATGGAAACTAGGGTTTGGAGTTTTAATTTCCCATTCCACTCACCATTAATCTCTTTAGAACTGAAAAGTAGAGGGGGAGGGAGTGAATGAAGAGGGGGTTTCAGTTTTGAGTATTAAGTTAGACATAGGGCTGAACCCAAACCCAAACCCAAAGTGAAAATGGTCAAATTTTTGGCTAGCTCCAAACATATCAATGTTTATACTCAAAAAGGTCGCAAACGTCTTTTTGAACTCAATGGGGGTGGTCACGAGTCCTAATTCGACCGTATGCAAAAAGTATCTTTTTGGACTAAAATCCGACGAATGATAAAATATTTAAATAAAATATTTAAATATAAAATCGATAAATATGCGGGTTGTTACATATATAATCAATACATACATATATATTACCGGTTAAACTAAAAGAAAACTTACAGCCGACAATTATACATAGCTAGTGAAATATACGAATGATTGATTATGCAACTAAACCCCACAGATACCATACCCATATATATCTTATTTATATAACAAGTAGTATATACAACTGTCATAGCATAACTTTAAATATAACATGAAAACAGCACATATTTTATATTTCAAACATATGTACAACTAACAGCATGAATTATATATATATATATTCGAAACAATAGGTAAAATTCGAACATACATATTTATATATATAGTTTATATAACTAACTCTAACTTCAAAATATATATATTTAACAGTATACTATATAACATATATAGACAACTTGCTGTGAAAACTATACGCTTATATATACAAACGATAGATATAAAGTTAGGATTTAAATAACAAAACATAGGCAAGACTGTAACATATGTATTAAACCGCTTATAAAGAAAATCAAAATAAAACCTTTCTAATACCAGGAGAGAGGTCGAACGAGCTAAGCGAGTAGTGGAGGCTGAGTGGTCGAACTATGGCAGATCGCGGCGGAACAAGGTGAAGGCCTGTGGCTCGCGTGGAGGCTCAGGTGCTGATGGCGAATGGGAGATGTGCGGTGGGTGGTCGACTTGAAGCAGGTGGGGAGGGAGAAGATGTTTCGGGTCCAGGAAGGAAGGAGGTTGGCAAAATTAAAGGAGAGAATATGGTTCCAAACAGCAAAGAAAATAAAAGTAAAATGAAATGAAAGCTTGCTCTTTTTCCCAGAGCTTTGAACAGAGAAGATGAAGGAAGGAAGGAGAAGTGGCATATCACTGTATAAAGTGAGATGGATAACAAAAGGTCAGACGTTTGGATTTGAAATTAATAAACCAAGCGGCTATAAGGTAAATACACGGTGGAAAGTGAATGGGCACAAGGACTCAAAAAGGTATGGAAACGGGAACAGATACGGTTACTGTTTCCGCAGATTCCACCGCGTACCGGACTACGAAACACACAAATGGATATGCTATTGAGATCAGCACGACGAAACGATCTAAACGGTATACAGATGTCAGTGGTACGATCATCCTATCAAAAGTCGATATCGGTACCGAAATGCTACTAATTTGTCAGAAATAAGATGAACGGAGCAATAGATGTCCAAATTTGGAGAAACGATATATGACGTCTCACTCAAAAGATGATTTACAAATTTTCTATAGAAAAATATTCAGGTTTGGAAAACATTTTATTACCATCGATTTTTAACTGATATAGCTTGAAATAAAATTACAAAATAAAATAAACTTTCATATTATCTGATGAAAATTTACCAGTTGCTATGCTTAATTGGACGCATTCCAAATATTAAATTTTTATTTCCAAATTTTATTATTTAAAATTTCACAAAATTTCAATTAAATTTACTAATTAAACAAATAAAAATTAATAAAAATTTACGGGTCGTTACACTCTCCCCCACTCAAAGCTTTTCGTCCTCGAAAAGGAAGAAGGTAGGAGAATAAAACTACCATAAAGAAAGAATAGATTTGAAATTCAAAATAAACAATAAATTTAAAACTATATAAATTCCAAATTAAACTAATTAATATTCAACATTTTGATTTAATCCATTTGAGTTCACTTAAGTTAAATCAATCTATCTATTTCTAAATCCATTGTCTTATTTTCTAGTCATCCTCAATTAACAATTTCTAGATCATCAATTTGTATAATCATTTATTATACTCATATTTTATTCAACAAATTTAATTCTTTTATTCCAAATTATTATTAAGTTTATTCCACTTAATATATCTTATTACATATATTTAAACCATATAAATTAATTTAAACCATATAAATTTCAATTTAAATTAATTTATATTCAATAGTTTAAATTCAAGGTATTTCCATAATTTGATCTTATTTCAATTTATTAATTCCTTCAAAACAAATTTATTTGTCTCTTCTATTATTCAATTAACTTATTATTCTATTTATCTCTATTAACATCTTTATAAATAAAATTTACAATGTAAAATGATGATTAATGATTTTATAAATAAAATTTAAGTGTTATAATAAATGTTATACACTTAAATTTTGT
This sequence comes from Allium fistulosum, assembly GCA_030737815.1. Classification (NCBI taxonomy): domain Eukaryota; kingdom Viridiplantae; phylum Streptophyta; class Magnoliopsida; order Asparagales; family Amaryllidaceae; genus Allium; species Allium fistulosum. The sequence continues at coordinate 76,664,125 of CM060908.1, read as the reverse complement.
AACGACCCGTTATTTTGGACCATTCAAATCGACAATAAACCCACACATGTCGGACTTGAATAATTCAAAACAATAGATTGTTAATTTAAATTTGGCAAAACTCAACATGTACAGTAAATAAAATAATCACAGAATCACAGATACAGAGTATATAACAGAATGCAGCGGAAACAAGAGAATAGTAGTTCATGAAGCTACCATTTATATATAATAGAGCAAACAAAATACAACGGAAGTCTCGAATCACGGAAGTCTCGAATCACGGGAGTCTCGATACAATAATCAAATCTGAATACAACACTGGAATCAACTGAATATCTATAAGCTGAATCAATAGTTGGATCTCCAAGCGAAGCTCCAAACTCCAAAGGTGAGTCTCAAATGCTGTATCACTCGGTCTGACCCGAGCGTAAAGCAAAACACAAAACACTCGAGTCAGGATTAACATTCTTATATCAATAAATCCAACTCAAGTGAAATATCAACTGAAATACAAGTAACTTAAAGGATGTTTGGGATAACCATCCTCTAAGGATCCGTGGAACTATCTAAAATGTAGAAGTATACACTCTAACACCGTGGTCATTCAATTTAATTTATACTTCAAACCAAAATATCATTTCATTTCAAATATATCCATTTTCCTAAATAATTTATAAAGTAAGGTATTTATAATTTCCTCAAGTCTCACAAATCGATTAAAATCAACTCAAATACCAAATTCCAATTTAATTCAATCTAAATTTTTCCATTTTAATTCAATTCAGTTTCTAAATAACAAATTCAAATTATATTGATTTCAAATGCAGATCTGAATCACAAAATATACCATTTAAATTCCAATATATTTCAAAGCTTTAATATTCAACAATTTCAAAGTTAAATTTAACAGTTTCATATAGCTCTTGATTTAACTTCATTTATTATTTAATCAAGGAATATTCACTTAATAAATTCAATATCATTTAACTAGCTTAAATTACATTTTTACTAAATATTTCCTTAAATTTATTTAAACAAGAAATATTTATTAAATTACTTAAATCAAACCCAAGTTATAAATCATATCTTAAATCTCAATTTCAATAAGTTTCAAATCGGTTTAATTAAATAAATTATCTTCCCAACCTTAACTTATTCAAATTATTACTAAAATCTATTTTGAAACATAAATTTAAATACTTAACCATAATATATGTATTAAATCAATCTTAATTAAATTAAATAATTTAAGAATCAACATTTGTTAAACCATATATTTCTTTCCAAATCCATAGAATTTATTTTTTTTAAATATTTATATATATGGACCAACGGTGTCTGTATATATATCTATCATATGGTTAAGTGATACATATATTTATCATTTCAATCCGTAATTTAAATATATACGGGTAGATATAATTTCAACCCGTAATCCCAATTTCAATTCAAATGAAAATCGCTTGGGTTTATCATTTCAAACCATAACGATTTTCTCCTATTCTAAAGTCCGTTCGGGTATGTATCATTTCAACCCATAGTGATTACTAAACTACAGGGAACTTGCAGAGTGATAACAGATAATAATATAAAAGGCATAATATCATCAATAACAGTATAATATAAACAACAGGATATGGTGTCATATCCCATAGGTGAACAGTTACAGATAATAGCATATATAACCATTTAAATAACTACAACAACATATTTTGGTTGTCATTTCAATTGAAATCAAATTTAATAAATAAAAGAACGCTAATCGTGAGTGATTGCTCACCTTTCGAGGCTAGAGAAGATAGACAACACAACAAGCTACGAATTTCAAAGCAACGCTAGATTGGCACGAATTCAACAAAGCTGAGAGATAAGAATTTTGGTGAAAATGAATTAGAACCATCTTGATATGACAGAAAATGATGTATATAATTTTATTATTTATTATTAAAAATCAATTTAATCATATATCTCAAATTAAAATTTAATTCAACACTTCGAACAAAGTCTCCATATATTTATATCTTTTAAAACCAATTAATGTATACTCATATAGACATTTGCGAACAAAATTCTATATTATATATACACACATATATATAAAGTTATATAAACTTAAATAGAAAATATACAACGCGATTGTATTACAAGTTTCCAACAATATATATTTTCCATTTTAAAATATTAGGAATACTACAAACCATAATATATTATAACTAACATATAACTTAAAATATAATTAACAAATATATATATACAAACGTATATAAGGTATAAATATATACATATGTATACTCAGTGACCCTATCTAACCCAACAGGTAAAATCCAAACTAATATAAGTTAATTTTATTTAAAAAAAAAAACTTATAAACACTATCTATATCATACTAAAACAAAATCAATATATATTACTCTAAATATATAAACAGTATAACATATATTCATTGTCGAACCAGATTTTCCAATTTCTATAATATATAAAAATAGATCATATAATTGTTTATATAAAATCAGTATTTACGTAATTATAATATCAATAAACCCATGCTTTATCTGTACAAATCCACTTATATTCTTATACAACATATAAATTTATATATGTGTACCTTATACCCTTTAACACTTATATATTTTAAAACAAAAAAGAGAATATAGTGTGTAATATATACATATTTTCTTTCATAAACATACAGCAACGTATATATATAAGCATATAAACTAACGTACACAGTATATATTATAATATACCATAGGTATATATAAAAAAAATATACTTACGCAAAAGAAGGAGTACACGGTCTAAGTGGCTAAGGAGGAGCACGAGGGGTGGAAGATCAGGGAGGAGCTGCGGAGTGATGGTTTTGAGAAGCTAATAGAGGGGAAAAAAAAGAAGAAACAGAGAAGAGAAGTAAAGGCCATAGAGAAATATAAGGGAGGAGCTCAATATTTAAAAGCTGGAATAAGAAACGTAAAATTAAATGAGCAAAATGAATGCAAAAAGTATATGAGTTTGATATTTGAATGACGGTCCTAAAAGTGGAAATTTGGGTATAGGTAAAGGCTGGCTACAATCAAATATTCATGTTTTGATAGATTGCTTTCCTTTAAGCAATAAAGACAGGGAGAGAAAGAATAGATAAAGGCAACAAATCTATCAATCAAAGAAAATGGAAAAGTTTGAACTTGTACGCAAATAAATAGATAGAGAACAATGTAGGTGAGTTGGCTGCTCTGGGTAAAATGCTTAATAATTTTTATGAACCAAATAGGCACGAACAGACTACAACATGCAATTAACTAATTGATTATTTGTAACCGTGCAAGCAAGAAATGAGATAATAATTAAAGGTTTTTTTTTGTTTTTTTTTTGATTGCCGAAGGAAAGAAGGAAAGGCAGACCAATAGGCTGAGAATCATACCATAATTACCCTAGTGAACAGAGGAAAGAAATATAAAACAAAAATATAGATAAAGGTTGAGTGAATGGAAACGATCACCTACATGAATCACGTGAAATAATTAAAGCAAATGAAGTGGCTACAGGAAACGAATGATTTCTTCCTATTTTTGAATTAATGTTTACGTAGCCAAATTTTAAGCAAAAAGGAAACGTACAACAAATGATAAATTGAAATGACCGTTGATTCAGCAACGTTATTAAAGCAATTTATTATATTGCTTGGGCTGCACGGTGAAGATTTGGAAGAGACGTGTTTCACAATGCAACCGTTTTTAAGAAATAAGTATATTACTTTAAAACAGAAGAACTTACCAAAAATGAACGTAAACGTATACAATTTATATGTTTTGATATTCAAAATAATTATAGGATGGCAATAGTCACCCTAAGATTTAGTTGAGAAATTAAAGCAATAAATCGCTGATTGGACAACACGTTCCATATTTGAAACGTAAAGGAAAAAGATAAGTATGGAATGGAAGGATACGTTATAAAGGAAAAATGAACCGTTTGGAAAAAAAATGATGGCAAATAAAACAGCTGTGCCTTGAATTTCCCAAAATAAATTATTAGAGCAATTGATGGGTTGATTGGACAGTGTGTTTCAAAACTTCAAGGAAATGAGTAATATATTTGAAAATACTAACATAACCTATATATACATACCTACTAGAACTCACACAAAAATTAATGGACCCTATACCCAAACTAAACTTTCCGTGTATATATGTATATTATGACCAAATTTTTCTTTGAATCAAAAATCCATACTTGCATTCAAAACTAAATTTCAAAACCACCATTTGATGTATAAATAGAACATAATATTTTTCCTTTTTCTTCTTCTTTTTATTAACAATAAATCAAACATTATTTAATAATTACACATAACTCAACATATCCATTAGTTACCAATTTTAGTTCATTTGTTAGAGGTTAAATTATTTGAATTACAACAATACAATTAAACTATTGTTTCCTCTTAAATTTTATTCAATAGATCAAAATTTACAATTAACAATTATTACTAAATTCTTTTTTTTTAAATGCACGTGCTGATTTGATTTTTAACAGCTAAGATAAGAAATAAAAGAGTGCATACAATAGGCGCAATAATTAAAACGAACGTACGCCCAAATTAATTAACCAGTAACGTAATATAAATTTATATGTTTTCTTATTTATTGACTACTTATATTTAATTATACGTAATCCAAACATTAAATTTTTTATTTCAAAATATTATTATTTAAAATTTCTCTAAAATTCAATTAAATACGTTATTAAAAACCGTTTAAAATTTATGGGTTGTTACACTCTCCCCCACTCAAAACTTTTCGTCCCCGAAAAGGAAGGAGGTAGGGGAATAGCAACAAACAGAAAGAAAAAAAATAGATTGAAGTACAAGATAAACAATTAATTTAAAACTATACAAATTTTACTTGAAATATTCATTTAAAAACTTCATTTGAAATTTAATTTTCTTTAATACTTTAATACTTTTCAAACTCCTTTGAAAACAATTATTTACATTATTATTTATATTTACAAAGAAGCTATTGAAAATATTAAATCCAAAATTAAAAAAAAATTCTTAAGATACTTCCAACATTATAGGTAAATTAATAACCTCTGAAACACTAAAAATTTTCTTTTATACCATGTAGTATATAAACAGACAATATTTAAAAAGGATATGTTCAACAAGGAAAGAAGGTAGATTCGAAAAACAGAATCAAGGTGAATAACTACTGAGCAGATAGGTAGATTCAAGGAATAGTATCGGGCACGAATAATTAATCTAGAACCATAAGAATTTCAATTTTGAATATTAATACAGAATTTCTTTGCTGGAAATACTTTTATAATAAAATACCTTTATAATAAAATACTTTTATAACTCGATGTTTCAACAAGTTTATCCTTGTTCCTGTAGACTCTGGTAGTGCGTTGATCAGGCGCAAAACTAGAATTCTCCAGGTACTTAGTAGACCTGTTTCAACACCCAGTGAAAATACTGGAAAACTTTTAAAAAAAGATATGGAAAGTACAATCCAAACAAAAAAACAAACAAATCATGGATCGCAGATACACAATGGTTACGCCTGGTGTAACGGCCCGAAATTTTCGACTCCGAAAATCCCGAATTGTTAAGGAAAAGAAAAGGAAAGAGGTAGAAGAAGAATAGAAAACAAAACTCAGAATCACATATTCTCACATTCGCAGCGGATAAAATATAATATCAAATAATATTCTTTACACAAAAAAACTGTAATTGTTATTTTACATTCACTACATCAGAGTTACAACCATTTACAAATATACTAGACAGTTATAATTAACATGTATCAGATAAACAACAGTAATATGCTCAGCGGAATATACTCCATACGTTCCTGCCATCCAGCTCGCCACCTGAGCTCCAGAACGTCCTAACCTGAAAATCTGTAATACTCGGTCTGACCCGAGCATTACATCAAAGTAACACCCGGGTCAGGCTGGAAACCAGCGTGAGTAAACTCATCTAACATGAAATTTCAATCCATAGAACTTATTTAAAACCCGGGGTAACTCGTACTTTACCACAAGTAAACAACTTATATGGTCAACACTTATTTCACAAAACAATATCTAAATATCCAATTTAGTTTAAATGGTCCATATTATTCCAATACCGGCCTATTGATTTCACATAACAAATCTATAAAGCATTATGGATTACAAATCGAAGTGGTTCCGGATATCGCTGATATCTGATCCCTGTAACAACCCGACTTTTTCTCCACAGAAAGTCGTATCGTCAATAAAGAAAGAAAGGGATAGAAGAAGAAAAGATAAGAAAGAAGAAAGAACAACAACATCAGATACTCACAGCGGAACGAATGAAATATAATATATCACATAAAATATTACATAGTATCATATACATCAAAGTTACACAACTTATACATCTCATATTAGACAGTTATAAACACCTGTCTATCATACATCTCAAACATCACAGAGATACAGACTCAATACAAACACAGCGGAATTACTATATATCTACTCGCTGAAGCCACCTGCTCCAAATCTCCTCCAGAATTCGTCAAAGCTAACCTGAATCCCTCGACTACTCAATACAATATTGAGTACCCAAGAGTTTAATAAAACAGAAAATAAACACTTGGGTCAGACATGGGTCTGGTGTGAGTAAACGGTTTAAAATTGCTTAACTTTGAAAAACCTTTGAAAAGAAAAGGTATCTCGTAAGACTTCCCGCACATAAACACGGAAAAGTTTTTACCTTACGATAACCAAAACATTTGATATGAAATCCGATTATATTATAATAGGTCTAAGGTTTTCAAATAAATATGAAATAGCTGAAATTGTTACATTATTAAATTCCAGCATACTAGCCAACAAAGTGGGTTATACAATCAAAACCGATGGCACTTATTGGAAATTGGATTCCATACAATGGCAGGGCTACTGGGGTACCGCCCGTCACAGTACATGGCCTAGATCAACGTACCGAGGAGTACGCCCGCTCCCCTGCAACACAAGGCCGGAACCATCCCTTACTGGATAATTCCCGCATAAGAAACCCCACGGTTGTAGCTAGCAACCGCCCACACAGCCGAAATAAAAAGAAGGGACCTCTAGACAGGGGAATCTTATACTACTTGGGTGCTACCCACTAACCTTGCTGCACCTCCCCTGTTTTAGCCATTCCCGGTTGATGAGGCTTGAGGCTACGATTACCTTTATAGAACACATCTATCTTAGAATGCTCATCGCCCTCCTGACGATGTTCTGAAAGCACTCAATCCATACAAGTTCGTTCCGGGTTCGAACGAAACCGAAGGCATTATCTCGTTACACTCGTTTTGGAATCACCCTCAGAGTTAACGACAATAACCCTTGCACTCTGAATCTTCATCTCGAACCTATAAGTACTATTTCCGTCAAACTCATTACGGAATCACCCACAGAGTTATACTGACAAAGAATAGTTCTTACACCTCGAGTCTTCACTTGCTCCACTTGGATTAACGACTAACGTTAATTTGGATCGATGTGGTTTTCGGATCCCAAATCTGGAAACCCGATCCCGGTCTCATCGAAATCCAAAACGTATCTTTTAAGGCCAAGTTGTTTAAAGGTTTAAACATTTAACTTATATTCAGGATGATATAAACAGATAGATAAATCACATTATCACAGATACTTTATATCAAACATTCATCTCACAAAGCAGCATATCACATATATCAGAGATATCCAAATCATCCAATATCATCCAATCACCCAATATCAATCATCCAATATTAACCAATCATCTAAACAGAATTGATTAACTCCATATCAATTTAATTACTTGGATTATCAAAATCCTGCTTACTATCATTAATTAATTACAAATTAATTAACTAATCATCTCCTAATGATCTTCTTTTAATTAATCTCCTTGATTAATTATTTTAATTACATTCAAGTAATTATCCTTAAACCATATACAGTAATTAACCTTTAATTACTATTATTAAATTACAATACTTAATGATTCTTCATTTACTTCCATAATTAATTAATTAATTATTTGCATTAATCCTCAATTAATTATAATTAATTAATCATACTTTAATTAATCACTTTTATTAATCAACCTTGATTAATTCCATTAATTATATTAATTAATGATCTTTTAATTGCTTCATTAATTAATTACCTTTTAGTTAATTAAATAATTAATCTTTAATCAACTACATTCATTAATTTACCTTAATTAATCATAAACAGTAATTAATAACTTGTAATTACTTATCTTAATTAACTCCTTAATTAATTATATTAACCTTGATTAATTAATCTAATTAATTAATCTTTAATTACTCCATTAAGTAATTATTAATCAATTTAAATTAACAAATAATCCTTAATTAATTACTTTATTAATTAATTACTTTTAAATTAATTACACTTAGTAATTAATCTTAAATTAAACACATTTAACTAATCACATTAATTAATTAACTAAAATAATTAAGTAATTAACTCTTAATTACTTACATAAGTAATTATCTTCTAAATACTTCATTAAATGATCTCTCTTAACTAATTTCATTAACAAGTAATTAATCCCATCATTAAATAATTCTTAATTCTTTAATTAATTAATCCATAATTAATTAACTTTAAACAATTAACTTAATTAATTCCTTAATTGATTACAACAAGTGATTACTTCAACTAATTACTTCCATGAATAATTTACTCCTCCTAATTACTTTAAGTAATTATTCATTAATTACTTCATTAAGAAATTTACTCACTTAATTATAAATTGATTATCTTGAATGAATCCCTCAATCTCTAATTCATTTATTTATTAATTACATTCATTTCCACTAATTACTTCATTAAGTAATTATTCTTAATTTCAAATAGTAATTAACCTTTAATTCAATTTATTTATTAATTGCCTTAATAAAATTTCCATCTTTAAAAATAAACTTTTCATTTAAATCACATATTAAATTCTACCATTAAACTCCATTTAAACATTTAGAAATAATTTTATATTTGAATAAAATTTTACCTTTAAACAAAACAATTTAAACCCATAATTTTATATGCACTTAAAATCTTGAATATCCATTCAAACATGCTTAAATAGATTAAATAAACAATAATTTAACTTTGGAAATTCCAAATTTCATATCTTTAAACTTATTTATTTAAATATAATTTAAATCTAATTTAACATTCCTTTATAATTACTTTGAACATCACTTTAACTTGAAAACATTTTGTAAAATCAAGCTTATCAGTTTAAAACCCAGATCAACCCGAGTCAACCCCTCTAAAACCCCGAGTCACTCTCGAGTAAATCGACACACGTCTCCGCTTCGAGTCTTCCCCGCGAGCAACATGAGAGCGTCCCGAGTTTTCCCCTTCTTCCCCAAAGCCCTCAAATCCCGATATGTTCAAACGTGCACGTGCACGTACACCGACGTCTCCGACCACCATAGTTCATCGTAGCGATCCTCGACAGTCACACAAACCCACGTGATCCCGAAACCAAACCCAGATCGACGATAACTCAATCGAAACGAAATCGAGCTAATCTCGCCAAAAACTGGAACCCATTCCCCATCGGAAGATTACTTCGTCGCCGACGATCACGTCACTGGAACCCACGACACCTCGTCCATAGCACCGCAGCATCACCACGCCACCCTCCATCAACACGCGATCGCCTCCGATCAAATATTCATCTCGCAAAAAGCACGACAATGAAGCCAATAAAAAACAGCAACTAAAACCCTACTTTGATCGAATTCGATCAATTCAGACATTAGAAAAATTCGATAGTATTTTTCCCATTATCTTCAACACTCAAGCTAGCTTCGATCAAGAAATTGCCTCCGATCATCACGTTGATCAACTACAATTGACGAAAGTACCAAATTCGTTCATCTCGACATATCTCACTAAATACTTGCTCAAAAATCTTGATTTGATTTCCAAAATTCATCAATTTCAGATATGAATCTAATTATATAACTGAAGCTAGAAATTGTATCACTTGAATTTCTGATATAAAATGTTCACCACTGTTATTTCCTATTTTTAAAATTATTTGTTGAATTTAAAATCCTTAACTATTTTTAAAAATCATCATCATGCCTTAACAACCAACTTTCCTTTAAATATCAAAGTCTAATATTAATTCTATTTGGAGTTTTGAATTTTTTTCTTAAAGAAATCAAATCCTGTAAGAGGATATATGCATACAGTGACTTAGATAAACTCAGACATTCCACAAATTTAACATGCATTCACAGATAATATTCATTTAAACATATATAACATCACAGAACAATCCATCACATATATCAAGTCAATTATCAGATTTAAAGACTGTTTTTTTTTAAAATATTTACTCACCAATAAACAGAGCAGAGAACAGGGCAGAGCATTTTCCAGGCTTTTAAACTTTGATCTGGCAAAAGCTTTTGATTTTGTTTGTTATTGAAATTGAATCCTTGCATGCTTGTTAATAGTTGAAATCTGGAAGCTTGTTTAGTTGAATCTTTAACTTGAATTGCTCAGGTTGATTTGTTGCAGATTGAATCATCATTTTTGAAAATGCAGGTTGAAGCTTACTTTATAAATTTCAGAAAGTATGAGGTTGTAGATTTGCTTTTCAGGATTTTCTTTTGAATTTAGAAAAGATGGAGAGAAAAAGAAGATGGTGGAAGAAGATTTCGAACTGAGAAAATGGATACAGGTTTCTCTATAAACATTTATTTATAAACTAAATTTTTAAACAAAAGATTTGCCACTTGTATTTTTTTTTAAGCTTACATGTGTCCTTTATCACTTAATTACCCTACACTTGTTACTACCAAGTGTTAATGTATTTACACATGTCCTTTTTAATATATTAAATAAATTTTTTATTTAATTTAAATGTTAATATAAAGCCTTTATACTTAATTTACTAATTAATAAACACTTATCTTAGTATATGTATATATAAACTATTTTTAGAGAAAATATTATAAAACCAAATACCCTTTGAAAAATATTTATATTTTAAAACATTATTTACAAAAGTATTTATATATTTGTGCAATATGAATTTCTATTATTTATGTAATTGTGAAATTTAGTAATTTATGTATATATTACTTATGTTTACAACTATTCTAGTTTAAGAGATGTTAAAAAGAAAGGTTTAATTAAATCTATATATATTTATAACCACTTAAATTTAAACATTTCAAAGAATACAAAATAAAACTTTATTTAAACTATCATAATTAAAATAAACAATTATCTTATATTTTGAAAATAATGGAATTAATCTAAACTAAACTTTGAAAAATATTAATTTTAAAACAAAGCTTTAAATCATACTTCATACATATATAATGTAACGACCCGTAAATTTCAACTGTTTAATAACGTAATTAGTTGAAATTTTGTGAAGTTTTAAACGATAAAATTTTGAAATAAAAATTTGATATTTGGAATACGTCTAGTTAAACATAGCAACTGGTAAATTTTCGTCCGAAAATACAAAAGTTTATTTCGCACGTAAATTCACTTCAATTTAATCAGTTAAAAAGCGTTGAAAATAAAATGTTCCGAAACCTAAATATTTTTTACATAAAAAAATTCTAAATCATCTTCTGAGCAAGATTTCAATTTGTCGTTTTTCCAAATTCGGACATCTTTGGCTCCGTCGTTCTTATTTTCTGCAAAATAGCAGTATTCTGGTACCGATATCGATTTTTATCGGATGATCGTACCACTGATTTCTATATACCGTTTTGATCGTCTCGTCATACCGATCTCTACGGTATATTCGATTGTCAAATTCGGAGTTCCGTTGTACGTTGCACTTTACGTAACGCTTACCGTATCGGTACCGGTTTGTGACGTTTGGTTTTTGTGCCTTTTGATTTTCCTTTTGTGACCATTCAACTTTCCTCCGTAAATCCAACAGCCATCGTCATTAATAATTTTCAGCTTTTGGTTTTCCAATTCATATGGTTCCAATGTTATCAACCGGTACAATATCTTTCCAATTATTCACGGTTGCTTTTCATTTGATAGGCCACTTCATTCTAAACATCTTCCTTACCTGTTCATATTTGTTCAAGCTGAACGTCATTTTCATTTTCTTTTCCATTGTTTTCCCTCTCCACCCACTCTTCACGCCACCTTGCAGCCATAACCGAAGAAAACAAACCGCCACATCTTCATCACGTGAGTCATCTCATCCATCCAGCCGAGACCAACACCACCCCGATCTGGCCAAAGCCCATCACCATTCCCTCCGCCATTAGCCTCGCCTGAACCCTTCCCACGTGAAGCCTCCTGCCACCGCACCACTAGCAACTACAGCCATGCTGCCACCATTTTCACCGTAGCCTACAAGTATCCGCCCACCTTCCAGTTCGACCGCCGGAAGCCGCAACCCATCCCCATATCTTCCGCGCCCCATTCCCTCTTCGCCACGAACCAACAACTGCTCGGTTCATTCTCCCCTCCCTGCCGTACTTTTGCCTTGTCGAGCCTCTTTCGTTTGATTATGCACTAAGGTATAAATAATTATATATAGTAGTAAGGTATATATTATACATGGGTTTATATAGTTGTGTTACAGTCTTTTGCCTATATTTTGTTTATTAAAATCCAAACTTTTATAATGTTGTTAGTATTAGTTATAGTGTATACATAGGATTTGTTCTTCCATATTTAGGATTCAAGTCACGCTTTGTTTTGAAACTTTTTTGTCTTTCTCTTTTATTACTTGCGTTCCTGGTAGTAAGCTTCTCTCTGTTCTTTAGTTCATATATATCTCTAAGTGTTTTCATCTATTTATATTTAATAACTTTTATAGGCATAGGTCAGCCTATATAGATGTACAACAGTTAGTTTATATGGCATATTTGATATTTATGTTTAAACTGTAATGTATAAAAAGTATATAACGAAATTTGTGAAGTTTTATAGATATGTACAGGTTTTGTTATATATGAAAGTGAACAAGTTATATAGTTCAATTTACATGCATTGTTGAACGCACTGCTTATTGACAGATTAGTTGTTACATTACATATGCAATACTCATACATATAGTTATGGCATACATAGTTATCAATATATATAAAAGTTTCATTATATTTCAGTATAGTTAGTCATAATATTATGTCTGCATCTGTATATTGTTAGCTTCAGCCTGCGTTTGTATAAAATATTAGAGCGTGCGGGCCATATATAAAATATTATATATAGTGTAGGTATGGTGAGTTGTTAGCATATTAGTATATATGAATTATGTACTTCATGCGTGTTATACATTTAATAAAGATGTATAATTGTATTTCAGAGTTTTGAGGGTAATCTGTTTATGAATATGTTCGAGTTTTATGTTGCAGTTTGTATTAGTATGACGGAAGAAGATATATACGGTTACTTGAATATTTATTGTTGTCTGGAAAGAAAAAAAAAATTTTGCAAATCTCTTTACAAGTTGTATATATTATTTGCTGCGTATATAAAAAAAAAAATGAATGTTTTATAGTATAGGTATTATAATATGATGATGTATAACAATATACCTCAGTTTATTTTATGTGTAGAGTCATATTTTACTGTTCCTGTAGATGCATATTATTTTATAATAGTATAACAGTTGTGTCCTGCCTTTGCTGCACGTTCACATTTGTATATAAAGAAAAATGTTGTTAAAATCATATTAGTTTTCGTATTTAAAAATTGTTGTACATGTATATGGGTTTATTACATAAATCGGTCTGCATATTATAAAGAAGTTGCATACGTATATTTGGGCAGTTGCATACATCCAAAAGTTTCCGTAGTATTACTCATTTTTTTTATGATTTATGTATATATAGTTATATGTATAAATAGTTAAATATATAAGTTCACTTATACATTTTATACTCATCGATTTAGTCCTGATTCGTTTTCATAAATTCTTATCCATCAGCTTGTCGAATCCGTGTCAATCCCGCCTTGCTTTGAAAATCGGCAGTTGAATTTGGTCAATTTCGCAATTCAAATCGTAGCCTATCATGTCGTCTACCTTCTTGTGTTCTCCAACCTCGAAATGTGAGCACTCACTCACGATTAACGTTCTTTTATTTATTAAATTTGATTTCAATTGAAACGACAATTGGAATATGCTGCTGTTAGATATTTACACTGTTATTACCTGTATCAGTTCACCTGTGACATCTGACACCATTATCTGTTATATATATGAAATGATAATCCAGTTTGGTTGTTAATTGATTGATTGTTGATGTTTATATTGGACGTTAAATTGTTAATGTTAAAATGATAAATAGTGTGAAATTGAACTTGATATAGGATAATTAATTGTTAAATTTGATTAACTGACATTTGTATAATATGACCCCTTTAACTGTTGAATTTATTGACACGTAGGATTTGTTTAATTACATTTTGAACCACTGAATGTATGTTGTAAAATTGATGATGTATGAAATTGTAATAGATGACAAGTGAAGAACCGTAATGTAATAATCTTTAATCTACATGAAATGATAGTGTAGATTCTAGAAATAATTATATTAATTCGTACAAATAACAATGCGAATTAATACGGTTATTTCGGGATTATTTGAATTGATTATTGGATTGATATTGATTGTTGTTATTGCTTGTTTATTTACTTTGACACCATCCCAGTTATCACACTGCAAGTTCCCTTTGATATGTTTTGATTTTGAATTGAATTGGAATCGGGTTAAAATGATAAATACCCAAATTGAACTTTGACCTAGGATAGAAAATTAAATAAAACCCGATTGGTCAAATAATTTGATTTAAAAATAAAACGAAGATTTTATTTGAATAAATAATATGGTTTTGAAATGAAGTTGAAATTTGAATTTTTATTGAAAGGAAAAGTGTTAATATTTAAAAATCTGAAAACAGAATATTAACAATGTAATTGATGAAAGAACGATGTTTAAATTTGAGAAATGATTGAATTAAAATTTGAAATGATTTAATAATATAGTTTGAAATTATTTGAAATGATTTAATAATCATAATTAAGTTTGAAATTATTAAACTTGGAAATGATTTAATAATTAAGTGAAAATTATAATTAAGTTTGAAATTATTAAACTTGGAAATGATTTAATAATTAAGTGAAAATTATAATTAAGTTGAAATTATTAAACTTTGAAATTATGTAACAATGAAGTTTGAATTATTTAATAATTAAATAAGATTGAATTATTTAATGATTAAATTTAATTGAAATTCTTTAATAAGAAAATTGAACTTTTGAATAAGTGAATTTTTACTTCGTAAATAAATGAAATTGAGTTCTTTATGAATTAAGTTTTGGAAAATTATTTAAGTAAGTAAATTGTTGAAATTGAATTTCTTTAACAAGAAATGAAAATGTGATAATTTTGGAATTAATGTAAGACTTGTAATTGAAAGAATTTGATTTGACGAATTTAATTTAATTCAAAATTGTAGATTTTGATTTAATGATGTTGAACTTAAGAATTGATTTAATGAATTGAAAAATGTAATTGAAATTGTTTTGAATGATAAAGTAATTTAACGAATATTGAATAAAGCGATAAATGAGTTTAAATTGATTTGAAAGTTAAATTAAATTTATTTAAATGATTTCGGAATGAAACTTATATACGAAATGCAACAAATATTTGGATTGTTTTAATTGAAACTTTGAAATTGAATATAGAAATGTTGAAATTAAAATTGGAAAGTTTTGAAACGTAAATTATTGGAAATTGGTTTTTGAAAGACAAATAAATTGTTGGTTTACGAATTCAAATTGAAATTGAAGGGGTTTTGAAATATATTAACGACCAATCGGTGTTATAATCACGAAAGGTTATTAAAGGAACCGGAGTCGGTTTGGGGCATACTCACTGTCTAAACCGGAAACCACTTTAATAACTATACGCGAAGTGATGATCCAGAATGAAGTGGTTGGATTGGCGAACGTTGATGATTGAAGAAAGTGAACGATAATGGATAGCCTTGACACTTGTGTCAAATTGGAAATGACTAAAACAGGAGCTGTGCCGGGCCAATGGAGGATTGATACCTCAAGTGGACACACTTCTTCGAACTACTTATACTTATTGTCGATTGGTGCACCCTTGATTTTGGGAGTGTTGTCTCACGGTGTTGCGGGCGCTGCGGCGTTGCGTTCTCACCAGTCCGGATCAGGCGAACGGTAGTATCACTACCTTGGGTATAGCCTCATGTGCCTTGTCATACTTGTATTCCATTTATGCGCGACCACTACGAATTTGTTTTGTACCTTGAGTATATGGATTGCCCTCTGGTGACTTCCGGTTTTGGGGAAACTACGGTCTTGTATATGCTTGTGGGAATAAAAATGTGTTAAGGGTGGAATGGGCCATGACTTAACGCTATTTTGATATCTTTATATTACTGATAGACATTATCTACTTATCGTACACTACTACATAGTAGATAGTTTAACGGATCCTTAAGGACGGTTATTCCAAACATCCTTTGAGTTACTTGTATTTCAATTGCTATTTCACCTGAGTTGGATTTATTAATATAAGAATCTTAATCCTGACTCGAGTGTCTTGTGTTTTTGCTTTACGCTCGGGTCAGACTGAGTAGTTCAGCTTTCGAGACTCGCCTTTGGAGTTGGAGCTTCGCTTGGAGATCTAGCTATCTATCCAGCTTTCAGATATTCGATGATTCCAGTGATGCATTCTGATTTGTATCTGATGTATCGTGTTACTCTTCCGTTGTATCTGGTTTAACTCTGATGTATTGTATTATTCTTCTGTTGTAAACTCTGATGTATTTTATATATTCATATAGTAGCTTCATAAACTACTATCTCTTTTATTTCCGCTGCACTTATATACTCTGTGTCTGTGTTCTGTGATTACTTATTTACTGTATATGTTCAGTTTTGCCAAATTTAAATTAACAACGCGGTATTTTGAGCAATTCAACTCCGGCATGAGTGTCTACCTATACACTTATAATGGATGCGAATGGTCCAAAATTCTGGGTCGTTACATATAAATTATCAATAGATTAAATTAAATTCAAAACAATCCAAATTATAACATACACATACATATATATTACAATTTGAAAATACAATCTTTAATTTAAAACAAAAGATATTTCCATTCACAATATATATCAAATATATATATTATAAATAGAATAAAATTTTATTAGCTTTAACAAACAAGTCTTATCAATATTGCCAGATTAAATATTTATTAACCTTTAAAAGATTAAATTACCAAATTAAATTAAAATTATAAAGAAAATTTATCAATCCAATTAAATTATCAATATTGATTACTAAATTTATATTGCTCAAAAACCCGGGATATCACATTCCTCCCCCCTTAAAATAATTTCGTCCCCGAAATTAAAAACAAAGTTAATTTAATAATCCAGCAAAGATTTCAATCTCTAACAGCAAAGCATACCTATCATCCAATTACTAACAACCAAAGCAACCAATCAAACAATTAAACCTAACTAATTATCCTGATACAAATCAGAATAAATCTTACTAACACTATCTAGAGTTTCCCCGGATATAAATCACCGGGAGACCCGCTCTACAGAATCTAAACAAACTACACCCCATAATCCAGAGCTTCCCTTATCTCTAGATCCACTAATCTGAACAGAATATCAGATCACACCCAAGTCCAGCTCAAACTTCCAAATCCATCTGAACTGCAGATCCTATAACCAGCGATGAATCATACACGTACTCCCTCAGAGATACGTGAAATACAATGAATTCCAGCTATCCAAACTGGCCATTCAATCCTGTAGATCAAAGAACTACTTCTCTCGAGAACACAGGAAAATCCAAAATACTTCAGTGCTAACTTCCAGACTTACCAAATCTTATAGCTCTTTAATTGGAGAAAAACTTAAACAATTTCCAATCTCCAACTCCGAATTCCAAACTCCTTGTCTCATATCTGCATAACTCACTAGACGATTCCTGGGCTACCTCATCTCTTCCCGATCAGCTTAACTGTAACGACCATCCTATCTTCGACTCATTCACGAAATCAAAATCGAGCCTAAAAATCAAAACCTGGAACAAAACCATCGCAATGACCAAAACCTGGCAACATCGTTTCCTGTGACGCCCCACCTCAATACCCACGCTAGCCAAGAACACTACGGTGTAGTGCTGTCAACTAGCACGGAGAATAAGGCTGTTGAGGAGCGACCATATATGTAATTGCTATGTGCGAGCACCGATATGTCAGATAATAAAACATTGCATTTCATCTTTAGAGGAAATCCGACATACCGATACAAACTCAAAGCTACTACACAGTGGCTATAATAGTTTAGGAAGCAATGATAATCAAATCTCAATAAAGATGACAGTCACAGAAATCTCGTATATCCAACTCTCGATACGAGAATTGGATAACGGCAGATATAACACTAAACAGTGTTAATCCACAAAACAGAAATCCAACGCAGTTTAAGCAATCGAAATGTCAATTTAAAAATATCAATGCTAATTGGCTGCAGTACACGCTAACGTGTACTGCCTCGCCAATACAGCCTACGAATTACGCAACAGATCGATGAATTAAGAACAAAAGAGATATCGATTAAAATCTGTCAATTCGGTGTGGCTGCAGTGCATGCATGCGTGCACTGCCTCGCCACAACAGAGTATAAAGTCACCACAAGGGACAAGGGTAAAACTGCTACGAAAATGCAGCAGGTCAGCAAGTGCTCAGGGATGAACAGATGCAAGCGAAAATGACACATGGATAAGCAGTGTATACCCTAGTACAACCAAAATTGAAATAAGTCAAGCATATATAGATATGCAGTGCCAAAGTGAACCAAGTCACAATGTCACAGCGAGATCAAGTGACAGTGGCAATCACATGACAGACAAGTCAAAGCAGTGAACCCAGGGTGGGCAATAATGAATGCAGAGGAATGCATGCAACTGATGAGAACTAAAACCAGATCACAAGCAACTACAAAAGCTCACCACCACAACATCGATGAAGAACATGGATGCAGATTCAAGGCTGTCACAAACGAGTATGGACAGTGACACAGTGAAGTGCAAACATCATAAACAAGTGCTACCGTACTAGTATGCATATGCACTGCGATTCGTATGTACAACATATACAATGAAGAAGATTCAAAGACTCAAACAAGTGAATAGCTAAATGCAACTCAAGTGAAGATACCAACTACATAAAAGTTCAAGTGAATCAAGTTCAGGTCAAACATTTCAAGCAGACCAGAGAACTGCAGCAGTGAACTACAAAAGTGCTTCATAGTACCACAACCTTATCGGACCAAAATGCTCAAATACAAAATGGACTAATGAACACTACTGGGAAGTAGTGAACCCAGACAAAAGACGGCGAGTGCAGACAACTGAAGTGCTAAACAACATCACCAAAATCAAGTCAATAGCTTCAAGAGCAAAAAGAATGCAACTGTATGAAATCAGCCTCAAAAACATAAATGTACAAGTCAAAAGTGAAGACAGAGCTCGAGGCTGAGATTAAAAGGCATCAGGACTTCGATCAACACGAAATAGTTTACGTAAGTTACATCAAGTGATACAAAACCAGTGTGTCACTAATATATGAACAATGAAGTGCAACATGCAACAGGACAAGTGCTTAATGATCGAATCATGGAAATGCAACTCAGTGATGTTCAATTGACAAAACTCAAGCCCAGGTCAAGAAAGCAAAATTATCACTACAGGCAAGAAGTATATACCAATGATCAAATGTGTGTGAACTCAAAACTTGGGTGTAATCAATCTGCAATGGTCTCAAAGGCACAAGTGAGCAACATGAAGTCTGTGTGCCTCAAAGGTCAGAGGCAATGTAAAATGCAGACGGCACATAAATAAAGTCCACACGAGCTCAATGCATCAGTGAAACAAATTCAAGAGGGGTGGCAACAAGTTCGAACCAAGCCAAAGTCACCAATAATATGCAGTACTAGTCTCGAGCCCAAGGTAGTGCAAACCAAAAGAATGCAAATGCAAATTACATGGGGAGTATCAAAGAAAAATGAACTAGAGTGCGACTAAGAAATGAATAAGGCAAGCCAATCATCAACTAAGTTCAAATGGTTGAGACAGTTACAACTCAAAGTGAAACTGCTCATATATTCGAAGCACAGTGCAAATGCTATTAAACAACAACCGTGATGAAGATGCAGTGGTGGAACAAAAAGGCCAAGACCAATATCAAACAAGTCAGTGCCGAAGTGTTAACCAGGTCAAAAATCAAGTGTGTCATGATCGAACAAAGCATATGAAAAGGTCAGAGAAAAATCCCAAAACCAAGTCCAGATTCAAAGTCGTGGAGAACAAGTATCAAATATACGAATATATACGATTTTGAACAAGTCATAAATCATCTCATTCATCAATACGAAAATCAATGGCCATAATAATTTGATTGACGAATTCAAACAATATATACGAACAAAATGGAGGGGATTGAACTCAGATAAACGAAATCCAGACTTTCGTATGAATTAGATGTGAGTGATGAACACTCACCTTGTTCGAAGTGAAGAGCACGCTTGATCGGAAGAGCAAGCAACAAGGATCATCTCGAAATCGATCGAACCAATCACGCGCTTCGACTTTCAAAGCCCACAAACCAGAGCGCAAGAGGAACGAAAGCCCTAGCAAGCATCGAAAGAACGAACGAGGCTAAGCCCTAGTCTGATCGAGAAAACGAAGAGGAGATCGTCGCCATTTTTCGTTTGCTTTGTTTTCGGTTAGGGTTTGAAACGCGATTGAACGAAGAGGGGAATGGGGATGGGTTTTCTTTGGTGAATACGGCACCAAGAAAGAATGGACCCAGATGATTAGTTAAGCCCACAATCCTTTTAACAAAAATCTTATAATTGAATTTCAATCCAATTTGAAAAGAATTCAAACCGGCTAAGAAGAGAATTTCAATTCGATCAAAATGCCAATAGCTTATTAGCAACCAGATTAGATCGTCAAGAGGCGATAATTAAATGGGTACGAAATGTCGGGTTGTTACAGACTCCCCTCCTTAAAGAAATTGCGTCCTCGCAATCCTAAGAGATAAGTGGGAAAGAGGTAACAACCATAAGAACATAACAATGTCGAATGCATAAGCAAAGCAAAGATCAACAGGGAAGTGTAGGAATTATGGAAGTATCAGTCATAGAATCAAAAGGTTCGACTGATTCAAATCAAAAGAATCAACATCGTGGGGATCAAGGAGTCAAAATCAGACGACTATCAAAAGCAAGAATCAATTGAGTTCCAGCATTTAAAAGAAAAGGAACAACAGAGCAGAAATCACGTACTGCACGAATTGAATGTGAGTAAATCAGATTACTCACCTGAATTGCCAGAGAAAAAGACGAAGCTCGAATCTCAAAATCGCAAATATTCAATCATCAAAAACGATAATCGAATTTTCACAAATATCTGATTATCAAAAACGATAAGCAGAAATCACAAAGATTCGATTATCAAATCGAAAAATATTTAATTATCTCAAACGATAATCAAATTTCACAAATATCTGATTATCAAAAACGATAATCAGAAACACAAATATTCGATTAATCAAATCGAAAAAATATTTAATTATCTCAAATGATAATCAAATTTCACAAATATCTGATTATCAAAAACGATAATCAGAAACACAAATATTCGATTAATCAAATCGAAAAAATATTTAATTATCTCAAATGATAATCAAATTTCACAAATATCTGATTATCAAAAACGATAATCAGAAACACAAATATTCGATTAATCAAATCGAAAAATATTTAATTATCTCAAACGATAATCAAATTTCACAAATATCTGATTATCAAAAACGATAAGCAGAAATCACAAAGATTCGATTATCAAATCGAAAAATATTTAATTATCTCAAACGATAATCAAATTTCACAAATATCTGATTATCAAAAACGATAATCAGAAACACAGATATTCGATTAATCAAATCGAAAAAATATTTAATTATCTCAAATGATAATCAAATTTCACAAATATCTGATTATCAAAACGATAATCAGAAACACAAATATTCGATTAATCAAATCGAAAAATATTTAATTATCTCAAACGATAATCAAATTTCACAAATATCTGATTATCAAAAACGATAATCAGAAATCACAAATGTTCGATTAATCAAATCGAAAAAAATATTTAATTATCTCAAACGATAATCAAATTTCACAAATATCTGATTATCAAAAACGATAATCAGAAACACAAATATTCAATTAACGAGTCCGGAATTAACCGAAGTAGTAAAAGTATGGTTCCATACTCCTTACTTTTGCTAAATCGTTTAAATCTCTTTATCGTTTTCTTGAAAGTGCATAATTGTGTGTTTTAAAAATAGCATTTCACATTCTCAAACGGACAAGTCCGGAATTAAGCGAATCAGTAAAAGAAAGGGGTCATAGTCCTTGATTTTTCTGAAACGTTTAAATCGCTTCCTCGTTCTTTTGAAAATGTAAGCTGTAAAAATTTGAAAACAATTTTAATTTATATTTTTGAAACAACTTTTAAAAATAAAGAATTTTGAAAACACGTGATTAAATTAGCAATATCAGTATTGCGGGAGAACCGCTTGTAAATCCATTTCAAAATTGACGAGTACTGAAGTTAACACGTCAAAATCTCATCAAAATAACTGGCATCAAAATATAATGCCAAATGAATTTTCATTCATCAAAAATGTCACAAGAATCTTCTCAAAGATAGAAAGGGATATCATACCCTAAACTTGTATTCATAACAAGTTAATAACACATGAATTCACCAATACACAAAAATTGACAAAACTTGTCAATAGAAATCACGAAAATTGGTGAAGCACAAATTCTAGAAATCATCACAAGAAATCCAGAAATCATAAAAAGGGGGAAAAAGAGCCTATCAGAAAACGGGAGTATGAAAACTCCAAAACACCGGTTTCACAAGACGAGACGCTATCTCATGGTGGCTAACCATTAAAGTTTCACACAGGAATGGTCCGAAGACCGTGGGTCGCTATCCCACGCGTGTGAGTCGGAATCACACAGATTGAGGTCTAGGCTAACCTCGCAGAGAAAGAGACATCGCACATTTGCTAGTCTAAACCATAAAAAGGAAAAGGGAAATGCCTATCACAAAATGGGAGCATGAAAACTCCAAAATACCGGTATCACAAGATGAGACGCTATCTCATGGAAGCCATCCATTAAAGTTTCACACAGGAATGGTCCGAAGACCGTGGGTCGCTATCCCACGCGTGTGAGTCGGAATCACACAGATTGAGGTCTAGGCTAACCTCGCAGAGAAAAAGATATGTGTGAGTGGAATCACACAAATTTAAGGTCTAGACTAACTAAAAAGCAAAAAGGTATGTGTGAATGGAATCACACAAGTGGTGTCTAGTCTAGTCTTGCAAACAAAAAGATATGTGTGAGTCGGAATCACACAAATTAAGGTCTAGACTAACCAAAAAGCAAAAAGGTATGTGTGAATGGAATCACACAAGTGATGTCTAGTCTAGTCTTGCAAACAAAAAGATATGTGTGAGTCGGAATCACACAAATTAAGGTCTAGACTAACCAAAAAGCAAAAAGGTATGTGTGAATGGAATCACACAATTGGTGTCTAGTCTAACCTTGCAAACAAAGAGATATGTGTGAGTCGGAATCACACTACTGCGGTCTTGTCTAACCTTGCGAACAAAGAGATATGTGTGAGTCGAAATCACACTACTGCGGTCTAGACTAACCTTAAAATGATCGTCATGATCAACGAGAAGTGTCAATTACACTAGAAAATTGTCACAAAAAGTTCAATCGAACAAGTCCAGGAGTTAACCGACGAAGTAAACGCAAGCGTTTCATACCACTTGTTTTACTAAGCCGTTTAATTCAATTTCTCATACGAGTGAAATAAAGGCTTGTATACACTAATAGATTGGAAAACTGTTTAGGAAAAAGAGCTTTGTAGTAAAATAGTTTTGAAATCGTTTGGAAAAAGGATTTTAATATTTACTACTAGTATAGAAAACCTTTATATTTTTAAAGTGACAAATCACAAAAATGATTGTAGAAACAATCAATCACAAGAATTCACATACGAAGATGTGAATAGAATCCAAAGAATTCGATTCCAAATTCATCAAAGTAGGAATACCAAAAATTCCAGAAATAGAAGTTATCAAAATAGACAAAGGTGATAACAACTAATTAGAAAAGAAGAATCGATCATCAACTGGAAAAACAAAGCAAATCGAGCGGAAATGCATAAATGACTTCAACAAAAGTAAGAATCAAGTTAATGTCGAAGCCAACAATTAATAGCCGCAGTCGAGTACAAAATGAATCAATCATCATTATCAAAGAAACCAACGGCAAACAAAATCAGAGTCTTGAAAATCAAGAAATTAGCAATTTCTCAAAAACAAAGTGACCGAAGTCGAAGGGGAATCCAGATGAGGAAAACACAAAATATCAAGTTCAAAATCGCTGAGATTCAAACTAGATGTGAATGAGAGATCAAAATCACTCAATTTGCAACTGGTCCAGCTATTTTTCATCATAGTGTAACAGGTACACAATGACACTCATAGCATAGAACAAAAGTGGAACAAAGTCCAAAAGTCAAAATGGCTTTAATTTGCCAAATTAAAACAATATCAACATCGGCTAAATCAATTCAAAGCCGAAAACACAAGAATAAGCGTTAGGAATTCATACCTAACAGTAAAAAATAATCATATGTAAAGATGAGAGATAAAACATCGACAAATAGTTGTAACACATGTTCCATCTAAGTTATGTTTTATAATTGTCCTAAACCTCAGGCTCTGATACCAAGCTGTGACGCCCCACCTCAATACCCACGCTAGCCAAGAACACTACGGTGTAGTGCTGTCAACTAGCACGGAGAATAAGGCTGTTGAGGAGCGACCATCTATGTAATTGCTATGTGCGAGCACCGATATGTCAGATAATAAAACATTGCATTTCATCTTTAGAGGAAATCCGACATACCGATACAAACTCAAAGCTACTACACAGTGGCTATAATAGTTTAGGACAATAGATATAAAAATAACACAGATAACATAAATGCGGAATAAAGATGGAACGAAAAGTCTCATATATACAATAACTGATATCAGTTACAATACATTTGACACAATACAAATGATACAACTGCAATTGTTGACTCGTGAAGTTATATATACAAGTACATTATCGACTAATATAGATGAATACATTATCATCTTAAAACAGACACACTGACAACTACAACGAGACGAAGACCACTTCAAATGATATAAAAAGTCTTCATAGCTCTAGCAGCAACCCAAAGCTAAAAATCTACAACCTGTAAATACTCGGTCTGACCCGAGTATTACATTCAAAAGAAAATAATACTCGGATCAGTCTAATTCAAAATCAGTTATTAGAGCATAGAAGCAATGATAATCAAATCTCAATAAAGATGACAGTCATAGAAATCTCGTATATCCAACTCTCGATACGAGAATTGGATAACGGCAGATATAACACTAAACAGTGTTAATCCACAAAACAGAAATCCAACGCAGTTTAAGCAATCGAAATGTCAATTTAAAAATATCAATGCTAATTGGCTGCAGTACACGCTAACGTGTACTGCCTCGCCAATACAGCCTACGAATTACGCAACAGATCGATGAATTAAGAACAAAAGAGATATCGATTAAAATCTGTCAATTCGGTGTGGCTGCAGTGCACGCATGCGTGCACTGCCTCGCCACAACAGAGTATAAAGTCACCACAAGGGACAAGGGTAAAACTGCTACGAAAATGCAGCAGGTCAGCAAGTGCTCAAGGATGAACAGATGCAAGCGAAAATGACACATGGATAAGCAGTGTATACCCTAGTACAACCAAAATTGAAATAAGTCAAGCATATATAGATATGCAGTGCCAAAGTGAACCAAGTCACAATGTCACAGCGAGATCAAGTGACAGTGGCAATCACAGGACAGACAAGTCAAAGCAGTGAACCAAGGGTGGGCAATAATGAATGCAGAGGAATGCATGCAACTGATGACAACTAAAACCAGATCACAAGCAACTACAAAAGCTCACCACCACAACATCGATGAAGAACATGGATGCAGATTCAAGGCTGTCACAAACGAGTATGGACAGTGACACAGTGAAGTGCAAACATCATAAACAAGTGCTACCGTACTAGTATGCATATGCACTGCGATTCGTATGTACAACATATACAATGAAGAAGATTCAAAGACTCAAACAAGTGAATAGCTAAATGCAACTCAAGTGAAGATACCAACTACATAAAAGTTCAAGTGAATCAAGTTCAGGTCAAACATTTCAAGCAGACCAGAGAACTGCAGCAGTGAACTACAAAGTGCTTCATAGTACCACAACCTTATCGGACCAAAATGCTCAAATACAAAATGGACTAATGAACACTACTGGGCAGTAGTGAACCCAGACAAAAGACAGCGAGTGCAGACAACTGAAGTGCTAAACAACATCACCAAAATCAAGTCAATAGCTTCAAGAGCAAAAAGAATGCAACTGTATGAAATCAGCCTCAAAAACATAAATGTACAGGTCAGAAGTGAAGACAGAGCTCGAGGCTGAGATTAAAAGGCATCAGGACTTCGATCAACATGAAATAGTTTACGTAAGTTACATCAAGTGATACAAAACCAGAGTGTCACTAATATATGAACAATGAAGTGCAACATGCAACAGGACAAGTGCTTAATGATCGAATCATGGAAATGCAACTCAGTGATGTTCAATTGACAAAACTCAAGCCCAGGTCAAGAAAGCAAAATTATCACTACATGCAAGAAGTATATACCAATGATCAAATGTGTGTGAACTCAAAACTTGGGTGTAATCAATCTGCAATGGTCTCAAAGGCACAAGTGAGCAACATGAAGTCTGTGTGCCTCAAAGGTCAGAGGCAATGTAAAATGCAGACGGCACATAAATAAAGTCCACACGAGCTCAATGCATCAGTGAAACAAATTCAAGAGGGGTGGCAACAAGTTCGAACCAAGCCTGTCACGTCCTAGAATTTTCGACTTTCGAAAATTCGACATCGATACTCCCTTTATCGACTGCCGAGCAATCGAGTGCCGGAAACTCCAATATTGAGGGTTTTAAGAAAAAAAAAGGAAAAGTAGAAGAAGAAGAAGATAGAAGAAAAAGAGAAGAAAGAAAGAAGAAGAACAACAGAAAACATCTGAACGACATCAATAGAAACACAGAACAGAGACAATATCAGAATCTCACATATCGCAGCGGAACAATATATAATAAATGAACATTAGTCTTTAAAACAAAGAACTATATTATTTTATACATACATCAATCATCAGAGTCAATATACAACTCAGTACAACAATGGACAGTTTTATACTTGTCCTCATACAGAATACACAGCGGAATAAATAATATCAGATACAAATACTACGTCTCGTCATCCAGCTTATCTCCAAGCTCCAGAATATCCAGATAACCTAATAATCTAACTCTAGACTGCCCGTGTGGAAATTGGTGGGCACCCAGAGTTTAGAAGGGAAACAATAAACTCCGAGTCAGTCATGGTGACTGGTGTGAGATCGTAAAACAGTTATTCTTTAAAATAAACAACAGGATAATTTTAAAGTCAATTCGAAATGCTTTTGGAAAATGAAACTACCATAAGACCTCCCGCCACACACACAATGCAAACGCAGACTTGGAGGAGATTTCTTCTTATGATAGTCAAAGATGCTTACTACGCAAAAATCAAATTCTTTTTGATATTTTTATTAGTGCATAGTGGAAAACATTTCGAAAGTAGAATATAAATCTTAGCCAGCATAGGTACCATTATAGTATGCTTGCTATAGCTGCCATATTAGATGGCAGGTTCTACAACTAAAACCGTACAAGTCACGTATTGTTTCTTTGGATTTCCAACAAATGGTCAGGCTAAGGAACTTCCTTTTCCACGATGGGTACGTCCCTGGAATAGACGACCCGAGAACCTAACCGGATCTCTGCCAACACAAGGCCGGGTTACCTCTGCAAAAATAGGTAACTACTGACACGCGTATGCCATCCCCCGATCGTCACCGATCTTCCCGAGGATCCCCGATTTCCAACAAACCACATAGAAAAATAATGCAGTAACCACAGAGGTTAAGTATCTGGGCTCCATACCATGATACCACCTTTATCCAGAAGGAATGACATACACTAAGGGGCGCTACTCCCTAGAACCTTGCTGCATTCGTCCTGTTTCGACCATTTCCGGGGTGTGAGGCTCGACGAAGTCTCGTCCACAAAGCTACGCTTTCTCAAAAAGCCCTGCTTCGGGTCAAACAAAATGATCAACCTATGATCACAAAGATATAAGATCAAACAAATGATCATATCACGAATGATCAAACACTGATCATTTCACAGCAACACTCAGTATGCCACGTTACCAAATTGGGATATATCGCTGATAAATTTCAACTACATAACCTCTGAGCTCGTAAGTCTCAGAGAAGGGTGTTAAGCTAAGAGAATAAATTCTCCGCCACCAACAGAAATGTATTTGAAAGAAATCAGCTTTATATCTCAAATTGTAACGTCAGACACACAATCCATACAAGTCTGTTCCGGGATCGAACAGAACCGAAGGCACTTCTCACGAAGCCCTTGCACATCCGGATAATTTTCAATCACGTCAGGACTTCCCGTCACTAAGGGTGATAAAACCTCTAAACCGAAGATCAGTCGGTGTAGAGTAACTCGACGGTAATCCTTCCGTTTTCAAAAATATCCGGTCTTCAACACCGGTCTTCAAATGCAATTCATAACGACGTATCACTTATTCGGAATGGGTTATACGACCCCATGGTCCTTTCCCGGCTAACCCGAATAGTGAGCGATTATTCAAAAATAAGTGTGGCATTCAAATTCGTCCAATTCACAACAAATACCTATCTAAAGGTAATTATTGATAGTCGGTTATTTAACTATCAATAAAGATGCGCAACATCACCAGATTCCAAATAATTTTCCAAATTATTTATTTTCAAAAAAATATCTTTACTAGATATAAAATATCCACACTTCAAAAATAAATCAACTTTTATTTTTAAACAACTTCCCTTTCTTTTATAAATTCCATATTGAATTTATATTTTCGAATATCTACTGATATTCGATTTTCAATCGTTTTCAAATATTCATTTTCGATTTATCTTTAAGAAGATAAAATCTCAAAACGTCTCATTTCATTTTGGAAAACATTCCATACTTATTTAATAATAAGTGTTCCACAAATCTTTTATTTTCAACATTTGAAAATATTCGTTATACTTAAATCAAAATTAAGTATACATTTTATTCTTTAAGGAAACCATTCTTTTTCACAAATTTTATTTGAGTCAAAACGAATGTTACGTAAAACATCGTTACGACGACTCAAAATCACTAGTATAGGGATTCGAAATTTAGATAGATATATAAATCCCAATACTATATAAAACATTTCCTTTCGGAAATCATTTACTATAACAACAGTGTTATAGTCCATCATTTCCTTATTTCTCGAAAACGTCTATTTCAACAATGAATGTTGAAATCTATGATTTCGATTCACAATACATTTTAAAACATCTTTAAAAATGTTTAACTTCATTTTTAATATCACTTCTTCAAAAATGAATCCATTTTACTAAACAATATATATCCACTGTCCAAAATCGTGAATATAATTCACTTGACCAAATTTCAATCATTTCTACACATTTTAATTTCAATAGAGATTCGCTATCCAAAATCGCGAATATATCTTCTTAAAAAATCTTCTATATTTAATTTATCCAATTCAATCTATTTCGAATTTATAAACACGTTTCTAAATTCAAATTTTCTTTTAATAACAACTTCGATTTATAAATTCCTTTTTTTAACAAATTCCGTTTATAACTCGATATAAATATCACAAGTTTATATTTTTAGTTAATAACTTATCATTCGTTTATTTTAAAAGAAATCGTTCTTTTAAACTTATCAAAATTAAAAACTTTCCAATTTCATTAACTTATGAAATTCCATTTTTTTACTTCATTTTACACTTATAGAAACTTGTCTTACAATCCCAATATTTTAAATTTATAAATATCCATTTTTTTGTACATCTTTTATATACATTGTTTTTAATACCTTAAAAATTCCAATTAAACCATTTTATAAATTTCTTAACTCTTCATTTCAAAAGAAATCACTTTTTGGTTAAAATTCACAAAATCTTAACTTTTTATAACTTTAAAGTTTTAAACGTTTATTTGTTTAAAATAAATCAAATTCAACAATTTAAATACAACGTATATTTTTCAAAGATCACTTTAAAAAAAATCTCTTTTAAGGTAAAGTCGTTATTTTTAAACTTCAAAACTTGAATCCAATGATGCAACACATCAATTAGTCCATCACACATCAACATCATATATCATCATATGAGAACAGAATATATATCAATATCTGTAAATAAATAAATACAGTTGAGGAATCCAGTTGGATCCCTCCAACCTGTTTTCCTGCATCCAAAGATGTTAGCACAATACCAATTCCGCTCCAGTACGGAATTATCGCGGTATATAGGTTTTTATAAATCCGCTTACTAACGGCGCAATAGGGTCTCATCCGCTATACGAGGCGGGAAATCATCAATCCAATATATACATATGCCAATATGTATATATTGCTATATATATAGATATATCCTATCATATCTAATAGCACAATCAAACAAATCAATCAATAACTGCAAAAATTCCACTTTTAAATCGAGTGAGAAAATCTCACCTTAGCTTTTAATTGCAATCCCTTTCCACTTTGACTCGATTTCCTTGACTTTATTAACCTTGTATAAATAATTATACAATTTATAAATATTCGAATCAATTGACAATAAATTAAATTTCCCATTTTAAATTAATTTAATTAACCGATGGTTTTACTTTTAACAAATTTCTTTTAAATAAATTTCCTAACAATCTTCTTTTACAAATAATTTTTCATTTGAAACTAAATTTATCTACCTATATATATATATATATATATAATTTGTAACTAATGAATTAAATTTTAAACTAATGATTTACCTCTAATCTTTTAGTAATTAAGATGATGAAATAAGTTGATTAACAAGTCAATTTCCATAATATTCATTTATCTTAAGATTCAAACCAGTAACTGGGAATATGAACATTTACTTTATTTTGCTGTAAAATTCCAGATTCTCATATTACCCAAACTTTGTATATATATATATAAATTATTTTAAATAAAAATAAAATTCAAATACCTTACTGTAATCTGAAACTACCCTGACTCAAACCCACGCAGCACAGTCAAATTCAAGACCAATCGAAGCCCTAGCTGATATCGACGTCACCATCTCGCGAACGAGCTCGCGTCCATCTTCCTCCAACCTCGCCGTATCGAAGTCGCCTTGCCATCACGAGATCGACCCCGACCCTCCACCGCGTCGCGTGAACCATTGCTTTGCCCAGATTGCTCGAAACCCCACTGTCATTCTCGAACTCGACTGAACGGCGACCACGTCGCGATGCCAACGCCTTCGTGCTCGCAAACGGAACCAAAAACCCCCCCTTCAATCACGAATCGATCGCGAGTCGATCGCGGTCGCCTCCCCCTGCGATGGCCCTAAATCTCGCGAGCGCCACCATCATTCGAACGAAATAAATGATTTGGAATACGCGATGAATAATTTTTTTTGTTTTTTAGAAGAGGCTGCGGCCATCGAAATTTCTTTCGAACGAGGAAAAAATGAAAAGGGAACTCGAGTTTAGTAAGGGTATCGAATTTCCCCGATTTGCTTGTGAAGTGTTCGGCCATTAATTGTTTTGATTTCTCATTTTTTTTCAAATCTGAAGAGGGAAAGGGGAATTTAAAAATGAAAGAGTATGCTCTGCACGATTTCTACCTCGTGATGCTCGGCATGTTTTTAGGCGTGAGATAAGGGGATGAACGTGGTGTGTTGACCGATGATTTAAACTTTTAATTTTAAATTGAATTTGCTTTAAAATCAAATGCGTTCTCTCACCGTGTGCTTACGTATTAACACAGGAAAAATACGAAAATTGAAATCCGACAATAATACAATATTCCGGATCCAATGGAACTGGTTTCGTCGAATTCCGAGACTGTGCCTCGGACGACTATTTTTAAATATCGGTTCGTACGATTTAATTTCAAACTGAACAAATTGTTTCCAAATCAATTTCTGAAGCTTTCATTGTCTTCAGTATTATCAATATAAATTTCCTAAGCCTTTGAAATATTTTTAGTCGGCTCTAAACTGAAGATTTAAATTTTTATTCGACTATCAATCGATTAAACTTTATAATTTAATTGTCAAATTCAAAGTTACATTCGGGATTCAAATTAAATCATCGCTCAAATATTTAAAATAAATTAAATATTCTCAATTTAATTCGTTCAAAATTCTGGGTCGTTACAGACTTCCCTCCTTAAAAGAATTTCGTCCTCGAAATTACAAGTTAGGAAAAATGGTCCTTAACTCGTCTACTATCTTTCAACATTCAATAGTTTTATCAATTTATCAAAACAAATCTTCCTACTAAAGACTCGTTATCATTCAATTATTTCCAACTTTCATAATTTTCAAACAACATTGTTTTCTTCAAAATTCAAATTCGAGTTTAAATTCAAATTTTAAACTTTCAAATTTTCTCAAAACTTTTTCTAACGCCCTAAATTTCCGAAAAATTTCGCCAGCGTCTCCTTTGCGCGGCTAATACGGTAGGACTACAAAACGTCCCTACGGACTTTCAGATTTCAAAAAGAAAAAGAAAAAGCCAAGCGGCTAGAGAGAAATCATCAAAAACTCATATTAAAACTCAAATACGTACCTTTTTCGAGCAATTCAAATTTATCTGTGAAATAAATTTTCCAATCCCTTTATACCTGTATATCTACTAGCCATTATATCTAGTTACAGCATTCCAATCATTTTGCAAATTCAATTACAAATTTTCAATATAAACTACTTATACCTTTTTAGCTTACTATTGAAGTTGCATATTCAATTTCATTCAATCTTTACATTTCAATTCCATTGGAATTCAATTCACAATTCCAATCTAATTTGGATTTAGTTTACTTCTGGATATTGAATTTTATCAATTAACTTTAGTTCACTTCAAACTAATCTCAAAACTTCATTTAATTTCACACAATTCAACTTCATTTTCAATATTCAGTTTTAACTCCATCTTTATCCTTTTACTCATTTCCAAAATTTATTTTCAGTTTGCTATTTTGGTTTGTAACCACTCACATTTAACTGGATTTCCAATTCGAATTCAATTTATCTTTCTTTTACAATTATTGAATTTAATTCGTTCCAAACCTTATTCATTTGGTTAATATTCAATTAGCTTCACTTACTAATTTTAGTTTAATAGTTCACTTCGTTTTCCACAAATCAAATTCAATTGCAGTTTTATTTACTTACAAATTCAAAATGAATTTTAACATTCAATTTCATTTTCTGGCACTTGCAATCGCAATTTATTCATTCATTCACTAATTCATTCGTTTTCACTTTGAATTTCATTCTAATCAAAATTCAAATATTCTATAAGTTATCAACTTATTAATATTTCGTAAGTATTTTAAATAGGATTCCAGAGTCGTTTCCATTTTTTTCAAAACCATTTGAAAACAATTCAAATTCCATTTGAATTTCCAAAACAAAAACCCAAATTTTCAAACAACTCCTATTTAAATCAATTTGACAGCAATTTCTCTTTTGGAAACCCGAAAATGAATTCTAATGATGTGGCCACCATCATCAGGATTATTTTCCAGCGACCGAAAAGAGTTTAGAGCTTTCAACTCTCCAAATACTTTTCAAAACCTTCGAAATTCATTTTCAAATCAAAAATGATTTAAACTTCCAAATCTCCAAAATTTTCAAATCCTTTTCAAAACATTTCCAAATACTTCTCTGGAATTCCGTTTCAAATTATAAGTCACATTTATAATTTATATTCTTTAAATTTCATTAGTATGTGAATTCATCTCTTTATCTTTCAATTCACATTTATAAATTTCATTCGTTAAATGGATTCATTTCCAAATCTTTGGTTATTATTTTAATTTCTCATTCCATTTCATATAACAATGATAATAATTCCATGTTATTATTTTATAACAACCAACATCCATATACTATGATAATTCATAGAAAATTATTTCGTTTCTATACAAAAATAGTTTTGGGTAAAATTATCTCATTCACCCTATTTAAAACAATACTATGTCGTCTTGCCTCGTTTAAGTGTTTAGAAATCCCTATCGATAATATGGCGTCCCACATACCGACCGAAATTCACAAACATCTCAACGGATAAGCAAACACAATATAAAACATTTTTATATTCAAATAACAAATACGCGCTCATATCTATTATTACACTCAACTCATTCTAGAGTACTGCTGACTCTATCTCTAATGAGTAACACCCAACAGAGCAGGGTTGTCGCTTAACCATATGCTCTGATACCACGCTGTCACGTCCTAGAATTTTCGACTTTCGAAAATTCGACATCGATACTCCCTTTATCGACTGCCGAGCAATCGAGTGCCGGAAACTCCAATAGTGAGGGTTTTAAGAAAAAAAAAGGAAAAGTAGAAGAAGAAGAAGATAGAAGAAAAAGAGAAGAAAGAAAGAAGAAGAACAACAGAAAACATCTGAACGACATCAATAGAAACACAGAACAGAGACAATATCAGAATCTCACATATCGCAGCGGAACAATATATAATAAATGAACATTAGTCTTTAAAACAAAGAACTATATTATTTTATACATACATCAATCATCAGAGTCAATATACAACTCAGTACAACAATGGACAGTTTTATACTTGTCCTCATACAGAATACACAGCGGAATAAATAATATCAGATACAAATACTACGTCTCGTCATCCAGCTTATCTCCAAGCTCCAGAATATCCAGATAACCTAATAATCTAACTCTAGACTGCCCGTGTGGAAATTGGTGGGCACCCAGAGTTTAGAAGGGAAACAATAAACTCCGAGTCAGTCATGGTGACTGGTGTGAGATCGTAAAATAGTTATTCTTTAAAATAAACAACAGGATAATTTTAAAGTCAATTCGAAATGCTTTTGGAAAATGAAACTACCATAAGACCTCCCGCCACACACACAATGCAAACGCAGACTTGGAGGAGATTTCTTCTTATGATAGTCAAAGATGCTTACTACGCAAAAATCAAATTCTTTTTGATATTTTTATTAGTGCATAGTGGAAAACATTTCGAAAGTAGAATATAAATCTTAGCCAGCATAGGTACCATTATAGTATGCTTGCTATAGCTGCCATATTAGATGGCAGGTTCTACAACTAAAACCGTACAAGTCACGTATTGTTTCTTTGGATTTCCAACAAATGGTCAGGCTAAGGAACTTCCTTTTCCACGATGGGTACGTCCCTGGAATAGACGACCCGAGAACCTAACCGGATCTCTGCCAACACAAGGCCGGGTTACCTCTGCAAAAATAGGTAACTACTGACACGCGTATGCCATCCCCCGATCGTCACCGATCTTCCCGAGGATCCCCGATTTCCAACAAACCACATAGAAAAATAATGCAGTAACCACAGAGGTTAAGTATCTGGGCTCCATACCATGATACCACCTTTATCCAGAAGGAATGACATACACTAAGGGGCGCTACTCCCTAGAACCTTGCTGCATTCGTCCTGTTTCGACCATTTCCGGGGTGTGAGGCTCGACGAAGTCTCGTCCACAAAGCTACGCTTTCTCAAAAAGCCCTGCTTCGGGTCAAACAAAATGATCAACCTATGATCACAAAGATATAAGATCAAACAAATGATCATATCACGAATGATCAAACACTGATCATTTCACAGCAACACTCAGTATGCCACGTTACCAAATTGGGATATATCGCTGATAAATTTCAACTACATAACCTCTGAGCTCGTAAGTCTCAGAGAAGGGTGTTAAGCTAAGAGAATAAATTCTCCGCCACCAACAGAAATGTATTTGAAAGAAATCAGCTTTATATCTCAAATTGTAACGTCAGACACACAATCCATACAAGTCTGTTCCGGGATCGAACAGAACCGAAGGCACTTCTCACGAAGCCCTTGCACATCCGGATAATTTTCAATCACGTCAGGACTTCCCGTCACTAAGGGTGATAAAACCTCTAAACCGAAGATCAGTCGGTGTAGAGTAACTCGACGGTAATCCTTCCGTTTTCAAAAATATCCGGTCTTCAACACCGGTCTTCAAATGCAATTCATAACGACGTATCACTTATTCGGAATGGGTTATACGACCCCATGGTCCTTTCCCGGCTAACCCGAATAGTGAGCGATTATTCAAAAATAAGCGTGGCATTCAAATTCGTCCAATTCACAACAAATACCTATCTAAAGGTAATTATTGATAGTCGGTTATTTAACTATCAATAAAGATGCGCAACATCACCAGATTCCAAATAATTTTCCAAATTATTTATTTTCAAAAAAATATCTTTACTAGATATAAAATATCCACACTTCAAAAATAAATCAACTTTTATTTTTAAACAACTTCCCTTTCTTTTATAAATTCCATATTGAATTTATATTTTCGAATATCTACTGATATTCGATTTTCAATCGTTTTCAAATATTCATTTTCGATTTATCTTTAAGAAGATAAAATCTCAAAACGTCTCATTTCATTTTGGAAAACATTCCATACTTATTTAATAATAAGTGTTCCACAAATCTTTTATTTTCAACATTTGAAAATATTCGTTATACTTAAATCAAAATTAAGTATACATTTTATTCTTTAAGGAAACCATTCTTTTTCACAAATTTTATTTGAGTCAAAACGAATGTTACGTAAAACATCGTTACGACGACTCAAAATCACTAGTATAGGGATTCGAAATTTAGATAGATATATAAATCCCAATACTATATAAAACATTTCCTTTCGGAAATCATTTACTATAACAACAGTGTTATAGTCCATCATTTCCTTATTTCTCGAAAACGTCTATTTCAACAATGAATGTTGAAATCTATGATTTTGATTCACAATACATTTTAAAACATCTTTAAAAATGTTTAACTTCATTTTTAATATCACTTCTTCAAAAATGAATCCATTTTACTAAACAATATATATCCACTGTCCAAAATCGTGAATATAATTCACTTGACCAAATTTCAATCATTTCTACACATTTTAATTTCAATAGAGATTCGCTATCCAAAATCGCGAATATATCTTCTTAAAAAATCTTCTATATTTAATTTATCCAATTCAATCTATTTCGAATTTATAAA
Organism: Allium fistulosum; assembly: GCA_030737815.1. NCBI lineage: Eukaryota > Viridiplantae > Streptophyta > Magnoliopsida > Asparagales > Amaryllidaceae > Allium > Allium fistulosum. The sequence goes on along the minus strand of CM060908.1, from coordinate 76,626,592 downwards.
CACGTTTCTAAATTCAAATTTTCTTTTAATAACAACTTCGATTTATAAATTCCTTTTTTTAACAAATTCCGTTTATAACTCGATATAAATATCACAAGTTTATATTTTTAGTTAATAACTTATCATTCGTTTATTTTAAAAGAAATCGTTCTTTTAAACTTATCAAAATTAAAAACTTTCCAATTTCATTAACTTATGAAATTCCATTTTTTTACTTCATTTTACACTTATAGAAACTTGTCTTACAATCCCAATATTTTAAATTTATAAATATCCATTTTTTTGTACATCTTTTATATACATTGTTTTTAATACCTTAAAAATTCCAATTAAACCATTTTATAAATTTCTTAACTCTTCATTTCAAAAGAAATCACTTTTTGGTTAAAATTCACAAAATCTTAACTTTTTATAACTTTAAAGTTTTAAACGTTTATTTGTTTAAAATAAATCAAATTCAACAATTTAAATACAACGTATATTTTTCAAAGATCACTTTAAAAAAAATCTCTTTTAAGGTAAAGTCGTTATTTTTAAACTTCAAAACTTGAATCCAATGATGCAACACATCAATTAGTCCATCACACATCAACATCATATATCATCATATGAGAACAGAATATATATCAATATCTATAAATAAATAAATACAGTTGAGGAATCCAGTTGGATCCCTCCAACCTGTTTTCCTGCATCCAAAGATGTTAGCACAATACCAATTCCGCTCCAGTACGGAATTATCGCGGTATATAGGTTTTTATAAATCCGCTTACTAACGGCGCAATAGGGTCTCATCCGCTATACGAGGCGGGAAATCATCAATCCAATATATACATATGCCAATATGTATATATTGCTATATATATAGATATATCCTATCATATCTAATAGCACAATCAAACAAATCAATCAATAACTGCAAAAATTCCACTTTTAAATCGAGTGAGAAAATCTCACCTTAGCTTTTAATTGCAATCCCTTTCCACTTTGACTCCATTTCCTTGACTTTATTAACCTTGTATAAATAATTATACAATTTATAAATATTCGAATCAATTGACAATAAATTAAATTTCCCATTTTAAATTAATTTAATTAACCGATGGTTTTACTTTTAACAAATTTCTTTTAAATAAATTTCCTAACAATCTTCTTTTACAAATAATTTTTCATTTGAAACTAAATTTATCTACCTATATATATATATATATATATATATATATATAATTTGTAACTAATGAATTAAATTTTAAACTAATGATTTACCTCTAATCTTTTAGTAATTAAGATGATGAAATAAGTTGATTAACAAGTCAATTTCCATAATATTCATTTATCTTAAGATTCAAACCAGTAACTGGGAATATGAACATTTACTTTATTTTGCTGTAAAATTCCAGATTCTCATATTACCCAAACTTTGTATATATATATATAAATTATTTTAAATAAAAATAAAATTCAAATACCTTACTGTAATCTGAAACTACCCTGACTCAAACCCACGCAGCACAGTCAAATTCAAGACCAATCGAAGCCCTAGCTGATATCGACGTCACCATCTCGCGAACGAGCTCGCGTCCATCTTCCTCCAACCTCGCCGTATCGAAGTCGCCTTGCCATCACGAGATCGACCCCGGCCCTCCACCGCGTCGCGTGAACCATTGCTTTGCCCAGATTGCTCGAAACCCCACTGTCATTCTCGAACTCGACTGAACGGCGACCACGTCGCGATGCCAACGCCTTCGTGCTCGCAAACGGAACCAAAAACCCCCCCTTCAATCACGAATCGATCGCGAGTCGATCGCGGTCGCCTCCCCCTGCGATGGCCCTAAATCTCGCGAGCGCCACCATCATTCGAACGAAATAAATGATTTGGAATACGCGATGAATAATTTTTTTTGTTTTTTAGAAGAGGCTGCGGCCATCGAAATTTCTTTCGAACGAGGAAAAAATGAAAAGGGAACTCGAGTTTAGTAAGGGTATCGAATTTCCCCGATTTGCTTGTGAAGTGTTCGGCCATTAATTGTTTTGATTTCTCATTTTTTTTCAAATCTGAAGAGGGAAAGGGGAATTTAAAAATGAAAGAGTATGCTCTGCACGATTTCTACCTCGTGATGCTCGGCATGTTTTTAGGCGTGAGATAAGGGGATGAACGTGGTGTGTTGACCGATGATTTAAACTTTTAATTTTAAATTGAATTTGCTTTAAAATCAAATGCGTTCTCTCACCGTGTGCTTACGTATTAACACAGGAAAAATACGAAAATTGAAATCCGACAATAATACAATATTCCGGATCCAATGGAACTGGTTTCGTCGAATTCCGAGACTGTGCCTCGGACGACTATTTTTAAATATCGGTTCGTACGATTTAATTTCAAACTAAACAAATTGTTTCCAAATCAATTTCTGAAGCTTTCATTGTCTTCAGTATTATCAATATAAATTTCCTAAGCCTTTGAAATATTTTTAGTCGGCTCTAAACTGAAGATTTAAATTTTTATTCGACTATCAATCGATTAAACTTTATAATTTAATTGTCAAATTTAAAGTTACATTCGGGATTCAAATTAAATCATCGCTCAAATATTTAAAATAAATTAAATATTCTCAATTTAATTCGTTCAAAATTCTGGGTCGTTACAAAGCCAAAGTCACCAATAATATGCAGTACTAGTCTCGAGCCCAAGGTAGTGCAAACCAAAAGAATGCAAATGCAAATTACATGGGGAGTATCAAAGAAAAATGAACTAGAGTGCGACTAAGAAATGAATAAGGCAAGCCAATCATCAACTAAGTTCAAATGGTTGAGACAGTTACAACTCAAAGTGAAACTGCTCATATATTCGAAGCACAGTGCAAATGCTATTAAACAACAACCGTGATGAAGATGCAGTGGTGGAACAAAAAGGCCAAGACCAATATCAAACAAGTCAGTGCCGAAGTGTTAACCAGGTCAAAAATCAAGTGTGTCATGATCGAACAAAGCATATGAAAAGGTCAGAGAAAAATCCCAAAACCAAGTCCAGATTCAAAGTCGTGGAGAACAAGTATCAAATATACGAATATATACGATTTTGAACAAGTCATAAATCATCTCATTCATCAATACGAAAATCAATGGCCATAATAATTTGATTGACGAATTCAAACAATATATACGAACAAAATGGAGGGGATTGAACTCAGATAAACGAAATCCAGACTTTCGTATGAATTAGATGTGAGTGATGAACACTCACCTTGTTCGAAGTGAAGAGCACGCTTGATCGGAAGAGCAAGCAACAAGGATCATCTCGAAATCGATCGAACCAATCACGCGCTTCGACTTTCAAAGCCCACAAACCAGAGCGCAAGAGGAACGAAAGCCCTAGCAAGCATCGAAAGAACGAACGAGGCCAAGCCCTAGTCTGATCGAGAAAACGAAGAGGAGATCGTCGCCATTTTTCGTTTGCTTTGTTTTCGGTTAGGGTTTGAAACGCGATTGAACGAAGAGGGGAATGGGGATGGGTTTTCTTTGGTGAATACGGCACCAAGAAAGAATGGACCCAGATGATTAGTTAAGCCCACAATCCTTTTAACAAAAATCTTATAATTGAATTTCAATCCAATTTGAAAAGAATTCAAACCGGCTAAGAAGAGAATTTCAATTCGATCAAAATGCCAATAGCTTATTAGCAACCAGATTAGATCGTCAAGAGGCGATAATTAAATGGGTACGAAATGTCGGGTTGTTACATTTCCCCTAAAAACTCCGACCACCATCATCTTCCATACTCCGGCGAAAGCTTCCTCAAACTACCACCTACCAGTACGCAAAACATGGTTGAACTCGATCAACCGAGGAGACCATACTAGAGCAAAAACAGTGACCCAATAAAACTAGGGTTAAAATTGGAATAGATATAGTTAGTATATATGTAAATAAATAGAAAGCTTTGATATGTGAATATCTTTTAAAACTATAAGTATAAAATGTGTATATTTAAATTTTATACTTATAGTTTTAAAAGATATTCACATATCAAAGCTTTCTATTTATTTACATATATACTAACTATATCTATTCCATTTTATTTACACATGTTAAGACAAGGCTTTAGATAAAGACACATGTCCTTTAAGTAATTTTTACATATTTATATTTATTTTTAAATGTAAATAAAATGCCTTTTCTTATTATTTAAATACTTATCTATATATATAAATCACTTTTTAAACAAACAAACTAATTATATTTATAAATAAAAGTTATACAAATATTCTAAATCCATTCATATTTATAAAAATAATACATTATACTTATTATTTGAAAATAACATATTTGATACTTATTTAATTAGATTATTAAATTAAATTCAAAGATCATCAATATGTTATTTTCAAATAATAAGTATAATGTATTATTTTTATAAATATGAATGGATTTAGAATATTTGTATAACTTTTATTTATAAATATAATTAGTTTGTTTGTTTAAAAAGTGATTTATATATATAGATAAGTATTTAAATAATAAGAAAAGGCATTTTATTTACATTTAAAAATAAATATAAATATGTAAAAATTACTTAAAGGACATGTGTCTTTATCTAAAGCCTTGTCTTAACATGTGTAAATAAAATGGAATAGATATAGTTAGTATATATGTAAATAAATAGAAAGCTTTGATATGTGAATATCTTTTAAAACTATAAGTATAAAATTTAAATATACACATTTTATACTTATAGTTTTAAAAGATATTCACATATCAAAGCTTTCTATTTATTTACATATATACTAACTATATCTATTCCTTTCCTATTTAATTAATCCAAATGATTAATTAATCAAATAAATTAATTATCCATTAAATTTCCTAATTAATTTAATGAACACAAATCTTTAATTACTTTAAGATAAACTTTGTTCTTATTGAAAATCAAGTTATCATTTACAAAGCAATTTAAATTGATTTACTTAAATTTTATCTTCAAAATTTCATTTTAAATTTAAAGATTTAAAATGAAACAAATTATCTTTAACCATGTTTAAACAACATTTATTAATCACTCTTGATTAATCTCATCTAGTAATTAACTCCCCTTAATTACTTTATTAACTAAATTAATTACTCCTTAATTTAATTCCAATATTTTAACAACCAATTACCTTAATATTTATTAGAAAGAAATATCATTTTATATATCAAAATATATTCTTATATAAAATCATTTAAAATCTTTATATCAAGTAGCAAGATTTCATGTTTAAATTATATAAACAGATCTGAGTCCGCACTAGGAAGTCAGGTGGATGATACTAGTTCGGAAGTGAAATTGTGTGATCGATTGAGCGATCAGATTGATATTGCGTACGGATGATATGTGTACATCGTACGAGTTTGAATGAAATTGATATTGAAATTTGTGGATAAGAATTGTAAAATGGTGTCTGAAATGAAAAGTATATTTGTGAAATATAATGGAATCTTATAGTTTTAAAAGATATTCACATATCAAAGCTTTCTATTTATTTACATATATACTAACTATATCTATTCCCAAGTATATAAAAGAAAAGTATTTTTTTTTTAAATCTTTAAACCATTTTATTTTGAATCCAAATTCCAAAATTTCATTTTAAAATTATCTTTACTTAACTTATTATAAAGTTCAAATAAGAATTCAAAAACAATTAAATTTCAGATTCTAATTTATTATCCATTTTCAATTTCCAGATCTCAAACCCATTTTTGAGATCACTCATAACTCCCATTTCAAATCAACCATTTAACTTCCCAAGTTAAATTTTAATTTCATCTTGAAATTTCTAATTCAAGTTGTTCATTCTAAACTTATTTAACTTTCCTTAAGTTAAATTCAATTTAATCCAACCAACTTTACCCAATTTGAATTCCCATTTCAAATTTTAAACTTTATATTAATAATCTTTCCACTTATAAGTTCAAAAACTTATCACTTTGGGTTTTCATATCACATTCCAAGGAAAAATTTAAAACTCAACACTTAGAGTTTATTTCAAATCATCTTTGATATTATGTATATCCATTGATGATGAATTGCTATGTAAAAGTGACATCATGCATTTAAAAGTTTGAATTGTATTTCTTTTAAATAACTTGGGTTAAGATGACATTGGATTCGAAGAGACCGGAGTCGGGTATTAGTTAATACCCGAAACCACTTCGATTCTTTATAGATCGATAGGTGAAGTAAGTATTGAGCATAACAAGTAATGAACTCGTAGTGAAGTACGAGTTACCCGGGATTTTAAATAAGTAAATTTGCATTGGTATTTTCTTATTAGATGGTTTACTCACGCTGGTTTCCAGCCTGACCCGGGTGTTACTTTGATGTAATGCTCGGGTCAGACCGAGTATTACAGATTTCCAGGTAAGGACGTTCTGGAGCTCAGGAGGCGAGCTGAATGGCAGGAACGTATGGAGTGTATTCCGCTGTGTATTTGAGAGTTATATTGATAGTAGTATGGGCAGGTTAATATAACTGTCTAGTCTATTTGTAAATGGTTGTAACTCTGATGTATCGAATATAAATTAACAGATACAGTTTCTTTGTATAACTGATATTATTATTTGATATTGTATTTTGATCCGCTGCGAATGTGAGAATCTGTGTCTTGTTCTGTTTCTTTCTTCTATCTCTTTTCTTTTTCTCCTAACTATCCAGAATTTTCGAGTTCGAAAATTCCGGGTCGTTACATTAACCTTCGCTGATGCTTCTTGAAACAATTCTGGACCAAGAACAAAATGATCTCTAGATCCTATCAACAAGATGATCCTTCCAAAATTTGCTGAAATCCAAACTTGAAAAATAGATATGACCAATCCATTTTAAATATTTCTGAGCTGCTACACCAACTCTTCTTTCTAGGAACCATCCTACTACCAGAATAACCACCGGTATCGCTTCTGGAATCAAGTCGATACGGAACTCAAACTCTAGATGCAGACAAACTTCTACTTCCTCGAAGACATCCGGAAAAATCTCTGACTACTTCAGTAGCTCCTACTTCCACATGAGAAACCTCCATCTCACACAAAAGATTACCCAAGATAAATTCCCAAACTAATCGCAAGTCACTTTTGCGATCCTACCTAGTTCAGATTCCAAAGAAACTGTTCTCTCTTTACTAATTAAAAAGAGTCTTAAGCTTTTCCAAACAAGGTTAACCCTTCAAGAAAGCCTTCACCATCTTCCCGGACTGTTGATAGAAGAACCACAAAGATTCTTGAACCATCGGAGAAACGAGCCACACTATTGCTTCCAAACTCTATCTCAGGGACACTGCTAAGCCAGAAAATCTTCTTGTCGGCACACAAACACTACCGAGCTGAAACTGCTATCACAGCTAATCAAAGACTTCTAATCCAAAGGCTCCTCGAGAAACTCGGACCCCAAACCAAACGCCAACAACTTACTCTTCTTAATCTTACTCCAAAAAGAACATCTCCTTCGGGAATATCCATAGATACCGTGTCTCATCATACAGCTGCCAAGATACCATCACTTGCTTCTGCACAACCGACAGATCCAAATTCTCGAAATTCTGCTCACCCGAGCTCAACCAAGCTTACACTTCAATAATGGACTCCGAATCTTGAAAAAGATTTCCTTCAGAGATCCAAGAAATTCTTACACCATACTGCCAAACTTACTCGAGACGGTATTGGGTTTACAGTCTCGATAGATACACTTCCAACCTCAACATATAAACTCCAACCATTGTTAGTCGTGTTACACACACCACCACCCTATCTACCTTTATAACTAATATTGGAAAACCCGAACAGATAATCCAACACATTAGGTAGAAATATATATATATATATATATATATATAGTTTTAAAAATTACAAATACGCTCTCTCAAGATAGACACCACTCCAGAGCTAAGGTATTCACTCAACCTAATGCTCTGATACCACTGTAACAACCCGACTTTTTCTCCACAGAAAGTCGTATCGTCAATAAAGAAAGAAAGGGATAGAAGAAGAAAAGATAAGAAAGAAGAAAGAACAACAACATCAGATACTCACAGCGGAATGAATGAAATATAATATATCACATAAAATATTACATAGTATCATATACATCAAAGTTACACAACTTATACATCTCATATTAGACAGTTATAAACACCTGTCTATCATACATCTCAAACATCACAGAGATACAGACTCAATACAAACACAGCGGAATTACTATATATCTACTCGCTGAAGCCACCTGCTCCAAATCTCCTCCAGAATTCGTCAAAGCTAACCTGAATCCCTCGACTACTCAATACAATATTGAGTACCCAAGAGTTTAATAAAACAGAAAATAAACACTTGGTTCAGACATGGGTCTGGTGTGAGTAAACGGTTTAAAATTGCTTAACTTTGAAAAACCTTTGAAAAGAAAAGGTATCTCGTAAGACTTCCCGCACATAAACACGGAAAAGTTTTTACCTTACGATAACCAAAACATTTGATATGAAATCCGATTATATTATAATAGGTCTAAGGTTTTCAAATAAATATGAAATAGCTGAAATTGTTACATTATTAAATTCCAGCATACTAGCCAACAAAGTGGGTTATACAATCAAAACCGATGGCACTTATTGGAAATTGGATTCCATACAATGGCAGGGCTACTGGGGTACCGCCCGTCATAGTACGTGGCCTAGATCAACGTACCGAGGAGTACGCCCGCTCCCCTGCAACACAAGGTCGGAACCATCCCTTACTGGATAATTTCCGCATAAGAAACCCCACGGTTGTAGCTAGCAACCGCCCACACAGCCGAAATAAAAAGAAGGGACCTCTAGACAGGGGAATCTTATACTACTTGGGTGCTACCCACTAACCTTGCTGCACCTCCCCTATTTTAGCCATTCCCGGTTGATGAGGCTTGAGACTACGATTACCTTTATAGAACACATCTATCTTAGAATGCTCATCGCCCTCCTGACGATGTTCTGAAAGCACTCAATCCATACAAGTTCGTTCCGGGTTCGAACGAAACCGAAGGCATTATCTCGTTACACTCGTTTTGGAATCACCCTCAGAGTTAACGACAATAACCCTTGCACTCTGAATCTTCATCTCGAACCTATAAGTACTATTTCCGTCAAACTCATTACGGAATCACCCACAGAGTTATACTGACAAAGAATAGTTCTTACACCTCGAGTCTTCACTTGCTCCACTTGGATTAACGACTAACGTTAATTTGGATCGATGTGGTTTTCGGATCCCAAATCTGGAAACCCGATCCCGGTCTCATCGAAATCCAAAACGTATCTTTTAAGGCCAAGTTGTTTAAAGGTTTAAACATTTAACTTATATTCAGGATGATATAAACAGATAGATAAATCACATTATCACAGATACTTTATATCAAACATTCATCTCACAAAGCAGCATATCACATATATCAGAGATATCCAAATCATCCAATATCATCCAATCACCCAATATCAATCATCCAATATTAACCAATCATCTAAACAGAATTGATTAACTCCATATCAATTTAATTACTTGGATTATCAAAATCCTGCTTACTATCATTAATTAATTACAAATTAATTAACTAATCATCTCCTAATGATCTTCTTTTAATTAATCTCCTTGATTAATTATTTTAATTACATTCAAGTAATTATCCTTAAACCATATACAGTAATTAACCTTTAATTACTATTATTAAATTACAATACTTAATGATTCTTCATTTACTTCCATAATTAATTAATTAATTATTTGCATTAATCCTCAATTAATTATAATTAATTAATCATACTTTAATTAATCACTTTTATTAATCAACCTTGATTAATTCCATTAATTATATTAATTAATGATCTTTTAATTGCTTCATTAATTAATTACCTTTTAGTTAATTAAATAATTAATCTTTAATCAACTACATTCATTAATTTACCTTAATTAATCATAAACAGTAATTAATAACTTGTAATTACTTATCTTAATTAATTAACTCCTTAATTAATTATATTAACCTTGATTAATTAATCTAATTAATTAATCTTTAATTACTCCATTAAGTAATTATTAATCAATTTAAATTAACAAATAATCCTTAATTAATTACTTTATTAATTAATTACTTTTAAATTAATTACACTTAGTAATTAATCTTAAATTAAACACATTTAACTAATCACATTAATTAATTAACTAAAATAATTAAGTAATTAACTCTTAATTACTTACATAAGTAATTATCTTCTAAATACTTCATTAAATGATCTCTCTTAACTAATTTCATTAACAAGTAATTAATCCCATCATTAAATAATTCTTAATTCTTTAATTAATTAATCCATAATTAATTAACTTTAAACAATTAACTTAATTAATTCCTTAATTGATTACAACAAGTGATTACTTCAACTAATTACTTCCATGAATAATTTACTCCTCCTAATTACTTTAAGTAATTATTCATTAATTACTTCATTAAGAAATTTACTCACTTAATTATAAATTGATTATCTTGAATGAATCCCTCAATCTCTAATTCATTTATTTATTAATTACATTCATTTCCACTAATTACTTCATTAAGTAATTATTCTTAATTTCAAATAGTAAGTAACCTTTAATTCAATTTATTTATTAATTGCCTTAATAAAATTTCCATCTTTAAAAATAAACTTTTCATTTAATCACATATTAAATTCTACCATTAAACTCCATTTAAACATTTAGAAATAATTTTATATTTGAATAAAATTTTACCTTTAAACAAAACAATTTAAACCCATAATTTTATATGCACTTAAAATCTTGAATATCCATTCAAACATGCTTAAATAGATTAAATAAACAATAATTTAACTTTGGAAATTCCAAATTTCATATCTTTAAACTTATTTATTTAAATATAATTTAAATCTAATTTAACATTCCTTTATAATTACTTTGAACATCACTTTAACTTGAAAACATTTTTTAAAATCAAGCTTATCAGTTTAAAACCCAGATCAACCCGAGTCAACCCCTCTAAAACCCCGAGTCACTCTCGAGTAAATCGACACACGTCTCCGCTTCGAGTCTTCCCCGCGAGCAACACGAGAGCGTCCCGAGTTTTCCCCTTCTTCCCCAAAGCCCTCAAATCCCGATATGTTCAAACGTGCACGTGCACGTACACCGACGTCTCCGACCACCATAGTTCATCGTAGCGATCCTCGACAGTCACACAAACCCACGTGATCCCGAAACCAAACCCAGATCGACGATAACTCAATCGAAACGAAATCGAGCTAATCTCGCCAAAAACTGGAACCCATTCCCCATCGGAAGATTACTTCGTCGCCGACGATCACGTCACTGGAACCCACGACACCTCGTCCATAGCACCGCAGCATCACCACGCCACCCTCCATCAACACGCGATCGCCTCCGATCAAATATTCATCTCGCAAAAAGCACGACAATGAAGCCAAAAAAAACAGCAACTAAAACCCTAGTTTGATCGAATTCGATCAATTCAGACATTTGAAAAATTCGATAGTATTTTTCCCATTATCTTCAACACTCAAGCTAGCTTCGATCAAGAAATTGCCTCCGATCATCACGTTGATCAACTACAATTGACGAAAGTACCAAATTCGTTCATCTCGACATATCTCACTAAATACTTGCTCAAAAATCTTGATTTGATTTCCAAAATTCATCAATTTCAGATATGAATCTAATTATATAACTGAAGCTAGAAATTGTATCACTTGAATTTCTGATATAAAATGTTCACCACTGTTATTTCCTATTTTTAAAATTATTTGTTGAATTTAAAATCCTTAACTATTTTTAAAAATCATCATCATGCCTTAACAACCAACTTTCCTTTAAATATCAAAGTCTAATATTAATTCTATTTGGAGTTTTGAATTTTTTTCTTAAATAAATCAAATCCTGTAAGAGGATATATGCATACAGTGACTTAGATTAACTCAGACATTCCACAAATTTAACATGCATTCACAGATAATATTCATTTAAACATATATAACATCACAGAACAATCCATCACATATATCAAGTCAATTATCAGATTTAAAGACTGTTTTTTTTAAAAATATTTACTCACCAATAAACAGAGCAGAGAACAGGGCAGAGCATTTTCCAGGCTTTTAAACTTTGATCTGGCAAAAGCTTTTGATTTTGTTTGTTATTGAAATTGAATCCTTGCATGCTTGTTAATAGTTGAAATCTGGAAGCTTGTTTAGTTGAATCTTTAACTTGAATTGCTCAGGTTGATTTGTTGCAGATTGAATCATCATTTTTGAAAATGCAGGTTGAAGCTTACTTTATAAATTTCAGAAAATATGAGGTTGTAGATTTGCTTTTCAGGATTTTCTTTTGAATTTAGAAAAGATGGAGAGAAAAAGAAGATGGTGGAAGAAGATTTCGAACTGAGAAAATGGATACAGGTTTCTCTATAAACATTTATTTATAAACTAAATTTTTAAACAAAAGATTTGCCACATGTATTTTTTTTAAGCTTACATGTGTCCTTTATCACTTAATTACCCTACACTTGTTACTACCAAGTGTTAATGTATTTACACATGTCCTTTTTAATATATTAAATAAATTTTTTATTTAATTTAAATGTTAATATAAAGCCTTTATACTTAATTTACTAATTAATAAACACTTATCTTAGTATATGTATATATAAACTATTTTTAGAGAAAATATTATAAAACCAAATACCCTTTGAAAAATATTTATATTTTAAAACCTTATTTACAAAAGTATTTATATATTTGTGCAATATGAATTTCTATTATTTATGTAATTGTGAAATTTAGTAATTTATGTATATATTACTTATGTTTACAACTATTCTAGTTTAAGAGATGTTAAAAAGAAAGGTTTAATTAAATCTATATATATTTATAACCACTTAAATTTAAACATTTCAAAAAATACAAAATAAAACTTTATTTAAACTATCATAATTAAAATAAACAATTATCTTATATTTTGAAAATAATGGAATTAATCTAAACTAAACTTTGAAAAATATTAATTTTAAAACAAAGCTTTAAATCATACTTTATACATATATAAATTATCAATAGATTAAATTAAATTCAAAACAATCCAAATTATAACATACACATACATATATATTACAATTTGAAAATACAATCTTTAATTTAAAACAAAAGATATTTCCATTCACAATATATATCAAATATATATATTATAAATAGAATAAAATTTTATTAGCTTTAACAAACAAGTCTTATCAATATTGCCAGATTAAATATTTATTAACCTTTAAAAGATTAAATTACCAAATTAAATTAAAATTATAAATAAAATTTATCAATCCAATTAAATTATCAATACTGATTATTAAATTTATATTGCTCAAAAACCCGGGATATCACAATCCCGGTCTCTTCGAATTCATTACCATCTTTTAAGCCAAGTTGTTCAAGTTAAACAATTTAATTTAAATTCAGGTTATCATATTCATATAGAAATTTTATCACAGATAGATAACTTACATTATCACAATTCATCCAAAACATCTCATATCACATAGCATCACAATCACATACCAAATATATCAATTAATCCAAGGCATTAAATATTATTCGATCACCCATAAGCAAGATTAATTAGATATACAATTTTTTTATTAATTTAACTTAATCTCCCAATAAATTAAATTAATTATTTTAATTATTTTTAAATCCTGCTTACTTAACATTAATTAATTACAACCCAATTAATTAATCATCCTTTAATTAATTATTCCTTAATTACATTAAATAATTATACTTAATAAATTTCATTAAGTGATTATTCTTTGTTAATTAAACTAATTAATTATCTTAAATTAATTATATTCATTAACTATCCCTTAATTTCTTATATTAATTTGACCTTTAATTAATTAATCACATTAATAAATTTATCCTTTAATTATTATTAAATAATTAACCTTCAATTATTAAGTAATTAATCTCTAATTAAGTTTATTAACAAATTGTCCTTTAATTTATCATAATTAATTAATAAATTACATTACTTAATAATCCTTTAAGTAAATTAAGTAATTAATCCTTTATCAACTATATTAAGTAATTATCCTTTAATTATTTTCATTAATCAATTCTTTCTTAATTATCATTTAAATCTTTTTAATAACCTTTGGAATTAATTATCATCAACCAATTAACTTAAACCCTTAAGTTAATTAACCTTTTAAAAAAAAACATTTTGTCTCCTTAATTAACTCCTTAATTACATTATTAAGTTTATTTTAAATAAACTTTTAAAACAAAGGTTAAAACAACCTTTAAACAGCTCCAACATAGATAAACATTAATTTTCACAAAGAAATGGTTTTAAGAAATTGTTTTTAAGTAAACTTTATTTTTGTTTAAAAGCTTGAAAAACTGTTTTTATCTTATTTCCCAAACCCGAGCCACATTCTCAATTACCCGAGCCCTACTTCGGGTTACTCACATTTCTTTTGCTTCGAGATATTTCGTGAAAAACTCGAGTCAATCCCGATAATACTGCTTCTTCCCCAACGTATGCACGAACCATATCTTGTGCACGTGCACAATCATTCCGGTCACCTCCGACCAACGTCGAGACCATCCACAAGTCATCAACGACCATCCTCTCTCATCCGATCACCCAGATCACCCCAACGACGTCGAACTCGAAAACGAGGCACCCAACACATCCTGGAACGAACCCGATCATCAAAGTTCACCTCGATACGCCGATTATGACCACCGGACTCCACGCCATCACGACCCAAGCTGCCCTGATGACCCACGCAACTTTTCCCCTCGGTGCGATCGACTCCAGTGTCCTATCGACGTCGAACATGTTCCAAACCTATGTTGACTAAAACCGGGTCTAAAACCCTAGTTTACCCTATTCCGGCCACCACGATCCAAAATAAAATACGATCACAATTTTGCCGAAGACGTCAGACCCCCAGACAACTTCGACCAAGATCCCAATGAAGTTCACCATACCGATCACCAGATATTTGTGAAAACCACAAAATCAAACAATTTCGATTATCACAGAGGATACTAAACTAAAAATTTTGATTCAGGTTTCTAAATTCGACATATGCCATTACAATTTTGTTTATGACTTTGAATCATAAATTTAAAATATTTGATTTTAAGCCAAAATTAGATCATTCCTGTATTCTTTTGTTTTTGAAATATTTCCTAAACATAAAACTCTGAAACTATTTTTAAAATCCATATAACACTAAGCTAATCATATTTCATTTATAAATCATAACCAAATTATGAAATTTTGAGAAGATATGAGTTTTTAAATCAAGCTGGAGTCTAGAAATAACAGAGATCTTATATTATATAGGGACTTTGTTCAGGCATTTATCTTATTTTAAACCCTGAACAACAAGAACAGAACAATTATCTTGCAAACAGACATGCACACACATTCAATTCATATATACACATATGATCATATAAAACAATTATGTAATCACTTATCACTAATTTACTTCAAGATCACTGCATGCAACCAAACTGAAATAAATCAAAAGCTTATTTTACTCACATTTATATCCTGAAGCAGAGAACAGATTTTGATGATGATCTGGAAATGCTTTTGTTTTCCTAAAACTTGTATTTGATTCTGATCTTAGCTTGAATCTGACGTGGTTGAGTTGATCTTTAATTTCCAGATCAAAAGCTTGAAACAGAGATGATCTGCTAGATTACAGGTTGAAGCTTGTTTTGTTGATTTTAAGATTTGAAAAAAAAATGCTACAGGCTTTAGGCTTTTCACTTGAGTTTAAAAATGGTTTACAGGTTTTAATTTGATCCGGTGATTTGTTTTACAGGTTTGATTTTTGTGTTTTCTTTGTTTTAGAAATGAGAATAGGAAAAGAATTGAAGGGAGAAGATATATGTTTATATAAGCTTAATTGTGATTTATTAAAACTTAAAGAAAATAAAATTACAAAGATGACACTTGTTACATTAGTTAACATTTGTCAATTTCATTTTTTAATCTTATTACACATGTATTTAACATGATTTAAAGGCTAACACTTGTAAGTATTCATTCTTATTTTTAAAATGTTAAATTAAAGCTTTTGTATTGTTTTTTCCTAAATTATAAATACCTTTCTTAATTTATATAAATAAACCCTTTTAAAGAAAATAAAATAAAAACTAATTATATTCTAAATAAAGTCACATATAATATATTTAAAAATCCAAAATATAATTAAGATATATATCTTTTAAATTTCAAATTTAAATCCAAACTTCAAATTCAAATTCAATTTCAATTTCAATTTAAAAATCCAATTTAAAATCAACTCATATATATATTTAAACAACACATGATTAGTTTGAAAATAATAATTCTATTTTTAAAATCTATTTATAAAACAACACATTATTTTAAAAGAATAATTTGCCAATTTTAAATAATTATATTAGGAGATTATCAAATAAATATTTATCCCGATATAAATATTTAGTATCAGATTTATTTGTTCAACTTATAAATCAGTGTTTTCAATAGTTAAAGTCAGATAATTATCCAATTATCTGATGCTCAAAAATCCGGGTTATCACATTCCTCCCCCCTTTAAATCTTTTCATCCTCGAAAAGGAAGCCAAAATTTTATTAAAATACTTAATATCATAAAAGTTTCCTATTTGAATATTTTAAAACACTTTAAAATCTATATAATATTGCCAAAATAGTTTTATAAAAATATCATTTTATAACTCGATGTTTTAACAAGTCCATCCTTGTTCCCACAGAAATTTGGTCATACGTTGATCAGACGTAGGACTGAAAATCTATAAGTACTTAGCAGACCCATTTTCAACACCCAGTGAAAATACTTTGGAAAATAATTTATTGAAAATATAGAAAATGTGACGCCCCACCTCTATACCCATGCTAACCAAGAACACTACGATGTAGTGCTGTCAATTAGCGCGGAGAATAAGGCTGTGGAGGAGCGACCATCCATGTAACTTCTTTGTGCGAGCACCGATACGTCAGATAGAATAGAATGCATATCTTTTAAGGAGGAAATCCGACATACTGATACAAACACAAAGCTATCACACGGTGGCTATATATAATCCTCGGAAAACAAACATAGAAATAATCATAACATAAATCAGTCACAAACATCCATATCACAAAGGCGGAAGAAGATATGAATAAATATATAACACATGAAAGTGTACATCAGAGTAGTGGTCAGGAAGATCCACGATAATACAAAAGAATAGCATCACGTGCTATACAAAAGAATAAGTACACAACATAGAGTCTATATCTCAAAGGTGCACATCCAAAAACTACAAATCTAGGTAGTTAGCCAAAAGTCAGAATAATCCTGAAGAGAAGTTAAGCAGAAGCACCTGTAACATCTCGGTCTGACCCGAGTATTATTTATAAGAAAATAATAAACGGATCAGTCTAACTATAAATATCAGATGTTATGGTATACAGTAAAAGGCATGACATGAACATGTAATAACCATAGCGACATACTACTATAAGTATGTAAATGATAATCAACAAAAGATTAATCAATATCACAAGAATCTTCTCAAAGATAAAATAGGGTATCATACCCTAAACTTGTATTCATAACAAGTCAATAACACATGAATTCACCAATGCACAAAAACTGATATCATATCAATGAAAATCATGAAAATTGGTGAAGCACAAAATTCCAGAAATCATCATCAGAAATCCAGAAAACACATAAAGGGGGGGAGGCCTAACACATGAATGGGAGCATGAAAACTCACCTACGCGTAAACACATGACGAGAAGTTATCTCATGGAAGCTATCCATTAAATTTTCACACAGGAATGGCCCGAAGACCGTAGGAAATGTGATGGCGAAACATCACATAATCGGGGTATAGTCTCCCACGTAGACAAAGAGACATCGCTCAATCGCTAGTCTAAATCACAAAAATGATCGTCATGATCATAAGGAAGTGTCAATCACACCAAGCTAGTAAATATATGAGTTTAGCTTTGTAACGACCCGTATTTTTACGGATCGTCAAGTTCGTCAAAATCTGGAATTTTTGCATTTTTAAGTCATTTCAGATTTTTTAGGGAAATTTGTCTAAGTGCTAGGTCGGCAGGGCAAGTTAGCGACCTAAGAGTTTCGGTGAGCTAAGTGCTAGGTCGGCAGGGCAAGTTAGCGACCTAAGAGTTTCGGTGAGCTAAGTGCTAGGTCGGCAGGGCAAGTTAGCGACCTAGTGGTTCCGAGTTAGCGACCTAGAGGTTACTGGGGGTGTGGTTAGGTCGGCTGGGAAAGTTAGCGACCTAGTGGTTCCGAGTTAGCGACCTAGTATATTAGCTTGTTAGCGACCTAAGGTATTAGCTTGTTAGCGACCTAAGGTATTAGCTTGTTAGCGACCTAGTGTATTAGCTTGTTAGCGACCTAAGGTATTAGCTTGTTAGCGACCTAAGGTATTAGCTTGTTAGCGACCTAAGGTATTAGCTTGTTAGCGACCTAAGGTATTAGCTTGTTAGCGACCTAAAGAGTTGCCGTGTTAGCGACCTAAGGAGATAGGTCGCATAAGTGTTAGGTCGTAGCAGTGTTAGGTCGCGTAGGTTGCTAAGTTGTTAGGTCGCTAGGATAGTTCAAGTGTTAGGTCGCGTGTTGTTTTAGGTCGTCTTGTGTTAGGTCGCAACCCAACTGAGTCTTAGGTAGTTAAGTCGATAGGTTGTTAGGTCGCTGGGTTTCCTAAGTGTTAGGTCGCTGAGGAGTTAAGTCGTGCATCTGTTAGGTCGGAGAGTCTTAGGTCGGAGAGGCTTAGGTCGGAAACGACCTAGGGAGATAGCCGAGTTAAGCGACTGAAGGAAATTTCTGCTATAAATAGGAGGAGTTGTTCTCACTTTTTGGGATCCGGATTTTGAAGCGACGAAGTGCTGCCATTTTGAGAGCTCGACATCTACACTTCTTCACTTCTTTTCTCCACTCTAATCTAGTGCTTCCATCCATCCAAATCGAAGATCAAGATTGAAGATTCAAGAGCTTAGATTGAAGATCTTCATCTTTTCAAGAGAGATTTCTTCATTTGGAAGCGGATTTGTGGTAGATCTAGCTTCATCCTTCGCTGTCCAGATCTGAAGTGTGTTGATTTGAGGTTGTTTAGGTGATTTGGTGAGTGGTGATTATCTCTCACACGGATCCAAAGGAGTATATCGGATTGTTGGCTCGATTTGATGTTAAAATAGAGATTTCCATGCATTTTCTTCATCCTATGTGTAGATCCATGTAGATCCATTGTTCATGATGATGTTGCATCCATTTTATCATATGTTAACCTATGCAAGTTCATTCATCAAGTTTGTAGAGATATAATCCATGTTTTCATGCTTATTGGACTTTCAACTCTTTAATTACGAAAATGCCATTATTGTTATAATTGTCTACTTAGATCATTTTTGAATGCTTGATTGCTTGGATTGATGTTTGATTTGATTGATTATTATGAACTAGATGATTGATGATTAGATTTAGACCGAAGACGATTCAAAAGCTAAGGGAAAGGCTCTTGAATTGGAAAAGCTGCTCGTGGCATATGTAGCGGGATGATGAAGCTCTTATGCATAGATTTGATGATATGTTGAGATGGGGCTTTGCGAGGATGTAATGAAGCGAGGCAATTATATGATGAAGACTTGGTCTAATCCAGACGGGATCATTCCAAGCATGTTGATAACTCGGTGATATGATTCGAGTTGAGGATAATGAATGGATATGAGAATAGTCGTCGAGGAGGATGACTAGGAGGCTTGGATAGCATCGTTGTTGAAGGTTCTAGCATGCTCTAAGCAAGGGTACGTTTGGGCAGATTCGATAGTCCCAACGGCCAACTGTTGATGGTCGAGTACTCTGGGCAGATTCGATAGTCCTAGGCACGGGCTGCGACGACGTGCGGGAGTTATGTCTAGAACCGGGGTTTCCATTAGCCCTTGACGGACGGCTGAAAGAATGTGCCGGTCATTCAATTAACGGTGATATCGAAGCAATGATAACAGTGATAGCCAGAGTCATGGATGTTTGGTTGTATCGTCATTCGGACTCAAGAGCGGTATTTTCTGGGTGCTTATCTGATTTAGGCCTTGGTACTTGGAAAACATCGCCCTTGACTCGAGTGATAGTAGCTTTACTTTAGATTGTATGCTCTGCTATGTTTGTTTCTACTTAGTGTGTGTCTGGGGGCTATCACTGTAGAATGAGGTTGGAGTGGGAGGGTTGTATTCCTATTCCTTTTCCTTTATGCTCTTTTGGTATGTTGTTAGTTAATTTACTGCTCACTAAGACTGTTGTCTGACTCAAGGCTTTATGTTTCAATTCTTATTGCCTTGGGCTGTTCGTCCATTTTGGGACGGGCAGACTAGGTAGCAGGTGACAGGTGCTGTTCTCTTCTCACGATGCTGATATCGAAGACGAGCTAGAGGGTTGCATATTATCTTCTTATATGTACTGGATATTCCGCTGTTTTGTATTCTCTGAGAGATATGTAGTGAGGCTTGATGTATTGACTATGTGGATGCTTGTATTCAACTATTATGGAGTTTTATATGATGTCACTTTGTTCTGTAAAGCTTCACTATACTTATGTTCTATTGTATTTTGTCCATGCGCTGTGAGTAATACGATAGATTCTGTTATTTTAAATTCTTACCTTGACAATCGTCCATGGTCGCCTGGCACACTTTACAGCGCTTTATCTCTAGATTCGGTGCAGGGGTCATGGGCGGTCGTCACATTTGGTATCAGAGCATTGGTTAATCGATTTTACCCAACGCTCGCTGAAGTAACTACGTATGAGAGACGTAATTGTATTTTGATGGATGAATACTATATATAATATAGTAGCTTGGTAGAGTTTGAGTCTTTTATGCAGTTGTTTCTCTAGATGTTCTAATCATTCCTTTTTATAGATATTGAGAATGAGTCGAAGAGGGAGACCAGCTGCTAGGGAAGGCCGTGCTACTGAAGAGACTGCTGATTATGCAGCCATGTTCGAAGCTATGATGACTTCGATCATGAGAAGGATACCAGTTCCGGGGGCAGCAGTTGATGTTGGAGTTCGAGTCCAAACTCCGAAACCAGTGGATTTTGCTAAGCTGTGCAAGGATTATACTGCTCTTGGAGGGAAGGTTTTCTTGGGAACAGAATCTACCATTGAGGTCCAGAGGTGGATAGATGCTTGTAGAAGGATCTTTGGTGATTTGGGAATTGATGATGCAACTAAGAGGAAGTTGGCATCAAGGCAGCTTCAAGGGAGAGCTTCTGATTGGTGGAACTCTATTTCCATCACTACTCCGGAAGAAGAGATTACTTGGGAGCAATTCCAAGC
Source organism: Allium fistulosum (assembly GCA_030737815.1). Classification (NCBI taxonomy): domain Eukaryota; kingdom Viridiplantae; phylum Streptophyta; class Magnoliopsida; order Asparagales; family Amaryllidaceae; genus Allium; species Allium fistulosum. Next base: position 76,605,146 of record CM060908.1, on the reverse strand, counting down.
TAGATTTGAAGCTAAGTTCATTTCTACAGCTCAGAAGTCTGTTCTGTTCAAGAAGTTTGTAGAGCTCAAGCAGGGTGGAAGATCTGTTCTTGAGTATGTTTCTGAGTTTGAAGCTTTGTCCAAGTATGCCCGGTCGTATATTGAATCTGCTTATCAGAAGAATGAGAAGTTTGTGACCGGCTTGGATAGTTATCTTGGGAGACAATTAGTGGATCATTTGGACGATTCATTTGAGAAGCTTGTGGAGAAAGCTCTTAGGCATGAGAGTCTGTTTCCTAAGGAAGGACCTGTTGTTGCTGTTACCAAGGGAGAATCTAAACCACAGCAGGGTGGAAACCAGAAGAGGAAGCAGCAGCAGCAAAAGGGTAAGGATGGCCAGAAGAAGCCGAAGGGCGAGGTGACTTGCTACAATTGTCAGCAGAAGGGCCATTTCTCTAAGGATTGTAAGAATCCGAAGGCACCGATGAAGTGCCACAACTGTGACAAGCCGGGGCATTTCAGGAAGAATTGTCCAGAACCGAGGAAGGACAGGCAGATTGTGCAAGCCTATGCTTTAGGAGCTGTCCCGTCGTCTTCGAAAGCTCCTACTGCTGAAGAGAAGGGAAAGAGTGTGGTTGTTCAAGGTACTCTTTTCCTATGTGGTATTCCAGTTAGAGTTTTGTTTGATACTGGAGCATCGCATTCGTTTGTTTGTAATGAACTAGTAGGCCGGTTAGGTTTGGAACCGGATATTGTTGATAGGCCATTGGTTGTGACTAATCCAGTTGGGGGTTCGTCTTGTTTGTGTATGTTATGCCGTGGTCTAGTTGTATCGAGTCATGGTTGCTCTTTTGTTTGTGATTGCTTTGTTCTGAACTTTGCGGGGTTCGGAATTATCTTGGGTATGGACTGGCTTAGGAAGTATGCGGCTAAGGTTGATTGTGAGAGGCTGGAGGTGACAGTCGAGAATGTGGAAGGGCGAAAGATTGTGATACGATGTAAGCATGAGGAAGGCGTCTTCATGAGCTTCATGTATTCGCTAGTTGTTCCACGGGATGGACTGTCTTTAGTGCCGATCGCAAATAGATTCGAGGATGTCTTTGACGAAGTCAAAGGGTTGCCGCCGCATAGAGAGATCGAGTTTCGTATAGATCTAGTTGAAGGAGCCAGACCTGTTGTGATGCCTCTTAGGCGGATGGCGCCTAGGGAACAGCAGGAGTTGAGGGTGCAAGTTGATGATCTTTTGCAGAAAGGATTCATTCGGCGTAGTGTGTCCGAGTGGGGTGCACCAGTTGTGTTTGCAACCAAGGCAGATGGATCGTTGAGATTGTGTGTGGATTATCGTGGGCTGAATAAGGTGACTAAGAAGAACAAGTATCCATTGCCGAGAATAGATGACTTGTTTGATCAGCTTCACGAGGCTAAGGTGTTTTCTCAAATGGATTTGGCAACGGGATTTCACCAGTTAAGAGTAGCTAAGGATAGTGTGCCGAAGACTGCTTTTAGGACACCATCCGGTTTCTTTGAGTGGCTGGTAATGCCGTTTGGATTGACTAACGCGCCAGCATATTTTGTGGATCTTATGAATAGAGTGTTCAGAGATCAGTTGAACAAGTTTGTACTTGTGTTCGTGGATGATATTCTGATTTATTCCAGAACGGAAGAAGAGCACAAGACGCACTTGCGTATTGTTTTGGAGATCTTACGGAAACATCAGCTGAAGGCTAAGTTTTCGAAGTGTCACTTCTGGAAGAGTGAAGTGAGGTTCTTAGGCCATGTGATTTCTGGAAATGGAATAGCGGTTGATCCCGCTAAGGTGGTAGCAATCCAGGATTGGGTTAGACCTAAGAATGCATCTGATGTGAGAAGTTTTCTTGGATTAGCAGGATATTATCGACGGTTTATCAAAGACTTCTCCAAGATAGCTGCACCGTTAACAGGATTGACGAAGAAGAACCAAGTGTTCAGTTGGAATGCTAAGTGTGAGCAAGCCTTCGGAATCCTGAAAGAGAGATTGACGAGTGCTCCTGTTTTGACTATTCCAAGTGGGAATGATGAGATGGTGGTTTACACCGATGCATGTGGTACTGGACTTGGAGCAGTGCTGATGCAGAAGGATAAAGTTGTTGCGTATGCTAGTCGACAACTGAAGCCGCATGAAAAGAATTACCCAACTCATGATTTGGAGTTAGCGGCGATTGTATTTGCTCTGAAGATGTGGAGGCATTATCTGTTGGGAGTTCGATTCGAGTTGTTTACGGATCATAAGTCGTTGAAGTATCTTTTCTCCCAGAAGGATTTGAATCTTCGGCAGCAACGTTGGCTAGAGTTTTTAGCATCATATGATTTTGGTATAGCTTATACTCCGGGAAAAGGTAACGCAGTGGCTGATGCGTTAAGTCGAAGACATGCAGGATTGGGAGCCATGTTTTCTGAATGGAAGAGTCTCGAGTATTTAGCTGGATTTGACTTCAGGCCTAGATGCGAATTGGAACCTGAAATGTTGGCAAACTTATCGATAAGACCGACTCTTGTGGAAAGGATTGGCGAGAGTCAAAAGCGAGATGATAAGCTTGTCAAGATTATCCGTGAATTGGAATCTGGATTGGAGCCAGAAAAGGATAAAGGATTCGAGGTCGATAGAGAAGGTTGGCTTCGAAAGCAAGGACGACTAGTGGTTCCCGATATAGATGAATTGAGGAGTGAAGTTCTGAAGGAAAGTCATCACTCGAAGTTGACAATTCATCCAGGTGGAAATAAGATGTATCGGGATATGAAGAGAACCTACTACTGGGAAGGCATGAAGAAGGATGTTGGAGATTTCATTTCCAAGTGTATGAACTGTCAGTTGGTAAAGGCTGAACAGAAGAAGCCAAGTGGATTGCTTCAACCCTTAGAAGTTCCTACATGGAAGTGGGAACAAGTGTCGATGGATTTTATTGATGGATTGCCTAGAACCAGGACGGGAAATGAAGGGATTTGGGTCATTGTGGATCGTCTGACTAAGAGTGCACGATTCATTCCTGTTCGATCAACTAGGACTGCATCAAAGTTGGCTGAGTTGTATGTTAAGTGGATAGTTCGATTCCATGGTATTCCGAAGAGTATAGTGAGCGACCGAGATCCATTGTTCACTAGTGGATTTTGGAAAAGCTTCCAGGAAGTTTTGGGAACCGAGTTGTGTTTAAGTACAGCTTATCACCCTCAAACAGATGGTCAGACTGAGAGAGTCAACCGAGTTTTGGAAGATCTCCTCAGAGCCTGTGTTTTGGATTTCGGAGGATCATGGGAAGATCACCTTCATTTGGTGGAGTTTGCGTACAACAACAGTTACCAGTCAAGTATTGGTATGGCACCGTATGAGGCGTTGTATGGAAGACCGTGTAACTCTCCAACATGTTGGTTGGAAACTGGAGAAAAGCTGATGCTTGGGCCAGAGATGATTCGGCAGACTTCAGATTGTATAGAGATCATTCGGCAACGAATGAAAGCAGCCCAAGATCGTCAGAAGGGTTATGCTGATAAGCGTCGGAAGGATTTGGAATTCGACGTAGGAGATATGGTTTTTGTGAAGATTTCTCCACTGAAGAATGTTATCCGATTCGGGAAGAAAGGTAAATTGACTCCGAGATTTGTTGGACCATTCCCGATTATTGAGCGAATTGGAAAGCTCGCCTATAGATTGGAATTACCAGAAAAGATGTCGGGTGTGCACAATGTTTTTCATGTATCTTATCTACGGAAGTATGTGCACGACTCGAATACAGTGGTTTCTGCTGATAGCTGTGAAGACTTAGAAGTTGATCCAGTTGATAGAAGACCTCGTAAGCCGCTTCGTGTTGTTGAAACCGACACGAAACAGCTTAGGAGGAAGGTAGTTAAGTTGCTCAAGATACAATGGAGTGATGATGATAACGACTGTACGTGGGAAGTGGAAGAGAGGATGAAGGCAGCTCATCCTGAACTCTTCAAGGTATGACCCTAAGGTGTCGTCTCATCTCGCGATATTGTAACTTGTTCTAAGTTTTAGAATTCTGTACGCTAAGTTAGAATTGGATGCATGGTTTGTTGATTGTTATGGATGGTAGGCGTACAGAATAGTTTTGATTGCTTGGGATTTCGGGGGCGAAATTCCTAAGGGGGAGAGAATGTAACGACCCGTATTTTTACGGATCGTCAAGTTCGTCAAAATCTGGAATTTTTGCATTTTTAAGTCATTTCAGATTTTTTAGGGAAATTTGTCTAAGTGCTAGGTCGGCAGGGCAAGTTAGCGACCTAAGAGTTTCGGTGAGCTAAGTGCTAGGTCGGCAGGGCAAGTTAGCGACCTAAGAGTTTCGGTGAGCTAAGTGCTAGGTCGGCAGGGCAAGTTAGCGACCTTGTGGTTTCGAGTTAGCGACCTAGAGGTTACTGGGGGTGTGGTTAGGTCGGCTGGGAAAGTTAGCGACCTAGTGGTTCCGAGTTAGCGACCTAGTATATTAGCTTGTTAGCGACCTAAGGTATTAGCTTGTTAGCGACCTAAGGTATTAGCTTGTTAGCGACCTAGTGTATTAGCTTGTTAGCGACCTAAGGTATTAGCTTGTTAGCGACCTAAGGTATTAGCTTGTTAGCGACCTAAGGTATTAGCTTGTTAGCGACCTAAAGAGTTGCCGTGTTAGCGACCTAAGGAGATAGGTCGCATAAGTGTTAGGTCGTAGCAGTGTTAGGTCGCGTAGGTTGCTAAGTTGTTAGGTCGCTAGGATAGTTCAAGTGTTAGGTCGCGTGTTGTTTTAGGTCGTCTTGTGTTAGGTCGCAACCCAACTGAGTCTTAGGTAGTTAAGTCGATAGGTTGTTAGGTCGCTGGGTTTCCTAAGTGTTAGGTCGCTGAGGAGTTAAGTCGTGCATCTGTTAGGTCGGAGAGTCTTAGGTCGGAGAGGCTTAGGTCGGAAACGACCTAGGGAGATAGCCGAGTTAAGCGACTTAAGGAAATTTCTGCTATAAATAGGAGGAGTTGTTCTCACTTTTTGGGATCCGGATTTTGAAGCGACGAAGTGCTGCCATTTTGAGAGCTCGACATCTACACTTCTTCACTTCTTTTCTCCACTCTAATCTAGTGCTTCCATCCATCCAAATCGAAGATCAAGATTGAAGATTCAAGAGCTTAGATTGAAGATCTTCATCTTTTCAAGAGAGATTTCTTCATTTGAAGCGGATTTGTGGTAGATCTAGCTTCATCCTTCGCTGTCCAGATCTGAAGTGTGTTGATTTGAGGTTGTTTAGGTGATTTGGTGAGTGGTGATTATCTCTCACACGGATCCAAAGGAGTATATCGGATTGTTGGCTCGATTTGATGTTAAAATAGAGATTTCCATGCATTTTCTTCATCCTATGTGTAGATCCATGTAGATCCATTGTTCATGATGATGTTGCATCCATTTTATCATATGTTAACCTATGCAAGTTCATTCATCAAGTTTGTAGAGATATAATCCATGTTTTCATGCTTATTGGACTTTCAACTCTTTAATTACGAAAATGCCATTATTGTTATAATTGTCTACTTAGATCATTTTTGAATGCTTGATTGCTTGGATTGATGTTTGATTTGATTGATTATTATGAACTAGATGATTGATGATTAGATTTAGACCGAAGACGATTCAAAAGCTAAGGGAAAGGCTCTTGAATTGGAAAAGCTGCTCGTGGCATATGTAGCGGGATGATGAAGCTCTTATGCATAGATTTGATGATATGTTGAGATGGGGCTTTGCGAGGATGTAATGAAGCGAGGCAATTATATGATGAAGACTTGGTCTAATCCAGACGGGATCATTCCAAGCATGTTGATAACTCGGTGATATGATTCGAGTTGAGGATAATGAATGGATATGAGAATAGTCGTCGAGGAGGATGACTAGGAGGCTTGGATAGCATCGTTGTTGAAGGTTCTAGCATGCTCTAAGCAAGGGTACGTTTGGGCAGATTCGATAGTCCCAACGGCCAACTGTTGATGGTCGAGTACTCTGGGCAGATTCGATAGTCCTAGGCACGGGCTGCGACGACGTGCGGGAGTTATGTCTAGAACCGGGGTTTCCATTAGCCCTTGACGGACGGCTGAAAGAATGTGCCGGTCATTCAATTAACGGTGATATCGAAGCAATGATAACAGTGATAGCCAGAGTCATGGATGTTTGGTTGTATCGTCATTCGGACTCAAGAGCGGTATTTTCTGGGTGCTTATCTGATTTAGGCCTTGGTACTTGGAAAACATCGCCCTTGACTCGAGTGATAGTAGCTTTACTTTAGATTGTATGCTCTGCTATGTTTGTTTCTACTTAGTGTGTGTCTGGGGGCTATCACTGTAGAATGAGGTTGGAGTGGGAGGGTTGTATTCCTATTCCTTTTCCTTTATGCTCTTTTGGTATGTTGTTAGTTAATTTACTGCTCACTAAGACTGTTGTCTGACTCAAGGCTTTATGTTTCAATTCTTATTGCCTTGGGCTGTTCGTCCATTTTGGGACGGGCAGACTAGGTAGCAGGTGACAGGTGCTGTTCTCTTCTCACGATGCTGATATCGAAGACGAGCTAGAGGGTTGCATATTATCTTCTTATATGTACTGGATATTCCGCTGTTTTGTATTCTCTGAGAGATATGTAGTGAGGCTTGATGTATTGACTATGTGGATGCTTGTATTCAACTATTATGGAGTTTTATATGATGTCACTTTGTTCTGTAAAGCTTCACTATACTTATGTTCTATTGTATTTTGTCCATGCGCTGTGAGTAATACGATAGATTCTGTTATTTTAAATTCTTACCTTGACAATCGTCCATGGTCGCCTGGCACACTTTACAGCGCTTTATCTCTAGATTCGATGCAGGGGTCATGGGCGGTCGTCACAAGCTTCATGTCCCATAACCACTTGCTTAACTTAAATATTTACGAACAAGCTGTAAATCTTCACTAGGAAATTGTCACAAAAAGGGTTCAATCGAACAAGTCCAAGAGCTAACCGACGAAGTGAACGCAAGCGTTTCATACCACTCGTTTTACTAAGTCGTTTAAGTCGATTTCTCATTCGAGTGAAGTAAAGGCTTGTATATACTAGTAGATTGAAAATCGGTTTGAGAAAACGAACTTTTGATATTTAAAATAGTGTTGAAATCGCTTTGATGAAAGAGTTTTGATATTTACTATTAGTATTGAAACCTTCATATATCTTTAAAATGACAAGTCATTAAAACGATTGTAGAAACAAATCAATTCACGTTCGAAGACGTGAGTAAAGTCCAAAGAAGTCAATCCCAAACCATCAAAGTAGAAATTCTGATAAATGCTTTGTCAGATAAGATTGCCTACGCAGAGTAATTCGGGGTTCGACCTGAACGACTTAACTGGGGGATAAGTCGGAGACGACCTACGACTTAAGGTTTAACTCGCGAACGACTTAACTTGGCCTGGGGATTATAGGTCGGCAACGACCTAACGTTTTGCCTGGGGATTTTAGGTCGGCAACGACCTAAGACTTAACAAAATTCGAGCGACTTAGTGATTTGCCTTGGAATTTTAGGTCGGCGACGACCTAAGACTTAAAGCTGTTTCGACCTACGACTTATTTCCCTGCGACCTAAGCTAGAACGACCTAAGCACGCAAGCGACCTAAGTCCTAACTCGGGGACGACCTAAGATGTTAACTCGTGGACGACCTATGGCTTTAACTCCTGAACGACTTATCATTTTGCCTGGAAATTATAGGTCGGCAACGACCTAAGACTTCGCCTGGAGGTTATAGGTCGGCAACGACCTAAGACTTAGAGACTTTTCAACACGCGAGCTAGCAGCCTGGACGACCTAAGGAGTTAACTCGTGGACGACCTAGGGATGGCCAGAAACGACTTAAGGCCAGAAAAATCACCAAAACGCTGAAAATTGAAGTTTTTCGCCAATCCAATCCAAACCAAATGCAAATGTTGATGCAAATGCAATAGGGGATCATTCCCAACAGTCCAAGATAGATATAGGCAAGATGTGAGATCAAAAATCTCACCTTTTCACGGAATTTGATGAAGAAGGAGATTTGAGAGCAAAGCAAGAACACCAACAAGCTTGAATCAATGGTCTTCACGTGAATTTGATGTTGAATCTCGGATTTGCAATGGAATTTGTGTTTGGAGTTTTAATTTCCACTTCCCACCACCATTTTTGAGAAAGCTTCAAGTGTTTTGATAGAGTGAGGAAGATGGTTGGGCTGAACTAAAGGGGTGCAGTCCAAACCAAAGTCAAAGGCGGGAAAAAGTGTTGAAAATTTCACTATCTCCAAACATATCGAAGTTTACACTCAAAAAGATCGCAAACGTCATTTTGAACTCAATGGGGGTGGTCTCGAGTCCTAATTTGACCGTATGCAAAAAGTATCTTTTCGGACTAACATCCGACTAACGATAAAATATTTAAATAAAATATTTAAATATAGAATCGATAGATATGCGGGTTGTTACAGAAAACATTTTTGAAATCGAGGAAATATCTTTGGTAAGAAGGCTCTGGAAATCATCACCCCCATCCATGGTCACAGTTACATCACGGGTTACGTTGCCATCGCAGCAAAAGTCCATGTAACTGTTGACAGCATGGAACCCACAATAGATCACAGTTACATTCCAGGGTTACGTTGCCATCGCAGCAAAAGTCCATGTAACTGTTGGCTCTCAGCGGCACACACGATTTCGCTGTCAAAATGAAACTTCTCCACTCTACATAGGTCTCAGTCTACCGATATAGAATCAAACGCAGACTGTTGGCTCTCAGCGGCACACAAGACTTTCGCTATGTTACCATAGTGTCGCAGTCTACCGATATAAAATCAAACGCAGACTGTTGGCTCTCAGCGGCTCACACGACTTTCGATATGGTCTGCAGTAGATCGCAGCGACATTGAGTTACATTGTCGTCATAGCATAACCCAAATGCCTTTGTGGGCACCAGCCCCTCGACTTTCGCTACACAATTAATCCTCAGGAACTAGTTTTGTCTGGACTCCTCATAGGATCAACTTTAGAATCCCCCCTTGGGGTTCAAGGCAGTACCACCCTGTGGTACTCCTGAGAAGTTCATTTCAAGGGAGCGCCTTTTTCCCCAGAGCTATTCTCAAAACATTTTATACTATACACTTATAGTATCTTCAAATCATATCCTTTATGATTTATATCAAAATCTCCTTTACACAAAATCGATTCCCAAAATCGATAATTCTCAAACTAGGCTTTCCAAATTCCCAAAATTGATTTTCCCAAAAATCAAAAGCCTTTTCCAAATTATATAGGTTCCCAAAACCTTTTCCCAAAATCCTCATAAGATCCTTTATATATATATATATATATATATAACTTTGAAAATCTTTGGATCCTTTCAAACTTTGTATAAAACCTCTTTTATACTTCAAATGTTTTCAAAACCCTTTTCTTCTGGCAATAATTCAACAAGGGAAGATTTATCTTATATAACAAGGATATATAACTTTATTTTATTTCAAATCAAATATTCAAAATTGATTACTCTTTTATAAAGTTATTTACCATATCACTTTTCTATAAAATGAGTTCTAATCACAGAAATATTCAACTCCTATTTTATTTCATCATATATTTCACAAAATATACTTTTCATTTCAAAAAAACATTTTACAGCTTTTATCCACAAATTTTCAATATCAATTTCATTCAAATCCGTACGATGTACACATATCATCCGTACGCAATATCAATCTGATCGCTCTTCGATCACACAATTTCTCTTTCGAACTAGTATCGTTCACCCGACTTTCTAGTGCGGACTCAGATCTGGTTTCTTGATCAGAAACCGTCATTCTCCTTGCATAGTCACAACTATGATAGAGAATATCCAGAACCAATCAAAAATCCATATCCAGGTTCGCCGTCGAAAATCGAGCGAAAAATCCCAACTCGGATCGATAATACTATCTCGAAATTCTGTGCTCGAATCTGGATCAAATCACTATGCGAATAGAATAATATACGTATATCCTACGTATTTATCTTTATTGGTTATTAGCCCAATCAATTTTCTTTTCTATTCATATTTCCTTTAATTCCATTCATTTATTCTCAATTGCTTCCATTTCCAATTGAGTTATTACTTTAATTACAAACAGTTTGAACTCTGACCAATTTAAATTTAAAAATAGCTTGAAAAAGTTTAAAATTGATAAGTAATTGAAAAATAGTTATTAGTTTGTAAAATAGCTGTAAAATAGTTAAATAGTTATAAAATAGTTAGATAATTGCAAAATAGTTTTTAAAATAGTGATTAGATATAAGTAATTGAAAAATAGTAATTAGTTTATAAGACAGTTTCAAAATAGTTAAATAGTTCCAAAATAATTGTAAAATAAGTATAAGAGAGTTTGGGGTTTAAGAAGAAAGATTTGTATAGTAAATAGTTTGGAAAAATATATTTGTATTAAAACAATTTATTTTGAAAATAATCCAGAGCCAAAATGTTTAATTTCCCAATCTCCATTTCCAATTAATTTCCCATCAATTCAATTTAAATTCCACTTCCATCTAAATTGACTCAATACTTCAATTTCCATTGAAATTGATTTAATCTCAATTCAAGTTGAATTACCCTCAATTTCTTTCCAAATTCAGATCAAATTCCATTTGATTTTTAAACTTATTCAACTTTAATCACAATTCCAAATTATTTCAAATCAACCTTTATTTTTAATTTAACAACTTAAATCTTTAAACCATTTAATTCTGAATCCAAATTCCAAAATTCCATTTTAAAATTATCTTTACTTAACTTATTACAAGGTCCAAATAAGAATTCAAAACAATTTAACCTTCAGATTATAATTTATTATCCATTTCTAATTTTAAAACCAATTCTCAGTTTCATAGATTATTTATAACAATAGAATGATATCAGGATAAATAAACATCCAAATTTATCCAAATATCAATTAACAGCATCCATTTTCAATTTCCAGATCTCAAACCCATTTTGAGATTACTCATAACTCCCTTTTAAAAATCAACCATTTAACTTTTCAAGTTAAATTTTTAATTTCATCTTGAAATTTTCAAATCAGGTTGTTCATTCCAAACTTATTTAACTTCTTCTAAGTTAAATTCAATTTAATCCCATTAACCCTACTCAATTTGAATCCCCATTTCAAATTTTAAATTTCTATCAATATTATTTCTTAAAAGTTCTAAACTTATTTCATTTTAAGTTTTTACATCACACTTCAGGGAAAATTAAAACTCATCACTCTAGAGTTTATTTCAAATTATCTTTGATACTATATATATATATCCCTCATCTATACATATTTATTTCCTTTACACACCAAGTTATCCTTAAATTTTTTTAAACCACCCTTGGTTTTAATTCAAAACAAATTTCTTTAAAACAATTTCAAGTTTTCTGGATTTAGATTTAAAATTTTATAATTTTAAATTACCATCAATTCCAATTAATAAGTCATACTCACCTAAAAGTTTACTTCCCTAAAACATTTTATTTTGCTTAATCATTTACAAACATTTCATTATTAAACATAACAACCATTTATGATAATAACCAAGATTATCATATCTGGAAACCAATTGATTATTATCTTTATTCTACAAATTCAAGATTTTAATTTTTGTTTGGATCCATTTCAAACTTATCTTCATTCAATTTCAATTTGGTTGTATTACTGTTACCACTTAATTTAATTCCAATATTTTAACAACCAATTACCTTAATATTTATTAGAAAGAAATATCATTTTATATATCAAAATATATACTTATATAAAATCATTTAAAATCCTTATATAAGAAAATAACAATTACGCTCTCATATATATATATACACTCAACTCGTTCTAGGGTACCATTGACCCTATTCTTAATGAGTAATCCCAACAGAGCCAAGGTTCTCGCTTAATATTATGCTCTGATACCAAATGTAACGGCCTGAAATTTTCGACTCCGAAAATCCCGAATTGTTAAGGAAAAGAAAAGGAAAGAGGTAGAAGAAGAATAGAAAACAAAACTCAGAATCACATATTCTCACATTCGCAGCGGATAAAATATAATATCAAATAATATTCTTTACACAAAAAAACTGTAATTGTTATTTTACATTCACTACATCAGAGTTACAACCATTTACAAATATACTAGACAGTTATAATTAACATGTATCAGATAAACAACAGTAATATGCTCAGCGGAATATACTCCATACGTTCCTGCCATCCAGCTCGCCACCTGAGCTCCAGAACGTCCTAACCTGAAAATCTGTAATACTCGGTCTGACCCGAGCATTACATCAAAGTAACACCCGGGTCAGGCTGGAAACCAGCGTGAGTAAACTCATCTAACATGAAATTTCAATCCATAGAACTTATTTAAAACCCGGGGTAACTCGTACTTTACCACAAGTAAACAACTTATAAGGTCAACACTTATTTCACAAAACAATATCTAAATATCCAATTTAGTTTAAATGGTCCATATTATTCCAATACCGGCCTATTGATTTCACATAACAAATCTATAAAGCATTATGGATTACAAATCGAAGTGGTTCCGGATATCGCTGATATCCGATCCCAGTCTTTTCGAATTCATTACCATCTTTTAAGCCAAGTTTTTTATGTTAAACAATTTAATTTAAATTCAGGTTATCATATTCATATAGAAATTTTATCACAGATAGATAACTTACATTATCACAATTCATCCAAAGCATCTCATATCACATAGCATCACAATCACATACCAAATATATCAATTAATCCAAGGCATTAAATATTATTCGATCACCCATAAGCAAGATTAATTAGATATACAATTTTTTTATTAATTTAACTTAATCTCCCATTAAATTAATTATTTAAATATTTTTAAATCCTGCTTACTTAACATTAATTAATTACAACCCAATTAATTAATCATCCTTTAATTAATTATTCCTTAATTGCATTAAATAATTATACTTAATAAATTTCATTAAGTGATTATTCTTTGTTAATTAAACTAATTAATTATCTTAAATTAATTATATTCATTAACTATCCCTTAATTTCTTATATTAATTTGACCTTTAATTAATTAATCACATTAATAAATTTATCCTTTGATTATTATTAAATAATTAACCTTCAATTATTAAGTAATTAATCTCTAATTAAGTTTATTAACAAATTGTCCTTTAATTTATCACAATTAATTAATAAATTACATTACTTAATAATCCTTTAAGTAAATTAAGTAATTAATCCTTTATCAACTATATTAAGTAATTATCCTTTAATTACTTTCATTAATCAATTCTTTCTTAATTATCATTTAAATCTTTTTAATAACCTTTGGAATTAATTATCATCAACCAATTAACTTAAACCCTTAAGTTAATTAACCTTTTAAAAAAAACGTTTTGTCTCCTTAATTAACTCCTTAATTACATTATTAAGTTTATTTTAAATAAACTTTTAAAACAAAGGTTAAAACAACCTTTAAACAGCTCCAACCTAGATAAACATTAATTTTCACAAAGAAATGGTTTTAAGAAATTATTTTTAAGTAAACTTTATTTTTGTTTAAAAGCTTGAAAAACTATTTTTATCTTATTTCCCAGACCCGAGCCACATTCTCAATTACCCGAGCCCTACTTCGGGTTACTCACATTTCTTTTGCTTCGAGATATTTCGTGAAAAACTCGAGTCAATCCCGATAATACTTCTTCTTCCCCAACGTATGCACGAACCATATCTTGTGCATGTGCACAATCATTCCGGTCACCTCCGACCAACGTCGAGACCATCCACAAGTCATCAACGACCATCCTCTCTCATCCGACCACCCAGATCACCCCAACGACGTCGAACTCGAAAATGAGGCACCCAACACATCCTGGAACGAACCCGATCATCAAAGTTCACCTCGATACACCGATTATGACCACCGGACTCCACGCCATCACGACCCAAGCTGCCCTGATGACCCACGCGACTTTTCCCCTCGGTGCGATCGACTCCAGTGTCCTATCGACGTCGAACATGTTCCAAACCTATGTTGACTAAAACCGGGTCTAAAACCCTAGTTTACCCTATTTCGGCCACCACGATCCAAAATAAAATACGATCACAATTTTGCCGAAGACGTCAAACCCCCAGACAACTTCGACCAAGATCCCAATGAAGTTCACCATACCGATCACCAGATATTTGTGAAAACCCCAAAATCAAACAATTTCGATTATCACAGAGGATACTAAACTAAAAATTTTGATTCAGGTTTCTAAATTCGACATATGCCATTACAATTTTGTTTATGACTTTGAATCATAAATTTAAAATATTTGATTTTAAGCCAAAATTAGATCATTCCTGTATTCTTTTGTTTTTGAAATATTTCCTAAACATAAAACTCTGAAACTATTTTTAAAATCCATATAACACTAAGCTAATCATATTTCATTTATAAATCATAACCAAATTCTGAAATTTTGAGAAGATATGAGTTTTTAAATCAAGCTGGAGTCTAGAAATAACAGAGATCTTATATTATATAGGGACTTTGTTCAGGCATTTATCTTATTTTAAACCCTGAACAACAAGAACAGAACAATTATCTTGCAAACATACATGCACACACATTCAATTCATATATACACATATGATCATATAAAACAATTATGTAATCACTTATCACTAATTTACTTCAAGATCACTGCATGCAACCAAACTGAAATAAATCAAAAGCTTATTTTACTCACATTTATATCCTGAAGCAGAGAACAGATTTTGATGATGATCTGGAAATGCTTTTGTTTTCCTAAAACTTGTATTTGATTCTGATCTTAGCTTGAATCTGACGTGGTTGAGTTGATCTTTAATTTCCAGATCAAAAGCTTGAAACAGAGATGATCTGCTAGATTACAGGTTGAAGCTTGTTTTGTTGATTTTAAGATTTGAAAAAAAATGCTACAGGCTTTAGGCTTTTCACTTGAGTTTAAAAATGGTTTACAGGTTTTAATTTGATCCGGTGATTTGTTTTACAGGTTTGATTTTTGTGTTTTCTTTGTTTTAGAAATGAGAATAGGAAAAGAATTGAAGGGAGAAGATATATGTTTATATAAGCTTAATTGTGATTTATTAAAACTTAAAGAAAATAAAATTACAAAGATGACACTTGTTACATTAGTTAACATTTGTCAATTTCATATTTTAATCTTATTACACATGTATTTAACATGATTTAAAGGCTAACACTTGTAAGTATTCATTCTTATTTTTAAAATGTTAAATTAAAGCTTTTGTATTGTTTTTTCCTAAATTATAAATACCTTTCTTAATTTATATAAATAAACCCTTTTAAAGAAAATAAAATAAAAACTAATTATATTCTAAATAAAGTCACATATAATATATTTAAAAATCCAAAATATAATTAAGATATATATCTTTTAAATTTCAAATTTAAATCCAAACTTCAAATTCAAATTCAATTTCAATTTCAATTTAAAAATCCAATTTAAAATCAACTCATATATATATTTAAACAACACATGATTAGTTTGAAAATAATAATTCTATTTTTAAAATCTATTTATAAAACAACACATTATTTTAAAAGAATAATTTGCCAATTTTAAATAATTATATTAGGAGATTATCAAATAAATATTTATCCCGATATAAATATTTAGTATCAGATTTATTTGTTCAACTTATAAATCAGTGTTTTCAATAGTTAAAGTCAGATAATTATCCAATTATCTGATGCTCAAAAATCCGGGTTATCACACCTGGATCCCCCAGGAAACATCCGTACCTTTTAAGCAATCACTGCCTTGCGAATTACGCTATGCAGTCGAGTTCGTAAGACCATGGGTAACGCCATGGAATTCGAAGGACAATCGAGTATCATATCCGGAAAACCAAAAATCAGAGAGAATAATATCGATAGTATGAATCCAAGATGTGGCCACAAATCGGATATCACGCAGAAGGCACTTTCCATATCTTTACTTCGAAAATATGTATCATATAGTACCTTTCAAATTAATTTCAAATATCATACTTATATAAAGTCCATTATATATAAGATTTCATTTTCAAATCAAATACTTTCCAAAATAAATAGTATATCAAATCACACTTATATAGACTTCAATTATATAAGATTTCACTTTTCAAATTGAGTACCTTTTCAAATCCATAGTTTTCGAATCAACATCATACTTATACAGACCAATTTTTTTTATATAAGTTCGATAACTCCCAAATCAAGTTTTTTTAGTAACACAAGGTTCTCAATTTCAATTTGTTTCAATATCAATGTATTTTTCAAAATCATATACGCTTTCACCAAATTATTCTTCCAAACCAAATATCTTCAGTTCTAAAGTTTTCAAAATAATAAATTTAGGAAATAAATCCAAATTTCCAAATCAAAATAATTAAGTCAAACAATTCATTTCCAAAATCAATGGTTTTCAAAATCATCTTATATTTACATAAGGTCCATCTTATATCAGGATCAAAATTTCAAAAATAAATTTCGCTGTACGAAGAGCTATATGGGATTGAACATCTTTGCTTACTAAAAGTTTTGAATTTAGAATAGTTTTGTATATAAGATAGTTTGAAAAATAGTTTTGTAAATAATTTGTAAATAAAATAGTTTAAAATAGTTCTTTTTAAGAAGAATAAAAGAAAAATAGTTTGAAAATGGTTTTAAATTGATAGTAGTTTTGCATAAAAGAAAAATTCCAATTAAATTAAAAAGATATCCAACCTAACAACTTTCCATTTCAGCATCAAGTATATCAATGATATTAGGATATAAGTTGTACATATGTCATCATTTCACAAAATCACATTCGATCGCTCGCTCTATCACACAAGTTCGCTTTCGAACTAGTATTGTCCATTCGACTTCCATAATGCGGATTTCGATATGGTTTCTCGACCAAAAGCCATCAGTCTCCTTGCATAGCCATATACTATGATAGAGAATTCTAGAATCAAGCCCAAAATCCATATCAAATATTTGCCATCAAGAATCGAATGAAAAATCCTAACACAAAATGGTGTAATTCACCTCGAACTTGTGTACTCAAACCTGGATCAAATTAATTATGCGAATAAAACAACATACGTACAACCTATATATTTATTCCAACTTGTTAAATATATAGTTTCATAAAGATGTTACTAAGTTAAAACATTTAAACTAAATTTTATTCAAAATATTTTGAAGACCAAATTCTTTTCAAAACATTTCAAATCTAAATTTCATATTAGAAAATTTTTAAATTGCCTTATTCATTTACTTAACAAAACAGTTTCAACTTATTTAAATCATATTACTACATACTTTAACATACATACCAAACTTATATACTTTACTTTATACTTTTCAAAATTTCTTAGCTTTGAAAAGTTAACCTTGATTTGGAAGTGCTCGAACCTTCGAAATAGTTGAAGAAATCATTTTCAAATTCAAGAGTTGGAAATCAACAAATCAGTAAATCAATTTCAAAAGATAGGTATCAAATCCGAAACTAAAGGACTGAACACCGGCTTACTTCAAATCATTTCAAATATATATACGTATATCTTTCGAATATCAAATCTTACTTCGGAATTTGAAATCAAAATGGTTTCACAAAATCACTCGCATAGCAAAGCTACTGAAGTGGCCTATCCCCCACTCTGGAACTCGAAAATCAATGTCGATGATGCATGCACTCATCACCGAAATTATTTTCCAGCGACATAAGTGAGTTCTGAACTTCTATTTTCTCAAACTTCTTTTGAAATTTCTTTGAAATCATTCGAAACTCATTAAAATCATTTGAAACATTTCTTATTCGGAAAAATACTTTTAAATCATATTATTATTATATATTTCAAAATCTTAAAACCAATTTCAAAACACCGGGGTTCAATTCTCGAATTTCAAATTTAAAATCCTTCAGTTATAAATCATTTTTAGATAAATCAAATTTCTTATATAATTTTTCAAAATTACAAATCCTTTCGAAACCTCAAATTCTCATTTTAAAAAGGGTATATAATCTTTATCGAAAACATTTCACTTTTATATATAGAATGTAACGACCCCGAAATTTAATTTAATTTAAATTAATAATTAAATGAATTTTTGAAAAAAAATTGTAAAATCAATTGATAAATTGAAACGAGTTTCCCCACATTCAAATAAATTCTATGTTAAATCAATTAAAAATCTGTATATTGTATATATATGTGATTTAGATTTAAATTTCAAGTAAAGGGTTAATAATAATTTGAGTTTATAAAAAAAAATTATATAGTTTTATTTAATATAAAGTAAACAAGTAAGTCAATAAAACAAAAGAAGTAACATGTACAGCCGAAACAAAGATGCAAAATAAAGTACAAAACATCAATAAGTGCAAACATAATTAATGCAGCCAGGTTAAGCTTGTAAAAGCAAAGCAAAATAGTAAAACAAAGTACAGGCAGCCGAAAGAAAAATATTCAAATGTCTATAAACAAGACATAGAGGACTTGAACAATTAATGCAAGACATCTCTAGTACACCAAAGCCATGTTATCAGCTGAAGACAAGGAAGCATGCTTGCATTTAATGCTTTCACCTTAGTACACAGTATAATACTCATCAACCCAATGCAAGAATCACCAGCACATAACTCTCCTCTGTAAACTTCTCTTGTCTATATTTACTTCGTCTCAGTTTCTTCCATTCAAACAAAAGTAAATAAAACTGAAGTAATATCATCTACAAACTGAAACAAAACTTCAATTCAAAAAAAAAAACAACTCAAACCTGAGATCAAGAAGGCTTTAGCAAGCAGTGTCTCAGGCTGGTTTCAAACATAGCAGTGTCACATGGAAGATAACATTTTGTTTCTTACTGACTCATCAACCTGGAAATCAAAAGCAATGCAATCAACTAAATTCAACATAGCAGTTCTGTTTTCTGGAAAAATGACAGGTGAGCAAACTCTGTTCTTTCCTACTAAGTGAGTAAAAATCTGCTTTCAAAGTTAAAAAAATTTGTGTATTTGTTTTTGAACAATATAGGGTTGCTGTTTATAAATTAAACAAATAGCTTTGTGAACTCTCTGTTGCTCTGGAAATTTTTATAGCTTGTTATCCATATGTTTGGGCGCAGAGCAAAGAACATTAGGAAATTAAATACTTCTTCTTGAAATATCTAAACTTAGGATATTTTTCTTTTTCCTATTTAACTTGTTTACACTTAAAACATGACCTGGAAACGATTCAAAGTATGACAGTATAATATGGTTTCTGTTATTTCAAGTTTACAGTGAAAAAAATCAATAAATATGATAAAATGGAATCTCAGAATTAATTGATTTATATACGTTTTTGGGTTCGATGGGAAAATTCATGATTTTTGAAACAAAATTCAAGATTTTTAATTCACTAAATCATGGGAAATTGTGGGATGAACGAGATCGACATTTTCGTCAATCTCGGGTGATCGGCGTAACTAGAGGGGTCGAGCTCTCAGCCGAAGCAAGCTTTGTGATGGTTGGTGTTGGGAAAAATGTTCAATGATTTTTCCATTAAAGGAGATGATGGGACGAATCGATTTTAGGGTTTAATGCTCGAGTTTTGATGTGGTCGGAAACAAGGAGATTTCGTCTCCTCCGATTGATCGAGTGCTGCCGCACCGGGGGGGGAAACGTTGTTGGGTCATCAGGGAAGTTCTGGTCGAAGGGGCGTGGTCGATGGTGGCCTAGATTGTCGGCACGAGGAAGAACTTTCGATCGAATGGGGTTCTAGCATTTCGCTGTTCAACTCGTTTTCGAATCATGGCGAACTTGAAGGTGTTGGCTGGTAGGTGTTGTCGAGGGGGTCGCTAGTGACGTATCCATGGTCTTCGCGATGATCGGAGTTACTCCGATCGAGTGTACACGTGCACCATGTATCTTCGGTGGCAGGTAGATAAAATTGTGGAAGAAGATGTTGCCTTAGGTTCCAGCTCGTGAAAATGATGGGTCGACCCGAAGTAGGTTGTAAATTGTCTCGAGTAAATTTTCCTCTGGCTCGGGTTTATTTGTTAGATAACAGGTTTTCAAAACTAAAGATAAAATCTGTACCAGGTTTTAATTGTAAATCAAGTATTGTACCAAGGTTTAAAAACTAAAGATATGAACAAGTTTCAAGGGAAAAATGTTAAGTTAAATGTTCTTAAATTGTTTTGAAAATTTATTGATTTTGAATTAATTTATATGATGATAAGGAATAAATTTCTAAGTATTTTTAAATGGAATTTGATAATGCTTGAATCAAGCAAGTGTTTGAAATAAGTATATTAGAAATTTTGATTAAGGGATGTTTTTGAATCAATTTAAAATAAGTTGTAATGATTTAACTAAACACTAAATTAAGGTATATATGTCTTAATTGTTTATTGAAGGTCTTTGTAATTGAAATATAATCTCTTAATTTATTCAAGTATAATTACTTAATAATTTGTGATTAATTAATTAAGTAATTAAAGATTTATTAATTAATGAAAATGATTAAAGAAGAATTGATTTATGAGATTAAATAAAAAGGATAATTACTTAAGATTTAATAAATGGAAGTAATTAAAGAATAATTACTTATTGAAATTAATTAGAGGTTGATTTATGAAAGAGATTAAAGGATTTAGTACTTGATTAATTAAAGATAATTAATTAAACGGTAATTAATTAGGTGTTAATTAATGTAATTGATTAAAGATAATTAATTAAAGAATAATTAAATAATTGAAAGTAAATTATTTAATGATTAAAGTTTGATTTAATTATAATTAAAGGTTAATGACTTATAATTAAAAGTTAATAAATTTATCATTAGAGGTAAATTAATAAGTGATCAAAGGATATTTAATTATTGTGGTTAATTAATTAAAGTGATTTAATTTAAAGAATAATTAATTTAAGGGTAAATTTATTAAGATAATTAATTAAAGATTGATTAATTAATAATTAAAGGTTAGTAAATTTATTATAAATGATTAATTAATAAATGATTAAAGAATAATTAATCAAAATGATTTGTAAATTATTGATGTTAATTAACCAGGATTAGTAAATTATTCATAAGTAATTAGTCTGATTTAAATTAACCAGATAATTTATTTGGTCTTACTTATGGTTGTTTGAATTGTATGGAATGTTTTGAATTGTTTGACATCCCTGATATATGACGCTTTGTGATACACCCTGATTTATGTTGTGATCTGTAGTTTACTTACCTGTGATATATATCTGTGATCTGTGCATGAACGATAAGCGTTATAGTTATATCGCTTATCAACTATATCCTGTATTTTGTTATGTGATGATTGATGTTGCACTATTGTGTTGAACCCCTAGACCACACTTATACACACACCAATATGGATTTCACGTGGAAATCGGTTAAGTCACAGATAATTTAAATTTGATGTTTTTGAAATTGAAATTTTAATTTCAATTGATTTTGAAATTTGAAATTTGGGTTAAAATAAAAAGTGAAGAGCTTTTGAAATAGAATTTCAAAGATAAAAGTTATTTTGAATAACTTAATCGAGTTTTGAAAATTTAAATAATTAGATTTAAATTTGAATTCAAGTTTGAAATTAAATCTATGATTTTGAAACTAGGGATAAAAGATGATATAAATGTGTTTATATGAAGTTAAACCATTTAAAAGTAAATTTTAAGAATTTGAATTAACCCAAGAATTTCAACTCGTATGAATCAGATTTCCAAAATGAAACTGTTTGTTTTCAAATGATAAAAGCTTTCATATAAGAAAAGAAATTCCAGTTTAAATTAAAGGAATTTCAAGTGAATTGAAAAATGGATTTTCCAAGTTATGAATGAATTCTTTTTGAAAGCTATGAATTAAATCTGTTTGTTTTTAACAGATTTAAAATGATGATTTATTTAACCCATTCGAAAAATGAAATTGTTTTGAAAGCTATTAGTTAAATCTTTGATTTAAAGATTTAATGAATTAATTAAACTGAAATGGAAATCGATTTGGAAAATCTGTGAATGAATCTTTGTGAAATTAAGTGAACTTTGTGAATTGAATCTTTTTGTTTAAAAAGATTTAAATGGTAACTTGTTTAAACCGTTTGAAGAAAGATTTTTGGGTAATAAGTTGTGACTTAATTGAAATCCCAATATCCATATGTTTTGAATATTGCGCTCACTATTCGGGTTAGCCGGGAAAGGACCTTTGGGTCGTATAACCCATTCCGAATAGTGATACGTCGTATATGGATCGCATTTGAAGACCGGTGTTGAAGACCGGATATTTTTCGAAAATGAAAGGACAACCTGTCGAATGTCTCTGCACTGAGTCACGCCGGTATAGAGATTTATATCACTCTTTTTGTGACGGGAAGTCCGGACGTGATTGAAAGTTATCCGGAATTGCAAGGGCTTCGTGAGATGTGCCTTCGGTTCTGTTCGATCCCGGAACAGACTTGTATGGTTACATGTCTGACATTACACTTTGAGATATAAAGCTGATTTCTTTCAAATACATTTCTGTTGGTGGCGGAGAATTTATTCTCTTAGCTTAACACCCTTCTCTGAGACGTACGAGCTCAGAGGTTATGTAGTTGAAATTTATCAG
The DNA here is from genome assembly GCA_030737815.1 of Allium fistulosum. Classification (NCBI taxonomy): domain Eukaryota; kingdom Viridiplantae; phylum Streptophyta; class Magnoliopsida; order Asparagales; family Amaryllidaceae; genus Allium; species Allium fistulosum. The sequence goes on along the minus strand of CM060908.1, from coordinate 76,582,496 downwards.
CGATATATCCCAATTTGGTAATGTGGCATGCTGAGTGTTGCTGTGTGATGATCAGTGTTTGATCATTTGTGATATGATCATTTGTTTGATCATTTATCTTTGTGATCATAGGTTGATCATCTGTTGACCCAAAGCGTGGCTTTTTTTGAAAAAGCGTAGCTTTGTGGACGAGACTTCGTCGAGCCTCACAACCCGGTAATGGTCGAAACAGGAATCGTGTGGCAAGGTTTTCAGGGGTAGCTCCCCTAGGGTATGACCATTCCTTCTGGAAAAGGGTAGTATCATGGTATGGAGCCCAGATACTTACTCATGTGGACACACTTTATTTATGACGTGTGATGTTGGATTAGAGGTACCTCGGTTAAAGGTCCCAAAGGACCGGGGGTGGCATATCTGAGGTTTCTTTTATCCCTTGGGAAAAGGGGTTGCCGGCCTTGTTTGGCAGAGAACAGTTGGTTCTCGGAACGTCCCGCCAGAGGCGTTTCTTTCGTGGAATAGGAAGTTCCTTAGCCTGACCATTTGTTGGAAATCCAAACAAAACAATACGAGCCCTGTACGGTTTTAGTTGTATTACCTGCTATGGAATGTGGCGGTAACCTGCTATTGAACATAGTAGCTATAGTAGGCATAAGTGCGGAATGCCTATGCTGGCTAAGATTGATATTCTATTTTCGAAATGTTTTTCTACACTATGCACTAATAATAATATCAAAAATGATTTGATTTTGCGTAGTAAGCATCTTTGACTATCATAAGAAGAAATCTCCTCCAATTCTGCGTTTGCATTGTGTGTGTGGTGGGAGGTCTTATGGTAGTTTCATTTTCCAAAAGCATTTCAAATTGACTTTAAATTCTCTGCTATTTGTTTTTAAAGATAAACTGTTTTTGTTGCTCACACCAGTCCCATGACTGATCCGGAGTTTATTGTTTCTTTCCTAAACTCTGGATGCTCAAAATTTTCTACACGAGCAGTCTAGAGTTCGGTTTTTCAGATATTCAGATTTAGTAGATTATCTGGAGCTAGTTCAGTCTTTGGATCGGACTGCACTTGCTTATCTTTGTTCCTCGTTATTGGGAGTTCGAGCTATTTATTGATTGGTGCTTTGAAGATGGAGATTATCCGCTGCTGATGTTATCATTTTCTTTTCCGCTGCAATTTATTGTATCATATCTCTGATGTATATTGATATTCATTGTATCATCATTGTATCTGGATATTGTATCAGATGTTGTATATCTATATTCTTTTTATTCCGCTGTGTTATTTACTTAATGTTGTTATAAGCTCCGGCGACTCGGATTTGAACGCTCGAATCTACGACATTCGAGTACGATGTAAAGTATGGATGTCGATTTTCGAATGCGAAAAATCCGTAGACGTTACATTTGGTATCAGAGCTAAGGTTGAACTTTAGCTCAGGAGTATAACACGTTAAGTAGCTCATTAGAGATAGAGTGAAGTAAACTCTAGAATGAGTATATCCTTAAGATATCCGTCTGAACGTCTCAGTAAATTCTCTTGCTATCCACTGATAGTGAGTATGAGTACAAGAAGAAGATGAGATAGGGGACAGGGAAATACGACTATAAATGGTCAATACCCTGCAACAGTGGAAACAACTTTCTATCAATCTTCTTTGACTCGTTTCCAAATTCTTTTGATTTCTTCGTACCAGCTACAAGAAGAAGTTGTAGAAAATTCTTACTTCGTATTTTCATCGGTTTCTTATCAGCTTTTGGATTTAAACTTTAATGAATTTGAAATTGGAATTTGAAATTGAATTAAATTGACTAATAAAATATGAGGGTAAATTGAATTGAATCAATTAAAACGATATCGTTTAAAACCGAATTTGAAATTCTATTGTAATTTCTTTTGAATACCGAAGTCCGAAGAGGGACAAATTGGTATGTATTCTGAGATATTCCGACTTGAGTTTGGAATTCATATCGTAAGTTTAAGGAGTTATAAGGAGATCGCATCTGTCTATCTCTGTGTTATATTCGTGCCTGCCAATTTCGAGGACGAAATACTTTTAAGGGGGGAAGTTTGTAACGACCCCGAAATTTAATTTAATTTAAATTAATAATTAAATGAATTTTTGAAAAAAAATTGTAAAATCAATTGATAAATTGAAATGAGTTTCCCCACATTCAAATAAATTCTATGTTAAATCAATTAAAAATCTGTATAGTGTATATATATGTGATTTAGATTTAAATTTCAAGTAAAGGGTTAATAATAATTTGAGTTTATAAAAAAAATTATATAGTTTTATTTAATATAAAGTAAACAAGTAAGTCAACAAAACAAAAGAGGTAACATGTACAGCCGAAACAAAGATGCAAAATAAAGTACAAAACATCAATAAGTGCAAACATAATTAATGCAGCCAGGTTAAGCTTGTAAAAGCAAAGCAAAATAGTAAAACAAAGTATAGGCAGCCGAAAGAAAAATATTCAAATGTCTATAAACAAGACATAGAGGACTTGAACAATTAATGCAAGACATCTCTAGTACACCAAAGCCATGTTATCAGCTGAAGACAAGGAAGCATGCTTGCATTTAATGCTTTCACCTTAGTACACAGTATAATACTCATCAACCCAATGCAAGAATCACCAGCACATAACTCTCCTCTGTAAACTTCTCTTGTCTATATTTACTTCGTCTCAGTTTCTTCCATTCAAACAAAAGTAAATAAAACTGAAGTAATATCATCTACAAACTGAAACAAAACTTCAATTCAAAAAAAAAAACAACTCAAACCTGAGATCAAGAAGGCTTTAGCAAGCAGTGTCTCAGGCTGGTTTCAAACATAGCAGTGTCACATGGAAGATAACATTTTGTTTCTTACTGACTCATCAACCTGGAAATCAAAAGCAATGCAATCAACTAAATTCAACATAGCAGTTCTGTTTTCTGGAAAAATGACAAGTGAGCAAACTCTGTTCTTTCCTACTAAGTGAGTAAAAATCTGCTTTTAAAGTTAAAAAAATTTGTGTATTTGTTTTTGAACAATATAGGGTTGCTGTTTATAAATTAAACAAATAGCTTTGTGAACTCTCTGTTGCTCTGGAAATTTTTATAGCCTGTTATCCATATATTTGGGCACAGAGCAAAGAACATTAGGAAATTAAATACTTCTTCTTGAAATATCTAAACTTAGGATATTTTTCTTTTTCGTATTTAACTTGTTTACACTTAAACATGACCTGGAAACGATTCAAAGTATGACAGTATAATATGGTTTCTGTTATTTCAAGTTTACAGTGAAAAAAATCAATAAATATGATAAAATGGAATCTCAGAATTAATTGATTTATATACGTTTTTGGGTTCGATGGGAAAATTCATGATTTTTGAAACAAAATTCAAGATTTTTAATTCACTAAATCATGGGAAATTGTGGGATGAACGAGATCGACATTTTCGTCAATCTTGGGTGATCGGCGTAACTAGAGGGGTCGAGCTCTCAGCCGAAGCAAGCTTTGTGATGGTTGGTGTTGGGAAAAATGTTCAATGATTTTTCCATTAAAGGAGATGATGGGACGAATCGATTTTAGGGTTTAATGCTCGAGTTTTGATGTGGTCGGAAACAAGGAGATTTTGTCTCCTCCGATTGATCGAGTGCTGCCGCACCGGGGGGGGGGGAAACGTTGTTGGGTCATCAGGGAAGTTCTGGTCGAAGGGGCGTGGTCGATGGTGGCCTAGATTGTCGGCACGAGGAAGAACTTTCGATCGAATGGGGTTCTAGCATTTCGCTGTTCAACTCGTTTTCGAATCATGGCGAACTTGAAGGTGTTGGCTGGTAGGTGTTGTCGAGGGGGTCGCTAGTGACGTATCCATGGTCTTCGCGATGATCGGAGTTACTCCGATCGAGTGTACACGTGCACCATGTATCTTCGGTGGCAGGTAGATAAAATTGTGGAAGAAGATGTTGCCTTAGGTTCCAGCTCGTGAAAATGATGGGTCGACCCGAAGTAGGTTGTAAATTGTCTCGAGTAAATTTTCCTCTGGCTCGGGTTTATTTGTTAGATAACAGGTTTTCAAAACTAAAGATAAAATCTGTACCAGGTTTTAATTGTAAATCAAGTATTGTACCAAGGTTTAAAAACTAAAGATATGAACAAGTTTCAAGGGAAAAATGTTAAGTTAAATGTTCTTAAATTGTTTTGAAAATTTATTGATTTTGAATTAATTTATATGATGATAAGGAATAAATTTCTAAGTATTTTTAAATGGAATTTGATAATGCTTGAATCAAGCAAGTGTTTGAAATAAGTATATTAGAAATTTTGATTAAGGGATGTTTTTGAATCAATTTAAAATAAGTTGTAATGATTTAACTAAACACTAAATTAAGGTATATATGTCTTAATTGTTTATTGAAGGTCTTTGTAATTGAAATATAATCTCTTAATTTATTCAAGTATAATTACTTAATAATTTGTGATTAATTAATTAAGTAATTAAAGATTTATTAATTAATGAAAATGATTAAAGAAGAATTGATTTATGAGATTAAATAAAAAGGATAATTACTTAAGATTTAATAAATGGAAGTAATTAAAGAATAATTACTTATTGAAATTAATTAGAGGTTGATTTATGAAAGAGATTAAAGATTTAGTACTTGATTAATTAAAGATAATTAATTAAACGGTAATTAATTAGGTGTTAATTAATGTAATTGATTAAAGATAATTAATTAAAGAATAATTAAATAATTGAAAGTAAATTATTTAATGATTAAAGTTTGATTTAATTATAATTAAAGGTTAATGACTTATAATTAAAAGTTAATAAATATATCATTAGAGGTAAATTAATAAGTGATCAAAGGATATTTAATTATTGTGGTTAATTAATTAAAGTGATTTAATTTAAAGAATAATTAATTTAAGGGTAAATTTATTAAGATAATTAATTAAATATTGATTAATTAATAATTAAAGGTTAGTAAATTTATTATAAATGATTAATTAATAAATGATTAAAGAATAATTAATCAAAATGATTTGTAAATTATTGATGTTAATTAACCAGGATTAGTAAATTATTCATAAGTAATTAATCTGATTTAAATTAACCAGATAATTTATTTGGTCTTACTTATGGTTGTTTGAATTGTATGGAATGTTTTGAATTGTTTGACATCCCTGATATATGACGCTTTGTGATACACCCTGATTTATGTTGTGATCTGTAGTTTACTTACCTGTGATATATATCTGTGATCTATGCATGAACGATAAGCGTTATAGTTATATCGCTTATCAACTATATCCTGTATTTTGTTATGTGATGATTGATGTTGCACTATTGTGTTGAACCCCTGGACCACACTTATACACACACCAATATGGATTTCACGTGGAAATCGGTTAAGTCACAGATAATTTAAATTTGATGTTTTTGAAATTGAAATTTTAATTTCAATTGATTTTGAAATTTGAAATTTGGGTTAAAATAAAAAGTGAAGAGCTTTTGAAATAGAATTTCAAAGATAAAAGTTATTTTGAATAACTTAATCGAGTTTTGAAAATTTAAATAATTAGATTTAAATTTGAATTCAAGTTTGAAATTAAATCTATGATTTTGAAACTAGGGATAAAAGATGATATAAATGTGTTTATATGAAGTTAAACCATTTAAAAGTAAATTTTAAGAATTTGAATTAACCCAAGAATTTCAACTCGTATGAATCAGATTTCCAAAATGAAACTGTTTGTTATCAAATGATAAAAGCTTTCATATAAGAAAAGAAATTCCAGTTTAAATTAAAGGAATTTCAAGTGAATTGAAAAATGGATTTTCCAAGTTATGAATGAATTCTTTTTGAAAGCTATGAATTAAATCTGTTTGTTTTTAACAAATTTAAAATGATGATTTATTTAACCCATTCGAAAAATGAAATTGCTTTGAAAGCTATTAGTTAAATCTTTGATTTAAAGATTTAATGAATTAATTAAACAGAAATGGAAATCGATTTGGAAAATCTGTGAATGAATCTTTGTGAAATTAAGTGAACTTTGTGAATTGAATCTTTTTGTTTAAAAAGATTTAAATGGTAACTTGTTTAAACCGTTTGAAGAAAGATTTTTGGGTAATAAGTTGTGACTTAATTGAAATCCCAATATCCATATGTTTTGAATATTGCGCTCACTATTCGGGTTAGCCGGGAAAGGACCTTTGGGTCGTATAACCCATTCCGAATAGTGATACGTCGTATATGGATCGCATTTGAAGACCGGTGTTGAAGACCGGATATTTTTCGAAAATGAAAGGACAACCTGTCGAATGTCTCTGCACTGAGTCGCGCCGGTATAGAGATTTATATCACTCTTTTTGTGACGGGAAGTCCGGACGTGATTGAAAGTTATCCGGAATTGCAAGGGCTTCGTGAGAAGTGCCTTCGGTTCTGTTCGATCCCGGAACAGACTTGTATGGTTACATGTCTGACATTACACTTTGAGATATAAAGCTGATTTCTTTCAAATACATTTCTGTTGGTGGCGGAGAATTTATTCTCTTAGCTTAACACCCTTCTCTGAGACGTACGAGCTCAGAGGTTATGTAGTTGAAATTTATCAGCGATATATCCCAATTTGGTAATGTGGCATGCTGAGTGTTGCTGTGTGATGATCAGTGTTTGATCATGTGTGATATGATCATTTGTTTGATCATTTATCTTTGTGATCATAGGTTGATCATCTGTTGACCCAAAGCGTGGCTTTTTTTGAAAAAGCATAGCTTTGTGGACGAGACTTCGTCGAGCCTCACAACCCGGTAATGGTCGAAACAGGAATCGTGCGGCAAGGTTTTCAGGGGTAGCTCCCCTAGGGTATGACCATTCCTTCTGGAAAAGGGTAGTATCATGGTATGGAGCCCAGATACTTACTCATGTGGACACACTTTATTTATGACGTGTGATGTTGGATTAGAGGTACCTCGGTTAAAGGTCCCAAAGGACCGGGGGTGGCATATCTGAGGTTTCTTTTATCCCTTGGGAAAAGGGGTTGCCGGCCTTGTTTGGCAGAGAACAGTTGGTTCTCGGAACGTCCCGCCAGAGGCGTTTCTTTCGTGTAATAGGAAGTTCCTTAGCCTGACCATTTGTTGGAAATCCAAACAAAACAATACGAGCCCTGTACGGTTTTAGTTGTATTACCTGCTATGGAATGTGGCGGTAACCTGCTATTGAACATAGTAGCTATAGTAGGCATAAGTGCGGAATGCCTATGCTGGCTAAGATTGATATTCTATTTTCGAAATGTTTTTCTACACTATGCACTAATAATAATATCAAAAATGATTTGATTTTGCGTAGTAAGCATCTTTGACTATTATAAGAAGAAATCTCCTCCAATTCTGCGTTTGCATTGTGTGTGTGGTGGGAGGTCTTATGGTAGTTTCATTTTCCAAAAGCATTTCGAATTGACTTTAAATTCTCTGCTATTTGTTTTTAAAGATAAACTGTTTTTGTTGCTCACACCAGTCCCATGACTGATCCGGAGTTTATTGTTTCTTTCCTAAACTCTGGATGCTCAAAATTTTCTACACGAGCAGTCTAGAGTTCGGTTTTTCAGATATTCAGATTTAGTAGATTATCTGGAGCTAGTTCAGTCTTTGGATCGGACTGCACTTGCTTATCTTTGTGCCTCGTTATTGGGAGTTCGAGCTATTTATGGATTGGCGCTTTGAAGATGGAGATTATCCGCTGCCGATGTTATCGTTTTCTTTTCCGCTGCAATTTATTGTATCATATCTCTGATGTATATTGATATTCATTGTATCATCATCGTATCTGGATATTGTATCAGATGTTGTATATCTATATTCTTTTTATTCCGCTGTGTTATTTACTTAATGTTGTTATAAGCTCCGGCGACTCGGATTTGAACGCTCGAATCTACGACATTCGAGTACGATGTAAAGTATGGATGTCGATTTTCGAACGCGAAAATCTGGGACGTTACATAGAATATAATCATACTTATCGAAATAATAATTTTGGTTTAGAAAACAATTTCTAGAATACAAACAAACCCGATTTTCAAAGGATGATTTAAGAATGGATTTCAAACAAAGATAGAGATTCAAATTAGAGGAACTCTTAATCAAATAGAATTATGATTCGAAGATAAGCTCGAACGAAGATGAGATAATTAAATTTCAAAATAGAAGATGAATACACTTATATAAATCACGGATGACCCTAGGGTCAACCGTGACTTCAGGAACAAGATAGATGCAGAATTCCAAGAAAAATCAACATTTGATCGCAAGAGATAGCGGCATCTAAACCAAAGATATAGAAATTTCTGGTGAATCAATGCCAATTGTGAAGGAGTTTCACCCCTTCACAAATCATTCAAAGATTGGTGGGATCCTATTCTTATAGAGATCATTCGAAGTGGAGTTATGGGATACTCCAGAATCAAAAGAATACAAATAAGGAGAGACAAGAATGAATTTTGGAACCGCAAGAAACGTTCCAAAGTTCAAAGGAAATCGAGTCAAACGAAAGTGATTCTGTAAATAAATTTACTATATATGCTAAGTTTTTCCTAGAGCCAAAGCTCTGATACCAACTGTAACGACCCATTATTTTGGACCATTCAAATCGACAATAAATCCACATATGTCGGACTTGAATAATTCAAAACAATAGATTGTTAATTTAAATTTGGCAAAACTCAGCATGTACAGTAAATAAAATAATCACAGATACAGAGTATATAACAGAATGCAGCGGAAACAAGAGAATAGTAGTTCATGAAGCTACCATTTATATATAATAGAGCAAACAAAATACAATGGAAGTCTCGAATCACGGGAGTCTCGATACAATAATCAAATCTGAATACAACACTGGAATCAACTGAATATCTGTAAGCTGAATCAATAGTTGGATCTCCAAGCGAAGCTCCATACTCCAAAGGTGAGTCTCAAATGCTGTATCACTCGGTCTGACCCGAGCGTAAAGCAAAACACAAAACACTCGAGTCAGGATTAACATTCTTATATCAATAAATCCAACTCAAGTGAAATATCAACTGAAATACAAGTAACTTAAAGGATGTTTGGGATAACCATCCTCTAAGGATCCGTGGAACTATCTAAAATGTAGAAGTATACACTCTAACACCGTGGTCATTCAATTTAATTTATACTTCAAACCAAAATATCATTTCATTTCAAATATATCTATTTTCCTAAATAATTTATAAAGTAAGGTATTTATAATTTCCTCAAGTCTCACAAATCGATTCAAATCAACTCAAATTCCAAATTCCAATTTAATTCAATCTAAATTTTTCCATTTTAATTCAATTCAGTTTCTAAATATTCAAATTATATTGATTTCAAATGCAGATCTGAATCACAAAATAAACCATTTAAATTCCAATATATTTCAAAGCTTTAATATTCAACAATTTCAAAGTTAAATTTAACAGTTTCATATAGCTCTTGGTTTAACTTCATTTATTATTTAATCAGGGAATATTCACTTAATAAATTCAATATCATTTAACTAGCTTAAATTACATTTTTACTAAATATTTCCTTAAATTTATTTAAACAAGAAATATTTATTAAATTACTTAAATCAAACCCAAGTTATAAATCATATCTTAAATCTCAATTTCAATAATTCAAATCGGTTTAATTAAATAAATTATCTTCCCAACCTTAACTTATTCAAATTATTACTAAAATCTATTTTGAAACATAAATTTAAATACTTAACCATAATATATGTATTAAATCAATCTTAATTAAATTAAATAATTTAAGAATCAACATTTGTTAAACCATATATTTCTTTCCAAATCCATAGAATTTATTTTTTTAAAATATTTATATATATGGACCAACGGTGTGTAACGACCCGTAAATTTCAACTGTTTTAATAACGTAATTAGTTGAAATTTTGTGAAATTTTAAACGATAAAATTTTGAAATAAAAATTTAATATTTGGAATACGTCTAGTTAAACATAGCAACTGGTAAATTTTTGTCCGAAAATATGAAAGTTTATTTCGCACGTAAATTTACTTCAAATTAATCAGTAAAAAATTAATGAAAATAAAATGTTTTCGGAACCTAAATATATTTACATAGAAAAATTCTAAACCATCTTCTGAGCAAGATGTCAGTTTGTCGTTTTTCCAAATTCGGACATCTTTGACTCCGTCGATCTTATTTTTCTACGTTTTTCTTGCATTTTCCGCCTGTAGAAAATTCGAATTTTATAAATTCAATCGAACCACTGATATCTGTATACCATTTTGTTCGTCTCGTCGTGTTGATCTCTACGGTATATTCGATTGTCAAATTCGGAATCCGATGTCCGGTGCAATCTGCGAAATGCCTACTGTATCGGTACTGGGTTTTGTGTTTTTTTTTATTTCGTATGTCTTTCCATTACCCATTGAATAATACGAATAGCCATCAGCTTTTAATCATTCCCGGTAATAAATGTTTAGCCTTTACTATTCCAACCTGTACATTTTATATCCATTTGTCGTTTCATTTTGATCTCACTACAGGCTTCCATTTTTCCACTTCTAAACTAAGAAATATAATGATTACTCAAAGCTTTGCCTTCTCCCCTCTGTTCCTCCTCTGGACAAATCCATGCCATTTTTTTCTCCACCTTAAATCCAAAACAAGCCCAGCGCAACCGTCCCTCCTCCACATCGCCAACACCGAGCAAGTCTTGAACCCCACACACTTACCCACCAAGCAACACCAGCCATGACCCCTGCCTCCGCTTGACCCAGCCACCGTTCCACCTTTCACGTGTCAGATCTCCACCAAGCGACCACCAACGCTCTGACAAACCCAGGCCCGCATACACCTCCTCATCCTCGCGCTTAGACTCCACCGCGGCCAAACTCCTCCATGTCAACCGCCCCTCCGACCATAGTCCGTCCTCACCCAAACAGCCCCTCCATGCTCATGCCTCTCCCAAACCATCACATGCCTCCTCCTCATAACAGCTGCAACCCGGCCGAAGCCTCGACCACCTCCATGCCTCATGTCACTAACCACCAAGCGCCACTCGCCTCAGCCACCTACACCGACCGAGCCTTCCCTTGCCCTTGGCCAACTCACCCAGCTCTCCCACTCGAATTCCTTTCAACCCCACAGCGGCCAAGCCACCGGCGACGGTCACATCCAGACCATCTCCCCTCATACGTTCCTCCGCCCCGACATTAGAACAACCTCGGCAAACTCGAGCCACTGACCCGCTTCAACCTCACTGCCTTGGCTTCCTCTTTTTTCGTTTCTGGTATATATATTTCGTATTAAGTTATGTATAGATTCATATTAGTACAGTTTCATATTATATGTACAGTTCATATTAGTTTTATAAGTTAGTTAAATAGTTATGTAAATACTTTGTGTAATCAGTTTTATAATCAGTTTTATAATAGTCTATATAATCAGTTATATAAATAGTTTATACACATTTAGTTTTATAAAAAGTTATAAATCTGTTTCCAGTTCTTGTGAATATCATAGTTCTTATAGTTCGGTTGTTATATATCAAATCATGTTTCCAGTTTTGACTTGTTATATATTTCATATACAGTTTACTTTGGTATAATATCAAAATCATAAAACATAGCAAGGTGAAATATTACGTACAATATCATGTGTTAGTAGTGCATGAGTGTATTTATACGGGTCTATTGCTTAACTACCAGTTCTAAGTTATACAGTACGTCGTTTTATATAAGTATATTTGTTATATAGTACTAAATGTATAGTTATGCATATAGGTAGTATAATATGGACTAGCTATTGACAAAGTTTATAAGTTACTGTACGTACATTTATTCGTTTTTGAAAATCTAATATGTTTATCGGTCTACAGTACATTTGTATCTAATATATAAGTTGCAGTGTTATAAGTTATCTCTTTATATAAGTTATTGGTTATAAATTTGTTATATTAGTTGAGTAAAATATAAGTTTATTAAGGGAAGTCTCTATAAAATTGTATGTCGGAACTTAAGTACACGTAACATTTTTTTTTGATACATATATGTTGTAGGCTGTTGGAGCATAGCTATTTGTATAATATATATAGTCTGTTGATTTTATAAGCTATGCATTTGAAATTAAAATATTATTGGTTATATATATTATATACATTACTTTATAAGGTGCAGGTATATATGTTATTCAAGTCAGTCAGTATATGTGCATTGGTTTCCATTAGTTGTTTATATATAAATTTATACAAGTATTTTATAGTGTGATTGTTTGGTTGCGGTAAAGAATTTATATTTGATTTACTCTTTGGTTTACAGCTTGTGTAGATTTACCACATATAAGTGCTGTATATATATAAAAACTAATACTACTTATACAAATTTATATTTAAGATTATTTCAAAGCTAATTTGTTTTGTCCATCGATTCTTTTATCAGCTTCATCCGTCGATAAAATCCTACCTTGTTCGAGATTCGTGCCAATATAGCTTTCCATTGGGAATCATGCTTGCATTTCGTAACTCATCCCATCGTCAAATTTCTCTAACCTCGAAAGGTGAGCAATCACTCACGATTAACGTTCTTTTATTTATTAAATTTGATTTCAATTGAAACGACAATTGAAATATGCTGCTGTTAGTTAATTACACTGTTATATATGCTATTACCTGTATCAGTTCACCTGTGACATCTGACACCATTATCTGTTAATTATTTATGCGATGATAATACAGTTTGGCTGATAATTGATTGATTGTTGATGTTTATATTGGACGTTAAATTATTAATGTTAAAATGATAAATAGTATGCAATTGAACATGATATAGGATAGTTAAATGTTAAATTTAATTAAATGACTTTTGTATAATGTGACCCCTTTAACTGTTAAATTTATTGACACGTAGGATTTGTTTAATTACCCTTTGAACCACTGAATGTATGTTGTTAAATTGATGATGTATGAAATTGTAATAGATGACAAGTGAAAACCGTAATGTAATAATCTTTAATCTACATGAAATGATAGTGTAGATTCTAGAAATAATTATATTAATTCGCACAAACAACAATGCGAATTAATACGATTATTTCGGGATTATTGATTGATTATTGGATTGATATTGGTTGTTGTTATTGCTTGTTTATTTACTTTGACACCATCCCAGTTATCACACTGCAAGTTCCCTTTGCTATGTTTTGATTTTGAATTAAATTGGAATCGGGTTGAAATGATAAATACCCAAAATTGAATTTTGACCTAGGATAGAGAATTTAATAAAACCCGATTGGTCAATAATTTGATTTAAAAATAAACGAAGATTTTATTTGAATAAATAATGTGGTTTTGAAATGAAGTTGAAATTGGAATTTTTATGAAAGGAAAATGTTAGTATTTAATAATCTGAAACAAAATATTAACAATGTAATTGATGAAAGAACGATGTTTAATTTGAGAAATGATTGAATTAAGTTTGAAAGGATTTAATAATTAAGTTTGAAATTAAAATTAAGTTTGAAATTATTAAACTTTGGAATTATCTAATAATTAAGTTTTGAATTATTTAATAATTAAATAAGATTGAATTATTTAATGATTAAATTGAATTGAATTCTTTAATAAGAGAAATTGGACTTTTGAATAAGTGAATTTTACTTCGTAAATAATTGAAATTGAGTTTCTTTATTAATTAAGTTTTGGAAAATTATTTAAGTAATTAAATAAGTGAAATTGAATTTCTTTAACCAGAAATGAAAATGTGATATTTTGGAATTAATGTAAGACTTGTAATTGAAAGAATTGATTTGACGAATTTAGTTTAATTCAAAATTGTAAATTTTGATTTAATGAAGTTGAACTTAAGAATTGATTTAATGAATTGGAAATTTAATGGAAATTGTTTTGAATGGCATAGTAACTTAACGAATATTTAATGAAATCGATAAATGATTTTAAATTGATTTGAATGTTAAATAAAATTTAATTTAAATGTTTTCGAAATGAAACTTGTATTTGAACTTGAATCAATATTTGGATTGTTTTAATAGAAATTGAAATTGAATTATAAGATGGTGAAATGATAATTTGGAAGTTTTGAAACGAAAATTATTGGAAATTGGTTTTGAAAGACAAACGAATGTTGATTTATGAATTCTAATTGAAATTGAATTGATTTGGTTTTGAAATATATTAAACGACCAATCGGTGTAATAATTACGGAAGTTATTAAAGAGACCGGAATTCAGTTATGGATATACTCTCTATCTAAACCGAAAACCACTTTAATAACTATACGCGGAGTGATGATCCAGAATGAAGTGGTTGGAATGATGTACGTGATGACCGAAGAAAGAGAACGATAATGGATAGCCTTGACACTTGTGTCAAATTGGAAATGACTAAAACAGGAGCTGTGCCGGGACAATGGAGGATTGATACCTCAAGTGGACACACTTCTTCGAACTACTTATACTTGTTGTCGATTGGTGCACCCTTGATTTTGGGAGTGTTGTTTCACGGTGTTGCGGGCGCTGCGGCGTTGCGTTCTCACCAGTCCGGATCAGGCGAACGGTAGTATCACTACCTTGGGTATAGCCTCATGTGCCTTGTCATACTTGTATTCCATTTATGCGCGACCACTACGATTTTGATTTGTACCTTGAGTATATGGATTGCCCTCTGGTGACTTCCGGTTTTGGGGAAACTACGGTCTTGTATATGCTTGTGGGAATAAAAATGTGTTAAGGGTGGAATGGGCCATGACTTAACGCTATTTTGATATCTTTATATTACTGATAGACATTATCTACTTATCGTACACTACTACATAGTAGATAGTTTAACGGATCCTTAAAGGATGGTTATTCCAAACATCCTTTGAGTTACTTGTATTTCAATTGCTATTTCACTTGAGTTGGATTTATTAATATAAGAATGTTAATCCTGACTCGAGTGTCTTGTGTTTTTGCTTTACGCTCGGGTCAGACTGAGTGTACCAGTATTCGAGACTCTTCTTTGGAGTTGGAGCTTTGCTTGAAGATCCAGCCATCTAATCTGCTTTCAGTATTCGATGATTCCAGTGATGCATCCTGATTTGTATCTGATGTATCGTGTTACTCTTCCGTTGTATCTGGTTTAACTCTGATATATCGTATTTCTCTTCTGTTGTAAACTCTGATGTATTTTATATATTCATATAGTAGCTTCATGAACTACTATCTCTTTTATTTCCGCTGCACTTATTACTCTGTGTCTGTGATCTGTGATTATTTTATTTACTATATATGTTCAGTTTTGCCAAATTTAAATTAACAACGCGGTATTTTGAGCAATTCAACTCCGGCATGAGTGTCTACCTATACACTTATAATGGATGCGAATGGTCCAAAATTCTGGGTCGTTACAGTTGGTATCAGAGCTCTGGTAGCTCTAGGCAAAACTCAACATATAGGGTAAATGTATTTACAGAATCACTCTCATTCGAGTTTCAATCTCTTCCTTTGACTCAATTCCTTTGAATTTTGGAACGTTCCCCTCGGTTCCGAAATTCAATCGTGTCCTTCACCATTCGTCTCCTTTCAATTTTGGAGCATCCCATAACTCCACTTTGAATGATCTTTATATAGATCGGCGGTCTCGCCAATCTTCGAATGATTCGTAAAGGAGCAAAACTCCTTTATAATAGGCATCGATTCACTGGAGATTTCTGTATCCTCGGTTTACAATGATATCTATCCCCTGCTATACCTGAATTCTATCTCTTGAGATCGAGTGTTGATTTACCTCGGAATTCAGCATCGATTTTATTCTTGAAGTTACGGACGACCCGGTTAAGGTTGCCCGTGAATTAAATAAACTTACCCATCTCCCGATTCTGTTATTGAATCATCTTATCTTTTCTTTCGAATTTGTCTTCGAATCAGAATTCTCTTTGATTTGAGTCCATCAAAATTTGAATCTCCATCTTTGCTTCGAAATCTATTCTTGTATCGTCAACCGAGGAAGTGTATTTGTAAATAAATATTAAAAATGTTTTGTACATTGTGTTGTTTGAGTTGTTGATGTTGATTTGGGTTTCCGATCGATTCGTCTGATCAACGCTATCGATAGGATTTCCAAAACACTTGAACAGAGCAAACTGACACAATATTATTTTCAAATTTGGAAAATGAAATAAATTGTTTGATTATATTGTGAAAATATAAGTAAAATTTTTTGAAATTTAACAAGTTAATTTAATTGGTTGTTAAAATGATAATAATTGATTATCACTTATTGTTCTAAAAATGAATTTTTAAACATGGGTTATAAACTGATTTGAAATATAAATGAATTTAAAATTTAGAATTTGAGAATTTAATTTCCTAACATTTCAAGCTCTGGTTTTAAATGTATGTTATTGAACGTTTTTTTTGAATAGAAACCGTTTTCAAAGAATTTTTTTTTTATATATTGAAATCAGTGCTCTTCTCTTTGTCGCTGGAAAATAATTTCGGTGATGGCGGCCGCATCATCGACATTCATTTTCGAGTTTCAAAGTGGAGAAACCATTCTGTAGCTTTGCTACGATTTTGTTTTGAAAATATTTTGATTTGAATTTCTTCAGTATAATTTGATTTATATGCATATAGGTATCTTATTTAAAATTTGATTTGATATAAATATATTATATATATCTCTAAATTGTTTAAGTTAATCGGAAATCTAATTCTTAAATTTTGTTAAAGGATGATTTTAATTACAAATAAAACCAAAATTTGGAATAAATATTTAAACTTGAATAATTGAATTGGGAAATTTTATTTGTATATTGTTCAACTGCATTCTAATACAACTTACCTAAATCATTCAGAAGTTGAAAATGTAATTGGATAATATATAAGATAAATTGAATTTATAAATAAAATTTGAGTGTTTATAATAAATGTTATACACTAAATTTTGATTATAAAGATGTTAATAGAGTTAGATAGGATAATAAGTAAAACTCAGTTAATAAATGAAATAAATTTGTTTTGAAAGAATTAATAATTTTTTTTGAAGGAATTAATAAATTGAAATTAGATCAACTTAGGAAAATACCTTGAATTTAAAAGCAATTAGCTAGTGAATATAAATATATTTAAATCGAAACTTTTATGGTTTAAATTAATTTATATGGGTTAAATATATGTGATTAGATATATTAAGTAGAATAAATTTAACAATAATTTGGAATAAAAGAAGAATTTAAATTGTTGAAAATAAAATATGACTATAATAAAAGACTATTCAAAATTATGGTTTTAGAAATTGTAAATTGAAGATAATTGGATAATAAGATAATGAATTTAGAAATAGTTGAGATTGATTTTAGTGAAATCAAATGGATTAAATCAAATTATTGAATATCAATTAATCTAAATTTGAATTTATATGGTTTAAATTAATTGTTATTTTTTTTCAAATATGTTTTTCTTTCTGGTTGTTTCTATGCTCCTACCTCGTTCCTTTTCGGGGACGAAAAGTTTTGAGTGGGGGAGAGTGTAACGACCCGTAAATTTCAACTGTTTTAATAACGTAATTAGTTGAAATTTTGTGAAATTTTAAACGATAAAATTTTGAAATAAAAATTTAATATTTGGAATACGTCTAGTTAAACATAGCAAATGGTAAATTTTCGTCCGAAAATATGAAAGTTTATTTCGCACGTAAATTTACTTCAAATTAATCAGTAAAAAATTAATGAAAATAAAATGTTTTCGGAACCTAAATATTTTTACATAGAAAAATTCTAAACCATCTTCTGAGCAAGATGTCAGTTTGTCGTTTTTCCAAATTCGGACATCTTTGACTCCGTCGATCTTATTTTTCTACGTTTTTCTTGCATTTTCCGCCTGTAGAAAATTCGAATTTTATAAATTCAATCGAACCACTGATATCTGTATACCATTTTGATCGTCTCGTCGTGTTGATCTCTACGGTATATTCGATTGTCAAATTCGGAATCCGATGTCCGGTGCAATCTGCGAAATGCCTACTGTATCGGTACTGGGTTGTGTGTTTTTTTTTTATTTCGTATGTCTTTCCATTACCCATTGAATAATACGAATAGCCATCAGCTTTTAATCATTCCCGGTAATAAATGTTTAGCCTTTACTATTCCAACCTGTACATTTTATATCCATTTGTCGTTTCATTTTGATCTCACTACAGGCTTCCATTTTTCCACTTCTAAACTAAGAAATATAATGATTACTCAAAGCTTTGCCTTCTCCCCTCTGTTCCTCCTCTGGACAAATCCATGCCATTTTTTTTTCTCCACCTTAAATCCAAAACAAGCCCAGCGCAACCGTCCCTCCTCCACATCGCCAACACCGAGCAAGTCTTGAATCCCACACACTTACCCACCAAGCAACACCAGCCATGACCCCTGCCTCCGCTTGACCCAGCCACCGTTCCACCTTTCACGTGTCAGATCTCAACCAAGCGACCACCAACGCTCCGACAAACCCAGGCCCGCATACACCTCCTCATCCTCGCGCTTAGACTCCACCGCGGCCAAACTCCTCCATGTCAACCGCCCCTCCGACCATAGTCCTTCCTCACCCAAACAGCCCCTCCATGCTCATGCCTCTCCCAAACCATCACATGCCTCCTCCTCATAACAGCTGCAACCCGGCCGAAGCCTCGACCACCTCCACGCCTCATGTCACTAACCACCAACCACCAAGCGCCACTCGCCTCAGCCACCTACACCGACCGAGCCTTCCCTTGCCCTTGGCCAACTCACCCAGCTCTCCCACTCGAATTCCTTTCAACCCCACAGCGGCCAAGCCACCGGCGACGGTCACATCCAGACCATCTCCCCTCATACGTTCCTTCGCCCCGACATTATAACAACCTCGGC
The DNA here is from genome assembly GCA_030737815.1 of Allium fistulosum. Classification (NCBI taxonomy): domain Eukaryota; kingdom Viridiplantae; phylum Streptophyta; class Magnoliopsida; order Asparagales; family Amaryllidaceae; genus Allium; species Allium fistulosum. The sequence continues at coordinate 76,563,596 of CM060908.1, read as the reverse complement.
AAACTCGAGCCGCTGACCCACTTCGACCTCACTGCCTTGGCTTCCTCTTTTTTCGTTTCTGGTATATATATTTCGTATTAAGTTATGTATAGATTCATATTAGTACAGTTTCATATTATATGTACAGTTCATATTAGTTTTATAAGTTAGTTAAATAGTTATGTAAATACTTTATGTAATCGGTTTTATAATCAGTTTTATAATAGTCTATATAATCAGTTATATAAATAGTTTATACACATTTAGTTTTATAAAAAGTTATAAATCTGTTTCCAGTTCTTGTGAATATCATAGTTCTTATAGTTCGGTTGTTATATATCAAATCATGTTTCCAGTTTTGACTTGTTATATATTTCATATACAGTTTACTTTGGTATAATATCAAAATCATAAAACATAGCAAGGTGAAATATTACGTACAATATCATGTGTTAGTAGTGCATGAGTGTATTTATACGGGTCTATTGCTTAACTACCAGTTCTAAGTTATACAGTACGTCGTTTTATATAAGTATATTTGTTATATAGTACTAAATGTATAGTTATGCATATAGGTAGTATAATATGGACTAGCTATTGACAAAGTTTATAAGTTACTGTACGTACATTTATTCGTTTTTGAAAATCTAATATGTTTATCGATCTATAGTACATTTGTATCTAATATATAAGTTGCAGTGTTATAAGTTATCTCTTTATATAAGTTATTGGTTATAAATTTGTTATATTAGTTGAGTAAAATATAAGTTTATTAAGGGAAGTCTCTATAAAATTGTATGTCGGAACTTAAGTACACGTAACATTTTTTTTGATACATATATGTTGTAGGCTGTTGGAGCATAGCTATTTGTATAATATATATAGTCTGTTGATTTTATAAGCTATGCATTTGAAATTAAAATATTATTGGTTATATATATTATATACATTACTTTATAAGGTGCAGGTATATATGTTATTCAAGTCAGTCAGTATATGTGCATTGGTTTCCATTAGTTGTTTATATATAAATTTATACAAGTATTTTATAGTGTGATTGTTTGGTTGCGGTAAAGAATTTATATTTGATTTACTCTTTGGTTTACAGCTTGTGTAGATTTACCACATATAAGTGCTGTATATATATAAAAACTAATACTACTTATACAAATTTATATTTAAGATTATTTCAAAGCTAATTTGTTTTGTCCATCGATTCTTTTATCAGCTTCATCCGTCGATAAAATCCTACCTTGTTCGAGATTCGTGCCAATATAGCTTTCCATTGGGAATCATGCTTGCATTTCGTAACTCATCCCATCGTCAAATTTCTCTAACCTCGAAAGGTGAGCAATCACTCACGATTAACGTTCTTTTATTTATTAAATTTGATTTCAATTGAAACGACAATTGAAATATGCTGTTGTTAGTTAATTACACTGTTATATATGCTATTACCTGTATCAGTTCACCTGTGACATCTGACACCATTATCTGTTAATTATTTATGGGATGATAATACAGTTTGGCTGATAATTGATTGATTGTTGATGTTTATATTGGACGTTAAATTATTAATGTTAAAATGATAAATAGTATGCAATTGAACGTGATATAGGATAGTTAAATGTTAAATTTAATTAAATGACTTTTGTATAATGTGACCCCTTTAATTGTTAAATTTATTGACACGTAGGATTTGTTTAATTACCCTTTGAACCACTGAACGTATGTTGTTAAATTGATGATGTATGAAATTGTAATAGATGACAAGTGAAAACCGTAATGTAATAATCTTTAATCTACATGAAATGATAGTGTAGATTCTAGAAATAATTATATTAATTCGCACAAACAACAATGCGAATTAATACGATTATTTCGGGATTATTGATTGATTATTGGATTGATATTGGTTGTTGTTATTGCTTGTTTATTTACTTTGACACCATCCCAGTTATCACACTGCAAGTTCCCTTTGCTATGTTTTGATTTTGAATTAAATTGGAATCGGGTTGAAATGATAAATACCCAAAATTGAATTTTGACCTAGGATAGAGAATTTAATAAAACCCGATTGGTCAATAATTTGATTTAAAAATAAACGAAGATTTTATTTGAATAAATAATGTGGTTTTGAAATGAAGTTGAAATTGGAATTTTTATGAAAGGAAAATGTTAGTATTTAATAATCTGAAACAAAATATTAACAATGTAATTGATGAAAGAACGATGTTTAATTTGAGAAATGATTGAATTAAGTTTGAAAGGATTTAATAATTAAGTTTGAAATTAAAATTAAGTTTGAAATTATTAAACTTTGGAATTATCTAATAATTAAGTTTTGAATTATTTAGTAATTAAATAAGATTGTATTATTTAATGATTAAATTGAATTGAATTCTTTAATAAGAGAAATTGGACTTTTGAATAAGTGAATTTTACTTCGTAAATAATTGAAATTGAGTTTCTTTATTAATTAAGTTTTGGAAAATTATTTAAGTAATTAAATAAGTGAAATTGAATTTCTTTAACCAGAAATGAAAATGTGATATTTTGGAATTAATGTAAGACTTGTAATTGAAAGAATTGATTTGACGAATTTAGTTTAATTCAAAATTGTAAATTTTGATTTAATGAAGTTGAACTTAAGAATTGATTTAATGAATTGGAAATTTAATGGAAATTGTTTTGAATGGCATAGTAACTTAACGAATATTTAATGAAATCGATAAATGATTTTAAATTGATTTGAATGTTAAATAAAATTTAATTTAAATGTTTTCGAAATGAAACTTGTATTCGAACTTGAATCAATATTTGGATTGTTTTAATAGAAATTGAAATTGAATTATAAGATGGTGAAATGATAATTTGGAAGTTTTGAAATGAAAATTATTGGAAATTGGTTTTGAAAGACAAACGAATGTTGATTTATGAATTCTAATTGAAATTGAATTGATTTGGTTTTGAAATATATTAAACGACCAATCGGTGTAATAATTACGGAAGTTATTAAAGAGACCGGAATTCGGTTATGGATATACTCTCTATCTAAACCGAAAACCACTTTAATAACTATACGCGGAGTGATGATCCAGAATGAAGTGGTTGGAATGATGTACGTGATGACCGAAGAAAGAGAACGATAATGGATAGCCTTGACACTTGTGTCAAATTGGAAATGACTAAAACAGGAGCTGTGCCGGGCCAATGGAGGATTGATATCTCAAGTGGACACACTTCTTCGAACTACTTATACTTGTTGTCGATTGGTGCACCCTTGATTTTGGGAGTGTTGTTTCACGGTGTTGCGGGCGCTGCGGCGTTGCGTTCTCACCAGTCCGGATCAGGCGAACGGTAGTATCACTACCTTGGGTATAGCCTCATGTGCCTTGTCATACTTGTATTCCATTTATGCGCGACCACTACGATTTTGATTTGTACCTTGATTATATGGATTTCCCTCTGGTGACTTCCGGTTTTGGGGAAACTACGGTCTTGTATATGCTTGTGGGAATAAAAATGTGTTAAGGGTGGAATGGGCCATGACTTAACGCTATTTTGATATCTTTATATTACTGATAGACATTATCTACTTATCGTACACTACTACATAGTAGATAGTTTAACGGATCCTTAAAGGATGGTTATTCCAAACATCCTTTGAGTTACTTGTATTTCAATTGCTATTTCACTTGAGTTGGATTTATTAATATAAGAATGTTAATCCTGACTCGAGTGTCTTGTGTTTTTGCTTTACGCTCGGGTCAGACTGAGTGTACCAGTATTCGAGACTCACCTTTGGAGTTGGAGCTTTGCTTGAAGATCCAGCCATCTAATCTGCTTTCAGTATTCGATGATTCCAGTGATGCATCCTGATTTGTATCTGATGTATCGTGTTACTCTTCCGTTGTATCTGGTTTAACTCTGATATATCGTATTTCTCTTCTGTTGTAAACTCTGATGTATTTTATATATTCATATAGTAGCTTCATGAACTACTATCTCTTTTATTTCCGCTGCACTTATTACTCTGTGTCTGTGATCTGTGATTATTTTATTTACTATATATGTTCAGTTTTGCCAAATTTAAATTAACAACGCGGTATTTTGAGCAATTCAACTCCGGCATGAGTGTCTACCTATACACTTATAATGGATGCGAATGGTCCAAAATTCTGGGTCGTTACACGGTGTCTGTATATATATCTATCATATGGTTAAGTGATACAGATATTTATCATTCCAATCCGTAATTTAAATATATACGGGTAGATATAATTTCAACCCATAATCCCAATTTCAATTCAAATGAAAATCGCTTGGGTTTATCATTGCAACCCATAACGATTTTCTCCTATTCTAAAGTCCGTTCGGGTATGTATCATTTCAACCCATAGTGATTACTAAACTACAGGGAACTTGCAGAGTGATAACAGATAATAATACAAAAGGCATAATATCATCAATAACAGTATAATATAAACAACAGGATATGGTGTCATATCCCATAGGTGAACAGTTACAGATAATAGCATATATAACAATTTAAATAACTACAACAGCATATTTTGGTTGTCATTTCAATTGAAATCAAATTTAATAAATAAAAGAACGCTAATCGTGAGTGATTGCTCACCTTTCGAGGCTAGAGAAGATAGACAACACAACAAGCTACGAATTTCAAAGCAACGCTAGATTGGCACGAATTCAACAAAGCTGAGAGATAATTCATTTTGGTGAAAATGAATTAGAACCATCTTGATATGACATAAAATGATGTATATAATTTTATTATTTATTATTAAAAATCAATTTAATCATATATCTCAAATTAAAATTTAATTCAACACTTCGAACAAAGTCTCCATATATTTATATCTTTTAAAACCAATTAATGTATACTCATATAGACATTTGCGAACAAAATTTTATATTATATATACACACATATATAAAGTTATATAAACTTAAATAGAAAATATACAACGCGATTGTATTACAAGTTTCCAACAATATATATTTTCCATTTTAAAATATTAGGAATAGTACAAACCATAATATATTATAACTAACATATAACTTAAAATATAATTAACAAATATATATATACAAATGTATATAAGGTATAAATATATACATATGTATACTCAGTGACCCTATCTAACCCAACAGGAAAAATCCAAACTAATATAAATTAATTTTTTTTAAAAAAACTTATAAACACTGTCTATATCATACTAAAACAAAATCAATATATATTACTGTAAATATATCAACAGTATAACATATATTCATTGTCGAACCTGATTTTCCAATTTCTATAATATATAAAAATAGATCATATAATTGTTTATATAAAATCAGTATTTACGTAATTATAATATCAATAAACCCATGCTTTATCTGTACAAATCCACTTATATTCTTATACAGCATATAACTTTATATATGTGTACCTTATACCCTGTAACACTTATATATTTTAAAACAAAACAGAGAATATAGTGTGTAATATATACATATTTTCTTTCATAAACATACAACAACGTATATATATAAGCATATAAACTAACGTACGCAGTATATATTATAATATACCATATGTATATATATAAAAAATACTTACGAAAAAGAAGGAGTACACGGTCTAAGTGGCTACGGACGAGCACGAGGGGTGGAAGATCAGGGAGGAGCTGCGGAGTGATGGTTTTGAGAAGCTAATAGAGGGGAAAAAAAGAAGAAACAGAGAAGAGAAGTAAAGGCCACAGAGAAATATAAGGGAGGAGCTCAATATTTAAAAGCTGGAAAAAGAAACGTAAAATTAAATGAGCAAAATGAATGCAAAAAGTATATGAGTTTGATATTTGAATGACGGTCATAAAAGTGGAAATTTGGGTATAGGTAACGGCTGGCTACAATCAAATATTCATGTTTTGATAGACTACAACATGCAATTAACTAATTGATTATTTGTAACCGTGCAAGCTAGAAATGAGATAATAATTAAAGGTTTTTTTTATTGCCGAAGGAAAGATGGAAAGGCAGACCAATAGGCTGAGAATCATACCATAATTACCCTAGTGAACAAAGGAAAGAAATTTAAAACAAAAATATAGATAAAGGTTGAGTGAATGGAAACGGTCACCTGCATGAATTACGTGAAATAATTAAAGCAAATGAAGTGGCTACAGGGAACGAATGATTTCTTCCTATTTTTGAATTAATGTTTACGTAGCCAAATTTTAAGCAAAAAGGAAACGTACAACAAATGATAAATTGAAATGACCGTTGATTCAGCAACGTTATTAAAGCAATTTATTATATTGCTTGGGCTGCACGGTGAAGATTTGGAAGAGACGTGTTTCACAATGCAACCATTTTTAAGAAATAAGTATATTACTTTAAAATAGAAGAACTGCAACCGTTTTTAAGAAATAAGTATATTACTTTAAAACAGAAGAACTGACCAAAAATGAACGTAAACGTATACAATTTATATGTTTTGATATTTAAAATAATTATAGGATGGCAACAGTCACCCTAAGATTTAGTTGAGAAATTAAAGCAATAAATCGCAGATTGGACAACACGTTCCATATTTGAAACGTAAAGGAAAAAGATAAGTATGGAATGGTAGGATACGTTATAAAGGCAAAATGAACCGTTTGAAAAAAAAATGATGGCAAATAAAACAGCTGTGCCTTGAATTTCCCAAAATAAATTATTAGAGCAATTGATGGGTTGATTGGACAGTTTGTTTCAAAACTTCAAGGAAATGAGTAATATATTTGAAAATACTAACATAACTTATATATACATACCTACTAGAACTCACACAAAAATTAATGGACCCTATACCCAAACTAAACTTTCCGTGTATATATGTATATTATGACCAAATTTTTCTTTGAATCAAAAATCCATACTTGCATTCAAAACTAAATTTCAAAACCACCATTTGATGTATAAACAGAACATAATATTTTTCCTTTTCTTCTTCTTTTTATTAACAATAAATCAAACATTATTTAATAATTACACATAACTCAACATATCCATTAGTTACCAATTTTAGTTCATTTGTTAGAGGTTAACTTATTTGAATTACAACAATACAATTAAACTATTGTTTCCTCTTAAATTTTATTCAATAGATCAAAATTTACAATTAACAATTATTATTAAATTCTTTTTTTTTAAATGCACGTGCTGATTTGATTTTTAACAGCTAAGATAAGAAATAAAAGAGTGCATACAATAGGCGCAATAATTAAAACGAACGTACGCCCAAATTAATTAACCAGCAACGTAATCTAAATTTATATGCTTTCTTATTTATTGACTACTTATATTTAATTATACGTAATCCAAACATTAAATTTTTTATTTCAAAATATTATTATTTCAAATTTATCTAAAATTCAATTAAATATGTTATTAAAAACCGTTTAAAATTTATGGGTTGTTACAAATTTTATTTAAAAATGATTTTATATTGTATATTATCCAATTACATATATAACTTCTGAATAATCTAAGTAAGTTGTATTAGAATGAAATTGGGTATTATACAAGCAAACATTCCCTAACTCAATTTATTTCAATATTCAAAATTTTGACTTTATTTAAAATCATCCTTTAACATAAATTCAAGGATTAAATTTCCGATTAACTTCAAACCATTTAGAGATAAATACATATACTATATATATCAAATCAAATCTATAATCATATATTTATATATCATAAATCAAGTCATACATAGAAATTCAAATCAATTATTTTCAAAAACAAAGCCGTAGCAAAGCTACAGAATAGTCTCTCCACTCTGAAACTCGAAAATGAATGTCGATGATGCGGCCGCCATCACCGAAATTCTTTTCCAGCGACAAAAGATAAGTGCACAGATTTTAAACAGTTTAAAATTCTTTGGAAATAAATTTCTATTCGAAAATACTTTAAATAATATACATTTTAAACCTTAAAACCAGAGTTTGAAATCATCGAAAATTAAATTCTCAAATTCCTGATTTAAATTCATTTAAATTCCAAATCAATTTATAAACCATGTTTATAAATTCATTTATAGAGCAATAAATGATAATCAAATATTATCAGTTCAAACAACCAATTTAATTAACTTATCAAATTCCAGAAAATTTTTACTTGTATATATAATATAAGAAAATTTTATTTTATTTACTATATTTGAAAATAATATTGTGTCAGTTTGCTCTATTCAAGTGTTTTGGAATTCCTATCGATATCGTTGATCAGACGAATCGATCGAAAACCCAAATCAACATCAACAACTCAAACAACACAGTATAAAACATTTTATATAAATTACAAATACACTCCCTCACTCAATGATTCAAGGATGGATTTCAAAACAAGGATAGAGATTCGAATTAAAGGAACTCTAACCAAAAGAATTCAACTAGAAGATAGGCTCGATTGGGAGATAAGATGATTGAATTTCAAACAGGAGGTTGGATAAACTTATGCAAATCGCGGGCAACCTTAACCGGGTCAACCGTGACTTCATAAATAAGATCGATGCAGAATTCTGATGCAAATCGACATACGATCGCCAGAGATAGAATTCAGGTAGCAAAAGATAGCATCATCGTAAACCGAGGATACAGAATCTCCAGTGAATCAATACCGATTGTAAAGGAGTTTCACCCCTTTACAGATCATTCAAAGATTGGCGAGACCGCCGATTTATTATAGAGATTATTCGAAGTGGAGTTATGACATTCTCCAGAATCAAGAAGACACGAATAGAGGAGACAAGAGTGGACTTTGGAACCTAAGTGAACGTTCCAAAATTCAAAGGAAACCGAGTCAAAGAAGAAGGAATTCAAGCTCGAACGAAAGTGATTCTGTAATTGAATTTTACTCTATATGCCTAAAACCAGAGCTCTGATACCACATGTAACATCCTGAAATTTTCAACCATTCGCATCCATACATGTCGGATTTGAATTGCTCAAAATATCAGATTTTTAATTTAAATTTGGCAAAACTCAGCATATACAGTAAATAAAATAATCACAGACACAGAGTAATATAACAATAATGCCGCGGAAACAAAAGAATAGTAGTTCATGAAGCTACTATATATATATATAACAGAGTTAAACAAGATACAACAGAAGTTACGAGTACATAGATGTCTCAATACAATAATCAAATACAAGATCTGAATGCATCACTGGAATCGACAACAACTGAAAGCAGGATAGATAACTGGATCTCCAAGAGAAGCTCCAACTCCAAAGGTGAGTCTCGAATACTGTATCACTCAGTCTGACCCGAGCGTAAAGCAAAACACAAAACACTCGAGTTAGGATTAACATTCTTATATAAATAAATCTAACTCATGTGAAATATCAACTGAAATACAAGTAACTCAAAGGATGTTTGGGATAACCATCCTCTAAGGATTTGTTAAACTATCTACTATGTAGTAATATACGCTATTATAATAATGTCTAATAATAAAATAAACTTACTTTTTAATAGCGTCAAGGGGTTACCCATATAGCCCTTAACACGTAATAGTCCCAGTAGGCTATCCAGTATTAGCATACTCCCAGATCGGGGGCTACCCTCAATACTCCACAGGCTACGGCAAAAATCCAAACTCGTAGTAAAGCTCGATATGGTAGGTGACACGACATGACTAGGAAATGCCAGGGTAGATATACCAATTACGCATCCGGGCTGGTGGTAATGCATAGCAGCCACCACTGCCCACCTCGAAACACACTCCCAATCAAAATCGAAGGGTGGCCACCAAATCAATCACAAAGTAATAGAATGGTATCGAAGAAATGCGTCCGATCAGAGGTACTACCTCATTGGCCCGAGAATCGCTCCTGTTTTAGCCACCTTATGCCAACTCACGGGAGTTGGGTCCACGTATATACCTTTAGGATCGTCGCCACCATCCTACTTCATTCTGGAATCTCCACTGCGTACACAGTTGTTAAAGTGGTTTTCAGTATCGACAGAGAGTATGTCCATATCTGATCCCGGTCTCTTTAACAACCAAACGTTATTATAACACCATGGTCATTTCAAAATAGTTCATACTTCAATACCAAAAATATCATTTCCATTTTTAAACCATATCAAAACGACATCATTTCAATTCAATATATCATTTCTAAAATCATATCCCTTTCCAAAGTTATAACGCTTTCGAAATCATAGTCTTTTAAAAATCAAAACACTTTGGAAATCACAGCATTGAAATCATAGCATTTTGGAAATCATAGCATTTTGGAAATCATAACACTTTGAAATTATAGCATTTTGGAAATCATAACACTTTGAAATTATAACATTTTGGAAATCATAATACTTTGAAATTATGCATTTTGGAAATCATAACACTTTGAAATTATAGCATTTCCCTTAAACCGTTTAGATATCAATAATAGTATATATAATAAAATAGTTTATAAGATAAAATAATTTATATAAATAGTTCTAAGTTAAAAATAGTTTAAAAATAAAATAGTTAGTAAAATAGTTTATATTAAAATAATTTATATTGAAATTGATTTGTATTAAAATAGTTTATATTACAATAATTATAAGTTAAAATATAAAATAGTTTAAATATAATTAAAATACTTTATATAATAAAATAGTTTCCTCAAATTCACAAATCGATTCAAATCAACTCGACTTCCTAATTCAACTTAATTCAAATCTCAATCCATAATTTCAACTTCAATTCAATTAAACATTTCAAATTATATCGATTTCAAATACCGATTTGAACCATAAATAAACCATTTCAATTTCAATATATTTCAATGCTTTAAATATTCAACATTTCAAAACTAAATTCGATAAATTTATATACATATCAAATTCACTTTACAATTATTTAGTTTTGAAATATTAACTTAATCATTTCCATAACATTTAAATACAACTTCAATTTACAAATTTAGATAAACAAAATATCCCATTTAAATTTATATAAGTTTGAAATATCCATTTAAACACATCTTTAAAATTTCGAATTCAATAAATTTGAAATCAAACTTATTTAAGTATAATTCTTAAATAAATATAATTTCAACCCAATTTCAAATTTATCTTTCCAAACTGAATCATTATAAACTCTATATCTGAAAATATAGATATTAAAGAAATACTTATATATCAACTTTATTAAATCAACTTTGATAAATCTTTAAAATCAAAATTTCCAGTAAAACCATATATTTCTTTTCAAAGCCATAGAAATCATTTTCAAAATATTTATATATAGACCAACGGTGTCTGTATATATAATTTTCTATCCTATGGTCAAGTGATACGAATATTTATCATTCCAATTCGCAATTTAAATATATACAGGTATATATCATTTCAACCCGCAATCCCAAATTCAATTCAATGAAAATCGCTTGGGTTTATCATTTCAACCCATAATGATTTTCTCCTATTCTACAGATTGTTCGGGTATGTATCATTTCAACCCATATTGAATTATATACTAACAGGGAACTTGCAGAGTGATAATAGATATGATAATAACATAATATGCATATATCATCAATATAAATAACAGATAATGGTGTCAGATGTCATAGGTGAACAGATACAAATAACAGTATATATATAGCAATGTAAATAACTAACAGCAGCATATTTCAATTGACGTTTCAATTGAAATCAAATTTAATAAATATAAGAGCATTAATCGTGAGTGAATGCTCACCTTTCGAGGCTAGAGAGATTTGATAAAGAAATGAGCTACGAATCCAAGTATGAATTTCGAAGCAAAGCGCGATGGACCTGAGTTCGACGATCAAAGCGAAGCTGGATATTTGAAATTGATGAAATCAAATCAGAACTGGATCGATGATGATAAATAGTATAAGTAAACTTATGTAACAACCCGGAATTTTCGACTCCGAAAATTCCGAATTGTTAAGGAAAAGAAGAAAGAGATAGAAGAAGAATAGAAAGAAGAAAGAAAACACAACATTTCACATTCGCAGCGGATTAAATATAATAACAAATAATAGCATTTATACAAAGAAAAGCTGTAATTGTTACTTTACATTCAATACATCAGAGTTACAACATATACACAAATAGACTAGACAGTTATCAACCTGTCCCAGACTACTATCAATAAGCTCTCAAATACACAGCGGTAAACTCCATACGTTCCTGCCATCCAGCTCGCCTCCTGAGCTTCAGAACGTCCTTACCTGGAAATCTGTAATACTCGGTCTGACCCGAGCATTTCATCAAAGTAACACCCGGGTCAGGCTGGAAACCAGCGTGAGTAAACTCATCTAACATGAAATTTCAATTCATAGAACTTATTTAAACCCGGGGTAACTCATACTTTACTACAAGTAAACAACTTATATAATCAACACTTATTTTCACAAACAAAATCTAAGTACCGTTACTTAGTTTAAATAATTATGTTACTTAATTATTCCATTCCAGCCTATTGATTTCCACCAATCAAATCTATATAGAATTATAGCAGAACACTAATCGAAGTGGTTTCGGGTATTTACTGATACCCGACCCCTGTCTCTTCGAATTCAATGTGATCCCTAATCCAAATTGTTAAGTTCAGACAATACAATTCATATTCAGGATATCATACAACAATCCAATTCAGATAGGTAACCTACATTATCACAGTTTAACCCATTCATATCATAGCACATATCAATTGTCCATCAGAGATAAAATCAATCCAAGTCATCTAGTATTATTCAACCAATCCATAACAAGTTGATTCATTCTAAATTAATTTAATTAATCTCTAATTAAATTAATTACTAACCTTTAATCACTGGATTACCTTAATCCATCTTACTTAACATTAATTAATTACAAATTAATTAATCATTTCTTAATTATTTATCTTAAATAATCTTCCTTGATTAATTATTCCTAAATTACAATAAGTAATTATTCTTTAATTATCTCTTTTTATTAATCATTCTTGATTAATTACTTTTTAATTACATTAAGTAATTAAACCTTAATTATAGATTAATTATCCTCAACCATTCAATAATTATTTTTACTTACTTCCAATAATTAATTAATGATCTTCTAATTACTTCATTAATTAATTACTCTTTGAATTACAAATTAAATTAATTAACCCTTGTCAAAACAATTCTTAATTACTTACATTAAGAAATTATCATTTGAGTAATTAATTTCTAATTACTTACATTAATTAATCCTTAATAATTAATTAATCTCTGATTAATTTATAACCCTTAATTACTTAATTTATTTAATCCTTAATCATTAAACAATTAATTTAATTAATCCATAATTATCCATCAATTAATTAATTAAAAGTTAAATCATTTATCTTAATTAACTTATGAATTATCATTTAAAACCTTATTTAATAAACTCCAGGAATTTACTATCATTAATCTATTAACTTTAAGATTTTTAGTTAAATCTGAAAACAAGTAAACACTTACGTTCCCGAAGACAACCCCGAGAAAAACAGCTGAAACCCCGAGTTCCCTTCGAGCCAACCACTTCCCTTCATTCTTCGAGTCAAACTCTCAACGACTACGATTCTGACCCGAGGAAACTTCATCTTCCCCGATTACCCAAACATTCAAACATCGTACATACACGCGTACACGTACACAGGTGTTCCGATCATCTCTGGCCCTCGCCGATCCTCTCAACAAGTCACTGACATCATCGTCGTTCATTCCGAGCACCCATATCTATCAATTCGACTGAGATTCAAAAATCGAGTAAATCGAAACACCAGGAACAAAACCCAAATACCCAAAACACTTCGCACCGCCAACTCCGACTACCAGAGAACTCGCAGCTCCAGCCAGAGCTTCGTTGATCATCCACGCGTCGGTCCCCATTGGTGCGATCACCTATATTCCACCATCGACGATGCAGCAATCCCTAAAGCTCAGCCAACCAAAACTATAAATCGAACCCTAGTTCGACGTGGTTCGACCTCCACGTCCATCTATAAAGCCTCCTTCCATTTTTCCTGTGACCACCAAGCTACCCACTACCTCCAGCCTTAATCACAATGACAAACATTTCGCCGATCATCGGAATTTGATGATAATAAGAATTCCGTTCAACTCTAAATTTCTCAACATCTACTTACTTAAAAATCAAGAAACCTTTATCTAAAATCATCATTTGCTAATTCGTATCTGGTTATGAAATCCAATCACGAATTTATGAACATCGAAATTTAACTTATACTTGATTTCTACTATAATTCATCATTTTTGAAGTAGTTGCATAATATAAATTCTTGAAACCATTTTTACAATTGATGTTATAATCTTAAAATCAGATTTTATTTAAAGATCAAAGCCTAATATTGATTCTTTGGGATGATATGAATTTTTGAACAGGTTTTAAGAACCTGTAAACAAGAACAGAGACACACATATATATATCCAGACATGCATACAATTAATTCCTCATACGTATATACATGCAAGCATATTTCATTCATGCAAACATACTTCAGGTTTTAATCACAACCATTCAGATTTGAAAGGTTAAAGATTTTATAAAGCTTGTTTTCTCACCTGGAATTGAAGAACAGAGAAAAACTTGAGCCTGGAAATGATATTTAAAATCTGGAATTTGAAACTGCAGATTTGATCTTTGAACTTGATTAAAGTTGTTGCCTTGATTTCTTTTAACTGGAAAATACTTGTTGTTGTGATGATCAAGCTCTTTTAAAAACTGAATTGATGTAGCTTTAAAATTTGAGAAGATTGCTTGCTTGATAACCCAGGTTTTGAAAAATGTTTACAGATATGGGAATTGGAAAAGGATTTTGATTCTTTGTTTTAAATTTTAAGTTGAAAGAGTGGAAGTTGATACAAATTTCAGGTTTGCAAATTTTCTGGCTTATGTTTCTAACTTCTGAAAATGAGATAGAGGAAAGAAAAAAAAAGAATGAGGAAGTAGATGTATGTTAATATAGATTTATTTTAATTTACTAAAATTAAAGAAAATAAAAATGAAAAATGTGACACTTGTTAAATTACTTAACATTTGTCCATTTCATCATTTAATTACATTACACATGTTACCATCATACTCTAATCTATTTACACTTGTAATTATGTATGAATTTATATATTATTTTTTTCATATTATGTTTATGTCCTTATTATTATTTTTTTCCTAATACCTTTATACATATACAACTTGTATATTTATTTAAAGAAACTATTAATCTTTGTTAAATCCTTTTTAAACTTAAGCTATGAACTTAATGTTACAATTAGTGTTTTATGTTTTTCATATATATATATATATATTATAAGTTTATATTTATACTTCTCCTTAATTTTGCACTTATATAACCTTTTAAGAAAATAATTTTGATACTAATTTATACATTAATAAATTATCACATTCTCAAGATATTATTTTGAATTTTTAAATCCAAGTTTCACTTATAAACCATAAATATAGGTATGAAAATAAAATAGCTATCATATGATAAGTTTTGCATATATCTATTAATAAAAGATGAATTTTGCTTAAATAAATGATTACAAAAGAAAATCATTAAACAAATATCATCAAATTTCAATAATTATATTAGGAGACTATCAATGAATATTTATCCCGATATTTATAATTTATCATTTATTATAGCTCTAATTCATCTATATACATACCTTACAAATTTTATCAGATTTATTTGTTCAATTAATAAATCAGTGTTTTAATAAATCAAATCCTGTTAATTACAAATTAACCACTGTCCAAAAATCCGGGTTATCACAACTTATATATAACTAGATATATATAAATCATATTCTGAATTCAAACACATATTAATTTTAAATATATATATCTCAAAACTATTGTTTCAAATTAAAACACACATGTTAAAATAAACCCTATATATATTTACAAACCATTTTTTTAAACATATATTTCTAAGATCACTATTTACATATCTGAAGAACCAAATCCACATCTCTTGATAAATATAAACTAATATATATATATATATATATAACATATACATCAAAATCTAAATCTATATATTTTCCAAGATCATTATTAAATTTAACACATACCTCAAATATATATAAATATATGATATTAACAGTACATGAAATCATTTAAAATAATATATCGGTATACAAATATAATTGTTTCAAGTAAACATTTTTGAAAATAAATATTTATGTAGACAAGTAACATTATGTAGTACTTATATAACCTATATATTATAACCAGCATATATAACAACTTCCATAACAGATTTTATTCCTTATAAATGACCACAAATATTCATACACAATTTTTATAAATACTTATAAACAACATATATGTTGAATATAATACCAAACAGGTCATATGAACATATGTGTACCACTAACCTTCATAGACTATATTTTCACAATAATATATAACTTATATACTACATATAGATCTGTATAAATATATATATACTATTATATAACTAACATAAAAATAAAAACTTCTTTTATAATATGTTATATCATTTTGAACAACAACAAAAAATATATGTACTAAAATGTAAATAAACTGTTATATAGTATGTATACTAACATGTATACTCTACTGGTAAAAATCTGGACATAATATGTATATATAAATACTCTTCATCACACATATACAATCAATACATACATATATATTACCGGTTAAACTAAAAGAAAACTTACAGCCGATAATTTACATAGCCAGTGAAATATACAAATGATTGATTATGCAACTAAACCCCATAGATACCAATATATAAACCATATATATCTTATTTATAACAAGTAGTATATACAACTGTCATAGCATAACTTTAAATATAACATGAAAACAACACATATTTTATATTTGAAACATATGTACAACTAACAGCATGAATTATATATATATATATATATATATATTTTCGAAACAATAGGTAAAATTCGAACATACATATTTATTTATATATATTTAAATAACTAACTCTAACTTCAAAATATATATATTTAACAGTATACTATATAACATATATAGACAACTTGCTGTGAGAACTATACGCTTATATATACATACGATAGATATAAAGTTAGGATTTAAATAACAAAACATAGGCAAGACTGTAACATATGTATTAACCGCTTATAAAGAAAATCAAAATAAAACCTTTCTAATACCAGGAGAGAGGTCGAACGAGCTAAGCGAGTAGTGGACGCTGAGTGGCCGAACTATGGCAGATCGCGGCTGAATAAGGTGAAGGCCTGTGGCTCGCGTGGAGGCTCAGGTGATGATGGCGAACGGGAGATGTGTGGTGGGTAGTCGGCTTGAAGCAGGTGGGGAGGGAGAAGATGTTTCGGGTCCAGGAAGGAAGGAGGTCGGCAAAATTAAAGGAGAGAATATGGTTCCAAACAGCAAAGAAAATAAAAGTAAAATGAAATGAAAGCTTGCTCTTTTTCCCAGAGCTTTGAACAGAGAAGATGAAGGAAGGAAGGAGCAGTGACGTATCACTGTATAAAGTGAGATGGATAACAAAAGGTCAGACATTTGGATTTTAAATTAATAAACCAAGCTGCTATAAGGTAAATACACGGTGGAAAGTGAATGGGCACAATGACTCAAAAAGGTATGGAAACGGGAACAGATAGGGTTACTATTTCCGTAGATTCCACCGCGTACCGGACTCCGAAACACACAAATGAATATGCTATTGATATCAGCACGACGAGACGATCAAAACGGTATACAGATGTCAGTGGTACGATCATCCTATCAAAAGTCGATATCGGTACCGAAATGCTGCTAATTTGTCAGAAATAAGATGAACGGAGCAATAGAAGTCCAAATTTGGAGAAACGAAATATGACGTCTCACTCAGATGATGATTTACAAATTTTCTATAGAAAAATATTCAGGTTTGGAAAACATTTTATTACCATTGATTTTTAACTGATATAGCTTGAAATAAAACTACAAAATAAAATTGTGACGCCCCACCTCTATGCTCACAATAACAAAGAGTATTAAAAGAAATATTGTCTGTTATTACGAAGAATAAGGCTGGATAGGAGCGGCCATCCGTAGTTGGGCCTTACACTAGTATTGGTTACCTTGATAGGAGTGGTATATATTTTTATTTTTCATCTCTTATTTATTTACTCTCGTCGACATACCCAATTCCAGTATAAAACGAACTACGATGGTTCATAATAGTTTAGGACAATATATATAATAATAACACAGATACTAAAAATGCGGAACACAGATAACAAAAGTCTTATATATATAACTGATGTCAGTTACAATACATTTGACACAATACATATGATACAACTACAACTGTCAACTCTGGAAGTTATATATACAAGTACATTATCGACTAATATACATGAATACATATCAACCTAAATCAGATACACTAACTACTACAAAATGACGAAGACTACTTCAAAAGATATGAAAAGACTTCATAGCTCAAGCAGCAACCCAAAGCAAGATATCTACAACCTGTAATAACTCGGTCTGACCCGAGTATTAAATTCAAAAGAAAATAATACACGAGTCAGTCTAATTCAAACTCAGTTATTAATGCACAGAAGCAATAATATTCAAATATCAAATAGACGACAGTCACAGAAATCTCGTATATCCAACTCCTCGATAAGAGAATCGGATAACGGCAGATATAACACTAAACAGTGTTAAACAACAAATCAGCAAATCCAAATCATCAACAAGGATAAATAAAAGATTATCAATGAAGATAATATGAAAACCCCAGAATTGCCTAAACAGCAATTAACAACAAAATCTAATTATTTAATAAATAATTAGAAACTCAGAATCTAATTATCAAAGATATAATTAGACAATCTCAAATGATCAAATCACCAAATCAAAATATAATTTCAAATATTGAATTGAACACATAAAACAATTCAAGTAATTGAACTAT
This sequence comes from Allium fistulosum, assembly GCA_030737815.1. Taxonomy (NCBI): domain Eukaryota; kingdom Viridiplantae; phylum Streptophyta; class Magnoliopsida; order Asparagales; family Amaryllidaceae; genus Allium; species Allium fistulosum. Next base: position 76,544,614 of record CM060908.1, on the reverse strand, counting down.
CTCAAAAATCAATACTGTGTGGCTGTAGTACACGCACGTGTGCACTGCCTTGCCACAACAGCATATGAAATCATCACAACACCAAATGCCAACAATACATCGAAACTGCAGAGGTCAATATAAATGAACCAAAAACAACTTGCACTAACTCAAATCAAAATGAACGAAGTGCACACAAATGCACAATGGAAATTCACAATCAAACGCAAGGTCAACCCAAAATACCGGATTCAACTCAAGTGCAATAAAATAATGTCACATTTTCAGAACAAGGTCAATTCCGAGCTACAAGCTGGATTCAACTCAAGTGTATTGGAAAACAAATCCAATTGCATCAGTGCAACGCAAACCAACAAGGGTAAGACTGCATACAGAACGAACTGCAGTCACCAATGAATGCAACAAAATAGTAATGAGTCAGGTACAACAACATGAAGGAACCAGACCACAAAGACAATCAAAGTGGTCAGGAAATTTAAACCCAAAGCAATGCTCAGTGCACAACATAAATATGAATCAAACTCATATATATACTGCAATAGTACCAAGGGAAGGATATGAAAAGTGCACAGCAAGTATGCAACTACCAAACTGGGTCAAGCAAGTGCAACACAGTGACAAGCTACCCAGATTCAAGGATGCAATCATGTACAACAAGACTGCAAAATTCAAGAATCAAGTGGAGATGAACACATACTAGCAAACATGTCTACCAGTGGACAACTGCAATATCAAAGTGATGATATACAGATGCAAACAACTCACAGTGTCCAGACTCAACCAAAAAGACAATACACAAAGACAGTTCCAAGTGAAGTGCACAAGTTCAAATGCATTCAAGCCAAAAACCTAGTCGAAATACATGTACCATCAAGCAACCAAATGCATTCAAGCAAATGCAGACAGCAAAGTCACAAATCAGACCAGAACCATACCAAGACCAGAGATGCAGCAATAACAGCAAACCAAATGCCATATATGTATACATGTATATGAGCTCAAAACAGCCCAGTAATGCAATGCAGACCAGTAGCATAAAATGGAGATGGCCATCAACATAAGAACAGTTTCAAATTGAACAATACAAAGCCTCATCATCAAGAAACCAATGAACATGGAATACAACATAATGCATCACTGAAACAAGTTCAAGAGAGGTGGCAACATGACAAAGCAACAAAACTACAACAGTTTTGAAAACAATGCAACAGTTATAACACAAGCATATATACACACAATTCAAAATATACACAGTAAAGACCTTCACATGACTCAATCAATGGTGAAGCAATTAGACTTCACAAAAGTGCTTTAGACAGGTCAGTGAAGAACCCAGACTACATGAACCAGGGTCAGAGTCAAATATTATCTCAAATATCAAATTGCAAGTCAATCAAGTTTGTTAGCAAATTCCAAGGAAAGCCAAGGATACAAGTTCGAACAAATTCAGGTCAAACCCAGAAATTCACGAAATCAAAAGTGACCAAAGTCAAAGTGAACAAAGAAGTCGACTTTCAAAATGAGCCAATGCATCAGAATTATCACATAAACAAAGTCAGACCGAGATATATCGATTGACAATTTCAACAAATTCATACGAACAAAATAAGGGAATCTGAACCCTATATAACACTAACTTCATCGGCAATCAATTCAAAACCAAAGACAGCGAAAAACAAAAATCAAACATCTGAAGCATAGCACTAAGAATGAATTAGATGTGAGTGATAGTTCACTCACCTTTTTCTACGAAGGAAGCAACCGTGAACGAGCGCAAGTGAGTAAAGCATCGATCGACAAAGCCAAGGAACATAAATCATCATTCGATCGAGATAATAATAGTCGACGCCCCCAATTTCACGAAACCCTAATTTGGACAAAGAGGAACGAACCAAGATTAACGAGGCCGCCATTTTTACTTTCTTTCGTTTCGTTTTTGATTAGGGTTCGACGAAAAAAGAATAAGGGGAATGGGTCTAATTATCACGGCATCAAAAATAAAACAAGGGATAGGATCCATTTCAAAAGCCCGTCAACATTTAACCCAATTTAAACCCGATTACAAACTCCAATAATAGTTAACAACCAATATAATCGTCATTTGACGATAATTGATTGTTGTAAAACTCTGGGTTGTTACAAAAATAAACTTTCATATTATCTGATGAAAATTTACCAGTTGCTATGCTTAATTGGATGCATTCCAAATATTAAATTTTTATTTCCAAATTTTATTATTTAAAATTTCACAAAATTTCAATTAAATTTACTAATAAAACAAATAAAAATTAATAAAAATTTACGGGTCGTTACACAGTTGGTGCTGCTGTTCCTCCACCTCAGGATACCAGGAACAATCTCTGTCATGTCTATCTGCAGCCTGGTCATTTCAAGAAGGATTGTCCTTTGTATCAGAAGGGCCAGACATCTAGAGTCTTCGCCATGACCTCTTCCACTCCTGCTCCGCCTGCTACTAGTGATTCCCAAGGTACTCTTCAGGGCACTTTTTCTCTTTTTAATTTTCCTGTTCGTGTTTTATTTGATACTGGAGCTTCGCATAATTTTATTTCTATGGATCTTTGTGATAAGTTTGAGCATCTCTTTTCTCCTGAGTTCGCATCTGTACCTTTGTGTGTTACTAATCCTATTGATGGTCCCGCGAACCTTAGTAGGATTTGTAGAAGAGTGAAACTCTTCTATTCTGGTTATCGTTTTTCTGGTGATTTCTATGTTCTGAGTTTCGATGCTTTTGATATATTGCTTGGGGGTGATTGGCTTAAGAGGCATGACACCGTTATCTCTTGTAAAACCCGAACTATTTCTCTTGTTGGTGATAAGGGTGATTCTTTGGTAATTCAGGGCTGTATGCCTCAGGATTTTGCTGGCAGTTTTATTTTCCCTTTGGATTCTTCTCATGGTGATCTTGATTCCACCCCTGTGGTTAAGCTCTATCCCGATGTATTAGGTGAAGTTTCATCTTTACCACCTAAGCGGGAAATTTATTTCCATATTGATCTTATTCCTGGAGCTCGACCTGTAGTTCTTCCTCCTAGAAGAATGGCACCTCATGAGAAGGTTGAGTTAAGGAAACAAATTGAGGACTTGTTCTCCAAGGGTTTGATCAGACCTAGTCATTTCGAATGGGGAGCAGCAGTGGTTTTCGTCACTAAGTCCGATGGTTCTTTAAGGATGTGTGTTGATTATAAGGAGCTGAACAAGCTCACTATGAGGAACAGATATCCTATGCCTCGTATCAATGATATGTTCTATCAACTTTATGGTGCTACTATTTTCTCTCAGCTTGATCTTGCCACAGGTTTCCACCAGCTCAGAGTTGCTGAGGAAAGTATTCCCAAGACTGATTTCCGTACTGATAACGGTTTCTATGAATGGTTAGTTATGCCTTTTGGTTTGACTAATGCCCCAGCTTTCTTTGTTGATTTGATGAATCGTGTTTTTTGTGATGTTCTTAATAAGTTTGTTCTGGTCTTTGTTGATGATATTCTTGTCTTCTCTAAGTCTGAGGAGGAGCACAAGGTCCATTTGAATTCTGTTCTGGAGACTCTAAGGAGTCACCAATTGAAAGCTAAGTTCTCTAAATGCCATTTCTGGAAGGATGAAGTTCGATTTCTTGGACATATTGTTTCTAGTAATGGAGTTTCTGTTGATCCAGTCAAGATCGCTGCGATCAATGTAAGTCTACCTTTTCTCATCTTTCTTTTGTAATCTAATTATCCTATCTTTCTTTGTAGTTCTTATTTTTCCCTATTCTATTCCAGGATTGGGAAACTCCTAGGACTCCATCTGATATCCGTAGTTTTCTGGGCCATGCCGGTTATTATCGGAGATTCATTGAGAATTTTGCTCGGATTGCTGCACCTCTCACTGCTTTGACTTGTAAGAATGCTAAGTTTATATGGAATGATAACTGTAAAGCTGCATTCAATGAGTTAAAGCACAAGCTTACTTCCGCACCAGTTCTTACCGTTCCAAATGGAAATGAGGGATTAACGGTATACACTGATGCTAGTTGTGAAGGTTTGTGAGCTGTTCTGATGCAGGGTGGGAAGGTCATTGCTTATGCCAGTCGCCAGTTGAAGACTCATGAAGCCAATTATGCGGCTCATGATTTGGAATTGCTGGCTGTGGTTTTTGCTTTGAAGCTTTGGAGGCATCATCTTTTGGGAACTAAGTTTGAGCTTTTTACGGATCATCAGTCTTTAAGGTATATTTTCACCCAGAAGGATTTGAATCAGAGACAAGTTAGGTGGCTAGAGTTCCTTGCTTCTTATGACCTCGACATCAACTATACCCCTGGGAAAGCTAATGTTGTGGCCGACGCTTTGATTCGGAAGAAGGCGATGTTGTGTCAGCTTGTTGTTTCTTCTCCTCTTTTGGATCGTATCACGGCTAAGCACGATGAGGATCAGATGCTTAGGCTTATTAAGGAGAATGTTCGTAGTAGGGTTGGTGGTAGTAGTCTTGATGGTAGTGGAGCTCAGATCGATGATAGAGGTATTTTGAGGATTAATAATCGGATTTGCGTCCCGAATGTTTATGGATTGAGACAGGAGTTACTTCGGGAAAATCATCAATCCAGACTTTCTATTCATCCAGGAGTGACCAAGATGTATCAGGATATGAAGAAGTTGTATTGGTGGAGAGGTATGAGGCAAGATATCTCCATTTTTGTTAGTAGGTGTGAGACTTGTCAGCAAGTCAAGGACGATCATCAGAAGATCCCTGGTTTGTTGCAGCCTCTTGAGGTTCCCAATTGGAAATGGGAACAAGTTTCTATGGATTTTATTGATGGATTACCGAGGACTAGGAGGGGTAATGAGAGTATTTAGGTTATTGTGGATAGATTGACCAAGTCAGCTCATTTTATTCCGGTCAAGTCTACCCGTTTTGCTTCCTGTTTGGCTAAGATCTATATGAGGGAGATTGTTCGTCTCCATGGTGTTCCTATCAGTATTGTTTCTGATCGTGATCGTATCTTTACCAGTCAGTTTTGGAAAGCTTTTCAGGAATCTTTGGGTTCTTATTTGAATCTGAGCACTGCTTACCATCCACAGACTGACGGTCAAACGGAAAGAGTGAATTAGATTCTGGAGGATCTTCTTCGTGCTTGTGTTCTCGATTATGGAGGATCTTGGGAAGATCATCTCCATCTTGTCGAATTAACCTATAACAACAGCTATCAGGTATAATCTCAATCTTTTATTTGAATCTGGTCTTAATCTTTTATCTATCTCATTTCATCTTTTGAATTCAGGCTAGCATTGAAATGTCTCCGTTTTTTGCTCTTTACGAACGACCTTGTAGATCCCCATCTTGTTGGATTGAATCCGGTAATCGTTTGGTTCTTGGTCCTGATATGATTCTTGAGGCTTCTGAGAGAGTTGAGGAGATTAAGAGGAAGATGAGGAGTGCTCAGGATAGGCAGAAGAAGTACGCTGATAGGCATAGAAGGAGTTTAGAGTTTTCTGTTGGTGATTTGGTTTTCCTTAAGGTCTCTCCCTTAAGGAATGTGATTCGTTTTGGTCGTAGAGGGAAGCTTGCTCTTAGGTTCATTGGTCCTTTCCACATCTTGGAGAGGATTGGTTCTTTAGCTTATCGTCTGGATTTTCCTGAGAAGTTTTCTGGAGTGCATAATGTATTCCATGTTTCGCATCTTCGCCAGTATCTTCATGATCCATCCCTTATTGTTCAGCCTTCTGCTCTCGAGAATTTAGATATTGAGCCTAATCTAACTGTCGAGAGGAAGCCACTTCGTATTGTCGATAGAGGTACAAAGCAGCTGAGAAGGAAATATGTCAACCTAGTCAAAGTGCAGTGGAGTACTGATGATCGGGATTGTACCTAGGAGATGGAGGAGAGCATTCGTGCTTCGAATCCGGAATTGTTTGTTTCAGGTACTTTTTGCTATTCTATCTTATCTTATCTTTCTTTGTCTTTCCGTGTTTCGTTCCTTTTCGAGGACGAAAGCTTTGAGTGAGGGAGAGTGTAACAACCCATAAATTTTAACAAATATTTTTAAATTAATTTATTTGAAAACATTGATTTTAAATCATTTAAATTGGAATTTTGGAATTTATAATGAAATTTTGGGATTTATTGAAAATTTATTTTCCCAAATATAATAAATTAATGATTTTCTGGAAATTTATTTTTTTGTTCAACTTAGTCAAACTTTGATTTTCGGTGAAATTTTAAATTTGAATTTTAAATTTCTAATCTTTTTCTTTGAAGCAGTATTTGTATCTGATATCCGTTCTGCTTTTCGTTTTATCAAATTCTGTTTTACTTTTAAAATTTGATAAAATTCAGCGTTTTACACGCAATTAGTTTCAGTATCTCATTGTTTATTTTCTATTTCATATTTTCTATTTTATTTCTATTCTCTATATTTTATTTCTATTATTTTCCCATTCTCTACTTTCTATTTTCTTTTATTTGATTTTGGGCTTGGAAACTCAAGAGACTGGAGTTATTTGTTTAATTGAAGCCTTTACATTTTCTAGCCTTTTCATTGTTCCCTTAGCTGTTCATTTCCCTAGCCTAGCTGTACAAACACTTCTCATCTCACCTCATTTCTCATTCACGTTCCTGAAAAAAATTTGCAGTAAGTTTTTCCCATGGCTTCTCCTCTCCTTTTATTCTTTTCTTCCTCTTTTTTGCAAGTGTGTTCGGCCTCCATCCCTTTAGCCGATTCCTCCACCATGTCCTTCACCACCACCATCACCTTCCACGGCCAGCAAACCCTCACCATGATCTAATCTGACCAGGCCGTGACCACCATGATCCAAAAATCCATCACAAAGTTGCCTTGAAAACCCTAACCGAACTCCACTATTATATTCATCCCCTTCCTTTTGCTTGCCTCGGCCACCACTAGTCCCTCCCCCAGCCCCTTGCCATGACTGACATGACCACTGGCCGCACCACCTGATGATGATGACCTGACTGACCAAGCCCAAGCACCCAGGCCGAGCCATGATAGCCATGGCCGAACCCAAAGTGGTTGCATCCCCTTGACCTTTTGCCTTCACTTTACTTTTAACTTGCCAATCCCTTCACATACCCTTCATTTCAGTCCATAGCCACACCCTTTATCTACCATAGCCGAGCCTAGTTGCTTTAGATCTGACCATGGCCGAGCACAAACCAAAGTGGTCAAGTCTATGGTGATGTGGCCGAACCCACTTGTTTGGTTAAACCAATTTTTACTTCACTTTGTTTCATTTTTGATTCACATTTATACATTGTTTTGATTTATTTTCTTGTATTGAATTTTATATACTTATGTATGTTTGTATTTGTTGTTTACAAGACTTGATCTTGGCTCTCCATCTTCTCCTCGAATCTAGTCGTGCTTTGCGTAGTTTGGATTTGTGTTTTGAATTTGATCTCTAGCTTTAAAAAGGTGAGTTTATCACTCTCGACAAATCGTACTTATATAAATGTGAAACAATGCCACTTGAATTGTAGTAGTTGATATGCTATGTTATAAGTTCACATCTGCCTGTTATCTGACATTATATAATGATATAACATGTTTATATACATGTTACATCACTTGACATCATATGATATGCTATACTGTTTATTTTATTTTCTGCTTCTCACACTGCAAGTTTCCTTTCACTATGGGTTGAAATGATACATACCCGAATGGATTTTAGAATAAGGGAAGATCGTTATGAGCTGAAATGATAGGCTCAAGCGATTTTCATTTTATTTGACTTGGGATTGCGGGTTTGAAATGATAAAATCCGGGATTTTAATTCATTACGGATTGAAATGATATATTATCTGTATTCACTTGACTTAGGTTAGAAAATATTATACAGACCCATGGTTCATTTAAGTGATTTTTCTAAAATTATTAAGTATTCTTTTTTTTATAAATAAATATGAAATTTTTACTTAAATTGGATTTAATGATTTAAATAGTGATTTTCTATAAGTTAAATTTTTATAAGTTGATAAATGGTTTAAATTGAAATTTAAAATTTGATTTAACTTAATAATTGAAATTTGATTAAAAATGGAATTTTAAGCTTAACTTAGCAATTAAAATATTATAGTTATGGAATGGATATTTCAAAGATTATAATATTAAGTTATTTGTTGAAATAAAAGTTAAACAATTTTTAATGAATTTTGACTTAATAAATGAATTATAAATTAACTGGATATTTATTAATAAAATTTTATTTATTTAAAATTGTAAGTTAAGTAATATCCAGATAAATAATTTTGAAAAGTGGAATAAGTTTGATAAGTTAAAAATCAGAAAAGTTGAAAATATATTGGTTTAAATTGTTATAATAAACTTATAACAGTAATTGTAGCGTTTCAGAAATGCTGCGGTTTTAATGTAGTGTTTTCCAAATTACCACTATACCTACTATAACAGTTTATAAGTGCTGTTGTTTCTAAAATGAACTGTATTTCTGAATTACTATTATACCTACTGTAGCAGTTTCTAAGTGCTGCTGTTTCTGGAAAAAAAACAATACTTCTGAAATACTATTATATCTACAGTAACGTTTTCTAAGTGCTGCTGTTTCTGAAAGATAACTTTTCTGAAATGCTACTATAAGAATTATAACATTTTCTAAGTGTTACGAATGCTAAAATACAATGTTTTGAAATTGTTATAATTGAATGAATGAACTTAGAAATGCTACAATTCTGGAAATTGAATATTTGATTTGAAAGGATATTGACTTCACATTTAAATGGTTTAAATGGATTATTTTGATTTGGAATATAAACCATTTTTGAAATTTATAACCACGGGTTATAATAATGATTGGTTGTTAAAGAGACCGGGATCGGATATGGACATACTCTTTGTCGATACTGAAAACCACTTTAACAACTGTGTACGCGGTGGAGATTCCAGAATGAAGTAGGATGGTGGCGATGATTCTATTTTGAGGTATAAACGTGAACCTGACTCCCATGAGTTGGCATAAGGTGGCTAAAACAGGAGCAATCGATGGGCTAATGAGGTAGCACCTCTTATTAGACACATTCCATCATATACCATTCTATTACTTTGTGATTGATTGGGTGCACCCGTTGATTTGGGAGTGTGGTTCGAGGTGGGCGATTGCTGCGGCTCTGCTTTACCACCGGCCCGGAAGTGTAATTGGTATATCTACCCTGGCATTGCCTGGTTGTGCCATGTCACCTACCCTAGCGTGCTTTACTACGAGTTTGATTTGTGTCGTACCTATGGAGTAACCTCTGGTAGCTCCATTTTACGGGGTATTACGGTACTGTATATACTATTGGCACACCTAAAAATGTGTTAAGGTCGAAAATGTAAAGCCTTAACGCTATTTTTAAATAGTATACTTTACTTTAGACATTATTATAATAGCGTATCTTACTACATAGTAGATAGTTTAACGGATCCTTAGAGGGTGGGCGATCCCAAACATCCTTTAAGTTATTAATGCATTTCTATTACAGTTCACTTGAGTTGATTTACATTGTATAAGTATGTATGTCCTGACTCGAGTGTTTTGTGCTTTGCTTTACACTCGGGTCAGCCTGAGTATTACAGCTTTGGATTCACCTTCTGGAGCTAGAGATTTCTGGAGTTTATCTGTCTATCTAGTTGTCTTTCCATTTTAGTTATTTCATTCAGCTTTGCTGATGTATTTGTGAACTTATGTACTCAGACTTCTGTTGTATCTGATTTTCAGACTATGGTATTTTGTATCTGTTTTGAGACTGTATTATAGTGGCTTCATGAACCACTATGTATTTTTAATTCCGCTGCGAGTTATTCTGATATTCTGTGTCTGTGATTGGTTTTATTTGCTCCAAATTTATTTACAATCTATTGTTTTGTATTATTCAAGTCCGACTTGTGTGGATTTATTGTCGATTTGAATGGTCCAAAATAGTGGGTCGTTCATACCTTCTCAATATCGAATTTGTCCCAACAATTATGAGTTTGTCGTTGTCCCACTAGTTCGTGTCTGTATCAGTGTCCGTATCCGTGTCATCTTCTTGTTCTCTAACCTCTAAAGTTGGGCAATCACTCACAATTAACATTCTTATATTTAATAAATTTAATACATATGAAATAACGATTGAAATATGCTGTTAAATTTGAATTTAATTATTAAATATGGTATGTGTAACAACCCGCATATTTGTAGATTTTATATTTAACTATTTTATTTAAATATTTTATCGTTAGTCAGATTTTGGTCCGAAAAACTACTTTTTGCATACGGTCAAAATAGGACTCGAGACCACCTCCATTGAGTTCAAAATGACGTTTGCAATCTTTTTGAGTGTAAACTTCGATATGTTTGGAGATAGTGAAATTTTCGTCACTTTTTGCTTTGGGCTTTGGTTTGGGCTGAACCACTTACTAACTCAGCCCAACCCCCTCTCCTCTTTACTAATTCCTTCTTCATTTTCCTAACACTTAAAGCTTCTTCAAAAATGGTGGAGGGAATGGGAAATTAAAATTCCAAAGTCTCAATCTTCATTGCTAATCGAACATCTACTCCAAATTCAAGTGAAGACATTGATTCAAGCTTGTGGTTGATTCTTGCTTTGCTCTCAAGCTTCATCTTCATCAAATTTCGTGAAAAGGTGAGATTTTTATCTCACATTCTTGCCTATAACTGTCATTGGATTGTTGGGAATGATTCCCTATCACTTGTGCACATGCATTTGCATTTGGTTTGGATTGAATTGGTGAAAAACCCAATTTTTAGTGTTTTGGCAAAATTCTGGGCTTAGGTCGTTCGGCCTTGGAGAAGACAGGCCTGCAATTCTGTCACGCCTCGTAAGGTCGTTTGGCATCCTTAAGTCGTTCGGCACACTTAGGTCGTTCGGCTATTAGGTCGGTCCTTCTTAGGTCGTTCCTTGCTAAGTCGTTGGCAATGCTAGGTCGCTCGGCCTGCTTTCGTTAAGTCGTAAACCCTAGGTCGCTCGGCCATTGAAAACTCGGTGTAGTTAGGTCGCTCGACCTTTTTACCCTTAGGTCGGTCGCCTCTAGGTCGTTCGGCTACGTGAGTCGCACCAATGTCTTAGGTCGCTAACCCGTCGTTCTATGCTTAAATCGCTCGGCCTATTTACCTCTTAGGTCGTTCGCCCAAGTTAAGTCGTTCCACCTCTTAGCTCGACCCTGTTAGGTCGCACACCTTTTTAGTTCGTCTTTGTTAGGTCGCGCCACCCTGTTAGGTCGCGCAGCTCGATAGGTTGCACCATCTTCTGTCTTAGGTCGCTCGGCCTCATTCCATAAGTCGTAGCTCCTTAGGTCGTTGAACCTTAGGTCGGCCACGTTAGGTCGCAAATTTCCTAAGTCGTATGCCGTGGATGTTTTGTCTGCATTTCTACTTTGTTGGATTTGGAAGTTAAATCTTTGGAGTTTATGCACATCTTCGAATCTGAATTTTAGTGAATTGATTTGTTTCTACAATCATGTTGTGATTTGGCATTTTAAAAATATGAAGGTTTCAATACTAGTAGTAAATATCAAAACCCTTTTATCAACTCGATTTCAACACTATTTTATTACAAAACTCTTTTTCTCAAACCGTTTTCCAATCTACTAGTATATACAAGCCTTTACTTCACTCGGATGAGAAATCTAATTAAACGGCTTGGTAAAACGAGTGGTATGAAATGCTTGCGTTCACTTCGTCGGTTAATTCTCGGACTTGTTCGATTGAACCTCTTGTGACAATTTTCTAGTGAAGATTCACAGTTTGTTCGTAAATATTTAAGTTAAGCAAGTGGTTATGGGACATGAAGCTAAACTCATATATTTACTAGCTTGGTGTGATTGACACTTCTTGATGATCATGACGATCATTTTTGTGATTTGATTTAGACTAGCAATTGTGCGATGTCTCTTTGTCTACGAGGGAGACTAAACCCCGTTTGTGTGATGTTCCTACATCACATATGTGGGGTAGCGCCCCACGGTCTTCGGGCCATTCTTGTGGAGCTTCGGCTCAAATATTAATGGTTAGCTACCATGAGATAGCGTCTCATCTTGTGTTACAAGTGTTGGTGAGTTTTCATACTCCCGTCTTGTGATAGGCCTCCCCCCCTTCTTGTGATTTCTGGATTTCATGTGATGATTTCTGGAATTTTTGTGCTTTACCAATTTTCGTGATTTCCATTGATAAGCTTTATCAATTTTTGTGCATTGGTGAATTTGTGTGTCATTTACTTGTTATGAATACAAGTTTAGGGTATGATACCCTATTTTTATCTTTGAGAAGATTCTTGTGATATTGATTAATCTCATGTTGATTTTCAATTACATACTTATAGTAGTATGCCATTATGGTTATTACATGTTCATGCCATGTCTTTTATTTTGTACCATATCATCTGATATTTATAGCTAGACTGATCCGTTTATTATTTTCTTATAAATAATACTCGGGTCAGACCGAGATGTTACAGGTGCTTCTGCTTGACTTCTCTTCTGGGATTACTCTGACTTTTGGCTAACTACTTAGATTAGTAGTTTTTGTTGTATACATTTGAGATATAGACTCTGTGATGTATACTTATCCTTTTGTGTAGCTTGTAGCTATTCTTTTGTATTATCGTGGATCTTTCAGACCACTACTCTGATGTACACTTTCATGTGTTATATATTCATATCTTTTTCCGCCATTGTGATATGGATGTCTGTGACTGATTTATGTTATGACTACTTCTATATTTGTTTCCGAAGATTATATAAAGCCACTGTGTGATAGCTTTGAGTTTGTGTCGGTGTGTCGGATTTCCTCCTTAAAATGAAATGCATGTTTTACTATCTGGCATATCGGTGCTCGCACAAAGAAATTACACGGATGGTCGCTCCTCAACAGCCTTATTCTCCATGCTAATTGACAGCACTACACCGTAGTGTTCTTGGTTAGTGTGGGTATAGAGGTGGGGCGTCACAGCTTGGTATCAGAGCCAAACTTCGGAACAATGTAGAATAACTTAACAAGGATCATCGTCCTAAGTCCAACTTAGGAGTCGTGCCTTAGGATTTAATTCGAGTCTTCGTACCGATTCATCCTATTTCCTTTTATGTATCCTCGTTTTATCTATCAAGGTTTGCTTGATATTTATTTGGAGAATAACTTTTCTTCTTTTCTCTTCCTTAATGAAGAGAATGTCTAGACCAGGCCGTCCCAGAGCCGGACCGTCTACTGTTACTCCCCAGGATGGAGTTTTTATGACCGCTCAACAGCTTCTTGATTTAGTAAAGAATGCTCAAGCAGCTGGTCCTAATCAGGAACCTACTAATCCTAAGTCTGGATTTGCACGCTTGTGCAATGATTATACCAACTTGGGTGGGAAACCATTCAAAGGTTCCGAAACTATTATCGAGGTCCAGGCTTGGTTAAGAACATGCGATCGAATATTTTCTCGCATGAATCTTATCGATCTTCACCGTGTTCAGGTGGCCTTCAGTATGCTCCAAGAGAGAGCATTGGATTGGTACGAACTTCTTATTTTTGAAATTAATGAAGCAGATCTCACCTGGGAGCGATTCCGGTAACACTTCGAATTAAAATTCGTACTAGAAGCAGAGAAAGTGACATTGGCTCGACGTTTCATAGACCTTGTTCAAGGTGAATCTTCCGTGATAGATTATGTCGCATCCTTCGAGTCACTGTCTAAATATGGGGTTGAATACATCAACACCCCATTGAAGAAGAATCAAAGATTTGTCTATGGCTTAAACAAGAATCTCAAGAAGCCATTACTTCTAAAATTAGAAGTTTCTTTCGATCAACTGATTGATATCGCTCTTCGTCTTGAAGAGGCGGATAGGGAAAGTGATGTTGAAGTGGTGGGTGCCTAACCAAACTTCAACAACAACAAGAGACCAAACAAATTCAAAGGTCCTTATCCCGACAAAAAGGGTAAACCTGCATCTCCTACAGCAAAGACTTCTACCCCAAGTAGTGGGCAATGCTATAACTGTGGTTCTAAGGATCATTTTGCGAACAAGTGTTCAAATCCCCGTTCTTGTCGCTATTGTAAGAGCCCGGATCATTATATACATTTATGCCCCAGACGTCAAGGCAAGAGAGAGGGGAAGTTAAACGTGGCTCAAGCCCCTGGCAACACATCTCGCGGTCAAGGTATGTCTCATTCTGTCCTTGATGGCATTATTATATTTAATGATCAACCTATTAGAGTTCTCATTGATACGGGTGCATCCCATTCTTTTATATCAAAGGAACTTGTAGACACTTTTTCTTTAAGTGTTATTACTTTAATGACTTCTTTAAGAATTGCAAATCCGGTTGGAGGATCCGCAACTCTTAGTTTACTTTGTAAGGATGTGGAGATTATTTTGTGTGATTTTCCTTTCCTAGCCGATTTGCATGTCATGCGTTATTTAGGCTTTGGAATGATTTTGGGTATGGATTGGCTTAATCGTTATGAAGCTCATATCCTATGTCCTGAGCGGACTATTTATCTTCGACATCCACTATCTGTTAAGCAGATTTCTATTGTTCTTAAAGATTCGGATTCCACTTTGACGGCATCTTTATATTCTCTAAATCCTCTTGATGATGACAATGATGATGAGGAGGATGTCATTTCTCTTATTCACGTCGTTCGTGAATTTTTCGACATATTTGAGCTCGTTTTAGGATTACCACCTAAGCGAGCAATTGAGTTCATAATTAATCTTATATTTGGAGCTCAACCTATTACTCATCCTCCTTATCGCATGTCCAATCAGGAGAATGAAGAGATGCGCAAACAATTATCCGAATTGGAGACGAAGCAATTTATTCGCTCTAGTTCCTCGCCTTGGGGAGCTTCAGCAATTTTCGTAAAGAAATCCGACGGTACACTTAGGCTTTGCGTTGACTACCGCAAGCTTAATGATCTAACTATTAAGAATAAATATCCTTTGCCTCGGATTGATGATCTATTCGATCAGCTTAGTGGTGCTAGAGTCTTTTCACAATTGGACTTGGCTACCGGTTTCCATCAGCTTCGTATTGCAGAGGATAGTATTCCTTTGACTTCGTTCCGTACACGTTATGAATCTTATAAATGGCTAGTTATGCCATTTGGTTTAACGAATGCTCCGGCTTATTTCGTTGACCTTATGAATCGAGTTTTCAAAGATTTCCTCGATCGGTTTGTTCTCATCTTTATTGATGATATTCTTGTGTATTCTAAAACCGAGGAGGAACATGAAAAGAATCTTCGGATTATATTGGAAACTCTTAGGAGCAATCAATTAAAAGCAAAATTTTCTAAATGCCACTTTTGGCAATCTAATGTGAAGTTTCTCGGTCATATTATTTCCGAATCCGGAATATCAGTGGATCCTTCAAAGATTGAAGCGATTCAAAATTGGAAGAGACCGGAGAGTGTAACGGAAATCCGCAGCTTTCTCGGATTGGCAGGTTATTACCGTCGTTTCATAAAGGACTTTTCTAAAATTGCCGTCCCTCTTACTGGCTTAACAAAGAAAGGTGTTAAATACATTTGGTCGGACAAATGTGAAACTTCTTTTAAGAAATTAAAAGAACTCCTTTCTGATGCTCCTATTCTTGTTATTCCCGAGGGGAATCAAGATTTTGTTGTTTATACCGATGCTAGTCGTGTTGGTTTGAGTGCCGTTCTTATGCAAAAAGAACGTGTTATTGCTTATGCTTCTAGGCAATTGAAGTCGGCTGAGACTAGATATGCCACACATGATTTAGAGCTCGCGGCTATCATTTTCGCCCTTCGAATTTGGTGACATTATCTTTTGGGAGAGAAATTTATACTTTATACTGATCATAAGTCTTTGAAATATTTATTCTCTCAAAAGGAACTTAATTTGCGTCAACAGTGTTGGCTCGAATTCCTTGTCTCTTATGATCTGGATATTCTTTATACTCCCGGAAAGGGAAATTGAGTTGCTGATGCTCTTAGTCGCAAGCAACAAGCGGTTGTTTCCATGATGATATCCGAATGGAACGATCTCGAAGTTTTATCCACTTGTGAAATTCGTGATCGTGTTTCCGATTTATGTTCATCTCTTATTTTACGTAGCCTTGAGGCCCATCCTTCTCTTTTAGACCGCATTCTCGAAGCTCAAAGGCTAGATCCCGAATTTGCTCTTCTTGGCCAAAATATTAAGGATAAAGTTGATATTGAAGGTTTGAAAGACTTAGATATTGATTCACGTGGCGGCATTCGAAAATTTGGTAGACTTGTTGTACCAAATATTAGTGATCTTCGTAAAGATACACTAGAAGATTCTCATCGTTCCAAGTATTCCATTCATCCCGGTAGCAGTAAAATGTACGCAGATATAAAGCGACTTTATTACTGGGAGGGAATGAAATCTGATATTGCTAACTTTGTTAAGTGTTGCATGACTTGCCAACTTGTTAAGGCCAAACATCAAAGGCCCGGTGGGTTATTGCAACCATTGGAAATTCCAGTTTGGAAGTGGGATCAAATTTCCATGGATTTTATTGATGGCCTTCCTCGTTCTCGTTCGGGTCATAATAGTTTATGGGTGATCGTTGACAGACTTACTAAATCTGCCCATTTTATTCCTGTTCGGTCGAACCGAACCGTTCCTCTTCTGGCCAAACTCTTTATCAAAGAAATTGTTAAACTGCATGGAATTCCTTCTTCCATTGTTAGTGATCGTGATCCATTTTTCACTAGTGGATTATGGAAGAGTCTTCAAAAAGCTTTGGGAACGAAGCTTAATTTTAGCACCGCTTATCACCCCCAGTCCGATGGACAAACTGAGCGTGTGAATCAGACACTTGAAGATCTTCTTCGTGCTTGTGTTCTTGACTTTGGTGGAAGTTGGGAAGATCATATTTCACTTGTTGAATTTTCCTATAATAACAGCTTCCAATCTAGTATTGGTATGGCACCTTTCGAGGCACTCTATGGAAGGCCATGCCGATCTCCTTCTTGTTGGCTTGAGGCCGGTGAGAAGCTGGTTTTAGGTCCAGATTTTATTCGTGATTCCATAGAAAAGATTGAACTTATTCGACATAGGATGAAAGAAGTCCAAAGTAGACAAAAATCCTATGCCGATAACCGAAGAAGGAAACTAGAATTTTCTGTTGGAGATCTTGTATTCGTTCGTGTTTCACCTATGAAGGGTGTTGTACGTTTCAGTCAATCGGGACAATTAGTGTGACGACCCGACTTCCTACGCCCAGGAAATCGCATCGTTTTGAAGAAAAGAAAGAGGTGAGAAAATAGAAAAGATAGAAGAAGAAGAAACAACATCAGAATCTCAACAGCGGAATGAATAAAATATAATATATCACATAAATATCATATACATCAGAGTACACAGATAATACATCACATACTAGACAGTTATAAACACCTGTCTAGTTAATACAACTCAACATCACAGAGATACAACACAGCGGAATATACAGAATAACACTGACACAGCGGAACCAATATATATATCTACACGCTGAAGCCTCCTGCTCCAATGCTCCTCCAGAATTCGTCAAAGCTAAACCTGAATCCCTTGACTACCCGTAAAAATTTGGGTACCCGAGAGTTTATGAAAAACAGAAATAAACTTCGGGTCAGACATGGGTCTGGTATGAGTAACAGGTTAAAGTTGTTTAACTTTGAAAATCATTTGAAACAAAGGTATCACGTAAGACTCCCCACAAATAAACATGGGTAAGTTTTTACCTTATGCTAACCAAAACATTTCATAGAAAATCCAGTGATATTATAATAGTGTCTAGGGTTTTCAAGTAAATAGAAAATAGCTGAAATTGTTACATCTATTAAATTCCAGCATACTAGCCACAATGTGGGTAATACAATCAAAACCGTAGGGTCACGTAGGGAAATTGGATTTCCATCAATGGCTGAGCTACTGGGGTACCGCCCGTCACAGTACGTGGCCTAGATCACCGTACCGAGGAGTACGCCCGCTCCCCTGCAACACAAAGCCGGACCCGTTCCTTACTGAACAGTTCCAAACGAGACAACCCCGGCAGTTGGACGTCTCCACTGCCCACACAATCGAAATAAAAAGGGACATCTAGACAGGAGAAAATCTCGCTCTCAAGTGGGTGCTACCCACGAAGCTTTGCTGCACCTCCCCTGTTTTAGCCATTCCCGGTTGATGAGGCTTGAGGTCACGATTACCTTTATCAGAACTCATCACTTAGAATGCTCATCGTCCACCTGACAATGTGCTGAAAGCATTCAATCCATATAAGTTCGTTCCGGGTTCGAACGAAACCGAAGGCATTATCCCGTTACACTCGTATTGGAATCACCCTCAGAGTTAACGACGATAACCCTTGCACTCTGAATCTTCATCTCGAATCTATAAGTACTATTTCCGTCAAACTCATTACGGAATCACCCACAGAGTTATACTGACGAATAGTTCTTATACCTCGAGTCTTCACTTGCTCCACTTGGATTTCACGACCTATCGTTATTTTGGATCGATGTGGTATTCGGGTCTCCAGACCTGGAATTCCGGTATACGGAAACCCGATCCCGGTCTCATCAAAATCCAAAACGTGTCTTTTAAGGCTAAGTTGTTTTAAGAGGTTAAACAATTCAATTCAATTATCCATATCAATACAGATAGAAAATCACAATATCACAGATACATAATCACATATCAGCATAAATGGATAATCTATGATATCACACTTAAACAAGCATCCATATCACAACAGAGATTACTCATCACATGACTGAGTTTTCAATCAATCAATGGGAATCCATATCATCCATTCATAAACAAGGATAATAATTACATCGTTGATAATTAATTTAAAATGAATTAAATCAATTACCTTACCTTTAATTAATTTAAAGTTAATTAAATTAATTACTTCATCATTATTAACTCACCTATACTAATTAATTATTAATTAATTAATCATCATCCCATTATTCCTTTTTATTAATCATCCCTGATTAATTTTCTTTAATTACATTTAAGTAAATTCTTTGAGTTACTTCTCAGATTAATTACTTAACCAAATATAGAAATTAACCTTTACATAACTTCATTTATTAATTAACTAAAGTTAATTACATTACATAATTAATTATATTAATAAATTTCTTCATTTATTAATTTATCCAAATACATTTATTCCAAATTCCAACATTAATTATAATAATTAATGATCTCGAATTACTTTTACAATTTAATCAAAGTAATCAATCTTTAATTTAATCCACAATATAAATCACCCTTGATAAATCAAATCAGTAATTAACTCCTTTAATTACTTTATAAATAATTATCTCCAATTAATCCCTTGATTAATTATAAAAAGTAATTATACTCTAATTATTTTATTAACAAACTCATCCCATTAACTACGTCTTGTAATTACTTACCAATTACTTCTCTGAGTAATTATACTTATCACATCACAAATTGATTACTCAGATTTATTAAAATAAGTTAATTAACCTGAATAAATCAAATTACTCAATACGTCAAATGAGTAATTAACTCCTTAATTACTTTCCATTCAATTAACTATACTTAATAATTAAAATGTTGATTTTAATTAATCCAAATAACTATAAATAAACAGTTATATTGATTAATTATAAAATAATTTAGTTAATAACCTCCATTAACATTTATTTAATTACTATCTAAAATAATTAACTCACGTTAATTTATTATTAATTATAAATCCAATTAACCTTTCATTAATAACATATAAATTACTTATTCCATTATTTAAAACTCAAATTAATATAATTTTAAGCTTGAAATTACAAATCTAATCACTTAATTCATTTAAACTTTAATTAATTCATTTAAACTCAAATCACAAATTTAATCAATATAAATTCATCCATTACCATTCAAATTCTTTTAATTGTTAATGAGTTTAAATTTAAATCATTATTTCTTAAAGAGAACTCATTTCCATTTTAACTTCCATTTTAAGTTTCAAGCTTAAGCGAACAATAATTAAATTTTAAATCTCTTTATAATCTGACTTTTAAGACCTCAAATTACAAATTAAAACAATAGTTAGTGACGAAGAGTTTAAATCGAATTCACTTAAATTAAGTCTCTTTATATTTGTTTAAAGTGTTTAAATTTTAAAATTTATTTTATTTCAAAAGTCTGGAAATTTTAAACACTGAATTTTACTCATTTAACTTGGGTTTTAAATTTAAAAACCCACAATTTAAAAATTTATTTCAAATCTGGTTCAGTTAAACTTGAAACAAATGACTCGAGTTCCTCTGTAGTTTACTTCGAGAAATCACAGGGAATTACCCGAGCCAGGACGCAATCTACCCGAGTACAAACTCGAGAAAACTGGGTATTGCCGAAACTGCAAAAAAGATAGAACTACCGAGACCCCTATCTTTTACTTCGAGAAAAATTTCGAATTACCCGAGCCAAACACAAAATTTCCCGAGTACTTCTCGAGTTCACCCAAACCCCACTTCTTCTTCTTCCCCAACCAAATGAACTGACACAGTCCCATCCTTGTGCACGTGCACACGTAGTTCCCGCCGCCGCCACCTCTGGCGATCTTCCAGACATCTCGGCGAACCACCACCAAGTCGACCCTGACCCTCGAAACCATTCCACGAAGCTCCAGTCGAATTCGAGTGCTCTCGAACTTCACCTGGTAAAACAACTCTGGCTAAACCTCCTCGTCCAGGCGATTCCGGCCATCAGTCGTCAAGAAAATTCGCGTACACCTCGTCGAACTCCTCCGCCACCCTCTCACAACATTTCGTCGCTCTCGATCAACTACACTGTACGTAGTGATCAAACTACCACCTCTCCTTAAAACTAGGGTTCCAGGAAGAAAACCCCTACCGCAACTTCCATGATGAAATATATCACCATCCACCATTTTTCCAAAGTGCTACGATCACTCCTCCATTGCTAGGCAGAACCCCGACCACCCCATCTCCATAGATCATCAGATAACCACACAAAACACTTTTCTGGTCAAACCAGAACTGCTCTCGAATTTCACCACTAAAAATTTAGATTTTTATGTTAAAAATCCTATTTTTGTATAAACAATCCCTTTATATAACTGAATTCAAGAATTTCGATAGTTAAATTTTTAACTTGTTCAAGTGATGCTCTGTATTTCTTATTTTCCAGATGCCACTCCATTTTTTTAACTAAAACCAGTTTGAATTCCAAGATATAACATCCTATATTGTTCTAAACTCAGGTACCAGTGAAGATTTAACCTTGGGTGTTTGATTTATGAATGGGTTTAAAATCTGAAACCAGTAAACATCCACATCATAACACACAGCATTTACATAATATGATCACAGGCTTTAAAACCTGACTACAGGCATATTCGTTGCAGAGAAAATCATGCAATACCAATTTATACTTATATTTTTAAAAACATTTGTTACTCACTAGCTTTAGGGGAAAGAACAGATCACCCAGTTGAAACAGTTTTGAAACTGGAAGAATGTCTCCACTTGATCTTCCTGCCCATCCTACTTCTCTGTTGTATTGGGTTGCAGAATCTTGTTTTGATTTTTAATGGAGTCTGGTTTAAGTTTCTAAATGAAGTTGTTTTGCAGTTTGTATTTAGCTAGCTCGAATGAAATGCAAGGTGATAAAAGAAGAAGTTGTTTACAGGTTTGTATATTTTTTTTCATGTCAGAGATATTTGCAAATTTTTGGTGGCTGAAAGGAATTCTTATACACTCGAAATGACAATAGTTGGCTGCTAAGGATTTGAACATTTATTGCTATTTGTACTATGATATTTTCTTTTGATTCTTATCCATATTTTATACACTTGCCTGTGGCTTACTTCACAAGCATGTTTTCATTTTCACTTTATATTTTGCTTTTATTTCCTTTAAGTTTTGCAGGCATATATATAGTCGAACATGGTTTACTTTGAATCATGATAAAAATGTGATTCTTTCCCCTATTCCATTTGCTAGGCAGCTGTATAAAGGCTGGAAATTTCTCCTATGTATTTTATTTTCTTGCTATATTTTGAATTGTAATAAAATGTTATTGTAATATTCTCATTTAATTATAAATGTGATGAATGTTGTTAGATTAAGTCGTTAGATTGTGTTGAAGTTGCTTGATGGTGAAGTGTAAATGGATACTGTAATATATTGTTTGATTATAAAGTACATTGGATTTATAGTTTACAAAACCAAAACATCTATCTCGGGTATTCATTCCATTTGTATTATCGCTTTTAATGTGTTGTCGATTATAAAATGTATTTGTTTTATTACTTACAAACGATAAAATTTCACTCACGTATATTTGTTTCACTTGTTATTTCAATCGATGTTTTTGTTACTCGTATCATCGTATTGTATTTTATTTGAATATTTTATTTATATTATAAAAGTTCACTTATCAAATTTAAAAATAATTTAAACAAAGAAATTATTCTTTTATCCACTTTACTTAATTAATAATATATACTAGAATATCATTTTGACAAAAATTGAATTTATAACATATATACATTTTAAACTATAATTTTAACAAGCAATACTTTAAAAGAAAAGAAAATCAAATTCTTTTGTTAATAATTATAAATCTAAACCAAAGTTAAAAATAGCTCAAAACAATTTAAACATTTATCTACAATATTTAAAACAATATATTTGTGAATTTAATAGATTTGAAAAACTTACTTTGAAATAAATAATAATTTCCAAACCACTAGAATATACATATTAGAAATTTAAAACAAAATTTATCGATTGAATTTAAAACAGAACTTCCCTATCTGCAATATATACCAATATATATAAAATAGATAGAAAATAATTCACAATACGATATTAATTAAGTGAAAAGTACCAATTCAAATGTTATAATCCAAAGATATTTCAATATCAATACAATATTTATCAGAAGAAAAATATTAATTCAGATCTTATAATCCAATAATATATCAATTCAATTTAATATTCATCACAGATTATTAAATTGATATTGCTCGAAATTCCGGGATGTCACATTCCTCCCCCCTTAAAAGAATTTCGTCCCCGAAATTAAAAACAAAGGTAATTTAATAATCTATTAGAGATTTAATTATAAACACAAGCATATATCATTTAACAATCATAGCATCCAATTCATCCAACCAAACAAAACTAACTATCCAGACAAAATTCCGAATAGGATTCTCTCGAGTTTCCCCAAATATAAGTATCGGGTTGCTCGCTCTATAGAATCCAAACCATCAACACTATTAAACTACAGAGCTCCTACTCATCTAGATCCACCCAACTAGACAGGATACCAGACTGTAGACAAGTCTGACTCAACAACCAAAACTCCCTGAACTGCTGGTTCCAAAATCTGAAACAGAATCTTACACGTACTCCCTCAGAGACACGTGAAACACAACGAATCACAGATATCCAAACTGATAATTCACTCCCGAAGAATAACCACTTAACTTCTCCAGACTACAGAGAAAATCTAGAACACCTCGGAACTAATTTCCTAGACTCACCAACTATACAGCTCCTTCGATCCGAGAAAACTTCAACAACAACGAAGTCTCTAACTTCGAATTCCAAATTCCTCCGTCTCTTATCCACCAAATTCTTCAGACGATCCAAGGCTGCTCTCATCACTACCAATCAGCTAAATCTCCACTGATGCCTTCCAGAACAGTCTGAATTCAAAACAATCCAGTAAAATTGATCTTCTCGCGATCAACTCAAAATCAAGAACACAATCCTTACCATCATCCGTAGAAAACAACTTCTCTTCTCCAGAGAAGAAAAGCAGACACACTCCAACTGCTTCCGCTGCACAACTCTGATATGGGTAGATAAAAATATAGATGATGTACACAAACACAACTTTTCCACTGATACTCAATTGTGACGGACCTAGGCTTTGCAACCATCAGTCAGCAATCACAACTGGTAAGCCTCTCAACTATTCCGAAAATATGGTTCTACAGATCCACAAAGAGAAAACCCAGAAGTTCCTCCAAAACCTGAGCCGCTTCACTAAAAATCTTCCTCCAAAAACCATCCTACTACTAATCTGAACCACCGGTATCACTCTTGGAATACAGTCGATACCAAACTAAATCTCCAAATGCTGATAAAGTACTGACTTTCTGAAGACATCCAGAAATCCACAACACCAGAGAACACTCAAACTATCGCAAGTCACTTTTGCGATCCATCCAGCCTAATTCCAAAATTACTGCTTCCTCTTTACAAATCAGAACAGCATACGTTCACTAATCAATCCATCGAAGAAATGGATCCACACTGCTGATTCTGAACTCACTGCGAAGCCAGAAAGCTTCTTTACCAACACAGAAAACTCCGAGCTGCACTGCTGACACTAATGCCAAGGAATTTCTAATCTAAAGCTCTTCGAGAACTCGAACTTCGAATCAAACAGATACATTCTGCTGAAAACAGCCACAACACCGAAACAGACTCACTTCTCTAACTCGTTCCAAAGAAACATCTTCGGAAACATCCATAATCACTGTGTCTCATCACACAGCTACTAATCCCTGAGATATCAAGATATCATTCTAGCTTCTGCCCAACCGACAGATCCTGACTTTACTCATCCAAATTCTCGGGAATCCGCTCACACGAGCGCGATCATCTTATACTTCGAAGATGAACTCCAAACCTTAACAGGTTACCTTCAGAGATCGATGAAATCCTTACATCAACAAAGCTCACTCGAGAAAGACTGTAGACCCAATACCGCCTCGGTCGATACACTTCCAACCTCAACAAATTCAACCATTGGTAGTCGTGTTACATACCACTACCACCCTATTTACCTTTATACTTATATTGGGATACCCGAACAGGTAACCCAACCGATAGGTAGAATTTAATAAATAAATATATATATATATCAAAAATACAAATACGCTCTCTCAAGGAAGAAATCACTTAAGAGCCTAGGTATTCGCTCAACCTAGTGCTCTGATACCAACTGTGACGACCCGACTTCCTACGCCCAGGAAATCGCATCGTTTTGAAGAAAAGAAAGAGGTGAGAAAATAGAAAAGATAGAAGAAGAAGAAACAACATCAGAATCTCAACAGCGGAATGAATAAAATATAATATATCACATAAATATCATATACATCAGAGTACACAGATAATACATCACATACTAGACAGTTATAAACACCTGTCTAGTTAATACAACTCAACATCACAGAGATACAACACAGCGGAATATACAGAATAACACTGACACAGCGGAACCAATATATATATCTACACGCTGAAGCCTCCTGCTCCAATGCTCCTCCAGAATTCGTCAAAGCTAAACCTGAATCCCTTGACTACCCGTAAAAATTTGGGTACCCGAGAGTTTATGAAAAACAGAAATAAACTTCGGGTCAGACATGGGTCTGGTATGAGTAACAGGTTAAAGTTGTTTAACTTTGAAAATCATTTGAAACAAAGGTATCACGTAAGACTCCCCACAAATAAACATGGGTAAGTTTTTACCTTACGCTAACCAAAACATTTCATAGAAAATCCAGTGATATTATAATAGTGTCTAGGGTTTTCAAGTAAATAGAAAATAGCTGAAATTGTTACATCTATTAAATTCCAGCATACTAGCCACAATGTGGGTAATACAATCAAAACCGTAGGGTCACGTAGGGAAATTGGATTTCCATCAATGGCTGGGCTACTGGGGTACCGCCCGTCACAGTACGTGGCCTAGATCACCGTACCGAGGAGTACGCCCGCTCCCCTGCAACACAAAGCCGGACCCGTTCCTTACTGAACAGTTCCAAACGAGACAACCCCGGCAGTTGGACGTCTCCACTGCCCACACAATCGAAATAAAAAGGGACATCTAGACAGGAGAAAATCTCGCTCTCAAGTGGGTGCTACCCACGAAGCTTTGCTGCACCTCCCCTGTTTTAGCCATTCCCGGTTGATGAGGCTTGAGGTCACGATTACCTTTATCAGAACTCATCACTTAGAATGCTCATCGTCCACCTGACAATGTGCTGAAAGCATTCAATCCATATAAGTTCGTTCCGGGTTCGAACGAAACCGAAGGCATTATCCCGTTACACTCGTATTGGAATCACCCTCAGAGTTAACGACGATAACCCTTGCACTCTGAATCTTCATCTCGAATCTATAAGTACTATTTCCGTCAAACTCATTACGGAATCACCCACAGAGTTATACTGACGAATAGTTCTTATACCTCGAGTCTTCACTTGCTCCACTTGGATTTCACGACCTATCGTTATTTTGGATCGATGTGGTATTCGGGTCTCCAGACCTGGAATTCCGGTATACGGAAACCCGATCCCGGTCTCATCAAAATCCAAAACGTGTCTTTTAAGGCTAAGTTGTTTTAAGAGGTTAAACAATTCAATTCAATTATCCATATCAATACAGATAGAAAATCACAATATCACAGATACATAATCACATATCAGCATAAATGGATAATCTATGATATCACACTTAAACAAGCATCCATATCACAACAGAGATTACTCATCACATAACTGAGTTTTCAATCAATCAATGGGAATCCATATCATCCATTCATAAACAAGGATAATAATTACATCGTTGATAATTAATTTAAAATGAATTAAATCAATTACCTTACCTTTAATTAATTTAAAGTTAATTAAATTAATTACTTCATCATTATTAACTCACCTATACTAATTAATTATTAATTAATTAATCATCATCCCATTATTCCTTTTTATTAATCATCCCTGATTAATTTTCTTTAATTACATTTAAGTAAATTCTTTGAGTTACTTCTCAGATTAATTACTTAACCAAATATAGAAATTAACCTTTACATAACTTCATTTATTAATTAACTAAAGTTAATTACATTACATAATTAATTATATTAATAAATTTCTTCATTTATTAATTTATCCAAATACATTTATTCCAAATTCCAACATTAATTATAATAATTAATGATCTCGAATTACTTTTACAATTTAATCAAAGTAATCAATCTTTAATTTAATCCACAATATAAATCACCCTTGATAAATCAAATCAGTAATTAACTCCTTTAATTACTTTATAAATAATTATCTCCAATTAATCCCTTGATTAATTATAAAAAGTAATTATACTCTAATTATTTTATTAACAAACTCATCCCATTAACTACGTCTTGTAATTACTTACCAATTACTTCTCTGAGTAATTATACTTATCACATCACAAATTGATTACTCAGATTTATTAAAATAAGTTAATTAACCTGAATAAATCAAATTACTCAATACGTCAAATGAGTAATTAACTCCTTAATTACTTTCCATTCAATTAACTATACTTAATAATTAAAATGTTGATTTTAATTAATCCAAATAACTATAAATAAACAGTTATATTGATTAATTATAAAATAATTTAGTTAATAACCTCCATTAACATTTATTTAATTACTATCTAAAATAATTAACTCACGTTAATTTATTATTAATTATAAATCCAATTAACCTTTCATTAATAACATATAAATTACTTATTCCATTATTTAAAACTCAAATTAATATAATTTTAAGCTTGAAATTACAAATCTAATCACTTAATTCATTTAAACTTTAATTAATTCATTTAAACTCAAATCACAAATTTAATCAATATAAATTCATCCATTACCATTCAAATTCTTTTAATTGTTAATGAGTTTAAATTTAAATCATTATTTCTTAAAGAGAACTCATTTCCATTTTAACTTCCATTTTAAGTTTCAAGCTTAAGCGAACAATAATTAAATTTTAAATCTCTTTATAATCTGACTTTTAAGACCTCAAATTACAAATTAAAACAATAGTTAGTGACGAAGAGTTTAAATCGAATTCACTTAAATTAAGTCTCTTTATATTTGTTTAAAGTGTTTAAATTTTAAAATTTATTTTATTTCAAAAGTCTGGAAATTTTAAACACTGAATTTTACTCATTTAACTTGGGTTTTAAATTTAAAAACCCACAATTTAAAAATTTATTTCAAATCTGGTTCAGTTAAACTTGAAACAAATGACTCGAGTTCCTCTGTAGTTTACTTCGAGAAATCACAGGGAATTACCCGAGCCAGGACGCAATCTACCCGAGTACAAACTCGAGAAAACTGGGTATTGCCGAAACTGCAAAAAAGATAGAACTACCGAGACCCCTATCTTTTACTTCGAGAAAAATTTCGAATTACCCGAGCCAAACACAAAATTTCCCGAGTACTTCTCGAGTTCACCCAGACCCCACTTCTTCTTCTTCCCCAACCAAATGAACTGACACAGTCCCATCCTTGTGCACGTGCACACGTAGTTCCCGCCGCCGCCACCTCTGGCGATCTTCCAGACATCTCGGCGAACCACCACCAAGTCGACCCTGACCCTCGAAACCATTCCACGAAGCTCCAGTCGAATTCGAGTGCTCTCGAACTTCACCTGGTAAAACAACTCTGGCTAAACCTCCTCGTCCAGGCGATTCCGGCCATCAGTCGTCAAGAAAATTCGCGTACACCTCGTCGAACTCCTCCGCCACCCTCTCACAACATTTCGTCGCTCTCGATCAACTACACTGTACGTAGTGATCAAACTACCACCTCTCCTTAAAACTAGGGTTCCAGGAAGAAAACCCCTACCGCAACTTCCATGATGAAATATATCACCATCCACCATTTTTCCAAAGTGCTACGATCACTCCTCCATTGCTAGGCAGAACCCCGACCACCCCATCTCCATAGATCATCAGATAACCACACAAAACACTTTTCTGGTCAAACCAGAACTGCTCTCGAATTTCACCACTAAAAATTTAGATTTTTATGTTAAAAATCCTATTTTTGTATAAACAATCCCTTTATATAACTGAATTCAAGAATTTCGATAGTTAAATTTTTAACTTGTTCAAGTGATGCTCTGTATTTCTTATTTTCCAGATGCCACTCCATTTTTTTAACTAAAACCAGTTTGAATTCCAAGATATAACATCCTATATTGTTCTAAACTCAGGTACCAGTGAAGATTTAACCTTGGGTGTTTGATTTATGAATGGGTTTAAAATCTGAAACCAGTAAACATCCACATCATAACACACAGCATTTACATAATATGATCACAGGCTTTAAAACCTGACTACAGGCATATTCGTTGTAGAGAAAATCATGCAATACCAATTTATACTTATATTTTTAAAAACATTTGTTACTCACTAGCCTTAGGGGAAAGAACAGATCACCCAGTTGAAACAGTTTTGAAACTGGAAGAATGTCTCCACTTGATCTTCCTGCCCATCCTACTTCTCTGTTGTATTGGGTTGCAGAATCTTGTTTTGATTTTTAATGGAGTCTGGTTTAAGTTTCTAAATGAAGTTGTTTTGCAGTTTGTATTTAGCTAGCTCGAATGAAATGCAAGGTGATAAAAGAAGAAGTTGTTTACAGGTTTGTATATTTTTTTTCATGTCAGAGATATTTGCAAATTTTTGGTGGCTGAAAGGAATTCTTATACACTCGAAATGACAATAGTTGGCTGCTAAGGATTTGAACATTTATTGCTATTTGTACTATGATATTTTCTTTTGATTCTTATCCATATTTTATACACTTGCCTGTGGCTTACTTCACAAGCATGTTTTCATTTTCACTTTATATTTTGCTTTTATTTCCTTTAAGTTTTGCAGGCATATATATAGTTGAACATGGTTTACTTTGAATCATGATAAAAATGTGATTCTTTCCCCTATTCCATTTGCTAGGCAGCTGTATAAAGGCTGGAAATTTCTCCTATGTATTTTATTTTCTTGCTATATTTTGAATTGTAATAAAATGTTATTGTAATATTCTCATTTAATTATAAATGTGATGAATGTTGTTAGATTAAGTCGTTAGATTGTGTTGAAGTTGCTTGATGGTGAAGTGTAAATGGATACTGTAATATATTGTTTGATTATAAAGTACATTGGATTTATAGTTTACAAAACCAAAACATCTATCTCGGGTATTCATTCCATTTGTATTATCGCTTTTAATGTGTTGTCGATTATAAAATGTATTTGTTTTATTACTTACAAACGATAAAATTTCACTCACGTATATTTGTTTCACTTGTTATTTCAATCGATGTTTTTGTTACTCGTATCATCGTATTGTATTTTATTTGAATATTTTATTTATATTATAAAAGTTCACTTATCAAATTTAAAAATAATTTAAACAAAGAAATTATTCTTTTATCCACTTTACTTAATTAATAATATATACTAGAATATCATTTTGACAAAAATTGAATTTATAACATATATACATTTTAAACTATAATTTTAACAAGCAATACTTTAAAAGAAAAGAAAATCAAATTCTTTTGTTAATAATTATAAATCTAAACCAAAGTTAAAAATAGCTCAAAACAATTTAAACATTTATCTAAAATATTTAAAACAATATATTTGTGAATTTAATAGATTTGAAAAACTTACTTTGAAATAAATAATAATTTCCAAACCACTAGAATATACATATTAGAAATTTAAAACAAAATTTATCGATTGAATTTAAAACAGAACTTCCCTATCTGCAATATATACCAATATATATAAAATAGATAGAAAATAATTCACAATACGATATTAATTAAGTGAAAAGTACCAATTCAAATGTTATAATCCAAAGATATTTCAATATCAATACAATATTTATCAGAAGAAAAATATTAATTCAGATCTTATAATCCAATAATATATCAATTCAATTTAATATTCATCACAGATTATTAAATTGATATTGCTCGAAATTCCGGGATGTCACAATTAGCGCCTCGATATATTGGGCCATTCCCTATCACTGAACATATGTTCCATGGCTTATCGCCTATTATTACCAGCTCAGTTTTCTGCCATTCATAACGTATTTCACGTTTCTCAATTACGGAAGTGCCTTCGGGATTCCGATTCTATTCTTGAGCCCGGTATTGTGGAAGAGATTGAAGTTTCACCTAATTTAACTTATGAGCAGCATCCTATTAGAATTATTGCTTCGGAGGTCAAACGACTTCGAAATAAAGATGTTCCGCTTGTTAAAGTTCAATGGTCCTCAAATCCTAATGATTGTTCTTGGGAATCTAGAGAATTCATCGAGCGAACACATCCGGACATACTTTCTCATGCTCTTTGAGGTAAACATCTTATTTCAAATTTCTTTTGTGTTAATATGCTTTTATGGTTGTTACTTTTTATTTCCATCTTATATATTGCGAGGACGCAATTTCTTTAAGGAGGGGAGTCTATAACAACCCGCATATTTGTCGATTTTATATTTAAATATTTTATTTAAATATTTTATCGTTAGTCGGATTTTGGTCCGAAAAGCTACTTTTTGCATACGGTCAAATTAGGACTCGAAACCACCTCCATTGAGTTCAAAATGACGTTTGCAATCTTTTTTAGTGTAAACTTCGATATGTTTGGAGATAGTGAAATTTTCGTCACTTTTTGCTTTGGGCTTTGGTTTGGGCTGAACCACTTACTAACTCAGCCCAACCCCCTCTCCTCTTCACTAATTCCTTCTTCATTTTCCTAACACTTAAAGCTTCTTCAAAAATGGTGGAGGGAATGAGAAATTAAAACTCCAAAGTCTCAATCTTCATTGCTAATCCAACATCTACTCCAAATTCAAGTGAAGACATTGATTCAAGCTTGTGGTTGATTCTTGCTTTGCTCTCAAGCTTCATCTTCATCAAATTTCGTGAAAAGGTGAGATTTTTATCTCACATTCTTGCCTATAACTATCATTGGATTGTTGGGAATGATTCCCTATCACTTGTGCACATGCATTTGCATTTGGTTTGGATTGAATTGGTGAAAAACCCAATTTTTAGTGTTTTGGCAAAATTCTGGGCTTAGGTCGTTCGGCCTTGGAGAAGACAGGCCTGCAATTCTGTCATGCCTCGTTAGGTCGTTCGGCATCCTTAAGTCATTCGGCACACTTAGGTCGTTCAGCTGTTAGGTCGGTCCTTCTTAGGTCGTTCCTTGCTAAGTCGTTGGCAATGCTAGGTCGCTCGGCCTGCTTTCGTTAGGTCGTAAACCCTAGGTCGCTCGGCCATTGAATACTCGGTGCAGTTAGGTCGCTCGACCTTTTTACCCTTAGGTCGTTCGCCTCTAGGTCGTTCGGCTACGTGAGTCGCACCAATGTCTTAGGTCGCTAACCCCTTGGGTCGTTCTATGCTTAAGTCGCTCGGCCTATTTACCTCTTAGGTCGTTCGCCCAAGTTAAGTCGTTCCACCTATTAGCTCGACCCTGTTAGGTTGCTCACCTTTTTAGTTCGTCTTTGTTAGGTCGCGCAGCTTGATAGGTCGCACCAGCTTCTGTCTTAGGTCGCTCGGCCTCATTCCTTAAGCCGTAGCTCCTTAGGTCGTTGCACCTTAGGTCGGCCACGTTAGGTCGCAAATTTCCTAAGTCGTATGCCGTGGATGTTTTGTCTGCATTTCTACCTTGTTGGATTTGGAAGTTAATTCTTTGGAGTTTATGCACATCTTCGAATCTGAATTTTAGTGAATTGATTTGTTTCTACAATCATGTTGTGATTTGGCATTGTAAAAATATGAAGGTTTCAATACTAGTAGTAAATATCAAAACCATTTTATCAACTCGATTTCAACACTATTTTATTACAAAACTCTTTTTCTCAAACCGTTTTCCAATCTACTAGTATATACAAGCCTTTACTTCACTCGGATGAGAAATCTAATTAAACGGCTTAGTAAAACGAGTGGTATGAAACGCTTGCGTTCACTTCGTCGGTTAATTCTTGGACTTGTTCGATTGAACCTCTTGTGACAATTTTCTAGTGAAGATTCACAGTTTGTTCGTAAATATTTAAGTTAAGCAAGTGGTTATGGGACATGAAGCTAAACTCATATATTTACTAGCTTGGTGTGATTGACACTTCTTGATGATCATGACAATCATTTTTGTGATTTGATTTAGACTAGCAATTGTGCGATGTCTCTTTGTCTACGAGGGAGACTAAACCCCGTTTGTGTGATGTTCCTACATCACATATGTGGGGTAGCGCCCCACGGTCTTCAGGCCATTCTTGTGGAGCTTCGGCTCAAATATTAATGGTTAGCTACCATGAGATAGCGTCGCATCTTGTGTTACACGTGTTGGTGAGTTTTCATACTCCCGTCTTGTGATAGGCCTCCCCCCTTCTTGTGATTTCTGGATTTCTTGTGATGATTTCTGGAATTTTTGTGCTTTACCAATTTTCGTGATTTCCATTGATAAGCTTTATCAATTTTTGTGCATTGGTGAATTTGTGTGTCATTTACTTGTTATGAATACAAGTTTAGGGTATGATACCCTATTTTTATCTTTGAGAAGATTCTTGTGATATTGATTAATCTCATGTTGATTTTCAATTACATACTTATAGTAGTATGACATTATGGTTATTACATGTTCATGCCATGTCTTTTATTTTGTACCATATCATCTGATATTTATAGCTAGACTGATCCGTTTATTATTTTCTTATAAATAATACTCGGGTCAGACCGAGATGTTACAGGTGCTTCTGCTTGACTTCTCTTCTGGGATTACTCTGACTTTTGGCTAACTACTTAGATTAGTAGTTTTTGTTGTATACATTTGAGATATAGACTCCGTGATGTATACTTATCCTTTTGTGTAGCTTGTAGCTATTCTTTTGTATTATCGTGGATCTTTCAGACCACTACTCTGATGTACACTTTCATGTGTTATATATTCATATCTTTTTCCGCCATTGTGATATGGATGTCTGTGACTGATTTATGTTATGACTACTTCTATATTTGTTTCTGAAGATTATATAAAGCCACTGTGTGATAGCTTTGAGTTTGTGTCGGTGTGTCGGATTTCCTCCTTAAAATAAAATGCATGTTTTACTATCTGGCATATCGGTGCTCACACAAAGAAATTACACGGATGGTCGCTCCTCAACAGCCTTATTCTCCATGCTAATTGACAGCACTACACCGTAGTGTTCTTGGTTAGTGTGGGTATAGAGGTGGGGCGTCACAGTATGCCATTATATGCAAAAAAATTCCTGTGATGTTTGACACCATAACTGTTATTTATACTGTGATTAAATTTATTATTGATGATATCTGCCTGTTGTTGATATGTTATATTATTATCATATTGTTCCCACTCTGCAAGTTCCCTGTTAGTTTAGAATTCCCTACGGGTTGAAATGATACATACCCGAATGATATTATAGAATAAGGGAAAATCGTTATGGGTTGAAATGATAAACCCAAGCGATTTTCATTGATTTTGAATTTTTGGGATTGCGGGTTTAAATGATATATACCTATAAATATTTAATTTGCGGATTGAAATGATAAATATCTGTATCACTTGACCATAAGATAGAAAAATTATATATGGACACCGTTGGTCTATATTTTGGAAATGATTTCTAAAGTTTTGAAAGGAAATATATGGTTTTTAATAAATATTGATTTTTAAAATATAATATATAAATGTTATTTTTATATATGTCTAAATTGTAGATTTTTAAAATTATATGTTTTGGAAATTTTAAATTTATAAGTTAGTTTTGAAAATATAAATTTTTAAGATTTTCTTATAATTTTATTATTAAAAAAACTAAGAAATAAGATTTAATACAAAATACATTTAATAATAAGATTTAATTTAACAAAAATTTAACTTAATTGGTTTATAATATGTTTAAGTATTTATTTAAATTTATATTAATATTTTAATAATTTTTTTTTAACTTTAATAATAAAGGCTGGAAGATAAATTAATGTTGACTTGGAATTTAAATTGGTTAATAATTGTGTTTAAATAAGAATTGAATTGAACTTATTAGTTTTGAGATTTTGAAAGATATGACTTATAACTTGATTTAATGAAAAGTGATTAAATGAATATTCTCAACTTCAAGTAAAATTGAGACTGAATAATTGATTTAAATAGATAAATTGAGATTTTATTTAATTGTTATTAAAATGATTAAGTGAAGATTTTCCAATTTGAGTAAAATTAAAGTTAAATGTTGAAATATAAATGAAATTTATATTGTAAATGTTCGAATATTTAAACTTAAATCTTTAAACTTTAAATTGAAATGGTTAAACTGGAATTGATTTAAGTTGAATTTTGGAATTTAAGATGATTTGAATCGATTTGCGAAATTGGAGGAAACTATTTTCATTATATAAAGTATTTTTAATATACATGAACCATTTTTAATATATATAAACTATTTTAATATTTAAATTATTTCAATATATATAAAGTATTTTAATTTATAACTATTTTAATATATATACTATTTTCAATATCTAAACTGTTTAAGTTAAACTATTATAATTTCAAAAGTGTTATGATTTCCAAAATGTTATGATTTCAAAAGTGTTATGATTTCCAAAATGTTATGATTTCAAAAGTGTTATGATTTCTAAAGTGTTATGATTTCTAAAGGGTTATGATTTCAAAAGTGTTATAATTTTGAAAGTGTTACAATTCTAGAAATGAATATTATTTAAAGTGAACAATGATATCGAATTGATATGGTTTTGAAATGAATATGATATTTTGATATGAAGTATGAACTATTTGAAAAAAATGACCACGGTGTGAAATAAGCGTTTGGTTGTTAAAGAGACCGAGATCGGATATTGTCATACACTCTGCCAATACCAAAAACCACTTTAACAACTGTGCATGTGGTGGAGATTCAAGAAATGTAGTAGGATGGTTTGGCAAACGATTTCTGTATAAGGTATTAACGCGACCCTGACTCCCGTGAGTCAGCTTAGATTTGACTAAAACAGGAGCTATACCTGGTCCAAGTGAGGTCATTCCTCCGATCAGACATGCTTCTTCGATATCATTCTATTCCTTTGTGATTTGATTGGGTGCACCTTTGATTTGGGAGTGTGTTTTGGGGTGGGCGGTAGTAGCTGCTATGCGTTACCACCAGCCCGGTTCTGCAATTGGTAAATCTACCTTGGTATTGCTTCGAGTGCTGTTTTCACATGCCCTAGAGCGCCTTCTACCAGTTTGTTTTGTACTGTACATAAGTAATGTCCTCTGGGTAAACCATCGGTTTGGTGGAGTGTACATTATTGTATAGACTATGGGAATATATAAATTGTGTTAAAGGGGATATGGGTAACGCCTTAACGCTGTTTTAATAGTTTACTTTACTATAGACATATTATAATAGCGTATATTACTACATAGTAGATAGTTGCACGGATCCTTAGAGGATGGGAATCCCAACTATCCTTTCAATTACTTGTATTTTAGTTGACATTTCACTTGAGTTAAAATTTACTGATATAAGAATGTTAATCCTGACTCGAGTGTTTTGTGTTTTGCTTTATGCTCGGGTCAGACTGAGTGTCACAACATTTGAGACTCACCTTTGGAGTTGGAGCTTTGCTTGAAGATCTGTCTATCCTACTTTTAGTATTTCAGTTTATTCCAGTCATTTGTGTCCAGACTCGTCAGTTGCTTATGTATTAGAGATTCATTTGTATTTGAGATTCTGTTGTATTTGTTTCAGACTCTTATGTTTATAGTAGCTTCATGAACTACTATTTATCTATTCCGCTGCTTTTTGTTGTAATACTCTGTGTCTGTGATTCTGTGATTGATTTATTTACTGTATGTACTGAGTTTTGCTAAATATAAATTAACAATCTGACATTTTGAGCAATTCAAGTCCGACATGTGCGGATGCGAACGGTTCGAAATACCAGGTCGTTACAATATCTCTGATAATGGTTTCATATTTTTATTCTGTTCTGAATACTCTTAAATCGGTGTGTTTATTACTTTGTATTAATATTGTACACGTCAAATTTCAATTCAGATATTAATTAAAAGGTATAAATGACGTGTCAGTGTTAGTATAAAGATATATTCACATTTTTTTTTTGGGCATAGCCAGCGGGGTTAACTGGTCCCCTACCAGT
The DNA here is from genome assembly GCA_030737815.1 of Allium fistulosum. Lineage (NCBI taxonomy): Eukaryota > Viridiplantae > Streptophyta > Magnoliopsida > Asparagales > Amaryllidaceae > Allium > Allium fistulosum. Next base: position 76,507,589 of record CM060908.1, on the reverse strand, counting down.
TTATTGCACGAACAATAAATGTTACAATAGAAACACAGAGAAAACAAAGAAAGAAAACAACAAGAATCAAAAAAAAAGAGAAGCAAACAGGCTCATTCCCAAATAAGCAACTGGTCTGGAGTGAACACAGTTTGACAACACTGCAGATGACTGTAAATACCAATCCTGACTTCTTGCCAAAGCTCATCCCATTCCTTTCTTTTATTTTCAAAAAAAATTGCATTTCTTTCTCTCCATATGACTGTCATATATATTTTCATACAGACAGAAAGCAATCTACCCACCATGTTTCTCTTCTTGGCAACAAAGTGGAAGACATCCCAAACACCACCAGAGTTTGCAGTTTGAAGGTTAATTCCAGTTTTAATCCCTATTCTAAGAAGAAGAAAAATAAGAGCAGGGCACTCGAAGAAAATATGTTCAGGTGTCTCCTCAAAACAGTCACAAAACAGGAAATTCAGAGTGCAACTCATACCATATTTACTCAGCACATTTCTAGTTAGCATGGCTTTGTTAATTACTTTCCATAGCATCAAGTTATGTTTAGGTTGAGAGTCAGTAGACCAGATAACACAGTTCCAATTAGATGCAGGCAGAGGAGCTGAGACAGTGACATAATTGTAGACTCCTTTGATGGAATGAGGCTTCATATCCCAAACCACAAAGTCATATTTCGTTGAAGGGGAGAAGAGTTGCTGCATTTGACTCCACAGTTGCCTTAAATATTGATTACTATTGTATGGTAGAACAACCTTTCCATCATGTATGTAATCACTGGCCTTAGCATCAGTGTGTATTCCACACTGCATAATTTGATTATAGTCACACATTGAAGACAAGATGAGGCCTTTACTGACCCAAGGATCATGCCAAAAACTAACAGAAGAATTTGGCTTGACAGGATATAGAATCATAGGAAGGAAAACAGCTCTAACTTTCAATATATTTCTCCATAGCCATCTACTAGTCATGGGAATTGTCATGCACCAAAAATACTTATTCTTAATTTTGTGATACCAAGCCCAGTCAACCCATAAATTATCTCTCTTGTTGATAAGATCATCAATGTGTTTACTTATAGCTGCTATGTTCCACTTCCGAACATTAAAAACCCCAAGACCACCCAGTTTCTTAGAGGCTTCAAACATGGTAAAGGAGCATGGCAACAGTTTTCTATTATGTATGCTTCCAGTCCAAAAAAATCTGTTCATAGCAGACCTAACTTGAAGCACAAGCCTGACAGGGAGAATCATAGTTCGAGCCCAGTAAACAAGGGAGGAGAAAACAATAGATTTGATCAACACTAATCTACCACTCTGAGACAGTTGCCTGTTTTCCCAAGCATTCATAACAGAGGTGATTTTGCTGAAAAGAGGAATACAATCAACTTTGGATATTCTTTTTGTAATTAGAGGTAGACCAAGGTACTTCATGTCAGAATCCATGGATGCGAATCCAATGTGCCTCTGTAAAGCAATAGCTTGAGCATCACTGACCCCAGAAACTAACAGTGAAGATTTTTCTTGATTAATTTTAAGGCCATTCATTCTGTAAAATTCCTGCAAGGCCTCAGTAATTGCAGTTAAGGAAGGAACCTCAGGCTTAGAAAACACCATAACATCATCAACAAACATGATAGATGTAATATGTTGTTGTGCACACTTAGGATGATACTTAATTGTCTTCCGGGAATACCTGTTTTGAAGAATAACAGTAAAGACTTCCATAACAAGCAAGAATAAATACGAAGAAATTGGATCTCCTTGCCTAATTCCTTTACTACTTCTAAAGTTTCCTACTGGTCTTCCATTAATAACAACAGAGAAAGATGGTGTTGAGATGCACACATATATCCATGAGACAAAAATTTTTGGAAATCCCATCTCTGCCATAATCCTAACTATAGATGACCAGTGAATGGTATCATAAGCCTTGGATATGTCTATTTTAATTGCAGCAGCAGTGGGAACCTTGTTTTTGCCATATCCTTTCAGTAATTCTTGAGCTAGAAGAAGATTATCAAGTATACTCCTCGTAGGAATAAAAGCAGCCTGATTTCTTGATACAACAGAGGGGAGTACTTTAACTAATCGAGAGGCAAGAATTTTTGATATACATTTGTATAAATCATTACAACAGGAGATAGGTCTGTAAGAGGAGACACTAGTTGGATGATTGACTTTGGGAATGAGAGCTATGTTAGTACTATTAATTTCACCTAACATCTTACAGCTCTTGAAAAAATTGTGAATGGCTCTACAGAAATCACTTCCTAACACACTCCAAGTAGAGATAAAGAAAATAACATTTAAACCATCAGGCCCTCCTGATGATTGCTGATTCATTAAGAAGAGAGTAGCTTTAATTTCTTCATCAGTGACAGGGCAAATAAGGGAAGCAGCTTCTAGGGAAGAAATACAAGGTAAAGCAAGAGAATATATGAAATCTAGATCAGGAATAAAACTATAACAACCCGCAAATTCGTAACAATTAATTATCGACACTAGGTAATTAAATTGTTCGCCAATTCTTATTGGAATTTTATCGAGTTGAAATTCTTTTGAAAAATGGTTGAGAAATTGTTGGTGGGCTTTAAACTTTAGGCCCATACCTTTTTCTTTGATACCGTGATAAGGGTATTACCCGATTCCCCTTTTTTTATTTGCCTTCCATTCTCATTCGAACCCTAAAAGCATACGAGAGAAATAAAAATGGCGGTCGTGATTGCTCTTCCTTCGATCTGGAAAATTAGGGCTTCGTTCCCTTTGTTCCCTTGAGCGCTCGGCTTTGCTTGAGATATTGATGTTGCTTGGCTTTGCTCGAGAAGATGATTCGTGCTTGCTTTCTGCCTTGCGCGCTCCTTAGGGTTTCTGAAACTCGACTTCGGTGTGATTTCTCGTTGCTCTCGGTTGCCACGTCGAAGAAGGTGAGTTCATCTCACATCTAATTCCAGCTCCAGTTCATTCGTATTCGAATTTGATGTTTCATGGCTTTGATTTTGTGATTTTCTCGCTTTGACTTGGTCGACTTTGTACTGACACGGCTTCGGCCATCTTTGTGTTCATCCCTGTCTTCGTCTCTGGCCATCTTCTCTGGTCTCCACTTGAACATTGCATTCGTGAATGTGAGGTTGTCTGGTTGTTCGAACTTGTTCATGCGATTTCATGTATCACTGCACTGAGTGTTTGTAGATTGTCGCTGACTTGTGTTCCATTTGAGCTTGCATTTGTTACAGTATTCATTGCTGTTGTTCCCTGTACTTATAGTTGTTCGTTTGCTTTGATATTTGGTTGCTGTGCACATTTTGTGGCTTCAGTATTGAACACTGCATAGTGTACCTCTCTTGCACTTAAATGTCAGTTCCATTTGTACCATTAGTGTACTGTCTCAAGCTCGAGTGTGCACTGTCATGTGCATTGAGTTGTAGATGCATCATTGTATACGATCCCCTCTTTGGTCTTGGTTGTTTAGTTGTATGCATATGCACTGATTTGTTCATCACTAGTCTTTGCATTACCCAGTACACTCATTTCCTGTAGTTTATGTCTCTGTTTGCCTGCGTATACTTGTATTGCAGTGCTTCATCTTGTTCTCTGCATACTTGAACTGTCATTGTTTCACTTGTTCATATGCCAGTTAGCTGCTGCATATATGTGCTTTTTGATTTCACTGTCCATAGCAGTATCATGGTGACAGCCTTGATCACTTGAGATGCCTGCTTGGTAGCTTTTGTTGTTGTCCAGTTTGTACTTGCCTTGTTGAATTTGTACATGCATTTGCCTTGTTGCTGTGACATTCTAGATTGCATTGTTGCTACTACTTGAATTTGTAGTGGTCCAATTGCCTTCTGATACTTTTGACCATTTGTATACATACATTCATGTATGTATACAGATGTATGTTCACTTTTGCACATTTATGTGTTTGCTGTCTTATATGATGGCACTTGACTTATAGCCTATCTAGTTTCATTTTGTTGTTTACTGCCACTTTTGTTCGCATTTTATTTTACAGACATTTGAACATTTTCTATTGTAAATAGTGTGTGCTGTGGTGCCATATCTATGGTGCCCTCACCTTCATACTACTCTGTTCATATAATTGTGTCTGCACTTTTATACTTCTTCATTATTTGCCCTATTGGCTTCACTGCATCATCTGCTACCTGTTGCACTTGCTATGATGTTCATATGTACTGCCCTTGTACATGCTTCACTGCATCATCTGCTACCTGTTGCACTTGCTATGATGTTCATATGTACTGCCCTTGTACATGCTTCACTGCATCATCTTCTACCTGTTGCCACTGTCTTCTTTGTAGTTGCATTCTGCCCTTGTCTTTGCAACTGTTTGCTACTGTAGCTTCATCGTGGTGGTTGCTTCGTATTCGCTTACGTCTGCTGTTGTTCGTGTTTTGCAGTTTTTCCCCCTGTTGGGATTTGCTTTTTGAATCACTTGAGTTGAACCCGATTTCGGGGTTTGACCTGGTGATCATTTGTGACTTTCACTGAGCCTTTGCGTATCTCTTGCGATAGTGGCGAGGCAGTGCACGCGTGCGTGCACTGCAGCCACACAGAATCAATTGCTTTAAATTGATTTAGTCGATTTGATAAATTGTTTATTTATCTCTGTTGATGATTTAAATCTGCTGATTTTTGTTAAACACTGTTAAGCGTTATATTGACCGTTATCCGGTTTCTTTGTTTAAAGAATCGGATAGACGGGAATTATTGTGACTGTCGTCTATTTAAATTATTACTGCCTATATGCACTAATAAACTGGTTTGAATTAGACTGATCCGGGTATTATTTTCTTTTGAATGTAATACTCGGGTCAGACCGAGTATTTACAGGTTGTAGATTTTTAGCTTTGGGTTGCTGCTAGAGCTATGAAGACTTTTTATATCATTTGAAGTGGTCTTCGTCTTGTTGTAGTAGTCAGTGTATCTGTTTTAAGATGATAATGTATTCATGTATATTAGTCGATAATGTACTTGTATATATAACTTCTTGAGTCGACAATTGTAGTTGTATCATTTGTATTGTGTCAAGTGTACTGTAACTGATATCAGTTATTATATATGTGAGACTTTTCGTTCCATCTGTATTCCGCATTTATGTTATCTGTGTTATTTTTATATCTATTGTCCTAAACTATTATAGCCACTGTGTAGTAGCTTTGAGTTTGTATCGGTATGTCGGTATTCCTCTAAAAATGAAATGCAATGTTTTATTATCTGACATATCGGTGCTCGCACAAAGCAATTACATAGATGGTCGCTCCTCAACAGCCTTATTCTCCGTGCTAGTTGACAGCACTACACCGTAGTGTTCTTGGCTAGCGTGGGTATTGAGGTGGGGCGTCACAGCTTGGTATCAGAGCCTGGGTTTAGGACAATTATAAAACATAACTTAGATGGAGCTTGTGTTACCACTATTTGTCGATGTTTATCTCTCATCTTTACATATGATTATTTTTGACTGTTAGGTATGAATTCCTAACGCTTATTCTTGTGTTTTCGGCTTTGAATTGATTTAGCCGATGTTGATTTTGTTTTAATTTGGCAAATTAAAGCCATTTTGACTTTTGGACTTTGTTCCACTTTTGTTTTATGCTATGAGTGTCATTGTGTACCTGTTACACTGTGATGAAAAATGGCTGGACCAGTTGCAAATTGAGTGATTTTGATTTCTCATTCACATCTAGTTTGAATCTCAGCGATTTTGAACTTGATATTTTGTGTTTTCCTCATCTTGAATTCCATTCGACTTCGGTCACTTTGTTTTTGAGAAATTGCTAATTTCTTGATTTTCAAGACTCTGATTTTGTTTGTCGTTGGTTTCTTTGATAATGATGATTGATTCATTTTGTACTCGACTGCGGCTATTAATTGTTGGCTTCGACACTAACTTGATTCTTACTTTTGTTGAAGTCATTTATGCATTTCCGCTCGATTTGCTTTGTTTTTCAAGTTGATGATCGATTCTTCTTTTCTAATTAGTTGTTATCACCTTTGTCGATTTTGATAACTTCTATTTCTGGAATTTTTGGGTATTCCTACTTTGATGAATTTGGAATCGAATTCTTTGGATTTTATTCACGTCTTCGAATGTGAAATTTTAGTGAACTGACTTGGTTTCCCAATTTAATCGATTCTTGATCATTTCCCCGATTTGTTGCTATCATTTATTAGCAACTTTGATGACATTCCCTTCGGGATTTTTGTGAACATACTTTCTAATGGATTCAGTATCGATTTCTTTGGATTCCATTCACATCTTCGTATGTGAATTCTTGTGATTGATTGTTTCTACAATCATTTTTGTGATTTGTCACTTTAAAAATATAAAGGTTTTCTATACTAGTAGTAAATATTAAAATCCTTTTTCCAAACGATTTCAAAACTATTTTACTACAAAGCTCTTTTTCTTAAACCGTTTTCCAATCTATTAGTATATACAAGCCTTTATTTCACTCGTATGAGAAATTGAATTAAACGGCTTAGTAAAACAAGTGGTATGAAACGCTTGCGTTTACTTCGTCGGTTAACTCCTGGACTTGTTCGATTGAACCTTTTGTGACAATTTTCTAGTGTAATTGACACTTCTCGTTGATCATAACGATCATTTTAAGGTTAGACTAGACCACAGTAGTGTGATTTCGACTCACACATATCTCTTTGTTCGCAAGGTTAGTCTAGACCGCAGTAGTGTGATTCCGACTCACACATATCTCTTTGTTTGCAAGGTTAGACTAGACCGCAGTAGTGTGATTCCGACTCACACATATCTTTTTGTTTGCGAGGTTAGACTAGACACCACTTGTGTGATTCCATTCACACATACCTTTTTGCTTTTTGGTTAGTCTGGACCTTAATTAGTGTGATTCCGACTCACACATATCTTTTTGTTTGCAAGGTTAGACTAGACACCACTTGTGTGATTCCATTCACACATACCTTTTTGCTTTTTGGTTAGTCTGGACTTTAATTTGTGTGATTCCACTCACCCATGTCTTTTTTCTCTGCGAGGTTAGCCTAGACCTCAATCTGTGTGATTCCGACTCACACGCGTGGGATAGCGACCCACGGTCTTCGGACCATTCCTGTGTGAAACTTTAATGGATGGCTTCCATGAGATAGCGTCTCATCTTGTGATACCGGTGTTTTGGAGTTTTCATGCTCCCATTTTGTGATAGGCATTTCCCTTTTCCTTTTTATGGTTTAGACTAGCAAATGTGCGATGTCTCTTTCTCTGCGAGGTTAGCCTAGACCTCAATCTGTGTGATTCCGACTCACACGCGTGGGATAGCGACCCACGGTCTTCAGACCATTCCTGTGTGAAACTTTAATGGTTAGCCACCATGAGACAGCGTCTCGTCTTGTGAAACCGGTGTTTTGGAGTTTTTATACTCCCGTTTTTCTGATAGGCCTTTCCCCTCTATTTGTGATTTTTGGATTTCTTGTGATGATTTCTAGAATTTGTGCTTCACCAATTTTCGTGATTTCTATTGACAAGTTTTGTCAATTTTTGTGTATTGGTGAATTCATGTGTTATTAACTTGTTATGAATACAAGTTTAGGGTATGATATCCCTTTCTATCTTTGAGAAGATTCTTGTGACATTTTTGATGAATGAAAATTCATTTGGCATTATATTTTGATGCCAGTTATTTTGATGAGATTTTGACGTGTTAACTTCAGTACTCGTCAATTTTGAAATGGATTTACAAGCGGTTCTCCCGCAATACTGATATTGCTAATTTAATCATGTGTTTTCAAAATTCTTTATTTTTTAAAAAGTTGTTTCAAAAATATAAATTAAAATTGTTTTCAAAATTTTTACAGCTTACATTTTCAAAAGAACGAGGAAGCGATTTAAACATTTCAGAAAAATCGAGGACTATGACCCCTTTCTTTTACTGATTCGCTTAATTCCGGACTTGTCCGTTTGAGAATGTGAAATGTTATTTTTAAAACACACAATTCTGCACTTTCAAGGAAACGATAAAGAGATTTAAACGATATAGCAAAAGTAAGGAGTATGGAACCATACTTTTACTACTTCGGTTAATTCCGGACTCGTTAATTGAATATTTATGACTTCTGATTATCGTTTTTGATAATCAGATGTTTGTGAAATTTGATTATCGTTTGAGATAATTAAATATTTTTCGATTTGATAATCGAATCTTTGTGATTTCTGATTATCGTTTTTGATAATCAGATATTTGTGAAATTTGATTATCATTTGAGATAATTAAATATTTTTCGATTTGACAATCGAATCTTTGTGATTTCTGATTATCGTTTTTGATAATCAGATATTTGTGAAATTTGATTATCGTTTGAGATAATTAAATATTTTTCGATTTGATAATCGAATCTTTGTGATTTCTGATTATCGTTTTTGATAATCAGATATTTGTGAAATTTGATTATCGTTTGAGATAATTAAATATTTTTCGATTTGATAATCGAATCTTTTTGATTTCTGATTATCGTTTTTGATAATCAGATATTTGTGAAATTTGATTATCGTTTGAGATAATTAAATATTTTTCGATTTGATAATCGAATCTTTGTGATTTCTGATTATCGTTTTTGATAATCAGATATTTGTGAAATTTGATTATCGTTTGAGATAATTAAATATTTTTCGATTTGATAATCGAATCTTTGTGATTTCTGATTATCGTTTTTGATAATCAGATATTTGATTATCGTTTGAGATAATTAAATATTTTTCGATTTGATAATCGAATCTTTGTGATTTCTGATTATCGTTTTTGATAATCAGATATTTGTGAAATTTGATTATCGTTTGAGATAATTAAATATTTTTCGATTTGATAATCGAATCTTTGTGATTTTTGATTATCGTTTTTGATAATCAGATATTTGTGAAAATTCGATTATCGTTTTAGATGATTGAATATTTGCGATTTTGAGATTCGAGCTTCGTCTTTTTCTCTGACGATTCAGGTGAGTAATTTGATTTACTCACATTCAATTCGTGCCGTACGTGATTTCTGCTCTGATTCCTTTTCTTTTAATTGCTAGAACTCGATTGATTCTTGCTTTTGATAGTCGTCTGATTTTGATTCCTTGATCCCCACGATGTTTATTCTTTTGATTTGAATCAGTCGAACCTTTTGATTCTATATCTGATACTTATATAATTCCGATACTTCCCTGTTGACCTTTGCTTTGCTTATGCATTCGACATTGCCTTGTTCTTATGGTTGTTACCTTTTGTCCATTTATTCCTTATGATTGCGAGGACGCAATTTCTTTAAGGAGGGGAGTCTGTAACAACCCGCAAATTCGTAACAATTAATTATCGACACTAGGTAATTAAATCGTTCGCCAATTCTTATTGGAATTTTATCGAGTTGAAATTCTTTTGAAAAATGGTTGAGAAATTGTTGGTGGGCTTTAAACTTTAGGCCCATACCTTTTTCTTTGATACCGTGATAAGGGTATTACCCGATTCCCCTTTTTTTTATTTGCCTTCCATTCTCATTCGAACCCTAAAAGCATACGAGAGAAATAAAAATGGCGGTCGCGATTGCTCTTCCTTCGATCTGGAAAATTAGGGCTTCGTTCCCTTTGTTCCCTTGAGCGCTCGGCTTTGCTTGAGATATTGATGTTGCTTGGCTTTGCTCGAGAAGATGATTCGTGCTTGCTTTCTGCCTTGCGCGCTCCTTAGGGTTTCTGAAACTCGACTTCGGTGTGATTTCTCGTCGCTCTCGGTTGCCACGTCGAAGAAGGTGAGTTCATCTCACATCTAATTCCAGCTCCAGTTCATTCGTATTCGAATTTGATGTTTCATGGCTTTGATTTTGTGATTTTCTCGCTTTGACTTGGTCGACTTTGTACTGACACGGCTTCGGCCATCTTTGTGTTCATCCCTGTCTTCGTCTCTGGCCATCTTCTCTGGTCTCCACTTGAACATTGCATTCGTGAATGTGAGGTTGTCTGGTTGATCGAACTTGTTCATGCGATTTCATGTATCACTGCACTGAGTGTTTGTAGATTGTCGCTGACTTGTGTTCCATTTGAGCTTGCATTTGTTACAGTATTCATTGATGTTGTTCCATGTACTTATAGTTGTTCGTTTGCTTTGATATTTGGTTGCTGTGCACATTTTGTGGCTTCAGTATTGAACACTGCATAGTGTACCTCTCTTGCACTTAAATGTCAGTTCCATTTGTACCATTAGTGTACTGTCTCAAGCTCGAGTGTGCACTGTCATGTGCATTGAGTTGTAGATGCATCATTGTATACGATCCCCTCTTTGGTCTTGGTTGTTTAGTTGTATGCATATGCACTGATTTGTTCATCACTAGTCTTTGCATTACCCAGTACACTCATTTCCTGTAGTTTATGTCTCTGTTTGCCTGCGTATACTTGTATTGTAGTGCTTCATCTTGTTCTCTGCATACTTGAACTGTCATTGTTTCACTTGTTCATATGCCAGTTAGCTGCTGCATATATGTGCTTTTTGATTTCACTGTCCATAGCAGTATCATGGTGACAGCCTTGATCACTTGAGATGCCTGCTTGGTAGCTTTTGTTGTTGTCCAGTTTGTACTTGCCTTGTTGAATTTGTACATGCATTTGCCTTGTTGCTGTGACATTCTAGATTGCATTGTTGCTACTACTTGAATTTGTAGTGGTCCAATTGCCTTCTGATACTTTTGACCATTTGTATACATACATTCATGTATGTATACAGATGTATGTTCACTTTTGCACATTTATGTGTTTGCTGTCTTATATGATGGCACTTGACTTATAGCCTATCTAGTTTCATTTTGTTGTTTACTGCCACTTTTGTTCGCATTTTATTTTACAGACATTTGAACATTTTCTATTGTAAATAGTGTGTGTTGTGGTGCCATATCTATGGTGCCCTCACCTTGATACTACTCTGTTCATATAGTTGTGTCTGCACTTTTATACTTCTTCATTATTTGCCCTATTGGCTTCACTGCATCATCTGCTACCTGTTGCACTTGCTATGATGTTCATATGTACTGCCCTTGTACATGCTTCACTGCATCATCTGCTACCTGTTGCACTTGCTATGATGTTCATATGTACTGCCCTTGTACATGCTTCACTGCATCATCTTCTACCTGTTGCCACTGTCTTCTTTGTAGTTGCATTCTGCCCTTGTCTTTGCAACTGTTTTCTACTGTAGCTTCATCGTGGTGGTTGCTTCGTATTCGCTTACGTCTGCTGTTGTTCGTGTTTTGCAGTTTTTCCCCCTGTTGGGATTTGCTTTTTGAATCACTTGAGTTGAACCCGATTTCGGGGTTTGACCTGGTGATCATTTGTGACTTTCATTGAGCCTGTGTGTATCTCTTGCGATAGTGGCGAGGCAGTGCACGCGTGCGTGCACTGCAGCCACACAGAATCAATTGCTTTAAATTGATTTAGTCGATTTGATAAATTGTTTATTTATCTCTGTTGATGATTTAAATCTGCTGATTTTTGTTAAACACTGTTAAGCGTTATATTGACCGTTATCCGGTTTCTTTGTTTAAAGAATCGGATAGACGGGAATTATTGTGACTGTCGTCTATTTAAATTATTACTGCCTATACGCACTAATAAACTGGTTTGAATTAGACTGATCCGGGTATTATTTTCTTTTGAATGTAATACTCGGGTCAGACCGAGTATTTACAGGTTGTAGATTTTTAGCTTTGGGTTGCTGCTAGAGCTATGAAGACTTTTTATATCATTTGAAGTGGTCTTCGTCTTGTTGTAGTAGTCAGTGTATCTGTTTTAAGATGATAATGTATTCATGTATATTAGTCGATAATGTACTTGTATATATAACTTCTTGAGTCGACAATTGTAGTTGTATCATTTGTATTGTGTCAAGTGTATTGTAACTGATATCAGTTATTATATATGTGAGACTTTTCGTTCCATCTGTATTCCGCATTTATGTTATCTGTGTTATTTTTATATCTATTGTCCTAAACTATTATAGCCACTGTGTAGTAGCTTTGAGTTTGTATCGGTATGTCGGTATTCCTCTAGAAATGAAATGCAATGTTTTATTATCTGACATATCGGTGCTCGCATAAAGCAATTACATAGATGGTCGCTCCTCAACAGCCTTATTCTCCGTGCTAGTTGACAGCACTACACCGTAGTGTTCTTGGCTAGCGTGGGTATTGAGGTGGGGCGTCACAAAAACCTTCAGAGTTACCAAGCTTATTTGTGAAATAGTCAATGAATACCTTATCAACTGAATCAGGAGTAGAAAAAAACTACCATGTTCATTAAAAATGCTATGAATGTTTTCTCTCGCATGCTTTACCTTTAAAGAGTCATGAAAAAACTTGGTGTTTTTATCTCCTTCAGCAATCCATTTATTATGCAGTTGTTGTCTCTTCATATTAGCTTCCAAGTACAAAGCTTTATTAACCTCAGAGAATAGTTTACTTTCTTCTACAGCAGCTTGGACATCAAGAGGGTGATCCATCATGTAATCCTGTTGTTTCTTTAGCTTTTCCTTTAAGTTAGTAGACAGCATGCAGCCAGTGCCAAAAGTAGTGGAAACCCACAATTTAATCTCCTGCTTAATACATTTAAGCTTCCTGCAAAACTTATACATTGGGTTACCAAAACAAGAAAATTCAGCACTGACTTTAAAAACTAAAACAAGGAAATGTTCATGTTTGGCCCAAGCATTAAAAAATTTAAAACTTCTTTTTTCCTTTTTAAGATGGTGACCAAGAGATAAGATTAAAGGGGAGTGATCAGACAAAATAGGTTGAGGGAGGTAAACAGAAAGGGAAGGCCAGTGAGAGATAGCTTGAAGGTTGAAAAAGGTGTGATCAATTGTAGTGAAGGTACGTGTACCACTTCGACTTATATTATTCCACGAGTACCTAGCTCCCGATTTGTTAACCATAATCAAGTCAGATTCATAGACAACATGGTTGAGAGGATCAAGATTAGAAGATGAAAGGGGAGTTCCACCAGATTTGTCTGTATAATCATAGCAGGAGTTGAAGTCACCCATTACAATCCAGGGGTGAGTGGATTGTCGAAGAGGAGGCAAAGCATTAAAGAACACTTTCCTGGAGTTGAGAGAATTATCAGCATAAACAAAGGTAGAGTAGAAGGAGGAAGAGGTTCGGATTTCATGAACATGGAAGTGAATGTATTGCCTTGTTGAAAGAAGAGGAGTGAGAGTTAACACAGCAGGATCATAGATAACTAGGATCCTACCATAAGATGCACTATCAAGATTATGATGAAAGGTCCAGGTAGGATTGATATATGTAACAGCTTTAGTTGACAATGGAAAGTTAAGTTTAGTTTCAAGAATACCAAAAAGGCAAATGTTGTACTCAGTGATAATTCTTTTCACCTGATCAAGTTTCAAGTTACTGTGAGCTCCTCTGATATTCCAAGATGCAATTTTTTGTAACATAAAATTATTGGGGAAAGGGAGAGTTATTTCTTCTCTTTGCAGAAAGAGATCTAGTTTGTATTTTCCTACGAGACTGAGATGGAGGGGATGGAGTTTGGGTACACGATTGGGTAATGGACTGAACAGTAGGAGTATCTGATGATGATTTGAATTTGGCACTACATGTTGGCCATCCTGGCAACTCAATAGAAAAGTTGTAAGGTGTTGTTTCAATAGCTTGCACTTCTACAGGGTTAACAGTCATGGAAGTTATTAATTGTGTTATTTGTTGCTCAAAGGAGTTGCACCAGTCTTTGTCCAATTCGGATACATGAGTATTAGTTTGGTCTTACACAACATGTTTTTGTATCCCATTAATATTGCGAATATCTGAGTTGTTATCAACTCTGGATGGCAAGTTTTGTTCTTCATCAGTTGATAACAGTTCTTTATTTACCTGCTCATTACCAACAGTAAAAGGTGATTAGGTTTTATGTTCACCATTGCTTAGTTCTCTAGTAAGGTCTTCACTTGCTATTTCACCTTCCTCTACATCAGTAATTTCCAGAATGTCATCCTCATTCACTTCATCCTCATTCTCTTCAGTGTCCAACAGGTGGAACTTATTTTGTAAGGATACAGAACAAGCAGGGTCACCAGTAATAGATTTATGCACATCAACCTGCTCAAATTTAGCATTCCTACTTCCATCATTGTCAGAACCTACGTTTCCTCCTTGCAACTTCAAAACATTAACTCCCATATCTTCATTCATGTTTCTTCTTTTAACCTTGTTCTTATTTACTTTCTGCCATACTTGCTTTACTCTTTCCTGCTTCTCATTTGTTTTCCCCTTTTTCATCTTATCCTTTTTATCATCACTGAATCTCTACCGCTCATTATTTTCACACTGCTCAACAATTTCATCACTATCATTCTTCTTGCAATTTTTCATCAAGTGTTCAAACTCTTTACAAAGAGTGCAGATTTTCGGTTTCCACAGGTATTCAACTTTAACAATTTGTTCAGTTCCATCAAGTAACAACACTGAGAAACTATCCAGAAGTTCATTGTGTGGAGATACTTCAACTAAACATTTAGCAAAGGAAATACGCTCAAAATTTTCAGTTGTAGCATCCATACAAAGAAGCTTACCAACTCTGGCAGTTAACCAATTTATACCCGGAGATGACCATGCATACAATGGGATATTAGTTAGTTTTATCCACACTGGTACTGCTTTTATACTACTACAACTATTTCCAATATTTTCATCCCAAGGCTTCACTATAAATAACTTGTTTCTCATCACAACTGGATCGGACTCAGAGATTCTTTTCCTATCTTCATCATTACTAAATTTGAACAAAAACAGGAAACCATCTGATTTTACAGTAATGGACCCAGAAAGCCTCCAAGCACGCTTGAGATAGTACAGAACAATTGAATATGGGAGTGTGTTATCAAGGAAAAACCCAACAAGGTAATCACACCACAAAGAACTACCTGCCTTAACAACTTCAGCAGGTGGCACAATTGCTTTTCCTTGAAATTCGAGTTGAAAGTTACATGGCACATAGGAGCCAGCATTGGAAGGTCTAGCTTTGAAAAGAGAGTTCCATGCTTGAGGTTGATTAGGAAAAGAAGAAGATGATGCAGTAGGTTTTGTTTGTTGAGGAGAAGAAATCTTTGTAGAGGCAAGAACTGGAAGAGGGTGAGAAAGGTCAACACAGACAGAGGGAAGAGCAACAGGAGAAGAGGATGTCAAAGGAAGAATGTGTAACGACCCTGAAATTCCGACCCAATTTTTAAATTTTGAATCCATTATTTTAATATAAAATAGGGAACTTTCATACGATTCCAATTAGCGTCCAAACTTTGTTTATAAATTGCGCCTAGATGGTTTTAGATATGGGAAAAGTTTCGTCGGAAAATACCGCAGTAAATTACGTTCGCGTTTATTTCACATCAGTTCATTTTAAACGCGAAAAATTTTATCTTCTGAACCGGAATATTTCTACATAGAAAAATTCTAAACCATCTTCTGATCAAGACGTCATTTTTCGTTTTTCAAATTTCGGACATCTTCAGCTCCGTCGATCTTATTCTTCGGCGTTTTTGCTGCATTTTCCACAATAGAAAATTTTCGAATTTTATAATTTAAACGTACCACTGATATCTGTATACCGTTGCGTTCGCCTCATCACGCTGATCAAAATGGTATATTTGTTTGTGTCAATCGGAGTTCGGCGCTGCGAATTATAATTGTTTAACGGATTACAAACTGGTCCGTTACGCAGCACAGACTGGTACCCAATTACCTACTCAGTTCAGAATTCTAGGGGTCCTTGACTATTCAGCTGCCTAGAAACCCAACAGCCTTTCAGTTACCGTGACAATTAATTGAGGCATTTAGAATTCCTATAATTTTTCATATAAACTAAGCCTAATGCCACAAACCCTTTCGTTTGCTCACCTTCTACTTCTCTGGTACGTGACCTCTCTTCCTCCTCCATTCTTTTTCATTTTTTTGTCTTTGTCCTTAGAAAATGAAGCTCCACACCCCACAACCCACTGCCTCCCCACCAACCCGCCTCCGCCCCGCCTGCCTATGCCCAGCCCTGCCCTCAGCCCAAGCCACCGCCTGCCGCCTGCCCAGCCCGAGCCACCGCCTGCCGTTCCCTGCCCAGCCCACCAACCCCTCAGCCCACGTCCCCACTCCCCTCTGCCAGACCAGCCTCCGCCCGTCCCACTCCCCTCTGCCCAGACCTCCACCCGCCTGCCCACTCCCCTCTGCCCAGACCTCCGCCGCCTGCCCTGTCCCCTTCGCCTTCGCCCGCCCCAGCCACCAGACCCAACCGCACCCAGCCCAGCCCAGACCCAACCACACCCAGCCCAGCCCCGCCACCCCATCCCTCCGCTGCCTTCCGTTCCACCTCCCATGCCCAGTCCGCCAGACCCCACCCGAACCCACCAGACCCGGCCCACCCGGACCCGCCAGCAACCCCATGCAGCCCACCCCAGCCCGCCACCGACCCCACTGCCCATGCAGCACGTCGAGCCGCCTAGCCCGCTCCCGCGTCCCCTGCCCACAGTCTGCTCCGCAGCCCGACTTGTCCTCAGTCGATTTCTACTGCGCTGCCACTTTTTTTTTTGATGATAAAATTATATATCAGTTATAGTTTGTAACCTATGGACTCACTTATGCCTTGTCTGCGCAGTTCCAATTGAGGTTAATCCAGCGATCTAAGCTTCCATCCACCTTATTTGCATCTAGTTGTTTGGTAAGGTTTACATATATATACCAATCAATATATATACATCGTATTAAGCTATTGTTGAATAATCTTTTGTTTGATTTATAGTTCGTATTCATGCTCGTGTCGTCCATTCTAGTCTATTCATTTTCGTGCTTCGCCGTCATCTTCTTCAACCACGCAAGGTGAATATTTCATTCACGACTCAATCTATTATGCTATGATAATCAAGTGATAGATGTTATTGATATTAATTTGAATGTTAAATGGTTGATGTTAAATTGTGATTTGAAGTTAGTTATGGAAAATAGTTGTGACACTAAATTGTTATGTGATGTTGAAATTGGTCGTTAATATAAGTGATGACTAATATGAAATTGAAATTGATATAGGATAGTCTAAAATTTAAAATAGATTATATATGTTGAACTTGTCCCTTTAAATGTTAAATAAATCGACACGTAGAAATAGTGTTAACAACACTTTGAACCATTGAATGTATGATTTATGTAATAATTTGATAATAAACGCCAAGTGAAAACCTATAATGTAATAATCTTTAATCTGCATGAAATGATAGTGTGGATTCTAGGAATAATTTTATTAATTTACATAAATAACAAATGTAAATTAAATACGATTATTTCGGGATTATTTAAAATAAACGGTTGAATTGTTATGTATGATTGCTGTAATAATTTGATAATAAACGCCAAGTGAAAACCTATAATGTAATGATCTTTAATCCGCATGAAATGATAGTGTGGATTCTAGGAATAATTTTATTTAATTTACATAAATAACAAATGTGAATTAAATACGATTATTTCGGGATTATTTAAATAAACGGTGAAATTGTTATGTATGGTTGCTATTGATTGTTTATTTACTTTGACACCATCCCAGTTATCACACTGCAAGTTCCCTTTGTTATGCTTTGTTTTATGTATTTATTTATATTGGGTTGAAATGATAAATACCCAAATTGAACAACTTTGGCCTAGGATAGATAATTAAAAATAAGAAACCCGATTGGTCAACAAAAATCATTTTGGAATTAAAATCCATTTGAAGTTAAGAAATGAACTTAAAAATTTGTTGGAAAGTAAGTAACGAAATTTATTGATTTAATTGAAATGAATGAATGGATTTAATTGTAATAAACAATAGATTTAATTGTAGTAAATAAATAAGATTTAATTGTAATAAATGAGTAGATTTAATTGTAATAAATCAATAGATTTAATTGTAATAAAATGATAGATTTAATTGTAGTAAATGAATAGATTTAATTGTAATAAATCAATGGATTTAATTGTAATAAACGAATGAATTTAATTGTAATGAATAAATGGATTTAGTTGAAATAAATCAATGGATTAGATTCATAGGATTAATTGCAATAATTAATGGACTTAATTGTAATAAATTAAGGGATTTAATTATAATGAATTAATAGGTGGACTTAATTGTAATAACTTAATGGAAAATTGAAACGGATTAATAAATCTATTTAATTAGATAACGGATGGACACATTTAATTGAAATAAGATTCGAATAAGTAAGTTGTAGAATCTGATAAATTGAATTTATTAGGTTCGAAATAAAACCTAATTTGGATAAATTTAATTAAGTTGGAATTTGTTATAAATTTGATTTGAGATTAAGTAACAAAGTGACCTAAAGGAATGTAAACCAACTAAATTTAAGAAGTTGATTTAGCTGTTGAAATTGATTAAATCAAAGTTTTGATTAAATTTAATGTAATGATGAATGGGAATAGGAATTAAATTGAAATTGA
This sequence comes from Allium fistulosum, assembly GCA_030737815.1. Classification (NCBI taxonomy): domain Eukaryota; kingdom Viridiplantae; phylum Streptophyta; class Magnoliopsida; order Asparagales; family Amaryllidaceae; genus Allium; species Allium fistulosum. Next base: position 76,489,087 of record CM060908.1, on the reverse strand, counting down.
ATACTTAAGTATCGTTAACTCAAGGACTTGAACTAAAACTCCATTTGGAAATATGATTTTAATGTTCGAAATAAATTGAATTGTGAAATGTCAAATTTTGAAAGTCAAACTTGCAACTTGACCTTTGGACTTTGATTTGTTTTAAACTTTAATATTAAATGACCATCGGGTAATTAATACGTAGTTATTAAAGAGACCGGGATCAGATATGGACATACTCTCTGTCGATACCGAAAAACACTTTAATAACAAATATACGCGGAGTGTTGATCCAGAACGAAGTGGATGGATTTGGTGAACGCGTTGACTGAAGAAAGAGAATGATTTTGGATGACCCCTGACATGACTAAAACAGGAGCCGCGCCGGGCCATTGAGGATCGCCATCTCTAGCGGAAACACTTCTTCGATACCATATCTATTACTTTTGTGATTCGATTTGGGTGCACCCCTTGATTTGGGAGTGTTGTTTCGCGGTGTTGAGATAGTAGCTGCTATGCTCAACATCAGTCCGGATCAGGCAACTACTAGTATCCTAGTTGGTATCGCCTCATGTACCTTGTCATACTGATTATCCTATTCGCAACCACTACGTTGTGTTTTGTACCTTTAGTATATGGATTGCCCTCTGGTGACTTCCGGTTTTGGGGAAACTACGGTCTTGTATATGCTTTTGGGAATAAAATGTGTTAAGGGTCGAATGGGCCACGACTTAACGCTATTTTGATATCATACTTTACTGATTAGACCTTATCTATTTAGCATATATTGTATATATAGATAGTTTATCGGATCCTTAAAGATGTGTATCACATTCATCTTTGAGTTATGGACTTTATTATTTGCACCTGATTATCCTGTATAAGATTTTGAGTCCTGACTTGAGTGTTTCTTTTGTATATGCTCGGGTCAGTCTGAAGCTATCCAGTTGCTGATCAAGGTTGGTTGAAGATGCTGAAGACTTAGCATTTATCTTTATCAGTTATTTCCTTTCTAGTATTTGATGAACTTATGTATTGAACATCTCGTATTTCTATTTGTCACTTTATGTTGAGACATTGTTGTATTCCTGTAGTAGCTTCATGAACTACTATTATGATGATGTACTTTTCCGCTGCATTATTCTATGACTATTCTGTGTCTGTGACGTTGTATTGATTCTCATTTACATATATGTATTCATAATCCCATAATGATTCGTGTTTTGTATTATTTAAGTTGACATGTGTGGATTATTGTCAATTTAAATGGTCCAAATATACGGGTTGTTTCAGTTGGTATCAGAGCTTCGGTTTCCCTAAAAACCTTAGTTCGGGATTATGAAACTCATTAGAGATAGGGTAGCAATACCCTAGAATGAGGAGAATCGATTCAATATCCAAATCCTTTCTATTCAAACTTCTTTGATTCATCGATTGAAGTTTCTTTGAGTTCTATGATTTTATCCTTGGTTCTAAATTTCTTTTGGTATTTCAGGATGAGTGCCAGAAGAAATAATAGAGGTGGAAGAGGCAATGGTCCTGCTCAGGCTGCACCTGTCGCTCCAACTCCTGTCAAATTCACCATTCTTAGTAAGGAGTATTCACAGCTTGGAGGTATTAAGTTTTCTGGATCCGAGAACATTATTGAGGCTCAGCAATGGCTTAAAGGCTTAGAGAAGATATTTTTGGGTCTAGAGATCACTGATGCTTAGAAGCGTCAGCTTGCTGCCTGGCAACTTCAGGATGCCGCGCAAGATTGGTGGGAATCAGTTACTTCTCGTATCGAGGAGAACACCATCACTTAGGCCCAGTTTAGGTATAAAATTTAATTAGGATTCCGTAGTCTAAATTCTTCTTTAACCTTTGGAATGTTATTCATCTTGTCTATCTTTTGATTAGGGATACTTTCTCGGCACAATGGATGCCAGCTGCTGGGAAAACCTAGCTTTATAGAGCTTTCATGGATCTTAAGCAAGGCAGTATGACTTTTTCTGAGTATGAGAGGAAATTCAACGAACTCTCAAAATTCGGACCAGGTTTGATCGATACACCACTTCTGAAGAACGAGAAATTCATTTTGGGAGCTAGACCTGAATATTATGACTTGCTTACTGGCCACACCCACTGCACCTTCACAGAGCTTGTTGACTATGCTCTTAGATATGAGGCGAAGCCTAAGGGACCTACTGCCAAGGCCATTCCTACTCAGCCCTCTTCTAGCCAGACTGGGAAAAGGAAGATGAACTTTGATCAACAAAAGAAAGCTTGGCAGAAGACTATAGGATTGGGATATGCTCAGAAAAGCCCAATCGACCTTGCTAATATCACTTGCTTCAAATCCGATAAGAAGGGCCATTATGCTAATAGTTGTTCATCTACCGGAGCTGCTGTTCCACCACCTTCTACGACTAGGAAAGATTTATGCTATGTCTGCCTCCAGCCAGGTCATTTCAAGAAAGAATGCCCAATGTATAAGCGTGGCACACCATCTGGAGTATTTGCTATCACCACTCCTACACCACCTCCACCACCTGCTCAGGATGACCAAGGTACCTTATGAAGTATTTTTCATTTACATGCTACACCTGTTAGGGTATTATTCGATACTGGTGCTTCACATAGCTTTATATCAGTAGACCTTTGTAATAAACTCAAATTAGAACCTACTCTTGCTACTACCTCCTTATGTGTCTCAAATCCTATCGGAGGACCCGCCTACCTCCGAAGTGTTTGCAAGGGAGTTGCACTTATGTATGATTTTTCTCGATTCACTTGGGATTTCTATGTACTTGGATTCCAAGCATTTGACTTTCTTTTAGGAGCGGATTGGTTAAGCAAATTTGATGCTGTTATTTCCTGCAAAACTCGTTCAGTTTCTTTGGTAAGCGACATGGATCAGCCGCTTGTCATTGAATGCAAATCACCTCAGAAATATGCCGGAAGCTTCATATTCTCTCTTGATGCTCATCCAGATGATCTTAATACTACCCCTATTGTTCAGAAATTTCCCGATGTATTTGGAGAGGTCAACTCTCTACCGCCCAAACGGGAAATCGATTTCCATATTGATCTTATTCCTGGAGCTACTCCCGTAGTTCTCCCACACCGAAGGATGGCTCCTAAAGAAAAAGCTGAACTAAAAACCCAAATTGATGATCTATTTGCTAAAGGCTTGATTAGGAGAAGTTGTTCTAAATGGGGCGCCGCAGTTGTATTTGTCACCAAATCAGATGGATCTCTTTGCATGTGTGTTGATTACCGAGAACTAAACAAACGCACTCTCAAGAATCGTTATCTGATGCCTCGCATCAACGATTTATTCGATCAGCTCCATCGAGCTAAAATTTTCTCACAACTTGATCTAGCCACTGGATTCCACCAACTCAGAGTTGCTGAAGATAGTATCCATAAGACAGCTTTCCGTACTGAGAATGGATTCTATGAATGGTTGGTTATGCCATTCGGTTTGACCAACGCACCTGCTTATTTCGTCGACTTGATGAATCGAGTCTTCCGTGATGTGCTTAACAAGTTTGTTCTTGTTTTCATTGATGATATTCTCGTCTTCTCTAAAGACAAGAAGGAGCATGAGACACACCTTCCTTATGTTCTAGAAACTCTCCGAAATCATCAACTTAAGGCCAAATTCTCTAAATGCCACTTCTGGCGAGATGAAGTGAGATTCCTGGGTCACATAGTTTCTGAAAATAGGATTTTGGTCGATCCAGCTAAGATCGCTGTAATTAATGATTGGGAGACTCCTAAAACTCCTACAGATATTCGTAGTTTCTTGGGTTTAGCCGGTTATTATCGCAAATTTATTGAGCACTTTGCCCGGATTTCTGCCCCACTTACTGCTTTAACTTGGAAGGATGTTAAGTTTATTTGGAGTGAGAAGTGCGAATCAGCTTTTAATGAGTTGAAGCGTAAGTTAACTTCAGCCCCTGTTCTTGCGGTAATCGATGGAAGTGAAGGATTAACTGTTTATACAGATGCTTGCCGAGAAGGTTTAGGCGCTGTTCTTATGCAAAATGGAAAGGTTATTGCTTATGCTGGTCGTCAGTTGAAGACCCATGAATTATACTATGCCACACACGATCTAGAGCTTCTTGCCGTTGTATTTGCTCTGAAACTACGGAGGCATCATCTTTTGGGAACAAAATTCGAATTATTCACTGATCATAAGTCCTTGAGATATATCTTTTCCCAGAAAGATTTGAATCAGAGGCAAGTCCGATGGCTCGAATTTTTAGCTGCATATGATCTTGACATCACTTATACTCCTGGGAAAGCAAATGTTGTAGCCGATGCATTGAGTCGTAGCAAAGCATTGTCTTGCTGTAATATTGTTGAAGGCATGTTATTTCAGCTTGTCATCTCTCCATCTCTTATGGATCGCATAAAAGCTAAACAATACGAGGACACTTTGCTCTATCGTATGAAGGAGTTGGTTCTTGGTAGAGTTGGAAATGCCGACAGTAAAATAGGAGCGCAGATTGATAGTAATGGAATTCTAAGGATCGACAACCGTATTTGTGTTCCTAATGTCGATGGATTGAGACAAGAAGTACTTAGGGAGAATCATCAGTCATCACTTTCACTTCATCCTGGTGTCACTAAGATGTATCGTAATATGAAGCGTTTATATTGGTGGAGTGGGATGAAGAGAGATATTTCTATATATGTCAGTAGATGCACCACTTGCCAACAAGTCAAAGCCGATCACCAGAAGACTGCCGGTTTACTTCAACCGCTAGAGATTCCTTGTTGGAAATGGGATCAGATTTCTATAGACTTCATCGATGGATTACCAAGGACCAGAAAAGGTAACGAGAGTATATGGGTGATCGTTGATAGATTGACAAAATCTGCTCACTTTATTCCTGTTAAGACCAATCGTACTGCTTCAAGTTTGGCAGAGATATATATGAGAGAGATTGTTAGACTTCATGGGGTTCCATCTAGTATTGTATGCGATCGAGACCCTATATTCACTAGTAAATTCTGGAAGGCGTTTCAGGACGTCTTGGGCACTAAACTGAATCTGAGCACAACTTATCATCCTCAAACAGATGGCCAAACAGAAAGGGTGAATCAGATTTTGGAGGATCTGCTCCGGGCTTGCATTATTGATTTTGGTGGATCTTGGGAAGACCATCTCCATTTGGTTGAATTCACTTATAATAACAGTTATCAGGTAAATCAAAAATTTCAGTTTGAATAAGTAAATTTGAATTGAAATTTAACCACCTTTATATTCAGGCAAGTATCGATATGGCACCGTTCGAAGCTTTATATGGACGGCCATGCAAATCGCCAGCTTGTTGGATTGAGCCTGGTGATCGATTGGTTCTTGGCCCAGATATGAGTATGGAAGCATCCGAGAAGGTTAATGAGATCAGAAGAAAGATGAAGACCGCACAGGATAGGCAGAAGAGCTATGCATATAGGCGTAGAAGAGATTTGGAATTCCAGGTTGGGGATGAGGTATTTCTGAAAGTATCACCTTTGAAGAATGTTATTCGATTTGGTCGTAGAGGGAAGCTTGCTCCAAGATTTGTTGGACCATTTACTATCACCGAAAGAATTGGCATACTGGCTTATAGAGTTGCATTACCAGAAAAGTTTGAGGGCGTGCACAACGTATTCCATGTTTCACATCTCCGGAAAGTCGTACGTGATCCATCCATGACCATTCCAATTGCTCAGTTAGATGAAGTAGATATCGAGCCAGATTTGACTATCGAAAGAAGACCACTTCGAATAGTCGATCGGGAAACAAGGCAACTAAGAAGGAAGTCTATAAATCTCGTCAAAGTCCAATAGAGTGTAGATGAGCGAGATTGCACATGGGAAACTGAGGATAGTATCTGGGATTCGAACCCCGAATTACTGATTTCAGGTATAAATCAAATTTTCTTAAAAATCTATCTTGACTTTTCCGCTTACTCCATTCTTACTTTACCGTCTCGTTCTTTTCGAGGACGAAAAGTTTTGAGTGGGAGAGAATGTAACGACCCTGAAATTCCGACCCAATTTTTAAATTTTGAATCCATTATTTTAATATAAAATAGGGAACTTTCATACGATTCCAATTAGCGTCCAAACTTTGTTTATAAATTGCGCCTAGATGGTTTTAGATATGGGAAAAGTTTCGTCGGAAAATACCGCAGTAAATTACATTCGCGTTTATTTCACATCAGTTCATTTTAAACGCGAAATTTTTTATCTTCTGAACCGGAATATTTTTACATAGGAAAATTCTAAACCATCTTCTGATCAAGACGTCATTTTTCGTTTTTCAAATTTCGGACATCTTCAGCTCCGTCGATCTTATTCTTCAGCATTTTTGCTGCATTTTCCACAATAGAAAAATTTCGAATTTTATAATTTAAACGTACCACTGATATCTGTATACCGTTGCGTTCGCCTCGTTACGCTGATCAAAATGGTATATTTGTTTGTGTCAATCGGAGTTCGGCGCTGCGAATTATAATTGTTTAACGGATTACAAACTGGTCTGTTACGTAGCACAGACCGGTACCCAATTACCTACTCAGTTCAGAATTCTAGGGGTCCTTGACTATTCAGCTGCCTAGAAACCCAACAGCCTTTCAGTTACCGTGACAATTAATTGAGGCATTTAGAATTCCTATAATTTTTCATATAAACTAAGCCTAATGCCACAAACCCTTTCGTTTGCTCACCTTCTACTTCTCTGGTACGTGACCTCTCTTCCTCCTCCATTCTTTTTCATTTTTTTGTCTTTGTCCTCAGAAAATGAAGCTCCACACCCCACAGCCCACTGCCTCCCGACCAACCCGCCTCCGCCCCGCCTGCCTATGCCCAGCCCTGCCCTCAGCCCAAGCCACCGCCTGCCGCCTGCCAAGCGCGAGCCACCGCCTGTCGTTCCTTGCCCAGCCCACCAACCCCTCAGCCCACGTCCCCACTCCCCTCTGCCAGACCTGCCTCCGCCCATCCCACTCCCCTCTGCCCAGACCTCCACCCGCCTGCCCACTCCCCTCTGCCCAGACCTCCGCCGCCTGCCCTGTCCCCTTCGCCTTCGCCCGCCCTAGCCACCAGACCCAACCGCACCCAGCCCAGCCCAGACCCAACCACACCCAGCCCAGCCCAGCCCCGCCGCGCCCAGCCCTGCCACCCCATCCCTCCGCTGCCTTCCGTTCCACCTCCCCTGCCCAGTCCGCCAGACCCCACCCGAACCCACCAGACCCAGCCACCCGGACCCGCCAGCAACCCCATGCAACCCACCCCAGCCCGCAACCAACCCTACTGCCCATGCAGCACGTAGAGCCGCTTAGCCCGCTCCCGCGTCCCCTGCCCACAGTCTGCTCCGCAGCCCGACTTGTCCTCAGTCGATTTCTACTGCGCTGCCACTTTTTTTTTTGATGATAAAATTATATATCAGTTATAATTTGTAACCTATGGACTCACTTATGCCTTGTCTGCGCAGTTCCAGTTGAGGTTAATCCAGCGATCTAAGCTTCCATCCACCTTATTTGCATCTAGTTGTTTGGTAAGGTTTACATATATATACCAATCAATATATATACATCGTATTAAGCTATTGTTGAATAATCTTTTGTTTGATTTATAGTTCGTATTCGTGCTCGTGTCGTCCATTCTAGTCTATTCATTTTCGTGCTTCGCCGTCATCTTCTTCAACCACGCAAGGTGAATATTTCATTCACGACTCAATCTATTATGCTATGATAATCAAGTGATAGATGTTATTGATATTAATTTGAATGTTAAATGGTTGATGTTAAATTGTGATTTGAAGTTAGTTATGGAAAATAGTTGTGACACTAAATTGTTATGTGATGTTGAAATTGGTCGTTAATATAAGTGATGACTAATATAAAATTGAAATTGATATAGGATAGTTAAAATTTAAAATAGATTATATATGTTGAACTTGTCCCTTTAAATGTTAAATAAATCGACACGTAGAAATAGTGTTAACAACACTTTGAACCATTGAATGTATGATTTATGTAATAATTTGATAATAAACGCCAAGTGAAAACCTATAATGTAATAATCTTTAATCTGCATGAAATGATAGTGTGGATTCTAGGAATAATTTTATTAATTTACATAAATAACAAATGTAAATTAAATACGATTATTTCGGGATTATTTAAAATAAACGGTTGAATTGTTATGTATGATTGCTGTAATAATTTGATAATAAACACCAAGTGAAAACCTATAATGTAATGATCTTTAATCCGCATGAAATGATAGTGTGGATTCTAGGAATAATTTTATTTAATTTACATAAATAACAAATGTGAATTAAATACGATTATTTCGGGATTATTTAAATAAACGGTGAAATTGTTATGTATGGTTGCTATTGATTGTTTATTTACTTTGACACCATCCCAGTTATCACACTGCAAGTTCCCTTTGTTATGCTTTGTTTTATGTATTTATTTATATTGGGTTGAAATGATAAATACCCAAATTGAACAACTTTGGCCTAGGATAGATAATTAAAAATAAGAAACCCGATTGGTCAACAAAAATCATTTTGGAATTAAAATCCATTTGAAGTTAAGAAATGAACTTAAAAATTTGTTGAAAAGTAAGTAACGAAATTTATAGATTTAATTGAAATGAATGAATGGATTTAATTGTAATAAACGATAGATTTAATTGTAGTAAATAAATAAGATTTAATTGTAATAAATGAGTAGATTTAATTGTAATAAATCAATAGATTTAATTGTAATAAAACGATAGATTTAATTGTAGTAAATGAATAGATTTAATTGTAATAAATCAATGGATTTAATTGTAATAAACGAATGAATTTAATTGTAATGAATAAATGGATTTAGTTGAAATAAATCAATGGATTAGATTCATAGGATTAATTGCAATAATTAATGGACTTAATTGTAATAAATTAAGGGATTTAATTATAATGAATTAATAGGTGGACTTAATTGTAATAACTTAATGGAAAATTGAAACGGATTAATAAATCTATTTAATTAGATAAACGGATGGACACATTTAATTGAAATAAGATTCGAATAAGTAAGTTGTAGAATCTGATAAATTGAATTTATTAGGTTCGAAATAAAACCTAATTTGGATAAATTTAATTAAGTTGGAATTTGTTATAAATTTGATTTGAGATTAAGTAACAAAGTGACCTAAAGGAATCTAAACCAACTAAATTTAAGAAGTTGATTTAGCTGTTGAAATTGATTAAATCAAAGTTTTGATTAAATTTAATGTAACGATGAATGTGAATAGGAATTAAATTGAAATTGAATACTTAAGTATCGTTAACTCAAGGACTTGAACTAAAACTCCATTTGGAAATATGATTTTAATGTTCGAAATAAATTGAATTGTGAAATGTCAAATTTTGAAAGTCAAACTTGCAACTTGACCTTTGGACTTTGATTTGTTTTAAACTTTAATATTAAATGACCATCGGGTAATTAATACGTAGTTATTAAAGAGACCGAGATCGGATATGGACATACTCTCTGTCGATACCGAAAACCACTTTAATAACTAATATACGTGGAGTGTTGATCCAGAACGAAGTGGATGGATTTGGTGAACGCGTTGACTGAAGAAAGAGAACGATTTTGGATGACCCCTGACATGACTAAAACAGGAGCCGCGCCGGGCCATTGAGGATCGCCATCTCTAGCGGACACACTTCTTCGATACCATATCTATTAGTTTTGTAATTCGATTTGGGTGCACCCCTTGATTTGGGAGTGTTGTTTCGCGGCGTTGAGATAATAGCTGCTATGCTCAACATCAGTCCGGATCAGGCAACTACTAGTATCCTAGTTGGTATCGCCTCATGTACCTTGTCATACTGATTATCCTATTCGCGACCACTACGTTGTGTTTTGTACCTTTAGTATATGGATTGCCCTCTGGTGACTTCCGGTTTTGGGGAAAATACGGTCTTGTATATGCTTTTGGGAATAAAAATGTGTTAAGGGTGGAATGGGCCACGACTTAACGCTATTTTGATATCATACTTTACTGATTAGACCTTATCTATTTAGCGTATTCTATTGTATATATAGATAGTTTATCGGATCCTTAAAGATGTGTATCACATTCATCTTTGAGTTATGGACTTTATTATTTGCACCTGATTATCCTGTATAAGATTTTAAGTCCTGACTCGAGTGTTTCTTTTGTATATGCTCGGGTCAGTCTGCATCTATCCAGTTGCTGATCAAGGTTGGTTGAAGATGCTGAAGACTTAGCATTTATCTTTATCAGTTATTTCCTTTCTAGTATTTGATGAACTTATGTATTGAACATCTTGTATTTCTATTTGTCACTTTATGTTGAGACATTGTTGTATTCCTGTAGTAGCTTCATGAACTACTATTATGATGATGTACTTTTCCGCTGCATTATTCTGTGACTATTCTGTGTTTGTGACGTTGTATTGATTCTCATTTACATATATGTATTCATAATCCCATAATGATTCGTGTTTTGTATTATTTAAGTTGACATGTGTGGATTATTGTCAATTTAAATGGTCCAAATATACGGGTTGTTTCAGAATGGGTGGTACAGAGGGCGGTACAAGAATTGGAGAGGAAGGACAAGGCTGGAGAGAAGATGGAGGATGTGATGGGTTAGCGGGAATTGAAAGGAAGATTGGAGCGGTCCCCATTTTTAAAAGGAATTTTTTTTTGATTTTTGAAATATCACCCTTAACAAGCCGTATTCTTCAGATTACCAGACGACATTACTTGTAATGTCCTTTCCTAAACTGGGCATAGTGTTGGGGTTGTTACAGTTGGTATCAGAGCTGTGTTCATAGCATTATAGAATATAAATTGATTTAGAGTTCAGATCTTGACCTAGATGATCTAGAAATCCTATCCTTTGGGTGTGTAGTAGTTAGTAATTTTTATTAACCATTAGGGATAGGATAGGGATATAAATTGATTACTGGGTAACCAATTGGGTCGTATTTTAAGATTTCTTAAGTATGAAAATATTATTATATAATATTTGGTGTTGGTTTTAATTTAGATTTTGAAGATTTATTTTGAAATTTTGGAAAAATTAAATAAATGAGTTTAAAAACCTAATTGGTTTAGGAATAATCAGAGTTGCGCAGCGGAATTTTAGAATTTAAATTGTTACGCTAATTGCGACTATTTAGTTTTAATTGATAAGCATTTTGAATGTCACTTTTGTTATGAAGTGATATTTATAGTATAGTATAAAAATTAGACCTCAGATGGCTTAAAAGTTAAATTGTGGTGTCCTAATCAAAATATCGATCAGAGTTGCATAACAGAAGCTAATGGACTGTATCCGCTGAACATCTTAAACAATTATAAATAAATATGTTTGATTGGTTGATGGATGCTTGCTTATTTTGAAATTGAATTTAATTGTTGGAATTAATATTGAGTAAGAATCATTACTTGAAAAATATAACCTACTCGATATTAATTATAAGACTTTGCAATATCTTCCTTAGTGTAGCTACCACAACGGAAACTGAAAACATTGTTTTGTATAAAATGATATATTAAATTATTGGTACAACCAATTAAATATCAGGATGTAGTATGGAATTATTATCTATTCAGAATTATTTTACTTAAAACCTTGAGATGGATTAAAAGGATGCTAGGGTTATCTCGTGGGCTTCTTTCTGGGAGCTCCAGTTAACTACATGGCGGTTATTTCGCATGTTAAAAAAATTTGGAAACTGAAAGGTTCGTATGACATTAAATCAGATGGTGCAAATTATTTTTTCAAGTTTTCCTGTTCTGAGGACAAGGAGCTTGTTCTTCGGGCAGATCCTACCTTCATTCGAGGTCAAATGTTTGTCATTACAAACTGGAAACCTGCTTTTGGCTCCGTTCAATCGCAAGTGAGATCAGTTCCTATTTGGATTCAGCTTTATAATATTCCTCATATCGCCTGGACATTAGTGGGTATTAACTGGATTGCTTGTCATGTGGGGAAATTGGTTTGCTTCAATGAGGCCACTGAAAAACGTGAAAGAATGGAATATGCTAAATGCTTAGTTGAAATTTCTCCAGACAAAGAGTTACCTGACTTTTTGTTAATAGGAGATGGAGTTGAGAACTGTCAAAAAGTGTACATTGAATATGCTTGGAGACCTCTTATTTGCACGTCTTGTAAAGCTTTTGGTCACTCCACTAAAAATTGCGATATGGACAAAAGTCTTGTGGAAGGAAAAGTTATCAGTGAGAAAGTTGATGTAGTTAATGAATCAGTTCCTATAGTTAAAAGTAAAACTACAGTAGCCAGGAATCCTAATGGTGATAATATGAAGAATAGGCAACAAAGATGGAAACCAAAAGTTAATCAAGTGAAACAAAAAGTGATGGAGCCAAACATAGGTAAAAAGAATACAGAGGAGGATGTTAGTAATGTAAATAATTCAGTAACTCTACAGATTACCAATGATATTCAGTCTATGGGTGTTACAAATGAACCAATTGAGACATGTAATGCCTTTGCTATTCTTTCTGATATAGAGGAAGGAGAATTAATTGAAGTGAACGTGGCAACTGGAGGTAACTTGCAGGTGGAACCAGACAATAATATACATCAGCAGTGTGAAGTTAGCTCAGTTAATTACATTAGTTCTCAAAAGGAACAGTTACAAACTGATGTTGGTAATGTCAATCAATAGCTAGATACAATTCGAAGTACACAAAACGAAAAAGAGACACCAGTTAATATTTGTTCTCTTACCTCTGAGTGCAACAACTTGTCTGCTGTTCCTAAGTCAGCTAAGAACACCACTGCTATCTTAACAGACAGTCCTTATGCTAAATTAAAACCTCCCCAGGAAATACCCCTGTTTACTCCAACAAAGGATAATTCTTTAGAATCTAATTTAGGATCATCATCCAATTTTGAAGTATGCTCTGAAGATGATATGAATGATGGCTATGAATACAATCAGGAGCAAATATTGGCCAAGCTCACTTCAAAGAACTCCAAAAAAAGTAAAAAGTCTGCTAAACTGCAAGAACATCAAAGAATTACTCGGCAATCTGCCAATAAACACAAAAACTTATGATGTTATACAATATTGGATATTGGAATATACGTGGTGGGCATGATGATGCTAAAGTATATGAAATTAAACAACTCATCAAAGGCAGCAACTTGGAAATTATATGCATCAGTGAAACTAAATACTCAGAAGAAGAAACTATCATTTTTGCTAATCGTATAGCACCTGGGTGGGCTTTTATTCACAATCATTCTTCAGCCCCTTTTGGTCGCTTGCTGATTTTGTGGAATCCTCAAGCTTATTCTATTAATGCTTCTGTTACTCATAGACAATTTATTCACTGCAATATTGATCACTTACCTTCAAAAGTTAAATTTAACATTACCTTTGTGTATGCAGATAATAAGAAGGCTAATAGACAATACTTTCTTGACATTCTTCCAACTTTTCTCACTTCCATTCCTTGGATTTGCCTGGGTGACTTTAATTGTATGCAATGCTCTGAGGATAAGAAGGGTGGCTTACCTCTGACTACGGTTGATGTTGCTCCTCTTAATAATGCCATTCTGCTTGCTTAGCTTCATGAAGTTCCAAAGACTGGTGTTTTTTACACTTGGAATAACTGTAGCAGATCAGGTAATAGAACCTTTTGTAAATTGGATCGTTCGTATTTTAATGCTGCTGCTTTCAATGCTTGGCCTTCTCTTCTGTCCTTTTTCCCAACTCCATCTCTATCTGATCATAGTCCTATAATTATGGATTGGGGAAACAGGAATATTAGAGGTCCTTCTACATTTAAATTTTTTAATAGTTGGTTTGATGATCCAGAACTTTTTCCATTGATTGCTAATATTTGGAACTCTCCCAAATATGGCAATCCTATGTTTATTCTTCAATCGAAGCTTAAAGATTGTAAAGCTTCTATAAAAGCTTGGTCATTAAATAAGTATGGTAAGGGTAACCTTCTTTCTACCAAACTTAGCACAGAACTTAATGATATACATATTCAATTGCAGAATGATCCCAGTAATGTAGTGTTTTCTAACAAAGTTAAGGAAATAACCAAAAGATTGAAAGTAGCTATCAAATCTGAGTTGCAAATGCTCCGTGAAAAAAATAAAATTCTCTGGGATATAGGAGGAGATAAAAACTCTAAAACCTTTCATAATTCTTTGAAACTTAAGAAGTCTGCTTCCATTATTCACATGATTAAAGATAGGCATGGGTTTGATGTTAACACTCATTCTGGTATTAAGCACTCCTTTCTTAATTATTACAAATTTCTTTTTTCTCATTCTGACTCTGTTGCTAATCTTCATGTGCTAAATGATTTGCCTCTTAATTCAATCTCTAATGAATAGGCCAATAGTCTAATCCAGTTAATTACCACAGATGAAATACATGATACCATTCTAAAAATGAAATCAAATAGTTCTCCTGGCCCTGATGGTTTTTCTGCTATGTTTTTCCAGAAATGCTGGCATATTGTTAAACATGATTTTTGTAAAGCTATTCAACACTTTTTTAAATCCAATACCTTGTTGAATGGTATAAACCATACTAAACTTGGCCTTATTCCTAAAGTTAATCTCCCCCAATCAGTTTCTGAATTTAGGCCCATTGCTTGTTGCAATGTCATTTACAAATGTATAGCTAAAATTATCTCTTCCCGTATGAAAAATTGTCTTTCTGACTTAATTTCTCCTAATCAAAATGGTTTCGTTTCAGGGAGATCTATTACTGATAACATTTTACTCTCTCAAGAAATTATAAAAGGTTACAATAGGAAAAACATTTCCCCTAGGTGCTTCCTCCAACTGGATATACATAAAGCCTATGATTCTGTTAGTTGGGAAGCTATCATATCCATTATGTCCAGAATGAACTTTCCACTACCTTTCTTAGCTTGGATATATACTTGCATATCTACTGTTTATGTCTCTTTATCTCTCAATGGTGAGTCGTTTGGTTATTTCAAAACCCATAAAGGAATTAGACAAGGAGATCCTATCTCCTCTTCCCTTTTCATCTTAGTTATGGAAGTTCTTACTTCCTTGATTAGTGTTGAATGCAATAATAAAAATATGGATTATCATCCTAAATGCCAAAAACATCATATTTCAACTCTTATGTTTGCTGATGATCTCCTTCTATTTACTAAACCAAATGTTAAATCAATCACTAGTGTTTTGTCTACCCTCCAAAAATTCAATCAGATGACAGGTCTATACACAAACAAAAGTAAATCTCATATTAATATTGCTGGGGTTTCTGATAATATTTACCAGAATATCCTTCAGATTTCTGGCCTTAATGCCATGGATCAAAATGCTATGTACCTTGGTGCTCCTATGTGTAAGTCCAGAATTTCAAATGCTCAATGCCTGCCATTATATGAAAAAATAACCAATAGACTCAAAAATTATAATGGTGCTAAATTATCCCAAGCAGGTAGGCTGGTCATCATTCAAAGTATTGCCACTGCTATGTGTGTATACTATTTTAAGCTTTTTATCATCCCTAATAAAATTATTAACATGTTAAATCGTGCTTTCAATCATTTCATTTGGCATGGAAATATTTACTCCACTAAACTCATCCCAATTGCATATAAGAAAATTACTTTACCTGCTAAAATGGGTGGTCTTGGTATAATTAATCTTAAATTGTGGAACATAGCAACTACTTCCCACCATGTTAACAGACTGCTTAGTAATAATATGGGATTATGGGAGGTTTGGAATAGACAGTACAATCTTAAGGGTGGCAATTTTTGGACCATGGAGGTTAATAAAGATGCTAGCTTTCTATGGAAAAGACTTATGTCGAATAGAAGACATTACCTGCCAATGGTTCAATGCAACATTATGAATTCCTTCTGGTATTCTCCATGGAGTGCTCCAGGAAAGATTCTGTCTCTCATTACTGATAATAATCTCATATATAATTCGGGTATTCCCCTTAATGCTAATGCTAATTCATTTTTTATCAATGGGGTTCTTCACTTGCCTCATGTTTGTTCGACTTCTCTGAACAACCTCTGGTCTTCCATTTCTGCCTCCTTTGAGAACATGGATCATGACGGGCTCAGGTGGAAAGGCAAACTTCACAGCATTTCCTTGGTTTACAATGCCTTAGTTCAGAATCAAAACTCAGCTCCCTTTCCTTGGTATATTCGCATCTGGAAGTCGGGCTCGAAACAGAAGCACAATTTTCTTCTTTGGAAATGCCTGATGAATGCAATTCATACTCAGGATAATCTCGTTAAAAAGCATTTAATCGATCATTCTCAATGCATTATGTGCAATCATGCAGCTGAAAATGTGGGTCATTTGTTTTTCAATTGTCCTTTTTCCTACCATGTTTGGAAAGAAGTCCTTCAGCATATTCAAGAGAGACCTCCCCTCAAAAATTTCAAAAGCGAATGGGTTCGTATCTTTCATTTAACCAAGTGGAAATCTTTGAAGTCTACTCGCATTCTCCAATATCTTAAGCTCACGATTGCAGTGATTTGGGAAGAAAGGAATTTGAGAAGATTTGAGCGGTGTTCGTCCTCTATTTCAGCGCTTATTTTTAAAATTTTGTCATGATGTTGTCATGCTGTAATTTTGGTAGCGGGGTTTTATTTCCTCTGCTTAGTTGATTTGTAACTGTTGTTTTGTTGGTTGATTAATAAAGAGTGGACTGGCCACTATAAAAACAGGCTGGCTTTGCCAAAAAAAAAAATTTGTGATAAAAGATATACATATGAATAATATTTGATTATGTTTATTTTAAGCAAGAAATAAATTGATAGAAGTGTAAAGTACTAAAAGACATATGTATATCATATGGAAATTTATTATTTGTGTTAAATTTCCCGTTGAGTGCTTTAAGAGCTCTGATCGATGCGTCTGATCAACGTTATTGATAAGAATTTCCTAAACACTAAAACGAGACAGTTAGACACAGTAAATTGAGTTATAATAAATAAAAGTTGGAAGTAAATTAATATGAGATTGAATATTAATTATATTTTAGATGACAAATGCAACCATCGAACCTTAGTGATTGTTGAGATCAGTGGCGAGGCAGTTTTGATCATTTAGTCAACTCTGCAGCCAATTGATGAAGACATTCACTATAAATAAATGGCGAGGCAATGCCATTATATTATTTGATATTTGTGAAATTGAATATGGTTATGCTTTTAATTGGTTATATAAGTATAACTTATAGGAATCTAAATAATGACATCATATGGTAATTTTGGTAAGTAGAGCAAATAATTCTAATTAAGGAGATACTTTAATTGGAAGAAAAAAATTAAATAAAATATCATGTGACGCATTGATTAATAAAACAATGTATTCTAAATAATAAAATGCATTGTTTAGAAATCTAAAGTATTGATCAAAAAGGATATTTTAGTAAAAAGTTATAATTGGGGATTATGAAAACTTAGTTTGGACACAGTTATTTGATTGATAAGTGCAAGAAATAATAAATGCATAAGGCAATGAGATAATATTATTTAAATTGGGAGAACAATTTAAAAATCAATGTGTATTTTCAAAGTTATTTGAATTAATAATTGTTACATGTTAGTAGAAAAGATTAACTATCTCAATTAAAAATGAGTTTTCACTAAAACACTTGTTTGTGTAATTTGTGAAAATGTTTTATTGAATAACTTGATTTGTGAAAGTTGATTGCATGAAGTATGTTGCAAATTTTGAAGTCTTTAGCTTTTCAGAAAGTGGATTATGTAATAAATAAATTAGTATAAAGATTTGTCTAGAAAATATATAGTTTGGATTTAAAAAATGGTTTGAGAGTGGTAACTTTAAATTGATTTTAGTGCAGAAAATTTAGTTGGAAAAGTGCGGTACTAAAACAGCGATAACTTGAGATTTATAACTCCAAATGAGTTTAGTCTTTTGTAAATAAAAGTGCTTTCAGTAAGCTATAATTTTTATTTTTACCACTTTGGAAAATTTTGCATTTTGTTCAGTCTAAAGTAGGTTTGAAAATGAATGGACATCTCTGTCCTATTAAAAATTTCTGAGATTGAAGCTGAAAGTAAACTGATCATAACTTTCAAACCATAAATCCAATTTTGATGATGTTTATATTTCTGGAAAGCTTAGACTTAGTTGAACAACTTTCATTTTATGGGTATTAACATATTTTGAAGTTTACTATGATAAAACCTGGGTTCTTTGCCGCAAGTCTGAGATTGAATAAAGTGATATGTTAGAAAGTTGTCATCCTTAATAGTTAAATGTAATGTTTCATATATTCATAAATGCAATCTTAGATGATTCATGTAACAACCCGGTATTTCGCATCAATTAATAATCGACATTTAAACGATTAGTGTCGATAGCTAATTGTTTTTTTGGAAGTTTTAATTGGTTGGCATTCTTTTCTATAATTTGATTAAGGAAGTAAGCGGGCTTTAAAATGCAAATAATTGGCCCACGTTCCCTTTGGGGGTGTGATATTCATCATAGGCCGATGCTCATTCCCTTTTATTCATTCGTTCGCATGCCCTAATTCAAAACAAAAGAAAAATGGTGGTTGTACTCGTTCGATCAATTAGGGTTTTCGAGAAATTTATGGGTGCCGACTTTCAATCGACCAGTGTCTCTCGAGATGATTTCGGCCGCGATAAGATGTTGGGTTCTTCGGTGACAAAGGTGAGTGAATCGATCTCACTCACATCTAATTCACTCGAATTCTTTGATCTTCGTTCGTTTATAATTGTTTGAAGTTGTCATTCGATTTGTGTTGGCCATCGATTTTGTAGTAATATTTGAGATTTTTCACTGATTTTCATTTCATAACGGTTTTGAACTGTGATTTGGTTCGATCTGTTAACTCTTTGTCACCACGGTTTCGAATGTGAATTGTTCGATTCCGATCTTTTTGGCTTCGTGTTGTGATGTTGTTATGGGATGGTTTTGACCTTCGTGGTTGAACTTGCAACTGATTTATTTCCTTTGCGACTTTTGTCATTCGAGAAATTAGATATGCATTTGAGTATCATTGGTATCCATCTCCTTACGGAGTAGTGTTGTGACTTTTTACTTGTACCCACTGCAAGTTGTAATTTCAGGCTATAGTGAAAATTGAGCTTCATTCTTCCTGAAGTCACTTGTGCCCCTCATCAGTCGAGTGTGCTTGTCTCGATCTTTGACTTCATATGTATGCACTATCCACCTGTAGCATAGCTAACTAAGTATCATACACTACTCGAGACTTGCACTTAAATGTCAGTTCCATTTGTACCATTAGTGTACTGTCTCAAGCTCGAGTGTGCATTGTCATGTACATTGAGTTGTAGATGCATCATTGTATATGATCCCCTCTTTGGTCTTGGTTGTTTAGTTGTATGCATATGCACTGATTTGTTCATCACTAGTCTTTGCATTACCCTGTACATTCATTTCCTATAGTTTATGTCACTGTTTGCTTGCGTATACTTGTATTGTAGTGCTTCATCTTGTTCTCTGCATACTTGAACTGTCATTGTTTCACTTGTTCATATGCCAGTTAGCTGCTGCATATATGTGCTTTTTGATTGCACTGTCCATAGCAGTATCATGGTGACAGACTTGATCACTTGAGATGCCTGCTTGGTAGCTTTTGTTGTTGTCTAGTTTGTACTTTCCTTGTGGAATTTGTACATGCATTTGCCTTGTTGCGGTGACATTCTAGATTGCATTATTGCTACTACTTGAATTTGTAGTTGTCCAATTGCCTTCTGATACTTTTGACCATTTGTATACATACATTCATGTATGTATACAGATGTATGTTCACTTTTGCACATTCGTGTGTTTGCTGTCTTATATGATGGCACTTGACTTATAGCCTATCTAGTTTCATTTTGTTGTTTACTGCCACTTTTGTTTGCATTTTTATCACACAGCCACTTGGGCATTTATGTTGTTCAATGCAACTTTGGTTCGCATTTTTTATTTTACAGACATTTGAACATTTTCTATTGTAAATAGTGTGTGCTGTGGTGCCATATCTATGGTGCCCTCACCATCATACTACTCTGTTCATATAGTTGTGTCTGCACTTGTATCTCTTGTGCACTTTGACTCTCTTGTGCCTTTTTGAACTAGTGCACTTGACCATGTGCCTGTAGTCTTGGTTTTACAGCTTGACCATTTTGTACTTCTCTAATTTTCGTTGCCTGCACTTATATACTTCATCATTATTTGCCATATTGGCTTCACTGCATCTCCATGTGCCTGTGGTACTTGCAGCGTAGTTGTTGCAGTGTTATCATATTCACTGATGGCATTTGGTTTGTATTTGAGTTGTCACTGTTGCCTTGAATTGTTGCCATGAGGTTCACGTGCATTTTCTATTTAAGTCGCAATCTCCAGTTCCATGTAGTTGTTATTGAGGCATGTGCAGTTTCATTTTGGTCTCTCTGTCTTTGACGTTGAGGCCATTCATACATGTTGAGTCATGTCTGCCCTTTTCTTGTTACTGTCTTCAGCTGCCTTGTTCTCGAATCTGATACATTGCATTGATGCCTTGTATCATTTGCATTTTGTCATTTTGCTTCACTGATGACCTTATCTTCTAATGAGGCTGATCTGCTTCTTTTCTGTTGAGTGTTGTAGTGCCATATCTTTGGTGCTCTCGCCTTCAGTTTGCTATTTCCCTGTGCCTTGCTTTGCGACGTGTTGAACTTGTTTCACTTGTTGCCTCTTTCACTGGATACACTGTTTCATTTCACTGATGCAACCTTGCCCTTAAATACAAGTGGTGGCTGCATTTTCGTAGCAGTTTTACCCCTGTCCCTTGTGGTGACTTTATATTCTGTTGTGGCGAGGCGGTGCACGCGTGCGTGCACTGCAGCCACACTGAATTGACAGATTTT
This sequence comes from Allium fistulosum, assembly GCA_030737815.1. Lineage (NCBI taxonomy): Eukaryota > Viridiplantae > Streptophyta > Magnoliopsida > Asparagales > Amaryllidaceae > Allium > Allium fistulosum. The sequence goes on along the minus strand of CM060908.1, from coordinate 76,468,178 downwards.
AATCGATATTTCTTTTGTTCTTGATTCATCGACCTGTTGCGTAATTCGTAGGCTGTATTGGCGAGGCAGTACACGTTAGCGTGTACTGCAGCCAATTAGCATTGATGTTTTTAAATTGACATTTCAATTGTTTAAACTGCTTTGGATTTCTGTTTTGTGGATTAACACTGTTTAGTGTTATATCTGCCGTTATCCGGTTCTCTTATCGAGAAGTTGGGTATACGAGATTTCTGTGACTGTCGTCCATTTGATATTTGATTATTATTGCTTCCGTGCATTAATAACTGAGTTTGAATTAGACTGACCCGTGTATTATTTTCTTTTGAATGTAATACTCGGGTCAGACCGTGTATTTACAGGTTGTAGATTTTTAGCTTTGGGTTGCTGCTAGAGCTATGAAGACTTTTTATATCATTTGAAGTGGTCTTCGTCTTGTTGTAGTAGTCAGTGTGTCTGTTTTAAGATGATAATGTATTCATGTATATTAGTCGATAATGTACTTGTATATATAACTTCTTGAGTCGACAGTTGTAGTTGTATCATTTGTGTTGTGTCAAATGTATTGTAACTGATATCAGTTATTATATATATGAGACTTTTCGTTCCATCTGTATTCCGCATTTATGTTATCTGTGTTATTTTTATATCTATTGTCCTAAACTATTATAGCCACTGTGTAGTAGCTTTGAGTTTGTATCGGTATGTCGGGTTTCCTCAAAAAATGAAATGCAATGTTTTATTATCTGACATATCGGTGCTCGCACAAAGCAATTACATGGATGGTCGCTCCTCAACAGCCTTATTCTCCGTGCTAGTTGACAGCACTACATCGTAGTGTTCTTGGCTAGCGTGGCTATAGAGGTGGGGCGTCACAATTCATTTGAGTTAAGCACAGGTGCATGGGAATAATTGGACTATATTTTGCACGTAAGCAAGTAAAAAGTGAAGCGAACTCGCTTAAAAATGCTAACAATAAAGGTATGTTTTCGGATTAAATTTAGAAATGATAAATATTGATATATATTGTGTTTCCGACCTTATGATTGATGTATATTATATAAATTATATTTATGAAATTGTAAACGGCTCTCTATACAAAGGAGACTCCGCTTATTTTTTCTTGACACTTAGAAAAATTTCGAGTAATAATTTCGAAAATTTAAACAACTGAGTTTTGTGTGAATATAGTATCTTCTAAATGAGTTGTAAAAGACTCAAAGTCCATAATAGTAGATAATGGGCATTGAAGATAATTATAAAATTGCGTAGCCATCGATAAAGGATCTAATAGTTGTGCTTTTCAAGTTTAGTATGGAATTGTTTTGAGATCGATTATTTGTATAGAAAAATATATTACAAACCTTATTATAGAATTAGAGTATGAAACAACTTTAATCTGGTTTACTTTAAATAAATAGTAAAATGGGATTGAATTGAAAATTTAAGTAAGAAACTTTGAAAATTTTCAAGTATTGAGATTGTTTATGAAAGATAATGGATTTTGAGTGAAAACTCTAAGAATATTTTTTTAGTAGAAGAAACTATAAAATCCATTCTTTGTATTTGACTTGCCTTTGTGCAATTTTTTAGTAACTTTCTTTTATGCAGTAGTATGATTTGATTATTTTCGTGATATGGTTTCATTTTGTTAGTCTTTGTATTAGTTTTGTGTGGTTATGAAATTAGTATTCACCGTATGTGAAATAATTGTCGTTGTTTGACATGATATAACTTTTTGGTGGCACGGTGAATAAATATCATAATTGATAATAGATTGGAAATACTAATTAGAAACAATTAGTAGTAAGTGCAAATTGAAAATTTTAGTAGAAAAACCTTATTAGAAATAAGTTTTTGAGAGAAAATAGTACTCCAAGTATATTTTCACGTAACACGTGAGTTGGATAAATATGTCTTTTGGGTTTATTTGTTGTTTGGGTGTATGGTTGTTACTAAAATTTGTTAACAATAGAGCTAAGTAATAACCAATTAGGGAATTTCTTTTTGAGTCAAATTGCGAGGATGCAATTTTATTAGGTGGGGGTTCTGTAACAACCTGATTTTTAATCACCTTGATTAGCGATTATTAATTAAGTAAATTAGATTTAAATTGAGTTTAAATTGAGAAATAAGGCTAATAATGAATATTTGTGTAAATTTGAGAGTGATCTTTTTAAAGATTAATGTGGAAAATTTTGGAGTGTTTTAACTTATTTATAAAGATTAAATAAGTTAGAGAATGATTTGAATTCATAAAATATGTATTTTCCTTAATATTGGTTCTTAGTGAAGATAATTGATAATGAGGGGTTTTTGTGCAAATTTCCTAATGAGAACTCGGGTAAAAATCTTATTTATGTTTTAAAAGTGATTTATGATTTTTATTTTGAAGAAATAATAATTTGGAGGATTAAAATCCATTTTTGACATGTTTTGCAATTTAATAAAAACATGAAAAGGTCAATTTTCAGTAAATCATTTGAAGGGTCAAACGACCTCGGAAATTAGTAATTTTTGGTTCATTAGAAAGATTAGTTGACGAACTTCTTTTTACATATTCACATATATTTTTATGTGTTATTATCTAGGAGATAATTAATTTTGAAGTTAAGTTAAAATGTGTTTTGTGCTAAATCTAATACATGTTTTAATTATTTAATTTAAAGGTTTGGGCTTTGGGTATTGGTTCAACTCATTTAGGACTTAGGCAAATTAGCTAAAGAAGGAGAAACCAATCTTCTGTACGTTCATTTCACAAACAACGGAAGATTTCTCATTTCAAAACCTCCTCTCAAATTATCAAGAAACCAACCATAGGAAGAGAGCAAATTGCTAGTTTTTAATTCAAATAAATTACAATTTAATCCTGTAAAATCAAGGTATGTTGCTCAATCCATATTACATCTTCTCTCCAATTCGTTTAATTCTCCATAGTTTTTGAGTTGTGCGATTTTGTGTTAATGGAGTTCTAGGTTTTGAATTGGGGAAAAATTGAGTTCTAGTTGAGGATGAAGCCAAAGTAACAAAATAGCAAGGCTATAAGGTGAGAATTTAATTCTCACAACTATCTCTAAAATATAGAAAATTATGCTGAAATAGTTGTTTGTATGTTAATTTGTTGTATTATTGTTATATATTTGCATAAGAGTTGAATTTGTTGCTTAATTTTATGTCAAATTTAGATTCATTAAATTGTTCAGAAATCACTTTTAAAGAATATAAAATCTGTACCAATTGGTTATGATTTTGGTTTTGAAATTTTGCACATATAAACTACACTGATATTCAAAGCTACTATAAAAAGTTTGGGTTAAAAGATAAATTTATATGATTTTTGAAAAGTGGATATATGTAAATTTAGATTTACAAACCTGAGCTAAAAATGGTTGTTAAAGAATAACAAATCTGTAACAATTGCTTAGGAAATTAATTTTGAAACTTTATACACATAAACTAGACTGATTGTAACGACTTGGTATTTCGAACCATTCGCACCCACACATGTCGGACTTGAATTGCTCGAAATGTCAGATTGTTAATTTATATTTGGCAACACTTAGCATATACAGTAAAAAAATCTATCACTGAATCACAGACACAGAGTATTACAATAATAAGCAGCGGAATAGATAAATAGTAGTTCATGAAGCTACTATAAAACATCAGAGTCTGAAACAAAATACAACAGAATCTCAAATACAAATGAATCTCAAATACATAAGCAACTGACGAGTCTGAACAGAAATTACTGGGATAAACTGAAATAACTGAAAGCTAGATAGATAGATCGATCTCCATACAAAGCTCCAAAGGTGAGTCTCAAATGCTGTGACACTCAGTCTGACCCGAGCATAAAGCAAAACACAAAACACTCGAGTCAGGATTAACATTTTTATATCTGTAAATTCAACTCAAGTGAAATGTCAACTGAAATACAAGTAACTTAAAGGATGTTTGGGATACCCATCCTTTAAGGATCCGTGGAACTATCTACTATGTAGTAATATACGCTATTATAATATGTCTATAATAAAGTAAAGTATTAAAATAGCGTTAAGGCGTTACCCATATCCCCCTTAACGCATTTTATATAATGTCATAGTCTATACAGATACTGTAAACTCCACCCGTAGGTGGGCTATCAGGGAGCACTCCAAAGGTACGACACAAAACAAACTAGTAGTAGGCACGATAGGGCATGTGACAAGGCACACGAGGCAATGCCAGGGTAGATATACCGTTTGCACTCCCGGACTGGTGGTAACGCATAACAGCTACTACCGCCCACCTCGTGACACACTCCCAAATCAAAGGTGCAACCAATCAAATCACAAAAGCAATAGAATGGTATCGAAGAAATGTGCCCGATCGGGAGAATGACCCCACTCGGCCCGGTATAGCTCATGTTTCAGCCACATCAAGCTGACTCACGGGAGTCAGGGCTACATAAATACCATATATAATCGTCGCCAACCATCCTACTTCGTTCTGGATTCTCCACCACGTACACAGTTGTTAAAGTGGTTTTCGTAATTGGTAGAGAGTATGACAATATCCGATCTCGGTCTCTTCAACAACCAAACGCTTATTTCACACCATGGTCATTTCATTTTGTTAGTCCTTTAAAAGAATGTTTTGATGACAACAACCTTAGGACTTGTTATAAAATATAAATACTAACATTATAGTTTAGATATATATATATGTATGTATATGCAGGATATAAGCATGCAGGTACTGAGAATGAAGACTGTACAGTATAGAGACTAAAGATTGAAGACATCAAGATTCAAGACTCATGAGTATAAAGATATCAAGAGTTCAAGATTTCAATAGTACAAGACAAGTATCGAGTCTAGAATTATGTTAAAACTCCTAGAAAAGTACTGACATCTTAAAATCCATTTTATTCGTGGTATGGAATCCACTTCGAGCCTGTTAATGGGATGGAACCCTAAGTAGGATGGAACCTACGAAAAATCTAGTGGAACATCGTTTTGTATCCACTAACTTTTATTCAAATTTTTTACAAAATTACATCTTGTTTTCAAAATGATTTCAAAATCTTCCTTTTTAAAATCAAAAACATCTATCCTGGTTTTAAATACTTTTAGCCTCAAAATAATCTTTATTTTCAATATCAAAATTATTCTTGGTTTTAAACTATCTTTAATTGTAATGAACTTAACTTTTAATATTTATATTTAAGATTTAAATATGAAATTATAGTAAAATTTTTATATACCAAAATATTATTCTCTATACTTATTTATGTATTTTAACTATAGTATATTTATAAAGTTTAAAATAGTTTTAATATAAGATAGAAGTTATTTTCAAAAGAAAAACAAATTATCAAAAATACCTTAGGCATGTCGACAACCCCTAGGTACCATGTCGACATGATGACAGTTTATTTCAAAAGTTTGAATTTCAAAAGAAGTGTCTATTTGACATATCCTTTCCCGAATGGACATGGCTGTTGTTCTACTATAAATAGGAGATGTTTTAAACGAATTTATATTCATAATTTTCTAATTTCACTCCTCTTCTTCTTCCACATTTCTTTATATACATTTTTATAATTACTCTACTGAAATCTCCATTGAATCTAACTAGATCATCTCTGGTTTGATTCTTTATCACTATCTCAACAAGATCCCAGTGCTATTCAGAGTTATAGGCTTCTTTGTAATCAATCGAGCGAGAAAAGGTGTGATTGTAGCCTGGAAAATCAATCAAGTGAGAGAAGATGTGATCGTAGCCTAGGAAATCAATTGGGTGAACTTGTTGCCCGTAAAATCATGTATCTCTACCCAGAGGATTGTGAATCTGGAGTGGTGTACCTCGTGGCCTTGAAATTGAGGGTGTAATTGTAAGAATTGATTTTGAAAGGAAATCCGTACTTATGTTGCGGGACTGGATGTAGGGTAACTCCGAACCATTATAAAATCCGGTGTATTCTTTCCTTTACTGCTTTTACTTTATATTTGCATCTGTGTTTGGTTCTGTGATTATATCTGTGTCTGAATATTGCATACATTTGTGTTCAAATTAATATAAACTCAAAAAGAATTAGTAAATTCTTAAAACACTATTCACACCCCCTCTAGTTTTTATTCTAGCCTTAAGATCCATAATCCGCATTTCTCACATTTGGTATCAGAGCAAGGTTTTCAAAGTTTCATAATCTGAATTTTGAAAAATTTCAAAATGGCTACCAACACTAGTTCATTTGTAGAAGGTCAGTCTACTGCCAGACCACCACTTTTTAATGGCAGTAACTATGCATATTGGGCATGTAGGATGAAAATATATTTACAATCAATAGGACTAGACACTTGGAATATCACACAGACTGAATTTTTTGAACCCACAACTGATTTTGCATAGTGGACTGCTGAGCAAAAGACAGTCGCACAAAATAACTCTAAAGCTATGAATATTTATTGTTCACTTGATAGGAATGAATTTAATAGAGTGTCAGTTTGTAAGTCTGCATATGAAATCTGGAAAACTTTGCAAGTTACTCACGAAGGAACAAGCAAAGTTAAACAGACCAAAATTTCCATGCTCACAAATCAGTTTCAATTATTTAAAATGATTCCTAATGAGTCTATTTCAGATATGTATAGTAGATTTCAGGATATTGTACATTCTCTCGTATCTTTGGGAAAGGTATTCAGGATATTTAGTAACCCAAGGTTCTCAAATTTCAGTTTGTTTCAATATCAATACAATTTTCAAAATCATATACGCTTTCACCCAATTATTCTTCTAAATCAAATATCTTCGGTTCCAAAGTTTCCAAAATAATAAATCTATAAAATAAATCCAAATTTCCAAATCAATATAATTTAAGTCAAACAATTCATTTCCAAAATCAATGGTTTTCAATATATTTACATAAGGTCCATCTTATATCAAAAATCAAAATTTTAAAAATAAATTTCGTTGCATGAAGAGCCATATGGGATTGAACATCTTCGCTTTATAAAAGATTTTTAATTTAGAATAGTTTTTTTTATAAAAAAATAGTTTTGTAAATCAAATGGTTTGTAAAATAGTTTGTATGTAAAATAGAATAGAAAAGTTTGTTTAAGAAGAATAAAAGAAAAGTAGTTTTGAAAAATGGTCTTAAATTGATAGTAGTTTTTCATAAAGGAAAAAATTCCAATTAAATTACAAAGATATCCAACCCAACAACATCCAATTTCAGCGTCAAGTATATCAATGATATTAGAATATAAGATGTACATATGTCATCATTTCGCAAAATCACATTCGATCGCTCGCTCGATCACACAAGTTCGCTTTTGAACTAGTATTGTCCATTCGACTTCCCTAATGCGGATTTCGATATGGTTTCTCGACTAGAAACCATCAGTTTCCTTGCATAGCCATATAAATGATAGAGAATTCTAGAATCAATCCCAAAATCCATATCAAATATTCGTCATCAAGAATCAAATGAAAAATCCTAACACGAAATGGTGTAATTCACCTTGAACTTGTGTACTCAAACTTGGATCAATTTAATTATGCGAATAAAATAGCATACGTACAACTTATGTATCTATTACAACTTGTTCAATATATATAGTTTTATAAAGATGTTACCCAGTTAAAACATTTAAACTAAATTTTATTCAAAATATATTGAAGACCAAATTCTTTTCAAAACATTTCAAATCTAAATTTCAAATTAGAAAAATTCAAAATAGCCTTATTCTTTTACTTAACAAAACAGTTTCAACTTATTTAAATCATATTACTACATACTTTAAACATACATACCAAACTTATATACTTTATACTTTTCAAAATTACTTAGCTTTGAAAAGTTAACCTTGATTTGGAAGTGCTCGAACCTTCAAAATAGTTGAAGAAATCATTTTCAAATTCAAGAGTTGGAAATCAACAACAAATCAGTAAATCAATTTCAAAAGATAGGTTTCAAATCCGAAACTCAAGGACTGAACACCGGTTCATTTCAAATCATACTTCGGAATGTGGGAGTCAAAATTGGTTTCACAAAATCACTCGCATAGCAAAGCTATTAGAGTGGCCTTTCCCTCACTCTGAAACTCGAAAATCAATGTCGATGATGCATGCACTCATCACCGAAATTATTTCCCAGCGACATAAGTGAGTTCTGGAGTTCTATTTTCTCGAAAACGTCTTTGAAATTTCTTCGAAATCATTGGAACTCATTTGAAGTCATTTGAAACGTTTCTTATTCGGCAAATACTTTCAAATCGTATTATCATATATTTTCAAAATCTTAAAACTAATTTTCAAAATTACCGGAGTTCAATTCCTCAAATTTCCAATTTGAAACCCTTCAGTTACAAATCATTTTTATATAAATCAATTTCTTATATAACTTTCAAAATTTCAAATCCTTTCAAAACTTCAAATTCTCATTTTTAAAAGGTATATATAATCCTTATCGAAAACATTTTCACTTTTATATATAGAATAAAATCATATTTATCCAGATAATAATTTTGATATATAAAACAATTTCTAAAGTACAAACAAGCCCGATTTTCCAAAGGATGATTCAAGAATGGATTCCAAAACAAAGATAGAGATTCATATTAGAGGGACTATAATTAAATAAAATTCTGATTCGAAGATAGGCTCAATCGACGATTAGGTAATTAAATTAAAAAATAGAAGATGGATATACCTCTATAAATCGAGGGCGACCTAAACCGGTCAACCGTGATTTCAAAATAAGATCGGTGCAGAATTCTAAGGCAAATCGACATTCGATCGCCAGATATAGAATTCGGCATAACAAGAGATAGCAGCATCTAAACCGATGATACAGAAATCTTTGGTGAATCGATGCCCATAGTAAAGGAGTTTCACCCCTTTACAAATCATTCAGTGGAGTTATGGGATACTCCAGGATCAAATAATACAAATAGGGGAGACAAGAATAGATTTCAGAACCGAGGGACGTTCCAAAATTCAAAGGAATTTTCAATCAAGAAAAGGAATTCAAGCTCGAACAAAAGTGATTCTGTAATTAAATTTACCATACATGCTAAGGATTGCCTAGAGCCAAAGCTCTGCTACCAACTATAACGACCCACTATTTTGGACCATTCAAATCGACATTAAATCCACACATGTCGGACTTGAATTGCTCAAAATATCGGATTAAATAACCTTAAATTACATTAAACTAAATATTTCCTTCGATTTTATTTAAAACTTGAAATATTCACTAATCACTTTAAACCAAAATTAAACCATATTTTTCTTTCCAAATCATTTTTTTCAAAATATTTATATATATATATAGAGACCACGGTGTCTGTATATAATTTTCTATCCTATGGTCAAGTGATATGGATATTTATCATTTCAATCCGTAATTTAAATATTTATACGGGTATATATCATTTCAACCCGCAATCCCAAATTCAATTCAATGAAAATCGCTAGGGTCTATCATTTCAACCCATAACAATTTTCTCCTATTCTAAAGTTCGTTCGGGTATGTATCATTTCAACCCATAGTGAATTCTATACTAACAGGGAACTTGCAGAGTGATAACATATATGATAATAATATAACAACAGTAATAGGCATATATCATCAGTGATAAATAACAGATAATGGTGTCAGATGTCACAAGTGAACAGATACAGATAATGACATATATATATATCAATGTAAATAACTAACAGCAGCATATTTCAATTGTCGTTTAAATTGAAATCAAATTTAATAAATATAAGAATCATTAATCATAAGTGATTGCTCACCTTTTGAGGATAGAGGGATATGAAAAAGAAATGCGCTATGAATTCCAAAGCAATGCTAGATGGATACGATTCGGTGAAGAAAACAGGCACGATGGACAAAGATGATAATGAGAAATCGATGAGAACAAATCAGTATCAGTTTTGAAATCAAATTTAATAAATATAAGAATCGTTAATCGTAAGTGATTGCTCACCTTTTGAGGCTAGAGGGATTTGACAAAGAAATGCGCTACGAATTCCAAAGCAATGCTAGATGGATACGATTCGGTGAAGAAAACAAGCACGATGGACAAAGCTGATAATGAGAAATCGATGAGAACAAATCAGAATCAGTTTTGATATAAACTGAAAATAGATACATTATTATTATATATATAATTTCAGTATTTTAGTTTAAGACAAATATTAAAATAATATAAAAGTTCCGAAAATTATTCTTAAACTCAAGTAATAGGGATCAAAGATATATATTTTATTTTTATACTTAAAAATCATTACCAAAACAAAATCTTAAACACACATTTTAAGATATCACATCTATATATAATATATATAGCATAGAATGTCAAAAATACATATTATATCAAAAATCTTGTGTAAACTACATATTTTTTTTTCCAAACTACATGTATATTCACAGTATACGTGTATGCAGACCTTATGTATGACATATGTATATAAATCAACATACTTAAACATATATATAGACCACATGTTATGTAATGCTTATGGTCCAATATACTTAAATAAATGCAAAATACTTACCTATACTGTATGCTCAGTTAAAAATATCTATATATATATTCAAAAATCAGCCTAAACAAAATTTCAAATTAATATTTAATTCAAACACATGGAAATATCTATATATATATATATATATATATTTAAAACTAAGTTCACATATATGTATATATAAACTAATATATTTATAAAACTACACAAGCCTGGACACAGGTATAAATTATATTTTAAAACAACAGATTGTATACAACTGGTATACAACAGGTCACCATGTAGCGTTGCAATACTATGTATATATAACTATGCTTTAACTTATATTCAGTTCAAAAACCTTGCTAAACTCATTTTTATTTGTATACATACATAACTAATAGATAAACTAACAGCTATATAGCTATAAATATATTAACTCAAATATAAACTTATTGAAATCAAAACTTATATAAATCATATACTTGTTTATATATGTACATAGAATATAAGCTATAATTAAACATGTACAACTAATATATACATATGCATGACTTGTGAACATATTACTATACTTATATATATACTAATCTAACTTCGTAACATGTGCGATATATAAATCGCTACAAACTTGCACAATATAAACAACTGTATATATATATATCTTATATACGTATACAATTTAAAGTCGAATGTTAAAAATCGAATATATATATATATATATATATATTGCTATATAAACCATACATAAAACATATATATACATTATAAGAATCGAAAGATAATCATACAGATAAAACAAAAGAAATAAATACTTTAATTATATATATTTCAAATCATTCTTATTTTAAAACCCATATTAATGTTTAGCATAAAACCTGTAACGACCCGTAAATTTCAACTGTTTTAATAACGTAATTAGTTGAAATTTTGTGAAATTTTAAAACGATAAAATTTTAAAATAAAAATTTAATATTTGAAATACGTCTAGTTAAATATAGCGACTGGTAAATTTTCATCCGAAAATATGAAAGTTTATTTCGCGTGTAAATTCACTTCAATTCAACCAGTTAAAAAGTAATGAAAATAAAATATTTTCGAAACATAAATATTTTTACATAGAAAAATTCTAAACCATCTTCTGAGCAAGATACTAGTTTGTCGTTTTTCCAAATTTGGACATCTATTGCTCCGTCGTTCTTATTTTCTGCAAAATAGCAGCATTCTGGTACCGATATCGACTTTTTATCGGATGATCGTACCACTGATATCTGTATACCGTTTTGACCGTCTCGTCGTACTAATCTCCATAGTATATTTGTTGGTGTGTTTCGAACTTCGGTACTCGACGAAATAGATAAAACGATTAATCATTCCGGTATCCAAATTTTAACTTTTCGGTTCCCTGTGTCTATTCACTTCCACCGAATACATCAATGAGCCGTTTTGTGATTAATATTCTTGAATTCAGTGGATGTGACTTTTGCCTTTCCACTGGTTCCAATATTATTTATGGTTCGATTCTTTTGGTTACTGTTTTGGAAAAGCACCCAAGCTTTTTTTCTTCTTCACTGTCTCCTCCCCTACATCAAAACTTCCTTTCCAGATTAACGTCAAAACCCCTTTAGCCTATCACCCATTCAAACGATCAACCTCCGCCTTGTTCGCCAACAGCAACCCGCCTCCACCACCTGATGCCGCCGAGTGCATCTCTGCCATCCACGCTCCTCCGCTCTGCTATGAAACCCCAGTGGTTACTCCACCTCCTCCTTCACCCGTTCGGCCCGCCTTCTCTCTTCCTCTCAATCAACCCCTAGTCGGCAGCACCTCCCCTCACATTCCATCTCCCTGACAAGTGCCGCCTCCATTGACCGAACTAGCTCCACCCGCACCTCCATGCGACGTCGCTAGCCATCAGCTCGCCTCTGCTCCTCGTCAAGCTGCCGGCCCATGGAAGCAGGCTCGTGATAAGTCCTTCCAACTAGAAGTGTTCGTTGAAGAACTATTTTTTTTTCTCACTGCACCAGCCTCGCCCATGCAACCGCTCAAACCCCTCAACAATCAAACCTTCACTTCTCCTTTTATCATGTAAGGTATATATTATCAGTATTATATTACTGGATTTTATCATATTAAAGTGCTGTGTATATCTCGATTTTTAGAAATGTTGAAAAGGAATAGTGATTTTTGTACATGCAAAGTTACAAGTATAAGTTCAGATTTATATATATATGTTCTGTAGATACATTAGTTATATTATTTTATACCAATCTACTATATCTATTGTAACGACCCAGAATTTTGACCAAATTAAATTGAGAATATTTAATTAATTTTAAATATTTGAACGATAATTTAATTTGAATCCCGAATATAACTTTAAATCGGCGATTAAATTATAGAATTTAATCTGTTAATAGTTGAATAAAAATTCGAATCTTCAATTTAAAATTGAAGAAAAATATTTCGGAAAGCTTTTAAAACTCGTATTGATATTACTGAAAATAATTAAAACTTCAAATTCGAATTTGAAGATAATTTGTTCAGTTTTGAAATTAATCGTTCGAGTCGATATTTAAAAATAGCCGTCCGAGGCGCAGTCTCGGAATTCGACGAAACGAGTTTCATTGGATCCGTAATATTGTTTTATTGTCGGATTTCAAATTTCGTAATTATCGGAGTTGTTTTGTGACTGTACGGTTACAAAATGCGTTGAAGTTATAGAACGAATTCAATTTTTAATTTAAAAATTTAAAATAATTGGTCAACATCAGCCACCCTAGATATGCATTTAGCAGACCTATTCCCTGAAGCATCGCGTACCCTTGCCTCCCCATATCTCACGCGAATCATTTCAGGAGAGCAGAACGAAGAAAATAAAAATGGCCGAAGCCCTCTACTCTCGTTTCAAAAATTTTACGAACGAAATCAACGAAGAGAAAAATAATAATGGCCGCGTTCAAAACGAAATCGAAACCCTCAGAAAATTTAAGTCGAACTTCCGCTCCATTTTTTTTTTTTCCAGTTCAAAATTCATTCTCCCTCGTCTGTTTTAAACGAAACTCTCCTTAATCTCAAAAAAATCGATTTCGAGAGAAGATGGGTGAGGCCACGACATTTCTTCCCCTGCTGATGTTCGATTCGAACAGTCGAAGAGCCGAGTTTTCCTCTTCTGCCTTCAATCCAGATCGGAATCGAAATGCTCGATTCGAGCGGCTGGAGCATTCGTGCTCATGCGAGGCGATTTAGGGTTCGTTAGCGATGAAGGCTAGGGTTGGTTTCGCGCGATGATAAAGGAGGTATGCAATCTCTCGTTCGCATGCGACTGTGGACTTAGGGTTTCGCGAGTTCGACAGTGGAGAAGGGATGGTAGGCCTGATGAACGGTGACAGTGAAGTCGGTGACGGCGAGCGAGGTGGAGGACTTCGGGGTGGCGTTCAGGTGATGGGTTGCTAGATCGTGAATTGGAATGGGCCTGCGTTCGAAAAATACTCGAGTTCGATTGTGGGTTCGGCAGCGAGATGTTTTGGCAGTGCTTGATCGAACCTAGGATGATTTCTTTTGGATGCAATTTCGAGAGTAAGGTAAAGTTTTAAGTCAGTTTCAAATTTAATTTAAATCTGAAAATGTATATTGTTTCTATACAGTAGGATAGATTACTGATGTTGTTTCTAGAAGCAGAAAGAAAAAGAAAAACAAAACAAAATTGTATGTTACAGTAAAACAGATATTTTAAAGAATTTATAAAGGTTTGGTTTTTAATATATATATATATATATATAGAAATAGGATTTCGAAAGGAAAATTTTAAATGTTTGGAAGTTTATATAAAACCAGATGTTTAAATCTATAAAAAGAGAAAATTTGTTTAATAGAATCATTTGGATAATTTAATTTATCTAATAGGAAATTAATTGTTAAATTAGTTCAAAATTAGAATTGTTAAACAATTTAATCCGTTAAAAAGAAATTGATTGTTCGATAATTTCAAATATTAATAACTGTGTATAAATATTTATACAAGGTCAAAACGAGAAATCAAAGCAGAAATGGAAATTGGATTACAAATAAAAGCTAAGGTGAGATCTTCTCACTCAGATTTATGATTGAATTGCAGTTATTTATTGATTTGTTTGAATGTGATATTAGATATAATAGGATATATATATATATATAGCAATATATACATATTGGCATATGTATATATTGGATTGATTGATTTCCCGCCTCGTATAGCGGATGAGACCCTATTGCGCCGTTAGTAAGCGGATTTTTATAAAACCCATATACCGCGATAATTCCGTACTGGAGCGGAATTGGTATTGTGCTAACATCTTTGGATGCAGGGAAACAGGTTGGAGGGATCCAACTGGACCCCTCACATTTATTTAATTCATTTCTATTGTGATATGAATCTGTGAATGATTATAGTGATGCTATTAATCATATTGATATCTGGAAATTGTTTGAAAGCTAAAATTTAGCTGAATGGATGTTTGACATCATTGGATTCCAAAGATAAACGAAATTGAATTTTTGAAATTCAAGTAGAAAATTTCTAAGTGAATCAATTTGTGAAATTGAAGAAATTTTTAAGAAAGGAATTTTAAAGTATAAAAAGTGAATTTTTTATAATCGTATTGAATTAATTCCAGAATCAAGTGAAAATATTAAATAAATGGATTTCGTAAAGTAGTGATTATAAATTGAAGAATTTAATTTAAAATTTGGATTTTTAAAATAGATTGAAAGAAGACGATTGAAATTTATTTTCTTAAAAAGGAATTTATTTAAAAGAAGATAAGTTGGAAATTCAGTTTAAAATTTAATTGGTAAATTGAAATAAGTTGTGAAATCAATGTAAAATGATTTCAATTTGAAGAATCCATTTAAAAACAGGATATTGAATAATTTGAAAGAAAAATAAGGAATTTATTTTAGTAGTGATAAATAAAATTAGAAATCAATCTGTAATTGATTTGATATTGGAAATGAATTTTTGAGAAACTAGTATGGGATCTTCTATTTAACGTTGAAAATAAATTCAGAAATCAATATTGAAATTGAATTGATATTGAAGTGTTTATAAATAGAATTGAAATTTATAAAAGTTGTTATAAACCCAAAGTCACTTATTTTAATAAGTTAAATATAGAAGTTGATAAAAGAAGGTTTATAAGCCGAAGTTGTTATTAAAAAGAGAAATAGAATTTATAAACGTGCTTATAAATTCGAAATAGATTGAATGTGATAAATCTAATATAGAAGATTGTTTAAGAAGATATATTCACGATTTTGAATAGCGAATTTTTATTGAAATAAAAATGTGTAGAAATGATTGAAATGGGGTTAAGTAAAGTATATTCACGATTTTGGACAGTGAATATATTGTTAAGTAAAATGGATTCATTTTTGAAGAAGTAATATTTTAAAAATGAAGTTAAACATTGTAAAGGTGTTTTAAAATGTATTATGAATCGAAAGCATAGATTTCCGCAGTTCTTGTTGAAATAGACGTTTTCGAGAAATTTAAGGAAATGGTGGACTATAACACTATTGTTATAGTAAATGATTTCCGAAAGGAAATGTTTTGATGTAGTATTGGGATTTATGTATATCTATCTAAATCCGAATCCCTATACTAGTGATTTCGAGTCGTCGTAACGATGTTTTACGCAACATTCGTTTTGACTCAAATAGATGTTGAAATTTATGATTTCCTTAAAGAATGAATATATACTTAATTTGATTTAAGTATATCGAATATTTTCTAAGTGTTGAAAATAAATGATTTGTGAATTACTTATTTTTAAATAAGTATGGAATGTTTTCCAATATGAAATGAACGTTTTTGAGATTTATCTTCTCAAAGATAAATCGAAATCGAATATTGAAAACGATTTGAAAATCGTATATCAGTAGATATTTTGAAAGATATAAATTCTCTATGGAATTTATAAAGGAAAGGGAAACTGTTTAGAAAAATAAACATTGATTTGTTTTTAAGTGTGGAAAATTTTATATCTAGTAAAGATATTTTTGAAGATGAAATAATTTGGAGAATTATTTGGAATCTGATGATGTTGTGCATCTTTATTGATAGTTAAATAACCGACTATCAATAATTACCTTTAGATAGGTATTTGTTGTGATTGGATGAATTAGAATGCCACACTTATTTTTGAATAAACGCTCACTATTCGGGTTAGCCGGGAAAGGACCATGGGGTCGTATAACCCATTCCGAATATGTGATACGTCGTTATGAATCGCATTTGAAGACCGGTGTTGAAGACCGGATATTTTTGAAAATGGAAGGATTACCGTCGAGTTACTCTACATCGACTGATCTTCGATTTAGAGGTTTTATCACCCTTAGTGACGGGAAGTCCTGACGTGATTAGAAATTTATCCGGAAATGCAAGGGCTTCGTGAGAAGTGCCTTCGGTTCTGTTCGATCCCGGAACAGACTTGTATGGATTGTGTGTCTGACGTTACAATTTGAGATATAAAGCTGATTTCTTTCAAATACATTTCTGTTGGTGGCGGAGAATTCATTCTCTTAGCTTAACACCCTTCTCTGAGACGTACGAGCTCAGAGGTTATGTAGTTGAAATTTATCAGCGATATATCCCAATTTGGTAACGTGGCATACTGAGTGTTGCTGTGAAATGATCAGTGTTTGATCATTTGTGATATGATCATTTGTTTGATCTTATATCTTTGTGATCATAGGTTGATCATTTTGTTTGACCCGAAGCAGGGCTTTTTAAGAAAGCGTAGCTTTGTGGACGAGACTTCGTCGAGCCTCACACCCCGGAAATGGTCGAAACAGGAAGGATGCAGCAAGGTTCTAGGGAGTAGCGCCCCTTAGTGTATGTCATTCCTTCTGGATAAAGGTGGTATCATGGTATGGAGCCCAGATACTTAACCTCTGTGGTTACTGCATTATTTTTCTATGTGGTTTGTTGCGAATCGGGGATCCTCGGGAAGATCGGTGACGATCGGGGGATGGCATACGCGTGTCAGTAGTTACCTATTTTTGCAGAGGTAACCCGGCCTTGTGTTGGCAGAGATCTAACCGTAATGTTAGGTTATTTCTCGGGTCGTCTATTCCAGGGACGTACCCATCGTGGATAGGAAGTTCCTTTGCCTGACCATTTGTTGGAAATCCAAAGAAACAATACGTGACTTGTACGGTATTAGTTGTAGAACCTGCCATTCACTTATGGTGGCGCCCCACTGTTTGGATGGTAGCTATAGTAGGCATACGATACTGGTCGTATGTTGGCTAAGATTAATATTATACTTTCGAAATGTTTTCTACACTATGCACTAATAATAATATCAAAAATGATTTGATTTTGCGTAGTAAGCATCTTTGACTATCATAAGAAGAAATCTCCTCCAATTCTGCGTTTGCATTGTGTGTGTGGCGGGAGGTCTTATGGTAGTTTCATTTTCCAAAAGCATTGCGAATTGACTTTAAAATCTTTCTGTTGATTATTTTAAAGATAAATAACTGTTTTACGATCTCACACCAGTCACCATGACTGACTCGGAGTTTATTGTTTCCCTTCTAAACTCTGGGTGCCCACAAATTTCCACACGGGCAGTCTAGAGTTATATTATCAGGATATTCTGGATATTCTGGAGCTTTGGAGATAAGCTGGATGACGAGACGTAATATTTGTATCTGATAGTATTTATTCCGCTGTGTATCCTGTATGAGGACAAGTTATATAACTGTCTATTGTTGTTTATTGACCCTGATGATATGATGTGATGTAATGTAATAACAGATATAATTCTTTTGTTTTTAAATGATATTCATTTATCTATTATATTTTGTTCCGCTGCGATATGTGAGATTCTGATATTGTTCTGTTTCTGTTCTGATGTGTTTTCTGTTGTTCTTCTTCTTTCTTTCTTCTCTTTTTCTTCTACTTCTTCTTTCTAAAACCCTCACTATTGGAGTTTCCGGCGTTCGATTCCTCGGCAGTCGATAAAGTGAGTATCGATGTTGAATTTTCGAAAGTCGAAAATTTCGGGTCGTGACAAAGTGGTATCAGAGCATATGGTTAAGCGACAACCCTGCTCTGTTGGGTGTTACTCATTAGAGATAGAGTCAGCAGTACTCTAGAATGAGTTGAGTGTAATAATAGATATGAGCGCGTATTTGTTATTTGAATATGAAATTGTTTTGTATTGTGTTGACTTATCGGTTGATTGTTTATGGATTCTGGTCGGTGCAGTCTAGCTAACTGGAATCGATAGGAGTTTCTAAACTCTTAAACAAGATAAACTGACACAGTATTGTTTTAAATAGGGTAAATGAAATAATTTTACCCAAAACTATTTTTGTATAGAAAAGAAATGATTTTCTATAAATTATTATAGTATATGGTTGCATGGATGTTGGGAAGTAATAATAGTAAACTATTATCATTGAAATTAAATAAAGAAATTCAAATTATAACTCCAAAGTTAAGAGATAAATTCACATGCAAATGAAATTTAAGAATGTAAATTATAAATGTGAATTGTAATTTAAAATGGAATTCCAGAGAAGTTTTTGGAAATGTTTTGAAAAGAATTTGAAAATTTTGGTGATTTGAAAGTTTAAATCTTTTTGATCTGAAAATGGATTTCGAAAGTTTTGAAAAATATTTTGGAGAGATGAAAAGCTCTAAACTCTTTTCGGTCGCTGGAAAATAACTTCGATGATGACCGCGGCATCGTTGGTGTTCATTTTCGGGTTTCCAAAAGAGAAATTGCTGCCAAATTATTTTAAAAGGAAGTTGTTTGAAAAGTTGGGTTTTGTTTTGAAAGTTCAAAGGATGATTTGACTTGTTTTCAAAATGGTTTTGAAAGGTTGAAAGGACTCTGGAATACTTTATAAGAATATTTACGGAATATTATTGAATTGATAACTTATACGAATAGAAATTGTTAATGTGAAATATGAAATTGTGATTGGAATTAAAGTTCATTAACAAGTGAAATCTATAAATGTGAATTGCAAGTATAAGGAAACGAATTCATATATAAATAAAATGGTAAATATGAAGTGTAAATGTGATTTATAAATGAAAATGGAATTCCAGATAGGTATTGGAAAAAATTAAAATTCATTAATGAAATGAATTTGTAATATGAATATATAAGTGATTATAAATCGAAATGTAAATAAGTTGATAACTTATAAATATTTGCAAATTTGATAGAGATGAGATTCAATTGAAAATGAAAGAATTTGAGGATGAATAAATAAATTTGCAATTGCAAGTACAAGAAAATGAAGTTGAATGTTAAAATTCATTTTGAATTTGTCAGTAAATGAAACTGGAGTTAAAACTGAATATTGAAACGAATTTGAATTGTGTGAAATAAAATAAAGTTTTGAGATTAGTTTGAAGTGAACAAAAGAAATCCGATAAAAATTCAATATTTCAGAATTGAAAGTGAATTGAATCCAAATTAGATTGGAATTGTGAATTGAACTCAAATGAGAAATTGAAATGTGAAATTGAATTCAAATAAAATTTGAAATGTAAAATTGAAGATAATGGATATAACTTCAATAGTGAACTAAAAGATGATATAAGTAGTTTATATTGAAAATTTGTAATTGAATTTGCAAAATGATTTGAATGCTGTAACTAGATATAATGGCTAGTAGGATATACAGGTGTATAAAGGGATTGGAAAATTTATTTCACAGATAATTTGAATTGCTCGACAAAAGGTAAGTATTTGAATTATATATGAGTTTTTGATGATTTCTTCTCTAGCCGCTTGGCTTTTTCTTTTTCTTTTTGAAATCTGAGAGTCCGTAGGGACGTTTTGTAGTCGTGCCGTATTAGCCGCGCAAAGGAGACACTGGCGAAATTTTTCGAAAATTTAGGGCGTTAGAAAATTTTTGAGAAATTTTGAAAGTTAAAATTTGAATTTAAACTCGAATTTGAATTTTGAAGTTAAACAATGTTGTTTTGAAACTTAGAGTTGAAGTCGAAATGTAGTTGAATGATAACGAATCTTTAAGTAGAAAGATTTGTTTTGATGAATTGATAAAACTAATTAGATTGTGAAAAATAGTAGACGAGTTAAGGACCTTTCTTTCTAACTTGTAATTTCGAGGACGAAATTCTTTTAAGGAGGGAAGTCTGTAACGACCCAGAATTTTGACCAAATTAAATTGAGAATATTTAATTAATTTTAAATATTTGAACGATAATTTAATTTGAATCCCGAATATAACTTTAAATCGGCGATTAAATTATAGAATTTAATCTGTTAATAGTTGAATAAAAATTCGAATCTTCAATTTAAAATTGAAGAAAAATATTTCGGAAAGCTTTTAAAACTCGTATTGATATTACTGAAAATAATTAAAACTTCAAATTCGAATTTGAAGATAATTTGTTCAGTTTTGAAATTAATCGTTCGAGTCGATATTTAAAAATAGCCGTCCGAGGCGCAGTCTCGGAATTCGACGAAACGAGTTTCATTGGATCCGTAATATTGTTTTATTGTCGGATTTCAAATTTCGTAATTATCGGAGTTGTTTTGTGACTGTACGGTTACAAAATGCGTTGAAGTTATAGAACGAATTCAATTTTTAATTTAAAAATTTAAAATAATTGGTCAACATCAGCCACCCTAGATATGCATTTAGCAGACCTATTCCCTGAAGCATCGCGTACCCTTGCCTCCCCATATCTCACGCGAATCATTTCAGGAGAGCAGAACGAAGAAAATAAAAATGGCCGAAGCCCTCTACTCTCGTTTCAAAAATTTTACGAACGAAATCAACGAAGAGAAAAATAATAATGGCCGCGTTCAAAACGAAATCGAAACCCTCAGAAAATTTAAGTCGAACTTCCGCTCCATTTTTTTTTTTTCCAGTTCAAAATTCATTCTCCCTCGTCTGTTTTAAACGAAACTCTCCTTAATCTCAAAAAAATCGATTTCGAGAGAAGATGGGTGAGGCCACGACATTTCTTCCCCTGCTGATGTTCGATTCGAACAGTCGAAGAGCCGAGTTTTCCTCTTCTGCCTTCAATCCAGATCGGAATCGAAATGCTCGATTCGAGCGGCTGGAGCATTCGTGCTCATGCGAGGCGATTTAGGGTTCGTTAGCGATGAAGGCTAGGGTTGGTTTCGCGCGATGATAAAGGAGGTATGCAATCTCTCGTTCGCATGCGACTGTGGACTTAGGGTTTCGCGAGTTCGACAGTGGAGAAGGGATGGTAGGCCTGATGAACGGTGACAGTGAAGTCGGTGACGGCGAGCGAGGTGGAGGACTTCGGGGTGGCGTTCAGGTGATGGGTTGCTAGATCGTGAATTGGAATGGGCCTGCGTTCGAAAAATACTCGAGTTCGATTGTGGGTTCGGCAGCGAGATGTTTTGGCAGTGCTTGATCGAACCTAGGATGATTTCTTTTGGATGCAATTTCGAGAGTAAAGTAAAGTTTTAAGTCAGTTTCAAATTTAATTTAAATCTGAAAATGTATATTGTTTCTATACAGTAGGATAGATTACTGATGTTGTTTCTAGAAGCAGAAAGAAAAAGAAAAACAAAACAAAATTGTATGTTACAGTAAAACAGATATTTTAAAGAATTTATAAAGGTTTGGTTTTTAATATATATATATATATATAGAAATAGGATTTCGAAAGGAAAATTTTAAATGTTTGGAAGTTTATATAAAACCAGATGTTTAAATCTATAAAAAGAGAAAATTTGTTTAATAGAATCATTTGGATAATTTAATTTATCTAATAGGAAATTAATTGTTAAATTAGTTCAAAATTAGAATTGTTAAACAATTTAATCCGTTAAAAAGAAATTGATTGTTCGATAATTTCAAATATTAATAACTGTGTATAAATATTTATACAAGGTCAAAACGAGAAATCAAAGCAGAAATGGAAATTGGATTACAAATAAAAGCTAAGGTGAGATCTTCTCACTCAGATTTATGATTGAATTGCAGTTATTTATTGATTTGTTTGAATGTGATATTAGATATAATAGGATATATATATATATATAGCAATATATACATATTGGCATATGTATATATTGGATTGATTGATTTCCCGCCTCGTATAGCGGATGAGACCCTATTGCGCCGTTAGTAAGCGGATTTTTATAAAACCCATATACCGCGATAATTCCGTACTGGAGCGGAATTGGTATTGTGCTAACATCTTTGGATGCAGGGAAACAGGTTGGAGGGATCCAACTGGACCCCTCACATTTATTTAATTCATTTCTATTGTGATATGAATCTGTGAATGATTATAGTGATGCTATTAATCATATTGATATCTGGAAATTGTTTGAAAGCTAAAATTTAGCTGAATGGATGTTTGACATCATTGGATTCCAAAGATAAACGAAATTGAATTTTTGAAATTCAAGTAGAAAATTTCTAAGTGAATCAATTTGTGAAATTGAAGAAATTTTTAAGAAAGGAATTTTAAAGTATAAAAAGTGAATTTTTTATAATCGTATTGAATTAATTCCAGAATCAAGTGAAAATATTAAATAAATGGATTTCGTAAAGTAGTGATTATAAATTGAAGAATTTAATTTAAAATTTGGATTTTTAAAATAGATTGAAAGAAGACGATTGAAATTTATTTTCTTAAAAAGGAATTTATTTAAAAGAAGATAAGTTGGAAATTCAGTTTAAAATTTAATTGGTAAATTGAAATAAGTTGTGAAATCAATGTAAAATGATTTCAATTTGAAGAATCCATTTAAAAACAGGATATTGAATAATTTGAAAGAAAAATAAGGAATTTATTTTAGTAGTGATAAATAAAATTAGAAATCAATCTGTAATTGATTTGATATTGGAAATGAATTTTTGAGAAACTAGTATGGGATCTTCTATTTAACGTTGAAAATAAATTCAGAAATCAATATTGAAATTGAATTGATATTGAAGTGTTTATAAATAGAATTGGAATTTATAAAAGTTGTTATAAACCCAAAGTCACTTATTTTAATAAGTTAAATATAGAAGTTGATAAAAGAAGGTTTATAAGCCGAAGTTGTTATTAAAAAGAGAAATAGAATTTATAAACGTGCTTATAAATTCGAAATAGATTGAATGTGATAAATCTAATATAGAAGATTGTTTAAGAAGATATATTCACGATTTTGAATAGCGAATTTTTATTGAAATAAAAATGTGTAGAAATGATTGAAATGGGGTTAAGTAAAGTATATTCACGATTTTGGACAGTGAATATATTGTTAAGTAAAATGGATTCATTTTTGAAGAAGTAATATTTTAAAAATGAAGTTAAACATTGTAAAGGTGTTTTAAAATGTATTATGAATCGAAAGCATAGATTTCCGCAGTTCTTGTTGAAATAGACGTTTTCGAGAAATTTAAGGAAATGGTGGACTATAACACTATTGTTATAGTAAATGATTTCCAAAAGGAAATGTTTTGATGTAGTATTGGGATTTATGTATATCTATCTAAATCCGAATCCCTATACTAGTGATTTCGAGTCGTCGTAACGATGTTTTACGCAACATTCGTTTTGACTCAAATAGATGTTGAAATTTATGATTTCCTTAAAGAATGAATATATACTTAATTTGATTTAAGTATATCGAATATTTTCTAAGTGTTGAAAATAAATGATTTGTGAATTACTTATTTTTAAATAAGTATGGAATGTTTTCCAATATGAAATGAACGTTTTTGAGATTTATCTTCTCAAAGATAAATCGAAATCGAATATTGAAAACGATTTGAAAATCGTATATCAGTAGATATTTTGAAAGATATAAATTCTCTATGGAATTTATAAAGGAAAGGGAAACTGTTTAGAAAAATAAACATTGATTTGTTTTTAAGTGTGGAAAATTTTATATCTAGTAAAGATATTTTTGAAGATGAAATAATTTGGAGAATTATTTGGAATCTGATGATGTTGTGCATCTTTATTGATAGTTAAATAACCGACTATCAATAATTACCTTTAGATAGGTATTTGTTGTGATTGGATGAATTAGAATGCCACACTTATTTTTGAATAAACGCTCACTATTCGGGTTAGCCGGGAAAGGACCATGGGGTCGTATAACCCATTCCGAATATGTGATACGTCGTTATGAATCGCATTTGAAGACCGGTGTTGAAGACCGGATATTTTTGAAAACGGAAGGATTACCGTCGAGTTACTCTACATCGACTGATCTTCGATTTAGAGGTTTTATCACCCTTAGTGACGGGAAGTCCTGACGTGATTAGAAATTTATCCGGAAATGCAAGGGCTTCGTGAGAAGTGCCTTCGGTTCTGTTCGATCCCGGAACAGACTTGTATGGATTGTGTGTCTGACGTTACAATTTGAGATATAAAGCTGATTTCTTTCAAATACATTTCTGTTGGTGGCGGAGAATTCATTCTCTTAGCTTAACACCCTTCTCTGAGACGTACGAGCTCAGAGGTTATGTAGTTGAAATTTATCAGCGATATATCCCAATTTGGTAACGTGGCATACTGAGTGTTGCTGTGAAATGATCAGTGTTTGATCATTTGTGATATGATCATTTGTTTGATCTTATATCTTTGTGATCATAGGTTGATCATTTTGTTTGACCCGAAGCAGGGCTTTTTAAGAAAGCGTAGCTTTGTGGACGAGACTTCGTCGAGCCTCACACCCCGGAAATGGTCGAAACAGGAAGGATGCAGCAAGGTTCTAGGGAGTAGCGCCCCTTAGTGTATGTCATTCCTTCTGGATAAAGGTGGTATCATGGTATGGAGCCCAGATACTTAACCTCTGTGGTTACTGCATTATTTTTCTATGTGGTTTGTTGCGAATCGGGGATCCTCGGGAAGATCGGTGACGATCGGGGGATGGCATACGCGTGTCAGTAGTTACCTATTTTTGCAGAGGTAACCCGGCCTTGTGTTGGCAGAGATCTAACCGTAATGTTAGGTTATTTCTCGGGTCGTCTATTCCAGGGACGTACCCATCGTGGATAGGAAGTTCCTTTGCCTGACCATTTGTTGGAAATCCAAAGAAACAATACGTGACTTGTACGGTATTAGTTGTAGAACCTGCCATTCACTTATGGTGGCGCCCCACTGTTTGGATGGTAGCTATAGTAGGCATACGATACTGGTCGTATGTTGGCTAAGATTAATATTATACTTTCGAAATGTTTTCTACACTATGCACTAATAATAATATCAAAAATGATTTGATTTTGCGTAGTAAGCATCTTTGACTATCATAAGAAGAAATCTCCTCCAATTCTGCGTTTGCATTGTGTGTGTGGCGGGAGGTCTTATGGTAGTTTCATTTTCCAAAAGCATTGCGAATTGACTTTAAAATCTTTCTGTTGATTATTTTAAAGATAAATAACTGTTTTACGATCTCACACCAGTCACCATGACTGACTCGGAGTTTATTGTTTCCCTTCTAAACTCTGGGTGCCCACAAATTTCCACACGGGCAGTCTAGAGTTATATTATCAGGATATTCTGGATATTCTGGAGCTTTGGAGATAAGCTGGATGACGAGACGTAATATTTGTATCTGATAGTATTTATTCCGCTGTGTATCCTGTATGAGGACAAGTTATATAACTGTCTATTGTTGTTTATTGACCCTGATGATATGATGTGATGTAATGTAATAACAGAT
This sequence comes from Allium fistulosum, assembly GCA_030737815.1. Classification (NCBI taxonomy): domain Eukaryota; kingdom Viridiplantae; phylum Streptophyta; class Magnoliopsida; order Asparagales; family Amaryllidaceae; genus Allium; species Allium fistulosum. The sequence continues at coordinate 76,441,995 of CM060908.1, read as the reverse complement.
ATAATTCTTTTGTTTTTAAATGATATTCATTTATCTATTATATTTTGTTCCGCTGCGATATGTGAGATTCTGATATTGTTCTGTTTCTGTTCTGATGTGTTTTCTGTTGTTCTTCTTCTTTCTTTCTTCTCTTTTTCTTCTACTTCTTCTTTCTAAAACCCTCACTATTGGAGTTTCCGGCGTTCGATTCCTCGGCAGTCGATAAAGTGAGTATCGATGTTGAATTTTCGAAAGTCGAAAATTTCGGGTCGTGACATCTATACATTTGTTTATAAACTTTTGATCTGATGATTTATATATTTTATTCTATTTCCTATAAGTCTACAAGCTATAGGGATTATAGTATATATATAGTGACACAAAATTTTATTATGTACTGTAGTGATGTATAGATAGGCATACAGTTTATATATGTTGTATAGTATATAGATTTTTATTAGTGGAAGTTTTGTTAACTGGATATGATCATATAGGTTTTGCTGTCCTACATTTATTTGTATATAGGAATGTGTCAGGTTGTTGAGTTTTACTTATTGCTTACTAAATACTTTACTATATCTATATGTATATTTCCTTTAAGTTTTACATTACAGTATATTGAAACAATATATAATAGGTTATAATGTAAAAATGTTGGTATACGTTTTATATGGGGTACATATATGATATATCTTTGTATTATGTGTGTCAGTTATATGATGTGTGACGGTCAGTAATATATACTGATTTCTAATATAGTTGTATATATATTTGCATAGTCATATACATATCCTGTTGTCTGCATAGTTTGTTGTTTTACAGTCTGCACATTTTGTTTAACCGGTCTCCTAGCTTGTTTTGTTTTGTGATCTACTTTAATTTGTATGTGTGTGTATATATATTTGTATAAAATATATTATGTCAGTTTGATACATATGATATACAAGTTTCAGAATATATACACACTATGCTTTGTTTTTTTTGTTGTTTAAACGTATGAAGAAGTTTGAGTTGATTTTACATTTTATTATACATAAGTATTTTGATTTTAGAGATGCAGATTTTTTTTATTTTTTTTTTATTTTTCATATGTACGTTTAAAATTTTATTAAACTCACTTCGCCCCTATTTTATTTTATTTACGTTATACCATATTTTCATTATATTTACGTTGTAATTACTATAGTATAACTCACTTTATATTTACGTTATATTTTACATATTTACGTTTTAAATTTTACATTGATTTCAAGTGTACGTAGATTTGTTTATAATACGTGTCCTAATTTGAATATTTGTTTTGAGAAAAAGTAATAAAATAATAATTTAATTTACTCTTCATTCTATTATACTAAGATGGTTCTGATTCGTTGTATCAATTCCTCGTTATCAGATTTGCTCGTCTAAATTCGTGCTTGGATCCGTAACTCATTTCCCTATCTACTTTTCTCTAGCCTCGAAAGGTGAGCACTCACTCACGATTAACGTTCTTTTATTTATTAAATTTGATTTCAATTGAAACGACAATTGAAATATTGCTGCTGTTAGTTATTTATACTGTTATTGATGTTATTACCTGTATCAGTTCACATGTGACATCTGACACCATTATCTGTAATTATGTGATGATAACCCAGTTTGATTGATAATTAATTGATTGTTTGTCGTTACATTTGACGTTAAATTGTTATTGTTTAAAATGATAAATAAAAACGTAGTGAATTTGATATAGGATAAAATTGATATATGTGCTAAATTTGATTTGTTAAAAAGTTGTATAATATGACCCTTAAATGTTAAACAAAGTGACACGTAGAAATGGCGTTAATTACACCTTGAACCATTTAAATGTATGTTGTTAAATTGATGATGTATGAAATTGTAAGTTGAATGACAAGTGAAAACCGTAATGTAATAATCTTTAATCTACATGAAATGATAGTGTAGATTCTAGAAATAATTATATTAATTCGTACAAACAACAATGCGAATTAATACGGTTATTTCGGGATTATTTGAATTGATTATTGGATTGTTATTGATTGTTGTTATTGCTTGTTTATTTACTTTGACACCATCCCAGTTATCACACTGAAAGTTCCTTTACTATGCTTTGATTTTGAATTGAATTGGAATCGGGTTGAAATGATAAATACCCAAATTGAACTTTGACCTAAGATAGAAAATTAAATAAAACCCGATTGGTCAATAATTTGATTTAAAAATAAACGAAGATTTTATTTGAATAAAGGAATATGGTTTTGAAATGAAGTTGGAATTTGAATTTTAATGAAAGAAAAGGTTATTATTTAATAATATGAAACAAGATATTAACAATGTAATTGATGAAAGAATGTTGTTTAATTTGAGAAATGATTGAATTAAGTTTGAAACTATAATTAAGTTTGAAATTATTAAACTTTGAAATGATTTAATAATTAAGTTTGAAATAATAATTAAGTTTGAATTTATAATTAAGTTTGAAATGATTTAATAATTAAATTTTGAATTATTTAATAATTAAATAAGATTGAATTATTTAATGATTAAATGGAATTGAACTCTTAAATAAGAAAAATTGAACTTTTGAATAAGTGTATTTTACTTCGTAAATAATTGAAATTGAGATTTTTGATTAAGTAAATTTTTGGAGAATTATTCAAGAAAGTAAATAAGTGAAATTGAATTTCCTTAACAAGAAATGAAATGTGATATTTTTGGAATTAATGTAAGACGTGTAATTGAAAGAATTTGATTTGACGAATTTAATTTAATTCAAAATTGTAAATTTTGATTTAATGAAGTTGAACTTAAGAAATTGACTTAATGGATTGGAAATTAAATAGAATTGATTTGAATGATAAATTTACTTAACGAATATTAAATGAAATCGATAAATGAATTCAAATTGATTTGAATGTAAAAAAAAAATTAAGTTAATTTAAATGATTTCGAAATGAAACTGATATGCGAACTTGAATCAATATTTGAATTGTTTTAAATAGAAATTGAAATTGAATTATAAGATTTTGAATTTGTGAATTTGGAAGTTTTGAAACGTAAATATTGGAAATTGGTTTAGAAAGACAAATGAAATGTTGATTTACGAATTCTATTTGAAATTGAAATTGATTTGGTTTTGAAATAAATAAACGACCAATCGGTGTAATAATTACGAAAGTTATTAAAGAGACCGGAATTCGGTTATGGATATACTCTCTATCTAAACCGAAAACCACTTTAATAACTATACGCGGAGTGATGATCCAGAATGAAGTGGTTGGAATGGTGTTCGTGATGACTGAAGAAAGAGAACGATAATGGATAACCTTGACACTTGTGTCAAATTTGAAATGACTAAAACAGGAGCTGTGCCGGGCCAATGGAGGATTGATACCTCAAGTGGACACACTTCTTCGAACTACTTATACTTGTTGTCGATTGGTGCACCCTTGATTTTGGGAGTGTTGTTTCACGGTGTTGCGGGCGCTGCGGCGTTGCGTTCTCACCAGTCCGGATCAGGCGAACGGTAGTATCACTACCTTGGGTATTGCCTCATGTGCCTTGTCATACTTGTATTCCATTTATGCGCGACCACTACGATTTTGATTTGTACCTTGAGTATATGGATTGCCCTCTGGTGACTTCCGGTTTTGGGGAAACTACGGTCTTGTATATGCTTTTGGGAATAAAAATGTGTTAAGGGTGGAATGGGCCATGACTTAACGCTATTTTGATATCTTTATTATTACTGATAGACATTATCTACTTATCGTACACTACTACATAGTAGATAGTTTAACGGATCCTTAAAGGATGGTTATTCCAAACATCCTTTGAGTTACTTGTATTTCAATTGCTATTTCACTTGAGTTGGATTTATTAATATAAGAATGTTAATCCTGACTCGAGTGTCTTGTGTTTTTGCTTTACGCTCGGGTCAGACTGAGTGTACCAGTATTCGAGACTCACCTTTGGAGTTGGAGCTTTGCTTGCAGCCATCTATTCTGCTTTCAGCATTCGATGATTCCAGTGATGTATTCTGATTTGTATCTGATGTATCATGTTACTCTTCCGTTGTATCTGGTTTAACTCTGATGTAACTTATATATTTATATAGTAGCTTCATGAACTACTACCTCTTTTATTTCCGCTGCACTTATTACTCTATGTCTGTGATCTGTGATTATTATTTATTTACTGTATATGTTCAGTTTTGCCAAATTTAAATTAACAACGCGGTATTTTAAGCAATTCAACTCCGGCATGAGTGTCTACCTATACACTTATAATGGACGCGAATGGTTCAAAATGGTGGGTCGTTACAGTTGGTATCAGAGCTTTGGTAGCTCTAGGCAAAACTTAACATATAGGGTAAATGTATTTACAGAAGCACTCTCATTCGAGTTTCAATCTCTTCCTTGACTCAATTCCTTTGAATTTTGGAACGTTCCCCTCGGTTCCGGAATTCATTAGTATCCTTCACTATTCGTCTTCTTTCAAATTCTGGAGCACCCCATAACTCCATTTTGAATGATATCTATAATAGATCGGCGGTCTCGCCAATATTCGAATGATTCGTAAAGGAGCAAAACTCCTTTATAATAGGCATCGATTTACCGGAGATTTCAGTATCCTTGGTTTACGTGCTATCTATCTCCTGCTATACCTGAATTCTATTTCTTGAGATCGAATGTCAATTTACCTTGGAATTCTACACCGATCTTATTTTGAAGTCACGGTCGACCCCGGTTAAGGTTGCCCGCGATTTATATAAACTTATCCATCGCCTTATTTTGTTATTTAATTATTTCGTCTTTGTTTCAAACCTATCTTCGAATCAAAATTCTCTTTGATTTGAGTCTATCAAAAATTTTAATCTCTATCTTTGCTTTGAAATCTATTATGTAACATCCCGAAAATTTTCGACTTTCGAAAATTCAACATCGATACTCACTTTATCGACTGCTGAGCCATCGAATGCCGGAAACCCGAAAAGTTATGGTTTTAAGAAAAAGAAAAAGTAGAAGAAGAAGAAGATAGAAGAAAAAGAGAAGAAAGAAAGAAGAAGAACAACAGAACAGCCCCAGAAATAGAACAATATCAGAATCTCACATATCGCAGCGGAACAATATATAATAGATAAATGAATATCATTTAAAAACAAAAGAATTATATCTGTTATTACATTACATCACATCATATCATCAGAGTCAATAAACAACAATGGACAGTTATATACTTGTCCTCATACAGAATACACAGCGGAATAAATATATCAGATACAAATACTACGTCTCGTCCTCCAGCTTATCTCCAAAGCTCCAGAATATCCAGAATATCCTGATAATATAACTCTAGGCTGCCCGTGTGGAAATTGGTGGGCACCCAGAGTTTAGAAGGGAACAATAAACTCCGAGTCAGTCATGGTGACTGGTGTGAGATCGTAAAACAGTTATTCTTTAAAATAAACAACAGGATAATTTTAAAGTCAATTCGAAATGCTTTTGGAAAATGAAACTACCATAAGACCTCCCACCACACACACAATGCAAACGCAGAATTGGAGGAGATTTCTTCTTATGATAGTCAAAGATGCTTACTACGCAAAATCAAATCATTTTTGATATTATTATTAGTGCATAGTGTAGAAAACATTTCGAAAGTATAATATTAATCTTAGCCAACATACGACCAGTATCGTATGCCTACTATAGCTACCATCTAAACAGTGGTGACCACCGTACGTAAATGGCAGGTTCTACAACTAATACCGTACAAAGTTCGTATTGGAGTTTGGATTTCCAACAAATGGTCAGGCTAAGGAACTTCCTTTTCCACGATGGGTACGTCCCTGGAATAGACGACCCGAGAACCTAACCGGATCTCTGCCAACACAAGGCCGGGTTACCTCTGCAAAAATAGGTAACTACTGACACGCGTATGCCATCCCCCGATCGTCACCGATCTTCCCGAGGATCCCCGATTCCAACAAACCACATAGATAATAATAATGCAGTGACCACAGAGGTTAAGTATCTGGGCTCCATACCATGATACCACCTTTATCCAGAAGGAATGACATACACTAAGGGGCGCTACTCCCTAGAACCTTGCTGCATCCTTCCTGTTTCGACCATTTCCGGGGTGTGAGGCTCGTCGAAGTCTCGTCCACAAAGCTACGCTTTCTCAAAAAGCCCTGCTTCGGGTCAAACAAAATGATCAACCTATGATCACAAAGATATAAGATCAAACAAATGATCATATCACAAATGATCAAACACTGATCATTTCACAGCAACACTCAGTATGCCACGTTACCAAATTGGGATATATCGCTGATAAATTTCAACTACATAACCTCTGAGCTCGTACGTCTCAGAGAAGGGTGTTAAGCTAAGAGAATAAATTCTCCGCCACCAACAGAAATGTATTTGAAAGAAATCAGCTTTATATCTCAAATTGTAACGTCAGACACACAATCCATACAAGTCTGTTCCGGGATCGAACAGAACCGAAGGCACTTCTCACGAAGCCCTTGCATATCCGGATAATTTTCAATCACGTCAGGACTTCCCGTCACTAAGGGTGATAAAACCTCTAAACCGGAGATCAGCCGATGTAGAGTAACTCGACGGTAATCCTTCCGTTTTCAAAAATATCCGGTCTTCAACACCGGTCTTCAAATGCAATTCATAACGACGTATCACATATTCGGAATGGGTTATACGACCCCATGGTCCTTTCTCGGCTAACCCGAATAGTGAGCGCTTATTTAAAAATAAGTGTGGCATTCAAATTCATCCAATTCACAACAAATACCTATCTAAAGGTAATTATTGATAGTCGGTTATTTAACTATCAATAAAGATGCGCAACATCATCAAATTCCAAATAATTTTCCAAATTATTTCATCTTCAAAATTATCTTTTACTAGATATAAAATTTCCACACTTTAACCATTTGAAAAACAAATTTCAAATATTCACATTTCATTTTATCTTTGAAGATAAAATCTCAAAACAGTTCATTTCATATTGGAAAAGCATTTCCATACTTATTTAAAAATAAGTATTTCACAAATCTATTTATTTTCAACACTTAGAAAATATTCGATATACTTAAATCAAAATTAAGTATATATATATATTTCATTCTTTTAAGGAAATCATTCTTTTTAACAACATCTATTTGAGTCAAAACGAATGTTACGTAAAACATCGTTACGACGACTCAAAATCACTAGTATAGGGATTCGAAATTAAAATAGATATATAAATCCCAAATACTATATAAACATTTCCTTTCGGAAATCATTTACTATAACAACAGTGTTATAGTTCATCATTTCCTTATTTTCCGAAAACGTCTATTTCAACAAGTATGTTGAAATCTATGCTTTCGATTCATAATACATTTTAAAACATCGTTAAAAACAATTTAACTTCATTTTAAAATATCCCTTTTTCAAAAATGAATCCATTTTATTCAATAATATATTCACGGTCCAGAGTTGTGAATATATCCTTTCTTTAAAAATCTTCTATAAATAAATTTGTCCAATTCAATCTATTTCGAATTTATAAACACGTCTATAAATTCCATTTCTATTTTAATAACAACCTCGACTTATAAACCTTCTTTTTATTAACTTCTATGTTTTACTTATCAAAATAAGTGATTTCGTATTTATAAACAGCATTTGTAAATTCCAATTTTATTTATAAGAACTTCAATATCAAATCAATTTCAATATTGATTTCTAAATTTATTTATCACTACTAAATAAATTCCTTATTTTTCTCAAATCATTCAATATTCTATTTTTAAATGGATTCTTCAAATTTAAATCATTTTACATTGATTTCCCAAATTATTTCAATTTACCCAATTAAATTTCAAATTGGATTTCCAACTTATCTCCTTATAAATAAATTCCTTTTAAGGAAAATAAATCTCAATTGTTTCTTTCAATCAAAAAAAAATCCAATGTTTAACTAAATTATTCAATTGAAAATCACTATTTTACGAAATCCATTTATTTAACACTTTCACTTGATTCTGGAATTTATCCGATAAGATTATAAAAATCAACCTTTATTCTTTTGAATTCTTTTCTTCAAATTTATTAAATTTCTAAAATAAATTCACTTAGAAACTTCTATTTTGATTTCAAAAATTCAATTTCATTTATTTTTGGAATCCAATGATATCCAACATCCATTCAGCTAAATTTTAGCTTCAATCAATTTCCAGACATCAATATGATTAATAACATCAATAATCATTCACAGATTCATACCACAGTATAAATAAAATCAATCAATGTGAGGGGGTCCAGTTGGATCCCTCCAACCTGTTTCCCTGCATCCAAAGACGTCAGCACAATACCAATTCCGCTCTAGTACGGAATTATCGCGGTATATAGGTTTTTTATAAATCCGCTTACTAACGGCGCAATAGGGTCTCATCCGCTATACGAGGCGGGAATCAATCAATCCAATATATACATATGCCAATATGTATATACTGCTATATATATAGATATATCCTATCATATCTAATAGCACATTCAAACAAATCAAACAATAACTGCAAATCAAAATTTTCCTTCGAGTGAGAAAATCTCACCTTAGCTTTTAATTGCAATCCGTTTCCATTTCAGTTTTGTTTTCTCGATTTTAACCTGGTATAAACAATTTTATAAAATCTATTAATATTCGAATTAAATCGAATAATCAATTTTCATTTGGTAATTCTAATTATCCCAAGATTTTATTTTAAACCAATTTCTTTTAATAAATTTGTTTAACTAAAAATTAAATTCGAAACTAAATTTCCTTCAATAAATATTTTTACACTTAAAACATTTATTTTTCATAATCCTATCTATATATAAATAAATTTCTGTTTATAAAAAAATGATTTTTATACCTCACCGTTAAACTAAAATCTCATTCCTTTATAAGTTTCAAACATGCATGTGTATATTTTCTTTTGAAACCATATATATACACTTATAAAAATAAACTATATAAAAAATCTAATTTTCTATCAATTCTTATATAAATTTTCTGTTTATAGTTTATCCCCTATCTATAGATTACAACAGAGCTCATCTTTACTGTATTATTATTATCACTATTTTCTTTTCAATCTGTATATACTTTTATTACTCAAGTAAAAAAAACAAAAACAACGAAGGAAAAGAATCGAATGCCTTACCAACGATCTCAACCCCGACACTGTCACAACCCTTGGCCAGAACTCACGATGAGCTTGACATCGCTCGAACCCATCTCTGTCAAATGCCAGAATCGTCACCACGATTGAACGCTGCCACGAACCCCATCGCCAGTATCTGTCACCTATCGACCAACCCCCAAATCAATTGACATCCCCAAATCGCGATTGACCCGAACTGCTCCTCGTCATCGCCGAAGTTGCCACGTCCAGTTTGCTCGAGAACGAGCTCCTCTCCAACACGCTCGCGAAACCATCGATGAATATCACCATCTGCCTTTCAACACTCGAGCTCGCCATTGCCACGCGCGCCTGCGCACGCGCGTGCCCCAAGCACCACCGCGCTCGTACGCGCTTCCCAGACCTTGCTCGCGACCCCGAACCACCATCGACCTAGACGAGCGCCTCCCCTCGCTGCCTGCTCGAACGCGAATGCCAACCCATGCGCGCGCGAGCTCCTACGCTTCCATCAGATGCTCGTTATCGATTCCTCAAGCCACACGTATGCGAAGCCCTACCAGCGAATGCCTAGCCTCGCGATTTGATTTTTGAGAAGGGTGGCTTTGATTTTACTTTCGATTTAAAACTGAAGAAAAAAGAAAGGGCACGGTTTTGTTTTGACTTTGAACTGGAGAGGGAATGAAGAAGTAAAAAGCTCGGCCATTTTAAATTTTCTCGTTTGATTTTAAAAACTGAAAAGAGATGAGGACGAGATGTTTAAAAAATGAAAGAGGTATGGGTTTCACGATAAATTCTCGTGATCTTCGGCGTGATTAAAGGCTGAAGCAAAGGGAGATAACGTGTGGTGATGTTGACCATTTTAAATTTAAATTCAAATTTAATTCGATAAAAAATTTTAATGCGTTTACACGCCGTACGATCATGTATTGACTCCGAAAAATACGAAATTGGAAATCCAGTAATAATACAATATTACGGACCCAATGGAACTGGTTTCGTCGAATTCCTAGACTGTGCCTCGGACGGCTATTTTTAAATATCGGTACGAACGATAATTTCAAACCTGAACAGATTGTTTCCAAATCAATTTCTGAAGCTTCAATTATCTTCAGTATTATCAATACGAATTTTAGAAGCTTTTAAAATATTTTTCTTCAGCTTAAAATTGTAGATTCAAATTTTTATTCAGCATTCAACAGATTAAATTTTATAATTTAATCGCCAAATTCAAAGTTATATCGGGGATTCAAATTAAATTATCGTTCAAATATTTAAAATTAATTAAATATTCTCAATTTAATTTGGTCAAAATTCAGGGTCGTTACAGACTTCCCCCCTTAAAAGAATTTCGTCCTCGAAATTACAAGTTAGAAAGAAAAAATCCTTAACTCGTCTACTATTTTTCACAATTCAATAGTTTTATCAAATTTCCAAAACCAATCTTTCTACTAAAGATTCGTTATTGATTCACTAAATTTCCAACAACATTTTCATAATTCTCAAACATCATTGTTTTCCTTAACAATTCAAATTTAAATTCAAATTCAAATTTAAACTTTCAAAATTTTCTCAAAAATTTTCTAACACTCGAAATTTTCGAAAAATTTCGCCAGCGTCTCCTTTGCGCGGCTAATACGGCACTACTACAAAATGTCCCTACGGACTCTCAGATTTCAAAAAGAAAAAGAAAAAGCCAAGCGGCTAGTCCAGAAATCATCAAAAACTCATATTATAATTCAAATACGTACCTTTTGTCGAGCAATTCAAATTATCTTTGAAATCAAATCCAATTCCTTTACAATACCTGTATATCTACTAGCCATAATATCTAGTTACATACATACAAACCATTTTGTTACAAAATTTTCAATATAAACTGCTTATACACTTCTAGCTTACTATTGAAGTTACATTCGTTTTTAAACAAAATGAATTCATATCCATTCAATTTTTCATTTCAAATTTCATTTGAATTACATTTCACATTTTCAATTCTATTGGAATTCAATTTATCTTCATTTATAATCATTGAATTTAATCCGTTCAAACCTTATCCATTTGGTCAATAATCAATTAGCTTCACTTACTAACTTTCAGTTTAATATTTCATTTATCAAATTCAATTCCAGTTCTATTTACTTTCAAATTCAAAATGAATTTTAACATTCAATTTCATTTTCTGGCACTTGAAATCGCAATTTATTCATTCATTCACTAATTCATTCGTTTTTCAATTTGAATTTCATTCTAATCAAATTTCAATATTCTATAAGTTATCAACTTATTAATATTTCGTAAGTATTTTGAATAGGATTCCAGAGTCGTTTCCACTTTTTCAAAACCATTTGAAAACAATTCAAATTCCATTCGAATTTCCAAAAAAAACCCAAATTTTCAAACAACTCCTATTTAAAACAATTTGACAGCAATTTCTCTTTTGGAAACCCGAAAATGAATTCTAATGATGTGGCCACCATCATCAGGATTATTTTCCAGCGACCGAAAAGAGTTTAGAGCTTTCATCTCTCCAAAATATTTTTCAAAACCTTCGAAATCCATTTTCAAATCAAAAAGATTTAAACTTTCAAATCTCCAAAATTTTCAAATCCTTTTCAAAACATTTCCAAAAAAAAACTTCTCTGGAATTCCGTTTCAAATTACAATTCACATTTATAATTTACATTCTTAAATTTCATTCGTATGTGAATTTTTCTCTTTACTTTGGAGTTATGATTTCAATTTCTTATTCAATTTCAATAGTAATGATAACATTTCAATATCATCACTTTCCTAACAACCAAACATCCATATACTATGGTAATTCATAGAAAATCATTTCTTTTATATACAAAAATAATTTTGGGTAAAATTATTTCATTCACCCTATTTAAAACAATACTATGTCGTCTTGCCTCGTTTAAGTGTTTAGAAATCCTTATCGATAATATGGCGTCCCACATACCGACCAAAACTCATAAACATCTCAACGGATAAGCAAACACAATATAAAACATTTTTATATTCACTAACAAATACGCGCTCGTATCTATTATTACACTCAACTCATTCTAGAGTACTACTGACTCTATCTCTAATGAGTAACACCCAACAGAGCAGGGTTGTCGCTTAACCATATGCTCTGATACCAAATGTAACATCCCGAAAGAAGCGGTCACAACCGGTAGGCTTTTCAACCATCCCGGCCCCACCGTGGCTGACAATGGTACCCCAAACTTGCTTTTACGGCCAGCCTCTCGACTGTCACGGCCTCTGCCTAACCAACCCATCCCTCTCAGGGACATGTAGCGGTAAGAGTCTCCCGTTCGCCACCAAACCGCGAAGCGAGAATCCCCTATCATGCTGTAATATAGCAAGACTGGTGTGAGATCGTAAAACAGTTATTCTTTAAAATAAACAACAGGATAATTTTAAAGTCAATTCGAAATGCTTTTGGAAAATGAAACTACCATAAGACCTCCCACCACACACACAATGCAAACGCAAAATTGGAGGAGATTTCTTCTTATGATAGTCAAAGATGCTTACTACGCAAAATCAAATCATTTTTGATATTATTATTAGTGCATAGTGTAGAAAACATTTCGAAAGTATAATATTAATCTTAGCCAACATACGACCAGTATCGTATGCCTACTATAGCTACCATCTAAACAGTGGTGACCACCGTACGTAAATGGCAGGTTCTACAACTAATACCGTACAAAGTTCGTATTGGAGTTTGGATTTCCAACAAATGGTCAGGCTAAGGAACTTCCTTTTCCACGATGGGTACGTCCCTGGAATAGACGACCCGAGAACCTAACCGGATCTCTGCCAACACAAGGCCGGGTTACCTCTGCAAAAATAGGTAACTACTGACACGCGTATGCCATCCCCCGATCGTCACCGATCTTCCCGAGGATCCCCGATTCCAACAAACCACATAGATAATAATAATGCAGTAACCACAGAGGTTAAGTATCTGGGCTCCATACCATGATACCACCTTTATCCAGAAGGAATGACATACACTAAGGGGCGCTACTCCCTAGAACCTTGCTGCATCCTTCCTGTTTCGACCATTTCCGGGGTGTGAGGCTCGTCGAAGTCTCGTCCACAAAGCTACGCTTTCTCAAAAAGCCCTGCTTCGGGTCAAACAAAATGATCAACCTATGATCACAAAGATATAAGATCAAACAAATGATCATATCACAAATGATCAAACACTGATCATTTCACAGCAACACTCAGTATGCCACGTTACCAAATTGGGATATATCGCTGATAAATTTCAACTACATAACCTCTGAGCTCGTACGTCTCAGAGAAGGGTGTTAAGCTAAGAGAATAAATTCTCCGCCACCAACAGAAATGTATTTGAAAGAAATCAGCTTTATATCTCAAATTGTAACGTCAGACACACAATCCATACAAGTCTGTTCTGGGATCGAACAGAACCGAAGGCACTTCTCACGAAGCCCTTGCATATCCGGATAATTTTCAATCACGTCAGGACTTCCCGTCACTAAGGGTGATAAAACCTCTAAACCGGAGATCAGCCGATGTAGAGTAACTCGACGGTAATCCTTCCGTTTTCAAAAATATCCGGTCTTCAACACCGGTCTTCAAATGCAATTCATAACGACGTATCACATATTCGGAATGGGTTATACGACCCCATGGTCCTTTCCCGGCTAACCCGAATAGTGAGCGCTTATTTAAAAATAAGTGTGGCATTCAAATTCATCCAATTCACAACAAATACCTATCTAAAGGTAATTATTGATAGTCGGTTATTTAACTATCAATAAAGATGCGCAACATCATCAGATTCCAAATAATTTTCCAAATTATTTCATCTTCAAAATTATCTTTTACTAGATATAAAATTTCCACACTTTAACCATTTGAAAAACAAATTTCAAATATTCACATTTCATTTTATCTTTGAAGATAAAATCTCAAAACAGTTCATTTCATATTGGAAAAGCATTTCCATACTTATTTAAAAATAAGTATTTCACAAATCTATTTATTTTCAACACTTAGAAAATATTCGATATACTTAAATCAAAATTAAGTATATATATATATATATTTCATTCTTTTAAGGAAATCATTCTTTTTAACAACATCTATTTGAGTCAAAACGAATGTTACGTAAAACATCGTTACGACGACTCAAAATCACTAGTATAGGGATTCGAAATTAAAATAGATATATAAATCCCAAATACTATATAAACATTTCCTTTCGGAAATCATTTACTATAACAATAGTGTTATAGTTCATCATTTCCTTATTTTCCGAAAACGTCTATTTCAACAAGTATGTTGAAATCTATGCTTTCGATTCATAATACATTTTAAAACATCGTTAAAAACAATTTAACTTCATTTTAAAATATCCCTTTTTCAAAAATGAATCCATTTTATTCAATAATATATTCACGGTCCAGAGTTGTGAATATATCCTTTCTTTAAAAATCTTCTATAAATAAATTTGTCCAATTCAATCTATTTCGAATTTATAAACACGTCTATAAATTCCATTTCTATTTTAATAACAACCTCGACTTATAAACCTTCTTTTTATTAACTTCTATGTTTTACTTATCAAAATAAGTGATTTCGTATTTATAAACAGCATTTGTAAATTCCAATTTTATTTATAAGAACTTCAATATCAAATCAATTTCAATATTGATTTCTAAATTTATTTATCACTACTAAATAAATTCCTTATTTTTCTCAAATCATTCAATATTCTATTTTTAAATGGATTCTTCAAATTTAAATCATTTTACATTGATTTCCCAAATTATTTCAATTTACCCAATTAAATTTCAAATTGGATTTCCAACTTATCTCCTTATAAATAAATTCCTTTTAAGGAAAATAAATCTCAATTGTTTCTTTCAATCAAAAAAAAAATCCAATGTTTAACTAAATTATTCAATTGAAAATCACTATTTTACGAAATCCATTTATTTAACACTTTCACTTGATTCTGGAATTTATCCGATAAGATTATAAAAATCAACCTTTATTCTTTTGAATTCTTTTCTTCAAATTTATTAAATTTCTAAAATAAATTCACTTAGAAACTTCTATTTTGATTTCAAAAATTCAATTTCATTTATTTTTGGAATCCAATGATATCCAACATCCATTCAGCTAAATTTTAGCTTCAATCAATTTCCAGACATCAATATGATTAATAACATCAATAATCATTCACAGATTCATACCACAGTATAAATAAAATCAATCAATGTGAGGGGTCCAGTTGGATCCCTCCAACCTGTTTCCCTGCATCCAAAGACGTCAGCACAATACCAATTCCGCTCCAGTACGGAATTATCGTTGTATATAGGTTTTTTATAAATCCGCTTACTAACGGCGCAATAGGGTCTCATCCGCTATACGAGGCGGGAATCAATCAATCCAATATATACATATGCCAATATGTATATACTGCTATATATATAGATATATCCTATCATATCTAATAGCACATTCAAACAAATCAAACAATAACTGCAAATCAAAATTTTCCTTCGAGTGAGAAAATCTCACCTTAGCTTTTAATTGCAATCCGTTTCCATTTCAGTTTTGTTTTCTCGATTTTAACCTGGTATAAACAATTTTATAAAATTTATTAATATTCGAATTAAATCGAATAATCAATTTTCATTTGGTAATTCTAATTATCCCAAGATTTTATTTTAAACCAATTTCTTTTAATAAATTTGTTTAACTAAAAATTAAATTCGAAACTAAATTTCCTTCAATAAATATTTTTACACTTAAAACATTTATTTTTCATAATCCTATCTATATATAAATAAATTTCTGTTTATAAAAAAATGATTTTTATACCTCACCGTTAAACTAAAATCTCATTCCTTTATAAGTTTCAAACATGCATGTGTATATTTTCTTTTGAAACCATATATATACACTTATAAAAATAAACTATATAAAAAATCTAATTTTCTATCAATTCTTATATAAATTTTCTGTTTATAGTTTATCCCCTATCTATAGATTACAACAGAGCTCATCTTTACTGTATTATTATTATCACTATTTTCTTTTCAATCTGTATATACTTTTATTACTCAAGTAAAAAAAACAAAAACAACGAAGGAAAAGAATCGAATGCCTTACCAACGATCTCAACCCCGACACTGTCACAACCCTTGGCCAGAACTCACGATGAGCTTGACATCGCTCGAACCCATCTCTGTCAAATGCCAGAATCGTCACCACGATTGAACGCTGCCACGAACCCCATCGCCAGTATCTGTCACCTATCGACCAACCCCCAAATCAATTGACATCCCCAAATCGCGATTGACCCGAACTGCTCCTCGTCATCGCCGAAGTTGCCACGTCCAGTTTGCTCGAGAACGAGCTCCTCTCCAACACGCTCGCGAAACCATCGATGAATATCACCATCTGCCTTTCAACACTCGAGCTCGCCATTGCCACGCGCGCCTGCGCACGCGCGTGCCCCAAGCACCACCGCGCTCGTACGCGCTTCCCAGACCTTGCTCGCGACCCCGAACCACCATCGACCTAGACGAGCGCCTCCCCTCGCTGCCTGCTCGAACGCGAATGCCAACCCATGCGCGCGCGAGCTCCTACGCTTCCATCAGATGCTCGTTATCGATTCCTCAAGCCACACGTATGCGAAGCCCTACCAGCGAATGCCTAGCCTCGCGATTTGATTTTTGAGAAGGGTGGCTTTGATTTTACTTTCGATTTAAAACTGAAGAAAAAAGAAAGGGCACGGTTTTGTTTTGACTTTGAACTGGAGAGGGAATGAAGAAGTAAAAAGCTCGGCCATTTTAAATTTTCTCGTTTGATTTTAAAAACTGAAAAGAGATGAGGACGAGATGTTTAAAAAATGAAAGAGGTATGGGTTTCACGATAAATTCTCGTGATCTTCGGCGTGATTAAAGGCTGAAGCAAAGGGAGATAACGTGTGGTGATGTTGACCATTTTAAATTTAAATTCAAATTTAATTCGATAAAAAATTTTAATGCGTTTACACGCCGTACGATCATGTATTGACTCCGAAAAATACGAAATTGGAAATCCAGTAATAATACAATATTACGGACCCAATGGAACTGGTTTCGTCGAATTCCGAGACTGTGCCTCGGACGGCTATTTTTAAATATCGGTACGAACGATAATTTCAAACCTGAACAGATTGTTTCCAAATCAATTTCTGAAGCTTCAATTATCTTCAGTATTATCAATACGAATTTTAGAAGCTTTTAAAATATTTTTCTTCAGCTTAAAATTGTAGATTCAAATTTTTATTCAGCATTCAACAGATTAAATTTTATAATTTAATCGCCAAATTCAAAGTTATATCGGGGATTCAAATTAAATTATCGTTCAAATATTTAAAATTAATTAAATATTCTCAATTTAATTTGGTCAAAATTCAGGGTCGTTACAATTCTTATATAGTCGAGCGAGGAAGTGTATTTGTAAATTTATATTAAAAATGTTTATATATTGTGTTGTTTGAGTTGCTGATGTTGATTTGGGTTTTCGATCGATTCGTCTGATCAACGCTATCGATAGGATTTCCAAAACACTTGAGCAGAGCAAACTGACACAATATTGTTTTCAAATTTGTTTAAATATATTGTAAAAATATAAGTAAATTTTCTGGAATTTAATAAGTTAATTAAATTGGTTGTTTGAAATGATAATATTTTATTTTCATTTATTGTTCTAAATGAATTTATAAATATGGTTTATAAATTGATTTGGAATTTGAAATGAATTTAATTCAGAAATTTGAGAATTTATTAATTTCCGGTGATTTCGTACTTTGTTTTTTTTTAAAATTTTAAAGTATATATTATTGAAAGTATTTTCAAATAGAAATCGTTTTCAAAGAATTAAAAAAAATGTTGAAATCAGTGCTCTTCTCTTTGTCGCTGGAAAATAATTTCGGTGATGGCGGCCGCATCATCGACATTCATTTTCGAGTTTCGAAGTGGAGAAACCATTCTGTAGCTTTGCTACGGTTTTGTTTTGAAAAATATTTTGATTTGAATGTCTTTAGTATAATTTTATTTATATATATATATAGGTATCTTATTTTAAAATTTAATTTGATTTGATATAAATATATTATACATATCTCTAAATTGTTTAATGAAGTAAATCGGAAATCTAATTCTTAAAATTTTTGTTAAACGATGATTTTAATTATAAATAAAACCAAAATTTGGAATAAATATTTAAACTTGAATAATTGAATTGGGAAAATTTTAGTTGTATATTGTTCAACTGCATTCTAATACAACTTACCTAAATCATTCGGAAGTTGAATATGTATTTGGATAATATATAATATAAATTGAATTTATAAATAAAATTTGAGTGTTTATAATAAATGTTATACACTAAATTTTGATTATAAAGATGTTAATAGAGTTAGATATGATAATAAGTAAACTCAGTTAATAATAAAATAAATTTGTTTTGAAAGACTAAATAAATTTGTTTTAAAAGAATTAATAAATTTGTTTTGAAAGAATTAATAAAAATTTTAAAAGAATTAATAAATTTGTTTTGAAAGAATTAATAAATTGAAATTTGATCAACATATGAAAATACCTTGAATTTAAAAGAAATTAATAGATGTAAATTAATTAAAATCGAAACTTTTATGTTTTAAATTAATTTATATGGGTTAAATATATGTGAGTAGATATATTAAGTAGAATAAATTTAACGGTAATTGGAACAAAGAGGAATTTAAATTGTTGAAAAAATATGATTATAATAAAAGACTATTCAAATTTATGGTTTTAAAAAAATTGTAAATTGAAGGTAATGGGATAATAAAATAATGAATTTAGAAATAGTTGAGATTGATTTTAGTGAAATCAAATGGATTAAATCAATTTGTGAATATCAATTAATTTAAATTTGAATTTATATGGTTTAAATTAATTGTTATCTTGTATTTCAAATCTATTTTTTTCTGGTTGTTTCTATTCTCCTACATCGTTCCTTTTCGGGGATGAAAAGTTTTGAGTGGGGGAGAATGTAACGACCCGTAAATTTCAACTGTTTTAATAACGTAATTAGTTGAAATTTTGTGAAATTTTAAAACGATAAAATTTTAAAATAAAAATTTAATATTTGAAATACGTCTAGTTAAATATAGCGACTGGTAAATTTTCATCCGAAAATATGGAAGTTTATTTCGCGTGTAAATTCACTTCAATTCAACCAGTTAAAAAGTAATGAAAATAAAATATTTTCGAAACATAAATATTTTTACATAGAAAAATTCTAAACCATCTTCTGAGCAAGATACTAGTTTGTCGTTTTTCCAAATTTGGACATCTATTGCTCCATCGTTCTTATTTTCTGCAAAATAGCAGCATTCTGGTACCGATATCGACTTTTTATCGGATGATCATACCACTGATATCTGTATACCGTTTTGACCGTCTCGTCGTACTAATCTCCATAGTATATTTGTTGGTGTGTTTCGAACTTCGGTACTCGACGAAATAGATAAAACGATTAATCATTCCGGTATCCAAATTTTAACTTTTCGGTTCCCTGTGTCTATTCACTTCCACCGAATACATCAATGAGCCGTTTTGTGATTAATATTCTTGAATTCAGTGGATGTGACTTTTGCCTTTCCACTGGTTCCAATATTATTTATGGTTCGATTCTTTTGGTTACTGTTTTGGAAAAGCACCCAAGCTTTTTTTCTTCTTCACTGTCTCCTCCCCTACATCAAAACTTCCTTTCCAGATTAACGTCAAAACCCCTTTAGCCTATCACCCATTCAAACGATCAACCTCCGCCTTGTTCGCCAACAGCAACCCGCCTCCACCACCTGATGCCGCCGAGTGCATCTCTGCCATCCACGCTCCTTCGCTCTGCTATGAAACCCCACTGGTTACTCCACCTCCTCCTTCACCCGTTCGGCCCGCCTTCTCTCTTCCTCTCAATCAACCCCTAGTCGGCAGCACCTCCCCTCACATTCCATCTCCCTGACAAGTGCCGCCTCCATTGACCGAACTAGCTCCACCCGCACCTCCATGCGACGTCGCTGGCCATCAGCTCGCCTCTGCTCCTCGTCAAGCTGCCGGCCCATGGAAGCAGGCTCGTGATAAGTCCTTCCAACTAGAAGTGTTCGTTGAAGAACTATTTTTTTTTCTCACTGCACCAGCCTCGCCCATGCAACCGCTCAAACCCCTCAACAATCAAACCTTCACTTCTCCTTTTATCATGTAAGGTATATATTATCAGTATTATATTACTGGATTTTATCATATTAAAGTGCTGTGTATATCTCGATTTTTAGAAATGTTGAAAAGGAATAGTGATTTTTGTACATGCAAAGTTACAAGTATAAGTTCAGATTTATATATATATGTTCTGTAGATACATTAGTTATATTATTTTATACCAATCTACTATATCTATACATTTGTTTATAAACTTTTGATCTGATGATTTATATATTTTATTCTATTTCCTATAAGTCTACAAGCTATAGGGATTACAGTATATATATAGTGACACAAAATTTTATTATGTACTGTAGTGATGTATAGATAGGCATACAGTTTATATATGTTGTATAGTATATAGATTTTTATTAGTGGAAGTTTTGTTAACTGGATATGATCATATAGGTTTTGCTGTCGCTACATTTATTTGTATATAGGAATGTGTCAGGTTGTTGAGTTTTACTTATTGCTTACTAAATACTTTACTATATCTATATGTATATTTCCTTTAAGTTTTACATTACAGTATATTGAAACAATATATAATAGGTTATAATGTAAAAATGTTGGTATACGTTTTATATGGGGTACATATATGATATATCTTTGTATTATGTGTGTCAGTTATATGATGTGTGACGGTCAGTAATATATACTGATTTCTAATATAGTTGTATATATATTTGCATAGTCATATACATATCCTGTTGTCTTCATAGTTTGTTGTTTTACAGTCTGCACATTTTGTTTAACCGGTCTCCTAGCTTGTTTTCTTTTGTGATCTACTTTAATTTGTATGTGTGTGTATATATATTTGTATAAAATATATTATGTCAGTTTGATACATATGATATACAAGTTTCAGAATATATACACACTATGCTTTGTTTTTTTTGTTGTTTAAACGTATGAAGAAGTTTGAGTTGATTTTACATTTTATTATACATAAGTATTTTGATTTTAGAGATGCAGATTTTTTTTTTTATTTTTTTTTTCATATGTACGTTTAAAATTTTATTAAACTCACTTCGCCCCTATTTTATTTTATTTACGTTATACCATATTTTCATTATATTTACGTTGTAATTACTATAGTATAACTCACTTTATATTTACGTTATATTTTACATATTTACGTTTTAAATTTTACATTGATTTCAAGTGTACGTAGATTTGTTTATAATACGTGTCCTAATTTGAATATTTGTTTTGAGAAAAAGTAATAAAATAATAATTTAATTTACTCTTCATTCTATTATACTAAGATGGTTCTGATTCGTTGTATCAATTCCTCGTTATCAGATTTGCTCGTCTAAATTCGTGCTTGGATCCGTAACTCATTTCCCTATCTACTTTTCTCTAGCCTCGAAAGGTGAGCACTCACTCACGATTAACGTTCTTTTATTTATTAAATTTGATTTCAATTGAAACGACAATTGAAATATTGCTGCTGTTAGTTATTTATACTGTTATTGATGTTATTACCTGTATCAGTTCACATGTGACATCTGACACCATTATCTGTAATTATGTGATGATAACCCAGTTTGATTGATAATTAATTGATTGTTTGTCGTTACATTTGACGTTAAATTGTTATTGTTTAAAATGATAAATAAAAACGTAGTGAATTTGATATAGGATAAAATTGATATATGTGCTAAATTTGATTTGTTATAAAGTTGTATAATATGACCCTTAAATGTTAAACAAAGTGACACGTAGAAATGGCGTTAATTACACCTTGAACCATTTAAATGTATGTTGTTAAATTGATGATGTATGAAATTGTAAGTTGAATGACAAGTGAAAACCGTAATGTAATAATCTTTAATCTACATGAAATGATAGTGTAGATTCTAGAAATAATTATATTAATTCGTACAAACAACAATGCGAATTAATACGGTTATTTCGGGATTATTTGAATTGATTATTGGATTGTTATTGATTGTTGTTATTGCTTGTTTATTTACTTTGACACCATCCCAGTTATCACACTGAAAGTTCCTTTACTATGCTTTGATTTTGAATTGAATTGGAATCGGGTTGAAATGATAAATACCCAAATTGAACTTTGACCTAAGATAGAAAATTAAATAAAACCCGATTGGTCAATAATTTGATTTAAAAATAAACGAAGATTTTATTTGAATAAAGGAATATGGTTTTGAAATGAAGTTGGAATTTGAATTTTAATGAAAGAAAAGGTTATTATTTAATTGTAACGACCAACGACTTTCTCTCCATAGAAAGTCGTATCGCTAATAAGAAAGAAAGGGGTAGAAAATAGAAAAGAAGAGAAGAAAGAAAGAAACAACAACAACGATCTCACAGCGGAACGAATAAATTATATTAATAACATAAACTATTACATAGTATACAACACTTTACAGAGTTACACAGCATATACATCACTTACTAGACAGTTATAAACATCTGTCTAGACATTACAACTCAATACACTACAGAGATACAGACACAGCGGAACTACTATATATATCTACAACGCTGAAGCCTCCTGCTCCATTGCTCCTCCACAATTCGTCAAGGCTAACCTGAATCCCTTGGCTACTCGTAAAAATTTGAGTACCCAAGAGTTTATAAAACAGAAATAAACAACTTGGGTCAGACATAGGTCTGGTGTGAGTAACAGGTTAAACTTGTTTAACTTCAAAACCTTTTGAAAGAAAAGGTATCACGTAAGACTCCCCACAAATAAACATGGGTAAGTTTTTACCTTACGCTAACCAAAACATTTGATAGGAAATCCGATTATATTATAATAGGGTCTAGGGTTTTCAAATAAATATGAAATAGCTGAAATTGTTACATTATTAAATTCCAGCATACTAGCCACAAAGTGGGTTATACAATCAAAACCGTAAGGGCACGTAGGAAGAATGGGTTTCCATACAATGGCAGGGCTACTGGGGTACCGCCCGTCACAGTACGTGGCCTAGATCACCGTACCGAGGATCACTCCCAATCCCCTGCAACACAAGGTCGGAACATCCCTTACTGGATAATTCCCGCACAAGATACCTCACGGTTGGGATCAGCAACCGCACCACTAAGTCGAAAATAGAAAGGGACATCTAGACAGAGGTAACCTTGTCCTACTTGGGTGCTACCCACTAACCTTGCTGCACCTCCCCTGTTTTAGCCATTCCCGGTTTGTGAGGCCTGAGGTCACGATTACCTTTAAATAGAACACATCTATCTTAGAATGCTCATCGTCCACCTGACGATGTTCTGAAAGCATTCAGTCCATACAAGTTCGTTCCGGGTTCGAACGAAACCGAAGTCATTATCTCGTTACACTCGTTTTGGAATCACCCTCAGAGTTAACGACAATAACCCTTGCACTCTGAATCTTCATCTTCACTTGATTTACGACCTATCGTTAATTTGGATCGATGTGGTATTCGGGTCTCCAGACCTGGAAATCCGGTATACGGAAACCCGATCCCGGTCTCATCGAAATCCAAAACGTATCTTTTAAGGGCCAAGTTGTTTTAAAGGTTTAAACAATTTAACTTATCTATATTCATTCAGATAGATAATTCACACATCACAATTGATAATCACATTATCATTTAAACAGATGATTCATAACCAAATAGGTAATCCATATCAACATCACAATAGTTAATCTATATTACCATCATAATGCAACCCAGCATTCATACCATACAACATTACTTATCTCATTTCTGAGATTACATCCATTCAAGACAATCAATGTCATTCATTCTTATATAAGCAATGATTTACTTAATCATAAGATAATTAATTTAAAATTGATTTAAATTAACTATCTCTATCTTTAATAATTCATTTCAATTAATCAACTTGATTAATTACCTTTTAATTACATCCAAGTAATTTATCTTTAATTAATTACTCAAATTAATTATCCTTAACCACTTATAATAATTAACCTTTAATTACATCATTAATTAATTAACTAAAATTAATTAAATTAATCAACTATAATTAATTATATTAAACCTTAATTAATTACATTAATTAATCACTTCATTATTAATTATTACTAAATTAATCAATCTTAATTACATCATTAATTATATTAATTAATGATCCTTAATTACAACTTAATTATTAATTACTCAATTAAATTAATTACATTAAGTAATTAATCTTTAATTAAACAACATTTATTAATCACCTTGATTAATCCTCAATCAGTAATTAATTACCCTTAATTACTTTCATTAACTAAATTAATTACTCCTTAATTAATTCCTTAATTAATCTCTTGATTAATTATTCCAAAGTAATTAACTCAAATTACTTCTATTAATAAAATCATTTATTCAACTAATTACTTCCAGTAATTATCTTATTATTTACTTCTCTAAATAAACTTACCTTAATAATTACATTAAGTAATTATTATCAAATCATCTCTTGATTATTCTAAATTAATTAAACTTAATTAATTAATTTAACTAAATCAAATTAACTTCAATTAATTACAATAAGTAATTAATTCTTAATTACTTCCAATAAGTAATTACATTTAAACAATTTCATAAATGATTATTCTTAAATTAATTAAACTAATTAATTAACAAAATTAATCCTATTAATTCATTATTTAATAACCCATAGTTAATGACCTCATTAACTATTATTTAATTACTTTCCTTAAGTAATTAACTTATATTAATTTTTATTAATTCTTAATTAATAAATCTTAATAACCAATTTAATTAACCTTTAATTATTTAATTAATTAAGTGTTAACCATAACTTAATTAATTTTTAATTACTTTATTAATTAATTCTTAACCATTAATTAATACTCTAATTTATAATCCTTAATTATAAATTAATCATTCCTAATTAATTTATCTTAATCATAAATAAATTAGTTTAAACCTTTAATTACCTATTTAATTAATCCAAAATGATTAATTAATCAAACAAATTTAATTATCCATTAAATTTCCTTATAATTTAAATGAACACAAATCTCTAATTTTCTTTAAGATAAAACTTTGTTCTTATTGATAATCAAGTTATCATTTACAAAGTATCTTAAATCCTTAATTATAGATTAATTAATTCAAATCATTAATTAATTAAATAAATTAAACCACTTTAATTACCTTAAAGATTTAATGATTTAAACTTTAAGATAAAACATTTCTTATCCATGGTTAAATTATCATTCTTACTTACATTTGAAAACATCCATTTCAAATTTACTTTTAAATTTCATTTTAAATTCCGGATTTAAAATGAATAACAATTTGTCTTTAACAAAGTTTAAATCCAATTTAAAAACTTTTACATGTTAAAGAAATCTTATATCTTCTAAAGGAATTTTTAAAAAGAACTTAAATCAACTTCCCTTTAAAAATTTCAAAACATTTAAATATAACTAACATTTAAACTTATTTAAAACATTTAAATTTATAAACTTATTTATCTCAAATCTAGGGTTCAAAACCAAACTTGAAATAAAACTTCGATTCCAATTCCTGTTTAAATATTTCTTTACAGTTTTAAATTTAGTTTAAAGTTTTAAACAGACAGTTTTTAAAAGCCTGGCAACATCAATTTACCCGAGACCACTCAAAAATACTTCGAGTCGCATACCTAAAAACTTCGAGCATCACTCGAACAAAACTCGAGCACCCCTCTGTTAAAATCCCAGACTTCACCAGATATACTTACGATCTCGTGCACGTGCACAGTAGATTCCATCACCTCCGACCATCGACGACTTCCCCCACCAGTCGACGTTCATCCACCTACCAGAAACCAATCACTCGAGCAACGAAACGAAGATGAGATCAAAATCGAGCACTTGAGCACTAAAACAGGAACACAGACTACTCCCAATCCCTGTCAACAATCCCTCGTCCTCCCATTTCTGATCACCAGAACGCCAGCGACTCCAGCGACGACTTCGTCCACGTCATAACTTCAATTACCCAGAGTCCTACTGAACTCGATCGACCAGAGACGTTGTGACGATCGATTTTCTAACCTAGTTAAAACTAGGGTTAAAATCATAAATTCTAAATCTCTACTGCCTCACTACTCTATTTTAAATTCCAGTAATTTTCCCTATATCCTCGATCATTCCACCATCACTACTGAAGATTTACAACATCCCAAACTATCGAGATCAACAGAATTTCAAGTTTTTCCCTTTTTTGTTAAAACCAGAACTGCTCTTATTAAACTAAACTAAAAACTATGATATTCATGCTAAAAATCATATTATCACCTATCTATTCCATATATAATCCTGAATCTATAAATTACCCAGTTCGAATTTTTACATTTATACAACATGTCTCTGTTGTTTTAGATTACAGAGGCACTCAGACTAAATTTTGTCTTAATTAAATCTTTTAATCTTTAGTTTACTAGGGAACAACTAATTTTACTTAAACCTTAGATCTACACTTAAAACTAGATCATGAGATATGATTTGTAACGACCCGTATTTTCATGGATCGAAAAGTTCGTCAAATCTGGAGTTTTAGCATTTTGGGCCATTTCAGATTTTAGGCAAAAATTTGCCTAAGTCCTAAGTCGTTCACGACTTAGGATGAGTCGTGAGTCGTATACGACTCAGGAGATGGGAGCGGCTCAGGGACTTGGCTAGTTAAGGGGGTAAGGATAAGTCGTTTGAACGACTTAAGGGGTAGGCGCGACTTAAGGACTGGACGAGTTAAGGGATGAGTCGTATACTTACTAAGTCGTAAGTCGTCTGACCAGTTGAGTCGTCTGACCAGTTGAGTCGTAACCACAGCTATTTGTTAAGTCGTTGCCGAGTTAAGGATTGGTCTGATGAGTCGTAGACGACTTAGTAGTTGAGTCGTCTGACCAAGTAAGACGCGTGCGTGTTGAGTCGTAACCCAGTTAAGTCGTAGACGACTTAAGAGTTTAACCCGGTTATCTGATGAGTCGTACCCTGATGAGTCGTACCCTGATGAGTCGTACCCTGATGAGTCGTACCCTGATGAGTCGTACCCTGATGAGTCGTACCCTGATGAGTCGTACCCTTATGAGTCGTACCCTGATGAGTCGTACCCTGATGAGTCGTACCCTGATGAGTCGTAGTCTTTGTGTTGAGTTGGAAGATGCTATAAGTCGTAGACAGATGAAGGTTAAGTCGTAGGAGCGTGTGTTGACTCGTAGCTTGGTTAAGTCGTAGGGGGTTGCTGAGTCGTAGGGGCTTAAGTCGTAAGTCGGAAACGACTTAGGAGATAGACTAGTCACGACTTAAGGGCAGTTTTCAGCTATAAATAGGAGGGGTTGTTCTCACTTTTTGGGATCCGGATTTTGAAGCGACGAAGTGCTACCATTTTGAGAGCTCGACTTCTACACTTCTTCACTTCTTTTCTCCACTCTAATCTAGTGCTTCCATCCATCCAAATCGAAGATCAAGATTGAAGATTCAAGAGCTTAGATTGAAGATCTTCATCTTTTCAAGAGAGATTTCTTCGTTTGAAGTGAGATCTTGTCGGATCTAGCTTAGTTCTTCGCTGTCCAGATCTGAAGTTGTTATCTTTTGGATTGTTTAGGTGATTTGGTGAGTGGTGATTATCTCTCACACGGATCCAAAGGAGTATATCGGATTGTTGGCCCGATTTGGTGTTAAAATAGTGATTTCCATGCATTTTCTTCATCCTATGTATAGATCCATATAGATCCATTGTTCATGATGATGTTACATCCATTTTATCATATGATAACCTATGCAAGTTCATTCATCAAGTTTGTAGAGATATAATCCATGTTTTCATGCTTATTGGACTTTCAACTCTTTAATTACGAAAATGCCATTATTGTTATAATTGTCTACTTAGATCATTTTTGAATGCTTGATTGCTTGGATTGATGTTTGATTTGATTGATTGTTATGAACTAGATGATTGATGATTAGATTAGATCGAAGATGATTCAAAAGCTAAGGGAAAGGCTCTTGAATTGGAAAAGCTGCTCGTGGCATATGTAGCGGGATGATGAAGCTCTTATGCATAGATTCGATGATGTGATGATGAGATGAGGCTTTGCGAGGATGTAATGAAGCGAGGCAATCATATGATGAAGACTTGGTCTAATCCAGACGGGATCATTCCAAGCATGTTGATAACTCGGTGATATGATTCGAGTTGAAGATAATGAATGGATATGAGAATAGTCGTCGAGGAGGATGACTAGGAGGCTTGGATAGCATCGTTGTTGAAGGTTCTAGCATGCTCTAAGCAAGAGTACGTTTTGGGAAGATTCGATAGTCCCAACGGCCAACTGTTGATGGTCGAGTACTCTGGGCAGATTCGATAGTCCTAGGCACGGGCTGCGACGACGTGCGGGAGTTATGTCTAGAACCGGGGTTTCCATTAGCCCTTGACGGACGGCTGAAAGAATGTGCCGGTCATTCAATTAACGGTGATATCGAAGCAATGATAACAGTGATAGCCAGAGTCATGGATGTTTGGTTGTATCGTCATTCGGACTCAAGAGCGGTATTTTCTGGGTGCTTATCTGATTTAGGCCTTGGTACTTGGAAAACATCGCCCTTGACTCGAGTGATAGTAGTTTTACTTTAAATTGTATGCTCTGCTATGTTTGCTTCTGCTTAGTGTGTGTCTGGGGGCTATCACTGTAGAATGAGGTTGGAGTGGGAGGGTTGTATTCCTATTCCTTTTCCTTTATGCTCTTTTGGTATGTTGTTAGTTAATTTACTGCTCACTAAGACTGTTGTCTGACTCAAGGCTTTATGTTTTAATTCTTATTGCCTTGGGCTGTTCGTCCATTTTGGGACGGGCAGACTAGGTAGCAGGTGACAGGTGCTGTTCTCTTCTCACGATGCTGATATCGAAGACGAGCTAGAGGGTTGCATATTATCTTCTTATATGTACTGGATATTCCGCTGTTTTGTATTCTCTGAGAGATATGTAGTGAGGCTGGATGTATTGACTATGTGGATGCTTGTATTCAACTATTATGGAGTTTTATATGATGTCACTTTGTTCTGTAAAGCTTCACTATACTTATGTTCTATTGTATTTTGTCCATGCGCTGTGAGTAATACGATAGATTCTGTTGTTTAAATTCTTACCTTGACAATCGTCCATGGTCGCCTGGCACACTTTACAGCGCTCTATCTCTAGATTCGGTGCAGGGGTCATGGGCGGTCGTCACATTTGGTATCAGAGCATTGGTTAATCGATTTTACCCAACGCTCGCTGTCGTAACTACGTATGAGAGACGTAATTGTATTTTGATGGATGATTACTATATATAATATAGTAGTTTAGCAGTAAGTTAGTCCTTTATGCAGTTGTTTCTCTAGATGTTCTAATCATTCCTTTTTATAGATATTGAGAATGAGTCGAAGAGGGAGACCAGCTGCTAGGGAAGGCCGTGCTACTGAAGAGACTGCTGATTATGCAGCCATGTTCAAAGCTATGATGACTTCGATCATGAGAAGGATACCAGTTCCGGGGGCAGCAGTTGATGTTGGAGTTCAAGTCCAAACTCCGAAACCAGTGGATTTTGCTAAGTTGTGCAAGGATTATACTGCTCTTGGAGGGAAGGTTTTCTTGGGAACAGAATCTACTATTGAGGTCCAGAGGTGGATAGATGCTTGTAGAAGGATCTTTGGTGATTTGGAAATTGATGATGCAACTAAGAGGAAGTTGGCATCAAGGCAGCTTCAAGGGAGAGCTTCTGATTGGTGGAACTCTATTACCATCACTACTGCGGAAGAAGAGATTACTTGGGAGCAATTCCAAGCTAGATTTGAAGCTAAGTTCATCTCTACAGCTCAGAAGTCTGTTCTGTTCAAGAAGTTTGTAGAGCTCAAGCAGGGTGGAAGATCTGTTCTTGAGTATGTTTCTGAGTTTGAAGCTTTATCCAAATATGCCCGGTCATATATTGAGTCTGCTTATCAGAAGAACGAGAAGTTCGTGACCGGCTTGGATAGTTATCTTGGGAGGCAGTTGGTGGATCATTTGGATGATTCATTTGAGAAGCTTGTGGAGAAAGCTCTTAGGCATGAGAGTCTATTTCCTAAGGAAGGACCTGTTGTTGCTGTTACCAAGGGAGAATCTAAACCACAGCAGGGTGGAAACCAGAAGAGGAAGCAGCAGCAGCAAAAGGGTAAGGATGGCCAGAAGAAGCCGAAAGGCGAGGTAACTTGCTACAATTGTCAGCAGAAGGGCCATTTCTCTAAGGATTGTAAGAATCCGAAGGCACCGATGAAGTGTCACAACTGTGACAAGCCGGGGCATTTCAGGAAGAATTGTCCAGAACCAAGGAAGGACAGGCAGATTGTACAAGCCTATGCTTTAGGAGCTGTTCCGTCATCTTCGAAAGCTCCTACTGCGGAAGAGAAGGGAAAGAGTGTGGTTGTTCAAGGTATTCTTTTCCTATGTGGTGTTCCAGTAAGAGTTCTGTTTGATACTGGAGCGTCGCATTCTTTTGTTTGTAGCGAACTCGTAGGCCGGTTAGGTTTGGCACCGGATATTGTTGATAGGCCATTGGTTGTGACTAATCCAGTTGGGGGTTCGTCTTGTTTGTGTATGTTATGCCGTGGTCTAGTTGTGTCGAGTCATGGTTGCTCTTTTGATTGTGATTGCTTTGTTCTGAACTTTGCGGGGTTCGGAATTATTTTGGGTATGGACTGGCTTAGGAAGTATGCGGCTAAGGTTGATTGTGAGAGGCTGGAGGTGACAGTCGGGAATGTGGAAGGGCGAAAGATTGTGATACGATGTAAGCATGAGGAAGGCGTCTTCATGAGCTTCATGTATTCGCTAGTTGTTCCACGGGATGGACTGTCTTTAGTGCCAATCGCAAATGGATTCGAGGATGTCTTTGACGAAGTCAAAGGGTTGCCGCCGCATAGAGAGATCGAGTTTCGTATAGATCTAGTTGAAGGAGCCAGACCTGTTGTGATGCCTCTTAGGCGGATGGCGCCTAGGGAACAGCAAGAGTTGAGGGTGCAAGTTGATGACCTTTTACAGAAAGGATTCATTCGGCGTAGTGTGTCCGAGTGGGGTGCACCAGTTGTGTTTGCAACCAAGGCAGATGGGTCATTGAGACTGTGCGTCGATTATCGTGAGCTGAATAAGGTGACTAAGAAGAACAAGTATCCATTGCCGAGAATAGATGACTTGTTTGATCAGCTTCACGAAGCTAAGGTGTTTTCTCAGATGGATTTGGCAACGGGATTTCACCAGTTGAGAGTGGCTAAGGATAGTGTGCCGAAGACTGCTTTTAGGACACCATCCGGTTTCTTTGAGTGGCTGGTAATGCCGTTTGGATTGACTAACGCGCCAGCATATTTTGTGGATCTTATGAATAGAGTGTTCAGAGATCAGTTGAACAAGTTCGTACTTGTGTTCGTGGATGATATTCTGATTTATTCCAGAACTGAAGAAGAGCACAAGACGCACTTGCGTATTGTTTTGGAGATCTTACGGGAACATCAGCTGAAGGCTAAGTTTTCGAAGTGTCACTTCTGGAAGAGTGAAGTGAGGTTCTTAGGCCATGTGATTTCTGGAAATGGAATAGCGGTTGATCCCGCTAAGGTGGCAGCAATCCAGGATTGGGTTAAACCTAAGAATGCATTTGATGTGAGAAGTTTTCTTGGATTAGCAGGATATTATCGACGGTTTATCAAAGACTTCTCCAAGATAGCTGCACCGTTAACAGGATTGACGAAGAAGAACCAAGTGTTCTGTTGGAATGCTAAGTGTGATCAAGCTTTCGGAATCCTGAAAGAGAGATTGACGAGTGCTCCTGTTTTGACTATTCCTAGTGGGAATGATGAGATGGTGGTTTACACCGACGCATGTGGTACTGGACTTGGAGCCGTGTTGATGCAGAAGGATAAAGTTGTTGCGTATGCCAGTCGACAACTAAAGCCGCATGAAAGGAATTACCCAACTCATGATTTGGAATTAGCGGCGATTGTATTTGCTCTGAAGATGTGGAGGCATTATCTGTTGGGAGTTCGATTCGAGTTGTTTACGGATCACAAGTCGTTGAAGTATCTTTTCTCCCAAAAGGATTTGAATCTTCGGCAGCAACGTTGGCTAGAGTTTTTGGCATCATATGACTTTGGTATAGCTTATACTCCGGGAAAAGGTAACGCAGTGGCTGATGCGTTAAGTCGAAGACATGCAGGATTGGGAGCCATGTTTTCTGAATGGAAGAGTCTCGAGTATTTAGCTGGATTTGACTTCAGGCCTAGATGCGAATTGGAACCTGAAATGTTGGCAAACTTATCGATAAGACCGACTCTTGTGGAAAGGATTGGCGAGAGTCAAAAGCGAGATGATAAGCTTGTCAAGATTATCCGTGAATTGGAATCTGGATTGGAGCCAGAAAAGGATAAAGGATTCGAGGTCGATAGAGAAGGTTGGCTTCGAAAGCAAGGACGACTAGTGGTTCCCGATATAGATGAATTGAGGGGTGAAGTTCTGAAGGAAAGTCATCACTCGAAGTTGGCAATTCATCCAGGTGGAAACAAGATGTATCGGGATATGAAGAGAACCTACTATTGGGAAGGCATGAAGAAGGATGTTGGAGATTTCATTTCCAAATGTATGAACTGCCAGTTGGTAAAGGCTGAACAGAAAAAGCCAAGTGGATTGCTTCAGCCCTTAGAAGTTCCTACATGGAAGTGGGAACAAGTGTCGATGGATTTTATTGATGGATTGCCTAGAACCAGAGCGGGAAATGAAGGGATTTGGGTCATTGTGGATCGTCTGACTAAGAGTGCACGATTCATTCCTGTTCGATCGACTAGGACTTCATCAAAGTTGGCTGAGTTGTATGTTAAGTGGATAGTTCGATTCCATGGTATTCCGAAGAGTATAGTGAGCGATCGAGATCCATTGTTCACTAGTGGATTTTGGAAGAGCTTCCAGGAAGTTTTGGGAACTGAGTTGTGTTTGAGTACAGCTTATCATCCCCAAACAGATGGTCAGACCGAGAGAGTTAACCGAGTTTTGGAAGATCTTCTTAGAGCTTGTGTTTTGGATTTCGGAGGATCATGGGAAGATCACCTTCATTTGGTGGAGTTTGCGTACAACAACAGTTACCAGTCAAGCATTGGTATGGCACCGTATGAGGCATTGTATGGAAGACCGTGTAACTCTCCGACATGTTGGTTGGAAACAGGAGAGAAGCTGATACTTGGGCCAGAAATGATTCGACAGACTTCAGATTGTATAGAGATCATTCGGCAACGAATGAAGGCAGCCCAGGACCGTCAGAAGAGTTATGCCGATAAGCGTCGAAAGGATTTGGAATTCGACGTAGGAGATATGGTTTTTGTGAAGATTTCTCCACTAAAGAATGTTATTCGATTCGGGAAGAAAGGAAAATTGACTCCAAGATTTGTTGGACCATTCCCGATCATCGAGCGAATTGGAAAGCTCGCCTATAGGTTGGAGTTACCTGAGAAGATGTCGGGTGTGCACAATGTTTTTCATGTATCATATCTATGGAAGTATGTGCACGACTCGAATACAGTGGTTTCTGCTGATAGCTGTGAAGACTTCGAAGTTGATCCAGTCGATAGAAGACCTCTTAAGCCGCTTCGTATTGTTGAAACCGACACGAAACAGCTTAGGAGGAAGGTAGTTAAGTTACTCAAGATACAATGGAGTGATGATGATAACGACTGTACGTGGGAGGTGGAAGAGAGGATGAAAGCAGCTCATCCCGAACTCTTCAAGGTATGGCCCTAAGGTGTCGTATCATCTAACAACATTGTAACTTGTTCTAAGTCTTAGAATTCTGTACGCTAAGCTAGAATTGGATGCATGGTTTGTAGATTGCTATGAATGGTAGGCGTACAGAATAGTCTTTGATTTCTTTGTTTGCTTGGAATTTCGGGGGCGAAATTCCTAAGGGGGAGAGAATGTAACGACCCGTATTTTCATGGATCGAAAAGTTCGTCAAATCTGGAGTTTTAGCATTTTGGGCCATTTCAGATTTTAGGCAAAAATTTGCCTAAGTCCTAAGTCGTTCACGACTTAGGATGAGTCGTGAGTCGTATACGACTCAGGAGATGGGAGCGGCTCAGGGACTTGGCTAGTTAAGGGGGTAAGGATAAGTCGTTTGAACGACTTAAGGGGTAGGCGCGACTTAAGGACTGGACGAGTTAAGGGATGAGTCGTATACTTACTAAGTCGTAAGTCATCTGACCAGTTGAGTCGTCTGACCAGTTGAGTCGTAACCACAGCTATTTGTTAAGTCGTTGCCGAGTTAAGGATTGGTCTGATGAGTCGTAGACGACTTAGTAGTTGAGTCGTCTGACCAAGTAAGACGCGTGCGTGTTGAGTCGTAACCCAGTTAAGTCGTAGACGACTTAAGAGTTTAACCCGGTTATCTGATGAGTCGTACCCTGATGAGTCGTACCCTGATGAGTCGTACCCTGATGAGTCGTACCCTGATGAGTCGTACCCTGATGAGTCGTACCCTGATGAGTCGTACCCTGATGAGTCGTACCCTGATGAGTCGTACCCTGATGAGTCGTAGTCTTTGTGTTGAGTTGGAAGATGCTATAAGTCGTAGACAGATGAAGGTTAAGTCGTAGGAGCGTGTGTTGACTCGTAGCTTGGTTAAGTCGTAGGGGGTTGCTGAGTCGTAGGGGCTTAAGTCGTAAGTCGGAAACGACTTAGGAGATAGACTAGTCACGACTTAAGGGCAGTTTTCAGCTATAAATAGGAGGGGTTGTTCTCACTTTTTGGGATCCGGATTTTGAAGCGACGAAGTGCTGCCATTTTGAGAGCTCGACTTCTACACTTCTTCACTTCTTTTCTCCACTCTAATCTAGTGCTTCCATCCATCCAAATCGAAGATCAAGATTGAAGATTCAAGAGCTTAGATTGAAGATCTTCATCTTTTCAAGAGAGATTTCTTCGTTTGAAGTGAGATCTTGTCGGATCTAGCTTAGTTCTTCGCTGTCCAGATCTGAAGTTGTTATCTTTTGGATTGTTTAGGTGATTTGGTGAGTGGTGATTATCTCTCACACGGATCCAAAGGAGTATATCGGATTGTTGGCCCGATTTGGTGTTAAAATAGTGATTTCCATGCATTTTCTTCATCCTATGTATAGATCCATATAGATCCATTGTTCATGATGATGTTACATCCATTTTATCATATGATAACCTATGCAAGTTCATTCATCAAGTTTGTAGAGATATAATCCATGTTTTCATGCTTATTGGACTTTCAACTCTTTAATTACGAAAATGCCATTATTGTTATAATTGTCTACTTAGATCATTTTTGAATGCTTGATTGCTTGGATTGATGTTTGATTTGATTGATTGTTATGAACTAGATGATTGATGATTAGATTAGATCGAAGATGATTCAAAAGCTAAGGGAAAGGCTCTTGAATTGGAAAAGCTGCTCGTGGCATATGTAGCGGGATGATGAAGCTCTTATGCATAGATTCGATGATGTGATGATGAGATGAGGCTTTGCGAGGATGTAATGAAGCGAGGCAATCATATGATGAAGACTTGGTCTAATCCAGACGGGATCATTCCAAGCATGTTGATAACTCGGTGATATGATTCGAGTTGAAGATAATGAATGGATATGAGAATAGTCGTCGAGGAGGATGACTAGGAGGCTTGGATAGCATCGTTGTTGAAGGTTCTAGCATGCTCTAAGCAAGAGTACGTTTTGGGCAGATTCGATAGTCCCAACGGCCAACTGTTGATGGTCGAGTACTCTGGGCAGATTCGATAGTCCTAGGCACGGGCTGCGACGACGTGCGGGAGTTATGTCTAGAACCGGGGTTTCCATTAGCCCTTGACGGACGGCTGAAAGAATGTGCCGGTCATTCAATTAACGGTGATATCGAAGCAATGATAACAGTGATAGCCAGAGTCATGGATGTTTGGTTGTATCGTCATTCGGACTCAAGAGCGGTATTTTCTGGGTGCTTATCTGATTTAGGCCTTGGTACTTGGAAAACATCGCCCTTGACTCGAGTGATAGTAGTTTTACTTTAAATTGTATGCTCTGCTATGTTTGCTTCTGCTTAGTGTGTGTCTGGGGGCTATCACTGTAGAATGAGGTTGGAGTGGGAGGGTTGTATTCCTATTCCTTTTCCTTTATGCTCTTTTGGTATGTTGTTAGTTAATTTACTGCTCACTAAGACTGTTGTCTGACTCAAGGCTTTATGTTTTAATTCTTATTGCCTTGGGCTGTTCGTCCATTTTGGGACGGGCAGACTAGGTAGCAGGTGACAGGTGCTGTTCTCTTCTCACGATGCTGATATCGAAGACGAGCTAGAGGGTTGCATATTATCTTCTTATATGTACTGGATATTCCGCTGTTTTGTATTCTCTGAGAGATATGTAGTGAGGCTGGATGTATTGACTATGTGGATGCTTGTATTCAACTATTATGGAGTTTTATATGATGTCACTTTGTTCTGTAAAGCTTCACTATACTTATGTTCTATTGTATTTTGTCCATGCGATGTGAGTAATACGATAGATTCTGTTGTTTAAATTCTTACCTTGACAATCGTCCATGGTCGCCTGGCACACTTTACAGCGCTCTATCTCTAGATTCGGTGCAGGGGTCATGGGCGGTCGTCACATGATTTATATCAAAAACAGTAGCCTAGAATTCAAGATAACAGGGTCACACTGATACAAATAACATACACATCTATATACATTCATATACATGCAGAGTCATCTATAAACATCCATATCAAAACAATATTTATCACAGAGTTAAACATGCATCATAATTACTTAAGTTAATTTTAAGTAAAAATGTTACTCACTTGATTAAAGATGAAACAGAGGCAGAGCCTTATTTTGAAAAGATTTTTGAAACTGTTTTGCTTAAGACTGGAATGCCTTATTGATTTAAAAACTGGAGTTGCTGGAGCTTTAGATTTCTTTAAATCTACATGCATGTTGGCTTCCAGGTTGAAAAATGACTGCAAGCAGTTTGAATTGCTTCCAGAGTTGAAAAGAATGCAGCAGTTGTTCTGAGTTGATTCCAGATTTGAGAAAATGAGGGCTGCAGGCTGATTCTTTGATTTGGAAAGAGAAGAATTACAGATTGAAGAATTTGGTTTTGAGGAAGATGTTTACTGATTTCAGATTTTAATTTAGAGAATGTTTGAGAAAGGTATTGATCTGATTTGTTTCAGATTTGTATTTAGAGAAGAAGATTTTGAGTTCTCTTGGTTTTGAAAAAGAATAGAAAGAAATGAAGTGAAGGAAATGTATGTGTTTGTATAAGTGAATTTGTGATTTTAAAAAAAATAAAAGAAAAAGAAAAATGAATAAGACACTTGTCACATTGTTTAATCCATTGCTTAACACATGTTAATTTAAGCCTAATAGGATGACATTTGTATTTTACTTATTTTTATTTATTTAAAAAGTAAATAAAAGCCCTTTTCTTATTTATTTAAATGCTTATCTATATATATCTTTTTAAAGAGAAACAAAAACTAATTATATTTTATACATAAAAGTTTATACAAATATTCTAAAATCCAAAACAATTTAAATATCTATTCTTTTGAATTTCAAAACTTAAATTCAAATTCAAGTTAAATTAGATCCTAAGATTCAATTAAAATATACAATTATTTATCAATTTAAAAATAACAATTCTATAGTCTTTTAAAATCTATTCATACAAAATTAAAAATAATATATTATACTTATTATTTGAAATTAACATATTTGATATTTAAATAATTTATATAAGAGATTATATTATCAAGTAATATTTTAAAAAGAAATAAAACAAACCATTTTTTTTTGTTAATCTTATTTATATTTAAACTTAAGTTAAAATATATTTTAACCAATTTAAACATTTACCTAAAGTATATTTAAAACTATAAAGTTATTTATTTAAATATCTTTGAAAAGTCATATTAAATTAAATCTAAATTTCCAATTTGCCCAAAGCTTACTATTTACAATATATACAAATAAATATATATATTCAAATAGAAAATATCTTATTAACTATTTTAAAAGACTAAATCATCAATTAAATACTTATTTAAATCAGATTATTAAATTAAATTCAGATTTCATTTTCAAAGACCATCAATATCAATTTAATTATTTAACAGGTTATTAAATTGATATTGCTCAAATTTCAGGGATATTACATTAATAATATGAAACAAGATATTAACAATGTAATTGATGAAAGAATGTTGTTTAATTTGAGAAATGATTGAATTAAGTTTGAAACTATAATTAAGTTTGAAATTATTAAACTTTGAAATGATTTAATAATTAAGTTTGAAATAATAATTAAGTTTGAATTTATAATTAAGTTTGAAATGATTTAATAATTAAATTTTGAATTATTTAATAATTAAATAAGATTGAATTATTTAATGATTAAATGGAATTGAACTCTTAAATAAGAAAAATTGAACTTTTGAATAAGTGTATTTTACTTCGTAAATAATTGAAATTGAGATTTTTGATTAAGTAAATTTTTGGAGAATTATTCAAGAAAGTAAATAAGTGAAATTGAATTTCCTTAACAAGAAATGAAATGTGATATTTTTGGAATTAATGTAAGACGTGTAATTGAAAGAATTTGATTTGACGAATTTAATTTAATTCAAAATTGTAAATTTTGATTTAATGAAGTTGAACTTAAGAAATTGACTTAATGGATTGGAAATTAAATAGAATTGATTTGAATGATAAATTTACTTAACGAATATTAAATGAAATCGATAAATGAATTCAAATTGATTTGAATGTAAAAAAAAAATTAAGTTAATTTAAATGATTTCGAAATGAAACTGATATGCGAACTTGAATCAATATTTGAATTGTTTTAAATAGAAATTGAAATTGAATTATAAGATTTTGAAATTGTGAATTTGGAAGTTTTGAAACGTAAATATTGGAAATTGGTTTAGAAAGACAAATGAAATGTTGATTTACGAATTCTATTTGAAATTGAAATTGATTTGGTTTTGAAATAAATAAACGACCAATCGGTGTAATAATTACGAAAGTTATTAAAGAGACCGGAATTCGGTTATGGATATACTCTCTATCTAAACCGAAAACCACTTTAATAACTATACGCGGAGTGATGATCCAGAATGAAGTGGTTGGAATGGTGTTCGTGATGACTGAAGAAAGAGAACGATAATGGATAACCTTGACACTTGTGTCAAATTTGAAATGACTAAAACAGGAGCTGTGCCGGGCCAATGGAGGATTGATACCTCAAGTGGACACACTTCTTCGAACTACTTATACTTGTTGTCGATTGGTGCACCCTTGATTTTGGGAGTGTTGTTTCACGGTGTTGCGGGCGTTGCGGCGTTGCGTTCTCACCAGTCCGGATCAGGCGAACGGTAGTATCACTACCTTGGGTATTGCCTCATGTGCCTTGTCATACTTGTATTCCATTTATGCGCGACCACTAAGATTTTGATTTGTACCTTGAGTATATGGATTGCCCTCTGGTGACTTCCGGTTTTGGGGAAACTACGGTCTTGTATATGCTTTTGGGAATAAAAATGTGTTAAGGGTGGAATGGGCCATGACTTAACGCTATTTTGATATCTTTATTATTACTGATAGACATTATCTACTTATCGTACACTACTACATAGTAGATAGTTTAACGGATCCTTAAAGGATGGTTATTCCAAACATCCTTTGAGTTACTTGTATTTCAATTGCTATTTCACTTGAGTTGGATTTATTAATATAAGAATGTTAATCCTGACTCGAGTGTCTTGTGTTTTTGCTTTACGCTCGGGTCAGACTGAGTGTACCAGTATTCGAGACTCACCTTTGGAGTTGGAGCTTTGCTTGCAGCCATCTATTCTGCTTTCAGCATTCGATGATTCCAGTGATGTATTCTGATTTGTATCTGATGTATCATGTTACTCTTCCGTTGTATCTAGTTTAACTCTGATGTAACTTATATATTTATATAGTAGCTTCATGAACTACTACCTCTTTTATTTCCGCTGCACTTATTACTCTGTGTCTGTGATCTGTGATTATTATTTATTTACTGTATATGTTCAGTTTTGCCAAATTTAAATTAACAACGCGGTATTTTGAGCAATTCAACTCCGGCATGAGTGTCTACCTATACACTTATAATGGACGCGAATGGTTCAAAATGGCGGGTCGTTACAAAACCACTATACTGAATGTGAGAAACAACTCAATGCATACTTGTATGTGAAAACTACGATATAAACTGATATAAAACCAACGTACATATCATACTTTCAAATCAATATGCATTTAAAAATCAATATAATTCACATTATTATAATATATATATATATAAGCTTACAGAACTTTCATAAACGTCAACAGGTTTAATAAAGTATCAATATATATATAAACAATGAGTTTGCATTTTCTTATATAAACTGATATACAAAACCCTAACAAATCAGATTATAACTACTATAACTATACTTTATAAACACCTTACACTTATATTGTGAACAAATATTTAAAGCGTAGTATATACATATAATATAGACATGTGAAACACATACCCTGTAATACATAAAAGTAGGCATAGCTAGATGGAGTTCGAACTGCATGGACTTGGGTTTGGGCAGAAGTTGGCCGCCAAGCCATGGCTTCGGGTTAAGGGCTGTGGGTCGATGGGTAGCTGCTCCAGTCAGGGTGAGGTGTATGGGCAGGCTAATGGTTGAGGAGGAATGAGTGATGCGAAAGGTTGGGAAGGAGAACGGAATACTCGATTGTTTGGCCTAGTGTAGTTGCGACCTAGTGGAGGAAAAATGGCAGGTCCTGTCGGCAACAGGAGGGAGGTGAGGTGGCGGTGAAGTGCAGGCAACATGGAGAGAAGTAGGAAGATGGTGATGCTACATGTAGTGGGAGAAGTGGGAAAATGAAGAGGAGACGTGGCTTTAGGTGAAAATGAAGAGAAATGAACGATGGCAAAGCTTTTGGGTTGGTCTGGAACAAGAGAGGGCATCAGGGAGAAATGAGAAGCTTTGCAAAAACAAAAGAAAGAAAAGAAAAGTGAGAGTTAGGAGAAGAAGTGAATATGGATTCAGAGACTGCTTGAGTTCCTATATAATAAATATCTCATCTGAACTAGGAAAGGAAGAGACAGAGCACGATGATTGAATATATATAAATAAAAGCTATTGTAACGTCAGTGTCGAGATTCAGCTTAGAATTTAAAGTAATAAATTTTTCCTTGGGCAACACGTTTGAGTTTTGAAACGGAAGGAAGAAATAAAGTCAAAATTTATGGTACTGTTACAACGAACAGTTTATTGCTTTCGTCGCGTACCAAACCTCAAAATATAGAAATAAATATACCATAGAGATCAGGACGACGAGACGATCAAAACGGTATATAGATATCGGTGGTATGATCATTCGATCAAAAGTCAATATCGGTACCGAAAATGCTGCTAATATTCCAGAAATAAGAAAAACGGAGCAACAGCGGTCCAAATTTGGAGAAACAAAATATGACGTCTCACTCAGAATATGATTTACAAATTTTCTAAATAAAAATATTCAAGTTTGGAAAACAATTTATTATCATCAAATATTAACTGATATGAATTGAAATAAAATTACACTAGAAAATAAACTTCAATATTATCAAATGAAATTTTACCATTTGATATGTTTTTAAATACGTATCCCAAATATTATATTTTTATTTCAAAATTTTATTATTTAAAATTTCACAAAATTCAATTAATTAAATAAATAAAACCACTAAAATTTAAAGTTCATGGTGCATTTCGTATTAATGGGCATTTGACCGATTCAATCGGGGAGATAACCGGGATACAAATCATTTTTTGTATTGGATACGAAGGAATATATATACTTTTCTATACTTAGCATACTTTTTCACCTTGCTATTTTGTATCCAATCAAAGAAGAGGAAAAAATAAAAAGAGAAGAACTGTTCTTCATCTCCAACCATAACCCGATTACCCAATCTAAATCCCCGAAAACCTTAGGTAAACCACTGATTGGATCATGTTTATAATTGTGAGATTTGATTTTTGTGCCCCTCGTTCACCATACTCACCATCTCCGGCGTCGTTGTTGCCGAAGGATAGCTGAGGTGAAGTGGAGAGCGTTGCCAATGGCGATTTGGAGATTTGGAGAAGGAGGGTAGCTGGAGAGGAAAAAAGGATACAGAGTCACTGAATCCGGATCTGGCTAACTCAGGTGACGATCTCACATCGATGCGAGGGGATGGATGTGGATCGATCTGGATGTATGAAGTCTTAGAGATAATGGATGCGAAGTAATTGTCATAGATCGATTCACTGGATCGCATATGCAATCAATACGAAAAAAGCGTGTCGATGGATGTGGTGGAAAGCAGTTTCCATGATCGAGGCGAAAAGTAGGCATCTGGAACGATGCAGAAGGAATAGTTAGATGATCGATCCGAGGTGAAGCAACTCGTATCGATATGGGGTGAAGCGTCTTCTGATCGATCTGAAGCCAGAGTTCATGAATTGATACAAAAGCACCGTTTTCTGGATCGGTTAGGTGTTGCCGTAGGGAACAAATCGATACGAAGCCATCGATACGAACTGGTGATCGGTCTAACTGTTTTGATCGGTATGAATGTTAGCTTTAGGGAAACAATCCGAAATGAATTATGATGGATACAAATTTCATGACTTTTACTTACTCGAACACTTTATCCCGACGAGCTTTAGCCTTGCATATTTGGACCCGACTGTAGAACTGCATATATGACTATCCTTCAAACCTCGTCGATGGAATTGTGACTTGTTAAAAATAATAAAGTTTAATATGGATCGTTCTCTGAAGTCATAATGGCACGATTGAGATGGACAGCAATGACGGTCGCTCCGGTCGAATCTCGAAGTCTCGTCTCTTTACCATTTCTTAATCCTGTAAAATTTTAGAGTACTGTGTGGAATATGCATGTATATGCCTTTTGTTTGATGATAATAAACATATATACATTCATTTAAATGTATTTGATATTGTACTATTTTATTTTTCGCAGATTAAATAGATATTTGCTGAATAAAATAAATAACACAGAATTTGAATTCAAACGAATATTTTATTCAAACAAATATTTATTACATTTTTGATAGTACAATTTCAAGCTCTCACTATATACATCATTTTTGATCACAATACAATTACATCACGATTTCATAGTTACATCATTTCCTCACTACATATCACTCACACTCGTATTTATCTTCAACTTCATTCCAATGTGAATCCAGCATTTGAGCAATCTGCAGAAATATACATTGACGCAGTAAAATTGAAAATGAAATGTTTTTGCAGTATAAAACAAAAATGTGTTTTTGAAAATATTATTTGCCTCAGTTATTTGGGTTGTTCGTCATCATTTATATTTGAATTCATCACATACGAACATTGTGACATGCACAGTGTATCACTGTACATGCCACAAGGCCGTGCACACCGATATATGTATATACACTTGATATATTTACAGGGACAGTAGAGCACAGGCCAAACCCAGATTATCGGATTCAACTCAGGTGCAATAAAACAATGTCACAACAATCAGTACAAGGTCAAACCCAAGTTTAAAACTGGATTCAACTCAAGTGAGACTCAATATGTACAGCATGAATCAAAGGCGAACCAGATCCACAGCTAACATGACTCAAATGAAACAAAGACCATCAATCAGACTATATGCAAGCAAGATGATGATCAATGTGCAGTA
Source organism: Allium fistulosum (assembly GCA_030737815.1). Taxonomy (NCBI): domain Eukaryota; kingdom Viridiplantae; phylum Streptophyta; class Magnoliopsida; order Asparagales; family Amaryllidaceae; genus Allium; species Allium fistulosum. Next base: position 76,397,724 of record CM060908.1, on the reverse strand, counting down.
CAATGAAGTCAAGACAAGCAAGTGCATCACTAAACCACCAGATCTAACCTTCAAGTTCAAATCATCCAAGTACAAAGGCAAGGCAGTTCAATAATGAAGTATAACTATCAAAGGCATCAAGTGAGACCAGAAGTGTAACCAGACATGAACCAACCAAACAAAGGAACTAGACTTCAAGTCTGACGTGAGCCAAGTACAACTGGAAACCCAAAACTGCACAACAATAAAGACTACAGCAAAAACAGAGTCGACACAAAGTAGGGCAACATCACAAGAAGGCCAAATGAAGACACAGTGCAGACCAAACATATATACAGAGCTCAAGACCAAAATTCACATGACTTTAAGAACAACAAAAACAAAGATGTGTGTGTACAGGAAAACCAGACATGCACATATATATATATATATATCGATGAAGCAGTACAGACAAGTGTACACAGAGCAGTAACAAAGTGTGGACAACAAACAAGTCAATGACAACATGAATACATATACATTTCAATCAACACAGACAAGATGTCGAAGTGATAATATAAATTGATCAAGCCGAAGAAGTCAAGTGAATGAAACGGCAGTTTCATATCAAGTCAAAGTCGAAGTCAACCAAGTCAGTTAAATCACCATCGATCAAAAGAATAGGTTGAACAAGTCGTTGACGAGGTTAATACTCAATGAAAATGCACAGGTATAGGAAGAAACAAAACCAAGTCAGAAAATATCGCAAGTTCAAATTCAATACCGTGATTATCAAGGAATCGAGATATATACAAATATCAAAGCCGTGTCAACCAAGCATAATCAAATATACGAAACTGAAAAGGTCAGAATTCATCATCAACATCCAAACGAAAATCAGTGGCCAGAGAAAAGAATTTGACAAATTCAAATACATATAGACGAATGAATATTCAGGGATTCGAACCCTATAAAAGGATGAACATCATCGGCAAAATATTCATTCGAGTTTTGAGCTAACAGAGAACAATAAACCAATAACTCGAATCACATTCAATCAATCCAAAACCAGCAAAGCAAAAGGAATTCACATACCGGTATCGCAGACGAACTCCAGAGAGAGAGCCGACGCAAAAATCATTGCAAGCCAGAGCTACAACGAAGCCGAAGCTCCAATTTCTACAGCAAAACTAACAAGGGCAAAGCCCTAATTCAGTCGAGCAAGTTGTGAAGAAGATCGAGCTCGTATTCGCCAGAGAATCAACACATCGCCGAAGCCCTAATTTCGAAATTACCATTTTCTTCTCAAAGGGGATCGGGCTAGTAAAATAACAGAAGGGATTGAAGACAAATTGAATCGGGCCGACATTTTTAGTAAATAAAAGGAACGGGCTGAAGTATTATCGAAAATAATTGAAGAGGGCCGGCCTTGTTTTAAATAGAGAGATTCTTTAGTTATTTTATTCTATCTTAGGCCCGGATTATTTTTCTAAGAGCAAAATTAGTCTTCAAGTTTAAGTTTCAATTTTGCTCTGGGGTTAAACGGTATTTCGTTTTTTTTCAGTCTGTATTTTCAAAGTCCAGTCAGAGTGAATCACCACCTAGGGTTTAGGTGTTGTCAGATTGTCTAGTTAGAATTAGTTCAGTGAGCAGGGAGGCTGCGAGTTTGCAAAGCTCTATAGGCGGGAGCAGAGTTTGCGAGTAAACGAAACTCTATAGGCGAAGCAGGGTGTGCGAGTCTGTAGGAGTGTTTGTGAGCGGGAGCGAGTGTCTGCGAGTCTGTCAGAGTGTTTGTAAGCGGGATACTGTTTAATTCTAATAGAAATCTGGGAATGCAGCAGTAGGCAGGGGTTGCCGAAGCTGGGTAAATTCTGTGTGTGATTTACTTTACTGCATATTTTTTTATCTGCATTTTGATTACGTGTTTAATTCGAGAAAATTTGCGATAACCCTATTCACCCCCCCCTCTAGGGTTAATCTAGATCCTACAAGTGGTATCAGAGCCTGGTATTTTTACTTTAACTCTAGAGTCATGAATTCATCGAATAATGCTTTTTCTGAGGGGCAATCTATTGCTAGGCCACCGATGTTTAATGGTAATGATTATGCTTACTGGAAAGTTAGGATGAGTATCTATCTTAGTTCCGTTGATTACGATGTTTGGGATATTATTGAAACTGGCTATAGAGCTCCCACTATAACTGTTGGTGATACTGAGATTCTTAAACCTAAGGATAGATGGGACGCTAATGATAAGAAGTTAAAAACTACTAATGCTAAAGCTATGAATGCTTTGATCTGTGCTCTTGATAAGAATGAATTTAATAGAATTTCTCATTGTACAACAGCACAGGAAATTTGGCACACTCTGGAGGTGACACACGAAGGAACTTCTCAAGTCAAGGAGTCTCGTCTAGCCCTGTTCAGCAATGAATACGAGAACTTTGTAATGGACAAAGGCGAGAGCATAAAGGACATGTTTGGACGCTTCTCAACCTTGGTATACAATGCTAGAGCGCTTGGAAAGGTATTCTCCGAGGTAGAGTTAGTGAGGAAGATACTACGAGTCTTACCGATGAACTTTGAGGCAAAAGTCACAGCAATACAAGAATCAAAAGATCTGAGTAAACTAAGCATGGAGGAGTTGATTGGCAACTTGATGACATATGAGCTTGAGCTAAAATCAAAGGAGGAACGCAACAACTCCGAATCAAAGAAGAAGACGATTGCCTTGAAGAGCAGAGAAGAGAGCGATGATGAAGCAGAAGATCCAACTGAAGAACTTGCAATGGCTGTCAATAATTTTAGAAAATGGTCAAGATTCGGGTCACGCAAGAAGAAAACAAATGGTAATAGGTCAAAAGATTCTGACAGTTCTGATAATGAATTGACCTGTTATAACTGCAATAAGCCTGGCCACATCAAACCAAACTGCCCACTTCTCAAAAACAACAAAGGAAAGAAAAAGAAGAAGAAGGTCTTTGCAGCAACTTGGGATGATGAAGAAGGAGAGGAAGTTTCGAATGATAACTCAGAGGAGGCTAACTTGTGTCTTACGGCAAGATCAGATTCAGAAGAAAGCTCAGTGGAATCAAGATCAGATTCAGAAGCAAGCTCAAAGGATAATGAGGTAAGAAACTATTCTTATAAAGATCTTGTTTATTTGTGCCTCGATCTTACTAAAACTGTTGAAGCTCTTGATTCTAAAAATGAAAAACTGAAATCTGATAGGAAAGAACTTGCCCGTGAAAATTTTAGGTTAGAATCTGAACTTGAAAAAATTCAAAACTTAGAATGTAAAAACTGTAAAGCTTTAGATACAGAATTATCTAAACTGAAAAATAGCTTCGAGGATCTTGAAAAAGAAAACCTGAATCTAAAGGAAACTATTGAAACTAGGAAAAAGGATTTTGTGAATAGATGCACCTCACTTGTGACTGAAAACACGACACTAAAAACCAAAGTCCAAAATCTTGAGAAAACACTGAATAACTTTTCAAGAGGAGAAAAATCATTCAATATGTTATTGGGAAATCAATCTTTTGCTAACAACAGAAAAGGACTAGGTTTTGGGAAAACACAAGTTGATGATAATGCAAAAAGTAAGAGTGTCTTTGCAAGATGTGAAATAATTGACCATCGTGTTGAAAATTGTAGTCATAGGAACAAGAACACAAAATTTATTCAAATTTGGGTTCCAAAGAATTCTACAAACCAATTTCATATCTATTGGAACAAGAATGAAAAGACAAAACAAGTTTGGGTTCCAAAGGGATTGTTTATTCATAATTATTTTGCCACTAACAACCATGGACCTATAAAAAGGTCACAAAAATCTTTTACCGTGTAGGTGTGGTGGCAGGCTAAGGAACAACATTAAATGTTGTCTGGATTCTGGTTGTTCCAGACACACAACGGGCGACAAATCAACGTTCCTTAGCCTAGTATAAAGGTGACAGATTCACAATGGGTAAACAACGAAAGATTATCGTTCAGGTAAAACAGGTAATTGTATTTATTTTCAACCGATAGATAAAATGTGAAAATCTGCACCATAATCTGAATAAAATCAGCCAGTTATGTGATATGTTTTGTGATGTTAATTCTGATCTTTTAATCAATCATCTTTGAGGAGAATTACTTGAAGTAATTATGATGGTTGACAGATTCTGACTAACTTGATATGATCTTACATGACTTGTTCTTATCTATGACTTTGATTTATGCTTAAAAGTTGACCAACCATTTTTCATTGAACTTAATCTGTTTTTTGGTCAAATTATGATGTTGATCCTATGGTTTCTTAATCTGACACTGAGATTTTTTTTTGATGGTTAACACGACTTCAATTTAAAGTCAAGTTTGTTGAAAATGACTCTGAGATAATTTGTTGAAATTTCACAATCTGGTCTATAACATCCAAATGAGTGATATTGAGTCAGATGCAGATTACACTGGTAATGTAGTTGATAGAAAAATTACTAGTGGAACATGATTACATTTTGAGACATTCATTTGCGGCATCATTTTTCAAAGAAAATATCTGCATATCTTTCACTTGAAATATTTTTCATTTTAGCAGAATTTTTCTTAAAAACCCCTTCTAGAAAATAATTTCTTTTGACCTTGTATCAGATTTGTTATTTAAGAAAACTTGATTTTATTGAAATTGATTAACTGATCTGACCCCCTAATAATTATCTAAAAAGATAAATAGTGATTGAAAATAAGATGAGTGTTGATATTAATCATATATTATAACTTGAGAAAGTATATTTAGAAAATTTCTTTAGAAATTTAAACAAGAGTTATAAAAACTTTTTGTTGATAACTATTCCATGATCATTTCTATTTCTATCATCCGTCTATCAACCATCACTCATCAAAAATCAATATAGTATGTTAATTTGTGGTAGTTTAAACAGGGAATCATTTGTGCTTCAATTTTATTATATTTCTAACAATAAAATCCAAAATATTCACTCTCATTTAAAAGTCCTCACGGTTATGCATGGGTGAATTACTTGGATTTTTGATTTTGTGCTTCCATGCTCATTTAAAAGTCCTCACGGTTATGCATGTATGGAACGCATATCAAAATTAATTGATTAAATAGACAAGTTGATTCTAATCCCATTTAAAAGTCCTCACGGTTATGCGTGGTTAGAAGATACTTGAATTCATTTTTTAAAAATTTGGAATACTACTAATCTCATTTAAAAGTCCTAACGGTTATGCATGGTTAGTAGATATTCAAATCTCCTGAAATAAATATACCACAAATAGACACAACTATATGGTTTTATTTGATGAAATCATTCATATCATTCTAAAGTGGAATATGCATCAATTAAAGTATTTATGATTTTTGTTTGATTTTCTTATTGAAATTAATATTTATACTCGATTGAGCTTTAATATTGTATTAATGTCTACCACTATATCTCTACTTTTCTATTACTATTATTTTTTTGCTGATAACAAAAGGGGGAGAGAAAAGTTAAGATTTTGAAAATAAAGGTCAAAGATTTTCTAATTGCATTAAGGCTCATTTGAATTCTTTATTCTCATGCATATATGTAGGGGGAGTATTGTGTAGAAAGAGAGCATTCAAATATGGGGAGCAAACTGAATAATCAAATACATTTAATATAGTCAAAATCTTAAATATATGTTTGTTATCATCAAAAGGGGGAGATTGTGGAATATGCATGTATATGCCTTTTGTTTGATGATAATAAACATATATACATTCATTTAAATGTATTTGATATTGTACTATTTTATTTTTCGCAGATTAAATAGATATTTGCTGAATAAAATAAATAACACAGAATTTGAATTCAAACGAATATTTTATTCAAACAAATATTTATTACATTTTTGATAGTACAATTTCAAGCTCTCACTATATACATCATTTTTGATCACAATACAATTACATCACGATTTCATAGTTACATCATTTCCTCACTACATATCACTCACACTCGTATTTATCTTCAACTTCATTCCAATGTGAATCCAGCATTTGAGCAATCTGCAGAAATATACATTGACGCAGTAAAATTGAAAATGAAATGTTTTTGCAGTATAAAACAAAAATGTGTTTTTGAAAATATTATTTGCCTCAGTTATTTGGGTTGTTCGTCATCATTTATATTTGAATTCATCACATACGAACATTGTGACATGCACAGTGTATCACTGTACATGCCACAAGGCCGTGCACACCGATATATGTATATACACTTGATATATTTACAGGGACAGTAGAGCACAGGCCAAACCCAGATTATCGGATTCAACTCAGGTGCAATAAAACAATGTCACAACAATCAGTACAAGGTCAAACCCAAGTTTAAAACTGGATTCAACTCAAGTGAGACTCAATATGTACAGCATGAATCAAAGGCGAACCAGATCCACAGCTAACATGACTCAAATGAAACAAAGACCATCAATCAGACTATATGCAAGCAAGATGATGATCAATGTGCAGTACAATGAAGTCAAGACAAGCAAGTGCATCACTAAACCACCAGATCTAACCTTCAAGTTCAAATCATCCAAGTACAAAGGCAAGGCAGTTCAATAATGAAGTATAACTATCAAAGGCATCAAGTGAGACCAGAAGTGTAACCAGACATGAACCAACCAAACAAAGGAACTAGACTTCAAGTCTGACGTGAGCCAAGTACAACTGGAAACCCAAAACTGCACAACAATAAAGACTACAGCAAAAACAGAGTCGACACAAAGTAGGGCAACATCACAAGAAGGCCAAATGAAGACACAGTGCAGACCAAACATATATACAGAGCTCAAGACCAAAATTCACATGACTTTAAGAACAACAAAAACAAAGATGTGTGTGTACAGGAAAACCAGACATGCACATATATATATATATCGATGAAGCAGTACAGACAAGTGTACACAGAGCAGTAACAAAGTGTGGACAACAAACAAGTCAATGACAACATGAATACATATACATTTCAATCAACACAGACAAGATGTCGAAGTGATAATATAAATTGATCAAGCCGAAGAAGTCAAGTGAATGAAACGGCAGTTTCATATCAAGTCAAAGTCGAAGTCAACCAAGTCAGTTAAATCACCATCGATCAAAAGAATAGGTTGAACAAGTCGTTGACGAGGTTAATACTCAATGAAAATGCACAGGTATAGGAAGAAACAAAACCAAGTCAGAAAATATCGCAAGTTCAAATTCAATACCGTGATTATCAAGGAATCGAGATATATACAAATATCAAAGCCGTGTCAACCAAGCATAATCAAATATACGAAACTGAAAAGGTCAGAATTCATCATCAACATCCAAACGAAAATCAGCGGCCAGAGAAAAGAATTTGACAAATTCAAATACATATAGACGAACGAATATTCAGGGATTCGAACCCTATAAAAGGATGAACATCATCGGCAAAATATTCATTCGAGTTTTGAGCTAACAGAGAACAATAAACCAATAACTCGAATCACATTCAATCAATCCAAAACCAGCAAAGCAAAAGGAATTCACATACCGGTATCGCAGACGAACTCCAGAGAGAGAGCCGACGCAAAAATCATTGCAAGCCAGAGCTACAACGAAGCCGAAGCTCCAATTTCTCCAGCAAAACTAACAAGGGCAAAGCCCTAATTCAGTCGAGCAAGTTGTGAAGAAGATCGAGCTCGTATTCGCCAGAGAATCAACACATCGCCGAAGCCCTAATTTCGAAATTGCCATTTTCTTCTCAAAGGGGATCGGGCTAGTAAAATAACAGAAGGGATTGAAGACAAATTGAATCGGGCCGACATTTTTAGTAAATAAAAGGAACGGGCTGAAGTATTATCGAAAATAATTGAAGAGGGCCGGCCTTGTTTTAAATAGAGAGATTCTTTAGTTATTTTATTCTATCTTAGGCCCGGATTATTTTTCTAAGAGCAAAATTAGTCTTCAAGTTTAAGTTTCAATTTTGCTCTGGGGTTAAACGGTATTTCGTTTTTTTCAGTCTGTATTTTCAAAGTCCAGTCAGAGTGAATCACCACCTAGGGTTTATGTGTTGTCAGATTGTCTAGTTAGAATTAGTTCAGTGAGCAGGGAGGCTGCGAGTTTGCAAAGCTCTATAGGCGGGAGCAGAGTTTGCGAGTAAACGAAACTCTATAGGCGGAGCAGGGTGTGCGAGTCTGTAGGAGTGTTTGTGAGCGGGAGCGAGTGTCTGCGAGTCTGTCAGAGTGTTTGTAAGCGGGATACTGTTTAATTCTAATAGAAATCTGGGAATGCAGCAGTAGGCAGGGGTTGCCGAAGCTGGGTAAATTCTGTGTGTGATTTACTTTACTGCATATTTTTTTATCTGCATTTTGATTACGTGTTTAATTCGAGAAAATTTGCGATAACCCTATTCACCCCCCCCCCCTCTAGGGTTAATCTAGATCCTACATACTGTGCAGCACTTCACTACACAACACGATCACTCACTTTGCACTGGTGGGATATGGGTTTTTTACCATCTAATAGTGGTTTTTACTGAGTTCAATAGCTATGGATCCTGGAAGCTCAGAACAGCAAGAAGCTCAAAGTCCTTTATTCTCTAGAATAGATATGCCGGACGTCCCGGCTGATATAGTGAATTCTGCTCCGGATGAGCTGCCGGATGCAGTGGTGATAATAAATCTAGTACATTCTGTCCAGTCCAAGATTACTGAAGAGGTGCTAGGTAGAATTTATCTTAGGCATCGGTTGTCTTTTGAAGAAGTCCGGCTACCAGGTCCGGAAGATAGAGCACACTATCCCCCGGAGGGATTCATCGCATGCAACAGTTTATGTGCTGGGCTGGAACAATGCCTCCATTAAACCAATTCATTAGGGACATGCTATTTTATCTAAGGATCGCGCCTTCTCAACTTCATACGAACGGATACGCACTTCTCAACAGCTTGTACATAATATTTATGGAATGTGTAACGACCCGACTTTTTCTCCACAAAAAGTCGTATCATTAATAAGAAAGAAAGGGGTAGAAAATAGAAAAGAAGAGAAGAAAGAAAGAAACAACAACAACGATCTCACAGCGGAACGAATAAATTATATTAATAACATATACTATTACATAGTATACAACACTTTACAGAGTTACACAGCATATACATCACTTACTAGACAGTTATAACATCTGTCTAGACATTACAACTCAATACACTACAGAGATACAGACACAGCGGAACTACTATATATATCTACAACGCTGAAGCCTCCTGCTCCATTGCTCCTCCACAATTCGTCAAAGCTAAACCTGAATCCCTTGGCTACTCGTAAAAATTTGAGTACCCAAGAGTTTATAAAACAGAAATAAACAACTTGGGTCAGACATGGGTCTGGTGTGAGTAACAGGTTAAACTTGCTTAACTTCAAAACATTTTGAAAGAAAAGGTATCGCGTAAGACTCCCCACAAATAAACATGGTTAAGTTTTTACCTTACGCTAACCAAAACATTTTATAGGAAATTTGATTTTATTATAATAGGGTCTAGGGTTTTCAAGTAAAATACAGAAATAGCTGAAATGCTTACATCTCACATTCCAACATAGTTGGGCACAACTAATACGTACGGCACTTATTGGAGTTTGGATTCCATATAATGGCAGGGCTACTGGGGTACCGCCCGTCACAGTACGTGGCCTAGATCACCGTACCGAGGAGTACGCCCGCTCCCCTGCAACACAAAGCCGGAACCATCCCTTACTGGATAATTCCGAACAAGATAACCCCATAGTTGGCGCGACCAACCACACACTAAGCCGAATGAAAAGAAAAGGGACTTCTAGACAGGGATCTATCTTGCTCTCAGTGGGTGCTACCCACGAAGCCTTGCTGCACCTCCCCTGTTTTAGCCATTCCCGGTTGATGAGGCTTGAGGTTACGATTACCTTTAATCAGAACATATCACTTAGAATGCTCATCGACCGCCTGACGATGTGCTGAAAGCATTCAATCCATACAAGTTCGTTCCGGGTTCGAACGAAACCGAAGGCATTATCTCGTTACACTCGTTTTGGAATCACCCTCAGAGTTAACGACAATAACCCTTGCACTCTAAATCTTCATCTTCACTTGAGATTCACGACCTATCGTTAATTTGGATCGATGTGGTATTCGGGTCTCTAGACCTGGAATACCGGTATACGGAAACCCGATCCCGGTCTCATCGAAATCCAAAACGTATCAAATAAGGGCCAAGTTGTTTTAAGGTTAAAACAATTCAATTCTTATCTATATACACAAAGATAGATAATTCAATAGATAATCTACATTATCATCCCAAACAGATAATTCACATTATCATTATAATTCAACCAAACATCCATATCATATATCAATCATATCTCATCAGAGATATCAAACAATGAAATACATTCAATCTCATTCATCCATCCTTAAGCAATGATTTATATCATCTAATTAATTTAAAGCGAATTAAACTAATTACTTTATTCTATAAATCCTGCTTACTTAATTATTAATTAAACCAATTAATTAATCATTCTCTAAGTATCCATCTTAATTAATCATTTCTGATTAATAATCCTTTAATCACTTTAAGTAATTAATTCTTAATTAATTTCACAAATTAATTAACTTAAACCATTACAGTAATTAATCTTTAATTACATCATTAATTAATTAACTATATTTAATTACATTAATCCTTAATTAATTACAATTAATTAATTACTTTAATCACTTATTATTTTTTTAACTAATCTTAATTAATCAATCCTTAATTACATCATTAATTTTATTAATTAATGATCCTTAATTACCCTTAATTAATTATCTTATTTAAATTAATTACATTTAATAATTAATTAGTCACATTTATTAATCACCTTTGATTAATCTCATTTAGTAATTAACTTCCCTTAATTACTCCACTTCATAAATTAATTACTCCTTAATTAATTATCCTTTAATTAATCCCTTGATTAATTATTCAAAAGTAATTACCTCAAATTACCTTTATTATTAAATCATCTTCAGTTAATTACATCCAGTAATTACCTTTAATTACTTTCCTAAGTAATTATACTTTCACTAATTACATTTAAGTAATTATCAAATTTCCAAATCATTATGTTAAATTAATTTAACTAATTAATTTAAACTTATCAAATTTATTTAATTAATTACCTTAAGTAATTAATTTCTTTAATTGCTTTCATTAAGTAATTTATACTTAACCAATTTATATTAATTAATTAATCTAATTGATTATCAAAAATTAATCACATTAATTAATTATTTAATAATTCCTAATTAATGATCTCTCATTAATTATTAACAATCCTTTAATTACTTTCTTTAAGAAATTTAGCTTTAATCAACTATTTATTAATTACAACTTAATAATTTCTTAATTACCAATTAATTTCTAATTACTAAATTAATTGCTAAATTAATCTTTAAATTAAAGTATTAACCTTTAACTACTTTAATTATTATTTACAAAAGCTTTGAAATAATTTACCTTTAAATCTTTCTTTTATTTCATTTCAAATTAATGATTTAAATTTGAATAACAAATTTAACTTTAACCAAGACTTAAATCAAATTTACCAAAATCTTTTTAAATCTAAATGTTAAGAACACTTAACATTTATAAAGAAAATTTATAAGATTTTAAACCCATTCATTAAAATTCAAACCCTTTTAAAATTATTCTTTTAAATATTTAAGTTGTTAAATAAAAACTCATTTATTTCACAACTGGAATTCAAGTTTAAATTTGAATCCACATTTAAAAATTTGATTTTTAAACTCTGTTTAAATTTAAAAACAAACAGGCTCTATAACCTGTAACACTTCAATTAACCCGAGCCTTATATCAAAATACCCGAGACAATCTACAGAAATCCCGAGACCAGCTTCGAGTTTTCCCTTCCCCACTTTAATAAACTTTGTTATGTTTAAAAAATCTTTAAAAACAGTTATACTACACGAGTCCCTCTGAAAACAACTCGAGCCAGAACCTAACTATCACGAGCACGACTTCGAGTCAACTCATCAACCTACTCGAGAACATCTGCTTCTTCCTCAAACCAAACAATCAATGCCTGATACAAACGTGCACGTGCACAGATCAACCCAGCTTCTCCGATCACCTACGACCACTTCCGCATGTCGACGATCAACCCCCAATTATATTACGACCATCAGAATCTCGATCAACACTCGAATTCGAATTCGAGTAACCCACCACAACCACGAACAGGAACCAAAGCCTGGAAAATCCCTCGACCACCCGCCTCTGATCATCTGAACGTCAGAGCCTCCGGCCACGACCTCCTTAACACCCTCACTTCCAGTTCCCAGAATATTGTGGCACTCGATCTACCAGAAACGCCGGGGTGTTTAAAACTTCTGACCATTCAAAAACTAGGGCTACAGATTTAAATCGACTACCATCGCCACCATCGTACATTGATGATCTTTTTGGCATTTTTCCCGACCTCTACGATCGTTCCACTTCCTCCTCTAAAGACCACGACCCTTCAGATTGCATCGATCGCCAGAATTTGATCGATTTCCAATTTCCGTTCATACTAACATATCTCAATATTTACAAACTTAAAAATTGTGATTTTTCTTTTAAAAATCATAATTTGGTTTAAAGATTCAATTTAAAGTCCTGGAATGCTAAATTATCATATTTGAATTTTATACAAACTTAAACTTCCCTGTTCCCCTTTTTATTTACAGAGTAATTTTTTTATTTTACTTTAACTTAATAGACTTTTAAACACTAACCCATGATTTAAACAAACAATAATGTTTGATTCCTAAGTTTTAAATAAAGATCAGATAAAGGATAAGGAGTTTTTTGATTAAAACTTAAGCTATTGACTAAGAACAGGCAGAAATAATACAACAATCAAACATGCATCCATCCATATATATACATAAAAATTCAATCATATATATCTACTCAATACATATTTCATTCCAGAAATCCATATGTAAACAGATATCATATACTTTAGTTTAAAATGAATGTTACTCACTAATTTTAAATTGAAGAACAGGGCAAATAACAGACATGCATAGCAACCTATTTATCTACAAACATGCACAGAGATTTTCTAAAGAAAATATACTCACAGACAAAACTTTATTTCCAGAGATAAGCATGCAACCAGATTTCAATACTTAAGCTTTATAAAAAAAAGGGGTTACTCACCATTTAAAGAAGAGCAGATCTTAAATTTGAAACTGCTTTGAAAATCCTTTAAATGCTTTTAAACTGAGATGCCTTTGCTCTTTAAAACTTTTAAACTTGAATATTCGATGTGCTTTGAAAACTTGAATTGCCAGCTTTAGTTTGAAGAGATTGCAGTTGCATGCATGCTCTAATTTTCCAGATTTTCTTGCTTCCAGAAAAGAAATTGCAGGTTTTGTTTTGATTCCAGATTTACAAATGTGGCTAAAAAGCTTTGTCTTTGATTTGAATATGAATTACAGGATATTGATTTTGAAAATGCAGGCTAGTGGTTTAAGGAAGATGTTTTGCAGATTTGAAAAAGAATTTGCAGTCTTTTGTTTCCAGATTGAACAGATCTTATTTTTTTGTTTGAGGAGTTGATTACTAATTTGTTTTTTGGAGAATTATGTTTGATTACTGATTTAGTTTGAGAGGAGAATTGATTTGAGCTTCAGATTTCTTTTTGAGAATTTTGTTTACAGGCTGAAGTTTCTTATCTTTTGAATTGAAGAGGATAGGAAAAAGAGAATGAGATGAGAGTATATGCTTATATAAGTTAATTTGTAGTTTATTAAAAATAAAAGAAAATTAAATTAAAAACTTGACATTTGTCATATAGAGTTGTAAATAAATTTACACTTGTTACTATATAGCCTTAGAGATTTACACTTGTCTTTTAAGTAATACTTATTTATTTTAAATGTTAATAAAAGCCTTTTCTTAATTTATTTAAATTCCTATCTATTTATAACTTACTTTTAAAAGAAAATAAAATCAATTATATATATAAATAAAAGTTTATACATATAATTTAAAATCCAAAACTATTTATAACAACACATTCAATTTCTTTAAAATCTATTTATCTATATATAAAACAATATATTAATATGGTATTTTATATTTTAAAATCATATTTATTAAGCAATATTTAAAAAGAAAATAAAATAACCTTATTATTAACCTTACTTAAAACCATATAGTTATTTGTTTAAATAGCTTTGAAAAGCTTAATATTAAATAAATCATAATTTCCAAACTATCAAAATGTATATTAGAAATTTAAAAACAAGATTTTATTTATTAAATTTCAAACCAAAGCTTATCTATTTACAATATATACACTCATATATATACATTATAAATAGAAATCATTTTATTAGTTTTTAAAAGATAAAATTCACTAATTAAATATTCATTTAATTAGATTATCAAATTTATTATCAAAGATTATCAAATCAATTTAATTATTTAAACAGATTATTAAATTGATATTGCCCATAAATTCCGGGATATTACATTCCTCCCTCCTTAAAATAATTTCGTCCCCGAAATTTAAAACAAAGGTAATTTAATAATCTATTTAAATCACAAACAAATACTATCATCTATATGCTAACAACCATAGCAACCAATTTACCCAATCAAACAATTCTAATTATCCAGACAAAATTCTGGATAAAATTTCCTCGAGTTTTCCCAAGTATATATATATACCAGGATACTCGCTCTACAAAATCCAAACAATCAATACTACTAAGCTACAGAACTTCTACTTATCTAGATCTACAGAACTAAACAAGATATCAGACTACAGACGAGTCTGACTCATCAATCAAATCCTCCAGAACAGCTGGTTCCACAACCAGAGATAGATCAAACACGTACTCCCTCAGAGATACATGAAACACATCGAATCCCAGTTATCCAAACTAACAATTTAATCCAGTAGATCAAAGCACTTATCCAAATTTGAATACAGAAAAGATCCAAAACAACTCGGAGCTGACTTCCCAGACTTACCCACTCTTATAGCTCCCTTTTACCAGAGAAAACTTCAACAACAACGAAGTCTCCAACTTCGAATTCCAAATTCCTCCGTCTCTTCAGACGATCTCGGGCTACCTATAAATCCTTCCTGATCAACTCAACCTTCGCCGATGCTTCTAGAAACAAACAGGACCAAAAATAACTCAACCAATGATCCTCTCAAGATCTACCCAATCCAAAACACAACTCTACTACCATCAGTAGACTGAACTAACTTCTCCTATCTGGAAAAGACAAACAGGAGCACTCGCCAAACTGCTTCCGCTACACCACTCTGATCTGGAGTAGATAAGAATGCTGATGAAGAACACAAGCACAAACTGGACAACACATCCCAGAAAATCTCAGATAACTCAAGAGAACACTCAAACAATCGCAAGTCTCTTTTGCGATCAACTCGACCTAACTCCAAAGAAACTGTTCTCCCTTTACCAATCAGAACAGCTTATACTTAACTATCCAATCCATCGAAGAAATGGATCCTCTCTGCTGCTTCTGAACTCCTTCTTCAGAAAACTGCTCATCCAGGAAAACTTACTGCCAACACACAGAATACTCCGAGCTGCACCGCTGCCACAGATGCCAAAGACTTCCTTACCAAAGCTTTTCGAGAAACTCGAACTTCAAACCAAACAGAATCACTATGCTGAACTCAGCCACAACACCGAAGCAGACACACTTCCACAACTTGTTCCAAAGAAAACATCTTCGGGAACATCCATAGTCACTGCGTCTCATCACACAGCTACTATTACCTGAGATACCATCACTCGCTTCTGTTCTCCGACAGATCCAACTCTACCCATCCAAACTTCAAAGATGAACTCCGAACCTTAACAGGTTTTCTTCAGAGATCGATGAAATCCTCACAATTGCAAAGTTCACTCGAGACGGTATTAGGTCTACAGTCTCGACAGATACACTTCCAACCTCAACACTCAGACTCCTAATCCTAGATGATAAATTATTATCATCTCAACCAATCATTACAAATACCATATATATTTAAAATGATACTTTTTATATATAGAAAATATATCTGGGTAAAATTATTTCACCTTTCCTTTTAAAACAATATTGTGTCCATTGGCCTGGTCCAAGTGTTTAGAGATCCCTATCAATAACGTTAGCTACTCGTATTGACCAGAATCCATATACCACCCAACCGATCAATTAACACAATATAAAATCATTTTATATAACTAACAAATACGCGCTCTCGTATATATATACTCAGACTCAATCAGGTTGCTACAGATCCTATCTCTAATGAACAATCCTTCCGAACCTAGGTATTCACTCAACCTAGTGTTCTGATATTCACTTAACCAAAAGCTTAGGCATTCGCTCAACCTATGCTCTGATACCAACTGTAACGACCCGACTTTTTCTCCACAAAAAGTCGTATCATTAATAAGAAAGAAAGGGGTAGAAAATAGAAAAGAAGAGAAGAAAGAAAGAAACAACAACAACGATCTCACAGCGGAACGAATAAATTATATTAATAACATATACTATTACATAGTATACAACACTTTACAGAGTTACACAGCATATACATCACTTACTAGACAGTTATAACATCTGTCTAGACATTACAACTCAATACACTACAGAGATACAGACACAGCGGAACTACTATATATATCTACGACGCTGAAGCCTCCTGCTCCATTGCTCCTCCACAATTCGTCAAAGCTAAACCTGAATCCCTTGGCTACTCGTAAAAATTTGAGTACCCAAGAGTTTATAAAACAGAAATAAACAACTTGGGTCAGACATGGGTCTGGTGTGAGTAACAGGTTAAACTTGCTTAACTTCAAAACCTTTTGAAAGAAAAGGTATCGCGTAAGACTCCCCACAAATAAACATGGGTAAGTTTTTACCTTACGCTAACCAAAACATTTTATAGGAAATTTGATTTTATTATAATAGGGTCTAGGGTTTTCAAGTAAAATACAGAAATAGCTGAAATGCTTACATCTCACATTCCAACATAGTTGGGCACAACTAATACGTACGGCACTTATTGGAGTTTGGATTCCATATAATGGCAGGGCTACTAGGGTACCGCCCGTCACAGTACGTGGCCTAGATCACCGTACCAAGGAGTACGCCCGCTCCCCTGCAACACAAAGCCGGAACCATCCCTTACTGGATAATTCCGAACAAGATAACCCCGTAGTTGGCGCGACCAACCACACACTAAGCCGAATGAAAAGAAAAGGGACTTCTAGACAGGGATCTATCTTGCTCTCAGTGGGTGCTACCCACGAAGCCTTGCTGCACCTCCCCTGTTTTAGCCATTCCTGGTTGATGAGGCTTGAGGTTACGATTACCTTTAATCAAAACATATCACTTAGAATGCTCATCGACCGCCTGACGATGTGCTGAAAGCATTCAATCCATACAAGTTCGTTCCGGGTTCGAACGAAACCGAAGGCATTATCTCGTTACACTCGTTTTGGAATCACCCTCAGAGTTAACGACAATAACCCTTGCACTCTAAATCTTCATCTTCACTTGAGATTCACGACCTATCGTTAATTTGGATCGATGTGGTATTCGGGTCTCCAGACCTGGAATACCGGTATACGGAAACCCGATCCCGGTCTCATCGAAATCCAAAACGTATCAAATAAGGGCCAAGTTGTTTTAAGGTTAAAATAATTCAATTCTTATCTATATACACAAAGATAGATAATTCAATAGATAATCTACATTATCATCCCAAACAGATAATTCACATTATCATTATAATTCAACCAAACATCCATATCATATATCAATCATATCTCATCAGAGATATCAAACAATGAAATACATTCAATCTCATTCATCCATCCTTAAGCAATGATTTATATCATCTAATTAATTTAAAGTGAATTAAACTAATTACTTTATTCTATAAATCCTGCTTACTTAATTATTAATTAAACCAATTAATTAATCATTCTCTAAGTATCCATCTTAATTAATCATTTCTGATTAATAATCCTTTAATCACTTTAAGTAATTAATTCTTAATTAATTTCACAAATTAATTAACTTAAACCATTACAGTAATTAATCTTTAATTACATCATTAATTAATTAACTATATTTAATTACATTAATCCTTAATTAATTACAATTAATTAATTACTTTAATCACTTATTATTTTTTTAACTAATCTTAATTAATCAATCCTTAATTACATCATTAATTTTATTAATTAATGATCCTTAATTACCCTTAATTAATTATCTTATTTAAATTAATTACATTTAATAATTAATTAGTCACATTTATTAATCACCTTTGATTAATCTCATTTAGTAATTAACTTCCCTTAATTACTCCACTTCATAAATTAATTACTCCTTAATTAATTATCCTTTAATTAATCCCTTGATTAATTATTCAAAAGTAATTACCTCAAATTACCTTTATTATTAAATCATCTTCAGTTAATTACATCCAGTAATTACCTTTAATTACTTTCCTAAGTAATTATACTTTCACTAATTACATTTAAGTAATTATCAAATTTCCAAATCATTATGTTAAATTAATTTAACTAATTAATTTAAACTTATCAAATTTATTTAATTAATTACCTTAAGTAATTAATTTCTTTAATTGCTTTCATTAAGTAATTTATACTTAACCAATTTATATTAATTAATTAATCTAATTGATTATCAAAAATTAATCACATTAATTAATTATTTAATAATTCCTAATTAATGATCTCTCATTAATTATTAACAATCCTTTAATTACTTTCTTTAAGAAATTTAGCTTTAATCAACTATTTATTAATTACAACTTAATAATTTCTTAATTACCAATTAATTTCTAATTACTAAATTAATTGCTAAATTAATCTTTAAATTAAAGTATTAACCTTTAACTACTTTAATTATTATTAACAAAAGCTTTGAAATAATTTACCTTTAAATCTTTCTTTTATTTCATTTCAAATTAATGATTTAAATTTGAATAACAAATTTAACTTTAACCAAGACTTAAATCAAATTTACCAAAATCTTTTTAAATCTAAATGTTAAGAACACTTAACATTTATAAAGAAAATTTATAAGATTTTAAACCCATTCATTAAAATTCAAACCCTTTTAAAATTATTCTTTTAAATATTTAAGTTGTTAAATAAAAACTCATTTATTTCACAACTGGAATTCAAGTTTAAATTTGAATCCACATTTAAAAATTTGATTTTTAAACTCTGTTTAAATTTAAAAACAAACAGGCTCTATAACCTGTAACACTTCAATTAACCCGAGCCTTATATCAAAATACCCGAGACAATCTACAGAAATCCCGAGACCAGCTTCGAGTTTTCCCTTCCCCTCTTTAATAAACTTTGTTATGTTTAAAAAATCTTTAAAAACAGTTATACTACACGAGTCCCTCTGAAAACAACTCGAGCCAGAACCTAACTATCACGAGCACGACTTCGAGTCAACTCATCAACCTACTCGAGAACATCTGCTTCTTCCTCAAACCAAACAATCAATGCCTGATACAAACGTGCACGTGCACAGATCAACCCAGCTTCTCCGATCACCTACGACCACTTCCGCATGTCGACGATCAACCCCCAATTATATTACGACCATCAGAATCTCGATCAACACTCGAATTCGAATTCGAGTAACCCACCACAACCACGAACAGGAACCAAAGCCTGGAAAATCCCTCGACCACCCGCCTCTGATCATCTGAACGTCAGAGCCTCCGGCCACGACCTCCTTAACACCCTCACTTCCAGTTCCCAGAATATTGTGGCACTCGATCTACCAGAAACGCCGGGGTGTTTAAAACTTCTGACCATTCAAAAACTAGGGCTACAGATTTAAATCGACTACCATCGCCACCATCGTACATTGATGATCTTTTTGGCATTTTTCCCGACCTCTACGATCGTTCCACTTCCTCCTCTAAAGACCACGACCCTTCAGATTGCATCGATCGCCAGAATTTGATCGATTTCCAATTTCCGTTCATACTAACATATCTCAATATTTACAAACTTAAAAATTGTGATTTTTCTTTTAAAAATCATAATTTGGTTTAAAGATTCAATTTAAAGTCCTGGAATGCTAAATTATCATATTTGAATTTTATACAAACTTAAACTTCCCTGTTCCCCTTTTATTTACAGAGTAATTTTTTTATTTTACTTTAACTTAATAGACTTTTAAACACTAACCCATGATTTAAACAAACAATAATGTTTGATTCCTAAGTTTTAAATAAAGATCAGATAAAGGATAAGGAGTTTTTTGATTAAAACTTAAGCTATTGACTAAGAACAGGCAGAAACAATACAACAATCAAACATGCATCCATCCATATATATACATAAAAATTCAATCATATATATCTACTCAATACATATTTCATTCCAGAAATCCATATGTAAACAGATATCATATACTTTAGTTTAAAATGAATGTTACTCACTAATTTTAAATTGAAGAACAGGGCAAATAACAGACATGCATAGCAACCTATTTATCTACAAACATGCACAGAGATTTTCTAAAGAAAATATACTCACAGACAAAACTTTATTTCCAGAGATAAGCATGCAACCAGATTTCAATACTTAAGCTTTATAAAAAAAAGGGGTTACTCACCATTTAAAGAAGAGCAGATCTTAAATTTGAAACTGCTTTGAAAATCCTTTAAATGCTTTTAAACTGAGATGCCTTTGCTCTTTAAAACTTTTAAACTTGAATATTCGATGTGCTTTGAAAACTTGAATTGCCAGCTTTAGTTTGAAGAGATTGCAGTTGCATGCATGCTCTAATTTTCCAGATTTTCTTGCTTCCAGAAAAGAAATTGCAGGTTTTGTTTTGATTCCAGATTTACAAATGTGGCTAAAAAGCTTTGTCTTTGATTTGAATATGAATTACAGGATATTGATTTTGAAAATGCAGGCTAGTGGTTTGAGGAAGATGTTTTGCAGATTTGAAAAAGAATTTGCAGTCTTTTGTTTCCAGATTGAACAGATCTTATTTTTTTGTTTGAGGAGTTGATTACTAATTTGTTTTTTGGAGAATTATGTTTGATTACTGATTTAGTTTGAGAGGAGAATTGATTTGAGCTTCAGATTTCTTTTTGAGAATTTTGTTTACAGGCTGAAGTTTCTTATCTTTTGAATTGAAGAGGATAGGAAAAAGAGAATGAGATGAGAGTATATGCTTATATAAGTTAATTTGTAGTTTATTAAAAATAAAAGAAAATTAAAATTAAAAACTTGACATTTGTCATATAGAGTTGTAAATAAATTTACACTTGTTACTATATAGCCTTAGAGATTTACACTTGTCTTTTAAGTAATACTTATTTATTTTAAATGTTAATAAAAGCCTTTTCTTAATTTATTTAAATGCCTATCTATTTATAACTTACTTTTAAAAGAAAATAAAATCAATTATATATATAAATAAAAGTTTATACATATAATTTAAAATCCAAAACTATTTATAACAACACATTCAATTTCTTTAAAATCTATTTATCTATATATAAAACAATATATTAATATGGTATTTTATATTTTAAAATCATATTTATTAAGCAATATTTAAAAAGAAAATAAAATAACCTTATTATTAACCTTACTTAAAACCATATAGTTATTTGTTTAAATAGCTTTGAAAAGCTTAATATTAAATAAATCATAATTTCCAAACTATCAAAATGTATATTAGAAATTTAAAAACAAGATTTTATTTATTAAATTTCAAACCAAAGCTTATCTATTTACAATATATACACTCATATATATACATTATAAATAGAAATCATTTTATTAGTTTTTAAAAGATAAAATTCACTAATTAAATATTCATTTAATTAGATTATCAAATTTATTATCAAAGATTATCAAATCAATTTAATTATTTAAACAGATTATTAAATTGATATTGCCCATAAATTTCGGGATATTACAGAATGTCTCCTTCGTCCCCCGACTGTCAACGAGGTCAGATATTTATTCAATGTGAAGAGTCGGGTAGATAATGTAACATCCCAATATTTTCAACCATTCGCATCCGCACATGTCAGACTTGAATTTCTCAAAATATCAGATTGTTAAATTATAATTGTAACGACCCGATATTTTGGACCATTCGCATCCATTATAAGTGTATAGGTAGACACTCATGCCGGAATTGAATTGCTCAAAATACCGCGTTGTTAATATAAATTTGGCAAAACTGAACATATAGAGTAAATAAATATAATCACAGATCACAGACATAGAGTAATAAATGCAGCGGAAATAAAAGAGATAGTAGTTCATGAAGCTACTACATGAATATATAAGATACATCAGAGTTTACAACAGAAGAGTAATACGATACATCAGAGTTAAACCAGATACAACGGAAGAGTAACACGATACATCAGATACAAATCAGAATACATCACTGGAATCATCGAATACTGAAAGCAGAATAGCTGGTTGGATCTTCAAGCAAAGCTCCAACTTCAAAGGTGAGTCTCGAATACTGGTACACTCAGTCTGACCCGAGCGTAAAGCAAAAACACAAGACACCCGAGTCAGGATTAACATTCTTATATTAATAAATCCAACTCAAGTGAAATAGCAATTGAAATACAAGTAACTCAAAGGATGTTTGGATTAACCATCCTTTAAGGATCCGTTAAACTATCTACTAGGTAGTAATGTACGCTAAGTAGATAATGTCTATCAGTAATATAAGGTATCAAAATAACGTTAAGGCATTACCATTATCCCCCTTAACACATTTTTATTCCCAAGAGCATATACAAGACCGTAGTTTCCCCAAAACCGGAAGTCACCAGAGGGCAATCCATATACTAAAGGTACAAAACAAATTCGTAGTGGTCGCGAATAAAGGGATACAAGTATGACAAGGCACATGAGGCAATACCCAAGGTAGTGATACTACCGTTTGCCTGATTCGGACTGGTGAGAACGCAACGCCGCAGCGCCCGCAACGCCGTGAAACAACACTCCCAAAATCAAGGATGCACCAATCGACAACAAGTAATAAGTAGTTCGAAGAAGTGTGTCCACTTGAGGTAGCTAATCCTCCATTGGCCCGGCACGGCTCCTGTTTTAGTCATTTCCAATTTGACACAAGTGTCAAGGCTATCCATTATTGTTCTCTTTCTTCAGTCATCACGTACATCATCCAACCACTTCATTCTGGATCATCACTCCGCGTATAGTTATTAAAGTGGTTTTCGGTTTAGATAGAGAGTATATCCATAACCGACTCCGGTCTCTTTAATAACTTTCGTAATTATTACACCGATTGGTCATTTAATATATTTCAAAACCAAATCAAATTCAATTTCAATCCGAATTCGTAAATCAACATTTCATTTGTCTTTCAAAACCAATTTCCAATAATTTACGTTTCAAAACTTCCAAATTACCATTTCAAAATCTTATAATACCAATTTCTATTTCTATTTAAACAATTCAAATATTGATTCAAGTTCGTATATAAGTTTCATTCCGAAATCATTTAAATAAATTTAATTTAACATTTTAAATCAATTTAAATTCATTTATCGATTTCATTCAATATTCGTTAAGTAAATTTATCATTCAAAACAATTTCTATTAAATTTCCAATTCATTAAATCAATTTCTTAAATTCAACTTCATTAAACCAAAACTTACAATTTTGAATTATATTAAATTCGTCAAATCCATTCTTTCAATTACAAGTCTTACATTAATTCCAAAAATATCACATTTTCATTTCTTGTTACAGAAATTCAATTTCACTTATTTACTTTCTTAAATAATTTTCCAAAACTTAATTAACAAAGAAAACTCAATTTCAATTATTTACGAAGTAAACTTCACTTATTCAAAAGTTCAATTTTTCTTATTAAGAATTTCAATTCAATTTAATCATTAAATAATTCAATCTTATTTAATTATTAAATAATTCAAAACTTAATTATTAAATAATTTCAAAGCTAATAATTTCAACTTAATTATAATTTCAAACTTAATTATTAAATCATTCCAAAGTTTAATAATTTCAAACATAATTATAATTTCAAACTTAATTCAATAATTTCTCAAATTTAACAACATTCTTTCATCAATTACATTTTTAATATTTTGTTTCAGATTATTATATATTAACATTTCCTTTCATTAAAATTCAAATTTCAACTTCATTTCAAAACCATATTATTATTTCAAATAAAATCTTCAGTTTATTTTCAAATCAAATTATTGACCAATCGGGTTTTATTTAATTTCCTATCCTAGGTCAAAGTTCAATTTGGGTGTTTATCATTTCAACCCGATTCCAATTCAATTCAAAATCATAGCATAGCAAAGGGAACTTGCAGGGTGATAACTGGGATGGTGTCAAAGTAAATAAACAAGCAATAACAACAACAATAACAATCCAATAATCAATTCAAATAATCCCGAAATAACCGTATTAATTCGCATTGTTATTTGTACGAATTAATATAATTATTTCTATAATCTACACTATCATTTCATGTAGATTAAAGATTATTACATTACGGTTTTCACTTGTCATTCAATTTCAATTTTTACACTACAACAATTAATCCAATATACGTCGATGGTTCAAAGTGTAATTATCGCTATTCTATATGTCAATTAATTTAACAATTAAAAGGGGTCATATTCACAAATCAAATTTAACATATAAATCAGTTTAAAATTGTTAACTATCCTATATCAATTTCAATTGCATACTATTTATCATTCTAACATTAACAATTTAACGTCCAATATAAACATCAACAATCAATCAATTATCAGCCAAACTGTATTATCATCGCATAAATAATTAACAGATAATGGTGTCAGATGTCACAGGTGAACTGATACAGGTAATAGCATATATAACAGTGTAATTAACTAACAGCAACATATTTCAATTGTCGTTTCAATTGGAATCAAATTTAATAAATAAAAGAACGTTAATCGTGAGTGCTTGCTCACCTTTCGAGGCTAGAGATGCACGAGAAGATGACCCGGATACGCACATTGATACGGACATAGAGATGGAGTTACGAATCCAACCACGAATTCCAAAGAAAGTAGATTGACACGAATCGACGCTCAAAGCTGATAACAGAAATCGATGAAAATGGATCAGATCAGAACTGGATTGATGTAGACCGACGGTATAAGTGAACGAGACATATAACCATGTATACCATATACAAAATCATATACCTCTTAAAATTTAAAATAATCACATAACTTAATTTAGCAATGGTATTGTAAAGCTTTCGTATATATATATATATATATATATATATATATATATATATATATATATATATATATATATAATAACGAATATATAACTGATAGATATGCACACTTGTTTCCCACCTAGATAACTGTATACGAAGCATACATACGACAAAATTAAAGTTTAACAACTACCAATATATAATATATTGTAACGACCCGTAAATTTCAACTGTTTTAATAACGTAATTAGTTGAAATTTTATGAAATTTTAAAACGATAAAATTTTGAAATATAAATTTGATATTTGGAATGCGGTTAGTTAAACATAGCAACTGGTAAATTTTCGTTCGAAAATATGAAAGTTTATTTCGCGCGTAATTTCACTTCAATTTAATCAGTTAAAAAGCGATGAAAATAAAACGTTTTCGAAACCTAAATATTTTTACATAGAAAAATTCTAAACCATCTTCTGAGCAAGATGTCAGTTTGTCGCTTTTCCAAATTCGGACATCTTTGACTCCGTCGATCTTATTTTTCAGTGTTTTTCTTGCATTTTTCGCTGGTTGAAATTTCGAATTTTTATAATTAAATCGTACCACTAATATCTGTATATCGTTTTGATCGTCTCGTTGTGCTGACCGCTGCAGTATACTCAAATGTAAATTTCGAAGTTCAGAACACGATCAAATCAGTGCATCAATCGGTTGTACTGGTTCCGTATTTTGAGTTTTGATTTTCTTGTGTCTTTTGGTTTGTCTATCAGAATACAAATAACCTCTGACTTTTTTCAAATTCCAAGAATTCAACTTACCCGACCCTTGCTATTTCCACCTTTTCACTTTTCGTTGGTTCAGTTCCATTTCATTCTAGCTTTGTATAAAAAAGAAATCTACTTTATTTGCTTGAAATCTGTTCATCACTTTTCGTATGCATCTTCCATATTACCAGCTTTACCTCATTGCCGAGAAACCCACCATTGCTTTGACTTGTTGGCCACCATTCTTCCAAGCACCGCCTCAAACTCCACCACGAGCCACCTACAACGTGTCCATCTTCCCCTAACCCGTGCCTAACACCCCTAACCCATGCCTAACACGCAACCCCCCTCACCATCTCGCGCTATTCCCCATGCGACCATCTCTCACCTCCTCATGCCATGAGCCACTATCGACCTTCCCCTCTTCTCATGCTTTACCACCGAATACCCTCCACCACCTGGCAAAGCCCATCTCCTTCTACTGGCATCCACCACGGCCTCTGCACCCTTCACAGCAACACCGCCTCCACCGCCTTGCTAGCCTTCGCCCAGCTAAGTAGTGGCCGACCTCTGCACGTCTCCATCCTCTAGTCGCAGCCCATGCTTGCATCTTTGAAGATATATATATATATATATATATATGGTATAATATGTAAAGTTATATATATATTTGCCTACTGATTTGTTCGCTTTCCCACTGTTCGTCTCCCTCTTCGACAACAGCAACTCTCCTTCATCTGTATAAAGGTAAAATATATACATATATCATTTATATATAGGTTAGTTTATATAAGTTTATAATATATCATCTTATATATATACGTTTGTTCGTATACTTGTTAGCAACCTCGAATTTTTTGTATATATATATATAATAAAACGGTTTATGTTGTGGAAGTTATAATAGTTGTATATATTTGGGTTTTATAAGCTATGTGCTGTTAATTTAAAGTACTATGTATTATATTATAAAAGTGATATATATTTGTTTATATAAGTTTACATGAGCTGTGTTCCATACATATATGGTTATTTAATGTGTATGGTCTGTTTATGTGTCAGTTTGTATATATTTTATATGTCAGTTCTATATATATGTGGTATACTTATTGTATATTGGCCTTGTGAAATGATTTCTGTAACAACCCGAGTTTTTCATACACGAAAAACCGGACCATTTGAGTTAAGAAGAAGAGGTAGAAGAAGAAGAAAAATAGAAAACAACAACAGAATCTCTCATACGCAGCGGAATAAACTATAATAGGTAATAACAGATCTTTACACAAAAAGAAATCTATATCTGTTTATATATACATCATCCCAATACATCATCAGAGTACATCACATCAATATCATACAACTGGACAGTAATCATAACTTGTCCTCACAATCTGAATACACAGCGGAATATATAACTCAAATACGAAAGTACGTATCGCCATCCAGCTCCACAGCATCATTTCCTGTAATTTATAATACTCGGTCTGACCCGAGCATCATATAAAACAATACCCGAGTCAGTCTGGAAAACCAGCGTGAGAAAATCACACTCAATTGATTATTAAAGTTTCAAAATCCTTTGAAAACAAAAGCATCTCGTAAGACCACGCCACAGATAAACATGTCGGGTTTTTACCTTACGATAGCTAAAACACTTTATATCAAAATCCTCTGATATTATAATAGTGTCTACAGAAAGTAAAATAGAATCTAGCTGAAATGCTTTCATCTCACATTTCAACAATAGTTGGGCACAATCAAAACCGTACAGGCACGTAGGGAGAATGGATTTCCAACGAATGACTAGGCACTGGGGTACCACCTAACACAGTACGTGGCCTAGATCACAGTACCGAGGAGTACGCCCGCTCCCCTGCAACACAAGGCCGGAACCATCCCTTACTGGATGATCCCGAATAAAATCACCCCACGGTTGGGATCAGCAACCGCACCACTAAGCCGAAATAAAAAGGGACATCTAGACAGGGATGACCTTACCCTCCAGTGGGAGCTACCCACGAAGCCTTGCTGCATAACCCCTGATTTTCAGTCATTCCCGGTTGATGAGGTTCGAGGCTAAACGATACCTTTTAGAGAACATATCCCTTAGTGTCACGACCCGGCTTTCTTTGCCCAGAAAGACGCATCGTTATGAAGAAAGAAAGGGATAGAAGAAGAAAAGAAAAGAAGAGAGAACAACAACAATATCAGAATCTCACAGCGGAACGAAACAAAATATAATATATCACATAACTATTACATAGTCTTTACATAATCAGAGTTACACAACTTATACAACAAAATAGACAGTTATAATTTCTGTCTATTATACAACTCAAGATACAATTCAAAAGACTCAGATCAACCAACACAGCGGAATACTATCTATCTACGAATGCTGAAGCCTCCTGCTCCATATCTCCTCCATAGATTCGTCAAAGCTAACCTGAATCCCTTGGCTACTCGTAAAAATTGAGTACCCAAGAGTTTAATAAAACAGAAAATAAACACTTGGGTCAGACATGGGTCTGGTGTGAGTAAACGGTTAGATTGCTTAACTTTGAAAACCTTTGAAAACAAAAGTATCACGTAAGACTCCCCACAAATAAACATGGGTAAGTTTTTACCTTACGCTAACTAAAACGTTTGATAGGAAATCTGATTTTATTATAATAGGGTCTAGGGTTTTCAAGTAAAATACAGAAATAGCTGAAATGCTTGCATCTCACATTTCAACATAGTTGGGCACAACTAATACGTACGGCACTTATTGGAGTTTGGATTCCATACAATGGCAGGGCTACTGGGGTATCGCCCGTCACAGTACGTGGCCTAGATCACCGTACCGAGGAGTACGCCCGCTCCCCTGCAACACAAAGCCGGAACCATCCCTTACTGGATAATCCCGAACAAGACAATCCCGTAGTTGGCGCGACCAACCACACACTAAGCCGAATAAAAGAAAAGGGACCTCTAGACAGGGATCTATCTTGCTCTCAGTGGGTGCTACCCACGAAGCCTTGCTGCACCTCCCCTGTTTTAGCCATTCCCGGTTGATGAGGCTTGAGGTTTACGATTACCTTTAAATCAGAACATATCACTTAGAATGCTCATCGTCCGCCTGACGATGTGCTGAAAGCATTCAATCCATACAAGTTCGTTCCGGGTTCGAACGAAACCGAAGGCATTATCTCGTTACACTCGTTTTGGAATCACCCTCAGAGTTAACGACAATAACCCTTGCATTCTGAATCTTCATTTTCACTTGAGATTCACGACCTATCGTTAATTTGGATCGATGTGGTATTCGGGTCTCCAGACCTGGAATACCGGTATACGGAAACCCGATCCCGGTCTCATCGAAATCCAAAACGTATCTTTTAAGGCCAAGTTGTTTAAAGGTTTAAACAATTTAACTTATCTATATTCATTCAGATAGATAATTCACAAATCACAATTGATAATCACATTATCATTTAAACAGATGATTCATAACCAAATAGGTAATCCATATCAACATCTCAATAGTTAATCTATATTACCATCATAATGCAACCAAGCATTCATACCATACAACATTACTTATCTCATTTCTGAGATTACATCCATTCAAGACAATCAATGTCATCCATTCTTATATAAGCAATGATTTACTTAATCATAACATAATTAATTTAAAATGAATTAAATTAACTATCTCTATCTTTAATTAATTTAAAGTGAATTAAATTAATTACTTCATCTCTTAATTAATTTAAAATAAATTAAATTAATTACTTCATTATAAACCCTTCTTATATAATCATTAATTAATTACAAATAAATTAATTAATCTTTCTATAATTATCTATTTTAATTAATCACCTTTGATTAATTATACTTTAATTACATTTAAGTAATTATCTTAATTAATTTCACAAATTAATTATTCTTAACTAAATACAGTAATTAACATTTAATTACTTCATTTATTAATTAATTATAATCAATTACTTTAATCCTTAATTAATTATAATTAATTACTTATAATCATTTATCATTTGATTAATTAATCTTGATTAATCAATCCTTAATTACATCATTAATTAATTATAACTAATGATCCCTAATTACAATCTTTAATTATTTTACTAATTACATTAAGTATTTATTCTTAATTAATCCATAATTATTAATCACCTTGATTGATCTAATCCAGTAATTAACTTTATTTAATAAATTATTAAATTATTAACAAGTGATTAACTCTTAATCATTTCCATTAAATAAAATAATTATCCTCTAATTACTTTATTAAATAATTCCCCTTTTACTAAATTACATTCAGTAATTATTCCTTAATTACTTCTTCAAGTACTTATACTTAATTAATTTATAAGTGATTATCTCAATTAATCACTAATTAATTCTTTAGTTAATTATTTAACTAATTATTTAAAATTAATTAAATAATTTCTTAACTACTTATTCTTAAAGATCTTATTTAAGAAAAATCATTATCTTAATTTAATTATTATCTACTCTTAAATCATTTCAATAATTTAATTACCCTTATTAATTTCACATATTAAATATCTTTAATTAAATCAAAATCTCTTAATTACTTTAAGGATAACTCCTTATTACAATTGATTTACTAAATTCTTATCATTTACTTTATTTAAATTAAAACACTTTAGAAATCAATTATAATTAAAACATTATAAACTTCTACTCAACTTTTAAAATCTTTAAACTTTCCAAAGTTATTAAATTAACTTTAATACAAAAACATTTTAAAATCTACTTATATACCCAAAACAAACTTATCTATTTAAATATTAAAGCTTGTTAAAACATTTATTTTAAAACCATTTATTTTACAAGTGAAAACTTGTTTAACTTTGCTTTTAAAAACTTAAACATTCTGTTCCATTTAAACAACTTAAACCTGAGCAAACCCCTAAGAACTGAAGCAAACATGAAACCCGAACCCACCCCTCTTGCTTCGAGTAGAACTCGACCATCCCCGAACGAAAACCCGAGCTCCTGTTCTCTTCTTCCCCAACTCATTTCCAGATGCACACAAATGTACACGTGCACGTGCACGACGCCCCTGGCCGCCGACGATCCTCACTCCGGTCTCCAATACATCGCTCTCGACCGCGGCAACAACATCGACAACCCAGAAAACCTCCATTCGATCGAACAACGAATCGACCCCTAAACCCAACAGCCTGGGAACGAACGTCACCAGAAAACTCACCTCTCCGATGATCTATGCCACGATAAACCTCGCCATCACAACCCTAGCTCCGCCTCACTCCCCAGTACCTCCAGAACCACGTGCGGTCGACTCCGGTAACCTCTCGATGCCGCGAAACCCATATGACCTTCGTCGACCAAAAACAGAAACGAAGCCCTAACTTGATCAATTCTGATCACCACACCTAACTATAAATTCTCGAGTGATTTTTCCTATGATCCTCACCTCCTACTCCACCTTCGTGCCCAGCTACAACTCCCAAATCGTCGCCGTTCATCTCCGATTGGTCGAAATGCCCAAATCAGATAAACTCAAAATCCCCTTCAATTACCAAACTATAAATCATGATATATATACTAAAATTCATGATTTCCTATAGTGAATTCAATTATGCAATTCAAACTCAAATTTGAATCAATTAATTTTTGACTCACTTTAAGATTTTACTGTAAATTATAAAATTTGAACTAAATATCCATTCTAAAAACCTAAAACTATTTTTAGATGGAAGGTTACCTGATTTCAAACATCTTTTGTTTACAGATCATAAGCAAATTCGAATTAAAAATGGAGTTATTGATCTTATTAGAGAAATGATATCTGTTAATATCACACAGAGCTCATATAAACTACACAGACATTCAAAACTGTATAATTCAAGCATGCATCCAATTTTAATTCCAATATCCAGATAACAGAAGATGTTCATTCACAAGAACGAGCAGAAATTCAAGATTAAAAACTGTTTTTAAAATTCATTTACTCACCTTAATATCAAAACAGAGAGACAGGCTTTTAAATTTCTGATTTCTGGAAACTGCTCTTGATTTTGTTATTGAGATTTGAAATCCTCTTGCATGCTTTATTTATGTTGAATCTGGTGTTGAAGTTGCTGTTGAACTTCATTTGCATGTTGAATTACAGAGCTTGATTTAGTTGCTTGAACCCAGATTGAAGATGAGATAATTGTTTGATTTTACTTTCTTTTGATTTTGGTTTCAGTTTTGATTTTCTATTGAATTTAGAAAGATGGAAAGAAAAGAAGATGGAGGAAGAATAGATTCGAACTGAGAAAATGAATACAGGTTTCTCTAACATATGTTATTCTGTAACATTATATTAATTTAATTTAAAGAAAATAAAAATCTTGCCACTTGTATTTTTATTAGTATTACAAATGTCCCAACTTGGTTTATGTGTTTACAAGTGTTATTATCATGTGTTAAGATACTAACACATGTCCTAAGTAATTTTAAATAAATTTTTATTTAATTTAAATGTTAATATAAAACTTACTTTTTTAGTTACTTAATTAATAAATATTAGTTTACCTTTAAAAGAAAATATGTTAAAACTAATTATAAATATAAATAAATTCCTTATTCATGTATTTTAAAGTCTAGAACATTATATAACCATTTAAAATTTAACACTTTAAAGAAAACTAAAATAAAACTTTGATTAAACCCCTTTTTAAACTATCACATTTAAAATAAACAATTGTCTTATATTTTGAAAACAATTGAATTAAATCTAAATTAACCTTTTGAAAAATGTTAAATTATAAAACAAAGCTTTTAAAATCACAATTTATACATATATATTTATCAATAGATTTAATTAAATTTCAAACAATCCAAATTATAACATATATATACATATATATTACAAATTTGAAAATTCATCTTTAATTTAAAACAAAAGATATCCTATTCACAATATATAACAATATATATATTATAAATAGATTAAAACTTTATTAGCTTTGAAAATAAATCTTATCAATATTGCCAGATTAAATATTTATTAACTTTTAAAAGATTAAATTATCAATACAGATTATTAAATTTAAATTGCCCAAAAACCCGGGATATCACATTCCTCCCCCCTTAAAATAATTTCGTCCCCGAAATTAAAAGCAAAGTTAATTTAATAATCCAACAAATATTTTAATTTCAAACACAAACCTATCATCCAATTTCTAACAACCAAAGCAACCAATCAAACAATCTAATCTAACTAACTATTCTGATATAAATCAGAATAGACTTCATAATACTATCTCGAGTTTTCCCGAGTAAAAATCACCGGGAGACTCGCTCTACAGAAGCTAAATAAACTACACACCATAATCCAGAGCTCCTCTCTTCTTTAGATTCACCAATCTGAACAAAATATCAGATCATACCCAAGTCCAACTCAACTTCCAAATCCATCTGAACTGCAGATTCTACAATCAGTAATAGATCATACACGTACTCCCTCAGAGATACGTGAAATAGAATGGATTCCAGATATCCAAACTGGTCATTCAACCCTGTAGACAAAGAATTACTCCTCTCAAGAACACAAGAAAATTCCAAAATACCCAAAATACTTCTGAGTTAACTTTCCCGACTTATCAAATCTTATAGCTCTTATTATTGGAGAAAAATTTAAACAGTTTCCAATTTCCAATCCCGAATTCCAAACTCTGACTCATATCTGCATAGCTCACCAGACGATCCCGAGCTATCTCATCTCTTCCTGATCAACTTAATCTTTGCTGATGCTTTTTGAAACAATTAGACCAAGAACAAAATGATTTCCAGATCCTATCAACAAGATGATATTCCAAAATCTACTGAAATCCACAAACTCTACTCCACAAGAAATAGAAGACTGAACTTCCTTCTCCCAGATTCCAGAAAATTCTATACCCACTTAGAAATTCACATAAACTTCTTGTAGAAATCTTAGGTTACTTCCTTTCTTGCACAGCTACTACCTTTGCTTTTGCTGCACAACTCTGATTTTGAAAATAGATGAGAATGTCGATGAACTCGAGCACAAACTAGATCCACAAACAAGCGGAAACATTGGTTATCTTAAAGACATAACCAACTTCTCAAAGAATAGACGAGTCCTCGGTCAAGGGTACTGTCTTCAGCTATCCTTGGCTAGAGGAAACTCGAAACTAGAAACAGAAGAGAAAACATAGATACTCCATAAAATTCCAAGACGCTTCACCAATCCTTCTCTAGGAACAAATCGATGTAACTAAACCTTTGACCTCTTCGATAACTTTTACTTTCTCTTGAGATGTCTCAACTTCATACAAAAGATTACTCAAGATGAACTCTCAAACTAATCGCAAGTCACTTTTGCGATCCTACCTAGTTCGGATTCCAAAGATACTGTTCTCTCTTTACCAATTAAAACAGCCTTAAACTTTTCCAAACAAGGTTAACCCTTCAAGAAAAACTTCACCACCTACTCGGACTGCTGATAGAAGAACCGCAAAGATTCCGGGACCATCGAAGAAACGGACCACACTGCTGCTTCCAAATTCTATCTCTGGGACACTACTAAGCCAAAAAATCTTCTCGACAGCACACCGAACACTTCGAGCTGTACTGCTACCACAGCTAACCAAAAACTTCTAATCCAAAGGCTTCTCAAAACTAAAACCATCAACAAACCTCTCAACGAACCTTTGAGATGGCAGACATCCCAAAAGAAACTCGGGCTCCCAACCAAACGCCAATATCTTACTCTTCTTAAGGGAACAATGAGACCATGTCCGAAGAACAACTAATCGACCTTAGTCCCATACTTCCAAATAGACAAAACTCTCTTACTCGATATCAGAGAATTCCTATACAGTCGAGTCTTTCCTGCGGTAGACATCAACTGTTCCTCCAATACCTTCTTAATCTTGTTCCAAAAGAAAATCTCCTTCGGGAACATCCATAGATACTGCGTCTTATCACACAGCTACTATTACCTGAGGTATCAAGATACCATCACACACTTCTGCCTCATCGACAGATCCAACTCTACTCATTCACACTTCAAAGATAAACTCCGAACCATTACAGTTTCCTTCGGAGATCGATGAAATCCTTCACCACAGCAAAGCTTACTCGAGACGGTATTGGGTTTACAGTCTCGATATATACTTCCAACCTCAAACATTCAAACTCCAACTATTGGTAATTGTGTTACACACACTACCACCTTATCTACCTTTATAACTTATATTGGAAAACCCGAACAGGTAACCCAATAAATAGGTAGAAATACATAAATATATATATTTAAAATGATATATATTTTTTTTATATAGAAATTATTTTTGGGTAGAATTATTTCATCTACCTCTTTAAAACAATATTGTGTCCGTTGGCCTGGTTCAAGTGTTTAGAGATCCCTATCAATAACGTTAGCTACTCGTATTGACCAGAATCCATATACCACTCAACCGATCAATTAACACAATATAAAACCATTTATATAACTAACAATTACGCGCTCTCAAGATAGACACCACTTCAGAGACTAGGTATTCACTCAACCTACAGCTCTGATACCAACTGTCACGACCCGGCTTTCTTTGCCCAGAAAGACGCATCGTTATGAAGAAAGAAAGGGATAGAAGAAGAAAAGAAAAGAAGAGAGAACAACAACAATATCAGAATCTCACAGCGGAACGAAACAAAATATAATATATCACATAACTATTACATAGTCTTTACATAATCAGAGTTACACAACTTATACAACAAAATAGACAGTTATAATTTCTGTCTATTATACAACTCAAGATACAATTCAAAAGACTCAGATCAACCAACACAGCGGAATACTATCTATCTACGAATGCTGAAGCCTCCTGCTCCATATCTCCTCCATAGATTCGTCAAAGCTAACCTGAATCCCTTGGCTACTTGTAAAAATTGAGTACCCAAGAGTTTAATAAAACAGAAAATAAACACTTGGGTCAGACATGGGTCTGGTGTGAGTAAACGGTTAGATTGCTTAACTTTGAAAACCTTTGAAAACAAAAGTATCACGTAAGACTCCCCAAAAATAAACATGGGTAAGTTTTTACCTTACGCTAACTAAAACGTTTGATAGGAAATCTGATTTTATTATAATAGGGTCTAGGGTTTTCAAGTAAAATACAGAAATAGCTGAAATGCTTGCATCTCACATTTCAACATAGTTGGGCACAACTAATACGTACGGCACTTATTGGAGTTTGGATTCCATACAATGGCAGGGCTACTGGGGTATCGCCCGTCACAGTACGTGGCCTAGATCACCGTACCGAGGAGTACGCCCGCTCCCCTGCAACACAAAGCCGGAACCATCCCTTACTGGATAATCCCGAACAAGACAATCCCGTAGTTGGCGCGACCAACCACACACTAAGCCGAATAAAAGAAAAGGGACCTCTAGACAGGGATCTATCTTGCTCTCAGTGGGTGCTACCCACGAAGCCTTGCTGCACCTCCCCTGTTTTAGCCATTCCCGGTTGATGAGGCTTGAGGTTTACGATTACCTTTAAATCAGAACATATCACTTAGAATGCTCATCGTCCGCCTGACGATGTGCTGAAAGCATTCAATCCATACAAGTTCGTTCCGGGTTCGAACGAAACCGAAGGCATTATCTCGTTACACTCGTTTTGGAATCACCCTCAGAGTTAACGACAATAACCCTTGCATTCTGAATCTTCATTTTCACTTGAGATTCACGACCTATCGTTAATTTGGATCGATGTGGTATTCGGGTCTCCAGACCTGGAATACCGGTATACGGAAACCCGATCCCGGTCTCATCGAAATCCAAAACGTATCTTTTAAGGCCAAGTTGTTTAAAGGTTTAAACAATTTAACTTATCTATATTCATTCAGATAGATAATTCACAAATCACAATTGATAATCACATTATCATTTAAACAGATGATTCATAACCAAATAGGTAATCCATATCAACATCTCAATAGTTAATCTATATTACCATCATAATGCAACCAAGCATTCATACCATACAACATTACTTATCTCATTTCTGAGATTACATCCATTCAAGACAATCAATGTCATCCATTCTTATATAAGCAATGATTTACTTAATCATAACATAATTAATTTAAAATGAATTAAATTAACTATCTCTATCTTTAATTAATTTAAAGTGAATTAAATTAATTACTTCATCTCTTAATTAATTTAAAATAAATTAAATTAATTACTTCATTATAAACCCTTCTTATATAATCATTAATTAATTACAAATAAATTAATTAATCTTTCTATAATTATCTATTTTAATTAATCACCTTTGATTAATTATACTTTAATTACATTTAAGTAATTATCTTAATTAATTTCACAAATTAATTATTCTTAACTAAATACAGTAATTAACATTTAATTACTTCATTTATTAATTAATTATAATCAATTACTTTAATCCTTAATTAATTATAATTAATTACTTATAATCATTTATCATTTGATTAATTAATCTTGATTAATCAATCCTTAATTACATCATTAATTAATTATAACTAATGATCCCTAATTACAATCTTTAATTATTTTACTAATTACATTAAGTATTTATTCTTAATTAATCCATAATTATTAATCACCTTGATTGATCTAATCCAGTAATTAACTTTATTTAATAAATTATTAAATTATTAACAAGTGATTAACTCTTAATCATTTCCATTAAATAAAATAATTATCCTCTAATTACTTTATTAAATAATTCCCCTTTTACTAAATTACATTCAGTAATTATTCCTTAATTACTTCTTCAAGTACTTATACTTAATTAATTTATAAGTGATTATCTCAATTAATCACTAATTAATTCTTTAGTTAATTATTTAACTAATTATTTAAAATTAATTAAATAATTTCTTAACTACTTATTCTTAAAGATCTTATTTAAGAAAAATCATTATCTTAATTTAATTATTATCTACTCTTAAATCATTTCAATAATTTAATTACCCTTATTAATTTCACATATTAAATATCTTTAATTAAATCAAAATCTCTTAATTACTTTAAGGATAACTCCTTATTACAATTGATTTACTAAATTCTTATCATTTACTTTATTTAAATTAAAACACTTTAGAAATCAATTATAATTAAAACATTATAAACTTCTACTCAACTTTTAAAATCTTTAAACTTTCCAAAGTTATTAAATTAACTTTAATACAAAAACATTTTAAAATCTACTTATATACCCAAAACAAACTTATCTATTTAAATATTAAAGCTTGTTAAAACATTTATTTTAAAACCATTTATTTTACAAGTGAAAACTTGTTTAACTTTGCTTTTAAAAACTTAAACATTCTGTTCCATTTAAACAACTTAAACCTGAGCAAACCCCTAAGAACTGAAGCAAACATGAAACCCGAACCCACCCCTCTTGCTTCGAGTAGAACTCGACCATCCCCGAACGAAAACCCGAGCTCCTGTTCTCTTCTTCCCCAACTCATTTCCAGATGCACACAAATGTACACGTGCACGTGCACGACGCCCCTGGCCGCCGACGATCCTCACTCCGGTCTCCAATACATCGCTCTCGACCGCGGCAACAACATCGACAACCCAGAAAACCTCCATTCGATCGAACAACGAATCGACCCCTAAACCCAACAGCCTGGGAACGAACGTCACCAGAAAACTCACCTCTCCGATGATCTATGCCACGATAAACCTCGCCATCACAACCCTAGCTCCGCCTCACTCCCCAGTACCTCCAGAACCACGTGCGGTCGACTCCGGTAACCTCTCGATGCCGCGAAACCCATATGACCTTCGTCGACCAAAAACAGAAACGAAGCCCTAACTTGATCAATTCTGATCACCACACCTAACTATAAATTCTCGAGTGATTTTTCCTATGATCCTCACCTCCTACTCCACCTTCGTGCCCAGCTACAACTCCCAAATCGTCGCCGTTCATCTCCGATTGGTCGAAATGCCCAAATCAGATAAACTCAAAATCCCCTTCAATTACCAAACTATAAATCATGATATATATACTAAAATTCATGATTTCCTATAGTGAATTCAATTATGCAATTCAAACTCAAATTTGAATCAATTAATTTTTGACTCACTTTAAGATTTTACTGTAAATTATAAAATTTGAACTAAATATCCATTCTAAAAACCTAAAACTATTTTTAGATGGAAGGTTACCTGATTTCAAACATCTTTTGTTTACAGATCATAAGCAAATTCGAATTAAAAATGGAGTTATTGATCTTATTAGAGAAATGATATCTGTTAATATCACACAGAGCTCATATAAACTACACAGACATTCAAAACTGTATAATTCAAGCATGCATCCAATTTTAATTCCAATATCCAGATAACAGAAGATGTTCATTCACAAGAACGAGCAGAAATTCAAGATTAAAAACTGTTTTTAAAATTCATTTACTCACCTTAATATCAAAACAGAGAGACAGGCTTTTAAATTTCTGATTTCTGGAAACTGCTCTTGATTTTGTTATTGAGATTTGAAATCCTCTTGCATGCTTTATTTATGTTGAATCTGGTGTTGAAGTTGCTGTTGAACTTCATTTGCATGTTGAATTACAGAGCTTGATTTAGTTGCTTGAACCCAGATTGAAGATGAGATAATTGTTTGATTTTACTTTCTTTTGATTTTGGTTTCAGTTTTGATTTTCTATTGAATTTAGAAAGATGGAAAGAAAAGAAGATGGAGGAAGAATAGATTCGAACTGAGAAAATGAATACAGGTTTCTCTAACATATGTTATTCTGTAACATTATATTAATTTAATTTAAAGAAAATAAAAATCTTGCCACTTGTATTTTTATTAGTATTACAAATGTCCCAACTTGGTTTATGTGTTTACAAGTGTTATTATCATGTGTTAAGATACTAACACATGTCCTAAGTAATTTTAAATAAATTTTTATTTAATTTAAATGTTAATATAAAACTTACTTTTTTAGTTACTTAATTAATAAATATTAGTTTACCTTTAAAAGAAAATATGTTAAAACTAATTATAAATATAAATAAATTCCTTATTCATGTATTTTAAAGTCTAGAACATTATATAACCATTTAAAATTTAACACTTTAAAGAAAACTAAAATAAAACTTTGATTAAACCCCTTTTTAAACTATCACATTTAAAATAAACAATTGTCTTATATTTTGAAAACAATTGAATTAAATCTAAATTAACCTTTTGAAAAATGTTAAATTATAAAACAAAGCTTTTAAAATCACAATTTATACATATATATTTATCAATAGATTTAATTAAATTTCAAACAATCCAAATTATAACATATATATACATATATATTACAAATTTGAAAATTCATCTTTAATTTAAAACAAAAGATATCCTATTCACAATATATAACAATATATATATTATAAATAGATTAAAACTTTATTAGCTTTGAAAATAAATCTTATCAATATTGCCAGATTAAATATTTATTAACTTTTAAAAGATTAAATTATCAATACAGATTATTAAATTTAAATTGCCCAAAAACCCGGGATATCACACTTAGAATGCCCATCGTCCGCTGACGATGTTTCGCAAGCATTCGTCCATACAAGTCCGTCCTGGGTTTGAACGGAACCGAAGGCACTACTCCTACTACATCCATTTTTGGAAATATCCTCAGGATTAGTAGCGACTAGCCCTTGCACTTCACTGCTCCATCTTCGACTCCGAAATCGTTACACGAAACGTACAAACCGGATCGAAGTGGTATTCGAGTCTCCAGACCTAGAATCCCGGTATACGGAAACTCGATCCCGGTCTCTTTGAAACGATCAGCGCATTTGGCCAATATTGATAGTCGGTTATTTAACTATCAATTAACATCCACAAGCAACCATCACACAATAAATAATTTCCCACATTATTTATTTGCCCAAATATCTTTCCAAGATATATTTCCGAATTTTCAAAACTCATTTGAAAACAATTTCAAAACAATTTCCGCTTACGGAATACATTTCCAAATATTTATTTCCTCTGAAACACCAAGTACAAAACACTTAGATTTTAAAATAATCTTAAAACACTTTACTATAAATATACTTAATAATATTGAAATTTAAAAAAAAACTACTTTAATACCTTAACAAAATATATACTTAAGAAATATTTAAAATGAAACCACTTTACAAATATAAACTAAATTTCTCTTTTTAAAACATAATACCAAATCATTTTTATGTAATTACTACAATAATAGATTTGAAAAATACTTACTTTAAAGTTTAAACATTTACAAAGAATAGATTTTCCAAAACATACTTACTTAGGAAATTAACATTTAGAAATAATAAATTTTCTAAAATATGCTTTTAAAAATACAATTAGAACTTTTAACTTATATTAAAATTGCTTTGAAAACGTACTTGGCTATACAGAGAAATATCCTTCTCACTCCCATCTTTTAAAAATAAAATAACATTTTATTTTTAAACCAAACCATATCCTTTTATAAATTCCCACTTTGAAATTATATTTTCAAATATCCTCTGATATTTTATTTTACTTTACAAATCCAGTTTATCTCTCCCAAATCTCATTTCTCTTTAAAATTCAAATTCCAAAGTATTTAAATCAATTTATAATTGATTTCCCAATTTATTTTACTTTGAAATAAATTTTCTTACTTAATCCATTTATTTCCAAATTCATTAACTTCCAGATTTTATTTCTCATTATGATTTAAAATCTTTAAACCGAAACACAAGTTTCAGATTTCCCAAATTCCTTCTCTTTTTAAATACATTTAAACATTGAATTAAAATAAATTTTTATCCCTTTAAATAACATCACATAAGTCTTCTTTAAATTCAACATTTCTTTATTTATTCAAAATTCCTCTTTTCCATATTTAATTTATTCGAATTCACTAGAATTACTTAACTTAATTTTACTCTTTTATATTTTCCAAAAATCCAATTCAATTGCTTTTGATAACTCATTATACTGGGAAATTCAATCCAACCAGATTATCCAATATAAATTATCACAGGATAACAACAATCATATCACAGAATATTTAAACAAAAATTAAATATTTTGAGGAATCCAGTTGGATCCCTCCAACCTGTTTCTCTGCATCCACGGACGTTAGCACAATA
Organism: Allium fistulosum; assembly: GCA_030737815.1. Taxonomy (NCBI): domain Eukaryota; kingdom Viridiplantae; phylum Streptophyta; class Magnoliopsida; order Asparagales; family Amaryllidaceae; genus Allium; species Allium fistulosum. The sequence continues at coordinate 76,355,417 of CM060908.1, read as the reverse complement.
CCAATTCCACTTCAAAGTGGAATATCGCGGTATATGGGTTTTATAAAATATCATCCGCTATTATGCGGCGCATAGGGTCTCATCCACTGTATAATGTGGGAATATCAACAACTCCAATATATACATATGCCAATATATATATATTGGTATATACTACTATATACCATATCAATCAAATCAATCAATTCAATCATTCATCCATATTTAAATTTAACCAATTAAATTTAAATAAAATTAAACTGAGTGAGATTAACTCACTTTTGCTTTTAGTTTGCCGTTATTCCCATCCGGCTTGCTTCCTTTCATATTATGACCTTGTATAACAATTTTACGACTAATTAATACTTTGAAATAAGTTGAACAATTTATTTTCATTTAACAAATTTTATCAACCAGTGATTCTATTTCTTTTAATTTTAAACTAACTCCTTTTTAAATAAATTAAATGAACTGACCAGTTGACTTTAACTAAAATAAATTTAATAAGTTAATTAAAACGGTTAATTATCAACCCTTTCCTTAAATAAAATAATCTATAGTGATTCCAAAATCAATGTTATATAAAAATTTCTATTTTTTTTTTTTTTTCATTTAATCTGTTTTATTTACAGTAAGCTAATCATTAATATATATATAGACATTAATTTTAAATAACTGTAATTCCTAAATATATTTATTAAAATTAATCCGAGATCAACTTAAATATTTTACTCAAAAATAAAACCCAAAATCAGATACCTTACTGCCAAAGTATCCATAACGAACGCATCCACTGCACAAACCCTAGCCGTCACTGTCGTCGAGCATCGCCAAGGATCGCGACCAGCCACAAGAATCGCGTCGCCACTAGCATCGCCACCATGAAGCCTCGCGTACCCACCAAACAAGCCACGATCGAATCCCTGGAAACGCGACACTACCCCGCGACTTTGCCTGCCGAAACCTAACACGCTAGCTTCTTCGATCTCGAATCAAAGATGGAAACCCCAGCTTGCAAATCGCCGATACCACTCGTGCTAGGTCGCGACTATCCTCGAGTCGCCCCACGCGAATCAAAACCCTAGTCGATCGAACGCCCGCTCCTCCTCTGGCCTTTACTCGAGTACGAATTTGACTCCCCATGTCTCGCGTCCAAGCTCGATTTGATTTCCTGAGCATGAATTTATTTTGATTCATTTGGAGAAGCAGAAGCTCGACCCTTTTGTGTGTTTTATTTTTCTTCGAACGAGCTGCTTTGCAAATTAAATCGAAGAGAGAAGGGGGAAAGAAACAGAAAAGCTCGACCATCTGATTTTTGATATTTAGAGGAGACGCGTGTTTATTAGGTAGGACACGTGTTATACCAAGAGAAACACGTGTTTGAGAGAAGAGAAGGTTGCTGAGAAAACTTTTGTCAAAACAAATTTGAATATAAATATTATTTAAATCTAAACCGTCTCTAACCACGCAAACTCAAAATCTCGACCTCCTATCGATGCGTGTCGCTAGGCGTTTATAAGGTTAAACCCCTATTCTGAACGAAATGGAAAAGGTCTCGAGTCCCGATTTGATCGTAAGTAGAAGATAACCTTTTGGATTCAGTTATTAAATTGAATTTTCGATTAAATTTCAGTGCGTTTACATTCCGTACGATCACACGACAACTCCAAACACTACGAAAATTGAAATCCAATAATAATACAATATTACGGATCCAATGGAACTGGTTTCGCTGAATTCCGAGACTGTGCCTCGGACGGCTATTTTTAAATTCAATTTCAACGATATATTTTTAAAACTGAATAAAACTCTTTAAAATTCCATTTTAAAAGTTCTATCATCTTCAGTATTAACAATATAAATTTTCTGAACCTTTGAACTATTTTTAACAGGTTTTAAAATCAAGATTCAATATTTTACCCAATCCCGATAATTAAATTTAATAATTAATTATCCAAAGAAATACTGTATATTTGAAATTAAAGTTAAAATTTAACCTTCGAATATTTAAAATAAATTAAATATTCACATTTCAAATATACAAAAATTCCGGGTCGTCACATTCCTCCCCCCTTAAAAGAATTTCGTCCCCGAAATTACTAGATAGGAAGAATGATTCGATTCCCGTTAACTATTCCCTCAACCCAAATAGTTTTTAACAATTAATCCAACAAATCTTTTATTAATGATACACTAATCAGCTTTTAACTTCCCAACTTATCCATAAGTTCAACCCATACCACCTACTTATCAATTCAAATTTAAATTTGAATTCAAATTTTGAATTATCAAAATTTTCCAAAATTTTTCTAACTCCCTAAATTTCCGAAAAATTTCGCCAGCGTCTCCTTTGCGCGGCTAGCTCGGTACTACTACAAAATGGCTCTATGGCCTCCCAATCTCAAAAAGAAAACAAAAAGCCAAGTGGCTGGATCAAAAACCCAATCAAATTTCATATAGAATTTCAAATACATACCTTTTTGTCGGGCCATTAAATTTTATCTTCTAAAATCAAAAATCCCAATTTATCCATTGCTTTTATACACCTGTATATCCTACTAAGCAATAATATTCAATCACAATTTCAAAACCATTCTAGACATTTCTTTACAAATTTTCAATATTTGCTTTACTTAAGCCCGTACGATGCACATATATCATCCGTACGCAATATCACATTTGATCGCTCAATCGATCACAAAATTTCACTTCCGAACTAGTATCGTCCACCCGACTTCCTAGTGCGGACTCAGATCTGGTTCCTTGATCAGAAACCGTCATTCTCCTTGCATAGCCACAAACTATGATAGAGAATATCCAGAATCAATCAACAATCCATATCCAGGTTCGCCATCGAAAATCGAGTGAAAAATTCCAACTCGGATCGATATATCTATCTCGAAATTCTGTGTTCGACATCTGGACCAAATAGCTATGCGAATAAAATAATATACGTACACCTTACGTAATTAGCCCAATTGATTATTAGTTATATCAATTCTCCTTTATTCACATTCCTTTTTGATTGTTATCCCCTTATTCACAACTATCCCATTTCACAACTTCAGTTTTAGTCTTCATTCAACTATTCACTTAGTATATTTTTTTATTCCCAAAATTACTAAGTATATTTCCACTACACATTTTCTTAAGAATTTCATTCTTCAATTCTTAAGTTCATATAAATTTTCTTATATTTATTTACTACTTCACCACCGAAGTGTATATATTCAAATTGAACTCTCATTTCATATGAATTCCAACTTACTTCAATTTACTACTTCATTTCCAATTTTTTCCTTAAATTCAATTCATCTCCAACTTCCAAAAATTGAATTTTATTTAGCTCGAAAACAATACAAGTTAATTCATTCAATAACTATTTCTCAACTTATTTAAACCACTCCTCTGTTGAGTTCAGTTTCCATTCAACATTTACTTAAGTCAATAACTTAAGTTTATTTTCCATTCAACCAACCCTTTAAAGTTTTATTTCCATCTTTCATTTGATTCTTATTTAATCAAATTCCATCCATTTATTTATTAAATCTAATTGGTTCATTCACTCAATCATTATGAATTTTAATTTCCATACTCAATTCATCTGGAATTATTTTATTAATAACCAGGTCATTTCCAATTTATTTTCACTTATTTGGATTCATTTGCAATTTAAACCATCACTATGTTAATCCAATTTCATTAACTAATTTATTATCTCATTAGTTCCTTCGCTGGTTAAAATTAAATACTTGCTTTTTAATTCCAAATATCACTTCACTTAATTTTCTTAAGTTCAATTTATTTTATAATTCAAGTTTGGATCTATTTAAAAATTAAGATTGCTCATCTTAGTCGTTTCCATTTGATAATTACAATTTCAAATTATAACTCTTAATGGTTCAGAGTAATGAATTCCCATTTATGACTTACAATTTCATTTCTATTCATAAGTTTTAACTTACTTGCTAAAGATCTATGACTATTCATTTAAGTCCATTTTCATCTTTATACTCAAATTCCAAATTATTACACTTAAGAACTTAAGAATATGAATTTCTTTACACAATTATAAGCATTTTACATTACCTTTATATCCAATTCAATTCGACTTCAACTTATTTACATTTAATTCAATTCCAATTCTCAATTTTATTTAACTTATCTTAAGTTAAATTCAAATATATTTTATTCACCTTCATATACTCGAATTAAATTTTAATTCTAGGATACAATTTTATACAAGTTTTACAATTCATTCACCTTCAAGTTCTCTAACTCTTTTATCTACCAACTTATATTACTCATTGAGTTAATTTCATCTCATAATTATAATCCCAGAATTAAACTTTCATTCCCTTCTTATTTCAATCAACTTCATTCTATACTTTATATTGTCGATTCAATTAAATTTCCACATTTATATTTTAAATAGAATTCCCAGACTCCAATTGCCCGGTTTTATTTCAAAACCATTTTGAATCCATAAATAACTCACACATCTGGTATATCACCTCAAATCCCAATTTCCAAAACAATCTGCTTTTATCAAACAATTTTCCCTTTGAATTTCAAAACCAACCCAGTTCACAATCATTTTCAATTTAAACAGTTTGGTAGCAATTTCTCTTTTAGAAACTCGAAAATGAACATCGATGATGCTGCAGTCATCACCGAAATTATTTTCCAGCGACCGAAAGAGAATTTAATGCTTTTATCACTTTAAAACATTTCAAACATTTTTAAAATCCCAAATTCCACCAGATTTCAATTCAATTTCAAAAATATTCATGAAATAATATCACTATTATTTCCCCAAAACCTTTAAAAACTATCTTTAAATCCAAAGGAATTTAAACCTTTCCCAAAACTTCAAATTCAAAATCCATCCAATTTTTATATCCAAACATTACTCTGGAATTCTATCACATTTTATTTCAAGTTATAAGTCACTTTTACCATTTACATTTACAAATTTCATTTGTTTATGAATTAATCTCATTTGATTATAAATCACATTTGTAATTCACATTTGTATATAAAGTTTATCTCAATTTATAAATTTCATTTATAGTCTATATTTCAAATTCCATTTTGTTATATAAATTTAATCTTCAACTTAGGTTATAAGTTTCAATTTCTACTCAATAATGAGACTAACTCATTATTGTCATTTTCTAACAACCAAGCATCCAAATATATAACTATAATAATTTTCGAATAATTATTTCTTTTATATACAAAATAATTTGGGCAAAATTATTTCATTCACCCTATTTAAAACAATACTGTGTCGAACTGTTCTATTTAAGTGTTTAGAAACCCCTTCGATACAGTTGTACAGACTGTGCCGACGAAGGTTCATATGCCACTCAATAAACCAACCAACACAATATAAAACCATTTTATATTCACTAACAAATACGCGCTCATATCTATTAATACTCTCAAATTCCCAACAGAGCCAAGGTTATCGCTAGCCTAAGCTCTGATACCACTGTAACAACCCGAGTTTTTCATACACGAAAAACCGGACCATTTGAGTTAAGAAGAAGAGGTAGAAGAAGAAGAAAAATAGAAAACAACAACATAATCTCTCATACGCAGCGGAATAAACTATAATAGGTAATAACAGATCTTTACACAAAAAGAAATCTATATCTGTTTATATATACATCATCCCAATACATCATCAGAGTACATCACATCAATATCATACAACTGGACAGTAATCATAACTTGTCCTCACAATCTGAATACACAGCGGAATATATAACTCAAATACGAAAGTACGTATCGCCATCCAGCTCCACAGCATCATTTCCTGTAATTTATAATACTCGGTCTGACCCGAGCATCATATAAAACAATACCCGAGTCAGTCTGGAAAACCAGCGTGAGAAAATCACACTCAATTGATTATTAAAGTTTCAAAATCCTTTGAAAACAAAAGCATCTCGTAAGACCACGCCACAGATAAACATGTCGGGTTTTTACCTTACGATAGCTAAAACACTTTATATCAAAATCCTCTGATATTATAATAGTGTCTACAGAAAGTAAAATAGAATCTAGCTGAAATGCTTGCATCTCACATTTCAACAATAGTTGGGCACAATCAAAACCGTACAGGCACGTAGGGAGAATGGATTTCCAACGAATGACTAGGCACTGGGGTACCACCTAACACAGTACGTGGCCTAGATCACAGTACCGAGGAGTACGCCTGCTCCCCTGCAACACAAGGCCGGAACCATCCCTTACTGGATGATCCCGAATAAAATCACCCCACGGTTGGGATCAGCAACCGCACCACTAAGCCGAAATAAAAAGGGACATCTAGACAGGGATGACCTTACCCTCCAGTGGGAGCTACCCACGAAGCCTTGCTGCATAACCCCTGATTTTCAGTCATTCCCGGTTGATGAGGTTCGAGGCTAAACGATACCTTTTAGAGAACATATCCCTTAGAATGCCCATCGTCCGCTGACGATGTTTCGCAAGCATTCGTCCATACAAGTCCGTCCTGGGTTTGAACGGAACCGAAGGCACTACTCCTACTACATCCATTTTTGAAAATATCCTCAGGATTAGTAGCGACTAGCCCTTGCACTTCACTGCTCCATCTTCGACTCCGAAATCGTTACACGAAACGTACAAACCGGATCGAAGTGGTATTCGAGTCTCCAGACCTAGAATCCCGGTATACGGAAACTCGATCCCAGTCTCTTCGAAACGATCAGCGCATTTGGCCAATATTGATAGTCGGTTATTTAACTATCAATTAACATCCACAAGCAACCATCACACAATAAATAATTTCCCACATTATTTATTTGCCCAAATATCTTTCCAAGATATATTTCCGAATTTTCAAAACTCATTTGAAAACAATTTCAAAACAATTTCCGCTTACGGAATACATTTCCAAATATTTATTTCCTCTGAAACACCAAGTACAAAACACTTAGATTTTAAAATAATCTTAAAACACTTTACTATAAATATACTTAATAATATTGAAATTTAAAAAAAACTACTTTAATACCTTAACAAAATATATACTTAAGAAATATTTAAAATGAAACCACTTTACAAATATAAACTAAATTTCTCTTTTTAAAACATAATACCAAATCATTTTTATGTAATTACTACAATAATAGATTTGAAAAATACTTACTTTAAAGTTTAAACATTTACAAAGAATAGATTTTCCAAAACATACTTACTTAGGAAATTAACATTTAGAAATAATAAATTTTCTAAAATATGCTTTTAAAAATACAATTAGAACTTTTAACTTATATTAAAATTGCTTTGAAAACGTACTTGGCTATACAGAGAAATATCCTTCTCACTCCCATCTTTTAAAAATAAAATAACATTTTATTTTTAAACCAAACCATATCCTTTTAAAAATTCCCACTTTGAAATTATATTTTCAAATATCCTCTGATATTTTATTTTACTTTACAAATCCAGTTTATCTCTCCCAAATCTCATTTCTCTTTAAAATTCAAATTCCAAAGTATTTAAATCAATTTATAATTGATTTCCCAATTTATTTTACTTTGAAATAAATTTTCTTACTTAATCCATTTATTTCCAAATTCATTAACTTCCAGATTTTATTTCTCATTATGATTTAAAATCTTTAAACCGAAACACAAGTTTCAGATTTCCCAAATTCCTTCTCTTTTTAATTACATTTAAACATTGAATTAAAATAAATTTTTATCCCTTTAAATAACATCACATAAGTCTTCTTTAAATTCAACATTTCTTTATTTATTCAAAATTCCTCTTTTCCATATTTAATTTATTCGAATTCACTAGAATTACTTAACTTAATTTTACTCTTTTATATTTTCCAAAAATCCAATTCAATTGCTTTTGATAACTCATTATACTGGGAAATTCAATCCAACCAGATTATCCAATATAAATTATCACAGGATAACAACAATCATATCACAGAATATTTAAACAAAAATTAAATATTTTGAGGAATCCAGTTGGATCCCTCCAACCTGTTTCTCTGCATCCACAGACGTTAGCACAATACCAATTCCACTTCAAAGTGGAATATCGCGGTATATGGGTTTTATAAAATATCATCCGCTATTATGCGGCGCATAGGGTCTCATCCACTGTATAATGTGGGAATATCAACAACTCCAATATATACATATGCCAATATATATATATATTGGTATATACTACTATATACCATATCAATCAAATCAATCAATTCAATCATTCATCCATATTTAAATTTAACCAATTAAATTTAAATAAAATTAAACTGAGTGAGATTAACTCACTTTTGCTTTTAGTTTGCCGTTATTCCCATCCGGCTTGCTTCCTTTCATATTATGACCTTGTATAACAATTTTACGACTAATTAATACTTTGAAATAAGTTGAACAATTTATTTTCATTTAACAAATTTTATCAACCAGTGATTCTATTTCTTTTAATTTTAAACTAACTCCTTTTTAAATAAATTAAATGAACTGACCAGTTGACTTTAACTAAAATAAATTTAATAAGTTAATTAAAACGGTTAATTATCAACCCTTTCCTTAAATAAAATAATCTATAGTGATTCCAAAATCAATGTTATATAAAAATTTCTATTTTCTTTTTTTTTTCATTTAATCTGTTTTATTTACAGTAAGCTAATCATTAATATATATATAGACATTAATTTTAAATAACTGTAATTCCTAAATATATTTATTAAAATTAATCCGAGATCAACTTAAATATTTTACTCAAAAATAAAACCCAAAATCAGATACCTTACTGCCAAAGTATCCATAACGAACGCATCCACTGCACAAACCCTAGCCGTCACTGTCGTCGAGCATCGCCAAGGATCGCGACCAGCCACAAGAATCGCGTCGCCACTAGCATCGCCACCATGAAGCCTCGCGTACCCACCAAACAAGCCACGATCGAATCCCTGGAAACGCGACACTACCCCGCGACTTTGCCTGCCGAAACCTAACACGCTAGCTTCTTCGATCTCGAATCAAAGATGGAAACCCCAGCTTGCAAATCGCCGATACCACTCGTGCTAGGTCGCGACTATCCTCGAGTCGCCCCACGCGAATCAAAACCCTAGTCGATCGAACGCCCGCTCCTCCTCTGGCCTTTACTCGAGTACGAATTTGACTCCCCATGTCTCGCGTCCAAGCTCGATTTGATTTCCTGAGCATGAATTTATTTTGATTCATTTGGAGAAGCAGAAGCTCGACCCTTTTGTGTGTTTTATTTTTCTTCGAACGAGCTGCTTTGCAAATTAAATCGAAGAGAGAAGGGGGAAAGAAACAGAAAAGCTCGACCATCTGATTTTTGATATTTAGAGGAGACGCGTGTTTATTAGGTAGGACACGTGTTATACCAAGAGAAACACGTGTTTGAGAGAAGAGAAGGTTGCTGAGAAAACTTTTGTCAAAACAAATTTGAATATAAATATTATTTAAATCTAAACCGTCTCTAACCACGCAAACTCAAAATCTCGACCTCCTATCGATGCGTGTCGCTAGGCGTTTATAAGGTTAAACCCCTATTCTGAACGAAATGGAAAAGGTCTCGAGTCCCGATTTGATCGTAAGTAGAAGATAACCTTTTGGATTCAGTTATTAAATTGAATTTTCGATTAAATTTCAGTGCGTTTACATTCCGTACGATCACACGACAACTCCAAACACTACGAAAATTGAAATCCAATAATAATACAATATTACGGATCCAATGGAACTGGTTTCGCTGAATTCCGAGACTGTGCCTCGGACGGCTATTTTTAAATTCAATTTCAATGATATATTTTTAAAACTGAACAAAACTCTTTAAAATTCCATTTTAAAAGTTCTATCATCTTCAGTATTAACAATATAAATTTTCTGAACCTTTGAACTATTTTTAACAGGTTTTAAAATCAAGATTCAATATTTTACCCAATCCCGATAATTAAATTTAATAATTAATTATCCAAAGAAATACTGTATATTTGAAATTAAAGTTAAAATTTAACCTTCGAATATTTAAAATAAATTAAATATTCACATTTCAAATATACAAAAATTCCGGGTCGTCACAATTTCTTTCGTTTATGATCTATGCTCATGTATATAGAGTTATTAAGTTATAGTAAACAAGTTTATATAATCTGTTGTATATATGTTAAGTTGTCTATTTATTCACATGAAGCTTACATGTATTCGAGGATTTTGTGTTTTGATTTTTTTCCATTATGATATAAAAGTTTATATAAAGGAATATTGATATAAAATTTATATAGATTTTATAAAATAAAATAAAATATGTTACAGTATACTAGTAGAAGAAGTGTAATATGAGTTGAAGTAGAGATATGTATATAATATGAATGTCATTTTCGCTTGTATATTTGGGCAGCAGTGCCAGTTATCCTAAAGTCTATATGTATTAGTTATATATGCATAAATTAACTCCTATTTTGATAAACTGCTTTCCAACTCTCTGTTTTATATATATTAGCTTATAAGTATACGGTAACTTGGTTATAAATTTATATGAATTTAGTACTTTAAAATATACGCATAGTATGTTAATTTATATAGCGTGCGTGCAATTTGTATTATATATATAGGGTAGTCTGGACTTCTACAAGGAAATAAATTTAATGTTGATTTGAAGTTATAACATATATTTTGTTTCGATTTATCGAAACGATTCTGATTCATGTCCATCAATCTACCATTCAGCTCCGCCCGTCGAACCCACTTTCAGCTTACTTCGCTTTGAGATTATTGCTTGGATTTGTTCGATTGTCTAGATCGTGATCAAATTCGTAACTCGTTCATTGTCTATCTCTCTAGCCTCGAAAGGTGAGCACTCACTCACGATTAACGTTCTTTTATTTATTAAATCTGGTTTCAATTGAAATGACAATTGAAATATGCTGCTGTTAGTTAATTACACTGTTATATATGCTATTACCTGTATCAGTTCACCGATGACATCTGACACCATTATCTATTAATTATTTATGCAATGATAATACTGTTTGGCTGATAATTGATTGATTGTTGATGTTTATATTGGACGTTAAACTATTAATGTAAATTGATAAATAGTATGCAATTGAACTCGATATAGGATAATTAAATGTTAAATTTGATTAACTGACATTTGTATAATATGACCCCTTTAACTGTTGAATTTATTGACACGTCGGATTTGTTTAATTACACTTTGAACCACTGAATGTTATGTTGTTAAATTGATGATGGATGAAATTGTAATAGATGACAAGTGAAAACCGTAATGTAATAATCTTTAATCTACATGAAATGATAGTGTAGATTCTAGAAATAATTATATTAATTCGTACAAATAACAATGCGAATTAATACGGTTATTTCGGGATTATTTGAATTGATTATTGGATTGTTATTGATTGTTGTTATTGCTTGTTTATTTACTTTGACACCATCCCAGTTATCACACTGCAAGTTCCCTTTGTATGTTTTGATTTTAAATTGGATTGGAATCGGGTTGAAATGATAAATACCCAAAATGAACTTTGACCTAGGATAGGAAATTAAATAAAACCCGATTGGTCAATAATTTGATTTAAAAATAAATGAAGATTTTATTTGAATAAAGAATATGGTTTTGAAATGAAGTTGAAATTTGGATTTTTATGAAAAGAAAATGTTAATATTTAATAATCTGAAACAAAATATTAACAATGTAATTAATGAAAGAATGTTGTTTAATTTGAGAAATGATTGAATTAAGTTTGAAATTATTAAACTTTGAAATGATTTAATAATTAAGTTTGAAATTATTAAACTTTGAAATTATTTAATAATTATGTTTTGAATTATTTAATAATTAAATAAGATTGAATTATTTAATGATTAAATTGAATTGAATTCTTTAATAAGTAAAATTGAACTATATTAATTACCCTTGTAATGGCAATTGGAATGATATTAACTCCTATTTATTTGTTATCTATGTTACGGCAAATGTTCTATGGATACAATTTTTTCAATGTTCTAAACTCAAATCTCGTGGTCATTTGAATAAGTGAATTTTATTTCGTAAATAATTGAAATTGAGTTTCTTTATTAATTAAGTTTTGGAAAATTATTTTAGTAAGTAAATAAGTGAAATTGAATTTCTTTAACAAGAAATAAAATGCGATTTATTGAAATTAATGTAAGACTTGAAATTTAATGAAATTGATTTGAAGAATTTAATTTAATTTGATTCAATTGTAAGTTTTGATTTAAGGAAGTTGAATTTAAATAATGGATTTAATGAATTGGAAATTTAATGGAAATTGCTTTGAATAACAAATTTACTTAACGAATATTAAATGAAATCGATAAATGAATTTAAATTGATTTGAAAGTTAAGTAAAATTTATTTAAAAGATTTTCGGAATGAAACTTATATTCGAAGTTGAATCAACATTTGAATTGTTTTAAATAAAATTGAAATTGAATTGTAAGACTTTGAAAGTGTAATTTGGAAGTTTTGAAACGTAAATTTATGGAAATGGTTTTGAAAGACAAATGAAATGTTGATTTACGAATTGAAATTGATTTGGTTTTGAAATAAATAAACGACCAATCGGTGAAATAATTACGGAAGTTATTAAAGAGACCAGAATTCGGTTATGGATATACTCTCTATCTAAACCGAAAACCACTTTAATAACTATACGCGGAGTGATGATCCAGAATGAAGTGGTTGGAATGATGTACGTGATGACTGAAGAAAGAGAACGATAATGGATAGCCTTGACACTTGTGTCAAATTGGAAATGACTAAAACAGGAGCTGTGCCGGGCCAATGGAGGATTAGCTACCTCAAGTGGACACACTTCTTCGAACTACTTATACTTGTTGTCGATTGGTGCACCTTGATTTTGGGAGTGTTGTTTCACGGTGTTGCGGGCGCTGCGGCGTTGCGTTCTCACCAGTCCGGATCAGGCGAACGGTAGTATCACTACCTTGGGTATTGCCTCATGTGCCTTGTCATACTTGTATTCCATTTATATGCGACCACTACGATTTTGATTTGTACCTTTAGTATATGGATTGCCCTCTGGTGACTTCCAGTTTTGGGGAAACTACGGTCTTGTATATGCTTTTGGGAATAAAAATGTGTTAAGGGTGGAATGGGCCATGACTTAACGCTATTTTGATATCTTATTATTACTGATAGACATTATCTACTTATCGTACACTACTACATAGTAGATAGTTTGACGGATCCTTAAAGGATGGTTATTCCAAACATCTTTTGAGTTACTTGTATTTCAATTGCTATTTCACTTGAGTTGGATTTATTAATATAAGAATGTTAATCCTGACTCGAGTGTTTTGTGTTTTGCTTTACGCTCGGGTCAGACTGAGTGTACCAGTATTCGAGACTCACCTTTGAAGTTGGAGCTTTGCTTGAAGATCCAGCCATCTATTCTGCTTTCAGTATTCGATGATTCCAGTGATGTATTCTGATTTGTATCTGATGTATCGTATTACTCTTCTGTTGTAAACTCTGATGTATTTTATATATTCATATAGTAGCTTCATGAACTACTATCTCTTTTAATTCCGCCGCACTTATTACTCTGTGTCTGTGATCTGTGATTATATTTATCTACTGTATATGTTCAGTTTTGCCAATTTAAATTAACAACGCGGTATTTTGAGCAATTCAACTCCGGCATGAGTGTCTACCTATACACTTATAATGGATGCGAATGGTCCAAAATGGCGGGTCGTTACAGTTGGTATCAGAGCTTTGGTAGCTCTAGGCAAAACTCAACATATAGGGTAAATGTATTTACAGAATCACTCTCATTCGAGTTTCAATCTCTTCCTTTGACCCAATTCCTTTGAATTTTTGGAACGTTCCCCTCGGTTCCGAAATTCATTCGTGTCCCTCACTATTCGTCTTCTTTCAATCCTGGAGCATCCCATAACTCCATTTTGAATGATATCTATAATAGATCGGCGGTCTCGCCAATCTTCGAATGATTCGTAAAGGAGCAAAACTCCTTTACAATAGGCATTGATTTACTGGAGATTTCTGTATCCTCGATTTACGATGCTATCTATTCCCTGCTATACCTGAATTCCATCTCTTGAGATCGAGTGTTGATTTACCTTGGAATTCAACATCGATCTTATTCTTGAAGTTATGGACGGCCCGGTTAAGGTTGCCCGTGAATTAAATAAACTCATCCATCTCCCGATTTTGGTAATTGAATTATCTTATCTTCTGTTTCAAACTTATTTTTCGAATCAAAATTCTCTTTGATTTGAGTCCATCAAATTTGAATCTCTATCTTTGCTTTGAAATCTATTCTTATATAGTCGAGCGAGGAAGTGTATTTGTAAATTAATATTTAAAATATTTAAAATATATTGTGTTGTTTGGGTTGTTGATGTTGATTTGGGTTTCCGATCGATTCGTCTGATCAACGCTATCGATAGGATTTCCAAAACACTTGAGCAGAGCAAACTGACACAATATTGTTTCAAATTTGGAAAATGAAATAAATTTGTTTGATTATATTGTGAAAATATAAGTAAAATTTTTTGGAATTTAATAGGTTAATTAAATTGTTTGTTTGAAATGATAATATTTGATTATCATTTATTGTTCTAAATAAATTTATAAATACGGTTTATAAATTGATTTGGAATTTGAAATGAATTTAATTCAGAAATTTGAGAATTTAGTTTCCGGTGATTTCGAACTTTGGTTTTAAAATTTTAAAGTATATATTATTAGAAGTATTTTCGAATAGAAATCGTTTCCAAAGAATTTTAAAATGTTGAAATCAGTGCTCTTCTCTTTGTCGCTGGAAAATAATTTCGGTGATGGCGGCCGCATCATCGATGTTCATTTTCGAGTTTCGAAGTGGAGATATTATTCTGTAGCATTGCTACGGTTTGTTTTGAAAAAGACTTTGATTTGAATTTCTTTAGTATAATTTGATTTATATATATATATGTATCTTATTTTAAAAAAATTAATTTGATTTGATATAAATATATTATATATATCTCTAAATTGTTTAAAGTTAATCGGAAATCTAATTCTTAAATTTTGTTAAAGAATGATTTTAATTAAAACCAAAATTTGGAATAAAAATTTAAACTTGAATAATTGAATTGGGAAAATTTTATTTGTATATTGTTCAACTGCATTCTAATACAACTTACCTAAATTATTCAGAAGTTAAAATGTATTTGGATAATATACAATATAAAATGATTTTATAAATAAAATTTGAGTGTTTATAATAAATGTTATACACTAAATTTTGATTATAAAGATGTTAATAGAGTTAGATAGGATAATAAGTAAACTCGGTTAAAGAATTAATAAATTTGTTTTGGAAGAATTAATAAATTTGTTGTGGAAGAATTAATGAATTGAAATTTGATCAACATATGAAAATACCCTGAATTTAAAAGCAATTAGTAGATGTAAATTAATTTAAATCGAAACTTTTATGGTTTAAATTAATTTATATGGGTTAA
Organism: Allium fistulosum; assembly: GCA_030737815.1. Classification (NCBI taxonomy): domain Eukaryota; kingdom Viridiplantae; phylum Streptophyta; class Magnoliopsida; order Asparagales; family Amaryllidaceae; genus Allium; species Allium fistulosum. The sequence goes on along the minus strand of CM060908.1, from coordinate 76,339,872 downwards.
ATAAATGTGATTAGATATATTAAGTAGAATAAATTTAACAATAATTTGGAATATAGAAGAATTTAAATTGCTGAGAAAAATATGATTATCATAAAAGACTATTCAAATTTATGGTTTTAGAAATTGTAAATTGAAGATAATTGGATAATAAGAAATGAATTTAGAAATAGTTGAGATTGATTTTAGTGAAATCAAATAGATTAAATCAAATTATTGAATATTAATTAATTTAAGTTGAAATTTATTTGGCTTTAAATTAGTTGTTTATTTTGTTTTCAAAACCATTTTTCTTTCTGGTTGTTTCTATTCTCCTACCTCGTTCCTTTTCGGGGACGAAAAGTTTTGAGTGGGGGAGAGTGTAACGACCCGTAAATTTCAACTGTTTTAATAACGTAATTAGTTGAAATTTTGTGAAATTTTAAAACGATAAAATTTTGAAATATAAATTTGATATTTGGAATGTGGTTAGTTAAACATAGCAACTGGTAAATTTTCGTCCGAAAATATGAAAGTTTATTTCGCGCGTAATTTCACTTCAATTTAATAAGTTAAAAAGCGATGAAAATAAAACGTTATCGAAACCTAAATATTTTTACATAGAAAAATTCTAAACCATCTTCTGAGCAAGATGTCAGTTTGTCGCTTTTCCAAATTCGGACATCTTTGACTCCGTCGATCTTATTTTTCAGTGTTTTTCTTGCATTTTTCGCTGGTTGAAATTTCGAATTTTTATAATTAAATCGTACCACTAATATCTGTATACCGTTTTGATCGTCTCGTCGTGCTGACCGCTGCAGTATACTCAAATGTAAATTTCGAAGTTCGGAACACGATCAAATCAGTGCATCAATCGGTTGTACTGGTTCCGTATTTTGAGTTTTGATTTTCTTGTGTCTTTTGGTTTGTCTATCAGAATACAAATAACCTCTGACTTTTTTCAAATTCCAAGAATTTAACTTACCCGACCCTTGCTATTTCCACCTTTTCACTTTTCGTTGGTTCAGTTTCCATTTCATTCTAGCTTTGTATAAAAAAGAAATCTACTTTATTTGCTTGAAAACTGTTCATCACTTTTCGTATGCATCTTCCATATTACCAGCTTTACCTCATTGCCGAGAAACCCACCATTGCTTTGACTTGTTGGCCACCATTCTTCCAAGCACCGCCTCAAACTCCACCACGAGCCACCTACAACGTGTCCCTCTTCCCCTAACCCGTGCCTAACACCCCTAACCCGTGCCTAACACGCAACCCCCCTCACCATCTCGCCCTATTCCCCATGCGACCATCTCTCACCTCCTCATGCCATGAGCCACTATAGACCTTCCCCTCTTCTCATGCTTTACCACCGAATACCCTCCACCACCTGGCAAAGCCCATCTCCTTCTACTGGCATCCACCACGGCCTCTGCACCCTTCACAGCAACACCGCCTCCACCGCCTTGCTAGCCTCCGCCCAGCTAAGTAGTGGCCGACCTCATCACGTCTCCATCCTCTAGTCGCAGCCCATGCTTGCGTCTTTGAAGATATATATATATATATGGTATAATATGTAAAGTTATATATATATTTGCCTACTGATTTGTTCGCTTTCCCACTGTTCGTCTCCCTCTTCGACAACAGCAACTCTCCTTCATCTGTATAAAGGTAAAATATATACATATATCATTTATATATAGGTTAGTTTATATAAGTTTATAATATATCATCTTATATATATACGTTTGTTCGTATACTTGTTAGCAACCTCGAATTTTTTGTGTATATATATATAATAAAACGGTTTATGTTGTGGAAGTTATAATAGTTGTATATATTTGGGTTTTATAAGCTATGTGCTGTTAATTTAAAGTACTATGTATTATATTATAAAAGTGATATATATTTGTTTATATAAGTTTACATGAGCTGTTTTCCATACATATATGGTTATTTAATGTGTGTGGTCTGTTTATGTGTCAGTTTGTATATATTTTATATGTCAGTTCTATATATATGTGGTATACTTATTGTATATTGGCCTTGTGAAATGATTTCTTTCGTTTATGATCTATGCTCATGTATATAGAGTTATTAAGTTATAGTAAACAAGTTTATATAATCTGTTGTATATATGTTAAGTTGTCTATTTATTCACATGAAGCTTACATGTATTCGGGGATTTTGTGTTTTGATTTTTTTTCCATTATGATATAAAAGTTTATATAAAGGAATATTGATATAAAATTTATATAGATTTTATAAAATAAAATAAAATATGTTACAGTATACTAGTAGAAGAAGTGTAATATGAGTTGAAGTAGAGATATGTATATAATATGAATGTCATTTTCGCTTGTATATTTGGGCAGCAGTGCCAGTTATCCTAAAGTCTATATGTATTAGTTATATATGCATAAATTAACTCCTATTTTGATAAACTGCTTTCCAACTCTCTGTTTTTTATATATTAGCTTATAAGTATACGGTAACTTGGTTATAAATTTATATGAATTTAGTACTTTAAAATATACGCATAGTATGTTAATTTATATAGCGTGCGTGCAATTTGTATTATATATATAGGGTAGTCTGGACTTATACAAGGAAATAAATTTAATGTTGATTTGAAGTTATAACATATATTTTGTTTCGATTTATCGAAACGATTCTGATTCGTGTCCATCAATCTACCTTTCAGCTCCGCCCGTCGAACCCACTTTCAGCTTACTTCGCTTTGAGATTATTGCTTGGATTTGTTCGATTGTCTAGATCGTGATCAAATTCGTAACTCGTTCATTGTCTATCTCTCTAGCCTCGAAAGGTGAGCACTCACTCACGATTAACGTTCTTTTATTTATTAAATCTGGTTTCAATTGAAACGACAATTGAAATATGCTGCTGTTAGTTAATTACACTGTTATATATGCTATTACCTGTATCAGTTCACCTATGACATCTGACACCATTATCTGTTAATTATTTATGCAATGATAATACTGTTTGGCTGATAATTGATTGATTGTTGATGTTTATATTGGACGTTAAACTGTTAATGTAAATTGATAAATAGTATGCAATTGAACTCGATATAGGATAATTAAATGTTAAATTTGATTAACTGACATTTGTATAATATGACCCCTTTAACTGTTGAATTTATTGACACGTCGGATTTGTTTAATTACACTTTGAACCACTGAATGTTATGTTGTTAAATTGATGATGGATGAAATTGTAATAGATGACAAGTGAAAACCGTAATGTAATAATCTTTAATCTACATGAAATGATAGTGTAGATTCTAGAAATAATTATATTAATTCGTACAAATAACAATGCGAATTAATACGGTTATTTCGGGATTATTGAATTGATTATTAGATTGTTATTGATTGTTGTTATTGCTTGTTTATTTACTTTGACACCATCCCAATTATCACACTGCAAGTTCCCTTTGTATGTTTTGATTTTGAATTGGATTGGAATCGGGTTGAAATGATAAATACCCAAAATGAACTTTGACCTAGGATAGGAAATTAAATAAAACCTGATTGGTCAATAATTTGATTTAAAAATAAACGAAGATTTTATTTGAATAAAGAATATGGTTTTGAAATGAAGTTGAAATTTGGATTTTTATGAAAAGAAAATGTTAATATTTAATAATCTGAAACAAAATATTAACAATGTAATTAATGAAAGAATGTTGTTTAATTTGAGAAATGATTGAATTAAGTTTGAAATTATTAAACTTTGAAATGATTTAATAATTAAGTTTGAAATTATTAAACTTTGAAATTATTTAATAATTATGTTTTGAATTATTTAATAATTAAATAAGATTGAATTATTTAATGATTAAATTGAATTGAATTCTTTAATAAGTAAAATTGAACTTTTGAATAAGTGAATTTTATTTCGTAAATAATTGAAATTGAGTTTCTTTATTAATTAAGTTTTGGAAAATTATTTTAGTAAGTAAATAAGTGAAATTGAATTTCTTTAACAAGAAATAAAATGCGATTTATTGAAATTAATGTAAGACTTGAAATTTAATGAAATTGAGTTGATGAATTTAATTTAATTTGATTCAATTGTAAGTTTTGATTTAAGGAAGTTGAATTTAAATAATGGATTTAATGAATTGGAAATTTAATGGAAATTACTTTGAATAACAAATTTACTTAACGAATATTAAATGAAATCGATAAATGAATTTAAATTGATTTGAAAGTTAAGTAAAATTTATTTAAAAGATTTTCGGAATGAAACTTATATTCGAAGTTGAATCAACATTTGAATTGTTTTAAATAAAATTGAAATTGAATTGTAAGACTTTGAAAGTGTAATTTGGAAGTTCTGAAACGTAAATTTATGGAAATGGTTTTGAAAGACAAATGAAATGTTGATTTACGAATTGAAATTGATTTGGTTTTGAAATAAATAAACGACCAATCAGTGAAATAATTACGGAAGTTATTAAAGAGACCGGAATTCGGTTATGGATATACTCTCTATCTACACCGAAAACCACTTTAATAACTATACGCGGAGTGATGATCCAGAATGAAGTGGTTGGAATGATGTACGTTATGACTGAAGAAAGAGAACGATAATGGATAGCCTTGACACTTGTGTCAAATTGGAAATGACTAAAACAGGAGCTGTGCCGGGCCAATGGAGGATTAGCTACCTCAAGTGGACACACTTCTTCGAACTACTTATACTTGTTGTCGATTGGTGCACCCTTGATTTTGGGAGTGTTGTTTCACGGTGTTGCGGGCGCTGCGGCGTTGCGTTCTCACCAGTCCGGATCAGGCGAACGGTAGTATCACTACCTTGGGTATTGCCTCATGTGCCTTGTCATACTTGTATTCCATTTATACGCGACCACTATGATTTTGATTTGTACCTTTAGTATATGGATTGCCCTCTGGTGACTTTCGGTTTTGGGGAAACTACGGTTTTGTATATGCTTTTGGGAATAAAATTGTGTTAAGGGTGGAATGGGCCATGACTTAACGCTATTTTGATATCTTATTATTACTGATAGACATTATCTACTTATCGTACACTACTACATAGTAGATAGTTTGACGGATCCTTAAAGGATGGTTATTCCAAACATCCTTTGAGTTACTTGTATTTCAATTGCTATTTCACTTGAGTTGGATTTATTAATATAAGAATGTTAATCCTGACTCGAGTGTTTTGTGTTTTGCTTTACGCTCGGGTCAGACTGAGTGTACCAGTATTCGAGACTCACCTTTGAAGTTGGAGCTTTGCTTGAAGATCCAGCCATCTATTCTGCTTTCAGTATTCGATGATTCCAGTGATGTATTCTGATTTGTATCTGATGTATCGTATTACTCTTCTGTTGTAAACTCTGATGTATTTTATATATTCATATAGTAGCTTCATGAACTACTATCTCTTTTAATTCCGCCACACTTATTACTCTGTGTCTGTGATCTGTGATTATATTTATCTACTGTATATGTTCAGTTTTGCCAATTTAAATTAACAACGCGGTATTTTGAGCAATTCAACTCCGGCATGAGTGTCTACCTATACACTTATAATGGATGCGAATGGTAACGACCCGATATTTTGGACCATTCGCATCCATTATAAGTGTATAGGTAGACACTCATGCCGGAATTGAATTGCTCAAAATACCACGTTGTTAATTTAAATTTGGCAAAACTGAACATATACAGTAAATAAATATAATCACAGATCACAGAGTAATAAATGCAGCGGAAATAAAAGAGATAGTAGTTCATGAAGCTACTACATGAATATATAAGATACATCAGAGTTTACAACAGAAGAGTAATACGATACATCAGAGTTAAACCAGATACAACGGAAGAGTAACACGATACATCAGATACAAATCAGAATACATCACTGGAATCATCGAATACTGAAAGCAGAATAGTTGGCTGGATCTTCAAGCAAAGCTCCAACTTCAAAGGTGAGTCTCGAATACTGGTACACTCAGTCTGACCCGAGCGTAAAGCAAAAACACAAGACACCCGAGTCAGGATTAACATTCTTATATTAATAAATCCAACTCAAGTGAAATAGCAATTGAAATACAAGTAACTCAAAGGATGTTTGGAATAACCATCCTTTAAGGATCCGTTAAACTATCTACTAGGTAGTAATGTACGCTAAGTAGATAATGTCTATCAGTAATATAAGGTATCAAAATAGCGTTAAGGCGTTACCATTATCCCCCTTAACACATTTTTATTCCCAAGAGCATATACAAGATCGTAGTTTCCCCAAAACCGGAAGTCACCAGAGGGCAATCCATATACTAAAGGTACAAAACAAATTCGTAGTGGTCGCGAATAAAGGGATACAAGTATGACAAGGCACATGAGGCAATACCCAAGGTAGTGATACTACCGTTTGCCTGATCCGGACTGGTGAGAACGCAACGCCGCAGCGCCCGCAACACCGTGAAACAACACTCCCAAAATCAAGGGTGCACCAATCGACAACAAGTAATAAGTAGTTCGAAGAAGTGTGTCCACTTGAGGTAGCTAATCCTCCATTGGCCCGGCACGGCTCCTGGTTTAGTCATTTCCAATTTGACACAAGTGTCAAGGCTATCCATTATCGTTCTCTTTCTTAAGTCATCACGTACATCATCCAACCACTTCATTCTGGATCATCACTCCACGTATAGTTATTAAAGTGGTTTTCGGTTTAGATAGAGAGTATATCCATAACCGACTCCGGTCTCTTTAATAACTTTCGTAATTATTACACCGATTGGTCATTTAATATATTTCAAAACCAAATCAAATTCAATTTCAATCCGAATTCGTAAATCAACATTTCATTTGTCTTTCAAAACCAATTTCCAATAATTTACGTTTCAAAACTTCCAAATTACCATTTCAAAATCTTATAATACCAATTTCAATTTCTATTTAAACAATTCAAATATTGATTCAAGTTCGTATATAAGTTTCATTCCGAAATCATTTAAATAAATTTAATTTAACATTTTAAATCAATTTAAATTCATTTATCGATTTCATTCAATATTCGTTAAGTAAATTTATCATTCAAAACAATTTCTATTAAATTTCCAATTCATTAAATCATTTTCTTAAATTCAACTTCATTAAACCAAAACTTACAATTTTGAATTATATTAAATTCGTCAAATCCATTCTTTCAATTACAAGTCTTACATTAATTCCAAAAATATCACATTTTCATTTCTTGTTACAGAAATTCAATTTCACTTATTTACTTTCTTAAATAATTTTCCAAAACTTAATTAACAAAGAAAACTCAATTTCAATTATTTACGAAGTAAACTTCACTTATTCAAAAGTTCAATTTTTCTTATTAAGAATTTCAATTCAATTTAATCATTAAATAATTCAATCTTATTTAATTATTAAATAATTCAAAACTTAATTATTAAATAATTTCAAAGCTTAATAATTTCAACTTAATTATAATTTCAAACTTAATTATTAAATCATTCCAAAGTTTAATAATTTCAAACTTAATTATAATTTCAAACTTAATTCAATAATTTCTCAAATTTAACAACATTCTTTCATCAATTACATTTTTAATATTTTGTTTCAGATTATTATATATTAACATTTCCTTTCATTAAAATTCAAATTTCAACTTCATTTCAAAACCATATTATTATTTCAAATAAAATCTTCAGTTTATTTTCAAATCAAATTATTGACCAATCGGGTTTTATTTAATTTCCTATCCTAGGTCAAAGTTCAATTTGGGTGTTTATCATTTCAACCCGATTCCAATTCAATTCAAAATCATAGCATAGCAAAGGGAACTTGCAGTGTGATAACTGGGATGGTGTCAAAGTAAATAAACAAGCAATAACAACAACAATAACAATCCAATAATCAATTCAAATAATCCCGAAATAACCGTATTAATTCGCATTGTTATTTGTACGAATTAATATAATTATTTCTAGAATCTACACTATCATTTCATGTAGATTAAAGATTATTACATTACGGTTTTCACTTGTCATTCAATTTCAATTTTTACACTACAACAATTAATCCAATATACGTCGATGGTTCAAAGTGTAATTATCGCTATTCTATATGTCAATTAATTTAACAATTAAAAGGGGTCATATTCACTAATCAAATTTAACATATAAATCAGTTTAAAATTGTTAACTATCCTATATCAATTTCAATTGCATACTATTTATCATTCTAACATTAACAATTTAACGTCCAATATAAATATCAACAATCAATCAATTATCAGCCAAACTGTATTATCATCGCATAAATAATTAACAGATAATGGTGTCAGATGTCACAGGTGAACTGATACAGGTAATAGCATATATAACAGTGTAATTAACTAACAGCAGCATATTTCAATTGTCGTTTCAATTGAAATCAAATTTAATAAATAAAAGAACGTTAATCGTGAGTGATTGCTCACCTTTCGAGGCTAGAGATGCACGAGAAGATGACCCGGATACGCACACTGATACGGACATAGAGATGGAGTTACGAATCCAACCACGAATTCCAAAGAAAGTAGATTGACACGAATCGACGCTCAAAGCTGATAACAGAAATCGATGAAAATGGATCAGATCAGAACTGGATTGATGTAGACCGACGGTATAAGTGAACGAGACATATAACCATGTATACCATATACAAAATCATATACCTCTTAAAATTTAAAATAATCACATAACTTAATTTAGCAATGGTGTTGTAAAGCTTTCGTATATATATAATAACGAATATATAACTGATAGATATGTACACTTGTTTCCCACCTAGATAACTATATACGAAGCATACATACGACAAAATTAAAGTTTAACAACTACCAATATATAAAATATAAACTGAGATAACACTTTAACAACCATCTTAGCTTATTTTATAATTAACAGATTTACTACTTATATATAAGCTAACAGATAATATATATGTTTACTTACGTTATATAACAGTAGAGTGTAAAACACAGAACAAAATAGCCTGTAAAGATATACTAACACATGAAAACTGTATTATATATATGCGAACTCATATAACCTATATAAACTAATATATCATATAAAATAAAAGGTTATATTATAAAACAAGAGAGAACTAAAAAAATAAAAGACTTGTTGCAAAGCATAACTTGAATTCCTATACCAGATACATTTCTATAACATGCGACAGAACTAAACTCTATAACATTACCTAAACCTATCCGTATAAAATGAAACATGTATTCAAAACAAACCTTTAATATAAATATATTTGGAAATCAAAACCTTTACATATATCATATTTTATATACATATTTATATATCAAACAGAAAATATGGACGAATCTTATATAAACTTTTATATGTAATATATCATTCATAACTTATATCAATATATACTTACATAAACAGCGGAAGGAGATGAAAATGGTGGAACGAGTGTAACCGAAGGCTGATGAGAAGATGCAGGCGAGGTGGACGGGTTTTAGGAAGAGGTTGGGGTTGGGTCACGGCCTGAGGAGGGCGAACTACGGAGGGGAGTCTGCACACGGCGGGAAGTGGTGGTGGTGGGTGGCTGCTGCAAGCCCCGTGCGGCTGTCATGGGAATGCGGGCCAGGCTGTTGGACGTGGGCAGGGTGGATGTGACTGACACTGCGGATGGGGTGGGCGCACCTTGGGTTTGGGAGGAGAACAAGTGGTCGGGCGGTGTTCGAGTGGTTAGATGCTAGCTTTGGGTGTGTGCGAGGTGGTGGCTGATCGCGAAGAGGTGCGATCGAGTGAAGGGCGAAGGGCTGTGGCGAACAGCGGTAGGGAGGTGGGGCGCTGGTCATGTCGGTTGTCAGTGGGAAGGTGAAACTGCGAAGATGGCGGTTTCGGCGTTGGCGAGTATGAGCGGAGGTCACTTGGTGGTGCGTGGTTGGCTAAGGACGGAGGGGGAAAGGTGGAGATGCACGGTTTGGGGAGAAGCGGTTGAAATGAAAAATGCAAATGAACGAAAATAAAAGAAGAAGAAGGAAAAATTAAAAATGTAGAGGCACGGTTTTTGAACAGGAAAATATTAATTGGAAAAATGTAAAGTCATGAACATTGATTGCAAGGAATATTAAAAGTTTATGGTTATTGGATTTGCACGGCAGGAAATGAAAGGGTAGGCAATCAAAGGACTCGGTTGCGGAACCGATACGCTAGGCGTTTCGCTGATTGCTCCGCACACCGGATTCCGAAACAAGCAAACGAATATACTGTGGATATTAGCACGACGAGACGATTAAAACGGTATACAGATATTAGCGGTACGATTGAATTATAAAAATTTAAATTTTCTACTAGCGGAAAATGCAAGAAAAACGCTGAAAAATAAGATCGACGGAGCCAAAGATATCCGAATTTGTAAAAACGACAAACTGACATCTTGCTCAGAAGATGGTTTAGAATTTTTCTATGTAAAATATTTAGGTTTCGGAAACATTTTATTTTCATCTCTTTTTAACTGATTAAATTGAAGTGAATTTACGTGCGAAATAAACTTTCGTATTTTCGGACGAAAATTTACCAGTTGCTATGTTTAACTAGACGTATTCCAAATATTAAAGTTTATTTCAAAATTTTATCGTTTTAAAATTTCATAAAATTTCAACTAATTACGTTATTAAACAGTTGAAATTTACGGGTCGTTACAATAATGGCAGAACTCGGCATATACAGTAAATAAAATAATCATAGAATCACAGACATGGAGTAATATAACAATAATAAGCAGCGGAAACAAATGAATAGCAGTTCATGAAGCTACTATATATATATATCAGAGTTAAAACAAGATACAACAGAAGTCTCGAATACATAGAAGTCTCAATACAATAGTCAAATACAAGATCAGAATATATATCATAGGAGTCAACTGAATAATTGAAAGCTGAATAGATAGATAAATCTCCAAGCGAAGCTCCATCTCCAAAGGTGAGTCTCAAATGTTGTGACACTCAGTCTGACCCGAGCGTAAAGCAAAACACAAAACACTCGAGTCAGGATTAACATTCTTATATCAATAAATCCAATTCAAGTGAAATATCAACTGAAATACAAATAACTTAAAGGATGTTTGGGATAACCATCCTCTAAGGATCCGTGGAACTATCTACTATGTAGTAATATACGCTATTATAATAATGTCTATAGTAAAGTAAACTATTAAAACAGCGTTAAGGCGTTACCCATATCACCCTTAACACATTTTATATATTCCCATAGTCTATACAGTACCGTAATCTCCCCCGTACTGGGCGTCGTTAGAGGGCACTCCATAGGTATGGTACAAAACAAACTCGTAATGTCTCGATAAGGTAGGTGACACAACACAACTAGGCAATGCCAGGGTAGATATACCAATTACACTTCCGGGCTGGTGGTAACGCATAGCAGCAACTACCGCCCACCTCGAGCCACACTCCCAAATCAAAGGCGTGCACCAAATCAATCACAAAGTAATAGAATGGCAATCGAAGAAGTGTGTCCGATCAGAGGAGCTACCTCACATGGCCCGTCGATTGCTCCTGTTTTAGCCAGCTTAAGCTAACTCACGGGAGTCAGGTCCACGTATATAGCTCAAATAGAACGTCATCAACCACCTACTTCATTCTGGAATCTCCACCGCGTACATAGTTGTTAATGTGGTTTTCGGTATTGGCAGAGAGTATGACAATAACCAATCCCGGTCTCTTTAACAACCAATCGTTATTATAACACCGTGGTCATTTCAAAATATCATACTTCAAAACCAAAATGTCATATCCATTTCAAAACCATATCAATACAATATCATTTCTCTCTTAAAATAATATTCATTTCCAAAATCATAACACTTTCCAAAATAATAACTCTTTCGAAATTATAACACTTTGAAATTTATAACACTTTGGAAACCATAACACTTGGAAAATATAATACTTTTGAAGTCATAATACTTCAAAATCCAAAACACTTTCTTTAAAACAGTTTAGATATTAATAATAGTATATATAATAAAATAGTTTATATAACAGAATAGTTTATATAATAAAATAATTAGTATATTAAAATAGTTATAAATTTAAAATAATATATATATTAAAGTAATTTGTATAATAAAATAGTTAAAAATTAAAATAGTTTATAACAAAATAATTTATAAAGTAAAATATTAAAATAGTTTTAAATATAATTTAAAAATACTTTATATAATAAAATAGTTTCCTCAAATTTCACCAATCGATTCAAATCAACTCAAATTCCAAAATCACATTTAAATCAAATCTCAGTTCTTCCATTTCAATCCAAATTTCAATTAACCAATTTATATCGTTTCAAATATAGATATAAACTACAAATTAAACCATTTCAACTTCAATAGATTTCAATGCTTTAAATATTCAAATATTTACAAAACTAAATTTGATAATTATATATATATATATATATATATATATATATATATATATATATCAAATTCACTTTAGTATTATTTAGTTTTGAAATATTTATTTAATCATTCCAATAACATTTAAATAAAATTTCAATTACAAATTAAATTAAACTAAATATCCCATTTCAATTTATGTAAATTTGGAAATATTCATTTAAATCACTTTAATCAAATCAAGTTATAAAATCGTATCTTTAAAATCTCAAATTTAAAATCGATTTTATTTAGGTATAATTCTTGAATAAATACAATTTCGAACCAATTTCTAATTCTTCTTCACCTTAATTTATTTAAAATTATTATAAACTCTGTATTTGAAAATAAAATTTTAAATAAATACTTAAACATATTATATATTAATTAAATCAAACTTTTTAAATTAAATCTTATTATTAAACTTATTTTATATTAAAATTTAATATATATATATATATATTTAAATAGTAAAATTATATGTAAATTCTTAAAATTTATAATTTCAAAACTAACTTATAATTTTAAATTTTCAAAACATATAATTTTAAAAGCCAAGAATTTAAACATATATAAAATAACATTTATATATAATAATTAAAAATCAATATTTATATAAAACCATATATATTTCTTTTCAAAACCTTGGAAATCAATTTCAAAATATATATATATATATAGACCAACGGTGTCTGTATATAATTTTCTATCCTATGGTCAAGTGATACAGATATTTATCATTTCAATCGGCAATTTAAATATATATGGGTATATATGTTTTCAACCCGCAATCCCAAATTCAATTCAATGAAAATCGCTTGGGTTTATCATTTCAACCCATAATGATTTTCTCCTATTCTACATGATCGTTCTGGTATGTATCATTTCAACCCATAGGGAACTCTATACTAACAGGGAACTTGTAGAGTCATAACAGATATAATAATTATATAACAGGCATATATCATCAATATAAATAACAGATAATGGTGTCAGATGTCACAGGTGAACAGATACAGATAATAGCATATATATAGCAATGTAAATAACTAACAGCAGCATATTTCAATTGTCGTTTCAATTGAAATCAAATTTAATAAATATAAGAATGTTAATCATGAGTGATTGCTCACCTTTCGAGGCTAGAGATGAACGAGAATGAGATGAGTTACGAATCCAAGCACGAATTCCAAAGCAAAGCAAGATTGGCACGAATTTGACGAGCAAAGCTGAAAGCTTGGAATTGACGAAATCAAATCAAAATTGGGTTGACGAAGGTAAATGGTATAAGTTAACTTATATATATATATAACTATATATATATCTATTTATATAAAATCATATTCTAAATGTTCAAACACATATTACATTAAATATATATGTATTTCAAAAATTATTGTTTTAAATTAAAACACACATGTAAAATTCAAACATATATATACATTATATATTTTGAAATAAATACATATATATATATACACTTATAAAAATACAAAATACTTACATACATGCTATATCTTTAAAATTAATATTTATTATAAAATCAATATAAACCATTTATTTTAATATGTATATAAATTATATAAACAAATGTTTTATATCCATATCCAAACAAAACATACTACATAAACTTTTTATATAAAACCACTTATACATTGAAACTTTATATATACAATTTTCGAAGTCAATATGTATTCATGTAGACTGCCAACAAACATACTTATATGATATATACAACTAACGTAAAATATACTTACTATCACATCATATAATTTTATAAAATCTAATATATATATATATATACTGTACAAAAATATAATACTGTAGGCTTATATATACACTATCGCCTATATGTATATATACTGTAAAAATATATAATTCAGCATATATATATACTAACATATTGTTGTAAATATACAATAACATATATATAGTAAACTTATATAATTTTAAATATAACCAACAAATATATGTATACACACTTATGTATACCGCATAGACTAAACATAACTTATATAACATACAAACTGGGATGCACATATTATATACAAGTTAGCACTACTGTACACAGCAAAATCAATATATAACAAACACTATATAAGATGCTATACAACTTAAATACATTATATATTTTTTAAACAATATATAACAAACAAATATGCATATACTAACATATATAAGATATAATTATATACATACAGCAGATTATACAAGCTTATACACACTTATAACATTTAAAAATCAATATTCTATACATATAAAAATTGCAAATATTAAATACTGGAAACATGTAACTTGTATATACATAAGATTTCACAACAAAACACAAGACCAATTATATACTCAAAACACATGCACACCACAAATATATACATACTTTTATATTATATATACATACATATATATATACTAACATAAATATTATAAAGAATAAATTGTTATATATATAACATAAAATAAACATTTATATAAACTATATATATATATATACAAAACACATATATACATTTTATATAACCCATGCATTCGGCCAGAGTGGAGATGACTGGGTTCAGGCGAGAATGGGATGCGGCGGGGAAGAGAGGGTGGCACTGCCTGCTAGGCATGGGCTAAGGTGATGCTGCGCACGAACTGGAAGAAGAAGAGGGCGGCTGATGGTGGTCCAGGCATTGGGGATAGTGAACTTGGGCCGTTGGACTAGTGGGTGCGTGAGGCTTGGTCGCACGTGGTAGAGGCCAAATATAAGAGGACGAACTTGATGGGGTCTCGGGTAGAAAGCTAGGTTAAGGTTTCAGATCATAAAAGAATGTAAAGGTGAAAGAAGGAGAAGCGATTCATGGTGGAGATCTGGGTTTGAGAATAAATGGGAAAGAAGGTGAACATGAATATTGAAAAGTTTTTATAATAAACAATAAAGCTAAACGAACCATTGGAGATGAATAGGCTGGAATGAACCGTTACACGATGCCAGGAATCAATCTCTAGGAATATAATAAGGCTAATGACTGTTTAAAATCAACCAGAAGGGACTCAAGGAAACAAAAAGACTCGGTTGCAGAACCGATACGTTAGGCGTTTCGCAGACTGCATCGCACACCGGATTCCGAAATTGACAAATGTGTACACTGTGGAGACCAGCATAACGAGATGAACGAAACGATATACGGATATCAGTGGTAGGTCTATCCTATCAAAAGTCGATATCTGGTACCAAAAATGCTGCTAAAAACGCCGAAAATAAGATAAACGGAGCAATAGCGATTCAAATTTGGCGAAACGAAATATGATGCCTAACTAAGAAGATGATTTCCAACTTATTATATAAAAATATTCAGTTTTGGAAAACATTTTATTATCATCAAATATTGACTGATTTAAATTGAAATATAATTACACAATAAAATAAACTTCCAAATTATCTGATGAAAATTTACCATTTACTATGCTTAATTAGACGTATTCCAAATATAAAATTTTAATTTCCAAATTCAATTATTTAAAATTTCACAAAATTTCAGGTAATTACGTTATTAAAACTATTAAAAAAATTCGGGTCGTTACACTCTCCCCCACTCAAAACTTTTCGTCCCCGAAAAGGAAGGAGGTAGGAGAATAGAAACAACCAGAAAGAAAAATAGATTGAAAACAAAATAAAACAATTAATTTAAAACCATATAAATTTCAATTTGAATTAATTAATATTCAATATTTGACTTAATCCATTTAATTTCACTTAAGTCAAATCATTCTTAACTATTTATAAATTCATTATCTTATTATCCAATTATCCTCAACCCTTTCTAAAATCATAAATTTGAATAGTCATTTATTATAATCATATTTTATTCAACAAATTTAATTCTTCTCTATTCCAAATTATTATTAAATTTATTTCACTTAATATATCTTATCACATATATTACGTATATTTACACTTACTATAACCACTCAAATTTATTTAAAAATTCCTTTAATATCATTTTTCATTGTAAATTATTCAATTACATATTCGACTCCTAAATGATTTAGGCAAGTTATATATTGGAAAGCAATTAAGTATTATACAAATAAACTTTCCGAGTTCAATTATTTCAAGCTTTAAATATTTATTCAAAATTTAAGAGTTAAATTTCTGATTCACTTCAAACCATTTAGAGATAAATGTATACATATATATTATATATCAAATCAAATCTATAATCTTATACCTATATATATTGTAAATCAAGTCATACTTAAGAAATCAAATCAAATTCATTTTCAAAACAAAAGTGTAACATAGCTACTAAGTGGCCTCTCCACTCTGAAACTCGAAAATGAATGTCGATGATGCGGCCGTCATCACCGAAATTATTTTCCAGCGACAAAAGAGAAGAGTACTGATTTAAAAACTTTTAAAATGCTTTGGAAATGATTTCTATTCGAAAATACTTTTGAATAATATACCCTAAAACAAATTTTCTAAATACCAGAAATTTAATTCTTAAATCTTTGATTCAAAGTTATTTCAATTCCAAATAAATTTATAAACCATGTTTATATTTTCATTTATTTATTATGTGGCAATAATCAATGGTTTACAGAATAATAAATGAAAATCAAATATTATCATTTCTGTTAACCAATTCATTTAACTTCTTAATGTCAGAAAAATTATACTTATATATAATATAAACATACAAAATTTATTATGTCAGTTTGCTCTATTTGAGTGTTTTGGAATTCCTATCGACAGCGTTGATCAAACGAATCGATCGAAACCCAAATCGACGTCAACAACTCAAACAAAACACTATAAAATATTTTAATATTAATTACAAATACAATCCCTCACACGATGATACAAAAATAGGTTTCAAAATGACGATAGAGATCCAAATTAGAGGAACTCTGATCAAAGAGAATTCTAATTAAGAAGATAGATTTGAAAGGGAGATAAGATAATTAAATAACAAAATAGAAAGATGGATATACTAATATTAATCGCGGGCAACCTTAACCGGATCAACCGTGACTTCAAGATTAAGATCGATGAAAATTTTTGAGGCAAATCGACATTCGATCACAAGAGAATTGCCCTGGTCGTTTACTAGAGAAACATCCGGTCATAGCAAGAGATAACAGCATCTAAACCGAGGATGCAGAAATCTCCGGTGAATCAATGCCTATTGTAAAGGAGTTTCACCCCTTTACAAATCATTCTAAGATTGGCGAAACCGTCGACTCAGTATAGATCAACTGAAGTGGAGTTAGAGGATACTCCAGAATTAAGGAAACATAAATAGAGTGAGAGACAAGAACAGACTTTAGAATGAATGGGGAAGTTCCAAAATTAAAAGGAAACCGAATCAAAGAGGAAGAACTCAAGCTCGAACGAAGGTGATTCTGTAATTGAAATTTACTTTATATGCAAAGTTTTGCCTAAAACCAGAGCTTTAATACCAACTGTAACATCCTGATATTTTCAACCATTCACATCCGCACATGTCAGACTTGAATTGCTCAAAATATCAGATTGTTAATTTATTATGGCAGAACTCGGCATATACAGTAAATAAAATAATCACAGAATCACAGACACGGAGTAATATAACAATAATAAGCAGCGGAAACAAATGAATAGTAGTTCATGAACCTACTATGTATATATCAGAGTTAAAACAAGATACAACAGAAGTCTCGAATACATAGAAGTCTCAATACAATAGTCAAATACAAGATCAGAATATATATCACAGGAGTCAACTGAATAACTGAAATCTGAATAGATAGATAAATCTCCAAGCGAAGCTCCATCTCCAAAGGTGAGTCTCAAATGCTATGACACTTAGTCTAACCCGAGCGTAAAGCAAAACACAAAACACTCGAGTTAGGATTAAAATTCTTATATCAATAAATCCAATTCAAGTGAAATATCAACTGAAATACAAATAACTTAAAGGATGTTTGAGATAACTATCCTCTAAGGATCCGTGGAACTATCTACTATGTAGTAATATACGCTATTATAATAATGTCTATATTAAAGTAAACTATTAAAATAGCGTTAAGGCGTTACCCATATCCCCCTTAACACATTTTATATAATCTCATAGTCTATACAGTACCGTAATCTCCCCCCGTACTGGGCGTCGTTA
This sequence comes from Allium fistulosum, assembly GCA_030737815.1. Classification (NCBI taxonomy): domain Eukaryota; kingdom Viridiplantae; phylum Streptophyta; class Magnoliopsida; order Asparagales; family Amaryllidaceae; genus Allium; species Allium fistulosum. Next base: position 76,321,280 of record CM060908.1, on the reverse strand, counting down.
GAGGGCACTCCATAGGTAAGGTACAAAACAAACTCGTAGAGGTCTCGATAAGGTAGGTGACACCGCACAACTAGGCAATGCCAGGGTAGATATACCAATTACACATCCGGGCTGGTGGTAACGCATAGCAGCAACTACCGCCCACCTCGAGCCACACTCCCAAATCAAAGGTGAGCACCAAATCAATCACAAAGTAATAGAATGGCAATCGAAGAACTGTGTCTGATCGGAGGAGTTACCTCACTTGGCCCATCGATTGCTCCTATTTTAGCCACCTTAAGCTAACTCACGGGAGTCATGTCCACGTATATACCTCAAATAGAACGTCATCAACCACCTACTTCATTCTAGAGTCTCCACCGCGTACATAGTTGTTAAAGTGGTTTTCGGTATTGGCAGAGAGTGTGACAATAACTGATACCGGTCTCTTTAACAACCAATCATTATTATAACACCGTGGTCATTTCAAAATATCATACTTCAAAACCAAAATGTCATATCCATTTCAAAACCATATCAATACAATATCATTTCTCTCTTAAAATAATATTCATTTCCAAAATCATAACACTTTCCAAAATTATAACCCTTTCGAAATTATTACACTTTGAAATTTATAACACTTTGGAAACCATAACACTTGGAAAATATAATACTTTTGAAGTCATAATACTTTGAAATCATAATACTTTGAAATCCATAACACTTTCTTCAAAAAAGTTTAGATATTAATAATAGTATATAATAAAATAGTTTATATAACAGAATAGTTTATATAATAAAATAATTAGTATATTAAAATAGTTATAAATTTAAAATAATATATATTAAAATAATTTGTATCATAAAATAGTTAAAAATTAAAATAGTTTATAACAAAATAATTTATAAAGTAAAATATTAAAATAGTTTTAAATATAATTTAAAAATACTTTATATAATAAAATAGTTTCCTCAAATTTCACCAATCGATTCAAATCAACTCAAATTCCAAAATCACATTTAAATCAAATCTCAGTTCTTCCATTTCAATCCAAATTTCAATTAACTAATTTATATCGTTTCAAATATAGATATAAACTACAAATTAAACCATTTCAACTTCAATAGATTTCAAAGCTTTAAATATTCAAATATTTACAAAACTAAATTTGATAATTGTATACATAGATATATATATATCAAATTCACTTTACTATTATTTAGTTTTGAAAGATTTATTTAATCATTCCAATAACATTTAAATAAAATTTCAATTACAAATTTAATTAAACTAAATATCCCATCAATTTATGTAAATTTGAAAATATTCATTTAAATCACTTTTAATCAAATCAAGTTATAAAATCGTATCTTTAAAATCTCAAATTTAATAAATTTAAAATCGATTTTGTTTAGGTATAATTCTTGAATAAATACAATTTCAAACCAATTTCTAATTCTCTTTCCAACCTTAATTTATTTAAAATTTGTTTGTACCAAAATTGGGCACAACACTCTTCGGAAGTGTTTGAAGAGATAAAATGAAGAAAGTAAATGTAAAAAGAGGATTATCTAACAAACACTCTAGAAAATAATCAGAAAAACAGCAAAGAACACAGTGATTTAGAGTGGTTCGGCGTGTTGCCTACATCCACTATTTAACGATTGATCTTTATTAACTTTTGCTTGCTGGTTACGGCAGATTACAACAATAAATCTCGAGTACAACAGTGAAATTCAAGTACAATAGTGAATTCGGCAGAGTCTGGACGTCAGAGAGCCAAAAGATCCTTTTTCTGTAGGCTTTGGGATGCTATTTATAGGCGTAGGCTGCAAATATCTCGCTCACATCTCGAGAGACCTCTTCTGGCATGTGGGTGGGACCACGCGATCGATCCCACATGATTTGCACTCGGTCCGTGATCGATATGAATGGATTTCGTATCGATCAAGATTTGGTCCAATCGAGTCGAAATTGAGCATGAACATTGTTGATGATGTACGCAAGCTCCTGTGAAAATTTGGTAGCATTTGGACTTGTAGATTCTGAGTTATGATCGATACAAATTTGTGTTTTTCGGTTGTTGTTCTCTTCGCATCGACGCTGTTCGAATCGATCATTTTGTATCGATGATCATGCACGTGATGCCAGTCGACATGGCACCTCCTTTTAGGATCGATCCAAAGTTTATGCCGAATCGATCGAGTCTTCCCAATATTTGCGCTTCATTCATATCGATTTGACTTGGTCTTTTTCGTATCAATCGAAGTTATTATGTTCGTATCTATTACCATAGCTTTGTTCGTGTCGATACTCATGGGCTATTTCGTACCGATAGCTGAGGGCCATTTTGTTCGTATTAATCATTGATCGATCGACACGAACTGTGCGATTGGGATCGATGCGAATTGACTCCAATTGATCGATACAAAGTTGAACCAATTTGATGGATACGAACGATCGAGGCTTGATGGATATGAACATGACCTTTCAGCTGATGGATACGAAGAGCACAGTTCCCCTGATCGATACGAAGACGAGTTCACTTGATGGATTCGAACAAGAATGATACGAAGAAGGACTTTCGCCGGTTGCTTGATGGATACGAACAGGGTGGTTATTGATGGATTCGAACAGATCGACTCGAACATATCGACTCGAACATGGTTTTTCGATGGATACGAACGGCTTCATCACTTGAACTGTATCGACCATATCTTGAGCATACGAACTACGATTGACTTGAAACTTGGAATGTTGGATTTTATAGCTTTGCTGGTCCTATCATATCAATTGTAGATTGATCCGGACTCAGATAAAATTTATCAACATCCATAGTGAACTTGTGTATGACTAATCCTCGGGATAATTGTCTTCAGTTTTCAGTTAAGTCTTTGGTATCATGGCCTTGCCAAAAGGCGAAACAACATTTTCCACCCAAAGTACGTCTTGTGTAAACATGATGTGCTTTGAAATGCTGCAATCTTTATTATGAATAAATTTATTTGATTTGTTGAACGGTTGTTGTCTTCTCGTCGAAATATATAACCTTTGATTGCTTTTTCAGTAATATGAACTGTTGGCTGCCAAATGCTGTACCGTGCACTGTTGTAACTGGGTGAAGAATGATAGTGAACTGTTGTTTGTCATAGTTATTGTCATCAGATGAGCATCCAACTCCTGTGAATTTTAAACATTGAATATTAGTTCGACTTACATGCACGTATGTTAGCTTGAATCTTGTTCTCGTTTGCACGTCCGCAGGTCGTTGTCAAGTTTTTATTGAATTTTCGTGTTGATCCTCTCCTGAACCAACGTGAAATTCAAATTGTAACAACGCTGGATGGTTATTTTGGAATTTCCCTTCATATCCATCCTCTCCTGGATCGATGTTAAAGGTCAAAAAATTGTTTCCGTATCGATGCCGATCGACACGAATTTATTTGTTGTTTTAATGTATTTTGCATCGATGGATATGAACTCAGACGGTTTTCAAAATGATGGACGCGAAATCATCCTTTCGTATCGATGATACGATGGATGCGAACAGCTATATTCTTGGATGATGTGAGTGGATGGATACAAACAATGTCTCGTATCGATAACATGAATGACTGCTGTTAACCGGTTGGCATAACTGGGAGACGAATCATTTTCCCCTTGGTCTCATATTCAAATAAATATTTTTAGGACTTACAAAATTCCCACTTGCTTTCTGCTTTTATTCTTGCCTTCGCATCGATAAGGAACTCGAGAAAGTAAAACTGTCTCCGTCCCCAAATCAAATTAATCCCCTAATCTCTCGTAACTACATCTTAACTTAGGTAAATAGTCTAAGAATTCATATTGAAAATGATGAGATTCAAAATCTTTGCCTTTCCATTTGCTTTCGTGGCCGATTCGGGTGAAGCGGCGGCTGCGGATGGTCGGAACGAGGTGGCTTTAGAGAAGACGGCCTTTGTATGGCTTTGGAGAAGATGAAGTGTGGGGATACGAAGAGAAACACTCGTACCGATCTGTGACGAAGGGAGGAATCGTATCGATCTAGGCATGACGAAGCTTCGTATCGAACAAAGGAAACGCTCAGTATCGGTTGGTGACAGACTCTTCGTATCGACCAACTAACGGTGGCATTCGTATCGATGGATACCCAATGGCATTTGTATCGATATGCCTTGATTGATACGAATTTCAGAACTGGAGATCGATAATTCGATCGATACGAACTATTGTTTGTTGATCGATACGAAAAGGAGGATACTGCATCGATACGAAATATCCTTTGGGTGATCGATACAAAAAGGAGGATACTGCATCTATACGAAATATCCTTTGGGTGATCGATACGAAGGGACGTACTATGATCGATACGAATTTAACCTCTGGTGATCGATCCACGTCTTGACCTTGATGGATACGAAAATTTTGAATAATTGAACACTTAACTCCGGCGAACTTCAATCTGGCATAATTGGACTTGACCGTTGAACTGCACATTTGACTACCCTTCGAAGCTCGCTGATGGAACTATAACTCAACAAAATCTTAACAAACTGTAACTCGGATCGGTCTATAGAGTCTGGATGGCACGGTTGTGGCGGTCAACGATGACGGTCACTCCAGTTGAATTTCGAAGTCTTGTCATTCGAATGTTTTCTTTTTATTTCCGTGAATTTTCTTAAGTATTACGTTGCACTGCACAACACATTCACACACTTTACACCGGGAGATACACGGGATTATTATCATCTAATGATGGTTTTTAATGAGTTTAATTAGCTATGGAGTCTGCAAGTTCACAACAGCAGGAGCTTCAGAGTGCATCCTCTTCTGTCCTAGAGATACTGGCCATCGTAACCGAAGTTATAGATCCAGCTCCGGACGAGCTGCCTGGTGCCACGTTTATCATGAATCCGCAAGATTCTGTGCCGTCTAACATCTCCGAAGATATGCTGGGACGAATATGTCTAAGGCATGGTCTACCGTTGGACGACGTATTATTACCAGGACCGAAGATAGACTGCATGCTTCCCCGGAGGGGTTTACAGCTTTTAATCGCCATTCATGTACAGCGGGAACACTTCCTCCATTTAATCAATATATTAGAGAAGTGTTGTCTTTCTTTAGAATCTCCCCATCACAGCTACACCCGAACGGATATGCTCTACTCAATAGTCTGTTCATTGTATTTATGGAGCATCTTTTCCTACCTCCTATCCCGATCGAAATTAGATACTTATTCAACGTTAAGAGTCGGGGAGATAGTCCCTCGTTCACATTCCTAGAGGCAGTCAGGAATTGTCAAGTGGTAACGGGATCCTAGACAAGGCTGAGTTACTTTAAAACCGAGTGGTTCTATGTCCGATGCCCTCCAGGATTTGCTAGCCGATTATTAGTCAGACGTAAGTGCTGCAATCTTTTCCAGTAGTTAACGAGATAATCATAGCTGATATTAAAAATAATTCCTTCTCTCCTTTACAGCTGTAATTCCACGACCCGAGGGTGTGCATTTTAAAGAAATAGTATGGGTCCTCCAAGAAGTTCCAGGCAAGATGAGAGAAATCGAGTCGGTGCTCACCGATAGGAAGTTAAGAATTCTTGGATTAATCGAACGAAACCAAAGTATCAGACTAGAGGGAATGCTTAGGGCAGTCTCAATGAAGCGGGTAAAGCGCAAAGCGCCCATAGCCATAATTGCTGAGGAAGGTGATGAAGAACACACGACTACAAACGACGAACCCGTGGCCAGGCCTTCTGACGGTCTTCAAGATACAGAGGGAAAGAGAAAAGGCAAGGCAGTTGCTCACAAGCGCCCTAAGTCTTTGAGGTGGAAATCAGTAGTGGTGTCTTTGCCGGCCTCTGACGTTAGAATCTCAAAGGCCTCTCCCTCGCCAATAGAGAGTCCTTTTGAAGGGCTTGCCGACATTCCGATTTCGGACGATGTGTCGATCCAATACGACACCTGATTGGAAGGGCTTCAAAGCGCCTTAGATTTAGGCGAGGCACTTCCTGCAAGTTTAACCGATAACCGGTCGGTCGGGGGGTTTACACATACACGCATTCACTTCACGACACTACACGATTTCCAGTCCAGAGCTATTCACTTCCAAAGATCACTAGCTCTAGTGTTTTTCCCTTTTTACTAGAAGGACAAACTTTGCAGCCCAATTAGTTTATAGAACACACATCCACATAAATTAATTGCAAGGTCAAAGTCAGCAGAATAATTACTTTTATGGACAAAGTCAGCAGTTCAATTACTTTCAAGGACATAATTTCATAGGTTTTTAGCCCTTAGAAACTAATTATTTTGCATTTTGTCCTTAAAAGTAATTATTTCAGTTGTGCGTCCTAAAAACTAATTGCACTTGCTAAAGAGGCCCTTGTGGCTAATTTCCACTTCAATGAATAGGCGAGAATCTATGCTCGGTAGTCTCCACTCAGCGCACCAATCATCGAGCTCGTATTATGAGTCCCGTCGGAGGGAGGATGATAGAAACCGCGATCGTGGTTATTCTAGTTAGGAACGCTACAAGAGGGATAGAGACAGGGATTACAAAGAACAGAGATATCGATCCTGGTCGCATTCTCCACCCCTCGACTCCCCCATTTGAAGAAGATTCCCAGCTGAAGATGAGCCTATTGGGGAAGGGGTTATCAGAATTGCCCAGCTGAAGAAATATTTTCCAAATACATCTTCCCCCCTCATTTGAAGAAGATTCCCTCAGAAGCAGAGAACACAATGCATGATTATATTCACGACATCTATACCCACTATAAAGAGTGGGTGAAGGCTGTAGAAAAAGTATCAAAGATGGCCTTTGAGCGAGCAAGGCAATTGAGAAACTAGAAACTGAACTTGCTCAGAAAGATCGGATCATTCAAGTGCTTAACAATGAAGCCGGGTCCTCTCAAAAATCATAGATAGAGGCCACCAAAAAGCCGACGAGGCGAACTTGGCTATGGAGAGGATGAGGCAGACACACTTCGCTTTGGTGGAGCAGATGGACCACCGAAACACCACAGTTACTGCTGAGTGGGACGCTGCCCTGAAAGAACTTAGCGAGCTAAAAGCCAAATTTTCTGAAATCATCAAGGAAACAGATGATGCAAATAAAGTTGGTCAAGAAGCATGTGAGCAAGCCGTAGTGCTTTGGGGTGAGAGGGATGCGGCAACGGCTAAGGTTCGGGAGGTGGAGACTAAGGTCGATGAGGAAGTCCAAATGGCGGAGTACAGGTTATATGCGATGTCCGGCGAGATTCCACGCATGTCAGAATGTGTCTAAGCAAACACGTCAAGGTTTGCCCGGAGAAATTCAACCAATTCCTCTTGCATTTGTTGGCTTAACTTGGATCCAATCTTTATCATTCTAGAATCATCGCTATCATCGATCGGGACATCGATCGTCAGTTCTGCCGGAGAAGCTTGACTGTCTTTACTTTCGTCTTCACTTTCGGTGTCTCTCGGGTCAAGATCTCTTTGGAATTGGTTGGGGTGCCCAAGCCTAGGCCCAGGCATCAATTGTCAATTATCAACAAAACAGACGTATAGAGATTCCTCTACGCCTTTTCCTTTCTCATTTCGTTGTGCCTTGCACAGTTCAGCAACATAACAGGCTCACCCAGCAGCCTGATCTCCTTGAACGACTCCAACTCCACGGTCGGTGGGGAACTTTAGAGTCAAACACCACGGGGCAATGGCAGCCCTGAACTCGGCTAGGGTCGGTCGGCCCAGGAAAGCATTATATGGAGAGTCTATATCCAAAACAAAAAACTGCAGTATCCGGACTATCCGGCGTTCTCTAATGCCTAACTCCACTGGCAATTCCACCACTCCATTGGGTATAGTTGCACTCCCGTTGAAACCATGGATACGGTACTGACAAGGTTTCAAATCTTTAGTCTCCATTTTCATTTGGTCATAGGCTCGCTTGAACAATATATTCACAAAACTTCCACTGTCTACCAAGATCCTCTTCATCCAGGCAGGACCTACTTGAGCTGATATGACATATGGATCGATGGTTGGGGCTTCGATCCTATAGGCATCTCTGTCTCGAAAGACGATGTCGTCAGTCATCATCTTTTGTTGCTTGGCCGGAGCCCCATCTTCCAAACTACTACAACACTCGAAGCTCGCATGCCTGATAGAACTGGCATACGACTCGATTTCCTTCCAGCTTCGGTCCGCTGGATGAGGACCACCACTAATGGTATTTATCACCAACCTCCCGCCGGTACGAGCGGGTACCTCCTGTCTTGCCAGATTCGGTGTATGGTTATGATTCGATGGGCCCGCACCTCCAGACTGCGGTGCCCGCACAAACTGTTCTAACTTCCTTTCACGTATCAACTTTTCAATGAGATCCTGCAAATGACGTCACTCATTTGTTTTATGGCTGTAGCTTTCATGGAATCTACAAAATTTTCCTGTCTGAATCTGTTTCTCAGATGACTGTTTCGAAGCAGGTTTTTTATACTGAATGGTATTGCTGGTTTATAAATACACATTCTCTAGCGACGTATTCAAAGGAGTTTAGTTATCAAACATAGGAGCCCTACGTCGTGGACCACGACTCTGATCATGTTTCCTGTTTTGGTTACCATTGCTTTTCTGCTGATTTTGTTTATTCTGGATGTTCAATTGCACTTTCCCGGAGCTCTCCCCGGATTGTTTAACAGCAATATTACTCTGAATTCCTTCCATACTAAACCCCGCATCATCCTTCATCCTAGACTGTTTCGCATCCTCTCTTCTCAAGAATTGGGTTGCCTTGGAATAGAAACGTTCCAATGATGCAGGGGGTTTTCCGGCCAACCAGTTGCCGAACTCAAAATCGAGATCAATCCCCTTAGTCAGTGCCATAAGAATAGAGTTATCATTTGGGTTGCTGATCTCAACGCATGCAGCATGAAATCTCTCTAAATAATGCCTGAGTGTCTCTCCAGGAGCTTGAGTGACACTAGATAAAGTATTAACATCCTTCGGCCTTGCGACATGCATACGGAATTGCTCAATAAACTTTATTGCCAACTGATCAAAACATGAGATAGATCGAGGTGGCGTCGGGTAAACCACATAGTCGCTATGCCCCCCAGAGAGATCGAGAAGCTTCAGCACTTAACTGCATCATCAGCTCGTGCAGCATTCATCAACCATTCATACTTCAGGATATGCTGATTAGGGTCAGAGCTCCCTTCATAAATGGGTAAAGTCGGCATCCTGAATCGCCGAGGTGGTTCATCATAGAGTATCTCATCAGTAAAAGGGGTATGACTCCGGGAGATTCCTCAGTCGTTATAGCTAAGACCCTGACTTTCACGGATCATTTGACGGATCATTGTCGGTAGGTCGGGCATCTGGACATTTTGAGCAGGTTGGGCCAAGATGTGGTTGGGTTCCACAATGCGAGGAGGGGCCGGTCGCTGTCGACGGTCCATGTCTCGCCTCCTTGGTCCTACGTCTTCGGGGACGTAAGGTTCGGGAGTGTGGTTATGTTGGCGGTGGGTCGGATCCGTTTGGTTTCGAGCGTCAACTCCCAAATCAGTAGCTGTGGCAGTACGGTTATCAGTAATGTGGTATGGAGTAGCGCCTCCTTGGGAGGAGTGCAATGACCCTAAAATAAAATAAAAATAAAATGAAAAATATACATTTATATTAAGAAATTCTGAAATTATAATATGTATATATAATGCATTAAAACAGAAAAAAATTGGCAATAAACAAAAATTTGCATGGGAGCTTCTGTTTGATAAAATGCAAGGGATTAAGGTGATTAAAAGAAAAATTGGAGCTCAAAATAAATATAGCTCTATGTCCAAAGAATTATATAAATACATACATTAATATATATATGGAGTGTTTTCTATTTTATTTAAAGATAGAATAAGATGAAGTTTAATAAAAAGGTTTACTTGTCTTATAATTATGCTAAAAATAATTAGCATAATATATGTGATTTTTATTTAAATATAGAAGGAGTTACTGATTTGACAAAGAGGCAGAAATATATATATATATATATATATACATACAGAATCAAATAAAAATTTCCATATCTTATATTTATTTCAAGAAAATAATATGGGTGAATGATTTTTACATTACATAATAAGGTATGATAGTATGCATGATTGAATGGAGATAATAGATAGGTAGAAAATACAAAGTAGATTTTCAGATTCCTTAAACTTATAAAAAGAAATGAATAAAGGATCACATGCATATGGAATGAATAAAATGGACACATGAAAATAGCATGCAGTGTTAAAAATGCATGATCCCCGAAATAACTAATTAAAGCAACCTAATGTGTGCATTTCCAACTTAGGACCACACAGGAATGTGATATGTACATGAACACCTAAGGGTATCAGGGGAATTACCCATTTTCTTAAACCCTAGAATGGATTTATAAATAACTGCACATAACCAAATCCATCATTCTCTCGGGATCAAAACAAAAATAAAATAAACTAGGAGAAACACTAGCTTGAGGCTTTGGGGGATTTGCTGTTCAAAGGATTAAGGCAGTGAAAGGAAAACATTAGGTGAGTATTTATCCTTTGTATGCAATGGCATTAAGTCCTATTGCAGGCAGCCTAAAATATTATGAGTCATTTAAATCTCTAAATGATTTGTTATGGGTGATATGGATGTTTGTTTGTGCATTTTTGATTGGAGCATTAATCTGTAAGTGGGCTTTTAGAGTTAACATGTTTTGAGCATTCTTGTTCTATCTTATCATCATTAAACATGGATATAGATTAAATAGGGGAACATGGGGTTGAACCAGAAAATATACAAGCAGTTATATCTTTCTGAAATATGAATGAAAGAAAAACTAAATTGGTCACTTGGGAGTTAGTCAATGATCTGCTTACTTCAGGTGGGAGCAAGTATATGCATGGTGCAACTGCACCCTGAGGCCTTTGTGTGTTGGAATAATTTAAAACAACCTGGGAGTTTCCTTCACAATGCATACATAGTGTTCATTTGACAAGGAGTTAAAGACCATAAAATAAATGGGGACAGGGGTTTAAAAATCTGGGTTATAAATATCCAGATATGGTGTTAATTTAATCAAGATAAACATTGTTCATTGATTAGTTGCTGGGTGAAAATTTGGAGTATAAAACCTGAGTTTATTTATCTAGATTTGGGGAGAATGAATTAAGAATTGTATATATGTTTATTTTAACTGTTTGCTGTGTATTGTTTAAATAGATGAATGTGTTTGTATCTCTTTATGAACCAAAACATGCTAAGTATAAAAATCTGTTAAACTAGGAAGGCACTGCAAGATTATCAAAAAAAAATTATGAATATGTATACAAAATTGATAAATGCTCATACCAGTGAAAACTGACCCTTTTGGTTGCCCTTGCAATCATCTGGGTGTCTCATTAAAATTGGGGCAGCTCAGTGATTTGCTTGCAGGAATATGAAGTTGGCTTGATGAATGAAGATGGCAATTAGCTCCTAGTATAAATAAAAGAAACCAGTTTTAAAAATCTGTAGTTGCTTTGTAATGAACTTATTAGTCAAATTTTATGTTGTAACTGAAGTTCCTTGTAAGGAGATTTCCAAGTATTTGGGTTGAAAACATGTACTTAAGTAAAACCTGTTGTGAGTGATCATTGATGATGTTTGGTTAACTACTAATTTCTTTTATGAATGTCTGATTTGGAGAAAAATAAGTAGATAGACATATTATATACATATGATATGTGCATATATATTTGATCTCTGATTTTTTATTGCTTATATTTTGTCTTAAGAAAATTAAACAGCTAAGGGGGTTGGTTTTTGAAATGAACTCTCAAAAAAATTTTAGTAGGATACTCAAGTGAAATGAATTTGTGCATGGCAGGTAAGTGATACTGGCATGTGCACGAATTCTGGAAATTTGTATGTAATTGAGTATTTAAATTTCAAATAGAACTATGAGAGCAGTAGACCTGAAAGACACTGAATTAGTTCAAAATGTTTTTTTTACTCTCTGTTTCAATTTTAAACCTCTAAGACGTCTGTCATAAAAATTTAGACGTCTGAGATCAAATTTAGACATCTGTCATAAAAATTTAGACGTCTGAACTGCTGATTTTGCCTAATTTGCTTATTTTTGAGAATATCCATTTTTGATGGATTCGTTACTGATTTCTTTGGATTTTATTCACGTCTTCGAATGTGAATTTTTATGATTGATTGTTTCTACAATCACTTTTATGATTTATCACTTCAAGATAATAAAAAAAAACAATTGTATATCATCAAATATATAATTGACATAATTTGTTTGTACACTGATATGATTATATTGGTAAACCAGGGTCTTGGGAAAAATATTTGGAAATTATATAAATATTCAAATATAAAAGTAATGAGGTTTAGTGGTGAATTCCTCTTGAATGTAAAAAAAAATCTATGTGTTATAAAGTGAGGGTCACCACAGTTGGTATCAGAGCTATGTTTTGAACAACATAGTAAATATTATTGTATGCATATGGATGTTTGAATGCGTTGTTTGAATTATTGGTGTTGAATGCTTTTGTTTTATGACTGAATAAATATATATATATATATATATGTGTGTGTACATGTGATACATGCATAGTGTGCACAGAAATAAAAGAAATGAACAAAGTAAAGACACCAAAAATAATAGGGGTAAATAAACTAACATAAAAATCATATTTATAGCAATTATGGTAGGACCAAGGCATCACACAGGTGCAGGATCATCACGTGAGCCACCTGTGATGAGCATGGAGGATTTTGTGAGAGCTTTAAGGGATGGAATGGCACCAAGGCAAGACAATCCTCATGAGGAACTCTCCAAACTGCTTAAGACATGTACCACTTTGGGGGGAAAGGATTTTGAAGGTACTGAAGGAGCTATAGGTGTTCAAACTTGGATAAGAACTATGGAGAGGGTCTTCATAGATATGCAAATCAATGACCAAAGGAAGAGACAGATAGCTTCAAGGAAATTGAAGGGGGTTGCACTGGATTGGTGGGAAGTTGTGACAGCAGGAAGACAAGAGGATACTATCACTTGGAATAATTTCAAGGACATGCTTGAGGCCAGATTTGTCCCAGCATCTGCCAAGGCCACACTGCTAGAAGACTTTATTAGATTAAGGCAAGGAAGCATGAGTGTGAATTAATACACTCAGAAGTTTGAAGCATTATCCAAGTATGGAATGGTGTTAATAGGGAATGCAGAAGCAAAGAATGCAAGGTACATTCAAGGCTTGAACCCTAGTCTGTCAAGGGCAATGTTGCCATACAAGGACAAAACCTTTGATCAGGTAATTGATCTAACACTCTCATTTGAGCAACATGACACTGCAAGGGAGAAATTCAGGAATATGAAGCTCAATAAGAAGAAGGGTGGTCAGAACAAAGTGCAACCTTATGACAAGAGAAATGCAAGTAAAGGAGTTAAGAAAGGGGAAGGAGCAATAGCACCTGAAAGCAAGAAATTCACTCATTGTTTTAATTGTGGAAAAGCTGGACATTATAGTAACCAATGCCCTGACCCTAAAATACCTAGAGGAGGCTGCTATATTTGTGGAAAGATGGGTCATCTCAAGAAGGATTGCCCAGAAACCAATAGGGGAACAGCAAGGGTAGGAGCTTTAGCAGCAGGTAACACTGGGAATGTTGGGCAACTTGAAGGTATAATTTTTATTCATACCCAACCAATATCAGTAATATATGACACTGGTGCCTCACATTCACTAATATCTTTGGAAATTGTAAAGAAGTTAACACTTGCTTGTGTTTCTATTGATCAGCCCTTGATTGTACACAGTCCCATAGGGAGTCATTGTATGTTAGGGATGAAGTGTATGGGTCTGAAATTAATTATAGGGGGTTATGAATTTAATTCAGATCTATATACCTTAAATTATCCTGGTATTGGGATTATTTTGGGGGTAGATTGGTTAATGAGAAATAAAGCAATTTTAAATTTAGAAAACCTTACTATTTATTTGGAGACAAATGAAGGTAAAAGAATTACCATCTTAAGTGAAATAGCAAAGAATACATGTTTTAATAAAATCTGGAGTATTAATGAAGTTCAAAAGGAATTAAAAATAGAGGAAATCCCAGTAGTCAATGGATATATCGATGTGTTTGGAGAAGTGAAGGGAATTCCTCAAAATAGAACAGTTGAATTTAAAATAAAATTAATGCCAGGAACAAATCCAATCATTAAGAAGCCTTATAGAATGGGTCCAAAAGAGTTGGTAGAATTAAAACATCAACTAGAAGAATTAGAAGAGAAAGGATTTATAAGATCAAGTAGTTCCAGTTGGGGTTCCCCAGTGCTTTTTGTTAAGAAGCATGATGGAACAATGAGGATGTGTGTGGATTATAGGGATCTAAATAAGGTGACCATCAAGAATAAGTACCCACTGCCTAGAATAGATGATCTATTTGACCAATTGCATGAAGCTAAAATATTTTCAAGGCTAGACTTAGCCTCTGGATTTCACCAAATGAAAGTTGCAAAGGAAAGCATTGAGTACACAGCCTTCAACACAAGGTATGGCCTTTATGAATTTCTAGTAATGCCATTTGGTTTGACCAATGCTCCCTCCTATTTTGTAGACTTGATGAATAGAATTTTTAGAGACTTTTTGGATAAGTTTGTCTTGGTATTTATAGATGACATATTAATTTATTCAAAGTCAGAAAATGACCATGCTATGCACCTACATTTAGTATTATCCAGACTTAGAGAACATGAATTAAAAGCCAAGTATTCAAAGTGTATATTTTGGCAACATGAAGTAAAATTCTTAGGACACATAGTGTCACAGCAGGGAGTAAGTGTAGATCCAAGCAAGGTCATTGCAGTTCAAACATGGAGTAGACCCAAGACAGTGACTGAGGTGAGGTCATTCTTAGGTTTGGCAGGGTACTATAGGAGGTTCATCAAGGATTTTTCAAGAATAGCAGCACCAATGACCAAACTAACCAAGAAGAACCAACCATATGTGTGGACTGAGCAGTGTGAACAAGCTTATGAGAAATTGAAACAAACATTGGTGGAAGCTCCTGTCCTACAAATCCCAGAAGCAAATGAAGGAATGGTTGTATACACTGATGCTAGTGGGTCTAGGTTAAGTGCAGTGCTTATGCAACATGGCAAGGTGGTGGCATATGCATTAAGACAGCTTAAACCCAATGAAACCAAATATGCAACTCGTGATCTAGAATTAGCTGCAATAGTGTTTGCACTAAAACTATGGAGGCATTATTTGCTTGGGGCAAAATTTGAATTATTCACAGATCATCAAGCATTGAAATATTTATTTTCTCAAAAAGATTTAAATATGAGGCAAGCAAGGTGGTTGGAGTTTCTAGCTGCATATGATTTAAATATTTTGTACACTCCTGGAAAAGCTAATAGAGTGGCGGATGCTTTGAGCAGAAATCATATTAGATTAGCCAGTTTGATGGTTGATGAATTTAAAAACCTTGCAGTGCTTGGGGAGGCAGATATATACAGCAAGGATGAAGTGAATTCTAAAGAACATGGTGATATGGTGGAGTATGGTACACTGGGAATAATCACAGTGAAGTCTAATCTGGTGGAGAAAATTGGTGGCATGCAAGACCAAGATAAAAATTTGAAGGAAAAGAAGGAAATGTTACTTAGCAACCTTGAGTTGGAAAATTTTAAAATAGATTCCAAGGGTTATTTGAGGAAAAATGATAAGCTTTGTGTACCAGACCTTGCAGAGTTGAAGGAAGAAATCATGAATGAGCATCACAAGACCAAGTACACCATACACCCTGGTGGTACTAAAATGTATCATGATTTAAAAAGAAGCTACTGGTGGCCAGGAATGAAAGCAAGTAGTGGCAAGATATGTGGCAAAGTGTTTCACATGTCAACAAATTAAAGCAGACCACCAAAAGCCTTCTGGCATGTTGCAACATTTGGAGGTACCTCAGTGGAAATGGGAAAGTATTTCCATGGATTTTGTGGATGGTTTGCCTAGAACTAAGAAAGGCAATGATAGTATATGGGTAATTGTCGATAGACTAACCAAATCAGCTCACTTTGTCCCTGTCAGGTCAGATAGAAATGCACATAGGCTCGCACAATTGTTTATTAAGGAAGTGGTGAGGCTACATGGTATACCCAAGACTATTGTAAGTGATAGAGACACTTTGTTCACCTCAAGATTTTGGGAAAGCTTCCAAGAAGCAATGGGAACACAACTTTGTTTAAGCACTGCCTACCATCCTCAAAGTGATGGGCAAACAGAGATAGTGAATAAAATATTGGAAGATTTACTTAGAGCATGTGTGCTTGATTTTGGGGGTAATTGGGAGGATCATATTCACTTGGCAGAATTCACTTACAACAATAGCTATCAATCAACAATAGGAATGGCTCCCTTTGAAGCCTTGTATGGGAGACCCTGCATGTCTCCTACCTGTTGGTTGGAAGCAGGAGAGGGTGTAATGTTGGGGCCAGATCATGTTAAAGAAACTTCCAACATGATTGAATTAGTTAGGCATAGAATGAAGGCAGCACAATCAAGACAGAAGTCTTATGCAGATAGAAAGAGAAAGCCAATGGAGTTTGAAGTAGGAGAGCATGTTTTTCTGAAGGTATCACCAATGAAGAAGGTGTTCAGGTTTGGGAAATCTGGTAAGCTATCGCCAAGATTTGTAGGACCATATGAAATTATGCAAAAAATTGGTGCTATGGCCTACAGACTTAAGTTACCTGAGGAGTTGAGTGGTGTGCATCCAGTATTTCATGTTTCTCAATTGAGAAAATGGGTGCATGATGAAGGAGCAATTCTGTAGTCACCTACTCAAATTCAAGTCCAAAAGAATTTGATTTATACAAATGAACCAGTAGGGATAGTTGCCAAGGAAGAGAAAAGGTTGAGGAACAAGGTGATCAAACTGGTAAAAATTCAATGGAGCTTGGACACTAATGATTGTACATGGGAGGTTGAAGATAAAATGAGGGCTAAATACCCCAATTTGTTTACTGATGGAGAGGTATGTTTAAGCAGCTTATGATGATTTTTCTAAAATATTCTTATATATATTATTTGCTTTCATAAACTGTGAGTATGGGGTTATGGAGTTAAAACAGGCTATAGATTAGTTTTTTTTTAATTGGAGAAAAATTATGGGGACATAATTCCTTTAAGGGGGAGGGTATGTAATGACCCTAAAATAAAATAAAAATTAAATGAAAAATATACATTTATATTAAGAAATTCTGAAATTATAATATGTATATATAATGCATTAAAACAGAAAAAAATTTGGCAATAAATAAAAATTTGCATGGGAGCTTCTGTTTGATAAAATGCAAGGGATTAAGGTGATTAAAAGAAAAATTGGAGCTCAAAATAAATATAGCTCTATGTCCAAAGAATTATATAAATACATACATTAATATATATATGGAGTGTTTTCTGTTTTATTTAAAGATAGAATAAGATGAAGTTTAATAAAAAGGTTTACTTGTCTTATAATTGTGCTAAAAATAATTAGCATAATATATGTGATTTTTATTTAAATATAGAAGTAGTTACTGATTTGACAAAGAGGCAGAAATATATATATATACATACAGAATCAAATAAAAATTTCCATATCTTATATTTATTTCAAGAAAATAATATGGGTGAATGATTTTTACATTACATAATAAGGTATGATAGTATGCATGATTGAATGGAGATAATAGATAGGTAGAAAATACAAAGTAGATTTTCAGATTCCTTAAACTTATAAAAAGAAATGAATAAAGGATCACATGCATATGGCATGAATAAAATGGATACATGAAAATAGCATGCAGTGTTAAAAATGCATGATCCCCGAAATAACTAATTAAAGCAACCTAATGTGTGCATTTCCAACTTAGGACCACACAGGAATGTGATATGTACATGAACACCTAAGGGTATCAGGGGAATTACCCATTTTCTTAAACCCTAGAATGGATTTATAAATAACTGCACATAACCAAATCCATCATTCTCTCGGGGTCAAAACAAAAATAAAATAAACTAGGAGAAACACTAGCTTGAGGCTTTGGGGGATTTGCTGTTCAAAGGATTAAGGCAGTGAAAGGAAAACATTAGGTGAGTATTTATCCTTTGTATGCAATGGCATTAAGTCCTATTGCAGGCAGCCTAAAATATTATGAGTCATTTAAATCTCTGAAATGATTTGTTATGGGTGATATGGATGTTTGTTTGTGCATTTTTGATTGGAGCATTAATCTGTAAGTGGGCTTTTAGAGTTAACATGTTTTGAGCATTCTTGTTCTATCTTATCATCATTAAACATGGATATAGATTAAATAGGGGAACATGGGGTTGAACCAGAAAATATACAAGCAGTTATATCTTTCTGAAATATGAATGAAAGAAAAACTAAATTGGTCACTTGGGAGTTAGTCAATGATCTGCTTACTTCAGGTGGGAGCAAGTATATGCATGGTGCAACTGCACCCTGAGGCCTTTGTGTGTTGGAATAATTTAAAACAACCTGGGAGTTTCCTTCACAATGCATACAGAGTGTTCATTTGACAAGGATTTAAAGACCATAAAATAAATGGGGACAGGGGTTTAAAAATCTGGGTTATAAATATCCTGATATGGTGTTAATTTAATCAAGATAAACATTGTTCATTGATTAGTTGCTGGGTGAAAATTTGGAGTATAAAACCTGAGTTTATTTATCTAGATTTGGGGAGAATGAATTAAGAATTGTATATATAGGTTTATTTTAACTGTTTGTTGTGTATTGTTTAAATAGATGAATGTGTTTGTATCTCTTTATGAACCAAAACATGCTAAGTATAAAAATCTGTTAAACTAGGAAGGCACTGCAAGATTATCGAAAAAAAAATATGAATATGTATACAAAATTGATAAATGCTCATACCAGTGAAAACTGACCCTTTTGGTTGCCCTTGCAATCATCTGGGTGTCTCATTAAAATTGGGGCAGCTCAGTGATTTGCTTGCAGGAAGATGAAGTTGGCTTGATGAATGAAGATGGCAATTAGCTGCTAGTATAAATAAAAGAAACCAGTTTTAAAAATCTATAGTTGCTTTGTAATGAACTTATTAGTCAAATTTTATGTTGTAACTAAAGTTCCTTGTAAGGAGATTTCTAAGTATTTGGGTTGAAAACATGTACTTAAGTAAAACCTGTTGTGAGTGATCATTGATGATGTTTGGTTAACTACTAATTTCTTTTATGAATGTCTGATTTGGAGAAAAATAAGGAGATAGACATATTATATACATATGATATGTGCATATATATTTGATCTCTGATTTTTTATTGCTTATATTTTGTCTTAAGAAAATTAAACAGCTAAGGGGGTTGGTTTTTGAAATGAACTCTCAAAAAAAATTAGTAGGATACTCAAGTGAAATGAATTTGTGCATGGTAGGTAAGTGATACTGGCATGTGCACGAATTCTGGAAATTTGTATTTAATTGAGTATTTAAATTTCAAATAGAACTATGAGAGTAGTAGACCTGAAAGACACTGAATTAGTTCAAAATGTTTTTTTTACTCTCTGTTTCAATTTTAAACCTCTGAGACGTCTGTCATAAAAATTTAGACGTCTGAGATCAAATTTAGACATCTGTCATAAAAATTTAGACGTCTGAACTGCTGATTTTGCCTAATTTGCTTACTTTTGAGAATATCCATTTTTGATGGATTCGTTACTGATTTCTTTGGATTTTATTCACGTCTTCGAATGTGAATTTTTATGATTGATTGTTTCTACAATCACTTTTATGATTTATCACTTCAAGATAATAAAAAAAACAATTGTATATCATCAAATATATAATTGACATAATTTGTTTGTACACTGATATGATTATATTGGTAAACCAGGGTCTTGGGAAAAATATTTGGAAATTATATAAATATTCAAATATAAAAGTAATGAGGTTTAGTGGTGAATTCCTCTTGAATGTAAAAAAAAAATCTATGTGTTATAAAGTGAGGGTCACCACAAGGAGGGTCTAGTCTGGTGGCTGGTTGACGGGCCGACTCTCGGTTGCCCAAGACTCAATGTATTATGATGCCCAGTGGCATGTGTGTAACTTCCATCCAGTCGCGGGTGCGTGGATCTATGATGGTAATCAGAAGAGGCTGAACTTTCAGTGGATGAATATGAAGCTTGATCCCTCCTAGATCTCCTTCGTCTTTGACGGTTTAGCTGGTTGGTCAATTCCACATTAGCATGGAGCTGTTGAGTGAGCTACTGGCGGCTCTAGGTCAATTCTTGTATTAGCATTTGGAATTCTTCCCTGGTGACAGGGCCTTGCTGGTCTGATGGTTCGGCGGCATTCTGATCAGTTGGAAGTGGTTGCACGGGATTATGTCTGTCTCGTCCTTCTGGTTCTGCAGCAGTTGAGGTAGTCCTTGTGTTAACCATGATGAATAGTGAAGCTCTTTCCTAGACTTGATGCAAATCTGAATAGGATGGAAGAACTTTAAACTTTGAGATCTGGATCTTCTTCTTAGATTTATGCAATCCGATATCGATAGTAGATCCAACGAGCACGTGAAAAAAATGGGTTTTCTCGGTGAAAGCACCAAAGTGTTTGTACCAAAATTAGGCACAACGCTCCTCGGAAGTGTTTGAAGAGATAAAATGATGAAAGTAAATGTAAAAGGAGGATTATCTAACAAACACTCCAGAAAATAATCAGAAAAACAGCAAAGAACACAGAGATTTAGAGTGGTTCGGCGTGTTGCCTACGTCCACTATGAAATGATTGCTCTTTATTAACTTTTTCTTGCTGGTTACAGCGGATTACAACAATAAATCTTGAGTACAACAGTGAAATTCGAGTACAATAGTGCATTCGGTAGCGTCTGGACGTTAGAGAGCCAAAAGATCCTTTTTTTTGTAGGCTCTGGGATGCTATTTATAGGCGTAGGCTGCAAATATCTCGCTCAGATCTCGGGAGACCTCTTCTGGCACATTGGTGGGCCCACGCAATCGATCCCACGTGACTTGCACTTGGTCCATGATCGATACGAACGAATTTCATATCGATCAAGATTTGGTCCAATCGAGTCGAAATTGAGCATGAACATTGTTGATGATGTACGCAAGCTCCTGTGAAAATTTGGTAGCATTTGGACTTGTAGATTCTAAGTTATGATCGATACAAATTTGTGTTTTTCGGTTGTCGTTCTCTTGGCATCGACGTTGTTCGAATCGATCATCTCGTATCGATGATCATGCACGTGATGCCAATCGACGTGGCACCTCCTTTTAGGATCGATCCGAAGTTTATGCCGAATCGATCGAGTCTTCCCAATATTTGTGCTTCGTTCGTATCGATTTGACTTGGTCTTGTTTGTATCAATCGAAGTTATTCTGTTCGTATCGATTGTCGTAGCTTTGTTCGTATCGATACTCATGGGCTATTTCATACCGATAGCTGAGGGCCATTTTGTTCGTATCGATCATTAATCGATCGATACGAACTGTGCGATTGGAATCGATGCGAATTGACTCCAATTGATCGATACGAAGTTGAACAAATTTTATGGATCCGAACGATCGAGGCTTGATGGATACGAACAAGACCTTTCAGCTGATGGATACGAAGAGCGCAGTTCCCCTGATCGATACAAAGACGAGTGCACTTGATGGATTCGAACAAGAACAATACGAAGAAGGACTTTCGTCGGTTGCTTGATGGATACGAACAAGGTGGTTATTGATGGATTCGAACAGATCGACTCGAACATGGTTTTTCGATGGATACGAACGGCTTGATCACTTGAGCTGTATCGACCATATCTTGAGCATACGAACTCCGCTTGACCTGAAAATTGGAACGTTGGCTTTTATTGCTTTCCTGGTCCTATCATATCAATTGTAGCTTGATCCGGACTCGGATAAAATTTATCGACATCCATAGTGAACTTGTGTATGACTAATCCTCAGGATAACTGTCCTCGGTTTTCAGTTAACTCTTTGGTATCACGGCCTTGCCAAAAGGCGGGATAACAAAATTATTATAAACTCTATATTTGAAAATAAAATTTAAATAAATACTTAAACATATTATATATTAATTAAATCAAACTTTATTAAATTAAATTTTATTATTAAACTTATTTTATATTAAAACTTAATTTACATATATATATATATATATATTGTTAAATAGTAAAATTATAAGTAAAATTATAAGTAAATTCTTAAAATTTATAATTTCAAAACTAACTTATAATTTTAAAACTTTCAAAACATATAATTTTAAAAGTCAAGAATTTAAACATATATAAAATAACATTTATATATAATAATTAAAAATCAATATTTATATAAAACCATAAATATTTCTTTTCAAAACCTTGGAAATCATTTTCAAAATATATATTTATATATATATATACCAACGGTGTCTATATATAATTTTCTATCCTATAGTCAAGTGATACGGATATTTATCATTTTAATCCGCCATTTAAATATATACGGGTATATATCTTTTCAACCCGCAATCCCAAATTACATTCAATGAAAATCGCTTAGGTTTATCATTTCAACCCATAACGATTTTCTCCTATTCTACATGATCGTTCGGGTATGTATCATTTCAACCCATAGGGAACTCTATACTAACAGGGAACTTGCAGAGTGATAACAAATATAATAATAATATAACAGGCATATAAAATCAATAAATAACGGATAATAGTGTCAGATGTCGCAGGTGAACAGATATAGATAATAGCGCATATATAGCAATGTAAATAACTAACAACAGCATATTTCAATTGTCGTTTCAATTGAAATCAAATTTAATAAATATAAGAACGTTAATCGTGAGTGATTGCTCACCTTTCGATGCTAGAGATGAATGAGAATGAGATGAGTTACGAATCCAAGCACGAATTGCAAAGCAAAGTGTAACGACCCGTAAATTTCAACAGTTTTAATAACGTAATTAGTTGAAATTTTGTGAAATTTTAAACGATAAAATTTTGAAATAAAAATTTTATATTTGGAATACGTCTAATTAAACATAGCAACTGGTAAATTTTCGTCCGAAAATATGGAAGTTTATTTCGCGCGTAAATTCACTTCAATTTAATCAGTTAAAAAGCAGTGAAAATAAAATGTTTTCAAAACCAAAATATTTTTACATAGAAAAATTCTAAACCATCTTCTGAGCAAGATGTCAGTTTGTAGTTTTTCAAAATTTGGACATCTATTGCTCCGTCGTTCTTATTTTCTGCAAAATAGCAGTATTTTCGGTACCGATTATCGACTTTTGATCGGATGATCGTATCATCGATATCTGTATACCGTTTTGATCGCCTCGTCGTGCTGATCTCTACGGTATATTCGATCGTCAAATTTGAAGTTCCGTTGTACGTTGCACTTTGCATAACGCCTACCGTATCGGTAGCCGGTTACAATCTGCTCTGAGACTTTTTGTTATCCTGTGTGTAATCCAATAGACACTAGCTGTCAACCATTAATATCTTCAGCCTTTCCTATTCCCCATAATTTAATATTGATCGTTGCTTTCTCAGGATTGATTATTATCTCCTGGTTCACTTTCTTTTTCTCTGGCCTTTGATATTGCTATCTTCTTTAAACTAAAATTTTACTTTGCCAGAGAATTTTGCTTGCCCCTTCGTTTCCAACCCCAACCGAGATCGCTGCCTCCACCCCATCCCTTCTCCTTTGCTCCGACCACCGTCAAAACCCTCAACCTATGCGCGTCTCCTCTTCCACTCCTCCTTCCCTTTGTCTCCACCACCACTGACCAAGCCACCTCGCATGAAACCGAGCCCAGTTCCCAGACCACGTCCCATTTTCTTCCCTTCTCAAGTGTTCGACCTCTAACCCGCCGTCAGTTCGCCCACCTACCCTGAGTTTCCGACTAACAACGCGACACGTCAGCCTGCACGCCTGACCCTTTCCGCGCCTTGCCTCTTGTAGCTTTCCCTTCCCCACTTCATAGCCGAGATCTCCTTCCACCTATAACCGAACCACCCTGCAACCCATCATCATTCTTCTACGTACAGTGTCGATTGGATATGCACAGAAACCTGCTCCTATTGTGATTCCCCATCCAAGTAGAAATGTAACAAACTTATTAGCTGTTATAAAGGTAAGTGTATATGTTGGTCTATATATGCAGTATTATGTAGTTTAATTTTGTTAGTTTATAAATATAAAAATTTGGTTTCAACTGTTTCAAGGTAGTTTTGTTTTGGGAAGTCAGTGAAGTATTTATAGTATACTGATTTCACAACTTTTGGCTTGAGGGAAATATATGTTGTTTACTAGTTTATATTTATAACTAGCTACTGCCATAGTACTAACACCTCAAACCATGCTCACGTACAGCAGCTTTTGAATATCTATATCATCATAGTGTACAAAATTTCCAACCTAACATGCTATGTCAGGGACACAACTATCTAGGCTAGAGAAGGTGGGTTTTGCACAAATAAACTTATGTTGCTGTATATTTACAACCTTATGCCGAAAGTTTTTTTTTTCATTTTTTTTCTTTCTTTTTGATTTTTTTTTGATTTTATGGTATATATTAGGCTATAGCCAATTAGTTATTTATGTTTATATATGTGTTTTCAAAGTGCTGCATAAGGATTGACATGCCATACACTTACAGCAATAAAAAAAAAAAATTTAATTAGATTTTAATAAGTGTAGTGTATAAAAGTTTATAAAGTATCAGTTTGGGTATACATTCTTTTACTAATATTATATTGGTTTTCGAATCTTTAGCATAGTTAAATGGATATGTAAGGAGCTGATCTTTTTAGTATTAAAATAAGAGTATGTTCTAGGTTGCATGCCGATCTATTTTGCACATATATCATATAAAATATGGGCAGCCTGCATATATTTCGTATTTAGGTCTGCATATATTTATATATTATTTAAAATACACAAGTCTATATAAGTTTACACTAGTTGTGTATTACCTTTTGAGCCGTTAGCCTGCTATTTGTTTAAATTCGTATCTATGTTTACAATAGGGTCTGCATATTTTTCTGTTTTTGTTTTAAAAGTCTGCATGTTATCACAGTTGTATGTATAATAATTTGTACGTGCTGTGAGTTATATTTATATACATATTTGATTTTGTAAGTTTATATGTCTGATATATATAACCTGTTAGCTTGGTGTATAAGTTATATATAAGTCTTGTTAATTATATGAAGTTTTCATTATATGTATAAATATATAAATTGATATTTGATTTTATTATATATACAGCTTATATTAAAAAATGTTTAGACAGTGTATATAAGTCGGTTATAAATGAATTTTCTTATATGTACACAGTGTATACTGTCTTTATAAAGTATGCTAATGATATACGAGTCAACTGTATAGAAGTCTATTGTATATGTTTGATTTGTAGGATATGGGTTTTAATTTAAAAGAATGGTTTTATTGTTATATGCTTATTTTTTATTTTTATTTTATTTTCTTAAATTTACATATTGATCTTAAGAAAAGAAAATAATATATATATTTAGTAAAATTTATATCGATTGATTCTAATTGCTCCATAAATTCTCGTATCAGCTTGTCCGTCGAATTCGTGCCAATCTAGCTTTGATTTGGAATATGCGCTTGAAATCGCAACTCACTCTATCGTCAAATCTCTCTAGCCTCGAAAGGTGAGCACTCACTCACGATTAACGTTCTTTTATTTATTAAATCTGATTTCAATTGAAACGACAATTGAAATATGCTGCTGTTAGTTAATTACACTGTTATATATGCTATTGCCTGTATCAGTTCACCTATGACATCTAACACCATTATCTGTTAATTATTTATGCAATGATAATACAGTTTGGCTGATAATTGATTGATTGTTGATGTTTATATTGGACGATAAATTGTTAATGTTAAAATGATAAATAGTATGAAATTGAACTTGATATAGGATAGTTAAATGTTAAATTTGATTAACTGACATTTGTATAATATGACCCTTTTAATTGATAAATTAAATTGACATGTAAAATAGTGATAATTACATTTTGAACCATTGAACGTATATTGGATTAGTTGTTGTAGTGTTAAATTTGAAATTGAATGACAAGTGAAAACCGTAATGTAATAATCTTTAATCTACGTGAAATGATAGTGTAGATTCTAGAAATAATTATATTAATTCGTACAAATAACAATGCGAATTAATACGGTTATTTCGGGATTATTTGAATTGATTATTGGATTGATATTGGTTGTTGTTATTGCTTGTTTATTTACTTTGACACCATCCCAGTTATCACACTGCAAGTTCCCTTTACTATGTTTTATTTTGAATTGAATTGGAATCGGGTTGAAATGATAAATACCCAAAATTGAACTTGACCTAGGATAGAGAATTTTATAAAAACCCGATTGGTCAATAATTTGATTTTAAAATAAAACGAAGATTTTATTTGAATAAATAATATGGTTTTGAAATGAAGTTGAAAATTTGAATTTTTAAATGAAAGGAAAATGTTAATATTTAATCTGAAACAAAATATTAAAATGAAATTGATGGAAGAACGTTGTTAAATTTGAGAAGGATTGAATTAAGTTGAAATGATTTAATAATTAAGTTTGAAATTATAATTAAGTTTGAAATTATTAAACTTTGAAATTATTTAATAATTAAGTTTTGAATTATTTAATAATTAAATAAGATTGAATTATTTAATGATTAAATTGAATTGGACTTTTAATTAAGAAAATTGAACTTTTGAATAAGTGAATTTACTTCGTAAATAATTGAAATTGAGTTTCTTTATTAATTAAGTTTTGAAAATTTATTTAAGTAAGTAAATAAGTGAAGTGGAATTTCTTTAACAAGAAATAAAATGTGATTTATTGAAATTAATGTAAGACTCGAAATTGAAAGAATTGATTTGACGAATTTAATTTAATTCAAAATTGTAGATTTTGATTTAATGAAGTTGAACTTAAGAATGGATTTAATGAATTGGAAATTTAATAGAAATTGTTTTGAATGATAAAGTAACTTAACGAATATTGAATGAAATCGATAAATGAGTTTAAATTGATTTGATTGTTAAAATTAAGTTAATTTAAATGATTTCGAATTGAAACTTATATACGAACTTGAATCAATATTTGAATTGTTTTCAATATAAAGATTGCAATTGAACTATAAGATTTGGAAACGGTAAATTGGAAGTTTTGAAACGTAAATTTTGGAAATTGGTTTTTGGAAGACAAGTGAAATGTTGATTTACGAATTGGAATTGAAATTGAAATTGATTTGGTTTTTGAAATATATAAACGACCAATCGGTGTAATAATTACGAAAGTTATTAAAGAGACCGGAATTCGGTTATGGGTATACTCTCTATCTAAACCGAAAACCACTTTAATAACTATGCGCGGAGTGATGATCCAGAATGAAGTGGTTGGAATGATGTACGTGTTGACTGAAGAAAGAGAACGATAATGGATAGCCTTGACACTTGTGTCAAATTGGAAATGACTAAAACAGGAGCTGTGCCGGGCCAATGGAGGATTGATACCTCAAGTGGACACACTTCTTCGAACTACTTATACTTGTTGTCGATTGGTGCACCCTTGATTTTGGGAGTGTTGTTTCACGGTGTTGCGGGCGCTGCGGCGTTGCGTTCTCACCAGTCCGGATCAGGCGAACGGTAGTATCACTACCTTGGGTATTGCCTCATGTGCCTTGTCATACTTGTATTCCATTTATGCGCGACCACTACGATTTTGATTTGTACCTTGAGTATATGGATTGCCCTCTGGTGACTTCCGGTTTTGGGGAAACTACGGTCTTGTATATGCTTGTGGGAATAAAAATGTGTTAAGGGTGGAATGGGCCATGACTTAACGCTATTTTGATATCTTCTTATATTACTGATAGACATTATCTACTTAGCGTACATTACTACCTAGTAGATAGTTTAACGGATCCTTAAAGGATGGTTATTCCAAACATCCTTTGAGTTACTTGTATTTCAATTGCTATTTCACTTGAGTTGGATTTATTAATATAAGAATGTTAATCCTGACTCGAGTGTCTTGTGTTTTTGCTTTACGCTCGGGTCAGACTGAGTGGTTCAGCTTTCGAGACTCACCTTTGGAGTTGGAGCTTCGCTTGGAGATCTAGCTATCTATCCGGCTTTCAGTATTCGATGATTCCAGTGATGCATTCTGATTTGTATCTGATGTATCGTGTTACTCTTCCGTTGTATCTGGTTTAACTCTGATGTATTGTATTATTCTTCTGTTGTAAACTCTGATGTATTTTATATATTCATATAGTAGCTTCATGAACTACTATCTCTTTTATTTCCGCTGCACTTATTACTCTGTGTCTGTGATCTGTGATTATTTATTTACTGTATATGTTCAGTTTTGCCAAATTTAAATTAACAACGCGGTATTTTGAGCAATTCAACTCCGGCATGAGTGTCTACCTATACACTTATAATGGATGCGAATGGTCCAAAATGGCGGGTCGTTACAGTTGGTATCAGAGCTTTGGTAGCTCTAGGCAAAACTCAACATATATGGTAAATATATTTACAGAATCACTCTCATTCGAGTTTCAATCTCTTCCTTTGACTCAATTCCTTTGAATTTTGGAACGTTCCGCTCGGTTCCGAAATTCATTCGTGTCCCTCACTATCCATCTCCTTTCAATTCTGGAGCATCACATGACTCCACCTTGAATGATCTTTATAATGAATCGGCGGTCTCGCCAAACTTCGAATGATTTGTAAAGGGGTGAAACTCCTTTACAATAGGCATTGATTTACCGGAGATTTCTGTATCCTCGGTTTACGATGCTATCTATTACCTGATATACCTGAATTCCATCTCTTGAGATCGAGTGTTGATTTACCTCGGAATTCAGCATCGATCTTATTCTTGAAGTTACGGTCGACCCGGTTAAGGTTGCCCGTGAATTAAATAAGCTTATCCATCTCCTGATTCTGTTAATTAAATCACCTTATCTTTTCTTTCGAATTTATTTTCGAAAAAATTCTCTTTGATTTGAGTCCATCAAATTCGAATCTCTATCTTTGCTTTGAAATCTATTCTTGTATAGTCGAGCGAGGAAGTGTATTTGTAAATTAATATTAAAATGTTTTATTATATTGTGTTGTTTGAGTTGTTGATGTTGATTTGGGTTTTCGATCGATTCGTCTGATCAACGCTATCGATAGGATTTCCAAAACACTTGAGCAGAGCAAACTGACACAATATTGTTTTCAAAATTTGTTTGATTATATTGTAAAAAAATAAGTAAAATTTTCTGAAATTTAATAGGTTAATTAAATTGTTTGTTTGAAATGATAATATTTGATTATCATTTATTGTTCTAAATAAATTTATAAATACGGTTTATAAATTGATTTGGAATTTGAAATGAATTTAATTCAAAAATTTGAGAATTTAGTTTCCAGTGATTTCGAACTTTGGTTTTAAAATTTTAAAGTATATATTATTGGAAGTATTTTCGAATAAGTAATCGTTTTCAAAGAATTTTTAAAATGTTGAAATCAATGCTCTTCTCTTTGTCGCTGGAAAATAATTTCGGTGATGGCGGCCGCATCATCGACATTCATTTTCGAGTCTCGAAGTGGAGATACTATTCTGTAGCTTTGCTACGGTTTTGTTTTGAAAAATATTTTGATTTGAATTTCTTCAGTATAGTTTGATTTATATATATATATATAAGTATCTTATTTTAAAATTTAATTTGAATTGATATAAATATATTGTATATATCTCTAAATTATTTAAAGTTAATCGGAAATCTAATTCTTAAAAAAAAAATTTTATAAAAAAGGATGATTTTAATTATAAACAAAACCAAAAAGTTTGGAATAAATATTTAAACTTGAATAATTGAATTTGGAAAATTTTATTTGTATATTGTTCAACTGCATTCTAATACAACTTACCTAAATCTTTCAGAAGTTGAATATGTAATTGGATAATATATGAGATAAATTGAATTTATAGATAAAATTTGAGTGTTTATAATAAATGTTATACACTAAATTGGATTATTAAGATGTTAATAGAGTTAGATAAGATAACAAGTAAAACTCAGTTAATAATGAAATAAATTTGTTTTGAAAGAATTAATAAATTTGTTTTGAAAGAATTAATAAATTTGTTTTGAAAGAATTAATAAATTTGTTTGAAAGAATTAATAAATTGAAATTTGATCAACATATGAAAATACCTTGAATTTAAAAGAAATTAGTAAATATAAATTAATTTAAATCGAAACTTTTATGTTTTAAATTAATTTATATTGGTTAAATATATGTTATAAGATATATTAAGTGGAACGAATTTAATAATAATTTGGAATAAAGAAAATTTAATTTGTTGAATTAAATATGATTGTAATAAATGACTATTCAAGTTTAGGGTTTTAGAAATTGTAAATTTAAGATAATGGGATAATAAGATAATGAATTTAGAAATAGTTGAGGTTGATTTTAGTGAAATCAAATGGATTAAATCAATTATTGAATATCAATTAATTTAAATTTGAATTTATATGGTTTAAATGAATTGTTATTTTGTATTTCAAATCTGTTTTCTTTCTGGTTGTTTCTATTCTCCTATCTCGTTCCTTTTCGGGGACGAAAAGTTTTGAGTGGGGGAGAGTGTAACGACCCGTAAATTTCAACAGTTTTAATAACGTAATTAGTTGAAATTTTGTGAAATTTTAAACGATAAAATTTTGAAATAAAAATTTTATATTTGGAATACGTCTAATTAAACATAGCAACTGGTAAATTTTCGTCCGAAAATATGGAAGTTTATTTCGCGCGTAAATTCACTTCAATTTAATCAGTTAAAAAGCAGTGAAAATAAAATGTTTTCAAAACCAAAATATTTTTACATAGAAAAATTCTAAACCATCTTCTGAGCAAGATGTCAGTTTGTAGTTTTTCAAAATTTGGACATCTATTGCTCCGTCGTTCTTATTTTCTGCAAAATAGCAGTATTTTCGGTACCGATTATCGACTTTTGATCGGATGATCGTATCATCGATATCTGTATACCGTTTTGATCGCCTCGTCGTGCTGATCTCTACGGTATATTCGATCGTCAAATTCGAAGTTCCGTTGTACGTTGCACTTTGCATAACGCCTACCGTATCGGTAGCCGGTTACAATCTGCTCTGAGACTTTTTGTTATCCTGTGTGTAATCCAATAGACACTAGCTGTCAACCATTAATATCTTCAGCCTTTCCTATTCCCCATAATTTAATATTGATCGTTGCTTTCTCAGGATTGATTATTATCTCCTGGTTCACTTTCTTTTTCTCTGGCCTTTGATATTGCTATCTTCTTTAAACTAAAATTTTACTTTGCCAGAGAATTTTGCTTGCCCCTTCGTTTCCAACCCCAACCGAGATCGCTGCCTCCACCCCATCCCTTCTCCTTTGCTCCGACCACCGTCAAAACCCTCAACCTATGCGCGTCTCCTCTTCCACTCCTCCTTCCCTTTGTCTCCACCACCACTGACCAAGCCACCTCGCATGAAACCGAGCCCAGTTCCCAGACCACGTCCCATTTTCTTCCCTTCTCAAGTGTTCGACCTCTAACCCGCCGTCAGTTCGCCCACCTACCCTGAGTTTCCGACTAACAACGCGACACGTCAGCCTGCACGCCTGACCCTTTCCGCGCCTTGCCTCTTGTAGCTTTCCCTTCCCCACTTCATAGCCGAGATCTCCTTCCACCTATAACCGAACCACCCTGCAACCCATCATCATTCTTCTACGTACAGTGTCGATTGGATATGCACAGAAACCTGCTCCTATTGTGATTCCCCATCCAAGTAGAAATGTAACAAACTTATTAGCTGTTATAAAGGTAAGTGTATATGTTGGTCTATATATGCAGTATTATGTAGTTTAATTTTGTTAGTTTATAAATATAAAAATTTGGTTTCAACTGTTTCAAGGTAGTTTTGTTTTGGGAAGTCAGTGAAGTATTTATAGTATACTGATTTCACAACTTTTGGCTTGAGGGAAATATATGTTGTTTACTAGTTTATATTTATAACTAGCTACTGCCATAGTACTAACACCTCAAACCATGCTCACGTACAGCAGCTTTTGAATATCTATATCATCATAGTGTACAAAATTTCCAACCTAACATGCTATGTCAGGGACACAACTATCTAGGCTAGAGAAGGTGGGTTTTGCACAAATAAACTTATGTTGCTGTATATTTACAACCTTATGCCGAAAGTTTTTTTTTTCATTTTTTTTCTTTCTTTTTGATTTTTTTTTGATTTTATGGTATATATTAGGCTATAGCCAATTAGTTATTTATGTTTATATATGTGTTTTCAAAGTGCTGCATAAGGATTGACATGCCATACACTTACAGCAATAAAAAAAAATTTAATTAGATTTTAATAAGTGTAGTGTATAAAAGTTTATAAAGTATCAGTTTGGGTATACATTCTTTTACTAATATTATATTGGTTTTCGAATCTTTAGCATAGTTAAATGGATATGTAAGGAGCTGATCTTTTTAGTATTAAAATAAGAGTATGTTCTAGGTTGCATGCCGATCTATTTTGCACATATATCATATAAAATATGGGCAGCCTGCATATATTTCGTATTTAGGTCTGCATATATTTATATATTATTTAAAATACACAAGTCTATATAAGTTTACACTAGTTGTGTATTACCTTTTGAGCCGTTAGCCTGCTATTTGTTTAAATTCGTATCTATGTTTACAATAGGGTCTGCATATTTTTCTGTTTTTGTTTTAAAAGTCTGCATGTTATCACAGTTGTATGTATAATAATTTGTACGTGCTGTGAGTTATATTTATATACATATTTGATTTTGTAAGTTTATATGTCTGATATATATAACCTGTTAGCTTGGTGTATAAGTTATATATAAGTCTTGTTAATTATATGAAGTTTTCATTATATGTATAAATATATAAATTGATATTTGATTTTATTATATATACAGCTTATATTAAAAAATGTTTAGACAGTGTATATAAGTCGGTTATAAATGAATTTTCTTATATGTACACAGTGTATACTGTCTTTATAAAGTATGCTAATGATATACGAGTCAACTGTATAGAAGTCTATTGTATATGTTTGATTTGTAGGATATGGGTTTTAATTTAAAAGAATGGTTTTATTGTTATATGCTTATTTTTTATTTTTATTTTATTTTCTTAAATTTACATATTGATCTTAAGAAAAGAAAATAATATATATATATTTAGTAAAATTTATATCGATTGATTCTAATTGCTCCATAAATTCTCGTATCAGCTTGTCCGTCGAATTCGTGCCAATCTAGCTTTGATTTGGAATATGCGCTTGAAATCGCAACTCACTCTATCGTCAAATCTCTCTAGCCTCGAAAGGTGAGCACTCACTCACGATTAACGTTCTTTTATTTATTAAATCTGATTTCAATTGAAACGACAATTGAAATATGCTGCTGTTAGTTAATTACACTGTTATATATGCTATTGCCTGTATCAGTTCACCTATGACATCTAACACCATTATCTGTTAATTATTTATGCAATGATAATATAGTTTGGCTGATAATTGATTGATTGTTGATGTTTATATTGGACGATAAATTGTTAATGTTAAAATGATAAATAGTATGAAATTGAACTTGATATAGGATAGTTAAATGTTAAATTTGATTAACTGACATTTGTATAATATGACCCTTTTAATTGATAAATTAAATTGACATGTAAAATAGTGATAATTACATTTTGAACCATTGAACGTATATTGGATTAGTTGTTGTAGTGTTAAATTTGAAATTGAATGACAAGTGAAAACCGTAATGTAATAATCTTTAATCTACGTGAAATGATAGTGTAGATTCTAGAAATAATTATATTAATTCGTACAAATAACAATGCGAATTAATACGGTTATTTCGGGATTATTTGAATTGATTATTGGATTGATATTGGTTGTTGTTATTGCTTGTTTATTTACTTTGACACCATCCCAGTTATCACACTGCAAGTTCCCTTTACTATGTTTTATTTTGAATTGAATTGGAATCGGGTTGAAATGATAAATACCCAAAATTGAACTTGACCTAGGATAGAGAATTTTATAAAAACCTGATTGGTCAATAATTTGATTTTAAAATAAAACGAAGATTTTATTTGAATAAATAATATGGTTTTGAAATGAAGTTGAAAATTTGAATTTTTAAATGAAAGGAAAATGTTAATATTTAATCTGAAACAAAATATTAAAATGAAATTGATGGAAGAACGTTGTTAAATTTGAGAAGGATTGAATTAAGTTGAAATGATTTAATAATTAAGTTTGAAATTATAATTAAGTTTGAAATTATTAAACTTTGAAATTATTTAATAATTAAGTTTTGAATTATTTAATAATTAAATAAGATTGAATTATTTAATGATTAAATTGAATTGGACTTTTAATTAAGAAAATTGAACTTTTGAATAAGTGAATTTACTTCGTAAATAATTGAAATTGAGTTTCTTTATTAATTAAGTTTTGAAAATTTATTTAAGTAAGTAAATAAGTGAAGTGGAATTTCTTTAACAAGAAATAAAATGTGATTTATTGAAATTAATGTAAGACTCGAAATTGAAAGAATTGATTTGACGAATTTAATTTAATTCAAAATTGTAGATTTTGATTTAATGAAGTTGAACTTAAGAATGGATTTAATGAATTGGAAATTTAATAGAAATTGTTTTGAATGATAAAGTAACTTAACGAATATTGAATGAAATCGATAAATGAGTTTAAATTGATTTGATTGTTAAAATTAAGTTAATTTAAATGATTTCGAATTGAAACTTATATACGAACTTGAATCAATATTTGAATTGTTTTCAATATAAAGATTGCAATTGAACTATAAGATTTGGAAACGGTAAATTGGAAGTTTTGAAACGTAAATTTTGGAAATTGATTTTTGGAAGACAAGTGAAATGTTGATTTACGAATTGGAATTGAAATTGAAATTGATTTGGTTTTTGAAATATATAAACGACCAATCGGTGTAATAATTACGAAAGTTATTAAAGAGACCGGAATTCGGTTATGGGTATACTCTCTATCTAAACCGAAAACCACTTTAATAACTATGCGCGGAGTGATGATCCAGAATGAAGTGGTTGGAATGATGTACGTGTTGACTGAAGAAAGAGAACGATAATGGATAGCCTTGACACTTGTGTCAAATTGGAAATGACTAAAACAGGAGCTGTGCCGGGCCAATGGAGGATTGATACCTCAAGTGGACACACTTCTTCGAACTACTTATACTTGTTGTCGATTGGTGCACCCTTGATTTTGGGAGTGTTGTTTCACGGTGTTGCGGGCGCTGCGGCGTTGCGTTCTCACCAGTCCGGATCAGGCGAACGGTAGTATCACTACCTTGGGTATTGCCTCATGTGCCTTGTCATACTTGTATTCCATTTATGCGCGACCACTACGATTTTGATTTGTACCTTGAGTATATGGATTGCCCTCTGGTGACTTCCGGTTTTGGGGAAACTATGGTCTTGTATATGCTTGTGGGAATAAAAATGTGTTAAGGGTGGAATGGGCCATGACTTAACGCTATTTTGATATCTTCTTATATTACTGATAGACATTATCTACTTAGCGTACATTACTACCTAGTAGATAGTTTAACGGATCCTTAAAGGATGCTTATTCCAAACATCCTTTGAGTTACTTGTATTTCAATTGCTATTTCACTTGAGTTGGATTTATTAATATAAGAATGTTAATCCTGACTCGAGTGTCTTGTGTTTTTGCTTTACGCTCGGGTCAGACTGAGTGGTTCAGCTTTCGAGACTCACCTTTGGAGTTGGAGCTTCGCTTGGAGATCTAGCTATCTATCCGGCTTTCAGTATTCGATGATTCCAGTGATGCATTCTGATTTGTATCTGATGTATCGTGTTACTCTTCCGTTGTATCTGGTTTAACTCTGATGTATTGTATTATTCTTCTGTTGTAAACTCTGATGTATTTTATATATTCATATAGTAGCTTCATGAACTACTATCTCTTTTATTTCCGCTGCACTTATTACTCTGTGTCTGTGATCTGTGATTATTTATTTACTGTATATGTTCAGTTTTGCCAAATTTAAATTAACAACGCGGTATTTTGAGCAATTCAACTCCGGCATGAGTGTCTACCTATACACTTATAATGGATGCGAATGGTCCAAAATGGCGGGTCGTTACACAAAGCAAGATTGGCACGAATTTGACGAGCAAAGCTGAAAGCTTGGAATTGACAAAATCAAATCAATACTTGGTTGACGAAGATAAATGGTATAAGTGAACTTATATATATATATAACTATATATAACTATTTATATAAAATCATATTCTAAATGTTCAAACACATATTAAATTAAATATATATGTATTTCAAAAATTGTTGTTTTAAATTAAAACACACATGTTAGCTTTAGGGGAACAATCCGAAATGAATTATGATGGATACAAATTTCATGACTTTTACATACTCGAACACTTGATCTCGACGAGCTTTAGCCTTGCATATTTGGACCCAACCGAAGAATTGCATATATGACTATCCTTCAAAGCTCGTTGATGGAATTGTAACTTGTTAAAAATAATAAAGTTTAATATGGATCATTCTCTGAAGTCAGAATGGCACGATTGAGACGGCCAGCAATGACGGTCGCTCCGGTCGAATCTCGAAGTCTCGTCTCTTTACCATTTCTTAATCCTATAAAATTTTAGAGTACTGTGCAACACTTCACTACACAACACGATCACTCACTTTGCACTGAGGGGATACGAGTTTTTTTCCATATAATAGTGGTTTTTACTGAGTTCAATAGCTATGGATTCTGGAAGCTTAGAATAGCAAGAAGCTAAAAGTCGTCTATTCTCTAGAATAGATA
Organism: Allium fistulosum; assembly: GCA_030737815.1. Lineage (NCBI taxonomy): Eukaryota > Viridiplantae > Streptophyta > Magnoliopsida > Asparagales > Amaryllidaceae > Allium > Allium fistulosum. The sequence continues at coordinate 76,284,237 of CM060908.1, read as the reverse complement.
TGCCGGACGTCCCGGCTGATATAGTGAATTCTGCTTCGGATGAGCTGCCGGATGCAGTCGTGATAATGAAGCTAGTAGATTATGTCCAGTCCAAGATTACTGAAGAGGTGCTAGGTAGAATTTATCTTAGGCATGGGGTGTCTTTTAAAGAAGTCCGGCTACCAAGTTCGTAAGATAGAGCACACTATCCCCTGGAGGGATTCACCGCATGCAACAGATTTATGTGCTGGGCTGGAACAATGCCCCCATTCAACCAATTCATTAGGTACATGCTATTTTATCTAAGGATCGTGCCTTCTCAGCTTCATCCAAAGTGATACGCGCTACTCAACAGCTTGTACATAATATTTATGGAACGTCTCCTTCGTCCCCCGACTGCCGACGAGGTCAGATATTAATTCAATGTGAAGAGTCGGGCAGATAATGTAACATCCCTATATTTTCAACCATTCGCATCCGCACATGTCTGACTTGAATTGCTCAAAATATCAGATTGTTAATTTATAATAGCAGAACTCGACATATACAATAAATAAAATAATCACAGAATCACAGACACAGAGTAATATAACAATAATAAGCAGCGGAAACAAATGAATAGTAGTTCATGAACCTACTATATATATATATATATACCAGAGTTAAAACAAGATACAATAGAAGTCTCGAATACATAGAAGTCTCAATACAATAGTCAAATACAAGATCAGAATATATATCACGGGAGTCAACTGAATAATTGAAAGTTGGATAGATAGATAAATCTCCAAGCGAAGCTCCATCTCCAAAGGTGAGTCTCAAATGTTGTGACACTCAGTTTGACCCGAGCGTAAAGCAAAACACAAAACACTCGAGTCGGGATTAACATTCTTATATCAATAAATCCAACTCAAGTGAAATATCAACTAAAATACAAATAACATAAAGGATGTTGGGATAACCATCCTCTAAGGATCCATCGAACTATCTGCTCTGTAGTAATATACGCTATTATAATAATGTCTATAGTAAAGTAAACTATTAAAATAGCGTTAAGGCATTACCCATATCCCCCTCAACACATTTTATATCTTCCCATAGTCTATACAGTATCGTAATCTCCCCCGTACTGGGTGTCGTCAGAGGGCACTCCATAGGTATGGTACAAAACAAACTCGTAAGGTCTCGATAAGGTAGGTGACACGGCACAACTAGGCAATGCCAGGGTAGATATACCAATTACACTTCCGGGCTGGTGGTAACGTATAGCAGCAACTACCGCCCACCTCGAGCCAAACTCCCAAATCAAAGGTGTGCACCAAATCAATCACAAAGTAATTGAATGTCAATCGAAGAAGTGTGTCCGATCGGAGGAGCTACCTCACTTGGCCCGTCGATTGCTCCTGTTTTAGCCGCCTTAAGCTAACTCATGGAAGTCAGGTCCACGTATATACCTCAAATAGAACGTCATCAACCACCTACTTCATTCTGGAATCTCCACCGCGTACACAGTTGTTTAAGTGGTTTTCGGTATTGGCAGAGAGTATGACAATAACCGATCTCGGTCTCTTTAACAGTCAATTGTTATTATAACACCATGGTCATTTCAAAATATCATACTTCAAAACCAAAATATCATATCCATTTCAAAACCATATCAATACAATATCATTTCTCTCTTAAAATAATATTCATTTCCAAAATCATAACACTTTCCAAAATTATAACTCTTTTGAAATTATAACACTTTGAAATTTATAACACTTTGGAAACCATAACACTTGGAAAATATATGCTTTTGAAATCATAATACTGTGAAATCCATAACACTTTTCTCAAAACAGTTTAGATATTAATAATATTATATATAATAAAATAGTTTATCTAATAGAATAGTTTATATAATAAAATAATTAGTATATTAAAATAGTTATAAATTTAAAATAGTATATATATTAAAATAATTTGTATAATAAAATAGTTAAAAATTAAAATAATTTATAACAAAATAATTTATAAAGTAAAATACTAAAATAGTATTAAATATAATTTAAAAATACTTCATATAATAAAATAGTTTCCTCAAATTCCACCAATCGATTCAAATCAACTCAAATTCCAAAATCCCATTTAAATCAAATCTCAGTTCTTCCATTTCAATCCAAATTTCAATTAACCAATTTATATCGTTTCAAATATAGATATAAACTACAAATTAAACCATTTCAACTTCAATAGATTTCTGCTTTAAATATTCAAATATTTACAAAACTAAATTTGACAATTTCATATATATATCAAATTCACTTTACTATTATTTAGTTTTGAAATATTTTTTTAATCATTCGAATAACATTTAAATAAAACTTCAATTACAAATATAATTAAACTAAATATCCCATTTCAATTTATGTAAATTTGAAAATGTTCATTTAAATCACTTTTAATCAAATCAAGTTATAAAATCATATCTTTAAAATCTCAAATTTAATAAATTTCAAATCGATTTTATTTAGGTATAATGCTTGAATAAATACAATTTCAAACCAATTTCTAATTCTCTTGCCAACCTTAATTTATTTAAAATTATTATAAACTCCGTATTTGAAAATAAAATTTTAAATATATACTTAAACATATTATATATTAATTAAATCAAACTTTATTAAATTAAATCTAATTATTAAACTTATTTTATATTAAAACTTAATTTATATATATATATATTTAAATAGTAAAATTATAAGTAATTTCTTAAAATTTATAATTTCAATAACTTATAATTTTAAAATTTTCAAAACATATAATTTTAAAAGTCAAGAATTTAAACATATATAAAATAACATTTATATATAATAATTAAAAATAAATATTTATATAAAACCATATATATTTCTTTTCAAAACCTTGGAAATCATTTTCAAAATATATATATATATAGACCAACGGTGTCTGTATATAATTTTCTATCCTATGGTCAAGTGATACGGATGTTTATCATTTCAATCCGCGATTTAAATATATACGGGTATATATCTTTTCAACCCGCAATCCCAAATTCAATTCAATGAAAATCGCTTGGGTTTATCATTTCAACCCATAACGATTTTCTCATATTCTACATGATCGTTCGGGTATGTATCATTTCTGTCACGACCCGTCTTTCACTCCACAGAAAGACGCATCATGAATAAGAAAGAAAGGGATAGAAAAGAGAAAAGGTAGAAAAGAAAGAACTAAACAATATCAGAATCTCCCAGTGGAACGAATAAAATATATTACATCACATAAGATATTACATAGTATCATATACATCAGAGATACACGGCTTATACATCACAAATTAGACAGTTATAAACACATGTCTATTGTACAATACAAGTTTCATTCAAGACATCATCACAGAGATCAACATAGCGGAACCACTATATATCTACAAACGCTGAAGCCTCTTGCTCCATATCTCCTCTAGAATTCGTAAAGCAAACCTGAATCCCTTGGCTACTCGTAAAAATTTGAGTACCCAAGAGTTTAATAAAACAGAAAATAAACTCCGGGTTAGACATGGGTCTGGTGTGAGTAAACAGGTTAAAGTTGTTTAACTTTGAAAACCTTTGAAAGAAAAGGTATCTCGTAAGACTTCCCACACATAAACATGGAAAAGTTTTTACCTTATGATAACCAAACATTTGATAGGAAATCTGATTATATTATAATAGGGTCTAGGGTTTTCAAGTAAATAGAAAATAGCCGAAATTGTTACATTAATTAAATTCCAGCATACTAACCACAAAGTGGATTATACAATCAAATCCGAGATCACTTATTGGAGATTGGATTCCATACAATGGTAGGGCTACTAGGGTACCGCCCATCACAGTACGTAGCCTAGATCACCGTACCGAGGATCACTCCCAATCCCCTGCAACACAAAGCCGGAACCATCCCTTACTGGATAGTCCCGAACAAGACAACCCCGGAGTTGGTGCGTAATTCCAACTGCCCACTAAGCCGAATATAAAGGGACCTCTAGACATGGGAAAATCTCTTCCTACTTGAGCGCGACTCACTTAGCCTTGCTGCACCTCCCCTGTTTTAGCCATTCACGGTTGATGAGGCTTGAGGCTACGATTACCTTTATAGAACACATCTATCTTAGAATGCTCATCGTCCTCCATTGACGATGTTCTAAAAGCATTCAATCCATACAATTTCGTTCCGGGTTCGAACGAAACCGAAGGCATTATCTCGTTACACTCATTTTGGAATCACCCTCAGAGTTAACGACAATAACCCTTGCACTGTGAAACTCTATCTCGATCTTCACTTGAGATTTCATGACCTATCGTTTAACTTGGATCGATGTGGTTTTCGGAAAATCATACTTGATCTCTAATCCCGGTCTCATCGAAATCCAAACGTTTCTTAAAGGTCAAGTTGTTTAAGGTTTTAACAATTCAATGTATTATCTATATTCACACATATAGATAATTCACATATTCACAGATTGATAATCCATATTATCACAATTCAAACCAACATCTCATATCACAAAGCAACACATATCACATATCATAGATGTCACATAATCCAAGGCATTCAATATCATTCAGCCATTCATAAGCAAAGATTAATTAGTCATACCATCTCTAATTAATTTAAAATAAATTAAATTAATTACATCCATTACTAAAAATCCTGCTTACTTAATCATTAATTAATTACAAACCAATTAATTAATCATCCTTTAATTATCCATCTTAATTAATCATCCTTGATTAATTATTCTTTAATTACATTAAGTAATTAGCCTTTAATTAATTATCCTAAATTAATTATCCTTAACCATTTCAGTAATTAATCTTTAATTACTCTCATTAATTAATTAACTATAATTAATCACATAAATTAATTAATTACATTGAGTAATTAATCTCTTTAACTATTCCATTAATTAATTACTTCTTAATTAATTACCTTTAATTATTTATATTAATTAATTAACCCTTAATTAATTAAGTAATTAATTTTACTAGGTTAACTAAACCAATTATCTTAAATTAATTTCATTTATAAATCAACTCACAATTTCTAGTTAATGATCTTTAAATCACATTCATTAATTATCCATTAATTACTTCACTTAGTAGTTATCCTTTAATTTGCATTAAGTGATTAACCTTAATTAATCCCACTAATTAATTATACCTAAATAATTACAACCTTACTTAATTTAAGATAAATTCTTTTATCTTAATTAAATACTTCATTAGAAAAACATTTTGAAATCAATTATATAATTGAAAGTATATAATTTTCTTTAAAAAAAACAATTTAAACATTTAATTTATATCCTTAAAATCTTTGAAAACTTGTTCAACTTGTTTAATAAATTAAATAATTAATTATTCTTTGAAAACTTAATTACCATTCCTTTTTAAAACTCATTCATTTTAAATATATTTTGAAGACTCGGCTTGTCTCTTCTTAAACATTTTAAATCTTAACTTGTTTAAAACATTTACTATTATAGAACTTTATATGTTTTTTTTAAAACATGGTTACAAAATCACTACCCGGGCCAACACACAAAATTCCCGAGCCCAACTTCGACTCACTCGCGATCACCATTCACTTCGAGACGATCCTCACTCGTCTCCGAGACACACAGCCTTCAACCCGAGCCAAAACCTGAGCGTTCCTTTCTTCCCTATGCCACAAACCAATCTGACACAAACGTGCACCGTGCACGTGCACAGATCAATGGCGACCATTTGGTCATCGCCGCCACCACCAGCACATCGACGACATCCCCCCTCTAACTATCCGTCCATACAGATTTCCAAATCGATCACGAAATCAAATTCAAACTCGATCGAACCAAAACTGGAACCAAACTCAATCCACTAAACTCCTCGCCGACGACGAACTCCACCACTAGAAAACTCACCCATCCTCCCAGAGCTGCTCCACGACGCGCCACAACGATCCCTCCACATGCGATCCACTCCGGTCTTCCCACGGCGACGCCATTCCTTGGAATACGTCGACAACCCAAACTGCTTGCTAAACCCTAACTCGACTCCGACGAGCCGCCTCGACCATCGGGAAAAACTCTAACCATTTTTCCTAAGATCCCCATACTCCTTTCTACCTCCAGCAACCATCACGACGACAATCATCTCACCGATTGTCGGAAATCACCAAAACTCCAAAATCTGATCAACTCAAGATATCCCTCTAAATACAATACTAAAAATCATGATTTCTATCTCTAAATTCATCATTTACTAATACGAATTCATTTAGTTAATCAAAACATGGAATTAAGATGATTGATTTTCGACTTATATTTGATTTCTACTGTTATCTCTTATTTTCAAAATAATTGCTTAATATATATACTTAAAACTATTTTAAAATTTAATGATACATTGTTACGGACATTTTCTCTTTTATGATCATGGCTTAAATATATTTAGATAAGAAGATATGAATTTTTATCATGATCTTGAGTCTGTGTAAACAAAAGAGGCCAGTATTTATACACACAAACATGCTCACAATATACAGAGCATTTTCAACTACATACCAGTTTTTAAAAAAAACATCCATGCAGATCATATTTACAATATCACTTCACAAGTTTATCACATGCAACAAGTATTCAACTAGATTTAAACTTTGAGAAGTTTTGTTTACTCACCAGAGAATTGAAAACAGAGAACAGAGCTACAGGCTCTTCTATTACTTTTGATCAGGAATTGTTTTGTTGATTTCAATCTTGCTTGTTTGATTTACTTGCTTGATCTCAGGTTGTTGAAGACTTGTAAGCTGTTGTTGAGTTTTGCTTTAGATCTGGTTTGATTGGTCATGGATGTTGAGATGATCTTGCTTTTAAAACAGAATTGAAGTTGTTGTTTTTCATTTCTGGTTTGAGCAATTTGATTTACAGGCTTTGGATTTTTCTTGAGTTTGAAAATGGTTTATAGGCTAATGTGTTTTCTGGTTTATAGATTTAACAGGCTTTTGTTTTAGAGATTTCTTGATTATGAATGAAGATAGGAAAAGAATGAGAAGAGAGGAGATATATGTTTTTATAGAGTAAATTTTGATTTATTAGAAATTAAAGAAAATAGAAATTAAAAGATGACACTTGTTTAAAACTTACCATTTGTCATTTGCATTTGCTTACCATCTAACACTTGTTACTAATATGTCATGATTTAATTACACTTGTCATATGTATTTTTTTCATTTAATTTAAATGTTAATACAAAACTTTTTATACTTAATTTACTATTTAATAATTTCTTATCTAAATATATATATTAATTTCTTTAAAGAAAATATTATAAAACAATTTATATGCAAATAAAATCTTATACCTATGTTTTTAAATCCAAAATATTTATCCTTTTAAAATTTCAAATTTAATTCCAAATTCAAATTCAAATTAAATTTTAAAAATACAATTTAAAGTCAAATTATATATATACATATATAACAACACATTTTAATTTGAAAATAACAGTTCTATTATTCTTTAAAATCTATTTATATCTATATATAAAAACTACACATTAATAATATATTTTTTTTAAAATAACAATCTTGCCAATTTTAAATAATTTATAAAGGAAATTATCACCTTATTTATAAATTACCAATATTACTAAATGAATTAATGTATCATATGTTTTATATGTTTGTGAATTGTATTTTAAACTTTATATATATATATTTACAAATCATATTTATCAAGCAATATTTAAAAAGAAAATAAAACAAACCTTTTTGTTAATCTTATTTAAATTTAAACTTAAGCTAAAATATAATTAAAACAATTAAAAATTTACCTTAAGTATTTTAAAACTATATGGTTAACTATTTAAATGACCTTTGCAAAGTTTTATATTAAATTTAATCATAACTTCCAAATTACCAAAATATATTAGAATTTGATAATAGGTTTTCATTTGATAAATTCAAACCAAAGCTTTTCTATTTACAATATATACATTATAAATAGAAAACATTTTATTAGCTTTAAAAAGATAAAATTCACTAATTAAATATTTATTTCATTTTAAAAAGAATAAACTTGCCAATATAAATTTAAATTATAAAGGAAATTATCAAATCAATTTAATTATTAATACAGATTATTAAATTGATATTGCCCAAAATTCCGGGTCATCACAATTTCAACCCATAGGGAACTCTACACTAACAGGGAACTTGCAGAGTGATAACAGATATAATAATAATATAACTAGCATATATCATCAATATAAAAAACAGATAATGGTGTCAGATGTCACAGGTGAACAGATACAGATAATAGCATATATATAGCAATGTAAATAATTAATTGCAGTATATTTTAATTGTCATTTCAATTGAAATCAAATTTAATAAATATAAGAACGTTAATCATGAGTGATTGCTCACCTTTCGAGGCTAGAGATGAACGAGAATGAGATGAGTTACGAATCCAAGCACGAATTCCAAAGCAAAGCAAGATTGGCACGAATTTGACGAGCAAAGCTGAAAGCTTGGAATTGACGAAATCAAATCAAAACTGGGTTGACGAAGATAAATGGTATAAGTGAACTTATATATATATATATATATAAAATCATATTCTAAATGTTCAAATACATATTAAATTAAATATATATGTATTTCAAAAATCGTTGTTTTAAATTAAAACACACATGTAAAAATCAAACATATATATACATTATATATTTTGAAATAAATACATATATATATATACACTTATAAAAATGCAAAATACTTATATACATGCTATATCTTTAAAATTAATATTTATTATAAAATAAATATAAACCATTTATTTTAATATGTATATAACTTATATAAATAAATGTTTTATATCCATATCCAAACAAAACATACTACATAATTTTTTTATATAAAACCACTTATACATTGAAACTTTATATATACAATTTGGGAAGTCAATATGTATTCATGCAGACTGCCAACAAATATACTTATATGATATATACAACTGACGTGAAATATACTTACTATCATATCATATAATTTTATAAAATCTAATATATATATATACTGTACAAAATATAATACTATAGGCTTATATATACATTGTCGCCTATATGTATATATACTGTAAAAATATATAATTCAGCATATATATAACTAAAATACTATTGTAAATATACAATAACATATATATAGTAAACTTATATAATTTTAAATATAACCAACAAATATATATATACTTATGTATACCGCATAGACTAAACATAACTTATATAACATACAAACTGGGATGCACATATTATATACAAGTTAGCACTACTGTACACAGCAAAATCAATATATAACAAACACTATATAAGACGCTATACAGCTTAAATACATTATATATTTCTAAAAAACAATATATAACTAACAAATATGCATATACTAACATATATAAGATATAAGTATATACATACAGCAGATTATACAAGCTTATACACACTTATAACATTTAAAAATCAATATTATATACATATAAAAATTGTAAATATTAAATACTGGAAACATGTAACTTGTATATACATAAGATTTCACAGCAAAACACAAGGCCAATTATGTACTCAAAACACATGCACACCACAAATATATACATACTTTTATATTATATATACATATATATATATATATACTAACATAAATATTCTAAAGAATAAATTATTATATATATAACATAAAATAAACATTTATATAAACTATATATATACAAAACACATATATACATTTTATATAACCCATGCATTCGGCCAGAGTGGAGATGACTAGATTCGGGCGAGAATGGGATGGGGAGGGGAAGGGAGGGTGGCGCTGCCTGCTAGGCATGGGCTGAGGTGATGCTGCGCACGAATTGGAAGAAGAAGAGGGTGGCTGATGGTGGTCCAGGCGTTGGGGATAGTGAACTTGGGTCGTTGGACTGGTGGGTGTGTGAGGCTTGGTCGCATGTGGTGGAGGCCGAATATAAGAGGAGGAAGTTGATGGGGTCTCGGGTAGCAAGCTAGGTTAAGGTTTCAGATCATAAAAGAATGTAAAGGTGAAAGAAGGAGAACCGATTCATGGTGGAGATCTGGGTTTGAGAATAAATGGGAAAGAAGGTGAACAGGAATATTGAAAAGTTTTTATAATAAACAATAATGCTAAACGAACCGTTGGAGATGAATAGGGTAGAACGAACCGTTACACGATGCCAGCAATCAATCTCTAGGAATATAATAAGGCTAATGGCTGTTTAAAATCAACCGAAAGGGACACAGGGAAACGAAAAGACTCGGTTGTAGAACCGATACGTTAGGCGTTTCGCAGACTACATCGCACACCGGATTCCGAAATTGACAAATGAGTACACTATGGAGATCAACACGACGAGACGAACAAAACGGTATACAGATATCAGTGGTAGGTCTATCCTATCAAAAGTCGATATCCGGTACCAAAAATGCTGCTAAAACGCCGAAAATAAGATAAACGGAGCAATAGCGATTCAAATTTGGCGAAACGAAATATGACATCTCAATCAGAAGATGATTTACAAATTTATTATATAAAAATATTCAGTTTTGGAAAACATTTTATTATCATCAAATATTGACTGATTTAAATTGAAATAAAATTACACAATAAAATAGACTTCCAAATTATCTGAAGAAAACTTACCATTTACTATGCTTAATTAGACGTATTCCAAATATCAAATTTTTATTTCCAAATTCAATTATTTAAAATTTCACAAAATTTCAGTTAATTACGTTGTTTGTATCAAAATTGGGCAGAACACTCTTCGGAACGGTTTGAAGAGATATAATGAAGAAATTAAATGGAAAAGGAGAATTATCTAACAATCACTTTAAAAACAAATAAGAAAGTACGCAGAAACATAGAAATTTAGAGTGGTTCGGCGTGTATCCTACGTCCACTATGAAATGATTGATCTTTATTAAATTTTGGTTGGTGGTTACAGCGAATTACAGCAGTAAATCTCGAGTACAACAGTGGAATTTGAACGTAATGGTGAATTCGGCAGAGTCTTGACGTCAAAGAGCTAAAAGAATCCTTTTTCTATAGGCTCTGGGGTGCTATTTATAGGCATAGGATGCAAATATCTCGCTCGGATCTCTAGAGACCTCTTCTGGCACATGGATGGGCCCACGCGATCGATCCTATGCGATTTCGACTCGATCCATGATCGATACGAGCGAATTTTGTATCGATCAAGATTTGACCCAATCGAGTCGAAACTTGGCATGAACATTCCTTAGGTTGTACGTAAGCTCCTGTGAAAATTTCACAGAGTTTGGACTTGTGGATTACAAGTTATGATCGATGCAAATTAGAGTTTTTCGGTCTCTATTCCCTTCGTATCGATACAGTTCGTATCGATCATTTCGACTCGATGTTGAGCACGTGCCTGCGAGTTGATGTGGCGCTTGATTTTTGGATTGCTCCACTTTCGATGCTGAGTTGACCGAGTCATCCCAAGGTTTTCGCCTTGTTCGTATCGAAGGTCGTTGCCTCGTTCGTATCGATGGAAGCGGCTCAATTCGTATCGATGGAAGTGACTCAGTCCATATCGAGCACCGTGGCTCTGTTCGTATCGATCCAAATTGCATGGCTCGTATCGATTGTGTGGTCTTGTTCGTATCGATCGAAGTTGTTCCAACTTGATGGATACGAACAACTGATAATGTGATGGATACGAACAGATGGATGTGAGAAGATATCGATGGATGGATATGAAGAGTCGATGCTGTATGGATACGAAGAAAGCCTCTTGGTTGATGGATACGAAAAGTGCAGTTCTCCTGATCGATACGAAATCGTGCGCCTCTGATCGATTCGAATAAGATCGATACGAAGTCAGCTGTTCCCTGGTTGCTTTACGGATACGAACAAGGTGGCTATCGATGGATTCGAACAGTTTGCTTTCCTGAATTGTATCGATCATATCTCGAGCATACGCACTCTGATTGACTTGAAACTTAGAACGTCGGCTTTCACAGCTTTACTTGTCATGTCTTATCAATTGTAGCTTGATCCGGACTCAGACAAAATTTATCGATATCCATAGCAAACCTGCGTATAACCGATCTTTGGGATGGACTGTCCTTGGTTTCCAGTTGAGTTCCTGGTATCACGGCCTTGCCAAAAGGCGGGATAACATTTGCCCCCCCAAAGTACGTCTTGTGAAAACACGACGTGGTTTGAAAAGCTGCAATCTTCACTCTGAATAGTTCCATCTAACTTGTTAAACAGTTATCGTCTCCTCGTTGAAAGTTGTAATCTTTGATTGATCCATAGAGACATAAATTATGAACTGTAGACTGCCAATTGTTGTACTGTGTGCTGTTGTAATTGATTGTTGTATGATATTGATTAGCTATATGCATATACGTTAACCTGACTCCTGTTGTCGTTTGCACGTTCACAAGTCGTTGTCAGTTTTTCAGTATCGAATTCCGTATCGATCCTCTCCTGAATCGATGTGAAATTCGATTTGTAACAACGCTTGATGGTTGTTTCTAGGATGCTCCTTTGTATCGATCCTCTCCTGGATCGACATGAAAGGTCGAGAGATCATTTTCGCATTGATGGTCTTATGAGGGATGCTCATAGAGCAACTGGTTCTCCGGGTACTATTCGTATCGATGAATACGATTCTACATGGGTCATGCGTCGATGGATTCGAACAGTGCAATTCGTATCGATGCGTCTCGAATGGAGTCGAAAACAGTGGATACGAATAAGTGCTTCGTATCGATGGAATCCAATGTTTCAGAAAAATCTTCGTTGCACATTTCGTATCGATGAAGCTCGAGCTGTTGGATACAAATAGCCAATTCATATCGATCAGGCGTGGAACCGGTTGGAATCGGTCGCGATGACTGGGAGACGAATCGTTTTCCTCTTTCCTTGGGTCCATATAAATACCGCTTTCGTACTTTGGCAAATCTTTACTTATCATTATTTTCCTCTGGCCTTCACATTGATTGGAAAACTTGCAAATGGAATCTTGGCTTCGAATAGAAACAAGCCTTTAGTCTCTGTCTTCGAATCGCTCAATTGTTCGAGAAAAGAAAACCCTCGTCTTCGAATCTACCAACCCACTAATTCCTTGAACCACTTGTTCTAATTAGGTAATTAACCTATATTAATCGACTTTAAACAATGAGACTTGAATTATTATGCCATTTGGTATGCCTTTGTGACTGATTTTGGTGATTTGGTTGTCGTGGATGGCCAGAGTGAGGTTAAAGAAAACTGCCACGGTGTTTAAGCAGTTTGGGGAGGAAGAAAGGAAGAGGGATGTGAAGGATCTGCGTGGATATGGTTGAGTTCTGCTTTCGTATCGATGATGGAGGGGGCGATGGATCGCTCGAATCGATCTGGATCACAAGACTTCGGGATGATGAAATGGAAGTCTTCGTATCGACTGACGATGGAGTTTCGTACCGACTCGAGGTGATCGATACGAGTGCTTCGGACTTAATGATCGATACGAAATTCAACATTCCCGATCGATACGAACTACGTGCTAGGGGATCGATACGACGGCAACTCACTTGATCGATGCGAACTCATACCCCGATGGATATGAAACTGATTGTTACGAACTAGGGCTTTTTCGACCGATACGATTTGAACCTTGATGAATTATGAAACCTCTTGCACATTTGAACATTCGACTCCGACGGGCTTCCGCCTTACATAATCGGACTTAACTGTTTCACTGCACATTTGACTGCCTTTTGAAGCTCGTCGATGGAACTGTAACTTGACTGAATTTAATAAACATTAACTTGGATCGGTCTCTAAAGCCTGGAAGGCACGGTTGTGACGGTCAGCAATGATGGTCACTCCAGTTGAATTTTGAAGTCTCGTTGTTTGAACATCTCTTAAATTTTGTAGGATTTTCTAAGTAACATGTAGCACTGCACTGCACAACACATTCACACACTTCACACCGGGAAACACACGAGCTTATTATCGTCTAATGATGGTTTTTAATAAGTTGATTAGTTATGGAGTCTACAAGTTCACAGCAACAGGAAAGTCAGAGTCTCTCTCTTCCGATAATATAATTGCCGACCATCGCAGCCAAAGTTATAGATCCAGCTTCGGACGAGCTGCCTGGGGCCAGGTTTATAGGAAATCCTCAGGATTCTGTACCGTCCAACGTCTCCTAAGACATGTTGGGACGGATATGCTTAAGGCAAGGTTTGTCATTAGACGATGTACTATTACCGGGACCGAACGACAGACTGCATGCAACCCTAGAGGGGTTTACAGCCATTAATCGCCATGCATGTACAACGAGAACACTTCGTACGTTTAACCAATATATCAGGGAATGTTGTCTTTCCTCGGAATCGCTCCATCACAACTACACCCCAACGGATACGCTACGCTGAACAGTTTATTTATTGTATTCATGGAGCACCTCTTTCGGCCACCGGCTCCAACAGAGATTAGATATCTTTTTAACATCAAGAGTATGGGAGATAGCCCATCTTTTACATTCCTGGAGGCGGTCAGGAATTGTCAAGTAGTCACCGGATCCTGTACAAGGCTGAGTTACTTTAAAACCAAATGGTTCTACGTCCGATGCCCCCCAGGATTTGCCAGCCGATGGTTAGTCAGACGTAAGTGTTGCAGTCTTCTCCAAGAATTATCAAGATAATAGTAGTTGATGTAAAACTAATATATTCTTTTCTTTATAGCCGCAATTTCACGACCTAAAGGCGGGTACTTCAAAGAAATAGTAAGGGTCCTTCAAGAAGTTCCAAGTGAAATGAGGGACATCGATTCGGTTCTAACCGACAGAAATTTGAGAATCGTTGGACTGATTGAGCGAAATCAAAGCATAAGGCTTGAAGGAACACTGAGAGCGGCCCCGAAGAACCAGTTGAAATGCAAAACACCCGGGGTCGTAAATGCCGAGGGAGGTGATGAAGAGAGAACGCCTACAGATGATGAACTTGTTGCTGGGTCTTCGGCCGGATTTCGAGCGACAAAAGGAAGAAGAAAAGGCAAGGCCGCTGCTTACAAACGTCCTAAGTCTTCGAGGTGGAAATCAGTTGTGGTTTCCTTGCCGGTTCCCGGCATTAGAATCTCAGAGGCTCCTTCCTCGCCAACAAAGAGTCCTTTTGAAGGGCTTGTCGATATTCTGATTCTGGATTACGTGTCACTTCAACACGACACCGGGTTGGAGGAGCTTGATAGTGCTCTTGATCTAAGCGAGTCGCTCCCTATAAGTGCGGCCGACATTTCCGGTTGGTCGGGGGGTTGCACATACATACACACTTCACGGCACTACACGATTTCCAATCTCAAGTTGTTCAATTCAAGAAACCACTAACTCTGTTTCTCTCTCTTTTTTACAGTTACGATGTTCGGACAAGGGTCGATGTTAGGGAGTCTTCGCTCAGTTTACCGATTTTCTTCATATTATGAGTCACGTAGGAGAGAGGAAGATAGAGACCGCGATCGCGGGTACTCTAGCCAGGAACGTCATGAGAGAGATAGGGAGTACAAACATCGATCCCGATCCCGCACTCCTCCTCCTAGAATCCCTATGCAACCTTCGGGCCAAGGAAAATAGCCGGTAGAGCCCCCTCGTCACAAACCATCTTCGCATGCTTCTCGGTCCGAGTCGCAACACCATAGAACTGAGGTTGAGCCTCCAATCATCATTGAACAAGCCATCACCGAGCCCACTGGGGAAGGGGCTATTAAAATTGCTCGGCTAAAGAAAGATTTCCCAAATATATGCTTTGATGGCTACATTTTTCCCCCTCACTTAAAGAGAATTCCATCGGAGGCGGAGAACACAATGCATTATTACACTCATGATATATATTCCCAGTACAAAGAGTGGGCGAAGGCTGCAGAGAAAGCGTCGATAGTGGCCTTCGAACGGGCTAAAATAATCAAAAAGTTAGAATCTGATCTCGCCCAAAAGGACCGCATCGTCCAAGTGCTTAATGGTGAAGCCGAGTCCACTCGGAAATCAGAGATAGAGGCCACCAAAAAGGCAAATGAGGCGAACTTGGCCATGGAGAGGATGAGGCAGACACACTTCGCCTTGGTGGAGCAGATGGGACACCGAAACACCACTGTCACCGCTGAACGGGACGCTGCTCTGAAAGAAGTTGCTGAGCTTAAAGCTAAATTTTCCAAAATCATCAAAGAAAAAGATGATGCAAATAGAGCTGCCCAAGAGGCTTCTGAACAGGCCGTTGTGCTTCGGGGCGAACGGGATGCGGCCAGGGCTAAGGTCCGAGTGGTGGAGACTGAGGTCGAGGAGAAAATTAAATCGGCTGAGTCCAGGCTAGAGACGGATATAGAAGATCTCTTGATAACTTATAATGCTAACGTACTGAGGCACAAAAATCTAGCCTGGCTTGACAACTACCCGACACATTTGTACAATGCCTGGGGCCGATTGGTTGAGGAGGAGAAGGCGGTGCATCTAGGTGAATCAATCGATGAGTTTGAGCTTGAGAATCGTATGCTGAATGAAAATGAATGAAATATTCTCCACGAGTCAATGATTTTGCATGAAAAAGAAAGGCTCGGCACCCAACACTCGAAGGCCGAAGAAGGTTAAAATGTTGAGCACCATGATGCAAGGCTGAAGTTCCTGTACCAACCCAGCCTGAATATGCACCTGTGGTTGATTCCCAATCAGTTCCTGCTTACAACCTGGATCAGCCGCAGTTATCTCCGGCTAGAGAACAAGTTTCTGAAGTCGTTCAGCCATCCACGAGCCAAATTGAGGAAGGTATTCTGAACATTCTCTATGCTTATCTGAAATCAGAGTTGTCATCCGAATTAGTTATTAACAATTCTTCTTTTTTCTCTATCCAGTGACTGGAGTTACACCGATCGCGCCTCCTGCAACTCAAGAATCACATCAAGCACAGGAGGCCATCATCACTGAAGCGAC
Organism: Allium fistulosum; assembly: GCA_030737815.1. Lineage (NCBI taxonomy): Eukaryota > Viridiplantae > Streptophyta > Magnoliopsida > Asparagales > Amaryllidaceae > Allium > Allium fistulosum. The sequence continues at coordinate 76,267,244 of CM060908.1, read as the reverse complement.
CACCATAACTGTAACTGCACTGATTGATGGAACGTAGGAGAGCATGATTATTTTTGACGAGCAGATGATGGAGGAACTCCTCGGTCATCACAGCGAACCCTTTGCGGACCTACCATTTGTTATGGGTGGAAGTGCACCTACTACTGGCTCTTCGATGCCAACCAATGATGCTCCCAGCAAGGCCCAAGTAATTCATGAAGAAGAAATATTGGCCAAAATCAACGCTGAAATGGAGGCATCGGCTCATGGTGGTAGTTTTGGAGGTGGGATGGCGGCACCTGGTCCAGCCCCGTTAAGGATGATATCACCTAGTGGTACAGTTATTGATACCAGTGTGCCTATCCCGCCTCCTATAGTCGATCCAGTTCACCCAACTCCACCTTCAGGGAGCATTCCCGTACACTTGAGCTTGGATGAGGAAGTTGATATCATGCCCCCTATTGGAGATCGGCCTCCAAAAGGAAAAGGCTCGAAATGAAAAATAAGAGGCAGCTCCAGTGGGTCCATACCGAAGGGAAAGCCGAAAAAGAAGAGAGAGTAGACATGCTTCTTCGTTTTATTTTTGGTAGATAGATAGGAACCTACCTTCGTTTCTCTTTCGTAGACCGTGTATAGATGCGGGTTCGGCCCCCGCTAGTAGGAATTTTGGAATCAACTTGTACATAATCTCTTTTCACGGATAGTTGAAATGAAACTTTATTTTGTTTTGAACTTGATGTGTGTTTATTTGCTTAAGTGTTCCGGCATTTGAATTCCTTGTTCAGTAACTTGTGAAGTTTCAACTTTTGGATCTCGTTTGAGCTTATCTGTTAAATTCTGAAATCACGGCCACAAGTCATGACTGGATATTAAGTTGAACTCCGACGTTGTATTGCTTCATTCGGCGATTAACACTTAAGTTCTGCCCCCAGTTTCAAGGATGAATTGAAAAGATCGGATAGCGGTCGCATTTTGCCTTCAATGCATCATGCTTAGCATCGTTGAATTGATTGCTAAAACATGGAGAATTCGAGTGGTTGAATCACACTCGCTCTTTTATCGATGATTAATCCACTCTCCGGGGATTGCACTTGTGCGTCGGCGGTTGATCACGCCTGCTTGGGTTTTAAGGATGCGTCCACGCTCCGGGGACTTAGAGTTGTTTCGCGGACGGTCGATCCCATCCGGCTCATGTCCAAACTTCAATCCACTCTCCGGGGATTTTGAGTTAACGTTTATACTCCAATTCGCACTTTGGGAATTTGGAGTTGGCGTTTATGTTGATATTCCGGTTCACACTTTGGTAATCCGGATCATTTCGATGCCTATACACCGGTTCGCACTTTGGGAATCTGGAATTAGGTGATGTTTATACTCCAGTTCGCACTCTGGGAACTTAGAGTTAGTTGATGTTTATACTCCGGTTCGCACTCTGGGAATCCGGAGTTAGTAAACTGACGATCAATCACATCTGTTGTGAGTTTTTGAATTTTGTTCGCACTCCAGGAACGAAAGGTGTATCAGGATCGTGGATGGTCGGATCACATCCACCCTGAGTTAACAAGTGAGGTCGTTAGATGGACGGGTCCATCCTCCTCAAACATGGTTCGAATACGGGTGAAGTCGTTAGGTGGACGGATCCACCCTCTTCAAAACCGTATTTATAAGTTTATACTCCGGTTCGCACTCTGGGAATCCGGAGTTAGGTAAAGGATCGTCATGCATCAATCCTTTTTTGACTTTAGTGTGATGGCTTGTCCCCGAGCTCGAGTTTCATTTAGTGAGTGATCGGTCGTATCACAGTCACTCCCTTTTTGAATAAATTCCACCGTATGATGGAACTTAACTCTCCGTGCATAGTGATGGCCATATGAAGTATTTCAAATGAATCACAGCTCTGGCTCGAAGAGATTGAATTTTATTGCTGAAATAAGAAAATACAGCATAGTCAGTTGCCTTATTACAAATTCAAATTTTGAAATGCAGAAACAAATTGCAAATGAAAAATAGACTGAATAAATAAACAGATCCTGTTATGTGTAGTAGCGACGAAGACTCTCGCTGTTCCAGGCTCTCGGAAGAGTGAGACCGTCAACGGTCGATAATTTGAATGTGCCATCTCCGAGCTTTCGTTCGATAACATATGGTCCTTCCCAATTTGGATTCATATGCGAAGGGACCGGATAAATTCTTTTGAGTACGAGATCACCAAGTTCAAAGGTTCAGGGTCGAACCTTGGCATTGTATAATCGGGCGACTTGACTTCGATATGCGGTTGCCCTCAAGTCAGCCTCTTCACGCTTCTCATCCAAAAAATCGAGAGATTCCGCAAGTAATATAGCATTTGTCTTTGGATCGTAGTATGTCACACGATGAGAAGGTACTTCTAATTCGACTGGGATAACAGCTTCTGAACCATAAGAGAGAGAGAACAGAGTGTGACCGGTCGCGGACTTGTGGGTTGTACGGTAGGCCCATAAGGCCATAGGAAGTTCATCGACCCATTTGCCCCTGCCTTTTTCCAATCGTTTCTTCAGAATGGATTTTATAACTTTATTAACAGCTTCAACCTGTCCATTCGCTTGAGGGTGTGCAACTGTGGAGAATTTCTTCTGAATGTGGAATCCTTGACAGAAATCCTTAAATTCGGCACTGTCAAATTGGGTCCTGTTGTCAGTGATGATAGTACATGGGAGACCAAATCGGCAGATGATGTTGCGCACTACAAAGTTGATCACCTTCTTCGTTGTGATCGTAGCAAGGGCTCAGCTTCTGCCCACTTGGTAAAGTAATCAACTGCTACGATGGCGTACTTCGCACCACCTTTGGCTAGAGGTAAAGAGCCAATAATATCGATAACCCATACCGCGAATGGCCATGGGCTGGCCAACTGTGTTGTCTCGGTAGGTTGGGCTCTTGGAATTCGAGCATGCTTCTGACACTTGCCACATTTCTTGGCGTAATCCGATGCATCACGATTTACAGTCGGCCAATAATATCCGTATCGAAGTACTTTTTGGCAAGAGCTTGCCCCCCGGCGTGATCGCCACATTCTCCTTCGTGCACATCATGCAACACTCGTTTGATTTCATCGTGAGCGATACATCGGAGTAAAGGGACAGAGTATCCTCTTCTATACATGACTCCATTCTGAATAGTGAACCGCGAAGCTTTTCGAAGAATCTGTCTCTTTTCACTCCTGCACTCTTGCAGGGTTCCGTGTTCGAGATAATTTCTGAATGGAGTCATCCATGAATTACTCTCGACATCAAATATCCAATCGGTTTCCATCTGATCAATGCTTGGCGAAGATAATGTCTCTACGAGAACAAGTCCCATTTGTTGTGCTTCACCTATACTGGCTAACTTTGCCAACGAATCAGCTTTCTGGTTGTGTTCTCGTGATATGTAATAAATAGCATAATAGTCAAACTAATTCAATGTCTCCTGAACTTGAGCAAGGTAAGCGGCCAGTCTTCGATCTCTGGCTTGGTACTCCCCTCGAACTTGACACACGACCAATTGCGAATCACAGTAAATTTCCACCACAATGATTCTTAAATCTCTTGCAAGTTTCAATCCAGCCAGTAGGGCTTCATACTCAGCTTCGTTATTAGTTGCATGGAAGTTGAACTTTAGAGCATAACATATAGATCGACCTATAGGAGTTTCAAGTACAACCCCTTCACCTGAGCAATGGTCATTCGAAGCACCATCTGTATGTAGCTTCCATATATACTTGGGAGATTCACTCGTTTTGGGCAAGTCCTCTAGGATGGTAAATTCAACTATGAAATCTGCTAGGACTTGTCCTTGGATGGCTCGCCTCGTGTGCAAGTAAGGTCAAATTAACTTAACTCGATATTCCATTTGAGTAACCTACCAGACGTCTCAGGCCGCGTAAGGACCTGTCGTAACAGCTGGTCGGTGTAAACGGTAATCGGATGAGCCTAGAAATATGGATGGAGCTTCCTTGAGGTAATAACAACACAATAAGCCAATTGCTCTAGCTTCGGATAATTTCTCTCAGCTCCGGTTAGCCGCTTGCTTATGTAGTAGACCGGCTTTTGTACTCGGTCTTCCTCCCGAACTAGGGCAGCACAGATTGTGTTTTCTGATACCACCAAGTAAATGTACAATTTCTCGTGATCGATAGGCTTTGACAAAATCGACGGTGTGGAGAGATGTTGAATTAGTGCTCAGAATGCGCCCTCACATTCCGTGGTCCATTCAAAGATTCGTTTTCCTTTTCGGATCAGATCGAAGAAGGGAATGCATTTGTTAGTGGACTTTGAAATGAACCTGCTCAGTGCTGCTACTTTCCCGTTGAGACTCTGGACTTGCTTTATGATTTTCGGAGTTTCAAGATTTATGATTGCCTAGATCTTTTCGGGATTGGCTTCGATTCCTCGAGCGTTGACGATAAACCCAAGGAATTTTCCGGATGCTACTCCAAAATGACATTTCAATGGGTTGAGCTTCATTCTATATTCTCGGAAGATATTAAACATTGACTCCAGGTCTTTGATGTGATCATTGGAAAATCACGACTTGACTAGCATGTCGTCCACATACACCTCCATGGTTTTTCCAATCTGGTTAGCGAACATTTGATTAACTAACCGTTGATAAGTTGCCCCAGCATTCTTGAGTCCAAAAGGCATAACTTTATAGCAATAGAGTCCCATATTGGTTACGAAGCTTGTATGCTCCTGGTCGGGCAAGTGAATGGGTATTTGATTATAGCCAGAGTACTCATCCATGAAGGATAAGAGTTCATGTCCAGCCGTTGAGTCTACAAGTTGATCAATTCACGAAAGTGGAAAACTGTCTTTTGGGCAAGCTTTATTCAAGTCTGAGTAGTCAACACATGTTCTCCATTTCCCATTTGGCTTTCGGACAAGTACAGGATTGGATACCCATTCCGGGTATAATGCATCTCGAAAGAATCTATTCGTCTTAAGCTTATCTACCTCTTCTTTAAGGGCGACAGATCTCTCTGGATCCATACCACGCCTTTTTTGCTTGACCAGGACGTACCGTGGGTCAATATTCAGTGTGTGGCTCGCGATGTCCGGCGAAATCCCACACATATCAGAGTGCGTCCAGGAAAATACATCAAGGTTTACCCGGAGAAATTCAACCAATTCCTCTTGCATTTGTTGGCTTAGCTGAGACCCAATATTTAATATTTTCGAGTCATCGTTATCATCGATTGGAACATCGATCGTCAGTTCGGCCGGAGAAGCTTGACTGTCTTTACCTTCATCTTCACTTTCGGTATCTCTCGGGTCAAGATCTCTTTCGAATTGGTTGGGGTGCCCAGGCCCGAGCCCAGACGCTAATTGTCAATTATCAGCAAAGCGGACGCAGAGATATTCCTCTGCGCCCTTTCCTTTTTCTTTCCACTGCGCCTCGCGTAGCTCAGCAACGTAACAGGTTTGTCCTGCCGCCTGATCCCCTTGAACAACTCCGACACCATTGTCGGTAGGGAATTTCAAAGTCAAACACCATGGGGAGATGGCAGCTCTGAATTCAGCTAGGGCTGGTCGGCCCAAGAAAGCATTATATGGGGAGTTTATATCCAAAACAACAAACTGCAGTATCCGAACTCTCCAGCATTCACCAATTCCCAACTCCACTGGCAATTCCACCACTCCAGTGGGTATAGTTGCACTCCCGTTGAAACCATGAATGCGAGACTGACATGGCTTCAAGTCTTTAGTCTCCATTCTCATCTGGTCATAAGCTCGTTTAAACAAGATATTTACAGAGCTTCCGATGTCTACCAAGATCCTCTTCATCCAAGCAGGACCTACTTGAGCTGATATGACAAGTGGATCAATAGTGGGGGCTTCGACCCTATCGACATCCCAACCTCGAAATATGATGTCATCTTCCATCGTTCTTTGCTGTTTGGCCGGAGCCCCATCTTCAGAATTACTACAACATTCAAAGTCCGCATGCCTGATAGAGCTGGCATACGACTCCATTTCCTTCCAGCTTCGGTCTGCTGGATGAGGACCACCACTAACAGTGTTTATCACCAACCTCCCGCTAGTACGAGCGGGTTCCTCCTGTCTAGCCGGATTTGGTACATGATTTTTTTTGATGGGCCCGCACCTCCAGAATGCGGCGCCCGCGCAAACTGTTCTAACTTCCTCTCTCTTATCAACTTTTCGATGAGGTCCTGCAAGTGACGGCATTCATTTGTGTTATGGCTGTAGCTTTCATGGAATCTACAAAAATTTCCCGTTTGAATTTGCTTCTCCGATGACTGTTTCAGAGCAGGCTTCTTGTACTGGATGGTATTGCAGGTTTGTAGATATACGTTCTCCAACAACGTATTTAGAGGAGAATAATTATCAAACATAGGAGCTCTACGCTGTGGACCATAGTTCTGATCTCGTTTTCTATTTTGGTTACCATTGCCTTTTTGATGATCTTGTTTATTCTGAATATTCAATTGCACTTTTCCAGAATTCTCCCCGGATTGTTTAACAGCAATATTACTCTGAACTCCTTTCACACTAGGCCCCACATCATCCTTCTTCCTAGACTGTTTCACATCCTCCCTTCTTAAGAATTGGGCTGCCTTGGAATAAAAACGGTCCAATGATGTGGGGGGTTTTCCGGCCAACCAATTGCTGAACTCAGAATCGGGCTCAATCCCCTTAGTCAGTGTCATAAGAATAGAGTTATCATTTAGGTTGCTGATCTCAGCACATGCAGCATGAAATCTCTCCAAATAACGCCTGAGTGTCTCTCCAGGAGCTTGAGTGACACTAGATAAAGTATTAACATCCTTTGGTCCCGCGACATGCATACGAAATTGCTCAACAAACTTTATTGCCAACTGATCAAATCATGAGATAGATCGAGGTGGTTGTCGGGTAAACCACATAGTCGCTATGCCCTCCAGTGAAATCGGGAAGCTTCGGCACTTGACTGCATCGTCAGCTCGTGCAGCATTCATCAACCATTCATACTTCAGGATATGCTGATTAGGGTCAGAGTTCCCTTCATGAACGGGCAAAGTCGGCATCCTGAATCGCCGAGGTGGTTCAGCATAAAGTATCTCATCAGTAAAAGGGGTATGACTTTGGGAGATTCCCCAGTCGTCATTGCTAAGCCCTTGACTTTCACGGATCATTTGACGGATCATTGTTGACAGGTCGAGCATCTGGATATTTTGAGCAAGTTGGGCCAAGGTGTGGTCGAGTTCCACAATGCGAGGAGGGGCCGGTCGCTGTCGACAGTCCATGTCTCGCCTCCTTTGTTCTATGTCTTTGGGGACGTAAGGCTCAGGATGGTATTCATGCTGGTGATGGTTCGGATCTGTCCGATTTCGGGTCTCAGTGTCCAAATCAGTAGCTGTCGTGGTACGGTTATCAGTAATATGGTGTGGGGTAGCGCCTCCTCGGGAGGAGGGTCCAGTCTGATGGCTGGTTGACGGGCCAACTCTCAGTTGCCCAACATTCAACGTATGTTGATGCCCAGTGGCCTGTGTGTAGCTTCCGTCTAGCCGTGGGCGTGTAGATTTGTGATGATAATCAGAAGAGGCTGAACTCTCGGTGGAAGAATAGGAAGCCCGATCCCTCTTGGATCTCCTTCGCCGTTGACGGTTCAGTTGGTTGGTTAGGTCCGCTGTAACGACCCGCTATTTTGAACCATTCAAATCGACAATAAATCCACACATGTCTGACTTGAATAATTCAAAATATCAGATTGTTAATTTAAATTTGGCAGAACTCAGCATATATAGTAAATAAATCAATCACAGAATCACAGACATAGAGTAATACAATAATACGCAGCGGAATAGATAAAATAGTAGTTCATGAAGCTACTATATAAACATCAGAGTTAAAATAAAATACAACATAATATCTCAAATACAATGAAGTCTTCAGTACACAGATGACTTCTCTGAACAAATCAACTAGAAGAGCTGAAAGCTGAGTCGATAATTGGATCTCCAAAGGAAGCTCCAAACTCCAAAGGTGAGTCTCAAATGCTGTATCACTCGGTCTGACCCGAGCGTAAAGCAAAACACAAAACACTCGAGTCAGGATTAACATTCTTATACAAATAAATCCAACTCAAGTGAAATATCAATTGAAATACAAGTAACTTAAAGGATGTTTGGGATAACCATCCTCTCAGGATCTTCAGAACTATCTACAAGGTGGAAATATACATTATAACACCGTGGTCATTTTAATTTAATTTATACTTTAAAACCCAAATATCATTTCATTTCAAATATAACTATTTTCCAAAATAGTATATATAGGTTAAATAATTTATAAAGTAAAGTATTTATAATTTCCTTAAGTTCCACAAATCGGTTCAAATCAACTCAATTTCCAAATTTCAATTTAATTCAATCTAAATTTTTCCATTTTAATTCAATTCTGTTTCTACATAACAAATTCAAATTATATTGATTTCAAATACAGATCTGAATCACAAAATAAACCATTTAAATTCCAATATAATTCAAAGCTTTAATATTCAACAATTTCAAAGTTAAATTTAACTGTTTCAAATAGCTCTTGATTTAACTTCATTTATTATTTAATCAGGGAATATTCACTTAATAAATTCAATATCATTTAACTAGTCTTAAATTACATTTTTACTAAATATTTCCTTAAACTTTATTTAAACAAGAAATATTCATTAGATTACTTATAAATCAAACTCAAGTTATAAATCATATCTTACATCTAAATTTCAATAAGTTTCGAATCGGTTTAATTTAAATAAAATTCTTTATTGAATACAATTTCAACTAAATTCAAATTATCTTTCTAACCTTAACTTATTCAAATTATTACCAAAATCTATTTTGAAATATATTTTAAATACTCAACATATTATATGTATTTAAATCAATCACTCCCATTTATATATAATAATTTAAGGCTCAACATTTATTAAAACCATATATTTCTTTCCAAAACCATAGAATTCATTTTTAAAATATTTATATATATGGACCAACGGTGTCTGTATATATATTTATCCTATGGTTAAGTGATACGGATATTTATCATTTCAATCCGAAATTTAAATATATACGGGTAGATATCACTTCGACCCGTAATCCCAATTTCAATTCAAATGAAAATCGCTTGGGTTTATCATTTCAACCCATAACGAAATTCTCCTATTCTAAAGTCCGTTCGGGTATGTATCATTTCAACCCATAGTGAATTCTATACTAACAGGGAACTTGCAGAGTGATAACAGATACAAAAAAAATATAACACAGGCATATATCATCAGTATAAATAACAGATACGGGTGTCAGATGTCACAGGTGAACAGATATAAATAATAGTAATAACAGGCATATAATACTAGATACTGGTGTCAGATGTCATAGGTGAACAGATATGAATAATAGTAATAACAGGCCTATAATACTAGATACTGGTGTCAGGTGTCAATAGGTGAACAGTTATAGATAATAGCATATATAACAATGTAAATAACTACAGCAGCATATTTCAATTGCTATTTCAATTGAAATCAAATTTAATAAATACAAGAACGTTAATCGTGAGTGATTGCTCACCTTTCGAGGTTAGAGAAGAACAAGAACGAGCTGAGTTATGAATCCAAGCACGAATTTCAAAGCAAAGCACGATGGACACGAGTTCGATGGACAAAGCTGATAAATAGGAATTGACGAATTCAAATCAGAACTAGATTGATAAAGATCCGTTATATAAGTGAACTTATATAACTATATATAAAAATATATTCTAATTCAAACATCTTTTAAAATTTAATATATATATATGTATTTCAAAAATCATTGTTTTAAATTAAAACGCACATATTAAAATCAGACACAATAGAATTTGAAATAATACTTATATATATGCTTGAAATCAACAATATATAATACATACATATTACTAATATATACAAATTGGCATACATAGTTCATAACTATTAAAGAACTATACGGATTCATATATAACTTATGACTTGCATTGAATCATAAGTCAATCAAAACACATAACTACTATATACGTACTGATAACACATGAGCAAAACAACTACAACTGACACAACTAACATATAATAACTATGACACATCCCCAACTTAAAATATGCAAGCCGACATATGATAACTTATATGCAGACGTGAGTATAGGTAAACATACAATGCAGTTTAAGACAAATGTTTATATCTGGCCTTGTATATTATATTTTAAATTTTCAGAACCAAAGCAAGAAAGAACTGACTAAAGTACGTTACAAATCAACTTATAACCATGTAAAGTAACGTATATTGTTAATATAAAACAATATTATATCTAAGTTGCGAGTACAATGTTAATATAAAACAATATTATATTACTTAATATAAAGTAACGTATATAAGTTGGTTTATATTCTCAGGTCTAAACATACAGTAACATATAAAACTTACCCATATATATACATAAGAACGACATATTATATCCAACTAGTGCACAGAAACAAGTATATATATATATAACCTTACATATATAGTTTTACATCAATGTTAAATAAAACAAAGCTACTTAACAAAGCCATATACGTTTAAAGAACTACAATATCAGCTACATAAGATTCTGGAACAATTCGTACTTAAATATACATATGCTAGATGTAAATGACACGTATATATATATATATATATATAAACTTTATATATATACAACTAATATACAACATAGGTGCAGACCGTGAGTATGAACTTCTACAGAGTGAACAACTCACGCAACATATATAAATTAAGTATTTGACACACTCCTATATGAAAAATAAACGCATATAAATACTATAAATATATGCATTATATATAATACTCCTATAAAACTCTAATACGTATAAATAATTACCTAGAGAAGCTCGGCCAGTGGTAGAGGATAGAACGAACTCGGGTTGGCTGAGATTGGGCGGAGGAGGGAGAGAGGAGACGGTTGCTTGGTTGGCTATGCTTGGAGATGAGGCGGTGGAGGGTGTTGGATCGGTTCAGGCGATGGGGAGGAAAGGCGGCTGTCATGGAGGAGGGATTGGCTGCTGGAAGCACGAGGTAGGGAGGACGAATGGTGGGGCTGGTGGTTGAATGGACGTACGGCTAAAGAGGAGAATAGGTGAGGGGTCAACAGATCTCGAGAAGGAAAAATATAAAGGTAGGAGAAGAGGAAGAATGGGCATGATAAATTTTAGGAGAATATGAAACATGAGTGGCACGATTTTAGGCACGAGACGGAGTAATATGTTTATCTCTTTCATTCCGAAAGCAACGGTCAGTGAGAAAATGAATAGGCCAAATTAAATAAAAGAAAGGACAGAAGTGAGTAAATATAAAGTAAAAGAATGGCAACTGTTCCCTAGATTTAGCTGAAAATATTAAAGCAATTGATTGATGCGCTTTTAAATTTTTGAACCGCAGAAGAAATCAAATGGTCACGGATCCGGTACCGATACGGTTATCGGTTCCGTGGACTCCGCTGTGTACCGGACTTCAAAACACAGAAATGAATATACCATGGTGATCAGTGCGTCGAGACGATCAAAATGGTACACGGATATCAGTGGTACGGTCATCCGATCAAAAGTCGATAATCGGTACCAGAAATGCTGCTATTTTGCCAGAATTAAGATAAATGGAGCAGTAGAAGTCCAAATTTGGAAAAACGAATTTCGCAGTCTGCTTCAGAATGATCTGAATAAATTTTCTCCTGTTGACATATTTTGGTTTCGGAAAACTTTTAAATTCACTGTTATTAACCGGTTTGATTTGAAATAAAATTTCACAGGAAAATAAACTTCAATATTATCAGATGAAAATTTACCAGTTGCTATATTAAAATAGACGTATTCCAAATAATAAATTTTTATTTCCAAATTTTATTGTTTAAAATTTTACAAATTTCCAGTTAAAAATACTTTTAAAACCATTAAATTTTACGGGTCGTTACACTCTCCCCCACTCAAAACTTTTCGTCCCCGAAAAGGAAGGAGGTAGGAGAATAGAATAACCAGAAATAAAAGTAGATTGAAAGTCAGAATTAAACAATTAATTTGAACTATATAAATTTTACTTAAATTTTAAACTTCATTTGCAATTCAATTGTCTTATATACTTTAAAACTTTTTCAAGATCCATTTGAAAAATTTCTTGCTTCCTTACAATTACCATTTATATGTTTAAATAACAACTTTATAATTATGTGAAAACTCTTTGAAAACAATTATTTACATTATTACTTATATTTACAAAGAAGCTATTTGAAAACATTAAATTCATAATTCATAATTTATTAATTTTTTTTTTTATCTCAAGATACTTTTCAAATATTATTAATAATCAATAATCATTTACTTTAAATATGTTTTATTTAATTAATAACTTCTAAAATTTTTATAACACTAAAATTTTCCATTAAACCATGTGGTATATAAATAAACAATATTTGAAAAGGATATAGTCAACAAGGAAAAGAAGCACGACTTGGAAAAACAGAATATAGGTGGATAAATCAAGCTGAGCAGATAAGGTAGATTCAAGGAATAGTATCGGGCACGAATAATTAATTCAAACCATAAGAATTTCAATTTCAAATATTAATTCAAAATTTCTTTGTTGGAAATACTTTTATAATAAAATACCTTTATAGTTGAAACAAATTTCCTTTCGAAAATACTTTTATAACTTGATGTTTCAACAAGTTTATCCTCGTTCCTGTAGACTCTGGTAGTGCGTTGATCAGGCGCAAAACTAGAATTCTCTAGGTACTTAGTAGACTTGTCTCAACACCTAGTGAAAATACTGGAAAAACTTTTAAAACCGATATGGAAAGTACAATCCAAACAAAACGAACAAAACCTTTGTCCAACCATGGTTCGCAGATACACAATGGTTACGCCTGGTTCCCCCAGGAAACAATCCATATCCGTAGGCTTTCTCAGCCCTGCGAGTTACGCCATGATGACTAGTAGAATGCAGGATACACAATGGTTACGCCTGGATCCCCCAGGAAACAATCCGTACCCCCAGGCAAGACTCAGCCAAGCATTTGCGCTACTATTCGCGACCTACACAGATTGCAGGATACACAATGGTTACGCCTGGATCCCCCAGGAAACAATCCGTACCCCTAGGCAAGACTCAGCCAGGCAGTTGCGCTATGCAGTCACGAGAGAACGATAAGACCATGGGTAACGCCATGGAATTCGAAGGACACTCGAGTATCATATCCGGAAAACCAAAAATCAGAGAAATATCGATAGAATGAATCCAAGATGTGGCCACAAATCGGATATCAAGCAGAAGGCACTTTCCATATCTTTACTTCGAAAATATGTATCATATAGTACCTTTTCAAATCACTTTCAAATATCGTACTTATATAAAATCCATTATATATAAGATTTAATTTTCAAATCAAATACTTTCCAAAATCAATAGTATATCAAATCATACTTATATAGACTTCAATTATATAAGATTTCACTTTCAAATTGAGTACCTTTTCAAATCTATAGTTTTCGAATCAATTTTATACTCATACAAATCAATTTTATATAAGTTCGACAACTCCCAAATCAAGTGTTTAGTAACATAAGGTTCTCAAATTTAAATTTGTTTCAATATCAGTTCAATTTCAAAATCATATACAATTTCACCAAATTATTTCTTCTCAAATTAAATATCTTTAGTTTCAAAGATTCCAAAATAATAGATTTTAGAAAATAAATCCAAATTTCCAAATCAATATAATTTAAGTCAACCAGTTCATTTCCAAAATCAAATGTTTTCAAAATCATCTTATACTTACGTAAGGTCTATCTTATATAAGGATCAAATTTTTCAAAATAAATTTCGTTGTATGAAGAGCCATATGGGATTGAATATCTTTGCTTTTATGGGTTATATATCTTTGTAATTTAAATTGGAATTTTCTTTTAGTAAGCAAAGATATTCTAACTCGACAGCTTTCAATTTCAGCGTCAAAATATATCAATGATATTAGGATATAAGATGTACATACGTCATCATTTCGCAAAATTACATTTGATCGCTCGCTCGATCACACAAGTTCGCTTTCGAACTAGTATTGTCCATTCGACTTCCCTAATGCGGATTTCGATATGGTTTCTCGACTAGAAGCCATCAGTCTCCTTGCATAGCCATATACTACGATAGAGAATTCTAGAATTTAGCCCAAAATCCATATCAAATATTCGCCATCAAGAATCGAATGAAAAATCCTAACACGAAATGGTGTAATTCACTTCGAACTTGTGTACTCAAACTTGGATAAAATTAATTATGCGAATAAAACAGCATACGTACAACTTATATATTTATTCCAACTTGTTAAATATATAGTTCCATAAAGATGTTACTAAGTTAAAACATTTAAACTAAATTTTATTCAAAATATTTTGAAGACCAAATTATTTTCAAAACATTTCAAATCTAAATTTCATATTAGAAAATTTTAAAATTGCCTTATTCATTTTCTTAACAAACAGTTTCAACTTATTTAAATCATATTACTACATACTTTAACATTCATACCAACTTATATACTTTATACTTTTCAAAATTCTTAGCTTTTGAAAAGTTAACCTTGATTTGGAAGTGCTCGAACCTTCAAAATAGTTGAAGAAATCATTTTCAAATTCAAGAGTTGGAAATCAGCAACAAATTAGTAAATCAATTTTAATAGATAGGGTTATATCAAATCCAAAACTCGAGGGCTGAACACCGGCTCATTTTAAATCGTTTCAAATACATTTACATATATCTTTCGAATATCAAATCATACTTCAAAATTTTGAAATCAAAATTGGTTTCGCAAAATCACTCGCGTAGCGATGCTACTAAAGTGGCCTATCCCTCACTCTGAAACTCGAAAATCAATGTCGATGATGCGTGCACTCATCACCGAAATTATTTTCCAGCGACATAAGTGAGTTCTGGACTTCTATTTTCTCAAACTTCTTTTGAAATTTCTTCGAAATCATTAAAATCATTTGAAACATTTCTTATTCGGAAAATATTTTTAAATCATACTATTATTATATATTTCAAAACCTTAAAACCAATTTCAAAATACCGGAGTTCAATTCTCGAATTTCAAATTCCAAATCCTTTAGTTATAAATCATTTTTATATAAATCAATTTCTTATATAACTTTAAAATTTTCAAATCCTTTCAAAAATTCAAATTCTTATTTTTAAAAGGTATATATAATCCTTATCGAAAACATTTTCACTTTTATAGATAGAATATAATCATACTTATCAAAATAATAATTTCGGTTTAGAAAACAATTTCTAGAATACTAACAAACCCGATTTTCAAGGGATGATTCAAGGATGGATTTCAGAACACAGATAGGGGTTCAAATTAGAGGGACTCTAATCAAATAGAATTCTGATTCGAAGATAGGCTCGAACGAAGATGAGATAATTAAATTTCAAAATAGAAGATAAATATACTTATACAAATCGCGGATGACCCTAGGATCAACCGTGACTTCAGGAACAAGATCGATGCAGAATTCCAAGAAAAATCAACATTCGATCGCAAGAGATAGCGGCATCTAAACCAAAGATATAGAAATCTCCGGTGAATCAATGCCAATTGTGAAGGAGTTTTCACCCCTTCACAAATCATTCAGAGATTGGTGGGATACTATTCTTATTAAGATCATTCGAAGTGGAGTTATTGGATACTCCAAAATCAAAGGAATACAAATAAGGAGAGACAAGAATGAATTTTTTGGAACCGCAAGGAACGTTACAAAGTTCAGAGGAAATTGAGTCAAAAGGAAGAGATTCAAACTCGAACGAAAGTGATTCTGTAAATAAATTTACTATATATGCTAAGTTTGCCTAGAACCTGGCTCTGATGCCAACTGTAACGACCCGCTATTTTGAACCATTCAAATCGACAATAAATCCACACATGTCTGACTTGAATAATTCAAAATATCAGATTGTTAATTTAAATTTGGCAGAACTCAGCATATATAGTAAATAAATCAATCACAGAATCACAGACATAGAGTAATACAATAATACGCAGCGGAATAGATAAAATAGTAGTTCATGAAGCTACTATATAAACATCAGAGTTAAAATAAAATACAACATAATATCTCAAATACAATGAAGTCTTCAGTACACAGATGACTTCTCTGAACAAATCAACTAGAAGAGCTGAAAGCTGAGTCGATAATTGGATCTCCAAAGGAAGCTCCAAACTCCAAAGGTGAGTCTCAAATGCTGTATCACTCGGTCTGACCCGAGCGTAAAGCAAAACACAAAACACTCGAGTCAGGATTAACATTCTTATACAAATAAATCCAACTCAAGTGAAATATCAATTGAAATACAAGTAACTTAAAGGATGTTTGGGATAACCATCCTCTCAGGATCTTCAGAACTATCTACAAGGTGGAAATATACATTATAACACCGTGGTCATTTTAATTTAATTTATACTTTAAAACCCAAATATCATTTCATTTCAAATATAACTATTTTCCAAAATAGTATATATAGGTTAAATAATTTATAAAGTAAAGTATTTATAATTTCCTTAAGTTCCACAAATCGGTTCAAATCAACTCAATTTCCAAATTTCAATTTAATTCAATCTAAATTTTTCCATTTTAATTCAATTCTGTTTCTACATAACAAATTCAAATTATATTGATTTCAAATACAGATCTGAATCACAAAATAAACCATTTAAATTCCAATATAATTCAAAGCTTTAATATTCAACAATTTCAAAGTTAAATTTAACTGTTTCAAATAGCTCTTGATTTAACTTCATTTATTATTTAATCAGGGAATATTCACTTAATAAATTCAATATCATTTAACTAGTCTTAAATTACATTTTTACTAAATATTTCCTTAAACTTTATTTAAACAAGAAATATTCATTAGATTACTTATAAATCAAACTCAAGTTATAAATCATATCTTACATCTAAATTTCAATAAGTTTCGAATCGGTTTAATTTAAATAAAATTCTTTATTGAATACAATTTCAACTAAATTCAAATTATCTTTCTAACCTTAACTTATTCAAATTATTACCAAAATCTATTTTGAAATATATTTTAAATACTCAACATATTATATGTATTTAAATCAATCACTCCCATTTATATATAATAATTTAAGGCTCAACATTTATTAAAACCATATATTTCTTTCCAAAACCATAGAATTCATTTTTAAAATATTTATATATATGGACCAACGGTGTCTGTATATATATTTATCCTATGGTTAAGTGATACGGATATTTATCATTTCAATCCGAAATTTAAATATATACGGGTAGATATCACTTCGACCCGTAATCCCAATTTCAATTCAAATGAAAATCGCTTGGGTTTATCATTTCAACCCATAACGAAATTCTCCTATTCTAAAGTCCGTTCGGGTATGTATCATTTCAACCCATAGTGAATTCTATACTAACAGGGAACTTGCAGAGTGATAACAGATACAAAAAAAATATAACACAGGCATATATCATCAGTATAAATAACAGATACGGGTGTCAGATGTCACAGGTGAACAGATATAAATAATAGTAATAACAGGCATATAATACTAGATACTGGTGTCAGATGTCATAGGTGAACAGATATGAATAATAGTAATAACAGGCCTATAATACTAGATACTGGTGTCAGGTGTCAATAGGTGAACAGTTATAGATAATAGCATATATAACAATGTAAATAACTACAGCAGCATATTTCAATTGCTATTTCAATTGAAATCAAATTTAATAAATACAAGAACGTTAATCGTGAGTGATTGCTCACCTTTCGAGGTTAGAGAAGAACAAGAACGAGCTGAGTTATGAATCCAAGCACGAATTTCAAAGCAAAGCACGATGGACACGAGTTCGATGGACAAAGCTGATAAATAGGAATTGACGAATTCAAATCAGAACTAGATTGATAAAGATCCGTTATATAAGTGAACTTATATAACTATATATAAAAATATATTCTAATTCAAACATCTTTTAAAATTTAATATATATATATGTATTTCAAAAATCATTGTTTTAAATTAAAACGCACATATTAAAATCAGACACAATAGAATTTGAAATAATACTTATATATATGCTTGAAATCAACAATATATAATACATACATATTACTAATATATACAAATTGGCATACATAGTTCATAACTATTAAAGAACTATACGGATTCATATATAACTTATGACTTGCATTGAATCATAAGTCAATCAAAACACATAACTACTATATACGTACTGATAACACATGAGCAAAACAACTACAACTGACACAACTAACATATAATAACTATGACACATCCCCAACTTAAAATATGCAAGCCGACATATGATAACTTATATGCAGACGTGAGTATAGGTAAACATACAATGCAGTTTAAGACAAATGTTTATATCTGGCCTTGTATATTATATTTTAAATTTTCAGAACCAAAGCAAGAAAGAACTGACTAAAGTACGTTACAAATCAACTTATAACCATGTAAAGTAACGTATATTGTTAATATAAAACAATATTATATCTAAGTTGCGAGTACAATGTTAATATAAAACAATATTATATTACTTAATATAAAGTAACGTATATAAGTTGGTTTATATTCTCAGGTCTAAACATACAGTAACATATAAAACTTACCCATATATATACATAAGAACGACATATTATATCCAACTAGTGCACAGAAACAAGTATATATATATATAACCTTACATATATAGTTTTACATCAATGTTAAATAAAACAAAGCTACTTAACAAAGCCATATACGTTTAAAGAACTACAATATCAGCTACATAAGATTCTGGAACAATTCGTACTTAAATATACATATGCTAGATGTAAATGACACGTATATATATATATATATATAAACTTTATATATATACAACTAATATACAACATAGGTGCAGACCGTGAGTATGAACTTCTACAGAGTGAACAACTCACGCAACATATATAAATTAAGTATTTGACACACTCCTATATGAAAAATAAACGCATATAAATACTATAAATATATGCATTATATATAATACTCCTATAAAACTCTAATACGTATAAATAATTACCTAGAGAAGCTCGGCCAGTGGTAGAGGATAGAACGAACTCGGGTTGGCTGAGATTGGGCGGAGGAGGGAGAGAGGAGACGGTTGCTTGGTTGGCTATGCTTGGAGATGAGGCGGTGGAGGGTGTTGGATCGGTTCAGGCGATGGGGAGGAAAGGCGGCTGTCATGGAGGAGGGATTGGCTGCTGGAAGCACGAGGTAGGGAGGACGAATGGTGGGGCTGGTGGTTGAATGGACGTACGGCTAAAGAGGAGAATAGGTGAGGGGTCAACAGATCTCGAGAAGGAAAAATATAAAGGTAGGAGAAGAGGAAGAATGGGCATGATAAATTTTAGGAGAATATGAAACATGAGTGGCACGATTTTAGGCACGAGACGGAGTAATATGTTTATCTCTTTCATTCCGAAAGCAACGGTCAGTGAGAAAATGAATAGGCCAAATTAAATAAAAGAAAGGACAGAAGTGAGTAAATATAAAGTAAAAGAATGGCAACTGTTCCCTAGATTTAGCTGAAAATATTAAAGCAATTGATTGATGCGCTTTTAAATTTTTGAACCGCAGAAGAAATCAAATGGTCACGGATCCGGTACCGATACGGTTATCGGTTCCGTGGACTCCGCTGTGTATCGGACTTCAAAACACAGAAATGAATATACCATGGTGATCAGTGCGTCGAGACGATCAAAATGGTACACGGATATCAGTGGTACGGTCATCCGATCAAAAGTCGATAATCGGTACCAGAAATGCTGCTATTTTGCCAGAATTAAGATAAATGGAGCAGTAGAAGTCCAAATTTGGAAAAACGAATTTCGCAGTCTGCTTCAGAATGATCTGAATAAATTTTCTCCTGTTGACATATTTTGGTTTCGGAAAACTTTTAAATTCACTGTTATTAACCGGTTTGATTTGAAATAAAATTTCACAGGAAAATAAACTTCAATATTATCAGATGAAAATTTACCAGTTGCTATATTAAAATAGACGTATTCCAAATAATAAATTTTTATTTCCAAATTTTATTGTTTAAAATTTTACAAATTTCCAGTTAAAAATACTTTTAAAACCATTAAATTTTACGGGTCGTTACATCCGCATTAGCACGGAGCTGTTGAATGAGCCGTTGGCGGCTATGAGTCAATTCCTGCATCAACATCTGAAATTCTTCCCTGGTGACAGGGCCTTGCGGATCTGATGGTCCGGTAGCATTCTGATCAGTTAGCGGCAGTTGCACGAGATTCTGTCTGTCCCGTCCTTCAGGATCTACAGTCGTGGAAGTAGTTCTTGTGTTAACCATGATGGATGATGAAGCTCTCTCCTAGACTTGTAGCAAATCTAAAAAGGATGGAAGAACTTCTAAAATTGAGATCTGGATCTTCCCCTTGGATGTTTGCAATCCGGTATCGGTAGTAGATCCAATGAGCAGAAGGAAAAAACTGGGTTTCTTCTCAGTGAAAGCACCAAAGTGTTTGTACAAAATTGGGCACAACACTCTTCGGAAGGGTTTGAAGAGAAAAAATGAAGAAATTAAATGAAAAAAGAGAACTATCTAACAAACACTTCACAAACAAATAAGAAGGTATGCAGAAACACAGAAATTTAGAGTGGTTCGGCGTGTTGTCTGTGTCCACTATGAAATGATTAATCTTTATTAACTTTTGGTTGCTGGTTACAGCGAATTACAGCAGTAAATCTCGAGTACAACAGTGGAATTTGAATGCAATGGTGAATTCGGCAGAGTCTGGACGTCAAAGAGCTAAAAAAATCCTTTTTCTGTAGGCTCTAGGGTGCTATTTATAGGCGTAGGATGCAAATATCTCGCTCAGATCTCGGGAGACCTCTTCGAGCACATGGATGGGCCCACGCGATCGATCCCACGCGATTTCGACTCGATCCGTGATCGATACGAGCGAATTTCTTATCGATCAAGATTGACCCAATCGAGTCAAAACTTGGCATGAACATTCCTTAGGTCGTACGTAAGCTCCAATGAAAATTTCATAGCGTTTGGGCTTGTGGATTGCAAGTTATGATCGAAGCAAATTATATTTTTCGGTCTCTGTTCCCTTCGTATCGATACAGTTTGTATCAATCATTTCCACTCGATGTTGAGCACGTGCCTGCGAGTTAACGTGGCGCTTGATTTTTGGATCGCTCCACTTTCGATGCCGACTTGGCCGAGTCATCCCAAGGTTTTCGCCTTGTTCGTATCAAAGGCCGTTGCCTCGTTCGTATCGATGGAAGCGGCTCAGTTCATATCGATGGAAGTGACTCTGTCCGTATCGAGCATCGTGGCTCTGTTCGTATCGATCCAAATTGCATGGCTCGTATCTATTGTGTGGTCTTGTTCGTATCGATTGAAGTTGTTCCAACTTGATGGATACGAACAACTGATAATGTGATGGATACGAACAGATGGATGTGAGATGATATCGATGGATGGATACGAAGATTCGATGCTGTATGGATATGAAGAAAGCCTTTTGGTTGATGGATACGAAAAGTGCAGTTCTCTTGATCGATACGAAATCGCGCGCCTCTGATTGATTCGAATAAGATCGATACGAAGTCAGCTGTTCCCTGGTTGCTTTATGGATACGAACAAGGTGGCTATCGATGGATTCGAACAGTATGCTTTCCTGAAATGTATCGATCATATCTCGAGCATACCCACTCCGATTGAATTGAAACTTGGAACGTTGGCTTTCACAGCTTTGCTTGTCATGTCTTTTCAATTATAGCTTGATCCGGACTCGGATAAAATTTATCAATATCCATAGCAAACTTGCGTATAACCGATCTTCGGGACGGACTGTCCTTGGTTTCCAGTTGAGTTCCTGGTATCGCGGCCTTGCCAAAAGGCGGGATAACATACGTTATTAAAACTATTAAAAAAATTCAGGTCGATACAGATAATCCATTATTCACCTTCCTGGAGGCTATTAGGAACTGCCAAGTGGTGGCAGGCACATGGAGCAAGTTGAGCTACTTCAAAACATAGTGGTTCTATGTGAGATGTCCACCAGGATTTGCCAGGCGGTAGCTGGCCAGACGTAAGTGCTATTATTTGCTTCGTTATTTAACCATAACTGGATAATATGGATCAATGCTGGATACATTGCTGTGTTTCTTTTACAGCTTTAATTTCACGGCCCGAAGGAGCACTGTATAAAGAGGTAGTGAGGACACTCTAGGCGGTGCCTGTTGAGTTAAGAGAAATAGATGAAGTTCTCACCAACGACAATTTTATCGCCGTCGGGCTTTTAGAGAAAGGACAGAGCATAGGGCTCATAGGGATTCCAAGAGTGGCCCAGCAAGACAAGGTGGAAGATGGGCTCCTGTCGTGCCCCCGGTTGTAGGAGCTCAGGCCGTGCCCGACATAACAATCGTCGAACCTCGCGATGATGAGGATATAGAAGTTTTTCATGAACCCGTGTCGTGCCTCCATAGGGCCCTCCGTCGTTCGAATAAAAGAGAAAATGCAAAGCTCCTGTCTATAAAATCAAGAGGCGAAAGACTACCGAAGCAACTCAACTTGTGGCTACTTCCATAGGTCTGGAGACCTCTTCCCAGCAGATAGAAAGCTCGCTAAAGGGGCTATCGAATATTCCCATACCATCATCCCTTGTTCTTGGGTTAGAGGGGCTCCACTCCCCTTCAAGAACCAGCGCAGGACTAACTTCAATAGATATAGGGGACTCAACTCCAATAAACAAAGCTGCTACAATCGGTCGGTTGGGGGGTTTACACATGCATACACGCACTTCACGACATTACACAACATTCCATCATGTGCTTCTCAATATCCAGCGGTGACTGATTTCCTTCTTCTTTTTTACAAATACAATGGTGAAACAGGGTTCTATGCATGATCAACTCCACTCTTCGCGCCAATCGTCTGGATCGCATTCTAATCACATCACCATGAGAGTGAGAGAGATTATGGCCGTGGCTACCATTTTAGTTGGGAACATGAGCACTACAACATGGAGAAAGAATAATCACACCAAAGCAAGGGCCGCTCGAGGTCGCGATCTCGGCTACCGAAAGTGCCTTCCAAACCTTTTGGCCCCAACAGGCCCTCTTCTGAATCTTCGCACCAAACAGTGCCATCTCAAGCTCCAAAAACCAACAAACAGTGCTACATAAGTGAAAAAGTCGCTCCCGATGTCGTAGAACAAACCGCTATATAGCCAATGGGGGAAGGAGCCGTCCGTATTGCTAAACTGAAGAAGGATTTCCCAAACATATGCTTCGATGGTTTCCACTTTCCCCCCAACTTGAAGAAAATCCCAAACGATGTAGAAAACTGGTGCAAGACTAGTGCATGATGCAAACAGCCAATACCATGAGTGGGTTAAGACGGCAGAGCGGGTCTCGGCTGTGTCCTTTGAATGAGAGCGATTGAGAAATTGGAGGTTGGTCTTTCCCACAAGGACAGGATAATATAGGTGCTCTCCAATGAACTCGAGTCCTCAAGAAAAGATGAGATGGAGACCGGCCAGAGAGCCGAGGAAGCTAAGAAATCCATGGAAGAAATGAGAAAAATTCATATGGACTTGGTGCAAGAGATGGGGCATCGCAACACCATGGTCATTCAAGAAAGGGATGTCGCGCTAAAAGAAGTTATCAAATTAAAGGCAAAGCTAACTGTGGCCACCAAAGAAAAAGATGAAGCTAATAAGGTTGCCCAGGAGGCATGCAAGGAGGTGGTGAGGCTTAGAGAAGAGAGGGACACCGCAAATCAAAAGGCCGTAGAAGCCGACACTAGGGTCGAAAGGGAAGTAAAAGCCATCGAGGCTAAGATGGAAGGTGAATTCGAGGACCTCCTGGTCACCTATAATGCAAACATCCTAAGTAATCGCAACTTGAACTGGCTTGGTGAGGACTATCCCTTCCAATTGTATAAGGCCTGGAACCGCCTGGTTGAAGATAAAAAGGCGATCCGCAAAGTTGCAACTATTGATGAGTTTGAATTGGAAGCTCAAGTGTTGACTGGAGACGAGCCCAAAGTCCTTCATGACACAACTATCTCGCTCCAGAGAGAAGCCCTGGCTGCTAAATACCCAGAGGTCGAAGAAGGATCTATGGGGCAAACAACATGACGCTGCTTCTGAAGTGCCCCCAGCATCTCAACCTGCGCCCATATCTTCTGCCGACCCCCCAGTCATCTCGGGGTACGATTCCGACAGGCCACATCTTTCTCCAGTCATCGAGCGCAGCTCGGAAGGCATGTCGGCTCAACTCGGGAGCCAGTCTGAGGAAGGTACTCCGGACACTTCTCATATTCTTCAAAATGCAGGAACGTTACCAGAGGATATTACTAATATATTCTCTTATCTTTATTCAGCCTTAGATTCCACATCGGTCAACCCTCCCGCAACTCAAGAAATTCACCACGAGCAGGAGACGTTAACAACAGAGGCCACAACTGTGACAATGACTACTTCGGCTGGGGAGATGCATGATAGCAGCTGTAAGTTTGACAACCAACTAATGGAAGCGCTTCTCAATCGCCAAAGCGATCCGAGCATTGAGATGCCATTTAATATGGATGAAGACGTTATTATTATGGGCTCCTCGGGTCCGACTGGCAGTATCCCAATAAGGGAGCGCGTGGAACGGGAGGAACAAATAATGAGGGAAATTAAGGTTGAGATGAAGCAAGATCTTAGAGACGGTGGAGGCATGGCGAGTCCTGGCCCGACCCCGATTCTCGTGATTTCTCCAGGTGGCACCATGATTGGGACTAGCGAGCCTTATTCTTTTGGTATCGAAAGTGCCACTGTTCCACCAGCTTCATACACAGGGGATACTTCAATCCTCGCGGGCTCCCAAGGGGGGACCGCATCGATTCCCCCGGTTGGAGACAAGCCAACTGAAGCAAGCCGTGGAGGCAATAGTTCCAAAAGTGGTTCGGATGGTAGCTCGAGCGGGTCTACGCTAAAGAAAACTTAAAAGGATATGAAACCGAAGGCGTAGATTTGCATTTGGACTTCCTCTTTTGTAGATAGTTAAAATAAGCTTCTTTTCTTTTGCTTTTTGTAGACCATGTATAGATGCGGGCTTGGCCCCCCGCTTATAGGAATTATTTGGACAGATTTTGTACTTTTTTAAAGAATAGTATGAATAAAATTCCTTTTTTGTTTTTGTCATAATTCTGCATTTATTTGTTTAAGTACTTAAGCATTCACATTTCCATTCAATGTACTCACGAAGCTTTAGTCTCTGAGTCGAACTTGAGTTTAGTCTTTAAGTCTTGAGGTCATGGCCTCGGGTCATGATCAAATGTTGAGTTGAGTCCCAACATTACGCTGTCTCGGCCAGCGACTGGTACTTGAGTTATGCCCCCGGTTCTAGGGATAGTTGAAGTAGTTAGTTGGAAGTCGTCCTCCACCTTCACTAACTTTGATTTAACTTAGTCGGAACCAAGTTAAAGTAACATGTGTTTGAGCGGCCAGATCACACTCGCTTATTTGCTAGCATTTGCATCCATACTTTGGGGATTTGATTTGTATGTCGGCGGTCGATCATGCTTGCTTATTATTTAGGATTACGTCCACACTCTGGAGACATAGGTTATTTTGTGGGTGGTCGATCACACCCGTTTAATGTTTATACTCTAGTTCACACTCCGGGAATCTAGAGTCAGTTGACAGACGGTCGATCACATCTGTTTAAGGATTAGGATCTTATTCATACTCTAGGAATAAGGAGTTGGTTAAGGTCGTGGATGGTCGGATCGCATCCTCCTTAATCAAGTAAGCAAAGTCGTAGATGGATGGATCCATCCTCTTCGAGCTTGGAAAGAAGCAAGGTCATTGATGGACGAATCCATCCTCCTCGAGCTTGGAAAGAGGCGAGGTCGTGGATGGACGGATCCGTCCTCCTCGAGCTAAGTAAGGAGGCAAGGTCATGGATGGACGGATCCATCCTCCTCGAGCCAAGTAAGGAGTTCGTGGATGGACGGGTCCATCCTCCTTGAGCTGGACGGTCGATTCACGTCCTGATTTTGGGATTTTCACTTCAGCTCGCACTTTGGGAGCTGAAGTTTGTTGGATAATTGTCGTGTTTCAACTCTCTTTTAATTGATTGTTGTTTGCCCCCAAGCTCGGGGTTTCATTTAGCGAGTGACCGGTCGGATCACGACCACTCTCTATTTGAATGAGTCCCACCGTAAGATGGAACTCAGCTCTTCGTACATCATGGCGGTTGCATGATGCATTTAGGAATCACTAATCTGGCTTGATGATTCTGCACTTTATTGTTGAAATAAGAAATCATGGCAAAGTCAGTTGCCTTATTACAAGTACAAATTCTCGAATTGCATAAATAAACTTCAAAAGGAAAGCAGACTAAATGAATGATAGCCAATTATATGTAATAACGATGGAGACTCTCGTTGTTCCATGCCCTCGGTAGAATGAGACCATTAACGGTCAACAGCTTGAATGTGCCATCTCCAAGCATCTGTTCGATGACATACGATCCTTCCCATGTCGCTTTCATGTGCAAAGGGACCGGATAGATTTTATTAAGCACAAGATCACCAATTTCAAAGGTTCAAGGTCGGACCTTAGCATTGTATAATCGAGTGACTCGGTTGCGATGTGCGGCTACCCTCAAATCAGCCTCTTCACGCTTCTTATCCAATAAGTCCAGAGATTCTGCAAGTAGGATGGCATTCGTCTTTGGATCATAATAAGTCACACGATGAGAAGGTACCTCTAGCTCAACTGCAATAACGGCTTCAGAGCCGTAAGAAAGTGCGAATGGAGTATGGCCGGTCGCGGACTTGTGGGTAGTTCGATATGCCCATAAGGCCATGAGGAGCTCATCAACCCACTTACCTCCAGCCTTCTCCAATCTTTTCTTCAAAATGAACTTGATGACTTTATTGATAGCTTTGACTTGTCCATTCGCTTAAGGGTGAGCTACTGCCGAGAACTTTTTCTCGATGCGATATCGTCGGCAGAAATTCTTAAACTTGCCACTATCGAATTAGGCCCCGTTGTCAGTTACAATTGTCTGTGGAAGGCCAAAGCGACAGATGATGTTGCGCACAACAAAGTTGATTACTTTCTTCATCATGATAGTAGCAAGGGGCTCAGCTTCCGCCCATTTGTTAAAGTAGTCAACTACAGGCGTACTTCACACCACCTTTGGCTAGAGGCAAGGACCCTATTATATCATACCCCATGTGGCAAATGGCCATGGACTGACCATTTGAGTAATCTCGATTAGTAGGGCTCTTGGAATTATGGCATGTTTCTGGTATCTATCACATCTCTTAGCATAATCCGATGCGTCTTGGTTTACGGTTGGCCAATAATACCCATATCTGAGTATCTTCTTTGCAAGGGTTTGCCACCCAGTGTGATCGCCGCATTATCCTTCATGCATTTCATGCAACACTCGCTTGATTTTATCGTGGGCGATACACCGAAGTAAAGGAACAGAAAATCCTCTTATGTACAGGACTCCATCTTGGATGAGAAACCATGAAGCCTTTTGGAGAACCTATCTTTTCTCACTCCTCCGCTTGGGTAATGTTCTGTGCTCAAGATAGTTCTTGATTGGAGTCATCCACGACTCCCTCTTGGATGTTGCCTCATGAACCCAGTCTGTCTCCATCTAATCAATGCTTGTAGCAGTAAGTGTCTCCACGGGGATGAGTCCCATCTACCAAGCTTCGCCAGTGCTGGCTGGTTTTGCTAAAGAATCGGCCTTTTGATTTGCTCTCGGGGTATACAGTGGATGGTAGAATAGTCAAACTGATTTAACACTTCTTGGACCTGCATAAGGTAGGAGCCAATCTTCGGTCTCTGGCTTGATACTTTCCTCGAACCTGGCACACCACCAGTTGTGAATCATAGTAAATCTCCACAGCAATGACTCTCAAATCTTTGGCAAGCCTCAGTCCAGCAAGCAAGGCTTCATACTCAGCTTTGTTGTTAGTTGCACGGAAGTCAAACTTCAAAGCATAGCATACGGATCACCCTTCTGGGGTTTCGAGCACCACTCCAGCACCTGAGCACCGGTCGTTTGATGCACCATCGGTGTATAGCTTCCATATATAGTTGGGAGATTCACTGGTTTCAGGCAAGTCCTCCGGTACGGTGAATTCAGCTATGAAGTCCGCCAGAACTTGTCCTTGAATAGCTCGTATTGGGGTATAAGTGATATCAAACTGACTCAGCTTGATGTTCCACTTGAGCAGCCTACCAGACGTTTCAGGTCATGTTAGGATCTGTCATAACGGCTGGTCGGTGTAAACAATGATCGGGTGAGCTTGGAAATATGGGCGGAGCTTTCTCGAGGCTACAACAAGACAATAAGCCAGCTTCTCTACCTTTGGGTAGTTTCTTTCTAACCCTATCAATCTTTTTCTGATATAATAGACAGGTCGTTGGATCCGATCCTCTTCTCGAACTAATGCAGCACTGATTGCATTTGCTTAAACCGCCAGATAGACATACAGCTTCTCATGATCGACCGGTTTTGACAAGTTGGAAGGTGTTGCCAGATGTTACCCTAGTGCCTGGAATGAGCCCTCGCAGTCCTCTATCCACTCGAAATTTCATTTCCCTTTTCTGATCAAATCGAAGAAAGGAATGCACTTGTTTATGGCTCTAGAAATGAATCTGTTTAAGGTTGCCACCTTCCCATTAAGACTTTGCACCTGCTTGATGGTTTTAGGGGTTTCGAGATTCCGAATCGCCTAGATCTTTTCGGGATTAGCTTCAATTACTCTGGCATTGACAATAAACCCAAGGAACTTTCCAAATGCAACTCTGAAATGACACTTTAGTGGACTGAGCTTCATTTTGTACTTTCGGAGTACGTTGAACATCGTCTCCAAATCACCGATGTGGTTGTTGGATAGTCGCGACTTCACGAGCATATCATCCACGTACACCTCCATAGTCTTCCCGATCTGGTTTGCAAACATTCGGTTCATGAGCCTCTGATAAGTTGCACTAGCGTTTTTGAGCCCAAATGGCATCACCTTGTAGCAATAAAGTCCTAGATCAGTGATAAAGCTAGTATGCTCCTAGTCAGGAAGGTGCATCAGGATTTGATTGTAGTTGGAGTATGCGTCTATGAAAGATAAGAGCTCATGTCCAGCTGTTGAATCCACCAGTTGATCAATTCTAGGAAGCGGGAAACTGTCTTTGGGGCAGGCTTTATTCAGATCTGAGTAGTCCACACATGTCCGCCATTTTCCATTTGATTTTCTGACAAGCACTGGATTCGATACCCATTCCGGGTATAAAGCATCACGAACAAACCCATTAGCCTTGAGTTTATCCACTTCTTCCTTCAGGGCGGCAGATCTCTCTGGATCCATACCACGCCTTTTCTGTTCCACCGGGACATGACGCAGATCGATGTTTAATGTATGGCTCGTGATATTTGGTGAGATCCCACACATGTCTTAATGAGTCCAGGAAAATACA
Organism: Allium fistulosum; assembly: GCA_030737815.1. Classification (NCBI taxonomy): domain Eukaryota; kingdom Viridiplantae; phylum Streptophyta; class Magnoliopsida; order Asparagales; family Amaryllidaceae; genus Allium; species Allium fistulosum. The sequence goes on along the minus strand of CM060908.1, from coordinate 76,237,642 downwards.
TCAAGGTTTGCTCGAAGAAAATTAACCAGTTGTTGTGTCATATGGGGGCCGAGCTGAGATCCGACCTTTACCACTCTGGAATCATTATCATCGTTGATCAGAACATCAATCGTCAACTCCGCCGGGGAAGCCTGGTATCCTTTGACTTCCCCTTCATCATCGTTGTCTCTAGGATCAAGATCCTTAGGAAACTAGTCACGGCGCACAGGCCTAGGCCCAGGCATTAACTATCAATCCTCCAAAAAACAGACGTAGAGAGACTCCTCCACGCCCTTAACTTTCTCTTTTCGCTGCATATCCCACAACTCTACAACATAACAGGCGCGTCCAGCCGCCTGATCGCCATGTATAATCCCAACCCCATTGTCAGTAGGGAACTTTAGGGTCAAACACCATGGGGCAATAACTGCCCTAAACTCCGCAAGGGCCGGTCGGCCCAGAAAAGCATTATATGGGGAATGTATATCCAACACCACAAACTGTAACATCTGAACTCTTCGGCAATCACCAACGCCTAACTCAACAAGTAAATCCACCGTTCCAACTGGTATATTTGCACTCCCATTGAAACCATGTATACGTGACTAACACGATTTCAGATCTTTCGCTTCCATCGGCATTTGATCATAAGCACGCTTGAAAAGTATATTTGCATAACTTCCACTATCAACCAAGATACTCTTCGTCCAAGAAGGACCTATCTAGGTAGAAATTACCAATGGATCAATGTTGGGGGCTTCGACTCTATCGGCATCACGGTTTCTGAAAACGATGTCGTCTGTCATCATCCTCTGTTGTTTTGTCGGGGCCCCTTCATCAGTACTACTACAACACTTGAAGCCCACATGCTTAATCGAACTAGCATATGACTCCATTTCCTTCCAACTCCGATCAGCTAGATGAGGACCACCACTCACAGTACTAATTACCAACCTCCCGCTAGTACGCGCGGGTTCCTCAGGCCTAGCCTGCCCTTGATCCCGATTGGTGTTAGATAGGCTTGCACCACTATCCTGCGGCGTCCGAACAAACTGCTCTAACTTTCTCTCTCTAATCAACCATTCAATAATATCTTGCAAATGACGGCATTCGTTAGTGTTATGGCCATAATAGTCATGGAATCTACAAAACTTCCCGGTCTAAATCTGCTTCTCCGATGACGGTTTCGGAGCTGGCTTCTTATACTTCCCTGTATTACAGGTCTGAAGATAAACATTTTCTAGCGACGTGTTCAAGGGAGTATATCGATCAAACATAGGAGCTCTATGTCTCCCACGATGAGGGTCTCCCTTCTTTCCTTGACCTCCATCGCCCTTCTGCTGACTTTGTTTATTTTGAATATTTAACTGTACTTTACTGGAGCTCTCCCCAGTCTGCTTCACTGTAACATAACTCTAGATGCCTTCACCGCTGGGCCCCGCAACGTCCTGCTTCCTAGATTGTCTAGCATCTTCTCTCCTCAAAAACTAGGCTGCCTTTGCATAGAAGCGGTCCAACGAAGTGGGGGGTTTCCCAGCCAACCAATCACCAAACTTGGAATCAGGATCGATCCGTTTAGTCAATGCCATCAGAATAGATTTTTCGTTGAGATTGTTGACTTCAACACAAGCAGCGTGGAACCTTTCCGGATAATGCCTAAGAGTCTCTCTTGGAGCTTGAGTAACATTGGACAAGGTATTAACATCCTTCGGTCTTGCAGCATGCGTATGGAACTGCTCAACAAACTTAGTAGCTAACTGGTGAAAACATGAAATAGATCTTGGTGGTAGACGAGTGAACCACATAGTCGCAATGCCCCCAAGGAGATTGGGAAGCTTCTACACTTAAGCGCATCTTCAACTTGAGCGGCATTCATGAGCCATTCATATTTCAAAATATGTTGGTTGGGATCCGAATTTCCTTCATACACGGGCAAGTTCGGCATCCTGAATTGACGGGGTGGCTCCGCATGTAAAATGTCATCGGTGAACGGGGTGTGACTTCTAAAAATTTCCCAATCATCATTGGTGAGGCCTTTACTTTCCCTAATCATCCAGCGTATCATAGCTGGAATATCAGGCATCTGGAGATTCGGCGCCAAGGCATGGTCAGGTTCCATGTTACAAGAATGGTTTGGTCACTGTCTACGGTCCGTTCCATGCCTCCTTGGCTCCCGGGCTTCATGGAATTGAGGATCTTGGGCATGAGTGTGGTAACGAAGGGTTGGATCTGGCTGGTTCTAGATCCCAACACCCAGATCTATAGTAGTAGTTGTGTTGTCATGAGCAGTGTTTTAAGGAAGCATCCGTTTTCGGGAGGAGGGTGCAGCTTCTGCCCTATAGAAGAACCTATCCCGGCCTGTCCAAGATTTGCAGCATTCGGGTGCCCGGAGGCTTCCGCGTAATTCTCATCTAATCGGTGGCATGTAAATCTGTGAAAGAAGTCAGATGACGTCGAGCTTTCAGACAAGGAATAAGAGGTATGCTCCCTTCTAGATTTCCCTCGCCTTTCTTCATTCAGCTGGTTCATAAGTTCCGTGTTGGTGTGGATCTGTTGAGTGAGTTCTTGATGGCTTTGAGTGATTTCATGCATGAGGGTCAAGTATTCCTCTCTAGTTACTGGACCGGATGGATCAGGAGCTCCAACTGGTGTTTGGCCTGTAATAGTCAGCTGTGCGGGATTTTGCCTATCCCTTCCTTCTGGATCAGCGGCGTGGGAAGCAGTTCTAGTAGTACGCACCACGTTGAATGTAGTTCTTCTTAGATCTAGAACGATTTGAATAGAATAGAAGGAACAACTGGAAGATAGATCTGGATCTTCTTCTTAGACTTTAGCAATCCAATAGCAGCATGGGATCCATAGAATCAAAGAAAAAACAGAGTTTTCTCAGTGAAAGCACCAAAGTGTTTGTACCAAAAATGGGCACAACACTCTTCGGGTGTAATTGAGGAGATTAGAATGAAGAAGTAAAATGTAAAATGAGGTTAATCTAACAATCACACCAATAAAATAAGCAGTAATAGAAAGAAAACAAGAATTTATAGTGGTTCGGCATTATTGCTTACGTCCATTTTGAAGGTTTTGATATTTATTGCTGATTAGAAACTGATATACAATAGTACAACAGCTAACACTCGAATTATAATGGAGTTTAACTCAAGCAGCAGCATAAAAGTCCCTTTCTAGTTGCAAAGGAGGTGCTATTTATAGGTGTGGAGCTGGAAATATCTGCCTTAGATCTTGGAATACTCTTTCTCAAGCCGAGGTGGGCCAATATGATCGATTTGGAATCATTTGGGATCAATCCTTGATCGATCCATAGTGAGTTCGTATCGATCATAAACTGCTTCGGTTGAGCTGCGATCGATCATCGATGTTCCCTATGTGTTGTGCAACTTGTTGTGAAAATCTCATTGCATTTGGAGTTGTGGTTGTGGAGTTATTGATCGATCAAAGTTGCAAATATGCAGTAGCTGAAGCCCTCGTATTGATACCTTAGTATCGATCCCTTCGTATTAATGACGTGGCATGCGCATTTTGTGGGGATCCATGATTTGTGGATAGCGGTGAGACCACTTCTTTCGGGTTGACTACTTCTTTCGGAGCTTCAGATATGCGGCTTGCTTCGTTTGTATCCATCCACTACTTCCTTTCCGCATCGATGCCTTACTTCCATCTTCGTATCGGTTGTAGGCTATGCTCTTCGTATCGATCAAGTAGGCGATCGATACGAAAAGGGAAGTTGTTGGCTAAATGAAGCGTGATCGATCTGGAAAGTGCCGAAGTCCATCATTATGAGTTTGAACCATATGGATACGAATGATGGATGCCGAGTGCTTGAGTTACGTTCATTTCGTATCGATGTTGATTGATACGAGATGATGGATACGAGATTAGCATGCTTCTCATGGATCTTGATCGTTCCATAACTTGAGCATACGAACTCCGATTTACCTGAAATTTGGAATGTTGCTTTGCATAGCTCTGTTTGTCATGTCGTGTTGATTGTGGCTCGATCCGGACTAAGACCAAGTTTGCCTGTATCCATCGTGAACTTGTAGATAACAGATCTCCGAATCGGATTGTATTCATTCTCTAGTCAAGTCCTTGGTATCATGGCCTTGCCAAAAGGCGGGATAACAAGAACAAGGTATAAGTCATCAAGGATCAAATGGGCAAATAGGAGATCGAACAGGCTGTCGAAGAGGTCACGCTGTATGACCTGGAATATGTTCCAGACCACGACCGCTGCACTGGTCCAGGTGGATCGGTGGACCGGTGGCACTGTCAGGAACGTGTTCTAGGCAGTGCTTTGGCTGCACCGGTGGTCCATTTCTGTCAGTTTTTTCTAAACTGCGACTTCTATTGGCTTCCTAGGTGGCGAATTAAGCAACATGCAAGCACATAAACTGTAACGACCCCGGATTTTAATTAAATTTAAATTGATAATCAATTGAATTTTTGAATTAAAATTGTAAAATTAAATTGTAAATTGAAGCGAGTTTCCCCAATTCAAATAGAATATATATTAAATCATATGAATTTAAATATTGTATATATGTGATTTGGATTTAAATTTTTAGTAAATGGTTTAACAATAATTTGAATATATATGTATATATGTATATATATTAAGTTTGAATTAAATTTTAACTAAATGGTTTAAAGATAAATTATAATGATAAAATTTTGGATTGATAGTCTATATTAAAAATAAAAATACAACAATAAGTATTATAGTAAAATTTATAATAAATAAAATAGAAATGGAAATAATAATAATAATTTAAGTTAAATATAGAAATCAATATATATAAAAGATAAGTTATAAAAATATAAAGAAAAGCATTAGCTAAAATTTTAACAACAAAATAAAATATAGAAATTCATCTATATTTCAAAATAAATTATATAGTTTTATACAATATAAAGTAAATATATAAATTTTAATCTCATAAATCCATACAAAATAATGTAATACAAATAGATTACCAAAAATAAAAGAAAAATAAAACAAAGTTAGAAGCTCACTTATATCACTAAGTAATAAAGCAAATAAAAGGAAAAGAAACAAAACAAAATACATATGCAAGTAATAAAACAAGTAAACAAGCAAACAAATAAATTATATATATACATTCATGTTCAAGTCGTAACCTCCAAAAAATTTATATAAGGATGTAGGCTTGCAAAGGAAGCCACTAGATTTTACTCATGCAATGTACAAATAAAATAGATAAGTTGTACAACTAATTAATGCAAGCCATCACAATATTTTCATATCAGCCACCAAGGAGAAAATATCTCTGTTAAATTTTGTACAAAATATAATCACTATTGTACAAAACTTCATTTCAGCTGAAACAAGTATTTTATCATCCTTCTCATTCCAGTTTTCGTTCACCATTATAATTGAGAGAAAACTGAAGTAATACCACCTTGAATTCAAACAAATATCATCTTAAAACTTAAAAAAAAATTGACTGAAACAACAATTTAATTCAAGACAAACCAGAGATCAAGAAAAGATTCCAACTTTTCAACCTGGAAAACTTCTGGAGTCAAAATGTTTAAGGTGAGTAACATCACTATAAAACAACTTAAAAGTATAATCCTGTTGCACTTATGTATGTGAATAAGTATGTTTATGTCTATATACATATATGAATGCTCTGTGAATGATGAAGAGCATTTTTGTGCAGGCTGTTAATTACCTATGTTCTCTGTTTTGAGTTCTCAACACAAGATTTTGATTTAAAAAACCATCTCTGCTTGATCTACTCATTGATAGAACATAGAATATAAACAAAAGTTGTTTGTTTGATTTTAAACCAAGTTTTAAAAATCAATTTAAGTTAAAATAACCTGTTAAAGTCTCTGGAAATCAAAGAACTGAGCAAAGGCTTTAAATAAGTCAAAATTTTAATCTCTTAATTCATGGATTCAGGTATATACCCTGAATTCGCAAACTTTAACATGATTTTTAAAGTTAAAATCATGATTTTTATATGAGTAATGAAGTAGTAGTTTTGGATCGTCCAGATTTCATAGTTTTGGTGATAACTGGCGATCGACTGAGTTGTAAGGGTCGGGTTTTTGGCTAGTGATGGAGGGACGAATGGAGATTCTAAGAAAAATAGGGAGATGATTGGTAGATGGCCGTGGTGGCGGCAACAAGCCTTTGAAGTTAGTAAACCTAATTTTGATGAGGCTATGTATTTTGGTTCGTTTATCGTCAGCAGGTGATCGAGTTCGACGTGCTTTGGGGAGATGGTGGAGGGAGTGTTGAGGAGTGGATGGCCGGAGTTTCACGTGTTCTGGTGGTCGGAGCTGCGAGAACGAGGCGATGACAGGTTTTGGTTGAGGTTGTTCCTGTCGTTCCCAGGTTCGAGTTTCGAACTCGATTTCGATTTCGAGTGGACAACGTCGTGCTGGTGGTCGGAGAATCACTCGTAGGTGATCGACGACTTGCTCGTTGAAGTGGAGTCGCCTGGAGTTGATCGGAGACACTGTGCACATGCACGAGCACTTGGGTCTGATAATCTGGTTTTTGTTGGGTGTTTGGGTGGAGTAGGATCGAACTCGAGTAATTTACTCGAAGTTTTTAGGTGTAGACTCGAAGCAGGACTTGTGAGGCTCGGGTAGAAGTTTGCCCAGATTTTTAAAAACAGAAACCTGTTCTGTTTCTGAAGTTTTAAAATTAAATTATAAAACAAAGTTTTAAACTGAGTTTAAAATCAGAGTTTAAATATAACTTCAAGTACGTAAAAAAAAATTAGTTTGAGGATAAATAAAGTTTTACATTTAAATTGTTTTAATAACTTAAAAATATTTAAGCAATTAAGTGTATTGAAAAGGAATTTGAATTTAAATGGAATTTGAAATTGTATGGGAAGAAGGGTAGGTGACTCGAAGTTTGCTTCGGGAAAATGGGTCAGAGGCTCGAGGGAGGTCTCGAGTATTTTTAGGTTGTACCGGGTATAAAATAACTTAAACATAAAATTTAAGTTTTGAAATGTGACGCGGGTTAGTTTGGGAAAAACTCGAAGTAAAGGGTATGTTGGACTCGGGGTTGTCCCGGGTTAGTTTAAAAACAGTTTTCAAACATTAAAATAAGTTCAAGTTTAAAACAAGTTTTAACTTATTCTTTTAAAGATAATTGTTTTATTTAAAAATGGGATTAGCAAAGGTTTAAATTGATTATTATGAAGTAATTAAGGGTAATTACTGGATGTAATTAGTGGAAGATGATTTAATAATGGAAGTAATTTGGATTCAATTACTTTGTGTAAGGGATTAATTAAAGATAATTAATTAAGGAGTGATTTATTTGTTATTGTAATTAATTAAGAATAATTAATTAAGGTGATTGATTAATTAATTTATATCGAATGATTTGTAATTAATTTATCAGGATTGGAGAATTAATTCATAAGTAATTTGTTCAATTGGGAATAAATTGAATTAATTAGGATTAAACAATTAATTAATCCGGCTTATAAATGATTATTGAATGCTTGACCTTATTTATGAATGATTGTATTCTATTGAATGCTGTGAATTTTTTTGTCATCTCCGCTGTGTGATGCTTTGTGATATATCCTGATTTGTGTTGTGATCTATAATGTAATTTATTTTTGATACATTTGTATATTATCTGTGATCTATGATCAAAAGATAAGCGTTATAGTTATACCGCTTATCAAATATATTGTTGTATTTGAATCTGTGATGATTGAATGATGTTGCACTATTGTGTAAAACCCCTGGACCACACTTTTACACACACAAATATGGATTTCACGAGGAAATCGGTTAATTCACAGATGATTTAAATTTAATATTTTTGAAATTTTAATTTTAATTTCAATTGATTTTGGAAATGGATTTGGGTTAAATGTTAAAGCTTTTGAAAAGGAGTTTTTAAGATAAAAGTTATTTGAATAACTTGTTAAATTTTTCAATTTAAATAATTTAATTTAATTTGAATTCAAAATTTGGAATTGAATTCCATGTTTGGAAATTATGGTTAAAGATGTTATAAATGTGTTTATATGAATTTAAACCATTTTAAAAGTATGGTTTTGAGAATTTGAATTTAACCCAAGGACTTTAACTCGTATAAATGAATCAGATTTTCCAAAATGAAAACTATTTGTTTTCAAATAATAAAAGCTTTCATATAAGGAATGAATTTCCAATTTGTGTTAAAGGAATTTCAAATTGAAAGGAAAATGGTTTTCCAAGTTAGGAATAAATCTTTGTGAAAGATTGTTGAACTTTGTTTTGAAATTGGAAAGGTGTACCTTTTGTATAAAAGGTCAAAATGGAATTGTTTTGAAAGCTATAAGTTAAATCTTTGATTTAAAGATTTAATGAGTTAATCCAATTGAAATGGAAATCGATTTGAAAATCTGTGAATGGATCTTTGTGAAACTGGGTGAAATTTGTGAATTGAATCTTTTTGTTTAAAAAGATTAAAATGGTGATTTGTTTAAATCATTTAAAGAGGAAATTTGGATAATAAGTTGCGACTTAATTGAAATTCCAATATCCATATGTTTTAAAATATTGCGCTCATTATTCGGTTTAGCCGGGAGAGGACTTTGTGTCATATAACCCATTCTGAATAATGATACGTCGTATACGGATTGCATTTGAAAACCGGTGTTGAAGACTGGGTATTTTCGAAAATGAAAGGATAACCCATCGATTGTCACTGCACTTGCTTATCTTTGTGAAATGTGATAGGGGGTTCTCGCTTCGCAGTTTGGTGGCGAACGGGAGACTCTTACCCCTACATGTCCTCTTTGTGGGGTTGGTTTGCTAGGTGCTTACAGTCGAGAGGCTGGCCGTAAAAGCAAGGGCAGGGTACTAATGTTTTCCACGGTGGGTCTGGGATGGTTGCAAAGCCTACCGGTCGCCACTGCCTTGAGCCATCACATTTGGCATCAGAGCTAAGGTTAAACTTTAGTTCAGGAGTATAACACATTAGGTAACTCATTAGAGATAGGGTGAAGTATACCCTAGAATGAGTATCTCTAAGATAGCCGTATGTATGCCTCAGTAAATTCTCTTACTATCCAGTGATAGTAAGTATGAGTGCAAGAAGAGGATGAGATAGGGGACAGGGGAATACAACTATAAATGGTCAATACCCTGTAATAACAAGGAAACAATATTTTCTCTACCAATCTCTTTTGTTCGTCATCTTTTCTCAATTCGTTGATAGTTCCTGGTAGATCTAGGAAGAAGATTTGATATATCTGTATGGGACATAAACTCCAAATCGGTCGGAATTGTTTGTTTAGATGAATTGTTTGCTCCGGTTGCTATGATTGATAAATATACTTTGTTTTTAAACTGAAAATTTTGAAATCTAGGATAATAGAAATTTAAAAAGAATAGAATAAATTTTGAAATATAAATTTTGATTTATTTCTTGGCCTATAAAATTCTAAAACCTTAGGATCTTATTTTTGGATTTTTGTTTTGATTGTAGAGAACCCGTAGTATCAATAGGGGTGCAACATTTTCCAAAGCCAGAAGAGTCGGTGATTATGGTTCATCTAGTAGGGTTCGGGATGATTTGGGTGAACCATCAGTACATGAGGAGGTGCCAGAGGAGCCCGTGGTGCAGCCGCAACCTCAGGTAGAGGAACCCAAAGAAGAAGTGGTTGAAAAGCCCAGGGAGGAGTCTGAAGAGGAACCTGAAGAAGAGTTTGAGAATGAAGAAGAGTTTGAGGAGGAAGAAGAGTTTGAAAATGAAGAAGAGGTGGAGTCGGAAAATAATGATGCAGTCATTTGGGATTTGGATAATGTAGTGGAAGAACCAGATGGTATAGGGTATATTCCAGTAGAATCTGATCCAGAGGATGTTTCTGAGATAGATAATGAGGCAGAAGTTAGGGAACTGCCAGTGTAACAACCCGACATTTTGTACCCATTTAATTATCGCCTCGTGACGATCTAATCTGGTTGCTAATAAGCTATTGGCATTTTGATCGAATTGAAATTCTCTTCTTATCCGGTTTGAATTCTTTTCAAATTGGATTGAAATTCATTTATCTGATTTTTGTTAAAAGGGTTGTGGGCTTAACAAATCATCTTGGCCCAAGTCTATGGTAAAGTGATAATTATCAAAGGCCATAACCGTTCCTCTCTATTTTCATTTTTTTCACGGGGCTAACCCTAACTAAAACGAAGGAACGATAATGGCGGCTCGCTACTCCCCCCTTTTGCCTGCAAGTTAGGGCTTCTAATCGGAAGCTGCCAACGTTGGTTACTCGACGATCGAAGAGTATTAGGCCCTAGCTTCATCGATCGTCTATCTCTTGGAGTTGCTCACGGCCGCTCCTTCTTGGTCGAGCTCGAAACAGAGGTGAGTGATTTTATTCACTCACGTATTCTAATTCACACTTAATTAATGCCTTGAATTTTGTTCGTATACGTTCGTCTGATTTGTTTCTAAATATGTGCTTTGGTCGTTTGATCATTGTTGGATGATTGCGATTTTCCTTGACCAATTCATATTGCGTATATATCTTGGTTACTTGGTTTCCACGGCATTGATTTGATTTTGGAAATCTCGGCTTGAATCTGGACTTGATTTTGGGATTTTTCTCTGACATTTTCAAAAGTACAGATACGAACTTTTCCTGTTTTGTGAATTTCTTCCTTGTTTTCATTCGGCCTTGACTGTTTTTGAAATCTCGGTTTCGCATCTTCATGTATTCACCTGACTTCGTCATTTTTGTGCATTTTGAGTTCATGTATCACTTTGGTTCATGTTGCACTTCACCTATTAGTATAACCTGATTGCTTGAACATTAGCTTTGCTGGCATTACTTGTACATGATCTGTAGCTTGATAATTTAGACTTTTGTAGTCTGGTCCAGCTGCTGTCGAGACTATATTTAGTCTTGTACTCATTGGATCATTTGCATTTCTATGGTCTCTGTCTTGAGTCTGGTACGCACATGTACATGCTGTGTGACTTGAGTTTGCATATTCTTGTTGGTTCAACACTTTGTTTCACTACGTATTCCTTCATCATGTATACACTATGTTGTATCTGCACTTGTACACTTGGTCACTGTTAAGTCTACTTTTTGAAGTTCTTCATTTGATCACTGTTACATTGTGAAGCATTTGAGTCTGGTTTGATTACTGCTCGAGTTCTTTTGGTTAGTGCATTATGATGTTTAGTATTTTCTGGTCTTTACTTGGACTTGATACACTTCACTGTCTTGGCTTCACCTGACTTTGATCTTTGACTTTGATCATCTATTTCGGTGATGATATTGATATACTTGCTGGAGCTGCTGTACCTGATCGCTTGCATATGCATTCATGTAGAACTTATGGGTTATCACCTTGTCCTGGATTAACATTTTTGCTGTGATGAGCGCGGGTCTTGTACTTGATTACTACGGCTATGTTTGTTCATCTAGTAGCATTGCTGGTCTCTACTGTTTGGTGTCTGCAGCTTTAAACATTGTTGTCACTGGGTTGTTTCATTGTGGCATCGTGTTTAGTCGAGTTATTGCATTTGGTCACCTATTCTAGTCTTCATTTAGGGTAGTCTGCACTACTTCATGTTGTTGCTTGACCTGTTCCACTATGGTTCCATGCCTTGTGGTTGCATTTCCTTCGTGTTGCTGTCACATGGGGCTTGTAGTTGGTGTAGCTCGCTGTCTTTGAACTTTACTTGGTCATTTGAGGAGTTGGGTCTGCATTTTGTTGTATCTATACCTGTAGTTGTCTTCGGCTGCACACTCCATTTTGTGATGTTGGTCTGGTTCGACCTTGCCTTGTTATCCCCTGCCTCCAGTAGCACTTTGATATGGTGTAGCTTTTGAATTATCACTTACCTGTTACTTTTGCATATCACTGTAATTCTATCACCACTGTTTATTTGCATATAAATGTGAGTTCTGACTTGTTTGGATTTCGTGACATCCGGGATACTTGGCATAGTTTGAACTTGGTTCTGGTTATCTTCGACATTGGGTTAGATATTGAACTGCATTGCCTTGTTCTCGAACCTGATACATTGCATTGATGCCTTGTATCATTTGCATTTTTGTCATTTTGCTTCACTGATGACCTTATCTTCTAATGAGGCTGATTTGCGCCTTTTCTGTTGAGTGTTGTAGTGCCATATCTTTGGTACTCTCGCCTTCAGTTTGCTATTTCCCTGTGCCTTGCTTTGCGACATGTTGAACTTGTTTCACTTATTGTCTCTTTCACTGGGTACACTGTTTCATTTCACTAATGCAGCCTTGCCCTTAAATACAAGTGGTGGCTGCATTTTCGTAGCAGTTTTACCCTTGTCCCTTGTGGTGACTTTATATTCTGTTGTGGCGAGGCAGTGCACGCGTGCGTGCACTGCAGCCACACTGAATTGACAGATTTTAATCGATATCTCTTTTGTTCTTAATTCATCGACCTGTTGCGTATTCGTAGGCTGTATTGGCGAGGCAGTACACGTTAGCGTGTACTGCAGCCAATTAGCATTGATGTTTTTATATTGACATTTCAATTGCTTAAACTGCTTTGGATTTCTGTTTTGTGGATTAACACTGTTTAGTGTTATATCTGCCGTTATCCAATTCTCGTATCGAGAGTTGGATATACGAGATTTCAGTGACTGTCATCTATATTGAGATTGATTATTATTGCTTCTATGCGCTTATAACTGAGTTTGAATTAGACTGATCCGGGTATTATTTTCTTTTGAATGTAATACTCGGGTCAGACCGAGTATTTACAGGTTGTAGATTTTTAGCTTTGGGTTGCTGCTAGAGCTATGAAGACTTTTTATATCATTTGAAGTGGTCTTCGTCGAGTTGTAGTAGTCAGTGTGTCTGTTTTAAGATGATAATGTATTCATGTATATTAGTCGATAATGTACTTGTATATATATAACTTCTTGAGTCGACAATTGTAGTTGTATCATTTGTATTGTGTCAAATGTATTGTAACTGATATCAGTTATTGTATATATGAGACTTTTTGTTCCATCTGTATTCCGCATTTATGTTATCTGTGTTATTTTTATATCCATTGTCCTAAACTATTATAGCCACTGTGTAGTAGCTTTGAGTTTGTATCGGTATGTCGGGTTTCCTCTAAAAATGAAATGCAATGTTTTATTATCTGACATATCGGTGCTCGCCCAAAGCAATTACACGGATGGTCGCTCCTCAACAGCCTTATTCTCCGTGCTAGTTGACAGCACTACACCGTAGTGTTCTTGGCTAGCGTGGGTATAGAGGTGGGGCGTCACAGCTTGGTATCAGAGCCTGAGGTTTAGGACAATTATAAAACATAACTTAGATGGAGCTTGTGTTACAACTATTTGTCGATGTTTATCTCTCATCTTTACATATGATTATTTTTGACTGTTAGGTATGAATTCCTAACGCTTATTCTTGTGTTTTCGGCTTTGAATTGATTTAGCCGATGTTGATTTTGTTTTAATTTGGCAAATTAAAGCCATTTTGACTTTTGGACTTTGTTCCACTTTTGTTCTATGCTATGAGTGTCACTGTGTACCTGTTACACTGTGATGAAAAATAGCTGGACCAGTTGCAAATTGAGTGATTTTGATTTCTCATTCACATCTAGTTTGAATCTCAGCGAGTTTGAACTCGATATTTTGTGTTTTCCTCATCTTGAATTCCATTCGACTTCGGTCACTTTCTTTTTGAGAAATTGCTAATTTCTTGATTTTCAAGACTCTGATTTTGCTTGCTGTTGGTTTCCTAATTTGATCGATTCTTGATCATTTCCCCGATTTGTTGCTATCATTTATTAGCAACTTTGATGACATTTTCTTCGGGATTTTTGTGAACATACTTTCTGATGGATTCAGTATCGATTTCTCTGGATTCCATTCACATCTTCGTATGTGAATTCTTGTGATTGATTGTTTCTACAATCATTTTTGTGATTTGTCACTTTAAAAATATAAAGGTTTTCTATACTAGTAGTAAATATTAAAATCCCTTTTTCCAAACGATTTCAAAACTATTTTACTACAAAGTTCTTTTTCTTGAACCGTTTTCCAATCTATTAGTATATACAAGCCTTTATTTCACTCGTATGAGAAATTGAATTAAATGGCCTAGTAAAACAAGTGGTATGAAACGCTTGCGTTTACTTCGTCGGTTAACTCCTGGAATTGTTCGATTGAACCTTTTGTGACAATTTTCTAGTGAAGATTTACAGTTTGTTCGTAAATATTTAAGTTAAGCAAGTGGTTATGGGACATGAAGCTAAACTTTTATATTTACTAGCTTAGTGTAATTGACACTTCTCGTTGATCATGACGATCATTTTATGATTTAGACTAGCAATTGTGCGATGTCTTTTTGTTTGCAAGGTTAGACTAGACCGCAGTGGTGTGATTCCGACTCACACGTATCTCTTTGTTCGCAAGGTTAGTCTAGACCGCAGTAGTGTGATTCCGACTCACACATATCTTTTTGTTTGCGAGGTTAGACTAGACACCACTTGTGTGATTCCATTCACACATACCTTTTTGCTTTTTGGTTAGTCTGGACCTTAATTTGTGTGATTCCACTCACACATATCTTTTTATTTGCGAGGTTAGACTAGACACCACTTGTGTGATTCCATTCACACATACCTTTTTGCTTTTTGGTTAGTCTGGACCTTAATTTGTGTGATTCCACTCACACATATCTTTTTGTTTGCGAGGTTAGACTAGACACCACTTGTGTGATTCCATTCACACATACCTTTTTGCTTTTTGGTTAGTCTGGACCTTAATTTGTGTGATTCCACTCACCCATGTCTTTTTCTCTGCGAGGTTAGCCTAGACCTCAATCTGTGTGATTCCGACTCACACGCGTGGGATAGCGACCCACGGTCTTCGGACCATTCCTGTGTGAAACTTTAATGGATGGCTTCCATGAGATAGCGTCTCATCTTGTGATACCGGTATTTTGGAGTTTTCATGCTCCCATTTTGTGATAGGCATTTCCCTTTTCCTTTTTATGGTTTAGACTAGCAAATGTGCGATGTCTCTTTCTCTGCGAGGTTAGCCTAGACCTCAATCTGTGTGATTCCGACTCACACGCGTGGGATAGCGACCCACGGTCTTCGGACCATTCCTGTGTGAAACTTAAATGGTTAGCCACCATGAGATAGCGTCTCGTCTTGTGAAACCGGTGTTTTGGAGTTTTCATACTCCCGTTTTCTGATAGGCTTTTTTTTCCCCCCCTTTTTATGATTTCTGGATTTCTTGTGATGATTTCTAGAATTTGTGCTTCACCAATTTTCGTGATTTCTATTGACAAGTTTTGTCAATTTTTGTGTATTGGTGAATTCATGTGTTATTGACTTGTTATGAATACAAGTTTAGGGTATGATATCCCTTTCTATCTTTGAGAAGATTCTTGTGACATTTTTGATGAATGAAAATTCATTTGGCATTATATTTTGATGCCAGTTATTTTGATGAGATTTTGACGTGTTAACTTCAGTACTCGTCAATTTTGAAATGGATTTACAAGCGGTTCTCCCGCAATACTGATATTGCTAATTTAATCACGTGTTTTCAAAATTCTTTATTCTTAAAAGTTGTTTCAAAAATATAAATTAAAATTGTTTTCAAATTTTTTTACAGCTTACATTTTCAAAAGAACGAGGAAGCGATTTAAACATTTCAGAAAAATCGAGGACTATGACCCCTTTCTTTTACTGATTCGCTTAATTCCGGACTTGTCCGTTTGAGAATGTGAAATGTTATTTTTAAAACACACAATCCTGCACTTTCAAGGAAACGATAAAGAGATTTAAACGATTTAGCAAAAGTACGGAGTATGGAACCATACTTTTACTACTTCGGTTAATTCCGGACTCGTTAATTGAATATTTTCGACTTCTGATTGTCGCTTTTGATAATCAGATATTTGTGAAATTTGGTTATCGTTTGAGATAATTAAATATTTTTCGATTTGATTAATCGAATATTTGTGTTTCTGATTATCGTTTTTGATAATCAGATATTTGTGAAATTTGATTATCGTTTGAGATAATTAAATATTTTTCGATTTGATTAATCGAATATTTGTGTTTCTGATTATCGTTTTTGATAATCAGATAATTGTGAAATTTGATTATCGTTTGAGATAATTAAATATTTTTTCGATTTGATTAATCGAATATTTGTGTTTCTGATTATCGTTTTTGATAATCAAATAATTGTGAAATTTGATTATCGTTTGAGATAATTAAATATTTTTTCGATTTGATTAATCGAATATTTGTGTTTCTGATTATCGTTTTTGATAATCAGATATTTGTGAAATTTGATTATCGTTTGAGATAATTAAATATTTTTTCGATTTGATTAATCGAATGTTTGTGTTTCTGATTATCGTTTTTGATAATCAGATATTTGTGAAATTTGATTATCATTTTTGATAGTTAAACCTATTTGCAATTTGAAAATTCGATTATCGTTTGTGATGATTGAATATTTGCGATTTTGAGATTTGAGCTTCGTCTTTTTCTCTGGCAATTCAGGTGAGTAATCTGATTTACTCACATTCAATTCGTGCTCAGTACGTGAATTCTGCTCTGTTTTCCTTTCCTTTTAAATACTGGAACTCGATTGATTCTTGCTTTAGACAGTCGTCTGATTTTGATTCCTTGATCCCCTCGATGTCGATTCTTTTGATTTGAATCAGTCGAACTTTTTGATTCCATATCTGATACTTCCATAATTCCTATACTTCCCTGTTGACCTTTGCTTTGCTTATGCACTCGACATTGTTATGTTCTTATGGTTGTTACCTCTTTCCCACTTATCTCTTAGGATTGCGAGGACGCAATTTCTTTAAGGAGGGGAGTCTGTAACAACCCGACATTTTGTACCCATTTAATTATCGCCTCGTGACGATCTAATCTGGTTGCTAATAAGCTATTGGCATTTTGATCGAATTGAAATTCTCTTCTTATCCGGTTTGAATTCTTTTCAAATTGGATTGAAATTCATTTATCTGATTTTTGTTAAAAGGGTTGTGGGCTTAACAAATCATCTTGGCCCAAGTCTATGGTAAAGTGATAATTATCAAAGGCCATAACCGTTCCTCTCTATTTTCATTTTTTTCACGGGGCTAACCCTAACTAAAACGAAGGAACGATAATGGCGGCTCGCTACTCCCCCCTTTTGCCTGCAAGTTTGGGCTTCTAATCGGAAGCTGCCAACGTTGGTTACTCGACGATCGAAGAGTATTAGGCCCTAGCTTCATCGATCGTCTATCTCTTGGAGTTGCTCACGGCCGCTCCTTCTTGGTCGAGCTCGAAACAGAGGTGAGTGATTTTATTCACTCACGTCTTCTAATTCACACTTAATTAATGCCTTGAATTTTGTTCGTATACGTTCGTCTGATTTGTTTCTAAATATGTGCTATGGTCGTTTGATCATTGTTGGATGATTGCGATTTTCCTTGACCAATTCATATTGCGTATATATCTTGGTTACTTGGTTTCCACGGCATTGATTTGATTTTGGAAATCTCGGCTTGAATCTGGACTTGATTTTGGGATTTTTCTCTGACATTTTCAAAAGTACAGATACGAACTTTTCCTGTTTTGTGAATTTCTTCCTTGTTTTCATTCGGCCTTGACTGTTTTTGAAATCTCGGTTTCGCATCTTCATGTATTCACCTGACTTCGTCATTTTTGTGCATTTTGAGTTCATGTATCACTTTGGTTCATGTTGCACTTCACCTATTAGTATAACCTGATTGCTTGAACATTAGCTTTACTGGCATTACTTGTACATGATCTGTAGCTTGATAATTTAGACTTTTGTAGTCTGGTCCAGCTGCTGTCGAGACTATATTTAGTCTTGTACTCATTGGATCATTTGCATTTCTCTGGTCTCTGTCTTGAGTCTGGTACGCACATGTACATGCTGTGTGACTTGAGTTTGCATATTCTTGTTGGTTCAACACTTTGTTTCACTACGTATTCCTTCATCATGTATACACTATGTTGTATCTGCACTTGTACACTTGGTCACTGTTAAGTCTACTTTTTGAAGTTCTTCATTTGATCACTGTTACATTGTGAAGCATTTGAGTCTGGTTTGATTACTGCTCGAGTTCTTTTGGTTAGTGCATTATGATGTTTAGTATTTTCTGGTCTTTACTTGGACTTGATACACTTCACTGTCTTGGCTTCACCTGACTTTGATCTTTGACTTTGATCATCTATTTCGGTGATGATATTGATATACTTGCTGGAGCTGCTGTACCTGATCGCTTGCATATGCATTCATGTAGAACTTATGGGTTATCACCTTGTCCTGGATTAACATTTTTGCTGTGATGAGCGCGGGTCTTGTACTTGATTACTACGGCTATGTTTGTTCATCTAGTAGCATTGCTGGTCTCTACTGTTTGGTGTCTGCAGCTTTAAACATTGTTGTCACTGGGTTGTTTCATTGTGGCATCGTGTTTAGTCGAGTTATTGCATTTGGTCACCTATTCTAGTCTTCATTTAGGGTAGTCTGCACTGCTTCATGTTGTTGCTTGACCTGTTCCACTATGGTTCCATGCCTTGTGGTTGCATTTCCTTCGTGTTGCTGTCACATGGGGCTTGTAGTTGGTGTAGCTCGCTGTCTTTGAACTTTACTTGGTCATTTGAGGAGTTGGGTCTGCATTTTGTTGTATCTATACCTGTAGTTGTCTTCGGCTGCACACTCCATTTTGTGATGTTGGTCTAGTTCGACCTTGCCTTGTTATCCCCTGCCTCCAGTAGCACTTTGATATGGTGTAGCTTTTGAATTATCACTTACCTGTTACTTTTGCATATCACTGTAATTCTATCACCACTGTTTATTTGCATATAAATGTGAGTTCTGACTTGTTTGGATTTCGTGACATCCGGGATACTTGGCATAGTTTGAACTTGGTTCTGGTTATCTTCGACATTGGGTTAGATATTGAACTGCATTGCCTTGTTCTCGAACCTGATACATTGCATTGATGCCTTGTATCATTTGCATTTTTGTCATTTTGCTTCACTGATGACCTTATCTTCTAATGAGGCTGATTTGCGCCTTTTCTGTTGAGTGCTGTAGTGCCATATCTTTGGTACTCTCGCCTTCAGTTTGCTATTTCCCTGTGCCTTGCTTTGCGACATGTTGAACTTGTTTCACTTATTGTCTCTTTCACTGGGTACACTGTTTCATTTCACTAATGCAGCCTTGCCCTTAAATACAAGTGGTGGCTGCATTTTCGTAGCAGTTTTACCCTTGTCCCTTGTGGTGACTTTATATTCTGTTGTGGCGAGGCAGTGCACGCGTGCGTGCACTGCAGCCACACTGAATTGACAGATTTTAATCGATATCTCTTTTGTTCTTAATTCATCGACCTGTTGCGTATTCGTAGGCTGTATTGGCGAGGCAGTACACGTTAGCGTGTACTGCAGCCAATTAGCATTGATGTTTTTATATTGACATTTCAATTGCTTAAACTGCTTTGGATTTCTGTTTTGTGGATTAACACTGTTTAGTGTTATATCTGCCGTTATCCAATTCTCGTATCGAGAGTTGGATATACGATATTTCAGTGACTGTCATCTATATTGAGATTGATTATTATTGCTTCTATGCGCTTATAACTGAGTTTGAATTAGACTGATCCGGGTATTATTTTCTTTTGAATGTAATACTCGGGTCAGACCGAGTATTTCAGGTTGTAGATTTTTAGCTTTGGGTTGCTGCTAGAGCTATGAAGACTTTTTATATCATTTGAAGTGGTCTTCGTCGAGTTGTAGTAGTCAGTGTGTCTGTTTTAAGATGATAATGTATTCATGTATATTAGTCGATAATGTACTTGTATATATATAACTTCTTGAGTCGACAATTGTAGTTGTATCATTTGTATTGTGTCAAATGTATTGTAACCGATATCAGTTATTGTATATATGATACTTTTCGTTCCATCTGTATTCCGCATTTATGTTATCTGTGTTATTTTTATATCTATTGTCCTAAACTATTATAGCCACTGTGTAGTAGCTTTGAGTTTGTATCGGTATGTCGGGTTTCCTCTAAAAATGAAATGCAATGTTTTATTATCTGACATATCGGTGCTCGCCCAAAGCAATTACACGGATGGTCGCTCCTTAACAGCCTTATTCTCCGTGCTAGTTGACAGCACTACACCGTAGTGTTCTTGGCTAGCGTGGGTATAGAGGTGGGGCGTCACAACCAGGGCCTGAGGGAGGGAGCTCTGACAGTGAGGATCTGTAGTTGGTTGGGTTGACTTCTTTTGGATAGGGTGTGTTTATGTATGTGTTTTGGACTTAGAACCGTAATGAATGTTGGATGTTAATAGGGTAATGTATGTATAGGCATGGTTGAACGTATGATTATGACATATGTATGAATATCCTGTAAGATATATTGTGAATTACCCGTAAGAATCCATGTGTTTACTGGTATAGTTTGAGTTTTCATTGGTCTATTCTGTGTGTGTGGATAATTCATAAAACGAGCTGTGCAATTTCGGGGAAGAAATTCTTTTAAGGGGGGAAGTCTATAACGACCCCGGATTTTAATTAAATTTCAATTGATAATCAATTGAATTTTTGAATTAAAATTGTAAAATTAAATTGTAAATTGAAGCGAGTTTCCCCAATTCAAATAGAATATATATTAAATCATATGAATTTAAATATTGTATAAATGTAATTTGGATTTAAATTTTTAGTACATGGTTTAATAATAATTTGAATATATATGTATATATGTATATATATATATATATTGAGTTTGAATTAAATTTTAACTAAATGGTTTAAAGATAAATTATAATGATAAAATTTTGGATTGATCGTCTATATTAAAAATAAAAATACAATAATAAGTATTACAGTAAAATTTATAATAAATAAAATAGAAATGGAAATAATAATAATAATTTAAGTTAAATATAGAAATCAATATATATAAAAGATAAGTTATAAAAATATAAAGAAAAGCATTAGCTAAAATTTTAACAACAAAATAAAATATAGAAATTCATCTATGTTTCAAAATAAATTATATAGTTTTATACAATATAAAGTAAATATATAAATTTTAATCTCATAAATCCATACAAAATAATGTAATACAAATAGATTACCAAAAATAAAAGAAAAATAAAACAAAGTTAGAAGCTCACTTATATCACTAAGTAATAAAGCAAATAAAAGGAAAAGAAACAAAACAAAATACATATGCAAGTAATAAAACAAGTAAACAAGCAAACAAATAAATTATATATATACATTCATGTTCAAGTCGTAACCTCAAAAAATTTTATATAAGGATGTAGGCTTGCAAAGGAAGCCACTGGATTTTACTCATGCAATGTACAAATAAAATAAGATAAGTTGTACAACTAATTAATGCAAGCCTCACATTATTTTCATATCAGCCACCAAGGAGAAAATATCTCTGTTAAATTTTGTACAAAATATAATCACTGTTGTACAAAACTTCATTTCAGCTGAAACAAGTATTTTATCATCCTTCTCATTCCAGTTTTCGTTCACCATTATAACTGAGAGAAAACTGAAGTAATACCACCTTCCATTCAAACAAATATCATCCTAAAACTTAAACAAAATTCGACTAAAACAACAATTTAATTCAAGACAAACCAGAGATCATGAAAAGATTCCAACTTTTCAACCTGGAAAACTTCTGGAGTCAAAATGTTTAAGGTGAGTAACATCACTTTAAAACAATTTAAAAGTATAATCCTGTTACACTTATGTATGTGAATAAGTATGTTTATGTCTATATACATATATGAATGCTCTGTGAATGATGAAGAGCATTTGTGTGCAGACTGTTAATTACCTATGTTCTCTGTTTTGAGTTCTCAACACAAGATTTTGATTTAAAAAACCATCTCCGCTTGATCTACTTACTGATAGAACATAGAATATAAACAAAAGTTATTTGTTTGATTTTAAACCAAGTTTTAAAAATCATATTAAGTTAAAATAACCTGTTAAAGTCTCTGGAAATCAAAGAACTGAGCAAAGGCTTTAAATAAGTCAAAATTTTAATCTCTTAATTCATGGATTTAGGTATATACCCTGAATTCGCAAACTTTAACATGATTTTTAAAGTTAAAATCATGATTTTTAGATGAGTAATGAAGGAGTAGTTTTGGATCGTCCGGATTTCATAGTTTTGGCGATAACTGGCGATCGATTGAGTTGTAAGGGTCGGGTTTTTGGTTGGTGATGGAGGGACGAACGGAGATTCTAGGAAAAATAGGGAGATGATCGGTAGATGGCCGTGGTGGCGGCGACAAGCCTTTGAAGTTCGTAAACCTAATTTTGACGAGGCTATGTATTTTGGTTCGTTTATCGTCGGCAGGTGATCTAGTTTGACGTGCTTTGGGGAGATGGTGGAGGGAGTGTTGAGGAGTGGATGGCCGGAGTTTCACGTGTTCTAGTGGTCGGAGCTGTGAGAATGAGGCGATGACAGGTTTTGGTTGAGGTTGTTCTTGTCGTTCCCAGGTTCGAGTTTCGAACTCAATTTCGATTTCGAGTGGACGATGTCGTGCTGGTGGTCGGAGAATCTCTCGTAGGTGATCGACGACTTGCTCGTTGAAGTGGAGTCGCCTGGAGTTGATCGGCGACACTGTGCACGTGCACGAGCACTTGGGTCTGATGATCTGGGTTTTGTTGGGTGCTTGGGTGGAGTAGGGTCGAACTCGATATTTTCTCGAGTAACTCGAGTAATTTACTCGAAGTTTTTAGGTGTAGACTCGAAGCAGGACTCGTGAGGCTCGGGTAGAAGTTTGCCCAGATTTTTAAAAATAGAAACCTGTTCTGTTTCTGAAGTTTTAAAATTAAATTATAAAACAAAGTTTTAAACTGAGTTTAAAATCAGAGTTTAAATATAACTTCAAGTCAGTAAAAAAAATTAGTTTGAGGGTAAATAAAGTTTTACATTTAAATTGTTTTAATAACTTAAAAATATTTAAGCAATTAAGTGTATTGAACAGGAATTTGAATTTAAATGGAATTTGAAATTGTATGGGAAGAAGGGTAGGTGACTTGAAGTTTGCTTTGGGAAAATGGGTCACAGGCTCGAGGGAGGTCTCGAGTATTTTTAGGTTGTACCGGGTATAAAATAACTTAAACATAAAATTTTAAGTTTTGAAATGTGACGCGGGTTGGTTTGGGAAAAACTCGAAGTAAAGGGTATGTTGGACTCGGGGTTGTCCCGGGTTAGTTTAACAACAGTTTTCAAACATTAAAATAAGTTCAAGTTTAAAACAAGTTTTAACTTATTCTTTTAAAGATAATTGTTTTATTTAAAAATGGGATTAGCAAAGGTTTAAATTGATTATTATGAAGTAACTAAGGGTAATTACTGGATGTAATTAGTGGAAGATGATTTAATAATGGAAGTAATTTGGATTCAATTACTTTGTGTAAGGGATTAATTAAAGATAATTAATTAAGGAGTAATTTATTTGTTATTGTAATTAATTAAGAATAATTAATTGAGGTGATTGATTAATTAATTTATATCGAATGATTTGTAATTAATTTATCAGGATTGGAGAATTAATTCATAAGTAATTAATTTAATTGGAAATAAATTGAATTAATTAGGATTAAACAATTAATTAATCCTGCTTATAAATGATTATTGAATGCTTGACCTTATTTATGAATGATTGTATTCTATTGAATGCTGTGAATTGTTTTGTCATCTCCGCTGTGTGATGCTTTGTGATATATCCCGATTTGTGTTGTGATCTGTAATGTAATTTATTTATGATACATTTGTATATTATCTATGATCTGTGAACAAAATATAAGCGTTATAGTTATACCGCTTATCAAATATATTGTTGTATTTGAATCTGTGATGATTGAATGATGTTGCACTATTGTGTAAAACCCCTGGACCACACTTTTACACACACAAATATGGATTTCACGAGGAAATCGGTTAAGTCACAGATGATTTAAATTTAATATTTTTGAAATTGAAATTTTAATTTCAATTGATTTTGGAAATGGATTTGGGTTAAATGTTAAAGCTTTTGAAAAGGAGTTTTTAAGATAAAAGTTATTTTGAATAACTTGTTAAAATTTTCAATTTAAATAATTTAATTTGAATTTGAATTCAAAATTTGGAATTGAATTCCATGTTTGGAAATTATGGTTAAAGATGTTATAAATGTGTTTATATGAATTTAAACCATTTTAAAAGTATAGTTTTGAGAATTTGAATTTAACCCAAGGACTTTAACTCGTATAAATGAATCAGATTTTCCGAAATGAAAACTATTTGTTTTCAAATAATAAAAGCTTTCATATAAGGAATGAATTTCCAATTTGTGTCAAAGGAATTTCAAATTGAAAGGAAAATGGTTTTCCAAGTTACGAATAAATCTTTGTGAGAGATTGTTGAACTTTGTTTTGAAATTGGAAAGGTGTACCTTTTGTGTAAAAGGTCGAAATGGAATTGTTTTGAAAGCTATAAGTTAAATCTTTGATTTAAAGATTTAATGAGTTAATCCAATTGAAATGGAAATCGATTTGAAAATCTATGAATGGATCTTTGTGAAACTGGGTGAACTTTGTGAATTAAATCTTTTTGTTTAAAAAGATTAAAATGGTGATTTGTTTAAATCATTTAAAGAGGAAATTTGGATAATAAGTTGTGACTTAATTGAAATTCCAATATCCATATGTTTTAAAATATTGCGCTCATTATTTGGTTTAGTCGGGAGAGGACTTTGTGTCCAATAACCCATTCCGAATAATGATACATCGTATATGGATTGCATTTGAAGACCGGTGTTGAGGACCGGGTATTTTCGAAAATGAAAGGATAACCCGTCGATTGTCTCTGCACTGAGTCGCGCCGGTATAGAGATTTCCTAAGTGATAGGAAGTCCGATCGGTATTGTGAATACCCGGATTGCAAGGGCTTCTTCGGAAGTGCCTTCGGTTTTGTTCGAACCCGGAACAGACTTGTATGGTTGTATGTCTGACATTATACTTTGAGATATAAAGCTGATTTATTTCAAATACATTTATGTTTGGTGGCGGAGAATTTATTCTCTTAGCTTAACACCCTTCTCTGAGACGTACGAGCTTAGAGGTTATGTAGTTGAAGGTTATCAGTGATATACTCCCAATTTGGTAGTGTGGCATGCTGAGTGCTGCTGTTTGTTGCTGATCATTTGTTGATCAAAGCATGGCTTTTATGAAAAGCGTAGCTTTATGGACAAGACCTCATCGGACCTCACACCTCGGAAATGGTCGAAACAGGAAAGATGCGGCAAGGTTATGAGGGTTGCTCCCTTTAGGGTATGTCATTTCCTTCTGGAAAAAGGTGGTATCATGGTATGGAGCCCAGATGCTTTACCTGTGTGGTTGCATCAATCTCATTTACTGTATGATTGTTGTTTTGTAATCGAGGATCCTCGGATAAAGGTCGCAAACGACCAGGGGATGGCATACTCGTGTAGTATTTACCTAGTAAGAGGTAACCCGGCCTTGTGTTAGCAGAGAGCTGGTTAGTTCTTGGGACGTCCCTCCAGAGGCATACCCATGTGGCAGTAGGAAGTTCCTTAGCCTGACCATTTGTTGGAAAATCCAAAGAAACAATACGAGTCTTGTACGGTTTTAGTTGTATAACTTGCTATGGAATGTGGCGGTAACCTGCTATTGAACAAAGTAGCTATAGTAGGCATACAATAATGGTTGTATGCTGGCTAAGATTAATATTATATTTTCGAAATGTTTCCTACACTATGCACTAGTAATAATATCAAAAGAGTTTTTTTTTGCGTAGTGAGCATGTTAGACTATCATAAGGAGAAATCTCCTCCAATTCTGTGTTTGCATTGTGTGTGTGGTGGGAGGCCTTATGGTAGTTTCATTTTCCAAAAAGCATATCGGAATTCTCTTTAGAACTGTTTTTATTTTAAACAACTGTTTTTGTTACTCATACCAGTCCCATGACTGACCTGGAGTTTATTGTTCCCTTCCTAAACTCTAGGTGCCCACAATTTTCCACACGGGCAGTCTAGAGTTGGGTTTTTCAGATAATCAGGTTTAGTAGATTAGCAGGAGCTAGTTCAGTTTTTGGAGTTCACTCACGACCGCCCTTGCTTCTCTTTGTGAGACGTGATGGTGGTTCGAGCTTGATGTTGGAGTTGTCGGACTCATTCTCTTTTAAAGATCGTTGGAGTTATCACTTCTGTTGTTTCCGCTGTAACATTATTATTTATCTCTTATATTCTTGTATCATTGTTGTATATCATTCTGGATATTGTATTCATTGGAGTTGTATATGATATTATCCATTTCTTTCTTCCGCTGTGTTGTTATACTTACTATGTTATAAGCTCCGGCGAGCCAGGTTCGGCGTTTGAATCTGCGGCATTTGAGTACAAGTGAAGTACGGGTGCCGATTTTCGAAGGCCGAGTCAGGACCGTTACATAAACATTATGGAATTGATGGTATAAGGGATTAAAAGACAAGGGTTTTCAGCTAACAGAGAATATAGCAACCAAACATACAATATCACAATCAAAATTGAGTTTAATTCATTCAATAATTTACCAAACAATTAAAACAGTAAATGAATTCTGAACAGAGGTAGTTGTGAGTTATAAACTCACCTTTCTTCTTGAATTTGATAGTGAATATTTAGTAGCACAATAGTTCAACCAAAAACCCTAATCTATTATATCAAAACAGCAAAAGTGATCAAATTCAACACTATTAACTAAACTAGAAATTACTAATTAGAAGTCAATTAGGTTTAGTTTCCTTTACCTAAAATCAATTTCTTCTTAAGATACTGATTGAATAACTAGAAAGTTGAAAACTATGAACTAGGGTTTTGAAAGAGGAATGAGTTTTCTTTTTTTCCGAGTTTAGTACATTTAATATAAAATAAGGAAGAGGAATAAAACAACATACAAAAGCTGGTTTAAGAGAAATCCTTTTCATCATAATTAGCCTAGTGGGTTTTGGGCCATAGAAATTTAATTGCAACCTAAAAGAAAATAAGTGTTTATTCTTTTACTTTAACTTCTTAACTAATAAATAGTTCAAGTAATAATTAAGTAATTGATTTAAAATCATTGATCAAAGTAAATAAATAAAATATGATTTTTTAGATATTTATCTAATAAAAGCTTCCATTTATTATTAAAAGGAGTTTATTAATTTTTTAAATCATCTTTTATTAAAATATATATATATATATAAAACAAATTCTCTATTTCATAATAAATGAATATAATTATAAATTCCAAAGATTATCACTTCATATATTAATTTACCAATATTAAAAAAACTTTAGAATTTGCAGTCTAAAGAATTTATTTATTATTTAACAAAATCAAACTTTTTATTTAAATTTATAATTTAAATCATTATTTTATTCCTTAATTAAAAAAATTCAGGGTTGCTACACGACATTAATTACCTTGAAAGATAATTAATCAAATTTATAATCTCTTTATACATTTTAAACAACGTTAATTATCCCAAAAGAAATTAATTAAATTTATAACTCCTTTTATAAATTTTAATCAATACCTTTTCTTTATTTTCAAAGTTCTCAAAATATTTGAAAATATAGTTTAAAAAATTTTCAAAGTGCAAAACACGATCAAACATTTATTTTGTGAAAATCCAAGCTCAAGTTCAACACACAAAAAGGTCTAAGGGGATGATATTTCATAAGTGACGATACAGTGATAATCGCTATAACGACACTTTCACAAATCAAACAATATGTCACAAATATTTCAACTAAACAACAATTTAAGCAACATCAGAATATAAGTAAATTAGTTTTGGCTTGAAACACCTTAGGGTCTCTCTACAAAAGTCTCATGTAAATCACACATATGAATGTGTATTTCGAAGTGTTCTGTAGTGACCTATTCACTATGTACACTCCAATTTTCACATTTGTTTTTATCACCTGCAACACTAGAGTTATTTATGCCATCCGCTTATCGAGCGTGGATTTAAATCAAAACAAACAACCAAATAAAAATATAAACTATCATCCGAGCATTCAATAATAATTTATAGCAACATAGATATCATATAGTTTATTTAAAGATGAGTAAATTGCTCCAAATTCAACGAAACCAGTTCCAATGCACAGCTAACTTTTCTTCGAGTCCAACGCTGCTAAAAGTCTTTTTTGTTGTAGTGAGAGACCATTTACATATCGTAGCCTAAAGGTTTTGTGGTCAGTGCGAGCGAGGACAAAGCTTGCAAACTACTGAGATCAATTTATGGTCTTAAACAAACTTCAAGAAGTTAGAATAAATATTTTGATAAAGTAGTCAAATAGTTTGGTTTTTATCAAAATAAATAAGAAGCATTCATCTATCGAAAAGAACAATGAAGTGTTATAGTTTCATATTCTTGTATGTCGATGAGCTACTCCCGATTGGCAATGACATCCCATTGTTGCAATCAGTGAAAGCATGGTTATCCAAGAAATTGTCCATGAAGGATCTACATACCTAGTATTAGGATCTATATAGATAGATCCAAGAGGTTGTTAGGATTGTCCTAATCATACATAGATACCATACAGAAAATGTTCAATATGAAGAATTCCAAATGGGGAAACATTACGACAAAGTCTGAATTGTCCTTTTCAAGAAGGATGCTCCTCATACCAAAGAGAAAGAGCATATGAAAAGGATACCGTATGCATCTAAAATCAGTTCCATGATATATGTTATATTATGTACCTAACTGGATGTGGCTTATGCATTTGGATGCGTAAGTTGATACCAGTCTAATCTTGTTGTGAAGCATTAGACAACTGTAAAATGTTTTCTTAACTATTTGAGAAGTACTAAGGATTTATTCCTCATATACAAGAATGAAGACCTCCTCATGAAGGGCTATGATGATTTTAGCTTTTAGAGTGATATCAATGACAGTAAGTCCGTATATGGTTATGGTTTTACATTAAACTGTGGGGCTAGTAGTTAGAAATGTTCTTAACAAGAAACAATATCTTATTCAACGATGGATGTCGAATATATTGCCCTTAAAAAAGCAGCTAAAGAAGTGGTCTTGATATGCAAATTTGTGGCTGAGCTAAGAGTGATTAAAAATATTGAACTTCTATGACATTGTTTTGTGACACCAACGTTGTGATGCATATCACAAAGAAACCAAGAGATCACAAGAAGTCAAGACACATTATTTGAAAGTTCCACCTTATTAGAGAGTTTGTCATTGATAAAGAAGTTGTAGAGTTGATACCAAGGACAACATAGCAGATCTATTCACGATGTGACTGACTCGATCAGTTCTTAGCAAACTGGTCGAAGGGATAGAATTGAGATTCCATAATTGGCTATAAGTACAAGTGGGTGATTGATACTGTTAGGGTATGCCCTAGGGCAATTATGTAGTTTATTATAAATTATTAACTCTGGGATAAAATTATGTTTAAAATAGAAGATATTTTTCTTTCTATTATATATTTCTCGTGTTGTGATATATTAATTATATTTAGTTTAAGCATATCAAATTGAAAATCCTTGAATAGTATGTTATATGATAATAATTACAATGTATTATAATCATGAGAAATTTATCGAATTAAAAATAACATATTATTTTAAATATTCCTGGTCAAGGTATTTTAGGATAAGATTTTCATACATCCGTTGAGACTAGAGTATGTAAAGCTCTCTAAATGTTGGACAGTGTATTACTTATGGGTACTAGCGGCACCAAGGTTTTATGTACTGATAGTTATTGAATAACTGTAGAATGGCTCTCTCGAGAGTCTATTGGTTAATATAATAATGGTCAAACAAAGAATCTCAAAGTAACTATATTACACAGTTCTCTCGACTTAAGAAGATTGTTGAACTTCAATATGGATACTCCACGTTAATTATAGTTAAACTGCGATATTGTGTCCATCGAATGACTATGGTTGGGTTTTTAATGAAACATTGAAAGTGAAATACTATTCGATAGAGAATTCATCTCCTCAGTTGTATAAATTTATTATCACGGTCAACTGGAGACAACTCAAAGTCAAATCTTTGGCCAAAGCAGTACAGTTAATGTTTATACTAGAATATGGCACAAACACCCACGAGATTATAGTAGAGAAGAAATGACAAAGACTAATAAATGAAAACAAAGTAAAAATGATACACACAGAGTATATAGTGGTTTGGCAAACTGATGCCAATATCTATATAGCTTCTTAATTGATTATACTGTTGTTTACAACTTTTGTTCTTATGCATCGGTATGGATCCTCGGTGTTACAAGAAAATTACAGGAAACTAGTAAACAATTGAAAGAGATCCATTTAAATGACCCCATATATCTCTATTTATAGCTGTAGGTCACAGAGACTTGCTCTACCATTATTGTAGCCACATTCCCCACGTCCAGCAACAATTGAGCACGAATGATCATGGCCATGTCAGCATTTACTATGGATCGGTACCGATCCATATGCATGGATTGGTACCAATCAATAAGATCGACTTATGGATCTCTTTCATTGCCTTGTGTAGACACAACTTCTTGTTATCATCATGTTTTTGTCTTGGTTGCCCTGCTAGAAGCTTGTTTCTTGATCGATTACTTGGATCGGTAGAGGAATGGAGTTCCTGACCTTAAGTGCTTGAGACACTCGATAGCAAAATGCATGTGATCGATCCTATGAATCTTGGAATAGGTTGACACCAGCAAAACTTGGAAGTGGAGAGGATTCAAGGTATTTTGGGTGAGATTCTATGGACCGGTACTAATCTATAGGGATGGATTGGTACTGACTGAGATGGATTGAAGCTTGTTGAACTCCAAGGTGGCCCTACACTTGCGTTGTGGTCTGGGTTGTACTTTGTTTCTGGGCTTATCAGCTATCTCTCTGGGGTCCCTGCCTCGATAACTTTCAAGTCCGACCCTTCAAGTTTGTCTAAACACTGCCTAGCTAAAAGGATGGATAATACTTACCCCTCAAAGTACATCTTGTTTCCAACATGATGTGCTTTGAATCGAAACAAGTCAGGATTGCCATAGCGGATTCCAATCCATTGTTCAAATAGTTGTCATCCTTCCTTCGGACCATTTCGGTGAAGTGTAGTGTATTTGGCCATTTGTCATGACAGTTCGCTGAGATTTAGCATTATAAAATTGGGGTGTGCTCTTATAATCTATCACTCCAAATTGAGTAGCTTTAGGCAGATTCCTTTGTGGACTCCATAGGTTTGATACTACTGCCTTGGGGTTTTGGTTGTTAGGTGTTAAGTATGCACGTGCTCATGCACTTAGATTGTCTATCATGCTTCAATTCCATGTACATGCACATTCTTGTTAAATCATATGCACCTACGCACATTCATAGTCACATTCTTATTTTATATATATGTGTGTGTGTGGTTCGGTACCGATTCATAGTCATGGATCAATACTGATCCAACTCTTAAAAATAGGTGACTTTATAGTCTAAGAAGTTGGGTTCGGGGTTATATAACCCGATCCATTCCTTTGCATCCTTCACTTTTCTAGCATCATACTCCTAAGCTCCTCTACCACTATTAACATCTCCTGCTCTTGCAACCACCGCCTACTGCAATCTCAATGTCGCCGCTTGCTCCGACCCAATGCCGACGTTCAACTTGTCACGGTCGAACTTGACCCATCACTTCGAGCCCGATCCATCTCCTAAATTCGATCTAGTGCTCGAATCCATCGCCTCTCTTGAGATTTAATACTTCAGGTAGGTGGTGGTGCTGGTGATAGGCTTGGATGAACTTCACGATGTTGGTCATGCTTGAGATTGGGGAAGAAGTGAGAAAAGGTGGAAATTCACTTCAAGGTATGGATCGGTGCCGATCCAACCCTTAGTGAATTTCTGCCTTGAGAATGTTTGAGAGATTTTTGCAAAATAATTAAAACAAAATATTTCTCAAGTAAAGTCCCTTGAGTTTCATTATATTTCCAATGCATGATTAACGATGTGAAGACCATAGCGACGGTCGGCAATGAGGGTCACTCCGAGTAATATCTTGGCTCTCAAATGAACTGTTGCACAACTTCGGATACTAACACTGCACGACACTACACAATAATGTAGTTTGCATCAAACCACACTGGGCTTTCTCTTTGGCATGGGGCATAACTTTTAATTATTCTAATATCACTTGTATGTTGGGCTTTGATATCTTTAGGTCATCGACGTTCTGGGCGTCTCTCCGCTCTGGCTGCGAGCCCATTGTTTCTTAAATATGCTGAATCAAATACCGAGTCGAGCTCAACCATAGATCCTTATGCACAACACACTCTAGTTCCATCTGTACCCATGTCTACAAGTCAACAAGCCAAACAGCCTCTCCCAGAGGTTCCTCTTGAGCCCATAGAGGGTCCCAAAGTTAAGGTTGTCCCAAATACCCTTGACGATGCTAGAATATTAGGTGATCTCGCAGACTCAATTGCTTCAAAAATCAAAGAGGGATCACTTAGAAGGATTTGTGAACAACATGGCATATTATTTAAAGATGTGTTGGTTCCCATATGCCACCAACGGGCACATCACCCTCTAGTTGGGTATACCGTGTGCAACCGATATATATGTTTAGCGGGGTGCGTCCCACCGTGCAATCAATTCATCTGACAGATTTTGCATTTCATGAGGCTAGCTCTAGCTTAGCTACACTCCAAAGGCTATGCTTTTCTACATAGCATATTCATTATCTTTGCTCGCTATTTAAATTATGTTCCAAGTAATGAAGAAATCTGATACCTATATAGCTTTAAGCACTGCAAGGGAAATCCCTCCCTCACTTTTTTGGAACCGTCCAGGGGTTGTTGAATAGTGACTATTACCAAGAATAAGCTAAGTTACTGCAAAGATGAGTTTGACTTTGTATGTTGTCCACCCGAATTAGCACAGCGGTGGCTATCCAGGCGTAAGTTTTGCTATCGTTCTTTCCATTTTAAATCACCTCATAGTTTTATTTGCTCAAATCATCTTCCTTTATTCTTTCAAATGTGCCGAACAGGCCTAGTGGCCTAGCCCTAGTAGAGACTCTCAGGCTACTTTATGAAGTCCCAGATGTGGACAGGGAGGCAAGGACATTGCTCATCGATGAAAACCTCTGGGCTTATAACTTATTAAAAGAAGGATGTAGCATGGATCAAATCCTAATGACCTCACATAGTGATGAGGATGACTCCTCGTTTGAGAATAACGATGAGGACCTAGATGAGCCCTCAGTACTAAGTCATGCAGCTGGAGCTGAAGAAGTGCAGAAGCACGTTGAAGGAGGTAATTGTGGTGGAGAAGACCATGGTGATGTTGACATAGGTCATGAGTCCCCTAATAAATAACGGTGATGAACCCAGGTTTCCTTTTGAAGCAGTGCCCTAAGATAAGGATCCTTCCAATGCGGTATATGACACAACTTCCACCAGCCACCGTGGCGAAAGAGACACCTTTCTAGCCTTAGGAGGACCCTTATGCAAATTTTGGGACTATTCCGGATGATATCGGTTCTCTCGGCCTAGATGACATGAGCCTCGGGGGTATTGACTCCCCTATTCGTTCTACAGAGTGACTTGCCAACCACTCGCACGAGGGAGATCACTCCTGTCAGCAAAGTTCAAGCCTAAGGTCCGTTAGGGGGACGCTAGGATAGATACACACATGCATAGCACTTTGCTTATTTCATGTCATGCTTTATCCTACCAATGCTAACTCATCTTGATTTCACTTGCTGGTTCAATGGAGCACTACAGCATATTTGATTCCCTTAAGGACCAGATGGTTCATCATAAGAGATGTAATTCATGAACACGCTCCTATGGCACCGGCCATGATACAGACACCAGTAGGCATTCAAGCAGGGATCGAAGGAGCAGAGACAAGGGTTATCATTCTCATGATTCATCTTCCAGGCTAGATCTAAGTTTCCTTAGCCTAGAAGCATGGACAAGTACTTTGAACGACCTGATGACATTCTACCTGAGGATGTTTCACATATCCCCACTTTGGCTTCCTATTCCACAAAGGAAATGGTCCCTTCTCGTGCTTACCAATTATCTGAGAAATCATTGAAGCTTGTTGCCCCTGACTCCTCTCGCCACCATAAGGTTGACAAGAAAGCTATTGAGACTCCAACCGGTATAATGGAGCAACTAGTTGTATCCAACCCCCAAACGGCTAAACGAAAGCGTCGTTTTTCGAAGATCTATTTTGACGGCACTAAGTTCGTTTCGAATCTGAAGGAGATCCCACAAAAGGTCAATGGCTAGAACGTGGCTTATGTTGGCGATGTCTATGATCAGTATTTCATATGAAAGAGATTGGCTGAGCAGATTTTTAAATACGTCGAGAGCGTGAAAGTTGAGGCTCAGGGGTTGTAGCTTGCGGCTAACCAAGACAAAGAGACTATTGCTCATCTTGACACAAAAGTTGTCGAGTTAAGGAAGGCATAGGTAGAGGTTCGTAGAAAGTCTAAGACTTCACTGAAATGGTCAAATGGGAGAGGAAAGATCATATGAGCCAAATTGAATCCGTTCACTAGAGAAATCATCTTCTGTCGGAGGAGAAAGAGAGCCTAGCAAAGGAAGTAGCAGAGTTGAAAGCGCAACATGAAAGCATGGAAAATCAACTGGAGAAAGAGAAGAAGGAGAAAGATGAGGCTCCCATGTAGGCTCATAACTATTGTGTGGAGTTGTTGGACGCTAGTAAGGAGAGGGACGATGCGTAGGCTCATGCTAGAAATGTCGAGGAATCAGTCTCAACCATAGAGAAGCGGATCAACAACAGATTTGAGCCACTCATCGTCAACTATAATGCCAATGTAATCAAGTTCAGAGACTTGGAGTAGCTCGGAAAGGAATATCTCATAGCTCTAGCTTTAGCATGGGAGCAAATTGTGCGGCAAGAAAAGAAGGTTTTGGATGGAGGTGAGGTGAATTAGGCGGAGATGGAGTATGAGATTTTGATTCCAAGTGAGATCGAAGCACTCAGAACCGGTGAGCATATTTTACATCTAGGGCTGGCTGCCACGGTCTAGAAAGACCAAGGTGAAGGCTTTGAAACTACCCCTCAAGATCCCACTACAAGTCTCACTTTTGGACTCCCAGTTATCTCCATCTCTCCGTCGGACCCCTCATACAATCCCGATGCACCTGAAATGCCAAAGACAACTATTTTGTCCCCTATTCTGGAGGGGAATTCTGATGACACCCCTGCTCACATTGAGTCTCGGCTGGGTGGAGTTATCTCATTGATCTCACCTATATTTGCAAAGGTTCACATGATACCGACCGATATCACTAAGCTCTCCTTTTATGTTTCTCAAATTTTAGGTCAGCCTTTCATCATTCCTCTTCTCGAGGGAGGTCTCCAGTTAGGGAAGTAAGCATCAATGAATTAATCGGTGGTTGTATCTGGCTCCCAGACCATTCAAAACATTCTAATTAGCATGACACCCGAACTTGGTGCATAAATGATTCATGGCCTGGAAGAGGAGATGATTGTTGATCTCTTGAGAACTTAGGATGAGGAGGACATTCTTTTAACTGGAACTTCTGATCCTTCTTCAGGGCCTAACATGCAAGAGTTGCTCTAGACTCAAGTTTTATGGGCCAAGAATATTAAGAAAGAGCTAATTGAATACATTCCTCCTCCCTCATCGATAGCTTTACCTGGCAAGACTATTTTTGCTTCGGTCACTCTTCCTCCTTCCGGGAGCACTCAAAGTGCACCTGCGGGATCGTTATAAAGCACCACATCTAAGAGCTGAGGAAGCGGGGATAGGAGCAAGAAAAAGCTAGAGGAGCCTGGTGCACACTCTTCCAGGGAAGAGAAAAGCAAGAAGAGACAAAAGCATCACAAGTGATAGTTTGTTTGCTTTCTACATTTAGGTTGTATAGATGTAGGGATTGTTTTGTCTCAGGCTGGCTTGGTGTGGGTTTGGTCCCCGCTTTTTGTTTTTTGGCTCAAAGATAAGAACTAATGCTATCATCCTTTCAGTGAGTGAAGAGCGATCATTAGGGCATCTATTTTCGGGTGCCCGTACACAACCACACCTGATTTTGGAACTTGGTGGAATCCCGATCACCTAGAAAGGTCGCATGAACATCCTTTTCAAGGATGTTTAAGTGAAATCGCGCCTAACTCCATGCATCGATCGAAACGAGTTAACTTAGATGGCAATTTAGACATCCTTCCTTAGGATGCATATTCTGACCATGCCGAATTCTGGGGATTGGTTGGAGTTTTGGGCATTGGTTGGAGTTAACCACTTAAGATAGTGTTTAAACACCCCTATCTAGGATGTTCACTCTCGATCGTATCTATCTTCGGTCATTGATCGAAATTCGTGTAAGATCCCGTCTATCTTCGGGCGGTGATCTTTCGTCTTATCATTCTCTGAGCAAGGTGTGGATGCTCTGCCAAACTCCAGGCACGAGCTGTAGGGGTGAACTATCTCGTTCTACCCTTGATGTTTATACTCTTGCCCCTAAGTCAAGGGTCGAAAGAGTTGGTTGGCATCTATCTCTATATGCCAAGGATGGTTAACTTCAAAGGCTCAATCATGGATTGTAGAAGTTCAGTTGGTACCTAACTTCGGATACCTGTATACCTGCACTATGCATATGCAATTTCATTCAAGTTTACTATAGTTCACAATTTTATAGTTAGACAGGGTCATGGATTCAGGAAGTTATTTCATTTTATATATGTAGTAAATGACATATCTTGTTTAGTTACATCAAACTTGACTAGATATTCACAAAGTCAGGTCTCTAGTGAAATAGCATCACAAGTGTTCGCCATTCCATGCTCTGGAAGTGAAACCCTGTCTATGGTCGCCAGCTTGAACGTTCCATCTCCAAGCTTGTATTCAATTGCATATGGACATTCCCATCTTGGGCTTATATTCACGGGGCCTGGAAAGATTCGTTTAAGAACAAGGTCGCCAATTTCAAAGGTCCGGCTCTTGACCTTGGTATTGTAACATCGGGAGACTCGTTTCCAGTGTGTAGCTGCTCTCTGGTCAGCATCATCACACTTCTCATCGATCACGTCGAGAGACTCCAACGGGAGTTCATCATTTGTCCGGGGGTTGTAATGAGTTACATGATGAGAAGGTACTTCGAGTTAGACTGGGATCATAGCCTCCGATCTGTAGGCTAGGGTAAATAGAGAATGATCGGTTGCGGACTTGAGTTCTGTAGGCCCAAAGTGCCAGTGGTAGTTCGTCGACCCACTTGCCCTTGGCCTTCTCTAATTGATTTTTTAGAATGGACTTGATGATCTTATTCCCAGCTTCTACTTGTCCATTCACTTGCCGGTGTGCTACCGCTGCAAATCACTTCTCAATGCAATATTTGCGGCAAAAATCTTTGAACTCGACGATATCAAATTGGGTTTTGTTATCGTAGATAATTGTTTATGGGACCCCGAAGTGAAAGGTGATATTTCTGACTATGAAGTTGATTACCTTCTTAGTAGTGATAATGGCCAATGGCTCCGCTTCATCCCACTTCGTAAAATAGTCGATAGCAATGACAACATACTTCCCAATAATATTTATTCCCTAAACTGTAAACAACCAAGGACAGACTATCCACGTAAACTCCGTTGGCGGGGCTCTAGGAATCTTTGTGAACCTCTGGCACTTGTCACACTTTCTGGTGTAATTAGCTGCATTTGAGTTGACAATTGTCCAGGCATATCTGTAGCAAAGAACCTTCTTCGGTAAAGTTTACCCCTCGGTGCTATCACCGCAAACCCCCTCATGTACTTCCCTAGGGACTCGCTTGGGTTCATCATTGGTGACACACCGAAGATGGGAAACTGAGAATTCCATTCTATACAGCATTCCTTCCTAAATAATGTATCTTGAAGCTTGGCAAAGGAGCTATCGTCGCTCGTTCTTTCTGTCGAGAAGGATTCCCCTCTACAAGTAATTCCTAATTAGAGTCATCCACGACTCCTTCTCACATCCAGCCTTCAAGATCCAATCGACATCCATCTGGTTGATGCTTGAGGCTGATAGTACTTCCACAGGGACCAAACCCATAAGTTGCGCATCCCATGAGCCAGCCAACTTGGCCAGCGAGTCGGCTTTTTCTTTCTTCTCTCTGGGAATATGCGTTATAGTGTAGTACTCGATATCATTAAGCAACTTGAGGGCCCTGTTCAGATAAGGAGCTACTCTCGATCCTTTTGCTTGAAACTCTTTTCTCATGACACACCACCATTTAGGAGTCCCAAAAGATGTGTAAAGTATTGACTCCCAACTCTTTCGCAATTTTAAGTCCTGCAATCAAATTTCATACTCTACCTAATTGTTTGTCATAGGAAAATCAAGTTTTAAGGTATATCAAATCAAACGTTCCTCTAGGGTTATTAACACAACACCTGCCCCAAAATAATGCTCGTTGGATGCATTATTGATGTACATCTTCCACCCAGCATTCTACTCTCCACTACTCTCTAGAGTATCATCTAACGTGGTGTATTATGCTATGAAATCGGCCAAATCCATGCCTTGGATTGCCCTTCACGGGTTATATATAATGTCATATTGGCTCAATTCAATGTTCTATTTCAATAGCCTCCTAGAAGTCTCAAGTCGCTGCAAGACCTGTCTCAAAGACTGCGGTAAGAACCTTGATCGGATGAGCCTGTAAGTATGGGTGGAGTTTCCTAGAAGCGATCAAGAGGTGGTATGCTAGCTTTTCTAGCTTTGGGTAATTCCTCTCTACCCTCTTTAACCACTTGCTGATGTAGTACATCGATCTCTAGATTCGAGACTACTTCTGCGCGAGTGCGACGCTCAAGGCGTGCATTGACACTACCAAGTAAACAAAAAAGTCCTCATCTTACAACGGCTTTGATAGAATGTGAGGCCTCTCTAAACGATCCACCAAAGCCTGAAAAGCACCTTGATACCCCTGTGTCAAAGCAAAGTTTGTCTTTCCTTTCCCGAGGACATCAAAGAAAGGGATACACTTGTCGTTGGCTCAGGAGATGAAGCGACT
This sequence comes from Allium fistulosum, assembly GCA_030737815.1. Taxonomy (NCBI): domain Eukaryota; kingdom Viridiplantae; phylum Streptophyta; class Magnoliopsida; order Asparagales; family Amaryllidaceae; genus Allium; species Allium fistulosum. The sequence goes on along the minus strand of CM060908.1, from coordinate 76,198,545 downwards.
CAGCGCAACAACTTTCCCATTCAAACTCTGAACATTCTTGGTCGACTTTGGGGCTTCTATGTCCCTCAATGCCTGAATCTACTTCGGATTAGCTTTTATCCCTCTAGAATTCACTATAAAACCCGAGAACCTCACCGATGCAACCTCGAATGAACACTTCATTAGATTGAACTTCATTCCACACATGCGAAGTATACCAAACATCTTTGCTAAAATCATCAATGTGGTTCATTGATCGTCGTGACTTCACAAGCATGTCATCCACATAAACTTCCATTGAATGCCCAATCTTTTCCTAGAACATCAAATTCACTAGACTTGGTAAGTTGCTTTAACATTCTTAAAACCAAAGGGCATAACAAGATAACAATACAGTCCCAGGTCACTTATGAAGCTGGTGTGTTATTGGCTTGAGACATGCATTGGAATCTAGTTGTAGCCAGAATATGCATCCATGAATGGTAGTAGTCATGTCCAGTGGTTGAGTCCACTAGCTGATCAATCTTTGGCAATGGGAAGCTGTCTTTCGGACATGCCTTATTCAGATCGAAATAGTCAACGTACGTTCTCCATTTCCCAAAGGACTTCTTCACTAGGATTGGATTAGATACCCATTTCGGATACAGAACATCGTAGATGAAGCCATTGTTTTCTAGCTTATCCACCTCTTCTTTCAGTGCAGCGGATCTCTCCAAACCTAGGCTGCAGCGTTTTTGTTTCATATGAACACATTTGGAATTCACATTCAATGTGTGTCATGGTATCTTCAGCGATATTCCACGCATGTCGGAATGCATCCAGGTGAACACATCCAGGTTCATTCGAAGAAAACCATTTAATTCCTTCATTTATGCTGAGTTAAGATCTGACCTTCAGGACCCGTTTAGGATCATCCTGACTAACCGGGATGTTGATCGTCAACTCCTCGGGAGCCGCCCTTGCATCCTCTGGCTCCCTCCTTGGGTCCATATCCTTATGGAACCGACTATGCTGCCTGAGCCAGGGCTTATGTGACGACCACCCTATACCACCGGCACCAATAATATCAAAATAGTGTGATGCAGCAGTGCCCGGTCGATATAGGACAATCATCAGGGTTGAAAATGAAATAATTACAGCATATAACATGTCCAATATCTCACAGCACATGGATAAAATTTAATATCACATATATAATAGGAGAGACAATGATAACTATGTGAACAAATCATCAGAACACACACCACAAGAAAAAGTATTTTTAGTGGCGTACAATAAATGCTACCATAACTTATGGTAGCATTTTAGTGAACGCCGCGAAAAAACACGCAACTAAAAATCCATGATTTATAGTTGCATTTTTTAAAAGCCACCATAAATTCCTTTATTGCAGTGTTCGTCAAACGCTATTGTCAGTCTTTATTGCGTTTCGAAAATGCCACAAAAACTACTATTGTACTACAAAATATTTTAGTAGCATTTTCTAAACGTTGTAATAGAGGACGCAGTTTATTGCCAAACCCTATAGTTGTGTTTATTAAACACTACCATGTATGTTTTGCAAATTTTCATTGGCACTATGTATTTTTTGTAGCATTTTTTTCCACCACCATATGTTTTGGTAGCTTTTATTGCACGATATTTCTTTAGCGTTTTCTAAACGCTGCTAAATAATTTTAATGTTATGTTCATCTTCCACCTGCTATAATAGCTCATTCACCCTCCAACTCACTTTTTCATGGCTTATATTATAATGTAATACATAAACAACCACAACACACATACACACATTCAAACATAAACACATTCAAACAACCACAAAATACATAAACAACCGTACTAACATAAACACAACTAGTACATAACTGTACATAGCTACACAACCAGTACATAACCGTACCTAAATACAGTAGTTTCAAGACAAGAAGTTAACCATACATGGAGAAGTTTATACAACCAAACCACCATAAACAATATGGCATAATAGTGCCGCAACTAAAGTACCATAAACAGTTGAACTAAGCAAGTACAATAAACAACTGAACTACCTAACAAGTACTATAACAACTAGTGCTGATGCTGATCATTTCTTCGGTAACGCTGATCTACCTGTAGACAAGTAATAATCAATAATGAGACTCAAGTTATAATCATTACTAATACTTTATTCAAACTCGGAGAAAATTGAAACCCAAGGAAAATTATTGCACTAAACAATGATTTATTTATAACGGGTAATAATAAAACATAAAGCTGAACCAGTGGTCATTTTTCATGAAAGAACCATCGATAATGGTATGTCCAACTGTTAACTATAGTCTCTAAAAAATTAAAGAACAACTAAATCAGGCTCTAATTCTTCAATATAAGTAAGCGTCTACAAAACAAATACTAATTTTAAAACTATATAGCGATTCATATCCCCTTACTATCGAGAAATAATAATAATTAACGACTAAACAACAACAATGATGAGGAGACTAAAATGCTACTGTGGACGTAGTTAAAATTAAATGCTTGATGTAGTCAAAGGTTATTATGACAAAATAATCAACAATGAATATCATGTCGTAGAAGTTAGGACCAGAAGCACTGTACAACAACTAAGAAACCTTATTTGTAAATCGATCTCTTCATGACTTCATGATAGATAAAAGCAAAATAATATGCACTATAAAAACTGGTAAAGCAAAAAAATGAATATCAGTATAAGTATTTAATTTACTAGTTCTGGCATATTTACATATAAATGCTTACAATTGCAAAACTCAAAAACAAAAACTAATGTATGAAACAATCACTACTGACAAGTGTATAGTTGTTAGACCAGCTAAACGAAATAAGCCATTTTTTCTCTTTCAAACTTTTCATATTACACCATGCAACTAGACTACAGTCTGCAACTTGACCCAACTCCACTACATTGGTTCCTATGCTCCCATTATGGCAGACCATAATAACTACCGAATATCCTAAGATTTATAGTTTTTGTTATAGTTTTCTGTAATAGCGTAGAATCCACAGTCACTTGAGAGCAACTATATAATGTACTTAATGTGTGATATCCCAGAATTTTAGGCAAATAATTATGTAATAATCTTCTTTTATAAATTATTTATAATAATCTAAAATTTATTCTTTTCTTAAGAAAATATAATAATTATTAATTTGAATATATATATAAGTAGATTTTATAGAGAATTTGGATTTGAAATTCAAATGTAAACATCTTAGAAATAAGTTGGATTAAAAAAAATGTATATATGATTTTTATTAGTATATGATTAGTTTTATATCATTGTCTTTAAAATTAAATAAAGAGAAGTTTAAATATTAAAAACACTTAAGACATTAATAAATATAAAACTAAATTTAAATATAATAAATATATATAAAAACATATAAAACATATTAATACAACATAAATTACAAATGTAAGCTTAGGAATTCATGTAATTACAAGTGTAAGTTATTTCAACAAGTGGCATTATTTTCTTTTTATTTTAAAAAATAATAATAAATAAAGGATTAAGCCTGGCTATAAATAATCTCTACTCCACTCTTTTCTTCTTCTTTTATTAGTACATTTGCAAAACAAAACAAAGAAAACAAAACCTATATACTTAAAACCAGAGAAGGAATTAAATTCAAACTACATCAAGCTTTTGCAATCTAAAACCTGAAGCTCAACATAATTCAAATTCAACTCAGATCAAAGAAATCTCTTTCACAAATACAATCTGAAGCTAAGCAAAGGATCATCTCAACTAAATTCCAGTTTCTAGTGGCAAGATCAAAACAAAGTTTCCAGATCAACTAATAATTTTTAAAACTATTCTATATTCCTCTGTTCAAAATACAAGTGAGTAAACCACTTTAATCTTGATTTCATATGATGAAAAGTTTGTGAAAAGTATTTGTATAAATGTAAATATGCCTGCATGTATATATATACATGTAAATGATGTATGCATGTCTGGGTATAAGAACATTTGCTCTGTTCCAAGTTTACAGGGTAGAAACAATCTCAAAATTCAATTACTCCTCCTCTAATTCATTTTAGGGCTTAATGTTTAAACAAAATGTGTTTAAATTTACCAAATTTTAATTTTAAAAATACTTTCAAGTATAATTATCAAATGGTTTTGCTGGGAGCAAGGAAATACAGTGTAAACTCTAAACCATGTCAAATTCGAATATCATGATTCCTTGATTCACTTATATAATCTTGTTCGTGTTCGAAATCCATGAATTTTAAAGGCAAAATCAAGATATTTAGTTTAGTAAATCGTGGGAACTTGCGGGTTGAATGGGAAAGGAGTTTTTGGCACTTCTTGGTGATCGGTGAAGAGGTGGATCTCGAGATCGCTACTGGAGGTAGCTGGAAGGTTGACAAGCTCGGGAAGAATGATTGGATAATTCTCCGATCATCGTGGCAGTGGCACGGTGATGTTTTAGTGTTCTCGAACCTGTTTGGATTGTTTGGGTTTGAGTGGGGATTGCGACATCATGGATGAACTGGAGGTGATCAGACAGGGGGGGTCGAAGCATAGGCGATAGGCGGAGCTATGGACGAAGTTGCGAGGTCTCTGGTGACCTATGGCGGCGTGTCGAGGTGGATTTGGACGATCGATTTTGTTCCAATAGAGCTCCATGTTGCTCGATTTTGATTTCGAGATCAATTCGAAGTTCTGGGTGGTCGAGACGACTCAGGGAAAGATCGGCGGTTAGTCGATGGTCGAAGCGTTGGTCAGAGATGGCCAGATTGCCTATGCACGTGCAAATGTGTCAGGTCTGTGTCAAGGGATCGTGTTTGGAGATGAAGGATATTTTCTCGGGTATTGACTCGGGAAGATGAAGCTTTGGCTCGAGTTTTTGTGATCGAGTTGTTCGCGTAGTTGTTGATAACAAATTTTAGAATTTAAAACAAAATGTAATAGGTTTTGAAAGAAAGAAAATGGCTTGGGTTGGAACTCGGGGAACTATCGGGTGTGTACGCGAGTGAAGAAGTAGAGGAGTTGGGCTCGGGTCAGAGATTTAATTATATGTTAACAAGTTTTTAAAAGTTTAAACAAATCAAGTGATTATATGATAATTAATTTAAATGGTTAATTAATATAAGTAATTAAGAGATAATTACTTAATAAAATTTAAGATTATTACTTAAAGTAATTAAGGGATAATTACTTAATGAAACTAATTAAAGGATAATTAGTTAATTTAAAGGTTGACTAGTTAATTAATTAAAGGTTAATTAATTATAATTGAAAGTTAATTATTTAATAATGAAAGGATAATTACTTAATGTAATTAATAAAGTATGGTTACTTAATGTAAGTAATTTATGGATAATTTCTGAATGTAATTAATTATTGTATAATTAATTAATGAGAGTAATTAAAGGTTAATTAATGTGGATGGTTAAAGGATAATTAATTTATGTAATTAATTAAAGGCTAATTACTTAATGTAATTAAGAAATAATTAATTAAGGATAATTAATTAAGATGAATGATTAAAGGATGATTAATTAATTGGTTTGTAATTAATTAATGTTAAGTAAGCAGGATTTAAAAGTAATTTAAGTAATTATTTAATTTTTTTGGAGATTAAGTTAAATTAATTAGGAATTGTACATCTAATTAATCTTGTTTATGGATGATTGAATAATATTGAATGCTTTGGATTATTTGATATATCTGATATGTGATTATGATGCTCTATGATATGAGATGCTTTGGATAAATTGTGATAATGTAAGTTATCTATCTATGATAGAATTGCTATGTGAATATGATATCCTGAATTTAAATTAAATTGTTTAACTTAAACATCTTGGCTTAAAAAGGATGACATTTGAATTCGAAGAGACCGGGATCGGATATCAGCGATATCCGAAACCACTTCGATTTGAAATCTTCTATAATTCCTTATGGATTTGGATTTGAAAATCAAATAGGCTGGAATGGAATAAATTAAGTAAACTAGACCATTGAAACTAAGTAACGGTACTTAGATATTATTTTGTGAAATAATCGCTTGACTATAATAAGATAAGAACTCGTAGTGAGGTACGAGTTACCCTGGTTTTCAAATAAGCTTTAGAACTTAGTATTCAAAGATATATGGGTTTACTCACGCTGGTTTCCAGCCTGACTCGGGTGTTACTTTCATGTAATGCTCGGGTCAGACCGAGTATTACAGATTTCCAGGTAAGGACGTTCTGGAGCTCAGGAGGCGAGCTGGATGGTAGGAACGTATGGAGTGTATTCCGCTGTGATATATTGTAGTTGTTTGGGACATGTTAATTGTATCTGTCCAGTGATTTGTGTATATGTTGTAACTCTGATGTATTGATGAAAATTAACAAATACAGTTTTCTTTGTATAACTGATATTATTATTTGATATTATATTTTGATACGCTGCGAATGTGAGAATCTTTGTCTTGTTCTGTTTCTTTCTTCTATCTCTTTTCTTTTTCTCCTAACTATCTGGAATTTTCGGGTTCGAAAAATTCCGGGTCGTTACATAATGATTTGCTCAGGCTTTGGCGTATTTTTTGTTATAGTTTTATGTAACATTTTTGGTCCCGCTATCATAATAACAACCAATGATAGGGCAACCAAAAGGGGCAGTCGCTGCCATGCAACTTTCTTTAGCATTCTTCTTACATTTAAATAGCACTTCATTTCCAATGACTAGTTAGGCACAATTAAACAGCTCGACCTCTTTAATTCAAATAGACGCGCTGATTTTGGATGATAGAATAAAACACTAATGAATTCACTATGCAAGAAAAATGTCCTTTTACTATAACTTAAATCTTATATTTGTTAAAATAAGAATAATGTGGGGAAAAATTAGAATTTAATAAATTATATGGAAAATAATTTATTTAGTAAGATGAGAATAAAGATATTACATTCACTTACTAATTTGAATAGAAAGTAGTCATAGATATTTTTCCAGTTGTAATTATTGTAACAGGAATGTAATAAATTTAATAGAAATTCTAATATTAAGATTTATTGTTAAAGAAAATGAGATTTTTCAATTTATAGTTTATTTTATTAAAACCATTGAAAATAAATTTTATTTTCAAAAATTGTATTTAATTCCTTTTTTAGGTATTTCAATATTAGTAAGAATGACAATTTTACCATGTTAATTATTTTGGGAGTATTTAATGGAAACAATATTTGAAAAATAATAAATTGTTTAGCATAAATCGGTGTTTTATAAAGTGATAAGAACCAAATAGATTAATAACACTTTTCTTTTAGAAAAATTAACAACACCTTGCTATTAGATATAAATCAAATCCTCTTGGCCCTAGTAGAAGAAAATAAGAGATGAGAAATAAACTACGTACAATATTTCTCATTCTCATTCTTATTCCCGTAACCGGAAGTTCAAAATTCTCTTAAGTCTCAAAACCCTATATCATAATTTTCCCAAATTCAAGTTGAAAATAAAGAGGCTTTTGATTAATAAATAAAGAAATCATAATGAGGAAATCTCTTCCACTCTATCCTGCATTCATTAGGGTTTAATTTCAGTTCTTCCCTCTTGATTGTAATCTTGTCTGCCTATTTTCTAAGAATTAACCTAGGGTTAACTGCTGAAAGTCATTAGCCTAAGGGAATCCAGGTTCATGCCATCAGTTCGAGCTTTTATTGGTGAGTTTATCTCACACTTCTAGGCTATGAATGTTGGCCAATTGTTTCATTATTTGATTAAATCTATGTTGAAATGGCTTTCAAATTGGTTGTGATATTCACATATTTTGTTATTTCATTCCCAATTTTGCTGAAACCCACATCCTTTGATCAGGATTGCATCAAATTGTACATGTTTGTTTACTTGCATGATAGCTTATTCAATCTAGCAGATGTCCAGGTTCAAGTCAGAGAAGAAAACACCAAAAATGGGCAACCGGAGCATCGCCAGGGACTTAGCCCAAGCATGCCAACAGCCGGTGCACTGGTAATTATGACCGGTGGACTGATCATGACCTGGGCTGAGACCATGGTCACACCGTTTCAGGCTTCGTTTGCGCCCATTTGCTCCTCCGTTCGTCTGTTCGTTCGCTTGAACCTATTTGATTGATTTGAATGCAGTTTTATATTCCAACTTCAATGCTATTCCCAGATTTTAATTTATGAATTTATGAATTCATCTTGGAGTTTTTATTCCATAGACATGCTTTATGAATACATGAGGTTGCACACAAGTTTTTATCACACTTTTTCAATTAGAATTTAAAAAGGCTGATTTCCGAATTGAATCATTTCATCGAAATCCTTCCAAGTATGAACATATTTTATATAAAGAATATTTGTAAATACATTATGTATAATATATATATGTATAATATATATATATATGTAATAATAAGAGTTTTAAATTGATTTGGAGCAATGAGTTTTAGTTGCCTTTACTTATATAAATATATAAAAGTACTTTTTAAAAGCTTTTCATATATATATATACATACACACATATATATATAATCTAGCATATAAAAAAATGATGCCAACTACAATTTCAAAGTATAGAACTTTTATATAAATTTCACGACATTGATCGAATAAGAAATTGATTTAAACAGTTAAATGAAACGAGTGGCATTGAACCCTCGTGTTTATTTAACCGGTTAATTCCCAGACTTGTTCGACCAAACCATTAATGTACACGAGTGAGTTTACTATTGTACAGCAAATGTTTGGGTAAACCCATATAGCATGGGACACATAGTTGTTATCTATTAGATTTCTATATGGGAGTATATAACACTTTTATCGATAAGTTTATGACTCACCTTTGGAGTTTATAGGTCTTGTACCTATTTCGATGTTTATAGGTTTTGTACATATCTTGATGTTTATAGGACTTATTCCTATTTGATGTTTATTGGTCCTATACTTATTTCGATGTTTATAGGTCTCGTACCTATCTTGATGTTATAGAATTATATGTCTATTTGGGAGTTACATGCATGTAGGTGAATTTATTCACCAATCTTAGAGTTTTGGCGCCTTTTCCCTTTTATGTGATGTTCTGGATTTCTGTTATGACTTCTAAATTTGATGTTATTTGTATTATCACCATATGAATTTGGGAGGTTTTTTCTTCTAGAAGCTATTGTGGGGTTTTGATATTTGGTGACTTCATACTTGGAGTTTATTGAAGCATTCTTGTTGTATATGCCAATAGTTGGCTTTGTGTCGATTTGAGATCTATATCATTATATCCATTATATATTTTTCTTAACTCTTTCATTATAGTCTAGACTGATCTATTTATTATTTTATAATACTCCTGTAAGACCGAGATATTTTCGGTGCTCTAGTTTGACTATTCTAGATAAGATTTTACTCTAGTCCTCTAATTATTTTTTTAACTTGTCATCATCTTGTATATGTGTACAGATTCATTGTAGTGTTGTATCTATACCGAGTCTAGATTCATTCCTTGTACTTATTCATTTCTTGAGTTGTAGTGTTGTTGTATTATATGGACCTTTTGTCCCTAGTCTTGTATTCGACATTATGTATCTAATTTCTCTATTTAGTTGTATCCATTGTATATTCCGCTGTGTGTATTCTGTGATCTGTAACTCTATGATTTATATTTATTATATATTATTCCGGATTATTATTTTAGCCATTGTAGTTTTTTTAAGCCTGGATTTCATATTTCGACTCCACTTCTGATGAAAAAAATGTATAGCACATTAATCGACGCATTGATACTCGCCTAAAATAAATTCACAGATGGTCGCTCTTAACCAGCTCTATTTTCTACACTAACAGACGATATTACTCTACAATATCTTTAGTTAGTATGGGTCTCGGGGTGGGGCGTCACAGCTTGGTATTAGAGCTGAGTTCAGAACAGACTACGATATTGTGAACACAAATCTTGGTCTAGTTGAGTCTTAGAGACCGTTCATTAAGGATTCTTGGGTAGATAATAGGAATCACCTCTTTTAGAATATGAAGTGTCTTTTGGGATTCTAGAAACATTTCCTTTCGTTTTCAGTCTTTAATGTTCCTATTATCGAATCTTGTGATCTCTAAGCCATCTTTTATCCAATCTTATTCGTGCCGGAAATGTAGTTATTTGGCAGTTTATTCACTCGTTCTAGTATAGGGCAATCCCACGAGCCCAGTTGAGATGTAGTACATAGTCCATCCAGCAACTCATAAAGCATAATACCAATCTCTTTTAGATCAAAGTCGTGCAGCAGAATCAAGTAGATTGTTTCCGCTGGGCACATTATCTAATAGATTTGTGATTGATTTTTATTGGGTGTTTGTTTGCATAAGATTCTTAGTGATGATCTACATTAAACTAAGAGTCATTTTTCGATAATTTCAAATTCTGTTTGAAGATTGGTAATTGAATCTTGCGGTGTCTTCATATTAGAAATCACCGCAAGAGAAATTAAATTTCTTGGGTATAAAGTAAACAAGGATAAAAAACTTTTAATTATAAGATGTCTAAGGGTGATGATTATAAGTTTATTATTTTATGTAAGAACTAAGGCATATCAAGATATAAGTATTCTCCATTTTAAAAGAGGAATTTAAAAATATGTATTTTTGAGTGTTAAATCGCCTGGTGGATGTTTTTAGGATTCTGGTCGTGGACGTTTGGCCAACATACTCGATAGGGATTTCTAAACATTTAAACGAGACAATTAGACATACACTTTTTTATTAAAGTAGTGGTTTGGAAAAATCATATTTTTGAAAATATGTTAATTTAAGAAAGAATTAAAATATACTTGAATACTAGTGTGGTTTAAAATAAAATGATTGGAAGATGCATACGAAGGTATGCATATAACTATATATCAAAGTCTTGGAAATATAAAGCTATTACTCTATTATAAAAAGAATAAAAATATCAATCAAGATAAATTATACTAGTAATAATTTAATAATGGGCTTAAATGCTTAATCGTAGAGTTCGTCGAGAATAATGGCAAGGCGATGTTGATTTTTATCAACACCACAGCTAATAGTTAAAGCCGTTTGTTCAGAATAAATGGAGAGGTACCATTATGTGTTATTTAGAACATTTGGATATTTTTAATATTTGTTCCAGAAAATTAAATTTGATATAAATTATCTACTAAGCTACGAAGGAACCATTACAATCTAAGTAAAAACACGCATGTACAAATCTTTAAATAGCCAGATCATCAAAAGATAAATAAGAGATTGGCTCTCTTACTTGAAACAATTAAAAGCAAATTTTGTAAGCTTAGAAATAAGCTTATGTTGAATAATATAAAATTTTGAGATACCATTTCTAACTATATAATGAAATATTAAAGGAAATTTGATGTGAAGGGGCGAGAGACTAAATAATAATCTGTGAGATATATAGACACATACATACACACACTGAGTGTGTGTGTATTGATTCTATATTAAATTAAGTAATGCCTAAGGTTTCAAATTAGAATAATCAAAATTTGTAAAATGTTTTGGAATTTCAACATATGAGACATTGTAAATAAAAAATTGAAGGGTAAGGATAAAACTATATCTATAGGTTGGGTTTTACCCAATACATTGTTAAAATAATTCAAAACCCATTTTAAATTTTAGGAAAAGATAAAATCAACCATTTGAAGGGATAAATCTTATCAATGAATTCTTTTGGTTTATTTACTGTATAATAAGTAATAATAATAGACCTATAAAGGACTTAATTGTGAAAACCTCTTTTGTAAATGTAATTAAATAACATGAATGCTTTAGAATGAGTTAAATAATCAAAACATTTCTAATTAAAAAAAATAAGAAGTTTTGTTCTATAAGGAGTTTGAAAGTAAATTAGTATATATAAGGTATCTGAGAAACCATTTCTTATATGGAAAAATAAGGTTATTTGCTTTCAAACTATAAATTCTTATTGGATTTTATTAACTTAGGCTTTGGCTATTTACATACTAATTTGGCAAATTTGTGTGACTTTATGGAATTGGAGAAAACTGTTTGAAATTAATATTTTGAAAACCTTAATTCTATAATATGGGGAATATTAATAATCAAAATAGTATTATTAATTGATTTAAATACTTTCAAGTAACGCTTCGTCGAATATGGTATAACACCTTGAATAGAATGTTTGAATGAAATTTACTAACTCATTTGCGAATACATGAATTTCACCGGGCAGTATGAGATACTTGAGTTAAATTCTTGTGATTGCTTTTAGGAAGGTAATTAATATGTTAGGGTTGTATTATCTTTTGGTGTTCGACATGGGGCTGATGGATCCTTAAGAGAATGTAATTCAGGTTTTCCAGTGGTATCCGAAATAAGTAAGATTTACTAGCTTTTAGTAAGTACTTGAATTTCACCAGACAGTATAGGACGTTTTGGTTAAGTTCTTAGAGTGATAGTATTTAGTACTTTAGAGTATACTCTTTTTGGTGTTTGGCCGAGGCCAATAGATCCTTAAGAAGTATACTCGTGGATTATTATACACGATACTTGTGATCGAGTTGGACTAGATTTTTCTTGGACTTTGAAAGAATAATATTCATTTGAAATGAAATTTGTAGTGCAAGACTATGAAGGAAATTTTAGTTAAATAACATGGATAATTTAAAATGGGTTATATAATTTGAGCCATTCATAAAAAAACCAATTTAAAGTTTAGTTGGTATAAAAATGAGTAAGAAGTAAGTTTGAAAAGAAAATAATTTGTATCGGGGTTTGTGTGAATTTTGAAAATTTTAAAATTCCTTTGGAAAAGAATTCCATGATGAGGAGAAAATACTTCTAATAAATTAAGATATGATAATTTAGATTTAAAATTTGCTTGAAAATTTACAACTAACAACCTCTTTTGGGTCATAGCCTTTATTTAATTAGTTGAGATTGAAATTGGTAAATTTTAAAGTATTTAAACAAATTAAAGACTTTTGAAATTTTGAGAATTCAAATAATTATTTGAGTTTATCTCAAATAAACAATAAACAAAACTGTATCTAATGGGAAAAATTAAATAGAGAACTCCTAATGATTTGAATGTAGATAAAATCTTATAAATCTACCTAATGCTAGTATTTTGACTCTGGTAGAAGCTAAGAGGATTAAATCTACCTTGATTCAAATTTTCCATTATTGATAGTTTCTAATCCAGTATCGGTATGGCTCCTTTCAAGATCTTAACGGGGGGATCATATCGATCACTCTTTTGTTAGCTTAAGTCGGGGAAAGATTGTAATCTTATGTCCCGGCTCTATTTATGAATCTTTTAGTAAGATCTTGAAAATTTTATTATAAATCGAATCTCTATTCATGTTGTTGCATCAGAGGTTAACCACCTTCAAAATAAAGTATCTAATTTCAATGGCCGATGATCCTAAGGACCATTCTTGTAGGAACTAGAGAGCTTATCGAGCGAACGCATCTTGTGAATTTTCTGGAACTCATTGATTAGGAGTCACTTATTTTGAGTTATTACTCGATTATAGCTCAATCTCCTTCGGGAATATCTGTTCTTTGTAATTTGTTAAAGATTTTCCCTTAGGGAAATTGCGAGGATGTAATTTTTGTAAAGGGGGAGTCTGCAACAGCCCTGGTCGAAATTTCCTGGCACTAAATCTAAAATATGATTTAGAAATGATCTTAATTGATTTTTTTAGATAAATTTAGGAAATTTTAATTGTTAATTATCAAACTCGAAATATCTTTAGGATTGATTAAGTTGGATATTTCATAAAATGTCTTTTAGGTGTAACTTAAATCTTATATTTGTTAATATAAGAATAATGTGTGGAAAAATTAGAATTTAATAAATTATATGGAAAATAATTTTTTTATTAAGATGAGAATAAAAATATTACATTCACTTACTGATTTGAATAGAAAGTAGTGATAGATATTTTTCCATTTGTAATTATTGTCACAAGAATGTAATAAATTTAATAGAAATGCTAATATAAAGATTTACTGTTAAAAAACGAGATTGTTCAATTTATAGTTTATTTTACTAAAACAAATGAAAATAACCTTTATTTTCAAAATTGTATTTGATTCTATTTTAATATTAGTAAGAATGAGAATTTTGGCATGTTAATTATTTTGGGAAAATTTAAAGAAAACAATGTCTGAAAAATAATACATCGTTTAGTATAAATCAGTGTTTTATAAAGTGATAAGAACCAAATAGATTAGTAACACTTTTCTTTTAGAAAAAATAGCAACACCTTGTTATTGGATCTAAATCAAACCTCTTAGCCCTAGTAGAAGAAAATAAGGGATGAGAAATAACCTATGTATAGTATTTCTCATTGTCATTCTTATTCCCGTAACCAGAAAATCAAAATTCTCTTAAGTCTCAAAACCCTATATCATAATTTTCCCAAATTTTAGAATCAAAGAGGCTTTTGATTAATAAATAAAGAAATCATAACAAGGTAATCTATTCCACTCTATCTTGCATTCATTAGGGTTTAATTTTAGTTCTTCCCTCTGATTGTAATCTAGTTTGCCTATTTTCTAAGAATCAACCTAGGGTTATCTACTGAAAGTCATTGACCTAAGGGAATCCGGGTTCATGCTATCAATTCAAGCTTTTATTAGTGAGTTTATCTCACACTTCTAGACTATGAATGATGGCAAGTTGTTGTTTCATTGTCTGATTAAATCTATGTTGAAATGGCTCTCAAATTGGTTGTGATATTCACATATTTTATTATTTCACTCCCTGTTTTGCTGAAATCCGCATCCTATGATCATCGTTTGCATCAAATTGTACATGTTTGGTTTCTTGTGTGATAGCTTATTCAATCTAGTAGATGTCCAGGTCAAATCAGAGAAGAAAACACCATAAACGGGCAATTGAAGCACCGCCGGCATTGCCTGATACTCAACCGAGGCGTGCCAACCAGTGCACCAGTTATCATGACCAGTGGACCAGCCATGACCTAGGTTGAGACCTAGGTCACGCCGTTTCAGGCTCTGTTTACGCCCGTTTGCTTCTCTGTTCGTCCGTTTGGTCGCTTGAACCTATTTGATTGATTTGGATGTAGTTTTCTATTCCGATTTCAATGATATTCCCATATTTTAATTTATGAATTCATCTTGGAGTTTTTATTCCATAAATATGCTCTATGAATACATGAGGTTGCACACAAGTTTTTATCACATGCTTTCAATTAAATATTTTTTTAAAAACCTTATTTCCGAATTGAAACATTTCATCGAAATCCTTCCAAGTATAAACATATTTTATATAAAAAATATTTGGAAATACATTATGTATAATATATATATATATATATGTATGTAATAATAAGAGTTTTAAATTGATTTAGAGCACTGAGTTTTAGTTGCCTTTACTTATTTACATATATAAAAGTACTTTTAAAAATCTTTTCATATACATACATACATATATATATATATATATAATCTAGAAAATAAAACAATGTTTCCAACTATAATTTCAAAGTATAGAATTTTTATATGAATTTCATGACATCGATCGAATGAGAAATTGATTTAAACAGTTAAATAAAACAAGTGGTATGGAACATGTGTTTATTTTACCGGTTAATTCCCAGACTTGTTCGACTGAACCATTGATGTACACGAGTGGAATTTACTATTGTATAGTAAACGTTTGGGTAAACCCATGTGGTATGGGACACATGGTTGTTATCTATTTGATTGCTATATAGGAGTATATAACACTTTTATCGACGAGTTTATGACTTGCCTTTGGAGTTTATAGGTCTTGTACCTATTTCGATGTTTATAGGTCACGTACCCAATTTGATGTTTATAGCACTTGTTCCTATTTGATGTTTATAGATCTCATACCTATTTCGATGTTTATAGGTCTCATACCTATCTTGATGTTATAGACCTATATGCCTATCTTGGAGTTACATGCATGTAGGTGAATTTATTCACCAAACTTGAAGTTTTGGCGCCTTTCCCCTTTTATGTGATTTTCTGGATTTCTGTTATGACTTCTAGATTCGATGTTATTTGTGTTATCATCGTATGAATTTGGGGGTTTTTCTTTTAGAAGCTATTGTGGGGTTTTGATTTTTGGTGACTTCATACTTGGAGTTTATTGAAGCATTCTTGTTGTATTTCCCAATACTTGGCTTTGTGTCGATTTGAGATATATATCATTATATCCATTATCTATTTTGATTAACCCTTTCATTATAGTCTAGACTGGCCCGTATATTATTTTATAATACTCGGGTCAGGCCGAGATATTTCAGGTGCTCCAGTTTGACTATTCTAGAGAAGATTTTACTCCAGTTCTCTAGTTATTCTTTAGCTTGTCATCATCTTGTATATGTGTACAGATTCATTATAGTTTTATATCTATACCAAGTCTAGATTCATTCCTTATACTTATTTAGTTCTTGAGTTGTAGTGTTGATGTATTATATAGATCTTTTGTCCCTAATCTTGTATTTGACATTATGTATCTAATTTCTCTATTCAGTTGTATCCATTGTATATTCTGCTATGTGTATTCTGTGATCCGTGACTCTATGATTTGTATTGTATATTGTTTTGGATTATTATTTTAGCTGCTATAGTTTTGTTTTAAACCTGGATAGCATATGCTGATTCCACTTGTGATGAAAAAAAATATATAGCATATTAATCGACGTATCGATGCTCGCTTAAAATAAAATTCATGGATGGTCGCTCTTAACTGGCTCTATTCTCTTCACTAGCAGACGATATTACTCTATAATATCCTTTGTTAGTATGGGTCTCGGGTGGGGCATCACATGGTCTGCATTCCATCATTCATCATCTATCACCGACAAAACCATTCAAACTTATTTTATAAATTCAAGCTTCAATCCAACTTTAAACTGAACATGGTCTCTTATAAATTGGAAGTTGCTTCTCCCTGCCCTCCATACCAACAACTCAACCAAACATCTCTAGTCCCAACTATAACTACAGTGCAATAAACTCCCCTAAATTATTCAAGTTCAAATTCAGTTTAAAGCTAAAGAAACAAAAAAGTAAAAAGAAAAACATGGAGAAGAAAACAGTGGTGCAAAAACTGATTCATGGGAAAAAACTTCATAATATAAACTGCAAAATATTTACTTACATGTTATTGTGGTTTCTTCAAGATTATGGGCGTGGCTCTTAGGGGAGAATTCGCAACAATTCCATTCCTATTTCCATTTTCTTTATCAACTTCAAAATTCGATTGTGGCCATGCTATTTATGTTGACCCTAATTTTGACTAACATTATTTAGAACATTTAATTAGATAAATTAAATGAAATAATGTAGAAGTTAAGGGATTGAGATTTTTTAATTAAAAACGGGTCGTGCCTTAATAAATGAATAAGAAAAGGAGAATAAAAATTAAATAAGTATGAGCAATAAGGTAATGGCAAAATAGGAATAGTATTTATTCTTATACCCTAAACCCTTCTACCCTTCATTTTCATTCATTTCAACATTCATAAACAAAACTAAAAACCCTAAGAGCTTAGCCTTCCACCATTAAGAGGAATCAAAAAGAAGGTAAGCTAGGAAACAAGTAGAAATCTTGAAAGAATTAATCAAAGGACAAATCTCAACCTTCTTAACATCAATCTAAGGTGAATAATTTGATTTACATCTCACTTTTGTTGATGATTTCGGTTTTAAGGTTTGACCTGAATTAATTTTGCAAAGAATACACCATGTTATGTTGTTTGAATGGATATATATGTTCGTTGGTGATTTATGGTGTTTCATATAGATTTTATTGTAAGTTTTGGATTGGAAAACCTAATAAACGACATCCAAATGACTTGCATTTTTTATATATCGTCGAAAACATTATTTTTGAAGTGGGTTTTAAGTTTTATAATTTTCTAAGTTATTGTGGATTTATTATGAATTTTCTATGAGAGAAAATAGCTAATATTGGGTTTAAATTATTTACGGCAATTATATATTGATTTTGGGTCTGAAATTTTAATATGTTAGATAACATAATAAAAATGAATTATGGTGATTTTTGGGGAATTTTCTTATGTATTTTATTAGACTTCTAAACTTATTTAAGTTAAGGGACTTGAATGCTTTATATGTTTATTCAAGGAGAATGGTATATTTGTTAAAACTTTTTATTTGATAATTTCTAAATTCGACAACACTTTTAGAAAAGGATTTTTGATAAAGAAATGGCAACCAATTATGTTTTGACAAATAAGGCAAGTTAGGTGACAAGAAATTACATTTAAAGGCTAAAAATCAGTTTTTCTTGGATTTACTACTTCACCACTTCCATCTGTTAGCTTTCAACACCATATCTCCACCAAAGAACCCATTCGAAACCAATTCACATGGCATCAAGTAATTGATACCTACCGCATTGGAGAAAGGCGGAAGGTACAGTGTCGAAACTCTACTTCCGAAGGGGTAGAAGCTATTCTTATTAACCTAAGTTCATGACTCAGATATTAAGAGACCAGTAAGGCCAAAATTCCAGTGTGTATGGCTTTGTCATGGGTGGGACTACAATGGGGTTACACACAGAAGGGAATATATAGAGTAAAGATAGGTTATTGGTGAGCCAGCAAAACCTTTAGGATCAGTTGACCCTAAAAGAAGATAGTTTAGGGCAGATAGCCCAGTATTGTGTCTAATGGAAGTTATATTGTTGATTATGTCTGGTAAGCCCGAGTTAGCCAATGGTTAATAGTTAGCCAGATAAAACTATAGTGCGGACAGATGGTCCATCGATTTCCTGATTATTTTGCATATATGTACTTGTTATTATTGTTATATAATCAGTTTGATTGTAGGATTTGGATTTGCAAAAGATATGGTTTTAAAAGGATATTAGTGAGGGGAAACCCGTTCCGCTAAGCAGCGTGGTCTCACTTAATATTAGTAAATCAAGATGTAATAGTATTATTCACACCAGGCTTTATGTCTGACTCGAAGTTTATGTTTTCCCCTTAAACTCTTGGGCGCTCAAAATTAATTTGAGTAGATTGGGTGTTAAGGATTTTCAAGTTTAGTAGGTTGGACAAATAAGCTTCCGAAGACGTGCTGGAGGCAAAGCTAGTTATGTAGGAGCTATTTAATAGTATTTTCACTGTGATGTATTTATGACTGATATGTCTATCCAGTACTTTGATCATCCATAGGGGCATCAACATATGTCGCTCTTAGCATAATTTGTAATAATTATATTTGATCAAAATCTGAGATTTGTTTTGGGATTTTGTAATTGAATATGGAATATTGTTTTGCAATGTAATCAGAAAAGTTGTTTTTGAAATCTGTGATTTTATTTCATATTCATGTGCTTTGATATTATGGATATCATTAACATAACTGTATTTTGTTATCGGAAATTAATACTATAGATGACTGCAACATCTGTAGAGCTTAGCTTCGGGCTTAAAAGTAGGGGATGTTACAACTTGATATCAGAGCATAGGTTTATGAAAACTTAAAAGAAATTTTAAAATCAAAATGATTTTGAAAACATAATCCTAAGGAATTAGAGAAAATACTGGGGTATGGGATAACGCTATAGTAACGTACTTGTATTTGCTATATATAGTATACGCTTTATCTCTATTCTCCCATCTCTTTTAGGCTATTCATTTATATCTTACAAAGACTCGAATGTAGATTTTAGGGAAGTAAGATACAGATGCTAGGAGTGGAAGTGTTAACATTGGTGGAAGAAGCACCACAACCAATGGAAATGCCAGACCAAACACTAGAAGGAATCCAGGTCTTGCACAAGCTACCAATGTGGGTGCTAGAGCGCCGCAAGTTGACATGGGGGCTACATATCAGTTATTCATCAACATGATGCAAGCTGAAGCTACTGCGGGATTAGTTGGAGGAAATCAGGAAGCTCCGGTGGTCAATAATTATGCAGTACTAAGTAGAGATTATGCCAGGCTCGAAGGAAAGCTGTTAATTGGGACTGAGGATGCAATTGAAGTGGAGAATTGGTTGCTTCATTGCAAAAGAATTTTTGTTGATTTAGAGATTAATGATGAGCAGAAGAGGAGGCTTGCTTCTAGGCAGTTGCAAGGAGCAGCACTGTACTGGTGGAATAGTGTTACAATAGGAGTTAATGAGGAGACCATGACTTGGGCTGAATTTAGAAGGAGGTTTGAGCAAAGATTCATGTCGAAGATTGCTAAGTCAACTTTGCTCAGGAAGTTCGCGAGTTGAAGCAGGGAGACATGACAGTGCTTGAGTATGCTACAAGATTTGAGGAGTTATCAAGGTATGGGTATGCTATGGTTGATACGGTTATAAAAAAAATGAGAAGTTCATCCACGGATCGAAAACCGATCTTGCTATAGCCACTCCACCACATATCAGGGATTCGTGTTATGTAGTTGTTGAGATGGCTTTGAAGCAGGAGGAGATGCTTGCTTTTCATGATGGTAACCAAGCAGGGGCAGCTCAAAGTAGGCAGAACCAGAAGAGAAAGTTTTTCTATTAGAAAGGCGTTTAGAAAGGAGGAGCAACCATGAAAAGGAAAGCCGATGTAGTTTGCTATAAGTGCGACAAGAAGGGACACTATGTGTAATACCCCAAGATTTTGAGGAAAATTCTTTTAATAAATGATTAAAATTCTGGGGGAAAATCAGAATTATTATATAGGTGGGATTTTCAGTGGTGCAAGGTTGTGTGCATGTGTGCACGTGCACACTAGTTATGGCACTAAGAGAAAATCCAGAATACCTGAATAATAAAACAAGGAAGGAAAACATTTAGATAAAATGTTTTAAATAAAGAAAATATAGACCTAGACATGAGTATTAAAAATTCCTGAGGATGTGTGTATATAAATATATCTATATATATATATGCCTATGTATGACTTGTCTGAAAATTGAGGCAGAAGAGAACATTGACTTATAATGAATAAGTGAAATTTTTATTTGAATAATAGGTGTAGAAATGCACATAAGTATGCACATGTTTTCTGCAAATAAAAGGTTAAAGTTAAATTAACACCCATAGTTGTATAAATGTATATTTATATCCAGATATTATTTGAGCAGAAAATAAATAAAGGGAGCACTAAAACAGTAAGAACCAAAGTGCAAGAAAGAAAATGTACATAGGCAGAAAATAGAAAGTCACACCATTATCATGTTTGAAGTAAATATAATAAAAATACTTAAAGTTATCACTTTCTGAAAAGAAAGGAAAATAGGCACAATTTAGTCTTGTTTTAAAATATTGGCCGGGATATTAAGGGATTAGGAAGGAGGGAATATGCAATGCCAAATGCATGATTCTGATCTGGGCTAAAATAGGGATTTTGCATCACTCAAAACCCTAGACAGAACCCTTATTTATACCAAGAGCCCAATCAGAAAACTGCTCTCTCACTAATTAATTAACCTAAGGAAGAAGAGGAAGATAAGGCTAAAGATTTGAAGGGTTTTCTGGTTTAAGTTTGTGTAAGCACTTAGGTGAGTATCCTCACTCATATACATGGCATTAAGACCTGGGATTAGGCAGCCAAGCTTTTATATGTTATATTTTGCATGTTTTGATTTACAAACTATGTTGGCTGCTGATGGTTTCATGAATGTTTGATGAGATATGATCTACTATGCTGGATGTTTAACTTTGTTATTCTATTTTCATCTCTGTATATTATACCAAAACCTTAAGGAACATATAACAGAGTATTTGTAACTAGTTTGAATAATGGCTTAAGACAAAGAATGAAAAGATAAAGAAAACTATGAGCTGCATATACATTGGTATGGTGCTGAGGCTTGAAATAATTGGTTAAGGGTGCAATGGAGTTTTTCTCTATAAGTGCTGAGCCCTAAACTAAACAGAAACTTACAAGCCTAAAAACTATGTTTAAACAAGATTGAAAATCTGGCTAAATATAGTTGCTTGAAAAATCAAAATAAACTCAATAGAGCCATGTATTTATTCTCAGTTGCAAACATTCTGGTATATGCTTGAGTAGGGTGTTTCTATGATAGATAATGTGAGATGGAATGACTGGGGTGTTATATCTCTAGAAAGTAACCTTTAACTTGCTTGCAATATCATGGCTGCAAGGTAACTAGTATGTTTCATGAGTACAGGTGGTATGTACACCTAGCTATCATTGATAGAATGAACATAAATACACTTAGTGATATAACTAAGGATTTTGTGCCAAGAAGGCTGCTGGAATGCTTGTCCTATTTGAAGTAGACAAGTTGGCACATGGCTTGTTTAAGTCCTGAGATCTTTGTGCCATAATGTTAATTAGTTCATGGCAATGTGTCCCTTTGATTCCTTATAGCAGATGAGGCCAGGAATTTATAAGAAAAAGAAAAGGCAACCTAGTAGTTCCAGATAAAAGTTGTTTTGTTGCATATGTTTGCTCTTATGTATTGTACATGATAATACCTGTCAAGTATGCAAAGTATATTTATGCTGTATCCTTAGCTTAATATCATGGATATGTTAGAAATGCTCACACCAGATCATAGATCTGACCCTTATTGCTCATGGCACATGGGGGTGTCTCATTTATAATGGGGCAGCCACTAATGCTTTTGCAGGTTATGATGGAGCTAAGTAAGCAAGATTAAAAAGATATGGGATAGAGGATGCTAAGATAATTAGAAATAAAAGCTAGAGTGTGTTAATTCATGCATGTATTCCCTGATTGATATGGCTATCTAAATGTATTAAGTAGGAAGAACTTGTAAGAGACATGTGCTATGTTGTTTCTGGTTATTTCTGATTTGATATGAACTAAGAATATTGATGTTGAACTGATTTGAAAACCTATTTGCTAAAGTTGTTTTGATTTAGAGGAAAAACCTGGATTTTATAAGCATAATCATTTTATGTTGATTTCAATTAATCCTGAGTTCTTTTAAAAAGAATGTAGATATACAGAAAATTATATTGGGAATACCCAGAAAAGAATTAAACTGCTATATCTTCAATTTATGATATTGACATAAGTCCAAATGCAAGAAAAAGTGTTTATACCCTGAAGATGTATTTTTAAAAGAGAAGTATGATTAGGAAGAATGATATATATCTGATCACAAAATGTCTGATTCATACAAATATATATACATGCTTTTGGAAAGAAAAGGTATCAATGTTTTTGTATAATCTGGGTTGTAATAATGCAAGCAAAAGAATGGCCAGAGTAACCACAGGGTTAGGCCATAGGTCAGGCCAAATGTTTCACTTCAGATCAATGAAGCAAGGGAACATTTGAGCTCAGTTTTCTGGAAAATGAACAAAGACCCTGACATGTACATGTATATCTGTGTACATGTAGATATTGGGCAAAAATATAGATGTAAATTCTTAAAACAGATGAAAGAATGGGTTTTAAAAATAGTTATGCAAGAAAAATTGTTTTGTATGTTAGGTTATAGCCAAAAATTAAATATATATGTACAATTATAGGTAGGTATCAGATTTCAGCCATACAGGAGAAAATAAAAAGAAAAACAAAAATTGTGTTTGAACCGACCAGCATAGTACTCGAACTAGTGACCTTGCATGAATAAGTTAGGCGCGTTTCCATTACGCCTAGATGTTGCTTGTGTTCACTTAGGATCCACTTTCTTTTAACCTGAGTTTGATAATATTCAGACTTTAAGATAATCATCCATATTATAAGCTTGCTTTCCACTGATCATTGCTTGGTTATTTCTTAATTATAATAACAGTTTAAGGTACATATTTCCAGGGGACACTATAGTCAAAAATCTGGATACATTAAGTTTTAATTTAAAAGGGAATTTATCACATTTATGCAAATTTAAAAAGGATTTCTACTTATTATTATGCTCTGATTCAAGTAGAATATAACATAGATATCTTCATATATGTATGTTAAAAATGATTTAGAATTAAAACAATATTTCTATATTGTGAAAGATCCTGGATATATTTTTGTTTATTAGAGAAAAGAAAATGACCCTGGGAAATATATTTGTAATAGATGATATATCTATATATCATCTCTAAAATATATTTGTAATAGATGATATATCTATATATCATCTCTATTGTAAAAAAAAAAAATCACCAATAAAATTAGTGTGTAAATAGGAGGGTCATTTCATTTGGTATCAGAGCTATGTTTTAATTAACATAGCAAAATGTTTGTATGCTTATGTTTATACTAGGATTGTTTGTATATTTGACTGTTTATAAGTATTCCCTGAATGTATGTATGTGTGTGCATGTGACATACACAATGATTAAATAGGAAAAGATACAATCAATGTAAAATAAAAGCTAGTGTTATAAACTAATAAGATGAAATACATATACTTTTAGAAATATGGTAGGAAGAGGGTCTCATCATCAAGGAGGATCTAGCACACCACAAATGCTTGACATGCAGGAATTTGTGAGAGTTTTGAGAGATGGAATTGGGCACAGACCTGAGAACCCACATGAGGAGCTCTCCAAGTTAGTGAAGACTTATACCAACTTGGGAGGCAAGAGCTTTGAAGGAACTGAAAGTGTAATGGAGATTCAAGCATGGCTGAGGACCTTAGAGAGGATCTTCACTGATATGCAACTAGATGACCAAAGGAAGAGGCAAGTGGCCTCAAGGCAATTAAAAGGTGCAGCTTTGAGTTGGTGGGAGGTGATCATAGCTGGCCGGAATGAAAATGATATTAATTGGAATCAATTTAAGGAGATGTTAGAGGCAAGGTTTGTTCCAGCCTCAGCAAAAACCACTTTACTTGAGGAGTTCATCAAACTTAGACAGGGGACTATGAATGTCACAGAGTACACCCAGAAGTTTGAGGGATTGTCAACCTATGGGGCAATGTTAGTGGCTGATGAAGCATCCAAAAATGATAGATACATCAAGGGGTTGAACCCAGGGCTTAGCAGGGCTATACTACCTTATGCTGACAGAACTTTTGATCAAGTGATAGATTTGGCTCTGAAGATTGAGCAGCATGACAAGGAAAGAGATAAGTTCAGGAATTTCAAAAACAATAGTAACAAGAAGAACAAAGGGAAGTACCATCCTTATGATAAGAAGAAAGGAGAGGCAGATGGTAAGAAGGCAGTAGATGCAAAGCCCAATGAAGCCAAAAGAAAAATAGTTTGCAACCATTGTGGGAAAGAAGGCCATATTAAGCCAAGATGCCCAGAGCTTAAAGGGGGAGCTTTCAAATGCTATCTATGTGGGAAGGAAGGGCATATGAAAAGAAATTGCCCAGAATACAAGCAACAAGGGAAAGTGGCAAACCTGGAAGGTAGGGGCAAGGCCATAAGTGAGGCTAATGCTGAAAACCATGGTCAAGTGGAAGGTACACTATTTATTTGTACCATACCTTTAGCTGTAATATATGATACCGGGGCAACCCACTCACTCATTTCCCATGAAATAGTTAAAAGGTTGAAAATGAACTGCAAATTGGCTGAAATACCTCTGTTAATACAAAGCCCTTTAGGAAGTTCTAGTGTATTAGATATGATCTGTGTGGATGTGAATTTGAACATAGGAGGAAACACATTTGTTTCCAATTTATATGTTCTAAATTTCCCAAATATAGGAGTTATATTAGGGGCAGATTGGCTAAGACAATTCAAAGCCATAATTGACCTAGATGCATCCACCATTTCACTACAAAATTCTAAAGGCCAAAGGGTTACAATTCTATGTGAACCTATCAAAGAAAACAGTCTAAATCATTTAATTGAATTAGAAAATAATCCCAAGGAAATAGCTATTAATGAAATCCCCATAGTTAAAGAATACTTGGATGTATTTGGGGAAGTAAAAGGTGTTTCACACCATAGACCTGTTGAATTCCAGATTAACCTTATGCCTGGGGCTAGCCCAGTTATCAAAAAGCCTACAAGGATGGGGCCAAGTGAATTAAAAGAGCTAAAGAACCAGCTGGAAGAATTAGAAGCCAAGGGGTTTATAAGGCCAAGTAATTCATGCTGGGGTGCTCCTGTAGTATTTGTTAAAAAGCATGATGGTACTTTAAGAATGTGTATAGATTATAGAGAATTAAACAAAGTAACCATCAAAAACAAATACCCATTACCCAGGATAGATGATCTCTTTGATCAACTCAGTGGAGCTAAAAGTGTTTTCTAGGCTAGACTTGGCATCTGGGTTTCATCAGATGAAGGTTGAGGAATCAAGTGTTAAATATACAGCATTCAACACAAGATATGGATTGTATGAGTTTCTGGTTATGCCATTTGGGCTAACAAATGCCCCTTCTTACTTTGTAGACCTAATGAATAGGATATTCAGAGACTACTTAGACAAGTTTGTTCTGATTTTTATAGATGATATTTTAATCTACTCTAAAACAATAGAGGAACATGAGAACCACTTACATTTGGTCTTATCTAGATTAAGAGAAAAAGATTTGAAAGCAAAATTCTCTAAGTGTGTGTTCTGGCAAGAGGAAGTACACTTTCTTGGACATGTTGTCTCTGCTAGAGGAATTTCTGTAAACCCCAATAAGATAGTAGCAATCCAAGCATGGAAGAAGCCTAACAATGTTAGTGAAGTAAGGTCATTCATGGGGATGGCAGGATACTATAGGAGGTTCATACAAGGATTTTCTAAAATAGCAATGCCACTCACTAACCTGACTAGGAAGAACCAAAAGTTTATATGGACTGATAAGTGTGAACAAGCTTTCACCCAGATCAAGGAGGCTTTGGTAAAATCACCAGTGTTGAGAGTACCAGAAGGCAATGAGGGATTGGTTGTATATACAGATGCATGTGGGTCAGGGCTAGGGGCTGTGTTGATGCAGCAAGATCAGGTCATAGCCTATGCATCTAGACAACTAAAACCCCATGAAACTAGATATGCAACTCATGATCTTGAGTTGGCAGCAGTAGTTTATGCCTTGAAGCTTTGGAGGCATTATTTATTGGGTGCAAAGTTCATTTTATACACTGATCACAAGGCCTTAAAGTATCTCTTTTCACAAAAAGATTTAAATATGAGACAACACAGATGGGTTGAATTTCTTGCTGCTTATGACTTAGATATACTTTATACACCAGGCAAGGCTAACAAAGTGGCAGATGCATTGAGTAGGCAGCATGCAAAAATGGCCATGTTAATGATGGAGGAGTTTAGAGACTTGACCATGCTCACTGATTTGGAAATAGATGAGAGCAGTGGGATAAGTATGGAGATAATTGAGGAAGAAAAGAGTAAAGGAAGGTTAAGTTTAATTACTTTACAATCAAATTTGGCCTTGAAGGTGGCAAAAATGCAAGAAGAAGATCAAGACTTAGCAGAAAAGAAGTCTCTCCTATTAAAGAAGGAGGAAGTGAAGGATTATCACATAGATGTAAAAGGATACTTAAGGTACAAGGGAAGGATATGTGTCCCAAACATCATAGAATTGAAAGAAGAAATCCTTAATGAGTACCATAGGAGCAAATATTCCATACATCCAGGCAGCACCAAGATGTACCAAAACTTAAAAAGGGACTATTGGTGGAAGGGAATGAAGTCTGATGTAGCCAGATATGTTGCTAAGTGCATGGTTTGTCAACAAATAAAAGCTGAGACCCAAAGACCTTCAGGGTTATTGCAGCCACTTAGCATACCACAGTGGAAGTGGGAAGACATATCTATGGATTTCATAGATGGCCTTCCTAGATCCAAGAGGGGAAATACAAGTATTTGGGTGATTGTAGATAGGCTGACTAAAGTAGCCCACTTCATACCAGTGAAAGCAGACAGAAATGCACCTAGGTTAGCCCAAACTTTTATGAGAGAAGTGGTAAAACTGCATGGTGTTCCTAAAACTATAGTGAGTGATAGGGATACAATCTTCACTTCAAGATTCTGGAAGAGCTTCCAAGAAGCTATGGGGAGTGAATTGTGCCTAAGCACTGCTTATCACCCCCAATCAGATGGGCAAACAGAAGTGGTAAACAAGATTTTGGAGGATTTGCTTAGGGCATGTGTGTTAGACTTTGGAGGAAATTGGGAGGACCACCTCCATTTGGCTGAGTTCACATACAATAATAGCCACCAAAGCACAATTGGAATGGCACCCTTTGAAGCCCTATATGGAAAGCCATGTCTATCACCTATGTGTTGGGCTGAGGCAGGAGAGAAAGCTATCCTAGGGCCAGAATATGTCAAGGACATCACAGAGAAAATAGGACTGGTGAGAAAGAGGATGGCAGTAGCTCAAGATAGGCAAAAGAAGTATGCTGATGCAAAGAGGAAGTCAGTGGAATTCAAAGTAGGTGATTATGTCTTCATTAAGGTTTCACCAATGAAGAAAGTCTTGAGATTTGGCAAGCAGGGGAAACTCAGACCCAGATATGTTGGACCATACAAGATTTTGGAGAGGATAGGCTCACTAGCCTACAAGCTGGAGCTTCCAGAGAAGATGAGTGCAATGCACAATGTGTTTCATGTGTCACAACTAAGGAGATGGGTACATGACAAGGAGGAAATCTTAGAAAAGCCTACTGAAGTTCAGATTAATCCAGATCTAATCTATGAGAAAGAGCCAGTGGGAATTGTGGCAAGGGAAGAAAAGAAATTAAGAAACAAGACATTGAAGCTTGTAAAAATTCAATGGAGTATAGATCCTAGTGATTGTACTTGGGAGCTAGAGGATAAAATCAGGATGGATTACCCTAGGCTCTTTGCAAATTTAAAAGGTAAATTCTTAGATTACTAAGAAAATTTGATATGTATGATAGACAGTGACTATTTAAATTGCTCATGCATATTTGAATGATTTTCCTAAGAGAGTAGGAGTACTCAAAGAATATGTTGTAAATTGTGAGGGCACAATTCCTAAAAGGAGGGGTGATTGTAATACCCCAAGATTTTGAGGAAAATTCTTTTAATAAATGATTAAAATTCTGGGGGAAAATCAGAATTATTATATAGGTGGGATTTTCAGTGGTGCAAGGTTGTGTGCATGTGTGCACGTGCACACTAGTTATGGCACTAAGAGAAAATCCAGAATTCCTGAATAATAAAACAAGGAAGGAAAACATTTAGATAAAATGTTTTAAATAAAGAAAATATAGACCTAGACATGAGTATTAAAAATTCCTGAGGATGTGTGTATATAAATATATCTATATATATATGCCTATGTATGACTTGTCTGAAAATTGAGGCAGAAGAGAACATTGACTTATAATGAATAAGTGAAATTTTTATTTGAATAATAGGTGTAGAAATGCACATAAGTATGCACATGTTTTCTGCAAATAAAAGGTTAAAGTTAAATTAACACCCATAGTTGTATAAATGTATATTTATATCCAGATATTATTTGAGCAGAAAATAAATAAAGGAAGCACTAAAACAGTAAGAACCAAAGTGCAAGAAAGAAAATGTACATAGGCAGAAAATAGAAAGTCACACCATTATCATGTTTGAAGTAAATATAATAAAAATACTTAAAGTTATCACTTTCTGAAAAGAAAGGAAAATAGGCACAATTTAGTCTTGTTTTAAAATATTGGCCGGGATATTAAGGGATTAGGAAGGAGGGAATATGCAATGCCAAATGCATGATTCTGATCTGGGCTAAAATAGGGATTTTGCATCACTCAAAACCCTAGACAGAACCCTTATTTATACCAAGAGCCCAATCAGAAAACTGCTCTCTCACTAATTAATTAACCTAAGGAAGAAGAGGAAGATAAGGCTAAAGATTTGAAGGGTTTTCTGGTTTAAGTTTGTGTAAGCACTTAGGTGAGTATCCTCACTCATATACATGGCATTAAGACCTGGGATTAGGCAGCCAAGCTTTTATATGTTATATTTTGCATGTTTTGATTTACAAACTATGTTGGCTGCTGATGGTTTCATGAATGTTTGATGAGATATGATCTACTATGCTGGATGTTTAACTTTGTTATTCTATTTTCATCTCTGTATATTATACCAAAACCTTAAGGAACATATAACAGAGTATTTGTAACTAGTTTGAATAATGGCTTAAGACAAAGAATGAAAAGATAAAGAAAACTATGAGCTGCATATACATTGGTATGGTGCTGAGGCTTGAAATAATTGGTTAAGGGTGCAATGGAGTTTTTCTCTATAAGTGCTGAGCCCTAAACTAAACAGAAACTTACAAGCCTAAAAACTATGTTTAAACAAGATTGAAAATCTGGCTAAATATAGTTGCTTGAAAAATCAAAATAAACTCAATAGAGCCATGTATTTATTCTCAGTTGCAAACATTCTGGTATATGCTTGAGTAGGGTGTTTCTATGATAGATAATGTGAGATGGAATGACTGGGGTGTTATATCTCTAGAAAGTAACCTTTAACTTGCTTGCAATATCATGGCTGCAAGGTAACTAGTATGTTTCATGAGTACAGGTGGTATGTACACCTAGCTATCATTGATAGAATGAACATAAATACACTTAGTGATATAACTAAGGATTTTGTGCCAAGAAGGCTGCTGGAATGCTTGTCCTATTTGAAGTAGACAAGTTGGCACATGGCTTGTTTAAGTCCTGAGATCTTTGTGCCATAATGTTAATTAGTTCATGGCAATGTGTCCCTTTGATTCCTTATAGCAGATGAGGCCAGGAATTTATAAGAAAAAGAAAAGGCAACCTAGTAGTTCCAGATAAAAGTTGTTTTGTTGCATATGTTTGCTCTTATGTATTGTACATGATAATACCTGTCAAGTATGCAAAGTATATTTATGCTGTATCCTTAGCTTAATATCATGGATATGTTAGAAATGCTCACACCAGATCATAGATCTGACCCTTATTGCTCATGGCACATGGGGGTGTCTCATTTATAATGGGGCAGCCACTAATGCTTTTGCAGGTTATGATGGAGCTAAGTAAGCAAGATTAAAAAGATATGGGATAGAGGATGCTAAGATAATTAGAAATAAAAGCTAGAGTGTGTTAATTCATGCATGTATTCCCTGATTGATATGGCTATCTAAATGTATTAAGTAGGAAGAACTTGTAAGAGACATGTGCTATGTTGTTTCTGGTTATTTCTGATTTGATATGAACTAAGAATATTGATGTTGAACTGATTTGAAAACCTATTTGCTAAAGTTGTTTTGATTTAGAGGAAAAACCTGGATTTTATAAGCATAATCATTTTATGTTGATTTCAATTAATCCTGAGTTCTTTTAAAAAGAATGTAGATATACAGAAAATTATATTGGGAATACCCAGAAAAGAATTAAACTGCTATATCTTCAATTTATGATATTGACATAAGTCCAAATGCAAGAAAAAGTGTTTATACCCTGAAGATGTATTTTTAAAAGAGAAGTATGATTAGGAAGAATGATATATATCTGATCACAAAATGTCTGATTCATACAAATATATATACATGCTTTTGGAAAGAAAAGGTATCAATGTTTTTGTATAATCTGGGTTGTAATAATGCAAGCAAAAGAATGGCCAGAGTAACCACAGGGTTAGGCCATAGGTCAGGCCAAATGTTTCACTTCAGATCAATGAAGCAAGGGAACATTTGAGCTCAGTTTTCTGGAAAATGAACAAAGACCCTGACATGTACATGTATATCTGTGTACATGTAGATATTGGGCAAAAATATAGATGTAAATTCTTAAAACAGATGAAAGAATGGGTTTTAAAAATAGTTATGCAAGAAAAATTGTTTTGTATGTTAGGTTATAGCCAAAAATTAAATATATATGTACAATTATAGGTAGGTATCAGATTTCAGCCATACAGGAGAAAATAAAAAGAAAAACAAAAATTGTGTTTGAACCGACCAGCATAGTACTCGAACTAGTGACCTTGCATGAATAAGTTAGGCGCGTTTCCATTACGCCTAGATGTTGCTTGTGTTCACTTA
The DNA here is from genome assembly GCA_030737815.1 of Allium fistulosum. Taxonomy (NCBI): domain Eukaryota; kingdom Viridiplantae; phylum Streptophyta; class Magnoliopsida; order Asparagales; family Amaryllidaceae; genus Allium; species Allium fistulosum. The sequence continues at coordinate 76,166,691 of CM060908.1, read as the reverse complement.
GGATCCACTTTCTTTTAACCTGAGTTTGATAATATTCAGACTTTAAGATAATCATCCATATTATAAGCTTGCTTTCCACTGATCATTGCTTGGTTATTTCTTAATTATAATAACAGTTTAAGGTACATATTTCCAGGGGACACTATAGTCAAAAATCTGGATACATTAAGTTTTAATTTAAAAGGGAATTTATCACATTTATGCAAATTTAAAAAGGATTTCTACTTATTATTATGCTCTGATTCAAGTAGAATATAACATAGATATCTTCATATATGTATGTTAAAAATGATTTAGAATTAAAACAATATTTCTATATTGTGAAAGATCCTGGATATATTTTTGTTTATTAGAGAAAAGAAAATGACCCTGGGAAATATATTTGTAATAGATGATATATCTATATATCATCTCTAAAATATATTTGTAATAGATGATATATCTATATATCATCTCTATTGTAAAAAAAAAAATCACCAATAAAATTAGTGTGTAAATAGGAGGGTCATTTCACTATGCTCACAAGTGTTGGACAGGCAAAGGGAAAAAGGTTGCTGACAAGAAGGAAGTGAGATGCTTCAACTGTGATCAGGTTCGACATTATAAGAACCAATGCTAGGAACCTGCCAAGGATGGAAAATGCAAGATTTTTCAACCAGCTACCTCAAGACCAACAGCTGGGGAGAAAGGAAAAGCTATGTTGGGAGGTATGTTTTGATACATGGTGTGTCAGTTAGAGTTCTATTTGATACTGGTGCATTGCATTCCTTTATATCACATAGATAGTCTTAACCTAGAACCCTCAGACCTAGTCACTTCCTAAATGGTTCTGAATCCGATAGGAAGGTATGCGACTCTTGGGATGAGATGTGACCACTTAGATTTTGAATGGTTAGATGATATATTTGCTTGCAGTTTGCATGTATTTGATTTCGTAGGGTTTGGAATTATTTTGGGTATGGATTGGTTAAGTAAATATGATGCTAGGATATTTTGCCATGATAGGAAAATATCACTTAGACACCCTAGTTGTAGTGATCGGATTATATACTCCGTAGAATACCCTAGTTTTGAGGTAAGTGCTTCGTTGGGTGTTATGGAGGCAGAAGACGAGTTGAATCGATTTTTCGTTGTTAGAGAATTTGCAGATGTCTTTAAGCCCATAGTAGGACTACCGCCGAAATGGGCCATTGAGTTTTGGATAGATTTAGTACCAGGAGCAGAATCGCTGAGTAGATCACCAAGCAGAATGACACTTACCGAGATGAAGGTGCTAAAGATGCAGTTGGTGGATTTGAAAAGTAAGAACTTTCTTAGACCAAGCAGTTCACCTTAGGGAGTAGTTGTAGTGTTTGCAAATAAACAGTTAGGATCACTAAGGTTGTGTACAGATTATCTTAAGTTGAATGAGAAGACAATAAAGAATCGATATCTGTTACCTAGAATTGACGATTCGACCAGTTGAGTGGAGCCAAAGTATTTTCTCGGTTGTATTTAGCAAAAGGGTTCCATAAGCATAGGGTAGCAGAGGATAGTATTCCTTTGACGGCGTTTAGGACCAGATATGGATTGTATGAACGGTTAGTGATACCGTTTGGACTAACTAATGCGCCAGCAATTTTCATAGACTTGATGAACATGATCTTCTGGGAGCATCTTGGCAAATTTGTGTTAGTGTTCATAGACGACATTTTGATATACTCTAAAGATGAAAGAGAGCATGAAGTTCAACTTAGAGTGGTGCTTGAGACGTTGAGGCAGCATCAACTGAAGGTGAAATTTTCGAAGTGTCATTCCTGGAAGAAGGAAGTAAAATTTCTTTATCATGTAGTCTTAGAGAGAGGGTTGTCCGTAGATCCGGCTAAGATTAAGGTGGTGAATAATTAGAAGAGACCCGACATAGTGACTGAGATAAAGAGTTTTCTTTGATTAGCTGGTTATTATCGGAGATTCATTAAGGATTTTTCACGGATAGCGACACCGATGACTAAGCTAACTCGAAAAGATGTGAAGTTTGTCTGGACTAATCAGTGTGCGGAGGCATTCCAGAAATTGAAACACTTATTGACTAATGCACATGTGTTAGTTGTTCCATAAGGGAATCGGGACTTAGTTGTGTATATAGATGCATGTGGAACATGGTTAGGAGCTGTGTTAATGCAAAGAGGTAAAGTGATTGCCTATGCTTCTCGACAACTCATATCGCATGAAGTTAGATACCCAACTCATGATTTGAAATTAGCTGCAGTAATTTTCACATTTAAGGTGCGGAGACATTAACTTTTGGGAGAAAGATTCGAGTTTTATACGGATCATAAGTCACTGAGATATTTATTCTCCCAGTAGGAGTTAAATATGAGACAACAGAGGTGTTATAGTTTTTAGCCGCTTATGACGTTGATATAGAGTATACACCAGGAAAAGGAAATAAGGTTGCAGATGCACTTAGCAGGAAACATCAGAATGTAGTATTGGCAATGGTAGCTAAGTGAAAAGATTTAGAAACATTGGCTACATGTAGAATACAATGCAAAATCTGAAGCCAATTCTAGTAAAGAAACTGCTATGTTGTCATGTTTAGAAGTTCGACCGGTGATGATCGAAAGGATTGCTTCTAAGCAAAGGGAGGATCCATTATTAGCTGAACGGATTAGAAAGTTAAGGAATAGAACAGAGAGCGATGACTTGAAATATTTCAGCCTTGACCAGAATGGGTAGTTGATGAAGAAAGGAAGACCGTGTGTTCCGAATGTGGGAAACGTTAGGATGGAAGTTCTTCGAGAATGTCATCGTTCAAAGTTCACCATTCATCTGGGAGGATCTAAGATGTATCAGGATATGAAAAGGAGTTTCTTCTGGGAGGGTATGAAGGGAGATGTAGGCTTATAGGTGAGGCAGTGTTTGAACTGTCAACGTGTAAAAGATGAACATTAGAAACCAAGTGGGTTACTTCAACCTTTAGATGTTCCAGTCTGGAAATGGGATTCTATCTCAATGGATTTCATAGATGGGTTGCCAAGGTTGAATGGAGGAAATGAGAGTATCTGGATTATAGTGGACAGATTGACCAAGAGTGCCCATTTTGTTCCAATTAAGTCAACAAAGATGGCACCTATTTTAGCTAAGTTATTCATGAAGAATATAGTTAGACCACATGGAATTCCTAGTAGTTTAGTAAGTGACAGAGATTCCTTATTCACTAGCGAGTTCTGGAAGAGTCTATAAGAGACTTTAGGTACCAAGCTCAAGATGAGTACCGCTTACCATCCGCGGACAGATGAGCAAACAGAAAGAGTGAACAAAGTCATAGAGGATTTGATAAGAGCTTATGTGCTAGACTTTGGAGGATCATGGGAAGACCACATATACTTAGTCGAGTTTTCGTATAACAACAATTATCAGACTAGTATAGGGATGGCACCGTTTGAAGCTTTGTATGGAAAGCCATGCAAATCTCCCGTTTGTTGGATTGAGACCGGGGATAGGTTAGTTCTTGGTCCAGATTTGGTTAAAGAAGCTGCAGAAAAGATTGAGTTAATTCAAGCTAGAATGAAGGAAGCTCGGTCTAGGCAGAAGAGTTATGCTAATAGGAGACGGAAAGACTTAGAGTTCTCAGTTGGAGATCATGTTTTCATCAAGCTATCACCGATGGAAGGTGTAATTAGATTTGGAAAATCAAGAAAACATGCACTAAGATTCGTTGGACCATTTCTTATTATAGAAAGATCGGGAAACTCGCATATAGAGTAGAGTTATCAAATAGTTTGGCAGGAGTCCACAATGTTTATAATATTTCTCATCTAAGGAAATGTATTCGAGATCTAGAAACTACTATTACACCAACTATTTAGATGATCTAGTAGTGGAACCGGATATGACTATAGTTAGGAAACCAGTTCGTATGGTCGCGAGAGATGAGAAGAGACTAAGGAGCAAAACGGTCAGATTAGTCAAAGTCCAGTGGAGTAACAACGAGAGAGACTATACTTGGAAAACTAAGAGCAGGATTAGAGATACTTATCCTAAATTGTTTGACGGTATGTTTTACCTTTATGTTTGATTGTTGTGAGTACCTTATCGTAATTTTGAGGACGAATTCTATAAGGTGGCGAGTCTATAATGACCCTAATTTTGACTAACATTATTTAGAACATTTAATTAGATAAATTAAATAAAATAATGTAGAAGATTAAGGGATTGAGATTCGTTAATTAAAAAGGTACCATGCCTTAATGAATGAATAAGAAAACGAGAATTAAAATTAAGTAAGTAGGAGGAATATGATAAGGGAAAAATAGGAATAGTCTTTATTCTTATACCACAAACCCTTCTACCCTTCATTTCTCATTCATTTCAATGTTCACAAACGAAACTAAAACCCCCAAAGAGCTCGGCCGGCCACCATTAAGAGGAATCAAAAAGAAGATAAGCTAGGAAACAAGTAGAAAGCTTGAAGGAATTAACCAAAGGACAAATCTCAACCTTCTTGACATCGCGCTGAGGTGAATAATTTGATTTACATCTCACTTTTGTTGATGATTTTGGTTTCAACGTTTGACTTGAATTAATTTTGCCAAGAATACGCCATGTTATGTTGTTTGAATGGATATATATATATATGTATATATATGTATGTATGTATGTTTGTTGGTGATTTATGGTGTTTCATATAGATTTTATGACAAGTTTTGGATTGGAAAACCTATTAAACGACATCCAAATGACTTGCATTTTTTATATATGGTCGAAAACATTATTTTTGAATTGGGTTTTAAGTTTTATAATTTTCTAAGTTATTGTGGATTTATTATGAACTCTCTATGAGGGAAAATAGCTAATATTGGGTTTAAATTATTTACGGCAATTATATTGATTTTGGGTCTGAAATTTTAATATGTTAGAGAACATAATAAAAGTGAATTATGGTGATTTTGGGGAATTTTCTTAGGTATTTTATTAGAGCTTTAAAATTATTTAAGTTAAGGGACTTAAATGCTTTATATGTTTATTCAAGGAGAATGGCTTATTTGTTAAAATATTTTATTTGATAATTTCTAAATTCGGTAGCACTTTTAGAAAATGATTTTCACAAATGGCAACCAATTATGTTTTGACAAATAAGCCAAGTTAGGTGACAAGAAATTACATTTAAAGGCTAAAAATCAGTTTTGCTTGGATTTACTACTTCGCCACTTCCATCTGTTAGCGTTCGACACCATACCTCCGCCAAAGAACCCATTCGAAACCAATGCACAAGGTATCAAGTAATTGATGCGTAGTGCATTGGAGAAAGGTGGAAGGTACAGTGTCCAAACCCTATTTTCGAAGGGGTAGAAGCTATTCTTAATAACTTTGAATTACTTTTGTTTATAAATGATGCTTTCGAAGGGGTTGAAGCCAACTATATTAGCTTTTGAATCAATCCACTTGCCTTTGTATTAGAAAAGGCTTTCGAAAGTGTTGTCGCCTTTTTTTTTTAAAAGAAGCTTTCGAAGGGATAGCCGCTTTCAAACTTATTCAAAACCTAGATGCCACATTCATGCCTTTCGAATCAATGCATTCGAAAGGGTGCTTTCGCCTTTGTACTTTGAATCCACCTTCTCAATGCTTTCGAAAGGGTCATGTTGCTGTTTTCAAAATGGTTTTGGGGGCAATGGTTTCGAAAGGGTGGGTTTTGAAACTATCCTCTTTCTTTTACTTAGGATCAATGCTTTCGAAAGTAATGTTTTCGCCTTTCTTCTTTTATGACCCTTAGTTATACTAAATATTAAACCCAAAGGTTTCAAAAAGAGTTATTTTAAATGGTTTCGAAGCAATGTTTCCAAAAACCTTTACTTGAACCCAATGCTTTCGAAAGGTATATAATATGTGTTTCGAAAGAGAGATCCCCAATGTTTTCGAAAGGCTTATTTAAGTGTTTGAATGGAGGGTTTCCAATGCTTTTGAAAGGCAAGTTTAAATGGTTTTGAAAGAGGATGTCTAAGGTTTTAGTAAAGCTTTCGAAAGGATTGTTCTCAATGATTTTGAAAGGCATTGTTTAAAGTTCTTAAACAAGGGTTTCAAAGGTTTTACCTTGGCTTCATGGCCTAAAGCCTTTTTAAGTTAAAAAAGGGTTTCAACTTACTTTGAAGGGACAGATAATCCCATTGATTAGATTTCATTAACGTTGTTTTGTGTAAAGTATATGTCATGGCATAATTATTTTGAGTAAGGCAAAGTATATGATTTCCTTCTTTTATAAAGACATGATTTCAAGGGTAAATCATTTGTAAAAGTTATTTACAAGGAAAAGAAACTTTAACAGGGTAGTTAATCCTAAGTATAAAACAGGAAATAAAACATGAATAGGGTAGTTAACCCTAAGGTTATGAGTCAGATATTAGGAGACCAGATGGGACTGGTGTAGGGTCGCGCCCTATACTTTAACTATTAGCCCCTAGCTAAAATAACTCTAAAATTCCAGTGTGTAGGGCTTTGTCATAGGTGGGACTAAAATGAGGTTACACACAGAAGGGAATATACAGAGTAAAGATAGGTTATTGGTGAGCCAGTAGAACCTTTAGGATCAGTTGACCCTAAAAGAAGATAGTTAAGGGCAGATCGCCCAATATTGTGTTTAACAGAAGTTAAATTGCTGATTATGTTTGGTAGGCCCGAGTCAGCTAATGGTTAATACTTAGCCAGATAAAACTATAGTGTGGACAGATGGTCCATTGATTTCCTACTTATTTTGCATATATGTACTTGTTATTATTGTTATATAATCTATTTGATTGTAGGATTTTGATTTGCAAAAGATACGCTTTTCAAAGGATATTAGTGAGGGGAAACCCGTTCTGCTAAGCGGTGTGGTCTCACTTAATATCAGTAAATCGAGATGTAATAGTATTATTCACACCAGGCTTTATGTCTAACTCGAAGTTTATGTTTTCCCCTTAAATTTTCAGGTGCTCAAAATTAATTTGAGTAAATTAAGAATTAAGGATTTTCAAGTTTAGTAGGTTGGACAAATAAGCTTCCGAAGACGTGCAGGAGGCAAAGTTAGTTATGTAGGAGCTATTTAATAGTATTTCCGCTGTGATGTATTTATGACTGATATGTCTATCTTGTACTATGATCATCCAAGGTGGCATCTTCATATGTCGCTTTTGGCGTAACTTGTAATAATTATATTGATCAAAACCTGGGATTCATTTTAGGATTATGTGATTGAATATGGAATATTGTTTTGCAATGTAATCAGAAAAGTTTTTTTCAAAATCTGTGATTTTATTTCATATTCATGTGGTTTGATATTATGGATACCATTAACATAACCGTATTTTGTCACTGAAAGTTAATACTATAGATGACTACAGCATCTGCAGCGCTTAGCTTCAGGCCTCAAAGTAAGGGATGTTACACTACTTTCCTACCAAATGCATCTCTAATGCACGACATATCAACTGTGGGTCACCACAAATAAGCATCACCATTTTTTACATTGTCCACCCAAATCACAACGAGAGAAGGACCCAGCGGAATGCCATTAACAATATGTTCTGGATCACTGGCGTAGATTATTCCTTCGACAACTACCCCCTCACCCTTATTCCAACCATAAATCTTTCATTTGTGGTCTTTGGCGTTGCTGTTACTCTAAAAAGCACAAGTGTAAATCAAGATTTTAGTGATTAAGTGAAAATATTGTACATGACATACTTCTAAATTAATGTTATGGAAAAGCTACGAGATTATTGTGAATCGTAAAATTTACTGTACCAACTTCATTCAAGTGTCCCCGTAGCACCATTTAATGCAATTAGTTGGCCATACTACTGCCTTATTCTCAACGTCTGCTAATAGTGACATATCACGCGTAGGCTTCCACAAATAAGCATCTGATTTATCTACATAATCTATAACAATGCTTTAGCACTTGGTCCAATACGAATGCCACTGACATCCTCATTTGGGTCAGTGGACAACACTCTCCCTTCGGCAACCACTTTAGAAGTTCCATTCCAATTCAACAGCGAACATACGTTGTCATTGCTCTACAATTATTCAACCGAAAATATTACTGGATCAAAAACTAAAATCCAAATGTTGTTTCTTCAGTAATATAATCATTTTTACTAAATCTGGTGTGCTTCCTTCTTTTGAACTGTCTTTGCCCTATGCCCAAGCACTAATATTAGGATACGCTGCTAGAATTGTGTTCATAGACATAGGGCCAAGACCGATGTATATGAAAAAAAGTACCGATATGTTAGTGGGTGATGTTAAAAATAGCCAAGTTTAGACATCGATTTATAGCTAATGTCTATACATACATCCGAAATCAGTTTTAAACTTATTAGTGATGTAAATACATATCGCTTCTTCAATCAGACACGATGTTATTGAATATCATATATATCGGTTTGATATAGTTTGTAACGACCCGATATTTTGGACCATTCGCATCCGCACATGTCGGACTTGAATAATTCAAAATACCGCGTTGTTAATTTAAATTTGGAAAAACTGAACATATACAGTAAATAAATAATCACAGATCACAGACACAAAGTAATAAATGCAGCGGAAACAAAAGAGATAGTAGTTCATGAAGCTACTATATAAATATATAAGTTACATCAGAGTTAAACCAGATACAACGGAAGAGTAACACGATACATCAGATACAAATCAGAATACATCACTGGAATCATCGAATACTGAAAGCAGAATAGATGGCTGGATCTTCAAGCAAAGCTCCAACTCCAAAGGTGAGTCTCGAATACTGGTACACTTAGTCTGACCCGAGCGTAAAGCAAAACACGAAACACTCGAGTCAGGATTAACATTCTTATATCAATAAATCCAACTCAAGTGAAATAGCAACTGAAATACAAGTAACTCAAAGGATGTTTGGAATAACCATCCTTTAAGGATCCGTTAAACTATCTACTAGGTAGTAATGTACGATAAGTAGATAATGTCTATCAGTAATATAAGATATCAAAATAGTGTTAAGGCGTTACCATTATCCCCCTTAACACATTTTATATAAGCGTTATAGTCTATACAGCACTGTAAACTCCACCGTAAACTAGTGGGATATCAGGGAGTACTCCATAGGTATAACACAAAACAAATCATAGTGGTCGCGTATAGGGATACAAGTATGATAAGGCGCATGAGGCAATACCCAAGGTATTGATACTACTGTTTGCCTGATCCGGACTGGTGAGAACGCATCGCCGCAGCGATCGCAACACCGTGAAACAACACTCCCAAAATCAAGGGTGCACCAATCGACAACAAGTAATGAGTAGTTCGAAGAAGTGTGTTCACTTGATGTGACGACCGCCCATGACCCCTGCACTGAACCTAGAGAAAATGCGTAGTAAAGTGTGCCAGGCGACCATGGACGATTGTCAGGGTAGATTAAAACAGCAGAATCTATCGTATTACTCACAGCGCATGGGCAAAATACAATAGAACAAATATATAGTGAAGCTTCACAGAATAGAATCTCATCAATAAAACTTCATAATAGTTGAATACAAACATCTGAATAGTCAATACAACAAGCCTCACTACATATCACTCAGAGAATACAAAGCAGCGGAACACCCGGTACATATAGTAAGAAGTAATATGCAATACTCCAGCTCGTCTTCGCCATCAGCATCGTGGGAAGCAAGAACAGCACCTGTCACCTGCTACCTAGTCTGCCCGTCCCAAAATGGACGAACAGCCCAAGGCAATAAGAGTTAAACATAAAGCCTTGAGTCAGACAACAGCCTTAGTGAGCAGTAAATTAACTAACAACATACCAAAAGAGCATAAAGGAAAAGGAATAGGAATACAACCCTCCCACTCCAACCTCTTTCTACAGTGATAGCCCCCAGACACACACTAAGTAGAAGCCAACATAGCAGAGCATACAATGTAAAGTAAAGCAATTATCATTCGAGTCAAGGGCGATGTTTTCCAAGCACAAACCCCTAAGGCCTAAACCAAGATCAGATAAGCACCCAGAAAATACCGCTCTTGAGACCGAATGACGATACAACCAAACATCCATGACTCTGGCTATCACTGTTATCATTGCTTCGATATCACCGTTAATTGAATGACCGGCACATTCTTTCAGCCATCCGTCAAGGGCTAATGGAAACCCCGGTTCTAGACATTACTCCCGCACGTCGTCGTGACCCGTGCCTAGGACTATCGAATCTGCCCAGAGTACTTGACTACCAATCAGTAGCCTTCAGGGACTATCGAATCTGCCCAACGTACTCTTGCTTTGAGCATGCTAGAACCTTCAACAACGATGAGATCTCAGCCTTCTAGTCATCCTCCTCGACGACTATTTCCATACTAGCTCAAGCGCCTCTCGAGCAAACCATTATTCTCTAACTCGAACCATTTCAACGAGTTATCAACATGCTTGGAATGATCCCATCTGGATTAGACCAAGACTATCTCATATCATGCCTCGCTTCATCACATCCTCGCAAAGCTTTATCTCAACATCATCATCATCGAATCTATGCATAAGAGCTTCATCACCCGCTACATATGCCACGAGCAGCTTTCCCAATTCAAGAGCCTTTCTCTTAGCTTTTGAATCATCTTCGGTCTAAATCAAGTCATAAATCATCTAATTCATAGCAATCAATCAAGTCAAACATTAATCCAAGTAAACAATCATTCAAATATGATCTAAATAGACAATTATAACAATAATGGCAATTCCGTAAATAAAGAGTCCAAAGTCCAACAAGCATGAAAACATGAACAATATCTCTATAATCTTGATGAATGAACTTGCATAGGTTAACATATAGTAAAATGGATGTCAAATCATCATGAACCATGGATCTATATGGATCTATACTTAGGTTTACAAAAATGCATGGAAATCACTACTTTACACCAAAATCAAGCCAACAATCCGATATACTCCTTTGGATCCGTGTGAGAGATAATCACCACTCACCAAATCACCTAAACAACCCTAAAGCAACACACTTCAGATCTGGACAACGAAGGATCTCACTTGATCTATCACCAATCCGCTTCAAACGATGAAATCTCACTTCAATGGATGAAGATCTTCAATTTAAGCTCTTCAATCTTTGATTTGATCTTCAATATGGATGGAAGGAATCACTAGATTAGAGTGGAGAAAAAGAAGTGAAGAAGTGTAGAAGTCGAGCTCTCAAAATGCCAGCACTTCGTTGCTTCAAAAATTCCCCTCCCAAAAATGAAGATAACCCGTGTATTTATAGGCAGATTTTAGGTCGTCCGCCTCTTAAGTCGTTGCCGACTTAATTCTCCCTCCGACCTACGACCTAGCAAAATTACCGACCTAAAAACCCACGTGACTTAACAACTCACGACCTAACTTATATGCGCGACTTAACAGGGTCTCCGACCTAACACATAAGCGCATCCATACGCGACCTACCAGACCCACCTGTCTACGACTTACGACTTAGCAGCTTAACTCCTAAGTCGCTCGCGACTTAACACATAGCATATGCATGCGAACCAAGACTCAATGAGTTACGACTTAACAACTAAACTCCTAGGTCGCTCACGACCTAACACTCAGCCAAAACCCAGCGACTTAACGCAGACACACTTCCTTGTGACCTAACAACTCAACAGAGTTACGACCTACGACTTAACAGATAGGCGCATCAATACGCGACCTACTACCTAACTGACTAATGGACTAGCGACCTAACTCTTAGCTAGGATACGACTTATCATCTTAGGTCGCTCACGACCTAATTTCACTAACTCGCTAACTTCTATAGGTCGCAACATTCTATAGGTCGCTATTTATCTTAAGTCGCTGATCCTATAAGTCGTCTACTCCTATAAGTCGCTAACTCTCTTAGGTCGCTCCAACCTCTTAAGTCGCTCCTTCGACCTAATCCTACCTCACGACCTAAGCCATCATACGACTTAACTCCTATATGACTTAACTTCCTTAGGTCGTTGCCGACCTAACTTCCCTAAGTCGTTTCACTCCTTAGGTCGCCAACTTTCTATAGGTCGCCCCCCTTCCTTAGGTCGTCTACTACGACCTAACCAATAATACGACCTATCTTCTATACGACCTAAGACTTAGACTATGGATGACTTATCACAACAATGCAACTAAATGATAACTATTTTTACGATGTTTCGATCCGAAAAAATACGGGTCGTTACATTCTCTCCCCCTTAGGAATTTCGCCCCCGAAATTCCAAACAAATAGAGCAATCAAAGACTATTCTGCATGCCTACCATCCATAGCAATCAACAAACCATGCATCCAATTCTAGCTTAGCATGCAGAATTCTAAAACTTAGAACAAGTTACAATGTCGTTAGATGACACGACACCTTAGGGCCATACCTCGAAGAGTTCAGGATGAGCTGCCTTCATCCTCTCTTCCACTTCCCACATACAGTCGTTATCATCATCACTCCATTGTATCTTGAGCAACTTAACTACCTTCCTCCTAAGTTGTTTCGTGTCGGTTTCCACAACACGAAGCGGCTTACGAGGTCTCTTATCGACTGGATCAACTTCGAAATCTTCACAGCTATCAGCAGAAACCACTGTATTCGAGTCGTGCACACACTTCCGTAGATACGATACGTGAAAAACATTGTGCACACCCGACATCTTCTCTGGTAACTCCAATCTGTAGGCGAGCTTTCCAATTCGCTCAATGATCGGGAATGGTCCAACAAATCTCGGAGTCAGTTTTCCTTTCTTCCTGAATCGAATAACATTCTTTAGTGGAGAAATCTTCACAAAAACCATATCACCAACGTCGAATTCCAAATCCTTACGACGCTTATCGGCATAACTTTTCTGACGATCTTGGGCTGCCTTCATTCATTGCCGAATGATCTCTATGCAATCCGAAGTCTGTCGAATCATCTCTGGCCCAAGCATCAACTTTTCTCCGGTCTCTAACCAACATGTCGGAGAGTTACACGGTCTTCCATACAATGCATCATACGGTGCCATACCAATGCTCGACTGGTAACTGTTGTTATATGAAAATTCCACCAGATGAAGGTGATCTTCCCATGATCCTCCGAAATCCAAAACACAAGCTCTAAGGAGATCTTCCAAAACTCGGTTGACTCTCTCAGTCTGACCATCTGTTTGGGGGTGATAAGCTGTACTCAAACACAACTCGGTTCCCAAAACTTCCTGGAAGCTCTTCCAAAATCCACTAGTGAACAATGGGTCTCGATCGCTCACTATACTCTTCGGAATACCATGGAATCGAACAATCCACTTAACATACAACTCAGCCAACTTTGATGCAGTCCTAGTCGATCGAACAGGAATGAATCTTGCACTCTTAGTCAAACGATCTATGATGACCCAAATCCCTTCATTTTCCGCTCTGGTTCTAGGTAACCTATCGATAAAGTCCATCGATATTTGCTCCCATTTCCATGTAGGAACTTCTAATGGCTGAAGCAATCCACTTGGCCTCTTCTGTTCGGCTTTTACCAACTGGCAGTTCATGCACTTGGAAATAAAATTTCCAACATCCTTCTTCATACCTTCCCAGTAATAGGTTCTCTTCATATCCTGATACATCTTATTTCCACCTGGATGAATTGTTAACTTTGAGTGATGACTTTCCTTCAGAACTTCACTCCTCAATTCATTTATATCGGGAACAACTAGTCGTCCTTGCTTCCGAAGCCAACCTTCTCGATCGACCTCGAATCCTTTATCCTTTTCTGGGTCCAATCCAAATTCCAAATCACGGATAATCTTGACAAGCTTATCGTCTCGCTTTTGGCTCTCGCCAATCCTTTCCACAAGAGTCGGTCTTATCGATAAGTTTGCCAGCATCTCAGGTTCCAATTCACATCTGGGCCTGAAGTCGAATCCAGCTAAATACTCGAGACTCTTCCATTCTGAAAACATGGCTCCCAATCCCGCGTGTCTTCGACTTAATGCATCTGCCACTGCGTTACCCTTTCCCGGAGTATAGGCTATACCAAAATCATATGATGCCAAAAACTCTAACCATCGTTGCTGCTGAAGATTCAAATCCTTTTGGGAGAAAAGATACTTCAACGACTTATGATCCGTAAACAACTCGAATCGAACTCCCAATAGGTAATGTCTCCACATCTTCAGAGCGAAAACAATCGTCGCTAACTCCAAATCATGAGTCGGGTAATTCCTTTCATGCGGCTTCAGTTGTCGACTTGCATACGCAACAACTTTATCCCTCTGCATCAGCACTGCTCCAAGTCCAGTACCACATGCGTCGGTGTAAACCACCATCTCGTCATTCCCACTTGGAATAGTCAAAACAGGAGCACTTGTCAATCGCTCTTTCAGGATTCTGAAAGCTTGCTCACACTTATCTTCCCATCTGAACACTTGGTTCTTCTTTGTCAATCCTGTTAATGGTGCAGCCACCTTGGAGAAGTCTTTGATAAACCGTCGATAATATCCTGCTAATCCAAGAAAACTTCTCACATCAGATGCATTCTTAGGTCTAACCCAATCCTGGATTGCTACCACCTTAGCGGGATCAACCGCTATTCCATTTCCAGAGATAACATGGACTAAGAACCTCACTTCACTCTTCCAGAAGTGACACTTCGAAAACTTAGCCTTCAGCTGATGTTTCTATAAGATTTCCAAAACAATACGCAAGTGCGTCTTGTGCTCTTCTTCAGTTCTGGAATAAATCAGAATATCATCCACGAATACAAGTACGAACTTGTTCAACTGATCTCTGAACACTCTATTCATAAGATCCACAAAATATGCTGGCGCGTTAGTCAATCCAAACGGCATTACCAGCCACTCAAAGAAACCGGATGGTGTCCTAAAGGCAGTCTTTGGCACACTATCCTTAGCCACTCTTAACTGGTGAAATCCCGTTGCCAAATCCATCTGAGAAAACACCTTAGCTTCGTGAAGCTGATCAAACAAGTCATCTATTCTCGGCAATGGATACTTGTTCTTCTTAGTCACCTTATTCAGCTCACGATAATCCACACACAACCTCAGCGATCCATCTGCTTTGGTTACAAACACAACTAGTGCACCCCATTCAGACACACTACGCTGAATGAATCCTTTCTGTAAAAGATCATCAACCTGTACCCTCAACTCCTGCTGTTCCCTAGGCGCCATCCGCCTAAGAGGCATCACAACAGGTCTGGCTCCTTCAACTAGATCTATACGAAACTCGATCTCTCTATGCGGCTGTAACCCTTTGACCTCGTCAAAGACATCCTCGAATCCATTAACGATTGGCAACGATGACAGTCCATCCCGTGGAACAACCAGCGAATACATGAAGCTCATGAAGACGCCTTCTTCATGCTTACATCGTATCACAATCTTTCGCCCCTCCACATTCTCGACTGTCACCTCCAACCTCTCACAATCAACCTTTGTCGCATACTACCTAAGCCAGTCCATACCCAAAATAATTCCGAACCCCGCAAAGTTTAGAACAAAGCAATCACAAACAAAAGAGCAATCATGATTCGATACAATCAGACCACGGCATAACATACACAAACAAGACGAACCCCCAACTGGATTAGTCACAACCAATGGCCTATCAACAATATCCGGTTCTAAACCCAACCGGCCTACAAGTTCGCTACAAACAAACGAATGCGACGCCCTAGTATCAAACAACACTCTAACTGGAACACCACATAGGAAAAGAGTACCTTGAACCACCACACTCTTTCCTTTCTCTTCAGCGGTAGGAGCTTTCGAAGATGATGGAACAGCCCCCAAAGCATAAGCTTGCACAATCTGCTTGTCCTTCCTCGGTTCCGGACAATTCTTCCTGATATGCCCCGGCTTGTCACAGTTGTGACACTTCATCGGTACCTTCGGATTCTTACAATCCCTAGAGAAATGGCCCTTCTGCTGACAATTGTAGCAGGTCACCTCGCCTTTCGGCTTCTTCTGGCCATCCTTACCCTTCTGCTGTTGCTGCTTCCTCTTCTTGTTTCCACCCTGCTGGGGTTTAGACTCTTCCCTGGTCACAACAACAACAGATCCTTCCTTAGGAAACAGATTCTCGTGCTTGAGAGCCTTCTCCACAAGCTTCTCAAATGAATCGTCCAAATGATCCACCAACTGCCTCCCAAGATAACTGTCCAAGCCTGTCACAAACTTCTCGTTCTTCTGATACGAAGATTCAATATACGACCGGGCATACTTGGACAAAGCTTCAAACTCAGAAACATACTCAAGAATTGGTCTTCCTCCTTGCTTGAGCTCCACAAACTTCTTGAACAGAACATACTTCTGAGCTGTAGAAATGAACTTAGCTTCAAATCTGACTTGGAATTGCTCCCAAGTAATCTCTTCCTCCGGAGTATCAATGGTGATAGAGTTCCACCAATCAGAAGCTCTCCCTTGAAGCTGTCTTGATGATAGCTTCCTCTTAGTTGCATCCTCGATTCCCAAATCACCGAAGATCCTTCTACAAGCATCTATCCACCTCTGAACTTCAATGGTTGACTCGGTCCCCAAGAAAACCTTTCCTCCAAGAGCAGTATAGTCCTTACACAACTTAGAAAAATCCACCGGTTTTGGAGTTTGAACTTGAACTCCAACATCTACTGATGGCCCGGAGCTGGCATCCTTATCATGATCGAAGTCATCATTGCTTCGAACATAGCAGCGTAATCAGCAGCCCCCTCAGTAGCACGGCCTTCCCTAGCAGCTGGTCTCCCTCTTCGACTCATTCTCAATATCTATAAAAAGGAATGATTAGCACACCTAGAGAAACAACTGCATAAAGGACTCAAACTCTACTAATCTACTATATTATATATAGTAATCATCCATCAAAATACAATTACGTCTCTCATACGTAGTTATGTCAGCGAGCGTTGGGTAAAATCGATTAACCAAAGCTCTGATACCAAATGTGACGACCGCCCATGACCCCTGCACTGAACCTAGAGAAAATGCGCTGTAAAGTGTGCCAGGCGACCATGGACGATTGTCAGGGTAGATTAAAACAGCAGAATCTATCGTATTACTCACAGCGCATGGGCAAAATACAATAGAACAAATATATAGTGAAGCTTCACAGAATAGAATCTCATCAATAAAACTTCATAATAGTTGAATAAAAACATCTGAATAATCAATACAACAAGCCTCACTACATATCACTCAGAGAATACAAAGCAGTGGAACACCCAGTACATATAGTAAGAAGTAATATGCAATACTCCAGCTCGTCTTTGCCATCAGCATCGTGGGAAGCAAGAACAACACCTGTCACCTGCTACCTAGTCTGCCCGTCCCAAAATGGACGAAAATCCCAAGGCAATAAGAGTTAAACATAAAGCCTTGAGTCAGACAACAGCCTTAGTAAGCAGTAAATTAACTAACAACATACCAAAAGAGCATAAAGGAAAAGGAATAGGAATACAACCCTCCCACTCCAACCTCTTTCTACAGTGATAGCCCCTAGACACACACTAAGTAGAAGCCAACATAGCAAAACATACAATGTAAAGTAAAGAAATTATCATTCGAGTCAAGGGCGATGTTTTCCAAGCACAAACCCCCAAGGCCTAAACCAAGATCAGATAAGCACCCAGAAAATACCGCTCTTGAGACCGAATGACGATACAACCAAACATCCATGACTCTGGCTATCACTGTTATCATTGCTTCGATATCACCGTTAATTGAATGACTGGCACATTCTTTCAGCCGTCCGTCAAGGGCTAATGGAAACCCCGGTTCTAGACATTACTCCCGCACGTCGTCGTGACCCGTGCCTAGGACTATCGAATCTGCCCAGAGTACTTGACTACCAATCAGTAGCCTTCAGGGACTATCGAATCTGCCCAACGTACTCTTGCTTTGAGCATGCTAGAACCTTCAACAACGATGAGATCTCAGCCTTCTAGTCATCCTCCTCGACAACTATTTCCATACTAGCTCAAGCGCCTCTCGAGCAAACCATTATTCTCTAACTCGAACCATTTCACCGAGTTATCAACATGCTTGGAATGATCCCATCTGGATTAGACCAAGACTATCTCATATCATGCCTCGCTTCATCACATCCTCGCAAAGCTTCATCTCAACATCATCATCATCGAATCTATGCATAAGAGCTTCATCACCCGCTACATATGCCACGGGCAGCTTTCCCAATTCAAGAGCCTTTCTCTTAGCTTTTGAATCATCTTCGGTCTAAATCAAGTCATCAATCATCTAATTCATAGCAATCAATCAAGTCAAACATTAATCCAAGTAAACAATCATTCAAATATGATCTAAATAGACAATTATAACAATAATGGCAATTCCGTAAATAAAGAGTCCAAAGTCCAACAAGCATGAAAACATGAACAATATCTCTATAATCTTGATGAATGAACTTGCATAGGTTAACATATAGTAAAATGGATGTCAAATCATCATGAACCATGGATCTATATGGATCTATACTTAGGTTTACAAAAATGCATGGAAATCACTACTTTACACCAAAATCAAGCCAACAATCCGATATACTCCTTTGGATCCGTGTGAGAGATAATCACCACTCACCAAATCACCTAAACAACCCTAAAGCAACACACTTCAGATCTGGACAGCGAAGGATCTCACTTGATCTATCACCAATCCGCTTCAAACGATGAAATTTCACTTCAATGGATGAAGATCTTCAATCTAAGCTCTTCAATCTTCGATTTGATCTTCAATATGGATGGAAGGAATCACTAGATTAGAGTGGAGAAAAAGAAGTGAAGAAGTGTAGAAGTCGAGCTCTCAAAATGCCAGCACTTCGTTGCTTCAAAAATTCCCCTCCCAAAAATGAAGATAACCCGTGTATTTATAGGCAGATTTTAGGTCGTCCACCTCTTAAGTCATTGCCGACTTAATTCTCCCTCCGACCTACGACCTAGCAAAATTACCGACCTAAAAACCCACGCGACTTAACAACTCACGACCTAACTTATATGCGCGACTTAACAGGGTCTCCGACCTAACACATAAGCGCATCCATACGCGACCTACCAGACCCACCTGTCTACGACTTACGACTTAGCAGCTTAACTCCTAAGTCGCTCGCGACTTAACACATAGAATATGCGTGCGAACCAGGACTCAACGAGTTACGACTTAACAACTAAACTCCTAGGTCGCTCACGACCTAACACTCAGCCAAAACCCAGCGACTTAACGCAGACACTTGTCCTTGCGACCTAACAACTCAACAGAGTTACGACCTACGACTTAACAGATAGGCGCATCAATACGCGACCTACGACCTAACTGACTAATGGACTAGCGACCTAACTCTTAGCTAGGATACGACTTATCATCTTAGGTCGCTCACAACCTAATTTCACTAACTTGCTAACTTCTATAGGTCGCAACATTCTATAGGTCGCTATTTATCTTAAGTCGCTGATCCTATAAGTCATCTACTCCTATAAGTCGCTAACTCTCTTAGGTCGCTCCAACCTCTTAAGTCGCTCCTCCGACCTAATCCTACCTCACGACCTAAGCTGTGATATCCCGGGATTTCAGGGAATTTAAAATGTGATAATCTTGTAAATTAATTATTTAAAATTGGTAAAATTGTTATTTTCAAACAAATTAATAATGAGTTGTTTTTAAATATAGTTATAAATAGATTCTTAAATGGAATAATTAGTTAAAGGTTTAAATTGTGTTATTTAGAAATAGATTTTAAATAGACTTATTATTTTCAAATTTAGTAAGTGTTGTTAAAAATATATGTATATATATATGTGTATTTAAATTGATTTAAATAGGATAATTATTTACAATTAATAATGTGCTTGTTTAGAATTAATATCTATATTTATTTGAATTGATTTTAAATTGGACTTTAAATTGACTTTAAGAATTGAATTTAAAGAAATATATATCTTAAAATAAAAATAATAATATAGTTTGGACTTAAATCATATGGATAAGGTTTTATTTAAAAATAGATTTGTTTTATATTATTCTCTTAAAGAAATTTATTTAAAGAAATTTGGGAAGTATTTATTAAATAATGAATACAAAAGTTTTATATTATCATTTAAAAATGGACTAAATATACTATATATGATTTTATTTAAGATATGATTGGTTTTTATTTTATTTTCTTTTAAAAGTTTTATTTTTATAAATTAAGAAAAGCATTTATAAATTTAAAAATATATTTATTAATTAGGAAAATTTAATATAAAAGCTTTTAAATCCTTTTAAAAATAATGTAAAATTTAATAATGACAAGTGTTAACATATTAAACTATCTAAGCACATGTGTTAACATAATAAACAAGGGTAGAGACAAGTGTCATTTCTTTTATTTTTATTTTCTCTAATTTTAATAAATCTTAATTTACATGTATATAAACAAACATCTAACTCCTTCATTCCTTTTTCTATCTTCATTACTAAAACAAAGAAACAACCTGTAAAAACCATTTTCAAACAAATCTCAGATCAAAACAAATACAACCATAGAAAATTCAAAACCCTGTAAACATTCCTCAAAACAAATTCTCAAACTCAAATGCAAGCATGTCATCTTCTCTTAAGTCTGTAGTCTAAAATCTCTGTAACCATTATGTTCAAAGCCTGAAATTCACTTCTCAAACCAAATTGCAAACCTGTAATTCATCTCCTCATCTCAAATCAAAATCAAAAGGCCTGTTTCTGTTTCAAACCTACAAACTCATTTTCAAAAGCAAGCAACCTGGAATCAAGTCTCGAACATCTCAGTTTCAAAGTTAAGTCATCTCTACAACATGCTTCCAGTTTCAAAGCATTTCAGAGATCAAAAGCAAATTCTTTCCAGTTCAAATCAAAGCATTCAAGTTTTCAAATTGTCAAGAGATTCAGTTTTCAAGTCTCTGCACTTCATTAAAAGGTGAGTAAACCTTTATTTTTAAAACAGTTTTTAAATCTGAGAATAAACTTAAATGTGTGATGAATTTTTATAGTAATATGGTTTGCATATGATATTATCTGTGAATGCATGCTTATATAAAAGGCCTGTACTAAAATTAGTATGTATAAATATATGCTTCTCTGTTCTTAATATGAGTAAACTAAGCATAAAATAGTTTTAGATTATATACATATGATAAGTGCTCGAAGTGAAATTTGTTGCATGTTTGAAAATGTGTATGCATGTTTGTTTAGATCTAAATGCATGTTTATATGAATGGATATACTGTGAGTCTGTCTGAATATATAAGTGATCATCTCTGTTTTAAGTTCCAGAGTTTAAAACTTAGATCAAAAAAATTTCAATCCTTCTCTCTTTCTAATCTCTGTTAGGCTTAGATTCCTAAATGAAAAATGGTTGAGACAATCTAGATTTATTTTTAAAAATAGTTTCAAGTAATAATATATGGTAAATATTCTGAAAAATAAAGAATGACAGTAAAAAAAATCATATTTAAGTCAAAGATCAATGTTAACGAATTCATATTTGGATTACATAGATTGATTCGTGGTTGAAAATTATGAATTATGATGGGAATATCATGATTTTTAGATAGGATATTGATGAGATATCCTGAGTTGTTCAGTTTTGGTATTGTCGGCAACTGCCGATGATCTATGTCGAGATGAAGCTTGGATTTGATATCAAGGGAGGCTTTAGGGCTGTTGATCGTAGGAAAATAGTGGAAGAGGCTATCATTCATCGTTGCGTTGGATTTTGGATAGTGTAGGGTTTAACACTAAGAATGGGTCGAGTCTGGAAACGGGATCTTGGTGGCGTCTCTGGTTGTTCGAGTTGCACCGGACCAAGGGGGATGGCTTCGGGAATGGTCGGGGAACATGTGACAGTGGTTGCGCATCGTCTGGTGGTCGGAGACGTGATTTCGAGGCGTTTTTCTGGTGATGGTTTTCGTTCCAGTATCGATAGGATTCCTCGATTTCGATCGTGGGTTCGTGCCAGTGTTTGGGTGGTCAGGATCTGATGTAGAGGCGAGCGTCGATGAGTCGAAGGTGTCGTGGATGGTCGGAAGGGACTGGGTTGCTGGTGCACGTGCACCTGTACACGTTTGCGTGTATTTGGATGTTGGTATGGGCATGTTGTTTGGGAAGAAGAGTTGTACCGGGTTTGGTCTCGAGAATAATGGAGTGCGACTCGAAGTAGAAGTTGACTCGAAGGGAAACTCGAGGAAATTGGGGTTGTGCTCGGGTTTGTCTTCGGGATTGTAAGAGTGAACTGTTTCAGATTTTACTTTAACTAAATCCAAGTTTTTAAATATAAATAAAAGTAAGTTTTAAAGTAAAATTTTAAAACAAATTCTTAAATCTATTATTTATAAAATAAATGTTTTTAAGTAATTGATTTAAGAAAGTTATTATAATTTGTTAAGTTAAATGTTTATTTTATTTCAAAACTTAATTAAATGATTTAATTAAGGAAGTTAATTTTTTTTAAGATAAAAATGTTTTAATGATAATTAAGTCATTAATTAAGATAATGGTTTACCTTAAAAAGGGTAATTAAGGTTTTAATAA
This sequence comes from Allium fistulosum, assembly GCA_030737815.1. Classification (NCBI taxonomy): domain Eukaryota; kingdom Viridiplantae; phylum Streptophyta; class Magnoliopsida; order Asparagales; family Amaryllidaceae; genus Allium; species Allium fistulosum. The sequence continues at coordinate 76,144,148 of CM060908.1, read as the reverse complement.
TTTGAGGTTAATAAAGTAATTTAAGTATAATTAATTAATTAAATTAATTAATGATTTAAGGATTTATTTATTTATTAATTAAAGGTTATAATTAGTTAATTAAAGATTAATTAAGGATTAATCAAATGGTAATTAAGGACTAATTAATTGATAATTAAGGATTAACTAAGTTGTTATTAAGTTTTATTAATTGATAATTAAGGTTTATTAATTAATAATTAAAAGAATAATTAATCTGTAATTAAAGATTAATTAATTGGTTTAAAGAATACTTAAAAGATGAATTACTCATCTATGATTTATGAGATGAATGTGATTAAGTTAAGTTAATTAATTTGTTAATTAATTAAAGATAGTCACTTGGTAATTAATTAAGTATAATTACTTAATGAGATTTGATAAGTGTAATTGCTTAATGTAAGTAATTAATGTGTAATTCCTGAATGTAATTAAATAAAAAAATAATTTCTTAATGAAAGTAATTAAGGAATTTATTACTTAGTGTAATTAATTAAAGAGTGATTAATTTCTAAATGTAATTAATTAAAGTTAATTAATGAACGTGATTAATTAATGACTACTTGTTGATTGTAATTAATTAAAAGGGTAATTAATTAATGAAAGTAATTAGGGATTAATTAATGAAGTAATTAAAGGTTAATTACTATAAGTGGTTAAGAATAATTAATTTAAGTAATTAATTGAGGATAAATTACTTGGATGTAATTAAAAGATAATTAATCAAAGATGATTAATTGAAATGAATTATTAGAGGATAATTAATTAATTGATTGTAATTAATTAATGGTTAAGTAAGATGGATTTATAAAATGAAGTAATTAATTTAATTCAATTTAAATTAATTTAAGATGATATAAATCATTACTTATGAATGGGTGTTAGTATTGGATACTTGACATTGATTGATATCTCTGATGAGATATATGCTGTATGATATGGATGTTAGTTGAATTGTATGGATTATCTGATAATGTTGATTATCTGTTGTAAATTATCTTCCTTTGTGAATAAAGATAATGAATTGAATTATTTTAACCTTTAAAACAACTTGGCCTTAAAAGATACGCTTTGGATTTCGATGAGACCGGGATCGGGTTTCCGTATACCGGATTTCCAGGTCTGGAGACCCGAATACCACATCGATCCAAATTAACGATAGGTCGTGAATCAAGTGAAGATGAAGATTCAGAGTGCAAGGGTTATTGTCGTTAACTCTGAGGGTGATTCCAAAACGAGTGTAACGAGATAATGCCTTCGGTTTCGTTCGAACCCGGAACGAACTTATATGGATTGAATGCTTTCAGCACATCGTCAGGCGGACGATGAGCATTCTAAGTGATATGTTCTGATTAAAGGTAATCGTAACCTCAAGCCTCATCAACCGGGAATGGCTAAAACAGGGGAGGTGCAGCAAGGCTTCGTGGGTAGCACCCACTGAGAGCAAGATAGATCCCTGTCTAGAGGTCCCTTTTCTTTTATTCGGCTTAGTGTGTGGTTGGTCGCGCCAACTACGGGATTGTCTTGTTCGGGATTATCCAGTAAGGGATGGTTCCGGCTTTGTGTTGCAGGGGAGCGGGCGTACTCCTCGGTACGGTGATCTAGGCCACGTACTGTGACGGGCGGTACCCCAGTAGCCCTGCCATTGTATGGAATCAAAACTCCAATAAGTGCCGTACGTATTAGTTGTGCCCAACTATGTTGAAATGTGAGATGTAAGCATTTCAGCTATTTCTGTATTTTACTTGAAAACCCTAGACCCTATTATAATATAACTGGATTTCCTATCAAATGTTTTGGTTAGCGTAAGGTAAAAACTTTTCCATGTTTATGTGTGGGAAGTCTTACGTGATACCTTTGTTTTCAAAAGGTTTTGAAGTTAAACAATTTTAACCCGTTTACTCACACCAGACCCATGTCTGACCCAAGTGTTTATTTCTGTTTTATAAACTCTTGGGTACTCAAATTTTTACGAGTAGTCAAGGGATTCAGGTTTAGCTTTGACGAATATTCTGGAGAAGCAATGGAGCAGGAGGCTTCGGCGTTCGTAGATATAGTATTCCGCTGTGTTGATATCTGTGACAGTGTCTTGTCTTGTATTTGAGTTGTAATGTCTAGACAGATGTTTATAACTGTCTAGTAAGTGATGTATATGCTGTGTAACTCTGTAAAGTGTTGTATACTATGTAATAGTTTATGTTATTAATATAATTTATTCGTTCCGCTGTGAGATCGTTGTTGTTGTTTCTTTCTTTCTTCTCTTCTTTTCTACTTCTCACCCCTTTCTTTCTTATTAGCGATACGACTTTCTATGGAGAGAAAGTCGTGGTCGTTACAGTGGTATCAGAGCCAGGTTGGTTGAGTGAATACCTAGGCTCTGAAGTGGTGTCTATCTTGAGAGCGCGTAATTGTTAGTTATATAAAAATGATTTTATATTGTGTTAATTGATCGGTTGAGTGGTATATGGATTCTGGTCAATACGAGTAGCTAACGTTATTGATAGGGATCTCTAAACACTTGAACCAGGCCAACGGACACAATATTGTTTTAAAAAGAGGTAAATGAAATAATTTTACCCAGAAATAATTTCTATATAAAAAGTACCATTTTAAATAATATATATATATTTCTACCTATTTGTTGGGTTACCTGTTCGGGTTTTCCAATATAGGATATAAAGGTAGATAGGGTAGTGGTGTGTGTAACACGACTACCAATGGTTGGACTCTTAGTATTGAGATTGGAAGTGTATCTGTCGAGACTGTAGACCTAATACCGTCTCGAGTAAGCTTTGATGTGGTAAAGGATTTCATCGATCTCCGAAGGAAACTGAAATGGTTCGGAGTTTATCTTTGAAGTGTGGATGAGTAGAGTTGGATCTGTCGATGAGGCAGAAGCAAGTGATGGTACCTTGATACCTCAAGTAATAGTAGCTGTATGATGAGATACAGTGACGATGGATGTTCCTGAAGATGTTTTCTTTGGAACAAGATTAAGGAAGTGTGAATGCTTCGGTGTTGTGGCTGAGTTCAACATGAAGTTTCTGCTTTGGTTTGGAGTCCGAGTTTCTCGAAGAGCTTTGGATAAGAGCATCAGTGTCAGTAGTGCAGCTCGGAGTATTCTGTGATGGCAGGAAGTTTTCTGGATGAGCAGTTTTTCTGGAAGTGAAGATCAGAAGCAGCAGAGTGGATCCATTTCTTCGATAAATTGGATAAATAAGTGTAAGCTGTTCTGATTGGTAAAGAGAGAACAGTCTGTTTGGAATTAGGATGGGTTGATCGCAAAAGTGACTTGCGATTGCTGAGTGTTCTCTTGTGTTATCAGAGACTTTCTGGATGTTTTCAGGGAAGTCAGAAGTTTGTCTGCATTTGAGATTGAGTTCTGTATCGACTTGATTTCAGGATTGATACCGGAAGTTCAGCTAGGTAGAAGAATGTCTCCTAGAGAAAGAATTTGGTGAAGCAGCTCAGTATTTCATGGAACTGCTGAGTTGAACCATATTTTCAGAATGTGTTGTCTAGTCTGTGCTCGAGTTCATCGACGGCATTTTTATCTTCTCCAGATCAGAGTTGTATAGCAGAAGCAAGATGGCAGCTATTCTAGAATGGAAGCAACTAGAAGTTGCAGTGTTTTGGGATAAGAGAGTTTCTTCAGGAAATATTTCTGGATTTGAGTTCAGCTTGGCAATGCGTCTGTTTTGTCTTTTCTGGATAGGAGAAGTAAGTTGTAGTCTACTGATAATGGTGGAGTAGAGTTTGTGTTCTAGATTTTGGGTAGATCTTGAAAGGGTCATTTTGTTGGATTGTTTTTGATCCAGTTTGTCTCTAGAAGCATCAGCAAAGGTTGAGCTGATCGAAACGGATGTTGACGGCCCAGGATCATTAGAAGAGTTCTGTGGATAAGAAACAGAGGAATTTGGAAATTCGAAGTTGGAGACTTCATTGTTGTTGAAGTTTTCTCTGGTAAAAGGGAGCAATAAGATTGGGTAAGACAGGAAGTTAGCTCCGTTGTATATTAGATTCTTCTTGAGTTTTGTAAGGATCAGTGTTTGACTTCCAGTTTGGATAACTGGAATTCGATGTGTTTCACGTATAGCTGAGGGAGTACGTGTTTGATCTATCTCTGGTTTTGGAACCAGTAGTTCGGGAAGTTTTGGTAGTTGAGTTGATCTTGTCTGTGGTCTGATATCTTGTTCAGATTGTAGATATAGATGAGTAGGAGCTCTGTAGCTTAGTAGTGTAGCTAGTTTGGATGCAGTAGAGCGAGTATCCTGGTATCTGTACCTAGGAAACTCGAGGATTTTAGGAAGCTTATCCGGGATCTGTGTCCGGATAGCTAAAATTGTTTGTTTGATTGAATTGTTTGTTTGGATGAAATTGGTTGTTTGTTTGTGTTGGCTGATATGTATGCTAAAATTGTTTGAAAATTTTTGAAATAAAATAAAAACTTTGGATTATCTTTTGTTTTAAATTTCGAGGACGAAATTCTTTTAAGGGGGGAGGAATGTGATATCCCGGGATTTCAGGGAATTTAAAATGTGATAATCTTGTAAATTAATTATTTAAAATTGGTAAAATTGTTATTTTCAAACAAATTAATAATGAGTTGTTTTTAAATATAGTTATAAATAGATTCTTAAATGGAATAATTAGTTAAAGGTTTAAATTGTGTTATTTAGAAATAGATTTTAAATAGACTTATTATTTTCAAATTTAATAAGTGATGTTAAAAATATATGTATATATATGTGTATTTAAATTGATTTAAATAGGATAATTATTTACAATTAATAATGTGCTTGTTTAGAATTAATATCTATATTTATTTGAATTGATTTTAAATTGGACTTTAAATTGACTTTAAGAATTGAATTTAAAGAAATATATATCTTAAAATAAAAATAATAATATAGTTTGGACTTAAATCATATGGATAAGGTTTTATTTAAAAATAGATTTGTTTTATATTATTCTCTTAAAGAAATTTATTTAAAGAAATTTGGGAAGTATTTATTAAATAATGAATACAAAAGTTTTATATTATCATTTAAAAATGGACTAAATATACTATATATGATTTTATTTAAGATATGATTGGTTTTTATTTTATTTTCTTTTAAAAGTTTTATTTTTATAAATTAAGAAAAGCATTTATAAATTTAAAAATATATTTATTAATTAGGAAAATTTAATATAAAAGCTTTTAAATCCTTTTAAAAATAATGTAAAATTTAATAATGACAAGTGTTAACATATTAAACTATCTAAGCACATGTGTTAACATAATAAACAAGGGTAGAGACAAGTGTCATTTCTTTTATTTTTATTTTCTCTAATTTTAATAAATCTTAATTTACATGTATATAAACAAACATCTAACTCCTTCATTCCTTTTTCTATCTTCATTACTAAAACAAAGAAACAACCTGTAAAAACCATTTTCAAACAAATCTCAGATCAAAACAAATACAACCAGAGAAAATTCAAAACCCTGTAAACATTCCTCAAAACAAATTCTCAAACTCAAATGCAAGCATGTCATCTTCTCTTAAGTCTGTAGTCTAAAATCTCTGTAACCATTATGTTCAAAGCCTGAAATTCACTTCTCAAACCAAATTGCAAACCTGTAATTCATCTCCTCATCTCAAATCAAAATCAAAAGGCCTGTTTCTGTTTCAAACCTACAAACTCATTTTCAAAAGCAAGCAACCTGGAATCAAGTCTCGAACATCTCAGTTTCAAAGTTAAGTCATCTCTACAACATGCTTCCAGTTTCAAAGCATTTCAGAGATCAAAAGCAAATTCTTTCCAGTTCAAATCAAAGCATTCAAGTTTTCAAATTGTCAAGAGATTCAGTTTTCAAGTCTCTGCACTTCATTAAAAGGTGAGTAAACCTTTATTTTTAAAACAGTTTTTAAATCTGAGAATAAACTTAAATGTGTGATGAATTTTTATAGTAATATGGTTTGCATATGATATTATCTGTGAATGCATGCTTATATAAAAGGCCTGTACTAAAATCAGTATGTATAAATATATGCTTCTCTGTTCTTAATATGAGTAAACTAAGCATAAAATAGTTTTAGATTATATACATATGATAAGTGCTCGAAGTGAAATTTGTTGCATGTTTGAAAATGTGTATGCATGTTTGTTTAGATCTAAATGCATGTTTATATGAATGGATATACTGTGAGTCTGTCTGAATATATAAGTGATCATCTCTGTTTTAAGTTTCAGAGTTTAAAACTTAGATCAAAAAAATTTCAATCCTTCTCTCTTTCTAATCTCTGTTAGGCTTAGATTCCTAAATGAAAAATGGTTGAGACAATCTAGATTTATTTTTAAAAATAGTTTCAAGTAAGAATATATGGTAAATATTCTGAAAAATAAAGAATGACAGTAAAAAAAATCATATTTAAGTCAAAGATCAATGTTAACGAATTCATATTTGGATTACATAGATTGATTCGTGGTTGAAAATTATGAATTATGATGGGAATATCATGATTTTTAGATAGGATATTGATGAGATATCCTGAGTTGTTCAGTTTTGGTATTGTCGGCAACTGCCGATGATCTATGTCGAGATGAAGCTTGGATTTGATATCAAGGGAGGCTTTAGGGCTGTTGATCGTAGGAAAATAGTGGAAGAGGCTATCATTCATCGTTGCGTTGGATTTTGGATAGTGTAGGGTTTAACACTAAGAATGGGTCGAGTCTGGAAACGGGATCTTGGTGGCGTCTCTGGTTGTTCGAGTTGCACCGGACCAAGGGGGATGGCTTCGGGAATGGTCGGGGAACATGTGACAGTGGTTGCGCATCGTCTGGTGGTCGGAGACATGATTTCGAGGCGTTTTTCTGGTGATGGTTTTCGTTCCAGTATCGATAGGATTCCTCGATTTCGATCGTGGGTTCGTGCCAGTGTTTGGGTGGTCAGGATCTGATGTAGAGGCGAGCGTCGATGAGTCGAAGGTGTCGTGGATGGTCGGAAGGGACTGGGTTGCTGGTGCACGTGCACCTGTACACGTTTGCGTGTATTTGGATGTTGGTCTGGGCATGTTGTTTGGGAAGAAGAGTTGTACCGGGTTTGGTCTCGAGAATAATGGAGTGCGACTCGAAGTAGAAGTTGACTCGAAGGGAAACTCGAGGAAATTGGGGTTGTGCTCGGGTTTGTCTTCGGGATTGTAAGAGTGAACTGTTTCAGATTTTACTTTAACTAAATCCAAGTTTTTAAATATAAATAAAAGTAAGTTTTAAAGTAAAATTTTAAAACAAATTCTTAAATCTATTATTTATAAAATAAATGTTTTTAAGTAATTGATTTAAGAAAGTTATTATAATTTGTTAAGTTAAATGTTTATTTTATTTCAAAACTTAATTAAATGATTTAATTAAGGAAGTTAATTTTTTTTAAGATAAAAATGTTTTAATGATAATTAAGTCATTAATTAAGATAATGGTTTACCTTAAAAAGGATAATTAAGGTTTTAATAATTTGAGGTTAATAAAGTAATTTAAGTATAATTAATTAATTAAATTAATTAATGATTTAAGGATTTATTTATTTATTAATTAAAGGTTATAATTAGTTAATTAAAGATTAATTAAGGATTAATCAAATGGTAATTAAGGACTAATTAATTGATAATTAAGGATTAACTAAGTTGTTATTAAGTTTTATTAATTGATAATTAAGGTTTATTAATTAATAATTAAAAGAATAATTAATCTGTAATTAAAGATTAATTAATTGGTTTAAAGAATACTTAAAAGATGAATTACTCATCTATGATTTATGAGATGAATGTGATTAAGTTAAGTTAATTAATTTGTTAATTAATTAAAGATAGTCACTTGGTAATTAATTAAGTATAATTACTTAATGAGATTTGATAAGTGTAATTGCTTAATGTAAGTAATTAATGTGTAATTCCTGAATGTAATTAAATAAAAAAATAATTTCTTAATGAAAGTAATTAAGGAATTTATTACTTAGTGTAATTAATTAAAGAGTGATTAATTTCTAAATGTAATTAATTAAAGTTAATTAATGAATGTGATTAATTAATGACTACTTGTTGATTGTAATTAATTAAAAGGGTAATTAATTAATGAAAGTAATTAGGGATTAATTAATGAAGTAATTAAAGGTTAATTACTATAAGTGGTTAAGAATAATTAATTTAAGTAATTAATTGAGGATAAATTACTTGGATGTAATTAAAAGATAATTAATCAAAGATGATTAATTGAAATGAATTATTAGAGGATAATTAATTAATTGATTGTAATTAATTAATGGTTAAGTAAGATGGATTTATAAAATGAAGTAGTTAATTTAATTCAATTTAAATTAATTTAAGATGATATAAATCATTACTTATGAATGGGTGTTAGTATTGGATACTTGACATTGATTGATATCTCTGATGAGATATATGCTGTATGATATGGATGTTAGTTGAATTGTATGGATTATCTGATAATGTTGATTATCTGTTGTAAATTATCTTCCTTTGTGAATAAAGATAATGAATTGAATTGTTTTAACCTTTAAAACAACTTGGCCTTAAAAGATACGCTTTGGATTTCGATGAGACCGGGATCGGGTTTCCGTATACCGGATTTCCAGGTCTGGAGACCCGAATACCACATCGATCCAAATTAACGATAGGTCGTGAATCAAGTGAAGATGAAGATTCAGAGTGCAAGGGTTATTGTCGTTAACTCTGAGGGTGATTCCAAAACGAGTGTAACGAGATAATGCCTTCGGTTTCGTTCGAACCCGGAACGAACTTATATGGATTGAATGCTTTCAGCACATCGTCAGGCGGACGATGAGCATTCTAAGTGATATGTTCTGATTAAAGGTAATCGTAACCTCAAGCCTCATCAACCGGGAATGGCTAAAACAGGGGAGGTGCAGCAAGGCTTCGTGGGTAGCACCCACTGAGAGCAAGATAGATCCCTGTCTAGAGGTCCCTTTTCTTTTATTCGGCTTAGTGTGTGGTTGGTCGCGCCAACTACGGGATTGTCTTGTTCGGGATTATCCAGTAAGGGATGGTTCCGGCTTTGTGTTGCAGGGGAGCGGGCGTACTCCTCGGTACGGTGATCTAGGCCACGTACTGTGACGGGCGGTACCCCAGTAGCCCTGCCATTGTATGGAATCCAAACTCCAATAAGTGCCGTACGTATTAGTTGTGCCCAACTATGTTGAAATGTGAGATGTAAGCATTTCAGCTATTTCTGTATTTTACTTGAAAACCCTAGACCCTATTATAATATAACTGGATTTCCTATCAAATGTTTTGGTTAGCGTAAGGTAAAAACTTTTCCATGTTTATGTGTGGGAAGTCTTACGTGATACCTTTGTTTTCAAAAGGTTTTGAAGTTAAACAATTTTAACCCGTTTACTCACACCAGACCCATGTCTGACCCAAGTGTTTATTTCTGTTTTATAAACTCTTGGGTACTCAAATTTTTACAAGTAGTCAAGGGATTCAGGTTTAGCTTTGACGAATATTCTGGAGAAGCAATGGAGCAGGAGGCTTCGGCGTTCGTAGATATAGTATTCCGCTGTGTTGATATCTGTGATAGTGTCTTGTCTTGTATTTGAGTTGTAATGTCTAGACAGATGTTTATAACTGTCTAGTAAGTGATGTATATGCTGTGTAACTCTGTAAAGTGTTGTATACTATGTAATAGTTTATGTTATTAATATAATTTATTCGTTCCGCTGTGAGATCGTTGTTGTTGTTTCTTTCTTTCTTCTCTTCTTTTCTACTTCTCACCCCTTTCTTTCTTATTAGCGATACGACTTTCTATGGAGAGAAAGTCGTGGTCGTTACATAAGCCACCATACGACTTAACTCCTATACGACTTAACTTCCTTAGGCCGTTGACGACCTAACTTCCCTAAGTCGTTTCACTCCTTAGGTCGCCAACTTTCTATAGGTCGCTCCCCTTCCTTAGGTCGTCTACTACGACCTAACCAATAATACGACCTATCTTCTATACGACCTAAGACTTAGACTATGGATGACTTATCACAACAATGCAACTAAATGATAACTGTTTTTACGATGTTTCGATCCGTAAAAATACAGGTCGTTACACTTGAGGTAGCTGACCTCCATTGGCCCGGCACGGCTCCTGTTTTAGTCATTTCCAATTTGACACAAGTGTCAAGGCTATCCATTACCGTTCTCTTTCTTCAGTCATCACGTACATCATTCCAACCACTTCATTCTGGATCACCACTCCGCGTATAGTTATTAAAGTGGTTTCGGTTTAGACAGAGAGTATGTCCATAATCGATTCCGGTCTCTTTAATAACTTTCGTAATTATTACACCGATTGGTCGTTTATATATTTCAAAACCAAATCAATTACAATTTCAATTAGAATTTGTAAACCAAAATTTCATTTGTCTTTCTAAATCAATTCCCATAATTTACGTTTCAAAACTTTCAAATTACCATTTCAAAATCTTATAATTCAATTTCAATTCAAATATTGATTCAAGTTCATATATCAGTTTCATTTCAAAATCATTTAAATTAATTTAATTTAACATTCAAATCAATTTCAAATTAATTTATCGATTTCATTCAATATTTGTTAAGCAAATTTGCAAATCAAAACAAAATATATTAAATTTCCAATTCATTAAATCCATTATTTAAATTCAACTTCATTATATCAAAACTTACAAATTTGAATGAAATTAAATTCATCAAATCAAATTTCTTTAAATTTCAAGTCTTACATCAATTTCAATAAATCACGTTTTATTTCTCGTTAAAGAAATTCAATTTCACTTATTTACTTACTTAAATAATTTTCCAAAACTTAATTAATAAAGAAAACTCAATTTCAATTATTTACAAAGTAAATTCACTTATTCAAAAGTTCAATTTCTCTTGTTAAAGAATTCAATTCAATTTGATCATTAAATCATTCAATCTTATTTAATTATTAAATAATTCAAACTTAATTATTAAATAATTTCAAAGTTTAATAATTTCAAACTTAATTATAATTTCAAACTTAATTATTAAATCATTTCAAACTTAATTCAATCATTTCTCAAATTAAACAACATTCTTTCATCAATTTCATTTTAATATTTTGTTTCGGATTTTTTTTTTATTAACATTTTCCTTTCATTAAAAATTAAAATTTCAACTTCATTTCAAAACCATATTGTTTATTCAAATAAAATCTTCATTTTATTTTTAAATCAAATTATTTGACCAATCGGGTTTTATTTAATTCTCTATATCCAAGGTCAAAGTTCAATTTGGGTATTTATCATTTCAACCCGATTCCAATTCAATTCAAAAATCAAAGCATAACAAAGGGAACTTGCAGTGTGATAACTGGGATGGTGTCAAAGTAAATAAACAAGCAATAACGACAATCAATAACAATCAAATAATCAATTCAAATAATCCCAAAATAATCGTATTAATTCATATTGTTATTTGTGTAAATTAATATAATTATTTCTAGAATCTACAGTATCATTTCATGTAGATTAAAGATTATTACACTAATATTTATACGGTTCTTCAATTGTCATTCGATTTCAATTTTAACACTACAACAATTAATCAAATATACGTTCAATGGTTCAAAGTGTAACTATCACTATTCTACATGTCAATTAATTTAACAATTAAAAGGGGTCATATTCAACTAATCAAATTCAACATATGTGTCGATTCAAATTTTAATTATCCTACGTCAAATTTATTTGCATAATATTTATCACTTTATACATTACAATTTTAACGTCCAATTGTAAACATCAAACAATCAATCATTTAACAACCAAACTGGATTATCATTGCATATATAACAGAAAATGGTGTCAGATGTCACAGGTGAACTGATACAGGTAATAACAGTGTAAATATCTAACAACAGCATATTTCAATTGTCGTTTCAATTGAAATCAAATTTAATAAATAAAATAACATTAATCATGATTGATTGCTCACCTTCCGAGGTTAGAGAAATGGACGATGAAATCAAGGCGAATGGATACGGACAAGCACATGGAACAGCGACAAGCTAGGAATTTCTATGATAAATCGATTTGAGATGGTAAGTTAAAATGGCATGAGATCGATGAACAAGATACATTACAAATATATAAATTTTCAAAAATCGATTTAAACGTATATTTTCAAATTGATATTTAACACAAATAAAAATTTTGTATATATGTATTTCAAACATCGTTGTTTAAATTGGACACATATATTAAAATCAACATACATTTTAAATCATAGATGAACACAGAAATACATAACCCTTTAAATAGTGCAATCTAAGAATTATATATTTATATTACTTATACGGTATAGATGTAGACCCAAAAATGCATAACAGAATACACGCAGACTGAAGATGTATGGACAACACTGATGTAGACCATACGTATATAAGCAACTAATAAACTTCTCAAAGCCATATATAGACTATATATATACAAACAAATATATACAATATACTATTCTTAACCACATATATACTAAAATATACAACTTTTTATAAATACTGTAACTTATAACACATATACATAACTTTCACAACAATGCAGTATGTACTTTAAGATTTTGCATACGTTTAAATTTTTTTGGGAGGATGAAATATTATAACAGAGACCGAACATATACAAATGTATATAACATATATATAACTACAGTAAACTATTATATATTTAATAAATATATATATATATATATGTATACAAACTTATCTACTTTTACAAAAAAAACTGTTCAATAGTATATATGTAAGGAATTTCTCTATAACAGATTTTCTTATATAAACTACCAATCCAAAACCAACAAAATAATATATATATATATCGAAACAAGTAGACTCAGCTAAAATTTATATATATAAGTGGATTTATATATATAAGTAGATTTATATATAAACAAATATATATACAAGGAGCAGACTGAAAACAGTAACATGGGAAACTAATATATCTAACTTTCGATTTTAACTTATATAGACTTATATATATAGAACTCACAATCATTATTTCACCAATGATATCCATACTTTGAAGTAATATATAACTAACAATAACACCCAGAAAAATATATATACTCAACACATATAATATTATATATATATATATACACTAGCTTAAATATAACTAATATTTTATAAACTTAAAGAAATTGGTACAGCCGAAACCAATATATGAGCTAATATATACCGCCTACCCAAAACTTAGCAAAATAAAATATATATATTACTAACTTACAAAATATAATACTTATGCTTATATATACCAAGAATGAACAGGAGTGAGGGCAGCAGCCCAGGAGGGAAGTAGGCGATGAAGTAGCTGCCGTCGGGTCAAGAGAGAGAACGAGGCTAGGGTGTTTGGGTCAAGCGAGATGGGGCAGAGGCCAGTTTGGCTGCACTGGGCGATTCGAGGAAGGTCGAGTGGTTGTCGTGGGGCATGGGACTGGGCGTTGCGCTCGACTGAGGGGTTGATGGCGGGTAGCTCACTGGTGAAGGGAGAGAAGGTAGCATGGCAAAGAACAAGGAGCACAGAGAAAAGGAATTTTTTTTATTTGAAGAAGAAGAGAAATGTGGTTGGTGACAAGTTGCTTATCAGAAGAAGTAAAGTGAATGAACAGCTGGAAGGCAATATATGCTAATATTATTATAACTTCAACCGGTTAGGAATTGAAGAGGCAAAAGTGATTAAAATTTTGGGAATATAAAACAGATGTTGATTCGATCGCCTAGGTTGGCTTTGAAAAAGGACAAAAGAAAGAACAAAGGTTCAAAATAACGGGTATCCATGCGGTTATCCGTTTGCGGGTTCCGCCACGTCCCAAACACCGAACACAGAAGCGAATATACCATAGAGATCAACATGACGAGACTATCAAAACGGTATACAGATATTGGTGATACGACCATCCGGTCAAAAGTCAATAATCGGTATTGAAAATGCTGTAGATCTGGCAGAAATAAGATAAACGAAGCAACAGCATTCCAAATTCGAAGAAACGAAACATGACTTCTCTCTTAGAAGATGATTTAGAAATTTTCTATAGAAAAATATTCGAATTTGAAAAACATTTTATTTTTATTGATTTTAATAGATATAAATTTAAATAAACTTTACACAAGAAAATAAACTTTCAAATTATCCAATGAAAATTTTACCAGTTGTTATGTTTAAGTAGACGTATTTCAAATATCAAATTTTTATTTCAAAATTTTATCGTTTTATAATTTCACAAAAATTTTAACTAATTACGTTATTAAAACAGTTAAAATTTACGGGTCGTTACATAATTCATTTAGTGTATATCAATTTTATAATTGTAATTTGTGATCACTAGTATAGAAACCATCGCAAATGATATTTTACAAGAGACATTCATCATGCATAAAATTTTACAAGAGACATTCATCATGCGCAAATATTATAATTTTATTCACCAAAAGTCGCATTTTACAAGAGACATTAATCATGCACAAAATTTCTGTTTAGATCATCATAACTGATCACTAGAAATGAAGTACATACAAGATATATGAATCCTAATATCATACCAGTTAACTTTATGCTATCTGTCCAATCCAAGAAATCTAATAATGTAACATTGCGTACAATTTTCAAGATCTCAACAAGGAGGATAGGGTCTAACTGCTTGTGCAATACTTGCTCCAAGTTAACTCCCGGATCTTAATCCAACTTATCGTTGTAACTAACTATATGTGAGGCACCGTGGGATGATACAATTTTTGCAGTCTACCATGAAAATGTGGGCCCTCCTCTCTTGTTAAATACCTCCAGTGCTTCCCCTTTCTTGAACTTCATTAACTTCATTTTAATGGTCTGAATAAGCATTGAACAAATATAAGCCCATAATTTTGTAATAATGCAAAACTCAAATCAGCCTCAAGTTTCTAATAACATGACATGAAAAAATTAAACAATTGCTAAAAGTATCAAATACATATTATAGGCATCCACAACAGCAAAATTATACGAACGAATAACATATCTTAATAGAAAAGCTTGAGTTATTGGGTTTAACAGCACTAGGAGGATCATTCAGGGGCAAGTCATCATGTTTAAAATATAAATCACCAATTTAATCTACCTGGAAAGAATTTCTAAAATGATGTCCAAATTCTATTTAATCAATAAAAACAAAGATTTCAAGTATCAAAACCCTACTTCAATCTGATTTACCTTTAAAAACCCAACTGAACACTACGAATGAATGAAACTAGCTGTCGTTGCTCCGACCTACAGCCTCGTTCGCACGAACCATGACTGCACCAGCCACAATCGCGAACACCAATCCATGAGCCGCCTTCCGTGAGCTCGCCATCGGATCTCGTGAGGAAGACATGACCAGAAATTGAATCACGACTTGATTTAAGCGTGCACTTATTTAGGGCTTTGAAAGTTTTAGGGATTAGGGATTTCTATACTCTAGAAAACGAACGAGAGGAGAGTTGAATTATGAGAGTTTAGGGATTTAGTTTAGGCTATAGGCACTATTTCATAGCATATTAATTTGAGATTTAGGTCTAGATGCTGAAAAGTGAAGGCGGGACTGCTGAAATGTGAATTTGGGATTTGCGATTTCGTGAGTAGTGGAAAGGAGGGGATGTAATTTTGACATGGCAGAAGATGGTTAGCGGGTTGCTATGCATGCGGATCGTGAGAAGTGGATGGCTAGATAAGGATGCATGGAAGCTTGTGGATTTGATGGAAGTGGACCATGAGGTGCGGATCATGAAATGCGAATGTAGGCTTGTGACATGACGTGGAAGAAGCGGGTTGGTGCGCTACTAATGATGCGGATTGTAGGATGGACGATGGATGTGCATGTGATTGTGAGCTTGTGCTTTTAAAAAAACAAAAAACGTGTTAAATTTTTTTTTGGGTCAACCGACCCAAAGCCGTACCGCAGCACGGTTAGGTTTATGGATGAAAGGAAAATCGCCGATTCCAATTGGGTGTATATGAGAGAGAGAGTGAGTGAGATAGAGATAGAGAACTTACTCCGACCAGTAAATCGATGAAATCGTCGGTCTTCTTTGTGGATGAGAGGCAAATCGCCAGTCTTCCAATCAGGTGTGTAGAAGGAAATAGAGGTTGTTGGGTTAGATTTTAGATTAGGATACGTATGGATTAAATTTTGGAGGGAGGTAATTTAGAGGTTGAAATTTGGTTAAGTATTTTTGGAGGGAGTTCAATTTGGGTGTATTCCGCGTTTTTTATCAAAATATTTACACTTAGTTTTCCCGCGCTTTTTTACAAATTTGGAATTTACATTTTAACATCGCCCTGAAAATCAATTTGATGTATGTGTTTTATACAACATTGATAATAAAATGAACGATGTTATAAAGATTTTTAACATCATGCATTTTTCTACCTGATGTAAAAGATGCGATGTCTATGAACACAATTCTAGTAGGTATATTTTAATCTTAGGAGAACTTAAGTGGATATGCACAATTAAATCACAAATAGTTATTAAATATATTGGCAGTTAGTTTACATTGTTCGTATTCTTAAAGCACCAGCATGAATAACCAACTGAATTATGAACTGGTATAGTTGTTCTAGCATTAACCATTACAATAATTTATACGGGTTAAATCAAGTACCGTGCTTAGCATTTTTACTCTGCTAAAAGTGAATCTTGATTCAATAAATTAATTAAAATATGGTATAAAGAAGTAAAATATTGGGGAGTGATTAATGTATGAGATGAGTAATAATCAACTTTTGGTTGTGTTGTTTATTGGTTGATAAATTATTATTTTTGAGATAAATGAGCGATCCTCGCGAAAAGGAGAGCACTCGTATAATTTTATTTTACATTTAAAAAGGAGCTGCCAACAAGCCTGGCAGATAACGAAAACCCTCCCATACAAATAAGAGAAAAATAATAAAACCCTCCCAAAAACCAATGAAACTAATGACTCTTCCTAAACCAACAACTCTAAAAAGTATCTAAAGCCCAAAACGTCTTCAAGAAAATAGCAGCCTTTTATAACAACTCCCACAACCTCAACCTCAACATCAACACCTGAAAAAGCCATAAAAGAACATCAAATCTGCTCAAGCTTCATACAATCACCATAATAACTCCCCCAAGCAGCCATCAGCCCTAATGTATAAGACCTGGTAGCTTTAAGTTTCAATCAAGGACTTCTTCTAATATTAACTGCTGAAATACTCCTACTATTTCTTCTACCAGAATTGGGTGTATGAGTAGAATCACAAGTTTGGGTAGTAGATGGTGTAGATCTTCTTAAAGATGCAAGGTGGCAGTACAAAACTAATTTAAAACCCCCTGTATGATAATAAACAGACCTTTCCACAAAATTTACATTATCATGTGACCTATCAACCGAAGCAAACAAAACACTATAATAAGCCTGCCTTGAAAACTCATCCTTATCTTTCACTCCACTATTAGACTCCATCCCACTTTCGCAACCAATACAATACAAATCACCAGAAGAAACCACATTTTCTACCACAAGAACTAAATCTAGCTCAACCGGACCCACAACACCCACTGAATTATCAACATCCACCGAAACACCCTTCAAAGACCTAATAGTAGCCTCATTATCCACTACCAAAACTGACACCGCTTTAACCCCAACCTTTAAATCAGATTCCACCACCTTAACTACTTCAACTTCCAACTATAGACTAATCTCACACTTTGAGCTAGAATTATCGAAAATATTATTACATTTCATATGCCGCACTTGATGAATAGAGCCATCACCAGGATTATTGCAAACATTATAATTAACTTTAGTTCCCTGTACTATGCTATTATATGTATCCATGTCAACTTTGATAGTACCTCCTATACTGCATGAATTAGAATCTTGAGAGACTAGGTTGTCCAAAGAGACAAGACTTTGACATAAATGCTTCTGCCATAATTTTAAGCCCGAAAAAAGAATAATTCTTTTATCGTAAGCGACATCAACCACTGACATTTCCATCAAACCAGACTCGGCTATAACACTACTCAACTCTCCTTTTTCCAACAAAGGGCCTGAAACAGCCCCCATCACTGAGATCTCGAATGAAGTCTCTAAAACTCCTAAATCAACAAACTTAACACCCAGACCATTCATCAAACCAACTAAATTATTCTATGTTGTTTTGTATTCATAGGTGCCGTTAAAGGAGGATTGCGATTATGAAGCTTTGAACAGGAATTTTTCTTGTGACCAAACACCCCACAGAAGAAACAATGAATCGGCTCTCTACAAAACTTAGCTATGTGATCTCCATCACCACATCTAAAGCAGAGACTGTTAAGATTTCTTCCTGCATACCACAATTGACGACGCAGATACAATTTAGGCTGAGAGATCTGAGATGGGCATTGAGGGTTGTAGAACATATACTGAGGGACTAATTGCTAATTAAAAAATAGGGCTGATCGATCGAAGGAGGAAGAAAAGAACCTTGAGGAAGAGAGTGAATTTGCGGACGTCATTTTTACTTAGTTTTAACGGTAAAAAATAGTTTTAAGTTATTTACTGGTTGATAAATTATTATATTATAATATAATTACATAATTCAAATTTTGAATGAAATAGCTCTTTTCTTTTATGATGTGAATAAACTTCATCTCTACTTATCCGTCTTATTGGTAGTTAGTTTACTAATAGTTTTGCATATTTTAATTGTTCTCAAATTTGTAAGAAACTGAAATATCCCTTATTTTATATTTATACATATATAAATTACTTTTAAAAGTTTACCTTCTTGTCCACCAGCATCTGTACCATACTCTTCAATTCTGCTATTTGATAAATTATTATATTATAATATAATTACATCATTCAAATTTTGAATGAAATAACTCTTTTCTTATATGATGTGAATAAACTTCATCTCTACTTATCCGTCTTATTGGCAGTTAGTTTACTAATAGTTTTACATATTTTAATTGTTCTCAAATTTGTAAGAAACTGAAATATCCCTTATTTTATATTTATACATATATAAATTACTTTGAAAAGTTTACCTTCTTGTCCACCAGCATCTGTACTATACTCTTCAATTCTGCTATTTGCTGTTTATATTGTGATAGTTGTTTATCTCTGGACTAAGACAAAGTTAGCTTGGTTAAGGTGTAATCCCTTCCCAGTGCCCTTAATTGTCATGGTTTATCTTGTCCCAATACATGTGCTAGAGCATCTCCTTTGACATTCTGTAACGAGCTGGACAGTGATAGACTATCAAGTATTTTAATCTCCTCCTACATAAATAAATACATACAAATAATGTATGATGGTAAAATGATCATAGTTTCAGATAATTTTTAATATACCGATAAAATAAAAAATTCTTACAATAGCATTTGCAGTTTCCACGATCACTGGTTCACCATTTTGTATAACGTGAGATTTAATCCAAACATTAACTCTAGTTACAAGCTTCGGATCTAGACTTTGTTTTTCTAATTTAGAATAACATTAAATAAATAAATTGAAAGGTATTAAATACTATAAAATAATGCATACTTAATTAACTAACCATGTCCTCGGTCAATCTAGTCATTCACCTATGAACAGATGTGTATGGAAGTTGCTTACCCCTAAGGGTCGAATATTTCTCACTTTGTTTCTGAAAATATTGGAAGGTGTTAGAATTTAGTAACCAGAAGTATAAAAAGATGATGTACTCAAATAAGTGAATTTAAATGGTATACTCAAATAAGTGAATGCAATATACATAACATTTACTCACGGTGAATTTATAAATAACATGATGAATCTTATGAACATTGATTTTATTGTAACTATAAGAAAATAAGTACATAACATTTTCTTTTAAATGTAAATGCAATGTGAGAGTTGAAAATAATTTATAAACAAAAGAATGCAATACTAAAATATGATGATCATTTGGATACATATAGCAGCCAATAATTATATTGATAATTAGACATGTAACTGGCAACATATGAATTAGAAAAAACGATAGAGACCGCCAGAACATCAACAAAAAAGCATAGAAGATTTATCCAACATTTTAATAGTACAAACGAGCATCAAATATGTTATTTTATAAAGCAATACTTTTTGTTGTAAAAATATCTTAATGTTATCTTAAACTTCGGACTTATTTTCGCCTTCACAAATTTTCTCCATTCTTTAATGCTTTTGATGTTGGTAGGTTTCAGTTTAAGTATTTCCTCTTCGCTCTCCTTTTTATTTATTTTTTGAACCAATTTGCTTTTTGAGGATCTCCAAATTGTTCCTATTTTTTGAAATACAGTTTTTCTTTGCCAATCCTTTTTCGATTTAAATCTAATCTGCAACAATACATGAAAATGTGTATTATGACTATGAACTATATTTCTCAACTTAACTTGATGTATTATGACAAACAAGTGTTAGGTTCAAGAATTAAATAAATTTTCTCAAATTTTATATAATTTACTTAGTTATTCTTTCATTAGTCCAAATAACTTTGAGAACATTCAATGTAACTTGATGTATTTATTTCTCAGCTGTGTGTGTGCTTACTATAATTTTACATGCATCTGATTTGATTTTTTGTTTCATATTGATCATTACCAATTCACATTCTCAAACTATATGACTTTGTACTAGCATCAATATTAGTAAATGCATAAATAAATAAATTGACCTTATATCCAATATAGTTGAGTGTAATTATTTACTTGTCCATACCTGAATCGATTGCCACAAAACAACTTTTAACTCATCACTTAGAAGCCCTTAATCATCAAGTGTGAATGGAACGTGCTTCCGCATAAGCAATCCAAGAAAAGAAGATAAATATACTGACCCTGGCCCTATTGGTATGGCTACATCGTTGAACTCAACTTCAATTCGATCGTGACTGTTTAACAAGAGTCCTTTTGCTTTTGTTGGACCTCTACTGCCTCTTTTATGAGATCTACTTGCAGTTTAACCTTTACTTGCTCTCCCATTTTCCATATCAGCATCATCATTTGGGTCAGAAGGGATTTCATTTTCTGAGCGGAGTCTTTCTTTACCTGATGAAGCCCCTTCTTCATACTGCATTTACTTTGTATCATGTAGTGCTTATTCTTCGCCTTCATTGCAAGCATTGGCTGGCTTCTTAGCATTGACTTCTCATTCTTTGCCTTCATTGCAAGCACTGGCTAGCTTCTTAGCATTGACTACTTGTTCTTTCCCTTCATTGCAAACACTGGCTAGCTTCTTACGTTTACCATTTGAATTATATTTCCACTTTGAATTATACTTTCGAGATTCCTCTTCAGTCTTTCTCTGGTTGTGAGCACGTACAGAGCTTGGAAACATCTCTTTTCTACAAATGAAACAAAAAACGATATTGTTTAGATTTAAGATAACAAAGAAAATAGAGGATAAAACATAAATTAACTCAGGCAAGTTGTCCATATGAATATACTTGATAGAAAATGATAAGTTGTCCATATGATAAGTTTTTCGTATGAATATATTTGCAATGTGCATTAAACTCAGGCATTAACTGCAATGTGTGTTAACTAAGGCATATAGCTGAGATGTAGTGCATTAACTACAATGTGCATTTAATCAATGTTGAGATTAAATGGTGGGCCTCTAGGGTACGGTTTTACTGCAATGTGCATTAAACTAAGATATATTGCATTAACTCAGGCATATAAAGTTGAATCTAGTGCAACATGAAGGAGCAGGCGCATGTGTGTGTATTAAGGAGAATAACTTGTTTTGAAGAGAATTATAATGGTTACTAAAATGGTAAAAAGATTGTTATTTTAATGCATAGATTGATTTATTTAAAAAAATGGATCATTGTTTGGTTAGTGTCATGTGCATTGTTTTATTTAGTTGCTTTACAAATTAAGATGTGAACAAAACAATTATTGAAAATGGTCCAAAACCAAATAAAATGTTGATAATTTATTCTTCCTTAATTATAATATAGAAATATAATATAGCTTTTTCATTTTAGAAATAAAAAAACAATCTTTTTTTTTCTTGAGTAGAAGAATTGTACAATAGGATGTAGTGTAATAAATCTAACTACGTCTTTACAAGATTAACCGTCTTCATTCTTCAAAATCTTTCTAATCTCTCTTTCAATAACAATTTTATTCATTTTCTCATTTTCAAGATATTTTTCAATAATTTTTTTACAAAATGAAGGCAACCTTATTTTTTTTCTCAATTGATTGCAAGTCTATTATGCAAACTTTAATCGGAAGTCCAAATTTCTTAACAACATCATTTCCACTCAATTTCAATGACATGCCATTTATTACAAAATTTCTAGAAGTTGAATTGTAAGTCTTAAAAAGTGCATTTAAGTACTTTGAATACCATTTAGTATCTTTTTATCAAGTTTATTTTGGATAAATAAATTTATTAAATCATAGAAAAGAGTAAAAGTGTATTCCTCTTCACATGTATAAGAAAAATACAAACAAGAGAATGAATTAAGCAAGTATGGAAGTTCTGAGAAGGTAAAGTATAGAAACCAGAAATACTAATGCTATTGGCATATAAAAGTGAAGCAAATAAAAACAAGACTTTATATTTGCAATTATAGATTGAACATGGTATAATTCAAGTAATAAAACAAACTGTAGACCAATCAAAATTCCGTCTTAATATTTAGTTGAATTCATTATTTCTTTTTAAGCTATAATAACTGACGATATTTTATGTGGTTCACACTTTAAATTAAGGCTAGAAGTATAGGTAACTTGTTTCTGCCTTTTATCTCGATGACGTGATCTTTAAGTAGTTAAGTCTTGATATTAATCGCCCATCAATTTTATTTTATTTTGAAGAAAGGTACTTTATTAATAGTAAAAAGAGATCATATACTTCCATGATATGCCTCGTTAAAACCTAGAAACCCCCTAACCTAAGTGGGTACCTTGCGAGGAAAAAGAGTACATATCATGTCCATATATTAACAGTACAAAATGTGACAAAAGCTTATGCATACGAAATTGTCAAATAAATGGAGAAGCAAACAATTATAACACACTCAAAACCATCTATATGATCAACTTGGGGCAAAAAACCAAAATAAAAACAAACACAATGCCTAACAAAATAAGTCACGTGAACATAAGAAGAAAAAACATTGTCAAAAGCAAATAAATCATCAATTCCCACATGTCTTCTATTTTCTTCCACAGGAGAGTTCATCTTCAACCAAAGTAGATTTGAGAAATTCAACAGCTTGAGCTGGAAAGGCATGTCGGAAGCTACAAACTCAGAGGATACAGCGAGCACAGTAGCTTCAAACATCATCACAGACAGAAAGGAGTTCATGGAGGTCGGTTATTTGAAAGGCGGTCGATTGCCTTGTTCAGAGTTGATAAGATAAGCTCAATCTCTTTATTTTCTATCTTATTTTCTGTCTTACTTTCAATTTTATACTTAAATAGGTTTCTATAGTCTTGTAAAATGAGCAATCCTCTAACTTTAAATGGTAGTTCAATGTTGTTGAAAACCCGCGAGTTCCTCTCACACCATATGTGCCAAATTATTGAATTTATAGCAGTGTTATTAGATAATGAATTGTTAGATTACCTTTCTGATTTTGACAAAGATACTCAAGAATTCGATTAATGTTATAACTATTACCAAGAGTAATCTATAGCTTTGGAGTTATTTCCTTAAGTAGATTCTTTGAGTACTCACACAGAAAGAATAGATGATTTCTTTCTTCAAACTGTTGTAAACACAGGGCACAAGTACGGTCAATGTGTGGATTCCATTTACTAATTCTATCTTTTGTGTTTAACTTATTTAATTTGGAAAGAAGGCTACATTTTAGGAGCACAAAACTTATCCCAAATGATAGTGGTCCAATTAAACTCTAAGTGTTTGCATCTAATTTGATTCCAGGCTAATTTATTATTGAACTGGCCATCATTATTAGGAATCAAAGACCAAAAATCTTATGGCATTTGATGATAAATTTTGATATTGCTCGTTGTTTGCTGGATTTGAGTAGGAATGTATTCTAGTTGTTCCTTCCATTTATCACCAGAAAGTAAACAGGACACTTTTCTATTATGTCTACCAGTAATGAACATTGAATTCCATCCAAATTTGTCTATCAGAGAACCTCCCTTAATCCAGGGGTCAAACCAGACATCTGTATTTTCACCATTTGCAATTTTTCTATCAGTTAGACCTTTACACCATTGTCTAGCTTTAAGAAGTAGTCTCCAATTATAAGAAGCATTATTATCCATAAGAGCAGTCTAGAAATTAATGTTGTTGCAATATTTATTCTGCATCCATTTTGCCCACAGTGATTCACCCTCAATGAATTTCCATAACAATTTGATAGCGGTTGATTTAGCAATGTCTTCAATTCTTTTAATACCAAGTCCATCTTCACTTTTGGTTTTATAAACATCATCCCAAGGCATATTATGGGCTTTATTTTTCCAAATGAAATTAGCATACAAAGAATTTATTCTCTGTATCACATTCATAGGGTACTGGGAAAATTGCATCCAAAATTGAATCTTTGGGTAAATGATAGTGCTAACAAGTTCAATTCGACCACTAATGTTGAGTAATTTTTTTTCTAGTGGTTAAATTTTTTGTTAATCTTGTCAATTAACCATCCAAAATCCCTAGCTTTTAATTTGTTGCTAGATAATGGAATGCCCGGATAGATAATAGGCAAATTACCACTATTGATGTTAAGAATATTAGAAACCAATTGTTTGTTGTTAGCACCTTTGCTATAAAACACAGTAGACTTGTTTTCATTAATATCAAGTCCAGTAAAAAATTTTAAAACCTGAAATATGCTCTGGATACTTTTAGCATTCTCTATGGTTGCCTTGGCTAGGATTAGAATGTCATCTGCATACAGTAAATGAGTAATCATAGATTCAGTCTTATATATGGGGCTGATGTTACCTTTCAAGTATTCCATATCAAGATTAATTGTTAGAAATTCCATCACAACTGAAAATAAATATGGCGATAGAGGGTCCCTTTGTCTAAGACCTCTTGAACTTTTAATATCCATCAATTAACACCGAAAACGAAGGAGTAGATATGCATTCATATATAAGATTAGCAAATAGAAGAGGAAAACCCATCGCCATCAGCATATGATGAACAAATTCTCTGTTAATTTTATCATAGGCTTTATGTAGGTCAATTTTTAGGCATAAGTTATTAGAATTTTTCCTATTGAAACTCCTGACCATTTCATATGCTAGAAGGGAATTCTCGGTAATTACTCTGCCAGGAATGAAGGCATTCTGATTATAAGAAATAAGCTCATTCATATAAGCTTTCATTCCATTGCAAAGCAGATTGGCTAAGATTTTATATGTTACATTGCATAATGAGATTGGTCTGTAATCAGTAATATCAACGGCATCATTTTTCTTTGGAATGAGACATATGAATGAGTGATTAATTTCTCCTATAATCTTTCCAAACTGCAGTATACCATTCATTGCATTCCAAATATCATCTTTTAATTGTTCCCAATGAAGTTTGAAGAATTTAGAATTTATCCCATCAGGTCCAGGAGTACTATTATCATTAATTTTTAATAAAGCTGATTTTATTTCCTCTAGCTGAAATGGTCTGCATAGAAGGCTTCTAGCATTGTCTGATAAAATTCTTTTACATGTAATGCCTGGGAATTGATATACAGCCTGAGGTGATGAAAAAAAATCTGAAAAATATTTAATGGCTTCACATGCTAACTTTTCTGATGGTGAGATCCAAGATCCATTCTCATTAATAATAAAATTGCTCCTTCGTTTAGGGTTAACAGCATTAACTTTACTGTAAAAGAATTCAGTTGGTTTATCTCCTTTAACCAACCAATTAAATTTCACTCGCTGATCATTTTCTATTGCAATTTTCCTCATAATATGATGTATTTCTCTGATTTCAATGTGTACTGCTCAATTAAATTATCATCCAGTGGGTTTTGAACTAACTGCTTATAAATATCATTAACTTCCTCTTTTACTTTCTCAGCCAATGCATGAACATTACTTTTACTTTTAATCCAGTTCTTCAATGCAGTCTTGGACAATTTCAGCTTGCATAAGAGGCCGTGAAGAGGGTTTCCATCAAAAACAGTCAGCAAAGCATTCTGAATTGATGAGTGGTAGCCCTCCTGGAGATGCCAAGAATTACTGTATCTGAAAGGTAATCTATGCTTTGCTTTGTTATGAAGTAAAAGATTAATAAAAATAGGCGTATGATCGCTAAGAGAATGATTTCTAAAATGAACACCAAAATGAAATTTGTTCAACCATAGAAAATTTACAAAAACACTGTCAATTTTACTATGAATAGAGAAATTAAGACCTCTCTCCAAGTAAAGAAATTTCCAGTAAAATCAGGCTCGATTAGATTAGGAGAAGAAATGTAGTTAATAAAATTTTGTTCACCCATAGAATTGTATAGACCATAATTAACTCTATCTTTAGGAGATAAGATGGAATTAAAGTCCCCCGCTACAATCCACGGCAAGTTAAAACTAGAAGATTGCTCGGTAATATACTTCCATAGCTCTGTTCTCCTCGTTTCATCATTAGCGGCATATATCATAGTGCATAGAACACTTATTCCATTCACATTATGAAGGATACAAGATAAGTATTGTTCATTAGTGTGAAGAATAATATTAGACCAATGATTTGGGTCCCAAATAATCAAAATTCTACACTTCTGGTCATTATGAATATTGTGAGAATGATTCCAATAACTAGATGACTTATTCATGAATCTATTAATACTATCAGATGATAGTTTATTTTCAAGAATAGCCAGAAAAGAAAAAAATTTAGTATTCAAAATCTGTAGTACTTCTAACTGTTTCGTAGGGGCATTCATACCCCTTATGTTCCAGAAAAGGAACTGCATTATAAATTAACTTCAGGACTGCTACTATCTATAGGGGAAGTAGCAGTCCCCGTTGTCTTTGATTTTTTGGTTTTCTTGTTTTTACCTTTCAACTGAGTTACTAAATTGGACCATGCATGATTATCGATAACATCGGAGAAGTTATTGGCTTTGAATATGAATGGCACCTCCGCAGTTCTCATTTTTCGAATAGATTTAGATCTGGTTGCATGAAGAGATTCGATTTCTAGGGTGTCTGAAACAGGGTCCGTGGAAATAGCAATGGGGGCATCTTCCATTGCGTTTTTGTCATGAATTTCTGTACTTTCTTTATTGTAACTTTGATTCATATCTGTATCCGATACATAATTCGTGTTAATCTGTTGAGAAATTGTATTATTAGTCGTATACACAGTATTCGACTAGACATTTTGAGAATTGTTGTTAACTTGTTCATTCACTAAATCCTTCGTACAATTATTAAGACCATTGTCACTAGCATTTTCATGATCTTTATCATTTGTCTTAGGTGAATTATCCATGTTAGAGAGATCTGAATGCATACTGATATCATTATTAGTATCAACAGCCATATCCATATTGTCACTCATGTTATTTTGTGGAGTAGATTTAGGCACCCACATTTCAGAAAATTGACAGTGTGAATCGGCATGTCCAAAACTAAGGCAATTTGAGCAAGTGGATGGCTTCCATTCATACGACACTTCTTGCCAGATAATTTCATCCTTCTCCGATAAATCAGAATTTTGTTTGGGAAACAAAAAGAGTTATTAATTTCGATTAATACTCTAGCATATGCTATTTTAATAATACCTTCTGTGAATTTGTCCAGTTTGATAGGAGAGCCAATGACTGAAGCAATACGACTAATCCCTTCCTCCGTCTAATAGTCCAGTGGTAGGTTACGGAACTGAACCTATATCGGAATAGAGTGTAAGAGTTCTTTATTAAGTTGCATTCCAAGCGACCACCTCTTCATCATCATTAGCTTTATATTATAAAAGTAGGGACCTCCTTCCGATATTTTATCACAGTCCTGCTTGTTGTTAAATTTGATGACATAAAATCCATTTTCCTTAGAATAAATCGAAAATTCATCAGTAGGTTTCCATACTCTATTGATATAATCTTTAAAATATGGATAATATGGTTAAGGGCCAACCACATAAACGACAATGACATTATCCCATTATTTTCTAGCATCTTTAACAACATCCTCCGACATTTTAGCACATTGCATAGAGTTAAATTCACGAGGATGATAAAATTCTAGCGGAATAGAAATAGGAATATTATTACCCTTAACCACTTCATTCCACGCTCGGCTAGACGAAGTAGAAAAATTCCATTTATTGGTAGGAGGTTTGGTTGCAGATTGGTTAGGACGGTTAGAAGAGTTGGTGATAATAGGATTATTCTGGGACACACCTTGATAAGGAGGGGATCTGACTGAACTATTCTTCGAAACATGAGCAGTGTTGTTATGAGTTTGAAATTGATTTATAAAAGATGTTTTTCTTTTCCATTTCCGAGACTGAACTGGAATGAAACCTTCATTCAAGTCAGCCTGAGTATCATTAGGTTACAGAGGGGAGAAGCCTGGAGGCGGGTCAGAGGGGGTTAACGGTGGATCTAGAGGAATAGCATCAGATAGTATAAATAAGTTACAAATGCACAAACTTTTTTCTTTTTCTAAAAAAGCTTTAACCTATGTAAAGACATCATAATTAGACTAATATATAAAACTATTATCTTCTATAAATAATGAATGTAATACCTAGTGATGAACAATATTTATTGTTTCACCTTATCGACATCAAATCCTTCATTACGTGTTAATTATTAGATTAAATATTGAAAACTAATAGTCGAAAACTTACCTTCATATTACAATGCCACTAAAAAATTAATAACCATGTTAAAGTAGAACATATAATCTACTCAAGTATGCCTTCACAATCCTCCCTAACATAGCTAACATCGTCATCATCTATTTTGGTTATTTCGCAATCTTCCAGGACTTGGATATCTTCCTCAATGCAATCATGTGTCTAAATCATCCAAACTTCTTGATGGTGCTTTCATTACAACATACCATTAGAAATATCATTTTCTCTTGAATAAAATACTTGTCTTGCTTGAGACGCAAGTATGTATGGATCTCTTAAAAACGATGCTTGATGTAAATTAACAAGAGTGAACCCATCATCATCAACTTTTACTCCATTTCCTTTGTACTCCCAATGACACTTTAAAATGGTAATATATAACAACTGATAATCTAATAAAATTATATCTGTCAATATTCCATAAAAGTGGCCACATCAACCACTTAGGAAATATCTTTTGCACTTGCTCTACACATAGTAGTTGCATCAAAAGTCACCCCACTATTCTGAGTTTCTCTCTACATCTTTTATATAAAACGTTGCACATTGATGATATATATCCTTTGTAAGACAAGACATCATTCTTTGTACCAAAAGCAATCCATTTTAACATGTCATTATGATACTTGGAGTTAATAGGTATCTACAACAAATTCCAGTTAGCATGAATATTTTAGAGTAATATTAGTAATCAAATGAGAAAATATTTAGAATCTAACAAACCTTCATTTTAATCCAATCGGCAAAAAATTTTGTATGTGTTACCCAAAGTAAGGTCGCATTTTTTCTCATGCGCTAGTCTGAATTTCCAATTCCTCCAAATGCAAACTAGTATGGAACAAGTGATTATAAGTTATATTTAGCATTACGAACTAGTATAGAACAAGTAATCCTCTCGATGCTACTGGAAATAAGTGTTGCATTAATACATGGTAATCATGTGACTTCAATCCACTAATTTTGCAATCCTACAATGAAATTTGATTCTTCAAATTTGAACAGTAGCCATTTGGTCCTTTGAACTCGTACAATCTTTTGCAAAATAATTTTCTCTCAGAATGACAACATATATGGAGCCGGTGGAAGATATGTTTTATTCCGATGAGGTTGTGCATGAAGCTCATGTCAAATTCCCTAATCCTCTAAATTCTTTCTACAGTTAGTTCCATCTTTTGATTTATTACCATGCAATAATATGCCCAATAGGCTTTCGCCAATGTTTTCCTCTACATGCATCACATCTAAATTGTGATGTAATGGAAGTCTCTGCGAAAACCAAAACTATAATGCATTACTATATTTTTCTTCTGTTAAAAAAATGGAAATTAAATAATTTAACCACTAACCTCCCAATATGGAAAACTGAAGAAAATCGATCTTTTTTCCACCTTGATAGCTCCATTTTTGTAGGATTGCTAATCTTATCATATTCATCTTCTATATCATTAGCACACTTCCTCTTCTTACTTTTCTTTTCTTATTCCTTTCCAAAATCATTTGGATAATCCTTCAACAATGCATAAATGTTTCTCTTAGTTAGAATTCTAGGAGCACAACCTTTCTCCATGGTGTTATCAAGCAATGCCTTTTATTTTCCTCCGTGAATATAAAATAGGCAGAAATCTTCTATGACCCATGTAGACGTTCTTTCGACTACGATTCAACCAACGAGAATGGGTATTGACACCACATATGGGCAAGCCTTTTTCCCTTTCACACGACATCCAGCGATATTTCCTTAAGTCGGAAAATCATTAATCGTCCATAGCAAAATCGATTCAGTTTAAACAATGTTTTACTAAATGCATCATAAGCATCAACGCCATTACACCACAAATGATGCAAATCTTCCACTAAAGGCGCCAAATATACATCAATATCATTCCCAGGTTGCTTTGGGTCTGGAATAAGCAAAGTTAACATAATATTTACCTTCTTCATGCACAACATAGGCAAGAGATTGTATGTCACAAGCATTATCGGTTAGCAACTATATTTGAACTCAACATGGAAAATAGATTGAACCCATCTGTAATAGGACCAAGCCTAAGATTGCGTGGATCGAATGAAAAATATTTACGCTTTTCATCCACCATTTTCTATGCCATAGAATCCACGGGATGACGCAATTTTCCATCATTGCTTCTATTATTAAAATGCCATCTTAAATCTTCTACCACCTTTTAGATCTATACATTCTTCTAAATATTGGAATTATTGGAAAGTATCTCAACACTTTAACAAGAACACCTTGTATAATCTCTTCAGTATCTTGATTTTTCTTCCATCTCAAAGAACCATATTTTGGACAAGTATCTAAACCTTTGTATTCTTTTCTGAAAAGGCAATAGTCATTCTCACAAGCCTGTATCTATTCAAAACCCATGTCGAATGCTTTAAGAATTTTTTTTACTTCATATAAGGTTTTAGGAAGCACGTTATCCTTCGGCAAAAATAAATATTGCACAGTTAAAAGCTTATCAAACCCATCTATCAGATAAGCAAGTCTCACCTTTAAGATTATACAATACGATGATGGCAAATAATTTTGTGTGATCTGTGATACAATGGAGTTTCTGCATCTTCCAAGTTCTTAAGTAACTCATCCTCTTTTCTTTGAGAATCAACATTATCTTTATCATAATAAAAAAAATCATGATTCAAAAAATCTTCATCTTCATAATGAATCATCTTGAATAAATCATATACTTCAAACAACTTTTTTTCTTCTCTATGTTTATCTCTTCGCCATGGTTATACCATACACTGCTCATGTACGTAGGATCCATTCCTTTCATAATTGAATGTGCAACGATGATGTGGTCATCATGACGACTAAGATTTCAACAATCTTTGCAGGGGCATAATTTTTTTTCTACATTTCTTACATTCCTCTTTGTATCATGCATGAAATTCAATGCTCCTTGTCGGTACTCTATACTAGTTCTATGACAAAAGTTAAATACAAAAAAAATTGAGTTTTAATATTAGATTACATGTTTTAATTCTCAAAATACATATTAGGTTAAGCATTGTATTATCTCCTGTTTAAACAATCCAATCTTTTTCCATCATCGACATATGAAGGCAAATAAGTTTCCAAACTTTGACGTAGAAATTAGTTGTATGTCGTAATCAAAAATATAACTATACACATTGAAGTTATTACACTTAGGCATGTAATATTGTATCTAGATTTGTAATATGTTAACTTATTACATCTAGGCATGTAATAAGTCGTATAACATTGAAGTTACAACAAATAGAACTGGCCACAACTGAATATGCAACTACAACAAGCTCATTAAAAAAGGACAAGCCAAAAAACAAATACAACACACACGCAAGGGCATATCTCTGATTATACAGAACACCACTTTAGTTCGACCGTTAATGTAACCGATTCCTTAAAAAAATTGGCAGTTCGAACCCAGGAATAGTAAAATTTATGTATGATAGATATATACTTGCTTTTGAATATGACAAACATAATGTAGAAAAGTGAAAAATAACTTTAGAATGTTGGGTATATGTCTGCAACTTCAAGTTAGGGAGTGTAAACATAAATTTTTTCTGATCATCAATTTTACAGTAATTAAAAGATCTATATAGTAAATTAGTGGATATTATTTAAAGGTAGCTAAACATGTATTAATTGATGACTCAATATTTATCATCCATTACTCAACTATCAGTATGCACCATGGGAGTGCAGCGGAATCCTTTTTTTAGTAAGTTTATCATTGCCTTCTTCTTAAATACGAATTTATTGTATTGTTTTGTATTTGAACCATATTGTTTTTCCAAGGTTCAGTGTAATGTTAAACTACGTAGGACTGCTGACTAAGAATAATCAATGTCATTGTAACGACCTAAGAATTTTAATGATTTTATAACGAGATTAACTAAAATTTTCATGAAACTAAACAATAAAAATTTGAAATAAAAATTTGATATTTGAAATATGTCTATTTAAACATAGCAAACGGTAAATTTTTATTTGAAAATATGAAAGTTAGTTTGTGGATGAATTTCAAAATTCAAGATTTAAATCAATTAAATTTTTGAAAATTAAATATTTTCCAAATCTGAATATTTTTATATACTAAAAATGTAAATCATTTTCTGAGTGAGACGTCGTAATTCGTTTTGTCAAATTTGGAATACTATAGCCCCGTTTATCTTATTTTCGGCATTTTAGCAGCATTTTCGGCAGCGAAAAATCGAGTTTTTATAACTTGGTCGTATCATTGATATCTGTGTACCATTCTGTTTGCCTCATCGTGCTGATCTTCGAAGTATATTCATTCATGTGATTCGGTGTCCGGTACGCGACGAAACGACAAAGCAGTTTATCGTATCGGTGTAGTATTTGTGCCTTTTAGTTTTTCCTGTGTCTTTTCAAATTTCCAGCCGTATAAACTCATCAGTCATTGCTTTAATAAAAAACTGAAACCACCATTTGACTCTTTCCATTCCTTGATTTTTGATATATATTTGCTTTCGTCCTTTCATTTGTCTTCTTAGTTACCATTCTCTGAAGAAAAAACAAAGCAAGTAAGTTGCATTCTTCTTCACTTTTCCCTGATAATACCTGTTTATCTCAAATTTTCCCCGAAGCAAGCTTTTTGCTTCGCAAACTGGTTGTATCTCAAATTGCATTCTTGTTGCTCTAAATTTTTTTTATGAAGTTTGCTTTGACAAATTTTTTTGTATAGCTGTTTTGCTTTGGGAAATCCTTTGCTCGGCTTCGTGCCATGAAAAAAACTCCTCATCGCCTACCTTTTCTCTACTTTCCCTTCGTCTCCCACAACCTTTGGCCCACCCCCATCAACCTTGACCGACCCCAAGCACTTCCCTCCGAGACAGCCACCTCAAACATGAAGTAGCCAACTTCCCACACAGCTCTCCTCCGCACCACCTTCCTCTGACCCAAGCATTACCGGAGCAGCCCGAAACCACCCAGATCACCACCAAACTATCGACCTTTCCCATTTTGCCCAAAGCTAGACTATAAGAGAAACCCCCTTGACCTGAAGCCTGACTGGGCGAACCCTCACCTTCCCTGTAGCAGCCTTCTCGTCTCATTTATATATGTGTCATATATATGTTTGTTTCAGAAGTTTATATATATGGCTTGTCCTATGTTTGCGTGAACTTCCTGCTAGTTCGATTAATTTTGGCTGTAACTTGAATTTTTCTTTTTCTCGATATATATGTAGTGAATATGGATTGATTCTTTCTTGTCTCATACTCTCTGCCAATACCGAAAATCACTTTAACAACTATGTACGTGGGGGAGATTCCAAAATGAAGTAGGATGGTTTGACAACGATTCTGTATGAGGTATTTACGTAGCCCTGACTCCCGCGAATCAGCTTGATGTGGCTAAAACAGGAGCCATGATGGGCCAAGTGAGGCCACACCTCCTATCGGGCACATTTCTTCGAAACCATGTCTATTGCTTTTGTGATTTGATTTTGGTGTGCATGCCTTTGATTGGGAGTGTGTCTCGAGGTGGGCGGTAGTAGCTGCTATGCGTTACCACCAGTCCGGATCCATAAAACGGTAGTATCCTACCTTGGGCATTGTGTGATATCCCGGGAATTTGGACAGTATCAATTTAATAATCTACATTGGAAATTAAATTGATTTGATAATTTGTTAATAAAAATTTGAATTAATTTAATAATCTAATTAAATAAAATATTTAATTAGTGATTTATCTTTTAAAAGTTTAATAAAATATTTTCTATTTATAATATATATGTATAATTGTATATATTGTAAATAGATGAGTTGGTTTGAATTTAACAAATGAAATTATGTTTTCAAATTTCATATATATATTTGGTAATTTGGAAATTATGATTTAAATTAATATTAAGCTTTCCAAAGATATTTAATAAATAACTATATAGTTTTAAAATACATAATATAAATGTTTAATTGTTTAAAAATAGAATTTAGCTTAAGTTCAAATTTAAATAAAAGGTTTGTTTATTTCTGTTTAAATGTTACTAGATTTGTATGTATTAAAAATAGAAGTTTAAATACAATTTACATATGGTATTAATTCATTGAATAATAGAAGTAATTTATAATCTCTTTTATAAATTATTTAAAATTGTCAAATTTGATATTTTCAAATAATAATTATAATACTTTGTTTTTATAAATATAAATAAACTTTGATAAAATAGAATTGTTATTTTAAATGGTAGTTATATATGCATATATATAACTTGATTTTTTAAATGGGATTTTTAAATTTGAATTAAATGTTGAAATTCAAAAGAATAAACAATTTTAAAATATTTGGATAAGTTTTCATTTATATATATTTTGTTATAACATTTTCTTTAAAAGAAATTCAAATATATACATTTAAATAAAGAATAAAAACTATTATTTACATTTAAAAATAAATAAAAATATGTATT
This sequence comes from Allium fistulosum, assembly GCA_030737815.1. Classification (NCBI taxonomy): domain Eukaryota; kingdom Viridiplantae; phylum Streptophyta; class Magnoliopsida; order Asparagales; family Amaryllidaceae; genus Allium; species Allium fistulosum. The sequence continues at coordinate 76,108,834 of CM060908.1, read as the reverse complement.
AAATACTTAAAAGACAAATGTCACCATATTAAGGCTTGATAAAACATGTGTAAATTTAATAGCTAATGTATATGACAAGTGTCACCTTTAATTTAATTTTTCTTCTATTTTTATTTAAATTATTTCAGCATTTATACATATGTTACTTCCTCTTCATTCTTTTTCCCATTTCCTCTTTTCAAAAACTTGAGAAAATTTTCAGCCTGTACAAACCTTAAATCAATATCTCCTCAAAAACAAAACATGAAATCAACATCCACCTCCAATTTGAAATGCAACGCAATAACCTGTAATCCACTTTCTAAATAAAGATCTAGAATCAAAGCTGTAATCTCTTCATAATGCAATCTGAAGTAGTAATTAAAGCCAGCATGTATTCTTCAACCTGGAATCAAAGCAGAGATCAAACTTCTCTGTTTTGAAATCAAGCCTGCATTTTTTCAAAATCAAACAAGAACCTGTATTTGCTTCAAATCTGGAAGCATGTTCAAAAGCAAGTTCTGAAATTCTAGTCTGTAAATTCTTTTCAAAATCAAGAGCAAGTAAATCTGGAAGCTAAGCAATATCTCAACAAACAAGTTAGCATGCAGTTTAAATCAAAGCTTTAAAAGTGTCAAAAGTCTTTCAAATAAATCTGGAAGCCTGTTCATTTTTTTCTGGTGAGTAACACTTTTGAAAACTTAAATATGGTTATAAGTTTTACTGCATATGATGAATGTTTGAAGTAAATTATGTTTGCATATAAGAATGGATGTTGATATATGTGAAATGGCTGAATATATATATATTTCCTCAGTTCTCTGTTATTTATCAAGTGAGTAACTTTCTTGACAAACTCAAGTAGGGATATTTGTTTGCATGTGAATTTTCTGGAATAAAACATGTTAGTATGTATGGATTTTGATGAAATGTCTATGTATACTTGAGTATATTTATAGTGGGTATGCTTTATATCACTGTTTCCTAATTTTAGTTTCCAAGCTACATGAATTACTCAAAATGAAATACGTCTTGATCCACTTACTGTTATGATCTAGTTTTCAAACAAAACTTGTTTGTTTGAATTATAGATTAAGCTTTAAAACTTACTTAAGTTAAAATAAATTTGTAATAGCTCTGGAAATTAAAAAGAACAGAACAAATTTAAAATAAGTGGAAATTCAAATATCTTAATTTAGAAATCCAGGACTATAAACTGAAATATTATTCGAAATCATAATTTTTAGAAGTAAAACCTTAGTTTCTAGATTGGGTTTGAATGTGCATTTTGGGGTTGATCAGAAAATGTGTTTTGGGCATTTTCTGATGATCTACTTGCTTGGGAAGGATGGGGTTCTATCTGGTGGTAGTCCAGTGATCAGAGGCTAAGGGAAAAATGTCAGATAGATGTTCTAACCATTAGGGAGGCAGCGGTGATCATCTAAAGTCTGTAGACCTAGTTTTTAGTGATGATCAGGAAATTTTCCACAACGGCATATAGGGTGGATCGAGTTCCACCGGGTTTTGGAAATTGGAAGTCCGGAGGATGGCGAAGGTGAGGCTGGAAGCATAGGTGCTCTGGTGATCGGCGTTGTGAGTTCGAGGAGTTTTTATGGTGGCACTTCTGGTTCCAGGTGAGGATAGTGATGCTCGAATTCGACTGCGATGTTTGATCGTGGTTCTGGAGGTCGTGAGCGTGGATGATGGTCGAAGTCGATATGCTGGCGATGGAAGCGATGGTCGGTGTCGTCGCGATAAAATGTGCACGTGTACAGGTGATGTTGTGTCAGTGTGCTAGTCTGGGTTTAAACAGGAAGGAAGGTATCAAGTCTTTCTCGAGATTCTCGCGTAATAACTCGAAGCGTAGTGGGGTTTGACTCGGGGAAATTTGAGATGTGCTCGAGTAAATTTTGGTGATAACAGTTTATAACCTGGCAGTGTTTTCAAAATTTAAAATGAGTTTAAACTTTGAAAATAGAATTTAAATCCAGATTTAAATCAAATTTAAGTATGGGTTCAAGTTTAAATGTGTATCCTAGAATTTGAGACAAATAAAGTTTTATAAAAATAATGTTTTAACAAATTTAAATTGTTAAAAGTATATTTTAAAAAGAGATTTTGAATTTAAATAAATTGGTTTAAAAATCTTTTAAATGTTAAGTGTTTCTCTTAACATTTGAATTTAAGAAGATGTTGTAAATTAGATTCAAAATATGGTTAAAGTTAAATTGAAATTTATTTTAAAGCATTAATTTAAGATAAATTAAAAGAAAGATTTTAATGTAAATGTTTTAAAGTCTTTGTTAATAATAATTAAAGTAGTTAAAGGTTAATACTTTAATTTAAAGATTAATTAAGCAATTAATTTAGTAATTAGAAATTAGTTGGTAATTAAGAAATTATTAAGTTGTAATTAATAAATAGTTGATTAAAGCTAAATTTCTTAAATAAAGTAATTTAAGAATAATTTAATAATTAATGGTTAGTGATAATTAATTAAATAATTAGGATTATAAGTTAATTAATTAAGTATTAGTTAATTTGGGATTTAGGATCATTTGTTTAATTAAGTATAAGTTATTAATAAATGATTAGATTAATTAATTAATATTGGTTAAGTATAAATTACTTAATAAAAGTAATTAAAGAAATTAATTACTTAAGGTAATTAATTAAATAAATTTGATAAGTTTAAATTAATTAGTTAAATTAATTTAAGATAATGATTTGGAAATTTGATAATTACTTAAATGTAATTAGTGAAAGTGTAATTACTTAGGAAAGTAATTAAAGTTAATTAGTGGATGTAATTAACTAAGGATGATATAATGAAAGTAATTTGATTTAATTACTTTAAATAATTAATCAAGGGAATAATTAAAAGATAATTAATTAATGAGTAATTAATTTATGGAAGAGTAATTAAGGGTAGTTAATTACTAGATGAGATTAATCAAAGGTGATTAATAAATGTGACTAATTAATTATTAGATGTAATTAATTTAAATAAGATAATTAATTAAGAGTAATTAAGGATCATTAATTAATATAATTAATGATGTAATTAAGAATTGATTAATTAAGATAAGTGATTAAAGTAATTAATTAATTATAATTAATTGAGGATTAATGTAATTAAGTATAGTTAATTAATAGATGAAGTAATTAAGGATTAATTACTGAAATGGTTTAAGATAATTAATTTGTGAGATTAATTAAGTATTAATTACTTAAAGTAATTAAAGGGTAATTAATCAGGAATGATTAATTAAGATAGATACTTAGAGTAATGATTAATTAATTGGTTTAATTAATGATTAAGTAAGAAGGATTTATAAAATGAGGTAATTAATTTAATTCACTTTAAATTAATTAGAGATGATATAAATCATTACTTAAGGATGGATGAATAATATAGAATGCTTTGCATTGTTGTTATCTCTGATAAGAGATGTGCTGATCTATGATATGGATGCTTTGGTTAAATTGAAATGATAATATGAATTGTCTGTTTGTGATAATGTAGATTATCTGTTGTGAATTATCTATCCCTGTAGTATAGATAACTGAAATGAATTGTTTTAACCTTAAAACAACTTGGCCTTAAAAGATACGTTTTGGATTTCGATGAGACCGGGATCGGGTTTCCGTATACCGGAATTCCAGGTCTGGAGACCCGAATACCACATCGATCCAAATTTACGATAGGTCGTGAATCTCAAGTGAAGATGAAGATTCAGAGTGCAAGGGTTATTGTCGTTAACTCTGAGGGTGATTCCAACACGAGTGTAACGAGATAATGCCTTCGGTTTCGTTCGAACCCGAAACGAACTTGTATGGATTGAATGCTATCAGAACATCGTCAGGTGGACGATGAGTATTCTAAGTGATGTGTTCTGATTTAAAGGTAAATCGTAGCCTCAAGCCTCATCAACCGGAAATGGCTAAAACAGGGGAGGTGCAGCAAGGCTTCGTGGGTAGCACCCACTGAGAGTAAGGTCATCCCTGTCTAGAGAGTTCCTTCTTTTATTTCGGCTTAGTGGTGCAGTTGGCGACGGCCATCTGTGGGGTGATTTTATTCGGGATTATCCAGTAAGGGATGGTTCCGGCTTTGTGTTGCAGGGGATTGGGAGTGATCCTCGGTACGGTGATCTAGGCCCCGTACTGTGATGAGCGGTACCCCGGTAGCTCTGCCATTGTATGGAAATCCAAATTCCAATAAGTGATAACGGACTTGATTGTATACCTAGTATGCTGGAATTTAATAATGTAACAATTTCGGCTATTTCATATTTATTTGAAAACCCTAGACCTATTATAATACAATCGAATTTCCTATCAAATGTTTTGGTTAGCGTAAGGTAAAAACTTACCCATGTTTATTTGTGGGAAGTCTTACGTGATACTTTTTCTTTCAAAAGGTTTTGAAGTTAAACAAGTTTAACCTGTTACTCACACCAGACCCATGTCTGACCCAAGTGTTTATTTATGTTTTATAAACTCTTGGGTACTCAAATTTTTACGAGTAGCCAAGGGATTCAGGTTTAGCTTTGACGAATTTTCCGGAGGAGCAATGGAGCAGGAGGCTTCGGCGTTCGTAGATATAGTATTCCGCTGTGTTGATATCTGTGTTAGAGTCTTGTATTGTATTTGAGTTGTAATATCTAGACAGATGTTTATAACTGTCTAGTATGTGTTGTATAGTTGTGTAAACTCTGATAAGTGTTGTATACTATGTAATAGTTTCTTTATGTTATTAATATAATTTATTCGTTCCGCTGTGAGATCGTTGTTGTTGTTTCTTCTTTCTTCTCTTCTTTTCTATTTTCTACCTCTTTCTTTCTTATTAATGACGCGTCATTCTGTGGAATGAGTGGCGGGTCGTTACAGTGGTATCAGAGCATAGGTTGAGCGAATGCCTAAGCTTTTGGTTAAGTGAATATCAGAACACTAGGTTGAGTGAATACCTAGGTTCGGAAGGATTGTTCATTAGAGATAGGATCTGTAGCAACCTGTTTGAGTGTATATATATATTCGAGAGTGCGTATTTGTTAGTTATATAAAATGGTTTTATATTGTGTTAATTGATCGGTTAAGTGGTATATGGATTCTGGTCAATACGAGTAGCTAACGTTATTGATAGGGATCTCTAAACACTTGACCAGGCCAACGGACACAATATTGTTTTAAAAAGGTAAATGAAATAATTTTACCCAGATATAATTTCTATATAAAAAAGTATCATTTTAAATGTATATGGTATTTGTAATGATTGGTTGAGATGATAACAATTTATCATCTAGGAGTCTGAGTATTGAGGTTGGAAGAGTATCTGGCGAGACTGTAAACCTAATACCATCTCGAGTGAACTTTACAGTTGTGTAAGGATTTCACAATCTCTGAAGGAAACCTGTTAAGGTTCGGAGTTTATCTTAGGAGTTGGATGAGTAGAGTTGGATCTGTCAGTGAGACAGAAGCGAGTGATGGTATCTTGATACTTCTGGAAGAAGTAGCTGCGTGATGAGATGCAGTGACTATGGATGTTCCCGAAGATGTTTTCTTTGGAACAAGTTTAAGGAAGTGTTTCTGCTTCGGTGTGGTGGCTGAGTTCAGCATGGTGATTCTGTTTGAGGTCCGAGTTTCTCGAAGAGCTTTGGATTGAGAAGTCTTTGGCATCTGTGGCAGCAGTGCAGCTTGGAGTGTTCTGTGCATTGGCAGGAAGTTTTCTGGCTGAGCAGTTTTTCTGAAGTGGAGTTCAGAAGCAGCAGAGTATATCCATTTCTTCGATAAATTTGATAAATAAGTGTAAGTTGTTCTGATTGGTAAAGAGAGAACAGTCTGTGTGGAATTAAGATGGGTTGATCGCAAAAGTGACTTGCGATTGTCTGAGTGTTCTCTTGGGTTATCAGAATTTTTCTGGATGTCTTCAGAGAAGTCAGAAGTTTGTCCGCATCTGAAGGTTGAGTTTTCTTATCGACTGGATTCCATGAGTGATACCAGTGGTTCAGTCTAGTTGAAGGATGTTTTCCTAGAGATAGAGTTTGGTGAAACAGCTCAAGTTTTGCTGAAGTATCTGAGTTTTATTTATGGATCAGTGAACCTTATTTCTAGAAGTGAGTTGTCCAGTCTGTGCTTGTGTTCTACCTCATATCGGAGTTGAGCAGCGAAAGCAGTTTGGAGTGTATCTCTGGATGGGAAAAGTAAGTTTGGAATCTACTGATTGTTGTGAAGTAGGGTTATGTGTGGATCTCGTCTGTGTTCTGATTTGGATAAGTAATTGGTCTACTTGGTTGAATTGTCAGTTTGGATAACTGGAATTCATTGTGTTGTACGTATCTCTAAGGGAGTACGTGTTTGATCTATCTCTGGTTTAGGAATCAGCAGTTCTGAAGGATTTGGTTGTTGAGTCAGACTCGTCTGTAGTCTGATATTCTGTTTAGTTTTGTAGATCTAGATGAGTAGAAGCTCTGTAGCTTCGTAATTTAGATTGTTTGTAGAACGAGTGTCCCGGTATATATATATATACTTGGGGAAACTCGAGGAAATTTTATCCAGAATTTTGTCTGGATAATTAGAATTGTTTGATTGGATGATTGTCTGCTATGGTTGTTAGCATATGGTTGATAATATATGCTTGTTAAATATTGAATAGATTATTAAATTACCTTTGTTTAAATTTCGGGGACGAAATTATTTTAAGGGGGGAGGAATGTGATATCCCGGGAATTTGGACAGTATCAATTTAATAATCTGCATTGGAAATTAAATTGATTTGATAATTTGTTAATAAAAATTTGAATTAATTTAATAATCTAATTAAATAAAATATTTAATTAGTGATTTATCTTTTAAAAGTTTAATAAAATATTTTCTATTTATAATATATATGTATAATTGTATATATTGTAAATAGATGAGTTGGTTTGAATTTAACAAATGAAATTATGTTTTCAAATTTCATATATATATATTTGGTAATTTGGAAATTATGATTTAAATTAATATTAAGCTTTCCAAAGATATTTAATAAATAACTATATAGTTTTAAAATACATAATATAAATGTTTAATTGTTTAAAAATAGAATTTAGCTTAAGTTCAAATTTAAATAAAAGGTTTGTTTATTTCTGTTTAAATGTTACTAGATTTGTATGTATTAAAAATAGAAGTTTAAATACAATTTACATATGGTATTAATTCATTGAATAATAGAAGTAATTTATAATCTCTTTTATAAATTATTTAAAATTGTCAAATTTGATATTTTCAAATAATAATTATAATACTTTGTTTTTATAAATATAAATAAACTTTGATAAAATAGAATTGTTATTTTAAATGGTAGTTATATATGCATATATATAACTTGATTTTTTAAATGGGATTTTTAAATTTGAATTAAATGTTGAAATTCAAAAGAATAAACAATTTTAAAATATTTGGATAAGTTTTCATTTATATATATTTTGTTATAACATTTTCTTTAAAAGAAATTCAAATATATACATTTAAATAAAGAATAAAAACTATTATTTACATTTAAAAATAAATAAAAATATGTATTAAATACTTAAAAGACAAATGTCACCATATTAAGGCTTGATAAAACATGTGTAAATTTAATAGCTAATGTATATGACAAGTGTCACCTTTAATTTAATTTTTCTTCTATTTTTATTTAAATTATTTCAGCATTTATACATATGTTACTTCCTCTTCATTCTTTTTCCCATTTCCTCTTTTCAAAAACTTGAGAAAATTTTCAGCCTGTACAAACCTTAAATCAATATCTCCTCAAAAACAAAACATGAAATCAACATCCACCTCCAATTTGAAATGCAACGCAATAACCTGTAATCCACTTTCTAAATAAAGATCTAGAATCAAAGCTGTAATCTCTTCATAATGCAATCTGAAGTAGTAATTAAAGCCAGCATGTATTCTTCAACCTGGAATCAAAGCAGAGATCAAACTTCTCTGTTTTGAAATCAAGCCTGCATTTTTTCAAAATCAAACAAGAACCTGTATTTGCTTCAAATCTGGAAGCATGTTCAAAAGCAAGTTCTGAAATTCTAGTCTGTAAATTCTTTTCAAAATCAAGAGCAAGTAAATCTGGAAGCTAAGCAATATCTCAACAAACAAGTTAGCATGCAGTTTAAATCAAAGCTTTAAAAGTGTCAAAAGTCTTTCAAATAAATCTGGAAGCCTGTTCATTTTTTTCTGGTGAGTAACACTTTTGAAAACTTAAATATGGTTATAAGTTTTACTGCATATGATGAATGTTTGAAGTAAATTATGTTTGCATATAAGAATGGATGTTGATATATGTGAAATGGCTGAATATATATATATTTCCTCAGTTCTCTGTTATTTATCAAGTGAGTAACTTTCTTGACAAACTCAAGTAGGGATATTTGTTTGCATGTGAATTTTCTGGAATAAAACATGTTAGTATGTATGGATTTTGATGAAATGTCTATGTATACTTGAGTATATTTATAGTGGGTATGCTTTATATCACTGTTTCCTAATTTTAGTTTCCAAGCTACATGAATTACTCAAAATGAAATACGTCTTGATCCACTTACTGTTATGATCTAGTTTTCAAACAAAACTTGTTTGTTTGAATTATAGATTAAGCTTTAAAACTTACTTAAGTTAAAATAAATTTGTAATAGCTCTGGAAATTAAAAAGAACAGAACAAATTTAAAATAAGTGGAAATTCAAATATCTTAATTTAGAAATCCAGGACTATAAACTGAAATATTATTCGAAATCATAATTTTTAGAAGTAAAACCTTAGTTTCTAGATTGGGTTTGAATGTGCATTTTGGGGTTGATCAGAAAATGTGTTTTGGGCATTTTCTGATGATCTACTTGCTTGGGAAGGATGGGGTTCTATCTGGTGGTAGTCCAGTGATCAGAGGCTAAGGGAAAAATGTCAGATAGATGTTCTAACCATTAGGGAGGCAGCGGTGATCATCTAAAGTCTGTAGACCTAGTTTTTAGTGATGATCAGGAAATTTTCCACAACGGCATATAGGGTGGATCGAGTTCCACCGGGTTTTGGAAATTGGAAGTCCGGAGGATGGCGAAGGTGAGGCTGGAAGCATAGGTGCTCTGGTGATCGGCGTTGTGAGTTCGAGGAGTTTTTATGGTGGCACTTCTGGTTCCAGGTGAGGATAGTGATGCTCGAATTCGACTGCGATGTTTGATCGTGGTTCTGGAGGTCGTGAGCGTGGATGATGGTCGAAGTCGATATGCTGGCGATGGAAGCGATGGTCGGTGTCGTCGCGATAAAATGTGCACGTGTACAGGTGATGTTGTGTCAGTGTGCTAGTCTGGGTTTAAACAGGAAGGAAGGTATCAAGTCTTTCTCGAGATTCTCGCGTAATAACTCGAAGCGTAGTGGGGTTTGACTCGGGGAAATTTGAGATGTGCTCGAGTAAATTTTGGTGATAACAGTTTATAACCTGGCAGTGTTTTCAAAATTTAAAATGAGTTTAAACTTTGAAAATAGAATTTAAATCCAGATTTAAATCAAATTTAAGTATGGGTTCAAGTTTAAATGTGTATCCTAGAATTTGAGACAAATAAAGTTTTATAAAAATAATGTTTTAACAAATTTAAATTGTTAAAAGTATATTTTAAAAAGAGATTTTGAATTTAAATAAATTGGTTTAAAAATCTTTTAAATGTTAAGTGTTTCTCTTAACATTTGAATTTAAGAAGATGTTGTAAATTAGATTCAAAATATGGTTAAAGTTAAATTGAAATTTATTTTAAAGCATTAATTTAAGATAAATTAAAAGAAAGATTTTAATGTAAATGTTTTAAAGTCTTTGTTAATAATAATTAAAGTAGTTAAAGGTTAATACTTTAATTTAAAGATTAATTAAGCAATTAATTTAGTAATTAGAAATTAGTTGGTAATTAAGAAATTATTAAGTTGTAATTAATAAATAGTTGATTAAAGCTAAATTTCTTAAATAAAGTAATTTAAGAATAATTTAATAATTAATGGTTAGTGATAATTAATTAAATAATTAGGATTATAAGTTAATTAATTAAGTATTAGTTAATTTGGGATTTAGGATCATTTGTTTAATTAAGTATAAGTTATTAATAAATGATTAGATTAATTAATTAATATTGGTTAAGTATAAATTACTTAATAAAAGTAATTAAAGAAATTAATTACTTAAGGTAATTAATTAAATAATTTTGATAAGTTTAAATTAATTAGTTAAATTAATTTAAGATAATGATTTGGAAATTTGATAATTACTTAAATGTAATTAGTGAAAGTGTAATTACTTAGGAAAGTAATTAAAGTTAATTAGTGGATGTAATTAACTAAGGATGATATAATGAAAGTAATTTGAGTTAATTACTTTAAATAATTAATCAAGGGATTAATTAAAAGATAATTAATTAATGAGTAATTAATTTATGGAAGAGTAATTAAGGGTAGTTAATTACTAGATGAGATTAATCAAAGGTGATTAATAAATGTGACTAATTAATTATTAGATGTAATTAATTTAAATAAGATAATTAATTAAGAGTAATTAAGGATCATTAATTAATATAATTAATGATGTAATTAAGAATTGATTAATTAAGATAAGTGATTAAAGTAATTAATTAATTATAATTAATTGAGAATTAATGTAATTAAGTATAGTTAATTAATAGATGAAGTAATTAAGGATTAATTACTGAAATGGTTTAAGATAATTAATTTGTGAGATTAATTAAGTATTAATTACTTAAAGTAATTAAAGGGTAATTAATCAGGAATGATTAATTAAGATAGATACTTAGAGTAATGATTAATTAATTGGTTTAATTAATGATTAAGTAAGAAGGATTTATAAAATGAGGTAATTAATTTAATTCACTTTAAATTAATTAGAGATGATATAAATCATTACTTAAGGATGGATGAATAATATAGAATGCTTTGCATTGTTGTTATCTCTGATAAGAGATGTGCTGATCTATGATATGGATGCTTTGGTTAAATTGAAATGATAATATGAATTGTCTGTTTGTGATAATGTAGATTATCTGTTGTGAATTATCTATCCCTGTAGTATAGATAACTGAAATGAATTGTTTTAACCTTAAAACAACTTGGCCTTAAAAGATACGTTTTGGATTTCGATGAGACCGGGATCGGGTTTCCGTATACCGGAATTCCAGGTCTGGAGACCCGAATACCACATCGATCCAAATTTACGATAGGTCGTGAATCTCAAGTGAAGATGAAGATTCAGAGTGCAAGGGTTATTGTCGTTAACTCTGAGGGTGATTCCAACACGAGTGTAACGAGATAATGCCTTCGGTTTCGTTCGAACCCGGAACGAACTTGTATGGATTGAATGCTATCAGAACATCGTCAGGTGGACGATGAGTATTCTAAGTGATGTGTTCTGATTTAAAGGTAAATCGTAGCCTCAAGCCTCATCAACCGGAAATGGCTAAAACAGGGGAGGTGCAGCAAGGCTTCGTGGGTAGCACCCACTGAGAGTAAGGTCATCCCTGTCTAGAGAGTTCCTTCTTTTATTTCGGCTTAGTGGTGCAGTTGGCGACGGCCATCTGTGGGGTGATTTTATTCGGGATTATCCAGTAAGGGATGGTTCCGGCTTTGTGTTGCAGGGGATTGGGAGTGATCCTCGGTACGGTGATCTAGGCCCCGTACTGTGATGAGCGGTACCCCGGTAGCTCTGCCATTGTATGGAAATCCAAATTCCAATAAGTGATAACGGACTTGATTGTATACCTAGTATGCTGGAATTTAATAATGTAACAATTTCGGCTATTTCATATTTATTTGAAAACCCTAGACCTATTATAATACAATCGAATTTCCTATCAAATGTTTTGGTTAGCGTAAGGTAAAAACTTACCCATGTTTATTTGTGGGAAGTCTTACGTGATACTTTTTCTTTCAAAAGGTTTTGAAGTTAAACAAGTTTAACCTGTTACTCACACCAGACCCATGTCTGACCCAAGTGTTTATTTATGTTTTATAAACTCTTGGGTACTCAAATTTTTACGAGTAGCCAAGGGATTCAGGTTTAGCTTTGACGAATTTTCCGGAGGAGCAATGGAGCAGGAGGCTTCGGCGTTCGTAGATATAGTATTCCGCTGTGTTGATATCTGTGTTAGAGTCTTGTATTGTATTTGAGTTGTAATATCTAGACAGATGTTTATAACTGTCTAGTATGTGTTGTATAGTTGTGTAAACTCTGATAAGTGTTGTATACTATGTAATAGTTTCTTTATGTTATTAATATAATTTATTCGTTCCGCTGTGAGATCGTTGTTGTTGTTTCTTCTTTCTTCTCTTCTTTTCTATTTTCTACCTCTTTCTTTCTTATTAATGACGCGTCATTCTGTGGAATGAGTGGCGGGTCGTTACACATTGCCTCACGTGCCTTGTCACATGCCTTATCGCGCCCTCTGCGAGTTTGTTTTGTACCGTACCTATGGAGTGCTCCCTGAGTATCCCATCAGTTTGGTGGGGCTTACAGTATCTCTATAGACTACAAGAATATATAAAATGTGTTAAGGTGGATATGGGTAACGCCTTAAAGCTATTTTGACATTTTACTTTGCTTTAGACATTATATATGTAGCGTATTGTACTATGTATGTAGATAGTTTATCGGATCCTTAAAGGACAGAATCCCAACATCCATTAAGTTATATTGCATTTCACTTGAGTTTGATTTACTTGCATAAGAATGTTAATCCAGACTCGAGTGTTTTATGTTTTTCTTTATGCTCGGGTCAGCCTGAGTGTCACAGCTTTTGAAACTCACCTTTTGGAGCTTGGAGTTCGCTTGGAAGATCTATCTTATCTATTTCAGCTTTTAGTTTATTTCTGTTATTTCAGTTGTATGTTTCAGACTTGTCATTTGCTTTGTGTTAGAGACTTCTGTGTATTGGTATTTTTGATGTATTCTGTTTTGGACTATGTTACTTCTGTATTAGCTTCATGAAATACTATTTATCTTTTCCGCTGCTTATTGTTGTAAAACTCTTTGTCTATGATTCTGTGATTGATTTATTTACTGTATATGCCAAGTTTTGCTAATTATAAATTAACAATCTGTTATTTTGAGCAATTCAAGTCTGACATGTGTGGATTATTGTCAATTTGAATGGTTCGAAATAGCGGGTCGTTACAGTTGGTATCAGAGCCAGGTTTAGGCAAAACTTAGCATATGGAGTAAAAACTCATTAGAGATAGGGTAGTGATACCCTAGAATGAGTAAAATTAATTATGCAATCATATTCGTTCAAGCTTGAAATTCTTAGTTAGAATTCTCTTTGATTAGGATTTCCTTTAAATTTTGGAATTTTATCTTTGTTCTAAAATCCGTTCTTTCCCTTTTCCAAATGAGTAACCGAAGGAATGTCCGTGTTAGGGGTCGTGGAAATGCCCCTGTACCTGTTCCACCAGTTGTTGATCCTGTTCCACCTGTTTAGCACGTTAGGTTCACCCAGCTTTATAAGGAGTACTCTCAGCTTGGAGGTACCAAGTTCACTGGAGCAGAGAGTATTATCGAGGCTCAGCAGTGGCTGAAGAGTTTAGATAGGATTTCGCTGGACTTGAGATCACTGATGCTTAGATGCATCATTTAGCTACTTGGCAGTTACAGGAGTCCGCCTAGGGTTGGTGGGAATCTGTTACCACTCAGACTGTCGAGGCTAACATCACTTGGCAGCAGTTCAGGTAAGATTCTTAGTTGTCCTTTTTCTAGCTTATTTCTGTTGAATATATTTCTTTGAACTTTATCTCTGTCTTATCTTGAAACCATTCTTTTTAGGGATGCTTTTGTAGAAAAATGGATGCCCGAAGCCGGGAAATCTCAGTTGTATAGGGCATTCATGGATCTTGAGCAGGGAGACATGACTTTTGCTGAGTATGAGAGGAAGTTCAACGAGCTATCTAAGTTTGGACCTAGTTTGATTGACACTCAGCTCAAGAAGAACGAGAAGTTTATAAACGGTGCTCACCCAAAGTATTATGACCGCTAGATTAGTCATGTTTTTGGCTCCTTTACTTCTCTGAGGGATATGGCCACTAGTTTCAAGAACCCTAATTCCAAGGGTAAGCAGGCAGTTTCAGCATCTCAGGGTAGTTCCAGCAGTTCTAAGAAGAGGAAGCCAAGTTTTCAGCAGTAGAAGAAGAATTGGCAGAATACTCACGGTGTTGGAAATGCTCCTCGGAAGCGATCTCTTGACCTATCTGCCATCACTTCTTTCAAGTGCAACCAGCAGGGTCACTATGCCAACAGCTCTCCATCTCCTGCCAGAGCTGCTACTCCTCCTCCAGCCCAGAATACCAAGAATAACCTTTTCCACCTTTGTCTCCAGCCTAGTCATTTCAAGAATAACTGTCCCACTCAGTAGAAAGGCAAGACTTCTAGAGTCTTTTCCATGACTTCTTCCATTCCTCCTCCTCCTACCAGTGATAACCAAGGTACTCTTTAGAGCTCCTTTACTTTGCATGACTATCATGTTCATGTTTTATTTGACACCGGTGCATCCCATAGCTTTATATCTGTTGATCTTTGTAATAAATTCGAGCATATTTTGCAACCTCAATTGGCGACTTCATCATTATGTGCGGCTAATCCCATTAGCGGTCCCGCCAATATTAGTATGATTTGTAAAGGGCTGAAACTCCTTTACAAGAAGCGTCGATTCACCGGAGATTTCTATGTTTTGGGTTTCGATGCATTTGATATTTTACTTGGAGGTGATTGGTTAAAGAATTATGATGCTGTCATGTCTTGTAAGGCCCGAACTGTTTCCTTAGTCAGTGAGCGGGGCGAGCCTTTGGTTATTGAATGTTGAATGCCTCAGGATTATGCAGGCAGCTTTATCTTTTCTCTAGATGCTCAGCCTAGTGATCTTGACTCCACCCAAGTAGTTAGGGATTATCCTGATGTTTTTGGTGAGGTTACTTCTCTTACTCCTAAGCGGGAAATTGAATTCTACATTGGTCTTATTCCTGGTGCTCGGCCTATTGTTCTCCCTCCCAAACGGATGGCACCTAGAGAGAAAATCGAGTTGAAGAAGAAGCTTGAGGATTTATTCTCTAAGGGTTTGATTAGGCAAAGTTTTTCTGAATGGGGAGCTGCTATGGTCTTTGTCACCAAATCTGATGGTTCTGTGAGAATGTGTGTTGATTATAGAGAGCTGAACAAGCTTACTCGCAAGAACCGATATCTGATGCCTCACATCAATGATATGTTTGATCAGCTCTACAAGGCTAAACTATTCTCTTAGCTTGATCTTGCTACCGGTTTCCACCAGCTCCGTGTTGCTAAGGATAGCATTCCCAAGACTTCTTTCCGAACAAAGAATGGTTTCTATGAATGGTTAGTCATGCCTTTTGGATTAACCAATGCTCCTGCCTTCTTTGTCGATCTTATGAATCGCGTTTCCACGATGTCCTCAATAAGTTTGTTCTGGTTTTCATTGATGATATATCCTCGTCTTTTCTAAGTTAGAGAAGGAGCATGAATCACATTTGAGCTATGTTCTCCAAACTTTTAGGATTCATCAATTGAAAGCCAAATTTTCTAAATGCCATTTCTGGAGAGAGGTGAAGTCCGATTTCTTAGGCATATTGTTTCAGAGAATGGAGTCTTGGTTGACCCAGTTAAGGTCATCACAATTAATGTAAGTCTATCCATCTTTTCTCTTTTGAATTCATTTATCTTATCTTCTTTGAACTTATCCACCTTATTCTAATTCCAGGATTGGGAGACACCTAAGACTCCGTCCGATATTCGTAGCTTTCTGGGCCTTGCCGGTTATTATCGGAGATTTATCGAGAATTTTTCCCGCACAGCTGCACCTCTCACTTGACTCGTAAGAATGCCAAGTTTGATTGGAATGATAAGTGTGAAGCAGCATTTAATGATTTGAAGCAAAAGCTTACTTCTGCTCCTGTTCTCACCGTTCCGAATGGGAGTGAAGGATTATCGGTTTATACCGATGCTAGTCGTGAAGGTTTGGGTGTTGTGTTGATGCAGAGTGGGAAGGTCATTGCTTATGCTAGTGGGCAGTTGAAGCCCCATGAAGCTAACTATGCCACCCATGATTTAGAATTGCTTGCTGTTGTGTTTGCTTTTAAGTTGTGGAGGCATCACCTTTTGGGAACCAAGTTTGAGCTCTTTACTGATCACCAGTCTCTTAAGTATATCTTAACCCAAAAGGATTTGAACTAGAGGCAGGTTCGATGGCTCGAGTTCTTAGCATCTTATGACATCGACATCAACTATACTCCTGGGAAACAAAATGTTGTGGTCGATGCCCTCAGTCGTAAGAAAGCCATGTTGTGTCAGATTGTTGCTTCTCCATCTCTTATGGATCGTATTGCAGCCAAGCAGGATGAGGATGTGATGCTTAAGCTCATGAAGGAGAATATTCGAGATAGGGAAGGTGATAATCAGACGGAGCTAGAAGCACACATTGATCAGAATGTAGTTTTGAGGATTAATAACCGGATTTGTGTTCCGAATGTCAATGGTTTGAGGCAAGAGGTTCTTATGGAAAATCATCAGTCTAGACTCTCCATCCATCCAGGTGTCATGAAGATGTTTCAAAATATGAAGAGGTTGTATTGGTGGAGTGGTATGAAGCGGGACATCTCCATTTATGTCAGTAGATGTGCTACTTGTCAGCAGGTTAAGGCTGATCACCAAAAGACTGTTGGATTGCTACAACCACTTGAGATTCCCATTTGGAAATGGGATCGGGTTTCTATGGATTTTATTGATGGTTTACTAAGGAATAGAAAGGGTAACGAGAGAATATGGGTAGTTGTCGATCGATTGACCAAGTCCGCTCATTTTATTCCGGTCAAGTCGAATCGAACTGCTTCGAGCTTAGCTGAGATTTATATGAGAGAGATTGTTAGGCTCCATGGTGTTCCTTCTAGAAGATCGTTATCCTATCTTTACCAGCAAGTTCTGGAAAGCTTTTCAGGAAGCTTTGGGTACTCGTTTGAACCTTAGTACTGCTTACCATCCTCGGACTGATTGTCAGACGGAAAGGGTGAATCAGATTTTGGAGGATCTCCTTCGTGCTTGTGTTCTTGATTATGGAGGATCTTGGGAAGATCATCTCCATCTCATTGAATTCACCTATAATAACAGTTACCAAGAAAGTACCGAGATGTCTCCGTTTTCCGCTCTTTACGGACGATCCTGCAAATCTCCATCTTGCTGGATTGAATCTGGTGATCGCTTGGTTCTTGTGCCTGATATGATTTTGGAACCATTTGAGAAGGTCGAGGAGATTAGGAGGAAGATGAGGATTGCTCAGGATAGGCATAGAAGAGATTTGGAATTCTCAGTGGGTGATCAGGTCTTTCTTAAGATCTCGCCGCTGAAGAATGTAGTTCGTTTTGGTCGTAGAGGGAAGCTTGCTCCTAGATTCATTGGTCCTTTCCGCATTCTAGAAAGAGTTGGTCCTTTGGTCTATAGAGTTGATTTGCCAAAGAAGTTGGCGGGTGTGCACAACGTGTTTCACGTATCTCACCTTCGCAAGTATCTCCATGATCCGTCTTTGGTTGTTCAGCCAGCTTTATTAGAAAATTTGGACGTTGAGCCAAATCTCACTATCGAGAGGAAGCCACTACGTATTGTCGATAAAGGTACGAAGCAGCTTCGGAGGAAATCTATCAGTCTAGTCAAGGTACAGTGGAGTACAGATGATCGGGATTGCACCTGGGAAACCGAGGAATCCATGCGTGCTTTGAATCCTGAATTGTTTGACTCAGGTACTATTCATGGAATTTATTGTATCTTTTTGTCTGTTTCTGTTCTCCTATCTCATTCCTTTTCGGGGAGGAAACATTTTAAGTGGGGGAGAGCGTAACGACCTGAGAATTTTAACGATTTTATAACGAGATTAACTAAAATTTTCATGAAACTAAACAATAAAATTTTGAAATTAAAATTTGATATTTGAAATACGTCTATATAAACATAAAAACGGTAAACTTTTATTTGAAAATATGAAAGTTAGTTTGTGGATGAATTTCAAAATTCAAGATTTAAATCAGTTAAATTTTTTAAAATTAAATATTTTCCAAATCTGTATATTTTTATATAATAAAAACGTAAATCATTTTCTAAGTGAGACGTCGTAATTCTTTTCATCAAATTTGGACTGCTATAGCCCCGTTTATTTTATTTTCGACATTTTAGCAGCATTTTCGGCAGCGAAAAATCGAGTTTTTATAACTCGGTCGTATCACTGATATCTGTGTACCATTCTATTCACCTTGTCGTACTGATCTCCGCAGTATATTCATTCATGTGATTCGATGTCTGATACGCGATGAAAACGACAAAACAGTTTGTCGTATCGGTGTCGTATTTGTGCCTTTTTGTTTTTCCTGTGTCTTTTTAAATTTCCAGTCGTATAAACTCATCAGTCATTGCTTTAATAAATTTCTAAAACCACCGTTTGACTCTTTCCATTCCTTGATTTTTGATATATATTTGCTTTCGTCCTTTCATTTGTCTTCTTAGTTACCATTCTCTGAAGAAGAAAAAAAGCAGGTAAGTTGCATTCTTCTTCACTTTTCCCTGATAATACCTGTTTATCTCAATATTTCCCTGAAGCAAGCTTTTAGCTTCGCAAACTACTCGTATCTCAAATTGCATTCTTGTTGCTTTGAAAAAAAAATTATGATGTTTGCTTTGAGAAATTTTTTTGTATAGTTGTTTTTCTTTGGGAAATCCCCTGATCAGCTTCGTGCCATAAAAAAATCCTCATCACCTACCTTTGCTCGACTTTCCTTTCGCCTCCCACAACCTTCGGCCCACCCCTATCAACCTTGACCGACCCCAAGCACATCCCTTCGAGACAGCCACCTCAAACACAACGTAGCCAACTTCCCACACAACTCTCCTCCGCACCACCTTCCTCTGACCCAAGCATGACCGGAGCAGCCCGAGACCACCCAGATCCCCACCAAACCATCGACCTTTCCCTTTTTGCCCGAAGCCAGACCCGAAGAGAGACCCCCCTGACGCGAAGCCTGACTGCAAGCGAATCCTCACCTTCCATGTAGCAGCCTTCTCGTCTCATTTATATATGTGTTATATATATGTTTATGTCAGAAGTTTATATATATGGCTTGTCCTATGTTTGCGTGAACTTCCTGCATGTTCAATTCATCTTGGCTGTAACTTGAATTTTTCTTTTTCTCTGCTTTTATATGAAACATATATATATATATATATATATATGCAATGAATATGGATTGATTCTTTCTTGTCTTTGTAGTTATGTATATATTGATGTATACACTGTTGCACAGATTCTCTCTGTCGTGCACATATGTTGTTTGTATGTATGTTACACATACAGACTATGCATACTTGGCTGAGATGTGTGTGTGTGTGTATTGATATATATATATATATATATATATATATATTAGTGGCACAGTTAATCAAATTGCTTGTATATCTCTATGTGCCACGTGTATATATTAATCAAGACAGGTATATGTGCGAAAATATGGAGGCTCATTTATGTGTTATATATACATTGCATACGTTTATCGTGTATATATATGTAGGCTGTGCATATCTTCTTGCTGTAGTACGCATATACCTACTCATTTAAACAGCCTATGTATATTATATATATATAACATATGTATATTGTCGACAAAAGCCATATATATCAATTTTGTATTTGTCGACGGAAATTATATGTGTTGTATATATATAATTGTTCTTTCTAATATCTATAAAACAAATGTTATATATCACATATGTATATATACATTTGTTTTCATTGAATTCTCGCGCTAAATCTGTTTTATGCTTGTCGCGGCTATTTGACTTGTCGTGCCTGATTTTGTGTCTGTGTCTGTTGCATCGTTCTTCGTCGTCGTTGTTTTCCATAGCCATGAAAGGTGAGCAATCACTCACGATTAATGTTCTTATGCTTAGTAAATTGATTTCATAAGAAATGACAATTTAAATGTGTTGTTAAATTGGAATTGTTAGTTATTTAACCGTTGAATAGGATATGTTAAATTGTTCACTTATGTAAATTGACACCATAACATGTTGACTGATCGTTATATTTAAATTCGTTATTGATCATATATGCTAGTAATTTATATGTTATGCTATTTCATTTTATTGTTCTCACTCTACAAGTTCCCTTAGTTTTAGGAATCACTATGGGTTGAAATGATACATACCCGAACGATCTTATAGATTAGGGGAAAAATTGTTATGGGTTGAAATGATAAACCCAAGCGATTTTCATTGATTTTGAAATTTTGGGATTGCGGGTTGAAATGATATATACCCGTAAATTTAAAATTATTGCGGATTGAAATGATAAATATCTGTATCACTTGACCATAGGACAGAAAATTATATATGGACACGGTTGGTCTATTTTTAAATAATTTCCAAAGTTTTGAGAAAAGAAATATATCTGTTTGATTTTAAAATATAATTTAAAGGTTTTATTTTAAATTTAATATGTGTATAAATTTATATTTTTAAAATTATATGTTTTTGGAAATTTTAAAAAAATTAAGTTAAGTTTAAAATGTAAATTATGAAACTTTCTACTTATAATTTTATTATTTTTAAAATATATAAAATAAGATTTAAAATAGATTTAAATAAATGGGTTTAGTATAATTTAATTTTATAAAATTTATTTTAATATATATATATAATATTTGTAAATGTTTCTTTAAAATTTATTTTAATATTTTAAAATAGATTTTTATAACTTTAATCAATTAAAAGTGGAAAGGTAAATTGAAATTGATTTGTAATTTAAATTTGCTAATAATTGAATTTAAATAAGGATTTATTTGGAACTTAATGATTTTGGAAATTTAAAGGTATGATTTTATAACTTGATTTAATTAAAGGTGATAAAATGAATAATTTCAAATTTAAATAAAATTAAAATTGAATATTTAATTTTGATTTTAAATTGGTGAATTGAGAATTTGTTTAGAAATTATAAGTGATTTATAAAATGACCACGGTGTGAAATAAGCGTTTGGTTGTTAAAGAGATCGGGATCGAATATTGTCATACTCTCTGCTAATGCCGAAAACCACTTTAACAACTGTGTACGTGTTGGAGATTCCAGAATGAAATAGGATGGTTCAGCGAACGATTCTGTATGAGGTATTTACGTAGCCCTGACTCCCGCGAGTCGGCTTGATGTGGCTAAAACAGGAGCCACGCCGGGCCAAGTGAGGTCGCACCTCCTATCGGGCACATTTCTTCGAAACCATATCTATTGCTTTTGTGATTTGATTTTGGTGTGCACACCTTTGATTGTGAGTGTGTCTTAAGGTGTGCGGTAGTAGCTGCTATGCGTTACCACCAGTCCGGATCCGCAAAACGGTAGTATCCTACCTTGGGCATTGCCTCGCGTGCCTTGTCACATGCCTTATCGCGCTCTCTACAAGTTTGTTTTGTACCGTACCTATGGAATGATCCCTGAGTATCCCATCAGTTTAGTGGGGCTTACAGTATCTGTGTAGACTACGGGAATATATAAAATTTGTTAAGGGGGATATGGGTAACGCCTTAACGCTATTTTGGTATTTTACTTTACTGTAGACATTATATATATAGCGTATTGTACTATGTATGCAGATAGTTTATCGGATCCTTACAGGATGGAATCCCAACATCCTTTAAGTTATATTGCATTTCACTTGACATTTCACTTGAGTTTGATTTACTTGCATAAGAATGTTAATCCTGACTCGAGTATTTTGTGTTTAGCTTTATGCTCGGGTCAACCTGAGTGTCACAGCTTTGGAAACACACCTTTTGGAGCTTGGAGTTCACTTGGAAGATCTATCTTATCTATTTTAGCTTTTAGTTAATTTCTGTTATTTTAGTTGTATGTTTCATACTTGTCATTTGCTTTTATGTTAGAGACTTCTGTGTATTGGGATTTCTGATGTATTCTATTTTGGACTATGTTATTTCTGTCGTAGCTTCATGAACTACTGTTTATCTTTTCCGCTGCTTATTGTCGTAAAACTCTGTGTTTGTAATTCTGTGATTGATTTATTTACTTTATATGCTAAGTTTTTCCAATTATAAATTAACAATTTGTTATTTTGAGCAATTTAAGTCTGACATGTGTGGATTATTGTCAATTTGAATGGTTTGAAATAGCGGGTCATTACAGTCTGTAGAATGGATAAATCACTGTTAGCACACTTACAGAACTAAAGTTTAAACTTATGCTAATTGAGAATAGTTGGGAGTCCCAATATGTGAAAACTTAAAATAATCAATGTTAATAAAAAAATTGCAATTTGAATGAGGTTCCGGATCTTGGAATAAACAAAACTTCCTATTCATCTATAGAGTGTATCTACTACAGATTAAAATGTTTAATTCAAAACAGGATCCAAACAGTGTAAAAGACCAAGTTAGTACAATCGCAGAAGGTGCAGGCTGTAAGTACGTGAAATGGCAAATGTTTATAATGTTACTTACTGAACATTACAGTTAACAACTTTTAGTGTGTAAGTACCGAACATTGTAATTAATTATTGATGATTATAGTTAGGTAATTACTAAATAGTATAATTAAGTAAGATGAGGTAACTATTATATTCTTCTGCGGTATGACAAATAGAAGGCCGCAAGTTGACCAATATAACAAAAGTACTTGTGTATATTCCAAATAATTCCTTTTCTGGATGAATGCATTTAAACCGTTTCTATGCTCAAATGAATTATGTAATTAACGTAGCTAGAAAATTGTTACCTATTTAGTAGTCTTACAGTAGAGTCTAGTTATAGATTTTTTGTAAGGCAACTAAACATGTATTAATTTCTTTTAGGCTATATGCTTGAATCTGGTAGTCTTCCTTTTAGTTTTCTATTTTGTTGCATCTGCATCAGTTTCATGCACATAGCGTATCAGCTCTAATAAAATTCAATTTTGTTGAATCTGCATCAGTTTCATGCACATAGCCCATATGCTAAAATTTCTAAACTACGTGATTAACTTATGCATTTTTTTCATTTACATTCAAATAAGGAATAAGATAAATAAAAAGTTGATCACAAAGATTTTTCTAAGAAGAATCTGTTAGGAACTGATGCAGCGCGATCTGCCAATTTAGGTCGCTCACGACCTAGTGAAGGTCGCTTACGACCTATGGAAGAATGCTCGCGAGTTACTAGATTCAACATTAAGGCATGCAAACGACCTAGCGAGGTAGCAGAGTTACGCGGTGATGATGCAGCCCAAGTTGGTGAAGTGTTAGGTCGCGAACGACCTAACGATTCCTTTAAGTCGCTCCAGCGACTTAGTGAAGCTCGCAAACGACCTAGCGGGGTAGCAGAGTTAGGCAGTGAAACATCGGAACGACCTAACGACCTATGCATTCCCAGTAGGTCGGTCATGCTAACATCTTCTTAGGTCGCTTCGACCTTAACGAGTTACGACCTATGTAGGTCGCGTACGAAGCTTATGCCGCCTGGATATCTTGAGTCGCAGTGTTTTAGGTTGCATGTGTTGTTAGGTCGAAGGTCGCGATCAATGAGCGAAAGTTAGGTCGCGTGAGTTGTAATTTAGGTCGAGACCGATCTATGTGTTGTAAATATTTGGTATCGTGTGATGTAATGTTTGTACTGTTTGTTGCTTAGGTCGTGTGCGTTGTAAATAGGTCATATGATGTTGTATTTTGTTGTGGCATAAATTCTTAGGTCGTAGGTCGTGATGTTAGGTCGTGGACGACCTAAGTGTTGTCAAATGTTGAGTCGTGTGGGTTGTAAAACTCTATAAATAGCGGGGTGGAGTCATTTGTAATAGTTAGTTGATTTTGAATAAAACTTTTGTTTGAGAGCTTTGTGCCTCTTCTCCAATTGGTAGTTGAGTGTGATCTCCTATCTCCACTTTCGGTAATCGAGTGCGCTCGATTCAACGACTGCTGAAGCCGATTCACGGTATCTAGTGCGCTAGATCAACGTACGAAGAATCGTAGATCTTTAAACACGGTATCATGCGCGATCAACCTGTTTGGGATAGCTAGAATCCGGTATCTTTGGATCAACGGATTTGGGCCATTCGGTATCTTCTATTCCATCGATTCCTACTTTCACCGAATCATACATTTTAGTTATCCGCAGCTGCATCATTTGGTATCGGAGCTAGACTTAGCCAATCATAGCTAAGCCGAGTCTTGGAGCCAATTCTTATTCAAGAGTTCAAGCCGTGCATCACTTTGTTATTCAAGGACGAGAGTTTGAAGTTGAAGGCCGTGCATCATTTGGTATCATATTTGTTCACATCGAGAGTTGAAGTTTGTTTCATTTAACAATGCCGCCGAGGAGAGCTAATCGACATCAAAATATTGAAGATTTGTACAAGAGAGAAGATGCTGAGCAAATGGAACAACGCATAAGTAACAAATTCAATGAGAAGTTAGATGAAGGTATTGGAAGGTTAGAGAAATTGATGAATGATATGAATCAAGGTCAAAGAAGGAGGTCGCCAATTTCGAACCATGGAGGAAACCGAGTTTCGCCATCGGTTACGGAAGCGAGAAGGGTATCGCCACAATCTGATCGAGGAAGAAGAGAATCATCAGTTTCGATGAGAAAAGATCACCATGAGTATCGAGATGAAGAAAGAAGAACTCAACGTGAGTTTGAGTATGAGCCATATCATGATGAAGAACGACATAGTAGAAGAGACATGCGTGATCGAAGAAATGTTGATGGTCGAGATCGATACCGTAGTACACGTGAATATGATGAAGAGAGTGATAGAAGTAATATTCATTATGGAGATCGAGACCAAGGACGGAATGCATATCGGGATGTTGAGGATGATCGCCGATGGGAGTCGGGGATGAAAACTGAAATTCCAGAATTCAAGGGTGGAATGGAAGCGGAGGAATTTTTGGATTGGGTTTCAAATGTTGAAGAAATTTTTGACTTCAAAGAAGTTCCCACGGATCGAAGAGTGAAGTTAGTTTCTACGAGATTAAGAGGGAGAGCTATGGCATGGTGGCAACAAACAAAACTTACACGAGAGAGGATGGGGAAGTCAAAGATTGTCACATGGGATAAGATGAGAAAGATGATGAAAGCAACTTTCTTGCCGCACAATTATCAGTCCCTTATGTATCAACGATTGCAGAATCTACGGCAAGGGACGAGGACAGTTAATGAATATGCGGATGAATTTTATCAATTGATTGCGAGGAATGACATTATGGAAACAGAGGAACAGCTAACAGCTAGGTATGTTGGAGGGTTGCGAATGCAGATTCAAGACATGGTGAATATGTTTGATCCAAGATCTGTCGCCGAAGCACATCAGAAAGCACTTGCTTGGGAGAAACAAGGGAGGAGAGGAGGTGGTATGTTTATGAATTCCAACAACCAGAACAAGGATGTTAGTAGCAGTGCGAATGAGTCCAAAGTCATCAGTAAACCGATTGTGAATGAAGCCAGCAAAGCAAAGGCCAATAGTAATCTCAAATGTTTTAATTATCAAGAGTTTGGCCATAAAAGCAATGAATGTACAAAGCCAAAGAAGCGGGCAATGATTGCGGGGATTGAAAATGAAGATGCAGAGGTAGAGTGTGTCAATTCAATACCAGTTGAAGAAGAAGAATTATTGTCTGGAGACGAGGGTTGTAGTTTATTGATGAGAAGATCGTGTTTGACCCCGAAGCAAGAGGATGACTCAAGTTGGTTGAGGAGTAACATTTTCCAGTCAACGTGCACAATCTTGGGAAGGGTTTGTAAATTTATCATTGATGTAGGAAGCTGTGATAATATCATTTCTTCGGAAGCTGTAAAGAAGTTGTTATTGAAAACAGAAAAGCATCCACACCCCTACAAATTAGCTTGGTTGAGGAAAGGAGGGGAAGTGAAGGTTAATCGGAGAACATGTGTTAATTTTTCCATTGGGAAGAAATACAAAGACGAAATTTGGTGTGATGTGGTTGACATGGATGTATGCCATCTGTTGTTGGGAAGGCCATGGCAATACGATAGAGCTGTGCAACATGATGGATGCACAAACGGCTACAGTTTTATGTTCGAGGATACACGAATCGTTTTGGTTCCTAAGAAGCGTCAACAGAGTGAAAACAAATTGGAGGAAATCGAGGATCTAAAAACTTTGTTATCTTTAAAGGAATTTGTTGATGTGGAAGATGAAGTCGATCGTGTTCAATCACCAAAGTTTGACAAAGAAGAAGTTGTTAATTTTCAACCAACGAAATCTGATGAACATGAGGTTGAAATTTCACAATCAGCAAAGTTGGATGAGGGTGAAGGAAGTAAGTCAGGAGATGAAGAGGGTAATTTGTTGATGAAGGAGATGGATTCGACTCGTCTACAATCTACAAGAGAGCTTGCTAACGAAGTGGAGGGTAGTGCAGAAATGTTCCTGTTGAATGAAATCGAAACCAACAAAAGTATTGAAATTGTCGAAGAGGTTAAGCCAATGGTGACTGAATGTGAAGATGTAATTCCTACAGAGATGTTCAAAGGATTACTGCCACTGAGGAACGTACATCATGTTAATCCAGTGTCAAGTGCTATTGTACCATATATGCCACATAATCATATGGGTCCGACAGAACAGGTAGAGTTCGGAAGATTGGCTGATGGGTTACTATTCAAAGGAAGACAGTTGTATACTCCTGATCGTAGTTGGAAAATAAAATTTATCAAAGACTTACATATAGAAAGGCACGAGGGACATGATCATACCACGCAGTTGGTTACAACGTTTTGTTTGGGACCGTCAATAAGAAAAGGGGGTAAAATGTTTGTTCAGAAGAGTCAAAGTTATCAATTTTCAAAAGAGACCGCGACGAAGTCAGGATTATGTATGTCATTACCTATGCATACTAGATCATGGGTGAGCGTAAATATGGACTCTGTATTGAATTTGATGACGACACAAAGTGACAACAATTCTATCTACTTGATGGTTGAACGATTTCTTGTTGGAACGTACAACAAACTAGATACCGGAAGAATGAGTCGTTTGGAAATTATGAACACAATTTGTGAGAATGATTGTAAGATGAGCTTGTCGGATCATCGTCCTATGGCTAATATTGACAATATCAAACACCTGGGTCTATTTCGCGAGGATCAGAGTATTGAAGATGAAGAACTATTAAATTCGAGGACGAATTTCTTCCAATAGAGGGAGGATGATGCAGCGCGATCTGCCAATTTAGGTCGCTCACGACCTAGTGGAACTTTAGGTCGCTCACGACCTAGTGAAGGTCACTCACGACCTATGGAAGAATGCTCGCGAGTTACTAGATTCAACATTAAGGCATGCAAACGACCTAGCGAGGTAGCAAAGTTACGCGGTGATGATGCAGCCCAAGTTGGTGAAGTGTTAGGTCGCGAACGACCTAACGATTCCTTTAAGTCGCTCCAGCGACTTAGTGAAGCTCGCAAACGACCTAGCGGGGTAGCAGAGTTATGCAGTGAAACATCGGAACGACCTAACGACCTATGCATTCCCAGTAGGTCGGTCATGCTAACATCTTCTTAGGTCGCTTCGACCTTAACGAGTTACGACCTATGTAGGTCGCATACGAAGCTTATGCCGCCTGGATATCTTGAGTCGCAGTGTTTTAGGTCGCATGTGTTGTTAGGTCGAAGGTCGCGATCAATGAGCGAAAGTTAGGTCGCGTGAGTTGTAATTTAGGTCGAGATCGATCTATGTGTTGTAAATATATGGTATCGTGTGATGTAATGTTTGTACTGTTTGTTGCTTAGGTCGTGTGCGTTGTAAATAGGTCGTATGATGTTGTATTTTGTTGTGGCATAAATTCTTAGGACGTAGGTCATGATGTTAGGTCGTGGACGACCTAAGTGTTGTCAAATGTTGAGTCGTGTGGGTTGTAAAACTCTATAAATAGCGGGGTGGAGTCATTTGTAATAGTTAGTTGATTTTGAATAAAACTTTTGTTTGAGAGCTTTGTGCCTCTTCTCCAAATGGTAGTTGAGTGTGATCTCCTATCTCCACTTTTGGTAATCGAGTGCGCTCGATTCAACGACTGCTGAAGCCGATTCACGGTATCTAGTGCGCTAGATCAACGTACGAAGAATCGTAGATCTTTAAACACGGTATCATGCGCGATCAACGTGTTTGGGATAGCTAGAATCCGGTATCTTTGGATCAACGGATTTGGGCCATTCGGTATCTTCTATTCCATCGATTCCTACTTTCACCGAATCATACATTTTAGTTATCTGCGGCTGCATCAGGAACTGAGATGTTGGTTTTGAAACATTTTAGTTTTGAATCATACATTTTTGTTATCCGCAGCTGCATTAGGAACTGAAGTGTTCGACAATTATCAGTAGCAGTTTGAATAATGTCATAGAGGATTTCAACCAAGGAACAAGTCAGCAGATGATAAATAGGTCGTAGGAGCAAAAAGAACGGAACAAAATTCAAACATAATTCAACCGATGATATTATGAACAAGTCAGAAATCGCAGAGTTCGTTCGATTAACAAATCAACGCAGGTGATAAAATCACGACAGATTCGAACCAAAATTATACTAACGAAATTATAGGATTTTATCCCTATTTAAACCCAAAATCATCATTGGCAATATTTGTTCGAGTTCGAGACAAAATTCAAAGAGCTTACTTAGAACAAATCATAGAAAAAATCCAAAACTCGAATCGAAGTCGAGCAAAATCAAGTTAATTCAAACAGCAAATTCAAAAACATAGCAAAGCCAAAACTAAAGAAGAGCTCGACTAAATTGAAGCGACCGTGTGCATTCTATAGCTAGGGAATCAGTTGACGAAGCCATTCAAGTGAAAGCATATTTCAATCGATCAATTTCCAGGCGGCGCCTCAATTTCGAAAAAAACCCTAATCCAGATCACGAAGAAATAAGGTTGCGTGGATTAACAAGAGGCAAACAAAAGGGAACATCGTTTATCTCTTTTACTTTGAGCCGCACTGGTTATATTTTTAAATTGGGTCGTGTTGATTTATATTAGGGTTTTATTTTGTTTTAGTTGTTTTTGTTTGTTTTTATTTTCAAACTCTAGTTTAACTAGTTTACGAACTACAGTTTTGTAGTTCGAGAATTCGCAACTCAGTGGTTGAGTTGTGGCAGGGTTATGAGCTTAGAGTTAGGTTAATCAAGTCAGCGGGTATTGCAAGTTTACGTGTGTTTGTAAACCTTGGGGGTGCACGTAGGCAGGTTTTTGCCGAAGCTGGGTAAATCTGTGTGTGATCTCTACTGCTTACTTTCTGTTATTATTTTTATTTCCGCATTAATTTTTAGTATCATCCTATTCACCCCCCCCTCTAGGGTGAAAACGATCCTACAAGTTCAATGGCTTCTTTAAATAATGCTTTTGCTGAGGGTCAATCCATAGCTAGGCCACCAATGTTCAATGGTGAATATGCATATTGGAAAACTAGGATGAATTTTTTTTTGAAAACCATAGATGCATGGATTATAGTTGAAACGGGATTTAGCACACCAACAGTAATGGTAGGTAATCAAGAAGTTGAAAAACCTATGGATCAATCGACAAATCTTGAAAATAAACTGCAAACTGCTAACGCTAAGGCTATGAATTCTATTATCTACTCAGATCAAATTGAATTTAATCGTGTCTCAGATTGTCTAACTGCGTAGGAAATCTGGCACACGCTTGAAGTGACTCATGAAGAAACCTCCCAGGTTAAAGAATCTCGCCTTGCCATGCTCAGTAGCGAGTACGAAAACTTCACAATGACAAAGGATGAAAGTGTCAAAGAAATGTATGGACGACTTTCTAATCTAGTATATAAATCAAAATCCCTAGGAAGACCATACACAGAACTGGAAATAGTTCAAAAAATCCTCAGATTCTTCCATGAAATTTTAAAGCAAAGGTGACTGCCATCCAAGAATCAAAGGATCTGAAACAAGTTAAAGTTAAAGAACTCATCGAAAACCTCACCACTTATGAGCTAGAAATCAAATTCAAGGAAGAAGGTGAAGGAGGAGATACGTGAAAGAAATCAATAGCTCTCACAGGAACGATGGAAAGTGAAAATGATGGTGATGATGAATGAGCAGCTGAATTGGCACTGATAATAAAGAGATTCAAAAGGTGGAACTGCAAATATGGAAATCCAGCCTATAATCAACAACCGAAGAGCATAATCGCCAAAGTTCTAGACAACTCAGAAAAGCAGGAGATCATTTGTCACAATTGCAATAAACCTGGTCATATCAAGCCCAATTATCCCCAAAATCGACTCAGCAAAGGAAAGAAACCGAAAAGGAGAAATTTTGTAGCAACTTGGAAAGAAAGTGATGAAGATAATGATGAAACCACTGGCAGTGAGAATGAAAAAGAAAATATGTGCTTTTCAGGAGAAACAAGTGACAGCGATGATGACGAGTCAAGCGAGGTATCAAAACTTAGTCACTTGCAATTACTTATATATTTTCATGAAGTAAACGGCTATTTTGAAAGACTTAAGGAGAAGTATGCTAAAATTGAATCACAAAGAGATAGTTTGATAGAACTAAATAAGCAGCTTGATCAAATGGTTCAAAACTATAGAAATAAAAGCCCTAAGTGTGATAAGTGTCCATCATTTGAAGAGGAAATAAAAAAAATCAGTAATTAAAATTAAATCGTTTGAAAATGAAATTCTGATTTTGAAAGAAAGTGAAAATACTCGGAGAAAAAGTTCTATTAAAAGGTGCACATTGTTATTGAACGAAAATGAATCTCTCAAGTCACAAGTCCAACAATTGTCTACAACTTTCTAAAGGAGAAAAATCACTAAATATGCTATTAGGGAAACAAACTATTAATACTATTAGACGAGGACTTGGGTATACTCAATCTGAAAAAGGTAGAAGTGAAATTAATCAAGTCAACTCCAAGTGCACGATTTGTGGAAAAATTGGACACAATCAAAACAATTGTTGGTATAGACCCAAACACACGAAAACCATACCAATTTGGATTCCTAAAGGCATGAATGTAAAATCCCTTAAAATCAAACAAATCTTTGTGCCAAAAGGAAAAAACATCGACTGTTTTGGTTTTACTTGTTTTTCAGAATTTCTTATCACTAACAATCATGGACCTATGAAAACAAATAGGCCACAAAACTCTTTTCTCGTGTAGGTGTGTTGGCAGGCTAAGGAACAGCAAGAGTGGTACCTGGATTCTAGCTGTCCCAGGCACACAATGGGCGACAAATCAAAGTTCCTTAGCCTAGACAAGTACAAAAGTGGCAGAGTCACAATGGGCAACAACAATGTATTATATGTTGAAAATCTACATCATAATTTGATTTCAATGAGCCAGTGATCAACTTGGAAAATTTGAGTCAAAAGGTGACGAAGGCATGTACATGTGATACTCTTCCAGAAGCAAAGCTTATAGAGTATACAACAAAAGGACGACAACAATCGTGGAGTCAATCAATGTGAAATTTGATGAAGGCATGATCAAAAGCAATGTCGAAGAGGAGAACGAAAAAGATAAAAGTGAAAACTCAAAAGAAACTGCAACCACAGAAGAAGTCCAAAGAAATCTAGAACCAGAGATTCAAAGCAAATCATCCTCCAGAATTGGTAATAGGTAATCCTACCGTAGGTATTCAAACTCGTTCCTCCTTTAGAACAAAAGAAATATCGAGGTATAATTGGATCACTTTTTACTGCTTCTAGACCAGACATTATGTTCTCTGTTTGTTTATGTGCATGATTTCAATCAAATCCAAAAGAATCTCATTTAAAAGCTATAAAAAGAATTATAAGGTATCTGTTGCACCCTCCACGTTTTGGTCTATGGTATCCAACTAATGATAACTTTGAGTTAAAAGGGTATTCAGATGTAGACTATGCTGGAAGTCTAATTGATAGAAAAAGTACTAGTGAAACGTGTTTTATGTTAGGACATTCGGTAGTTGCATGGTCAAGTCGAAAACAAAATTGCATTGCATTATCCACCACCGTGCCAAAGTATATTTCTCTAAGCGGTTGCTCTGCTCAAATTTTATGGATGATACAAACTTTGCAAGATTATGGTCTAAATTTTAAACGAGTTCCACTTATGTGTGATAGCAAAAGTGCAATTGATCTCACAAATAATCATGTACATCATTCTCGCACCAAGCATATAGATGTTCGACATCATTTCATTAGAGATCACATTTCTAAAGAAAATATCTACATAAACTTCATTCCAACTAATTCTCAATTGGCAGACATTTTTACAAAACCCCTTTCAAAAAATAGTTTTTTTTGTCGACTTCATCTTAGTTTAGGCATTTTAGAAATGTGATTTTATATTTATTTTTGGATTTGATCTTAAATGCCTATGTTAACTAATCTGACTCCCTAGTGATTATCGAAAAGATAAATAGTGATAGAAAGAAGTGATGAGTGTTGATATTAATCATACATTATGACTTGAGACGGTATATTTAGAAAATTTCTCTAAAAATTTAAAAAAAAGTTTGTAATAACTTTGGTTGGTAAAAATTCCATGACCATCTCTATTCCTATCATATTTCTACGACTATCACTCATCAAAATCCAATATAGTATGTCAAAATGTGGTATTTAAACAGGAAATTATTCTTTTTTTTTAAATTAGCAATAAAATCATCCAAAAAGTACTCACCCTCATTTAAAAGTCCTCACGGTTATGCATGGGTGAACTACTTATCTCTGATTATGTGCTTTCATGCTCATTTAAAAGTCCTCATGGTTATGCATGTATGGAACGCATATCAAAATTGGATGAAATAGGCGAGTTGATTCTAACCCTATTTAAAAGTCCTCATGGTTATGCATGGTTAGAAGATGCTTGGAATTCATTTTTTTAATAAAAATAAGAAATACTACTAATCTCATTTAAAAGTCCTAATGGTTATGCATGGTTAGTAAGTATTTAGAAAGATTCTTGTCATAAATATATCATAAATTGATGCAGCAATGGATAACTGAAACGGATAAATCTGTGAAAGTAGCAATCGGTGGATTGAAGATTACCAAATGCCCAACTCCGTTGATCGAAAGATGCCAGAATCTAGCTATCCCAAACACGTTGATCGCTCACGATACC
Organism: Allium fistulosum; assembly: GCA_030737815.1. NCBI lineage: Eukaryota > Viridiplantae > Streptophyta > Magnoliopsida > Asparagales > Amaryllidaceae > Allium > Allium fistulosum. The sequence continues at coordinate 76,075,670 of CM060908.1, read as the reverse complement.
GTGTTTAAAGATCTACGATTCTTCGACGTTGATCAAGCGCACTTGATTCCGCGAATCGGCTTCAACGATCGTTGATTCGAGTGCACTCAAATAACCGAAAGTGGAGATAGGAGATTACACTCAACTACCAATTTAATGAAAGCACAAAGCTAATAAACAAAGTTTTATTCAAAATCAACCAACCCTTACAAATGACACCACCCGCCTATTTATAGGCTTACAACTCATCACAACACAAATTTGTACAACACATAGGTCGTTCACGACCTAACAACCCTTCGACCTAAAAAACAGACGACCTAAAAAGGAAACAAACAAATACAATACAACATATACAAGTTACAACACATAAGCGACTCAAGAAATTACACATAACGACCTAACATACTCGGCCGTAGCGACCTAACTTCCTCCAGCGACTTAAGACCAGCGGCGACCTAAAGAAAACTGGCTTCACAGCGGCATAAGGTCGAGCGACCTAAAATACAAGGCAGCGACTTAAACTTCAGCGAGCTAGAAAGTAGCTTCTGGAATTCTTCATGCGACCTAGAAAGTAGCTTCTGGAATTCTTCATGCGACCTAAAATTGAGCGACTTAAGTTAGGTCGTTCGCGACCTAAAGGAAAATGTGGCATTGCTGATTGAGCTAACTCGTTAGGTCGTTCGCGACTTATCATAGGTCGTAGGTCGCAAAGTTGCATCGTTGAGCGACCTAAGGAAGATAAGTGATATGTGATCTGTTCTAACTCGCTAGGTCGCTTGCAACCTAAGACTTCAACTTCCAATGACTTTTCCCACAGTTTTAGCTCGTTACCTTCCTCGTTAGGTCGCACGCGACTTAACAGCACGTTAGGTCGGTCGCGACCTAAGACTTTATCATTCTGGGCCGCATCATCCTCCCCTGGTTGGGAAAAATTCGTCCTCGAATTTGCGCCCTCCTCTTTCACAACAAGCTCATCCCCATGATACGGTATAAGATGTTTAACATTAAACACGTCAGAAGTGTACACATCCTCCGGCAGCTTCAACTTATAAGCGTTTTCATTGATCCGTTTCACAATCGTTACAGGACCAATCTTTCGAGCTTTAAGTTTATTGTATGCTCCTACTGGAAAACGATCCTTCGTTAGTACAGCATATACTAAATCTCCTTCCTTAAATTCAATGCTTCTTCGTTTCAAATCCGCAGATCTTTTATACTTTTCATTTGCTTTCTCCAATCGTTCCTGAACGATTTTATGGCATTCTGCCAATCCATCAACAAAATCAACAGCCCGTTTAACTGTCCCCTTTGGTTGTGGTACTATCGTCAAATCCAACGGCCCCTTTGGTAAGCTGGAATATACAATTTGAAATGGACTGAAACCCGTACTATGGTTTATAGCATGATTATGAGCAAACTCCGCTTGACATAACTTCATATCCCAACTCTTCAGATTATCCTTCACCGGGCACCGCAACAAATTTCCCAAAGATCTGTTAACAACTTCAGTCTGACCATCGGACAGCGGATGGTAAGCACTACTGAAATTTAGCTTTGTTCCCACCATCTTCCACAAACTCAGCCAAAAATGACTTAGAAATCTAGTATCCCGATCAGAAACAATGGATTCTGGTAAACCATGTAAGCGATACACTTCTTTAAAGAATAACTCGGCAACACAGACGGCATCAGCTATCTTCTTACAAGCGATAAAATGTGCCATTTTCGAAAATCTATCTACCACCACATATATAGAATCATTTCCCCTTTGAGTTCTAGGCAAACCCAAAACAAAGTCCATGCTGATATCAACCCATGGTCTGGTAGGCACAGGTAATGGCATATACAATCCCGCATTCGTCGTTGTTCCCTTCGAAACTTGACAGATATGGCATCTCTCCACAAACCTCTCAACTTCCCATTTCAACGAAGGCCAATAATAAGATTGAGAAATCAATTGCAAAGTACGATCTCGGCCCACATGACCTTCCTCATGCAACTCCTTTACAATCTTCATACGTAAGATGCACTCTGGTATGCACAATCGATTCCCTTTAAAAGGAAAACCATCCACCATTACAAACTCATCCGTCTTCTCCTCCTTGACTTCATTTACATACTTTGCAAAGTACGGATCATCAACAAATAATTCTGGCAATACATCAAACCCCGTCACTTCAACCTTCATTGTAGTCAACAAATGATTCCTTCGACTCAATGCATCTGCCACTCTATTCGTAATTCCCGATTTATGCTTCACCATAAATGTAAATTGTTGTAAGTATGCAATCCACGAAGCATGCCTAGCTACGATCTTGTCATGTCCCTACATATGCTTCAACGCCTCATGATCAGTATATAAAACAAATTCTTTATGAAACAAATAATGTCTCCAATGTTTCACAGCTTGCACAATAGCATAAAATTCCACATCGTAAGTATTATATCTCATCTTTGCTCCCGATAGCTTTTCACTGAAATATGCAATAGGACGTCCCTTCTGACTTAACACCTCTCCAATTCCAACCTTCGATGCATCAGTATGCAACTCAAATAACAACTGAAAATCCAGCAACACTAGAATTGGTGCTGTCGTCAATAGTTCCTTGATTCTCTCAAAGGCAAATCCTGCTTCCTTCGTCCATGTAAATTGCTTCCCTTTCATACAATCAGTAACTGGTGCCATCACGCTACTGAAGTGTGGAATAAACCTTCGGTAGAATGATGCCAAACCATGAAAGCTTCTATCTTCTGTAATCGTCCTGGGTTGTGGCCAATTTCTGATTGCTTCAACTTTATTCTGATCCACCTGTATACCTCCATCCGAAATAACATATCCCAAAAATAAAACACTATGCGTCATGAACATGCATTTCTTCGTTGCAGCATAAAATTGTTCCTGTCGCAATATCATCAACACTTCCCTCAGATGTTGCAAGTGTTCTTCTGAGCTTCTACTATATATCAGTATATCATCAAAATACACCACCACGAATTTCCCAATGAATGGTCTAAAAATCTGATTCATCACCCGCATAAATGTACTAGGTGCATTCGAAAGACCAAACGGCATAACCAGCCATTCGTACAACCCTTCTCTCGTTTTGAATGCTGTCTTCCATTCGTCCCCTGGTCTAATTCGAATTTGATGATAACCACTTTTCAAATCAATTTTCGAAAAGATAATAGCTCCACTAAGTTGATCCATCCAATCTAGGCATAGGGAATCTATATCTCACTGTAATCTTGTCCAGTGCCCGACTATAAGTGCACATCCTCCACGTTCCATCCTTCTTCGGTACTAACAATGCTGGCACCGCACAAGGACTTAAACTTTCCTGCACACGCCCCTGCTCAAGCAACTCTTCCACTTGCCTTTTCAACTCCTCGTGTTCCTTGGGACTCATTCGGTAATGTGGTCTATGAGGTAACACAGCTCCTGGAACAAGGTCAATTTGATGTTGAATGTCTCTCAACGGCGGTAACTCCGTTGGTAGCTCCTCAGGAAATACATCGTCAAACTCTCCCAGCACTGGCTTTACTTCTTCAGGAATCTCAACCACCTCATTACTCTCACGTCCAATCAACAAAAATACTTCAGGCTCCTCTTCTACTTCCTTAACAAACTCCTTCAAAGATAGTAAAGTTTTAAGTTCTTCAATCTCCTCCAACTTGCTTTCTTCTTGTTGTCGCTTCTTAGGAATTAAAGTGATTTTTGTACCCTCAAACATGAAACTGTAACTGTTTGTACGACCATCATGTTGCACAGCTCTATCATACTGCCACGGTCTCCCCCAACAACAGATGGCATACGTCCATATCCACAACATCACACCAAATTTCATCTTTGTATTTCTTCCCAATTGAAAATTTTACACAATCTCTTCGTCCAACCTTCACCTCCCCACCTTTCCTCAACCAAGCTAACTTGTAAGGTTTCGGATGCTTCTCAGTCTTTAATGCTAACTTCTTCACAGCTTCTGTTGAGATAATATTGTCACAACTTCCTGCATCAATAACAAATTTTCAAACCCTTCCCAAGATAGTGCACGTTGACTGAAAGATGTTACTCCTCAACCAGCTAGTTTCCTCCTCTTGCTTTGGTGTTAAACAAGACCTCTTCATCATTAATGAATACCCTTCATCTCCCGACACATTTTCTTCCTCCTCATCATGTAGAGAATTAGAACATTCAGCCTCTGCATCCTCATCTTCCACTTCAGCAATCATAGTTCTCTTTTTCGGTTTTGGACATTCGCTGCTCTTGTGACCCACTTCTTGACAATTATAGCATTTGAAATTGGTGTTGACTTTTGGTTTAGCCACTTCATGAACAACTGGCTTACTCGATGCTTTAGGAATATTAGAACTACTACCCGCTCCTTTGTTTTGCCCCGTAAAACTTGGAAACACACCTCCCCCACGTCTACCTTGCTTCTCCCAAGCCAACGCCTTTTGATGTGCTTCTGCCACAGATCTTGGGTCGAATATGTTCACCATATCCTGGATCTGTGTTCTAAGTCCACCAACAAACCTAGCGGTCAGTTGTTCTTCTATCTCCATAATGTCATTTCGAGCAATCAACTGGTAGAACTCATCTGCATAATCAGTAATCGTCTTCGTTCCTTGCCTCAGGTTTTGTAATCTCCGATACATGAGTGATTGGTAATTGTAGGGTAAGAAAGTAGCCTTCATCAATTTCTTCATCTTTTCCCAAGTAACAATCCTTGACTTCCCCATCCGCTCTCTAGTAAGTTTGGTTTGCTGCCACCATGCCATAGCTCTCCCCCCTCAACCTAGTAGCAACCAACTTCACTTTTCGTTCCTCCAGAACCTCCTTGAAGTCAAAAATTTCCACAACATAAGCTAACCAATCAAGAAACTCCTCGACTTGCATACCTCCCTTGAATTCCGGTATTTCAGTTTTCATCCCAAACTCCCACTTGTGATCATACTCCGACTGATTTCTTCCTTGTCCTCGTCCATGAACACTACCACCATCAAACTCCTCTTCAAAATCTGATGTATATCGATGTCGATCCTGACCACCAACATCTCTACTACCATTATTTCTTCCACCAACATCCCTTCTATCTACATTCCTCCGATCACGATCATTCACATTCCTATCACGACTTCGATCATTAACATTTCTATGACAATCTCGACTCATACTTATATGATCACTATCAACACTTCTCTCTCGATTGGAATGTGGTGAAACTCTACTTCTGCCATGGTTAGATTCAGGTGAAACCCTTCTATGATTTTGATTCATCTCCAACATCATCTTCTCTAATCGACCAATCCCTTCATTAAGCTTCTCACTAAAGTTTTCATTAATTCTTTGCTCCATCTCATCAGCTTCTTCTCTTCTATACAAAGCTTCAACATTCTGATGGTGATTAGCTCTTCTTGGCGGCATGATTACTCTTCAAACAAAAGTTATCTCTCGACTTGAACTTTAAAGATGATGCACGGCCTTCACTTGCTCGGATTTACACTTCAAACTCTCGGCCTCGAACAATAAAATGATTCACGACTTGAACTCTTGAATAAGAATTGGCTCCAAGACTTGGCATAGCTATGATTGGCTAAGTCTAGCTCTGATACCAAATAATGCAGCAGTGGATAACTGAAACGGATAAATCTGTGAAAGTAGCAATCGGTGGATTGAAGATTACCAAATGCCCAACTCCGTTGATCCAAAGATGCCGGAATCTAGCTATCCCAAACACGTTGATCGCTCACGATACCGTGTTTAAAGATCTATGATTCTTCGACGCTGATCAAGCGCACTTGATTCCGCGAATCGGCTTCAACAATCGTTGATTCGAGCGCACTCGAATAACCGAAAGTGGAGATAGGAGATTACACTCAACTACCAATTTAATGAAAGCAAAAAGCTAATAAACAAAGTTTTATTCAAAATCAACCAACCCTTACAAATGACACCACCCGCCTATTTATAGGCTTACAACTCATCACAACACAAATTTGTACAACACATATGTCGTTCACGACCTAACAACCCTTCGACCTAAAAAACAGACGACCTAAAAAGGAAACAAACAAATACAATACAACATATACTAGTTACAACACATAAGCGACTCAAGAAATTACACATAACGACCTAACATACTCGGCCGCAGCGACCTAACTTCCTCCAACGACTTAAGACCAGCGGCGACCTAAAGAAAACTGGCTTCATAGCGGCATAAGGTCGAGCGACCTAAAATACAAGGCAGCGACTTAAGCTTCAGCGACCTAGAAAGTAGCTTCTGGAATTCTTCATGCGACCTAAAATTGAGCGACTTAAGTTAGGTCGTTCGCGACCTAAAGGAAAATGCGGCATTGCTGATTGAGCTAACTCGTTAGGTCGTTCGCGACTTATCATAGGTCGTAGGTCGCAAAGTTGCATTGTTGAGCAACCTAAGGAAGATAAGTGATATGTGATTTGTTCTAACTCGCTAGGTCACTTGCGACCTAAGACTTCAACTTCCAACGACTTTTCCCACAGTTTTAGCTCGTTACCTTCCTCGTTAGGTCGCACGCGACTTAACAGCACGTTAGGTCGGTCGCGACCTAAGACTTTATCATTCTGGGCTGCATCATAAATAGACACAACTATATGGTTTTCTATGTCGACATTACCCTTTTCACTCTAAAATGGAATATGCACCCAACAGATTATTTATGATTTTTGTTTGATTTTTTTATTGAAATTTAATATATATACTCGATCAGGTATTAATGTTGTATTAATGTCCATCACTTTAACACTCTTTTCTAACACTGTGACTCTTTTGCTGATAACAAAAGAGGGAGAGAGAAGTTAAGATTTTGGCATATAAGTCATATTTTTTATTTGCATAGCATATTCTCATATAGGCTCATTGCATTTGTTTTTTTATTTTATTTGCATATTTTTCATGCATATGTGAAGGGGGAGCTTTGTTGTAGGGGGAGTATTCAAATAGGGGGAGCTAATAGAATTCATCAAAACCAAATACATTTAATATAGTCAAAGTCTTAGTATATGTTTGTTATCATCAAAAGGGGGAGATTGTAGAATACAATAGCCTATGATTTTTGTTTGATGATAATAAACATACATATATATATATATTCATTTTAAATATATTTGTTATTGTACTATTTTATTTCTCCACATAATTAAATAAATATTTGCTGAATAAATAAATAACTCAAAATTCATATTTAAACAAATAATTTATTCAAACAAATATTTTATTACAAATTCGAATAGTACAAATTGAAGCTCTCACTATACAAGTTTCGATTACAACACAATTTTCACTATACAATTTTTTCATACATATTTCACCTTACTACATAATTCACTCCACACTCGTATTAGATCTTCAACTCTGTTCCAGCCTGTATCCAGCATCTGAACTATCTGCAAAATAAACACTGACGTAGTAAAATTGAAAAAGAAATATTTTGAAGTGCATAATGAAGTGTGTGTTTGAAAATATTATTTGCCTCGGTTATTTGGGTTGTTCGTCGTCATTTTTGTTAATTCATCTTACACGAACAACTTGTGACATGCACAGTGTATCCCTACATGCCACAAGGTCGTGCACACCGAAATACACTTGCTTGTTAAAATTGCAGGGACAGGTGAGCACAAGGTCAAACCCAAGCCGAGACTGGATTCAACATAGGTGCAAATGAAAAAACAATACAATCAGACTCGAGTGAACCAGAGGTGAACATGAATGCTCAAAACAACAACAAGTTCAATGGTCAGTACACCGAAGTGCAATAACACAACAAAAACATGCAACCAGATTTCATTCAAGTGGAACAAGGCTACATTCAGACATGGTCACAAATGGATCAACATGAGTTAACATGAATGCAAACTGGCTAACATGCTTCAGACATGTGTATATGCAACCAAGCAACAACATGAAACCAGACCAGACTTCAAGATGAACCAGACCAGAACAGAGCAGTGGTGAACGCAGCAATGGTCAGTGCAAAGCACAGTGGAACCATTCAATCAAGCCAACAAGTTCAACAAGGCAATTCCCTTACTCAATGCAGACCAACAAATGCAACCGGATTCAATAACAAAAGCAACAAATTGAACCTGACTACAAGACCACAACAACAACATGCAACCAGACTCCAAATAACTCCAAGTTCAAATGTCAGTTCATATGGATATACAAGCAGTTCTACATGCATAAACACAAGTTCATATGGAATCAGGTCCAACCAACATACAAACAAATATAACCAAACTGCAACACAACCGGACTAAAATAACAAGTGCATATGCAAGATAAGCTTTAACATTTTCAAAGTGGTGCACCATATATATATATACATATATATACACACACACATATATACACACACACATATGCAACATAGGAGACTTTAGGCAGTTCTCTGAAACAAGACAAAAATGAAGCACGCACATATATACATACATTTATGTATGTATATACATGGTGGCATACATACGAGTGCACATGACATGATCACAGCAAAAATAGTAGCAGTTCGAAAAAAAAAGTCAAGGAGCAGTTTCAAAAAGAAATTCTCAATCAAAACACTATTGAAGTGTTCAACAATTATCAGTAGCAGTTTGAATAATGTCACAGAGGATTTCAACCAAGAAACAAGTCAACGAACGATAAACAGGTCGTAGGAGCAAAAGGAACAGAACAAAATTCAAACATAATTCAACTGATGATATTATGAACAAGTCAGAAATCACAGAGTTCGTTCGCTCAACAAATCAACGCAGGTGATAAAATCAAGATAGATTCAAACCAAAATTATACTAACGAAATTATAGGATTTTATCCCTATTTAAACCCAAAATCATCATCAGAAATATTCATTCGAGTTCGAGACACAATTCAGAGAGCTTACTTAGAAAAAATCACAGAAAAAATCCAAAACTCGAATCGAAGCCGAGCAAAATCAAGTTAATTCAAACAGCAAATTCTAAAACATAGCAAAGCCAAAACTGAAGAAGAGCTCGACTAAATTGAAGTGACCGTGTGCATTTTATAGCTAGGTAATCGTTCGGCGAAGCTAATCAAGTGAAAGCATATTTCAATTGATCAATTTCCAAGCGGCGCCTCAATTTCGAAAAAACCCTAATCCAGATCACGAAGAAACAAGGCGGCATGGATTAATAGGAGGTAAACAAAATTAACAGGAGGTTAACAAAAGGGAACATCGTTTATCTCTTTCACTTTGGGCCGCACTGGTTATATTTTTAAATTGGGCCGTGTAGTTTTGTATTGGGATTTTATTTTATTTTAGTTGTTTTTGTTTGTTTTTATTTTCAAACTCTAGTTTAACTATTTTTCGAACTACGGTTTTGTAGTTCAAGAATTCTCAACTCAGTGGCTGAGTTGTGGCAGGGTTTTGAGCTTAGAGTTAGGTTAATCGAGTTAGCGGGTATCGCAAGTTTACATGTGTTTGTAAGCGTCTGATTACTTAATTTCTAGTAGAAACATTGGGGCAGCACGTAGGCAGGTTTTTGCTGAAGCTGGGTAAATATACGTGTGATCTCTACTGCATTACTTTCTGTTATTATTTTTATTTCCACATTAATTTTTAGTCTCACCCTATTCACCCCCTCTCTAGGGTGAAAACGATCCAACAAACAGTTGTCTAAACTTAAAATGGGCATAACTTCATAACCATAAGTCCATTTTCCTATATGGCCACTCTACGAAATGTGAAACCAACATCCTGAAGCAATAGAACTAGTTTGAGACACTAATTTGACTCCTATCAAAAGTTATAGTCTAAACAAGATTTCCAGGGTTAAAATGGTCACGTAGAAATTCAGGAAAAATCATGGGTGTGTAAAATGTCCCCAAGAGTCATATCATAAAATTATAGAATCATATGGCCTCATATAAATAAAATAAAAATATTTTACGATCCATCGATCGTAAAATACGGGTCGTTGTAGCTTAGATGGGGGTTGCTATTCATCCAAAGATTTGATGTAGAGAGTCTTCTCCACATCCTTTTCTTTTTCATGTTACCTTGCCTCCTTCAGTTCCGCAATGTAGCATTCACGTCCAAGCCCCTGGTCTCCCTATGCAACTCCCACTCCGTTCTCTGTCAGGAATTTCATAATCAAGAACCATGGGGTAAAGGCTGCTCGAAAATTAGATATGGCCGATCGGCCTAGAAATGTGTTTTAAGCAGATAAAATATCCAACACGACGAAGATCACAACCCGCACTCTCTTGCGGTCACCTTCTCCTATTACCACTAGTAGGTTTATACATCCAACAGGCTCCATCGTCATACCAATAAATCCCTAGATACGAGATTTGCACAGTTTTAGATCCTTTCCAATCAACTGCATCTGGTCGTAAGCTTTCTTAAACAGAATGTTGATTGAACCGCCACAGTCAAGCAGCACCTTTCTTACAATCGCCAGCCAAATCATAGCTGATATCACCAACGGATCCACTGTTAGGGCTTTAACTCCATTAGCATCCCCGTTCCTAAAAAGAATATCATCAGTCATAGTTCTGAGTTTCTTTGTCGGAGCTCCGTCTTCGATGGTGAAACAACTCTCAATGTCAGCATGTTTTAAGGCATCAGCATGCCTTTCCATCTCATTATAGCTCTTGTCTGCTAGATGTGGTCCTCTACGAATGGTATTGATGATCAACCATTTTTCAAGCCGCCTAGGCTTATCCCCATCAAGTCGGGCTTGTCTCGTAGGGATGATGATCCAGCGGGGTTAGAACTTCCTTACTGCCATCCTGCGGGACTTTCATAAACTGTTGCAATTTCTTCTTTCTTATCAGGTCTTCGATCACATCACGTAAGTGTCTACACTCGTTTGTGTTGTGACCATTTCATGAAACCTACAGTGCTTTTCAAATTTCTTCTCCTTCTTGGTTGACTCCCTCGGAGCCGTTTTCTTGTATTGCTCGGTACCTTCGGTCGCAAGGTATATGTTCTCAATCAAATTGTTCAACTGGGTGTAACTATCATACTTCTAAAATCTAGGGAGTCTCTGGGAACCAGAATTTTGATTTCTAGCCCCGTCATTACTCCTTCTCTTGCCACCACTTTTATTCTCAACGTTAACATCAACATTCCCGGAATTCCCTCTGGACTGCCTTATAGCAAAGTTACTCTGAATAACTTCCATCGACTGCCCAGTGCTGATCTTCCTGGTAGCATCAGTTGCCTCTTCTGAGCACAAGAACTAATTCGCTTTTCTATAAAACACATCCATCGTCGGTAGGAGTTTCATTTTCAGCTATCTCCCAAAATTAGTGTCAAGATGAATCCCCCTTATCAATGCCATCAAAACGATGTCCTCCTATGCATTGCTTACCTCTGTCATAGCCATGTAGAACCTATTTAGGAAATCTTTTAGTGGCTCTCCCATCTTCTGGAAGAGGTTCGATAATGACATCACGCCTTTAGGACGAGTAGTGTGTAAATGGAATTACTTGATAAATTTCCATGCAAACTGGTCAAAGGACGATATGGATCTCAGCGGAAGCCAGGTGAACCGCATCGTTGCAACACCTTTGAGGAAAATCGAGAAATAACGACATCTAACAGCGTCAATTTCCCTAACAGAATCCATATGCCATTCCATCCTTCCATTGTACGAAAGCATCGTTGACATCATGAACCTCCTAGGTTTTTCTTCATGCAATATCTCCTTAGTGAATGGGTTTTGGCTAGGGGAAGTGCCCTATTCATATTTGCTCTGATGCTGCTTCTCGCTTACTAACTATCTCACCATTTCGGCAACATAATCCGGCTCCATAGGATCTATCGAACGGCAGTAATCGAGGTCCGTTTCGAGTGTTTGGTCTGAAAAACACTCATGGATAGACTTATAATACTTGGGTTATCCTGACTCCTAGAACCCCGTTCGTCCAGCAGACTTGCTTGTTTAGTTCCCACACAGCGGATCGACAAAAGTCGTTTGATCTCTAACATTCTAGTACCCATGACACGACCAAAGTAAGCCCAACACCATTACCAACTTGTCGACTCATCAAACCGAGGGCTGCTAGTTCGGTAACGATCCATATGCATGGATCGGTACTGATCTTAAATTTGACTGTGACTTGCTTCTGGCCTCTGCTTTGAAGTGCCATCTTCTTTCCGGACCATCTTTTGCTTTCTTTGCCTTTGCCTCTGGCTCGATAAAGAAGAACTGTCGGACTCTGAATCGGCATGTGTCAGGTCCCTCCTACCTCTTCGGCGACTCTAGGTTAACTCATTCACCAATTTAATGCTCTCCTACATCTATTGATTCATCTCATTGTGGCATTCCCATAACTTATCATCCATCCATTTCGTCATGCGATCCATCTCAACCCTCATTATCACCTCCAACGGGTTCTGGACCTCAGCAGCGTCAAGTTGTTCAATTTCCTCCGCATGTTGAGTGCCAACGTTCTCAACATCGTCTGTAGCACTAGAAGTGGTGGAACGATCTCTTCGTACGGCCATGGTTGAAAGTAGTTTGTGTAGATTTCGGGAAATTTGAGTAGTCCAAAAATGCAAAAAACAAAGAAATTGGATCTATCCCTCAGATCTAAGCAATCTAATAGTAGATGATTGATCCAAATGTCCTGAGAATAACGTTCTCAATGAAAGCACCAAAATGTTTATACCAGAATATGGCACAAACATCCACGAGTTTATAGTAGAGAAGAAAAAATAAAGAATAATAAGTGAAAATGAAGTAAAAATGACACACACAGAGTTTATACTGGTTCGGTTAACTGATACCTACATCCACTTAGCTTCTCAATTGATTACACTATTATCTCTTCTTGTGAATCGGTATGAATCCTCGACACACACAGAGTTTATACTGCTTCGGTTAACTAATGCTGAACACTTCACTTCAATGTCGCATATTTGTGCTGGCACTTCAGGTATATTATTGACGTAGTATTTTTCCTCTTTGTCTCTGGAATTCTTTTAATTACTTTGACTGATTTTATATCCGCTTGAATTTTTTTTAGCTCCCTCCAAGGCCATTGTATCTTCAAGTGATGCTGTCCTCCTCCATGGTCTTTGGAAGTAACATCGATCTTGGAGGCTTTCGCTAAATCCAAAAGATTTTTTAAGAGAAGACTAATGGAGCCCTCTAAAGACGCTCCTCCAGGCAAAAGTTGCAAAAATTACTGATGTGCAGGAGGAAGTGGAGCGCGTATCTCCTAAGAAAGATTTAAAGAGCCTCACTGTTGAAGTCTCTAAAGATAAAACGGAGCAAACTCCACCTACTCCGGCACCCTATCCTCATATTACTATTAGTGACTCACCAACTGCACTAGCGCAGATGTAGCTTACTCTATTGATGACTCCTTCTAAGATGCAAATTCCTCTAGAGTCGTCATCTTCTGCTCCTCCATCGACCAATTTTGATGAACTTGTCAAGCTGATCCTACATGTGAGGAATGCAGATTACGGATCTTAAGGCTAGGAATAACACTAGAGGGGGGTGAATAGTGTTTTTAAGAAATTACTAAATCTTTTTGAGTTTATGTTAATTTGAACACAAATGTATGCAATATTCAGACACAGATATGATCACAGAAACAAACACAGATGCAGAAATAAAGTAAATGCAGTAAAGGAAAGAACACACTGGATTTTATACTGGTTCGGGGTTACCCTACATCCAGTCCCCCACAACTAAGTACGGATTTCCTTTCAAAAGCAATTCAACAATTACAACCCTCGATTTCAAGGCTACAAGGTACACCCTCCAGAATCACAATCCTCTGGGTAGAGATACTTGATTTCCGGGGCAACAAGTTCACCCAATTGATTTCCAAGGCTACAATCACACCTTTTCTCGCTAGATAGATTACAAAGAAGCCTATAACTCTGAATAGCACTTGGATCTTGTTGAGATAGTGATAGAGAATCAAACCAGAGATAATCTAGTTAGATTCAATGTTGATTTCAGCAGAGTAATGATAGGATTTTGAATAAGAAAATGTGGAAGAAGAAGAGAAGTGAAAAACTAGAAAAACTGATGTTAAATTCGTTGAAACTAACCCCTATTTATAGAGGAACAACAGCCATGTCCATTCGTGAAGAGTTATGACGAATAGACACTTCTTTTGAAATTTGAATTTTGAATTTTAACTGACACTATGTCGACATGGTCACCATGGGTATGTCGACATCCCAAAGCAATTTTTGATGATTTGATTTTCTTTGAAAATAACCTTTATCTTATATTAAAACTATTTTAAACTTTATAAATATACTTGACTATAGTTAAAATACACAAGTAAATATAGAGAATAATATATATAATTTTACTATAATTTTATTTAAATCTAAGTAAATATATTATAATTAAAAGATAGTTTAAAACAAATGAAGTTTAAAAACAAAGAATATTTTAAGGCTAAAACATCTTTTTGAAAATCATTTGAAAGGATATTTTTTCAGGCTAAAACATTTTGAAAAACAATTTTGAAAATCATTCTGAAGTAGTTTTGAAAATCATTTTGAAGTAGTTTTGCAAGCTTCTTCCTGCAGAATATCTCATCATGATAGGACTCGAGAACTTGTACAAAACCAGGATGTTCGTGGGTTTGTAAGCCACTTGTCGTAGGTTCGTAAGCTACTTGTCGTGGGTTTGTAAGCCACTAAAAGGTAGAAATGGGTTCCATCCCAAAAGAAAAATGGAGTGAAGATTTCAGTGCTATTGTGAAGTTTTAACATAATTATAGACTCGATACTTATCTTGAAATCTTGAACTCTTGATAATCTTGATATCTTGAATCTCTATATTGTATAGTCTTCATTCTTGGTACCTGCATGGTTAAATCCTGCATATACATATATATCTAAACTATAATGTTAGTATTTATATTTTATAATCTTATTCTAAGGTTGTTGTCATCAAAACCATCTACTCATGGACTAACAATCTCCCCCTTTTTGATGATGACAACCTTTGTTTATAAAATATTACTTCTATCCTATTGACTCCCCCTAAATCTAATAACTCCCCCTTAATCTATGCCTAACTCTCCATTTTATATTTCTCCCCCTTTGTCATCAACAAAAACAAACAAACTCTAAACTATATAACTCCCCTTCATTCTTGTACTCAAGTACCTGCATTAATAAACTATATAATAAAGTATATTAAGAAATAACTGTACTTATAGACATGATATTCAATCAACGATTATAAATATATCAATGTATATTTATACAATCATCAAACCACACCAAGTATAAATCAAATCAATCAAAACAACCAATTTCAATCAAAGCAATCAATTCAAACAAAGTAATAAGGCAAACAAATTAAACGTTACGAGGAACTTCCACCCATCCTTCTTCTCCGAAAATAGGGTCCGCTTTGATGGCATCCCAATTTTCATTGTCATTTGTGAGAGAGACAGGAGGATATGCTTCATTATCATCCTTGTGCAGGGAAGAAATCATCCATCGAATTGCATCGAAATGCCTTTCTTGCTTCTTGATCATCTGCATTTGACTCAACTCTAAGTGTCGCTGGTTACGAAGAATGAACGAGAGAATGTTCTTGAACGAATTAAGAGTCTCTTCAAGATTCTTGGTTAAATTATGAATAGGATTTGCCATTTTTGAATTTGTGAAGAGAATAAGAGATAAAGAAGATAGAAAATAATATTGAGTGAAAAATTCTGGAAGAAATAGGTATTTATAGGTGTAGGAATTCGTTTGAAATGAATAGACATATGGTAGTTATTCAAATTTCAAATTCAAAATGAATTGTCATTTCTGACCAGTATATGTCGATATGGTCAAGGAGGGTATGTCGACATACTACAGTGAAAATTTGATGGTAATTTTGATTTTGTGAATAATTGTGTATATATATAAATTTATATAATATACTAACATTTATTCAAGAGATAAGATAAGCTAGATAACATAAAGGAAATTCAATTTCATTGCATAGAAGATTGATACAATGATGAATCATAAACAACTACATAAATACTCAAATTAAAACAAACTTAAACTAATTTGATATGATATGAAGATATAGAACTAGTTAGAGGATGATGAAGATGAAGATAATCCAAGTTTCTTGCTGACTTTGGAGAAAAACTTGTTCATCTTGGATGATATTTTGTCCAACTTCTTACTAACGGATCTTTTAAGAACCCGTTGATTCTCAACAATGATCTTTTAGTTTTTTAGAACGGTTTTGTTGGAAGGATTGGAGGGATGTTTCACCTTCTTCTTCTATTTCCATTTAATCCCTTTCTTCTTCTTCTTCCTCTTCCATTTCTTCATGAGCCAGACGCTCTTCCTTTTCGGCAAGAGTCTCATAAGGTTGAAAAACATATGGGATTTTCATGAGAGAAATGTTTGAGATATTAAAAACTTTTCTTGAAATAAATTCTTCTCCTTTGAAATTTACTCCAAAATGGTTGAAAATCCGAGTAAGGTAAATTCCATGGTATAAAGTGTTTTCTCCCATTTCCAAATTTTTAGGATGAAGTTCATCCAAAATAACTTGCGCCTAATTGATATCATAATTTCCGAAAATAGCAAAAAGTGCTTTGCACACTTTTGAAGTAGGATTGTTAAAATTTCCCGATCTTGGGGTCAAAGTATGTTGTAAAAGAAGATTGACAATCCTTGCTTTAGGACGAAAGTTTCGGTTTTTAAATTTAAAGTTTTCAGCTCCTTCAAAAATATGATGAAATGTCTCACGATCATGTTCATCGATTTGAAAACTAGAAAGATCCATTCCTGTGCTTTTGCAATTGAGAATGGTACCCAAAAGATCACAATTTAAGACCATTCTAGTGCCTTTGACACTACTCCAAATTTCATTATCATTTCCTTCATAAAATTCTCGATTGAGATTTGCATAGAAAATTTTAACAAGATTTGGGTAACAAACAAAATCATTTTGAGAAGAATCAACAAGACTAAGAATTTGATTGTTTGCAAAAAGAGTATCAATTTCATAAGAAGCAAAATCTTGAAAAATAGCAAACTTTCCGGGATGGACTTTTCCATAATTAGCATAATTGATGTATGCTTTTATTGCCTCCGAATTATTAAGAAGTTGGTCTTTCAAGTTTCTGGAAAGTCTCATGGTGGAGGGGTTGCTTGAAGAAACCATTAAAGTAGAGAGTAGAGAGCTTGAAGTTTTGAAGAGAGAGTTTGAATTTGAAACTGAAAGTGAAAAGTTGTGATAAAAGATAGTGACTAAATAGATTTTTGAAAGACATGTTCTCAGGTCAAAAGATGCCTTTTCAGAGTATTGAATGAAGTGAAAAGATGGAGGGAAATTCAACCATTTGAATTCAAATTTTGAATTTCAAATTTTGTACCCATGTCGACATCCTGATAGGGACCATGTCGACATGTGCATGTGAATTTCTATGATTTATTTTTCCTAAGTATTCTAATATATATATACTTATTATTTTAATGTCTCTCTATATATATATGGAGTATTATTATAGTATATTCCAGAAAATATTATTATATTATTAAAAATAATAAAAATTATAATAATAAAATTATAATAATAATAAAATAAAAAATAAATTTAAAATTCAATCAACACACTAATTCAAAATCAATCAATCAAGCAATCAATCATCTAATTCTAAGCATGCAATTTCAATCAATTGTATTGTAAATGTGTACCTTTTTCTGAATCTGTTTCCTTGAGTTTGTTGAAGTCGTGAACTGCCGTGAAACACAAATTTGAGTTATCTGTCTTCTGATCATCATCGCTTGAGGACGAGTCTGAGTCATCTAGAGTAGCAGTAAATGCACGCTTCCGTTTCTTTACTGAATCATTGTTTATAGGAGGATTTTGCCTTTCTGGATACGGACAATCTCTTTTAATATGGCCTGGTTCATCACAGTTGAAGCATTTGACATTGTTTGGCACTGCATTCTGATTTCCAGAATTCTTATAGTTGTTTCTCTTGAGATTATTCATCTTTCTGTATTTCAGAAATTTCCGAAACTTCCTGGTCATAAATGCTATCTCTTCATCATTATCACTGTTTGAGTCTGATCCGTCGGTTAATGCATTGAATGCCATTGATTTCTTTTCAGATGCTTTGCTTTCTCTTCTCCCAATCATTTGAACTTCAAACGACATTAGATTTCCAATCAATTATTCTATCTTTAAAGTACTGATGTCATTTGCCTCTTTAATTGCAAGTGTCTTTTGATCCCATTCTGGAGTGAGAGGATTTAAAAAATTTCTGACTTGATCTTCTTCCAAAAATTCCTTTCCCAAGGATATTAAAGAATGCACAATATCTTGAAATCGACTATACATATCTGAAATCGACTCATTAGTATTCATTTTAAATAACTAAAACTAGTTTGTGAGCATGGAAATTTTGGTTTGTTTAACTTTGCTTGTTCCTTCGTGAGTCACTTGCAAAGTTTTCCAGATTTCATATGCAGACTTACAAACTAACACTCTATTAAATTCATTTCTTTCAAGTGAACAAAACAGAATATTCAGTGCTTTAGAATTATTTTGTGCAACAGTCTTTTGCTCAGTAGTCCACTGTGCAAAATTAGTTGTGGGTTCAGAATATTCAGTTTGTGTGATATTCCAGGTATCTAATCCTACAGATTGTAAATATATTTTCATCCTACATCCCCAATATGCATAGTTACTGCCATTAAAAAGTGGTGGTCTAGCAGTAGACTGACCTTCTACAAATGAACTAGTGACTGGGATACTAGTGTTAATAACAGTACCAGTGTTGGTAGCCATTTTGAAAACTTTTCAAAAATCAGATTATGAAACTTTTGAAAACCTTGCTCTGGTACCAAATGTGAGGAATGCGGATTACAGATCTTAAGGCTAGGAATAACACTAGAGGAGGGTGAATAGTGTTTTTGAGAAATTACTAAATCTTTTTGAGTTCATGTTAATTTGAACACAAATGTATGCAATATTCAGACACAGATATGATCACAGAAACAAACATAGATGCAGAAATAAAGTAAATGTAGTAAAGGAAAGAACACCCCTGATTTTATACTGGTTCGGGAATACCCTACATCCAGTCCCGCACAACTAAGTACGGATTTCCTTTCAAAAGCAACTCAACAATTACAACCCTCGATTTCAAGGCTACGAGGTACACTCTCCAAAATCACAATCCTCTGGGTAGAGATACTTGATTTCTAGGGCAACAAGTTCACCCAATTGATTTCCAAGGCTACAATCATACCTTTTCTCGCTAGATAGATTACAAAGAAGCCTATAACTCTGAATAGCACTTGGATCTTGTTGAGATAGTGATAGAGA
This sequence comes from Allium fistulosum, assembly GCA_030737815.1. NCBI lineage: Eukaryota > Viridiplantae > Streptophyta > Magnoliopsida > Asparagales > Amaryllidaceae > Allium > Allium fistulosum. The sequence goes on along the minus strand of CM060908.1, from coordinate 76,056,346 downwards.
ATCAAACCAGAGATAATCTAGTTAGATTCAATGTTGATTTCGGCAGTGTAATGATAGGATTTTGAATAAGAAAATGTGGAAGAAGAAGAGAAATGAAAAACTAGAAAAACTGATGTTAAATTCATTGAAACTAACCCCTTTTTATAGAGGAACAACATCCATGTCCATTCATGAAGAGTTATGACGAATAGACACTTCTTTTGAAATTTGAATTTTAACTGACACTATGTCGACATGGTCACCATGGGTATGTCGACATCCCAAAGAAATTTTTGATGATTTGATTTTCTTTGAAAATAACCTTTATCTTATATTAAAACTATTTTAAACTTTATAAATATACTTGACTATAGTTAAAATACACAAGTAAATATAGAGAATAATATATATATAATTTTACTATAATTTTATTTAAATCTAAGTAAATATATTGTAGTTAAAAGATAGTTTAAAACAAACGAAGTTTAAAAACAAAGAATATTTTAAGGCTAAAACATCTTTTTGAAAACCATTTGAAAGGATATTTTTTCAGGCTGAAACATTTTGGAAAACATTTTTGAAAATCATTCTGAAGTAGTTTTGCAAGCTTCTTCCTGCAGAATATCTCATCATGACAGGACTCGAGAACTTGTACAAAACTAGGATGTTCGTGGGTTTGTAAGCCACTTGTCGTAGGTTTGTAAGCTACTTATCGTGGGTTTGTAAGCCACTAAAAGGTAGAAATGGGTTCCATCCTGTTTCCTAGAGATTTGACCAGGCAACTAGTGCTCGGCATCAGGTAGCACTCGGCATCTAGTGGCACTCGGCGTCCAGAAGCACTCGGCATCTAGGAGTACTCGGCGTAGTACTCAGCATCCAGTGGCACTCGGCGTCCAGAAGCACTCGGCATCTAGGAGTACTCGGCATAGTACTCGGCATCCAGTGGCACTCGGCGTCCAGAAGCACTCGGCATCTAGGAGTACTCGGCGTAGTACTCGGCATCCAGTAGCACTTGGCGTCCAGAAGCACTCGGCATCTTGGAGTACTCGGCGTAGTACTCGGCATCTAGTAGCACTCGGCGTCCAGAAGCACTCGGCATCTAGGAGTACTCGGCGTAGTACTCGGCATCAAGGAGTACTCGGCGTAGTACTCGACATCCAAGAGTACTCGGCATTAGAAGGCGTTCGGCGTATATGATTACTCGACATGGCAGTATCGTTCGGCCAAAGGGATCGTTCGGCTAAAAAGCATCGTTCGGCCAAAGGGATCGTTCGGCTAAAAAGCATCGTTCGGCCAGAAGGCACGTTAGGCCAAGGAGGATCGTTCGGCCAAAGGTATCGTTCGGCCAGAATGCGTCGTTCGGCCAGAGTGCATTGTTCGGTCAAGCGCTTCAGACAGAGGCACGTTCGGCTTCGACTGACAACTATTCTGCACTTCCCACACATCAAACATACCATTCGGCATAGGAAGGGTGGTTCGGCATCATTGTGTTCGGCCTACCTGGTTCGGCATGCAGCGACCACTATACTTGGGCTAGGGTGTTCGGCTACCAAGCCCATCTGGGAAGTCCAGCCCATCTTTGTCTATAAATAGAGGGGCAGGGTCACAGTGAAAATGACCTTCTTTTTGGGAGAACACTGGGGAGACTCTGCCATTGTTCAGACTCATCTTCTTTACTTAACAACTTCATTCAAGTATTTGATCTACGAATTGTATTTGTAATCAATCATTAAGAAGATCAATAAAGTTTAACCTCAAAGTGGATGTAGGCAATTACGCTGAACCACTATAAATTTGGTGTTCTTACTTTCTCCATTTAGATTAGCATTGTCTTCTCTGTTTAATTTACCTTCATCACTTATTTCTCTACATAATCTTTCTCTACGAGGTTAGTGACCAATTTTGGTGCTAACACTTTGGTGCTTTCACTGAGAATTGAATTCTCAGACCTCAAGGATCTGCTTTGAAGCTACTGGATTGAACAAATCCCCCAAAGAAGATCCGACTCATTGATAGGACATCCGTTGATTCTACTCAGAGTTCCTACCAATAACTCTACAATGGCAAGACCACGTACCAGGTCAGCTTCTCATAATGCGGATGCCCATGAGACTGCTAGCGTGCAACAAGTAGGACCTAGCAATCAACCAGCGATTCCAGGTGTAGGAATTGCCACCCAGGACCAAACTCCAGTTGTCACCAGAATAGAGTTCAACGACTTGATGAGAGAACTCAGGGAAAGCATGAGACAACTAGGAGAGCAGATGCAAGCTAACGCCAACCTGATGGCACAACTCACTCAATAGCAGCAACAGAATGTTGGGGGCAATCCCGCTCCCTATTCCTCATCCGACAGCTCAACTTCTTCTGATGAACTTCCCAGGCGCAGACGCCGTAAGACTGAAGCTGCACGGACGGGTGCTGCTGCTCAAACAGTTGGAAACCATGACCAAGTCGGAGCTGGAAACTTAGGAACTGGAGTACAGATGGAGGCTGGAGGCCCAGACCATCAAAACGCTAATGATGTCGAACCTCAAGACGCACGATTGGCAGATCGCCAGGAGAGGAGGCATCAACATGAATAGTCACGTAGAACGGACTCTAACCTTCCACCTTCCATACAGACACCAGACCTGACAGCCATGGTCAGGCAATTGATGAAAGAAAATCAGGGCTTGTCAAATGACGATTGGGGAGTATCAAGGAGTCACACTCCGTTCACAGATGTTGTGTTACAGGCGGCGTACCCCAGAAAGTTTAGTATGCCAACTATCCCTGCGTACGAGGGAAAGACTGACCCCAGACAGCATGTCATGAGGTACAAATGGATGATGGATTCAGCTAGAGCAAATGATGCCACCAAGTGTAGATGCTTTCCAATTACTCTATCTGGGATCGCTACTATGTGGTTTACCCGACTTCCTCCGCGGTCTGTATCCAATTTCGAGGAGTTGGCAAAGAAGTTTATTGAGCAGTTCAGGATACACACTACTCGTCCAAAGGACGTGATGTCTCTGTCAAGTGTAATCCAAAGTCCCGGGGAGTCATTGAAGGAATATTTACAATGGTTCCATGTTGCGGCAACTGAAGTCGGTAATCCCAACGATCATGCAATCCTAATGGCTGTGATGAGAGGTGTGGATCCGGATTCTGAGTTTGGAGACTGGTTGGCAGGAAAACCTCCGACTACGCTAGAGCGTTTAGGTGGGTAAGACGAGATAAGACACCAGGGCCTGTCCAAGAGTCCATGAAAAGCAATGTTGCTGTGAAGCAGTCCGGGGACAACTCGGGAAAGGTCCAAGTCAATGTCCAGAATAAGTCCGGGCAGCCTAAGGAGTCCGGAGGAAGAAATCAAGGGAAGAAGAGAGAAGCGGGGAAGTGGAAATCGAGAATTCCAAGCTACAACGAGTATACCCCGCTGAATGCGTCTCTTGAGAACATTTACCTATCAACCTGCAATGCCTTTCAGTACAGAAAGCCACGTCCAAAAGAATCAACCGAGGAACAGAAACGGACCGGGAAGTATTGCCGCTTCCACGAGACTTATGGGCACAATACGAAAGAATGCAGACACCTGCACGACGCTATCGAGAAGTTGATTAGGAAAAAGAAGTTGCAAGAATTTGTGAAGGATCCACAGGAAAGAGGACAGGGAACGTCCAACCCAGGTCATGCACCGACTCCGCGTCATCCCGAGGAGCCTACCCGAACTGTGGGTAGGCTAGTCATAAACACGATCATCGGCGGGCCTCACCCCGCGGATAAAAATTGGCAGGAGATGGAGCGGTATTCTAGTGCCCTGAAGCATGCAGATTTCAAATGTTGTTCGAACATGGAGGATCGGACCCCTGCTAAGCAACAGCGCGTAATGACAGACGATATAGTCTTCAGAAACAGAGATGCTGACCAAGTGGAGGCTCCAACCATCGACCCGATGCTCATATCTGCAACAATCGGACCAGCATATGTGAAAAGAATTTTGATTGATTGTGGAAGTTCCGTCAACATCATCTTCAAGAAGGCTTATGACCAGATGAAAATGGAAACAAAGGACTTGAAACCGTCCAAAGCTCGCATACACGGCTTTAATGGCGCAGCGACCGATGCAGTGGGCTATGTTGAGTTACCAGTTGAACTGGGACAAGGCGAACGTCGGAGGGTGCGAATCCTACCCTTCGTAGTTTTGGATGTGGATTCTCCGTATAATGTTTTCTTGGGCCGACCGGCCCTGGCTGAGTTTAGGGCAGCATTAGCCCCGTGGTGCTTAACTTTGAAGTTCCCAACTGACAAAGGGGTAGGTATTGTTCATGGCGACTAAGCAGCCGGTCGTTCCTGTTATGTGGCTGAGCTCCGGGAGGCCCATCGGAGGGAGAAAGGAAAGGCTGCGGACAATCTCGTCCGCATCCTTAACACGGATAATTGACAAGTAGTGCCCGAGCCCTGGCTCGGGCATAATTCTCGGATCTTTAGAGACATAGATCCGAGAGACGACGATGAGAAACCCAGGGAAGAAAAGGCAGCGCCGGCTGAACTAACGGTGGACATTTCAGTTAGCCGAAACGACCCTTCGCGGATACTGAAGATCGGATCACAGCTTGGCCCCGCAATGACCGAAGACCTTAGCGACTTCCTCCGGGCGAATCTTGATGTTTTCGCTTGGACGCATTCTGATATGTGTGGGATTTCTCCCGCCATCACGAGTCATATGTTGAACATAGACCCGAAATACGTCCCGGTTAAACAAAAGAGGAGAGGAATGGACCCGGAGAGGTCCGTTGCTCTCAGAGAGGAGGTGGACAAACTCAAAGCCAATGGGTTCGTCCGTGACGCCCTCTATCCTAAATGGGCATCGAACCCTGTACTGGTGAAAAAGGCAAACGGGAAATGGAGAACTTGCGTAGACTATTCCGATTTGAACAAAGCATGCCCCAAGGACAGTTTCCCATTACCAAGGATCGATCAGTTGGTCGACTCCACCGCAGGACATGAGCTGTTATCATTCATGGATGCATACTCGGGATACAACCAAATCCCGATGCATATCCCGAACCAGGAACACACCAGCTTCGTTACGGATGTCGGGCTATACTGCTATGCCCTTCGGACTGAAAACGCAGGAGCGACTTATCAACGTTTGGTGAATCGAATGTTCAAGGACCAGCTTGGTAGGACGATGGAAGTCTATGTGGATGACATGCTCGTGAAGTCACGACAGTCAAACGACCACATTCGAGACTTGGCTGAAATGTTCGACATACTCAGGTATTACGGGATGAAGATCAACCCTCTGAAGTGTTCCTTCGGCGTTGCGTCGGGGAAGTTTTTGGGATTCATCGTCAATGCTAGGGGAATTGAAGCTAACCCCGAAAAGATCCAAGCTATTCGAGATGTGCAAGTACCCAGGACTATAAAGCAGGTACAGAGCTTGAATGGAAAAGTAGCTGCGCTAAGTCGATTCATATCCAGGGCGACTGACAAGTGCATCCCTTTCTTCGATGTAATAAAGAAAGGGAAGAGGAACTTCGAATGGACGTCTAGTTGTGAGGAAGCATTCCGGGATCTGGTGAGGCATCTGGAGAGTCCACCAGTGCTATCAAAACCAGTAGACCATGAGATGCTGTACATATACTTGGTTGTATCCCCACATGCGATAAGTGCGGCTCTGGTTCGCGAGGAGGACCGAATCCAAAAGCCGGTGTACTACGTTAGCAAGCGTTTAACGGGGGTAGAAAGAAATTACCCAAAAATCGAGAAATTGGCCTATTGCTTGGTGATTGCATCACGTAAGCTACGCCCATATTTTCAAGCACACTCAATCAGTGTTTATACCGATCAACCCCTGCGGCAGGTACTCCAACGACCAGAAACTTCCGGAAGATTGCTAAAATGGAACATCGAGTTGAGCCAGTTCGATATCGCCTACTTGCCACGGAGGGCCATACAAGGGAAAGCATTAGCAGACTTCATCGCTGAGTTTACCATACCCATAGAACCAGATAATCATGACGTCATTCCCCCCGTTCGTTGGAAATTATACACTGATGGGGCATCAAACGACCGTTGCTCCGGCGCGGGTGTAGTTCTTATGACTCCGGAAAATCGATCAATCTGTTATGCTTTAAAGCTTGATTTCCCAGCTACAAATAACGAAGCAGAATATGAAGCACTGATCGCTGGCTTGAAGCTCATCGGAGAACTCGGGATCAAATCAGTTGAAATCTTTTGTGACTCACAGTTGGTGGTTTACCAAGTGCGGGGAGATTACCAAGCAATGGGACAGAAGCTGGCTCCGTACCTTGTTCAGGTCCAAGAACTACTGTCAAATCTTGAGCGTTATGACATTTCACATGTCCCGTGCGAACAGAATAAAGAAGCCGACTTGTTGGCTAAGTTTGCAAGCACAGGCGACGCGCAGCAAATGGGATTGTATCCTGTTGAGGCCTTGCATGCCCCGAGCATAGACGAGATGAAAGTTGACCGTGTGTTGGAAACAGAAACCGAAAAGGAGTCGTGGATGACTCCGTTCAGACTGTACCTGACAACTGGGGCTTTACCAGAAAAAAGGAGCGAAAGGCGACAGGTCCTTCGAAAGGCCGCGCGATACGTGATGCAGGATGGAATAATGTATCGAAAAGGGTTCTCAGTCCCCTTATTACGGTGCATCGCTCATAACGATACAGAGCGGGTCTTAAGAGAGGTTCACGAAGGGGAATGTGGCGACCATACCGGGGGCAAACGCTAGCAAAAAAGATCCTCCGCTATGGATACTACTGGCCGACCGTGAATCGGGACGCTGCAGACTACGCAAGGAAATGTGACAAGTGTCAAAGATATGCGAAAATCCCGAGAACTCCATCAACGGAACTCACACAAATGGTTAGTCCCTGGCCATTTGCAATCTGGGGAATCGACATAATCGGCTCTTTGCCTATATCCAAAGGTGGTGCGAAATACGCGATAGTTGCAGTCGACTATTTCACAAAATGGGCTGAGGCAGAACCCTTGGCCACCATTACCTCTAAGAAGGTCATTAACTTCGTTGTATGAAACATCATATGCCGCTTTGGCCTTCCTCGCACCATCATTACGGACAACGGAACGTAATTTGAAAGCAGAGAGTTCAAAGAGTTCTGTTTAAAGTATGGCATCGAGAAGAAGTTCGCCGCCGTTGCACACCCAAAGGCTAACGGACAAGTCGAGGCCGTTAACAAAATAATCAAGTCAATACTGAAGAAGCGTTTGGAGAAAGTCGGAGGCAAGTGGGTAGATGAGCTCCCGACAGCATTGTGGGCTTATAGAACTACCCACAAGTCCGCGACCGGCCACACTCCATTCGCATTGGCATACGGCTCGGAAGCCGTTATACCCGTGGAACTTGAAGTTCCATCGCATCGAGTGACATATTACGATCCCAAGACGAATAAGGACCTCTTGTTGGAATCACTGGACTGCATCGATGAAAAACGAGAAGAGGCCAAATTAAGGGCGGCAGCGCATAGACACCGAGTCAAGCGTTACTACAACGGCAGAGTCCGCCCAAGGACTTTTGATGTGGGTGATCTCATTCTGAAATGAGTTTTCCCGGTACCATCACGTATGAATCCCAGCTGGGAAGGTCCGTACGTCATTGAACGGAAGCTTGGAGAGGGAACGTTCAAGCTAGCGACCGTTGATGGCACGACACTCCCCCGAGCGTGGAACAGTGAACATTTGCGGCATTATTACATTTAGCATGTTTTCTTTCTTGTTTTAGGCACTGTTATTTCCTATATGTTTTCGTTCAGTCGCAACTTAGTTTCTTTTTAACTATGTAATCAAGCAGTTTAGTTGTTTTTCATTAATAAAGGCTTGAAGCCGTATTTTCCACGAATTACTAATGTTTATATATTTCATAGTCGGTGATGAATTACTAGAACTACATTATCCTGTATGGTGCACGAACTCATATAAACGATTTCAAATCTCCGAATCCCCAGAGCGCGGATCGGAGTACTCTAAGTCCCCAGAGCACGGACTAGAGTATAAACAATTCCAAATCTCCGAATCCCCAGAGCGCGGATCGGAGTACTCTAAGTCCCCAGAGCATGGACTAGAGTATAAACGATTTCAAATCTCCGAATCCCCAAAGCGCGGATCGGAGTACTCTAAGTCCCCAGAGCGCGGACTAGAGTATAAACGATTTCAAATCTCTGAATCCCCAGAGCGCGGATCGGAGTACTCTAAGTCCCCAGAGTGCGGACTAGAGTATAAACGATTTCAAATCTCCCAATCCCCAGAGCGCGGATCGGAGTACTCTAAGTCCCCAGAGCGCGGACTAGAGTATAAATGATTTCAAATCTCCGAATCCCCAGAGCGCGGATCGGAGTACTCTAAGTCCCCAGAGCGCGGACTAGAGTATAAATGATTTCAAATCTCCGAATCCCCAGAGCGCGGACCGGAGTACTCTAAGTCCCCAGAGCATGGACTAGAGTATAAACGATTTCAAATCTCTAAATCCCCAGAGCGCGGATCGGAGTACTCTAAGTCCCCAGAGCGTGGACTAGAGTATAAACGATTTCAAATCTCTGAATCCCCAAAGCGCGGATCGGAGTACTCTAAGTCCCCAGAGCATGGATCAGAGTACTCTAAGTCCCCGGAGCGAGGACTAGAGTATAAACGTTACGAACCTCCGAATCCCTTGAACGCGGATCAACTTACTCTAAATCCCTGGAGCACGAATTTAGAAAAAAAGTCCAAGTACTCAAGAAATGTGGGACAAGAAGTATGCCACATCTGGAAATGTTCGAACAACACGAGAATGGACTGGGAAATAATGCAACTCCTAAAAACTTGAGTTATGACTACAGTTAGTCAGCGAACCAAAGAAAAGCAAGAGAATCATTCAAACAAAAAAGAAACTAAACTTCATTCAATAGTTCAAAATGGGGTTACACGGTTACTCCTACAAAACTCAGAGTTAAGAACCTATCTATACAAACTACAAGCTACAAAAGATAAAAGCAACTACAAGACTTAAGCAAGAAGCTCGTTGAACGAGTGTATCGATCATTTCTTCGGTTTCTTCTTCTTGTCTTCCTTTGTTTTTTCCGACGACTCCTCTCCCTCGCGCTTTTTCTTGGATTTCTTGCTCACTAAAGAAGCGGAGTCAGGAGTAGGAGATGGAACATCCAGTGGTTTAAACCTGCCCGGGAGAATGATTTTCAGAGGTCTGTTCCGCGGGTCGGTAAGTTCGAGTATTTCAGGTTCGACTTTGACCTCGACCTTTTTCTTCACCTCTTCGGCGAGGCGTTCCTTCATGCTCATCTTTGAGGTATGCTCAGAGGCGCCAGTGATCTCGATTTCATCACTCCCTTCGACAGGAGACGAAGTGTCAAGCTTGTCATCATCTAGCGCCCCGATCACTTGAGCGTCAGGGCCAGGAGTTACTCCCGCGTGAACAACATCGCTTGTTTTCCCTGCCTCCCCTTTGGCGTCATCGCTCCTCAGAGTCGGCTCGGGATCAAAGCAGCCTGCATGAAAACATAAAGAATGAACATTAGAACGAATAACCAATGCTGGAGAATAGCAAGATCTTTCGACTTCTAGAAAAGAAGAGTTTCCTACCGGGTTCTGGTTGGCTATCGGTTGCGCGTGGGGTTTCACCCTCCAGAATAGGAGATAGCACGTGAACGCCAAGCCCGGGATCTTCAGGATCATAGCCGGCATGCTGCTCGAACGGGTCAAGTGTCGGCCGACCGACCGGTTGAGCAGCGGGAGGAGCAGCAATATGAGGAGTCGTAGTCTCAGCCCCAGACGGGCCAGCTTCATCACTTTTCTCTTTTGGAAGGGGAGAACCTTTGTTATAAAGCGCCAAAGCTGCGGATAAATCCGCTGGCTCATTCCCCCTAAGAAACTCCTTCACCAAGGCATCCTCATCGACCTCTTCATAGCCCGACTCGATTTTCCTAATCTTCACTAAAGTTTCCCAGGCCTCAGCTAGGGATTCGAGATAGCCCTCGCCCAAGAATGTTAAGTCACGATGCGTAAGGACGCGGGCTCCATACTCAGCGATCAATGGGTCAAACATGCATTTGACCTCTTCCCTGCCGGCTTCTGCGGCCGCCTCGAGGCGAGAATCAATCTCCTCCGCAGCTTTTCTTTTGCCCTCCTCATGGGCTTCGTCCTTCATTTTTTCAAGCCCAGCAAGTTCATCATCGAGCTTCGTTTTCAGGAGCCGAGTAGCAACGATTTCATCACAGTATCGTTGTGACTCTTCTTGAGCAGCTACTTTGTCCTCTTTCTCCTTGGAAAGTAATTCCTTCAACTCTTTGACTTGTAAAGCGAGCGCGTCCCTTTCTTTTTGAATGGAATCTTTTTCTAGCGCAAGGGCACCGCTACGCTGGACTGCTTCATCAAGTTCCTTCTTGTGAGCCACCTCTAAACGAGCGACTGCCTTAGCAGTATCTTTTGCGCTTTGCTTAGCGGCTTCCAGCTTCGACTTGTACGAAGCGAGCTCCTCGTCTTGGTGCTTGATGATGTTCTTGTCACAACTAGCCTCCAATTTCAGACGATCATTCTCATATTGTCGCTCAACAAACACCTCCGAGATCTTTTCAACCAAGTGAACAAACGCATCGTGTTGAACATAGACGTCGTTGTTACAGGCAATGGCACTCTGCTTCACGTGCCCAGGGATATGGTGAATAGCCGGGAGGAATTTCAGACCATCGAAACAAATTTTTGGAAATTTGGCCTTAAGATCGACCATCTTTTCCGCTACAGTCGGGTCAACCGCGGGAGTATGGGGAGGAGGCTTTGGAAGTTCTGCTCTTTTTCGTTGCTCCCGAATTTGCCTTGTGCTCGACGAACCAGAGTGTTGTTCTCGAGGAGCACCGGGTTGGTACCCCTTCTGTGAAGACTTCTCTCTATCCGGCTCAGATGGAGGAAGAGGATCACGGGACTGTGAAGATTGGGAGTATGCCTTCTTACGATAAGACGAATCGTGGGGACGGTTGTCTCTATCTTCATAATCTTCTCTGTCCCTGCATCTGCCTGAACCTAAATCCCGTCCGGGATGATGAAATATCGAAGAACCATGAAGGCGATCGAATCCGTGAGAGCGCCCCATGTCACCTACAAAGAATAGAGATAACAACGAGTCAAGAAAGATCCGGGAAACAAGAAAAAACATGAAGTGTATGATGGAATGCGTATGTGCGTGTGTGTCCTAGTGTTCCCCCCTGACGGACCAGTTCTTTTGTCTTTACTAATCGGAGTATTGTCTCCCTGGACTGGGAGGTGAACTCCCGCATTGCCTCTAGCGGGCGAAGAAAACTTGGGAGCTTCAGGATCGTCAAACCCATAATTAAGTATGTCGTCGGGGATAAAAAGATTCGACAAACCCCTTAGAGAACTCTCCAGGTGCTATGAGGAAGCCTCTTTCTCTGGCGGGATAGGCATATCTTTTGAAGTGCCGCCAATTTTCTCCTTCCGAATATTGTATTTTAACCTCTTCTTTCCCTTCGAAGGGGAGGATGACGTTTCAATGTCATGAACTTCGACCGCCGGATTCCAAGCGGGACCCACATTCTCGCCTTGGGTCTCAGGAGTTTCGTCCTCTTTGCGCTCACCTTCTTCGTGCGTATCAGGAGTGCGGCGTGATGATGATCCAGCCTGTTTTTTCCCCTTACCGGATGCTGGCTTGGGAATAGAGACACCCTCCGGGAGGCTAATCCGGCGACCAGGGGCTAGCAAGCCGAACCTCGACAATGACTCGTTTGAAATAATGGTCCGAATGTCTCGTTCCTTGGCAGGAAGAGCTCTAATGGCCTCAACGGCCTCAGAATATCCTCGGCCCTCCAGACGCGGATTGATACCTAAAAAAAGATGAAACGAGGAGTTAGAAAAAGCATGACTCCGATTAATCGTGAATGATGACTCAGCGAAGAGACTTACTGCCTTCAACCCATCTCCTCGCAAAACCAGGAGGGCAACGCATGTAGAACCATTCCTGTTTGTACAAGGCAAATTTACTACATGCCCCTGTCAAGATTTGGCATTTGTGGTACGGCTCGAGGAACATGAAGGAAGGGTTGTCTTTCCGTTTCTTGATCATATAGATGTATCTGATGTCGCCAGAAGTTGGGGGTCTAGAGAAGACGGCCATAAAGAGTAGATAGGTCCCATATAGAAACGCGTGACCGTTCAGATGCAGCTGCGATGGAGCAATGTCGATGTACTGCACCACGTCCCGGAGGAATAAATTAAACGGAGGCACGCTGCCCATCCAACACATGAACTTGTTGCATGTGGTATATCCGACTGGGGGCAGGTGAGGACGATCGTGTTGCGAAGGGACTAACACATCGGCGAAAGGAATCCCATGAATGGAGCATATCCGTCGAAGTGCGGCTTCATTGATCTTCGAAGCTTGTGAATTGATCGGGTTGTCTAAAAGAATTGTTGCCTCCAGGGCATCGGGTGCTAAGTTATGGGCAGGGGAAGTCGATGGATTTGAAGTATCAGCGACTTCTTGCCTTGATGATGGCCAAGGCCTGTCAGATATGGTGGCGGAGCTAGACTTCATAGACATCCCCAATAAATAATGAATCTGTTTAAGTGCATGCGAAAACTATACTTGAAAAAACGTTGAACGTTAGAGTTAACAACACGAATATCCCCCCCGTGTGGTGTGTGATATAGTGCAAGCAATCGTGTAAAAGCGTTGAAAGTTTGAAGGTCGCAAAGTTGTTGCTATAAAACTGAGCATCAATTCATCGCCCTCGGAGATCGTCATCGCTGACCGTCCCCAGAAGCCTGCCTTTTGGCGATTGCAATTCCAGATCCAGAAAATGTATGATAATCTAAGTTCAGATTTACGTTTACTAAAGCTAAGAAGTTAGCGATCCGGGCCGGCTTCACGTATGCTAGAATGCTTGGGCCCTGTTTCTTGCTTTGCTTTACGGGTAGATATAGTTAATGAGTGTTCGGCTAAATTAAAGTAACTGTTCGGCTAAAGTCATTGTTCGGCTAAGTCCTGGTCCGGCTAAAGTCATTGTTCGGCTAAGTCCTAGTCCGGCTAAAGTAACTGTTCGGCTAAAGTCATTGTTCGGCTAAGTCCAGGTCCGGCTAAAGTCATTGTCCGGCTAAAGCATTGTTCGGCTAAAGTAACTGTTCGGCTAAAGTCATTGTTCGGCTAAGTCCTGGTCCGGCTAAAGTCATTGTTCGGCTAAAGCATTGTTCGGCTAAAGTCATTGTTCGGCTAAAGCATTGTTCGGCTAAAGGGATCGTTCGGCCTTGTTTTGTTCGGCGTGTTTTAGCTTGAGTATGGTACGGAGTTTGTGACTGTTCGGCTGAAATGACCATCGGCACGTTGTCTTCAACGTTGGCCTCGTCTCTCCCTCCATCCACACCGAACTACGAGGGCGAATCGTTTGGCAAGTCATACCAGACCAGACCGCTCGATTCCCCTAGTCATCTCCTACTTACTCCATGTTTCTACTTCCACCAATCTGGTCCGGCATAAAATACCTATGCCGAACCACAGTGTGTCTGTCATTGATTTCTGGAAAAACTCATCTCTATTTACACTCCCTACCACCACTCGTCGCGTGACTTGACATTTTGTCCAAGGCTCGATTTATCCCATCAATTAAGGGAGTTCGAGCATAAAGGCTGTATTGAGATGAAAGGATCGGTACCTAGTTGGTAAGGAAGAAACTTGGGAAGAATCGGCGAGTTGTATGCTGATAGGTTCGGCAGAGGCAAGGGAAGTGTGAAAAGGAAAAGAAGAATAGAGGTGCTGGCTTTTATAGGGAAACAAAAGAAGTCGAAAAGGCTACATCCGGTGGAACCGGTCAAGGTTATGACGTTCGACATCGGCGTATAAGAATGTCTGGCACTGAAGGCTCGTTCGGACAGAGGCACGTGCGGATACGAATGCCTCGTTCGGCATCTGGTAAACGTTCGGCACACACCTAAACCACTGGAATTCAAAAAAAGACATCTTCGTTCGAGGTTAGTCAAGAGTTTAAGACGAGACGAAAAGGTTACATGATTCAAAGCGTACCACGTTCGGCCACGCAATACACTTTGGGGGGCAAGTGTTTCCTGGAGATTTGACCAGGCAACTAGTGCTCGGCATCAGGTAGCACTCGGCATCCAGTGGCACTCGGCGTCCAAAAGCACTCGGCATCTAGGAGTACTCGGCGTAGTACTCGGCATCCAGTAGCACTCGGCGTCCAGAAGCACTCGGCATCTAGGAGTACTCGGCGTAGTACTCGGCATCCAGTGGCACTCAGCGTCCAGAAGCACTCGACATCTAGGAGTACTCGGCGTAGTACTCGGCATCCAATAGCACTCGGTGTCCAGAAGCACTCGGCATCTAGGAGTACTCGGCGTAGTACTCGACATCTAGTAGCACTCGGCGTCCAGAAGCACTCGGCATCTAGGAGTACTCGGCGTAGTACTCGGCATCCAGTAGCACTCGGCATCAAGGAGTACTCGGCGTAGTACTCGGCATCCAAGAGTACTCGGCATTAGAAGGCGTTCGGCGTATATGATTACTCGACATGGCAGTATCGTTCGACCAAAGGGATCGTTTGGCTAAAAAGCATCGTTCGGCCAAAGGGATCGTTCGGCTAAAAAGCATCGTTCGGCCAGAAGGCACGTTAGGCCAAGGAGGATCGTTCGGCCAAAGGTATCGTTCGGCCAGAATGCGTCGTTCGGCCAGAGTGCATTGTTCGGTCATGCGCTTCAGACAGAGGCACGTTCGACTTCGACTGACAACTATTCTGCACTTCCCATACATCAAACATACCGTTCGGCATAGGAAGGGTGGTTCGGCATCATTGTGTTCGGCCTACCTGGTTCGGCATGCAGCGACCACTATACTTGGGCTAGGGTGTTCGGCTACCAATCCCATCTGGGAAGTCCAGCCCATCTTTGTCTATAAATAGAGGGGCAGGGTCACAGTGAGAAGGACCTTCTTTTTGGGAGAACACTAGGGAGACTCTGCCATTGTTCAGACTCGTCTTCTTTACTTAACAACTTCATTCAAGCTTTTGATCTACGAATTGTATTTGTAATCAATCATTAAGAAGATCAATAAAGTTTAACCTCAAAGTGGACGTAGGCAATTACGCTGAACCACTATAAATTTGGTGTTCTTACTTTCTGCATTTAGATTAGCATTGTCTTCTCTGTTTAATTTACCTTCATCACTTATTTCTCTACATAATCTTTCTCTATGAGGTTAGTGACCAATTTTGGTGCTAACACATCCCAAAAGAAAAATGGAGTGAAGATTTCAGTGCTATTGTGAAGTTTTAACATAATTCTAGACTCAATACTTATCTTGAAATCTTGAACTCTTGATAATCTTGATATCTTGAATCTCTATACTGTACGGTCTTCATTCTTGGTACCTGCATGGTTAAATCCTGCATATACATATATATCTAAACTATAATGTTAGTATTTATATTTTATAATCTTATTCTAAGGTTGTTGTCATCAAAACCATCTACTCATGGACTAACACTACATTTAGAATCTTTCACTTCTTCTTCGCCATCATTCAGTCCAGTCTTGGCAGAAAATTATCGCTCTCTGATGGAGCAACAACTTTTGGTAAGCTCCGACCCAACTGGTCCTATCATCACTGAATTTTTCTAATCGCTAACTTATGTTACACTTTTTCTTGTTGCAGATTTCCAGGAACTGGATTGCTTTAAATGAATATGTTTTAAGGCTTTCTACTGGATCCTCCAAGCTTCAGGAGGAAAATGCTGAACTAAAAAATCAACTATCTTCTTTGATTGCTGCTCAAAATGACACTTCCTCTTAGTTGGAGCGAGTCAAGGCTTCCCTCACCAGGGCTGAAGCTGATGTAGAAGCAAAGAGGCAAGCTCACCAACTCTCCACCGATGAAATATTTGAAATGGAGCTAGCTCTGAAAGACTCGGAAGATGAGAAAGCTCACTTGGTTGCCGAGAATACTTTATTAAAGGACAAATTCAAAAGGACCAGACCTTCACTCAAACTAGCTATTAATACCATCTCCGATGTCAAGAAACAAGTCTCTGAGTTTGCTGAAGCCACCCTAGGGCCCATGATGCTGAAAAATTATGAAGATGCCCTCATGCTCGCATACGCAGACAACCGCGACAAAATGTCCTGACTTCGACTTCTCCTCTCTCGACCCTACCTTAGCCGAAAGAGTAATGGATAAGATCACCCAAATTAGGCAGGTTACCAGACCTAAAGACGAGGAGGAGATAGTTAATGTATCAGAAGCTCTTTCTTTTGATATCCCCTCCTTCGACATTAAATCTGATTCTGAAGAGGAGGGTGATAAAGATAACGATCCCAAGGAAAAAGGTGATGATGATGATATTGATTGGGACAATGACTACGATAATGATAATGATGATAACCCCTCTGGAGGTCAAGGCTTTGGTGGAGACAAAGGGGGGCCTTCCGGTGCTTCAGGGATGGACAGTGGTGATCAAAGCAAAGCTCCTGAGAAAGAGCAATCTCCTTCGAAAGATATGCCACCTGCTTCCCCTAGGGCTTCCGCTGCTCCGGAAGGTGAACTTGTTCCCGCCCAAACCGTGGATCCGACAGAGGAAAATTAGGCTCTCAATACTTCAATTCCAATCTCTCAGGTATGGAATTCCCTGTTTAAATGTCTTTCACTTCGAAGATAATAGTTAGTGCTAAATCATTTGTTTTAGATAAAGAAGAAGTCAAAATTTCCTTATAGAACAAAACTTAAGAGCAAATAGGCGGAAATTAACAAGTTATATAGGTAGTTAGACAAATTAAAAAAGGAACACAATGTTCTATCCGAGAAATATCACAGTCTAGACAACAGTACCTCCATACTAGCTTCTTTTAAATATCAAAGGGCTGCCCCTTTATTAAAGAAAGCGCGCCTCTGATATGACGTTCTCTTGAATAGAGAGTTATTAACTTTATTCTGGATGATGATCGAGGAGAGAGATTACAGTTAACTTTTTGTATAAAGCTTACTGTAGACATTCTATTATATATTTTTCATACTTAGGCGAATTCAGTGGGGGTCTACTCAGACGTTTTCATAAAAGATACTTAGATGAATTCGAATCTGATCTGCATCCTAGAGCTTGCTGGAACTTACCGCGAGTCAGATCGATTCCTCAAGATCTTCCCCCTGAAAAGCTTTAGTACTATAAAGATAAATTTGTATCTGAGTTTTTCTCTAAATCTATTTTGTATGAACCCGATGAATAATTGTAAATATGTAACAACTAATTGATTTATGTATATATGTTTTGGCCTGTTTTATATGCTTAGTTTTTTTTACTGTACTATTTTAGAATATAAGTTCTTTAGGTCGAGTCATCCCTAGAGACCACTTAAACCAATATGTTAAATTGAGAAGGTTTTACTCTGAAAATGCATCAATTTTGGAAAGACTTCAAAGTCAGCGAGATATTGTTTCCTTCGAGATTTACAAAAGTTGTACTTGGAATACCCTAGCCTCCATTTTGACTTCCTCGGCAATGAGAAGGAAACTTTCCTTAAAGAGATCTCAACATTTCACTCCAAACTAATTTTTGGTCATGATAGTCCCTAAATGGGAAATGGGGCTATAGCAAATGCCCTCCGGTCATTACCTCGGAAGGAGTTACTATGCCTTTTGATTCGACGATTACGCTTTCAGTTAAATCTCTTGATAAAGTTAGAAAAGTAGTTTCTAAACTGTAAATATAATTAAATTGCATGTTGTATCCTTTAACTTTGTTGCTGCTTTAGTTGTAATCTGTTACTATAATAATAAAGATATCTTTTATCCTAATTTTAATTTCCTCTCATTTCTTTTATTTAAATAGAAGCTACAACCATCTATGACTCATCTTTCTCAAAACTTACTTTCACGCGTCGATGCTATCAGAGAAAGACTATTAACAGCAAGGGGTGGGATCATAGTCCATGATGAAGTCCTTCTTGAGCGTTTCAGTGGCAATACTGAAGCCGTAAAATGGCATAAATGATACGTTCTCCAAATGACTATCACCAGTGGTCACAAAGGCCATATAGCCTATCTCGAGGCTAATATTAAGAAAAAGGATGAGATGATCACTACACTCAAACGTCAAGTGAAGACTTATCCCACAGCTGATTTTGAGCAGAAAATGTCCGAACTTATTCAACAATTTAATGATTTGGAATTAAAGTTAAAAGATAGCTAGGCGTAGTGTGCTTCTTTAGAGTTCATTTTGGGAAATAAGACTTCAAAGATTGATCTTCCAATCCCTCAAGTAACCCTTCATGCGGTCAAACCTACTAGGTTAAAGCTTCTCGCGGCTCAGAACTTCCCTGCTATGCTTAACCCTCCCCCAGGTTTAGATGACAATGTAGTGGAGAATTGGTGTTGAAGGGTAAAGTTCGAAATAGCCAAATATTTTGGTGAGCAGCAGAAAATGAAGTACTCTCAGACCATTAATGAATATGCTGCCAAAAACCAGAAGCTGGAGCATGACAGTTAACTAGCTCGTCAAGCGTGTCGCAGAGTTAGAAAGAGAGAATAAAATAGTCAGGGCTGTGAACAGAGCTTTTAATCGCGCCCTAAAGACCAACATCAATGCAATTGATGATGAAAACCAAATAAGGAGAAAAGAAAAGAAGCTTAAGGAAGTTCTCCGCGCTGCAATCAATCATGTCGTAGACCCATTAGTGGCGGAGACTCTTAATAAAGTAGCTTAAGATTTGTAATTTATTTATGTATTTGAGCTATGTAAATTTATCTTGTATATAATTTTGTTGTTCTGTGAATGACTTCATAACTTATGTAACTCACATAAATTTTGTAAATGTCACCTGATTTGCAATCCTTCTCTGTAACGATGTTTTTGAATTGCTCACTCATTGATTTCTGGACTTGCTGAATCTTTTGCTATTCCTTATTGTTTTGATTTCCCTAAAAAGCATGTAGCAAACAATATTTCTAATTGTTAGCCTGAAATCGACATCTATGTCTATGTATGTCATTTGCTTAGATTAACAAATCATTCTGTTAATTGTACGTCAAATAGCTTATACTAAATGTTAAAATCTCATCTTTAACTAAGATGGGAGATGATTAAGAAGGTAACTCCTTCCACTTGGTTGGAAAGTTTGAAATTTTTTGATAGACAATACTGCCTTGTCACATAGATATAAATATTAGAATATAACCTTTATTTAATAAAGAACCTGATTAAGAGTTCAGTGTCTGCAATTTGGATGTAGTAACTCTCCAACCCATTCCTCAACATTAATGGGATTTAAAAATTTAGAAATTCAAAGCCCCCATTCGGAGACTTTTAATAGTGATCTTTAATATTCCTTAACCCAGATTCGGGTATTTGTGATGAATAGAAATCCAGAAATTTTGCTCCCATATTAGGGTACGCATAAGTAGTAGTCTTGATATCCAGATTCGGATATAATGAGGTAATAATTGATGAATACCTGAAACCAAGATTCTAGTAATAGATGATGAAATTCTCATATGGAAGACCCAAAACCCTAATTCGGGTATTAACAGCTGATGTTTAAATATGAGAATCCTGAAACCCAGATTCAGGTATATTAAGATAACCAATAGTTAATAGAGAACTGAAACCCATATTCAGGTATTATATAGTGAAGTTCTAAAATGAATATCCCGAAACCCAGATTCGGGTATTAATTGATGTAATTCTAATGTAAGAGACCCGAAACCTAGATTCGGGTATTAATAAATGATGTTTAGAAATGAAAGTCCCGAAACCAAGATTCAGGTAATAGTAAGTGGAGATATGTTCTGCTCCTTTGCTTCCGTCTTCTTTAACATATATGAACCTTTCAGGTTTTGAATACATAGAAATAATCTGATTAGCTACCTCTTGAGCTAAGACGTATTAGTCCATGATCGAATATGCTTTTTCTCGAGTTTGAACATCTTAGTTCATGATTTGATGGGCCTCTTCCCGGGCTTGGAAATCTTAGTTCTTTGTTGAATGTGCCTTTTCTCGGGCTTGGACGTCTTAGTCCATTATTGATTGAGCCTCTCCTTGGGCTTGGACATCTTAGTCCTTTATTTGTTGGGCCTCTTCTTGGGCCTAGACGTCTTAGTCCATTATTGATTGAGCCTCTCCTTAGGCTTGGACATCTTAATCCTGTATTTGATGGGCCTCTTCTTGGGCCTGGACGTCTTAGTCCATTATTGATTGAGCCTCTCCTTGGGCTTGAACATCTTAGTCCTTTATTTGTTGGGCCTCTTCTTGGGCTTGGACGTCTTAATCCATTATTGTCTAGTGCTCTTGGTTAGCTCATCTTAGAGGCTAGAACCAAGGACTTACCCGACCTCCCTCCAGGAGGTGCCCTGCCCTGGCCCTTTTGCGACACAGACATGGGCTTGTTCGGTGCTCTACCCTAGCCATCTTATGGCGCGGATAGAGGCTTACTATGTCCTCCCTCCAGGAGGTACCTTAACCTGGCCATAGCATGGCGTGGATAAGGGCTTGTTCAGTGCTTTAACCTGGCCATCTTATGGCACGGATAAAGGCTTACTCCATCCTCCCTCTAGGAGGTGCCTTGACCTGACCAGAGGTGCGATCAAGGGCTTGTTTGGTGCTTTCACTTGGCCATCTTATGACGCGGTTAAAGGCTTACCCGCCCTCCCTCCAGGTGGTGCTCTGCCCTAGCCATCTCGGCGTGGACAGAGGCTTTTCTACCATCTTAGGTACACTACCATCGTAGGCAGTATCCAAATATGAGGAGCATTTCACTCCCAATCATGTAGACTTTATCTATTCAGAAAGTTGATCTTTATTAATCCCTTCTCAAATCCTTTTTACAAATTCACTGATCTTTTCTTATCTAAAGAAATTGATGATCACCCCCTCCAGGGTTCTACAGTGGTTGGTTTCATGACCATTCATCATATGATAATGACAAAAGGACCCTCCCAAGTTCCTTTCATGTTTTGGCTTTTTCTTTTGTGATGGCCAATAGTTAAGTTCATCCTTTATGAGCAAGTAGACATTTTCCATTGATGTTGTTAAGTTGCATTCTTTTGGAAGTTTAGACTTGAAACTTGACTCTTGAGGATGGCACTTTGACTTTTTATTTTTCGGCCTTATCATTCCATGCTCTTCAATTATTTTTCTTTTTGATACCTTTTGAATCTCTTGGGTAGGAAGTGCTCTTGTTGTAGTTGGTTGCCATTTGTGTGCAAAGGCATTGTAATCATTCATTATCTCTCTCTCAAAGATTGTGCCTTTAGAATAATGTTGGATTGTTCTTCTCATTTGATTAAAGATATTATCACTTCCATTTGTTCTTTTTCCAAGTGCAAAGATAGGGGTAGGACCCAGATGAAAAGGATTTAGACTCCATTTCTCAGAATCATAAGATTCTGCTTTCTTTCTGTTTATAATCTTAGGGCTTCGAGCCTTAGCCTTTGCTCTTCATCTTGATTGGAGTTTTTGATGTTTACTTGGGAGAATCTTGTCAAATATGGTTCTGAAGACATTTGTTCAGACCTTTTGAATCTTTTGACCATGATCAAACCAAAATGGATACACTTGATGTAAGATTAATCCAAAGGGGTTAGAGAATAGTAGCATTAGGGGGTTAACCAAGTCGGAGGTTCGAGCCCTCCTTCTAGCACCAAAAATGTTAACAAGATTTCTTGTCAACACCCCAAAGTAATACTAGAAAAGATGAATATCTGTTTTGAGAGTAGTAAGTGAAATTCCCTTAGGAATTGTCTTTTTATTTAACTTTATTTGTTGATGATTCTTGGATCAGACCTTTCAACGTCGTCGAAAGGTTTAGTCCTTGGATTCAGTAACCTTTAATCTCAGTTGAACTTGTATGAGATCCCTTGCAAAAGTTTTCTTTTCGGTTAGGTTAATATTCCCTAAGTTTGTCCTTAAAAGGTTGAATTTAATCTTGTTGAAAGGTTAGGGTGATAACCTTCTTTGGGTTTAGGCTGGATATCAAATTCCTTGGTAGAAATATAGTAGCTTTTAACCTTGTCGGGAGGTTAGATCATCTATATGGAGTGGGTTTCAACCTTGTCGATAGGTATAGGAATGACCTCTTTTGGTTTAAGCCTTAAAAATCTAGGTATTCTTGTATAGAGAACAGATTTCAACCTTGTTGAAAGGTTGGACCAATTGGATTAAAGCTTCGAAAGGTTTCTGATATTGTTATAGCATACAGAGCTCTCGGCCTTGTCGAAAGGTTTTGCCTCAAAGCTGATGGTTTCGAAAGGTTACAGTGTGTATTGGTATCAGTTGAGTTGTTGGCCTTGTCGAAGGGTTCAGATTGTAAAGTTGAAGGCTTCGAAGGGTTGCAGTAGTTTTTTGAAATGGAAGTGTTTGTTGACCTTGTCGACAAGAACCTTTCGATGAGTTTGAACCTGAAAATAGGAGTTAATCCAACAAAAGTTTAAGCAAACAGTAAAGTAATTGACAAAACTTAGGACTTCCCTCTTTATCCAAGAAAAAGCTTTATTTTATTAAACTTCCCAAATCGACATCCAACTAGGGTTACAATGTTTTGATTAAGGAGATACAAGTTTAGAATTAGAGAAACCATATCCCCAAAACATGACCCCTTGGGTCTTATTTATAGATGCAAGCGGCCCCCCTTTCGACTCCATGCTCTCGACTGGGTCGGAAGGTCTCCCTTTTATATGAAACTGTGAACCTTTCGACTTTGTCGAAAGGTTTGCCCTTCATATGCCATTTTGGACCTTTCGACATTGTCGAAAGGTCTGCTTTTCTTTACGCCTTTATGAACCTTTCTCCTTTGTCGAAGGGTTTGCCTTTATATACTGTTATGAACCCTTCGACCTTGTCGTAAGGTTGCACTTCACTTGATTGTTGTGAACCCTTCGACCTTGTCGGAAAGTTGCTCTTCACTTGATTGTTGTCGAGAGCTGTGCTTCCCCTCAATGTTGTCGAAAGGTTGTCTTCCATTCTTTGCTGACCTATGAGTGTTGCTTTCTTCATAAAACCTTTTGACATTGTCGAAAGGTATCCTGAGTGTGCTTTAACCGGTTCGAAAGGCTTGCTATGCTTTTGAAAAGGTCACCATGGAGTTGCTCACATTTGCTTTGACTTCTTCATCTTCTTCGAAAGGTAAGAACTCCTTGGACACTGAGAGATGGAACCTTTCAACTGCTTTAAAAGGTTTAGGACTGTTAATCTTTGATGACTGCATCCCTTCGACTCCTTCGAAAGGTTCGAGCTGTGCTTTTCTTTCCTTTCTCTTTGTTGAGAAATCTTTCGACTTAGTCGAAAGGTTGATTTTAGGTGTAACACCAATAATACTACACATATCATATCAAAATATATCCAAGGATACACTAGACATAATTTCTAAAACACAATGCATAATAAGGGTTCCTTCAAAAATAGCTATCCAACTATGGTTCTCCACATCTTCCGATGTGAACTTTCCTTATCTTTTCCCTTCCAAGGGGATGATTTATTCCTTTCTGTAAATCCCCCGGCCTGCTGTACCCACTCCATAAGGGGATAATTTTTCTTGACGTGATTGGGCTCTAGGCAGATGTAGCAAATTATCTTTCGAACTGCAGGAACTACTGGCCCCTCTATTCCCTTAGTACAATAATTCATAGTATGTCCTATCTTATGACACCAATAACAACTAATTTCTTTCCCTTTTTTAAAAAATTTCTTTTACATGACACCTGTAACGACAAGGGATTTTGGATATTTGAAATTTGAACATTTAATTGATTTTAAAATTTTAAAAGTTATTTTTTAACTTGAATTTCAAATATAACTATTTATTTGATAATTAAATTATTGAATTTAATAATTGGAAATTGGGTAAAATATGAAATCTTGGTTTTTAAGCTTGTTAAAAATAATTTAAAGGCTTATAAAATTTATATTGATAATACTGAAGGTAATAAAAATTTTAAAAGTGAATTTAAAAGCGACTTGTTCAGTTTTAAAAATATATCGTTTAAATTGACATTTAAAAATAGCCTTTCGAGGCACAGTCTTGGAATTCGACGAAACTAGTTCCATTGGATCCGTAATAATGTATAATTATCGGATTTCAATTTTCGTAGCAATTGGGGTTAACATGTGGTCATACGGTATATAAACGCGCTGACATCTATATCGAAAATTCAATATAATAATTGGGTTCAAAAAGCTATCTTTTCCATACGATCGAATTAGGACTTGAAACCTTTTCCATTACGTTCGGAATAGGGGTATAACATTATAAATGCCTAGCGGCACGCCTCGATAGGAAGTCAACATTTTAAGTTGCGAAATCGGGTCGATTTAAATTTAAATATATAATTATATTTATTGATTGACATATATTTTCACATCCACTTTTTCCCCTTTCATTTCAATCATTGTAGCAAGGCCTTTTCTTCACGCAAGCATTTCAAAACACGTTTCCTCCCTCCTTTTATTCAGTAAGCCGAACTCAGATAGGAGAAAAACATAATCAACTTCAAAAATCGAATGCTCGAAATCTACACCACGGAAAAATTCGAAACTAGCTTTAAAATCCCTATTTTTCTCCGAGCTTCGATCTGGTGTGCGTTGTGTTGAGTGCGACGTCACTTGAGGGTGATCGACTTCGCGCAGTTGAGGCTAGGGTTTGAGTTCCTGGCAGATGCGTGGAGCTCGAGTTCGATTGGTGGGCACTGGTGTGTCGTGGGGGAGGAGGCGCACCTTTGGGTGGATCTTGGCAGAACTCGGTGGTGTATTGGGGGTGCGACCTGGGGTTGGTCGGCACGGCTAGGGGGCTGTAGTGTTTTTCATAAGGCATGGGAAGGGAAAGCTTTGGGTCGAGCATGTGGAAATCCTGAAGGAAGGCTTGTCGGAAGTCGTTTCGAGTTGAGGATGTCGCATCCGTGCATGCGTACATGGCCGGTTGATTCTTTCGCGTGAAAGCATGGAATGGGGAAGAAGAGGTTCCTTTTAGCGGGCCGGGTTTTGTAATGCTGGGTTTGGACTTCGTTGTATATAAATGGAAAAAAAAGAGAAAAAAGAGGTGGGCGGGTCGAGTTTGCTTTCTTGTGTGGGCTGGTTGGAGCCTTGGTAAATTGTTGGTAATTTGGTAATTTAAAATTTTAGTTAAATTTAATTTATAATTATTTTATTTTAGAATTTAAAATTCAAATAGCTAATAAAATAGAAATTTCCATACGAGGTTAAAAAAAATCAAACGTCAGCTCGATTTAATTTGGGATTGGGACGGATCGCAAAACAAAAGAACCAAGGTTAGTTGAATCTCACTCAACTTTGGAATTACCGCAGTTAAATTTTTAATGGTAAAATTTAATTTTTGACTGATTGATTGAATTGATAATTTATTATCAATTGGATGTGTATTATATATAGTGTGTGTGTATATATATATTGGAGTGATTGATATTCCCGCATATATATAGCGGATGAGACCCTATGCGCCTCGCATAATAGCGGATGACCCTATATACCGCGATATCCCCCTCGAAGTGGGATTGGTATTTTTATGTTGTGCTAACATCTATGGACGCAGGGAAATAGGTTGGAGGGATCCAACTAGATTCCTCAAAAATATAGAAATTATTTTCATATTCAATGATATGATTATTTGAATAATCTGTGATAGATTATGATGGAAATTGAAATTTATTTACGGCTATGGAATTGTTGGATATATCTTTGGCACTTTAAATATCTAAAATATAAATATTGAATTTTCAAAGGGAAATAAAAAGGGAATTTTAAAGTAGAATATTTACAGTGAAGTTGGATAAATTAAAAGAATGAATTTTTGGAGAAATAAATAGTTGATTTTAAAATCCTGTTTGATAAGTTCCAGAATATTAAAAAAAAAAGAGATTTTTTTGATAAGTATGAATAAGAGAGTTTAAAAATAAGTACTTAAGTGATATTGTTTAAGTATAAAAGGATATATTTTTAAATTTTAGATTGAAATAGTTGGGAAGAATAAAAGGGAAATTTTGAATAAAATTGGTATTCCAGATTTAAATAAGATTCTAAATCATAAAAAGGAAGTGAATTTGGAATTAGTGGATTTTGGGATAAGTTTGGGTTGACGAAGGAATAAATTTTAAAATGGAATTTAACTCGGAAAATCGATTTGAAATCGACTTAAGTATTTAAACGGTTATAAAAGGAAATGAGAATATGGGATTTATGAAAGAAGTTTATAAATAGAGTGAAGAAAATTGTCACTGGAAAATGGCGAATGTTGTTTCGAAGAGACCGGGATCGGATTTGTGATCCGAAAACCACTTCGATCCAATGAGTACGTTTTCGGAAAGAAGACAAAGAGCTTGGAGTCGAAGCTGGAGCAGTGAAGTGAGGGCTAATCGCTAATAATCCTGAGGGTGATTCCAAAACGAATGTAGTAGGAATAGTGCATTCGGTTCCGTTCGGACCGGGAACAGACTTGTATGGATGAATGCTATCGGTACATTATCATTGGAGGACAATGAGCATTCTAAGTGAATAATTTCTGAAAAGGTAATGCTTAGCCTCGAGCCTCATCAACCGGGAATGACTGAAAATCAGGGGAGATGCAACAAGGCTAAGTGGGTCGCACCTAAGTAGGGTAAAGTTACCCCTAACTAGAGTCCCTTTCTTTTATTCGATGTGTGGTGCGGTTGCTGATCCCAACCGCGGGGCAATCTTATTCGGGCTATCCATTTTAAGGTGTAGTCCGGTCTTGTGTTGCAAGGGGCCCCGGAGTGGTCCTCGGTACGGTGTTTCTGGACAGGTACCGTGACAGGTGGTACCCAGTGCCTAGTCATTCAGTTGGAATCCATTCTCCATACGTGCCTTTATGGTTTTTATTGTAGAGCCTAGTATTGCTGGAATTTAATTGCTGTAACAATTTCATCTATTTGAATAAGTACTTGTACTTAGACATTATTATAATATCAGAGGATTTTGATATGAAATGTTTTGGTTATCGTAAGGTAAAAACCCGTCTGTTTATTTGTGGCGTGGTCTTACGAGATACCTTTGATTTTCAAAGGATTTTGAACTTTAATAATTAAATTGAGTGTATTTTCTCACGCTGGTTTTCTAGACTGACTCAGGTGATATTTTATTATAATGCTCGGGTCAGACTGAGTATTACAGATTCAGGATAGGATGCTATGGAACTCAGGAGACGAGATGGATGACGAGACGTATCACACGTACTTGGTGTATATTCCGTTGTGTATTGTAAGCTGTATAGTTAGCTTTTGTGAGGACAAGTTATTATAACTGTCCAGTATTGTGCTATTGTTTTGTGTTGTACTCTGATGATGTAATGTATAAAAACAGTTATAGTTCTTTTTGTATAAGATATGTTGTTATCTATTATATATTGTTCCGCTGCGATTGTGAGATTCTGTGTTGTTATTTCCATTTTCTTCTTCTACCTCTTTCTTCTTTCCCTAACGATCTGATATTTCCGGCATTCGATTGTTCGGCATGTAATATAGTGGATGTATTGATGTCGATTTTCGAACGTTGAAATTCCGGGTTGTGACATCTTCGTATCAGCGCAGAAGGTTAAGCGAGAACCTTGGCTCTACTAGGGATTACTCGTTAGAGATTGGGTTAGTAGCACCCTAGAATGAGTTTGAGTGTATTAGTAGATATGAGCGTGTATTTGTTAGTGAATATAAAATTGTTTTATATTGTGTTGATTGATTTGTTGAGTGGATTATGGATTCTAGTCAATACGAGTAATTAACGTTATTGATAGGGATCTCTAAACACTTGAGCAGGGCAATTTGACATGGTATTGTTTTAAAATAGGTTGAATGAAATAATTTTACCCAAAATATTTTCGTATATGAAAGGGATAATTTTCAGAAATTATTATAGTTGTAAATGGTGTGCTTGGTTGTTAGGAAATGATAAAATTAAATTATTATCATTGTTGTGTGGAAATTGAATAAGGAATTGAAGTTATAACCAAAAAGTTAAGAAAGAATTCATATAAAAAAATGGAGTGGTAAATATGGATTATAAATGTGATTTATAATTTGAGAAGGGATAAAATTCCAAAGGAATATTTAAATATAGATTTAAAGGATTTAAAAGTTGGAATATGGGAATTTAAATCCCGTTATTTTTAAAGAAAAATATGTTCTTCAAAGTTGTGAAAATAATAGTGATATTATTTGGAAATATTTTTGAATTGGATATGAAATCTGGTGAGATTTGAAATTAAAATATTTGAAAATGTTTTTTTAAAGAAATAAAAGCAGTGAACTCACTTCGGTCGTTGGAAAATAATTTCGGTGATAACTGCAGCATTATCGACTTTCATTTTCAAGTTTCCAAGGGAGGAATTGCTACCTGGATATTTTGAATCGGAATTTGTTTGCAAAACTGGTTTTGATTTGAAATTCAAAGGAATAATTTGATATACCAAAGGATTTTGGATATAGTTGATTTCAAAAGTGATTTTGAAATATTGAGTAATTGTATAAACTCTGGAATCTTATTTAAATGTTTTATGGAATATAAATGAGTTTAAAAACTTATAAGAATTTGAAATTTGTTTAGAATAAAATTTAACTTAAGAATAGTTAAATAAAAGTAAGTGTGGTAATGAAATAAATTGGTAAAGAAAGCCAATTAAATGAAGTAAATTGGAGGAAGATGGTGAATAGAATATTTGTAAGTTTGATAACTTAAGAAATTTTGAAATTCGAATTTGTGGAGTGAGATTTAACTTGAGTTAATTTAAATAAAAGTGAATATTGAGGAAATAGGTCTAAGTAGGCTAAATGAAATGGTCATTGAAATAAAATTTTCAAGTTGGAAATAAATTTGTGAATGAACAAATTGGTGAATGTACCAATTGATTTGATTCGTAAGTAAATAAAATTCAAAATTGAATATTGGAATGATATTTAATTTGAATTGTGTTAAATGAAGTGGAATTGGAAATTAGTTCAAGTGGGCTAAATAAAATAAAAAGTTTGGAAATGAAAATTGATTGAGATATAAATAAATTAGTGAATGAAACTAATTAAAGGAATTGGTTAACTAAATATGGTTTGAGATGTGGTCGGTAAAATTCAATATTGAAAATTGGAAGGTAAATTGAATTCAAATGGAATTGAAAATGCAATTTGAATGAAAATAGATATAAAAGCCTAGGTGGTGAAGTAAAAAAAAATATAAGAAGTGTATAAAATATTTATAATAGACATAAGAAAGTAAATGATGAATTCTTAAGTAAAATTGGTATTGTGAAAATATACTAAGTTAATATTTGAATGAAGGTTAAATAAAGTTGTGTAAAAGAATAATTGTAAATAATTGATAGTAATGAAATGGGTAAGAGTAAAAGGATTTGATATAGCTAACAATCAATTGGAAATAAATACGTAAGTTGTACGTATATTATTTTATTCGCATAACGATTTGATCCAGATCCGAGCACAGAATTTTGAGATAGTTATATTGATCCAAGCTGGGATTTTTCACTCGATTTTCGACGGCGAACCCTGGATATGGATTTTTGATTGATTCTGGAGTTCTCTATCATAGTATATGGCTATGCAAGGAGAATGACGGTTTCTGATCAAGAAACCAAATCTGAGTCCGCACTAGGGAGTCGGGTGAATGATACTAGTTCGGAAGTGAAATTGTGTGATGGAGTGAGCGATCAGGGTGATATTGCGTACGGATGGTAT
Source organism: Allium fistulosum (assembly GCA_030737815.1). Lineage (NCBI taxonomy): Eukaryota > Viridiplantae > Streptophyta > Magnoliopsida > Asparagales > Amaryllidaceae > Allium > Allium fistulosum. The sequence continues at coordinate 76,026,648 of CM060908.1, read as the reverse complement.
ACGTACATCGTACGGGCATAATTAAAGTAGATATTGAAAATTTTGAAGATGAATAAACATAATTTTTGGAATTAAATGAGTGGATATCATTGGTAAGTAGGGTGCAGGTAATTAAAAGCAAAAGCTAAACTGATGTCTTCGATTTCAGAAGTAAAATTCGATTGCCCGACAAAGAGGTATGTATTTAAATTGTCGTATGAAATTTGATGATTTTCTGATTTAGCCACTTGGATTTTGTTTTCTTTTGATGATTTGGGGTCGTAAAGGCAATTTTGTAGTTATTCCGATTCTAGCCGCGCAAAGGAGACGCTGGCGAAAGTTTTCGAAAATTTAAGGAGTTAGAAAAATTTTGAGAAACTTTTGATAATTTAAAATTTGGTTTTAAATTTTAATTTGAATGATTGAGGAGATAATTTGGGTTGTAATCTATAGATGAATTTGGAAATTAGAAAAAGGTGATAATGTAGTTTCAATAAAAGAAATTGTTTTTGGGAAGTTGTTGAAACTGTTGGGTTTTAAATAGTTAATCGGGTATTGGACCATTCTTCTTACCCAGCAATTTCGAGGATGAAATTCTTATAAGGGGGGAGGAATGTAACGACTCGGGATTTTGGATATTTGAAATTTGAATATTTAATTGATTTTAAATATTTAAAAGTTAATTTTTAACGTGAATTTCAAATATAACTATTTATTTGATAATTAAATTATTGAATTTAATAATTGGAAATTGGGTAAAATATGAAATCTTGGTTTTTAAGCTTGTTAAAAATAATTTAAAGGCTTATAAAATTTATATTGATAATACTGAAGGTAATAAAAAAATTTAAAAGTGAATTTAAAAGTGATTTGTTTAGTTTTAAAAATATATCGTTTAAATTGACATTTAAAAATAGCTTTCCGAAGCACAGTCTCGATGTGACGACCGCCCATAACCCCTGCACTGAATCTAGAGATAGTGCGCTGTAAAGTGTGCCAGGCAGCCATGGACGATTGTCAGGGTAAGTTGAAAACAACAGAATCTATTGTATTACTCACAGCGCATGGACAAAATACAATAGAACATATATATAGTGAAGCTTTACAGAAAAGAATCTCATTAATAAAACTTCATAATAGTTGAATACAACATCTCAATAGTCAACACAATAAGCCTCACTACATAACACTCAAAGAATACAAAACAGCGGAACATCCAGTACATATAGTAAGAAAGAAACAATATGCAATACTCCAACTCGTCTTCGATATCAGCACCGTGAAAAGCTAGAACAGCACCTGTCACCTGCTACCTAGTCTGCCCGTCCCAAAATGGACGAACAGACCAAGGCAATAAGAATTAAAAACATAAAGCCTTGAGTCAGACAACAGTCTTAGTGAGCAGTAAATTAACTAACAACATACCAAAAGAGTATAAAGGAAAAGGAATAGGAATACAACCCTCCCACTCCAACCTCATCCTACAGTGATAGCCCCCAGACACACACTAAGCAGAAGCAAACATAGCAGAGCATACAATTTAAAGTAAAGCTATTATCACTCGAGTCAAGGGCGATGTTTTCCAGGTACAAACCCCCAAGGCCTAAACCAAGATCAGATAAGCACCCAGAAAATACCGCTCTTGAGATCGAATGACGATACAACCAAACGTCCATGACTCTGGCTATCACTGTTATCACTGCTTCGATATCACCGTTAATTGAATGACCGGCACATTCTTTCAGCCGTCCGTCAAGGGCTATTGGAAACCCCGGTTCTAGACATAACTCCCGCACGTCGTCGCAGCCCGTGCCTAGGACTATCGAATCTGCCCAGAGTACTCGACCATCAACAGTTGGCCGTTGGGACTATCGAATCTGCCCAAACGTACTCTTGCTTAGAGCATGCTAGAACCTTCAACAACGATGCTATCCAAGCCTCCTAGTCATCCTCCTTGACGACTATTTCCATACTAGCTCAAGCGCCTCTCAAGCATCCATTACCCTTAACTCGAATCATATCACCGAGTTACCAACGTGCTTGGAATGATCCCGTCTGGATTAGACCAAGACTATCTCATATCATACTTCGCTTCATCACATCCTCGCAAAGTCTCATCTCAACATCATCATCATCGAATCTATGCATAAGAGCTTCATCACCCACTACATATGCCACAAGCAGCTTTCCCAATTCAAGAGCCTTTCTCTTAGCTTTTGAATCATCTTCGGTCTAAATCAAATCATCAATCATCTAATTTATAGCAATCAATCAAGTCAAACATTAATCCAAGCAATCAAGCATTCAAATATGATCTATGTAGACAATTATCACTATAATGGCAATTTCGTAATTAAAGAGTCGAAAGTCAAATAAGCATGAAAACATGAACAATGTCTCTATAATCTTGATGAATGAACTTGCATAGGTTAACATGTAGTAAAATAGTTGTCAAATCATCATGAACAATGGATCTATATGGATCTACACTTAGGATGAAGAAAATGTATGGAAATCACTATTTTAACACCAAATCGAGCCAACAATCCGATATACTCCTTTGGATCCGTGTGAGAGATAATCACCACTCACCAAATCACCTAAACAACCCCAAAACAACACGCTTCAGATCTGGACAGCGAAGGATCAAGCTTGATCTATCACAAATCCGCTTCAAACGAAGAAATCTCACTTCAACGGATGAAGATCTTCAACTTTAGCTCTTGGATCTTCAATCTTGATCTTCGATTTGGATGGATGGAATCACTAGATTAGAGTGGAGAAAAGAAGTGAAGAAGTGTAGAAGTCGAGCTCTCAAAATGGCAGCACTTTGTCGCTTCGAAATCCGGATCCCAAAAAGTGAGAAAAACCCTTCCTATTTATAGCCGAAATTTCCTTAAATCGTAACTCGGCTATCTCCATAAGTCGTCTCCGACTTATAACCTTCCGACCTAAGCCCCACCAACCTACGACTTAACAAAACCCTGCGACCTAACCAGATAACACCTCAACGACCTAACTATTAAGCCCATACGCGACCTAACACTCACGCGCATACGACCTAACTATTAAGTCGACCTACGACTTAACTAATATGCGCGTCCTAACAGAAGATACGACTTACGACTTAACAGTTATGCCCCTAAGTCGTCTACGACTTAACACGTAGGCTACGACATAACAGATCAACTCTTAAGTCGCTCGCGACTTAACAACTACTAAGTCGCTCACGACCTAACGCTTACGACTTATCAAAACACATGCTACAGCAACCCAACGACTTAACACAGGCACACTACCTCGCGACCTAACAGACTTACGACTTAACTCATTCGACTTAACTCATTCGACTTAACTCCTTAAGTCGTCTACGACCTAACTGCTCAAACACGCTAACTACTAGGTCGCTAAATACTGGGTTGTTAACTCGCTAACTCTTAGGTCGCTAACATCTATAGGTCGCGAACAGCTATAGGTCGCTCCAACCGACCTAGTACTTAACCAATCCACTGCCTTAGGTCATCTAGACGATCTAACAACACAACTCCCAAACTTAGGTTGCTCACACACTAGATCGCACTTCCCCTTAGGTCGCTTACGACCTAAACCAAGACGTCCTAATCTCTAAGTCGCTCCAATACTTCCTTAGGTCGCCTAACCCACTTAAGTCGGTCACGACTTAACTCTTAACTCTCCAAATCCCTGGGTCGCTCCTATCCCCTAAGTCGTATACGACTTACGACCTATACTAAGTCGTTAACGACTTAGGACTTAGCCATATTTTGCCTAAAATCTGAAATGGCTCAACAACACTAAAATTCCAGATTTTGACAAACTTTTCGATCCGTAAAAATACGGGTCGTTACATTCTCTCCCCCTTAGGAATTTCGCCCCCGAAATTCCAAACAAACAAAGCAATCAAAGACTATTCTATACGCCTACCAACCATAACAATCAACAAACCATGCATCCAATTCTAGCTTAGCGTACAGAATTCTAACACTAGAACAAGTTACAATATCGTGAGATGACACGACACCTTAGGGCCATACCTTGAAGAGTTCAGGATGAGCTGCCTTCATCCTCTCTTCCACCTCCCACGTACAGTCGTTATCATCATCACTCCATTGTATCTTGAGCAACTTAACTACCTTTCTCCTAAGCTGTTTCGTGTCGGTTTCTACAACACGAAGCAGCTTACGAGGTCTTCTATCGACTGGATCAACTTCGAAATCTTCACAGCTATCAGCAGAAACCACCGTATTCGAGTCGTGCACGTACTTCCGTAGATACGATATGTGAAAAACATTGTGCACACCCGACATCTTCTCCGGTAATTCCAATCTATAAGCGAGCTTTCCAATTCGCTCGATAATCGGGAATGGTCCAACAAATCTCGGAGTCAATTTTCCTTTCTTCCCGAATCGAATAACATTCTTCAGTGGAGAAATCTTCACAAAAACCATATCACCAACGTCGAATTCCAAATCCTTACGACGTTTATCAGCATAACTCTTCTGACGGTCTTGGGCTGCCTTCATTCGTTGCCGAATGATCTCTATACAATCTGAAGTCTGTCGAATCATCTCTGGCCCAAGCATCAGCTTTTCTCCAGTTTCTATCCAACACGTCGGTGAGTTACACGGTCTTCCATACAATGCCTCATACGGTGCCATACCAATGCTTGACTGGTAACTGTTGTTGTATGCAAACTCCACCAAATGAAGGTGATCTTCCCATGATCCTCCGAAGTCCAAAACACAAGCTCTGAGGAGATCTTCCAAAACTCGGTTGACTCTCTCGGTCTGACCATCCGTTTGAGGGTGATAAGCTGTACTCAAACACAACTCGGTTCCTAAAACTTCCTGGAAGCTCTTCCAAAATCCACTAGTGAACAATGGGTCTCGATCGCTCACTATACTCTTTGGAATACCATGGAATCGAACTATCCACTTAACATACAACTCGGCCAACTTTGATGCAGTCCTAGTCGATCGAACAGGAATGAATCTAGCACTCTTAGTCAAACGATCTACGATAACCCAAATCCCTTCATTTCCCGTTCTTGTTCTAGGTAATCCATCAATAAAGTCCATCGATATCTGCTCCCACTTCCATGTAGGAACTTCTAATGGCTGAAGCAATCCACTTGGCTTCTTCTGTTCGGCTTTTACCAACTGGCAGTTCATACATTTGGAAATAAAATTTCCAACATCCTTCTTCATACCTTCCCAGTAGTAGGTTCTCTTCATATCCCGATACATCTTATTTCCACCTGGATGAATTGTCAACCTCGAGTGATGACTTTCCTTCAGAACTTCACTCCTCAATTCATCTGTATCGGGAACAACTAGTCGTCCTTGCTTCCGAAGCCAACCCTCTCGATCGACCTCAAATCCTTTATCCTTCTCTGGATCCAATCCAGATTCCAAATCACGGATAATCTTGACAAGCTTATCGTCTCGTTTTTGGCTCTCGCCAATTCTTTCCACAAGAGTCGGTCTTATCGATAAGTTTGCCAACATCTCAGGTTCCAATTCGCATCTAGGCCTGAAGTCAAATCCAGCTAAATACTCGAGATTCTTCCATTCTGAAAACATGGCTCCCAATCCTGCATGTCTTCGACTTAACGCATCTGCCACCGCGTTACCTTTTCCCGGAGTATAAGCTATACCAAAATCATATGATGCCAAAAACTCTAGCCAACGTTGCTGCCGAAGATTCAAATCCTTTTGGGAGAAAAGATACTTCAACGACTTATGATCCGTAAACAACTCAAATCGAACTCCCAATAGATAATGTCTCCACATCTTCAGAGCAAAAACAATTGCCGCTAACTCCAAATCATGAGTCGGGTAATTCCTTTCATGCGGCTTCAGTTGTCGACTGGCATACGCAACAACTTTATCTCTCTGCATCAGCACTGCTCCAAGTCCAGTACCACATGCGTCGGTGTAAACCACCATCTCATCATTCCCACTAGGAATAGTCAGAACAGGAGCACTCGTCAATCTCTCTTTCAGGATTCCGAAAGCTTGCTCACACTTAGCATCCCAACTGAACACTTGGTTCTTCTTCGTCAATCCTGTTAACGGTGCAGCTATCTTGGAGAAGTCTTTGATAAACCGTCGATAATATCCTGCTAATCCAAGAAAACTTCTCACATCAGATGCATTATTAGGTCTAACCCAATCCTGGATTGCTGCCACCTTAGCGGGATCAACCGCTATTCCACTTCCAGAAATCACATGGCCTAAGAACCTCACTTCACTCTTCCAGAAGTGACACTTCGAAAACTTAGCCTTCAGCTGATGTTTCCGCAAGATTTCTAAAACAATACGCAAGTGCGTCTTGTGCTCTTCTTCAGTTCTGGAATAAATCAGAATATCATCCACAAACACAAGCACAAACTTGTTCAACTGATCTCTGAACACTCTATTCATAAGATCCACAAAATATGCTGGCGCGTTAGTCAATCCAAACGGCATTACCAGCCACTCAAAGAAACCGGATGGTGTTCGAAAAAGCAGTCTTCGACACACTATCCTTAGCTACTCTCAACTGGTGAAATCCGATTGCCAAATCCATCTGAGAAAACACCTTGGCTTCGTGAAACTGATCAAACAAGTCATCAATTCTCGGCAATGGATACTTGTTCTTCTTAGTCGCCTTATTCAGCTCACGATAATCCACACACAATCTCAATGACCCATCTGCCTTGGTTGCAAACACAACTGGTACACCCCACTCGGACACACTACGCCGAATGAATCCTTTCTGCAAAAGATCATCAACTTGCACCCTTAACTCTTGTTGTTCCCTAGGCGCCATCCGCCTAAGAGGCATCACAACAGGTCTGGCTCCTTCAACTAGATCTATACGAAACTCGATCTCTCTATGCGGCGGCAACCCTTTGACTTCGTGAAAGACATCCTCGAATCCATTAGCGATTGGCACCGATGACAGTCCATCCCGTGGAACAACCAGCGAATACATGAAGCTCATGAAGACGCCTTCTTCATGCTTACATCGTATCACAATCTTTCGCCCTTCCACATTCTCGACTGTCACTTCCAGCCTCTCACAATCAACCTTTGCCGCATACCTCCTAAGCCAGTCCATACCCAAAATAATTCCGAACCCCGCAAAGTTCAGAACGAAGCAATCACAAACAAACGAGCAATCATGACTCGATACGACTAGACCACGGCATAACATACACAAACAGGACGAACCCCCAACTGGATTAGTCACAACCAATGGCCTATCAACAATATCCGGTTCCAAACCCAACCGGCCTACAAGTTCACTACAAACAAACGAATGCGACGCTCCAGTATCAAACAGAACTCTAACTGGAACACCACATAGGAAAAGAGTACCTTGAACCACCACACTCTTTCCCTTCTCTTCAGCGGTAGGAGCTTTCGAAGACGACGGAACAGCTCCCAAAGCATAAGCTTGCACAATCTGCTTGTCCCTCCTCGGTTCTGGACAATTCTTCCTGAAATGCCCTGGCTTGTCACAGTTGTGACACTTCATCGGTGCCTTCGGATTCTTACAATCCTTCGAGAAATGGCCCTTCTGTTGACAATTGTAGCAAGTCACCTCGCCTTTCTGCTTCTTTTGGCCATCCTTACCCTTCTGCTGTTGCTGCTTCCTCTTCTTGTTTCCACCCTGCTGGGGTTTAGACTCTTCCCTGGTCACAGCAACAACAGATCCTTCCTTAGGAAACAGACTCTCATGCCTGAGAGCTTTCTCCACAAGCTTCTCAAACGAATCGTCCAAATGATCCACCAACTGTCTCCCAAGATAACTGTCCAAGCCTGTCACAAACTTCTCATTCTTCTGGTATGCAGACTCAATATATGACCGGGCATACTTGGACAAAGCTTCAAACTCAGAAACATACTCAAGGACTGATCTTCCACCTTGCTTGAGCTCCACAAACTTCTTGAACAGAACAGACTTCTGAGCTGTAGAAATGAACTTAGCCTCAAATCTGACTTGGAATTGCTCCCAAGTAATCTCTTCCTCCGGAGTATTGATGGTAATAGAGTTCCACCAATCAGAAGCTCTCCCTTGAAGCTGCCTTGATGCCAACTTCCTCTTAGTTGCATCATCAATTCCCAAATCACCAAAGATCCTTCTACAAGCATCTATCCATCTCTGGACTTCGATAGTTGATTCTGTTCCCAAGAAAACCTTTCCTCCAAGAGCAGTATAGTCCTTGCACAACTTAGCAAAATCCACTGGTTTTGGAGTTTGGACTTGAACTCCAACATCAACTGCTGCCCCCGGAACTGGTATCCTTCTCATGATCGAAGTCATCATAGCTTCGAACATAGCTGCATAATCAGCAGTCCCCTCAGTAGCACGGCCTTCCCTAGCAGCTGGTCTCCCTCTTCGACTCATTCTCAATATCTATAAAAAGGAAAGATCAGAACATCTAGAGAAACAACTGCATAAAGGACTCAAACTCAACTAAACTACTATATTATATATAGTATTCATCCATCAAATTACAATTACGTCTCTCATACGTAGTTACGTCAGCGAGCGTTGGGTAAGATTGATTAACCAATGCTTTGATACCAAATGTGACGACCGCCCATAACCCCTGCACCGAATCTAGAGATAGTGCGCTGTAAAGTGTGCCAGGCAGCCATGGACGATTGTCAAGGTAAGTTGAAAACAACAGAATCTATTGTATTACTCACAGCGCATGGACAAAATACAATAGAACATATATATAGTGAAGCTTTACAGAAAAGAATCTCATTAATAAAACTTCATAATAGTTGAATACAACATCTCAATAGTCAACACAATAAGCCTCACTACATAACACTCAAAGAATACAAAACAGTGGAACATCCAGTACATATAGTAAGAAAGAAACAATATGCAATACTCCAACTCGTCTTCGATATCAGCACCGTGAAAAGCTAGAACAGCACCTGTCACCTGCTACCTAGTCTGCCCGTCCCAAAATGGACGAACAGCCCAAGGCAATAAGAATTAAAAACATAAAGCCTTGAGTCAGACAACAGTCTTAGTGAGCAGTAAATTAACTAACAACATACCAAAAGAGCATAAAGGAAAAGGAATAGGAATACAACCCTCCCACTCCAACCTCATCCTACAGTGATAGCCCCCAGACACACACTAAGCAGAAGCAAACATAGCAGAGCATACAATTTAAAGTAAAGCTATTATCACTCGAGTCAAGGGCGATGTTTTCCAGGTACAAACCCCCAAGGCCTAAACCAAGATCAGATAAGCACCCAGAAAATACCGATCTTGAGATCGAATGACGATACAACCAAACATCCATGACTCTGGCTATCACTGTTATCACTGCTTCGATATCACCGTTAATTGAATGACCGTCACATTCTTTCAGCCGTCCGTCAAGGGCTAATGGAAACCCCGGTTCTAGACATAACTCCCGCACGTCGTCGCAGCCCGTGCCTAGGACTATCGAATCTGCCCAGAGTACTCGACCATCAACAGTTGGCCGTTGGGACTATCGAATCTGCCCAAACGTACTCTTGCTTAGAGCATGCTAGAACCTTCAACAACGATGCTATCCAAGCCTCCTAGTCATCCTCCTTGACGACTATTTCCATACTAGCTCAAGCGCCTCTCAAGCATCCATTACCCTTAACCCGAATCATATCACCGAGTTACCAACGTGCTTGGAATGATCCCGTCTGGATTAGACCAAGACTATCTCATATCATACTTCGCTTCATCACATCCTCGCAAAGTCTCATCTCAACATCATCATCATTGAATCTATGCATAAGAGCTTCATCACCCGCTACATATGCCACAAGCAGCTTTCCCAATTCAAGAGCCTTTCTCTTAGCTTTTGAATCATCTTCGGTCTAAATCAAATCATCAGTCATCTAATTTATAGCAATCAATCAAGTCAAACATTAATCCAAGCAATCAAGCATTCAAATATGATCTATGTAGACAATTATCACTATAATGGCAATTTCGTAATTAAAGAGTCGAAAGTCAAATAAGCATGAAAACATGAGCAATGTCTCTATAATCTTGATGAATGAACTTGCATAGGTTAACATGTAGTAAAATAGTTGTCAAATCATCATGAACAATGGATCTATATGGATCTACACTTAGGATGAAGAAAATGTATGGAAATCACTATTTTAACATCAAATCGAGCCAACAATCCAATATACTCCTTTGGATCCGTGTGAGAGATAATCACCACTCACCAAATCACCTAAACAACCCCAAAACAACACGCTTCAGATCTGGACAGCGAAGGATCAAGCTTGATCTATCACAAATCCGCTTCAAACGAAGAAATCTCACTTCAATGGATGAAGATCTTCAACTTTAGCTCTTGGATCTTCAATCTTGATCTTCGATTTGGATGGATGGAATCACTAGATTAGAGTGGAGAAAAGAAGTGAAGAAGTGTAGAAGTCGAGCTCTCAAAATGGCAGCACTTCGTCGCTTCGAAATCCGGATCCCAAAAAGTGAGAAAAACTCTTCCTATTTATAGCAGAAATTTCCTTAAGTCGTAACTCGGCTATCTCCATAAGTCGTCTCCGACTTATAACCTTCCGACCTAAGCCCCACCAACCTACGACTTAACAAAACCCTGCGACCTAACCAGATAACACCTCAACGACCTAACTATTAAGCCCATACGCGACCTAACACTCACGCGCATACGACCTAACTATTAAATCGACCTACGACTTAACTAATATGCGCGTCCTAACAGAAGATACGACTTACGACTTAACAGTTATGCCCCTAAGTCGTCTACGACTTAACACGTAGGCTACGACATAACAGATCAACTCTTAAGTCGCTCGCGACTTAACAACTACTAAGTCGCTCACGACCTAACGCTTATGACTTATCAAAACACATGCTACAGCAACCCAACGACTTAACACAGGCACACTACCTCGCGACCTAACAGACTTACGACTTAACTCGTTCGACTTAACTCCTTAAGTCGTCTACGACCTAACTGCTCAAACACGCTAACTACTAGGTCGCTAAATACTGGGTTGTTAACTCGCTAACTCTTAGGTCGCTAACATCTATAGGTTGCGAACAGCTATAGGTCGCTCCAACCGACCTAGTACTTAACCAATCCACTGCCTTAGGTCATCTAGACGATCTAACAACACAACTCCCAAACTTAGGTTGCTCACACACTAGATCGCACTTCCCCTTAGGTCGCTTACGACCTAAACCAAGACGTCCTAATCTCTAAGTCGCTCCAATACTTCCTTAGGTCGCCTAACCCACTTAAGTCGGTCACGACTTAACTCTTAACTCTCCAAATCCCTGGGTCGCTCCTATCCCCTAAGTCGTATACGACTTACGACCTATACTAAGTCGTGAACGACTTAGGACTTAGCCATATTTTGCCTAAAATCTGAAATGGCTCAACAACACTAAAATTCCAGATTTTGACAAACTTTTCGATCCGTAAAAATACGGGTCGTTACATTCGAAATTCGACGAAACTAGTTCCATTGGATCCGTAATAATGTATTATTACTGGATTTCAATTTAATAGCAATTGGGGTTATCTTGTGGTCATATGGTATGTAAACGCGCTGAAATCTATATCTAAAATTTAATATAATAATTGAGTCCAAAAGGCTATCTTCTTCATACGATCGAATTAGGACTCAAAACCTTTTCCATTGCGTTCGGAATAGGGGTATAACATTATAAACGCCTAGCGGCACACCTCGATAGGAAGTCAAAATTTTAAGTTGCGAAATCGGGACGATTTAAATTTAAATATATAAATATATTCATTGATTGACATATATTTTCACGTCCACTTTTTCCCCTTTCATTTTAATCACTGTAACAAGGCCTTTTCTTCACGTAAGCATTTCAAAACACGTTTCCTCCCTCCTTTTATTCAGTAAGCCGAACTCATATTGGAGAAAAACATAATCAACTTCAAAAATCGAATAATCGAAATCTACACCACGGAAAAATTCGAAACTAGCTTTAAATCCCTATTTTCCACCGAGCTTCGATCTGGTGTGCGTTGTGTTGAGTGTGACGTCACCTGAGGGTGCTCGACATCGGGCAGTTGAGGCTAGGGTTTGAGTTCTTGGCAGATGCGTGGAGCTCGAGTTCGATTGGTGGGCAGTAGTGTGTCGTGGAGGAGGAGGCGCACCTTTGGTGGATTTTGGCAGAACTCGGTGGTGTTTTGGGAGTGCGACCCGGGGTTGGTCGGCACGGCTAGGGGGCTGTCGCGTTTTGCATAAGCCGCGCGAAAGGGAAGCTTTGGGTCGAGCACGTGGAAATCTTGAAGGAAGGCTTGTCGGAAGTCGTCTCGAGTTGGGGATGCCGCATCCGTGCACGCGTGCACGGCCGGTTGATTCTTTCGCTTGCATGCATGGGATGGGGAAGAAGAGGTTCCTTTTAGCGGGTCGGGTCTTGTAATGCTGGGTTTGGGCTTCGTTATATATAAAAGGAAAAAAATAGAAAAAAAAGAGGTGGGCGGGTCGAATTTTCTTTCTTGTGTGGGCTGGTTGGAGCCTTGGTAAATTGTAGGTAATTTGGTAATTTAAAATTTTAGTTAAGTTTAATTTATAATTAGTTTATTTAAGAATTTAAAATTCAAATAGCTAATGAAATAGAAATTTCCATACGAGGTTAAAAAAAACCGAACGTCAACTCGATTTAATTTGGGATTAGGACGGATCGCAAAACAAAAGAACCAAGGTGAGTTGAATCTCACTCAACTTTGGAATTACCGCAGTTAAATTTTCAATGGTTAAATTTAATTTTTGACTGATTGATTAAATTGATAATTTATTATCATTTGGATGTGATATTATATATAGTGTGTGTATATATATATTGGAGTGATTGATATTCCCGCATATATATAGCGGATGAGACCATATGCGCCCCTCATAATAGCGGATGACCCTATATACCGCGATATCCCCTTCGTAGTAGGGTTGGTATTTTTATGTTGTGCTAACATCTGTGGATGCAGGGAAATAGGTTGGAGGGATCCAACTGGATTTCTCAAAAATATTGAAATTATTTTCATACTCAGTGATATGATTATTTGAATAATCTATGATAGATTATGTTGGAAATTGAAATTTATTTAAGGCTATGGAATTGCTGGATATATCTTTGGCACTTTAAATATTGAATTTTCAAGGAAAATAAAAAGGGAATTTTAAAGTAGAATATTTACAGTGAAGTTGGATAAATTAAAAGAATGAATTTTTAGAGAAATAAATAGTTGATTTTAAAACCCTGTTTGATAAGTTCCAATATGAAAAAAAAATAGAGAATTTTTTTGATAAGTATGAATAAGAGAGTTTAAAAATAAGCACTTAAGCGATATTGTTTAAGTATAAAAGGATATATTCTTAAATTTTAGATTTAAATAGTTGGGAAGAATAAAAGGGAAATTTTGAATAAAATTGATATTCTAGATTTAAATAAGATTTTAAATCATAAAAAGGAAGTGAATCTAGAATTAGTGGATTTTGGGATAAGTTTGGGTTGACGAAGGAATAAATTTTAAAATGGAATTTAACTTAGAAAATCAATTTGAAATCGACTTAAGTATTTAAACGGTTATAAAAGGAAATGAGAATATGGGATTTATGAACGATGTTTATAAATAGATTGAAGAAAATTATCAGTGGATAATTTGGAATTATAAATTCATGGTGGGAATTTATAAGGAGATAGATAAATCGTTTTAAAAATAAATAGTGGATTATTTTTAGAAATGTGAGAAATGAATTTAAGGGACTTGAACGTAAATTTAAATGGAGATAAATCGAAAGGGATTTATAAACGGTTAGACTGGCTATATTGGAGTTGAAATATATTTTCCGGAAAAGTTAAGTTTATTAAAAGGAAAATTTTAAGTACTAATTAGAAAATTAAAGGTGTTTAAAGGAATGTTTTAGAAAAATATTATTATTTATTGTTTAAAATTTTTAAAGTGAATATTAATTAAGTTAGTTATAGTAGTTAATTATTATTAAAGGTTAAATTAGTATTATTATTTTAAAAGGATAATTATTAGATATTTATATTTTCTAAAATAGCTTTTATTTAAAACAGTAGTTTTTTGTCTGAAGTTTTACTTGGAGAATTATTATAGAAATTTCATAAATACTATTTTGAAAATTATTAAATAGAGTTTTCAGGGAGTATTGGTACACCCGCGTGGCGTAATCGGAGGCAGCGAGTGCCTACAGTTAAGATTGGATTTCTCTGGGATAGAGACGTAACCATTGAACTGTGACCCATGGTTTGATACCGTAGTGGTACTTTCCATATTATTTAAAAGGGGTTTTTAAATATTTTGGAAGGAAAATATAATTTGTTAATATGCTGAATTCGGTAAGATAAGTGTACATTTTTGGCTAAGGAGATTTAATTTATTTAAAATCTAAATTAAACGAGATTAGATGTTTTCAGTGGAAATGGAATATTTGGTTGGATTGATTTGTTTATTTGATAGTTAAATAACCGACTATCAAATTTGGACCCAAATATAACTTTGGAAATATCTAGAAGAAGTACGGAAATTATATGGTACAGTTACCGTTCGAGGTGCTATACTGTACGTATAAACTCGTTTCGTTCTTCTAGGACGTTGATTAGGAAATCCGTCCACTAACGGTTAGGAGGTGAACTCCGATCTTACTTTCGTCTGTTTATTTCCTAAAGAACCGGGGTTGAGTTTACCGGGAAATGGCGAACGTTGTTTTGAAGAGACCGGGATCGAATTTGTGATCCGAAAACCACTTCGATCCAATGAGTACGTTTTCGGAAAGAAGACAAGAGCTTGGAGTCGAAGATGGAGCAGTCAAGTACAAGGGCTAATCGCTACTAATCCTGAGGGTGATTGCAAAACGGATGTAGTAGGAATAGTGCCTTCGGTTCTGTTCGGACCGGGAACAGACTTGTATGGATGAATGTTATCAGTACATTGTCATTGGAGGACAATGAGCATTCTAAGTGAATAATTCCTAAAAAGGTAATGCTTAGCCTCGAGCCTCATCAACCGGGAATGACTGAAAATCAAGGGAG
This sequence comes from Allium fistulosum, assembly GCA_030737815.1. NCBI lineage: Eukaryota > Viridiplantae > Streptophyta > Magnoliopsida > Asparagales > Amaryllidaceae > Allium > Allium fistulosum. The sequence continues at coordinate 76,011,561 of CM060908.1, read as the reverse complement.
ATACAGCAAGGCTAAGTGGGTCGCACCCAAGTAGGGTAAGGTTACCCCGATCTAGAGTCCCTTTCTTTTATTCGGCTGTGTGGTGCGGTTGCTGATCCCAACTGTGGGGTAATCTTATTCGGGCTATCCAGTTTAAGGGGTAGTCCGGTCTTGTGTTGTAGGGGGCCCTGGAATGGTCCTCGGTACGGTGTTTCTAGACAGGTACCGTGGCAGGTGGTACCCCAGTGCCTAGTCATAGGCATCAATGAAACATCAGAATGAAACATCAATGAAACTTCCAGACAAGATTAATTGGATTCATAGGCATCAATGAAACAATGAAACATTAATGAAACATCAACCGGGAATGACTAAAAATCAGGGGAGATGTAGCAAGGCTAGGTGGGTCGCACCCAAGTAGGGTAAGGTTACCCCGATCTAGAGTCCCTTTCTTTTATTCGGCTGTGTGGTGCGGTTGCTGATCCCAACCGCGGGGTAATCTTATTCGGGCTATCCAGTTTAAGGGGTAGTCCGGTCTTGTGTTGCAGGGGGCCCCGGAGTGGTCCTCGGTACGGTGTTTCTAGACAGGTACCGTGACAGGTGGTACCCCAGTGCCTAGTCAATCAGTTAGAATCCATTCTCCATACGTGCCTTTACGGTTTTGATTGTAGAGCCTAGTATTGCTGGAATTTAATTAATGTAACAATTTCAGCTATTTGAATAAAGTACTTGAACTTAGAAATTATTATAATATCAGAGGATTTTGATATGAAATGTTTTGGTTATCGTAAGGTAAAAACCCATCTGTTTATTTGTGGCGTGGTCTTACGAGATACCTTTGATTTTCAAAGGATTTTGAACTTTAATAATTAAATTGAGTGTATTTTCTCACGTTGGTTTTCTAGATTGACTCGAGTGTTATTTTATTATAATGCTCGAGTCAGGCCGAGTATTACAGATTCAGGATAGGATGCTATGGAACTCAGGAGACAAGCTGGATGACGAGACGTATCACACGTACTTGGTGTATATTCCATTGTGTATTGTAAGCTGTATAGTCAGCTTTTGTGAGGACAAGTTATTATAACTGTCCAGTATTGTGCTATTGTTTATTATTGTACTCTTATGATGTAATGTATAAAAACAGTTATAGTTCTTTTTATATAAGATCTATTGTTATCTATTATATATTGTTCCGCTGCGATTGTGAGATTCTGTGTTGTTATTTCCATTTTCTTCTTCTACCTCTTTCTTCTTTCCCTAACGATCTGATATTTCTGGCATTCGATTGTTTGGCATGTAATACAGTGGACGTATTGATGTCGATTTTCGAACGTCGAAAATCCGGGTTGTGACAACACCTTCCGTCGATTTATCCTACGAAGGCTTCTTCCAATGAGGCAAAAAATTTCTCTTTTTGCGTTTGCTGCTGTTGCTTTTTACATAGTTTGCTGCCTTCTTTTGAACTTCAAACTTCTACCTCCGGGTCCATAGCTGCTCTGGTGACTTGACTGCCAGCCTTGCCATCCTTAGGGGATGTTCTATTCGATTCCTTTCCCCATCCACGTTCTCCTTGTGTACTCATTCCTTACTACCTGAATATAGTAAGATATCCTTAGAATACACTTCCAGACATGATTTATATTGGAAAAGGCATCGTCTATAAATGATAAACAAATATTATCATTTCCTAACAACAATCACAACCAAATAACTATATCAATTTTGAAAATTATTCCTTTTCATATAAAATATAATCTTATGTTAAATTATTTCATTTACCAACTTTCAAAAACAACACTGTGTCGGTTTGTCTTGTTTAAGTGTTTAGAAACCCCTATCTACACCATGGTGTCCCATGTCTCGATCAGAATTTATACGCCACTCAACAGATAAATCAACACAATATAAAACATTTTTACAATACTAAAAAATATGTGCTCTCATATATAATACACTTAACTCATTCTAGGGTATTTCTAACCCTATCACTAAATGAGTTTTATCCCACCAAGGCCCAAGTGTTCGCTCAACCTAAGCTTTGATACCACATGTAATGATCCGTCTTTTCAATCCCCAGAAGTCAACATTGATACATTCGCGGTATTCACATGTCGAATATCCAAGTATCGGAAAGATAGATTGTCAGGGTGGAAGAAAGAAAAGACGGAACAAAATGTCACAACAATTTTTATTTCCAAAAGTTTGAAACAAGAGTTAGTGTTCTCACCTTTCAAATTTGTTGAAATGCAAAGAAAATCCAAGCTTTTATCCTAGCATCCAACCCTAAATCAATCACACAACTGAGTTCAAACTTTAAGCTTTTAAAGAGAAGATTTTTCAAACTAGGAAAGGAAAAGGAGGTCGAATTGAGAAGTTAGAAAATATAGGAATGAAAATAAAGAGTAATACGAAAATGAGGGTAAAACTTTACTTTTATAAATGTATGAGATGGTTAAAAGACACAAATGCCCTTAACTCAAATTGTCAACTTTGCCATCATATCCAAGTCACCAAAATGTCAAGCATATGAAAAAGATGGTGGATATTAAAGAAGCTCTTGTACTTTTATTAACTTCTCACTTAAGGAATCAAACCATCATTACAAATTCACATTTAAATATATTTTATGTTTATAAATTATTATTATTATTATTTTATCTTATCTTAACATTTTCAAAATAAAAATGATTTTTTTCTAACCATTCAAATGTTGTTTTAAAGTATGCAAGGGTATTACGACTTTCTATAACTTGTCGTTCGATAAAAAACTGAAAATTCAAAAAGCGGGTTTCGGTCACATTTTCTATTTTTCATCGAACTGCCTATTTTTATAAACAAAATTCAAAAATGAATTTTTTTACTAATAGTTATAAATCAAAAGATGGTTATTTAATTATTTAAATCCCTTAATTGAATATTTAAAATAAATTAAATATTCACAAATCAAAGCAAAAAAATCATGGGTAGTTACAATGTGACATGGTGGATGAGTATCTTCTAGGCTATGCTGGTCGGTTGCTTGTTGTCAATGCTTCTGAAGAAAAATGAATGGTGCTAAGAACCAATGTAACAACCCACATATTTATCGATTTTATATTTAAATATTTTATCGTTAATCGGATTTTAGTCCGAAAAGCTATTTTTTGCATACGGTCAAATTAGGACTCGAGACCACCCCCATTGAGTTCAAAATGACGTTTGTGATCTTTTTGAGTATAAACTTCAATATGTTTGGAGTTAGTGGAATTTTGTCACTTTTTCGCTTAGGGCTTTGGTTTGGGCTGAACCACTTACTAACTCAGTCCCAACCCATCTCCTCTTCATCACTTCCTTCTTCATAAATTCCTAACAACAAAGCTTCATCAAAATGGTGGAGGGAATGGGAAATTAAAATTCCAAGCTCAAGTTCATTTGCAAATTCAACATCTAACTCCAAATTCAAAGTGAAGCATTGATTCAAGCTTGTGGTTGCCTCTCACTTTGCTTTCAAGCTTCATCTCCATCAATTTCCGTGAAAAGGTGAGATTTTTATCTCACATTCTTGTCTATAACTATCTTGGATTGTTGGAAATGAATTCCTATCACTTTAGCATGTACGCTTACTATTGGTTTGAATCGAATTGGCGAAAAACTCCAGTTTTTAGTGTTCTTGGAGAATTACTGGGCTTAGGTCGCACTGCCACGAGAAGACTCGGTCTACATATGGCTCGTTCGCCCATAGGTCGTTCTGTCGCTTTTAGGTCGGCCGTGAGTTAGGTCGCCACCTCTTTGGGTCGTTCTGCCTTAGGATGTTCTGCCTTAGGTCGTTCGGCCTTAGGTCGTTCTGCCTTGAGTCTTTAGCTCGTTCTTGTTAGCTCGTAAACCCTTTGGTTATTTGGCTTTGTACTAGGTCGTTAGCCCTAGGTCGCTCCACTTGGTCGATCGTCCTTAGATCGCTAGGTCGCGACACGTTAGGTCGATCACCCTATGTCGTTTGGCAAAGCTCTTGGCCAATCCATTAGGTCGCTCGACCATTCACCTAGTTAGGTCGCTTGACCCCATTCCACCTTAAAGTCTCCCGGCCCTAAATGGTTAGGTCGCTTGGCCTCGTCACTTTCTTAGGTCGCGAGATTAATTAGGTCGTTCGGCCTTAGATGGTTAGGTCGCTCGGCATATGCAACCTTGTTAGGTCGCTTCCCCTTATTAGGTCGTACCACTGCTTACATTTACCTTGTTAGGCCGTTAATGCCTTAACTCGTTCGCCCTTAGGTCGTTAGACCTTAAGTCGTTCTACCTATATAACTCACACCTGCTATAGGTCGTTCAGTCTTTATAGGTCGCGCCTCATGCTTAGGTCGCTCACCTAGGTCGCTCGGCATGTTATCCTTAATTCGTTCAACCTATTTTACTTTAGATCGTTCCATTGCACTTTAGCTCGGCCTTGTTAGGTCGCATGGGTATTTATACTTTGATGGCTTTGGAATTGATTTCTTTGGATTTTATTCTCGACTTCGAATGTGAATTTTGTGATTGATTGTTTTTACAATCATTTTATTGATTTGTCACTTTAAAAATATAAAGGTTTCAATACTAGTAGTAAATATCAAAACTCTTTCATCAAAACGATTTCAACTCTATTTTATTACAAAGCTCTTTTTCCTAAACCATTTTCCAATCTATTAGTATATATACAAGCCTTTATTCACTCGGATGAGAAATCTAATTAAACGGCTTAGCAAAACAGGTGGTATGAAACGCTTGTGTTTACTTCGTCGGTTAATTCTTGGACTTGTTCGACTGAACCTTTTGTGACAATTTCCTAGTGAAGATCTACAGTTTGGTCGTAAATATTTAAGTTAAGCTAGTGGTTATGGGACATGAAGCTAAACTCATATATTTACTAGCTTAGTGTAATTGACACTTCTTGATGATCATGACGATCATTTTTGTGATTTAGACTAGCAATTGTGCGATGTCTCTTTGTCTGCGAGGGAGACTAGCCCCCGTTTGTGTGATGTTTCTACTCACATATGTGGGGTAGCGCCCCATGGTCTTCAGGCCATTTTAGTGGAGTTTTGACTCATGGTCTTCGGGCCGTTCTAGTGAAAATGGTTAGCAACCATGGAATAGCTTTCCATCTTGTGATACACGTGTTGGTGAGCTTTCATGCTCCCGTCTTGTGATAGGCCTCTTTCCCTTTTTCTTGTGATATCTGGATTTCTTGTGACGATTTCTGGAATTTTGTGCTTCACCAATTTTCGTGATTTCCATTGATAAGTTTTATCAATTTTGTGCATTGGTGAATTTGTGTGTCATTAACTTGTTATGAATACAAGTTTAGGGTATGATACCCATTTTATCTTTGAGAAGATTCTTGTGATATTGATTAATCTCTTGTTGATTTTCAATTACATACTTATAGTAGTATGCCATTATGGTTATTATATGTTCATGCCATGTCTTTTATTCTATACCATATTATCTGATATTTATAGCTAGACTGATCCGTTTATTATTTTCTTATAAATAATACTCGGGTCAGACCGAGATGTTATAGGTGCTTCTGCTTGACTTCTCCCAAGGGATTTATTACTCTGACTTTTGGCTAGCTACTTAGATTAGTAGTTTTTGGATGTATACATTTGAGATATAGACTCTATGATGTATACTTATTCTTTTGAGTAGCTTGTAGCTGTTCTTTTGTATTTATCGTGGATCTTTCAGACCACTACTATGATGTACACTTTCATGTGTTATATATATATATATTCATATCTTTTTCCGCCTTTGTGATATGGATGACTGTGACTGATTTGTGTTATGTTTATTTCTATATTTGTTTCCGAAGATTATATATAGCCACTGTGTGATAGCTTTGAGTTTGTATCGGTATGTCGGATTTCCTCCTTAAATGAAATGCATGCTATACTATCTGACATATCGGTGCTCGCACAAAGAAATTACACGGATGGTCGCTCCTCAACAGCCTTATTCTCCGTGCTAGTTGACAGCATTACTCCGTAGTGTTCTTGGCTAGCATGGGTATAGAGGTGGGGCGTCATAGCTTGGTATCGGAGCCAAACTTCGGAACAATGTAGAATAACTTAACAAGGATCATCGTCCTAAGTCCACCTTAGGAGTCGTGCTTCAGGATTCTGTTCGAGTCTTCGAACCGATTCATCCTGTTTTCTTTATGATTCCTTGTTTTATCTATCAAGATTGCTTAATATTCATTCTGAGAATAACCTTTTTCTTCTTCTTTCTTCCTTTCTTAAAGAAGAAGAGATGGTTAGTTCTAGCAGTCCTAGCACTGGTCAATCCAGTAGTTCTTCACTGGATGGCGCATTCATGTCTGCCCAACAACTTTTGGATCTTGCTAAGAATCAATGGTTTATCTGTGCTTTGTGTAAGAACCCCGAAATGGTTTTACCTCTGAAACTTGAAGTTCCTTTCAATCAACTTGTGGATATCACTCTTCGACATGAAGAGGCTGGTAAAGGAATTGATAGTGATATTGGGATTTCCAAGAAGAGGCATATTAAGTTCAAAAGCCCTTATCCCGATAAGAAGGTAAAGCAAGAAGCCTCGGTAGCAAAGACTCCAATCCCTAATCGTGGAGAATGCTACAATTGTGATTCTAAGGACCACTATATAAATAAGTGTCCTAGACCTATCTCTTGCCGCTATTGTAAAGGTGCGGACCATTATATGTCTTCCTGTTCCAAACTTCAAAGAAGAAAGAAAGGGGAACAAGAAACTCTGGTAGATGAGACTCCTACCGCTAGTCGTAAACAATGCTATCATTGTGGTTCCATGGACCATTATGTTATTAAGTGCCCGAAACCCCTTTATTGCCGCTATTGCAAAGGCTCGGGTCATTACTTATCTACCTGTCCCAAACTTCAAAGTAGGAGAGAGGGAAAGCTGCAAGCCCCTAGCAACTCTTCTCTTGGTCAAGGTATTTCTTATTCAATCCTTGATTACACTTGTTTTGTGATTATCCTATTCGAGTTCTTTTTGATATGGGTTCATCTCATCCTTTTTATATCAAAAGAACTTGTTGATTCTTTTTCTTTAAAACATTTTGGGCTTGATGACTTCTTTGAGAATTGCGAATCCGGTTGGTGGATCCGCAACACTCAATTTGCTTTTTATTGATGTCGAAATTATTTCATGTGATTTTTCTTTCCGAACCGATTTGCATATCACGCGTTGCTTAGGCTTCGGAAATAATTTGCGTGAAAGGATTGGCTTAATCATTATGAAGCCCATATCCTATTTTTCCAAATGGACTATTCATTTTCGACATTTTTAATCTGTTAAGCAGATTCATATTTTTCCTTTGTGATTTCGATTCCAAATTAATGGCATCATCTTATTCTTTAAGCTCACATGTTGAGTAAAGAATTATTTCTCTCAATTGGGTAGTTGTGAATTTTCCGGAATCTTTGAGCTTGTCTTAGGATCATCACCTAAGCAATCTTTTAAGAGGTGTTAAGGTCTTTCCAGTTTGACCTTGCCACCGAATTTCATTAGCTAGGAGTTGCGGGAGTTAGCATTCCACTTACCACATTCCGCACTCGTTATGATTCTTATGAATGACTTATTATGTCATTCGGTTTATCCAGCTTATTTCATCAAATTTATAAATCGAGTATTCTATGAATATCTTGATAACTCCATTCTGGTATTTATTAATTATGGATGAAAATAGAAATTTAAAATTTTGAAAATCTTTTTCATAAGATTTATTTATAAGTACAATTTGATTTTTAATCTTAAACAAGCAAAGAATATTCTCAAAACTTTTAAGAGATATTTTCATCATATAGAAGATGATTTTGTGTTGTATTGTCCATTTAGTGTTTTAAGAATTTTGGTCGATGTGTTTGATTAACGTTATCGATAGGGATTTCCTAAACGCTTGTATGTGACAGTCAGACACAATAAATTGACTTGTAAAATGTAAATCTTTCCATAAAGGTAATTGTGATTTTGAAAGTTTTATCTTTTCGGGAAAGAAGATTAAATTCTTTCTTTTTGATACTCTTATTCTTATGATTCCCGAAGGGAACCAAAACTTTATCGTTTGTACCAATGCTAATCGTAATTGGTATGGATGTTGCTCTCTTGCAAAAGAGAACGTGCAATCACTTGTACTTATAAAATCATAAAAGTCGATAGAGACTAGGTATGTCACTTATGATCTGGTGCTCGCGGCTATTGTTTTTGCTTTCAAAGTTTGGCATCATCATCTTGGGGAGAAATTGTTCTCCACCTCGATTATAACTCATTGGGATATCTATTTTCTCATAAGGAACTTAATTTGTGTCAACCACGTTGGCTCGAGTTCCTTGCATCTTATGATCTTGATATTCTTTGTTTACTCCCGAATGGGAGAATCGTGTTGCCGATACCCTTAGTCTTAAGCAACAAGCAGTTATTTCTTTGATGATATCCGAATGGAATGATATCGAGATTTCCTCCACTTGTGAGATTCGAGATCGTGAATTCTAATTTATGTTCATCTCTTGTTTTATGTAGCCTTGAGGCTCATCCTTCTCTTTTAGACTGCATTCTTGAAGCTCAGAGGGCTAGATCCCGAATTGGCTCTTCTTAGCCAAAGTTGTAGGGATAAAATTAATATTGAAAGTTTGAAAGACCTCGATATTAATTCTAGTGGCGGCATTTGAAAATTTGGTAGACTTGTCATACCAAATATTAGTGACCTTCGTAAAGATACTTTAGAAGATTCTCATCATTCTAAATTTACCATTCATCCCGGTAGTAGTAAAATGTACGCAGATGTGAAGCGACTTTATTATTGGGAGTGAATGAAATCTGATATTGCTAACTTTATTAAGTGTTGCATGACTTGCCAACTTGTTATGGCCGAACAACAAAGGCCTGGTCGGTTATTGTAACCTTTAGAAATTCCAATTTGAAAGTGGGACCAAATTTCCATGAATTTTATAGATGGCCTTTCCCGTTCTTGTTTGGGTCATGATAACTTATGGTGATAGTTGATAGACTTACTATATTCGCCCATTTTATTCCCGTTCGGTCTAACCGAACCGTTCCTCTTTTGGCCAAACTCTTTATCAAGGAAATTGTTAAATTGCATGGAGTTCCTACTTCAATTGTTAGCGATTGAGATCCATTGTTCATTAGTGGATTTTGGAAAAGTCTTCGGGATTTTAACACCGCTTATTACCCCAGTCCGATGGACAAATTGAGCGTGTGAATCAAACTCTTGAAGTTCTTCTTCGTGCCTGTGTGCTTGATTTCGATGGAAGTTGGGAAGATCATATTTCTCTCGTTGAGTTTTCCTATAATAATAGCTTCCAATCTAGTATTGGTATGGCACCTTTCGAGGCACTCTATGGGAGGCCATGCTGATCCCCATCTTGTTGGGTTGAGGCCGGTGGGAAGCTGGTTTTAGGTCCATATTTTATTCGTGTTTCACCTATGAAAGGTGTTGTACGTTTCAATCGATCGGAAAAAAATAGCGCCTCAATATATTGGGCCATTTCCTATCACTGAACGTAGTGATTCCATGGCGTATCGCCTTTTATTACCGGCTCAAATTTTCTGCTATTAGTGACGTATTTCACGTTTCTCAATTACGGAAATGCTTTCGAGATTCCGATTTTATTCTTGAGTCCGGTGTTGTGGAAGAAATTGAAGTTTCGCCTAATTTAACTTTTGAGCAGCATCCTATTCGTATTATCGCTTCGGAAGTCAAACGACTTCGAAATAAAGATGTTCCGCTTGTGAAAGTTCAATGGTCCTCAAATCCTAAGGATTGTTCTTGGGAATCTAGAGAATTCATCGAGCGAACACATCCGGACTTACCTTCTCATGCTCTTTTGAGGTGAACTTCTTATTTCAAATTTCTTTTGGTGTTAATATGCTTTTATGGTTGTTACTTTTTATTTCCACCTTATATATTACGAGGACGCAATTTCTTTAAGGAGGGGAGTCTGTAACAACCCGCATATTTATCGATTTTATATTTAAATATTTTATCGTTAATCGGATTTTAGTCCGAAAAGCTACTTTTTGCATACGGTCAAATTAGGACTTGAGACCACCCCTATTGAGTTCAAAATGATTTTTGCGATCTTTTTGAGTTTAAACTTCGATATGTTTGGAGTTAGTGGAATTTTGTCACTTTTTCGCTTAGGGCTTTGGTTTGGGCTGAACCACTTACTAACTCGGTCCCAACCCATCTCCTCTTCATCACTTCCTTCTTCATAAATTCCTAACAATAAAGCTTCATCAAAAATGGTGGAGGGAATGAGAAATTAAAATTCCAAGCTCAAGTTCATTTGCAAATTCAACATCTAACTCCAAATTCAAAGTGAAGCATTGATTCAAGCTTGTGGTTGCCTCTCACTTTGCTTTCAAGCTTCATCTCCATCAATTTCCGAGAAAAGGTGAGATTATTATCTCACATTCTTGTCTATAACTATCTTGGATTGTTGGAAATGAATTCCTATCACTTTAGCATGTACGCTTACTATTGGTTTGAATCGAATTGGCGAAAAACTCCAGTTTTTAGTGTTCTTGGAGAATTACTGGGCTTAGGTCGCACTGCCACGAGAAGACTCGGTCTGCATATGGCTCGTTCGCCCATAGGTCGTTCTGTCGCTTTTAGGTCGGCCGTGAGTTAGGTCGCCACCTCTTTGGGTCGTTCTGCCTTAGGACGTTCTGCCTTAGGTCGTTCGGCCTTAGGTCGTTCTTCCTTAGGTCGTTCTGCCTTAGGTCGTTCTGCCTTGAGTCTTTAGCTCGTTCTTGTTAGCTCGTAAACCCTTTGGTCATTTGGCTTTGTACTAGGTCGTTAGCCCTAGGTCGCTCCACTTGGTCGATCGTCCTTAGGTCGCTAGGTTGCGACACGTTAGGTCGTTCACCCTATGTCATTTGGCAAAGCTCTTGGCCAATCCATTAGGTCGCTCGACCATTCACCTAGTTAGGTCGCTTGACTCCATTCCACCTTAAAGTCTCCCGGCCCTAAATGGTTAGGTCGCTTGGCCTCGTCACTTTCTTAGGTCGCGAGATTAATTAGGTCGTTCGGCCTTAGATGGTTAGGTCGCTCGACATATGCAACCTTGTTAGGTCGCTTCCCCTTATTAGGTCGTACCACTGCTAGATTTACCTTGTTAGGCCGTTAATGCCTTAACTCGTTCGCCTTTAGGTCGTTAGACCTTAAGTCGTTCTACCTATATAACTCACACCTGCTATAGGTCGTTCAGTCCTTATAGGTCGCGCCTCATGCTTAGGTCGCTCACCTAGGTCGCTCGGCATGTTATCCTTAATTCGTTCGACCTATTTTACTTTAGGTCGTTCCATTGCACTTTAGCTCGGCCTTGTTAGGTCGCATGGGTATTTATACTTTGATGGCTTTGGAATTGATTTCTTTGGATTTTATTCTCGACTTCGAATGTGAATTTTGTGATTGATTGTTTTTACAATCATTTTATTGATTTGTCACTTTAAAAATATAAAGGTTTCAATACTAGTAGCAAATATCAAAACTCTTTCATCAAAACGATTTCAACTCTATTTTATTACAAAGCTCTTTTTCCTAAACCGTTTTCCAATCTATTAGTATATATACAAGCCTTTACTTCACTCGGATGAGAAATCTAATTAAACGGCTTAGCAAAAAAGGTGGTATGAAACGCTTGCGTTTACTTCGTCGGTTAATTCTTGGACTTGTTCGACTGAACCTTTTGTGACAATTTCCTAGTGAAGATCTACAGTTTGTTCGTAAATATTTAAGTTAAGCTAGTGGTTATGGGACATGAAGCTAAACTCATATATTTACTAGCTTAGTGTAATTGACACTTCTTGATGATCATGACGATCATTTTTGTGATTTAGACTAGCAATTGTGCGATGTCTCTTTTTCTGCAAGGGAGACTAGCCCCCGTTTGTGTGATGTTTCTACTCACATATGTGGGGTAGCGCCCCATGGTCTTCGGGCCATTTTAGTGGAGTTTTGACTCATGGTCTTCGGGCCGTTCTAGTGAAAATGGTTAGCAACCATGGAATAGCTTTCCGTCTTGTGATACACGTGTTGGTGAGCTTTCATACTCCCGTCTTGTGATAGGCCTCTTTCCCTTTTTCTTGTGATTTCTGGATTTCTTGTGATGATTTCTGGAATTTTGTGCTTCACCAATTTTCGTGATTTCCATTGATAAGTTTTATCAATTTTGTGCATTGGTGAATTTGTGTGTCATTAACTTGTTATGAATACAAGTTTAGGGTATGATACCCATTTTATCTTTGAGAAGATTCTTGTGATATTGATTAATCTCTTGTTGATTTTCAATTACATACTTATAGTAGTATGCCATTATGGTTATTATATGTTCATGCCATGTCTTTTATTCTATACCATATTATCTGATATTTATAGCTAGACTGATCCGTTTATTATTTTCTTATAAATAATACTCGGGTCAGACCGAGATGTTACAAGTGCTTCTGCTTGACTTCTCCCTAGGGATTTATTACTCTGACTTTTGGCTAGCTACTTAGATTAGTAGTTTTTGGATGTATACATTTGAGATATAGACTCTATGATGTATACTTATTCTTTTGAGTAGCTTGTAGCTGTTCTTTTGTATTTATCGTGGATCTTTCAGACCACTACTATGATGTACACTTTCATGTGTTATATATATATATTCATATCTTTTTCCGCCTTTGTGATATGGATGACTGTGACTGATTTGTGTTATGTTTATTTCTATATTTGTTTCCGAAGATTATATATAGCCACTGTGTGATAGCTTTGAGTTTGTATCGGTATGTCGGATTTCCTCCTTAAATGAAATGCATGCTATACTATCTGACATATCGGTGCTCGCACAAAGAAATTACACGGATGGTCGCTCCTCAACAGCCTTATTCTCCGTGCTAGTTGACAGCATTACTCCGTAGTGTTCTTGGCTAGCATGGGTATAGAGGTGGGGCGTCACAACCAAGTTGCAAGAGAAGTGCCGGACCTACTAAAGGATGACGAGACGGGCTGCCTGGATAGGTCAAAGGCAGACTGTGATGAAGCCGGACCAAAGACTGGTCATGCTTAAGCCGAGCCTTGTCAAATGAGTTGGTTGTTGAAGCCATCTTGCGTTAGGCCGTCCGACAGTAGAACTGGAATGTTTCCAAGTAGATGAGTTGTCATGATGCCAAATTGAGTTTGGGGTCAGCATGGACTGTCTGAGCTTAGATATGCCAGGCCGACTTGGATTGAGTTGGGCAGTGTCGCTGACTTGCTAATTATATATGTGTGAAATTTGAGTAACACATAGTTACAACAAGATTAATTGGATTCATAGGCATCCATGAAACATAAGAAGGAAATAAAAGATTATCCGTCTGAATTAATTGGATTCATAGTTACAATGTGACATGGTGGATGGGTATCTTCTTCTAGGCTATGATGGCCGGTTGCTTGTTATCAATGCTTCTGAAGAAAAATGAATGCTGCTAAGAACCAAGTTGCAAGAGAAGTGCCAGACAAACTAAAGGATGACGAGACGGGCTGCCTGGATAGGTCGAAGGCAGACTGTGATGAAGCCGGACCAAAGACTGGTCATGCTTAAGCCGAGCCTTGTCAAATGAGTTGGTTGTTGAAGCCATCTTGCGTTAGGCCGTCCGACAGTAGAACTGGAATGTTTTCCGAGTAGATGAGTTGTCATGATGCCAAATTGAGTTTGGGGTCAGCATGGACTGTCTGAGCTTAGATATGTTGGGCCGACTTGGATTGAGTTGGGCAGTGTCGCTGACTTGCTAATTATATATGCGTGAAATTTGAGTAACACATAGTTACAACAAGATTAATTGGATTCATAGACATCAATGAAACATCAGAAGGAAATAAAAGATTATCCATGAAGACATTGGATGTATAAATTTTAATTTTATTATTTGAGGAGAGAGAAGAAATTGAGTTATGTTTATGAGAAAATTAAAAAAATAAGAAAAGATTGAATGTGGTTGGTTTGGTTTATCCGATGATAAAAATTGTTAAACCGAACTAAAACCAATAAAATTAAAAACCAAACCAAACCAACCAAATTAAGTTTGGTTGGTTTATCCGATTGAACTAAACTAAGAACGATTCATGTTTTATGTTTAGAATATTCATTGTAATTTGAAATAAAACCTAAATATATGATCAAAGTATTCTTATTTAGCGTTCATATGTTTTCGAATAGCAATTTTTGGCATATATATGATAAATAAATTATTTAGATCACTAAAATAATCTAAAAAAATTATTATAACATTAGTAATTTTGAATAATAAAAGTTCGATTAATTTGGTTAAACCAATTAAAATTTTTAACGGACTGATTATAAACCAATCTAATTTCGAAACCAAACCAAACCGACCAAGCTGAATTGGATTGGTTGGTGTATTTGGTTTAGCCAAACATCACCTAATGTTATCCAAGTTTGTAGATAATATCACCCTTTAAAATTTAACCGTTGCTTTTAGTGTATCAAAGCTTAAAAGCAGGGCTGTTAAGGTTGAACCATCAACCGCTCAACCGTACCAATTGTTCATGCGGTTACCATCTATAACGGTAACGATTACGGTAATTGTTGAAGAATTAGATAACCGCGGTCAACCATACCAACCATACATGATTGTTTTGTATAATATTTTACATTAAATATAAAAAATTAGTAATTTAAGTTAAATTAATAGCTTATAGATTAATAATATCAATATGTGCCTTCATGAACTAATAAAATGTGCATGCGTTGTTCTTTCTATAAACAAATAAATAAATTTGAAAAAAAGGCCTAGAACTATATGAATTTATCATCAATAATACATATAATTGAAAATTCATGTACAAAATACTTCAAAATTAAAAATACCAAGGTTAGCCGATACAGAAGGTTGTGGTAATTTTTATAAAAATTTATTACAGTTGAGGTTGGTGGTGACAAGAATGGTTACCATAAGTCATAACCCTTACACCCATGCTTAAAAGTCCCCGGGCTAGAAGAAAAATCTTTTTAATTTTAATGGCGCTCTACTTTCAGGTAAGTTTTATCTTATGCTTTTCCACTCGCATTATGTATGTAAAAATGCTCTGAGTAATTTTGGTACTTTGATGCAGATGAAATCGTAGGGTTTCGTTATTTCTCCGATCGATCGTTGATTTGTCTTTAGTTTCTGTACTACATTTGGTTTTCTCACCGAGTTTCTAAATTCCTGTTGAAATTGTGATGATTGTTAGCCCATAGGTGTTCAGCATTGTAGGATTGTATTTTTGATGAGTCTCGAAGTTAAGATTCGTTCTTTCCCTAGAGCAATTACATTGTTTTAATCACCAAATTGCCATTTCTACTAAATTTGGGCAGTTAGCAATGCACCAATAATGAGCAGTTGATTGTCTATTGATTGATATAAAGATATATCAATATATTTTCCTACAAATTGGTGGAACGAAAACTAATAAAATGAAGTTAGAAGATGGAACATGTTTTATGCTTTCCGCAAATTGCTTAATTACAATTGAGTTGATAATTTTTAACCACTCAACCAGTGCCACATAGTGTACATTTATTGCATTGTCACATGGATGTATATCGGTTGCCTTTTAGATTAAAAACTGTTTTAGGAATTGGTTCATGAGTGCAATTAGCCTTAACTATTATCCAAAAATCTTTTGCATAGTTACATTACCTTTGATATTGCATTGAGCCTCTATGTATAAATTGCTTGCTTATGAAGAATGTGATGTGTATGTATTAGCACCTTTTGCATTACGAAGAATTATCACGTTGGTTTAATCGTAATGCAAAAGCTCAATTTTTCTAGATTATGATTGCTCATGTCATATGGCAAAACCGTGCTTGTTTTGAGATTTGATAAATCTAAGGAAAAAAATTATATTACCCTGATCAGATGAATCTTACATGCAAAGTGATACTTAAATTCATGAATCTTTTGCACAAAATGATTTCTAACATCCTTTTGACATGATATTCATGTGAAGGTCATGCTAAATTTTATTGGTAGGTGTGTTATCTTACCTTGATTTTCTATAGTGCATTCTCCATATTTGGGTACTTTCTTTAGTTGGGCCATATCTCTATTGTGCTATTTATAATTTAATCAAATATTTATAGTTGTGTCTATTTGATTACTCATTTCACATGCTTGGCATACATATACAATAATATAGTAGTCGGGTCCATTAAGTATCAGGTTAAATCGGATATGCAAATCCATGGATCTTTTATCATGCTCCACCTTAAACTGTTCTATTTTCTGGGCATAAATAGAGGGCCAAAATTTAATCTGTCTAGTATGTGTGATAACATCCACATGCAGACAGTCCTGCTTGGCTAACAAAAAATGCTGTTATCTAACTTAGGATATAATTTCTGTATTTTGAATCGAACTAAGATAGAAATGACCTCATTTAAGAAGATGCCTAACTTCTGCGCACCTGCACTCATTCTTTATCATTTTTTCTTAGGTAAATGCTACAGTTTCTATATCCTTTATAATATGCTTCTACACATAAACATATCCCATTTCTCTTACATCAATTTTATAAATGTGAAGAGTTAAGCTGAAATTCAGGCTTGTTTTACGATTTCCCTTGTGGCAAGCGGTGATTAATTTTTAGTTGTGAATGATTGTTATGTCATGATGGCCCCACTACATGCCTCTGTCCATATAACCAATTACTGTGGAGTGGGTCTACTGAACTTCGAAGGGCCACTGCGTCATTGCTACGCTTGTAACTGTTTCGAACGTTTTCTCGTTTGTGAAAGGGAATGTAGCATAGCAGACAGGTAGAGACTGTCGCATAATAAGGTGGTGAGTTGTAGTTACACATTTTAACATAGAAGTTAGAAGTCATTCAATATTCAGTAAACTACTATTATGTACACATAACAGTATAGGAAGTTTCGAGAGGATTTTGGTTGTTGCAAGTGGCAATGCATGTGAAACTTTGATATTCAACACTATACGTTACCATTTTTTAATTTTTGAACCTTCTGTCGGGGCCAAGGGACAAATTGTGGGGGCCAAGGGACAATATCAGTAGAAGCTCTGGAAGAGGCAATGAGCTGCTTGTCATGGTAATAAATAAATATGTTAGGGACAGAAGAAGCTATTATAGAATTTGGATTCCGAAATCCCTGGGCATTGAAGTTTCAGCTATAAATGTCCATAATCCATATATAGCCTGTTTTCTGGAATTCAGGTAGTAATAATGTCCAGATCAGATTAGTTGGAAGAACAAAAATGAACGATCATCAATAGCAAATCCCTCAAAATGGGAGCAACTAATTGACTAAACTAGTAAGGTAATGGTTTAGTATGCTATATTCGTAGGGTCAGAATATCTGAATTTGCGTAGAAATAGATTTCTTCATTTCTCAGGTGCAAACTTATTGTTTTATGATATCATGTCATACGTCAACTTAGTCAATCATTTTTAAACAACACCAAATTGATTTCTTTCGTGTTGCATTAACTTAGTAGTTTCATATGCTGGTATGCTGAACTTGCTTTGAGTTACCATTTCCTTCATGTGAATTTATATTCAAAAGAAACTAAAATTATATTTTTGTTAGTTATGAACCACTAGCTCAAGTAGTGAGGGGTATGACAGTCTAGATTGAAGTTCTTAAATGAGTACTCTGCTTAAATAAAGTACCACTTTTATTTTTAAAATATAATAATAATAAATGAATTATGGTATATTAACTCATATCTATTTGCTCATTTCTTTGTAATCTACAATAAAGTTAATTAGTTTTGAACATAGTAGTGTAAGCATCGCAGTACGTGTGTAGATAGAGAGAATTCCTCTTCATATAAGCATCACAATGGTTAATATGAGAAGGTTACAGAAGAAGGGTTATAAAAACTCCTCTTCATATACACACACATATGTGCGTACAGGCCCAGGCCAACTGGTATGGTTGCCCTAGGCAAGCCAAAATCAGTAATACAGGAATAACAAGTAAAGAATCATTTTGCGATGCAGTAAAGAAGAATTGAACCCCAGTTGTTGTAACTCTAGTTGGAATAACTTACCACTTAAACAACTTACAATTACACTTTGAAATTGAATGAAATTTTATTAAATATATGTAGTCTTTTGATTGTTGCTTCTTCCGATCCACTGCCCCTGTTCGATCCGTTGCCCTAGGCAGCTTCCTTGATAGCCTTACCCTAGGACCGGGTCTTTCTGTGTGTTAACGTCAAAATTGAACGCTAACACTCCGGTGTAAATAGATATAAAGTGAAAGCACCATCCGTTGGTACTGGAACTAGAGATAAGCAGAAAATGATGTAAAAGCAGTAAAAAGACAACAGTTTTATAGTGGTTCGGCTTATAATCAAGCCTACGTCCACTTTAAGCTTCTTTATTGCTGATTCGATTACAACTCTTTACAATGAACTTTGATTACAACACACTTAAGACGAGTAGCTAGAACTTGAATGGAGAAGAGCACTTCAAATCCATGTTGAATGTGTTAGATCTCTTCCAAAAGTAAAAGTTCGTTGAAGCGTCTTCGGTGTTTGGAATGCTTGAAGTGTTGGATGAGTCGAGAAAACAGCAGAGTATCGGCGTTTCAGAAATGATTTCGAAAAGTCCCATCGGAGTTGGAGCAGATGCAGTATTTATAGGGAAAAAACTGTACTGAGCCATAAGTCGTGAACGACCTAAGGTAGGTCGTATGTCGCGAGCGACCTAAGGTAGGTTGTGGGTCGCCAGCGACCTAGAAGACATGGCTTGATAGAGTTGCGCTTGATCTGTCTGAATGGATTGGTAAGTTGTAGGTCGTGAGCAACCTAGGGGAGTAGTTGGCTACTTAACCATGTTGAGATACCTAGTGGAGCGATCTAGGTAAGTTGCAAGGGTAGCATCGATTTAGTGCGGGTCGTCCTATATCTTAAGCGACATAAGGATGTGAAGCTTGTAAGTCATAGGTCGTACACTTGATAGGTCATGATAACCTTAGGTCGCTAGGTCGCTTGTGACATTAGGTCGCTAGGTCGCTGCATCTATCTGCTGTGGTATATTGTTGTCCCGTGTTGATAGTTAGGTTGCTAGGTCGTTCCATCCTTTAGGTCGCTAGCTCGTTCTGGCTTGTGCTAGTTGCTAAGTCGTCATCTGTTTAGTTCGTTAGGTCGCTTATACTTTTAGGTCGTTAGATCGCTGTTCCTGTAGGTCGTTAGGTCGTTGGTTCTTTAGGTCGTTAGGTCGCTTATCACTCTAGATCGCTGGGTCGCAGAAAAGAGGAGTTAACACTTGCCCCTCGAAGTGCATGCCTATATCATAGGTCGTGTGCTTCGACATAATTCCGCTAGGTCGTGAGCGACCCAAGAGATTTGTTAACTCGCGTGCTCATTCGCCTTCCTCTTTTCCTCCTTTATAATCCATTAACTCGCTTCGCCCTCTTTACTTCACAGCTTTGACAACCTGATCTGCCATTAATCGAACCTTCGAGCTCTCAAAGGCGAATCCAAGCTAACCGATCGTCGATTCATTTTTACCATCATATTACGTAAGTGAACTCGATTTCTATCCAACCATGATCACCGCCAAATTGTGAATCCCCATCTTCTGACCCTAGTCCAATTCCGTGTGTCGCGTTACACTTTGAGTAATGTTGCGATCGACTTTCAATCGTCATTGGTTACGTTGTCGTTGTGATTCACGAGAACACAGCAGGGTGTTGGACAAATTACAGATTTGAGATGATTTGAATTAGTTTTGGGTGATTTGGTGGTATGGAGAGATAACAGATTTCACTGAGAGAATAATAGATTTCATTGTGTAGGTGATAATGGGTTATCGGATCGTGAGTTAGCGAGATAGCGGGTTATTAAGTGGAGAGGAGTTAGTGGGTTAAGGAGAGTAGGGCATAGCGGTTTAGACAGGAGATAGCTTGAGATTGCTGAGTTACACCAGAAGCGACTTAGGGAATCTGAGCGACATACAAACCTTTACGACCTAACTAAATTTGGCCGACCTAACGAACCGACCTACCTAAGAATTCTCGCGACCTAAGGATCCTTGCGACCTAAAAAAAGCTGAACGACCTTCGAATCTGCGACTTAACTTCCTGTAGCATCACCTTTTGCGACTTAATTTTTAGGTCGCGCTGGGATTCAAACGACCTAGGACTTAGCTAGATTTGCACATGAATTCCAAGCAGGACAACTTAAGGAAAACCCGACCTATGCTAGGTCGTTTGAGCACAATTTGGACGATCTAAGAGATGAACAAAACTTGAACATTTGTAAAATTCGACAGAACTTGATTGAGTTTCCAACTTGAACAGCTTGAATGAACTGCTTGAACTTGTTGCACTTTTTCATAGATTATATTAACTTTTAAGCTAACAACCTGTTAAATACAACATTTGCAGAAAACTAAGGCGAATATACTGTCATTGATTGCCCACATCGAATGACAGATTAGTCGATAAAGAATAATCAACTTAAGTGAACTGTGTGAATGAAATGCTGTGAGTCAACAAGTTCAAGTGAAGTATTAAAGCAAAGCTAAAATAATCAACTAAAGCTGATTTGTTTGCATCAACACTGTACTTGAACTTAAAATAACAAGCCCTGAAACTCTATAATTGACAAATGTCAACTAATTTGATTCCAGTTATATTTGCTTGTCATTTTACTAGTTTTGTACAACACTTCACACTTTTAGGAAACGTGCACCTTCATATTTGAATATCCAGTTTCTTGTGTAGAATGACTTCTCAACAAGAAGAAATAGGGCAAGCTGGAGAGGTTTTTTCAATTGCTAACCCGTTGAATGATCCTCCGGAAAGAGCTTCGACCACTTTGAACCACAGAGTTTTCAGTCAGTTGTGCATTCAGTTTGGCATTGCTGAAGCAGACGCTCGGCTTTCCGGGATAAATGATACTGCTGATAGGCCACCTCACGGCTTCATTGCAGTTAACCGACAGATGTGCTTGAATGGAGCTATTCCTCCTTTCAATGACTTTCTTCGAACGCTCCTTCTCAGATTAACCATCTCTCCTTTCCAACTACACCCTAATGGCTACGCCATCTTGATGGGGTTGTGTGTGCTATTCAGGAGGACACCTGACCGTCTTCCGAGCTTCGAAGAAGTCTGCTATTTGTGCACTTTCGCAAAGAACAAAGATCATCCTTCAATATTCTCGTGAGAGGGGCGAGAAACCGTAAACTGATTTTAGACTTGTCCGAGAGTGCACACGGGTTTTTAAGTCAATTCTTCTATGTTCGTTGCCCCTCGGGGTTCTATGCCATCTGGAGAATAGGAAGTAAGATTGCCTATTCCCGCTCACTTCATTTTTCTGAATTTCTTGGAACTCGAATTGCCAAGTACTTAACTTCAATCTTTACTTTTTGTAGCACTTCCTCCTTCGCTTAGAGATCCCAGCCACAAGCCAACATTCGAAACATTAAGTGCCGTGGCGGCTGAGGAGAGAAGCATCAAGTTTTTGCTGAAAGACGAGTTTCTACACCAATTTGGGCTTTTACATCCCTCTCGATCTACTCAGCTTCATGAAGCTTCTAGTTCCGAGACTGAAACATTAGCTGCCCCGGTTTCTACCGAAGAAGTCGTATCGAAAGAACATGTTGCAGGAGCTTCGTTAGTGAAATGTTCCACCCCTGCCGATGTCGCGGGGTCATCCGGCAAGCTTACACTTTCCCCGGTGATTGAAGGAGTTGAAAAAGAAAGCTCCGCTGGGCATGACGGTGACGATATTTATGGTGGACTGAGTGACCTGATGATAACTTCACAGGAGCTTTTTAAGGATGACCCCGTTACTACTAAAGTTATTTCTCCAGTAGTTGAGGCGACATCCACCCTGCAACAAGTTCCGTCAGCTCAAGAGTTGACACCGGTTGCAAAAGTCGTCACCGCTCCTAAACCAAAGAGTGGTTTGTAGCTCGTCGCGCGTAGTTTGCACATCACACACACTTAGGATTTTTGGCGATTATATGCACTTGGCTTCTTTTTCTGGAGATTTCTAAATTCTATTTCTTTTTCGTTTTTCAGGTTCTCCAATGGGACGAAGCGGTTCGTACTATGATGATTTTATGCGCTACGGAAAGCGTGACTACTACTATGATTCCAGGCGCCACATCTCTGCTCCCAGGGAGACCGACGAAGAAAGAGCAGCCAGAAAAGCTCAAGAAAGGAGGGCCCATGAGGAGCGCTACGGGAGAATGGATGAGCGACATGACTCCTCCCAGAAAGACGGTGATTCCCACAAACGAAAATCTCCATTCTCCCGTCTTTCTGGGAGGAGTCATGCTTTCCGTAGCGCATAAAATCATCATAGTACGAACCGCTTCGTTCCATTGGAGAACCTGAAAAACGAAAAAGAAATAGAATTTAGAAATCTCCAGAAAAAGAAGCCAAGTGCATATAATCGCCAAAAATTCTAAGTGTGTGTGATGTGCAAACTACGCGCGTCAAACTACAAACCACTCTTTGGTTTAGGAGCGGTGACGACTTTTGCAACCGGTGTCAACTCTTGAGCTGACGGAACTTGTTGCAGGGTGGATGTCGCCTCAACTACTGGAGAAATAACTTTAGTAGTAACAGGGTCATCCTTAAAAAGCTTCTGTGAAGTTATCATCAGGTCACTCAGTCCACCGTAAATATCGTCACCGTCATGCCCAGCGGAGCTTTCTTTTTCAACTCCTTCTTCAATCAACGGGGAAAGTGTAAGCTTGCCGGATGACCCCGCGACATCGGCAGGGGTGGAACATTTCACTAACGAAACTCCTGCAACAGGTTCCTTCGATACGAATTCTTCGGTAGAAACCGGAGCAGCTAATGTTTCAGTCTCAGAACTAGAAGCTTCATGAAGCTGAGTAGATCGAGAGGGATGTAAAAGCCCAAATTGGTGTAGAAACTCGTCTTTCAGCAAAAACTTGATGCTTCTCTCCTCAGCCGCCACAGCACTTAATGTTTCGAAGGTTGGCTTGTGGCTGGGATCTCTAAGCGGAGGAGGAAGTGCTACAAAAAGTAAAGATTAAAGTTAAGTACTTGGCAATTCGAGTTCCAAGAAATTCAGAAAAATGAAGTGAGCGGAAATAGGCAATCTTACTTCCTATTCTTCAGATGGCATAGAACCCCGAGGGGCAACGAACATAGAAGAATTGACTTAAAAACCCGTGTGCACTCTCGGGCAAGTCTAAAATCAGTTTACGGTTTCTCGCGCCTCTCACGAGAATAATTGAAGGATGATCTTTGTTTTTTGCGAAAGTGCACAAATAGCAGACTTCTTCGAAGCTCGGAAGACGGTCAAGTGTCCTCCTGAATAGCACACACAACCCCATCAAGATGGCGTAGCCATTAGGGTGTAGTTGGAAAAGAGAGATGGTTAATCTGAGAAGGAGCGTTCGAAGAAAGTCATTGAAAGGAGGAATAACTCCATTCAAGCACATCTGTCGGTTAACTGCAATGAAGCCGTGAGGTGGCCTATCAGCAGTATCATTTATCCCGGGAAGCCGAGCGTCTGCTTCAGCAATGCCAAACTGAATGCACAACTGACTGAAAACTCTGTGGTTCAAAGTGGTCGAAGCTCTTTCCGGAGGATCATTCAACGGGTTAGCAATTGGAAAAACCTCTCCAGCTTGCCCTATTTCTTCTTGTTGAGAAGTCATTCTACACAAGGAACTGGATATTCAAATATGAAGGTGCACGTTTCCTAAAAGTGTGAAGTGTTGTGCAAAACTAGTAAAATGACAAGCAAATATAACTGGAATCAAATTAGTTGACATTTGTCAATTATAGAGTTTCAGGGCTTGTTATTTTAAGTCCAAGTACAGTGTTGATGCAAACAAATCAGCTTTAGTTGATTATTTTAGCTTTGCTTTAATACTTCACTTGAACTTGTTGACTCACAGCATTTTATTCACACAAGTTGATTATTCTTTATCGACTAATCTGTCATTCGATGTGGGCAATCAATAACAGTATATTCGCCCTAGTTTTCTGCAAATGTTGTATTTAACAGGTTGTTAGCTTAAAAGTTAATATAATCTATGAAAAAGTGCAACAAGTTCAAGCAGTTCATTTAAGCTGTTCAAGTTGGAAACTTAATCAAGTTCTATCGAATTTTACAAGTGTTCAAGTTTTGTTCATCTCTTAGGTTGTCCAGATTGTGCTCAAACGATCTAGCATAGGTCGGGTTTTCCTTAAGTTGTCCTGCTTGGAATTCATGTGCAAATCTAGCTAAGTCCTAGGTCGTTTGAATCCCAGCGCGACCTAAAAATTAAGTCGCAAAAGGTGATGCTACAGGAAGTTAAGTCGCAGATTCAAAGGTCGTTCAACTTTCTTTAGGTCGCAAGGATCCTTAGGTCGCGAGAATTCTTAGGTCGGTCGGTTCGTTAGGTGGACCAAATTTAGTTAGGTCGTAAAGGTTTGTATGTCGCTCAGATTCCCTAAGTCGCTTCTGGTGTAACTCAGCAATCTCAAGCTATCTCCGGTCTAAACCGCTATGCCCTACTCTCCTTAACCCACTAACTCCTCTCCACTTAATAACCCGCTATCTCGCTAACTCACGATCCGATAACCCATTATCACCTACACAATGAAATCCATTATTCTCTCAGTGAAATCTGTTATCTCTCCATACCACCAAATCACCCAAAACTAATTCAAATCATCTCAGATCTGTAATTTGTCCAACACCCTGCTGTGTTCTCGTGAATCACAACGACAATGTAACCAATGACGATTGAAAGTCGATCGCAACATTACTCAAAGTGTAACGCGACACACGGAATTGGACTAGGGTCAGAAGATGGGGATTCACAATTTGGCGGTGATCATGGTTGGATAGAAATCGAGTTCACTTACGTAATATGATGATAAAAATGAATCGATGATCGGTTAGCTTGGATTCGCCTTTGAGAGCTCGAAGGTTCGATTAATGGCAGATCAGGTTGTCAAAGCTGTGAAGTAAAGAGGGCGAAGCGAGTTAATGGATTATAAAGGAGGAAAAGAGGAAGGCGAATGTGCACGCGAGTTAATAAATCTCTTGGGTCGCTCACGACCTAGCGGAATTATGTCGAAGCACACGACCTATGACATAGGTATGCACTTCGAGGGGCAAGTGTTAACTCCCCTTTTCCGCGACCCAGCGATCTAGAGTGATAAGCGACCTAACGACCTAAAGAACCAACGACCTAACGACATACAGGAACAACGATCTAACGACCTAAAAGTATAAGCGACCTAACGAACTAAACAGATGACGACTTAGCAACTAGCACAAGCCAGAACGAGCTAGCGACCTAAAGGATGGAACGACCTAGCGATCTAACTATCAACACGGGGCAACAGTATACCACAACAGATAGATGCAGCGACCTAGCGACCTAACGTCACAAGCGACCTAGCGACCTAAGGTTATCACGATCTATCAAGTGTACGACCTATGACTTACAAGCTTCACATCCTTATGTCGCTTAAGATATAGGACGACCCACACTAAATCGCTGCTACCCTCGCAACTTACCTAGGTCGCTCCACTAGGTATCTCAACATGGTTAAGTCGCCAACTACTCCCCTAGGTCGCTCACGACCTACAACTTACCAACCCATTCAGACAGATCAAGCGCAACTCTATCAAGCCATGTCTTCTAGGTCGCTGGCGACCCTCAACCTACCTTACGTCGCTCGCGACCTACGACCTACCTTTGGTCGTTCACGACTTATGGCTCAGTACAGTTTTTTCCCTATAAATACTGCATCTGCTCCAACTCAGGCGGGGACTTTTCGGAATCATTTCTGAAACGTCGATACTCTGCTGTTTTCTCGACTCATCCAACACTTCAAGCATTCCAAACACCGAAGACGCTTCAACGAACTTTTACTTTTGGAAGTGATCTAACACATTCAACATGGATTTGAAGTGCTCTTCTCCATTCAAGTTCTAGCTACTCGTCTTAAGTGTGTTGTAATCAAAGTTCATTGTAAAGAGTTATAATCGAATCAGCAATAAAGAAGCTTAAAGTGGACGTAGGCTTGATTCTAAGCCGAACCACTATAAAACTGTTGTCTTTTTACTGCTTTTACATCATTTTCTGCTTATCTCTAGTTCCCGTACCAACGGGTGGTGCTTTCACTTTATATCTATTTACACCAGGGTGTTAGCGTTCAATTTTGACGTTAACACTGTGTGTGTGTATTTATTCTCTTGTTAACAAAACGCTAAGGTAGGTCAAATGGCTCATATCCAATTATGTCGAATTGTCTTATTTGTGCATGCGCACGCGAGTGAGTGCATGCACGCACATGTGTGTTTTGATTGACTGAAGTAATATTTTCATTTGGGGATAGCTTAAGTGCTGCAAACATGGAAATCGAGTGCCATGGATGGATAGATGGATGAAACTCCCTTCATATATAGTTAATTTAATGTTGTGCAATGATGAAAAATTGCATTCATGGATGAATGGATGGACGAACACCCTTTAGACATATAGTTTATTTGACATGGTTAATAATGAAAAACTGCATTTGCAGGCTACACACATTATTGATCAATGGATGGGCCTAATTCTACACCTTGTTTTGCTAATTTCGCACCCTAATGTCATCGGTGCAATTAGTAGCCTTTATAATGTAATTACACAATCTTTTTTGCTAAATTTAGTATTACTCAGAACAATGTGGATTTAGTGAAATAGAGCCTATTTACTATTTAGCATCACCATCCTATACCAAACACTTTATTAAAACTTAGAGCTATTGTCTTCGTTCTGTACGTTAAGCAGCCTTTCAAATAGCTGCACATTTTTCTTAAAAGAATGCACAAACAAACATCAATCCTAGGCAAAACCAACATAAGGAAGTAACATTTTGCTAACATTGAATATGTATATGAACATACGGTGTGTTTAGGTATATATGCTTGGTAAAAGATATATTTGAAGTTGCCGACTGTTATTGGACTAGTAAGTCATTTGCATTGTGTATTCTCCACTCCGACCCTGTGTTTTAGACTGTGGTTCATTTAAGTAGTGCAGTGTCATTACTTTTCTTACCCGAATGCAAAAAAAGTCAAAATATTGAAACTAAAATAAATAAATAAAAACAATTGCAAAATTGTGGAAAGAAGATGATATATTCCAATATGAATATCAATAGATGAAGTGCTGCAATGACAATGCCCATTAGTTATCTTGCTAATTAAAATTATACAAGTTTATTTTGTTTCTGTGGGATGAGAGTGGTTATATATATTTATATGCAGGGCGCTACTGTGCATTCATTATAAACATTATATGTGTTGTATGTATTCCCGCATTGCTAAAATGCATCATTGCTTATGTCAGTACATAATAATTTAGTAGCGAGCTAAGAAATCCATTACCAGGTTAACTTTGTTTAATTCTTTAAGCAATTTACAGTACTTTTTTAAGCAGAGAAAGTGGAGCCAAGGCATACTAGAATTCTTTTTATAATAACTGAAAAAATGTGTTCTGCATAAATTTAACAAGAGTGTGCGCGCGCACACACATAGACAAACATCATCCCACTTGATTTCATGTTTGTTTCAATAGAAATATTTGTAGCATTTATTATCATTGTTTAGCATCTTCTTAGATTAATTTCTTCATAGAACAGAAAAGCAGTCCTAATGACCATATGGTTCCCAATTGTTTCCATGTGATTACATGTCTATTGTATATGTGTGAATTCTAAGTGCCATCTTTTTTGTGGAGCTGACCACTGTTCTATTTCTGCTGAATGCCAATGCAAGTTTTTGTACAATTTACTGTAGCTGATTTACCTCTAGAACTAAAAGGCTTCAAACTATATGTTTGATGCAGTTAAGTGTGGAAACAAGAAGTCGTGCTTTCATATATCTTTTCCAAAATATTTTATGTTAATCGAATTTGATAACGTTTATGTACCAATATACAAATGTTACCTATATATTAAGCTCATTCACTTGTTTGATCGATCATCAATATTCCAGTAGGATTATAAAAGGCCCTTCTTATCGTGGAGACATGGATGGCTCTGAAATCATACAAAGCACCCTACCACCGCTGTACAGGTTAGATATAGCATACATCTGCATGGAGTTTAAGTTGTATATGTCCTTAATTTTTGTCTTTGCACTGAAATCAGTAAGTTGCTCGGCCTATTGCTATATTTAGCTGAGCTCTTTGATCTGAATAGTTTTGTAAGGATTGAGTTTAGTTGAATTGTGATTGTCAAGGAATGCTGTCTATACTTAGCTCATTGGAGAAGTGTATGAACACATTCACACTTTCTAAAGGAGTGTGTTTTTGGGGCTTGTATCGCCTGTATTAGGTGGTTAGAAAATAAAACTAGTTTCACATTGGCTATATAGACTTATAGTTTAAGGGGTATACATATATGCTTAGTAGATGTGTAACATTGGAGATGAATTTTGTTATAACAATGATTGTCAACTCATATGCATACGCCAAGAGCCCAAGATTGAATATTGAGTCTAGTTGCATTGGTATAAGTTGCCAAAATATAACATATCATACTGGCAGTTTAGACACAGATTGCATCTCTAGAATAGAACTCGAACATATGTGAGTCAAGAGTGCAATGTACAAATATGGGTTTGTATGCATAAAACATTAAAGATTACTTTTGTTACAATAGTTCTATGTTTTCACGAATCACCCGTATTTCAAAATTTATGGTTCTTTACTTTAAGTTTGTTTAATCAAAGAAGTGGTCCTCTTATTCAATGGAAGGAATTATTTCCACGGCATCCACAAGGATGATTTGGGATGTCATTCTTTTTGATAAAATAGTTCAAAAGGTATTAGTAGTCAAACTGATTTGCTATGTAAGCAGTGTGAGTATTTTCCATTTTGTTTTGCATGATTTGTTAAAAGATGCCAATCAAGACATGTATGCAATTTAGGTAGAGTTGCCAACTAATGCTTATAATCAATGTTTGTTCTTGAATGAGGTAGGAAATTTTGGTTGCTGATTAATTAAAATGTTAGCAGTTGATTGGTTGAGGACTTTATCTTATTGTCAGTTGACAGTTTATCTTTGCTACTTTATACCTGAAAAGAGAGACTTTTACTTGCATACTTTGGTCACAACCTGATAGCATACACCAATGTATTTTAAATTAGTAAATGATACCAATACAGAATAGTGTCTCGTTGCTATCCTATATGATTACCATCCACAGTCCTCAGCGGCTCAGTCTATACTTGGTAAAAATAAATTTGAGAAAGTCCATCCCTTTTTGTTTTCTACTAAGATAATGTTGCGAATGGGATCAGTTGTGACTTTTCATTTCATATAGGTGGGTGTTATTGAAGATCATAAATTTAACTATTATGAAATGATTTAAGTGCTCAGTTAGACGGAGAACAAAGGGTCAGAATGATAAAGAAACACAGAAAACTGTGAAAGTATTTGAAAAGTGGCATACCGGATAGCATGTACAGTTTTTTTGTTGTTGTATAAGATGGTTGGTGATGACTGATGAGACAAGGATTCATAATACAATAAAGATAGCGTGGATGAGATTAGGTTATTCAATAGAATAAAGAAAGCATGATTTAATGCTACTAAACTATTTACCTATGCGACAATGAGAGTAAAATTTCAGCTCTTAATTGTTTTTTTTATCAGTGTCGAAAAGTTGAATATTTTTTACAGAAAGGAAAGCAAAAGATCTTCACTCACCTCAACTCTAGTACTGGTTGATATTTACTGATCAATTGCATTTTATAGTCTCTCTAGTTTTGGGAATCAAGATAGGGCTATCCTCAGTTTAGTTAAGAGTAACATTTGTAATTGTGAGAGGGTCAGTGGTGGTTTTTTTTTTCAAAAGTTAGGTGTAAAGAAATTGTTGAATCTTCAGAATGAAATTAAACTATTATTTACGTTTCTTTCATACTTTTAGTCAAAATGATTAGACTTGTTATCATTTTTTACTTTGTCATGTATTTAAAATGTTTTTTTTGTCTTTTCTTTTCTTTCAGTGTTGCATGGTGTAAAAGTTTGCTTTGATCAGAGATTCCGTCCGGTACGTTGGAATTCTGGCCATTTCGATCCGGTTCCGACGGTGACCGGGACGGAATTCAATGGATAATGTTAGCAGCAAAAATTGTGTAAAAAAAACCAAGTACCTTCATCAAGAAAGAGCGCGGTCATTGAGGAAGATGAAGTTGAGCAGGATGAAGTCATCTAAGGTTATGATACTAGAACATGAGTTTGGTGTTTGGCGAGAAGCGCTTGACAGAGAAGTAAAAACCACACGAGGAGAAGCGAGGAGAAGAAGGGGGGCTTTGTTTTCAATATCCAAGTGGGCTTGGCTCTTTTTAGCTAATAATTTGTGTAGAATAAATTGTATAACTAATTTATATAAAAAATAATAGATTTAATAAGTTCTGTAAAATAATTGTATGTACGAAGTTTGCACAGTTTTCATTAAAACATATATTTTGTATGTAATTGAAAGTATATATAATAATTTATGTTAGTATTGAACATTCATTATTCATTAAGGTATTTAGCTATATACATTGAATAAACTACTGGAATTTTTGAAATAGCCGAACGGAACCGAAATTTTAAAAATTATCATAGTTGGAACGGAAACGGAAAACAGAATTTTAAACCTTCTGTAACATATAGAATTGTGTTAAAAATAGATATAAATTGATACATCATACTTGGAAAGATCACCGTTTTGTCAGTTTTCTTATTTATGAATAAAATTTTGCATTCTAAGTAACAGATTTACCATTCTTAACTATAGTTATTCAGGAAAAGAAGTATTATTTAAACTGATTAACCTACAGTTAGTTTCAGGTTTGAGCTGCGGGCTGCAAATGAGTATATTACCTTGACTTTCCTGGACAAACTGATACAAAATCTTTCTCTGGAGGTATTATTCTATTTACCTACTTTTTTTTTACTTATTATTTCGAGTGTTCGGTTTCTTGCTTATTTTTCTACTACATGCATACCCTTTTCCAGCAATACAGTTAGGTGAGGTCAGGTAAGTAACCACATATATACAAAGAGCTATTTTACACTTTAACGCAGACAACCAGAAATCAATCAATGTAAGCAAATCCTGATATACTACAACGAACTGAGAGTAAATATAGGGAACTTACATATATATGAACTGAAATTTATTTACATAAACAAGCATATATACAAAAGAGGTGTGGTTTGTACACAGGTAGCAGAAGAAGAAATTATTGCAAAGAGATGTAATGCTCAAAGTCTAGTATATGACTATATGTAAACCTGAAAGTAAGTGGAAAAATAACAGAGACTAGCTGAGCTTGCAAGTCTAACTGCGGAAGCAAGCTACAAGCTTAATCTCTCTTCGCTTTACCCTCTGACTCTTTCAAAAGTAACCGCAACTAACTGTATTAAACAACATCCTTAAGTTTAGAGAGGTGAATTCCGGGGATCTCTGTAAAATCCCACTGGTTAAAATTCCCTCTCACTGAAAAAAAAAGACCCATCTATAGCAACTTAGAAAAATCTTCATGCCTGACTCTGTAGATCCTTAGAACTTATGAAAGTGCCATGAAACCCATATGGAACTCTTGATGGCAACTTCACAGACGCTTCAAGTCTCATATCTGATGCATTCACAATTCTAAGTTCCGACTCTGTAGTCTCTTCATTATGCACAAAACATAAAATATAACCGTCATCTTCCTTTAACGAACTTGAATCTCTTGGGACAAAGTATGGCTCCCCACCATAGCAATTACCCCCATAGATAAACTTTCTCACTTCACCGGTAGATAAATCGACTTTAGCAAACCCAGAAACTTTAGGCCATGGCTCTGCTATCGCCAAATAGGCATATCTACTCTTTCTTCCTAGTTTGTTTCTGTTAACCATTCCTGCTTCCAAATTCACCTGCTCTGTTTCAGATATTATAGCTTTACGAGTAGATTTACCTGTTTTTGGATTAAGTCGAATTTCAGATAAAACGCTTTTCAAACTCTCATCGCAGTCATTAAATATCGAATCTGCTGGTGTCATGCAAGAGCCAACCACCACCACTTCGCCCGTCTCTTCATCTTCCCAAGAGTTCCATAAATGAAAGCAGAAGCAGTCAGGTACTTCTACCCACTTCATTTCACTTGCATTTTTAGTGTATTTTGGTAAAATTCCGAACCTCGAAACCTTCTCTTTATCGTAAACAACCGGAGATCCTCCTCTGATCATCTCCTGCAACTTAAACACCACCTGCTGATCCGGCACTATAACGAAATTCTCCGTTATAGCAAAGTCGTGCATCATCGTAGGCTGCTCTAGTTCAATCTCAATGTCTTCAGATTTCTCCCCATTGGGCGAGAATCTGAAGTACTTCAGGTAAGGCTTCTGAATAACATCGTAGCTAAGCGCAAACATTTCTTTGGTAACAGGGTCTAGTTTAGGATGAGCAATCATAGCTGAATCGAGCTCTCCATTAAAATCATACCTCCCTACAGTTTCCAAATCGCCTGAACTCGTGATTCTTACTTGATAAGGCAAATCGTCTTCTGACATAGCAAGCAATCTATCATTGAAATAGATCAATCCAGCATTAGCTACTCCAGTTCCATTGCTGTGATCAACTAACCCGAACATCCCTCTTGCATAAAACAGCATTAGTCTCGCTATTCCTGAATGACCGTGTAGTTCTCCAATAGCTTTAGGGAAGACGGGCCTTCCAATAGCCTGTTCTTGAACCAACCGCTCTGTTTCAGTGTACCTGCAGCAGTAGGAAGCCTTTCCATTTTTTATGCTTACTGCATGCACCATTCCATCTCCATCAAAGAAATGGTGCCCTGCTACGGGTTCGAAGAACGGGTTGGCCCCATTACGGAGGTAGACCCCGTTGACAAATGGTGGGATTCTTCCTTCAACGGGGAGGTTGTGGTGGGGTGGCTGTTCGGGTACGGGTGCGAAGTTGCCGGATATTTGGATTGACGGGTCGGACGTTTTTGGCAATGGGAATGGTTTTTCTAGGGTGTTCGATATGAAGGAATCTTCTATAGTGTTTAGAGCTTTTGCCATGGCTTGTTGGAATATGTTCCATTTGGTTTTCGGGTTTGGTTTCAGTTTTCGGGTTTTGGGTATTGTTGATGGAGTTGTGATTGGTTCTTTGATTAGGGGTGTGGGATGGTATGGTGGCAGAGATTGGGTTGGGATGTTTTGTAAGGAGTTGGATGAAGATGAACATTGAAATTGAGATTTTGGTAATGATGATGATGATATTTGATGTTTTCTTGAATGTTTAAATTTGTTGGGTTGAAAAATTGAGTTGCTAAAAGCTATAGAAGCCATTTGAACAGAAACTATGATCAATATGTATAAGTCTGGAAAGTAAAGAAGAAGAGAAATGTTTTCTTTTTTGTGTGTATAGAGAGTTAGTGAGCTGAGTGATTGGTTTTGAGAATGAAGAAGTGTATATTTATAGAGTTGGGCGAATGTGGGCGAAAACGTTATTGTAAGCCTTGTCAAATAGAAGACCCACGTGGTCGGCTATGAGAGGGTTCATATTTAGTAGTTTGATTATTTTCTAAAGCCTAGATTAAATTTATTAATAAGACTCAGGTTTCTACTTAGTGTCCCCACTTTCTTAGTCTGTCTCCCTACATTTTGTTTGCTTGATCGGCAAATTACTGATTATAACTGATTATTAATTGTAGTATTAATTGTTTGCCTAACTACCTCATGTCAAAGAAGCTTACAAATAGGTTAGGGTGTAGAAATTTTCTTATAGGAACCCAAAATGTGCTTAATATAGTGATAATACGTGGGGAAGTGTGCTTAAAATATGCTTAGGCTTGTGGAAATCACAGGTCAGGTGAAATATTAGTACTTAATGACACCTATTCTTCGGAGACAAATCAGCTTGCTTGGAAATTTTAAAAATTAGAATATATCCTCTTTCCAGGATGAATGGATTACTTGATCAAATCCGATAAGATCTTAATTTTTAATACCATTTTATCCAAAGTTCATTAAGTTTAAACACGATGTCCATACACCCACTTGAACGAAAGTTGTCTTCTCACATTGTAGACCTGGGCAAAATCAAAACTCTTGTTCTTCCACTTTTAGTCTCCTTACCCTAAAATAGAAGCTAGTTAGGCATACTATCACTTACATGCCATAACCATTGAATGATTTTATTGTGTATTTGGTACTCTTTCCATTATTTTTTATACCTCATGAAAATACTCTTATCAGTTTAGCATATTCTTCTTTGTATCTTATTTATTGCATTATTCATGTGTGTTCTGTATTTCCTATATAATATATAACAGAGTGCACGAAATGTATGATAATTGATAAATATAAAAGTAGCAATAGCTTTTCTTTATTAAACTTCAATTCCAGTGCTGAGGACGGAGGAGTTTAAGTTTATATGTTTAATATTTCTTAACAATAAAAATAAGGACAAATTTTAGTTATAGAAACTCAAAAAAAAAGCCCATTTTAAGTTTAGGCTTCGTTTCAAACTTATTATGAAAATGTCTTTTTTTTTTCATTATTCAGTCTTTTGTACATGTGCACTTTGAAAGTGCATATGTACAAATTTGTGCATGCGCATTTTCAAAGTGCGCATATACAAAAGGTTGAATATGATAAACGAGACCTATTTTTATAGTATATTTGAAACGAAAGCCTAAACTTGAAAGAAGTTATTTTTGGTAGACAATAACTTAAATTTGTCCTTAAAATAAATAGAATAGGCAGGAGTTACCCTAAGTAGAAATCAATTGCATGAATGTCCATCTCAAACCTTTCACCGTCCACGTAGTTAGCAATAAAAACTAAGCAAAAGAAACTTCAGTTATCTCAACGCGCTTCTTAGATTTTTTTTACTTTTAAGACTCTTTCTCCTGCCTTTTTAAGTTCTTGATAAAAAGTAAGCACTCTTCAGCTTATTTTTTTATTTCTCAACTGAAAAAAAAAATGCTTTAGAGACTAATAGTGGTCCTCATATGCACTTAATCTATGCAGTATTAAAAGATAACCTGTTTTAGCCACTTAACGACTTTTCATAGGACGATACTCTCTACGTGGAACACCTGTATTTGCTATGTATTATTCAGTCTTCACTTTCCTATTATTCTTTTGATCCTCGCCTTTGGTGCGCTTTCTATTTTAAGCGATGTGGGGTTTTAGGCGGTGGTGCCGCGTGTACTTGGATTTCAATATCAATAAATCGATATTTGTTTACGGGTATAATAGATCATAAAGTGTATAAATCATAATATTCCTATGGTCTTTAGTACAAAACCAAAAAGTTTTGTTAATTTAAGTGTATATATGTAACTGAAGAAAATGACTGAAGATTATAACTTGATAGGTGACCTTCCACGTATGCCTAATGCATGACATAATCATAATTAAACTCGCGTTGTTGTATTAGTGAGGAGACTCGGTTACTTGTCGGAAATTCATATAACAAGAGTGACTCATTTTTTCAAAATAAATTATTGATATTATGTAGTTAAGAATACTCTTATATGTTTTTGTGCGTCACCCATTACGTTATCAAGTGCAACTGTTTTGAATTTTTTGATGTCATGTAATATCAATTTTATTTACTCTAGGAATCCTGATACTGCTGGTTTTTGGTAAGAGATTATGTAATCGTACTATCTTGTGATGCATAGGAAGCTTAACCATATTTTGCACAGATCTTAAGAGAAATATAATGATTGTTTTAGTTTCATTTTGATTATAAGTAAAAGAAAAGGAAAAAGAAGAACTATTCTTTGCCCCTAATTTATTGGTGAGATATACCTTGATATCACAATACATTTCAGTAGGTCATTGACAAATGATTATTTTTGGAGCTATCATGGTGCTTTGACCAGCTGCCATTTAGGTAATTTTATTAACTTTTTTATTTATTTTAAATTTTAAATTTAATTATTTGAGCTCAATTATATTGTGTTAGATGAAGTTATCATTTTAAGCAAATCTAACTTCTAAGTGCATATCCCATTTATTTGGGATCACTCTGTCATTGACTTGTTGTGTGGTTATTATGTTACATTGTTGTGTGGTTATTATCTTACACAGAATTATTTGGTATATATAAATCCATGATGCTTTGCTTATTAGGTAACTAATGTTATTCATCAAAATTTTGTATTTAAAATCTGAAACTGCGCCTAACTATTTGAATCATAGATCAGCTGAACCTATCCAGAAAATCTTCATAATTTGATTGCAAGATCTTGTATAAGTATGTCATTATACTATATACTATAAAAAATACATCTACTTATTATTTTTTCTTTCTTTTTCTTTTTTTATGAAAACATCCTCATTTATCAACCACACACACTTCAATTGGTTATAAATGGCTGTGATATACAATATATTTGTAATCTTTTAACCAATTGTGATCGAATATTATCATTTGGTAATTATAATTTTTAGTATGAAGGTAGCCTAGATCAAAAAATATAGTGATCAGAATATGGTATGCATGTGATACATTGTGAGCATGATAGTATGTCTTATGGGTTTAATTTTCTTGGTCCCTTAACTATACACATATATACACATAGGTGCCATGTTCATTGATCATCATCACATGAAGCAGAAATTAACTCCACAACATGTATACAGTTGATAAGATTTAGACATTATGGATTAAACCAACCCAATTTATTCTACTATTCTTTTTTGACCATTCAATTTACAGAAATGTAGCTAAATATTTAATAATTAGAGTTAGCTATTAATAAGCATATAATTAATTTGAATTGCGTCTTCAGTAATCATGGAGAAGGTATGATTTGATAGATCTTGTGTATTTCTTTAAATGATTGGCACGAAGTCCTAATGTGTCGTCTATTTCTTCTTATCATTTTTAAAGCTTGTTAAGTATTTGTTTATGCCTTAATCATCGAGTTCTGTAATTTCTTTATGGTATCATTGTGATGTAGAGAACAGCACAGTTCATTGTGGTCCTTCTAGATCATGTGGTTTCACTTCACTGCAGAAAACTAGTTTATTAATACAGGTATTTTGCATTATGGTTGAATATTAATTATGCCTTAATAATGTTCTAAATATTGAATTTAGGATTAAGTTTTAGCTACAAAATATTCAAATAAAAGTGGGGAGAGAAGACAATATTTATCTGTAGTAATTATGTGAATTGTGTTGTATTTTACTTAAGATTTTAAACTTGACTAAAATCAAATGCTATGATAATTTTAAAAACCAGCATTTCTAATGTTTGGTACAACGCAACAAGGAATAAATCTTTATATTACTCATGATTTTGTACCTGGGTAAAATAAATTGCCAAGGCAATTTAAAAGAATCACATTTTTTAAAAAATCATATCACTAGAGCTAGTGCCTATACTTAGCAAAATTTGCAATGTGTGTGAGTTCGAATTAAGATCTCTAATAACAAATCAAACTATATGTTTTACGGTCAACAATGGTCATTAGCTAGGAAATTATAATGTTTTCTAATAAGAAATATCAATTGTAATTGGTAACATTAATTTCACTTGTTAGCACTAGTATAAATCTCAGGTACGTATATCTAATAGTTAAATATATCTATCTTTAATTTAATAAAATTTAATGGAGTATGTATGCTATAAGTGTAAAAGCTTCAGTGATCGCTTCACCTTTATTTGAAGCAGTCTTGTTACTAGTATTAGATGTAAAATTGATAGTCAATTTTGTTGATGAGTGGTTGAGAAATGAGTGATGGCGGAGGCCGCAAACTGATGTATGATTTCGTTAATAAATGATCATGAAGGTATACTATTTAGTGTATTTGTGAAATTTCAAAAATACACTGTGGGAATATTATTGTGGATTGAATTTAGTAGAGATAAAACATGAAGGATGACCCCAGCAGAAAAACATGAACCTTGCATGAACCAACCATATCTTAACTGAAAATGAACCAACTGTCAAAACATCTCATGCCTGTTTTTTTTTTTAACAAACTTTCAAGCCCAAGAAGTGGCAAATCATGAAGCCACCACCAACTTTTAACAAACTAAAAAATAAATAGAAAATATTCCGCTACGAACTTTACTAATTGTACAGGTTTATAGATATATGTATTAGGTCAATGCCACAAAGTAGAAAAAAAATTAAGGAGCATGGACATGGAGAAGTTTATTCTCATGAGACTGTAGCAACAATGTTGCAAGTTGAACATTGTACGCCTTCATACTCAATTATGAGTCCGAATTTAATAGGTTTCAGTGAAGATATTCCTTGTTATTTTCAAGAAAAAATCCTCTAAATCAATAGTTCCAATGAGCTGATTCAATCATTGGAAACATTTTCATATCATTTGATTTAATTTAATTAATGGTTATTAATGATGCTGGTGGAGTAGTTTTTATTATGTTTCCATTCACCAAACCGATGTGGTCGTATCCAGTCCATCCGCTGTTTGCATATGAGTTAATCAATCCCTTCTAACAAAAAGAAGAGCGTGTTTGTGAACAAATTGAAAGAGCGTGTTTGTGAACAAATTGAATTAGTATGATGTGGAGTAGACATTAACTAAGTATGATATACCATCATTTCAGTGCTAAAAGTGAGATCTTGATCATACTTATTTGAATCATTAGAATAAGATATATCATCGCTATTAGTCGAGTCATCGAAGTTTCTCGAATCATTTTTTGAATTATTGTACACAAAATTGTATCCGGACATTGTTGGAAATAATACAAGGAAGAAAAAATAAGAATGTTTTGAAACGAGCATGAGATGTTAGAGTTTATATAGTGAATTTATTGGATGTAAATTTTACGTCCGACTTAATGTACTTATGCCCAACGTAAAATCTACGAATTAGGAATCCTCTTCATTTTGAAGTGGCAAAATTCTCACAGAGGAACCGCCGACGTAATATTTATGGCGTACGTAACATTGTTATGACAGACGTAAATATTCGCGAACGTTGTTCGTCCAACTAGCCTCTTGTCTACGAACGCATTCGAAATTCATTGTAACAACCCGTATATTTGAACCATTTAAATTGACAATAATCCACACATGTCAACTTAAATAATACAAAACACGAATCATTATGGGATTATAAATACATAAATGTAAATGAGAATCAATAAAACATCACAGACACAGAACAGTCACAGAATAATGCAGCGGAAAATACATCGTCATAATAGCAGTTCATGAAGCTACTACAGAAAGTACAACAATGTCTCAACATAAAGTGACTGAGAGAAAATACATAAATGTCCAACAAACTAGTACATCAATACTAGAATGGAAATAAACTGATAAAAATAAATGCTAAGTCTTCAGCATCTTCAACCAACCTTGATCAGCAACTGGATAGCTTCAGACTGACCCGAGCATATACAAAAGAAACACTCGAGTCAGGACTCAAAATCTTATGCAAGATAATCAAGTGCAAGGAATAAAGTCCATAACTCAAAAATGAATAAATAACATCTCCAAGGGTCCGATAAACTATCTATATATATACAATAGAATACGATATGTAGATAATGTCTAATCAGTAAAGTACGATATTAAAATAGCGTTAAGGCGTTACCATAATCCCCCTTAACACATTTTTATAATGACATAGTCTATACAGAACCGTAAGCCCACCGTAAACTAGTGGTTATCAGAGGGTACTTCATAGGTATAACACAAAACAAATCGTAGTAGTCGCGAATAGGATAATCAGTATGACAAGGTACATGAGGCGAGACCAAGTAGGATACTACTAGTTGCGTGATCCGGACTGATGTTGAGCATAGCCAGCAGCTACCTCAACATCGCGAAACAACACTCCCAAATCAAGGGGTGCACCCAAATCGAATCACATAAGTAATAGATATGGTATCGAAGAAGTGTGTCCGCTAGAGGTGGCGAACCTCAATGGCCCGGCGCGGCTCCTGTTTTAGTCATGTCAGGGGTCATCCAATATCGTTCTCTTTCTTCAGTCAACGCGTTCACCAAACCATCCACTTCATTCTGGATCAACACTCTGCGAATATTAGTTATTAAAGTGGTTTTCGGTATCGACAGAGAGTATGTGCATATCCGATTCCGGTCTCTTTAATAACTACGTATTTATTACCCGATGGTCGTTTAAATTAAAAGTTTAAGCAAATCAAAGTCCAAAAGTCAAGTTGCAAATTTGACTTTCAAAATTTGACATTTCACAATTCAATTTATTTCAAATATTTAAAATCATATTTTCAAATGAAATTTTAGTTCAAACATTTGGGTTAGCAATATAATTAACTATTAATTCAAGTTCAATTTAATAAGATCTAAATTTCACTTATTAAATTTAGTTCATAATCAATGGATTCAATTTAATGGTCAATTTAGTTCAAAATCATTAAATCAAATTCTATTCATTTCAATTCATATTTTCATTCATCATTATAATAAATATAATCATAAATTCGATTAAATCAATTCCATTAACTAAATTCTTTTTCATCAAAATAGCTTCATTTGATTTATTTACTAAATCCAATTAAATTTCTATTTAAAGAAATCCAATTTCATTTATTTGGTTCCATGATTTACATAACACAAATAAGTTTATTTACGAGTTTCAAACCAACTCAATTCATATTCAAGTTTCCAATATCATGATTTAATTAATTCATTAAGTTTAAAATCATTTTAAATTTAAATTATCACTAAATTAAATCCACAAAACTTTAGTTAGTTTTATATTCCACTTAAGTCAAATTTCACTTAATCTCAAATTAAATTTATAACAAGTTCCAAATCTATTTAATTAAAAACCGTGTTTAAATCTTAATCTAACAAATCTAATAAATTTGAAATTATTAAATCTTAAAATTTTACTAGTTTCTAAATCTCATTTCAATTATTCAACTTACTTAACTTTAAATTTTCCTAAGTCAAATTACAAATTTTCTCAAATTAAATTTGTCAATTCATTTTATTCAATTAAATAAATTCATTAATTCGTTTCAATTAAATCCATTAATTTATTTCAATTAATCCATTAATTTATTCCAATTAAATCCATTAAGTTCGTTACTTAATTTCAAAACAAATTGTTAAGTTCATTCCTTAATTTCAAATAGATTTCAATTTCAAAATGATTTTGTTGACCAATCGGGTTTCTTATTTTAATTATCTATCCTAGGCCAAGTTGTTTAATTGGGTATTTATCATTTCAACCCAATATCATTCAATATAAATCGTTCAGGTCTATCATTTCAACCCATAGTGATTCTAAACTAACAAGCAACTTGCAATTCAATTAAATATATAAACGATGTAAATTCAAATAAGCACAAAATACTTGCATGGAATTTCACTGTCATTTCATGTAAATCAATGGTTATTTCTATTTAAATATTTAACACATCATATAACAAATTTAATTTATTTCGTGAATTAAACATCGTCATTTCATGTGATTCAATTAACAATTTAATCTTAACACATTCAATCTTAACATAACAAATTAAGTGTCACAATTATTTACTGTAAACTAACATCACATCACAATTTAACACGTTAGATCTAATCAAACAATACATGGTGTCAATTTAACAATTTAAATACTAACAATATTCAAATTTTAACTTGTATAGCAATTAACAGTTTATGTGAACAATTTTAACATCAACCATTTAACATCCAAATTAATATTAATAACATCTATCACTTGATTATCATAGCATAATAGATCGAGTCGTGAATGAAATATTCACCTTGCGTGGTTAGAGAAGATGACGGCGAAACACGAAAACAAATAGACTAGATAGACGACACAAGCACGAAGACGAACACGAACTGTAATTCAAACAAAAAGATCATTCAACAATAGTTTAGTACAATGTATATATCGATTGTATATATATAAACCATACCAAACAACTAGATGCAAATAAGGTAGATGGAAGCCTAGGCCTGAGATCCCGGATCAGCTACAACTGTCAAACAAGCGAAACAACGTATGAGATACTGTAACCCTTGTTTATTTATATACTAAAATATATGTAAAATGTAACTTTACAAAACTATATATATACAACATTTTTCTAAAAAACTAAAACCCATTTTTAGAACAAAATATAAATCTGTAACTTATAAAACTATTTAAAATCAAAACTGTATATATATTCATTTACAAAATGGCAGTGCAGGGGAGAGTCGGCTGCAGCCAAGGCGAGGCATTCGGGTTTGGTGGCGGCATCGGGTGGTTGCTGGTAGGGTGGGGTCGAGCGGTTGCTGGTAGGGTG
Organism: Allium fistulosum; assembly: GCA_030737815.1. Taxonomy (NCBI): domain Eukaryota; kingdom Viridiplantae; phylum Streptophyta; class Magnoliopsida; order Asparagales; family Amaryllidaceae; genus Allium; species Allium fistulosum. Next base: position 75,969,282 of record CM060908.1, on the reverse strand, counting down.
GGTCGAGCGGTGGCTGGTAGAGTGGGTCGAGCGGTGGCTGGTAGAGTGGGTCGAGCGGTGGCTGGTAGAGGGAGTTGATGGAGCGGGTCTTGTTCGCCAAAGGCGCGGTGGGGCGGACATGGGCAGTGGAGGGCGGACGTGGGCAGTGGAGGCGGACGTGGGCAGTGGAGGGCAGAGTTCCATTTGCTGGGTGGAGTTCCATTTGCTGGGTGGAAGACAAAGAAATAAAAGAGAATTATGCAGAGGAGGAAGAAAAAAGCTACGTACCAGAAAAGTTAGAGATTTGCAAACGAACAAAAGAATGCTCTGTGTACCAGGTATATACAGAGATGTCTAGAATCCAAGGGTCACAATATTAACTTTCTTGGTAACCGCTGTGGCTATTGGGTTTCCTAGAAAGCTGAATGGTCAATAGTCCCTTAGAATTCTGAACGATGAGACAGTTGGGTACCGGTTTGGGCTGCGTAACGGACCGGTTTATACTCCGTTAAACAATTGTAACTTGCACCGCCGAACTTCGATTAACACAAATAAATATACTGTTTTGATCAGCACGATGAGGCGAACACAACGGTATGAAGATATTGATAATTCGACCCTGTTTGCGAAATTGTTAATTACAAATTAAACCATTCGCTCGCGCGAACAATTTTACTAGCAATTAAAAGCGGAATTTGATGAAACGAATTTGCGCCGACATGATCAGAATATTTTTCGTATACAACATTGTGAAAAATATTTGGATTCGAACAATAGACAATTTACACCTAGAATTCAACTAATATGTAAATGCGACGAACGAAACTAATTTCAATATTTTTCGACGAAATTTGGCGTACGCCTATGTCTATCTAGATGCATTCCAAATGTGAAGTTTGGATGGCAACGGAAGTTGTTTGTGAAAATTCGAATTTCAACACTAAATAACGATTTTAAAAATTTTAAACTGGGTCTGAATTTTAAGGTCGTTTCATTCTCTCCCACTCAAAACTTTTCGTCCTCGAAAAAGAACGATGTAATGAGTAGAAGAATAGATAGAAGAGATACGATGGATATAGAATAGATTATCGAATAAAATATAGAATATAGAATAGAGTTTACCTTCAAAAAACAATTCTGGATTAGAATCCCGAATACTCTCCTCGGTTTCCCAAGTACAGTCACGATCATCGGGACTCCATTGGACTTTGACTAGGCTAACAGATTTCCTTCTAAGCTGCTTCGTATCTCTATCAACTATATGAAGTGGTCTCCTTTCGATAGTCAAATCTGGCTCAATATCTACTTCATCTAACTGAGCAATAGGAATGGTCATGGATGGATCATGCACGACTTTCCGGAGATGTGAAACATGGAATACGTTGTGCACGCCCTCAAACTTTTCTGATAATGCGACTCCATATGCTAGTGTACCAATCCTCTCGGTGATAGTGAATGGTCCAACAAATCTAGGAGCGAGCTTCCCTCTTCGGCCAAATCGAATAACATTCTTCAAAGGTGATACCTTAAGAAATACCTCATCTCCAACTTGGAATTCCAAATCCCTTCTCCGCCTATCTGCATAGCTCTTTGCCTATCTTGTGCGGTCTTCATCTTCCTTCTGATCTCATTAACCTTCTCGGATGCTTCCATAATCATATCTGGACCAAGAACTAATCGATCTCCAGGCTCAATCCAACAAGCTGGCGATTTGCATGGCCATCCATATAAAGCTTCGAACGGTGCCATATCGATACTCGCCTGATTATAAAGATGGTTAAATTTCAATTCAAATTTACTTGTTCAAATTGAAATTTTTGATTTACCTGATAACTGTTATTATAAGTGAATTCAACCAAATCGAGATGGTCTTCCCAAGATCCACCGAAATCAATAATGCAAGCTCGGAGCAGATCCTCCAAAATCTGATTTACCCTCTCAGTTTGGCCATCTATTTGAGGATGATAAGCTATGCTCAGATTCAGTTTAGTGCCCAAGACGTCCTGAAATGCCTTCCAGAATTTACTAGTGAATATAGGATCTCGATCGCATACAATACTAGATGGAACTCCATGAAGTCTAACAATCTCTCTCATATAAATCTCGGCCAAACTCGAAGCAGTACGAGTGGTCTTAACAGGAATAAAGTGAGCAGATTTGGTCAACCTATCAACAATCACCCATATACTCTCGTTACCTTTTCTGGTCCTCGGTAATCCATCAATGAAGTCCATAGAAATCTGATCCCATTTCCAACACGGAATCTCTAGGGGTTGAAGTAAACCGGCAGTCCTCTGGTGTCGGCCTTGACTTGTTGGCAAGTGGTGCATCTACTGACATATATAGAAATATCTCTCTTCATCCCACTCCACCAATATAAATGCTTCATATTTCGATACATCTTAGTGACACCAGGGTGAAATGAAAGTGATGACTGATGGTTCTCTCTAAGCACTTCCTGTCTCAATCCATCGACATTAGGAACACAAATACGGTTGCCGATCCTCAGAACTCCATTACCATCTACCTGTGCTCCCACTTTACTGTCGGCATTTCAAACTCTACCAAGAACTAACTCCTTCATGCGATAGAGCAAGGTGTCCTCATATTGCTTAGCTTTGATGCGATCCATAAGAGATGGGGATATAACAAGCTGAAATAGCATGCCTTCAACAAGATTACAACATGACAATGCTTTGCTGCGGCTCAAAGCGTCGGCTACAACATTTGCTTTCCCAGGAGTATAATTGATGTCGAGATCATATGCAGCTAAGAATTCGAGCAATCAGACCTATCTCTGGTTCAAATCCTTCTAAGAGAAGATATACCTCATGTTACCCCGCCTTTTGGCAATGCCGTGACACCAAGAGCTTGATTAGAATTCAGCAACAATTCGTCTTGGAGATCGGTTACACAAAGGCTCGCTATGGATATCGATGAACTCTGTCCAAGTCCAGATCGAGCCACGATTAACAAGATATAACAATTGAAGCCTGGGAAGCCAACTTTCCAAGTTTCAAGACAATCCGAGTTCGTGCGCTCAACCCATGATCGATACAAAGTAAAGGAGGTCCCCTTGATTCGAATCCAGAGGCGAAGCTTATGATCGAATCAATCAAGTGGCCGAGCTTCGTATCCATCGACAAAATCCTTTGTTCGAATCCATCGGCCTAGCTTTAGTTCGAATCCATTGGACAGCCTTTGTTCGACTCCATCGAACTCCCTCTGTTTCGAATCCACGAAACATAACCCTGCTTCGAATCCATCAAGCAAGCCGTGGTTCGAATCCATTGAACCGGTCCCTGCTTCAAGACCATCCTCACTTCGCATCCGTCCAGTGACTTAGCTTCGAACCTATCCTGCTATGATGACTTCGAATCGGTAGGCTATGGTGTAGCACGATCGATACGAACAAGCGCACATTCGAAGCCATGAGCGAATGAAGATCTTCGAATCCATTAGGCCAGGTCAACTAGGATCACGGAGTCGACCTAGTCAACACGGAGTGGAAAGCGGATCGATACGAAGAAAGTGCGCCACGTCAACAATGCCATCGCGAAGCCATCGATTCGACCCTATCGATTCGAAGGGGATCGATTCGAACCAAGCTGATCAACCGGAAATGCAATCTTGAATCGATCATAACTCGAGATCTACAAGTCCAAATGCTATGAAATTTTCACAGTAGCTTGAGCACATGTTGAAGAATGTTCATACCAAATTTCAGCCCGATTGGACAAATTCTTGATCGATTCGAATGGACTTCGAATCGATCCCAAAGTGGGCCCGGATCTCCAGAAAGCGGGCATGGGCCCCCTCACGTGCCAGAACTGGTCTCCCCTCGATTTAGGCGAAATATCAGCCTCCTACGCCTATAAATAGAGCCCCTGGTCATTCGGAAAAGGGGTCAGACAATTCTAAGAGCTAAATAGCGCCCAGACTCTGCCAGATTTACACCAAAATCACCACGGTTGTCTTAAATTCAGACTTAGCTTACAAAGCCAGTTGTACTGCGTCATAAGAAATTGTAATCTTCGAGTGTCGAGCAATAAAATCATCAAACTTCATAGTGGACGTAGGCTACAAAGCCGAACCACTCTAAATCGCTTGTCTTTGCACTTTACATTTCTGTTATTTGGAGTTTTTGTTAGATAATCCTCAGTTTTAATTTTCATTCTACGCGTTTATCACTTCAAACACTTCCGAAGAGTGTTGTGCCCATTTTTGGTACAAACACCGCAAGGACTTATGGTCTGTGAATAATTCGAATTTTGTTCCCAAAAGATGGTGCCTCCATAATTTCAAAGCAAATACAACTGCTAGAAGCTCTAAATCATGAGTTGCATAGTTTACTTCATGGGTCTTCAACTGACGACCAGCATAAGCAACAACCTTACCATTTTGCATCAAGACAGCGCCTAAACCTTCTCGACAAGCATCAATATAGACAGTTAATCCTTCACTTCTGTCAATTACCGCAAGAACTGGGGCTGAAGTTAACTTGCGTTTCAACTCATTAAAAGCTAATTCGCACTTCTCACTCCAGATAAACTTGACATCCTTTCGAGTTAAAGCAGTAAGTGGGGCAGAAATCCGGGCAAAGTGCTCAATAAATCTGCGATAATAACCGGCTAAGCCCAAGAAGCTACGAATATCTGTAGGAGTTTTGGGAGTCTCCCAATCCTGTAGATTAATTGATTCAAATTAGAAAGAGATAAGATTGTTTGAATAGAACAACGAATAAGATAGAACTTACATTGATTACGGCGATCTTAGCTGGATCAACCGAAATCCCATTTTCTGAAACAATATGGCCAAGGAATCTCACTTCGTCTCGCCAAAAATGGCATTTAGAGAACTTAGCTTTAAGCTTATGGTTTCGGAGAGTTTCCAGAACATAACGGAGATGTGTTTCATGCTCTTTCTCGTCTTTGGAGAAGACAAGAATATCATCAATGAATACAAGAACGAACTTGTTAAGGACATCACGGAAGACTCGGTTCATTAAGTCGACGAAATAAGCAGGTGCGTTGGTCAAACCGAATGGCATAACCAACCATTCATAGAATCCATTCTCGGTACGGAAAGCTGTCTTATGGATACTATCTTCTGCTACTCTGAGTTGGTTGAACCCAGTGGCTAGATCAAGTTGTGAGAAGACTTTAGTTCCATGGAGCTGATCGAATAAATCATTGATGCGAGGCATCAGATAGCGACTTTTGAGAGTGCATTTGTTTAGTTCTCTGTAATCAACACACATGCGAAGAGATCCATCTGATTTGGTGACAAATACAACTACGGCGCCCCATTCGGAACAACTTCTCATAATCAGACCCTTAGCAAATAGATCATCAATTTGAGTTTTTAGTTCAGCCTTTTCTTTTGGAGCCATCCTTCTGTGTGGAAGAACTACAGGAGTAGCTCCAGGAATAAGATCAATGCGGAAATCGATTTCCCGTTTAGGCGGTAGGGAGTTGACCTCTCCAAATACATCGGGAAATTGCTGAACAATAGGAGTGGAGTCAAGATCATCCGGGTGAGCATCAACAGAGAATATGAAGCTTTTGGCATATTTTTTAGGTGATTTGCATTCAATGACAAGTGGTAGACCCTTGTCACTGACTAAAGAAATAGAATGAGCTTTGCAAGAAATAACAGCATCGAATTTTCTTAACCAATCAGCACCTAATAAGATGTCAAATGCTTCGAAGCCAAGCACATAAAAATTCCAAGTGAATCGATATCTTCCATACATAAGCACAACCTCATTACAAATTCTACCGAGGTTGGCAAGTCCTCCAATAGGGTTGGAGACACATAAGGAAGTAGTGGTAAAAGTAGGTTCTAATTTGAGTTTATTACAAAGATCAATAGATATGAAGCTATGGGAAGCGCCAGTGTCGAATAATACTCTAACAGGTAAATCATGTAATGAAAAAGTACACCGTAAGGTACCTTGGTCATCCTGGGCCGGTGGTGCAGATGGTGCAGGTGTGGTGATAGCAAATACTCCAGAAGTGGTGCCACACTTATGCATTGGGCAGTCTTTCTTGAAATGACCAGGCTGGAGGCAGACATGGCATAAATCTCTCCTAGTCATAGAAGGTGGTGGAATAGCAGCTCCGGTAGATGGACAGCTATTAGCATAATGACCCTTCTTATCGCATTTGAAGCAAGTGATATTAGCAAGGTCGATTGGGCTTTTCTGGGCATATCCCAATCCTGTAGTCTTTTGCCAAGCTTTCTTTTGTTGATCAAAGTTCATCTTCCTCTTTCCGGGCTGGCTAGAAGAGGACTGAGTAGGAGTGGCCTTGGCAGTAGGTCCCTTAGGCTTCGCCTCATATCTAAGAGCATAGTCAACAAGCTCTGTGAAGGTGCAGTTGGTGTGGCCAGTAAGCAAGTCATAATACTCTGGTCTAGCTTCCAAAATGAATTTCTCGTTCTTCAAAAGTGGTGTATCAATCAAGCCAGGTCCGAACTTGGAGAGTTCGTTGAATTTCCTCTCATACTCAGAAAAGGTCATACTGCCTTGCTTAAGATCCATAAAAGCTCTATAAAGTTGGGTTTTTCCAGCAGCTGGCATCCATTGTGCCGAGAAAGCATCCCTAATCAAACAGATAGACTAGATGAATAACATTCCAAAGATTGAAAGAAGAATTTAGACTACGAAATCCAAACAAATTTATACCTAAACTGGGCCCAAGTGATGGTGTTCTCCTCGATACGAGAAGTAACTGATTCCCACCAATCTTGTGCGGTATCCTGAAGTTGCCAAGCAGTCAGCTGACGCTTCTGAGCATCAGTGATCTCCAAACCAGAAAATATCTTCCCTAAGCTCTTAAGCCATTGCCGAGCCTCGATAATGCTCTCAGATCCAGAAAACTTAATACCTCCAAGCTGTGTATACTCCTTACTAAGAGTGGTGAATTTGACTGGAGCTGGGGCGGCAGGTGCAGCCTGAGCAGGACCATTGCCACTTCCTCCCCTATTGTTTCTTTTGGTACTCATCTTGAAATACCAAAAAAGATTTAGAACCAAGGATAGAAATCATAGAACTCTAAGGAAAGTCCAATCAACGAATCAAAAGAAGTTTGAATTGAAAGGATTTGGATATTGAATCGATTCTCCTCATTCTAGGGTATTGCTATCCTATCTCTAATGAGTTTATATAACCCCAAACTAAGGTTTTTAGGGAAACCAAAGCTCTGATACCAACTGTAACAACCCATATATTTGGACCATTTAAATTGACAATAATCCACACATGTCAACTTAAATAATACAAAACACGAATCATTATGGGATTATAAATACATAAATGTAAATGAGAATCAATACAACATCACAGACACAGAACAGTCACAGAATAATGCAGTGGAAAATACATCGTCATAATAGCAATTCATGAAGCTACTACAGGAAGTACAACAATGTCTCAACATAAAGTGATTGAGAGGAAATACATAAATGTCCAAGAGACTAGTACATCAATACTGGAATGGAAATAAACTGATAAAGATAAATGCTAAGTCTTCAGCATCTTCAACCAACCTTGATCGGCAACTGGATAGCTTCAGACTGACCCGAGCATATACAAAAGAAACACTCGAGTCAGGACTTAAAATCTTATACAAGATAATCAAGTGCAAGGAATAAAGTCCATAACTCAAAGATGAATAAATAACATCTCCAAGGGTCCGATAAACTATATATATATACAATAGAATACGATATGTAGATAATGTCTAATCAGTAAAGTACGATATTAAAATAGCGTTAAGGCATTACCATAATCCCCCTTAACACATTTTTATAATGCCATAATCTATACAGCACCGTAAGCCCACCGTAAACTAGTGGTTATCAGAGGGTACCCCATTGGTATAACACAAAACAAATCGTAGTGGTCGCGAATAGGATAATAGGTATGACAAGGTACATGAGGCGATACCAAGTAGGATACTACTAGTTGTATGATCCGGACTGATGTTGAGCATAGCCAGCAGCTACCTCAACATCGTGAAACAACACTCCCAAATCAAGGGGTGCACCCAAATCGAATCACATAAGTAATAGATATGGTATCGAAGAAGTGTGTCCGCTAGAGGTGGCGAACCTCAATGGCTCGGCGCGGCTCCTGTTTTAGTCATGTCAGGGGTCATCCAATATCGTTCTCTTTCTTCAGTCAACGCGTTCACCAAACCATCCACTTCATTCTGGATCAACACTCTGCGAATATTAGTTATTAAAGTGGTTTTCGGTATTGATAGAGAGTATGTCCATATCTGATTCTGGTCTCTTTAATAACTACGTATTTATTACTTGATGGTCGTTTAAATTAAAAGTTTAAACAAATCAAAGTCCAAAAGTCAAGTTGCAAATTTGACTTTCAAAATTTGACATTTCACAATTCAATTTATTTCAAATATTTAAAATCATATTTTCAAATGAAATTTTAGTTCAAACATTTGGGTTAGCAATATAATTAAGTATTCAATTTCAATTTAATAAGATCCAAATTTCACTTATTAAATTTAGTTCATAATCAATGGATTCAATTTAATGGTCAATTTAGTTCAAAATCATTAAATCAAATTCTATCATTTCAATTCATATTTTCATTCATCATTATAATAAATATAATCATAAATTCGATTAAATCAATTTCATTAACTAAATTCTTTTTCATCAAAATAGCTTCATTTGATTTATTTACTAAATCCAATTAAATTTCTATTTAAAGAAATCCAATTTCATTTATTTGGTTCCATGATTTACATAACACAATAAGTTTAGTGGAAATTAGCCACAAGGGCTTCTTTAGCAAGTGGAATTAGTTTCTAGGACACACAACTGAAATAATTACTTTCAAGGACAAAACGCAAAATAATTAGTTTCTAGGGCCTAAAAACCTATGAAATTATGTCCTTGAAAGTAATTGGACTGCTGACTTTGTCCTTGAAAGTAATTATTCTGCTGACTTTGACCTTGAAAGTAATTTTTTTGAATGGGTGTCCTAGAAACTAATTGGACTGCAAAGTTTGTCCTTCTGGTGAAATGCCCCATAAGTTTATTTACGAGTTTCAAACCAACTCAATTCATATTCAAGTTTCCAATATCATGATTTAATTAATTCATTAAATTTAAAATCATTTTAAATTTAAATTATCACTAAATTAAATCCATAAAACTTTAGTTAGTTTTATATTCCACTTAAGTCAAATTTCACTTAATCTCAAATTAAATTTATAACAAGTTCCAAATCTATTTAATTAAAAACCATGTTTAAATCTTAATCTAATAAATTTGAAATTATTAAATCTTAAAATTTTACTAGTTTCTAAATCTCATTTCAATTATTCAACTTACTTAACTTTAAATTTTCCTAAATCAAATTACAAATTTTCTCAAATTAAATTTGTCAATTCATTTTATTCAATTAAATAAATTCATTAATCCGTTTCAATTAAATCCATTAATTTATTTCAATTAATCCATTAATTTATTCCAATTAAATCCATTAAGTTCGTTACTTAATTTCAAAACAAATTGTTAAGTTCATTCCTGAAATGACCCTCACTATTATGCTTAATTTTTTTTACATCCCCATAATTTAATATTCTCAGAGTCATTTTCTTTTCAAACAATTCATCCAGGATCCAATATTTTCCACCAATATAAATATATCAGTTTAATTCCTAAAGATATACACATACATATGAAGATGTATGTGTTCCTCTTGTTTAAAATCAGAGTATGTTTTTAATTCCATTTGTTAAACAAGAGCAGGCTGTTTGGTTTGGATTAGTTTGGATTTGAAGAAATATGCATATAGTTAATTACCTTGTTCTTTTGAATATTTATAATATGATAATAATTCCTGTCCATATTTGGTCAAGGTATTTGGGATTTTTTTTTCTTAGTTCAAATATATTGATATTTGACTAAGACCAGAAAATGATATATTCTCTTATCATTTTCCACTTATTTATTTTCTGGAAACTTTCTTATTTTTAATTCAATCTATATGACTTACCATTTCAATCTTAGCCTGTATAACACATTGTAAGTTGAGTATTTGCATAAGATTTGTTGTGACAAGTATTTGAACTTAAAATATTTAAAAGATTAATGTGTGTTTCCAGGTTTTAATAGTGCAGACCTGTCCAGATTGCATATCTGGTATAGCTTTTAAAAGTTGTTTGTGGTGAAACAATTTCTAAATAATCTAAAGTTTTTGAAAGGTATTTTACATTCAGAACACCATCAAATATGGTCGACCAAAACCTCACTCACTTGAAGCTGGTTGACCCATAAGTCTTGTGTCTAACAAACACTTGTTCAAGGCAATGGCATTATATCTTAAGCCTTGCAAAATGTTTACTTTTCTCAAGACAATTCAAAAAGTGGTATTAAAACTGATTTACAAAGTTTCACAGTAAAAAGATTCAAATCTTTATAAGTTTACCTCTAGTTAAATTCAGATTTTATTCTAAAAACTTAGTGCATTGCTACGTCTCAAGAATTGACCAACACATAATATAAATTATGTAAAACATTTACTCACATACATATATGTATATTTTTTTTCTTCCCAGGCTTTCATATTTAATACCTAAACATATTTTTCTGGCTTTCAGCCCAGATATTTGTTTTAATTTTTTTTTTAACCTTAATGCATAGCAATAATTCAACAAATAAACAACCAGTTCAATCACACATAGCAAGTTCATTACATAACATCAAGTTCAAACACAACTGTCTCATGAATACATGCAGATAAAATCAAATTAGACTCTTATTAAAATTAGCTAGCATGTTCATTCAATCCCTTTTCATTTGCCATACTTCACTTTCTACTTAGCTCCTGCATTTCCTGAAAGAGCATTGGTGGCTGCCTCATTTTAAAGTGAGACATCCCCATATGCCATGAGCAAATAAGGGTCAGATCCATGATCTGGTATGAGCAACATCAGTATATTCATGATATTAAGCAACAGAGAATTAGGAGTGTAATAACTTTTTATTTGAATGAATTTTTTTTTTCAATTACTTATTATTTCATTGTGTAAATAAAGTGACTCAGGTACGATAACTCCATCTATCATTCCTATACCTGCATTCATAATCAAGCAAACATAATCATCTATTTGCAACATGGGCATTCACTGGAACTATCATGGTTCCATACCAACCAAACTAAGAATTATTCCTATCTCTTCATGAACAGGTTGTGTAAATTCAGTTTAAATTCTTGCCTCATCTGCCATCAAGGAATCATAGGGACACATTGAAATGAACTAATTCACATCATTGCACAAAGATCTCAGGGCTTAAACAAACCATGTGCCAACTTGCATACATCAAATATAACAAGCATTCCAGCAGCCTTCTTGGCCTTCCCTTCCCTAGTTTATTTACTAGTGCATTGATTTAAATATTATCATCAGATAGCTAAGTGAACTTGTCACTGCAAACATGGTAACACCCATAAATTTTCTAGCATAATTTACTCAGAAATTTAGTAGACAGTTATTTCCAAAAATGTGGACATTGTGTCTTGATCTCAGTAAAGTATAAGAATATTTTCAACTGTAAAAGAGGCATGGCATGTTCTTATTATATTGATCTGCAAGCCTTTATGATTGATTCAGATTCATGATCTGGTTCAATCATAATTTTAGCTTGTGAGCTTCTTTCTTTTTTGATTTGATTAAGGGCTCAGCACTTAGAAAATTTCTATTGCACCCTTAACATCTTTCTTCTCAAGCCTCAGCACTTATACCAAGTATAATGCAGCTCCCAACATTTTTCTTTGGTAAAGTTTCCATGCCATAGATCTATAACAGTTGAGAGTATTCTCTATATAATTTTAAGATTCTGGACTTTAACATTTTTGAGTAAAAATAAAACAGTATGATACACATCCAAAGACAAATGTCTCAACAAATCAAAGATCACCAAAAACATCCATATTAAATCATATCAGATTTAAAATAAAACATCCAAAAAGCATTGATGAAATCATATACATCAAAACCAGCAATATGTAAATGGCAATATAAAAAGTGGCTGCCTCATCTCAGGTCTTAATGCCATGAACTCAGTGAGGTTACTCACCTAAGTTCTTCTTTATCTTGTTTCAGAAAATCCTTATGTGTGTGTTTTCTTCTTCCTTTCAATATTTTCCTTTCTTTCTTATTTTTTTTTAACAACTCTGGGTAAAATGTTTTCCTGGCCAAAACTGCCTATTTATACCAGTGTTTTCTCTTAGGGTTTTGTTACAACAAAATTCCATTTCTATCCTAACCATCTTCATGTATTTTGCATTTTCACATTTCCGTCCTTAATGCCCCGGCCACTTTAGTCTATTATAGTTAGTGCCCCTTTTCTTTTCTTTTCTTTTCTTTTCTTTTCCTTTTACTTTTTTTCAGAAAAATGGCTATCTTTAATTACTTACCCAAGTCATGCTAAATGTGTGATTCAGTTTTTATTTTATATTTTTATTCTTTTCTGGAAAATTTCCTTTTCTATTTTTACCTACACAAGCATATTGACTTGTATTACATTTCATGTCATTTTGATGTTTCTTTTAATACTTTCTGCTCACAGGAAATATACATGCACATGGGTGTATATATATATTTATTTGATCTCTCTTGCCTTTCAGAAATTATACACATACACCCTAATTAAATGAGTTCGATCTGGTAAAAGAAAACCCTATGCTAAGTAAGAATTACCTATTTATTCACATAAAATCTTTCTGCCTCTTTATTACTTTATTTAATTCCTTATGCTTCACAGAAAAATGTGTATAGACATATCTCCCATATTTAACTTGGTTAGGCCTAAGTTAAATTTCAATGTTTCAAATAAGAATTTTACTTTCTTATTAAAATAAAAAATTTCTATCTTTTTTTTTTCTCACAAATTCTTGGATTTTCCCCTGTGCCATTTTTCCAGTGTGCATGTGCACACATATCCTTGCACACTATTTAATCCCAAGAATTTCACCATATTTAAATCTAAATGTTTCAAAATTAAATCATTTTATCAAAATGATTTTTCACAAAATTTTAGGGTATTACATTCACCCCTCCTTTTAGGGATTGTGTCTCACAATTTTCCTAGTACTTATAACAAGCATCACCTTATTTTTTGAAAATCTATCAAACATATGCATAAGCAAGCAAATTCAATCATGGCAACCATATACATTAGATTTTTCAAAAAATATTAAAATTACCTTTAATCTGAAAAAAGCTTAGGATAATCTATCCTAATCTTGTCTTCTAGCTCCCATGTACAATCATTAGGATCAAGACTCCACTGGATCTTTACCAGTTTCAAAGTTTTACTCCTTAATTTCTTTTCTTCTTTAGCTAAAATCCCCACTGGTTCTTTCTCATAAACCAAGTTAGGATTTATTTGAATTTGGGTAGGTTTTTCCAGAATTTCTTCTCTATCATGTACCCATCTTCTAAGTTGTGACACATGAAAAACATTATGCATTGCTCTCATCTCCTCTGGCAGTTCCAGTTTGTATGCTAATGAACCAATTCTTTCCAGAATTTTATTGGGTCCAACATACCTTGGTGTGAGCTTACCTTGCTTGCCAAATCTCAAGACCTTTTTCATAGGTGAAACTTTGATAAAAACAAAGTCACCCACTTCATAATCCACTTGCTTTCTCTTCCTGTCTGCAAATTTCTTTTGTCTATCTTGAGCTGCAGCTATTCTTTTTCTTATTAACCCAATTTTCTCTGTAGTTTCTTTTACATAATCAGGTCCTAGAACAGCTCTTTCTCCAGTCTCTACCCAGCATATAGGTGATAAACATGGCTTGCCATATAAGGCTTCAAATGGTGCCATCCCTATGGTGCTTTGATAACTGTTATTATATGTGAACTCAGCTAAATGGAGATGGTCTTCCCAGTTGCCTCCAAAGTCCAGTGCACATGCTCTCAACAAGTCCTCTAAAACTTTGTTCACCACCTCGGTTTGTCCATCTGATTGTGGATGGTAGGCAGTGCTTAAGCACAATTCACTCCCCATGGCCTCTTGAAAACTTTTCCAAAACCTTGAGGTGAAGATGGTATCCCTATCACTCACGATGGTTTTGGGTATGCCATGTAATCTTACCACCTCTTTCATGAATATTTGAGCCAATTTTGGGGCATTTCTTTCTGATTTTACTGGGATAAAATGTGCTACTTTGGTTAGCCTATCCACTATTACCCATATACTTGTGTTTCCCCTCTTAGATCTAGGCAGTCCATCTATGAAGTCCATAGATATATCCTTCCACTTCCATTGTGGTATGCTAAGGGGTTGTAACAGTCCTGATGGCCTTTGTGTCTCTGCCTTGACTTGTTGGCAAGTCATACACTTTGCAACATGTTTGGCCACATCTGACTCATTCCCTTCCACCAAAGATTTCTTTTCAAATTTTAATACATCTTGGTGCTGCCTAGGTGTAGGGAGTACTTACTCCTATGGTATTCATTTAGTGTTTCCTCCTTTAATTCTATGTTTTCTGGAACGCATATCCTATTCTTGTTCCTTAAATAACCATCTTTATCAACTTGATAATTTATTACTTCTTCCCCTTTTAATAAGAGCATTTTCTTCTCCAATAGGTTTAAGTCTTGTTCCTGCATTTTCCCAACTTTTAGAAGTAAATTTGATTGCAGAGATATCATACTCAATTTCTCTTTTCCTTCATCCTCTTCAATTGGTACCATATGTACCTCACTGTTTGCTTCAATCTCCAAATCAGTAAGTATAGACAAATCCTTAAACTCTTCCATCATCAACATGGCTACCTTAGCATGTTGTCTACTCAAGGCATCTGCAACTTTATTTGCCTTTCCTGGGGTATAAAGTATATCTAGATCATAGGCAGCTAGGAACTCCACCCATCTATGTTGTCTCATATTCAAATCTTTCTGTGAGAATAAATATTTCAGTGCCTTATGATTAGTGTACAAGATAAATTTGGCACCTAACAAATAATGTCTCCAGAGTTTCAAAGCATACACAACTGCTGCTAGTTCAAGATCATGGGTTGCATATCTTGCTTCATGTGGCTTTAATTGTCTAGATGCATAGGCTACCACCTGGTCTTGCTGCATCAACACAGCCCCTAGCCCAGAGCCACTTGCATCAGTGTACACAATTAAGTTTTCATTTCCTTCTGGCACCCTCAATACTGGTGCATTTATCAGAGCTTCTTTTATTTTGATAAAAGCTTGCTCACATTTTTCTGTCCAAACAAAGGCTTGGTTCTTTCTAGTTAAATTGGTAAGTGGTGATCATATTTTTGAGAAATCTTTTATGAATCTCCTATAATATCCTGCCATCCCCATAAATGATCTAATCTCACTGATTGTGCTAGGCCTTTTCCATGCTTGGATAGCTACTACCTTATTGGGGTTTACTGATATTCCATTGGCAGAGATAACATGCCCAAGAAAATGTACTTCTTCTTTCCAGAATGCACATTTTAAAAATTTTGCCTTTAAATCATTCTCCCTTAATCTTGACAAAACTAAATGCAAATGATTTTTATGCTCTTCCACTGTTTTGGAATAAATTAAAATGCCATTAATAAAAATCAGTACAAACTTGTCTAAATAATCTCTGAATATTCTATTCATTAAATCAACAAAATATGAAGGAGCATTTGTCAAGCCAAATGGCATAACCATAAATTCATACAAGCCATATCTTGTGTTAAATGCAGTATACTTAACACTTGAGTCTTCAACCTTCATTTGATGAAATCCCGATGGTAAGTCTAGTCTAGAAAATATTTTAGCTACACTGAGTTGATCAAAGAGATCATCTATTCTAGGCAATGGGTATTTGTTTTTGATGGTTACTTTATTTAGTTCTCTATAATCTATGCACATTCTCAAAGTACCATCATGTTTTCTTACAAACACTACTGGAGCACCCCAGCATGAATTGCTTGGCCTTATAAATCCTTTGCCTTCTAATTCTTCCAACTGATTTTTCAATTCTTTCAGTTCACTTGGCCCCATTCTATAAGGTTTCTTAATTATTGGACTTGCTCCTGGAATGAGATTAATTTGAAACTCAACTGGTCTATGGTGTGGAACACCCTTAACTTCCCCAAACACATCCAAGTATTCATTGACTATGGGAATTTCTTCAATGGTTAGTTCACTGAAATCTTTTTCTGAGTCAACTAAATGATATAATTTTCCTTCCTTAGCTACTTCACATAAAACTGTGATCCTCTGGCTTCTAGAATTTTGCAATGATATGGTGGATGAGTCTAAATTAATTATGGCTTTAAATTGGCTTAACCAGTCTACCCCCAATATAACTCCTATATTTGGGTAATTTAAAACATATAAATTGGAAATAAAAACATTTCCTCCTATGTTTAACTCCACATCCACACAATTCATGTTCAAAACACTAGAACTCCCCAGTGGACTTTGTATAAGCAGTGGGGTTTCAACCAATATGCAATTTAATTTTAGCATTTTAACTAATTCATAGGAAATCAAGGAGTGTGTTGCTCCAGTATCATATACTACTGCTATGGGTATGGCACAAATGAGTAATGTACCTTCCACTTGGCCATGATTTTCAGCATCAATTTTCACTGCAGATTTACCTTTGCCTTCCAAAGTTGCCAATTTCCCCTGCTGTTTATTCTCAGGACAGTTCCTCTTCATATGCCCCTCTTTCCCACATAGGTAGCATTTGAAGGCTCCTCCTTTCAACTCTGGGCACCTTGGTTTGATGTGTCCTTCCTTACCACAATGATGGCAAAACAATTTCTTCTTAGCATCATTAGCTTTAGTGTCTTTGTCCTTCTTGTTGTCTGTCTCTTCCTTCTTTTTATCATAAGGGTGATATCTTCCCTTATTCTTCTTGTTGTTGTTGCTCTTAAAATTCCTATACTTCTCCCTTTCCTTGTCATGTTGTTCCAATTTCAATGCCAGATCAATTACTTGATCAAAAGTTCTATCTGCATATGGTAGCATAGCTCTGCTAAGTCCTGGGTTCAGACCCTTTATAACCTATCATTTTTGGATGCTTCATCTGCCACTAACATTGCTCCATACTTGGATAGCCCTTCAAACTTTTGAGTATACTCGGTGACATTCAAAGTTCCCTGCCTAAGTTTGATAAATTCTTCAAGCAAAGTGGTCTTAGCTGATGCTGGTACAAATCTTGCCTCCAACATCTCCTTGAACTGATTCCAAGTGATTTCATTTTCATTTCTTCCAGCTATGATCACCTCCCACCAGCCTAATGCTACTCCTTTCAGCTGTCTTGAAGCTACTTGCCTCCTCCTCTGATCATCAAGCTGCATGTCATTGAAAATTCTATCCAGTGTTCTCAACCATGCTTGAATTTCCATCACATTCTCAGTTCCTTCAAAACTTTTGCCTCCCAAATTGGTGTAAGCCTTCAGTAGTTTTGAAAGTTCCTCATGTGGGTTCTCAGGCCTATGCCCAATTCCATCTCTTAAAACTCTTACAAATTCTTGCATATCAAGCATCTGTGGTGCACTTGACCCTGCATGATGTGATCCCCTTCCTACCATGGTTTGCTAACCAAATCATGGGCAAATAGTATTAGTGTACTATAAGTATTTTCTATGGTTAATATTTTCCTATCTTAATAATTTCATCCAAAACAACCAGATATAATACATTTCTATATTATTCAACAATCAATGCAACCATTTGCTCTGATACCAACTAAAATGACCCTCAATACTATGCTTAATTTTTTTTTTACATCCCCATAATTTAATATTCTCAGAGTCATTTTCTTTTCAAACAATTCATCCAGGATCCAATATTTTCCACCAATATAAATATATCAGTTTAATTCCTAAAGATATACACATACATATGAAGATGTATGTGTTCCTCTTGTTTAAAATCAGAGTATGTTTTTAATTCCATTTGTTAAACAAGAGCAGGCTGTTTGGTTTGGATTAGTTTGGATTTGAAGAAATATGCATATAGTTAATTACCTTGTTCTTTTGAATATTTATAATATGATAATAATTCCTGTCCATATTTGGTCAAGGTATTTGGGATTTTTTTTTCTTAGTTCAAATATATTGATATTTGTCTAAGACCAGAAAATGATATATTCTCTTATCATTTTCCACTTATTTATTTTCTGGAAACTTTCTTATTTTTAATTCAATCTATATGACTTACTTATTTCAATCTTAGCCTGTATAACACATTGTAAGTTGAGTATTTGCATAAGATTTGCTGTGACAAGTATTTGAACTTAAAATATTTAAAAGATTAATGTGTGTTTCCAGGTTTTAATAATGCAGACCTGTCCAGATTGCATATCTGGTATAGCTTTTAAAAGTTGTTTGTGGTGAAACAATTTCTAAATAATCTAAAGTTTTTGAAAGGTATTTTACATTCAGAACACCATCAAATATGGTCGACCAAAACCTCACTCACTTGAAGCTGGTTGACCCATAAGTCTTGTGTCTAACAGACACTTGTTCAAGGCAATGGCATTATATCTTAAGCCTTGCAAATGTTTACTTTTCTCAAGACAATTCAAAAAGTGGTATTAAAACTGATTTACAAAGTTTCACAGTAAAAAGATTCAAATCTTTATAAGTTTACCTCTAGTTAAATTCAGATTTTATTCTAAAAACTTAATATAAATTATGTAAAACATTTACTCACATACATATATGTATATTTTTTTTTTCTTCCCAGGCTTTCATATTTAATACCTAAACATATTTTTCTGGCTTTCAGCCCAGATATTTCTTTTAATTGTTTTTAACCTTAATGCATAGCAATAATTCAACAAATAAACAACCAGTTCAATCACACATAGCAAGTTCATTACATAACATCAAGTTCAAACACAACTGTCTCATGAATACATGCAGATAAAATCAAATTAGACTCTTATTAAAATTAGCTAGCATGTTCATTCAATCCCTTTTCATTTGCCATACTTCACTTTCTACTTAGCTCCTGCATTGCCTGAAAGAGCATTGGTGGCTGCCTCATTTTAAAGTGAGACACCCCCATATGCCATGAGCAAATAAGGGTCAGATCCATGATCTGGTATGAGCAACATCATTATATTCATGATATTAAGCAACAGAGAATTAGGAGTGTAATAACTTGTTATTTGAATGAATTTTTTTTTCAATTACTTATTATATCATTGTGTAAATAAAGTGACTCAGGTATGATAACTCCATCTATCATTCCTATACCTGCATTCATAATCAAGCAAACATAATCTTCTATTTGCAACATGGGCATTCACTGGAACTATCATGGTTCCATACCAACCAAACTAAGAATTATTCCTATCTCTTCATGAACAGGTTGTGTAAATTCAGTTTAAATTCTTGCCTCATCTGCCATCAAGGAATCACAGGGACACATTGCAATGAACTAATTCACATCATTGCACAAAGATCTCAGGGCTTAAACAAACCATGTGCCAACTTGCATACATCAAATATAACAAGCATTCCAGCAGCCTTCTTGGCCTTCCCTTCCCTAGTTTATTTACTAGTGCATTGATTTAAATATTATCATCAGATAGCTAAGTGAACTTGTCACTGCAAACATGGTAACACCCATAAATTTTCTAGCATAATTTACTCAGAAATTTAGTAGACGGTTATTTCCAAAAATGTGGACATTGTGTCTTGATCTCAGTAAAATATAAGAATATTTTCAACTGTAAAAGAGGCATGGCATGTTCTTATTATATTGATCTTCAAGCCTTTATGATTGATTCAGATTCATGATCTGGTTCAATCATAATTTTAGCTTGTGAGCTTCTTTCTTTTTTGATTTGATTAAGGGCTCAGCACTTAGAAAATTTCTATTGCACCCTTAACATCTTTCTTCTCAAGCCTCAGCACTTATACCAAGTATAATGCAGCTCCCAACATTTTTCTTTGGTAAAGTTTCCATGCCATAGATCTATAACAGTTGAGAGTATTCTCTATATAATTTTAAGATTCTGGACTTTAACATTTTTGAGTAAAAATAAAACAGTATGATACACATCCAAAGACAAATGTCTCAACAAATCAAAGATCACCAAAAACATCCATATTAAATCATATCAGATTTAAAATAAAACATCCAAAAAGCATTGATGAAATCATATACATCAAAACCAGCAATATGTAAATGGCAATATAAAAAGTGGCTGCCTCATCTCAGGTCTTAATGCCATGAACTCAGTGAGGTTACTCACCTAAGTTCTTCTTTCTCTTGTTTCAGAAAATCCTTATGTGTGTGTTTTCTTCTTCCTTTCAATATTTTCCTTTCTTTCTTATTTTTTTTTAACAACTCTGGGTAAAATGTTTTCCTGGCCAAAACTGCCTATTTATACCAGTGTTTTCTCTTAGGGTTTTGTTACAACAAAATTCCATTTCTATCCTAACCATCTTCATGTATTTTTCATTTTCACATTTTCGTCCTTAATGCCCCGGCCACTTTAGTCTATTATAGTTAGTGCCCCTTTTCTTTTCTTTTCTTTTCCTTTTACTTTTTTTTCAGAAAAATGGCTATCTTTAATTACTTACCCAAGTCATGCTAAATGTGTGATTCAGTTTTTATTTTATATTTTTATTCTTTTCTGGAAAATTTCCTTTTCTATTTTTACCTACACAAGCATATTGACTTGTATTACATTTCATGTCATTTTGATGTTTCTTTTAATACTTTCTGCTCACAGGAAATATACATGCACATGGGTGTATATATATATTTATTTGATCTCTCTTGCCTTTCAGAAATTATACACATACACCCTAATTAAATGAGTTCGATCTGGTAAAAGAAAACCCTATGCTAAGTAAGAATTACCTATTTATTCACATAAAATCTTTCTGCCTCTTTATTACTTTATTTAATTCCTTATGCTTCACAGAAAAATGTGTATAGACATATCTCCCATATTTAACTTGGTTAGGCCTAAGTTAAATTTCAATGTTTCAAATAAGAATTTTACTTTCTTATTAAAATAAAAATTTTCTATCTTTTTTTTTCACAAATTCTTGGATTTTCCCCTGTGCCATTTTTCCAGTGTGCATGTGCACACATATCCTTGCACACTATTTAATCCCAAGAATTTCACCATATTTAAATCTAAATGTTTCAAAATTAAATCATTTTATCAAAATGATTTTCACAAAATTTTAGGGTATTACATTCACCCCTCCTTTTAGGGATTGTGTCTCACAATTTTCCTAGTACTTATAACAAGCATCACCTTATTTTTTGAAAATCTATCAAGCATATGCATAAGCAAGCAAATTCAATCATGGCAACCATATACATTAGATTTTTCAAAAAATATTAGAATTACCTTTAATCTGCAAAAAGCTTAGGATAATCTATCCTAATCTTGTCTTCTAGCTCCCATGTACAATCATTAGGATCAAGACTCCACTGGATCTTTACCAGTTTCAAAGTTTTACTCCTTAATTTCTTTTCTTCTTTAGCTAAAATCCCCACTGGTTCTTTCTCATAAACCAAGTTAGGATTTATTTGAATTTGGGTAGGTTTTTCCAGAATTTCTTCTCTATCATGTACCCATCTTCTAAGTTGTGACACATGAAAAACATTATGCATTGCTCTCATCTCCTCTGGCAGTTCCAGTTTGTATGCTAATGAACCAATTCTTTCCAGAATTTTATAGGATCCAACATACCTTGGTGTGAGCTTACCTTGCTTGCCAAATCTCAAGACCTTTTTCATAGGTGAAACTTTGATAAAAACAAAGTCACCCACTTCATAATCCACTTGCTTTCTCTTCCTGTCTGCAAATCTCTTTTGTCTATCTTGAGCTGCAGCTATTCTTTTTCTTATTAACCCAATTTTCTCTGTAGTTTCTTTTACATAATCAGGTCCTAGAACAGCTCTTTCTCCCATCTCTATCCAGCATATAGGTGATAAACATGGCTTGCCATATAAGGCTTCAAATGGTGCCATCCCTATGGTGCTTTGATAACTGTTATTATATGTGAACTCAGCTAAATGGAGATGGTCTTCCCAGTTGCCTCCAAAGTCCAATGCACATGCTCTCAACAAGTCCTCTAAAACTTTGTTCACCACCTCAGTTTGTCCATCTGATTGTGGATGGTAGGCAGTGCTTAAGCACAATTCACTCCCCATGGCCTCTTGAAAACTTTTCCAAAACCTTGAGGTGAATATGGTATCCCTATCACTCACGATGGTTTTGGGTATGCCATGTAATCTTACCACCTCTTTCATGAATATTTGAGCCAATTTTGGGGCATTTCTTTCTGATTTTACTGGGATAAAATGTGCTACTTTGGTTAGCCTATCCACTATTACCCATATACTTGTGTTTCCCCTCTTAGATCTAGGCAGTCCATCTATGAAGTCCATAGATATATCCTCCCACTTCCATTGTGGTATGCTAAGGGGTTGTAACAGTCCTGATGGCCTTTGTGTCTCTGCCTTGACTTGTTGGTAAGTCATACACTTGGCAACATGTTTGGCCACATCTGACTTCATTCCCTTCCACCAAAGATCTCTTTTCAAATTTTGATACATCTTGGTGCTGCCTGGGTGTAGGGAGTACTTACTCCTATGGTATTCATTTAGTATTTCCTCCTTTAATTCTATGTTTTCTGGAACACATATCCTATTCTTGTTCCTTAAATAACCATCTTTATCAACTTGATAATTTATTACTTCTTCCCCTTTTAATAAGAGCATTTTCTTCTCCAATAGGTTTAAGTCTTGTTCCTGCATTTTCCCAACTTTTAGAAGTAAATTTGATTGCAGAGATATCATACTCAATTTCCCTTTTCCTTCATCCTCTTCAATTGGTACCATCTGTACCTCACTGTTTGCTTCAATCTCCAAATCAGTAAGTATAGACAAATCCTTAAACTCTTCCATCATCAACATGGCTACCTTAGCATGTTGTCTACTCAAGGCATCTGCAACTTTATTTGCCTTTCCTGGGGTATAAAGTATATCTAGATCATAGGCAGCTAGGAACTCCACCCATCTATGTTGTCTCATATTCAAATCTTTCTGTGAGAATAAATATTTCAGTGCCTTATGATCAGTGTACAAGATAAATTTGGCACCTAACAAATAATGTCCCCAGAGTTTCAAAGCATACACAACTGCTGCTAGTTCAAGATCATGGGTTGCATATCTTGCTTCATGTGGCTTTAATTGTCTAGATGCATAGGCTACCACCTGGTCTTGCTGCATCAACACAGCCCCTAGCCCAGAGCCACTTGCATCAGTGTACACAATTAAGTTTTCATTTCCTTCTGGCACCCTCAATACTGGTGCATTTATCAGAGCTTCTTTTATTTTGATAAAAGCTTGCTCACATTTTTCTGTCCAAACAAAGGCTTGGTTCTTTCTAGTTAAATTGGTAAGTGGTGATCATATTTTTGAGAAATCTTTTATGAATCTCCTATAATATCCTGCCATCCCCATAAATGATCTAATCTCACTGATTGTGCTAGGCCTTTTCCATGCTTGGATAGCTACTACCTTATTGGGGTTTACTGATATTCCATTGGCAGAGATAACATGCCCAAGAAAATGTACTTCTTCTTTCCAGAATGCACATTTTAAAAATTTTGTCTTTAAATCATTCTCCCTTAATCTTGACAAAACTAAATGCAAATGATTTTTATGCTCTTCCACTGTTTTGGAATAAATTAAAATGCCATCAATAAAAATCAGTACAAACTTGTCTAAATAATCTCTGAATATTCTATTCATTAAATCAACAAAATATGAAGGAGCATTTGTCAAGCCAAATGGCATAACCATAAATTCATACAAGCCATATCTTGTGTTAAATGCAGTATACTTAACACTTGAGTCTTCAACCTTCATTTGATGAAATCCTGATGCTAAGTCTAGTCTAGAAAATATTTTAGCTTCACTGAGTTGATCAAAGAGATCATCTATTCTAGGCAATGGGTATTTGTTTTTGATGGTTACTTTATTTAGTTCTCTATAATCTATGCACATTCTCAAAGTACCATCATGTTTTCTTACAAACACTACTGGAGCACCCCAGCATGAATTGCTTGGCCTTATAAATCCTTTGCCTTCTAATTCTTCCAACTGATTTTTCAATTCTTTCAGTTCACTTGGCCCCATTCTATAAGGTTTCTTAATTATTGGACTTGCTCCTGGAATGAGATTAATTTGAAACTCAACTGGTCTATGGTGTGGAACACCCTTAACTTCCCCAAACACATCCAAGTATTCATTGACTATGGGAATTTCTTCAATGGTTAGTTCACTGAAATCTTTTTCTGAGTCAACTAAATGATATAATTTTCCTTCCTTAGCTACTTCACATAAAACTGTGATCCTCTGGCTTCTAGAATTTTGCAATGATATGGTGGATGAGTCTAAATTAATTATGGCTTTAAATTGGCTTAACCAGTCTACCCCCAATATAACTCCTATATTTGGGTAATTTAAAACATATAAATTGGAAATAAAAACATTTCCTCCTATGTTTAACTCCACATACACACAATTCATGTTCAAAACACTAGAACTCCCCAGTGGACTTTGTATAAGCAGTGGGGTTTCAACCAATATGCAATTTAATTTTAGCATTTTAACTAATTCATAGGAAATCAAGGAGTGTGTTGCTCCAGTATCATATACTACTGCTATGGGTATGACACAAATGAGTAATGTACCTTCCACTTGGCCATGATTTTCAGCATCAATTTTCACTGCAGATTTACCTTTGCCTTCCAAAGTTGCCAATTTCCCCTGCTGTTTATTCTCAGGACAGTTCCTCTTCATATGCCCCTCTTTCCCACATAGGTAGCATTTGAAGGCTCCTCCTTTCAACTCTGGGCACCTTGGTTTGATGTGTCCTTCCTTACCACAATGATGGCAAACCAATTTCTTCTTAGCATCATTAGCTTTAGTGTCTTTGTCCTTCTTGTTGTCTGTCTCTTCCTTCTTTTGATCATAAGGGTGATATCTTCCCTTATTCTTCTTGTTGTTGTTGCTCTTAAAAT
This sequence comes from Allium fistulosum, assembly GCA_030737815.1. Taxonomy (NCBI): domain Eukaryota; kingdom Viridiplantae; phylum Streptophyta; class Magnoliopsida; order Asparagales; family Amaryllidaceae; genus Allium; species Allium fistulosum. The sequence continues at coordinate 75,944,228 of CM060908.1, read as the reverse complement.
TCCTATACTTCTCCCTTTCCTTGTCATGTTGTTCCAATTTCAATGCCAGATCAATTACTTGATCAAAAGTTCTATCTGCATATGGTAGCATAGCTCTGCTAAGTCCTGGGTTCAGACCCTTTATAACCTATCATTTTTGGATGCTTCATCTGCCACTAACATTGCTCCATACTTGGATAGCCCTTCAAACTTTTGAGTATACTCGGTGACATTCAAAGTTCCCTGCCTAAGTTTGATAAATTCTTCAAGCAAAGTGGTCTTGGCTGATGCTGGTACAAATCTTGCCTCCAACATCTCCTTGAACTGATTCCAAGTGATTTCATTTTCAATTCTTCCAGCTATGATCACCTCCCACCAGCCTAATGCTACTCCTTTCAGCTGTCTTGAAGCTACTTGCCTCCTCCTCTGATCATCAAGCTGCATGTCATTGAAAATTCTATCCAGTGTTCTCAACCATGCTTGAATTTCCATCACATTCTCAGTTCCTTCAAAACTTTTGCCTCCCAAATTGGTGTAAGCCTTCAGTAGTTTTGAAAGTTCCTCATGTGGGTTCTCAGGCCTATGCCCAATTCCATCTCTTAAAACTCTTACAAATTCTTGCATATCAAGCATCTGTGGTGCACTTGACCCTGCATGATGTGATCCCCTTCCTACCATGGTTTGCTAACCAAATCATGGGCAAATAGTATTAGTGTACTATAAGTATTTTCTATGGTTAATATTTTCCTATCTAAATTATTTCATCCAAAACAACCAGATATAATACATTTCTATAGTATTCAACAATCAATGCAACCATTTGCTCTGATACCAACTAAAATGACCCTCAATATTATGCTTAATTTTTTTTTACATCCCCATAATTTAATATTCTCAGAGTCATTTTCTTTTCAAACAATTCATCCAGGATCCAATATTTTCCACCAATATAAATATATCAGTTTAATTCCTAAAGATATACACATACATATGAAGATGTATGTGTTCCTCTTGTTTAAAATCAGAGTATGTTTTTAATTCCATTTGTTAAACAAGAGCAGGCTGTTTGGTTTGGATTAGTTTGGATTTGAAGAAATATGCATATAGTTAATTACCTCGTTCTTTTGAATATTTATAATATGATAATAAATCCTGTCCATATTTGGTCAAGGTATTTGGGATTTTTTTTTCTTAGTTCAAATATATTGATATTTGGCTAAGACCAGAAAATGATATATTCTCTTATCATTTTCCACTTATTTATTTTCTGGAAACTTTCTTATTTTTAATTCAATCTATATGACTTACTTATTTCAATCTTAGCCTGTATAACACATTGTAAGTTGAGTATTTGCATAAGATTTGCTGTGACAAGTATTTGAACTTAAAATATTTAAAAGATTAATGTGTGTTTCCAGGTTTTAATAGTGCAGACCTGTCCAGATTGCATATCTGGTATAGCTTTTAAAAGTTGTTTGTGGTGAAACAATTTCTAAATAATCTAAAGTTTTTGAAAGGTATTTTACATTCAGAACACCATCAAATATGGTCGACCAAAACCTCACTCACTTGAAGCTGGTTGACCCATAAGTCTTGTGTCTAACAGACACTTGTTCAAGGCAATGGCATTATATCTTAAGCCTTGCAAAATGTTTACTTTTCTCAAGACAATTCAAAAAGTGGTATTAAAACTGATTTACAAAGTTTCACAGTAAAAAGATTCAAATCTTTATAAGTTTACCTCTAGTTAAATTCAGATTTTATTCTAAAAACTTAGTGCATTGCTACGTCACAAGAATTGACCAACACATAATATAAATTATGTAAAACATTTACTCACATACATATATGTATATTTTTTTTTCTTCCCAGGCTTTCATATTTAATACCTAAACATATTTTTCTGGCTTTCAACCCAGATATTTGTTTTAATTTTTTTTAACCTTAATGCATAGCAATAATTCAACAAATAAACAACCAGTTCAATCACACATAGCAAGTTCATTACATAACATCAAGTTCAAACACAACTGTCTCATGAATACATGCAGATAAAATCAAATTAGACTCTTATTAAAATTAGCTAGCATGTTCATTCAATCCCTTTTCATTTGCCATACTTCACTTTCTACTTAGCTCCTGCATTTCCTGAAAGAGCATTGGTGGCTGCCTCATTTTAAAGTGAGACACCCCCATATGCCATGAGCAAATAAGGGTCAGATCCATGATCTGGTATGAGCAACATCAGTATATTCATGATATTAAGCAACAGAGAATTAGGAGTGTAATAACTTGTTATTTGAATGAATTTTTTTTTTTCAATTACTTATTATATCATTATGTAAATAAAGTGACTCAGGTATGATAACTCCATCTATCATTCCTATACCTGCATACATAATCAAGCAAACATAATCATCTATTTGCAACATGGGCATTCACTGGAACTATCATGGTTCCATACCAACCAAACTAAGAATTATTCCTATCTCTTCATGAACAGGTTGTGTAAATTCAGTTTAAATTCTTGCCTCATCTTCCATCAAGGAATCACAGGGACACATTGCAATGACCTAATTCACATCATTGCACAAAGATCTCAGGGCTTAAACAAACCATGTGCCAACTTGCATACATCAAATATAACAAGCATTCCAGCAGCCTTCTTGGCCTTCCCTTCCCTAGTTTATTTACTAGTGCATTGATTTAAATATTATCATCAGATAGCTAAGTGAACTTGTCACTGCAAACATGGTAACACCCATAAATTTTCTAGCATAATTTACTCAGAAATTTAGTAGACAGTTATTTCCAAAAATGTGGACATTGTGTCTTGATCTCAGTAAAATATAAGAATATTTTCAACTGTAAAAGAGGCATGGCATGTTCTTATTATATTGATCTGCAAGCCTTTATGATTGATTCAGATTCATGATCTGGTTTAATCATAATTTTAGCTTGTGAGCTTCTTTCTTTTTTGATTTGATTAAGGGCTCAGCACTTAGAAAATTTCTATTGCACCCTTAACATCTTTCTTCTCAAGCCTCAGCACTTATACCAAGTATAATGCAGCTCCCAACATTTTTCTTTGGTAAAGTTTCCATGCCATAGATCTATAACAGTTGAGAGTATTCTCTATATAATTTTAAGATTCTGGACTTTAACATTTTTGAGTAAAAATAAAACAGTATGATACACATCCAAAGACAAATGTCTCAACAAATCAAAGATCACCAAAAACATCCATATTAAATCATATCAGATTTAAAATAAAACATCCAAAAAGCATTGATGAAATCATATACATCAAAACCAGCAATATGTAAATGGCAATATAAAAAGTGGCTGCCTCATCACAGGTCTTAATGCCATGAACTCAGTGAGGTTACTCACCTAAGTTCTTCTTTCTCTTGTTTCAGAAAATCCTTTTGTGTGTGTTTTCTTCTTCCTTTCAATATTTTCCTTTCTTTCTTATTTTTTTTAACAACTCTGGGTAAAATGTTTTCCTGGCCAAAACTGCCTATTTATACCAGTGTTTTCTCTTAGGGTTTTGTTACAACAAAATTCCATTTCTATCCTAACCATCTTCATGTATTTTGCATTTTCACATTTTCGTCCTTAATGCCCCGGCCACTTTAGTCTATTATAGTTAGTGCCCCTTTTCTTTTCTTTTCTTTTCCTTTTTACTTTTTTTCAGAAAAATGGCTATCTTTAATTACTTACCCAAGTCATGCTAAATGTGTGATTCAGTTTTTATTTTATATTTTTATTCTTTTCTGGAAAATTTCCTTTTCTATTTTTACCTACACAAGCATATTGACTTGTATTACATTTCATGTCATTTTGATGTTTCTTTTAATACTTTCTGCTCACAGGAAATATACATGCACATGGGTGTATATATATATTTATTTGATCTCTCTTGCCTTTCAGAAATTATACACATACACCCTAATTAAATGAGTTCGATCTGGTAAAAGAAAACCCTATGCTAAGTAAGAATTACCTATTTATTCACATAAAATCTTTCTGCCTCTTTATTACTTTATTTAATTCCTTATGCTTCACAGAAAAATGTGTATAGACATATCTCCCATATTTAACTTGGTTAGGCCTAAGTTAAATTCCAATGTTTCAAAAAAGAATTTTACTTTCTTATTAAAATAAAAATTTTCTATCTTTTTTTTTTCACAAATTCTTGGATTTTCCCCTGTGCCATTTTTCCAGTGTGCATGTGCACACATATCCTTGCACACTATTTAATCCCAAGAATTTCACCATATTTAAATCTAAATGTTTCAAAATTAAATCATTTTATCAAAATGATTTTTCACAAAATTTTAGGGTATTACAATTCCTTAATTTCAAATAGATTTCAATTTCAAAATGATTTTGTTGACCAATCGGGTTTCTTATTTTAATTATCTATCCTAGGCCAAGTTGTTTAATTGGGTATTTATCATTTCAACCCAATATCATTCAATATAAATCGTTCAGGTCTATCATTTTAACCCATAGTGATTCTAAACTAACAAGCAACTTGCAATTCAATCAAATATATAAACGATGTAAATTCAAATAAGCACAAAATACTTGCATGGAATTTCATTGTCATTTCATGTAAATCAATGGTTATTTCTATTTAAATATTTAACACATCATATAACAAATTTAATTTATTTCGTGAATTAAACATCGTCATTTCATGTGATTCAATTAACAATTTAATCTTAACACATTCAATCTGAACATAACAAATTAAGTGTCACAATTATTTACCGTAAACTAACATCACGTCACAATTTAACACGTTAGATCTAATTAAACAATACATGGTGTCAATTTAACAATTTAAATACTAACAATATTCAAATTTTAACTTGTATAGCAATTAACAGTTTATGTGAACAATTTTAACATCAACCATTTAACATCCAAATTAATATTAATAACATCTATCACTTGATTATCATAGCATAATAGATCGAGTCGTGAATGAAATATTCACCTTGCGTGGTTAGAGAAGATGACGGCGAAGCACGAAAATGAATAGACTAGATAGACGACACAAGCACGAATACGAACACGAACTGTAATTCAAACAAAAAGATCATTCAACAATAGTTTAGTACAATGTATATATCGATTGTATATATATAAACCATACCAAACAACTAGATGCAAATAAGGTAGATGGAAGCCTAGGCCTGAGATCCCGGATCAGCTACAACTGTCAAACAAGCGAAACAACGTATGAGATACTGTAACCCTTGTTTATTTATATACTAAAATATATGTAAAATGTAACTTTACAAAACTATATATATACAACATTTTTCTAAAAAACTAAAACCCATTTTTAGAACGAAATATAAATCTGTAACTTATAAAACTATTTAAAATCAAAACTGTATATATATTCATTTACAAAATGGCAGTGCAGGGGAAGGTCGGCTGCGGCCAAGGCGAGGCATTCGGGTTTGGTGGCGGCGTCGGGCGGTTGCTGGTAGGGTGGGTCGAGCGGTGGCTGGTAGAGTGGGTCGAGCGGTGGCTGGTACAGTGGGTCGAGAGGTGGCTGGTAGAGGGAGTTGATGGAGCGGGTCTTGTTCGCCAAAGGCGCGGTGGGGTAGGGCGGTGGGCAGTGGAGGGCGGACGTGGGCAGTGGAGGGCGGACGTGGGCAGTGGAGGGCGGAGTTCCATTTGCTGGGTGGAGTTCCATTTGCTGGGTGGAAGACAAAGAAATAAAAGAGAATTATGCAGAGGAGGAAGAAAAAAGCTACATACCAGACAAGTTAGAGATTTGCAAACGAACAAAAGAATGCTCTGTGTACCAGGTATATACAGAGATGTCTAGAATCCAAGGGTCACAATATTAACTTTCTTGGTAACCGCTGTGGCTGTTGGGTTTCCTAGAAAGCTGAATGGTCAATAGTGCCTTAGAATTCTGAACGATGAGACAGTTGGGTACCGGTTTGGGCTGCGTAACGGACCGGTTTATACTCCGTTAAAAAATTGTAACTTGCACCGCCGAACTTCGATTGACACAAATAAATATACTGTTTTGATCAGCGCGACGAGACGAACACAACGGTATGAAGATATTGATGATTCGACCCTGTTTGCGAAATTGTTAATTACAAATTAAACCATTCGCTCGCGCGAACAATTTTACTAGCAATTAAAAGCGGAATTTGACGAAACGAATTTGCGCCGACATGATCAGAATATTTTTCATATACAACATTGTGAAAAATATTTGGATTCGAACAATAGACAATTTACACCTAGAATTCAACTAATATGTAAATGCGACGAACGAAACTAACTTCAATATTTTTCGACAAAATTTGGCGTACGCCTATGTCTATCTAGACGCATTCGAAATGTGAAGTTTGGATAGCAACGAAAGTTGTTTGTGAAAATTCGAATTTCAACACTAAATAACGATTTTAAATTTTTTAAACTGGGTCTGAATTTTATGGTCGTTACATCTATGATGTTGTACATCAGTTAATTCATATTTATAATACCACACCTTTCTAATTTATGGTCTAAGTTGGATTAATTTTAATCTTCAACCACTTTCACTTTAGAGCATTCTAGAGTTCCCCCTTTTTAGGGGGTGCCGAGGAAAATAAGCTGGAAAAATTGCAACAACTCCAACGAGGTTTAAAATAAAATAAAAAATAAAATAAAATATGATTCATTTGAAGATTTTTTGAAAATCGTTTAGGATGAAGTAGGTTTTAAAAATCTATTTAAGCCCTAAGTTGGTTTTCGAAAATAGTTTAGCGTATTTAATAGAAAGAAATTATTTATACTTAAACGGCCTTTTGAACATCAGAAAACTATTTATCTTGTCACGCTAAAAAAAAATATTGTAGGGATTCCTATTCACCGTGTCCAAACTCGAGCCACTAGAGCGTGCCGTGCCGAAGCGAAATAAAACTAGAATCTCTTTCACTTTTGAGTTTCCTTCAATTGCTGGAGATGCTCGGAACAATTCCTAACCATCATTGAAGAAAACACTTTTTTCTTCTTCTCCTAATTACTAGTATTTTCCACCTTCATCTCCTCAACCATGTACATATATTGTCCTTGGTGTTTTGGTATTCAAGATATACATGCAAGGAGGTTATATTTGGTTCCACATTAGCATTTGATGTGGTTGATTAAAGTTATGGGATTTCTCATTGCGCAACCTAGTTGAAATCTAAGTATAAGATGCACATAATCCACATACAACGTGTTAGGCTATATAGACTAGAATTTTCAACTCTGTTCGCTATGACCCCTTATACAAAGGTATTTCATATAACTTGATATCTAGCAAGTCATGCGTTGAAACTTACAAGCACCAGTCCACCACTTCTCTATGTTTATCTTTCTTTTAATTAAACCTGGTCTTTCCTATTTAATTGTAGGAAATCATACCGTGTTAGTGAAGCTAGACTTACAAAATAGCGACGTCCTTGAAGTAATTTCATTGAACAGCTGACAAACAAAAACACATGAATTGGGATAATTAGTCATGTCGTAACGTATGCAAATGAACTATGCATGAAAGATATGCTTGCGATCAACACCCAGACAACAACGGGAGGTCAAACTAAAGTAGTGCATGTTACCATATATTATATTGTTATTATACTTCAATATATGCATATTGCATCCATTTTTTGGTGGCAAATACATCAAGAACCGACATAATGTTTAGATGTTTAATTTGATAGTATGCTAAAGCAAAAAAAGTGAGCATAGCGTGTTCAACTCCACCATACAATTTGACTTGTATATCGTTATTTTGTGGCATGTTTGAATAATCAAGGCTGCGGTTGGTTTCTTATTTTCAATTTTGGATTTTCCTCCATATAAAAATGCGTACGACGCATGTATATTGTGAAAGACGATCAATTTAAAACCAAAGTTAACATACAAAATAGAAAACAATTTTGTTAATTTTTCATGTTTTGGTAAATAACAGAAGCATGAAAACAATCCATGAAAATAGCTTTAACTTTTTTATTTTTTCAAAGTTACAATTCTATGTACTATCATCAACCTGTATTGTTATGACAGTCTGTCCTCACAAATGCTGATATATATATATATACACAATATAGTAATGCAGTAGAAATAAGAATATTACGGTAGGTGAAAGTATCCAGCTCGTCTCCTCGAGCTTCAAATAATATCAACGAAAACCTGCTTTTTCCAGACTACTCGAAAGAGCACCCATGAAAATAAGAGAAATATAAAACCACGAGTCAGACATAAATCTGGTGTGAGAAACTCGAGTAATATGCGATCGACATATAACAGTACTTTTAAGACCGTTCGAATCAGCATAGTTGTTTTTCCCTCAAAAGAGCCAAATCATCTAATAATTACATAAGGTGATATAATAGATAATGTCTTGGGTGTAGAATATAAATCAGAAAATAGCTTATCCACTTGCATCTTACAACAAAACAATATTAGAAGTCAATCAAAATCACTAAGGTATGTAAGCATAATGGGTTTCCATGGAGATTTCTTCGGTCAAGCCCAATCCAATCTCCTGCACAAAGGTTAGAAACTACCTTATGAAACCACGCATATCACTAGATAAAATATGTCACAAAGAAAAACATAGTTGATCCACGTGCAAATACGTGATACCGAATGCCAAAAACTTCCGCACAAAACAACCAAAAGCATCTATATTTGGAGTTGATGTACCCTGTCGCGGATTAGTTAAACCTCATGCCATGCCCCTACTTTATCATTTTTTTTAAAATTGTACTTAAATACAACATGTTATTGGGACAACATATCACAAATCACTTTTGTCAATAAATGTTCGAATCACGTTATGCAAGTTTCGAACTTGTGATCTCTCGCACCAAAGTCGAATCACTTAACCACTGGGACAATGATGCTTATCGTCCCTACTTTATCTTTTCTTCCATAATCGATGATGAAGTCATGTTCAACATCTCAACACACAAGTCTTCATCACTGGAACATATCTCGAATCTCTTTGTGGATTCCAGCATCTCGAACTGTCCTTGAATCTCTACAAGGATCCTAGCATAAGTCGTTCGATGAATGTAATGCTGGCCTCTCTCTTGGACTTAACATTAGGTTAGAGAGTTTAACTTTATAACATAAGTCTGAAATGTTAACGCTGACCTCTTCCTTGGACTTAACCTCAAGATTGACAGTTCAACCATATAACATTCCAATTCACAACCTGTAACATCCCCTATCTAGAGGTCTAAAGTTAAGCGCTATAGATGCTGCAATCATCTATAGTATTAACTTTCGGCGACTAAATACGACTATGTTAATGGTATATATAATATCAGAAGCACTTGGATATGAAAATAATAACAGATTTCAAAACAGAATTTTCCATTACATTTCAAAACACATGTTCCATATTCATATTACATAATCCCAATACGTTTCCCAAATAATGATAAAATATACTTAATACAAAATACGCCAAGAGCGGCATATGAAGATGCCCCCTTGGATGATCAGAGTCATATAGTCATAATTGACTTAGTTCATACAAAGTGGAAATAAATAACAACAAAGAACTGCAACTCCTAAATAGCTATCCGTAAACCTCCTGCTCGTCTCCGGTAGCTTTATTCGTCATCCTACTAAAACCTGAAAGAACCTCAACCCTCAGCCTACTCAAATCAATTTTGAGCATCCGAGAATTTAAGGGGAAAACATAAATGTAGCGACCCGCAGTTCCGTACCTCTTGAGTTGATAATAATTCTTCCTCGTTCAACCCAAAGTGTACGAAAGAGCCAATAACTAAGGTAAAAGAAGAAAGAGGTAGAAGAAGAAGATAAAAACAACATCAGAGTCTCACAATCACAGCGGAACAAAATATAATATATAATAACAGCTTTTAAATACAAAGAAACTGTACTGCTGTATATACATACCATTATCAGAGTACAACAATCATCCATTTATTTGGACAGCTTAATACTTGTCCGTACACAACGGAAAATAATAACCAAGTACGAAGATACGTCTTTGTCATCCAGCTCGTCTCTTGAGCTTCATAGCATACTATCCTGGATCTGTTCAACTCGATCTGACCCGAGCATCATAATAAACAACACCCGAGTCAGTCTGGATAACCAGCGTGAGAAAATCACACTTAATTGGATTATTATTATATTTTCAAAAATCCTTTGAAAACAAAGGTATCTCGTAAGACCACGCCACAAATAAACATGCCGGGTTTTTATCTTACGATAACCAAAACATTTTTATCAAATCCGTCTGATATTATAATAGTGTCCATAGAAAGTAAATAAAATCTAGCTGAAATGCTTGCATCTCACGTTCCAGTATAGTTGGGCACAATCAAAACCGTACGGACGCTTATTGGAGATTGGATTCCATATAATGGCAGGGCTACTGGGGTATCACCTATCACAGTACCTGGCCTAGATCAGCATACCGAGGACCACTCTCGATCCCCTGCAACACAAGACCAGACTACCCCTTACTGGATAGCCCGGATAAAATCACCCCGCGGTTGGGATCAGCAACCGCCACACAGCCAAAATAAAAGGGACTCTAGACAGGGATGATATTACCCTACTTGGGTGCTACCCACTTAGCCTTGCTGCACTTCCCCTGTTTTAGCCATTCTCGGTTGATGAGGCTTGAGGCTAAGCGTTACCTTTTAAGGAACACATTCACTTAGAATGCTCATCGTCCTCCAATGACGATGGTATGATAGCATTCGTCCATACAAGTTGTCCTGGGTCTAGACAAACCGAATCACTGTCTTCATCATCTTCACGGCCTTCATTCTCTACGTTCAAACCGGATCGAAGTGGTTTTCGGATAATTAAATCCGATCCCGGTCTCTTCGAAACGATCAACGCATTGGCCAATATTGATAGTCAGTTATTTAACTATCAAATAACATCCACAAGCAACCATCAGGCTTTAAATAATTTTCCCAAATTATTTATTTCAAAATATCTACCGAAGTTATTGTTTCCATACTTCAACACTTTGAAAATAGTTTTCAAATCCCTTTTTATTTTCACGGAACAAATTTCTACCCTTGCCCGATCCATAGAATATTTTTTCCCATTCCATTTGATTTTCAACACTTAGAAAATATTCATTTATTTCCTATTTCTTTCAAAAATCATTTACAACTTTATTTGTAAATTTCCAACTCGTCTAAGAAAATCCAATATTCACCAATTAAATTCATAAATTTCTCTTGATTCGTATCACATCGACTATATCCAAATTTATCACCATTTCTCATATTTGAAATATATTTCACTAATACTTTTTCAAAACTATTCCCATAACTCGATATAAGTCCACACCATTAACTTATATTTTCACATACCCACTGATATCATTTTATCTTGTTTATAAACCCCGTTTATAAATTTAATAACTCCCTTGAGTTTTCACTTATTTATAAACAATCTATTTATAAAAAACAAATTCCATTTAGAATTCCGTTTACAATTCTTCCCTTAGTAAAATTCCATTTTTTTATTTCAAATCTATTTATTTATCGATTCCAATTCTCTTCCAAAATCTTCAAAATATCCTTCAAGTCCTTAATATATAATTTAATTTAAAATCTCTATTTAACCCAATTTACAAATAGTTAATTATAACCAAGTTAATTCATATATTCCTCGTTCCACTCAATTTTCTTTACAATGTAACCCAATTTTCAGTTTAAACATTTTTCATTCAAAATCTTCTTTTTATTTACTTCAAATTAATTATTTATGGTATTTTAAAAATACCAAATTTAATTTCAATGCTATTTACCATTTATAATTGAATTCACACACAATCTATATCAATTCATCCATCATATCATATATCAATATATATATGAAAACAATGAATATCTTTGAGGAATCATGTTGGATCCCTTCAACCTGTTTATCCCTGCATCCACAGATGTTAGTCAACAAATAAAAATACCAATCCCACTTCGAGGGGGATATCGCGGTATATAGGGTCATCCGCTATTATGCGGGGCACATAGGGTTTCATCCGCTATATAATGCGGGAATATCAATCATTCCAATACTAATATATATACTACTATATATATATATAACATCTAACAAATAGATTATAAATTTATCAATCAAGTCAGGCATCCAATAAATTTAAATTTAACATTTAAATTTTAATAGGTAATCCGAATGAGTGAGAAAATCTCACCTTTATTTTGTTTTGCAACCCACTTCCATCTCGGCTTGTTTCATGATTTTTGACCTTGTATAAACATTATACGGTTTATTAATTATTTGAAATAACCGAATAATTAATTACCATTTTAAATAAACTTAATTAACTAATAATTTAATTTTAAACTAATTTTCTTTTAATAAAATATTTTTAGTGACTAAAATAATTAAACAAGTTAATTAAACAGGTTAATCAACCTAATACATATTTTTAAAATAAACTACTAGATTTAAAATGTGTATATGTATATTTATTTTATTTTTGAAACTACATATATACTTATAAAAATAATCCATATAGATTTTATAAAAATCTAATTTATATAAATTCTTATATTTTCCAAAATCTTATATATATACACAAATATATTTACTGTTTCCTATATATATTTTTCTTAAAACAGAATTGCTTTATATATCTCTTACTGTAAAATATATTTTCTTTTTTCTGTACATATTCACACACATATATACCATCAAATTTAAATTAAAATGAATAAATTGTATATACCTATTTATTAAATCCTAATGAAAATAAAATTTCTTTCTAACATTTATATATATATATATATATATGTTTATTAAATTAAGAACAAAAATGTTTACCTCACTGTAATTTTTCTTTCTTCTGTATATATAAACATTTATTTATTTAATTAGAAAAAACAAATCGATCTATACTTCACTGCCGCTAGTCCCTCCCTTCTCTACTGCTCGGCCACCGCACTTCCCCTCGAATAGCCTACGCGCACCACCGCACCTCGACAAAGCCACCTCCATCGTGAGACACCCTACAACCACGAGAGCTTCCCTGATAGCATCGCGACATTCATCGCATCATCCCAGGCCTTTTGCGACTCGAGATCACCACCATACTTTACCACGCGGCCCTTGGGTTGTCGCCTGCTCGATCGAACGCGAGCTCGTTCGGTTTGGGAAGACGCGACTTTTTTTTTCATTTGATCTTCGAACGAATTCGTTCATTTAGAGGAGAAACGGGACGCAGTCTCGTTAAACTGAAGAGAGAAGTAAAGGATTTCGTCTGCCATTATTCCTTGAGTTATGAATTTATTTTCTGTCCTTGAATTGTTTCGGCTATGACATTTTAAAAAGGAATGAAAAGAGGGAAACGTGTTTTAGGGGAAATGTCTTTTGAAAAGAAAATGAACAGTGATTTGAATAGAAAGCAAAAAGCACTGATGTGAAAATAAACGTTAATCAATATATATATATAATTTTATTTAAATTTAAATCATCTCGATTTCGCAACTTAAAATCTCGACCTCCTATCGAGGCGTGCCGCTAGGCGTTTATAATATTATACCCCTATTTCGAACGCAATGGAAAAGGTTTTGAGTCCTAATTCGATCGTATGGAGAAGATAGCTTTTTGGACCCGGGTATTATATTAAATTTTCGATATAAAGTTCAGCGCGTTTATATACCGTACGGCCAAACGATAACTCCGTAAGCTACGAAATTTGAAATCCGATAATAATACACTATTACGGATCCAATGGAACTGGTTTCGTCGAAATTCGAGACTATGCCTCAGAAGGCTATTTTTAAATGTCGATTTAAACGATATATTTTTAAAATTGAACAGATCACTTCCAAATTCAATTTTAAAACTTTTATTATCTCCATTATTATCAATATAAATTTTACAAACCTTTAAATTATTTTTATCGAGGTTAAAACTCAATATACAATAATTTATCCAATATTCAATTATAAAATTCAATAAATTGCTATATTTAAATTCTGAATTTATTCCATTGATAACCCAATTTCATTTTCAAATCGATTTATAAATCAAATTCAATATTTAAACCCATTTAAATATTCCAAATCCAATGTTGAAAAATCCGGGTCGTTACATTCCTCCCCCCTTAAAAGAATTTCGTCCCCGAAATTGCTAAGGCAGAAGAATGCCCAAACCCATTAACTTACTAAAACCCATTTTGTGAAAATCCCATATTCACTTTTCTAATCCTTTAGTTCCAAACTAAACAATCAGTTTCAATTCCAGTTCCAAAATCCCTTTATTTCAATTCCAATTCGAAATCAATTCGTCGTTAACAAAAAATTTCAAAAATTTTCTAACTCCCAAAATTTATGAATTTTTTTGGCAGAGTCTCCCTTGTACGGAGGAGCTTTTCCAATTTGACAAGAGAGATAAATATATATACATCGACCCACACGGTCGGAAAACAAAAATATATCAATATTTTATCTTTCGCAGTGCTTAATCCAAAAACGTACCTTATTTAGCATTTTTAAGCAAGCAGCTTATTTAATTTAGTAATTAGCGCGAGCAAAGTCTAGCCAACGGCCTCCAGGTACCTGTACTTACTCAATTTAAACACGTAAGTGCCAAATATATGAAGTTCAAATAACATTTCACTTATATTAAATAGCTAAAACATGGATTCTATAAGAAATGCATACTAAACTATATTTATAAGCAATTATAAGATTCCGACTTTGATTTTAATCGCTTCCAACCAAATCACATATCATTTTCATTCAATCTGAATGGGTTACATCTTACTTGCTTGCATTCAATTTATTTTTAAACCAAACGAACTCATATTCATTCCAATTGATTTCAAAATCAATTTTATTTGCTTCTATCAATTTATAGAATTTTTATTCACTTCTGCTTATGTTGAACGACCAATTTTCCTACGCAATTCGACGATATTCATTCAAATAAATAACTACTTAAGCTTATAGCTCTTTTAAATTGATTCCAACTCAATTTATATTTAACTCCATTTCATTTTAATTATATTCACAATTCTTTCATTGCATTTTGTTTCATATCTGTAACGACCCGTGAATTTCGTTAACTAAGTTTGTCATAATTTCCATAATTTATAGTAAAGTGAATGTTAGGAATTAGATGTAGCAATTGTAATTAAAAGTTAACTAAAAAAAATATTTAAAATGAAATTCCAATTCAATAAAATAATGTAAATGTTATGATTTGATTTTTAAATAGAATATGAGAAACAAGAGTAAGTATTGAATAATATGTTATTTATTTATGGTATTGAATAAAAATTGGTAAACCAAGTGTAATTAATGGTAATAATGTGATATAAGCTAATAAATTAGATTTCAATGCAACACCTATTAATGAATGTAATTGAAATAGAATTTAGGTAAATGTACACTAGGTTATAAATCAAATAGAAGGAAACAAACGTATATATCGAATTGATTAATGAATAAATATACATTGAATAGTAATTGAATGTACAGTTAATGGAAATTGTGTAAAATCAATAATGATAATTAGATGTGCCTTATTGATAATTAATGCCATAACGGAAAGAGTAAATGTATTCATTTGAATATAAAATTGCAATTGGGTAGGGATTGTTAAGTAACAACGTTAATGCAAGGTAAGTGATGCTAAATTAAAGTCAATAATAATGAATAGTGACTAATTCAAAATTTGTAACATATATTTTAAATTACCTGCTTATTTGTTAATGGAATTAGAATTTGTAATAAGTGATAATAAAATAAATGAAGGTTACACTAATGGGAAATGAAATAACGTTCATTAAATGTTGAGTAATCATAGGGTCATATTTATTAAAAGCGTTACTTTAATAATGTGGATTAATTGAGAAATTAATACTAGAAGCAGGTAAAGTAATAACTAAAAGGGAAATATGTTATAAATTGATTTTACCTAAACTTAAGTGTAAGATAAAGGTTGAATTTGGAACTTATCCATTTAATTTGAAACTTATTAGGATAAAATGGGATTCAATTTATAATGAGGGTTTATTTTAAGAAATCGAAATAAATTCTTTAATGAGAGAATTAAGCTACTTTAAACTGAGACGAGAATTTGTTTAAAGAATTACAAATTAATTAGTAAATTTTATAAGATGAAATTAATACTAACCTTATTTAGATTATGACAGTTGGCTAATCTACAGAATAGGAAGCTATATTTATTTATTTAATTGGAAAATTTAATTACTTTCTTTGAAATTATTGTGAATAAATGAAATATAACAGTTAAATGTTAACGTTGAAGGAAGTATAGAGGAAATCTAAGAAAATAAATGTAAACAATAGTGAGCCAATGTAAATTACATCTTTTTGATAATAAATAGACTGAATAATAGAATGAAAGGTAATTAAATGAAATTTTGAAAATTTAATTTACAATTTCTAAATTCAATAAATTTGATATAAACACTGAAATTGATAAATTTATCAATTTTTAAATTTACTTTTAATTTGGTTAAAACATTGTAATTTACTGAGAAATATAAAAGGGTTAAAATTGGTAAATTTTAAGATTTAAATTAAAAGTTGGATTTTATTATTTATTTATTTATTTAATTGATGGAAAAATAGTCATTTTGGCCACTGACTCGGATTTCGATGAAATAAGTTTCATCAGATCCGTAACGGTGAATTATAATAGTGTTTCAAGTTTCGTAACAATCGGATTTGTCATTTGATCGTACGGACTCGAAACGCCTTGAAATAAATGCAATTGTAATCAATTTGAAATTTTTGATTTTAGCATAACTTCTTCATACGATGGAATTTGGACTTGAAACCTTTTCCATTGCATTTAAAATATTTTAAAACACCTATTTTGATATATGGGTTTACCCAATTCCGTTTCGGAGATAGAACGGGCTTTTTGGATCACTTTGGCGTTAGCGCGTAAATCTATCTTATCCATCCATTCAAACGTCAACCCTGCCTATATATTTCCTATTATAAACCCTAGCCTCCCTAATCTTCATTTGTCTGTACGTACAATTCATCTTCTTCTTAGCTTCTCATTCCAATGGCAGACAAAACCTAATTCCCAAATTCCAAAATCTAATTTCAAAAAAAAAAAAATTGAGATTTACGCGCTTTGGGTCGCGCTTGGGGTTTCAAGGGAAAAACCCTGGAGCTACTTCAAGTCGGGAAGAAAACTACTCGGGTCATCGGGTCGTTTTCGCAAAAACTCCAAGCAAGCACCGGGTATTTGAGGCGGCGGACCGGGTTGAACTCGAAGTCGACTCAGCACCAGAATTTTCCAATCTTCAAATTTTCATAACTTTTGCATACAGACTCGGATTTGGACGCGGTTTCTTTTGTTAGGATCGTATCGAAATTCCGGACACTTTGACGCTGGTTTGGACGAATTCTGAGACGGTCAAATTTTTGGGTTTAAATTGAATTTAAATTCAATTTAAATTCAAAAGGTGAGTGTTTTAACCCACTCACAACTTCTAAGATTTCTTATGTTTGTTAAATTAAATTTTGATGTGATTTAAAATTTTCTATGATTGTTTGGGCATATATTTAATCATCATCTCAGTTAGATAACATTTAGTTAAATTTAATTGTTATTTAATTTTATTATTGCATAAAATTTGCGAGTTAAATTTATTTATTATTGCATATAAACTGCCAGTTGAACAGTTATTAAATTTTATTGAATATAAACTATTTGTTGATGCCTGTTATATTTTATATGCTTTATATTGATGTTTTGTTTAAATTGGATGATGATTGTAATAAATGGTTGTTTATTTATATTTGGATGAATGGATGCTATATTCTATATTGTATAAACTGCAAGTTATTATGCATTTTTATTTTATTCGGGATTGCGGTTTGAAATGATATATAACCGTAATTTTATTTTAAATTGCGGATTGAAATGATAAATATCCATATCACTTGACCATAGGATAGAAAATTATATACAGGCACCGTGGTCTATATATAAAATATTTTAAGGGATTTTCTATGGTTTGGAAAGAAATATACGGTTTAATAAATATTAAATTTTGATATTATATAAATATTATTTTATATATGGTTAAATTCTAAAATTTAAGCTATGTATGACTTGATGATGTTTTAAGTTTGATTTACGAATATTTCAAGTTTGAGCTTTATTTAAGTGATATTGAATTTATTAAATAAATATTTCTAAACTAAATAATAGTAAATTGAATTAAGGTATATATAAGATTATCATATTTGGTTGGGAATTTTGGAATATTTAAAGATTTGAAATATATCAAAACTGAAATGTTTTATTGAAATTAAGGTATTATTGTTTTTCAAAGTATTTGTTTTCGAAATTGTTATAACTTTGAAAGTAATATGGTTTGAAAATGAATTTATTTGAAATAGAATTTATTTAAGAATTATCTTTAAATATATTGATTTGAAACCGATTGAAATTTTGAGTTTAAGAATATGACTACATTATGTGATTTGGGCTTAAGATGGTTTTAAAGAATATTTCAAGTTTTATAATTAAAAGTAAGAATAGTGATTGAAAATTTGGATTTTATTTAAATGATATATTATTGAATTTGGTTTTTAAGTATATACTATTTTGAAGTAAATGATATGTTTTGAAATAGCAATAATAATTTGGTTTTAAAGTATATACTATTTTGAAGTAAAGGATATGGTTTGAAATGGCAATAATATTTTGGTTTTTGATGTATATACTATTTTTAAATAAAGAATATGTTTTGAAAGAGCAATGATTGTGTTTTTAAAAGTATATATATTTTTTTAAAATGACCACGGTGTTATAATAACGATTGGTTGTTAAAGAGACCGGGATCGGATATGGACATACTCTCTGTCGATACCGAAAACCACTTTGACAACCGTGTACGCGGTAGAGATTCCAGAATGAAGTAGGATGGTGGCGACGTTCTTAAGGTATGTTACGTGGACCCAACTCCCGTGAGTTGGCATAAGGTGGCTAAAACAGGAGCGATCTCGGACCAGTGAGGTAGCACCTCTTCTCGGACACATTTCTTCGATATTATACTCTTACTTGTGATTTGACTAGATGGCCATCCTCCGATTTGGGAGTGTTGTTCGAGGTGGACGGTAGTGGCTGCTATCCGCTCCATCAGTCCGTGTGCGTAATTGGTATATCTACCCTGGCATTGCCTTGTGTGCCGTGTCACCTACCATATCGAGCTTTACTACGATTATGATTTTAAGATCCGACCGCGTTAAGGTTCTCCATCCCCTTAACGCTATTTTCTATATGATTATACTTTACTTATTAGACACTACTGTATATAGCGAATATTACTACATAGTAGATAGTTTAACGGATCCTTAAGAGATGTGAATCCCGAACATTTCTTAAGTTACTGCACTCACGTTAGACACTGGATAGGAGATGTCAAACCCCGTAAACATCTCTGACGCCGTTTACACTCATATTTATTTCATTGATTTAACTTACATAAGATCTTTTAGTTCTGACTCGAGTGTTTTGTCTTTTCAATTCGCTCGGGTCAGCCTAAGCATTTCAGGATTTGAAGGCTCTATTTCTGGAGGACGAAGACGAAGATTTTATTACTACTATTTATTATATTCCACTACATCATTGTATTCCGCTGCATAATTATCATTCTCTGGTATGTGTAACTCTGATATGTATTGTATAAGTATAATCAAATGTTTTGTAAAACAGCTTCATGAACTGTTATTTGATTATTATATTTTATCATTCCGCTGCAAGATTCTATTTTGTTCTTTTATTTCTCCACTTTTTCTTATTTACCCCATAACAATCCACCCTTCTATATGGTTTAAGTTGGCATGTGTGTCTGCTTAAGCATACAAAAGGTGGGATGTTACAGTTGGTATCAGAGCTTTGGTTTAGCGAAAAACCTTAGCCTTATGGGGTTTGACTCTTTACTAATAGGGTAGTAATACCCTATGGGAGTCGCTGAGTGTAAGTATATGAGAGAGTTTATTTGTTAGTGTTATAAAAAGGTTTTAATATTGTGTTAATCTGTTTCGTTTTGTATTTATAAATTCTGGTTGGTGCATGGGACGCTATGACATCAATAGGGATTTCTAAACACTTAATAGGATAAACCGACATAATATTTGTTTTAATATAGGTGAATGAAATAATTTTACCTATTATATTTTCTGTATATAAAGTAAAATATTTTATATAGATATATATATTTGGTTGCTATAGATTGGGTGTTAGGTAATGAAAATATAAATAATAGTTGAAACTAAGCAAAAAATAAAATAAATGAAAACTGGAAATTTAGAGCTTAAGTTCTGGGGTTTTTGAAGATTTCTTTCAATTGATTTTGGAATATAATAATAATATTATTAGAAGTATTTTCTGATATAAATATTTCAATAGAATTTGAAAGAAATGTTTTAAAAGAAATTCTGCAAAGAAATAAGTTGTACTCCCCTTTTGGTCGCTGGAAAATAATTTCGGTGATGGCGGCCGCATCATCGACATTCATTTTCGATTTTCAATATGGGAAGGCCACTGTAGTAGTTTTACTACAAAATTATTTTATTTTAAATTGTTTTAAATATAATTGGATATATAAATTATAAGTATATATTATCTATTATTTTAAAATGATTTTTGAATAAAACCCGGTATTTAATTCTTAAGTTTCCATTAATAAATAGTCCTAATTACTGAAGTGAATTGGAACGTAGGTAATTAATAAATTGAAACCTCTAAAGGAAATAAGAGATTTAATGCTAGGATATAAATGGTATTAAATGAAAGTTGAAATTGTAACCTATGAAATAAAGGAAATAATTATTGAACATTAAAATAATTAAAAGAAATGAGAAAACTTGTACAACTTTCAATTTCAGTCTTTAAAAGCATAAATATAACTTACCAAAAATTTATAAAAGTTGAAAATGTTTAATAAGAAAATGTATAGAAAATTGTACGAGTAGACTTATGTAATGAAAAATTCAGTAAATTTCTTTTATTAATAAGAATTAAAGTATAACTGTTATGCCAAGTAACTAAAATTGAACATGAATATTATTAATAAATGAATAAATAAAATCAAGTAAATGAATAAATATGCAAAGTAAATTAATTTAAAAATGAATAAATGAAATTAATAAGTATTGATGTTCTAGTTGTTATGGACTTAAATGTTATATATAAATAATAATAAACTTAAGTAATAGGTTGAAGTTACCTTAGAATAAAAGATGAATACTGGGAAAATGACTGTAAAACTTAAGTAATAAATTTACCTACTAAGGAATTGGTTGAATGGATAAAAATAAATGATGAATAAAGAGGAAATCAAACAACAATATATGGAATGAAATTAATAATAATGAACTTGATCTATTGTTGAATTTGTTATTTGTTTGGCTTATGGTTGTTTGGGCAAGGATACTTTAATATTGTTTGGATGTAGGAATAATCTATTTAGTTTCACCTAAGACTGCTGAGTGAAGGGTACACTTAGTAGTTTATTCTTCATTCTGTACAATTTAAAGTTATGAACCTGAACAACTATTTCTTTTGTTTGATATGAATGAATGATTGATTTTATGGTTGTATGTCTTATTGCAAGTGTTTAAATTGTAATAGAATATTATACAAGTAGAAATTTGAAATAATGAAAGTATTCAATGAAATTGCTATTAAATGAGAATTTAATGTTATAAGCTTAAGTATAATTGAAATTTTACCAAGTAAATATAATTAAAGGTAAGTATGACAAATAGATGAGGTCATACAATTATAAAGGAATGTAATATAAATAAGAGAATTGTAAACTGAAAGGGTTAAAGTAATTTCTAAATAAAAGTTGGAAGAAATACAATGAAAATAAAAAGATAAACCGTTATATGAATAAAAAGAATCAAACAACAAATGTATGAATGGAATGAATAAGAATAGACTAAAACTATTGCTGAAATTGTTGTTTGTCGTGGTTGTGGTTGTTGGGTAAGGAAACTTTAATTTGTTGGGATGGATGAAAAATCCATTGTGTTTAATCTAAGACTGTTGAGTAAATGATGCATTTGATGGTTTATTCTTCATTCCGTACAATTTAAAAGTTCTGAAACCGAACAACTATTTGTTTGTTGATTGAATGGTTGTTTGTATTTGTGTGTGTATGCTGTTTGTGAAATTGATGGTTGTTGTATTGATTTGTTGTTAGTGATTGAAACCACTTAAATATATCACTTTATATAAATTGTTAACCCTTTGGATTTAATAAGTGAAATGCAGGTTATGGAAGCAATTGCTACTGTTTTTGGTTCCATAAATTAAACGTAAATTGCTCGACAAATAGGTACGTTTCGGATTACGATTTATAACACTATTTATATATATTTTCCCGTGTTGGGATATAAAATTTTGGATATTATATGTGATATTTTGTTATATTTAATATTATATTTTCTCCCGAGCCTCTCCGTACAAAGGAGACTCTGCCGAAATTTTTCGAAATTTTTGGGACTTAGAAAATTATTTTGAAATGTTTTTCCAAACTTTATTCATTTAAGTATAAAAAGATATAATGATTAAAATGGGTAAATTTTATATAAAGTAATAAATTTTGTAAATTAGTGTTTAAAAGTTAATATTTTGAATAAGTTGTATTGTTTATCTAATTCTTCCTTCTCCCTTCTTTTTCCTTTTCGGGGACGAAAAGCTTTGAGTGAGGGAGAGTGTAACGACCCGTGAATTTCGTTAACTAAGTTTGTCATAATTTCCATAATTTATAGTAAAGTGAATGTTAGGAATTAGATGTAGCAATTGTAATTAAAAGTTAACTAAAAAAAATATTTAAAATGAAATTCCAATTCAATAAAATAATGTAAATGTTATGATTTGATTTTTAAATAGAATATGAGAAACAAGAGTAAGTATTGAATAATATGTTATTTATTTATGGTATTGAATAAAAATTGGTAAACCAAGTGTAATTAATGGTAATAATGTGATATAAGCTAATAAATTAGATTTCAATGCAACACCCATTAATGAATGTAATTGAAATAGAATTTAGGTAAATGTACACTAGGTTATAAATCAAATAGAAGGAAACAAACGTATATATCGAATTGATTAATGAATAAATATACATTGAATAGTAATTGAATGTACAGTTAATGGAAATTGTGTAAAATCAATAATGATAATTAGATGTGCCTTATTGATAATTAATTCCATAACGGAAAGAGTAAATGTATTCATTTGAATATAAAATTGCAATTGGGTAGGGATTGTTAAGTAACAACGTTAATGCAAGGTAAGTGATGCTAAATTAAAGTCAATAATAATGAATAGTGACTAATTCAAAATTTGTAACATATATTTTAAATTACCTGCTTATTTGTTAATGGAATTAGAATTTGTAATAAGTGATAATAAAATAAATGAAGGTTACACTAATTGGAAATGAAATAACGTTCATTAAATGTTGAGTAATCATAGGGTCATATTTATTAAAAGCGTTACTTTAATAATGTGGATTAATTGAGAAATTAATACTAGAAGCAGGTAAAGTAATAACTAAAAGGGAAATATGTTATAAATTGATTTTACCTAAACTTAAGTGTAAGATAAAGGTTGAATTTGGAACTTATCCATTTAATTTGAAACTTATTAGGATAAAATGGGATTCAATTTATAATGAGGGTTTATTTTAAGAAATCGAAATAAATTCTTTAATGAGAGAATTAAGCTACTTTAAACTGAGACGGGAATTTGTTTAAAGAATTACAAATTAATTAGTAAATTTTATAAGATGAAATTAATACTAACCTTATTTAGATTATGACAGTTGGCTAATCTACAGAATAGGAAGCTATATTTGTTTATTTAATTGGAAAATTTAATTACTTTCTTTGAAATTATTGTGAATAAATGAAATATAACAGTTAAATGTTAACGTTGAAGGAAGTATAGAGGAAATCTAAGAAAATAAATGTAAACAATAGTGAGCCTGTGACGACCGCCCATGACCCCTGCACCGAATCTAGAGATAGTGCGCTGTGAAGTGTGCCAGGCGACCATGGACGATTGTCAAGGTAAGATTTAAAACAAAAGAATCTATCGTATTACTCACAGCGCATGGACAAAATACAATAGAACATATGTATAGTGAAGCTTTACAGAACAAAATGACATCATATAAAACTCCATAATAGTTGAATACAAGCATCCACATAGTCAATACATCCAGCCTCACTACATATCTCTCAGAGAATACAAAAACAGCGGAATATCCAGTACATATAATAAGAAGATAATATGCAATCCTCCAGCTCGTCTTCGATGTCAACATCGTGAGAAGAGAACAGCACCTGTCACCTGCTACCTAGTCTGCCCGTCCCAAAATGGACGAACAGCCCAAGGCAATAAGAATTAAAAAAAACATAAAGCCTTGAGTCAGACAACAGTCTTAGTGAGCAGTAAATTAACTAACAACATACCAAAAGAGCATAAAGGAAAAGGAATAGGAATACAACCCTCCCACTCCAACCTCATTCTACAGTGATAGCCCCCAAACACACACTAAGCAGAAGCAAACATAGCAGAGAATACAATTTAAAGTAAAGCAATTGTCACTCGAGTCAAGAGCGATGTTTTCCAAGTACAAATCCCAAGGTCTAAAACCAAGGTCAGATAAGCACCCAGGAAATACCGCTCTTGAGACCGAATGACGATACAACCAAACATCCATGACTCGGCTATCACTGTTATCATTGTTGCGATATCACCGTTAATTGAATGACCGGCACATTCTTTCAGCCGTCCGTCAAGGGCTAATGGTAACCCCGGTTCTAGACATAACTCCCGCACGTCATCGTGACCCGTGCCTAGGATTATCGAATCTACCCAGAGTACTTGACCATCAACTTAGTCTTTTGGGCGTCCCCATGTACTCTTGCTTAGAGCATGCTAGAACCTTCAACAACGATGAGATCTCAACCTCCTAGTCATCCTCCTCGACGACTATTGCCATACTAGCTCAAGCGCCTCTCGAGCATCCATTATCCTCAACTCGAATCATATCACCGAGTTATCAACATGCTTGGAATGATCCCGCCTGGATTAGACCAAGTCTTCATCATATGATGCCTCGCTTCATTACATCCTCGCAAAGCTTCATCTCAACTTCACATCATCAAATCTATGCATAGGAGCTTCATCATCCCGCTACATATGCCACGAGCAGCTTTTCCAATACAAGAGCCTTTCCCTTAGCTTTTGAATCACCTTCGATCTAAATCTAATCATCAATCATCTAGTTCATAACAATCAATCAAATCAAACATCAATCCAAGCAATCAAGCATTCAAAAATGATCTAAGTAGACAATTATAACAATAATGGCATTTTCGTAATTAAAGAGTTGAAAGTCCAATAAGCATGAAAACATGGATTATATCTCTACAAACTTGATGAATGAACTTGCATAGGTTAACATATGATAAAATGGATGTAACATCATCATGAACAATGGATCTATATGGATCTATACATAGGATGAAGAAAATGCATGGAAATCTCTATTTTAACACCAAATCGAGCCAACAATCCGATATACTCCTTTGGATCCGTGTGAGAGATAATCACCACTCACCAAATCTCCTAAACAAACCCAAATCAACACGCTTCAGATCTGGACAGCAAAGGATCAAGCTTGATCTATCACAAATCCGCTTCAAATGAAGAAATCTCTCTTGAAAAGATGAAGATCTTCAATCTAAGCTCTTGAATCTTCAATCTTGATCTTCGATTTGGATGGATGGAAGCACTAGATTAGAGTGGAGAAAAGAAGTGAAGAAGTGTAGAAGTCGAGCTCTCAAAATGGCAGCACTTCGTCGCTTCAAAAATCCGGATCCCAAAAAGTGAGAACAACCCCTCTTATTTATAGCTGAAAACTGCCCTTAAGTCGTAACTCGGCTATCTCCTTAAGTCGCTGCCGACTTAACACTATGCCGACCTACGACCTAAAGCTTTGCCGACCTAACAAAGTCTCACTCATCACACAGCTCAAAACCCAAGTCCTAACGACCTACAACAAAGCGCAACTGCGACTTAACACATAGGCGCGACTTAACTTAGGTCGTTGCCGACTTAAGTGCCTTGCCGACTTAAGACATATGAAGGAATACAACTACGACTTAACTCGTAACTGGGTTACGACTTAACACAGGAGACGTCCTGCCGACTCACAACTCAACACACGTTGCCGACTCAACTACCTACCGACTCAATTACCCTGCCGACCTAACACTTAACACCCAAACACTTAGGTCGCTCACAACATGTCCTTAGGTCGTTGCCGACCTAACTCTACTCCAGAATACTTAGGCTGCCTACTATTCTTCCTTAGGTCGCCCTAACCTCTTAAGTCGGTCAACCCCACTTCCTTAACTCGGCAACGACTTAACAAATAACTTGTCAGACATGCTAACTACTAAGTCGTCCAGGTCTTAAGTCGACCACTATCTTAACTCGTCAGCCGACTTAACACTTAACTCACCACTATCCTTAAGTCGGTTAATACTATAAGTCGGTCAACTTCTTAGATAGGCTACTCCCTTAAGTCGGTCACTCGACCTAAGCCACCCTATGACTTAACTTCCTTAACCCGGTTAATCCCTTAGGTCGTCCTAAACTATCAACCGACTTAAACCACTCCCCTATCTTCCTTAGGTCGTCGCCGACCTACCACTTAGTCATTAACTCGTCCAGAACCCATAAGTCGGCTACGACTTAGTACTTAACCAAAATTCTTCCCAAAATCTGAAACAACCAAAAATGTTGAAAATTCCAGATTTGAACGAACTTTTCGATCCGTAAAAATACGGGTCGTTACATTCTCTCCCCCTTAGGAATTTCGCCCCCGAAATTCCAAACAAACAAAGCAATCAAAAACTATTCTGCACGCCTACCATCCATAGCAATCAACAAATCATGCATCCAATTCTAGCTTAGCATGTAGAATTCTAAAACTAGAACAAGTTACAATTTCGTTAGATGACACGACACCTTAGGGCCATACCTTGAAGAGTTCAGGATGAGCTGCCTTCATCCTCTCTTCCACCTCCCACGTACAGTCGTTATCATCGTCACTCCATTGTATCTTGAGCAACTTAAATATCTTCCTCCTAAGCTGTTTCGTGTCGGTTTCTACAACACGAAGCGGCTTACGAGGTCTTCTATCGACTGGATCAACTTCTAAGTCTTCACAGCTATCAGCAGAAACCACCGTACTCGAGTCGTGCACATACTTCCGTAGATATGATACATGAAAAACATTGTGCACACTCGACATCTTCTCTGGTAACTCCAATCTGTAGGCGAGCTTTCCAATTCGCTCGATGATCGGGAATGGTCCAACAAATCTCAGAGTCAATTTTCCTTTCTTCCCGAATCGGATAACATTCTTCAGTGGAGAAATCTTCACAAAAACCATTTCACCTACGTCAAACTCCAAATCCTTACGACGTTTATCAGCATAACTCTTCTGACGATCTTGGGCTGCCTTCATTCGTTGCCGAATGATCTCTATACAATCTGAAGTCTGACGAATCATCTCTGGCCCAAGCATCAACTTTTCCCCAGTTTCCAACCAACATGTCGGAGAGTTACACGGTCTTCCATACAATGCCTCATATGGTGCCATACCAATACTTGACTGGTAACTGTTGTTGTACGCAAACTCCACCAAATGAAGGTGATCTTCCCATGATCCTCCGAAGTCCAAAACACATGCTCTAAGAAGATCTTCCAAAACTCGGTTGACTCTCTCGGTCTGACCATCTGTTTGAGGGTGATAAGCTGTACTCAAACACAACTCGGTTCCCAAAACTTCCTGGAAGCTCTTCCAAAATCCACTAGTGAACAATGGGTCTCGATCGCTCACTATACTCTTCGGAATACCATGGAAACGAACTATCCACTTAACATACAACTCAGCCAACTTTGATGCAGTCCTAGTCGATCGAACAGGAATGAATCGTGCACTCTTAGTCAGACGATCCACAATGACCCAAATCCCTTCATTTCCCGTTCTGGTTCTAGGCAATCCATCAATAAAATCCATCGACACTTGTTCCCACTTCCATGTAGGAACTTCTAAGGGCTGAAGCAATCCACTTGGCTTCTTCTGTTCAGCCTTTACCAACTGACAGTTCATACACTTGGAAATGAAATCTCCAACATCCTTCTTCATGCCTTCCCAGTAGTAGGTTCTCTTTATATCCCGATACATCTTATTTCCACCTGGATGAATTGTCAGCTTCGAGTGATGACTTTCCTTCAGAACTTCACTCCTCAATTCATCTATATCGGGAACAACTAGTCGTCCTTGCTTCCGAAGCCAACCCTCTCGATCGACCTCGAATCCTTTATCCTTTTCTGGATCCAATCCAGATTCCAATTCACGGATAATCTTGACAAGCTTATCATCTCGCTTTTGGCCCTCGCCAATCCTTTCCACAAGAGAAGGTCTTATCGATAAGTTTGCCAACATTTCAGGTTCTAGTTCGCATCTAGGCCTGAAGTCAAATCCAGCTAAATACTCGAGACTCTTCCATTCAGAAAACATGGCTCCCAATCCTGCATGTCTTCGACTTAACGCATCTGCCACTGCGTTACCTTTTCCCGGAGTATAAGCTATACCAAAATCATATGATGCCAAAAACTCTAGCCAACGTTGCTGCCGAAGATTCAAATCCTTTTGGGAGAAAAGATACTTCAACGACTTGTGATCCGTAAACAACTCGAATCGAACTCCCAACAAATAATGCCTCCACATCTTCAGAGCAAATACAATCGCCGCTAACTCCAAATCATGAGTCGGGTAATTCCTTTCATGCGGCTTTAGTTGTCGACTGGCATACGCAACAACTTTATCCTTCTGCATCAACACTGCTCCAAGTCCAGTACCACATGCGTCGGTGTAAACCACCATCTCATCATTCCCACTAGGAATAGTTAAAACAGGAGCACTCGTCAGTCGCTCTTTCAGGATTCCGAAAGCTTGCTCACACTTAGCATCCCAACTGAACACTTGGTTCTTCTTCGTTAATCCTGTTAACGGTGCAGCTACCTTGGAGAAGTCCTTGATAAACCGTCGATAATATCCTGCTAATCCAAGAAAACTTCTCACCTCTGATGCATTCTTAGGTCTAACCCAATCCTGGATTGCTGCCACCTTAGCGGGATCAACCGCTATTCCATTTCCCAAAAATCACATGGCCTAAGAACCTCACTTCACTCTTCCAGAAGTGACACTTCGAAAACTTAGCCTTCAGCTGATGTTTCCGTAAGATCTCCAAAACAATACGCAAGTGCGTCTTGTGCTCTTCTTCCGTTCTGGAATAAATCAGAATATCATCCACGAACACAAGTACGAACTTGTTCAACTGATCTCTGAACACTCTATTCATAAGATCCACAAAATATGCTAGGCACGTTAGTCAATCCAAACGGCATTACCAGCCACTCAAAGAAACCAGATGGTGTCCGAAAGGCAGTCTTCAGCACACTATCCTTAGCTACTCTCAATTGGTGAAATCCCGTTGCCAAATCCATCTGAGAAAACACCTTGGCTTCGTGAAGCTGATCAAACAAGTCATCTATTCTCGGCAATGGATACTTGTTCTTCTTAGTCACCTTATTCAGCTCACGATAATCCACACACAATCTCAATGACCCATCTGCCTTGGTTGCAAACACAACTGGTGCACCCCACTCGGACACACTACGCCGAATGAATCCTTTCTGCAAAAGATCATCAACTTGCACCCTCAACTCCTGCTGTTCCCTAGGCGCCATCCGCCTAAGAGGCATCACAACAGGTCTGGCTCCTTCAACTAGATCTATACGAAACTCGATCTCTCTATGCGGCGGCAACCCTTTGACTTCGTCAAAGACATCCTCGAATCCATTTGCGATTGGCACTAAAGACAGTCCATCCCGTGGAACAACTAGCGAATACATGAAGCTCATGAAGACGCCTTCCTCATGCTTACATCGTATCACAATCTTTCGCCCTTCCACATTCCCGACTGTCACCTCCAGCCTCTCACAATCAACCTTAGCCGCATACTTCCTAAGCCAGTCCATACCCAAAATAATTCCGAACCCCGCAAAGTTCAGAACAAAACAATCACAAACAAAAGAGCAACCATGACTCGATACAACTAGACCACGGCATAACATACACAAACAAGACGAACCCCCAACTGGATTAGTCACAACCAATGGCCTATCAACAATATCCGGTTCCAAACCTAACCGGCCTACTAGTTCATTACAAACAAACGAATGCGATGCTCCAGTATCAAACAAAACTCTAACTGGAATACCACATAGGAAAAGAGTACCTTGAACAACCACACTCTTTCCCTTTTCTTCAGCAGTAGGAGCTTTCGAAGACGACGGAACAGCTCCCAAAGTATAAGCCTGCACAATCTGCTTGTCCCTACTCGGTTCTGGACAATTCTTCCTGAAATGCCCTGGCTTGTCACAGTTGTGGCACTTCGCCGGCGCCTTCGGATTCTTGCAATCCTTGGAGAGATGGCCTTTCTGCTGACAGTTGTAGCAAGTCACTTCGCCTTTCGGCCTCTTCTGACCATCTTTACCCTTCTACTGCTGCTGCTTCCTCTTCTTGTTTCTACCCTGTTGGGGTTTAGACTCTTCCCTGGTTACAGCAACAACAGATCCTTCCTTAGGAAACAGATTCTCGTGTCTGAGAGCTTCCTCCACAAGCTTCCTAAATGAATCGTCCAAGTGATCCATCAATCTTGGAGCCTGTACTTGATCTCCAACATCTACTGATGGCCCCGGGGCTGACATCCTTCTCCTGATCGAAGTCATCATGGTTTCGAACATAGCAACATAATCAGCAGCCCCTTCAGTAGCACGGCCTTCCCTAGCAGCTGGTTTCCCTTTTTGACTCATTCTCAATATCTACAAAAAGGAATGATTAGCATACCGAGAGAAACAACTGCATAAAGGACTCAAACTCTACCAAGCTACTATATTATATATAGTAATCATCCATCAAAATACAATTACGTCTCTCATACGTAGTTACTTCAGTGAGCGTTGGGTAAAATCGATTAACCAATGCTCTGATACCAAATGTGACGACCGCCCATGACCCCTGCACCGAATCTAGAGATAGTGCGCTGTGAAGTGTGCCAGGCGACCATGGACGATTGTCAAGGTAAGATTTAAAACAAAAGAATCTATCGTATTACTCACAGCGCATGGACAAAATACAATAGAACATATGTATAGTGAAGCTTTACAGAACAAAATGACATCATATAAAACTCCATAATAGTTGAATACAAGCATCCACATAGTCAATACATCCAGCCTCACTACATATCTCTCAGAGAATACAAAAACAGCGGAATATCCAGTACATATAATAAGAAGATAATATGCAATCCTCCAGCTCGTCTTCGATGTCAACATCGTGAGAAGAGAACAGCACCTGTCACCTGCTACCTAGTCTGCCCGTCCCAAAATGGACGAACAGCCCAAGGCAATAAGAATTAAAAAAAACATAAAGCCTTGAGTCAGACAACAGTCTTAGTGAGCAGTAAATTAACTAACAACATACCAAAAGAGCATAAAGGAAAAGGAATAGGAATACAACCCTCCCACTCCAACCTCATTCTACAGTGATAGCCCCCAGACACACACTAAGCAGAAGCAAACATAGCAGAGAATACAATTTAAAGTAAAGCAATTGTCACTCGAGTCAAGAGCGATGTTTTCCAAGTACAAATCCCAAGGTCTAAAACCAAGGTCAGATAAGCACCCAGGAAATACCGCTCTTGAGACCGAATGACGATACAACCAAACATCCATGACTCGGCTATCACTGTTATCATTGTTGCGATATCACCGTTAATTGAATGACCGGCACATTCTTTCAGCCGTCCGTCAAGGGCTAATGGTAACCCCGGTTCTAGACATAACTCCCGCACGTCATCGTGACCCGTGCCTAGGATTATCGAATCTACCCAGAGTACTTGACCATCAACTTAGTCTTTTGGGCGTCCCCATGTACTCTTGCTTAGAGCATGCTAGAACCTTCAACAACGATGAGATCTCAACCTCCTAGTCATCCTCCTCGACGACTATTGCCATACTAGCTCAAGCGCCTCTCGAGCATCCATTATCCTCAACTCGAATCATATCACCGAGTTATCAACATGCTTGGAATGATCCCGCCTGGATTAGACCAAGTCTTCATCATATGATGCCTCGCTTCATTACATCCTCGCAAAGCTTCATCTCAACTTCACATCATCAAATCTATGCATAGGAGCTTCATCATCCCGCTACATATGCCACGAGCAGCTTTTCCAATACAAGAGCCTTTCCCTTAGCTTTTGAATCACCTTCGATCTAAATCTAATCATCAATCATCTAGTTCATAACAATCAATCAAATCAAACATCAATCCAAGCAATCAAGCATTCAAAAATGATCTAAGTAGACAATTATAACAATAATGGCATTTTCGTAATTAAAGAGTTGAAAGTCCAATAAGCATGAAAACATGGATTATATCTCTACAAACTTGATGAATGAACTTGCATAGGTTAACATATGATAAAATGGATGTAACATCATCATGAACAATGGATCTATATGGATCTATACATAGGATGAAGAAAATGCATGGAAATCTCTATTTTAACACCAAATCGAGCCAACAATCCGATATACTCCTTTGGATCCGTGTGAGAGATAATCACCACTCACCAAATCTCCTAAACAAACCCAAATCAACATGCTTTAGATCTGGACAGCAAAGGATCAAGCTTGATCTATCACAAATCCGCTTCAAATGAAGAAATCTCTCTTGAAAAGATGAAGATCTTCAATCTAAGCTCTTGAATCTTCAATCTTGATCTTCGATTTGGATGGATGGAAGCACTAGATTAGAGTGGAGAAAAGAAGTGAAGAAGTGTAGAAGTCGAGCTCTCAAAATGGCAGCACTTCGTCGCTTCAAAAATCCGGATCCCAAAAAGTGAGAACAACCCCTCTTATTTATAGCTGAAAACTGCCCTTAAGTCGTAACTCGGCTATCTCCTTAAGTCGCTGCCGACTTAACACTATGCCGACCTACGACCTAAAGCTTTGCCGACCTAACAAAGTCTCACTCATCACACAGCTCAAAACCCAAGTCCTAACGACCTACAACAAAGCGCAACTGCGACTTAACACATAGGCGCGACTTAACTTAGGTCGTTGCCGACTTAAGTGCCTTGCCGACTTAAGACATACGAAGGAATACAACTACGACTTAACTCGTAACTGGGTTACGACTTAACACAGGAGACCTGCCGACTCACAACTCAACACACGTTGCCGACTCAACTACCTACCGACTCAATTACCCTGCCGACCTAACACTTAACACCCAAACACTTAGGTCGCTCACAACATGTCCTTAGGTCGTTGCCGACCTAACTCTACTCCAGAATACTTAGGCTGCCTACTATTCTTCCTTAGGTCGCCCTAACCTCTTAAGTCGGTCAACCCCACTTCCTTAACTCGGCAACGACTTAACAAATAACTTGTCAGACATGCTAACTACTAAGTCGTCCAGGTCTTAAGTCGACCACTATCTTAACTCGTCAGCCGACTTAACACTTAACTCACCACTATCCTTAAGTCGGTTAATACTATAAGTCGGTCAACTTCTTAGATAGGCTACTCCCTTAAGTCGGTCACTCGACCTAAGCCACCCTATGACTTAACTTCCTTAACCCGGTTAATCCCTTAGGTCGTCCTAAACTATCAACCGACTTAAACCACTCCCCTATCTTCCTTAGGTCGTCGCCGACCTACCACTTAGTCATTAACTCGTCCAGAACCCATAAGTCGGCTACGACTTAGTACTTAACCAAAATTCTTCCCAAAATCTGAAACAACCAAAAATGTTGAAAATTCCAGATTTGAACGAACTTTTCGATCCGTAAAAATACGGGTCGTTACAGAGCCAATGTAAATTGCATCTTTTTTATAATAATAGACTGAATAATAGAATGAAAGGTAATTAAATGAAATTTTGAAAATTTAATTTACAATTTCTAAGTTCAATAAATTTGAGATAAACACTGAAATTGATAAATTTATCAATTTTTAAATTTACTTTTAATTTGGTTAAAACATTGTAATTTATTGAGAAATATAAAAGGGTTAAAATTGGTAAATTTTAAGATTTAAATTAAAAGTTGGATTTTATTATTTATTTATTTATTTAATTGATGGAAAAATAGTCATTTTGGCCACTGACTCGGATTTCGATGAAATAAGTTTCATCAGATCCGTAACGGTGAATTATAATAGTGTTTCAAGTTTCGTAACAATCAGATTTGTCATTTGATCATACAGACTCGAAACGCCTTGAAATAAATGCAATTGTAATCAATTGAAATCAATTTGAAATTTTTGATTTTAGCATAACTTCTTCATACGATGGAATTTGGACTTGAAACCTTTTCCATTGTATTTAAAATATTTTAAAACACCTATTTTGATATATGGGTTTACCCAATTCCGTTTCGGAGATAGAACGGGCTTTTTGGACCACTTTGGCGTTAGCGCGTAAATCTATCTTATCCATCCATTCAAACGTCAACCCTGCCTATATATTTCCTGTTATAAACCCTAGCCTCCCTAATCTTCATTTGTCTGTACGTACAATTCATCTTCTTCTTAGCTCCTCATTCCAATGGCAGACAAAACCTAATTCCCAAATTCCAAAATCTAATTTCAATTTTTTTTTTTTGAGATTTACGCGCTTTGGGTCGCGCTTGGGGTTTCAAGGGAAAAACCCTGGAGCTACTTCGAGTCGGGAAGAAAACGACTCGGGTCATCGGGTCGTTTTCGCAAAAACTCTAAGCAAGCACCGGGTATTTGAGGCGGCGGACCGGGTTGAACTCGAAGTCGACTCAGCACCAGAATTTTCCAATCTTCAAATTTTCATAACTTTTGCATACAGACTCGGATTTGGACGCGGTTTCTTTTGTTAGGATCGTATCGAAATTCCGGACACTTTGTCGCTGGTTTGGACGAATTCTGAGACGGTCAAATTTTTGGGTTTAAATTGAATTTATATTCAATTTAAATTCAAAAGGTGAGTGTTTTAACCCACTCACAACTTCTAAGATTTCTTATGTTTGTTAAATTAAATTTTGATGTGATTTAAAATTTTCTATAATTGTTTGGGCATATATTTAATCATCATCTCAGTTAGATAACATTTAGTTAAATTTAATTGTTATTTAATTTTATTATTGCATAAAATTTGCGAGTTAAATTTATTTATTATTGCATATAAACTGCCAGTTGAACAGTTATTAAATTTTATTGAATATAAACTATTTGTTGATGCCTGTTATATTTTATATGCTTTATATTGATGTTTTGTTTAAATTGGATGATGATTGTAATAAATGGTTGTTTATTTATATTTGGATGAATGGATGCTATATTCTATATTGTATAAACTGCAAGTTATTATGCATTTTTATTTTATTCGGTATTGCGGTTTGAAATGATATATAACCGTAATTTTATTTTAAATTGCGGATTGAAATGATAAATATCCGTATCACTTGACCATAGGATAGAAAATTATATACAGGCACCGTGGTCTATATATAAAATATTTTAAGGGATTTTCTATGGTTTGGAAAGAAATATACGGTTTAATAAATATTAAATTTTGATATTATATAAATATTATTTTATATATGGTTAAATTCTAAAATTTAAGCTATGTATGACTTGATGATGTTTTAAGTTTGATTTACGAATATTTCAAGTTTGAGCTTTATTTAAGTGATATTGAATTTATTAAATAAATATTTCTAAACTAAATAATAGTAAATTGAATTAAGGTATATATAAGATTATCATATTTGGTTGGGAATTTTGGAATATTTAAAGATTTGAAATATATCAAAACTGAAATGTTTTATTGAAATTAAGGTATTATTGTTTTTCAAAGTATTTGTTTTCGAAATTGTTATAACTTTGAAAGTAATATGGTTTGAAAATGAATTTATTTGAAATAGAATTTATTTAAGAATTATCTTTAAATATATTGATTTGAAACCGATTGAAATTTTGAGTTTAAGAATATGACTACATTATGTGATTTGGGCTTAAGATGGTTTTAAAGAATATTTCAAGTTTTATAATTAAAAGTAAGAATAGTGATTGAAAATTTGGATTTTATTTAAATGATATATTATTGAATTTGGTTTTTAAGTATATACTATTTTGAAGTAAATGATATGTTTTGAAATAGCAATAATAATTTGGTTTTAAAGTATATACTATTTTGAAGTAAAGGATATGGTTTGAAATGGCAATAATATTTTGGTTTTTGATGTATATACTATTTTTAAATAAAGAATATGTTTTGAAAGGGCAATGATTGTGTTTTTAAAAGTATATATATTTTTTTAAAATGACCACGGTGTTATAATAACGATTGGTTGTTAAAGAGACCGGGATCGGATATGGACATACTCTCTGTTGATACCGAAAACCACTTTGACAACCGTGTACGCGGTGGAGATTCCAGAATGAAGTAGGATGGTGGCGACGTTCTTAAGGTATGTTACGTGGACCCAACTCCCGTGAGTTGGCATAAGGTGGCTAAAATAGGAGCGATATCGGACCAGTGAGGTAGCACCTCTTCTCGGACACATTTCTTCGATATTATACTCTTACTTGTGATTTGACTAGATGGCCATCCTCCGATTTGGGAGTGTTGTTCGAGGTGGACGGTAGTGGCTGCTATCCGCTCCATCAGTCCGTGTGCGTAATTGGTATATCTACCCTGGCATTGCCTTGTGTGCCGTGTCACCTACCATATCGAGCTTTACTACGATTATGATTTTAAGATCCGACCGCGTTAAGGTTCTCCATCCCCTTAACGCTATTTTCTATATGATTATACTTTACTTATTAGACACTACTGTATATAGCGAATATTACTACATAGTAGATAGTTTAACGGATCCTTAAGAGATGTGAATCCCGAACATTTCTTAAGTTACTGCACTCACGTTAGACACTGGATAGGAGATGTCAAACCCCGTAAACATCTCTGACGCCGTTTACACTCATATTTATTTCATTGATTTAACTTACATAAGATCTTTTAGTTCTGACTCGAGTGTTTTGTCTTTTCAATTCGCTCGGGTCAGCCTGAGCATTTCAGGATTTGAAGGCTCTATTTCTGGAGGACGAAGACGAAGATTTTATTACTACTATTTATTATATTCCACTACATCATTGTATTCCGCTGCATAATTATCATTCTCTGGTATGTGTAACTCTGATATGTATTGTATAAGTATAATCAAATGTTTTGTAAAACAGCTTCATGAACTGTTATTTGATTATTATATTTTATCATTCCGCTGCAAGATTCTATTTTGTTCTTTTATTTCTCCACTTTTTCTTATTTACCCCATAACAATCCACCCTTCTGTATGGTTTAAGTTGGCATGTGTGTCTGCTTAAGCATACAAAAAGGTGGGATGTTACAATATCCAAATAGGTTTCATTCAAAACCATTTTATTAAACCCGAAAACATTCCATACTACTATACTAAATAACCATTTCACATATTCGCTTAAGCCGAGCTTCCATTCAAATATTTACTTAAGTTAATTTATTTACTTCAAGTTAATTCGCCTCATTACTTAAGTTTATTTTTCTGATAACCAAATTCCAATTTAAACTCTGATTTGATTTTTACTCAATCAAATTTCATCCATTTACCAATTAATTCAATCAATCCATTTATTCAATCAATTTTAAATTTTAATTCACATTCTCAATTCATTTCCGAATTTATTTAAATGATAACAAGGTCATAATTCATTTATTGGATTTGTTTGCAACTCAAACCGTTTCTATTTTAATCTAATTTCATTTTATTCGACAATATTTCCATCATATTCAATTCATTTACAATATATGTCGAATTCTATTTATAACTCAAGCTTTATTTCAAAAACCCATTTTTAATTATCATTCCAATTTTATTTAACCGAATAAACTTCATTAACCTATTCAATTAACTATTTTATTATCTAAATAGTTCACTTCCAATTTGCAATTTAATATTTGATTTTTTATTTCAAAAATTTCTTCAATTAAATTTTCTTGAGTTCAACCCCATTTTTATAATTCAAGTTGGAATTTATTTCCCTTACCAAAATATCAAACGATTTTATTTTTAGGTTTTC
This sequence comes from Allium fistulosum, assembly GCA_030737815.1. Taxonomy (NCBI): domain Eukaryota; kingdom Viridiplantae; phylum Streptophyta; class Magnoliopsida; order Asparagales; family Amaryllidaceae; genus Allium; species Allium fistulosum. The sequence goes on along the minus strand of CM060908.1, from coordinate 75,905,867 downwards.
TATTTTACCTTTCACTTTTTTTTATAAGTCACACAACTCCTTTTTCATACTTCCATCAATTCTATACTCGGGTATATTCACATTTTATTTTAACTCGAGATTTACACTTATTTATAGCCCAAGCATAATTTTATTTTATAAACTTCAATTTTTGTGAGTTATCGAAATTTATTTGTTTCAATTCAATTTCTATTTATCTTAACTTACGCTAAATTCAACTTCATACCATTCTTTTGAATTTATTTAGGTAAGAATTTAATTCATTCAATACCATCTATAAACTCAATTGAATTTTTATTTCAATTCAATTCAGATTCAACTCACTTTAGTTTAAGTTAAATTCAATTCAATTCAATTTTATTTCTCAATCCAATTAAAATTTTCCATTCAATCCATTAACTTCCCCATTTTATTCATTTTACTAGTCTACTAATTTATTTCAGTCAAACCAAAATCAATTTAAATTCCACAATTTAATTTCTTCAACTTAATCTAAGTTGAATTTTTATTTTAACATTTCCACATTTAATTTTAATTCCCAAAATTCAATCTCCATATTTTTCTTCCAAATCATTCACCATTTATAAGTTTATAACTTATCTCCCAATGATCTCTAATTTATTTAAATTAGGATTCCAGAATTCAAACACCTGGTATTTTTTTTTCAAACCATTTTGAAATCACAAACATTCCCAATCACGCTTTTTAAATTTAAACCCACCCTGGTTTTTTTTATCCCAAAACAAATTCCCTTGGAATTTCTAAACAACGTTTGGTTTTTTTCAACAAAATCTCCAAATCAATTTCTTTGGTAGCAACCCATCACTTTAGAAACTCGAAAATGAATACTGATGATGCGGCCATCATCATCAGAATTATTTTCCAGCGACGGAAGTGAGTTCAGTGTTATATTACTTCCAACAATTCCTTTAAAACCATTTTCTTTCAAAAATATTTTCAAAATAATATTACTATTATTTTTCCTTTTAAAATACTTTGGAAAACATTTTCAAAAATCCCCGGGATTTAAATTTCCAGATTTGATTCGAATCCAATTTTAATTATAATCCATTTGTACAATTTATACTTATACAAATTCTCATATTAGTTATGTAAACTATTTTAAATTTTATAATCTTGTTTGACTATAGTAAAATCATCCAAACACTCCAATATATATAATAATTTCAGATATTATTCCTTTTATACCAAAATATATTTTGGATAAAATTATTTCATTTACCCCATTTTTAAAACATACTGTAAAGACCCGCAAATCCATACCCCTTTGAGCCGACAATATTCCATACCAATTCAACTCAAAACGGACGGAAATGCGAATCTTTAGGGTTAAAGAAGAAGGAGTTAGAAGAAGAAGATAAAAACAACAATACCAGAGTCTCACAATCGCAGAGGAACAAAATACAATATATAATAACAACTTTTAAATACAAAGAAATATGTACTGTTATATATACTTACAACCATCAAAGTACATTGAGCAACAGTCAACCTGGACAATTAAATAACTTGTCCTTACACAGCGGAATAATAATCAAATACGGAAGTACGCTCTGCCATCTAGCTCGTCTCTTGAGCTCCTTAGCTTTTTAACCTGAATCTGTACAACTCGGTTTGACCCGAGCATCATAATAAAACAACACCCGAGTCAGTCTGGAAAACCAGCATGAGAAAACCACACTCAATTGGATTATTATATTTTCAAAAATCCTTTGAAAACAAAGGTATCTCGTAAGACCACGCCACAAATAAACATGTCGGGTTTTTACCTTACGATAACCAAAACAATTTTTTTATCAAATTCGTCTGATATTATAATAGTGTCTATAAAAAGTAAAATAGAATCTAGCTGAAATGCTTGCATCTCACGTTTCAGCATAGTTGGGCACAATCAAAACTGTACAAGCACTTATTGGAGATTGGATTCCATACAATGGCAGGGCTACTGGGGTACCGCCCGTCACAGTACTTGGCCTAGATCAGAGTACCGAGGACCACGCCCGATCCCCTGCATCACAAGACCGGAGCTACCCCTTACTGGATAGTCCGAGTAAGATCACCCCACGGTTGGAGCGACCAACCGCCACACAGCCGAAATAAAAAAGGACCTCTAGACAGGGGAAATCTTACCCTACTTGGGTGCTACCCACTTAGCCTTGCTGCACCTCCCCTGTTTTAGCCATTCCCGGTTGATGAGGCTTGAGGCTACGATTACCTTTCAAGAACAAGTCCCACTTAGAATGCTCATCGTCCTCTTGACGATGTTCTAAAAGCATTCGTCCATACAAGTTGCCCTGGGTCTGGAAAAACTGAAGCACCGTCTTCATCATCTTCACGGTCTTCATTCGCTACGTTCAAACTGGATCGAAGTGGTTTTCAGATAATTAAACCCGATCCCGGTCTCTTCGAAACGATCAGCGGATTGGCTAATATTGAGTCGGTTATTTAACTATCAAATAACATTCACAAGCAACCATCATGCCTTAAGTAATTTTCCTAAATTTTTTTATCTCAAAATATCCTCAAGATATTATTCTCATATTTCAACACTTTGAAAAATAGTTTTCAAGTCACTTTTATTCTTACAGAACAAATTCTTAACCTTTGTCCGATGCTTAGAATGTTTTCTTCACTTCATTTTATATTCAATACTTGGAAAATATTTCTCTTATTTTCTTTTTCTTTCCCAAAAATCATATACAACTCTATTTGTAAACTTTCAAACTCATTTCACACGAATTCTAAAATTCCCAAAATCCCTTAGTCAATTCCTTTTAATATTTCCAAAGCCGTTTAAAATTCCCGTTTCACTTCTACTTCCCTTGTGAACTTTATTTCACCTTTCGAAGTTCGCTTATTTTTGGCTTTATAAATTTATTTAGATTTCCATAATACCACTATAAGATCTTCTTCTAAATCTTATTCGATTTATAAACTTAGCTGCCCATCTCGAGAGGATTTATAACTTGAATTTTAAATTTTTTTAAAATAGGGTACTTTTGGCACAAGTCCTTATTAAGTTTCAAAATTTACGAAAAGTCCTTCACTAAATTTCAGTGTAAATTAGGTCCCTGTTTTTTATTCACTATTATTGCAGAGCATGATGCAACATTTCATAAAAGTTGCTGACATTTCCGCAACATTTCTGTACACTGTGAACATAGTGTATGAAAGTTGCTGAAATATCAACACTTATTTATAAAAGTTGCTGATATTTCAGCAACATTTCTGTACACTGTGAACACACTTTATGAAAGTTGCTGAAATATCAGCACTTATTTATAAAAGTTGCTGACATTTCAGCAATAATTTTTCTTTGTTTTTACAATAAAACTTTGACACAGATAGTTGCTGAAATATCAGCACTTATTTTTAAAAGTTGCTGACATTTCAGCAATAATTTTTCTTCGTTTTCAGAAAACAGGGACCCGCTTTACAATGAAACTTTGACAGGGACCCGCTTTACAATATGAAAGTATGATAGGGATGCCTCCCTAATTTCCACTTTAAAATATATATAAAGTAAGAATAATGGTTTATTTTCAAAATATGGGTAAGGAAAATCTAAAATATCAATATCTCAAAAGTATTAAAGTTCATATCCAGTTACTAATTAATTTAAAAAGTTGGTTTATAAATTTAAGTTTATCTCAACAAAAGTCTATTTATAGAAAATCAAATATTTCCCATCTCCATTTATAAAATCCTCTGTATTCATATTCCATCGATCCTATCCAAATTTATCACTATCCTCATATTCGAAATATATTCCATTATTTCTCTTCCAACGATTCCCATAACCCGATATAAGTTCTCACCCTTAACTTATATTTTCAACATATCCACTGATATTATTTTATCTCATTTTATAAACCCCGTTTATAAATTTATAAACTCCCCTGAGTTTTCCATTTATTTACAAAACCAATTCTTTATTTATAATTCCATTATAACATTTTAGCCTTTAATGAAATTCCATTTTTATTTAAAATCTATTTATCGATTCCAATATCTCATCCAGCCCTTAATAGATGATTTAACTTCAAGTCTTTACTTAAACAATTTACAAATGGTTAAGTAATACCAAGTTAGCCTATATATTTCTTTATTCTTCTTAATTCCCTTTTTAATTAATCAAATTTTAATTATAAATAATTTCTTTCAAATTTCCCTTTTAAATTCCTTCACTTAATTATTATGGTATTTAAAAATATCCAAATTCAATTCACAGGCTATTTGGCATTTAATAATTCAATTCACATACACCCATATCAATTTATCTATCACGTCATATATCACATATATATGAACAATAAATATTCTTGAGGAATCCAGTTGGATCCCTCCAACCTGTTTCCCTACATCCACATATGTTAGTCAACAAATAAAATACCAATCCCACTTCGAGGGGGATATCGCGGTATAAAGGGTCATCCGCTATTATGCGGGGCGCATAGGGTCTCATCCGCTATATAATGCGGGAATATCAATCACTCCAGTATATATATATATATATATACTACTATATATGTGTAACCATCCAACAGATAATTATTTAATTCATCCAAGCACATCCAATAATTTGAATTTAATCTTTTAAATTAAACTTTGGAATCCAAATGAGTGAGAAAATCTCACCTTTGATTTTTTTTTTGCAATCCACTTCAACCTTGACTTGGTTTCTTCACGGTTTAAGACCTTGTATAACATTATATGACTTTATTAATATTCGAACAAATCGAACAATTAATTTTCCATTTGATAATTTTAATTAACTAACGATTTAATTCTAAACCAATAATTAAATTTTGAACTAATCTTCCTATAATAATTAATTTTTAGTAACTAAAATAATTTAATAAGTTTGTTAAACAAATTATTCTCCATAATACATTATTTTAAAATAAATCTAGTAGATTAAAATATGTAAAGGTATATTTATTTTCTTTAGGAACTACATACATATTTATAAAATTATCTATATAGTTTTTCATAAAAATCTAATTTATATAAATCTTCCAACATTTTAAGAAAAATTCCTATTTTTCTCTTTTCTTATCCATATATATATCTTCTGTTTGAACCTCATATATATATATATTCTACTGTATATGTATACATATACATATATATAAAACTTTTGATTGAAGGAAATAATTGGCATACACATACTTTACTGTAGAAATTTTATATTTTTTTTGCCTATAATGTACATATATATAAATTAAATTCTAATAAAATCTCTTTCTAACCTATATACATATATATATTAAATTAAAAACAGAGATGGTTTTATACTCCACTGTTTCATTTTTTTTGTACATCTATATACATTTTCAGATTTAAATTGAAATGAATAAATTGTTTATACCTTACAGCTAGAACCAAGCTTTTCCCCTCGTGCTTGTTCGCGTACGCGACCTCACTCGCTCGAGTTCGAAAACGCCATCGCTGCACGATGGAACTGTGAGAAATGCAGATTACAGATCTTAAGGCTAGAATTAACACTAGAGGGGGGGGGGGTGAATAGTGTTTTAAGGAATTACTAATTCTTTTTGAGTTTATCTTAATTTGAACACAAATGTATGCAATATTCAGACATAGATATGATCACAGAATCAAATACAGATGCAGATATAAAGTAAAAGCAATAAAGGAAAGAACACACCGGATTTTATACTGGTTCGGAGTTACCCTACATCCAGTCCCGCAACACAGGTATGGATTTCCTTTCAAAATCAATTCTTACAATTACACCCTCGATTTCAAGGCCACGAGGTACACCGCTCCAGATTCACAATCCTCTGGGTAGAGATACTTGATTTTACGGGCAACAAGTTCACCCGATTGATTTTCCAGGCTACAATCATAGCTTTTCTCACTCGATTGAATATAAAGAAGCCTATAACTCTGAATAGCACTGGGATCTTGTTGAGATAGTGATAGAGAATCAAACTAGAGATGATCTAGTTAGATTCAATGGTGATTTCGGCAGAGTAATGGTAAAAATGTATATAAAGAAATGTGGAAGAAGAAGAGAAGTGAAATCAGAGAAAATATGATTGTAAATTCGTTTAAAACAGCCCCTATTTATAGTAGAACAACAGCCATGTCCATTCGTGAAAGGATATGACGAATATACACTTCCTTTGAAATTTAAACTTTTGAAATAAACTGTCATCTTGTCGACAAGGGGTCCTTGGGGTTGTCGACAAGCCTAAGTTATTTTTGGTAATTTGTTTTTCTTTGAAAATAACTTCTATCTTGTATTAAAACTATTTTAAACTTTATAAATATACTTAACTATAGTTAAAATACATAAATAAGTATATAGAATAATATTTTGGTATATATAAAATTTTATTATAATTAATGTTTAAATCTAAGTATAAATATTAAAAGTTAAATATATTATAATTAAAAGATAGTTTAAAACCAAGGATAATTTGATATTGAAAATAAAGATTATTTTGAGGCTAAAAGTATTTTAAAACTAGGATAGATGTTTTTGATTTAAAAAGGAAGATTTTGAAATCATTTTGAGAACCAGATATAATTTTGTAAAACATTTGAATAAAAGTTAGCGGATACAAAACAATGTTCCACTAGATTTTTCTTAGGTTCCATCCTACTTAAGGTTCCATCCCTTTAACGGGCTCGAAGTGGATTCCATTCTTTTTCTGCTTATTTTGTTTATTTATAACTTGGTCATATTAGCTCGGTTTTAGATGTTCTATATATGGAAATTGACCAGAAAATTACCACGGACACAATGGTGCAACTTTCGTGACTTATTTCTGTTAATTTCGCGAAGTTATTTTATTATTTAATTAATTAACAAATTAATTATTACTGGTTAAATTTAGGGTTGTTACAGTTTTGATAAGTGTTTGGAAATGTGTTGGAAAGTGAATTTGATTTATAAACAATTAATAAAATCAGGCCTAGTGACTGCTTGAGTGCTAAATTATATTTTTGGCCATTTTAGTTTCTCAACTTGATGTAGAAACTAATTAGTCATCCACTTAGTATGTCATTGACTGTGTAGGCTTGATTATCGTTTGTGTTGAGAATGTTGATTCGTGTAGTGTGGAGTGATTACTCCAATCTATCGAGCTTTCTTCTTAGCTGAAGGATAGCGGGTTGAAAGTTGGAGACGTGATAAGTCTATGAGACTTGGTTTCTGTTTGAGGTTGAGAAACGCTTTTGTGTTGTTGGTGCGAAGAGACCAGGATAAGATTTATCTGATAACCACTTCGGACTAACCTATATGCGACGATTGTGCAGGTTGGCCGATGATATTGATATCTATGATTTTCATAGTGAAGGACTGCTTGTTGATCATTGGGGTTAAAATCCTAATATACATATAGTAGCAGTAGTCTCTTCATTATGAAATATCCATTGCAAGGGCTGTCGCTACTAATCCTATAGGATGTAGTAGGAGAGTACCTTCAGTTTGTCTTGTTCCTGGACAACTTGTATGGATGAGTGTTTGACATTGCATTTCTAAGATTACGTACATTGGTTTTTACAAACGTACATCATGTGGTGGCGGAGAAGGCAACTTCTCTTAGCTTAACACCCTTCTTGAGACATACAAGCTCAAGGGTTGTATTTTTGTGGAAGGCAATTAGTAGTCAACGAAAATGGCAATATGGCATTCAAAGATGATGATGATGTGATATGTGAAAGGTAATCAATTCCTCTTTTGGCCTCGATCCCTAGAAAATGACTGAAACAGGGATAGAAGCAGCTAGGCTAAGTGGGTCGCTCCCATTAGGAAATGTCATCACTCTTCTAGATGTATCTTTACACGATTTGATGTCGTGTATTTGATTATTGTTGATGTATGCTTGTGGCCATGGATTTAGGTCGGTAACGACCGGAGTGATGACATATTCAGTACTATCGAAGAAGGGGTAGGCCAGTCTTGTGTTGGTTTAGGCGTCCAGTATCTGGACCCTAGGTACATCCCTCTAGAGGTTACCAAACTCAGAAAAGGTAGTCCCTTCACCTAGTCATTTGTAAGGAAATCCAAAATCCACTACGTGTCTGCCATTTTGTTTGTAGAGCCTAGTATTGCTAGAATTTAATAATGGTAACAATTTGAGCTATGTTGATTATTATTTGTATAATAGACACTATTATAATATAACATGATTTGATATGAAAAGGTTTTGGTTATCATAAGATAAAAACCCATCTATGTTTATGTATGGATGTGGTCTTATGAGATACTTTTTGTTTTGATAAAAGGAAAAGTTTTGGTAACTTTATAAATTCAGTTGAGATGTGTTTTTCTCACGTTGGTTTACTAGACTGATCCGGGCATTTTTCCCTTTCAATGCTCCGGTCAAACCGAGTATATTTACATGTTCAGATTTGGTGCTTTTCGAGCTTTAGCAGGTGAGCTGGTGATCTTCATGTCGTATACATGTATCTATTTATTTTTCCGCTGCTTTGCACTGTTGTTGTTGTTGTTGTAAATTATCATCATTTGTGAGTATATGTTATTATAACTGTCCAAGCTGATGATTACTTATGGTGTACTCTGATATTTATTTATGTATATTACAGTTTCTTTTTGTAAAGATTGTTGATCTATATTATATGTTATTCCGCTACGATGTGAGATTCTGAATTTTTTTGGTTCTACTTCTCTCTTCCTTTTCTCTTCACTTCTTCTTTCTTCTTTCTTTCTTCTCACCCTCTCTTTTCTTTCTCATAATCATCTATAATCTGTGCGCTCTGGGTCGGACACGCATGGTTTGTTGTTGGGTTCAGAGGGTGCCGGGTGCGGGTCGTCACAGTACGAATCGTAGGGTTTTTGTGGTTTACATGATATGAAATAGAAGTAACATAAGACATTACACTCTTTCAGATCTCACAGGGGAAGAAAAAATATGTAAGTACCGAAAATAATCTAAAATCAACATTATCTCCAAATAACTATGGTCCATACAAACTAAAAAAAGTAGAATCTCCAACGATAATACAGTGAAAATATTTCTGATAGATAGAATAAGGTACATTGAAGAGTAACTATAAATATATATCTCTAAGCATCATGAAGCCTTCTCCATGCACCTTATTCAAGTCACCTCACCAACTACCCCATCCTCTGGTAATAGATATACAGAGGGAGAAATGGAGGGGATAAGACAAGGTCTTTTGAGTGGATTATATCACTAGTGATATTGTGTTAACAAGTAATTAAATTTCTATTATAATCTGCACAACCTAGAGGTGTTCATTTGTGTGCATGTTCTACGTATACAAATTAGTAAATCTACACAATATAGTGCAACTACCCTTGATACATCTAACCATGCATTGAGTAAACATTCTCAATGATGAACCCTCTAATGAATATACAGAGTAGGTAATCTCCAACGTAAACTGCCTAAGGCTCTCACTAGATAAATAATCTCAATACTATACTTTCCTATCGTAACATCGAGTATACATTCCTTATAGTCAACATATTCTATCTTCTTTATACAACATCGAGTACACCTCACACTGTTGAGCTTACATCGCCCCGAAACCATTGAGTAACCTCCTCATTAATGTCCGTTATCCTATTTTCTATGCACAACGTAGGGAATACCCTATAATGCCTGACCATACCTTGCCTCTAAAACATTGAGTAACCTTCCTGTTAGTGCCCGTAATCATGCACAACACCAAATATATCACATAACGCTTGAGCCTACCTTTCCCCTAAAGAATTGAGTAACCTTCTTGTTAGTGCCCATATGTCCAAAGAATCTAATTGCGATAGAATCTCACGCAGCGTTGAGTGTCATGTTTTACAAAATTTTAAAGTGTGAACCTAGGCACATCGTCAAATATGGGACCGATCAATCATTCTGTATTGCTCCATACAGTTATGTGAACTCTCGATAGTTTAAGTAAGTGGGAAAAAGCATCTTTGATCCATTTTACTTGGCGTGCACTAGGTCCAAGTTCAACCTAGGCTTGCTTCAACAAATCAGGTGTCTAGATATAGGGCCAAACGTCTGACTTCTTGTACTAGAATTTTCTATAGGCGATCAGATGTCTGAATTTTAATCTAGACATCTAACTATAACTTTAGATTTCTGATTCCTTTTCTAGACGTCTGAACCTAGACAGATTATAACATATTTATTTCAGTTTTGGCTCTGTATAGTTTCAAACGTCTGGCCTCCTCAGATATCTAAACATAATTTCAAGCGTCTGGCATTTGTTCCAGATGACTAAATAGGTCGTTTTCTTGACTTTTTTTTTCATTTTGTTTCTTCTCCCCGGATTCAACTGCTACTTGAATTCATACAACCCATCTATTATACTAGTCTTTAAGCAAAGTTTCCTATCCTTATCCATTTCAACTTTTTGCGTGTTTTATTCTATTAACTATATATAACTATTAAAAGTGGATAAAATAAGGTCAAAATAATTTTCAAAGAATATAAACATAGATCTATTCTAATTTATCTAAATTAGTTTAGATCTACAACATAAAATCAAATCTATAAGGTTTTAGAGGTCAATTCTAACCAATTTGCCCTCCTATAAGTTTTCACTAATATTTTGTGAAAATCATTAGCTAGGGTTTCTAATTCATATAAATCCTAATTTGAATTATAATTCAAGTAAAAACCACATTTTTAATTTAAATGGATATATAAAGGAACCTTAATCACTTATTTACATCATAAGAGCTTCGTAGATAAGCTACACTCACCATAGAATATTATTTGAAGAAATTTCCATTCTAATCCGATCGAATTGGCATTCCTCTTCCTCTACTAGCTTGTTATTTTGATCTTATTTCTCTTTACTTTTTAATTTGGATTCTCTATTTTTATTTGGATTTGGGTTTTAATTTGTTTGAGGAAATAACTTTTAGGGTTTAAGGAAGAAGAAGAGAATGTGAGGAATTAGAGAAGCGACGACTACAGAGTGAAAGGAAATTAAAGGTGAGGTGAATTAGGGTTGGAAATAACCCTTATATAGGCACAAAACACAAAATTCCCCTCAACCCTGTACCGGGCCTTGACCCGTTTGGCTCCTAATGTGTGCTATAGCAAATAATTCATATTCCTTCACATGTTATCCATTTCTGATGTTTTATATATGAATTTAGGCTAGAAAAATCTACTTAATGCAAAGGAAAAGTCAAAATTTTCAAATTCCTTCATTTGTAAAATTTTATTTTTCCAGCTTTACATAAATTTACTAAAATGCCCTTACTAAGTTATTATTTATTTTTATTAAAATAATATGGTATTACATTCACTTCCCTTAAAAGAATTCTATCCCCAAAATTCCAAGAGATAGAGAATTGCAACTCATGGACTCAACTATGATATAACAACCATCTGTATGTGTAATACATACACTCAAACCACACCAAACAATGCATCCAAACAATCCATATCAAACATATCCATTTCCTAAAATTTCTAACAACAAGGTATGAAATCCATATGGATATTTGCTTAATCTAAATCTAGTGACAACACTATAATCTAAATCTAGTGAAAACATATAGCAATGGAAAAATAATTTAATTAACAATGCATAAAAATAGTCCAACATGTGCGAATAAATACATTCATCCATTATGCCAACATAAGCCGTAAATACAGCATGTGAACATTGCATAATACTAATGTAACTCCTATTTGGATGCAAGATTATGGCATATAGACATGGATGCAAAACATCCTAAAATATACTAATAGTCGGTATATATGTACATAAGATGTATGATAAATCACACAATAAAGCATACCATATCATCTAATTTCCTAACTTAACAAAGCAAACAAAAATAGAGAAAACGTACCAAAAAAGAGTGAGGGATATGAGTCTCTAATCTTCTTCTTTGGCTCTAAAGTACTCTCAGTCAGATCATCTCCCCATTTGACTCTAAGCAATCTAATTACTTTGTTATGGAGTCATTTTGTCCCATGCTCAATAGCGCATGTATGTGTACAATGAAAAAGTCACTCCTATCCTACTTCAACCTTTTCTAACTGACTCAGCTTGACCATAGTAGTTAAATCATGTAAACACATCTGCAAGTGTTACCCATGGAAAATATTGTGAACCTCCGCCCGTTTTTAAGGAAGCTCCACTTTATAAGCTAACTTCCATACTCTTACCAAATTTGGAAAAGGCCCTACAACCCTCTTGCCAACTTTCCTGAACTACCAAACCTCATAACGTGTCTAAGTGGAGAGGCCTTTACAAAGATCATGTCGCCCAATGCGAACTCCAATTCACTGCATCTCCTATTAGCATATGGTTTCTATCTCTCCTGTGCAATCTTCATCTTCCTATAAATCAAATCTACTTTCTTTGAAGTCTCTCTAATTATATATAGCCTAAGAATGATCTATCTGTAGTGATCCACCAAAATGGTAGATATCTATATGTCCTCTCAAACATTAGAGCCAAATACACTCCCAAGAACCTCTTAAGTCTGAAATACACATTCTTAGTAAATCTTCCAACAACTGATTCATCGTCTTGGTCTGTTTTTTCGTCTGTAGCTGATAGGCCATATTGAAATTCAGTTTAGTGCCTAATGCATCTTTAGGACTCCTCCAAAACTCACTATTGAAATCTGATCTTGATCACCGACAATACTAAAAGGAACTTCATGGAAATGAACTATCTTCGTCACATATAAGGTTACCAACGATGTAGCTATCCTTACTCTTTTAATCAGAATAAAATGAGCGAATTTGGCAATTCGATGGACTTTGACCCAAATACACTCATTGCCCCTTCTACTCTTACGTAGCCCATCAACAAAATCCATGGATGTTCTCTCATTTCCATTGCTGAATATCCAAAGGCTATAATAATCCACCAAGCTTTTTCTGTTTCGTCTTTATTCTCAGACAAGTCATATACATGGAAACAAACTCTGCTACATGTCTTTTCATATTTGGCCAGTAAAATACCCTCTTCATACCACGATACATTTTTTCACCACTAAGACGAATAGTCATCCTAGAATGATGAGACTCTCCCAGTACCATGTCAACCAACTCCTTAACAACAAGAACACGCAACCTACCATCTCTTTGCAGCCATCCTCTGTGATTAATGGAATAATAGTCCAAATGACTTGAACGCTCTTCTCTATTTAAGTTCTCAAAAACACCCAATAACTCTATGTCTTGCTTCCGAGTCGAACCAATACAGTCCATAAGTGAAGGCTGAAATCTAAAGTTGCCAATAGCCCCAGTGTAACATCCGATAAAGGTTGGAAATCAAATGTAGAAATGAACTCCAAGTGCCTTTATTCCAAAAACATAGAGCTTAACATCACATGCTTTCTACTCAAGGCAACCTTTATAACATTACCTTTTCCTAGAGTATATGAAATACTGGAATTGTATGATGCCAAGAACTCCATCCACCTCTGCTATCTCAAATTCATATCTTTTTAGAAAAACAAATACTTTAGAGATGTATAATCCATGAATAACTCAAATCGCTTCCCCAAAAGATAATGCCTCTAACATTTGAGGGCAAAAACTATAGCTACTAACTTAAGATTGTATTTTGGATAGTTTCTCTCGTGTACTATCAACTATCGACTGGACTACAAACAATTCTACTCTCCTACATCAAAATAGCACCTAATCCTATACCACATGCATTGGAAAATACTGCAAATGCTTTCGAACTATCAGGGACTTCTAAAATAGGTGCACTAGTCAATAATCTTTTAGCTTAATAAAAGCATGTTTGCACTTTGAGTTCCATGAGAAAACTAAATTATTTTATGTAAGGTATGTCAACGATGTAGAAATGTTGGCAAAGTCCTTAATGAACTTCATATAATAGCCAGCCAAACCAAAAAAAATTCTTACCACCATAGCATTTTTTGGTACATGCAAATCCTTGAATGATTCAACTTTACTAGGAATGACCAATAGTTCAAGCTTGGAGACAACTTGTCTTAGATAGTGAACCTCCTTGCACCAAAAGTGACATTTGGAAATTTCACCTTGATCTTATGCCTATGGAGAGTAACGACCAGATCTTTTGAATGCAACTTGTGCTCTTTCTTGCTTTTCAAATATATAAGGAATCGTCAACAAATACTACTACAAACCTATTAATCAACAGTCTAAAGACTGGACTCATGAGAATGACAAAATATGCTAGTGCATTGGTCAATTCAAATGGCATGACTAACCACTCATAAAGTCTGTCAAGTGTTTAAAAAGTGGTTTCTGAATATTATCCTCGGCCACATGCAACCAGTGGAATCCAGTAGCCATGTAAAGTTGAAAGTACCTTTGCTCCAACTAATTAATCAAAGAGATCTTCTATATATGGTAGTGGATAACGATCCTACTTTGTTAGCTTATTCTGTTCATGATAATCGACGCAAAGCCTTAAAGAGCCATTTGCTTAGTAGTAAAGACAATAAGTTCTCCCCATTATACACTTTTTTGAAGAAAGGTCTTCTCCTACAATTTATTCACTTATTTCTTAAGCTCACATTTTTCTCTAGGATACATATACCTAAAGGGTAAGGCAATAGGTCTAACATTCTCTTCTAAATAAATTCAAAACTCAATCTCCTGAGTAGAAAGAATACTAGAGACTTCATAAACTCATTCGGGAAATCATGAACCATAGGCACAAAAGCTAATCATTATATGATGTGTAACAACCCGCATATTTTACGATTGTGTATTTAAATGTTTTATTTAAATATAGCATCGTTAGTCGGATTTAAGTCCAAAATGTCACTTTTTGCAAACAGTCGAATTAGGACTCGAGACCACTTCCATTGAGTCCAAAATGGCGTTTGCGACCTATTTGAGTATAAACATCGATATGTTTGGAGTTGAGTAAAATTTTGATATTTTCATTTAGGGCTTTGGGTTTGGGTTTCAGCCCACCAACCTAACAAATAACTCAACTCCACTCCTCTTCATTCATTCCACTCCTCATTTCCTAACACTCTCAAGCTAAAGTAAAAATGGGGGAAAGAAGAGGAAATTAAAATTCCTAAACCCTAGCTTTGATTAGGAAACTCAAATTCAAGTCTAAAATCCAAGAGAAGCTTAGGTAAGCATCCTCTTCATCTTCTCCATCTCAATCCCTCTTCAATTTTCAGAAATTCCTATAACCTAACTTAGGAAAAACTTCACCTTTGATAATAAATTGAAGATTCTAGAAGTGTTGTTGAAGAGAAGTCAATCTTTGCTTGTTCTAGAGCTTCTCATTTGTTGTTTTGGGTTTAAAAGGCGAGTTTTTGAACTCACATCTATGCCTATATCTTTGATAGTTGTTAGGTAGTAATTCCTAACATCTATTCCTAGTTCATTTGCCTTTGAATTGAACTGGTTTGTTGAATATTCCAATTTTTGGTGTTTTAAAGTCAAATCTTTAAAAATCCTATCTTTGATGTTTGAACACGTTTTTGGGGTGCATCGAAGAGCCTATAGGCTGGGTTGTCGCTTGGCATAAATCCCTAGTCTCCGTTGCTCATCCGATCGCTTCCGGTTAGGATTTTTTCCCTTCGTGGGGCTAGACTGATTTTACTGCAAATTGCAGTTCAGTCGACTGAACTGTATAGTCAGTCGACTGAACCTAGAAACAGAATGTTTCTGGGTATCGGATCAGTCGAATGACTATACAGTTCAGTCGACTGAAACTGGGAACAGAAAGTTCCTGTCCCTGTATCAGTCGATTGAACTGTATAGTCAGTCGTCTGAACCTAGAAACCGAGAGTTTCTAGGCATGTATCAGTCGACTGACCATACAGTCCAGTCAACTGAATCTGGGAAATGTGCATTTTTCCTATTTGAGGCAGTTTTGTGTGGATTTCCGATTTTTAATCAATTATTGTCGATCCGGTTAGTTGTTATCACTTATTATCGACTTTGATGACTTCTTTCTTTGTATTATTGGGAATATCCGTTTAATGGATTTGGTATCGATTTCTATGGATTTAATTCACAGTGTCGTATGTGAATTTTTGGTGATTGATTGTTTCTACAATCATTTCTGTGGTTTGTCACTTTAAAATGCAAAGGTTTCTATACTAGTAGTAAATACCAAACTCTTTCACCAAAACGATTTCAACACTACTTTTAAATACAAAGCTCGTTTTTAAAACCGTTTTCCAATCTATTAGTATATATAAAACCTTTACCTCATTTGAATGAGAAATCTAATTAAACAGCTTAGCAAAACAAGTGGTATGAAATGCTTGCGTTTACTTCGTCGGTTAATTTTTGGACTTGTTTGTTTGAAAATCTTGTGACAATTTTCGAGTGGAAATCTACAATTTGTTCGTAAATATTTAAGTTAAGCCAGTGGTTATGGGACATGAATCTAAACTCATTTATTTACTAGCTTAGTGTAATCGACACTTCTTGATGATCGATGATGATCATTTTGTGGTTTAGACTAGCGATATGCGATGTCTCTTTGTCCGCGTGGGGGACTGTACCCCGTTCTATTGAGCTCGTCTCATTTTTATAGGCTAGCGACCTATGGGTTTTATGGAGTTCGGTTCATCGGGCGTACCATTGTACTACGTCTTTGTTCCGGCTTATTTGAGTTTCAGGTTCCTCTGGCGTACCGTTGTACTACGTCGTTGCATCGGCTCTATAGTTAGCGACCCGTTTGTGATGCACGTGTTGGTGAGTTTTCATGCTCCCGTTTGTGATAGACCTCCCTTTTTTTTGTGATTTTTGGATTTCTGGCTGTTGATTTCTAAAATTTGTGTTTCACCAATTTTGATGATATGCATTGATAAGCTCTATCAATATTTGTGTTTTGGTGAATAATTTAAAGAATATGACATTCTTTTTGGTGTTTAGAATATTTGAGATATTGTATGATTTTTGTTGTTACCTTATGTAAACTTGTCACAGTATGGCATTTTTGTTATCATACGTTTTTGTCATATCTCTTATCTTATCTCATTCTATATGATATTTATAGCTAGACTGATCCGTTTATTATTTTCTTCTTAAATAATACTCGGGTCAGACCGAGGTATTTCAGGTGCTTCTGCTTGACTTCTTATCAGGGTTCATCATCTGATTTTTGGCTAACTACTTTAGATTAGTAGTTTTTGTTATTATACATTCGAGATAGAGACTCCTTGATGTATACATATTCTTTTGTCTAGCACTTGTACCTATTCTTTTGTGATATAGTGGATCTTATATGACCACTATTTTGATGTACACTTTTATGTGATATATTCATATCTGATTTCGCCTTTATGATATGAATATCTGTGACTGATTTGTGTTATGCTTATTTCTATATTTGTTTCCGAAGTCCACATAGCCACTATGTGGTAGCTTTGAGTTTGTATTTGATATGTCAGATTTCCACTTGAAATGAAATGTAAGTTATATTATCTGACATATCGGTACTCGCATAAAGCAATTACACAGATGGTCGCTCCTCAACAGCCTTATTCTTCGTGCTAGTCGACGGAATTACCCCGTAGTGTCCTTGGCTAGTGTGAGTATAGAGGTGGGGCGCCACAGCTTGGTATTAGAGCCAAACTTTGGAACAATGTAGAATAATCTAGCAAGGATCATTGTCCTAAGTCTTTCTTAGGAATCGTGCTATAGGATTTAATTCGAGTCTTCGTACAGTTCTATCCTATTTCTTTTTATGATGCCTTGTTTTATCAATCAAGTTTGTTTGATATTCATTTTTTGAATAAGCTTTTTCCTCTTCTTTCTTTCTTAAAGAAGATAAATGGTTAGACCAGGCCGTCCCAGCGCCGATCAATCCAGTGCTACTCCTTAGGATAGAGTATTTGTCTGCCCAGCAACTCTTAGATCTTGTGAAAAATGCTCAAGCTATCGGACCCATTCCAGAGCCTACTCATCCTAAATCTGGGTTTGCACGCTTATGCAGTGATCACACCAAGTTGGGTGGAAGGCCTTTCAAGGGATCCGAAAGCGTTATAGAAGTCCAAGCTTGGCTTAGAACATGCGATCGCATCTTTTCCCGCATGAATCTTATTGATCTACATCGAGTCCAAGTGGCTTCTAGCATGCTCCAGGAGAGAGCATTAGATGGGTATGAGCTTTTGATATCTGAAATTATTGAAGCGGATCTTACTTGGGATCAATTCCGGGAAAGGTTCAAGTTAAAATTTGTGCCAGAAGCTGAAAAAGTATCTTTAGCTTGACGTTTTATTGACCTTGTTCAAGGTGAATCTTCTATAACGAATTACGTCGCATCTTTTGAATCTCTTTCTAAGTATGGGGTCGAGTATATTAATACCCCATTGAAGAAAAATCATAGATTTGTTTATGGGTTGAATAGGAACCTCAAAAAGCCATTACTTCTGAAATTAGAAGTTTCTTTCGATCAGCTTGTTGATATCGCTCTTCGACTCGAAGAGGCCGATAAAGAAAGTGATGTTGAAGTTGTAAGGGCTAAACAAAACATCAATAAGAAGAGGCCTTTTAAGTTCAAGCCTTATCCCAACAAGAAAGGGAAGCAAGCAACTTCGGTAGCAAAGAATCCTACCTCTAGTCGTGGAGAATGTTACAATTGTGGTTCTAAGGACCATAATGCAAACAAGTGTCCGAAGTCTCTAACTTGTCGCTATTGCAAAAGTTCGGGTCATACTATATCTTGATGTCCCAAACTTCAAAGCAAGAAGGAAGGCAAGCTAAATGTTGTGCAAGCCCCTACTAACACTTCTCTTTGTCAAGGTATTCCTCATTCTATCCTTGATGGCATTATTATATTCCGTGATCTTCCTATTCGAGTTCTTTTTGATACGGGTGCATCTCACTCTTTTATATCAAAAGAACTTGTTGATGCTTTGTCTTTGAATGTTATTGGCTTTATGACTTCATTGAGAATTGCGAATCCGGTTGGTGGATCCGCAACACTCATTTTACTTTGTAAAGATGTCGAAATTATTTTATGTGATTATGCTTTCTGAGCCGATTTGCATGTTATGCATTACCTTGGCTTCAGAATGATTTTGGGGATGGATTGGCTTAACTGTTACGAAGCCCATATCCTATGTCCTGAGCAGACTATATATCTTTGACATCCTCAATCTGTTAAGAAGATTTCTCTTGTTCTTAAAGATTTAGATTCCAATTCGGGAGCATCCTTGTATTCTCTAAATCCTCATGATGACGATAATGATGATGAGGAAGATGTTATTTCTCTCATTCACATGTTTTGTGAATTTCCCGACATATTTGAGCCCGTTTTAGGATTACCACATAAGTGAGCAATTGAGTTCAGAATTAATCTAATCCCTGGAGCTGTACCTATTACTCGTCCTCCTTATCGTATGTCCAATAAGGAAAATGAGGAGATGCGCAAACAATTATCCGAATTGGAAGTAAAACAGTTTATTCATTCTAGTTCCTCTCCTTGGGGAGCTTCGCTATCTTTGTGAAGAAATCCGATGGTTCACTTAGGCTTTGTGTTGACTACCGCAAGATTAACGATCTCACCATCAAGAATAAATATCCCTTGCCTCGGATTGATGATTTATTCGATCAACTTAGTGGTGCTAGAGTCTTTTCACAGTTAGACTTAGCAACCAGTTTTCATCAGCTTTGCATTGCAGAGGATAGTATTCCTTTGACATCGTTCCGTACTCGTTATGGATCTTATGAATGGCTTGTTATGCCATTTGGTTTAAAGAATGCTCCAACTTATTTCGTTGACCTTATGTATCGAGTTTTCAAAGACTTCCTCGATCGATTTGTTCTCATCTTTATAGATGATATTCTTGTTTATTCTAAAACCGAGGAAGAGCATGAAAAACATCTTCGGATTGTGTTGGAAACTCTTAGGAGCAACCAATTGAAAGAAAATTTTTCTTAATGCCACTTTTGGCAATCTCTTGTGAAATTTTTAGGACATATTATTTCTGAATCCAGAATTTCTGTGGATCCTTCAAAGATTGAAGCGATTCAAAATTGGAAGAGACCGGAGAGTGTGACGAAAATTCGTAGCTTTTTCGGATTGGCGGGTTATTACCGTCGTTTCATAAAAAACTTTTCTAAAATTTCCGTACCTCTTACTAGTTTGACAAAGAAGGGAGTTAAGTACATTTGGTCAAACAAATGTGAAGCTGCTTTTCAAAAATTAAAAGAACTCCTTTCTGATGCTCCTATTCTTGTGATTCCCGATGGGAACCGAGACTTTATTGTTTATACCGATGCTAGTCGTGTTGGTTTGGGTGTCGTTCTCATGCAAAGGGGATGTGTTATCGCTTATGCTTCTAAACAATTAAAGCCTGCCGAGACTAGATATGCCACTCATGATTTAGAGCTCGCGGCTATTGTTTTCGCCCTTAGAATTTGGCGTCATTATCATTTGGGAGAGAAATTTGTTCTCTACACCGATTATAAATCTTTGAAGTATTTATTCTTTCAAAAGGAAGTCAACTTGCATCAACAACGTTGGCTCAAATTCCTTGCATCCTATGATTTTGATATTCTTTATACTCCCGGAAAGGGAAATCGTGTTGCCGATGCCCTTAGCCGAAAGCAACAAGCGGTTGTTTCTATGATCATATCTGAATGGAATGATCTCAAGACTTTGTCCACTTGTGAGATTCGAGATTGTGAATCCAATTCATGTTCATCTCTTGTTTTGTGTAGCCTTGAGGCTCATCCTTCTCTTTTAGACCGCATTCTTGAAGCTCAAAAGCATGAACCCGAATTGGTTCTTCTTAGCCAAAGTTGTAGGGATAAAATTGATATTGAAGGCTTGAAAGACTTTGATATTGATACTTGTGGCGGTATTCGAAAATTTGGTAGACATATCGTGCCAAATATTTGTGATCTTCGTAAAGATATTTTAGAAGATTCTCATTCATTCTAAATTTACCATTCATCACGGTAGTAGTAAAATGTATGCGGACATGAAGCGACTTTATTATTGGGATGGAATGAAATCTGATATTGCTAACTTTATTAAGCGTTCCATGACTTGCCAACTCATGAAGGCCGAGCATCAAAGGCCCGGTGGGTTATTGCAACCTTTGGACATTCCAGTTCGGAAGTGGAATCAAATTTCCATGGACTTTATTGACGGTCTTCCCCGTTCTCGTTCAGGTCATGATAGCCTATGGGTGATAGTTGATAGACTTACAAAGTCCACCCATTTTCTTCCCGTTCGGTTCAATCGGACCGTACCTCTTTTGGCCAAACTCTATGTTAAAGAAATTGTTAAATTACATGGAGTTCCTACTTCTATTGTTAGTGATCGTGATCCATTATTTACTAGTGGATTTTGGAAAGGTCTTCAAAAAGCTTTGGGAATGAAGCTTAATTTTAGCACCGCTTATCATCCTCAGTCCGATGGACAAACCGAGCGTGTGAATCAAACTCTTGAAGATCTTCTTCGTGCATGTGTTCTTGATTTTGGTGGAAGTTGGGAAGATCATATTTCTCTTGTTGAGTTTTCGTATAATAATAGCTTCCAATCTAGTATTGGTATGGCACCTTTCGAGGCACTCTACGGAAGGCCATGCTGATCTCCTTCGTGTTGGCTTTAAGCCGGTGAGAAGCTGGTTTAAGGTCCAGATTTTATTCGTGATGCCACAGAAAAGATTGACCTTATTCGTCATAGGATGAAAGAAGCTCAAAGTAGACAAAAATCCTATGCCGATAATCGAAGAAGGAAATTAGAATTTTCTGTGGGAGATTTTGTGTTTATTCGTGTTTCACCTATGAAGGGTGTTGTGCGTTTCAGTCGATCGGGAAAGTTAGCACCTCGATATATTGGCCCATTTCCCATCACCGAACGCATTGGTTCCGTGGCTTATCGCCTTTTATTACCGGCTCGATTTTCTGCTATTCATGACGTATTCTACATCTCTCAATTACGGAAATGCCTTCGAGATTCCGATTCTATTCTTGAGCCCGGTGTTATTGAAGAAATTGAAGTTTCGCCTAATTTCACTTATGAGCAACATCCTATTCGTATCATTGCTACGGAGGTTAAACGCCTTCGAAATAAAGATGTCCCACTTGTGAAAGTTCAATGGTCCACAAATCCTAAGGATTGCTCTTGGGAATCCAGAGAATTCATCGAGCGAACACATCCGGGCTTACTCTCTCGTGCTCCTTAAGGTGAACTTCTCATTTCAAAATTTCTTCTTTTTGTGTTGTTATGCCTTTGTATAGCTGTTACTTTTTATTTCTTTTTCTTAAGTATTGCGAGGATGCAATTTCTTTAAGGAGGGGAGTCTGTAACAACCCGCATATTTTACGATTTTATATTTAAATGTTTTATTTAAATATAGCATTGTTAGTCGGATTTAAGTCCGAAATGTCACCTTTTGCAAACAGTCGAATTAGGACTCGAGACCACTTCCATTGAGTCCAAAATGGCGTTTGGGACCTTTTTGAGTATAAACATCGATATGTTTAGAGTTGTGTAAAATTTTGATATTTTCATTTAGGGCTTTGGGTTTGGGTTTCAGCCCACCAACCTAACAAATAACCCAACTCCACTCCTCTTCATTCATTCCACTCCTTATTTCCTAACACTCTCAAGCTAAAGTAAAAATGGGGGAAAGAAGAGGAAATTAAAATTCCTAAACCCTAGCTTTGATTAGGAAACTAAAATTCAAGTCCAAAATCCAAGAGAAGCTTAGGTAAGCATCCTCTTCATCTTCTCCATCTCAATCCCTCTTCAGTTTTTAGAAATTCCTATAACCTAACTTAGGAAAAACTTCACCTTTGATAATAGATTGAAGATTCTAGAGGTGTTGTTGAAGAGAAGTCAATCTTTGCTTGTTCTAGAGCTTCTCATTTGTTGTTTTGGGTTTAAAAGGTGAGTTTTTGAACTCACATCTATGTCTATATCTTTGATAGTTGTTAGGTAGTAATTCCTAACATCTATTACTTGTTCATTTGCCTTTATATTGAATTGTTTTGATGAATATTCCAATTTTAGGTGTTTTGAAGTCAAATCTTTAAAAATCCTATCTTTGATGTTTGAACACGTTTTTGGGGTGCATCGAAGAGCCTATAAGGCTGGTTTGTCGCTTGGCATAAGTGCCTAGTCTTCGTTGCTCGTCCGATCGCTTCCATTTAGGATTTTTGCCCTTCGTAAGGCTAGACTAATTTTACTGCAAATTGCAGTTCAGTCGACTGAACTGTATAGTCAGTCGACTGAACCTAGAAACAGAATGTTTCTGGGTATCAGATCAGTCGACTGAAACTGGGAATAGAAAGTTCCTGTCCCTGTATCAGTCGACTGAACTGTATAGTCAGTCGTCTGAACCTAGAAACCGAGAGTTTCTAGGCATGTATCAGTCGACTGACCATACAGTCCAGTCAACTGAATCTGGGAAATGTGCATTTTGCCTATTTGAGGCAGTTTTGTGTGGGTTTCCGAATTTTAATCAATTCTTGTCGATCCGGTTAGTTGTTATCACTTATTATCGACTTTGATGACTTCTTTCTTTGTATTATTGGGAATATCCGTTTAATGGATTTGTTATTGATTTCTATGGATTTAATTCACACTGTCGTATGTGAATTTTTGGTGATTGATTGTTTCTACAATCATTTCTATGGTTTGTCACTTTAAAATGCAAAGGTTTCTATACTAGTAGTAAATACTCAAACTCTTTCACCAAAACGATTTCAACACTACTTTTAAATACAAAGCTCGTTTTTAAAACCGTTTTCCAATCTATTAGTATATACAAAACCTTTACCTCATTCGAATGAGAAATCTAATTAAACGGCTTAGCAAAACAAGTGGTATGAAACGCTTGCGTTTACTTCGTCAGTTATTTTTGGACTTGCTCGATTGAAAATCTTGTGACAATTTTCGAGTGGGAATCTACAATTTGTTCGTAAATATTTAAGTGAAGCCAGTGGTTATGGGATGTAACAACCCTGTATTTTGTAATTATTTTAAATTGAATTGCCTGATTTAAAAACTTTATTTTATTTATTAAAATGAATAATTTTTGTTATTTTAAATATAAATTTTGGTTTTGATGTAAATTAGAATTCCAAACATGTATAAATAGAATATTTTACAGAAATGTGAATTTTGGTCAATATGGTCAAACTTTAACTTTTAATTTAAAATTTTAAAATGTTGAAATTTATCTTTTATTATGAAAGTAAATAAAATTTTAAGAATACTACTTTTCGTTTCGTTGAAATCTAATTTATAATGTGAAAGTTATGCTTTTTACAATATTGTGTGTAAATTGTTTTATTTAACAAAATTGTTATTTTAATTTATATAAATAATATTTTATTTGTCATATCTTGTTCTAATTTGTGTATATTGTGTAATATGACATGCTATGTATTTATTTTATTTTTAAAACATTTTTAAAGTGTAGTTATAATTTTCAAATGTTAACTGTATATTGTTTTCAATTTTTAATTACTAGTTTCAATTAAATTAAGTATTTTCTTTATTTATTTTTCTATTTTCCAAGATATAATTTTATTTTCATTTCTACTTCATTTTGTTCATCTTTTTATTTTTATTTACTAAAATTTTAATTAGTTTATTTGAATAAAAGAAAATAGAAAACAAAGAGACAAAACCTTTTCATTTTCTAGTCTTTTCATCTCCTTGTCTTTTCATTTTCTTTTGCCTTTTCCTCTTCTTTCTTTTAGCCGTACATTTCCTTTCCTCTAGCCGTGTATCCTCTTTGCATTTCACGTGAGAAATCTTTCTCATTTCAAAACTCACGGCAATTACCAAATTGAGAAAAAAAATTGCAAGTTAATGTCTTCTTCTTTCTACTTTTCCTTCCTATTTTCATTGTTTTGCCTAGATGTCTCTTCAACTTTGCTTGGCCTCTACCACCCACCATCACCACCCTCCTCTCCACCATCACCAGCCATGTCAGCACCATCACCTACCCCCTGTCCAGATCTGGACATGACCATTGGATGAAGCATCACCACAAATTTGCATAAAACTCCACAAGTATGCTAGCCGAGCCAATATTTGCACCTAGCCTTCATCAATCACTTTGGCCACCCCATAGCCACCACCTCCAGCCATCACATCACCACTGACCTGACATGTCCAGACCTGTACAAGTATGGCCGAGCCCCACTTGACCCAAGGCCGAGCCTTATTGTGCCCAAAAAACTTCACCTATTTTGCCTTGACCATTTGTATGCTTCATGTTGCAAACCCTACCTTTCATATTCCTTCTAGCCGTGCTTTATAGATACCATACCCAAGCTAAACATGATCATGGCTGAGTGTATGCTTCACTTAGGCCAAGCATTTGAGTGGCCAAGGCATGGTAAAATCATCTTGTCCATTGTCGCTTTTTATTTCAATCAGTTTTAATGTTGTTTTGTATTGAAAATTCATGTGTTATATTGTTGTGTTATTGGTTGTGTGCAAGATCATTATCGTGGCTCTCTCCACTCATTTGAATCAAGTTGTGCTGTGTCGTGCTATCGTGCTTTCTAGAATCTATTCCGTGTAGTTTGATTTTCTAACTCCAGCTTGAAAAGGGTGAGTCCTCCTCACTCTGACATATATGCTTATGAAATGGTAAATGGATGACAAGTGATTAGTAACTAAAATGTTTATGCAAAATGTTATGCAAGTTAATGATGATATTATGATATGTTATTCCATGTTATTACTATGTTAACTTTGTTAATTATCACGTGATATATGATATATGATAGTATATTATGACTTTGACATGTTAGTGTAAATTATTTATATTGTTTATGTACATGATCACAGTGCAAGTTCCCTGTTAGAATAGAATCACTATGGGTTGAAATGATACATACCCGAATGGACTTTAGACTAGGGAAAAATTGTTACGGGCTGAAATGGTAGGCCTGAACGGTTTTTGTTTAATTTATTTTACTTGGGATTGCGGGTGTAACGACCCAGAATTTCCGTCATTTGAAATTCGTATATTTAATTAATTTTAAATATTAACGAGTGAGATTTGTAAGTCGAATGAATTTTAATTCGAATATGGTGATTTAATTGGGTAATTAAATCGATAATTTTATATTTGAAATTCCAAAAATAATTGATAATTGGGTTTAATGTGATTAAAAATGATTTATAAAGTTATTTTAAATCATATTGGAGTTAGAATGATGTTTGTGAACTTTTAAAATTGAATTAAAAGTCAAATTGTGAAAATTGAATATTTTTAATATTTAATTGACGAGTGAAAATAGTCATTTTTCAAACAGTCTCGGAATTTGTCGAAACTAGTTTCATCGGATCCGTAATGTTAAATTATTTAGGATTTCAAATTTCGTGTCAATCGGATTTACGGTTTGTCCCGGGCAAGCCAAAACACATAGAAATCGTTTTAAATCGATTTAATTTAAATTTGATCGTTTAATTCCGTAACTCGCACATATGACCGAATTAGCTCCCGAAACACGTTCCATTGTGTCCGGAACGCGGGTAAAATCTTATGAACGCCAGCCGGCACGCGAGATTTGGAGTTCGGAAAAATTCGGGTGAATAGTGTTTTGGAGAATTTTCTATATAAGGCCCTCTATTTCTTCATTTGCAAACAAAGGCCAAAACCCTAGTTCTATCTCCAGGCCGCCATTTTTAACTTCGATGGCCAGAAACGTCCCGCCTTCTCCTCCAATTATCTTCCAATCTACAAACAATTAGCCGAAACCTCTAACTGCAACTTTGTAGAGCATCGAGAGAGCTTCCAATCCATACGGTTGTGATCGGGAACGGAGCGATGGATCGACAGGAAAGTGCTCGCGTTCGACCGAACTTCACACACGTCGTTCGAGACTAGATGGCGACCGAGCTCCTTTATATTCACGGCGATGGTGGCTCACGAGTTTGGCTACAGGTCGGTGGTCGTTGATCGTTGCAAAAGCGAATGGAGTGGTTGCGAAAATTGATGAAGCTATGCGGCTGAAATGGGTTTTGCTCGTTCGAACGACCTGGGGTTTCACGCAATGGGGAAGAAGCAATGTGTGCGGCCAAAATCTGGGTTTCGAAAATCAACGGCTGGGATCTGTTTTAGGTTATAAAAAAAAATTAAAATTTGAAATTGATTTTATAATTCGTATAAACTTTGTAACCTCATAACTTTGTCATACAAGGTCCGTTTTTGACGAAACGAATTGCATTGGGTCCGTATTGATGAGCTCTTCGCAATGGAACTAGATTGGAGTCAATTGGAACTAGTGAAAATTTTGAGTAAAATTAAACGCGTGTTTAATTTTATTCGAAACGAAACACTACAACGGTTATCAGAACTCAAGGTGAGAACTCCTCACTCAATCGAATATTTGTTTCGATTTAATTTTAAATAGTTAAATTTAAAATTGCTTGATTGTGATGATTGGATGATGATTGCTATCTGTTGTACTTAATAGACCCTATATGCCGTATATTAAGCGGAGGTTATTTATTTAAAAACATATACCGCGATAATTCCACCGTGAAGTGGAATTGGTATTATATATGTATTTGGAGTTGATTTCCCACATTATATAGCGGATGAGACCCTATTGCGCCGCATAATAGCGGATAGTATTTTATAAATCCCATATACCGCGATATTCCACCTCGAAGTGGAATTGGTATTGTGCTAACATCTGTGGATGCAGGGAAACAGGTTGGAGGGATCCAACTGGATTCCTCAAACATTTGAATTTATTTCAATGTTGTGTGTTGATTATTTATAATCGCCGTGTGATTATATTTTGTGATTGGAATTGTTGACGGCTATAATTTAGCCAAATATATTTTGGTATCGTTGGATACCATAAATAGATAAAATTGGATTTTCGAAATTCGAGTTGAAAATTTATCGAAAAATTTATTTTTTGAGAATTGGATAAATTAAAAGGAGTTTTAAAAGGTAAAGGTCTTATTTTTGAACCGTATTGAATCAAATTTCAAATTTTGGGAAAAAAGGCTTAATAAATGGATTTCGAAAATATTATTTATAAGTTGAGAATTTATTTAAACTTTGGATTTGTCAATAGTTTGGAAAATAAAGGAATTTATCTTCTTGAAAAGGAATTTATTTTAAAAAGGAAATAATTTGGAAATTCGTTGAAAATTGATTTGGTGTTTTGAAATAAATTTGAAAATGTTTTGGTAATTAATTGATTTTAATTTACCATAACTAGTAAAATTGATTTATTGAAATTTATCTGATTTAAATTAATCAGATAATTAAATTAATCCTACTTATGGATGTTTGGATTATATTGGATGTCGAATTGTTTGACATCTCTGATATGTGATGCTTTGTGATATATCCTGTTCTGTGTGTGATTTGTGATCTATTTATCTATGATGAATATCTGTGATTTGTGAATGGAAGATAAGCATTATAGTTTATACCGCTTATCAATTATATTGTTATATTTGATCTGTGATGGTTGAATGTTGTTGCACTATTGTGTTAAACCCGTGGACTACACAATACACACACAAATGTGGATTTCACGTGGAAATCGGTTAAGTCATAGATTTTAATCAATTTTGAAAAAAATTGAATTTTTGAATCCAAATTAGTTTGGAATTGGAATTGAAAGTTTTTGAAATGAGTTTCAAAAATAAGAGTTATTTTAAATAACTTAATAAAATTGAAATTTGAATAATTTGATTTAAATTTTGAATTCAATATTTTGAAATTGAATTCAATATTTTGAAATTGAATTCAATGAATTGGGAATTATAGTCTAAAAGATTTTATAAGTGTAAAAGGTGTTTATGTGGGTTTTTAACCATTTAAAAAATATGGTTTTGGAAATTTAAATTTAAA
Source organism: Allium fistulosum (assembly GCA_030737815.1). Taxonomy (NCBI): domain Eukaryota; kingdom Viridiplantae; phylum Streptophyta; class Magnoliopsida; order Asparagales; family Amaryllidaceae; genus Allium; species Allium fistulosum. The sequence continues at coordinate 75,877,051 of CM060908.1, read as the reverse complement.
TCCAAGATTTATACTTGGATAGCTTTAACCTGTGTAATTGTAACCAGTTTTTCCCAAAATGAAAACTATCTGTTTTCAAAAATAATAGCTTTTAGAAAGTGAAAAAGATTTCCAATTTGTATCGAAAACATTTCAAGTTGAAATGAAATTGTGAATAGTTTGGAAAAACTATAAATTAACCTTTGTGAAGATGATTAAGCTTTATTTTGAAATCAAAGAAGATTTTAAAAGGTGTATCTTTTATATTATAAAAGACTTGAATTGTGAATAGTTTTTAAAGCTATAAATTAGATCTTAATTTAAAGATTTAATGGGTTAATCCAATTGAAATGGAAATTGATTTGGAAATCTGTGAATGAATCTTTGTGAAACTGGGTAAACTTTGTGAAGTAAATCTTTTTGTTTAAAGATTGGAAATGGTAATTTTTTAAACCATTTGAAAGGAAGGATTTGGGTAATAAGTTGTGACTTAATTGAAATCCCTATATCCATATGTTTTAAATATTGTGCTCACTATTCGGATTAGCCGGGAAAAGACCTTTATGTCATATAACCCATTCCGAATAAGTGATACGACGATATGGATCACATTGAAGTCCGGTGGTGAAGACCGGGTATTTGTGAAAACGATAGGATGACCTATCGATTGTCTCTGCACCGTTAGCTACGGTATAGAGATTTCTTTTGTGATGGGAAGTTCGATCGGGATTGTGAATACCCGGATTGCAAGGGCTTCTTCGGAAGTGCCTTCGGTTCTGTTCGAACCCGGAACAGACTTGTATGGTTACGTGTCTGACATTACATTTTGAGATATAAAGCTGATTTCTTTCAAATATATTTCTATTGGTGGCGGAGAATTTATCCTCTTAGCTTAACACCCTTCTCTGAGACGTACGAGCTCAGAGGTTATGTAGTTGAAGGTTATCAGTGATATACTCCCAATTTGGTAGTGTGGCATGCTGAGTGTTGTTGTGTGATGATCATTTGTGATCAAAGCGTGGCTTTGTGAAAAAGCATAGCTTTGTGGACGAGACCTCTTCGGACCTCACAACCCGGAAATGGTCAAAACAGGAATGATGCGGCAAGGTTATGAGGGTCGCTCCCTTTAGGGTATGTAATTTCCTTCTGGAAAAGGGTGGTATCAGGTATGGAGCCCTGGTATTTAACCTATGTGGTAACTCCAATCTCATTTACTGTATGATTGTTGTTTTGATCGAGGCGCCTCGGATAAAGGTCCCAAAGGACCGGGGGGTGGCATATTCGTGTAGTAGTTACCTAGTGTCAAAGGTAACCCGACCTTGTGTTGGCAGATAGCTAGTTAGTTCTCGGGACATCCCGCCAGAGGCGATCCCATGTGGCATAGGAAGTTCCTTAGCCTGACCATTTGTTGGAAATCAAATCAAACAATACGAACCTTGTACGGTTTTAATTGTATAACCTGCCATGGAATGTGGCGGTAACCTGCTATTGAACATGGTAGCTATAGTAGGCATAAGTGCAGAATGCCTATGCTGGCTAAGATTAATATTATACTTTCGAAATGTTTTCTGCACTATGCACTAGTAATAATATGGAAAGAAATTCTCTCGTATCAAGCATGTTTGACTATCATAAGGAGAAATCTCCTCCAATTCAGCGTTTGCATTGTGTGTTTGGTGGGAGGCCTTATGGTAGTTTCATTTTCCAAAAGCATTGCGGATGTCTTTTACTTCCTTTGTTGTTGTTGTTTTAAAGATAAAAACTGTTTTAAGTTCTCACACCAGTCCCATGACTGACCTGGAGTTTATTGTTCCTTTCCTAAACTCTGGGTGCCCATAATTTTCCACACGGGCAGCCTATAGTCAGGTTATCAGGTCATTCTGGATTCAGGAGATGCTATGGAGCTCAGTGGCGAGCTGGATGGCGAGACGTATCACTTGTATATGATATTATTATTCCGCTGTGTATTCTGCATGAGGGCAAGTTTATATAACTGTCCATTGATGTATTGTGTTGTATATTGTTGTTGTACACTCTGATGATGATGTAATGTATAAAATGATATAGTTCTTAATTTAAAGATTATTCATCTATCTATTATATGTTGTTCCGCTGCGATATGTGAGATTCTGATATTGTTTCTGTTGTTTCTTCTTTCTTTCTTTTTTTCTGTCTTCTTCTACCTCTTCTTTTTTACACTAACAATTCAGTTTTTCGGCATTCGATTGCTCGGCAGTTGATACAGTGGACGTGTTAATGTCGACTTTCGAGCGTCGAAAGATCGCATTCGTTACATGCGGTATCAGAGCATATGGTTAAGCGATAACCTTGGCTCTGTTGGGTGTTACTCATTAGAGATAGAGTCAGTAGTACTCTAGAATAAGTGTGAGTGTAATAATGGATATGAGCGCGTATTTGTTAGTGAATATGAAATTGCTTTTATTGTGTTGACTTATCGGTTGATTGTTTATTGATTCTGGTCAGTGCAGTCTAGCTAACTGTAATCGATAGGGGTTTCTAAACTCTTAAACAAGATGAACCGACACAGTATCATTTTAAATTGGGTAAATGAAATAATTTTACCTCGATTATATTTTCTATATAAAAGAAATAATTTTTTTTCAGAATTATTAAAGTGTATATAAATTGATTGTTTGGTTGTTGAAAATGTAAAAATATATAAGTCAATAAAAGATGTTATATTATTATAAATCTAAGTAAGATAAATAAATTTGGAATAATCTTGTATAAGTAAAGTAAGATAGTGAAATTATATAAGAAAAGATTTATAAATGTGATTTATAAATAAATAAAAAGGAAATTTTGAAAGAATTTTAAGCACTGAATTCACTACTGTTGCTGGGAAATAATAAGGGTGATGACTGCATCATCATCAGTATCATTTTCGAGTTTCTATGTGATGGATTTGCTACCATAATAAATTGAAAAATTGAAGTTTTGTTGTGATAAACAAAATTTAAATTAAAATCCAAGTCGAAATTGATGAATATAAGTAGAAATGAATTTTGAACTTATAATATGAAATAAAGATTTTAGCTTGGTAAAGTTAAAGAAATTGAGTTAGCATAGTAAATATATGATTTGGAATTTAACTAAAGGAAGTTAAATAAATTAAATCAGATTTGGAAGTTGAATAATAAGTTGTATAACTAATAAAATGAGAAAAGGTAAGTAAAACCAATTGTAAAAGAAATGGTTAAACAATTTTGTTAAGAAAAACAAAATCTGAATTGGATTTATAAGTGGAAATTTGAAATGGAATATAACTTAAGTGATGTTAAATAGAAGTTGATTTTGGTGTCGAAGTAAAAGAATAAAGTGAATTTATTAAATGGATATGAACTAGAGTTATAAAAATGAAATTCAACTTTATTTGTTAAATGAATTAGCAATTGAATTAATAAATGGATTGAATGTTAATCAATTTAATGTGAATAAATTGATATGGAATAATGGATATAAGTGTTAATTCATTAAAGCTGATAAATTGGAATTTGAATAAATTGAATGGAAGCCAACTTAATATTAACCAATTGGAAAATTAAAAAGTGTTAAACCAAATTGAAGGTAAACAAAGTGAATAAATTTGGTTGTGTAGAATATACATTGGTTGTTATATGATTGTTGGTTGATTGTATATAGTATAATTCATTAAGTGTTAATGAAATTGAATTAGTGAAATTGAAAGCTATGTAATTGAATCCAAATTGAAAGTGAAGTAAATTTAAATAGAAATTGATTTGAATTGGAAGTGAACCAACTTGAATTTAAATTAGTGAATGTGAACTAATTGAAAATGAATACATGAATGGTATGAAAATTTTGTTGAAAGCATTCGAATTCGTTTCGAAATTATATAAGTTGCTTATAAACCTTGTTTAGTATGCATTTCTTTTAATATGTATGTGTTGTAGTTGTTTAAAAGAGTAAATTATTAATAACTTTATATATATGTCACTTACGTGTTTAAATTGAGTAAGTACAGGTGCCGTGGCTGCCGTTCGGTTGGATTTGGTTGCGCTAAAATGCTAAATAAATAACTGCTTTGCTTAAAAATGCTAAAAAGGTACGCCTATGCAATAAAAATAGGAAATATGAACTGTTTTTCTGCTTTTCCGACCGTGTGGATCGATGTATATATATTTATGTCTATTGTGATCCTACTACGATCGAACCGCGCAAAGGAGGCTTGTAACGACCCGTATTTTTCACGGATCGACAAGTTCGTCAAAATCTGGAATTTTAGCCTTTCTAGTCATTTCAGATTTTTAGGCAGATTTGTCTAAGTCCTAGGTCGTGAACGACCTAAGAGCTAAGTCGTGGCCGAGTTAAGGAATTCGGCGAGTTAGGAGTTGAGTCGTAGCAGCTTAAGTCGTAGGGTGTTGGAGCGACCTAAGGTAGTGGATGACTTAAGGGGTAGGTCGGCGACGACTTAAGGAAGCTGGGGTTAATAGTGAATGACCTAAGTGATAAGTCGTGACTGACTTATAGGATTGGCGACCTAAGATAGGTTGTGGGCTTCTGGGTGAGTTAGCGACCTAAGGGGGATAGGTCGGCAACGACTTAAGGAGTTAGGAAATGGGTAGTTTAGCGACCTAGGGCATAGTTAGGTCGGTAGACGACCTAAGGAGATAAGTCGTAGCTGGGTTAAGTTAGCAGGTCGAAGCTAACTCGGCAAGTGTTAAGTCGGAGGCCCTGTTTAGTGTTGAGTTAGGTCGTAGGCGACCTAAAATAGTTAGGTCGCAAGTTTGCTAAGTCGTAGGTCGCTGATGCGCTATGCTGATTAGGTCGCGTAAGCACTTAAGTGATAAGTCGAAGCCTCGTTAGGTCGTAAGTCGTAGGGCTTTGGTAGGTCGCCTGGGTGCGCAGTTTTGCTAAGTCGCATTCTCTTAAGTCTTAGGTCGTAGAGGCGCAAGTGATAGGTCGCTGAGGTTATAAGTCGTAACCCTGTTGTTTGTTAAGTCGTGACCGACTTAGGAGATAGCAGTTGTTAGGTCGCAGATGCTTCTGGTTAAGTCGTAGGATGGCAAAGTGTTAGGTCGTAGGTCGGCAGTGTTAAGTCGGCAGCGACTTAAGGAGATAGCCGAGTTACGACTTAGGGTATTTTCTGCTATAAATAGGAGAGCTTCTCTTCATTTTTGGGATCCGGATTTTGAAGCGACGAAGTGCTGCCATTTTGAGAGCTCGACTACACTTCTTCACTTCTTTTCTCCACTCTAATCTAGTGCTTATATCCATCCAAGTTGAAGATCAAGATTGAAGATTCAAGAGCTTAGATTGAAGATCTTCATCTTTTCAAGAGAGATTTCTTCGTTTGAAGCGGATTCGTGATAGATCAAGCTTGATCCTTCGCTGTCCAGATCTGAAGCGTGTTGATTTGGGTTTGTTTAGGTGATTTGGTGAGTGGTGATTATCTCTCACACGGATCCAAAGGAGTATATCGGATTGTTGGCCCGATTTGGTGTTAAAATAGTGATTTCCATGCATTTTCCTCATCCTAAGTGTAGATCCATATAGATCCATTGTTCATGATGATGTTGCATCCATTTTATCATATATTAACCTATGCAAGTTCATTCATCAAGTTTGTAGAGATATAATTCATGTTTTCATGCTTATTGGACTTTCAACTCTTTAATTACGAAAATGCCATTATTGTTATAATTGTCTACTTAGATCATATTTGAATGCTTGATTGCTTGGATTGATGTTTGATTTGATTGCTTGTTATGAACTAGATGATTGATGATTAGATTTAGATCGAAGATGATTCAAAAGCTAAGGGAAAGGCTCTTGAATTGGGAAAGCTGCTCGTGGCATATGTAGCGGGATGATGAAGCTCTTATGCATAGATGTGATGATGAGAAGTTGAGATGAGGCTTTGCAAGGATGTAATGAAGCGAGGCATCATGTGATGAAGACTTGGTCTAATCCAGACGGGATCATTCCAAGCATGTTGATAACTCGGTGATATGATTTGAGTTGAGGATAATGAATGGATATGAGGATAGTCGTCGAGGAGGATGACTAGGAGGCTTGGATAGCATCGTTGTTGAAGGTTCTAGCATGCTCTAAGCAAGAGTACGTTTGGGCAGATTCGATAGTCCCAACGGCCAACTGTTGATGGTCGAGTACTCTGGGCAGATTCGATAGTCCTAGGCACGGGCTGCGACGACGTGCGGGAGTTATGTCTAGAACCGGGGTTTTCATTAGCCCTTGACGGACGGCTGAAAGAATGTGCCGGTCATTCAATTAACGGTGATATCGAAGCAATGATAACAGTGATAGCCAGAGTCATGGATGTTTGGTTGTATCATCATTCGGACTCAAGAGCGGTATTTTCGGGGTGCTTATCTGATTTAGGCCTTGGTACTTGGAAAACATCGCCCTTGACTCGAGTGATAGTAGCTTTACTTTAAATTGTATGCTCTGCTATGTTTGCTTCTGCTTAGTGTGTGTCTGGGGGCTATCACTGTAGAATGAGGTTGGAATGGGAGGGTTGTATTCCTATTCCTTTTCCTTTATGCTCTTTTGGTATGTTGTTAGTTAATTTACTGCTCACTAAGACTGTTGTCTGACTCAAGGCTTTATGTTTTAATTCTTATTGCCTTGGGCTGTTCGTCCATTTTGGGACGGGCAGACTAGGTAGCAGGTGACAGGTGCTGTTCGCTTCTCACGATGCTGATATCGAAGACGAGCTGGAGGGTCGCATATTATCTTCATATTATATGTACTGGATATTCCGCTGTTTTGTATTCTCTGAGAGATATGTAGTGAGGCTGGATGTATTGACTATGTGGATGCTTGTATTCAACTATTATGGAGTTTTATATGATGTCATTTTGCTCTGTAAAGCTTCACTATACATATGTTCTATTGTATTTTGTCCATGCGCTATGAGTAATACGATAGATTCTGTTGTTTTAAATCTTACCTTGACAATCGTCCATGGTCGCCTGGCACACTTTACAGCACTCTATCTCTAGATTCGGTGCAGGGGTCATGGGCGGTCGTCACATTTGGTATCAGAGCATTGGTTAATCGATTTTACCCAACGCTCACTGTCGTAACTACGTATGAGAGACGTAATTGTATTTTGATGGATGATTACTATATATAATATAGTAGCTTAGTAGGGTTTGAGTCCTTTATGCAGTTGTTTCTCTAGATGTTCTAATCATTCCTTTTTATAGATATTGAGAATGAGTCAAAGAGGGAGACCAGCTGCTAGGGAAGGCCGTGCTACTGAAGAGACTGCTGATTATGCAGCCATGTTCGAAGCTATGATGACTTCGATCATGAGGAGAATACCAGTTCCGGGGGCGGCAGTTGATGTTGGAGTTCAAGTCCAAACTCCGAAACCAGTGGATTTTGCTAAGCTGTGCAAGGATTATACTGCTCTTGGAGGGAAGGTTTTCTTGGGAACAGAATCAACTATCGAAGTCCAGAGATGGATAGATGCTTGTAGAAGGATTTTTGGTGATTTGGGAATTGATGATGCAACTAGGAGGAAGTTGGCATCAAGGCAGCTTCAAGGGAGAGCTTCTGATTGGTGGAATTCTATTACCATCAATACTGCGGAGGAAGAGATTACTTGGGAGCAATTCCAAGCTAGGTTTGAAGCTAAGTTCATTTCTACAGCTCAGAAGTCTGTTCTGTTCAAGAGGTTTGTGGAGCTCAAGCAAGGTGGAAGATCTGTTCTTGAGTATGTTTCTGAGTTTGAAGCTTTGTCCAAGTATGCCCGGTCATATATTGATTCTGCTTATCAGAAGAATGAGAAGTTTGTGACCGGCTTGGATAGTTATCTTGGGAGACAGTTGGTGGATCATTTGGACGATTCATTTGAGAAGCTTGTGGAGAAAGCTCTTAGGCATGAGAGTCTGTTTCCTAAGGAAGGACCTGTTGTTGCTGTTACCAAGGGAGAATCTAAACCACAGCAGGGTGGAAACCAGAAGAGGAAGCAGCAGCAGCAGAAGGGTAAGGATGGCCAGAAGAAGCCGAAAGGCGAGGTGACTTGCTACAATTGTCAGCAGAAGGGCCATTTCTCGAAGGATTGTAAGAATCCGAAGGTGCCGATGAAGTGTCACAACTGTGACAAGCCGGGACATTTCAGGAAGAATTGTCCAGAACCAAGGAAGGACAGGCAGATTGTGCAAGCCTATGCTTTAGGAGCTGTTCCGTCGTCTTCGAAAGCTCCTACTGCCGAAGAGAAGGGAAAGAGTGTGGTTGTTCAAGGTACTCTTTTCCTATGTGGTGTTCCAGTTAGAGTTTTGTTTGATACTGGAGCGTCGCATTCGTTTGTTTGTAATGAACTCGTAGGCCGGTTAGGTTTGGAACCGGATATTGTTGATAGGCCATTGGTTGTGACTAATCCAGTTGGGGGTTCGTCTTGTTTGTGTATGTTATGCCGTGGTCTAGTTGTATCGAGTCATGGTTGCTCTTTTGTTTGTGATTGTTTTGTTCTGAACTTTGCGGGGTTCGGAATTATCTTGGGTATGGACTGGCTTAGGAAGTATGCGGCAAAGGTTGATTACGAAAAGCTGGAAGTGACAGTCGAGAATGTGGAGGGGCGAAAGGTTGTGATACGATGTAAGCATGAGGAAGGCGTCTTCATGAGCTTCATGTATTCGCTGGTTGTTCCACGGGATGGACTGTCATCAGTGCCGATCGCTAATGGATTCGAGGATGTCTTTGACGAAGTCAAAGGGTTGCCGCCGCATAGAGAGATCGAGTTTCGTATAGATCTAGTTGAAGGAGCCAGACCTGTTGTGATGCCTCTTAGGCGGATGGCACCTAGGGAACAGCAGGAGTTGAGGGTGCAAGTTGATGACCTTTTACAGAAAGGATTCATTCGGCGTAGTGTGTCCGAGTGGGGTGCACCAGTTGTGTTTGCAACCAAGGCAGATGGGTCGTTGAGATTGTGCGTCGATTATCGTGAGCTGAATAAGGTGACTAAGAAGAACAAGTATCCATTGCCGAGAATAGACGACTTGTTTGATCAGCTTCACGAAGCTAAGGTGTTTTCCCAGATGGATTTGGCAACGGGATTTCACCAGTTGAGAGTAGCGAAGGATAGTGTGCCAAAGACTGCTTTTAGGACACCATCCGGTTTCTTTGAGTGGCTGGTAATGCCGTTTGGATTGACTAACGCGCCAGCATATTTTGTGGATCTTATGAATAAAGTGTTCAGAGATCAGTTGAACAAGTTCGTACTTGTGTTCGTGGATGATATTCTGATTTATTCCAGAACGGAAGAAGAGCACAAGACGCACTTGCGTATTGTTTTGGAGATCTTACGGAAACATCAGCTGAAGGCTAAGTTTTCGAAGTGTCACTTCTGGAAGAGTGAAGTGAGGTTCTTAGGCCATGTGATTTCTGCAAGTGGAATAGCGGTTGATCCCGCTAAGGTGGCAGCAATCCAGGATTGGGTTAGACCTAAGAATGCATCTGATGTGAGAAGTTTTCTTGGATTAGCAGGATATTATCGACGGTTTATCAAAGACTTCTCCAAGGTAGCTGCACCGTTAACAGGATTGACGAAAAAGAACCAAGTGTTCAGTTGGGATGCTAAGTGTGAGCAAGCTTTCGGAATCCTGAAAGAGCGATTGACGAGTGCTCCTGTTTTGACTATTCCAAGTGGGAATGATGAAATGGTGGTTTACACCGACGCATGTGGTACTGGACTTGGAGCAGTGCTGATGCAGAAGGATAAAGTTGTTGCGTATGCAAGTCGACAACTGAAGCCGCATGAAAGGAATTACCCAACTCATGATTTGGAATTAGCGGCAATTGTATTTGCTCTGAAGATGTGGAGGCATTATCTGTTGGGAGTTCGATTCGAGTTGTTTACGGATCACAAGTCGTTGAAGTATCTTTTCTCCCAAAAGGATTTGAATCTTCGGCAGCAACGTTGGCTAGAGTTTTTGGCATCATATGATTTTGGTATAGCTTATACTCCGGGAAAAGGTAACGCAGTGGCAGATGCGTTAAGTCGAAGACATGCAGGATTGGGAGCCATGTTTTCTGAATGGAAGAATCTCGAGTATTTAGCTGGATTTGACTTCAAGCCGAGATGTGAATTGGAACCTGAGATGTTGGCAAACTTATCAATAAGACCCACTCTTGTGGAAAGGATTGGCGAGGGCCAAAAGCAAGATGATAAGCTTGTCAAGATTATCCGTGAATTGGAATCTGGATTGGATCCAGAAAAGGATAAAGGATTCGAGGTCGATCGAGAGGGTTGGCTTCGGAAGCAAGGACGACTAGTTGTTCCTGATATAGATGAATTGAGGAGTGAAGTTCTGAAGGAAAGTCATCACTCGAAGTTGACAATTCATCCGGGCGGAAATAAGATGTATCGGGATATGAAGAGAACCTACTACTGGGAAGGTATGAAGAAGGATGTTGGAAATTTTATTTCCAAATGTATGAACTGCCAGTGGGTAAAAGCTGAACAGAAGAAGCCAAGTGGATTGCTTCAGCCATTAGAAGTTCCTACATGGAAGTGGGAACAAGTGTCGATGGATTTTATTGATGGATTGCCTAGAACCAGAACGGGAAATGAAGGGATTTGGGTCATTGTGGATCGTCTGACTAAGAGTGCACGATTCATTCCTGTTCGATCGACTAGGACTGCATCAAAGTTGGCTGAGTTGTATGTTAAGTGGATAGTTCGTTTCCATGGTATTCCGAAGAGTATAGTGAGCGATCGAGACCCATTGTTCACTAGTGGATTTTGGAAGAGCTTCCAGGAAGTTTTGGGAACCGAGTTATGTTTGAGTACAGCTTATCATCCCCAAACGGATGGTCAGACCGAGAGAGTCAACCGAGTTTTGGAAGATCTCCTTAGAGCTTGTGTTTTGGATTTCGGAGGATCATGGGAAGATCACCTTCATTTGGTGGAGTTTGCGTACAACAACAGTTACCAGTCAAGCATTGGTATGGCACCGTATGAGGCATTGTATGGAAGACCGTGTAACTCTCCGATATGTTGGTTGGAAACTGGAGAAAAGCTGATACTTGGGCCAGAGATGATTCGGCAGACCTCAGATTGTATAGAGATCATTCGGCAACGAATGAAGGCAGCCCAAGACCGTCAGAAAAGTTATGCCGATAAGCGTCGAAAGGATTTCGAATTCGACGTAGGAGATATGGTTTTTGTAAAGATTTCTCCGCTGAAGAACGTTATTCGATTCGGGAAGAAAGGAAAATTGACTCCGAGATTTGTTGGACCATTCCCGATTACCGAGCGAATTGGAAAGCTCGCCTACAGATTGGAGTTACCAGAGAAGATGTCGAGTGTGCATAATGTTTTTCATGTATCATATCTACGGAAGTATGTATACGACTCGAGTACGGTGGTTTCTGCTGATAGCTGTGAAGACTTAGAAGTTGATCCAGTCGATAGGAGACCTCGTAAGCCGCTTCGTGTTGTTGAAACTGACACGAAACAGCTTAGGAGGAAGGTAGTTAAGTTGCTCAAGATACAATGGAGTGATGATGATAACGACTGTACGCGGGAGGTGGAAGAGAGGATGAAGGCAGCTTATCCTGAACTCTTCAAGGTATGGCCCTAAGGTGTCGTGTCATCTCACGATATTGTAACTTGTTCTAAGTTTTAGAATTCTGTACGCTAAGCTAGAATTGGATGTATGGTTTATTGATTGCTATGGATGGTAGGCGTACAGAATAGTCTTTGATTGCTTTGTTTGTTTGGAATTTCGGGGGCGAAATTCCTAAGGGGGAGAGAATGTAACGACCCGTATTTTTCACGGATCGACAAGTTCGTCAAAATCTGGAATTTTAGCCTTTCTAGTCATTTCAGATTTTTAGGCAGATTTGTCTAAGTCCTAGGTCGTGAACGACCTAAGAGCTAAGTCGTGGCCGAGTTAAGGAATTCGGCGAGTTAGGAGTTGAGTCGTAGCAGCTTAAGTCGTAGGGTGTTGGAGCGACCTAAGGTAGTGGATGACTTAAGGGGTAGGTCGGCGATGACTTAAGGAAGCTGGGGTTAATAGTGAATGACCTAAGTGATAAGTCGTGACCGACTTATAGGATTGGCGACCTAAGATAGGTTGTGGGCTTCTGGGTGAGTTAGCGACCTAAGGGGGATAGGTCGGCAACGACTTAAGGAGTTAGGAAATGGGTAGTTTAGCGACCTAGGGCATAGTTAGGTCGGTAGACGACCTAAGGAGATAAGTCGTAGCTGGGTTAAGTTAGCAGGTCGAAGCTAACTCGGCAAGTGTTAAGTCGGAGGCCCTGTTTAGTGTTGAGTTAGGTCGTAGGCGACCTAAAATAGTTAGGTCGCAAGTTTGCTAAGTCGTAGGTCGCTGATGCGCTATGCTGATTAGGTCGCGTAAGCACTTAAGTGATAAGTCGAAGCCTCGTTAGGTCGTAAGTCATAGGGCTTTGGTAGGTCGCCTGGGTGCGCAGTTTTGCTAAGTCGCATTCTCTTAAGTCTTAGGTCGTAGAGGCGCAAGTGATAGGTCGCTGAGGTTATAAGTCGTAACCCTGTTGTTTGTTAAGTCGTGACCGACTTAGGAGATAGCAGTTGTTAGGTCGCAGATGCTTCTGGTTAAGTCGTAGGATGGCAAAGTGTTAGGTCGTAGGTCGGCAGTGTTAAGTCGGCAGCGACTTAAGGAGATAGCCGAGTTACGACTTAGGGTATTTTCTGCTATAAATAGGAGAGCTTCTCTTCATTTTTGGGATCCGGATTTTGAAGCGACGAAGTGCTGCCATTTTGAGAGCTCGACTACACTTCTTCACTTCTTTTCTCCACTCTAATCTAGTGCTTACATCCATCCAAGTTGAAGATCAAGATTGAAGATTCAAGAGCTTAGATTGAAGATCTTCATCTTTTCAAGAGAGATTTCTTCGTTTGAAGCGGATTCGTGATAGATCAAGCTTGATCCTTCGCTGTCCAGATCTGAAGCGTGTTGATTTGGGTTTGTTTAGGTGATTTGGTGAGTGGTGATTATCTCTCACACGGATCCAAAGGAGTATATCGGATTGTTGGCCCGATTTGGTGTTAAAATAGTGATTTCCATGCATTTTCCTCATCCTAAGTGTAGATCCATATAGATCCATTGTTCATGATGATGTTGCATCCATTTTATCATATATTAACCTATGCAAGTTCATTCATCAAGTTTGTAGAGATATAATTCATGTTTTCATGCTTATTGGACTTTCAACTCTTTAATTACGAAAATGCCATTATTGTTATAATTGTCTACTTAGATCATATTTGAATGCTTGATTGCTTGGATTGATGTTTGATTTGATTGCTTGTTATGAACTAGATGATTGATGATTAGATTTAGATCGAAGATGATTCAAAAGCTAAGGGAAAGGCTCTTGAATTGGGAAAGCTGCTCGTGGCATATGTAGCGGGATGATGAAGCTCTTATGCATAGATGTGATGATGAGAAGTTGAGATGAGGCTTTGCAAGGATGTAATGAAGCGAGGCATCATGTGATGAAGACTTGGTCTAATCCAGACGGGATCATTCCAAGCATGTTGATAACTCGGTGATATGATTCGAGTTGAGGATAATGAATGGATATGAGGATAGTCGTCGAGGAGGATGACTAGGAGGCTTGGATAGCATCGTTGTTGAAGGTTCTAGCATGCTCTAAGCAAGAGTACGTTTGGGCAGATTCGATAGTCCCAACGGCCAACTGTTGATGGTCGAGTACTCTGGGCAGATTCGATAGTCCTAGGCACGGGCTGCGACGACGTGCGGGAGTTATGTCTAGAACCGGGGTTTTCATTAGCCCTTGACGGACGGCTGAAAGAATGTGCCGGTCATTCAATTAACGGTGATATCGAAGCAATGATAACAGTGATAGCCAGAGTCATGGATGTTTGGTTGTATCGTCATTCGGACTCAAGAGCGGTATTTTCGGGGTGCTTATCTGATTTAGGCCTTGGTACTTGGAAAACATCGCCCTTGACTCGAGTGATAGTAGCTTTACTTTAAATTGTATGCTCTGCTATGTTTGCTTCTGCTTAGTGTGTGTCTGGGGGCTATCACTGTAGAATGAGGTTGGAATGGGAGGGTTGTATTCCTATTCCTTTTCCTTTATGCTCTTTTGGTATGTTGTTAGTTAATTTACTGCTCACTAAGACTGTTGTCTGACTCAAGGCTTTATGTTTTAATTCTTATTGCCTTGGGCTGTTCGTCCATTTTGGGACGGGCAGACTAGGTAGCAGGTGACAGGTGCTGTTCTCTTCTCACGATGCTGATATCGAAGACGAGCTGGAGGGTCGCATATTATCTTCATATTATATGTACTGGATATTCCGCTGTTTTGTATTCTCTGAGAGATATGTAGTGAGGCTGGATGTATTGACTATGTGGATGCTTGTATTCAACTATTATGGAGTTTTATATGATGTCATTTTGCTCTGTAAAGCTTCACTATACATATGTTCTATTGTATTTTGTCCATGCGCTGTGAGTAATACGATAGATTCTGTTGTTTTAAATCTTACCTTGACAATCGTCCATGGTCGCCTGGCACACTTTACAGCGCTCTATCTCTAGATTCGGTGCAGGGGTCATGGGCGGTCGTCACAAGGCTATGGCGAATTTTTCTGAAAATTTAAGGCGTTAGAAAATTTTTGGGAAATTTTGGAAAATTTGTGAAAACTAAATTTTGGATTTGGAGTTAAAAGTTAAACGATATAGTTTGTTTTGAAAAGTATAACTAAGTATAGATTTGAAAAACTTAGTAAAGTTTTTGAAAGAGTTTAACTATTGGATGTTGGGGAAGTTGTACACTTAAGTGATTTTGAAATCTAATTTGAACGAATTGTTTTGAAAATTTAATGGATTTTGGGCATTTTTCTTACTTTGCAATTTCGAGGATGAAATTCTTTTAAGGGGGGGGGAGATTGTAACAACCCAGAATTTCTGTCATTTGAAATTCGTATATTTAATTAATTTTAAATATTAACGAGTGAGATTTGTAAGTCGAATGAATTTTAATTCGAATATGGTGATTTAATTGGGTAATTAAATCGACAATTTTATATTTGAAATTCCAGAAATAATTGATAATTGGGTTTAATGTGATTAAAAATGATTTATAAAGTTATATTAAATCATATTGGAGTTAGAATGATGTTTGTGAACTTTTAAAATTGAATTAAAAGTCAAATTGTGAAAATTGAATATTTTTCATATTTAATTGACGAGTGAAAATAGTCATTTTTCAAACAGTCTCGGATTTCGACGAAACTAGTTTCATCGGATCCGTAATGTTAAATTATTGTAGGATTTCAAATTTCGTGTCAATCGGATTTAGGGTTTGTCCGGGGCAAGCCAAAACGCAGAGAAATCATTTTAAATCGATTTAATTTAAATTTGATCGTTTAATTCCATAACTCGCACATATGACCGAATTAGCTCCCGAAACACGTTCCATTGTGTCCGGAACGCGGGTAAAATCTTATGAACGCCAGCCGGCACGCGAGATTTGGAGTTCGGAAAAATTCGGGTGAATAGTGTTTTGGAGAATTTTCTATATAAGGCCCTCTATTTCTTCATTTGCAAACAAAGGCCAAAACCCTAGTTCTATCTCCAGGCCGCCATTTTTAACTTCGATGGCCAGAAACGTCCCGCCTTCTCCTCCAATTATCTTCCAATCCACAAGCAATTAGCCGAAACCTCTAACTGCAACTTTGTAGAGCATCGAGAGAGCTTCCAATCCATACGGTTGTGATCGGGAACGGAACGATGGATCGACAGGAAAGTGCTCGCGTTCGACCGGACTTCGCACATGTCGTTCGAGACCAGATGGCGACCGAGCTCCTTCATATTCACGGCGATGGTGGCTCACGAGTTGGGCTATAGGTCGGTGGTCGTTGATCGTTGCAAAAGCGAATGGAGTGGTTGCGAAAATTGATGAAGCTAGGCGGCTGCAATGGGTTTTGCTCGTTCGAATGACCTGTAGTTTCACGTGATGGGGAAGAAGAAATGCGTGCGGCCTAGATCTGGGTTTCGAAAATCAACGGCTGGGATCTGTTTTAAGTTATAAAAAAAAATTAAAAATTAAAATTGATTTTATAATTCGTATAAACTTTGTAACCTCATAACTTTGTCATACGAGGTCCGTTTTTGACGAAACGAATTGCGTTGGGTCCGTATTGACGAGCTCTTCGCAATGGAACCAGATTGGAGTCGATTGGAGCTAGTGAAAATTTTGAGTAAAATTAAACGCGTGTTTAATTTTATTCGAAACGAAACACTGCAACGGTTATCAGAACTCAAGGTGATAACTCCTCACTCAATCGAATATTTGTTTCGATTTAAATTTTAAATAGTTGAATTTAAAATTGGTTGATTGTGATGATTGTGATGATTGGATGATGATTGCTATCTGTTGTACTTAATAGACCCTATACGCCGTATATTAAGCAGTGGTTATTTATTTAAAAACATATACCGCGATAATTCCACCGTGAATTGGAATTGGTATTATATATGTATTTGGAGTTGATTTCCCGCATTATATAGTGGATGAGACCCTATTGTGCCGCATAATAGCGGATAGTATTTTATAAATCCCATATACCGCGATATTCCACCTCGAAGTGGAATTGGTATTGTGCTAACATCTGTGGATGCAAGGAAACAGGTTGGAGGGATCCAACTGGATTCCTCAAACATTTGAATTTATTTCAATGTTGTGTGTTGATTATTTATAATCGCCGTGTGATTATATTTTGTGATTGGAATTGTTGACGGCTATAATTTAGCCAAATATATTTTGGTATCGTTGGATACCATAAATAGATAAAATTGGATTTTCGAAATTCAAGTTGAAAATTTATCGAAAAAATTATTTTTTGAGAATTGGATAAATTAAAAGGAGTTTTAAAAGGTAAAGGTCTTATTTTTGAACCGTATTG
The DNA here is from genome assembly GCA_030737815.1 of Allium fistulosum. Lineage (NCBI taxonomy): Eukaryota > Viridiplantae > Streptophyta > Magnoliopsida > Asparagales > Amaryllidaceae > Allium > Allium fistulosum. The sequence continues at coordinate 75,860,136 of CM060908.1, read as the reverse complement.
AATCAAATTTCAAATTTTAGGAAAAACGGCTTAATAAATGCATTTCGAAAATATTATTTATAAGTTGAGAATTTATTTAAAATTTGGATTTGTGAATAGTTTGGAAAATAAAGGAATTTATCTTCTTGAAAAGGAATTTATTTTAAAAAGGAAATAATTTGGAAATTCGTTGAAAATTGATTTGGTGTTTTGAAATAAATTTGAAAATGTTTTGGTAATTAATTGATTTTAATTTACCATAACTAGTAAAATTGATTTATTGAAATTTATCTGATTTAAATTAATCAAATAATTAAATTAATCCTGCTTATGGATGTTTGGATTATATTGGATGTCGAATTGTTTGACATCTCTGATATGTGATGCTTTGTGATATATCATGTTCTGTGTGTGATTTGTGATCTATTTATCTATGATGAATATCTGTGATTTGTGAATGGAAGATAAGCGTTATAGTTTATACCGCTTATCAATTATATTGTTATATTTGATCTGTGATGGTTGAATGTTGTTGCACTATTGTGTTAAACCCGTGGACTACACAATACACACACAAATGTGGATTTCACATGGAAATCGGTTAAGTCATAGATTTTTATCAATTTTGAAAAAAATTGAATTTTTGAATCCAAATTAGTTTGGAATTGGAATTGAAAGTTTTTGAAATGAGTTTCAAAAATAAGAGTTATTTTAAATAACTTAATAAAATTGAAATTTGAATAATTTGATTTAAATTTTGAATTCAATATTTTGAAATTGAATTCAATGAATTGGGAATTATAGTCTAAAAGATTTTATAAGTGTAAAAGGTGTTTATGTGGGTTTTTAACCATTTAAAAAATATGGTTTTGGAAATTTAAATTTAAATCCAAGATTTATACTTGGATAGCTTTAACCTGTGTAATTGTAACCAGTTTTTCCCAAAATGAAAACTATCTGTTTTCAAAATAATAATAGCTTTTAGAAAGTGAAAAAGATTTCCAATTTGTATCGAAATCATTTCAAATTGAAATGAAATTGTGAATAGTTTGGAAAAACTATAAATTAACCTTTGTGAAGATGATTAAGCTTTATTTTGAAATCAAAGAAGATTTTAAAAGGTGTATCTTTTATATTATAAAAGACTTGAATTGTGAATAGTTTTTAAAGCTATAAATTAGATCTTAATTTAAAGATTTAATGGGTTAATCCAATTGAAATGGAAATTGATTTGGAAATCTGTGAATGAATCTTTGTGAAACTGGGTAAACTTTGTGAAGTAAATCTTTTTGTTTAAAGATTTGAAATGTTAATTTGTTTAAACCATTTGAAAGGAAGGATTTGGGTAATAAGTTGTGACTTAATTGAAATCCCTATATCCATATGTTTTAAATATTGTGCTCACTATTCGGATTAGCCGGGAAAAGACCTTTGTGTCATATAACCCATTTCGAATAAGTGATACGACGATATGGATCACATTGAAGACCGGTGGTGAAGACCGGGTATTTGTGAAAACGATAGGATGACCTATCGATTGTCTCTGCACCATTAGCTACGGTATAGAGATTTCCTTTGTGATGGGAAGTTCGATCGGGATTGTGATAACCTGGATTGCAAGGGCTTCTTCGGAAGTGCCTTCGGTTCTGTTCGAACCCGGAACAGACTTGTATGGTTACGTGTCTGACATTACATTTTGAGATATAAAGCTGATTTCTTTCAAATACATTTCTGTTGGTGGCGGAGAATTTATTCTCTTAGCTTAACACCCTTCTCTGAGACGTACGAGCTAAGAGGTTATGTAGTTGAATGTTATCAGTGATATACTCCTAATTTGGTAGTGTGGTATGCTGAGTGTTGCTGTGTGATGATCATTTGTGATCAAAGCGTGGCTTTGTGAAAAAGCGTAGCTTTGTGGACAAGACTTCTCCGGACCTCACAACCCAGAAATGGTCAAAACAGGAATGATGCGGCAAGGTTATGAGGGTCGCTCCCTTTAGGGTATGTCATTTCCTTCTGGAAAAGGGTGGTATCAGGTATGGAGCCCTGGTATTTAACCTATGTGGTAACTCCAATCTCATTTACTATGTGATTGTTGTTTTGATCGAGGCGCCTCGGATAAAGGTCCCAAAGGACCGGGGGGTGGCATATTCGTGTAGTAGTTACCTAGTGTCAGAGGTAACCCGGCCTTGTGTTGGCAGAGAGCTAGTTAGTTCTCGGGACGTCCCGCCAGAGGCGATCCCATGTGGCATAGGAAGTTCCTTAGCATGACCATTTGTTGGAAATCCAATCAAACAATACGAACCTTGTACGGTTTTAATTGTATAACCTGCCATGGAATGTGGCGGTAACCTGCTAATGAACATGGTAGCTATAGTAGGCATAAGTGCGGAATGCCTATGCTGGCTAAGATTAATATTATACTTTCGAAATGTTTTCTGCACTATGCACTAGTAATAATATGGAAAGAAATTCTCTCGTATCAAGCATGTTTGACTATCATAAGGAGAAATCTCCTCCAATTCTGCATTTGCATTGTGTGTGTGGCGAGAGGCCTTATGGTAGTTTCATTTTCCAAAAGCATTGCGGATGTCTTTTACTTCCTTTGTTATTGTTGTTTTAAAGATAAAAACTGTTTTAAGTTCTCACACCAGTCCCATGACTGACCTGGAGTTTATTGTTCCTTTCCTAAACTCTGGGTGCCCATAATTTTCCACACGGGCAGCCTAGAGTCAGGTTATCAGGTCATTCTAGATTCAGGAGATGCTATGGAGCTCAGTGGCGAGCTGGATGGCGAGACGTATCACTTGTATATGATATTATTATTCCGATGTGTATTCTGTATGAGGACAAGTTTATATAACTGTCCATTGATGTATTGTGTTGTATATTGTTGTTGTACACTCTCATGATGATGTAATATATAAAATGATATAGTTCTTGATTTAAAGATTATTCATCTATCTATTATATGTTGTTCCGCTACGATATGTGAGATTCTGATATTGTTTCTGTTGTTTCTTCTTTCTTTCTTTCTGTCTTCTTCTACCTCTTCTTTTTTACCCTTACAATTCGGTTTTCCAGCATTCGAGTGCTCGACAGTTGATACAGTGGACGTATTAATGTTGATTTTTGGAAGTCGAAAATCCTGAAACGTTACAGCGGGTTTGAAATGATAGAACCCGGATTTTCTTTGTAAACTGCGAATTGAAATGATACATATCCGTATCACTTGACCTAGGTTAGAAAACTATATACAGACCCGTGGTTAATTTATAAAGTGTTTTGAATTATTTTATGTATGTTTAAAAGTGTAAATTTATGCTAATATGATTTAAATTGGATTTTAAATTGTTTAAATAAAGAAATTATGATTTTTCTATAAGTTAAAAATGTTGAATAAATGACTTGTTAAATTGAAATTGAAAATATAACTTAAGTTTGGAAATTTGGATTTTGGTTAAAAATGAATTTAAGTTATGAATAAAATGGGAATTTAATTTTATTTGGAAATTGGGAAATATTATAATTTGATTTAAACTTGAATTTAAATGATATAATAAAGTATTATTGATTTTTCTATGAACTAAAATGGTTAAATGAATGAATGCTTAAATGTGTAATTTTAAAATATAACTTGACTTGGAAATGGGTAATTTGGTTTTAATTATGGGTTTAAATTAATTAAATAAATTGGAAATTTAGTTTAATTTGTGAAATGGAAATTTGAAAATGTAAGTGTTAATAAATTGTAAAAAGGTAAAAATGAGAAAATTGTACATTTGAATTTGTTAAGTAAAATTATTGGAAAACTGGATTTTATTGTAAAGTTTACTTTATAAAAATCATAAGTAAAAAGATATTTAAATTAACATTTCTTTTGAATGTTAAAAATATGATTTTTATAATGTTTAAATGGTTTAAATTGAAGTTTATTATTTGCTGGAAATACACTAAAATCTGGAGAATACTTTTAATAGCATTCAGAAATGCTATGGTTTCTGTAAATAAACTAAAAGCTTTATAAAGAGGCTATTACAGCAGTTCTGAAATGTTGTAGTTGCTGTAGTAAATTAAAAGGCTAAAAACTTAATAAAGGCCTATTACATCAGTTCTGTAAATGCTGTAGTGGTCTGCTGTCTTTGTTGAATTTAATTAAAACCTTTAATTTGAAACCTGAGCTATTACTACATTTCTGGAAATGCTGTCATTGCTGTTTTAAACTAAATTTCAACTAAAACTGAGATTTAACAGCAGTTTTAAAATGCTGTCTTTGCTGAATTAAAATGTTTTCAAGAATAACTTATAACAGCTTTTTCTGAATGCTGTGAAAGGCTTAAATTTTCAATGTTTATGGGTTTTAACTTAGTAAATGAACTCAGAATAGTTTAAAACTTTGGAAATTGAATACTTGATTTGAAAGTATAATAATTAAACTTTTAAATGGTTTAGATGAATTATTTTGATTGAAATATAAACTATTTAAAATGTGACTTGAAATGATAATTAATGAATGATATCTTTGAATTTAGAAGGTATTTAAAGTTGAATATTTGGATTTGAACTCAAATGATGATTTGATAATGAAGTTTTGAAAAGATATGATATTTTGATAGATTAAATGGTCTGAAATGAAGTTTTGAAAAGATATGTTATTTTGATATATTAAATGATTTGAAATGAAGTTTTGGGAAAGATATGACATTTTGATATATTCAATGATTTGAAATGAAGTTTTTGAAAAGATATGATATTTTGATATATTAAAATGATTTAAAATGAAGTTATGAAATGATATGATGTTTTGATATATTAAAATGATTTGAAATGAAGTTTTGAAATGATATGATGTTTTGGTATATTAAAATGGTTTGGAATTGATTTAATCTTTATTTTGATAAAGATTTGGATTTGAAATGATGTTCTATTTTGAAGTATAAAATATTATTTTAAAATTATAACCACGGGTTATAATAACGATTGGTTGTTAAAGAGACCGGAATCGGATATGGACATACTCTCTGTCGATACCGAAAACCACTTTAACAACTGTGTACGCGGTGGAGTTTCCAGAATGAAGTAGGATGGTGGCGACGATCCTAAGGTATATACGTGGACCCAACTCCCATGAGTTGGCATAAGGTGGCTACAACATGAGCGATTGATGGGCCAATGAGGTAGCACCTCTGATCGGACACACTTCTTCGATACCATTCTATTACTTGTGATTGATTTGGTGCGCACCCTTGATTTGGGAGTGTTGTTCGAGGTGGGCGATAGTGGCTGCTATGCGTCCCACTAGTCCGGATGCGTAATTGGTATATCTACCCTGTCATTGCCTTATGTGCCGTGTCACCTACCATATCGAGCTTTACTACGAGTTTCTATTTGTGTCGTACCTATGGAGTATCTTCTCATAGCCTTTCGAGGTATGCAGGTATTGTGTAGACTATTGGCATTTTACGTGTTAAGGTGGAAAATGTAAAGCCTTAACGCTATTTAAAAGTATGTTTATTTTATGATTAGACATTATTATAATAGCGCAATATTACTACATAGTAAATAGTTTAACGTAACCTTAAAGAATGGGTGATCCCAAGTATTCTTTAAGTTACTATACCTGTTATTACAGTTCACTTGAGTTGGTTTACATTGTATAAGTATGTATGTCCTGACTCGATTTTTTTGTGTTTGCTTTACGCTCGGGTCAGACTAAGTGATACAGCATTTGAGACTCACCTTTGGAGCTGGAGTTTCGATTTGAAGAACCAGATATCTATTCATTTTGTTATCCAGTTGATTCCGGTTGTATTCTCAGTTGTACCTGATTATCATACTGTTACTCCTGTTGTATCTTGGTATTCCTATTGTATCTTAATTAACTCTGATGTATTTATATAGTAGCTTCATGAACTACTATCTCTTTTCTTTCTGCTGCATTATATTACTCTGTGTCTGTGATCTGTGATTATTTATTTACTGTATATGATGAGTTTTGCCAAATTTTTATTTACAATTCGATATTTTGAGCAATTTAAGTCCGACATGTGCGGATGCGAATGGTTGAAAATATCGGTCGTTACAGTTGGTATCAGAGCTCTGGTTTTAGGCAAACTCAGCATATAGAGTAAATTTAATTATAGAATCACTTTCGTTCGAACTTGAATTCCTTCTTCTTTGATTCGGTTTCCTTTGAATTTTGGAACGTTTCCTTCGGTTCCAAAGTCCATTCTTGTCCTCCCCTATTCGTGTCTTCTTGATTCTGGAGTTGTAACAACCCTGTATTTTTCAATTTTTTTTTTATTATTTTTCCAGATTCAAAAGCTTTATTTATGAAAAGAATAAATTTTGTTATTTTAAATATAAACTTTGACTTTGATGTGGATTAGAATTCCAAATATGACTAAATTTAATATTTCCTGAAAATGTGAATTTTGGTCAATAGTCAAACTTTGACTTTTAAGTTTAAATTTTTAATAGTTTGAAATTATAAATTTTATCTTTTATTATGAAAATAGATTTAATAACTTGAACACTACTTTTCGTTTCGTTGAAAACGGAGTTAAAATGTAAACGTTATGTGCATTTCAATTTTTAGTATAATTTGTTTATTTGTGCAATTTTGCCTATTTTAAATTTTTTTAAATCATATTTTCTTTCTTATATTTTGTTTTAATATGTGTTAATATGTTTTTTATGTATATTTTGTCTTTTTAAGTTTTTAAATTGATAATAGTATTTTTCCAAAATTTACTGTATTTATTTTTCATTTTTAAAGGCTGTTTCCTATTTTCTGCTATTTTCTTCATTAAAAATTATATGTAAATTAAATTTTAAATATTTATTTTGTGAATATATTTAAAATGTATTTTAACATCACTAAAATTATGATTTATGATTTAAATATTTAAAATATATGAATAATTATGATTTAAATATTTAAAATGTATTTTAACATCACTAAAATTTGATAATTGAGAATTTGGTTTTCAAATGAAATTTTAAGTGTAACTTATTAAAGGAATATCTATTTATGAAATGGGTATTTTAAATAAAGTGTTACGTTATGTGTTAAATTAAGAGCTAACTAAAATAGTGAACTTTTAACTTAATAAATGAAGTACAGTTTGATTTGAATATTCCATTCATAAAGTTTGTTTAATAAGTCATAAGTTAAATGATATCCAAATAAATATTTCTGGAATTGAACTGATTTGAAATATTAATATATCTACTGTAGCATTTTATAAGTACTACTATTTTGAAAATACAATGTTTTGGAAATTTTTATAATTAAATGAACTTAGAAATGTTACAACTTTAAAATGAATATTATTTGACCTTGAATTAAAATGGTTTAAATGAAGATTACTTTTTTTAGGGTGTTATGATTTTCTAAGTGTTATGTTTTTTTTTAAAAAAAAAGAATAACTTGTCCAAAGTGTTATGATTTTAGCAGTGTGATTTCCAAATGATAAACATCCCTAAGTTGTTATGATTTCAAAGCATTATGGTTTTAAATTTATTATCTGGTTTTGTTTTTTCCAAACTATCTTTTGGTTGTCCTTATTTCCCTTATCTTGTTACAGAATGGAAAGGCTATTGCTTATACCAGTCTATTTAGAAATCTTTCTGTAATCTATGATAATCTTTGTTACTCATCTGGATCTGAACACTGTTTTTCCATTCATAGACTGTCGGTCAAGTGAAAGGGAGATTCAGACTCTAGAGGATCTTTTTCGTGCTTATATTCTTGATTTGATCACCTCCATCTTGTTAAACTTACCTATAACAATAATTATCAGGTGTAATTCCAATCGTCTTATCATCTTGTCTTAATTCTATTTCATTCTATCTTTTTCTGTGCTTTCCCGTACCTCGTTCCTTTTCGGGGATGAAAAATTTTGAGTGGGGGAGAGTGTAACAACCCTGTATTTTTCAAATTTTTTTTTTATTATTTTTCCAGATTCAAAAGCTTTATTTATGAAAAGAATAAATTTTGTTATTTTAAATATAAACTTTGACTTTGATGTGGATTAGAATTCCAAATATGACTAAATTTAATATTTCCTGAAAATGTGAATTTTGGTCAATAGTCAAACTTTGACTTTTAAGTTTAAATTTTTAATAGTTTGAAATTATAAATTTTATCTTTTATTATGAAAATAGATTTAATAACTTGAACACTACTTTTCGTTTCGTTGAAAACGGAGTTAAAATGTAAAAGTTATGTACATTTCAATTTTTAGTATAATTTGTTTATTTGTGCAATTTTGCCTATTTTAAATTTTTTTAAATCATATTTTCTTTCTTATATTTTGTTTTAATATGTGTTAATATGTTTTTTATGTATATTTTGTCTTTTTAAGTTTTTAAATTGATAATAGTATTTTTCCAAAATTTACTGTATTTATTTTTCATTTTTAAAGGCTGTTTCCTATTTTCTGCTATTTTCATCATTAAAAATTATATGTAAATTAAATTTTAAATATTTATTTTGTGAATATATTTAAAATGTATTTTAACATCACTAAAATTATGATTTATGATTTAAATATTTAAAATATATGAATAATTATGATTTAAATATTTAAAATGTATTTTAACATCACTAAAATTTGATAATTGAGAATTTGGTTTTCAAATGAAATTTTAAGTGTAACTTATTAAAGGAATATCTATTTATGAAATGGGTATTTTAAATAAAGTGTTAGGTTATGTGTTAAATTAAGAGCTAACTAAAATAGTGAACTTTTAACTTAATAAATGAAGTACAGTTTGATTTGAATATTCCATTCATAAAGTTTGTTTAATAAGTCATAAGTTAAATGATATCCAAATAAATATTTCTGGAATTGAACTGATTTGAAATATTAATATATCTACTGTAGCATTTTATAAGTACTACTATTTTGAAAATACAATGTTTTGGAAATTTTTATAATTAAATGAACTTAGAAATGTTACAACTTTAAAATGAATATTATTTGACCTTGAATTAAAATGGTTTAAATGAAGATTACTTTTTTTAGGGTGTTATGATTTTCTAAGTGTTATGTTTTTTTTTTAAAAAAAAAGAATAACTTGTCCAAAGTGTTATGATTTTAGCAGTGTGATTTCCAAATGATAAACATCCCTAAGTTGTTATGATTTCAAAGCATTATGGTTTTAAATTTATTATCTGGTTTTGTTTTTTCCAAACTATCTTTTGGTTGTCCTTATTTCCCTTATCTTGTTACAGAATGGAAAGGCTATTGCTTATACCAGTCTATTTAGAAATCTTTCTGTAATCTATGATAATCTTTGTTACTCATCTGGATCTGAACACTGTTTTTCCATTCATAGACTGTCGGTCAAGTGAAAGGGAGATTCAGACTCTAGAGGATCTTTTTCGTGCTTATATTCTTGATTTGATCACCTCCATCTTGTTAAACTTACCTATAACAATAATTATCAGGTGTAATTCCAATCGTCTTATCATCTTGTCTTAATTCTATTTCATTCTATCTTTTTCTGTGCTTTCCCGTACCTCGTTCCTTTTCGGGGATGAAAAATTTTGAGTGGGGGAGAGTGTAACAACCCTGTATTTTTCAATTTTTTTTTTTATTATTTTTCCAGATTCAAAAGCTTTATTTATGAAAAGAATAAATTTTGTTATTTTAAATATAAACTTTGACTTTGATGTGGATTAGAATTCCAAATATGACTAAATTTAATATTTCCTGAAAATGTGAATTTTGGTCAATAGTCAAACTTTGACTTTTAAGTTTAAATTTTTAATAGTTTGAAATTATAAATTTTATCTTTTATTATGAAAATAGATTTAATAACTTGAACACTACTTTTCGTTTCGTTGAAAACGGAGTTAAAATGTAAAAGTTATGTACATTTCAATTTTTAGTATAATTTGTTTATTTGTGCAATTTTGCCTATTTTAAATTTTTTTAAATCATATTTTCTTTCTTATATTTTGTTTTAATATGTGTTAATATGTTTTTTATGTATATTTTGTCTTTTTAAGTTTTTAAATTGATAATAGTATTTTTCCAAAATTTACTGTATTTATTTTTCATTTTTAAAGGCTGTTTCCTATTTTCTGCTATTTTCTTCATTAAAAATTATATGTAAATTAAATTTTAAATATTTATTTTGTGAATATATTTAAAATGTATTTTAACATCACTAAAATTATGATTTATGATTTAAATATTTAAAATATATGAATAATTATGATTTAAATATTTAAAATGTATTTTAACATCACTAAAATTTGATAATTGAGAATTTGGTTTTCAAATGAAATTTTAAGTGTAACTTATTAAAGGAATATCTATTTATGAAATGGGTATTTTAAATAAAGTGTTAGGTTATGTGTTAAATTAAGAGCTAACTAAAATAGTGAACTTTTAACTTAATAAATGAAGTACAGTTTGATTTGAATATTCCATTCATAAAGTTTGTTTAATAAGTCATAAGTTAAATGATATCCAAATAAATATTTCTGGAATTGAACTGATTTGAAATATTAATATATCTACTGTAGCATTTTATAAGTACTACTATTTTGAAAATACAATGTTTTGGAAATTTTTATAATTAAATGAACTTAGAAATGTTACAACTTTAAAATGAATATTATTTGACCTTGAATTAAAATGGTTTAAATGAAGATTACTTTTTTTAGGGTGTTATGATTTTCTAAGTGTTATGTTTTTTTTTAAAAAAAAAGAATAACTTGTCCAAAGTGTTATGATTTTAGCAGTGTGATTTCCAAATGATAAACATCCCTAAGTTGTTATGATTTCAAAGCATTATGGTTTTAAATTTATTATCTGGTTTTGTTTTTTCCAAACTATCTTTTGGTTGTCCTTATTTCCCTTATCTTGTTACAGAATGGAAAGGCTATTGCTTATACCAGTCTATTTAGAAATCTTTCTGTAATCTATGATAATCTTTGTTACTCATCTGGATCTGAACACTGTTTTTCCATTCATAGACTGTCGGTCAAGTGAAAGGGAGATTCAGACTCTAGAGGATCTTTTTCGTGCTTATATTCTTGATTTGATCACCTCCATCTTGTTAAACTTACCTATAACAATAATTATCAGGTGTAATTCCAATCGTCTTATCATCTTGTCTTAATTCTATTTCATTCTATCTTTTTCTGTGCTTTCCCGTACCTCGTTCCTTTTCGGGGATGAAAAATTTTGAGTGGGGGAGAGTGTAACAACCCTGTATTTTTCAAATTTTTTTTTTATTATTTTTCCAGATTCAAAAGCTTTATTTATGAAAAGAATAAATTTTGTTATTTTAAATATAAACTTTGACTTTGATGTGGATTAGAATTCCAAATATGACTAAATTTAATATTTCCTGAAAATGTGAATTTTGGTCAATAGTCAAACTTTGACTTTTAAGTTTAAATTTTTAATAGTTTGAAATTATAAATTTTATCTTTTATTATGAAAATAGATTTAATAACTTGAACACTACTTTTCGTTTCGTTGAAAACGGAGTTAAAATGTAAAAGTTATGTACATTTCAATTTTTAGTATAATTTGTTTATTTGTGCAATTTTGCCTATTTTAAATTTTTTTAAATCATATTTTCTTTCTTATATTTTGTTTTAATATGTGTTAATATGTTTTTTATGTATATTTTGTCTTTTTAAGTTTTTAAATTGATAATAGTATTTTTCCAAAATTTACTGTATTTATTTTTCATTTTTAAAGGCTGTTTCCTATTTTCTGCTATTTTCTTCATTAAAAATTATATGTAAATTAAATTTTAAATATTTATTTTGTGAATATATTTAAAATGTATTTTAACATCACTAAAATTATGATTTATGATTTAAATATTTAAAATATATGAATAATTATGATTTAAATATTTAAAATGTATTTTAACATCACTAAAATTTGATAATTGAGAATTTGGTTTTCAAATGAAATTTTAAGTGTAACTTATTAAAGGAATATCTATTTATGAAATGGGTATTTTAAATAAAGTGTTAGGTTATGTGTTAAATTAAGAGCTAACTAAAATAGTGAACTTTTAACTTAATAAATGAAGTACAGTTTGATTTGAATATTCCATTCATAAAGTTTGTTTAATAAGTCATAAGTTAAATGATATCCAAATAAATATTTCTGGAATTGAACTGATTTGAAATATTAATATATCTACTGTAGCATTTTATAAGTACTACTATTTTGAAAATACAATGTTTTGGAAATTTTTATAATTAAATGAACTTAGAAATGTTACAACTTTAAAATGAATATTATTTGACCTTGAATTAAAATGGTTTAAATGAAGATTACTTTTTTTAGGGTGTTATGATTTTCTAAGTGTTATGTTTTTTTTAAAAAAAAAAGAATAACTTGTCCAAAGTGTTATGATTTTAGCAGTGTGATTTCCAAATGATAAACATCCCTAAGTTGTTATGATTTCAAAGCATTATGGTTTTAAATTTATTATCTGGTTTTGTTTTTTCCAAACTATCTTTTGGTTGTCCTTATTTCCCTTATCTTGTTACAGAATGGAAAGGCTATTGCTTATACCAGTCTATTTAGAAATCTTTCTGTAATCTATGATAATCTTTGTTACTCATCTGGATCTGAACACTGTTTTTCCATTCATAGACTGTCGGTCAAGTGAAAGGGAGATTCAGACTCTAGAGGATCTTTTTCGTGCTTATATTCTTGATTTGATCACCTCCATCTTGTTAAACTTACCTATAACAATAATTATCAGGTGTAATTCCAATCGTCTTATCATCTTGTCTTAATTCTACTTCATTCTATCTTTTTCTGTGCTTTCCCGTACCTCGTTCCTTTTCGGGGATGAAAAATTTTGAGTGGGGGAGAGTGTAACAACCCTGTATTTTTCAAATTTTTTTTTTATTATTTTTCCAGATTCAAAAGCTTTATTTATGAAAAGAATAAATTTTGTTATTTTAAATATAAACTTTGACTTTGATGTGGATTAGAATTCCAAATATGACTAAATTTAATATTTCCTGAAAATGTGAATTTTGGTCAATAGTCAAACTTTGACTTTTAAGTTTAAATTTTTAATAGTTTGAAATTATAAATTTTATCTTTTATTATGAAAATAGATTTAATAACTTGAACACTACTTTTCGTTTCGTTGAAAACGGAGTTAAAATGTAAAAGTTATGTACATTTCAATTTTTAGTATAATTTGTTTATTTGTGCAATTTTGCCTATTTTAAATTTTTTTAAATCATATTTTCTTTCTTATATTTTGTTTTAATATGTGTTAATATGTTTTTTATGTATATTTTGTCTTTTTATGTTTTTAAATTGATAATAGTATTTTTCCAAAATTTACTGTATTTATTTTTCATTTTTAAAGGCTGTTTTCCTATTTTCTGCTATTTTCTTCATTAAAAATTATATGTAAATTAAATTTTAAATATTTATTTTGTGAATATATTTTTATTTTATATATTATTTATGTTTAAAAATATATTGCAAGCTCATATGAATTTTCTAAAAATTGTTCTATTCAATTTCAAAATTTTCTAGTCTAGTTCACTGTTTTAACTATTTTCCTTAATTCTACTTTATATAATCAATAAATATTATATATATTTTTATATTTTATCAAATTTTCGAATTTTTAACTGGAATTTCTGTTATTATCAGAAATATAAACTTATAAAAATGAATTAAAGAAATTTGAAAGGCCTTAGACTTTCTATCTTCCTAAGGCCCTTTTATTTTCTAACCCTTCTACTTTTTAACCTAACTTTTCATTCAATTGGCAACATCTCCTCATTTCTTCAGCCGCCACTTTTTTTTTCTCTCATTCACGAAATTCCAAAGCTCATAAACCCTAAAAAAAATATGGCTTCCATTCTCCTCTTATCTTCTTCCTTTATCTCTTCTTTACTTCACAATTTCCATTGATTTTGCCTTCCTCCTCTTCTAGCTTTGCTTGGCCTCTACCACCTTCATCTCCACCATCCTCTCCACCTCCAGCCCCACCACCATCTACAGCAGCACCTCCTCCTCCTCCACTGACCATGACAAGCCATGCCCATCCATTTAAGTTAGCACCACAAAATTGCACAAAAACCCTTCCAAACAATGCCTAAACCACATATGCTTCACCACCACCTTCATCTATCACCTTGGCCACCCCTAGAACCACCACCAGCAACTACATGACCTTTGGCTGCTGCTGCACCATCACCCTCCACTGTCCAGACCTGTACCATGCATGGCTGATCCAAGCAATGACCAAGTCGAGCCTTGTTGTGACCAAAACTTCACCTATTTGCCTTGTCGATTGATATTCTTCATGTTGCATCTCCTACCCTTCACATCACTTCATGTTGCCATGCTTAGGTGTGCTAAACCTGACCTATATGATGTTAACCTGAGCCCAAACACATCATGGCTGAGCACTTGATCCCCTATGGTCAAGCATTTGAATGGTAAAGGCAAAGTCTTGTCTTTATTGCTTTGTATTTCAATTTGTTCAACATTGTTTTATGTTAAGTATATTCATGTGCTATATTGTTTTGTCTTGTTTGGGTATTGTTTACAAGATGATATCTTGGCTATTTTCTCCACTCAAATCAAAGGTCGTGCCTTCTGGATCCGTTGTGTCATTCTAATTGATATCTCCAGCATAAAAAGGTGAGTTATTCTCACCAGACAATATGTACCTATATAACTAGTAAATTGACACCCTGCGAATCTGTAGAAATATATTATCAAGTTTTATATGCTTATATTATTATCATATGATGTTCACACCTGTTATTATACCTGTTATATCATATGTTACTGTTATTTAATGTTATTCTGTTATTTATATCTGTTATCACCATTGCAAGTTCCCTGTAGATTAGAATCACTATGGGTTGAAATGATACATACCCGAACGGACTTTAGAATAGGGAAAAATCGTTATGGGCTGAAATGATAGGCCTGAACGATTTTTATTTAAAATTATTTTAACTTGGGATTGCGGGTTTGAAATGATAAAACCCGGATTTTTCTTTTTTTTAACTGCGGATTGAAATGATACATATCCGTATCACTTGACCTAAGTTAGAAAATTATATACAGGCCCGTGGTTATTTTATAAAGTGTTTTGTATATTTTTAAGTATTTTAAAAATTATAAATTTATGAAATTTGATTTAAATAGATTTTGAAATGTTTTAAAATAAAGAAATTATGATTTTTCTATGTGTTAAAAATGTAATTAATGAATGGTTTAACTGGATTTTTGAAATATAACTTAAGTTGGAAATTTGGAATTTTGGTTAAAAGTGATATTTAGGTTATATAAATAAAATGGATATTAAATTTATTTGGAAATGGTAAATATGATAATTTGATTAAATTTGAATTTAAGTGATTTATTAAAGTATTATTGATTTTTCTATGAATTTAAGTGGTTAAATAAATGAATGTTTAAAAGTGATATTTTAAAATATAACTTGACTTGGAAACGTGAAATTTGGTTTTAATTAAAGGTTTAAGTTAATTAAATAAAATTGGAAATTTAGTTAAATTTGTGAAATGGTAATTTAAATTTGAAGTGTTAAGTTATTTGTTGAAATGTGAAGAATTGGAAACTTTTACACTTAAATTTATTAAGTAAATTGTTGAAAATTGGATTTAATTATAAGAAATTTATTGTGAAAAAGATACATGTTAAATGATATGTAAATGAACATTTTAAATGTTAAAATATGATTTTTAAAATGTTTATGTGTTTTAAATTGAAGTTATTTAATTGCTGGAAATACACTAACACCTGAAATCTACTTTTAATAGCATTCAGAAATGCTATAGATTCTGTTTTGAACTAAAATTGTGTAAAAAGAGCTATTACAGCATTTCTGAAATGCTGTAGTTGCTGTAATTGAACTTATAGGCTAATATTGAACTCAGGCCTATTATAGCATTCTCTGGAAATGCTATAGTGGTCTGCAGTCTTTGCTGAAACCAAATTTAACCCTTGTTTTGAAATATGAACTACCGCAGCACTTCTGAAATGCTGTCTTTTCTGTTTTGAACTATAATTCAACTAAAACTGAGTTTTAACAGCAGTTTTAAGTGCTGTCTTTGCTGAATTAAAAATGTTTTCAAATATAACTTATAGCAGTTGTTTTTAAATGCTGTGAAATGCTGAAATTTTAATAATTAGGGTTTTTGACTTAGTAAACGAACTCAGAATGGTTTGAAACTTTGGAAATTGAATACTTGATTTGAAAATATAATAATTACACTTTTAAAAGGTTTAAATGAATTATTTTGATTGGAATATAAACTATTTAAAGGTGATTTGAAATGATAGTAAATGAACGATATCTTTGAATTTAAAAGGTATTTAAAGTTGAATATTTGGATTTGAACTGATAGGATAATTTATTTTATTAAAATGATTTGAAATGAAGTTTTGTAAGGATATGATATTTTATTATATTAAAATGTTTTGAAATGAAGTTTTGAAATTATATGAAAATTTAAATATATGGAAATGGTTTGGAATTGATTTAATCTTTATTTTGATAAAGATATGGTTTGAAATGATATTTTATTTTGAAGTAAAGTATTGTTTTTAAAAGTTATAACCACGGGTTATAATAACGTTGGGTTGTTAAAGAGACCGGGATCGGATATGGACATACTCTCTGTCTTACCGAAAACCACTTTGTCAACTGTGTACGCGGTGGAGATTCCAGAATGAAGTAGGATGGTGGCGACGTTCTTAAGGTATGTTACGTAGACCCAACTCCCGTGAGTTGGCATAAGGTGGCTAAAACAGGAGCGATCTCGGACCAGTGAGGTAGCACCTCTTCTCGGACACATTTCTTCGATATTATACTCTTACTTGTGATTGATTAGATGGCCATCCTCCGATTTGGGAGTGTTGTTCGAGGTGGAACGGTAGTGGCTGCTATGCGTATCCATCAGTCCGTGTGCGTAATTGGTATATCTACCCTGGCATTGCCTAGTTGTGCCGTGTCACCTACCATATCGAGCTTTACTACGATTATGATTTTAAGATCCGACCGCGTTAAGGTTCTCCATCCCCTTAACGCTATTTTCTATATGATTATACTTAACTTATTTAGACACTATTATAATATCGAATATTACTACATAGTAGATAGTTTAACGGATCCTTAGAGGATGGGCGGTCCCAAGCATCTTCTAAGTTACTTGTACCTTTATTACAGTTCACTTGAGTTGGTTTACATTATATAAGTATATATTGTCCTGACTCGAGTGTTTTGTGTTTTGCTTTACGCTCGGGTCAGCCTGAGTTATTCACAGATTTGGATTTCCACTCTCTTGGAGATTTGAATCGCTGGAGATTATCTGCTTGTCATGTCCTATCTATTTCAGTTCCGTTGTTCTACTCAGCTTGTACTTGGTTATTTTATTGAGACTTTTGTTGTACTCGATTTCTTCTGTTGTATCTTATGTAACTCTGATATATTTATATAGTAGCTTCATGAACTACTATTTCTTTTACTTCCGCTGCATTATTTTACTCTGTGTCTGTGATCTGTGATTATATTTATTTACTGTATATTCTGAGATTTGCCAAATTTTATTTACAACGCGGTATTTTGAGCAATTCAACTCCGGCATGAGTGTCTACCTATACACTTATAATGGATGCGAATGGTTGAAAATATCGGGTCGTTACATGTGGTATCAGAGCTTTGGCTTTGAGGCAAAACTCAGCATATGGAGTAGATTTATTTACAGAATCACTTTCGTTCGAGTTTGAATCTTTTCCTCTTGATTCAAAATTCCTTTGAATTTTTGGAACGTTCCCTGCAGTTCCAAAATTCATTCTTGTCCCTCACTATTCATCTTCTTTTGATTTTGGAGTATCACATAACCCCACTTCGAATGATCTTTATAGTAAATTGGCGGTCTCGCCAATATTCTAATTTTCTTGTAAAGGGGTGAAAATCCATTACAATCAGCATCGATTAACCAGAGATTTATATTTATCTTTGGTTTAGATTCTAATATCTTTTGTTATTCCAAACTCTATCTCTTGAGATCGAAGGTAGATTTACCCCAGAAAATCCACATTTGATCTTATCCATTAAGTCACGGTTGACCCGGTTAAGGTTGTCCGCGATTTATCCAAGCTTACCCATCTCTCTACTCTGTTTAATCATCTTGTCTTTTGTTCCAATCTATCTTCCAAACATTTTGAACTGTACTTGTAAATTAATGTTTTGTTTTATATTGTGTTGTTTGAGTTGTTGATGTTGATTTGGGTTTTCGATCGATTCGTCTGATCAACGCTATCGATAGGATTTCTAAAACACTTTGACAGAACAAACTGACACAATATTATTTTAAAATTTGGTTTATGAAATAAATTTGGATATATAATTTTATGGAACTTAATAAATTGATTTAAATTGATAATTTTAAATGATAATACTTGATTTATCATTTATTGTTCTACAAATGAATTTATAAATAGTTGTTTATAAATTTATTTGGGAACTAAAATGAATTTAAAACAAGAAAGTTAAAGAATTTAATTTCCGATGGTTTCAAACCTTGTGTTTAATATTTTTAAAAGGATATTATTTAAAGTATTTTGAATAAAAATTTGTCTCTAAAGGATTTTAAAGTTTAAAAATTTAGTGCTCTTCTCTTTGTCGCTGGAAAATAATTTCGGTGATGACTGCAGCATCATCGTCGTTCATTTTCGAGTTTCGAAGTGAAGAAACCATTCTGTAGTCTTGCTACAGCTTTGTTTTGGAAAATCTAATTGATTTGAATTTCTAAAATATGACTGGATTATAATATATATATATATAGATATATGATTTAAATTTGATTTAACATATTATGTATATATAATTACTTATCTCCAAATGGTTTGAAGATGTTCAAAGATTCAAATTCTTAAATTTTATCTTGAAGAATAATTTCAATTATAAGAAGAAAAAAATAAAAAAATTTGGATAAATGATTCAAACTTGAGATAATTGAATTGGAAAGTTTTATTTGTATAATACAATTGCATTCAAATATAACTTACCTTAAATTTTTTTTTGAAGTTAACAATGTAATTGGATAATATGCAATACAGAAATGATTTTATAAATAAAATTTGAGTGGTTATAATAAATGTTATACACTTAAATTTTAGTTATAAAAGATTAACAGAGGTAAATAGTGAAAAAGGAATTTAAAGAGATTTTATTTAAATAACTTAATAATCAAATTTGATTTAATATGGAACCTTAAGTCTAACCTAGGAATTTTAATAATGGTTATTTCCTGAAACGAATATGTTGTATAATAAATAATGTATCTTTGAATAGATAAAATAAAATACATTGGAATTGGACATTTTGTAATAAAGTTTATTTAACTTGAATTCATAGTTTAATTGATGTCTAAATGAATAAATGTGTAAAGGAATTTGATTGTTATATTTGCTATGATAAATATTTTATTTATGAAATAGATATGTCTTGAAAAATGAATAATTATGATTTAAATATTTAAAATGTATTTTAACATCACTAAAATTTGATAATTGAGAATTTGGTTTTCAAATGAAATTTTAAGTGTAACTTATTAAAGGAATATCTATTTATGAAATGGGTATTTTAAATAAAGTGTTAGGTTATGTGTTAAATTAAGAGCTAACTAAAATAGTGAACTTTTAACTTAATAAATGAAGTACAGTTTGATTTGAATATTCCATTCATAAAGTTTGTTTAATAAGTCATAAGTTAAATGATATCCAAATAAATATTTCTGGAATTGAACTGATTTGAAATATTAATATATCTACTGTAGCATTTTATAAGTACTACTATTTTGAAAATACAATGTTTTGGAAATTTTTATAATTAAATGAACTTAGAAATGTTACAACTTTAAAATGAATATTATTTGACCTTGAATTAAAATGGTTTAAATGAAGATTACTTTTTTTAGGGTGTTATGATTTTCTAAGTGTTATGTTTTTTTTAAAAAAAAGAATAACTTGTCCAAAGTGTTATGATTTTAGCAGTGTGATTTCCAAATGATAAACATCCCTAAGTTGTTATGATTTCAAAGCATTATGGTTTTAAATTTATTATCTGGTTTTGTTTTTTCCAAACTATCTTTTGGTTGTCCTTATTTCCCTTATCTTGTTACAGAATGGAAAGGCTATTGCTTATACCAGTCTATTTAGAAATCTTTCTGTAATCTATGATAATCTTTGTTACTCATCTGGATCTGAACACTGTTTTTCCATTCATAGACTGTCGGTCAAGTGAAAGGGAGATTCAGACTCTAGAGGATCTTTTTCGTGCTTATATTCTTGATTTGATCACCTCCATCTTGTTAAACTTACCTATAACAATAATTATCAGGTGTAATTCCAATCGTCTTATCATCTTGTCTTAATTCTATTTCATTCTATCTTTTTCTGTGCTTTCCCGTACCTCGTTCCTTTTCGGGGACGAAAAGTTTTGAGTGGGGGAGAGTGTAACAACCCTGTATTTTTCAATTTTTTTTTTTCCAGATTCAAAAGCTTTATTTATGAAAAGAATAAATTTTGTTATTTTAAATATAAACTTTGACTTTGATGTGGATTAGAATTCCAAATATGACTAAATTTAATATTTCCTGAAAATGTGAATTTTGGTCAATAGTCAAACTTTGACTTTTAAGTTTAAATTTTTAATAGTTTGAAATTATAAATTTTATCTTTTATTATGAAAATAGATTTAATAACTTGAAAACTACTTTTCGTTTCGTTGAAAACGGAGTTAAAATGTAAAAGTTATGTACATTTCAATTTTTAGTATAATTTGTTTATTTGTGCAATTTTGCCTATTTTAAATTTTTTTAAATCATATTTTCTTTCTTATATTTTGTTTCAATATGTGTTAATATGTTTTTTATGTATATTTTGTCTTTTATGTTTTTAAATTGATAATAGTATTTTTCCAAAATTTACTGTATTTATTTTTCATTTTTAAAGGCTGTTTTCCTATTTTCTGCTATTTTCTTCATTAAAAATTATATGTAAATTAAATTTTAAATATTTATTTTGTGAATATATTTTTATTTTATATATTATTTATGTTTAAAAATATATTGCAAGCTCATATGAATTTTCTAAAATTTTTTCTATTCAATTTCAAAATTTTCTAGTCTAGTTCACTGTTTTAACTATTTTCCTTAATTCTACTTTATATAATCAATAAATATTATATATATTTTTATATTTTATCAAATTTTCGAATTTTTAACTGGAATTTCTTTTATTATCAGAAATATAAACTTATAAAAATGAATTAAAGAAATTTGAAAGGCCTTAGACTTTCTATCTTCCTAAGGCCCTTTTATTTTCTAACCCTTCTACTTTTTAACCTAACTTTTCATTCAATTGGCAACATCTCCTCATTTCTTCAGCCGCCACTTTTTTTCTCTCATTCACGAAATTCCAAAGCTCCTAAACCCTAAAAAAATATGGCTTCCATTCTCCTCTTATCTTCTTCCTTTATCTCTTCTTTACTTCACAATTTCCATTGATTTTGCCTTCCTCCTCTTCTAGCTTTGCTTGGCCTCTACCACCTTCATCTCCACCATCCTCTCCACCTCCAGCCCCACCACCATCTACAGCAGCACCTCCTCCTCCTCCACTGACCATGACAAGCCATGCCCATCCATTTAAGTTAGCACCACAAAATTGCACAAAAACCCTTCCAAACAATGCCTAAACCACATATGCTTCACCACCACCTTCATCTATCACCTTGGCCACCCCTAGAACCACCACCACCAGCAACTACATGACCTTTGGCTGCTGCTGCACCATCACCCTCCACTGTCCAGACCTGTACCATGCATGGCTGATCCAAGCAATGACCAAGTCGAGCCTTGTTGTGACCAAAACTTCACCTATTTGCCTTGTCGATTGATATTCTTCATGTTGCATCTCCTACCCTTCACATCACTTCATGTTGCCATGCTTAGGTGTGCTAAACCTGACCTATATGATGCTAACCTGAGCCCAAACACATCATGGCTGAGCACTTGATCCCCTATGGTCAAGCATTTGAATGGTAAAGGCAAAGTCTTGTCTTTATTGCTTTGTATTTCAATTTGTTCAA
This sequence comes from Allium fistulosum, assembly GCA_030737815.1. Taxonomy (NCBI): domain Eukaryota; kingdom Viridiplantae; phylum Streptophyta; class Magnoliopsida; order Asparagales; family Amaryllidaceae; genus Allium; species Allium fistulosum. The sequence goes on along the minus strand of CM060908.1, from coordinate 75,837,996 downwards.
CATTGTTTTATGTTAAGTATATTCATGTGCTATATTGTTTTGTCTTGTTTGGGTATTGTTTACAAGATGATAACTTGGCTATTTTCTCCACTCAAATCAAAGGTCGTGCCTTCTGGATCCGTTGTGTCATTCTAATTGATATCTCCAGCATAAAAAGGTGAGTTATTCTCACCAGACAATATGTACCTATATAACTAGTAAATTGACACCCTGCGAATCTGTAGAAATATATTATCAAGTTTTATATGCTTATATTATTATCATATGATGTTCACACCTGTTATTATACCTGTTATATCATATGTTACTGTTATTTAATGTTATTCTGTTATTTATATCTGTTATCACCATTGCAAGTTCCCTGTAGATTAGAATCACTATGGGTTGAAATGATACATACCCGAACGGACTTTAGAATAGGGAAAAATCGTTATGGGCTGAAATGATAGGCCTGAACGATTTTTATTTAAAATTATTTTAACTTGGGATTGCGGGTTTGAAATGATAAAACCCGGATTTTTCTTTTTTTTAACTGCGGATTGAAATGATACATATCCGTATCACTTGACCTAAGTTAGAAAATTATATACAGGCCCGTGGTTATTTTATAAAGTGTTTTGTATATTTTTAAGTATTTTAAAAATTATAAATTTATGAAAGTTGATTTAAATAGATTTTGAAATGTTTTAAAATAAAGAAATTATGATTTTTCTATGTGTTAAAAATGTAATTAATGAATGGTTTAACTGGATTTTTGAAATATAACTTAAGTTGGAAATTTGGAATTTTGGTTAAAAGTGATATTTAGGTTATATAAATAAAATGGATATTAAATTTATTTGGAAATGGTAAATATGATAATTTGATTAAATTTGAATTTAAGTGATTTATTAAAGTATTATTGATTTTTCTATGAATTTAAGTGGTTAAATAAATGAATGTTTAAAAGTGATATTTTAAAATATAACTTGACTTGGAAATGTGAAATTTGGTTTTAATTAAAGGTTTAAGTTAATTAAATAAAATTGGAAATTTAGTTAAATTTGTGAAATGGTAATTTAAATTTGAAGTGTTAAGTTATTTGTTGAAATGTGAAGAATTGGAAACTTTTACACTTAAATTTATTAAGTAAATTGTTGAAAATTGGATTTAATTATAAGAAATTTATTGTGAAAAAGATACATGTTAAATGATATGTAAATGAACATTTTAAATGTTAAAATATGATTTTTAAAATGTTTATGTGTTTTAAATTGAAGTTATTTAATTGCTGGAAATACACTAACACCTGAAATCTACTTTTAATAGCATTCAGAAATGCTATAGATTCTGTTTTGAACTAAAATTGTGTAAAAAGAGCTATTACAGCATTTCTGAAATGCTGTAGTTGCTGTAATTGAACTTATAGGCTAATATTGAACTCAGGCCTATTATAGCATTCTCTGGAAATGCTATAGTGGTCTGCAGTCTTTGCTGAAACCAAATTTAACCCTTGTTTTGAAATATGAACTACCGCAGCACTTCTGAAATGCTGTCTTTTCTGTTTTGAACTATAATTCAACTAAAACTGAGTTTTAACAGCAGTTTTAAGTGCTGTCTTTGCTGAATTAAAAATGTTTTCAAATATAACTTATAGCAGTTGTTTTTAAATGCTGTGAAATGCTGAAATTTTAATAATTAGGGTTTTTGACTTAGTAAACAAACTCAGAATGGTTTGAAACTTTGGAAATTGAATACTTGATTTGAAAATATAATAATTACACTTTTAAAAGGTTTAAATGAATTATTTTGATTGGAATATAAACTATTTAAAGGTGATTTGAAATGATAGTAAATGAACGATATCTTTGAATTTAAAAGGTATTTAAAGTTGAATATTTGGATTTGAACTAATAGGATAATTTATTTTATTAAAATGATTTGAAATGAAGTTTTGTAAGGATATGATATTTTATTATATTAAAATGATTTGAAATGAAGTTTTGAAATTATATGAAAATTTAAATATATGGAAATGGTTTGGAATTGATTTAATCTTTATTTTGATAAAGATATGGTTTGAAATGATATTTTATTTTGAAGTAAAGTATTGTTTTTAAAAGTTATAACCACGGGTTATAATAACGTTGGGTTGTTAAAGAGACCGGGATCGGATATGGACATACTCTCTGTCTTACCGAAAACCACTTTGGCAACTGTGTACGCGGTGGAGATTCCAGAATGAAGTAGGATGGTGGCGACGTTCTTAAGGTATGTTACGTAGACCCAACTCCCGTGAGTTGGCATAAGGTGGCTAAAACAGGAGCGATCTCGGACCAGTGAGGTAGCACCTCTTCTCGGACACATTTCTTCGATATTATACTCTTACTTGTGATTGATTAGATGGCCATCCTCCGATTTGGGAGTGTTGTTCGAGGTGGAACGGTAGTGGCTGCTATGCGTATCCATCAGTCCGTGTGCGTAATTGGTATATCTACCCTGGCATTGCCTAGTTGTGCCGTGTCACCTACCATATCGAGCTTTACTACGATTATGATTTTAAGATCCGACCGCGTTAAGGTTCTCCATCCCCTTAACGCTATTTTCTATATGATTATACTTAACTTATTTAGACACTATTATAATATCGAATATTACTACATAGTAGATAGTTTAACGGATCCTTAGAGGATGGGCGGTCCCAAGCATCTTCTAAGTTACTTGTACCTTTATTACAGTTCACTTGAGTTGGTTTACATTATATAAGTATATATTGTCCTGACTCGAGTGTTTTGTGTTTTGCTTTACGCTCGGGTCAGCCTGAGTTATTCACAGATTTGGATTTCCACTCTCTTGGAGATTTGAATCGCTGGAGATTATCTGCTTGTCATGTCCTATCTATTTCAGTTCCGTTGTTCTACTCAGCTTGTACTTGGTTATTTTATTGAGACTTTTGTTATACTCGATTTCTTCTGTTGTATCTTATGTAACTCTGATATATTTATATAGTAGCTTCATGAACTACTATTTCTTTTACTTCCGCTGCATTATTTTACTCTGTGTCTGTGATCTGTGATTATATTTATTTACTGTATATTCTGAGATTTGCCAAATTTTATTTACAACGCGGTATTTTGAGCAATTCAACTCCGGCATGAGTGTCTACCTATACACTTATAATGGATGCGAATGGTTGAAAATATCGGGTCGTTACAGGAGTGTCCCATAACTCCACTCCGAATAATCTTTCTAATGAATTGGCGGTCCCGCCAATATTCTAATGACTTGTAAAGGGGTGAAACTTCTTTACAAAAAGCATTGATTCACCGAAGACTTCTGTATCCTTGGTTTACAATGCTACTATCTCTTGCTATGCCTGAATTACATCTCTTGAGAACGAAGGTAGATTTGCTTCAGAATCCTGCATCGCTCTTATTCGTTAAGTCATGGTTGACCTGGTTAAGGTTGCTTGCGATTTATATAGGTTTATCCATAATCCCTATTCTGTTGTTTAATCATCTTATCTTTTGTCTCCAACTTATATTCAAATCAAAATTCTCTTTAATTTGATTCCATCAATTTGAATCCCTATTCTTATTTTGAAACATTAATCTTGTATTTGAAAATTTTATATTTTAAAGATGTTTTATATATTGTGTTGTTTGAATTGTTGATGTTGATTTGGGTTTCCGATCGATTCGTCTGATCAACGCTATCGATAGGATCTCCAAAACACTCGAATAGAGCAAACTGACACAATATGTTTTTTTTTTAAATTTAGTAGATGGATAAATTTTGTATAATTATAATATGTATAAGGTTAATTTTCTAAATTTTGATAATTAATTGAATTGGATGTTAAGGAATAATATTTAACTTTGCATGTATTTTATAATCATTGGCTTTAGTTTCATATCTAAATAATTAAACATGGTTATAAATTAATTTGGAAATTTAAATGGATTTAAATCAAGAATGTGAGAATTTAATTTCAGATGATTTCGAACTTTGTTTTGAAAGTTTTAAAAGGATATATTATTTAAAAGTATTTCTAGTAGAAATTGTTTCAAAGGATTTTTAATTTGTAAATCAGTGCTCTTTTCTTTGTCGCTGGAAAATAATTTCGGTGATGACTACAACATCATCGACATTCATTTTCGAGTTTCGAAGCGAAGAGACCATTCTGTTGCTTTGCTACAGTTTTGCTTTGGAAAATTAAATTGATTTGGATTTCTGAATATGACTTGACTTATAATATATATATTGATATATGACCTAAATTTGATTTGATATATATATATATATATATTGTGTATGTATATATATTTATTTATTTCTAAATAGTTTGAAGATAATCGGAAATTTAATCCTTAAATTTTATCTTAAAGGATAATTTCAATTATAAAAGTTTGAATAAATATGTAAACTTGTATAATTGAATTAGAAAGAATTTATTTGTAATACCCAATTACATTCCAATATAACTTACCTAAATTATTCAGAAGTTGAATATGTAATTGGATAATATAAAAAATAAAGAGAAACTTTATAAATAAAACTTAAGTGGTTATAATAAATGTTATACACTTAAATTTTATTTATAAAGGATCAATAGAGGTAAATAGAGAAAAAGGGTTAATTGAATAATTTACAATATAATGATATTTAAAAGAAATTATAAATAAATTGAAATAGTTATAATAAGTGAAATACACTTAATATATATAGGATTTTATATATTAAGTGGAATAAAGAAGAATGAACTTTAATGAATAAAGATGAAATATAATAAATGATTGTTCAAATTCTTGACTTTATAAATTGTTGATGAGATAATGAGATTTAAAAATAATTAAGATTTATTTAACTTAAGTGAAATCAAATGAATGAAATTAATTATTAATGTAAGTTGAAATTTTCATGGTTTTAAATTTATTATCTTAGTCTGTTTTCCAACCTATTTTCTTTCTGGTTGTTTCCATTCTCCTACCTTCTAAGTAGGAAATCAAATTCGTATTGGTTAGCCTTGGAGCTACTGTTTTCTTTCAGCTTAATCTTGCCTCTGATTCTCACCAACTCAGGGTTGCTGAGGAAAGTATTCCCGAGACTGCTTTCCGTACTGAGAATGGTTTCTTCTATGAATAGTTAGTCATGCCTTTTGGTTTGACTAATGCTCCTGCTCTCTTTGTTGATTTGATGAATCGTGTTTTTCGTATTGTGCTTAATAAGTTTGTTCTATTCTTTCATTCTTTCTCTTTTTCCTTCATCATTTAACTTTTCTATCTCTTCTGTGGTTCTTACTCCTCCTTATTCTGAATCTGAGCACGGCTTACCATCCACAGACCGACGGTCAAACGGAAAGGGTGAATCATATTCTCGATGATCTTTTTCGTGCTTGTGTCCTTGATTTTGGGGGATCTTGGGAAGATCATCTCCATCTTGTTAAACTTAACTATAACCACAGTTATCGGGTATAATTTCAATCTTTTGTCATCTTGTCTTAATCTCATTTCATTCTATCTTTTTCTGTGTTTTCCCGTACCTCATTCCTTTTCGGGGACGAAAAGTTTTGAGTGGGGGAGAGTGTAACAACCCTGTATTTTGTAATTATTTTAAATTGAACTGCCTGATTTAAAAACTTTATTTTATTTATTAAAATGAATAATTTTTGTTATTTTAAATATAAATTTTGGTTTTGATGTAAACTAGAATTCCAAACATGTATAAATAGAATATTTTACAGAATGTGAATTTTGGTCAATATGGTCAAACTTTAACTTTTAATTTAAAATTTTAAAATGTTGAAATTTTGAATTTTATCTTTTATTATGAAAGTAAATAAAATTTTAAGAATACTGCTTTTTGTTTCGTTGAAATCTGATTTATAATGTGAAAGTTATGCTTTTTACAATATTGTGTGTAAATTGTTTTATTTAACAAAATTGTTATTTTAATTTATATAAATAATATTTTATTTGTCATATCTTGTTCTAATTTGTGTATATTGTGTAATATGACATGTTATGTATTTATTTTATTTTTAAAACATTTTTAAAGTGTAGTTATAATTTTCAAATGTTAACTGTATATTGTTTTCAATTTTTAATTACTAGTTTCAATTAAATTAAGTATTTTCTTTATTTATTTTTCTATTTTCCAAGATATTATTTTATTTTCATTTCTACTTCATTTTGTTCAGCTTTTTATTTTTATTTACTGAAATTTTAATTAGTTTATTCGAATAAAAGAAAATAGAAAACAAAGAGACAAAACCTTTTCATTTTCTAGTCTTTTCATCTCCTTGTCTTTTCATTTGCTTTTGCCTTTTCCTCTTCTTTCTTTTAGCCGTACATTTCCTTTCCTCTAGTCGTGTATTCTCTTTGCATTTCACATGAGAAAACTTTCTCATTTCAAAACTCATGGCCATTACCAAATTGAGAAAAAAAATTGCAAGTTAATGTCTTCTTCTTTCTACTTTTCCTTCCTATTTTCATTGTTTTGCCTAGATCTCTCTTCAACTTTGCTTGGCCTCTACCACCCACCATCACCACCATCCTCTCCACCATCACTAGCCATGTCAGCACCATCACCTTCCCCTTGTCCAGATCTGGACATGACCATTGGATGAAGCATCACCACAAATTTGCATAAAACTCCACAAGTATGCTAGCCGAGCCAATATTTGCACCTAGCCTTCATCAATCACTTTGGCCACCCCATAGCCACCACCTCCAGCCATCACATCACCTCTGACCTGACATGTCCCGACCTATACAAGTATGGCCGAGCCCCACTTGACCTAAGGCCGAGCCTTGTTGTGCCCAAAAAACTTCACCTATTTTGCCTTGACCACTTGTATGCTTCATGTTGCAAACCCTACCTTTCATATTCCTTCTAGCCGTGCTTTATAGATGCCATACCCAAGCTAAACATGATCATGGCTGAGTGTATGCTTCACTTAGGCCAAGCATTTGAGTGGCCAAGGCATGGTAAAATCATCTTGTCCACTGTCGCTTTTTATTTCAATCAGTTTCAATGTTGTTTTGTATTGAAAATTCATGTGTTATATTGTTGTGTTATTGGTTGTGTGCAAGATCATTATCTTGGCTCTCTCCACTCATTTGAATCAAGTTGTGCTGTGTCGTGCTATCGTGCTTTCTAGAATCTATTCCGTGTAGTTTGATTTGCTAACTCCAGCTTGAAAAGGGTGAGTCCTCCTCACTCTGACATATATACTTATGAAATGGTAAATGGATGACAAGTGATTAGTAACTAAAATGTTTATGCAAAACGTTATGCAAGTTAATGATGATATTATGATATGTTATTCCATGTTATTACTATGTTAACTTTGTTAATTATCACCTGATATATGATATATGACAGTATATTATGACTTTGACATGTTAGTGTAAATTGTTTATATTGTTTATGTACATGATCACAGTGCAAGTTCCCTGTTAAAATAGAATCACTATGGGTTGAAATGATACATACCCGAACGGACTTTAGACTAGGGAAAAATCGTTACGGGCTGAAATGATAGGCCTGAACGGTTTTTGTTTAATTTATTTTACTTGGGATTGCGGGTTTGAAATGATAGAACCCGGATTTTCTTTGTAAACTGCGGATTGAAATGATACATATCCGTATCACTTGACCTAGGTTAGAAAACTATATACAGACCCGTGGTTAATTTTTAAAGTGCTTTGAATTATTTTTAAGTGTGTTTAAAAGTGTAAATTTATGCTAATATGATTTAAATTGGATTTTAAATTGTTTAAATAAAGAAATTATGATTTTTCTATAAGTTAAAAATGTTGAATAAATGACTAGTTAAATTGAAATTGGAAATATAACTTAAGTTTGGAAATTTGGATTTTGGTTAAAAATGAATTTAATTTATGAATAAAATGGAAATTTAATTTTATTTGGAAATTGGGAAATATTATAATTTGATTTAAACTTGAATTTAAATGATATAATAAAGAATTATTGATTTTTCTATGAACTAAAATGGTTAAATGAATGAATGCTTAAATGTGTAATTTTAAAATATAACTTGACTTGGAAATGGGAAATTTGGTTTTAATTAAAGGTTTAAATTAATTAAATAAATTGGAAATTTAGTTTAATTTGTGAAATGGAAATTTGAAAATGTAAGTGTTAATAAATTGTAAAAAGGTAAAACTGGGAAAATTGTACATTTGAATTTGTTAAGTAAAATTATTGGAAAACTGGATTTTATTGTAAAGTTTACTTTATAAAAATCATAAGTAAAAAGATATTTAAATTAACATTTTTTTTGAATGTTAAAAATATGATTTTTATAATGTTTAAATGGTTTAAATTGAAGTTTATTATTTGCTGGAAATACACTAAACCTGGAGAATACTTTTAATAGCATTCAGAAATGCTATGGTTTCTGTAAATAAACTAAAAGCTTTATAAAGAGGCTATTTGACACAGTGGATTAAACAAAAATAAGGTAGATCGATGAAAGTAGCAATCGGTGGATTGAGAAATACTGAAATGCCCAAATTCGTTGATCCGAAGATACCGAATTCTAGCTTTCTCTGACACGTTGATCGCGCACGATACCGTGAGGAGAGATCTACAATTCTTCGAGCGTTGATCAAGCGCACTTGATTCCGCGAATTGGCTTCAACGATCGAAGATTCGAGCAGACTCGAATGTCGAAGGTGGAGAGAGGAGATTACACTCAACTACCGATTTTAATTGAAAGCACAAAGCTAACAAACAAGAATTTTATTCAAAATCAACTAACTTTCAAATGTACAACTCATGCCTATTTATAGCATTTTACAATCCAGACCCTTAAGTCGTATACAACTTACGACTCATCATAAGTCGGCAGCGGCTTATCAACATCAGCGACTCAAACAGTTACACAACAAATATTTACAACACTTAGGTCGTATACGACCTAACTACTCACGACTTAAGAAATATACAACATATTACAACATCATATCACGACATACGACACAGCGACTCAACGAGTTACAACACAGAATTACAAACCTGCGACCTAAGATACAACGCACACGAGTTAACAGGTGCCGCGACTCACGACTCAACAATATCACGACTTAAGGATTTCAGATGACTTAACTAAGTCGTAGGTCGTAGACGACTTATCTTAAGTCGTTGGTTTTCTTCTTCCGTATAACTCGCTTCACTGCCTTGCTCTGGTACCTTGTTAGGTCGTGGCCGATCTAAAGCCTCTCCCTTAGGACGTAGATGACCTAAAACTCCACTAAGTCGTACCCGACCCAACTCATGCTCATTAACTCGTAAAGCTTCTCCCTTAGGTCGTAGACGACTCAACTTTTCCGAACGACTTAAGATTTCGTTAGGTCGTGGGCGACTTAAGCCTTGCGAGCGACTTAAGAGATTGGAGGCGCTAGGTCGTTTGGATGCTTTAGACTCCCCCTCGTTAGGTCGTGAGCGACCTAAAACTTCTTCGTTAAGTCGTGGGCGACTTAAGCCTTGTAATTTTGTAGCTCGCGCTGCATCATCCTCCCCTGGTTGAAAGAAATTCGTCCTCGAATAGGACGCCCCCTCCGACTCAACACCCCTCCAATTCCATCCTTCGAGGCGTCAGTATGTAATTCAAACAACAACTGAAAATCAGGTAATGCTAGAATTGGTGCTGTCGTCAACACTTCCTTGATTTGTTCAAAAGCAACCCCTGCTTCCTTCGTCCATGCAAACTGTTTACCTTTCATACAATCTGTAACAGGTGCCATCACACTACTAAAGTGTGGAATAAATCTTCGATAGAATGAAGCCAACCCATGAAAACTTCGAACTTCTGTTATCGTCTTGGGTTGTGGCCAATCTCTAATTGCTTCAATTTTACTTTGGTCCACCTGTATTCCTTCTCCCGATACAACATACCCCAGAAATAAAACACTATGCGTCATGAACACGCATTTCTTCGTTGCAACATAAAACTGTTCCTATCGCAGTACCATCAACACTTCTCTCAGATGTTGCAAGTGTTCCTCTTCGCTTCCACTGTATATCAGAATATCATCAAAATACACCACTACAAACTTCCGAATGAATGGTCTAAAAATCTGATTCATCACCCGCATAAAGGTACTCGGTACATTCGAAAGACCAAACGGAATGACCAGCCATTCATACAATCCTTCCCTCATCTTGAATGCCGTCTTCCATTCATCTCCTGGTCTGATTCGAATTTGATGATAACCGCTCTTCAAATAAATCTTCGAAAATATAGTAGCTCTGCTTAATTGATCCAATAAGTCATCAAGCCTCGGCATCGGAAATCTATATCTCACTGTAATCTTATTTAACGCCCGACTATCGGTGCACATCCTCCATGAACCATCTTTCTTCGGTACGAGTAATGCTGGTACAGCACATGAACTTAAACTCTCCTGTATTCGTCCCTGTTCAAGCAATTCTTCCACCTGCCTCCTTAATTCTTCATGTTCCTTCGGACTCATTAGATAATGTGGTATGTGCGGCAACATTGCTCCCGGAACAAGATCAATTTGATGTTGAATGTCTCTTAGTGGCGGTAACTCCTTTGGTAACTCATTTGGGAATACATCTTCAAACTCTTTCAACACTGGTTTAACTTCTTCTGGAATCTCAACCTCTTCACGACTCTCTCGTCCAATAAACAAGAATACTTCGGGCTCCTCTTCAACCTCCTTAACAAACTCCTTCAATGATAATAAAGTTTTCAACTCTTCAATCTCCTCTAGTTTGTTTTCCTCTTGTTGACGCTTCTTTGGAACTAGAGTAATCTTCATGCCTTCAAACATGAAACTGTAACTGTTGGTACGCCCATCATGTTGCACCGCCCTATCATACTGCCACGGTCTCCCCAGCAACAAATGACAGACATCCATATCTACCACATCGCACCAGATTTCGTCTTTGTATTTCTTTCCAATTGAAAAATTCACACAAGCCCTTCGTCCAACCTTCACCTCCCCGCCTTTTCTCAACCAAGCCAGCTTGTATGGTTTCGGATGTTTCTCAGTCTTCAATGCCAGCTTCCTCACAGCTTCTGAAGAAATTATATTATCACAGCTTACAGCATCAATAACAAATTTGCAAACTTTCCCCAGAATAGTACATGTCGACTGAAAAATATTGCTCCTTAACCAACTACAATCCTCCTCTAGCTTTGGTGTTAAACAAGACCTCCTCATCATCAGATTACAACCTTCGTCTCCTGACACTTCTTCTTCCTCCTCATCAGGTGGTGAATTGGAACATTCAGCTTCTTCATCCTCATCCTCAACCTCCGCTATCATAGCTCTCTTCTTCGGCTTTGGACATTCATTACTTTTGTGGCCCATTTCTTGGCAATTATAACACTTGAAACCATTATTGACTTTCGCCTTCCCTACCTCATTCACAACTGGTTTTGCAACAGCCTTTGAAACATTAGAACTTCCACTAACACCCTTCACTGGATTGTTGGAATTTGTAAACACACCACCACCTCGTCTTCCCTGTTTCTCCCAAGCCAACGCTTTCTGGTGTGCTTCTGCTACAGATCTGGGATCAAACATGTTAACCATATCTTGAATCTGCATTCGCAACCCCCCAACAAATCTAGCTGTCAATTGTTCCTCCGTCTCCATAATATCATTCCTTGCAATCAGTTGATAAAATTCGTCAGCATAGTCATTCACAGATTTCGTTCCTTGCCTCAAGTTTTGCAGCCTCTGATACATAAGCGATTGATAATTATAAGGTAAGAATGTGGCTTTCATCAATTTCCTCATCTTCTCCCAAGATTCAATCTTTGACTTCCCCATCCGTTCACGTGTAAGTTTGGTTTGCTGCCACCATGCCAAAGCTCTAGCCCTCAACCTTGCAGCAACCAACTTTACTTTACGATTCTCTGGAACTTCCTTGAAGTCAAAAATCTCCTCTGCATTAGACATCCAATCCAAAAACTCCTCATCTTGCATACCACCCTTGAATTCTGGTATTTCAGTCTTCATCCCAGACTCCCACTTATGATCATACTCCGATTGATTTCTGCCTTGGCCTCGTCCATGAACACTACCACCATCAAACTCCTCTTCAAAATCAGATGTATATCGATGTCGATCCTGACCACCAACATCTCTACTACCATCATTCCTTCCACCCACATCCCTTCGACCAGCATTCCTCCAACCACGATCTTGATCATCAGCATTTCTATAACTATCTCGGCTCACACTTCTATGATCATTATCATTACTTCTCTCTCGATTGGAATGTGGCGAAACTCTACTTCTCCCATGGTTAGATTCAGGTGAAACCCTTCTCTGATTTTGATTCATCTCCAACATCATCTTCTCTAATCGTCCAATCCCTTCATTAAGTTTCTCACTAAAGTTTTCATTAATTCTTTGCTCCATCTCATCAGCTTCTTCTCTTCTATACAAAGCTTCTACGTTTTGGTGACGATTAGCTCTTCTCGGCGGCATGGTTGATTCTTCAAAACTTTGACTTTCGGCTCCAACTCCAAATTTCAAACACCTTTCGAACTTAGATCCAAAATGAAATGGATCGAAAACTCCCACTTTGTTGCAAAAATATGATGAACACGATGAACACAACTTCTCAAAATGATGCAAATTTTGATCTCCAACACTTCTACTTAGCTTGGCTCAACACTTCAAGCTCGGCTAACACTTCAACTTCGAAATTCTCGGCTCCAAGACTCGATTTAGCTATGATTGGCTAAAACAAGCTCTGATACCAAATTGACGCAGCGGATTAAACAAAAACAAGGTAGGTCGATGAAAGTAGCAATCGGTGGATTGAGAAATACTGAAATGCCCAAATTCGTTGATCTGAAGATACCGAATTCTAGCTATCTCTGACACGTTGATCGCGCACGATACCGTGAGGAGAGATCTACAATTCTTCGAGCGTTGATCAAGCGCACTTGATTCCGCGAATTGGCTTCAACGATCGAAGATTCGAGCACACTCGAATGTCGAAGGTGGAGATAGGAGATTACACTCAACTACCGATTTTAATTGAAAGCACAAAGCTAACAAACAAGAATTTTATTCAAAATCAACTAACTTTCAAATGTACAACTCACGCCTATTTATAGCATTTTACAATCCAGACCCTTAAGTCGTATACAACTTATGACTCATCATAAGTCGGCAGCGGCTTATCAACATCAGCGACTCAAACAGTTACACAACAAATATTTACAACACTTAGGTCGTATACGACCTAACTACTCACGACTTAAGAAATATACAACATATTACAACATCATATCACGACATACGACACAGCGACTCAACGAGTTACAACACAGAATTACAAACCTGCGACCTAAGATACAATGCACACGAGTTAACAGGTGCCGCGACTCACGACTCAACAATATCACGACTTAAGGATTTCATATGACTTAACTAAGTCGTAGGTCGTAGACGACTTATCTTAAGTCGTTGGTTTTCTTCTTCCGTATAACTCGCTTCACTGCCTTGCTCTGGTACCTTGTTAGGTCGTGGCCGATCTAAAGCCTCTCCCTTAGGTCGTAGACGACCTAAAACTCCACTAAGTCGTACCCGACCCAACTCATGCTCATTAACTCGTAAAGCTTCTCCCTTAGGTCGTAGACGACTCAACTTTTCCGAACGACTTAAGATTTCGTTAGGTCGTGGGCGACTTAAGCCTTGCGAGCGACTTAAGAGATTGGAGGCGCTAGGTCGTTTGGATGCTTTAGACTCCCCCTCGTTAGGTCGTGAGCGACCTAAAACTTCTTCGTTAAGTCGTGGGCGACTTAAGCCTTGTAATTTTGTAGCTCGCGCTGCATCATCCTCCCCTGGTTGAAAGAAATTCGTCCTCGAATTTGTAAATTCTTCTACATCAGATTGTTCATTCCCAAAATATGGTACGAGATGCTTAACATTGAACACGTCAGAAGTGTACACATCCTCCGGTAGCTTCAATTTATAAGCATTTTCGTTAATCCGTTTCACGACTTCTACAGGTCCAATTTTTCTGGCTTTCAACTTGTTATAAGCGCCCACTGGAAAACGGTCCTTTTTTAACACAGCATATACCAGATCTCCTTCATTAAACTCAATATTTCTTCGCTTCAGATCTGCAGATCGTTTATACTTCTCATTTTCCTTCTCCAATCGTTCCTGAACGATTTTATGACACTCTGTCAATCCTTCAACAAAATCAGCAGCTCGCTTGACTGTCCCCTTTGGTTGTAGTATTACCGTTAAATCCAACGGCCCCTTTGGCAAACTAGAATATACAATCTGGAATGGGCTAAATCCAGTACTTCGGTTCACTGCATGATTATGAGCAAATTCTGCTTGACATAGCTTCATATCCCAACTCTTCAGATTGTCTTGCACAAGACATCTCAACAAATTTCCCATTGATCTGTTCACAACCTCGGTCTGTCCATCTGTTTGCGGATGATAAGCGCTGCTAAAGTTCAATTTCGTTCCCACCATCTTCCACAAACTTAGCCAAAAATGGCTCAGAAAATGAGTATCCCTATCCGACACAATAGATTCTGGCAATCCATGAAGTCGATATATTTCTTTGAAAAATAATTGAGCAACATGAACAGCATCCGCCGTCTTCTTACAAGCAATAAAATGTGCCATTTTCGAAAACCGGTCAACCACCAATTAAATGGAATCGTTTCCCCTTTGAGTTCGAGGCAAACCCAAAACAAAATCCATACTCAAATCAACCCAAGGTTTAGTTGGTACAGGTAACGGCATATATAATCCATCATTGGTCGCAGTTCCTTTCGACACTTGATAGATATGACATCGTTCCACAAATCTCTCAACCTCTTTTCTCATCGATGGCCAAAAATAAGATTGTGAAATCAACTGTAATGTACGGTCTCTACCCACGTGGCCTTCTTCATGTAGCTCCTTCACAATCTTCATTCTCAAACTACAATCAGGTATGCACAATCGATTTCCTTTGAACAGAAATCCATCCACCATCATAAACTCATCCGTCTCTCCCTCCTTGACTTTATCAACAAACTTTGCAAAGTAAGGATCATCGACAAATAATTCTAGCAACACATCAAACCCCGTCACTTCAACTTTCAATGTTGTTAACAAATGATTCCTTCGGCTCAACGCATCTGCCGCACGGTTTGTAACTCCAGATTTATGCTTCACCACATATGTAAATTGTTGCATGTACGCATCCACGATGCATGTCTCGCTGAAATCTTGTCTTGCCCTTGTAAATGCTTCAAGGCCTCATGATCAGTGTAAAGAACAAACTCTTTCTGAAATAGATAGTGTCTCCAGTGTTTAATAGCTTGTACAATAGCATAAAATTCCACATCATACGTACTATATCTCATCTTCGCTCCCGATAGCTTCTCACTAAAATATGCAATAGGACGCCCCCTCTGACTCAACACCCCTCTAATTCCAACCTTCGAGGCGTCAGTATGTAATTCAAACAACAACTGAAAATCAGGTAATGCTAGAATTGGTGCTGTCGTCAACACTTCCTTGATTTGTTCAAAAGCAACCCCTGCTTCGTTCGTCCATGCAAACTGTTTACCTTTCATACAATCTGTAACAGGTGCCATCACACTACTAAAGTGTGGAATAAATCTTCGATAGAATGAAGCCAACCCGTGAAAACTTCGAACTTCTGTTATCGTCTTGGGTTGTGGCCAATCTCTAATTGCTTCAATTTTACTTTGGTCCACCTGTATTCCTTCTCCCGATACAACATACCCCAGAAATAAAACACTATGCGTCATGAACACGCATTTCTTCGTTGCAACATAAAACTGTTCCTGTTGCAGTACCATCAACACTTCTCTCAGATGTTGCAAGTGTTCCTCTTCGCTTCCACTGTATATCAGAATATCATCAAAATACACCACTACAAACTTCCCAATGAATGGTCTAAAAATCTGATTCATCACCCGCATAAAGGTACTCGGTGCATTCGAAAGACCAAACGGCATGACCAGCCATTCATACAATCCTTCCCTCATCTTGAATGCCGTCTTCCATTCATCTCCTGGTCTGATTCGAATTTGATGATAACCGCTCTTCAAATCAATCTTCGAAAATATAGTAGCTCCGCTTAATTGATCCAACAAGTCATCAAGCCTCGGCATCGGAAATCTATATCTCACTGTAATCTTATTTAACGCCCGATTATCGGTGCACATCCTCCATGAACCATCTTTCTTCGGAACGAGTAATGCTGGTATAGCACACAGACTTAAACTCTCCTGTGTTCGTCCCTGTTCAAGCAATTCTTCCACCTGCCTCCTTAATTCTTCATGTTCCTTCGGACTCATTCGATAATGTGGTCTGTGCGGCAACATTGCTCCCGGAACAAGATCAATTTGATGTTGAATGTCTCTTAATGGCGATAACTCCTTTGGTAACTCATTTGGGAATACATCTTCAAACTCTTTCAACACTGGTTTCACTTCTTCTGGAATCTCAACCTCTTCACGACTCTCTCGTCCAATCAACAAGAATACTTCGGGCTCCTCTTCAACCTCCTTAACAAACTCCTTCAATGATAATAAAGTTTTCAACTCTTCAATCTCCTCCAGTTTGTTTTCCTCTTGTTGACGCTTCTTTGGAACTAGAGTAATCTTCGTGCCTTCAAACATGAAACTGTAACTGTTGGTACGCCCATCATGTTGCACCGCCCTATCATACTGCCACGGTCTCCCTAGCAACAAATGACAGACATCCATATCTACCACATCGCACCAGATTTCGTCTTTGTATTTCTTTCCAATTGAAAAATTCACACAAGCCCTTCGTCCAACCTTCACCTCCCCGCCTTTTCTCAACCAAGCCAGCTTGTATGGTTTCGGATGTTTCTCAGTCTTCAATGCCAGCTTCCTCACAGCTTCTGAAGAAATTATATTATCACAGCTTCCAGCATCAATAACAAATTTGCAAACTTTCCCCAGAATAGTACATGTCGACTGAAAAATATTGCTCCTTAACCAACTACAATCCTCCTCTAGCTTTGGTGTTAAACAAGACCTCCTCATCATCAGATTACAACCTTCGTCTCCTGACACTTCTTCTTCCTCCTCATCAGGTGGTGAATTGGAACATTCAGCTTCTTCATCCTCATCCTCAACCTCTGCTATCATAGCTCTCTTCTTCGGCTTTGGACATTCATTACTTTTGTGGCCCATTTCTTGGCAATTATAACACTTGAAACCATTATTGACTTTCGCCTTCCCAACCTCATTCACAACTGGTTTTGCAACAGCCTTTGAAACATTAGAACTTCCACTAACACCCTTCACTGGATTGTTGGAATTTGTAAACACACCACCACCTCGTCTTCCCTGTTTCTCCCAAGCCAACGCTTTCTGGTGTGCTTCTGCTACAGATCTGGGATCAAACATGTTAACCATATCTTGAATCTGCATTCGCAACCCCCCAACAAATCTAGCTGTCAATTGTTCCTCCGTCTCCATAATATCATTCCTTGCAATCAGTTGATAAAATTCGTCAGCATAGTCATTCATAGATTTCGTTCCTTGCCTCAAGTTTTGCAGCCTCTGATACATAAGCGATTGATAATTATAAGGTAAGAATGTGGCTTTCATCAATTTCCTCATCTTCTCCCAAGATTCAATCTTTGACTTCCCCATCCGTTCACGTGTAAGTTTGGTTTGCTGCCACCATGCCAAAGCTCTACCCCTCAACCTTGTAGCAACCAACTTTACTTTACGATTCTCTGGAACTTCCTTGAAGTCAAAAATCTCCTCTGCATTAGACATCCAATCCAAAAACTCCTCAACTTGCATACCACCCTTGAATTCCGGTATTTCAGTCTTCATCCCAGACTCCCACTTATGATCATACTCTGATTGATTTCTGCCTTGGCCTCGTCCATGAACACTACCACCATCAAACTCCTCTTCAAAATCAGATGTATATCGATGTCGATCCTGACCACCAACATCTCTACTACCATCATTCCTTCCACCCACATCCCTTCGACCAGCATTCCTCCAACCACGATCTTGATCATCAGCATTTCTATAACTGTCTCGGCTCACACTTCTATGATCATTATCATTACTTCTCTCTCGATTGGAATGTGGCGAAACTCTACTTCTCCCATGGTTAGATTCAGGTGAAACCCTTCTCTGATTTTGATTCATCTCCAACATCATCTTCTCTAATCGTCCAATCCCTTCATTAAGTTTCTCACTAAAGTTTTCATTAATTCTTTGCTCCATCTCATCAGCTTCTTCTCTTCTATACAAAGCTTCTACGTTTTGGTGACGATTAGCTCTTCTCGGCGGCATGGTTGATTCTTCAAAACTTTGACTTTCGGCTCCAACTCCAAATTTCAAACACCTTTCGAACTTAGATCCAAAATGAAATGGATCGAAAACTCCCACTTTGTTGCAAAAATATGATGAACACGATGAACACAACTTCTCAAAATGATGCAAATTTTGATCTCCAACACTTCTACTTAGCTTGGCTCAACACTTCAAGCTCGGCTAACACTTCAACTTCGAAATTCTCGGCTCCAAGACTCGATTTAGCTATGATTGGCTAAAACAAGCTCTGATACCAAACTGACGCAGCGGATTAAACAAAAACAAGGTAAATCGATGAAAGTAGCAATCGGTGGATTGAGAAATACTGAAATGCCCAAATTCGTTGATCCGAAGATACCGAATTCTAGCTATCTCTGACACGTTGATCGCGCACGATACCGTGAGGAGAGATCTACAATTCTTCGAGCGTTGATCAAGCGCACTTGATTCCGCGAATTGGCTTCAACGATCGAAGATTCGAGCGCACTCGAATGTCGAAGGTGGAGATAGGAGATTACACTCAACTACCGATTTTAATTGAAAGCACAAAGCTAACAAACAAGAATTTTATTCAAAATCAACTAACTTTCAAATGTACAACTCACGCCTATTTATAGCATTTTACAATCTAGACCCTTAAGTCGTATACAACTTATGACTCATCATAAGTCGGCAGCGGCTTATCAACATCAGCGACTCAAACAGTTACACAACAAATATTTACAACACTTAGGTCGTATACGACCTAACTACTCACGACTTAAGAAATATACAACATATTACAACATCATATCACGACATACGACACAGCGACTCAACGAGTTACAACACAGAATTACAAACCTGCGACCTAAGATACAACGCACACGAGTTAACAGGTGCCGCGACTCACGACTCAACAATATCACGACTTAAGGATTTCAGATGACTTAACTAAGTCGTAGGTCGTAGACGACTTATCTTAAGTCGTTGGTTTTCTTCTTCCGTATAACTCGCTTCACTGCCTTGCTCTGGTACCTTGTTAGGTCGTGGCCGATCTAAAGCCTCTCCCTTAGGTCGTAGACGACCTAAAACTCCACTAAGTCGTACCCGACCCAACTCATGCTCATTAACTCGTAAAGCTTCTCCCTTAGGTCGTAGACGACTCAACTTTTCCGAACGACTTAAGATTTCGTTAGGTCGTGGGCGACTTAAACCTTGCGAGCGACTTAAGAGATTGGAGGCGCTAGGTCGTTTGGATGCTTTAGACTCCCCCTCGTTAGGTCGTGAGCGACCTAAAACTTCTTCGTTAAGTCGTGGGCGACTTAAGCCTTGTAATTTTGTAGCTCGCGCTGCATCACTATTACAGCAGTTCTGAAATGTTGTAGTTGCTGTAGTAAATTAAAAGGCTAAAAACTTTATAAAGGCCTATTACAACAGTTATGTAAATGTTGTATTGGTCTGTTGTCTTTGCTTAATTTAATTAAAACCTTTAATTTGAAACTTGAGCTATTACAGCATTTCTGGAAATGCTGTCTTTGCTGTTTTAAACTAAATTTCAACTAAAACTGAGATTTAACAGCAGTTTTAAAATGCTGTTTTTGCTGAATTAAAATGTTTTCAAGAATAACTTATAACAGCCTTTTCTGAATGCTGTGAAAGGCTGAAATTTTCAATGTTTATGATTTTTAACTTAGTAAATGAACTCAGAATAGTTTAAAACTTTGGAAATTGAATACTTGACTTGAAAGTATAATAATTACACTTTTAAATGGTTTAGATGAATTATTTTGATTGAAATATAAACTATTTAAAAGGTGACTTAAAATGATAATAAATGAATGATATCTTTGAATTTAAAAGGTATTTAAAGTTGAATATTTGGATTTGAACTCAAATGATGATTTGATAATGAAGTTTTGAAAAGATATGATATTTTGATAGATTAAATGATTTGAAATGAAGTTTTGAAAAGATATGATATTTTGATATATTAAATGATTTGAAATGAAGTTTTGGGAAAGATATGACATTTTGTATATTCAATGATTTGAAATGAAGTTTTTGAAAAGATACGATATTTTGATATATTAAAATGATTTGAAATGAAGTTTTGAAATGATATGATGTTTTGATATATTAAAATGATTTGAAATGAAGTTTTGAAATGATATGATATTTTAAATATATTGAAATGGTTTGGAATTGATTTAATCTTTATTTTGATAAAGATTTGGATTTGAAATGATGTTCTATTTTGAAGTATAAAATATTATTTTAAAATTATAACCACGGGTTATAATAACGATTGGTTGTTAAAGAGACCGGGATCGGATATGGACATACTCTCTGTCGATACCGAAAACCACTTTAACAACTGTGTACGCGGTGGAGTTTCCAGAATGAAGTAGGATGGTGGCGACGATCCTAAGGTATATACGTGGACCCAACTCCCGTGAGTTGGCATAAGGTGGCTAAAACAGGAGCGATTGACGGGCCAATGAGGTAGCACCTCTGATCGGACACACTTCTTCGATACCATTCTATTACTTATGATTGATTTGGTGCGCACCCTTGATTTGGGAGTGTTGTTCGAGGTGGGCGATAGTGGCTGTTATGCGTCACCACCAGTCCGGATGCGTAATTGGTATATCTACCCTGGCATTGCCTTGTGTGCCGTGTCACCTACCATATCGAGCTTTACTACGAGTTTCTATTTGTGTCGTACCTATGGAGTATCTTCTCATAGCCTTTCGAGGTATGCAGGTATTGTGTAGACTATTGGCATTTTACGTGTTAAGGTGGAAAATGTAAAGCCTTAACGCTATTTAAAAGTATGTTTATTTTATGATTAGACATTATTATAATAGCGCAATATTACTACATAGTAAATAGTTTAACGTAACCTTAAAGAATGGGTGATCCCAAGTATTCTTTAAGTTACTGTACCTGTTATTACAGTTCACTTGAGTTGGTTTACATTATATAAGTATGTATGTCCTGACTCGAGTGTTTTGTGTTTTCTTTACGCTCGGGTCAGACTGAGTGATACAACATTTGAGACTCGCCTTTGGAGCTGGAGTTTCGATTTGAAGAACCAAATATCTATTCATTTTGTTATCGGTTGATTTCAGTTGTACCTAATTATCATATTGTTACTCCTGTTGTATCTTGGTATTCCTATTGTATCTTAATTAACTTTGATGTATTTATATAGTAGCTTCATGAACTACTATCTCTTTTCTTTCCGCTGCATTATATTACTCTGTGACTGTGATCTGTGATTATTTATTTACTGTATATGATGAGTTTTGCCAAATTTTTATTTACAATTCGGTATTTTGAGCAATTCAAGTCCGACATGTGCGGATGCGAATGGTTGAAAATATCGGTCGTTGCATGGGACATGAAGATAAACTCATTTATTTACTAGCTTAGTGTAATCGACACTTCTTGATGATCGATGATGATCATTTTGTAGTTTAGACTAGCGATATGCGATGTCTCTTTGTCTGCATGGGGGACTGTACCCCGTTCTGTTGAGCTTCGTATCATTTTTATAGGCTAGCGACCTATGGGTTTTATGGAGTTCGATTCATCGGGCGTACCGTTGTACTACGTCGTTGTTCCGGCTTATTTGAGTTTCAGGTTCCTCGGGCATACCGTTGTACTACGTCGTTGCACCGGCTCTATGGTTAGCGACCATGGGTTAGCGACCCGTTTGTGATGCACGTGTTGGTGAGTTTTCATGCTCCTGTTTGTGATTGGCCTCCCCCTTTTTTTGTGATTTTTGGATTTCTGGTTGTTGATTTCTAGAATTTGTGTTTCACTAATTTTGATGATATGCATTGATAAGCTCTATCAATATTTGTGTTTTGGTGAATAATTTAAAAAATATGACATTCTTTTTGGTGTTTGATAATATTTGAGATATTGTATGATTTTTGTTGTTACCTTATGTAAACTTGTCACAGTATGGCATTTTTGTTATCATACGTTTTTGTCATATCTCTTATTCTATCTCATTCTATATGATATTTATAGCTAGACTGATCCGTTTATCTGATTTTTGGCTAACTACTTTAGATTAGTAGTTTTTGTTATTATACATTCAAGATAGAGACTCCTTGATGTATACATATTCTTTTGTCTAGCACTTGTACATATTCTTTTGTGATATAATGGATCTTATATGACCACTATTTTGATGTACACTTTTATGTGATATATTCATATCTGATTCCGCCTTTGTGATATGAATATCTGTGACTGATTTGTGTTATGCTTATTTCTATATTTGTTTCCGAAGTCCACATAGCCACAGTGTGGTAGCTTTGAGTTTGTATTTGATATGTCGGATTTCCTCTTGAAATGAAATGTAAGTTATATTATCTGACATATCGGTACTCGCATAAAACGATTACATAGATGGTCGCTCCTCAACAGCCTTATTCTTCGTGCTAGTCGACAACATTACCCCGTAGTGTCCTTGGCTAGTGTGAGTATAGAGGTGGGGCGCCACATGATGGGTCCAGAAAATATATGTAACTCAACATAATAGAACTTTTGGGATCGTAGTAAACTTCAAGGCTGCGCCCACTATAAGTACCCAAATAAAACACATTCTTATTACAATCCAACACCGCTCTATACATAGTCATCTAGTCCAACCCCAGAATTAAACCAAACTCAGAAAATCCCAATACAAGGCATCACAATCAAATTCGACAACCAAATATATAACTATAAACCTTTACACTTCATAATTAAATGGATCGATCCTACAAAGGCTTCGATACTACAATAGGGTTTGTAACTGTACTAGTCTCAATATGCATTTCATCTGGCCTACTCGAAATAAATGAGAAAGACTGCTTGGATTTAGATAAAGTGTAAATAGATAAATTAGAGGGAGTTAACACATCTTCTATGATGCCTTTTTCACAACTGGGGCTATGCTATAGCTAGGAACATCATCAAGTGAATAAGTTGGAACCACCGAGGTTACAGTCTTAAGCAAGGTCGGACACTACCTCTTTATACGTCCAAACTGGTTAAAGTTGTAGCATTTAATCGTTGAAAAGTTTACTTTGCAATTATTTCCAAATGCCCCTTGAAATTGCACTTGCTACACTTTAGCCCTTATGTCACGATCCAAATTTTAGCGTTCGAAAATCGACACCCGTACTTCAATTGTACTCGTATGCCGCAGATTCAATCGTTGAAATTCGATTCGTGCCGGAGCTTATAACACAGTAAGTATAACAACACAGCGGAAGAAAGAAATGAATTATATCATATACATCACAAATTATACAATATCCAGAATATGATATACAACAATGATATCTATATGATACAAGAATATCAGAGACAAATAATAATTTTTCAGCGGAAACAACAGAAATGATACTCCAAATGATCTTCAAAAGAGAATAAGTCCAACATCAAGCTCGAACCACCATCACGTTGCACCAAGATAAGCAAGGGCGGTCGTCATCTCCAAAAACTGAACTAGCTCCAAATCATTTATTAAACCTGACTATCTGAAAACCCCAACTCTAGACTGCCCGTGTGGAAAATTGTGGGCACCCAGAGTTTAGGAAGGGAACAATAAACTCCAGGTCAGTCATGGGACTGGTGTGAGCAACAAAACAGTTTATCTTTAAAACAAACAACAAAAGAATTTTAAACATTGAAATCCGCAATGCTTTTTGGAAAATGAGACTACCATAAGGCCTCCCGGCACACACACAATGCAATCGCACACATGGGGGAGATTTCTCCTTATGATAGTCAAACATGCTCACTACGCAAAAAAACTCATTTGATATTATTACTAGTGCATAGTGTAGGAAACATTTTGAAAATATAATATTAATCTTAGCCAGCATAGGTACCATTATACTATGCCTACTATAGCTACCATTTTAAATGGCAGGTTCTACAACTAAAGCCGTACAAGGTTCGTATTGTTTCTTTGGATTTTCCAACAAATGGTCAGGCTAAGGAACTTCCTATGCCACATGGGAACGCCTCTGTAGTTTAAGTTGTTTAAGTTGTATTTTGTTGAAGTTTAAGATGATGTTTACTTCAGATTTTTCCCAACTTGGAATGGACGAAAATGAAATGAGGAGGCTGATATAAATGAATTGAGTTTACTGGTAATATTTTTTTTGGTACAATATAGGCAGAGATATTTCTTTGCTTTGGTGGCTGAGATGATAAAATTTGTGCTTGCATTAATTAGGCTTGTCTTTATTTTCATGTGTATATACTTATCTTCATTTGCAAGCCAAAGAGATTTATATTTTTTCTTTTATAAGCCTTCATATATATTTTTGTTTTCATTTACAAGTGTACATATTTATACTTATTATTTTCATATTTGAATGTATATTACTTTTCTTTTTATACTTATTAATTTGTAATATAAATGAATTTCTATATTTAATATGTTGTTTAAATTTAGCTAATATGTTACTTTATATTTTACATAGTTTATTTATGTTGTTTGAATTTATTTATGTATTTATTTTATTTTATTATAATTTATCTTATATATATTAATTTCTAACTTATATATTTATTATACTTATGTAAATTTCATAGTTTAACTAAAATTTGATATTAATTACCAATTATTTCACAATTTTTTATTCAAAAATTAAATTAATTATCAATTTAAATTTAGTTAAAATCCGGGATCGTTATAGTTTCCCCCCCTTAAGAAATTTCGTCCTCGAAATTTGCCAGGGAGACACAAAGATAGATGAAAAATATTTCATCAAATCAACTGAATATCTATTCTGCATTTGGCTTACCAAATCAGAATATCAGTAATAGACACGAGAACAAATCTTTTTAATTTTCTTTCACAAGATACTCGGGTTATCCAGATCTACGAAGTATGCAGTGGCACTGGTCAGTTCGAAGGGATAACTAACCATTCGTAGAACATATCCGGACCCAAAAATAGACAGATATATGGATACAATTCCAAAACTTTTAGTTTAGAAACCAAATTATACCTATTAACCATAGCAAACAAAGCAACCAATTCATTCAAACAAACAATTCTGACCTATTTGGAGTGTATGTCCCATGCAAATATATCAAATCTTCTTTCTGGATCTACCAGGAACTATCGAAGAATTGAGAAGAGATGTTGAACAAAATAGATTGATAGAGAAAAGATTGTTTCCTTGTTGTTACAGGGTATTGACCATTTATAGTGGTATTCCCCTGTCCCCTATCTCATCCTCTTCTTGCACTCATACTTACTATCAGTGGATAGTAAGAGAATTTACTGAGGTATACGGACAAATATCTTAGGGATTACTCATTCTAGGGTATACTTCACCCTATCTCTAATGAGCTACTTAATGTGTTATACTCCTGAGCTAAAGTTCAACCTTAGCTCTGATACCACTTTGTCACGATCCAAATTTCAGCGTTCGAAAATCGACACCCGTACTTCAATTGTACTCGTATGCCGCAGATTCAATCGTTGAAATTCGATTCGTACCGGAGCTTATAACATAGTAAGTATAACAACACAGCGGAAGAAAGAAATGAATGATATCATATACATCACAAATGATACAATATCCAGAATATGATATACAACAATGATATCTATATGATACAAGAATATCAGAGACAAATAATAATGTTTCAGCGGAAACAACAGAAATAATACTCCAAATGATCTTTAAAAGAGAATAAGTCCAACATCAAGCTCGAACCACCATCACGTTGCACCAAGATAAGCAAGGGCGGTCGTCATCTCCAAAAACTGAACTAGCTCCAAATCATTTATTAAACCTGACTATCTGAAGACCCCAACTCTAGACTGCCCGTGTGGAAAATTGTGGGCACCCAGAGTTTAGGAAGGGAACAATAAACTCCAGGTCAGTCATGGGACTGGTGTGAGTAACAAAACAGTTTATCTTTAAAACAAACAACAAAAGAATTTTAAACATTGAAATCCGCAATGCTTTTTGGAAAATGAGACTACCATAAGGCCTCCCGGCACATACACAATGCAATCGCACACATGGGGGAGATTTCTCCTTATGATAGTCAAACATGCTCACTACGCAAAAAAACTCTTTTGATATTATTACTAGTGCATAGTGTAGGAAACATTTCGAAAATATAATATTAATCTTAGCCAGCATAGGTACCATTATACTATGCCTACTATAGCTACCATTTTAAATGGCAGGTTCTACAACTAAAGCCGTACAAAGTTCGTATTGTTTCTTTGGATTTTCCAACAAATGGTCAGGCTAAGGAACTTCCTATGCCATATGGGAACGCCTCTGGAGTTTAAGTTGTTTAAGTTGTATTTTGTTGAAGTTTAAGATGACGTTTACTTTAGATTTTTCCCAACTTGGAATGGACGAAAATGAAATGAGGAGGCTGATATAAATGAATTGAGTTTACTGGTAATATTTTTTTTTGTACAACATAGGCAGAGATATTTCTTTGCTTTGGTGGCCGAGATGATAAAATTTGTGCTTGCATTAATTAGGCTTGTCTTTATTTTCATGTGTATATACTTATCTTCATTTGCAAGCCAAAGAGATTTATATTTTTTCTTTTATAAGCCTTCATATATATTTTTGTTTTCATTTACAAGTGTACATACTTATACTTCTTATTTTCATGTTTGAATGTATATTA
Source organism: Allium fistulosum (assembly GCA_030737815.1). Taxonomy (NCBI): domain Eukaryota; kingdom Viridiplantae; phylum Streptophyta; class Magnoliopsida; order Asparagales; family Amaryllidaceae; genus Allium; species Allium fistulosum. The sequence continues at coordinate 75,810,971 of CM060908.1, read as the reverse complement.
CTTTTCTTTTTATACTTATTAATTTGTAATATAAATGAATTTCTATATTTAATATGTTGTTTAAATTTAGCTAATATGTTACTTTATATTTTACATAGTTTATTAACATGTTGTTTGAATTTATTTATGTATTTATTTTATTTTATTATAATTTATCTTATATATATTAATTTCTAACTTATAAATTTATTATACTTATGTAAATTTCATTGTTTAACTAAAATTTGATATTAATTACCAATTATTTCACAATTTTTTATTCAAAAATTAAATTAATTATCAATTTAAATTTAGTTAAAATCCGGGATCGTTACACCTTATGTACTGACCCGTATTTTTGAGTCATCAAATTTAAATATTTAATTTAGTTAAATATTCGAATTTGAATTAAATTATAATAAAATCGATATCTCAAATTTAAACCTGATTTTTGATGATGTATTTTTAATTTAATTTACAAGATTTTTCCATAATTTTTAGTTTAGAAAATTATTAAAGTTTCGTTTGACGTATTTTACGTCAAACGTAGTGACTGGGATTTTCGACCCTCGAAAATCGACACTGATACGTACACTGTATTACATGCCGAGCAATCGAATACCAGAAAATCCGATTGTTAGGGTAAAAAGAAAGAAGGAAGAAGATAAGAAGAAAACTAAATAACATAGAATCTCACAGCAGAACGAACAATCTATAATATATCACAAGTCTTTACACAAAAGCAAAACTGTAATATGTATGAATACAAACATCAATCAGAGTATACTAACCTATCTCAGTTTGGAAAGTTATAACGGTCTGTCCTCACAATGGCAGATAAAACAACAATGAATACAGCGGAAAATAACCATCTACGTACGTCCCCGAGCCTCCAACTCGTCTCTTGAAGCTCCAAGCATCCAAACTAATCTGTAATATATTCGGTCCGACCCCAGCATTATGATAAAATAACACCTGAGTCAGTTTGAAAACCAGCGTGAGAAAACACACTCAATTTGAATTTATTTATTTTCAAAAATCCTTTGAAAAACAAAGGTATCTCGTAAGACCATGCCACACATAAATACGATAGGTTTTTACCTTGCGATAACCAAAACCTTTTATATCAAACTCATTTGATATTATAATAGCGTCTATAGAAAATAAACTATAAAATAGCTGAAATGCTTGCATCTCACATTTCAACATAGTTGGGCACAATCAAAACCATACGGTGCTTATTGGAGAATGGATTCCATACAATGACTAGGTACTGGGGTACTACCTATCACGGTACACGTCTAGAAAATGTACCAAGATCGAACCTATTGATCCCTGCCAACATAAGACCGGCCTACCCCTTACTGGATAGTACCGAATATGTCATCACCCTAGTTGCTTTGCAATCCTTTTGAGATCTCATGCACAACCAATCCATAAATATGTAGATGTAGGGTAATCTAGAAAGGTGACAACATACCCTAATGGGTGCGACCCACTTAGCCTTGCTGCATCTTCCCTGATTTTCAGTCATTCCCAGTTGATGAGGCTTGAGGCTACGATTACCTTCAAGAAATTTACTCTTAGAATGCTCAATGCCCTCCAGTGACAATGTGCTGATAGCATTCATCCATACAAGTTGTTCTGGGTCTGAACAAACCGAATTTCCAAAATCACTGTGTTTATTATCTTTATGATATCACAATTCGCAACACTCAAATCGGATCGAAGTGGTTTTTGAATAATCAAATCCGATCCCGGTCTCTTCAAAACGATCAACAAATTTGGCCATATTTGATAGTCGGTTATTTAACTATCAATACACACATAAGCAGCCACTAGGCCTATATTATAATTCTTTCAGAACATTTATTTCAAAATATCTTTATAAAGATACTAGTATGGGCCCGTGCTTCGCACACGAGCTATTTGTATTATTGTAAACGGAGAGCAAGGGCATTTTTGGAATTTCAAAAGGACACCGAGTAAATTAGTTCAACGAAGTTTCTTTATTAGTAGTAGAGATATATTCAAATATCTTTCAATAATTCAACATTTGAAAACAAATTCAAATACTTATCTAAAACAGGATATTTTAAACCATTTCAACACATAGAAATATTTCCGATACTTAGAGAAAATATCTCTATATAAATCATTTCGTCGCTAAAATATCTCCAATCTTTAATTCCAATACTTCGGAAAATATTATAAGCCTATTTCCCACAATCATTTCTAATATCCATACTTAGGAAATTTTCATAGCTTATCTCGATTGTATGAGTATAATTATAAACAAAGGAGGATTTTCCCTTTTCCCACTTAATAAGCATTTACAAATTCATTTGCGAATCCTCAACCCATTATAGCTTATTTTATAAATTCTCAGAATCCATTTCAAATTTCGTTTACAATTTCAAAGAAATTTTCGATTATACTTATTTATGACAACTAACAATTTATAATTCCATTAATAAATTCAGATTCATTTTCGAAGTTCCCGCATCTAATCAATTTGGAAACTTCATTTTCTCAAATTTCTTAAGTTCCTGAATCCCATTTTAAGATTTTCACTTTTAAAATCACATCCATTAAATAAACCCGATTCACAAATCTCGAGAGCATTTATAAGTAATTTGTAATCACTTACTTTTAAACTATATATATTTATAATAATAAATTTCAAAAACATAGTTAATTAATTATTTAAAATCTCAAAGCATTTTTAAAATAAAAGTCAATAACTAATTCCAATTCATTTATAAAATTTCTAATCGTTTTACAAAACTTGTTTATAACACTTAGAATTCCTTTCAACAAATATAAATATTTAGATAACTAACCTCTGAAATATTTTAATCCAATTAATAGTTTTTAAACTAGATAGTTTAATTGATAAAATTCCTTTTTAAAAACAAACTTCGCTTCTTGATAAAAATATATTTTTAAATTCCAATATAACCAATTTCATATTTATAAATCTCTCTCGATTCGTCACAAATCGATTTACGTTTCCAATTTCATAACCCTTTTCCAAATTCCAATATAGAATCCACCATTTCTTTCTAAACCGATTACCATATCTCATTATAAATTCTCACTGTGAATTCTTATATTTCCAATTTACCAAATGATAATCATTTCATTTTATTTATAAACATTGTTTATAATTTCATAATCTCATTTCCAAGTTATAACAGGTTCATATCACTAAAATCCATTTATAAATCGATTCCTAATTAAAATTCCATTTATAAATCTATTTCTTAAATAAATCAAACTATATTCCAAAAACCATTCAAATCTCGATTTCGACTTCCATTTCATATTTTAAAAATCTTATTTAAAGTCCATTTTTTTAAAATCCTAAATTTAAAAAAATTCTCTATTTGAAACCATTTTGTGAAATAGCTAAATAAATATCCAAAATCTACTCATTTATTTTATCCAATTCAATTTCCTTTTAAATAACTCCAAAGTTCAATAAAATGATTTTCATTTCCAAAATCGCCTTTGAATTTCCTTTTTAAATTCAAAAATATTATTTATGGTATTTATAATACCAAAATTAAGGCCAGTGCTACAATGGCATCCAGTAAATTCAAATCACATCGTAATCTATAACAAATTATTCAAAACACATCATATATCACTATATAAGGAATTAAAATCAACAATTTTAAGGAATCCAATTGGATCCCTCCAACCTATTTCCCTACAACCACAGATGTTATATAACATAAAATACCAATCCCGCTTCGAGGTGGGATATTACGATAATATAGGCTCATCCGCTATTATGCGGGGCACATAGTGTCTCATCCGCTCTAATCGGCAAGAAATATACCCAACTACTAATATATATACTATTATATATAGTATAACATCCAACTGATAGTAATATATCAATTCAACCAATCATCCAGTAAATAATTTTAATTATTATAAATTAAAACCAGTAATCCAAGAAGAGTGAGATTTACTCACATTTATTTTATGTTGTCGCCGAGACATTCCAGTTTGGAACTAAAACTGGACGATGTTCGATTTTAGGCCAAATTTCCCTTATCTCCAAATCCTTCCAAATTAGTTTCATTTCGAAGCACTAGTCATCACGATCGCAATGCAAATATTTTTGTCACAATCGGACCTCGTATGAGAGAGATATACATTTGATAAGATCTCGATAATTTAAACTTAAATCAAGTAACTTATACTTTAATTAAGCAATTACCCTCCTCTCCAATTCCCTTTCTTGCTAAATTAGTTTTCCCTCCCTGTGCATGGACAAACCCCCCAAACTGTTCATGACAATAAGTGATACGGCGAGATACTATACAAAATCCACTCGCGCCATCGCCAAACCAATTCTCTTCACGTGCTCGACCTATTGATAACCTCAAACCATTCTCTGATCAACCCCCTCCGCTCGCGACCTGGCCACGCTCGAACGCTACTGTAGCAATGTTGCATATCGCAAATGTTGACCAGACCTCATCACCTTCTGCACCGAGGTGCTATTTCATCCTACGACCACAAATACAAAATCGACGTCCAAATCAACGAAAATCTCCAACCCTAGTTTTCAGGCTTCCACTGTTCATGATTTCAAGCAACACCTAACATGGCCGCACCCTACAAATGGCATAACATATCGAAGCTCTTGGTGAATTATGATTTTAAAACTGGTTTTAGATTTTTCCGTTGAGTAGATTTTGAGTTATAATTTTTTTTGAAGCATCCATTCTTTTTTTTCTTCTTCACTGCTCTGTTTAAATAAAGATGGGAAGCTAGATGGGAGTCTACGTGTAGAGTGGCTGGAGCAGGGTAGGGTAGAGGCCGATGAGATGGTGTGTGTGTGTCTATATATATATATATATATATATATATATATATAATTTAAAATCCCAAAATATCACGCTTATAATAACTTAAAATCCTGAACCCTGATCGAGCCATGCCGCCAGGCATTCCTAATGTTATACCCTTATTCCGAATGCAATGGAACAATTTTTGAGACCAAATTTGATCATACGCAGAAGATAGCTTTTTGAACCTAATTATTATATTAAATTTCCTATATAAATTTCAACGCGTTTCTATTCCGTACGACCAAACGGTAACTCCAAACACTACGAAATTTGAAATCCAATAATAATACACTATGACGGATCCAATGGAACTGGTTTCGTTGAAATCCAAGACCGTGCCCCGGAATGCTATTTTTATATGTTAATCTAAACGAGAAAAAAATCCAAAATTAGTTAAATAAATTTTAAAACCAATTTAAATGTTTCATTATCTTTATTCTTATCAATAGAAATTAAATAAACCTTTAAATCATTTTTATCCAACTTAAAAATCCAAGATTCAATTATTTACACAATTTCAATTATTAAATCCAACAATAAATCATCCAATAAATCTCTATATTTGAATTTCATGTTATTTAATCTATAAATTTAACTTTCAAATATTTAAAATCAATTAAATATCCTAATTTCAAATCACTAAAATTCTAGGTCGTTACATCAAACGTCGACACTTTTGAAATTTAACAGAATAAGTTAACATGTCTATTTTATTGTTGCTTGATTATCGTGATGCATTGTTGAGCGTGGTCGTATTTTTATTTCTATCATTCGCGGTTCATTTGTGAACGTGATTTTTTGTAGCTTGATACCCTAAAACTTTTAAAATATCTAAACATGTTATCATTGCATATCTTTCTCAATACACATCCCACGTCCTTACTTTTGACTAATGTTTGCTTTGCATTAAATATATGTACCTCTTTCCTTAGCTATTAAGTGTCTTAGCATTATAAATACACTAACGCATCTATACATTGAGGAGGACAAAGAGCAGTATAAAAAGAAAGCAAAATATTCATTCACATTTTTTCTCTCTTAACATAATTTCCTTAAAAACATTTCATGTTTCTTCTCTGCAAAATAATACACACACATTTTCTTCCTTTCCTTTTTCTCTTGTATATTTGTGGTGCATACATGTTACTTGTGCACGTGCATCGTGTGTGTGGGGTATATATTGTGCGTGCGTGTGTTGTATAAGAGCATGGGTGTGCGTGTTCATGTGAGTGTATGGGCATGAGTTTGGTAGGAGGCACGTGCATAGCAATGGAAAGGCAGCAGATACATGGAGAGGGGAAGGGAAGCAAGATGGGCTTACTGGGCTTTTTCTAGTTGGAGCTTGCATGTACGTTCATGGGGAGATGGCCATGTATAGGCATGGAGACATGAAGAAAAGAGAAGGGGACGTGAGGCAGTGGTATGCATGAAGGAGAAAGTTCTGGTAGATAAGGAAGAATAGGGAGCAGGCGCGTTAACATATGTACAGGCAGCATGTGAGATTTGAGAAGACAAAGTAATTCTCAAGTTGGTTAGCATTGGCTTTGGGGCTTCTTTTATCTAGTTGGGTAAGAATAGTTAAGTAATATTTAGTTAAGTAAGTTTATAATTAAAGTAGTTAGTAAATGTTTAACTTTGAACCTAAATCAGGGAGAGGTTTTGCATGCGTGCATGAATGGGCTTGCTTGATTTGGGTTTGGTTAAATTTAGTTATTTCATTTGTTAAGTAATTTAGTTAATTAAAAAGCTTAACTTTGAAAAGGTTTAACTTCCCTGTATGAATCCCGTTCAACTAGCGGTCTACGACACTAGGTTCGTACGAACTAGTAGAGCACATTAGTGAAATTTATTGACACATTTAACGAAGTATAATTTAGTAATTAACTGTTAGTGATTAAATTTAATTACAGTTTATGTAGTTAGATTATTATACTTCATTTGTGACATTTATCGAGCAGAATAAATCCCTGTTCGGTCATTGCTAAGTGAAAAGATTATTATTTGATGTTAATTAATTTCTTGATTAATTAATATTGGATAAGTGAAGTTTTAACTATTTATTGTTAATTAATATTGATTAATGGATGTGTTCCCTACTGATTATTGTTATTGATAATAATATGATAGTTGACTGACTGTTTGGATTGTGCTCGACCAGTTTATGAGCAAATATTTCTATTTAGCATGGGTTGGGTAGAAAACAATTGTTGGCTAACATCTTGTGATTTATTTCATGATTTGACTATAAGGTTTCTAGCGATAATATTGGTTTATTAAATCATTATAATTAGTTATAATAATTTAACATTTAAGTTTGAACATCAATTTAATGAAGTTGTTTTGAAATATGGTTTTCACTAAAGAATTTGGAAATATTTGATTAAGTAAATGTTATAATAAAAAATATTTATTATAATCTTAAAGATGTTTATCAATTAAATGAAATGGTTTCATTTGAAAAGTAATAGAAATATTTGGAAGTAAATATTTTGAAATGATTTTATATAAAAGAGATTTATATAAAGATATTTATAAAATGTGTTTTATAAATAAAGTGAATTTCGAGAACTTAAACCCCAGTGGTTTTAAACGGCTTTCCAAAGATTTGAAAATAATAATCAACAATACAATGATTAAAAGTATTTGTGATTATTAGTGCAAAATGATTTGTCACTTCGTAAAACAAAAAGGATTTGTTACATTACCAATGATTCGGGTTACCCGTAACTAAAAAGTAGGCAGGAGGGTTTATGTAATCCTGGGTATAGTCCGCTCTTTTGATAGAGGGATATACTTTATTTATTTATTTATTTATTTTTGAGAGGCTGGGACGCAGTTCCCTTGTTATTAGGAGAAACCATCCGTTCTGGTTGCATATATTTTGATATGTTTTTATAGTAGAGTATTTCTGAATTTTCAAATAAATATATCAAATACACCACATATTATCATACAGAGTATTTGATACCATTTCAAAGTGATTTATTTTATATCCTGAAGAAAAGTATTATTTGATATTAAATATATATATATATATATATATATTATTTTAGAAAAGATTTAAAATAAAACTGGGAATTTAGTTCAAAGAAATTATTTTCAAAAAAGATTATATTTGAAAATAATAAAATTTCATAAATCTAAATATGAAGATTAAGCCTAAGTGGTTAGTTTTGGGAATTGTATATTATTTGTTGAATCGTACGCTTCATGAGTCCTATTTGCGGTATGAGAACTATGTTGGCTTAATCTTGTATCTAATTGGGTACCCAATTAGATAAGAGTACGTAGGCAATTACAAGTGACCGTGATGCGGCCTCAATAATAATATAACCCTTTCCTATTTATTTGTTCATTGGTTGTCAATTTTCTTGTTTTGTTGTGTCTCTCATACTTACTATTTTATTTCGCATTTGACATTTTTATTGAGTTTGCAGGAATGGCTATTGTTGTCTCTCTTATCAGAGTTATGTAGCATTAGATATTTGTATTTGTATTTGATATGTATTAAAGCACACCTAGTAGATCAAAATAATTACTCTAATAAATTGTACAATTGAAATTGTATCCTATACACTTAATAGTGTTGAATATTTATCAAATATTGTGTATTAAGTTGGTAGTTTTCATTAGTTGTTTTAGAACGGACGAGTTTTTGGCGATTTTGATTGGTCCAAAATTCCGGGTCGTCACCAGATGGTATAAGAGCTTAGGTAAGGTACCTAAGTAAAATTTGTCTAGGTTAGTAAATCAACCTAGGAAATTATAAATTGAACCTACCTTAGTTGGATAAATTAAAATGGATAGGATAAGGCACCGTACCTCCGATCGAGGTTTTGGGTGATATTATTTTTGGTGTGCTTAACTTTTGTTGATTATTTGTTTTCCGTTACATTTTTCCGTCCTTGAAATTTTAGGAACGAAATTCTTTTAGGGGAGGATGTAACGACCCATATTTTTGAGTCTTCAAATTTAAATATATAATTTATTTAAATATTTGGATTTGAATTAAATTATAATAAAATACATTTTTTAAATAGCGCCCGATTTTTATTGACGTATTTTTAATTTACTTTATATGATATTTCTATAATTTTCTATTTAGAAAAGAATTAAATTTTCGCTTGATGTATTGAGAAGAGAAGGTAATTCTCAAGTTAGTTAGTGTTGGCTTTGGGCCTTCTTTTATCTAGTTGGGTAAGAATAGTAAAGTAATATTTAGTTAAGTAAGTTTATAATTAAAGTAGTTAGTAAATTTTTAACTTTGAAACTAAATCAGGGAGAGGTTTTGCATGCATGCATGAGTGGGCTTGCTTGATTTGGGTTGGTTTATTTAGTTATTTCAATTGTTAAGTAATTTAGTTAATTAAGAAGTTTAACGTTGAAAAGGTTTAACTTCCTTATACGGAGCCCCTTTAACCTGTGGTCTTCGACACTAGTTTCGTATGAACTAGTAGAACACATTAGTGAAATTTATTGAAATAATTAATTATAATTTAGTGTTTAACTGTTAGTGATTAAATTTAATTACAGTTTATGTGGTTATATTTTTATACTTCATTGGTGACATTTATCGAGCAGAATAAATCCCTGTTCTGTGGTTGCCAAGTAAAAAGATTATTATTTGAAGTTAATTAATTTCTTGATTAATTAATATTGGATAAGTGAAGTTTAACTATTTATTGTTAACTAATATTAATTAATTGATGTGTTCGCTATTTATTATTATTGTTGATAATAATATGATTGTTGATTTATTGTTTAGATTGTACTCGACCAGTTTATGAGCAATTAATTTCTATTTAGCATGGGTTGGGTAGAAAACAATTGTAGGCTAACGCCTTGTGATTTATTTCACAATTTGACTATAAGGCGTTTAGCGACAATATTGGTATATTAAATTATTATAATTAGTTATAACAATTTAACATTTAAGTTTGAACTTCAATTTAATGAAGTTTTTTTGAAATATGGTTTTCACAAAAGAATTTGAAAATATTTGATTAAGTAAATGTTATAATAAAAGATATTTATTATAACCTTAAAGATGTTTATCAATTAAATGAAATGGTTTCATTTGAAAAGAAATGGAAATATTTGCAAGTAAATATTTTGAAGTGATTTTATATAAAAGTGATTTTATATAAAAGTGAATTATATAAAGATATTTATAAAATGCGTTTTATAAATAAAGTGAATTTCGAGAACTTAAACCCTTGTGGTTTTAAATGGCTTTCCAAAGATTTGAAAAAAATAATCAACAATACTATGATTAAAAGTATTTGTGATTATTAATGCAAAATGATTTGTCACTTCAGGAAACAAAAAGGATTTGTTATGTTACCAATGATTCAGGTAACCCGTAACTAAAATGTTGGCAAGAGGGTTCATGTAACCCTGGGTATAGTCCGCTCTTTAATAGAGGGATATACTTTGTTCATTTTTTATGAGAGGCTAGGACCCAGTTGCCTTGTTATTGGGAGAAACCTCCCGATCTGGTTGCATATATTTTGATATGCTTTTATAGTAGAGTATTTTTGAATTTCAAAATAGATATATCAAATACACCACTATATTATTATACAGAGTATTTGATACCATATTTAAAGTGATTTGTTTTATATCCCGAAGCAAAGTACTATTTGATATTATATATATATATATATATTATTTTAGAAAAGATTTGAAATAAAACTGGTAGTTTTGTTCAAAGAGATTATTTTCAAAAAAGATTATATTTTTAAAATAATAAGATTTTATAAATCTAAATGTGAAGATTAAGCCTAAGTGGTTGGTTTTGGGAATTGCATATTGTCCGTTGCATTGTCGGCTCCATGATTCTTATGTACGATAGGAGAACTACATTGGCTTGATCCTGTATCTAATTGGGTACCCAATTAGATAGGGGTACGTAGGCAATCACAAGTAGTAGGATGCATCCCCAATAATAATATAACCCTTTCCTGTTTATTTGTTCATTGGTTGTTATTTGTCTTGTTTTGTTGTATCTTTCCTACTTACTATTTTATTTCGCATTCAACATGTTTATTGAGTTTGCAAGAATGGCTATTGCTGTCTCACTCATCAGAGTTGTGCAACGTTAGATATTTGTATTTGTTTTTGATATGTATTAAAGCACATCTAGTAGATTAAATTAATTACTCTAATAAATTGTATAATTGAAATTGTATCTTATACATTTAGTAGTGTTGAATATTTATCAAATATTGTGTATTAAGTTGGTAGTTCTCATTAGTAGTTTTAGAATGGACGGGTTTTCGACGATTTTGACTGGTCCGAAAATCCAGGCCGTCACACCTTGTTTCTTTATCTTGTCCTAAGCATCCATTTCACCCTTGCGTTGATTCTATGAGCTGGCTTCCCTTCTGCCTTCTTAGATTCCTCCTTTGCAATTAAATTCAGTTGTCCCCTCCTATAAAAGCCCTCAAAGTTAGCTCAAGTGGGTACATGGCTCAAGGCAATATTTGTCGAAGGTGGATTTAACCCCTTAGCAAACATTGTCACCATTTCTATGGGTGTATTATTGAGATTTGGGCCATACTTTGCCAGCTGATTGAACTCATTAACATAATCCTTAACACCATGGTTTCCCCTGCTCCAAATGAATGAATTTCTCCAATTCCACTCCTCATTCGGCCTCTGATACAAACTTATTCCCAAAGCTCCTCTTAAAATTAATCTAAGTAATCCTCGCCTCTTCTACTTTAGCAATAACAATATCCCAGCCGTTCAAGGCTTACCCTTGCAATTACCATGAAGCCAATTGTCTCTTCATTGCATCCACCACACCAATTATATTAAATATTCGATCATAATTTCTCATCCATGCTCTAAATAAACGATTCAGTCCAAAAATAATCCATTCCACCCAAACTTTGGAAATCCTAACGTAACTTGGGTAAGTCTAAAGCAGATGGAGGAAATAGGGCTGCCTCATAAGCTGGTACTGTAGGTCCTCCATTGGTATTCAGTTCATTTTGGCCACTTGCTTGTAGATACCGATGAAACCATACTACGACGTCCACACCTGAAACCTTGGCTGCTTACCAAAACTATTTATAGTTTGATTTCTTATCTTACTTATCTGTAATTAGGAATTATTAGCAACTTTCCACAGATAGTAGTAAGCGTTAATGGAATTTAATGAGTTTGTTTTGTGTTATACTTATGTATATATAAACAAAATAACTTTTATAATACACAAGTACATTCTCCTAATATGTGACTAATCCCTAAGTAATCCTGAATCTCTTCTCTGATGCCAAATGTAACAAGTCGCACCTCCAAACACGCCGATCCAAAGCCTAAAATGGCATTTGAACTCACGTCATGCCTTGAAGTATGAATCATTAGGTTTTTGTGGTTTACATGATGCATAGATAAATAGAATTTTAAAACATTCCACACTTTTAGGTCTCAAAGCAAAAGGAAAAATATATAAGTACTGAAAATAACACATGATCAATATTATCTCAAAATAACCATAGTCTATACAAGCTGATAAAAGTAAAATCTCCAAAATAATATAATAAATCTGTCTAATAGATAGAACAAGGTACATAGGAAAGTAACTATAAACAAATATCTCCAAGCACCAGGTCACCTTCTCTATGCACCTTATCCAAGTCACCTCACTTACTGCCCTGTCCTCTTGTAATAAATACAAAGAAGGTGAAATGGAGGGGATCCTACAAGGTCTGGTGAGTGAGTTATATCTCTAATGGTATGGTGTTGAAAAGCAATTAAACTTCCATTATAATATGCACAACCTAGGGGTGTTCATTTGTGCATATGTTCTATGTATAAGAATTAGTCAATCTACACAATATAGTGCAACAACCCTTGATATATCTAACCATGTATTGAGTAAACGTTTTCAATGATGAACCATCTAACGAATATACAGAGTAGACAATATCCAACGTAAATGACCTAAGGCTCTAATCGAATAAATAATCTCTACGGCAAACTTTTCTATTGCAACATTGAGTATTTAATCTTGGTGGCCAACGTATCTTATCTTCTTTGTATAGCACCGAGTCTTCCTTATAATGCTTGAGCTCACATTGCCCCAAAAGCATTGAGTAACCTCCTTATTAATGTTTGTTATCCTATTTGCTATGCACAACATCGGGTATACCTCACAGTACCTATGACTACCTTGCCCCTAAAACATTGACGACCTTCTTGTTAGTGTTGGTAACCATGCACAATAATGAGTATACCTCATAATGCTTGAGCCTACCTTACACCTAAAGCATCGAGTAACCTCCTCGTTAGTGCTCGTAAGTCCAAAGCATCTAATTACTATAGAATTGCACATCGTGTTGAGTGTCACAATTTACAACATTATGATGTGTTAACCTAGGCATGTTATCAAGTGTGGGACTGATCAATCTTGTTGCACTGCTCCATACAGTTACACTAACTCCGGATAGTTTAAGGAAGTAGGAGAAAGTCTCCTCGATCCATCCTACTTGGCATGCACTAAGTCAAGGTTCAACCTGGGTTTGCTTTGACTAATCAGATGCCTAACTCCCTATTCTAAAATTTTCTAAAGGCGATCAGACTTCTATATTTTAATCTAAACATCTGACTATGACTTTATATGTCAGCTTCTTCTCTAGACCTCTGAACCTAGTCTCTGTATAGTTTCATATGTCTGGCACCCTACATTCAAATGTCTGAACATAATTTCATATGTCTGGCATTAGTTCTGGCACCCATCTATTAAGCAAGCCTTTATGCAAAGCTGTGCAGTTAAAGCGCCTAGCAGATTCAATGTGGCGGAGGTACAAAAAGTCATAGCGGGGATATAGCGAGGATATAGCGGGATATAGCGGATGACTCTAAAATAGCATATAAAACCCGTATTTAATGTTTTTACAAATATATAAATGTTAATTAAATGAAAAATTAACATTTAATTGAATCATAATTAATACATAAATAATTTTAAATAAAAACATGTGCGAATATATTATAAATAAACGTAAAACTATTATATAAAGTAATCGAATTTAGTAGAAAATTAGAGTATTTTCATTTCTGAAAATATATTAAAAATTCAATTAAATAAATTAATTTCATAATTTTTATAATGTAGAAATGTCATTTTTCAATTCATTTCTTTTAAAGAAGATATAGCGGAAGCAGCGGAATATAGCGGGAATAACGGGATATAGCGGAAATAGCGGGGATTAAAGAGGAAAGGCTATATTTGGGGGCTATATGAAAAAATCGTAGCGGTAGAAATCCACTACGAGATATAGCAGGGTTATAGCGGGGTAATAGCGGGGCATTAACTACACGGATGCAAAGTTTTCTATACTTATCCATTTCATCTTTTTCCGCAGTTTATTGTATTAACTATATATAACTATTCAAAACGGATAGAATTAGGTCAAAATGTTTCTCAAAGGAATATATATGTAGATATATTTTAATTTATCTAAATTAGTTTAGATTTACAACATAAAATCAAATATATAAGGTTTTAAAGGTGAATTCTAACCAATTTACCATCTCCCTAAATTTTAACCCTTATTTTGTCAAAACCATTACCTACGGTTTTTAATTCGTATAAATCCCAATTTGAAATTATTAATTGGAACAAAAAACACATTTTTAATTTGTGTCTATATATATATATAATTATTAATTGGAACAAAAAACACAATCTTAATTTGTGTATATATATATATATGTATATGAAGGAACCTTAATCACTTTACATCATAAACAACTTAAGAGATAAAATCTCTCACTTTCGAATGTTGTTTGAAGAAATTTCCCTTTTACTCTGATTCGAATTGGCTTTCCTCTTCCTCTACCAAGCTCACTGTTGTTATGATCTTGTTTCTCTTTAATTTTTAATTTGGATTCTCTATTTTTTTATTTGGGTTTAATTTGTTTAAGGAAATGGCTTTTAGGGTTTGAGGAGGAAGAAGAAAAGAATATGAAGAATTAGGGAAGCGGTGACCACAAAGTGAAATGAAATGAGAGATAAGTTGAATTAGGATTGGGAACAACCTTTATTTAGGCACAAAACCTGAAATTCCCCTTTGCCACACCTTGGCCTTGACCCGTTTCGCTCCGTAAAGCGTGCTATAATAAATAATTCTTATCTCCTTCATACATTTTCAACCTTTTGTATGAATTTGGGCAAATGGAAACGTCAAAATTTCAAAATTCTTTCACTTGAAAAATTTCGGTTTTCTAGTTTTACATAAAATTACTGAAATGCCCTTTTCAAGTTATTATTTATTTTTATTTTATCATAAACACAATGATAATTATTTGTGAATTTGATCGTAACTATTTTATTTATTATGAATACTAGAAATATTGATATACATACATATATATATATATATATATATATGATATATATATATATATATATATATTAAGGGATTTAAATTGCTAACTAAAATGATATGATAAATCAATAGAAAATTTATTTTTGATTCTGAAATGTGTTAATATAATATAGACCCAAAAAGATTTTTTTTATGGATATTAATTATTACAATATCTTGAACTAGTCAAGCATATTAAAATAATTTTTAAATTAATAAAATAATCCAAAAAAGATTATGTTCCTGATTTGGAAAATGAAAGAATATATTATTTGCATTAAAATGTTTTTTTATTTCTATCACATACATATTAGTTATTATAAATATTTAAATATCTAAATATATTTAAATAATTCTCAAAAGTTCTAAATTAATCTGAAAAATCATTTTTTGGATCGGAAAATAAAGCAAATTATTTGTGCATTATAATGTTTTTACTGAATTGTTTCATGGTTATATTTTTTTCTTGATATCACATGGTTATATTATTTGTTATAAATTTAGAATTAGTAAAATATATTAATAAATTATATATATATATGTAATGATCTAACTTTTCAATCCTCAAATGTCGACACTAAGTATGTCCATGGTATTCGTGTGCCGAGCACCTAAGTGCAAGAAAGACAGATGGTCAGGCAAAATAAAAAGAAATAAAACAAGGAAGAAGAGAATACTTATTAGAATCTCACAATGGAATGATAAAGTACAATATCAAAATAGAGTACAAACTGTCACTCTAAGATACATGGCATTTTAGAATTATAATCCTTAGTACTATGATCAGCCTGGACAGTTATAACAACCTATCCTCACAAATAATGATATATATATATAATAATAGTAATGCAGCAGGAATAAGAATACTACGGTAGGTGAAAGCATCCATCTCGCCTCCTTGAGCTCCAAAGAACATCAACGAAAACCTACATTTCTCAGATTACTCCAAAAAGTACCCTTGGAAATAAGGAAAATATAAAATCATGAGTTAGACATAAGTCTGGTATGAGAAACTCAAGAAATATGTGATCAACATATAACGATACTTTTGAGAACATTCGGAAACGATTATCCCTTAAAAGAACCACCCATCTAATAAGTACTTAAGGTGATATAATAGATAATGTCTAGGGTGTAGAATATAAATCAGATCAAATAGTTGTGTTGCTTACATTGATCATACCACAACAATACTGTAGGTACAATCAAAACCGCTAAGGTGTGTTCGTATATGGATTTTCCACGGAGACGTCTCTAATAAACTAAAGTGGATCTCCATGACAAGGATCATAACTACCTTCTAGACATCGTACATCTCTAGACATAATATGCCATACAGTAAACACAACTGACCAATCGCCTGAATATAGTATGAACTACGTGGAGCCAAGTATCAACAACTCCCGACACACATTAGTCTTCATCACTAGATTTGGAGTTGATATACCCATATAGGTTAGCTAAATCCAAGATTGTGCATCCAACTTTATCTTTAGCAATTTATCAATGTTGATGTCACGTTCTACATCTCTCACATGAGTCTTCATCACTCGAACAAAACATGAATTCTCAAATGGACTCCAACATCTCGAATAGATCATGAATCTCCACATAGATTCTAGCATAAGTTGTCCAATGAATGCTAATGCTAACCTCTTCCTTAGACTTAACCTGATGATAGACAATTCAATTCTATACACAACTGCTTCCAAAACATCATATACCAGTTTTGAAGTAGTATTCAGTAAGTAAAACACTTATCGATGCTGGACTCTTCAAAACTAAATCGATGAATTTCTAGTTAACTCAATTTTGGTTCTTTTTGAAGTAATCGAACAATATATAAAGAGATGTCCTCTCCAGGGGGTCTAGTATATATAAATGCTTAAAGCTAGAGACGTTTCATACCAATTCTCCTTCCGAGGGTTCTCAAATCGTATGATCCATGAAGCTTTTTTTATACTTCCTAAGTTAATTTGGTCAATTTTGATAGTCGACTAATCGATTATCAATTACAAGATAGACGATCGTAAATGGAAACCAAGTCACATATACTTATCACGTTTTTGATCTTTTCAACTCACACTATTTCTCGGCCAAGAGTGAAGCCATGTAAGCTAGAGTACTGGTTGATATCAAAGCCATTCCTAAACATTTCATTCTTAACTCTCATAGATAGACAAGTCTACATAATTAGCTTTTAGTAATAAGTACACAATTAAATATTTTTGACCAACGAGTAAGTAAAAAACATAATTATCACATTTTTGACATTCCCAACTTACTATTCCTCGGTCAAGAGTGAAGCTGGTAGGTTAGAGCACTATTGCTTCTAAAGCCTACTCGAAAAAAAATCTTAACTCTCACAAATAGATAAGTCTACTTCGTCGACTTTTAGTGTTAGGCATTGTTAATTACTTTTTCTAACAAGTAATTAAACAAATCATGCTTTAGCCACTAAGCAATTCTCAATCCCTTTTTAAATCATTTGTTTATAATCTAAAAACCATTTTAAAATGATATATACATATACATATATTTGTGTGTGTGTGTGTGTATATCTACACTGTACTAAAATTTTGGCGCCCACATAGAACCCGAAAGTCCTCACATATGACCCGAAGGTCCACATATGACCCGAAGGTCGAGTACAGGTAGTTGACCCGAAGGTCTCACATAGAACCTGAAGGTCCTCACATATATATGTCGCTAACTCTCAAATAGCAGCGCTCATCGGTGATAACGAACGTGTGTATAATAACCACGTGTTCATCTCCGTCTACTAATGATAGATAACTCCAAAAAAATTTGTTTCGATTAACGAGTCCGAAATTAATTGTATTAGTAAGAATGAGGGTTCATAGTCCTCACTTTTGCTAGTACGTTTAAGTGCCTTTCTCGTTGACCGAAAGTGCAAAATCGTGTAATTGGAAACAATATTTTACATTCTCAATAGAATAAATCACGAGTTACTCGTATTGGTAAAATTAAGGGTTCATAGTCCTTAATTTTTCCAAAACGTTTAAAACGCTTCCTTATTCAATTGAAAACGTAAAACAAAATATTTGAAAACAATTTAATTTAAAAACGAATGAAATACGTGAAGTGTTCAGCGAAACTCATTAGCAATTTCAATATAAGAAATCGCATCAAAATATCACAAAATCGGATAATAATCCGAACGCCCGAAATCACATAAAACAGCAGAAAACCTCAAAACGGGCATAAGTGAATTCCCCAAAAAGTCGCAGCGACACGTATACGTGTGCAAGCACACATATACGAGTGCGTTCGACCATGAATAAAAGAATGGTCGCTGCGAATAATAATAAGCAGCAGCATAGAATCTCATGGCCAACCCAACACTTGTTACAGCCTGTAAAGGGGTAGCAGCACAAAATATGTGCTCGGCACTATATGAGGTGGCTCAGAAAATCACAACCAGAAGCATTTGAATGTCTATAGGAATAGGTAGCAATAGCATTTTAAAATGCATGGCCTCCTATATACAATAGCATGTATATATTCAAAGTGCAACTGGAAATTCAAATAGCACATGATTTCGCATGAAACAACCAAGTATAATTGGTACATAGTTTCGAATGAAACAAGAAAAGAAGGAGTCATATATTTTCGGAATACTCAGCAGGCAAGGGCCTCATATTCATGCAACAGAGTTTACATACACAGAGAACACATACAACAGGGTAGGCATGCACATAGTGTACATGCACAGAGAAGGCATGCACAGAATATACATGCTCAGAGTTCACATGTGACAATGATTAATAAATTATCAAATGGCCTCAACATTTTCGAAAGTAGGTGCAAGGAAATATGGCCACATTTTCTTTTACACACAAGTACAAACATATAAAGGTACAGCAGAGAATAAGGCCAAGGAAATAGACCCAACATATATATTTATTTGTATAGCCAGAATAAATGGCACAGCAAATGGCCACCATTCCAAGCACACAACAACTATATATATTTGTTTCAGCAGGGTGTAAAAGATCTCAGTTTTCGAATGCACATCCAACAAGGGAAATGTGGCACAACAAGAAAATCAATTGGCATTTTATATTTTTGAAATGCAACAGAGAACAAGAAAATGACCCCAGGTTTTCAAATAGAACAGCAAGCAAGAAGATGGACACAATTGCTCAAAAATACATATAAACATTTTGTCTCACTAAACTGAAAATGCTCATAAGCAAATGCACCCATTAATTCAAATAGTCAATGGTGCAGTGAAAGAATTCATGTACCCAATATATATTTGTAAGCACTGCAAGTATAACCGGCAAGGAAATACACACAAATATATATATGTACACAAGTATAAATGGCACAACAGCAAGAATGTGGCACACACAAACATATAATATGTTTGTGCACACACAGGAATCAAATGACACTGATTTTCTATACACAACCATAAGTATATATTTGTGCACAGCAAATAGGGCAGCACAGATGTGAGTCGAGGCAAGACTCACACGAACACATATATACACAAATACAATTGCATGTGTGTATATATGGGTATATAGTTCAAATTTCACAGAGCAGGATATCTAGTGATTACTCAAAAAGAAAACCAAGAAACAGTAAGCAAGAAATCCCAAAATCCATCGCAAACCAGAAATTCACCAAACAGCTAAACACATTCAAAAACAACAATTTAATTCATGTTTAATTTTCGTTTTACACAAACGAAAATAAACAGAATCACGTCCAAGAGTAAATTAGATGTGTGAGTTAATTACTCACCTATTTCACGATTCAAAGCAATAGAAGAGCAGCACAAGCACGAAAAAGACGAAGCTTTCTACGACGAAGCACGTGAACCTACAAAGCAAACGAACAAACACAAAAATCATTCACGAAAGAATTTTTGAACAGCAAAATTAATTAGGGAAAGACCTAAATCAACGAACACTAAACAAGGCGAAGATTACCTTATACTCTCGAATGATTTGTGCATGAGATGGACGAGAACGAACGATTTTCTCTAAACCCTATGTCGCCATTTTTGTTCGCCTGGAGCTTTTTACGTGTATTGATTTTTGAATGCGTGAATAAGTGAAGAGGAACGGGACTATACTCCCATGTATACACACGCGAAATTCACTTGGCAAGAGGGTTTGAAAAAATGGCTAAGGGTTTGGAAATATTTGGTTAAGTGTTTAACACTTTTATATTTTATTTCCAAAGCCCAAATATATTTTAATTTCACCAATAATAAAATTTATCGCTTTAAATTTAATTAACGGCGATTTATCTCACGGGTGTTACATATATCCATAACTAGAAAACATTTCCTCATACTTATATAAATATTTAGTGTACTTACAAACCACTTTATTTCTATACTTGAAAATTTTCTTCAAAACACATTTTTATGAGGGTCAAAACAGATGTTGCGTAAAACACTGTTACTACAACTCAAAAATACTAGTGTATGGATTCAATTAAAATAAATACTAATAAACCTCATATACTATGTAAATACATTTCCTTTGGAATTCACTTACTATTACAATAGTGCTATAGTTTATGCTCCCTTTACTTTTTACAAAAACATCTATTACAACAATAAATGTGGTAACCTACGTTTTCGATACTTAATAACCTCTAGGTTTTTATATTTAAAATCTTTGTTTATTTGCAAAGAAACTAGCGAGCTATAATTCTTCAAAAAGAATCTTACTTTTAACAAAATTTATATCATATAAAATCCATTTTAAATTTCATACCATTTTTCAAAAACCCCATATTCATTTTCTAAAAGACAATGAAAATTCTCAATTCTATCAATTATATTATCAGCTTTCTAATTTCAACAATTCCCTTTTATTGGACTAGACATAAAATGGGTTTTCCTTCTTACTACCTTAGGAGTACCCTACCTAAACTAAAGTCTTTTATTCCTATTCCTCTTATATTCTTATATTTATTATGAGGTATTACCTATAAATCCATTTATATGAAACAATTATAATATCTGCAATTATCTACACATGGGTTTTCTTCTTTTCTTATCAACTGCATCTATTATACATTTCCAATCTTTGCCTACCACTCTTTGGATTTCCATAATCCGAACCTAAGTGTAAAAAACCATCTCTCAAACTCCTAGCATGTGTAGACCTTCTCTATGCCCCGAGAAACGCTTCCTTATGCCAAAAGTGATACTTCAAGGACTTTGCTTTTAACTGAAGAATGTAAGGTGTGCAAAGAACCTCCTCGATATGAACAGCATGCTCCTCCAAACTCTTGGAAAACACTAATATGTCATCCACGAATACCACCACAAACTTATTTAGAACGTCTCTAAAAACACGGCTCATCAAATCTACAAAATAGGCTAGGGCATTGGTTAGCCCAAAAGGCATAACCAACCACTCAAAGAATCCGTCGGGTGTCCTAAATGCGGTCTTATCAATGCTGTTATCAGCGACGCTAAGCTGATGAAATCCAGTGGCTAAATCAAGCTGAGAGAATACCGTAGAGCCAATTAACTAGTCAAAAAAGTCATCTATCCTAGGGAGTGGATATCGATTCTTCTTCGTGAGCTTATTCAATTCTCTATAGTCTACGCAAAGTCAAAGGGAACCATTCACCTTAGTAGCAAAGACGACTGGCGCTCCCAACTCCAATATGCTCCATCTTATAAATACTTTCTTCAAAAGCTCATGGATCTGCTTGCTCAATTCTTTTCTCTCCTTAGGTGCTATGTGCCTCAGGGTTAATGCTATTGGCTTGGCATTATCAGTCAAAAAAATCCTAAAGTCAATCTCTCTCTTAGGGGGTAGTCCCCTAACCCCCTCAAAAACGTCTGGAAAATCTCTGACGATAGGAACCGAATCTAACTCTGATGTTGATGAATCGAGGAAATAAAGGAAGCTCAACATAAATGACCCTTGAGGGTCGCAGAAACCTCGAGAGTCCTACCGCTGCATGTCTCTAGTCTAACGACTTTCCTCTCGCAGTCTAATATAGCTCCATATGTGGATAGCCAATCCATTCCCAAAATCATCCCATACCCTGAAAATCCCAATACATAGGCGTCACTTTAAAATTTCACACCTAGGATAAAAATTTTCAAACCCCTACAAACCATAGACAAGCATGCCAATCCTTTTATGGGGTTTGAAACAACAATGGGGTCTACCACTAAAGATGCCTAAATGCAAACAATCTACTAGAGAACTAGAGATGAAAGAGTATGATGCTCCAGAATTGAAAAGAGTCCAAATAGGAAAATCAAAAAGAGAGATCAATCCTTCTAAAGAGATTTTCCTACCTCTATCCAAATCACTGCTAGAAAGTGCTGCATCCAAAGCTTGTACCTACGCCGTAGGTGCGCTTGCTCTCTACCCCGTTCTCTAAGGCAAGCTATACTAAGATGAACGGGCTGTCCATAGTTGAAACACCTCCCCTTCATCGTTTTATTCCTATGGTCCCTTGCGTAATGACCAACCATCCATAGTTATTGCATTTCCCGCTTTTCTTGATCCACTTCTAAGGTACTCCAAATCTAACATCCTAAACCTTTGCTCCATAACCTCCAACCTAGCTCGTGCCTCCTCGAAATCCTCTATGCTAGAGATCGTTCTGCCTACTGACTCGCGAAGTTCTTGCATAACTTAGAAAAATTGGCTGCTGTAGATGGATTAAAGGGACCTCCACCTACCAGTGTTGTATTAAGCGCTTGCCCTTGCACCTCTGGTACCGTAGCTCTATGGAACCAGTCGGCCATATTATGCAAAGAAAAATAAACTTAGGCTTGAAAGAATAAAAAGAAGGTTGAATTGGACTTTTGAGGGGATTTTTATAAAAACTCTTTTATGCTTGAAAAACAACTTCTATAATAAGAGTTTCTTTTTGAAAAATACTTCTAATTTGAAGATATGCTACTTAAAAATAGGTTGCTTTTGGAAAAATACTTTATTTTTAAAACAAGTTTTTAGGAATCATGTAACCTTAGGCTCTGATACCAAATGTAACATCCCACACCCCTTAGTATACCCAAAAGGACACACTAAAAAATGTGGTACGTTGTAGGCATAACTAAAACTAGTAGAGACTAAGATTCACAAGACAAAATAGATAAATAAAGCGGACACAATTAAAAAAATAATTTGCTAAAAACCAAACTTCATAATATAGAATTATAAAACCAAATACATCATATGTTTCAAAATACCAATATATGTCTTGTGAAATCAAAACCTCAGTCTCATAAATATCAGAGTACAAACTATCCCTCACAAAGTGCCAGTACATGGAATAAGCTAAAAATTGAAAATAAAGAAGAGAAATACATAAGAAATCTCTGCCAAAGAAGTCTCCAAGTGTCTGCAATCTATTATCCTTGCTCTTGCTAGCCTATAGGGGGGAAGGGGAAATAAAGCAGCGAGTCAGACTAAAAGTTTGGTGAATGATAGTAATTACTAGAATCTTTAAACAAAGTAAAAGTAATAGACTTTACAACAGTTCTAGTATATAAAAGGAAAGAAAGGAGATATGAAAAAGGAATAAGCTGGAAATAAATACGATTTAACTAAATTAACACAATTGATTAACTTTGATTGTTTGCACTTGTCTTTGATAGCTACTTTGATTAGGCTGAATTCCTAATCCTATAGTTAGGCTGAAATCCTAATTCTACCCATTGATCGGCCTGCTACTCCATAGACCTTACTGAGGACTAGTCGCTATATAGCTCCTTACACAGAAATGGTGTATACGAATGACAGGCAAAGTATCTACTATGGACTAGACGTTATATAGCTCCCTACACAGAAGGTAATGGTGTCTACGAAAGGCATACATACTAAGCACTTGGAACTCAATAGCGACTTATCTCCCCTAATCGATGCCGCACGCTCAGTCACTGCTGGTTCGCACTATCTATTGGTCCCTCTTTTGACCTTTTATTTACCCTAGACAACATAAGCGTACCCTCGTCTCACTTCAGGCTATTGTGAGACACCATGTCCATAGAAAATAGGAATGCTATTGGTACTGGTCCCTGTCAAACAAAATCTAGTTGCGTCCCCTATCCAAATCCTCATGATTTAGTATTTTAATTATTGACCTCTTATCTACCATAAACAGCATAAGCGTGTCCCAAGGGAAATGCTGCCGGTACGGATCTTTTCTTTTAACTATTGAACACTTATCTACCCTAAACAACATAAGGGAAATCCTACCGGTACAGATCTTTTCTTTTAACTATTGACCACTTATCTACCCTAAACAGCATATAGGAAATGCTGCTGGTATGGATCTTTTCTTTTAACTATTGACCACTTATCTACCCTAAACAACATAAGGGAAATGCTGTTGGTACGGATCCTACTTTCATCTTTGCTTATTAACTTAGATAAATTATTTTAAATAAGCCTTTGTTATTATTCTTACTATCTGTGCTTATTAGATTATCCTAAGTATTAAAATAAGCCTCATTCTGTTCTGTTTTCTTATTTTAACTTACGTTATAATCATGCTTATTACTTAACCCAAGGTCTAAGTGTAAAAATAAGCTTCTTTCATCTTTTACTCTTTTTAGCTATAATTCTAAGTTATAACTCGGCCAATTATCTTTGTTTTGTCAATTTCTAACATTAATATCATAATTAGGCTCAATTTCAGTCTTAATTCCATTTTTATTATAGTCTTTTCCAATTTACATCTTTTCTTCCGTTATTTCAGTATTCTTATAATTTTAATCCATATTCTCATTTAATCTGTACTAATCCATATGCGAAGAAGAAGGAGAAATAAAAGAAAACTGAAAATAGAAGAAAATCCAAAGCGTAGGAAATGGTTGTATATAACGCATAAATAACAGTAAATAAATTAAAATCTGTAAATAAACTGTAATTAAATGGAAAAGCTATAATTAACAGAAATAAACTAAAATCAACTGAAAAGAATAGCTGAAAGAAATAGACTGAAAATAATTCTAAAAACTGTAAATAAACTACTAAAAAGGTTATTCCAAAAATCGTAGTAAAACTACAACTATTGGA
Organism: Allium fistulosum; assembly: GCA_030737815.1. Classification (NCBI taxonomy): domain Eukaryota; kingdom Viridiplantae; phylum Streptophyta; class Magnoliopsida; order Asparagales; family Amaryllidaceae; genus Allium; species Allium fistulosum. The sequence goes on along the minus strand of CM060908.1, from coordinate 75,785,693 downwards.
AACCCTATTATTTTAAATTACTTAAAAATCTAAATAATTACAATCACTCACCTGTGGTCCTAAGCTATTCCCTTTAGGTCTTCCCGGATCCAGTTGAGAGTATTAAAATATTTTATCTAAAAAGATTCTCTCCTTGGAAAATTATTTCTTTTAGGGTCCTTCCTGAAAAGGTGAACCCAAGCGGAGAAAATCTAAAATGAGAAAAATTGTTAGGTCTAGGGTCTTATTTATAGGGGTAGAAGTGGATCTCAGACCGTTTGATTTGGGAATTGAATAGGATGCAACCACGTCATAGGCTGAGTAGGAGCCATCGGATGGAAGCACGAAGTGACCAGATGAGCCAAAACAATGAAATAGACGTGTAAAAATCGCACCGCCTCAATAATGAAAAAACTGCACTTCATAAATAAAGGGGTCGACAGGGCTGTCGACCCTTCCTCCTCCTAGGTCGACCGACCGATCGACCTAAGGGTTGGTTAGGTCGACCCCCTGGTCGACCTAGCCCTTTATATATACATATATATATATATATATATATATATTCTTATTTGATTCTTGTTTGTCTCGTATCTTGTTCATAGTAGCTCGGATTTTGACGTTCTATGTATGGAAATTAACCAGAAAATTACCACGGACACAATGGTGCAACTCCCGTGGCTCAATTATGATAATTTCACAAAGTTATTATATCATTTCAGTAATTAATGAATTAATTATTATGGGTTAAATTTCGGGTTGTTACATTTTCTATATCGGCTGTAATCGGTATAATTCAACAACTTTTTTATGATGTTGTATAACAATCTTATTAGAAGTTTTGCTTAAGAAACATTGTGAATATTAATTTATAACAACCTTTTGTAGAAGTTGTTTTGCTCCTAACACTTTTTGAGGAAGCGTTCGCTACAAGAAAATGTTATAATTTTTAGTATGTTTACAATTGTTGAAAATATTATAATAACTAGTAATTTAAAAGTATTATTATTATTATTTTATTATTATCATTCTTAAATAATATAATTGAATGAATTTATATTATTTATAAATTATGAATTATTTTTCGTATTTCTTTATTTGCTTTTACTTATTTTTAAATAATATAATTAAATTAATTTATATTATATATAAATTATTAATAATTATATTTTACTATTTTATATTCTTTTAATTATATATCCCATAATAATATTGTCAAACTGTCATATATGTGATAATTTTATCTAACAATTGGGATATATGTCCTACATCAGCTACCAAAACAAAACTGAATTGTTGAAAGTATTCTCAAAAAAATTGTCTAAACTGTTTCCCCTGTGGTAAGAGTGTCCGGGGATGGCAACCCTTCTAGGTGGAGAGTGGGGTAGAGCCCTGTCAAGAAAATGGTATATCAAGTTTATATTTGAATTTGAATTCAAACGATAAACGACCACAATAGTTTCATCATATTTTAATTCTCCCTTATTTAAACAAATTATTCATTACCAAATGTAAATGATCAAAATACTAATTATAAAATATCATTTATCAAAACAATAATATTAATTATTAAAATTAATAACAAAATAAGGGAGATTAATTTAACATCATTATCTCCTAAAACGTTGTAAAATATTAATTTATAACAACATTTTTATGTTGTCTTACTTATATATTTTTAACAAATATTTTTTCTTAAAACTATCAAAATTATAATTAATAATTAATAATCAATGATTAGTAATTGATAATTAACAATTATTCATTCTTACTTATTTTTTTAATAATATATAACGGATAACTAATTTTTAATTATTATTAATTTGTAATTACTATTCAATAGTTAGTAGTAAACATTATATAATTACTATTAATAATCAATATTTAATAATGAATGTTGAAAATTTAATAATTAATAATTAATGATTCCTATTTAATAATTAAGAAGTAATAATTAATAATTAAGACTCATATTTAATATTTACTATCTAGTAGTTATTTTCTAATAATTAATTAACAATAATTATTCTTTAATAATTAAAAAGTAATGTTTATTATTTAGTATTTAAAATTTAATAATTATAATTGATAACAGTATATTTAATAGTATTTAAAAAAATTTAAAATTTTGAAAATATTTAAGATAAATTTGAATATATTTATAAAATTTAGAAACAAAATTTTGAAATTTTCATAAAATTTAAATTTAAGAAAATAAAACTTCAAAATATATTTAAAACTTTATAAAATATTCAAAATTTTAGAAAATTCCAAAATGCATAAAAAATAAAATTTTGAAAATTTTAAATATTACGTTGCAAATTATTACTTCCATACGCATCTAGAAGATTTCTTTTGTAACCATTTCCTTTGACATTACAAGTTTATTTTTAGCTTTAAATAATGAAAATTTTAAGTTCAAAACAAAAAATTTCCCTCCAATATGAAATTTTTATGGCCCCACCATGAACAATTTTCCCTCCACCCTTATTTTATATTACCTTCTCCCAACAACGCCCATATTCCTTTCCTCTTATGAATTCAAAATATGCCTCCAGATCCAAACTCCCTCAATCAAATCCCTAAGCCAAATCCAAATATCGCTCACTCAATAAAATCACTTAATGAAGTCAATAAAATCACCTCTTCCATTGTCAACAAATACAACCAAAGCCGAACTCCTTAACAATACATGTTTTCATGGTCTAATTGGGTCAGCATATGGAAATGGGTGACTAGGGTGGAAATTTGGGTGGTAGTGGTTGCGCGAGGTGAATATTATGGAGTTGTTGTCTGGTGGTTGAGAGATCAGTTTTAGTTTTGATTTGCTAGTGAAGTTTGGTGGTTGTGGTTGCGGAGGTTGTGCGTGGATGTAGTTGTATTAGATAAAGTTGGTTGCAGAAGGTGATGGGGAAGATGCAAGGTAATTTTCATACTGTGCTTTGCCTCGAATGATTTAGCATTAAAACACAAGGTTTTATATAAATTTGAATAAGATTAATGGGCTTTATATAAGTTAACAGATTCAAGCATAGGTTGTTTGTCCTACGTATATTTGAAAGCATTTTACATATACATGTTTGCATTTGTTTCAACCTAATTTTCGTTTATAACATATCTCCTTAAAAGAAAATGTCTTATATGTTGTTTATCATTCCTCGAGTTGTAGTTGCATTCAAATCACAATAAAAATGCACTTCATCAATACCTTGGAATTTTCTTTTTAGTTGAAAGTTATATTCTCAGTTCCAATATACACGCAACTATGCACAATTTCTATCAGCCATTACCAGAACCTGCACCCTAATGCACTAATATAGTTCACTGGCTAACCCTTAACTCATGCACTATAGATACCACTATCAATTAGGCACTAGTTTAATTGCATCATGGTAATCCAAATGAAAATAGTAGGACTAATTAGGTTGAAGTTGATAGGCTATCTCCATTACAGCAAGTCCCCACTCATTATATTACAAACCAATAGTTAAAGCAGCACATCGTAAATCTATATAGGAAGGGCTAGTATGTGTAGGTATAGAACGCATAGCTTGGGTGAATGCAATGGGTGAATATGTGGAATGGCATGCGCAGACTTGTTTCACCCTAAATTCTCATAGCGGATTAATAAACAAAATGCCATCATATGTCGTTGAGAGTAATCATGCTTAACTGAAGCCATCGTGTATAATTCAAGGTCATCAAGCGAAGAAGTAAAGTCATCGCATGCTATTGGGAGTCATCGTGCCTAATTGAAGCCATTGTGGGATGTCTTCCATAACCATCATGCTTAATGCTTAAAGCAATCATTATACATGGTATAAGAGCTATAATGAGGAATTCTACGAGACCTTCGTGTGCTATCTCAAAATGACAAACCAAGGCAATCAAACCGGTCTTGTGCTAACAAACCAATATATACTAAAATCCAACTGGCAAAATGTGATTACCGTAGGAGATTTGGCAAGGCCATGACATAGACTTTTTAAAGACATTATGGAGCGTTCCTTTACAGCTATCATAAAGAGTTTGTAGAGGAAATTTAGATAAATCCAAAACTTATCGTGGTAAGTTTTGTAAAGCTATCGCGACAAGCTATACACAGCTATCGCATGCTATCTTCAAAAGATAGACGAAAGTTATTGTGGGAAGTTCAAATATAGTAAGTATGCGCCATCCTCAAATGGTAAGTCAAGGCCATTGTGAAGTCATTATGAAACAACTTAATAGATCCTTAATGATAATTCCAAAGGTAATCATGAGCAGATGACACCTTAGGACCATCACAAAGCGATATAGGAAGAACCATCGTGAGTGATTAATAGGGCTATCATGACATGAAGAGCTAGAAGTCATCGTGTAGTGTTCCTATAAAACCTTCGTGACGAAAAGTATTGAGAGCTATCGTGAAACAATATGATAGAGCATTCGTGCAAAATTTCTTGGAATCATCATCAAATAAAGCACTAGGGCCATCATGAGGTAATTTGTTAGAATCAATATTGTGCAAAACATAAGTTCATCATGACGAATCAATGAAGAGCTATCATGGGATAAAAAGTTAGCACTTTTGGTCAACAAATTCTAGGGCAACTACAAGAAATTACATGAGAGCTTTTTATCCATGGTCCTTGCATGATAATGCACAATGGTCATCGTAAAGCAATTTCTGCAAGCCATTGTAAGGTCATCGCAACGAATAATTACATCATCCATTATGAAACCATCATAGATTTACTAAGTGAAGTCTACATGATTGATATGAGCTATCGCAAGATAAACTTGGATGTTGAAATAGGAAAAAAAGATGTTGTTATGGGCATTTCCTAAAGGCATCGCATAACAGTTACCACATGAATGCTGGTTCCTACCCGTGAAGATCAGTCTCCATCGTCCATTCATTCTAGGTGACATGTAGCACCAATCCAACTGCAGAAATCTTATATAAAGAAAGGGGTACCACCCGAAAGGGATGATTTTCTATAACAACCCTGGTTTGGAGATTACCTATCAATATTAAATTATAATGGTAATTATAATTTAATGTTGTAAATTAAATTAAAATTGGAGAAATTAAATTGTTTTTTTGGAATAAACAATAAAATTGGAATTAAATTGTGAAAATAAAGCTTAGAACTTTATCTTATTTTGTTTGGAGTGATAATAAATGGAATATTGGCTTTAAATAAAGAAAATGACTTTATTTTAAAGAAAATGCAATATTATATTAATTATTGCCCAATTGCTTCTTTTAATAGTTTTTAAAAGTAGTATTTGGTTTTTAAGGTATTTTATTTAAATAAAAAGGTGGAAATTAGTTTACTGTATTTTTGTTTTTAGGGTGAAGGAGGAAGAAGATAGCCTGTAAAATGAACGTATAGTATACTCCTTTTTCTCTCTTAGAAAAATATTTCAAACCATTTCCAAACTTAATTTATAGCCAAAACATATTTTTAAACCAATTTCCCCATTTTTAATTAAATAAAACACCGTAAAAATCAAATACTTCTTTTAAAAACTATTAAAAGAAGCAATTGGGCAATAATTAATATAATTATTGCATTTTCTCTAAAATAAAGTCATTTTTTTATTTAAAGCCCATATTCCATTTATTATCACTCCAAACAAAATAAAATAAAGTTCTAAGCTTTATTTTCACAATTTAATTCCAATTTTATTGTTTATTCCAAATAAACAATTTAATTTCTCCAATTTTAATTTAATTTACAATATTAAATTATAATTACCATTATAATTTAATATTGATAGGTAATCTCTAAACCAGGGTTGTTATAGATAAAAATCAAATACTTCCTTCAAAAACTATTAAAAGAAGCAATTGGGCAATAATTAATATAATTATTGCATTTTCTCTAAAATAAAGACATTTTTTTATTTAAAGCCCATATTCTATTTATTATCACTCCAAACAAAATAAAATAAAATTCTAAGCTTTATTTTCATAATTTAATTCCAATTTTATTGTTTATTCCAAATATATAATTTAATTTCTCCAATTTTAATTTAATTTACAGTATTAAATTATAATTACCATTATAATTTAATATTGATAGGTAATCTCCAAACCAGGGTTGTTACATTTTCTGACTTGACCTTCTTCTTCATTTTCATTTTTTTACCTTGTATAAGAAAAGCTTGAATAAAGGGCTTTAATTGCCGATCAAGCCATCTTAGATTTGCAACTATGTGTAGGAGGACTTGGATAGTAAACAAATTGCTATATGTCTTCTCAAGAATGCAAAGCTATCTCTCATCAACTTATGACTAGCATATTTGACGAGGTGTATAATCCTACTCAAATATTTCAAATTGTCTTGACCTAAATTTAGGACTAACACTAAAAGATGCTTTCATTAAGAGCTCGAACTCAAGGCCTTGAGAATTGATCAACAATGGCACTTACATAATGGGTAAATCAACCAAGAAAGCTGGAGTCCAACTACAAGAAGAAGCAATACACCATGTTCGTCTCGAAGACAGCTTGACCCCTACTTTGATACGGAAAATGCAGAAATAGGAAAACCATGTACACCTAAGGAGACACTGAAAGAGAAAGATGAACTTCAAGACATTAAGATGAAATTAGAATGTATGCACAAGCTTATTGAAGCATTTCACAAAAATATTCATCAAAGAGAGCAACGGAGATGGAAGTTGAGTCTCCACCCAAAAAAGCAATAGAGTCGAACCTAAGAAGTAAGAATGTCGGGAAGAGCAATTTAGGACCGCAAAAGAAGGAAGAAAGTCTCCTGACCCAAAAGCCAAGTAAAATCTCAAGATTACAAAATGCAAGCTTCGCTTTGCAAAAGCATTATAAGCTGAAGTGGGAGAATTATAAGGATGAAGACGCATATTTTAGGACTTAGCATAAAGATGACTAAAAGCGTGGTTGAATTGAAGAGAAAGTGAATGGTTGACCCTCAATTAAATAATAAATTTAGGGAAGCACCGTTCACCGAAAGAATTATGGTTGTACCGTTGCCCTCTTATGTAAAAATCTCGTCTATTAGATACGATGATACCATTGATCCAGATGACCACTTGATGGCATTCAAAAATCAAATTGATTGTACAATGCCTTGGGCATAGTGCGTTGAAAACTATTTCCGACGACGTTCTTCAAAGCAGCAACAAAATGGTACTAATGCTATAGAGAAAAGACAATTTACTCATGGAAGCAATTCTCTTACAAGTTTTCGGCTACTTTGAAGGATCTATAAATGATGCAAGCGTACTAGATGAAATCAAATAAAAACTAAGGGAATTGCTAATGGACTATTTGAAGCGATTTAATGCAAAATCTAACAAAGTGGAAAGGGTAAGTGATTATTAGAAATTGATGGTGGTCAAATTTAGTTGAATAAAAATTACACCATTGTGGAAAGAGCTATACGTACAAGGATGCAGAGTCCTGCAAATTTTCCACTTTGAAGCTGATAAGTTCGTGCAAATGGATGAAATATTTCAAAACAGGAGGAATTACGGGGAGAAGAGGAACTTTTCATCCTGAACAAAAAGAGAAGATGTGAAAATTTTCCAAGGCAAATGCTATTAAACTAAACTAGCCTATCTCCTATATACCTTATTACAACTTTAAATTTACAATGTTTATAAAAAAAACGTTGCAAAAAAGCCTTTTACAACTTCAGGTTACAACATTTTTAAAATAAATGTTGTAAAATATATTTTTACAAATGTTAAATACACAAATGTTGTAAAAAGGTTATTTTTTACCATGTTTGAATGACAAATATTGAAAAAAGGTGACATTTCTACAATTTTTGAATGAGAGACGATGTAAAAAAAGGAGTTTTCGACAACATTTTCTATGTTAGCTGTAATCAGTATTGCTCAACAACTTTTTTGTGAATGTTATGTAACAGCCTTATTTAGAAGTTTTGCTTAAAAACATTGTTAATACTAATCTATAACAACCTTTTGTAGATTATAAATGGTCAACACTTTCTGAGGAAACGTTCGCTATATGAAAATGTTAGTTTTGATTTTTAGGATGTTTACAATTTGTTCAAAATATTATAATAACTATTGTTGTTGTTGTTGTTGTTATTGTTGTTGTTGTTATTATTTTATTCTAATCATTCTTAAACAATATAATTGAATGAGTTTATATTATTTATAAATTATGAATTAGTATTTTTTTGGCAAAGCTAGTCGTGTTTTACAATGGCTCGTCCACTTTTATTACCAACAAATCAATTAATACAGGAGCAATGCAGCATGCCTCAACTGCTAATAAAGGAAATTACAAAACAAGAGTTAGGCAAGTGGTGCCTAAACTACTAAAGGACCTAAAGCTTTTCCTCCTTGAAAGAGGAGGAATCACTTCCATCAACCAAAGAATTGGGGCCTATCACATGCAAAAAATATGTGAAGAGAGTCACAATATTCGAATGGAAACCAGAATAATATAAATAATTTTTGTTTTTTTATTGTTTTCTTTGCTTTTATTTCTTTTTAAATAATATAATTAATTGAATTTATATTATTTATAAATTATTAATAATTATATTTTACTATTTTATTTTCTTTTAATTATATATCCCATAATAATATTGTCAAACCGTCATATACGTGACAATTTTATCCAACAATAGGGATATATCCTACATCAGCTACCAAAAGAAAACTGAATTGTGCAACGTATTTTTACAAAATTGTTTAAACATTTTTTCCCTATGATAGGGAAGGGGGTCCAAGGGTGGCAACCTGTTTAGGTGTGTTATGGGGCAGCGCCCAGTCCAAAAATGGTATATCTTGTTTATATTTGAATTTAAATTCAAACGTCAAACGACCACAATAGCTTCATCATATTTGAATTCTACGTTATTTAAAAAAATTATTCATTATGAAATGGAAATTATCAAAGTATTAATTATAAAATATTAATTATCAAAATAATAATATTAATTATTAAAACTAATAACAAAATCAGGGAGATTAATTTAATAATAGTTTCTCTTAAAACGTTGTAAAATATTGGTTTATAACAACTTTTAAAGTTGTCTTACTTATAATTTTTTAACAATTTTTTTTAAAAGCTGTCAAAATTATAATTGATAATTAATAATGAATGATTCGCAATTGATAAAAAACAATTATTAATTATTACTTGAATTTTTAATAATATATAATTAATAATTAATTTTTAATAATATATAATTAATAATTAATTTTTAATTATTATTAATCAGTAATTACTATTAAATAGTTAGTAACAAACATTATATAATTACTATTGATAATTAATATTTAATAATGAATATTGACTATTTGATAATTAATAATTAATGATTACTATTTAATAATTATGAAGTAATATTAATTAAGACTAATATTTAGTACTTACTGCTTAGTAATTAATTTCTAACAATTAATTATTAATATTTATTCTTTAATAATTAAGAAGCAGTGTTTATTATTTCGTATTTAATATTTAACAATTATAATTGATAATATTATTTAATATTTAGTATTTCAAAAAATTTAAAATTTAAAAAATTACTAAAATTTAAAAAAAAATTTCTATTCAGTCATTGACCAAGAAATATTCGGATAGATTGGACGAATCGAACATGAAAACTGTCAAGATAGAAAGCCTAAAGAGATGGCCCAAGAGTCCAGATACCAAGTACAAACACAGCCACGGGACGAAGATCAAGCCAACACAAGAAAGCAAGAACCCTAATCCAATATAGTACTGGATTAGTACCAACCTAACTTCATGGAGCGGTACAGATCCACGAAATCTTTTCCATTGTTGCCCCCACTCCTAATACATGCTCGTGATGATGCTAGAAGCCTACTTCATGTATTATTTTGTCATTCCTATGCAATTCACTGTCGATCTCCATGCGCGCTCAAAGTCAGCAATTTCGTTCTTCCATAGATCCATCATTTGGACATATAAATAAGCTAGTAATGGTGCAAACCACTATGAAATCATGAAGTTAACAACAAATTGAGCCAAGAAAAAAAGGGAAATACCATCCATATGAAGAAGTGATGGATCGGCACCGATCCAGGAGGTTGGATCGATATCGATCTGTGATTGTTGATGACCTATTTTCTTGGAGAGTTGGTCTACGATGTGAAAACCGATGTGGAGATCATAAGGGTGAGATATTACGCTTTCTGCATCTATAATAGAGGGGCGGGGCTCATTTTAATGGCTCATCTGGCTCTTGCTTTCCCTACTCTAATTTCCTGTAATCACTATGAGATTTGTACTGATCCGTAAAAACAACTGCCTGTAATCCGGTGATCTAATCCATAAAATCACTAAGTGGACGTGGGCCAAGATTAGCCGAACCATTATAAATTGCACTATGTTCTCTCCTACTCATTTTCTTTTAAATTTCTTCACCTTTTATTCTCTACTTAATCTTCAGGGTTTTTGTGCCATTTGTGGTTCAAACATTTTGGTGCTTTCACTGATAAATCCTTTTCTTAGGTTACTTGGATCCATCATCTACTATTAGATTTCATAGATCTAAGAGATATTTCCAATTTCCCAACCTTATAGTTCTACTATTCAGATTATCAGTAATCTAAAAGAAGTTATTCGCCATAGCCCCATCAAAGAGAGAATGTTGTTTACACTAAAAATTGGCACAAACACCAAATAGAGATTTGTAGAGGAATAAATGAAGAATAATAATTGTAAACAACCACCAAGCATAAGCATATAAGCAACCATTAAGCATCTTTAATTAATCTTTTCATTAATTAAATCTCTTTCTAATTATTAGAAAAATATTCATGTACTTATCTCAATGATATAAGTGTATTCACAGATCATTTCACTTTCAAAACTTAGAAAATGTTTCCATATATTAATATCAATAGTATAAATATGTTCACAAATCTATAAAGAATATTTAAAATTTTCAAAATCATAATAAATGGGTTAAAAGAAATTGTCATTTTTGTTTACTGTAAACCCAAACAACTTTTCCTTCGGTGTTAAGCATGGAAAGAATGTTTCCAAACCACCAAAATTATGAAAGATTATTTATCAAAATCAAATCTCATTACTTTTATAAAATTTCCTTTTTATAAACGCATTCCATATTTACAAGTCCTTTTATAAATCTCCAAAATAATTTATAAAACTCCTGTTATGAATCTCTAAAATTATTTATAAAACTCCTTTTATAAGTCTCTTAAATTATTTTAAGAAAAATCCTTTTATAAATCTCTTTCAAAAAATCTATTTATTAAACTCTATTACTTGACACGTTTCCAATATTGTAACTTACCTTATACCTTGCCTGGAAACTTTGCTTCTTGATCTCATAGATAGAGAATCAATCTACTCGGCTTTTAGTTCCAAGTATTAGACTATTAAATTTCAATTAATGACTGAATTTGTATATGGAAATAAGACTTCAAATACTTAACATCAATCTTCGATTTCAAACTTAAAACTATCCTTAAGATAACAATGAAGCTTTTGAAGTTGGTCTAATATTACCTCTCAAATCTTGATTAGACCGCATTCTTACCTTTAGGATAGGTAGAAGTCTACCTACCTCGAAGTTTAATACCAAGTATAAAACTCCTTAATTCCGATTGTTATTCATTTAAAACAAAGTGTTATAAACCAACTTTCTTTTCACTTTCCAAAACCTTTTACTATAACTAGAATATTATAGCCTTTTTAAAATTTCACTTAAAAATCCTTAAATTATTCCTTAAAATTTCGATATCAAATCTCCCTTGGAATCCTTGTTTAAAAAACACTTCTAATTTAAAAAGGAGAGATCTTTCCTTTATATACAAGTAAACATTTATTTTGTTATATCAAACAATTCTTTAAATCAAATGTATGAGTTTCAAACCTCTTTAGAATATTTTTAACAAATTTTAAAACTCCATTCAAATCATAACTTAAAAACCATCACCCATAAAAAAGAATTTGACTTTGAAAAGTAAACCCTTTCCCTTTAAATATGTTTAAGTATTTCAAAATAAACCTTTTAAATCTCAAATCTCTTTTAAAATACTTATACAACCTTTATAAACCATATTTGAAAAGAATTTATAAATAACTAAAATAGGTAACCTTTTATATCTACTAAAATCATAGATTTTCAAAACTGCACCTATAGCGACTGTTTGCACCAAAAATTGGTACAAACACCCAACAAAGATTTTGTAGAGAAATAAATGAAGAATAATAAATGAAAATAGACGAAACAAGCAATTAAATAACACAAAATAAGCAATAACAAGATCATAGTTATTCATAGTGGTTTGGCGTAGAAAGCCTACGTCCACTTTGAAGAAATAACTTTATTAATCACTTGAATTGCTAAGTGCAGAGAGATGGATCGGCTATGGTCCGTAGTTACAATGGAGTACAAAGGAAATAATAGCGTAAAAATCCCAAAAATGAACAATCAAGTCTATATTAATAGGGGAAGATGAAGAAATATCTTCTTGAAATTTTGGCAGCGGGGTCTCTAAATCCAGAAGAAGTCACAGTATCGATCGTGGGTCCCACATCACTTGCAATAATGATCAGCACCGATCGTCCTATCAGCTCCTTTTAGCATGCGATCAATATGGTGGGCTCCACTCTTCAATATATTGATGTTCCCTTCAAGTGTAATCGACTTGTGGATTTTGAGACATCGATTGTTTTCCACTAAGTTGAACTGTAATATCGAGACAGTACGATCCATAATTAGCGAATATGGATCGTACCCGACCCGTTTTTAGTAAATGGTATATTTTCATAATTTTATTGTTCTATTGAGTTTGTCTTCTGTTGTCACTTCGCCGTTGCTTCATATTATCATCTATGTCTGATCTCTGGGCTTCGTCATTGTTAATATAACTTGTCAGTCTTGATGATAGTCGAGTTTAACTTGACTAATCAGTTCTGTAACGACCCGATATTTTGGACCATTCGCATCCATTATAAGTGTATAGGTAGACACTCATGCCGGAGTTGAATTGCTCAAAATACCGCGTTGTTAATTTAAATTTGGCAAAACTGAACATATACAGTAAATAAATATAATCATAGATCACAGACACAGAGTAATAATTTGCAGCGGAAATAAAAAAAATAGTAGTTCATGAAGCTACTATATGAATATATAAGATACATCAAAGTTTACAACAGAAGAGTAATACGATACATCAGATACAAATCAGAATACATCACTGGAATCATCGAATACAGAAAGCAGAATATATGGCTGGATCTTCAAGCAAAGCTCCAACTTCAAAAGGTGAGTCTCGAATACTGGTACACTCAGTCTGACCCGAGCGTAAAGCAAAAACACAAGACACTCGAGTCAGGATTAACATTCTTATATTAATAAATCCAACTCAAGTGAAATAGCAATTGAAATATAAGTAACTCAAAGGATGTTTGGAATAACCATCCTTTAAGGATCCGTTAAACTATCTACTATGTAGTAGTGTACGATAAGTAGATAATGTCTATCAGTAATATAAAGATATCAAAATAGCGTTAAGTCATGGCCCATTCCACCCTTAACACATTTTTATTCCCACAAGCATATACAAGACCGTAGTTTCCCCAAAACCGGAAGTCACCAGAGGGCAATCCATATACTCAAGGTACAAAACAAATTCGTAGTGGTCGCGCATAAATGGAATACAAGTATGACAAGGCACATGAGGCTATACCCAAGGTAGTGATACTACCGTTCGCCTGATCCGGACTGGTGAGAACGCAACGCCGCAGCGCCCGCAACACCGTGAAACAACACTCCCAAAATCAAGGGTGCACCAATCGACAACAAGTATAAGTAGTTCGAAGAAGTGTGTCCACTTGAGGTATCAATCCTCCATTGGCCCGGCACAGCTCCTGTTTTAGTCATTTCCAATTTGACACAAGTGTCAAGGCTATCCATTATCGTTCACTTTCTTCAATCATCACGTACATCATTCCAACCACTTCATTCTGGATCATCACTCCGCGTATAGTTATTAAAGTGGTTTTCGGTTTAGATAGAGAGTATATCCATAACCGAATTCCGGTCTCTTTAATAACCTTCGAAATTATTTCACCGATTGGTCGTTTATTTATTTTCGAAAACCAAATCAATTTCAATTCAATTAGAATTCGTAAATCAATATTTCATTTGTCTTTCAAAACCAATTTCCATACTTTACGTTTCAAAACTTCCAAATTATCATTTCAAAATCTTATAATTCAATTTCAATCATTATTTAAAACAATTCAAAATTGATTCAAGTTTGTATATAAGTTTCATTCCGAAATCATTTAAATTAATTTAATTTAACATTCCAAATCAGTTTAACTTCATTTATCGATTCCATTCAATATTTGTTAAGTTACTCTATCATTCAAAACAATTTCTATTAAATTTCCAATTCGTTAAATCAATTCTTAAGTTCAACTTCATTAAATCAAAACTTACAATTTTGGATTAAATTCAATTCGTCAAATTCTTTCAATTACAAGTCTTACATTAATTCCAAAAATATCACATTTTCATTTCTTGTTAAAGAAATTCAATTTCACTTATTTACTTTCTTAAATAATTTTCCAAAACTTAATTAATAAAGAAAACTCAATTTTAATTATTACGAAGTAAAATTCACTTATTCCAAAATTCAATTTAATTTAATCATTAAATAATTCAATCTTATTAATTATTAAATCATTCAAACTTAATTATTAAATAATTTCAAAGTTTAATAATTCCAAACTTAATTATAATTTCAAACTTGATTATTAAATCATTTCAAAGTTTAATAATTTCAAACTGAATTCAATTTCAAACTTAATTCAATAATTTCTCAAATTAAACAACATTCGTTCATCAATTACCTTTTTAATATTTTATTTCATATTTTTAAATATTAACATTTTCCTTACATTAAAATGCAAATTTCAACTTCATTTCAAAACCATATTATTTATTCAAATAAAATCTTCGTTTATTTTTAAATCAAATTATTGACCAATCGGGTTTTATTTAATTTTCTATCCTAGGTCAAAGTTCAATTTGGGTATTTATCATTTCAACCTGATTCCAATTCAATTCAAAATCAAAGCATAACAAAGGGAACTTGCAGTGTGATAACTGGGATGGTGTCAAAGTAAATAAACAAGCAATAACAACAATCAATAACAATCCAATAATCAATTCAAATAATCCCGAAATAACCGTATTAACTCGCATTGTTATTTGTACGAATTAATATAATTATTTCTAGAATCTACACTATCATTTCATGTAGATTAAAGATTATTACATTACGGTTTTCACTTGTCATCTATTACAATTTCATCCATCATCAATTTAACAACATACATTCAGTGGTTCAAAGTGTAATTAAACAAATCCTACGTGTCAATACCTTTAACAGTTAAAGGGGTCATATTATACAAATGTCAGTAAATCAAATTTAACAATTAACTATTCTATATCAATTTCAATTGCATACTATTTATCATTTTAACATTAAAGATTTAACGTCCAATATAAACATCAACAATCAATCAATTATCAGTCAAACTGTATTATCATCGCATAAATAATTAACAGAAAATGGTGTCAGATGTCACAGGTGAACTGATACAGGTAATAGCATATATAACAGTGTAATTAACTAACAGCAGCATATTTAAATTGTCGTTTCAATTGAAATCAGATTTAATAAATAAAAGAACGTTAATCGTGAGTGAGTGCTCACCTTTCGAGGCTGGAGATATTTAACACTAAAATGAGTTACGAATCCAAGCGCGAATCTCGAAGTAAAGCTCGATGGACCCGGTTCGAAGATCAAAGCTGATAGATAGGAGTTGACGAAATCAAGTCAGAACAGGATTGATGAAGATAATTGGTACGAGTGACTTATATATAATTATATATAGCTATATATCAGGTCATATTCCAAGTCCAACATATATTAAAATAAGATAAATACATTATATTTGTATACAAATAAATTTAAACACATATTAACTAAATGTATATATATATATATAAATATTTCAAGTCATTGGTTTAACCAAACACATATATATTACATTCTTTTAAAATTTCATATATATATACGTCTTAAAATTTGTTACAAAAATCTATTCCAACATCATTCTTTTATATACTATAAAAACAGAACTCGGGCACGATATAATCTACATACATATATCATCAAATCAGATAAATAACTTAACATGCTACATATATGTGCAAACAATTACATGCATACCCAACTTATGTAATGCAGACTTATATAGCCTTAATATAATAACAAATATATATATATATCTAACTACATTAACTTATACAGTAAACTAGAAGGTGAAAGTCTATAAACCATTATATATACGACTTATCTACGAAAGAAGAACCAACATAAAATAATGTAGCTTTATAATATATATATTAGTGACAATACTTATAAATAACCAACCAACCCAACTATAACACGTATCCAGCTTAACCGGTTATCAAATAGCAAACAAAACTTATCATCATATATATATTTTCAGCAAAAGATAAACCAGATTCCAAAAATATAAAATAAAGTATACATGATATACTGACTCAAACATAACTTAGATTATATATAAACTAGGATGTATATATACTTAAAATTCTCAACAGGGATTTAAATAAACACCCTAAAATATTATGTAAAAACCTTATAAATATGACCAGCCGACTCTATACATAACCCAATGCATTTATAAACTTTATAACTTACAAATATTTCCTAATGATAATATATATACACGAATGACACTTTTAATACAACTCATAAGTGTTACATCACTAGTACTAAGTTATATATAAATTCTATGTATATAATAATCAATTATAAATCTACACATTACTCAACAGTTTTACAGGTTCATATAGACTGTCCTATATATAAAACCTTAGTTTGGTTTAGTTTTTTTTTTTATAAGCAGACAACCATCTTTTATAAAACTGCAATCCAAACGATCGCCAGGTACATATCAAAGTGCATATAGAATTTATATATTTATCATCGCTTCATACTGCTATAATATAATATGT
Source organism: Allium fistulosum (assembly GCA_030737815.1). NCBI lineage: Eukaryota > Viridiplantae > Streptophyta > Magnoliopsida > Asparagales > Amaryllidaceae > Allium > Allium fistulosum. Next base: position 75,768,636 of record CM060908.1, on the reverse strand, counting down.
AAACAACAATATAAAAAAAATAGAGCCATGCTCACTGTTTGCCAGGTACATCCCATACATACTTACATTTTAAAATCCATACTCAACACAATATTTATAAAATAGTATATACATTTCATATAATATAAATTAGCTTATAAGGTAAACGCTTAAAAAAACACCAAAGAAGAAAACAGATGCTGCTAACTCACATTCACATAAAAATCTTATTTTACTAACACATATAACCTAGTTGGCCAAATGCCATTATTTAAACTTACTATATAAATTAAACTGATATGCAACTTATGAACATAGTAATTTTATAGAAGGTAAACATACTTATATATATAGGCACGCTGGCCGATAGGAGAAGAGAAAGGCACGGCGATGGATGTTGCCGTCTCGGCCGCAGGCTGTGCTAGCTGTCGGAGGGAAAACGAGGCGCTAAGCGGAGTGGATCGGTGCTCAGGTTGAGCGAAGGTAGGGCGGTGGCAACGGTGGTGAGTTGGAGCATGGCATCGGTCATGGGAAAAGAGGTGGGAGGTGATGGATGGGTTTGCAGTGGGGTATCGTGGCAGGCGTACGGCGAAGCGGACGTGGATCTGAGCGTGAAAAAAAATGGTTGGGTCAGGGCGTGTGCTCGCGAGGCAGCGGCAGTGAGGCCAGAAGGGAAAGCTCGATGTAGGCGTGGCTTCAAATAGGAACTCGCGTGGATATGCTTTGCGTTCATATTTTTTTTTTAATATAAACAGGCAAGGTAGGGGAGAGGAGATGTGTGAGATGAGTCATGGCCAACATGAGAAAAGAAGGGAGGTGAACAACAGAGAGGAAAAATGACCAAGGAATTTCAACGAACCAAAATGTAAATTGTTTTTATGAACGAATCGGAAATGTAAATTTGAATAGATAGGAATGTTAAAAGCCTTAGTTAAATTCAAGGAATATTAATGTGTAGAACCGTTTGGGTTCATCAGGTACGAAAATCAAAGGACAAGAGGCCAAAAGACACAAATACAAATACCGATACGGTTACTGTTTCATGGCTTCCGCCACGTACCGAACGTCAAAACATAGAATTTAATATTCCGCAGAGATCAGCACAATGGGACGATCAAAACGGTATACAGATATCAGTGGTACGATCATCCGATAAAAATCGATATCGGTACCAGAATGTTGCTATTTTACAGAAAATAAAAATGACGGAGCAATAGATGTCCGAATTTGGAAAAATGACGAACTGATAATTTGCTCAGAAGATGGTTTAGAATTTTTCTATGTAAAAATATTTTGGTTTCGAAACATTTTATTTTCATCGCTTTTTTAACTGATTAAAATGAAGTAAATTTACGCGCGAAATAAACTTTCATATTTTCGGACGAAAATTTACCAGTTGCTATGTTTAACTAAACGCATTCCAAATATAAAATTTTTAATTCAAAATTTTATCGTTTAAAATTTCACAAAATTTCAACTAATTACGTTATTGAAACAGTTGAAATTTACGGGTCGTTACATTCTCCCCCACTCAAAACTTTTCGTCCCCGAAAAGGAACGAGGTAGGAGAATAGAAACAACCAGAAAGAAAACAGATTTGAAATACAAAATAACAATTAATTTAAACCATATAAATTCAAATTTAAATTAATTGATATTCAATAATTGATTTAATCCATTTGATTTCACTAAAATCAATCTCAACTATTTCTAAATTCATTATCTTATTATCCAGTTATCTTAAATTTACAATTTCTAAAACCATAAATTTGAATAGTCTTTTATTATAATCATTTTTATTTTCAATAGATTTAATCCTTTAATTCCAAATTATTATTAAATTTTATTTCACTTAATATATCTTATCACATATATTTAACCCAGATAAATTAATTTAAACCATAAAAGTTTTGATTTAAATTAAATTTACATCTATTAATTTCTTTTAAATTCAAGGTATTTTCATATGTTGATCAAATTTCAATTTATTAATTCTTTCAAAACAAATTTATTAATTCTTTCAAAACAAATTTATTTCATTATTAACTGAGTTTACTAATTATCCTATCTAACTCTATTAACATCTTTATAATTAAAATTTAGTGTATAACATTTATTATAAACACTCAAATTTCATTTATAAATTCAATTTATCTTATATATTATCCAATTACATATTCAACTTCTGAATGATTTTGGTAAGTCGTATTAGAATGCAGTTGAACAATATACAAATAAATTTTCCTAATTCAATTATTCAAATTTAAATATTTATTCCAAATTTAGTTTTATTTATAATTAAAATCATCCTTTAACAAAATTTAAGACTTAGATTTCCGATTAACTTTAAACAATTTAGAGATATATATAATATATTTATATCAAATCAAATTAAATTTTAAAATAAGATACCAAATATATATAAATCAAAATATACTGAAGAAATTCAAATCAAAAAAAAAAATTTTTTTTTTCTCTCAAAACAAAACCGTAGCAAAGCTACAGAATGGTTTCTCCACTTCGAAACTCGAAAATGAACATCGATGATGCGGCCGCCATCACCGAAATTATTTTCCAGCGACAAAGAGAAGAGCACTGATTTAATCAATTAAAATTCTTTGAAAACCATTTCTATTCGAAAATATTTCAATATATACTTTAAAATTTTAAAAACCAAAGTTCGAAATCACCGGAAACTAATAAATTCTCAAATTTATGAATTAAATTCATTTCAAATTCCAATCAATTTATAAACCATATTTATAAATTCATTTAGAACAATAAATGATAATCAAATATTATCATTTCAAACAAACAATTTAATTAACCTATTAAATTCCAGAAAATTTTACTTATATTCTCACAATATAATCAAACAAATTTATTTCATTTTCCAAATTTGAAACAATATTGTGTCAGTTTGCTCTGCTCAAGTGTTTTGGAAATCCTATCGATAGCGTTGATCAGACGAACCGATCGGAAACCCAAATCAACATCAACAACTCAAACAACACAGCATATATTAAAACATTTTTAAATATTAATTTGCAAATACACTTCTTTGCTCGACGATACAGGAATGAATTTTCAAAATAAGGATAGGGGTTCAAATTTGATGGACTTCAATCAAAGAGAAATTTGATTCGAAGATAGGTTTGAAACAAAAGATAAGATAATTCAATTACCACAATCGGGAGATGGGTAAGTTTATTTAATTCACGGGCAACCATAACCGGGTCGTCCGTAACTTCAAGAATAAGATCGATGCTGAATTCTGAGGTAAACCAACATCCAATCTCGAGAGATAGAATTCAGGTATAGAAGGTAATAAATAGCATCGTAAACCGAGGATACAGAAATCTTCGGTAAATCAATGCCTATTATAAAGGAGTTTTGCTCCTTTACGAATAATCCGAAGATTGGCGAGACCGCCGATCTATTATAGATATCATTCAAAATGGAGTTATGGGGTGCTCCAGAATTTGAAAGAAGACGAATAGTGAAGGATACGAATGAATTCCATAACCGAGGGGAACGTTCCAAAATTCAAAGGAATTGAGTCAAGGAAGAGATTGAAACTCGAATGAGAGTGATTCTGTAAATACATTTACCCTATATGTTAAGTTTTGCCTAGAGCTACCAAAGCTCTGATACCAACTGTAACGACCCGATATTTTGGACCATTCGCATCCATTATAAGTGTATAGGTAGACACTCATGCCGGAGTTGAATTGCTCAAAATACCGCGTTGTTAATTTAAATTTGGCAAAACTGAACATATACAGTAAATAAATATAATCATAGATCACAGACACAGAGTAATAATTTGCAGCGGAAATAAAAAAAATAGTAGTTCATGAAGCTACTATATGAATATATAAGATACATCAAAGTTTACAACAGAAGAGTAATACGATACATCAGATACAAATCAGAATACATCACTGGAATCATCGAATACAGAAAGCAGAATATATGGCTGGATCTTCAAGCAAAGCTCCAACTTCAAAAGGTGAGTCTCGAATACTGGTACACTCAGTCTGACCCGAGCGTAAAGCAAAAACACAAGACACTCGAGTCAGGATTAACATTCTTATATTAATAAATCCAACTCAAGTGAAATAGCAATTGAAATATAAGTAACTCAAAGGATGTTTGGAATAACCATCCTTTAAGGATCCGTTAAACTATCTACTATGTAGTAGTGTACGATAAGTAGATAATGTCTATCAGTAATATAAAGATATCAAAATAGCGTTAAGTCATGGCCCATTCCACCCTTAACACATTTTTATTCCCACAAGCATATACAAGACCGTAGTTTCCCCAAAACCGGAAGTCACCAGAGGGCAATCCATATACTCAAGGTACAAAACAAATTCGTAGTGGTCGCGCATAAATGGAATACAAGTATGACAAGGCACATGAGGCTATACCCAAGGTAGTGATACTACCGTTCGCCTGATCCGGACTGGTGAGAACGCAACGCCGCAGCGCCCGCAACACCGTGAAACAACACTCCCAAAATCAAGGGTGCACCAATCGACAACAAGTATAAGTAGTTCGAAGAAGTGTGTCCACTTGAGGTATCAATCCTCCATTGGCCCGGCACAGCTCCTGTTTTAGTCATTTCCAATTTGACACAAGTGTCAAGGCTATCCATTATCGTTCACTTTCTTCAATCATCACGTACATCATTCCAACCACTTCATTCTGGATCATCACTCCGCGTATAGTTATTAAAGTGGTTTTCGGTTTAGATAGAGAGTATATCCATAACCGAATTCCGGTCTCTTTAATAACCTTCGAAATTATTTCACCGATTGGTCGTTTATTTATTTTCGAAAACCAAATCAATTTCAATTCAATTAGAATTCGTAAATCAATATTTCATTTGTCTTTCAAAACCAATTTCCATACTTTACGTTTCAAAACTTCCAAATTATCATTTCAAAATCTTATAATTCAATTTCAATCATTATTTAAAACAATTCAAAATTGATTCAAGTTTGTATATAAGTTTCATTCCGAAATCATTTAAATTAATTTAATTTAACATTCCAAATCAGTTTAACTTCATTTATCGATTCCATTCAATATTCGTTAAGTTACTCTATCATTCAAAACAATTTCTATTAAATTTCCAATTCGTTAAATCAATTCTTAAGTTCAACTTCATTAAATCAAAACTTACAATTTTGGATTAAATTCAATTCGTCAAATTCTTTCAATTACAAGTCTTACATTAATTCCAAAAATATCACATTTTCATTTCTTGTTAAAGAAATTCAATTTCACTTATTTACTTTCTTAAATAATTTTCCAAAACTTAATTAATAAAGAAAACTCAATTTTAATTATTACGAAGTAAAATTCACTTATTCCAAAATTCAATTTAATTTAATCATTAAATAATTCAATCTTATTAATTATTAAATCATTCAAACTTAATTATTAAATAATTTCAAAGTTTAATAATTCCAAACTTAATTATAATTTCAAACTTGATTATTAAATCATTTCAAAGTTTAATAATTTCAAACTGAATTCAATTTCAAACTTAATTCAATAATTTCTCAAATTAAACAACATTCGTTCATCAATTACCTTTTTAATATTTTATTTCATATTTTTAAATATTAACATTTTCCTTACATTAAAATGCAAATTTCAACTTCATTTCAAAACCATATTATTTATTCAAATAAAATCTTCGTTTATTTTTAAATCAAATTATTGACCAATCGGGTTTTATTTAATTTTCTATCCTAGGTCAAAGTTCAATTTGGGTATTTATCATTTCAACCTGATTCCAATTCAATTCAAAATCAAAGCATAACAAAGGGAACTTGCAGTGTGATAACTGGGATGGTGTCAAAGTAAATAAACAAGCAATAACAACAATCAATAACAATCCAATAATCAATTCAAATAATCCCGAAATAACCGTATTAACTCGCATTGTTATTTGTACGAATTAATATAATTATTTCTAGAATCTACACTATCATTTCATGTAGATTAAAGATTATTACATTACGGTTTTCACTTGTCATCTATTACAATTTCATCCATCATCAATTTAACAACATACATTCAGTGGTTCAAAGTGTAATTAAACAAATCCTACGTGTCAATACCTTTAACAGTTAAAGGGGTCATATTATACAAATGTCAGTAAATCAAATTTAACAATTAACTATTCTATATCAATTTCAATTGCATACTATTTATCATTTTAACATTAAAGATTTAACGTCCAATATAAACATCAACAATCAATCAATTATCAGTCAAACTGTATTATCATCGCATAAATAATTAACAGAAAATGGTGTCAGATGTCACAGGTGAACTGATACAGGTAATAGCATATATAACAGTGTAATTAACTAACAGCAGCATATTTAAATTGTCGTTTCAATTGAAATCAGATTTAATAAATAAAAGAACGTTAATCGTGAGTGAGTGCTCACCTTTCGAGGCTGGAGATATTTAACACTGAAATGAGTTACGAATCCAAGCGCGAATCTCGAAGTAAAGCTCGATGGACCCGGTTCGAAGATCAAAGCTGATAGATAGGAGTTGACGAAATCAAGTCAGAACAGGATTGATGAAGATAATTGGTACGAGTGACTTATATATAATTATATATAGCTATATATCAGGTCATATTCCAAGTCCAACATATATTAAAATAAGATAAATACATTATATTTGTATACAAATAAATTTAAACACATATTAACTAAATGTATATATATATATATATAAATATTTCAAGTCATTGGTTTAACCAAACACATATATATTACATTCTTTTAAAATTTCATATATATATACGTCTTAAAATTTGTTACAAAAATCTATTCCAACATCATTCTTTTATATACTATAAAAACAGAACTCGGGCACGATATAATCTACATACATATATCATCAAATCAGATAAATAACTTAACATGCTACATATATGTGCAAACAATTACATGCATACCCAACTTATGTAATGCAGACTTATATAGCCTTAATATAATAACAAATATATATATATATATCTAACTACATTAACTTATACAGTAAACTAGAAGGTGAAAGTCTATAAACCATTATATATACGACTTATCTACGAAAGAAGAACCAACATAAAATAATGTAGCTTTATAATATATATATTAGTGACAATACTTATAAATAACCAACCAACCCAACTATAACACGTATCCAGCTTAACCGGTTATCAAATAGCAAACAAAACTTATCATCATATATATATTTTCAGCAAAAGATAAACCAGATTCCAAAAATATAAAATAAAGTATACATGATATACTGACTCAAACATAACTTAGATTATATATAAACTAGGATGTATATATACTTAAAATTCTCAACAGGGATTTAAATAAACACCCTAAAATATTATGTAAAAACCTTATAAATATGACCAGCCGACCCTATACATAACCCAATGCATTTATAAACTTTATAACTTACAAATATTTCCTAATGATAATATATATACACGAATGACACTTTTAATACAACTCATAAGTGTTACATCACTAGTACTAAGTTATATATAAATTCTATGTATATAATAATCAATTATAAATCTACACATTACTCAACAGTTTTACAGGTTCATATAGACTGTCCTATATATAAAACCTTAGTTTGGTTTAGTTTTTTTTTTATAAGCAGACAACCATCTTTTATAAAACTGCAATCCAAACGATCGCCAGGTACATATCAAAGTGCATATAGAATTTATATATTTATCATCGCTTCATACTGCTATAATATAATATGTAAACAACAATATAAAAAAAAACAGAGCCATGCTCACTGTTTGCCAGGTACATCCCATACATACTTACATTTTAAAATCCATACTCAACACAATATTTATAAAATAGTATATACATTTCATATAATATAAATTAGCTTATAAGGTAAACGCTTAAAAAAACACCAAAGAAGAAAACAGATGCTGCTAACTCACATTCACATAAAAATCTTATTTTACTAACACATATAACCTAGTTGGCCAAATGCCATTATTTAAACTTACTATATAAATTAAACTGATATGCAACTTATGAACATAGTAATTTTATAGAAGGTAAACATACTTATATATATAGGCACGCTGGCCGATAGGAGAAGAGAAAGGCACGGCGATGGATGTTGCCGTCTCGGCCGCAGGCTGTGCTAGCTGTCGGAGGGAAAACGAGGCGCTAAGCGGAGTGGATCGGTGCTCAGGTTGAGCGAAGGTAGGGCGGTGGCAACGGTGGTGAGTTGGAGCATGGCATCGGTCATGGGAAAAGAGGTGGGAGGTGATGGATGGGTTTGCAGTGGGGTATCGTGGCAGGCGTACGGCGAAGCGGACGTGGATCTGAGCGTGAAAAAAAATGGTTGGGTCAGGGCGTGTGCTCGCGAGGCAGCGGCAGTGAGGCCAGAAGGGAAAGCTCGATGTAGGCGTGGCTTCAAATGGGAACTCGCGTGGATATGCTTTGCGTTCATATTTTTTTTTTTAATATAAACAAGCAAGGTAGGGGAGAGGAGATGTGTGAGATGAGTCATGGCCAACATGAGAAAAGAAGGGAGGTGAACAACAGAGAGGAAAAATGACCAAGGAATTTCAACGAACCAAAATGTAAATTGTTTTTATGAACGAATCGGAAATGTAAATTTGAATAGATAGGAATGTTAAAAGCCTTAGTTAAATTCAAGGAATATTAATGTGTAGAACCGTTTGGGTTCATCAGGTACGAAAATCAAAGGACAAGAGGCCAAAAGACACAAATACAAATACCGATACGGTTACTGTTTCATGGCTTCCGCCACGTACCGAACGTCAAAACATAGAATTTAATATTCCGCAGAGATCAGCACAATGGGACGATCAAAACGGTATACAGATATCAGTGGTACGATCATCCGATAAAAATCGATATCGGTACCAGAATGTTGCTATTTTACAGAAAATAAGAACGACGGAGCAATAGATGTCCGAATTTGGAAAAATGACGAACTGATAATTTGCTCAGAAGATGGTTTAGAATTTTTCTATGTAAAAATATTTTGGTTTCGAAACATTTTATTTTCATCGCTTTTTTAACTGATTAAAATGAAGTAAATTTACGCGCGAAATAAACTTTCATATTTTCGGACGAAAATTTACCAGTTGCTATGTTTAACTAAACGCATTCCAAATATAAAATTTTTAATTCAAAATTTTATCGTTTAAAATTTCACAAAATTTCAACTAATTACGTTATTGAAACAGTTGAAATTTACGGGTCGTTACAAGTTCGAATATAGCCGGGCCAAAAGGCTGGATAACACTTGCCCTCTAAAGTACGTCTTATTTCAACATGATGTGCTTTGATTTAATGCAAATTAGAGTCGTCGGAAAGGAATCTATCCAGTTTTCTGAACAGTAGTCATCCTCTCGATGAATTACTTTCCCTGAAGATTCGCTTCTCTTTCTATTTGGCATGACAATTAATTGATTTCCAATAGTATAAATTCCGTGTGACGCCTTGATTATGATTATTTAAGTCTTTGTTTCAGTGAATCCGCAGGCCGCGGCTGACTGGTTCAAATTTTCCTTCAATTAATACAAGTGAGAACTGAATTTCTGTCGATTTCAAGAAATCGAAATTTTTTAGGACATACACTAACAATTATATGTATTCATCCTTGACTCCCGATCATGATTACATGTTCACGGGTCATTGTCAACTTTCTGCATATGTTCATCTTCTTTTTTTTAGATGGATCGCATGAATCCATCATGTAAATGGATCTTACTTGATCCATTTTTAATATGGATCGCATGAATCCATCAAGTAAATTGGTCATACTTGATCCATTTTTAATATGAATCGGGTTAAATTCATTTGTGATTGGATCATGTTCGATCGTCCTCCCCTCTCTCTTTTTTTAACCCGAGAAAGAAGATGATGGATCATTCCAAAGACATTAGTTTTGGATCATACATGATCCAAGTATATGTTGAACGAACCAATTGCACTGCGTATTAAAGAAAAGGATCGGCATACATCCATTATGGAACGATCGCACCCGATCGTTTCTTGATTTGGCCATTTAGTTAAATTATGGGCTTTGTTGGTTCGGCCCACTCTTAAGTATAAATATGGAACATTTAATCATTTTTCATTTCTTCGATTTATTTTCCATCATGCCATCCAAACCAAAAGAGAAAAACTCATCTTCATCTTCTCCTTCATCATCGATCTACTGAGCTCCTCGATACATCTCAACACTTTTCACGTAACCATCTTCATATGTCAATCTGACTCCATGCTCATCAACCATCGCCGCGACCACCTCTTCTAGATCTCATCCTTAGATCCACCGATTCGCTTTGCAACCGAAACCAAATTTCCTTCGTCTTCCACTTTTATACATAGGTAGGTTCGATTTTTTTTGTATGTTTCGATTTCTATGATGAGACATTTGGGGTCAACTTGAGTTGGTCGAAGTGAGTTATGTCGTTGCGATGGCATTTATATTTTAAAATGGCAGATGACAACAAGGTTTTGGGGATGTGATGGAGCAATTGAAACAATCATGGTTGTACCAATCATTTGCTTTAGTGGTTGAGGGGGCATTCGAAGTAAAATTCTAGCAATGATGGCTTAATGCTGAACATGATGTTGAGATTGGGTGGAATGCGTTTGTTTGAGGTCAAAGGTGGAAGAACTATTTTATCTGATCATTACTGGAGTTCTAATATGTGGACTGTTAATGATGGTTTCTAAGAAATCGGTGTGGTATCCACATTGATTTAAAAATATAGCATAAGGGAATGAAATGGAGTTCAATCAATCATTTTGATGAATTGGTACTTGAAAAAAATAAAGAGAAATTGGACCAATCGTTTTCTGGTAGAGTTTTGGTCGATCGCTTTTTGGATCGGTGCTTGGAGATTTTTGGACTTAACAAATTGGGTGGAATAAAATGGATCAGTCACAGCACATTTTGGATCGGTTGTTGGTTTAACTTCGACAAACACACTTAAACCATCAAATCTTATTTTGAACTTAGTGATGAGCTTCAACCTTGAACAGTTGAATGGATGTACATTACTTTTATATGAAATGGATTGCATATTCAGACGTATATGACAATCGAACTATGGAACGAACTTGACTAATCTCCTGCATATTTATATTTGTTGCCTATGCCTTGGACAAATTTTTGAAGCTCATCCACTTCTAAACGCACAATTCAAACTTCAACATGCCAACAATTGATCCTGATGTGCAGACTGAATCCTTTGCCAATGACGTAGAGAATCGGTTGAGACGGTCAGCAATGACGGTCATTCCGATCAAACCCCAGAGTCTTTTCACAGTTGTAGTCTTTAATTCTGAACTGCTTTTCACTGCATTGCACGACACAACACCACTTTGCACTAGCACAAACTTTGCATGGGAGAACAGGTTATTTTTTCTACTAATGATTATCTACTGAGTTTAGTAGTCATGGGTTCCAGATGCTTGGAGCGTTTAGCTGCCATGTCTTCTGGATAGCCTTCACGGCACAACAATATTGGTGCTGAATCAAGCTCCGCAACTACTTTCGATAGACTCTTCCCCGAACATCAAGCCGAACAATCGGAAAGTTCCTGTCCATTACTCGACCATTTCTCTATCGTTCCTGTCCTTCCAGTAGAAGTAATAGATCGTGCTCCCAACATGTAGAAGACGCAATATTTTTGGAAGATCCGGAGGATACTAAGGCTTCAAAAATTAATAAAGCCTCTATTCATAGAATTTGTGCTAGAAAGGGGATTCCGTTCGACGACATGCTGGTCCCGACTCAAAATGACAGAGCTCATAAGCTCCCAAAGGGGTTCACTACATGTAATAAGTTCATATGTTGGGCAGGATGTTTCCCACCCTTCAACTTGTTTATCCAAGAGATGCTACCCCACATGAGTTAACACCGACATAACTGCATCTAAATGGCTATGCCTTGCTTAACTGTACCTATATGGCGTTCATGGAGTTTTTATTCCATCCTCCAACTCTTGATGATATTCGATTTCTTTTCACCTTCAAGCGATGAAAGGGAAGCCTTTCGTTCACATTTCTTAAGTCGGCCAAGAAGTGCCAAATCCGACTGGTACTTGGAACAAGTTGAGCGCTTTCAAAAGCGAGTGGTTCTATATTCGCTGCCCGCCCGACTTTTCCAGACGGTGGTTAGAAGGACGTAAGTATTACTCCTTGCTTAATTTCTTAAGTGGTTGTATAAAGGTCTTATCTTGAACTAAGCTACTTTTCTGGTTTGTGCAGGCTCTTATTTACGAATTGATGGAAAACAATACATAGACATGGTCTTGGCTCTCAAAAGTGTTCCATGAAAAGATAAAGACATCGAGAATCTTCTTACTGATAAACGCCTTATTACCTATTGTCTGATGGTAGAGGGTCGTAGCATATGGCTACCGATCGCTGCTAGATTTACAGTGACTGAGAAACGGGATGCGGATGATGATGAAGGCCATCAAGCCGATCCCATCGTGCTCCCAGTTGATGGGACTCACGAAGTTACCAATAACGATGTAACAGGAGATGAGGGTGACGACTACGATGGTGATGACGTGGGTTCTAGTTTCGGGGTTGTGGTTGGATCCTCGTAAATCCCACAACCCTCCGCTCTTGAAAAAGGAAAAAGGAAGAAACTCTTTTGTAGGTTCCCTAAGAGTCTCCTCTTCAAATAGCCCAAGCTATCCATCACTCCTCAGGTTATTCCAGATTAGCCGCTTCTCAACTTATAGAGCACTTAGATGAAACATTTGAGGCATTATCTGATCTTTTGATACCGGATGACACTGATACCTTTCATTTTACTGACATGAGCGTCGGTGGATCAGAGTCTCCTTCCAAAGCTAGGGCTGGAATCCCTTCTACCCTTGAGGGAGAGGTTACTCCCACCAGTAAAGCCTTAATACCTGGTCCGTTAGGGAGACACAAAGGTAATACATTCGCATGCACTTCACAATATTGCATTGCACTTATCTTGTGTCCTTCAATACTCAAAGTTGACCCACTTTGTTTTTCTTTGCATAAACAATGGTGAGGAAGAAGGATATGTTACCACCAAGGTAGTAGTCGTGAATATGACTCTAGCTATCACTCCAGCCAGGTCTAGATATCCTCCTCCTAAAAGTTCTAAAAGGAAAAAGATCGCCGTGACGACCTTCTTCCTATTGATACCTCTCGTGGTCCCCCTCCCACTTTAGTTTCTTCACAGTCTGTTGTCCCATCTCATCCTTAGCGACCCAACGATCGCTGGCATCATAGTGAGCATGATGTTCACTAACAAAGGCCAGGCAAAGAAAGCGTTAACACCCAAGTTATCACTGAAGATCAACAAATCGATGTCGCTACTCGTATGGCCCAACTTAAGTCAGATTCTCCAAATGTATGTGTTGAAGGATTTCTCTTTATACCTAATCTTAAGAAAGTTCTTGAAAAGGTCCAACAAATGACTATGGATTGTGTGAATGATATCCACAAGCAGTATAATGAGTGGATGAAAGCAGCAGAAAGGATTTCTAAAGTATTTTGGAAGAGAGCAGCAGAGATTGAGAAATTAAAATGCCAAGACGCATAGGACAAGCAGATCATCGAAACTCTAACCAATGAGTTAGAGTCTTCAAGGAGATAACAAGCAGAAGCCAAGAAAAAAAGGTAGAAACGAGCATCAAGGCACTTGAGGAGTAGGAAGCCAGGCACTTGGCTGAGGTTGAACCGCTTCATCATCAAAACCATAAACTGGTGTTAGAAAGGGATGCGGCCCAAAAAAGTGCAGCTGAATACAAAATTAATTTGAAGACTCCAAAGATAAAGAGGAAGCGCTGAAAATCGGCCAGGATGCCTTTGATGAATTAGTTACCATCAGACTTGAAAGAGATGCATGTGTTAAAAAGGCCAAAGACATTGATGCCCTCATTAAACGAGAAGTGGAGGCCGCGGAAGAAAAGGCCAGGAAGGAGGTTATGGAAGAACTAGATCCACTGCTTATACTTTACAATGCCAACGTCCTGAAGCATAGAAACTTGGAGTGGCTTCGGGGTGACTAACCTGACCATCTTGTACGTGCTTGGGAGCATCTTGTTCAGGAGGAGAAAAAGGTTCTCAGCATTGAGGAAATCGATATGATGAGGCTGGAAGGCAAAATTCTATTGGGTGACGAACCTAAGGTTTTACATGAAACCTATCTTATACTCCAAAAAGAGCACGCCACAACCTCTCAACATGAAGTTGGTGATGTTTCGGATCCGTGTCGCATAATATCGTAGATGACTACGATCCGGTGACCGAAGCTATTCCCAGTACCACTGTGAAATCTTCTATCGAGCCTGATTACAATCTGAAGAATCCCCATATTGATACATCTAGTGGGCTCTCCCTGTGACATCCCGGAATTTCTGACAATATCAATTTAATAATCTACATTTAAAATTAAATTGATTTGATAATATATGTAAATTAAATATGAATTGATTTAATAATTCTTCTTTTAATAAACATTTAAATTTTGAATTGATCTTTTAAAAGCTAATAAATTGTTCTCTATTTATAATGAATATATATTTGTATATATTGTAGATAGGAGAGCTTCGTTTTAAATTTAACTAATAAATTTATGTTTCAAATTCTAATATACATTTTAGTGATTTGGAAATTAGGATTTATTTAATATTTAACTTTTAAAGCTATTTAATAAACAACTATATGGGTTTAAATACTTAAGATAAAAGTTTAATAGTTTGAAAACTTATTCTAGCTTTAGTTTAGATTTAAATTTATTAACAAAAAGATTTGTTCTATTTTTCTTTATATAGCTTGATAAAAATATGATTTAAAATATATTTAAGTTTAAATACAAATTTGTCAAATGATACTTTAGTATATATCTTATAAAATAAGTAGTTTATAGTAAAGCAGATAATTTCTTTTATAAATCGGTTCAAATTAATAAATGTGTTATTTTTAAAAAAAAAATACTATTAATAAATAAAAATGTACTTACAAAATAGATAAAATAAAATAAATATATATATAGGAATATACAAGACTAAATAAATCTTAAAAATATCGAAATAAAAGTATAAATCAATTATATGGTTATAAACATAAGTATAAATGTATAAACATAAGAAACTATGATAAACACTTAATTTAAAATTTATAACATGACTTAAACAAAAGGATATGAATGTAAGGTAGGATGCAAGACAAGAATTAACAAAGTAAAAATGTGTATGCATGTAACCTGTACATAGTATGCAAGGTAAAAATAAACAAAGTTTAAAGGAATATCTATGTATCTATAGATAAGAAAAGTATTGAAAAGAAAAAATCAAATAGTAGCAAGCCTGTAAACAAGATAAGGAACCAAGACTGAAAGGACATCATCTCAGCATAAACTTAAGTCAACTAGAGATGTTTAAAAATCATTGCCGTGTTTACAAATCTCTGGCAAAGATAAAAAAAAAAGAACAAAAGAAAACAAGTGTGTCCAAGTATGTTCAAATAAATATAGAAAGCATGCAGGCTTGGGAAATAAGACATTAAAAATACTTTTAAAATATGTATAGGTTGGATAACTATGTAGATGGTACAATAGTAATAAATGCTAGCCACAATATGTATATATCAGCCTCCTTAAGAAATAAAAATCTCTGACCATAATTAATAAAATTTTGTACAAACAAATAAACAATCTTGTAAACACTTATCCATATATCATATCTTCCAGTTCATTTCGTTTATCAAAAATAAGCAAACCAGAAGAAAAAATAAGTGAGCACTTCCATTTTTACAAACTCATTCCAATCAGTGATCAACCTCTCTTCAAACCAGAAAACTAAATTCTTCAACCTGTTATTCAATTCTAGAATCAAACCATTTACCTAAATCTGTCACTCTTTTCAAATCAAAACAATTTAAACCTGCATGCATTTTAAACCTGTTCTTTGCAAACCCGAGAAGTTATCAAAGAATATTCCAGTTCAACACTCAAGCTTTAAGGTTTAAGGCTGTTTCAAACTTGGTTCTGGTGCTCTGTTCTTCATTCCAGAGAACTGGTGAGTAACATCATTTTTAAAAGTTTAAATTCATAAATCTAGTTGCATGATTAAAGATCTGGAATGAGAATGTTTTGTGTATATATATTTCTGTACATATATATGGATATCTGGATGTTGTGCATGTTTGTTTCCATCTGATATCACTCTGATTGAGTTCCAGACACAAGTTTTGTTTAAAAATCCTTAATCTCTTGACCTTGTCTTGGTTAGGATTTAAGTTATAAATAAAAACTGTTTGTTTAACCATAGACTTAGTTTTAAAATTTTATTCAAGTTAAAATAAACTCAAAATATATCTGGAAACTAAATTGAACAGGAAAAATTTAAATTATGTTAAAATTAAAACATTCTAAATCATTGTTTCAGGTATGTGATCTGAAACATTAATTAAAATCAAGATTTTTGGAAGTAAAACCATAGATTTTAGATTGGGTTCGAACATGTAGTTTGAGTTTGATCAGTTTGGGTGTTTTGAGTCGCCTCTGGCGATCAAGTTGATCGGAAGATCCATGGTCGTTCCTGCTGGTAGAGGAGTGATCTGGGGTCGCTAGAAAATTGGTAGGAAGTTGATCAGAGCTGTGTGGCGACGCTGGTTGATCGAGGAAGTCTGGAGCCCTAGTTTTTGTTGTGTCTGTTGCTTTGGATCGTTTCGCCTGCTCGGTTGATCGAGTTCAACCAAACTCGATGGGATGCTAGCAGGGACGAAGATGAAGACTTCGCCGGAGTTATACGATCTCAGATGATTGGAGGCTCGAGAACGAAGGCGATTCCAGGTGATGTTTTGTTCCAGTTTTTAGGGTAGTAGGCTCGATTTTGAATTTCGAGATTTTGTTGAAGTTGGATGATCGGAAATGGATGTGGGTAGGAACGTTGACTTGATCGACGACGTGGGGACAGTTGGAGATGATCGCTGGCGACGTACACGTGCACGTGCACGTTTTTTTTTTCTCGACTCTGACATTTTGGGGAAGTTTGAATTAAAGATTATAACCCTAGTTTTGTTGTTCATCTGGAAATTTAATCACCGCAACTCCTATGTTTGATCGAATTGTTCCAGATTTAAGTGGATGATGGATGGAGTAGCGTGGGAAAGTTCGTGGCCGGAGGCGTAGGTTTGTTGATGATCGGAATTTAGAGTTTTGCGGCAGATTCCAGTTCGACATCTTTCCCAGTTTCGAGCTCGGTGCTCGATTTTTATTTTTGGTTTCTGCTATCAATTGGATGGTCGGATTTGGGTTGAATGATGATCGCCGATTTGCGCAAAGGGTCGCGAGTGATCGGAAGTGAGGGCGGCGGTGGTGCAGGTGCACGAGGTTATTGGAGTATCAGCTGTTTGTTTTGGGGATGAAGGGTTGCTCGAGACTTGCTTCGGGTTGGGTTGAGTTTTTGCTCGAAGTGTATCAGGGGTTGTCTCGGGATAATATTTGTTTACAGGCTTCTATAACCTGACAGTTTCAAAATTTAAATTCAATTTTAAATTTTGAATGTAAGTTTAAACAAGTTTAACTAAATTTAAAAATAGGAATCCAAAACTGAATTTTGTATCCTAGTTTTAAATTTGAATTAAGTTATAAATTTAATTCTTTAACAATTTTTAAATGTTAAGTGCATTTTAAATAATTTGAATTTAAAAATGAAATTTAAAAAGAGTGGTTTAAAGGTAAAATTGAGTTAAAAATGTTTTGTTAAAGATAATTCAATTTATAAGTAAGAGTAAAGTTTTATCTTAAATTAAATTAATAGGATGATTAAATGGATAAAGATTGGATGTTAATTAATGATTAGAATTAATTAATCAAGTAATTAAAAGTTAATTAAGTTACACTTAGAACTTAAATTAATAATTACAGGTTAATTAATGGGTTATTAAAGATAAATTGACTTGTAATCAAAAATGATTTATCTAAGTTTAATTACTTAAAGGGAAGAAATTAAAGAATTATTGATAGTTAATGAGGATTATTAACTTGAGATTTTTAAACAATTAATTTAAGATAATCATTTGTAAAAATTGATTTAGTAAAATTACTTAATGAAAGTAATTAAGAAATTAATTACTTAATGTAATAAATTGGGTTTAATGTGATATATTGAAGTTAATTAATTAAGTTAATTAATTTAATCGCTTTGGAATTTGATAAGCAATTACTTAATGTAATTAATGAAGTAAAGTAATAAATGGTAATTACTGTATGTAATTAATTGAAGATGATTTAATAATGATAGTAATTTGTGTAATTAATCAAGGGATTAATTGAGATAATTAATTAAAGGAGTAATTAATTTATTAAGTGAAGTAATTAAGAGTAGTTAATTACTGAATGGGATTAATCGAGACTGATTAATAAATGTGGTTTAGTAAAGATTAATTACTTAATGTAATTAATTTAAATGGAATAATTAAATCAAAATGTAATTAAGGATCATGAATGTGTATGATTAATGATGTAATTAAGAATGGATTTATTAAAACTAATTAATCAATAATAAGTGATTTTGAGTAATTAATTAATTGTAATTAATTAAGGATAAATGTAATTAATTATGGTTAATTAATAAAAAGAGTAATTAAAGGTTAATTACTGTTTTTGGTTAAAGATAATTAATTTGTGAAATTAATTGAAAGATAATTACTGGAATGTAATTAAAAGATAATTAATCCAGGATGATTAATTAAGATGGAAATCTAGAGAATGATTTATTAATTGATTTGTAATTAATTAATGGTTAAGTAAGCAGGATTTATAGAATGAAGAAATTAATTTAATTTACTTTAAATTAATTAGAGATAAGAAATTAATTTAATTCATTTTAAATTAATTTTAAATGATGTGTTTATGAATCATTGCTTATGTATTGATGGATGATATTGATTTCCTTGAATGGTTTGAATTCTCTGATAGGAGATAATTAATGCTGTGTGATATGAATTGTCTATTTATGATGATATTGTAGATTATCTATATGTGATATTGTAGATTATCTATCTGTGATATTGTGAACTATCTATCTATGTGTATATAGATAATTAAAATGAATTGTTTTAACTTTAAAACAACTTGGCCTTAAAAGAAACGGTTTGGATTTCGATGAGACCGGGATCGGGTTTTCGTATACCGGGATTCTAGGTCTGGAGACCCGAATACCACATCGATCCAAAATAACGATAGGTCGTGAATCTCAAGTGAAGATGAAGATTCAGAGTGCAAGGGTTATTGTCGTTAACTCTGAGGGTGATTCCAAAATGAGTGTAACGAGATAATGCCTTCGGTTTCGTTCGAACCCGGAACGAACTTGTATGGATTGAATGCTTTCAGCACATCGTCAGGCGGACGATGAGCATTCTAAGTGATGAGTTCTAATAAGGTAATCGTGACCTCAAGCCTCATCAACCGGGAATGGCTAAAACAGGGGAGGTACAGCAAGGCTTCGTGGGTCGCACCCACTTGAGAGCGAGATATACCCCTGTCTAGATGTCCCTTTTATTTTCGGCTGTGTGGGCAGTTTTGAGCTCCAACTGCCGGGGTTGTCTTGTTTGGGACTGTCCAGTAAGGGATGGTTCCGGCCTTGTGTTGCAGGGAACTTAGGGTGGGTTCTCGGTACGGTGATCTAGGCCACGTACTGTGACGGGCGGTACCCCAGTAGCCCTGCCATTGTATGGAATCCAAAATCCAATAAGTGCCAACGGATTTGATTGTAAACCTAGTATGCTGGAATTTAATGAATGTAACAATTTCGGCTATTTCTTATTTACTTGAAAACCCTAGACACTATTATAATATCACTGGATTTCCTAAAATGTTTTGGTTAGCGTAAGGTAAAAACTTTTCCATGTTTATGTGTGGGAAGTCTTACGTGATACCTTTTGTTTTCAAATGATTTTCAAAGTTAAACAACCTTAACCTGTTACTCATACCAGACCCATGTCTGACCCGAAGTTTATTTCTGTTTTTCATAAACTCTCGGGTACCCAAATTTTTACGGGTAGCCAAGGGATTCAGGTTAGCTTTGACGAATTGTGGAGGAGCAATGGAGCAGGAGGCTTCAGCGTTATAGATATGTATAGTGTTCCGCTGTGTTGGTATCTCTGTATTGTGTTGTATCGAGTTGTATTAACTAGACAGATGTTTATAACTGTCTAGTATGTGATGTATTATCTGTGTGACTCTGATGTATATGATATTATGTATTCTCTTATGTGATATATTATATTTTATTCGTTCCGCTGTTGAGATTCTGATGTTGTTTCTTCTTCTTCTTTATCTTTTCTATTTCTCACCCCTTTCTTTCTTAAAAACGGCGTGATTTTCCGGTAGTGGAAAGTTGGGTCGTCACACGTGGTATCAGAGCGTTAGGTTGAGTGAATACCTAGGCTCTGGAGTGGTGTCTATCTTGAGAGAACGTACTTGTATTTTGATATATATATTTATATATTTCTACCTATCTGTTGGGTTACCTGTTCGGGTTTTCCAATATAAGTTATAAAGGTAGAATAGGGTAGTGGTGTGTATAACACGACTACCAATGATTGGAGTCTGATGAGTATGGAAGTGTTTCTGCCGAGACTGTAGATCTAATACCGTCTCGAGTGAATCTTTGTGTGGTGTAAGGATTTCACCAATTTCTGAAGGATATCTGTGAGGGTTCGGAGTCCAGCATTTAAGTGTAAGATGATCGCGCTCGTGTGAGCGGATTTTCGAGAGTTTGGATGAGTAGAATTTGGATCTGTCAGTTAAGCAGAAGCTAGTGATGGTATCTTGATACCTCAGGAATCAGTAGCTGTGTGATGAGACACAGTGACTATGGATGTCTCCGAAGATTTTCTTTGGAGCAAGTATAAGGAAGTGCGTCTGCTTCGGTATTGAGGCTGTGTTCAGCTGAGTGTTTTTGTTTGGCTTTGAGGTCCGAGTTTCCCGAAGAGCCTTGGATTAGGAATTCCTTGGCATTTGTGTCAACAGCGCAGCTCGGAGTGTTCTGTGTGCGGGCAAGAAGGTTTCTGTTAGCAGCTTTCTAGAGGTGAAGTTCGGAAGCAGCAGAGTGATTCCATTTCTTCGATGGATTGGCTGCATCAGTGTAAGCTGTTCTGATTTGATAAAGAGGAAGCAGTAATCTTGGAATTAGGCTGGATGGGTCGCAAAAGTGACTTGCGATAGTTGAGTATTCTTTTGTGTTCAGGATTTTTCTGGATATCTTCAGGAAGTCAGTATTTTGTTAGCATCTGGAGATTTAGTTTGGTATCGACTTTATTCCAGAAGTGGTACCGACGGTTTAGCTTAGTAGTAGGATGGTTTTTGGAGGAACTTCTGAGTTTTATTTTTTGATTTGTTGAACCATATTTCTGGAATGGGCTGGCCTGTTTGTGCTCGTGTGCATCATTAGCATTTTCATCTTCTCCGGATCAGAGTTGTGCAGCGGAAGCAGTTTGGGAGTGCATCTGTGTATCTTTTCGGATAGGAAAAGTAAGTCAGTCTTCTGGTGTTTGAGGAGTAGAGTTTGTGTTATTGGATTGATCGTGAGTGGATCAGTTTGATGAGTTGTTTTTGAGGCATCAGCGAGAGTTGAGCTGATTAGTAGGGATGAAGGCAGCCCAGGATCGTCCGAAGAGTTTTGTGAATAAGAGACGGAGGGATTTGGATTTTTAAGTTGGAAATTTGATTTTGGATAAGCTTTCTCCGACCAAAGGAGCTTTAAGTTTAGTAAGACTGGGAAGTCAGCTACGAGATATCTGGGATTTTCTCTGGTTCTGGTGAGGGTAAGTGTTTGATCTTCTGGAGTGAATTGTCAGTTTGGATAACTGGAATTCGATGTGTTTCACGTATCTCTAAGGGAGTACGTGTAAGATCTATCTCTGGTTGTAGAGCCAGCAGTTCAGGGAGTATTAGTTGATGAGTCAGACTTGTCTATAGTCTGATATCCTGTCTAGTTGTGTAGATCTAGATGAGTGGTAGCTCTGTAGCTTAGTATTATTGATTGTTTGGATTCTATAGAGCGAGTAATCCGGTATTTATACTTGGGGAAACTCGGCAGGATTATATCCAGTATTTTTGTCTGGATAGTTAGTTTTGATTGTTTGTTTGATTGGATGTGTTGGTTGCTATGGTTGTTAGCATATAATTAATATATGCTTGTGTTTTTAAAATTAAATCTTTAATAAGATTATTAAATTACCTTTGTTTTAAATTTCGGGGACGAAATTCTTTTAAGAGGGGAGGAATGTGACATCCCGGAATTTCTGACAATATCAATTTAATAATCTACATTTAAAATTAAATTGATTTGATAATATATGTAAATTAAATATGAATTGATTTAATAATTCTTCTTTTAATAAACATTTAAATTTTGAATTGATCTTTTAAAAGCTAATAAATTGTTCTCTATTTATAATGAATATATATTTGTATATATTGTAGATAGGAGAGCTTCGTTTTAAATTTAACTAATAAATTTATGTTTCAAATTCTAATATACATTTTAGTGATTTGGAAATTAGGATTTATTTAATATTTAACTTTTAAAGCTATTTAATAAACAACTATATGGGTTTAAATACTTAAGATAAAAGTTTAATAGTTTGAAAACTTATTCTAGCTTTAGTTTAGATTTAAATTTATTAACAAAAAGATTTGTTCTATTTTTCTTTATATAGCTTGATAAAAATATGATTTAAAATATATTTAAGTTTAAATACAAATTTGTCAAATGATACTTTAGTATATATCTTATAAAATAAGTAGTTTATAGTAAAGCAGATAATTTCTTTTATAAATCGGTTCAAATTAATAAATGTGTTATTTTTAAAAAAAAATACTATTAATAAATAAAAATGTACTTACAAAATAGATAAAATAAAATAAATATATATATAGGAATATACAAGACTAAATAAATCTTAAAAATATCGAAATAAAAGTATAAATCAATTATATGGTTATAAACATAAGTATAAATGTATAAACATAAGAAACTATGATAAACACTTAATTTAAAATTTATAACATGACTTAAACAAAAGGATATGAATGTAAGGTAGGATGCAAGACAAGAATTAACAAAGTAAAAATGTGTATGCATGTAACCTGTACATAGTATGCAAGGTAAAAATAAACAAAGTTTAAAGGAATATCTATGTATCTATACATAAGAAAAGTATTGAAAAGAAAAAATCAAATAGTAGCAAGCCTGTAAACAAGATAAGGAACCAAGACTGAAAGGACATCATCTCAGCATAAACTTAAGTCAACTAGAGATGTTTAAAAATCATTGCCGTGTTTACAAATCTCTGGCAAAGATAAAAAAAAAGAACAAAAGAAAACAAGTGTGTCCAAGTATGTTCAAATAAATATAGAAAGCATGCAGGCTTGGGAAATAAGACAGTAAAAATACTTTTAAAATATGTATAGGTTGGATAACTATGTAGATGGTACAATAGTAATAAATGCTAGCCACAATATGTATATATCAGCCTCCTTAAGAAATAAAAATCTCTGACCATAATTAATAAAATTTTGTACAAACAAATAAACAATCTTGTAAACACTTATCCATATATCATATCTTCCAGTTCATTTCGTTTATCAAAAATAAGCAAACCAGAAGAAAAAATAAGTGAGCACTTCCATTTTTACAAACTCATTCCAATCAGTGATCAACCTCTCTTCAAACCAGAAAACTAAATTCTTCAACCTGTTATTCAATTCTAGAATCAAACCATTTACCTAAATCTGTCACTCTTTTCAAATCAAAACAATTTAAACCTGCATGCATTTTAAACCTGTTCTTTGCAAACCCGAGAAGTTATCAAAGAATATTCCAGTTCAACACTCAAGCTTTAAGGTTTAAGGCTGTTTCAAACTTGGTTCTGGTGCTCTGTTCTTCATTCCAGAGAACTGGTGAGTAACATCATTTTTAAAAGTTTAAATTCATAAATCTAGTTGCATGATTAAAGATCTGGAATGAGAATGTTTTGTGTATATATATTTCTATACATATATATGGATATCTGGATGTTGTGCATGTTTGTTTCCATCTGATATCACTCTGATTGAGTTCCAGACACAAGTTTTGTTTAAAAATCCTTAATCTCTTGACCTTGTCTTGGTTAGGATTTAAGTTATAAATAAAAACTGTTTGTTTAACCATAGACTTAGTTTTAAAATTTTATTCAAGTTAAAATAAACTCAAAATATATCTGGAAACTAAATTGAACAGGAAAAATTTAAATTATGTTAAAATTAAAACATTCTAAATCATTGTTTCAGGTATGTGATCTGAAACATTAATTAAAATCAAGATTTTTGGAAGTAAAACCATAGATTTTAGATTGGGTTCGAACATGTAGTTTGAGTTTGATCAGTTTGGGTGTTTTGAGTCGCCTCTGGCGATCAAGTTGATTGGAAGATCCATGGTCGTTCCTGCTGGTAGAGGAGTGATCTGGGGTCGCTAGAAAATTGGTAGGAAGTTGATCAGAGCTGTGTGGCGACGCTGGTTGATCGAGGAAGTCTGGAGCCCTAGTTTTTGTTGTGTCTGTTGCTTTGGATCGTTTCGCCTGCTCGGTTGATCGAGTTCAACCAAACTCGATGGGATGCTAGCAGGGACGAAGATGAAGACTTCGCCGGAGTTATACGATCTCAGATGATTGGAGGCTCGAGAACGAAGGCGATTCCAGGTGATGTTTTGTTCCAGTTTTTAGGGTAGTAGGCTCGATTTTGAATTTCGAGATTTTGTTGAAGTTGGATGATCGGAAATGGATGTGGGTAGGAACGTTGACTTGATCGACGACGTGGGGACAGTTGGAGATGATCGCTGGCGACGTACACGTGCACGTGCACGTTTTTTTTTTCTCGACTCTGACATTTTGGGGAAGTTTGAATTAAAGATTATAACCCTAGTTTTGTTGTCCATCTGGAAATTTAATCACCGCAACTCCTATGTTTGATCGAATTGTTCCAGATTTAAGTGGATGATGGATGGAGTGGCGTGGGAAAGTTCGTGGCCGGAGGCGTAGGTTTGTTGATGATCGGAATTTAGAGTTTTGCGGCAGATTCCAGTTCGACATCTTTCCCAGTTTCGAGCTCGGTGCTCGATTTTTATTTTTGGTTTCTGCTATCAATTGGATGGTCGGATTTGGGTTGAATGATGATCGCCGATTTGCGCAAAGGGTCGCGAGTGATCGGAAGTGAGGGCGGCGGTGGTGCAGGTGCACGAGGTTATTGGAGTATCAGCTGTTTGTTTTGGGGATGAAGGGTTGCTCGAGACTTGCTTCGGGTTGGGTTGAGTTTTTGCTCGAAGTGTATCAGGGGTTGTCTCGGGATAATATTTGTTTACAGGCTTCTATAACCTGACAGTTTCAAAATTTAAATTCAATTTTAAATTTTGAATGTAAGTTTAAACAAGTTTAACTAAATTTAAAAATAGGAATCCAAAACTGAATTTTGTATCCTAGTTTTAAATTTGAATTAAGTTATAAATTTAATTCTTTAACAATTTTTAAATGTTAAGTGCATTTTAAATAATTTGAATTTAAAAATGAAATTTAAAAAGAGTGGTTTAAAGGTAAAATTGAGTTAAAAATGTTTTGTTAAAGATAATTCAATTTATAAGTAAGAGTAAAGTTTTATCTTAAATTAAATTAATAGGATGATTAAATGGATAAAGATTGGATGTTAATTAATGATTAGAATTAATTAATCAAGTAATTAAAAGTTAATTAAGTTACACTTAGAACTTAAATTAATAATTACAGGTTAATTAATGGGTTATTAAAGATAAATTGACTTGTAATCAAAAATGATTTATCTAAGTTTAATTACTTAAAGGGAAGAAATTAAAGAATTATTGATAGTTAATGAGGATTATTAACTTGAGATTTTTAAACAATTAATTTAAGATAATCATTTGTAAAAATTGATTTAGTAAAATTACTTAATGAAAGTAATTAAGAAATTAATTACTTAATGTAATAAATTGGGTTTAATGTGATATATTGAAGTTAATTAATTAAGTTAATTAATTTAATCGCTTTGGAATTTGATAAGCAATTACTTAATGTAATTAATGAAGTAAAGTAATAAATGGTAATTACTGTATGTAATTAATTGAAGATGATTTAATAATGATAGTAATTTGTGTAATTAATCAAGGGATTAATTGAGATAATTAATTAAAGGAGTAATTAATTTATTAAGTGAAGTAATTAAGAGTAGTTAATTACTGAATGGGATTAATCGAGACTGATTAATAAATGTGGTTTAGTAAAGATTAATTACTTAATGTAATTAATTTAAATGGAATAATTAAATCAAAATGTAATTAAGGATCATGAATGTGTATGATTAATGATGTAATTAAGAATGGATTTATTAAAACTAATTAATCAATAATAAGTGATTTTGAGTAATTAATTAATTGTAATTAATTAAGGATAAATGTAATTAATTATGGTTAATTAATAAAAAGAGTAATTAAAGGTTAATTACTGTTTTTGGTTAAAGATAATTAATTTGTGAAATTAATTGAAAGATAATTACTGGAATGTAATTAAAAGATAATTAATCCAGGATGATTAATTAAGATGGAAATCTAGAGAATGATTTATTAATTGATTTGTAATTAATTAATGGTTAAGTAAGCAGGATTTATAGAATGAAGAAATTAATTTAATTTACTTTAAATTAATTAGAGATAAGAAATTAATTTAATTCATTTTAAATTAATTTTAAATGATGTGTTTATGAAT
Organism: Allium fistulosum; assembly: GCA_030737815.1. Taxonomy (NCBI): domain Eukaryota; kingdom Viridiplantae; phylum Streptophyta; class Magnoliopsida; order Asparagales; family Amaryllidaceae; genus Allium; species Allium fistulosum. The sequence continues at coordinate 75,741,781 of CM060908.1, read as the reverse complement.
CATTGCTTATGTATTGATGGATGATATTGATTTCCTTGAATGGTTTGAATTCTCTGATAGGAGATAATTAATGCTGTGTGATATGAATTGTCTATTTATGATGATATTGTAGATTATCTATATGTGATATTGTAGATTATCTATCTGTGATATTGTGAACTATCTATCTATGTGTATATAGATAATTAAAATGAATTGTTTTAACTTTAAAACAACTTGGCCTTAAAAGACACGGTTTGGATTTCGATGAGACCGGGATCGGGTTTTCGTATACCGGGATTCTAGGTCTGGAGACCCGAATACCACATCGATCCAAAATAACGATAGGTCGTGAATCTCAAGTGAAGATGAAGATTCAGAGTGCAAGGGTTATTGTCGTTAACTCTGAGGGTGATTCCAAAATGAGTGTAACGAGATAATGCCTTCGGTTTCGTTCGAACCCGGAACGAACTTGTATGGATTGAATGCTTTCAGCACATCGTCAGGCGGACGATGAGCATTCTAAGTGATGAGTTCTAATAAGGTAATCGTGACCTCAAGCCTCATCAACCGGGAATGGCTAAAACAAGGGAGGTGCAGCAAGGCTTCGTGGGTCGCACCCACTTGAGAGCGAGATATACCCCTGTCTAGATGTCCCTTTTATTTTCGGCTGTGTGGGCAGTTTTGAGCTCCAACTGCCGGGGTTGTCTTGTTTGGGACTGTCCAGTAAGGGATGGTTCCGGCCTTGTGTTGCAGGGAACTTAGGGTGGGTTCTCGGTACGGTGATCTAGGCCACGTACTGTGACGGGCGGTACCCCAGTAGCCCTGCCATTGTATGGAATCCAAAATCCAATAAGTGCCAACGGATTTGATTGTAAACCTAGTATGCTGGAATTTAATGAATGTAACAATTTCGGCTATTTCTTATTTACTTGAAAACCCTAGACACTATTATAATATCACTGGATTTCCTAAAATGTTTTGGTTAGCGTAAGGTAAAAACTTTTCCATGTTTATGTGTGGGAAGTCTTACGTGATACCTTTTGTTTTCAAATGATTTTCAAAGTTAAACAACCTTAACCTGTTACTCATACCAGACCCATGTCTGACCCGAAGTTTATTTCTGTTTTTCATAAACTCTCGGGTACCCAAATTTTTACGGGTAGCCAAGGGATTCAGGTTAGCTTTGACGAATTGTGGAGGAGCAATGGAGCAGGAGGCTTCAGCGTTATAGATATGTATAGTGTTCCGCTGTGTTGGTATCTCTGTATTGTGTTGTATCGAGTTGTATTAACTAGACAGATGTTTATAACTGTCTAGTATGTGATGTATTATCTGTGTGACTCTGATGTATATGATATTATGTATTCTCTTATGTGATATATTATATTTTATTCGTTCCGCTGTTGAGATTCTGATGTTGTTTCTTCTTCTTCTTTATCTTTTCTATTTCTCACCCCTTTCTTTCTTAAAAACGGCGTGATTTTCCGGTAGTGGAAAGTTGGGTCGTCACACTCCCCGATTATGGAAGGAGGTTCCGGTGGCTCTCTGACTCATGTGGGGGACCAATCTGGAGAAGATATTTCATTAACCTCACCCGTCCTTCAGAAACGTGGAGTGTCCCTGGTCGATATATCTACCTCTTTAGTTATATTTCCTCAACTTCAAGTCTGCCTGCTATAATTCCACCTCTTCCTCGAGAATTTCAACCAGGACCTCAGGTGCCTACAATGGAGTCCATTATTGTCACGGCTTCGGCAACAACCCAAGATGTCTTGAAAGAGGAAGCTTTTGTGATCGACGAGCACTTGGTGGGAACTTTGTTGAGGAAAGAAAGAGATCCGTGTCAAGAGATTACTGCTAATGAAGACGTTGTGATTATTGGAGCTTCCCAATCCTTGCCAGGCCCCTCTATGCAAGAAATGGCACAAAAACACGGGGCGGACATTGCCCTTGAAACAAAAGTCAAGCAGGAGAAAATGGAGTTCGTTAACCCTCCCATCTCCACCATTTTGCCTGGAGAAAATGTGCATGCTTCCGCTCCTCAGCTAGAAGCTACTCAAGATGCACCTACTGGGTCAACTCGAACTACTCCGGTGAAAGGCCAAGGAAGCGGGAAGTGAGGAGAGAACAGGGGTGGGGAAAGTTAAAGTGAAATCTCTCCCGATTCCAAGAAGAAGAAGTGGAAGCCGAGGAGGAAGTGATTCTTTACGTGTACTCATGCTCCTAAGTCTTTTGGGTTTTGTTGGATGAATTTGTGCCGGATCGACCCCCATTTTTTGATTCTTTTGCTGTGAATACTTGTATAGTATTCGACTTTCCAAGCATATGTAAATTAAGTTCTTTTACTTTTGTTGAACTTTTTTGTGAATTTGCTTAAGTAGTCAAGCCATTACATTTTCCATTCAACGTACTTGTAATTCATCGCTCATCAATTCGGGTGATAATCCATTAGGTTTATCCCAAGGACTCCATATGGTCGTAGCCTTAAGTCGTGCTAGACACCAGGCTCAAGGTCTAGTGTTACGCTATCAAATTCAACAGTATAAGTGGCCTCTAGTTCTCGGTTTAAAGGTGATAGACAGTGGATGGTCAAATTCCATCTTTAGTGAATTTATACTCCTCCTGTCGATTTCAGGTCGGAGTCAATGGATTGATGAGTTGTCAAATTACATACATCTATTTATTTATACTCATATCCGCACTCTGAGGATAAGAGTTTGTTAACAGATGGTCGAATTGCTTTTAATTTGTGTTTGTACTCCGGTCCACGCTTTGGAGACTTAGAGTTATTTCAAAAAATAGTCAAACCGTATTTTCCTTGATTAATTGACTTGCCCTTAAGCCCAGGTTTTAACTGGGAGAGTGATCGGTCATGTTACAATCGCTTTTTGATTCACGTCTGTCCCATTGCTTGGTGGGATTAATTTTATTATCAGGTGGTTAAGTCACATCCATTTCTCGTTAGGTACACCACCCATCGGGTTGTGAGCGAGGATTATCGAATGAACGGTCGCACCACGTTCATTTGTTTAGTCTATTCATGAACTTTTGTAATCGGTTGGCTCCAAACTCTAAGAACCTGCTCGGACATGTTAGTATTAGTTAGTCGGTTATCATTACTAATATGTAATGCTACAACAATAAAAAATATGAAGGAAGTTTCAAATTTTATTTGCCAAATGAAAAGAAATGACATAACTTGTCTTATTGCATATTTGGAAAATCAAATGCTAAAGCAAATTCGAAAATTATATACAACTGAATAAAAAAGAATAAACTAAATGAAATGGCATCATAAATGCTCGCTATTCCACATCCTTGGGAGTGTGACGCCATCAATAGTTGCTAGCTTAAAAGTTCCTTCTCCAAGGCTCTTTTCAATGACGTACGGTACCTCCCAAGTAGGATTTATGTGTGAAAGAATAGAAAAAACCCATTTCAAGATGAGATTGCCGATTTCAAAGGCCCTTGGTAGGAATTTAGTGTTGGAGTATCGAGCGACTCAATATCAATGTACAGCTACCCTTAAATCAGCTTCTTCATGCTTCACATCTACCAAGTCTAGAGATTCTAAGAGGAGATCTATATTCTTTGTGGAGTCGTAGTAGGCCACTCAATGAAAAGGGACTTCGAGTTCAAGAGGAATCATGGATTCGGAGCCATAGGCAAGGGCGAATGGAGTATGTCCGGTCACGGACTTGTGGGTGGTTCTTTAAGCCCATAATGATGTTAGGAGTTCGTCCACCCATTGGTCTCTAGCCATTTCCAAACTTTTCTTTAGAATGAACTTTATGATTTAGTTCACAACTTCAACTTGTCCTTTTGCTTAATAGTGAGCAGCTGTTGTAAATCTCTTTTCAAAATATGCCGATGGCAAAAGTCTTTGAATTCAGTGCTATCGAATTAGGTTCCATTATAAGTTAGAATAGTTTGTGGAAGGCCAAAACACCAAATGATGTTTTAGACAATGAAGCTGATTACTTTATTCATCGTGATTTTGGTTAAAGGTTCTGCTTCAGCCCATGTGGTGAAGTAATCAACTGCCTACGTACTTCGCACCACCTTTAGAGATCGGTAAGGAACCGATAATATCAATGCCTTATGTGGAAAACGGCCATGGACTGACCATTTATGTAATTTCCTTTGGTGAAGCTCTTAAAGCTTTTGCATACATCTGGCATTTGTCGCATTGCTTAGCATAATCGGCAGCATCTTGGTTGACAATTGACCAGTAATACCCATAACGGAGTATTTTCTTTGCTAGGGTTTGCCCCCTAGTGTGATCGCCACATTCTCCTTCATGAACTTCCCTTAGGTATCATTTTATTTCATCATGAGCGATACACCGGAACGGAGGAACGTAAAAACTCTTTCTATACATGAGACCTTCCTGAATGATATATCATGAAGCTTTGCGGAGGATTTGTCATCTTTTATTCCTCCATTCGGGAAGGACTCCCTGTATCAAATACTTTTTAATCGAAGTCATCCATGACTCTTTCTCAGGCTCCATCTCTAGTACCCAGTCGATTTCCATCTGGTTTATGCTTAGAGCATCTAGTATCTCGACTAGAACCATGCCCATTTGTTGTGCAACCCCGGTGCTAGCAAACTTTGCCAATGAGTCGGCCTCTTTGTTTTGATCCCGAGGAATGTGCATGATGTCATAATACTCAAAGTCAGCCAATGACTCTTAAAATCGGATAAGGTGCGGAGCAAGTCATTGTCCTTTAGCTCGATAATCTCTCCCAATTTGGTATACCACCAATTGGGAATCACAAAAATTTTCAAGTGATTTTATTCGCAGTTGTCTGGAAAGTTTAAGTCTAGTAATCAGAGCTTCATACTCAACTTTGTTATTCATCGCAGAGAAGTCAAGCTTCAAAGCATAGCAAATTGATTGATCCTTTGGAGTTACTAGCACAACTCCAGCTCAAGAAAATTGATCATTCGATGTGCCATCCATATACATTTCCCACCGAATGGTAAAGGCTGCACCACTCTCTGGGAGATCATCCTGTGCAGTGAATTCTACTATAAAGTCCACCACCGCCTGTCCCTGTATGGCTCTCCAAGGGAGATAAGTGATGTCAAATTGGCTCAGTTCGATGCTCCACTTTAGTAACCTTCTAGACATCTCAGGTCATTGAAAGACCTATTGAAACGGCTGATCGGTATAATCATTAATGGGATGAGCCTGAAAATAGGGGTGGAGCTTTCATGAAGCAATCAACAAGCAATACGCCAATTTCTTTATCTTTGGATAGTTCCTTTCAGATCCTGTTAATCGCTTGCTAACATAATACGCTGGTCTCTGGATTCGATTCTCCTTGCGAAGTAGTGCGACACTTATAGCATGTATCGACATAGCCAAGTAGATAGACAAGTCTCCCTAATCCACCGGCTTTGATAGGATGTGAGGTTTCTCTAAATGGTTCACCAAAGCTTGGAATGCTTCTTCACACTCCTATGTACATTCAAAGTTCCATTTCCCTCTTCTAGTTAGGTCAAAGAATGGAATGCATTTATCGGTGGCTCTCGAAATAAACCAGCTCAAGGTAGCAACCTTTCCATTTAGGCTCTGTACTTGTTTGATAGTCTTTGGCGCTTGCATGTTGTGAATAGGTCAAACCTTTTCGGGATTAGCTTCGATGCTATGAGCATTGATGATGAAACCCAAGAATTTTTTGATGCAACGCCAAAAGAACATTTAAGGGGATTGATCTTCATTTTGTAATATCAGAGGATGTCGAACATTTCTGTTAAGTCTCTAAATTAGTCGCTTGATCGTTGTGACTTCACGAGCATATCATCCATATATACCTTCATCGTCTTTCCAATCTGATCTTTAAACATTTGGTTTACTAGGTATTGAGGTTGCTCCAGCATTTTCCAGTCCAAATAGCATTACCACATAGTAGTACAATCCAATGTCGGGAATAAAACTGGTGTGCTCTTAGTTAAGGATGTGCATCGGGATTTGATTATATCCAGAGTACGCATCCATGAAAGATAGCAATTCGTGTCTAATGTTGAGTCCACCAGTTGATCGATCCTTGGAAGGAGAAAGCTATCTTTCGGACATGCCTTGTTCAAGTCCAAATAGTCAATGCATGTTCACCACTTTCCATTCGCCATTCTTACAAGTACAGGATTTGATACCCATTCTGCGTAAAGGGTGTCATGGATAAACCCATTGCATTTGAGCCTATCCATCTCCTCTTTAAGGGCGGCAGATCTCTTTGGATCCATGCCACGCCTTTTCTGTTTCACCAGGACATGCCCCGGGTTGATATTTAATGCGTGGCTCATAATGTCATGCGAGATCCCACACATATCAGAATGAGTCCAAGCGAACACATTTAGACTCGCTTGGAGAAAACCAACAAGTTCTTTCATCATCATGGGGCTAAGCTATGATCTGACCTTTAAGACATGTGATGAGTCATCGTGGCTGACTGTGATGTCAATCATCAGCTCAGCCGGTGCACCCTTGGTTTCTTTAGACTCCTCCTCGTCATCCCTCGGATCTATAACTTTATAAAACTGACCGTGGCTTCCGAGCCAAGGCCTAGGAGCTGGTTGTTAATCTTTGGTGGCTTAGATGTGGAGTGACTTGTCCATACCTTTACCTTTCTCCTTCCGTTGAGCGTCCTTCAACTCATCCACATAGCAGGAATGCTCGGTCGCTTGATCTCCATGCACAACTACCAGAACATTGTTAGTTCGGAATATTAAGATAAGACACCTAGGGGCAATGGTTGCTCGGAATTCAACAAGGGTCGGTCGGCCCAATAAAACATTATATGGAGAGTCCATATCCACCACAACGAATGGCAACATTTTTACTCTTTTACGGTCGCCTTCTCCTAACTCCACCAGTATCTCAACATAGCTTGCCACTTCTGTTGCAACACCGTTAAAGCCATGAATGTAGGCTTTACATAGTTTTAGATCTTTAGCCTCCGTCCTCATCTTGGCGTATGCCTTTTGAAAATAATATTTACCAAGCTACCATAGTCAATCAAGATCTTCCTCACTTAGGCAGGGCCGATCATGGCCGAAATAACCATTGGGTCGATCTTCGGCACGTCCACCTTATTGACATCTCTGTTTCTGAATATAATATCATTTTCCATTGTACGCTGCTGTTTGGCTGGAGCCACATCTTCTATATTTGAACAACACTCAAAATTCATATGCTTAACTATACTAGCATAGCGTTACATCTCATGCCAGCTCTTATCAGCTGGATGTGGTCCTCCAACTATTGTATTGAGCACTAATCTTTCACCAGTCCGCATAGGCTCTCAGTCCTGTGTGGTGCTTGTCCTCGATCAGGGTCGGATGTCCCTTCCCGCCACCCTGCGGAGCTTTAACAAACTGCTATAGTTTTCTTTCCTAAATCAGTTTCTTGATTACATCCTGAAGATGCCTACATTCATTTTTGTTGTGACCATAGAATTTGTGGAATCGATAATATTTTCCAGTCTGCTTTTGTTTCTCCATCGATTCTTTCAGAGGTGACTTCCTATACTACATGGTATTGCATATAGACAAGTAGACTTCTCTTGAGATGTATTTAGTAGTGTGTAGGTATCATACATTGGAATCCTAAACTTTTCTCTTCCAGAATCTCTCTTTCATTCACAGTTCCTATCACTGCCTTTCATTTGCTGATTCGATTTATTTTGGACATTTACTTGAACTTTTACAAAACTCTCCTTGGACTGTTTTACTACAATGTTGCTTTATTCTCCCTCTCCACTTAGTCCCACAACATCTTCTTCCTAGCGAATTTATCTTCCTCTTTCCTCAAATACCGAGCTGCTTTTGCATAGAAATGCACCAATGCTGCGGGTGGTTTGCCAGATAACCAATCGCCAAAGTCAGATTCTAGGTCAATCCCTCTTGTTACCGCTATCAATATTGAATGGTCATTCGGATTACTAACTTCTATGATGGCTGTATGAAATCTCTCTAAATAATCTTTCAATGATTTTCCCAAAGCTTGGATCACGCTTGATAGGGACATTACATCTTTAGGGCGAATTGCATGCATACAGAACTGCTCCATAAATTGTGTTGCTAAATCATCAAATCTAGAGATTGATCGCTTAGGGGTAATCTCATAAACCATATCATTGCTATGCCAAAATGGGTGATGGAAAAACAACTGCATTTTATGGCATCATCCGCTTGTGCGAAGTCCATCAGCCATTCATATCTCATGATGTGCTACCCAAGGTTGGTTTTTTCCTCGTAGGCATGCATCGATGGCATGCTAAATCTCCTTAGATATTTGCATAATATTATTTGTGAATGGGGTATGGTTTCTTGAGATCCCCCAATCGTCATTGATCAAGCCTTGGCTCTCCCTAACTAGCTGCTTGATCATAGCCATCAAGTTTGGCATTTGGATAGTTGGAGCCAAGCGGTGGTCGTGCTCCACCTCACGTGAATGGTTTGGTCGATGTCTAGGGCCATTCCACGCCTTCTTGGCCCAACATCCTCTTGATATGCATTCACATCATCATCATTCCAAAGACATAACTGGTCTGCATTAACTTGAACTACAGTATCCAGATCAATTATGATGGCTCCAGTTTGAGTTCCATCAGAAAAAGGTAAGGCTCCTCTCCTGGAGGAGGAATTGGCCCCAATCACTATAGAGAGATCAGGTCCAACTACTCCTGGCAGCTTGGGATTAGTTGTGTGTAGATGTCCCAATGCTTCTGCATGATATCCATCGGTTCTGCGACGTCTGCACCTGTGATGGTCATCTGATGAAGTTTAGCTCTCCGATGTAGAATAGGGAGTTGGCCCCCTCTTAGTCTTCCCGCGTTGTTGATCCTTGAGTTTATTCATTAGATCGATATTGGCTTGAATCTGCTGGTTCAAATATCGGTGGCTATCCATGAGCTCTCTTATTAAATTCTGGAAATCAACACTTGTGATGGAATCAGTTGGATTCCGGACATCAACTAGATTAGTGCATTAATATCTATTGGGAGATTGCTCTGGCCTCCATGCTGGATGCTGAAATTCTCATTTCCTTCTACGTTTTGAGAGATAAATCTAGTGTTCCTAACGATTGTTAATAGTTTTCCTTAGACTTTTGCAAATCTGAATAGAGAAGACAAACTATTTGAGAATAGTTCTAGATCTCTTCCTTGGATTTATACAATTTAACAATAGCAAAGGAATCCTATAGAGTTGAGAATCTTGTTTCTGGTGGAAGCACTAAAATGTTTACACCAAATAAATATTTTGTAAAGGAATAAATGAAGAATAATAAATGTAAACAGAGAGAATGTAGCAGTAAAGTTATCAGAAACAAGTTAATACAAAGACACAACAATTTTTAGTGGTTCGTCGTTGTTTGCCTACATCCACAATTAAGAGACAGCGTTATTAATTGCTTTGTAAATTGAGTACAATAGGGATCAGATTAGAATCCTTAGTTACAAAAGAGTACAAAGCAACAAACAGCGTAAATATCCCAAAAATGAACAATTAAGTCTTTATTTATAGTGGAAACAACGAAATATCATCCTGAAATTTCGACAGTAGAGTCTCTAAATCCAGAAGAAGTCATATTATCGATCGTGGGTCGCACATCACTTGTAATAACGATCGGCACCGATCATTTTATGAGCAAAATTTTGGCATGAGATCGATATGGTAGGCTCCACTCTTTAATATATTGATGTTCCCAAAGTTTTATGTGTAGTTGACTTGTAGATTTTGAGATATCGATCGTTTTCTGCTGAGTTGAGCTGTAAAATCCATACGATACGATCCATAATTGATGAATATGGAACGCACCCGATCCAGTTTCAATAAGTTGTGTATTTTAATATTTTGAGCATTCTAATGAGTTCATCTTCCGCTTTCGCTTCACCGCTGCTTCATATAATCATCTATGCTTAACCATTAGGGTTTATGATCATTAATCTGACGTATCGATCTTGATGACAGTCGAGTCTAACTTGTCCAGTCAGTTCAGGTATAGCCGGGACAAAAGGCCGTATAACAAATGTGCTACAACTTCCAGAGCTACTAATGATGCCAAGAACCAAGATATTCATTATGTGGATGGAGCTGCCTAGACAAAAAAATCAGAGATCTTGAATCAAACTGACGTTGTAACTAAAGTGGAAATGGATAATATGATGAAATAGATGGAGGACAGATTCCAAAAGAGTCACAACCAGATGAACTAGCAGATACAGCAATTCATCCATCAATCCCTCTCTTTGATTCTCGTGCGTTGTATTAGTTGTAGTAGCTCAATATTCGGCATTTCGATATCCATAACACGATCAGCAGTCAGATCCATGCCACCTTCCAAAGGGCAAGCTCTGGACCCACCATCAGTTGGATCGGTACCGATCCGTCTAATTGGATCGGTACCGATCCACAAATCCGAGTCATGGGTTTGCCTTCTTCCTTAATATAATGCCCCAATAATGTTTTGTGTCCTCTTCTACTTTCTGTTCCTCTATCTTTGGTCCGATGATAAGGAACTTTCAGGCTTTGAACTTGAATCTCTTCTGCTCCTTCTTCGGCTATTCTGCGTTAGTTCATTCAACAACCTCAAGATTATCTCCCATAGTATGGAGAACCCAGGTATCGAGAGTATGCCCAAGAGCATTTGCCAAGCCAAACCCTTGGAATAGTCTCGATCATTGCCATTCAATCGAGCCTATAAACCGAAAGTATTTGAAAGATATGGTCAAAGGACTTGTAAATGAAACTGATTTAGAAGCAATGATGAAAAAGGTACTTCTCCTAGTCGAAATCCGTTTACTGAGGACATTCTGCTCGTAAAGTATCCATGGAGGTTCGTAAAGCCAACAATGTCGCGGTACAATAGAAAAACAAATCTAAGGCAAGATTTAATGAAGTACGAATGGCATATGGACTCTATTAGAGCGTCTAATGCCATGCGATGTCATTTTTTCCAATTTTCCTAGAAGGGGTAACGACGAAGTGTTTCACTCGACTTCCACCGAGATCCATACCGTCATTCATTGACTTGTCATGAAAATTTCTGGAGCAGTTCTGTTTATGCACTGCACGTCCGAAAGATGTGATGTCATTATCAAGCCTCTTTTAGGGAGTAGGAGAGTCATTAAAAGATTTCTTGAATCAGTTCCATACAGCTGTAGAGGAAGGAGCGAATTCCAACGATGACATAGTGTTGATGGCGCTGATTAGCGGTATTCATCCCAAGGCAGATTTTGGGGAATGGTTGGAAAGGAAACCCCCACTGATGATGGATGCTTTCTATAGAAAAACTTATCGGTACTTACACTTGGAAGAAGCATGCAATCATCCTTGAAGGAATGGTGTTGGAAATTCAGATGAAGTGATATAAAGCAATGTTGATGTAAAGCAATCTGAAGGAAGTTCTGGAAACATGGATGTGAATATTGTCAACAAGAATGATGGCCAAAAAAAGAACAACAATGGGGCTAGAAAGCAAAAGCCTGATAGTAGGAATCGCTTCAGGATTAGCAAGTATGATAATTATACTGAGCTAAATAACTCAATCGAGAATATCTATTTGGCAATTCAAGATACTGAGCAATGCAGGAAGCCAGCTCCGAGGGATTCGACTGATAGGGAGATGGTTTCAACCAAGCCTCCATGGTCCATGATTGGACCCTTGAAGTTTAACCATCTCGATGTTCGGAGATTGTTGCCAGCTAACTTTTGCCCCTGCATAGGGGCATGAGTATAAACTCAAAACGGATGTGATATTACCATCCATTTGGTAACTCTTGCCATTGATATGGGGGTAGGTGTATAAATCAAAAGGAATGCGATATGATTGTTCATCCATTGAATCTTGTCCTTGGATTGGGAGCTGGAGTATAAACCTGAGAAAGGACGTGATTCGGCCATTCGTCACTCAACGCTCATCCTTGGATTGAGGACATGAGTATAAACCTAAGTGGACATAATTTGACTATCCATCTACTAGCTCTTGCCTTTGCAATGGGGGCATGGGTATAAACCTAGAAAGGACATGATTTGACCATCCATCAACCCATGCCCTTGATGTAAAGACAAGAGCATAATTCAAAATGGATGTGATATGACCCTCCAATCACTAATACTTTGCCCAGAGTAAGCAAGACGAAAGATCCATTCCCGGTGCAAGGTGGGATCTTACTATAAACTTTAATTTGCACCAAGAGTTAGGTGTGATTAGAAATAAACATTCTGGATGAAGATGCGCAAACTACGATATTAAGTTGTTAGCTCAATCCAATGGCCGGAGCTTGGCGCGATCGGATGTCATTATTCTGAAAAAGATACTTAAACTATTATACTAAATGGTTTACCCCAATCGATGCCCAGAGCTTGTGTAACGATCTGGATTTTTAGCCATTTGTTATTGGAGTAATTATCTAATTTTAAATTATTGAAATATTAAATTTTATGAGTCGAATAATTTTTTTTCCTGATTTAAGAATCTTGAATCTGTGAATTTGAAAGCTATAATAAATTTTCAAACATTAACAGCTGAATAAGAATATATATATATATATATATATATATATATAAAAGCTTTACCATTTTAAACTTATGATAAAAATATGTGTATATATATGCTTTACCATTTCAAACTTATGAAAAATATATATATAAGTATATATATATATATATGTGTGTGTGTGTTTATATAAAATAGTGAATATGTAAATATGTATATGGTAAAAATATGTATATGTGAATGTATATATCTATATATATATATAGATGTATATATACATATAAAGCCTCATCATTTCAAACTAAAAATAAAGAAATGCCAAAATATCAAATCAGCCTACAAAAATATAAATATCAAGCCTGCAATTGTTGAAGAAAAAAAGAAGTCAAGCCTACAAAATTTGAAAAAAAGAAAAGGTAGAAATGATGAAGCTAAGAAATATTAGGCTATCCTACATGTGTGCTTAGCCTTTTTCTTGCTTACTCTGGGCACTTCTATTTCTCTTATATATATAGCCATGCTTTATCTTATAAAAAATCTGCTATTAAGTTAAGAAAAAGGAAAAAAACTAAAAAGCTTGAAGAAGGGATTAGCAGCTGTTCATAACTTTAAAAGCAGTGAGTAAAACAACCTTACTTTTGTTTATTGATATTACCTATATACATATATGGACTATGATATATGGATGAATCTTGATGTATGTTAAATGTACATGTGATTGTTTTGTGAATATGTGCTTGTATATGTGAATTCAACATGATCAATCCCTCAAAACTACTATTCTTTTTCCTCACAAGCTCTTGTATATGTTTTTAGTTTAAAAACAATAAACCACTAACTTCAAAAATCATTATCTCATAATCTATTTTGTTTTAAACCTTGATTCCAAAACAAAAGTTGATTGTTTTTCAGGAAAGAATATTTTAAAATTGATTTCATTCGATTCATCAAGTATAAGAAGAGAAAAATATATATTACAGTAAGTGGCTCAAATTTGGCCGAGTTTTGACTATCGAAATTCACCTTTGGATTATATGGTTGTAATCGTTATGGAAAAAATAAGATTTTTGGAATTGGTTTGGTAATTTTTAGTGGAGTGTGGGCATGGAATTTTGGAGTTGATTGGAATTGGGGGTTTGGCCAAATTCAGGCGACGTGGTCAATTTCGTGGCGAAGGGTTTGGCATGGAGGAGGTTCAGGGGATGGGGAATCCACGAAAAATGGTGCGAGATTTTTTTTAGGCATGTGTGGGTTGGTCGAGATCGAAGAAGGGTTTAGGGTGGTTGTTTGTTAGGCTCGGTTGCATTACAATGGCGAAGGGGAAAGGGACTGGAAGAGTTGCGCACCAGGGGAAAAGGGAGAGGAGGTCGAGGCAAAGCTTTAGGCGAAGTTTGTTGGGAAATGGTGGCCGTAGGTGATGAGGCAAGGGATTTTGGTGGCATGGTCTTCGTTCCAGGTTGCGGTGAAGAATGAATTTTCGAACGAAGGGGTTTGGTTGCATTCCAGGTGGTGGAACGTGGGGAGGGGATCGAGGGGGATTTTTATGGATGGTCGACGGCAGGTGGTGATGACCGGCGACGTTGTGTACATGCACACTTGCATGCACATTTCTGTGCATCTCTCTGAGCATATGAGTGAAAGAAAAAGGAGGAAAAGAAATTAAGGAGAGGAGGGAAGGGAAAGAGTTGGGCCGGGTTTGTAGTGGGTTGGGTTTGTTTGGGGGAAATTTAAATTAATTTTTATTAAATAATCTTTAAAACTTTAAACCAATATTCCTCCTTCATTTTAAACCCAATCGTCGAGCAAGTTTTTATGTCGAGTTCCCATCGACGAGTATTTTCATCTGATCTATTGTCGTTGTAGTTTTCTACAATGAAAATTTAATGATTTATAATAATTGAAGTAAACGAATAAATAAATTCTTATTTGATTAATTATAGGTTAATTAACCAATTAATTATTAAATGAACTGTTTATAAATTATTTTATAATTTCTTTGATTAACAAATAATCCGGATCTAAAAATATAACTTGACTCAATTGTTCAAACCAGCTCAGTTCTGAATTGTAATGAATTTAATATTAACCATTAATCATTGATTGAAGTTATATGAGTTGACTTTTATTTCTATTCGATATTGATTCCAATTTTCCTTTGTCTGTGTCATTAAATAGCCAAATAATACTGTGGAGTTAAGTTGAATTGAATGTGGTTAATTGGGCATTTTTTTAGCGGAAATAAATCACTGTTCCACTAAGTAATTTAGTTGGACCCTATTTAACAGAATAAATCACTGTTTTGCTATTATTAACTGGATTGGTTAAATTTGGACAATTATTTAGCAGAAATAAATTCCGTTCTGCTATTATATGTGTGTGGACACTTAATTATATTTCAAATAGACAAGTATTGGATAAGTGTTGTATTTATGATTAATTGTTAATTGTGAGTTTAATTTACATATGTGATGCTATGTTAATGCTTGGATAATAACTCAGGTAGTTATTGAAATTAATGGTGAGTTGATTAAGTACCAGAGTTACTAAGCCTTTTCCCAAATTTGAAAGTAAATTTTTGAATCAAGGTTATTTAAGAATATTTATTATTTATTAATGACACATTAAGAATATTTTATAATTGTTTTAAATAATGATTTAAAATTAATTATTTTATTAATGGATTTTAAAGGTGTTTCTTGATGTTATTTAAGAATGTTTAATTATTATTTAAAAGTTATTTAGTAATGGTTTAGAATTGTTTTAACTATATTTAATTAATTATTTAAAATGATTATCTATACTTTGAATTTTAACTAAAGTTATTTAATTATATCGATTTAAGTCATTTAATGACGTTTAAAGGATAATTAGTTTTATATTAATATTGGTTTAGGGTTAATTAATTATTGTTTAATAACGTTTTAAAATTTATTACTTATTATATTGATATTGTTTTGAAATTAACTTATGAGTTCAATAGTAGTGTTGAAATTAATTTAATATATTGTTAATTATATTCTAAAATCCTATTTTAAAAAGGATTTGATTAAATGAAATAGAAGAATTTTTTTAAATGGTAATTTGTTATTTAAAGTTATTTTGAATAACTTATGGTTTATCAAGAGGACCCGATTGACTAAAAGGGTCTATTAATGAGTTAGATTAAATATGGAAAGAGTTTTATGAACGGCTTTGGATAATTATAAAAGAGTTTATAAATGAGTTGTAAGGAATCTGAGAAGATAAAGTTTTATAAATGGTATTCGAGATTCATTAAGGATGTTTCATTAAAGGATTGGTATTTGGGTTTCTCCGTTTAAGATGACTTTTGGTTTGTTCGTTTAAATATGATTTCGAAATAGAAAATCTTTCTAAGAGTTAGTAGATATACTTATACTATTGCATAAGTATATGGTAAGTATATGGAATAATTTCCAAGTTTTGAAAAATAAAATGGTTTGTGAATATACTTATACTATTGAGATAAGTATATGGGTATACTTTCTAAGTATCGACATATAATGGATCTGTGAATACACTTGTTCCGTCGAAATAAGTATATGGTGGTGATTTCCAGGTATCGAAAAGTGATTTTAAATGAGGCTGAGTGATTTCTATGGGAAATGTAATTTTGTTTGGAATGTTTGATTATTTGATAGTTAAATAACCAACTATCAAATTTGGCCAAATTCGTTGATCGTTTCGAAGAGACTGGGTTCAGATTTAATTATCCGAAAACCACTTCGATCTAATTTGTGCGTTATGAATTGTGATATCTCAAAGAAAATGGAGATGAAGATCTCGAAGGAGATTCGGTTTGTCCAGACCCAGGACAACTTGTATGGATGAATGATATCATTGCATTGCTTGCTTGGAAGGCAGTGTTAGTATTCCAAGTATGAATGTTATTCTAAAGGTAAAATGTAGCCTCAAGCCTCATCAACCGAGAATGACCAAAATAGGGGAGATGTAGCAGGGCTAAGTGGGTCACACCCAAGTAGGGTATGTTATCACCTTTCTAGACAGCCTTGGAAATATTATATTATAAATTATGGATATGGTTGTGCATGAAAAGAGAGCGCTCGATTGAGGTGGGAACACTTAGGGTGATAACATATTCGATACTATCCAGGATAGGGGTTGGCCAGTCCTGTGTTTGTAGGGATTGTTAGGTACGATCTCGGTACATTATTCTAGATGTGTACTGTGACAGACGGTACCCCAGTAGCCCAGTCATTGTATGGAATCCAATATCCACTACGAGCCTGTATGGTTTTGATTGTGCCCAACTATGCTAAAACGTGATATGCAAGCATTTCAGCTATTTTCTATTTATTTTCTATAGACATTATTATAACATCAGATGATTTTGATATAAAAATGTTTTAGTTATCGTAAGGTAAAAACCCTTCGTGTTTATGTGTGGCGTGGTCTTACGAGATACCTTTGTTTTCAAAGAATTTTTAATAAATTTAATAATTCAAATTGAGTGTGTTGTCTCACGCTAGTTTTCCAGACTAACTCGGGTGTTATTTTATTATAATGTTGGGGTCAGACCGAGTATTACAGATTCAAGTTAGGGTGCTATGGAGCTCAAGAGACAAGTTGGATGACAGAGGCGTATTCACGTACTTGGTTATATTCTGCTGAGTGTGTATGTTGTGAGGACAAGTTATTATAACTGTCCATATTTGATATATTGACTGTTGTACTCTGATTAATATTGGTGTGTGTGTGTATATATACAAATTACAGTTTTGTTTTTATGTAAAGACTTGCGATATATTATAGATTATTCGTTCCGCTGTGACATTTTGTATTGTTTAGTTTGCTTCTTATCTTCTATCTTTTTCTTCTACACCCTTAACAATCCTCCTTTTTGTGAAATTTGAGTTGACATGTGTGGTTATATTGTCAGCTTAGGATGTATGGAAAAGTGGGTCGTTACAGCTTGACACTTCAACGATTACCTTGCGTTCACTAGAACGATAAAAGGCCGGCAAATCATGGAACGGACTAATGACTTAGTCCGATAATGACCATGAAAAGAGATGGATCGCAAGTACATATAATGAAAAGCACATTTCTTAAGTACTTGAGCATATATACATAAAGATTTGGCAAAACAAAAGTCTTTATTATTGATAGTCAGAATAAGACTTGGAAGAAAAGGTACAAGTTTTATTTTCATCTAAGCTGGAAAGCAAAAGCGGAGGCCGAGTCCGCACAAATACCGACCGAGAAAACAAAAGCAAACAATTAAAAAGTGCCTAACTGTACGACCAAAACAAAACAAAATGACGATTGCTTTTTATGCTTCTGCTTCTTGGATTTTTTTTCTTCTCCTCCCCAGAAAGAGGTGTAACTTGATCATCCTTCCTCAGCATCTTCCTGAACCCTTAGATGGAGTGCTTTACGATGATCCGGTAGGCACATTCTGGGTGCTCCCAGGTGGAGGAAGGGTGACAAGAGCAAAGATAGTCTGATAGGGTAGAGCTATGACCGAGGAGAAGGAAACGTCTCTATCTTCTCTAGCTTAATCTCTTTGGCTAAGACAAGTTCCTGCTAAGGTGTACTCATGATGGAACCCCACAAAGGCTCAAAGGACCCAGTAATAACAACATCATCGTCAGTTTGAGCTCCATGAATCTCACCAGCCCCTTCATCCTGCAAAGCATCTATCATTTGCATGCCAGGCCTAGAAGTCTCAACAGGTGGGATACTCGGCACCGTCATTGAAGTGGTCGTGGTCAACGTTTCCATTGTAGATGCTTGTTGTCTGGACTAGAGACCTTTGTCATGAAGTGGAGCGACCTAAGGCTGACTTGAAATTTAAGAGATATAAAATGAGATATTAGCGATGT
The DNA here is from genome assembly GCA_030737815.1 of Allium fistulosum. Lineage (NCBI taxonomy): Eukaryota > Viridiplantae > Streptophyta > Magnoliopsida > Asparagales > Amaryllidaceae > Allium > Allium fistulosum. The sequence goes on along the minus strand of CM060908.1, from coordinate 75,723,427 downwards.
TAATCAGCGATGTATGGACTTGTTAGTTTGTGGAAGTAAGGATCTTAAGGCTAATTTAAACGTAGAAGGGAGTGAATAGTATTTACTAAGTTTTATGAATCTTTTTGAATTATTTTAAGATTATAGTTTAACAATGCAAATTGACAATCACAGATGCAAACACAGATAGATATAAGCATAGTAAAAGTAAAAAGTAAAGAGTTGAGAGATCACACCAAGATTTTTATACTAATTCGGAGTTACCCTACATCCAATCTCATACAATTTCTTGTATATATTTCTTTTCAAATATCAAAGTTTATACAATCTCAATTTCAAGGCTATAGGACACACCCTTAAGATTTTTCGAGCTCTAGGTACACTCACTGGATTCGGATGGGACACCAGCATACCCACTTGGATTCAAACGGAACACCAAGCACACCCACTTAATTCAAACGGGACACATGCACACTCACTTGGTTTTCAGGGACACCAAGCACACCGAAGAGTAATTGAGAAATGATTTGATAGAGTTTACAAAATCAATTTCTTGATCTTGAATACTAATAATCCTATAGCCTCTTGAATAGTTATTTGATCATGATTTGAGTAAGAGAGATGAGAGAGTATTCAATAGAGAATCCAATCAATAGAGTTTAAATTTGGTTTTGATTGAATTTGAGAAGATCTTGAGTAGAATTTCTTTTAGAAATCAAGAGAGGGAAAGAGGAGAGAAAATAGAAGAAAGTAGTTATTTAAAATTAGTTGAGAGAATCCCTATTTATAGAGAAACAACAATCATGTCCACTTGTGAAGGGATATGGTGAAAAGATACTTCCATTCAAAATTTGAATTTTGAAAATCTCGGCCTATATGTCGACATACATAATGAGGATATGTCGACATATCCTTTTGTATTTTGAAAAATTACTTTATAAAAATTGTTTTGAAAATATTAAGCTTTGTAAAATATTTTGATGCATAAAATCATGTAAGCACGATTTATACACATCCTAATCATAATAAAACTTAAGAAAACTTTATAAAATTATTTTTAAATATTTTAATATATAAAGGATTTAAATATAAATTTCTTTTGAAAAATAAAATAATATATAAAGTATGAGTGAATAAGTATATCAAAGTATTATCTAAATATAATAAATTAAAGTATATTGTGACGCCCCACCTCTATACCCACGCTAACCAAGAACACTACGGTGTAGTGCTGTCAATTAGCACGGAGAATAAGGCTGTTGAGGAGCGACCATCCGTGTAACTTCTTTGTGCGAGCACCGATATGTCAGATAGAATAGAATGCATGTGTTTTAAAGAGGAAATCCGACATACCGATACAAACACAAAGCTATCACACGGTGGCTATATATAATCTTCGGAAACAAATATAGAAATAAACATAACACAAATCAGTCACAGACAATTCATATCACAAAGGCGGAATAAGATATGAATATTACACCTAAAAGTGTACATCAGAGTAGTGGTCAAATAAGATCCACAATAACACAAAAGAATAGATACAAGTGCAAGACAATAGAATACGTATACATCAAGGAGTCTCATCACAAATGCATACAACAAAAACTACTAAACTAGAGTAGTTAGCCAAAAGTCAGAAGATGGCTCCAGATAAGAAGTCATGAGGAAGCACCTGTAAAATCTCAGTCTGACCCGAGTATTATTTAAGAAGAAAATAATAAACGGATCAGTCTAGCTATAATTATCAGATAAAATGAGATAGAATATGAGATATGATAATAGAACGTATGATAACAAAAAGGTGTCATACTATGAAAAGTATACATTAGAAATCCCACAAAAGTCATACAATATCTCAATAATCTCAAAACAGAGAAAAGAATGTCATATTCTTAATTTAATTCACCAAGCCACAATAAAATGACATACTCATCAATGTCAATGGTAAAAGCTGGTGAAACATAAAATTCCAGAAATCAATCATTAGAAGTCCAGAAATCACAAGAAAAGGATGGCCAATCCCAAACAGGAGCATGAAAGCCGGTACATTAACGCAGTGCAAACGGTACGTCCAATGAACCAGAAAGCCGAGACATCGATGTAGTACAAACGGTACATCAGATGAATCAAACATTGACGCAGTGCAAACGGTACGTCCAATGAATCGGAAAGACAGAGACATCGATGTAGTACAAACGGTACATCAGATGAATCGAACATTGACGCAGTGCAAACGGTACGTCCAATGAATCAGAAAGCTAAGACATCGATGTAGTACAAACGGTACATCAGATGAATCAAACATTGACGCAGTGCAAACGGTACGTCCAATGAATCGGAAAGACAGAGACATCGATGTAGTACAAACGGTACATCAGATGAATCGAACATTGACGCAGTGCAAACGGTACGTCCAATGAATCAGAAAGCTAAGACATCGATGTAGTACAAACGGTACATCAGATGAATCAAACATTGACGTAGTGCAAACGGTACGTCCAATGAATCAGAAAGACAGAGACATCGATGTAGTACAAACGGTACATCAGATGAATCGAAACACATTAAAAGTACTTGGGTTGCCAGCCCACAAAGAAATGAGACGAAGCTCAATAAAATGAAGTACAGTCCTTCATATGGACAAAGAGACATCGCACAATTGCTAGTCTAAATCATAAAATGATCATCATGATCAGCGAGAAGTGTCAATCACACCAAGCTAGTAAATATATGAGTTTAGCTTCATGTCCCATAACCACTTGCTTAACTTAAATATTTACGAACAAGCTGTAAATCTTCACTAGGAAATTGTCACGAAAAGGGTTCAATCGAACAAGTCCAAGAGCTAACCGACGAAGTGAACGCAAGCGTTTCATACCACCCGTTTTACTAAGTCGTTTAAGTCGATTTCTCATTCGAGTGAAGTAAAGGCTTGTATATACTAGTAGATTGAAAATCGGTTTGAGAAAACGAACTTTTGATATTTAAAATAGTGTTGAAATCGCTTTGATGAAAGAGTTTTTGATATTTACTATTAGTATTGAAACCTTCATATATCTTTAAAGTGACAAGTCATAAAACGATGGAAGAAACAAATCAATTCACGTTCGAAGACGTGAGTAAAGTCCAAAGAAGTCAGTCCCAAAACCATCAAAGTAGAAATTCTGATAAATGCTTTTCAGACGAGATTGCCTACGCAGAGTAATACGGGGTTCGACCTGCCCGGTCAGGTCGCGGGGGTCCAGGGGGCAGCGCCCACGGCGGGGTGCGGGGCAGCGCCCCGTCACGGTACGACCTAGTGAAGGCAAGCGGTCTCGAGAAGCCAAACCGGTCAAACGACCAAGTACTAACTCGCGAACGACCTAGGGGAAAAACAGGTCAAACGACCAAGTACTAACTCGCGAACGACTTACGACTTAAGGGAGGCAAGCGACTTACGACTTAAGGGATAAGGTCATACGACCTAAGTAGAGAATGCCACACGACTTAGCAGAAGAACAGGTCGAACGACCCAGGGGAAAAACAGGTCAAACGACCAAGTACTAACTCGCGAACGACTTACGACTTAAGCCTTGAACGACTTAGTGGAACGAACGACTTAACGACTTAAGCTTCAATTCGAGCTACGAGCTAAGGCTGGAACGACCTAGTGGAGTTAGGTCGGGGACGACCTACGACTTAAGGTCATACGACTTAACAGTTGCGAGCTAGCAGAGTTGGCATGGCCTAGCGACTTAGTAGAAGCAGCGACCTACGACTTAACGATTTAAAAGCCAACGACCTAGGACTTAAGAGCCATACGAGCTACGACTTAAGCTCAAATACGAGCTACGACTTATCACTTAACTCGCGAACGACTTAGCAAAGGCAGAACACCCAGAACGACTTAACACTTTAACTCGCGAACGACTCAAGCCAGTAACTCGTGAACGACTCATCACTTTAACTCGTGAACGACTCAAGCCTTTAACTCGTGAACGACTCAAGCCTTTAACTCGTGAACGACTCAAGCCAGGCGAACAGAAATACAAAGGCGGTGACTTTTCAACGCGCGCGACTTAAGCCCTTAACTCGCGAACGACCCACGACTTAGGCTTAACTCGTGGACGACTCAGCGAAGGCCAGAAACGACTTAAGGCCAGAAAAATCACCAAAACGCTGAAAATTGAAGTTTTTCGCCAATCCAATCCAAACCAAACGCAAATGTTGATGCAAATGCAATAGGGGATCATTCCCAACAGTCCAAGATAGATATAGGTAAGATGTGAGATCAAAAATCTCACCTTTTCACGGAATTTGATGAAGATGGAGATTTGAGAGCAAAGCAAGAACACCAACAAGCTTGAATCAATGGTCTTCACTTTGAATTTGGAGTTAGATGTTGAATTTGCTAAAGAACTTGAGCTTGGAATTTTAATTTCCTACTCCCTCCACCATTGTTGCTAAAGCTTCAAAGTTGATGAAGTGATCAAGAGAAGGAAGGGGTTGGGCTGAGGTAGAAGAGGTGCAGCCCAAACCAAAAGCTCAACACAAAAAGTGACGAAAATTTCACTATCTCCAAACATATCGAAGTTTACACTCAAAAAGATCGCAAACGTCATTTTGAACTCAATGGGGGTGGTCTCGAGTCCTAATTTGACCGTATGCAAAAAGTAGCTTTTCGGACTAACATCCGACTAACGATAAAATATTTAAATATAAAAATCGATAAATATGCGGGTTGTTACATATATATTAAAATATAAAATACTTAAAAACTTTATATAATAATTTTGTAAATAAATATTTAAAAGGTTAGGATTCACTTGAAAGCTATTTTGAAAAGATGTTTGAAAAATAATTTTGAAAATAGGGATTCTTAAAAATCGTCTTGAAAACTAGGATATTTGAAAATCATTAAAATGGGAGAATATATTTTAAAAACGTTTTTGGAAAAAATGAAGAGAGAACAAAGAAGTGCTACTAGGGCTTTAACAAAATAATCTATGACTCTATAACTTATCTTGACATCTTGAATATTCGAACTCATGAGTCTTCAATCTCTAGCTCTTGAATTTCTTTATTGGCCTCTATAATCTATGACTCTACAATCTATCAGCCTCTTAAGTCTGCTCTTGATGTTGTACAGCCTTCTTAATCAACACCTGTCTAATATCCTACACTATATACTATATATAATTTGATAAAACATTAGTATCTATATTTTATATTGTCTCATATGGTTATTTTCATCAAAACCAATACCTAAAGTACTAACAATCTCCCTCCTTTTTGGTGATGACAACCATGTATATAAAATATGATATAATTTCCCTTAATTCATGCTTGAATATTTTATATATTTCTTCACCTCTATTATCAACAAAAAAATTTAACCAAAAACCTCCCCTATCTTGAGTTCTATATGATATATTGTGAGGTATTTATATATTGATAAGTAAGAAATGATAATATAAAAAAATTTATTAACCAATCTTGTCTAATATATAGAGTCAAACCAATCCAAAGTCAATACAATTCAGTTCAATCATAAGTTAAACAAATCAATCCAAACCAATTCTAATTCTTAATAAGTTCATACAAAATAATCCATACTTCTTATTTTAAATCAAATTTTATATATTATTCAAATTCTAACCAATCAACCTAAACTTCCCTAGGAACTTCTACCCAACCATGTGAACCAAAAATTGGATCTGCTTTGATAGCATCGCAATCTTCATTGTCTTTTTTGATGACACTATCCAGATTATTGGTTGGTTCATTTTGATAAGGGAAGAAATCATCCATCGAATAGTGTCAAAATGCTTTTCTTGTTCTTTTATCATCTACGTTTGACTAATTCTAAGTGTCTTTGATTTCTAAGGATAAAAGTAAGGATATTCTTGAACGATTGAAGGGTTTATTCAAGATTATCACACAATTTTTGGTGTGGAGAATTCATTTTTGAGAAGTTAAGTTTATTAGTGAAAAAGGAGAGAAATGAGAGTAGGAATGGTGTTTTTCTAGAGTGAATAGGTTTATATAGGGATGAAAAGTCGTTTGGATAAGTTGAATAGATGGTTGTTATTTTATTTTGAATTTTAATTTTTTTTGCAAACTGCCTGTTTTATGTCGACATACAAGGTGCATATATGTCGACATATGTATCATATTTTACAATGCTTACTTATTTGCTATATTTTTGTTATAGCCTAAACTATTGAACTTTTATGACTTTTCAGAGACTAATAACAACATATAATAGTAAGGAACAAGATTTCATTGATAACCAATGATGAGCACATGAAATTTAAAGATAAACATAAAAATTTCGTGGATTAAAACTAGAACAATCGAAGCAAAAAGCTAGAAAATCGTAGGAAATACAACTAGGAAGAGGTAGATGAAGATGAGGATTTTCCACTAATCTTGTGAATAATCTTTCCAAAGTACTAATCCGCTTTGTTGGAAAGAGAAGTGAATGATTTCTTAAGCTTCTTTTTGTAATTAAGAAGCTTCTCTGGATTCTTGAGAATTTCTTTGGTGGATGAATGAGTTGGCTATTCGAAACTCTCCAAAAAAGCGTCTTCCTCGTCTTCTTGTTCTTCTCCTCCTCCACTTCCATGTCTCATCCTTTTTCTTGCTCATCATCTCTAATTTCATGCTCCTCCTCCAAATCAATCTTGCTTCCTTCTTCGTAGGAGTTTCATAAGGCTCAAAGGTGGGTGAAATGTGCCTGAGAGAGATGTTGGCCTTGTCGAAGATTTTTCGAGGAATGGTTTCCTCTCCTTTTAGGTAAACATCAAAATATGTTAATATTCTAGTGAGATACACACTATGAAAGAGTGTGTTCTCATCGTATTAAGAGATATTCTTAGGAAAGAATTCATCCAAAATGACTTATGTTCAAATTTATGTTGTAATGACCATAAATCGCAAAAAGTGCTTTGAAAAACTTTTGAGTCGAGTTATTATAATTTTCCGTCCTCAGAGTTATGATTTGTTGCAAAATGAGACTCATAATTATCGCTTTAGGATGTAAATTCTTATTTTTAAACTCAAAATCATCATCACTTTCAAAAATATTGTAAATAACTTTATGATTTTGATTTTCAATTTTAAAAGAGGAAAGGTCCATTCCACTAGATTTGCATCTGGGAATATGACCTAAAAGTTCACAAGTCAAAACAATTTGAGTGTCTTTGACACTACTCCATACATCACCTTCATTACCTTCATAAAATTTCCTTTTTAATTAACATAAAACATTTTCATTAAGTTTGGAAAACACATCAAATCATTTTGAGAAGCATCAACTAAACTAAGAATTCCAATTTGATCACAAAGACCATAAAGATCATAAAAAGGAATATCTTCAAACTTGGCTAACCTTCCAGGAAAGACTTTTCCGAAAGAAACATATTCCATATAGGCTTCAATGGCCTCTTTTTCGTGGAAAAGATAGCCATTGGTTTTCTTAAAAAGACTTATGGTTTTTGAAGTGTTACTTGAAGAAGCCATTGATGAATTGTTTGAACAGATAATGGATTTTTGAATTTTAAAAATGAGATTGAAATAAATGTATGGAGATACAGTAATTAAATAGAAGTAAATAGACATGTTCTCTGGTCAATAGACAGCTTTTCAGAACATAGGGGTTGGTAAAAAAGTGGTGGAAAATTCAAGTTTTGAATTTGAAATGAAAGTGCAAATTTTCGAATTCATGTGCATTGTTGACATATGGGTAGAGGGTATGTCAATATATAGCCCATGAATTTCAAAAAGAGGAGTTGAATATATTATTTCCATTTGAATATATATGTATATGTATAATTATCCTATAATTATTAGTAATCTCTACACCTAGTAAATAATTTAAAATTAATTTAAAAAAATATATATGTTTTTTATTATTTTTATATTCAATATTATATTCTTACTAAAATAATTTTATAAAATTTTCTTTATATATATATATATATTATATTCATCAAACATTGTTATTAATCTAAACCTATCAAAAGCAACCAAAAATCCAATAAAATATATAAATTTTAAACGTGTAACTATTTTTGCTCCATTTCTTCGAACTTTTCTGAATTGAATTGATTACTACTATAAAGCACATATTGGCATTTTCCGTATCTGGTTCATTATCACTTGAGTAAGTATCTGAATTGTCTAATGTTGTAGTATAAGCCCTTCTCCATTTTCTGGATGAATCAATTTTTGGTGAGATTTTCGGTTTCTCCAGTTGTGGACAGTCTTTCTCCATATGGCCAAATTCATTGTGGTTAAAACATCTAATAACTTTTCCACTTCCTGGATTTTTTATCATTTCTTCTGAGATTATTCATTTTTCTGTATTTCAAAAATTTACTGGAATTTCTGATCATGGAAGCAATTTCTTCATCATCGTCGTTGTTTGAATCCAAATCATCAGTTGTTGCATTGAAAGCAATGGATTTCTTTTCTATTGTCTTGCTTTCTCTCCTGGCCTGTATTTGTGCTTCATATGACATTGAATTGCCAATTAACTCTTTAATTTCCAAAGTGCTAATGTCATTAGCATATTCAATTGCAAGAGTCTTTAGGTCTCATTTAGGAGAAAGTGAATTAAGGATTTTTCTAACTCGATCCTCTTTAGAAAAACTTTTGCCCAATGCAATTAGTGAATGTACTATATCTTCAAATCTACTGTACATATCAGAAATGGACTCATTTGGACTAATTTAGATAATTAAAACTGATTTGTTAAAATAAAAATTTTGGTCTCTTTAACTTTATTAGTGCCCTCATGTGTAACCTGGAGTGTTGTCCATATTTCATATGCAGGCTTACAAGTAGACACTCTATTGAATTCATTCTTATCTAATGAGCAAAACAAAATTTCTATGGCTTTAAAATTTCTTTGTGCAAGTGCCTTTTGGTCAATAGTCCATTGTGAAAAGTTAGTCTGGGGTTAAGTGTATTCAATCAGCGTGACATTCCAAATATCTAGACCATTTGATTGTAAATAGATTTTCATTCTACAAGACCAATAGGTGTAATTACTATCGTTAAAAAGTGGAAGTTTAGTAGTAGATTGTCCTTCGATAAAGTTGTTACTAACAAGTGAACTAACAGTGTTGTTAGCCATTTAAAATTTTCAAAAATAAAAATTATGAATACTTTGAAAACCAATGCTCTGATACCAAATGTTAGTTTACAAAAGTAAGGATCTTAAGGCCAATTTAACATTAGAGGGAGGGTGAATAGTGTCTACTAACTTTTATGAATCTTTTTGAACTCTTTTAAGATTATAGTTTAAACAATGCAAATTGACAATCACAGATGCAAACAAAGATAGATATAAATGCATTAAAAGTAAACAGTAAATAATTGAGATATCACACCAAGATTATTATATTGGTTTGGAGTTACCCTACATCCAGTCCTACACAATTTATTGTATAGAATTCTTTTCAAATATCAAAGTTTATACAATCCGATTTCAAGGCTACGAGACATACTCCCCAGATTTTCCGAGCTCTGGGTACACTCACTAGATTCAGAAGGGACACAACACACCCAATTGGATTCAAATAGGACACCAAGCACACCCACTTGATTCAAACGTGACACAAGCACACATGCTCGGATTTCAAGGAAACCAAGCACACCCAAGGGTATTTGAATATTATTTGATAGATTTTATAAAATCAATTTCTTAATCTTGAATACAAATAATTCTATAGCCACTTAAATAGAATTTTGATCATGATTTGAGTGAGAGATCAGAGAATATTCAACAGAGAATCAAATCATAGAGTTTGAATTTGATTCTAATTAAATTTGAGAAGATCTTGAGTAGAATTTCTTTTAAGAATCAAGAGAGTAAAAGAGGAGAGAAAATATAAGAAAGTAATTATTTAAAATTCGTTGAGAGAACCTCTATTTATAAAGAAACAACAGTCATGTCCATTCGCAAAGACATACGATGTAAAGACATTGTCATTCAAATTTTGAATTTTGAAAATCTCGGCCTATATGTCGATATACATAAGGAGGATATGTCAACATATCCTTTTGTATTTTGAAAAATTACTTATAAAAATTGTTTTGAAAATATTAAGCTTTGTAAAATATTTTGGTACTTTGTAAAATCATTTAAGCATAATTTGTACACATTCTTTCTAATCATAATAAAACTTAAGAAAACTTTACAAAATTATTTTGAAATATTTTAATATATAAAGGATTTAAATATACATTTCTTTTGAAAAATAAAATAATATATAAAGTATAAGTGAATATATATATATATATATATATATCAAAGTATTAATGAATGTCAAAATATACTCTTAAATACCATAAACATATAGAAAACATAAAACAAAAATCAATCTAAATATAATAAATTAAAAGTATATATTAAAATATAAAATACTTAAAAACTTAATAAATAATTTTGTAAATAAATATCTGAAAGGTTAGGGATTATTTGAAAGCTATTTTGAAAAGAGGTTTGAAAAATCATTTTGAAAACAGAGATTCTTAAAAATCATTTTTCTTGAAAACCATGATATTTGGAAATCATTAAAATCAGTGAATAGATTTTAAATACCCTTTTGGAAAAAAATAAAGTGAGATCAAAGAAGTGCTACCAGGGCTTTAATAAAATAATCTATGACACTATAACTTATCTTGATATCTTGAATCTTCAAACTCATGAGTCTTCAATCTCTAACTCTTGAATCGCTTTATCAGGCTTTATAATCTATCAGCCTTTTGAGTCTGCTCTTAATACTGTACAGTCTTCTTAATCAACACCTATCTAATATCCTGCACTATATACTATATAAACTTAATAAAACATTAGTATCTATATTTTATATGATATCATATGGTTGTTGTCATCAAAGCCAATACCTAAGGTACTAATTGGACTCTCTAAAATACAGGTGAGGTCAATAAGATACCTCCTTTAGTTCAGGATTCAGTGTGTGCTGAAGTGCTGCCGGAATTTCCTTCCAAGATTGGAGAAAGGATGGTGGACATAAGAATTTGGGGTTGATCTGGATTGACCCCGGGGTTCGAAGATGGATCATGAACAGTTTTGGGTTCAGAGGTTTCTCCAATAGTAGCATCTTTAGGCGATGATTTGGAGCCTTTACCTAAGGCTCTCTCCACTGCATCAACTAGCTCCAAATGGAGAATAAGCTGGCCCTCTTTTATAACCTGGGCTCATCTCCTATTAAAGTCTCCTACTCAAGCTGGGCCAGATCCACCTCACCACCTTTCAGGAATTCCTTTTCCTCCTTGATGACCTATTCCCAAGCAAGGGCAAGAACTCTGGGGTAATTATGGTCGAACCATTCTAAGTTGTGGGATTTGAGTATGTTGGCATTGTACTTGTTGAGCAATGGTTCCAAATTCTCCATCATTCACTTTTTTGTGGCTTCAACCTTCTTTTTGACAAGTGCATCCACATCATTAGCACATTCAACCACCTTGTCTCTTTTATCATGAGCAGTAAGTAGCTCTTCACAATAGTGCTGAGTTTGTTGGAGAGCATCATTCTTCTCTTTTGTCTTGCTCTCAAGTTTGGCTAACAGCTCAATCACTTCTTGTTTGAGGAATCTCTTTCCAACACTAAGGCGTGATTCCGATGATGCACTGTCTCAATCTCAACATGATGCTTGTTTCTCTCATCTTCAAGTGCCTTGATGGCATCCTCGGCTTTCTTCCCAACTTTTGCTTGTGATTTCCTTAAGTTTTCAACCTCAGCATCGAGATGGATGATGATTCTTTTGTCTTAACTTGTCGTAAGATTCAAATTTTCAATCTCGGGTTGCTTTTCTCTCGAGACCTTGGATATTTTCTCAGCTACCTGTGTCTATTCCTAATATTGATTATAAGCGTCAACTACATAAGCAACGGCTGTATCTTTGATCTTAGGCGGAATTCCCGTAAAGTTTGGCACTAACATCAGTCCATGGAAGTAAACATCCGGAAATTGTTCCCTTGGTTCGGCAATCTGAGCATTGGTTGCAAGTTGTTGCTTATTAGTGACGACTAGGGCTTTAATTTTTTATTCTTTAGCTCTGTGATGGGAAGTCTCATAACAACTTTTATGGTGCCTATGGTCGAAGGATCAACAGGAGAGGGAGGGTGCTAAATGCTGCACAAGAATGGAAGCTGGAGGGAGTGCATGAGAAATATTGCCTAGTAGTAAGTCATCGCGAAGGTCAAAATGCCTATCTGAGCCTCTCGGCGGAGGTGACTTGGACCTAGAATAACGTTTGGAAGCGGAGTCATGTGACAGATAATCCCTATTGTAAATGCCTCTATTGCGACTGCCTATATCTCGGCTAGATCGGTAACCAGGCTTTGAATCTCGACCACAGCCTTTATGGTATGTGCTTGGATGATGCCTATGTGGTTGAGATACATTTTCCTCCAAGGATTGATATATATACTTCTTCCTCTCTATGGATCATATAAAAGAAACGGGAACAATTTAGATTCGATGAGTAATGACACGAGTCAAGTGCAACATAGTGCTGTGAAGAGCATGTGTGCGTGAGTGTCCTAGTGTTCCCCCAACGGAACCTGGAGCTTTGCTCATAGGAGTGATCTCCCCCATGCTAATGGGAGGAATGTCATTATTAAAGCGAATAGGGGAGTCAAGACCCTCAAGACTCATGTCACCGATGCTAAAGGAGCCAAACTCGGTAGGAATTGTCCGCAACTTAGAGAATGTACATGTGGTAGGAAGAGAAGGAGTTTTCTCTGCAATTGTAACTGGTAGGGACTATATAGAAGTCCATGCTTCGGTAATCTTCATAACAAGGCTTTTTTTGGGGATAGGCTATTGGTCATCTTGGGTTGTTCGGTCAAAGACTCATGGCCAATATTAATACCGTCATCTCCAGCTTCATCATTTCCACCTACAATTTTGTCTTCCTCGGCGTGTTCTTCCCTCTTCAACATTTTCCTTGACTTCTACCGTTGGACTCGGGACTAGGCACATATCTGGATAGCCTTGCCTTCTCTGGGCAAGTCATCGTCATCATTGGGCCACTTGGACTAAACCAGTGCTACAGCCCGCATGTAGCAGATTATGGGCTAGGAGATTCTCATCGAAGAGAAGAACTCCAATGTCCATCCCTCTCTAGAAGTGCCATGAGAACTCTAACGGAATCCGCAAGAACCGCGCCGTTGGGTCTCTCCGAAACATTTGAATGATAGAAAGATTTTGAGTTAAGCTTGATAATTAATAAGGTGAACCCATAGAAAATGAATGAGGTAGAACTTACGTCCAAATATCCATCTTCGTGCAAACCTAGGTGGACAACATACGTAAAACCATTCGCTTTTGAAATAGCTCAACTTGTTCCATGCACCAGTGACAACTCTTCAATTCTTTGCTAGCTCCAAGTAAGTCAAGGAAGGAATTCCCTTTCGGCTCTAAAAACTATATATGTATCGGATCACCTCGTCATTGGGTACTCGGTGCAAATGTTAAACAAAAATAATGTACGTGCCGAGAAGAAAGGCGTAGCTATTCAAATGTAGTTGTATTAGAACTAATCTCATGAAATTTAGAACTCGACGATGAATGGGTTGAATGGTGGAACATAACCCGCCAAACACATATATATATGTTGCAAGTAGTGTAGCTATGGGATTTTGAGCTCTATGATGGCGAGAAGGGACTAGTAAGTCATCGAATAGAATTCCATGCTTGTTGCAGATTCTGTGAAGAGATCCCTTATCGACCTTTGAAGCAACATAATCAATGGGATCATCTAAAAGAATAGCATCTTTGAGAGTATCAGGAGCAGGTTCAACCTCTAGCCCTTTTACGAGGTCTATTGGATTTTTAGGAAATTGCTGTTCAACATGTGGATTTTCCTATTGATATGCCTGTTTTACTGGAGTTTGTTGTGCAAGTAGGACCGTAGTCAAGCTGGACTCGGTGTCAGACTCAACATATCTGGAAGTTGATGGACCTGTGGCTTGAGTGGCAAGATTCTCAGAACGTCTATGCTCCATTTCTCTAAATACTCAACTGATAGTCAATATTAGATTAATTATAAGTTGTACCCCTCATGCTAAAGTGAAACCTAGTGCAGTGTCGTGTAGTTCAGATTTTCAATATTGTATCATAGTTCATTATGAAATCTGGATATCGCTCAAAGTGACCATCACCTCTAACCGTCACATCGAACTGCACGTCAATGGCGATGCATTGCATATGCTTTGAAGCTCAAGGGATAACGTTTGGAAAATGGGAATGTGAGCCAAAAAAATTGAGCACATGAGAATTTCAAAACTAGAATCCCACTAAGGGTCAAATTTATACCGATCCAAGCCCCTAGGTGGATTCTTGGCCAATTCCCAAATGCCCTCTCCTTGCTCCAATATTGCCATCAACATGAAGACCACCCGTGTCCAAGTTTGATCCCATTCATACGTGATTCAAGACCATCACCTACCTAATTTAATTCAATGTTCGGTCTAGGATCGGGTTTGGTTGCGACGTGGAGATAAGGGTTTGGATCGGTTAACGAAGTTCGACCATGATGAGGTGAGTGGCAGTGATCCCCGGGACGAGCAAAGGCAAATTTCGCTTAGAAAAGCAAAAAATGTCAATGACAGAATATGTGCTTGGTTCAATGGTCACAACAAAAGTGAAGAGGAAAGTTGGCGAGTTGGGTTTTATAATCCAGAAGCTAACTTCTCAAACATTAGTTTTAGGGACTTTTTAGAATCTTGGATCAATACCAATCCAAGAATTTGGATTAATACTGAATCTTAAATTTTAAAAAAATCTATAATAATGGTGTTGGCCTATGCATGCTCATGTGCTTGAGATTTAACAAGGGTGTGCTCGTGTATACGTATGTGTGTATCCATTTAATACCCAACGACTAGAGTCAAATGAAATATGATTAACACTTGCAAAATCCATGAAATGAACTAGTTTGGAATTTTCAAGCTTGGAATGACAGACCATGAGAGCACACTCAAGATTTATAATGCCGGATGTTGGTAAAGAGTCACGATGAAGAGCTATAGACATAAATTTTCACAAAATCAATCCGTGGGAAGGGTAACGACTATTCAGAGAACAGAGTGGAATCCTTCACAGCATCCTAGGTCTCGATTGAAAGCACATCATGTTTGACACAAGATGCATTTTGGGAAGCAAGTATTATCCAGCCTTTTGACCAAGTAATATTCGGATAGACTGGACGAATTGAACTTGGAAACCGTCAAGGCAGAAAACCGGAGAGATGGCCCAAGAGTCCAGGTACTAAGTAGAAATAGAGCCATAGGACGAAGATCAAGCCAACACAAGAAAGCAAAACCCTTATCCAACATAGTGTTGGATCAGTACCGATCCACGAAACCTTGTCCATTGTTTCCCATACTCCTACTACATGCTCGTGATGATGCTGGAAGCCTATTTCAAGTATTATTTTTTCATTCCCATGCAATTATCTATTGATATCCACGAGCACTCAATGTCAGCCATTCCATTCTTCCATAGATCCATCATTTAGACTCAGAAATAAGAGGTAACGGTGCAAACCACTATGGAATCATAAAGCTAACAACAAATTGAGCCAAGACAAGAAGACCAAGACCATCCATATGAAGAATTTATGGATCAGTAGCAATCTAGGAGGTTGGATCGTACTGATCCGTGATTGTTAATGACCTATCCACCTATTTTCTTGGAGAATTGGTCTACGGCGTGAAAAACAATGTGGGGATCACGGGGTGAGATTTTAGGCTTTCTTGGAGATTTTAGGATTTTAGGCTTTCTCTTACTCTAATTTCTTGTAATCATTGTTGGATTTATACCGATCCGTAAGAACAGCTGCCTATAATCCAGTGATCTAATAAATAAAATCACTAAGTGGACGTAGGCCAAGATAAGTCGAACCACTATAAATTACTATGTGTTCTTTTCAACTCTTTTTCATTTAAATTTCTTCACCTTTTACCTCTACTTAATCTTTTAGGTGTTTTTGCTATTTTTTGGTTTAAACATTTATAAAATTTAGAAACAAAATTTTAAATTCTCATAAAACTTAAATCAAAAAAATAAAATTTCAAAATAAATTTAAACTTTATAAAACATTCAAAATTTTAGAAAATTCAAAAATGCATAAAAAATTAAAGATTTGAAAATTTTAAATATTAAGTTGCAAATTATTACTTCCATATGCATTTAGAGGATTTCTTTTGTAACCATTTTCTTTGACATTACAAGTTTATTTTTGGCTCTAAATAATGATAATTTTGATTCCAAAACAAAAAATTTCCCTCCAATCTAAATGTTTTATGGCTCTAACATGAACAATTTTCTCTTTACCCTTGTTTTATATTACCTTTTCCCAACAACGCCCATACTCTTTTCCTTTAATGAATTAAAAACATGACTCCGGATCCAAACTCCCTCAATCAAATCCCTAAGCCAAATGCAAATATCGCTCTCTCAATAAAATCCCGTAATGAAATCACCTCTTCCATTGCCATCAACCACAACCAAAGCAGAACTCCTTAACCATATAAGTTTTCATGATTAAGTTGGGCATGCACACGGAATGGGTGACTCGGGGAAAGATCTGGGTGGTAGTGGATGCATGAGGTGGATGTTATAGAGTCATAGATTAGGGGGTTGCAAGGTGGGACTTCTGATCTGGGTGATGTCTCGTGGTAGAGGGTGCAGTTTTTTTTTTGATTGGCTGGTGATGTTTGGTGGTGATGTCTGGTGTGTTGGATATCTACATAGGTAGTTGTGGTTGCGTAGGTTGTGCATGGATGTAGTTGTATTAGATGAAGTTTGGTTGCAGAAGGTGATGGGGAAGGTGCGAGGTAAACTTGATATTGTGTTTTCCTCGAATGATTTAGCATTAGGACACAAGGTTTTGTATAAATTTGAGTAAGATTAATGGGATTTATATAAATTAACAGATTCAAGCATAGGCAGTTTGTCTTATGTATATTTGAAAGCATTTTAGATATGCATGTTTGCATTTGTTTCAATCTAATTTTCGTGTATAACATATCTCCTTAAAAGAAAATGTTTTATATGTTGTTTATCATTCCTTAAGTTGTAGTTGCATTCAAACCACAATAAAGATACACTCCATCAATATCTTGGAATTCTCTTTTGAGTTGAAAGTTATATTCTCAATCTTGATATACACGCAACTATGCACAATTTCTATCAGACATTACCAGCAACCTACACTATAATGCACTAATATAGTTCATTTCCCAACCCCTGACTCATACACTATCGATACCCCATGTCGATTAGGCACGGGTTTAAATGCATCACGGTAGTCCAAATGAAAATAGGACTAATTAGGTTGAGTTGTTAGGTTATCTCCTTTACAGCAAGTCCCCGCTTTGAATGTTGACTCCTTATATTACAAGCCAATCATTAAAGAAGCACGTCAAAAATCTACATAGGAAGGGCTAACATGTGTAGGTAGAGAATGCATAGCTTGAGTGAACTGCTATGGGTGAATATGTGGAATGGCATATGCACTTGTTACACCTTAAATTCTAATAAAGGATTAATAAACTAATGCCATCAAATGTTGTTACGAGTAATCATGCTTAATTGAAGCCATCGTGTATAATTCAAGGTCATCAAGCAAAGAAGTAAAGTCATCGTATGCTATTGGTAGTCATCATACCTAATTGAACGTGGGATGTTTTCCATAGCCATCGTGCTTAATTCTTGAAGCAACCATTAGACAAGGTAAAAGTGCTATAGTGAGGAATGCTATAAAGCCTTCGTGTGCTATCTCAAAATGACAAACCAAGATAATCAAACCATCTATGTGCCAATAAACTAACATATACTAACATCCAACTAGCAAAATATGATTATCGTGAGAGATTTGGTAAGGCTATCACGGAGAGTTTCTTAAGACCTTATGGAGCATACCTTTGCAACTATCAAGAAGAGTTTGTAAATCCAATTGAGATAAATCCTAAACTTATCGTGGTAGGTCTTGTAAAGATGCCGCAAGAAGTTATACATAGCCATCGCATGCTATCTTCAAGATGTAAACGAAAGTAATTGTCGGAAGTTCAAATATAGTAAGTATGTGCCATCCTCAAATTGTAAGTCAAGGTCATTGTGAAGTCATCATTAAACAACTTAATAAAGCCTTTGTGATAATTCCAAAGATTATCATGAGCAGGTGACACCTTGGGACCATCGTGAAGCGACATAGGAAGAACCATCGTGAGTGATTAATAAGGCTATCATGACATGAAGAGCTAGAAGTCATCGTGCAGTGTTCCTATAAATGCTTCAAGATAGAAAGTATTGAGAGCTATCATGAAGCAATATGATAGAGCCTTCATGAAGAATTTCTTGGAATCATCATGAAATAAAGCACTAGGGCCATCGTGAGGTAACTTGTTATAATCAATGATGTGCCAAAACTTAAGGTCATCTTGAGGAATGAATGAAGAGCTATCATGGGATAAAAAGTTAGCACTTTTGGTCGACATATTCTAAGGTAACTACAAGAAAATATATGAGAGTTTTATCCATAGTCCTCGCATGATAATGCAAAATGGTTATCGTGAAGCATTTTTATAAGCTATTGTAGGGTTATTGCAATGAATCATTACGTCAACTATTGTGATACCAAGGTAGATTACCTAAGTGAAGCCTTCATGATTGATATGAGTTATCATGAAATAAATTTGCATATTGAAATAGGAAAAAAGATGTCGTGGACATTTCCTAAAGCAATTACATAACGGTTACCACACGAATGTTGGTTCCTACCCATGAAGATCATTCTTCATCATCCATTTATTCTAGGTGATATGTGGCACAAATCCAACAGCTGAAATCTTCTATAAATACAAGGGTACCCCCCAAAAGGGATGATTTTATGAGTTGACCTTTTTCTGCATTTTCATTTTTTTACCTCATATAACAAAGCTTGAGTGAACGGCTTTAATTGCCAACCAAGCCATCTTAGATTTGCAACTTTGTGTAGGAGGAATTGGACAATAAACAAATTGCATGATGTCTTCTCGAGGATGCAAAGTTATCTCTCATCAACTTGTGACTAGCATATTTGACTAGGGGTATAATCCTACTTAAATATTTCAAATTATCTTGACCTAAATTTAGGGCTAATACTAAAAGGTGCTTTCACTAAGAACTCAAACTCAAGGCCTTGGGAATTGATCAACAATAGCACTTACATAATGGGTAAATCAACCAAGAAAGTTGGAGTCTAGCGACAAGAAGAAGTAGTACACCATGTTTGTCTCAAAGACAACGTGACCCCCACTTTAATATGGAAAATGCAAAAATAGGACAACCATCTACACCTAAGGAGACACTATAAAAGAAGAATGAACTTCAAGACTTGAAGGCGAAATTAGAAGTTATGTACAAGCTTATTGAACAATTAGTTTCACAAAAATCTTTATCAAAGAGAGCAAAGAAGACAGAGGGATAGAAAGTTGAGTCTCCACCCAAAAAAGCAATAAAGTCGAACCTAAGAAGTAAGAGTATCAGGAAGAGCAATTTAGGACCGCGAAAGAAGGAAGATAGTCTCCTAACCCAAAAGCCGAGTAAGAGCTCAAGATCACAATGTGCAAGCTTCACTTTGCAAAAACATTATAAGCCGAAGCGGGAGAATTACGAGGATGAAAAGGTTTATTTCAAGGACTTAGCAAACAAGATGACTAAAGACATGGATGAACTAAAGGGAATGAGAATGATGGACCTAATTTAATAATAAATTTAGAGAATACTATTCAATAAAAGAAATATGGTTGTACCATTGCACTATTATGTTAAAATTCCATCTATTAGATATGATGGTAACACTGATCCGGATAACCATTTAATGACACTCGAAAGTCAAATGGATTTGTACAATGCCCTGGGCATACCACAATGAAAACTATTTTCAACCATGTTCTTCGGAGCAGCAACAAAATGGTACCGATGCTACTGAGAAAATACAATTTTCTTATGGTAGCAATTCTCATATGAGTTTTCAGCTCAATTTTGTACTTCGAAGGAATATACAATTGATGCAAGCTTACAAGCTAAAATCAAACAAAAATCAGAGGAATTGCTAAGAGACTATTTGAAGCGATTTAATGTGGAAGCTAATGAAGTGGAATCGGTAAGTAATTAAGAGAAATTGATAGCAGTCAAATCTAGTTTAATAAAAAGTACACTATTCTGGAAAGAGCTATACATTCTTGGATGCAGAGACCTGCAATATTTTCACTTTCAAGCTAACAAGTTCGTGTGAGTGGATGAAACATTTCATAATAGGAGAACCTAAAGGGAGAAGAGGACCTTTTTGTCTTGAACAAAAAGGGAAGATAGGAAGAATTTTCCAAGGCAAATATTGTAGAACTAAACCAGCATATCTCCTATATACCTTATTACAACTTTAAATTTACAACGTTTATAAAAAATGTTGTAAAAAGCCTATTATAACTTCATGTTACAACATTTTAAAAATAAACATTGTAAAATATATTTTTACAAATGTTAAATACAAAAATGTTGTAAAAAAAGTTATTTTTTACAACGTTTGAATGACAAAATTTGTAAAAGTGCGACTTTCTTACAATGTTTGAATGAGAAACGCTGTAAATGAGGGGTTTTCTACAACATTTTTTGTGTCAGTTGTAACTAGTATTATTCAACAAATTTTTTTTTGAATGTTGTGTAACAACCTTATTTAGAAGTTTTGCTTGAAAAACATTGTGAATATTAATCTATAACAACCTTTTGTAAAAGTTGTTTTGCTCATAGATTATAAATGTTCACATAACACTTTTTGAGGAAACGCTCGCTACATGAAAATGTTAGTTTTAATTTTTTGGATTTTAATTTGTCAAAAATATTATAATAACTAGTAATTATTATTATTTATTAGTTTATTATAATCATTCTTAAACAATATAATTGAATGAATATATATTATTTATAGATTATGAATTATTATTTTATTTTTTATTTCCTTTTACTTATATTTAAATAATATAATTAAATGAATTTATATTATTTATAAATTATTAATAATTTTATTTTACCCTTTTATTTTCTTTTAATTCTATATCCCATAATAATATTGTCAAACTGTCATATACGCAACAATTTTATCCAATAATAGGTATATATATCCTACAGTAGCTACCAAAAGAAAAATGAATTGTTGCAAGTATTTTGACAAAATTGTTTAAACTGTTTTCCCATACGGTGGAGGGGGGATCCGGTGGTGGCAATGCATTTAGTTGGGGTGTAAGGCAGCGCCTAGTCTAGAAAATGGTATATCTAGTTTATATTTGAATTTGAATTAAACGAAGAATGACCACAATATTTCATCATATTTGAATTCTCCCTTATTTAAAAAATTATTCATTATCAAATGTAAATTATCAAAATATTAATTATAAAATACTAATTATCTTAATAATAATATTTATTATTAACATTAATAACAAAATAAGGGAGATTAATTTAACAACGGTTTCTCCTAAAACGTTGTAAAATATTGATTTATAACAACTTTTTTAAGTTGTCTTACTCGTAACTTTTTAACAACTATTTTTCTTAAAAGCTGTCAAAATTATAATTAATAATTAATAAATAGTAATTAATGATTAATAATTGATAATTAATAATTATTATTTAAATTTTTAAATATATAATTAATTTTTAGTTATTGTTAATTAGTAATTACTATTAAATAATTAATAGTAAACATTATACAATTACTATTAATAATTAATATTAAGGAATATTGATTATTTAATAATTAATAATAAATGATTACTATTTAATAATTGAGAGGTAATAATTAATATTTAAGACTAATATTTAGTACTTACTATTTAGTAACTAATTTTTAACAACTGATTATTAATCATTAAGAGGCAATGTTCATTATTTAGTATTTAATTTTTAGTAATTATAATTGATAATAGTACTTAATACTTAGTATTTCAAAAAAATTATAATTTAGAAATTTTCTAAAATAAATTTAAAAATATTTATAAAATTTAGAAATTTTTTTGAAATTTTAATGAAATTTAAATTTAAAAAAAAATAGAACTTCAAAATAAATTTAAAACTTTATAAAATATTCAAAATTTTAGAATATTCCAAAATGCATAAAAAATTAAAATTTTGAATAATTTAAATATTACATTGCAAATTATTACTTCCATATGCCTTTAGAGGATCTCTTTTGTAACCATTTTCTTTGGCATTACATGTTTATTATTGGCTCTAAATAATGAAAATTTTGACTTCAAATTGAAAATTTTCCTTCCAATTTGAAATTTTTTTGGCCCCAACATAAACAATTTTCCCTTCGCCCTTATTTTATATTACCTTCTCCCAATAACATCCCATACTCTTTTCCTCCAATGAATTCAAAACATGCCTCCATATCCAAACTCCCTCAGTCAAATCCCTAAGCAAAATCCAAATATCGCTCGCCCAATAAAGTCACTTAGTGAAATTAACGAAATCACCTCTTTCATTGCCAACAACTGCAACCAAAGCCGAACTCATTAACCATACATGTTTTCACGATTTAGTTAGGTTTGCACACGAAAATGAGTGAGTCGAGTGGAGATCTAGGTGATAGTGGATGCACGAGGCAGATGTTGTGGTGTTGTTGTAGATTAGGGGATTGAGAGGTGTGATTTCTGATTTGAGTGATGTCTGGTGGTGGAAGGAGAAGTTTTGGTTTTGATTTGCTGGTGATGTTTGGTGGTAACGTCTGGTGTGTTGGATATTAGCGTTGGTGGTTGTGGAGGTTGTGTGTGGATGTAGTTGTATTGGATGAAGTTTGGTTGCAGAAGGTGATGGGGAAGATGTGAGGTAAATTTGATACTGTGTTTTTCTTCAAATGATTTAGTATTAAGACACAAGGTTTTATATAAATTTGAATAAGATTAAAGGGCTTTGTATAAGTTAACAGATTCAGGCATGGGTTGTTTGTCCTTTGTATATTTGAAAGCATTTTACATATACATGTTTGCATTTGTTTTAATATAATTTTCATTTGTAACTTATCTCCTTAAAAGATAAGGTTGTATTTGTTGTTTATCATTCCTTTAGTTGTAGTTGCATTCAAACCATGATAAAGATGCACTCCATCAATATCTTGGAATTTTCTTTTTAGCTAAAAGTTATATCTCGGTCCTGATATACATGCAACTATGCACGATTTCTATCAGCCATTACCAACACCTGCACCACAATGCACTAATATAGTTCACTGCCTAACCCCTAACTCTCGCACTATCGATACCCTTATCAATTAGGCACAGGTTTAATTACATCATGCTAGACCAAAAGAAAATAGTAGGACTAATTAGGTTGAAGTAGATACGCTATCTCCTTTACAGCAAGTCCCCACTTCGACTATCGACTCCTTATGTTACAAGCAAATAATTAAAGCGGCACGTCATAAATCTATATAGGAAGTGCTAGCATGTGTAGGTAGAGAACACATAGCTTGAGTGAACTACTATGGGTAAATATGTGGAATGGCATGTGAGGACTTGTTACACCATAAATTTCAATAACGGATCAATAAACAAAATGCCATTATATGCTATTAAGAGTCATCGTACTTAATTGAAGCAATCGTGTATAATTCAAGATCATCAAGAGAAGAAGTAAAATCATTGTGTGCTATTGGGAGTCATTGTGCATCATTAAAGCCATCGTAGGATGTTTTCCATAGCCGTCATGCTTAATTCTTGAAGAAATCATTAGACAAGGTAAAATACCCATAGTGAGGAATTCTATGATGCCTTCGTATGCTATCTTAAAATAAAAAACCAAGACAATCAAACTGTCTTGTACCAACAAACCAACATATACAAACATCCAACTGGCAAAATGTGATAATTGTGGGATTTTGGTAAGGCCATTGTGGAGAGTTTCTTAAAGATATTATGGAGCGTTCCTTTACAGCCATCTTGAAGAGTTTATAGAGCTAATTGAGATAAATCCTAA
The DNA here is from genome assembly GCA_030737815.1 of Allium fistulosum. Classification (NCBI taxonomy): domain Eukaryota; kingdom Viridiplantae; phylum Streptophyta; class Magnoliopsida; order Asparagales; family Amaryllidaceae; genus Allium; species Allium fistulosum. The sequence continues at coordinate 75,699,405 of CM060908.1, read as the reverse complement.
ACTTATCATGGTAAGTCTTGTAAAGCTATCGCGAGAAGTTATACATAGCCATCGCATGCTGTCTTCAAAAGGTAAACGAAAGTTATTGTGGGAAGTTCAAATATAGTAAGTATGTGCCATCCTAAAATGTCAAGTCAAAGCCATTATGAAGTCATCATGAAACAACTTAATAGAGCCTTCGTGAAAATTCCAATGGTTATCATGAGTGAATGACACCTTGGGACCACCATGAAGCGATACAGGAAGAACCTTCATAAATGGTTAATAAAGCTATCATGACACGAAGAGCCAAAAGTCATCATGCAGTGTTCCCATAAAGCCATCGTGATGAAAGTATTGAGCGCTATCGTAAAGCAATATGAAAGAAGCGTTGTGTAAAATTTCTTGTAATCATCATGAAATAAAGCACTAGGGCCGTTATGAGGTAACTTGTTAGAATCAACAATGCACCAAAAATTAAGGTCATCATGACGAATGAATCAAGAGCAACCGTGGGATAAAAAGTTAGCACTATTGGTCAACAAATTCTAAGGCAACTACAGGAAAATATATGACAGCTTTTTTATCCATAGTCCTCGCATGATAATGCATAATGGTCATCGTGTAGTAATTCCTGTAAGCTATTATAGGTCCATCGTGACGAATCAATGAAACCATCATAGATTAACTAAGTGAAGCCTTCATGATCGATATGAGCTATCGCGAGATAAACTTGCTGGTTGAAATAGGAAAAAAGGTGTTATTGCGGATATTTCCTAAAGTCATCGCATAAAAGTTACCATACGAATGCTTGTTCCTACCTATGAAGATCAGTCTTCACCATCCATTCATTCTAGGTGAAATGTTGCACCAATCCAATAGCTAAAATCTTCTATAAATACCGGAGTAACCTCCAAAAGGGATGAATTTCTGACTTGATCTTCTTCTTCATTTTCATTTTTTCCTTAAGCTTAAGTAAAGGGCTTTAATGGCCAACAAGACATCATAGATTTGCAACTTTGTGTCGGAGGACTTGGATAATAAACAAATTGCATGATGTCTTCTCAAGAATGCAAAGCTATCTTTCATCAACTTGTAACTAGCTTATTTTACTAGGTATATTGTAACGACCAGAAATTTTCAACCATTCGCATCCATACATGTCGGATTTGAATTGCTCAAAATATCAGATTGTTAATTTAAATTTGGCAAAACTCAGCATATATAGTAAATAAAATAATCATATATCACAGACACAAAGTAATATAACAGTAATGCAGCGGAAACAAAAGAATAGTAGTTCATGAAGCTATTATATATATATATATATAACAGAGTTAAACAGGATACAACAGAAGTCTCGAATACATAGATGTCTCAATAAAATAATCAAATACAAGATCTGAATACATCACTGGAATCAACTGAATAACTGGTAGCAGAATCGATAGATAGCTGGATCTCCAAGCGAAGCTCCAACTCCAGAGGTGAGTCTCAAATGCTGTATCACTCAGTCTGACCCGAGCGTAAAGCAAAACACAAAACACTCGAGTTAGGATTAACATTCTTATATCAATAAATCCAAGTCAAGTGAAATATCAACTGAAATACAACTCAAAGGATATTTGGGATAACCATCCTCTAAGGATCCGTTAAACTATCTATTATGTAGTAATTCGCTATTATAATAATGTCTAATATAAAATAAACATACTTTAAAATAGCATTAGGGCTTTACATTTAATTTGAACTCACCCTAACACGTAATAGTCCCAGTAGTCTATCCAGTATTAGCGTACTCCCAAAATGGGGGCTACCCTCGATACTCCAGAAGCTACGGGAGAAATCACAACCCGTAGTAAAGCTCGACATGGTAGGTGACACTACACACAAGGCAATGCCAGGGTAGATATACCAATTACGCACACGGGATGGTGGAAACGCATAGCAGCCACTACCTCTCCACCTCGAACCACACTCCCAAATCAAGGGGTGCACCCAAAGAAATCACAAAGTAATAGAATGGTATCGAAGAAGTGCGTCCGATTAGAGGTGCTACCTCATTGGCCCGAGATCGCTCCTATTTTAGCCACCTTATGCCAACTCACGGGAGTTGGGTCCACGTATATACCTTAGGATCGTCGCCACCATCCTACTTCATTCTGGAAACTCCACCGCATACACAGTTGTCAAAGTCGTTTTCGGTATCGACAGAGAGTATGCCCATATCTGATCCCGGTCCCTTTAACAACCAATCGTTATTATAACACCGTGGTCATTTCAAAATAGTTTATACTTCAAAACCAAAATATCATTTCCATTTCAAAATCCATATCAATACGATATCATTTCCATTTCAAAAATATTCACTTCCAAAAAATCATAGTACTTTCAAAGATATAATACTTTCGAAACCAAAACAATTTGAAATAATAATACTTTGGAAATCATAACCTTTTGAAATCATAACGCTTTCCTTCAAACAGTTTAGATATTAATAATAGTATGTAAAATAAAATAGTTTATAAAATAAAAATAGTTTATATAAAATAGTTATAAGTTAAAATAGTTTATATTAAAGTAATTAGTATATTTAAAATAGTTTTAATTAAAATAGTTTATATTAAAAATAGTTCATAAAATAATATAAAATAGTTTAAATATAATTTAAAATACTTATATAATAAAATAGTTTCCACAAATTTCATAAATCAATTAAAACCGACTCGAATTCCAAAATTCAAATTTTATTCCATCTCAATTCATCAAATTCAATTCGATTCAGTTTCTTAATAAACCATTTCAAATTATCGATTCATATACATAACTGAACCATTAAAATAAGCCATTTAAATTTCAATATATTTCAAAGCTTAATATATTCAATATTTCAAAACTAAATTCGATAATTTCATATATATATCAAATTCACTTTACTACTATTTAGTTTTGAAATATTTACTTAAATAATTTCAATAACCTCTAAATACAACTTCAATTTACAAATTTATATAAACCAAATATCCCATTTAAATTTATATAAGTTTAAAATATTCATTTAAGTCACTTTTAATCAAATCCAAGTTATAAAACAAATCTTTAAATTTTCGAATTTAATAAATTTCAAATCCACTTATTTAAGTAAAATTCTTAAATAAATATGATTTCAAATCAAATTCAAATTTATCTTTTCAACCCGAATCCTTTCAAACTCTATATTTGAAAATATAAATTTAAATAAATACTTACATATTATATATATCAACTTTATTAAATCAACTTTAATAAATCTTTAAAAGTCAATATTTATTAAAACCATATATTTCTTTTCAAAACCATAGAAATCACTTTCAAAATATTTATATATGGACCAACGGTGTTTGTATATAATTTTCTACCCTATGGTCAAGTGATACGGATATTTATCATTTCAATCCATAATTTAAATATATATGGGTATATATCTTTTCAACCCGCAATCCCAAATTCAATTCAATGAAAATCGCTTCGGTTTATCATTTCAACCCATAACGATTTTCTCCTATTCTACAGATCATTCGGGTATGTATCATTTCAACCCATAGTGAATTCTATACTAACAGGGAACTTGCAGAGTGATAACAGATATGATAATAATATAACAATCAGTAACAGCATATATCATCAATATAAATAACAGATAAAGGTATCAGATGTCACAGGTGAACATATATAGATAATAGCAGATAATTAACAATGTAAATAACTAACAGTGGCATATTTCAATTGTCGTTTCAATTTAAATCGAATTTAATAAATATAAGAACATTAATCGTGAGTGATTGCTCACCTTTCGAGGCTAGAGAAAATAGATGATGAAATTGAGTTACGAAATCCACGCACGAATCTCAAACAAGGAAAGATTGAACTCGAATCGACCAATGAAGCTGATAAAAGAAATTGACGAAATCAAATTAGAACTAGATCGATGAAGGTAGTGGTATCGGTGAACATATATATAACTACATATAGCTATATATCTATAAAGTCATATTCTAAATTTAAGTATATTTTAAATTAAATATATACATATGTTTCTAAAATCATTGTTTCTATTTTAAACATATGTTAAATTCAACATACATACATAATATATCAAAATCATTACATATATAAACAGATAGATATATACACACACTAATATTTAAACAATATGTAATGCTTACATACTTATTATGTTTTAAAATCAATATACTTAATAATCAAATATATCCAACACAGAATAACCACTTATATATTATATAAAGTTGGTCAATAATAGCAATTTCCACCTACCAAAGCTAATAATATATAAAATTGTAAATATTATATACTTAAAGTTTTGTATAAACTAACATTTACTCTACAAATAATAAAATATACTAATATAAACCGGATTCATGCATATACGTATCTATATATATTCACTAATACAATACTATCATATAATACTTACATATTATATCTTATACAAATTGTAAACTTTTGAAATTGTGTATATATATAAAAATCTAACTAAATCATATAGCAGACTATATATATATAAACTATATATACATACCTGTGTAATACTTATATATATTGTATCAAAAAAAATAAGTATCAGGTCAGACCGCTCATAACAATGGGACAAATATATATACATCTCAGTTTTAGATAACTGTACAACTTCTACCAAGTACAGAACGTAATTTATATTAATATATATATATATATATATATAGACTGAAGCTTTTATAAACAAATATATATGTCATACTCTTAACATATACCATAGACCAATATAACCATATACCCACGTAAGCATATAGACTACCATTTAAACAAAATAACTTTGTAGTAGGTTAACTTATAATATAAGCAATAAGACACTACAGAGCAAAAGGCACACCACGACTCGGCATACAAAATCTTATATATATATATATTAATACTTTATCACAAAAATCAGTTCAAAACATTGCAAAAATTTAGATAAGTAAACCAGTGATATATAGCAGATTTATAACGTATTATATGATCAAGCTAATATAACTTTATACAAATCCATACTGTAACCATCTGCCTATTTACAAAACTCGACAGGATATATATATTAACTAATATATATAAACAGGTTTACAAATATATATATATATATTATAATATACAATACTAACATTATATTTACTTATAAATAGGTTTACAACTCACGTATAAAATATATACCAACACAAAACTCCAAATATATATATACTAACCTATTATATATATGCATGAGCCACAGAACAAGAGGCGGCAGGCTCGGTCAAGTGATGCTTCGGCGTCGAGTTGATGACAGGCGAGGTAGGAGGCTGCGCTGCTTGGCCGTGGGTTCGGCTGGGAGGTGGAGGTCGGTGGTGAAGTATGGCCATGGATCGGGGAAGAAGGGGATGATGTGTGATGTGTTGAATCGGGTTGTGGAGGTGGTTGGCTGACGTTGGTGGGAAAAGTGATGGATCTGGGAAGATGAAAGGTGGAGGGGAGGTAAAGGCGTGGAGAAGAAAAGAAATGTACAGGCGAAACGAAAAAGAAATAAAATAAAATATAAGAGAGGAATGGAAGTGTCAGGGTCTAAAAGAAAATGAGATGGCCTCTCGAATGAAATATAAACTTTACTTTGGTTTAAAGTTATATTGGTTTCAAGGTAATTGAATCAAGTTGAACCGGAAAAATGAAATATCCAAATAAATTGAGAACGTGGAGAATAGCAAAGGTCTTGAAAGTTGAATTAAATGAAATTAAATGCTAATGACCTTTGAAATTTACACTAGTTAAATGAACAGACAAATGAATTCAAAAAGTTCAAAACGGTAAGATATACGTTGCTATCCCGTACGGAAAAATCCAAACGGAGCTAGAAACGTTCGAATTTTTCGAAACGGATTACGCAGTCTTATTCAGAGTGTTCTAAATAAATTTTCTCATGTTGACATATTTAAGTTTCGGAACACTTTTATTATCATCAATTTTTGACTGATATAAATTGAAATAAAATTACACAAGAAAATAAACATCAATATTATCGGATGAAAATTTACCAGTTGCTATGTTAAAACAGACGCAATTCAAATATCAAATTTAAATTTCAAAATTCAATTATTTAAAATTTCACAAAATTTCCAATTAAATATATTATTAAAACAAATAAAATTTATTAAAATTTACGGGTCGTTACATATGTATTCCTACTTAAATATTTAAAATTGTCTTCACCTAAGTATATTGCTAACACTAAAAGGTGATTTCATTAAGAGCTTGAACTTAAAGGTTTGAGAATTGATTAATAATAGCACTTACATAATAGGTGAATCAACTAAGAAAGTTGGAGTCCAATGACAAGAAGAAGTAGTACACCATGTTTGTCTTGAAGACAATGTGACCCTCACTTTGACATGGAAAATATAGAAATGGGACAATCGTCTAAACCTAAGGAGACACTGAAAGAGAAGGATGAATTTCAAGCCATGAAAATGAAATAAGAAGTTATGCATGAGCTTAGTGAAGCATTAGTTTCACAAAAATCTTCATCAAGGAGAGCAACGAAGACGGAGAGGAGAGGGGAAGTTGAGTCTCCACCCAAAAAAGCAATAGAATCGAACCTAAGAAGTAAAAATGTTGGGAAGAGCAATTTAGGACCGCAAAACAAGGAAGAAAGTCTCCTAACCTAAAAGCCGAGTAAAATCTCAAGATCACAATATGTAAGCTCCGCTTTGCAAAAGCTTTATAAGTCGAAGCGGGAGAATTAAGAGGACGAAGAAGCTTATTTCAGGGACTTAGCAGACAAGATGACTAAAGAAATGGATGAATTAAAGGGAAAGAGAACGATGGACCCTAAATTCAATAATAAATTTGGGGGAGCACCATTCATTAAAAGAATTATGTTTGTACCATGCCCTCTTATCGTAAAATCCCGTTAATTAGATATGATGGTACCACTGATCCGAGTGACCATTTGATGCATTCGAAAGTTAAACGAATTTGTATGATGCCCTAGGCACACTACGATGAAAGCTATTTTCGATCACATTCTTCGGAGCATTATCAAAATAGTACCGACGCTAAAGAGAAAAGACAATTTACTCATGGGAGCAATTCTCATACGAGTTTTCGACTCAATTCTATACTTCGATGGAACCTCAAGTGCGCTAGCTAAAATCAAACAAAAACCACGAAAATTGCTAAGGGACTATTTAAAGCAATTTAATGCAAAATCTAATAAAGCGGAAATGGTAAGTGATTAAAAGAAATTGATGGTGGTGAAATCTAATTTAATAAAAAAATACCACTCTGGATAAAGCTAAACATTCATGGATGCAGAAACCTGCAAGATTTCCACTTCGAATTGACAAGTTCGTGCGAATGGATGAAATATTTCATAACAGGAGAAACTATGGGGAGAAGTGGAACTTCTCATCACGAACAAAAAGGGAAGATGGGAATAATTTTCCAAGGCAAATGTTATTAAATTGAACCAGCATATCTCCTATATATATATATCTGTTACAAAAGACGAACTTGACTACCCAGTTTCATTTAAAGAAAAAACGAATCCAGAGCCGAACAAAGTGGGAGATTACTATGCTTTCCATAAAGTAAATGCCCATAAGACGGATGAATGTAGGGTCTTGGCAGGAGTAATAGAGAATATGATTAGGAAGGGAGTTCTCAAAGAATTTGTAAAGATCAAACAAAAGCCCATCCGTAATGAAAATCCACCAGTCAACAAAATAAACATCATGGAAAGCGAGCTTCGATAGGGTTTACTATAACCAATAAACCATCTTAATGTGATCCATGGTGGTGCACACATAGTAGGCTTGAGCTAGGGATTAAGAAGTAGGTATGCGAGAGAGGCTAAAGTAGGGATCTACTCAATAAGTAATGAGCCTCCATTACAGTCTTTTGAAAGCAACATCAAAATGCCAGATTTGGTGATAACTCCTTTAAGAGGATTTCAACATCTCACAATGACCCTCTTAAGATAACTGCCCAAATAAGACTTTCACTTGTATTCGTAACTCTAATAGACACGGGCAATGCAATGAATGTCATCGTTAAAAGTGTTTTTGAACAAATGGGAATTTTGAAAGAAAAACTTGAACCTAGCCTAGAGTCGATCTTTGGATTCAATAATAAAGGCTCTACTTTGATTTGTCAAATTAAATTATTTATCCAAATCATCCCTCCTTCACATTCAAGGATATTTGAGATGTTGTTTGTGATCATGGAGCAACCTTCCTACTATAATGCTTTCTTTGGAAGACCAGTTCTTGTTGAGATTGATGCTTTCATATCACCGGAGAATTTTTGGTTGAGTTTCTCTGCAAAACGGGATAGGGAACTGTTCATGGAGATCAATTTAACTCTCATGAAGTATATTTCTCCATACGGGAGCAATTTAATAAAATGACAAGTTCTTGCTATAGGCCAGCATTAAATAAATGTGATCAAAACCAGAAGCCCTTGCATATTAGTCATCGAGAACTAATTTTTTAATATCTATGGCAAATAACTCATACTTTTCTCCAACGGCAAATCAACTAATCAATAAGGAAGTTAGATTCAAAGTAAGAAAAAAAAAGTATGTTGAATTAAACCAAGTTAATCATGATAAGAATGAGGTTTTGGAAGAAATAATCCCAAATATAGATTCAAGGGATGAGCAAGAAAACGCGCAATCAATGGAAAGCATGGAAGAAGTAAAATTAGATTCTCAAGACTCGACTTAAACCATGAAAATTGGTAACGGGATGAACATAGAAACTAAAGAAAAATTGATCTCATTTTTATAGTCAAGCATAGATGTATTTTGTATGGGTCCACACAGACATGGAATAGATCGATTTGTGCTATAACGCCCCATACCACGTGTTTTACTAAATCGTTTAATTCTCTTTCCCATACGTTCGAATAGTGTAAAAGTGTATGTTTTATATCTAAAATAGTTTACTAGAGAAAACAAGCTTCTAAAACTTTTTCCCGAAAAGATTAATAAAACCCATATTTGAAATTTCTTTATTATAGGGAATAAATAGGTTTTTTATATTAGAAAAATAATTTTAAAATACTATATAATAATAATTTGAAATGTCCATTTATTTCAAAAATCACTTCAAAAATGGTTTAGTGAAAACCGTACTCGAAAACAATGAAAAACAAGAAAGATAACTCAAGACCGATAACTTGAGTTCAATACGAATTTAATTCAAATTTAACTAATGTGTCATGCACTCAACATTGACCCAAAGTTTGTTCTAATAAGACAGAAGAAAAGGTTGTTTGATAAAACATGCACTACGGCATTGAAGCTGGAAGTGAAATGGTTGTTGGAACATGGATTCATAAGAGAGGTGTTTTGCTCGAAATGGTTGGCAAATCCAGTGTTAGTAAAGAAATCTAACGGAAAACGGAGGACATGCGTTGATTATATAGATCTCAACAAAGCATGTCCAAAAGATTGTTATTCGCCTCCAAAAATCGATCAATTAGTGGATGCAACTAATGGTCACAAACTATTGTCTTTTATGGATGCTTACTCAGGGTATAATCAGATTCTGATGTTTAAATCCGATGAGGAACATACAAGCTTTGTCATAGATTGGGGAATGTACATCAATAAAGTAATACCATTCGGCCTGAAGAACGCAAGGGAAAAATATCAATGACTCATGAACAGAATGTTCAGAAATGAAATAGGAAGAAACATGGAAGTTTATGTTGATGATATGTTGGTAAAATCCAAGAAAGAGGAGGATCATATAAAAGATTTGAGCTATATATTTGGATATTAAGGAAGTATAAGATGAAATTAAACCAACAAAAGTATTCCTTTGGATTCCAATTAGAAAAGTTCTTAGGATGTGTTGTAAGTGCCAGAGGAATCAAAGTCAACCTTGATTAGATAAAAGCTATTAGATATATGGCACCACCTAAAATATGTAAGGAAGTGATGGAGTTAAATGGATGAGTCGTGGCTCATAATCGATTCATACCTAAAACAACGGAAAGGTGTATTCCCTTTTTTAATGTAATTAAGAAAAATAAAACCTTTGAATGAATAGAGGAATGTCAAAATGCTTTTCAGGAGTTGAAAAATTATCTAGAAACACCACCGATAATCTCGATCCCCGTAGAAGGAGAAGACTTATTTTTATACATGGCTATATTGGAGCATGCCATTAGCTCAATTTTGATAAGACAGGAAATGGAATCCAATTCCCGGTTTACTACATGAGTAAAAGGTTAAAAGACGTTGTAACCACCTGATTTTTAAGTAAATAATTAATTAAAGTAGTAATTTAACTAATTAAATTGGAATTTGGAAATTTATTTAATAAATTGGTTTTGAAATTATTTAATAAAGGATTTAAATCATTAAATTATAATATTTAGAAGTTTAAATGTGAAAAATAAAATTATATAAAGTGATGTGATTGAAATAAAATGTTTGTTTGGAAAAAAGTGATTTAAAATAGGAATTTGGATTTATTAACAATTGAATAGAATTTAGTTTTATAAATAAAATAAATAAAATTGTATATATATATATATATCATTATTATATTTCTAAGCCCAAACCCAATCAACCCAAGCCCAAATTCAAATTCCCTATTTCCAGAATTTTCTTCTTTTTACTAAACACATACTTCATCACCCTATTTTCATCTTCTTGAGCAAAATTAACCAAACACTCCTTCCTTTGATAATTAAAAAAATCCAATAAACTACCTAAATTCATAAAATTTGAATATGTGCAGCTTTATATGTATATGCATTTATGGTGTGAAACGTATAGGATTACGCTGCTGTTATGTGAAGAAGTGTGTGTGCATGCGTGCATAGGAAGAGGGAAAGAAGAAAGTGCTTCAGGTGAGTATAATTCACTTACAAATTTATGCTTAATCAAGATAATTTTTATTTTTGTGTGCGTTTGAATTGCCCCTATGTTTGTGTATCATGTGTGCATTAAGTTATAAAGCAAACAACTGAAGTAGGAGGAGGTATCGCCATTGAAAAATGATCGTTTTACAAGGAGGACCTCCGACCAGTCGACCTATTTGGGCTACCCTTCGACCGAATGAAGTTGACTAGTAGAGGAGACCGATCGACCTTCCTATGTGTGAATTTGTGCATGTAGGTGAAGAATTTTTTATGTGTGTGTTCATGTGTTTTTGTTTGTGTGCATGAGTGTTTTGTGTATGTGATAACCAATATATGTGTGTGCAACCCTAAATGTGTGTATGCATATATCAATAATTAATAATAAAATATGCATTTATATTTTCATTTAATAAAATAAGATAAATGTACTTAAATTATTATATAAATGTTATTTAGATATTATATATCAATATAAAATTAAATCTGTAAAAATCCCATAAATTATAGGAAAAAATATGATATTATTTCTAATTGAAGTTTAGAAGTTATCAACGTTAATTATAAAAAATAATTAGTGTATATACATAATCTAAGTTTCGATAAATGTATTTATTTGATTATGAGTATATTAATTCTTTAGATAGGTAGAATTATTTAGAAATGGTATTTGATTATAGAAAACTAGGAAATGATTCATATATGTAATATTTTATTTTACAAACTATTTTGGGAATTAAAAATGATTAAAATTAATTATCTAATGTTATTAATGAATATTTAATTATTAATTAATTATATTAAAGATTGAGAAATTAGTTATTCATTATAAATAATAAAATTACCTTTGATTTTTTTCCTTTTTAATTCATGAATAGCTATTTGTTGTTCGTTTATAAGCATTTATTTCTTATATGAGATAAAAATGATGTAAATGATTTTATTAGATATCAACTTAGTTGCTTTATAATTATATTTATTCGGATAATCTATTTCATAGTTTTCCAGTTCAAACTTTCCTTGTACATTGATTTAGAGTATATAAATGTTTAATAAACTAATATTTGAATTAGTTTCAATTATTTATTTAAAGCTGATAAATTATATAAAATTATGCGGAATTCTCATATTAGTATTTTGGGTCTTTTAAAGTGTGTTTCTCAAATAATATAATTATTTTTAAAATTATTAATGTATGATATAATAAAATGTTTATGCATAGTTTTTGAGTTTCTCTCATCTTCTCTATAATGATCCCAGTGTTATAAGTGATTCACCGTTGATAGAGATCTGATTGATTTTAATATGATATGGTGATGACATCATTTTATGCGATTTTATGATATTTACATTCTATGTGACGAGAATCTGAATAAATAGAGTTATAATACTATATGGTATAAGACTTTCAGTAATTCTTCGGTTATTTTGTGGACTCATATAGAATATTATGTAGTTTGAGTGTAGTTTATAAGCAGTGAATAAACGTTTAAGTATCACACGATGGTATGGGACGTTGTTGCAATATTTGTTCGGTCATTCATTATAAGTAGATGATGCTCACATGAAGGGAATACAGTGGATAGTGTGAGGTGATACACATAGTGATAGATGGCTCTATGCCTAATGATGACCAATACTTTGTGTTTATATGTATTGGTTCTATATGCCACTATTATGATATACTCCTATTATGTGTATTGGAGAGGACCAGACGGCTAGAATCCACCGTAGTGGCCTGATCGTGGGGTCGCACCCTAGATCCACGACACTATATTATATAGCTTCGTGCTACTCCTATGCACGTGTTTTCCCTATGTCACCTAGTCCAGCAATCATTTACCTATAGAGGCAAGTGTAGTGTTGTGACTTATGAGTCCTCGCATTGACTAGCACATTGGTGGATATGTGTCAAAATGATAGTAAAGGTAACTAAGACTGTAGAGACTAGCGTCTTTGGAGCTTGCTTGGTGCTATCGGTCTTCTTTCTAGTACTAACGAGAAGTAGATTGGCATATACCATTGATACACTTCTTTAGTATATATATAGGTTAGATGACCAACTTATTATTATTTTGATGGCTCTACTTAGGACTTTATTTCTGTTATACAGTCATTTCCCATCACGATGTATTCAGATATTTTCTATATGAGAAAATGAGGTTATACCTATGATAGATGTCTAGGGTATAGTGGATTCTCAATATATTGATAGGCAGCTTATCGTATCCTATCCTATATCATATATTAATGATGAGGTTTTTCCGAGATTGAGATATATATTTGGGCAATGATATGTGCTAGCTTGATATACTTAGTGATATCTCACTTATTGATGTTTTTCTAGATTTAGATGAAGATTTTTGGATATGTATGATTCAACCATTGCGTTGACTCTATGATTTCTGATTTGATATGTTTCTATATGGATGATGATATCTTTTGATATCTGAGTTAATTGCTTCGTATAGTTTTGGGTTATTCGTGTGTTATGATACTTTGATGGTTATTTATGATTTTATAACTGTACTTCATGCACATGATCTCATAGTTACATATGTATATTGACATGTCGTTTAATGATGATTTGAGTATTTCTAATACTGTTATCATATTATTATTCATTGTTTACCCTATATAACCCCTATTATGGACTCTTGATTAGATATAGTCTGATCCATGTGTTATTTATGTAATAGTCAAAGAGATTTATATAATAGTCAAAGAGATTTTATAATGGGATTCTTGATTAGACATAGTCTGACCCGTGTGTTGTCATATTATTATTCATTTTTTACCCTGTATTACCCCTATTATGGATGTTTGGATATGTATGACCCTGTATTACCCCTATTATTTATTCGTTTGATGATGATGATTTTATAACGGGATCCATCAAGAAATAGTCAAAGAGAAAGGCAACTCGATCCAAAATGGCAGTTATACATAGATAGAGCATCAAACGAGCAAGATGCAGGAGCAGGATATGCTGTAATTACCCCTGATGGGAACAGACTTCACTATGTTATGAAATTAGTCTTTCCAACAACCAATAATGTGGAAAAATATGATTCAATGGTCATAGGATTAACCTTAGCATGACAACTCAAAATTCCCAAAATCAAAATATTTAGTGATTCGCAGTTAATGGTAAACCATTAAATAAGACAATCTAAACTATAGATGCTCGACTAGCCCAATATGTCAAAAGAATCAATGAGACATTGGCTTATTTTGAAGATTTCTCTATACACCAAATACCAAGGGAAAAGAATTCACAAGAAGATTCTTTAGAAAAGCTGCCCAGTTCAGGAGGAGAGCCAGGGGTTAAAGTTATACCCTATGGATATCAATGAAACCCAAGTATTGAGGAAAAGAAAGATAAGTTAAGCAAGGAAGCTTTGGTTCTAACTAGATCCCAAGTTCAGCAATAATTAAATAATGAGAAGAATTCTCGATAAGATAATGATAGAAAAAAATCCATAAAAGGTATGCACTCATTCGAAAACCCATACAGTAATGATTGGATGACGCCCTTGGTTGAATACATTGAAAAAGGAATCTTACCGGAGGAAAAGAAAGAAGCATGAAAAATAAGGTACCATGTCCCTCATATACCATAATTGATGGAGTATTATATAGGAAGGGGTATTTGACACCATACTTAAGATGCGTTACACCCAAAACGAGCATAAGATTGCTAACAGAAGCCCATGAAGGATTCTATGGAGATTATTTAAATGAAATAAAATTAGCCAAAAAAAGTGATGGGACAAGGATATTATTGGCCTCAAATGGCAGAAGAGGCCATAATTATGTTAAAATGTGCGATAAAGTGTAAAAGATTCTTTAAAATACCACAACTTTCTCCCAGCAATTTAACCACCATTTCCAGTCCATGCCCCGTTGATGTATGGGGGACGGATTTGATCGGTCCTCTTCCAGTCTCAAGAGGAGGAGCAAAATTTGATGTAGCAACAATCGATTATTTTACAAAGTGGATGGAAGCTGAACCTATACCTAACATTACTATTGGAAAAGTTTTAAAGTTTGCCATTAAGAATATAGTAACAAGATTGGGGCTTCCCAACAAGATCATCCCCGACAATGGAACCCAATTTGAAAGCAAGAAGTTTATTCGCTTCAGTCAAAAGAATGGAATCGTAAAAAAAATTCATCGGTAGCTCACCCAAGGGCCAATAGGGTAGTAAAGGCAACAAATAAAACCATAATGAACATTTTAAAGAAACGATTCGAAAAAGCCAAAGGAAATTGGATATATGAACTTCCTTTCGTTTTATCGTCATATCAAACATCCACAAGGACTGCTATCAGACAAACTCCATATGCCTTAACCTATGAATTTGAGGCAATGTTACCCATTGAAGTTGATGTTCCCTTGTATCGAAGAATTGCTTATACCAATGAGACAAATCAAGAATTGAAAAGGGAATTGCTTGACTTGCTTAACGAATTAAGAGAATAAGCTGCTATTCGAATAGTAGAATATCAATGCAGAATCACAGAGTATTATAATTCAAAAAGTGAAAGAAAAGGCATTCAAGAAAGGAGATTTGATTTTAAGGAAAATAATGACGAACACAAAGGACCCCGTAGACGTCTCCCTCAGACCAAAATGGGAAGGTCCGCTTGTTATTTATGAAGTAATCCTGCCAGAGACATATCGATTAAACAGACCTGATGAAAATGTGATACAAAGGACTTAGAATGCCGAACACTTGAGGCTATATTTCACAACATTGAATGAATAAATCGAATTACCAAGAATGACTTATCGAATGAAGTAGGGATCCCTTCCAGGTAATTGCCCTCGGAAGTAAAATGCACACATTCTAATTTAACTTTCGGCTTGATGAGGTTGGTTAGATTCGTTGAACAAAGGCAGCCTTCACATCCAAAAGAGGACGAAAAGCCTTTGGTTTTACCTTTGGGCTTGGTCAAAGCATCCATCTGGTTAATAAAGCCTTATAGGGCCTTGTCAAACCATCCATCCAAAGGAAATGGATGAAAAGCTTCTAGACCCACCTTTAGGACTGGCCAAAGCAACCATTCAATGAGTGATGGTCAATAAAACCATTGATCCCACCGTCAGGCTGGGTCAAAGCACCCATCCAAGGGAGATGGACGAAAAGCCTTTAGTCCCACCATTGAGCCTAGCCAAAGAAACCATCCAAAGAGTGATGATTAATTAAGTCTTTGATCTCACCGTCAGGCCTGGTCAAAGCACCCATCCAAGGGAGATGGATGAAAAGCCTTTGGTCCGCCCATCAGGCCTGGCCAAAGCAACCATCCAAAGTGTGAAGGTTAATAAAGCTTTTGATCATGCCAATGGGCCTAGTCAAAGCACCATCCAAAGGAGATGGACAAAAAGCCTTTGGTCCCATCTTTAGGCCTGGCCAAAGCAACCATCCAAAGAGTGATGGTTAATTAAGCCTTTGATCCCATAGCCGAGCCTGGTCAAAACGCCCATCCAAGGGATATGGTCAATGGAAACTTTGATGATCAAGCAAGGTCTATGAAAACAATCGTCTAAAGAGTGGCAATCAACTAAATCCCTGATTTGATGAACAATCTAACTCAAAATAGGCAAAGGACAAAATGCATTTCCCGAAACTTCAGAAATTTCTATCTTACCACAACTTTGGGAAGCAACTCTCAAGAGGTTTCAAGTATTTTTCTTTACTTTCAAAAAGTTTATTTTTTGAACAATCTTACTTTGATAAACATATATATTTGATTTTCATACCAAATGGTTTCCAAACAAAATTATAAGATCTTTTATAAGGGTATTTTCAAGAAAATTTATGAGAAATTCTTCACTTTAAAGAACATTTTTTGATAAGAACAATCATCGCAAATAAAAATATTTCTACGGATTGCAAAACCTATACTTATTTTAAAACCTTTTTATGGAAAGTCACAGTGTTAAAGAATAAAAGCTATAAAAAGTTAAAGTTGCACAAATAGTCAATAATGAAGGATGAAGCACCCAAGGAATGATAATTAAGAGGAAAAAGGAACGATGCAAGAACAAAAACTTGCATAAGCTAAAGCATAAAAACTTCTTATGAAAAATGGGTGCAGGTGTTACACCATAAATTCCAAGAACAGATTAATAAACATGAAGCCATCATATGCTATTGACAGTCATCATGCTCAATTGAAGCCATCATGTATAATTCAAGGTAAATAAACGAAGAATTAAAGTTGTTGCATGCTATTGGGAGTCATCGCGCCTAATTAAAGCCACCATGGGATGTTTTCTATAGCCATCATACTTAATTCTTGAAACAATCATTAGATAAGGTAAAAGTGCCATGGTGAGGAATTCTATGAGGCCTTCATGTGCTATCTTAAATTGACCAAGCAAGACAATCAAACCATTGCATGCTAGCAAACCAACATATAATAACATCCAATTGGCAAAATAAGATTATCGTGCGAGATTTGGTAAGGCCATCGTGAAGATTTTCTTAAAGACATTATGGAGCGTTCCATTACAGCTACTATGAAGAGTTTTTAAAGCGAACTGAGATAAATCCTAACCTTATCATGGTAAGTCTTGTAAAGCTATCGCGAGAAGCTCTACATAGCCATCGCATGCTATCTTAGGTAAATGAAAGTTATTGTGGGAAGTTCAAATACAGTAAGTATGTGCCATCCTCAAATGGTAAGTCAAGGCCATTTAGAAGTCATCATGAAACAACTTAATAAAGCTTTCTGATAATTCCAAAGGTTATCGTGAGCAGATGACACCTTGGGACCATCGCGAAGCGACATAGGAACCGTGAGGGACTAATAGGGCATCATGACATGAAGAGCCAAAAGTCATTATGAAGTGTTCCCTTTAAGCCTTCATAATGAAAATTGAAGGCTAACGCGAAGCAATATGATAGAGCTTTCATGAAGAATTTCTTGGAATCATCATGAAATGAAGAACTTGGTCCATCATGAGGTAACTTGTTAGAATCATTGATGTGCCAAAACTTAATATCATCGTGAGGAATGAATGAAGAGCTATCATAGGATAAAAAGTTAGCACATTGGTCGATCAATTATAAGGCAACTATAAGAAAATATACGAGAGCTTTTATATACATAGTCCATGCATGATAATGCACAAAGGTCATTGCGATCGATATGCGCTACCATGAGATAAACTTGTAGATTGAAGTAGGGAAAAAAGATGTTGTCACGGACATTTCTTGAAGTCATCGCATACCACTTACCACAAGAACACTGGATCTAACCCATAAAGATGAATCTTCACCATCAATTCATTCTAGGTGACATGTGGTACTAATCTAACAGCTGAAATCTTCTATAAGTACAGACGTATCGCCCTTCCTAAAAGGGATGGTTTTCCAACTTGACCTTCTTCTTCATTTTCATTTTTTTATACCTTTTATAAGAAAAGCTTGAGTAAAGGGCTTTAATGGTCGACCAAGCCATCTTAGATTTGCAACTTTGTGTAGAAGGACTTGGATAATAAACAGATTGCATAATGTCTTCTGGAGAATGTAAAGCTATCTCTCATCAACTTATGACTAGCATATTTGACTAGATGTATAATCCTACTCAAATATTTCAAACTTTCTTGACCTAATTTTAGTGCTAACAAGACTAAAAGAAATATAGTCTGATACATGGGTACATGTTCAGAAATCCAGTGAAATGAACCCTGAGTGAACTGGACGGATGCAAGAACGGGCATGTTGCATGTTTTTGAGAGGACTGTAACTTGATATAAGAATCAGTTGATGTTTGTGGCTGAACGGAAATGAAGTGGTTGAGATAGAGCTGCGGTGGATCATGATATTGCGAGCTACAATTGTACTTTGAGTACTTGAAGCATAAGGGATTGTGTTGAAAAAATTGGTCTAAAGATAGTGTCATGGAAAAGATTGAACTGAGAAGAAGCACATTTTTAATAGTAGGTGAACTATCATGTATGTGTGAAGATAGTGTCATGTACATGTATAAACTAGTCGTTTTAAAAGTAAATAAAAATATCAATAAGCATTTGTTTGATTTTACCTGATTTTCATGTTCTTATGATATTTAGTGGGTGGTGGGTAGGGATCCGATTGGTTCGGTTGTGATGTGTTGATGTATGTTCAAACAATGTGAGGTTATTTATGTATAACTTTGTGTTTTATTATATGGGTTAATAATTACATATTGGTTTATCATATTACTTGTGTTGAAACAATGTTAACTTATTTTAAAGGCATGAATTTGGAAAAATGTTATTGTTTGAATCGATGAATTTTATATATTTGAATTTTAGAAATTGTGATTATACAGTAATTTGAATCGTAAATCATATTTCGCAACATCTAAAAACTACTGTAGTTGACTCTACGATAACATCTAAAAATTGAAGTAGTTGATTCTATTACAATCTAAAAATTGGTGCAATTGATTTTGTTACAACATTTTTTGCAACATCTACAAAACGTTGTGTAAGGCCCCGACTGTATTACAAGTTTGTCCAATACTTTGTTTGCAAAAACCGCGCAGCCCATATTACAACATCTTTTTGATGTTGTTAAATGATAATTTTGTTGTATTGTTTCAGATATGTTATAATAAACAACTAAAATAAATCCTTTGATTAAGTGTGTCAATATACATACATACATACATACATATACATACATATATATATCTTATACTATAAAGCAAAACCCTTGGTCAACTGGTCAAACTGAAGTCTTTTTTCCACTTCCCATCTTGCCCATACTCCCCAGTCCAATTACAAACTACTGCGAGGGCACATCTGTATTTTGACCACCGACCGTCCCAACACCGACATTATCCCACGTCTCCCTAACTTCCTCCCCCCTTATCTTTTCTTATTCCTCTCCGCATTTCTTATTCCCCCTCCTCACTTTTCTTCCCCGTGAAAAAAATTCCCCTTCACCTTTTCCACTTCTTCACCCCGCCGGAGCTCAGTTTCTCAAATTCTTTTCTCCAACTGCTGTCAATCAACCGCCTCCTGATACGAGCACTGATGCAAGGCTTACGGTCCTTCCGAACGGTAATATACCAAACTTTCTACCTTCTTTAAAAATCTACAATTTCAATTTCTCTTTTACATTTGCAACATCGTTTCTTCCACACCAAATTGGATGAATATGATAATCTTCGGATTTACGATTGTTCACTACTATAGTAGAGTGTTCTGTTTATGTTTATTTACTGTTTTCGCTTTTCAGCTAGATTGCTTTTTCTTTTACGAATTGCTTGCTTTAGTTACCGTTCAAGTAATGTCTAATTTAACCTAATTTTATTCATAGTACCTAGATTATTCTCCTCTGAATTCTGCTTCTTTTGTTTACAAACTGCTCCACTATCATATTTTTGCCAAAAAAATTTAAACATTATAGAAAAGGATTACTTACGCAATTCAATTACAACACATATTATATATATATATATCAATTTCAAAAGAAGTAAAATTTTCATTGTTATGTTTTTCTTTATGAGCTTTTTTGATTTTAAACTTCCATTATTTCTTTTTAAAACCTATTGTTTTTATGTCTTTTTCAGGTCTAATAGAAACACATTTTGCTATTCATGAAATTATAATTTTGTATCCTCTATTCTCAAGGTCACACACATATCTGTGGGTCACGAATAAAAGCATATAATTCTTTGTTTAGTCTTGGTTTAATTATCTTGCTTTTCATTTTAGCACTTCATTGACTTTATTTTCATAGTTATCCTTTATAATTTCGCACAGAATTGTTGGATGACATATATATTCTAAGATGTAATGAACGATTCTCATTATGGCTCAACAGTGATAGGCATTAATGTAATTATGCAAGTTTTTGTACTGCATGATGCAACACTGTCTTGATGATAGGTTAGGTTTGAAATTTAGAATGAAGCAATATATATTGTGAGTAAATATTTATACCCACAATCAAATTTTCACTTTTAAACCTATAATTTTCATAAACTTTATGTATGTGCCGGCGGTTGAGGTATTAAGACGAAAGGTTTTCCATTTTGAGAAAGATCCTCATGATTGTGGTTTAGATAAGTCATGTTAATATTAAAGCATAATTTTCAAACTTTTTAGTCTTTTGCTAAATTATCGTTTACTGTAAACTAGATGTATCATTAATAATATATGTATTTAATCTTCATTAACTTTGTATTTAATAAACTTATATATATATATATATATATATGAAAGCACGCACTTATTCAAACATTGATTTTTTGATAGTTGTATCGATTACTTCAAGTATCCACCCTAGTTACTCAATAATCCTTATGTTTGTGACATATATGGTTTCTTTATTTCTTTCCTCCAGATTTTCATGCAACCGACCATATTCTGCTAAACTAGGGTGGCATGGTTTTTATATAGTAAAATATATCTATATTATATAAAATATTACACGTTTAAAAATACAGGAAAGGAATGATTATGTAATGCCCATTGAAGCATGTTCTGTTACTCATTTTTTGATTACATAAAATAAACTGATCATCAAATAATGTTATTTAATTTAAATATAGAAATTGTTGATTAAAATACTCAGAATAAGATAATGTTCTATTCTTTAAGTTTTAATTTGATATAAGAAATCTGTCAAACAGTTATGTTATGTGACTAAAATATTAATCTTGGCTTACTACAATTTGCTTAGGATGAAGTTTCATTTTATTTGAAGAGTAAAATCAAAAGTGCAAGGACTTTGGCAACAAAAGATGAGAGCTTGACTGTGTGCAATCAATTAGAGGTGATTGTTACGCCACCCATGTCATCTTCAACTTGTATAATTTCATATATCTTTTCCACGGGTTATTCATTTGTTTCAAGCGATTTGTATGCATTTAACTATAGATTGGTTGAGGCAATGTTATTAACTATTTGATTGAATTTAGGCAGGTGTTTATGTTGAGATTCATTGTAAAGATATGATATGCTGCCTCATTGTTCATATTGTTGCATTTAACTGTTCTTCGAATGTGAGGCATCATTGTTTATGGCCACGATGTTATTGTAACCTTTAGATTTTTTTCCCTTCACCAATCTGCTGTAATGACTAACAGTTTACAACTTTAATTATAATATAGAATGGAAGGAAATATGATCAAATATTAAAAAGGGAATAAATTACCATAGTCGAGTAGTATCATTCAAGGTTTTAGTCATGCAGTTCTTTTATTTCTTCCACCTATTCACCTTTTTGCTACAATTTAGGAATTGCATGATTATGAGACAACTTTAAAAATAGGCTCCTCATCAACCAAAGCCTGATTTTCTACAAACATTTTACATCTACTCTATATCACTGCAAATAAGGGGGAGTAACAACACCTCATCTAACCTCCTCATCAGCCAAAGCCGGTAAATAAGCTGAATATGACTCGAACTCCTCAAATGAACTATCAAATGGAATAGGGAGACGGTCTGGTCGACCAATGTGACGACCCTGATTTTCTAACATCCGTTATTGGGATAATTAACTGATTTTAATTATTTGGATATTAATTTTTATTAGTCGAATAGATAAATTTTCTAATGTTTAAAATATCTGAATATATGTATTGATTAAAAACAATATTCAAATTTAAACTATAACTTTCTGAATATGATGGATATGATAAATTATATGTATATATAAACTCCACCATTTAAATTTAAGATAAGATACCCCTAAATGTATATATGTAAATATATACAAGCTTTAAGATGTTTGATAATATATATATATAAGTATATATGTATACATATTGTAACGACCCATAAATTTTAACTGTTTAATAACGTAATTAATTGAAATTTTGTGAATTTTTAAATAATTGAATTTTGAAATAAAAATTCAATATTTGGAATACGTCTATTTAAACATAACAACTAGTAAATTTTCAGCTGATAATATTGAAGTTTATTTTCTAGTGTAATTTTATTCCAATTTATATCAATTAAAATTGATGATAATAAAAGTGTTCCGAAACCTAAATATGTCAACATGAGAAAATTTATTTAGAACACTCTGAATCAGACTGCGAAATTCGTTTAGCGAAATTCGAACGTTTCTAGCTCCATTTGGATTTTTCCGTATGGAATAGCAACGTCTATCGGTACCGATTATCGACTTTTGATCTAACAATCGTACCACTAATATTTGTGTATCGTTTTGATCGTCTCATCGTGCTGACCACTATAGTATATTCATTTCTGTGTTTCGAAGTCTGGTACGTGTCAGAATCCGCGAAACAATTACCCATATTGGTACCGTTTTAGCCTTTTGGTCTACCCGTGACCATTCATTTTTCCATGATGCAAAAGTTGTACAGCAACTGGTCTTTTTCCCAGAATTCGATAAGGTGGCTGTCACTATTCCCAACTGTTCATTTATGACATTTGCTTTTACCATTCGTTCTGCAGTTTAAAACAAAAATAAAATCTATTGTTACATTTTATCTTCCTCCCACCTTATTTCATTTGTAAGATGATGCTCATCTCCAGAACGCAATACAACTTGCCGATCCCCTCCATCCCTCTTCCCTCCCCACAGCGCGGCCTCCAAGACCGAACTCCACCACCGAGCGCATCTCCACCAAGAGACCACCAACGCACCTCCTTCCCGCAACCCTCAACAGCCAGCCTCCGACCGGTCTCCGCCCCACCGTCCCTTCGTGCTCATCCTCCACTTGCTTGGCCATGGGAACTGATCGTGCCTTCTTTGGTGAAATGGTATAACATATATATCATGTATATATAGGATAGTTTATATATACATATATATTCAAGCTTGTTTTCATGTGAAGCCTACCTGCATGTTTTACCTACCCATCTTATGCGGCTGAGCATCCCTCTTATGTTGAGGTATATAGATGTCTATGTTATGTTTTATATAAAAAGGTTATATAAGTTTGTTTATATTGTAAGTTTATGTGACAGTTTGTTATAGTTTAAGTATATATATATATTTATATAACAGTTTCATTTTTTATTTTAGTATATTTACTTATAATATATAAATATTTGTATTTTAGTTTTATATACATTATGTGTTAAGTAATAATATTAGTTCATTCTTTATTTCAAAAAAAAAATTATACGTATGTTTGTTTTATATATATATCGGTCTGTATATGGGTATGAGTCATATCCTCTTTCTATAGTTATTCTTTTATAATATAGGCTGCAGTTTTTTTATATATAGTAAAGTTATATATACATGTTTACAGTTTTCAGATTTGTCAGTTATAAAATCATATAATGAGTTATATATTTGTTCACAGTATATTTCATTCATTAAACATAGATTTCAATATTGTATATATATATACACTTGTAGTCACATTTTTCTCTTAACCCGAGTTTTTTATATAGCAGTTATATGGATATATTTGTGTACAGTATATTATATATGTTCGTATTCACGATCTGGTTAGCTAGTATATGTATATTATATAAAGTAAGTTGTATTGTTATAAAAAATATTGTTAAATATATATATATATTAGTCAGTTGTGTTTTAATGTAAAGGTATATAAAGGTTTTACATAGCTATATTACTTACAAACTGTGGTTTACTTATACATTAAGCGTATGATGACAGTGTTTTATAAAAATATTATTAACTGTTTGATATATTGTATAGTTGTATGTAATTTATAATATAAGCTATTTGATTTTGAAGTAAATATGTGGATATATTAACATACTGGGTACGTATATATATGTTGTTAAATTATATAAATTTTGTAATATGTTAATATTATATTTTATATGATTTATACTAATAATAGCCGTACGTGTAATATATGTATACTGTTTATTCAGATATTTATATATAGATGTGTTTGTTTTAGATATTTATATTTCCAAACTTGTATAGATTGTTAGCTTACATTTTTATCTATGTTGGCATGCCTACTTTTATACTAAAGTATATACATTTAATGTTTGTTACAATATGAGGTGATGGAACATATAATATATATAATATAAGTTGTGTGTTAATATATGTTAAGTATGTAGTATAAGTTGATCTGTTGTTATATAGTATACATATATTGTTCTGAGTTATATATTTTATAAGTTATATAAATGTATATATTTTATTTTATGGGTATGGGATTTAATATACATTTGAAAATAAATATATGTTTTAAATTTATTTCAGAGAAATAATATATATTTAGTTCAATTTATATCAACTGACTCTAATCGTTCTCATCGATTTTCCATTATCAGCCTTGTTCATCCAATTTGCGTTCAATCTTATTTTGCTTTGGGATTCGCAGCTTATTCTGTCATCTAATCTCTCTAGCCTCGAAAGGTGAGCAATCACTCACGATTAACGTTCTTATATTTATTAAATTTGATTTCAATTGAAACGACAATTGAAATATGCTGCTGTTAGTTATTTACATTGTTATATATGCCATTATCTGTATCTGTTCACCTGTGACATCTGACACCATTATCTGTTATTTATACTGATGATATATGCATGTTACTGATTGTTATATTATTATCATATCTGTTATCACTCTGCAAGTTCCCTGTTAGTATAGAATTCACTATGGGTTGAAATGATACATACCCGAACGATCTGTAGAATAGGAGAAAATCGTTATGGGTTGAAATGATAAACCCAAGCGATTTTCATTTGAATTGAATTTGGGATTGCGGGTTGAAAAGATACATACCCGTATATATTTAAATTTCGGATTGAAATGATAAATATCCGTAGCACTTGACCATAGGATAGAAAATTATATACAAACACCGTTGGTCTATATATAAATACTTTAAAAATGATTTATATGGTTGAAAAGAAATATATGGCTTAAATAAATATTGATTTTTAAAGATTTATTAAAGTTGATTTAATAAAGTTGATAAATAATATGTTTAAGTATTTATTTAATATCTATCTTTTCAAATATAGAGTTTATAATGATTTGAAATTGATTTGAAATTATATTTATTTAAGAATTTTACTTAAATAAGTTTGATTTGAAATTTATTAAATTTGAAATTTTAAAGCTATGATTTTATAACTTGAATTTGATTAAAAGTGACTTAAATGAATATTTCAAATTTTTATAAATTTAAATGGGACATTTTGTTTGTAAATTGAAGCTGTATTTATATATTACTGAAATGTTGAATATATTGACTTTGATATATATTGAAATTTGAATGGATTATTTTATGGTTCAAATATGTATTTGAAAATCGATAATTTGAAATAATTTATTGAGAAATTGAATTGAGTTGAAATTTATGAATTGAGATTGAATTAAGTTGAATTTATGATTTGAATCGATTTGTGAAATTTGAAGAAGCTATCTTTATATAAAGTATTTTTAAACTATATCTAAAACTATTTATATTTTACTTTATAACTATTATATATAAACTATTTTAATATAAATTATTTTCAATATAAACTATTTTATTATAAACTATTTTAACTTATAACTATTACATATAAACTATTTTTATTTTATAAACTATTTTATTTTATATACTAATTTTAATATCTAAACTGTTTGAAGGAAAGTGTTATGATTTCCAAAATGCTATAATTTCAAAGTATTATGATTTCCAAAATGATATTATTTCAATGCTGTGATTTCCAAAGTGTTTTGATTTTTAAGGACTATGATTTCGAAAGCGTTATAACTTTGGAAAGTGATATGATTTTTGGAAATGGATATATTTGAAATGGAAATGATATTGTATTGATTTGGTTTTGAAATGGAAATGATATTTTGATTTTGAAGTATAAACTATTTTTAAATTTATAACCACGGGTTATAATAACGATTGGTTGTTAAAGAGACCGGGATCGGATATGGACATACTCTCTGTCGATACCTAAAACCACTTTGACAACTGTGTACGCGGTGGAGTTTCCAGAATGAAGTAGGATGGTGGCGATGATCCTAAGGTATATGCGTGGACCCAACTCTCGTGTGTTGGCATAAGGTGGCTAAAACAGGAGCGATCTCGGGCCAATGAGGTAGCACCTCTGATCGGACGCACTTCTTCGATACCATTCTATTACTTTGTGATTTGTTTGGGTGCACCCCTTGATTTGGGAGTGTTGTTCGAGGTGGAGCGGTAGTGGCTGCTATGCGTTTCCACCAGCCCGTGAGCGTAATTGGTATATTTACCCTGGCATTGCCTTGTGTGCCGTGTTACCTACCATATCGAGCTTTACTACGAGTTGTGATTTCTCTCGTAGCCTGTGGAGTATCGAGGGTAGCCCCCATTTTGGGAGTATGCTAATACTGGATAGACTACTGGGACTATTACGTGTTAAGGGCTATATGGGAAACCCCTTGACGCTATTAAAAAGTATGTTTATTTTATATTAGACATTATTATAATAGCGTATATTACTACATAGTAGATAGTTTAACGGATCCTTAGAGGATGGTTATCCCAAACATCCTTTGAGTTACTTGTATTTCAGTTGATATTTCACTTGAGTTGGATTTATTGATATAAGAATGTTAATCCTGACTCGAGTGTTTTGTGTTTTGCTTTTATGCTCGGGTCAGACTGAGCGATACAGTATTTGAGACTCGCCTTTGGAGTTGGAAATTCGCTTGGAGATTCAGCTATCTATCCTGCTTTTAGTTGTTCAGTTGATTCCAGTGATGTATTCAGATCTTGTATTTGACTATTGTATTGAGACATCTATGTATTCGTGACTTCTGTTGTATCTCATTTAACTCTGTTATATATATACATAGTAGCTTCATGAACTACTATTCTTTTGTTTCCGCTACATTATTGTTATATTACTCTATGTCTGTGATTTGTGATTATTTTATTTACTGTATATGTTGAGTTTTGCCAAATTTTATTTACAATCCATTGTTTTGAATTATTCAAGTCCGGCATGTGTGGATTTATTGTCGATTTGAATGGTCCAAAATACTGGGTCGTTACACATATATGTATATATATGGCCATAGGAAATTAATGTATATGAAAATATGTGTAAATGTAAATATATACATATATGGTGGCAAACACATGCAAGTAAATGTATATGAATATATGTTATGTAAAATAGTGTATATAAAAAATATATATAAATATGTGCATGTAAAAGCTTCTTGATGGAAAATAAAATAAATAGATATATACATAAGTTAAGATGTATATAGTATATGTAAATATGAAAATGTGTAAATATATATGATGATAAAAATATACATAAGTATATGTATATGCATATATGGTCAAAAACTAGTGTACATGAAAACCTATATATATGTATATGTCTACATGAAGCATACAAATGAATATATATATATATATATATATATATTTATATATATATATATAGGAGACATCATCATGGCAAACATTAAATTCAAAGCATACAAAACATTGAACCAAAGTCAAAACAAAATCAAAATCAAGTCTTATAAAATCAAGCCTTTCATAAAATATCAAATCCACCTTATAAATCAGATCAGGCCAAACATTAAATCAAGTCAAATATATATATATATATATATATATAAAAGAAACCCTATACATACACAAATGCCTCAGCCCTAGCTTCTACTGTACACTTCCACTCTATACATACCCCATCTTAGTTTAAAAAATATAATAAGAGCTGCTATTTAACAGTGAAGGAGTCAAGTCAGTAATAACTTAAGCAAGCAGTTGTTCATCCCTGTTAAAACAGGTGAGTAAAACAACCCTCATTTTTGTTTCTGGATATTATATACCGATAGGTAAATTTGATTTTCGAATGAATCATTGATTCTAACTTCAAGAACATTTGTATCTATTAGGTGTACATGTATAAGTAGATGTGTGTTGACATGACTAGTTTACCTGCATTTAAAATATATTGTTCTTCTTCTTAAGTCCTTTGACCATGTTTTAGTTTAAGAAAGAAAAAAAAACTGGTAAGCTACCACTTCAAAAATCAATATCTCAACATCTGTTGAGTTTTAAAACATAATTTCAAAACAAAAGATGTGTGTTTCTGAATATTGTTTATTTTAAAATTTGTTTCATTCAAATCTATTGAGTAGAGGTCGAGAAAATCCCTTGAAGCCGCGAGTATGTTAGTAATGGGTGAAAATCAAAACATCCAAATTTAATCAATAAAGTATATGATTGTGATGGGGATGGATATTCATGATTTTTAGAAGTATTTTGGGAATTTTTTTGTTGCATGAGGGTCGAGATAGAGTGAGATGAACGGAATTGGATCTTCGTCGAAATTGTGGGCACTTGGTCGATTTCGTGGATATGCGCTTGGCACGGAAGAGGGTGGGGGGAAGGCGCAGATGGGAAAAATAGCAGGACATTTTTAAAATAGGTGTGGTGGCTTGTCGAAGTTGATTTAGGGTTTAAAGGGTGTTGTGGTTGGCTTCGGTTTTCGTGTCAATGGCATAAGAACGAGGAAGATGGGGAAGTGCGGTCTAAGGGGAAATAGAAGAGGAGGAAATGGCGAACCTATGGCCGAAGTTCGGTAAAGGATGGTGGTCTGGGATGGTTAGACGAGGCATTGATGGGATCAGCTGTTATGAAAGTTTTTTGGTTGAAGTTCGAAAATTTTGAACTGGAGGGGTGTCGTGGGTTCAAATGGTGGTATGGGTATCGACGGTCGTGGGTGAAGTGCGTGGGTGGTCGGCGACGTGAATGGATGGTCGATGGCTTCAGGTATGTGCACACTTTCGCGCATGGTTTGGTGCACAAAGGAAGCAAGAATTGAAGAAGGGAGTGAAAGAACTGGAAAGAAAGAAGAAAAGGAAAAATGGAGAAAGGAAAGAAAAATGGGAAAAAAAGAAAGAGGAAAGGAAAGAGAAAGAAAAATAAAAAAATGAAAAAAGAAAAGAAAGAGAAAGGGAAAGGGAAAAGGGAGGAAGTGAAACTTATATATATTTATATGATAACTTAAACTTGTTTTTTTATTAAATTCAAAATCTATTGTCATTTTAAATCCAAACCAACATGAAGATTTTTACATCTAAATCCTATCAACCGGTGTTATAAATCAATATTATGGATATTCCGTAATTTAAAGTTTTATTGATATTTTATAATTAAAATGGGTAGTTAATTATATTATTATTTGACTTAAAATTTATACAAATTAACAAAGTTAGATATTAAATAGAGTGTTAAATTTTAATTAACTAAAATAAATTGTTTTATAATTTCTTTAAAATGTAATTAATTTGGATTTAAAATAAATGGATTCAGTTAATCAAGGTTAATAAAAATCCTGATGTGTGAATTATTTTAACATTATTATTAATCGTTAAATTAGTTAGCAATCCATATCTTGGCTTAATCCTATATTTATTTAAATTATTTTGTTCTGTGTCATCAAGTGGTCAAACGAGTCAGAGTAGTTAGATTAAAATGATGATTCATTTTATTTGAAATAAACATTTGTGATAAATTACCATATGTGAATATTGTTGCCTTAAATATAAATTGTTTACTTTAAACAATTTACCCTTTAAAATTTATTGCTTGGATTCGAAGAGACCGGGGTCGGATATCAGTGTTATCCAGAACCACTTAGATTTGAAAATCATTACCAACCTTTACGGTTTTTGATTATAAAGTTTAATATGTTGGAATTGGATTAATTTTACAATTTCAATTATTTTAAATAAGTAATTGTACTTAGACATGGTTAAAAATATCAATGGATTTCAGAAAGTGTTTGGTTATAATGAGATAAAAACTCGTCGTGTTTGTACGAGTTACCCTGGTTTTTCAAAAGATTTTCATAACTTAAGTATTTCAAATTTAAGTGGGTTTACTCACGCTGGTTTCCAGCCTGACTCGGGTGTTACTTTATTGTAATGCTCAGGTCAGACGGAGTATTACAGAATTTCAGGTTAGGATGCTTTTGGTGATCAGGAGACGAGTTGGATGGTAGGAACGTATCGCACGTATTTGACTATATTCCACTGTGTATTGTAGGTTGTATATTCAGCATTTAGTGACAAATTATTATAACTATCTAGATTTATGTGTTGATGATTGTACTCTGATAGCTTGTATGTATATTATTATTTACAGCTTTCCTTTATATAAAATGCTGTTGTTGTATATTATATTTTTGTTCCTCTGCGATTGTTAAATTCTATGTTGTTATTTATGTTTCTTATTCTATCATTTATTTCTTATTAATTCCTAACAACCTGGTATTTTCGGCACTCGATTGCTCGGCACTCTATACAGTGAACGTATTAGTGTCGATTTTTCGGGGGTCGAAAATCGCCTGGTCGTTACATGTGGTATCAGAGCAGAAGGTTAAGCGAGAACCTTGGCTCTGGTGGGGATTACTCATTAGAGATAGGGTCAGTAGTACCCTAGAATGAGTTGAGTGTATTATATATGAGGGCGTACTTGTTATTTTCTTATATACATATTTTTAAAATGATTTTAAAATAATTTTTATATAAGATTATATATTGATATAAAGAAATAATCGTTGAAGGTTATTATAGTATATCAAGGTGATTGGCTGTGATTGTTATAACTAATAAGAATTTAAGTGGTAATACATATATAACCAAATGGAGATTTGGGTAAGGATGAACTATACAAACAAGTTAAGTAGAAAGTCGACTCCAACTAGAATTTAAATTTCGGGAATGTTTTTCAAATGTGTTTTGAAATTAAATAAGTATACCCTGATTATATTTTATATATATATAAATAATTTTTCAAAAAATTATGATGAAATATATGGTGTGTTTGGTTTCTGGATATGATAATATTGATTATTATCATAAATTGGTTGTTGTGCCTTAATAAAGGATGTTATTACGAACAAACAATGATAAAACAGTGGGAAATGTTTAAGGAAGTGAAATTATAAGCATAAGTTATAGATGTGACTTATAAATTAAAATGGATCTAAATTGTGAGGTTTGAAGCTAAGCCCAAAAATTTAAAACGTATTTCAAAGTGTTTATGAAAATAATAAGTAACATTATTTAGAACATTTTTGATATAGGAAATTCTTGTTTTAAACAAGAGTTGTTTGAAAATGAATTTGTTTTGGATTAAGAACCAAAGTTAGTTAAAATTTAAAGTGTGATTTGATATGTAAATGGGATAAATATGTATATATATATATATATATATATATATATGTGGATACATATGATTTCAAAGTTGATTTGAAATAAATATTGATGTTGAATTCTGAAATCCCCCTTGAAATGAGAAGTATAACCCAAAAGAAAATAAGTTTTGAGCTTATAAATGGAAAGTGATATTGACAAGAAAATTAAATTTGGAGTGTAAAAAAATTTAAATTAAGCAAGTTTAAATGGAATAAAACGGGTTTCGAATTCTGGAAATTAAAATGAACCAGATTATCAAATTAGTGGATAAAATTAGAAAAATGACCGAGAACAAATAAAAGAATATTTGAAAATAAGAATAAAAGCTGAAAATTCGACTAATCGAAGTTTTAAATATAGGTTAGGAAATCCTACTAGAATCTAGTACAAGTTCTAAGAGATGGCAAAAGGAGAAGAATGGAAGGCAAGGCGTAGGGAGCGGAGAGCAGCTGCACGTAAGGCACGGGAAGAAGCAATACTGGAACATGAGAAACGGGTTAGGGAAAGGGCTGGACCGAGTCCTTATGATGATGTCATATGCTATAGATGTCACAGTAAGGGGCATTACGTAGCTAAGTGCAGCAAACCAAGAAAGGGAAAGAGTGAGGAAGTCAAACGGTTTCGCTTCGAGATTTTATGCTTTAAGTGTTAAAAGAAAGGACATTTTCTAAACCATTACCCTAAAGCGAAGAAGATGAAGCGTAAACCCATGGTACCAGTCGACGGATTAACCATTTGCTATCATTGTAAAATGACGGGACACATCGCTAGGAATTGTCCCAAGAGACGGAAGAAACAGAAAGTTATGGAACGCCCCGCGGGAGGTGTGAAAATTATCCAGGAAGATGGGGGTGTAAAATTCTTTTGTGGCAAATGCAATAAGTGGGGACACCCCATTACGGATTGCATGCACGGGCTTGGCAAGTTGGTAAGAAGTCCTTAAGGAAGTTTTTGTGAAGGATGCTAGGGCTCTGTTTTTTTCTAAACCCCTAGGTAGTGTTACGGCATCTAGATTTACGACCTTTTGTAAGACTTTTATATGGATAAATGGATGTAATGTTTGAACTCACTAGTGTTGTGGCCTATCGATGTTGTGAAATATTTTGTAGAAGCACGATCTAATATAAAATCTCTTTTTATATTGATTTGAACGAAAATTTATAATCACTAAATTACTAGTGTGCAAATTGAAATTTGATTTGAGTTGGAAGATTGAAATTTGAATCAGTTTGACCTTGAAACTATTTTCGAATAAATGATTTTGATATAAACTGTTTAAATCTATCTTCTTAAATATTCAAATTATTTTGATTTTCCAAGCTATTTTACTATACAAACGATTTTTGAAAACTCAAAACTATCTTATACTAATTATTTAGCTATTTTAAAACTATTCAAGTTATTTCTAAATTCAAACTGGTCAAAGTGAAAATTGTTTATATTTAAATTGTGGATTTAAATACGAATTGGGATAAATTGAAGTATTAAATCGAATGGAAATTCGAAGCAATTCTGAATTGGAACCGAAATCGAGATATCGAAGGAAAATTGATTTTTGAAGTGAAATAGTATATTTTGAGTAAATATGATGATTCTAAAATGAAGATTGAATAGTTACTATAACTGAAACTTACTTTGTAGGAAGTAAGAAATGTACAAATAACTTTGAAAGGTAATCGAACATGAAATTTGATTTGGCATTAATGAGAATACAAATGTTAGTTATATATTCAAACATCCCTTGTCGAATTTATAACTAGAAAGAAATGAATCTTTGAAAGATATTTAAAGGTACCAAATGGAACAATATATAAGTATGCAATGGACATAGAAATTATTGATCTAAAAATTATTCGAGTTGAAAGGAATGATTTTATATGTATATGAGAATGAAACCGAAATAGTTTCGGAACCCATTGATTTTAAAGACTTTTGATTTTTGGCAAAATGTCAATTTTGGGGATTTGGGTAAACTAAATTTGAAAATTATCGATTTTGAAGGTATCGATTTTGTATGGATAAAGTTTATATGTGATACATATAAAGAGTATGATTTGAAAGGTACTATATATGTATATAGTATGATATGTTTTGAGTCAAAAGATATGGAAAGGCACCCTATGAAAGTCGAAACTTATAGTAGGAGATCCACTGGGTGGTTCTACCTAGGAATCCAAAGGGCGGGTTCAATGAAAATTGGGATCCCAGAGGACGTCCGGACAAAACTCAATGAGTTCCTGATGATCATTTGTTGGGTAGCGTAAGTCGAGTGGTGCTGATGCCTACAAATACATTGGGTTTTTCTTTGATGGCAACGTAACCTTTGTGTAACTGCGATCTATCGCAGTTCCATAGTGTAAGTCGAGTGGAAGTGATTGCCTACAATCTACGTTTGATTTCGCTGGGAGTGCGACGTAAAATCGGTAGATTGCAATCTATGTGGTTTGGTTCCAAAGCGTAATTCGAGTGGCAGCGAGTGCCTACAGTCTACACTGGGTTCTACTGGAACAGTGACACAACTTTGTGTAGCCTACGATCTATGTGGTATAGTTTTGTTTGACAACGTAATTTGAGGGGCAGTGATTGCCTACAGACTACTTACGGTTTTGTTGTGATAGCCACGCAACCTTGGTTGTAGCTGCGATCTGTGGTGTTCCTATGGCGAAAGTCAAGAGGTACGGATGCCTACGATTTTCTTATGACTTCGCCGGGATGGCGATGCAATCATCGGGTTAACTGCGATCCATGGTGGTGAAAGAGGGGTGATATGTTCCATATCATTTTTGAAAAGAGTTTTTCAAGTATTTTCACTGGGTGTTGAAAACAAGTCTACTAAGTACTTATAGATTTTCTGTCCTACGCTTGATCAACGTATGACTAAATTTCTGTGAGAACAAGGACGGACTGGTCTGGACATCGAGTTATGAAAAATATTTTTATAAAAATAATTTGGTAATACTATAGGATTTAAAGTGTTTTAAAATGTATAGTAAAAGAGTAAGGAGTTAAAATGTCGAAAGAATGATTTAATTAATAATAAACATCAAAATTCAAATTCCCGCTTCGTTCCTTTTCGAGGACGAAAAGTTCTAAGATGGGAGGAATGTGATGACCCGGATTTCTGACGTCTGTTATTGGGATAATTAACTGATTTTAATTATTTGGATATTAATTTTTATTAGTCGAATAGATAAATTTTCTGATGTTTAAAATATCTGAATCTATGTATTGATTAAAAACTATATTCAAATTTAAACTATAACTTTCTGAATATGATGGATATGATAAATTATATGTATATATAAACTCCACCATTTAAATTTAAGATAAGATACCCCTAAATGTATATATGTAAATATATACAAGCTTTAAGATGTTTGATAATATATATATATATATATAAGTATATATGTATACATATATGTATATATATCGCCATAGGAAAGTAATGTATATGAAAATATGTGTAAATGTAAATATATACATATATGGTGGCAAACACATGCAAGTAAATGTATATGAATATATGTTACGTAAAATAGTGTATATAAAATATATATATATATTCAAATATGTGCATGTAAAAGCTTCATAATGGAAAATAAAATAAATATATACATAAGTTAAGATGTATATAGTATTTGTAAATATGAAAATGTGTAAATATATACGATGATAAAAATATACATAAGTATATGTATATGCATATATGGTCAAAAACTAGTGTACATGAAAACCTATATATATGTATATGTTTACATGTTTCATACAAATGAATATACATACATACATACATACATACATACATACATACATACATACATATATACATATATATATATATAGGAGACATCATCATGGCAAACATTAAATTCAAAGCATACAAAACATTGAATCAAAGTAAAAACAAAATCAAAATCAAGTTTTATAAAATCAAGCCTTTCATAAAATATGAAATCCACCTTATAAATCAAATCAGGCCAAACATTAAATCAAGTCAAAAAAATATAAAAATGAAACCCTATACATACACAAATGCCTCAGCCCTAGCTTCTACTGTACACTTCCACTATATATATATATATATATATATACACACACACACACACACACACATATATACAAATCACTGCCTTGTTCACATACCCCATCTTAGTTTAAAAATAATAATAATAATAATAATAATAAGAGCTGCCATTAAACAGTGAAGGAGTCTAGTCAGTAATAACTTAAGCAAGCAGCTGTTCATCCCTGTTAAAACAACTGAGTAAAACAACCCTCATTTTTGTTTCTGGATATTATATACCGATAAATAAATGTGATTTTCGAATGAATCATTGATTCTAACTTCAAGTACATTTGTATCTGTTACGTGTACATGTATAATTAGATCTGTGTTGACATGGCTAGTTTACCTGCATTTAAAATATACTGTTCTTCTTCTTAAGTCCACTGAACATGTTTTAGTTTAAGAAAGAAAAAAAAACTGGTAAGCTCCCTCTTCAAAAATAAATATCTCAACATCTGTTGAGTTTTAAAACATAATTTCAAAACAAAAGATGTGTGTTTCTGAATATAGCTTATTTTAAATTTGTTTCATTCAAATCTATTGAGTAGAGGTCGAGAAAAGCCCTTGAAGCCGCGAGTATGTTAGTAATGGGTGAAAATCAAAACATCCTAATTTAATCAATAAAGTATATGATTATGATGGGGATGGAAATTCGTGATTTTTAGAAGTATTTTGGGAATTTTTAGTTGCGTGAGGGTCGAGATAGAGTGAGATGAACGGAATTGGGTCTTCGTCGAAATTGTGGCGACTTTGTCGATTTCGTGGAAAGGCGCTTGGCACGGAAGAGGGTGAGGGGAAGGCGCATATGGGAAAAATAGCATGACATTTTTAAAATAGGTGTAGTGGCTTGTCGAGGTTGATTTAGGGTTTAAAGGGGATTGTGGTTGGCTTCGGTTTTTGTGCCAATGGCGCAGGAACGAGGAAGATGGGGAAGTGCGGTCCAAGGGGAAATAGAAGAGGAGGAAATGGCGAACCTATGGCCGAAGTTTGGCGAAGGATGGTGGTCTGGGGTGGTTAGATGAGGCTTTGATGGGATTGGCTGTTATGCATGTTT
The DNA here is from genome assembly GCA_030737815.1 of Allium fistulosum. NCBI lineage: Eukaryota > Viridiplantae > Streptophyta > Magnoliopsida > Asparagales > Amaryllidaceae > Allium > Allium fistulosum. The sequence goes on along the minus strand of CM060908.1, from coordinate 75,662,236 downwards.
TTGGTTGAAGTTCGAAATTTTCGAACTGGAGGGGTGCCGTGGGTTCAAATGGTGGTATGGGTGTCGACGGTCGTGGGTGATGTACGTAGGTGGTCGGCGACGTGAATGGATGGTCGATGGCTACGGGTATGTGCACACTTTCGTGCATGGTTTGGTGAACAGAGGAAGCAAGAATTTAAGAAGGGAGTGAAAGAACATGAAAGAAAGAAGAAAAGGAACAAGAAAAGGAAAAAAGGAGAAAGGAAAGAAAAAAGGGAAAAAAAGAAAGAAGAAAGGGAAGAGGAAAAAAAAGAGAGAGAAAGAGAAAGGGAAAAGGGAAGAAGTGAAACTTATATATATTTATATGATAACTTAAACTTGTTTTTTTTTAAAATTCAAAATCTATTGTCATTTTAAATCCAAACCAACATGAAGATTTTTAGATCTAAATCCTATCAACCGGTGTTATAAATCAATATTATAGATTTTCCGTAATTTAAAGTTTTATTGATATTTTATAATTAAAATGGGTAATTAATTATATTATTATTTGACTTAAAATTTATACAAATTAACAAAGTTAAATATTAAATAGAGTGTTAAATTTTAATTAACTAAAATAAATTGTTTTATAATTTCTTTAAAATGTAATTAATTTGGATTTAAACATAAATGGATTCGGTTAATCAAGGTTAATAAAAATCCTGATGAGTGAATTATTTTAACATTGTTATTGATCGTTAAATTAGTTAGTAATCCATATCTTGGCTTAATCCTAAATTTATTTAAATTATTTTTGTTTTGTGTCATCAAGTGGTCAAACGAGTTAGAATAGTTAGATTAAAATGATGATTCGTTTTATTTGAAATAAACATTTGTGATAAATTACCATAAGTGAATATTTTCGCCTTAAATATAAATTGTTTATTTTAAACAATTTACCCTTTAAAATTTATTGCTTGGATTCGAAGAGACCGGGGTTGGATATCAGTGTTATCCGGAACCACTTTGATTTGAAAATCACTACTAACCTTTACGGTTTTTGATTATAAAGTTTAATATGTTGGAATTGGATTAATTTTTCAAATTCAATTATTTTAAATAAGTAATTGTACTTAGACATGGTTAAAAATATCAATGGATTTCGAAAAGTGTGGTTATAATGAGATAAAAACTCGTGTTTGTACGAGTTACCCTGGTTTTTCAAAAGATTTTCATAACTTAAGTATTTCAAATTTAAGTGGGTTTACTCACGCTGGTTTCCAGCCTGACTCGGGTGTTACTTTATTGTAATGCTTAGGTCAGACCGAGTATTACAGAATTTCAGGTTAGGGCGCTTTTGGACTCAGGAGACGAGCTGGATGGTAGGAACGTATCGCACGTATTTGACTATATTCCACTGTGTATTGTAGGCTGTATGTTCAGCATTTAGTGACAAATTATTATAACTGTCCAGATTTATGTGTTGATGATTGTACTCTGATAGCTTGTATGTATATTAACAGTTACAGCTTTCATTTGTATAAAATGCTGTTATTGTATATTATATTTTTGTTCCGCTGCGATTGTGAGATTTTGTGCTGTTATTTCTGTTTCTTATTCTATCTTTTTTTTTCTTCTTAAACCCTAACAACCTGGTATTTCCGGCACTCGATTGTTCGGCACTCTATACAGTGAACGTAGTAGTGTCGATTTTTCGGGGGTCGAAAATCGTCCGGTCGTTACAAACGTCTATGCCAGTGAGCATATAAAAATCTAAAGGAGTCAGTCCTAGCTCAAAATTGGAGAAATGAAATGTGTGAGTGGTGGGCCACCATCTCTCGGTGAGTGTCTCTACAAGGCAGCGATCTACGTGTGCAAATCTAGGTAAATCTAGAAATTCACCAAAAGGTGACGCATGTAGTCTATCCAAAATCGGCTGTGGTAACTGATCAAAATACTCAGACATACCTCTATACCAACTACCTCGCATCGCTACATGACGAACATAAATATATGGTTATTTAATGTTAAAGTAAACAAACAATTAACATTCATATACGCTTACACGGTTGTTCATCAAACAATAAAGAATTAAACGTATACATGTGGCGTCGCTATAGCTGCAGTAAGTCGATGCAAAACAGTGAAGGGCAAGTCGTGCAAGGATCGAAGAACGTCTGCAATTACGCTAGTATCAAGAGGGACATGAGCATGATCGATATTAGCATCTGTCGCATATCGAACGGTCCGTCTACCAGTTTTGACTGATCGGGGCGGCATTTCGGCGAAAGTGGATTAAAAAAATTTTAAAAAGAGGAGAACAAAAGGAAAAATGAGTTTTGGAAAAATTTTGCGTCTCATATAGACGCTTGAGGCTAAGGCGCATGTTGAATAGACGGCTGAGGCTAAGGCGCCTGTTGAACAGGCGCCTAGCCCAATTCCCTGTTGGGGGTATTGGTCCTCCAACATTTCGGAGTGTGGAAAATATTTCCACATTCCGAACTGTTGGAGACGCTCTAAGTAAATATTAAATTAAGTAAAAATAATTTAGTGTTTATCATTTATAGGTTCGACATTTATTAAGAAAGTAAAATAAAATATTTAATAATAGCAAAAATACGATAAACGAGAAATGACTAATGATATTTGTCAAAATAACAGGTATGTAAGAAAACATGTAAAATAACAAAATTGTCTTAGCAATAGTGTAGAAAAAACACAGTAATTTTCTACATCATTTCAACGTACGCATTTTCTTGAAATAAAAAAACAGGGGTGTTTGTAGGAAAATATCTAGACTTCTGTTTGTCAAGGATGCTGAATGAATTTTTCTATGTTTTTGCGACGCTAAGATCGTAAGGTTTTGATTAACTGACATAGACACAGCATAGGAAAATTTTGACCATTTCTTATATCATAATGACACGTTTATGGTTACCAATTCTCTTCCTTCACGTTCTGTACGTTTAACACATGAAAATTTCCACAGGTATTTTGCCTTTTTTATATTGGACTTTTAGCTAGATTGTCAAATCAACAATTTGTTTTGTTTCTAAGTCCAGCCGTTGGTAATATGTTGGTATTGCTTGCAAAAATCTCACACAGCTACAATAATATTCAAGTGTTGCAACTAAAGTCAAGTGCTGCATCTAAAGTTAATATTGATGCATGTTTGCTTGTTCTTTTATGCTTATTGTATATGAATATGACTTGGTAGAAAAGGTCGTATCGTTATGCGAGTCTTTTATGCTTTATGACATTTACCATTTGTACACGTATCAAAATGGTTCAAGTTACCAATTTAGTCCAATTTCGGTATGTTTCCATCATGTCTTGTACATATGCACGGTTGAAGATACCACTAAACGTCTTCTCCTTATGACTACATAAGGCATGATCAATTCTAACTCAAGACATGATAGTCAAACGATGGATCGATCGAACTACCCATTATGAAAATATGGATTAAGTTGACCACAACTTTTCCTAATATGCCGTAATAAATTAATTTTCTTTTTAAATAAATAAACTACAATAAACATCTGATTTATTGCTATTTACGTGCTTGTATGTATATGCACCAGTGTTGTAAACACAATAAACTTAACTTTTAAAATATATCCTATTATATTTTGTATTTTATTCGGTCGGTTTTCAAATAAAATAGATACTTTATTACAATATTTAAATTTTTATATAGTTAAGGGGCTAGAAACTAAGACACTTAAAAGTTTATTTTAAAATCGTAATGATTAAATATTTTAAAAAAGAGAAAGAAAAAAAAATTCTTAATGGCCACTTCCATTTAACAAGTTCCTTTATGTACTAATCCGAATCAACACCAACGAAATAGAAAGTAACGGGTTGTCCATATACATTGAATACAAAGGTAATATGAACTAAAGCTATATATCATCATTGAAAGGAAGGGAACAAAAAAGGACATGCATCCACCGTCAATAGACCCCAACACTTCACATCTAAATCACGTCTATTCATGAACGTAAAACCACACTATATACAATGCTTCCACATACTATATATCAAACTCAACAAATAACGCCAAAACCTACACTTTTTTCCGTTTTTTTTTTCTTTTTTTAAATATATTTGTACTCTAATATTTTGTTCCAAGAAAAAAATAAACATACACACACAATTAGTTTAAATTGCCTTCGGGGCTGGCAAATTACTTGACAACGATCCTTTCTTCATCCTAAATTTTTAGAAAAAGGGGAATAAAAATACGCGTTTAATATATTTTTGTAAAGTTAGTTGATGACTGTTAGGACCTTTTTACTTACCAACATAATGACACGTAAATGCAACATGTCGCTTTCTTGATTGTGATCGATTTATATTTATCGTTGGTCCAATTTAGAGAAAAATACAAACGTATTTAGTTCTTTTTTAAATTTTACATTACGTATTTGGTAGAACTTTACACACATGGCGTTTATTAATTTGGTGCCACGTTGCTATTTCTTATCAGTTTAGAAATATGACGTTTTAGTTATATTATTGGATGGAAATATCGTTATTTTGTGATATGAAATGTCCATTTTGTGTATGAGAATTTGAAATTTGTAACTATGCAAGTGGTGACAAATATGTTACTTTAGAATGCGTTCTTTTTGTTATGTTTTGATACGTGATGTTTCGAGATGTTATTGGTTACGAGATGATTTCAAGTTTTTTACATGATAGATGCAAGTCAACGTTTTTGGACTTTAATTAACGGCCCAATTTACATGAAATATCCTTATTCCTGGTTCATTTAGTTAGTGGGCTTTAATTAACGGCCTAATTTTTATGTACAAATTCAAACTTAGGTATGTAAACGGTCTGTCCGTATCCGTATTCCAAATCATTTTCGGATTTCAAATATGCGTAGCGCGAATGAAAAAGAATATCAAATATTTATCGGATAGCTTTCATTCAGTTTACAACTAATAAATTTAAATAAATAAATAGAAAATTTTAGTTTATTATAAACCCATTTCAGTACTAAAAATATAAAACAAATAATAACTACGTTAAGAAAAATAATTTTATGCAACAAATATTGATTTTTTACAACCGTATTAAAAAACTTTACCAAAATAAAAATAGTAAATGACAACCAATTTATGGATCCATATGTACAAAAAAATAATTATAATCTTGATAAAATCGAATAGATAATTATCAAATATACGAATGTGGTCATATCTCCATCCACATCATTTTCTCTGATATCGAACAAATTTTTATGTTTCGGATACGGATATAAATGAATTTTGGATTTTTACAACACTCAACCTAATAAATTGGATCAGATCCAATCAATATTAGTCCATCGCCCAAATTGAAATTTCAGACTCAATAGATCTAAACTAACATCCTTTATATATTTTCCTGACAACTTCGATGTCATTGATTTTTGGAACTTCAAATTCAATGTTATTTTAGCAATGTTCAAATAAAACCACGTGAATGCACCATAACCTTCGAACTGTATTGTGCAGACTGAATTTTTGAGTTCAACTTAGTATTATAGAGTTATGAAGTTCTACGATTTATGTGAGAAAAATAAGTAGTTTAATATCTTTTCAAAATGAAATTCATATAATATCTAAAATTATACGGCATGATTTTATTTTATTCTTCAAAAGACTATAGCATAAAACTAAATATTTAATTGAAAGTTTTCATGTGAGCTTCTCTTGATTTCTACCTTTCACATTAACAATTTGAATTTTCCTTTGGTTGATAAACAATGAAATCATGTTAGCGAACATTTTATTTTTGTAATTAGTATAATTTCATCAAAATTTAAAAACTTATATTATGAAGCATACAATGGAGAGAGGCCGTAGGGGGTCGTCCCCCCTTAAAACTTAAAAAAAGTACTACAAAGAAAGCTTTATCCTTTGTTTATCAAATGTAGAAAGCAACTTAATAAAAATCTAAAACAAGCTAAACAATCTTTGGAGTAAACCCATATTTAAAACGATATGAATTGTAAAATTTTACAATATGGGATTAAGTGATTTTGTAATTAGACTAGAGTAAACTATTTTACATAAAAGAAACAATCCTTCGTGCATTCACTAATATCAATCCCATCCCATTTTCAAACATGGAATTTGGTCATGTGTATTTTAATTTTAATTTTCTAATGCTTTTCCATGATTAACTTTGATTATTACAGATGTAATAGAACTTAATTCTTTATTTCAATCTTGATCTTTATTGTTCCTTATTATTCATTAATGTCGAAAACAGGTCTTTCTATTCCAAAATATTTTCTATTTGTTTCTTTTGCATGGGTCACATTTATGTTAGCAATTTTACATAATGCTCGTAATTGAAGTAATTTATTAGTAAATGGATTTGATTTTTAGAGGATTAAAATTTTATTTTCCATTAGATATATACATAAAACCTAACCATTACTAAAAGTAAATTTGTAAGAAATCCTATCTAAGAAGTGCGTCCAATCTTTATCCATAAGAAGTGCGTCCAACCTGACCATTACTAAAAGTAGTTTTTCTTGGCTCCACCGTAGTTAATTTCGAGAATTCATTGAATTCGCTTCTTTGAGTGATAGGCAACATATTCTGGAAGCCGATCCAATCTTCATCCATAGAAGTGTTTTCATAATCAACCACTGGACCCCAGCATGGATTTGGCATGTGAACAATTTCTCTTTATTTCGATTTGGGTCACTTATAGAGAAATCCTTCAAATACTCCCATTTGTAATAATTGTCCTTCATGCCATATATGGAAGTTTGTTTGCCTTGACACAACTACTGAGCAGTGTGAACATTTTGAATATGCTAAAGTCCTCATAAAGATGAACATGGACCAAACTTACCTTTACGATCTTGGTTTTTCTTACGAAAGGCCATGTGGCATATGTTGATATTTCATATAGGAGCCTGATATCTATAATGCTTGTAAACGTTTTGATCATGTCGTCGATGATAGTTATGTTTCCCATGACCATGCCTATATAGTGCACCATTTCCACAACCTTCCTCATATGTCGAATTTTACCTTTCCTCCCCCTCTACCTACCTCTCCATCCCATGTTCTCTCACTTGGTAAGCAATGGATTGTAGGGAACCCTTGTCTTTTGGCCCCTTTTATCGTTGCTCCTCAATCGTTTCCTCTTATTGTTATTGATGGTATCTTTATGCCTCTTAAATTTCCTCGGTTTTGTCATCAATCTTGGTAGATTTTGTGCTTCCACCCCTAGTGTCCTCGGTTGCTTTTGAGCCAGACTGTATCAAACTTTTGTAGATCCGCCAACACCTTACTTTTGCCACACTTGAATCACTACATACCCATTCACTTGATGATGGTCCCCTCTCATTTCCAGTGCCTACCTTGATTATTTTGTTAAATTGAACGAGATGAATGCACTTTACACCCTTATGGTGGTGATACTCATCATTCTCATCATTTCTTTCTTGAACTTGTTCAATGGTTAACACGATCTACAAGTATTACCTAGATATTCTAGATTTGTCATATTATTATTTTTAGGTTCCTCTTTGTTTCTCTTATATGATATGTATATGTATGTATATATACATATATGTGTGTGTATGTGTGTGCATGATAGAGTCCACCTTTTTAAGAATATGATTGTTATCTTATACGATGGTACCCCTTGATATTTCACATTGCTGACTGGACCTTGATATTTATCATTATTGACTAGCCCTTGATATTTGACATTGATGGAAAACGCCTGTTATTTCGACATTTTAGTTAACATTGGCAATAAAATTATTAGTAGGACAACTAATTTGGATGTTTAGTTAGGATACCCCTATAGTTCCTACGATTATACCATACTAATTAATTTTACGAGTGTTACGGCACACACTTTGCGCGTGACAATAACACACGTTTCGCTAGTAAATTGATCTTTTTACAAATTATATGTGTTTAACATATTCAAGAGAAATAATTTTCATAAATATTTAGATATGTTTTTGTGTTGGAATAGTGTGTATTTATTTTGTATTTTTATTTCTAAGTTGGAACATTTAATTTTTTATTAGGTTGAATTTTTGTTTTCGTTATCAATTAATAAAGAGAGAAAATGCATAGGAAGTTTAATTTTTAAATCCTATTCTTAGGTGATATTAAGTTTGGTATTATATGTAAGAGAGCGTTTTGAATTTGTAAAAAAAATATTTGTTAGATTATATTTTTAAGTGATATTAACATTTAGTTATATCTATAGAGAGGCGTTTGAGGATGTTCACGCTGGTAGCAAAAAAGTGTTACACCAAAACTATTATATTTAAGTCCTAATAGCTGTAAATTTGGTTATGTTTGAACTAAGCTAATTAGAATGAAACACAATTTTCTATAGTATATTAATTATATATCCGATGCGGTATAATTTTTTGTAGATAACATGCTATTGAATAGGTTGTAGATAGCACTAATGTAACGACCCGATATTTTCAACCATTCGCATCCGCACATGTCGGACTTGAATTTCTCAAAATATCGAATTGTTAATTTATATTTGGCAAAACTCATAATATACAGTAAATAAATAATCACAAATTACAGACACAGAGTAATATAATGCAGCGGAAACAAAGAAATAGTAGTTCATGAAGCTACTATATAAATACATCAGAGTTAAGTAAGATACAATAGGAATACCAAGATACAACAGGAGTAATAGTATGATAATCAGGTACAACTCAGAATACAACTGGGATCATTTGGATAACAAAATGAATAGATATCTGGTTCTTCAAAGCAAAACTCCAGCTCCAAAGGTGAGTCTCGGATGCTGTATCACTCAGTCTGACCCGAAAGTAAAGCAAAACACAAAACACTCGAGTCAGGACATACATACTTATACAATGTAACCAACTCAAGTGAACTGTAATAAAGATACAAGTAACTTAAAGAATGCTTGGGATCGCCCATTCTTTAAGGATCCGTTAAACTATCTACTATGTAGTAATATTTGCTATTATAATAATGTCTAATATAAAATAAACATACTTTAAAATAGCATTAGGGCTTTACATTTAATTTGAACTCACCCTAACACGTAATAGTCCCAGTAGTCTATCCAGTATTAGCATACTCCCAAAATGGGCGCTACCCTCGATACTCCACAGGCTACGGGAGAAATCACAACTCGTAGTAAAGCTCGCTTTGGTAAGTGACACGACACAACTAGGCAATGCTAAGGTAGATATACCAATTATGCATCCGGACTGGTGGTGACGCATAGCAGCCACTACCGCCCACCTCGAACAACACTCCCAAATCAAGGGGTGCACCCAATCAATCACAAAGTAATAGAATGGTATCGAAGAAGTGTGTCCGATCAGAGGTGCTACCTCATTGGCCCGTCGATCGCTCCTGTTTTAGCCACCTTATGCCAACTCACGGGAGTTGGGTCCACGTATATACCTTAGGATCGTCGCCACCATCCTACTTCATTCTGGAAACTTCACCGCGTACACAGTTGTTAAAGTGGTTTTCGGTATCGACAGAGAGTATGTCCATATTCGATCCCGGTCTCTTTAACAACCAATCGTTATTATAATCCGTGGTTATAATTTTAAAATAATATTTTATACTTCAAAATAGAATATCATTTCAAATCCAAATCTTTATCAAAATAAAGATTAAATCAATTCCAAACCATTTCAATATATTTAAAATATCATATCATTTCAAAACTTCATTTCAAATCATTTCAATATATCAAAATATCATATCCTTTCAAAAACTTCATTTCAAATCATTTTAATATATCAAAATATCATATCCTTTCAAAAACTTCATTTCAAATCATTTATTTGAGTTCAAATCCAAATATTCAGCTTTAAATACCTTTTAAATTCAAAGATATCATTTATTTATTATCATTTCAAGTCACCTTTTAAATAGTTTATATTTCAATCAAAATAATTCATCTAAACCATTTAAAAGTGTAATTATTATACTTTCAAAACAAGTATTCAATTTCCAAAGTTTTAAACTATTCTGAGTTCATTTACTAAGTTAAAAACCATAAACATTGAAAATTTCAGCCTTTCACAGCATTCAGAAAAAGCTGTTATAAGTTATTCTTGAAAACATATTAATTCAGCAAAGACAACATTTAAAAATGCTGTAAAATCTCAGTTTTAGTTGAAATTTAGTTTAAAACAGCAAAGACAGCATTTCCAAAAATGCTGTAATAGCTCAGGTTTCAAATTAAAGGTTTTAATTAAATTCAGCAAAGACAGCAGACCACTACAGCAGTTACAGAACTGCTGTAATAGACCTGAGTCAAGTTTTAGTCTATTTAGTTCAACTACAGCAACTACAGCATTTCAGAAATGCTGTAATAGCTCTTTTATTCAATTTTAGTTCAAATCAAAAATCATAGCATTTCTGAATGCTATTAAAGTAATTTTCAGATTTTAGTGTATTTCCAGCAAATAATAACCTTCAATATTAAACCTTTTAAACATTATAAAAATCATATTTTGACATTCAAAAAATGTTCATAAAAATTACTCTTTTAATTTATGATTTTTATAAGAAACATTTATAGTAAAATCCCAATTTCCAATAATTTCACTTAACAAATCCAAATGTAAAATTTTCTTTTCTTCACATTTTAACAAATAAACTTAACACTTATATTTTATTTCCATTTCACAAATTAAACTAAATTTTCAATTTTATTTAATTAACTTAAACCTTTAATAAAAACCAAATTCACATTTCCAAGTCAAGTTATATTTAACATTTCACATTTAAGCATTCATTCATTTAACCATTTTAGTTCATAGAAAAAACAATAATACTTTATTAAATCATTTAAATTCAAAATTAAATCAAATTATCATATTTACCATTTTCCAAATATAATTAAATTTCCATTTAATTTATATAACTAAATTTTCATTTTAAAACCAAAATTCCAAGTTTTCCAACTTAAGTTATATTTCCAAAATTCACTTTAACTAGTCATTTATTCAACATTTTTAACTTATAGAAAAATCATAAATTCTTTATTTAAACAATTTAAAATCAAATTTAAATCAAATTAGCATAAATTTGCACTTTAAACATATTTAAAATATTCAAAATACTTTATAAAATAACCATGGGCCTGTATATAGTTTTCTAACCTAGGTCAAGTGATACAGATATGTATCATTTCAATCCGCAGTTTAAAAGACAAAAATCCGGGTTCTATCATTTCAAACCCGCAATCCCAAGTTAAAATAAAATAAATAAAAACCGTTCAGGCCTATCATTTCAGCCCATAACGATTTTTTTCTATTCTAAAGTCCGTTCGGATATGTATCATTTCAACCCATAGTGATTTCTATACTAACAGGGAACTTGCAGTGTGATAAACAGATATAAATGAACAATTAACAACATATATCAGTAACAAATGATATGACAGATAAATAAACAAGCTTAACATCATATAATATATAACATAAGCAGGTATAACATAACATAATATTCTACACATTCAATTGTTGTCAATTCACATTTGCATAAGTATAAATGTCAGGTGAGATTTACTCACCTTTTGTGCTGGAGTTATCAATTCAAATGATACAAACGGATACCAGAAAGCACGATGACACAACGATGGATTCAAGTGGAAGAGAACCAAGCTAAGGAACATGTGTTACAACCTAAAACAAAACCAAGATAAATCAAAATTCAATACAACATTGAATTTGAATAACTTTGAAATGAAAAGCAAATCGAACACACAAACTTTTGCCTTGTTTTCTACATATGCTTGCACGGCCTAGGGGATGTTTTGGTTCAGGTTTGGACATGCTTTGGCTCAGGTTTGATCATGGTTTGGGTCTGGTTTGGACTAAGGGATGCACGGCTACAAGCTAGAGATGATGGGGAAGTTACAACATAGGCATGTGAAGAGTTTTATGCAATATGGTGGAGTTTTGGTTCATCTTTGGCTCGGTCTACAAGGTCCTAGGCTCGGCCATGACTTGCTACAGGTCTGGTCAGAGGAGAGGGGGACGTTCAGGTGGTGTACAAGTGGTGGTGGTGGAGTCTAAGGAGGTGGCCGTGGCAAACAATGAAGGGGAGGTGATCATAAGGTCGACTAGACAAGGTTTCAAGGTGTTTTTTTCAATATTTTTGTGAAGTTTTGATCAAGGGGAAGCCATGGCACCTTCAGGTCAGAGGAGGGGGCTGGTGTGGCCATGGATTAGGTGGGGAAGAAGTGGTGATGGTCGGTGGAGGAGACGGTGGAGGTGTTAGGCCGAGAAGAGCAAGAGAATCCAAGGCAAAACATTGGAAAAAAACAATAAGAAAAGGAAGAAAAGTAGAAGGAAAGAGGAGGCCATTACCCAAAAATTCTTAGCCATGAAATGAAATGAGGAACTAAAGTATTCATGTGAAAAAAAAATGAATACATGGCTAAAACACTTAGGATGTATGGCCAAAAAGAGAAAAGGAAAAGGCGGGCAAATGAAAAGTCTTTGGAAATGAAAGGACTTAGGTTAAAACTCTTTAAACTATTCATATTTCTTTTTCTTTAATACAAATAAAACAAAAATAAAATCAGTAATTTGACTTAAAAAACCTAAAAAAAGTAATATAAAATAAAAGTAAATAATAAATTTTAAAGAAAATGGAAAAAGAATTAAATAAATTGCTTAAAATTCAAAACAGGGTTCAAAAATTACAAATAAATCATCATTGGCTTTGGAAAAATATCTACTCCATTTTGAAAATATTCTAAAGCAAAATTTTGAAATAAAATAATTTTTAAAACATATTCAAAGTGAAATAAATAATTAAATTTAGAGAAAATAGAAAAAGAACTAAATAAATTGTTTAAGAATTGGAAATAGGACATGACAATTACAAATAAGATACCATTGACTCTAGAAAAATTTCTACTTCACTTTAAAATAAATAAAAAGTCAAATAAATAAAATAAATGAGGAACAAAATAAAGTGGGAATGAGAATAAAATAAGTTCTTGAGAAAATAGACTAATAAATAAAGAACTTCTTTAAATTAATTGAAATTGGAAAATAGAAATTGTAAACAAAAGTACAACTGACACTGGAAAATGTCAGTTACACTCTCAAAATGTTTTAAAAACCAAAATATATGCATAACATGTTATTTTACCCATACAAATATAAATTAGAACATTACATGACCAAATAAAATATTATTTATATAATTTAAAATAAACAATTTTGTTAAATACAGCAAATTACACACAATATTTAAAAGGGCATAACTTTCACATTATAAATCAGATTTCAACGAAACGAAAAGCAGTATTCTTGAAATTTTATTTACTTTCATAATAAAAGATAAAATTCAAAATTTCAAACTTTTAAAATTTAAATTAAAAGTCAAAGTTTGACCATATTGACCAAAATTCACTGTTCTGGAAAATACTCTATTTATTCATGTTTGGAATTATAATTCGCATTCAAATCACAATTTATATTTAGAATAACAAAATTATTCATTTTAATAAATAATATAAAGTTTTTAAATCAGGAAATTCAATTTAAAATAATTACAAAATACAGGGTTGTTACAACTAATGTGGTCCTTATTGCCAAGTAAGATCTCAAATATAATGGAGGTGCTCAAAGAAAATAAATTGTTTGTCTTTATATTTTAAGCATGCTTGTTTGCAGTATATTGTTGAGGATGTATAAAAGATGATAAAAGCATTTTTGGGTTCGACGAAAGGAGTTCGTGCAAGCAATTTTTATTTGCTAAATGACTAGAAAATAATGGATAACTCTACGATTGCAGTGTGTTCTATTGACTCATATTCTACTCAGCTATGATATCTTAAACCATCTCCAATAGTTCTGGGACTTACAAATTAAATATTTGTTAGCTGGGTTTTTATGTTTATTTCATTTTAAAAGATGTTTGTAAACCTGTATCAATCTAGTCCTTTCCCTTTAAGTTATTTATATAACAAATATATTATTTCAATATATGAAATTGTATTTACATGATAAACTTAGAGGAATCGCTTTTTATCGTTGAACCTGATAAGAAAGATGAGGCAAATGCTTAAAATTAAAAATGCATTGTGTGTGTAAATAACATAGCTTATTTTTTTTATTCTTACGTAACTTTCCACCTAGCTTTCTAAATTTTATATTACTTGCTTGCACTTGACAAATATCAACAAAGGGATGAAATAAAAATAAAAAGGTGTTGCAAAGAAGATCACTCGTATAAGGATTTTACTAACCAATAAATATTAAAAAGAGAGAATAATGTACTACAAAGAAGACCAAACGTAGGAAATTAATATTAAATGAAAATGGATCTAGACTTATCTAAAGCTTTAAAAGAACAATGGTCTTGGAGGTAAATGGTGACAAGCAGTAGTGGATATGGGTGAATAACAGTGGAGAATGGAGAACGCCGAATGCTGGAGAAAGTTGGATTGTGAATGGAAAGAGTGAAAAGGTAAAGAAAATTACATAAGATATTTATTTGGGTTGCAGCATTTTCTAGAATTCTATATTTAAGGCATTTTACTGGAAAAATGAATGTACGATAGCAGCTATTGATTAGGTCTATTTTATTTAATAAAGATTAGCTCCAATGATTTGATTAAAATTGTAAAGGCTTTTACTGCATACTATTGATTAGGTCTATTTATTTAGTAAGGATTTTACTATCACTTGACTCAATATAAAAATTATTGTTACCAACATAAATCTATGCCTATATTTAAGGCATAGAATTTCATAAGATATTTACAAGGGTTGTAGCATCTTTTGGAATCCTATATTTAAGGCATTTTACTGAAAAAATGAACGTAGGATAATAGCTATTGATTAGGTCTACTTTAGTTAATAAAGATTAGCTCCAAAGATTTGGTCAAAATTGAAAAGGATTTTAATGCATGCTACTGATTAGGTCTATTTATTTAATAAGGATTTTACTATCACTTGATTCAATATAAAAATTATTGTTACCAACATAAATCGATGCCTAATGCACACAAACAACAAACTTTACAGACAAATACAATTAGATGAAACAAAGTATGAAAAATCAAAATCAGAAAAGGTGAACGCTTTGTAATATAAGGAAGAGGATAAAATACCTGATTTAACTACTAAATCTCCAGCAAATGGATGAATTGATATCTTTGATCAACAATAAAATTTGACTGGGAAACTAAATAAAATGCGGAACAATAAATGTGATCACCCGATTTTTCATACCCGAAAAATCGAACCATCAGGATTAAAAGAAGAAGAAGGTGGAAGAAGAAAACAACACCACAGAATCTCACGTCGCAGCGGAATAAAATATAATAGATAATAACTGATCTTTACAGAAAAGAACCGTATCTGTTTATACATACATCATCTGAATACAACATCAGAGTACAATATAATCAACATCACAATTCAGGACAGTTATAATAACTTGTCCCACATACAGAACAAACAACATACACAACACAGCGGAATATACATCATGTACGTGTGATACGTCTCGCCGTCCAGCTCGTCTCCTGAGCTCCTCAGTATCCTTTCCTGTAATCTATAATACTCGGTCTGACCCGAGCATTATAATAAAATAACACCCGAGTCAGTCTGGAAAACCAGTGTGAGAAAACACACTCAATTGGATTATTAAAGTTTCAAAACCCTTTGAAATCAAAGGCATCTCATAAGACCACGCCACAAATAAACATGTCGGGTTTTTACCTTACGATAGCCAAAACACTTTTTATCAAATCCGTCTGATATTATAATAGTGTCTATTGAAAGTAAAATAGAATCTAGTTGAAATGCTTGCATCTCACGTTTCAGCAATAGTTGGGCACAATCAAAACCGTACAGGCGCGTAGGGAGAATGGATTTCCAACTAATGACTAGGCACTGGGGTACCACCTGTCACAGTACCTGGTCTAGATCAGCGTACCGAGGACCACGCCCGATCCCCTACAACACAAGGCCGGAACTACCCCTTATTGGATAATTCCGAGTAAGATCACCCCACGGTTGGGATCAGCAACCGCACCACTAAGCCGAAATAAAAGGGACATCTAGACAGGGATGACCTCACCCTAATGGGTGCTACCCACATAGCCTTGCTGCATAACCCCTGATTTTCAGTCATTCCCGGTTGATGAGGCTCGAGGCTAAGCGTTACCTTTTTAGAACATATCCCTTGGAATGCTCATCGTCCTCCTGACGATGTTCTGAAAGCATTCATCCATACAAGTCTGCCCCGGGTTCGAATGGAACCGAAGTCACTACTCCTACTACATCCATTTTGGAATCACCCTCAGAATTAGTAGCGACTAGCCCTTGCACTTCACCGCTCCATCTTCGACTCCGAACTCGTTTTCCCACGAAAACGTACAAAACTGGATCGAAGTGGTTTTCGGGAAATAAATCCCGATCCCGGTCTCTTCGAAACGATCAGCGCATTGGCCAATATTGATAGTCGGTTATTTAACTATCAAATAACATTCACAAACAACCATCAGATCTTTAAATAATTTTCCAAATTATTTATTTCAAAATATCTTCGGAAGATATTTTTCTTCACTTCAACCCTTTTGAAGTCAGTTTCAGATTTCATTCCACCCGCGGAATAAATTCCCAAAATTGTTTATTTCCCACTGAAATCACCAAGTACAAATGCTTTAGAGTTAAAAATAATTTAAAACAGTATATTATAAAGTATACTTTAAACATTTACATTTAAAAACTACTTTAATACTTTATTCAAAAATATATACTTTAAGAATATTTACAATAAAAATACTTTATACAATATAAATATTAATAATTATCTTTTTAAAACATAATACCAATTATCCTTTAAAAATAATTACTACTATAGCTATTTTAATAAATATTTACCTTTAAAATTTTAACAACTTAAATAATAATTTCTTAAAACATTCTTTTAAACAACATTAAAACTTTCAACTTATATTTAAAAATCTACTTGAAAACGTACTTGGCTTTCCAGGGAAATACACTTCTCTTTCACATCTTTAAAAATAAATCACTATTTATTTTTAAACAAATTTACCCATTTCTTTAATAAATTCCCACCGTGAATTTATTCTTCCAAATATCCACTGATATATTACTTCACTTTATAAATCCAGTTTATAGATCCCATAATCTCATCTTTCTTTAAATCACAGTTTCAACACTAAATCAATTTCCAAATTGATTTTCAAAATTAACTTCATTTAAAATAAATTTCTTTACTTATCCAATTTATTCAAAACCCATTAATTTCAGGTTTAACTTCCTTGTGATGATTTAAAGTCTTACTTTAACTGAAAATACAAATTTTCATATTTATTCCAAGATTTTCTTTTATTTCTTTCCACACCATTTTAACTCTGAATTCAAAAATAATCCTTTCATTCCTTTAAATAATATCACTTAAGTTTAAAATTCATTATTTTCTTTTTATTCAAAATCCCCTTTCCATACTCGGAATTTATTTATTTGAATTTTAAAATCACTTTTATTCCTTTCCAATTCATTCTTTAAATTATTCAAATTCTCTATAATTATTTTACTTAAAAGTTTACTCTTTTATTTCTTTCCAAAAATCCAATCTATATTTTTTTTTGGTATCTCAGTATACCCAAATATATTCAACCAAACACAACATCCAACATTTCCAATTACCAATGTAATCTATCACAGATCATCAAATAAATAATATCACAGAATATTAACAATCTAAATATTTTAAGGAATCCAGTTGGATCCCTCCAACCTGTTTCCCTGCATCCACAGATGTTAGCACAATACCAATTCCACTTCGAGGTGGAATATCGCGGTATATAGGATTAATATAATATCATCCGCTATTATGCGGCGCATAGGGTCTCATCCGCTATATATTGCGGGAAATCAACCACTCCAATATATATATATATATATATATATATACTACTATATAATATATACCACATCCAATCAATTCAACCATTCAACCAAATATTTAAATTTAACCATTTAAATTTAAATAAAACCCAGATGAGTGAGATTAACTCACCTTTGATTTTTGTTTTACAATCCGACCCAAACTGGCTATTTCCTTCATGATTTTGGACCTTGTACAAACATTATATAAATTTATTAACACTTGGAATAATTGAACGATTGATTATCATTTAATAGATTTACTTAACTAACTTTTTAATTTAAACTAGTAACATTAAAAATGTAGATATTTATTATTATTATTTTCTTTGAAACTACCTATATATATACTTATAAAAATATTCTGTATAGGTTTTAAAAAATGATTTTTATATAAACTTTTCAAATCAAACTGTTTAAAATTCCAGTTTCAAAATCCTATCCCTTTTCATTATTTTATCACAGTAAATAACAAAGTAAACTTTCCTACCTTATTGTAAATAAAAATCCTATCCATACATACATATATATATAATTTAAATAAATTAAATAGATAATACCTACTGCACTGATCGATTCGAGCACAACCCAGCCTACAGCTTCCAGTCACCTCATCCCTCCTTTGTTTACCTGAAGCCGAGTACCCACGCACCCACAAAAACCCACCGACGAACTCACGATCGAACCACGCTCCCTCGCCAACACGCACGAACGCGAATCCCCAGGTCGCGGTTCCTTCCTCGACCCTTGATGGAACGCTAACCCCTAGCCACCATCCCAAACACGCTCGAACTCGTGTCTCCATGATGCGAACAAACTCGCGGCCTCCTGCACCCTCGCTCGACGACGAAGCCCAGTCGCTCGCGAATCAATCTCGGTTCCATCGACTTGAACGATTTCGACTTCCAGGCCTTGGAACCTTCCGATTTGTGAAGGATTTAGAAAGAAGGAAGGAAGAGAAGTTCGATCAATTAAGGCAATTCGATCGGCCATATTTTTTCTTTGGTTCCGCCATTTTTTTATTTTTTTTATTTTATATAAACGAACGATTTTGAGCAGAACTCTTGGAGGCTCGAGATAAATACAAATGTAACTGCGTGTTGAGGAAGATAATGTTTTTAAATAAAAATTCATTTGTTCACTTCATATAAAAATCAAAATGTCCCATTAGAAAAGAGGTGATGGACGTGATTTATGCGTGCTCAAATATGCTAGGTCATAGGTAAAATGCAGAAGATAAGACATGCTTTGACCAGTCAAACAATATATATTTTTAAATTTAAATTTAAACCGTCTTGAATTCGTAGCTAAAAATCTTGACATCCTATCGAGGCATGCCGCTAGGCGTTCATAATGTTATACCCCTATTTCGATCGTAATGGAAAAGGTTCCGAGTCCTAATTCGATCATATAGAGAAGATAGCTTTTTGGATCTAGTTATTTTATTGAATTTTCGATATTGATTTTAGCGCGTTTACTTACCGTACGATCCCACGACAACTCCAAACACTACGAAATTTGAAATCCAATAATAAAACACTATTACGGATCCAATGGAACTAGTTTCGTCAAATTCCGAGACTGCGCCTCGGAAGGCTATTTTTAAATATCGATTTAGACGATATATTTTTAAAACTGAACAAAACACTTTTAAATTCAATTTCATCACTTCTATTATCTTCAATATTATCAATATAAATTTTATAAGCCATCAAATCATTTTTAACAGGCCTAGAATTCCCGATTCAGCAATTTACTCTATTTCCAATTATTAAATCCAAGAATTAAATTATCCAATAATTATTATATTTGAAATTCAAGTTAAAATTAACCTTTTAAATATTTAAAATAAATTAAATATTTCAATTTCAAATGCTCAAAAATTCCGGGTCGTCACAATAAAATTTGACCGGCAAACTGAATAAATTGCGGAAACAGAAATTAAGAGCTGAAATTGTATAGTTATAATTTAGAGATTGCTCTTTAATTTAGGGTGCTGAGGTTTTATTTTTAATATTATTTTTCGTTACCTTTCTAATTTTAATTTTGCTTAATATTTTTATGAGCTTGTATATAAAGGACAACTTTGGAACTTCACGGTCGGACCAGAAGCGTAGCGACTCAGATTTCAGTCATTTGAATTTGAAATATTTATTTGATTTTAAATATTGAAAAGTTGATTTTATAAGTTAAACGGTTTAAATTTCAAATATAAGGATTTATTTGATAATCAGAATGTTTAAATAATTGAATCTTGAATTTAATGTGAATAAAAATGAATTCGAAAGGCGATTTAAATTTTGTTTAAATAAGAATGAAGATAGTAAACTTTTAAATTGGAATTAAAAGTGATTAAATAACTCGTTTTAATTAACGTGTGAAAATGGCCTTTTAGGACACCAGCTCGGATTTTGACGAAACTAGTGCCATTGGAATCGCAATAGTAAATTATTGCATGTTAACAAACTTCATGCCGATCGGACGTATCGTTAGGTCGTGCGAGCTTGAAATGCATAGAAATTAATTTAAGGATTTTAAATTAATATAATTTGATTTTGAAAGTTAACTTCTGTATGTGATGGATTTGGGTTTCGATGTTAATTCCATTGTGTTCGAAATAGAGGTATTACATAAAGAATGTCAGGCGGCACGCGTCATTTGGAGTTCGAAAATCTAATGTGTGAATAGTGTTTTGAAAATTTTTCTATATAAGGACCTTAACTTTCTTCATTTGCAAAACTCCAACCCTAAATAAACTTCAGCCACCATTAACGTTCCTCCATCCTACGGCCGAGCCACTACGTCCACTTTCAAACCTTGACTGCAAACGTAGAGCTCGATGAAACATAGAAGATCAACGGTTGGATCATCAAACGGCGAGGCACGATGGTGGGAAATCGCCTCCATTCGTAGCGGTGTTGGGTTCAATTTGCGGCGATCAACAGCGATTGACGAGACAACACTGCTAGCTAGAGTAGGGGCAAGATCGTGGCGGTGCATGGTCAGGTCGTGGTGGCGGCAGGCGCAAGGAACGGCGACACGCCAATCGATGAAAGGTGAAGTCGAGTTTTGTTTCCTTGGAACGGGAACTAGAGATGAGAGGGACAGGTAAAATTAAAGTTTATATTTTATTAATTAAAGTTAATTAAGACGTAAATAATCTTAACATTCATTAATTCATATCTAATTCATACGACGTCCAAATCGAATGCGACAAGTTATGTTGCGATCGTATCAGCGAATACTATGTTATGGAGTTTGATTAGAGTAAATTGGAACTTATAGGAACTTATGTTAAAATCGAACGTCAGTTCAATTTTAATTCAAACTGGAACGCTTTAGTGATAACTGGAATCAAAGTGAGTAAACTCACCTCTCTAGCCCACTTATATTTTTATATAAGTATGGATAATTTTATTTATACTATTTGTTGCTTGTTTGGATGATTTTCCATATTTATTAGTTGGTTTGGATTTATCCCCGCCCTTGGAGCAGATGAGACATTATACGTTCCTATGTATAAGCGGATGACCCTTTGTATACGATCCCGCCTCTAAGCGGTTGATTTATATTTTATGATCATATACTGTATGTGGTGCAGAGGGACAGGTTGGGGGGATCCAACAGGATTCCTCACCACTGTTGATTTTACTTTTCATATATATTGTGATATATGATGTGTTGGATGCCATATTATTGACTGTGACTGATTTCACTTATTTTGTGATATAGTAAGCACATGCTAAATTTTGGTATTTGAAAACTATAAATTAACGATTTCGAAGTGAAATGATTTTTAAAAGGATTTTTAAGTTATATAAATGTTTTAATAATTGTTTATAAATTATTAAAAAAGGAGTTTATTGGAATGGAATAAAAATATGATTTTAGGAATATTGATTTAACTACTTTGTGAAATATATTAAATAGAGATTTTTGAACTATATTATAAAGTTTTTAAAACTTATAAATAATTCTACCTTTTATTATAAATAAATACAGTTTTTAAGAAGATATAAATAGTTTGAAGTAAATATCTCTGAAATGGTTTAGATAAGAGATTTATAAAAGTAGTATTTTATAAATAAGTAATAGATGTATAAACGGGGTTTCATAGATGTTAAAAAAGGAGATTTTTATAAGTAAACAAAGTGATTTATAAAGTAATAGATTCATAAATGGAGTTCTATAAATAAAGAGATTTTATAAAAGAATGGGCTTATAAATGAATTTTGATAGTAAATAAGATTTATAAAGGAAGAGATTTATAAAGGAAGAGATTTATAAAAGGAATTTTAAAACTAGTACTTTTATAAAATAGAAATGAAATTTATAAACATAGTTTTATAAATATGGTAAGAATTTATTTGGATAAGTTAAATATGGATTTCTGTAAAGGAAATACATTCACGTTTTAAAAGTAAATATAAGCTTTTAAAGGAATGTTTGAAAGTGATATTTTCAAATGGAATTAAATGGTTCTGAAAACGATTTTAAAATGTGTTAAGAGATGAAAACACAAATTTCAACATTTATTGTTGTGACAAACGTATTCGAGAAAAGTGAGGAAGGCATGGACTATAGCACTGTTGTTATAGTAAGTGAATTCCGAAAGGAAATGTTTTATAATTTAGGATATATATATATATATATATCCTAAATTTAATGTTAATATTCGAGGTGGGTAACTTATATCTATTTTGAAGTTAAGAATGTTGTTCGTTCAAGGTCTGAGAGGTAATGATACCCCAACTTGTTGGGCTTCATTGTTAACTAATAAATAGTTTAAGTTCGACAATGAAAAATAATATTAAGTATAAATAGTCGAATCCCTATACTATTGTTTTTGGGTTGTCATAACGATGTTTTACGCAACGTTCGTTTTGACCCAATAAATTGTGTTTTGACCTTCCATTGTGAAATACACGAATTGGTTCTTATGATCGTACTAAAGGCTTGGTGGTACAGGAGCATTGCTTCTTATACTTAGCACCTGTCCTGATGCGTATGAACTCGGGAGTTGTATTGTTATAGAAATCTATTTAGTGTGTCACCAAAATGGTAGTGTTATTATATATTCTTATACCATTGATATAAGTATATGGAAATGTTTTCCATTATCGAAAGAATAAAAAGGTTTTGAGAAAATATATTTTTAAAGATAACTGGAAGAAAATATTTTGAATTTGATTTAATTAATAAAAGATTAATTAAATCGGCCTAGTGACTGCTTATGTGCTAGTTTTATTTGTTGCTTTGATAGTTAAATAACTCACTATCAAATTTGGGCCATTTTTGGTTCCTTGACTTGATGGGTGAATTGATTAGTCGTGCACTTAGCACGAAGCCAACTGTGTAGGCTTGAAAATCATTTGGTATTAAGAATGTTGATTCGAGTAGTGCGGAGTGACTATGGTACTCCTATCTATTGGGCTTCCTTCTTGGCCAAATGATAGCAAGTTGAGAGTTGGAAATGTGATAAGTCTATGAGACTTGGTTTCGTAGGAGGTTGATGCAGCGCAACCCTCATTTGTCAAAGGCATAAGTCGTGACCAAGCTTTGCGATCTAACGTAGAAGTTGTAGGTCGTCTTCGACCTAAGGAGCCACGTGAGGAGGAGCTACGACTTAACGGGGGAGGGTTACGACTTAACCAAGTCAGGGAGAAAAGGCTACGACCTAACAAAGAGGCTAGCGAGTTAGCAGTGTGTGAGGATTGGCTGGGAGCTGAAGTGTTAGGTCGCGAGCGACCTAACGTATTGTTTAAGTCGGAGCTACGACCTACCAGCCTGAAGGAAAAGGAGATACGACTTAACTTGTTTTTAACTCGTGTACGACTTAACGAGTTGGAACTAAGGTCGCATGAAGAGGGTTCAGATGCTATGTTCTTAAGTCGCGAAGTTTTAAGTCGTACAGACTTAGGTCGCGGAGTTAGGCTTCTTAAGTCGCAAAGTCTCATCTTAAGTCGCGAAGCCCTGGATGCCGTTGATGTGTCTGCCGAGTTAATCTCTGTCTTTGATTTCCTTAAAGACGTTGATTCCTGATGCCGCTTTTGTTTTAGGTCGCAAGGCTACGGATGCCGTCCATTCTTTAAGTCGCTGAAGTATGAAGACCGTTGATCTCTTTAAGACGTTGATTTGGGATACCGCTTATGTGTTAAGTCGCTGAAGCTCTGGAGGCCGTAGATTCTTATGCCGAGTTAATCTAAAACCGTTGATTCCTTAAGTCATGAAGAAGCTGCTGTTAAGTCGCCTGTTTTAGGTCATAGGTCGCTCACGACCTAAGTGTTGTTATTACCATTTGTTAAGTCGAAAGCTGTATGTTTTGTAAGTCGTATGCCGACCTATACTAAGTCGTGTCTGTTCTTAGGTCGCACCGTGTTAGGTCGTAGGTCGTTTCCGACCTAAGTACTTGTATTTTCTTTGAAGTTTTTGTGTGTGTTGAGTTGTAACTGTTTGGGCTTAAGTCGTGTACGACTTATGTTAGGTCGTGACTGTTAACTCGGAACCGACTTAGGAGATGTAATTTTTGTTATTTTTTTCATATGAGTTGTAAAACGCCTATAAATAGGCCGAGTCTCTCATTTGTAAAAGGGTTGTTGAATATTGAATAAAATTCTCTTTTGTTAGCTTTGTGCTCTCAAATTCAATTGGTAGTCGAGTGTATCTCCTATCTCCACTTACGTCATTCGAGTGCGCTCGAATCATCGTTTGTTGAAGCCGATTCACGGTATCTTATGCGCAAGATCAACGTCGAAGAATCGTAGATCTCTTTCCCGGTATCTTCGAATCAACGAGTTAGAGATATCTAGAATTCGGTATCTTCGGATCAACGAATTCAGGCATCACAGTATCCATCAATTCCCCGATTGCTACTTTCACCGATTGAAGATCGTTTTGATTAATCCTCTGCGTCAGTTTTGGTATCAGAGCTTGTGTTAGCCAATCATAGCTAAATCGAGTCTTGGAGCCGAGAATTTGAAGTGTTGAAGTTGTGTTCATCGTATTTTGCATCAAAGTTGGAGTTTTCGATCTATTTCATTTTGGATCCAAGTTCGAAAGGTGTTTGAAACTTGAAGTGTGAATTTGTTGAAGTGTTTGGGAAGTATTCAATCATGCTGCCAAGACGAGTTCAACGTCATCGCAATATTAATGCTTTGTACGGAAGAGAAGAGGCCGATGAAATGGAGCAACGAATCAACGAGAATTTCAATGAGAAGCTTACTGAAGGGATTGGTCGATTAGAGAGGATGATGTTGGAGATGAGTCAAAATCAGAGAAGAGTATCACCTGAATCGAGCCATGGGAGAAGTAGAGCTTCACCACATTCAAATCGAGAGAGAAGTGTCGATAGTGATCATAGAAGCGTGGATCGAGATTGTGATAGAAATGTTGATGATCGAAGTCGGGATAGAAATGTGACTGATCGAGATAAGAGGAATGTAGATTGTGATCGAAGGAATGTAGATCGTAGGAATGTTGGTGGAAGAAATGGTGGTGGAAGAGATGTTGGTGGTCAGGATCGACATCGATATACATCGGATGGTGAAGAAGAGTATGATGGTGGTAGTGTTCATGGACGAGGACGTGGACGAGGAAGGAATCAATCGGAGTACGATCACAAGTGGGAATCGGGAATGAAAACTGAAATTCCTGAATTCAAAGGTGGTATGCAAGCTGAAGAGTTTTTGGATTGGGTGGCTAATGTTGAAGAAATTTTTGATTTCAAAGAAGTTCCAGAACATCGTAGAGTGAAGTTGGTTGCTACAAGGTTGAGGGGTAGAGCTTTGGCATGGTGGCAGCAAACCAAACTTACACGTGAACGAATGGGGAAGTCTAAAGTTGAATCTTGGGAGAAGATGAAGAAATTGATGAAGGCAACGTTCTTACCTTACAATTATCAAACTCTGATGTATCAACGTTTGCAGAACTTGAGGCAGGGCACAAAGACTGTTAATGATTACGCAGATGAGTTTTATCAGCTTATTGCAAGGAATGATATTATGGAAACGGAAGAACAACTGACATCTAGATTCATTGGGGGATTGAGAATGCAGATCCAGGATATGGTGAATATGTTCGATCCAAGATCTATGGCAGAAGCACATCAGAAAGCGTTGGCTTGGGAGAAGCAGGGACGACGAGGAGGTGGTGTGTTTACTAATTCCAACAATCAAGTGAAGGGTGTTAGTGGAAGTTCTAATGTGTCTAAACCTATCAGTAAACCAGTGGTGAAGGAGGCTGAGAAGGCAAAGGTTAACAACGGTTTCAAATGTTACAATTGTCAGGAGTTGGGTCATAAAAGCAATGAGTGTCCAAAGCCAAAGAAGAGAGCAATGATTGCTGAGGTTGAGGATGAGGAGGAAGAAGCTGAATGTTCTAATTCTTTATCAGTTGAGGAGGAAGACTTACTGTCGGGAGATGAAGGATACGCATTGATGATGAGAAGAAGTTGTTTAACACCGAAGCAAGAGGAGGAAAGTAGTTGGTTGAGGAACAATATCTTTCAATCTACATGCACTATTCTGGGAAGAGTTTGTAAATTTGTTATTGATGCTGGGAGTTGTGATAATATTATCTCTACAGAAGAGGTGAAGAAGTTGGAGTTGAAAACCGAGAAACATCCTAAACCGTACAAGTTAGCTTGGTTGAGGAAGGGTGGTGAAGTGAAAGTTGGACGTAGAGCTTGTGTGAAGTTTTCAATTGGGAAGAAATACAAAGATGAAATCTGGTGTGATGTCGTAGATATGGACGTTTGTCATTTGTTGCTGGGGAGACCGTGGCAGTATGATCGAGCTGTGCAGCATGACGGACGGACCAACAGTTACAGTTTCATGTTCGAAGGTACAAAGATTACTCTGGTTCCGAAGAAACGCCAACAGGAAGAAAACAAACTGGAGGAGATTGAAGAACTGAAAACGTTGTTATCTTTGAAGGAGTTTGTTAAGGAGGTCGAGGAGGAACCAGAAGTGTTCTTGTTGATTGGGCGTGAGAGCAGTGAAGAGGTTGAAATTCCAGAAGAAGCGAAGTCAGTATTGTAAGAATTTGAGGATGTATTTCCAGACGAGTTCCCTAAAGAGTTACCGCCGCTGAGAGACATTCAACATCAGATAGATCTTGTTCCAGGTGCTGTGTTGCCACACAGACCACATTATCGAATGAGTCCGAAGGAACATGAAGAGTTGCGGAGGCAAGTGGAAGAATCGCTTGAACAAGGGCGGGTGCAGGAGAGTTTGAGTCCTTGTGCTGTACCAGCTTTATTGGTACCCAAAAAGGATGGAACGTGGAGGATGTGCACCGATAGTAGAGCATTGAATAAGATTACTGTGAGATACAGATTTCCGATGCCGAGGTTGGATGACTTGCTAGATCAAATAAGCGGAGCTACTATCTTTTCGAAGATTGATTTGAAGAGCGGATATCATCAAATTCGTATCAGACCAGGCGATGAGTGGAAAACTGCTTTTAAAACTAGGGAGGGTCTATACGAATGGTTGGTCATGCCATTTGGTTTATCCAATGCACCGAGTACTTTCATGAGGGTAATGAATCAAATTTTTAGACCATTCATTGGGAAGTTTGTGGTGGTGTATTTCGATGATATTCTGATTTACAGTGGGAGTCCAGAGGAACATTTGAATCATCTTAGAGAAGTGCTGATGGTATTGCGACAAGAACAATTTTATGCTACAACAAAGAAATGCGTGTTCATGACGCATAGTGTGTTATTTTTGAGGTACGTTGTTTCAGAGAAGGATATACAGGTGGACCAAAGTAAAATCGAAGCTATCAGAGATTGGCCGCAGCCCAAGACGATAACGGAAGTGCGTAGTTTTCACGGGTTGGCTTCATTCTACCGAAGATTCATTCCACACTTCAGTAGCGTGATGGCACCGGTGACTGATTGTATGAAAGGAAAACAGTTTTCATGGACAGTGGAAGCGGGAAATGCTTTTGAGAAGATCAAGGGGTTGCTGACGTCTGCACCAATTCTAGTATTACCTGATTTTCAGCTAGTGTTTGAACTACACACTGATGCATCCAAGGTTGGGATTGGAGGAGTGTTGAGTCAGAAGGGACGTCCAATTGCATATTTCAGTGAGAAGTTATCAGGAGCGAAGATGAGATACAGTACATATGATGTGGAATTTTATGCTGTTGTGCAATCTATCAAACACTGGAGACACTATCTATTTCAGAAAGAGTTTGTTCTTTACACTGATCATGAAGCGTTGAAGCATTTACAAGGGCAGGACAAGATTTCAGCAAGACATGCATCATGGATTGCATATCTATAACAGTTTACTTTCGTTGTTAAACACAAGTCAGGGGTGACGAATCGAGTGGCTGATGCTTTGAGTAGGAGGAGTCATTTGTTGACCACGCTGAAGGTTGAAGTGACGGGGTTTGAAATGTTGCCGGAACTATTTGTCGAAGATCCTTATTTTGCAAAGCTTGTGGATAAAGTCAAGGAGGGAAAGACTGATGAGTTTATGATGGTTAATGACTTTCTTTTTAAAGGAAATCGATTGTGCATACCAGAGGGTAGTCTGAGAATGAAGATTATCAAGGAGTTACACGAAGAGGGACATGTTGGGAGAGACCGTACCTTACAGTTGATTTCACAGTCCTACTTTTGGCCATCAATGAGGAAAGAGGTGGAAAGGTTTGTGGAGCGTTGTCATATTTGTCAGGTTTCGAAAGGAACTGCGACTAATGCTGGTTTATATATGCCGTTACCTGTACCAATTAAACCGTGGGTTGATGTGAGTATGGACTTCGATTTGGGATTGCCAAGAACACAGTGAGGAAACGATTCCATCTATGTGGTAGTGGATCGATTTTCGAAGATGGCACATTTTATTGCTTGTAAGAAGACGGCAGACGCTGTTCATTTTGCTCAGTTGTTTTTCAAGGAGATCTATCGACTTCATGGATTGCCAGAATCTATTGTATCGGATAGAGATACTCGATTTCTGAGTCATTTTTGGTTGAGTTTGTGGAAAATGATCGGAACGAAGTTGAAGTTTAGTAGTGCCTATCATCCGCAAACTGATGGACAAACAGAGGTGGTTAATAGATCATTGGGAAATTTGTTGAGGTGTCTTGTTCAAGACAATCTGAAGAGTTGGGATGTGAAGTTATGGCAGGCAGAGTTTGCCCATAATCATGTTGTGAATCGAAGTACTGGGTTCAGTCCATTCCAGATTGTCTATTCGAGCTTACCGAAAGGACCGTTGGATTTAACGGTGATACCACACCCAAAGGGGACAATTAAGAAAGCTGCTGATTTTGTTGAAGGGCTGACGGAATGTCATAAAATCGTTCAAGAACGATTAGAGGAAGCAAATGAGAAGTATAAACAATCTGCAGATTTGAAACGAAGAAGTGTAGAATTTCATGAAGGTGATTTGGTTTATGCAGTGTTAACAAAAGATCGTTTTCCGGTAGGCGCTTACAATAAATTGAAAGCACGAAAAATTGGTCCGGTGGAAGTTGTGAAACGAATCAATGAAAATGTTTATAAACTGAAGCTGCCAGATGATGTGTATACGTCTGATGTGTTCAATGTTAAACATCTTGTACCATATCACGGAGATGAATGAGCTGATAGAGAAGAATTTACAAATTCGAGGTCGAATTTTTCTCAACCTGGGGAGGATGATGCAGCGCAACCCTCATTTGTCAAAGGCATAAGTCGTGACCAAGCTTTGCGACCTAACGTAGAAGTTGTAGGTCGTCTACGACCTAAGGAGCCACGTGAGGAGGAGCTACGACTTAACGGGGGAGGGTTACGACTTAACCAAGTCAGGGAGAAAAGGCTACGACCTAACAAAGAGGCTAGAGAGTTAGCAGTGTGTGAGGATTGGCTGGGAGCTAAAGTGTTAGGTCGCGAGCGACCTAACGTATTGTTTAAGTCGGAGCTACGACCTACCAGCCTGAAGGAAAAGGAGATACGACTTAACTTGTTTTTAACTCGTGTACGACTTAACGAGTTGGAACTAAGGTCGCATGAAGAGGGTTCAGATGCTATGTTCTTAAGTCGCGAAGTTTTAAGTCGTACAGACTTAGGTCGCGGAGTTAGGCTTCTTAAGTCGCAAAGTCTCATCTTAAGTCGCGAAGCCCTGGATGCCGTTGATGTGTCTGCCGAGTTAATCTCTGTCTTTGATTTCCTTAAAGACGTTGATTCCTGATGCCGCTTTTGTTTTAGGTCGCAAGGCTACAGATGCCGTCCATTCTTTAAGTCGCTGAAGTATGAAGACCGTTGATCTCTTTAAGACGTTGATTTGGGATACCGCTTATGTGTTAAGTCGCTGAAGCTCTGGAGGCCGTAGATTCTTATGCCGAGTTAATCTAAAACCGTTGATTCCTTAAGTCGTGAAGAAGCTGCTGTTAAGTCGCCTATTTTAGGTCGTAGGTCGCTCACGACCTAAGTGTTGTTATTACCATTTGTTAAGTCGAAAGCTGTATGTTTTGTAAGTCGTATGCCGACCTATACTAAGTCGTGTCTGTTCTTAGGTCGCACCGTGTTAGGTCGTAGGTTGTTTCCGACCTAAGTACTTGTATTTTCTTTGAAGTTTTTGTGTGTGTTGAGTTGTAACTGTTTGGGCTTAAGTCGTGTACGACTTATGTTAGGTCGTGACTGTTAACTCGGAACCGACTTAGGAGATGTAATTTTTGTTGTTTTTTCATATGAGTTGTAAAACGCCTATAAATAGGCCGAGTCTCTCATTTGTAAAAGGGTTGTTGAATATTGAATAAAATTCTCTTTTGTTAGCTTTGTGCTCTCAAATTCAATTGGTAGTCGAGTGTATCTCCTATCTCCACTTACGTCATTCGAGTGCGCTCGAATCATCGTTTGTTGAAGCCGATTCACGGTATCTTGTGCGCAAGATCAACGTCGAAGAATCGTAGATCTCTTTCCCGGTATCTTCGGATCAACGAGTCAGAGATAGCTAGAATTCGGTATCTTCGGATCAACGAATTCAGGCATCACAGTATCCATCAATTCCCCGATTGCTACTTTCACCGATTGAAGATCGTTTTGATTAATCCGCTGCGTCAGAGGTTGAGGGCCTCTTTATGGATTGTTGGTCCGGAGAGACCGGGATCGAATTTATTCGAAAACCACTTTGGACCAACGTATGTGTTCGAAAGTGCAGGTTTATGGTGTTGATTTTTGACGACAGAGATCTTCATGATGCAGGGCTACTTGCCCGTAGACCCGCGATGCATATTATATATATGGTGGCAGTAGTGCTTTGTTATGAAAATCTTCGATGCAAGGACTTCTCGCTACTAATTCTAGGGTTTACTCCCGACAAGATGTGGTAGGAGAATTCATTCGGTTTGTCCTCTTCCTGGACAACTTGTATGGATGAATATCTAACGTTGAATTTCTAGATCACGTCGATTAATCTCTATAAACCTATCATCTGTTTGGTGGCAGAGAAGGCAACTTCTCTTAGCTTAACACCCTTTCTTGAGACCTACGAGCTCAGGAGTTATACGTTCATAGAAATCAGTTGTGTGATTGTGGAATGGCAATGTGGCATTCAAAGTGGAATGTGCTATGTGAAAGGTAATCATTACCTCGAGCCTCATCACCTGGAAATGACAGAAACATGGTAGAAGCGGTAGGGCTATGTGGGTCATTCCCATTAGGATATGGTCATCACCTTACTAGATTTACTCTCTTTATGTCGAGTATGTTATGTATGCTGTGGCCACGGATAGGTCGGGAACGACTGGGTTGATGTCATATTCGGTACTATCCAACGAAGGGGTAGGCTAGTTCTGTATTGGTTTAGGCATTCAGTATCTGAACCCTAGGTACATTTTCTAGAGGTGTACTATCGAAAGGTATTCCCTTACCTTGTCATTTGT
This sequence comes from Allium fistulosum, assembly GCA_030737815.1. Lineage (NCBI taxonomy): Eukaryota > Viridiplantae > Streptophyta > Magnoliopsida > Asparagales > Amaryllidaceae > Allium > Allium fistulosum. Next base: position 75,630,441 of record CM060908.1, on the reverse strand, counting down.
ATGGAGTCCATTCTCCAATACGTGCCTACCATTTTGTTTGTATAACCTACTCTGCAGCTAGTATGCTATAATTAAATAATGTAAAAATTTCGGCTATGATTAATACTATTTGTATACTAAATACTATTATAATATCATAGAATTTGATATAAAATGTTTTGGTTATCGTAAGGTAAAAACCCATCCGTGTTTATGTGCGGCGTGGTCTTACGAGATACTTTTGTTTTGATAACTTAAAAATAAATTTGAGATTTGTTTTTCTCATGCCGGTTTACCAGATTGATCCGGACGTTATTCCCTTTCAATGCTCGGGTCTGATCGTGCATATTTATTGGTTTAGATTTGGTGCTTTGGAGCTTCAGCAGATGAGCTGGAGGATTTCCATACATATTCCTGTACATTTTTATTTCCGCTATACTAGTTATCTTGTTTATCAGCATTTGTAAGGACGGGTTGTTATAACTGTCCATGCTGGTCTGTTTGGTTGGTGTACTCTGATTTGATGTATGTATATTAAAGACTACAGTTTTCTCTTTGAGTAAAGATCTGTTGTTATATTTTATATTGTTCCGCTGCATCGTGAGATTCTGTATTGTCTTTTTCTCTTCTTCTTTCTTCTTTCTTTCCCATACTTATCCATCTTTCCGTTCGGTTTGAGTTGGATATGTGTGGTTTATTGTCAGCTCGAATCGGTCGGGAAGCGGGTCGTCACACTTGGTATTAGAGCTTAGGTTAGCAAACGCTTAGGCTTTGGTTGGGTACAAAATATAGATACGGTTAGTAATACCCCTGATTGAGTTTGAGTGTATATATATGAGCACATATTTGTTAGTGATATAAAAATGTTTTATATTGTATTGGTTGATCTGTTGAGTGGCCTATGGATTTTGGTCATACGAGTAATTAACGTCATTCATAGGGATCTCTAAACAATTGAACATAGCAATTTGACATAGTATTGTTTTGAAATCGGGTAAATGAAATAATCTTACCTTGATTATATTTTATATATAAAGGAATAATTTTTCAGAAATTATTATAGTTATATATGGTTTGTTTGGTTGTTAGTGAATGATAATATTTGATTAATATCATTTTTTTTGTTTGTGCTTTAATAAAAGTTATTATTACTGTAATCTAAACAAAGATAAATAATTGAGAAATAATCTTATATAGGTAAATAAGTTATTTTGTAACTCATAATTTGAAAAGGAGTAAGTTAAAATCAAAATTTAAATTGGTTGAATATTCTGGTTACATAAAGCAAATTGAAATTTTATATACTCTTAGGATTAAAAGAGTATGAAATGAATATAAACTTAAATTGTAAAGTGATTATATAACCATAAGTTGAATTATAGAATGTGGATGAACCGAAGTAAGAATTTATGAAATTTTAAGTAGATAAGTTTGTATAACTTATAAAATCGAGACAATGGAACGTAAAACCAAATTTTAAAAATGGTTAAATGTTTTGGTTAAAAAAAATCTAAAATTGAACTATGAAATGAAATTTAACATAAGCAATGAATAAATGAAATGAATTAATAATATGAATATGAACTTAAGTGTGAAGTAATAATAAACATAAGTGGTTTTGTAAAATGAATGTGATAATAAACTTAAGTAATTGTTTTATGGAATTATTCCCAAGTGATATTAGTATTAAAAGAAAATACTAAGTAAATTTAATGTAAGTAAATTGAACGGGATGAAATGTTGTTAAACATGAACTGAATGTAAATTAATTAAATGGGAATAAAATTGATTGTGTATAAATTGAAGGTTAGTGAATCGAATGTTAGTGAAATGAATGTGAATAAGAAGAAATGTGAACAAGAATGAATGCAAATAAAATGAATGTGAATAAATTGAAAGCGAATCAATTGAATGTTAATAAGGAATGAATGTTAATAAGAAATGAAAGTGAATAAGTTTTAAAATATTAACATTGAAAATGCAAAATGATAAGTTTGTTATATTAATATATGTTATATAGATATTTTACCATCCATATACTTGTTCTCATCAGTTACTGTTAAGTATTTAGTAGGTATTAATGGCGTATGCTTCGCATTTGGAGCTCGCTTTCTCATTATATTGATTGTATATGCTTGCTAATATTAAGAAAAGGTACACATCTCGGATTACATATCATATTTTTATGTTTTTTTCCCTATGGGATGCCTCATCATTGAGATGAGACGTATATTATGTTATTATAAATATATTGTGAATTTTTTCGATCGAACCGTGCAAAGTAGACGCTGATGAAATTTTCTGTAAGTTTAAGGCGTTAGAAAATTTTTGAAAATTTTGATAACTAAAATTTGATTTAAGTGTTATAACTTGTAATGGTATTAGTTGGTACCTGTGCATGGATTTAAAAGACATAGAAATTTTTTATAATCTATTTCAACTAATTGGTTCTGAAAAGTTAATGGGATTGTGACAATTTTCTTACCATGGCAGTTCTGGGACGAAATTCTTTTAAGGGGGGAGAATATAACGACCCAGAATTTCAGTCATTTGAATTTAAAATATTTAGTTGATTTTAAATATTGAAAAGTTGATTTTATAAGTTAAACGTTTAAATTTGAAATATAAGGATTTATTTGATAATCGGAATGTTTAAATAATTGAATCTTGAATTTAATGTGAATAAAATGAATTCGAAAGTCGATTTAAATTCTATTTGAATAAGAATGGAGATAGTAAACTGATTTTGGAAATAACTCATTTTAATTAACGTGTGAAAATGGCCTTTTGGGACATTAGCTCGGATTTTGATGAAACCAGTGCCATTGGATCCGTAATAGTGAATTATTATATGTTAATGAATTTCGTGGCGGTAAGACGTATCGTTTGGTCGTGCGAGCTTGAAACACATAGAAATTAATTTAATGATTTTAAATTAATATAATTTGATTTTGAAAGTTAAATTCTGTATATGATGGAATTAGGTCCCGATACTTGTTCCATTGTGTTCGGAATATGGGTATTACAGATAGAACATCAGGTGCCATGCCCCGTTTAGAGTTCGAAAATTTAACGTATGAATAGTGTTTTGAAATTTTTCTATATTACGACCTTAACTTCTTTATTTGCAAACCCTAACCCTAAATAAACTTCATCTGCCATTAATGTTCCTTTATCCTACGGCCATGGTTCATCGGAGCCACTACGTCCACTTTAAAGCCTCGACCCCCATTAAAACAACGTAGATCTCGACGAAACATAGAAGATCAACGGTTGGATCATCAAATAGCGAGGCAGGACGGTGGGAAATCACCTCCGTTCGGGGTGGCGTTGGGTTTGATTTACGGCGATTGATAGCAATTGATGAGGCGGCGCTGCTAGATAGAGGAGCGGCAAGGTCAGGGCAGTGCATGGTCAGGTTGCAGCGGGGGCAAGCGTAAGGAACAGCGGCGCGACAATCGATGAAAGGCAAAGTCGCATATTGTTGCCTGGAAACGAGAACGAGAGATGAGAGGGAAAGGTAAATTAAAGTTCAAACTTTATTAATTAAAGTTAATCAAGATTTAACTAATCTTAATGTTCATTAATTCATATCTAATTCATACGAGGTCCATATCGAACGCGACAAGTTGTGTTACGATCATGTCAATGAATACTATGTTATGGAGTTGGATTGGAATAAATTGGAGCTTATAGGAAGTTGAGATAAAATCGATAGTCCGTTCAATTTTAATTCAAACTGGAACACTTCAGCAATAACTAGAATCAAAATGAGTAAACTTACCTCTTTGGCTCACTTATATTTTTATGTAAGTGTGAATAATTTTTTTATGTCGTTTGTTGCTTGTTTGGATGATTTACTATACTTATCAGTTGATTTGGATTTATTCCCGCCCTTGGAGCGGATGAGACATTATACGTTCCTGTGTATGAGCGAATGACCCTTCGTATACGATCCTGCCTCGATGCGGTTGATTTATATTTTATGATTATATATTGTATGTGATGTAGGGGGACAGGTTGGGGGGATCCAACAAGATTCCTCACCACTGTTGATTTTACTTTCATATATACTGTGATATATGATGTGTTGGATGCCATATTATTGACTGTGACATGATTTCACTTATTTAGTGCTATAGTAGCACTGGGACAAAATTTTGGTATTTGAAAAACTATAAAATAACAATTTTGAAGTGAAATGATTTTTGAAATGGTTTTGAAGTTATATAAATGTTTTAATAAATGTTTATAAATTATTAAAGAAGGATTTTATTGAAATGAAATAAAAATATGATTTAGGAATATTGATTTAACTGTTTTGTGAAATATGTTAAATAGAGATTTTTTAACTATATTATAAAGGTTTTAAAACTCATAAATAACTCCATCTTTTATCATAAATAAATACAGTTTTTAAGAAGATAAAAATAGTTTGAAGTAAATATCTCTAAAATGGTTTAGATAAGAGATTTATAAAAGTAATATTTTATATGTAAAGTAGTAGATTTATAAACGGGGTTTTATAGATGTTAAAAAAGGAGATTTTTATAAGTCAACAAAGAGATTTATAAAGTAATATATTTATAAATGGATTTTTATAAATAAAGAGATTTTATAAAAGAATGAGCTTATAAATGGATTTCGATAGTAAATGAGATTTATAATGGAATAGATTTATAAAAGGAATTTTATAAATAAAGGAATTTTAAAAATAGAAGTTTTATCAAATAGAAATGAAATTTATAAACATAGTTTTATAAATATGGAAAGAATTTATTTGGATAAGTTTAATATGGATTTCTATAAAGGAAATACATTTACGTTTTAAAAGTAAATATAATCTTTTAAAGGAATGTTTGAAAGTGATATTTTCAAATGGAGTTAAATGGTTTTGAAAAAATTTTTAAAATGTGTTAAGAGATGAAAACATAGATTTCAACATTTATTATTGTGATAGACGTTTTCGAGAAAAGTGAGGAAGGCATGGACTATAACACTGTTGTTATAGTAAGTTAATTCTGAAAAGAAATGTTTTATAATTTAGGATATATATATATATCCTATATTCAATGTTAATATTCGAGGTGGGTAACTTATATATTTCAAAGTTAAGAATGTTGTTCATTCAAGGTCTGAGAGGTAATGATACCCTAACTTATTCGGCTTTATTGTTAAATTATAAGTAGTTTAAGTTCGACATTGGAAATTAATATTAAATATAAATTGTCGAATTCCTATACTATTGGTTTTGGGTTGTTGTAACGATGTTTTAGCAACATTCGTTTTGACCCAATAAATTGTGTTTTGACCTTCCATTGTGAAATACACAAATTGGTTCTTATGATCGTACTAAAGGCTTTTGGTATGGGAGCATTGCTTCTTATACTTTACACCTGTTCGGAGGCCTATGAACTCGGGAGTTGTACGGTTATAGAAATCTATTTAGCGTGTCTCCAAAATGGTAGTGTTATTAAATATACTTATACCGTTAATATAAGTATATGGAAATGTTTTCCATTATCGAAAGATTTAAAAAGGTTTTGAAAATATACCTTTTTAAAGTAAATGGAAGTAAGTATTTGGAATTTGATTTAATTAATAAAAGATTAATTAAATGGGACTATTGACTGCTTCAGTGCTAGATTTATTTGTTTCTTTGATAGTTAAATAACAGAGTATCAAATTTGGGCCATTTTTAGTTCCTTGACTTGATGTGGGAACTGATTATTCGTGCACTTAGCATGAAGCCAATTGTGTATGCTTGATTATCATCTGGTGTTAAGAATGTTGATTCAAGTAGTGCAGAATGACAATGGTACTCCTATCTACCGGGCTTCCTTCTAAGCCGAAGGATTGCAAGTTGAGAGTTGGAAACATGATAAGTCTACGAGACTTGGTTTCCGTAGGAGGTTGAGAGCATCTTTATCGATTGTTGGTCCGGAGAGACTGGGATCATATTTATCCGAAAACCACGTTGGACCAACGTATGTGTTCGAAAGTGCAGGTTTATGATGATGACTTTTGAAGACAGAGATCTTCATGATGTAGGGCTACTTGCCTCTAGACCTGCGATGCATAACAGATAGAATATGGCGATTTTTAGGCCTCAGAGTCATGGCACGTGGATCTGGTGAGTATCAAGGTCGATTAAACTGTAGTACAGGGCTGTGTACATTTTCTATCATTGAATCGATCTTTATTCTAAATGATCAAAAGGAGATAACTGCTTACGGATTTTGTTTGGTTTGGAAAGTGTATTAGTGTTTCGACGCCCATATATACTAAGGTTTGTGCGTACAATTCATATACAAAGAGTTTTTTGGATCATCTCAGTATCAGTTTTTGAGAATTGTGTATGTCCAAAACCAGGAAGATCATTAACTGCACTTATGGGTGAAATCATTTCACGGATGTGGGAACCATTCATACAAGTTGGGCTACCTCTGATTCTGCTTTCAAAGCTACGAATTCTTACCTTCACTTAAAATCTGTTGGTTGAGTATCAGTTCAACAATGGCGTATTACTGGCCTCAGATTCATGGCCCCTAGATCTGGCGAGTTCAAGGCCAACTAAACCGCTTATCAGGGATATGTTAGTTTTTTATCACCGATTTGATTTGATACTATAATCATCATATTGGAGATTACATTTCTCCAGATTTGGTAGGTTTGGGCTTTATCATATATACTATTCCTCTATGAAGTATTGTAGTCATATTCGGTATAGAGTGGTATTAAGATGATATGTACCGGGGTTTGAAATCAAAGGCAAATAGTACTCCTATGTTTTCAAAAATAAGTGATGTGAACTGGGGTTCTAAGTTTACTATCTTTATTTATATCCCAGTGTATTTGTGAGGCGAATCCATGATTTTTCATGTTAAACTTTATGCGGATGAGAATACAACGGTCGAGTTTCACTTCGTCATGATCATCACTATGACGGCTCGGCCTGAGGTTTGGATCAGAGTAGAAAGCTTTTGGTTTTCAGCAGTGCATGTAGGACATTGGTGATCGGGCTGCAGAAAGCAAGTTTCATGTGAATGATGGATATGTTGCATAATGGGCTTGGCTTATGTTCGTATTTTGTACATATGAAACGTGTTATATGTATTATGGCTGTGATGTGTACAGGAATGTACCATGCTTTTTATAGGTCAAATTTAGGCTTTGGTATTTGGGCTGGATTGGGTTGTTTAATGGATATAGGGTTTGAGAATGTAAGCGTTGTGTGTTTGAGTTACTGCATTACACAAATGCATGTACATGTATTTTATTCATTATTAATAAATGTATCCATTCTTCAAAAAAAATATGGTGGAAGTAGTGCTTTGTTATGAAAATCTTCGATGTAAGGTGTAACATCCCCTATCTTGAGGTCCAAAGCTAAGCGCAACAGATGCTACAGTCGTCTATAGTATTAACTTCCAACGAAAAAATACGGTAATGTTAATGGTATCCATAATATCAGAAGCACATAAATATGAAACAAAATCACCGAATTAAAAAAAACCAACTTTTCTCATTACATTTCACAGAACATGTTTCATATTCCATAATATAATCCGAGCCGTTTCCCACAGATCAAATATAATTATTACATAAATATGCCAAGAGTGACATATGAAGATGCCCCCTTGGATGACTAGAGTACTAAATAGTCATAACAGACTTAATACAACACAACGGAAATAAAAAAATAACAACTCCTAAATAGCTAGCATCAGCCTCCTGCTCGTCTCTGGAAGCTTTATTCGTCCACCTACTAAACCTGTAAACCCGAACTCTTAGTCTACTCAAATTAATTTTGAGCAACCGAGAGTTTAAAGGGAAAAACGTAAGCTTCGAGTCAGACATAAAGCTTGGTGTGAATAATACTATTACATCTCGGTTTGTTGATATTAAGTGAGACCATGCCGCTTAGCGGAACATGTTTCCCCTTACTAATATCCTTTTAAAACATATCTTTTGCAAATCAAAACCCTGCAACCAAACTGGTTAATCAAACTGATTATATTAAGAATAGCAGATATAATATATGCTCAAAAACAAGTAATAAATGGACCATCTATCCAAAACAATGTAGTTTTGTTTGGCTAACTACTAACCTTTGGCTGACTCGGGCCTACCTGAAAAACTAAACAAATTATCTAACAACTGTTGGACATATTTTTGGATGGTCTGTCCCAACTTACTTCTCCAAAGGTCACCTGATCCTAATGGTTTTTCGGGCTTACCAATAACATATCCTTCTTCTCCGTATATAATATTACTTTCTGTATGCAACCATCGTTTAAGCCTTACCTGTGACTAAGTCCTACACACTGGAATTTTAGACTAAATTAGCTTGGGGCTAATAGCTAATGTATATGGCGCGACCCTATACCGGTCCCATCTGATATACAAATATCTGAGTCATTTTACTTAGGGTTAACTACCCTTTAAATTTTCCTTGAAAAGCTTTTAAAAATGATTTAACCCTTTAAATCATAAATATACAAGGAAAATTTATTATTTTCTTTACTCAAACCTCTTTGCCATGTTATATGCTTTACCCAAAATATTGTTGATGAAAACATTTGAAACCTTTGTTTAAACCTTTAAGCAATCCCTTTCAAAACCATTGAAAGTACCCCTTTCGAAGCTATTGACTGTACCCCTTTCAATACCAGTAAATTATTTTACTTTATAACCATAGGCCTAAAGTCCAAAACATATCTTTCGAAATCATTAACAATAGTCCTTTCGAAAACATTGAAAACATATTCTTCGAAAGCTTTATAAACCTTAGACATCCTTTTCTAAACACTTTAAATATGCCTTTAGAAACCATTGGAATCCTTCCATTTAAACACTAAGGTAAACCTTTCGAAAACACTGGGGAATCACCCCTTCGAAACCTTATATATATATATATACCTTTCGAAAATACTGGGGGACCTCCCCTTCGAAACCTTTTCTTGTTACCTTTCGAAAGCATTAAAGTATACTACTTAAAATAAACCTTTCAAAAGCATTGGATTCAAGTTAAAATATGTGGAACAACCTTTCGAAACCATTCCTTTTGAAACCATTATGTTTAATTTTTGAAATATCAAAAAGTGTCTCAAAACAACTAGGTCGAAAGCAATTTCCTAAATAAAGAAGTGGATGGTGTCGAAACCAATCCCTTCGAAAGCATTAGAGAAGCGGTTCTAATTTATAAAACAAAGTGACCCTTTCGGAGGCATTGCTTTGAAAAGTAAAAAGGCGGTAGATGGGGGTTTCAATCCCTTCGAAAACATTTACTTAAAACATGGGCACAACCTATTTCGAAAGCTCCTTTCTTTAAAACAAATTTTACCCAGTCAAAAGCTGACCAACTCGAAGGCTATCTTATTCGAAAGTAAAGCAGATGCTTTTCCTTTAGAAAAAAAAGGCTTCGACCGCTTCAGAACCCCTTGTTTCGATCCTATACCTTTCGCCTATGATCAATTCACTACATACCAAGTCTTTGATACCATTGCATTGGTTTCGATCTGGTAGGAGGCGAAGCTACTAAGTCGAAAGGTGGCTGCCGAAGATGGTGAGACAAAGGAACCTTAGAAAATCTAATTTTTAACTTTAAAAAGTATTTCTTTTCAACTAACCTGCTTATTTGTCATCATATAATTGGTTGCCTTTACTATTTCAAAATCTTTTCTGAAAGGTGCTGCCAAATTTTAGATATTAACATTTTTAAAACATTAGCAAATTGCCCCTTCTCCTTTTATAAACAAATAAAACATTTAAGTCCCATGCCTTAAATAATTTTCTATATTTATTAAAACATTTAGAAAAATTCTACAAAATTTCACATAAATCACTTTAATACGTTTTCCAACATATATAAATTTCTGACCCAAAGCTAGTATAAAATAGCCGTAATTAATTTTAAACCCAATTAACCATTTTCTTCACTAGAAAATTAATAAAAAATCCACATAAATTCAGAAAATTATGAAACTTGAAACACATCTCTTATATATTATTTCAGACCATATATCAAAATCGCAAGGCATTTGGATGTCATTTTATAGGCTTTTCAATTCGAAACATGTCATAAAATTAATATGAATAAGCATAATTCATCAAGAAACAAACATACATACATACATATATACACACACATATATATATATATACCTATATATATCTAACATTCAAAACATGGCAATATACTTGCAAAAACATTCGGATCTGATTCTAGAAACCAAATATCAAAAATATGAGATGTAACAATTATTCACCTTTTAGCTTTGTGAAGGAGTTGAGATTTGATCTTGAATAAGTCTGATTCAGCTTTCTTCTTTTGAATTTTAGCTTCTCTCCTTCTTGCTTCCCTTAATGGTGGCCGGCATCTCTAGGTTTTGATTTTATTTTTTGAACGTGAGAATGATATGATGTGGGGGTTTAGGTTATAAGAATATAGCTTATTCCTATATTGCCCTAATCTAATTTTTCTTTTATGTTTCATTTTAACCCCATGTAGTTTATTACTTAACTAGGCACGACTACCCCTTTATTTACACTAATCTCAATCCCTTAACCATTTACATTATTTCATTTAATTTAACTAATTAAATTTCCTAAATAACGTTAATCAAAATTAGGGTCGTTACAGACTCCCCTCCTTAAAGAATTTCATCCTCGAAATTACGATAAGTTGCTCATCAAAATCAATCAAAAAGTTAAAACATACCATGAAACAAGTCAGGATAAGTATTTTGAATCCTGCTCTCAGTTTCCCAAGTACAGTCTCTCTCGTCGTCACTGCACTAGACTCTGACTAATCTGACTGTCTTGTTCCTTAGTCTCTTCTCTTCTCTCGCGACTATACGAACTGGTTTTCTAATTATACTCAAATTCGGCTCCACTACTAAGTCATCTAATACAGTCGGTGCTATAGTAGTCTCTGGATCTCGAATGTACTTCCTTAGATGAGAAACATGAAAAACATCGTGGACTCCTGCCAAACTGTTTGGTAACTCTACTCTATATGCGAGTTTCTCGATCCTCTCTATAGTAGGAAATGGTCCAACGAACCTTGGTGCCAACTTTCCTGATTTCCTAAATCGAATTACACCTTTCATCGGTGACACTTTGATGAAAACATGGTCTCTAACTAAGAACTCTAAGTCTTTCCGTCTTCTATTGGCATAGCTTTTCTGCCTAGACTGAGCTTCTTTCATACTAGTTCGAATCAACTCAATCTTATCTGCAGCTTCTCTAACCAAATCCGGACCAAGAACTAACCTATCCTCGGTCTCTAACTAACAAACTGGAGATTTGCATGGTCTTCTATACAAAGCTTCAAACGGTGCCATCCCTATACTAGCCTAATAACTGTTGTTATATGAAAACTCGACTAAGTGTAGATGGTCTTCCCATAATCCTCCAAAATCTAGCACACAAGCTCATAACAAATCTTCTAAGACTTTGTTAACTCTTTCCTTTTGCCCATCTATCTACGGATGGTAAGCGGTACTCATCTTGAGCTTGGTACCTAATGTATTTTATAGACTCTTCCAGAACTCGCTAGGGAATAAGGAATCTCTATCACTCACTATACTACTAGGAATTCCATGCAATCTAACTACATTCTTCATAAACAACTTAGCTAAACCAGTTGCCGTCCTGGTTGACTTAACTGGAATAAAATGGGCACTCTTGGTCAACCTGTCCACTATGACCCATATACTTTCATTTTCTCTGTTTGACCTTGGCAACCCATCTATAAAATCCATTGAGATTGAATCCCATTTCCAAACTGGAACATTTAAAGGTTGAAGTAACCCACTTGGTTTCTGATGTTCGGCTTTTACTTTTTGGCAGTTCAAGCACCGCTTCACTTATAAGCCTACATCCCTCTTCATACCTTCCCATAAGAAACTTCTCTTCATGTTCTGATACATCTTAGATTCTCCTGGATGAATAGTGAACTTTGAAGGATGAAATTCTTCTGAAACTTCCTTCCTAATGTCTCCCATATTCGGAACACATAATTTTCCTTTCTTCCTCAACCACCCATTCTGGTCATGTTCGAAACCTTTCAAGTCATCGCTCTCTGTTCCAACCCTTAACTTTTTGATCCGTTCAACTAATAATGGATCCTCCTTCTGCTTAGAAGCAATCCTTTCGATCATGACCAGTCGAATATCTAAACATGACAACATAGTAGTTTCTGTACTAGACCCACTCTGAGATCTCCATTGTAGTCTACATGTCGTTCATGCTTCCAAATCTTTCCACTCAGCTATCATCGTCAACACTGCATTGTGATGTTTTCGTCTAAGTGCATCTGCAACCTTGTTGCCTTTCCCTGGTATGTACTCTATACCAAAGTCATAAGTGGCAATAAACTCTAACCACCTCTATTGCCTCATATACAACTCCTTCTGGGGGGATAAATACTTCAACGACTTATGATCTGTATACAACTCAAATCTTTCTCCCAAAAGATAATGTCTCCACACCTTCAATGCAAAAATTACCACATCTAATTACAAATCGTGAGTTGGGTACCTAAGCTCATGCGGTCTAAGCTGTCGAGATGCATAGGCAATCACTTTACCTCTCTGCATTAACACGGCTCCTAACCTTGTTCCACATGCATCTGTATATACCACTAAATCCTGATTCCTTTCTAGAACAACTAACATAGGTGCATTAGTCAATAAGTGTTTTAGCTTTTAGAATGCCTCCTCACACTTATCGATCCAAACGAATTTCACATCCTTTCGCGTTAGCTTGGTCATCGGTGCCGCTATCTGCAAAAAATCATTAATGAATCTCCGATAATAACAAGCTAATTCAAGGAAACTCTTTATCTCAGTCACTGTCTCAGGTCTCTTCCAATTATTCACTGCCTCGATCTTTGTCGGATCAACAGACAACCCTTTTTCTGAGACTACATGACCAAGAAACTTCACTTCCTTCTTCCAGAAATGACACTTCAAAAATTTCGCTTTCAGCTGATGTTGCCTCAACAACTCAAGCACAATTCTAAGATGAACTTCATGCTCTCTTTCATCCTTAGAGTATATCAAAATATCATCTATGAAAACTAACATGAACCTGTCCAAGTACTCTCGAAAAACTCGGTTCATCAAATCTACAAAGAATGCTGGTGCATTAGTTAGTCTGAACGACATTACTAACCATTCATACGATCCATATCTGGTTCTAAACGTCGTCAAAGGAATACTATCCTCTGCCACTCTAAGCTGATTGAACCCTGTTGCTAAATCCAACTGGGAAAATACTCTGGCTCCACTCAACTGATCGAACAAATCGTTAATTCCAGGCAACGGGCATCGATTTTTTATTGTCTTCTCATTCAGCTTACGATAATCGATACATAGCCTTAACGATCCGTCCGGTTTCTTAGCAAACACTACGGCTACTTCCCAAGGCGAACTACTTAGTGTGATAAAATTCTTGCCCTCCAATTCCACCAACCACACCTTTAACTCCCTCATCTCAGTTGGTGTCATCCTGCTTGGCGGTCTACTCACCGGTTCTGCTCCTAGTACCAAATCTATCCGAAACTCAATGGCTCGTTTCGGTGATAGTCCTACTACAGGTTCAAAGACATCTGTGAATTTTCTAACAATGAAAAAGCGATTTAACTTGTCTTCTACCTCCATAACACCCAACAAAGCATTAACCTCAAAAATAGGGTTTTCTATAGAGTATATAATCCGATCACTACAATCAGGTTGTCTTAGTGATATTTTCCTATCATGGAAAAATATCATAGCATCGTATTTACTTAACCAATCCATATCCAAAATAATTCCGAACCCTACGAAATCAAACACACTGCAAAAAAAGGTATGACCTAACAATTCAAACTCTAAGTGGTCACACTTCATCTCAAGTGTCGCATAACCTCTTATCGGATTTGCAACCCTTAAGAAAGTAACAAGGTATGAGGGTTCTAGGTTAAGCTTATCTAATAAACAATGAGATGTAAAAGAATGCGATGCACCGGTATCAGACAGAACTCTAACTGATATACCATAAATCAAAAGCGTACCTCCCAACACAGCTTTCCCTCACTCCTCTGCCGTTGGTCTCGAGGTAGCTGGTTCCATTGCAAACATCTTATCTTTCCCATCCTTAGTTGGTTCCTTGCACTGGTTCTTATAGTGCCCAATCTGGTCATAGTTGAAACACTTATTCCTTTCTTCTTGTCAGTTTTCTTTCCCTTGCATGTTCGGCACTCATGGGCATAGTGTCCTTTCTTGTCACACTAGTAACAGACCACTTCTGCCTTTCCCTTCTTAGCAGCTCCACCTTTTTGAGCTCCTTTCTTGTGGAAAAACTTCCACTTGGCTCTTCCCTCCTTGAGCTTCCTTGGCCTTATTTCTTTCAAGAAAATCCTGCATCTCTTCATTCCTCATGGCCATCTCAACAACAACATCACTTAGATCCCTAATATGCGGTAACATGGCCTTAGTAAGCATAGGCTTCAACCATCCGATGAACTTCTCATTCCTCTTAATCACAGTATCAATTGTAGTATAGCCATATCTCGCTAGCTTCTCAAACCTTGTCGCATACTCGAGCATGGTCATATCCCCCTGCTCCAACTCGGCAAAATTCCTGAGCAGGGTGGACTTAGCAATCTTTGACATAAACCTTTCCTCGAACCTCCTCCTGAACTCTGCCCAAGTCAAATTTTCCTCGTTGACTCCAACCGTCACAATGTTCCTTCAATACAGCGCTGCCCCTTGTAGCTGTCGAGAGGAGTGTCTCCTTTACTACTCGTCGTTGATCCCTAAATCATCGAAAATCCTCTCATAATGAAGTAACCAATTATTTACTTCAGTTGCATCTTCAGTACCAATAAATGGCTTTCCTCCCAGCCGAGCATAATCTCTACTCAAAATAGCATAGTTATTGACCACTAGAGCTTCTTGGTTCTCTCCTCCAATATTTCCTCTAACTACTCCAGCATCAATCCCCACCCGCATCATGTTGACAAAGAATTGATACATTGCTTTCATGTCTACTTGCGGGACTCCAGCACCCACATTTACAGCTTGTGCCTGACCTTGATTTCTCCTAGTATTAGGTCTGGCATTTCCGTTAGTTGTGGTGCTTCCCCCACCAAGGTTAACTCTTCCACCTCTAACATCCATATCTGCATTCGAATCTTCATACGATACAGAAGAATAACCTAAGAGAGATAGGAGAATAGAGCTAAAGCGTATACTTATATATAACAAATACAAGTACGTTACTATAGCGTTATCTCATACCCCGATCTTTTCTCTTATTCCTTAGGATTATGTTTTCAAAATCATTTTAATTTTAAATTTTTTCCTAAACCTCGCTCTGATACCAAGTTGTAACATCCCCTATCTTGAGGCCCAAAGCTAAGCGCTATAGATGCTGCAGTCATCTATAGTATTAACTTCCGGCGAAAAAATACGGCAATGTTAATGGTATCCATAATATCAAAAGCACATGAATACGAAACAAAATCACCAACTTAAAAAAAAACAACATTTCTGATTATATTTCACAAAACATGTTTTATATTCCATTACATAATCCCAATCGTTTTCCAAGTTCAGATCAAATATAATTATTACATAAATACGCCAAGAGCGACATATGAAGATGCCCCCTTGGATGACCAGAGTACTAAATAGTCATAACAGACTTAATACAACACAGCGGAAATAAAAACATAACAACTCCTAAATAGCTAGCAACGACCTCCTGCTCATCTCTGGAAGCTTTTTTCGTCCACCTATTAAACCAGTAAACCTGAACTCTCAATCTACTCAAATTAATTTTGAGCACCCGAGAGTTTAAGGGGAAAAACATAATCTTTGAGTCAGACATAAAGCCTGGTGTGAATAATACTATTACATCTCGGTTTGGTGATATTAAGTGAGACTACGCCGCTTAACGGAACGGGTTTCCCCTCACTAATATCCCTTTAAAACATATCCTTTGCAAATCAAAACCCTGCAACCAAACTTGTCAATCAAACTGATTATATTAATAACAAAAAATATAATATATGCTCAAAAACAGATAATAAATGGAGCATCTGTCCAAAACAGTGTAGTTTTGTTTGGTTAACTACTAACCTTTGGCTGACTCAGGCCTACTAGACAAACTAAACAAATTATCCAACAACTGTTAGACATATTTCTGGACGGTCTGTCCCTGACTTACTTCTCCAAGGGTAACCTGATCCTAATGGTTTCTCGAGCTTACCAATAACCTATATTTCTTTTTGTGTGTAACCATCATTTTGGTCTTACCTGTGACTAAGCCCTACACGCTGGAATTTTGGACTAAATTAGGTAGGGGCTAATAGCTAATGTATAGAGCACGACCCTATACCTGGCCATCTGGTATACAAATTTTTGAGTCATTTTACTTAGGGTTAACTACCCTTTAAATTTTCCTTGAAAATCTTTTCGAAATGATTTAACCCTTTAAATAATACTTATACAAGGAAAATTTACTATTTGCTTTACTCAAATCTCTTTGCCATTTTATATGCTTTACCTAAAATATTGTTGATGAAAACATTCGAAACCTTTGTTTAAACCTTTAAACAATCTCTTTCGAAACCATTGAAAGTACCGCTTTCGAAGCCATTGAAAGTACCCTTTTCGATACTAGTAAACTATTTCACTTTATAACCTTAGGCCTAAAGGCCAAAACATATCTTTCGAAATCATTAACAATAGTCCTTTCGAGAACATTGAAAACATCTTCTTTGAAAGTTTTATAAACTGAAGACATCCTTTTCTAAACACTTTAGCATTTCAAAACCATTGAAATCCTTCCATTTAAACACTAAGGTAAACCTTTCAAAAACACTGGGGAATCACCCCTTTGAAAAATTATATATACCTTTTGAAAATACTGGAGGACCTCTCCTTCGAAACCATTTCTTGTTACCTTTCGAAAGCATTAAAGTATACTACTTAAAACAAACCTTTCGAAAGCATTGGGTTCAAGCTAAAATATATGGAACAACCTTTTGAAACCATTCTTTTCGAAACCTTTGGTTTTAATTTTCAAAATATCAAAAGGGGTCTTAAAACAACTAGGCCAATAACAACTCTTTCGAAAGCAATTTCCTAAGTAAAGAAGTGGGTGGTGTCGAAACCAATCCCTTCGAAAGCATTGGAGAAGCGGCTCTAATTTTTAAAACAAATGGACCCTTTTGGAGGCACTGCTTTGAAAGGTAAAAAGGCAGCAGATGGGGGTTTCGACCCCTTCGAAAACATTTACTTAAAAAAGAGCACAACCTATTTCGAAAGATCCTTTCTTTAAAACAAATTTGACCCAGTCGAAAGTTGATCAAGTCGAAGGCTATCTTATTCGAAAGCAAAGCAGGTGCTTTTCCTTTAGAAAACAAAACAAGGCTTCGACCCCTTCGAAACCCCTTGTTCCTATCCTATACCTTTCGCCTATGATCAATTCACTACGTACCAAGTCTTTGATACCATGTGCATTGGTTTCGATCTGATTGGAGGTGGAGGTACTAAGTCAAAAGGTGGCTGTTGAAGATGGTGAGACAGCGGAACTTTAGAAATTTTGATTTTTAACTTGAAAAAGTAATTCTTTTCAACTAACCTACTTATTTGTCATCATACAATTGGCTGCCTTTATTTTTTCAAAATCCTTTCTAAGAGGTGCTGCCGAATTTCAGATATTGACATTTTAAAACATTAGCAAACAACCCCTTCTCTTTTTATAAACATATAAAACATTTAAGTACCATACCTTAAATAATTTTCTATATTTATTAAAACACTTAGGAAAATTCTACAAAAATTCGCATAAATCACTTTTTATATGTTTTCCAACATATACAAATTTCTGACCCAAAGCTAGTATAAAATAGCCGTAATTAATTTTAAACACAATTAACCATTTTCTTCACTAGAAAATTAATAATAAATCCACATTAATTCAAACAATTATGAAACTTGAAACCCATCTCTAAAATATTATTTTTGACCATATATCAAAATTGCAAGGCATTTGGATGTCATTTGATAGGTTTTTCAATTCAAAACATGTCATAAAATTAATATGAATAAGCATAATTCTTCAACGAACATATATATATATATATATATATATATATATAATATTCAAAACATGGCAATATACTTGCAAAAACATCCCGCTGATTCTAGAAACAAAATATCAAAAAATATGAGATGTAACAATTATTCACCTTTTATCTTTGTTAAGGAGTTGATATTTGATCTTGATCTAGTTTGATTCAGCTTTCTTCTTTTGATTTTTAGCTCTATCCTTCTTGCTTCCCTTAATGGTGGCCGACCTCTCTAGGTTTAGATTTTAATTTGTGAACGTGAGAATGATATGATGTGGGGTTTAGGGTATAAGAATATAGCTTATTCCTATATTTCCATTATATAATTTTCCTTTTATATTTCATTTTAACCCCATTTAGTATGTTACTTAACTAGGCACGGCTACCCCTTTATTTATACAAATCTCAATCCCTTAACCATTTATATTATTTCATTTAATTTAACTAATTAAATGTCCTAAATAATGTTAATCAAAATTAGGATCGTTACACAAGGGCTTCTCACTACTAATCCTAGGGTTTACTATCGACATGTTGTGGTAGGAGAGTTCTTCGGTTTGTCCTGTTCTGGACAACCTGTATGTACGAATGTCTAACGTTGCATTTCTAGATCATGTTGACTGATCACTATAAACATATCATCTGTTTTGTGGCAGAGAATGCAACTTCTCAGCTTAACACCCTTTCCTGGGACATACGAGCTCAAGAGTTATACGTTTGTAGAAATTAGTTGTGTGATTGTGGAATGGCAACGTGGCATTCAAAGTGGAATGTGATATGCGATAGGTAATCATTCCTGGAGCCTCATCACCCAGAAATGATAGAAATAGGGTAGAAGCGACAGGGCTATGTGGGTCGCTCCCATTAGGATATAGTATCATCTTTCTAAATTTATTCTCTATATGTCGAGTATGTTGTCTATGCTGTGGCCACAGATAGGTCGGGAATGACTGGGGTGAAGTCATATTCGGTACTATCCAGCAAAGGTGTAGGCTGGTTCTGTACTGGTTTAGGCGTTCAATATCTAGACCGTAGATACATTTTTCTAGAGGTGTACTTTGAAAGGTAGTCTCTTACCTTGTCATTTGCATGGAACCCATTCTCCAATACATGCCTACCATTTTGTTTGTATATGTAATTTAATAATGTAACAATTTCGGCTATGTTTAGTATTATTTGTATACTAGACACTATTATAATATCACAAAATTTGATATAAAATATTTTGGTTATCGTAAGGTAAAATCCCGTCCGTGTTTATGTGCGGCGTGGTCTTACGAGATACCTTTGTTTTGATAAAGAAAAGTTTTGATAACTTTAAAATAAATTTGAGATGTGCTTTTCTCACGCTAGTTTACCAGATTGATCCAAACGTTATTCCCTTTCAATGCTCGGGTCAGAATGAGCATATTTACAGATTTAGATTTGGTGTTTTTGAGCTTCAGTAGATGAGCTGGAGGACTTCCAGATGTATTCCCGTATTTGTTTATTTCTGCTGCATTAGTTATCTTGTTTATCAGCATTTGTGAGGACATATTGTCATAACTGTCCAGGCTGATCTGTTTGATTGGTGTACTCTAATTTGATGTATGAATATTAAAGACTAAAGTTTTCTCTTTGATTAAAGATATGTTATTATATTATATATTGTTCAAATGCATTATGAGATTCTATGTTGTTTCATTTTCTTTTTCTCTTTTTCTTGTCTTCTCTTCTTCTTTCTTCTTTCTTTCCCGTAACTATCCATCTTTTCATTCGGTTTGAGTTGGACATATGTGGTTTATTGTTAGCTCGAATCAGTCGAGAAGTGGGCCATAATAAAAAGATTGTGCTTCCAAGCCAACTATTATTAAAGATATTTATTCATATTTTGTGGTTAGTATGACTATTATGTTAGTATTTACTATTTTGTTAGTATTTACGATTGTTGATATTTACTGGTGTTGGCATTTACTATTTATTCGTAGACATTCTTTTTTAATGTTAAAGATGTTGATATGAGGCAGTTAATTTGTATGTTAGTAGGTATCCAATGAGACTTATTTTATATGTTTGTTCATATTCTTATGCTATTTAGTATTTGATTTGATTGTATAACATTTGTATAGCTAATTTAGTTTTTGAAGAAAATAAGTGACCTCTAGAGAAGTGAAGCACTCATATAATTTTATTCTACACTCAAAAAAGAGTTTTCAACAAGGTTGACAGGTAGCAAAATTCCCCTATGTAATGAAGAAATGAAAAACGTACCCATGTCCTAAGAGTATGCTCATGTATCCATAGTACCAAAAATACCAAGAGAGCCACTTCAAATGTCAAACAAGTAGATTGTATCATCTAGTGGAGATAGAAAATAAGGCTATAGATCCATATACATGAAAAGGAATCGTCAAAGCAAATTAAAGGAAGTAAATCAGTAGAAGCATAACATCCCTAAATTCCCAGGGCTATAAGCAACCAAAAAAATAAAACATGATGAGCTAAGTAAAGGTATCCAATAACAGCAACCCCACATCCACGATCTGATAACATAAGCATTCCAGTCCATAACAACCACTAAAATTGAAAAAACTCAATAAAAACGTAAGTCCAACACATACATATGTTTATAATTTATTGATTATACACATACATACATACATACATACATACGTGCAAACATATATGTATATATATATATGTATGTATGTATGTATATATATGTGTGTGTGTGTGTGAGTAAAGGAAAGCAAAATGAGAACGCATTGTAAAACTAAATAATATATCCATCAACAGTAAAACACTCGAAGAGTTATCTTCACTAAAATATCTACTGGATCATTACTTATGGCGATATTAGGTCTCCCACTGTTATAAATAGTTTTTAAGTTCAAGATATCAATGCAACTTTTTAATTTTTTAAGAAAATCCTTAAAATTTTTTTACGTTCAAGATGGCATAAATAAGTTTATTAGAAGAAATGTTAACACTATTTAAAATTCTTTGGTTCCTTTCAAACTATATACACCAACAAGTAATAGTGAAGATAATATCAAATAAAGTTCTACGATCTTTAGCCTATTGGAATCTAAAATTATCCCAATAGTGGTTGTAATTAAATTCAGTGCTGGTCATGTTAAAATAAAAAATGTTATGAGTGTAGGTAATATAGTTATCTATACACATATGATGTTGATATGTGTATAGAAAATATAGTTATTGGTCCACGGAAGTCATGTGTAGCTAGCACAGTTATTATCACACATAAGTTTTGTTGTTTGATGTGTAGCAATTATAGTTATTAGTAAACATATGTTGTTCTCTGGAATGTAGCAAATACCTAGTTTAGTACCCTTATATATATGGTCGTGTAGCCTATATTCATGTATGTACACTTATGCTGATATTGAGCATTAGAATTAGCTCAATATTTGGGATGACTTTAGAAATATGTATGGAGTGAGTGTCACTTACCCATGTATCTTTATATTGATATATTATTTGTAACAACCCCCACCTTAATGGGACTGAATTTTCACAAAATCGAAAACCTAAATCCATAAATGTACGGATCGTTGGTGCTGGTATCCAGTTAATAAAAAATGTATATCAAAGAATTGTCAATATTAAACACACACACAGAGACACACATACAGAGACACATGCACACATACACACACACACACACTGACCAAGGCTAATACCTCTGATGTCTGGTGCCCTTATCAGTGCAGAGCATGCATAAGGAAATATGTCCTTCCACCATTCTCGCCATATACCAGTACCCATCCCATTAAATCGATCATGTAGGTTGTAATGAGGAGGGAGGTCAGCACAACATTCCGGTGACTGGTAAATTACATACTTTATCCATAATACTAGTCATGCCGATTGTTTTCCACTACGAGTTATGTCTATTATTCAAAGCTTAGTCATTTTAACTTCATTTACGCATACGATACGCCCAATCTACTCGAAGTATAGCAATATATATGTGTGTGTAAATATCAAGACCTCTATGGACCAGGATACATTCCCCGCTAGTATCCGTAGCTCTGTACCGCGCCGGGCATCCACCAACAGTGTGTAGACCGAATTGCTCACGTACATCGAAGAATCTTTCGTTAGTATTTAATAACAGCATTACAACTATTTAGACATTTTCTAATTTTACTCAAAGACTTATCTAGGGGTTATCTAGCTCTCCTCCTAATAACAAACGAGCTAACAAAAAACTTTGAGGCAATTTCATATCCCATACGAAACCTACATTAGTAGGAGATGTAGTCCGTCTCTAGGCGTAACCTAAGCCTTTCTGACCGCTACAGGACCGATGGTGCTCTCGACCTATTATTTATAGCCCTACTCCTCAAATGTATGGTACCAATAGTAACGACATAGTGCCGAGCTTACACCCACCGTCCAATTTAGATTGCCTAATGCAAATCGAGGAAATGCCCACTAGGTTACTTAGTATCCCATGTTGGGATTGGAGCAAACCCTAATTTGCTGTTTAAGACTTCAAACCTTAGGCAAACCCCCTTTGGTATATTCTCATTAATGCCATTAGATGTCATTTACTCCTTCTTTCAAATTTAATAGGTTAAATACCTTTTACTACTTTATTTTTAATTAATACAATTAGGTATAATTTATTTACTCCTTTTCAATTATTAAGTATAATTCGCCGGTGTCTTTCAATAAATAGCTACGTTTCTTGAGTACTATAACTTTCCTAATTTCTTATTCCGTTATCTTATTCACACTTTCATCGCTTATTGTTTATTTCCTAACTTCTCTTAAACCACGTATATTAAATCGATAACATGATTATTGTTATTGTTTCTATTTATAATACTTTGGTTTTACATTTAGGGGCTTCTACATTTTAATATATTGGAAGAATACCTTCCCAAAAGAAAACGTTAACCTTGTAATTTTCCATAAATTATCTAAAAGAGAAATTGAGCTATGTTGGAATGACAAGGAATTATCTTTTCTTTTTTTGTTGAAATAAACAATAAAAAATATAGTAAACATCGCAATCTTACACATCTATTTCCTTTAGCCATATTCCTTGTTATTTCAAACGACGCACTTCATATATAACTATAAACTTGGATAATTTATAGAAATTCAGATAGAAACATTCTTCCTTCCAATTAATTAAAATATAAACTTAAATCTCAAACAAATTAGAAACAATCTTAAGTTTAATAACTATTAACATTCAAATAAAAAATCTAAAATTAACATACAATCTTATTAATGATTTATTTCATAACTTTGAGGGACTACTTTCACCCTTATAATCCAGATTTACATGTATAAAACATTTAATCAAAGTTAACAATTTATAAATTATATAGGCAAGGATTTCAAGTTCATTGTGTGTGTATAAGACTATAATTTCAAATTTTACATTCAGGCATAAATGAAACAGATTCACAATGATATAAATCTAATATTATATAAAATATATAATTTCTCACTCATCTTTTGGCTTCCAATCCAGATCTAAATTCGTTGTTTCTGATTGACTCCCTTTCTTTCTATTAAAATATGTATCAAAAGTATATAAATATTTACTAGAATTAGACATTTGAGAAGAAATTTGAATTAAATATAGATTTAGATTTAGATTCATACTTTTACCTTTTGCTTTGGATAATCGATTCAGCCACATTCTTCTTCTTTTTTTATTTTCCGATATCCTCCACTTATAAGCATATATAATATTTTATAGTTTCTACCATACTTTGAATTTATAGAGAAGAGAAAATGGTAGAGCTTCATTCATTGATTTAGGAAATATAAAAAGAAAAGTGAAGGGCTAGGCCTGTTTATAGGTGCTCGAATCAATTATATTTGTTAGATTAAATTATATTAAATCTGAACCATTCGACCAAGGTTCATTATCAACCACCAGTCGGTAAACTGTCGATCGCTCCACCCTCACTGGTCGCCCGCTAGCGGCCGACTGATCGTTGTTTATGTTAATTGCTGATTTCGTTTGATTTCTTTCCTTTTGCGTTCGATTTAATTTGATTTAACAATAATAGATAGTTTAATGTTAAGTCTTCGTTTAATGTTTACAATAACGTCAAGTTAATGGTATAAATCTCCTTTGTATATTTTTAATTATTTTCGATCTGAAATCATCAAATGTTAATAACTCTTTCATTTGAACTTCGATCATAAACATTATATATAAAAATTGATCAAAAAATCACCACAAACACAATGGTGCAAGTTTCATAGCCAAATTCTGACATTTTCTATGACACCCTAGATTTTTCGATAACATTATTTAGGATATTTAATTAGCTAAATTAAATAAAATAATGTGTTGATTAGGGGATTGAGATTTGATTTTATTTAAGGGGTAGTCGTGACATTTAACAATAAATTAAGAAAAGAATTAAAATGAAATAGAGGAGGGGTGAAATAGGAAAGAGGCCATTCCTATATCCCTTAAACTTGGCCGTGTATTCTCCTATACACGTTCACTTTTCAATTTCAAAATTTTCAAACTAAGGCCGACCACCATTAACAAGGAAAAAGGGAAAGAAGATTAACCAAAGCTAAAGGAAAAGTTAATTCAAACCAAATCCATTCACATCTCAATCACTATAATCTCTAAAGCTAAGGTGAATAATGTACATCTCATATTTATTTGTTTTTGGTTTTAAGATGAAATCTGAAATATTTTGCATTGATTTGCCATGTTTTTGAATGATGGAATGATTTTATATACTTGTTGATGAATTATGGTTGTTTATATTGAATTTATGATATGTTTTAAGGTGAAAATCTAATAAAATGACATCCAAATGCATTGAAAACTTTTATATAGACCAAAAATATTATTTTGGAGATGGGTTTCAATTTTCAGAATTTTCTTAATTTATGTGGAATTTATATGAATTTTCTAGTAAAGAAAATGTCAATTTGGATTATAAATTATTTCGGGTTAAATAATAAAAGTATTGGGTCTGAAATTTTTTATATGTTGGAAAACATATTAAAGAGATTTTCTGGAATTTTTGTAGAACTGTCCCTAAGTGTTTAATGGTCATATAAAATTTATTTAAGGTATGAGACTTAAATGGTTTATATAATCAAGGAAGGAAAATGGGCTTTTTGCAAATAATTCAAATTTGTTAATTTTGAATAGTCGGCATCACTTTTGAAAAAGTACAATGGCAACCAATCAGATTTAGAAAAACAAGGTAGGTTAGGTACAAAAGAGATAGTTTAAAAGGACTAATCAATATGTTTTTCACTGTTTCGATGCTTTCGGCACCAGGTTCTGCCTCCTTACTTTCACTTCTGACACAGTCGAACCAATGCACATGGTATCAAGGAACTGGTACATAGTGAACTAGATGTAAGTGGAAGGAATAGAGTCAAAACCAGGGGTTCCGAAGGGGTTAAGACTTTACTTTGGTTTTAAAGGAAATTGCGCCTGCTTGCTTTCGACAAAGATGCTTTCGATTTGGTTAGCTTTCGACTAGGTCAAATAGATTTATAGAAATGGTTTTGATTGGGTTGCGCTTTTATTTTAAATGATTGCTTTCGACTAAGTTGAAGCCTTTGACTGTCGCTTTCTACCATTCGGCTCGGATGGGTTTCGAAAGGGTTGTTTTGCTTTGTTATAAAATATGGCCACCTCTCCAATGCTTTCGAAGGGATGGTTTTGGTATCATCACTTCTTTACTTAGGAAATGGTTTTGAAACAGATGCTTTCAACTTAAATGTTTTAAAGATCCCTTTTCTATGATTGAAGTAAAAACCAAATGGTTGCGAAAGAGACAGTTTTAAATGGTTTCAAAACAGATGCTTTCAACTTTAATGGGTTTCTAATCCTTTTGCTCTGCTTGAAGGCATAATCCAAATAGTTTCAACCGAGACGATTTTCAAAGGTTTCGAAGGAATTAATTTTTGAATGGTTTCGAAAGGTTTCCACATGTTTTAAATTAAAACCAAGTGCTTTCGAAAGGTAGGTTTTGACACCTACGAAAGGTTTTGATGAATGGTTTCGAAGGGGTGGTTCCCCAGGATTTCGAAATGGTTGAAAGGAAAGGTTTTTCCTATGTTTTCAAAAGGCAATATTTAAAGCTTTCAAAGAGGGATGTCTAATGCTTTAAAGCTTTCGAAGGAAAGGCTTTTAATGGTTTCGAAAGGGTCACTTTCAATGGTTTTGAAGGAGTTACCTTCAAGGGTTTCGAAAGGTTTGTTTAAAGGTTTTAAACAAAGGTTTCGATTGTACTAAATAGGCAATATAGCCTAAGTATTTTCAAGTTGAAAAGAGTTTTAACTTTCTTTGGAAGGATTGTCAATCCTCATTAAAATTCATTAACATTATGTTGAGTAAAGTATAAATAACATGGTAAATTAGCTTAGAATAAAGCTAAGAATACATTTTCCTTGTATAAGTATGATTTAAAAGGTTAAATCATTTTGAAAAGGTTTTCAAGGAAAAAGATGAAAGGTAGTTAACCCTAAGAAAATAATTCGGACAGATAGTCCATTTTGATTCAGATAGTTAGTCCAGTTTGCGGACAATTAGTCCAGTTTGCGGACAGTTAGTCCAGTTTGCGGCAGTCAGCCTAGATTTCGGACAGATAGCCCATTTATTACTTGTGGATAGATAGTTCATCAAGTTAATTGTTTTTAGCATAACGAAATTTGCTATTACTATTATTGTCATTATAATCAGTTTGATTAACTAGTTTGGTTGTAGGAAAGGATTTGCAAAATATATATTTTAAAGAGGATATTAGTGAGGGGAAACCCGTTCCGCTAAGCGGCGTGGTCTCACTTAATACAAGTAAATGAAATGACCCTCCTATTTCTACCCTAATTTCATAAGGATTTTTTTTTCCATCAAAGGGAATTTAAATCACGTAGAAATCAAAATGCCTTACAAGCTATTGACATAGCCACTTATTTCTTTTCTAAATAGGCAAATTAGGCAAAATCAGCAGTTCAGACGTCTAAATTCTTATGACAGGCGTCTAAACTTAATTACAGACGTCTATCTAATTATGACAGACGGCTCAGAGATCAAAAATTGGAAACAGAGAGAAAAAGACATTTTGAACTGAATTCAGACATCTAATTATTTTGTGACAGACGTCTACATTTAACCTTAGACGTCTAAATTATTTAGACTGTCGTCTAAGTTTAATCTCAAACGTCTAAATTATTAAGACTGACGTCTAAATTCGATTTCTATGTACATGCATATGCACATTCAATTTATATGTGTCTGGATGTCCATTTACACTTTTAAGTTCGATTTAAACTTCCTTAGAACTATCGGAGATGATATATAGATTGATCATTTATTACAATTATATTTTCCAGGGTCATTTTCTTTTTCCAATAAACCAAAATATATCCAGGATCAAAATAATTAACCAATATAAATATATCAGTACTTTCACAAAGATAAGCACATACATGTGAGGATGTATATGCCTCTCTTGTTTAAATCAGAGTTCTGGAAAACAAGAGGAGATTGGATTGATTGGATTTAATCAATCCACACATAGTACAGTGTTATATGCAATAAAAATTCCATTCATGTTTGATTTTCTTCTTATAAAATCTGTCTGGAATTTAAAATGCATTTGGTTAAAATCTAAATGAAAATTCAGATTCCTATTACAGATACAAAGGAAAAAAGGTGTGTTAGTGTTTGCACAAAACATGTTTATGTGTATATATCTGCAACTATTTGGGTCTGGCTTTCAATTCCCTTATTACAGATCCTTCCTTTATTTAAAAATAAGACATGAAACATTTGTATGAAACACATTAGATTATGGGAACCTTGCAGTCATATAAAAACATTCAACCTATGCCTATTATCTTTTGTATACACTTACCATGTTTGAAGGATAAAACCATTTAATTTTTCTGAGAATCAACTATCCAGATTTCCCAAAACTTAAATCCTTTCTAAAGACTCAAAATTGACTAATACATTTTTAAAATGTAATCATTCAGTTTTCAACATGGTGTTCTTACTAAATCCACTTACAATATTTTGATTAACTTCTTTAATATCAGATATTAACTAGATTCATAAATTCCAGATACAAGTCAATCTCTTAATAAAATACTTAACAAAATATCCATCCCATATTCAACACTTAATACAAGTGACAATTTAAATCATTAATACATGTGGATTTTATCATTTTGGCTCTTATCTAACTAAGTTTAGCATGCTATAATCCTCTTCTCAAAGCCTTGCTCCTACTCCTACTTAGTTGCTGCAATCCCTGAAAAAGCATTTGAAGCTGCCTCATTTTAAATGAGACACCCCAGATGCCATTAGCACACTAGGGTCAGACACATGTCTGGTATGAGAAAATTCACCAAAGCAATTAGTTAATCAGGTTAAAATCAAATTAAATACATATTCATAAAGTTCTACCCTTTAGAATCAGGTTATACTTGTGTGCATGCTCTGTGTCATTGTGCATGTGCACACTTTAATTTTCCTTTCCAGAGACTACATATATCAATATGGCACATTCATTCAAGCATACAATTCAGTCATAATCAAACAATCATTCATACCAAATAGGAAAATAACCAATATGAGTTAAATCATTTATTCAATCCTCATATTTCAATTCTGGGAAAAACTCTAGTTTTCTCATCATCTCAAATATTATTCCCTTGGTATATTTATCTATCCTGGTCTCACCTGCAATATTTATGAATCAATGGACACACTGTAATGAACTAATTCACTCCATTACACAAAGATCTCAGGACTTAAACAAGCCATGTGTCAACTTGTGCTACTCAAGAACACAAGTCATTCCTGCAGTGTTCTTGACCCCAATTTCCTAATCAGGTTTAAGTTAATAATAACTCTTTTGATTTTTCATGACTAAACCATTCAGTGATCCATTTCACTAACTAAAACATCCATATCATGGCATCTCATATTATTCAAAACCATACAGAGACAAGCAAGCAAA
Organism: Allium fistulosum; assembly: GCA_030737815.1. Taxonomy (NCBI): domain Eukaryota; kingdom Viridiplantae; phylum Streptophyta; class Magnoliopsida; order Asparagales; family Amaryllidaceae; genus Allium; species Allium fistulosum. The sequence goes on along the minus strand of CM060908.1, from coordinate 75,601,347 downwards.
CAACCATTGGTGACTAAATAAATAAGGTTTTGTATATATATATGTATACATTCTGGTATTTTAAAAAGGGGTTTAGGCAACTAACATTGGCTTATGGCTTCTGAGAGAGTTTTTCTTTTTGCAAACATTTGTGCTTGAGTTAAACTCAGAATGACCTGGTTTCACTGAATCACAAAATTTTGTTTGCTATGCATATGAACATGTATATATATTTTCATTGAATCAGGAGCATCAGCACATAGGCAACCCTATTGCACCCCTAATTCCTTTTTGTCTCAAGCCTCAGCACTTATACATGAGTATATTGCAGCTCAACATTATTTACATCTTTCTGGGTTGAGCCAAAACCAATACTACTTGCCTATTTTCAACATTTTATTTTCTGGGTATTTGTTTATGTTCCTAAACATTAACATATCAGAGATCTGGATTTATAAAACATATATGTATACTAACTACACATAAAACTTTCTTATAAATAAACAAGTAAAACAACCAAAGAGGATCAAAACATTTTCAGATTTAAATTCACAGATAAGCATTCATATATGAAAATACTCTTTTAAGAAAATTACTTATAACTGGCTGCCTACATTAGGACTTATTGCCTTAGATTTTTGAGTGAGTTTTCTCACCTAGCTCTCTTCTTTGCTTCCTTAATTAATTGATGAACTTCTGCCTTTAGCCTCAAGCTCTTTTCCTTCCCTTGCCTTATGATTTCTATGGTGTTGTTTCTTTTTTTTTCAAAGTTCTTTTCTGAGAAGGAGAGGAGGCTGCTGCATATACATGTATATATACAGGGTCTTCCTTAGGGTTTTGGGTATTGGCTAAAGCCATTTTTGCCCACCAGAAAAATCATGTTGTCTGCATTTTATTTAAACCCAAAGTTCTACCCTTCCCGGATTAATTTAGGTGAAGAGAAAAGTGGTTACATTCTTTTCAGAATTTTGCTTTTCAGAAAATACTTTTTCCTTTGTCTACAATCATGCCAAAAATGTGACTTGATTTTATTATTTATCAAATACTCTTTCTAATTCTGCCTATACCAAGCATTTCTCTGTTTTATCTTATTTTTCCTATTTTTAGCTTTCATGTAAATGGTATGTACCTTCTTTATTTATTTACAAGAGGACTACTCCTTTTTATATCTTCAGTTTTTCTTTCTTCCTATATACTAAAATATGTCTGTATATTTTATCTTACTAATTTGAACTCTAGTATTTTATTAACACATATATATATTTATATAAGTCTTACTGAAATAATTAGCACACCCATATATATATATATTTACACCTCATTCTGTATTGACACACACATGCACATGTGTACTCAGAAATATTCAGTAGCATCCATATATGTATATTTACTTATGCATTCAGCTTTTAAGGATTTAATCTATATATATATATATATATATTCCCATACATATCAATATGTATTTATTCTTAGAATTCAGGGATTTTAGCTTTAGTTCATGTGCATTTCCTGTGCACACATGTACACACATACTGATACACTATCAAGCTATATCACTCCCCTTTCAAAATTAATTCAAAAATTATTTTGAATTCACTTATATTTTTCAGAATAGATTCCTAAAAATCTTGGGTCATTACATACACCCCTCCTTTTAGAAATTGTGTCCCACAATTTTCCTAAGCTTAAAATAAATTTTAAACTTAATTCAGAGAACAAATACATTCTCAACCAAATAAATTTTTAGTTCTATGATAACTAAAAACATATGCATCTAACAAAAGAAAACAATCAAAAATCAGAATTACCTTTAATATGAAAATAGCTTAGGATAATTCATCCTAACTTTGTCCTCTAATTCCCATGTGCAATCACTAGGATCAAGACTCCACTGTACCTTCACAAGCTTCAGAGATTTATTTCTCAACTTCTTCACATCTTTTGCCAAAATTCCCACTGGATCCTTTTCATAAATCAAATTAGAATTTATCTGCACTTGGGTTGGGGTCTCAAGAATTTCTGCCTTGTCATGGACCCACCTTCTAAATTGTGATACATGAAAAACATCATGTATACCTTGCATGTTTTCTGGTAATTCCAACTTATATGCCAAGGGACCAATTCTCTCCAGAATTTTGTATGGTCCAATATATCTTGGGGTTAATTTGCCTTGTTTTCCAAACCTCAGCACATTTTTCATAGGTGAGATTTTGATGAAAACAAAATTTCCCACTTCATATTCTACCTGCCTTCTTCTCATGTCTGCAAATTTCTTTTGCCTATCTTGAGCTGCTGCCATTCTTCTTCTTATCAACTCAATTTTCTCCTTAGTTTCTCGTATGTACTCAGGTCCTAAAATAGACCTTTCTCCTGCTTCTACCCAACAAACAGGTGACAAACAGGGTTTACCATATAAGGCTTCAAATGGAGCCATTCCTATGGTGCTTTGGTAGCTGTTGTTGTATGTAAATTCAACTAGATGAAGATAATCTTCCCAGTTGCCCCCAAAATCCAGTATACATGCCCTCAACATGTCCTCCAAAACTTTGTTTACTACCTCAGTCTGCCCATCTGATTGAGGATGGTAGGCAGTACTTAAACATAGTTCACTTTCCATTGCTTCTTGAAAGCTTCTCCAGAATTTTGAAGTGAAGATGGTATCCCTATCACTCACAATGGTTTTGGGAATGCCATGTAACTTTACCATTTCCTTTATAAAAATTTGAGCTAATTTTGGTGCTGTTCTTTCTGACTTGACTGGGATGAAGTGTGCTACCTTGGTTAGCCTATCAACTATCACCCATATACTTGTATTACCTCTCTTAGATCTAGGCAGTCCATCTATGAAGTCCATAGATATGTCTTCCCACTTCCACTGTGGTACACTAAGAGACTGCATCAACCCTGATGGCCTTTGGGTTTCAGCCTTGACTTGTTGGCAAGTCATACATTTGGCAATGTATTTAGCTATATCAGATTTCATCCCCTTCCACCAGAAGTCTCTTTTCAAATTTTGGTACATTTTTGTGTTGCCTGGGTGTATGGAGTATTTACTTCTGTGATATTCATTCAATATCTCTTTCTTCAATTCTGTGTCCTCTGGTACACATATCCTATTTTGGTATCTCATATAACCATTTTTATCAATATGGTGATTCATCACTTCCTCCCCACTTGAGAGGAGCACTTTCTTCTCTAACAAGTTGGCATCCTGTTCTTGCATCTTTCCTACCTTCAGAATTAAATCTGGTTGGAGTGTCATTAAACTTAACTTCCCTTTATCTTCTTGTGCACCATGCATCTGCTCATCCATGTGCACACAACCATTCTCCCCAATTTCTAACTCAGTTAGCAAAGACAAGTCTTTAAATTCTTCTATCATCATCATAGCCAATTTAGCATGCTGTCTACTTAGAGCATCTGCAACTTTGTTTACTTTGCCTGGTGTATAGAGTATGTCAAAGTCATAAGCAGCTAAGAACTCCACCCATCTATGTTGCCTCATGTTCAAATCTTTTTGTGAAAATAAATATTTCAGAGACTTGTGGTCAGTGTACAGTTCAAACTTTGTGCCTAACAAATAATGCCTCCAAAGTTTTAAAGCATAGATCACAGCTGCTAATTCGAGATCATGTGTGGCATACCTTACTTCATGGGGTTTAAGTTGTCTGGATGCATATGCAATGACTTGGCCTTGTTGCATCAACACTGCACCCAAGCCAAATCCACTAGCATCAGTGTATACCACTAGTTCTTCATTTCCATATGGTACCTTTAAAATTGGAGCATTCACCAATGCCTCCTTCAACTGTTCAAAAGACTTCTCACATTTTTCTGACCAAACAAAAGCTTGGTTCTTCCTGGTTAGGTTAGTGAGTGGTGTAGAGATTTTTGAAAAATCTTTTATAAACCTCCTATAATACCCTGCCATCCCCATAAATGACCTCAATTCACTCACAGTGCTTGGCCTCTTCCATGCTTGAATAGCCACTACTTTATTGGGGTTCACAGAAATTCCTTGAGCAGATATAACATGGCCAAGGAAATGTACTTCCTCTTTCCAAAATACACATTTTGAAAATTTTGCCTTTAAATCTTTTTCCCTTAACCTAGACAAAACCAGGTGCAAATGATGCTTATGTTCTTCCACTGTTTTGGAATAAATCAAAATGTCATCAATAAAAATAAGCACAAACTTGTCTAAATAATCTCTAAAGGTTCTGTTCATTAGATCTACAAAGTATGATGGTGCATTGGTCAAACCAAATGGCATAACCAAAAATTCATACAACCCATACCTAGTGTTAAAGGCAGTGTACTTGATGCTTGATTTTTCCACCTTCATTTGATGAAAACCAGATGCTAAGTCTAGTCTAGAAAACACTTTTGCCCCTGCTAATTGATCAAAAAGATCATCTATTCTTGGCAATGGGTATTTATTTTTAATAGTTACCTTGTTTAATTCTCTATAATCTATACAGAGTCTTAAGGAGCCATCTTGTTTCTTAACAAATACCACTGGTGCTCCCCAGCAAGAATTACTTGGTCTTATAAAACCCTTTTCTTCCAGTTCTTCTAACTGTTTCTTTAATTCCTTTAGTTCATTTGGCCCCATTCTAGTTGGCTTTTTAATCACTGGGCTTGCTCTTGGAACTAGATTGATTTGGAACTCTACTGGTCTATGGTGTGGAACACCCTTGACCTCACCAAACACATCCAAATATTCATTGACTATGGGAATTTCTTCAATGGTTAGTTCACTAGAATCTTTTTCTGAGTCAACTAAATGATATAGTTTTCCTTCCTTAGCTACTTCACATAAAACTGTGATTTTCTGACCTCTAGAATTTTGCAAAGATATGGTGGATGAGTCTAAACTAATTATGGCTTTAAATTGCCTTAACCAGTCTACCCCCAATATAACACCTATATTTGGGTAATTCAAAACATATAAATTGGAAATAAAAATATTTCCTCCTATGTTTAATTCCACATCCACACAAATCATATTTAAAACACTAGAACTCCCCAGTGGACTTTGTATATGCAATGGGGTTTCAACCAATATGCAATTTAGTTTTAGCATTTTAACGAGTTCATAAGAAATTAAAGAGTGAGTTGCCCCAGTATCATATACTACTACTATGGGTATGGCACAAATAAGTAATGTACCTTCCACTTGGCTATGGTTTTCAGTGTTAATCTCCACTGTGGCTTTGCCTTTTCCTTCCAAATTTGCCAATTTTCCTTGCTGTTTGTACTCAGGACAATTCCTCTTCATATGCCCCTCTTTCCCACATAGATAGCACTTGAAAGCTCCTCCTTTCAATTCTGGACATCTTGGTTTGATATGTCCTTCTTTTCCACACTGATGGCACACAATTTTCTTCTTGGTTTCCTTAGCTTTGACATCTCCAGTGCCTTTGTTACTGGCCTCTTCCTTCTTCTTATCATAAGGGTGATACCTCCCCTTACTCTTCTTGGTATTATTGTTCTTAAAATTTCTGAACTTCTCCCTTTCCTTGTCATGCTGTTCCAACCTCAAAGCTAAGTATATCACATGGTCAAAAGTCCTGTCTGCATAGGGTAACATGGCTCTGCTAACTCCTGGGTTCAACCCTTTTATGTACCTATCATTTTTGGATGCCTCATCTGCCACAAGCATTGCTCCATATGTGGAAAGCCCCTCAAACTTTTGAGTGTATTCTGTGACAGTCATGGTTCCTTGTCTAAGTCTAATAAATTCTTCTAGCGAGGTAGTCTTTGCTGATGCTGGTACAAACCTTGCTTCCAACATCTCTTTGAATTGATTCCAAGTGATTTCATTCTCATTCCTTCCTGCAATGATTACTTCCCACCAGGCTAAAGCTACTCCTTTCAGCTGTCTTGAAGCCACTTGCCTCTTTCTTTGATCATTAAGTTGCATGTCATTGAAAATTCTTTCCAATGTTCTCAACCATGTTTGAATTTCCATGATACTCTCTGTCCCTTCAAAGCTTTTGCCTCCTAAATGAGTATATGTCTTAAGTAATTTTGAGAGTTCTTCATAGGGATTTTCTTGCCTTTGTCCTGCCCCATCCCTAAATGCTCTCACCAAGTCTTGCAGATTGACCATTGGTGGTGCATGGGAAGATCCTGCTCCCTGATTTGGTGGTCTCCCTACCATAGTTTGCTAATAATAATTTACATAGCTGGTTAGTTTGATTGGTAATTTTATTATTTCAGTGGTTTTTTTTTCACACTGAAAACGTTGATATATATATTTAGTTCCTTTAAATTTTATTTCTATCTAAGAACTTGATCATTACTTCTACTATGTTGAATAACATAGCTCTGATACCAACTGAAATGACCCTCCTATTTCTACCCTAATTTCATAAGGATTTTTTTTTTCCATCAAAGGGAATTTAAATCACGTAGAAATCAAAATGCCTTACAAGCTATTGACATAGCCACTTATTTCTTTTCTAAATAGGCAAATTAGGCAAAATCAGCAGTTCAGACGTCTAAATTCTTATGACAGGCGTCTAAACTTAATTACAGACGTCTATCTAATTATGACAGACGGCTCAGAGATCAAAAATTGGAAACAGAGAGAAAAAGACATTTTGAACTGAATTCAGACATCTAATTATTTTGTGACAGACGTCTACATTTAACCTTAGACGTCTAAATTATTTAGACTGTCGTCTAAGTTTAATCTCAAACGTCTAAATTATTAAGACTGACGTCTAAATTCGATTTCTATGTACATGCATATGCACATTCAATTTATATGTGTCTGGATGTCCATTTACACTTTTAAGTTCGATTTAAACTTCCTTAGAACTATCGGAGATGATATATAGATTGATCATTTATTACAATTATATTTTCCAGGGTCATTTTCTTTTTCCAATAAACCAAAATATATCCAGGATCAAAACAATTAACCAATATAAATATATCAGTACTTTCACAAAGATAAGCACATACATGTGAGGATGTATATGCCTCTCTTGTTTAAATCAGAGTTCTGGAAAACAAGAGGAGATTGGATTGATTGGATTTAATCAATCCACACATAGTACAGTGTTATATGCAATAAAAATTCCATTCATGTTTGATTTTCTTCTTATAAAATCTGTTTGGAATTTAAAATGCATTTGGTTAAAATCTAAATGAAAATTCAGATTCCTATTACAGATACAAAGGAAAAAAAGTGTGTTAGTGTTTGCACAAAACATGTTTATGTGTATATATCTGCAACTATTTGGGTCTGGCTTTCAATTCCCTTATTACAGATCCTTCCTTTATTTAAAAATAAGACATGAAACATTTGTATGAAACAAGTTAGATTATGGGAACCTTGCAGTCATATAAAAACATTCAACCTATGCCTATTATCTTTTGTATACACTTACCATGTTTGAAGGATAAAACCATTTAATTTTTCTGAGAATCAACTATCCAGATTTCCCAAAACTTAAATCCTTTCTAAAGACTCAAAATTGACTAATACATTTTTAAAATGTAATCATTCAGTTTTCAACATGGTATTCTTACTAAATCCACTTACAATATTTTGATTAACTTCTTTAATATCAGATATTAACTAGATTCATAAATTCCAGATACAAGTCAATCTCTTAATAAAATACTTAACAAAATATCAATCCCATATTCAACACTTAATACAAGTGACAATTTAAATCATTAATACATGCGGATTTTATCATTTTTGCTCTTATCTAACTAAGTTTAGCATGCTATAATCCTCTTCTCAAAGCCTTGCTCCTACTCCTACTTAGTTGCTGCAATCCCTAAAAAAGCATTTGAAGCTGCCTCATTTTAAATGAGACACCCCAGATGCCATTAGCACACTAGGGTCAGACACATGTCTGGTATGAGAAAATTCACCAAAGCAATTAGTTAATCAGGTTAAAATCAAATTAAATACATATTCATAAAGTTCTACCCTTTAGAATCAGGTTATACTTGTGTGCATGCTCTGTGTCATTGTGCATGTGCACACTTTAATTTTCCTTTCCAAAGACTACATATATCAATATGGCACATTCATTCAAGCATACAATTCAGTCATAATCAAACAATCATTCATACCAAATAGGAAAATAACCAATATGAGTTAAATCATTTATTCAATCCTCATATTTCAATTCTGGGAAAAACTCTAGTTTTCTCATCATCTCAAATATTATTCCCTTGGTATATTTATCTATCCTGGTCTCACCTACAATATTTATGAATCAATGGACACACTGTAATGAACTAATTCACTCCATTACACAAAGATCTCAGGACTTAAACAAGCCATGTGTCAACTTGTGCTACTCAAGAACACAAGTCATTCCTGCAGTGTTCTTGACCCCAATTTCCTAATCAGGTTTAAGTTAATAATAACTCTTTTGATTTTTCATGACTAAACCATTCAGTGATCCATTTCACTAACTAAAACATCCATATCATGGCATCTCATATTATTCAAAACCATACAGAGACAAGCAAGCAAACAACCATTGGTGACTAAATAAATAAGGTTCTGTATATATATATGTATACATTCTGGTATTTTAAAAAGGGGTTTAGGCAACTAACATTGGCTTATGGCTTCTGAGAGAGTTTTTCTTTTTGCAAACATTTGTGCTTGAGTTAAACTCAGAATGACCTGGTTTCACTGAATCACAAAATTTTGTTTGCTATGCATATGAACATGTATATATATTTTCATTGAATCAGGAGCATCAGCACATAGGCAACCCTATTGCACCCCTAATTCCTTTTTGTCTCAAGCCTCAGCACTAATACATGAGTATATTGCAGCTCAACATTATTTACATCTTTCTGGGTTGAGCCAAAACCAATACTACTTGCCTATTTTCAACATTTTATTTTCTGGGTATTTGTTTATGTTCCTAAACATTAACATATCAGAGATCTGGATTTATAAAACATATATGTATACTAACTACACATAAAACTTTCTTATAAATAAACAAGTAAAACAACCAAAGAGGATCAAAACATTTTCAGATTTAAATTCACAAATAAGCATTCATATATGAAAATACTCTTTTAAGAAAATTACTTATAACTGGCTGCCTACATTAGGACTTATTGCCTTAGATTTTTGAGTGAGTTTTCTCACCTAGCTCTCTTCTTTGCTTCCTTAATTAATTGATGAACTTCTGCCTTTAGCCTCAAGCTCTTTTCCTTCCCTTGCCTTATGATTTCTATGGTGTTGTTTCTTTTTTTTTTCAAAGTTCTTTTCTAAGAAGGAGAGGAGGCTGCTGCATATACATGTATATATACAGGGTCTTCCTTAGGGTTTTGGGTATTGGCTAAAGCCATTTTTGCCCACCAGAAAAATCATGTTGTCTGCATTTTATTTAAACCCAAAGTTCTACCCTTCCCGGCTTAATTTAGGTGAAGAGAAAAGTGGTTACATTATTTTCAGAATTTTGCTTTTCAGAAAATACTTTTTCCTTTGTCTACAATCATGCCAAAAATGTGACTTGATTTTATTATTTATCAAATACTCTTTCTAATTCTGCCTATACCAAGCATTTCTCTGTTTTATCTTATTTTTCCTATTTTTAGCTTTCATGTAAATGGTATGTACCTTCTTTATTTATTTACAAGAGGACTACTCCTTTTTATATCTTCAGTTTTTCTTTCTTCCTATATACTAAAATATGTCTGTATATTTTATCTTACTAATTTGAACTCTAGTATTTTATTAACACATATATATATATATATTTATATAAGTCTTACTGAAATAATTAGCACACCCATATATATATATATATATTTACACCTCATTCTGTATTGACACACACATGCACATGTATACTCAAAAATATTCAGTAGCATCCATATATGTATATTTACTTATGCATTCAGCTTTTAAGGATTTAATCTATATATATATATATTCCCATACATATCAATATGTATTTATTCTTAGAATTCAGGGATTTTAGCTTTAGTTCATGTGCATTTCCTGTGCACACATGTACACACATACTGATACACTATCAAGCTATATCACTCCCCTTTCAAAATTAATTCAAAAATTATTTTGAATTCACTTATATTTTTCAGAATAGATTCCTAAAAATCTTGGGTCATTACAGTAAACCGAGATGTAAAAGTATTATTCACACCAGGCTTTATGTCCGACTCGAAGTTTTTGTTTCCCCTTAAACTCTCGGGTGCTCAAAATTAATTTGAGTAGGCTGAGGGTTTATGTTTTTAGGTTTTTGAAATTTTGGCGAATAAAGCTTGCAAAGACGAGCAGGTGGTTGACGGATAACTAATTAGGAGTTACAGTTTCATTTTTTTAAATTCTACTGTGTATATTAAATCAGATATGACTATATTGACTCTGATCATCCAAGGGGGCATCGTCATATGTCGCTCTTGGCGTATTATTGTAATTATGATTGATCTTTACCTGGGAAATGATTATAGGATTATGTAACTGGGATATGAATTTGTTTTGAAATGTTATCAGTAAAATGTGTTTTTGGAAATCTGTGATTTTGTTCGTATTCAATTGCTTCTAATATTATGGATACCATTAGCATTACTGTATTTTGTTACCAAAAGTTAATACCATGGACGACTACAGCATCTGTAGTGCTTAGCTTTTGGCCTCTAGATACGGGATGTTACAACTTGGTATTAGAGATAGGTTTACGAAAAACTTTAACTAAAAATGGGTTTTTAAAACATAATCCTAAAGAATTAGAGTAAGATTGGGGTATGGGATAACGCTATAGTTGCGTACTTGTATTTTTTATATATAAGTATGCGCTTTATCTCCAGTCTCCTATCTTTGTTAGGTTATTTTTTTGTATCTCATAAGGTTTGAATACAGATATGGATTATAGAAGAGGAAGAGTTAACCTAGGAGGGGAAGGCATTGATGGGAATGCCAAGCCTAATGCGAGAAGAGGTCAAGGTCAAGCACAAGAAGAGAATGTGGGTGCTGGAGTCCCGTAAGTTGGAATGGAAGCTATGTATCAGTTCTTCGTGAACATGGTGCAAGCGGCTGTTGCTGTTGGAGTAGTGGGAGGAGGAGTTCTGGGAGCTCCAGTTGTCAACGACTATGCTAAGTTGAGTGGAGACTACACTAAACTCGGAGGGAAGCCATTTATTGGAACCGAGGATGCCATTGAGGTGGAAAATTAGTTGTTGCACTGCGAAAGGATTTTTGCAGATTTGGGGCTCAATGATGAGCATAAGAGGAGGTTGGCGTCCAGACAGCTTCGGGGAGCAGCTTTGTTCTGGTGGAATAGTGTGACTGTGGCAGTGGATGAGGGGACTATGACCTAGGAAGATTTCAAGGGAAAGTTCCAAGAGAGGTTCATGTCTGCAATAGCACAGTAGCTCTGATCAGAAAGTTTGTTGAATTAGAGAAGGGGGAGATGTCTGTTTTGGTGTATGCTAGGAGGTTTGAGGAGTTGGCTAGATATGGGTATGCTTCAATGGATACAGTAATGAAGAGGAATGAGAAGTTTATCAAGGGGTTGAAGCCTGAGTTAGCCAGGGCTACATTACCTCATATTAGAGATCCTTCTGATTTTGTAGTAGAGATGGCCTTAAGGCATGAGGAGATGCTTGATTCTCTAGAAAAGAATAAGGCTAAAGAAGTCCAGATCGGGCAGGGTCAGAAGAGGAAGTTCTTTCCTAAGAAAGGTGCTCAAAAGGGTGGAGCAGCTAAGAAAGGGAAGTCTGAGATTATCTGTTTTAACTGCAACAAGAATGGGCATTTTGCTAATGAGTGTCGTGCTGGAAAGGCAAAGAAGGTGGCAGGGAAGAAGAATGTCATGTGCTTCAACTACGAACAGATTGGCCACTATAAGAGCCAGTGCAAGGTGCCCGCTAAGGATGGAAAGGGCAAAGTGTATGCATTAAAGCCTGATACTTCGAAGCTAACAACTTAGGAGAAGGAAAGGCAGTTTTAGGAGGTACGCTTCAGATTCATGATATGTCTGTTAGCGTTCTATTTGATACCGGTGCATCGCTTTCTTTTATATCTATATGTTTGATAGATAAGCTTAACCTAGAACCTACATATTTAGTTACTTCCTTATGGGTTGCGAATCCAATAGGAGGGTATACAACTCTAGGGTTTAGGTGTGACCAGTTAGAGTTTGACCTATTAGGTCATACTTTTGTTTGCAGTTTTCATGTGTTTGATTTTGTGGGGTTTGGAATCATTCTTGGTATGGATTGGTTAAGTGAGTATGATGCTAGGATATTTTGCCAGGATAGGAAAATATCGCTTAGACACCCTAATTGTAGCTACCAGATTGTTTATACCATGGAAGGTTCTAATGGTGAGGTGAATGCTTTGTTGGGTGTTATGGAATTGGATGATGAGTTAAATCGAGTTTTCGTGGTTAGAGAATTCGTAGATGTGTTTGAGCCTTTAGTAGGATTGCTACCGAAATGAGCTATTGAGTTTCAGATAGATTTGGTTCCGGGGGCAGAACCAGTGCGTAGGCCGCCAAACAAGATGACCCCTATAGAGATAAGGGAGTTGAAGGTGTAGTTGTTGGATTTATAAGGCAAGAATTTTATCAAGCCGAGTAGTTCGTCTTGGGAGGCAGCTGCAGTGTTTACTAAGAAGCGGGACGGATCGTTGAGGCTATGTATCGATTATCATAAGTTGAATGAGATGACGATAAAGAATCGATATCCGTTGTTGAGGATTGACGATTTATTCGACCAGTTGAGTGGGGCCAAGATGTTCTCGCAGTTGAATTTGGCGACAGGTTTCCATCAGCTCAGAGTAGCAGAGGATAGTATACCTTTGACGGCGTTTAGAACCAGATATGGGTCATATGAATGGTTAGTTATGCCATTCAGACTGACTAATGCGCCAGCTTTCTTTGTGGATTTAATGAACCGTGTTTTCCGAGAGCACTTGGATAGGTTCGTATTGGTTTTCATAGATGGTATCTTGATATACTCTAAGGATGAAAGAGAGCATGAAGTTCATCTCAGAGTAGTGCTTGAGACGCTGAGGTAGCATCAGCTAAAGGCAAAGTTTTCGAAGTGTCATTTCTAGAAGAAAGAAGTGAAGTTTATTAGTCATGTAGTCTCAAAGAAAGGGTTCTTAGTAGATCCGACCAAGATTGAAGCGGTGAATAGTTGGAAGAGACCCGAGACAGTGATGGAGATAAAGAGTTTCCTTGGGTTAGCTGGTTATTATCGGAGGTTCATTAAGGATTTTTCATGGATAGCGGCACCAATGACCAAGCTAACGAGAAAGGATGTAAAATTTGTGTGGACCGATAAGTGTGAGGAAGCATTCCAAAGTTTTAAACACTTATTGACCTATGCACCGGTATTGGTTGTTCCAGAAGGGAATCGGGATTTGGTGGTTTACACCGATGCGTGTGGAATAGGGTTGGAGCTATGCTAATGCAGAGAGGTAAAGTGATTTCCTATGCTTCTAGATAGCTTCGACCACATGAGGTTAGATATGCGACACATGATTTGGAATTGGCTGTAGTGATTTTTGCGTTGAAGGTGTGGAGACAATACCTTTTGGGAGAAAGGTTTGAGTTATATACCGATCATAAGTCGCTGAAGTATTTGTTCTCTCAGAAGGAGTTGAACATGAGACAACAAATGTGGTTAGAGTTTATCGCTGCTTATGATTTTGGGATTGAGTACACACCAGGGAAATGCAAAAAGGTTGCAGATGCACTTAGCAGGAAACATCAGAATGCAGTGTTGGCAATGATTGCTGAGTGGAAAGATTTGAAAGCATTGGCAGATTGCAGAGGGCAGTGGAGATCCAAGGCCGGGTCTAACGGATAAACTGTAGTGTTATCTTGTTTGGAAGTTTGACCAGTGATGGTCGAAAAGATTGCTTCTAAACAGGAAGAAGATCCGGTATTAGCTGAACGGATTAGGAAGTTAAGAGATGGAACCGAGAGCGATGACTTGAAAGATTTCATTCTTGACCCGAATGGGAGGTTGAGAAAGAAAGGAAGATTATGTGTTCCAAGTGTAGAAAACATAAGGAAATAAGTCTTGGAGGAATGCCATCGTTCGAAGTTCTTTATTCATCCAGAAGGTACTAAGATGTATCAGGATATGAAGAGGAGTTTCTTCTGGGAAGGTATGAAGCGGGATATTAGTTTATGGGTAAAGCAGTGCTTAAATTGCCAACAGGCAATGGCCGAACACCAAAAGGCAAGTGGATTGCTTCAGCCATTAGATATTCCGATATGGAAGTGGGATTCTATTTCCATGAATTTTATTGACGGGTTGCCAAGGTCGAACAGAGAAAATGAAAGTATATGGGTTATAAAGGACAGATTGACCAAGAGTGCCCATTTCATTCCAATTAAATCAACCAGAATGGCACTTGTATTAGCGAAGTTGTTTATGAAGAATGTGGTTAGACTACATGGAATTCCTAGTAGCATAGTTAGTGATAGAGATTCCTTATTCACTAGCGAGTTCTGTAAGAGTCTACAGGAAGTTTTGGGAACCAAGCTCAAGTTGAGTACCACTTACCATCCGCAGACAGATGGGCAAACATAAAGAGTTAACAAAGTCTTGGAAGATTTGTTAAGAGCTTGTGTTCTAGATTTTGGGGGGAAGACCATCTGCATTTAGTCGAGTTTTCGCATAACAAAAGCTATCAAACTAGTATTGGGATGGCACCATTTGAAGCTTTGTATGGAAGGCCATGCAAATATCCTGTATGTTAGTTAAAGACCGGGGATAGGTTGGTTCTTGGTCCAGGTTTTGGTTAGGGAAGCTGCAGAAAAGATTGAGGTCATTCGGGCTAGAATGAAGGAGGCTCGGTCTAGGTAGAAGAGTTATGCAGATAAGAGATGGAAAGATTTAGAGTTCTAAGTTGGAGATCAGGTTTTCGTCAAGGTGTCACTGATGAAGGGTGTGATCAGAATTAGAAGATCAGGAAAGTTGGCACCGAGATTCGTTGGACCTTTTCCTATTGCTTAGAGGATCGGGAAACTCGCATATAGAGTCGAGTTACCAATCAGTTTGGTAGGATTCCATGATGTTTTTCATGTTTCTCATCTCAGACAGTGTGTTAGGGGCTTGGAGACTACTATTGCACCGATTGTGCTAGAGGACTTAGTAGTAGAACCCAATTTGACTATAGTGAGGAAGCCTATATGTATTGTTGCGAGAGATGAGAAGAAACTTAGAACCAAGATGGTAGATTGGTCAAAGTCTAGTGGAGCAACGATGAAAGAGACTGTACTTGGGAGATTGAAAGCAGGATTAGAGATACTTATCCTGACTTGTTGATGGTATGTTTTACCTTTTTGATTGATTTGTTGTATACCTTATCGTAATTTCAAGGATGATATTCTTTAAGGACGGGAGTCTGTAACACCCCAGATTTTTGGTAATATTATTTAGGATATTTAATTAATGTGTTGATTAGAGGATTGAGATTTGATTTTATTTAAGGGGTAGCCATGCCATTTAACAATAAATTAAGAAAAGAATTAAAATAAAAAAGAGGAGGGGTAAAATAGGAAAGAGGCCATTCCTATATCCCTTAAACTTGGCCGTGTATTCTCCTATACACCTTCACATTTCATTTTCAAAATTTTCAAACTAAGGCCGGCCACCATTAACAAGGAAAAAGGGAAAGAAGATTAACAAAAGCTAAAGGAAAAGCTAATTTAAATCAAATCCATTCACATCTCAATCTCTATAATCTCTAAAGCTAAGGTGAATAATGTTTGCATCTCATATTTATTTGTTTTCAGTTTTAAGATGAAATCTGAAATATTTTGCATTGATTTGCCATGTTTTCGAATGATGGAATGATTATATATATCTGCCGATGAATTATGGTTGTTTATATTGAATTTATGATATGTTTTGAGATGAAAACCCTATAAAATGACATCCAAATGCCTTGCGAATTTTTATATAGACAAGAAATATTATTTTGGAGACGGGTTTCAATTTTCAGAATTTTCAAAATTTATGTGGAATTTATATGAATTTTCTAGTAATGAAAATGTTAATTTGGATTATAAATTATTTCGGTTAAATAATAAAAGAATTGGGTCTGAAATTTTTTATATGTTGGAAAACATATTAAAAGAAATTTTCTGGAATTTTTGTTGAATTTTCCTAAGTGTTTAATGGTTATATAAAATTAGTTAAGGTATGAGATTTAAATGTTTTATATAATTAAGGAAAGAGAAGGGGCTTTTTGCAAATAATTCAAATTTTTTAATTTTGGAAAATCGCCAGCATTTTTGAAAAAGTACAATGGCAACCAATCAGATTTAGAAAAACAAGGCAGGTTAGGTACAAAAGAAATAGTTTACAAGGACTAATCAACATGTTTTCACTATTTCGATGCTTTCGGCACCAGGTTCTGCCTCCTTACCTTCGCTTCCGAAGCAGTCGAAACCAGTGCACATATTATCAGGGAACTAGTACGTAGTGAATTGTATGTAGGCGAAAGGAATAGAGTCGAAACCAGGTATTCCGAAGGGGTTGGAGCTTTACTTTGGTTTTAAAGGAATATGCGCATGCTTGCTTTCGACTAAGATGCTTTCAACTTGGTCAGCTTTTGACTAGGTCAAATGGATTTAAAGAAATGGTTTCGATTGGGTTGCACTTTTGTGTTAAATGATTCATTTCGACTAAGTTGAAGCCTTTGACTGTCGCTTTCTACCTTTCGACTCAGATGGGTTTCGAAAGGGTTGCTTTGCTTTGTTTTAAAATATGGCCACCTCTTCAATGCTTTCGAAGGGATGGTTTCGACACAATCACTTCTTTACTTAGGAAATGGTTTCGAAACAGATGCTTTCAACTTAAATGTTTTAAAACCCTTTTTCTATGATTGAAGTAAAACCCAAATGGTTTCGAAAGAGACAGTTTTAAATAGTTTCAAAACAGATGCTTTCGACTTTAATGAGTTTCTAATCCTTTTGCTCTACTTGAAGGCAAATCCAAATAGTTTCGACCGAGACGATTTTCAAAGGTTTTGAAGGGATAAAGTTTTGAAAGGTTTCGAAAGGTTTCCACATGTTTTAAATTAAACCCAGGTGCTTTTGAAAGTAGGTTTTGACACATTCAAAAGGTTTTAATGAATGGTTTCGAAGGGGTGGTTCCCCAAGGCTGAAAGAAAAGGATTTTTCTATGTTTTTGAAAGGCAATATTAAAGGTTTTAAAGAGGGATGTCTAATGTTTTAAATCTTTTGAAGGAAAGGCTTTTAATGGTTTCGAAAGGGTCACTTTCAATGGTTTCGAAGGGGTTACCTTCAAGGGTTTCGAAAAGGTTGTTTAAAGGTTTTAAACAAAGGTTTCGATTGTATTAAATAGGCAATATAGCCTAAGTATTTTCAAGTTAAAAAGAGTTTTAACTTTCTTTGGAAGGATAGTTAATCCTCATTAAAATTTATCAACATTATTTTGAGTAAAGTATATATAACATGGAAAAATAGCTTAGAATAAAGCTAAGAATACATTTTCCTTGTATAAGTATGATTTAAAAGGTTAAATCATTTTGAAAAGGTATTTAAGGAAAAAGACAAAGGGTAGTTAACCCTATGAAAATAATTCGAATAGATAGTCCATTTGATTCGGACAGTTAGTCCAGTTTGCAGACAGTTAGTCCAGTTTGCGGGCAGTCAACCCAGATTTTGGATAGATAGTCCACTTATTACTTGTGGATAGATAGTTCATCAAGTTATCTGTTTTTAGCATAATGGACATTGCTATTACTATTATTGTCATTATAATCAATTTGATTTACCAGTTTGGTTACAGGAAAGGATTTGCAAAATATATGTTTTAAAGAGGATATTAGTGAGGGGAAACCCGTTCCGCTAAGCGGCACAGTTTCACTTAATATCAGTAAACCGAGATGTAACAGTATTATTCACACCAGGCTTTATGTCTGACTCAAAGTTTTTGTTTCTCCTTAAACTCTCGGGTGCTCAAAATTGATTTGAGTAGGCTGAGGGTTGAGGTTTTCAGGTTTTTGAAATTTTGGCTAATAAAGCTTCCGGAGACGAGCTGGTGGTTGACGGATAGCTAATTAGGAGTTACAGTTTCATTTTTTAATTCCGCTTTGTATATTAAATCAGATATGACTATATTGACTCTGATCATCCAAGGGGGATCATCATACGTCGCTCTTGGTGTATTATTGTAATTATAATTGATCTTTACCTGGGAAACGATTATAGGATTATGTAACTGGTATATGAATTTGTTTTGAAATGTAATCGGTAAAATGTGTTTTTGAAAATATGTGATTTTGTTCGTATTCAAGTGCTTCTGATATTATGGATACCATTAACATTACCGTATTTTGTCACCAGAAGTTAATACTATGGATGACTACAACATTTATAGCGCTTAGCTTTTGGATTCTAGATACAGGATGTTACATTTTCCAAAATTCTATTTTTGTGCTTTAATAATTATTTATTAATCCTGTGACATCCCGGAATTTCTGGCAATATCAATTTAATAATCTGCATTTAAAATTAAATTGATTTGATAAATTCTTGTTGATAAATTTAGAATTGATATAATAATCTTCTTTTAAATAAATATTTAACTGATAACTGATCTTTTAAAAAGCTAAATTATTTTCTATTTATAATGAATATAAATTTATATATATTGTAAATAGATGAGCTTAGTTTGAATCTAATAAATAAATAAAGCTTGTTTTCTAATTCTAATATATTTGTGGTAATTTGGAAATTAGGATTTAATATAGAATATATAGTTTTAAAATAGTTAAGGTAAATGTTTAGTTGATTTAAATTTATAGCTTAGCTTAAGTTTAAGGTTAATAAAAAGGGTTGGTTTTAAAATATGGTTTAATAAATATGAGACATTTATTCATTTAAATAATAATAGGAAGTTATAATCTCTTTTATAATTATTTAATTTGACAAATTATTGTTTTCAAAATACATTTATTAATGTATTGTTATATATGTAAATATAAATAGATTTAAATTAGAAGTGTTATTTTCAAATTAAATATCTTGTTATATATATATATATATATGTATAAGCTTCTATTTGTATATATATATATACATAGTTTTGTTTCATTTTCTCTAAAATGAAATTCATAAATATAAATAATAAATATATATAGGAAAATAAAATTAAGTATTTGAGTTAGAAAATCGAAGAAGGAAATAAACTAAGTATAAAAGTAAACTCATCACCTAAATTCTAACTATATGTTAGTAAACTATAAATATGCTTATTTATATTTCAAAGATAAGAGCAAAGCAAAAGGAAACATGTTTGTAAAATAATATGCAGGCAAGAAAATAAGGATAAATAACATATAAAAGCTTCCAGGCAAAGGAAGGTAACCTGTAAGTATGCAAGCTAGAACATAGTGATAATAAAATATGCTCCTGGCAAAGTAAATAAAGTATACAACATAACTAAAAATAACTTTCTATCTTTGTACAAAAGCATGTTGCAGGCATAACAGAGTAAGGTAAAGATATGAACTATCTTTGTGTACAATATGGTTCAGAGAAACATAAGTATAAAAAAAGAAAATATATACAAAGTCAAGTACATTCGAAATTTAAAATAAGGGAATGGGTAGACATAAAGGACGTGGGCATTAAATGTTGAAACATCTTTAGTACACCAGCATATTTCATTTCAGCCTCCAAGAGATAAAAATCTCTGACCCAAATTCAATAAAGCTTACCAGTGAAGTAATAACCTGTAAACATTTTCCTATATCAATCTATCTCCTCTCGTGTATAAGGAGACTTAACCTTTCCAGTAAACACATTAAAACTGAAGCAAGCATTATCATTTACAAACTGAAAACATTTTACAACTTCCTCAAGTAAAAACAACAAATTTAAAGAAGAGCAAGTCTGCATCTTTTCTAACAAGGACATTAGCAACTCAAAGTTTTGAAAGTTTTAAAAGCAAAGCATTTTCTTCCAATCTGGAAATTATCTAAAGCAAGCATGCATGTCGTTTTCAAGTTTTCATGGGCAAGAAGCATTTCAGTTTCAAACATAAGCAAGCATCCCAGTTTCAAGTTTCAAAACAGATTTCAAAGTAAAGGTTCTGTTCTCATTTATTTCAGGTGAGTAACATTTTAAAATTTAAAAACTATAGTAAGTAGATGTTTGCTTGCTTCTGAAGCTCTGTGATGGATGATACTTTTTTATGCTTATATAAGTGTTAACTCTGTGATTTGAATATATGTGTGCATGCATATCTGATGTGTACATCTGTGGCACTTAACACCTCCGTTCTAATTTTCCTAGATAAGTTTGTTTCCAAAATTCTTTATCTCGTGATCTAGGCTCTGTTATGTGTTGAAATACAAATGAAGTATGAATGTTTCCCCATAAATGTTAGTTTAAATATATATAATTAGTTAAAATGACTGGGTATTGTTCAGGAAATAAGAAAACTCAGTGAAACCTTAAATTTAGTCAAAAATTATTCGTCGTAGATTTTAGTTTCAGGTGCATGAATCAAAAGCAAAAACTAAAACTTGATTTTTAAAACAGAAATGGGAATTTTTAATGGAGAAATAAAGGAGCAGTTTACTGTTGAACAAAAATCATTCTTTTGTAAAATTCTGTTGATCTAATAACTTTTTGATGCTGAAATTTGTTGTGGAGTTAAAATCATTGATTAGTGGATATAGGAAAAATATTGGAAAAATTTTCTACTACAAGAATTTGTAACTCGAATGGGATTTAGGGTTTAAGAATGGTTTTGGATGAGGCTCAGTGTTTCGATTCGTTTGTCCCCTTCGATTGATCGAGTTCAACGAAACTCGAGGGGATGGTAGTAGAGATGTTGAGGAAGACGTGGCCGAAATTTCAAGGGTGTTGGTGGTCGGACGATCGTGGGCGAGGCGTTGACAGGCTTTCAAGGGAGGGTTCTGTTTTGTTCCAGGTTTTGGACGATTCTTCTCGAATTCGAATGTGAGTGTTGAAACACGATCTGATGATCGTGGAGCGATGCGTGAGTGAGTGTGGGTGCGCCAAGTTCATCGATGATGATCGGAAACTGTTGTGATGTCGGTGCACGTGCACGTGCATTCTGGTGCTTGGATATACTATTGCCTGGGGAGAAGCAGGGGAAGTTGCGTGATACTCGAGAAATCGCGTGTTTTACTCGAAGTGATTTCGGGAATATTGGGTGATGGGCTCGAGTGAATTGGGTTGCTCGAAATTGTAGTTGGTTACAGGTTTTTTGTAAAGTCCTGTCACTGTTGTTTCTTTTTGATAAAACTGAAATTTTAAACAAAGTTAAATAAGTTTAAAGTCGGGTTTCAGAATGAATCTGATTCTGGTTTTAAAATAAATGAGTTTTTTGTTAAACAACTTTAAAAATAGTTAAAGTATATTTTAGAAAAATGATTTGAATTTAAAAGTGAATTTGGAATTGAAAACTATTGTAAACTTCTTTTATAAAACAAGTGTGTTTTTAACATGTGACATAAAGATTGTGGAATCTGTTTCTTTTTAAAACTTTGTTAAGTTAAATTTGTAGTTATTTTGAATCTTAAATTGAAATGGAATTTAAAAGTAAATTCAAAGGTAAAATGTTTTAAAATGATAATTAAGTCATTAATAGGAAGAAATGATTTATCTTAAAATAATTAGATTAAAATGATTTATAATTAGATAAGTTAATAAATTAATGATTTAGTATTAATAAATTAAGTAATTAAGGATTAAGTGATTAAGTAAAGGATAAATAAAGATCATTAATTTGATAAGTTAAGATTGAAATTAGTGATTAAGAATCAATTAATCAAGTAATTAAAAGTTAATTAAGTTACAGTTAGAACTTAAATTAATTTAATAATTACCGGTTAATTAATGGGTTATTAAAGATAAATTAACTTGTAATCAAAAATGATTTATCTAAGTTTAATTACGTAAAGAGAAGAAATTAAAGAATTATTAATAGTTAATGAGGATTATTAACTTGAGATTTTTAAACAATTAATTTAAGATAATCATTTGTAAAATTGATTTAGTAAAATTACTTAATAAAAGTAATTAAGAAATTAATGACTTATTGTAATTAATGGAGTTTATGTGATTTGTTTAAGTTAATTAATTTAGTTTAATTAATTTAAATTTATCATTGGATGATTTGATAAGTAATTGCTTAAATATAATAAATGAAGTATAAATACATAGTAAAGTAATTAATGGTAATTACTATATGTAATTAATTGAAGATGATTTAGTATGATAGTAATTTGGATTAAATTACTTTGTAAAATTAATCAAGGGATTAATTGAGATAATTAATTAAGGAGTAATTAATTTATTAAGTGAAGTAATTAAGGGTAGTTAATTACTGAATGGAATTAATCGAGACTGATTAATAAATGTGGTTTAGTAAAGATTAATTACTTAATGTAATTAATTTAAATGGAATAATTAAATCAAAATGTAATTAAGGATCATGAATGTGTATGATTAATGATGTAATTAAGAATTGATTCATTAAAACTAATTAATCAATAATAAGTGATTTTGAGTAATTAATTAATTGTAATTAATTAAGGATAAATGTAATTAATTATGGTTAATTAATAAAAAGAGTAATTAAAGGTTAATTACTGTTTTTGGTTAAAGATAATTAATTTGTGAAATTAATTGGAAGATAATTACTTGAATGTAATTAAAGGATAATTAATCCAGGATGATTAATTAAGATGGAAATCTAGAGAATGATTAATTAATTGATTTGTAATTAATTAATGGTTAAGTAAGCAGGATTTATAGAATGAAGAAATTAATTTAATTTACTTTAAATTAATTAGAGATAAGAAATTAATTTAATTCATTTTAAATTAATTTTAAATGATGTGTTTATGAATCATTGCTTATGTATTGATGGATGATATTGATTTCCTTGAATGGTTTGAATTCTCTGATAGGAGATAGTTAATGCTGTGTGATATGGATTGTCCATTATGTGATATTGTAGATTATCTATCTGTGATATTGTGAACTATCTATCTGTGTGTATATAGATAATTAAAATGAATTGTTTAAACTTTAAAACAACTTGACCTTAAAAGACACGGTTTGGATTTCGATGAGACCGGGATCGGGTTTCCGTATACCGGGATTCTAGGTCTGGAGACCCGAATACCACATCGATCCAAAATAACGATAGGTCGTGAATCTCAAGTGAAGATGAAGATTCAGAGTGCAAGGGTTATTGTCGTTAACTCTGAGGGTGATTCCAAAATGAGTGTAACGAGATAATGCCTTCGGTTTCGTTCGAACCCGGAACGAACTTGTATGGATTGAATGCTTTCATAACATCGTCAGGCGGATGATGAGCATTCTAAGTGATGAGTTCTGATAAAGGTAATCGTGACCTCAAGCCTCATCAACCGGGAATGGCTAAAACAGGGGAGGTGCAGCAAGGCTTCGTGGGTCGCACCCACTTGAGAGCGAGATATACCCCTGTCTAGATGTCCCTTTTATTTTCGGCTGTGTGGGCAGTTTTGAGCTCCAACTGCCGGGGTTGTCTTGTTTGGGACTGTCCAGTAAGGGATGGTTCCGGCCTTGTGTTGCAGGGAACTTAGGGTGGGTTCTCGGTATGGTGATCTAGGCCACGTACTGTGACGGGCGGTACCCCAGTAGCCCTGCCATTGTATGGAATCCAAAATCCAATAAGTGCCATCGGATTTGATTGTAAACCTAGTATGCTGGAATTTAATCATGTAACAATTTCAGATATTTTCTATTTACTTGAAAACCCTAGACCTATTATAATATAACTGGATTTCCTATCAAATGTTTTGGTTAGCGTAAGGTAAAAACATTTCCATGTTTATGTGTGGGATGTCTTACGTGATACCTTTTGTTTTCAAAGGATTTTCAAAGTTAAGCAACTTTAACCTGTTACTCATACCAGACCCATGTCTGACCCGGAGTTTATTTCCTGTTTTTCTTAAACTCTCGGGTACCCAAATTTTTACGGGTAGCCAAGGGATTCAGGTTAGCTTTGACGAATTGTGGAGGAGCAATGGAGCAGGAGGCTTCAGCGTTATAGATATGTATAGTGTTCCGCTGTGTTGGTATCTCTGTGTTGTATTTGTATTGTATCGAGTTGTATTAACTAGACATGTGTTTATAACTGTCTAGTATGTGTTGTATTATCTGTGTAACTCTGATGTATATGATGTTATGTATTCTCTTATGTGATATATTATATTTTATTCGTTCCGCTGTTGAGATTCTGATGTTGTTTCTTCTTCTTCTTTATCTTTTCTATTTCTCACCCCTTTCTTTCTTAAAAACGGCGTGATTTTCCGGTAGTGGAAAGTTGGGTCGTCACAATCCTTTCAAGTCACTTAATTTACGAGGTGTTACATTCTTCCTTCCTTAAAAGAATTTCGTCCCCGAAATTCCTCAAGGACTGAATCATGTAACAAAACGTGCAACCTTTCTAAGCGATCAAACCAATTATTTTGCAACCATTTTTGTAGCTAATCGTATACAGGTGCATAGTGTATCACAATCCATATGATATATATGCAAAAAAATACTAAATCGGCACCTATGAATGCATTATTTTTAAAATAATTTGGAAAATATGGTGCAAACAACTTATATATATATACTGGCATTTTAATATGTACGCAAGTTTTTTAAAATTCAAAAATCCTTTTTCACACAATAATTTCCCACACTTTTATAAATATTAGTATGGTTCAACCAATTTTGCATTCAGTCCCTACCATCCTATACCTAACATATAATTTCTAACATTCAAAATTTTGAAAATCCAGGTTTTCTAAATCTACGCTCTTATGTTAAAAAAGGAATTTAGATGGAGAATTCCATATTTCCATCATTCTCATGTGTACTCATTCCGCTATACTTTAGAACCTTCTCTTTTTCCCTCAAATCTTTTCCAACTTTTCCAAGTAAAGTTCACATAAGAAAGTTTATTTTTAAATTTTAAAACGGTAGTATTTTCTAAACAAGTTTTGTTTAAATATCAACAAGGTATGAAAAAAGAAATTACAAAGCTAAAACAACTTTTTCCCTTGTCATTGTCTATGCTTTACATACTGTTACTCCTGCTAAACTGTAAAATTCATATTTGCTAACTCGTTGACTTTCCTTACGCTAAGCATGTTGTATATTTAAAATAATTTTATATTAAATTATGAAATAGTTGGAAAATCTATAGTTGATCTCACTTGATAAACACTTTGAGCTTTTCGCTCTTTTTATGCTTTTCAATCAACACAGATTGCTGATCCTTGTCCGTTCAACCATTGATAACGACAATATTCTCCTCTATTTTCTTGCTCCACCCTTCTTTTGTTTTTGGAAGATGGCTAACACTCTATGTCTTTATGAGTTAACACACACACAGATATATATATATATATAATATCTTCCATTGGCATTTTGAGAGGAGTATATTCTTTATGCTTTGAAGCCTTTTGTTTCCATGGGAAGTAGATTTTCCTGCTTCATTTAATTTCCACCTTTTGGAATAAAGACCTTTTTGATATTTTGAGGATAATACTTTGCTTCATTTTCAAATTCTTATGCCCTTTGTGCTTATCGTATTAATCCTATGACACAAATCAAAATGAAAGATTATTCCCTTAGCTTTGGAGTCGATTGTTATCCTCATCTTTCCAACTTTCTTTTTTGTTTTCTTCGAGTCAACTACATCGCCTCTTCCAATTCCCAAGCCATCGCAAAGAGTGGACTCTCTCTAATATTGTAACATCCCACTATTTTGGACCATTCAAATCGACAATAAATCCACACATGTCAGACTTGAATACTTCAAAATAGTGGATTGTCAAGGAAATTTGGAGCAAATAAAATCAAACATATAATCACAGACACAGAATATCAGAATAACTCGCAGCAGAAATAAATTACCATAGTAGTTCATGAAGCTACTATATACATGCTCTCAAAACATATACAAAATCTCATAGTCTAAAATAGGTACAATAGAAGTCTGGATACAAAAGTCACTAATACAGAAGCAATACCGAATAGGAAAAAACTGGAATAGTAATTATATCCTATTTTATTTTACATATAACTATTTATAGAAAAATATATTAAAAATAGTTAAAAATTATTTTAAATATATTTTATATTATAATTATATTATAAAAAATATATAAAAATCATACAATATTCAACCAATATTCCTAACAATAAAAAATTCAAAAATTCAAATTATATAAAGCTTTTAATATATTAAATGCGTACCTTTTTCTGATCCTATTTTACCAATTATATCTGAATTATGTATTGCTGTGAAGCACGTGTTGGCTATTTCCCTATCTGAATCATTTCACTTGATGATGTGTTTGAGTCATCTGGTGTTGCGGTATAGGCTCTTCTCTGTTTTCTAGATGAATCGGTGTTTGGTGTGGTTTTAGTTTCTCGGGATGCGGACAGTCTCGTTTTAAGTAACCAGGTTCATCACGGTTACAACATTTGATGTCATTTCCGCTTCCGCTTCCGTTTTCAGGATTTTGTTTTCTTTTCTTTTAAAATTGTTCATCTTCCTATATTTTAGGAATTTTATGAATTTCCTTATCATGAAAGCAATTTCTTCATCATTATCACTATCTGAATCCAGATTATTCGTCATTGCATTGAATGCTATGGATTTCTTCTCTATTGCTTTGTTTCTCTTCTGCCCTGCATTTGTACCTCCAAAGTCATTAAATTGCCAATTAATTTTTCAATCTTTAGTTTGCTAATATCATTAGCCTCTACTATTGCAAGAGACTTTTGGTCCCATTCAGGAGTAAGTGAATTGAGGATTTTTCTAACTTGGTCTTCCTTAGAGAAACTTTTACCCAATGCAATAAGTGACTGTACTATATCTTGAAATCTACTATATATATAAATTATGGACTCGTTTTAAATAATTGAAACTGGTTTGTTAACATGGAAATCTTGATCTGTTTAACCTTACTTGTGCCTTCATGCGTAACTTGAAAAGTTCTCTAAATTTCAAATGCAGACTTACATATTGATACTCTATTAAATTCATTTCTATCTAGTGAATAGAATAGTATATTCATGGCCTTAGAGTTACTTTATGCAGTTGCCTTTTATTCAGCAGTCCATTGCGCAAATCTAGTCTCAGGTTCAGTGTTCTCAGTTTATGTGATATTCCAAGTGTCCAATCTAATTGATTGTAAATAGATTTTCATTCTACATGACCAATATGTGTAGCCACTGCCTTTAAAAAGTGGTTGTCTAGTAGTAGATTGTCTTTCAACAAATGATTTACTAACAAGTCTATTAACCGTGTTACTAATGTTACTATTACGAATGTTGGTAGCCATTTAAACTTTTCAAAAACCAGATTATGAACACTTTGAAAAGCAATGCTCTGATACCAAATGTAAGATTGCAGAATGGGAATCTTAAGGCTAAAATAACACTAGAGGGGGTGAATTGTGTTTTCTGATTTATATGAATCTTTTTGAAATCTTTTGAAATTATACTTAGAATTATGCTATTATTAATCATAGAAACAATCACAGAATCAAAACACAGATAAAAGTAAATGCACCAAAAGTAAAAGGAAAGAACACACCAGGATTTTATACTTGTTCGAAGTTACCCTACATCCAGTCCCACACAATTCTTTGTACGGATTTCTTTTCAACCAGTAAATGCAAAAACAATCTTGATTTCAAGGCCACGAGACACACCATCCAGAATCCCGATCTCTGGGTAGAGTCACTTAATTTTTAGGCTACAAGCACACCCACTAGATTTACGGGCTACTAAGCACACCCAATTGATTTACGAGCTACTGTCTTACCCACAAGTAAGGTTTGATTGATAGAGTTTTACAGATTCATATCTTCAATCTTGATTACAGATGATCCTATAACTCTTGAATAGCACTTTGATCTTTATTGGAGTGAGAGAGATGATAGAAGTTAGAAAGCAAATGATAGAGAATCGAACTAATGGTGATTGAGTTTGATTCTGGTTGAAATTCGACAAAGTATGATTAAATTTTTGTTTAGAAAATAAAAGAAGATAAGGAGGAGAGAAGAAGAATGAAAAATGATGATAAAATTTGTTGGGAAGCCAGGTATTTATAGAGGAATAATGGTCATGTCCGTTCGTGAAGAGATACGATGAATAGACACTTCTTTTGGAATTTGATTTTTGAACATCATAGGTAGTATGTCGACATATAGGGGTAGAGTATGTCGACATACTCTTTGTAATTTTGAAAAAACTTTAAAATATTATTTTGAAAATGTATTGTTGTAAAATAATTTGATACTTTGTAAACATGCTTAAATATAATTTATACACTTTTAAATCATAAAAAAACTTGAGTAATATTTTATGATAAGATTTTTGAAAAATAAACCAATATAAATCAAAATTTAATAAAAACAATAACTTAGCAAAATATCAAAAACTTAAAATAATATTTATAAGTATAAGAAATTGAAAACTATTTAAAAGTTGTTTTGAAAAGAATATTTAAAAACTTATTTAAAATAGAGAGAGATCAAGTGCTATCAGAATTTCAACATAAACCTATGACTCTATAACTTATCTGGAATATCTTGAAATCTTGAACTCTTCAATACTCATGAGTCTTCATTCTCTAGCGTTGAGTCTCTATACCAACATATTGAATCTCTTCAATCTTTACTTGATACTATACAGTCTTCTTAAATCATTACCTGTCTAATATCCTGCACTATGTACTGTATACCTTGATAAAACATTAGTATTGATATTTTATATGATTTCCTAAAGTTGTTGTCATCAAAACTAATATCTCAGGTACTAGTAGGACAACCCTTCATTATTACCCCCTGGAGTCCGATAGTTGATAAAGCTAAGGAACATATTCTATCTATTCCGGCATGGGCTCATTTCACTCATATTCCTTCTATGATGCAGCCCATGATTGGGTTAAATTGGTTAGCGAGTGTTGTTGGAAAACTATTAGATGCTAATATTATTGCCAAAAACAAGCCCGTGTATGCGAAGGTTCTCATTGAAGTTACCATAGAAAAAACCTCTTCCCTCCAAGATTCATGTTCGTATTGTTGAGGGTCATGTTTCAATTGTTGATGTCTATTACAGTTAGAAACCAGATTTTTGTTCGTCTTGTCACACATTTGGCCACCTTGTTGAAGCCGGCTCTCTAAAGTCTGACGCAATTCCTATTCAACTATCACTTAGGATCTTACTCCCTCGCCCTCCTGTCATGAAGTGAGTTCCGAAAGATTGCCATGCAACTGTGCTTTCTTCTCTTGAGATCGTGGCTCTGGTCAATGATGTTTGCTCTGTTGACATTATTGACGACAGTTGACGGTTATTTCAGATCTGGTTCTTCCTTCCTCGGAGGACATCTTCTAGGCCTCGTTTAAGCAGGCTTGTATTCACGAGTCTTCTGAAATGAGATTTGACTATAAGAGTGGTAGGTTTTGTAAGTATATTGGTGGAGATGAGAAGAAAGGTAGCTATACTATCATGTTGAGGGTGAATGCCTTGCTCTATCGTTTCTTGGGTAGTTAGGTAACTTGAATCGATATGTTCTATCAGATGCCAATTAGATAGGAAATTCCTCTACTGCTCCGACTCTATGGATTTTGTTCCTACGTTAGCTTCTCCTTTCTCTGGGTATTATCATGTCATTGGGCTTGAATCTTTGGATGAGGGGAGTGGATCTTCCTTTATGGAGGAAGACTAGATTAGGTATTGTTGGTTAGTAGTTTGGCATTTTTTCCAAATTCCTATGCTTTATTATTTAGTTGTTCTGGTGCATGTACCAAACACCTGTTTCAAATTCATTTATATGTATGGATGACCCACAATAAATGTCGGCTAGCTTTGCTAAAAAATTATATATATATATATATATATATGTGTGTGTGTGTGTATTTAATAAAATATTAAATTATATTATTATTATTATATGTAGCTGCACTGATAAAGCGTATATTTAAAAATTGTTTTTTAACATAAATATTTACATGCATATAATAAAACTAATTTGTGGCAATATTATTGCCTATCAAAATCTTCACCTAACTATACACACACACACATACACACATACACATAATAAAATATTACACCGAGGATTATAAATTATCATCTAATAAAAACCATACCTTAATTCAAAAGCATTGAAGTACATCTTAAACAGACAAACTGCCCTTTGAAACTCTTTCCGATTCAACAAATTACTGGTCCTCGAACCGTTGACCTTCCGATATCGAATAGTGATAAGATCTAATTGATTTGAGTTTGTACTAATGGAGAGGCAAGGGTATAATTCAGCCACCAAGTAGGAAAGTGGATCCAACAAAAAGATCTAATTAGGGTTATGGGTGCTTAAATAGTGGATAGAAAGGAAAGAAAGTGGATCTAATCTCATACTCTTTCTCCTTCAATCTAAGCCAATCTAACCTTAAATGAGTCACCCCTAGCCTATGTTGTTGTCAAAATTACAAGTACTCATGATAGGTCTTAAACCCATTTAAGGCCTAAAATGAATATTTTGCATTTTAAATCGGATTAAAAAGTTTATCGATATCATATATCGATTAATGTATCTATAACTTTCATAAATACAGTTAATATTCATTTATCAAATCAAAATCAAATTTATAAATAATATTTCATAAATAATATTTTATTTAATTAATTTTTAACAATTAATTAAATCATTTTGGTCAAAGGAGAATTTATCGTTTCGGTTTTGTGACTCGTCAGGTGTAAATTTGGTCAGCAATTAATATCGAACTATTCGAATATCAATGTTCACATGTCACTTAATAGGTGGTGTAATATTTTGGTCAAATTTATTGCTTACTTGATTTCAGTAAAATCTAATTTACTTTGTTAAGCACTACCCGGTTGTGACTTTTATCTACACCAATTCTCTACGTCAAAACTATATCACTTTGGACTTATGAAATTTGGTTATGGTCAAAATTCCAATATTTTCCATATATAACTCTATAGTCCAAACACAGTCTTTAGTTCAATAATAAAAATTATTATTAACCAAAATGCTTTGTCCAGAGACTTTGACTTTGAGTTGACTTGAATTGACCGTAATACTAACCCCATATAAGTGAGGAGACGAGTCCTCTCTTGAATAGTGCTTCACTTCCAATACTTTCACTTGACCTAACTATAGTGACTTGATGGATTTCGTGCCATGATTTGACTATAATCAAAGCAGAGCTTTCATATTAAAGATTGACAGTATTCTCAAGTCAAGAGAACTGTGTAAATCAGCCATATCGATATTTTCTGTTTGACCTTAGTTGCATTAAGCAACAGAAAACTATCGAGTAAGTCGTTTCATAGTTATCCAATAACTATTAGTACGTAACCTCTCGATGCTTGTAGCAGTCATGAGTAATACACTGCCCAATAAATGAAGAGTGTTACGTACTCTAGTCTCAATGAATATATCGATATCCAGTCGCGATGCAACTTGGCTCGGAACATTTAAAACTATATATTTATTTTCATTGTAATAAATTATACACGATTACAACACTTTGTAACTACTATTACAAAATGTACAATTTATGGATTTTTTATTAAATATATTTTTAATTAAATTAGTTAATATAATGCATCATATCAAGTATATAATAGAATGAAAACACCTTTTATTTCGAATAAGATTGGTTATCGAGTTAGATATATGTAATAAATTACATAATTGCTCTTAAAACATATCCCTAACTCTATTGAGTATGCTACCACTCAGTAATGCACCTTATTTCTATTCAAGCTTAAAATAAATGCACCAACCTATAATGTCACAATCAATAATAGAAGAGGATTGAAACATCATTTTCAACAATGATCCTAGTAAGGACCCATGTGCAAAGCACTGGTTCCAACCTAGTACATGGGCAATTGAAGAATAAATTATTGTAATATGCACTCTAATTGCTCGTGATGATCACTTCTTGGGTCAAAGGAAATATTCTAAGTTTTATACGTTAGAGGAAAACATATTAACACAAAACCATTTGGTGATGTGAAGGGTGGTCATTTAGTATTTATGTAGGATATATTTTATAAACTGGCTGATGTGGGACTAATCTCAACATGCTTCCGCATTTGTGGCGTATCATGAACCAAACACATGGACATTTATATTGCGTGACGTGGGACAAGTGTGGTAGTTAAGCGCACACAATTAACCCTGCTCTGATACTATATTAGAAAACCATATATTGTCACAAAACCAATTGGTGATGTGAAGGGTGGCCACTTAGTATTTATGTATGATATATTTTATAAATTGGCCAATGTAGGAGTAATCTCAACATTATATACATGCATGAAAATTTACACATTGCAATATGAACTCTTTCTAAGGTCAACCTTTTTCCTTTTCTTTTTTCATCACAATCAATTGCTTTACCAAAAGCACTAAAGAAGTACACTTCAACTTCCACATCTTGAGTTTGAATTAACTCATGAGCTTTTACGGTTAGTCTGATTAAACAATGTTTCCTATATATTTGAAACCAGAAGACATATTGATAATGCTAGAATATGGCATGCTACTAATAATATGTGCAGAATACGAGAAGTACATAAAGATATCACAAGATCACTTCTTATAGCATTAACTTTCTATTTAAGAAATATTATAATGGATAGATTTTATGATTAAGTTTGAGAAAAGAAGCTTATCAGTTACAAATTTTCTTTCCACATACTCCTTATGCGTGTCCACTTTACATCAATCATTATAAAACATTAACTTTTGATTTGATATGGTGGGTTCAACTTGTAAAAAATCATGGGGATTTGTGATTTAATTCAATAAAGTAATTTCGTTTACTTACTCCAATATTAATATGATGAAGTAGTTTGTTAAGAGTAAAATGATAAACAAATCTCGGATCCTACATATTAGTTCAATGTGTGAAATAACTTTAGTTATTGCAAGCATTTAGGTATGGAATCATAAATGGTTCACAATACAACTGTTGCAAAGTAAGATCAGACTAAAAAGCAGTACCAAAAGTAGAAAAGAAAATGCACATGTATTTAATCATTGAACATGGGCACGTAAATAATGGACAAAACCATGAAAATAGGCACTACGTCTACACTTGCATCTAGAGAATATGTAATCACAAACCTTATATGCTGAAAAACAGCTCCAGTATTTTGAGAACCGGGCAATAAAAACCAAGCAGAATTAACATTTAAACACCGAGTTATTCAATGGTGCAAAACTGATATCATTGGTTATATCTTTAGTTCATCATCCCATCAAGGATTAACTATTAATAAGAAGAAATTAAAGTGAAACATTCTATAATAACCCGGAATTTCGAACGCTTCGTATTTAAATATTTAAATTATTTAAATATTTGAACCTTGGCTAAATATGATTAAATTGGATTTTCTACCTTGCTAACCCCATTTAATTAATCACTAATATAAGAAACTTGTTTTTGAAATATGTTTACAAAAATAAATATTAAAAGAAATATCGATAATGAAACTGAAAATCATTTTATCGTTAAACGGCTTTTTTCTCAATAAATTTTGTTTGAAATATTTGGGCCTGTCTAATATATTAATGTACCACTAAAAAATATTTTTGGGTTTATGGTTAACTAAATACATTTGATAATATCATGCTTGAAGTCATAGGAAGATATTTTGGTGGAGAAGCCTTAAGGGTAAAGTAAGAGGACATATTTTCTCCTTTGGCAAAAAGTAGAGCATATGAGACGGGAGGTGTGTTTTGATCAGCCAAAGGGGTTGGAAATGACCCTTTCAACCTTTATTATATCACTTGTAAATACCCTTTACCCGTTAGGAAAATAGGCTAAAGTTAAATCACAAATTCACATAAGCAAATTAACTTCTAGAATTGTATACTCCACTTCAAAAACTCATAATAAATTCCAAAATTTATCAAAATGCTCTTAAATTTTGACTTGGTAAACACTTCTCGTGATTATTACCCTTCTTATTAAGGGGATGTATTATACGACTTGGTAAGACCAGTTTCCTTGGTATCATTTTCCTGTTATTTGATACACACACACACACATATATATTTTGGGGATTTTAAAATTAAGATCATGATATTTAGTAATATTATATGAAGTATTCGATACCGATTTGAAAATTAATTTTGGCTAAACCCAAAGTATGGTTTGATATACCAAAGGTATACGTATATATTATTATTTTAAATGGTTTGAAATAAAACCTAGATGTTTAGTTATAAAGTTTCCTTCAAAGAAACTTTTGATAAAATGCAAATTAATTTGCTACAGAGTAGTTTTGGTAAATTGAATTTTGATATAAGATTTTCGTATAGAAAAGTTTTGTATGTACACTATGTTGGGAACCTGAGTGACAATGGCGTAGCATAAATAATTATGAAACATTTTCTTGTTTTCCCTCTTAGTAAAGAGGCATCTAATAAATAAGTGAAACTCTAATACGTTATTTTTTTGACGCATTTATCCTATATATTTAGGACAATGAGGTATGTTCATCATTTTATGATGTGTTTGTTTGGTAGTTTCATTTTCTGGAATGAAATAGATTCTTGGACGATTTTGGACAGTTTGAAACTTGTGGATCGTTATAAAACTTAAAGGTAAGTGTTTTATGAAATCTTTTATAAATAAAGTTATGTCTTTATAAAATGTTTATAGACTTGAGGTAATTTGGTATGTTTTATAAAATGCTTCATAAATGATTTTAATATTCGATGGTATACTATTTGTATAAATGAATATGATATATAAAGTAATTGGTTTAGCTAAAGAAACTAATGGAATGATAAAATATGCAAGTTGCATATAGAGCATTTTATTTGCATGATAGTTCTTGATCCACGATTCGAGTACATGGTTCCAAGATGATTTACACCGGTCCGAACTAGAATTTTTCACTCGATTCTTGATGGCGAACACTTGAAACAGATTCTAGATATGATACAGAAGTGTATTTATCATAGTATACAGTTATGTAAGGGAAACATATATTTCTAATCAACAAACCTCATTAAAGTTTTCACTAGAGAGATTAAGTGATCTATACTAGTGTAGAAGTGAAATTTATGTGATTGAGATTAGATTGGATATTGCGTATGGATGATCCATGCACATCGTACGGCTTAAGTATATGTATATTATGTATTATTGGCTTATGGAGAGTTAAGAGAGTGACTTTTTTTATTTTTTTTGGAGTAGCATGAATAACCATCTAAGTAATAACCTGAGGCTGTTGAGTGTAAGGAATGCTTAGTAAATTATTTATCATCCTTGGACGATGAAAGGGTTTTGAACCTAAGCAAATCATGAGCTTTGTTTACTAGCGATTTTAAATACTGTTGAGTATTATGTGTGCTTTTATTTTGTTAATTTGTCATGTTGGAATTTCGAGGATGAAATTGTTTTAAGTAGCGGAGAATGTAACGACCTGGAATTTCGAACGCTTCATATTTAAATATCTAAATTATTTAAATATTTGATTCTTGGTTAAATCTGATTAAATTCAATTTATAACCTTGTTGACCACTTTTAATTAGTAACAAATGATAAGAAACTTGTTTTTGATATGTGTTTATCTCAATAAATACTTTGAAGAAATATCGATAATGTGACCAAAAATTGTTTTATCCTTAAACGGTTTTTTCTCAAGAAATATTAGCAACTAAAAATATTTTGGGGTTTATGGTTAACTAAATACATTTGATGATGTCATGCACAAGGTCATTTGAAGATATTTTAGTGGAGAAGCCTTAAGGGTGAAGTAAGAGGAGATATTTTCTTTTTAGGTGGAAAGTAAAGCACATGAGAGGGCAGTGTGTTTTCACCAGCCAAAGGGTTTGTAAATGACCCATTCAACCTTCATTATATCACTTATAAATACCCCTTATCCCTTAGGAAAATGGGCTAAAGTTAAATCACAAATTCAAATAAAAATAATTTCCAGAATTGTATACTCTACTTCAAAAATTCATATAAGATCCAAAATTTACTATAACTCTCAAATTTTGACCAAAGACCCCAAATTAAACTTCCTATCCAAGGCTCTACCTCTATCAGTTGTTCCCATATGAAGAGTAAGGAGTTGCGACCTACATATTGCACGGAGGGATTGTCGTAACCTTTAGAGGCTTGGTTTTACGTATGGAAAATTCAAGCAGTACCGTGATCAGTTACTACAATATTACAACTTGGTATATGATGGCCAATTGTATGAAGTAGCCATGGATCGGTATTCGTGTATTCAAATGATATTGGATATAGTTAGGTGGAAACGAAAGAATGACTTGACAACGATGAAAGGTTGGAGCTTTCTTATTCTTTTCACTTTTAGTTCTTCTGGCAAGAAGAAGTCCTTTTCCTCCTTATCTATTGAATGTTCAATTTTTTTTTAGAAAGGATACATAACCAATGTGGTTATCTGTTCAGTAACGTAGAAGATAAATCTAAACTTCATTTACCTCAATCTTGAAAAATACCATGGTTCATTTCCATTTTTATACCTCTACCGTAGGAATATAGACTTTTAAGAGACGTTCCTATCATAAAGACCTAAAAAAGAGCTTCATGTATATTTAAGTGTTGTATGGTATATGATCGATTCTATTGTGACGACCCACCATTTTGGACGATTCAAGTCGACAATAAACCACACATGTCTGACTCAACCAGTCCAAAAGAATAGATTATCAATGGGTTTTATTCTAAAGAAATAAGATATAGAAGAATAAAAATACAGAATCTCGCAGCGGAATGACAAAATATAATAATAACATAAACAGTTCATTAAGCTGTTTAACAATATACAATAAATTCACTTTACAACATCACCAGAGTTATACATTCAACATATATAATAAAGTAATGCAGTGGAATAATATTAATAAATAGGGTCTTTAAACTCCATCTTCATCTTTAAGAA
This sequence comes from Allium fistulosum, assembly GCA_030737815.1. Lineage (NCBI taxonomy): Eukaryota > Viridiplantae > Streptophyta > Magnoliopsida > Asparagales > Amaryllidaceae > Allium > Allium fistulosum. The sequence goes on along the minus strand of CM060908.1, from coordinate 75,564,343 downwards.
ATAATATCTACGAAACACTGAAATACTCAGGCTGACCTAAGCATAATGAAAAACAATACACTCGAGTCAGAACTAAAAATCCTCATGTAAGTCAAATCAAAATCAAGTGAAACATATTTGCAATAACTTCATTTGTTTCAAATTCCATAAAGTTTTCACCATTTTCAATCCTCACTACAGAGTTTTCAATAAGTTAATCGACTACAAATCGGTTGAATATATTTCACAGTTTAAACAAAACTACAATGTTAATTATTCCAAATTATTTCAAATCATCGTAATAAATTCAGATTTTTGCATCAAATATTATTCAAATAATTTATTGTAGTTTCAGAGGATTTTACAACACTTTATAGATTTCAAAATTCGACAATCCTAATCAAGCGTATCAAAATCATTTAATGGTTGGATTTCAAACATCGATCTTCTTACAAACACTTCCTTTTATACTTTAAAATTATTAAAAAAAATTGTAAACCTTTTATTACTCTTTAGGAAAAATATATATTATTATTAAAAATTAGAATTTAAATTTTATAAATAAACTTCAAGTTATTTTCAGAAACTAAATTCCAGTTTATCAAAATCTTCAAATTTCACCAAATGGCTATACAATCACAACAATCACATTTCTGCAAAAGCAGTCGGCAATGCATCCAACAATTCGCATATCAAATAGGATGTCCAAAGTTCCATACCCAAATTCAATGTACAGATGATCAATCGTATCAATAATGATAATAACATAGTGGTAATATGGATATATCGAAATCATTAAACAACAAAACAATCAATCACAAATATCATCCATCGCAATATCAACCAACATCCAAAACAACCAATTCATTTGTGTCACAACAATCAACAACTATCAATGTCGGGTGTTTAAAAGTGATATGAATTTCAATTATCAACATCAATTTTAAATATCAAATTAAATGTCAGTTTAACTATCATATTAAATGTCACAAATTTAACTATCAGATTTACTGTCAATTCCTATTGTCAATTTTCCGGTCGAATTTAACTAATAAATTTGATTATCAGTTTAATGGTCAAATTAAATGTCGATCTAAATTCGGTCAATTCAAAATCAATAAATTCAATTTTCAGTCAATTAAATTTTCAATTAGTAATCAATATAAATTCTCCCTTCGTTAATTTGTTTAATAACAGTAGGAAATTTAGTACTTCGTGAATGGGTTTAACAACTCACCTTTATTTGAAACTAAATTTTTTAAGCATATTGAAAATTTAATTGATTGGAAATTGAATTTATTGAATTTGAATTGACAGAATTTAGATCGACATTTAATCTGACCCTGAAAATTAAATTTAGGGGAAATTAATTTAAAGGACAAAAATTTGTATATTTTTAGCCTGAAGGACACGACCTTAATATTTTAAGCTCAAGGACAAACATTCTCCTAAAAGTTATTCATAAGGACAAACATTCTTTCAAAATTATTCATAAGGACAAACATTCTTCCAAAACTGATACCGAACTAAAAAATGATACCTAAAAACTGCTACCGATAACTACAAACTGATACCTAAAAACTGTAAAAACTGATACCTAAAGAAAGTTGTCCTTTGGGCTAAAATACTGAAGGTCTGTCCTTGAGGCTAAAATGATGAGAAATTTTGTCCTTGACAATAATTTCCTGTTAAATTTATTAGTTAAATTCGACCTGAAAATTGACAATAGGGATTGATAGTAAATCTAATAGTTAAATTTATGACATTTAATCTGATAGTTAAATTGACATTTAATTTGATATTTAAAATTGATGTTGATAATTGAAATTTCATATCACTTTTAAACACCCGACATCGATAGCTGTTGATTGTTGTGATATGGATGAATTGGTTTTTTGGACGTTGGTTGATATTGCGATGGATGATATTTGTGATTGATTGTTTTGTTGTTTAGTGATTTCTATATATCCATATTACCACCCTATTATTATCACTATTGATACGATTGATCATCTGTACATTGAATTTGGGTATGGAACTTTGGACATCCTATTTGATATGTGAATTGTTGGATGGATTGTTGACTGCTTTTGCAGAAATGTGATTTTTGTGATTGTGTAGCCGTTTGGTGAAATTTGAAGATTTTGATAAACTGGAATTTAGTTTCTGAAAATAACTTGAAATTTATTTATAAAATTTAAATTCTAATTTTTCATAATAATATATATTTTTCCTAAAGAGTAATAAAAGGTTTACAAATTTTTTTATTACTTCAAAGAATAAAAGGAAGTGTTTGTAAGAAGATCGATGTTTGAAATCTAACCATTAAATGATTTTGATACGTTTGATTTGGATTATCGAATTTTGAAATCTGTAAAGTGTTTAAAATCCTCTGAAACTGCAATAAATTATTTGAATAATATTTGATGCAAGAAATCTGAATTTATTTCGATGATTTAAAATAACTTGGTATATTTAAACATTGAAGTTTTGTTTAAACTGTGAAATATATTGAGTTGATTAACTTATTGAAAACTCTATAGTGAGGATTGAAAATGGTGAAAACTTTATGGAAATTTGAAACATATGAAGTTATTGCAAATATGTTTCACTTGATTTTGATTTGACTTACATGAGGATTTTTAGCTCTAACTCGAGTGTATTGTTTTTCATTATGCTCGGGTCGGCCTAGGTATTTCAGTGTTTCAAATATATTATTTCTTGAAGATGGAGTTCGAAGACCGTATTTATTAATATTATTCCGCTATATTACTTTATTATATCTGTTGAATGTATAACTCTGGTGATGTTGTAAAGTGAATTTATTGTATATTGTTAAATAGCTTCATGAACTGTTTATGTTATTATTATATTTTGTCATTCCGCTGCGAGATTCTATATTTTTATTCTTCTGTCTCTTATTTCTTTAGAATAAAACCCCATTGATAATATGTTTTTTTGGACTGGTTGAGTCAGACATGTGTGGTTTATTGTCGATTTGAATCGTCCAAAATAGCGGGTTGTCATATCTATTCTGAAACATTGAACAGCATATAGCAACTTCATAGTGATAAGTTGTTATCCAGTCTTTTGACCAGGCAATATCTGGACAGACGAGACGAATTGAACTTGGGATTAAGGAAGGAAACCCAAAGAGATGACTCAAGAGTCTAGAAACCAAGCACAAAAAAGTCATGAGACAAAGGCAAACCATCTAAAAAAATAGAAGTGCGGATCCACCAGAGTGATGGATCAGTACCGATCCAACATCATGGATCGGTACCGATCCAGGTTTCTCCAACCAATGGAGCACAATTTTTTCCTACACACTATGCTTGATGTTAGAAGCCTACTCCAAGTTTTATTTTGTTATTTCCATGCGATCCTGTATCGATCTCCATGAGCACTCAAAGTCAGCAACCATACTTCTCTATAGATCCACCATTTGAACTCAAAAACAAGCTGATATCAGTGCAAACAACTATGGAATCACAAAGCCAACCACAAGTTGATCCAATATAATGAGTTTAGGACAGCCAGTTTGGCCAACTCATAGATCAGTATTGATCTAAGCCCATGGATTGGTACCGATCCACACAAGTTGTTAAGGTGTTCACCTACTTCTGTGGAGAAACGGCCTATGGCATGAAAAACGATGTGGAGATCTTCTTAGTGAGATTTTAGGCTTCCTAACTCTATAAATATTGGGGCAGTGCTCATTTCTAAGGATCTTTTGGCTTTGGCTTTTCCTAACTCTAATTTCTTGTACTCGTCAGATTTATATCGATCCGTAAGAACGAGTTCCTGTTATCCAGTGATCTAATCAATAAAATCGCTTAGGTCAAGATTAGCTGATCCACTATAAATTGTTATGTGTTCTTTTCTACTTGCTTTTCATTTAAATTTCTTCACTTTTTATTCTCGACTTAATCTTCTGAGTGTTTGTGCCATTTTTTGTTCAAACATAAATCATAGGTTAGTTGTAATATTTCTAATAACATCGTATGGTCAGCATTTGAACAGTTGTGTAGTTAAACCCCTATGTAAAGGTATATGTGTAAATAATTTTGAACAATATTGATATTAATTACAAAGAAATACGCAATGTTGGTAAGTTTGAAATTAGATAACTTATTTCAGTAAGTAGCCTGAGCTTCAAGTTGAATTTCATTTAAAAATTGAGTGAACAACCAAGTAGTTTACAGCCCTTTAACCTGAAAATTGTAGTAATGTTATCTTGTTTTAATTCCACTACGTATCCTTAAGTGCAACCTGAAGAATTCACCATGTAGTGCATAGCCTAGAAAGTTAAGGCATGTCAATAAGAAAATGCAACAACGTAGGGTGAATGATGGAATAATATGTGGATAATGCATAGAAATCAACAGCAAAAATTGAAGTTACCTGAATGTAAAACCCTTACAAAACTCTGATTCTATGGTTATAATCATGTAGACGAGTGCGTAGTCCAAAAATGTTAGGCCCCACTTGGTTTGTCCATTATTGTTTTGTGTTTACGTCAAAATAAACATGCACACGACACATGTATTTTTGGAAAACAACCAATTTGAAAAATGAAGTTAACATATAAAATAAAGAACAATTTTTTTTTTCATATTTTGAGAAATAACAAAAGAATGGAAAAAATTCATCCCCTCCGCCATGTTATGGAATTTATACTAGAGATCACACTAACCCAAACCCCAAAGCAAGCGGAAAACGAGATCGTTGTAAGAGGTGCAAAAACAACATATCAATATCTCAATCCTAATCTCAATTCAGTTCAAGTAAAACCAATCACAATCACCAAACAAGCAACAAAACCAAAAAATATAACGAAAACTAAATCACACACGAGATTTATAGTGGTTTCACTAACGTCCTGTTAGTGTACATCCACTTGGAGAGAGCTCTTATTACCACAATGAGAAGAGTATAAGAGATTGAATACAATGATCACTATATTCTAGAATATGATTTTGTGGAGATTTGAATTAAAGAAAACTAAGTATTGATAAACCCTTGGATAAACCCTTGCTTTGATTAGGAGTTACGATTAGGATTAACCCTACTTTGAATTCTGAAAATAGCTTGTATAGCGAACCTCATTTCATTGGAAAATACCCGATTTTCCTTTTGAGGCCCTCACAAACATAACATACTAGTCCAGGCAAAATAGCGATGCAAAAGCGGGTCAAATGTCAGGCAAAACCCCTCGGACGTCTGGCCCAAAAAAATCCATTGTGCATGTTACAAGCGCCCAAACATCTGACCCCTTTTATTAGACATCTAGCGCAAATCTCAGATTGCAGTTTTCCTATTCTCAAACGTCTGGCAAGACCTCCTAGATGTCTGAGAGAATTATCGGATGACAGAAAACCTTTTGTCGGACGTTTTAGAATTCCTGCCAGACATCTGACTTCATATGCTTCCTTTTTTGAATCTCCCAGCATTAAAAAGCGATAACTTGAGCATTTGTGCTCCGATTCTTATGCCATTTTCACCGTTATTAAGCTATTCTCAACCTCTTCAATTCTACATATAGTGTCGCCAAAATTCAACACTCCACCTCAACATTATATCCATCTCCTTAGAATAATCGATAGTACCAAACTATCTCCACCTCTACCAAACAAGCTTGAATATTTTCACAACGAGCTCCGGAAAAGCCTCCACCCATTGCAATCCATTAATGAGCTCTGGCAAAGCCACCACTCGCTAAGGAAGCATTGAAAATACCCAAATCTAAAACCATCTTAACAAAAGACAGAAGTACTTAGGAGTGCAACGTAAGTACATACCAAGAAGATAGAACCACAATCTCTCACTGATACTCCTCCTCATCATCAACCAAGCTACTCCTCCAACCGTGCCACCCTGTGGCACTTTGGACTTCAATAAGCGAATCAAGTTTCAACAATGCTCAAACTTCCCAACTGACAATGCTTTGGTGAACATATCCGTCGCGTTATCCTTTGTGTGCAGTTTCCAAAGATATACGTGCTTATCTTCATCCATGGCTACTAAAAATGACTCTCTCACTTCAATATGCTTAGTCCGTGCGCTAAATGCCAAATTCTCTGCCAAGTGAATAGCACTTTAGCTGTCACATTGGACATCAATACTATCATGTTCGAATCTCATGTCACACAACAATCGCCTCAAGTAAAGTGCCTCTTTTGCCACCTCCACTGCGGCTATCAACTCCGCCTCTGTAGTGAATAAGGCAACTATGGTTTGCAACCTCGATCTCCAACTTATGGTCATACCACCAAGTGTGAAGACATATTTGAAAGTTGATTTCCTCTGATCCCTTTCATCGGCATAGTACGAATCACAATAACCAACCAACTTGCAATTCACCCTTCACTATCGCCAAAAAGAAGACCATAACATGATGTACCTCTAAGGTATCACAAAATAGCCTTCACTACTTCCCAATGCGATTTTCCTGGATTAACCAAATACCCACTAACCATCCCAACGACATTTACAATATTGGGCCTCTATACACCATGGCACATATTAAACTTCCAACCTCACTTGCATATGGCACCTTTACTATATAAGCCCTGTCTTTCTCCAAGGTAGGTAATCCCTTACTCGAAAGCTTCATATGTGAAGGTAAAGTGTATTTAACGTCTTTGCATTCTCCATGCAGAACCAGCAAAGCAGTCTCAATGTACTCTTTCTGAGTAAATTTCAACTCAAAACGCTTTCGATTCCTTACTATTTTAATGCCCAATACCTTCTTTTCCTCTCCAAGATCTTTCATTCCGAGTTCCGATTTTAAACTCAATTTTAACTTGTTGATTTCATTCTTATCTTTTAAAGCAATGAGCATGTTGTCCCCATACAAGAGTAAATACATCCAACAATCATTTTCCAAATTCTTGAAATAAACACACGCATCCTTGATGCTTCTATCAAAACCATTTTCAGGCATAAAATGATCAAATATCTTGTATCATTGTCTAGGTGATTACTTTAAATCATATATTGATTTCTATAACTTGCAAACTAAATTTGACTTACCATCTACGACAAAACCTTCCAATTGCTCCATGTAGATGTCTTCATTCAAGTCACCATGCAAGAAGGTGGTTTTTATATCAAGTTGCTCGAATTCCAAGTCCTAAATAACAACTATAGCAAGTAATATCCGGATTGAAGTATGTCTCACAACATGTTTGAAAATCTCATCATACTCCTTTCCCTTTCTTTGTGCAAACCCCTTCGCCATTAATCTAGCTTTGCATCTCCCATCATCCTTCACCTCGTATATCTATTTGCACCCAATTGTATGGTTTCCTTTAAGAAGTGGAACAAAATCCCAAGTTTGATTCTTCAACAACGATTGCATCTCTTCCTCCATGGCATAAATCCACTTCGGGCTATCACTCGAATCCATGACGTCATTAAGAACCATCGGCTCATCCTGGACTACATGAAGAGCATACTCTAGATTGTCCGAAACTTTGAGGTAGTTGCAATTACCATATCTCTCAGGTGGCCTTATAGCACGACGACCATCCCAATTCGCAATACTATCACCCAAACTCCTTTCGGCTCCACCTTGAACCGAATCCTCTCTAGAATCGCATACATCACCAATACTACTAGAGGAACCATGTGGACTATGTGATGTTACATCAAATGCTTCCTCCTCACAAGCATCTCCAACAACTCTACTCCTTGGACGAAAGATAGGAACAACTTTCTGTTTCTTTTATTCACCATAAACCAGGTCCAGAACATCCAATGAGCTCTCATTCTCCTTGAAAAAAGCCGACTCATTAAAAGTAACATGACGAGAATTCACAACCTTCTTCATTTTCGCATTCCATATCCAATAGCCTTTTACACCGTTCGTATAGCCAAGCAAGACCCTTTTGAAAGCTCTAGGCTCAAGCTTATCATTCCCCGGATCATGCACATAAACTGAACTACCAAACACACGAAGATAACTCAAGCCAATGTTCTTTCCCTTCCATACTTCCTTTGGAATTTTGTTACTAATAGTCGAGCATGGAATTCGATTCACAATATGCAACGCAGTTGACAAAGCTTCGGCCCAAAATCCCTTAGACAAACCAGATGTCAATCTCAAGCACCAAACTTTCTCAAGTAGAGTATGTTTCATCCTCTCCGCAACTCCATTCGATTGCAGATCTCTCGGTGTAGTAAAATGCCTCCGAATACCATGATGCTTGCAAAAATCCAAGAAATCTCCAAAAACATACTCTCCACCATTGTCGGACCTTAGAACCTTCAAAAACTTGCCACTCGCATTCTCAACAAGAGCCTTCCAAACTTTGAACTTTGCAAATGCCTCCGATTTGGCCTTCATTACATACACCCATACCTACCAAGAAAAATCATCAATTAAAGAAATATAATAGTGAGCTACTTCTAAAGAAGCTACCGGTGTCGGTCCCAGTCATCTGTGTGAACATACTCAAGAACACTCTTGAATCTTGCTTTCCTTCATCGAATGATACTTTTGTTTGCTTTCCCATGACACACTCCTCACAAAACTCGAGCTTGTTGAAACTCTCTCCATCGACATCTCCATCTTCTGAAGAATTTCCAAACTCCTCTCCGAGACATAACCTAATCTCAAATGCCACAACCTAGTCACATCCAAGCCACGAGAACTATCATCATCCACATAAGTTTCACCTTCAATAGTTGCTCCTTGAAGCAAATAGACACCATAAGTCCTAGCACCTTTCATCACCACAGGTGCACCCTTCGAAACCCACAAGCTATCCCTCTCAATAGTGATCTTACAAACTAAAGAATCAAATTGCCTCAAGGAATAAGAGACTTCCGAAGTTTGGAACATAGCATACATTAGTGAGAGTAAGAAACACTCCTTCAAACATCCGAATTTGCACGGAACTAACGCCCTTTGACTTACAAATAGCACCATTATCCATAACAATTGAATTTCCCTCTTTGTCATCATAAGAAGAAAAGAAATTCCTATTCGACATCATATGATATGACACCCTCGAATCGAGTACTCATTCTCTACCCTGAACATCTGGTGCTACTACCATCAAAACATCTACATCTCCATTACCAACTCCACTCTCCACCGCTACGGATGAAGATGCTACTTCCATTTTCGCTTTCTCCTTGTCCAGACACTCATTCTTCCAATGACCAGGCTTCTTACAAATAAACCACTTGATATTTCTTTCCCTTGACTTTCCTCTCCAATTAGGCTTCCTTGATCTGGAACGACCACGATTCCCCTTCTTCACATTCCTCTCCTTCTCCAAAAATAAACCGTGACTACTACTAGCATCACTACTTCCATCACTCAACTCCTTTATTTGATCCTACAACTCCTCAATAAGAAGACCAGTTTTAACATCATCAAGAGTCAAAGTATCCCGACCATTGATCAAACTATTTGAGAAAACCGTATAATGATCCGGCAATGAACATAACAATATCATCGCCTTTTCTCTTGCTCAATCTTTGAATCTACCACCTTCATCTTCATTAGCAAATCATCAAAGACATTCAAGTGTTCCTTTAGCGAATTACACTCCTTCATCTTATATGTGAAAAATGTTCGTAATAAGATCAAACGATTAGTTAGTGACTTCTATATATACAACTCCTCTAACTTGTCCCATATACCTTTACCGATACTCACCACTAATTTCGGAGATCACATTCTGCCTCATGGCAAGTTGAAGTGCAGTGAATGCTCACTTTTTCATTTCCTCTCTTTCAACATCCATGATGTCCGGCGGTAACAAATGTGTATCAAACATTGCCAATGCACAAGATTCCACCTAAGAACTTCTTTCATCTTCTATTGCCACTTTTCAAAATCATTATCGCCATTCCACGTGTCTATAACCAATTGAGATCTTGAAGCCGCATACGATCCACGTACATATGGCGCCACACTACTTGGACCAACCATTGAGGGACTCTCCGAGATATTATCTTATTTCGATATTTCCACAAACACCTACTAGCATCGATGCTCTGATACTAAATGTTATGCAATTTGGACTGGAGATCACACAAACTCAAACCCCAAAGCATAGCGGAAAACGAGATCGTTGTAAGAGGTGCAAAAACAACATATCAATATCTCAATTCAATCCAAGTAAAACCAATCACAATCACCAAACAAGCAATAAAACCAAAAACAATAATAAAAAACTAAATCACACACGAGATTTAGAGTGGTTCCACTAGCATCTTTTTAGTGTACATCCACTTTGGAGAGAGCTTTTATTACCAAAATAAGAAGAGTATAAGAGATTGATTAAAATGATCATAATATTCACTCTAGAATAAGATTTTGTGGATATTAGAATTGAAGAAAACTAGGTTTTGATAAACCCTTGAATCAACCATTGCTCTGATTAGGAGTTAAGATTAGGATTAACCCTACTTTGAATTCTGAAAATAGCTTATATAGTGAACCCCCTTTCCTTGGAAAATACCTGATTTGCCCCTTGAAGCCCTCACAAACATAACACACCAGTCCGAGCAAAATAGCCACGCAATAGCTGGTCAGACGTCTGGCAAAACTCCTCAGACGTCTTGCCCAAAAAATCCATTGTGCATGGTATAGGTGTCTAGACGTTTGACCCCTTTTGTCAGACGTTTAGCGCAAATCTCGGGTTGCATTTTTCCTGTGCTCAGACGTTTGGCAAGACCTTCCAAATGTTTGAGAAAATTCTTAGGTGACAAAAAACCCGTTGTCGGACGTTTGGGAATGTCATCCAGACGTCTGACTTCTTATGCATCCTTTTGTGAATCTCCCAGCTTTAAAACGCGATAACTTAAGCATCCATGCTTTGATTCGTACGCTGTTTCATCGATATTAAGCTATTCTCAACCTCCCCAAATCTCCATATAGTGTTGCCAAAACTTAACACTCAACCTCGACACTATATCCATCTCCTTATAAGAATCAATAGCACCAAACTATCTCCACTTCTTCCTTCTTCCAAACAAGCTCGAATACTTTCACAACGAGCTCCAGCAAAGCCTCTGCCCATTAAAATTCATCAACGAGCTCCGGCAAAGCCTCCATCCATTGCAATCCATTAATGAGCTCTGGTAAAGCCACCGCCCGCTAAGGAAGCATTGAAAATACCCAAATCTAAAACCATCTTAACAAAAGACAGAAGTACTTAGGAGTGCAACGTAAGTACATACCAAGAAGATAGAACCACAATCTATCACCGATGCTCCTCCTCATCATCAACCAAGCTACTCCTCCAACCGTGCCACCCTGTGGCACTTTGGACTTCAATAAGCGAATCAAGTTCCAACAACGCTCAAACTTCCCAACTGACAATGCTTTGGTGAACATATCCATCACGTTATCCTTTGTGTGCACTTTCCAAAGATATACATGCTTATCTTCATCCATGGCTACTAAAAAGGACTCTTTCACTTCAATATGCTTTGTCCGTGCGCTAAATGCCAAATTCTCTGCTAAGTGAATAGCACTTTAGCTATCACATTGGACATCAATACTATCATGTTCGAATCTCAAGTCACACAACAATCGCCTCAATTAAAGTGCTTCTTTTTCCACCTCCACCGCGGCTATCAACTCTGCCTCCGTAGTGAATAAGGCAACTATGGTTTGCAACCTTGATCTCCAACTTATGGTCATACCACCAAGTGTGAAGACATATTCGAAAGTTGATTTCCTCTGATCCCTTTCATCGGCATAGTACGAATCACAATAACCAACCAACTTGCAATTCATCCCTTCACTATCGCCAAAAAGAAGACCATGAGATGATGTACCTCTAAGGTATCACAAAATAGCCTTCACTACTTCCCAATGCGATTTTTCCGGATTAACCAAATACCCACTAACCATCCCAATGACATTTACAATATTGGGCCTCTACACACCATGACACATATTAAACTTCCAACCACACTTGCATATGGCACCTTTACTATATAAGCCTTGTCTTTCTCCAAGGTAGGTAATCTCTTACTCGAAAGCTTCATATGTGAAGGTAAAGTGTATTTAACGTCTTTGCATTCTCCATGCAGAACCAGCAAAGCATTTCTCAATGTACTCTTTCTGAGTCAATTTAAACTCAAAACGCTTTCGATTTCTTTCTATATTCATGCCCAATATTCTCTTTGCTTCATTAAGATCTTTCATTTCGAATTCCGATTTTAAAATCAATTTTAACTTGTTAATTTCATTCTTATCTTTTGAAGCAATGAGCATGTTGTCCGCATACAAGAGTAAATACACCAAACAATCATTTTCCAACTTCTTGAAATAAAAACAAGCATCATTGATGCTTCTATCAAAACCATTTTCAAGCATAAAATGATCAAATCTCTCGTACCATTGTCTAGGTGATTGTTTTAAACCATATAGTGATTTCTTTAACTTGCAAACTAAATTTGACTTACCATCTATGACAAAACCTTTCGGTTGCTCCATGTAGATGTCTTCATCTAAGTCACCATGCAAGAAGGCATTTTTTATATCAAGGTGCTCCAATTTCAAGTTGTGAATAGCAAATATAGCAAGTAATATCTGGATTGAAGTATGTCTCACAACCGGTGCGAAAATTCCATCATACTACTTTCCCTTCCTTTGTGCAAATCTCTTAGCCACTAATCTAACTTTGTATCTCCCATCATCTTTCACCTTGTATATCCATTTGCACCAAACAGTATATTTTCCTTTAGGAAATGGAACCAAATTCCAAGTTTGATTCTTCAACAAAGATTACATCTCTTCCTTCATTGCACAAATCCATTTCGGGCTATCATTCAATTCCATGACGTCATCAAGATCCATCAGCTCATCTTAGAATACATGAAAGGCATAGTCCAAATTGTCGCAAAAGCTAAGATAGTTCCAATCACCATATCTCTCGAGTGGTCTTATAACACGACACTACCGAATGACCATATTTCCAATCAACATATCTCTTGAGTGGTCTCATAGCACGACATATAGTGGTCCAAATTGTCGCAAAAGCTAAGATAGTTCAAATCACCATATTGGCTCCACCTTAAATCGAATCCTCTCTAGAATCATGTACATCACTAATACTACTAGAGGAACCATGTGGACTATGTGATGTTACATCAACCGCTTCCTCCTTACAAGCATCTCTAACAAATCTAGTCCTTGGATGAAAGATGGGAACAACTTCCTGTTTCTTTGATTCACCATGAACCAAATCAAGAACATCCGATGAGCTCTCATTCTCCTTAAACAAAGCCAACTCATTAACAGTAACATAATGAGAATTCATAACCTTCTTCGTTTTTGGATTTCACATCCTATAGCCTTTTACACCGTCCGTATAACGCCCAACTCTCCAATACAACCACACTTTGACCACTACCAAATTCAATTCTGACCACACTACAAAACTAACCAGTCAAAAACTTTGCCCAAATTTAATATATTAACATTGTTCAGCCATCATGATTTCTATATTAACGAACATGAATAGTATGAATGATTAATGAACGAAATGGTGGTGGATGAGGAATAAATTTGGAACGTACATGGAGAAGAAGTGAAATTAGATGATAAAAATGGTAGATAGAGGACAAAGATGTGTGTAGTAGGTACAGTTGGAGAGTATTTTATTTCTTTTTGGATTTCTTATGTGTTGATGTGAGGGTGCATGTGATTCAAGTAAGTGGAGTACTTATATTTTTCCAATCAGTTTTAATAACTGGCTGTCGGTTGTTAATGAAACCGTAATTAATCGTCTTCAGTGTTTAATATTAACTGGGCATTAGTGGGTAGTTTTTTCTATGTTGTGGCATTGACCAATAGTTTGAAAAGAAGAAACCGTTGAAACATGGTCAAAACTAATATAGTAATCCTATCTGATAGTAAAACAATTTTCGTTGGCCATTACCCTCGGTTTTGGGATATGGACTGTTGCAGGTAGTAAGAGGTGAGTGCAGATATAATAAATAGTAAACATCATACAGGCATGCTTAGTAAAACAAATTTAAAAGATATACATATTCTTCTATGTACTTGAGATGGTGACAGGGAAGGGAGAAGAAGAGAGTGCTTGATGCAGCAGAAATAACACCTGACGACGAATTGAAGAATTCATATCAAACTAATCGATTAAACGATTAGATGAAGCAATATGAATCGATGAATTAATGATACCAAACGCCCAAATCCGTTGATCACGAAGATACCGGACTTTAGCTATCTTCGACACATTGATCGCGCACGATGCCGTGAGAGAAGATCTACAATTCTTCGACGTTGATCAAGCGCACTTGATTCCGTGAATTGGCTTCAACAATCGTTGATTCGAGCGCACTCGAATGCCGAAGGTGGAGATAGGAGATAACACTCAACTACAAATTTTAATGGTGGCACAAAAGCACACAAAAGAAATTTTATTCAAATTCAACAACCTTTTACAAATGACCAACATCCCTATTTATAGGGTTACAACACAACACACACTTAAGAAAATTACAACACAATGACCTAAAGTACAACTCACACGACTTAACTGGTTCGCGACCTACAAAACCCACGCGACCTAAGAAAAGAAACGACATAAAAATACACGCGACTTAAAACTTGCGACCGAACTCTTCCCTGCTTCGTGATTCTCTTCTCGCGACCTAAAGAAACAATCGCGACTTATAATCTTGCTACCTAACTCTTCCCTGCTTTTTGATTCTCTTCTTGCGACCTAAAGAAATGAAGTTAGGTCGTTGGAAACATTCGTTCAATCTAAGGAGTGTGAAGGTCGTTCGCGACCTAACTTCGTAGCTCGTTGGAGCATCTCGCGACCTAGTATAGGTCGTCCATGACCTAAAACAGAGGGATGATTGATTGGCGCTTCGCGACTTAGAATAGGTCGTCCACGACCTAAAGCAGAGCAATACGACTCGCGACCTAAGGAAAATCTGGATAAAGAGGCGCATGGCTTCACGCGACCTAAGCTCCGCGATTCAGGGCTCCGTGATTTAGGGCTTCGTGATTTAGGGCTCCGTGATTTAGGGCTTCGTGATTTGGGGTAAGTGATTTCATCATCCCGCGCTGCATCATCCTCCCCTGGTTGAGGCAAATTCGTCCTCGAATTTAATAGTTCTTCCCCATTGGGTTGATCATCTCCATAATAAGGTATAAGATGTTTAACATTAAACACGTCAGAAGTATACACATCCTCTGGCAGCTTCAACTTATAACCATTTTCATTGATCCGTTTTATAATTTCTACTGGACCAGTCTTTCGGGCTTTCAACTTGTTATAAGCACCCACTGGAAAACGATCCTTCATTAACACAGCATACACCCAATCACCCTCGTTGAACTCCACACTTCTTCTCTTCTTATCTGTAGCTCGTTTATACTTCTCATTTGTCTTCTCCAAACGTTCCTGAACGATTCTATGGCATTCTGTCAACCCATCAACAAAATCAGCAGCCCGTTTAACTGTCCCCTTCGGTTGTGGTACTATCGCTAAATCCAACGACCCCTTTGGCAAGTTTGAATATACAATTTGAAATGGACTGAAACCCATACTACGGTTGATAGCATGATTATGAGCAAACTTCGCTTGACATAACTTCACATTCCAACTCTTCAGATTATCCTTCACAAGACACCGCAACAAATTTCCCAAGGATCTGTTCACAACTTTAGTCTGTCCATCTGTCTGTGGATAATAAGCACTACTAAAATTCAGCTTCGTCCCAACCATCTTCCATAGACTCAACCAAAAGTGACTCAGAAATCGAGTATCTCGGTCAGAAACAATAGATTCAGGTAACCCATGTAAACGATAGATTTCTTTAAAGAATAATTGTGCCACATGAACTGCATCCGTCGTTTTCTTACAAGCAATGAAATGTGCCATCTTCGAGAAACGGTCTACCACATCATATATAGAATCATTTCCCCGTTGAGTTCTAGGCAAACCCAAAACGAAATCCATGCTGATATCAACCCATGGTTTAGTAGGCACGGGTAATGGCATATACAATCCCGCATTCGTCGCTGTCCCTTTGGAAACTTGACAAATATGACATCTCTTCCTAATTCTTTCAACCTTTTCCCTCATAGAAGGCCAAAAATATGTTTGCGAACTCAACTGCAATGTTCGATCTCTTTCCACATGACCTTCTCCATGCAATTCTTTCACACTCTTCATCCGCAGACTGCTCGCTGGTATACACAACCTGTTTCCCTTGAACAGAAAAACATCAACCATCACATAAATAGAATCATTGCCATGTTGCATTCGCGGCAATTCCAAAACAAAGTCCACACTAACATCCTCCCGTAATTTAGCATGTATATGTAACGGCATATTTAAATTTGCATTTGTCGTGGTCTTCTTTGAAACTTGTCGATTATGGCTCCCCTGAACAGACCTTTCAACTTCCTTCCTCAGTGACGACCCAAAATAAGACTTTAAGATTAGCTGCATGGTACGATCACGACTCACGATTTTATCTTTATGCACGTCTTTGATGATTTTCATTTGCTGACTGCAATCAGGGGTATACGACTGTCTTCCTTTGAACAGAAATCCAATAACCAGTCTTCTCAACTTTTCCTGCTCTATTGGAAACATATGATAACATGGTCTAAGCGGTACAATAGCATCTGGCACTTGGTCAACATGATGTTGTATGTCTCTCAGTGGTGGTACTTCCTTGGGTAACTCTGCAGAGAGTACATCTTCGAATTCATTTACCACTGGATCATCCTCCTCAGGAGTCTCGAGATCTTTGCTGGTTTCATTCCCATTCAACATAAACACTTCCGCACTATCCTCCACTTCTTTAACAAACTCTTCTGTAGATAATAGACTAATCGAATCCTCCTTCCTCACTGATAAATTACCCCCTTCATCTCTTGACACACTTTCTTCATCCACATCGAACTTTGTTGGTTGTACATTCTCAAATTTACGTTCATCATGCTTCGTCGGTTGAAAAATATCAACTTCATGTTTATCAAACATTGCTGGTTGTGAAATTTCAACCTCAGGTTCATCAGATTTCGTTGGTTGAAAATCATCAACTCTATCTTTATCAAACTTCGCGGATTGCGAGTAATCAACTTCAGAGTCATCAAACTTCGCGGGTTGAGAAGAATCTACTTTATCTTCCACTTCAACATTATCTTTCATTTCTTCAACAAATTCTTTCGAAGATATTAAATTAGTTGCTTCCTCCTTCTTCTCTGGCTTGCAGTCACTTTGTTCATGCTTCTTAAGCACTAAAGTAATTTTGGTTCCTTCGAACATGAAACTGTAGCTGTTGGCGTGACTATTATGTTGTACAGCTCTATCATACTGCCATGGACTTCCCAATAGTAGGTGACACACATCCATATCAACCACATCACACCATATATCATCTTTGTACTTTTTCCCAATAGAAAATTTAATCAATGTTCGTCTTCCCACTGTCACTTCTTTCCCTTCCTTTATCCATGCCAGTTTATATGGTCTAGGGTGTTTTTCAGTCTTCAGCCCCAACTTCATAACGGCTTCTTCAGAAATAAGGTTATCGTAACTTCCCGTATCAATAACGAATTTACAAACCTTTCCCAAGATAGTACAGGTAGACTGAAAAATATTGTTCCTTAGCCAAATAGAATCATTCTCGTGTTTTGGCAAATGACACCCTTCGTCTCTATGACCACGTATGTCTCTATGATCATGCAAGTCTCTTCTACTTGATCTTTTGACATCACGACATGGTTTATCGTCAAACCCATGTTGACTTCTTTTCTCTTCCCCATGATGATCTCGTCTCATTGAAATTGATGATTCCCTTTTATCTTGATAAGTTTGTGGCGACACCCTTCTTGCTTCTGTAACCGATGGCGAAACTCTGTTTCCTCCATGGTTCAAGACTGGTGACCTTCCTCTTTGACTTTGATTTAAATCCATCATCAACTTCTCCAACTTTCCAAAACCTTTATTGAACTTCTCTTCGAGGTTATCACTAATTCGTTGCTCTATTGCCTTAGCATCTTCTCTTCTATACACATCGGCAATATTCTGATGACGATTACCTCTTCTCGGATGCATGATTGATCTTCAACAAATCTTCAAAAAAATTCTAACACAAACTTTAAAAAAAACTTGGCTTCGGTCTAGCTCTGAACAAACCAAACAAATGCAACCTTCAATACTCGGCCTAGATTAAACTCTATGCTCGGCTCAACTTCAACTAGTTCGGCTTGAATTCTTCAATAAGAATGGGCTCCAAAGACTCAGCTTAGCTATGATTGGCTAGGTCTAGCTCTGATACCAAATGACGCAGCGGAAATAACACCTGACGACGAATTGAAGAATTCGTGTCAAACTAATCGATGAAACGATTAGATGAAGCAATATGAATCGATGAATTAATGATACCAAACGCCCAAATCCGTTGATCACGAAGATACCAGACTTTAGCTATCTTCGACACGTTGATCGCGCACGATGCCGTGAGAGAAGATCTACAATTCTTCGACGTTGATCAAGCGCATTTGATTCCGTGAATTGGCTTCAACAATCGTTGATTCGAGCGCACTCGAATGCCGAAGGTGGAGATAGAAGATAACACTCAACTACCAATTTTAATGGTGGCACAAAATTTTTATTCAAATTCAACAACCTTTTACAAATGACCAACATCCCTATTTATAGGGTTACAACACAACACACACTTAAGAAAATTACAACACAATGACCTAAAGTACAACTCACACGACTTAACTGGTTCGCGACCTACAAAACCCACGCGGCCTAAGAAAAGAAACGACATAAAAATACACGCGACTTAAAACTTGCGACCTAACTCTTCCCTGCTTCGTGATTCTCTTCTCGCGACCTAAAGAAACAATCGCGACTTATAATCTTGCTACCTAACTCTTCCCTGCTTTGTGATTCTCTTCTTGCGACCTAAAGAAATGAAGTTAGGTCGTTGGAAACATTCGTTCAATCTAAGGAGTGTGAAGGTCGTTCGCGACCTAACTTCGTAGCTCGTTGGAGCATCTCGCGACCTAGTATAGGTCGTCCATGACCTAAAACAGAGGGATGATTGATTGGCGCTTCGCGACTTAGAATAGGTCGTCCACGACCTAAAGCAGAGCAATACGACTCGCGACCTAAGGAAAATCTGGATAAAGAGGCGCATGGCTTCACGCGACCTAAGCTCCGCGATTCAGGGCTCCGTGATTTAGGGCTTCGTGATTTAGGGCTCCGTGATTTAGGGCTTCGTGATTTGGGGTAAGTGATTTCATCATCCCGCGCTGCATCAGTGCTTTGTACTTCAGACAATGATAGTATATTTAGAAGAACTGACCAAGCATATATACTGTCGTAAAATGATAAATTCAAATAAAATCGATGTTAAAGGGTTGAAAGTATAGACATATGGATTGATACGTTTATAGTGCTAAGTGGTAATCATACTTATCATAGTAGAATTAAGTTTATAAACAAACAGCTGTAAGTTCGTCACATGAATATGAAAACAGGATTTTGATTCAACAACTAAATCTGATGTAAGTTAGAAATTAATACGTAAACCGGAAAAACACCAATTCAAATTTAATGTATGCACAGCAAAATTGAACGAATTTATTCGTGAGCGAAAGAAGCAGAGTGGTTAGCTAATGTACTTTGCATACAAATAAAGATGTGGTTGACGTAAATGGTGAAGGTTAAAGGAGTAAAAAAAACTCGTGTAATGAAAGCTGATAATTGATAACTGCCATGGGTGGTATGAGCTAAACTTGACAATTAACCCATAGTAAAAAATTAATTCAATAAAACTGTTAGACAACGTGTATGCACGTATATATACCAGCAAATAACAGCACACTATTGTATTCAAATTTAGCTATCATGCCGTTAACTACTTACCTTATGGAGCTGAAACTTATGTTTTTAGATTTACATATAATCTCCATGTTTTAACAGTAACTGGTTCTGTTTATTAACCTTTGCACTTTCCTTATAATAAGTGAAATGAGATAATACAGGAGTATAAGTTTATATCGGTTATGTTATAACTGATGAAAAGAAATCTCAATAAAATTACATTTTCATCAATTCTTTTTATGGTATCAGAGCCATCAAAAATTGCTTAACAGCAAATTGTTCAAATCAAAAAAATTCTCATCAGAAAAATATCATCATTTGAGATTGCTGCACACAGTTAAACAACTGTGTACAGTTTTATCAAAGATATTCATCATCTGAATTCAGTGTCGTGCCAAGAAGAAGGTGATTCAGAATAGTTTCATCATTAGTCACCTCCTCAGCTGAAACTGCTTCATCAAAATTATCAAGATTCAGATCATCTTACTCTCTGTGTCGTGCCAAGAAGCAGGTGTCAGAGAAGCTTCATCATCCACCTGATTCTGGCTGCATTTCTTGATTCAGTCAGGTCCATTCCTTCAGTCTCTTGATCTTTTTCTGATCCCGCTCTTTCAAAATGACCGAAGAAAACAGTTTTAATGCTGCATCATCCAGTTCTGTCTCAAGAACCACTCAAGATCAATCAAATATCACCCAAGATCTTATCAAATCCATCATCAAGCCTCAGAGCCAAGTCATCACCATTCAGTTAGATGAATCTAACTATCTGCTCTGGACGTTTCGGATTGAAACAACCATAAGGGGCTAGGGCTTGTAAGAATATGTTCATGGCACATTAATCACCCCACCAAGATTCACTGCAGACAATGAAGGAAAATTAGTCAGCAATAAAGACTGCATTGCTTATAAAAGACAAGATGTCCTGATCAGTTCCTGGCTACTGTCCTCCACAGGTGCAAATTTACTGTCACAGTTGGTTGGATGCAAGACTACTCATGAAATTTGGCATAATATTGAACAAATATTCAGTTTTCAATCTGCAGCAAGAATAATGCAATACAAAAGACAACTACAAAACTTGAGAAAGGATAATGCAAGTATGAGAGACTATCTGTCCAAGGCTATAATTATATGTGATCAATTGGCTTCTGCGGGACATAAGGTGACTGACACTGAACAAATATTGTGTTTATTAAGTGGTCTGGATGAGGAGTATGAGGCTGTGGTAGCCATAATATCATCTAATGAAAAACTATCATCTCTTCAGTATGTTCATTCAATGTTAATTGCTCATGAGGGAAGATTGGAATAAAAGAATACAACAAACTGGGAGTATAATGCCAATTATGTCTTTGCTAACAGAAACAGAAATCAAGAAAAGAATTATGATACCAGAAATCAGTCAAGCAATTACAGAGGTGGTCAATCCAGCAGAGGCAGAGGAAGGGGTGGTAGATGGAATCATAATAACAATAACAAACCAAGATGTCAATATGTGAAAAGTATGGTCACACAGCAAATAAGTGTTACTTTAGGTTTGATGTGAATTTTACACCAACACAATAAAGCAGCAACAATTCAAGGTCACAAAATCCTAGTGTGAACATGGTCAATGTGTAGCAAGAACCAAAATCTGAGAATACAGACAATGACACAACAAAGATTGAGGATATTCATGATGATGGTTGGTACCCAGATTCTGGAGCAACCAACCATGTGACAAATAAACTTGAGCAAGCTAAACCTTGGAAACAGAGAACACAAAGGTAAACAATTACTTTATATGGGTAATGGTAAGTCTATACATATATCTCATACTGGAAATGCAAGTATTAATGGTACCAGGCAACTCTATCTTAATAATTTATTAAGGGTACCATTGATTAGAAAAAAATTAATGAGTGTATCACAATTTGCCAAAGATAATAATGTCTACTTTGAATTTCATCCAAAATACTGTTTAGTGAAAGATAGTCTAACTGGTGAAATTCTTTTGCAGGGTAGAGAATATAAGGGGTTGTACAAATTTGATGTTGCAAACTCAAGGAATTCTGAATGCAAAAGAAAATGGCGTCATGTATCTGAAACAAGAAATGCTAAAAAATATGTTGAAAAATTTGATGTATGGCACTGTAAACTGAGACATCCCAGTATGAATGTTGTTAAACATGTATTGAGTAAATGTGATAATATCCTTGTTGATAAAATTCCCACTTCTTACACATGCACATATTGTCAGTTAGGCAAAAGCCATAAGCTTGCATTTCCAGACTCTGAGTCTGTGTATAATAATCCTCTTGAACTTATTGCAACAGATCTTTGGGGACCTGCCCCAATTAGTACAGACTATGGTTATAAATATTATATTTCTTTTATTGATGCTTACTCTAGATTTGTATGGATCTATTTCTTAAAATCAAAATCTGAGACTAACAATGCGGTGATACAATTCATCACAAATGTTGAAAGGCACACAAACAACCAGGTAAAGATTATGCAAATAGATGGAGGTATGGAATTTCTGCCACTAAAAGGGTATTTTCAAAATAAAGGGATCACACATAGAACCACATGTCCTTACACTTCTGAGCAAAATGGTCTTATTGAAAGAAAACACAGACACGTTGTTGAAACTGGTTTGACTTTACTAGCACAAGCATATTTGCCACTTAAATTCTGGCCAGAAGCTTTTTCTACAGCAGTCTATTTAATTAATAGACTACCTACAAAAATACTAGAATATAAGAGTCCAATGGAAGTTCTAACTAAAGTCAAACCAGATTATCGAAATTTAAAAATGTTTGGATGTTAGTGTTTCCCCTGTCTAAGACCATGTAACTCACACAAACTAGATTATAGGTCTTCACCATGCACATTTCTAGGATATGCCACAAATCAGAAAGGTTACAAGTGTCTTGATAGTAAAGGCAGAATATATATCCAGACATGTGATATTTAATGAGCATGAATTCCCTTTTAGTAATGCAGATATCAAGACATCTCAAAAGGTATACAATTCAAAATATTCTATACCTCCAATGTTACCTTCACCAGAGATAATCATACCAGTTCAGAGTGAAGGCAGTCTTGACAAAAGAGATCTCAGCCCACAACACACCATGTCCATAAGTAAACTAAGTCATGAGCAAATTAGAGCATCACCAGGCACTAATAATGCAGAACCCGACAGCAGCTATTCCTTTGATCCATGTCAAGTATTGGATGACCCACAGTCACCCAATACTCAACAAGAGATCACTAATACTGGAGAGAACCAACCCACTGCTCCTGCAAGCACTGGCCACCACACGATAACTAGGGCAAAAAGTGGTATATTTAAACCAAAAATATACAATGTTGAATCAGATATAAGTGAACCAAGCACATATCAACAGGCAGTTGTGAATGACAACTGAAAACTACTATGAAGGAGGAATACGATGCATTGATTAAAAATATAACTTGGGATCTTGTGCCACTACTTATGAATAAAAATGTCATAGGATGCAAATGGACATACAAGTTGAAGAAAAATCCAGATGGTTCAATTCTTAAGTACAAAGCAAGATTGGTGGCAAAAGGGTATTCACAACAAAATGGATTTGATTTTAATGAAACCTTTTCTCCTGTTGTGAAACCCTCATCAATCAGAATAATTCTAACAATTGCTTTGCATAAGAATTGGGCTATCTAATAATTAGATGTAAATAATGCTTTTCTTAATGGTGAATTGCAGGAAGAAGTTTACATGGAACAACCATATGGGTTCACAAACAAAGGCAATGAGCAGCTTGTATGCAAACTTAATAAAGCTCTTTATGGTCTCAAGCAAGCACCTAGAGTCTGGTTTGACAAACTGAAAGCTACTCTATCTAGACATGGCTACAGCCAAACCAAATCTGACAATTCCTTATTTACCAAATTTCTTAATCATATAGTGACTTATGTATTAATTTATGTTGATGATTTTATTACAGGAAGTAGCAAGTCATAAATCAATGATATTACACAATGCTTAAAGGAGGAATTCTCTATTAAAGACTTGGGAGAGCTAAATTATTTCCTGGGTATTGAGGTTAAAAGAATGTTAGATTCAGAGATACATCTAAGTAAGAAAAATTACATCAGTGAGATTCTGATAAAGGCCAAGATGGACAAGGCAAATCCACTTCCCACTCCAATGACAAGCAACTTGCATCTCTCAAAAATTAAAGGTGAACCAATATTAAATGACAAACAATACAGGAGTATAGTGGGAGCACTGCAACATGTCACTATAACCAGGCCAGATATCTCTTGTAGTGTAAATAAAGTAAGTCAGTTCATGCAAATGCCACTTGATGAACACTGGAAAGCCGTAAAAAGAATTTTGAGATATCTTAAAGGGTCAATTAACCAATGCTTAATTCTGCAATCATGTACAATTCTACATATCAATGGCTACTCTGACTCTGACTGGGCAACTGACCATGATGATAGAAGGTCAACTACTGGCTATTGTGTGTTTCTAGGCAACAACTCTATATCATGGTGTGCAAAAAAACAACCAACCGTGTCCAGATCTACCACTGAAGCCGAATACCGAAGCATAGCTAGTACTACTACCGAGATTATGTGGATAAAGTCTCTTCTAAGTAAATTACATGTTAAATTCAACAGCAAAGCAACTATATGGTGTGACAATCAAAGTGCCATCTCTCTTACTGCTAATCCAGTTCTGCACTCTCGTACGAAACACATGAAACTGGATTATTATTTCACACGAGAGCAAGTTATGAAAGGGGAGCTTAGAGTTAATTACGTACATTCTACTTACCAGAAGGCCGATACTCTGACCAAACCCCTCTCGAGGCCGAGCATTATACGTTTCAGATATGAGCTCAATGTTGATATAGCCGATACTAATCTCAGATCCAATGCATAGATCTATGTTCCTGAGGGTCTACATATCAAAATCGAAACTTTCGACAAACAGCAACGCGACTCAATCTCAAAGTCATGAGCACCTTCGAGTTCTGCTGCTGCCTGGGTCTCAGGTCTTGATTGAATCCCACCAAAGACGAATATTTGACTTTATCTCTTCAATTTCTTAATGTCGGCGGCTGGTTCTTCAAATCGCTTGCAAACCCTAAACCTAATTTGGGTTTGAGGGGGCAAATAAGTGAAATGAGATAATATAGGAGTATAAGTTTATATCGGTTATGTTATAATGCAGGTTGTATTATCTTGGGCCAACCATAGCCCAACTATCATTTCTTTTATCTCAATTCGTGTATAAATACTTGTACATATCATCATCAGTTATTATCAATAACTGATGAAAAGAAATCTCAATAAAATTACATTTTCATCAATTCTTTTCACTTATGTATTTTACTTTTATTTCCAGTCAGTTACTATGTGAATATCTACGTTCACATGATGAAGGTATCATATTAAAAAGCAAAGGGGAGAGTGTTGCGAACATATATGCACTACAAGGAGAAGGCTGTTTAGCGTCGGCATACAGCCGACTCTAGCCGACTCCGGCCGACTCGAGCCGACGCTATATGCCGATGCTATATAGCTCGTCGCCAAGTGATATGGTGACGGGAATCGGGACGGGTCCGTCCCCTAGTTTAGCGTCGGCTAGAGTCAGCTAGCCGACTCCGGCCGACGCTAAACTCAGTCCACGTGTAAAATAATAAATGACCCATAGCCCGACCCGAGTCAACTCCAGCCGATGCTATTTTGGGTAAATTTTTCTGCATTTCCAACAGCCATTTCTACCTTCCATCCACACAATCATATATATTCCTCAAATATACTTCACCAAACAACAATATACATCACATATATGCCCAACTAAGAACCACAAAACATCAATATACATCTCCAAACGTCCATCATCACAAATATCCATAATATTTACAAAATTCAACCAAAAGTTCATAAAATATACAAGACATTCAAAGTTCATCAGAAAACATATATAAAAACATACTACCACTCGCCCCAATCATCAGCAGCGCCAGATCCCTGTGATGGTGGCATATTCGTCCCGTGCTCTGCCAAGTAAGCAGCAATCGCCTCGTCTAGTTGCTGCTTCAATCCAGTCTTCCTCCAATCATTCAACTCAGTGACTTGTGCTTGCAGGGCCGCTATTGTTTCTTCAGCCTGTTGTTTATTGTAAGCAGCTTGCATCGCGGCCTGTATATTAATAAATTCATAGTTATAGTTTATACGTAATATTCAATAAAATTTATATACTGGTTAATGAATTAATTAAATTCAATAAATATTACCGCTTGATTGCCATATCCATACTGTCTATTTCTGGTCGGCGGGTCGGTAATACGAGCGAATATCCTGTCCGTCTCCTCAACGGTCAACTGCTCCCTGCCAGACTCTGCAAGCACGCGAGCAATCTCCTGATCGCATCTCTCTTGTGTTTAGAAATATAATTTTGAGAAGATGAATATTCAATTTATTGTATTGTTAAATAAGAGAAAAAATTTATAATCTTTATTCCCGGATATTCGCTGATTTGGCATCTGACCATTCATATGTTACCATGCCATCTTCATCTGTATGCTCGACGGTGTGTGTTCGGGTGAAGACGTCCAAATGAGACGGTGCAACACCACCTCTCTCCCTCGTCTGAAATTAGATATGATTAAAGAATGTATATATATATATATACATATATACATATATATATAACTAAACAATGTTATAAGTAAATTACAAATAACAATTTTTATATTTACCATTTCTTCTCTATATTGCTGAAAAGACTTGGATCCACCGCGGTGTGTTGTAGGATTCCTAAGCCTGTTTACGGAGTTCCTCGATGCTACCGTCTGTATAATTTAACTATTATATAAACATTTAAACGAATTATAATTACAGACATATGAAAGTAGAAAATTTACCTTCGCATCTTCGCTTTCCCAATATTGCACAAACCGCGCATACAAATTTTCACTCATCCAGTTTGGCTTTTTACCGGCCTCTTTCATCTTGGAGAGCGTACCTCTATAGTTTTTTCTCATCTTCCTCTCCCAGTGCGTCCTGAATGTCCCAAGATCTTCGGGATCCACAATAAAGGACGCCTGCACGTTGAAATTTAAATGAATTATATAAATTGTATATTAATTTTCAAAGGTCAAATATGCCAATCTCAAATTAATTAGAATTTTATACTTACCTGGAGGTCAGCCCATACGGCATCTCTGATATAAAGTGGGATCCTATCCCACTGCTCCCACATGTCCGTCATCGTACTACGGTAGCTGTTGCGAGACACAGCTAGAATGAGCTCGGATGGCTGTAAATCGAAACCCCTGAATACATTTTGATATTGTCAGTTAATAAATCATAAATATACTATTTGCATTCACTAAATAATATAATGAAGTTGCAGTAAATTAAATACTTACCCTTCATCGGTCTTCGACATTAAGTATGCTCTCTGGTGATTATCGGCCGTACCACTACTACCCTCGCCAAGAGCAGAGCCTCGTGAACCTTGGGACCGCCTGCTGTGTGACATAATATCTGCTAGAAACATGCATATATATATATATATATCATTTAATATAATGAAAAAAACAAATATCATTTCATAACTGACAAACATGCCTGATTAATAATCACATACATATAACTCACAGCAGAATAATAAAATAATAATACAACAAACGATACGAATTTCCATTACATTAACACAGGTTTTAGAATTGACATAATACAACAAACGATACAAATTTCCATCTTATATACAAGGTTTTAAATCTCCCCGAGATCAGCCGAGATGAAAATCCGAGATATTAGCCAAAATCCGAGATTTGGCAGCTTGGTTAGTTATAAGTCTTTTAAATATCGCCCAAGACAGCCGAGATATTTTCCCGAGATATTGGCCAAAATCCGAGATTTGAAACCTTGCTTATATACATTACATCATCACTAATTAATAATCAATCTTCGTCGTTTTCTGATTCTGACTCGGTTTCGCACTCTATATCATCATTTCCCTCTAAAGTCTCAAATGCTTCTATTAGAATATTTGATTCATCGTTCAAAGGCCATATATCAGCATGATCATCGGTTATTATTAATTCATTATTTGGCTCAAGATCTGCTTGATAAGCTGCTTCGTCTGGAATATTATTTCCGTCAAGTGTAAATCTTGCCTTTGTTTTAAAAACAGCCGACTAGTCTGCTTTATCTCGTTTTAGTGATGGATACAGAGCAAAATAAACCTGTAATGCTTGTTTGGCTAACACGAAGGATCATACTTTGAGTAATGTGAGTTATGGTTTATTTCAATAAGTTTATAGTCTTTGTGCACGTTGATACCAGAGCCCGGAACATTGCTAAACCAACTGCATCTGAATAAAAATACTTTTTCTACAGATTGGACAGAATATGTCAATTCCAAAACCTGTGTTAAGACGCCGCAAAAATCTTTTATATGTTCATCTGGATCATCAGTCCCTTTGACAAATACACCGCTGTTATAAGTCATTTTTTCAGCACCGTATTCCTTGATGTTGAATTATAAGTGTTATAGCTAACTCCTAGAAAATGACATATTTCTTGGATAATTTTGTAGGCGATGATTTTTTTGCGAATCCAACCGTACAGATTCGATTAAAACACTACAAAGCATCACTGGTTCAAATTTGGTCTCGTTTGAAGATTGTTCGACCATCGAACGAAGGGTTTTTTGTCTGAAAGTCCACGAACGACCATAAATTTGAAATTCAAGATCGACATCCCATATTCGTGTATTTTTAAAGCATATTCTAGAAACATGTCCAAAATACATTAGATCGACATAAGATCCAAAGAATTTATTTTTATGCTGCATATTTTATTTTATATAATTTTATTATACCAAATACATTTAAAAATTCATAATTGATTACCCAACGGTTTAAAAAATTATTTTAATTCTTTAAAATGTTACATATAACCACCTTTATCGAATTTGTATAACGGATCGACTAAAAGTTACATCTAATTGTCGTGCGAGTTAGATTTTCAACAACGATAACTTTTCGAATTACACGTACATATATCATCGAAAATACCAATTTAGCCTATCACGACCCATCATTGGGTGAATATTAATAATCATACATGTCAATTTTATTTTTTTGTCCATTTTAATAGTGTTTTTTATTTTTTCAAACGAAATAGGTGTATATAAGAATTAGATTGGGAAAATAATTAAATAGCCGACACTAGCCGACTCGGGCCATTGCAGGCCGTCCCCAGCCGACGCAAACTTCAATAGAATTTTGCACCATCCCCAGCCGACTCCATAATGGAGACGGAGCCGACTCCAGGCTCCGTCCCCAGTTTAAAGTATTCTAGTAGTGATGCTCCCACCACTAAGGACCTTGTCTCATGAGATATTTGAAGATCAATGAATGAGGAAGGTTGGAGAAGATTGTAATGTACGTAGGCAGTTGAATAAGGCTGACAATTTTCAGTTTTACAGCACATACAAATAATCATACTGCCCAGGGTTATCATGTTTAGTTCATCATTAGAGAGTTATAGTTTTATGTTTGCTTTGTTCCATAATTAGGGCGCCTTAATGAATATATTTAACTACAAAATAATCACTTATTATCAGGAGTCCTTAAAGAAAGAGATCCTGGTATCCCCCCAAGTCTTGTCATATTTGATGGCATGACAAAAATGCCTACACCAGTTCTACCACTACTGCACAGCAGCAAGTGTAGAATACAAATAAATTCTCATGGAGAAGTATGCCTCGCATGACATTCATTTTGTTACTTCCTGCATATCTTGGTATATAAAAAATTAAGTCCATTACGCTGTGGTATTACAATTCCCTTAACTCTTCTATATTTTCCTCCAAAAAAAATCTGTAAATGGAAGGCTTCATTAAAATATGACCATTGTAGGTATGAAAGAAAATGACTATGACCGAGGAGGCCAAAAATACAGTACTTGAAAAATGTTTGATTTATTTTTGTTTAAGCTAATAATATATTTAAGACCGGTAAGTTGACAGTAAAAAAATGTAAACATACCATTCAGCCTTGTTATGCAGTTTTCCTTGATCTCCATGATCAAATTTTGCACCTGATTCTGCAATGCAAGAGAGGAAGCATACCACTGCCTTGTGTGCAACCTTTGAGTAAAAAATCGGCAGCAATAATGTCATGTTAAATATTGTACTTATTTCAGTTTACACCTTCCAAATTGTGCATAAATTTTATTTTTCATTAAGATACATCAAATATTCAATTATTGGGATTATGAACCTTTTTACCGCTTGCAAATATAGTGCTATAAGCTAAAGAATTAGGGTTGCCTTGCACTCTATCTTCAAAATCTCACCCAACAAAGCATTTAAAATGCAAAATAATAGCATGCAGGCAACTTGGGCACTTTCAGGTGCTATAAATAAGGGGAAAACAAAAGTGTAGCTCTATAGCTTAAATTGTATAAAAACATAAATATAGTGTGATAAGTACATTTTTTTACATAGTTTAGTAACGTAAACAGTGTTAATCGAACTGCAACTGATATTTGGACGCTTGGGCACTTTTAGGTGCTCTTCTACATATAAATTCCTTTTTTAGTAGTGCCAATCTCCAGAACTAAAACTAAATAGAATTAGATTGGTAGACTGAGCTAAACTCCAATATGTACCTTAGAGCATTCCCAACCGAGTGTCAGTTGAAAAGCAACCGACCTCCAATAGGGGTCAGTTAAGCTCTTTTAGGTTGCTTTGGCAATCCGGAAGGTTGCCAAAGCAACTCAGAAAGTTGGTGCAACGCAGGGGTTGGTGCTTAGTCGGCCATAATAAAGCCGACTAAGCTTAGTTGGCTTTATTATGGCCGGCTAAGCACTAATTTTGGCAACTGCCATTTACACGACCGTTGCCACTTAGCCGGCTAAGTGTCAATGGTCATGTAAATGGTCGTTGTCTATCCCTCTCCATCCTTATCTATATAACTTACCAATCTTAAAAAAAATGTAGTCAATTTATTTTACATTTCCCACTCTCATTAACAAATTTTATTCAAACAATCTCACTAACGTTGAAAAATACAAAAGAAAAATCTCAAAAATCTTCATCTCCTAGATTTCTATCTCAACTAAGAGCAGATAATCAGAATCCGACTCAATTCAATCAGAATACGTTTAATTTTCAACATGGTCAAAATCAATATCATTCTCAACAAACTTCAAATTTGTATCTGATGAACGTATTTTTTTACAGTTTAAACGATTTGTTTCATATATTTTTATTTTAATAAAGCGGTATTATACGGGTATTTTATTGTGGTTTTGCAGATTATAGATTTCTAAGTGCAACGTTGAAATATAATCGGTTGTGCCGTCCATTGGTTCAAATGACAAGCAGAAAAGAGTGCAATATTTTGAGCATCGAACAAATCAAAACAGAAGCACAGTCACATTTGCATATTATTCTCAAAACGTGAATATCAACTCAGTCACGTTCTAATTAAGGAACCACGGTTACTAGCATGGTTATGTTAAAAAAAAGAAAAAAATCAAAGGAGCATGGTCACTTTATCAAGTAACAGGGACCCATTTCATGAATGGAAACGTTACATTCAAAGCTCACCATATATTATTATCAAAGGAGCATGGTTACGTGAATATCACTCAAGCATTGGCCACGTGGTCCATTATGAATGAGTCACTGCATATTTTTCGGCAGCAACTAGCATATGTGGATCCTTTCGCTTTTGAACAGGAGAGCTGGATTATCAGAGCTAAAGCTTATATATAGAGAACGGAATCATCTCTTACCCTATCACTCTTCTTCTAGTTCAGTTTTAAATTTCATCAGTGTTTTTTTTATATTTTATTTTTTCGGACAGAATACGTAGGATTGTTAATTAGATTTAGCAATTTATTTATTATTGTTCTTAGTTATTTTCAGCACTCTTTCCATTTAGTTAATAAATTCAGTTCATTTTATTTCAGTTGTTTGCTCTATTATTTTCTAGCACTTTTAGTTTCTGCTTTGATTTCTACAATTTTATATTTTGATTGCAATTTTTATTAAGTTCAAAATCGATTCGGAGTATATTATTGTTTTTATTTTTTTTTGTTCGAGAACCACCATCGAATTTGTTTAACACGCCTAAGATTTAAATATGGATTTCA
The DNA here is from genome assembly GCA_030737815.1 of Allium fistulosum. Taxonomy (NCBI): domain Eukaryota; kingdom Viridiplantae; phylum Streptophyta; class Magnoliopsida; order Asparagales; family Amaryllidaceae; genus Allium; species Allium fistulosum. The sequence goes on along the minus strand of CM060908.1, from coordinate 75,532,325 downwards.
GATATTTTAAAACACAATTCCCTGTGTTCGACCTGCATACTACACGCCGCCTGTGCGCTTGCAGAATTAATTAAAATTTATGCTTTTCTAACCAATAGAAAAGACGCAACAAGTTTTTGGCGCCGTTGCCGGGGAATTGCTATTTTAAAATTTTCGATTTTTCTATTTTTTAAGTCTATTCGTGTTAATTTATTTTATTTTTATTTTTTGCATTAGTTTTCAGAAGAAAAAAAATATATTTTTTTCGTTTTTCAGTTCCTTTCACTAAAGTAGCATTTTACTATTCGGTGCATATTTTCGCTGTTCTTTTCGTTCGCTGTTTCATTTACCTTTGACGTTTTCTTTTGCTTGTCAGTCAGTTGCACTTCATTTAGTTGGGTTCTATTTCACATAAGTAGCTCACGTTAGTTTGATTTTAGCATCTCACGTTATATTTTGCACTTACACTTTTTCGTTAGTTTTGCACGTTCACTGTGCTTCCACATTTTCTATCACTTGTTGCTGGCATTATTCTCACGTATCCATTTATTTCTATTGCTAGTCCATCACGTATCGCAAATTGCATTTTTACGTAACCATCTCAATGTTACATATTTCAAACATTAGCTTAGTTTTCATACTTGCATTAGTTTGTTGCTTGCATTAATTCAGCACTTATTCATGTTTCCATTCTCATATTCACGTAACCATATTTGTTAAATTTTCAGGTTTCTATTCTAACCATTCACACATATTACTTGCTGCTTTCATTATTTTCACGTAATCATTTTAGTGTCTACATTCATTTTACATTCGTTTGCATTCATTTTACATTTGTTCTTTTCATCCACGTTTTAATTTTATATCATGTCTCCAACCATTTTCATATAACATTTTTCACCTAACCAGTTTCACGTTCTCACATTTTCAAAATCACAATCAGCATATTTTCATGTTCATTTAGTTTCTATTTAGCACAAGTGATGCAGCCTAGGAAGCGAATTCGACGATGTAAATCGAATCCGTCCAGGATCTTACACGATTAGCGGAAATAATCGGTGAATCGATGATAAATCGGTGAATTTAAGAATACCCAAATGCCCAAATCCGTTGATCACGAAGATACTGGATTCTAGCAATCTTCGACACGTTGATCGCGCACGATGCCGTGAGAGGAGATCTACAATTCTTCGAACGTTGATCAAGCGCACTTGATTCCGTGAATTGGCTTCAACAATCGTTGATTCGAGCGCACTCGAATGTCGAAGGTGGAGATAGGAGATAACACTCAACTACCAATTTTAATGGAGGCACAAAGCACTCAACAAATTTTTATTCAAAAATCAACTACCAAAATGATACAACTCACCCGCTATTTATAGGATTTTACAACACACACGACTTAACAATTACACGACATAACAAAAGAAAATACAAATGACTTAACATTACACGACTTAACAACAATAACATCCCACGACATACGACTTAACGCAGACGACTTAAGAAGCATACGACATAAGAAATCGGCGACTTAACAAAGTTTGCGACCTAATATCTTCTCGCGACCTAAGCTTCAGAAATTCGCGACATAAGAATTCATGGCTTCAGCGACTTAAGGTAGGTCGTCTGCGACTTAACTTCTCGCGACCTAATCATGGAGCGACTCAATTGGAAATACGGCAGCGACCTAGGAGATGACGACATAAGAGCTTCGCGACATAAGCAACATCTCGACATACTGAAGGCGACTCAAAGAGGAAGGAGCGACATTGGAAATCTAGAGCTCGCGACCTACCCTCGTTCGCGACCTAGGGCTTCGCGAGATAAGGCTGGAGCCGCGACTTAAAGAGGAGCTTTGACTTAAGAGGCTTGATTTAGGGAAGCGACATAGGATCTGGAGCTCGCGATCGCGACCTACACCGAAGCGACCTAGGGCTTCGCCTTCGCCGCGACTCACGGTAGCGCGATTCAAGGTAAGCGCTGCATCATCCTCCCCTGGTTGAAAAGAATTCGACCTCGAATTCATGCTTTCCTCTTCTTCGACATGCTTCTCCCCATAATACGGAATTAAGTGTTTGACGTTGAACACATCAGCAGTATGGATATGATCCGGCAATCTCAACTGATAAGCATTCTCATTAATCTTCTTTATGATTTCCAAAGGACCAATCTTCCTAGCAGCTAGTTTGGTGTAAGTACCAACAGGAAATCGATCCTTGGTCAATACTGCATATACAAAATCTCCTTATTTGAAGTCAACATGTCGTCGTTTAATATCTGCGGATTCCTTATATTTCTCATTCGCTTTAAGCAATCGTTCCTGCACAACCTTGTGACACTCTTGCAATTCATTCACAAGATCACTAGCCCGTTTGATCACTCCTTTCTGTTGTGGAACTACAAATAAATCCAACGGTCCTTTAGGAATTGTTGAGTACACAACCTGGAATGGACTAAACCCAGTGCTATGATTAACTGCATGGTTGTGTGCAAATTCAGCTTGACATAACTGTGAATCCCAACTCTTCAAATTGTCATCCACGAGGCATCGCAATAGATTACCTAGGGATCTGTTCACAACTTATGTCTGTTCATTCGTTTGTGGATGATAAGCACTACTGAATTTCAGCTTCGTCCCAACTATTCTCCATAGGCTCATCCAAAAATGACTTAGAAAATGAGTATCTCTATCCGAAACAATCGATTCAGGCAACCCATGAAGATGATATATTTCTCTGAAATATAACTGTGCTACATTAACTACATCTGCCGTCTTCTTACAAGCAACAAAATGTACCATCTTCGAGAAACGGTCCACCACAACATATATAGAGTCATTTCTCCGTTGAGTCCTCGACAAGCCCAACACAAAATCCATGCTTACATCAACCCACGATTTTGTAGGAACAGGTAAAGGCATATACAAACCCGCATTTGTAGCTGTCCCTTTCGAAACTTGACAAACATGACATCTTCGAACAAACTTTTCAACTTCCCGCTTCATCGAGGGCCAATAATAAGACTGAGAAATCAACTGCAATGTGCGATCCCGACCAACATGTCCTTCTTCATGCAACTCTTTTACAATTTTCATTCTCAAGCTGCAATCTGGTACGCACAATCGATTCCCCTTGAATAAGAATCCATCTACCAACACAAACTCATCAGTACTCCCATCCTTGACTTTCTCAACAATCTTCGCAAAGTAAGGATCTTCCTCAAACAACTCTGGCAATAGTTCAAATCCTGTCACTTCAACCTTCATCGTCGTCAACAAATGATTCCTCCTGCTCAAGGCATCAGCTACACGATTCGTCACCCCTGATTTGTGCTTTACAACAAAAGTAAACTGCAGCAGATACGCGACCCATGAAGCGTGTCTAGCTGAAATTTTGTCCTGCCCTTGCAAATGTTTCAAAGCTTTATGATCCGTATAAAGAACAAACTCCTTCTGAAACAGATAATGTCTCCAGTGCTTCACAGCTTGAACAATTACGTAAAACTCCACATCATAAGTGCTATATCTCAACTTGGCTCCAGACAACTTCTCACTGAAATAAGCAACTGGTCTTCCATTCTGACTCAATACTCCACCAATCCCAACCTTCGAAGCATCAGTGTGTAATTCGAACAATATCTGAAAATTCGGCAGTGCCAGAATGGGTGCTGTTGTCAAAAGTGTCTTGATCTTCTCAAAAGCTAACTCTGCTTCCTCTATCCACACGAACTTCTTTCCTTTCATGTAATCGGTTACAGGTGCCATCACACTGCTAAAATGTGGAATGAATCTTCGTTAAAAGATACCAACCCATGAAAACTCCTCACTTCAGTAATTGTCTTGGGTTGTGGCCAACTCCTGACAGCTTTCACTTTGCTTTCATCCACTTGAATACCCTCCTTCGACAGAACATACCCCAGAAACAAAACACTGTGCGTCATGAACACGCACTTCTTCGTTGCTGCATAGAATTGCTCCTGTCGTAGAATCAACAGCACTTCTCGCAAATGCTGGATATGCTCTTCCATACTGCCACTATAGATCAAAATATCGTCAAAGTAAACTACTACGAACTTCCCAATAAATGGTTTGAAAATCTGGTTCATCACTCTCATAAAAGTACTATGAGCATTTGACAAGCCAAACGGCATAACCATCCATTCATATAGACCTTCCCTAGTTTTAAAAGCAGTCTTCCACTCATCACCCAGTCTAATACGAATCTGATGGTATCCACTCTTCAAGTCAATCTTTGAGAACACAACAGCCCCACTCAACTGATCAATCAAATCATCGAACCTCGGCATAGGAAACCTGTATCTCATAGTGATCTTGTTTAGAGCCCGACTGTCCGTACACATCCGCCAAGTCCCATCCTTCTTCGGTACCAATAAGGCTGGCACTGCACAAGGACTCAAGCTCTCCTGAACACGCCCTTGTTCTAACAACTCCTCCACCTGCCTTCTTAGTTCCTCATGCTCCTTAGGACTCATCCTGTAATGTGGCCTGTGAGGTAATGCTGCCCCTGGCACAAGATCAATCTGATGCTGAATATCTCTCAACGGTGGTAACTCCTTTGGCAACTCTTCAGGAAACACATCTCTGAATTCTTCCAACACTGGCTTTACTTCCTCTGGAACTTTAACAGATTCAGTAGCTTCATGTCCAATCAACAAGAACACCTCTGGACTCTCCTCTACTTCTTCAACAAACTCCTTCAAAGTTAACAAAGTCTTCAGCTCCTCAATCTCTTCTGACTTGCTCTCTCCTTGTTGTCTCTTCTTCGGAACTAAAATAATCTTAGTACCTTCAAACATAAAGCTGTAGCTATTGGTTCGACCATCATGCTGCACTGCTCGGTCATACTGCCATGGTCTTCCCAAAAGCAAGTGACAAACATCCATCTCCACCACATCACACCAGATCTCATCTTTATACTTCTTCCCAATAGAAAATGGAACATGAACTCGCCTGTCCACCTTCACCTCTCCTCCTTTCCTTAACCACGCTAACTTGTAAGGATTTGGATGCTTCTCCGTCTTCAACTTCAACTTTCTCACAGCCTCGGTAGAAATGATATTGTCACAACTTCCCGCGTCAATCACAAATTTACACACCTTCCCCAGTATAGTGCATGTCGACTGAAAGATATTACTCCTCAACCAACTAGCCTCCTCTTCCTGCTTCGGTGTCAAACATGATCTCCTCAACATTAGATTACATCCTTCATCTCCCGACGCGATATCCTGTTCATCCTCCTCAACTGGACTAGAATAACCTTCATCAACATCCTCACCTTCCTCTTCAGCAATCATAGCTCGCCTCTTCGGTTTCGGGCATTCATTACTCTTGTGACCCACTTCCTGGCAATTATAACACTTGAAACTGTTTTTGACCTTTGCCTTCGCAACTTCATTCACAACTGGTTTACTGACAGCTTTAGAAACATTGAAACTCCCACTAGCACCCTTGCTTTGAGTATTGGAACTTGGAAACACACCACCTCCTCGTCTTCCTTGCTTCTCCCAAGCCAACGCCTTCTGGTGCACTTCAGCCACAGATCTAGGGTCAAACATATTTACCATATCCTGGATCTGGATCCTCAACCCCCCAACAAACCTAGCAGTCAACTGTTCCTCCATCTCCATAATGTCATTTCGAGCAATCAGTTGATAAAACTCATCAGCATAATCATTAACAGTCTTTGTCCCTTGCCTCAGATTCTGCAACATCTGATACATGAGTGATTGATAATTGTAAGGCAAGAATGTAGCCTTCATCATCTTCTTCATTTTCTCCCAAGCAACAATCTTCGACTTCCCCATCCGTTCTCGTGTAAGTTTGGTTTGCTGCCACCACGCCATAGCTCTTCCTCTCAACCTAGTAGCAACCAACTTCACTCGACGATCATCCGGGACCTCCTTGAATTCAAAGATCTCTTCAACATTAGATAACCAATCTAGAAATTCTTCAGCCTGCATACCACCCTTAAACTCTGGAATTTCAATTTTCATTCCAGACTCCCATTTGTGATTATACTCTGAATGATTTCTCCCTTGGCTTTGATTTCGACCATGAACACTACCACCATCAAACTCCTCATCAAAATCTGATGCATATCGATGTCGATCAAGACCACCAACATCTCTACCACCACCATTTCTACCACCAACATCCCTTCGATCTACATTCCTCCGATCACGATCATCAACATTCCTATCACGATCGTCAACATTTCTACGATCATGATTTTCTCTTCTCTCCCGATCTGAATGTGGTGAAACTCTATTTCCCCCATGGCTCGATTCAGGTGAAACCCTTCTTCTACTTTGATTCATTTCAAGCATCATTCTCTCTAATCGACCAATTCCCTCATCAAACTTCTCATTGAATTTATCACTAATTCGTTGCTCCATTTGTTCAGCATCTTCTCTTCCATACAAAGCATCAACATTGCGATGACATTGAGCTCATCTCGGTGGCATGATTGAACTTCAAACAAATCTTCAGAAATTCAAACTTCACTTCGGCGCGCAAAAATCCCAACGAGCAAAATTCAAACACTTTCCGAACTTTGATCCAAATTGATATGGATCGAAACTCCCAACTTGTTGCAACTTCACGATGAACACGATGAACACCAAACTCCTTAACAATGCAAATCCGATCTCCAAACTTCAAATTCTCGAAACCCAATTCTCCAAATGATGCAAACTTTTTGCGATCTAGCTCCGATACCAAACTGACGCAGCCTAGGAAGCGAATTCGACGATGTAAATCGAATCCGTCCAGGATCTCACACGATTAGCGGAAATAATAGGTGAATCGATGATAAATCGGTGAATTTAAGAATACCCAAATGCCCAAATCCGTTGATCACGAAGATACCGGATTCTAGCAATCTTCGACACGTTGATCGCGCACGATGCTGTGAGAGGAGATCTACAATTCTTCGAACGTTGATCAAGCGCACTTGATTCCGTGAATTGGCTTCAATAATCGTTGATTTGAGCGCACTCGAATGCCGAAGGTGGAGATAGGAGATAACACTCAACTACCAATTTTAATGGAGGCACAAAGCACTCAACAAATTTTTATTCAAAAATCAACTACCAAAATGATACAACTCACCCGCTATTTATAGGATTTTACAACACACACGACTTAACAATTACACGACATAACAAAAGAAAATACAAACGACTTAACAGTACACGACTTAACAACAATAACATCCCACGACATACGACTTAACGCAGACGACTTAAGAAGCATACGACATAAGAAATCGGCGACTTAACAAAGTTTGTGACCTAATGTCTTCTCGCGACCTAAGCTTCAGAAATTCGCGACATAAGAATTCATGGCTTCAGCGACTTAAGGTAGGTCGTCTGCGACTTAACTTCTCGCGACCTAATCATGGAGCGACTCAATTGGAAATACGGCAGCGACCTAGGAGATGACGACATAAGAGCTTAGCGACATAAGCAACATCGCGACATACTGAAGGCGACTCAAAGAGCAAGGAGCGACATTGGAAATCTGGAGCTCGCGACCTACCCTCGTTCGCGACCTAGGGCTTCGCGAGATAAGGCTGGAGCCACGACTTAAAGAGGAGCTTCGACTTAAGAGGCTTGATTTAGGGAAGCGACATAGGATCTGAAGCTCGCGATCGCGACCTACACCGAAGCGACCTAGGGCTTCGCCTTCGCCGCGACTCACGGTAGCGCGATTCAAGGTAAGCGCTGCATCAACAAGCATTCACACATGTTCATTTAGTTTCTTTAGTTTCATTATATGTTAGTTTGCATATGCTAGTTGTCCACTTCATGCTCTCAAACTCACATAAGTTGCACACGTTAGTTTTCATTAAAAAAAATAAAAATAAAAATAAAAGACATTTTTTCACTGCATTCATCCATATCATTTGCTGCACGTTTTATTTTTTGTTAGCGGTACTTGCTACACGTTTTGTTCATTTTCTCACTTGCTACACACTTTGCTAGTAGTGCTTCGATTGCATCAACAGTACATGATTGCAGTTTCATTTTTTTAGGTTGTCAGCCCTTGGAGGTCTGAACTTGTAGCAATAACATACCAACTCAATTAGCTCCAATTCGGTAAATCTTAGCCATTCCACAAAAAGCATCTAGGGATCGAGCAATTACAAACAGTAGAGTTTGAATCACTAGCACTGCTCAGTTGCACTGGACGGACTGCCATATCCCTCTGTAAGTAATTTTCTGCTCTACAGGCGCCCAATTGAAAACTGATTAAATTTACTTTTGGCTATTACACCTTGAGTTGTTTATGCGCGTTTGGGTAAGAAATAATTTTAACCATTTAGAAAGCCAAAATATCTCATTAAAAAAATCAACGGAAATTTCAAATCAAACAAATATGAGCAATCACAGTTCACATCATGGTTCACATCACAGTTCACCAAAATCGTCAACTAAATCACATGTTGGAAATAATGAATTTCATGAGAACCGACCATTATCCCTTAGAGACCGATGCTATCCAACTAGGACCATTCAACCTTCGGTTATTTCATTTCCACCTACCGAAGGAAATAATTTTGAGCTAAAACATTCTTTTATCCAAGGGGTACCAAAATTCACTGGGTCTGAAAATGCATATGAATTTCTTAGTGAATTTGAGTTATACGCTTCTACAACTAAAATGCAACAACTTTCTAATGAATCCAAAGTTAAGACTTATTCCATTCGCGCTTCTAGAAAGTGCAAAAGGATGGCTTAATTCTCTTCCTAAAAATTCAATTAAAAGTTGGGACGATTTCGTTACTATATTTTTGAAAACGTTTTTTCCTTTCCACAAAACACTTAAAATTCGAACTGAAATCAATCAATTCTCTCAGAATGAAGGAGAAACTTTTTCAAAATATTTTGAAAGGTTCAATCAATTGTTATATAGTTGCCCTCATCATGCAATCCCTAGACACGTCTTATGCCAAATCGTCTATGAAGGGCTTAACTATCAAACAAGATCCCAACTCAAATCAATGTGCAGAGGAGAATTCATGGCAAAAACAGACAAGGAAGCTTAGGAATTTTTAGAAGAATATTCGGAAAAGGATATGCAATGGGAAACACTTCGTGTTCCAATTCGTACTCCAAACAAAGGAGTACATGCCATTGACCCATCACATCTTCCTATAGATGCCCAAACTCCTCAAGAAGGAGAAGGACTACCCCATTACTACACATAAGACCAAATCAATGCTATATCTCAAAACAGTCCTTATTCATCCACATACAACCCTAACTGGAAGCATCATCCAAATTTTTCGTGGTCAAATCCTAACAATGCGGCTAATCCATCGCATATGTATCCGATGATACCAAATCTGAATTATCGAGCCCCAACTTCTAATGCTCAAAATTCTCAACTCGCTCCTCAAACAAAACCTTCAAATCAACCATATAGGAATCCTAATTTTAATCCATCAACCCAACCTTCTCAGCCTTCACAAGAAATTGCTCGATTGGAAAAACAACTCACCAAACAAAATGAACAAATTACTAACCAAGATGCGAGAATTGAGCAAATCACTAAACAAAATGAACAAATGTTGATAATGATGAAGGATCTCATGAAAATCAATGAGAAAGGTAAATTTCCTAGTCAAACCGAAGTGAATCCAAAGTATAACTCTCGAGGAGTAAATCTTTGTGAGGACGAAAATGTAAATCCGGTTAATGCTGTCACCACATTAAGATCTGGAAAGAAGGTAGACAACCACATCGGCAACCCCGACATCCTTCTTAAGTCTCCCCATGTTCAAAATTCTAAAACTCAGTCGACAACCACTATTGTCAATCCAATCGACTCTCATTCTTCATCCAAGGTTGGCAATCCCGACCACGCTTCACCTTCTGATGTTGGCAACCCCAACATTCCATCTTCCTTATCTTCACCCTCTAATATAACACCTTCTTCTTCGAATGAAAAAACTACTGAACGAGTCTATAAACCCATAGCTCCATTTCCTCATAGACTCAACAAAAAGAAGAAGCCCGCTAATTTTGACCAAATTCTTGAAATCTTCAAACAAGTTCGAATCAATATTCCACTTCTTGAAACCATTGAGCAAATTCCTCAATATGCCAAATGTCTGAAAGAGCTATGTACTCAAAAACGTGCCACTAACGTTCCTAAGACTGCATTTCTAACTGCAAACACTAGCTCTGCTCTTCTCATAATACACTAGAATTCAATCAATTGATGTCTACTAAGCCTCAAAAGAAGTACGCCCTAAATTAGACCTCAAACCTCTTCCAAACGATCTTAAGTACGCATACTTAGATTCTTCGGAAAATTTCCCTATAATCTTGGCCTTCGATCTCATTAAGGACCAAGAAGAACAACTTTTGTAAATTTTAAGGGAAAATAAAGAGGCATTAGGATGGGTAATCGTTGACATTAAGGGAATTAGTCCATCAATCATCGAACATTGAATACATTTAGTCGACGAGGCTAAACCCACTCGCGAAGCTCAAATGTGATTAAACCTTAATATGAGAGAAGTGGTAAAGGAAGAAATTATCAAATGTTTAGACAATAACATTATCTACCCTATCTCTGACAGTACTTGGGTAAGTCCGGTACAAGTTGTACCAAAGAAGTCTAGAATCACTATGACCACAAACGAGAATAACGAACTTGTTTCGACAAAAGTCAAAACAAAATGGCGTGTTTGCATCGACTATCGAAAACTCAATGCAGCTACAAGAAAAGATCATTTTCCCCTTCCTTTCATTGATCAAATGCTCGAACGTTTAGCCGGTCATGAATATTATTGTTTTCTTGATGGTTACTCCGGCTATAATCAAATCCCCATTGCGCTAGAGGACCAACACAAAATGACGTTCACCTGCCCCTTCGGAACTTTCGCTTATCGTCGCATGCCCTTCGGTAATTGTAATGCTCCCGCAACCTTTCAGAGATGTATGATGAGTATATTTTCTGATATGGTGGAGGATTTCTTAGAAATATTCATGGACAATTTTTCAATCTATGGGTCATCTTTTGATCAATGCCTCCTTCGTTTAGAACGTGTCTTAAAGCGATGTAAGGAGAAATCTCTTCTGCTTAATTGGGAAAAATGTCATTTTATGGTTAAGCGAGGAATAGTCTTAGGTCATGTTGTCTCTAAAAGTGGCCTAGAAGTTGACAAATCTAAAGTTAATCTTATTGTTGACCTTCCTCCTCCAAGGTCCGTCAAGGACATTCGCTCATTTCTCAGCCATGCAGGATTTTATAGGAGGTTTATTAAAGATTTTTCAAAAATTTCAAAACCTCTTTCGAATCTTCTGGCTAAAGACGTTAAATTTGAATTTTCCAATGAGTGTAAAACGTCTTTTGAAACCCTTAAATCGATCTTGACCACTACAACTATCATCCAACCTCCAAATTGGACTTTGCCTTTCGAATTAATGTGTGACGCTTCTGATTATGCCATTTGGAGCCATCTTAGGTCAACGAATCGATAAACTCCCTCGAGTCATCTATTATGCTAGCAAAACTCTTAACGAAGCTCAATTGAATTACTCAACTACAGAAAAAGAGTTTTTAGCAGTTATCTTTGCCCTCGATAAGTTTAGATCATATCTCGTAGGTTCTAAGGTCATAGTATACACTGATCATGCCGCATTGCGGTATTTACTCACGAAAAAGGATGCCAAACCCCGCTTAATCCATTGGATTCTCCTTCTTCAAAAGTTTGACCTAGAAATATGGGATAAAAAGGGTTCTGAAAATGTCGTAGCTGATCATCTTTCTCGTATTGTTCATGAAAACATCGATAACTCTCAAATCAACGATCATTTTCCCGATGAACAAATTCTTTCCCTCTCTAGTGCACCATAGTACGCGGACATTGTAAATTATCTTGTCACAAATGAAACACCTTCCCATTGGTCAAAACAAGATAAACAAAAATTTCTCTCCAATGTTCGAAACTTTTACTAGGACGATCCTTATCTCTTCAAATATTGCACCGATCAAATCATACGTAGATGTGTCCGCCAACATGAATTCCATAGCATCCTCTCTTTTTCACATAATCAAGCATGTGGAGGACATTTTGAGCAAAGAAGACTGTTGCCAAGGTGTTACAATGCGGTTTTTATTGGCCTTCTCTTTTTCGTGATGCCCACAAATTTTGCTCCAAATGCGCTAGATGTCAACAAACAGGTCGTATTTCCAAACGTAACATGATGCCCCTAAACCCAATCCTTGTAATCGAAATTTTTGATGTTTGGGGCATCGATTTCATGGGTCCTTTTCCTAATTCTTTTGGAAATCTCTACACCCTACTTGCAGTAGATTATGTGTCTAAATGGGTTGAGGCCATTCCCACCAGAATGAATGACAATAAAGTTGTTGTCAAATTTTTGAAAGAAAACATATTTTCTCATTTTGGCACACCTCGAGCTATTATAAGTGATAACGGTTCTCATTTTTGTAATCGTGCTTTTGAATCTCTTCTTAAGAAATACTCTATCACTCATAAACTATCTACTCCATATCATCCATAGACTAGCGGTCAAGTCGAGATTTCCAATAGACAAATTAAACAAATTCTTGAAAAGACAGTTAACTCCAACAGAAAAGATTGGTCATCTAAAGTGATAGATGCCCTTTGGGCATTTCGCACAGCTTATAAAACCAATCTAGGAATGTCACCATACCGATTAGTCTTTGGAAAAGCATGCCATTTACCCGTTGAGCTCGAGCACCGTGCACTTTGGGCAATCAAATACCTTAATTTTGACATAGAAAAAGCCGGATCACGTCGTAAATTACAATTGTCAGAATTAGAAGAACTAAGAAATGAAGCGTATGAAAATGCAAAGATTTATAAAGAGAAAACTAAATTTTATCATGATAAATCCATACTTCGTAAGACATTCGAAGTAGGTCAGAAAGTTCTCTTAAATAATTCTAGACTTCATTTATTTCCGGGAAAATTGAGATCTCGATGGACAGGTCCATATATTGTGAAAACAGTGTACCCTTATGGTGCAGTTGAAATTGAAAATCCTAGGGATGGTTCCATTTCAAAGGTCAATGGACAACGCTTGAAGTCATTTCTAGAGTTTGAACAACACGAGGACGACGAGTTCGTGGATCTCCACGAACCTAGCTATTCGGCATAAGCCACTCACTATCTTATACATATTAGGTTGTATTTTTTTTCTGTTTTGCATTTGCATTCCATTTAAGGACACTGTCTCATTCCAGTGTGGGGGGGACGCATATCTCATTCTGTTTGTTCATATTTCACAGTGTGGCATCACTTTTAAAAAAAATCATCACATTATTTGTTTTCAATTTTTTTCAAGCTTCATCTCATTTTCCATTATTTTCAGGACTTTGATTTATTTTTAATTAGTCACGACAAAGTAAGTAAACAGTTGAAGTCAATTGATGAAAATTTTTGCGAATCACTAATTTCAAATGTAAAATATAATGAAAAGTTGAATTACAAGCGATAATAGTGAGGTTAGTATATAGGTGGATTCGTAGGTGATGGTTATGAAATCCTTTCTAAACTGTAGTCTTTGTTTAAAAAAGTGGCAGATTTAAAGTACATGCATTGACATTTCAAATCATTGAAGTTAAGTGGTGCAAAGTTGATTTGCATAACTCTCTTTAGTTAATTTCAAAAAAAAAAATAAGAAACACCTAGAGTCAATAGGTGTGCACACTTATGAAAGTGTGTACACTCGCCACGCTCTGTACTCTTCTCACGTAAGCCCGCAAGGCAGTGCATGGATGGTATATCTAGCCTCAGCATTCTGAGTTAGGTGTATAAAGAAATTAAATAAATAAAAACCTAAGGATTACCGACCTTTTCTGACATAGTCAGCGTCGGTCTGCACAATCCGCCAAGCTCTGTCCCAACTCTCACGTAAGCCCGCGAGGCAGTGCATGGGTGGTATACCTTGGTCCAAAAGTTAGGTGTATATATAAAAAAAATATTTTTAATAAAGAGAGACTAAGCTATTGAAACCCAAACACTTCTTAACTTTATTGATTTGGCTTGTTATACAAATGGAAATGAAAAATACCATTTTGAAAAACTGTGATTAACAATAAAGAATTTATTTCATGGCTGCACTATGTTATCGACTGAAACAACTGGCCAAACTAGAATCTAATGTATGAAAACTTGAGTTATATTGAAATTTGTGATTAGTGAGGAACCAATTTTTTTTTCTAGAAGTTGACTCAAACCGATATACATTATTTTGTTGTTATGAAGTAAATCGAGTCTCCATTTGTTTAAAATTTTGCATTCATTTAGTACATTAGAATCATCACATACTGCATTTGGATTTTGTGGGTAGTATCCGCTGAAAACCCTCACGAGACACCACTCGTCCTACTAGGGACACCTAGAGGTTTAACGGCTTGTTGCATACGCTCAATGCAATCGTGTTTCCTACGAAAAAGGATTTAGTTAGTTTTTATTTTCTTGCTTATTCGAGGACGAATAAAGTTCTAGTGTGGGGGTATTTGATGAACGTATTTTTCTACATTTTAAACCGTTTGTTTCATATATTTTTATTTTAATAAAGCGGTATTATACGGGTATTTTGTTGTGGTTTTGCAGATTATAGATTCCTAAGTGCAACGTTGAAATTAATCGGTTGCGCTGTCCATTGGTTCAAATGACAAGCAGAAAAGAGTGCAAAATTTTAAGCATCGAATAAATCAAAACAGAAGCACGGTCACATTTGCATATTATTCTCAAAACGTGAATATCAACTCAGTCACGTTCTAATTAAGGAACCACGGTTACTAGCATGGTTATGTTAAAAAAAAGAAAAAAATCAAAGGAGCATGGTCACTTTATCAAGTAACAGGGACCATTTCATGAATGGACACGTTGCATTCAAAGCTCACCATATATTATTATCAAAGGAGCATGGTTACGTGAATATCACTCAAGCATTGGCCACGTGGTCCATTATGAATGAGTCAGTGCATATTTTTCGGCAACAACTGGCATATGTGGATCCTTTCGCTTTTGAACAGGAGAGCTGGATTATCAAAGCTAAAGCTTATATATAGAGAACGAAATCATCTCTTACCCCATCACTCTTCTTCTAGTTCAGTTTTAAATTTCAGCAGTGTTTTTTTTATATTTTATCTTTTCGAACATAATACGTAGGATTGTTAATTAGATTTAGCAATTTATTTATTCTTGTTCTTAGTTATTTTCAACACTCTTTCCATTTAGTTAATAAATTCATTTCATTTTATTTCAGTTGTTTGCTATATTATTTTCTAGCACTTTTTAGTTTCTACTTTGATTTCTACAATTTTATATTTTGATTGCAATTTTGATTAGATTCGAAATCGATTCGGAGTATATTATTGTTTTTATTTTTTTGTTCGAGAACCACCATCGAATTTTTTTAACACGCCTAAGATTTAAATATGGATTTCAAATATTTTAAAACACAATTCCCTGTGTTCGACCTGCATACTACACGCCTGTGCGCTTGCAGAATTAATTAAAATTTGTGCTTTTCTAACCAATAGAAAAGACGCACTGACTCAATTCAATCAGAATACATTTAATTTTCAACATGGTCAAAATCAATATCATTCTCAACAAGCTCCAAATTTGTATCGTCTGCAACAAAATCAAAATTCTTTCATTCTCAACAGATTCGAACCATTACCAAAATTCTCAAAATTTGAATTATTCCCAGAATAGTTCGTTTCAACAAAACTATAATTATGATCAAAACTACGTATCTCCCAATATCCAACAATGATCAGTGTTGCCTTATGTTTCACAAAATTTATCAAGAAATCTCAATAATCAATTTGGAGACAACAAATGTGAAAACCAAGAAACTGAATTCGATAGCAATATAATGAAATTGCCAAAGTAGAAGATGTTTATATGAATTCTAATTTGTCTTCTGCTCAAACTTGGGAAATTCAAACAACGAGAATTGACAATAATGATTCTGCAAATGCGGAACCAAAAGCCGCAAAAATGGTTAAATGATCGCCGGACGAGCAAGCTGAATTAGCATTCTATTGGGTTGAATGTTCTAGAGACAATAAAAAAGGTACGAGCCAAAGTGAAACTTCTTTTTGGAATTTTGTACACAATTTGTTCTACCTTCGAAGTCCAAATAGTCTTCCAAGAACGGTTGATTCTTTGAAGCGGTCTTGGAAAAGAATAGATGCCGCTTGTCAACGTTGGAAAGAAATAGTGGCCGGCCTGCATTCAAGATAAAAAAGTGGAGCAAACGACATGGACCTGATAATGATTTTAAATTTGTAGTTCAAATTATCAAGTTCGATGTTTTATTCTTCTTATAGCACTTCATCATCTACAGCCCAATCAAGCAAATGCAGTGTACATGTCTGAACATAATAATCAACCATTCAACATGCACCATTGCTATAATATACTTGCAAAAAAGGAAAAGTGGAGTCGAGTGCGACAAGAACATTTAGTGGTGCGCTTTCTTTCTAGAAAGATGAGCGATGAATCTAGCCCTGGTAGTTCTGATCCATATGAAGACACCCCATTCAGAACTAGTATAGGTGGTAGGCCTCCAGGGAAGTTCAAGGGGAAGAAAAAACCGCCACCGATTACAACACACATTATGAACATAATGGTGAGCGAATGGCGGCCGCTAAAGATGCAAATAAATTATACATGGAAACAAAAGAAACGAAGAGACTTTAAAGGGCAAAGGAAAAACAACGACGTCACGATGAAAAACAAAAGTTAAGAATTAACGAGCTAGAGTCTTTCCATGATGTTGTCGTGTTTTATTGTTTTTTGTCTTGTTTGATTTCTAAGAAGTTGTATGCGTATAATATTTGTTGTCTTCGTAAGTTAAGTCTTGCTTGTTAATGTTTTCCATTGGTTAAATGTTGTTATTATGTTAAGTGCGTAGTAGATTTTGAAAACACAGACTTTACTTGAATTTAAAAGTACATAAAACTTACTGATAGTGCAAAGAACTAGCTGAAGGTAATTAACTTAAAAAACTTACTTAACTAACCTAAACGTCATTCAAATTGTCTAATATATCCAACCCAGAGATTATATGCAGCATGGCCAACAAAATCAACGTGATACTCCCACAAATAATGGGAATCAAACGTAGCTCGTGTTAACTGAAATAGATCTTCTTCCTTCACTGTATTTATAATGATTCTGTATCCTCGACAAGTTCTAGAACGTGAAAAAAGTACTTCGAGTTTCCAAAAGCCTTCGAATTAATCTACAATGAGGATGTCTGTTAAAAGTCTCGTTTAGAGTGACCCAAAAATCTTGCTCCAACTCCTCTTCCATGTGTCCATGATCAGTTTCTATGTACGATTTGATTAGTACTAAATAATTATTGGGAGCCCAGCTTTCAGTTGACATTGAAGATTAATACGATGTTGAGAATTATTGTGGATGTTGTGAATTTTCATACCAAACTTTGGTTTAAATAGAAAGTTCATGATCTGCGTCTCGTGAATCAAGTGCCTTCTAATCAACCACGTGGCAAGCATCCACAAACGTGAATATAAACAAACACAATTGTGTTTGTTTCTTCACATAGTTAAGTACGCATAGTCAAACAAAATAGGAAATCCAAAGCTGATACACTTATGCAAACACTATTAGTAAGTATGAACACGGATAATACACTTGTACAAACGCTGCTAGTAAATACAAAACAATGATAATACACAGATACAAACACTGCTAGTACATACAAACCACTGAAAATACACTGATACAAACTCTTCTAGTAAATACAGAATGCTAATAATACACTGATACACACTGATAGGACATACAAATACTAATAGTACATACAACCACTATGGCTTATCAAACTGGTACTCATCATCAAAAAGACCAACTATATCATCGTCGTCGTCGTCGTCATGTACTTTGCGTGTAGAATGATATCGCTGCTCATTAACTGTAGTAAGCTCGTTAATACGAGTAGTCAACTCATCTGTGCTCCGTTGATGCTCGATGTACATTACCTGGAAGAGTCCCATCTACATCTGAAACAAATCATCATATGAAAATGCAAATGGATCTGGATACTGCGAAATCTCAAGCCGAGGAATATCAACATATCTATCAACTCCCGACGTTGTAGGTATACCGACTGTCCAACCATAATCTCCTATCTAGGATAGTTTTGGAGCATGATATTCTTGAGTACTCTGTCTAAGGTCCTGTAAAATAGAGGGGACAACACCACTCCAAATGCCTGAAGGCCTTGCCAAATCAACGGATGCAGCATGTACAAAAGTAGTCATATGCAATGGAGTGTAAAACCGACGCCAAAAAGATGCACAATCTAAATTCATAATGATGAAGTAATTAGCAGACCACCACTCCCCTGCATACTCCTATAAAGCAGCGCTGTCATACACCTACAAATAAGGTGTATCCAGATGTTGATCGTCCGGAACAAAATCACCATCTAACGTCGGTCCCCAACTACGCTCACCGAGGAACCAATAACATCATAAACTTGATGGGGATGATACTAATGGAAAACGTCTAGCAGATATGAATGCAGCGTGCACTATGATAGGGTCAGTCATAAAAGATGAACCATCATATGATGGCAAACAACACTCTCTCGTGTGGTCTGTAACTCAATCTGATTTTGGGCCATAGCAAATATATGACGTGCCTCCCCTCCTAGCACCATTATGCAGTTATTTCGGGCCCATGCTGTAACTTGAGGGAAGAAAATGGGTAATGTGGAGTCCAACTTCAGATAAGTCATGTTGCGAAAGTACTCAAAGTACCAGTATTGTAAAATCTACCAAAAATCTGTAATGGACGTGGATCTACCCCTAACGACACATTGATGATCCAAAGAGCAATACAAATATGCTAATATCGGAGTCCCCCAATCATATACGATTAGACCATCAACCGACAACTCCGCTACAGCTGCAACATATCCG
The DNA here is from genome assembly GCA_030737815.1 of Allium fistulosum. Lineage (NCBI taxonomy): Eukaryota > Viridiplantae > Streptophyta > Magnoliopsida > Asparagales > Amaryllidaceae > Allium > Allium fistulosum. The sequence goes on along the minus strand of CM060908.1, from coordinate 75,513,343 downwards.
GCCGACAACGTGTTCGATGCATTTGTAATGAATAAGTTCCCCATCATGTACAGAATAAACAGTCGAGCAATCTCCAAATGGTTGTTTGTGCTACGACCATGTATCAATAGATTGCTTGTTTAATGTAAGAGCATCTAATCTGCAATCCGGATGACATTCCATCTTGTAAGTCAAGATGTGGAAGTACACTGGATAAACGGTGAAAGTGCTGATACTCCTCGTCATATGGTAAGGTCCCCCCTTCCAATGCCTAAACCAGTAAGCATAGTAAAATCTAATGGAGTAAAACCCAACTCTCGAAAACTAAAGTGGAATGTATGAATGGTCTTCCACCAATATGCGGCTAAAGCACCACATAACCGAACATTCGAATTTAAAAGATTATTAATACCTATTAAAGCAATTTACAATTATTGAAAGCGCTAAAAAGCATTAAATAAATAAATAGTAATTATGTAAATACATACTCAAGAAATATCCAAATTCTATATCTTGAAGAAAAACATGAATGATGTCGTCGGCATCATAAGATCGGATCATTCTATATAGGTGGATTACACTAACCCAAGAGCCACGGGTGCACTCACGATGAGCCTAATTTAAAACAGGTTGCATATTCAAATTTTTTTGTACAATTTTAACGAAAAACATAATTTGAAGGTAGATGACTTACAGAATTTTCAACACACGTGCTGATGTGTACTTCGTCGTCCGGGAGTATATGGAAATTGATCAAATCCTTGTCGAGTCCCAAATTTTGGTCGATATGGGGATCTAGAACCGTATTTGCTGTATTTCTACCTGCACTTCTTCACCTAACCACTATGCTTCATCGACCTCCAGTACCCGTCGTCGGTACGTCTGCGCTTTCTTTGGTAGGGGCATTTTCTACGGTCGGTGGAACATTTCTACCGCTGCGACCGTCGCTTCCTCGGATTCTCCTCAACGCTCTTCTCATTTTTTTAACCTTTTCAAAATATATTTTTTCCGAAGCCCTCGGTTGCTGGAAAAAATGGAAGCTGGGTTGAAGGGAAGCAGAAGGAGAATGGTGGATGGAAGGAAATGGGGTAACCGAATAATTTATATCTAGTTACCCCGCATACACTTAGCTAGCTAAATTAAAGCCAACTAAGTGTACATAGTGGATTGCAATCGATGGCTCTCATGGATTGCAATCCACAACCTCGCCCTTAGCAGGCTATAATTTAGCCGGCTAAGGAGAAGCACTTTGTGCTTCTTCCCCTACGCGTTGATGGTGGGTTTTCATTCGACCCCTTGAATCGATGTGATCCACCCCCATGCGTTGGGAATGATATTACAAGCTTTTTCTTGAGGAAATACCACATATGCCTTTATTATTGGTCATAACGTCCGTACACATGAATAATTTACTTTAATTGCTAATAACAGTAAATAATTCACACGTGTACCGAAAAAACAAGGGTTTTTTTAATTTTGGCTTCTTTATGCTAACTAATTATAGAAATAGCCATATTTACAAACTAATACCGGTTATAGCCATGTTTTGAACAGCGCAGTGGATTGCTGGTCAAAACACACTGGCACCTTTTCAATTGTCGCCGGTGTTTTTCCTTTTTACGTGGGAAAATATGGGCGGCTTTTGAAATGTCACCAAAAAGTCGCCCATACGGTCCCATATTACAAACAGGATCAGACTCCCACTCTTCTCTTCACTTTATCATTTTCCCAAACTATCAAAAAAGAAAACTCATTTTCCCATACACCAAAAATCATTTTTTTTTCTATTTTCGCAAATTTCTTCGCCAATTCAAAGCATGGTTTGCACTTCATCACAGGAACCTTCCATAGGTGTAGATTATACAATCAATCTTCGTTTATTTAACAAATTAGGGTTTTTGTAAGTATAAAAATTAATGTTTTGTAGTTGTAGATGTAGTTGTGTGATCGTGGAATGCAAAAATTCGTTGCTTTTACCCTATTTAAGTACATGTTTAACATTGTTAGGTTTATGGTAGAAATAGGATTTGTGATTATCCAATATTTGTATTATGTGTAGATTACTCCAAGATGATGCCGGGGCCGATAGACGGTATCGTATTGTATTTGCAAGAATGCCATCGAACGAGCAACGATGCTAGGATGTAAGTATTACAGTTTCATGTGGAGTAGAAATATAGATTGGTTATACATAGCAATTGTATTTTGTTGTTTTGCTAACAGCGTAATACTTCAACGAAACTATTGATCACCTGTCTAAATTGAAGAGAGTGACTTCTTCTCATCCTACCGTGTTAGAGCTGATTGATAGAGTCGGCTTCCACGTGTCTTTTGACTGGGTACACTCAAATTGGATTATCATATGATCACAACATTGGTGGACAGATGGAGGCCGAGGACGTCTTCATTTCACCTATGGGTATGGGAGATGACCATCACGTTGGGTGACGTTGCTGTCTTGCTTGGATTACCTATAGACGGTGCTCCATTGAGCAATCCAGAGCTGGTAGATTACATGGAGTTGTGTGAGCGGCTCTTAGGTATATCTCCTCCTACTGAATAGTGATGGGTAACGAGATGATAATTACCACATGGTTCAGGGAAGAGCTCGTCGACGACATTCTAGCAGACGCCTCGGACATTCAGATTGAGCAGCGTGCTCGAGCCATTATACTGCATATCATCACTTCAAACCTAATGTGCGATCATTTGTAGACCCATATCTGGCTTAGATGGCTTTGATTTCTAGAGGACTTCGATGTGTGCTGCCAATATTCTTGGGGTAGTGCAGTCCTAGCGTATACTTACACGGTGCTGACGAGGCTTGCGTTGCTAGAGAACACATCCATAGGTGGTTGTCTGAGCATAGTACATGTATTAGCATTATAACCCTCCATATAAATTTATTCATATGTTCTTATACAATGCAATTATATGTGTATACACATTTGTAGTTCTTGTATTGGACATACCTTCCGGTCAGGAGAATATCGATGAAGAGTACAAATGTCAATTTATTTTTGTCGTATGGTGCTAGGTATGTAAATCACGTTAGTTGACTTTATACACATTTTTCGATCCAATAGTTCAAGCTTTTCTCTTCTTGCAGGTGGGTAGGGTTGAAGAGCCCGGCAAAATCTCTAAGGTGCAATGTTACATTCTACCGCAACAAGTTGAATGTACTTGATTATGATGCGGTGACATGAACCCCATATGCAAATGTGCTTGGGGATCTTCCAAACTTATGCACTGTGTCTATTCAGTTGTGGATAGCATGGGTTCCACTCATTTGCTTCAGTGATGTAGCGCATCATCTTCCTGACAGAGTGATGCGACAATTTGGTATGGCACAACATTTTCCAGAGCAAGCTCCACATTATAGGATTGATAATACAGCTGGTGATAGAGTTTGGGGTATGACATAGTGGAAATTATGTAATTTGTTACATATATTTAACTCGTTGACTAATCTTGTTCAAAATAAAGGTGTTTTGTTTCTATTATATACTTGCTATAATGTAGTTGTATTAATAATTAATTAATTAAAAGTATATTTAATAGAAAATCCATAAATGGTATGTTTTGTGATAGTAGTTACAAAGTGTTGTAACCGTGAGTAGTTTATCACAATAAAAATAAATATACCATTTTAAATGTTCCTAGTCAAGATGCATCGATATTGGATATCGATGCATCCATTGAGACTAGAGTACGTAACACTCTCCAAATATTGGGCAGTGTATTACTCATGACTGTTGGGGGGCACCTAGGGGTTACGTACTAATAGTTATTGGATAACTATGGAACGACTCATTCGATAGTTTTCTGTTGGTTAATATAACTAAGGTCAAACATGAAATATCGATGCGAATAATTTACACAGTTCTTTCGACTTGGTAATACTGTGAATCTTCAATATGAAAACTCCGCTTTGATTATAGTCAAATCATTGCACGGCGTCCATCGAGTGACTATATTTGGGCCGAGTGGAAGTATTGGAAGTGAAGCACTATTCAAGAGAGGATTCATCTCCTCAATTATATAGGGTTAGTATCACGGTCAACTCAAGTCATCCCAAAGTCAAAATCTCTGGCTAGAGTAGTTCGGTTAAGAATAATTGTTATTATCGAACCAAGGATTTTGTGTTTGGACTATAGAGTGTTAGAACCATGTATTTTGATGTTTTGATTGTGACAACTATATAAGTAAATATTATGTAAACTAACAATATTTGCAGGAGAAGATACAATTCTACTCGACAATAGATTGCAGACCAGATTCCAGATAGAAGCTTCAATATTGTTTATGGTTTGTCTACAGTCTAAGTGTAGTAGTTAATTTTTGTTAAAATCTCTCCAAAGTGGTATATACACACACACGCGTAATTTAAAAGCTTCCAAATCATAGTTCATATATCAAACGTTGTTGTTACACTTGTTCACACAAAAGCTTTTCTGAAAAATAATGAATATGGCAGAAAACCATGGTTTTAAATCTCCTATATATCGCCCGAGATCTCCTCCGAGATCTCCTTTTCACACATAAACGAGACGAGACATCAAATCTCCTCCGTATCTCCCTCAACACTCATCTCGTCCGAGATATTCAAATCTCACCCGATATATGGATCAAAATCTCAATCCGAGATCTCATCCGAAATTATACATTTTTCTTATTTTGCATAATATTTTTTATTTTCCATATTGATTCAAAAGAAACTACTCGATCCAATTATAATTTATCAACTTCTTGGACATATTCTTTACTTTTTATCTTAATGAGTCATAGCGAAAGGTTTCACTTCTTTATTATGTTCAAATAAAAGGATATTATTCAATCATTACCAAATCAATTAAGCTAATCAAGCTACTACTCTTCTAAAAATATTCATTTTTCCATATAAATCAAGTATGTTACCATTTTTATTTTTACTAAGAAAATTATAACCGTTAAATAAATTATTGACACATCAATTTTAGACACATAAGTACATCCGAGATATTCCGAGATGCATTATAAGAACCGAGATGTCAATCCGAGATGTACACCCGATATGTACTCATCTCGTCCGAGATCTCCTCCGATACGAGATAACTTGTGTAAAAATTCTGAGACGAAACGTGACCGAAATCCGATATTTAAAACCTTGCAGAAAACATGTATTTCAGTCGACTGAAATACATTGGTCAGTCGACTAAATATCTGTGCACATGCATAATTTGATATGAATGTTTAGCCGACTGAACTACCCATTTCAATCGACTGAATAAGATGTTTTTTGAATTGTTTTCTCTCTGGTTCGAATTTTTAATATTTCAGCTGGCTGAATTCTTTTGTTCAGTCGATTGAAATTACATAACTGCTATATTTCTGAAAAGTCACTTCACTTCATCGAACAGAAACAACCCTTGATTCAAGAGTTGTTTCCGTAGCTTTTGATCATTACTTTTCACGTTAAGTTATGACATTTTAACACTATATATAGCCTAGAATTCATTTGTTTTAATTACCTAATTTTCTGATTCTATCTCATATTCTTATTGTCTAAACTCTTGCTATTTGCATTCAAACTCCCGTTCTAATCACTTGCACATTCAAGAGCAATTTCATTTGTGATTAAATTAACTTCCTATCTTCATGAACTATATTATATACCACAAAGGAGAAGATTATAGGAAGGGTGTACATTATTGACTTATCAGTGCTATTCAAGAGCATGTTCAGTCAGAATCAATTTTACTATTTGTATTTGAAGTCCTGTTCGGTTGCTCAGGTGGTTGAAGTCCTATCTGTTGCTTAGGCGGTTAAAGTCTTGTTCGGTTGCTCAGGTGGTGTAATACCTATTCCTCTGGGTTAAGAGAGGGTTGATAGTTAAATTCCAGAAGGAGTCTGGGACTGGACGTAGAACGAGAAATTCGAACCAGTATAAAAATCCCGGGTGTCATTTACTTTACTATTTATTGTTATATTTATATTCCGCAATAGAAGATAACTTAGATAATGATCCATATTATGGTCCTTAGTCATTTTCACTTAGTATCAGAGTGAGGTTATCATATAACCATAACACAATTATTTGGTATTCAGTTGATATGGAAAATAACACTAACACAAGTTTTATTGAAGGTCAATACACTGCACGACCACCACTATTTAACGGATTGAATTACAACTATTGGTCAACTCGCATGAGTATTTATATGCAAGCAAATGGATATGATACTTGGAATATCACTCAGAATGAATACACTATACCTACCACACCATATGCACAATGGTCAAACACACAAAAAATAGATGCTACTTCAAATGCAAAAGCCATGAATATGTTATTTTGTGCTATAGATAAGAATGAATTTAATAGAGTTAGTATGTGCAAAACTGCTTATGAATTTGGCAAACTTTTAAAGTTACACATGAAGGAACAAATAAAGTGAAACAAAGCAAAATTTCTATGCTTAAAAATTAGTTTCATAATTTAAGAATGAAACTAGATGAAACTATAAATGACATGTATTCTAGATTCTAAGGCATATATCATTCACTATTGGCATTAGGAGAAAAATATACAGATTTTGTTGTTGTGTCAAAAATCCTAAACTCTTTAACGGATGAATGGGAATGAAAAGTCTTAGCTATTGAAGAAGCTAACTACATTTCTACCATCGAACCTAAAGAGTTGATAGGAAATCTCATGTTATATGAAGTAAATTTGCAGGCAAAGCGAGATCAAGCCCAAGATAGGGAGAATATTTTTTTCCAAGCTGAATAAGAAGATTCAGATTCAGATTCAGATGACATGGCATTTATAGCAAAGAATTTCAAAAAGTTTTTAAAATTTAGAAAGAACAAGAAATTCGGAAACAACAGGAGAGACAATACCAATAAACCGCCATCTTCAACTCTCGAGTGTTATGAATGTCATAAGAAGGGTCACATAAAGAAAGACTGTCCTGACTGAAAGAAAGGCAGATACAAGAATAAGAAGGACAAGTACAAAAAGAAGCAAGCATTATCTGTTGCATGGGATGATTTAGAATCGTCTTCATCATCAGATAGTGACACTGACAGTGATTCTAAACAAGCCAATGTCTGCTTTATGGCTTCGACTAATGATGTAAGTGATCTAACTTTTGACGATTTAATAGATATAAACTCAGAGTTATTGGATAAACTAAAAGAAGTTAAAAGAAAGTATAAAGATGCTCTAGAAAAAAGTAAACAGAAATGAAATAGTAGTTGGTATGCTAAGAGATGAAAAGAAAATATTAGAAGAAGTACTTGATAAAACAATAGAATCTTTGTCTAACGTTTCTTCTCAACTCACTATGCTATCAAATGAAAAAGAAGTGCAAAAGGAGAAGAATATGACATTAGCTTCAAAAAATCATGATTTAAAATCAAATGTCAAAATTCTTGAATTAAATAATACCAGTCTCAAAACTGAGTTAGAAAATATCACTAAAAATGTAGCTAATTTTAATAAAGGAAGAAAAAATCTTTCTAAGATTATTAGTAATTTTCAAACTACTTTTAATAAGAAAGGTTTAGGATATACAAATTCTTCAAAGACTAGTTCAAAGAAGAATAACCCACCATATAAAAATTTCAATTTACATAAGAATTTTGTAAAAGAAAAACCAAAACCAAAGGTTTTCACTCAAAAGAAAGAAATTTGCAACAAAAATACTATAAAGATTTGTGTACCAAAAACTAATAATAATTCAATCAAAAATAAGTATATTAAATCTTTTATAAATTCAGTTCATAAAAATGAAGATTTTGCTTATAAAGGGACCCTAATAAAAGGTGGGTACCAATGTCATTTTGATATTTTTTGCAAGTACCAACTAAGAAAAGAGGAAAGTGGATACTGACAGTGGTTGCTCAAAACATATGACATTGAACAAAGATATGCTGACTAACATTATCTACTCAGATCGACGATCTGTCACATTTGGAGATAATTCCAAAGGATATATTATCGGCAAAGGCGATGTGAGCAATGACGGTACATCTAACTTTCCTCTTATTACAAATGTTTTACTAGTTGAAAATATAAAACATAATTTGCTTACTATAAGTCAACTATGCGATAAAGGTTTTAATATAACTTTTTCGGAAAATAAATGCAACATATTTGATCAAAATAATAATCTTATATTTGAAGGAACTAGAGAACGAAATATTTACGTTTTAAATATGAAAGTTAATCATAACACAAATATGTGTCTAATAGCCAAAGAAAATGATCCTTGGTTACGTCACAAAAGATTTTGTCATATAAATTTTAAAGCAATAAGCAAATTATCTAAGAATAATTTAGTTAAAGGTTTACCAAAAATGAATTTTAAAGTAAAGATTATTTGTGATGCTTGTCAGTTAGGAAAATTAACAAAACCTTCTTTTAAATCAAAGAAAATAATTTCTACATTACAATCACTGGAATTATTGCAATTAGATCTTTTTGGACCAACTCAAGTTCAATCTGTAAACCATAATAAATATGTTTTCGTAATTGTAGATGATTTTTCTAGATTTACTTGGATAATATTTTTGAAAAATAAAAGTGATACTTTTGAAAATTTTAAAATATTTGCTAAAAGAATTCAAAATATTAAAAATAAAAAATATTCGGAGCGATCACGGTGGTGAATTTGAAAATGAACCTTTTGAAAAATATTGCAATAAGAAAGGAATTGTTCACAATTTTTCATTTCCTAGAACTCCGCAACAAAATGGAGTTGTAGAAAGGAAAAATAGAACACTTCAAGAATGTTCTAAGATTACTAAATGGAAGTACTCTACCAAAACACTTCTGGGCAGAAGTTGTAGCAACTGCTTGTTATGTTTTAAATAGAGTCTCCCTTAGACCTTTAACAAAACATACCTTATATGAGCTTTTTAATGGAAGAAAATCAAACATATCATATTTTAAAGTTTTTGGTTCAAAATGTTTTTGTTAGGAACTAGAGATAGTGGTTTTGATGACAACAACCTTTGTAACTTATTTTATTATAATTTATATACTAACGCTATTGTCTAGATATATATGATTGTTATTATGCAGGATATATATAAGGCAGGTACTGATTATTGAAGACTGTACAGTATAAAGATCAGGGATGAAGAAATCAAGTTTGAAGACACATGAGTATCAAGATCAAGATTTCAAGATAAGTGTCTAGTTTATTGTTAAAGCTTCATAATAGCACGGAAATCTTCATTCCATATTTCATTTGGGATGGAACCCATTTCTATCTTCTTAGTGGCTTACAAACCCACGACAAGTAGCTTAGAAACATACAACAAGTGGCTTACAAACCCACGAACATCCTGGTTTTGTACAAGTTCTCGAGTCCTGATGTGATGAGATATTCTACAGGAAGAAGCTTGCAAAACTACTTCAAAATACTTTTTCAAAATGGTTTTTCAAAACTAATTTTCAAAATGTTTTAGCTTTAAAATATTCTTTGTCTTTGTTTTTAAATAAACTCTTGTTTTAAACTTCGTTTGTTTTTAAAACTATCTTCTGATTTTTAAATATTCTTTTATAATTTATATATATATATACTTGAGATTTAAAATCAAATTTATATATACATTCTAAAAATATATTTTTCTACTCTTCTTTATTTTAAAACATAGGAAAATTAGTTTATTTTACTCCAGAATCATTTCATCTTGTTTTCCTTTCAATACCATTTTCAAAACAAATTTTACATTGTTTTTAACTAAGGGATGTCGACATCATGGGATACCCCATGTCGACTTTGTGGCCGTTGAATTCAATTTTCAAAAGAAGTGTCTATTCGTTTAAATCTCTTCACGAATGGTTATGACTGTTACTGGTCTATAAATAGCCTTCACAAACGAATTCTTTAACTAACTACTTTCTTATTTTTCTTCACTCCTTCTTTTCCACAAATCCATATTCTAAAATATCCATATTTTTAAGATCGTGCCAAAATTCTATCGAATTCTCAAGTGAATCAAATTAGAATCTCATTCTTGTTTGGTTCTCTGTCCTCTCTCGAAGATCAAAGTGCCATACAGAGTTATAGGATCAATTTGTAATCAAAAGTTTATCGAGTCTCTCTATAAGGTGTGGTTGTGCCTGGAAATCAATTCGGTAATCTTGTGGCTCGTAAATCAAGAGAGTTTGCCCCAGACTCGTGAGACAGGAGGGTACCTCAAGGCCTTTAGAAGCTGAGGATTGTAATCTCGACTTTGGTATAATAAAAATATGTATGAGGTGTTCTGCCTTGGTACAGGACTGGATGTAGAGTAACTCCAAACCAGTATAAAATCCAGTGTGTTCTTTCCTTTTACTGCTTTTTATTAACTTTTTGCATCTGTGTTTGATTCTGTGATTGTTCTATGATTAAGTTCTTCATTTGTTTGTGTCATAATTTTAATTCAGTCCATATAAGTCTTAGAATCCATTAAACACTATTCACCCCCTCTCTAGTGTTAATTTAGCCTTAAGATCCTTAATCCGCACTCCCTTTCAATTGGTATCAGAGCATAGGTTTTTATAGTTTTCATAATCTGAAACTTGAAAAGTTGAAAATGGCATTTTTAGAAAATTTTGTTAATACTAGTTTGAATCTATGCATTTCATCAAAGTATCATAGGTCTGCATATAGTTTTTATGAAAAATTAAGTTATCTACCGAATTGGTTTGTTATGCAGGAACATACATGTTACATGGCTTTTGAAGAATCAACAACCAATGGACAAACTGTGCAAATTGAGAAAGATAAATGGATACTTGATAGTGGCTATTCAAGGCATATGACTGGAAATCCCAAGATACTCAATGACATTATATATCAAGATGGTGGATTGGTCAACTTTGGAGACAACTCAAAAGGATATGTGACTGGCATCGTCAATGTCGGTTATTGTTTTGTTGATGACAAATGGGGAGAAGTTATATAAATAGTAGGCTTGGAGTAAGGGGGAGTTATTAGTGTAAGGAGGAGTTATGGTATGATCGAAGTGGTAAGTATATTTTATAAGGTTATCATCATCAAAAAAGGGGAGATTGTTAGGAACTGGAGATAGTGGTTTTGATGACAACAACCTTTGTAACTTATTTTATTATAACTTATATACTAACACTATTGTCTAGATATATATGAATGTTATTATGCAGAATATATATAAGGTAGGTACTGGTTACTGTCACAAACGAATTTTTTAACTAACTACTTTCTTATTTTTCTTCAATCCTTCTTCTCCACAAATCCATATTCTAAAATATTCATATTTTTAAGATCGTGCCGAAATTCTGCCGAATTCTCAAGTGAATCAAATTAGAATCTCATTCTTGTTTGGTTCTCCGTCCTCTCTCGAAGATCAAAGTGCCATTCAGAGTTATAGGATCAATTTGTAATCAAAAGTTTATCGAGTATCTCTATAAGGTGTGTTTGTGCCTGGAAATCAATTCGGTAATCTTGTGGCCCGTAAATCAAGAGAGTTTGCCTCGGACTCGTGAGACAGGAGGGTACCTCAAGGCCTTTAGAAATTGAGGATTGTAATCTCGACTTTGGTATAATAAAAATCTGTATGAGGTGTTCTGCCTTGGTACAGGACTGGATGTAGAGTAACTCCGAACCAGTATAAAATCCGGTGTGTTCTTTCCTTTTACTGCTTTTTATTTACTTTCTGCATCTGTGTTTGATTCTGTGATTGTTCTGTAATTAAGTTCTTCATTTGTGTGTGTCATAATTTTAATTCAATCCATATAAGTCTTAGAATCCTTTAAACACTATTCACCCCCCACTAGTGTTAACTTAGCCTTAAGATCCTTTATCCGCACTCCCTTTCAGTTTTCTTTAAAATACAAAAGACAAACTTGGTAAATTCGATCCAAAATCTGATGAAGGAATATTCGTTGGATATTCGGAACGAAGCAAGCCTATAGAATTTATAATAAAAGAACTAAATTAATCGAAGAAACACTTCATGTGCCATTCGATGAAAATTTCAAAATTAATCATAAAATGAATATAAAGAAATTATTACGAAATCGAATAACATAGAAGATGATTTTGAAAATACTGAAATACTGTGAACAATAATTTACCAAATAATAATGAAATTCGAACTCCACCAAGACTTCTAAGAAACTATCCTGTTGAAAATATCATTAGAGAAGTAAATACTAACGTAAGAACTCGAAATCAACTAAATCAAATGGGTCATGTAGCTTTTCTTTCAAACATTGAAACCAAAAATGCTAAAGAAGCTTCAACTGATGATTACTGGATTATAGCTATGCAAGAAGAATTAAATCAATTTGAACGTAATGATGTTTTGGACTTAGTTCCCAGACCAAGTAATCAAGCGATTATCGGTACCAAATGGGTTTACAAAAATAAAGCCAATGAGCAGGAAAATATTATTCGAAACAAAGCTAGGCTAGTTGCTCAAGGTTATAATCAAGAAGAATGAATAAACTATGCTGAAACATTTGCTCTTGTAGCTCGTCTAGAAGCTATATGTATTTTATTAGCTTATGTGTGTTTTAATAACTTTAAACTATATCAAATAGACGTAAAAAGTGCATATTTAGATGGTTTTATAAAAGAAAATGTATATGTAGAACAACCACCTTTATTTGTACATGAAAAATTTCCAAATCATGTTTATAAATTAAAAAAGGCTTTATACGGTTTAAAACAGGCACCTCGTGCTTGGTATGACCGTCGTAAAAATTATTAATAAATTATGGTTTTAAAATTGGAAAAGTAGATCAAACTTTATTTATAAAACAAGATAAAAAGGATAATTTAATAATATAGATTTATGTAGATGACATTATTTTCAAGAATTTTCAAATATTATGACAAGAGAATTTGAAATGTCTCACATGGGAGAACTTTCATATTTTCTTGGTTTACAAATTAAACAATTAAGTAATGGAATTTTTATTAATCAAGAAAAATATTGTAATAATCTTATAAAATGATTTGGTATGGAAAACACTTCTGCTAAACCGACTCCTATGAGTACTACGGTACATCTCGATCGAGATGAAAATGGAAAAACTGTTGATCAAAAACTATATCATAGCATGATTGGATCATTACTTTATTTAACTGCTAGTCGACCAAGTTTATGATGAGTGTATGCTTGTGTGCACGATTTCAAGCAAATCCCAAAGAATCATATTTGCGGGCACTGAAACGAATTTTGCGTTACTTAAGCAAGACTAAAGACTACGACCTCTTTTATCCAAAAGAATGTCCTTTTGAGTTAGTATCATATAGTGATGCTGATTTTGGAGGATGTCGAACAGATCGAAAGAGTACAAGTGGTACTTGTCATTTTATTGGACGATCTTTAGTATGTTGGTTTAGTAAGAAACAAAATTGTGTTTCATTTTCGACGTGTGAAGCAGAATATATTTATGCTGCTTTGGCATGTGCTCAAGTAATATATATGCAGCAAACACTACAAGATTTTGGAATAAACCTTTCTAAATCAACGATTTATTATGATAATACAAGCGCTATAAATTTATCGAAAAATCATATAAATCACTTTAGAACTAAACACATTGATATTAGACATCATTTTCTTCACGATAATACAGAAAGAGGAATATATCACTAGATTTTGTACCATCAGAAAATCAAATAGTCGATATATTTACTAAACCCTTCAATGAAAATATTTTTATTAAATTAAGACGTGAACTAGGAATCGTGTCGTTAGATGAGTTATAATTCAATATTATTTTATAAATTTTTTTAAAAAATAAATAAATAAAAATTTTTAGAACAAAAAATTGGAGCCGATGGCACTCGAACTCTGGTCTCTTGGAAGGAAGTCGCATGATGTTCCAATATTATAATTTGATTCTTGAATTCAGACCTTACATCTCTTTAATTTAACTTATGGCCATTATTTCTTACTTTTTCTAACCTCCAGTTTTTACTAGGCTGAAATTTTCCAATCGTTTTTCACCTCAAACGCAAAAACCAGTAATAGTATACAGCTTAGTATATATATAGTCAATCAACTTTCATATTTTCTTAAGCATTACAAAGTGTTCAAATAACTTAATCTACAAATAATATACAAACAACACAATGTCGTCACAAGAAAGCTCAAACCAATCCTCAATTGTATTTAGCACTCCAACCTCTGATTCCTCAAACAATTCAACTTCGGTATATATTCCAGTTAAGATTACGTCTTCACCAAATCATTACACTGGGTATACGCCAAAAGGAAAGAGGGCTAAAAGAAACTTGGGTTTTAGCTCTCCATCAACAAAAGTAAAGATTGATGATATCCATCATCATTAACGAGAAACATTAAAACTTCAACGCGAAATGTACTACGAACGAAAAGTCAATACAAAACGATTAAGCTTCCTAGAACAATTTGCTTTGAAGTTCTACGGGTATCTTCCAAGCAATGTGTGCACCAACCGTCTCCGCAACGTCCTTAAGTATCTCTAAACTCTTGGGAACGAAGCACTCAATGTCCTCAAGAGTATACAAACTCTTGGGAACGTGGTGCTCAAAGAAATGCATGGTCTCATATCCATCCATTACAAGAAATCACTAAGTTGAACCGCACTCAGATGATTCAATTTTTTTTGGAAATTAAGTCTTTTTGTTTATATATTATAATTTGAATAAGATGTATGTTTTCTGGAATAATAATTATATATTCACGATTAACATTAAATTAAAACTAGAAAACACATAAATATGTATATATTGTATAACTAAATTAAGGAAAAGCTAGAAGAAAGGCTTGCCACAGAAAAAACAACAGATTCAGTCGACTAGAAGAAGGCATTCAGTCGACTGAATATTCAAACTAATTTAAATCTTTAACCTGAGGACAGTCGACTGAATCACTCCAACCAGTCGACTGAATCCCCCTAAAAATGAACTATATACATGCGGGTTACTTTTTCCTATAAACCGGTCGACTGACCTCCCCAATACAGTCGACTGAATCTTTAATCCTTTTAAATTTCCACTCAGCAACCAGTCGACTGCCACCTTATATACAGTCGACTGAATTTTGATATTTTACGCTGTGAAGTTGCGGCATGAAAAATCCTGCATACTAGTCGATTGAGCAACCCATTTCAGTCGACTGCCCCGTATATTTTCGGTTTTTAAAAATACCTATACACTCTTTCCAATGCAACCTTTCAACCTAACACTACATAACTCACCTCTCTTCTTCATATTCCACTCACCAAAGCCATTTTTACTCCAAAAGAATCCCTAGCCTCCACATCAAAAATCAATTTTTTTTCTCAAAACCTATTCAAATAAGTAGCACCCCGATCCAAACGTGCTCGTGAATCTACTGCTGGCCCATATGAGAGCCAAATCTGTTCTTGGCTTCATAATGAGACAACGTTAACTAGGTTCAATTCAATGAAAAATTCTTGGATTTTTGAAGGAGCTTTCGTCAAATTTTCTGATTTTAATGGCAATGCTATACGAGAGCTTGCCGAAGTTAGTTTGACTATCTCATAGGGTATGACTCAAATAATGTTAAACTTTATCCTCTCTTGATTAAATTATTCTTCGCTAACATGAATCTAGACCACCAAGATCCACGTAATAAGGAAGATTGTATTTGGACCTTGGTTTGCGGAGTGAAAATTTATCTTCCTCTCCAACGAATTGGCCACATATTGCGATGTCCATCCGAAGGATTGGATATCGATAATATCAAAGTAGACATGTATAACTAAGATGAAGTTTCTCATCGTTTTCTATCGGATGATTTGACAATCTTGAAATCCAGTGCCTTACGTCCGAAGGCACGTATTCTACACCGAGCTCTTATTAGATAACTGCAACCTCATACCCGTAGCTACGAGAAGGTTTACAGGAGGGATTTCTAAGCTCTCTATGCTATTTACTCATCCCAAAGAGTAAATGGGGGCAAATATTACTTTGGAAGAGTTTCTCATAGTCAGCCACAAGAGAAACTACAAAACTATCCACTATGGAGCCTACATCATGCGTATTCTTCAAAACTTCGGAGTTCCTTTAGCCGATGCAGATTACATGACCAGTGGCGAGCTCAACTCAAAGACTCTAAGTCTAATGAGTCTTCCGAAAACGCCCGGAATCTCAACAAATTGTAAGCTTCCAACAATGGGCCGCAAATTGCGATCAAGGGATTCCTCAATCAAGGGGTACAAACGTCTTCTCTTCATCCTCGCAACCTCCTCGACAAGAAGAAGAAGAAGACGACGATGAGATTCATGAGCTGCATGGTGACATTACACCAAAACAAGCTCTTGTTACGCTTTCTCGAAATCAAAGTAAGCTTGGACGACGTTTGGCTATCGTCGAGAAAAGTGTGACCAAAACAAATAAAAAGCTTAATTCAATAGAAGGTTTCTTAAACCAAATTTGGGAGAAAGTATCATGTACTGGCTGTACCTCTACCGGTGTTGTTAAAAGCCCCGCAACATTTACTTGGTCAACCTCCGAAGAGGAAGAGGAAGAAGAAGCCCATGATAGTGAGGATTACTAGTTTTATTTTTTCACTCATGATCATTTTCTCATATTGTTTAAGACATTTTCTTACATATGCTTGTTGTGTTTTGATGTTTTGATGTGGTATTATTCTTCGACTCTTGTATATACATGCTCATGTTTATTTGTTTGCTATTTATGAAGCTAAGTGTATTTTCTTTCCCTACGTTATATGTTGATTAGTGTGCTTATATGTCTATATTTCTCTTATTATCTATTTGTTTCTTTTTGTCGATGACAAAGGGTGAGAAGTTGTTTGATAGGGGGAATATTCATTCAGGGGGAGTAAACTGCTTCTATAAATTTTCAAACATACATAGTTGTCATCATCAAAAGAGAGGAGAATGTTAGAACCCTGTATTTTGATGTTTTGATTGTGACAACTATATAAGTAAATATTATGTGAACTAATAATATTTGCATGAGAAGATATAATTCTACTCGACAGTAGATTGCAGACCAGATTCCATTTAGAAGCTACAATATTGTTTATGGTTTGTCTATAGTTGTAACGACCCGTAAATTTTCAATAATTAAAGTTGTCAATTTAATAAGATTTTGGTAATAAATTTGGAAGAAATAAAAACTTTGTAATTTAATAATGAAATGAATGCCAAAATGAAATGTAACAATGTATTTGAAAACTAATTTTTAACAATTGAAATGAAATTACAATTTATTGAAGTAATGTAAATTGTTATACTTGGCTATAAATTTATGTAAGAAAACAAATGCAAACATAAAAATTTATAAATGATTTAGTATGAAATAAGTGACCATAGAATAAAGATTATTATATAAGAATGGTAACATATGTTTGTGAACAATGAATTCAAAAGTGTGATTAAAAGTTATAGTAAAAGTTGTAAGTTACTATTTAATTGGTCTATTAATTTAGTTGTAAATGTTACATTTGGGTATAAAACTGAATATAAGTAGATAAGGGTAAGTGGTGTTTAAATAAAGGAATTAGTATAATTAATAGTGATTGAATGAATTCAATATTAGGTAAGTGATTATAATAATTAGTTGAATATATAATAAACTTAAGTATAAATTTAAGGGTAATGGCAACAGCTATTATAAGTTGCCTATTTAGTCTATAAATTAAATAGGAAATCTTTAATGTCATTAATGACAGTAAATGCAGTAACGGGAGATGTGAATGTATAAATTAAATAGAAACGTAAATTTATTTATAAAGTAATAAATTTGTAAAAAGAAGGGAACTAAGGTAAATTTATTTATTGGTTTTCAAACTTAATTAATGTATACAATTGACAAGATTACACATTTAGAAATGTAACATTTATACAAAATCTAAGATGTAAAAAGGGGATATAAAACCAATGTAACTAGGTATATAGAGTAATAATGGACCTAGTATAAAGATGGCAATTAAACCAAATCAAATTTCTGGAAGCAATCTTAATTAATTGGAATGTGATCTATAATAAATGGATTTAAGGGTAAGTAACTGAAATTAATTACTATATTAATTGAAATTTGGATGAATTGGGAAGTTATTAATGTATTAGTATCTAAACCAATGTTAATATGGATTTATTGGGAATTTAAACTTATACTTTTAAATTAGATAAAAATACAGTGTTTACATCCAATGACTTTCTATATTTTATTTCCTATTTCCCTATTTTTGTTTCTCTAATTTTTATTTTCTATTTTATTTGTATAAACTTTGAATATATTCATTTGATTTTTGATTGATTTTACTTTTAATAATAGCTTAGGAATTTCAAGAGACATAGGTTACCTGTTTTGTGTATTTGTTGCCTTTTCATTGCGTGCAAACAAAGAAAAAAATTAGACCAGATTCTTTCCCTTAAATTGTGCCTTTTAATTTGCTAGCCTTTCATTTTCTAGACCTCATCTTAGCCGTTCCTTGATTCTAACCCTAGCCGCTATCTAGTTTTGCAATTCACATGAATAACTTCTCATCTCAAGTTTCATTTTGCGTCCAGAAAATTTTACAGAAAGCCATGGCTTCCTTCTCTTCCTCCTTTCCATTTCTCTTTTGTTTCTCCTTTGTTTCATTGCTATTGCCGACCTCACCATCTCCACCACATCACCTTGACCGACCATCATCCCTCCTCCTCACCACCATCCATGGCCATGACCACCATGAAGACAACATCACCAAAACTTTGACCAAACCAAGCCATGTATTGATCACCTTGCTTTGAGTCATCAAGATTATGTCATTTTATTTCCTATCTTTTCATTGTTGTAATCTCTATTCTTTGTATTGAATCATGTTCTTATGTTTGGGATATTTGTTTGCTTTATTTTTTTATGTACAAGATATGGATTTTGGGCTCTCTTTTCACTCAAGTTTGCATCTTGCTTTGTTTTATCAAAAGGTTGTGTCCCTTTGATTCATATTGTTTATTGTTTGATTCATAATCTTGTATGTTGAATTATACACTTATGTTTGTGTAATTGTTTGTATACAAGATTTGGATCCGACTCTTCATCCCCTCAAAAGAATATAGTCGTGCTTTTTCGTGCCTTTTCGTGCTTTGCGGAGTTTAGATTTGGGTTTGAATTTCAATTCTAGCTTTTAAAAGGTGAGTTATTCACTCTAGACATACATACTTTTATAATTGTGAATTGATGACAAGTTAATTGTATAAAATAATGTGTTATGTTCATACATGCCTATGATATATTTATGTGATGTTAAATACTGTTTATATGCCTGTTATATCATCTGTTATAATATTATTTGTATACTGTTATTTATTTCCTGGTTATCATCACTACAAGTTCCCAATCACTATGGGTTGAAATGATACATACCCGAACGGACTTTAGAATAGGGAAAATCGTTATGGGCTGAAATGATAGGCCTTAGCGATTTTTATTTATTTTATTTAACTTGGGATTGCGGGTTTGAAATGATAGAACCCGGATTTTCTTTGTAAATTACGGATTGAAATGATATATTATCCGTATCACTTGACCTTGGTTAGAAAATATTATACAGACCCATGGTTATTTTATATATTCTTCTGGAAATTTTGAAGTATTTTAAATTGTAAATTATGATATTTTGATTTAACTTGAATTAAAAATGATTTTTATAAAGTGTTAGTGATTTTTTGCTACAAGTTAAAAATGTGAAATAAATAAATGGAAAAATTGGAATTTGAATATAACTTAATTTGAAAATTTGTGATTTGGTTTTAAAAATGAAAGATGAAGTTAATCAAATAAAAATGGAGATTAAGTTTTATTTATGAAATGGTAATTTAAATTTAAGTGTTAAGTTAAATGAAAAAAAAATGCAAAGAATGGGAAAATGGTACACTTGAATTTAATAAGTGAAATTATTGGAAAATGTGATTTCATTGTAAAAAATTTCTTTATAAAATCATAAGTTAAAGGGTATTTAAATGAACATTTTTTGAAGTGGAAAAATATGATTTTCTATAAGTTAATATGCTTAAAATTGAAGTTTAATTGTTTCTGAAATTTTATTATAAATATGGAAATTGAATTAATAGAACTTCAGAAATGCTATCATTTCTTAAACTAACTTAAAATCTGAGGTAAAGGATACTGCATCACTTTGTAAGTGCTGTGGTTGATGCAAATGAACTAAAGGCTTGATTAACTAAAGGCTACTGCAGCACTTGGTAAGTGCTGTGGTTGCAAAAAGAAAGTTAAAATCTGAAACTACTAAAAGGGCTACAAAAGCACTTGATAAGTGCTGCAGTTGGTTGAAATGAATATTTTCAAATGTAATTGAACTACCGCAGCAGTTTTGTAAATGCTGTCTTTGCTGAATTGAACTAATTTTTCAAATTGAACCCTGAACTACTACAGCAGTTAATAATTGCTGTCTTTGCTGAATTTAACTTGTTTTCAAATGAAACTGAACTACTACAGCAGTTTATGAATGCTGTCTTTGCTGAAATGAATTGTTTCAAATATAACTTACCGCAGCATTTTTCTAAGCGCCGCGAAAGCTGAAATTTCAATGTTTTAAAGTATTTAATTGAATAAATGAACTCAGAAAAGACTAAATTTTTGGGAATTGAATATTTGATTTGTAAGTATAATGACTTTACTTTTAAATAGTTTGGAAATGAATTTATTTGAAATAGTATTTAATTAAGAATTGTCTTTAAATATATTAGCTTGAAGCTTATTGGAATTTAAGATTTAAGAACGTGACCTTATAAAGTGGTTTGGTTTAAGATGATTTAAAGGAATATTTCAAGTTAAATAAATTTAAAGAAATATTCAGTGGTTTGGAAATTTGGGTTTTATTTAAATAATATATTGATTTGGTTTTGAAATGAAATAAGATAGTATTTAGTTTGGAAATGGATATTATTTTGGAAAGTAATGGTATTTGATTTAAATGGTTTTGGAATATAAATATTTTGAAATAAATTTCCATGGGTTATAATAAAGATTGGTTGTTAAAGAGACCGGGATCGAATATGCACATACTCTCTGTCGATACCGAAAACCACTTTGACAACCGTGTATGCGGTGGAGATTCCAAAATGAAGTAGGATGGTGGCGACGATTCCTATTGAGGTATATACATGGACCCGACTCCCGTGAGTTGGCATAAGGTGGCTAAAACAGGAGCGATCGATGGGCCAATGAGGTAGCACCTCTGATCGGACGTATTTCTTCGATACTATTCTATTACTTTGTGATTTATTTGGTGGCCACCCTTCGATTTTGATTGGGAGTGTGTTCCGAGGTGGGCGGTAGTGGCTCTATGCGTTACCACCAGCCCGGATGCGTAATTGGTATATCTATCCTGGCATTGCCTAGTTGTGCCGTGTCACCTACCATATCGAGCTTTACTACGAGTTTCATTTTCTCCCGTAGCCTGTGGAGTATTGAGGGTAGCCCCCGATCTGAGAGTATGCTAATACTGGATAGACTACTGGGACTATTACGTGTTAAGGTGGAAAATGTAAAGCCTTAATTCTATTTAAAAGTATGTTTATTTTACTATTAGATATTATAATAGCGAATATTAATACATAGTAAATAGTTTAACGGATCCTTAGAGGATGGGCGATCCCAAGCATCCTTTAAGTTACTTGTACTTTTATATTACAGTTCACTTGAGTTGGTTTACATTATATAAGTATGTATGTCCTGACTCGAGTGTTTTGTGTTTTGCTTTACTCTCAGGTCAGACTGAGTGATACATCATTCGAGACTCACCTTTGGAGTTGGAGCTTTTCTTGGAGATCCAGCTATCTATTTCGCTTTCAGTTATCCAGTTGATTCCAGTGATGTGTTCTGATTTATACTTGATTATCATATTGAGACTTCTGTTGTATCTTTTACTTCTGTTGTATCTTGTAACTCTGATGTTTATATATAGTAGCTTCATGAACTACTATTTCTTGCTTCCGCTGCATTGTCATATTACTCTGTGTCTGTGATCTGTGATTTATTTACTATATATTCTGAGTTTTTGCCAAATTTATATTCACAATTCAGTATTTTGAGCAATTCAAGTCCGACACGCCCGGATGCGAAAGGTTGAAAATATCGGGTCGTTACAGTTGGTATCAGAGCTTTGGCTCTAGGAAAAACTTACCATATATGGTAAATTTATCTACAGAATCACTTTCGTTCGAGCTTGAATCTCTTTCTTTTGACTCGATTTCTTTTGAATTTTGGAAAGTTCCCTGCGGTTCCAAATCCATTCTTGTCTCCCCTACTGGTCTTCTTTTGATTCTGGAGTATCCCATAACTCCACTTCGAATGATCTTTATAACAAATAGGCGGTCTCACCAATCTTCGATTGATTGTAAAGGGGTGAAACTCCTTTACAAGAAGCATTGATTCACCGAAGATTTCTGCATCCTCGATTTACAATGCTATATATCTCTTGTTATCCCGAATTCTATCTCTAGAGATCGGATGTAGGTTTTTCCTTGAACTCTACATCGATCTTATTCTTTAAGTCACGGTTGAACCGGTTAAGGTTACCCGCGATTTATATAAGCTTATTCATTCCCTTATTATGTTACTGAATCATCTTGTCTTTTGTTTCCAACTTATCTTCAAATCATTCTTGTAGTGTATTTTGTAAACTAATATTTAAAATGTTTTATTATATATTGTGTTGTTTGAGTTATTGATGTTGATTTGGGTTTTCGATCGATTCGTCTGATCAACGCTATCGATAGGATCTCCAAAACACTTGAACATAGTAAACTGACAACATATTGTTTTCAAACTTGGTAAATGAGAAATTTTGTATAATCATATTATATATATGTATAATTTTCTGAAATTTTATAGTTAATTGAATTGGATGTTAAGAAATAATATTTGATTTGTATATATATTGTAATCATTGGCTTTGTTCATATATAAATAGTTGAACTATAAAACATGGTTATAAAAAAATTTGGAAATATAAATGAGTTCAAAACAAGAATTAAGAATTTAATTTCCGAAGATTTCAAACTTTGGGTTTTAAAGTTTTAAAAGGATATAATATATAAAGTAATTTCGAGTAGAAATTGTTTCCAAAGAATTTTAAAGGTTTAAATCAGTGCTCTTTTCTTTGTCGCTGGAAAATAATTTCGGTGATGACTGCAGCATCATCGACGTTTATTTTCGAGTTTTGAAGTGAAGAGACCATCCTATAGCCTTGCTACAGTTTTGTTTTGAAAAATTTAATTGATATGAATTTCTAAAATATGACTTGATTTATAATATATATACTAGTTTATGATTTCAAATTTTGATTTGATATATATATTGTATATGTATTTATTTATCTTTAAATTTTTTGAAGTTAACCGGAAATTTAATTCTTAAATTTTATCTTAAAAGATGATTTCAATTATAAAATGAAGCCAAATTTTGAATAAATATTTAAGCTTGAATAATTGAATTTGAAAGTTTTATTTATATAATATTCTATTGCATTCCAATATAACTTACCTTAATTATTTAGAAGTTAATTATGTAATTGGATAATGTACAATATAAAAGGATTTTATAAATAAAATTTGAGTGGTTATAATAAAGGTTATACGCTTAAATTTTAGTTATAAAGAGATTTATAGAGGTAAACTAATAAAAGTTAATTGAATAATTTACAATATAAAAAGGGGTTAAAGGAAATATAAACAAATTTGAGTAGTTATAATAAGTGTAAATATACTTAATATATATGATTAAATATATTAAGTGGAATAAATTTAATAATAATTTTGGAATAAAGAAGAATGAAATTTAGTGAATAAGTTATGAGTATAATAAATGATTTTCAAATTCATGACTTTGGAAAATTTTTAGTTTAAGATAATTGTATGATGAGATAATGAGATTAAAAATAGTTAAGATTTATTTAACTTAAGAAAGAAAATCAAATGGATGACATTAATTATTAATGTAAAATGGAATTTTCATGGTTTTAGATTTATTATCTTCTTTGCTTTCCAATCTCTTTTCTTTCAGGTTGTTTCTATTCTCCTACCTTCTTCCTTTTCGGGGACGAAAA
Source organism: Allium fistulosum (assembly GCA_030737815.1). Taxonomy (NCBI): domain Eukaryota; kingdom Viridiplantae; phylum Streptophyta; class Magnoliopsida; order Asparagales; family Amaryllidaceae; genus Allium; species Allium fistulosum. Next base: position 75,489,298 of record CM060908.1, on the reverse strand, counting down.
GTTGTGAGTGGGGAGAGTGTAACGACCCGTAAATTTTCAATAATTAAAGTTGTCAATTTAATAAGATTTTGGTAATAAATTTGGAAGAAATAAAAACTTTGTAATTTAATAATGAAATGAATGCCAAAATGAAATGTAACAATGTATTTGAAAACTAAATTTTAACAATTGAAATGAAATTACAATTTATTGAAGTAATGTAAATTGTTATACTTGGCTATAAATTTATGTAAGAAAACAAATGCAAACATTAAAATTTATAAATGATTTAGTATGAAATAAGTGACCATTGAATAAAGATTAGTTATATAAGAATGGTAACATATGTTTGTGAACAATGAATTCAAAAGTGTGATTAAAAGTTATAGTAACGGTTGTAAGTTACTATTTAATTGGTCTATTAGTTTAGTTGTAAATGTTACATTTGGGTATAAAACTGAATATAAGTAGATAAGGGTAAGTGGTGTTTAAATAAAGGAATTAGTATAATTAATAGTAATTGAATGAATTCAATATTAGGTAAGTGATTATAATAATTAGTTGAATATATAATAAACTTAAGTGTAAATTAAAGGGTAATGGCAACAACTATTATAAGTTGCCTATTTAGTCTATGAATTAAATAAGAAATCTTTAATGTCATTAATGAGAGTTAATGCAGTAACAGGAGATGTGAATGTATAAATTAAATAGAAACATAAATTTATTTATAAAGTAATAAATTTGTAAAAAGAAGGGAACTAAGGTAAATTTATTTATTGGTTTTCAACCTTAATTAAAGTATACAATTGACAAGATTACACATTTAGAAATGTAACATTTATACAAAATCTAAGATGTAAAAAGGGGATATAAAACCAATGTAACTAGGTATATAGAGTAATAATGGACCTAGTATAAAGATGACAATTAAACCAAATCAAATTTTTGGAAGCAATCTTAATTAATTGGAATGTGATCTATAATAAATGGATTTAAGGGTAAGTAACTGAAATTAATTACTATATTAATTGAAATTTGGATGAATTGGGAAGTTATTAATGTATTAGTATCTAAACCAATGTTAATATGGATTTATTGGGAATTTAAACTTATACTTTTAAATTAGATAAAAATACAGTGTTTACACGCAATGACTTTCTATATTTTATTTTCTATTTCCCTATGTTTGTTTCTCTAATTTTTATTTTCTATTTTATTTGTATAAACTTTGAATATATTCATTTGATTTTTGATTGATTTTACTTTTAATAATAGCTTAGGAATTTCAAGAGATATAGGTTACCTGTTTTGTGTATTTGTTGCCTTTTCATTGCGTGCAAACAAAGAAAAAAATTAGACCATATTCTTTCCCTTAAATTGTGCCTTTTAATTTGCTTGCCTTTCATTTTCTAGACCTCATCTTAGCCGTTCCTTGCTTCTAACCCTAGCCGCCATCTAGTTTTTCAATTCACGCGAATAACTTCTCATCTTAAGTTTCATTTTACATCTAGAAAATTTTACAGAAAGCTATGGCTTCCTTCTCTTCCTCCTTTCCATTTCTCTTTTGTTTCTCCTTTGTTTAATTGCTATTGCTTGGCCTCCATGCTATTGCCGACCTCACCATCTCCACCACATCACCATGACCGACCATCATCCCTCCTCCTCACCACCATCCAAGGTCGTGACCACCATGAAGACAACATCACCAAAACTTTGACCAAACCAAGCCATGTATTGATCACCTAGCTTTGAGTCATCAAGGTTATGTCATTTTATTTCCTATCTTTTCATTGTTGTAATCTCTATTCTTTGTATTGAATCATGTTCTTATGTTTGGGATATTTGTTTGCTTTATTTTTTATGTACAAGATGTGGATTTTGGGCTCTCTTTTCACTCAAGTTTGCATCTTGCTTTGTTTTATCAAAAGGTTATGTCCCTTTGATCCATATTGTTCATTGTTTGATTCATAATCTTGTATGTTGAATTATACACTTATGTTTGTGTAATTGTTTGTATACAAGATTTGGATCTGACTCTTCATCCCATCAAAAGAATATAGTCGTGCTTTTTCGTGCCTTTTCGTGCTTTGCGGAGTTTAGATTTGGGTTTGAATTTCAATTCTAGCTTTTAAAAGGTGAGTTATTCACTCTAGACATACGTACTTTTATAATTGTGAATTGATGACAAGTTAATTGTATAAAATAATGTGTTATGTTCATACATGCCTGTGATATATTTATGTGATGTTAAATACTGTTTATATGCCTGTTATATCATCTGTTATAATATTATTTGTATACTGTTATTTATTTCCTGCTTATCATCACTGCAAGTTCCCTATCACTATGGGTTGAAATGATACATACCCGAACGGACTTTAGAATAGGGAAAATCGTTATGGGATGAAATGATAGGCCTTAGCGATTTTTATTTATTTTATTTAACTTGGGATTGCGGGTTTGAAATGATAGAACCCGGATTTTCTTTATAAATTACGGATTGAAATGATATATTATCCGTATCACTTGACCTAGGTTAGAAAATATTATACAGACCGGTGGTTATTTTATATATTCTTCTGGAAATTTTGAAGTATTTTAAATTGTAAATTATGATATTTTCATTTAAGTTGAATTAAAAATGATTTTTATAAAGTGTTAGTGATTTTTTTCTACAAGTTAAAAATGTGAAATAAATAAATGGAAAAATTGGAATTTGAATATAACTTAATTTGGAAATTTGTGATTTGGTTTTAAAAATGAAAGATTAAGTTAATCAAATAAAAATGGAGATTAAGTTTTATTTATGAAATGGTAATTTAAATTTAAGTGTTAAGTTAAATGAAAAAAAATATGCAAAGAATGGGAAAATGGTACACTTGAATTTAATAAGTGAAATTATTGGAAAATGTGATTTTATTGTAAAATTTTTCTTTATAAAATCATAAGTTAAAGGGTATTTAAATGAACATTTTTTGAAGTGGAAAAATATGATTTTTTATAAGTTAATATGCTTAAAATTGAAGTTTAATTGTTTCTGAAATTTTATTATAAATCTGAAAATTGAATTAATAGCACTTCAGAAATGCTATCATTTCTGAGACTAACTTAAAATCTGAAGTAATGGATACTGCAGCACATTGTAAGTGCTGTGGTTGATGCAAATGAACTAAAGGCTTGATTAACTAAAGGCTACTGCAGCACTTGGTAAGTGCTGTGGTTGCAGAAAGAAAGTTAAAATCTAAAACTAATAAAAGGGCAATAGTAGCACTTGATAAGTGTTGTAGTTGGCTGAAATCAAGATTTTCAAATGTAATTGAACTACTGCAGCAGTTTTGTAAATGCTGTCTTTGCTGAATTGAACTAATTTTTCAAATTGAACCCTGAACTACTGCAGCAGTTAGTAAATGCTGTCTTTGCTGAATTTAACTTGTTTTCAAATGAAACTGAACTACTACGGCAGTTTATGAATGCTGTCTTTGCTGAAATAAATTGTTTCAAATATAACTTACCACAACATTTTTCTAAGTGCCGCGAAAGCTGAAATTTCAATGTTTTAAAGTATTTAAGTGAATAAATGAACTCAGAAAAGGCTAAATTTTTGGGAATGGAATATTTGATTTGTAAGTATAATGACTTTACTTTTAAATAGTTTGGAAATGAATTTATTTGAAATAGTATTTAATTAAGAATTGTCTTTAAATATATTAGCTTGAAGCTTATTGGAATTTAAGATTTAAGAATGTGACCTTATAAAGTGGTTTGGTTTAAGTTGATTTAAAGGAATATTTCAAGTTAAATAAATTTAATGAAATATTCAGTGATTTGGAAATTTGGGTTTTATTTAAATAATATATTGATTTGGTTTTGAAATGAAATAAGATAGTATTTAGTTTTGAAATGGATATTATTTTGGAAAGTAATGGTATTTGATTTAAATGGTTTTGGAATAGAAATGTTTTGAAATAAATATCCATGGGTTATAATAACAATTGGTTGTTAAAGAGACCGGGATCGGATAAGGACATACTCTCTGTCGATACCGAAAACCACTTTGACAACCGTGTACGCGGTGGAGATTCCAGAATGAAGTAGGATGGTGGTGATGATTCCTATTGAGGTATATACGTGGACCCGACTCCCGTGAGTTGGCATAAGGTGGCTAAAACTGGAGCCATCGACGGGCCAATGAGGTAGCACCTCTGATCGGACGCATTTCTTTGATACTATTCTATTACTTTATGATTTAATTGGTGGCCACCCTTCAATTTTGATTGGGAGTGTGTTCCGAGGTGGGCGGTAGTGGCTGCTATGCGTTACCACCAGCCCGGATGCGTAATTGGTATATCTACCCTGGCATTGCCTAGTTGTGCAGTGTCACCTACCATATCGAGCTTTACTACGAGTTTCGTTTTCTCCCGTAGCCTGTGGAGTATTGAGGGTAGCCCCCGATCCGGGAGTATGCTAATACTGGATAGACTACTGGGACTATTACGTGTAAAGGTGGAAAATGTAAAGCCATAATGCTATTTAAAAGTATGTTTATTTTACTATTAGACATTATTATAATAACGAATATTACTACATAGTAAATAGTTTAACGGATCCTTAGAGGATGGGCGATCATAAGCATCCTTTAAGTTACTTGTACTTTTATATTACAGTTCACTTGAGTTGGTTTACATTATATAAGTATGTATGTCCTGACTCGAGTGTTTTGTGTTTTGCTTTACGCTTGGGTCAGACTGAGTGATACAGCATTCGAGACTCACCTTTGGAGTTGAAGCTTTTCTTGGAGATCCAGCTATCTATTTCGCTTTCAGTTATCCAGTTGATTCCAATGATGTGTTCTGATTTATACTTGATTATCATATTGAGACTTCTGTTGTATCTTTTACTTCTGTTGTATCATGTAACTCTGATGTTTATATATAGTAGCTTCATGAACTACTATTTCTTGCTTCCGCTGCATTATCATATTACTCTGTGTCTGTGATCTGTGATTTATTTACTGTATATTCTGAGTTTTTGCCAAATTTATATTTACAATTCTGTATTTTGAGAAATTCAAGTCCGACATGCCCGGATGCGAAAGGTTGAAAATATCGGGTTGTTACAATAGTCTAAGTCTAGTAGTTAATTTTTGTTAAAATCTCTCCAAAGTGGTATACACACACACGTAATTTAAAAGCTTCCAAATCATAGTTCATATATCAAACGTTGTTGTTACACTTGTTCACACAAGAGCTTTTCTGAAAATTAATGAATATGGTAGAAAACATGTATTTCAGACGACTGAAATACATTGGTCAGTCGACTGAATACCTATGCACATGCACAATTTGATACGAATGTTCAGTCGACTGAACTACCCATTTCAGCCAACTGAATAAGATGTTTTTTGAACTGTTTTCTCTTTGGTTCAGATTTTTAACATTTCAGCTGGCTGAATTCTTTTGCTCAATCAACTGAAATTACATAACGGCTATATTTTTGAAAAGTCACTTCACTTCATCGAATAGAAACAACCTTTGAATCAAGAGTTGTTTCCGTATCTTTTAATCATTACTTTTCATGATAAGTTACAACATTTTAACACTATATATAGCCTAGAATTCATTTGTTTTAATTACCTAATTTTATGATTCTATCTCATATTCTTATTGTCTTAACTCTTGCTATTTGCATTCAAACTCTCATTCTAATCACTTGCACATTCAAGAGCAATTTCATTTGTGATTAAATTAACTTCCTATCTTCACGAACTGTATTATATAACACAAACGAGAAGATTATAGGAAGGGTGTACATTATTGACTTATCAGTGCTATTCAAGAGCATGTTCAGTCAGAATCAATTTTACTATTTGTATTTGAAGTCCTGTTCGGTTGCTCAGGTGGTTGAAGTCCTATTTGTTGCTTAGGCGGTTGAAGTCCTGTTCGGTTGCTCAAGCGGTGTAATACCTGTTCTTCTGGGTAAAGAGAGGGTTGATTGTTAAATTCCAGAAGGAGTCTGGGACTGGACGTAGAACGGGTAGTTCAAACCAGTATAAAAATCTCTAGTGTCATTTACTTTACTATTTACTGTTATATTTATATTCCGCAATAGTAAATAACTTAGATAATATTCCATATTATGGTCCTTAATCGTTTTCATAGAGTTGAATGTGGACGATGTTAGAATTTTTGACCATTACCAAATTTAATAAGTCCAAAGTGATATAGTTTTGACGAAGAGAATTGGTGTAAATAATTGCCACAACTGAGTAACGCTTACTAAATTAAAATAAGTTTTTTTTGAAAATGAGTAAGTGATAAATTTGTCCATAATATCACACCACCTGCTAAGTGAAGTGTGAACGTTAACGTTCGAATAGTTTGACGTTAATCGCTGATCGAATTTACACCCAAGAGTCACACAACCGTATCGATGAATTCTCTTAAGGCCGAATGGTTTAATTAGTTTATAATTGTTATAAATCGATTAAATTAATTAATATTTATGAAATATTAATTATAAAATTTGGATATGATTTGAGAAATAAATTTGTTGCATGTATTTATAAAAAGTTATGAACATGTTGATCAATATAAGATATCGACAACAAATTTAGTTGAATATAATTATGTATATTCAAATTGGGTTAAACGGGCTCACAACCCATGAATTTTAGAGGTGAATGTAACAACCCGCATATTTTACAATTATCTATTTAAATGTTTTATTTAAATATGGTATCAATAGTCGGATTTTAGTCCAAAAAGCTACTTTTTGCAAACAGTCGAGTTGGGACTCGAGAGCACTTCCATTGAGTCCAAAATGGCGTTTGCGACTCTTTTAAGTATAAACATTGATATGTTTGGAGCTAGCTAAACATTTGACCTTTTTCACTTTGGGTTTGGGTTTGGGTTCAGCCCACTAGCCAACTTAATACCCAAAACTGAACCACCTCTCTTCATTCATCCCCTCTTCCTTATCTTTTCAGTTCTATAGAGAATAATGGGGGAAGAGAATGAGAATTAAAAATCCAAAGCCCTAGTTTCCATTTGCAAATCAAGTTCTAGCTCCAAATTCAAAGAGAAGCATTGGTAAGCATCATCTCCTTCTTCTCCAACTCATTCTCTCTTTGATTTCAGAAAATTCCTAAACCTAATTTGGGAAGTGTTTCTCTTTTAAGCTTAGATTCAAGCTTCATGTGTTGAGACTGAAGTGTGGTTGATCTTCCCTTGTCTTCAAGCTTCTCATTCATTGTTTTTGGGTTCAAAGGTGAGATTTTTATCTCACATCTTAGTCTATAATTATCTTCGATTGTTAGGTATAAATTCCTAACACTTATTCATGTGCATTTGATTTTGGTTTGGATTGATTTTGTGTATATTCCAATTTTTGGTGTTTTGAAATCAAAATCTATGAAAATACTATTACGGATATTTGGACATTGATATTCGAGCCATATCGAAGAGCCATTAAGACTGGGTTGTCGTTTGGCATAAATCCTTAGTCGTCATTGCTCGTCCGATCGCTCTCGATAATCGTTTGGCCATTTTTGGCCTAGGTTCAGGGAATATCCTGAACTTCAGTTTCAGACGTCTGAAACGTAGGGTTCAGACGTCTGAATATTATACTGGGAATTTTTATTCTCCAGTATTCAGACGTCTGAATCCAAACTTCCAGACGTCTGAATTGGCTCGAATGCAACCAGAAAGAAAATAGGCTTATAAAGCCATTTTCAGACGTTTGAGATCTATGGTTCAGACGTCTGAATAACTGTTCTGGAAAACATTTAATTTTCTAGATTCAGACGTCCGAATCCTTGGTTTCAAACGTCTGATCTGCTGTTTAGGCTCTATTTGCCTATTTTGCTTGAGAATTCCCATCTTATCGATTCGTGATTATCCGATTTGTTGATTATCATTTATTATCGACTTTGGTGACTTTTATATCGGGATTTTCGGGAATATTCATTTTTGTTGGATTCGATATCGATTTCTTTGAATTTAATTCACGTCTTCGAATGTGGATTTTTGTGATTGATTGTTTCTACAATCATTTTGTGATTTGTCACTTCTAAATACAAAGGTTTCTATACTAGTAGTAAATATTCAAACTCTTTTACAAAGATGATTTCAACTCTATTTTTAATACAAAGCTCTTTTATAAAACCATTTTCTAATCTATTAGTATATACAAACCTTTACCTCATTCGTATGAGAAAATCTAATTAAACGGCTTAGCAAAACAAGTGGTATGAAACGCTTGTGTTTACTTCGCCGGTTAATTTATGGACTTGTTCGATTGAAAATCTTGTGACAATTTTCGAGTGGAAATCTACAATTTGTTCGTAAATATTTAAGTTAAGCTAGTGGTTATGGGATTTGAAGCTAAACTCATATATTTACTAGCTTAGTGCAATCGACACTTTTATTGATCGTTGATGATCATTTTGTGATTTAGACTAGCGATGTGCGATGTCTATTTGTCTGCGAGGGAGACTAAACCCCGTTTCTGTGGAACTTCGGTTCAATTTGGCAGGGTAGCGACCCGTGGTCTTCGGACCGTTTGTGGAGCTTCGGCTCAATATTTATGGTTAGCGACCATGGAATAGCGTTCCGTTTGTGATACACGTGTTGGTGAGTTTTCATGCTCCCATTTGTGATAGGCCTCCCCCCTTTGTGATTTCTGGATTTCTTGTTGTGATTTCTGGAATTTGTGTTTCACCTCTTTTTGTGATTGGCAATGATATGTTTGTCAATATTTTATGTTTGGTGAATAAAATAAAGAATGTGATATTCTTTTTGGTGCTTTGAGATTTTAGAGATATTGTATGATTTTGTAGATGTTAATAGTACACTTGTCATTGTACGTCATTTTTGTTATCATATGATTTTTAGTCATATCTCTCTTCCTATCTCATTTTATCTGATATTTATAGCTAGACTAATCCGTTTATTATTTTCTTATTAAATAATACTCGGGTCAGACCGAGATGTTACAGGTGCATCTGCTTGACTCCTTGTCTGGGATCATCTTCTGACTTTTGTATAACTACATTACATTTGTAGTTTTTGTTGTTATACATTCGGGATATAGACTTTATGATGTATACATATTCTTTTGTCTAGCACTTGTATCTATTCTTTTGTGATATTGTGGATCTTTTTGACCACTCCTCTGATGTTCACCTTTTTGTGTTATATATTCATATCTGTTTCTGCCTTTGTGATATGAATGTCTGTGACTGATTTATGTTACGTTTATTTCTATATTCGTTTCCGAAGGCCTCATAGCCATTGTGTGGTAGCTTTGAGTTTGTATTTGATATGTCGGATTTGCTCTTGAAATGAAATGCATGTTATAATGTCTGAGATATTGGTACTCGCACAAAGCAATTACACGGATGGTCGCTCCTCAACAGCCTTATTCTCCGTGCTAGTTGACGTCATTACTCCGTAGTGTTCTTGGCTAGCGTGGGTATAGAGGTGGGGCGTCACAGCTTGGTATCAGAGCCAAACTTCGGAAAAATGTAGAATAATCTAGCAAGGATCATTGTCCTAAGTCTTTCTTAGGAATCGTGCCATAGAATTTGATTCGAGTCTTCGTACCGTTCTATCCTATTTTTCTTTTGTGATGCCTTGTTTTATCAATCAAGTTTGTTTGATATTCATTCTGAGATTAACCTTTTTCTCTTTTCTTTCTTTCTAAAAGAAAAGAAATGGTTAGACCTGGCCGTCCCAGCGCCGGTCAATCTAGTGCTACTCCTCAGGATGGAGTATTTATGTCTGCTCACCAACTTCTTGACCTTGTGAGAAATGCTCAAGCTGTCGGACTTATTCCAGAGCCCACCCATCCTAAATCTTGGTTTGCACGCCTATGCAGTGATTACACCAACTTGGGTGGAAAGCCATTCAAAGGTTCCGAGAGTGTTATAGAAGTCCAGGCTTGGTTTCGAACATGCGACCGCATCTTTTCTCGCATGAATCTTACTGATCTCCATCGAGTCCAAGTGGCCTCTAGTATGCTCCAAGAAAGAGCATTGGACTGGTACGAGCTTCTAATCTCCGAAATTATTGAAGCGGACCTTACTTGGGAGCAATTTCGGGAAAGGTTCGAATTAAAATTTGTGCCGGAAGCTGAAAAGGTGTCTCTAGCTCGACGCTTCATTGACCTTGTTCAAGGTGAATCTTCCTTGACCGACTATGTCGCTTCTTTCGAATCTTTGTCTAAATATGGGGTCGAACATATTAATACCCCATTGAAGAAAAACCAGAGATTTGTTTATGGCTTGAACAAAAGTCTCAAAAAGCCATTACTTCTAAAATTAGAAGTTTCTTTTGATCAGCTTGTTGATATTTCTCTTCGTCTCGAAGAGGCTGATAAAGATAGCGATGCTGAGGTCAAACCAAACATCAACAAGAAGAGACCTTTTAAATTCAAGCCTAATCCCAACAAGAAGGGAAAGCAAGCAACCCCGGTAGCAAATACTCCTACACCTCGTCGGGGAGAATGTTACAATTGTGGTTCTAAGGACCACTATGCAAACAAGTGCCCGAAGTCTATTTCTTGCCGTTGTTGCAAGAGTTCGGGTCATACTATATCTTTGTGTCCCAAACTTCAAAGCAAGAATGAAGGCAAACTAAATGTTGTACAAGTCCCAGCTAACACTTCTCGCGGTCAAGGTATTTCTCATTCTATCCTTGATGGCATTATTATATTTCGTGAATTTCCTATTCGAGTTCTTTTTGATACGGGTGCATCACACTCTTTTATATCAAACGAACTTGTTGATGCTTTGTCTTTGAATGTTATTGGCTTGATGACTTCTTTGAGGATTGCGAATCCGGTTGGTGGATCCGCAACACTCAGTTTATTATGTAAAAATGTCGAAATTATTTTGTGTGATTACTCTTTCCGTGCCGATTTGCATGTTATGCGTTACCATGGTTTCGGAATGATTTTGGGAATGGATTGGCTTAACCGTTATGAAGCCCATATCCTATGTCCTGAGAGGACTATATATCTTCGACATCCTCAATCTGTTAAGCAGATTTCGCTTGTTCTGAAAGATTCGGATTCCAATTTGAAAGCGTCCTTATATTCTCTCAATCCTTATGACGACGATAATGATGATGAGGAAGATGTTATTTCTCTCATTCACATTGTTTGTGAATTTCCCAATATATTTGAGCCCGTTCTAGGATTACCACCTAAACGAGCAATTGAGTTCAGAATTAATCTAATCCCTAGAGCTCTACCTATTACTCGTCCTCCTTATCGTATGTCCAATAAAGAAAATGAGGAGATGCACAAACAATTATCTGAATTGGAAGCGAAGCAATTTATTCAGTCTAGTTCCTCTCCATGGGGAGCATCAGCTATTTTTGTGAAGAAATCTGATGGTACACTTAGGCTTTGCATTGACTACCGCAAGCTTAACGATCTCACCATTAAGAATAAATATCCCTTACCACGGATTGATGATTTGTTCGATCAGCTTAGTGGTGCTAAAGTCTTTTCACAGTTAGACTTAGCAACTGGTTTTCATCAGCTCCGTATTGCAGAGGATAGCATCCCTTTGACATCGTTCCGTACACGTTATGGATCTTATGAATGGCTTGTTATGCCATTTGGTTTGACGAACGCTCCAGCTTATTTCGTCGACCTTATGAATCGAGTTTTTAAAGACTTCCTCGATCGATTTGTTCTCATCTTTATAGATGACATTCTTATTTATTCTAAAACCGAGGCAGAACATGAAGAGCATCTTCGGATTGTGTTGGAAACTCTTAGGAGCAACCAATTGAAAGCAAAATTTTCTAAATGCCACTTTTGGAAATCTCGTGTGAAATTTTTGGGACATATCATTTCTGAATCCGGAATTTCCGTGGATTCTTCAAAGATTGAAGCGATTCAAAACTGGAAGAGACCGGAGAGTGTGACGGAAATTCGTAGCTTTCTTGGATTGGCGGGCTATTACCGTCGGTTCATAAAAGATTTCTCTAAGATTTCCGTACCTCTTACTAATTTGACAAAGAAGGGAGTTAAATACATTTTGTCAGACAAATGTGAAGCCTCATTTCAAAAATTAAAAGTACTCCTTTCCGATGCTCCTATTCTTGTGATTCCCGATGGGAACCAAGATTTTATTGTTTATACCGATGCTAGTCGTGTTGGTTTGGGTGCCGTTCTCATGCAGCGAGAACGTGTTATCGCTTATGCTTCTAGGCAATTAAAGCTAGCCGAGACTAGATATGCCACTCATGATTTAGAGCTCGCAGCTATCGTATTCGCCCTTAGAATTTGGCGTCATTATCTTTTAGGAGAGAAATTTGTTCTCTACACCGATCATAAATCTTTGAAGTATTTATTTTCTCAAAAGGAACTTAATTTGCGACAACAACGTTGGCTCGAGTTCCTTGCATCTTATGATCTTGATATTCTTTATACTCCCAGAAAAGGAAATCGGGTTGCCGATGCCCTTAGTCGTAAGCAACAAGTGGTGGTTTCTATGATGTTATCCGAGTGGAATGATCTCGAGACTTTGTCCACTTGTGAGATTCGAGATCGTGAAGCCGATTTATGCTCATCTCTTGTTTTATGTAGCCTCGAGGCTCATCCTTCTCTTTTAGACCGCATTCTTGAAGCTCAAAAACATGATCCCGAATTGGTTCTTCTTAGCCAAAGTTGTAGGGATAAAATTGATATTGAAGGTTTGAAAGACTTTGATATTGATGTTCGTGGCGGTATTCGAAAATTTGGTAGACTTATTGTACCAAATATTATCGATCTTCGTAAAGATATATTAGAAGATTCTCATCGTTCTAAATTCACCATTCATCCCGGTAGTAGTAAAATGTACGCGGATATGAAGTGAATTTATTATTGGGAGGGAATGAAATCCAATATTGCTAACTTTGTTAAACGTTGCATGACTTGCCAACTTGTTAAGGCCGAGCACCAAAGGCCCGGTGGGTTATTGCAACCTTTGGAAATTCCAATATGGAAGTGGGATCAAATTTCCATGGACTTTATTGACGGTCTTCCCCGTTCTCGTTCGGGCCATGATAGCCTATGGGTGATAGTAGATAGACTTACAAAGTCCGCCCATTTTATTCCCGTTCGGTCCAATCGGACCGTACCTATTTTGGCTAAACTTTTTGTCAAGGAGATTGTTAAATTGCATGGAGTTCCTACCTCTATTGTTAGTGATCGTGATCCATTGTTTACTAGTGGATTCTGGAAAGGTCTTCAAAAAGCTTTGGGAACGAAGCTTAATTTTAGCACCGCTTATCATCCTCAGTCCGATGGACAAACCGAGCGTGTGAATCAAACTCTTGAAGATCTTCTTCGTGCATATGTTCTTGATTTTGGTGGAAGTTGGGAAGATCATATTTCTCTTGTTGAGTTTTCCTATAACAATAGCTTCCAATCTAGTATCGGTATGGCACCTTTCGAGGCACTATATGGAAGGCCATGCCGATCTCCTTCGTGTTGGCTTGAAGCCGGTGAGAAGCTGGTTTTAGGTCCAGATTTTATTCGTGATGCCACAGAAAAGATTGACCTTATTCGACATAGGATGAAAGAAGCCCAAAGTAGACAAAAATCCTATGCCGATAATCGAAGAAGGAAATTAGAATTTTCTGTGGGAGATTTTGTGTTTATTCGTGTTTCACATATGAAGGGTGTTGTGCGTTTCAGTCGATCGGGAAAATTAGCACCTCGATATATTGGCCCATTTCCCATCACCGAACGTATTGGTTCCGTGGCTTATCGCCTTTCGTTACCGGCTCAGTTTTCTGCTATTCATGACGTGTTTCACGTCTCTCAACTACGGAAATGCCTTCGAGATTCCGACACTATTCTTGATCCTGGTGTTGTTGAAGAAATTGAGGTTTCGCCTAATTTAACATATGAGCAACATCATATTCGTGTTATTGCTTCGGAGGTTAAACGCCTTCGGAATAAAGATGTCCCGCTTGTGAAAGTTCAATGGTCCTCAAATCCTAAGGATTGCTCTTGGGAATCTAGAGAATTCATCGAGCGAACACATCCAGACTTATTCTCTTGAGCTCTTTGAGGTGAACTTCTTATTTCAAATTTCTTCTTTTGTGTTGATATGCTTTTATGGTTGTTACTTTTTGTTCAAATATCTCTTATGATTGCGAGGACGCAATTTCTTTAAGGAGGGGAGTCTGTAACAACCCGCATATTTTATAATTATCTATTTAAATGTTTTATTTAAATATGGTATCGTCAGTCGGATTTTAGTCCGAAAAGCTACTTTTTGCAAACAGTCGAGTTGGGACTCGAGACCACTTCCATTGAGTCCAAAATGGCATTTACGACTCTTTTAAGTATAAACATTGATATGTTTGGAGCTAGCTAAAAATTTGACCTTTTTCACTTTGGGTTTGGGTTTGGGTTCAGCCCACTAGCCAACTTAATACCCAAAACTGAACCACCTCTCTTCATTCATCCCCTCTTCGTTATCTTTTCAGTTCTATAGAGAATAATGGGGAAAGAGAAAGAGAATTAAAAATCCTAAGCCCTAGTTTCCATTTGCAAATCAAGTTCTAGCTCCAAATTCAAAGAGAAGCATTGGTAAGCATCATCTCCTTCTTCTCCAACTCATTCTCTCTTTGATTTCAGAAAATTCCTAAACTTAATTTGGGAAGTGTTTCTCTTTTAAGCTTAGATTCAAGCTTCTTGTGTTGAGACTGAAGTGTGGTTGATCTTCCCTTGTCTTCAAGCTTCTCATTCATTGTTTTTGGGTTCAAAGGTGAGATTTTTATCTCACATCTTAGTCTATAATTATCTTCGATTGTTAGGTATGAATTCCTAACACTTATTCATATGCATTTGATTTTGGTTTGGATTGATTTTGTGTATATTCCAATTTTTGGTGTTTTGAAATCAAAATCTATGAAAATCCTATTACAAATATTTGGACATTGATATTCGAGGCATATCGAAGAGCCATGAAGACTGGGTTGTCGTTTGGCATAAATCCATAGTCGTCGTTGCTCGTCCGATCGCCCTCGATAATCGTTTGGCCATTGTTGGCCTAGGTTCAGGGAATGCCCTGAACTTCAGTTTCAGACGTCTGAAACGTAGGGTTCAGACGTCTGAATATTATACTAGGAATTTTTATTCTCCAGTATTCAGACGTCTGAATCCAAACTTCCAGACGTCTGAATTGGCTCGAATGCAACCAGAAAGAAAATAGGCTTATAAAGCCATTTTCAAACGTCTGAGATCTATGGTTCAGACGTCTGAATAACTGTTCTGGAAAACATTTAATTTTCCAGATTTAGACGTCTGAATCCTTGGTTTCAGATGTCTGAATCTGCTATTTAGGCTCTATTTGCCTATTTTGCTTGAGAATTCCCATCTTATCGATTCATGATTATCCGATTTGTTGATTATCATTTATTATCGACTTTGGTGACTTTTATATTGGGATTTTTGGGAATATTCATTTTTAATGGATTCGGTATCGATTTCTTTGAATTTAATTCACGTCTTCGAATGTGGATTTTTGTGATTGATTGTTTCTACAATCATTTTGTGATTTGTCACTTCTAAATACAAAGGTTTCTATACTAGTAGTAAATATTCAAACTCTTTTACAAAGATGATTTCAACTCTATTTTTAATACAAAGCTCTTTTATAAAACCGTTTTCTAATATATTAGCATATACAAACCTTTACCTCATTCGTATGAGAAAATCTAATTAAACGGCTTAGCAAAACAAGTGGTATGAAACGCTTGCGTTTACTTCGCCGGTTAATTTATGGACTTGTTCGATTGAAAATCTTGTGACAATTTTCGAGTGGAAATCTACAATTTGTTCGTAAATATTTAAGTTAAGCTAGTGGTTATGGGACATGAAGCTAAACTCATATATTTACTAGCTTAGTGTAATCGACACTTTTATTGATCGTTGATGATCATTTTGTGGTTTAGACTAGCGATGTGCGATGTCTATTTGTCTGCGAGGGAGACTAAACCCCGTTTCTGTGGAACTTCGGTTCAATTTGGTGGGGTAGCGACCCGTGGTCTTCGGACCATTTGTGGAGCTTCGGCTCAATATTTATGGTTAGCGACCATGGAATAGCGTTCCGTTTGTGATACATGTGTTGGTGAGTTTTCAAGCTCCCATTTGTGATAGGCCTCCCCCCCTTTGTGATTTCTGGATTTCTTGTTGTGATTTCTGGAATTTGTGTTTCACCTCTTTTTGTGATTGGCAATGGTATGTTTGTCAATATTTGATGTTTGGTGAATAAAATAAAGAATGTGATATTCTTTTTGGTGCTTTGAGATTTTAGAGATATTGTATGATTTTGTTGATGTTAAAAGTACACTTGTCATTGTACGTCATTTTTGTTATCATACGATTTTTAGTCATATCTCTCTTCCTATCTCATTTTATCTGATATTTATAGCTAGACTGATATGTTTATTATTTTCTTATTAAATAATACTCGGGTCAGACCGAGATGTTACAGGTGCATCTGCTTGACTCCTTGTCTGGGATCATCTTCTGACTTTTGGCTAACTACATTACATTTGTAGTTTTTATTGTTATACGTTCGGGATATAGACTCTATGATGTATACATATTCTTTTGTCTAGCACTTGTATCTATTCTTTTGTGATATTGTGGATCTTTTTGACCACTACTCTGATGTACACCTTTTTGTGTTATATATTCATATCTATTTCCACCTTTGTGATATGAATGTCTGTGACTGATTTATGTTACGTTTATTTCTATATTCGTTTCCGAAGGCCTCATAGCCATTGTGTGGTAGCTTTGAGTTTGTATTTGATATGTCGGATTTCCTCTTGAAATGAAATGCATGTTATACTATCTGACATATCGGTACTCGCACAAAGCAATTACACGGATGGTCGCTCCTCAACATCCTTATTCTCCGTGCTAGTTGACGGCATTACTCCGTAGTGTTCTTGGCTAGCGTGGGTATAGAGGTGGGGCGTCACATGAAAGTCGTTGGTTTTGATAGAGGAAGGGGCAGCTAAGATGCATGAGATTAGGGTTTTGAGATGTGTGGTTGAGATCATTATTTGCTCTCTTATCTTACCCATATAAAAGCTAATCTCAAAACCCTAGTCAAAGGCAAATTCATTTTTGAGTGGCCACTTTCTTATTCTTCTTCCTCATTTTAGTGGCAACAAATCTCTTCTAAAATCATCCCAAAAATTCTAAAATTCAAATTAAATTAAAAAATACTAATTTTTAGTAGAAGGTCTTCAATCCCGGATTGGCAACCTGATTGATTGGGATTTGTTCTTAGAAAAGAATTCATTATTCAACGTGGACTCAAAGGCTTCATTAGGAGGTGAAATTTTATTTGTTATTATTGTTTTGATTTCATTTTATCATATGAATGTTGATTTACATCAAAATCACTTGTTTGTATTCAGATCTGTTTATTGTTTAGATTAGGTGAGATTTTTTTGGGTACATGTGTTTGTCACAATTGGATTGGTTAAGTGCTTGTTGTAGTAATTTGTTTATTGATTTATTGTTGAATTATTTTCTAAAAAAAAATTAATTTTGATTTATATTAATATATATATATATATATATATAAATAGATCTAGATTAAATATATATAGATTTGCACATTATCTATATGTATAATTATATATATGTTTATATCTTGTATATATTTAATCTAAAAAATTTATTATGATGTTTTATACCTATTTTGAATCTTAAAATATAAAATTAATTTATTAAATATGTATATACATATTTTATTATTATTTAATGATTTTGTGATTTTTTATTATGTATAAAATAATAAATGTTCCAAAATTCTAATTTTATATTTTTTGCACCATGTAAGATGCTTATCGTAAAATTTTAAATTTTTTTTTGAACTTAATTTATTATTTTCTAAAATTAATTTACTTTTAGCTTGCAATCAATTATTAACTAAAAATATAAATTCAATTGACAAAATGCCAGAAATTTTTCTTAAGCGTTATATGTCTCACAGGTAACTTCAGAAAAAAAAATTAGATTTTTAATACTTAATTTATTACTTTTTATAATTAATTTATTTTCTACCTGCAGTTAATTATTTAATTAAAAATAAAATTATAGTTGAGAAAATTCTAAAAAAATTTCTTAAGCCCATAATATATCTCATTTACCTTTAGAAAAGGTTTCAGGAATTTTCAATGTTATTTCATATTTTTAAGAATTAATTTGATTAAGGGCTATTATCAACTATTTAATAATAAATATTGTTTTAATTAAAAAAATTCAATAAATTAAAAATATGCCCAAAATATGTTTTCGGATTTTCTAAAATTATAAATCTTGTATTTTTATCATGTGATTATTTTACATTTATTTATTATGGTAGAAACTATTTTATTCAATAATATATATATATATACTTATATTAATATCATGTTTTTATATTTTATACAAGCACATATTTGAACAAATTACAGTACACACAAAATGAGCTAATGTGTCTGTTGCAATGTGAATCCCAACATCTATATACAAACACATTATACCCTTCACGGATTATGATGTTGCACATGCACACACATATATATGCGTGTGTGTATATATGGTTTATATATATATATATATATGTATATATTTATACTTATATAAATAAATAAAACAAAATTAAATAAATCTCAAACTACAATTTGTACCGTTAGAATACATATGGACATAGTAATAAATCTTGCCATGGATAAACTATTAATTAATGACATTTAATGTATCAATCAATTCAAATTAAAGAGAGAAAATGAAAGGTTTCTCTCTCCATTTAATGCAATTAATACTCTCAATTAATTCTTTATTTAGGGAAAGAAATGAAATGTTTCATTCCCTATACATTAACTAAGTGTTAGGTATATTTGATATACTATACATTTGAAATTAAAAACTTCTCTTTAACTAATTTAAATAAAATAAATTATTTTATTTAAAACAAATTTAGAAATGTCCTAAATAAATTTGGCTTTAAAGACCCAACTAAAATCCAATAGGGTAAACAATTTTGAAATTCACTCATTTCTTCCGCTGCGGGCTGGCCCAGTTTCTTCAGCTAGGGAGTATGACATAGCGATTGAGACATGGAATCATCGTCATATGCACACACAACAGGAACGGGACCTCACGTTCACGGTCAAAGAATATTATACTTGGTACTAGAATATCGTGAACGGGATGAAATCCTAATGTGTAAGCTACAAGGTAACTCTGAACCGTGTACCAAGTTGAGGCGAAGTCACGATGAGCTCTATTGGCATCGTTAGCAACTGACGAACAAGCAGCCATCATATGCGCACAAGGCAACTGCTGAATTAAAGGGATGCTGCATGTACAAGGTCATGTGTTACCATCGAATTTACTTTAAATTCATCACCGAAGTAGTGAATTACTAGCCACTCGACCTGACTGAATCGGACAATCCTTGAACGTCTTGGCTCATGCGTGCAAAACTATCCTAACTCGGATATGGATATCTAAATTGTACCTTGGCTGGGTATTCATAAATGGAGGATATACGTATAATTATTGTCATATTGCACTACATTCATAGACGGATTACTATAACTCGGTGATGACAGTCCTTCCGAAGTATTCATGGTCTCCAATAAACAAGAATAATCTTCAACACCGAAATTAACTACAAGTGCCGGTATAGCTTGTTCTACCATCGACCTTCTATTTTTCCCAATAAATAACTCTATTGATTTTGATACCGCAGAAAACATTAATTCAACATCATCATCATCTACAATTTTAATTGCTTTAGATCCGGAATCAGTTGGCCAATTGCAAACTATATCAATATCATACTCCTCCAAATTTATCTTAGTTGCTCTGTACACCGACTCTTTCAATTCTTGTAAGTTAGATCTTTTATGAATTATACCCGGTTTGTACGACCACCAGCATATTTTCCACACATTTGATCATCAATAACCAATTCACCATCATAAAAGCACATATTTGGAATAAAATAAGAAGTCATTCTATAAAAATAACGGATACAACATTATTTCATTTTCAATTACAAACCTATCAAAAATCTATAGTTTACAAATTCATACCTTGATAGATCTGGATTGATGATGTGTTGGTATTCTTGAAGTAGATCTTCCAAGTCACTACATTTTATTGAATTCGATGCAACAAGTAGAAGATTTCAGAATGAAAAAATGGAGATTGGTTTGGTTATCTTTAATAAAGGTTTGGTAAAGTTTAGAATGAAAGAGGAGAGTAGGCTGCTGGTTATAAACTCAGTAAAATAGACAACTTTTGAAATGTCGCCAACATGTGGCTTTTCAAAAGTCGCCCATAAAGGCGTACGTTTTGGCGACTTTTCAAAGGTCATCCAAGTCGCCCATAAAGGCGTACGTTTTGGTGACTTTTAAAAAGTCATCGTTGGACGATCTTTGAAAAGCCGCCCATACGTTCCCACACAAAAAACATACTGAGGCCATTTGAAAAGCGTCGGTGTGCTTTGACCAACAATCCACCGTGCTGTTCAAACTAGCGATATAAAGGATATTATTTTTAAATGGGACTATTTGTGTAATTAGTTTGCAAAAGGACGCCAAAAAAAAAAGATCCAAAAAATCAATGGATGCATGATATAATCTAGTATAGTGGTCAGTGAAAATAATCGTTACATAATCATGTGCATACGTTAATGTCAGTAATAAATCTTTCTACCATTATCTGCAAGCATTATTCTGTATCCTGTGTTAAGATCTTGCGTTACAGTTTTGATTGACAAACAGTTAAAAAATGACAACCTGTAAAATTTAAATGGTGAAGTGCGAAATGGTAATGCACAGATGCTGAGGTTCACAATTTAAAAAAAAGGTGGGAATTTTTAAATTGTTGTCATTACGAAGGTTCACAGTATATGGGGAAGTCATACAATTTTGTATAAGAAAATTAAGTTTAGTGAGTAGTTTTGCTTTTTTATAGCAATTTTTATTTTTGGGTTTGTTTCCCAAAGGGAAAAGATGAAATTTAAATAGGTATGATGTAATTATGTGTTGACAGAATTGTTACTGTGAATAACAGTGAAAGAAAAGCATCATCATATTACCAATCATTCATCTTATAAATTGTTTGGTGCTTATTTTGGATAGTTCATAGATTGTTAGTGTATAGCGGATATACAAAAATTGTAGGAAAATTTGCTAATCTAGGCTCAGTTTTGAAAACAATAACTAGAATAACCTACTTTTGAAAATAATTACAAACGTAGACCTGTTTTTGCCAGGTAGACGTAGGCGCATTTTGAAAATTCGCCTTTGCATGAATTTTCAAAATGCGCCAACGGGAGACTTTTGAAAATGCGCCCAAAGGCGCATTTTGAAAACGCGTCTTCACAAAAACCCTGCACACATAAACCCCAAAATCAGTAGACAGATACCTCCACCCTCATTCCCTTTCTTTCACAGCCGAACCCAACATTCCCTAATTCCCCAAAACCTTCCACCACTTTCATTTCTTCAATTTTTAATCAAATTCTTCCAAAAATTTGTTAATGGCAAGCACGTCGGGCATAGAACAAGAATTTAGGTATGAATCTATACCCATAACTTATCATTTCAAATTTAGGGCATGTATATTGTGCTTTGTTTCTTCATAAACAAAAAAAAAATTATGCTTGTAAAGTAAAGCGTTTTAATATCAATGTTGATAAAGCATTTACAAAACTATCATTGCAAGTATTTGTACACATTTTGGTCTTAATTAAAAGCAATTTGAACTAGGTTAGAAGTAGTTTATAAAAGACATATTAAAAAGGTTCTTAAAAACAACTTAAGATTATTTTTATAAGCAATCTATATGAACGACAAGGAGTTTACATGCATTCATACTACTTTGTGGGTTAGGGGGATTGTCTATTTTGGTTAGTGTATAATTTTTATTGAAATGAATTGATTTTTAATATTTGTATTTTGTAGAGTATGTTGAGATGGAGCCCGAACCCGTTGATGGTAGGGTATTATTTCTTCAAGCCCAGCATCGTACTTCTAACGACATATGAATGCAGGTGGTTTTAAAAAAATTGTAATTTTGTGTCAGTTGGTATAATTCATGCTTTTTAATTATGTATTTATCATTTGATCAGCGTGACGATCCAGATACCACTATAGATCACTCCACGTCGCTGAAGAAAGTGACTTCAAACCATCCAGGAGTATTGGCTGAGATTGAGAGGGCTGGTTTTTTTTACACATAATGAAGTTAGGATACATCCAGCTTGACCACTATCTTATCACTGCTTTGGTAGACAGATGATGACCGGAGACCTCTACTTTTCATTTCCCTGTTGGCGAGATGACGATTACATTAGGAGATGTAGCAGTGTTTTTAGGTTTGCCTATTGAAGGCCATGCAGTGGCTTATGGAGGAGTGACACATGACTATATGCAATTGTGTCGTGATTTACTTGGTCTTGACCCACCCCCCGAACAAACAAGGGGCAATGAGTTCGTGAAACTCATGTGGTATCGACGTCAATTGTCGCACGATATTCTTGCTGATGCTACAAAGGCTCATATTCAGCAGCGAACACATGCTATTATTTTTGCACATCATTATTTCCCGATTGATGTGTGACCATACAAAGACTCGGGTAAATCTGAAATGGCTACCGTATATTGCTGATTTAGGGGACTGTGGTAAGTTTTCTTGGGGCAGTGCCGTGTTATCTTATACATATATGGAGTTATCCAGACTCTCTCTTTTGGAGAATAAATCTATTGGTGGATGTCTGACACTAGTACAAGTTTGAAACAAATTTCAATAGTTTACCCTATGCCCATGTAATGGCAGCTTGTTCGACACACGATTACGGTGCTAACAGAGCACATCATGAGTTCGCATCAGAGTGGTACTATGTTCAAAGTTACAAAGCTTCATATCAGCCAGAGTTTCATCCTGTGCGTGATAGATACTGGAGACCATATACCGGTCCACATATATTGCCTCCACCTACAAGAAAACAACCTTGGCGACATAAATCTACGAGGATAAAAAATGTTATGGACAATGGTCAAATGCCTAAAACAAACAGGTGCAGCAAATGTGGATCGCAGGGCCATAACAGAAAGCGATGTACTTCAACGACCTAAACTTCCATTATCAAATGTATGACTGCGTAACGAATTAAGATTTCTGTGTATTCAACTTTAAACGAATGTAATTTCTATGTATCAAACTAACTAGTTATGTATCGGACTTAAATGAACTTCGCCATTGTTAGACTTGAAAGCTGATATCTATGAAAGTTGTTAGATTTGAAAGTATATATCTACGCAGTTGTTAGATTTGATAAACTCTCTGCCTACTGTCTTGTTTATGTGCAGGGTTTTTGAAAATGCGCCTTTGGGTGCATTTTGAAAAGTCGTCTATTGGCCCATTTTGAAAATTTGTCTGAGGGCGCATTTTCAAAATGCACCAACGTCTACCTGGCAAAAACAGATCTACGTTTGTAATTATTTTCAAAAGTGGGTTATTTCTGTTATTGTTTACAAAATTGAGCCTAGGTATACTTAATTTAGTAAAGCAAATAACTTGAACTATTTCCAAAAGTGAGCTGTGAAGAGAACATAAAATTAACAGTTCGTGGCGGTGAAGGAAAATTATCAGCAGATAGTAGAAAATACTTGGAATTGTTTATTAAAGCATTGGGACAAGGTGGTATACTCAATTTAGTAAAGAAAATACCTTGAACTATTTCCATAGAAAATTGGCTAGTTTGCTCTAACGTGAAGGTTTATAAGATACGGCGAGCTTATTTAAGACAGAACAAAATAAACATGTAGTCTACATACACAATGATAGTTTATAGTATATATCCAACCTGTATCTTCCATTATATATTGCATTTTCAAAATTGAATTGATTTGTTTGAAAAAGAAAATATAGACAAAGAGAAACAGCACAGGTAAAATGTTTACATGTCTGTGAATTCAATTAGTAATGGTATATATTGTGAAGTTTTTTCTGTAAAATAAGATTTGTTTACAGAAAACATGTTGATTAGTGTTAAAGAAACTGATGCAAAGAAGTTCTTTATTACTGTATTTTCTCTAATTGTTATTTAATATAGATGTGCCTTGCTCTTACATTTATATACAGCAGAATAAAGTTAATGGGCTGCGGGTTGGCCCAGAGAATACAACCCGCATTTAACAGATATAATACATCTGTATATTCGATATAACACATCTGTATATTCTCGTATCTTCTTATTTCACTTATTCGCCTCCTCAGACCCAAATTAGGTTTAGGGTTTGTGTGCGATTTTCAGATTTTGTTGCCAAGTTGGAGAATTTAAGAGAGATGAGGTCGAATTCCGAATTACAGTCAACACCTTAGATCCAGACAGCAACAAGACTTGAGAGCGACCATGACTTTGAGATCAAATTATAATATTGTCTGTCAAATGCTTTAGTTGTTGCTTGCAGAGCTTCATGAGCATAGATCTGGGTATCGGATCTCAAATTAGTGTCAGCTTCATCAATATTTGGCTCATGTCTGAAGAGAACGAGGTTCAGCCTTAAGAGAGCTATCGGATGCTTCAGTCGTTGCCTGCAGAGCTTCGGGTACATATATCTGGGTATTTGATCTCAAATTAGTGTCAGCTTCATCCACATTAAGTTCATGTCTGAAATGAACAAAGTTTGGCCTTGAGAGAGGTTTGGTTAATATGTCAGCTTTCTGGTAAGTAGAAGGTACGTAGTTAACTCTAAGCTCTCCTTTGATAACTTGCTCTCGTACAAAATATAAATCTAGTTCCATGTGCTTCGTACGAGAGTGTAGAATTGGGTTAGCAGTGAGTGCAATAGCGCTTTGATTATCACACCATATAGTAGCCATGTTGTTAAATTTAACATGTAATTCACTTAGAAGGGATGTTATCCACATAATCTCAGCAGTAGTGCTAGCTAAACTTCGGTATTCCGCTTCAGTGCTAGATCTAGATACTATTGGCTGTTTTTTGCACACCATGATATAGGATTATTGCCCAAAAACACACAGTAGCCAGTAGTTGATCTTCTATCATCAAGATCTGTTGCCCAATCTGAATCAGAATAACCATTGATATGTAAAGATGAACAAGATTGCAAAATTAGTCCTTAATTGATAGATCCTTTAAGATATCTCAAAATTCTTTTTACTGCCTTCCAATGATTGTCTAGTGGTCTTTGCATGAACTGGCTCACTTTATTAACACTATAAGAGATATCTGGCCTAGTTATAGTAACATACTGCAGTGCTCCCACTATACTTCTATACTGCTTGTCATTTAATATTGGTTCACCTTTGTTTTTTGAGAGATGCAAATTGCTAGTCATTGGAGTGGGAAGTGGATTTGCCTTATCCATCTTGGCTCTTATTAGAATTTCACTGATATATTTTTTCTGAATTAATTGTATCTTTGAGTTTGACACTCTTTTGACCTCAATGCCCAGGAAGTAATTCAGCTCTCCTAAGTCTTTAATGGAGAATTCCTTCTTTATACATTGTGTTATATGATAGATCTCTAACTTGCTATCTCCTGTAATAATAAAATCATCCACATAAATTAGTACATAAGTCACTGTATGATTGAGAAATTTAGTGAATAAGGAATTGTCAGATTTTATTTGATTGTAGCCATGACTGGATAATATAGTTTTAAGTTTGTCAAACCAGACTATTGGTGCTTGCTTAAGACCATATAGTGCTTTATTAAGTTTGCATACAAGTTGTTCACTGCCTTTCTTTGTGAATCCATATGGTTGCTCCATGTATACTTCTTCCTGCAATTCACTATTAAGAAAAGCATTATTAACATCTAATTGTTGAATAGTCCAATTCTTATGCAAAGCAATTGTTAATATTATCCTGATTGATGTGGGTTTCACAACTGGAGAAAACGTTTCATTAAAATCAAACCCATTTTGTTGTGAATATCCTTTTGCCACCAATATTGCTTTGTACTTAAGAATTGAACCATCTGGATTTTTCTTCAACTTGTATGTCCATTTACATCCTATGACATTTTTATCCTTGGGCAGTGGTACAAGATCCCAAGTTTTATTTTTGATTAGTACATTATATTCCTCTTCCATGGAAATTTTCCAATTGTCATCTACAAATGCATGTTGATAAGTACTTGGCTCACTTATATCTATTTCAGCATTGTATATTTTTGGTTTAAATATACCACTTTTTGCCCTAGTTATCATATGATGACCAGTGCTTGCAGGAATAGTGGGTTGATCTCTATCATCACTAGAGATCTCTTGTTGAGTATTGGTTGACTGCTGGTCATCCAATACTGGGCATGGATCACGTGAGCAGTTACTGTCTGGTTCAGTATTACGACCCTTTGATGATCCTTCAGTTTGCGCATGACCTGGTTCACTTGTGGACATTGTGTGTTGTGAGCGGAGATATCTTCCATCATCATCACCTTCACTTTGAATTGGTATGATTATCTCTGGTGAAAATGATAATGGAGGTATGGAATACTTTGTGTTGTATATCTTCTGAGATGTTTTGATATCTGCAATGCTAAAAGGAAATTTATCTTCATTAAATATCACATGTCTGGATATATATACTCTGCCCTTGCTATCAATACATTTGTAACCCTTTTGATTTGTAGGATAACCTATGAATGTACATGGTGTGGATCTGTAATCAAGTTTGTGTGAGTTTTATTGTCTTAGATAGGGAAAACATTGACATCCAAACATTTTTAAGTTTTGATAATCTGGTTTGACTTTGATTAGCACTTCCATAGGACTCTTATACTCAAGAGTCTTTGTAGGCAGTCTATTAATTAAATAGACTGCTGTAGAAAATGCATCTGGCCAGAATTTAAGTGGCATAGATGCTTATGCTAATAAAGTTAAACCAGTTTCAACAATGTGTTTGTGTTTTCTCTCTATGAGACCATTTTGTTCAGAAGTATATGGACATGTCATCCTATGTGTGATTCCCTTACTTTGGAAATACTTTCTTAGTGGCAAAAATTCCTTGCCTCCATCTGTCTGCACAATTTTTACCTGATTGTTTGTCTGTCTTTCAACATTTGTGATGAATTGTATCACTGCATTGTTAGTCTCAGATTTTGATTTTAAGAAGTAGATCCATACAAATCTGGAGTAGGCATCAATAAAGGAAATATAATATTTATAACTATAATCAGTACTAATTGGAGCAGGCCCTAGAGGTCTGTTGCAATTAGTTCCAGAGTATTACTATACACAGTCTCAGAATCTGGAAATGCAAGCTTATGACTTTTACCTAGCTGACAATATGTGCATGTGTAAGAAGTGGGAATTTTATCCACAAGAATATCATCACATTTACTCAAAACATGTTTCACAACATTTATATTAAGATGTCCTAGTTTATAGTGCCAAGTATCAAATTTTTAAATGTACTTTTCAGCATTTTTTGTTTCGGATACATGACACCATTACTTTCATATTCAGATTTTCTCGAGCTTGAGACATCAAATTTGTATAACCCCTTATGTTCTCTACCCTGCAAAAGAAATTCATCAGTTAGATTATCTTTCACTAAACAGTATGTTCATTGAAATTCAAAGTAGACATTATTATCTTTGGCAAATTGTGATACACTCATCAAGTTTTTCCTGATTAATGGTACCCTTAGTAAATTTTTAAGATAAAGTTGTCTAGTACCATTAATGCTTGCATTTCCAGTATGAGATATATGTATGGGTTTGCCATTACCCATATACAGTAATTGTTTACCTTTGTATTCCCTGTTGCCAAGATTTAACTGACTCAAGTTGTTTGTCACATGATTGGTTGCACCAAAATCTGGATACCAACTGTCCTCATGAATGTCCTCAATCCTTGCTGTGCTAATGTCTGCATTCTCAGGTTTTGATTCTTGCTGCATATTTACCATATTAACGCTAGAATTTTGTGATCTTGCATTGTTGCTACTCTGTTGTGCTAGAGTGAAACTTGCATCAAACCTGAAGTAGCACTTGTTTGCATTAAGGCCATATCTTTCACATATTTGACATCTTGGTTTGCTATTGTTATTGTAATTCCATCTACCACCCCTGCCTCTGCCTCTGCTGGATTGACTGCTTCTGTAGTTGCTTGACTGATTTTTGTTATTTTCGTTCTTTTCTTGATTCCTATTTTTGCTAGCAGAGATATGATTAACATTATACTCCCAGTTTGTTGGTTTCTTTTGCTCTAATCTGCCCTCATGAGCAATTAGCATTGACTGAACATACTGAAGTGATGGAAGTTTTTCATTAGATGATATTATGGCTATCACTGCTTCATACTCCTCATCTAGACCACTTAGTATGCACAGTATTTGTTCCGTGTCTGTTACTTTGTGACCAGCACAAGCTAATTGATCACATATACTTTTGACCTTAGATAGATAATCTCTCATACTTGTATTATCTTTTCTCAAGTTTTGTAACTATCTTTTGTATTGCATTATTCTTGCTGCAGATTGAGAACTGAATATTTTTTAATTGTATGCCAAATTTCATGAGCAGTCTTGCATCCAACTAACTGTGGCAGTAGATTTGTACCTATAGAAGACAGTAGCTAAGAACTAATCAGGCTATCTTGTCATTCATGTGTGGTGTAATCTTTATTACTGATTAACTTTCCTTCATTGTCTGCAGTGAATCTTGGTGGAGTAATCAATGTACCATAAACGTATTCTTGCAAGCCATAGCCCCTTATGGCTGTTTCGACCTGAAACTTCCATAGAAGGTAGTTAGATTCGTCTAACTGGATAGTGATGACCTGGCTCTGAGGGTTGATGATGGACTTGATAAGATCTTGAGTGACGTTTGACTGATCTTGAGTAGTTCTTGAAATAGATCTTGGTGATGCAGTAGTATTACTGCTTTCTTCAGCCATTATGATGAAAAATCAGTAAGCAAATAGAAAGGAGGGTCTGAGAGAATCAAGAAGCGCAGCCAGAGTCAGGTGAATGATGAAGGTTTTCTGACACCTCCTTCTTGGCACGACACAGTGGGTTAGATGATCAGAAACTTTATAATTCTGATGGATCAGTGCAGTCGAGGAGGCGCTTGATGATGAGAATTCTCTGAAACGCCTTCTTCTTGGCACGACACTGAATTCAAATGATGAATCGAATGTAGAAAAACTGTACACATCTGTTTACCTGTATACAATACTCTCAAATGATGATATTTTCTGATGGGAGCAAATGTATTAACCAAATTTGCTGTTAAGCAATTTTCTTTGGCTCTGATACCAAGTTAAAGAAACTGATGCAAAAAAGTTCTTTATTACTGTATTTTCTCTAATTGTTATTTAATACAGATGTGCCTTGCTCTTACATTTATATACAGCAGAATAAAGTTAATTGGCTGTGGGTTGGCCAAGAGAATACAACCCGCATTTAACAGATATAACACATCTGTATATTCTCGTATCTTCTTATTTCACTTATTATCAGATTTTGAAGCAACAAATTTGAAGAATTTTGTTCTGCCATCTACATGATGAAAGCATAAGAATGTTTGCAGTAGAATTACCGTGTTGCAGACCGGAAAACAGTTAGGATTGCAGTACTATCTACATTTGGAGAATGTACAGTCTGAGAAAATACTAAAGGAGCTGAAAATTATAAAGGGTTGTATCGCAGGAAAAATAAACATAAGGAAGAGCATTCCCAACAATGAGGTTGGTCACCTATGCCACGTAGGTCAAAATGGGATGATTGAACTTCAAGTAGGTCCAACAAGAAAGGAAAAAAAATCTTTTATCCGACATTTATAATGCCGGATAAGCTTTTGTCCTATTAAATAACCCCATGTGGTGTTGATTTACAAATCTAGGCCATCTGTTTATTCGGCATTTAGCATTATAAATGTCGGATAAATTGCTATAACATAGCCAGCTTCTTCTTTTAATCGGCTATGTTTTCTCCATTTCAACAAATGCAAAACCCATTTCACCAAATGAAAATCACTCCAAACACCTCATTTTTCAACAAATTTTAAACTAGATTCACCAAAAAAATAATCCAAAAATTAGAAGAATATTGCACGCTATTCGTGGTAGCACTCTTCACAAAATTGTGGGGGCGATGGAGGTAATGGTGATGAAGGCCCTAGCTCTTCGAGAGCACACATGGGTAATGAAACAAGGGTATTTCGAAGGCGGTGCATAGGGGTTGTTTCCGTAGACTTGGATTTGTTCTCAAATATCGATCAAAACTTGAGACCAGGGAACGAGTTGATCAATTTTCGTCTGTTGCCCGATGAACAAGTGCACATTTCTACTCGTGTCGACATCTTTGTAAGTACCATTTTAAACTCAAATACAACGTCAATTTTTGTTATCAATTATTATAATCTATTTACGTATTTAGAAAATATAGTGTATGGTTCTGTATAAATTGTATGGTTGTATATTTAAGCTAGGTAAAATGTTGACAATTTAGTTTATAAATCGTATAATTAAACATTTAGTTTTTAGGAGTTGATCGCCAAAATAATTTTCTCAATCGGCTAGAAAAGGGAAAACCCGCGGACCTCTTGCATTTGTTTTTCATCTCTTTCTTAGCCGTCAATGTCGATCGACGTATTACATAATTTTTGGGCGATATAGGATTTAAGGATTTTTTTTGTATTATTTTTATCTTAAATAATTACATTTACATCTGCATAGTATTTTTCTTAGTCTTACATATTCCTTATTTTATAGGCATTCAGTTGATTTTAAATTCTGATACACAATTGTGTGGTGCATTAGTTTTTTTTGGTAGAAGACCATCCACACTTTTCATTTGCTTTTGGAGAGATGGACATTACTCCGTTAGATTTTGTTATGCTTACTGGGATTTCTGTTGAATTGCACCTCCCTTTACCTTATGATGAGCAGTTCCATAGACAAGATAACCTTCTACATGTCTTACCTAGTATTCATATTCCATCATGCTTTTCGGAGGGTACCCAGATTAGAGTCGGTTTCCTTAGGGATACTATTAGGAGACTTCTTTGACAATTCGACTCTGTCCACGTCTTGGAGATAGCTAGGTTTGTTCTATACATGAGAGAAAAACTTTTTTTTTCCAAATCTGTCCACCACCCTCCCATTAGAACATGCATAGCGGTTGCTGGCTTTGATTTTGGTTCCCTCGTTCTTTACGATTGGGGAACGGCTATTATGACCTACTTGTATAGATCATTGGACCTATAGTGTGTGGTGACTAGCCATGGTGCATCACTATGTGGTTTTTGGGAGGTTCTATAGTATTGATGGTACGAGTATAGTCACAATCTTGCTCATCCAATTATAGACTACCAGTTATCACTATTCTTTCCAGGGATCTGTGCATGATCGCCCTAGAATAGGCAGAGAGTTCGTAGCGGTGAGCCTAGTCATGTTTTTGCGGTTGCACGCAACCAGATAGAGTTACGGCTTACACACTTTGACATTATTTGGCAGTCGTTTGAGGGATCTCCATATTTGACATACTATAGTACCTTACACGCTAAATTTTTGTCGGACATACGATTTCCCTTGGTACCATCTTCACTTACAGCTGGTTGTATGTGGTATCATGGTGAGCGATGTTGGCGTTAGATATACAGAGGAGACATGGTTCTTGATGATCCTCATCCTGATACACCTTATCTCAGAGTGTATTCCTTTGCCACCTTATAGCAAGCAGCGGCAAACAACTGGTGTGAAGCGGGTTACTTTATTATTCCATACTTGGATTATCTTTAGTTTTGGCGTATATTCTACACTGCTCTACCGTCTGCCGATTTTACACATGGAGGAGCTGTCGATTTAGTCGGCTTATCTGCCATCTGTCTCGGTGTTGCACCCCTAGTTGTCATTGACTTGACTCGGCCCACTCAGAGGTTTGTTGCTCCACCACCTGATATTCCAGATGTAGTATATAAATGGTCTATTGCTATACCTACTTCATCCGGCTAGGATCGGTTTATTGACAAGCCACATTTTTCGATCACGGATTATCTAGATCCAGCATTACTTCTATATGAGGATTTATTCAGATGCATGTTGGACTTTGGGACGTTACATACAGAGATCACAAACATAACATAGATGAGTACGAGCATAGAGTTGTAGTGGAGAGACGTGTTCAGGGGTTAACCGTTAAGGATGAGGCCAGATACCAGCATCGACCGAGACACAGTCCTCGTCCAAATATGACAGTTGATTTGGGGGGTGCTTCAGATTTCAAGCATGTTGGAGTTAGTTTGGATAACCCTGATAGCGTGATTCCATATTTTGACAATGACGATGAGGATGTGAGGATGAGTAGTTGATTTATTTGGTTTGTTGTATCGTATTGGACTATGTTTTTATGTATTTTTTTTTGACTATGTTGTATCCTATTGGACTCTATTGTATTGCATTGGACTATGTTTTTTATGTATTGTTTTTGGACTATGTTGTATCATATTGGACTCTGTTGTATCGCATTGGACTATGTTTTTTTAGACTATGTTGTATCGTATTGGACTATGTTGTGTCGCATTGGACTATGTTTTGGAGTATATTCTATCGTTTGTCTATGACTGATATTACAGTACATGAACAAAATTAAACTTACTCATTATAGCACACATAAGTTTCAACCGAAATTAAATTCGAAATTAACTAATACAACATGAACAACGTAACAGTTACTCACTACAGCATGCATAAGTTTCAACCGAAATTAAATTCTAAATAAATTAATACAACATGAACAACATTACACTTACTAATAAACATACAACATGTGACTAACAATTGGATGAACCCTCTAAACTAGCATGATATTCTTTTAATTTACTCTCCAGTACATTACACTGTTCAGGTGTAAGCTTGGAGATGTCACAAGTCATCATAGCCAACATGGATTCTTCTTTACCTTGCCTCGGTTTCTCTATTTTTAGTTCCAAATACCATTCTTGCATATGAAGATCCACCTTTCTTTGTTCTTCTTTCTGGGCCTTGCGCTCAAGATATTTCTTCACTCGCCTTTGCTCCTTCTCTTCCTCAAACACTCGTGTAGTTATTCACTGAAGACATAGTTTCAACTATTTTATCATAATGGGCGTTTAATAAATTTTACTCTTCAATCTTCGTTTTCTTGCTGCCCTCCATGCATTGTTACTATGAAATGGTTGGGGTTCTTGTTCTTCAACCACCTCCGGAACATCAAACTCTCCCCATCTAGATTCGGGATTCATTCTTCTTGGTGCACTACAAGAACAACAGTGTTTTCTGACGGATATCGGTCATCGGCGGCCGTCGGAAGACCGTCGGAAACCGTAGGAAAGTCCGTCGGAATGTGAATCTCATTTCATAACGTCTTCCGACGGCATCAACGGCATATTTCCGACGGCGACCAACGACAATCTGGGACGGTTTTCGACGGCCATGTTGGACACGTGGCAAATCAGAATGACCAAATTGCTGTCCGAAGCCGTCGAAAACTGTCGAAATTTATCGTAGCCAGCCATCGGAAGCCGTTGGAATGTGATGACCTATAAGCCTTTGGTAGCCGTTTGAAGCCATAGAAAATCTGGGTGTTTTTTTTTCTGGTTTTAAGCCTGCTGCCTTCCAGCCACTACACATCCATCAATACACATAACAGCTCCATTTCGATCATATATAAGCCACCAATCATATAAATAACCAAACATAATATTCAATCCAAAAAATCCATATCCAAATCCAACATAATCCAAAAAATCAACATCCAACAAGTCCATATCCAAATCATAAAGCAACATAATCCAAAAAGTCCAACATCGTTCATCTCCAAGCCAACATCCAACAACTCCACAAACACATGCATATCCAAATCCACATAAGATAATATACAATCCATCAAAATGTATCAAACACATCCTCACCCACTCGAAGCGTACATATATAGACAAAAAAACATAACAGAACATACATAGCATCACTCATCATCCCCTGCAGAACCACCCGACGAAGGAAACCTCCCATGCTGCTCCATATACTCCGCCAAGCGCTAGTTCAGCTGCTTTATCTGCACAGCACGACGACGATCATGCTCCTGCAGCTTGGCGATTTGGGCTCATAGCTCTGCAATTTCTTCTTTGTCTTGAGCCATCTTATACGCCTTCTGAGATGTCCTAGCCTACGAATAAAAATAAATTGTTATAATGTCTCCAACATCATAAACGTAATTTACATAACTTTAATTGAAAAATATGCAATATTTGAATTTAGTTTATTTTTTGAAAATTACCGCTTGGTTCCCAAATCCATAGCGCCTACTGTGGGATGGTGGATCCATGACAGACTCAAAAATAGCGTCCTCCTCATCAGCAGTCAACTCATCCCGTCCTGACTCAGCCAGCAGTTGTGCCCGTGCTTCTTGGAACTTTTGCTGAAATGCAAAATACAATTGAGTATAAATAACAGTAATTAAAATAACACTAGTCATTTTTAAGTAGACTAATCGCTATACTAAATACACATCCATGGAGGTAAGTTATAAGGTGTAACGATTATAGGCCAAGATAAATATTTAGAACCAAATTCAGAAAATGGTGAAAATCCATCTGTACATAAACCAAGTCTAACATTACGGCTCTCCGCTGCAAAATCGGGATATTTCTGATCAAAATGCTTCCATGCTTCCCATCAGCTGGGTGTGTTAACGTACCTTCTTCCTGTGTTCTAACACTGTGCAATCTCATATGATGCGCAGTTACAGAAGATGCATATAACCTTTGAAGCCTAGGAGTAATAGGTAAATAATGTATACGTTTATATGGGACTTCCTTTTCGTTCTTCTTCACTACACCAGAAAAGGCTTTTCGTAGCATTGAAAAAACGCTATAAAAACTTTTAGTAGCATTTCGGTAAACGTTGCGATACGACATGCAACTAAAAGTCAGATTTTTTTTAGCGTTGCAGAAAACGCTACCAAAACTTGACATATTGTAGGGTTTTAGAAATGCTACAAAAAGTTTCAAACTTTTAGTTGCATGTCGTATTGCAACGTTACCGAAACACTACTAGAAGTTTTGGTAGCTTTTTCAACGCTACGAAAGTCGTATTGCACCTATTCACATTTATTTCTGTAGCGTTTTTGGAACGCTACAGAA
This sequence comes from Allium fistulosum, assembly GCA_030737815.1. Taxonomy (NCBI): domain Eukaryota; kingdom Viridiplantae; phylum Streptophyta; class Magnoliopsida; order Asparagales; family Amaryllidaceae; genus Allium; species Allium fistulosum. Next base: position 75,454,122 of record CM060908.1, on the reverse strand, counting down.
AGTTATTACCCATTTTGCAGCATACTTTACACGCTATCGTTTTCTGTTAATGGCTTTATCATTTTCAACCGTCACCTGCATAATAGTCTTATTAAAACCAACAATCAATCACATAATCATTATACTCAAACCAACAATCAATCAATCACATATCTTCATATTCAAACAATTGAAAAAACACATTAATCACATAATCAAATATGATATCCATAACCATTATAATAGTTTTTTTGACAAAATGAGAAAATTCATATAAATTCCATAATCATTCATAAACAAGTTTACACAACAAGTACTAATAAACTATTATAATATATATAACAATTAAAACCATATTCATTACTTGATTACCGGAAATTCTTTGCTGCAGCTGGTTTTTACTACAAAAAAGCTAATTACTTATAGACAAGTGTAACAATCAATAAATGATTATGAAATTGTTTTGCATATTTAAAGTATATCACATCCTTAGTTAAACTTTCATTAAATTTAAATATTATAAAACTTAGTTAATTTAGTTATTTTTTTAAATTTGGTTAATTTTTATAAAACTTATTAACTTTGTTAAATTCTAATAAAATTTAACTAATTTGTATAAAGTTATATAGTTTTTATAAAACTTAGTTAACTTTTAAAAATTTGGTTAATTTTTATAAAAGTCGATTAACTTATTATCAAACTTAATTAATTTTATCAAATTTTGTTTACTATTATTATTATTACTATAAATTTGTTAATTTTTATAATACTTAGTTAATTATTATAAATGTATATATTTTTTATAAAACTTAGTTAATTTATTCAAACCATTGTTTATTATTATTATTATTATTAAAATTATAGATTATCTCAATTTCTAAAACTTAAAATGGCATAACTTATATTTTAATTAACTTAAACTTATAAATTATTTCAAACTTTAATTTTATTAACTTAGTTAATTTTTATAAATTATCTCAAACTTATAAATTTATCATAAATTTAGTTATATTATTATTGTATACTTAGTTATTTTATTATTATTAAAATAAACTTTGTTGATTATTATAAACTTATTTAATTTTTATGAAACTTAGTTAATTTTTATAAACTTGGTTTTTGTTATTATCGTTATTATTATCACTATTAACTATAAAACATATTTGACTTAGTTAATTTATTATTATTATAAACTTAATTAATTTTTATCAAATTATAGTTTATTATTGCTATTATTATTATTATTATTATTAGAAACTTACTTAATTTTTATCAAACAATAGTTTATTATTGCTATTATTATCATTATAAACTTACTTAATTTTTTATCAAGCTTAGTTTATTATTATCATTATTATTATAAACTTATTAATTCATATAATACTTAGTTTTTATAAACATGTTTAATTTTTATAAAACTTAGTTAATTTATTCAAACTATTGTTTATTATTATTATTATTAAACTTATACATTATCTCAATTGCTAAACCTTAAAATAACATAACTTATATTTTAATTAACTTAAACTTATAAATTATCTCAAATTTAAACTTTATTAACTAACTTAGTTACTTTATTATTGTTGTTGTAGTAAACCTAATTAATTTATTATTACTAATATAAACTTAGTAAATTTTTAAAAGCTTATTTAATTTTTATAAAACTTTGTTAACTTAGTTAATTTTTATAAACTTAATTTTTGTTGTTGTTGTTATTATTATTATTAATTATAAATCATAGTTGACTTAGTTAATTTATTGTTATTATAATAGATTTGGTTAATTTTTATCAAATTGTAGTTTATTATCACTATTATTACAAACTTAGTTGATTATTTATCAAACTTAGTTATAATTATTATTATAAACTTGTTAATTTTTATAATACTTAGTTAACTTCTATAAAATTAAATACAATGTCAATTTTACAATTACCAAATAAACAAAGTGTCAAGACCAAACAACGGATAACCTCTCAATCTACTATAGAATTGGTTACGCACTCAACCTCATGTACGCAAGCTCCCATACTCAGACTCCCATTATTTATTTACTAAGTTAACAGAGAAGATAAATATCTGTAATGGAGCCAACAATGATGAGGCACTTAAAAGGATAACCAGACTCCTTCAAGCTATAAAGAAGAAAGCGAGCGAGCACAAAGTGACCAAGTTGGTTAACCCCAATGCTCATCTTAAACTCATCTGCAGGTCAAATTATGTTATCAATGTATCAGCAGCTCTATGTATATACCAAAAGTGAAAGCAAAATCGACATAACCACTTCTTCCATATCCTAAAATTTAAATAGGAAAAATCAAACTGAACAGTGAAGAATGTTCTCAGGTTTTACTTTAAAGCTAACAATATAGTCCACACTTAGATAACTAATACAACAGCAAAGTAATTAAGCTTTTGGAAAAACCAAAAAATTTATAATCTCTCACTCTATCATAGACATGACAATTTTAGTCTAGCAAAAAACTGAATCATTATACACAATGAACAATGCATTACAAATGTTGTACATTACAGTAAATAACCGACTAAAACTTCCCAAGGTTGATTTGGTCTCTGTTCTTATAAAAAGAGCTTAATGAATGATAAATAATAAGTATAACTGTGCAAGGCTATAAAAAAAATTCTCAGCCTCGTTTGTTTGTTGTATGTTCTATCTGGCAGCAGTAAGAAACTGCTAACTTCAACATAAATTACACCCTTCTATGATGTTTACATGTATACTTTTTTGTTAAAATGTCTATGCTTCTTTATATTAAGTGTGATATTGTAATTCTCATAATTTTCTTTATATTAGTAATTGATTTGAGCTCATTCTTGTTTCAAGATAAGTGCAAACTCGTTTATGGTTTCACAGGAGCCTCCATTGGCCAATTGCCATGCATAGAGATATCATCCAGCATTACAAGCAGCATTCTATGATTTAGAGTTATACAATATCTAATTACTTGAGTGTACCATAGGAGATTATTTATCGCTTTTTATTTAAACACAAAGCCTAAGTATAGATGATGTTCCTAATATATGAATGATTGTTTAATTTCTTCATGATAAAACAAGAGCAGTTCATCCATCCATTAAAATCAAACACAATTAGGATTTTGAATCATATTGTTTGGTTTTATATATAAATCACTTTTTCTCACATTATTTATGAGTGATATATTCAATAAAAATAAAAATCGGATAGCTTATACAGTTCTTAGTCTGATTACTAGACTATAAAATATACATAGACAAAACTGAAAGATCGCAAATCCAAAGTACAAACTGATATTATAAAGGAAAAAATAACGACATTCTAATCATGTTATTGCATATGATGATGTTGATTCAAATATTATAAAGTTTATTCTGTAGGTATTAGAGAATGACCCATTGTTATTTTCATATGGTAATACAAGGTGGCATCTTGATGCATTAAGATTTCATGCTAACAAATCGATAAGTTTGGAAAGTAAATGGCTAGAAACACAGCTTTTACCTGATTGTATAGATGCCACAACACAAAAGCTTTAGAGCTCATCCCAATCAAATGAGTGGCTAAGTGAACATTTGGACAACATAATTCATTAATCTATTGGTCTAATCTAACATAAAAAATAGTTTACTTGGTCAATTTAGCTGCTCCAAATATCCATCCGTACAATATTAACTTCAATACAATAAAACATAAAACTTGTGAAAGCTATATGTTATATAAATACCACGGTGTCATATGAAAAACATTAGCTACTCCAAATTCTAACTTATGACTTATGACAAAAAGTCAGAAAACATAATTCATGAAAATGAGGCAAAAGTTTTAGGAACATAGTAAAAGAGGCAAAAGCATTAGCTGCTCCAAATTTATGCACTGCCCACGAAAACTTCGTTGATAGGACTACCTTAAGCAATGAGCACATGTCATATATAGTCACTGAGTTGGACCAAACATTTTCAATGGGACAATACTAAAAGCACTACTAGCATAATATCAATTTGCATATTTTCAAGTTGAGGATGAGCTGAAATTTGGTGTTTGACTACGATAAATGAAAGGTAGCGAAAATTTTGCGTGTAGAATCACACTAATGACTTGATCGAACAGAATTTGTAAAAAGATGCAAACAACTTTAACTAATAACATAATAGTTCTGTAATTCAAAATAATGAACATATATATTAAACTTATAGCTTTGCACTTCTAGTTATTATTTAACATGAATTGCATATAGTATATTAATGTAAATCAACATTTCACTCGTAATATATCATCATATTTTAGTAATATTTTTTAATTCTGGTCATTGAGAGAAGAACTATATCCACAATCAGAAGACTATAAATCTGCAAAGTTGTAAAAATAAAATGATAATTTACAAAATACCAAATTATGCTAGAGCTCTTCATTTGATAAATTAAAGTAATAAATATTTTAGTGATTGTAGATAACAGATCAAAAATCAAAAATTGCATTATCACTAGGTCACCTAGTGAATTGAAGAAGATTATTGGACATCGATTATGCATAAGGCACAACCAAAGATAGTGATGATTTGTGTTTTTAGACATTTCAGTACTTGAGATCGATTGACACGGTAAAGGAGTGGATTGAAAATGATTATTAAGGAGAAGACAATGATTTATAGCTGGAGAGAAAGAAGGGAGGACATGAATATAAAGTTATTTCAGAGAGGAATAAGTGAATATAAATTTGTAAACTCAAGTATAGTCAAAATCACTGTTGAATCCCGTATAACTAAGTTATTAATAGCAAAGAAGTAAAGGTTTTAGCACCAAAGTAGGAGAAACATTGAGAATAAAAAACCTACTTACTTATTTTAAGGCTTGTTGGTTTTGCATCCAAAAGGGCACATGCAAAAGCTCTAATATTTTCATGTAAAGCCACATTCAGGAAAATGTGCCTACAAAAATACAAGTGAAGAGAATCAGAATTAGTTATTAGAATTACATTGAAGTCAAAATTAATATCAATAAAGATAATAAATATGTTTTATAACTAATTAGACAATTTGAGAGTGCAAAAAGCAACTAGATTGGCATTGTTGTAAAGTGTTTATCCTGCAATTGGTAATGTGATGTTTATATATTTTGCAAATAACCAATATAATATTTCTCATATAAAAAATAATCATACTTAACGGATACCTTTAGTTGTGATTATTTAAGTGGAAAGAAATATATCTTACATATACAATCAATAAAATGCATATTATGACATAAAATACTCAGCAAATATTTCACCAAAAGGTTGGCAAATTTAACAATATGTTGTAAATAGTCCAAAAGAATAGCGATGCTAGAGGATGAATTATTAATGTTATTTTGCAAATATTTAGCAAATTTAACAATATATTATAAACATATACCTGCTAAACTCATCACTTCCGTATCAGTTTTTCCTTAGTATGCTTCCTTGAGGTCCTTCAGCTCTCTTCCAGTTCATGGCAACAACACATTGTCTTCTAAGCACTAAGCAAGTGTATAAAAATAATGATGTTCACGTCTTGCTTAGATTATAAGATAAACAACATAGTATATTATTAAATAAATAGTGTCTTATACCCAGTTATTAATAAGATGTTAACTTTATTATGCAATGCAACAATTAAATGACAAAACATGTAAAAACAAAATTGTTACGTCATTATCACATTGTTAATTCACTTGCTGCTATATTATAAGATAGATAATAAATGAAAATTTTTTGAAAAAAATAAATCAATTTTTCCTTATTTCAACATGGTAAATTGCTAACTCACGAGACCAATTTATAAGGAAAAACATTTCTGGTGGATGAGAACTAAAGTATAAGTTGAAAATAATTATCCAGCTATAAAAATAGATTATTGTTAGATCATTTTCCAAACTCTAGACATGTGATTATGATGAAGCCAACTAAACTCCAAAGTCTTAGTTTAGAGCATCGCATATATCCCCAAGACTATAAAATGGAAGTAAAAGGGGGTAAAACTACAATGCTCAATGTTAAGATTACATAAGCATAATATTGTTTGGTACATAAAAGCAGATGAAGAAAAGAAAAGAAAATTTCTCCTTAATGATTTTTTTCCTCCTTATTGCATGCTTGTCACGGGTGCTATAGAGTTAGATGAAAATGTTGGTATGCAGCACAAATATGCTAATCTTCCAATTTCCAACATAAAATTATAACAATAAACATATTTTCTTTATAGATGATAATAATTAAGAAAAATACTCAATTTACAGGAAGGTGATAGCTTGCACATATAAGAAAAGTTTTGATATAGATTCAGGTGTGTAAATAACACCAAACAGTTAACATTGAGTATAGAACTAAAAGAAAGTAAAAGCTATATTTACTCTTAAAGCATTTAGTGTTGAACCTCTCTCTCAATATCAAATTCAGTGAAGCATTCTCTTCAAAAACAAGCTATAACCTAAATAGGTAATTGAACATGGAATCAGAGTAACAACTAACCAAGACGATTTTGATGATGACAAAATAACCAAATATAAGAAAATAAAATAAAACCTAACAAAAAAAGAAACATAAGAACCTAAATTACAAGATGTTTGTGTGCAAGTGAGAGCGGTATTATTTTTCTTACTGAATACTCAAATTTTAATTTGCTTTTCTATATTAGATTAAAATATACCATATTCCCTTCCTCTCACAAAGCGATAGAGCCTAATAAATAGGTTAATTTGCACATCTGATGGTTTAAAGGGAAAATTTCATTTAGTAATCAGCATACACAATACCGATGTACAATCTTACAGGTGATGCTGCGATGAGGACAAAGTAACTATCTACGATATTATAAGTAAAATTAAACTATGATGTCCACTTACGATTTATATTGCTCGTAGGCAAATTAGCTGATAGATCGAGGCCAAGTAGATCGACAAAAATTCATTTAGGGTTTCCATGAATCATTAGAACGATGGTGATATAGATGCTTCTGAATAACGGGTTTGAAGGTGAGGTAGATCGATGATGTGGTTTTTGCATTATTATTTGAAAGCTGAGTAAGAAGATGGAGATTTGGGGTTTTTGGATGATAACGTCATGAATTCGAAATAAGAGGGACGTGAGAATGAGAGTTGAGTTATTGATTTTTTTTCACGTACCCAAAAAATAACGCAGCGTTTTGCCGCCTTAGGAAAGAAATTCGAAAAATCTATGATTGCACTTGCTTTACAAATGCGACTAATATGTGCTACTAAAATTAGATTTTCTTGTAGTGCTTTCTTGGTTTGTACCTTTCCTGGTTACATATTTTACAATTTCTAAGATTGATATTTTCTTTCCAAAACCACATGCAACCATTTAAACATGTATCTATTTTTTGATACAGTAAACCAAAAGCCGACATAAGTTTTTTCACTTCATAATGATTTTCGCACATTAAATTATCGGGAAGCATATGCCGCTTCGCAACTTGTACAACAGCCGTAAATCCAGCTTATGTGAGGTTGTATTTAGATTTCATCGCAATGTATTCTACAGTTACTGATAATTGGGTGCCGCTTGTACAGCCTTCCCAAAGGGGTTTCTTCGCGGAATCCAATAAATCATAAATTTTTTTTGCTCCAATATTTGGTTCTTCTTCAACATTAACATCGTCATCAACAAATTGAGTAGTAGAGAACATTGAACGTGCTGCATCTTCAACCATATGTTCTATGAGATTCGTCGTAACAATTTCATTACTCACTACCTCCTTTGACTGTACAGGATTAGGTGCTACAGTTCTCCATGACGATCTCATACCAAATAGTTCGGCACGAAACTGTACTAACGCAAATGAACTCTAACCATTTCTGGTATCAAATGCTTCAACAATTTGCACCTACTACACGTGCAACGGATTTTTTCGTCATTTCCATTATTACTTAAAGCGAAATCAATAAATACGTGTACACCATTATTAAAATGTTCACTTATTGAGCCTCCAATTTCCCTTTGTTGTTGATACATCCACCTTCGACCAATAAAATAATTGATCATCTCTCCTACTAATTAAAAAATACGATATAAATTAAAACCATATTGATAATTCATTTTTCAGTACAATTTTACAATTTAATGTTTTATTAATTGATCATTGACACTTTGTTGCTGGATCATCCTACTTCCCATTACAAACACAATAACGTAATTAAATCTCGTAAATCATTTCATTTTAAACGATTCCACAAAATTTCGACAGCACTTCCCTTTTGTTCCCTGAGTCGTACACAATTGCGTGTAAACAGGGAACATAAAGGAAGCGCGCTATCAAAATTTTGTGAACCGTTTAAAATGAAATGATTTACGAGATGTAATTACGTTACCGTGTTTGTAACTTATCCGATACAGGGACAAATCCAACAAATATTGTATATGATGAATATAGATGTTTGTTCTGTGACAAAAATCAAATACCCACATAACGATCATATACAATACTTATCAGACGGGGCCAAAAAACACTTTAAAGGTTTTATGAATAAAGTATATTACATATTTTATATTTTTAAATAAAATTGGCTTTCGACGTTTAAATTAAATTGATTAACATTTAACTTAAGTTAAACTACCGTATACGATAATTTATCACATACGCACATGTTTAATACTTTAATTAACTAACCAAACGTTATATAAAATTAATTATCGTTTTCGGCGTTTTAGAAAACACATAAACTATATTATGCTCGTCCACACTAAATAACCCAAGTACGGTGTAAAATCACTAAATTATTCAACTCATGCACACTAATTTCTTATCGCACAAACTAAACAAGTTAGTATTCAACACTTATAGGATAATAACAGTAATTAACATTCAATAAACTATACTAAACAATCAATGAGACAATATAATCAATTTAACTAACAAATTAACCCTAAATTAACAAATTCATGAAATTAGGGTTTATGAATAATACCTAAAATAGAGGAGATTAGAGGTTTGGAGGAGATGAGATTCCGAATTGACGAAGAAGGAGGTGATTTCGGCAGAATTTCGGGCGTTGAAGGTGGAGATGGAAATGGTGGAAGAAGGGTTTTGGTGATTTAGGGAGGAGAGCTCAAATGAATCTGTTTTGGCCTGGGGAAGAAGATAATCGTGAATTTCAGACGGTTACCAACGGCCGCAAACGACATTGTTCTAATGGCTTTCGACGGCTAATTATTTTATTCGTAACAAATTATAGAATGTACTTGCCGTCGGAAGCCGTCGGTACATGTGGTCGGAATATATTGTTGTTCTTGTAGTGGTGCAAGCTGAAATCCTGTGTTTCTTTTTTATTGTGCTCCATTTGTCTTCATCTTTAAGAAGATTGTAAATGTGCATAATATTGAAAGCAGCTCCCTTGTTATGTTGTACATAGGATAGGCCTCATGAGACTGTTCGAGCTGAAAATAAACATAAAGCATTAGTGAAATGTTTAATACGTACTTTACTCCAAGGATGGTTGAAAGGCAAAACTCACCAAATTAACATATGTGGCTCTACTTTGTTTTCTCGTCTTCACAACTGCCATGATTTCATTCCATTTTTGACAAGCTTCGTTCAAACGTCTCTATTGAGTTTTTAAAGATTCAATAGTTCTAATAATACTATTTGTTATAGAAGAATGGAAAAGGATTGAAATAGATGCCTAAAAAGCAAATTCAGATTGCGATGTGCCTTTTTATTCTTCAACAGAACACTAGCCAATAAATAGCAAGTTCCTCTTGTTCATCTTTTGACCATTTCCGCTGTGTAGAAGCGGCACTTCTAGATGTTGGAATTTCAATTACTTTTGGCATTAAGGACTCGTTTATGTTGATTCTTCTGGATTTGCCCTTATTTGATTCAAATGGAATTGTTGACCATAATTATTATTTCCATCCCATAAGATTTCCTCTTCAACAAATTCTCCATAATCATTTCGATTTTGATTAAAAATACCGTCAGCTGCTTCATAATTACAATTTAAATTTCTGCTAGAGTTGCTGGTCTATGTCAAATTATCTCACAATCCGCATATAAAATTCAGTGATCGATATTGTGGATTGCTATTTGAGTATTGGTTTCTAAACCGATCGTTGTAGCCTTGACTCATATGATGCGCTTGTTGCTGCGAACGATACTAGGATGCATATTGATAATTCCGATCGCTTTATCGATTTGATGGCGAATTGTCGTAAACATTATAATTTTGATTATTTTCTTGAAATCGTTGGACTGGAGAGGACATCAGCTTTTTTCTTCTTTGATTGTTGGACTTTTTTGCCGATATTAGCGGGTGCGGTTTCGGTAGAGTAAGAAAGGAAGAAGAAGATTTTGGTGCGAGCTGTTAAAAATGGCTAATTGGATATTTATAGTAAAATGAGCAACGGTAATAAGTTATTATCGTTTCTTATTCGGCATTATTAATGTCAGATAAGATGAAACGGTAATAATTTATTACCGTTGGCCGTGGTTTACCCGGCATTAATAATGCTGGCAAATTTCCCAGCATTATTAATGTCGGGTAAACCACTAACTGCCAAGGTTGCCAAAACGACCTTGACAGTAGGTGAGGAGCCCAAAATTGGGCCCTATAAGAAAATGTGAGAGAGTTTACGATTGAGAGTAGAATGTTGTTTTATTGATTGAACAGAGTTGTACATAAGTTTTGATACAAGAATTGTATTGTTAGAACTAAAAAACTGTTTACAGAATGTAATAACAATATATATACTCGTTTGGGCTAGGCCCAATATCCTATAAGCTGAGTTGCTTCAGATTGCTGTTGTGAACCGTTGGATGGCACAAGATCTGATGGCTCATATTAATCCCCGCATGATGACAAGGATTTGTGCTTTTAGTATTGAGAAAACAATCGGTTCACTTTATTTCCCTCAATACTCCCCTGCAAACCCTTGTTCATCTAGGGTTTGAGAAACAATGGCGGCTCAAGCAATTTCGTTGATTAGTGACCTTCAAAGGTTGGAAAATGGCAAGGGAGGTTTGATGCTCTTCTTACTCTTCTTCTTTTGTGAGTTTTTGAGTAGGATCTTCAGAACTTTTGGAAGACTCGTCAGATCTGATTTCACAGCTGCCTACTCCAAGCTTTTCTCTGAGTCTGATGAAGTTGAGCTTGGACAAAGGTTTAGTTAGCGTATCTGCTATCTGGTAAGTAGATGGTAAGTGTTGTACACTGAGATTTCCTTTGTTGACTTGCTCTCGTACAAAGTACATGTCTAGTTCCATGTGCTTTGTGCGTGAGTGAAGTATTGGATTAGTTGTGAGATGAACTGTACTGAGATTATCACACCATATAACAGATTTTCTGTTGAGCTTTACTTGCAGTTCCTTAGCTTCACCCTTATATTTTGATAACTGGTTGTTTGTGACCATGGGTGTGGAAATAGGATTGGCTTTGTCCATCTTTGCTTTGAGTAAAATTTCCTCAATATATTTCTTCTGATTTAATTGCATGATATTGTCAGATGTTCTCTTTGCTTCAATGCCCAGGAAGTAGTTAAGTGTGCCCAAGTCTTTTACAGAGAATTCATTGTCTAGATGCTTGACTAGTTTGTTAATCTCTTCATTACTGCTTCCTGTAATAATAAAATCATCCACATATATAAGAACATATGTTATAGAGTTATTATGAAATTTAGTAAACAAAGAGATATCAGATTTTGTTGAGCTGTAGTTGAGACTCATGAGAGTGGCTTTCAATTTTTCAAACCACACTCTTGGGGCTTGCTTTAGACCATAGATAGCCTTGTTTAACTTGTAGACAAGTTTTCCTTGTTTTTGAAAGCCATGAGGTTGTTCCATGTAGACTTCCTCCTGCAAAACACCATTTAAGAAAGCATTATTGATGTCAATTTGTCTGATGGTCCAGTTTTTGTGTAAGGCAATAGTTATGACTGTTCTTATAGTTGTGGGCTTCACAACAGGTGAGAAGGTTTCATTGAAATCAAACCCACTCTGTTGTGAGTAACCCTTTGCAACCAATCTTGCCTTATATCTTGAAACTGTACCATCAGCATTTCTTTTGAGTCTAAAGGTTCATTTGCATCCCACTATATTTTTATCTCTTGGTGCTTTGACAAGTGACCAAGTCTTATTTTTTATCAAGGCATTATATTCCTCTATCATAGCATTTTTCCAGTTGTTGTTTTTTAATGCTTGATGAAAATTACTTGGTTCTTCTTGATCTAGAGTGGTATTGTAAATCTTTGGTTTAAATATACCACTCTTGGATCTAGGTACCATGGGATGCCCAGTTCTTTCAGAAGTTTCATAGATAGTTTCAGTTGTACCTTGGTTAACATCCTGCTCATGAGAAGAATGAGTTGAATTTTCACTTACCTCTGGTTGAGATAGTTGAACAGGTGTAGAGGGTTCACTAATGTGTTCCTGATCTGGTCCAGTTTTGGACAACAAGTGTTGTGAACCTGGGCTGCTTTCCAAGCTTTTGCTGCTGTTCTGATCTCTCATTGGAGCAGTGATGATCTGTTCTGATATGATTGGGATGGCAGGTATGGATTCTTTTGAATTATATACCTTATTTGTAGTTTTTATGGTTCTCTCTTTAAAAGGAAAAACTTTTTCATTGAACACTACATGTCTAGAGATGATAATTTTTCCATGTTCATTTAGACACTTGTAGCCCTTTTAATTTGGTGCATACCCAATAAATGTACAAGGTGTGGATCTAAAGTTGAGTTTGTGTGTGTTATATGGCCTAAGACATGGGAAACATAAACACCCAAAGGTTTTTAAGAACTTATAATCTGACTTTATATTAAACAGTACCTCCAAAGGGCATCTTAAATTAAGTATTTTGGTAGGTAATCTGTTTATCAAATATACTGAAGTAGCAAATGCTTCAGGCCAGAATTTTTGAGACATATGTGCCTGAGCTAATATAGTTAGGCCAGTTTCGACTATTTGCCTATGTCTTCTTTCTATTATACCATTCTATTCAGATGTATGGGGACAAGTAATTCTATGAAAAATCCCTTTTTCTTTAAAGAAATTTTTTAAAGGCATAAATTCAGTGCCACCATCAGTTTGAAAAATCTTAAGCTGGTTACTAGTTTGTTTTTCAGATAAAGTGATAAATTGTTTTACGATACTAGCAGTTTCAGCCTTTGATTTTAGAAAATATATCCATACATGTTTGGAGTAAGCATCAATGAATGATATATAATACTTGTATCCATAATCAGCTGTTATGGGTGCAGGACCCCACAAGTCAGCTGCCACTAAATCAAGTGGTTTGTGATACACAGTTTCAGAATTGGGAAAGGGTTGTTTATGACTTTTTCCCATTTGACAGTGTGTGCAAACATATGGTAAAGTGTTATTAGTAAAAAGAACATTGTTATTTTTCAACACATGCTTGACTATATTAATATCTGGATGACCAAGTTTACTGTGCCACAAATCAAGTACATTAGTGTTTCTACATTCAGAATTATTACACCATGTTTCAATTTCAGAATTTCCTAATTTATCCAAACAAAATTTGTATAGCCCTTTATGTAATCTACCCTACAAAAGCATTTCTTTGGTGTTAATGTCTCTAACAGTGCAGTGATCAGGGTAAAATTCAATGAATACTTTATTGTCTTTAGCAAATGTTGACACACTTAATAAATTCTTTTTTATTTGTGGAGCTCTTAGCAAGTTATTTAAATACAGCTTTCTTTTTCCCATAATATATGATTTACCAGTGTGTGTTATTGCTATAGACTTGCCATTACCCATGTGTATAGAGTTCATACCTTTGTATTCTTTGTTTCCAAGATTTAAGTTGCTTAGATTATTAGTGATGTGATTTGTGGCTCCAGAATCAGGATACCAGTCCTCATCATTCATGCCTTCTGATTTTTCAAAATCTCTTTTCTATGAATTTTGCCCATCTGTGTCATTTTGGCTTTGTGCTATGTTTGCATTTGGGTTTCTTTGACTGTTGTTGTTCTGACCGGAACATAGTTTAGATTCAATCTGAAGTAGCATTTAGCTGCTGTGTGCCTAGTCTTTTCACATATTTGGCATTTTGGCTTAAAGTTGTTATTCCATCTGCCTCTTCCTCTGCCACGACCAAATCTGCCACCACCTCTTTGATTCTGCTGCTCATTTCTATTGTAACTGCTTGTTCCTCTTCCTTTTGCTACAAAGTTAACATTCAGTTCTGCTTCTTGAGGCTTATTGATTCCCAGTCTGGCTTCATGTGCCAGCAGAATTGAGTGCACTTCATCAATGGATGGTTGATTCTTTTTTGAGGTTAGTACTGCCACAACAGACTCATATTCTGCTGGTAGGCCACTTAGTATTATCATGAGGTGATCTGATGATGGTATTATGTTATTTGCAGAAGCTAGTAAATCACATATATTCTTAATTTTTGATAAGTAGTCCCTCATATTAAGATCATCCTTCTTGATGTTGTGTAATTGCTTTTTGTAGAACAGAACCTTTGCTGAAGATTGTGTATTGAACACCCTTTCAATAGTTATCCATATTTCATGAGCATTTTGACAGTCGATGACATTTGATAATAGTTTTGTATCAATAGATGATAGCAACCATGAGCAGATTAACCTATCTTGTCTGAAATATTTTGCATATTCATCGTTGCTTACTGTCTTGTCTTCTTTAGTAATGAAAGCAGGTGGTGCTTGAATGGTGCCAAGAATGTATTCTTCAAGGCCATACCCTTGCAGTGCTGTTTTGACTTGCAATTTCCAAAGGAGATAGTTGTCAGTATTGAGACGAGCTGTGACTAATTGGCTATGTGGGCTAATCACAGTTTTGATGAGGCTTTCGGCAGTGGTCTGCGTTTCCAGTGATTCATTGCCAATATTTGAGGTTGCTGAGTTCAGATCATGTGCCATGATGTTGATGATGACCAAGATAGTGATTCTTGAACGAAAAAGCTTTCAAGAATAGAAGATACCACACTTCTTGCAGCCAATTCAACTGATGGCGAGGCAAGAATTGAAGGAGTTGAACAAACAGTAACTTACTGACTTTTCTTTTTCAGAGAGGAAAGGTATGAGCCGTCACCAGAGTTTAAATTTCTTCGATCTTGGATGAAATTTGAATTTCTTGGATAGCGGTGATAACTTTCTTTCGTTTTATTTTCTTGGGTAAGTTGCTGTATACCCAAATGATGAGATCTTTCTGATGGGTGAGATAGGCAAAAGATAAATTGATAGGGTAAGTGATAGACGATGATGCTTTGAAGCTATGGCTCTGATACCATATAGGAAAATATGAGAGAGTTTACGATTGAGAGTAGAATGTTGTTTTATTGATTGAACAGAGTTGTACATAAGTTTTGATACAAGAATTGTATTGTTAGAACTAAAAAACTGTTTACAGAATGTAATAACAATATATATACTCGTTTGGGCTAGGCCCAATATCCTATAAGCTGAGTTGCTTCGGATTGCTGTTGTGAACCGTTGGATGGCACAAGATCTGATGGTTCATATTAATCCCCGCATGATGACAAGGATTTGTGCTTTTAGTATTGAGAAAACAATCGGTTCACTTTATTTCCCTCAATAGGCCCACCCACCCCCTGTCGGGGATACTCTAAGTGATCAGTTACCCATTTTGAAATTCATCAAAAAATACTGTAAATAGTCACAAATCATCCACAAATTAAGACACAGAACAACTTTTGTTGAATTTTTTAACCATCTGTCCCTATCCTGTCTCAAAGAAATGGTATTGGTCAACAAAAGGAAAAAATGAAATGGGTAAACAAAATTTAAACTTTTTGTACGCAAGAATTACGTAATATTCCTTCAAAAACTTCTCCGTACACAACATTTTTTGTGTATCCTGCCATTTTTTGTGTATCCTGCCATTTCACCTTCGGACTGGCCAATCAGTATTTTAAGGCCTTTTGAAGAGGTCATTCTTGATAATGCAACATACAATTGTCAATGGCCGAAAACAGGCCGTGGTAATTATATACCAACATTTTGTAATGTTTTTCCTTGACTTTTGTTAATCGTCATCGAGAAGCATACTTTAATCGGAAATTGCCTTCTACATAGTATAAATGGCCACTATGTATCTGAAGAGGTAAGAACAATCCTGGGTATAAGCACTTTCCTACCAATATTATTACCGGTAATTATCTCTACCTCAGTTACCGTATCTGCAAGTTGAGTTACAACTAAACGTGTGCTGTTGGAAAGTTCTAAACTCTGGTTTAAATTTCACAACAGCATAATAGAAACTCCAACTTTCAACTGCAAATTATAGTTAGATAAACCAGATATTTTAAGAGTGTTCAATAATTTTGGTGGATACAAAATATTTTGATCTTCTATTCCTTGGGATGCTGGACTTATTGAATCGGCACTAAAAGCTTCTTAGACCGCCACTGATAAGGGAAATATTTTACTTGTACCCCCACTGCTGTAAACGAAAAAAAATCCACCTACATTTTGTATAACTGCTTCATGCACAACATCAAACACTTCTCTTTGTTCCTTGTTTAATATGGGCAACAATATGTTTGACTCTTCTACCAAAGAGTTATAATCATAGCTTTGTTCTTTTCTAAGTAAAATGTTGTTACTGTCATAACTTGTTATTAATTTAGGAATAGGTATTGTTGAAAATTCTTTCAGTGATCTATTATTGTTATTCATTAATTTCTCAATTTCACATATTGTTTCTCTATGTAATTGCATTTCTGTAACGAAATAGTCATCACTGTTTGTATGACACAGATAGTCGCCAATCAATATCTTCAAATAAGAACTT
The DNA here is from genome assembly GCA_030737815.1 of Allium fistulosum. Lineage (NCBI taxonomy): Eukaryota > Viridiplantae > Streptophyta > Magnoliopsida > Asparagales > Amaryllidaceae > Allium > Allium fistulosum. The sequence goes on along the minus strand of CM060908.1, from coordinate 75,437,369 downwards.
CCAGTTTCTGTTCCATAGCTGCAACGGATCAAAAACTTCACAAAAGTGAAGAAGCATAACAAACATATCTCTCAGCAATGATGACGAAGCCCAATGTTCGGCTTCCTCTGATGCTTCATTCCACTCATTATCATCCTCAAGTAACCCACCAGCAACACATGCACTTTTGAAGCTGTCATAAACTACAATGTTAAATGTTCTTGCCTCCTCGTAGCTAGGGCCTTTCGCAGTATTTAAAAGCATCCTCAAATAAAATCTTTCACCACATGTTGGATGCGCAAAATATACTGCCAATTGTATCACCTTTCTTCTTTTTGTGCCATTTATTTTTTCTGTGCCAAACCCACTTTGTAGGAAAATCAACATACTGTAAGATTTCTTGCGTCTTCACTTTTTTTTACCTTTTTCCATCCATTTTGTAAAAATAGTTTTGTTGATAGAAGGTCTACTAACTAATTCATCTTTGTTATCATGATCATGGAATATTACATTTTGTTCATCCGGAAGATGAAATTGAAGGCGTTCAATGGCTGGTTTAAGATATTGAATATCAAATTTAAAAATTCTCCAACTTGCCTTGGAAGCAGAAATATATCGACAATTTAAATATCATTTTATTTCATCAACCTTTTTGACAAAATTATTGTTTATTACTACTGTTGCCATATCATGTCCTTTGTTGATGTTTTTAAACAAATATTTAACAGACTTTGCTCTATTACAAATCTCAACATTAATGTGTGCTTGATATTTGACAACCAAGTGAATATTACGTGGTATGACCCAATAATTGTCCAACTTTAAGCCAGAAGACGTCATAACAAACCTTATGTATCTCTTCTTTTATACTTAAGCAATCCATTCTTGCCAAATGTTGTTTCACTAGAGAATAATTTAGGATAATGCTTAGAGCACTTACCACTCACCATACATGGGAATTTTGGGTTTTCTGAGCCACAAGGTCCATGGACCATAAACTGACTTACAGAATGATATCCAAACGGATCCATTTGAATGTTACAAAATTCAGCTGTTACGATTCTATTAACATCGGTTGATGTTTTTGGGCGATCCTCTACTCGTACAAAAAGTAGAACGTGTGCATGCGGCAAGCCATGTTTTGGAATTTGACTGTATATAGAATTGTAAGAAAAAATAGACCAAATTATAAATGTAGAAAGAGGAATTTAAGTATCATTAGGTAACACACCTGCGTTGACCTTTCCAATGTGTTTTCTGTCCTTATATCATGTAGCACCTTTAACAACTTTATACGGAAAATTCATGAAATTATATCTGTTCTATCTTTGGGTTTTTGACTTGGAAAAGCGCGGAAACAGTCTTTGATCTCAGGCCATTTAGCATTGCAGGGGAATGTTAGAAAATAATCTGGAGAACTAGCTGATCGACATATTGCCATAGCAACTTGATAATTTTGAACCATATATCTAGGTCCTCTAGTGAATATTGATGGCAAACCATTATGTGACCAATTGACAAAGCAGAAGTATATCCAGCTGTAACTGCGTCCTTTAGTCCTTTGTACAGTTTAGATCCGATGTGTCGTTAATTATTCCTCATCCAGATTAATGTATCCTCCTCAATGCAACAATATGCATCTACCATGAACTATTGGAACAACTTTCCACCTAGAAGCACCTCCTTACCCTGCCCCTCTCTAAATTGCAGTATGTACGCATAGTACTCCCTCAGCATTACCATTGTAGGTGTGACTCGCATTTGAGAGTGTGTGGGTTAAATAATAAGTCCCACATTGCAAGAAATATGACACATAACGTGGTATATATGTGAGATTGGTTACATGTAATATTAAAAATTCTTTTTGTTACAAGCAATTTGTTGGGTATAAGGAAGAAAAGATAGTGCTGCGGCACTTGATGTTTTGAAGAGAGAATAATATAGATTGAATATATTTTTCTGGATATTGAAATGACTTCACTTACATAGGTATTTATAGATACTTCTAAACATTGATCTAATCAATGCATGACTCTTGATAGACTTCATTAAAGTAAATTACATGACTCTTGATAAACTCCAAACATAGATAGATGCATGAATGATAAGAATTATTGACTGTAATTAATATTGCAAATTACTTTTCAACATCCCCTCTTAATTTGCAATCTTGAGCATACCACAGGACTTCACAAATTTCTCCACAGAAACTGCCTTGGTAAGGAAATCTGCAAGTTGTTCCTTTGTTCCAACAAACTCCAACCTGATTTCTCCTTTGCTCACCATATCTCGGATGAAATGATGACGCAACTCAATATGCTTCGATCTTGAATGGAACACTGGATTTTTCGTCATAGCTATCGCCGACATATTGTCGCAATAGATTGTTGTGGGCTCCTTTTGAACTTGCTGCATATCCTCCAATAACCTTCTCAGCCAAATTCCTTCACAAGTAGCATCCGAAGCAGCTATGTACTCGGCTTCGGCGGATGATAATGCCACTGACTTTTGTTTCTTCGAGCTCCATGAAACTACATTAGTTCCAAGAGAAAATAAGTAGCCTGAAGTGCTCTTTCGATCATCCAAAGAGCCTCCCCAATCACTGTCCGTATATCCAATTAGCTTCCACTCAACTTCTTTCATGTATTTGATGCTCATTTTCTTTGTTCCTTGCAAATATCTCATGATCCTCTTGGCTGCTGCAAAATGAAGTTTACTTGGTTCACTTAAAAACCTCGAGAGCATACTCACAGCATGAACAATATCTGGCCTTGTGTTAGTGAGGTAGATGAGCGATCCAACAAGACTTCTAAAAAGCTGTGCATCAGCTTTTTCAGCACCATCATCTTTCTTCAGCTTATCACTCGTCGCCATCGGCGAGAAAACTGGATTGCAATTCTCCATCCGAAATTTCTTCAAGAGATCTTCAATATACTTTTCTTGTGATATGAGTATCTCCCCTCCAGATTGCTTCACTTGGATTCCGAGGAAATACTTCATGATTCCCAAATCAGTCATTTCAAATTCCTCCATCATTCTTTGCTTGAAATTTTTCACCATCTGCATGTTAGTACCCATGTAGATAAGGTCATCAACATAGATGCAAACAATCAGAATATCATGATTTTCTTTTTTCACATATAGAGAGGGCTCATTAGGACTTCGACGAAAACCATATTTGAGAAAATATCCATCGATTTTGCTATTCCAGGCTCTCGGGGCTTGTTTAAGCCCGTAAAGAGCTTTCTTAAGCCTGCACACCTTGTTTTCTTCTTTTTCAACACAAAAACCTTGAGGTTGTTCGACAAATACCTCTTCCTCTAGCTCTCCATTTAGAAAAGCTGACTTGACGTCGAGTTGAAATACTTGAAGCTCCAGCTGCGCCGCAAGAGCAAGAACAACACGAATAGTCTCCATTCTCACGACCGGTGCAAAAGTCTCGGTGAAATCAATTCCCGGCTGTTGCGAGTATCCCTTCGCAACAAGTCTCGCCTTGTGCTTTTGAATGCTTCCATCTTCATGATATTTTGTTTTATAAATCCATTTCAATCCGATCACATCCTTGTGTTTTGGCCTATCCACCAGCTCCCATGTTTTGTTCTTTTCTATCATTGCAATCTCTTCCTCCATGGCTTTTCTCCAAATTTCTTCATTATCTGCAGCTTCAAAACTTTCAGGTTCACTAGTATAAAGAGCGAATTCAGATACCTCATAGATTTCTCGTAGTGAACGAGTCTTTCTTATTGGAGAATCTGGACTTGAATCTGGAACATCATCAGGAGATCTTTGTGGAGTAGGATTTGGACTTTGAGGTGCCACAACGTGATCAGATTCGTCGTCGGCATTCCATGATTCATAAAAATCATCTTGAGACACATGCACGGCTGATTTTCCTTCCCAACTCCATGATGTTGTTTCATCAAAAAACACATCTCTTGCAACCACGAGCTTGCGAGTTACAGGATTGTAGAGACGATAGCCCTTTGACTCGTCGCTGTAACCAATGAAGATCAGTTTCTCACTTTTTTCATCAAATTTATCTCTATTTGGTGTAGAGATATGAGAATATGCGATGCTGCCGAAAATCTTCAAGTGATCGACAAGAGGCTTTTTCTTGTGCCAAGCTTCAAATGGAGTTTGATTCAAAACCGCCTTTGTAGGACATCTGTTCAGAATGTAGATAGCTGTATGAACAGCTTCAGCCCAAAAGATTTTTGGTAAGCTTTTGCCAATCATCATGCTTCTGGCCATTTCGACAATAGTGCGGTTCTTCCGTTCGGCGACTCCATTTTGTTGGGGACTTCTCCGAATGGTGAGCTGCCTGTGAATACCATTATTCTTGCAGTAATCCATAAATGGTGTGTATATAAACTCACCTCCACGATCGGTTCGGAGTGTCTTGATTTGATGATTGCTTTGCTTCTCCACAAGAACTTTGAACTTGAGAAATGTAGAGAAAGCCTCTGATTTTTCATTTAGAAAATAAATCCACATCATCCTTGTGTAATCATCAACAAATAAAATAAAGTACCTTTTTCCTCCAAGAGAGAGAGTTCTCGAAGGACCCCAAATATCGGCATGAATGAGCTCCAAGGGTTGCTGAGCTCTCCAAGAAGTCTTTGGGAAAGGAAATCGATGCATTTTTCCATAGATACATCCTTCACACACTTGAGTTTTTGATTCAAGCTCCGGAAGGCCAACCACCATATTCTTTTTCTGGAGAAGTTGCATCCCGTTCCAATTCAGGTGTCCATATCTCAGATGCCAAATTTGAGATTGATCAATGGTTTCACCAGCAAGGGCCACCTTTTCTTCTGTAGGCATGAACATGGGAAACACCCTGTTTGAACTCATTGGTATCAAAGCAACATCACACTTATTTTTCTTATCAAATATGTTGCATTTCCCATCATCAAACAAGACAGAGTAACCTCTTTCGGTAAGTTGTCCGACACTTAGGAGGTTGCTTGTTAGATTTGGCACATAAAGTACATCACGTATGAATTTTTTGTTACCTCCCTTGGTGTGAACAGCGATGGTTCCCTTTCCTTCACAGCGATGAAACTTCCCATCACCGAGCTTCACTTCGGACCTGAAATCTTGATCAAGTTCGACGAAGATTTTTCTATTTCCAGTCATGTGACTGCTGCAGCCGCTGTCTATATACCATTTCTGTTGTGATTGATGTTGGGCAGTCATACAAGCGAAAAGTTGTTCGCCTTCATCTTTGGTATCTTTGGAAAGGTGTGCTTCATTCTTATCATCTTTCTTCTGATGAAAACAGTCCCTCTGCGAATGATTCGGATTCCTGCATTTTTTGCACTTGAAATAACAATCATTTGTGTTATGATTGGTCTTCTTACAAATTTTGCAGTAAGGACCAGAACTCCTTAATTGATTTCCTTGGCCTCCACCTTTTCCATGGAATGATTTGCCCTTACTTTGAGATGTTTCTCCTCTGCCTTTAGAAAAATGCCATTTTCCTTGTTTAGAGTTTGAGTTCGAGAAATTCATCGATCCAAAGGCTTGCTCCAGGGGTTGATTTGAAGACCTGCCAATTCGTTCTTCATGCACTTGAAGAGAACATGTGAGATCGTGCAGCGAATATGTTGATAAATCCTTAGATTCTTCTATGGCGGCAACAATGTAATCATATTTGGATGGAAGACTCCGGAGGACTTTCTGAACGACTTTCTTTTCCTCAATTACTTCTCCAAGACTTTTAATTTGATTTACGATTTCGGCAACTCGAGTAAGATAGATTTGCATAGCTTCACTATCTTTCTTTGATAAATTATCAAACTCTCTCCAAAGAGATTGTAACTTGATAGAAGTTACCTTGTCGTTGCCGTGAAATCCCTCTGTCAATATATTCCAGGCTTCTTTGGATCGTTTGATACCATGAATCCTTGGATAAATGGATTTGCTTAATCCTTGCTGAATGAATCTGAGGGCACTTGCATCTCTCTTGACGTTTTTCTTGTAGTCATTTTGTTGAGCTTGGCTCCAGGAATCATTATTTTGTTGTTGTGGTGGTTCCGGAAAACCATCTTCCACAACATCCCATAGATCTTGAGACAAAAATATAGTCTCCATTTGGCTCCTCCAGTAATCGAAGTGCTCGCCTTCGAATATCGGTACTTGATTTGGAGTATAAGAAAACATGGAAATGCTTGATGCCATGTTAAATATATTAATGCTCTGATACCACAATTTGTTGGGTATAAGGAAGAAAAGATAGTGCTGCGGCACTTGATGTTTTGAAGAGAGAATAATATAGATTGAATATATTTTTCTGGATATTGAAATGACTTCACTTACATAGGTATTTATAGATACTTCTAAACATTGATCTAATCAATGCATGACTCTTGATAGACTTCATTAAAGTAAATTACATGACTCTTGATAAACTCCAAACATAGATAGATGCATGAATGATAAGAATTATTGACTGTAATTAATATTGCAAATTACTTTTCAACACAAGTCACGTTTATAGGGACTCGTTGGAGTGCCTCTAAACACAACAACCATGTCCTCGTTGCTTTTTACATCCTCTAGATCTCTATAATGAATGTTAAGCCTATATCCATCTTCTTCCTATGGAAATAAAATAGGATATTGCATCGCCATAAAGCTAGGGTGTTTCTCATTTATTCTTTCAAGTAATCCCATTTTTTCCTCAACTACAATGCCCCGATATCCCTCTGCTCGTGCACCATTTCCAGTAGCTAATGCATCAATTTCAGATGAGGTTGGCCTATTATACTCTCTACCATCTCTCTCTCTCCTTTCCAATAGTTGTAGGGATACATTTCGAAGACTACTCTCCTCAAATTTATCTCTAGCCATTCGAAACAACTTTGCTAGTTCATTACAATCATTAAATATGAATATGAAATTAGCAACAGTTTGACGATCTAAAGTCGTGCTTGTAGACAGTCTTCGTGCAGTCAGCCTGTTACTTCATTCTCAGTGTCATAAATATATAGCTAAGCAAACTTGGCATGTCCATCAGGAGGTAGAAGTAAACCGATTTGATGATAATTTTGGCCATTGAGTCTGAACACGTATGGTCCTCGGCCTGTATTAATAGAATTGTCAATACGTCCACCCATTGATGTAAACGCAACCATTGAGTTGTATAAGCGAATATTTTTTTGAAAACTTTAAGATTTTGTATCATCATCATAATCTGGCAAATGCAGTAGATAAGGTGGGCACTGTCGAGATGGTGGTAGTTGAATTTTTCCACCTTTGCAACAAATTGAAAAGTTGAGATTTACCGATTTCCTGGATTTTCTACTTCTCTCTTCATACCAGACTGTTGCATGGCAATGTATGCATACAGAAGTTGGAGGACCAAAATAAAATGGTTCAGACATTTTTCCCAAACGAATATGATGGAGTTGCAAAATTTTAATTTTAAGACTACACAAGTTTTAGCTAGATGATGTAGAAAAAAATACTTCCGGGAACATTGTCTTCCAAATTGACATTTATATGTGATCTTTTCCGTACACCACTAATAAAAAAGGAATCACCTATCAATGCACAAATTAGTAAAAAAAATTACATATCGAACAAAAATGGTCCCAATGGTAGTTCACGACTAACGACCTAAATAAATCAAGTTTTAACGTAGAAATTCATAAATACCTACCGTACAGCTTCTATGCTTTAATGTTGTTGTCCCTCTACGGCTACCATCACCAATTAGGCCTTAAATAAAAAGGCAGAATAAGTTGAACTTCTTATTGACATGTTTACAAACATGTGAATTTCTTAACCGTTCATTTGTGTAGCATTCATACCTCTTACCTCCTTACTATTTTTGGTTGCAGGGATATGTCCTACGTGATCAACACATTGATGTTGCCGTGCATTCTGCTTTACCGATAATGCTTTATCTTTATCTTTATTTCTGTCATGTTAGGTGTGACTCGCATTGTATTAGAGTGGGTGCGTAAATTGAATTATGATTAGTTCCAAATCGCAAGATATTCTAAAAGAGATCAGTATATATAGGGATTTGTAGCATATAACAACAATGGATTACTTTTCCTAGAATTAAATGTTGTCATAAAAATATGTATGCTCTAAGGGATATAGTGATATCCAATCACGACGCTGGCATCAAATGTTCATGGAGTGCTGAAACACAACAATGCTTTTGTCTTTTTCTTTACTTCTACCCTTCTTACAATAATGCTTTATCTTTTTCTCTACTTCTACCCTTCTTCCGCTCTGCAATATACTGTTTTCTTTTCCTCCTAGCAACCAGAGAACATTCACTATTTTCCATCCTTCATTAACTTAAAAATAAGTTTAGTCGCATACCGCAAACAGGTCACGAAGGTTGACGTAGAAAACAGTGACATCTAAAACTGGTATAAATAAAACAACGTGGGACTGATTTGGAAATAAGAACACTTGTACATTAACAGCATGCAGGAACAGTCATAAACACTTCGTGATTAAAGTAACGACATGCAAGTTCAATCATAAGGATTCCTTGTAACAGCAACAACAAATTGAATGCACGTCAATATATACCCACTTTCAATATCTGTAAAAATGTTAGTTAAACACCCCACACACACAGTATTTTTATGGGAAAAGTCAAAAAATTCAGTAATATTAATTTGTTCTATCTATAGCACATCTATAAAGGGATGACACTACAATAAAAATATTTTTTTACAATGGACAATGACCGTTGTAATAGAGGTTTCGCAACGGGTCAGCGCCCGTTATTAGACGATGTTGTAATAGATGCAGAAGATTTTACAACAGGGATCACTTTCGAAATCATATTTACTTTCAAAATCATACTTCCAAAATAGGTTAAACCCTCACTTTAAAATCATCATATTTGCTCAGAATATGTTATTTCACTAGAAAATATCATTTCAAATCTCAACTTAGGTTATAACTTCATTAGATCATATTCGCTTTTAAATCAAGAATTTAAATATAACCACTTCCACATTACACAGTCTGAAATTTAGAAAATGGTTTAGATAGTTATAATTAGTTTAAATAGTTTAGCATAGTTTAAAAATAAAATTTTAAATAGTTGGAAATGCTTTAAAATGGTTTAAAATGGATTAACATAGTTTTAAATAGATTTAAGGTAGTTTAAATAGATTTAAAATAGTTTATATAGATTTAAAATAGATCAAATAGATTTAAATTAGATTAAAATGGGTTAATTAGTTTAGAATAGGTTAAAATAGATCAAATAGATTTAAATTAGATTAAAATGGGTTAATTAGTTTAGAATATGTTAAAATAGATTAAATTGGATTAAATAGATTAAAATAGATTAAAATAAAATAATAGTTTTTAAATCGATTAAAATTGTTTAAAATAGATGAAATTAGTTTAATAGTGTGAAATCTTAAAAGCAGGATTTAAAATGAAATTTTTAAACAGTTTATATTAAAATGATAAATTTGAAATTTATATCAAATTAAACTATTTCGTCCATTTCGACAAATCTGGACCATATCCAGATTTCAAATCGAAACCCAATTTCAAATCTTGAATTATCAATTTAAGCTATTCCAATTTCACTAGATTTCAAAGTTATAATTTCAAACGTTTTCAATAACTCAATTTCGATAAATTTCGTTTATACTTCAAATTCAACTTTAGAATTTCAATTTAAATCCTTATGCAATTCACTTAAAACAATTCCAAAATTTCAATTTAAATCCTTTAAACAATTCATTTAAAATAATTCAGTTTATATAAATCAAATTCTATTTCAAAATATCATTTAACTGATTTCAAAGTTTAAGGATTTAAAGTCATTTAATTTAACCAATCCGGTGTCCGTATATAATTTTCTACCCTATGGTCAAGTGATACAGATATATATATATATATATATATATATATATAAAATTTCAACCCGTAATATATTTAAATTTACGGGTATATATCATTTCAACCCGTAATCCCAGATTTAATTTAAAATCCATGAAATCGCTCGAGTCTATCATTTCAACCCATAACGATTTCTCCCTAATATATCAGATCGTTCGGGAATGTATCATTTCAACAAATAGAGAATTTAAAGGAACTTGCAGTGTTATAACAATATAAATATAACATCTAGTCATCCAATATCAACAATCAAACATCCATCACAATCACCATTCAAATCAACAAATAGATAACAACAATTGACTGATTATCAATAACATATATTAACAGGCAATTTAAAATTCAATATTAAATTAAATGGCGATTAAATTCAATAAAAGTCAGATTTAACCGGAATTTCAATTTAAATATACCAAACATCAACCAATTAATTTCTAATCACATCATAAATTCAGTTTAACTAACATAAGATAATTTAGTAGTTGTGAGTGGGTTAAAGCACTCACTTTTGATTTCAAATCGATTTGAAATCCAAAATAAGGCCCAAAATGAAACAGTCTCAGAATTCTTCCAAACTAGTTGCATAATATCCGAAATTTTGATACGATCGCAGCGGAACAAGCCGCACGTAAATCCGACCTCGTACATAAAAGTTATAAGCGTTAGAAGTTAGACGATTCATATTATTCAATAAATAAAGTAAATAAATAGAATTTTACCACGTCCGCACTGCGTAACAACCCAGAACCCTAGCTCGATCTCGATCATCACATTCGAACAGAAGTAGCCGCCTGAAACCCCAACTTTGACCACGAACGCACACCTGCACGTAGACCATTGCTTCGATCGAGACCTACCACCGCCTTGCTCGCACCTGGCCACCCCCATGGCTGCAACCACCGCCCCTCTGATAACCCTTAGATGCTCCGTCGCCGCCAATGTTCTCTGGCCAACCACGGCGAATCCTGACCCCCTTGACACGAATGGATGGCAGATCCAAGACCTGCTCGACACCACCTTCCCAACGCCACCTCCCGATCGTCGATCGAATGAAAATCCACCATTGGATCGCGAAAACCTAATTTCAATGGACGAGGTTCATCGCTGAATTCTGGTCAAACGGTGCATCTAATTGAAAAATGAACTACAAATATAGGTTGTGCTCGTCGAGGGCTTTCCAACGATATATAATTTGCAATGCTTTGAAGAGTTTGAATTTTTGAAATTGATTTTGATTTGAATTTGGATTTGGGAATTAGGTTTTCAGCCATTGAGAAGAGAGAAACGACAGAAATTTCAGTACGTATAGTAATGAGACATAAAAGGCTGCTAGGGTTAGAAAAAAACTATTTATATAGACAAGGCTTGATAAGAAAGAATGAACACATATCGAATTGATTTGAAATAACAATAACGACCCGAAAAGCCCGTTCTGCTTCTAGAACGAAAGCAGGTCATCCCATATATCAAAATAGATGTTTTCGATATTTTTAAACTCAATGGAACAGGTTTCAAGTCCTAATTCCATTGTATGAAGAAGTTAGCTTTAAAATCAATTTATTTCAATTGAATTTAATTAAATCGATTTCTACGCGTTTCAAACCCGTACGATCAAACGACAAGTCCGATCGCTACGAAACTTGAAATCCTATAATAATTCACCGTTACAGATCTGATGAAACTAGTTTCGTCGAAATCTGAGACCGTGGCCAAAATGGCTATTTTCACGTTAATTAAATAAATTATTATTAAATTAATTAAGTCACTTTTTCAATTCAAATTTTATAATTAACAAATTTCATCATTTCTAATTATACAAAAATTAACAATCTTTTAAAACCAATTTCCCATGTCCAATTCAATATTAATTATTTCACTAATTACAGTGTTTAATTTCAATTGTAATAAATTCATTAATTATAATTTAAATTCAATTAAATCCATTTATTTTGATTTACATCTTATTATTCCATCAATCATTACTTTATGGACATGATTAACATTTGTTTACGTTTTATTACATCCATATTCTACAATTATCATCCTAATTCATATTTACTGCAATATTTGAGTATATTAATTGCAATTGATTTCCAATTTATTTTCAACGAATTAAATAGTGAATTTATAATTAAACCATTGTTATAACTTACCAATTCATACCCATTTCTAAGTCTATTGTTTACAAACAAAAGCAAATGGATTCACATACTGATTAATTATTCTATATTAGCCAATTTCAATTAATTACATAAAACTTTACCAATTATATACAACATTTGGTTTATTTTCTTATTTACATTTTATAACCAATTATAACTTTCCAATCATTCCAATTAATTGGAATTCAATAAAATAGTTATCCATTATCTTAAATTAACATTACTAACATTACATTCTAGTTATTTTTCTTATTAATAAATCACAAATTTTTATTTCCTCCAATATTAACCTCAACATCTTATTTAATTAATAAATTTAATTATCGAAAATTTCGGGTCGTTACACTCTCCCCCACTCAAAACTTTTTATCCTCGAAAAGGGAAAGAAGGAATTAAGAAACTAATATATTTTATTCAAAGTATTAAATTTATAAACAATTAATTTACATAATTAAGTATTTAAATAAAATATACAAATTTTATAAACAATTAAACCCTTTCATATACAAGTTAAATAAAGTTTGAAAAACATTTCCATTTTCACAAAAAAATTCCAAGTCCAAAATTCACGAAAAAAATCGCTAGAGTCTCCTTTGTATGGAGAGGTCCAGGAGAAATAATAATATCAATAATAACAATATATATATAATATTTCAAAATAAAATATCCCAAACCACGGGAACGCAATATAATATCGCTATAAAACCGTAATCCGAAAATGTACCTATTTGTCGGGCAAACAACGCTTATTTATGAAACCAAAAGTAGGAGCTATTGCTTCCATAAACCTGTATTTCACTTATATAATCCAAAGAGGTTAATAAAAGAGAAATATTTACGTTTTTTCAATTAATAACAACAAATCAACACAACATAACAACAATCACTTGCAAACAAAACCATACAATCATCACATGCAATCAAAGTAATCAACCATCCATTCATAACAACCAAAACAAATGGTTTGTTCGGGTTCAGAACTTTTAATTGTATAAAATGATAAATAAACTACTAAGTATACCATACACTCAATAGTCTTAGATAAAACTTAATAGATTATTTATACATCTTTATACAGTTAGAAGTACCCTTTCCCAACCATCCCATAAGCCAGAACAACAATAAATTCAAATATCGTTTAAGTTTATTCTTATAAATCTCCTTTCACATTATTTATTGTTCATCAGTTTCATTCATTACGATGATTATTTTCTTTTATTTACGTCTATTACTTATAAAATTCATTTCCCATTCATTCGTACAATGCCATTTTCCTTTAATTTATATTCATTTGCTTACATATGTTCTTTACATTCAATTATTTAAAATAATCGATGAATTCATTATTTAAGTATTACCTACTTTCATTGCAGTTTAATTCATATTTATTATTTAATGATATACTAGATTTCCAACAAATAAATCATTTCATACTTAAGTATTTCTACCTTTAATTTACATTTACTCTTTCCTTTTATAATGTCAATTGAGTATTAAATCTATTTCTGTATCATTTCAACATTTCAGAAGTTACAATCATTTACTTAATATAGGATTCACCCTTACTATTAAATCTGATTATAAATAGCTTAAAATGTTAACTTAAGTTCATAACCATTTACTTATAGTATTATAGTTAAATTCAATTACTAGCATTTCAAATTATTAGCTTAAGTTTATAATATTCTTATACATCTTAATTCTTCATTTATAAACATAATTCCATTGAACACTTTCATTTTTTAAGTTTTACTTGTATAATATTCCATTACATACTTCTATTAACATTTCAACTTTTTAACATTTTGGTAAATTATATACATGTCTTTTAGAATGTAATTAAATGTTACACAAGTTTATCCTATTCATTTAGTTAACGAAATGTTCAATAATTACGTTTTCTTATTTTTTATATCTTTTGATTTACAAGTTACAAATTTCCATTTCTTATATTTTCCATTAATCACTTAACATCTAGTTTCTAATGACACATTTTAGAAGTTTCCAATTGTTAAAATAGTTAAGATTTCATTTATTACAATAATTGAAAACTACTAATTATCAGAAAGTTTTAAGAACTAAATCTTGTATTCATTTCAGTCATTTTGAAAATAATATATATATTTATATCCTTTATAGATCAAATCATATTTAGGAATTCAAAATTAAGATTTATTCATCAAAACAGATGTGTAGTAAAACTACTACAGAAGTCTACCCATTGTGGAACTCGAAAATGAACGTCGATGATGCATGCACTCACCACCGAAATTATTTTCCAGCGACAGAGAGGGGAGTATAGAACTTATTTCCTTCCAAAATTCCTTTAAACATTTCTTTCAAATCATATTGAAATAATTATATCAGAAAATACTTCCAAATAATACTAATATTATATTCCAAAATCCTTTGAAAGTAATTTTCAAAATCCCGGAACTTAAGTTCTAAAATTTCCAATTTATATTTACTTTATTTGTAAATCTTATTTTACAATTCAATATTTATAAAATTCCACTTCCTAACAAATAATATATCACACACAACTATACCCATTTATAAAATTATTCTTTTATATACAAAATATAATACTAGGTAAAATTATTTCATTTGCCTATATTTCAAAATAGTATTGTGTCAGTTTGCCCTATTAAGTGTTTAGAAATCTCTATCGATGCCATAGTGTCCTATGTACCGACCAGAATTTATAAATACTAAACAGAACAAATTAACACAATATAAAAACATTTTATAACACTAACAAATATGCTCTCTCATATATATACACTCAACGACTCATTCTAGGGTATTACTACCCTATTCTCTAATGAGTCAGACCCCACAAAGCTAAGGTTATCGCTAAACCTGGCTCTGATACCAAATGTAACGACCTACATTTTTGGACAGTTTAAATCAATAATAAACCACACATGTCAGACTCAAACCATTCAAAAGGGATTACTGTTATGGGGTAAATAAGAAAAAGAAGAGAAAAGAAGGAAAAACAAAACATAGAATCTCACAACGGAATGACACAATATAATAATCAAATAAACAGTTCATGAAGCTGTTTTACAAATAACATTTGATTACACTTTTACAATACAGATCAGAGTTACATACAACAGAAATAAATAACAATGCAGCGGAACAAGATGATGAAGTGGGATAAATATAATAAATAATAATAGTACTAAATCTTCGTCTTCGTCCTCCAAAAGCAGTCTTCGATACACTGAAAAGCTAAGACTGACCCGAGCAAATTGAAATGACAAAACACTCGAGTCAGAACTAAAAGATCTTATGTAAGTTAAATCAACATTAAATAAATATGAGTGTAATGGCGTTGGAGATGTTTACGGTATTTGACATCTACTATCCAGTGTCTAACATGAGTGCAATAACTTAAGAGATGTTCGGGATTACATCTCCTAAGGATCCGTTAAACTATCTACATACATAGTACACTACGCTATTATAATAGTGTCTACAGTAAAGTATTAAAATAGCGTTAAGGCGTTACCCATATCCCCCTTAACACATTTTATATATTCCCGTAGTCTATACAGATACTTTAAGCTCCACTAAACCGGTGGTTTACTCAGGGAGCACGCCATAGGTACGGTACAAAAAAAACTTGTAGTGGGCGCGATAAGGCATGTGACAAGGCACGCGAGGCAATGCCCAGGGTAGGATACTACTGTTTTGCGGAACTGGACTAGTGGTAACGCATAGCAGCTACTACCGCCCACCTCGGAACACACTCCCATAATCAAAATCGAGGGGTGGCCACCAAATCAATCACAAGTCATAATATGGTATCGAAGATGCATGTCCGATCGGAGGTGCGACCTCACTTGGCCCGGCATGGCTCCTGGTTTAGTCACATCAAGCTGACTCGCGGGAGTCAAGGCTACGTTAATAACTCATACAGAATCGTTCGCCAAACCATCCTACTTTATTCTGGAATCTCCACCACGTACACAGTTGTTAAAGTGGTTTTCGGTATTGGTAGAGAGTATGACAATATCCGATCCCGGTCTCTTTAACAACCAAACGCTTATTTCACACCGGATAGTCCTTTTACATTTTAAAAATCAATTCATAATTGATATAAAAATATCATATTTGATTCAAACATATCACTTTCGAAATCATATTTACTTTCAAAATCATACTTCCAAAATAGGTTAAACCCTCACTTTAAAAACATCATATTTACTTAGAATATGTTATTTCACTAGAAAATATCATTTTAAATCTCAACTTAGGTTATAACATCATTAGATCATATTCGCTTTTAAATCAAGGATTTAAATATAACCAGTTCCACATTACACAGTCTGAAATTTAGAAAATGGTTTAGATAGATATAAATAGTTTAGCATAGTTTAAAAATAAAATTTTAAATAGTTTGAAATGCTTTAAAATAGTTTAAAATGGATTAACATAGTTTTAAATAGATTTAAGGTAGTTTAAATAGATTTAAAATAGTTTAAATAGATTTAAAATGATTTAAATAGATTTAAAATGATTTAAATAGATTTAAAATAGATCAAATAAATTTAAATTAGATTAAAATGGGTTAATTAGTTTAGAATAGGTTAAAATAGATTAAATTGGATTAAATAGATTAAAATGGATTAAAATATTTTTTAAATTGATTAAAATAGTTTAAAATAGATGAAATTAGTTTAATAGCCTGAAATCTTAAAATCAAGATTTAAAATGATATTTTTAAACGTTTTATATTAAAATGATAAATATGAAATTTATATTAAATTAAACTATTTCTTCCATTTCAACAAATCTGGACCATATCCAGATTTCAAATCAAAATCCAATTTCAAATCTTGAAGTATCAATTTAAGCTATTCCAATTTCAATAGATTTCAAAGTTACAATTTCAAACGTTTTCAATAACTCAATTTTGATAAATTTCGTTTATACTTCAAATTCAACTTTGGAATTTCAATTTAAATCCTTAAGCAATTCACTTAAAACAATTCCAAAATCTCAATTTAAATCCTTTAAACAATTCA
Organism: Allium fistulosum; assembly: GCA_030737815.1. Lineage (NCBI taxonomy): Eukaryota > Viridiplantae > Streptophyta > Magnoliopsida > Asparagales > Amaryllidaceae > Allium > Allium fistulosum. The sequence continues at coordinate 75,420,292 of CM060908.1, read as the reverse complement.
TTTAAAACAATCCAGTTTATATAAATCAAATTCTATTCCAAAATATTATTTAACTGAATCCAAAGTTTAAGGATTTAAAATCATTCAATTTAACCAATCCAGTGTTCGTATATAATTTTCTACCCTATGGTCAAGTGATACAGATATATATATCATTTCAACCCGCAGTATATTTAAATTTACGGGTATATATCATTTCAACCCGTAATCTCGGATTTAATTTCAAATCCATGAAATCCCTCGAGTCTATCATTTCAACCCAAAACGATTTCTCCCTATTCTATTAGATCGTTCGGGTATGTATCATTTCAACCCATAGGGAATTTAAGGGAACTTTCAGTGTTATAACAATATAAATATAACATTCAATCATCCAATATCAACAATCAAACATCCATCATAATCACCATTCAAATCAACAAATAGATAACAACAATTGACTGATTATCGATAACAAATATTAACAGGCAATTTAAAATTCAATATTAAATTAAATGACGATTAAATTCAATAAAAGTCAGATTTAACTGGAATGGAAATTTAAATATACCAAACATCAACCAATCAATTACTAATCACATCATAAATTCAATTTAACTAACATAAGATAATTTAGTAGTTGTGAGTGGGTTAAAATACTCACTTTTGATTTTAAATCGATTTGAAATCCAAAATAAGGCCCAAAATTGAACAGTCTCAGAATTTGTCCAAACCAGTTCCATAATGTTCGAAATTTTAATAGGATCGCAGTGGAACAAACCACACATAAATCCGACCTCGTACATAAAATTTATAAGCGCTAGAAGTTAGATGATTCATATTCTTCAATAAATAAAGTAAATAATTAGAATTTTACCATGTCAGCACTGCGTAAAAACCCAGAACCCTAGCTCGATCTTGATCATCACATTCGAACAGAAGTAGCCGCTTGAAATCCTAACTTTGACCACGAACGCGCGCCTGCACGTAAACCATTGCTTCGATCGAGACCTACCACCGCCTTGCTCGCACCTGGCCGCCCCCATGGCTGCAACCGCCACCCCTTCGATCACCCTTAGATGCTCCGCCACCGCCAATGTTCTCTGGCCACCATGGAGAATCCTGAGCCCCTTAACAAGAACGAACGGCAGATCCAAAACCTACTTGACACCACCTTCCCAACGCCACCTCCCGATCGTCGACTAGATGAAAATCCACCGTCGGATCGCGAAAACCTTATTTCGACGGCCGAGGTTCATCTATGGATTCTGGTCAAACGGTGCATCCAATTGAAAAAAAACTGCAGATCTAGGTTGCGATCGTCGAGAGCTTTCCAACGATATATAATTTGCTATGCTTTGAAGAGTTTGAATTTTTGAAATTGATTTTGATTTGAATTTGGATTTGGGAATTAGGTTTTCAGCCATTGAGAAGAGAGAAACGACAGAAATTTCAGTACGCACGGTAATGAGAAATAAAAGGCTGCTAGGTTTAGAACAAAACTATTTATATAGACAATGCCCGATAAGAAAGAATGAACACATATCGAATTGATTTGAAACGACAATAACGACCCGAAAATCCCGTTCTGCTTCCGGAACGAAAGTAAGTCATCCCATATATCAAAATAGATGTTTTTGATATTTTTAAATTCAATGGAACATATTTCAGGTCCTAATTCCATTGTATGAAGAAGTTAGCTTCAAATCAGTTTATTTCAATTGAATTCGATTAAATTGATTTCTACGCGTTTCAAGCCCGTATGATCAAACGACAAGTCTGATCGCTACGAAACTTGAAATCCTACAATAATTCACCGTTACGGATCCGATGAAACTGGTTTCTTCGAAATCCGAGACCATGACAAAAATGGCTATTTTCACGTTAACTAAATAAATTATTATTAAATTAATTATTGTTAAATTAATTAAATCACTTTTTTAATTCAAATTTTATAATTATCAAATTTCATCATTTCTATTTACACAAAAATTAACAATCTTTTTAAAAACAATTTCCCATGTCCTATTCAATATTAATTATTTCACTAATTATAGTGTTTAATTTCAATTGTAATAAATTCATTAATTATAATTTGAATTCAATTAAATCCATTATCTTATTATTCCATCAATCATTACTTTATGGACATAATTAACATTTGTTTACATTTTATCACATCCATATTCTACAATTACCATCTTAATTCATATTTACTGCAATATTTGAGTACATTAATTGCAATTGATTTCCAATTGATTTTCAATGAATTAAATAGTGAATTTATAATTAAACCATTGTTATAACTTACCAATTCAAACACATTTCTAAGTCTATTATTTACAAACAAAAGAAAATGGATTCACATACTAATTAATTATTCTATATTAGCCAATTTCAATTAATTACATAAAACTTTACCATTTATATACAATATTTGGTTTATTTTCTTATTTACACTTTTTAACTAATTATAACTTTCCAATCATTCCAATTAATTGGAATCACAATAAAATAGCTATCCATTACCTTAAATTAACATTATTAACATTACATTCTAGTTATTTTTTTATTAATAAATCAGAATTTTTTATTTCTTCCAATATTAACACCAACATCTTATTTAATTAATAAATTAAATTATCGAAATTTCGGTTCGTTACAATATCAGAACGTATTATTTAAAATTAGCCAAACAAAATTACAGTTATGAAATAGATCGGCATATAAACAGTCCAAAAAAAAGGAATGGCTATACTAATAGTAAGGTAGTTCAAATTAGAACCATTTTGTAAGGGACGTTCATAGAATAAAAATCAAGATTAACCAAACAAAATTAACCTCATCAGATATTGAAAAATCTGTAACGCATTAACAAAACTTAAAGTTGTACAATTTGAAACTCAAACTGCCTGAAGCGTAATATATAGATAAAACTGTATATAATTTCAAAGCAATACACCGATTGTAGTGCAACCAGTATTCTAAATCATTAAGGTGTTATACATTACCCATATTCCATCATCATATCTTGGTCAAATGGAGTACAAGATCCAAAACCATAATTATAGGACCTCAATGTAACTTTCATCAATAATATTATCGATAAATATACAAAACCATAAACCATATAAACTACGAAAGGAAAATATTGTGAGAAATGCGGATTACGGATCTTAAGGCTGGAATAACACTAGAGGGGGGTGAATAGTGTTTTATGGATTTTTTTAAATCTTTTTGAATTTTATTCAATTTAAACACCAACAAATGCAATTCACAAACATAGATATAATCACAGAATCAGACACAAATGAAAATACTAAATAAAAGCAGTAAAGGAAAGAACACACCGGGATTTTATACTGGTTCGGAGTTACCCTACATTCAGTCCCATACAATCGTACAAATTTCTTATCAAAATAATCTCCCAGATTACACCCTCAGTTTCAAGGCTACGAGGTACATCCTCCTGTATTCGAGTTCAGGGCAAACTCTCTTGATTTAACCAGGCTACAAGATCACTGATTGATTTACGGGGCTACAATCACACCCAGTTGATTTCAAGGCTCAACCGCACCTTTTACTCAACAGTTTGATTTACAAAAGATTCTATAACTCTGAATAGCACCGAGATCTTATGGAGAGAGTGGCAGAGAATCAAACAAGAGATAACACTACAAAAAAAGGACCTTTGATAGCATCAATCTATAGCGTTTGTGCATACCACCTTTGGTACGCTATGCAAACTAGGGTCTGGTATGCTATGTGTAAATCTAGTGAATGCTATTTGTATGTACAACGCTATTTATATATTTGCAAGCGGGAAACAAAAATTATGCGGGAATACTGCTGTCACTTCCTCTCCTCACAGGCTACAGCAAACACTTCTTTCACTTTATCATCTCCGAAAAAAATTAATCGCCATCACTTTTATCATCTCCAGCAAATACTTCCTTTCACTTCCGATCCAGAAGCAAACAGAAATCCCAGCCGATCGATTCTAGAAATCTATGCGATCCAGAAGTAAACAGAAATCCAGCAAATTCTCATCATTCTGATTGAAGGGGTGGATTAGGATGTCGATCGAATTATTCTGTGCGATCCAGTAATATCCAGAAGTAAACAGAGATTCTAGAAATCCCAAACGAACCGATAGTTGTGTAAACAAGCGTCTCCAGAAATCCCAAACGAACTTCGGTACATTTCGAATCATTTTGTTTGCATCTGATTTATTGAATTATTCTGTGCATTTTGAATCATTTTGTTTGTGTTTGATTTATTGTTTGCATTTCCAGAAATCCCAAACGAATTATTCCATGCATTTCGAATCCTTTTGTTTTTGTCTGATTTATTGAATTTGGTACATGTGTCTGATTTAATTATGTTTAAAAATCCAGCATTTGATAGTGTATGATGGAACACTTAAACATAAGTGATTTAGTACACCTTTGGTTGTTTTACTTGTTTTTGAATTTGATTGCTTGATCTGTAACTTGTATGGGTTATGTCAGTGAGTAATACTAGTGGTTCTTGGGACTTAATCCTTTTTCGTGCTTGCTTGATGATTTAGCAATTTGTAGGATACCTTACTACATAATTTCAATGGCTTGTTTGTTTGCAGTTTTGAACTTGCTTTGGAAATGAAAACTATAATCACGGTAGGATTATACTTGCTAAACTATAAATATGCCAGCCTGAAATTAAATTTAACAATTGACCCGAGTCTCAACATTCTGATGTGTATGCACTCTAAACTCATCATTATAATTAGTTCAGGTGTTTGATTTCATACTATAATCCGGACTTTATTCTTATTTTAAACATAAACGCTATACAAGTATGATAAGAGATGCTATTGAAATATCATCTTAACACTATAACATGGTATGCTGAAACGCTATAAAAATGTCCAAAAAACGCTATAGAAATCAACTGCAGGATAATATTTCATATAGCGTTTTGGTTTAATAACAGAACATAAACGCTATGGTAAGCTACAAACGCTATGATCATTTATAAACGCTATGATCATTTATAAACGCTATGGATTATTATAGCATTTTTCTCCCTGCTATGTAATGCTAACGGCCTACCATAGCTTGTCATTTCACAGCGTTCTCTGAAAACGCTATGGTAAGCTATAATAGCATTTTCTGAACGCTATGAAAGCCCTATTCTGTTGTAGTGTAATCAGGTTTGATTCACTTGGTATTTCGGCAGAGTATAGTTTAGGATTCTTTAGAATAAATGTGGAAGATGAAGAGGAGAGAAAATAAATGAAATCTGGTAAAAATTCGTTTAGAACTTACTGGTATTTATAGTAGAGCAACAACCATATCTATTCGTGAAAGAATACGACGAATAGACACTTCTTTTAAAAATTGAAATTTGAAAATAACGGACACCATGTCGACATGGGGGGTTGAGGGATGTCGACATGCTCAAGGCAGAATTGATGTTTTGATTTTATTATTAAAATTGGTTTCTATAATTTGTCAAAACAATTTCTAAACTTTGTAAATATATTTAAACATATAAAAGAGTTTAGAAAATAATTTTTAATATATATAATATTAATCTATAAAGTGATTTAAAATCTGAGTATATAAATATTTTAAAGCTAAATATTTAAAACAAGAGATGGTTTAAAAACAAGGACAATTTTGAAATCAAAATATTAAAAATGATAAAAATAGTTTTGAGGCTAAAATATTTCAAACAAGAGAGATGTCTTTTCGAAAAGAAAGTTTTGAAAACATTTTTAAAAAACAAGAGATATATTTTTGAAAAACATTTTTATAAAATGTGTGGATATCAAAATAGGACCACTATATGTTCCACTATATATTGTCGTGGGTTCCATCCCACTAGGGTTCCATCCCTTTAATAGGCTCAAAGTGGATTCCATTCCACGAATAAATTTCGAATAAAGAAGTAAGTGCTTTCAAGAAGTTTAACATAATTCTAGACTAACTACATTATCTTCTACTGTTTTAATAGCCTCCGGGCATCAGCATGTTGTGAATCTCGGACATGCCGAGATTGGTCCTTCCACAGGGCATCAAACTGGACCCTCCTCCCGAGGAGGGGCACTTCCTTACCATACCACTCATGACCACGCAGCTGCTACTGCTACAGATCTGGAAGCCGAGATCCAGAATCGACCAAGTCCAGCCCCTCGTCACCGCATTCATGCTCAGGACCCTCACTTTCATGAAGATCGAGAGCGAAGGAGGCATGGAACAGACCGTAGACAGCGATCAGATCATCCTCGTAACGTGGAACCCAACCATGCCTTGGCCCCGAACATCCAGACGCCTAACATTCTAACCATGGTACGCCAGATGATTAGAGAAAGTCATGGCCTCACGAACGATGACTGGAGAATCTCTCGAAGTCACACTCCGTTCACCAATGACATTCTATATGCAGAGCCACCCCATCGATTTAAGATGCCGACCTTGCCGGTGTATGAAGGAAATTCGGATCCCAACCAACATATTCTGAAATATGAATCGCTTATGAATGCCGCTTGAGATGACGATGCAGTTAAGTGTAGAAGCTTCCCTATCTCCTTAGGAGGCATCGCGACTATGTGGTTCACTCGTCTACCACCCAGATCTATTTCATGTTTTGATCAGTTGGCTACTAAGTTTGTTGAGCAGTTCCATATGCATGCTACAAGACCGAAGGATGTCAATACCTTGTCCAGTGTTACTCAAGCTCCAGGAGAGACTCTTAGGCGCTATTTGGAAAGGTTCCATGCTACTTGTGCCGAGGTCAGCAACCCCAACGACAACTCTATTCTAATGGCATTAACTAAAAGGATCGATCCTGATTTCGAATTTGGTGATTATTTGGCTGGGAAACCCCCCGCTTCATTGGATCGTTTCTATGCTAAGGCAACCCAATTTTTGAGGAGAGAAGACGCTAGACGATCTAGGAAGTAGGATGTTGCGAGGCCTAATGATGAAGGCATTCAGAGCAATGTTGCAGTAAAGCAGACCAGTGAAAATTCCAGTAAAGTACAGTTGAACATTCAGAATAAGCAAGGTCAACAGAAGGGTAATGGAGGTCAAGGAAAGAAGAGAGACCCACATCACAGGAGACCCAGAGCTCCTATGTTCGACCGATATACTTCCTTAAACACGTCACTGAAAAATGTTTATCTTCAAATCTGTAATACATGGCAGTACAAGAAGCCAGCTCCGAAACCATCATTCGAAAAACAGATTCAGACTGGGAAGTTCTGTAGGTTGCACGACTGTTACGGCCATAACACTAATCAATGTCATCATTTGCAAGATATCAACGAGAGATTGATCAAAGAGAGAAACTTAGAGCAATTCGTCCGGACTCCGCAGAATGGCGGAGCGGGCCCATCTAACCCCAATCAGGATCAAGGCCAGGCTAGGCCTGAAGAACCCGCATGCACTGGTAGGAGGTTAGTAATTAATACTGTAAGTGGTGGTCCTCATCCGGCTAATCGGAGTTGGAAGGAAATGGAGTCATATGCTAGTTCGATTAGGCATGTGGACTTCGAATATTGTAGTTGTATTGACGAAGGGGCCCCAGCAAAGCAACAAAGGACGATGACAGACGACATCGTTTTCAGAAACCAAGATGCCAATAGAGTCGAGGTCCGCACTATTGATCCGTTGGTTATTTCAGCCCAAATAGATCCTGCTTGGATGAAGAGGATCTTAGTTGACAACGGAAGTTCGATAAACATACTTTTCAAGCGCGCTTATGACCAAATGATGATGGAAGCGAAAGACTTGAAACCGTGTCAGTCACGTATACATGGTTTCAATGGAAGTGCAACCATACCAGCCGGGATGGTGGAGTTACCTGTTGAGTTAGGTGTTGGAGATCGCCGGAGAGTTCGGATGTTGCAGTTTGTTGTGTTGGATATTCATTCTCCTTATAATGCTTTCTTGGGCCGACCGGCCCTTGTGGAGTTCAGGGCAGTGATTTCCCATTGGTGTTTGACTCTAAGTTTCTCCACTGATAATGGAGTCAGGGTAGTACATGGTGATTAGGCAGCTGGACGCGCCTGTTATATTGCGGAGCTGCGGGAAGCGCAGCGAAAGGAGAAAGGTAAGGGCGTGGAGGAATCTCTCTGCATCCACTCTATGGAGGATTGACAATTAACGCCTGAGCTGAGGCTCGGGCGCCATAACCAATTTCCTAAAGATCTCAATCCCAGAGATAACGATGATGAATGGGAAGTCAAAGAATACCAGGCCTCCCTGGCAGAATTAACAATCGATGTCCCGGTCGACAATGATGATGATCCTAGGGTGATAATGATCGAGTCTCAGCTCAGCCCCCAGATGGGACAGGAACTCGTTGATTTTCCTCGGGCAAATCTCGATGTGTTTTCCTGGACTCATTCAGAAATGTGTGGGATCTCGTCGGATATCGCGAGCCATGCATTAAATATCGACCCGTGGCACGACCCGATGAAACAAAAAAGGCGCGGTATGGATCCAAAGAGATCTGCCGCCCTGAAGGAAGAAGTGGATAAACTCAAGACTAATGGGTTTATTCGTGATGCTTTATACCCGGAGTGGGTATCGAATCCAGTGCTTGTCAGAAAGTCAAATGGAAAGTGGCGGACATGCGTAGACTACTCAGATATGAACAAAGCTTGCCCCAAAGACAGTTTCCCGCTTCCCAGAATCGATCAACTGGTGGACTCAACAGCCGGGCATGAGCTCTTATCTTTCATGGACGCGTACTCCAGCTATAATCAAATCCCGATGCACCTTCCTGACTAGGAGAACACTATCTTTATCACTGATTTGGGACTTTATTGTTACAAGGTGATGCCATTTGGACTCAAAAATGCGGGAGCAACCTATCAAAGCTCGTAAACTGGATGTTTGCAAACCAGATCGGGAAGACTATGAAGGTGTACATAGACGATACGCTTGTGAAATCGCGGATATCCAGCGACCACATCGGTGATTTGGAAGTAATGTTCAACATACTCCGACAGTACATAATGAAGCTAAATTCGTTAAAGTGTCATTTCAGAGTCGCATCTGGAAAATTCCTTGGGTTTGTTGTCAACGCCAGAGGAATTGAAGCCAATCCTGAAAATTTTTGGGTGATTCGAAATCTCGAAACTCCTAGAACCATAAAGCAGGTGAAAAGTCTTAATGGGAAGGTGGCAGCTTTGAGAAGTTCCATTTCCCGATCCATGGACAAGTGCATTCCCTTCTTCGATCTGATCAGAAAAGGAAAGCGGAATTTCGAATGGACAGAGGAGTGCGAGGGCGCATTTCGGGCACTAGTACAACATTTGACAGCACCTCCCATCTTGTCCAAGCCGGTTGATCATGAAAAGTTGTACGTCTATCTTGCGGTTTCGGCAAGCGCAATCAGTGCTACGCTCGTTTGAGAAGAGGATCAGATCCAACGATCGGTCTATTATGTCAGCAAAAGACCGACGGAGGCAGAAAGAAACTACCCAAAGGTGGAAAAGTTAGCTTATTGTCTTGTCATAGCCTCGAGGAAGCACCATTCATATTTCCAGGCTCATCCGATCACAGTTTACACCGACCAGCCATTACGACAGATCCTAACACGACCTCAGTCTTCTGGTAGATTGCTTAAGTGGAATATTGAGCTGAGTCAATTTTACATCACTTATACCCCAAGGCGAGCTATTCAAGGACAAGTTCTGGCAGATTTCATAGATGAATTCACCATACCAGAGGATTTGCCCGAAGCCAGCGAATCTCCCAGGTGTACATGGAAGCTATACGCTGATTGATAGAGTTAGGGGTATGCCCTAGGGGCAATTATGTAATTTTTTATATATATCTAACTCGTTGACCAATCTTGTTCGAAATAAAAGGTATTTTCTTCCTATTATATAATTGATATAATGTGATTATATTAATTAACTAACTTAATTAAAGGTATACTTAATAGAAAAATCCATAAATGGTATATTTTGTGATAGTAGTTACAAAGTGTTGTAACCGTGAGTAATTTATCACAACGAAACAAATATACCATTTTAAATGTTCCTAGTTAAGATGCATTGAGACTGGATATCGATGTATCCGTTGAGACTAGAGTACATAATGCTCTCCAAATGTTTGGCAGTGTATTACTCATGACTGTTGGGGGGCACCTAGGGGTTACGTATTAATAGTTATGGGATAACTATGGAACGACTCACTTGATAGTTTTCAATTGATTAATATAACTAAGGTCCAACAGAAAAAATCGATGTGACTGATTAACATGGTTCTCTTGACTTGATAATACTGTGGATCTTCAATATGAAAGCTCCGCTTTGATTATAGCCAAACCATGGCATGGCGTCCATCGAGCGACTATATTTGGGTCGAGTGGAAGTATTGGAAGTGAAGCACTATTCAAGAGAGGATTCGTCTCCTCAGTTATATGCGGTTAGTATCACAGTCAACTCAAGTCAACTAAAAGTCAAAGTCTCTGGCCAGAGCATTTCGGTTAATAATAATTGTTATTATTGAACCAAGGATTTTGTATTTGGACTGTAAAGTTGAATGTGGATGAGGTTGGAATTTTGAGCATTACCAAATTCCATAAGTCCAAAGTGATATAGTTTTGACAAAGAGAATTGGTGTAAACAAAAGTCACGACCGGGTAACGCTTATTAAACTAAAATTGGATTTTACCGAAAATGAGTAAGCGATAAATTTGGCCATAATGTCACACCACCTGCTAAGTGATGTGTGAACGTTAACATTAGAATAGTTTGATGTTAATCGCTGACCAAATTTGCAACCAAGAGTTACACACAACCGAAATAATGAATTCCCTTAAGACCGAACGATTTAATTAGTTTATAATTGTTATAAATTAATTAAATTAATTAAAATTTATGAAATATTAATTAAAAAAATTGAATATGATTTTAGAAATAAATAATGTTATATATTTGTAATAGTTATAAATATATCGATTGATATACAATATCGACATGCGATTAAATTAGATTTAATTACATAGTATTTTGGCTTTGGCTTAGATGGGTTTAAGGCCCATCATTAGGGCTGCAAAATTTTGGTTTTGGGAAGTTCTAGGGGTAGCTAAAACATAGGGAATTGGCTTGGAGATAATGGGTCGAGATCAAGTGAGAATGGGTAATAAGGTTTTCCTCTTTCTCTCTAATACAACCCTATATATATATATATATGTGTGTATATATATATATATGTATGTATGTATGTATGTATCTCTAAATAATGACTAACTTTTTTGGCCGCCATTACCTTCTACATTGCTGGTTAAAACATAGCTCTCAATCCACTCAAAAATTCTCAAATATATTTCAAATTAAAATAATTATTCGATAGTTAGAGGTCGGTGATTCCGGACTTGCAATCTGACGAATCAAGAACAGTAAAAGGAAGGGAATTCATTGCTTCAACGTGGATTCAAAGGCATCATTAAATTGATAATTTTAATTCATATTACAGTAATTAAATTATATTCTATGATCCTATAATGAGAAATTTCATATCTGTTTAAATATATTGCTACTATATATTTAGTTATGTGAGATTTTGTAAGTGGATGTGGTTGTCACAAATCAGTTTGGATATGTGCATAATTTGTTTATTATACTATTTGATTTATGTATAGACAAATGTTGTTTACTGTACAAAATCAATTTTTTCATTAATAATTGTTTTATATATATTTATTAATAAATTCATATATATATATATATATATTAGTGTATATTTCTCTCTCATAAAAGAATATATGCATATATAAGATATATATATGATTTAAAAATTTTAGTACACTTATTTATGTATAATATGAATTTAAAAATTCGAAAATTAATTATCATACATTTATTCATATTTTTAAATTAACATTTATTGAATTTTGAATTGTTTATTATATATAAAAAAAATTTAAAATAAAAATTCAATTTTTTTTTAAATAATATACCATTCTAGAAACATATAGAATTTTTTTTGGATTTTTTCAATAAATTTTATTATTTTTAATAATTAATATTTTTTTGAAAAAACTGTTTATGATTTATTAAAAATAATAATTTAATTGAAAAATTCTTTAAATTTTTTTATAACCTTCCATTCATGATCCTAGAATTTTTGAAATTTTAAAATTTGAATTTTTAGTAATATATGTTTTTGTATTAAATAATTATTGCCGAAATCAATGTATTTGTTTTTAAAAATAATATTTCAATTTTAAAAATCTCCAGATTTTTTCTAAGCTCTATTTTATGATCCTAGATTTTTGAAAATTGTAAAATTTGAATTTTTGTCAATAGATTATTTTATGTTAATTATTTATGGATGAAAACATTATTTTATTCATAATATATACAAATTAAAATATTAAAATTATTATGTTCGCAAAACTAAGTTAATTTTGAATTATAAATAATTGTTCTCTCTCTCTTTCTATATATATATTTATCTATATTTAAATGTTTTATGTTCATATATTAAATATAATATATTTGTACATACATATATGTGTGTGTGTATTTTGTAACACATATACATGCACATATTTAGACAACATACATGACATACAAAATGAGCTAATATGTCTGTTGTGATGTAAATCCCAACATCTACATATGGGCATATTATACCTTTCACGGATTATTATGTTACACATGCACTCACACATATATGTATATGATACATTTATGTATAAACTAAATCAAATAAAATTAATTTCTTATCTAAATATATTTGAATTTAAATAAAATAAATGATTTTATTTAAATGAAATTTAGAAATGTTCTAATTCAGTTAAACTTTATAGGCCCAAAAAAGATCCAATAGGGTAAATTTTTTAAAGTTCACCCATAACTTCCACTGCGGGCTGGTCCAGTTACAACAATGATATCAGAGCCCAATAGCCTATGCGGTCTAAATCAATCATATTAGGGCTAACTAATTAAGCTTGCCCACTTAGTACGGTGCCTAGAAAGGTAATGTCTAGGATTGGAATTGGGTAATCAAGTACCCTGTCCTACCTTGTTACCCGCCTAGTCCGAAAGATGAAGTGAGCCCAAAGGTTGCTCATAATAGAAAAGGACCAACTTAATTTGGGCCTTGGGCTAATTTTAAAAATCGTTTTGAAAACTAATGTAAAAGATTTTAAATTTAATAGATAAATTTAAAATAAAACATGTTTATTATAAAAATTATAATACTACATAAGTTTTCAAAATGTTTGAAAGGATAATGATATTTTCAAAATGTTTGAAAATATTTATATAATAATTTAAAATGTTAAATTTATTAATAAGATTAATAAAATAAATTAATTAAATATGTTAATTAATTAATACATATATGCATGTATTATATATGTCGATATATGTTATGTTATTTTAAAATGTTTAAGATAACATACGTGTACATGTATGTATACAAGATAAATTTGAAATTGATAATTTTTGATAATAATTGAATAAATTAATTGAAGGTTAATTAATTAAATAAAATACACATATATATGATATGTGTGTGTTACACTATAAAGGTTATAGTATACACTATAAATGTTATAGTAGATATGTCCAATATAAAAGTTATATTGGAATACTAATTTAAAATCAATTAAAGTGTTAATTGATTAAAATTAATTAGATAAGATTTAATTAATGATATATTATATGTGGCAACCCACATTTCGGAAGGTTTAAATTAACAATAACCCACACATGTCAACTCAAACAATCCGGAACATAGATAATCAATGGGTTAATTAAGAAAAATAAGGAGAGAAGAAGAAAACAAACACAGAATCTCGGAGCGGAATGATAAAATATAATAATCAAATAAACAGTTCATAAAGCTGTTTATATTATACATTTGATTATAATTTATACAACATTTATCAGAGTTATATATACAACAGGGATGAATAAATAATGCAGCAGACAACATGGTGCAAGGAAATGATAATAGTGATAATATACCAAATCTTCGTCTTCGTCCTCCATAAAATGATCTTCAATGCTCTGAAAACTCAGGGCTGACCCGCTCGTAATGAAAAGACAAAACACTCGAGTCAGGACTAAAATATTCTTATGTGAGTCAAATCGATATCGCATATAACATGAGTGCTATGGCATCAGAGAAGTTTACGGGGTTTCACATCTTATATCCAGTGTATAACGTGCGTGCAATAACTCAAGAGATATTATGGGATTTTCCATCTCTTAAGGATCCGTCAAAATGTTTATATGTAGTAGAATACGCAACATATATAATGTCTAATCAATTAAATAAATATTTTTCTTAGCGTTAAGGCTTTACATTGATCCCCCTTAACGCGTTTTTAAGCATTGTCATACAGTTTGCATATAAAACACTAGTAAACCGTCGGTGGATAGGGATACGCCATGGTACAACAAAACTAAATCAAAATCGTAGTGGTCTCGTATAGGGATAAAAGTATGACAAGGCACGTGAGGCAATGCCCAAGGTAGGATACTACTAGTTCGGGTCGTAGGGCTGGTGGTAACGCATCATAGTCATGACCGCCCACCGCGTCCATCCATCCGGTATCGAGTCAAAGGGAGGCTATCCTAAAATCAAGGTGCACCAATCGAAACCAACAACAAGAGTAATAATATGGACCAAGTCCAAGAAAATCGAAGAACGGATGTCTGCTCGGGGTAATTAGCTCACTTGGCCCTGTCAAGCCATCCTGTTTTAGTCATTTCAAATTGGCACAAGTGCCGGGATCTATCCATCATCGTTCTCTTTCTTCAAATCTACCATACGACGCCAAATCCAACAACCTCGTTCTGGACCATCACTCCACGTACACAGTTGTTAAAGTGGTTCCAATATTGACAGGGAGTATGCCAATAAGAGGCCACGGTCTCTTTAACAACCAAAAGTCGTTTTACACATCGGTTGGTACTTTTACATTTCGAAAACAATTCGTATTTGATATCAAAATATCATATTCGCTTCAAAATAAATTTCATTTTGAAATCATCATATTTACTCAAAATATAATATTTCAATTCAAAATCATGTTCATCTTATTATCTCGATTTCAGTTCCAAAATCATTTTGAATTTCAACTTAGGTTATAACTTCATTTAACCCAATTCGTATTTAAATCAACGATTTAAAATAAATATTCCCACCTTGATCGGTTTGAATTTTTAGAAAAGAGTTTGAATAGTTTTAAATAGTTTAAAAGTTAAATAGATAAAAATAGTTTAAATGTTTAAAATAGTTTAATATAAAATAGTTTAATTCTTAAAATGGTCTATACAGTAAAATCGTTTGGAAAATCAAACAATTTGAATATTTGAAAAGATAGGTTTTATATTATTTATATTAAAATAATTTATTCAAAAATAGTTTCAACATCAAACTGATTCAATTCCAACCTTCCAATTCAAATAAATTTAAATTTCCATTTCAATATAAATCGACTCAATTCTGATTCCAACTCAAATTAACTTCGATTCCAATTTTAATTCAAATCAATTTCAATATCGATTTTCATTTTTAACTTTAAATTTGATTCAACAATTCGAGTCAATGGTTTAAATTTCATTTCAGTACTATTTTTAAACCAATTCAATTTATATCAATTCCAAGTTCAATTTCAAAATATCGATTTAAATCATTTATCAAATTTAACTTCAATATTAAATTTAAGATTCAAATCTTCAAAATAATT
This sequence comes from Allium fistulosum, assembly GCA_030737815.1. Classification (NCBI taxonomy): domain Eukaryota; kingdom Viridiplantae; phylum Streptophyta; class Magnoliopsida; order Asparagales; family Amaryllidaceae; genus Allium; species Allium fistulosum. The sequence continues at coordinate 75,404,596 of CM060908.1, read as the reverse complement.
CAATTTCGAGCTCAATTTTGAAATGTCGATTTAAATTATGTTTACTTAACAATATTTTAAAGTTCGAATGAAATCCAAGTCTTTTTAAAACAAATCAATTTTCGAAGCTCGGATCATACTTCAATTATAACTTTGAAATCTCAAATTTCATTTTTAATCAATTTTTATTTAACGCATTTCAATTCCACAATTTAAGCTCAAGTTCGAAATAATATTCGGTTTCCATAAATTCAAAATTTTATTTCTTAAAATCAAATCATTTTAAATAATTTTAAAACAAAATTTTAAAATCATTTAATTTAACCAATCCGGTGTCCGTAAATAATTTTCTATCCTATGGCGAAGTGAATCAGTTATTCAATTTAATTCAGGGATGGATATATATCATTTCAATCCAAAATAAATGTCATAGGTATATATCATTTCAACCCATTTCTTAATTTATTAGAAATAATTCAATTTACAGTTTATACACTGTAAATAATTTACAGGACGATACAGTATATATCAAAATAAATAAACATGCAAATCATCCAAAATTTCAACCAATAGCATCCATTGCAATCAATCATCCAAACAGTCAATATAATTCACAACAATTTCCTAGTTATTAATATCGGGTATTTTATTGGAATTTAAGTTCCAATTTCAAATCTAACTGTCAATTTTAATTTTTATCAATTAATTCAGATGACAATCTAGATGTCAATTTAAATTATCAAATAATAGTCAATGGAATCGAATGACTTCATGATATCAATTCAACGAACAAAAAAGAATTTAGTACGTCGTGAGCGCTTAAAATACCCACCTTTTATTTGAAACTGAAAAATTCCAGCTTAAAATAAAATCCAACTCGACTCCAGGCTGTAGACAACGTTGATATATTTTCTCAGCAACCAGTTTTATCAGAAACGGGCCTCATATGAAAAAGACACTCTATTATTTATATTTGAAATAGTTAAACTATCATTAGCATAATTAATAATTAATTAAATCAGTTACCTACACAAACCCTAATCATCTTCCCTATCACGCAACCGAACCAGGCAACTCATCCTTCCCGAAAATTCGTGACTTCCCCTTCTCCATGTCATCGAAGAACACATCGCACCACCACCCGAGTTCGCCACTCCCCATCGTGCACTGCCCTCAACTCGCGTCGCACACAGACGACAGCCGAAAACCCTAAACGACGATCGAATGGATCGCCATGCCAACCTTAGTCCTAAATCGATGAATGCGACCTGACCCACACCATGCACGCCCCCTCTCCTCCCATCCACTGCCATCACGTGCTCTCGCCAAGTTGATCGCGACTGTTCCCGTTGTTTTTTTTCTTCTTTTTCTTTCGTCTGTTAATAATTTTTTTCTTCTTCTGTTTGTATTTTCGGCTATCGAATTTGAAAGGAGAGGAGATAGGTGGCGTACGAGGGAGACAGAAGGTGGTTGTGATGTGAACGAGTTGGATAAGGATGAATGTAAATATATATTATTATATTAGAAAATATCTAACCAATTGCCCACGAAAATTCCGAACTCCAAATGACACTTGCCGCCTGGCGTTCATAATGTTATATCCATATTCTGAACGTAATGGAATAAGTTTCAAGTCCAAATTCGATTGTTCGGAGAAGATAGCTTTTCGAATCGAAATATTTTAATTAAATTCTAAAATTAATTTCTACACGTTTCAAGCTCGTACGGCCAAACGACAAGTCCGAACGCTACGAAACTTGAAATCCTATAATAATTCACTATTACGGATCCGATGAAACTAGTTTTGTAAAAATCCGACACAGTGGCTAAATTGGCTATTTTTACTCGTCAATTAAAACCAGAAATTTCCAAATTTTAAATTAATCACTTAAATCCAATTTCAAATGTTAACACCCGTCATTCATATTTAAACAAAACTTAAATCAATTTATGATATCATTCTCATTCACATTAAATTCAGCATTCAATTATTTAAAAAATTACAATATTAAATTTAAACAATTTTGATTATTCAATAAATCACTATATTTTGAAATATAAGTTATTGAACTTATAAAATTTAACTATTAAAATGGATTCAAATTATAGAACAACTATTTCCATTTTACAGTCATTCAATATTCATTATTTACTTTCAACTATTGATTATAAACACATTCAATACATAGCATTTCCTTTCAATACTTGTTATTACTTAAATCTTCGAAATTTGTTTATTTCAAAATCTTGTTCAAGTTCACATTTAATAACTACATTAATAAATCATAAAAAAAATATTTTTAACCATTTTTATTCAATAATCATTTTAAATTTAATAATTTAAAATTGCTAAAACTACGGGTCGTTACATTCTCCCCCACTCAAAGCTTTTCGTCCTCGAAAAGGGACTAAGTAAGGAATTTAACATTTGATATATTTAAAAAAATAATCAACTTATAAAACATAAAATCTATTAGAAAACTTTTACTACGCTTCCGCTACACCACTCCAATCGACTTACGGAAATTACAATTTGTTTAAGAAAACAAGTTATAAAATTTTTAAAAACCTCAAAAATTTTCTAACATCCGGATTTACGAAAAATTTCGGTAGCGTCTCCTTTGCGCAGCTCGATCGAAAATTTTTTACAATTCAATATATAACACAAATATACCTAATATATATCAAATATACATCTCATCTCAATGATGAGGCATCCTAAAGGGAAAAATATAAAATCGCGGTATGTAATCCGAGATACGTACCTTATTATTAATAATATGAGCGAGTTCGCTCATATTAAGCAAGCAAAAGCATACAAAAACCCGCGTATACATCCAAACGATCTTCGTATGTACCTATCTCAACTCAAATTAGAATATTAGTAACTTATAAAGGATTTAGCAATATATATGTGTCTAATGGGACCAAATAACATGTATTGTGAATTCAAACCACAAATGCGAGCATGAATACACAACAAACCAATCATATGCGATCAAAACAACTATAACAATGATTTACAACCAAAGAAATCATCCAACCAAATGATATTCGTCTAATTTATTCAAACTATCACAATCTTCATTCAATGTTAGCATTTAATTTATACGCTTCATTTCTATTAACACTCAATTGGTTCATTTTTCATTTATTCATATTTGTTTTATTTACATTGAATCGACTTATATTCAATTTAATTTGTTTCCAATTGATTTACATTTATTTCACTTGTTATGTCAACATCTTCTGTTTACTTTTGATTTTATTTCAATTTGTTTATATTCCATTTTACTTACTTTAGATTTTGTTACATTTAATTTATTCACATTTACTTATTTGATTTCAATTATTTCACTTGTTAACATTCATTTTATGTTGACATCTAATTGATTTGCTCTCATTTTATTCACATCTCATTCATCCACGTTCACTTACTTCCAATTTGATTTAATTCATTCGTTTTAATTGGTTTTTCACTCATTTAACTCTTATCATGCTAACATTCACTTCCATTTATTTTAAATTGATTCACATTCACTTATTTACATTCATTAAAATCAAATTTCTCTTACATTCAATGATTAAAGTTATTACACTCAATTGAACTTTACAACTAAAGTTCGTTTTCATTTTGAATCAAATTCTATTTTATTTGACTCATTTTGTTAATTTATTCCCTTAACGGATTTTTGTTTATTCATTTCCATTAACTTATTCCATATTAAATTAGTGAACATTCAATTTATTTGACTCATTCCATTTGTATTTAATTTATTTATATCCAAATTTAAATCTAATTCAATTACTCGCATTAATTTTACTTATACTCATTTATTTAAATTCAATTTCTTTCACACCTAAATCGCATTTTAATTTATATGTTAAGTTTGTATTCATTTATTAATTCATTTTATAGCTTGAGTGGAATTAATTCACCTTACTAATTCATCTAGTTTAATTAAAATCCACGTCTATTCATTTAATCTTTATTAAGTTAAATTTTATTTCATTTAATCCATTACTCATTTTATTTAATTCATTTCAAATACAATTCATTTTTTTTCTTATTTAAGCCTTCAGGAGTTAAACCATCTTTATTTATTTCATTTAACTACTCAATTAATTTAACATCTCCTAGGTTAATTATTTTATTTCAAATCTCAAATTCAAATTTTCTTTTGTTTGCTTAACCAAAATGTTTAACCATTTTATATTTGTTTTTTTTCAAATTTATAATTTACAACTTATTTCTCATCCATACTATTTTTAAAATTATAAGTTCAAACCCATTTTTATATATTAATCAAACCATACTTAGAATATTTTTTTACTTTCATAATCAAAACTCGTTTTAATCGAAGATAAATTTTTTTTGGCAACAATTCTCACTCAGAAACTCAAAAATTAATACTGGCGATGCTGCAGTCATCCCCAGAATTATTTGCTAGCGACTAAAGCGAGTTCCATGCTTATTTTTTTTTCAAAAATCCCTTTCAAAATATATTTCCAGTCAAAACACTTTCAAATAATATTATTATTAATTTTGAAGGTTTGAAAACAATTTTGAAAACCAAAGGGATTAAAATTCTAAAATTCCCAATTTTTATTGGAATTAGATTCACTTCAATTTAATTATCAAATGCTTCATAAAATAAAATTCATTAAGTATTCGTTTTATTTTAATTCAACCAAAAATCGATGATAATTAAATATTATCATCTCCCCACAACTATCATTCAATAAAATTATCATTTTATACAAATAAATATAATTTAGGTAAAATTATTACATTTACCTGATTTTAAAACAATAATATGTCGACTTGCCTCGTTTAAGTGTTTAGAAACTCCTATTGATAACATGGCGTCACATGTATCGACAAGAATTCATAAACAACTCAACAGATAAGTAAACACAATATAAAACATTTTATAACACTAACAAGTAAGCACTCTCATATATATATATATATATACACACACACATTCTAAATAATTCATTCTAGGGTATTGCTACCCTATCTCTAATGAGTTAAACCCCATAAAACGAAGGTTATCGCTAAACCAAAGCTATAATACCAACTGTGGCAACCCACATTTCAAAAGGTTTAAATTGACAATAATCCACACATGTCAACTCAAACAATCCGGAACATAGATAATCAATGGGTTAATTAAGAAAAATAAGGAGAGAAGAAGAAAACAAACACAGAATCTCGCAGCGGAACGATAAAATATAATAATTAAATAAACAGTTCATGAAGCTGTTTATATTATACATTTGATTATAATTTATACAACATTTATCAGAGTTATATATACAAAAGGGATGAATAAATAATGCAGCAGACAACATGGTGCAAGGAAATGATAATAGTGATAATATACCAAATCTTCGTCTTCGTCCTCCAAAAAATGATCTTCAATGCTCTGAAAACTCAGGGCTGACTCGAGCATAATGAATAGATAAAACACTCGAGTCAGGACTAAAATATTCTTATGTGAGTCAAATTGATATCACATATAACATGATTGCCATGGCATCAGAGATGTTTACGGGGTTTCACATCTCATATCCAGTGTATAACGTGCGTGCAATAACTCAAGAGATGTTACGGGATTTTCCATCTCTTAAGGATCCATCAAAATATTTATATGTAGTAGAATATGCTACATATATAATGTCTAATCAATAAAATAAATATTTTTCTTAGCGTTAAGGTTTTACATTGATCCCCCTTAATGCGTTTTTAAGCATTGTCGTATAGTTTGCATATAAAACACCAATAAACCGTCGGTGGATAGGGATGCGCCATGATACGACAACACTAAATCAAATCGTAGTGGTCTCATATAGGGATAAAAGTATGACAAGGCATGTGAGGCAATGCCCAAGGTAGGATACTACCAGTTCGGGTCGCAGGGCTGGTGGTAACGCATCATAGCGACGACCGCCCACCACGTCCATCCATCCCATATCGAGTCAAATGGAGGCTATCCCTGTAACGACCCGGATTTTTCGACGGTTAGTTTTAAATATTTAAATGGTTTTAAATATTGATTTTAGGATTTTAATTTAGTTAGGAAGTTTTCTAAACTGAAAATTCAAGTGATTTTTTTAATTTTTGAAATCGTCGATTTAATCGACGCGTTAAAGTAGTGATCCGGGGCATAGTCTTGGAATTCAATGGAACCAGTTCCATTGAATCCGTTATAGTGTATTATTATCGGATTTCAAATTTCGTAGCGTTTGGAGTTACCGTTTAGTCGTATGGAATATAAACGCCTAGAAATAATTTAATTGAATTATATTTAAATAGTCGATTTAAAAAGCTATCTTCTCCATACGATCGAATTGGGACTCGGTACTCGTTCCATTGAGTTTGGAATAGTGGTATAACATTATAAACGCCAGGCAGCATGCCTAAATAGTGGTCCAAAATTGTGAAGTACGTTACGGGATAATTTCAATATTTAAAATTTATAAAATCTAATCAAGGTCAGAATCAGTCAAACTCTACCTTCTTAAAACATGCCACCCGACCTTCTTCAACACGCAACCGCCCTTCTGTTTAAATCGCGAATATCTTCCTTTCCTCCATTTTAATTGAATCAATTCAAACGAAATAAAAAAGGAAACGCAGAGGAAAATCGCGTCTCCCTCTTCAAATTGAACAGAACTAATCAAAGAAAAAAATACTGCTGAAATGGGTGAGGAGTGAAGCTTCGCTGCAGTAATTCTTTTAAGGGGTGCAAGCCATTTAGGTGATTGACAACCTGGGTTAAGCCTAAGTTTGGATTTAGGCACTGATTTGGCAAACTAGGAGTGGATTGGAGTTTCTAGGGCAGAGATTTTCCTTGCGGCAGAAGATGAGGCAGAGTGGTGAAGGTTTGGTGTCCTCGATAATTGCGTTCGGTCGAGAAAGTAGTTGCAGGTCGCGACTTGTGAAAGGGGTGCGGACCAATGGTGCTTGTTACAGTCGAGAAGAGGAGGCGAAGCATGATTCATTGGTGGCATCGTTTGAATGGATAGATGATCGAAGAGGGAGGGCTTGGCGGTCAACGGTCGGTCAAGGAAGGAGAGTGTTTGCCTGTGAGCGGGATTTCTTTATTTTAGGAAGAAGAGTGGATGGGCCGAGCTAGGTTTCATTTGGGTAATGTGTGGAATTTTAATTTGAAATGAATTAAACTAATTTTACAATATGAATTGAAAGCTTATAAATATTGTAACTTGATCGTTCTATGTCAGAATTGAACGCGGTTTGTCGCGTCGAGTCCTTAACGACGAGACCTACGAATATGAATTTGGTTGAAGTCGATTGGAGTTGGCATAAATTCATGTTAAAATTTGAACGGCTGTTCAATTTTTATTCAACCGGAACGCTTCAATGATTACTAAAATCAAGGTGAGTTAATCTCACTCTTTTTGGATAGCTGGTTAAGTTATAGAAATTAAAATTAAATATAGGTTGACTAGATGAATTTATATATTTATCAGTTGGATGCTATATTATAAATATATAGTAGTAAATATATTAGTAGTTGGATATATTTCCTACCGTTGGAGCGGATGAGATCCTATGCGCCCTGCATAATAGCGGATGACCCTATATACCGCGATATCCCACTCCAAGTGGGATTGGTATTTTTATATTGTATTAACATCTGTGGATGCAGAAAAACAGGTTGGAGGGATCCAACTGGACTCCTCAAAATGTTGAATTTAATTTCATATATTGTGATATATGGTTTGTGTAGAATAATCTATTATAGATTATTGTAGTGATTGGAGTTATTGGATGCTATTGTAGCACTGACCTGAATTTTGAAATTTTAATACCATAAATATAATATTTAAAAATTAAGGAGTTAAAGGGAATTTTTGATGTAAAAATATTTATATTGGAATTGGGGTTATTTTAAATAAAATGAGTTAGGAAAATATATTTGATTTTTGGTTATACTTAACTATTGTGAATTATTAAATAGAGATTTTTAAAAGTGAATTATATATATAAAAAATTTATAAATGCTATTCTGGAAATATGGAATGGAGTTGAAATCGATATTTAAAAATTGATTGGAAGTTATAAATTGGATTTATAAAGGAATGGATTTACAATAAAATGGCATTTTATAAACGAGATGTGTTTTATAAAAAGTGATTCAAAGGAGTTATAAAATTTATAAACGATGTTTATAAATAAGGGAAATCGATATCAGATGATATATTGGGAATATAAATTTACAGGAAAAATTTATATTAGAATATGGAAATAGGGTGAGAAAAATAGTGGATACTATTCTTGAAAGTGAAAATGGTTAAGGAGATCGGAATGGAAGTGATGTGATGTGATTCGAGAGGAATTTATAAAATTTAATTGGTTATTGAGGTTTTAAAATTTATTTTTAATTTTAAGAAGTTAAGTTTGCTTTTAAAAGGAAAATTTTATTATTTAAAACTATGAAATTTTAATCTAGTTAGGATTGAAATACTTCGGTAAGTAGATTTTCAAATATTAAGTATTTATTTTAGTAAATTCTAACTTTTAAAATCAGCCTTGAAAATTTATCTGTTTATCTAAAAATAAGTTATTGATGTTATAAAAGTGTTTTCGATATTTTAAAAAAAATTACTTGAACATGTTTCAAAAATAAATTATTATTCTTTTAAATACTTATTATATATATATATAACGTTTTGAAGTGATTGAAAATTTTATTTATAAATTCTCTCGAGATTCATAAATGTGGCTTATAAAAGGAAACGATTTTGAGGGGATAAATTTTATAAGGGATTTGGAGGAAATGGAATTTCAAATTGTTGAATATGGGAACTTCGAAAATGAAATCTGAATTCATAAAAGAAGTTATAAATTGTTTGAATAGGGTATAAATAGGTATACTGGGTTTGGAAATTGAAAAGGGGAATTTATTAGTGATTCCGAAGACTTATGAGATAAGTTACGAAATATTCTCTTAAGTATTGATATTTGAAAAGAATTGTAAATAAGACTTATATTGTTTTCCTAAGTATAAAAATGGAAATTTGATAGTATTTCTAAGTGAAAACGGTTTGGGAATATCCTGCTATGGATTTAAGTATTTGAAATTGTTTTCAAATATTGGAATAAGGAAAGTGATTTGAATATATATCTTAGTAAAGATATTTTGAAATAAATGTTTGAAGAATTATAAAATAAGGCCTAGTGTCTGCTTATGGATGTTTTATGGATAGTTAAATAACCGACTATCAATATTGGCCAATTTCATTAATCGTTTCGAAGAGATCCGGGTCCGATTTAATTATCCGAAAACCACTTCGACCCGGTTTGAACATAATGAATGGATACCGTGAAGATAGTGAAGACGGTGATCTGGTTTGTCTAGACCCAGGACAACTTGTATATACGAATGCTATCAGAACATTGTCATTATAGGACAATGAGCATTCTAAGTTGAATTGTTTTTTGAAAGGTAACGTTTAGCCTCAAGCCTCATCAACCGAGAATGACTAAAACAAGGGAGATGCAGCAAGGCTAAGTGGGTCTGTAACAACCCGCATATTTACGATGGAATATTTAAATATTTTATTTAAATATAGAATCGTTAATCGGATTAAAGTCCGAAAAGCTACTTTTAGTAAACAGTCGAATTGGGACTCGAGACCACCTCCATTGAGTCCAAAATGACGTTTGCGACTTTTTTGAGTATAAGCTTCGATATGTTTGGAGTAAGTTGAATTTTGCTATTTCTATTGGGCTTTGGGTTTGGGTTTCACCCAACTCACTCTATAACCTAGTTCAGCCCCTCTCCTCTCCTCTTCACTTCATTTCTATTTTCTTAAACACTCAAGCAACTGAAAATGGGGAGAGGAATGGGAAACTAATATTCAAAGCCCTAATTCCTCTAGCAAATTCAAATTCTTGCTCCAAATTCAAGGTGAAGCTTTGGTAAGCCCCTCTTCATCTTATCCATCTCTTCTCCTCTTTAATTTCAGAAATTTCCTAAACCTAACTTAGGAAATGTTCTTCTTTTGAATTTAGATTTAAGCTTCTAGGGTTGGAGTTGAAGTGTATTTGATCTTCCTTTGCTTTCAAGCTTCTCCTTCATCGTTTTTGGGTTTAAAGGTGAGTTCTTTAACTCACATCTATATCTAAAGTTATCTTTGTTGTTAGGTATGAATTCCTAACACTTGTGCATACTCATTTGCTTTTGATTTGAATTGATTTGGTGAACATTTCAATTTTTAGTGTTTTGAAGTCAAAACTTTGAAAATCCTAGCTTTGATTTGTGAACATGTTTTTGGTGGCGTATCGAAGAGCCTATAGGGCTGGGTTGTCGATTTGCAAAAACCCCTAAAGCCCATTGCTCGACCGGTTGCGAATGGTGAGAGTTTGCTCTCCATTAGATAGGCTGGAAAACAGTTTCAGCTCCAGCCAGTCGACTGGCCCTCTGCAGTCAGTCTGCAGTCAGTCGATTGAACGCAGGGTCTGAAAACTCTCGGGTTCTGGTTCAGTCGACTGACTGCAGAAGGCCAGTCGACAGACCTGCTTGATTTTTCCTATTTTGCCTATTTAGCTTGAGGTTCCAATTTCTATTGATCCGTGATTATCCGATTTATTGTTATCATTTATTATTGACTTTGATGACTTCTTTTTCGGGATTTTTGAGAATATCCATTTTGATGGATTCGGTATCGATTTCTTTGGATTTGATTCACGTCTTCGAATGTGGATTTTTGTGATTGATTGTTTCTACAATCATTTTGTGATTTGTCACTTCTAAATACAAAGGTTTCTATACTAGTAGTAAATATTAAAACTCTTTTTACAAAGATGATTTCAACTCTAGTTTTAATATAAAGCTCGTTTATAAAATCGTTTTCTAGTCTATTTGTATATACAAACCTTTACCTCATTCGTATGAGAAAATCTAATTAAACGGCTTAGCAAAACAAGTGGTATGAAACGCTTGCGTTTACTTCGCCGGTTAATTCTTGGACTTGTTCGATTGAACTCGTGTGACAATTTTCGAGTGGGAATCTACAATTTTTTCGTAAATATTTAAGTTAAGCTAGTGGTTATGGGACATGAAGCTAAACTCATATATTTACTAGCTTAGTGTAATCGACACTTTTTATTGATCGATGATGATCATTTTGTGATTTAGACTAGCGATGTGCGATGTCTATTTGTTTGTTTGGAGATTACAATCCCCTTTTGTGGAACTTCGGTTCAATTTAGCAGGGTAGCGACCCATGGTCTTCGGGCCGTTTGTGGAGCTTCAGCTCAAAATTTATGGTTAGCGACCATGGAATAGCGTTCTGTTTGTGATACACGTGTTGGCGAGTTTTCATGCTCCCGTTTGTGATAGGCCTCCCCCTTTGTGATTTCTGGATTTCTAATTGATGATTTCTAGAATTTGTGTTTCACCAACGTTTGCGATTGGCATTAATATGTTTGTCAATATTTGTAGTTTGGTGAATAAAATAAAGAATATGATATTCTTTTTGGAGCATTGAGATTCTTGAGATATTGTATGATTTTGTTGTTGTTTAAATCATATTTGTCCTGGTATGACATTATTGTTATCATACGTTCTTATTATATCTCTGCTTATACCTCATTTCTTTAATGATAATTATAGCTAGACTGATCCGTTTATTATTTTCTTATTAAATAATACTTGGGTCAGACCGAGATGTTACAGGTGCTTTTGCTTGACTCCTTATCTGGGATCACCTTCTGATTTTTGTCTAACTACATTACATTTGTAGTTTTGGTTGTTATACATTTGAGATATAGACTCCATGATGTATACTTATTCTTTTGTGTAGCACTTGTATCTATTCTTTTGTGATATTGTGGATCGTATTTGACCACTACTCTGATGTACACTTTTATGTGTTATATTCATATCTATTTTCGCATTTGAGATATGAACATCTGTGTCTGATTTATGTTATGCTTATTTCTATGTTTTTTCCGAAGGCCTCATAGCCGCTGTGTGGTAGCTTTGAGTTTGTATCGGTATGTCGGATTTCCTCTTGAAATGAAATGCATGTTATACTATCTGACATATCGGCGCTCGCACAAGGCAATTACACGGATGGTTGCTCCTCAACAGCCTTATTCTTCGCGCTAGTTGACGGCATTACTCCGTAGTGTCCTTGGCTAGCGTGAGTATAGAGGTGGGGCATCACAGCTTAGTATCGGAGCCAAACTTCGGAACAATGTAGAATAATCTAGCAAGGATCATTGTCCTAAGTCTTTCTTAGGAGTCGTGCCTTAGGATTAATTCGAGTCATTGAACCCGTTCTATCCTATTTCTTTTTATGATGCCTTGTTTTATCAATTAAATTTGTTTGATATTCATTTCGTGAATAACCTTTTTCCTCTTTTCTTTCTTTTTAAAGAAGAGAAATGGTTAGACCCGGTCATCCCAGCACCGGTCAATCTAGTGCTACTCCCCAAGATGGAGTATTTATGTCTGCTCAGCAACTTCTAGACCTTGTGAGAAATGCTCAAGCTGCCGGACCTATTCCTGAGCCCACCCATCCTAAATCTGGGTTTGCAAGCTTGTGCAGTGATTACACCAATTTGGGTGGAAAGCCATTCAAAGGTTCCGAGAGCGTTATAGAAGTCCACGCTTGGCTTCGAACATGCGATCGCATCTTTTCTCGCATGAATCTTATTGATCTTCATCGAGTCCAAGTGGCTTCTAGTATGCTCCAACAAAGAGCATTAGACTGGTACGAGCTTCTGATCTCCGAAATTATTGAAGCGGACCTTACTTAGGAGCAATTCCGGGAAAGGTTCGAGTTGAAATTCATGCCGGAAGCTGAAAAAGTATCTTTAGCCCGACGCTTCATAGACCTTATTCAAGGTGAATCTTCCGTGACCGACTACGTCGCATCTTTTGATTCTCTCTCTAAATATGGGGTTGAATACATTAATACCCCACTGAAGAAAAATCATAGATTTGTGTATGGCTTGAACAAGAGCCTCAAAAAGCCAATACTTCTGAAATTAGAAGTTTCTTTTGACCAACTTGTTGATATTGCTCTTCGACTCGAAGAGGCTGATAAAGATAGTGATGTTGAGGTCAAACCAAACATCAACAAGAAGAGACCTTTTAAATTCAAGCCTAGTCCCAACAAGAAGGGAAAGCAAGCAATGCCGATAGCAAATACTCCTAACTCTCAACGTGGAGAATGTTACAATTGTAGTTCTAAGGACCACTATGCAAACAAGTGCCCGAAGTCTCTTTCTTGCCGCTATTGCAAGAGTTCGGGTCATACTATATCTTTGTGTCCCAAACTTCAAGGCAAGAAGGAAGGCAAGCTAAACGTTGTACAAGCCCCTGCTAACACTTCTCGTGGTCAAGGTACTTCTCATTCTATCCTTGATGGCATTATTATATTTCGTGATCTTTCTATTCGAGTTCTTTTTGATACGGGTGCATCTCACTCTTTTATATCAAAAGAACTTGTTGATGCTTTGTCTTTGAATGTTATTGGCTTGATGACTTCTTTGAGGATTGCGAATCCGGTTGGTGGATCCGCAACACTCAGTTTATTGTGTAAAGATGTCGAAATTATTATGTGTGATTACTCTTTCCGTGCCGATTTGCATGTTATGCGTTATTTAGGTTTCAGAATGATTTTGGGGATGGATTGGCTTAACCGTTATGAAGCCCATATTCTATGTCCTGAACGGACTATATATCTTCGGCATCCTCAATCTGTTAAGCAGATTTCGCTTGTTCTGAAAGATTCAGATTCCAATTCGAAAGCATCCTTATATTCTCTCAATCCTCATGACGACGACGATGATGATGAGGAAGATGTTATTGCTCTCATTCACATTGTTTGTGAATTTCTCGACATATTTGAGCCCATTCTAGGATTACCACCTAAGCGAGCAATTGAGTTCCGAATTAATCTAGTCCCTGGAGCTCTACCTATTACTCGTCCTCCTTATCGTATGTCCAATAAAGAAAACGAGGAGATGCGCAAACAATTATCCGAATTGGAAGCGAAGCAATTTATTCAGTCTAGTTCCTCTCCATGGGGAGCTTCGGCTATTTTCGTGAAGAAATCTGATGGTACACTTAGGCATTGCGTTGACTACCGCAAGCTTAATGATCTCACCATCAAGAATAAATATCCCTTGCCTCGGATTGATGATTTATTCGATCAGCTTAGTGGTGCTAAAGTCTTTTCACAGTTAGACTTAGCAACTGGTTTTCATAAGCTCCGTATTGCAGAGGATAACATTCCTTTGACATCGTTCCGTACTCGTTATGGATCTTATGAATGGCTTGTTATGCCATTTGGCTTGACGAATGCTCCAGCTTATTTTGTCGACCTTATGAATCGAGTTTTCAAAGACTTACTCGATCGATTTGTTCTCATCTTTATAGATGATATTCTTATTTATTCTAAAACCGAGGAAGAGCATGAAAATCATCTTCGGATTGTGTTGGAAACTCTTTGGAGCAACCAATTAAAAGCAAAATTTTCTAAATGCCACTTTTGGCAATCTCGTGTGAAATTTTTGGGACATATCATTTTTGAATCTGGAATATCCGTGGATCCTTCAAAGATTGAAGCAATTCAAAATTGGAAGAGACCGGAGAGTGTGACGGAAATTCGTAGCTTTCTCGGATTGGCGGGCTATTACCGTCGGTTCATAAAAGACTTTTGTAAAATTTTCGTGCCTCTTACTAATTTGACAAAGAAGGGAGTTAAATACATTTGGTCAGACAAATGTGAATCTTTATTTCAAAAGTTAAAAGAACTCCTTTTCGATGCTCCTATTCTTGTGATTCCCGATGGGAACCAAGATTTTATGTTTACACTGATGCTAGTCGTGTTGGTTTGGGTGCCGTTCTCATGCAAAGGGAACGTGTTATTGCTTATGCTTTTAGGCAATTAAAGCCTACCGAGACTAGATATGCCACTCATGATTTAGAGCTCGCGGCTATTATATTCGCCCTTAGAATTTGGCGTCATTATCTTTTGGGAGAGAAATTTGTTCTCTACACCGATCATAAATCTTTGAAGTATTTATTTTTTCAAAAGGAACTTAATCTATGTTAACAACGTTGGCTTGAGTTCCTTGCATCTTATGATCTTGATATTCTTTATACTCTCGAAAAAGGAAATCGTGTTGTCGATGCCCTTAGTCGTAAGCAACAAGTGGTTGTTTCCATTATGGTATCCGAATGGAATGATCTCGAGACTTTGTCCACTTGTAAGATTCGAGATCGTGAATCCGATTTATGTTCATATCTTGTTTTTTGTAGCCTTGAGGCTCATCCTTCTCTTTTAGACCGCATTCTTGAAGCTCAAAAGCATGACCCAAATTGGTTCATCTTAGCCAAAGTTGTAGGGATAAAATTGATATTGAAGTTTTGAAAGACTTTGATATTGATGCTCGCGGCGGTATTCAAAAATTTGGTAGACTTATTGTGCCAAATATTATTGATCTTCGTAAAGATATATTAGAAGATTCTCATCGTTCTAAATTTACCATTCATCCCGGTAGTAGTAAAATGTACGCGGACATGAAGCGACTTTATTATTGGGAGGGAATGAAATCTGATATTGCTAACTTTATTAAGTGTTGCATGACTTGCCAACTCATAAAGGCCGAGCATCAAAGGCCCGGTGGGTTATTGCAACCTTTGGAAATTCCAATATGGAAGTGGGATCAAATTTCCATGGACTTTATTGACGGTCTTCCCTGTTCTCGTTCGGGCCACGATAGCTTATGGGTGATAGTAGATAGACTTACAAAATCCGCCCATTTTATTCCCGTTCGGTCCAATCGGACCGTACCTATTTTGGCTAAACTCTTTGTCAAGGAAATTGTTAGATTGCATGGAGTTTCTACTTCTATTGTTAGTGATCGGGATCCATTGTTTACTAGTGGATTTTGGAAAGGTCTTCAAAAACTTTGGGAACAAAGCTTAATTTTAGCACCGCTTATCATCCTCAGTCCGATGGAGAAACGGAGCGTGTGAATCAAACTCTTGAAGATCTTCTTCGTGCATGTGTTCTAGATTTTGGTGGAAGTTGGGGAGATCATATTTCTCTTGTTGAATTTTCCTATAATAATCCAGTCTAGTATTGGTATAGCACCTTTCGAGGCACTATACGGAAGGCCATGCCGATCTCCTTCGTGTTGGCTTGAAGCCGGTGAGAAGCTGGTTTTAGGTCTAGATTTTATTCGTGATGCCACAAAAAAGATTGACCTTATTCGACATAGGATGAAAGAAGCTCAAAGTAGACAAAATTCCTATCCCGATAACCGAAGAAGGAAATTAGAATTTTCTATGGGAGATTTTGTGTTTATTCGTGTTTCACCTATGAAGGGTGTTGTGCGTTTCAGTCGATCGGGAAAATTAGCGCCTCGATATATTGGGCCATTTCCCATCACCAAACGCATTGCTTCCGTGGCTTATCGCCTTTTATTACCGGCTCAATTTTCTGCTATTCATGACGTATTCCACGTCTCTCAACTACGGAAATGCCTTCGAGATTCCGATTCTATTCTTGAGCCTGGTGTTATTGAAGAAATTGAAGTTTCGCCTAATTTGACTTATGAGCAACATCCTATTCGTATCATTGCTTCGAAGATTAAACGCCTCCGAAATAAAGATGTTCCTCTTGTGAAAGTTCAATGGTCCTCAAATCCTAAGAATTGCTCTTAGGAATCCAGAGAATTCATCGAGCGAACACATCCAGACTTGCTCTCTCGTGCTCCTTAAGGTGAACTTTTTATTTCAAATTTCTTCTTTTTGTGTTGATATGCTTTTATAATTGCTACTTCTTATTTATTTCTTAAAGATTGCAAGGACGCAATTTCTTTAAGGAGGGGAGTCTGTAACAACCCGCATATTTACGATTGAATATTTAAATATTTTATTTAAATATAGAATCGTTAATCGGATTAAAGTCCGAAAAGCTACTTTTAGTAAACAGTCGAATTGGGACTCGAGACCACCTCCATTGAGTCCAAAATAGCGTTTGCGACTTTTTTGAGTATAAGCTTCGATATGTTTGGAGTAAGTTGAATTTTGCTATTTTCTATTGGGCTTTGGGTTTGGGTTTCACCCAACTCACTCTATAACCTTGTTCAGCCCCTCTCCTCTCCTCTTCACTTCATTTCTATTTTCTTAAACACTCAAGCAACTGAAAATGGGGAGAGGAATGGGAAACTTATATTCAAAGCCCTAATTCCTCTAGCAAATTCAAATTCTTGCCCCAAATTCAAGGTGAAGCTTTGGTAAGCCCCTCTTCATCTTCTCCATCTCTTCTCCTCTTTAATTTCAGAAATTTCCTAAACCTAACTTAGGAAATGTTCTTCTTTTGAATTTAGATTCAAGCTTCTAGGGTTGGAGTTGAAGTGTAGTTGATCTTCCTTTGCTTTCAAGCTTCTCCTTCATCGTTTTTGGGTTTAAAGGTGAGTTCTTTAACTCACATCTATATCTAAAGTTATCTTTGTTGTTAGGTATGAATTCCTAACACTTGTGCATACTCATTTGCTTTTGATTTGAATTGATTTGGTGAACATTTCAATTTTTAGTGTTTTGAAGTCAAAACTTTGAAAATCCTAGCTTTGATTTGTGAACATGTTTTTGGTGGTGTATCGAAGAGCCTATAGGGCTGGGTTGTCGATTTGCGAAAACCCCTAAAGCCCATTGCTCGACCGGTTGCGAATGGTGAGAGTTTGCTCTCCATTAGATAGGCTGGAAACAATTTCAGCTCCAGCCAGTCGACTGGCCCTCTGCAGTCAGTCGACTGACTGCAGGGTCTGAAAACTCTCGGGTTCTGGTTCAGTCGACTGACTACAGAAGGCCAGTCGACTGACCTGCTTGATTTTGCCTATTTTGCCTTTTTGGCTTGAGGTTCCAATTTCTATCGATCCGTGATTATCCGATTTATTGTTATCATTTATTATTGACTTTGATGACTTCTTTTTCGGGATTTTTGAGAATATCCATTTTGATGGATTCGGTATCGATTTCTTTGGATTTGATTCACGTCTTCGAATGTGGATTTTTGTGATTGATTGTTTCTACAATCATTTTGTGATTTGTCACTTCTAAATACAAAGGTTTTTATACTAGTAGTAAATATTAAAACTCTTTTACAAAGATGATTTCAACTCTATTTTTAATATAAAGCTCGTTTATAAAATCGTTTTCTAATCTATTAGTATATACAAACCTTTACCTCTTTCGTATGAGAAAATCTAATTAAACGGCTTAGAAAAACAAGTGGTATGAAACGCTTGCTTTTACTTCGCCGGTTAATTCTTGGACTTGTTCGATTGAACTCTTGTGACAATTTTCGAGTGGGAATCTACAATTTGTTCGTAAATATTTAAGTTAAACAAGTGGTTATGGGACATGAAGCTAAACTCATATATTTACTAGCTTAGTATAATCGACACTTTTTATTGATCGATGATGATCATTTTGTGATTTAGACTAGCGATGTGCGATGTCTATTTGTTTGTTTGGGGATTACAATCCCCTTTTGTGGAACTTCGGTTCAATTTGGCGGGGTAGCGACCCGTGGTCTTCGAGCTGTTTGTGGAGCTTCGGCTCAAAATTTATGGTTAGCGACCATGGAATAGCGTTCCGTTTGTGATACACGTGTTGGCGAGTTTTCATGCTCCCGTTTGTGATAGGCCTCCCCCTTTGTGATTTCTGGATTTCTAATTGATGATTTCTAGAATTTGTGTTTCACCAACGTTTGCGATTGGCATTAATACGTTTGTCAATATTTGTAGTTTGGTGAATAAAATAAAGAATATGATATTCTTTTTGGTGCTTTGAGATTCTTGAGATATTGTATTATTTTGTTGTTGTTTAAATCTTATTTGTCCTGGTATGACATTATTGTTATCATACGTTCTTATTATATCTCTACTTATATCTCATTTCTTTAATGATAATTATAGCTAGACCGATCCGTTTATTATTTTCTTATTAAATAATACTTGGGTCAGACCGAGATGTTACAGGTGCTTCTGCTTGACTCCTTATCTGGGATCATCTTCTGACTTTTGTCTAACTACATTACATTTGTAGTTTTTGTTGTTATACATTTGAGATATAGACTCCATGATGTATACTTATTCTTTTGTGTAGCACTTGTATCTATTATTTTGTGATATTGTGGATCTTATTTGACCACTACTCTGATGTACACTTTTATGTGTTATATTCATAACTGTTTCCGCCTTTGAGATATGAACATCTATGTCTGATTTATGTTATGCTTATTTCTATGTTTTTTCCGAAGGCCTCATAGCCACTGTGTGGTAGCTTTGAGTTTGTATCGGTATGTCGGATTTCCTCTTGAAATGAAATGCATGTTATACTATCTGACATATCGGTGCTCGCACAAGGCAATTTCACGGATGGTCGCTCCTCAACAGCCTTATTCTTCGCGCTAGTTAACGGCATTACTCCGTAGTGTCCTTGGCTAGCGTGAGTATAGAGGTGGGGCGTCACATGGTCGCACCCAATTAGGATATGTTATCACTTTTCTAGATATCCTTGGAAATATATAAACTATGGATATGGTTGTGCATGAAAAAGGGAGTGCTCGATTTTTAAGGGTGGGAACACCCGGGGTGATAACATATTCGGTCTATCCAGGTTAGGGATAGGCCAGTCTTGTGTAGCAGGGGATCCCAGCGAGGTCCTCGGCACATTTTTCTAGAGGTGTACTGTGACGGGCGGTACCCCAGTAGCCCAGTCATTGTATGGGATCCATTCTCCAATACGAGCCTTTACGGTTTTGTTTGTAGAGCCTAGTATGATGGAATCTAATTAATGTAACAATTTCAGCTATTTGGATAAGTATTTGTACTTAGACAATATTATAATATCACTGGTTTTTCTATAAAATGTTTTGGTTATCGTAAGGGAAAAATCCGTCGTGTTTATGTGTGGCGCAGTCTTACGAGATACCTTTGTTTTTCAAAGGATTTTGATAACGTTAATAATTCAAATTGAGTGTGTTTTCTCAAGCTGGTTTTCCAGACTGACTCGAGTGTTAGTTTATTATAATGCTTGGGTAAAACCGAGTATTACAGATTCAGGATAGAAAACTATGGAGCTCAGGAGATAAGCTGGATGACAGAGACGTATTTCCGTACTTGACTTATATTTCCGCTGTATAGGGACAAGTTATTATATCTGTCCAGATTGGTGTATGGATTATTGTACTCTGATGATTGTAAGTATAAAACAGTTACAGATTCTTTTGTAAAAAAATCTGTTATTATATATTATATTTGTTCCGCTGCGACTGTGAGATTCTGTGTTGTTTGTTTTATTTCCTTCTATCTCTTTCTTCTTCTTTACCTTAGTTATTCGCTCTTTCTTATAATTTGGGTTAAACAGGAGTGAATTATTATTAAATCAAAGGGTACGGAACTGTGGGTCGCTACACTTGGTATCAGAGCTGAAGGTTAAGTGAGAACCTTGGCTTTGGTGGGGATTACTCATTAGAGATAGGGTCAGTAGTATCCTAGGATGAGATTGAGTGTATAAATAGATATGAGCATGTATTTGTTAGTGACTATAAATGGTTTTGTATTGTGTTGATTTATCTGTTGAGTGGCATATAAATTCTAGTCGAATAGTGGGATGCCACTAAATCGATATGAGTTTCTAAACACTTAAACACGGTAAACCAACACAGTATTGTTTTGAAGCGGGTGAATGAAATAATTTTGCCCAAACTATATTATGATTTAAAAGAGAATAATTTTCTGAAACATTATTTTAGTGGTGTGTTTGGTTGTTATTATATAACCAAAATAAGATTTAAAAATTTGGAATAGTTATAAAAACCAAATTGGATTGTATAAGGATGAATTATACAAGGAAATAAAAAACTAAAAATGGATTCAAATCAGAATTTGGAAAAAAATTAAATCCTGGAGATTTTTGGAAAGATTTTCCAAAGTATTTTGAAATAAATAATAGTAATATTATTTTGGAGATATTTTAAAAAAAATGGTTTTAAATGAATTTTGGAAGTGATATAGCACTGAACTCACTTCGGTCGCTGGAAAATAATCCTGGTGATGACCGCACAACATCATCAGTAGTCATTTTCGAGTTTCTAAGTGACGAATTGCTTCTGTAGTAAATTAATATGGAGATTTTTCGGTGAAAATAAGTGTTGTTTTGGAAATTCCAAGGGAATTGTTTTGGATAAAATCAGGTTAATTTTGAAATTCAAAGGAAGTGGTTTGTTAAACCAAAAAGAGTATATATATATATATGTATATATATTTGATTTCAAAGTGATTTGAAATATCTACCGGGTGTTTGAATTCTGGAATTTTAATATAAATGTTGGGGAAAACCTTAGAAATAAGTTATGAACTTATAAAGATTGGATGATTTCAATAAGAAAGGAAAGTATGGAATTTGAGTTTTGGGAAATAAATTTTAACTTAAGTAAGTTAAAATAGATTGTGTGAATTGAATTTAACTTAAGGAAAGTTAAATAAATTTATTAGGAATTGAGACAATATTAAACTCGAATGGTGAAATTGCTATATGAATATAAGTAAGGAAGTGGAAAATTTTGAAATTGGAATTGAATTCTTACTTGATTATATTGAACGAATTAAAAAAAAAATTTCTTGGAGAGGAATTTAATTTAGGTATGGTTTTGAAACGATGGTAAAGAAGAACTAAAATTTAAATTAAATTGAATTGATTGGATTAGAAATAATATTGAATTGAAGTAAATATAAATTTTGAGTTGTGAAATATTATATAACCCTAAGGTATAAATCTTGAATGAAATAAAATTTGAGTGAAAATCTGGAATTGTGAATAAATAAATTAGAATAGATTATAAGAATTGAAATTAATTGAATAAAAATATACTTAGGCTATAAATAAATGTATAATCTCGAGTTTAAAAAAAAGTGAATATATTCGAGTATAGAATTGATGGAAATGTGAAAAATAAGTTGTGTGACTTATAAAATTGAAATAGAAAACCCAAAATAAAAATGGTTTGATATTTTGGTGAAGGAAATAAAATCCAAACTTGAATTATAAAATAAATTTAAACTCAAGTAAATTTAATGGAGTAATTTTTGAATAAAAATCTGATAGTGGATACAAAAATGGAGTTTAACTTGGGTGATTAAATTGGATTGTGGATTGGAATTGAAATTAAATATGGAACTTGAGCGAATTAAATAAAATTGGAATGAGTCGAATTAAATAGAAATGGATTGAAATAGTAATGACCTGAGTTACAAATAAATTCAATTTGAGTATAAATAAATTGAATATGGCCTTGATATCATTCAAATGAATTCAAGAATGAATTTGAATATGGATTAACAATTTGAAGTGGATTGAGTGAAAGAACTAATTAAATAAATTAATAAATGGAATGGAATTGATTGAATAAGAATCAATCTAAAATGGAAATGGAATTTGATTGCAAATGGAAAAGAACTTAAGTTGTATGGTTAAAATGATTGAAGTAAATGAATTAACTTAAGTTAATAATCTTGGATAGAAGCTTGGCTTTAATAAATTTATGAAATGGTTCATAAGTAAATTAGCATGGAATCAATTTAAAAAAAATGGATATGAATGCAATGAGAATAGATATGGATGGAATGCAATTGAATTGATTGAGAATCAATTTGAAATGGAATAAAATTGAATATAAATTGATTTGGGAATCAATTTAAAATAGCTATAAGCTTAAGTGGGTATTTATTTAAATGGATATTCCCAAACTGCATGAAAATATCGTCGTTTGACGTAAACTTAGGTAAATAAAATTCTATGAATAAATAGAATGTGAATAAATTGATTTTTAATCAATTTTGGATGGATATGGGTTTGTTTGATATAAAATGAATTGGATGCAAGTAAAGTTGGTTGTAAACCATTTCAGATTGAATAAAATGATATATGGATCGATGGAAAGTAATTAAATTAGTATCTAAACTTATAAATGCTTATGATTATATGTTAGAATTTATTGTTTATGAAATTTATGTGTTTAACTAGTTAATCGATTGAAATGTTAGTAAGTTTTCATGTTTTGGTACTTACGTGTTATAAATTGAGTAAGTACAGTTATATGGAGCTATTTGCTTGATTTTTGGTCGTGCAAACTGCATATAAAATATGCCGCTTGTTTGAAAATGCTAAAATAAGGTACGTTTTCGGATTAAATACCGCAAATTATAAAATATTGATATATATTATGTTTTCTGACTGTGGGGGTCGATGTATATATATTTATCTCTCTTGTCATATTGCAAAAGGCTCTCTGTAAAAGGGAGACTCTGCCAACAATTTTTGGAAATTTAGGATGTTAGAAATTTTTTGTTAACTAGTTGATTTTTGAATTGTAGCCAAAATAAAAAGTTTTTGATTTAGAAATGGAAACTAATGTTTGGTTGGGACTAAAAGATTAGAAAAGTGAATATAGAGTTGTAATAAGTGGGTTTTGACAAATTAATGGGTTTGGAGCGTTTTTCCTACCTTAGCAATTTCGGGGACGAAATTCTTTTAAGGAGGGAGGAATGTAACGACCCGGATTTTTCGACGGTTAATTTTAAATATTTAAATGGTTTTAAATATTGGTTTTAGGATTTTAATTTAGTTAGGAAGTTTTTAAAACTGAAAATTCAAGTGATTTTGCTAATTTTTGAAATCGTCTATTTAATCAACGCGTTAAAATAGTGATCCGAAGCACAGTCTCGAAATTCAACGGAACTAGTTCCATTGGATCCATAATAGTGTATTATTATCGGATTTCAAATTTCGTAGCTTTTGGAGTTACCGTTTGGTCGTATGAAATATAAACACCTAGAAATAATTTAATTGAATTATATTTAAATAGTAGATTTAAAAAGGTATCTTCTCCATACGATCGAATTGGGACTTAGGACTCGTTCCATTGAGTTCAGAATAGCGGTATAACATTATAAAAGCCAGGCGGCACGCCTAAATAGTGGTTCAAAATTGCGAGGTACGTAACGGGATAATTTCAATATTTAAAATTTATAAAATCTAATCAAGGTCAGAATCAGTCAAACTCTACCTTCTGAAAACTCGCCACCCTACCTTCTTTAACATGTAGCCGCCCTTCTGTTTAAATCACGAATATCTTCCTTTCCTCCATTTTAATCGAATCAGTTCAAACGAAATTAAAAAAAGAAAAAGAAAGAAAGGAAACGCTGAGGAAAATAACGTCTCCCTCTTTAAATTGAACAGAACTAATCAAAGAAAAAAATACTGCTGAAATGGGTGAGGAGTGAAGCTTCGCTGCAGTAATTCTTTTAAGGGGTGCAAGCCATTTAGGTGATTGACAACCTGGGTTAAGCCTAAGTTTGGATTTAGGCACTGATTTGGCAAACTAGGAGTGGATTGGAGTTTCTAGGGCAGAGATTTTCCTTGCGGCAGAAGATGAGGCAGAGCGGTGAAGGATTGGTGTCCTCGATAATTGCGTTCGGTCGAGAAAGTAGCTGCAAGTCGTGACTTGTGAAAGGGGTGCGGACCAATGATGCTTGTTACAGTCGAGAAGAGGAGGCGAAGCATGATTCATTGGTGGCGTCGTTTGAATGGATAGATGGTCGGAGAGGGAGGGCTTGGCG
Source organism: Allium fistulosum (assembly GCA_030737815.1). Classification (NCBI taxonomy): domain Eukaryota; kingdom Viridiplantae; phylum Streptophyta; class Magnoliopsida; order Asparagales; family Amaryllidaceae; genus Allium; species Allium fistulosum. The sequence continues at coordinate 75,379,929 of CM060908.1, read as the reverse complement.
GTCAACGGTCGGTCAAGGAAGGAGAGTGTTTGCCTGTGAGCGGGATTTCTTTAGTTTAGGAAGAAGAGTGGATGGGCCGAGCTGGGTTTCATTTGGGTAATGTGTGGAATTTTAATTTGAAATGAACTAAACTAATTTCACAATATGAATTGAAAGCTTATAAATATTGTAACTTGATCATTCTACGTCAGAATTGAACGCGGTTTGTCGCGTCGAGTCCATAACGACGAAATTTATGCATATGAATTTGGTTGAAGTCGATTGGAGCTGGCATAAATTCATGTTAAAATTTGAACGGCTATTCGATTTTTATTCAACCGAAACGCTTCGATGATTACTAAAATCAAGGTGAGTTAGTCTCACTCTTTTTGGATAGCTGGTTAAGTTATAGAAATTAAAATTAAATATTGGTTGACTGGATGAATTTATATATTTATCAATTGGATGATATATTATAAATATATAGTAGTAAATATATTAGTAGTTGGATATATTTCCCGCCGTTGGAGCGGATCAGACCCTATGCGCCCCGCATAATAGCGGATGACCCTATATACCGCGATATTCCCCTCGAAGTAGGATTGGTATTTTTATATTGTATTAACATTTGTGGATTCAGAAAAACAGGTTGGAGGGATCCAACTAGATTCCTCAAAATGTTGAATTTAATTTCATATATTGTGATATATGGTTTGTGTAGAATAATATATTATAGATTATTGTAGTGATTGGAGTTATTGGATGCTATTGTAGCACTGGACTGAACTTTGAAATTTTAAATAACATAAATATTTTTTATTTTAAATTAAGGAGTTAAAGGGAATTTTTGATATAAAAATATTTATATTGGAATTGGGGTTATTTTAAATAAAATGAGTTAGGAAAATATATTTGATTTTTGGTTATACTTAACTATTGTGAATTATTTAATAGAGATTTCTAAAAGTGAATTTTATATTAAATTTTTTTTATAAATGATATTCTGGAAATATAAAAAGGAGTTGAAATCGATATTTCAAAATAGATTGGAAGTTATAAATGGGATTTATAAAGGAATGGATTTACAAAAAAATGGAATTTTATAACACGAGATTTGTTTTATAAAAAGTGAAACTCAAAGGAGTTATAAAATTTATAAACGATGTTTATAAATAAGGGAAATCGATATCAGATGATAGATTGGGAATATAAATTTACAAGAAAAATTTATATTAGAATATGGAAATATGGTGAGAAAAATAGTGGATACAATTTTTGAAAGTGAAAATGGTTAAGGAGATCAAAATGGAAGTGATGTGATGTGATTCGAGAGGAATGTATTAAATTGAATTGATTATTGAGGTTTTAAAAATATAGTTTTAATTTTAAGAAGTTAAGTTTGCTTTTAAAAGGAAAATTTTGTTATTTAAAACTATGAAATTTTAAACTAGTTAGGATTGAAATACTTCGGTAAGTAGATTTTCAAATAATAATTATTTATTTTAGTAAATTCTAACTTCTAAAATCAGCCTTGAAAATTTATCTGTTTATCTAAAAATAAGTTATTGATGTTATAAAAGTGTTTTCGATATTTAAAAAAAATTACTTGAACATGTTTCAAAAATAAATTATTATTCTTTTAAATACTTATTTTATTTATATATATATATAGAGTGTTTGCACAAAAAATGGACAAACACCTCAAAGTTGTATGATTTAGTAGATCTTATGTTGTTCTTAGCGATTTGAGTGATTTATGCAAATATATGAAAAGCAGGGGCTAAACTGTTAAAAGACACGCAAATTTATAGTGGTTCATCCAGAATGTGCCTACGTCCACTTTATATGTTATTTCTCTTCTCTTGTTTTGATTACAAGTACAAATCTTTGATACCAGTAAAAGAAAGTTGTTTGAAAGTTCCTTCCGTGCTTGAGCTCTCCAACTTGTCCCCATTGTTGTACCCCTGTCCCTCTATTTATAGAGTGAGGCTGGGGGTAGGGGTCATGGATGTATATAACAGCTGGTGGGCCTGGGCTGACGCGACCTGGCCTGGTATTATTGGCCCGGAAGGAGTTGGTCTCCGGTAGGAGCATGGTCCGGTAGGTTGGTTCGGAATGTCTTGGTCCGGTAGATGCTTGGTCCGGTAGATGGTGGGAGGAGCTTGGTCCGGTAGATGCTTGGTCCGGTAGATGGTGGGAGGAGCTTGGTTCGGTAGATGCTTGGTCCAGTAGATGGTGGGAGGAGCTTGGTTCGGCATTGCTTGGAGATGGAGTTGGTTCGGCATTGCTTGGAGATGGAGTTGGTTCGGCATTGCTTGGAGAGGGAGTTGGTTCGGCATTGCTTGGAGATGGAGTTGGTTCGGTGATCGTGGGATGGAGCTTGGTTCGGTGGCAAGGTCGAAATACACCCAACACTTGCCCCCCAAAGCAGGTTATGTGCCAGCACATGGCGTGCTTTGTTTCTCCTTTGAATAGTCACATCCGGTTCCAGACGCCGAATCGGTTGGTTCGGTTGTCCCGGTATGTCTATAAATATGGGCTTCGTGTTACTGCTTACCCTTCATCGTTTGAAGAGCCGAACCAGTAGAGTACCGAATCAACTAGGGTGCCGAATCTCGTTAGTGCCGAACTTCGTTAGTGCCGAACTTCGCTAGTGCCGAATCAACACAGGTGCCGAATCAGGTAAGATCTTATCTGCCGAATGACTTCATAAGTTTTGAACTACCGGATGAACTTGAAGTTTTTGTATTACCGAATGACCTCATATCCTGGGCTACCGAATGAAATCGGGTGTCGTGATTGCCGGACGAGTTTTAGGTGCCAGATGAGTCTTTGTATTTGGAATGTCGAATGAACCTTGAGACTCTGAATACCGAATGAATTTTAACCCTTACCTTATCGGATGACAATAGGAATTTGGGCATTTTGACTTTATGAGTGAAATTTCATATTACACACATACTTGTTTACATCCTCTGTTCTAACAATGTGTTTTTCCGGTGTTGCAGATAATGTCTCGTAAAGCGGAAACTCGATCAGACAAAAAGAAATCCGGGGGCGAAGGAGGTTCCTCTGCCGTGCCCCCAGCTCAGCCGAATCCAGAACGTCACGGATCTGCCCCGAGATCACTAGTGGACGGGTACGGCCCACAGGAGCTCCTGAACTCCCCGCCCGATTGCTTTCCTAGCTCCCTCAAGGAGGAGCAGCTTGATGTCATCTCCCGTTCTTTCGGAATTGATAGGGCGCACTTGCTGTTGCCAGGGAGAGAAGTTATGCCATACGACCCTCCTGAAGGGTACTTTGCCTACAGCAGATACCACTGTATGTGTGGTGCCATTCCTCCTCTTAACGCTTGGGTAGCCAGCTTCCTCACATATCTAAAGGTGGCCCCATTCCAGCTTCAACCCAACTCCTATGCTATACTGGTGAGCCTCTTCGTCATTTTCCAGAGGAAGTATGGTCGTGCTCCTTCCAACCGGGAGATCCGGTACTTATATAACCTGAGGGGCTATAAGAAGGGGTCCCCATACATAAGCTTGGAGTCAGGTGTAACCTTCAAGCCGGTCTTGGATCTGTATTCCAAATTCAGTATGTTCAAGAAGGAGTGGTTCTTCGTCAGAGACGACTCTGTTTCTATTCGTCGTTTTACTTCTGGATGTAAGTTGATGCTTTATTTATAATTTCCATTCTGGCTGCGATGCTTCTCCTCATACATTTTCATTTTTCGCTAGCGACATGTGGCTTTGCAGTTGTGGAGACTGATCGCCTGGTTCAGATGGCGGTTGAGATAGAAGCTATTCTCGGGAGATATAGGTCATCTGCCTACCTGATCAGAAACACGACCCTTCTGGAGTATAACTTAATTCTTCCACAGCAGTCAGTAGTCAAGCTGAGGGAAACGATGGAGGAGAGGGCGGCTGCTCAGGCTAAGGGAAGTGTCACGGTAGAGAGTAGCAAGAGGAGACCTTTCACAAAACCTCCAGCCGTCGGAGGTAAGAAACTTAAGAAGTCGGACGGTCCCTCCCCTAGCAATTGTCCACTTACTCAGGAGGAGGAAGACGTAGAGGAGGAAAGAGGTGAGGGTGGAGGTGACCGGGAAGGTGGCGATGGTGGTGATGGCATCGGGGCCCTGCTTCCTGGGCAAGCAGGCGGGATTCAGGAGTGGACGGATGATGTATTCCACCAAGCTTTTGAGGGGCTGGACGGGGAACCGGCTTTGATAGAGAAAACTGGGAAAGCTGACAAGGCTAGGACTGGTGCAAGCGAGCCTCCTCAGACTATTCCAGCCAAGGTGGCTCCGACGACTCAAGGTGAACTTTTGACTCCTACGGGCTCCATTTATGATAGGGACTTATGAATATTTTATGACCCGCTCCCGTCCTGGAATGAAATCAAGGACTTATTGCAGTATCCTACTCCTCCCCACGGTTTGTACAACCTCAGATGTGTTTCCTTTCTTTTTACCTTTTAATTTCCCGTGTTTTCTCGAATTATAGATCAATGCATGCTTGTGATACTTTTTCTTCATATCAGGAGTAGGCAAAACGGCCAAGGCCTCAGATCTTCGGCACAGGCTTGAACAGTACAAGCTCTCCAAAGCTTCCGCCAAGCCGAAGCCTTCGGCCCACCGTTCCGGGGATGTAGTCGGCTACCGTCCTCTTCTCGGGGTTATTGACGAGGGCATTAAAAAGAGAAAGAGAAGCCATCCCTTATCTGATTCTTCACTTGGTCCTCAGCCTCTAGTTCAGCCTCTTCATGATATCACGGCGGAGGATACTGAGTTCGTACTTTCTCCGCACCCGTCTGAAAATCCTACCGTCACTCAGATTGATCGTCCTGACTTGGCTCGGAATCCATTTGCGGGTCATCCTGACTTGGGTCCAAGTTCCCATGATATTATCTTTGACGAAGTTACTGGTGAGCACCTTCTTCCCCGCAATCCCATGGTACGGGTGCTTGATGAGGCTAAGTCCTTAGATCTCGATCTACTTACTACTCGGGTAGTCACCATGGGAGACGAGGCCAAGGCTAATATTGATCGGGTGGCGGAGGAGACTAGGAAGCTGATGGGGCATCATGCCCGGCTGGTTAAGGCTGGAGAGGAGATTGGGAGTGCCAACATCCGACTAAGATTGATGGTTTCGGACCAGGCCAAACAGCTCGCTGATCAGGCCATTCAGATTTCTCAGCATGAGGCTGCCTCCGGGCGGTTGTGGAAGGCTATGGAGGAGGCTAGTAAGGCGGAACTATGGAAGATGGAGGCTGCCTGCAAGGAGCAGATAAATATGGCAATCTAGACAGTAGATGAGGTTCGGAGGGAGGATCTTGAGCGGGTAGAGGAGCTGTCGGGGAAGCTTGAAGCCGCAGAGCTTGCTCAGGTTAGGCTGAAGGAGGAGATGGAGGCGATGCGGAAATCCCTTCAGGCTGACTGCTCGAGATACCGTTTGGAGAGAGAAGGTGCTGTTGGAAGGTTGTCGGCTTCCGAGGCCCGGATGAGGGAGTTTGAGGAGAATGAGGGGATGATGGATGAAATGCTTCAGGATATGTACTTCCGAACTTGGAAGCAGGGCAACCTATCCTGGATGGATGATTATCCTAGGGTCATGGCTAAGATTTATCTTCGGGCTCTGGAGGAAGCTAAGGCGGATGCGGATAAAGAAGGTGGTGTGGCCTTCAGCATGGATGTGGTCACTGCCCAGTTTACCAAGGAGGAGAAGGTGGCGGTGAAGGAGGGTATGCGGTTGCTTGCTGCTGAGGAGGCAGGTGTGCAAGTAGAGGATGACGACCAGGATAGTCAAGAAGCAGGTGCTGGTAAGTCTTCCTTTTTAGTCTCTCCATTAACTTTGGTTGCTTATCACTAATGAATCCTTTCTCTGACTGGACAGGTGGTCAACAAGACAAGGATAAAACTCCAATGCAGCCGGCCCCTTGATCAGACTTGGAAAATTCTTTTTGTAGACTTGACATGGCCGTATACGTTAGTCTTAAAACAGTAGAGTAACTTTTAAGTTGTAATTCTTTTGCTACTTGTAATAAATAGCTCTATTCTTGATGTGTAATTCTTTAACTTAAGCTGATTTTGTCGTCTTCCGAATGTTTGTTGCTATTTTGACATGTCGTATGAGAAATATAGCTATGCATATTTTTGTAATTGAATTGTGTTTGATGTCAGGTTCTGGTTTTAAAACATAATTTCATGACTTGTAATATTAGCGTGTGGTGAGAACAAATTATAGTCATGTATTTGTACACAAAAGAGGAAAATACCGCCTTTCATGTTTTAATCGTAGATGGCAGTTTTGGATATCTTGTATGATCGAGCATGGAATGCAGTCGAGTGCCTTGCCATCCAATCGTGAGTCCCTACACCCATTGGCTAGTATCTCCTACTCTGCATCCTGTACTTTAGGGACTGTTATAGAGGATAGGAGAAAAGCTTTTTAAGTAAAATTGAAATATGTGAAAAAGTAAAACTTCCAATCACGGAAGGCCTTCGATGTGCTTAAGTTCGTGGCAAACGGGTTTTGTAGTCACTTTCCCTAGCTGTGGGTCTTGGAGACATTTGTCACCCATCTTACGCCTCCGCGGGGAGTTAATTCTTTTTTACCACAGCCGCACTTAAGACACATTGGAGCCGAGATCGCGCACAATAACTACCCGGGCCATTATGGCCCGTAATCGTGGGTATTATTCGATTTACTGTGGCCGGCTAGCGTGGGTGCCGATCGTCAACTGTGAACTTCCCCTGGCTGGCCACACCTTATGTTGGGGCTTATAGTCGGTTCACAGTTGCCGGCGAGCCTAACGCCGTAATGAGCTGCCTCGGCTATAGTCGGCCTTCTCGGTGGCTTATAATCGGCTCATTACAGTTGGCTTTAAGGGCCGTCGCGAGCAATGAGTTAACCCGCAGCAGAGGGATGCTGGAGCAAAAGTGTCTCATTGGCGAGGGCATAGATTCGCATAGTACCTGTTAGGTTATGCCCAGGTGAAGTTGCACCGTGGAGTGCTTTGAGTAGAAATGCTATACGCCTAGGATTTTGTTCAACAGAAAAGGATAAAGTTAACAAGTAGCCAAGATATAAAGGAACAAGTTAAAAAAAAAGAGACAGTTTTTTTAAAGTGGTTCGGCATGAAAAGGCCTACGTCCACTGATTCTCTTTGTTAATTCACTTCATATGGGCAGTACAAGTTAAGAAAAGTATCGACGGAGGTGCTGGATGTTCCATGCCCTCTGGAACACCTCTCCGTCCACTGTTGACAAAATATAAGCTCCATTGTGGAGATCTTTATGAATTACATATGGTCCATCCCAGATGGGGTCTAGTGCTCCGGGGCGAGGGAAGATTCGCTTGAGGACAAGATCCCCTTCTTGTAAGGTACGATGCTTGACTTTGGAGTTGTACTGCGCTGCCACTTTCTGCTTGTGGGCTGCTGTTTTAAGGACTGCATCATTTCTTCTCTCCTTGACTAGATCCAAAGACATGTGGAGGAGCTCTTCATTCTCTTCCGGGTTATAGTGGATCCTACGGTGGGAAGACACAATGGTTTCAACTGGGAGCATAGCCTCCGATCCGTATGCCAAAGAGAAAGGAGTGTGCCCCGTTGATGTTCTGAAAGATGTGCGGTAGGCCCACAATGCCGTAGGGAGTTCATCCACCCAAGCACCCTTTGACTTTTCGAGCTTCTTTTTTATCAGAGTTTTTAGAATTTTGTTGACTGCTTCGACTTGTCCGTTTGCCTGGGGATATGCTACGGATGAGAAGCTATTATGAATTCCGTGCTTTCGGCACCAGTTGGCGAATTCCTCGCTGTCAAACTGAAGTCCATTGTCTGATATGATTTTGAGTGGGACTCCATACCTGCACAGAACATTTTTGATCAAGAAGTTAATAAATTTTGCTGAAGATACTTTATTCAGAGGTTCCGTGTAACGACCCTGAATTTTGAACAATTTAAATTGAGAATATTTAATTAATTTCAAATATTTGAAACGATGATTTGACTTGAATTTCAAATTATCAGAATGAATTGGCGATTTAGTTTTTGAAATTTAATCTATTGAAAGTTGAATAAAATTTGAATCTTCAATTTTAAGCCGGTTAAAAATAATTTAAAGGCTTAGAAAATTCATATTGATAATACTGGAGATAATAGAAGCTTCAGAATTGATTTTAAAAGCGATTTGTTCAATTTTGAAATTGTATCGTTTGAATTGAATTTAAAAATAGCCTTCCGAGGCACAATCTCGGAATTTGACGAAACCAATTTCATTGGGACCGTAATATTGAATTATTACCGGATTTCAATTTTCGTATTTATCGGGATTGTTTTGTGAATACACGGCGTATAAATGCGTATAAAATTTAATTGAATTCAATTTGAATTTCTGTAATAACCGGGATTTTTGCATCGATTAGATATCATCGTTAAACGATTTCTCTGCTAGTTAATTGCTTATAGGAGCTTCGATTCGAATTGGAATTCGTTTAATAAAAATTGTTGTTGGAATTTTTGAATCGGTTAGAATCCTTTTGGAAGAAAACAAGAAAAAAATTGTTAAAGGGTTTTGGGCTTTAAAATTTTATCTCGGCCCATTCATTTCGTTTAAAACACTATACCCGATCCCTTTCTCATTTCATTCACAAATCCTAAACCTAAATCGAAGAAAAGAAAATTAATGGCGGCTTCGTTTCCTTCATTTTCAGCTACTCCTTAAATCATGCCTTAAGCAATGCCGAGAATCACGATTTCTTTTCCCCTTTTCTTCTGCTAAAACACGTCGCACCCCCCTTCCCTCTTCAGATCGAACAAACGAAAGAAAAAAAGAAAAAAAATGGCGACGTTGTGATTTGGGGCTTCGGCGTTTGTTCAATTTTCTTCGGCTTCGCTCGTCTTCAACTAGGGCGATCAATCTCCGTTCATCTTTGCTTCGATCTGCGCTCCGTTCTAAAGTGAGTAATTTATTTACTCACATCTATTTCAAATCATAAGTTTGTAGGATTTAATGTTTTGATTTTCGTTCGTCTGATTGTTTCAAAATTATTGCTTTGGGCCGTTCGATTATTGTTGGATGTTGAGATGATTTTTTTTGAATACTTCAAATCACGTATATTTTTGTTACTAGATTCCCACGTCATTGAAATTTAACTCGTGATTTTCTGACTTGTTCATCTTTGTACATGATTGCCACGGCTTTGGTTTCGATTACTTGGTCATCACGTTGTTGAAGTCTGACTTGTTCAGTTTTTGGTTTACTTCGACTTTCTAGACATTGTGAGCTTCGTCTCTGACCATCTTCTCTGCCATTTGAGTTTATCTGTTGTAATCCCTTTGCCTCTGAGTACCCATACATCTCTGACCATCTTTTCTGGTTGATTTACTCTGAACTTCAGTTGTACTTGCTTTGAGATGCTTACCAGCTTGTTTCAATGTTGTAGTCTTTGTGTTACATGTGATCTCTGTTTGACCTGTACACTGTCCTGTACATGTAGTTAGTTGTAGTGTATCATCACTTATTTGTTGTTCATTGTTATTGATTTGGGTTGATTAATTTCTTCGAGTCACTACAGCTTCACAGAAGTTGTATTACTATGTTAATGATGTTTTGAGTACTGGGTTTAAGTCATGCTTCTTTGTTTCGACCAGTTCACTATCTTGATTCATTTGTTCTTCATTTTGGTTGGTCTGGTCATTGCTTGATGTGCATTGAGTCTGCCCATGTATATAGTTATGTAGCTTGAGTTGAATTCAATTTGCCTGACATTTGGTCTGTAGTTTGCATTGTTGCAGTTGCCTTTGTGTACATGATATATTGTGTAGTCTGGTCTGTAGTGGGTCTCAAGTTCTTTGGTTGGTCTGCATCCATTGTTGTTGTAGATGTCCTTTGTATTCACTGACTCCGGTCAGTAGCTTGTGGCTTGTTCATGTGATTCCCTGTGCACATCGATGTTTTTTTATGTCTCCTAGAATCACTTGTTTTCGAGACCATTCTAGTTGCATTGTGATATTTGTTGAGTCTGCATTCTTGTTGTCCAGACTTGACACTCTTGACCATTTGTTCATCACTGGTCTTTGCATTACCTTCTGCATTCATTCCAAATATTGTGATATTAGTTTATTTCATTGTGGCATTGTGAAGCTATCTTGTTGCCTTTGATACTACATGTAGTACTGCATTTCATATGCTTGTAAAACGTCTTGTAGTCCCTTGTTTAATCTGTCCAGTTTTGGTTGAGTATTTTTTGTGTTGAATCTGATTTTGATTTGACTTGGTGTACTCGAGTTGGCGAGGCAGTGCACGTTAGCGTGTACTGCAGCCACACATTTGTCGTTGGCGAGGCCGTGCACGTTAGCGTGTGCTGCAGCCACTCAGTGTAAAATTTTAAATTGATTTAGTCGATTTGATAAATTGTTTATTTATCTCTGTTGATTATTTAAATCTGCTGATTTATTGTTTAACACTGTTTAGTGTTAAAATTTTCGTTATCCGGTTTCTTTGTTTAAAGAGTCGGATAGACGGGAATTATTATGACTGTCGTCTATTTAAATTATTACTGCTTATATGCACTAAAAACTGGTTTGAATTAGACTGACCTGTGTATTATTTTCTTTTGAATATAATACTCGGGTCAGACCGAGTATTTTTACAGCTTGAAGATTTTCGAGCAGCGAAGTTAGAGAGAGAGAGTAAAGAATCATTTTTAGTTTCAGAAGAAAATTGTATTTTAAGATATTCCGCTGTATCAGTATTAAAAATTGTATAAACTTTGATGTATTCTAAAAAGATTTATAGTAATGAAATAAATTCTCATTTGTTTTAATTGATTGTTATTATCTGTGTTTCTATGGCTGATTCTGTTTAAACCTTATAAACTAAATAACAATTCGTCTTTTTGAACGTTTTTAGTTGGTTTAATTACCGACTGGAGACGGTCAGAAGGGGGAATGTTACATTCCGCTTCCACCCATTTGGTGAAATAATCAACTGCCACTATGGCATATTTGGCCCCGCCTCGGCCCATCGGCAGCTCGCCGATTAAGTCAATTCCCCATATTGCGAAGGGCCAAGGGCTGGTCATTTGGGTAATCTCAGTTGTTGGTAGCCGTGGGATCTTAGCAAATTTTTGGCATCTGTCACACTTCTTGACGAAATCTAAGGCGTCCCTGCTTAAGGTGGGCCAGAAATATCCGTATCGGAGTATCTTTTTTGCTAATGTTTGCCCTCCGGTGTGATCTCCGCAGCTCCCCTGATGGATGTTGGATAAGATTTCCTTGGCTTCTCTCCCAGCGACACACCTTAATAACGGGTTAGAGAATCCGCGCCGATAGAGGATGTCTTCTTGTATTGTGTAGCGGGATGCTTTCCTCAAGATTTTCTTGACTTCGTTACGCCCGTTGGGTAGAGTGCCACTTTGTAGGTAGTCTCGGATGGGAGTCATCCAAGTTGCTTCTTCGGTTGCAGCTATTAGATTCACTTGCTCAAAACTTGGGGCCAGTTGCTTTGAGATGGTTACTGCCCCGAAGATGGTGATGTCTCTCACACTTGCTTGCTTTGCCAATTCGTCGGCCTCTCGGTTCTCCTCCCGAGGGATGTGTTTGACTAAGTAGTGGTCCAATCGGCTGAGAAGTAACTTGGTCTTCTTTAGATATGCTATGAGTCGTTCTTCTCGAGCTTGGAATTCTCCTAGTATTTGATTAACAATAAGTTGAGAATCGCTGTGAAGGCACAAAGAATTGGCTCCGATTTCTATGGCAATTTCTAGTCCAGCTATCAATGCTTCATATTCTGCATCGTTGTTGGTGGCAGCGAACTCCAACCTTATAGCATAGTGCAGTTTGTTTCCCCTGGGAGTGATTATTACCACACCTGCCCCCGAGCCTTGTTCGTTTGATGCACCATCCACAAAGAGATTCCACTTGATATCTTCTGCTATTTCCAATTTCTCCTTATCTTCGTTGGTAGTGAATTCTGCAATGAAATCAGCCATGGCTTGTCCCTTGATGGCGGTGCGAGGGTGATAGGTGATATCATACTGACTTAGTTCAATGCACCATTTAAGTAGTCGCCCAGAAGTGTCGGGACGATGGAGTACCTGCCTCAGTGGTTGATCAGTCAGAACTTTGATGGAATGGGACTGGAAGTAGTGACGCAGCTTTCGTGATGTGATTAGTAAACAGTATGCTAGCTTCTCAAGTTTAGGATATCTGACTTCTGCCCCAGTAAACCTTTTGCTGACAAAGCAAACTGGCCGCTGCGTGCGGTTGTCTTCCCTTACCAAGGCAGCGCTTAGGGCATGAGATGACACAACAAGGTATATGTATAATTCTTCGCCTTCGCTTGGAGTCGAGAGTACCGGTGGTTTCTGGAGGTGTTCGATTAGATTAAGGAAAGTGGTTAAGCATTCGTCAGTCCATTCGAACTTTCCTTTGTCTTTCTTTAGAGCTTCGAAAAAGGGGACGCACTTGTCCGTTGCCTTGGAGATGAATCGGCTTAGGGCGGCCACTTTTCCATTTAGGCTTTCCAATTCCTTTCGGGTGGAAGGTATCTTGATATCCCTTAGCGCTCGGACTTGTTCAGGGTTTGCTTCTATCCCTTTGGCATGAACGATGAATCCTAAGAACTTTCCTGATGACACTCCGAAGGAGCATTTTAGTGGATTCAACTTCGTTCCATATTGTCGAAGTACTTGAAACATCTTGCCTAGGTGGCTTACGTGATCTTTGGCTTTCCTTGACTTTACCAGCATGTCATCCACATATACTTCCATAGTTTGTCCTATTAGCCCTGCAAACATCTTGTTGACGAGGCGCTGGTAGGTGGCTCTTGCATTTTTAAGTCCGAAAGGCATTACCTTATAGCAGTATAAACCTCGGTCGGTGATGAAACTAGTGTGGTCTTGGTCGGGAGCATGCATAGGAATTTGGTTATATCCTGAGTATGCATCCATAAAAGATAGGAGTTCGTGCCCGGTTGTGCTGTCTACAAGTTGGTCGATTCTGGGAAGTGGGAAGCAATCCTTTGGACAGGCGTCGTTTAGGTTGGAAAAGTCAATGCAGGCCCGCCACTTCCCATTAGCCTTTTTTACCAGCACCGGGTTGGCGATCCATTCCGGGTATATAGCTTCTCGTATGAAGTCATTGGCGAGTAGATTTTTTACTTCTTCATCGAGGGCTTCTGATCGCTCTTCCCCATACTTCTCTTTCTTTGTTTTACAGGCGCCTTGGTAGGATCAATGTTTAATACGTGGCATGCTATGTCGGGGGAGATTCCGGTCATGTCAGCGTGTGACCAAGCGAATACATCCAAGTTGTGGCGGAGAAAATCGATGAGTTCTTCCTTCAATTCGGCTTTTAGTTGGGACCCAATTTTCAATAGTCTACTTGAGTCGTGCTTGTCTACAGATATAAATTCCATAGCCTCTGCAGGCTCGGCGGTGGCCTCCTCCTCTTTGTCCCTAGGGTCTAATTCATTGAAAGGGTCGCTGGTATATCGAAGAGGAGGGGCTTTCTTTAGTTGCTATGCTTCTAGACTTTTTGTGCAGAGGGCAATCTCTACACCCTTCCCTTTATCCTTCCTGTGGTTGTTGCGAAGTTTAGTCATATAGCAGTCTCGAGCAACGTCCTGGTCTCCTTCCACTTCCCCTACTCCATTGTCTGTTGGAAATTTCATCTTTAGGCACCATGGGGCTAAGACAATTTGGAAGTCAGACAAGGATGGCCTTCCTAAGAAGGCGTTGTAGGCCGACTGGTTTTCTATTAGCACAAACGTCTGTTTCCGTACAGCGGAGCGGGGATGGCTTCCAATCTCAACAAAGAGGTCCAGTTGCCCGAGGGGCATTTTCGCATCTCCAGTGAAGCCGTGTAGTGGTTTATCGCAGGGAGATACATCCTTCATTGATAGCTTCATTTTGTCGAATGCGTGTTTGAACAGGATGTTTACTGAGCTTCCAGTGTCTACCAGGATTCGGTAAACTTCGGCGGGACCAAGTTGGGCAGAGATGACCATGGGATCCATGTGAGGGTACTGCCTTCCTTTTAGGTCACGCTTACCGAATGTGATGTCATCACTTTCTTTCCGCTTCGGGTGGCGTTCTTCTATAACCGAATTGACATAGTCTTTATTGTCTCTAAGCGACTTTCCGTACCTTTCCATCTCTTTCCAGCTTCTGTCTGCGATGTGTGGCCCTCCTGAGATGGTATGGACCACTATCTTTTCTTGACTAGAGCTGCTAGCGTTGCGGTTTCCTCTGTCGGCCCTTGGTGAGGGTAGCCTTGGGTTTTCATTGGCAGGAGTTGGGGTCCTGTCCTGACCTTTTACATAACGTTCCAGTTTCTTTCTTCTGATGTGTTCCTCAATCAGATCTCGGAAATGATGGCATTCGTTGGTATCGTGCCCGTGAGATTCGTGGAAGCGGCAGAACTTTCCAGACTTCTGTGCGTTATCTGATTCCTTCTTGTATGGTGGGCGTTTGTATCTAACTTCGCCTTGGGTGGCAAGGAAGATATTTTCGACGGTCTCGTTCAAAGGAGTGTAAGTGTCGAATCTTGGTCCTGGCCGATATAGGCGCTTTTCTCCCTTCTTGCCCCCAGCATTGTCTCTGGAATCATTTCTTCGAACGTCCCTTGCCACAGCAGGGGCGTTGCCATGGGTTGTCTTATTTTGCTGTCCTGACTGCCCCTCAACAGCAGCATCCTCAAGCCTCATGTATTTCCCGGCTTCATGGAAGAAATCGGGTAAAGTAGCTGGTTTTTATTTTGTCAACCTTCTAGCAAATTTAGTGTCCGGATGCACACCACTGCAGAGGGCCATTAGGATAAGCTTCTCATCGGCATCTTGGACTGCGGCTGCTGCGGCGTTGAATCTGGTTAGGTATTGCTGCAGCTTCTCTCCAGGTTTCTGTTTGACGTTGGATAAGGAATAAGCGTCCTTAGGTTGCTCCACATGAATGCGGAACTGACTGATAAATTTTTCTTTCAACATCTCCCACGAGCTGATAGATCCCTGGGGTAGATGACAGAACCAGGAGGTAGCAAGATCTGCTAAGAAGAGCGGAAAGCATTTACACAGTACTGCCTCTGTCGCCCCACTCATGAGCATATGCTGCGTGTACCTCTGTAAGTGTACAACGGGATCGGAGGTTCCTTTGTAGGGTTCCATTGTTGGCATCTTCCATTCTCGGGGGGTGATAGCAATTTCGATATTGCGGGCGAAAGGGCTGGTTACCCTAGCGCCTATCCCTCGATCTCTTTGCTCCCGTTGGACACACTCTCTGAATAAGCGTGCCATCCTTTCATCAGAACTTGGAGCAGATAGAAATGAGTTTGGTTCTGTTCTGTGGGATTGATTCCGTCCAGATGACCTGTAGGGATGGTATCGTCTATCATTCCTCATATTTTCCAGTGGCTGCCTTTGATCTTCTGGGAGCATGCTCGGGTGAGCTACAGTTGGCCCTTGCCTTGATCTCCCCCTGCTGGGTTATGATCTTAGCACTTCCTCGGGTCCAACTTCGGGCTGGACTCTAGCTCGACCCCGTTCACTGGCGTTTCTGTGGTTAGGCAGCATGACAGGCTCAGCTACAGTTGACCTTCGCCCGGTACCTCCCCCGTTGGGTTCGGTACCAAACGTTTCCTCAGGCCTAACTTCGGGCTGTGCTCGGTCTCGGCTCCTACCATGGCTACTTCTGCCGTTAGCTCCTTCGAAGAAGGAAGATCTTTGTTGTCTCTGAGATCCTCCAGACTGGGACTCGCCCTATGATTCAGTGTTGCGGTTGGATTCTTCAGCGTCCCTTAAGCGTGACATGAGATGGTCCACCAAGGCTTCCTGCTGGGACGTGAAGCGGTTAGTTACTTCAACCACAACTCTGTCCAGATCTGCCCTAGTAATTGCTGTAGGCTGTTCTGTGGCAGGAGTGGTTGGGTTAGCCTGTTCTTCATTTGTTACTGTTGCTGGAGGAGGACGATTTACTTGATTCGTGACAGCTGGATCTGGAAGACTGCTGGATGCGATGTTTTTTCCTTTGTTAACATCTTTTCTCTGTTTGGGAGGCATGTTTTCCAAGTAGCGAACGATGCTGTTAGGAAAGCTGTTAAGTGGATGAAGCTGAAGCTTCGAGCTTCTCCGTTCTCAGTGAAAGCACCAAAAATGTTTGCACAAAAAATGGACAAACACCTCCAAGTTGTATGATTTAGTAGATCTTATGTTGTTCTTAACGATTTGAGTGATTTATGCAAATATATGAAAAGCAGGGGCTAAACTGTAAAAAGACACGCAAATTTATAGTGTTTCAGCCAGAATGTGCCTACGTCCACTTTATATTTTATTTCTCTTCTCTTGTTTTGATTATAAGTACAAAGCTTTGATACCAGTAAAAGAAAGTTGTTTGAAAGTTCTTTCCGTGCTTGAGCTCTCTAACTTGTCCCCATTGTTGTCCCCTGCCCCTCTATTTATAGAGTGAGGCTGGGGGTAGGGGTCATGGATGTATATAACAGCTGGTGGGCCTGGGCTGACGCGACCTGGCCTGGTATTATTGGCCCGGAAGGAGTTGGTCTCCGGTAGGAGCATGGTCCGGTAGGTTGGTTTGGAATGTCTTGGTCCGGTAGATGCTTGGTCCGTTAGATGGTGGGAGGAGCTTGGTCCGGTAGATGGTGGGAGGAGCTTGGTTCGGTAGATGCTTGGTCCGGTGGATGGTGGGAGGAGCTTGGTTCGGCATTGCTTGGAGATGGAGTTGGTTCGGCATTGCTTGGAGATGGAGTTGGTTCGGCATTGCTTGGAGAGGGAGTTGGTTCGGCATTGCTTGGAGATGGAGTTGGTTCGGTGATCGTGGGATGGAGCTTGGTTCGGTGGCAAGGTCGAAATACACCCAACATAGAGTTTTGAAGTGATTGAAAATTTTATTTATAAATTCTCTCGAGATTCGTAAATGGGGCTTATAAATGGAAATGATTTTGAGGGAAGAAATTTTATAAGGGATTTGGAGGAAATGGAATTTCAAATTTTTAAATATGGGAACTTCGAAAATGAAATCTGAATTCATAAAAGAAGTTTTAAATTGTTTCAATGGGTTATAAATAGGTATACTCGGTTTGGAAATTGAAAAAGGGAATTTATTAGTGATTCCGAAGACTTATGAGATAAGTTACAAAATATTCTATTAAGTATTGATATTTGAAAAGATTAGGAAATAAGACTTATAATGTTTTCCTAAGTATAAAAATGGAAATTTGATAGTATTTCTAAGTGTTGAAATAAATGTTTGAAAAATTATAAAATAAGGCCTAGTGTCTGCATATGGATGTTTTATTGATAGTTAAATAACCGACTATCGATATTGGCTAATTTCGTTAATCGATTCGAAGACACCGGGGTCGGATTTAATTATTCGACAACCACTTCGATCCGGTTTGAACGTTACCAATGGATACCGTAAAGATAGTGAAGACCTTGATCCCGTTTGTCCAGACCTAGGACAACTTGTATGGATGTAACGACCCGTAAATTTCAATCGTTTTAATAACGTAATTAGTTGAAATTTTGTGAAATTTTAAACGATAAAATTTTGAAATAAAAATTTAATATTTGGAATACGTCTAGTTAAACATAGCAACTGGTAAATTTTCGTCCGGAAATACGAAAGTTTATTTCGCGCGTAAATTCACTTCAATTTAATCAGTTAAAAAGCGATGAAAATAAAATATTTCCGAAACCAAAATATTTTTACATAGAAAAATTCTAAACCATCTTCTGAGCAAAATATCAGTTCGTCATTTTTCCGAATTCGGACATCTATTGCTCCGTCGTTCTTATTTTCTGCAAAATAGCAACATTCTGGTACCGATATCGATTTTTATCGGATGATCGTACCACTGATATCTGTATACCGTTTTGATCGTCTCGGCGTGCCGATCTCTACAATATATTCATTTCTGTGTTTTGAAGTACGGTACGCAGCGGAATCTACGAGAAACGATTCCGTATCGGCACCGGTTTTAAAACCTTTTGGTTTCCTTGCCTTTTGTATTCCACCCTATTGGTTACCAATAGCCAGCTGATATTAATATTCATTGAATTGAGCATACATTGATTCATTTTCAATACGTTCATTTATTATTTGCTTTGAGGAATGTAAAGACGTGAACATATTCCTCTTCCTTTCCTTCACTCTTCATCAAGCCTTTCAGTTTCCACACCATGGCCGAAGCTAGCACCTCCGTCAATTCACTGGCCACCCAACCTCTCATTTTTTTTCATGCAACCTCACATGCAAGCCCACCTCCGCTTTAAACTCCACCAAGCAGCCACGTGACCCCCTCCTCTTCCAGCCCTCTGGCGACCTGCCAACATCTCCTCTTCCCCCTCTCATTTTACCAAGTTTTCCTTCCCTCCGCCGCTGCCGACCAGGCCAAGCACCACCCTTTCCCCACATGTTCACCACCTTCCACTCTCTCCACCTGATCCATCTCCAACCCGTCCTGCATCACTGCCGTCCAACTTCCCCTCCGCCATCGCCACCCTCCGGCACACACTCCACCACAACCAGCCTACAACCTGTCGCTTGTGCAACCACGCAGCGCCACCTCTCTGTCACCCACCGCCAGCAAGTTGAAGCCCTTCCTTTGCCTCTCACGGCAAAGCCTCTGACCAACCTCGTATCTTGCTCAGCCATCAAACCCCATATCAGCCCGCTCGTCTTCAGATCCGCCTAGCAACAAGTAGTTGTAGCCTTCTCCGCATCCAAACCCGAGCACTAGACCTCCCTGGCCCACACTTATCTCCGCCTCGGCCCTGTGATGACTTTGCGTCCATCCAGTCAATTTCCCGACAAACTCGGCAACCTCCTCTTTCTTATTGGTAATATTTTGGTTTATATATATACATCGATTTCCAAATTCTATAATAGTTCGCTGTATAAGCTTATATATGTTGATATGTCTCAAGTTCTTTGTGATATGTGGTTATGTTGCTTTATAAAAGATGTCAGTCTATCTATTTTACTTGAGTCTGAATGTAAGGGTTTGTTACATTGTATATATATGTATTTATTTCAAATTTTATTATGTAGATATGTTTATTTTATTTTTTTCTGAACAGCAGTTAGACGTCAGGTTCACGATATCATATCTCACTCATGTTTTATCGGAATGGGTTGATTTTATTTTTAAAAAGGAGTCGAAGTTACCTAGTTTATGCCTGTCAAATTTCAGCCAAATCCGACATCGTTTGATTAGTGGTCGAGGATCTGTAAGTTAGACCCAGACAGTTGTTCTTTTGTACTTAGAAATTATTTTACACTGCTGCAAACACGACCTGAGTTCATGTTTGACGCATCGTATCTCTTCTGTCTTACGTCGGAATGGGTTAATTTTATTTTTAAAAAGAAGTCAAAGTTACCTAGTTTATGCCTGTCAAATTTCAGCCAAATCCGACATCGTTTGATTAGTGGTCGAGGATCTGTAAGTTAGACCCAGGCAGCTGTTCTTTTGTACTTAGAAATTATTTTACACTGCTACAAACATGGCCCGAGTCTATGTTCGTGACATCGTAACTTTTCTCGTCTCTTGTCCAAAACAAGTGAATCTTTTGCAGTTTAAAATACAAGTTTTGATCTTTATTCATACCAAATTTCAGACCATTTCGATCTCGGTAGCACATAGAATTATATTGTTAAACTTTGACGCAGGACATGTTTTATTTGTTGCTATGTTGAATGTTTTGATTTGATTTCATCGATTTCTGTTATCAGCTTTTGATCGTTGAATTCGTGCCGATTTGTTTTGCTTGGATTCGTAACTCAATCTCTATGTCCGTATCAGTGTGCGTATCCATGTCATCTTCTCGTGCATCTCTAGCCTCGAAAGGTGAGCACTCACTCACGATTAACGTTCTTTTATTTATTAAATTTGATTTCAATTGAAACGACAATTGAAATATACTGTTGTTAGATATTTACACTGTTATTACCTGTATCAGTTCACATGTGACATCTGACACTATTATCTGTTAATTATTTATGCGATGATAATACAGTTTGGTTGATAATTGATTGATTGTTGATGTTTATATTGGACGTTAAATTGTTAATGTTAAAATGATAAATAGTATGAAATTGAACTTGATATAGGATAATTAAATGTTAAATTTGATTAACTGACATTTGTATAATATGACCCCTTTAACTGTTGAATTTATTGACACATAGGATTTGTTTAATTACATTTCGAACCACTGAATGTATGTTGTTAAATTGATGATATATGAAATTGTAAATTGAATGACAAGTGAAAAACCGTAATGTAATAATCTTTAATCTACATGAAATGATAGTGTAGATTCTAGAGATAATTATATTAATTCGTACAAATAACAATGCAAATTAATACGATTATTTCGGGATTATTTGAATTGATTATTGGATTATTATTGATTGTTGCTATTGCTTGTTTATTTACTTTGACACCATCCCAGTTATCACACTGCAAGTTCCCTTTATTATGCTTTGATTTTTGAATTGAATTGGAATCGGGTTGAAATGATAAATACCCAAATTGAACTTTGACCTAGGATATAGAGAATTAAATAAAACCCGATTGGTCAATAATTTGATTTAAAATAAAACGAAGATTTTATTTGAATAAATAATATGGTTTTGAAATGAGGTTGGAGTTTAAATTTTTATGAAGGGAAAATGTTAATATTTAATAATCTGAAACAAAATATTAACAGTGTAATTGATGAAAGAATATTGTTTAATTTGAGAAATGATTGAATTAAATTTTGAAATGATTTAATAATTAAGTTTGAAATTATTAAACTTTGAAATGATTTAAGAATTAAGTTGAAATTATAATTAAGTTTGAAATTATTAAACTTTGAAATTATTTAATAATAAAGTTTTGAATTATTTAATAATTAAATAAGATTGAATTATTTAATGATTAAATTGAATTGAAATTCTTTAATAAGAAAAATTGAACTTTTGAATAAGTGAATTTTACTTCGTAAATAATTGAAATTGAGATTTCTTGATTAAGTAAGTTTTGGAAAATTATTTAAGTAAGTAAATAAGTGAAATTGAATTTCTTTAACAAGAAATGAAAATGTGATTTTTGGAAATTAATGTAAGACTTGTAATTGAAAGAATTGATTTGACGAATTTAATTTAATTCAAAATTGTAAGTTTTGTTTTAATGAAGTTAAACTTAAGAAATTGATTTTATGAATTGGAAATTTAATAGAAATTGTTTGAATGATAAAGTAACTTATTGAATATTGAATGAAATCGATAAATGGATTTAAATTGATTTGAATGTTAAATTAATTTAAATGTTTTCGAAGTGAAACTTATATACGAACTTGAAGCAATATTTGAATTTTTTTAAATAAAGAATTGAAATTGAATTATAAGATCTTGAAGGGTAATTTGAATGTTTTGAAACGTAAATTATTGGAAATTGGTTTTGAAGGACAAATGAAATGTTGATTTATAAACTCTGATTGAAATTGAAATTGATTTGGTTTTGGAATAAATAAACGACCAATCAGTGTAATAATTACGAAAGTTATTAAAGAGACCGGGATCGGCAATGGATATACTCTCTATCTGAACCGAAACCACTTTAATAACTATGCGCGGAGTGATGATCCAGAATGAAGTGGTTGGAATGATGTACGCGTTGACTGAAGAAAGAGAACGATTTTGGATGACCCCTGACATGACTAAAACAGGAGCCGCGCCGGGCCATTGAGGATCGCCATCTCTAGCGGACACACTTCTTCGATACCATATCTATTACTATTGTGATTCGATTTGGGTGCACCCCTCGATTATGGGAGTGTTGTTTCGCGGTGTTGGGGTAGTAGCTGCTATGCCCAACATCAGTCCGGATCAGGCAACTACTAGTATCCTAGTTGGTATCGCCTCATGTACCTTGTCATACTGTTTATCCTATTCGCGACAACTACGATTTTGTTTTGTACCTTTAGTATATGGATTACCCTCTGGTGACTTCCGGTTTTGGGGAAACTACGGTCTTGTATATGCTTTTGGGAATAAAAATGTGTTAAGCGTGGAATGGGCCATGACTTAACGCTATTTTGATATCTTTTTATATTACTGATAGACATTATCTACTTAGCGTACATTACTACATAGTAGATAGTTTGACGGATCCTTAAAGGATGGTTATTCCAAACATTCTTTGAGTTACTTGTATTTCAATTGCTATTTCACTTGAGTTGGATTTATTAATATAAGAATGTTAATCCTGACTCGAGTGTCTTGTGTTTTTGCTTTACGCTCGGGTCAGACTGAGTGTACCAGTATTCGATGCTCACCTTTGGAGTTGGAGCTTTGCTTGAAGATCCAGCCATCTATTCTGCTTTCAGTATTTGATGATTCCAGTGATGTATTCTGATTTGTATCTGTTACTCTTCCGTTGTATCTGGTTCAACTCTGATGTATCGTATTACTCTTCTGTTGTAAACTCTGATGTATTTTATATATTCATATAGTAGCTTCATGAACTACTATGTCTTTTATTTCCGCTGCACTTATTACTCTGTGTCTGTGATCTGTGATTATTTATTTACTGTATATGTTCAGTTTTGCCAATTTAAATTAACAACGCGGTATTTTGAGCAATTCAACTCCGGCATGAGTGTCTACCTATTCACTTATAATGTACGCGAATGGCCCAAAGTTTACGGGTCGTTACAGTTGGTATCAGAGCTTTGGTAGCTCTAGGCAAAACTCAACATATAGGGTAAATGTACTTACAGAATCACTCTCATTCGAGTTTCAATCTCTTCCTTTTGACTCAATTCCCTTGAATTTTGGAACGTTCCCTACGGCTTCAAAATTCATTCGTGTCCCTCACTATTCGTCTCCTTTCAATTCTGGAGCATCACATAACTCCACTTCGAATGACCCTTATGGTGAATCGGCGGTCTCGCCAAACTTCGAATGATTTGTAAAGGGGTGAAACTCCTTTACAGTAGGCATTGATTTACCGGAGATTTCTGTATCCTCGGTTTACGATGCTATTTATCTTCTGCTATACCTGAATTCTATTCCTTGAGATCGAATCTCGATTTACCTCGGAATTCTACACCGATCTTATTTTAGAGTCACGGTCGACCCGGTTAAGGTTGCCCGCGATTTATATAAACTTATCCATCGCCTTACTTTATTATTTAATTATCTCGTCTTTGTTTCAAACCTATCTTCGAATCGAAATTCTCTTTGATTTGAGTCTATCAAAAATTTGAATCTCTATCCTTGCTTTTAAATCCATTATTGTATCGTTGGGTGAGGAATTGTATTTGTAAATTAATTTTAAAAATGTTTTATATTGTGTCGTTTGAGTTGTTGATGTTGATTTGGGTTTCCGATCGATTCGTCTGATCAACGTTATCGATAGGATTTCCAAAACACTTGAACAGAGCAAACTGACACAATATTATTTTCAAAATTGGAAAATGAAATAAATTTGTTTGATTATATTGTGAAAATATAAGTAAAATTTCCTGGAATTTAATAGGTAAATTAAATTGTTTGAAATGATAATATTTGATTATCATTTATTGTTCTAAATAAATTTATAAATACGGTTTATAAATTGATTTGGAATCTGAAATGAATTTAATTCAGAAACTTGAGAATTTAGTTTTCAGTGATTTCGAACTTTGGTTTTAAAATTTTAAAGTATATATTATTGAAGTATTTTCGAATAGAAACCGTTTTCAAAGAATTTTAAATATTGAAATCAGTGCTCTTCTCTTTGTCGCTGGAAAATAATTTCGGTGATGGCGGCCGCATCATCGACATTCATTTTTGAGTTTCGAAGTGGAGAAACCATTCTATAGCTTTGCTACGGTTTTGTTTTCAAAAATATTTTGATTTGAATTTCTTCAGTATAATTTGATTTATATATATATATAGGTATCTTAGTTTAAAATTTAATTTGATTTGGTATAAATATATTATATATATCTCTAAATTGTTTAAAGTTAAACGGAAATTTAGTTCTTAAAATTATGTTAAAGAATGTTTTCAATTATAAATAAAGCCAAATTTTGGATAAATATTTAAAACTTGAAATAGTTGAATTTGTAAATTTTATTTGTATAGTACTAAATTACATTTCAAAATAACTTACCTAAATCATTTAGAAGTTGAATATGTAATTGGATAATATATGAGATAAATTGAATTTATAAATAAAATTTGAGTGTTTATAATAAATGTTATACACTAAATTTTGACTATAAAGATGTTAATAGTGTTAGATAGGATAATAAGTAAACTCAGTTAATAATGAAATAAATTTGTTTTGAAAGAATTAACAATTTGAAATTTGATCAACATATGAAAATACCTTGAATTTAAAAGAAATTAATAGATGTAAATTAATTTAAATTGAAACTTATATGGTTTAAATTAATTTATATGGGTTAAATATATGTGAGTAGATATATTAAGTAGAATAAATTTAACAGTAATTTGGAATAAAGAAGAATTTAAAATTGTTGAAGAAAATATGATTATAATAAAAGACTATTCAAAATTTATTGTTTTAAAAATTGTAAATTTAAGATAATAAGATAATAAGATAATGAATTTAGAAATAGTTGAGATTGATTTTAGTGAAATCAAATGGATTAAATAAATTATTGAATATCAATTAATTTAAATTTGAATTTATATGGTTTAAATTAATGGTTATTTTGTATTTCAAATCGGTTTCCATTCTGGTTGTTTCTATTCTCCTACCTCGTTCCTTTTCGGGGACGAAAAGTTTTGAGTGGGAGAGAGTGTAACGACCCGTAAATTTCAACCGTTTTAATAACGTAATTAGTTGAAATTTTGTGAAATTTTAAACGATAAAATTTTGAAATAAAAATTTAATATTTGGAATACGTCTAGTTAAACATAGCAACTGGTAAATTTTCGTCCGGAAATACGAAAGTTTATTTCGCGCGTAAATTCACTTCAATTTAATCAATTAAAAAGCGATGAAAATAAAATATTTCCGAAACCAAAATATTTTTACATAGAAAAATTCTAAACCATCTTCTGAGCAAAATATCAGTTCGTTATTTTTCCGAATTCGGACATCTATTGCTCCGTCGTTCTTATTTTCTGCAAAATAGCAGCATTCTGGTACCGATATCGATTTTTATCGGATGATCGTACCACTGATATCTGTATACCGTTTTGATCGTTTCGGCGTGCCGATCTCTACAATATATTCATTTCTGTGTTTTGAAGTACGGTACGCAGCGGAATCTACGAGAAACGATTTCGTATCGGCACCGGTTTTAAAACCTTTTGGTTTCCTTGCCTTTTGTATTCCACCCTATTGGTTACCAATAGCCAGCTGATATTAATATTCATTGAATTGAGCATACATTGATTCATTTTCAATACGTTCATTTATTATTTGCTTTGAGGAATGTAAAGACGTGAACATATTCCTCTTCCTTTCCTTCACTCTTCATCAAGCCTTTCAGTTTCCACACCATGGCCGAAGCTAGCACCTCCGTCAATTCACTGGCCACCCAACCTCTCATTTTTTTTCATGCAACCTCACATGCAAGCCCACCTCTGCTTTAAACTCCACCAAGCAGCCACGTGACCCCCTCCTCTTCCAGCCCTCTGGCGACCTGCCAACATCTCCTCTTCCCCCTCTCATTTTACCAAGTTTTCCTTCCCTCCGCCGCTGCCGACCAGGCCAAGCACCACCCTTTCCCCACATGTTCACCACCTTCCACTCTCTCCACCTGATCCATCTCCAACCCGTCCTGCATCACTGCCGTCCAACTTCCCCTCCGCCATCGCCACCCTCCGGCACACACTCCACCACAACCAGCCTACAACCTGTCGCTTGTGCAACCACGCAGTGCCTCCTCTCTGTCACCCACCGCCAGCAAGTTGAAGCCCTTCCTTTGCCTCTCACGGCAAAGCCTCTGACCAACCTCGTATCTTGCTCAGCCATCAAACCCCATATCAGCCCGCTCGTCTTCAGATCCGCCTAGCAACAAGTAGTTGTAGCCTTCTCCGCATCCAAACCCGAGCACTAGACCTCCCTGGCCCACACTTATCTCCGCCTCGGCCCTGTGATGACTTTGCGTCCATCCAGTCAATTTTCCGACAAACTCGGCAACCTCCTCTTTTTTATTGGTAATATTTTGGTTTATATATATACATCGATTTCAAAATTCTATAATAGTTCGCTGTATAAGCTTATATATGTTGATATGTCTCAAGTTCTTTGTGATATGTGGTTATGTTGCTTTATAAAAGATGTCAGTCTATCTATTTTACTTGAGTCTGAATGTAAGGGTTTGTTACATTGTATATATATGTATTTATTTCAAATTTTATTATGTAGATTTGTTTATTTTATTTTTTTCTGAACAGCAGTTAGACGTCATGTTCACGATATCATATCTCACTCATGTTTTATCGAAATGGGTTGATTTTATTTTTAAAAAGGAGTCGAAGTTACCTAGTTTATGCCTGTCAAATTTCAGCCAAATCCGACATCGTTTGATTAGTGGTCGAGGATCTGTAAGTTAGACCCAGACAGTTGTTCTTTTGTACTTAGAAATTATTTTACACTGCTGCAAACACGACCTGAGTTCATGTTTGACGCATCGTATCTCTTCTGTCTTACGTCGGAATGGGTTAATTTTATTTTTAAAAAGAAGTCAAAGTTACCTAGTTTATGCCTGTCAAATTTCAGCCAAATCCAACATCGTTTGATTAGTGGTCGAGGATCTGTAAGTTAGACCCAGGCAGCTGTTCTTTTGTACTTAGAAATTATTTTACACTGCTACAAACATGGCCTGAGTCTATGTTCGTGACATCGTAACTTTTCTCGTCTCTTGTCCAAAACAAGTGAATCTTTTGCAGTTTAAAATACAAGTTTTGATATTTATTCATACCAAATTTCAGACCATTTCGATCTCGGTAGCACATAGAATTATATTGTTAAACTTTGACGCAGGACATGTTTTATTTGTTGCTATGTTGAATGTTTTGATTTGATTTCATCGATTTCTGTTATCAGCTTTTGATCGTTGAATTCGTGCCGATTTGTTTTGCTTGGATTCGTAACTCAATCTCTATGTCCGTATCAGTGTGCGTATCCATGTCATCTTCTCGTGCATCTCTAGCCTCGAAAGGTGAGCACTCACTCACGATTAACGTTCTTTTATTTATTAAATTTGATTTCAATTGAAACGACAATTGAAATATACTGTTGTTAGATATTTACACTGTTATTACCTGTATCAGTTCACCTGTGACATCTGACACTATTATCTGTTAATTATTTATGCGATGATAATACAGTTTGGCTGATAATTGATTGATTGTTGATGTTTATATTGGACGTTAAATTGTTAATGTTAAAATGATAAATAGTATAAAATTGAACTTGATATAGGATAATTAAATGTTAAATTTGATTAACTGACATTTGTATAATATGACCCCTTTAACTGTTGAATTTATTGACACATAGGATTTGTTTAATTACATTTCGAACCACTGAATGTATGTTGTTAAATTGATGATATATGAAATTGTAAATTGAATGACAAGTGAAAAACCGTAATGTAATAATCTTTAATCTACATGAAATGATAGTGTAGATTCTAGAGATAATTATATTAATTCGTACAAATAACAATGCGAATTAATACGATTATTTCGGGATTATTTGAATTGATTATTGGATTATTATTGATTGTTGCTATTGCTTGTTTATTTACTTTGACACCATCCCAGTTATCACACTGCAAGTTCCCTTTATTATGCTTTGATTTTTGAATTGAATTGGAATCGGGTTGAAATGATAAATACCCAAATTGAACTTTGACCTAGGATATAGAGAATTAAATAAAACCCGATTGGTCAATAATTTGATTTAAAATAAAACGAAGATTTTATTTGAATAAATAATATGGTTTTGAAATGAGGTTGGAGTTTAAATTTTTATGAAGGGAAAATGTTAATATTTAATAATCTGAAACAAAATATTAACAGTGTAATTGATGAAAGAATATTGTTTAATTTGAGAAATGATTGAATTAAATTTTGAAATGATTTAATAATTAAGTTTGAAATTATTAAACTTTGAAATGATTTAAGAATTAAGTTGAAATTATAATTAAGTTTGAAATTATTAAACTTTGAAATTATTTAATAATTAAGTTTTGAATTATTTAATAATTAAATAAGATTGAATTATTTAATGATTAAATTGAATTGAAATTCTTTAATAAGAAAAATTGAACTTTTGAATAAGTGAATTTTACTTCGTAAATAATTGAAATTGAGATTTCTTGATTAAGTAAGTTTTGGAAAATTATTTAAGTAAGTAAATAAGTGAAATTGAATTTCTTTAACAAGAAATGAAAATGTGATTTTTGGAAATTAATGTAAGACTTGTAATTGAAAGAATTGATTTGATGAATTTAATTTAATTCAAAATTGTAAGTTTTGTTTTAATGAAGTTAAACTTAAGAAATTGATTTTATGAATTGGAAATTTAATAGAAATTGTTTGAATGATAAAGTAACTTATTGAATATTGAATGAAATCGATAAATGGATTTAAATTGATTTGAATGTTAAATTAATTTAAATGTTTTCGAAGTGAAACTTATATACGAACTTGAAGCAATATTTGAATTTTTTTAAATAAAGAATTGAAATTGAATTATAAGATCTTGAAGGGTAATTTGAATGTTTTGAAACGTAAATTATTGGAAATTGGTTTTGAAGGACAAATGAAATGTTGATTTATAAACTCTGATTGAAATTGAAATTGATTTGGTTTTGGAATAAATAAACGACCAATCGGTGTAATAATTACGAAAGTTATTAAAGAGACCGGGATCGGCAATGGATATACTCTCTATCTGAACCGAAACCACTTTAATAACTATGCGCGGAGTGATGATCCAGAATGAAGTGGTTGGAATGATGTATGCGTTGACTGAAGAAAGAGAACGATTTTGGATGACCCCTGACATGACTAAAACAGGAGCCGCGCCGGGCCATTGAGGATCGCCATCTCTAGCGGACACACTTCTTCGATACCATATCTATTACTATTGTGATTCGATTTGGGTGCACCCCTCGATTATGGGAGTGTTGTTTCGCGGTGTTGGGGTAGTAGCTGCTATGCCCAACATCAGTCCGGATCAGGCAACTACTAGTATCCTAGTTGGTATCGCCTCATGTACCTTGTCATACTGTTTATCCTATTCGCGACAACTACGATTTTGTTTTGTACCTTTAGTATATGGATTGCCCTCTGGTGACTTCCGGTTTTGGGGAAACTACGGTCTTGTATATGCTTTTGGGAATAAAAATGTGTTAAGGGTGGAATGGGCCATGACTTAACGCTATTTTGATATCTTTTTATATTACTGATAGACATTATCTACTTAGCGTACATTACTACATAGTAGATAGTTTGACGGATCCTTAAAGGATGGTTATTCCAAACATTCTTTGAGTTACTTGTATTTCAATTGCTATTTCACTTGAGTTGGATTTATTAATATAAGAATGTTAATCCTGACTCGAGTGTCTTGTGTTTTTGCTTTACGCTCGGGTCAGACTGAGTGTACCAGTATTCGATGCTCACCTTTGGAGTTGGAGCTTTGCTTGAAGATCCAGCCATCTATTCTGCTTTCAGTATTTGATGATTCCAGTGATGTATTCTGATTTGTATCTGTTACTCTTCCGTTGTATCTGGTTCAACTCTGATGTATCGTATTACTCTTCTGTTGTAAACTCTGATGTATTTTATATATTCATATAGTAGCTTCATGAACTACTATGTCTTTTATTTCCGCTGCACTTATTACTCTGTGTCTGTGATCTGTGATTATTTATTTACTGTATATGTTCAGTTTTGCCAATTTAAATTAACAACGCGGTATTTTGAGCAATTCAACTCCGGCATGAGTGTCTACCTATTCACTTATAATGGACGCGAATGGCCCAAAATTTACGGGTCGTTACAATGGACGAATGCTATCAGAACATCGTCATTGATGGACGATGAGCATTCTAAGTGGAATTGTTTCTTGGATGGTAACGTTTAGCCTCAAGCCTCATCAACCGTGAATGACTAAAATAGGGGAGATGCAACAAGGCTAAGTGGGTCGCACCCAATTAGGGTATGTTATCACTTTTCTAGATACCCTTGGAAATATATAAACTATGGATATGGTTGTGCATGAAAAAGGGAGCACTCGATTTTTAAGGGTTGGAACACCCAGAGTGATAACATATTGGTCTATCTACGTTAGGGGTAGGCCGGTTAGGGTAGGCTGGTCTTGTGTAGCAGGGGATCCCGGCAAGGTCCTCGGTACATTTTTCTGGAGGTGTACTGTGATGGGCGGTACCAGTGGCCCAGTCATTGTATGAGATTCATTCTCTAATACGAACCTTTACGATTTTGTTTGTAGAGCCTAGTATGTTGGAATTTAATTAATGTAACAATTTCGGGTATTTGGATAAATATTTGTACTTAGACACTATTATAATATCACTGGATTTTCTATAAAAAAATTTGGTTATTGTAAGAGAAAAACCCATCGTGTTTAGGTGTGGCGTGGTCTTACGAGATACCTTTGTTTTTCAAAGGATTTTGATAACGTTAATAATTCAAATTGAGTGTGTTTTCTTACGCTGGTTTTCCATACTGACTCAGGTGTTATTTTATTATAATGCTTAGGTCAGACCAAGTATTACTGATTCAGGATAGAATGCTATGGAGCTTAGGAGATGAGCTGGATGATAGAGACGTATTTCCGTACTTGACTTAAATTTTCGCTGTATGGGGACAAGTTATTATAACTGTCCAGATTGGAGTATTGATTATGGTACTCTAATGATTGTAAGTATAAAATAGTTATAAATTATTTTGTATAAAAATCTGTTATTATATATTATATTTTGTTCCGCTGCGACTATGAGATTCTATGTTGTTTGTTTTATTTCCTTCTATCTCTTTCTTCTTCTTTACCCTAGTTATTCGCTCTTTCGTACAATTTGGGTTGAACAGGAGTGAATTATTATCAACTCAAAGGGTACGGATTTGTGGGTCGCTACAATCCCAAAATCAAGGTGCACCAATCGAAACGAACGACAAGAGTAATAGTATGGACCAATTCCAAGAAATTCAAAGAACGGATGTCCACTCGGGGTAATTTTCCCACTTGGCCCTGTCAAGCCGTCCTGTTTTAGTCTTTTCAAATTGGCACAAGTGCCGGGGTCTATCCATCATCGTTCTCTTTCTTCAAATCCATCAAACGACGCCAAATCCAACCACTTCGTTCTTGACCATCACTCCACGTACAAAGTTGTTAAAGTGGTTCCAATATTGACACGGAGTATGCCAATAAGAGGCCCCGGTCTCTTTAACAACCAAACGTCGTTTTACACACCGGTTGGTACTTTTTCATTTTGTAAACAATTCGTATTTGATATCAAAATATCATATTCGCTTCAAAATCAATTTCATTTCGAAATCATCATATTTACTCAAAATACACTGTTTCAATTCAAAATCATGTTCGTCTTATTATCTCGATTTCAGTTCCAAAATCGTTTCGAATTTCAACTTAGGTTATAACTTCATTTAACCTAATTCGTATTTAAATCAACGATTTAAAATAAATATTCCCACCTTGATCAGCTTGAATTTTTAGAAAATAGTTTGAATAGTTTTAAATAGTTTAAAAGTTAAATAGTTAAAAATAGTTTAAATGTTTAAAATAGTTTAATATAAAATAGTTTAAGTCTTAAAATGATTTATATTGTAAAATCGTTTAGAAAATCAAACAATTTGAATATTTGAAAAGACAGGTTATATATAGTTTATATTAAAATAATTTATTCAAAAATAGTTTCAAGTTCAAACTGATTCAACTCCAGCCTTCCAATTCAAATAAATTTAAATTTCCATTTAAATTTAAATCGATTCAATTCCGATTCCAACTCGAATTAACTTCGATTCCAATTTTAATTCAAATCAATTTCAATATCGATTTTCATTTTTAACCTTAAATTTGATTCAACAATTCGAGTCAATGGTTTAAATTTCATTTCAATACTAATTTTAAACCAATTCAATTTATATCAATTCCTAGTTCAATTTCAAAATATCAATTTAAATCATTTACCAAATTTAACTTCAATATTAAATTTAAGATTCAAATCTTCAAAATAATTCAATTCTGAGCTCAATTTTGAAATGTCGATTTAAATTACGTTTGCTTAACAATATTTCAAAGTTCGAATGAAATTTAAGTCTTTTTAAAACAAATCAATTTCCGAAGCTTGGATCATATTTCAAATATAACTATGAAATCTCAAATTTCATCTTTAATCAATTTTTGTTTAACGCATTTCAATTCCACAATTTAAGCTCAAGTTTGAAATAATATTCGATTTCCATAAATTCGAAATTTTATTTCTTAAAATCAAATCATTTTAATAATTTCAAAAAAAAATTAAAATCATTTGATTTAACCAATATGGTGTCCGTATATAATTTTCTATCCTATGGACAAGTGAATCAGTTATTCAATTTAATTCAAGGATGGATATATATCATTTCAATCAAAAATAAATGTCATAGGTATATATCATTTCAACCCATTTCTTAATTTATTCGAAATAATTCAATTTACAATTTATACACTGTAAATAATTTATAGGACGATATAGTATATATCAAAATAAATTAACATCCAAATCATGCAAAATATCAACCAATAGCATCCCTCGTAATCTATCATCCAAACAGTCAATATAATTCATAACAATTTCCTAGTTATTAATATTAGGGATTATATTGGAATTTAAATTCCAATTTCAAATCTAACTGGAAATTTTAATTTTTATCAATTAATTCAGATGACAATCTAGATGTCAATTTAAATTACCAAATAACAGTCAATGGAATTGAATGACTTCATGATATCAATTCAACGAACATTAAAATATTTAGTACGTCGTGAGCATTTAAAATACTCACCTTTTATTTGAAACTGAAAAATTCCAGCTTCAAATAAAATCCAACTCGACTCCAAGCTGTAGACGACGTCGATATGATTTCTTAGCAACCAGTTTTTTCAGAAACGGGCCTCATATGAAAATGACACACTATTATTAATACTTGAAATAGTTAAACTATCATTAGCATAATTATTAATTAATTAAATCAATTACCTACACAAACCCTAATTATCTTCCCCATCGCGCAACCGAACCAGGCAACTCATCCTTCCTGGAAATTCGCGACTTCCCCATCTCCATGTCGTCGATGAACACATCACACCACCACCCGAGGTCGCCGCTCACCATCGTGTACCGCCCTCAACTCGCGTCGCCCTCCAGTCGCGCACAGATGACAGCTCAAAACCCTAAACGGCGATCGAATGGATCGCCACGCCAACCTTAACCCTAAATCGATGAACGTGAACTGACCCACACCATGCGCGCTCGCTCTCCTCCCATCCCCTGCTATCGCGCGCTCTCGCCTAGTCGATCGCGACTGTTGCCGTTGTTGTTTTTCTTCGTTTTCGTTCGTCTGTTAATAATTTTTTTTCTTCTCCAAATGACACATGCCGCCTGGCGTTCATAATGTTATATCCCTATTCCAAATGCAATGGAATTAGTTTCAAGTCCTAATTCAATTGTATGGAGAAGATAGCTTTTCGAATCGAATTATTTTAATTAAATTTTGAATTGATTTCTATGCGTTTCAAGCTCGTACGGCCAAACGACAAGTCCGAACGCTACGAAACTTGAAATCCTACAATAATTCACTATTACGGATCCAATGAAACTTGTTTCGTCGAAATCCGAGACAGTGGCCAAAATGGCTATTTTTACTCGTCAATTAAAACCAGAAATTTCCAAATTTTAAATTAATCACTTAAATCCATTTTCAAATGTTAACACTCGTCATTCATATTTAAACAAAACTTAAATCACTTTCTGATATCATTTTCATTCAGACTAAATTTAGAATTAAATTATTTAAACAATTATAATATTAAATTTAAACAATTTTGATTATTCAATAAATCACTATATTCTGAAATATAAGTTATTGAACTTATAAAATTTAACTTTTAAAATGAATTCAAAATATAGAAAAACTATTTCCATTTTACAGTCATTCAATATTCATTATTTAATTTCAACTATTGATTATAAACACATTCAATACATAACATTTCCTTTCAATACTTGTTATTACTTAAATCTTCGAAATTTGTTTATTTCAAAATCTTATTCAAGTTCACGTTCAATAACTATATTAATAAATCATAAAAAATTATTTTTAACCATTTTTATTCAATAATCATATTAAATTTAATAATTTAAAATAGCTAAAAATATGGGTCATTACATTATTCGTAGACTATCATATAAGTAATATGAAATATAAAAGTTATATACTAATAAAACTTATATGATATGTGTATAAACTAAATGTGGAACACTAAAGAAACCTAAATATACTTGAGAAATAAATACATATGTAAATGTACATATACCTTGATTTCTGATGTGTCCGACACTTGAATCGCTAGGGTATTTCATAAAAAATATATTACTCTATAAGTCGATATCACTCAATATATATATTGAAGATTATGAATCTTTAATATAATGTTGTCATCTACCATATATATTAATAAATTACTTAAATACTCCTTAGTTGTTGAGCAAACTCAAGCTAGGGATGTTATGCGTAGTATTATTAATATATTGAACGGATGATGTAAGATAACTGTATGTATTTGTTGAGAAAACTCAAGGTACATGTATTTGTATATGATACAACCGATAAGGAGTTATCCCTCGTTTGTGGGGCTATGATTTGTTGAGCAAACTCAAGGTCAAAATACCAAAACTAATGAGTCCTAACACCCACTAGTGAAGTTGCAAGACTTCTATGTTTCATCTTAAGGTTTGGAGAAACATAAAAGACTAGTGGGAGCCTTATTAGAAAAATGAAATGGTAACATTTAACCTTTCTAATATTGTAAGAACATATGCTATATAATGTTATAATTATCTACAATGATAAATTTATGCATTTAATATGATTGATAAAACGTTTGTCAATTAACATATATATATAAACAAACTGAATTGAAAGTTGATAAATAGAAATATAATATATACTTACTAATAATTCTAATTGCATGTTATATAATGTTTCTATACCCATGCAAGTGCCTAATTTTAACTACTTAATAAATTCGTAAGTTAGTCACTTTTATGTTTATTTGGTTTAGACCGTGTATTGCATTTTATGAGATTTTGAACTCTAATTGCAATTCAAGACTATGGATATTTGATCCATGTACTTTCACATATAAATGTTATATGGTGAACAGTCATAGTTTGTTGGGTACAATATTTCGATGAAGTTAGTTCATTCGAAGTAAGCCAATAAACATTATTTTAAGATCATGTATTCAACTTGAATGATTTCAAAAGGATCGTATTGTGTTAATGTAACACAAGACCATAAACTACCAGATACATCTAAGAACTCGATCGTTGAAATGTAATCTCGATCGGTTTACATAAAGTGCAACATATTTGATGTCTTAAATGTTAAGAATAATCGAATGCGCTTTTGTAAAAGGTTTGTTATGATATTGTAGTAAGGTTTTCTTTTAAATAGTTTGACCATTTGAAAGAAAAACGAATGTATAAGAATAGATGTAATTTAAGGTAAAGTTGGAATGAAGAGAATGAATAGTCACTTCTGTTTCATAAAGAAACATTGGAAACAAGAATTGTAATAAAGATTGATACTTAATATTGAAATAAGAAATATGATTTTTATTCCAAAATGTATTTTTATATAGAAAATTGTTTTCTATAACATTTATTTCTTCAAGTTCAAGATATTTGATCAAAGAACTCTCCACTGTAAACTAGTTGCAGCATATGAAATAAGTAAACAATATTAAGTGAATGGCGGACCTTTAAATTTAGTACGCTATTATAGTAATGGCGGAAATAGTGGGAGGATGCCATATAGCACCTAATCATTGCATCAAATTACGAAAATTGTTTTCGTAAAATGCACCGAACATTATTTGTGAAATAATGTTTATTTTTGGTATTGATTGAAAATAGATATAGCTATATTTCAATATGAGTATTATGAATATTCATTATGAAATAGAACTATATTCTGGAATGTGTTTTAATAGTAAAAGTGATGCAACAAAAAAATACATATGTGTCTAATATTATTTACAATTGTTTTGGAATTATAGACTAAGCCGTAGTTTTGAGAAATAATTTTACTATATGATTATGAATCATATGATACAGGTTAATTATATCTCAAACAATTAATGGTATGCACCCATTCAGTGGGAGCATCATAAGAGTTGATGAACTATTTGAATTAATACATATTGATGTATGCAATCACAAGTCTATTAATACCTAAAGGGTTCCACATACTTTGTTATCTTCATCGATGATTTATTACCAACATGAACTTGTGTATTAGATACACATGTTAGAATATAAAAGAAAAGTAAATAAAATAACATGCAATAGAATAAAATGATTTGATTTGCTCGAATAAGTGAGTATATTGGAAAGAGTTCCAAATGTACCTAAAAAATAAATATAGATTCAATCTCAAAAGTCACTCCTCTATGTGATACATAATGATGCATCGATAAGGAGTAATCAGACATTGTTCGACAATTTATCATTAATTGTAAGTGAAGTTGAGTTAGTTTCTTTCTATAAGGTCATGTACTTAAGATTAGTACATAAGGTTGATATTATTTCATCTAACCAACAGTTTACAAAATCATACAAGATAAGGGTTTGTAAGAAATCCCAATATATCCAAGGCCAAGGAGTTGGTAGGTTGTGCGAGTCGAAAGATTGCACGTGATAATTGTTCATGAGGGATCTTATATGAATCTCCAAAAAGTTTTTGGAAAGGTCTATCATCAAATGACATATTTATGTTTTGAACATAATTTTTGTAAACTAAAATCAGTTTTATAAATAAAAAGGTTCATAAAGCGTTTATGAATCCCTTTCTATTTGCACTAAGAAACAATTATTGTTTCAAGATATATCAACTTCATTGTGAAGGAATTTCTTTGAGAAATTTCTGGTAGTTAAATGGAATTGGATCCGATCCATGGATAGAACTGATTATATTAGATGAAGTGAAATTAACTAACTTAAATAAACACATAGCATTAGAATGTCTAATAAGTATTCTCGTACATCGAAGAGAAACTATGAGTTTCTTATTAATGTCGAAAATATACATTACCCTCAGTTGTTCAATTAAACCATTAAGATTGTTGAATCTATATGGAATGATGTGAAAATCTAAAATAATTCCAAGTACGCTATCAAAATATTATTTTGGTGATCGTAACCAAAGAGATGTGATCCATCGGCCGAAATTTTGTCTTTATTGGAAAGACTCATGTGGTTGGAATTAAATGAGCAATGTTGATAAGAATAATATCGCAAATTTCAATTGTTGAAATTAGCATAACAGATACGGTATTCAACATGCTCAAGTTAATTCAGATTTACTCACAAAATTATCACTCGATAATACTTAGTGTTTGGTACGTGTGTATTGAAACAGAAAATTCTAAATAATGATTTAGAGTAAGCCGTTTACACATATTAACCAAAAATGCCTTGAAATCAGTTGGAGCGATATTGGGTTTGTGAGCCTTTGGATATGATCCAAGAAATGATACGAATGTATCATTTTATAAGCATTAAGATTGAATAAGTATTTTGAAAGAAATATCAAATAGTTTGATTTTCAATCAAAGTGCAGAGGAAGCGTGTGTTCATAAGAAAGAACGTTAAAGGTACATTGATATTTCTAAACTATAAGTAAACAACACGTTGTTGATTTTAACAGTATATTTGTATTAAAATCAACTTTAGTTGTTTTAATACTCAATTTTGGATTGTAAATGATGTCTTTTACGGTGAGTATAAAGGATATAGGGATTGTCCCAAAACGATATACAAGAGCACCCTATTAAAAAGAGAACATGTAAGTTGGATTCCTTATGCATTAGCAATAGGAATTATCATACAGGTTAAGTTTGTATGATTATTATGTTTTGTTTATGTATTTGATACATGGAGCAAATATAAAATCCAAATTGATATCACTAAATGGTTGTTTGAGGTGTTCTCGCATATTTATGAAATACTAGAGAATTGTTTATAGAAACAACGAACTCGTTATGATGGAACGTTTGGACATAAACTTTTGTAAGTGATATTGAGTATAACATGTCAATGATAAAATTCAAGTTAAAATCTTTAATTTGAAAATGTTTCAAAATAAAGATGATTGTGGTCGATTCAATTAAATGTTGAGAACATTAACTTGAATAGCGTTACAATAAACCAATGTATATAGATATAAATGCACAAATTTATAATTGAGCCAAAGGTGATTCCAAATGTTGAGAATCCCATAATATTGTTATAAGATAACAATGTTATGAAATTGGTCATGATAGAACTTAAAGCCCACTAGAAGTCGAAAGACATACTTCGAATTGTTCCACATGATAAAGGCAGTTTATCAGTGTCAGAGAGCGTTAATCGACAAAGTAGATAATTAAAACATAATAGCATACCCATTCACTAAGGGATTGACATAATTGGTTTTGAGAAAACTGATTGGAGAAGTTGGAATTAGATTCCATAATTGACCCCAAGGGAAACTAGGAGATTGATAGAGTAGGGGTATGCCCTAGGGGCAATTATCTAATTTGTTGCATATATCTAACTCGTTAACCAATCTTGTTCGAAATAAAAGGTATTTTCTTCCTATTATATACTTGATATAATGTGATTATATTAATTAATTAACTTAATTAAAAGTATATTTAATAGAAAAATCCATAAATAGTATATTTTGTGATAGTAGTTACAAAGTGTTGTAACCGTGAGTAATTTATTACAACGAAACAAATATACCATTTTAAATGATCCTAGTCAAG
Source organism: Allium fistulosum (assembly GCA_030737815.1). Lineage (NCBI taxonomy): Eukaryota > Viridiplantae > Streptophyta > Magnoliopsida > Asparagales > Amaryllidaceae > Allium > Allium fistulosum. The sequence continues at coordinate 75,340,857 of CM060908.1, read as the reverse complement.
ATGCATCGAGGCTGGATATCGATGTATCCGTTGAGACTAGAGTGCGTAACGCTCTCCAAATGTTGGGGAATGTATTACTAATGACTGCTGGGGGTACCTAGGGGTTACGTACTAATAGTTATTGGATAACTATGGAATGACTCACTCGATAGTTTTCTGTTGGTTAATATAACTAAGGTTAAATAGAAAATATCGATGTGACTGATTTACATGATTCTCTCGACTTGAGAATACCGTGGATCTTCAATATGAATGCTTCGCTTTGATTATAGCCAAATCATGGCATGGCATCCATCGAGTGACTATAGTTGGGTCAAGTGGAAGTATTTTAAGTGAAGCACTATTCAAGAGAGGATTCGTCTCCTCAGTTATATGCGGTTAGTATCACAGTCAACTCAAAGTCAAAGTCTCTAGCCAGAGCATTTCGGTTAATAATAATTGTTATTATTTAACCAAGAACTTTGTATTTAGACTATAAAGTTAAATGTGGATGAAGTTGGAATTTTGACCATTACTAAATTCCATAAGTCCAAAGTGATATAGTTTTGACGAAGAGAATTGGTGTAAACAAATGTCACAACCGGGTAACGCTTATTAAACTAAAATTGGATTTTACCGAAAATGAGTAAGCGATAAATTTGGCCATAATGTCACACCACCTGCTAAGTGACGTGTGAACGTTAACATTAGAATAGTTCGATGTTAATCGCTGACCAAATTTGCACCCAAGAGTTACACACAACCGAAATAATGGATTCCCTTAAGACCGGACGATTTAATTAGTTTATAATTGTTATAAATTAATTAAATCAATTAAATTAATTAATACTTATGAAATATTAATTATAAATTTTAAATATGATTTGAGAAATAAATAATGTTATATATATTTATAAAAGTTATAAATATATTGATCGATATACAATATCGACAAGCGATTAAATTAGGTTTAATTGTATAGTATTTTCGCTTGGGCTTAGATGGGTTTAAGGCCCATCATTAGGGCTACAAAATTTCGGTTTAAGGAAGGTCTAGGGGTGGCTAAAACATAGGGAATTGGCTTGGAGATAATGGGTTGAGATCAAGTGAGAATGGGTAAAAAGGTTTTCCTCGTTTCTCTCTAATACAACCCTATATATATATATATATGTGTGTGTGTGTGTGTGTGTGTGTGTGTCTCTAAAATAATGACTAACCTTTTTGGCCGCCATTACCTTCTTCATTGCTGGTTAAAACATAGCTCTCAATCCACTCCAAAATTATCAAATATATTTCAAATTAAAATAATATTATTCGATAGTTAGAGGTCGGTGATTCTGGACTTGCAATCTGACGAATCAAGAACAGTAAAAGTAAGGGAAGTCATTGCTTCAACGTGGATTCAAAGGCATCATTAAATTGGTAATTTTAATTCATATTACAGTAATTAAATTATATTCTTGATCCTATAATGAGCAATTTCATATTTGTTTAAATATATTGCTACTATATTTTTAGTTAGGTGAGATTTTGTAAGTAGATGTAGTTGTCACAAATTAGTTTGGTTATGTGTATAATTTGTTTATTATATTATTTGATTTATGTATAGACAAATGTTGTTTACTGTACAAAATCAATTTTTGTCACTAATAATTGTTTTATATATATTTATTAATATATATATATATATATATATATATATATTTGAGGAGAACGGATGTGTAGCGTGGAACTACACAGCCGATTAGTGCTAAATATTAATAAAATAATATTACGATCAACATGCCTGATCGTTGGCAAAAAAAAAGTGGTTTGAAATAACATACATCAGCAGCAGCTAAAAGGATATAGAGTCATAATACCAACCCTAGCCCAATATGTACATAAATACAAGTCAGATAGAGATATAGATGAAAAGATACATGCAACTGACACGTACGGTTTCCAACCGACCCATCACGTAGAAGAAGAAGCAGAAGAAGCATTAACCATGAGTATGAGGCCCAACCGACGCGGCAGATGATGCACTGCCCACCGACTCAGCTGGAGGTGATCTGGGTGTTGGAAGACGGAGCCTGACTGGTGCGAAGAAGCTGGAGCCTGACCAAAAAGCGAAGATATTAATTATCATATTGCAGATATACACCCTCGAACTAGCAGGTTTGTTAAAAACGCGGGCGTTTCTCTCTTTCCAAATTACCCAGCAAAAGATGGCTAGAAAAGAATCGAGTAGAAGATCTGGAGCATTGTACTGCCAAAATTCAAAGAAGTTTGATACTGATGGAATGAAACCAAGAATATGAGCACTTGTTGAGACCCAAACGTAATAGGCAAAGTCACAGTCGAAGAAAAGGTGATTTATGGATTTGGCTTCAAGGTTGCAGAGGGCACAAGTCTGATCAGTTAAGATATTGAGGCGGGAAAGGCGGTCTTTGGTGTTAATACGGCCATGGATCAGACACCATTGAAATATTAATATATATATATATATATATATATATATTAGTGTATATTTCTCTCTCATAATATCTTATATAAGATATATATATATATAATTTAAAAAAATTTGTACACTTATTTATATATAATATGAATTTACAAATTCGAAAATTAATTATCATACATATATTCATATTTTTAAATTAACATTTATTGAATTGTTTATTATATAAAATATTTTTTACATTAAAAATTCAATTTTATATTTTTTCAAAATATTATATCATTCCTGAAACGTATAGAAAAAATTTAGGATTTTTCAATAAAGTTTATTATTTTTAATAATTATTATTATTTCGAAAAAACTGTTTATAATTTATTAAAAATAATAATTTAATTGAAAATTTCTTCAAAATTTTTCGCAACCTTTCATTCATGATCGTAGAATTTTTGAAATTTTAAAATTTTAATTTTTAATAATATATTCTTTTTTATTAAATAATTATTGCCGAAATCAATATATTTGTTTTAAAAAAATAATATTTCAACTTTGAAAAATCTCCAGATTTTTTCTAAGCTCTATTTTATGATCCTAGATTTTCAAAAATTGTAAAATTTGAATTTTCATTAATAGATTATTTTATGTTAATTATTTATGGATGAAAACATTATTTTATTCATAAAATATACACATTAAAATACTAATATTATTATGTTTGCAAAACTAAGTTAATTTTGAATTATAATAATTTTAATAATTGTTCTCTCTCTTTCTATATATATATTTATCTATATTTAAATGTTTTATGTTCATATATTATATATAATATATTTATACATACATGTGTGTGTGTATTTTGTAACACATATACATGCACATATTTGGACAACATACATGACATACAAAATGAGCTAATATGTCTATTGCGATGTAAATCCCAACATCTACATATGGGCATATTATACCTTTCATGGATTATTATGTTACACATGCACTCACACATATATGTATATGATACATTTCTGTATAAACTAAATCAAATGAAATTAATTTCATATCTTAATATATCTGAATTTAAATAAAATAAATGATTTTATTTAAATGAAATTTAGAAATGTTCTAATTCGGTTAGACTTCATAGGTCTAATAAAGATCCAATAGGGTAATTTTTTTGAAATTCACCTATAACTTTCGCTGCAGGCTGGTCCAGTTCCAACACTGATGGTACGTCAAACAACCGTTGCTCAGGCACTGGGCTGGTACTTGAAACCCCAGAAGGTCGATCCATATGCTATGCTTTGAAGTTTGACTTCCGTGCAACTAACAACGAAGCCGAGTACGAAGCTTTGCTTTCTAGGCTGAGACTTGCTAAAGACTTGGGAGTCATTGCTGTAGAGATTTACTGCGATTCACAACTGGAGTTGTGCCAGGTTCAAGGAGAGTATCAAGCCAGTGATCAACAGTTGACCTCCTACCTTATGAGGGTCCAAGAAGTGTTGAACTAGTTTGACTATTATACTATCCGCTGTATACCCCGAGAGCAATAGCAAAAAGCCGATTCTTTAGCGAAATTGGCTAGCGCTGGCGAAGCACAGCAGATGGGACTCATCCCCGTAGAGACACTTACTGCTCCAAGTATCGATCAGATGGAGATGGACTGGATGCACAAGGCAACACCAGAGAAGGAGTCGTGGATGACTCTATTCAGAAATTATCTTAAGCATGGAGCATTACCTGAACGTAGAAGTGAGAAAAGGCAAGTTCTCCGAAAGGCTTCGCGATTTATTATCCAGAATGGAGTCATGTATAGGAGGGGATATTCTATTCCTTTACTCCAGTGTATCGCCCACGATGAGATCAAACGACTGTTGCATGATGTGCATGAAGGAGAGTGTGGCGATCACACTGGGGGGCAAGCCCTTGCGAAAAAGATACTCAGATACGGGTACTACTGGCCAACCGTAAACCGAGACGAATCAAATTATGCTAAGATATGTGACAAGTGCCAGAAACATGCCAGAATTCCAAGAGCCTCACTAAACGAGATTACTCAAATGGTCAGCCCATAGCCGTTTGCCACATGGGGCATTGATATAATAGAGTCCTTACCTCTAGCGAAAGGTGGTGCGAAGTACGCCATCATTGCGGTTGACTACTTTACCAAATGGGTGGAAGCTGAGCCCCTTGCTACCATCACAACGAAGAAAGTAATCAACTTTGTTGTGCGCAACATCATTTGTCATTTTGGCCTCCCATGAACAATTGTAACTGACAATGGAGCTTAATTTGATAGTGTCGAGTTTAAGAATTTTTGCCAACGCTATCACATCCAGAATAATTTCTCGGCAGTAGCTCACCCTCAGGCGAATGGACAAGTCGAAGCTATCAACAAAATCGTCAAGTCCATTTTTAAGAAACGACTGGAGAAGGCGGAAGGTAAGTGGGTCGATGAGCTTCCCATGGCCTTTTGGGCATATCGAACTACTCATAAGTCTACGGCCGACCATACTCCGTTTGCACTTTCTTACGGATTTAAAGCCGTTATTCCAGTTGAGCTAGATGTCCCTTCTCACCGTGTGACTTATTACGATCCAAACACAAATGCCATCCTACTCGTAGAATCTCTGGATTTACTGAATGAGAAGAGTGAAGAGGCTAATTTAAGGGCAGCCACACATCGCAAACGAGTCGCCCGATTATACAATGCTAAAGTCCGGCCCAGAACCTTTGAAGTTGGCAATCTCGTACTCAAGCGAGTCTATCTGGTCACTTCGCACATGAAGCCGACATGGGAAGGACCATATGTCTTTGAGAGGAGACTTGGAGATGGCACATTCAAGCTATCAACTGTTGATGGTCTCACTCTACCGAGAGCATGGAACAGCGAAAATCTTCGTCGCTATTACACATAACTGGCTTTCCTTTATTTATTCTACTTTCCTTTTGAAGTTTGTTATGAAATTTTAGAGTTTGTACTTGTAATAAGACAAATGACTTTGCTACACTTTTCTATTTCAGTAATAAAGCGCAGACTCATCAAGCCAAATTAGCAATTCTTGAAGTGCATCGTGCGACCGTCACGATGTACGAAGAGCTAAGCCCCATCTTACGGTGGGACTCATTCAGATAGAAGTGATCATGATCCGAACGGTCACTCGCTAAGTGAAACCCGAAGCTCGGGGGCAAGCAATGATAAAATGAAGAAGAATTGAAACACGACGATCCTGCAATGAACTCCAGCTCCCAGAGTGCGAGCTAAAGTGCAAACTCCAAAATCTAGGCTCGAGGAGGATGGATACGTCCATGCACGACCTCGCCTCAATCCAGGCTCGAGGAGGATGGATCTGTCCATCCACGACCTCGCCTTAATCTAGGCTCGAGGAGGATGGATCTTTTCATCCACAAACTCGCCTCAATTCAAGCCCGAGGAGGATGGATTCGTCCATCCATGACCTCGCTTATTTCCAAAGCTTGAGGAGGATGGATCCATCCATCCACGACCTCGCCTTAATCCAAGCTCGAGGAGGATGGATCCGTCCATCCACGACCTCGCTTATTTCCAAAGCTCGAGGAGGATGGATCCGACCATCCACAACCTTGACCAATTCCTTGTTCCCAGCGTGCGAAAAAGATCCTGATACTTAAACAGATGTGATTGACCGTTTGTCAACTGACTCTAGAATCCCAAAGCATGAACTGGAGTATAAACATTAAACGGGTGTGACCGACTACCCGTAAAATAACTTATGTCCTCGGAGTGTGGATGTAATTCTAAGCATTAAACGGGTGTGACCGACCGCCCGTAAAATAACTTATGTCCTCGAAGTGTAGATATGATTCAAAATATTAAGCAGGCGTGACCGACCGCCAGCATACAAGTCTAATCCCCAAGGTGTGGATGCAAATGCCAACAAACGAGCGAGTGCGATCTGACCGCTCAAACTCGTGTCACTTTAACTTTGTTTCGACTAAGTTAAATCAAAGTCCGCGAAGGCGGAGGACGACTACCAACTGACTGCTTCAATTCTCCCCAGAACTAGGGGCATAACTCAAATATCAGCTTGTAACGACCCAATTTTTTCAGTCATTCAAAATTTAAATATTTAATTGATTTTAAATATTCAAAAGTTAATTTTATAAGTTGAATAACTTATATTTCAAATATAGTGATTTATTTGGATAATTAAATTGTTTAATTTAATATTTGAATTGTGTAAATAATTGAAAATTGAACCAAATATGAATAAAAATAATTTCTAACATTTTTTTAAATTCTATTTGGATTAGAATAGTGATAGTAAAATTTTAAAATTGAATTAAAAGTTAATTTACAGAAATTTGAAATTTTTATATTTAATTAACGTGTAAAAATAGCCATTTTTGACACTGTCTCAGATTTCGACGAAACTAGTTTCATTGGATCCGTAATAATGAGTTACTATAGGATTTCAAATTTCGTATCAATCGGACTTACGGTTTGGTCGTGCGAAGCTGAAACGCGTAGAAATTTATTTAAGTAATTTTTAATTAAAATAATTCGATTCAAAAACCTATCTTACAAATACGATGGAATTGGCCTCTGATATATATTCCATTGTGTTCGGAATAGGGGTAAAACATTATAAACGCATGTTGGCACGCTTCATTTGGAGTCCGGAAAGTTTTTGGATGAATAGCGTCGTTTAAATTTTCTATAAAGGACCTCATTATTTCATTTTTTAACAAACCCTAGCTGCCATTTATGAATGAATGGCCAGAAATTTCAAATCTTTCCCCTCTATTTTCTCTCAATCCATAAACCAATTCGAAAAAATTCCAACTGCAATATTATGGAGCTCGATGAGCTCTATAAATCCATACGGTGATGATTGGATTTCATGGAGTGGATCGATGGCAAAGTGGCCTTGAACGGAATGCGTTTCATGGCATTTTGATGGGCTTGGGGATGACCGAGCGTCTCGTGGTTGTGGTCGATGGTAGAGCTTGGCTAGGGTTGTCGTTTGGTGGTGGAATGATGAGATTCCGATGAACGTAGGAGGAGCGGCTATGGAATGAAATGAATGACGTTGGGTTCGAATTTTTTCACTGCTTGTATATGCAAACGAGAAGAAGAGAGGAACATGCAAAATGCGGCCTGATCTGGGTTGCTCAATTTCAACAGCCGTGATTTAGTCAAGTTAAAAAAAAAGGAATTTGTGAATTTAATTATATAATAAAATCGATAATCTTATAAATATCATAACTTCTTCATACGAGGTCAAAATTGGACGAGACAAGTTGCGATGCGTTCGTATTCGCAAACACTTCATGATGGAGCTAGATTGGGATTTATTTGAGCTAGTGAAAATTTTGTTTAAAATTAAACGCTTGTTTAATTTTAATCGAAATAAATCGCTATTGGACGACTGCAAGCAATGTGAGTAAAAACTCACTCTCTCTGTCTCGCTTATATTTTTATATAAGTGAGAATAAATTTTATTTATGATGATTGTTTGGGTGATATATGTTGTATTATATATATATATATATATTGATTGGTTTGGATATATTTCCGTATATTTTAGCGGATGAGACCTTATACGTTCCCGTGTATGAGCGGATGACCCTTTGTACACGCGTCTGCCTCGAAGTAGACATTGTACATATTTTCTAATATATATATTTGTTGCAGGTTACTGGTTGGAGGGATCCAACTGGATTCCTCACCATTGTTGATTTTATTTGCAGATATTGTTATATATGCTGTTATCATGTGATATATGATATTTGGACGTCATGATTGATGTGAATTCCCTTATTTAGCGCTTTTGCAACATTGGGCCATAATTTTTGGAAATTTAAAAATATTAAAACGATGGTTTAAATTTAAAAAGGATTTCAAAGTGATTTTGAAAATATATATGTTTTAATAAATTGTTGAATGATTAAAGAAATGGATTTATTTTAAATAAATAAAAAGTTATAATTTTATGTTATAAAAAGTATGGTTTTGTGAAATAAAATCAAATATGATTTTTGAAATATGAAGTTAACTATTTCATTAAAATAAGTTAAATTGGGATTCTGAACTTATTATAAATGGTTTATATATAAGATTTATAAAATTGATATTTTATAATAAAAGTAATGGCATTCTTAAGTGTTAAAATAAAGTTATAGTTGAATCTTATAAGTAAATAAGATTTATAAATTTATGAATTTATAAAAAGAATGAATTTGCAAATAAAGGAGATTTATAAGTAAATTAACTTATAATTGGATTTTGCCATATACATGAGATATAAATGGAATTTGTTAGTAAAGTAATTTTGTATATGGAAGTTTATAAAATATAAATAGAATTCGTAAACACTGTTTTATAAATGTGAAACCAATTTAATTTGATAAGTTAAGTATGAAAGTTTATTAAAGGAATTATATTCATGATTTTGGACAGTGAATAATCCTTTAAATTATATGTGTAGAAGTAATGAATTGGGTAAGGAATTTTATTCATGATTTTGGACAGTGAATAATCCTTTAAATTATATGTGTAGAATTAATGATTTGGGTAAGGAATTATATTCACGATTTTGGACAGTGAATAATCCTTTAAATTATATGTGTAGAAGTAATGAATTTGGTAAGAGAATAATATTCACGATTTTGGACAGTGAATAATCTTTTAAATAAAATGGATATTTTGGAAAGTGATATTATGAAAAGGGAATTTAAATGGTTTGAAAATAAAATAAGTTGTGAATTTAGTTACTATTAAAATAAGTATATGAAAATGTTTTCCAAATATCCAACAAGTGAAATGGTTTTGAATATTATATTTTTAAAGATATTTTGAAGAGAATAATTAGGAAGTGTTTTGAATTATAAACGATTAATGAAATCAGGCCCAGTGACTACTTATGTGCTAGATTTTGTTTGTTGCTTTGATAGTTAAATAATCGACTATCAAAATTGGCCATTTTAGTTCCTCAACTTGATGGTGAAACTAATTAGTCGTACACTTAGTACGTAACTGAATGTATTGGCTTGATTATCGTTTGTGTTGAGAATGTTGATTTGTGTAGTGCAGAGTGATTACTCCAATCTATCGAGCTTCCTTCTTGGCCGAAGGATAGCGAGTTGAAAGTTGGAGACATGATAAGTCTATGAGGCTTAGCTTCTGTGTGAGGTTGAGAAATGCTTTTGCGTTGTTTGTGCGAAGAGACCGGGATCATATTTAATAGAAAACCACTTCGGACCAACATTTATAAGATGATTGTGCAGGTTGGTCGATGATAATGATAATTAGGATTTTCATAGTGAAGGACTGCTTGTTGACCATTTGGGGTTAAAATCCCAATATACATATAGTAGCAGTAGTCTCTTCGTTATGAAATATCCAATGCAAGGACTATTCGCTACTAATCCTAGGGATTTTCCGACAGGATGTGGTAGGAAAGTACCTTCGGTCTGTCCTGTTCTTGGACAACTTGTATGGACGAATGTTTGACAGCGCATTTCTAATGATTACGTACATTGGTTTTTACAAACGTACATCCGTTGGTGGCGGAGAAGGCAACTTCTTTTAGCTTAACACCCTTCCTTGAGACGTACGAGCTCAAGGGTTGTATTTTTGTTAAAGACAATTAGTAGTCAATGGAAATGGCAATGTGGCATTCAAAGATGATGTGATATATGATATGTGAAAGGTAATCGATACCTCTTTTGACCTCACTCCCCGGAAAATGACTGAAACAAGGGATAGAAGCAGCAGGGCTAAGTGGGTCGCTCCCATCAGGAGATGTCATCACTCTTCTAGATATATCTTTACACACTATGACGTCGTGTATCTGATTATTGTTGTTGTATGCTCGTGGCTACGGATAAAGGTCGGTAACGACCGGAGTGATGACATATTCGGTACTATCTAGCTATGGGTAGGCCGGTCTTGTGTTGTTTTAGGCAGGCAGTATCTGCTCCCTAGGTACATCCCTTTAGAGGTGTACTGTGTTGGTTCAGAAAGGTAGTCCCTTTACCTAGTCATTTGTATGGAAATCCAAAATCCAATACATGCCTACCATTTTTATTGTAAACCTATTATGCTGGAATTTAATAATATAACAATTTCAGCTATTTAATTTATTATGTGTGCAATAGACACTATTATAATATAAGAGAATTTGATAAGAAATGTTTTGGTTATCGTAAGGAAAAAACCTTGTCGGTATTTATTTGCGACTCGGTTTTACGAGATACCTTTTGTTTTGATAAAGGAAAAGTTTTGATAACTTTATAAATTCAGTTGAGGTGTGTTTTCTCACGCTGGTTTACCAGACTGATCCGGGCGTTCTTCCCTTTCAATGCTCGGGTCAGACTGAGTATATTTACAGGCTCAGATTTGGTGCTTTTGGAGCTTCAGTATGTGAGCTGGAGATCTTCATGTCGTATATACATACCTATTTATTTTTTCGCTGCATTAATTGTTGTTGTTGTAAATTATCAGCATTGTGAGGACATGTTATTATAACTGTCCAAGCTGATGATTACTTATTGTTTACTCTGATATTGACTTATGTATATTACAGTTTCTCTTTGTAAAGATTATTGATCTATATTATATGTTATTCCACTGCGATGTGAGATTCTGTATTGTTTTTTGTTCTGCTTCTCTCTTCTTCTTCTCTTCTCTCTCTCTTTCTTCTCTCTTTCTTTTCACCCTCTCTTTTCTTTCTCTTTATTATCTGCAATTGGTGTGCTCTGGGTCGGACACGCGTGGTTTGGTGTCGGATTTCGAAGGTGTCGAATGCGGGTTGTCACAGCTGGTATCAGAGCTTAGGTTTAGTATATTCCTAGGCTTTGATGTGTACTCGGTATAGATAGGGTCATTAGCACCCTAGATTGAGTTTGAGTTTGAGCGTATTATATATATGAGCGCGTATTTGTTAGTGATATAAAAATATTTTATATTGTATTGATTGAGCTGTTGAGTGACTTATGGGTTCTGATAGTTGCGTCTAGCTAACGCTATCGATAGGGATCTCTAAACACTTGAACATGGAGATTGGACATAATATTGTTTTCAAAATTGGGTAAATAAATAATTTTACCTTGATTATATTTTATATATAATTTTATATATTGATTATTGGTTGTTAATGAATGGTAATATTTAATTATTATCATTTGTTATTTGTTGTGGTTAATAAAAAGTTGTTATTATTATGAATCTAAACAAAGTTAAACAAATTCGGAATGAATCTTATATAATAAAGTGAATAAGTGAAATTATACAAGTATAAAATTTATAAATGTGATTTATAAACAAATGGATTTTAAAAGGAATAAAAATCACTGAATTCACTATCATTGCTTAAAAATAATAAAGGGGATGACTGCAGCATAATCAGTATCATTTCGATTTTCTGTGTGATTGATTTGCTACCATTAATAATTTGAAATTGAAGCTTTGTTTTGATAAACCAGATTTGAAAATTAAAAATCCAAGTATGGTTTGATTTATAAGAGAAATAGGTTTTGGACTTATAATATGAAATTAAAATTTAACTTAGGTAAATTTTAAAAAATTGAGTTAGTAAAATGAATTATATGAATTGAAGTTTAACTAAGCTAAGTTAAATAAAATCGAATTGAATTTGAAACGAATCAAATACAAATGAACATACACTTAAGATGTAAAATGATTATATAACCATAAATTGAAATTGTAGCATGTGAATGAAGTAAACTGAAGTATATATTCATGAAAACTTAAGTCAATAAGTTTATAACTTGTAAATTGAGGATAGTAGTTAAAACAAAATTTCTATTTGTTGAATGTTAAGAAAGCTAATTTAAATTTGAATTACGAATTGAATTTAAGTAAAATGAAATGATGAGTTAGAAGAAAATTTTGAATTTGCTAAATAAGAGTGTTAAGAAATGAAATCCAAATTTGAATTATAAGTTGAAACTTAAATTAAGTCAATTATAATAAATTTTGTGAAGGAAGTTAACTTAAGTAAGATAAAATGAAGTTGAATTTGATATTCAAAATGAATTAATGAAGTGAATTAATGAAATGAAGTAATGGAATATGGTTTAGAATGTTATTTATTAGAATTGAAGGTGACTTAAGTGGTGAATAAATAATAACATTAGAAGTGTTGTATAAAAAAATATGAAATTGGACTTAAGTAATTGATTTATGAAATAAATCAAAAGTGTATTAGTATTAAAAGAAGTATACTAAATAATGAATAAATTTTGAATAAGAATAAATGTAAATGAAATGAAAGTAAAATACATTGAATGATTAATGGATGTGATGATTAATAAGTTGTATGTAAATGAAAGGAATGGATTGTGAATAGAATTGAAAAAAATCAAATAAATGTGAACAAATTAATTGTTAGTTAATTTAGTATGAATTCAATAATGGTTAGTGAAACTGAAAGTTAAATAATTGAATTCAAAGTGAAAGTAAATGTGAATTGAATCTAAAGTGAATGTAGCTAAATTGAATTCAATCTAAATTGAATATAGGCAATTTTGATTAATGAATGTGAATAAATTGAAAACCAAATCAAGTAAATGTTAATAAAATTTGGAATGAATATTGATTTGGTTATGAACCAATTTGGTTGTAAATATGTTGATGGTTGTTAGTTGGATGTTAGTTGTTTAATGATTGCTTATGTTGCATATGTTTCATTTCCATATGATAGTTGTATAGTATATGTTATATATGTTGATATTACTTTCCATATATGTGTTCTCATTTGGTTGTTGAGTGTTTAGAAGGTGCGGATGGCGTACCCTTCACATTTGGAGCTCGCTTTCGCGCTAATTTAGCCGTATATGCTCGCTTATAATATATAAGGTACATATCTCGGATTACATATTGTACTTTTATATTTTTTTCCCTACGGGATGCCTCATCCTCGAAGATGAGATGTATATTTGTGATATTATATATACTGTGATTTTTCCAGATCGAACTGCGCAAAGGAGACTCTAGCAAACTTTTCTAAAAATTTAAGGTGTTAGAAAATTTTTGGAAATTTTGGAAATTTTTTATAACTAAAAATTTGATTTTGTGTTATAATTTGAAATGATATTAGTTGATTTGGAATTGATATTAGTTAATAACTATGAATGATTTGAAACTTAGAAAAGTTTTTAAAAAAGGGTTGTAACTAATTGATTTTGTGTAAGTTAAATAGTTAAAAGAATTGATAATCTATTCAACTAATTCGTTTTGAAAGTTAATGGACTTGTAGCATTTTTCTTACTTAGTAATTTCGGGGATGAAATTCTTTTAAGGGGAGAAGAATGTAACGACCCAGTTTTCAGTCATTCAAATTTTAAATATTTAATTGATTTTAAATATTCATACGTTAATTTTATAAATTGAATAACTTATATTTCAAATATAGTGATTTATTTGGATAATTAAATTGTTTAATTTAATATTTGAATTGTGTAAATAATTGAATATTGAATCAAATACGAATAAAAATAATTTCTATCATTCTTTTAAATTCTATGTGGATTAGAATAGTGATAGTAAACTTTTAAAATTGAACTAAAAGTTAATTTACAGAAATTGGAAATTTTAATATTTAATTAACGTGTAAAAATAGCCATTTTTGACACTATCTCGGATTTTGACGAAACCAGTTTCATTGGATCCGTAATAGTGAGTAATTATAGGATTTCAAATTTCGTATCAATCGGACTTACGGTTTGGTCGTGCGAAGCTGGGACGCGTAGAAATTTATTTAAGTAATTTCTTTTTGAGAAAAATGTGCGATCCTCTACAAATAGAGGAGAGCACACATGCAACTATATATAACACAATAATAAGGTGCTGCCAACATGCCTGGTAGGTACCAAAGTCCAAATACTAATATCATAAGAAAAAAATCAGGTACCCCTAAGATGAGTTCCGACAAGGCCACCACCCATCTCACCCCGATACCGAGATCCGGCATGGTCACCGCTCGATATCAAGATGTTAGAAGTACCTAAAAACTAGAAAAAATCCCAAAAAATGCAGGAATGCCGTCACCAACTAAGAAAGGAACAGTATACATCTGGATCTGGAGGAATGGATAAGCTACTACTCTGAAGTGATGAAGGTGATGCTGAATGAAAGATCCACTCTGATGACTCTTTGAGATGGAACCACAAATGATCCTGATATTTTAAATTAGATTTTATTTCAAATTTTTATTTTTAAAACATTTTAAAGGTGTAATTGTAAATTTCCAATATTAGTTGTATTTGTTTACAATTTTTAATTCTAGTTTCAATATAATAAACTATTTTCTTTATTTATTTTCTATTTTCCTAAGACTATTTATTTATTTTCATTTCTACATTATTTTGTTTTGACTTCTATTTTATTTACTTGTTTTTCTATTTGTTTATATTGAATTAAAATGAATTGGAAATTCAAAGAGACAAAAGCTTTAAACTTGTGACTTTTCATTTACTTGGCCTTTCCTTTTCTCCTTGTAGCCATACATTTCTTATTGCTATTCACGTGAAAAACTTCCTCATTCACTTCATTCTCACGGCATTTCATTTCTGAAAAAAATAAAGTAAGTAATGGCTTCCTCTTTTTCTCATTTTCCTCTTCATTTTCATTGATTTTTGCTTGCTCCTCTCTAGCTTTGCTCGGCCACTATCCACCATCACCTTCACCGACCACCACCATCATTTCCTCCACCTCATCATCCATGGCTAACCACCCTACCCCTATGACCAGATCTGGTCGTGACCACCATATGAACTTCCACCACAAAAACTTTGCAAATATGCATAGCCGAACACAATTTCCACCACCACTTCATGTTATAGCCTCGGCCACCACCCTTAGCTCCACCACCAACACGTGACATGACCTCTGACCATCACACCACACCTGACCTGACCTGAGGTGAACCATGACCCAGCCCAAACTTGACATAGGCCGAGCCTATGATGCACCAAAACTCCACTTTTGGCCTTGACTCTTTGCATTCCTCGTTTTGCAACTCCATTCTCTTCACATTCCCTATGTTAGCCGTGCCATTTTGAGTCCAAACCCAAGCCTTATCACCAACAAAACATGTATGGCCGAGCAAACAAGGAGTCATGGTCAAGCAATTCTGATTTCAAAGCTTGGTGATGTCATTTGTTAATTCTATTTCCATTTTTGTTTCAATTGATCTTTGTATTGTATATACATTTATATATTGTTTTGTTTTATTTTTGTATACAAGATTAATATCTTGGCTCTCTCTCCACTTGAATCAAAAGTCGTGCTATCGTGCTTTCTGGAATTTATCTGTGTGTTTTGATTTGCGAACTCCAGCTTAAAGAGGTGAGTTATTCACGCTTGACATTCATACTTATAGGATTTGTGAAGTGACAACAAGTGAATGTGTAGAATTGTTATACCATGTTATACCTGCCTGTGATATGAATTATATGATGTTAAACTTTGTTATAAACTTGTCACATCATCTGATATGTTATATTATGTTATATTGTTTATTTTATTCTGTTCTCACACTGCAAGTTCCCTGTAGAATAGAATCACTATGGGTTGAAATGATACATACCCGAACAGACTTTAGAATAGGGAAAAATCGTTATGGGCTGAAATGATAGGCCTAAGCGATTTTTATTTATTTTTATTAACTTGGGATTGCGGGTTTGAAATGATAAATCCCGGATTTTTCTTTGTAAATTACGAATTGAAATGATATATTATCCGTATCACTTGACTTAGGTTAGAAAATATTATACAGACCCGTGGTTATTTTTTATAATTTTCTAGAAAATTTTAAGTATTTTAAAATGTAAAATATGATAATTTGATTTAAAATTGAATTTAAATGATTTAATAAAGGGTTAGTGATTTTTCTATAAGTTAAAAATGTTAAATAAATAAATGATTAAATTGTAATTTGAAATAAAACTTAATTTGGAAATTTGTGATTTGGTTTAAAATGAAGTTTAAGTAAAGAAAATAAAATAGAAATTAAGTTTATTTATGAAATGGGAATTTATATTTAAGTGCAAAGGTAAATTGTTAAAAAAATGCAAAGAATGGGAAAATGGTACACTTGAATTTAGTAAGAGAAATTTTTGGAAAATTTGATTTTTATTGTAAAATTTTTCTTTATAAAATCATAAGTTAAAAGGGTATTTAAATGAACATTTTTGAGGTGGAAAATTTTGATTTTTATAAGTTAAAATGGTTAAAATTGAATTTTATTTGTTTCTGAAATTTTATTATAAATCTGGAAATTGAATTAGTAGCACTTCAGAAATGCATCATTTCTGAAATTAACTAAAATCTGAAGTAAATGATACCGCAGCACTTTGTAAGTGCTGTGTAGATGCAAATGAACTAAAGGCTAATTAACTAAAGGCTACTGCAGCACTTGGTAAGTGCTGTGGTTGTAGAAAGAAAATCTAAAATATGAAACTAATAAAAGGGCTACAGTAGCACTTGATAAGTGCTGCAGTTGGCTGAAATGAAGTTTTCAAATGTAATTGAACTACTACAGCAGTTTTTAAATGCTGTCTTTGCTGAAATGAATTGTTTCAAATATAACTTACCGCCACATTTTTTCTAAATGCTGCGAAAGCTGAAATTTTAATGTTTTAAAGTATTTAAGTGAATAAATGAGCTCAGAAAAGGTTAAATTTTTGGGAATTGAATATTTGATTTAAATGTATAATGACTTTATTTTTAAATGGTTTAAATGAAGTATTTTGAAATGAATATATAAACCGTTTTGAAATATATAACCACGGGTTATAATAACGATTGGTTGTTAAAGAGACCAGGATCGGATATGGACATACTCTCTGTCGATATCGAAAACTACTTTAACAACTGTGTACACGGTGGAGATTCCAGAATGAAGTAGGATGGTGGCGACGATCCTTAAGGTATATTTACGTTGACCCAACTCCCGTGAGTTGGCATAAGGTGGCTAAAACAGGAGCGATCGACGGGCCATTGAGGTAGCACCTCTGATCGGACACACTTCTTCGATACCATTCTATTACCTTTGCGATTGATTGGGTGCACCCCTTGATTTTGGGAGTGTGGCTCGAGGTGGGCGGTAGTGGTTGCTATGCGTTTCCACCAGCCCGGATGCATAATTGGTATATCTACCCTGGCATTGCCTAGTTGTGTCGTGTCACCTACCATATCGAGCTTTACTATGAGTTTCTATTTGTGTCGTACCTATGGAGTATCTTCTCGTAGCCTCTCGAGGTATGCAGGTACTATATAGACTATTGGCACTATTATGTGTTAAGGGCTACATGGGTAAACCCTTAACGCTATTTAAAAGTAAGTTTATTATTTTATTTAGACATTATTATAATAGCGAATATTACTACATTGTAGATAGTTTAACGGATCCTTAAAGAATGGGCGATCCCAAGCATTCTTTAAGTTACTTGTCCCTTTTATTACAGTTCACTTGAGTTGGTTTATATTGTATAAGTATGTATGTCCTGACTCGAGTGTTTTGTGTTTTGCTTTATGCTCGGGTCAGCCTGAGTATCAGCTTTGGATTTCACCTTCTGGAGCTAGGACTGCTGGAGATCATCTTTTATTTATTTTCTATCCATTTCCATTCAGTATTTTCTATGTCAGCTTTGTATTAGAGACATATGTATTTGGGATTTCTACTATGCTTATGTATTCAGACTTCTGTTGTATCTGTTTTTCAGACTATGTATTTTGAATCTGTTTTGAGACTATGTATTGTAGTGGCTTCATGAACCACTATTTATTTTATTTTCCACTGCGAGTTATTCTGATATTCTGTGTCTGTGATTCTGTGATTGGTTTTATTTGCTCCAAATTTATTACAATCTATTGTTTTGTATTATTCAAGTCCGACATGTGTGGTTTTATTGTCGATTTGAATGGTCCAAAATAGTGGGTTGTTACATTTGGTATCAGAGCTTTGGTTTTTAGGCAAACCTTAGCCTATGGAGCAAAAACTCAATAGAGATAGGGTAGAAATACCCTAGAATGAGTGAAATCAACCTCAGAATCATTCCTTTGTGAGAGAACGTATTTTCAAAGTATAAAATGATTTTAAAATGATTTTTCAAAGTATTGTTTTTCAAAGATTTTTTTTGATATAAAATTTTCTTGTTTTAAAAGCAAATTTTCTAAACTTCCTTCTTTTCGTATCTACATTGTTAGAAATTTCTTTAATTAGGATATTCATCTAAGTGAATCTATCGTGTCTTATCTTATCTTATCTTTGTCTTCTCGTTACCTTTGTCCTAAAATTCATTCTTGATTTTTCAAGATGAATCATGGAAATGCCAGTGGTAGGGGTCGTGGTATTGCCCCAGCTCCTCAACCTGCTGCACCTGTTAGGTTTACTGTTCTCTGTAAGGATTCTCTCAACTTGGTGGTACCAAGTTTACTAGTTCAGAGAGCATTATTGAAGCCCAGCAATGGTTACGGAGTTTAGAGAGGAACTTTACTGGTCTCGAGATTTCTGATGCCCAGAAGCGTCAATTAGCAGCTTGGCAGCTGCAAGAGTCAGCCTTGGATTGGTGGGAGTCTGTTACAGCTCACACAAACGAGGGTGATATTTCGTGGGAGCAGTTTAGGTATCCTTTGTGTTATCTTGAATTTTGTTCCCATTTTCTTTCTCTTGAATCTATCTTAAGTTTTGTTTCTGTATCTTCTTTCCAGGGAGGCTTTTGTGGCAAAATGGATGCCAGAAGCCGGGAAATCTCAGCTTTATCGTGAGTTCATGAATCTTAAGCAGGATACCATATCCTTTTCTGAGTATGAGCGGAAGTTCAACGAACTTTCCACGTTTGGTCCTGGCCTTATTGACACCCAACTTAAGAAGAATGAGAAGTTCATAGCTGGAGCTTGCCCAGAGTTCTATAATCGTCTTATTTCTCATGTTCATGGCACTTTCACCAAGCTTATGGATATGGCTATTCGTTATGAGAACCCTACTTCCAAGGGTCCTGCTATTGCTAGTACTCCTGCATCTCAGTCTTCCTCTGCTAACTCTAAGAAGAGAAAGCCAAATTTCCATTAGTATAAGAAGAATTGGCTCAAGAATTCGGGTTTAGGATCTTCATCTTCTCCTTCTCAAAGGAACCCTATCGACCTATCTACCATTACCTGTTTCAAGTGTGATCAGAAGGGACACTATGCTAATAGTTGCTCTACTTCAGTTGGTGCTGCTACTCCTCCACCTCAGAATACCAGGAACAACCTCTGTCATGTCTGTCTGCAGCCTGGTCATTTCAAGAATGATTGTCCTTTGTATCAGAAGGGCAAGCCATCTGGTATTTTTGCTGTTACCTCTGCTTCTTCACCTACTCCACCTGCACCTGCTCCTGCTCCTGCTCTTGCTCCTAGTGATAACCAAGGTACTCTTCAGGGCACCTTTTCTTTATTTCATCATCCTGTTCGTGTTTTATTTGATACTGGAGCTTCCCATAGTTTTATTTATGTTGATTTGTGTGATAAGTTTGAGCATCTCCTTTCTCCTAAGTATGCTTCTGTTCCTTTCTGTGTTTCAAATCCTATTGGGGGTCCCGCAAGTCTTAATAGGATTTGTAAGCATGTGAAACTCTTTCATTCTGGTTATCGGTTTTCTGGAGATTTCTATGTTCTGGGTTTCGATGCTTTTGATTTATTGCTTGGAGATGATTGGTTAAGGAATCATGATGCCCGTATCTCTTGCAAATCCCAAATTGTGTCTCTTGTGGGAGATAAGGGTGATCCTTTGATTATCCAGTGCCGGATGCCTCAGGATTTTGCTGGCAATTTTATTTATTCTCTGGATTCTTCTCCTGGCGATCTTCAGTCGACTCGTGTGGTCAAACTTTATCCCGATGTATTTGGTGAAGTCGCTGCTTTACCCCCTAAGCGGGAAATCGATTTCCGTATTGATCTTATTCCTCGAGCTCGACCTGTAGTTCTTCCTCCTAGAAGAATGGCACCCTGCGAGAAGGTTGAGTTGGGAAAGCAAATTGAGGACTTGTTATCCAAGGGGCTAATCAGACCTAACCATTCAGAATGGGGAGCAGTGGTGGTTTTCGTTACCAAGTCCGATGGTTCTCTCCGGATGTGTGTTGATTATAGGGAGTTGAACGAGCTCACTATGAAAAACAGATATCCAATGCCTCACATCAATGATATGTTCGATCAGCTTTATGGTGCTACTATTTTCTCTCAGCTTGATCTTGCCATAGGTTTCCACCAGCTTAGAGTTGCTGAGGAAATTATTCCCAAGACTGCTTTACGTACTGAGAATGGTTTTTTTGAATGGTTAGTCATGCCTTTTGGTTTGACTAATGCTCCTGCTTTCTTTGTTGATTTGATGAATCGTGTTTTTCGTGATGTGCTTAATAAATTTGTTCTAGTCTTTGTTGATGATATCCTTGTCTTCTCTAAGTCCAAGAAAGAGCATGAGTCACATTTGAAATCTGTTCTGGGGACTCTTAGAAATCATCAGTTGAAGGCTAAATTTTTGAAATGCCATTTCTGGAAGGATGAAGTCCGATTCCTTGGACATATTGTTTCTGGTAATGGAGTTTCTGTTGATCCAGTTAAAATCGCTGCGATCAATGTAAGTCTTTCTTTCCTTCTCTTTCCTTGTTTCATTTAATTATTCTATCTCTTCTATGGTTCTTATTTTTCCCTATTCTGTTACAGGATTGGGAAACTCCTAGGACTCCAACTGATATTCATAGTTTTCTGGGCCTTGCCGGTTATTACCGGAGATTCATTGAGAATTTTGCTCGGATTGCTGCACCTCTCACCGCTTTGACTCGAAATAAAGCTAAGTTTATTTGGAGTGATGAGTGTAAAGCTGCATTCAGTGAGTTAAAGCACAAGCTTACTTCCGCACCAGTTCTTACCGTTCCAAATGGAAATGAGGGATTAACGATATACACTGATGCTTGTCGTGAAGGTTTGGGAGCTGTTCTGATGCAGGATGGTTGGGTGATTTCTTATGCTAGTCGTCAGTTGAAGACCCACGAGGCCAATTATGTTGCTCATGATTTGGAATTGCTTGCAGTGGTTTTTGCTTTGAAGCTTTGGAGGCATCATCTTTTGGGTATTAAGTTTGAGCTCTTTAAGATCATCAGTCTTTGAAGTATATTTTCACTCAGAAGGATTTGAATCAGAGGCAAGTTAGGTGGTTAGAGTTTCTTGCTTCTTATGATCTCGACATCAACTATACCCCTGGGAAAGCTAATTTTGTGGCAGATGCGTTGAGTCGGAAGAAGGCGATGTTGTGTCAGCTTATTGTTTCTTCTTCTCTTTTGGATCGTATCATGGCCAAGCAGTATGAGGATCGAATGCTTAGGCTTATTAAGGAGAATGTTCGTAGTAGGGTTGGTGGTAGTAGTCTTGATGGTAGTGGAGCTCAGATCGATGATAGAGGTATTTTGAGGATTAATAATAGGGTTTGTGTCCTGAATGTTGATGGATTGAGACAAGAGATACTTCGGGAGAATCATCGGTCCACACTTTCTATTCATCCGGGTGTGACTAAGATGTATCAGGATATGAAGAAGTTGTATTGGTGGAAGGGTATGAGGCGAGATATCTCCATTTTTGTTAGTAGGTGTGCGACTTGTCAACAAGTCAAGGCCGATCATCAGAAGACCCTTGGTTTGTTGCAGCCCCTTGAGGTTCCCTATTGGAAATGGGAACAAGTTTCTATGGATTTCATTGATGGATTACCAAGGACTAGGAGGGGTAATGAGAGTATTTGGGTTATTGTGGATAGACTGACCAAGTCCGCTCATTTCATTCCGGTCAAGTCTACCCGTTCTGCTTCTAGCTTGTCTGATATCTATATGAGAGAGATTGTTCGTCTCCATGGTGTCCCTATCAGTATTGTTTGTGATCGTGATCCTATCTTTACTGGTCAGTTTTGGAAGGCTTTTCAGAAATCTTTGGGTACTCACTTGAATCTGAGCACTTCTTACCATCCACAGACCGATGGTCAAACGGAAAGAGTGAATCAGATTCTAGAGGATCTTCTTCGTGCTTGTGTGCTTGATTATGAAGGATCTTGGGAAGATCATCTCCATCTTGTCGAATTTACCTATAACAATAGTTATTAGGTATAATTTCTATCTTTCGTATTGATCTTGTCTTAATCCTTTATCTATCTCATTTATATCTTTGAATTCAGGCCAGTATTAAAATGTCTCTGTTTGCTGCTCTTTACGGAATACCTTGTAGATCCCCATCTTGCAGGATTGAATCCGGTAATCGTTTGGTTCTTGGTCCTGAAATGATTTTGGAAGCTTCTGAGAGAGTTGAGGAGATTAAGAGGAAGATGAGGATTGCTCAGGATAGGCAGAAGAAGTATACTGATAGGCATAGGAGGAGTTTGGAGTTTTCTGTTTGTGATTTGGTTTTCCTTAAGGTCTTTCCCTTAAGGAATGTTATTCGATTTGGTCGTAGAGGGAAGCTTTCTCCTAGGTTCATTGGTCCTTTTCGCATCTTGGAGAGGATTGGTTATTTAGCTTATCGTCTGGATTTGCCCGAGAAGTTCTCTGGAGTGCATAATGTATTCCACGTTTCACATCTTCGTCGCTATCTGCATGATCCATCTCTTATTGTTCAGCCTTCTGCTTTTGATAGTTTAGATATTGAGCCTAATCTGACTGTCGAAAGGAAGCCACTTCGTATTGTCGACAAAGGTACGAAGCAACTAAGAAGGAAATCTGTTAGTCTGGTCAAAGTACAGTGGAGTATTGATGATCGAGACTGTACCTGGGAGATGGAGGAGAGCATTCGTGCTTCGAATCCGGAATTGTTCGTTTCAGGTACTATTTGTTTTTCTATCTTGCTTTTCCTTATTTTCCTTGTTTCGTTCTTTTCGAGGACGAAAAGATTTGAGTGGGGGAGAGTGTAACAACCCAAGATTTTTGCAAATATTTTAAATTAGATTTTATCTCAAATTTTTATTTTTAAAACATTTTAAAGGTGTAGTTGTAAATTTCCAATATTAGTTGTATTTGTTTACAATTTTTAATTCTAGTTTCAATATAATAAACTATCTTCTTTATTTATTTTCTATTTTCCTAAGACTAATTATTTAATTTCATTTCTACATTATTTTGTTTTGACTTCTATTTTATTTACTTGTTTTTCTATTTGTTTATATTGAATTAAAATGAGTTGGAAATTCAAAGAGACAAAAGCTTTAAACTTGTGACTTTTCATTTGCTTGTCTTTTCATTTGCTTGGCCTTTCCTTTTCTCCTTGTAGCCATACATTTCTTATTGCTATTCACGTGAAAAACTTCCTCATTCACTTCATTCTCACGACATTTCATTTCTGAGAAAAATAAAGTAAGTAATGGCTTCCTCTTTTTCTCATTTTCCTCTTCATTTTCATTGAATTTTGCTTGCTCCTCTCTAGCTTTGCTCGGCCACTATCCACCATCACCTTCACCGACCACCACCATCATCTCCTCCCCCTCATCATCCACGGCTAACCACCCTACCCCTATGACCAGATCTGGCCGTGACCACCATATGAACTTCCACCACAAAAACTTTGCAAATATGCATAGCCGAACACAATTTCCACCACCACTTCATGTTATAGCCTCGGCCACCACCCTTAGTTCCACCACCAGCACGTGACATGACCTCTGACCATCACACCACACCTGACCTAACCTAAAGTGAACCATGACCGAGCCCAAACTTGACATAGACCGAGCCTATGATGCACCAAAACTCCACTTTTGGCCTTGACTCTTTGCATTCCTCGTTTTGCAACTCCATTCTCTTCACATTCCCTATGTTAGCTGTGCCATTTTGAGTCCAAAACCAAGACTTATCACCAACAAAACATGTATGGCTGAGCAAACAAGGAGTCATGGTCAAGCAATTTTGATTTCAAAGCTTGGTGATGTCATTTGTTAATTCTATTTCCATTTTTGTTTCAATTGGTCTTTGTATTGTATATACATTTATATATTGTTTCATTTTATTTTTGTATACAAGATTAATATCTTGGCTCTCTCTCCACTTGAATCAAAAGTCGTGCTATCATGCTTTCTGGAATTTATCTGTGTGTTTTGATTTGCGAACTCCAGCTTAAAGAGGTGAGTTATTCACGCTTGACATTCATACTTATAGAATTTGTGAAGTGACAACAAGTGAATGTGTAGAATTGTCATACCATGTTATACCTGCCTGTGATATGAATTATATGATGTTAAACTTTGTTATAAACTTGTCACATCATCTGATATGTTATATTCTGTTACATCGTTTATTTTATTCTGTTCTCACACTACAAGTTCCCTGTAGAATAGAATCACTATGGGTTGAAATGATACATACCCGAACGGACTTTAGAATAGGGAAAAATCGTTATGGGCTGAAATTATAGGCCTAAGTGATTTTTATTTATTTTTATTAACTTGGGATTGCGGGTTTGAAATGATAAAACCCGGATTTTTCTTTGTAAATTACGAATTGAAATGATATATTATCCGTATCACTTGACTTAGGTTAGAAAATATTATACAGACCCGTGGTTATTTTTTATAATTTTCCAGAAAATTTTAAGTATTTTAAAATGTAAAATATGATAATTTGATTTAAAATTGAATTTAAATGATTTAATAAAGGGTTAGTGATTTTTCTATAAGTTAAAAATGTTAAATAAATAAATGATTAAATTATAATTTGAAATAAAACTTAATTTGGAAATTTGTGATTTGGTTTAAAATGAAGTTTAAGTAAAGAAAATAAAATGGAAATTAAGTGTATTTATGAAATGGGAATTTAAATTTAAGTGTAAAGGTAAATTGTTAAAAAAATGCAAAGAATGGGAAAATGGTACACTTGAATTTAATAAGAGAAATTTTTGGAAAATTTGATTTTTATTGTAAAATTTTTCTTTATAAAATCATAAGTTAAAGGGTATTTAAATGAACATTTTTGAAGTGGAAAAATATGATTTTTATAAGTTAAAATGGTTAAAATTGAAGTTTATTTGTTTATGAAATTTTATTATAAATCTGGAAATTGAATTAGTAGCACTTCAGAAATGCTATCATTTCTGAAATTAACTAAAATATGAAGTAAATGATACTGCAGCACTTTGTAAGTGCCGTGGTTGATGCAAATGAACTAAAGGCTAATTAACTAAAGGCTACTGCAGCACTTGGTAAGTGTTGTGGTTGCAGAAAGAAAATCTAAAATTTGAAATTAATAAAAGGGTTACAGTAGCACTTGATAAGTGCTGTAGTTGGCTGAAATGAGGTTTTCAAATGTAATTGAACTACTACAGCAGTTTTTAAATGCTATCTTTGCTGAAATGAATTGTTTCAAATATAACTTACCGCAACATTTTTCTAAACGATGTGAAAGCTAAAATTTTAATGTTTTAAAGTATTTAAGTGAATAAATGAGCTCAGAAAAGGTTAAATTTTTGGGAATTGAATATTTGATTTAAAGGTATAATGATTTATTTTTAAATGGTTTAAATGAAGTATTTTGATTTGAATATATAAACCGTGTTGAAATATATAACCACGGGTTATAATAACGATTGGTTGTTAAAGAGACCGGAATCAAATATGGACATACTCTCTGTCGATACCGAAAACCACTTTAACAACTGTGTATGCGGTGGAGATTCCAAAATGAAGTAGGATGGTGGCGACGATCCTAAAGGTATATTTACATGGACCCAACTCCCGTGAGTTGGCATAAGGTGGCTAAAACAGGAGCGATCGACGGGCCAATGAGGTAGCACCTCTGATCGGACACACTTCTTTGATACCATTCTATTACCTTTGTGATTGATTGGGTGCACCCCTTGATTTTGGGAGTGTGGCTCGAGGTGGGCGGTAGTGGCTGCTATGCGTTTCCACCCGCTCGGATGCGTAATTGGTATATCTACTTTGGCATTGCCTAGTTGTGCCGTGTCACCTACCATATCGAGCTTTACTACGAGTTTCTATTTGTGTCGTTCCTATGGAGTATCTTCTCGTAGCTTCTCGAGGTATGCAGGTACTGTATAGACTATTGGCACTGTTATGTTTTAAGGGCTACATGGGTAAACCCTTAACGCTATTTAAAAGTAAGTTTATTTTTTTATTTAGACATTATTATAATAGCGAATATTACTACATAGTAGATAGTTTAACGGATCCTTAAAGAATGGGCGATCCCAAGCATTCTTTAAGTTACTTATACCTTTTATTATAGTTCACTTGAGTTGGTTTACATTGTATAAGTATGTATGTCCTGACTCGAGTGTTTTGTGTTTTGCTTTATGCTCGGGTCAGCCTGAGTATCAGCTTTGGTTTTCACCTTCTGGAGCTAGGACTGGTGGAGATCATCTTTTATTTAGTTGATATCCATTTCCATTCAGTATTTTCTATGTCAGCTTTGTATTAGAGACATATGTATTTGGGATTTCTACTATGCTTATGTATTCAGACTTCTGTTGTATCTATTTTTCAGACTATGTATTTTGAATTTGTTTTGAGACTATGTATTGTAGTGGCTTCATGAACCACTATTTATTTTATTTTTCGATGCGAGTTATTCTGATATTCTGTGTCTGTGATTGGTTTTATTTGCTCCAAATTTGTTACAATCTATTATTTTGTATTATTCAAGTCCGACATGTGTGGTTTTATTGTCGATTTGAATGCTCCAAAATAGTGGGTTGTTACATGGAGACTCTACTCTGAAGACCTCACTACAATCCGAAAATCAGCAATCCGAAGATACGAATTCCTGCAAAAAAGAACCTGACCCCCTATAGCCCATACCTGAGCCTGAAAGAGGACTAATATAAAAGTTAGAATGATACATATATATGTATATTTATATAATTAATATACATATATATGTATTAAGAAGGTAGGTAATAAAAACTAAATAAGACTATTCGGACCAATACTAAAGAAATGAATTACTTGTAAACTAAAACCAATAGTGACAAGGACAAAAGGTAAAACAAAGTTGAGAAAAAATTCTTATGAACCTTCAATCATAAGTAAGCTATGATTAATAATGGAGTCATCATATAAGTTTGAAAAAATAGTAACACAACTATTACGAATATTAAATATATTATTATTTCATTTAAAAAGATTACTATTATAACTAACCTTATTAAGATATCCTTTAAATAGATTTTTTTTTAGCTAATTTATATTTAGGATTAGAAATCCAATTAAAACAAAATGAAGAGATTGTATAAATCAATTTGTTAAAATGACTACTATTATTATTAAAAATTCTTTGGTTTCTTTCAAACCAAATATACCAACTAGTAATAATGAACAAAGAGTCAAGTAAGAATCTAATATTCTTTTTGAATCTACATCTAAAATTATTCCAGTAAAAATCACAATTCAAAATTTTAGTTATTAAGTTAAAGTTAAATATTTTAAAAGTATTATTTAGTATGTAATAAGAATCCATGCAATCATAATAAATATGGTTAGTATCTTCAAGATGCAAATTTCAAAAATAACAATATTATCAATTAGAATGTTTTTTCTCATTAAAAATTCTATTGTATTAAGTTTTCCATGCAGTATTAACCACATGTGAATTTTAGATTTTGGAGGAGCATTAGATTCCAAATAAATTTAAATGAGTTGTTTAGTGTATCCGAAAAATTAATAAATCTATAAAAAGACTTTGAAGTATATTTCTTACACTTATCCCATTCCCAACTAATAATATCATTATCATTATCGATATTATAAAGATTTAGTCTAGCATAAAGTAAAGCAAGTTGCCTAAGGGTAGAACCTATTAAAATACTATTAAAACTAAAATTCCAAGGAGGATCGTTCTCAAGGGAATAAACTTCATTAACTAAAGCAAACTTAAAATTACAAATTTCATAAAGCTCTTTAAATTCCAAATTGAGAGTGTAACAGCCCGCAAATTCGTAGCAATTAATTATCGACACTAGGTGATTAAATCGTTCGCCAATTTTTATCGGAATTTTATCGAGTTGAAATTATTTTATAAAAGTGGTTGAGAAATTGTTTTGGGCTTTAAATAAATATATTTCTTTGGCCCACTTCAATTATCTTCAGCTCTTCATCGACCCGATCCCTTTTCATTTTCATTTTTCCTAGCCCTAAATCAAACGCAATCGAACGAAATTGGAAATGGCGTCCACGATTTCTTTCTTCGTTCGCTCGTCTCTGTGATGCTTGGCCGCTTCCATTGAGTCGTTCTCGTCGTCGCTTCGAAGCAAGGTGAGTGAAAGCTCACATCTAATTCACTCGACCCTGTTGGTTTTCGTTCGTTTCTAGATAGCTTCGATTTGTTAGTTTTCGTTCGACTTTATCTGATGTTAGGTGGTTTCGACGTTGACCAATTTAAATGAAATTGCCATGACTTCGACATTGTTTTGACTATCTCTTTGAACTGCCGTGACTTTGGCTTTGACAAAACTTTAAATTGGAAGAATTGCTTGACAGTGATGACTCCACATATGTGCATATATACCATTGTGGGTGTATGCATATAGTGTGGAATCCACACTTGAGATTACATCTCTCTTGTAAAATGTTGTAGAGCTACTGTCTCACTGTTTTGATTCCTAGTCTTTCGATTGTTTTTAATTACTTCGAGTAAACTTTGGTTGTCTTGACAACTCGATGTCGAGGCTGCTGCTGTTTCCATTTTTGGGTTGCTTTATCATGTGTATTGTGACATGATACTCGACTGTGTACTTGTACTCTCTGACCATCTTTGTGATACCTGATGGTTTGTAAACTGCTTCATTCTTGTTTAAAATTGCATGCATCTATTTGATTGTCTCTCTGTCTAGTTCAGTATCTTGCATTGTTTTCCACTGTATATTTATATATACAAGCTGACATTTGTACATAAACTCCGGCCACTTTGAACTGAAATTGCTATTCGATATTTGCCTTACCACCATGGTTATCGATTGTCTGCATTGTGTACTTGGTCACCGTTGAGTCAACATCATTCACTCTTGTTCAATATACTGTTTACTGGAGATATTGTGTTCATGTATTTTTGGTATTGCTGTAGTCATTAGTCTTGTTACCATTTTCACTACCCTGGCATTTCAACTCCATACTTCAATTTCGAATACCAGCTACATACAGACCATTGCCATTTACCTTTTCTGCCAAAACTTATACCCTGCTCAGCATCTTAACTTCAAACTGCCATCTTACATTGCTGTCCATCCACTGTTATATCTGTGTCATCACTATAATCACTGCACAGCTTTAAGTTTGCTTTTGCCTTTAGCATGATGTATCTGTTCTAGTTGGTCTTGATTTCTGTGATTATGCACTGATGTTGTTTCTGGTTTTGATCTTGATGTCACAATGCTTTTTGCATTGCTTTGTAGTCTTCCTTGATCTGTAGCTTGATTCATCATGTATATTTGCAGTTTCGAGTCTGCACTTGCATTGTGTAAGTGGACTGGATTATTGTTTTGCAGTTTCATTTATGTTGGTTTGTGTTTGTTCTTTTTCTTGAGCCTAACTTGGAGCATTCTGTTGCTTCATTCTTTGGTTCCTGTACGTCGACTATTTTAGAACTGCTTCGGCTAGATCATTTAACACCACCTGTATATATTGTTGCTTGATATAATCTTGAGTCTGCGTAATACTTGGTCACTGTTGTCTTTGTTGTGGCCTTTGTATTTGTGTACTGGTACACATTCTGGTCATTGTTGCCATCTTAGCCTGGCATTTGTTTCAGTTTGGTTTGGTAACTTGTGCAGTTTACTGGTCTTTGATTTGGTTGTTGCATCACTATAGCTTTGCAGTTGCAGTTTTACATTTATTCAGTAGCCATTGTAGCTCTGTGCTTTGTTGCAGTTGAGCCACTGATGCACTGCATCATCTTCTACTTGTTGCACTTGCAATGATGTTCATATGTACTGCCCTTGTACATGCTTCACTGCATCATCTTCTACCTGTTGCACTTGCAATGATGTTCCTCATTTCATGTTCGAATTCATACTTGTCTGCACTCGCCTTCAGTTTGCTATTTCTCTGTGCCTTGTTTTGCGACATGTTGATCTTGTTTCACTTGTTGCCTCTTTCACTGGATACACTGTTTCATTTCACTGATGCAGCCTTGCCCTTAAATACAAGTGGTGGCTGCATTTTCGTAGCAGTTTTTCTCTTGTCCCTTGTGGTGACTTTATATTCTGTTGTGGCGAGGCAGTGCACGCGTGCGTGCACTGCAGCCACACCGAATTGACAGATTTTAATCGATATCTCTTTTATTCTTAATTCATCGACCTGTTGCGTAATTCGTAGGCTGTATTGGCGAGGCAGTACACGTTAGCGTGTACTGCAGCCAATTAGCATTGATATTTTTAAATTGACATTTCAATTGCTTAAACTGCTTTGGATTTCTGTTTTGTGGATTAACACTGTTTAGTGTTATATCTGCCGTTATCCAATTCTCGTATCGAGAGTTGGATATACGAGATTTCTGTGACTGTCATCTATATTGAGATTGATTATTATTGCTTCTATGCTCTAATAACTGATTTTGAATTAGACTGATCCGAGTATTATTTTCTTTTGAATGTAATACTCGGGTCAGACCGAGTATTTACAGGTTGTAGTTTTTAGCTTTGGGTTGCTGTTAGAGCTATGAAGACTTTTTATATCATTTGAAGAGGTCTTCGTCGTGTTGTAGTAGTCAGTGTGTCTGTTTTAAGATGATAATGTATTCATGTATATTAGTCGATAATGTACGTGTATATATAACTTTTTGAGTCGACAGTTGTAGTTGTATCATTTGTATTGTGTCAAATGTATTGTAACTGATATCAGTTATTATATATATGAGACTTTTCGTTCCATCTGTATTCCGCATTTATGTTTTCTGTGTTATTTTTATATCTATTGTCCTAAACTATTATAGCCACTGTGTAGTAGCTTTGAGTTTGTATCGGAATGTCGGGTTTCCTCTAAAAAATGAAATGCAATGTTTTATTATCCGACATATCGGTGCTCGCACAAAGCAATTACATAGATGGTCGCTCCTCAACAGCCTTATTCTCCGTGCTAGTTGACAACACTACACCGTAGTGTTCTTGGCTAGCGTGGGTATAGAGGTGGGGCGTCACAGCTTGGTATCAGAGCCTGGGGTTTAGGACAATTATAAAACATAACTTAGATGGAACATGTGTTACAACTATTTGTCGATGTTTTATCTCTCATCTTTACATATGACTATTTTTGACTGTTAGGTATGAATTCCTAACACTTATGCTTGTGTTTTCGGCTTTGAATTGATTTAGCCGATGTTGATTTTGTTTTAATTTGGCAAATTAAAGCCATTTTGACTTTTGGACTTTGTTCCACTTTTGTTCTATGCTATGAGTGTCATTGTGTACCTGTTACACTGTGATGAAAAATAGCTGGACCAGTTGCAAATTGAGTGATTTTGATTTCTCATTCACATCTAGTTTGAATCTCAGCGATTTTGAACTTGATATTTTGTGTTTTCCTCATCTGGATTCCCCTTCGACTTCGGTCACTTTGTTTTTGAGAAATTGCTAATTTCTTGATTTTCAAGACTCTGATTTTGTTTGCCGTTGGTTTCTTTGATAATGATGATTGATTCATTTTGTACTCGACTGCGGCTATTAATTGTTGGCTTCGACATTAACTTGATTCTTACTTTTGTTGAAGTCATTTATGCATTTCCGCTCGATTTGCTTTGTTTTTCCATTTGATGATCGATTCTTCTTTTCTAATTAGTTGTTATCACCTTTGTCGATTTTGATAACTTCTATTTCTGGAATTTTTGGTATTCCTACTTTGATGAATTTGGAATCGAATTCTTTGGATTCTATTCACATCTTCGTATGTGAATTCTTGTGATTGATTGTTTCTACAATCATTTTTGTGATTTGTCACTTTAAAAATATAAAGGTTTTCTATACTAGTAGTAAATATTAAAATCCTTTTTCTCCAAACGATTTCAAAACTATTTTACTACAAAGCTCTTTTTCTTAAACCGTTTTCCAATCTATTAGTATATACAAGCCTTTATTTCACTCGTATGAGAAATTGAATTAAACGGCCTAGTAAAACAAGTGGTATGAAACGCTTGCGTTTACTTCGTCGGTTAACTCCTGGACTTGTTCGATTGAACCTTTTGTGACAATTTTCTAGTGTAGATTTACAGTTTGTTCGTAAATATTTAAGTTAAGCAAGTGGTTATGGGACATGAAGCTAAACTTTTATATTTACTAGCTTAGTGTAATTGACACTTCTCGTTGATCATGACGATCATTTTATGATTTAGACTAGCAATTGTGCGATGTCTTTTTGTTTGCAAGGTTAGACTAGACCGCAGTGGTGTGATTCCGACTCACACGTATCTCTTTGTTCGCAAGGTTAGTCTAGACCGCAGTAGTGTGATTCCGACTCACCCATATCTTTTTGTTTGCAAGGTTAGACTAGACGCCACTTGTGTGATTCCATTCACACATACCTTTTTGCTTTTTGGTTAGTCTGGACCTTAATTAGTGTGATTCCGACTCACACATATCTTTTTGTTTGCAAGGTTAGACTAGACACCACTTGTGTGATTCCATTCACACATACCTTTTTGCTTTTTGGTTAGTCTGGACCTTAATTTGTGTGATTCCACTCACCCATGTCTTTTTCTCTGCGAGGTTAGCCTAGACCTCAATCTGTGTGATTCCGACTCACACGCGTGGGATAGCGACCCACGGTCTTCGGACCATTCCTGTGTGAAACTTTAATGGATGGCTTCCATGAGATAGCGTCTCATCTTGTGATACCGGTATTTTGGAGTTTTTATGCTCCCATTTTGTGATAGGCATTTCCCTTTTCCTTTTTATGGTTTAGACTAGCAAATGTGCGATGTCTCTTTCTCTGCGAGGTTAGCCTAGACCTCAATCTGTGTGATTCCGACTCACACGCGTGGGATAGCGACCCACGGTCTTCGGACCATTCCTGTGTGAAACTTTAATGGTTAGCCACCATGAGATAGCGGCTCGTCTTGTGAAACCGGTGTTTTGGAGTTTTTATACTCCCGTTTTTCTGATAGGCCTTTTCCCCCCTTTTTTGTGATTTTTGGATTTCTTGTGATGATTTCTAGAATTTGTGCTTCACCAATTTTCGTGATTTCTATTGACAAGTTTTGTCATTTTTTGTGTATTGGTGAATTCATGTGTTATTGACTTGTTATGAATACAAGTTTAGGGTATGATATCCCTTTCTATCTTTGAGAAGATTCTTGTGACATTTTCTTATGAATGAAAATTCATTGGTATTATACTTTGATGCCAGTTATTTTGATGAAATTTTGACGTGTTAACTTCAGTAACCGTCAATTTTGAAATGGATTTACAAGCGGTTCTCCCGCAACATTAATATTGCTAATTTAATCACGTATTTTCAAAATTCGTTATAAAAAAAAAGTTGTTTCAAAAATATAAATTAAAATTGTTTTCAAAAATTTTTACAGTTTACATTTTCAAAAGAACGAGGAAGCGATTTAAACGTTTCAGAAAAATCGAGGACTATGACCCCTTTCTTTTACTGATTCGCTTAATTCCGGACTTGTCCGTTTGAGAATGTGAAATGTTATTTTTAAAACACACAATTCTGCACTTTCAAGGAAACGATAAAGAGATTTAAACGATTTAGCAAAAGTACGGAGTATGAAACCATACTTTTACTACTTCGGTTAATTCCGGACTCGTTAATTGAATATTTATGACTTCTGATTATCGTTTTTGATAATCAGATGTTTGTGAAATTTGATTATCGTTTGAGATAATTAAATATTTTTCGATTTGATAATTGAATCTTTGTGATTTCTGATTATCGTTTTTGATAATCAGATATTTGTGAAATTTGATTATCGTTTGAGATAATTAAATATTTTTCGATTTGATAATCGAATCTTTGTGATTTCTGATTATCGTTTTTGATAATCAGATATTTGTGAAATTTGATTATCGTTTGAGATAATTAAATATTTTTCGATTTGATAATCGAATCTTTGTGATTTCTGATTATCGTTTTTGATAATCAGATATTTGTGAAATTTAATTCTCGTTTGAGATAATTAAATATTTTTCGATTTGATAATCGAATCTTTGTGATTTCTG
This sequence comes from Allium fistulosum, assembly GCA_030737815.1. Classification (NCBI taxonomy): domain Eukaryota; kingdom Viridiplantae; phylum Streptophyta; class Magnoliopsida; order Asparagales; family Amaryllidaceae; genus Allium; species Allium fistulosum. The sequence continues at coordinate 75,306,259 of CM060908.1, read as the reverse complement.
ATTATCGTTTTTGATAATCAGATATTTGTGAAATTTGATTATCGTTTGAGATAATTAAATATTTTTCGATTTGATAATCGAATCTTTGTGATTTCTGATTATCGTTTTTGATAATCAGATATTTGTGAAATTTGATTATCGTTTGAGATAATTAAATATTTTTTGATTTGATAATCGAATCTTTGTGATTTCTGATTATCGTTTTTGATAATCAGATATTTGCGATTTTGAGATTCGAGCTTCGTCTTTTTCTCTGACGATTCAGGTGAGTAATTTGATTTACTCACATTCAATTCGTGCAGTACGTGATTTCTGCTCTGATTCCTTTTCTTTCAATTGCTAGAACTCGATTGATTCTTGCTTTTGATAGTCGTCTGATTTTGATTCCTTGATCCCCTCGATGTTGATTCTTTTGATTTTAAGTAATCGAACCTTTTGATTTTTATCTGATACTTCCATAATTCTAATGCTTCCCTGTGGCATTTGCTTTGCTTATGCATTCGACATTGCCATGCTCTTATGGTTGTTACCTTTTGTCCATTTATTCCTTATGATTGCGAGGACGCAATTTCTTTAAGGAGGGGAGTCTGTAACAACCCGCAAATTCATAGCAATTAATTATCGACACTAGGTGATTAAATCGTTCGCCAATTTTTATCGGAATTTTATCGAGTTGAAATTCTTTTATAAAAGTGGTTGAGAAATTGTTTTGGGCTTTAAATAAATATATTTCTTTGGCCCACTTCAATTATCTTCAGCTCTTCATCGACCCGATCCCTTTTCATTTTCATTTTTCCTAGCCCTAAATCAAACGCAATCGAACGAAATTGGAAATGGCGTCCACGATTTCTTTCTTCGTTCGCTCGTCTCTGTGATGCTTGGCCGCTTCCATTGAGTCGTTCTCGTCGCCGCTTCGAAGCAAGGTGAGTGAAAGCTCACATCTAATTCACTCGACCCTGTTGGTTTTCGTTCGTTTCTAGATAGCTTCGATTTGTTAGTTTTCGTTCGACTTTATCTGATGTTAGGTGGTTTCGACGTTGACCAATTTAAATGAAATTGCCATGACTTCGACATTGTTTTGACTATCTCTTTGAATTGCCGTGACTTTGGCTTTGACAAAACTGTAAATTGGAAGAATTGCTTGACAGTGATGACTCCACATATGTGCATATATACCATTGTGGGTGTATGCATATAGTGTGGAATCCACACTTGAGATTACATCTCTCTTGTAAAATGTTGTAGAGCTACTGTCTCACTGTTTTGATTCCTAGTCTTTCGATTGTTTTTAATTACTTCGAGTAAACTTTGGTTGTCTTGACAACTCGATGTCGAGGCTGCTGCTGTTTCCATTTTTGGGTTGCTTTATCATGTGTATTGTGACATGATACTCGACTGTGTACTTGTACTCTCTGACCATCTTTGTGATACCTGATGGTTTGTAAACTGCTTCATTCTTGTTTAAAATTGCATGCATCTATTTGATTGTCTCTCTGTCTAGTTCAGTATCTTGCATTGTTTTCCACTGTATATTTATATATACAAGCTGACATTTGTACATAAACTCCAGCCACTTTGAACTGAAATTGCTATTCGATATTTGCCTTACCACCATGGTTATCGATTGTCTGCATTGTGTACTTGGTCACCGTTGAGTCAACATCATTCACTCTTGTTCAATATACTGTTTACTGGAGATATTGTGTTCATGTATTTTTGGTATTGCTGTAGTCATTAGTCTTGTTACCATTTTCACTACCCTGGCATTTCAACTCCATACTTCAATTTCGAATACCAGCTACATACAGACCATTGCCATTTACCTTTTCTGCCAAAACTTATACCCTTCTCAGCATCTTAACTTCAAACTGCCATCTTACATTGCTGTCCATCCACTGTTATATCTGTGTCATCACTATAATCACTGCACAGCTTTAAGTTTGCTTTTGCCTTTAGCATGATGTATCTGTTCTAGTTGGTCTTGATTTCTGTGATTATGCACTGATGTTGTTTCTGGTTTTGATCTTGATGTCACAATGCTTTTTGCATTGCTTTGTAGTCTTCCTTGATCTGTAGCTTGATTCATCATGTATATTTGCAGTTTCGAGTCTGCACTTGCATTGTGTAAGTGTACTGGATTATTGTTTTGCAGTTTCATTTATGTTGGTTTGTGTTTGTTCTTTTTCTTGAGCCTAACTTGGAGCATTCTGTTGCTTCATTCTTTGGTTCCTGTACGTCGACTATTTTAGAACTGCTTCGGCTAGATCATTTAACACCACCTGTATATATTGTTGCTTGATATAATCTTGAGTCTGCGTAATACTTGGTCACTGTTGTCTTTGTTGTGGCCTTTGTATTTGTGTACTGGTACACATTCTGGTCATTGTTGCCATCTTAGCCTGGCATTTGTTTCAGTTTGGTTTGGTAACTTGTGCAGTTTACTGGTCTTTGATTTGGTTGTTGCATCACTATAGCTTTGCAGTTGCAGTTTTACATTTATTCAGTAGCCATTGTAGCTCTGTGCTTTGTTGCAGTTGAGCCACTGATGCACTGCATCATCTTCTACTTGTTGCACTTGCAATGATGTTCATATGTACTGCCCTTGTACATGCTTCACTGCATCATCTTCTACCTGTTGCACTTGCAATGATGTTCCTCATTTCATGTTCGAATTCATACTTGTCTGCACTCGCCTTCAGTTTGCTATTTCTCTGTGCCTTGTTTTGCGACATGTTGATCTTGTTTCACTTGTTGCCTCTTTCACTGGATACACTGTTTCATTTCACTGATGCAGCCTTGCCCTTAAATACAAGTGGTGGCTGCATTTTCGTAGCAGTTTTTCCCTTATCCCTTGTGGTGACTTTATATTCTGTTGTGGCGAGGCAGTGCACGCGTGCGTGCACTGCAGCCACACCGAATTGACAGATTTTAATCGATATCTCTTTTATTCTTAATTCATCGACCTGTTGCGTAATTCGTAGGCTGTATTGGCGAGGCAGTACACGTTAGCGTGTACTGCAGCCAATTAGCATTGATATTTTTAAATTGACATTTCAATTGCTTAAACTGCTTTGGATTTCTGTTTTGTGGATTAACACTGTTTAGTGTTATATCTGCCGTTATCCAATTCTCGTATCGAGAGTTGGATATACGAGATTTCTGTGACTGTCATCTATATTGAGATTGATTATTATTGCTTCTATGCTCTAATAACTGATTTTGAATTAGACTGATCCGAGTATTATTTTCTTTTGAATGTAATACTCGGGTCAGACCGAGTATTTACAGGTTGTAGATTTTTAGCTTTGGGTTGCTGCTAGAGCTATGAAGACTTTTTATATCATTTGAAGAGGTCTTCGTCGTGTTGTAGTAGTCAGTGTGTCTGTTTTAAGACGATAATGTATTCATGTATATTAGTCGATAATGTACGTGTATATATAACTTTTTGAGTCGACAGTTGTAGTTGTATCATTTGTATTGTGTCAAATGTATTGTAACTGATATCAGTTATTATATATATGAGACTTTTCGTTCCATCTGTATTCCGCATTTATGTTTTCTGTGTTATTTTTATATCTATTGTCCTAAACTATTATAGCCACTGTGTAGTAGCTTTGAGTTTGTATCGGAATGTCGGGTTTCCTCTAAAAAATGAAATGCAATGTTTTATTATCCGACATATCGGTGCTCGCACAAAGCAATTACATAGATGGTCGCTCCTCAACAGCCTTATTCTCCGTGCTAGTTGACAACACTACACCGTAGTGTTCTTGGCTAGCGTGGGTATAGAGGTTGGGCGTCACAGAGAGGTAAAGCCGAAATCCAACGGTCATGCCAAAAAGAATTACAATTACCAGTATGGACTATTATATTAATTCCTAAATTAAAAATCTCATGACATTTTTAAATATTTTTCCAAAAGATAGAAATATTACAAGTGACAGGAGAAGCAACTAGAATGCTATTTCCGTTATAATAATATTTAGAAATGATCTCTTTCCATATATTATTATCATTTATATCTTTAAACTTCCATAACCATTTACCTAGTAAGGACAAATTCATATTGTGCAAGTTAATAACTCCTAATCCACCTTCTTTTTTAGCTTTACAAACTGTTTCCCAATTTACTAAACATTTTAAACTATTATTAGGATTTTCCCCACTCCACAAGAAATCTCTTCTAATATTATCAATTTTGTCAATAACCCAATTTGGAAATAGATGCATGGACATCCAATATATCGGAAGGGCTGATAAAACCGAATTAATTAAAACAAGTCTATCTGCTCTAGATAAAAATCTTCCATTCCAGCAAGAGATCTTATTTTTGATTTTATCAATGATTATGAGCCAATCCTTAAGTTTAAGTTTGGTATGTCTAATCACAAATCCTAAATATTCAAATGGAAAGTTCATTGTTTTACAATTTAAAGTATTAGCAACTAAGTTTTCAACTTTTTCTAAGTCATTTAAAACTAAGACTGAACTTTTGTCAAAATTTATATTTAAGCCTGATAAAATTTCAAAACTATATAAAATAAACTTAAGAGTAATGTTGTGTCTAGGTAAATGGGAAGAAAAGAGCAATGTATCATCGGCGAATTGGAGAACCAAAATACCATTGCGCGAAATGTCATTGCCAACATTTCCTAGAATCCCATTTTCCACAGCTTTTTTAATAATCCTAGCAAAAACATCGGCAGCTAAGTTAAATAATAAAGGCGATAAAGGATCCCATTGCCTTAAACCTCTCTTTGATTGAATTTTGTTTCCTAATATGCCATTAACCATAATACTGGAATTACCAGTTTTAAGCAAATTCTTAAAACAATTAATCCATCTAAGGCCAAAACCTCTAGCGTGAAATATGTCTATAAGAAAATCCCAATCTACCGAATGAAAAGCTTTAGCAAAATCTAATTTTAAAATCGCACAAGTTATGTTATTCTTAAAACAATGATTAATAAACTCTTGAACAACTGCCATTCCGTCAGTGATATTTCTCCCTTTAATGAAAGCTGATTGTGAACAATCAATTAAGTCATTTATTCTATTACTAAGTTTGTTAGCAAGAACCTTAGAAATGATTTTAACTGAACAATTAATCAAAGATATAGGTCGAAAATCTTTTAGATTTTTAGCTCCTACTTTTTTATGTAATAAAATAACATTTGCAAAATTAAATCTGCCTAATTCTAAATTACAATTATAAAATTCATTAAACATATTAACTAAATCGAACTTTAAAACATCCCAAAAAGTTTTATAAAATAAAATTGTAAACCCATCAGGACCGAGGGATTTATCACCTGGCAAGTCATTAATAGCTTTACTAATTTCCTCTACAGTAAAAGGACTATCTAGCTCAGTTAAATCTATAATAGAATCGGATGGATACAGATCTTTCCATCTAACATTAATTCTATGTTTGATTCTAGTACCAAAAATATCTTTATAATAGTCTGTAAAAGCCTTATTGAGATCTCTTTGATCAACTAACTCTATATTATTAACAAATATAGAGTTAATTGTATTGCTACATTTTCTACCATTAGCTATATTATGAAAAAAATTAGTATTATTATCACCTTCGTTTATCCATTGAATTCTGGATCGCTGCTTCCACATAACCTCCTCCTTTTCTAATATAGAATTTAATTCATCTTTTAAATTAGCAAGAACATTACGTTCGCCTAAATTTAGAGGTCTAGATTCTTCTATCTTATTAATTTTAAGCAATTCATTAAGAATATTATCTTTTTTTATTTTTAAATTACCAAAAACATTTTTGTTCCAATTTGTAAGAAAAACCCTAAGATTCCTAAGTTTAGAAACAAAAGCTTTAGCAGAATTTTCCTTATTTCTGATATTAAGGAAACTCAAAGAAATACATTTACTTTTAACTAAGTTCACAAAGTTAGATTCCAAAAGCCACATCTTTTCAAATTTAAAATTGTTAATAATAACTCTATGATACTCACAGGTAAGAATAACAGGACAATGATCAGAGTAGGTATAAGGTAAACCAGAGACTCTACAGATTGGAAATTTATCTTTAATTTCATCACTAACAAAAAATCTATCAAGAAGAGCCATGGATGGAGACTCTCTAGCGTTACTCCAAGTAAACTCTCTATTAGAAAGGGGAATTTCAATCAATTTAGAATTAATAATAAAATGGTCAAATTCCTCCATAGCAGAGAAGTCACCCTCCCTTGGAGCTCGCTCACCTATAAAACGAGTAACATTAAAGTCTCCTCCCAAAATCCAAGAGCCCGGCGCTAATGATCTAAACTCGAGACATTCATGCCAAAGAATCCGACGACCTATCTTGGAGTTAGGCCCATAAACATTAGAAACGTTTAAAAAAGAATTATCAGCTAGATTAACTAGAATTATGTGCAATGAATGTTGTTTAGTAATACATTGGAGAAGTTTAAAATAGTTGTCCCGCCAGCCAATCATTAACCCCCCGGAAGCGCCCACCGAAGGTAAAAACACCCATTTTCTAAAATGAAAACCACCTAATCTTCTATAAAAATAGATATTTGGACATTCAATTTTAGTCTCTTGAAGAAGTGCAATGTTAATAGAATAGTCTTTAAAAAATGCTCTAACCTTATCGCATTTATTTAAATCATTCAAATCTCTATTATTCCAACTAATGATCCTCATAAACCCAAAGACCTAGCCCTATTAAGTTCCTTACTTTTAATGAGTTCACGATCTAACTCTATATCAGTAAAAATAAAAGCAATATCACTGGCTAACTGACTGAATTCAGAAGTAGTCAAATTACCTAAAGCATAAGATGAAAATGAACTACCCAAACCAGAATGCAAACCTGAGCCTGCATCCGTAGCACCGCTCACGGTACTCGAATCAGGAAACTTACCCAATGACTGGGAATGACTGCCTCGAATCCTGACACTACGACGAACCGACCTGCTAGCTGCCATTGACTTCCTCCTTCTACCTCTCATCGAAGAAGTACAACATGAAACATAATTATTACCTAACTGCACATACTGATCATCCAACAGAGGACCAGATATCTTCTCACACAGTTGCGAAGGTGATGAGTCCAAAGAATCACTACTACTCACCAAAGCTTCCAGAATAACAGCTCCACCCACATGCACAACAGAAGGATCAAACATGTCACCACTTTCATCACAAGCGGCAATTCCATTACAAGAGTTGATACCAGCGATCTGGTCAACATCTGGTACATTCATCTCTGAAAGATAATCAACAACTAATGAAGGACATGAAGAGAACTTTACTTCAGCCAAAGACATATTTTGTGCATCAAGCTGTGCACCGTGATCAACTAATACAGTGTGCATATCATTCTCAGAAACCGTGATCGAATTTGAGATCGCTCCAGAAAAATTTACAAACAATTCATCAATCGAAACTCTTGCTTCAAGCTCTGAGATATTATCGTCATCTTTCGGCAAAGTCTGAAGACATGATCCACTCACATAAATCCCCTGATTCGAGTATATAATCATCGCCAGCAGAGACAGAAACATCACTGATGAGAAGTTTAATTAAAATAATTTGATTCGAAAACCTATCTTCCAAATACGATGGAATTAGCCTCCGATATATATTCCATTGTTTTCAGAATGAGGGCAAAACATTATAAACACTTGTTGGCATGCTTCGTTGGAGTCCGGAAAGTTTTTGGATGAATAGTGTCGTTTAAATTTTCTATAAAAGGACCTCATTATTTCCTTTTTTCACAAATCCTAGGTTAAAAAAGAAACCCTAGCCGCCATTTATAAATGAATGGCCAAAAATTTCGAATCTTTCCCCTCTAATTTCTCTCAATCCATAAACCAATTCAAAAAAATTCCAACTGAAATATTATGGAGCTCGATGGGCTCTATAAATCCATACAGCGATGATTGGATTTTGTGGAGTTGATCAACGGCAAAGTGGCCTTGAACGGCGTGCGTTTCATGGCATTTTGATGGGCTTGGGGACGACCGAGCGTATCGTGGTTGTGGTCGATGGTAGAGCTCGGCTAGGGCTGTTGTTTCGTGGTGGAATGATGGGATTTCGATAAACGTAGGAGGAACGGCTATGGAAGGAATTGAATGACGTTGGGTTCGAATTTTTTCACCGCTTGTATACGCGAACGAGAAGAAGAGAGGAAGATGAAAAACGCGGCCAGATCTAGGTTGCTCAATTTCAATGGCCGTGATTTAGTCAAGTTAACAAAAAAGGAATTGGTGAATTTAATTATATAATAAAATCGTTAATCTTATAAATATCATAACTTCTTCATACGAGGTCGAAATTGGACGAGACAAGTTGCGTTGGGTTCGTATCCGTGAACACTACGTAATGGAGCTAGATTGGGATTTATTTGACCTAGTGGAAATTTTGGTTAAAATTAAACGCTCGTTTAATTTTAATCGAAATAAATCGCTATTGGACGACTGCAAGCAATGTGAGTAAAAACTCACTCTCTCTGTCTCGCTTATATTCTTATATAAGTAAGGATAAATTTTATTTATGATGATTGATGATTGTTTGGTTGATATATGATATATTATATATATATATATATATTGATTGGTTTGGATATATTCCCGCATATTTTAGCGGATGAGACCTTATACGTTACCGTGTACGAGCGGATGCCCCTTTGTACGTGCGTCTGCCTTGAAGTGGACATTGTACATATTTTGTAATATGTATATTTGTTGCATGTTACAGGTTGAAGGGATCCAACTAGATTCCTCACCATTGTTGATTTTATTTACAGATACTATTATATATGTTGTTATCATGTGATATATGATATTTGGACGCCATGATTGATATGATTGATGTGAATTCCTTTATTTAGCGCTTTTGCAGCATTGGGCCATAATTTTTGGAAATTTAAAAATATTAAAATGATGGTTTCAATTTAAAAAGCATTTCAAAGTGATTTTGGGAATATATATGTTTTAATAAATTCTTAAATGATTAAAGAAATGGATTTATTTTAAATAAATAAAAAGTTATAATTTTTATGTTATAAAAAGTATGGTTTTGTGAAATAAAATCAAAATATGATTTTTGAAATATGAAGTTAACTATTTCGTTAAAATAAGTTAAATTGGGATTTTGAACTTATTATAAATGGTTTATATATAAGATTTATAAAATTGATATTTATAATAAAAGTAATGGCATTATTAAGTTTTAAAATGAAGTTATAGTTGAATCTTATAAGTAAATAAGATTTATAAATTTATGAATTTATAAAAAGAATTAATTTGCAAATAAATTAGATATACATGAGATATAAATGGAATTCGTTGGTAAAGGAATTTTGTACATGAAAGTTTATAAAATATAAATAGAATTCGTAAACACTGTTTTATAAATGTGAAACCAATTTAATTTGATAAGTTAAGTATGAAAATTTATTAAAGGAATTATATTCATGATTTTGGATAGTGAATAATCCTTTAAATTATATGTGTAGAAGTAATGAATCGGGTAAGGAATTATATTCACGATTTTGGACAGTGAATAATCCTTTAAATTATATGTGTAGAAGTAATGAATTGGGTAAGGAATTATATTCACGATTTTGGACAGTGAATAATCCTTTAAATTAAATATGTAGAAGTAATGAATTTGGTAAGAGAATTATATTCACGATTTTGGACAGTGAATAATCTTTTAAATAAAATGGATATTTTGGAAAGTGATATTATAAAAAAGGAATGTAAATGGTTTGAAAATTAAATAAATTGTGAATTTACTTACTATTAAAATAAGTATATGAAAATGTTTTCCAAATATCCAATAGGTGAAATGGTTTGAATATTATATTTTTAAAGATATTTTGAAAAGAATAATTGGGAAGTGTTTTGAATTATAAACGATTAATGAAATCAGGCCCAGTAACTACTTATGTGCTAGATTTTGTTTGTTGCTTTGATATTTAAATAACCGACTATCAAAATTGGCCATTTTAGTTCCTCAACTTGATGGGGAAACTAATTAGTTTATGGTGTTAATTCAGCGGCAACATTGATTATAGGGGGCGGTTGAAATGCTAGAGGAGTATTTGAGATGGATGGCTTAGGTCTTGTGAGACTTAGGATGAGATGTGATCCATATTTGTCTTTATTTCATCCACTATATATAGACCTCTAACCCTAATTGTTTTAATAATTTTTGGCCGCCTCACCTCTCCTATTGCTTGAAGAATTCTCCATCTAGAAGCTACAACAAATTCAACTCAAATCAATTCAAAAGGCAACATTTATTGGATAGTCAAAGGTCTACGGTTCAAGGATTAGCAGTCTCCCGAATCGAAAAGGTTGCAAAGGAGGAAGAATTCATCATTACTAGGTGTACTTAAAGGCATTGGTTTTGGTATGTGTTAACTATACCATATAACTTATGATTACTAAATAATATTCGATTATTTGTTTGTATATTATTATTATATTGTTAGTTTTGTGAGATTCTTATATGTATCAGTATCGTCACGTATTAGATTGGTTATATGTATGCATATTAATTTTATATAAAAAACACATCTTTTTATGTAGATCTGATATACACAGCCAAATAAATTTTATTTTAATTATTATCCTTTTATTAAGTAATTCATGTGTATATTAATATGCCATATAACATAAATTATATGACTCGTATTTAATTGTATCATCTTATCATGTTAATAACTGATCTTATATTTTATATGCATGGTTACACTAATTATAATTTTTCGTAACAGCAAACTATCTTTAAATAATTATGTACTATATTTAGTATTATTTAAATCAATATAAAAGTTAAATAATTCATAAAAAATAATATACGTTTCAAAAATTATATATTAAATTTTATAAAATTATTCTATCATCATATTATCTCTCGCCCAAAAACCAGGATTTAAAAATCAATATTTTTATTTTTAAAAAAATATTTAAATATATAATCGATATTAAATAACCAATAAAAAATATTTTTGATTGATAAAATTGTGGAAAAAATTTCTTGTCCTTAAATTATCATATTTGAATTTTTGAAAATTGAAAATTTGCAGAATGTATTATGGAAATATATTTTAATATTATTTTATTGCTTTGGCAAATTAATATATATATATATACACACATATAATTTGATACAAAAAATTAGTTTTAAAATTTTTGTGTTGTGTATATGATCTGTAAAGCTGTAAAAAACTAAATGTTTATTTATTTTTCATAATTGATATATTTATATAATATAAATATGTTTACACATAAATACATATATTTATAAATATTCCAAATATTGTAAATATACTTATATACATATATAAGTATATGTTATAATAATAGTTTGTTTCTGTAAAATAATGTATATTAGTAAAAAAACTTATGTATATTAATTTTATAAATAAATTTATATAGTCATTTATTTAATTAATTTTTAATACCAATTTATTATATTATATTATATATATACAAGGTTTTAATATTTATATAAATCAAAGTATGCAGAAATACATATATTTGGATAACATAATATACATATATGATAAGTTAACATGTCTGTTGCGATGCAAATCCCAACATCTATATATGAGCATGTTATATGTTGCACAAATTATTATATTACACATGCACACACATAAATATATGTATGTGATGATACAAATGTGTATTGTTATATTGAATTGAATATTTGTTAAATAGCATTCTATCTATAATTTATAATTTCAAATGAAATAATAGATTTTATTTAAATTAAGTTTAGAAATGTTCTAAATAATTTAGACTTCATAGATCTAATAAAAAGCCAATAGGGTAAAAAAATTGAAATTCACCCATAACTTCCACTATGGGCTAGCCCATTTTCAACTATGGTATCAGAGCCCAATGAAATATGCGGTATAAATTAACCATGTTAGGGTTAACTATTAAACTCATGGCTCAAAAGTTGTCACTAATAGAAAAATCCCAAATTTGACCTAGGCCTCGATGTAACTTCTTGAGGCCCGAAGCTAAGCGCTACAGATGATGTAGTCATCCATAGTATTAACTTTCGGTGATAAAATATGGTAACGTTAATGATATCCATAATATTAGAAGCACATGAATATGAAATAAAATCATCAAAAACAACTTTTCCGATCACATTTCTAATTCATATTTCAAATTCTGTTACATAATCCCAAAATGATTCCCAGGTTTTGATCAAATATAATTATTACAAATTACACCAAGAGCGACATATGAAGACCCCCCCTGGATGATCAGAGTAATAGATATACATATCAATCGTAAATATATCACAACAGAAATAACTCTAAATAACTCCTACATAGCTAGCTTTGCCTCTTGCACGTCTTCGGAAGCATTTTGGTCCAACCTACTAAACCTAAAAAGTCCTTAACTCTCAATCTACTCAAATCAAATTTTAAGCTACCGAGAGTTTATGGGGAAAACATAAACTTCGAGTCAAACATAAAGCCTGGTGTGAATAATACTATTACATCTCGATTTACTGATATTAAGTGAGACCATGCCGCTTAGCTTAATGGGTTTCCCCTCACTAATATCCTTTTAAAAGCATATCTTTTGCAAATCTAAAACCTACAATCAAACTGGTTATAATCAAAATAACAACATATATGCATATAAATCAGGTAATCAATGGACTGATTGTCGGAACAATAAAGTTTTATCAGGCTGACTATTAACCATTGGCTGACTCGGGCTGTGCAGTTAAAGTGCTCGGCAGATTCAAAGCGGTGGAGGTGCAAAAAGTCATAGTGGGGATACAGCGAGGATATAGCAGGATATAGCGGATGGCTTTAAAATAGCATATAAAACTCGTACTTAATGTTTTTACGAATATATAAAAGGTAATTAAATGAAAAATTATCATTCAATTGAATTAAAACTAATACATAAATAATTTTTAAATAAAAACATGTGCAAATATACTTTAAATAAACGTAAAACTGTTATGTAACATAATTGAATTTAGTAGAATATTAGAGTATTTTCATTTCTGAAAATATATTAAAACTTAAATCAAATAAATTAGTTTCATAATTTTTATAATGTATAAATTGAATTTTTCAATTCATTTTATTAAAGAAGATATAGCGGGAATAGCGGAATATAGCGGAAATAACGGGATATAGCGGAAATAGCGGGGATTAAAGCGGAAAGGCTATATTGTGGGGCTATATGGAAATATCGTAGCGGCAGAAACCCGCTATGAGATATAGCGGGGTTATAGCGGGGTAATAGCGGGGCATTAACTGCACAGGACTCGGGCCTACCAGACATAATCGATAATCCAACTTCTGTTAGACACAGTACCGGATGGTCTGTCCTTAACCTACTTTTCCAAGGGTCAACTTATCCTATTGGTTTTGCGGGCTCACCAATAACCAATCTCCACTCTGTATATTCCTTTCTATGTGCAACATCATTTTAGTCTTACTTGTGACAAAGACCCGCACACTGGAATTTTGGAATTATTTTAGCTAGGGGATACTAGCTAAAGTATAAGGCGCGACCCTACACCAGTCTAATTTGGTCTTCTAATCTCTGAGTCATTTACTTAGGGTTAACTACCCTATCCAAATTTCCTTCAAAACATTTCTTTCAAAATGATTTAACCTTTTTTTTAAATCATAACTAAACAAGGAAAATATGTTCTTCGCTTTACTCAAAATACTTATGCCATGATATATGCTTTACACAAAACAATATTGATGAAATCTAAATCGATGGGATTTTCTATTCCATCAAAATAAGTTAATACTCCTTTCTACCTTAGAAAACTTTAGGCCTTAAAGCCAAAGCAATACTTTTGAAACCCTTGTTTAAAACCTTAAACAATCCCTTTCGAATTCATTGAAAGTACTCCTTTCAAATAAGTTACTATTTTAACCTTGAAAACATTAGGCTGAAAGGTCAAAGCATACCTTTCGAATGTATTGAAACCGTACCTTTCGAAATCATCACTTACACCTTAGACATCATCTTTCGAAACCATCAAAATAAAACTTTCGAAACACTTACAAATAAACCTTTCGAAAGCATTGGAATCCTTCACTTAAACGTACCTTTCAAAAATATTGGGTTCGAGTAAGAGTTTGTGGAAACATAGCTTCAAAACCATTTAAAATCGTTCCTTTCAAAATCATTGGGTTTAACATATAATATAACCATAGTGTCATAAAAACATAGGTGAAAGCATTACTTTTGAAAGCATTAATCCCAAGTAAAAGAAAGAGGATAGTTTCAAAACCTACGCTTTCAAAACCAATGCCTCTAAAACCATTGATTAAAAGCGGCTAAATGAACCCTTTCAAAAGCATTAGGAAGGCGGATTCAAAGTAAAAAGGTTAAAGCTCCCTTTTAAATAAGTTGTTTTAAGGCTATAAAGAAAAGAGGCCTTGACTAATTCGAAAGGTATGAATGCGATAGCATGGGTTTCGAATAGGTTCAAAAGCGGCTATCCTTTCAAAAGCTTCTTTTAAAACATAACTAAGTAGCAACTCCTTCCAAAGTTCTTCTCTAAAAATAAAGGCAAGCAACAACTTGTTCGAAAGCCCCTTTTTGTTAGAAGCAAAGACAAGTTAAAAGCAACCCATTCGAAAGCATACCTTCGCCACCATCATTCCTTCCGCCTTTCTCCAATACACTACACACCAATTGCTTTATATCATGTGCATTGGTTTCGAATGGATGCAAATGGCCTTCTGGGCAAGTTGATGAAAGTTAACTAAGGAAGTGGCGAAGTTGTAAATCAAAACAAAACTGATTTTATGCCTTTCAAAGTAATTTCTTTTCACCTAACTTGCCTAATTTGTCAAAATGTAATTCGTTGCCATTTCTTTATCAAAATCATTTTCTAAAATGCTTCCGAATTTAGAATTATCACATTTTAACAAATAAGATCTTCTCCTTAAAGAAACATATAAAACATTTAAGTTCCTTAACTTAAATAATTTTATAACCAAAGTAAAATACTTGGGAAAATTCCCAAAAATCACCATTGTTCACTTTTAATACATTTTCTAACACATGTAAATTTCAGAACCGAAATCATCATATAATTGAATTACATAATTTAACCCTAATATTAATTATTTTCTTTCATAGAAAATTAAAAATAAATCCACAATAACTTAGAATATAATGAAACTTGAAACCCACTTCTAAAATAATGTTTTTGATCATATTTCAAAAATCCAAATCAGTTGTATGTCATTTAGTAGGTTTTCCAATCTAAACTTATCATAAAATCTATATGAAACAATATAAATCATCAACAAGCATATATATCCATTTAAACAAACATAACACGACATATTATTTGCAGAATTAATTCGGATCTAACTTGAAACCGAAATCAATATCAAAAGTGAGATGTAAGTTAATTATTCACCTTAGCTTGGTGTTAAGAAGGTTGAGATTTGCTCTTTGATTGATTTGCTTAAGCTTTCTACTTGAATCCTATCTTTTCTTCTTCTTCAATCTCCTTAATGGTGGCCAACCGAGCTCACTAGTGTTTCAGTTTTGTTTGTGAATGTTGAAATGAATAAGATATGAAGGATATAATGGTTTAAGGTACGTATAAGAACAAAGGCTATTCCTATTTTTCCCTTGCCATATTCTTCCTACTTACTTATTTTTAATTCTCTTTTACTTGCACATTCATTAAGGCATGGCCCCTTATTGATTAACAAAGCTCCATCCCTTAACTATCTACATTATTTCATTTAACTTATTTGACTAAATATCCTGAATAATGTTAGTTAAAATTAGGATCATTACAGACTCCCGTCCTTAAAGAATTTCGTCCTTGAAATTACGATAAGGTACACACAACAATCAACCATAAAGGTAAAACATACCATGTAAAAGTCAAGATAAATGTCTCTAATCCTACTTTTAGTTTTCCAAGTACAGTCCCTCTCGTCGTTACTTCACTAGATAATCTGACTGTCTTGTTCCTTAGTCTCTTCTCATCTCTCGCAACTATACAAACTGGTTTTCTAACTATAGTCATATCTGGTTCCACTACTAGATCATCTAACACGATCGGTGTAACAGTAGTTTCTAGATCACGAATATACTTCCTTATATGAGAAATATGGAAAGAATTGTGGACTCCTGCCAAACTATTCGGTAACTATACTCTGTACACGAGTTTCCCGATCCTTTCTATAATAGAAAATGATCCACTGAATCTTGGTGCCAATTTTCTTGGTTTTCCAAATTTGATTACATCTTTCATCGGTGACACCTTGACGAAAACATGCTCTCCAACTGAGAAGTCTAAGTCTTTCCGTCTCCTATCAGCATAACTCTTTTGCATAGACTGAGCCCCCTTCATCCTAGCTAGAATTAACTCAATCTTCTCTACAGCCTCTCTAACCAAATTTGGACCAAGAATTAACCAATCCCCGGTCTCTAACCAACAAACGGTAGATTTGCATGGCCTTCCATACAAAGCTTCAATGGTGCCATCCCTATACTAGTTTGATAACTGTTATACAAAAACTCGACTAAGTATAGATGGCATTCCCATAATCTTCCGAAATCTAGCACGCAAGCTCTTAACAAATCGTCTAAGACTTTGTTAACTCTCTCCGTTTGCCCATTTGTCTATGGATCATAAGCGGTACTCATCTTGAGTTTGGTACCTAAAGTCTCTTGTAGACTCTTCCAAAATTCGCTAGTAAATATGGAATCTCTATCACTTACTATACTACTAGGAATTTCATGCCGCCTAACTATATTCTTCATGAATAACTTAGCTAAATCTGGTGTTGTCCTGGTCGACTTAACTGGAATGAAATGGAAAGTCTTGGTTAATGTCCACTATAACCCATATACCCTCATTTCATCGATTCGACCATGAGAACACATCTATGAAATCCATTTAGTTAGAATTCCATTTCTAGACTGGAACATCCAATGGCTGAAGTAACCAACTCGGTGTCTGATGTTCAGATTTTACCTATTGATAGTTTAAACACCGCCTTACTCATAAGCCTACATCTCTCTTCATACCTTCCCAAAAGAAACTCCTTTTCATATCCTGATACATCTTAGTTCCTCTCGGATGAATAGTGAACTTTGAACGATTGCATTCTCCAAGAACCTCTTCCTAATGTATCCCTTATTCGGAACACATAATCGTCCTTTCTTCCTCAATCTCCCATTTTGGTCAAGACTGAAATCTTTCAAGTCATCGCTTTCTATTCCATTTCTTAACTTTCTGATTCGTTCAGCTAATAGTGGATCCTCATCTTGTTTAGAAGCAATCCTTTCGATCATCACTGGTCGAACATGTAAGCACGACAACATAGTAGTTTCTTGACTAGAACTACTCTTCGATCTCCATCATACTCCACATGTAGTCAGTGCTTCAAAACCTTTCCACTCAGCTATCATTGCTAATGCATTTTGATATTTTCTTCTAAGTGCATCTGCAAACTTATTTCCATTTCCTGTGTATATTTAATACCAAAGTCATAAGCGGCTAAAAACTCTAACCACCTCTGCTCTCTTATATTCAACCCTTCTGAGAGAATAAATATCTTAATGACTTATGATCTGTATACAACTCGAATCTTTCTCCCAAAAGGTAATGTCTGCACACCTTCGATGCAAAAATTACTACAGCTAATTCCAAATCTTGAGTTGGATATCTAACTTCATGCGGTCTGAGCTATCGAGAAGCATAGGCAATCACTTTACCCCTCTGCATTAACACAGCTCTTAATCCTGTTCCACATGCGTCCGTGTACACCACTAAGTCCCGATTCCCCTTTGGAACAACTAATACCGGTGCATTAATCAATAAGTGTTTTAGTTTCTGGAGTGCCTCCTCACACTTATCACTCAAGATAAACTTCACCTTTTTCCAAGTTAGCTTAGTCATCGGTGCCGCTATCCACGAAAAATCCTTAATGAATCTCTGATAACAACTAGCTAATCCAAGAAAACTCTTTATCTCAGTCATTGTCTCGAGTCCCTTCCAACTATTCACTACCTCAATCTTAGCTGGATCTACTGAAAAACCCTTCTATAAGACTACATGACCAAGAAACTCCACTTCCTCCTGCCAAAAATAACACTTCGAAAATTTCGCTTTCAGTTGATGCTGCCTTAACATCTCAAGCACTACTCTTAGATGAGCTTCAGGCTCTATTTCGTCCTTAAAGTATATCAAAATGTTGTCTATGACTACTAATACGAATCTGTCCAGATATTCCTGGAAGATTCTCTTCATCAAGTCCGCGAAGAATGCTAGCTCATTAGTTTGTCCGAACGGCATCACTAACCATTCATACGATCCATATCTGGTCCTAAACGCCATCAAAGGAATACTATCCTCTGCTACTCTAAGCTGATGGAAACCTATTGCAAAGTACAATTAGGAAAATACTTTGGCTCCACTCAACAAATAGAACAAATCGTCAATCCTAGGTTACCAATATCAATTCTTTATCGTCTTCTCATTCAGCTTACGATAATCGATACACAACTTTAACGATCCATCTGGTTTCTTTCCAAACACTATGACTGCTCCCCAAGGTGAACTACTTGGTCCGATAAAGTTCTTACCTTCTAAATCCACCAACTGCACCTTTAACTCCTTCATCTCGGTAGGTTTCATTCTACTTGGCGGCCTACTCACCGGTTTAGCTCCTAGTACTAAATCTATCCGAAACTCAATGGCTCATTTCAGCAGTAGTCCTATCATGGGCTCAAAGACATCTGCGAATTTTCTAGCAACGAAAACTCGGTTTAACTCGTCTTCTGTCTCCAAAACACACAACAAAGTATTAGCCTCCAAACTAGGGTTTTCTGCGGAGTATATAATACGATCACTACAACTAGGGTGTCTAAGGGATATTCTCCTATCATGGAAAAATATCCTAGCATCATACTTACTTAACCAATCCATACCCAAAATAATTCCGAACCCTACAAAATCAAACACATGCAAACTGCAAGAAAATACATGACCTAACAATTCAAACTCTAAGTGGTCACATCTCATCCCATTAGTCGCGTACCCTCCTATCGGATTCGCAACCCTTAAGGAAGTAACTAGGTATGAGGGTTCTAGGTTAAGCTTTTCTACCAAAAAATGAGATATGAAAGAATGCAATGCACCGGTATCAAATAGAACTATAACTGACACACCATGAATCAAAAACGTGCCTCCCAACACAGCTTTTCCTTTCTTATCTGTTGTCGGTCTTGAGGTATCTAGTTCTAATGCAAGCACTTTCCCCTTTCCATCCTTGGCTGGTTCCTAGCACTGGTTCTTATAATGTCTAATCCGATCACAGTTGAAGCATTTAATATTCGTCTTCTCAATCACCCTCTTTCCATCTCCTGAGTGACATTTGTTAGCGAAATGCCCTTGCTTATCAAACTTATAACAAACTACATTGGCCTTCCTTTTCATGGTTGCTCGTCCTTTCTAGGCGCCTTTATTATGGAAAAACTGTTTCTTCTAGTTCTGTCCACCTTGAGCTTCCACTACTTTACTATTAAAGAAAATGAGCATCTCCTCATTCCTCAAAGCCATCTCAATAACTATATCACACAGATCCCTAATATGTGGTAAAGTTGCTTTAGCAAGCTCGGGTTTCGGTCCGTGGATGAACTTCTCATTTCTTTTGATAACCGTATCAACTGTAGCATATCCGTATCTAGATAATTCTTCAAATTTGGTAGCATACTCTAGCACTGTCATGTCTCCCTACACCAACTCAGCAAACTTCTTGAGCAAAGTCGACTTATCAATCTTCGACATGAATCTTTCCTCAGACCTCCTTCTGAATTTCGCCCAAGTCATGATCTCTTCATTAACTCCCACGGTAACACAGTTCCACCAATACAGTGCTGCTCCTTGCAACTGTTTAGATACCAACGTTCTATTATGTTCGTCATTGAGTCCTAAGTCAGTAAAAATCCTTTCGCAATGAAACAACCAATTCTCCACTTAAACTGCATCCTCAATCCCGATAGATGGCTTATCTCCAAGCCCATCATAGTCTCTACCTAGTACTGCATAGTTATTGACCACATGAGCTTCCAGATTTCCTCCAACTAATTTCGCAGGAGCTCTCGCTTGCATCATGTTGATGAAGAATATATACATAGCTCCCATATCAACTTGCGGTGCTCTAGCACCCACATTAGCACCTGGATTCCTTCTAGTGTTTATTCTGACATTTCCATTAGTTGTGGTGCTTCCTCCACCAATGTTAAATCTTTAACCACTAGCATCCATATCTTACTTCCTTCAAATCTGCATTTGACTCTTTATAAGATTCAGAAGAATAGCCTAACAGAGATGGGAGAATAGAGATAAAACATATACATATATAGGAAATACAAGTATGATAGTATGGCATTATGCCATACCCCAACCTTTTCTCTAATTCCTTAGGATTATTTTTCAAAACAATTTTAAGTTTCCATAACCTATGCTCTAATACCAAGTTGTAACAATCCCTATCTTGAGGCCTGAAGCTAATCGCTATAGATGCTCTATAGATGCTGCAGTCATCCATAATATTAACTTTTGATGACAGAATACGACAATGTTAATGGTATCTATAATACCAGAAGCACATGAATATGAAATAAAATCAACACAGATTTCAGAAACAACTTTTCTGATTACATTTCAAATCCATATTTCATATTCAGTTACATAATCCCAAAATATTTCTGAGGTTTCGATCAAATATAATTATTACAAATTACGCCAAGAGCGACATATGAAGATCCTCTCATGGATGATTAGAGTACTAGATAGACATATCAGTCATAAACATGTCACAGCAGAAATAACACTAAATAACTCCTACATAGCTAGCTTTTCCTCTTGCACATCTTCAGAAGCTTATTCGTCCAACCCACTAAACTGGAAAAATCCTTACTCTCAATCTACTCAAATCAACTTTCAAGCACCCGAGAGTTTAAGAGGAAAACATAAACTTCGAGTCAGACATAAAGCCTAGTGTGAATAATACTATTACATCTCGATTTACTGATATTAAGAGAGACCACGCCGCTTAGCGAAATGAGTTTCCCTCACTAATATCCTTTTAAAAGCATATCTTTTGCAGATCTAAAACCTACAATCAAACTGATTATAATCAAAATAACAATAAGATATATGCAAATATATCAAGTAATCAATGGATAGACAGTCCGAGCAATAAATTTTTATTAGGCCGACTATTAACCACTGGCTAACTCAAGCCTACCAGACATATTCAATAATCCAACTTCTGTTAGACACAATACTCGATGGTCTGTCCTTAACCTACTTTTCCAAGGGTCAACTTATCCTATTGGTTTTGCAAGCTCACCAGTAACCAATCTATAATCTATATATTCCTTTATGTGTGTAACATCATTTTAGTCTTACCTATGAAAAAGCAATACACACTGGAACTTTAGAATTATTTTAGCTAGGGGCTACTAGCTAAAGTATAAGGCGTGACCCTACACCAGTCCCATTTGGTCTTCTAATCTTTAAGTCATTTACTTAGGATTCCCCATCCAACTTTCCTTGAAAACATTTCTTTCAAAATGATTTAACCCCTTTTTAAATCATAACTTAATAGGGAAAATATGTTCTTTGCTTTACTCAAAATACTTATGCCATGATATATGATTTACACAAAACAATTTTGATGAAATCTAAATCGATAGGATTTTCTATTCCATCAAAATAAGTTAATACTCCTTTCTACCTTAGAAAACTTTAGGCCTTAAAGCCAAATCAATACTTTTGAAACCCTTGTTTAAAACCTTAAACAATCCCTTTCGAATTCATTGAAAGTACCCCTTTCAAATAAGTAACTATTTTAACCTTGAAAACATTAGGCCGAAAGGTAAAAACATACCTTTCGAATGTATTGAAACTGTACCTATCGAAATCATCACTTACACCTTAGACATCCTCTTTTGAAACCATTAAAATAAACCTTTCGAAAGCATTGGAATCCTTCACTTAAACGTACCTTTCGAAAATATTGGGTTCGGTTAAAAGTTTGTGGAAACATAGCTTCAAAACCATTTAAAATCATTCCTTTCGAAACCATTGGATTTAACATATAATATAACTATAGGGTTACAAAAACAAAGGTGGAAGCATTACTTTTAAAAGCATTAATCCATAGTAAAAGAAAGAGGATAGTTTCAAAACCAACCCTTTTGAAACCATTGCCTCTGAAACCATTGATTAAAAGTGGCTAAATGGACCCTTTTAAAAGCATTAGGAAGACGGCTTCAAAGTAAAAAGGCGAAAGATCCCTTTTGAAAATGTTGTTTTAAGGCTTTAAAGAAAAGCGGCCTTGACTAATTCGAAAGCTATGAATGCAGCAGCATGGGTTTCAAATAGGTCCAAAAGCAGCTATCCTTTCAAAAGCTTCCTTTAAAACATAAGTAAGTGGCAACCCCTTCGAAAATTATTTTCTAAAAACAAAGGCAACCAGCAATTAGTTCGAGAGCCTCATTTTGTTAAAAACAAAGACAAGTTAAAAGCAACCCCTTCGAAAGCATACTTTTCCACCATCATCCCTTCCGCCTTTCTCTAATACACTACACACCAATTGCTTGATATCGTCTACAAAAGTTTTGAATGGATGCGAAAGGCTTTCTCGGCATGTCGACGAAAGCTAGCTAAGGAAGTGGCGAAGTGGTAAATAAAAAAACTGATTTTATGTCTTTCAAAGTAATTTCGTTTCACCTAACTTACCTAATTAATCAAAACGTAATTTGTTGCCATTTCTTTGTCAAAATCCTTTTCTAAATGGCTACCAAATTTAAAATTATTAATTAAAAACAACTTAACAAATAAGCTCTTCTCCTTGATGAAACATATAAGACATTTAAGTCCCTTAACTTAAATAATTTTATAACCAAAGTAAAAATACTTTGGAAAATTACCCAAAAAACACCATAATTCACTTTTAAAATGTTTTCTAATAGATGTAAATTTCAGATCCGAAATCATCATATAATTGCCTTAAATAATTTAACCCTAATTTTAATTATTTTCTTTCATCAAAAATTCATAATAAATCCACAATAACTTAAAAAATTATGAAACCTAAAACCTGCTTCTAAAATAATGTTTCTGATCATATATCAAAAACGCAAATCATTTGGATGTCACTTAGTAGGTTTTCCAATATAAATTTATCATAAAATCTATATGAAACAAAATAAATCATCAACAAGCATATATATCCATTTAAACAAACATAACATGGCATATTATTTGCAAAATTAATTCAGGCCTAACTTGAAACCGAAATCAATATCATAAGTGAGATGTAAGTTAATTATTCATCTTAGCTTGGTGTTAAGAAGATTAAGATTTTCTCTTTGATTGATTTACATAAGCTTTATACTTGAATCCGAGCTTTTCTTCTTCTTAAGACTCCTTAATGGTGGCCGGCCGAGCTCACTAGTGTTTTAGTTTTATTTGTGAATGCTGAAATGAATAAGAAATGAAGGATAAAAAGGTTTAGGGTATAAGAACAATGGTTATTCCTATTTTGCCCTTGCCATATTCCTCCTACTTACTTATTTTTAATTCTCTTTTGCATATACATTCATTAAGGAACGACCCCTTATTGATTAACAAATCTCAATCCCTTAACTATCTACATTATTTCATTTAACTTATATAATTAAATTTCCTAAATAATTTTAGTCAAAATTAGGGTCATTACACTTAGGCTAATTTTCAAAATTGTTTGAAAACTAAAAATGTAAGATTTTAAATTTAAAAGTTAAATTTAGAATGCTAACCTAAGTTTATAATCATTTTTTTCTTACATTATTCACTTTTATTACATTTAATTAGTAGCATTTCAAACTATTAACTTTAGTTTATAGCATTTTATAACATTAGAATTCTTATTTATAGAGGTAATTACATTGAACACATTCAATTTTTTTCCCAAGTTTTACTTGTATAATGTTCTATTACATATTCTTATTAACACTACAATCGGGCACATATCTTCGATACCACTATTTATAGTTTTATTAGGCTAAGTGAGGTCATTCCTCCTATCCGGCACATTTCTTCGATACCATTCTATTACTTTGTGATTGATTTGGTGGCCACCCCTTGATTTGATTTGGGAGTGTGTTCCGAGGTGGGTGGTAGTAGCTGTTATGCGTTACCACCAGTCCGGATCCGCAATTGGTATATCTATCCTGGGAATTGCCTCGAGTGCCTTGTCGCATGCCTTATCACGCCTTCTACGAGTTTGGTTTGTACCATACCTACGGAGTGCCCTCTGATAGCCCTCCAGTTTACGGAGGAATTACGATACTTTATATACTATGGGAATATATAAAAATGTGTTAAGGGGGATATGGGTAACTCTTTAACGCTATTTTAATACTTTACTTTAGACATATTATAATAGCGTATTGTACTACATAGTAAATAGTTTAAGGGATCCTTAAGAGATGGTAATCCCGAACATCTTTTAAGTTATTGCACTCACGTTAGACACTGGATAGGAGATGTTAAAACCCGTAAACATCTCTGACGTCGTTACACTCATATTTATTTACTGTTGATTAAGCTTACATAAGATCTTTTAGTTCTAATTCGAGTGTTTTGTCTTTTCAATTCGCTCGGGTCAGTCTGAGCTTTTCAGTTTATCGAAGACTCCCTTCTTGAGGATAAAGACGAAGATTTTACTATTATTATTGATTATATTTATTCCACTGCACCATGTTGTTCCACTGCATTTATTGATTATTTATTCTTGCTGTATGCAACTCTGATCTGTATTATGAAAGTTAAATCAATGTTATTTGTAAACAGCTTCATGAACTGTTTATTTGACTATTATATTTTGTCATCCCGCTATGAGATTCTGTATTTGTTTTTCTTTCTTTCTCTACTTTTTCTTACCCCATAATAATCTTCCCTTTTGAATGGTTTGAGTCTGACGCGTGTGTCTGCTTAAAACGTCCAAAAAGGCAGGTTGTTACAGTTGGTATTAGAGCTTTGGTTTAGCGATAACCTTAGTTTTGTGGGGTCTGACTCATATTAAATAGGGTACTAATACCCTAGAATGAGTCGCTGAGTGTATATATACGAGAGAGCGTATTTGTTAGTGTTATAAAAGGTTTTTGTATTGTGTTAATTTGTTTCGTTTCGTATTTATAAATTATGGTCGGTGCATAGGACGCTATGACATCGATAGGGATTTCTAAACACTAAATAGGACATACCGACATAATATTGTTTTGAAATATAGGTAAATGAAATAATTTTGCCTATTATATATTTTGTACATATAAAATAATAAAATTTTATAAATGATATAGTTGGATGTAATATGTTGTTTGTTAGGTAGTGAAATTTATAGATATTGATTGAAAATAAGATTTGCAAATAAAATGGATATAAATTGAAATTTGAGAACTTAAGTTCCGGGATTTTGAAAAATTTCTTTCAAAAGGTTTTGGAATATAATATTAATATTATTTAGAAGTATTTTCTGATATAAATATTTCAAGATGATTTGAAAGAAATGTTTTTTTAAAAAAAGAAATTTTTGAAGGAAATAAGTTCTGTACTCCCTCTCAGTCACCGGAAAATAACATCGGCGATGAGTGCACGCATCATCGACGTTAATTTTCGAGTTTCAAAGTGGGGAGACTGTTGTAGTAGTTTTACTGCATAATTGTTTTGATAAATTAATCTTAATTTTTAATTCCAAATATGATTTTGTATATATATAAAAGATATGATTATATATATTATTATTTTAAAATAATTGAAATGAAATTTAGTTGTTTAGTTCTTAAGTTTCTGTAAACTAGAAATTGAAATCATTGTAATGAATGGAATCTTGACTATATTAATAATTGGAAACTTCTAAAATGAAAATAAGAAATTCTATGTTAAAATGATAATGAAATATATAAGAAACTAAAATTTTGTAAACTGTAAATAAAATGGAAATAAAAATAAGAAATGGTAACTATTGAACATTTATTTACTAAATGAATAAGAAAACTTGTGTAACCTTTTATTGCATTCTAAAAGACGTGTGTGTGTGTGTGTGTGTGTGTGTATAACTTACCAAATTGTTAAAGGTTGAAATGTTAAATAGGATATGTAATAGAATATTATATAAGTAAAACTTGGAAAATTTGGAAGTGTTCAATGGAACTACTTCTATAAATAAGAATTCTAATGTTATAAATCGTTATAAACTAAAGTTAATAGTTTGAAATGCTACTAAATAAATGTAATAAATGTTATTAAATGTAAGAAAAATTATTATAAGCTTAAGTTAACATTTAAGTTATTTATAATCAGATTTAATAATAAAAAGTGAACACTATAAGTAAATAATTATAAACTTGAATTAATATTGAAGCCATTTATAATTAAATGAATACTATATAAATTGAATGATTATAACTTTAGTGAACATTGGAAATGATTTAGAAATGGAGTTAATATTCAATAATACTATATGTTGAAGAATGAATGTGAAAAAGAAATAATCTATTAATGGTGAAATAAATATAAAGAGACTTACCTAATAATAAATAATCTAATAATTGAAATGGAAATAACTTATGTAAGCTATGAATGTATAGTAATGAAAAGAAAATTGGTATTGCATAAATGAATGGAAATGCATTTTGTAAGTGATAAATGTAAAGAAATTAAACAAGCATTGTATGAACAAATGGAAATGGACAGTGAATAATGCGAAAAGGGAAAAGTAATAAGAATAAAACTTAAATATTATTTGAAATTATTGTTTGTTGGACTTATGGATTGGTTGGGAAAGGGTTCTTCTATTTTGTATAGAGATGTATAAATAATCTATACAGTTTTATCTACGACTGTTGAGTGTATGGTTCACTTTATAGTTTATTTATCTCTTTATATGATTCGAAGTTCTGAACCCGAACTAACCATTTGTTTTGGTTGAAATGGATGGATGATTGTTTTCTTTGTTGAAATAATGTTTGTACCATTTGTTTGCAAATGATTGTGTTATGTTGTATTGATTTGTTTGGTTATTAGTTGAAAACAACTTAACATGTTTCTCTTTTACATAATTATTAACTCTTTTGTATTATATAAGTGAAATACAGGTTATGGAAGCAATTGCTACTGCTTTTGGTTTCATAAATTAGCGTTTGTTTGCCCAACAAATAGGTACGTTCTCGCATTATGGTTTTATAGCAATATTATATTGTTTTCCCATGGTTTGGGGTATTTTATTTTGAAAAATATGATATATATTGTTATTATTGATATTACTATTTCTCCCAGACCTCTCCGTACAAAGGAGACTCTGTCGAAATTTTCCGTGAATTTTGGACTTAGAAAAATTTTGTGAAATGTTTTCCAAATTTTATTAACTTGAATATAAAGGATTTATATTGTTTATAGATTATATATTTTATTTAAATTATTTAAGTATGTAAATTAATTGTTTATAAATTTAATATTTCGAATAAGATATATTGATTGCTTAATTCCATCTTTTCCCTTCTTTTCCTTTTCGAGGACGAAAAGTTATGAGTGGGGGAGAGTGTAATGACCCGTAAATTTCGATAATTAAAAAAATAGTTAATTTAATAAGGTTTTGTGGTTTAATGTTGAAAGAAATAAAATTTATGGTTTAATAATAAAAATGTAACTGAGGTGAAATGTAATAGAATTAATTAAGGTAATTGATAACTGCTTTAAATGTAATTCCAATTAATTGAATGATTAAAGAGTTATAATGGGTGATAGTTTGAAAATTAATGTTAATAATGTGTGTGTTAATTTATAATTGGATTTAAAGAGTAATTGATAATTTAAATGTTGATTAATTAATGAATAATGTGTAATAAATTATAATTGAATAAAAATTAGTGTTGTAGTAGTGATTATAACATTTGGGTGTAGATAATAAACTTACAAATGTTATTAAATGTAGAAATGGTGACAATTGTTATTTGTTATCAATTCGTTTAATCAATTGCAAATAAATGTAAATAAATGTTACATTAATGTGAGTTAAGACAATAACTGCAAATTGTGAATTTAATAAAATGTATAGAAATGTTAATTATATTCACAAGGCAATAATTGAATTTATAAAAGAGTAAACCAAAGATAAATAAATTTATTGAGATTTTAAATTATAATAAAATTGACAAAAATTCAATGTAATTGAATTACTGCAACTAATATGGTAAAGATGACAATTGGAGAATATTAGTGTAATAAGATATAAACAAATGTGAACTAGGTCTATAAAGTAATAATTGATTGAATAAAAAGATTGAACTCAAATAAATCAATTTATTGGGAATTAAATTATAATTAATTGAATTTAATTACAGTTGAAATTGAACACTGTAATTAGTGTAATAACCAATACTGAAATTTTATGTAAACTTGTTTTAAATTATTGTAAATGTCTAATTAATCAAAAAGGATGAAAATTTGTTAGTTTATAAATATTGAAATAAAAAGTGATTAATTAATTTAACATTAATTTATTTAATTAATGTGAAAATAGCCATTTTGGCCACTGTCTTGGATTTTGATGAAACAAGTTTCATCGGATCCGTAACAGTGAATTATTGTAAGGTTTCAAGTTTCGTAGCGATCGGACTTATCGTTCGATCATACGGACTCGAAACGCCTAGAAATTAAATTCAATTGAAATCAATTTGAAATAAGCTGATTTTAAGCTAAGTTCTTCATATGATGGAATTAGGACTTGAAACCTATTTCGTTGATTTTAAAACTATCGAAAACATCTATTTTGATATATGGGATGACCCACTTTCATTTCGGAAACGAAACGGGCTTTCAGGTCGCATTTGTCGTTCAAATCAATTCGGGTGTTTTTCATTTCTTATCGGGCTTCGTTAGTATATTGTTCTGTTCTAACCCTAACAGCCTTTTATTTCTTATTACTATATGTATCTATCTATTCAACCTACAGCTTCTTCCTTCTTCTAATGGCTGCAAATCAAAACCCTAAGTTTCAATCTCCAAATCAATTTCAAAATCAAACTCATCCAAACCATATCAAATTATATATCAATTCGAAGCTCTCGAGGAGGGTAATTCATTGGTGTGATTCATTTTTCAATCGGATTAACCGTTTGTCCAGAAATCGAGGTTGAACCTCGGCCATCGATTTGAACTTTTGACGATCCAACGGTGGATCGTCGTCTGATCGACAATTAGGAGGCGGTGTTGGGAAGAGCTCGTCGAGCAGGTCTCGAGGATGTAGCCGCTCATCTGAGAAGTGCTCGACTTCGCCGTAGTCGGCCTGGAAATACGTGCAGTGGCGGGTGAACCAGATGCCACCGGAGTTGGCGACGCGACCCAGGCACGGGCGGCTCGAGGCATGGGGAAGGTTGACGCTGTTTGATCATCGTGGAAGTGAGCGAGGTGGCGGCGGGATTTGGTCAAAGGTGTCATTGTAGGTGGTGGCTCAGGCATTCGAACGTGAAGAGTAGGGTTCCAAACGATTGGCAGGCTGACGTGTAAAGGTATATGAGTGTTGTTAATTTAAACTATTTTATTTATTTAATATAAATCATGTAACGTTCTAATATGTATAACTTTTACATACGAGCTCGGATTCATGCGCGGTTTATTTCGTTGGGATCATATCAAAATTCCAGACATTTTAACGCTAGTTTGGACAAATTCTGAGACTGTTCAAATTTGGGCCCTATTTTGGATTTCAAATCGATTTGAAATCCAAAGGCGAGTGTTTTAACCCACTCACAACTACTAAATTATCTTATGTTAGTTAAATTGAATTTATGATGTGATTTGGAAATGATTGGTTGATGTTTGGTATATTTAGATTGTCATTCTAGTTAAATTTAACTTTTATTGCTTTTAATCATCGTTTAATTTAATATTGAATTTAATTGTCAATTTAATACCATTTAATGATAATAAGTTATCTATTGATGTTTATTGATTGATTTAGATGATGATTGTGATGGATGTTTGATTGTTGATATTGGATGACTGGATGTTGCATTTTATATTGTTATAACACTGCAAATTCCCTATGGGTTGAAATGATACATACTTGAATGATCTATAGATTAGGGAAAAATTGTTATGAGTTGAAATAATAGACTCGAGCGATTTTATGGATTTTATTTAATTCGGGATTGCGGTTTAAAATGATATATAACCGTAAAATTCTAAATTGCGGATAGAAATGATAAATATCTGTATCACTTGATCCTAGGGTAGAAAATTATATACGGACACCTGATTAATTAAACTAAATGATTTTTGAATCTTTAAATTTTGAATTCAGTTAACTCGTATTTTGAAATAGAAATTTGATTTATATAAACTGAACTATTTTCGAAAGTCCTAGCGTAAATGTTGAAATTAGAATTGATTTAATGAATTGTTCAAAGGATTTAAATTTGAATTTCAAAGTTGAGGTGTCAAATATAAATGAATTTATCGGAATTGAGTTATTGAAATGTTGGATATAACTTTGAAATCTAATTTAAACTAATCTAAACTATTTTAATTAAATTAACTGTTTTAATCAATTTAAAACTATTTTAATTTATATTAATCTATTATAACCTATTTAATTCAATTTAAATCTATTTTACCAATTTTAAACTAATTAAATCTATTTAATCTATTTTAAATCTATTTAATATAATTTAAATCTATTTAATCTATTTTAAATTTATTTAATCTATTTTAAATCTATTTAATATAATTTAAATCTATTTAATCTATTTAATCTATTTTAAATTTATTTAATGTATTTAAAATCTATTTAAGATAATTTAAATCCATTTAATCTATTTTAAATTTATATAAATTATTTTAAATCTAATTAAATCAAATTTAAATCTATTTAAACTATTTTACTATTTAAACTAGTTTAATCCATTTAAACTATTTTCAAACTATTAAAACTATTTATGACTATCTAAACTATTTTCTAAAAATTACAGACTATGTAAAGTTGAAGTAATTATGTTTAAATCCTCGATGATGATACAACCTAAGTTGGAATTTGGAATTGATACCCTTTTGTAAAATGACATATTTGAGTAAATAAGATGATTTTGGAACTATAATTTAAATAACCTATCTCATTGATAAATTCTAAAGTGAATATGGTTTTGGAAGTAAATACGAGTTTTAAAGTGAATATAGTTTTGAAAGTGAATATGATTTCGAAAGAGATATGATTTGAAATAGAATATGATATTTTGATATAAATTGTGAATTGACCTTCTTGAAATGTAAAAGAACCATCCGGTGTGAAATAAGCGTTTGGTTGTTAAAGAGACCGGGATCGGATATTATCATACTCTTTGCCAATACCGAAAACCACTTTAACAACTGTATACGTGGCGGAGATTCCAGAAATGAAGTAGGATGGTTTGGCGAACGATTTTATATGAGGTATTTATGTGACCCTAACTCCCGTGAGTCAGCTTGATGTGGCTAAAACAGGAGCTACGCCGGGCCAAGTGAGGTCATTCCTCCTATCGAGCACATTTCTTCGATACCATTCTATTACTTTGTGATTGATTTGGTGGCCACCTCTTGATTTGATTTGGGAGTGTGTTCCGAGGTGGGCGGTAGTATCTGTTATGCGTTACCACCAGTCCGGATCCGCAATTAGTATATCTACCTTGGGCATTGCCTCGAGTGCCTTGTCGCATGCCTTATCGCGCCTTCTACGAGTTTGGTTTGTACCATACCTATGGAGTGCCCTCTGAGGGCCCTCTAGTTTACGGAGGAATTACGGTATTGTATAGACTATGGGAATATATAAAAATGTGTTAAGGGGGATATGGGTAACGCCTTAATGCTATTTTAATACTTTACTTTACTATAGACATATTATAATAGCGTATTGTACTACATAGTAGATAGTTTAACGAATCCTTAAGAGATGGTAATCCCAAACATCTTTTAAGTTATTGCACTCACATTAGACACTGGATAGACGATGTCAAAACCCGTAAACATCTCTGACGCCGTTACACTCATATTTATTTACTGTTGATTTAACTTACATAAGATCTTTTAGTTCCGACTCGAGTGTTTTGTCTTTTCAATTCGCTTGGGTCAGTCTGAGCTTGTCAGTATATCGAAGACTACCTTATAGAGGATGAAGACGAAGATTTGTACTATTATTATTGATTATATTTATTCCACTGCACCATGTTGTTCCGCTGCATTTATTGATTATTTATTCTTGTTGTTGTAACTCTGATCTGTATTATAAAAGTTAAATCAATGTTATTTGCAAACAGCTTCATGAACTGTTTATTTGATTATTATATTTTGTCATCCTGTTGCGAGATTCTGTATTTGTTTTTCTTTCTTTCTCTGCTTTTTCTTATTTAACCCATAACAATCTACCCTTTTGAATGGTTTGAGACTGACGCATGTGTCTGCTTAAAACGTCCAAAAAGGCAGGTCGTTACAAAATTACTTTGAAAATTTTTGTGTTGTGTATAAGATCTGAAAAGTTGTCAAATAAAAAAATTAACGTTTATTTAATTTTCATATTTGATATATTTGTATATATATGTATGTATGTATGTATGTATGTATGTATATATATATATATATATATATATATATAGGATCTGGACAACATACAATATATAACGGAAATACGCCAAGAGCAACATATGTAAAATCCACATTCCATTTCAAAATAATTCAGATTGATTACGTAATCCCAGTTCGCAGACCACGTTTAGATAACATATAATAACAAAATACGCCAAGAGCGACATATGAAGATGCCCCCTTGGTTGATCAGAGTACATAAAAAGGCATTAAAACGGTTTGCCTTTACAACCAAACATACAACAGAAATAAAATAACTTTAGATAACTATCTACCTCCTACACGCCTCTGGAAGCTTTATTCATCTAAAGAGAAAACCCGAAAACCTTTAGTTCTCAACCTACTCAAAATCAATTGAATACCCGAGAGTTAAGGGAAAAACAAAAACTTCGAGTCAGACAAAAAGCCTGGTATGAATAATAATCTACCATCTCCAACCATTAGATATATACTGAGACCACGTCACTTAGCGGAACGGTTTTTCCCCTCACTAATATCCTAAAACATTTACAAAATCATATACTGTGCTTTCCTATATCCACAATGGTTAAACATAGTATTTCAAAGTATTATGATGATATGCAAAATAAGTGAATCAAATATGGATTACCAATTCCCCATTCATTCTGACTATTTGTCTCAATTATAGTTTCTAGGGTTATTATTAACCTGTTGAATGTTTATGGACTATCTTTCCAATTACTTAGTTTTCATGGGATCACTAAAACCTATTAGTAACTCCAACGTCATATTTCTTATCATAGTTTTCATGGGCTAACTAGGAACCTATTGGCTGACTGCCAATATCTTAATCTGGACATAGTTTTCGTAGGCTAACTACAAATGTAATGGCCCCTTCCAGTATCAAATCATAGTTTTCACGGGTTGACTATGAACCAATTAGCCCCTGCCAATATCATTAAATAAAGAATTTAACATCTGTTAAGTTATATTCACTACTGGGTCAACCTAATTGGTTATTCTGCCCTTTTTTCCAAAATATAGTTATGGGTTTATAACGATGTGAATAATATTTCCGAAATCTTTATTTATTTATGCCATTGTTTTTCTTAAAAATGAGAATGGGTTATTAGTTTTGAAACCATAAAACATCACTTTGGAAACCCTGGATAACCTCTTTCGAAAGCATAGAAAACCTCTTTCCAAAACTCCAAGTAGATATCCCTTTCGAAACCAATAAGACCTTCCCATGATATCAAGAAAAACGTTCTTCAAAACCTAGGTTTCGAAACAAATGAAATACCCTTTCGAAAACATTGGGTTTTACTCTTAAAACATCATTTGGGTCAAGCTGGATGTATACGAAAGTATCTCTTTTGAGACCAACAAAAGCTAGTTTGGGAAAAATTGATGGTGTCGAAGCCATCTAGTTCGAACGCAAAAGACTTAGAAATCAAAACTTTGAAGGTCTTGGTCGAAACCCCCTTTCGACTCCATCTCCTTGGAAACCCCCACCCCCTTTCAAAAGCAATTATTGAAAAGGTTTGGTTTATGGTAAAACAAGGGCAACTCTTCGAAAGCATTATTGGACAACATGATCGAAAGGCAGAGTGGCTAGGCTTCGGCTAGGTCGAAACCTACCCCTTTCGAAAGCTTTTATTTAAGGAAAAAGGACCCCCTTCGAAAGCTAGTACTTTAGTATTAACATGGCAACCTTCTTCAAAAGCTAAACATAAACCCCTTCGAAAACGAACGTTTCGACTATGTCAAAAGCTTTTAAGTAAAACAAGGCAAGGATTTTATCTTATGAAAACAAAGCAGGGTTTAGACCCCAACGGAGGCTTACCCTTCAACACCAAAGCTTCCGCCTACTTTCCA
Source organism: Allium fistulosum (assembly GCA_030737815.1). NCBI lineage: Eukaryota > Viridiplantae > Streptophyta > Magnoliopsida > Asparagales > Amaryllidaceae > Allium > Allium fistulosum. The sequence goes on along the minus strand of CM060908.1, from coordinate 75,271,714 downwards.
ATCCACTACGTACCTTCTAGGAGATACCACGCATATTGGTTTCGATTACAAATGTTTCGGCTATGATGGGGCGGAATCAAAGGGGTCGGAAGGCACTTTCTAATAAAGGCGAAACATCATTTTCTGATTAAAGGCTGAATCATATCGACTTTAAGTAATTTCTGTTTAACAACTTGCCTAGTTGTAAAACATTGATTGACTGCCATAAAAATTTTCAGTTACTATACTTCTAAAACTGCTGCATTTATTCAGATCCTAAATTAAAGGATTTAAATGTTAAAACCTTTCCATATAGCCTAAAACCAACATTTTTCAAGAAAGCCCTTCCTTTAAATAATTTATTTCCCTAAATAATTCAAATTGGAAAAATCCCCAAAAATCTCATAAATTCGAATTAATCATGTAATTAAACATATTAGAATTTTAGATCCAATTTCTTCTCGAAATTCACAAAATAAATATTTAACCCAATTTTATCGTATTTTCCATCAAAAATTCATAATAAAATTTCCATAGCTTGGAAAATTCCGAAAATCAAAACCCATCTCCAAATCATGTTTTACTTAACATAAAAATTTTCCATGGCATTTTAAAATTAGTAAATCACGGTTTTAACTTTAAACCGTACATATTTTGCATAATTAAATTGTTTAAAACCAAACAATCCATAAATTAAGCATATCACCATTCAAAATAATCATAGGAACAAGATAAATACTCATATTAGAAATCATATGATTAAAAACCAAAAAGAGATGGTAAGAATTATTATTCACCTTAGATTTGATAAGTAACATGAGATTTTTTGTTGATTAATGCTTCCCAGCTTGATCTTTGGCTTTAGATTTAAAATTCCTTCTTTTCCTCTTTGGTAATGGCCGGCTTTGATTTGGATTTTAGATTTTGTGATCATGAGAAAAATGAAACGTGAATGGAAATAGAGGAGAAGTAATAGCCGTGTAAAATAATAAGGAGGCTATTTTACTAATATGTCCATGTGTAACTAAATTAGCCTTTAAACCAAATTAAAGCTCGTTTATCTTATTAGTAAGCACGGCTATATATTAGTTTAATCAAATCTCAATCTCCTTATCATCATTATTCTATTTAATTTATCTAACTAAAGTTTCTGAATAATGTTATCAAAAATTAGTGATGTTACGGGCTCCCCCTTTAAAGAATTTCGTCCTCGAAATTCAGTAAGGACTAAATACTAAACATAATAATCATCTGCAACAACTCCTACCATCATACTAGTCTAACTGACTAGCAACAATCTACATAAATCTATTATAGACATACCCTCAAAGCAAATCAGGATAGGTATCTCTAATCCTGTCCTCTGTCTTCCAAGTACAGTTCTTCTCGTTGTTGCTCCACTAAACATTCACCAACTTGACTGTCTTGTTCTTTAACCTTTTCTCATCTCTAGATACAACCCGAACGGTTGTCTAACAATAGTCAAATTAATTTCTACCACTAAGTCATCCAACTCTGATGGAGGAATGGTAGTCTCTGGATCATGCACATACTTACGAAGATGAGACACATGAAATACATTATGGGCACCTGCCAAAGTGCTCGGCAACTCTATTCTGTATGCGAGCTTTACAATCCTTTCTAAAATCTATAATGGACCAACATATCTCGGGGCTAACTTCCCTGACTTTCCAAATCGCACCACACCCTTCATAAGTGAGACATTAATGAAAAACTTATCTCCAATGGAGAATTCTAGGTCTTACACCTCTTGTCTGAGTAACTCTTTTGTCTTAACTGAGCTTCCTTCATCCTCTCTCGAATTAACTTAGTCTTCTCTGATGCCTCTCTAACCAAATCTAGACCTAAGACTGATCTGTCTCCAGTCTCCAACCAACATGCTGGTGATTTGCATGGCCTTCCATACAAAGCTTCAAAACAGCGCCATTCCTATCCTAGTCTGATAACTATTATTATAGGAAAACTCAATCAAATGCAGATAATCTTCCCAAGATCATACAAAGTCCAATACACAAGCTCTCAATAAATCCTCGAATACTTTATTGACTCTCTCTGTCTGCCCATCTGTCTGAGGGTGATATGTAGTACTCATATTAAGCTTCGTACCCATTACTTGTTGTAGACTCTTCAAGAATTCACTGGTAAACAAAGCGTCTCTATCACTGACTATACTACTAGGAACTCCATGCAGTCTAACTACGTTCTTCATGAACAACTTAGCTAAAACAGGTGCCATCCTAGTTGACTTACTTGGAATGAAATGGGGCACTCTTGGTCAGTCTATCCACTATAACCCATATACTTTCATTACCTCTATTTGACATTGGAAACCCGTCTATAAAGTCCATAGATATCGAATCTCATTTCCAAACTGGTATCTCTAAAGGTTGAAGCAATCCACTGGGCTTCTGATGTTCAGCTTTCATTTATTGACAGTTTGGAGACTGTCTAACCCACGAGCCAACATCCCTCTTCATGCCTTCCCAATAGAAGCTACTCTTCGTATCTTGATACATCTTTGTTCCTCCAAGATGAATCGTAAACTTGGACCGGTGACATTCTCCAAGAACTTCCTTCCTCAAGTCCTTAACATTCAGAACGCACAACCATCCCTTCTTTCTTAGCCATCCTTTCAGGTCGAGGCTAAAATCCTTTAAATCATCGATCTCTGTTCCATCCCCAAGTCTCCTGATCCTCTTAGCTAGTATTGGATCTTCCTTCTGGTTAGAAGCAACCTCTCAATCAATACTGGTTGGATTTCCAAGCAAGATAATCTGGTGGAACTTTGACTAGAGCCAGCAGTTGGTCTTAACAGCACTCCAAAACTGGCCAGAGCTTCCAAATTTTTCCACTCCGCCAACGTATCTAACATCACATTCTGATATTTTCTACTAAGAGCATCTGCTACCTTATTACTTTTTCCGGGTATATACTCTATACCAAAATCATAGGCTGCCAAAAACTCCAGCCACCTCTACTGTCTCATATTCAACTCCTTCTGAGAGAATAAGCACCATAAAGACTTATGATTGGTATAGAGCTCAAACCTCTCCCCTAAGAGATAATGTCTCCAAATTTTCAATGCGAAGATCACGGCAGCCAACTCTAAATTGTGGGTTGGATATCTTACTTCATGAGGTCTAAGCTGCCTGGATGCATAGGTAATGACCTTACCATTCTGCATCATTACTGCTCCTAATCCAGTTCCATATGCGTCAGTATATACCACCAACCCTTGGTTTCCATCTAGAACTACTAACACAGGTGCATTGGTCAAAAAATGCTTTAACTTAAGGAATGCTTCCTCACATTTTTCAGACCAAACAAACTTCACCTCCTTTCTGGTCAGCTTAGTTAAGGGGGCTGCTATCCATGAGAAATCCTTAATGAATCTACGGTAGTAGCCAACAAGTTCAAGAAAACATCTGATCTCAGTCACTGTCTCTGGTCTCTTCCAATTATTAACATCTTCGATCTTATCTGGGTCAACCGAAAATCCTTTCTCTGAAACCACGTGACCAAGAAACTTAACCTCCTTTTTCCAAAAGGACACTTGGTAAACTTCGCCTTAGCTGATTCTGCCTCAGCATCTCAAGGACCACTCTAAGATGAGCTTCATGCTCCCTCTCATCTTTAGAGTATACTAGAATGTCATCTATGAACACCAAAACAAACCTATCCAAGTACTCTCAAAGAAAACTCGGTTCATCAAATCTACGTAGAAAGCAGGTGTATTTATCAATCCAAACAGCATCACCAACCATTCATAAGAACCATATCTAGTTCGAAATGCTATCAAAGGAATACTGTCCTCCGCCACACTTAACTAATGGAAACCTGTCGCTAAGTCTAACTGGGAGAATACTCTGGCTCCATTCAACTGATCGAACATATCATCTATTCTGGGCAATGGATACTTATTCTTAACTAACCTTTCATTCGGCTTAGAAAATTCAATGCACATCCTTAACGAGCCATCTAGTTTCTTTCAAACACCGTGGCCGCTCCCCAAGGTGAACTGCTGGTCTGATAAAGTTCTTCCCTTCTAGATCTACTAGCTGCACCTTCAATTCTTTCATCTCAATTGGTGTCATTCTGCTAGGTGGTCTACTCACAGGTTCAGCTTCAGGCACAAGATCTATTCTAAACTCAACAACTCTTTTAGGGGGTAATCCAGTGACTGGCCCAAAGACATCTGCAAACTCTCTTGCTACCCGAACCCGCCTTAACTCATCTCCTATCTCCATAGCAGTAAGAAAGCACTAACACTCTGGTCAGTATTCTCTACTGAGAATATCACTCAGTTATGACTATTAGGGTTTCTAAGTGATATCTCTCTACCATGCAAAATATTCTAGCCTCATACCAACCCAACCAATCCATTCTCAAAATGATCCTGAAATCTATGAAATTAATAACATACAAGCTGCATGCAAACTTATGACCTAACAAGTCAAGTTCTAACTTGTCACATCTCAACCTTAAAGTTGCATACCCTCATATAGGATTCGCAACCCTTGAGGAAGTAACAAGGTAGGTGGGTTCTAGGCATAATTTATCAACCAAACACTGAGATATAAATGAATGCGATGCACCAGTATCAAAAAGTACCCTAACTGAAATACTTTGAATCGAAAGCGTACCTTCCATCACAGTCTTTCCCTTATCTGCTGCAGTAGGCCTAGCTGATCCAATAGAAAAGACTTTTCCTTTGTCCTCTCTAGATGGCTCTAGAAACTGATTCTTGTAATGCCCAACTTGACCACAATTGAAGCATTTCACATTCTTCTTAACAATGGCCTTCTTCCCATTTCCTCATCCGCATTCATTTGCAAAGTGACCCTTATTGTCACACTTATAACAAACTACCTCAGTCTTTGATCTCTTAGCTATGTCTCACTTTTGGGTTCACTTCATTTTAAAGAACTTCCTCTTCTTCTCTTGAGAACTCTGGGTTTCCACTGACTTCTCTTTAGCTAGATCAGCAAGCAACTCCTCATGGCGAATAGCCACTTTCGCCATAGTATTACAAGGATCACAGACATGTGTCATGGTCATCCTAGCAAGTTCGGGTCTCAGTCCCCGAATAAACTTCACAATTCTTTTGATGTCAGTATCTATAAGAGCATACCCATATCTAGATAGCTCTTCAAACTTAGTAACATACTCAATTAATGACATCTCTCCTTGCACTAAATCCATAAATTTCCTCATCAGCTCGAACTTAGCAAACTCAGATATAAACTTCTGCTCAAATCTCGTCTTAAAATCAGCCCAAATTAACTGCTCTTCCGGCACCCCAGTAGTAACACTGTTCCACCAGTGTAGTGTTGACCCCTGTAACTGCCTAGAGGACAACCTTCTCTTTGGTCCGTCATTCAGACCCATATCAGTAAATATTCCTCACAATGCAACAGCCAATTCTAAACCTCTACAGAACTTTCTATTCTTAAGAATGGTTTCCCACCCAAACTGGTGTAATCTCTACTTAGCAATGCAATATTCCCAATTGGAGCCATAGGATTAGCTCCTCCTACATTTCTGGCAACACCGGCAGCAGCTCCAACTTGCATCAAACAAGCAAAGAACTGATACATCACCCCCATATCTACTGGTGGATTTCCAGCACTCACATTGGCTTCAGAATTTTGATTACTAGCAGTAACCGGTCGACCCAGGGTTCTCCTGGTAGTGGGTCGAGCATTTCCATTAGTTATGGTGCTTCCTCCACCAAGATTTCCTCTTCTATTTCCTACTTCTGTATCTCCTTTCTCATAAATCTGCATAGGAGCTTTAGTAAGATACAGAAGAACGGTCTAAGAGAGCGGGGTATACATGCTTATATATAACTATATATCTTAATTACAAGTACATTATTGTGGCATTAACCCAAAACCACATCTTGTTATCCAATTCATTGAATTATGTTCGAAAAATCTTTTAGGTTTAAGTTTCTTCTAAAGTTTTATAAACCATGCTCTGATACCAACTTGTAACATCCCCCTACTTTGAGGCCCAAAACTAATGGCTACGGATGCTGCAATCATCCATAGTTATTAATCACCGGCGACCAAATACGGCGCTATTAGATACATTGATACACAAAAACACAAAATATGGAAAAAAAATTAAACATCAAATAAAATCAACATTCCATTTCAAAATAATTCAGATTGATTATATAATCCCAATTCGCAGACCATGTTCAGATAACATATAATAACAAAATACACCAAGAGCGACATATAAAGATGCCCCCTTTGTTGATGAGAATACATAACAAGGGATTAAAATATTTTTCCTTTACAACCAAACATACAGCGGAAATAAACTAACTATAGATAACTATCTGCCTCCTGCACGCCTCCGGAAGCTTTATTCGTCTAAAGAGGATACCCGAAAACCTTTAATTCTCAATCTACTCAAAATCAATTGAGTACCCGAGAGTTTAAGGGGAAAACAAAAACTTCGAGTCAGACAAAAAGCCTGGTATTAATAATAATCTACTATCTCAAACCATTAGATATCTAGTGAGACCACGCCACTTAGCGGAATGGTTTTTCCCCTCACTAATATCCCAAAACATTTACAAAACCATATACTGTGCTTTCCTGCATCCACAATGGTTAAAAACATAGTATTTCAAAGTACTATGATGATATGCAAAACAAGTGAACCAAATCTGGATTACCCATCCCCCATTCATTCCGACCACCTATCTCAATTAGAGTTTCAAGGGTTATTATTAACCTGTTAAATGTTTATGGACTATCTATCCAATTACTTAGTTTTCATGGAATCACTAAGAACCTATTGGTAACTCCAACATAATATTTCTTATCCTAGTTTTCATGGGCTAACTTGGAACCTATTGGATGACTGTTAATATCTTAATCCGGATATAGTTTTCATGGGCTAACTACAAACCTGCTGGCCTTTGCCAGTATCAAATCATAGTTTTCATGGGCTAACTATGAACCTATTGGCCCCTGCCAATATCATTAAATTAAGAATTTAACATCTGTTAAGTTATATTCACTACTGGGTTAGCCTAACTGGTTATTCTTCCTTTTTTCCCAAAACACGGTTATGGGTTTATAACAATGTGAATAATATTTCCTAAATCTTTATTTATTTATGCAATGGTTTTTCTTAAAAATGAGAATGGGTTATTTGTTTTGAAACCTTAAAACATTACTTTCGAAACCCCTGGATGACCTCCTTCGAAAGCATAGAAAACCTCTTTCCAAAACTCAAAGTATATATCCCTTTCGAAACCAATAAGATCTTTCGATGATATCAAGAAAAAGGTTCTTCAAAACCCAGATTTCGAAACAAATAAAATACCAATTCGAAACCATTGGGTTTTACTCTTAAAACGTCATTTGTGTCAAGTTGGTTGTATATGAAAGTATCTCTTTCGAGGCCAACAAAAGCTAGTTTAGGAAAAATTGATGGTGTGGAAGCCATCTAGTTTGAAAGCAAAAGACTTAAAAATCAATTCGAAGGTCTTGGTCGAAACCCCCTTTCGACTCCATCTCCTTCGAAACCCCAACCCCTTTTCGAAAGCAATTAAGGAAAAGCTTTGGTTTAAGGCAAAAACAAGGGCAACTCTTCGAAAGAATTATTGGACAGCATGATTGAAAGGTAGAGTGGCTAGGCTTCGGTTAGGTCGAAACCCACCCCTTTCAAAAGCTTTTATTTAAGGAAAAATGACCCCCTTCGAAAGCTAGTACTTTAGTATTAACATGGAAACCTTCTTCGAAAGCTAAATATAAACCCCTTCGAAAATGAATGTTTCGACTATGTCAAAAGCTTTTAAGTAAAACAAGTCAAGGAGTTTATCTTATGAAAACAAAGCAGGGTTTCGACCCTATCGAAGGCATACCCTTCGACACTAAAGCTTCCGCCTACTTTCCAATCCACTACATACCATCTAGGAGATACCATGTGTATTGGTTTCGACTACGAAGGTTTCAAATATGATGGTTTCGACCATAATGGGGTGGAATCAAAGGGGTCGGAAGATACTTTCTAATAAAGGCGAAACACCTTTTTCTAATTAAAGGCTGAATCATATCAACTTTAAGTAATTTCTTTTTAACAACTTGCCTAGTTGTAAAACATTGATTGGCTGCCATAAAACTTTTCAGTTAGTATACTTCTAAAACTGCTGCATTTATTCAGATCCTAAATTAAAGGATTTAAACATCAAAACCTTTCCATATAGCCTAAAACCAACATTTTTCAGGAAAGCCCTTCCTTTAAAATAATTTATTTCCCCAAATAACGTAACTGGAAAAAATCCCCAAAAATCTCAGAAATTCGAATTATTCATGTAATTAAACATAATAAAATTTTAGACTCAATTTCTTCCTGAAATTCACAAAATAAATATTTAACCCAATTTTATCGTATTTTCCATCAAAAATTCATAGTAAAATTTCCATAGCTTGGAAAACTCCGAAAATGAAAACTCATCTCCAAAATAATGTTTTACTTAACATAAAAATTTTCCATGGCATTTGAAAATCAGTAAATCACGGTTTTAACTTTAAACCGTACAGATTTTGCACAATTAAATGTTTAAAACCAAAAAATCCATAAACTAAGCATATCACCATTCAAAATAATCATAGGAATAAGATAAATACTCACATCAAAAATCATATGATTACAAAACCAAAAAGAGATGGTAAGAATTATTATTCAACATAGATTTGATAAGGAACTTGAGATTTGTTGTTGATTAATCCTTCCAAGATTGATCCTTGGCTTTAGATTAAAAATTCCTTCTTTTCCTCTTTGGTAATGGCGGGCTTTGATTTAGGTTTTAGATTTTGTGACCGTGAGAAAAATGAAACATGAATGGACATAAAGGAGAAGTAATAGCCGTGTAAAATAAAAAGGAGGCAATTTTACTAATATGCCCATGTGTAAGTATGTTAGCCTTTAAACCAAAATTAAGCCCATTTGTCTTATTACTAAGTATGACTATATATTAATTTAATCAAATCTTAGTCTGCTTATCATCATTAGTCAATTTAATTTATCTAATTATATCTTCTGAATAATGTTATCAAAAATTAGGGATGTTACAAGTGCCATAACTAACTTGTGGACTCTGCTGAAAACTAACACCTCAAAATAAGTTGGCATGTAGGCATATCGTTGCACCCAATCATACTACAGTATATAACCTACTCTAGACTAGTGTTCCAATCTTTCTTCACCCCTAATTTTGGACCATGTCTACAGGTCATTCGTCTCAATGGTACAATGTGTTCCCTCACTGGCGTCCTTTCTTTTTGGTTGCCTACACCGACATATTGGAATCGTATGTAAACGCTAAATCTCGTGTACACCCTTCCCATACATATACACAACACTGAAGTATTGTCATCCCGGTGTGAATCGTGATTCATTCTTGATGTGTCTCGCACTAATCGAGTGCCCCAAGTTAGACATACAAAATTGACATATATATATATACACACACCCTAAAATTGTGCATCTATAATTATATATATAAATCAATTGAACTAGATATTTATACATCTGTATAATATATTTCGTTCACTATCCGGTAACCCCAAGTTGGGTATATTGAACTATATAATATGCTTAGACTATGTATCGATAAATCATTCTGAATTGCCATTAGCTACCAAAAAGACCTATTGTAACAAACCCAGAATTTTATAGATTTGATTTGTGAATACTTAATTTAATTTAAATATTCAATTTATGGTTTTAATAATTAAATAACCTTCTTTTAGTTTATAACTAATGGTTGAAAAATTCATTTTTGAATTTTGTTTACGAACATAGGTAGTTTGATAAAAAACGAAAACTATGACCGAAACCCTTTTTCAAATTTTCGACTTTTTATCGAACGACAAGTTGTAGAAAATTGTTGAACCTTTGTGTACATGTTGAACAACATTTGAATGTTTAAAATGTTTTATTTTGAAAATGTACGGTAAATAAGTAATATGATAATAATAAGAATTAATTAGTATGAAATATAACTTAAAATATGAATTGATGGATATTAAGTTTGAATTGAAAATTTAAAAGATTCCTTAAGTATAAAGATTAACAAAAGTACAAGATCATCCTAATATCCAACATATTTTCAAATGTTTGGTACTTTAATAGATTTGGAAATGATGGAATGTGAGTAGGGAGGTTGCATGTTCATCAAGGGAAGAGAGGGAGATTGTGAGTTGACACAAATGTGTGAAGAATAAGAGGATAAATGGCAAAATGGTAATTATCTCATTTCATTTTATATAATAATATTTATTTATTTTTTCCTTTTTCATTTTATTCTCACATATTCATTTCAACTTTTACTTCCTCCTTTCTAAAGCTCCACATCCCATTTTAATGGTTTCTTAAAGTTTTTAAAATTGAGAAATCTTCACTTTTCTACTTTAAAATCCCTTATACTTATTTAAAAACATTTCCTTTCCATCTTACACATTTTCTCTTCCAGAAAGCAAGCCTAAACTCCCCCACACACCTAAGGTCGAGCCCATACTCTACCTTAGGCCAAGCCCAAAGTCCACTTCTTAAGCCAAAATCCAATTTTTGCTAAAGAAAATCCAAAGTCTGTTGTTGGTGCTAAGTTGTTGTAGTTTTGTTTTGAAATTCCTTTGATTTGGTGAGTAAATCTCACCTTTAAAAGTTAAAGCATTAAATTTTATATTGTTGATCACAATTTGTGTTAGTTGTTTCGTTTTGGAAGTGATATTGCTTGTGTTTACTTATATGTGTTTATATGTAGTGTTTTGTGTGAACTTGAATGTGTAGTGGAATGTTGAGTGATCGTTCAAATGTAAAAGTCTTAATTTTGTAATATGAATGTGTTTACAATTGTATGTATGTTATGCTCTAGTAAATGGATGTGGAATGCTAAAAGAAAAGTTAGCATTTGAACTTTGTATATGTGTGACATCGAGATCTCTTGGTTTAAACTTGTTTTTACTTGTACATTTTTATAAAAAGTTTTATAAATTTTTCCAAACTTTATTTTTGATTTTCAAAAACATTGTACAAAGTTTATAAAGTATTTCAAATAGGGAAGAAAAGGAATTTTAAAGTTATTTTACTTTGGAAAATCAGGTTTGAAGGTTATGGTATCCATAGCGACCGTCGCTATGTATGTATTTTGTGAATTAATGACTTTTGTGTAAATTTAATATTGTTTTTCACTTTAGATATTTTTGAATATCTTAAAAACTATACTACAAATATTAAAAAGGTTTAATTATTATTTAATTTATTAATTAAGGAATTAACGATTATTTAATTAGTTACTTAAGTAAAGATAGTTAGTACTTTATCACTAGTTAAGCAATGTACTTAATTATTAATTAAGTAAGATAATTATAATTAGTTAATTAAGTAAGGTTAATAATTTCTTAATTAAGTAAAGGTTAATTATTTAATTAAATATTATTTAAGTAAGGTTTAATTATTAATTAACCGTTAATCTATTATGGTTTAATTATTAAGTAATTATCAATCAGGTAGGGTTTAGTTATTAATTGATTATTAATTAAGTTAAGATTTAATTATTATTAAATAAATGATTTAAACGTATTTTAATTGATTAAATAAAGGTTTTTACTTTTCAAATTTCTTTATTTCCAAGGTTCGGTTTGTTTAAAAGGAACTTTCTTTTTCAAAGATGGATTTAAATACAAGGGATTTTTTTGTCTATGCCATTAAGAAGCCAAGCAAATATGATAAGTTATGCTAAAACGTTAATTTACGTAGTAATGTGGTCGAATTTATTTATATTTCGTTAGACATTTTTTTAGTAGAGTAAATCCTCATTCTGCTATAGTAAAATAGAATAGATTATTTTGGACATCAGTTTAGCAGAATAAATCCCCGTTCTACTATTAAATTAATTTGGATATTAACTCTTACGCCGGTTAATTAATATGTGAATTAATTAATTTGGGATAAATGATGGATTAGCTAGTGATTTCTAATCGATTTTATTTACGTATATGTTTACTTATGTATATACCATTTATGTGACTTCAAAGGTCAAATTGAATTAAAATAAAAAGTTGATTTAGAACCGTTGAGGTTGCTAAGCCTCTTTCCGAATTTGTAAAATTATGGATTTAAAATAACATAAAATTGATAACAATTCGAGGTTAAGTGTTTATGTGTGACACCCCACCTCTATACTCACACTAGCCAAGGACTCTACGGGGTAATGCCATCGTTTAGCATAAAGAATAAGGTTGTTGAGGAGCGACCATCTATGTAATTGCTTTGTGCGAGTAACGATATGTTAGATAATATGACTTGAATTTCATTTCAAGAGGAAATCCGACATATCAAATACAAACTCAAAGCTACTACACAATGGCAATGTGGGCTTTGAAAAAAAATACAGAAATAAGCATAAGACAAATCAGTCACAGATATTCATATCACAAAAGCAGAAACAGATATGAATATAACACATAGAAGTGTACATCAAAGTAGTGGTCATACAAGATCCACTACATCACAAAAGAATAGGTACAAGTGCTAGACAAAAGAATAATTATACATCAAGGAGTCTCTATCTCAAATGTATAATAACAAAAACTACTAAGCTAAAGTAGTTAGCCAAAAGTCAGGTGACGGACCCTGATAAGAAGTCAAGCAGAAGCACCTGAAGTACCTCGGTCTGACCCGAGTATTATTTAAGAAGAAAATAATAAACGGATCAGTCTAGCTATAAATATCAGATAAAATGAGATAGGATAAGAGGTATCATAAAAACGTATGATAACAATAATGTCATACTATGACAAGTATACATAAGATAATAATAAAAATCATACAATGCCTCAAATATTCTCAAACACTAAAAAGAATGTCATATTCTTTAAATTATTCACCAAAACACAAATATTGACAAAACATATCAATGTCAATCACATAAAAATCGGAGAAACACAAATTCTAGAAATCATCAATCTAGAAATCCAGAAATCACAAAAAGGGGAAGGCCTATCACAAAACGAGGGCATGAATACTCACCAACACGTGCATCACAAACGGGTCGCTATCCCATGGTCGCTAACCATAGAGTCGGTGCCACGACGTAGTACAGCGAAACGCCCGTGGAACCTGAAACTCAAATAATTTGGAACATCGACGTAGTACAGTGAACGCCCGATGAACCTAAAACTCAAATAATCCGGAACAACGACGTAGTACAGCGAACGACCGATGAACCAAACTCAAATAATCCAGAACAACGACGTAGTACAGCAAACGCCCGATGAACCAAACTCAATAAAAACCATAGGTCGCTAGCCTATAAAAATTGAGACGAAGCTCCATAAAACGAGGTATTGTCCCCCACGTGGACAAAGAGACATCGCACATCGCTAGTCTAAATCATAAAATGATCACCATTGATCAATGAGAAGTGTCAATTACAATAAGCTAGTAAATAAATGAGTTTAACTTCATGTCCCATAACCACTAGCTTAACTTAAATATTTACGAACAAATTGTAGATTTCCACTCGAAAATTGTCACGAGAGTTCAATCGAAAAAATCAAAGAATTAACCGACGAAGTAAACGCAAGCGTTTCATACCACTTGTTTTGCTAAGCCGTTTAATTAGATTTCTCATACGAATGAGGTAAAGGTTTGTATATAATAATAGATTGGAAAACGGTTTTAAAAGCGAGCTTTATATTTAAAATAGTGTCGAAATCATTTTAATGAAAGAGTTTTGGTATTTACTACTAGTATCGAAACCTTTGTATTTTAAAGTGACAAATCACAGAAATGATTGTAGAACCAATCAATCACCAAAAATTCAAATTTGAAGACGTGAATCAAAACCATAGAAATCAATACCAAACCCATCAAATGGATATTCCCAAAAATCCAAAGAAAGAAGTCGTCAAAGTCGATAATAAGTGATAACAACTAACCGGATCAACAAAATCGATTAAAATTGGAAATACACTCAAAAAATAGGCAAATAGGCAAAATGCACAGTTCCAGATGTTTGGTTTAGAATCCAAACGTCTGGATTTGTTTTATGGAAATTTTCAGAAAACCTCCCAGACGTCTGAAATTTCGAAGCAGAAGTCTGAGCCATAATCGGACGTCTGAACCTATATTTCAGACGTCTGGAATTAGTCTCTGCCATTTTTATTTTTTTTTCTGCCGTGTATATTTATTTCCTCCAGGTCTATAACCAGACGTTTTGATATCCAAACGTCTGGTCACTTGGCCTGGGCCACAGTTTGTGTAGGCCAAGATGGCCAAAACGTTTCGGGAGCGATAGGACGAGCAATGACGACTAGGGATTTATGCAAAGCGACAACCCAGCCTTATAGGCTCTTGGATACACCCCAAATATCATGTCCAAAAATCCATAGTAGGATTTTCTTAAAATTGGACTTCACAAGCCAAAAATTGGAAAATTCACCAAATCAATTCAAATCAAAAGCCAATGAACATGAATAAATGTTAGGAATTCATACCTAACCACAATGAAAGTTATAGGCATAGATGTGAGTTAAAGAACTCACCTTTAAATCCAAGAACAACGAATGAGAAGCTTAAAAACAAAGGAAAGATCAACCACTCTTTAACTTCAACTCCAGAAGCTCCAATCTATGATCATAGACAAATATTTTCTAAATTAGGTTATAGGAAATTTCTGAAATTGGAGAGAGATTGAGATGGAGAAGATGAAGAGGATGCTTACCTAAGCTTCTCTTTGATTTTAGAGCAAGAACTTGAATTTCCTAATCAAACTAAGATTTAGGAATTTCTATTTCCCATTCTTTCCTTCATTTTTATTTTGAGCTTGAGTGTTAGGAAATGGAATGAATGAATGAAGAGGAGTGGGGTGGAGTTAGGGTATTATGTTGGGTTAGTGGGTTGAAACCCAAACCCAAAGCCCAAAATAGAAAAATAGCAAAATTCTACTCAACTCCAAACATATCAATGTTTATACTCAAAAAAGTTGTAAACGTCGTTTTGAACTCAATGGAAGTGGTCTCGAGTCCCAATTCGACTGTTTACAAAAAGTAACATTTTGGACTTTAATCTGATTAACGATGCTATATTTAAATAAAACATTTAAATATATAATCATGAAATATGCGGGTTGTTACAGACTCCCCTCCTTAAAGAAAGATTGTCCTCACAATAAGTAAGAGGAAAATAAAAAGTAACAACCATACGAAGGCATAACAACACAAAAAAAGACATTTTGAAAATATAAGTTCACCTTTGAAGAGCACGAGAGAGTAAGTCTGGATGTGTTCGCTCGATGAATTCTATGGATTCCCAAAAGCAATCCTTAGGATTTGAGGACAATTGAACTTTCACAAGCGGAACATCTTTATTTCGAAGGCATTTAACCTCCGAAGCAACGATACGAGTAAGATGTTGCTCATAAGTCAAAATTGGTGAAACTTCAATTTCTTCAATTACACCGGGCTCAAAAATAGAATCGGAATCCCTAAGGCATTTCCGTAGTTGAAAGACGTGGAATACATCATGAATAGCAGAAAACTAAGACGATAATAAAAAAAGGCGATAAGCCATGGAACAAATACGTTCGGTGATGGGAAATGGACCAACATATCGAGGTGCTAATTTTCTCGATCGACTGAAACGTACAACACCCATCATAGGGGAAACACTAATGAACACCAAATTTCTAAGGGCAGAAACAATGGCCGCGAGCAGTAGATCATGAGTGGCATATCCAGTCTCGGTAGGCTTTAATTGTATAGAAGTATAAGCGATAACGCATTCCCTTTTTGCATGAGAACGACACCCAAACCAATACGACTAGCATCGGTACAAACAGTGAAGTCTTGGTTCCCTTTGGGAATCAAAAGAATAGGAGTATCAGAAAGGAGTTCTTTTAAATGATCCTCTTTCCCGAAAAGCTAAGACATTCCAAATTATAATTAACTTTATATAATCATCTTTTTAGAAAAATTTACTTTTTTATAAGTCAATTTATTGTGTCTGACTGTCTCATCCTAGCTTTTAGGAGATTCCTATCGATAACGTTGATCAAGCGCATCGACCAGAATTCTTAAAGCACTCAATGGGAAAACAACACAAAAGCATCTTCTATATGATAAACATGTCTCTTAAAAACTTTACGAATATTCTTTGCTCATTTTTAGAACAAAATCCAATTATACTTATAGATATCTTATTAAAAAGATTTGCAAATTTTAAATTGTTGTTTTCATCCATAATCAATGAATACAAGGATGGTCTCATCGAGATATTCGCAGAATACTCGATTCATAAGATGGATGAAATAAGCTGGACAAACCGAATGACATCACTAGTCACTCATAAGAATCATAACGAGTGCGGAATGCGGTAAGTGGAATGCTCCACTCCGCAACTCGTAGCTGATGAAAACCGGTGGCAAGGTCGAGCTAAAAAGACCTTAGCACCACTCAATAGATCGCTTAGGTGGTAATCCTAAGACAAGCTCAAAAATACCAGAAAATTCACAAACTACTTGAATGAGAGAAATAACATTTTCCTTATCATGTGGGTTTAAAGAATAAAATGATGCCACCGAATTGGAATCGAAATCATTAAGAAAAATTAAAAACCCGCTTAACAAATTGAAAATGTCGAAGGTGGATAGTCCTCACGGGACATAGGATATGGGCTTCATATCGATTAAGCCAATCCATTCCCAAAAACCATTCTGAAACCTAAGTAGCGCATAACATGCAAATCGGATCGGAAAGCATAATCACATAAAATAGTCCCGACATTTTCACAAAGTAAACTGAGTGTTGTGGATCCACTAATCAGATTCGCAATTCTCAATGAAGTCATCAAGCCCATAATATTTAAAGAAAAAGTAACAACAAGTTCTTTCGATATAAAAGAGTGAGATGCACCTGAATCAAAATAAATCGAATAGGATAATCACGAAACAAAATAATGGCATCAAGGGCAGACATGAATACGCCATCATGAGGAGTAGCACTGGATTGACCGGCTCTGGGATGGCCAGGTCTAACCATTTCTCTTCTTTAAGAAAGAAAGAAAGAAAGAAGAGGAAAAAGGTTATTCTCAGAATGAATATCAAACAAACTTGATTGATAAAACAAGGCATCATAAAGGAAAATAGGATAGAACGGGTACAATGACTCGAATTAAATCCTAAGGCATGACTCCTAAGAAAGACTTAGGACAATGATCCTTGCTAGATTATTCAACATTGTTCCGAAGTTTGGCTCTGATACCAAGCTGTGACGCCCCACCTCTATACTCACACTAGCCAAGGACGCTACGGGGTAATGCCATCGACTAGCACGAAGAATAAGGCTGTCGAGGAGCGACCATCTGTGTAATTGCTTTGTGCGAGTACCGATATGTCAGATAATATGATTTGCATTTCATTTCAAGAGGAAATCCGACATATCAAATACAAACTCAAAGCTACTACACAGTCGCTATGTGGGCTTCAGAAACAAATATAGAAATAAGCATAACACAAATCAGTCACAAATATTTATATCACAAAGGTGGAAACAGATATGAATATAACACATAGAAGTGTACATCAAAGTAGTGGTCATACAAGATCCACTACATCACAAAAGAATAGGTACAAGTGCTAGAAAAAAGAATAATTATACATCAAGGAGTCTCTATCTCAAATGTATAATAACAAAAACTACTAAGTTAAAGTAGTTAGCCAAAAGTCAGGTGACGGACCCTGATAAGAAGTCAAGCAGAAGCACCTGAAATACCTCGGTCTGACCCGAGTATTATTTAAGAAGAAAATAATAAACGAATCAGTCTAGCTATAAATATCAGATAAAATGATATATGATAAGAGGTATCACAAAAACGTATGATAACAATAATGTCATACTGTGACAAGTATACATCAGATAACAACAAAAATCATACAATGCCTCAAATATTCTCAAACACTAAAAAGATGTCATATTCTTTAAATTATTCACCAAAACACAAATATTGACAAAACATATCAATGTCAATCGCATAAAAATCGGTGAAACACAAATTCTAGAAATCATCAATCCAGAAATCCAGAAATCACAAAAAGGGAAAGGCCTATCACAAAACGAGAGCATGAAAACTCACCAACACGTGTATCATAAACGGGTCGTTATCCCATGGTCGCTAACCATAGAGCCGATGCCACGACGTAGTACAGTGAAATGCCCGTGGAACCTGAAACTCAAATAATCCGGAACATCGACGTAGTACAGCGAACGCCCGATGAACCTGAAACTCAAATAATCCGGAACAACGACGTAGTACAGCGAACGACCGATGAACCAAACTCAAATAATCCGGAACAACGACGTAGTACAGCGAACGCCCGATGAACCAAACTCAATAAAAACCATAGGCCGCTAGCCTATAAAAATTGAGACGAAGCTCCATAAAACGAGGTACTGTCCCCCACGTGGACAAAAAGACATCGCACATCGCTAGTCTAAATCATAAAATGATCACCATTGATCAATGAGAAGTGTCAATTACACTAAGCTAGTAAATAAATGAGTTTATCTTCATGTCCCATAACCACTAGCTTAACTTAAATATTTACGAACAAATTGTAGATTTCCACTCGAAAATTGTCACGAGAGTTCAATAGAACAAGTCCAAGAATTAACCGACGAAGTAAACGCAAGTGTTTCATACCACTTGTTTTGCTAAGCCGTTTAATTAGATTTCTCATACGAATGAGGTAAAGGTTTGTATATACTAATAGATTGGAAAACGGTTTTAAAACCGAGCTTTATATTTAAAATAGTGTCAAAATCATTTTAATGAAAGAGTTTTGGTATTTACTACTAGTATCAAAACCTTTGTATTTAAAAGTGACAAATCACAGAAATGATTGTAGAAACAATCAATCACCAAAAATTCACATTCGAAGACGTGAATCAAAACCATAGAAATCGATACCAAACCCATCAAATGGATATTCCCAAAAATCCAAAGAAAGAAGTCATCAAAGTCGATAATAAGTGATAACAACTAACTGGATCAACAAAATCGATTAAAATTGGAAATCCACTCAAAAAATAGGCAAATAGGCAAAATGCAAAGTTCCAGACGTCTTGTTTAGAATCCAGACGTCTGGATTTGTTTTCTAGAAATTTTCAGAAAACCTCCTAGACGTCTGAAATTTCGAAGCAGACGTTTGAACCCTAATCAGACGTCTGAACCTATATTTCAAACATTTGGAATTAGTCTCCGCCATTTTTATTTTTTTCTACCGTGTATATTTATTTCCTCCAGGTCTATAACCAGACGTCTGGACTAGATATCCAGACGTCTGGTCACCTGGCCTGGGCAACAGTTTGCCTAGGCCAAGATGACCAAAACGTTTCGGGTGCGATCGGATGAGCAACGACGACTGGGAATTTATGCCAAGCGATAACCATGCCTTATAGGCTCTTCGATACACCCCAAATATCATGTCCAAACATCCATAGTAGGATTTTCATAAAATTGGACTTCACAAGCCAAAAATTGGAAAATTCACCAAATCAATTCAAATCAAAAGCCAATGAACATGAATAAATGTTAGGAATTCATACCTAATAACAATGAAAGTTATAGGCATAAATGTGAGTTAAAGAACTCACCTTTAAACCCGAAAACAACGAGTGAGTAGCTTAAAAACAAATGAAAGATCAACCACTCTTCAACTTCAACTCTAGAAACTCCAATCTATGATCATAGACAATTATTTCCTAAACTAGGTTATAGGAAATTTCTGAAATTGGAGTGAGATTGAGATGGAGAAGATGAAGAGGATGCTTACCTAAACTTCTCTTTGATTTTAGAGCAAGAACTTGAATTTCCTAATCAAACTAGGGTTTAGGAATTTCTACTTCCCATTCTTTCCCCCATTTTTCTTTTGAGCTTGAGTGTTAGGAAATGGAATGAATGAATGAAGAGGAGTGGGGTGGAGTTAGGGTGTTATTTTGGGTTAGTGGGCTGAAACCCAAACCCAAAGCCCAAAATAGAAAAATAGCAAAAATCTACTCAACTCCAAACATATCGATGTTTATACTCAAAAAAGTTGTAAACGTTGTTTTGAAATCAATGGAAGTGGTCTCGAGTCCCAATTCGACTGTTTACAAATAGTAACATTTCGGACTTTAATCCGATTAACAATGCTATATTTAAATAAAACATTTAAATATATAATCATGAAATATGCGGGTTGTTACAGACTCCCCTCCTTAAAGAAAGATCATCCTCGCAATAATTAAGAGGAAAATAAAAAGTAACAACCATACGAAGGCATAACAACACAAAAGAAGAAATTTTGAAAATAGAAGTTCACCTTTAAAGAGCACAAGAGAGTAAGTCCGGATGTGTTCGCTCGATGAGTTCTTTGGATTCTGTTTGTACCAAAAATGGGCACAACACTCTTCGGAAGTCTTTGAAGAGATAAACGCGCAGAATGAAAATTAAAACTGTGGATTACCTAACAAAAACTCCAAATAACAGAAAGTAAATTGCAAAGACAAGCGATTTAGAGTGGTTCGGCGTTTTGCCTACGTCCACTATGAAGTTTGATGATTTTATTGCTCGATTACTTGAAGATTACAGTAGTTTATAAGGCAATACAACTGAATTTAATTGCTAAGTGTCAATCTAAAGCAGCGGCGGTGTTCTGGAGTAAATCTGGCAGAATCTGGGCGCTCTTCAGTACTTAGAATTCTCCGACCCCTCTTCTGAATGACCAGGGGCTCTATTTATAGGTGTAGGAGGCTGATATTTCGCCTAAAATGAGGGGAGACCAGTTCTGGTACGTCAAGGGGCCCACATGGCCGAAATCTGGAGATCTGGGCCCACTTTGGGATCGATTCGACCCTTGGTTCGAATCGATCAAGAAATCATCCAATCGAGCTGAAATTTGGTGTGAACATTCTTCATCATGAGCTTAAGCTTCTGTGAAAATTTCATGTCATTTGGATTTGTAGATCTTGAGATATGATCGATTCAAGTTGGAGTCTTCTGCCATCTGCAGTCGTACGAATCGATTCCTTCGAATCGATTCGTTCACATCGATCTGTTTTCATTGATCCGTTCGAATCGATTCTCTTTGCGTGCGTGCGCTTCGAGTCAGTCCTCCACTTCCTCCGAGTATTCTGGGCCAAACCCCTGGGTTTCAGGCGCTCCAACCTAATGGATTCGAAGTGAGGGATTCGAAGGAGTGTTCCTTTGAATCGATCAAATGGAATGCTATTCGAACCGATTAGGTTGTATCGTAGCCTGATGGGTATGGAACTACGCTAATGGGACAGACTCGAAGATGGTGGATTCGAAGCTTTCTCAACTGTGTGGATTCGAAGAATACTGCCTTTGTGGACTCAAAGCAGGGAGTCAGTCTGATGGATTCGAACCAAGGGCATTTGGAGGAGGGATTCGAGGCAAGGCTCTGGGAAAATGGATTCGAAGCAAGGACTTGCTTTATGGATTCGAACTGTAGATGGATTCGAACTAAAGCATACTTCTTCCATTTTTCAACGACGATAGCTTGAGCATACGAACTCGGATTGCTCCGAAATTCAGAATGTTGGTTTCTACTGCTTTACTTGACGTGTCTTATCAATTGTAGCCAGATCCGGACTCGGACAAAATTCATCGATATTCATAGCGATCCTTGCGCGTAGCTGGTCCCTGAGACGACCTGTCACCGGTATCTAGTCAAGTCCTTGGTGTCACGGCCTTGCCAAAAGGAGGGATAACATTTGTCCCCCCAAAGTACGTCTTGTGTAAACATGACGTGCTTTGAAAAGCTGCAGTCTCTCATTTCATAGCTACAACATGCTTTATCGAAAGTTGCATTCTGTATTGCAGTAATCGACTGTCGTATAATCGTGACTGGCCGTTGGGCTTATGAGTCATGACGAGATGAACATTTGATTCCTGTTGATGATAAAGTCCAAAACATTAGTCAAAAATACGTGTATACGTGTATTATCTTGACCTTAGTTAACGTTGCGTGATCGCAAGTTGTTATCAGTTCAGTTTGCTATCGAAATCTGCATCGGTCCTCTCCTGAACCGATTTGAGATTTGAGTTAAAACATTGCTTTTATGATTGTCTATGATCATCCTCTCGTATCGATCCTCTCCTGAATCGGTATAAAGAGTAGACAAGCAATTTTTCACATTGGAACAGTTCGTCCATTTGACCGGTGGTATTTGATGGATGTGAAGCTATGTTTCTGGATCCGCTTCGAGTTGATGGTTTCGAAGTAGACACTTCGAATCGATGGGGCATAGTGACCCAGGTTCATCTTCTGTCGACTGCTTCGAATCGATGGTTCTTCGAATCGATACTGTGTGGATTCGAAGTTCTCTGAGTTGGTGGAGTCGAAGTCGTGAATGCTCGAACCGATGTCCTTTCGAAACGATGGTTCGTGGGGTTCGTGCTTTGAGTCGATGTTGTCTCGTATCAATGTTGTTGAGATGGATTCGATCGTGCAAGAAGATTCGCAGGAGATGGATTCAAAGTGGTGGGTTATAATCGATTCGAAGTCGCCGTAACGAATCGAGTCGATGCCCCTACCTGTTAAAGCCGGTCAGTTGTACCGGGAGGCGAATCGTCTTATTTCTCCTATATATACCGGGGTACTATTCACTTCTCACTTTTTACTATTTACCATTGCTTCAGCTGTTTCTTCGAATCGTCTTCCCAGAGCTATAACCGACGTGCTTACCATGAATCGATCGAACACGTTCACGCTTCCACTCGTAATCAAATCAGGTATTCAAGGAAACGATTCGAGATGAGGAAAATAGAACTATCTTCGCCTTTAGAAAATTCTGAGAAGTGACGAGATCTGAACGAAGTGGGTCGACTCGATGGAATCGAGGAATGAAACCTTTCGAGTGATATCGGTCAGAGTGTCGTCTTCCGTTGCTTCGCATCGATCCAGGCATGAGTCATTCGAATCGATTTTGAATGCATAGCTTCGAATCGATGGTTTTAAGAGAAAAGGAAGGCTCGTGGCAATCGATTCGAGGTAGCGATACTCCGATCGATTCGAAGGATCTCAGTTTTGATCGATTCGAAGTCATGTATAGATCATGGATTCGAAGTGTTCCTTGATCCTAATGTTGCATCGAGTCGAACCATATGGATTCGAAGCACCTGGAACCGAACTTCATCGATTCGACCTGCATCGATTCGTGCTGATGGATTCGAACGTCTTCGGAAGTTGAGACCATTACTTTTTGACTTGCTCCATCATATGAACTACGACCAGTTTCAAGTTATTCTCTGATGAACTTAATGAATTTTAGCATACTTGACTCCGACGAGCTTCGGCCTTGCATAATCGAACTTGACTGAAAGACTTGAACTTGAATTTCCTTCGAAGCTCGTCGATGGAACTATGACTTAACCAATAATACAACTGATTTATACTTGAAGTTGGTTCGTAGCGTTTGGATGGTGTGGAAGTGACGGTCAGCGATGACGGTCATTTTCATTCTCAAATTCCCAAGTTATGTTATACGAACATCTTGCTTCAATCTTGTTAAATCTGCTTAAGTAATGCACAGCACTTGCACTGCACGACACGTTCATACACACTACACTGGGGCATGCACGGGCTGATTATGAACTTAACGTTGCTTTCTGATGAGTTAGCTAATTATGGAATCTTTGAGTTCCCAACAACAAGAGGTACAGAGCTCGACTCCTCCGGTTCTTGAGATTCCCGATATCCCTACCGATGTAATCGATCCGGCTCCAGATGAATTGCCGGAGGCGATATTTATTGAGGACCCTATTGATTCGGTTCAGTCCAACCTCTCTGAATCCTTATTGGGACGAATATGCTTAAAGCATAACATATCTCTAGGTGATGTATTATTGCCTAGCGCCACTGATAGACCGCACAATCCGCCTGAAGGATATACAGCATTCTACCGTCATGCTTGTGCGGCCGGAACTCTTCCTCCTTTCAATCAATATATCCGAAGGATGCTATCATATTTAGGAATCGCTCCTTCACAACTTCATCCCAACGGGCACGCGTTGCTGAACAGTGCCTTTGTAATATTTATGGACTGTCTCTTTCGCCCGCCGAGGCCCTCCGAGATCAGACACATATTTAACTTCAAGAGTAGGGGTGATAGCCCGTCCTTTACATTTTTGGAGGCAGTCAGGAATTGCCAAGTTGTAGTTGGAGCTTGGACTCGACTGAGCTACTTCAAGAACGAGTGGTTCTACGTTCGGTGCCCTCCGGGTTTCGCTAGGCGATGGTTGTCTAGACGTAAGCGCCTTAACCTGTTTTCTTGACTAATAGCTCTTCGGTGTTAAAATTGACATTTCATTCCTTTTACAGCTACTATCTCTAGGCCCGATGGAGGGCGTTTCTAGGGTACCGTCCGGAGTCTTCAAGAAGTCCCAAGCGAGTTGAGGCATATTGACTCGGTACTGAATGATTACAACTTAAGAGTTCTTGGTTTGATCGACATCAATCAAAGCATAGTTGTTGAGGGATTTGTAAAGTCCGCCTCCAAGAAGGAAGACAAGAAGAAGACCAAGAAGAAAAAAGTGAAGAAGTCACTCGGAATCAGAATAATTGAGGCGGGTGACGAAGAAAGAACCCACACAGATACAGAACCGATGGACGATCTCTCGGGAAACTTTGAAGAATCGGGAGAAAAACGGAAAGGCAAGGCCGCCGTTTCCAAAAAACTTAAGTCCAAGGGGGGAAAATTCGTAGATGTGTTTCTTCCCGCTTCCGGGGTCATGATTTCTGAGGCCGCCCCTCCTCATTCGAGAGATTCTTTCAAAGGGCTAGACGATATTCCTATCCCAGACTATATATCGATTTCTCATAATCCTGGGTTGGAGGAATTTCAAGATGTTCTAAACATGAACGAGCCCTTTCCTTTAAGTGCGATCAACACTTCCGATCGGTTTGGGGGTTTACACATTTACACACACTTCCACAGCACTGCATGACTTTGGCATAGTAAACATTGCTTTATAGGATTTTAATCCGTAATTCTTTCTTATCGCAGGTGAGATGTCAGGACGTGGCTCTACTCTAGATAGGCTTTGGAATGTGCGCCAATCTTCTCCATTTTACGATTCCCGTAGGAGAGAGACAGATAGGGATCATGGGCGAGGCTATTCGAGTCAAGAACGTTATGATAGAGACAGAGATTACTCGCGTAGCCGTTCTGGCTATGATTACTCTGACAGAGACCGGGGATACCAGTACCGACCCCGATCTCGCTCTCCTCCGCCTCCTAGGGCTCCAGTAGACCTCCCAGGGCCATCTTATCAGCAACAGTTGCCTTCTCAATCTTCTCGGCCTGATATTCAGCGGCCAAGAATGGAACCGACAGCAGCCGCTATAATCGAACAAGCTCCGGCTGAGTTGACAAGCGAGGGAGCTGCTAAACTCGCCCAAATGAAAAACGACTACCCGGAAATTTGCATGGATGGCTATATCTTCCCTCCTAACTTTAAAAGAATCCCTCCGAAAGCTGAGATCACTGCTCATAGTTATATCCATGACTTCTATGCTCAGTATAAGGAGTGGTACAAGGCAGCCGTGAAGGCGTCTAGAGTAGCTTTTGACAGGGCGAAGATTATTGCTGAACGTGATGTTGAAATTGCTAAACAGAAACGCATCATTGAGGTTCTTCAATCTGAAATGGAGACGTCCCGGAATTCTGAACTTCAAGCTCTCCAGAAACACGAGGACGCCGTGGCCAAAATGGCTAGGATGCAACAAGAACATTGCGCCACGGTAGAGGAGATGGGCCACTGCAACACCACCATCGCAGCTGAGCGAGACTTAGCCGTAAAAGAGCTAAACGAGCACAAGGCCAAATTCGCCGAAATGGTGAAGGAGAAGGATGACGCAAACGCCACTGCACAAGAGGCTTGCAACCAAGCGGTATCTCTTAGGGCCGAACTTGCTGCGGTGGCGGTCAAGTCTAAGTCTGCGGAAGCAGAAATCCAGGAAAGGATTTTGGAGGAGAGGTCCAGGCTGGACGCTGAGTTCGACGATCTCCTTGTCACGTACAACGCAAATGTGCTGGAACATAGAAATTTAGCGTGGCTGGGAGATGACTCCATGATTTTGTACAATGCCTGGACCCGGCTGGTGAATGAGAAGAAAGCAGTGCATCCAGATGAAACATTTGACGACTTTGAGCTGGAGATGCGTTTGCTCACCGAGGATGAGAGGAAGACCCTTCATGAGGTGGTGATCTCTATGGCGAAAGAAAAGCTTGGCGTTCAATCTCTAGAGACAGGCGAAGGTTCGGGGACCGTGCATCACGAGGCAAGCGTTGGAGCCGTAATCCCAACATTGCCCGAAACCACTGGTGCGGTAGACCCCCAATCTGTTCCTGCATATAATCCTGACCAACCGTTATTATCTTCCGCCGATGATTCCACCCACGTTTCGGTCCAGACTAAGGAAGGTATTTGAGCGCTTCTCGTAGTTTAGTTGTGGAGAACTTTAAGCAACACACTTGGCTAACAATCTTCGTTTTGTTGCATTTCAGTGACTGAAGTCGTTGTTTCTGCGCCTCTTGCTCTATCAGTTCCACATCAAACACAAGGGGTTGTCTTTACTGAAGCCATCACGAATTCTACCTTGATCGGCGAAGAGGGAGATGCAAATATGTTTTCTTTCAGCGCTCAAATGATTGAGGAGCTTCTCAATGAACCCATCGATCCCTCTGTCAACCCGTCCGATGCTGCGAGTGGGGCTGCTCCGGCCGTTAGTTCATCCATGCCAGCTATTGGCACATCCGATGCGGCCCAAGTATCCCGTGAGGACGACGTTATGGCTGAGATTGATGCCGAGATGGCAGCAGGGAATGCTGGTATGAATCCGCCCGGGCCTGCTCCGTTAATGGTGATTTCACCGGGCGGTACCGTAGTGATTGAAACTGCTCCTGTCCCTCCTCCTGCTACTACTCCCCTGCCTCCAGCTCGACCTCCTAGAAGAACTCCCATCGCCTCTAGTTCTGAGGAAGACGCTGACATCATATCGTTGTCGGAGGGCAAGCCCGAAAAGAGTAAGCGGTTGAGGAGAAAATCGGGCAGTGGATCGGGTGGAGCTACCCCGAAGAAGAAGATAAGGAAGAAGAAAGATTGAATTCTTTCTTTAAATCTCTGTTGCGTAGGGTAGCATTTTGTTGATTTTTCTATAGCCGTGTATAGATGTGGATTCGGCTCCCACTAGTAGCAATTTCTTGAACCATTTTGTAATCAGATTGTTGATAGTGGAAATGAAAATGTGTTCACTTCTGTCTCCAACTTGTTATGTGTTATGGTTCTGCCCCCAGTATTGGGGATTAGTGTGGAGTTGATGTATGTTTATACTCCGCCTTGCTTATTGGGAGTACGGAGTCAGTTAATGTTTATACTCCAGTTCGCGTTCTCAGAAGCTGGAGTTTGTTGATGTTTATACTCCGGTTCGCGCTCTCGGAGTCCGGAGTTAGTTAATGTTTATACTCCAGTTCGCGCTCTCGGAAGCTGGAGTTTGTTGATATTTATACCCAGCTCGCGCTCTCGGAGTACTCTGGGGTTTTTAGGAAAATGTTTATACTCCGCCTCGCACTCTGGGAGTACGGAGTTAGTTAAAAAGTTTTTACCCAGCTCGCGCTCTCGGAGTACTCTGGGATTTAGAAAAATGTTTATACTCCGCCTCGCACTCTGGGAGTACGGAGTTAAGTAAAAAGTTTTGTACCCAGCTCGCGCTCTCGGAGTTCTCTGGGATTTAGAAAAATGTTTATACTCCGCCTCGCACTCTGGGAGTACGAAGTTAAGTAAAAAGTTTTGTACCCAGCTCGCGCTCTTGGAGTTCTCTGGGATTTTGTAAATGTTTATACTCCGCCTCGCACTCTGGGAGTACGGAGTTAGTTAATGTTTATACTCCAAATCGCGCTCTCGGAAGCTGGAGTTTGTTGATATTTATACCCAGCTCGCGCTCTCGGAGCACTCTGGGATTTAGGAAAATGTTTATACTCCGCCTCGCACTCTGGGAGTACGGAGTTAGTTAAAAGGTTGTCGTGTATCAACCCATTTCTGGCCTGATGTGATGGCTTGCCCCCGAGCTCGGGTTCCATTTGGAGAGTGGTTGATTGCTTCATAGCCACTCCCTACTCGAATAAATCCCATTGTGTGATGGAATTTAGCTCTTCGTGCATCGTGATGTTGTACATTGTATTTAATGAATCACAGCTCTAGCTCAAAGAGATGGCATTTTATTGCTGAAATAAGAGAACATGGCAAAGTCAGTTGCCTTATTACAAATTCTAATTTCGAAATGCAGAAACAACTTCTAAAACAGAATTTAAACTAAATAGATAAACATAGCCTGTTATGTGCAATAGCGACGAGGACTTTCGCCATCCAAGGCCTTTGGTGAAGCTGGACCATCAGCGGTCGTTAACTCATATATATCATCCCCGAGCTCTTGCTTAATCTCATGTGATCCCTTCCATGTTGGTTTCATGTGTAGTAGTGCTGGGTATTCTTTTTTAATGACAATCTCATTGCGTTCAAAAGTTTTAAGTCGGTCCTCGGCATTGCGTAATCGGGCGACTCGTTTTCGGCGTATGACTGTTCTCAAGTCAACCTGATCGCCCTGGACGACTCCAACTCCGTTGACGGTAGGGAACTTTAAGGTCAAGCACCACGAGGCAATTACGGCTCTGAATTCAGTAAGGGCAGGTCGTCCTAAGAAAGCGTTGTATGGCGACACTATGTTCAACACAGTGAACTATAATGTTCGAACTCTCCTATGTTCCTTAGATCCCAACCTAACTGGTAACTTCACCACCCCAATAGGTACGGTAGAGCTACCGTTGAATCCATGGAGGTGAGTTTGGCAAGGTTCCAAATCCTTGGGATTCATCCTCATTTGATTATAAGCATGTATAAAAAGGATATTCACAGAGCTCCCGCAGTCAATTAGTATCCTCTTCATCCAAGCTGGACCTACTTGTGCTGATATCACGAGTGGGTCAGTAGTCGGGCTTCCGACATAATCAGTATCGTTGTCTCGGAAAGTGATGTCGTTAATTGTCGCTCTCTTTCGTTTGGTCGAAGGTTTATTGTCCAAGTTATCATTGTACTCAAAGTCTGTTTGTCTAGCCAAGTTGTTATATGATTTCATTTCTCCCCAGCTTCGCTTCGCTGTACGAGGACTATCACTTACAACATTAATTACCAGTCTTCCTCCGACACGACCTGGTTCTTCCTGTCTTTCTGGATTCTGTACATGATTTTGATTTGAGGGGCCCGCCCCTTCAAACTGCGGTGCCCGCACAAACTGATCTAACTTCCTCTCTCTGATCAACTTCTCAATGAGGTCCTGCAAGTGCCGACATTCATTGGTGTTGTGGCCATAACTTTCATGGAATCTACAGAACTTCCCCGTTTGAATCCGCCTCTCCGTCGATCGCTTCGGAGCCGGCTTCTTGTATTGCATAGTATTGCAAGTCTATAGGTACACATTTTCCAACGATGTATTCAATGGTGTGTAATTATCGAACAGTGGAGCCTCACGTCGTGGACCCCGATTTGGATCTCTTTTCTTATTCTGACCATTGTTACCTCTTGGCTGCGTTTGCTTGTTCTGTATGTTCAACTGAACTTTTTCGGAATTGTCACCGGACTGTTTTACTGCTACATTGCTTTGTATTCCTTCGCTCCTGGGTTCCTCATCGTCCTGCTTCCTAGACTGTTTCGCGTCCTCTTGCCGTAAGAATTGTGCGGCTTTGGAGTAGAAACGGTCCAACGATGCGGGTGGTTTTCCCGCTAACCAGTTTCCAAATTCAGAATCAGGGTCAATTCCCTTTGTTAATGCCATTAAGATTGAGTTATCATTGGGATTACTAATCTCCACACATGCCGCATGGAATCTCTCTAAGTAACGCCTTAGCGTTTCCCCACGAGCTTGGGTAACACTGGATAAGGTATTGACATCTTTGGGTGTAGCGACATGCATGCGAAATTGTTCAACAAATTTCTTAGCCAATTGATCAAATGAAGAGATAGACCTAGGTGGCAATCTCATGAACCACATCGTTGCAATTCCACCTAGAGAGATGGGGAAACTTCGGCATTTTACTGCATCATCAGCCCTTGTGGCGCTCATCGACCATTCGTATTTCAAGATGTGTTGATTGGGATCAGAATTTCCTTCGTACATAGGAAGGGTTGGCATTCTGAATCGCCGAGGAGGTTCAGCATTCAGTATTTCGTCTGTGAAGGGAGTATGACTACGGGAAAGTCCCCAGTCATCGTTGGTAAGGCCTTGGCTTTCGCGGATCATCTGACGTATCATAGTCGAGATGTCTGGCATTGCTACATTTTGAGCTTGCCGAGCTAAGGTGTGGTCGGGTTCCACAGCGTGAGTTCGGACCGGGCGCTGTCGACGGTCCAAATTTTGCCTCCTTGGCTCAGCGTCCTCTAAGACGTACGGTTCAGGAGTACGCTCACGTTGCCGATTATTTGGCTCTGAAAGATTTCGGGTATCAACCCTAGTTTCTATTGTGGCAGCTGCGGCATGATTGTCCGCGGTATGCTGTGTAGTAGGGCCTCCTTGTGTGGAGGGCCCGGCCTGAAAGCTGGTTGACGGTCCTGCCCTCAACTGTCCAACAGTTAAAGCGGGTTGATATCCGGTCGTTTGTGCATGACTCCCGTCTAATCGAGGACGGGTAGATCTGTGATAGTAGTCTGATGAAGCAGAACTTTCAGTGGATGAGCGGGAAACATCATCCCTTCTGGACCTCCTACGGCCCTGGCGGTTCAGTTGGTTTGTCAATTCGATATTGGCACGCAACTGTTCGGCTAATTGCTGCCGACTCTGAGTCAGCTCTTGTAGCAATACTTGGAATTCTTGTCTAGTGACTGCCCCAGACGGATCTGAGTGGGCAGTGTTGTCTTGGTTGGATGGCTGCTGTTGAGCAGGATTTTGTACATCCCTACCTTCTTGTCCAGCAGCTGTAGAAGTGGTTCTCGTGCTAACCATTTTGAATGATGAATCCTTTTCCTAGATTTTATGCAAATCTGAGTAGAATGGAAGGACTGTGAATCAAAGATCTGGATCTTCCTCTTGGATTTGTGCAATCCGGTATCGATGGTAGATCCAAGGAGCAGGAGAAAAAAGCTTGTTTTTTCTCAGTGAAAGCACCAAAGTGTTTGTACCAAAAATGGGCACAACACTCTTCGGAAGTCTTTGAAGAGATAAACGCGCAGAATGAAAATTAAAACTGTGGATTACCTAACAAAAACTCAAAATAACAGAAAGTAAATTGCAAAGACAAGCGATTTAGAGTGGTTCGGCGTTTTGCCTACGTCCACTATGAAGTTTGATGATTTTATTGCTCGATTACTTGAAGATTACAGTAGTTTATAAGGCAATACAACTGAATTTAATTGCTAAGTGTCAATCTAAAGCAGCGGCGGTGTTCTGGAGTAAATCTGGCAGAATCTGGGCGCTCTTCAGTACTTAGAATTCTCCGACCCCTCTTCTGAATGACCAGGGGCTCTATTTATAGGTGTAGGAGGCTGATATTTCGCCTAAAATGAGGGGAGACCAGTTCTGGTACGTCAGGGGGCCCACATGGCCGAAATCTGGAGATCTGGGCCCACTTTGGGATCGATTCGACCCTTGGTTCGAATCGATCAAGAAATCATCCAATCGAGCTGAAATTTGGTGTGAACATTCTTCATCATGAGCTTAAGCTTCTGTGAAAATTTCATGTCATTTGGATTTGTAGATCTTGAGATATGATCGATTCAAGTTGGAGTCTTCTGCCATCTGCAGTCGTACGAATCGATTCCTTCGAATCGATTCGTTCACATCGATCTGTTTTCATTGATCCGTTCGAATCGATTCTCTTTGCGTGCGTGCGCTTCGAGTCAGTCCTCCACTTCCTCCGAGTATTCTGGGCCAAACCCCTGGGTTTCAGGCGCTCCAACCTAATGGATTCGAAGTGAGGGATTCGAAGGAGTGTTCCTTTGAATCGATCAAATGGAATGCTATTCGAACCGATTAGGTTGTATCGTAGCCTGATGGGTATGGAACTGCGCTAATGGGACAGACTCGAAGATGGTGGATTCGAAGCTTTCTCAACTGTGTGGATTCGAAGAATACTGCCTTTGTGGACTCGAAGCAGGGAGTCAGTCTGATGGATTCGAACCAAGGGCATTTGGAGGAGGGATTCGAGGCAAGGCTCTGGGAAAATGGATTCGAAGCAAGGACTTGCTTTATGGATTCGAACTGTAGATGGATTCGAACTAAAGCATACTTCTTCCATTTTTCAACGACGATAGCTTGAGCATACGAACTCGGATTGCTCCGAAATTCAGAACGTTGGTTTCTACTGCTTTACTTGACGTGTCTTATCAATTGTAGCCAGATCCGGACTCGGACAAAATTCATCGATATTCATAGCGATCCTTGCGCGTAGCTGGTCTCTGAGACGACCTGTCACCGGTATCTAGTCAAGTCCTTGGTGTCACGGCCTTGCCAAAAGGAGGGATAACAGATTCCCAAGAGCAATTCTTAGGATTTAAGGACCATTGAACTTTCACAAGCGGAACATCTTTATTTCGAAGGCGTTTAACCTCCGAAGCAATGATACGAGTAAGATGTTGCTCATAAGTCAAATTTAGTGAAACTTCAATTTCTTCAATTACACTGGGCTCAAGAATAGAATCGGAATCCCTAAGGCATTTCCGTAGTTGAAAGACGTGGAATACGTCGTGAATAGCAGAAAACTGAGCCGGTAATAAAAAATGCGATAAGCCACGGAACCAATATGTTCGGTGATGGGAAATGGACCAACATATCGAGGTGCTAATTTTCCCGATCGACTAAAATGCACAACACCCATCATAGGGGAAACACTAATGAACACCAAATTTCTAAGGGCGGAAACAATGGCCGCGAGTAGTAGATCATGAGTGGCATATCCAGTCTCGGTAGGCTTTAATTGTATAGAAGTATAAGCGATAACGCGTTCCCTTTTTTCATGAGAACGACACCCAAACCAATATGAATAGCATCGGTACAAACAGTGAAGTCTTGGTCCCCTTCGAGAATCACAAGAATAAGAGTATCGGAAAGGAGTTCTTTTAAATGATCCTCTTTCCCGAAAAGCTAAGACATTCAAAATTATAATTAACTTTATACAATCATCTTTTTAGAAAAATTTACTTTTTTACAAGTCAATTTATTGTGTCTGACTGTCTCATCATAGCGTTTAGGAGATTCCTATCGATAACATTGATCAAGCGCATCGACCAGAATTCTTAAAGCACTCAATGGGCAAAACAACACAAAATTATCTTCTATATGATAAACATGTCTCTTAAAAGCTTTACGAATATTCTTTGCTCATTTTAAGAACAAAATCCAATTATACTTATAAATATCTTATTAAAAAGATTTGCAAATTTTAAATTGTTGTTTTCATCCATAATCAATGAATACAAGGATGGTCTCATCATGATATTCGCAGAATACTTGATTCATAAGATGGATGAAATAAGCTGAACAAACCGAATGACATCATGAGTCATTCATAAGAATCATAACGAGTGCGGAATGCGATAAGTGGAATGCTACCATCCGTAACTCGTAGCTGATGAAAACCGGTGGCAAGGTCGAGCTAGGACCTTCCATTGAGTCCAAAATGGCGTTTGCGACCTTTTTGAGTATAAACATCGATATGATTGGAGTTGAGTAGAATTTTGCTATTTTTCTATTTTGGGTTTGGGTTTCAGCCCACTAACCAAACATAATACCCTAACTCCCCCTCCAACTCCTCTTCATTCATTTTCATTTCCTAACACTTTCAAGCTAAAAGAAAAAATGGGGAAAGAGAAAAGAAATCAAAATTCCTAAGCCCTAGATTATTAGGAAATTCAAGTTCTAAAAATCAAAGAGAAGCTCAGGTAAGCATCCTCTTCATCTTCTCCATCTCAATCTCTCATCAATTTTCAGAAATTCCTAAACCATAACTTAGGAAAGATTTGCTTTTGAGCTTAGATTGGAGCTTTTTGAGTTGATGTTGAAGAGGAATTGGCCCTTCCTTTGTTTTAGAGCTTCTCATTCGTGTTTTTGGGTTTAAAGGTGATTTTTTGAACTCACATCTATGTCTATACCTTTGATAGTTGTTAGGTTTGAATTCCTAACATCGATTTCATGTTCATTTTCCTCTGAATTGAATTGGATTGGTGAATTTTCCAATTTTTGGTATTTTGAATTCAAAATTTATGATAAACTTGTTATGGATGTTTTGACTTGTTGTTTGGAGTGTATCAAAGAGCTTATAGGGTTGGGTTGTCGCTTGGCATAAATCTGTAGCCTCCGTGCTCGTCCGATTGCTTCCGAACCAACTTGGCCATTAACAGCCTAGGCAGATTTTTGCTCTGAGCTACAGCTCAGACGTTTGGTATTAAGCTCAGACGTCTGATGCTACGGAAATAAAATTCCATTCTTTCAGCTCAAACGTCTGAGCTTACTTCCCAGACGTCTGGGCGATTTGGAAGAAAATTCCAGAGCTTCAGCTCAAACGTCTAGGATAACCACCAGACGTCTGGATCTGCTTATTTCAGCCAAATTGCCTATTTTGAGTGGATTTCTGTTTTAATCGATTTTTGGTTGATCCGATTTGTTGTTATCACTTATTATCAACTTTGATGACTTCTTTTCGGGATTTTTGGGAATATCCATTTGATGGATTTGATATCGATTTCTATGGTTTTGATTCACATCATCGAATGTGAATTTTTGGTGATTGATTGTTTTTACAATCATTTTTATGATTTGTCACTTTAAAATACAAAGGTTTCTATACTAGTAGTAAATACTCAAACTCTTTCACAAAAATGATTTCAACATTTACTTTTAAGTTCAAAGCTCGTTTTTAAAACCGTTTTCTAATCTATTAGTATATACATACCTTTACCTCATTCGTATGGGAAATCCAATTAAACGACATAGCAAAACAAGTGGTATGAAACGCTTGCGTTTACTTCGTCGGTTAATTCTTAGACTTGTTCGATTGAAATCTTGTCACAATTTTTGAGTGGAAATCTACAATTTGTTCGTAAATATTTAAGTTAAGCTAGTGCTTATGGGACATGAAGCTTAACTCATTTATTTACTAGCTTAGTGTAATCTACACTTTTTATTGATCAATGGTGATCATTTTATGGTTTAGACTAGCGATATGCGATGTCTCTTTGTCCACGTAGGGGACTGTACCCAGTTTTGTGGAGCTTCGTCTCATTTTATGGGCTAACAACCCAAGGTCTGTTGACCATTCGTGGAGCAACCGGCTCGATAAATCGGTGCATGGGGCGTATCTTTTAGGTGCGTCGATGTTCGACTGTGCATGGGGCGTATCATTTTAGGTGCGTCGATGTTCGTTTATGCATGGGGCGTATCTTTTTAGGTGCGTCGATGTTCATTTATGCATGGGGCGTATTTTTTAGGTGCGTCGATGTTCCTTTATGCATGGGGCGTATCTTTTTAGGTGCGTCGATGTTCGACTGTGCATGGGGCGTATCTCTTTATGTGCGTCGATGTTCAGCTCATTTTATGGGTTAGCGACCCATGGGATAATATCTTGTTTATGTTAGGCTACCCCTTCTTTGTGTTTTCTAAATTCCTAATTATTGATTTCTGGAATTTGTGTTTCACCGATTTTTGCGATTGGCATTGATATGTTTTATCAATATTTGAGTTTTGGTGAATAAGCTAAGAATGTGATATTCTTTTTGGATATTTGAGATGATTTGAGATATTGTATGATTTTTGTTGTTATCAAATGTATAATTGGCAAAGCATGGCATTATTGTTATTATATATTTTTGTTGTATCTCTTATCCTATCTCATCTTATATGATATTTATAGCTAGACTGATCCGTTTATTATTTTTCTTCTTAAATAATACTTGGGTCAGACTGAGGTATTTCAGGTGCTTCTGCTTGACTTCTTATTAGGGTCCGTCATCCGACTTTTGGCTAACTACTTTAGCTTAGTAGTTTTTGTTATTATACATTCGAGATAGAGACTCCTTGATGTATACATATTCTTTTGCTTAGCACTTGTACCTATTCTTTTGTGATGTAGTGGATCTTGTAAGACCACTATCTTGATGTACACTTTTATGTGTTATATTCATATCTGTTTCCGCCTTTGTGATATGAATAACTGTGACTGATTTGTGTTATACTTATTTCTATAAAAGTTTCCGAAGCCTACATAGCCAATGTGCAGTAGCTTTGAATTTGTATTTGATATGTCGGATCTCCTCTTGAAATGAAATGCAAGTCATATTATCTAACATATCGGTACTCGCACAAAGCAATTACAAAGATTGTCGCTCCTCAACAACCTTATTCTTCGTGCTAGTCGACGGCATTACCCCGTAGTGTCCTTGGCTAGTGTGAGTATAGAGGTGGGGTGTCACAGCTTGGTATCAGGGCCAAACTTCGGAATAATGTAGAATAATCTAGCAAGGATCATTGTCCTAAGTCTTTCTTAGGAGTCTTTTCTTAGGATTTAATTCGAGTCATTGGACCCGTTCTATCCTATTTTCTTTTGTGATGCCTTGTTTTATCAATCAAATTTTTTTGATATTCATTCTCAGAATAACCTTTTTCCTCTTCTTTCTTTCTTTCTTAAAGAAGAGAAATGGTTAGATCTGGTAGTCCTAGCGCTGGTCAATCCAGTAGACCTTCTTTAGATAGCGTATTCATGTCTGCCCAACAACTTTTGGATCTTGTAAAGAATCAAAGGTTTATCTGTGTTTTGAGTAAGAACCCCAAAAAGGTTTTACCTCTGAAACTAGAAGTTCCTTTCGATCAGCTTGTAGATATCACTCTTCGACTAGAAGAGGCTGATAAAGGAAGTGATAGTGATGTTGGAGGTTCCAAAAAGAGCCCCAATAACAACAAGAAGAGGCATATTAAGTTCAAAAGCCATAATCCCAACAAGAAAGGGAAGCAGGCAACTTCGGTAGCAAAGACTCCAATCCCTAATCGCGGAGTATGCTACAATTGTAGTTCTAAGGACCACTATGAAAATAAGTGTCCGAAGCCTCTTACTTGTCTCTATTGCAAAGGTTTGGGTCATCTTTTATCTTCATGTCCCAAACTTCAAAGTAGGAGAGAGAGAAAGCTGAATGTTGTGCAAGCCCCTAATAACACTTCTCTTGGTCAAGGTATTTCTCATTCAGTCCTTGATGGCATTATTTTATTTCGTGATCTTCCTATTTGAATTTCTTTTGATTCGGATGCATCTCACACTTTTATATCAAAAGAACTTGTTGTTACTTTTTCTTTAAATATTATTGGCTTGATGACATTATTGAGAATTGCAAATCCGGTTGGTGGATCCGCAACACTCAGTTTACTTTGTGGAGATGTCGAGATTATTTTATGTGATTATGATTTTCGATCCGATTTGCATGTTATGCGCTACTTAGGTTTCAGAATGGTTTTGGGAATGGATTGGCTTAATCGATATGAAGCCCATATCCTATGTCCCGTGAAGACTATCCACCTTCGACATTCTCAATTTGTTAAGCAGGTTTTTAATTTTTCTTAATGATTTCGATTCCAATTCGGTGGCATCATTTTATTCTTTAAACCCACATGATAAGGAAAATGTTATTTCTCTCATTCAAGTAGTTTGTGAATTTTCCGGTATTTTTGAGCTTGTCTTAGGATTACCACCTAAGCGATCTATTGAGTGGTGCTAAGGTCTTTTTAGCTCGACCTTGCCATCGGTTTTCATCAGCTACGAGTTGCGGAGTGGAGCATTCCACTTACCGCATTCCGCACTCGTTATGATTCTTATGAGTGACTAGTGATGTCATTCGGTTTGTTCAGCTTATTTCATCCATCTTATGAATCGAGTATTCTGCGAATATCTCGATGAGACCATCCTTGTATTCATTGATTATGGATGAAAACAACAATTTAAAATTTGCAAATCTTTTTAATAAGATATCTATAAGTATAATTGGATTTTGTTCTAAAAATGAGCAAAGAATATTCGTAAAGTTTTTAAGAGACATGTTTATCATATAGAAGATGCTTTTGTGTTGTTTTCCCATTGATTGCTTTAAGAATTCTGGTCGATGTGCTTGATCAACGTTATCGATAGGAATCTCCTAAACGCTATGATGAGACAGCCGGACACAATAAATTGGCTTGTAAAAAGTAAATTTTTCTAAAAAGATGATTACATAAAGTTCATTATAATTTTGAATGTCTTAGCTTTTCGGGAAAGAGGGTCATTTAAAAGAACTCCTTTCCGATGCTCCTATTCTTGTGATTACCGAAGGTAACCAAGACTTTATTGTTTATACCGATGCTAGTCGTGTTGGTTTGGGAGCCGTTCTCATGCAAAGGGAACGTGTTTTCGCTTATGCTTCTAGGCAATTAAAGCCTGCCGAGACTAGATATGCCACTCATGATTTAGAGCTCGCGGCTATTGTTTCGCCCTTAGAATTTGGCGTCATTATCTTTTGGGAGAGAAATTTTTTCTCTACACCGATCATAAATCATTGAAGTATTTATTTTCCCAAAAGGAACTTAATTTGCGTCAACAACGTTGGCTCGAGTTCCTTGCATCTTATGATCTTGATATTCTATATACTTCCGGAAAAGGAAATCGTGCTGCCGATGCCATTAGTCGTAAGCAACAAGTGGTTGTTTCCATGATGATATCCGAATGGAGTGATCTCGAGACTTTTTCCACTTATGAGGTTCGAGATCGTGAATCCAATTTATGTTCATCTCTTGTTTTATGTAGCCTTGAGGCTCATCCTTCTCTTTTAGACCACATCCTTGAAGCTCAAAAGCAAGATCCCGAATTGGCTCTTCTTAGCCAAAGTTGTAGGGATCAAAATAAGGTCGATGGTTTGAAAGATTTTGAAATCGATGCTCGTGGTGGAATTCGAGAATTTGGTAGACTTATTATGCCCAACATTTGTGATCTTCGTAAAGACATTTTAGAAGATTCTCATCATTCTAAATTTACCATTCATCCCGGTAGTAGTAAAATGTATGCGGACATGAAGCGACTTTATTATTGGGATGGGATGGAATGAAATCTGATATTGCTAACTTTATTTAGCGTTGCATGACTTGCCAACTCATTAAGGCCGAGCATCAAAGGCCCAGTGGGTTATTGCAACCTTTAGACATTCCCGTTTTGAAGTGGGATCAAGTCTCTATGGACTTTATTGATGGTCTTCCCCGTTCTTGTTCGGGTCATGATAGCCTATGGGTGATAGTAGATAGACTTACAAAATCCGCCCATTTTCTTCCCGTTCGGTCCAATCGGACCGTACCTCTTTTGGCTAAACTCTATGTCAAAGAAATTGTTAAATTGCATGGAGTTCCAACTTCTATTGTTAGCGATCGTGATCCATTATTTACTAGTGGATTTTGGAAGGGTCTTCAAAAAGATTTGGGAACGAAGCTTAATTTTAGCACCGCTTATCATCCTCAGTCCGATGGACAAACGGAGCGTGTGAATCAAACTCTTGAAGATCTCCTTCGTGCATGTGTGCTTGATTTTG
Organism: Allium fistulosum; assembly: GCA_030737815.1. NCBI lineage: Eukaryota > Viridiplantae > Streptophyta > Magnoliopsida > Asparagales > Amaryllidaceae > Allium > Allium fistulosum. Next base: position 75,232,048 of record CM060908.1, on the reverse strand, counting down.
GTGGAAGTTGGGAAGATCATATTTCTCTGGTTGAGTTTTCTTATAATAATAGCTTCCAATCTAGTATTGGTATGGCACCTTTTGAGGAACTCTACAGAAGTCCATGCCGATCTCCTTCGTGTTGGCTTGAAGTCGGTGAGAAGCTAGTTTTAGGTCCAGATTTTATTCGTGATTCCACAGAAAAGATTGATCTCATTCGTCATAAGATGAAAGAAGCTCAAAGTAGACAAAAATCCTATGTCGATAACCGAAGAAGGAAATTGGAATTTTCTGTGAGAGATTTAGTGTTCATTCGTGTTTCACCTATGAAGGGTGTTGTGCTTTTCTGTCGATCGAGAAAATTAGCACCTCGATATATTGGTCCATTTCCCATCACCGAACGCATTGGTTCCATGGCTTATCGCCTTTTATTACCGGCTCAATTTTCTGCTATTCATGACGTATTCCACGTCTCTCAACTACGGAAATGCCTTAGAGATTCTGATTCTATTCTTGAGCCTGGTGTTATTGAAGAAATCAAAATTTCACCTAATTTGACTTATGAGCAACATCCTATTCGTATCATTGCTACGGAGGTTAAACGCCTTCGAAATAAAGTTGTTCCTCTTGTGAAAGTTCAATGGTCTTCAAATCCTAAGGATTGCTATTGGGAATCCAAAGAATTCATCGAGCGAACAAATCCGGACTTACTCTCTCGTGCTCCTTAAGGTGAACTTCTCATTTCAAAATTTCTTCTTTGTGTTGTTATGCCTTAGTATGGTTGTTACTTTTTATTTTCTTCTTAAGTATTGCGAGGATGCAATTTCTTTAAGAAGGGGAGTCTGTAACAACCCGCATATTTTGTGATTGTATATTTAAATGTTGAAATTTAAATGTGGCATCGTTAGTCGGATTAAAGTCTAAAATGATACTTTTTGTAAACAGTCGAATTAGGACTCGAGACCCCTTCCATTGAGTCCAAAATGGCGTTTGCCACCTTTTTGAGTATAAACATCGATATGTTTGGAGTTGAGTAGAATTTTGCTATTTTTCTATTTTGGGCTTTGGGTTTGGGTTTCAGCCCACTAACCCAACATAATACCCTAACTCCCCCTCCAACTTCTCTTCATTCATTTTCATTTCCTAACACTTTCAAGCTAAAAGAAAAAATGGGGGAAGAGAAAAGAAATCAAAATTCCTAAGCCCTAGATTATTAGGAAATTCAAGATTCAAGTTCTAGAAATCAAAGAGAAGCTTAGGTAAGCATCCTCTTCATCTTCTCCATCTCAATCTCTCTTCAATTTTCAGAAATTCCTAAACCCTAACTTAGGAAATATTTGCTTATGAGCTTAGATTGGAGCTTCTTGAGTAGAAGTTGAAGAGGAATTGGCCCTTCCTTTGTTTTAGAGCTTCTCATTCGTGTTTTTGGGTTTAAAGGTGAGTTTTTGAACTCACATCTATGTCTATACCTTTGATAGTAGTTAGGTATGAATTCCTAACACCTATTTCATGTTCATTTGCTTTTGAATTGAATTGGATCGGTGAATTTTCTAATTTTGGTATTTTGAAGTCAAAATTTATGATAAACTTGTTATGGATGTTTTGACTTGTTGTTTGGAGTGTATCGAAGAGCCTATAGGGCAGGGTTGTCGCTTGGCATAAATCCCTAGCCTCCGTGCTCGTCCGATTGCTTCCGAACCAACTTGGCCATTAACGGCCTAGGCAGATTTTTGCTCTGAGCTTCAGCTTAGACGTTTGGTATTAAGCTCAGACGTCTGATGCTACGGGAATAAAATTCCAGTCTTTCAGCTCAGATGTCTAAGCTTACTTCCCAGACGTCTGGGTGATCTGGAACAAAATTCTAGAGCTTCAGCTCAGACGTTTGGGATAACCACCAGACGTCTGGAGCTGCTTATTTCAGCCAGATTGCCTATTTTGAGTGGATTTCTGATGCAGCGCAAGGCATAGGTCGTATCCGACTTAAGGAAGTCGAGATAAATCGTCCACGACTTAAAGGAGCGCCACGAGATAAAGGTGTAAGTCGTATCCGACTTAAGGAAGTCAAGATAAGTCGTCCACGACTTAAAGGAGCGCCACGAGATAAAGGTGTAAGTCGTACGCGACTTAAGGAAGCAGTGATGAGTCGTTAAGGCGTAAGTCGTACGTGACTTAAGGAGGCGGTGATGAGTCGTCCACGACTCAACTGGAAAAACAAAGGGGAAGTTGCGACGAGTTTACGACTTAACGAAGCAACTATAACTCGTCTACGACTTAACAGGGAGATGAGTCGCCCACGACTCAAGGAGGAGAATACACAAGTGTTAAGTCAGCTGCGACTTAAGGGAGGTGATAAGTCGGCAACGAGTTACGACTTAGTTGAGTCGACTGGATTCTTTAAAACGGAAACTGGGTTAAGTCGTTGAAGTTATTTCCTAAGTCGTCCAAGCCTGAGTCGCGTGAAGATGCTGCTATGTTTTAAGTCGTCTGTTTGTAATAAGTCGTATACTTGGCTGAGTCATAAGTCGGAGTATGTTGAGTCGTGTGTTGTTGGTTGTAGTTGTTATTTTGTACATTTTGTTAAGTCGTTTTGTATAAGTCGTAAGTCATGTTGTAATCTGATAAGTTGTGACCGACTCATGATGAGTCGTAGGTCGTAGGGGATAAGTCGTCACCGACTTAAGACTTGTATAATTTTCTGTTTTGCGTATGTAGCCTATAAATAGGCAAGTTGTGTCATTTTGTAAGGGTTGTTGAATATTGAATAAAATTCTCTTTTGTTAGCTTTGTGCTTTCAATTTCAATTGGTAGTCGAGTGTATCTCCTATCTCCACTTACGTCATTCGAGTGCGCTCGAATCATTGTTTGTTGAAGCCGATTCACGGTATCTTGTGCGCAAGATCAACGTCGACGAATCGTAGATCTCTTTCCCGGCATCTTCGGATCAACGAGTCAGAGATAGCTAGAATTCAGTATCTTCGGATCAACGAATTCAGGCATCGCAGTATTCATCAATCCACCGATTGCTACATTCATCGTATTATCTTGTTTTTGTAATATCCGCTGCGCCATTTGGTATCAGAGCTTGTTCTAGCCAATCATAGCTAGATCGAGACTTGGAGCCTATTCATTTTGAAGTTGAAGTGATAGCCGAGAGCTTGAAGTGTTGAGCCGTGATCAAGTTGAAGTGTTCGACTTTATATTGAAGTTGTTTGATCGGATTTAAGTGGGAGGCCGAAACTTTGTCCATCGTGTTCATCGCGATTTGCTACAAAGTGGAAGTTTTCGATCCGTTTCATTTTGGATCAAAGTCCGAAAAGTGTTTGAATTTTGAAGTATTGAAGAGTTTGAAAGATTTCAAGTATGCCGCCAAGAAGAGCTAATCGCCACCAAAACGTAGAAGCTTTGTATCGAAGAGAAGAAGCTGATGAGATGGAGCAAAGAATCAATGAAAACTTTAGTGAAAAGCTTAACGAAGGAATTGGCCGGTTAGAGAAGCTTATGACGGAGATGAATCAAAATCGGAGAAGGGTTTCACCTGAATCTAACCATGGGGGTAGTAGAGTCCCGCCACATTCCAATCGAGATAGAAGTGTTGAAAATGATCAAGGGCGTGGGAGGAACGTGAATGATCGTGAACGGAGGAATGTAGATAGAAGGGATGATGGTGGTAGGCGTGATGGTAGTAGAGGTGTGGGTGGACGAGATAGACAACGATATACATCCGATTTTGAAGAGGAGTATGATGGTGGTAGTGTTCGAGGACAAGGACGAGGACAAGGAAGAAATCACTCTGAGTATGATCATAAGTGGGAGTCGGGGATGAAGACTGAAATTCCTGAATTCAAAGGTGGTATGCAAGCGGAGGAGTTTCTAGATTGGGTAGCTAATGTTGAAGAGATTTTTGACTTCAAAGAAGTTCCAGAACAACGTAAAATGAAGTTGGTTGCTACAAGGCTGAGGGGTAGAGCTTTGGCATGGTGGTAGCAAACCAAACTTACACGTGAACGAATGGGAAAGTCAAAGATTGAATCTTGGGAGAAGATGAAGAAAGTGATGAAAGCGACATTCTTACCTTATAATTATCAATCGCTTATGTATCAGAGGTTACAGAACTTGAGACAAGGGACGAAATCTGTGAATGACTATGCTGATGAATTCTATCAACTTATTGCAAGGAACGATATTATGGAAACAGAAGAACAGCTGACATCTAGATTTATTGGGGGATTGAGAATGCAAATTCAAGATATGGTTAATATGTTCGATCCAAGATCTGTGGCAGAAGCACATCAGAAAGCGTTGGCTTGGGAGAAACAGGGTAGACGAGGAGGTGGTGTGTTTACTAATTCTAACAATTAAGTGAAGGGTGTTGGTGGAAGTTCTAATGTTTCTAAACCAATCAGTAGACCAGTAGTGAAGGAGGCTGAGAAGACAAAGGTTAACAACGGTTTCAAATGTTACAATTGTCAGGAATTTGGTCACAAAAGTAGCGAATGTCCAAAACCAAAGAAGAGAGCTATGATAGCAGAGATTGAGGATGAGGATGAAGAAGCTGAATGTTCCAATTCACCACCCGATGAGGAGGAAGAAGAAGTGTCGGGAGACGAAGGTTATAATCTCATGATGAAGCGGTCCTGTTTAACACCAAAGCAAGAGGAGGATTGTAGTTGGATGAGGAGCAATATTTTTCAGTCAACATGTACTATTCTAGGAAAAGTTTGCAAATTTGTTATTGATGCTGGAAGCTGTGATAATATAATTTCTTCTAAAGCTGTGAGGAAGTTGGCATTGAAGACTGAGAAACATCTGAAGCCATACAAGCTAGCTTGGTTAAGGAAAGGCGGGGAGGTGAAGGTTGGACGAAGGGCTCGTGTGAAGTTTTCCATTGGGAAGAAATATAAAGACGAAATCTGGTGCGATGTTGTGGACATGGACGTTTGTCATTTGTTGCTGGGGAGACCGTGGCAGTATGATAGGGCGGTGCAACATGATGGGAGTACCAACAGTTACAGTTTCATGTTTGAAGGCACAAAGATTACTCTAGTTCCAAAGAAGCGACAACAGGAGGAAAACAAGTTGGAGGAGATTGAAGAGCTCAAAACTTTGTTATCATTGAAGGAGTTTGTGAAGGAAGTAGAGGAGGAACCTGAAGTGTTTTTGTTAATTGGGCGAGAGAGCAGTGAAGAGGTTGAGATTCCAGAAGAAGTTAAACCAGTTTTGAAAGAATTTGACGATGTATTTCCAGAGGAGTTACCAACGGAGTTACCACCGTTGAGGGATATACAACATCAGATAGATCTTGTTCCAGGTACTGTGTTGCCACACAGACCATATTATCGAATGAGTCCGAAGGAACATGAAGAGTTGCGGAGGTAGGTAGAGGAATTGCTAGAACAGGGGCGTGTGCAGGAGAGTTTAAGTCCTTGTGCTGTACCAGCCTTATTGGTACCCAAAAAGGATGGAACGTGGAGGATGTGCACTGACAGTCGAGCATTGAATAAGATTACTGTGAGATATAGATTTCCAATGCCGAGTTGGATGATTTGCTAGATCAAATAAGCGGAGCTACTATATTTTCGAAGATTGATTTGAAGAGCGGATATCATCAAATTCGTATCAGACCAGGTGATGAGTGGAAGACTGCTTTTAAAACCAGGGAGGGTCTATACGAATGGTTGGTCATGCCATTTGGTTTATCCAATGCACCGAGTACTTTTATGAGGGTGATGAATTAGATTTATCGACCGTTCATTGGGAAATTTGTGGTGGTGTATTTTGATGATATTCTGATTTACAGTGGGAGTCCAGAGGAACATTTGAATCATCTTAGAGAAGTGCTGATGGTATTGCGACAAGAACAATTATATGCTGCAACGAAGAAATGCGTGTTCATGACGCATAGCGTTTTATTTCTAGGATATGTTGTGTCGGAAAAAGGAATACAGGTTGACCAAAGTAAAGTTGAAGCAATTAGAGATTGGCCGTAGCCCAAGACGATAACGGAAGTTCGTAGTTTTCATGGGTTGGCTTCATTTTATCGAAGATTTATTCCATACTTTAGTAGTGTGATGGCACCTGTTACGGATTGCATGAAGGGTAAACAGTTTGCATGGACGGAGGAAGCCGGGGTTGCTTTTGAGCGAATCAAAAAACTTTTGACGTCTGCACCAATTCTAATATTACCAGATTTTCAGTTAGTGTTTGAACTACATACTGATGCATCCAAGGTTGGAATTGGAGGAGTGTTGAGTCAGAAGGGACGTCCAATTGCATATTTCAGTGAGAAGTTGTCAGGAGCGAAGATGAGGTACAGTACGTATGATGTGGAATTCTATGCTGTTGTACAATCTATTAAACACTGGAGACACTATCTATTTCAGAAGGAGTTTGTTCTGTATACTGATCATGAAGCATTGAAGCATTTGCAAGGGAAAGACAAGATTTCAGCGAGACATGCATCGTGGATTGCATATCTGCAACAATTTACATTTGTTGTGAAACACAAGTCGGGAGTGACGAATCGTGTTGCGGATGCGTTGAGTAGAAGAAATCACTTGTTAACTACATTGAAGGTTGAAGTGACGGGGTTTGAAATATTGCCAGAATTATTTACCGATGATCCTTACTTTGCAAAGTTTGTTGATAAAGTCAAGGAGGGAAAGACGGATGAGTTCGTGATGGTAGATGGTTTTCTTTTTAAAGGAAATCGATTGTGCATACCGGAGGGTAGTCTGAGAATGAAGATTATCAAGGAGTTACACGAAGAGGGACATGTTGGGAGAGACCGTACCTTACAGTTGATTTCACAGTCCTACTTTTGGCCATCGATGAGGAAAGAGGTGGAGAGGTTTGTGGAGCGATGTCATATCCGTCAGGTTTCGAAAGGAACTACGACTAATGCTGGTTTATATATGTCGTTACTTGTACCAATTAAACCATGGGTTGATGTGAGTATGGACTTCGTGTTGGGATTACCAAGGACACAGCGTGGTAATGATTCCATTTATGTGGTAGTTGACCGATTCTCGAAAATGGCAAATTTTATTGCTTGTAAGAAGACAGCAGATGCTGTTCATGTTGCTCAGTTGTTTTTCAAAGAGATATATCGACTTCATGGATTGCCAGAATCGATTGTGTCAGACAGGGATACACGTTTTCTGAGTCATTTTTGGCTAAGTTTGTGGAAGATGGTGGGAACGAAGCTGAAGTTTAGTAGTGCTTATCATCCACAGACAGATGGACAGACTGAGGTGGTAAACAGATCATTGGGAAATTTACTGAGGTGTCTTGTGCAAGATAATCTGAAGAGTTGGGATGTGAAATTATGCCAGGCAGAGTTTGCTCATAATCATGCTGTGAATCGAAGTACTGGGTTCAGTCCATTTCAGATAGTATATTCAAGCTTACCGAAAGGGCCGTTGGATTTAACGGTAATACCACACTCAAAAGGGACAATTAAGAAAGCCGCTGAATTTGTCGAGGGATTGACGGAATGTCATAAAATCGTTCAGGAACGATTGGAGAAAGCGAATGAGAAGTATAAACGTTCTGCAGATTTGAAACGAAGGAGTGTTGAATTTCAGGAAGGTGATTTGGTTTATGCAGTGTTAACAAAAGATCGTTTTCCAGTGGGCGCTTATAACAAGTTGAAAGCTAGAAAAATCGGTCCTGTAGAAATCATAAAACGAATTAACGAAAATGCTTATAAGTTGAGGTTGCCAGAAGACGTGTACACTTCTGATGTATTCAATGTTAAGCATCTCATACCGTATCAGGAAGTTGATTGTGTCGCAGAGGAGGAAGGCACAAATTCGAGGACGAATTTTTCTCAACCAGGGGAGGATGATGCAGCGCAAGGCATAGGTCGTATCCGACTTAAGGAAGTCGAGATAAATCGTCCACGACTTAAAGGAGCGCCACGAGATAAAGGTGTAAGTCGTATCCGACTTAAGGAAGTCAAGATAAGTCGTCCACGACTTAAAGGAGCGCCATGAGATAAAGGTGTAAGTCGTACGCGACTTAAGGAAGCAGTGATGAGTCGTCAGGGCGTAAGTCGTACGCGACTTAAGGAGGCGGTGATGAGTCGTCCACGACTCAACTGGAAAAACAAAGGGGAAGTTGCGACGAGTTTACGACTTAACGAAGCAACTATAACTCGTCTACGACTTAACAGGGAGATGAGTCGCCCACGACTCAAGGAGGAGAATACACAAGTGTTAAGTCAGCTGCGACTTAAGGGAGGTGATAAGTCGGCAACGAGTTACGACTTAGTTGAGTCGACTGGATTCTTTAAAACGGAAACTTGGTTAAGTCGTTGAAGTTATTTCCTAAGTCGTCCAAGCCTGAGTCGCGTGAAGATGCTGCTATGTTTTAAGTCGTCTGTTTGTAATAAGTCGTATACTTGGCTGAGTCATAAGTCGGAGTATGTTGAGTCGTGTGTTGTTGGTTGTAGTTGTTATTTTGTACATTTTGTTAAGTCGTTTTGTATAAGTCGTAAGTCATGTTGTAATCTGATAAGTTATGACCGACTCATGATGAGTCGTAGGTCGTAGGGGATAAGTCGTCACCGACTTAAGACTTGTATAATTTTCTATTTTGCGTATGTAGCTTATAAATAGGCAAGTTGTGTCATTTTGTAAGGGTTGTTGAATATTGAATAAAATTCTCTTTTGTTAGCTTTGTGCTTTCAATTTCAATTGGTAGTCGAGTGTATCTCCTATCTCCACTTACGTCATTCGAGTGCGCTCGAATCATCGTTTGTTGAAGCCGATTCACGGTATCTTGTGCGCAAGATCAACGTCGACGAATCGTAGATCTCTTTCCCGGCATCTTCGGATCAACGAGTCAGAGATAGCTAGAATTCGGTATCTTCGGATCAACGAATTCAGGCATCGCAGTATTCATCAATCCACCGATTGCTACATTCATCGTATTATCTTGTTTTTGTAATATCCGCTGCGCCAATTTCCGTTTTAATCGATTTTTGGTTGATCCAATTTGTTGTTATCACTTATTATCAACTTTGATGACTTCTTTCCGGGATTTTTGGGAATATCCATTTGATGGATTTGATATCGATTTCTATGGTTTTGATTCACGTCAACGAATGTGAATTTTTGGTGATTGGTTGTTTTTACAATCATTTTTATGATTTGTCACTTTAAAATACAAAGGTTTCTATACTAGTAGTAAATACTCAAACTCTTTCACAAAAATGATTTCAACATTTACTTTTAAGTACAAAGCTCATTTTTAAAACCGTTTTCTAATCTATTAGTATATACAAACCTTTACCTCATTCGTTTGGGAAATCCAATTAAACGACTTAGCAAAACAAGTGGTATGAAACGCTTGCGTTTACTTCGTCGGTTAATTCTTAGACTTCTTCGATTGAAATCTTGTGACAATTTTTGAGTGGAAATCTACAATTTGTTCGTAAATATTTAAGTTAAGCTAGTGCTTATGGGACATGAAGCTAAACTCATTTGTTTACTAGCTTAGTATAATCTACACTTTTTATTGATCAATGGTGATCATTTTATGGTTTAGACTAGCGATATGCGATGTCTCTTTGTCCAAGTGGGGGACTGTACCCAGTTTTGTGGAGCTTCGTCTCATTTTATGGGCTATCAACCCAGGGTCTTTTGACCATTCGTGGAGCAATCAGATCGATAATTCGGTGCATGAGGCGTATCTTTTAGGTGCGTCGATGTTTGTTTATGCATGGGGCGTATCTTTTTAGGTGCGTCGATGTTCGTTTATGCATGGGGCGTTTCTTTTTAGGTGCGTCGATGTTCGTTTATACATGGGGCGTATCTTTTAGGTGCGTCGATGTTTGTTTATACATGGGGCATATCTTTTTAGGTGCGTCGATGTTCATTTATGCATGGGGCGTATCTTTTTAGGTGCATTGACGTTCGATAGTGCATGGGGCGTATCTTTTTAGGTGCATCGATGTTCATCTAATCTTATGGGTTAGCGACCCATGGGATAATATCCCATTTATGTTAGGCCTACCCCTTCTTTGTGTTTTCTGGATTTCTAATTATTGATTTCTGGAATTTGTGTTTCACTGATTTTTGCGATTGGCATTGATATGTTTTGTTAATATTTGAGGTTTGGTGAATAAGCTAAGAATGTGATATTCTTTTTGGATATTTGAGATGATTTTAGATATTGTATGATTTTTGTTGTTATCAAATGTATGCTTGGCAAAGCATTGCATTATTGTTATCATATATTTTTGTTGTATCTCTTATCCTATCTCATCTTATATGATATTTATAGCTAGACTGATCCGTTTATTATTTTTCTTCTTAAATAATACTCGGGTCAGACCGAGGTATTTCAGGTGCTTCTGCTTGACTTCTTATCAGGGTCCGTCATCTGACTTTTGGCTAACTACTTTAGCTTAGTAGTTTTTGTTATTATACATTCGAGATAGAGACTCCTTGATGTATACATATTCTTTTTCTTAGCACTTGTACCTATTCTTTTGTGATGTAGTGGATCTTGTATGACCACTATCTTGATGTACACTTTTATGTGTTATATTCATATCTGTTTCCGCCTTTGTGATATGAATATCTATGACTGATTTGTCTTATGATTATTTCTATATTTGTTTTCGAAGCCTACATAGCCACTGTGTAGTAGCTTTGAGTTTGTATTTGATATGTCGGATCTCCTCTTGAAATGAAATGCAAGTCATATTATCTGACATATCAGTACTCGCACAAAGCAATTACACAGATGATCGCTCCTCAATAGCCTTATTCTTCGTGCTAGTCGACGGCATTACCCCGTAGTGTCCTTGGCTAGTGTGAGTATAGAGGTGGGGCGTCACAATAAGCATGCCCCTCGCCTCACTTCAAGATTATGTGAAGCACATCGTCTCACTTCAGGGTTATGTGAAACACCATTTCCATAGAAAAAAATGGGAAAATGCTGCCGGTACTGGTCCCTATCAAACAAAAATATAGTTGCTCCCCTTGTTCAAATCCCCTTGATTTGAACTACCATAGATTGACCGTTTACTACCATTATAAGCATAAGATTACTGCACGCCTCACTTCAGGATTATGTGAAGCACCTCATCTCACTTCAGAATTATGTGAAACACCATAACCATAGAAATATTAGGGGAATGCTATTTGGTTCAGGTCCTACTCTTATCTTTGCTTATTAACTTAGATAAATGATTCAAATAAGCCTTTATTTTTATCAATTACTATTATTGCTTATTAATTTATCCTAAGTCTTAAAATAAGCGTCATAGTTTCCATAGTTTACCATAGTTTCCCTAGTTTATCAATTTATAACTTACGTTATAATCATGCTTATTACTTCACCCAATGTCTAAGTGTGAAAATAAGCTTCTTTCTTCTTTTATTCTTTTTAGTTATAATTATAAGTTATAACTAGGCCAATCCTCTTAATTTAGTCTAATAAATATCATAATTAGGCATAATTTCAGTCCTATTCCAATTATATTACAGTCTTTGTGATTTACATCTCATATTCCATTATTTCAGATTTCTTATAATTTAATCCAATTTTGCGTTAATTCTATTCTAATCCATACGCGAAGAAGAAGAAGAAGGAGAAATAAAAGAAAACTAAAAATAGATGGAAATCCAAGGCGTATGAAGAAGATGTAAAACGCATAAATAACAGTAAATAAATTAAAATTCTGTAAATAAACTGTAATTAAATGGGAAAAGCTATAATTAACAGAAATAAACTAAAATTATTTGAAAAGAATAGCTAGAAGGAATAGACTGAAAATAATTCTAAAAATTGTAAATAAACTACTAAAAAGGTTACTCCAAAAATTGTAGTTAAACTACAACTATTGGAAACCATATTATTTTAAATTACTTAAAGAAATTTAAAATAATTACTATCACTCACCTTTGGTCCTTAGCTCTTCCCTTTAGGCCTTCACGGATCCACTTGAGGGTATTAAAATATTTTTATTAAAAAGATTCTCTCCTTGGTAAATTATTCCTTTTAGGGTCCTTCCTGAAAAGGTGAACCCAAGCGGAGAAAATCTAGAATGAGAAAAAGTGTTAGGCCTAGGGTTTTATTTATAGGGGTAGAAGTGGATCTCAGACCATTGGATTTGGAAATTGAATAGGATGCAACCACATCATAGGCTAAATAGGGGCCATCGGATGCAAGAATAGAAGGACCAGATGAAGCCAAATAATGCAAATTACGTGTTCAACTTTGAACAAACGAACGCTCGTTCGTTCATTAAAATAGACAGGAGGGTCGACCTGGCGGTCGACCGCCCTTTTGCCCAGGTCGACCTGGCCTTATATTTTTTTCTTTTTTGTTCCTTGCTCATATTAACTCGGATTCTGATGTTCTATATATGGAAATTGACCAATTACTAAATGTTTTCATCCAATCTACAACCAATTACTCAATCCTCGACGATTCATCCATTGTCCTTAAGTTTTTCTAATGCAATTTATGATACTTATGCAATTAGTGTAGTGTGAATGTCCCTATCTAATGCAAAAGATTAGGCGGTCCACTGATTCAGTTGACCTCCTTTTATGCAATCATGTCCATGCCATGTATCCAAATGAATGCAAAAATTCCCTAATGATAATTGATAGTTCTATATGCATGCTACAAACATCATTCAAATGCAACAATCATGTGATTATCATCCATTTATAGCAACCATGAAAAATAGAATAAAAATGCGCACACATCCATATGCATATGCTCTAGTGTCCTAGTTAGGCCGATCCCTAAAGAATAATAGTGCCTAGTGTACCTATATGCGTCCATTAGTATCCACTAGCAAACACTTGCAACCACTAGCATACATCATTCATAACATGTTCTAATAACAAGTTTACATCAAATCCTACCATCCATAGGTTAAATCCTAAGTTCTACCCTCCCAAAGGATAATAAAGGAAAGAACCTATTCAAAACTAAAGATGGAAATAGGAAATTCTAGAAACTTACTATTGAAAAGATGAGGATAGGAAGTACGAATCTTCTCTTCTGCTTCCCAAGTGGCGTCTGCAACATCATCTCCCCATTGCACCTTTACTAGAGGAACCTCCTTATTCCTTAGTCGCTTGATGTCTCTTCCAACAATCTTCGTGGGGATACGCCAAACAGATGCTTCCCTTTCTATCTCCACCTCCTCTAACTGAGTAGGCTCTACAACATCCGCCAAATCATGTCAGCACTTTTGCAAGTGCGAAACATGGTAAACGCCGTGTACTCCTATGAGCCTATCCGGTAACTTCACTCGATAAGCCATCCTCCCAACTCTCTCTATGATAAGAAATGGTCCAACAAATCTAGGGGCTATCTTTCCATTTGATCCGAACCTTACCACCTTCCTAAGCGGGAATACTTTGATACAAACTAAGTTTCCAACCTCAAACTCAATGTCTCTCCTCTGCTTATCCGCATAGGACTTCTGCCTATCTTGGGTTGTCTTCATCCTTCGCCGAATTAAATCCACTCTCTCTGATGTCTCCCTCACCATGTCAGGCCCAAGTAGCAACTTCTCCGTAGACTCCACCCAACATGAAGGGGACTTGCAAGGTCTCCCATATAAAGCCTCAAATGGTGTCATTCCTATGCTCGTTTGGTAACTGTTATTATATGCAAACTCAACCAACGGAAGATGCTGCTCCCAAGTTCCTCCAAAGTCCAAAATGCATATCCGTAGCAAATCCTCAAGAACTCTATTCACTCTCTCCGTTTGGCCATTCGTCTGTAGGTGATAGGCCGTACTCAATATAAGTTGCGTCCTTAACGCCTCTTGTAAGCTTCTTCAAAACTCGCTAGTGGAAATAGGATCTATTTCACTCACCATGCTAGAAGGGACTATGTGAAGTCGGACCATCTCTCGAATATAAGGGATTCCAAATATGATGTCGTGCGCTTACTCTTAACTGGGATTAAGTGGGCACTCTTGGTCAACCGATCGACAATCACCCAAATGCTAGTATTCCCCTTCCTAGAACGGGTTAAACCATCTATAAAATCCATAGAAATACCGTCCCACTTCCATCTTGGCACATCTAAGGGCTGAAGTAATCTGCTGGGCTTCTGCTGCTCTGCTTTTACCCTTTGGCAAATGAGGCATTTAGCTACGAACTTCGCCACATCCTTCTTCATGCCATTCCAATAGAACATCCTCTTCATATCCCGATACATTTTGTCACCACCTGGATGAATAGTCATACGGGAATGGTGTGCCTCCTCCAAAACTGCTCTTAACACATCACTAGCACGGGGAACACAAAGCCTTCCATCTCTTCTAAGCCACCCTTTGCTATCAATGGAATAGCGTTGGAGATGCCTAGAGACCTCTCCTCTGGTAATCCTATCCATTACATCCATAAGCTCTGAATCCTCTCGCTGCTTCGACCCAATCTGATCCATAAGGGTAGGCCTCACCTCTAATGTCGCTAACAATCCGGGAGTAATGTCCGTAGAGGGCTTAAAATCAAAAGTAGAGATGAACTCCAAGCTCCTCCACTCTAAGAACAAAGGACTAAGGGTTGCTTTCTTTCTACTCAATGCATCCGCAACCACATTACTCTTGCCAGGGGTATAAGCTATCTCAAAATCGTACGAGGCTAAAAACTCCATCCATCTTTGTTGCGTCAAGTTCAAGTCCTTCTATGAGAATAGGTACTTCCGTGACTTGTGGTCGGTGAAAAGCTCGAACCTCTCTCTAAGCAAATAGTGCCTCCAAGACTTGTGCAACGACCTGAAATTTTCAACCATTCGCATCCATACATGTCGGATTTGAATTGCTCAAAATATTAGATTGTTAATTTAAATTTGGCAAAACTCAGCATATACAGTAAATAAAATAATCATAGATCACAGACACAGAGTAATATAACAATAATGCGGCAGAAACAAAAGAATAGTAGTTCATGAAGCTACTATATATATATAACGGAGTTAAACAAGATACAACAGAAGTTACGAGTACATAGATGTCTCAATACAATAATCAAATACAAGATCTGAATGCATCACTGGAATCGACTGAACAACTGAAAGCATGATAGAAAACTGGATCTCCAAGAGAAGCTCCAACTCTAAAGGTGAGTCTCGAATACTGTATCACTCAGTCTGACCCGAGCGTAAAGCAAAACACAAAACACTCGAGTCAGG
This sequence comes from Allium fistulosum, assembly GCA_030737815.1. Taxonomy (NCBI): domain Eukaryota; kingdom Viridiplantae; phylum Streptophyta; class Magnoliopsida; order Asparagales; family Amaryllidaceae; genus Allium; species Allium fistulosum. The sequence continues at coordinate 75,216,892 of CM060908.1, read as the reverse complement.
ATTAACATTCTTATATCAATAAATATAACTCAAGTGAAATATCAACTGAAATACAAGTAACTCAAAGGATGTTTGGGATAACCATCCTCTAGGGATCCGTTAAACTATATACTATGTAGTAATATACGCTATTATAATAATGTCTATAATAAAATAAACTTACTTTTAAATAGCGTTAAGGGGTTACCCATATAGCCCTTAACACATAATAGTCCCAGTAGTCTATCCAGTATCAGCATACCCCTAGATCGGGAGCTACCCTCAATACTCCACAGGCTATGGCACAAATCCAAACTAGTAGTAAAGCTCGATATGGTAGGTGACAGGGCACAACAAGGCAATGCCAGGGTAGATATACAAATTACGCATCCGGGCTAGTGGAAACGCATAGAAGCCACTACCGCCCACCTCGGAACACACTCCCAATCAAAATCGAAGGGTGGCCACCAAATCAATCACAAAGTAAATAGAAATGTATCGAAGAAATGCGTCCGATCAGAGGTGCTACCTCATTGGCCCGAGAATCGCTCCTGTTTTAGCCACGTATATACCTCAATAGGAATCGTCGCCACCATCCTACTTCATTCTGGAATCTCGACCGCGTACACAGTTGTTAAAGTGATTTTCAGTATCGACAGAGAGTATGCCCATATCCGATCCCGGTCTCTTTAACAACCAAACGTTATTATAACACCGTGGTCATTTCAAAACAGTTGTTTGCACAAAAAATGGACAAACACCTCAAAGTTGTATGATTTCGTAGATCTTATGTTATTCTTAGTGATTTGGGTGATTTATGCAAATATATGAAAAGTAGGGTCTAAACTGTAAAAAGACACGCAGATTTATAGTGGTTCAGCCAGAATATGCCTACGTCCACTTTATATGTTATTTCTCTTCTCTTGTTTTGATTACAAGTACAAAGCTTTGATACAAGTAAAAGAAAGTTGTTTGAAAGTTCTCTCCGTGCTTGAGCTCTCAAAACTTGTCCCCATTATTGTACCCCTGCCCCTCTATTTATAGAGTGAGGCTGGGGGTAGGGGTCCTGGATGTATGTAGCTGCTGGTGGGCCTGGGCTGAGGTGATCTGGCCTGGCAACGTTGGTTCAGCAACACTTTGGTCCGGTGGTGGCTTGGATCCGGTGGTGGCTTCCCCTGCCTCTGGTTCGGCAGTGGATGGAGGTAGCCGGTCCGGTCGTAGATGGTTGGATAGTAGGGACGTAGGTTGGATCGGCAAGCATGGGAGGTAGTTGGTTCGGCAAGCATGGGAGGTAGGTTGGATCGGCAAGCATGGGAGGTAGGTTGGTTCGGCAAGCATGGGAGGTAGGTTGGATCGGCAAGCATGAGAGGTAGGTTGGTTCGGCAAGCATGGGAGGTAGGTTGGATCTGCAAGCATGAGAGGTAGGTTGGATCGGCAAGCATGGGAGGTAGGTTGGTTCGGCAAGCATGGGAGGTAGGTTGGATCGGCAAGCATGGGAGGTAGGTGTTGAGAAATGTACCCAACAATTGCCCCCCAAAGTAGGGCATATTCCCGAATATGGCGTGCTTTGTTTTATGTAGCTTTGTCATCTTTATCTGGTTCTCGGGTACCGAATCAGTTGGTCTGGTCGAGTCTTTTCGTCTATAAGTAGGGACCGTACGCCCTTGTTATTCCCTACCAGCCGAATTAAACTCTCGCCTTTGTCGGACCAAGTCCTTACCTTTTGCCGAATTAAACGTGTTAGCCGAATCAAATTCCTTACTTTCACCGAATCAGGTGAGAACCTTTCTATGTTGGCCGAATGGGTTTTTACCGAATGGACTTGGGGATTCTTAGTGCCGAATGGAGTCATATATCTGTATAACCGGACGAAGTTGGGAATACCGAATGAAACTGATACCGAATGAAACTTAAAAAACTTTCTTGTTTATATCCTCTGTTTTAACAACATGTTTTTTCGACGTTGTAGATAATGTCTCGCAAAGCAGAAACTCGATCGGATAAAAAGAAGTCCCAGGGCGAAGGAGAATCTTCCGTAGTGCCCCCTGCTCAGCCAGGACCGGAACGTCACGGAACTGCCCCCAGATCACAGGTGGACGGGTACGGTCCTCAGGAGCTTTTGGACTCCCCGCCCGATTGCTTTCCCAGCTCCCTCAAGGAGGAGCAACTTGATGTCATCTCCCGTTCTTTCGGAATCGATAGAGCGCGCATGCTGTTGCCAGGGAGAGAAGCTATGCCGTATGACCCTCCCGAAGGGTACTTTGCTTACAGCAGATATCACTGTATGTGTGGGGCCATCCCGCCTCTTAATGCTTGGGTAGCCAGCTTCCTTACATATCTAAAGGTGGCCCCGTTCCAGCTTCAACCCAACTCCTATACTATACTGGTGAGCCTCTTCGTCATCTTCCAGAGGAAGTATGGGCGTGCTCCTTCCAACCGAGAGATCCGGTACTTATATAATCTGAGGGGCTATAAGAAGGGGTCCCCATACATCAGCTTGGAGTCAGCTGTAACCTTCAAGCCGGTCTTGGATCTGTATTCTAAGTATAGCATGTTCAAGAAGGAGTGGTTCTTCATCAGGGACGACTCTGCTTCTATTCGGCATTTCACCTCTGGATGTAAGTCGACGCTTTATTTATAATTTCCATTCTGGTCGCAATGCTTCTTCTCGTACGTTTTCATTTTTGCTAGCGACGGGTGGCTTTGCGGTTGTGGAGACTGATCGCCTGGTTCAGACGGCGGCTGAGATAGAAGCTATCCTCGGGAGAGATAGATCAGCTGCCGACCTGATCAGAAACGCGACCCTTCTGGAGTATAACTTGATCCTTCCTCAGCAGTCAGTAGTCAAGCAGAGGGAAACGGCGGAGGAGAGGGCGGCTGCTCAAGCTAAGGGAGGTGTCACAGTAGAGAGTGGTAAGAGGAAACCTTTCACAAAACCTCCAGCTGTCGGAGGTAAGAAACTTAAGAAGTCGGACGGTCCTTTCCCCAGCAATTGTCCTCTTACCCAGGGGGAGGAAGACGTAGAGGAGGTGAGAGGTGAGGGTGGAGATGATCGGGAAGGTGATGATGGTGGCGATGGCATCAGGGCCTTGCTTCCTTGGCAGGCAGGCGAGATTCAGGAGTGGATGGATGATGCATTCCGTCAGGCTTTTGAGGGGCTGGACGGAGACCCGGCTTTGGTAGAGAAATCCGCGAAAGCTGACAAGGCCGAGACCGGTGCAAGCGTGTCTTCCCAGACTATTCCAGCCAAGGTGGCTCCGACGACTCAAGGTGAACTTTTGACTTCTACAGGATCCATTTATGATAGGGACTTAGGAATATTTTATGATCCGCTCCCGTCCTGGAATGAAATCCAGGACTTATTGCAGTATCCTACTTCTCCCCAGGGTTTGTATAACAGATGTGTTTCCTTTCTTCTTTTAACTTTTAATTTGCCGCGTTTCTCGAATTATGGATCAATGTAAGCTTGTGACACTTGTTCTTCATATCAGGAGTAGGTAAAACGGCCAAGGCCTCAGATCTTCGGCACAGGCTTGAACAATACAAGCTCTCCAAAGCTTCCACCAAGCCGAAGACTCCGACCCACCGTTCCGGGGATGTAGTCGACTACCATCCTCTTCTCGGGGTTATTGAAGAGGGTATTCAGAAGAGAAATAGGAGTCATCCCTTATCCGAACCTTCACTCGGTCCCCAGCCCCCAATTCAGCCCCTTCATGATATCATAGAGGAGGATACTGAGTTCGCACTCTCTCCGCACCTGTCTGAAAATCCTACCGTTACGTAGATTGATCGTCCTGGTTTGGCTCGTAATCCATTTGCGGGTCACCCTGATCTGGATCCAGGTTCCCATGATATTACCTTTGATGAGGTTACCGGTGAGCACCTTCTTCCCCGCAATCCCATGGTACGGGTGCTTGATGAGGCTAAGTCCTTAGATCTCGATTTACTTACCACTCGGGTAATTACCATGGGAGACGAGGCCAAGGCTAATATTGATCGGGTGGCGGAGGATACTAGGAAGTTGATGGGGCATCATGCCCGGCTGGTTAAGGCTGGAGAGGAGATTGGGAGTGCCAACATCCGACTACGATTGATGGTTTCGGATCAGGCCAAACAGCTTGCTGATCAGGCCATTCAGATTTCTCAGCATGAGGCTGCCTCCGGGCGGTTGAGGAAGACTATGGAGGAGGCTAGTAAGGCGGAATTGCGGAAGATGGAGGCTGCTTGCAAGGAGCAGATAAATATGGCCATTGCCACGGTGGACGAGGTTCGGAAAGCGGATCTTGAGCAGATAGAGGAGTTATCCGGGAAACTTGAGGCTGCAGAGCTTTCTCAAGCCAAGTTGAGGGAGGAGATGGAGGCAATGCGGAAATCCCTTCTGGTTGACTGCTCGAGATACTGATCGGAGAGAGATGCCGCCGTTGAAAGGTTGTCGGCTTCCGAGGCCCGGATGAGAGAGTTTGAGGAGAATGAGGGGATGATGGACGAAATGCTTCAGGACATGTACTTCCGACCTGGAAGCAGGGCACCCTATCCTGGATGGATGATTATCCTAGGGTCATGGCTAAGATCTATCTTCGGGCTCTGGAGGAGGCTAAGGCTGATGCAGATAAAGATGGTGGCGTGGCCTTCAGCATGGATGTGGTCACTGCCCAGTTTGCCAAGGAGGAGAAGGTGGCGGTGAAGGAGGGTATGCGGTTGCTTGCTGCTGAGGAGGCAGGTGTGCAAGTAGAGGATGACGACCAGGATGGCCAAAAAGCAAGTGTTGGTAAGTCTTCCTTTTTAGTTTCCCCATTAACTTGGTTGCTTCTCACTAATGAATCCTTTCTCTGTCTGGACAGGTGGGCAACAGGACAAGGAAAAAACTCCAATGCAGCCGGCCCCTTAATTATACCTGGAAAAACTCTTTTTGTGGACTTGACAGGGTTGTAGATGTTAGTCTTAAAACAATAAAGTAGCTTTTAGGTTGTAATATTTTGCTACTTGTAATAAATAGCTCTATTCTTGACGTGTAATTCTTTAACTTAAGCTGATTTTGTCGTCTTCTGAATGTTTGATGCTATTTTGACATGTCGTATGAGAAATATAGCTATGTATATTCTTGTAATTAAATTGTGTTTGATGTCAGGTTCTGGTTTAAAACATAATTTCATGACTTGCAATGTTAGCGTGTGGTGTGAACAAATTATAGTCATGTATTTGTACACAAAAGAAGAAAATACCGCCTTTCATGTTCTAATCGTAGATGGCAGTTTTGAATATCTTGTATGACCGAGCATGGAACGCAGTTGAATGCCCTGCCATCTAATTGTGAGTCCCTACACCCATTGGCGAGTATCTCCTACTCTGTATCCTGTACTTTAGGGATTGTTATAGAGGATAGGAGGAAAGCTTTTTAAGTAAAATTGAAATATGTGAAATAGTAAAACTTCCAAACACGGAAGGCCTTCGATGTGCTTAAGTTCGTGGCAAACGTGCTTTGTAGTCACTTTCCCTAGCTGTGGGTCTTGGAGACATTTGTCACCCATCTTACGCCTCTGCGGGGAGTTAATTCTTTTTTACCACAGCCGCACTTAAGACACATCGGAGCCGAGATCGCGCAAAGTAACTACCCGGGCCATTATGGCCCGTAATCGTGGGTATTATTCGATTTACTGTGGCCGGCTAGCGTGGGTGTCGATCGTCAACTGTGAACTGCCCATGGCTGGCCACACCTTATGTTGGGGCTTATAGTCGGTTCACAGTTGCCGGCGAGCCGAACGCCGTAATGAGCTGCCTCGGCTATAGTCGGCCTTCTCGGTGGCTTATAATCGGCTCATTACAGTTGGCTTTAAGGGCCGTCGCGAGCAACGAGTTAACCCACAGCAGAGGGATGCCGGAGCAAAAGTGTCTCATTGGCGAGGGCATAGATTCGCGTAGTACCTGTTAGGTCTTGTCCAGGTGAAGTTGCGCTGTGGAGTGCATCGAGTGAAAATGTTACATGCATAGGATTTTGTTCAACAGAAAAGGATAATGTTAACAAGCAGCCAAGATATAAAGGAACTAGTTAAAAAAGAGACATGGTTTTTTAAAGTGGTTCGGCATGAAAAGGCCTACGTCCACTGATTCTCTTTGTTAATTCACTTCATATGGGCAGTACAAGTTAAGAAAAGTATCAACGGAGGTGCTGGATGTTCCATGCCCTCTGGAACACCTCTCCGTCCACTGTTGACAAAATATAAGCTCCATTGTGGAGATCTTTATGAATTACATATGGCCCATCCCAGATTGGGTCTAGTGCTCCGGGGCAAGGGAAGATTCGCTTGAGGACAAGATCCCCTTCTTGTATGGTACGATGCTTGACTTTGGAGTTGTATTGTGCCGCTACTTTTTGTTTGTGGGCTGCTGCTTTAAGGATTGCATCATTTCTTCTCTCCTCAACTAGATCCAAAGACATGTGAAGGAGTTCTTCGTTCTCTTCTGGGTTATAGTGGATCCTACGGTGGGAAGGCACAATGGTTTCAACTGGGAGCATAGCCTCCGATCCGTATGCCAAAGAGAAAGGAGTGTGCCCCGTCGATGTTCTGAAAGATGTGCGATAGGCCCATAGTGCCGTAGGAAGTTCATCCACCCAAGCGCCCTTTGACTTTTCGAGCTTATTTTTGATTAGAGTTTTCAGAATTTTGTTGACGGCTTCGACTTGTCTGTTTGCCTAGGGATACGCTACGGATGAGAAGCTTTTGTGAATTCCGTGCTCTTGGCACCAGTTGGCGAATTCCTCACTGTCAAACTGAAGCCCATTGTCTGATATGATTTTGAGTGGGACTCCGTACCTGCACATGACATTTTTGATCAAAAAGTTAATAACTTTTGCTGAAGATACTTTATTCAGGGGTTCCGCTTCCACCCATTTGGTGAAATAGTCGACTGCCACTATAACATATTTGGCCCCGCCTCGGCCCATTGGTATCTCGCCGATTAAGTCAATTCCCCATATTGCGAAGTGCCAAGGGTTGGTCATTTGAGTAATCTCAGTTGTTGGTAGCCGCGGGATCTTAGCAAACTTCTGGCATCTATCACACTTTTTGACAAAATCTAAGGCGTCCTTGCTTAAGGTGGGCCAGAAATATCCATACCGGAGTATCTTTTTTGCTAATGTTTGCCCTCCGGTGTGATCTCCGCAGCTTCCCTGATGGATGTTAGATAAGATTTCCTTGGCTTCCCTCCCAGCGACACACCTTAATAACGGGTTAGAGAATCCGCGCCGATAGAGGACGTCTTCTTGTATTGTGTAGCGGGATGCTTTCCCCAAGATTTTCTTGACTTCGTTACGCCCGTTGGGTAGCGTGCCGCTTTGTAGGTAGTCTCGGATGGGAGTCATCCAAGTTGCTTCTTCGGTTGTAGCTATCAGATTCACTTGCTCAAAACTTGGGGCCAGTTGCTTCGAGATGGTTACTGCCCCGAAGATGGCGATGTCTCTCACACTTGCTTGCTTCGCCAATTCGTCGGCCTCTTGGTTATCTTCCCGAGGGATGTGTTTGACTAGGTAGTGGTCCAATCGGCTGAGAAGTAACTTGGTCTTTTTTAGATATGCTATGAGTCGTTCTTCTCGAGCTTGGAATTCTCCTAGTATCTGGTTAACAATAAGTTGAGAATCGCTATGAAGACACAAAGAATGGGCTCCGATTTCTATGGCAAGTTCTAATCCAGCTATCACCGCTTCATACTCTGCATCGTTGTTGGTGGCAGCGAACTCCAACCTTATAGCATAGTGCAGCTTATTCCCCCTGGGAGTGATTATTACCACACCTGCCCCCGAGCCTTGTTCGTTCGATGCGCCATACACAAAGAGATTCCACTTGATGTCTTTTGCTATTTCCAATTGCTCCTTATCTTCGTTGGTAGTGAATTCTGCAATGAAATCAGCCATGGCTTGTCCCTTGATGGCGGTGCGAGGGTGATAGGTGATATCATACTGACTTAGTTCAATGCACCATTTAAGTAGTCGCCCAGAAGTGTCGGGACGATGGAGTACCTGCCTCAGTGGTTGATCGGTCAGAACTTTGATGGAATGGGACTGGAAGTAGTGATGCAATTTCTGTGATGTGATTAGTAAACAGTATGCTAGCTTCTCGAGTTTAGGATATCTGACTTCTGCCCCAGTAAACCTCTTGCTGACGAAGTAAACTGGCCGCTGCATGCGGTTGTCTTCCCTTACCAAGGCAGCGCTTAGGGCGTGAGATGACACAGCAAGGTATAGGTATAATTCTTCGCCTTCGCTTGGAGTCGAGAGTACCGGTGGTTTCTGGAGGTGTTCGATTAAGTTAAGGAAAGCGGTTAAGCATTCGTCAGTCCATTCAAACTTTCCTTTGTCTTTCTTTAGAACTTCGAAAAAGGGAACGCATTTGTCTGTTGCCTTGGAGATGAATCGGCTTAGGGCGGCCACTTTTCCATTCAAACTTTGCATTTCCTTCCGAGTGGAAGGTATCTTGATATCCCTTAGCGCTCGGTCTTGTTCAGGGTTTGCTTCAATCCCTCTGGCATGTACGATGAATCCTAAGAACTTTCCTGATGACACTCCGAAGGAGCACTTTAGTGGATTCAACTTCATTCCATACTGTCGAAGTACCTGGAACATCTCGCCTAGGTGGCTTACGTGATCTTTGGCTTTCCTTGACTTTACCAGCATGTCATCCACATATACTTCCATAGTTTGTCCTATTAGCCCTGCAAACATCTTATTGACGAGGCGCTGGTAGGTGGCTCCTGCATTTTTAAGTCCGAAAGGCATTACCTTATAGCAGTATAAACCCCGGTCGGTGATGAAACTAGTGTGGTCTTGGTCGGGAGCATGCATAGGAATTTGGTTATATCCTGAGTATGCGTCCATAAAAGATAGGAGCTCATGCCCGGCTGTGCTGTCTACAAGTTGGTCGATTCGGGGAAGTGGGAAGCAATCCTTTGGGCAGGTGTCGTTTAGGTTGGAAAAGTCAATGCAAGTTCGCCACTTCCCATTAGCCTTCTTTACCAGTACCGGGTTGGCGATCCATTCCGGGTAGATAGCTTCTCGTATGAAGTCATTGGCGAGTAGATTCTTTACTTCTTCATCGAGGGCTGCTGATCGTTCGGCCCCCATACTTCTCTTTCTTTGTTTTACGGGCGCCTTGGTAGGATCAATGTTTAATACGTGGCATGCTACGTCGGGGGAGATTCCGGTCATGTCAGCGTGTGACCATGCGAATACATCTAAGTTATGGCGGAGAAAATCGATGAGTTGTTCCTTCAATTCGGCTTTTAGTTGGGACCCAATTTTCAATAGTCTACTTGAGTCGTGCTTGTCTACAGATATATCTTATATGCATGCAACTGGACAGCAATCTATATATAAAATAAACTATGATAAATCTTTACATTGAAACATACCAAACAAATATATATCTCATATATATACTTTAAACAAATTGCTATATACTTTAAAAATTTACAAGCTACAGCATATAACTACATATACAACCTGCAGCTTGAAATATAACTATTATGTTCAAATCTAATATATTATAACCTAAGGCAGTACTTATATATAAACCAACGCATAGGAACTAATATGTATATTAAGATACATATAACTTTTATATTGAAAACGTATAAAAATATATACAGTAGACATATATACCACTTCTTTTGTAATATAATAGTTATTGTAAACAAAATAAAACACCAGACTCTCAAATTTCTAACATAACCATATATATACTCGAACCAATGTAAAACATATATTTATATTAGTCAAACAGATAATTATAAAACTATCATGGGCTTAGAACCGATAAATATATATATATATATATATATATAACTTATTATAAAACCGCAAACTATACATACAGTACACCTATATTTGATATCTACCTATATATATAATTTATGTTTTAAAATCTTTATACTTTTTAAAATCAAATGTCTACCTATATAATATATTAAAGTACATACGTATGCAAACATCTATTCAAACTAGCATATATATATAAGCCTATAACATACTTTATCTTATTGTATACACAAGCTTGTAATATAATATATATAACTTTCTTATATAGTATATATATAAATCGACATACCAAAGAAAAACTGCACACGGCCAGTGCAAAGTAATGAAGACGGGTGGTCGGAAGGTAACGGGTAAGAAATGATGAGGAAAGGGCACTGAGGCCTCGGGTCTGGGCAAGGTGGATCTCGGCCTGGGCTGCGGGGAGGGGCTGCTCATGGTAGTTGGGTTAGCTGTGGCAGAGGGTGGATCTAGTATGGGGTGGAGCCGAGGCGAGCAAGGCCGAGGTTGTTTTGGCTTTATCCGGTGATTTTTTTTTCTTTTTTTTCTAACCATGGCCGACATACAGGAGAGTAGAGAGAGGAGAGAAAATGTATTTGAGAGGAGAGGTGAAAGCTTCAGAAGAAATAAGCACAGAGAAAAATATGAATAGGAAGTGTACGTTTTAAAATGTTTAATATATCTGTTATATACAAATTACTTCTTTTCAAATAGAACAATTAAATGGAGGAGCACGAACAGGCATAATTTGCGACGTGCCTTCCAAGTAAAATAAAGCAAATGAAATTTGAATAGTTACGGGTCCGAGGCAGAAAACAATTATATAGCACATATATATTGTTGTTCAACTATTACTATCATATTGTTATGGCCAGCGGTTCAAATTTTGAAAAGGAAGGAAATTCCAAAAGTCACAAGTTTTGGAACCAATACGATGCACGGTTTAAATTGTTTCCGTCGCGTACCGAACCTCAAAACACAGAATTGAATACGCCGCAGAGATCAGCACGACGAGACGATCAAAACGGTATACAGATATTAGTGGTACGGTCATCCTATCAAAAGTCGATATCGGTACTGAAAATGCTGCAAATTTGTTGAAAATAAGGTAGATGGAGAAATAGCAGTCCAAATCTGAAGATGATTTACAAATTTATTGTGTAAAAATATTTAGGTTTGGAAAACATTTTATCATCATCAATTTTTAACTAATTTGAATTTAAATAAAATTACACAATAAAATAAACTTCCATATTATCAAATGAAAATTTACCATTTACTATATTTAAATAGACGTACTCCAAATTTCAATTTTTTTTATTTCAAATTTTTATTATTTGAAATTTCACAAAATTCCAGTTAATTACGTTATTAAAACTATTAAAATTTACGGGTTGTTACAATTTGAGTGCAAAAACTATGGCAGCAACCTCCAAATCATGGGTAGGGTAGTTCTTCTCATATGTCCTCAACTGCCTTATACCATAACATACCACCCTCCCTTCTTGCATCAACACTGCTCCCGCCACGTCCTTCTTCATGCCATTCCAATAGAACATCCTCTTCATATCCTGATACATTTTGTCACCACCCGGATGAATAGTCATACGGGAATGGTGTGCCTCCTCCAAAACCGCTCTTAACAAATCATTGGCGCGAGGAACACAAAGCCTCCCATCTCTCCTAAGCCACCCTTTGCTATCAATGGAATAACGTTGGAGATGCCTAGAGACCTCTCCTCGGCTAATCCTATCCATCACATCCATAAGCTCTGAATCCTCTCGCTACTTCGAGCCAATCTGATCCATTAGGGTAGGCCTCACCTCTAATGCCGCTAACAATCCTGGAGTAATGTCCGTAGAGGGCTTAAAATCAAAAGTAGAGAAAACTCCAAGCTGCTCCACTCTATTTACAAATGACTAAGGGTTGCTTTCTTTCTACTCAATGCATCCGCAACCACATTACTCTTGCCAGGAGTCTAAGCTATCTCAAAATCGTACGAGGCTAAAAACTCCATCCATCTTTGTTGCCTCAAGTTCAATTACTTTTGTGAGAATAGGTACTTCAGTGACTTATGGCCGGTGAAAAGCTCGAACCTCTCTCCAAGCAAATAGTGCCTCCAAGACTTGAGTGCAAAAACTATGGCAGCCAACTCCAAATCATTGGTATGGTAGTTCTTCTCATGCGTCCTCAACTGCCTACTGCAATAACATACCACCCTCCCTTCTTGCATCAACACTGCTCCTAAGCCTGTCCCACATGCATCAGTGTATACGGTAAAAGGCTTAGCTCCATCGGGTAGTACTAACACTGGTGCACTAGTAAGGGCTCTCATAAGCTTTATGAAGTAATCCTCACAATCCACATCCCACACAAAAGCTTTATTCTTCTTAGTAAGGCGCGTGAGTGGTGCCGAAATCTTGGCAAAGTCTCTAACGAACTTCCTATAATAGCCAGCCAATCCTAGGAAGTTCCTAACCTTGGTGACGTTCTTGGGGACCTTCCCATCTTGTACTACAATAACCTTGGTAGGGTCAACAGCCAAACCTTCCTTCGAAACCACGTGCCCCAAGAAACGTACCTCCTCTCTCCAAAAGTGACACTTCGAAAACTTAGCTCTCAAATGGTGATTACGAAGTGTGCGAAGAACTTCCTCTAAATGAACAACATGCTCCTCCATATTCTTAGAAAATACCAAGATGTCATCCATGAATACCACTAGGAATTTATTTAGGACTTCTCCAAAGATGCGGCTCATTAAATCAACAAAGTAGGCTAGGGCATTGGTTAGCCCAAAAGGCATAACCAACCACTCATAAAGTCTGTTTGGAGTCCTAAACATAGTCTTATCTATGCTGCAATCGGCGACTCTAAGCAGATGGAATCCCATGGCAAAATCAAGCTGGGAGAATACCGAAGAACCAACTAACTGGTCAAAAAGATCATCAATCCTAGGGAGTGGATATCGGTTCTTCTTTGTGAGCTTATTTAATTCTCTATAATCAATGCAAAGTCGAAGAGAACCATCCGCCTTAGTAGCGAAGACGACTAGTGCTCCCCATTCTGATATGCTCCTTCTTATGAATCCCTTCTCCATATGCTCACGAATTAGCTTGCTCAATTCCTTCCTCTCCCTAGGTGCCATGTGCCTCATTGGTAATGCTATTGGCTTAGCATTCTCGGTCAAATAAATCCTGAATTCAATCTCTCTTTTAGGGGGTAGTCCCCTAACCTCCTCAAAGACGTCCGAAAATTTTCCGACGACAGGAACCGAATCAAGCTCTGCTAAAGATGAATCGAGGGAATAGAGAAAACTCAACATGACTGACCCTTTCGGGTCGTAAGATACCTCGAGAGTCCTACCACTGCATGTCTCTAATCTAACGACTCTCCTCTCGCAGTCTAATATAGCTCCATATGTGGATAGCTAATCCATAACCAAGATCATCCCATACCTCGAGAATCCCAAAACATAGGCGTCACAGTCAAATTCTACGCCTAGGATATAAATTTTCAAACCCCTGCAAACCATAAAAAAGTGTGCCGATCCACCTATGGGGTTCGAAACAATAATGGGGTCTACTACTAAAGAAATGTCTAAGTGCAAACAATCCACAAGAGAACTAGAGATAAAAGAGTGTGATGCTCCAGAATCGAATAAAGTCCGAATGGAAAATCATATATAGAATTCAAACCTTTAACTGTGACTTTCCTACCTCTATTTGGAATGCTTCCCGAAGGTGCTACATCTAATGCCTGGATCTGCGCGACTGGTGCACTAGTCCTCTGCCCTGCTCTCTAGGGATAATTCCTACTGAAGTGACCAGGCTGTCCGCAATTGAAGCACTTTCCCTTCATCTTATCCCTTCTGCAATCCTTGGCGGCATGTCCAACAATCCCAAAGTTACCGCGCTTCAAGCCTTTCTTAATCTGCTTCTGAGGGCCATCACCTTTCTTCTTCTGCTTATTTTTTTTCCACCACTTCTTCTTTGAACCTTCTGACTTAACCACTTCTTTAGACTCTCCTTCCTTGACTGTATCTAACATAAGCATCATCTCATCCAAAGACTCATAAGTAGCTCCCACTAGTACGTGACTCAACAATAATCCCTGAAGGGGTTGATTCAATCCCTTCGCAAACTTCATAGCTTTCTTGTACGGCGTATTCACAATTCCATACCAAATCGTGACAATTCATTGAACTGATTGATGTTTTCCTTAACAGACAAACTCCCTTGCTTTAAATTGATAAACCTCTCCAGCTAAACACTTTCTTCTACTTGAGATAGAAACTTCCTCTCAAACCTCTTCCTAAATCCATTCCAACCGACTTCTTTTCCTTCCAACTTAACAACCTCCTACCAATAAGAAGCCTCATCTTTCAGCTGCCAAGAGGCTAGCTGAACCCGTTGCTGGTCCAATCCCAATAAACCAAATATCGTCTCGGTGTTCCTAAGCCAAGCTCTCGCCTCCACAAAAGTCTCCTTGCAAGAAAAAGTCTTTCCACCCAAACTCGCAAAATCCTTACATAGCTTAGAGAAATTGATGGCGGTAGGTGAGTTGATGGGGTTCCCATCCGCTGGTGCAGAATTGGGTGTTGGCCCGTGCACCTCTGGAGTCGTGGCTTGTAAGTGCCTACGAAACCAGGTTGGGACTGGAATGCCCTCGGGAAGGTTCGGGGCATCAGCCATTCTACGAAAAGAAAAGATAGTTTAGGAAAGAGTCAAAGGGAGATTGAACTGGACTCATGAGGGGATTTTTATAAAAACTCTTTTCTACTTAAAAACATTTCTAGGAGTTCTTTTCTGAAAATTACTTTTTAAAACAAGTTATTTTGGAAAATACTTTACTTTTAAAATATATTTTTAGGGATCCTGTAACCTTAGGCTCTGATACCAAGTGAAACATCCCATACCCCTTAATATACCGAAATGACACATTAAAAGGCATGGTGCGTTGTAGGTATAACCGAAACTAACAGAGACTAAGATTCACAAGAAAAAAAGGTAAAAACAGCGGAAACTAAAATAATAACTTATTTAAAACAAAACTTCATAATTGTTTCATAAATCAAATAAGCCAAATACCAAATACACATACATGTCTCAAAACCCAAGATGTCTCATAAAAACTCATAGTCTCAAAAATCAGAGTACATAATATCCCTCATAATAAGCCGGTACACAAAAAGAGCTAATGCTAGAATAAAATAAATACATGGTAGAAATCTTCTCTAAGAACCCTCCAAGTAACCGCGATATACTGTCTTCTCCTTTATTGCCTATGGGGGGGAAAGGGGAATATAGAGGAGTGGGTCAGACTAAAAGTCTGGTGAATGATAGTAACTACTAGAATCTTTAAGCAAAGTAAAAGTAATAGACTTTACAATAGTTCTAGTATATAAAAGGAAATAGAAAAGAGAGAACTGAAAATACAAATAAAGTATTGTTCAATTAGTAAGATAGGTTAACTTCGATTGTTTGCACTTGTCCTTGATAGCTGCTTTGATTAGGCTGAATTCCTAATTCTACCCTTTGATCGGCCTGCTACTCCATAGAATCTACTGTGGACTAGACATTTCCCTACACAGTAGACTTTGGTGTCTACGAAGACACACTTACTAAGCGCTTGGAACTCATAGCGATTACTGAGCACCGAAATGGAAGTCGCACGCGTAACTGCCACTATGCCCATGCTACCTGTTGCTCCCTCTTTTGACCTTTTATTTACCCTAGCCAGCATAAGCGTGCCCCTAGCCTCACTTCAGGATTATGTTAAGCGCCTCGTCTCACTTCAGGATTATGTGAAACACTGTGTCCATAGAAAAATAGGGGAAATGCTGCCGGTACTGGTCCTATTAAACAAAAATCTAGTTGTGCCCCTTGTTCAAATCCCTTTGATTTGAACTACCACAGATTGACCGTTTACTACATTATAAGCATAAGTGTACCCGTCGCCTCACTTCAGGATTACATGAAGCACCCCGTCTCCACTTTAGGATTATGTGAAACACCGTAACCGTAGAAATATTAGAGGAATGCTATTTGGTATAGGTCCTACTCTTATCTTTGCTTATTAACTTAGATAAATTATTTAAATAATCCTTATTTTTTTATCAATTACTATTATTGCTTATTAATTATCCTAAGTCTTAAAATAAGCGCCATAGTTTCCATAGTTTACCATAGTTTCCATAGTTTATCAATTTATAACTTACGTTATAATCATGCTTATTACTTAACACAATGTCTAAGTGTGAAAATAAGCTTCTTTCTTCTTTTATTCTTTTTAGTTATAATTCTAAGTTATAACTAGGCTAATCCTCTTAATTTAGTCCAATTAATATCATAGTTAGGCAAAATTTCGGTCCTATTCCAATTATATTACAGTCTTTGTGATTTACATCTCATATTCCATTATCTTAGATTTCTTATAATTTAATCCAATTTCACGTTAATTCTATTCTAATCCATACGCGAAGAAGAAGAAGAAGGAGAAATAAAAGAAAATTGAAAATAGAATGAAATCCAAGGCGTGGGAAGAAGATGTAAATAATGCATAAATAACAGTAAATAAATTAAAATACTGTAAATAAACTATAATTAAATGGGAAAATCTATAATTAACAAAAATAAACTAAAATTATCTGAAAAGAATAGCCAGAAGGAATAGACTGAAAATAATTCTAAAAACTGTATAAACTACTAAAAAGGTTACTCCAAAAACCGTAGTTAAACTATAACTATTGGAAACCCTATTATTTTAAATTACTTAAAGAAATTTGAAATAATTACAATCACTCACCTCTGGTCCTTAGCTCTTCCCTTTAGGCCTTCACGGATCCACTTGGGGGTATTAAAATATTTTTATTAAAAAGATTCTCTCCTTGGAAAATTATTCCTTTTAGGGTCCTTCCTGAAAAGGTGAACCCAAGCGGAGAAAATCTAGAATGAGAAAAAGTGTTAGGCCTAGGGCTCTATTTATAGGGGTAGAAGTGGATCTCAGACCATTGGATTTGGGGATTGAATAGGATGCAGCCACATCATAGGCTGAATAGGGGCCATCGGATGCAAGAATAGAAGGACCAGATGAAGCCAAATAATGCAAATTACGTGTTCAACTTTGAACAAACGAACGCTCGTTCGTTCATTAAAATAGACTGGCGGGTCGACCCGGCGGTCGACCGCCCTTTTGCCCAGGTCGACTTGGCTTTATAATTTTTTTCTTTTTTGTTCCTTGCTCATATTAACTCGGATTCTGATGTTCTATATATGGAAATTGACCCGAAAATTACCAAGGACACAATGGTGCGTTATTTAATTAATTAAAGATTTAATTATTACGGGTTAAATTTCGGGTTATTACACTACCAAAGAGACCTATCGAGAGCCACAACTAATTTGTGGACTCCCCTAAAAACCAACACCTCAAAAGAAGTTGGCATGTAGGTCCTGTCGCAACAGCCGTTCGTACAACACAACAATATATGACCTACTCTAGATTGGCATCACAGTCTCTCTCCACCCATGCTCTAGAACCGTATCTTCGTCTCATTGGTATAATGAATTCCATCACTAGTTAGTTAATCATTGACAAGGGCAAATAAACTACAAAGCTATTTTAATATAAGTTTAACATACCTAAATCATTATTTTAGTCTTACAACTTACTTTAAAGGTCATGTTTTTAACATCTGATTAGTACTAAAATATGTAAAGATATTTCTATCACAGATATATCAAAAAAAATTAGGTTAACTAATTTATAACCATGTTATAAATTAATATCAACTCCATCTAACTTTACCCAATACGAATAGAACACAATATTTATATGTAACGACTCAGAATTTAATCACTATTTAAATGAATAGTTAATTATATTTATAAATAATTAATAAATGGATTTTTATTAACAAATAAAACTATTTTATATAATAACTAATGATGATAAAATCGTTTTCAAAATTTGTTCACCAATATATATAGTTCTTAGAGAAATAGAAAATGTGACCGGAAATTATTTTCCGAAATATCGATTTTCATTGGCTAAAAGTTAATTAAAATGTAATAGCACTATCTTAAACACATATGCACACACTACAAACTATTTATACATTATGAATACATGTGTATAAGTGCATTTATATGCCTTTCTTTAAAATGTATATATATAAGAATAAAATAAAATATTTTATATAGAAAAGTATATATGTATATATACATACACATACATATAAAACTCTCTTTTTCAACACAAGTACATATGATATGGTTTGAATAGTGCAAGAGGAGGGGTTGCTAGAGAGGATGAAAATGAAGGGGGGAGGGGTGCATGCATACATATATATTAAAATTTAAATACTTATATAACTTTTAGATAATTTTCCTAAGCCTATATATACCCCTTTATCTTTATGTTATCATTTTTACAATCTCCTTCTTCATTTCAAAATCCTAAGAAGCTTAAGCAAACACATCCATGGCTTTCTTTCTTAAATTCTAAGATAAGAAAAAAATCATTTCTTCCACATAAAACATTTCCAATTCTTGCTAAACCATTTCTACATCTTCTACAACACTCTTCTTCCAAGTTGCAACCCACAAATTTCCAAAATCCATCATGGCAATATCCTACAAGGCCTAGGCCAAGCCCAAAACCCCTTTAGGCCGAGCCAAAGTTCACTTGGCCGAGCCATTTCAAGCGTTCGTACACCAAAGTTTCTGGTTTTGCAAATTTCTAAAGTATTTTCAAGTTTTCTCAAAAGTTTATCTTGAATTTAAAAAGTTTCGGTGAGTTAAACTTTTGTTTTTGGAAAAGAAATTAGCTTGATTTTGATGAATTATATGTTTTGAAATTATAGTGGTTGTTGTGTTGAATTATCATGTTGTTTTGATAACATATGGTTGTGTCTGAGCTTAGATTTGTGATTTGGTGGTTGAATAATTTGTTTGGATATAGATATGTGATTGGTTGATTATTATATGATGGTAGTTTGTCTGTGAAACAAATCCTAGTGTATGTGATGTAAATGTGGTGAAGCTAGCACCTTGAAAGGTCACAAAGGACTTGAGATCAAATTTGGAAACAAAAGCGTGTTTCTAGTCTTTGAATTTAGTAAATGTTTTCCAAGTTTTCACCTTTGCTTTAAGTTTTCAAAACTTTTCCATTTATGCTTTGAAATATGTTATAGCTAGAGTTAAAGTGAAGTTTTCACCTAGAAATCAATTTTAGCAAACTGCACTCAGAGCGATAGTCGCTATGTATGTAGGTTAGGAAATTTCGCGATTTCAAATTTTAAAGTTTATTCTTTTGGATTGTTTTTGAAAGCTCGTTTCGAAATAATCACGTAAGTCAAAAGTTTAAGTTTTAATTTTTCAATAATTTATTTAATTAATTTATTAATTAGGGTAATTATTATTTATTTAATTAATTAAGTAATTAGGTTAAGTAATAGAGTTTAAGAAATTATTAACTAAGTGAATTATTTTTAATTAAGTAAGTTTTAAATAATGATTAATTATGATAAAAGAAAATTAATTTTTATTTAATCAAGTTTTTTTTAATTAATTATTTAATTAGATTTAATTACTTAATTAAATCTAATTAAGTATTTCATGCAGTGTTGTTGATG
This sequence comes from Allium fistulosum, assembly GCA_030737815.1. Taxonomy (NCBI): domain Eukaryota; kingdom Viridiplantae; phylum Streptophyta; class Magnoliopsida; order Asparagales; family Amaryllidaceae; genus Allium; species Allium fistulosum. The sequence goes on along the minus strand of CM060908.1, from coordinate 75,197,474 downwards.
TTGTTGAAGCTTCCGATATCGGTATTACTATCTAGAGGGAGGAGTTTAGTGTCTTTGATCCTTTACTCTTAGACCCTTCTTTATTGCATTATAGTGTGGATTCTCATTCTCTGAAAATAAATGACGCGGTTATGGATTGTAAGTTTGCTGATTTTTCTATGGGTGATTCTGGTTCTGTTGTTTATCTAGGTGAATCGAACAAGGAATATGTTTGTGTTCATAATAAAAGATCCAGAGCAAAATCTGGTGAGGTGGAGTGTTTCGAGTTATCCATTGCTAATAGATTTGATTGTCTTAAATCTATGGAAGATTTTGGTTTGAATTCTGATATGATTGAAGATGTTAGCAGAATTGAAATCCAAACTCAGGTTTGCAATGTTTCTTCTATAAGTCAATTGGAGAAATTTGTGGGGAGAAATGTTGATGTGGTGGTTGAGAATAGAGTAAGACTTGCTAAGAGTAAACAGTTAATGGATGCTCATGTCTCCGTTGACTGGACTGTTTCATATTGATGTTTAGATAATGATAGTGTGCATGGTGTTGCTAGTGTTCTTTGTGATTCACACAAGGCTAGTGATTCTCTTATTGATGCTCATAAATCCAGTATTATGAGTGTGCATGGTGATGTTACACACAAGAATAATGATACTCCAGTTGATGAGATGCACAGGGTTAATGATGGAATATCAAACTACTTTGTTATCTATGGTGACAATTTATGTGATGTGGTTGGGGATATTAAAGAAGCGGCTGATAGTTGGTTGTCTATTTCTGATGCTTTGTTGGATGGGGTTGGTTTGCTAGAGAGTTATGATGTTGATATTTGTGGCGATCAATTATGTGAGGAGGTTGGGGTTATTGATGATTTGGTTGGGATAAGTCTGTCAGTCTCTGATGTTGTGGAGATGCAGCCAGAGGTTGTGGGTTTGCTGAAAGATGATGTTAATCTTGTTGTGGCTTTTGACATCCTTCATTCTATCGATGGTTTTGGTGATCTAGTTGTTGGGGATGTGAGTAGTTTTCCTATTTCAGGTGTTGGGAAATCTCGGTCGGAGGTAGTAGGGGCATAGATCAAGGTTGATAGTCGTATCATGGCTACTGACACCACTTTTGCAGTGAGTAACGTTGATGTTAACACAGAGAGCGGAGAGGTGGTCAGTATTGTGATTCAGCGTGCATCATGCACATCAAGTGCAGGTTCTAGTGTTTGTAATATTGGTAGCATATCTGCATCTTTTTCTTCATCGACTAGGAGAGGTAGGCGTAGGAAATCTGTTGTTGTCAGCGGCGTTATTCGTCGTAGCGCCAGGGTCCATAACATCCATTCTTCGTTTTTGAGTGAGTCTCCTGATTCAAGCGCTATAAGTGGCACTATTAATTCAGGCTTCTGTTTTAGGCAGTACTTATTCTTCATATGCTTTAGGTAGTTTACCCTCTAGCGAGTTTTGTCAGTTAGCTAGGGATACTACTTCTGTTTTTACTAACGACGAGCTAGATATTGCCTACATTAAGAGTAGGGAATTAGAGAGGGCTAGATCATCTGGACCATGAGGATTATTAGCTGGAATATTAGGGTTCTGCATGATTTAAATAAATGCGATAAAATTAGAACATTTTTTAAAGATTATTTTATTGATATTGTTCTTTTACAAGAAACAAAAATAGATTGTCCTGATATCCGCTTTTATAGAAGATTAGGTGGTTATAATTTTAGACATTGGATATGTTTACCTTTTATTGGTGCTTCTGAAGGTTTACTAATAGGGTGGCGTGATAATTCTTTTAAACTTCTTCAAACTATTACTAAGCAATAATCTTTACATATTATTCTCATTAACCTTAGTGATAACTCTTTATTAAATATATCTGATGTTTATGGACCAAATTCGAAAATTGGTCGTCGAGTTCTATGGAATGAATGTCTAGAATTTAGATCGTTCGCTCCTAGATCTTGGATTATGGGTGGGGACTTCAATGTTACGCTTTTTTTAGGGAAGCGTTCACCCCGGGAAGGGGATTTCTCTTCTATGGAAGAATTTGACAAATTTATTATCGATTCCAATTTGATTGAATTGCCTCTAACTAATAGAGATTTCACTTGGAGTAATACTAGGGAGTCCCCTTCTATGGCTCTTCTGGATAGATTTTTCATCAGTGACGAAACTGAGGATAGATTTCCTATTTGTAGAGTCTCTAGTTTACCGTATACAAATTCTGATCACTGCCCTATCAGCCTTACGTGTGATCAACACAATATTGTTAAAAAACTTTTAAATTTGAAAAAATGTGTTTATTAGAATCTAATTTCCCTATTCTAATTAAAAATAAATGGACATCAAAGAATTTTTATAATACCAGAAATTTGGATAACTCTGGAAAAAAAATTGTTTTAAAACTTAGGGATCTTAGGATTTTTCTTAATAATTGGAGCAAGAATGTATTTGGCAGTATTAAAATTAAAAAGGAAAATTTACTTTCCGAAATGCTTAAAATTAACAAGATAGAAGAAACTAGACAACTAAATATTGGAGATCGTAATGTTCTTGCTAATTTAAAAGAGGAGCTTAATTCAATTCTAGAAAAAGGAGAGGTTATGTGGAAACAAAGATCTAGAATTCAATGGACTAATAAAGGTGATAATAATATAATTTTTTTTCTTCATAATATAGCTAATGGTAGAAAACGTAGCAACACGATAAATTCCATTTTTGTGAATAATGTTGAATTGGTTGATCAAAGGGATCTAAATAAGGCATTTACTAATTACTATATGGATTTTTGGTAATTAAAATAAGCATAGAATAAACGTTAGATGGAATGTGCTATATCCTATTGAATCTAGAATTAACCTTACTGACTTTGATAATCCTTTTTCCGAAGAGGAGATTTTGAAGGCAATTAACAATATGCCTAGTGATAAAGCCTCAGGCCCTGATGGTTTTCCTATTTTATTTTACAAAATATTTTGGGATGTTTTAAATTTTGATTTAATTAGCATGTTTATTGAACTTTATAATGGGAAATTACAATTAGGAAGATTTAATTTTGCAAACGTCATTTTATTACATAAAAAAATTGGTGCTAACAATTTCAAAGACTTTAGACCAATTTCTTTAATCAATTGTTCTATTAAAATTATTTCAAAAGTTTTAGCAAATAGACTTAGTACAAGAATGAATGATCTGATTGCTTGTTCACAAACTGTTTTCATTCAGGGTAGAAATATCACAGATGGAGTGGCTATTGTTCAAGATTGTTGTAACAATAACATTACTTGTGCGCTTCTAAAATTGGACTTTGTGAAAGCTTCTGACTTGGTAGATTGGGATTTTCTTATTGATATGATACTGGCTAGAGGTTTTAGTCATAAATGGATTAGTTGAATTATGACTTTGCTTAAAAATAATAATTTTAGTATGATGGTTAACGGGATTTTAGGCAATAAAATTCAATCTAAACATGGTTTAAGACAGGGTGATCCTTTATCGCCTCTCTTGTTTAACTTTGTTGCTGATGTTTTCGCTATGATAATTAAAAAAGTTGTTGGTAATGGATCATTAGGGTGTATTGATAGTGAAACATCGCGTAATGGTCTCTCTGTTCTTCAATTTGCGAATGATACCTTATTATTTACTTCTCATTTACCTAATCACATTTTACCCTTAAATTTATTTTATACAGCTTTTAGCTACTTTCAGGACTTAAAATTAATTTTAATAAAAGTTTGGTTTTAGTATTAAATAATGCTAATAAGGTTGAATGTTTAGTAGTTAATATGCTTGATTGTAAAACCATGAATTTTCTTATTGATTATCTTGGATTTTTTATTAGATCAACTAAACTTAAGCGTGATAACTAGCTAATCATTATAGATAAAATTAAAAATAGAATTTCTAATTGGAATGGGTGGTTTTTATCGAGAGCGGGTATATTAGTTCTCATCAAATTTTTTTTATCTGCACGTTCGATTTATTTGATGTCTATGCATCGTTTCCCAGATTGGGTAATCAATAAAATTGATAAAATTAGAAGGGATTTCTTATGTAGCGGCGATAATCCTAGCAGTAGTCTTAGATGTTTAGTTAACTGGGAAACTGTTTGTAAATCGAAAAAGGAGAGAGGTTTAAGTGTTATTATTTACGCAACATGAGTTTGTCCTTATTAGGGAAATGCTTATGGAAATTTAAGGATGCAAATGATAATTCTATTTGGGAAGAAATTATATCTAAACATTATTATAATGGCAACAATTTATACCAAATTACACCTTTTATTAACAATAAATTGTCTAAATTTTGGAAATCAATTTTAAAATGTCATGAGATTTTTAACCTTGGTACCAGTATGGTTGTTCATTCAGGAAATAATACTACTTTTTGGCATGATCGTTGGTTGTCTCTCATTTCTCTTAGGGTTGAATTTAAATATCTTGTTGAAATCTGTAACTATAAAAATGGTTTAATTAAAGATGCTTTTTCCCCGGATAATGATTCCCTTTGGAACTTTAGTTTTAATAGAATCTTAGAAGGTACAACTCTTAGGCAATTTTCTTTATTATGTGCAAGATTGAATTTATATAATATTGATAACAAAAATGATATTATTAACTGGGAAAGGGATAAAAGTAAGAAATTCACTTCAAATTCTTTATATAAATTTCTTAATTTCTCGGGCATTTTTAATAACACTTTTAATCTTATTTGAAAAGAAAATGCACCTCTAAAAACTAAGATTTATATGTGGTTAATCATGCATGGGAAGCTAAATACTATTGAACTTTTATAAAGAAAGAATTTGCAAATGGATAATAAATGTACGTTTTGTGATTTGTATTTTAAAGATATTAATCATATATATTACGATTGTACGATTACTTGCTACATTCTTAATAGTACTCTTAAAATCTTTAACTTTATTCCTACAACTAAAGTTTCTAATTGTAGTTTTTACTGGAATAACTTAAGATTTAAGTTTAAGAAGGACTATAGATATTTATTAGATACTTTATTTATTATAATATGTTGGTATATTTGGTTTGAGAGAAACCAGAGACTTTTTAATAAAAACAATGGTTATATTAATAGATTGATATTTACGATAGCATCTTTTTGTTTGAATTGGATCTAGAATCCAAAAAATAGATTGGCTAAAAATAGTCATTTTAAAGATTATCTTAATAAGGTTATAAAAAGCATTGTGTTATTTAAACAAAGAAACAAATAATTACATCATTAACATTTTTTTCAAATTCAAATGATGATTTTACTGATTATCATAATGTTCTTTTGATTAAGGGAGCGTGTGTGTGTGTGTGTGTGTATATATATATATAGTGTTATTTATGTTGTTGCTTAATGAGATTTGATCTTGTTTTGTCTATCTCTTATTTTAGTTTCTTGGCTATTTTATGATTTTTTCTTTACTTTTAGTACTTTTTTTTCATTAATACACATATATGTATATAAATTTTATTTATATACATACAAGTGTATAATTCGTATATTTTTTGTATAGCTCCTTCTACAGATATAGGTGTAGGCCAAACATAGTCTGAGTTTACTATTTGCAGGGTCTTTAGGTTGCTATCGCTTGGATTTCAGTAAGGCGTTCATTTTGGATCATCCGCATTTACAGTGAGGCGTTCATTTTGGACTGTAACATTCCTGTTTATAGCCAAGTTTAAATTTGATAATTAATATAATTTTTGGAATTAAATTGTGAATTTATTGAGAATTAATTGCGAATTAATTTGGAAAATTTGGAAATAAATGGATTGTAAATATTAAATTAAAAAGGTTTGAAACAAAACTTATAAATTAAATTAAGAAAAAGGACTTAAACATAATTTAATGGTTTTTGACAAATATTTAATAAGTAAGATATAAACTTACAAGTGTTAACAAAATAATATAAACAAGTGGCTTGATCTCCTTTTTAATTAAATTATATAAAACATTATGAATTAAAGAAAGAAATCAGCTTAATCATTTCCATTTGAAAATCTGAAAACAAAACAACAAGCTCAAACCTGGTAATTGAAACTTAAAACAATGATCGGAGAAAATCAAAGTCTTCAAGTCTGGAAATCAAAACAGATCAACATAATCAAAATACAAACCTGAAGCAAGTGAAAATCAAATAGCAAGCAGTAGTTCAAATTCAACAAGTTTAGATTCAAGCAAGCAATTTCAAAATCAAGAAAATTTCAAATTCAACTAGGAAAACAAAGCAAATCAAAGATTTAAATCAAATTCCAAATTTTCAAAATCTACTTCCAGGCTCTGTCAATCTCTGTTATCATCAAACAGGTGACCAAACCATCACCTTTTTAAACCTTGATATGGTTATATTTCGATGAATGAATGAAGTAGTGTTATAAGGTGTTTGCATGAATGAATAAATATGCTTGTTTGTCCATATATATGGAGATGATACTGTGCATGTCTGTAGATTTGCCTCTGTTAATTTCAATAGGCCTAAACCAGTTCGAAAATCAATTTCTCTAACTCCAATGTTTAACTGATCATGATCATTAAAAGAAAAGTGATTGTATGGATGTGATTTTATTTTTAAAAATAGTTTGAAAGTGATTAAATCAAGCCATTATTTCTAGAATAAAAATATACAGAGGAAAATAAATTCAAATCGGAAACTCGATTGATAAATTCTCAAGTTTTGACTGTAAATTTAGATTCGTGTTTGGAAAACATGATTTTTGATGTAAATATCATGATTTTTAAAATCTTAATTGTTGGGAATTTTCGAGATGAACGGGAAAAGGAAAATCATCGAATTCAGGCGGTGGCGTGGTTTTCAGGCGTTGGGGTTTTGGTCGAAGGAGGACTAGGTGAAGATGGTCCTAGGAAAAATGGTAGGTTGATTTTTAGGACAGCGGGGTGTCGGGGAGGAGTGGATTTAGGGTTTAAGGGTTCGTTTTGGTCGATGACAATGGCAAGGTCGCTGTGTCGTCGTCAAGGCAATTGGGTCGATCGGACCCAGGGGTAGTGATGCATTGGATCATGACGAAACTTTGGTCAAGCTCGCGTGGATTCTGGTGATCTTGGTTGGCGTTCCGAAGAGGTTTGTTATCGGTAATGGGTTCCAGGTTGAGGATCGGAAGCTCGATTTTGATTCCTGGTGGGTTTTGGCAATCTGGGTGGTCGATGGGTTTAGGATGGTCGTTGACGACCTGAAGGTAACATCGAGGTTGGTCGGTAGTGGCCTAGCCGCCTGTACACGTGTACGCGTATACGTATGAGGTTTGAATAGTTTGTGATGATGTGGAAGAGAAGGATTTTCGGGTTCGACTCGAAGTAATTTGTGTGGTGGCTCGGGAAGAAGAAGGTGGAGGGAAACTTGAGATTGGGCTCGAGTATTTCAAACGTTTGCTCGGGTTTTAGTTGAATTGAAAGTAAGCAGGTTTTTAATTTAAAAGAAATAAAAAGTTTTAATGTTTAAAACTTAATTAGGATTTGATAAATTATTAACCATTTCTTTAAAAATAATTAATGTTTAATTAAGATGGAGTTTATAAAAGATTTGAAAAAAATAAAATAAATTTTTTGAGTTTAAAGTATTTCAATATATATATATATATATATATAATATATATATATATATATATATATATATATGTATAACCTTTGTTTTTAAAAGTTTATTTTAAATAAACTTAATGTTGTGATTAAGTAAATGATTTAAAGATGAAGTGTTTTAATCCTTAATGTAATTTAAAGGATAAGTTAAGTGATTAATGAAAATTAATTACAAGGTTTATCAAATAATTTTTTTTTGATAATTAAAGCAATTAATTAAGATAAATGGATTATCTTTTAAAGTCTTAAGTGATTAAAGATTTACTACTTAATGAAGGTAATTAAATGATAACTGCTTAATGAAAGTAATTTAAAAAGGGTAATTATCCAATGTAATTAAAAGGATTAACTATGTAATTACTTAAAGATTAATTTATCAAGGTGATTAATTTAATTATGTGATTGATTAAAGGTTAATTAATTTATAATTAAAAGGATTAACTAATTTATTATTAAAGACTAAATAATAAATAATTAAAGGTTAATTAATTAAAATGGTTTGTAATTAATTAGTATTAATTAACCAGGATTAATAATTTATTCATAAGTAATTAATCTGATTAAATTAATCAGGTGATAATTGATCTTACTTATGAATATTTGAATTTTATTGAGTGTTTTGAATTGTTGATATCCTTGATGTGTGATGCTTTGTAATATGAATTATTTTGATTCGAGCTGTGATGAATGTACTTTATTTATCTGTGATGAATTCGTATTGTTTATCTGTGAATTTGTGAATGATGTTAAGCGTTATAGATTATAACGCTTATTGATATTGCTGTGCTTGAATTTGTGATGGTTAATGATACCGCACTATTGTGTGAAACCACTGGACTACACCATACACACACAAATATGGATTTCACGGGAAATCGGTTAATTCACAGATATTTGAATTTAATATTATAAAATGGTTTTAAAGTTGAATTTGGAATCTAAATGGTTTTGGAAATGGAATTGGGTTGAATATGAAAATCTTTTGAAAAGGAAGTTTGAAATTGAAATTAGTTCGAAAATAATATATCTTGTTTAAGTTTTAAAATTGTTTTGGAAATTCGGTTTGAAAGGTTTATACAAGTTATATAATATATATATATATATATATGGTTTTGAAACCATCTTTAAAGTATTTTAAATGTATTATTTTGAGAAATTGAATTTAACCCAAGTTTATACTTTAAAATCTATAACTTGTGCATATTTGATCGGATCTTTCCGAAACGAAAAGTATTTGTTTTCAAATTGAATAGGATCTTAAAGGTGTGTCTTTTGTATAAAAGATTTGGAATTGAAATAATTTTGAAAGCTATGAATGAATCTTTGTGAAAGATTGGTGAACATTGTAAAGTGAATCTTTTTGTTTAAAAGATTAAAATGGTAATTTGTTTAAACCATTTGAAAGAAAGTTTTTGGGCTTTAAGTTGTGACTTAACTAAGATCCCACTATATCCATATGCTTTTTAAATTAAGCGCTCGTTATTCGGTTTAGCCGGGGGAGGACCTTTGTGTCATAAAACCCATTCCGAATAGTATACGACGAAATGGATAGCATTTGAAGACCGGTGGTGAAGACCGGGTATTTTCGAAAGCGAAAGGATAAACTGTCGATTGTCTCTGCACTGAGTAGCTACAGTATAGAGATTCTTTAAGTGATGGGAAGTCCGATCGGGACTGTGAATACCTGGATTGCAAGGGCTTCTTTTGAAGTGCCTTCGGTTCTGTTCGAACCCGGAACAGACTTGTATGGATGTATGTCTGACATTACACTTTGAGATGTAAAGCTGGTTTCTATCAAATACATTTCTGTTTGGTGGCGGAGAATTTATTCTCTTAGCTTAACATCCTTTTATGAGACGTACGAGCTCAGAGGTTATGTAGTTGATGGTTACTGGTGATACATTCCCAATTTGGTAATGTGGCATGCTAAGTGTTGCTGATCATTTGTTGATCGAAGCATGGATTTTGTGAAAAGCGTAGCTTTGTGGACGAGACTTCATCGAACCTCACAACCCGGAAATGGTCGAAACAGGAAGGATGCGGCAAGGTTGTTTTGGGGGTAGCGCCCTCAGGGTATGTTCATTTCCTTCTGGAAAAAGGTGGTATCATGGTATGGAGCCTAGATATTTAACCTATGTGGTTGCTGCAAATTTATTACTTTGTGGTTGTTGGTGTTGAGGATCCTTGGATAAAGGTCGGTAACGACCGGGGATGGCATACTTGTAGGTGTTACTTCCGGGTAGGGCTAAGGTAACCCGACCTTGTATTGGCAGAGATCCGGGTAGGTTCTCGGGGCGTCCATCAAGAGGCATACCCATGTGGCATAGGAAGTTCCTTAGCCTGACCATTGTTGGAAATCCAAAGAAACAATACGCGCCCTGTACGGTTTTAGTTGTAAAACCCGCCTTTTACTTACAATGGTGATCTGCCGTTTAATTGGTAGCTATAGTAGGCATAGTACGAAATGTGTATGCTGGCTAAGATTAATATTATACTTTCGAAATGTTTTCTGCATTATGCACTAATAATAATATCAAAAGGATTTTGCGTATCAAGCATGTTTGACTATCATAAGGAGAAATCTCCTCCAATTGTGCGCTTGCATTGTGTGTGTGCGAGGAGGACTTATGGTAGTTTCATTTTCCAAAAAGCATAGCGAATTTCTTTTAACTTCTTTTGTTCAAGATAAACTGTTTTTGTTTGCTCATACCAGTCCCATGACTGACCTGGACTTTATTATTCCCTTTATAAACTCTGGGTGCCCACAATTTTCCACATGGGCAGCCTATAGTTAGATTTTCAGATAATCAGCTAGTAGATGTAGATTCGGTAGTCCTCAGCTTTCTGTTTGCATTTCTTTGGAGTCTTTGGATTTTGGCAATCACATTCATGTCTGACCTGGCTTAATACAACTTGATGGTGGTTCGAGCTTGAAGTTTGGAGCTTTGGCATTGAAGATATCTTTCCGCTGCCGCTGCTTGGTTATTTCCGCTGTTGTCTTGTATCTTTGATAGTATTGATATTCCGTTGTATCTTACTTTATCGGATATTGTATCCATTATTGTATCAATATTATTCATTTGGTTTCCACTGTGTTTGTTCTTACTTAATGTGTTATAAGCTCTGGCGAATCGGATTTCAACGTTCGAATCTGCGGCATTCGAATACGGGTGAAGTTTGGATGTCGATTTTCGAGCGCTAAAATCCGGGTCATCACATTTGGTATCAGAGCTAAAGGTTGAGTAAGAACTTTAGCTTTGGAGTATAACACATTAGGTGACTCATTAGCGATAGGGTGAAGTATACCCTAGAATGAGTATCCCTAAGATATCCGTTCGTATGCCTTAGTAAATTCTCTTACATTCTCTTACTTTTCACTGATAGTAAGTATGAGTGCATGAAGAGGACGAGGTAGGGGACAGGGGAGTACCACTACAAATGGTCAATAACCTGTAACAACAAGGAAACAATCTTTCTCCATCAATCTCCTTTGTTGATCATCTGATTTCAATTCTCTGATTGCTTCGTGGCAGCTGCAAGGAAAGAAGATTTGGTGTGGTAGTGGCCCTGCGAATCATTGTAGAAAATGTTCTAATTCCTATTTCGTATTCTCTTCATCGGTTCCCTATTAGCTTTTCATTTTAAAATTTAATAAATTTGAAATTTTATTTGAAATAAATTGGTTAATTAAATATGAAGCCGAATTAAATTGAATTGGTTTGTCTATTCTTTTGAGTCCCAATATATTCTACGAATGGTTAGTTATCCTTCGAACTAACCAATGCCCCTGTATATTTCGTAGATCCAATGACCCGAGTACTTCGTAAAGTATCGTATGAGTTCATTCTCATAATTATTATTGATATTCTGATTTGGTAAACCAAAAATAGAATAAATATTCAGTTTGATCTGGTAAAACATTCTCCATCTGTTCTTTGTTGTTTCCCTGTCCTGCAAATTTCGAGGACGAAATTTTCTTAAGGAGGGGAATTTGTAACATTCCTGTTTTTAGCCAAGTTTAAATTTGATAATTAATATAATTTTTGGAATTAAATTATGAATTTATTGGTGAATTAATTGACAATTAATTTGGAAAATTTGGAAATAAATGGATTGTAAATATAAAATTAAAAAGGTTTAAAACAAAACTTATAAATTAAATTAAGAAAAAGGACTTAAACATAATTTAATGGTTTTTGACAAATATTTAATAAGTAAGATATAAACTTACGAGTGTTAATAAAATAATATAAACAAGTGGCTTGATCTCCTTTTTAATTAAATTATATAAAACATTATGAATTATAGAAAGAAATCAGGTTAATCATTTCCATTTTCAAATTTGAAAACAAAACAAAACAACAAGCTCAAACCTGGAAATTGAAACTCAAAACAAAGATCAGAGAAAATCAAAGTCTTCAAGTCTGGAAATCAAAACATATCAACATAATCAAAATACAAACCTGAAGCAAGTGAAAATCAAATAGCAAGCAGTAGTTCACATTCAACAAGTTTAGATTCAAGCAAGCAATTTCAAAATCAAGAAAAGTTCAAATTCAACTAGGAAAACAAAGCAAATCAAAGATTTAAATCAAATTCCAGATTTTCAAAATCTACTTCCAGGCTCTGTCTATCTCTGTTATCATCAAACAGGTGACCAAACCATCACCTTTTTAAACCTTGATATGGTTATATTTCGATGAATGAATGAAGTAGTGTTATAAGGTGTTTGCATGAATGAATAAATATGCTTGTTTGTCCATATATATGAAGATGATACTGTGCATGTCTGTAGATTTGCCTCTGTTAATTTCAACAGGCCTAAACCAGTTCGAAAATCAATTTCTCTAACTCCAATGTTTAACTGATCATGATCATTAAAATAAAAGTGATTGTATGGATGTGATTTTATTTTTAAAAATAGTTTGAAAGTGATTAAATCAAGCCATTATTTCTATATACAAAGGAAAATAAATTCAAATCGGAAACTCGATTGATAAATTCTCAAGTTTTGACTGTAAATTTAGATTCGTGTTTGGAAAACATGATTTTTGATGTAAATATCATGATTTTTAAAATCTTGGTTGTTGGGAATTTTCGAGATGAATGGGAAAAGGAAAATCATCGAATTCAGGCGGTGGCGTGGTTTTCAAGCGTTGGGGTTTTGGTCGAAGGAGGACTAGGTGAAGATGGTCCTAGGAAAAATGGTAGGTTGATTTTTGGGATAGCGGGGTGTCGGGGAGGAGTGGATTTAGGGTTTAAGGGTTCGTTTTGGTCGATGACAATGGCAAGATCGTTGTGTCATCGTCAAGGCAATTGGGTCGATCGAACCCAGGGGTAGCGATGCATTGGATCATGACGAAACTTTGGTCAAGCTCGCGTGGATTCTGGTGATCTTGGTTGGCATTGCGAAGAGGTTTGTCATCGGTAATGGGTTCCAGGTTGAGGATCGGAAGCTCGATTTTGATTCTTGGTGGGTTTTGGCGATCTGGGTGGTCGATGGGTTTTGGATGGTCGTCGATGACCTGAAGGTAACATCGAGGTTGGTCGAAAGTGGCCTGGTCGCCTGTACACGTGTACGTGTATACGTATGAGGTTTGAATGGTTTGTGATGATGTGGAAGACGAGGATTTTCAGGTTCGACTCGAAATAATTTGCGTGGTGGCTCGGGAAGAAGAAGGTGGAGGGAAACTCGAGATTAGGCTCGAGTATTTCAAACGTTGGCTCGGGTTTTAGTTGAATTGAAAGTAAGCAGGTTTTTAATTTAAAAGAAATAATAAGTTTTAATGTTTAAAACTTAATCAGGATTTGATAAATTATTAACCATTTCTTTAAAAATAATTAATGTTTAATTAAGATGGAGTTTATAAAATATTTGAAAAAACTAAAATAATTTTTTTGAGTTTAATGTATTTCAATATATATATATATATATATATATATATAACCTTTGTTTTTAAAATTTAATTTAAATAAACTTAATGTTGTGATTAAGTAAATGATTTAAAGATGAACTGTTTTAATCCTTAATGTAATTTAAAGGATAAGTTAAGTGATTAATAAAAATTAATTACAAGGTTTATCAAATATTTTTTTTTTGATAATTAAAGCAATTAATTAAGATAAATGGATTATCTTTTAAAGTCTTAAGTGATTAAAGATTTATTACTTAATGAAGGTAATTAAATGATAACTGCTTAATGAAAGTAATTTAAAAAAGGGTAATTATCCAATGTAATTAAAAGGATTAACTATGTAATTACTTAAAGATTAATTTATCAAGGTGATTAATTTAATTATGTGATTGATTAAAGGTTAATTAATTTATAATTAAAAGGATTAACTAATTTATTATTAAAGACTAAATGATAAATAATTAATGGTTAATTAATTAAAATGGTTTGTAATTAATTAGTATTAATTAACCAGGATTAGTAATTTATTCATAAGTAATTAATCTGATTAAATTAATCAGGTGTTAATTGATCTTACTTATGAATATTTGAATTCTATTGATTGTTTTGAATTGTTGATATCCCTGATGTGTGATTCTTTGTAATATGAATTATTTTGATTCGAGCTGTGATGAATGTAATTTATTTATCTGTGATGAATTCATATTGTTTATCTGTGAATTTGTGAATGATGTTAAGCGTTATAGATTATACCGCTTATCGATATTGTTGTGCTTGAATTTTGATGGTTAATGATATCACACTATTGTGTGAAACCCCTGGACTAGACCATACACACAGAAATATGGATTTCACGGGAAATCGGTTAAGTCATAGATATTTGAATTTAATATTATGAAATGGTTTTAAAGTTGAATTTTGAATCCAAATGGTTTTGGAAATTGAATTGGGTTGAATATGAAAAGCTTTTGAAAAGGAAATTTGAAATTAAAATTAGTTTGAATATATTATATCTTGTTTAAGTTTTGAAATTGTTTTGGAAATTCGGTTTGAAAGGTTTATACAAGTTATATAATATATATATATGGTTTTGAAACCATCTTTAAAGTATTTTAAATGTATTATTTTGAGAAATTGAATTTAACCCAAGTTTATACTTTAAAATCTATAACTTGTGCATATTTGGTCGGATCTTTCCGAAACGAAAAGTATTTGTTTTCAAATTGAATAGGATCTTAAAGGTGTATCTTTTGTATAAAAGATTTGGAATTGAAATAATTTTGAAAGCTATGAATGAATCTTTGTGAAAGATTGGTGAACTTTGTAAAGTGAATCTTTTTGTTTAAAAGATTAAAATGGTAATTTGTTTAAACCATTTGAAAGAAAGTTTTTGGGCTTTAAGTTGTGACTTAACTAAGATCCCACTATATCCATATGCTTTTTAAATTAAGCGCTCATTATTCGGTTTAGCCGGGGGAGGACCTTTGTGTCATAAAACCCATTCCGAATAGTATACGACGAAATTGATAGCATTTGAGGCCGGTGGTGAAGACCGGGTATTTTCGAAAGCGAAAGGATTACCTGTCGATTGTCTCTGCACTGAGTAGCTACGGTATAGAGATTCCCTAAGTGATGGAAAGTCCGATCGGGACTGTGAATACCTGGATTGCAAGGGCTTCTTTTGAAGTTCCTTCGATTCTATTCGAACCCGGAACAGACTTGTATGGATGTATGTCTGACATTACACTTTGAGATGTAAAGCTGGTTTCTATCAAATACATTTCTGTTTGGTGGCGGAGAATTTATTCTCTTAGCTTAACATCCTTCTATGAGACGTACGAGCTCAGAGGTTATGTAGTTGATGGTTATTGGTGTTACATTCCCAATTTGGTAATGTGGCATGCTAAGTGTTGCTGATCATTTGTTGATCGAAGCATGGCTTTTGTGAAAAGCGTAGCTTTGTGGACGAGACTTCGTCGAACCTCACAACCCAGAAATGGTCAAAATAAGAAGGATGCGGCAAGGTTGTTTTGGGGGTAGCGCCCTCAGGGTATGTCCATTTCCTTTTGGAAAAAGGTGGTATCATGGTATGGAGCCCAGATATTTAACCTATGTGGTTGCTGCAAATTTATTACTTTGTGGTTGTTGGTGTTGAGGATCCTCGGATAAAGGTCGGTAACGACCGGGGATGGCATACTTGTAGGTGTTACTTCCGGGCAGGGGTAAGGTAACCCGACCTTGAGTTGGCAGAGATCCGGGTAGGTTCTCGGGGTGTCCCTCCAGAGGCGTACCCATGTGGCATAGGAAGTTCTTTAGCCTGACCATTGTTCGAAATCCAAAGACCCATGTGGCATAGGAAGTTCCTTAGTTCTGTACGGTTTTAGTTGTATAACCTGCCTTTTACTTACGGCGGTTACCTGGCGTTTAATTGGTAGCTATAGTAGGCATAGTACGAAATGTGTATGGTGGCTAAGATTAATATTATACTTTCGAAATGTTTTCTGCACTATGCACTAATAATAATATCAAAAGGATTTTGCGTATCAAGCATGTTTGACTATCATAAGGAGAAATCTCCTCCAATTGTGCGCTTGCATTGTGTGTGTGCGGGGAGGCCTTATGGTTGTTTCATTTTCCAAAAAGCATAGCGAATTTCTTCTTAACTTCTTTTGTTCAAGATAAACTGTTTTTGTTTGCTCATACCAGTCCCATGACTGACCTGGAGTTTTTTTTCCCTTTCTAAACTCTGGGTGCCCACAAATTTCCACACGGGCAGCCTAGAGTTAGATTTTCAGATAATCAGCTAGTAAATGTAGATTCGGTAGTCCTCAGCTTTTTGTTTGGAATTCTTTGGAGTCTTTGGATTTTGGCAATCACATTCATGTCCGACTTGGCTTAATACAACTTGATGGTGGTTAGAGCTTGAAGTTTGGAGCTTGGCATTGAAGATATCTTTCCGTTGCTGCTGCTTGGTTATTTTCGCTGTTGTCTTGTATCTCTGATAGTATTGATATTCCGTTGTAACTTATTGTATCGGATATTGTATCCATTGTTGTATCAATATTATTCATTCTGTTTCCGCTGTGTTTGTTCTTACTTAATGTGTTATAAGCTCCGACGAATCGGATTTCAACGTTTGAATCTGCGGCATTCGAATACGGGTGAAGTATGGATGTCGATTTTCGAGCGCTAAAATCCGGGTCGTCACATGGATCATCCGCATTTGCAGTGAGGCGTTCAATTTGGATCATCCGCGTTTGCAGTGAGGCGTTCATTTTGGATCATCCACGTTTGGAGTGAGGCGTTCTTTCTGGTTCATCTGATCTTGCAGTGAGGCGTTCATTCTTGATCATCCGCGTATGTACTATGGAATTCTTCTTGGTTCATCCGCGTTTGCAGGAAGATGTTTTTTCTGGATCATCCACATTTTCAGTGAGGCGTTCATTCTTTGGTGGAGCTGCTGCTTGTTATTTTTCTTTTTTTTCACTTGGTGGCACCATGGATTTTTTAGGTACTTCTAACACTTCATATTGGGCGGTGGCCTTTTCAGAGTTCGATATTGAGGTATCATGGGCGGTGGCCTTCCTGGAGCTCATTTAAGAAGTTACCTATGTTTGTTTTCTTTGTTTTTATGTATTATGTTTTGTCACCTACCAGGCATGTTAGGAGCTCCTTTATTTTTGATGATATATATATATATATGCACATGTGTGCTCTCCTCTACTTTAGAGGATCATACATCCCTCTCAAAATTAGTTAATTAATTATTATTTAATTAAAGGTTAATTATCCACTTGATTAGGGTTCAATTTAAATAAAGGTTATATAATTAAGGTAATTATAGATAAAATTAGGATTATCAATGATTAATTTTGATTTAGTTAAGATTAAGTAAGGTCTAATTGAGTTTTAAACTTATGATTTAATCAAGGGTTATTTATTTTAAAGTTTCTTTCAAAACTCTATTGGTTATTTATTTTTAACCAATTTTCTTGTTTAAGTGAATATTTATAAACCAAGGATCTCTTGTCTAAGCTATTAAGTTGCCAAATGAATTAAAGTAGTTGTAATAAAATGATGGCCCATTTTGTTGAAAGTAAGTCGACTTGTACTTATCACAAATACCACACTTCGGGAACGTGATGAATACAAAGAGGTTAATTTCGATAAGCGGGTCATGATAATCTAAGCATAATGCATGTTCATATGTAAATCTTTACAGCCTGATGGTGGAATGGTCCATTATAAAACAACTTGACCCTTTAAAATTATCGAACGTTGGTTTGGAGAGACCAGGATTGGATATTAGTTGTTATCCAAAAACCACTTCGAACTAATGTAAACGTTCGAATTAGAAGTAGTAAAGGAAAAGTCCAAGATGAAAACTTTGAAGTGCAAGGCTATTTGCTACTAACCCCGAGGGTGATTCCAAAATGGGTGTAGCGGAAGTAGTGCCTTCGGTTCGTCTATCTCCCGAGCGACTTGTATGGATGAGTGCTGACATTGTGTCAACGTCTAGAAGGCATTTTTAGCATTCCAAGTGGCAATTCTATAGAAAAGGTAAACGTAGCCTCAAGCCTTATCAATAGGGAATGACTAAAATAGGGGAGATGCAGCATGGCTAAGTGGGTCACTCCCATTAGGGTAAGTCGTTCCTATCTAGAGTCCCTACTATCAACTCATGTATGCTTTGGTATGGTTGCTGATCCCAACCAAGGGGTGATCTTGCTAGGTACTATCTAGCAAAGGGTAGGCCGGTCTTGTGTTGGATGGGATCTAGGCGAGGTTCTTGGTGTTATTTTATCTTGAGATGCACTGTGATGGGAAGTACTACAGTAGCCCAGTCATTATATGGAATCATTTTCCCAATAAGTGCCTTCGGTCTTAGTTGCATGCCTATTATGATGGAATTTAATTAATGTAATAATTTCGGCTAGGTGAGTTATTTATTTGAAAACCCTAGACATTATGATAATATAACTCGATTTCTATATAAAGTGTTTTGGTTATCATAAGGTAAAAACTCGTTCGTGTTTATGTGCGGCGTGGTCTTAGCAGATACCTTTCATTTCCAAAATGTTTTAAAAGTAAGAATTATGTTGTTTGAGTTTACTCACACCAGACTCATATTTGACTCGGAGTTTTATTTTCTTTTCCTAAAACTCCTGGGTACTCAAATTTGTATGAGTAGCCAAGTGATCCAGGATTCTTACGGAAGCATTTTGAAGGAGCTGCAGCAGATGGCTTCACCTTGAGCTATTTATAATCTTATTCCACTGTGTTTATGTATGATCTATGTATTTTGTGATGGACAGGTAATTATTACTGTCCAGTTGAAGTTGTAATGTAATGACTCTGTTGTATTATTTATATGGAAATGACAATGTAATGTCTTATGTTATCTATTTTATGTTGTTCTAATTCGTGGTGAGATTCTGTGATTATGTAACGACCCAGTATTTTCAACCATTCGCATCCATTATAAGTGTATAGGTAGACACTCATGCCGGAGTTGAATTGCTCAAAATACTGCGTTGTAAATAAAATTTGGCAAAACTCAGAATATACAGTAAATAAATAAAATCACAGATCACAGACACAGAGTAAAATAATGATAATGCAGCGGAAACAAAAGGATTGT
This sequence comes from Allium fistulosum, assembly GCA_030737815.1. NCBI lineage: Eukaryota > Viridiplantae > Streptophyta > Magnoliopsida > Asparagales > Amaryllidaceae > Allium > Allium fistulosum. Next base: position 75,178,323 of record CM060908.1, on the reverse strand, counting down.
AGTTCATGAAGCTACTAAATATATAACGGAGTTAAACAGATACAACAGAGGTCTCGAATACAATAGATGTCTCAATATAATAATCAAATACCAGATCTGAATACATCACTGGATCGACGGAATAACTGAAAGCAGGATCGATAGATAGCTGGATCTCCAAGCGAAGCTCCAACTCCAAAGGTGAGTCTTCAATGCTGTATCAGTCAGTCTGACCCGAGCGTAAAGCAAAACACAAAACACTCGAGTCAGGATTAACATTCTTATATTAATAAATCCAACTCAAGTGAAATATCAACTGAAATACAAGTAACTTAAAGGATGTTTGGGATAACCATCCCCTAAGGATCCGTTAAACTATTTACTATGTAGTAATATACGCTATATACAGTAGTGTCTAAATAAGTAAAGTATAATCATATCGGAAAATAGCGTTAAGGGGATGGAGAACCTTAACGCGGTTGGATCTTAAAATCATAATCGTAGTAAAGCTCGGTATGGTATGTGACACGGCACAACTAGGCAATGCTAGGGTAGATATACCAATTACGCACACGGACTGATGGATACGCATAGCAGCCACTACCGTTCCACCTCGAACAACACTCCCAAATCGGAGGATGGCCATCTAGTCAAATCACAAGTAAGAGTATAATATCGAAGAAATGCGTCCGAGAAGAGGTGCTACCTCACTGGTCCGAGATCGCTCCTGTTTTAGCCACCTTATGCCAACTCACGGGAGTTGGGTCCACGTAACATACCTTAAGAACGTCGCCACCATCCTACTTCATTCTGGAAACTCCACCGCGTACACAGTTGTCAAAGTGGTTTTCAATATCGACAGAGAGTATGTCCATATCCGATCCCGGTCTCTTTGCCAACCAATCGTTATTATAACACCGTGGTCATTTCAAAAATAGTTTATACTTCAAAACCAAAATATCATTATCATTTCAAAACCCAATTTAATACGATATCATTTCATTTCAAATATATCCATTTTCAAAATCATATTACTTTCCAAAGTTATAATGCTTTCGAAAACATAGTCTGGAAATCACAGTATTTTGGAAATCATAGCACTTTCCTTTTAAACAGTTTAGATATTAAAATTTCGTTATAAAAATAAATTAGTTTCCTCAACTTTCATAAATCGATTCAAATTAGCTCGAATTCCAAAAATTTAATCAAATCAAATCTCACATTATCAGTTTCAACTCGATTCAGCTTCAAAATAAACCATTTCAAATTTATCAATTTCGAATACATATCTGAACCATAAAATAAGTCGTTTCAATTTGAATATATTTCAAAGCTTTAAATATTCAACATTTCAAAACTAAATTCGATAAATTTATATACATATCAGATTCACTTTACAAATATTTAGTTTTGAAATTTTAACTTAACATTTCCAAAACATTTGAATACAATTTCAATTTACAATTTAAATAAACAAAAGATCTCATTTAAATATTTATACGTTTGACATATCCATTTAAGTCACCTTTTCAAATTTCAAGTTGTAAATCACTTCTTTAAATTTCAAATTCAATACATTTCAAATCAAACTTATTTAAGTATAATTCTTAAATAAATATAATTTCAATCAATTTCAAATCATTATAAATTCTATATTTGAAATTATAGATATTAACCAAATACTTAAACATATTATTTTTCAACTTTATTAAATCAACTTTAATAAATCTTTAAAATCAATATTTATCAAAACCATATATTTCTTTTCAAAACCATAGAAATCATTTTCAAACGTTTATATATATACCAACGGTACCTGTATATAATTTTCTATCCTATGGTCAAGTGATACAGATATTTATCATTTCAATCCGCAATTTAAAACATATTCGGGTATATATCTTTTCAACCCGAAATCCCAAATTCAATTCAATTGAAAATCGCTTGGGTTTATCATTTCAACCCATAACGATTTCCTCCTATTCTACAGATCGTTCGGGTATGTATCATTTCAACCCATAGTGATTCTATACTAACAGGGAACTTGCAGGGTGATAACAGATATGACAATAAAATAACAATAGTAACAGGCAATATATCATCAATATAAATAACAGATAATGGTGTCAGGTGTCACAGGTGAATAGATACAGATAATGACATATATATAACAATGTGAATAATTAACAGCAGCATATTTCAATTGACGTTTCAATTGAAATCAAATTTAATAAATATAAGAACATTAATCGTGAGTGATTGCTCACCTTTCGAGGCTAGAGAGATGAACGGGAAAGGAAACGATTTGTGGATCCAAACACGAATTCCAAAACAACGTTAGACGGACACGATTCAGTGAAGCAAACAGGCACGACGGACAAAGCTGGTAAAGGGGAAATCGACGAAATAATTAGAATCAACTTGATAGAGATAAAATTTTATATATATTATTATTAATATTATTATATTTCGAATCCTTACATTTTAAACACATTTTTAATTTAAACCTTAATTTATCCCTGAACATCAAACTCTTGCGAACTTGTATGCATATATCTATGTATTTTAAACTTATACATATATACATATATATTATACTTTCAGATCAATACTTATTGTAAAAGTCTATATAACTCACTTATTATACTATGTACAAACTCACTTTATCATAATAAAATGTAATGTGTACTGACTCAACGTGTAAACTTACACTGTCATAAATGTAATAATATAATAAAGTATACATATATAAACAAGCTAACTAACCCACGTAGACACATAAATATATATAAATCATTAATACATATTGCATAAAAATCAAAATTTCTAATGTATCATTAATATACTAACCAGGTACCCAAAACTGTTACAAACATTATATATAAAACAAATATATCTCTGACTATACATTAACATTATATATAAAAATATGGGAATAGTAATCATAAGAAGAAGATTCAATCTGTAACAATATATGTAAAAGTATAACTGGTTACTAAAATTTAACTTTATATAGATATACACGTATATATTTTACATATTATCACTCACTGCAAAATAGCATCATAACATTATACCTAAAATCTTCCATATATCAATAGAACTAATTGGCTAACCTTATAATAAATATATATAATAATACTTACAGTACATACAACACATATATGATAATAATATATATATATAGCTTCTGATAAAATCCATATAACAACATACATAGCTAATATCTATGTAACCTGAACCATATTGTACTCATCCCAAAAATTTTATAATGCAACATATATACGTATATGTGTAAAGAAGTTAGGTTTTAAATAAACAAAATATATGCAAAATACTGTATCATAGATATACGCACTGTCAATTATTTTATTACTCATAGATCATAACATAATATAGAGAGTAGTTTAAATATAATATTAACCTATAAACAGACTATATATGACTTACAGAAAAAATATAAATATACTAGTACTCACATCAATATACATCTCTATGCAGTGGAGACATGGGTTGTCGTGGCATGCGAACGGGTTTCGATGCATGCTCGTGGCAAGGTGGGGAGGTACTTGAGGCATGGGTACAATGAGGTGTGGTGGAGAAATCCGACTGTGGCTGTACAGATAAATGAGGGGAAATGGAGCTACGGGTGTGGGATGTTGACGAGGTCGGCCAGGTGGACCTGAGAGTGAGGCGACACACGTGGAGAGGGAAGAAGTGCAGATCGCGTGAAAGAAATGCTTTGGCGTTGGGCAGGATGGAAGATCGGTAGAGATGCAAGGAAGTGAGATGGCGGTTGCTATCACGGTGGAAGCTGGAAGGCTTTGTGGCGAAGAAATATGAACAGGCAGAGGGAGGAGTGGCGAAGACGGTAGCGTGGGAGGCTACGGGTTGCCGAGGTCAGGGAGATGAGGCACAGGCGGGCTGAGGCATTGAATCTCGGTTTGGGGAGAGGCGGAGGGTGGTGCTTGGCACGGAGGAAGACAGGCCACGATGGAATGGTTGGTGGTTGAAGGTGGAGGCGAACACGAGCGGGCGGTTGGCTGTCGGCAAGGGGAGATCATGTGGTTGTTGGAAGAGCAGGTGAGGGAGAGGAGTGGGGAAGGAAGGGCATCTATAGGAGAGAAATGAAACTATATACTAAAATATAAAACCTTGTTTCGAAAGATAGGCTGTGAGCTGGCAAGCCGAGAATTTGGGAAGAATGAATATACGTTTGTCCCCATCATTAGCTTCATAAATAAACACCAGACGGTTTGAATTTTGACAGTTGGCCAATTTGAATTTTCACTGGAAACGAATGGCAAAACTATCGGAAAAGAATTCGAACGAACAAAATGTATGAACCAAAACACACTTTATTGAAAGGGTAAAATGTCAGAGAATATCAAAAGTTAATAACCAATGGTTATATAAATATTTTAGCCGTGGGGCAAATGAATGGGCACAAAAGTTTGGAGACTCGAAACTAGTACCGCTACGATAATCGTTTTACTGATTTCGTGGCGTACCCGATCCTGAAATATACAAATGAATATACTATGGAGATCAGCACGACGAGACGATCAAAACGGTATACAGATGTCAGTGGTACGACCATCCGAGCAAAAGTCGATAATCGGTACCGAAAATGCTGCTATTCAGCCAGAATTAAGATAAACGGAGCAACAGAAGTCCAAATTTGACGAAACGAAAGATGACGTCTCACTCAGAAGATGATTTACAAATTTTCCATGTAAAAATATTTAGGTTTGGAAAACATTTTATTATCATCAATTTTAACTGATTAAATTGAAGTAAATTTATGCGCGAAATAAATTTTCATATTTTCGGACGAAAATTTACCAGTTGCTATGTTTAATTAGACGCATTCCAAATATCAAATTTATATTTCGAAATTTTACCGTTTAATTTTTCACAAAATTCAATTAATTAAATAAATAAAACAACTGAAATTTGCGGGTCGTTACACTCTCCCCCACTCAAAACTTTTCATCCCCGAAAAGGAAGGAAGTAGGAGAATGGAAACAACCAGAAAGAAAAATAGATTAAAAGACAAGATAAGACAATTAATTTATACCATAAAATTTCAAATTAAGCTAATTAATATTTAACAATTTGGTTTAATCCACTTCGTTTCACTTAAGTTAAATCAATCTATCTATTCTAAATTCATTGTCTTATTATTTTAGTCATTCTCAACTAACAATTTCTAAACTATCAATTTGTATAATCATTTATTATACTCATATTTTATTCAACAAATTTAATTCTTTTATTCCAAATTATTATTAGGTTTTATTCCACTTAATATGTCTTATCACATATATTTAAACCATATAAATTAATTTAAACCATATAATTCAGTTTAAATCAATTTATATTCAATAATTGATTTTAAATTCTAGGTATTTCCATAAGTTGATCTAATTTAAATTTATTAATTCCTTCAAAGCAGATTTATTTGTCTCATCTATTATTCAATTAACTTATTATCCTATTTATCTCTATTAACATCTTTATAAAAAAAAATTAAGTGTATAACATTTATTATAACACTCAAATTCTATTTATAAAAGTCATTTTATATTGTACATTATCCAATTACATTTTTAACTTCTGAAAATTTTAGGTAAGTTATGTTGAGATGTAACTGAGTATTATACCAATAAGATTTTTCAATTTAGTTATTCTCAGTTAACTATTTATCCAAGAATTTTGACTTTAGTTTATAATTGAAATCATCTTTAATCTAAAATTTTAGAATTTAAATCTCCGATTTACTTCAAACAATTTAGAGATACATATAATATATTTATATCAAATTAAATTAAATTTTAAAATGAGATACCTATATATATAATACAAATTATATTGAAGAAATTCAAATCGAATATATTTTTTTTCAAACAAAACCATAGCAAAGCTACAGAATAGTTTCTCCACTTCGAAAATCGAAAATGAATGTCGATGATGCGGCCGTCATCACCGAAATTATTTTCCAGCGACAAAGAGAAGAGCACTAATTTAAACATTTAAAATTCTTTGAAAACCATTTTATTCGAAAATACTTTAAATAATATACATTTTAAGGTTTTAAAACAAAGTTTGAAATCACCAGAAATTTAATTCTTAAATTCTCAATTTAAATTCATTTCAATTTCAAATAAATTCAAAACAGTTATCATTTTGCAATAGTCAATGACTTACCAAACAATAAAATGATAATCAAATGTTATCATTTCAACAACCAAATTATTTAACTTTTAATTCCAAAAAATTTTTCTTATATATTTAAAATATAATCATACAAATTTATTTCATTTATCAAATTTGAAAATTATATTGTGTCAGTTTGCTCTGTTCAAGTGTTTTGGGATTCCTATCGATAGCGTTGATCAGACGAATCGATCGAAAACCCAAATCAACATCAACAACTCAAACAACACAATATATAAAACATTTTAATATTAATATACAAATACCAATACACTCCCTCACACGATGATTCCAGAATTGGATTTCGACAAAAGAATAGAGATCCAAATATAGAGGAACTCTAATCAAACAGAATTATAATCTAAAATAGATAGGCTCGAAACGAAGGTTAGATGATTGCATTTCAAATAGGAAGATGGATAAAGTTGTATAAATCGCGGGTAACCTTAACCGGGTCAACCGTGACTTCGTAGATAAGATCGATGTAGAATTCTGAAGCAAATCAACATTCGATTACCAGAGGTAGAATTCGGGTATAGCTTAAGATAGCAGCATCGTAAACCGAGGATACAGAAATCTCCGGTGAATCAATACTGATTGTAAAGGAGTTTCACCCCAGTACAAATTATTCGAAGATTGGCGAGACCGCCGATTTATTATAGAGATCATTCGAAGTGGAGTTATGGGATACTCCAGAATCAAAAGACACGAATAGGGGAGACACGAAGGGACTTTGGAACCGAAGTGAACGTCCCAAAATTCAAAGGAACCGAGTCAAAGAAGAAGGAATTCAAGCTCGAACGAAAGTGATTTTGTAATCGAATTTACTTCATATGCTGAGTTTTGCCTAAAACCTGGCTCTGATACCACATGTAACGACCCAGTATTTTCAACCATTCGCATCCATTATAAGTGTATAGGTAGACACTCATGCCGGAGTTGAATTGCTCAAAATACTGCATTGTAAATAAAATTTGGCAAAACTCAGAATATACAGTAAATAAATAAAATCACAGATCACAGACACAGAGTAAAATAATGATAATGCAGCGGAAACAAAAGGATTGTAGTTCATGAAGCTACTAAATATATAACGGAGTTAAACAGATACAACAGAGGTCTCGAATACAATAGATGTCTCAATATAATAATCAAATACCAGATCTGAATACATCACTGGATCGACGGAATAACTGAAAGCAGGATCGATAGATAGCTGGATCTCCAAGCGAAGCTCCAACTCCAAAGGTGAGTCTTCAATGCTGTATCACTCAGTCTGACCCGAGCGTAAAGCAAAACACAAAACATTCGAGTCAGGATTAACATTCTTATATTAATAAATCCAACTCAAGTGAAATATCAACTGAAATACAAGTAACTTAAAGGATGTTTGGGATAACCATCCCCTAAGGATCCGTTAAACTATTTACTATGTAGTAATATACGCTATATACAGTAGTGTCTAAATAAGTAAAGTATAATCATATCGGAAAATAGCGTTAAGGGGATGGAGAACCTTAACGCGGTCGGATCTTAAAATCATAATCGTAGTAAAGCTCGGTATGGTAGGTGACACGGCACAACTAGGCAATGCCAGGGTAGATATACCAATTACGCACACGGACTGATGGATACGCATAGCAGCCACTACCGTTCCACCTCGAACAACACTCCCAAATCGGAGGATGGCCATCTAGTCAAATCACAAGTAAGAGTATAATATCGAAGAAATGCGTCCGAGAAGAGGTGCTACCTCACTGGTCCGAGATCGCTCCTGTTTTAGCCACCTTATGCCAACTCACGGGAGTTGGGTCCACGTAACATACCTTAAGAACGTCGCCACCATCCTACTTCATTCTGGAAACTCCACCGCGTACACAGTTGTCAAAGTGGTTTTCGGTATCGACGGAGAGTATTTCCATATCCGATCCCGGTCTCTTTGCCAACCAATCGTTATTATAACACCGTGGTCATTTCAAAAATAGTTTATACTTCAAAACCAAAATATCATTATCATTTCAAAACCCAATTTAATACGATATCATTTCATTTCAAATATATCCATTTTCAAAATCATATTACTTTCCAAAGTTATAATGCTTTCGAAAACATAGTCTGGAAATCACAGTATTTTGGAAATCATAGCACTTTCCTTTTAAACAGTTTAGATATTAAAATTTCGTTATAAAAATAAATTAGTTTCCTCAAATTTCATAAATCGATTCAAATTAGCTCGAATTCCAAAAATTTAATCAAATCAAATCTCACATTATCAGTTTCAACTCGATTCAGCTTCAAAATAAACCATTTCAAATTTATCGATTTCGAATACATATCTGAACCATAAAATAAGTCGTTTCAATTTGAATATATTTCAAAGCTTTAAATATTCAACATTTCAAAACTAAATTCGATAAATTTATATACATATCAGATTCACTTTACAAATATTTAGTTTTGAAATTTTAACTTAACATTTCCAAAACATTTGAATACAATTTCAATTTACAATTTAAATAAACAAAAGATCTCATTTAAATATTTATACGTTTGACATATCCATTTAAGTCACCTTTTCAAATTTCAAGTTGTAAATCACTTCTTTAAATTTCAAATTCAATACATTTCAAATCAAACTTATTTAAGTATAATTCTTAAATAAATATAATTTCAATCAATTTCAAATCATTATAAATTCTATATTTGAAATTATAGATATTAACCAAATACTTAAACATATTATTTTTCAACTTTATTAAATCAACTTTAATAAATCTTTAAAATTAATATTTATCAAAACCATATATTTCTTTTCAAAACCATAGAAATCATTTTCAAACGTTTATATATATACCAACGGTGCCTGTATATAATTTTCTATCCTATGGTCAAGTGATACAGATATTTATCATTTCAATCCGCAATTTAAAACATATTCGGGTATATATCTTTTCAACCCGAAATCCCAAATTCAATTCAATTGAAAATCGCTTGGGTTTATCATTTCAACCCATAACGATTTCCTCCTATTCTACAGATCGTTCGGGTATGTATCATTTCAACCCATAGTGATTCTATACTAACAGGGAACTTGCAGGGTGATAACAGATATGACAATAAAATAACAATAGTAACAGGCAATATATCATCAATATAAATAACAGATAATGGTGTCAGGTGTCACAGGTGAATAGATACAGATAATGACATATATATAACAATGTGAATAATTAACAGCAGCATATTTCAATTGACGTTTCAATTGAAATCAAATTTAATAAATATAAGAACATTAATTGTGAGTGATTGCTCACCTTTCGAGGCTAGAGAGATGAACGGGAAAGGAAACGATTTGTGGATCCAAACACGAATTCCAAAACAACGTTAGACGGACACGATTCAGTGAAGCAAACAGGCACGACGGACAAAGCTGGTAAAGGGGAAATCGACGAAATAATTAGAATCAACTTGATAGAGATAAAATTTTATATATATTATTATTAATATTATTATATTTCGAATCCTTACATTTTAAACACATTTTTAATTTAAACCTTAATTTATCCCTGAACATCAAACTCTTGCGAACTTGTATGCATATATCTATGTATTTTAAACTTATACATATATACATATATATTATACTTTCAGATCAATACTTATTGTAAAAGTCTATATAACTCACTTATTATACTATGTACAAACTCACTTTATCATAATAAAATGTAATGTGTACTGACTCAACGTGTAAACTTACACTGTCATAAATGTAATAATATAATAAAGTATACATATATAAACAAGCTAACTAACCCACGTAGACACATAAATATATATAAATCATTAATACATATTGCATAAAAATCAAAATTTCTAATGTATCATCAATATACTAACCAGGTACCCAAAACTGTTACAAACATTATATATAAAACAAATATATCTCTGACTATACATTAACATTATATATAAAAATATGGGAATAGTAATCATAAGAAGAAGAGTCAATCTGTAACAATATATGTAAAAGTATAACTGGTTACTAAAATTTAACTTTATATAGATATACACGTATATATTTTACATATTATCATTCACTGCAAAATAGCATCATAACATTATACCTAAAATCTTCCATATATCAATAGAACTAATTGGCTAACCTTATAATAAATATATATAATAATACTTACAGTACATACAACACATATATGATAATAATATATATATATATATAGCTTCTGATAAAATCCATATAACAACATACATAGCTAATATCTATGTAACCTAAACCATATTGTACTCATCCCAAAAATTTTATAATGCAACATATATACGTATATGTGTAAAGAAGTTAGGTTTTAAATAAACAAAATATATGCAAAATACTGTATCATAGATATACGCACTGTCAATTATTTTATTACTCATAGATCATAACATAATATAGAGAGTAGTTTAAATATAATATTAACCTATAAACAGACTATATATGACTTACAGAAAAAATATAAATATACTAGTACTCACATCAATATACATCTCTATGCAGTGGAGACATGGGTTGTCGTGGCATGCGAACGGGTTTCGATGCATGCTCGTGGCAAGGTGGGGAGGTACTTGAGGCATGGGTACAATGAGGTGTGGTGGAGAAATCCGACTGTGGCTGTACAGATAAATGAGGGGAAATGGAGCTACGGGTGTGGGATGTTGACGAGGTCGGCCAGGTGGACCTGAGAGTGAGGCGACACACGTGGAGAGGGAAGAAGTGCAGATCGCGTGAAAGAAATGCTTTGGCGTTGGGCAGGATGGAAGATCGGTAGAGATGCAAGGAAGTGAGATGGCGGTTGCTATCATGGTGGAAGCTGGAAGGCTTTATGGCGAAGAAATATGAACAGGTAGAGGGAGGAGTGGCGAAGACGGTAGCGTGGGAGGCTACGGGTTGCCGAGGTCAGGGAGATGAGGCACAGGCGGGCTGAGGCATTGAATCTCGGTTTGGGGAGAGGCGGAGGGTGGTGCTTGGCACGGAGGAAGACAGGCCACGATGGAATGGTTGGTGGTTGAAGGCGGAGGCGAACACGAGCGGGCGGTTGGCTGTCGGCAAGGGGAGATCATGTGGTTGTTGGAAGAGCAGGTGAGGGAGAGGAGTGGGGAAGGAAGGGCATCTACAGGAGAGAAATGAAACTATATACTAAAATATAAAACCTTGTTTCGAAAGATAGGCTGTGAGCTGGCAAGCCGAGAATTTGGGAAGAATGAATATACGTTTGTCCCCATCATTAGCTTCATAAATAAACACCAGACGGTTTGAATTTTGACAGTTGGCCAATTTGAATTTTCACTGGAAACGAATGGCAAAACTATCGGAAAAGAATTCGAACGAACAAAATGTATGAACCAAAACACACTTTATTGAAAGGGTAAAATGTCAGAGAATATCAAAAGTTAATAACCAATGGTTATATAAATATTTTAGCCGTGGGGCAAATGAATGGGCACAAAAGTTTGGAGACTCGAAACTAGTACCGCTACGATAATCGTTTTACTGATTTCGTGGCGTACCCGATCCTGAAATATACAAATGAATATACTATGGAAATCAGCACGACGAGACGATCAAATCGGTACCGAAAATGCTGCTATTCAGCCAGAATTAAGATAAACGGAGCAACAGAAGTCCAAATTTGACGAAACGAAAGATGAAGTCTCACTCAGAAGATGATTTACAAATTTTCCATGTAAAAATATTTAGGTTTGGAAAACATTTTATTATCATCAATTTTAACTGATTAAATTGAAGTAAATTTACGCGCGAAATAAATTTTCATATTTTCGGACGAAAATTTACCAGTTGCTATGTTTAATTAGACGCATTCCAAATATCAAATTTATATTTCAAAATTTTACTGTTTAATTTTTCACAAAATTCAATTAATTAAATAAATAAAACAACTGAAATTTGCGGGTCGTTACAGATTATGTAGTTTCTTCTTATTTTTCTTTTTTTTCTATCCTTAATGGCTCGTCTTTCAGTGCAAGAAAGGCGGTTACTACATTATATATAAGTGATCTTAATTAGTTATCCTAAATATTTGAAGTAAAATATATAATAATATTTATATTTCTAACATAACTACAAACTGGAGTTTAATTAATTTATAACCGAGTTATAAATTTATATCAACACCATCTAACGCTATTCAATACAAAAAGGACACAAAATATACATGGGATCTTAACCAACTATCCCGAATCTACTCAAACCAATCCAATCAAATAGAGAAATAATTACTTATAAATACTATTTTACCTCCTCTACCTAATATTTTTCAATATATAAAATACCGGGATTTATACTGAAATATAAATTCATAGTTATAATTCCGCTCACTTGAGCCATAAATTTCCAAGTATGCGAATCAAATCCAACTACCATGCCATATATAATCTCACTACGAGTGCAACAGCAAAAACTGCATCTCGATTGGACCTCGTACGCATGAGAAATATATCAAATACGAATCGAATAATCAATTTATTAATTAAAATTAATTAATAAACTAATTACATCACTAATCACTAATCCTCTTCCTCCTTCAAAAGTGCACTTCCTTGTAGCACAAACCCATGACCTTTCATCCCCTCTCCAATTTCTCCACCAATACTCGACAAACCGACAAACGATCTGCTTTGTTACGCTCCACTTCATGCACTCTCTACAACAGTCCCAACGACGTCATGACTGGCTCCTTTCCATCAATCATGACCTAAATTCACTCACTGCCTTCAACATGTCACGACTCACCAATGTCATCCTACGCTTCAACGGAGAATGCCAAATGACTCCTCTTCGCGTGCCAAGTCCAACCTCACCACTATGATGTTAGGAACTGGAGATAGTGGTTTTGATGACAACAACCTTTGTAACTTATTTTATTATAACTTATATACTAACATTATTGTCTTAGATATATATGAATGTTATTATGCAGGATATATATAAGCCAGGTACTGATTATTGAAGACTGTACAGTATAAAGATCAAGAATGAAGAAATCAAGTTTGAAGACTCATGAGTATCAAGATCAAGATTTCAAGATAAGTGTCTAGTTTTGTTAAAACTTCATAATAGCATGGAAATCTTCATTCCAAATTTCATTTGGGATGTAATCCATTTCTACCTTCTTAGTGGCTTACAAACCAATGACAAGTAGCTTACAAACCTACGATAAGTGGCTTACAAACCCACGAACATCCTGGTTTTGTACAAGTTCTCAGTCCTGATGTGATGAGATATTCTGCAGGAAGAAGCTTGCAAAACTACTTCAAAATGGTTTTTCAAAATGATTTTCAAACTGCTTTTCAAAATGTTTTAGCCTTAAAAATTATCATTTCAAATGATTTTCAAAAATATGTTTTAGTCTTAAAATATTCTTTGTTTTTTGTTTTTAAATAAACTCTTGTTTTAAACTTCGTTTGTTTTTAAAACTATCTTCTGGTTTTTAAATATTATTTTATAATATATATACTTAAGATTTAAAATCAAATTTATACATACATTCTAATAATATATTTTTCTACTCTTCTTTATTTTAAAACATAGGAAAATTAGTTTATTTTACTCCAGAATCATTTCATCTTGTTTTCCTTTCAATACCATTTTCAAAACAAATTTTACATTGTTTTTAACTAAGGGACGTCGACATCATGGGATACCCCATGTCGACATGGTGGCCGTTAATTCAAAAAGTTTCAATTTTCAAAAGAATTGTCTATTCGTTTAAATCTCTTCAAAAATGGTTATGACCGTTACTGGTCTATAAATAGCCTTCACAAACGAATTTTTTAACTAACTAATTTTTTATTTTCTTCACTCCTTCTTCTCCACAAATTCATATCCTAAAATTTTCATATTTTTAAAGATCGTGCTGAAATTCTGCCGAATTCTCAAGTGAATCAAATTAGAATCTCATTCTTGTTTGATTCTCTGCCCTCTCTCGAAGATCAAAGTGCTATTCAGAGTTATAGGATCAATTTGTAATCAAAAGTTTATCGAGTCTCTCTATAAGGTGTAGTTGTGCCTGGAAATCAATTGGGTGATCTTGTGTCCCGTAAATCAAGAGAGTTTGCCCCGAACTCGAAGACAGGAGGGTACCTCAAGGCCTTTAGAAATTGAGGATTTTAATCTCGACATTGGTATAATAAAAATCTGTACGAGGTGTTTGCCTTGGTGCAAGACTGGATGTTGGGTTTAATTAATAAATTTGGATTAACCACTTCTAGTGGGAAACCAACTCCAATGACAACTAATGTAGCTTTAAGTAAAGAAGATAAATCAAAAGATGTTGATCAAAAATTATATAGGGCAATGATTGGTTCGCTGCTTTATATAACAGCAAGTCATCCTGACATCATGCATAGTGTCTGTCTCTGTGCAAGATATCAATCTCAACCTAAAGAAACTCACTTAAAAGCTGTTAAAAGAATTTTAAGATATGTAAAACATACTTTAGATTATGGTTTATTTTACCTTAAAAATGATGTATTTGATTTAATTTTATATTGTGATGCTGATTACGCTGATTGTAAATCAGACCGAAAAAGTATAAGTGGAATTTGTCACTTTCTAGGACATTCTCTGGTTTCCTAGATTAGTAAGAAGCAAAACACTTTATCCTTGTCAACAACTGAAGCAGAATATATATCTGCTGCTTTGGCTTGTTCTTAAGTTATATATATGCAACAAACTTTAAAAGATTTTGGATTAACTATAACTAAATCACCAATTTATTGTGATAATACTAGTGCAATAAACCTATCTAAAAATTCAACTCATCATGCTAGAACAAAACATATTGATATTAGACATCATTTTCTTAGAGATAATATAAGTAAAAAAGTCATAACTCTTGAATATATTAATACTGAAAAACAAATTGCTGATATATTAACCAAACCATTAAATGAACAAACCTTTACTAAATTTAGAAGAGAATTAGGTATATGTTCATTAACTGAAATATAAATTATAAATAATACAAGTATAGTTAATAATTAACATAAATAAAAATTTCTCAAAAATTGAATTGGGCATGTCGACATGACCCATCCCCCTTTGTCGACATACAGGCTGAGATTTTCAAATTTAAATTTCCCTCTTAAATTAGTTATTTGGTTATATATTTATATATTTCGACTTTTACTCCTTTTCTCTATTCTATTCTCTGTAATAAACTTCTAAAAAAGTAAATTAATGGCTTCCTCTTCTAATAATGAACCTTCTTCACCCACTTCTTCTCATTCTGGCCCTTTTCAACATTCCACACACGTATGAGTCATCAAATTACAAGAGAAGATGAAAGATTTGCTTCAAATGATGATGGAAATTCAAGTAATTCAACTACGAATGGCTAGAGAATAAGATAGGCAAGGTAGAATCCTTAGGAATTTACAAAAATTCCTTATGGATAACCATGCCAATCCCATTGTCATCGAACAATCATCACAAGCCATGGATTCTGAAGAAGAAGAGCCTCTAGAAGAAACACAAAAGGATCAAGAAGAAGAACATCCTCTACCGAATCCGGATGTTCATATGGACGAAGACGATGGCGTGATTTGCAATGGAGAGGTCCTTTTTGATGCTAATGAACTTGGTCGAACAACATGGAAACTTTTGTCTCCACTATCCAAATTGTTCGGTCCATATATCACCAATAGTTAAGGGTCCTCGTTAAGCGTTTTTCGTTTTTCTCTTTCTTGATTGTATATTGGTTTGTTAATTTGTATATAAGTGTAATCTTAATTAATGTTCTTCTAAAAACAATCTTTGGTGTATAAAATCTTGAATTCCATTTAACTTAGGATGCTATATTTCACTCATACATAGTTATTATTCTTATGTCATATGTTTGTTTATCTCATTTTCTATTAAGTTCAAGGTTTATAGGTTATTTTTGTTGATGATAAAAGGGGAGAAGTTATATAAAATAGTAGGCTTGGAGTAAGGTGGAGTTGTTGGGTTTAAGGGGGAGTTATGGTATGATCGAAGTGGTAAGTATATTTTATAAGGTTGTCATCATCAAAATGGGGGAGATTGTTAGGAACTGGAGATAGTGGTTTTGATGACAACAACCTTTGTAACTTATTTTATTATAACTTATATACTAACACTATTGTCTAGATATATATATATATATATATATGAATGTTATTATGCAGGATATATATAAGGCAGGTACTGATTATTGAAGACTGTACACTATAAAGATCAAGAATGAAGAAATCAAGTTTGAAGACTCATGAGTATCAAGATCAAGATTTCAAGATAAGTGTCTAGTTTTGTTAAAACTTCATAATAGCATGGAAATCTTCATTCCAAATTTCATTTGGAATGTGTTTGCACAAAAAATGGACAAACACCTCAAAGTTGTATGATTTAGTAGATCTTATGTTGTTCTTAGTGATTTTGGAGGTTTATGCAAATATATGAAAAACAGGGGCTAAACTGTAAAAAGACACGCAGATTTATAGTGGTTCAGCCAGAATGTGCCTACGTCCACTTTATATGTTATTTCTCTTCTTTTGTTGTGATTACAAGTACAAAGCTTTGGTACAAGTAAAAGAAAGTTGTTTGAAAGTTCCTTCCGTGCTTAAGCTCTCAAACTTGTCCCCCATTGTCGTACCCCTGCCCCTCTATTTATAGAGTGAGGGTGGGAGCAGGGATCTTGAATGTATATAGCTGCTGGTGGGCCTGGGCTGATGTGATCTGGCCTGGCACGTCTTGGTCCGGCAGCGTTTGGTCCGGTGGTAGGAGGTGAGTTGGTTCGGCGAAGCATGGGGATGAGTTGGTTCGGCAAAGCATGGGAGGTGAGTTGGTTCGGCGAAGCATGGGAGGTGAGTTGGTTCGGTGAAGCATGGGAGGTGAGCTGGTTCGGCGAAGCATGGGAGGTGAGATGGTTCGGCGAAGCATGGGAGGTGAGTTGGTTCGGCGAAGCATGGGAGGTGAGTTGGTTCGGCGAAGCATGGGGATGAGTTGGTTCGGCGAAGCATGGGAGGTGAGTTGGTTCGGCGAAGCATGGGGATGAGTTGGTTCGGTAGGGTCGTTGCATGCGAAGCAGGTTGGATCGGCGAAGCTTTGGACCGGTGGTGAGAATCTACCCAACATTTGCCCCCCAAAGTGGGGTATATGCTGGCGTATGGCCTACTTTGTTTCCTCTTATTCGGTCGCTGAGCGCCGATCCAACTGGTCCGGCATCCTATATTTGCCCATAAGTAAGGGCTGTATACTCTCGTTATTCCCTTCCAATTCAAGATAGCCGAACCAAACGTTTCTGCCGAATCAAGCTCTCTGACGAATTGCTTCAGAATACCGAATCAAGTACTGCCGAACGAATTTACGTACTCTAAGTGCCGAATGATCATTTACTCTAGGTGCCGAATGAACTTTACCCTGGGTGCCGAATGAACATTCACTCTGGATGCCGAATGAACTTGGTTCTAGGTGCCAAATGAACGTTCACTCTGGGTGCCGAATGAACTTGATAAACTTGATTTTTTCACTTGAAATTTCAGACTGCAGACACTTGCTCCTTTACTTCCTCTATTCTAACGACGTTCTTCTTTGTGTTTGCAGATAATGTCTCGTAAAGTGGAAACTCGATCAGACAAAAAGAAATCCGGGGGCGAAGGAGGTTCCTCCGCCGTGCCCCCAGCTCAGCCGAATCCAGAACGTCACGGACCTGCCCCGAGATAACTAGTGGATGGGTACGGCCCTCAGGAACTTCTGAACTCCCCGCCCGATTGCTTTCCTAGCTCCCTTAAGGAGGAGCAACTTGATGTTATTTCCCGATCTTTTGGAATTGATAGGGCGCACTTGCTGTTGCCAGGGAGAGAAGTTATGCCGTACGAACCTCCTGAAGGGTACCTTGCCTACAGCAGATACCACTGCATGTGTGGTGCCATTCCTCCTCTTAACGCTTGGGTAGCCAGCTTCCTCACATATCTAAAGGTGGCCCCATTCCAGCTTCAACCCAACTCCTATGCTATACTAGTGAGCCTCTTCGTTATTTTTCAGAGGAAGTGTGGTCGTGCTCCTTCCAACCGGGAGATCCGGTACTTATATAATCTGAGGGGCTATAAGAAGGGGTCCCCATACATCAGCTTGGAGTCGGCTGTAACCTTCAAGCCGGTCTTGGACCTGTATTCCAAATTCAGCATGTTCAAGAAGGAGTGGTTCTTCGACAGGGACGGCTCAGTTTCTTTTAGGCGCTTCACCTCTGGATGTAAGTCTACACTTTATTTATAATTTCCATTATAACTCCAGTGCTTTATCTTACGTGCTTTTATTTCTTGCTAGCGACAGGTGGGCAACAGGGCAGGGACAAGACTCCGACGCAGCCGGCTCCCTGATTAGACCTGGAAAATTCTTTTTGTGGACTTGACATGGCTGTATATGTTAGTCTTAAAACAGTAGAGTAACTTTTAGGTTGTAATTCTTGCTACTTGTAATAAATAGCTCTATTCTTGATGTGTAATTCTTTAACTTAAGCTGATTTTGTCGTCTCTTGAATGTTTGTTGCTTATTTTGACATGTTGTATAGCTATGCATATTCTTCTAATCAAATTGTGTTTGATGTCAGGTTCTTGTTTAAAACATAATTTTATGACTTGCAACGTTGGCGTGAGGTGTGAATAGATTATAGTCATGTGATTACATATGAAAGGAGGAAATACCGTCCTTTATATCTTTCTTGTAGATGGCAGCTTTGAATATCCTGTGTGACCGAGTAAGGGATGCGGTCCAGTATCTTGCTGTGAATATCCGTGTCTATTAGTGAGTGTCTCATGTTCTGTGTCCTGTACTTCAAGAATTGTTACAGAGGATAGGAGAAAGGTTTCTCAAGTAAAATTAAAATATGTGAAAGAGTAAAACTTCCAATCACGGAAGGCCTTCGGTGTGCTTAAGTTCGTGGCAAACGGGTTTTGTAGTCACTTTCCCAAGCTGTGGGTCTTGGAGACATTCGTCACTCATCTTACGCCTCCGCGGGGAGTTAATTCTTTTTTACCACAGCCGCACTTAAGACACATCGGAGCCGAGATCGCGCACAGTAACTACCCGGGCCATTATGGCCCGTAATCGTGGGTATTATTCGATTTACTGTGGCCGGCTAGCGTGGGTGCCGATCGTCAACCGTGAACTGCCCCTGGCTGGCCACACCTTATGTTGGGGCTTATAATCGGTTCACAGTTGCCGGCGAGCCGAACGCCGTAATGAGCTGCCTCGGCTATAGTCGGCCTTCTCGGTGGCTTATAATCGGCTCATTACAGTTGGCTTTAAGGGCCGTCGCGAGCAATGAGTTAACTCGCAGCAGAGGGATGCCGAAGCGAAAGTGTCTCATTGGCGAGGGCATAGATTCGCATAGTACCTGTTAGGCCTTGTCCAGGTGAAGTTGCACTGTGGAGTGCCTTGCATAGGATTTCGTTCAACAGAAAAGGATAAAGTTAACAAGCAGCCAAGATATGAAGGAACAAGTTAAAAAAGAGACAAGGTTTTTTAAAGTGGTTCGGCACGAAAATGCCTACGTCCACTGATTCTCTTTGTTAATTCGCTTCATATGGGCAGTACAAGTTAAGAAAAGTATCGACGGAGGTGTTGGATGTTCCATGCCCTCTGGAACACCTCTCCATCCACTGTTGACAAAATATAAGCTCCGTTCTTGTAAGGTGCGATGCTTGACTTCGGAGTTGTACTGTGCTGCCACTTTTTGTTTGTGGGCTGCTGCTTTAAGGACTGCATCATTTCTTCTTTCCTCAATTAGATCCAAAGACATGAGGAGGAACTCTTCATTCTCTTCTGGGTTGTAGTGGATCCTGCGGTGGGAAGGCACTATAGTTTCAACTGGGAGCATAGCCTCCGATCCGTATGCCAAAGAGAAAGGAGTATGCCCCGTTGATGTTCTAAAAGATGTGCGATAGGCCCACAGTGCCGTAGGAAGTTCATCCACCCAAGCGCCCTTTGACTTTTCGAGTTTCTCTTTGATTAGAGTTTTGAGAATTTTGTTGACGGCTTCGACTTATCCGTTTTCCTAGGGATAAGCTACGGATGAGAAGCTTTTGTGAATTTTGTGCCCTCGGCACCAGTTGGCGTACTCCTCGCTGTCAAACTGAAGTCCATTGTCCGATGTGATTTTGAATGGGACTCCGTACCTGCATAGAACATTTTTGATCAAGATGTTAATAACTTTGCTAAATATACTTTATTTAGGGGTTCTGCTTCCCGAGGGATGTGTTTGATTAAATAGTGATCCAATCGATTGAGGAGCAACTTGGTCTTCTTTAAATATGCTATGAGTCGTTCTTCTCGAGCCTGGAATTCTACTAGTATCAGATTTCTAAGGCAAGTTCTAATCCAGCTATCACTGCTTCATACTCTGCATCATTGTTGGTGGCAGCGAATCCCAACCTTATAGCATAGTGTAGTTTATTTCTCTTGGGAGTGATTATTACCACACCTGCCCCCGAGCCTTGTTCGTTTGACGCACCATTTAAGGAGTGGCCCAGAAGCATCGGGACGATGGAGTACCTGCCTTAGTGGTTGATCGGTCAGAACTCTGATGGAATGAGATTGAAAATAGTGACGCAGTTTCCGTGATGTGATTAGTAGGCAATAGGCTAGCTTCTCAAGTTTAGGATATCTGGTTTCTTCTTGTGCGGGGGGGCATTTGTATTTAACTTCGTCTTGAGTGGCCAGGAAGATGTTTTCGATCGTTTCATTTAAAAGGGTGTAAGCGTCAAATCTCGGTCCTGGACGATATAGACACTTTGCTTCTTTCTTACCCCCAGCATTGTCTCTAGAATCATTTCTTCGAATGTCCTTTGCTACAGCGGGCGCTTCGCTGTGAGCCACCTTATTTTATTGTCCTGTCTGCCTCTCAGCGGCAGCGTCTTCAAGTCTTATATATTTTCCAGCTTCATGGAAGAAATCGGGTAAAGTAGCTGGTTTTTCTTTGGTCAATCTTCTAGCAAATTTAGTATCCGGATGCACACCACTACAGAGGGCCATTAAGATAAGCTTCTCATCGGCATCTTGGATTGCGGCCGCTGCGGCATTGAATCGGGTTAAATATTGCTGCACCTTCTCTCCAGGTTTCTGTTTGACGCTGGATAAGGAATAAGCGTCCTTAGGTTGTTCCACATGGATGCGGAACTGACTGATAAACTTTTCTTTCAACATTTCCCACGAGCTGATGGATCCTTGGGGTAGATGGCAGAACCAGGAGGTAGCTAGATCTGCTAAGAATAGTGGAAAGCATTTGCACAGCACTCCTTCTGTCGCTCCACTCATGAGCATATGCTGTGTGTATCTCTGTAAGTGTACAACGGGGTCAGAGGTTCCTTTGTAAGGTTCCATTGTTGGCATTTTCCATTCTCGGGGGGTGATGGCAATTTCGATATTGCGGGCGAAAGGGCTGGTTACCCTAGCGCCTATCCCTCGATCTCTTTGTTCCCGTTGGATGCACTCTCTGAATAAGCGTGCCATCCTTTCATCAGAATTTGGAGCAGATAGAAAGGAGTTTGGTTCTGTTCTATGGGATTGATTCCGTCCATATGACCTGTAGGGATGGTATCGTCTATCGTTCCTCATATTTTCCAGCGGCTGCCTTTGATCTTCTGGGAGCATGCTAGGGTCAGCTACAGTTGGCCCTTGCCTTGATCTTCCCCTGCTGGGTTCTGATCTAAGCACTTCCTCGGGTCCAACTTCGGGCTGGACTCTAGCTCGGCCCCGTTCACCGGCGTTTCCGTGGTTAGGCAGTATGACAGGCTCAGCTACAGTTGACCTCCGTCCGGTACCTCCCCCGTTGGGTTCGGTACCAAACGTTTCCTCAGGCCTAACTTCGGGCTGTGCTCGGTCTCGGCTCCTACCATGGCTACTTCTGCCGTTAGCTCCTTCGAAGAAGGAAGATCTTTGTTGTCTCTGAGATCCTCCAGACTGGGACTCGCCCAATGTTCCAGTGTTGCGGTTGGATTCTTCAGCATCCCTTAAGCGTGACATGAGATGGTCCACCAAGGCTTCCTGCTGGGACGTGAAGCGGTTAGTTACTTCAACCACAACTCTGTCCAAATCTGCCCTAGTAATTGCTGTAGGCTGTTCTGTGGCAGGAGTGGCCGGATTAGCCTGTCCTTCATTTGGTACTACTGGAGGAGGACGATTTACTTGATTCGTGACAGCTGGATCTGGAAGACTGCTGGATGCGATGTTTTTTCCTTTGTTAACATCTTTTCTCTGTTTGGGAGGCATGTTTTCCAAGTGGCGGACGATGCTGTTAGGAAAACTTGTTAAGTGGATGAAGCTGAAGCTTCGAGCTTCTAGTTCTCAGTGAAAGCACCAAAAATGTTTGCACAAAAAATGGACAAACACCTCAAAGTTGTATGATTTAGTAGATCTTATGTTGTTCTTAGTGATTTTGGAGGTTTATGCAAATATATGAAAAACAGGGGCTAAACTGTAAAAAGACACGCAGATTTATAGTGGTTCAGCCAGAATGTGCCTACGTCCACTTTATATGTTATTTCTCTTCTTTTGTTGTGATTACAAGTACAAAGCTTTGGTACTAGTAAAAGAAAGTTGTTTGAAAGTTCCTTCCGTGCTTGAGCTCTCAAACTTGTCCCCCATTGTCGTACCCCTGCCCCTCTATTTATAGAGTGAGGGTGGGAGCAGGGGTCTTGAATGTATATAGCTGCTGGTGGGCCTGGGCTGATGTGATCTGGCCTGGCACGTCTTGGTCCGGCAGCGTTTGGTCCGGTGGTAGGAGGTGAGTTGGTTCGGCGAAGCATGGGGATGAGTTGGTTCGGCGAAGCATGGGAGGTGAGTTGGTTCGGCAAAGCATGGGAGGTGAGTTGGTTCGGCGAAGCATGGGAGGTGAGCTGGTTCGGCGAAGCATGGGAGGTGAGCTGGTTCGGCGAAGCATGGGAGGTGAGTTGGTTCGGCGAAGCATGGGAGGTGAGTTGGTTCGGCGAAGCATGGGGATGAGTTGGTTCGGCGAAGCATGGGAGGTGAGTTGGTTCGGCGAAGCATGGGGATGAGTTGGTTCGGCAGGGTCGTTGCATGCGAAGCAGGTTGGATCGGCGAAGCTTTGGACCGGTGGTGAGAATCTACCCAACAGAATGGAACTCATTTCTACCTTCTTAGTGGCTTACAAACCCACAACAAGTAGCTTACAAACCTACGACAAGTGGCTTACAAACCCACGAACATCCTGGTTTTGTACAAGTTCTCGAGTCCTGATGTGATGAGATATTCTACAGGAAGAAGCTTGCAAAACTACTACAAAATGGTTTTTCAAAATGATTTTCAAAACTACTTTTCAAAATGTTTTAGCCTTAAAAATTATCTTTTCAAATGATTTTCAAAAAGATATTTTAGCCTTAAAATATTCTTTATTTTTTGTTTTTAAATAAACTCTTGTTTTAAACTTCGTTTGTTTTTAAAACTATCTTCTAATTTTTAAATATTCTTTTATAATATATATACTTAAGATTTAAAATCAAATTTATATATACACTCTAAAAATATATTTTTCTACTCTTCTTTATTTTAAAACATAGGAAAATTTGTTTATTTTACTCCAGAATCATTTCATCTTGTTTTCCTTTCAATATCATTTTCAAAACAAATTTTACATTGTTTTTAACTAAGGGATGTCGACATCATGGGATACCCCATGTCGACTTGGTGCCTGTTAAATTCAAAAGTTTCAATTTTCAAAAGAAGTGTATTCGTTTAAATCTCTTCACGAATGGTTATGACCGTTACTGGTCTATAAATAGCCTTCACAAACGAATTTTTTAACTAACTAATTTTCTTATTTTCTTCACTCCTTCTTCTCCACAAATCCTTATTCTAAAATTTTCATATTTTTAAAGATCGTGCCAAAATTCAGCCAAATTCTCAAGTGAATCAAATTAGAATCTCATTCTTGTTTGATTCTTTGCCCTCTCTCGAAGATCAAAGTGTTATTCAGAGTTATAGGATCAATTTGTAATCAAAAGTTTATCGAGTCTCTCTATAAGGTGTGGTTGTTCCTGGAAATCAATTGGGTGATCTTGTGTCCCGTAAATCAAGAGAGTTTGCCCCGGACCCGAAGACAGTAGGGTACCTCTAGGCCTTTAGAAATTGAGGATTGTAGTCTCGACATTAGTATAATAAAAATCTGTATGAGGTGTTTGCCTTGGTACAGGACTGGACGTAGGGTAACTCCGAACTAGTATAAAATCGGTGTGTTCTTTCCTTTTACTGCCTTTTATTTACTTTCTGCATCTGTGTTTGATTCTGTGATTATTCTGTGATTAAGTTCTGCATTTGTTTATATCATAAATTTTAAATTAGTCCATATAAGTCATAGAATCCATTAAACACTATTCACCCCCCCCTCTAGTGTTAAATTAGCCTTAAGATCCTTAATCTGCACTCCCTTTCATATGATTACCTTTGGCCCCCTTAATCAAATCGTGACTCTCCTTTCTGAAAAACTTGACCATACGTCGACGATACCTCTACACCGCCTCGGCCATCGATGGCCTTCTCCACCACTAGTGAGCTCATCCCCACATCGAACTGCCCCTCCTTATGCCCTCCATTCCATCTTCAACGATACTTCCCCAAACCTCCACTGAGCTTGTCACTGATGCCTCCGACCCTTTTAAAGCATCGACAATCCTATGGTCTCGATAAAGGAAAGAGCATGAAGTGTTTTAAGGGAGGAAGTGTGTCAACATTTTTCTAAGGGGGAGGGGTTTTGTGATGTCGAATAAAGGAGATGAGGAGGAATATATTATGTAAGTTAGGGAAGAAAAGAAGGGGTGTGAATATTATATTTATTTATTTTATTTCTCGAATAAATACCCACAAGTTTTGAGCTCGTACGATCACAAAACACATTAGATTGCCATGAAACTCATTGGCACACATCATCTCATTCTTTCGGTCTCGATGGTATAAATTTCATCACTATCCTAAGCAGTTCATCAAGATGATAATTTCATTCATTTTGAGGTCGTTTTGGCCATTGGGTCGTCCAATTCCAAAAATTCTTTAACCGCACATCTTATAATGAAGTTCTCAATGCAAAAACACAAACCCTCAGTCAAGATCCTATTGGACTGGACAACATACCTACTTTATGAAATATGCATAACAATACGTAAGTCATATAGAAATATGTATAACAATACGTAAATCGAAAAAATACCATGACTCAAAATATAGCGATATTTATACTCATTTTAATTCGCAATGTCAATCTGGACTCAAAAAAAGTGGTCTCAGATCCTTATTTGCTCGTATGCGAAATGTCAAATTTTTTCACCTTTAATTAATCTATAATTCAATATTTAAATTAATTATTCAAATATCAAATCAAAATGCAAGTTGTTACATGAACGCTTATAAAAAGGGTCTAGTGTCGGTCATAAACTGAGTGACACACGATGTTAAATAGTAACTGAAAACTAACCTTAATATGATGGAATCACTTTTTATTTTTAAG
This sequence comes from Allium fistulosum, assembly GCA_030737815.1. Classification (NCBI taxonomy): domain Eukaryota; kingdom Viridiplantae; phylum Streptophyta; class Magnoliopsida; order Asparagales; family Amaryllidaceae; genus Allium; species Allium fistulosum. Next base: position 75,152,578 of record CM060908.1, on the reverse strand, counting down.
TGAACAGTATTTGTTTGATGAATTTATAAACTATACCCTTTTTATTTTAAACATATTTGTTGAAATTTTTCTTAAAAATAAAATATCTAATTTAGGAAATAAAATATATTTATGAAGATATTTTTTAAGAAAAAGTGTACATTGTAAAAATATTTTATTTGGAATTATTTTAGTAAAGTGTTGAATTGATATTGAAATTTGAATTCGGTATTTGGAAAAAAAACATTTCTTATGACAAATTTGGTTACTTTTAAAACATCCTTTAGAATGTATTCATATAGTGGTATTATGATTTAGAAATGTTTGTTACAAGTGGAAAATTATTATCTAAGAATAGTGAAATTTTTGTTGCTAAATATTTTATCTAAAAATATTTCTATGAAAGGAAGTTCAGTTTAAAATATTTTTGTTTTGATAGAAATGTATTAACAAGGACATCTCAGGTGAAATTGTTTTTAATTTGGTAGCATCCTTGAAAAGATATATGTTGAAAGGTATTATGTAACCTTATTCTGATTTAGAATGCTCTGGAAAAGTATATTATTGAGGAATTTTTGGAAAAAATATATTGTTAATGGGTATTTTAAAATATACACTATTAGGGCAAACATGGTTAGCTTAGTTGGTTAGTAGTTTAGGCTTCAAGATTAAAGGTCATGGGTTCGATCCCTGATATCGACACTTGTTAGCAATAATGAACCAGGTTCAAAAAATATACTCTATAAGGTTTGACGAGTATATATTTAAGAAGGATGTTATGGGGGTAGAAAGCTATTTTGATAATAATATAAGAGTCAAAATGTTTTTTTCAAAAGTACCTTGTTGGAGAATATCTAGTGAGAACACTTATTTTAAAGAAAATAATATTTTATTGAAAAGTTCTTTGTAATGAATATTATATGATTTGGAGAAGATTTATTATAGGAAGGTTATTTTTACAAAAAAAATTTATATTGAATATAATATAGTGGGATTACTTTTACTTGAAAAATTATATTATTCGCGGAAATATTTGAAAATAGTTCGATGGGAGTATTTTTATTTGAGAAATATATTTTGAGTGAAGAATGCGATAAAGTATTTATTAGAGAGAAAAGTTTTTATCAAAGAAGTATATTTAATTTTAGAGAACCTTTTGTTTGGAAATTGATTTTTGGTTGTAAGAATTTTCACTTAAATGGTACTTTGTGATAAATGTGTTTTTAAGGAGAAAACATTTTTTGGTAAAGAGTTTTGGTTGAAAAGATACCTAGTTTGAAAATTATTTTATTGAGAATATATCATTGAGAAAGGATGTCTTCTAAAGTAACTAGTTTAACAATACTTTGAGAACATATTTTACTAAAATGAGGATAATTTGATTTAGAATTATATAGTAAAATATTTAATAATAAACTTTGGAGTTAAAAAGTATCTTATTAAAAGGTTGTTTTATTTGGAAATTTTATTTGAGAACTTTAAAACTAGACTTTGTAACATGGGGTGTGAGACGGTGGGACAAGATGAGTTTAAGTTTTCCCAACATCTAATATGACGATATTATATTATGACTATTACGTATGATTTCCCATAAAGAGATATGTGGGACGTTTGGTTATTTCCTTCCATGGAGAAAGTAGGGCTATGCTGTAGGACCAGCCCATGTCGATGTATGGGCTAGTGACCTTTTACTTGCATTGGCTTGCTTAGGTTGAATTATTGGTATTGCATTGTTGCATATTAAATTATTTGCAATTAATAAAATTATGCTGCTTATTTACCCATGTTGTGCTTGTTTGAATTAATTTTTTACATGTATTATGTTATTGATTGCTTATTTTGCTATGATTGATTTTAGTTTTTTTTACTTGTTTGTTTGTCTATTCATCTGATTGCTTGATTATCTACCTTATGTGATTATTGTATTGTCTGTTAGGTTATATTGCTTGTTATGTAAGATAATTTTATGATGAGGTAGTTATTTAATGTTGACTTTTAGCGAGATATACATTGAAGAAACTAGTAAAATGTTAGCGGACATATGTGATTTAGTCATAGTGTGATAGAATAGTTTCTAAGTAGAAGAAGACTATATATTCAGATTGATTAATAGATACGAAGATGTTCCCTAAAGGTGAGTAATAGTGATTAGAGGATTTTGGTTACTATAGACTTAATGGGTACCATTGAGGAATCAAGGGTGGGAGGTTCACTATACAAAATAAGGAGTTTTAAAATATATATTTCAAAATATTGTTTTATACAAACAATTACTAGCTTCTATAAATATCTGTCATTTCATAGAAATTTTTACGATTTGATTTTTATATAAAACGATATTTTCTCAAAAAATTATTTTAAAATTGATTTAATATGGTGGAAATATTCAAAGAAATCACTAAATAAAATGATGGTGGTATTTTTAGGAAGAAATGGATTTTTGTTTCAAAGGGAGATGGATGCTTTGATTTGAAGATAAAAATGTTTTCGTAAATATTTTAATATTGGTACTCTCCTTGATAGTGGGTCCCCTCTTTTGTATTTTTCACGAGTTATCCATGTCACTAAAAGAAGAATCACTATAACTGGATTTTCAATAGGATATTTCGATGTGATCTAATGATTAGAATGAGATGGTGTGTAGAGATGTTTCAATGTGGCGCTTAATGTTGATGGAGTTGCACTTTGATGGTGACGACTTGATGTTGATGGAGTGTGATGATGGATCCATAAGGGCAAGTTTGATGTTGATGGAACTTGCGAGTGGGACATCGTGATGTGTTCTACTTAATTGAATGCAACAAGAAGATATTTTAGACTATGATGACGAGTGCAAAGGGAACATTGGTACTTCGAGTGTTCCGAAGTCTGCTCATAAAGCAGGGGTATGTGAAGACACTGTAACACCCCGCATTTATATAATTAAATAATCAAGTAACGATGAATAGTGAAAATAAACATTTTTGGAATTCATAAAATATGGCCTCGAAACTTATACCATTGTGTCCGTGGCAATTTTCTGATCAATTTTGATATATAACTTGTCAAAATCCGAGTTAGTACGGAGGAATTACGAAACAAACAAAAAGTAGAGAAACAGAAGAAAAAAATAGAAATATAATAAAACATATATGGTCGACCGCCAGGTCGACCCAGAGCACTCCTAGGTCGACCGCTAGGTCGACCCAAGGAGAACACAGGTCGGCCTTAGGGTCGACCCGCGTTGTTACCTGGACGCAGTTTCGTCCAGGTACGTACTGAACGAATTAAAATTCAATTTTTGAGTGACATGAGCCATACGTTGATTAATCTGACGGCTCCAAATGACCCTATGACGTAGTGGCTCTAGATTCAATCCAAGAATCCAACGGTCCGGGATCTCCAAACTCCACTATAAATAGAACCCTAGGCCTAGCTATTTTTTTCACAATAAGATTTTCTCCCAGTGGTTTCATTGCCTGAGACTGGACCCTAAAAAGAAAATATTTCTAGGGAAGAGATCTTCTCAAATAAAAATATTATACACCAGAAAGACCATGGAGCCAAGCTGAGCAGAACCAAAGCTAAGGATGGCTGGTGAGTGGATTTAAATTATATATCTTTTTCGTTTATGATATATTATCGTTAGATTCCCGTTAATTATTTAATTAAGCATTTATTATAGTAGTTAATTCTGTTAATTTATTATGCTGAGAGTGTAAATTTATATTTAACTATATATATGGAAAAGGAAGGTAGAGATCCATTCAAATATGTATAAAATTAGGCTTAACAATTATAGAAAAAGGCTGAAGCCCAAAAAGAAGACATTTACAGTAATTATGCTAAAACGGGAGTAATAAATTAAAGAAAAATCTAATAACTTGATTTGAAAGTAAGTGATAAATTAATTGGTTGGTTAGAAAATAGGATACATTTCTATAGTTTAATATTTAAAAAGATAACGATAAACGTAATTGCAAGAATAAAAGAAAGAGGGAATTATTGTAAAATAGAGAAACCACTGTATTTTGCACTATCCAAAATGTAAAGAAATAATAAAAGAAATATCTTGCAGTTACGGATTATTGTTTATAGCATTATTTAGTATTATAATATGGAAATGGATTTTTAGTAGAGTTTTCGCAACCAACCAAATAGAATAGAACTACTTCCTAGAATATAAGAAAATAAAGTAAAGAATTGAAGGAATCAAGTTAATTATTAGACAAGAATAGAAGCTATTAACAGAAATGTAACTAGATCTGCATTTACTGCGCAGATAATAGAATAAAAGTAAAGCAAATATTATGATAAGTAAATTTGTGACAGTCGGACGTAGTCCCAAGCCAAGATTGTCATATAATAATAGAATTAAAGAGAATTCAATATCATAATAAAAAAAGTCAGACTAGAATAGAAAATAGACGCTTGTAATTATATTTATAATGTACAGATTATAAAAGGAAATAATAGTGACAATTACAAGTAATATTATAACATAGATTATAATCAAGTAGAAAGAACAGAAGTGGCTTATTTTAATAAACTTCAGACTTAAATTAAGTTAATAAGAAAAATAATAGAAGTGACCCATACCAACAACATTCCCTTTCAGTTAGGAACTGATAGTCTCACAATAGTTAGATGAGGCACGGATAAGATTATGCTAAATATGTAGCCAACAGAATATGAAAAGTAAACTAAACACAAATTAAAATATTAGACTTAGGGTCTAATAAAAGAGTGAGATGCGTTTGGAGCAGCCCAAAGGATGAAGAGCCTAACAAAGCAGTTCATCGCAGATCTCAGCACAGGAGAAGCACGTCCAACTTAGTTATTTTGGGCTAAAGGGAAGTACGAGACTTCATAGGGACATGAGGGTACTCTAGGATGGCTCTTTGGAGTAGGCATAAAGAAGCAGTCCTCTGGAGGCAGGTCTGTAGGTGTTCCTTCAAAAGAGTATGCCTTGATTGCTTTTTGCATGGCAGGACCATTGTAGGCAGTCAAAAGGGGTTAATGTTTAGTGTAGAATATTCATATGTCCCAGTACTTGCAAGTAAGTTTAGTGGACATGACCCAAAAGGATAGTCGCATGCGGATATCGGACCAGCATCAAAACCAAGAGCAAGTTCGGGAAAGATTAGAGTTAAACCAACAGTCTAATGATACTTTCACTATCGAAACATTGGATGAGGGGCGCCACCAACAGGATGTTTAGATTGTTTGCAGTAGGGCATAGCCACTTAGCTCTTTAGAGTTCTTTCGATTAGTTGAGGGGTGGCTGCGTGGGGCAATATCCACGATAAGAAAAGAGACAAACCAAACAGAATATCTGTATTGTAGGCCTAACGAGGTAGTCCTTTACAGAAATACAATATTTGTATTGTAGGCCTAACGAGGCAACCCTTTACAGAAATATAATATCTGTATTGTAGGCCTAACGAGGCAGCCCTTTACAGAAATAGAAAATCCCCAACCGAGTTTCGTACTAGCTAGACCTTGTTAAGCGGGATTCAGGGAGTAGATAGAACAATTATGTATAGTTCTCAGGGTATGCACTGGGTGGTACATTGTGGATGTCCGAGCATTAGTATAGACTAGTGCGGACGCAGTTTTACGTTTTCATAGTAGACGACGGAACATCTGTATTTTAGGCCTTATGAGGTAGTCCTTTATAGATGTAGTCACAGAACACCATGGAAGCAAGATGATGGAGTCCTTTGCGAGGAGGATACGGAAGGTACTATGGGTAGTACCTAGGACCGATGAGGTCATTGGGCATATAACTACATATATATCAGTTATTAGGTTTTAATCTACTAGGGAGTAGATAGGCATGATTCACGCACAGAGGCGAGAGTATTATAAACCCAATGAACCTAATATAACGGTAAATGGAAATAAAACGGTGTATGTAGAATTAAGCTTAGAAGTGTATAATTTGTCCATTCACCAGAACTTTAGTTCTGACCACCACCTCATAACATCCTACAGGTTAGGTAGATGGCAGAGACTTTCCAGCTTTGAGACACTTGTTTAGAAAGTGTTATTATATTGGTGAGTATTTACTTACTATTATATTTTAGTCAGTTCCACTGTGAGATATTTATCTGAGCTCTGATATATGTCTTTGCCTATTTGTAGGATACCAGAAACCCAACTCAGGCTTCAGTGGGCTTGGATTTTAGCATTTTTGCGAAAAATTCGGACCCACTGGAATTCGGGTTGTTACAGACACTAATTTGGATTGATGTTGATGGATCTCGAACCGATGTTAATGGATTTTTGTACCCTGGACTTTTTGATGTTGACTCTGGTTTCCTGGATGTTGAAGTAGCATGGAACCAAGCATCAAGAAACTACGACTTCTCCATTGGTCTTTAGCAAGAGATAGTCGTACGAATTATCATATATCAAACGCACGCAAATGAAGCAAGGATTGATGCAGTTGCAGCACAAGTGAACTATCAAATTATTTAGAGAATGTAGCCATGACTATGCACATATTATTTTTGAGGATGTGACCATAAGTAGGTGCACACGATATTTTGGATGGAATAGGTATGAGATAGCATACCAATTATCTTAAGGACGAGATTTTGTGAAATTTCATTGATAGTTTTGAGAATACACATATTATGATGGAGAAATAGTCAATACAGGGATTAGCAAACCTATGTTACTTGTTGATACGGTAATGCAATGTTACTTTTAAAGTGTGCGCGCTTTGTATTGAGTTATGTTGATTGTTAATTTATATTCATTTATTTGCACATGCATGCGTAGATCAGCCTATGCCTGTTGTGGACTTTTATTGTGGTCAATTATGGTTGAATCATTGAGATGCATGATATGGGTTAACTTATGATTGAGATTGTTTCACACTTTATTGATGGAATGTTATTTTTATATAATGTAGTTTGGATTGTATGATTGAGGGAATTTTTGTGTTACCATAGTATGTATATATAGAAAATTAAATACATTGTAGTGAACGAATTTATTGTGTCATGATCGATGGTGTTATGTGGTTGTTATATGCTGATTTTATAAGTAGTTAAGCTATGATAGATATATTCCCTATATTTTGTGATTAAATCCATTATCTTGATTTATTGATTTGATTGGGGGTTTCATTTTTGAGAATTGCGAGGGTGTAATTCTTTTAAGGAGAGAGAATATAATAACTCACAAACCCGACATAGTTAATACTAAATTAATTAGAAAATGAATTTTTAGTAAAATAGTGAACTGTATGCCATATTTATAACTATTGCAAATTTCATTCAGAGCCGATCGGTTTGGTATATAATTTTGATGGGTATGGAGTTAAGTTTGCGAAATAGTGGTGTTACATTGTTTAAGTAGGATACGCAATCACTTTTGGACCAAACGATTACATACAACTGAACCCACTTCATTTCCTGTATAAGTAAAGCTTAGAAACCCTAGGAAGTGGCCATCGTATCAGTCTCTATTTGTTTATGTTGAACTTCCTCCTAATTACGATTTAAAGGCGAATGATTTTCGTGAATTATAAATTGATATAAAATTCAAAGTTCCCATACCCCTACATATTATATATTATCATGAAGCTTTGGATGAATAGAGTTGCTGGTGTTTTCCATCTGTCGAAAAGTGCTCGAGACAAACAGAAATCAACGAAAAATTCTCGACCGTCGAATCTAGGGTTTCAGAATCAATAGGGGATCTACGACGATTGGACAATCAAAGGGTACAAAAGCATAAAGGAGGTCAAAGGGAGCGATCCATATAGTTGGATCGATGAAAGAGGCGACAAACCAGTCGAAATTTGAAAAATTCTGACCGATTCATAGCGGTGGATCCATCGTCGGAGACCAGAGGTGGCAACAAGGCAAGAGTAAGTGCTATTTTTGACATGGAGGCTGGTGGTGGTGGCTGATTGGGTTGAAACACCAAGAGTATAGGACAATGTGAAGGGAAGTCGGTAGATGATGGGTATGGGAGGAGTTGAGCTTCACGTAGTACTGTAGCAATGAAGGTAAAGTTGTAAATAAATCCATATATTTTTTTAATTACAAATATAACCCTAAAATTTCTAACCATCATATCGTTCACATACGAACTCCGGTTCACATGTCGTCTTTTCCATTGGACTCGTGGTAGAATTCTAAATAGTTTGGCTCTTGATTTGTTGAATTCTACGGCTATTTGCAATAGCGCATTGGTATTAGGGATGGCAATAGGGCGGGTCTAGGGTCCAAACCCGGTCGACCCACCCCTGTTTTGGATCATCCAGACCCGCCCCATTGGGTCATTGGGGCGGGTAGACCCGTGACACGTTCTTAAGTGCTCCGGGTCTAGGGTCGGGGCTCGGTTGACCCGCCCCAACCCGACCCGCACTACTAACATCTCATGAAATTGCTTTATTACTATAATAATTTATTAATCTTCTTAGATATAAGTGATTCTAGCATGAATATTAAAATGTTCCAATCAATAATCTATAGAAAAAATTAGAGTATTAAGTTGCATCATTGATAATTATACAATAACATATGTATATATTTTTTGAATTGTTATTGTAGACATCATTTTTATTAACTTCCCTTAGACACATTGTTTTTTTGTATTTCATGTATTATTTGGTGATAACGAGTAAAAACAAATAAATATATGTACAATGGTACACAATTTTGAATCAATATATAGAGACCCATCGGGTCTTGGGGCGGGTCGGGTCTACCCTGACCCATACGGGTCCCGGGCACGGGGCAAAATTCCAGACCCGCACCGGGTCTACGGGGCGGGTCTGGGGCGAGGTCTAAAAAATCAGGGACGGGTATGGGGCACAAAAAACCCGCCCTAACCCGCCCCATTGCCATTCCTAATTGGTATGGTCTATTTAATGAAGTTAATTATATTTTTAAATCAGAAATACATATCCATCGATGGAAAATTTATTGATATATGTTGTTCGACGTATCATTGTCTGGTTTTTATGATATTTTGAATGTATTGTGCCTTGCTTGGATGATTATTATTACACTTTTGGATGTTTAATTAAATATATACTTGATTTGAATTAGAAAATTATTAAATGGGAAAATTATAATAGGAAAACCAGATACATAAATGATAAATAAGATTCTTCATAGAATTTGGATGATATCTGTAATTAACAATGATTTAACAACTTTTATTGAAAATTAATGTATGGAATTTAATAAGGTTATTATTTATGAATTTCTTGGGAAATTCATAAATAATAACTAAAATTATATTTTAAATTGAGTTTTGAGAAGTTTATTATTATTTATCAAATAAAAATGGACTTAAAATTTTAATAACATGAATTTCAATAAAAATAGTATTATCTTGTGTAAATGATAAAGTGAATGATTTTAAAGTACTTACGTTAGGAAATATTATTATTATTATTTGAGTAATAAAATAAAGGGGCATTTCACCATAAGGACAAACTTTGCAGTCCAATTAGTTTCTAGGACACACATTTAAAGAAATTACTTTTAAGGCCAAAGTCAGCAGAATAATTACTTTCAAGGACAAAGTCAGCAGTCCAATTACTTTCAAGGACATAATTTCATAAGTTTTTAGGCCCTAGAAACTAATTATTTTACGTTTTGTCCTTGAAAGTAATTATTTCAATTGTGTGTCCTAGAAACTAATTCCACTTGCTAAAGAGGCCCTTGTGGCTAATTTCCACTAAAATAAAAAGGTATTTTCTAAATAATAGTAGTAGTAGTAGAAAAGAAATCTTTTTCATAAGTGTTTTCGAATTAAACAATCTATTTTGAGATGAATAAAAATAAAAAGGAGTTTTTGGGATTTAAAATGAAATATTATTATTTTTGAGATAAACAGTAATAGATTGGTTTGTGAACTCTAACGGTGACTTTAAAATATATTATTATTACTTTGATGTACAATAATAATATTATTACTTTGAAAAGTAATTTGATGTAAATTATTATCTCAGTGAGAAACAAGAAGTTTAAAGGGATTTGAAGTAATGAGATTATAATAAAGTATTTTTGAAGTATTTTATATTAAAGGGTCATTGTTGTTTTGAGATAAACAATGGTGTTTTGTAATAAAGAATAGTAAAACGAATTTTATACTTGAAGGAAAATAATTGTTGTAAATATAATGTATGGATGGATGTAATATGTGAGACATTTTTTTTATGGAGAAGAAATCATACTAGGATGAGTATGCAAGGTTTTACCATAATTACCACTTGAGGATGGGTAGTTAATTGGTTATTTGATGATTGATGTCGTATTACCATTGTGGAGTAATTAGTAAATATTTGAAGGCACTAATGTCGTGTTACTACTATGGAGTGAGTAGTACATATTTGGTGACATATACTTTCATTGGTGATGTATTACTATGGTCGAGGATTAGTATGTATGTAATTATATTTGGATTGTTATTTGAGGGATTTGCATTGAGTGTTGTTTATATTTGATGGTCGTGTGCTATCATTGTTGTTACCACATATAATGATTGTCGTGATGGATGAGTAGTACTGTTTCTGCTACATTGGTTGCATTGGCTGTAATAGTTACATGGATGTCATAGTTGTTATCTACTAACGGGTATTTGGATGCAGGAATAGAACTACGTAGGCTTGATCCCCTAAAAGGGTTATATATAGGTCGTCTTTTCCTATGCAATAACTAATGGATTCCTTATGTAGGGCTGGGTGTATTGGGTTAGACTCGGTCCAAACATAGTTGACACATTTTCTTTTATTGCATATATATGAATTGTAAGCTTACAGGTAGAAACAAAGATGGTAGCAAGGGTCTAGAATGTGCCATATCCACATAATAGATCAGTATATCTCTTGCATAAAAATTATACAGTAGTTGTTTTATAAACTGATGTACTAGAAAACGTATAATATCTTATGTATTGGACTTGTTAAATATTTAATTTTTGAAATGTGATATGTGTATGTGCATACTAATGTTTAAGTTCTTTGTGAGGTTTCTATTTTATGAAGCAGGTTCGGTTATATGCAACTATTTGCCTCGAAACGGTTGTGTACCCTATTTAAAATCTATAACGCCACTATTTCGCATATCATTACTCCGAACCCATCAAAATTACATACGAAACTAATCACCTCTAAAAGGCATTCATAAAAGTTAAAGATCCAACTTCACCTTTTAGTCAAAAATCCAAGATAAGAGAACTCAAATTTGACATTTTGTAACAACCCCTATTTTTAACGGTTGGATATTTAAATAATTAATTTAAATATCGAATCGTTAATTAATTAACGGTCCCAAAAATGTGATTTTCCACATATGATCGAACCCGGATTCGAGACCACTTCCATCGAGTTCTTATTGACGTTGTGTATTAAAATGAGTATACGAATCGCTATATTTGGAGATCGGATGATTCGATGGCTTAAACGGTCTCGAAAAGCAGAAATTATCATCCTGAAGCGCTGGTTCGGATAGCGATGAAATTTATACCATTGGGACCAGAAAAATGAGGTGATGCACGTAGACGACTTTTGTGACGATTGGACGAACCGTTTGACCATGCGAGTTTGAAACACACGACCGTTTTATTTGAGAATTTAAATAAAATTAATATAATATTATTACTTAAATTCACACTCAAACCCTCCTCTCTCTCCCATTGCTACTGTTACATTGTTGAAGATGGAAATATGGCCACCTCCCCAAAAATTAATACAAAAATCAAAATCGAACAATTCTCTCAATGAAAAACTCCCAAAGTAGTTTTGTTAGATTCGTATCAATGAGATCTTCACATTCGTACCAATTTAGATGAGTGCGAAGGCAATTTTTGAGATGGTTGTACATAGGTCGTTGACAAGGGTTTGGTTTCATGGGAGTCAAAAGCGATGATGAGCGAAATGGAGAGCATCATTCTTCTTATCATCGCAAGCAGCACTTTTCCCCAAAATTCGGAGTTCCCTGGCACATTAGAGCAAATTGTGACTTTAACCATGTAGATCTCAAGCTTCCAGGTTGCAATTTATATAGAGCGATCGGGTGTCAGATAGATGTGTCATGGAGCACACGTGTAGTCAGATGTTTTGACGAAGACGGCGTCGAAAATCGTTGAGAGATGGCCGAGAAATTGAGGAGAGAAGGCCATGGATTTTGGGTTCTTTCTTGTGCACGGGTACATGAATGCACGTACAGGTTGAGGAAGAAAGTGATTAACACTAATCTAGGTAATTAGCTTAAATTAATTATTAGTTAAATTAACTAAATTGTTTAAATAACTTGATATCTTATATTTTGCGTACCTTTTGCATATGAGGTCCATTTTGCATGTCGTTTCTTGCGTTGCACTCTTGATGGAGAGCTTTACGAATTAGTGATGGTTTGGACAAATTTGGTTGAGGTGAGTAATATTTTCCCTCACCATAATTTGATTGTTAGTATAGTATTAAAATGATGTTTTGAAATGTTTTCTAAGTTTAAAACATAATTTCTAAAATAGTTAAACATATATCCAATTTTATAAAAAGAATCAAAAGTGCTTTAAAATTGTTTTAAGATAAATATCATATTTTTCCTGTTGACGCACTATTTTGATGATATTACTAGACTAAGGCTATTTTTATATTAATCTCACAGTATACATATTGGTTGTTTGGATGGATTGTATTGTATTATTATAGATGTAGGTAGGCTATTATAAAACTTATATGCTTGTAGGTTGCATGTGTGCTTTTTTGTTAGTTGGTTGAAAACGTTGTTCGAAGGCGATATAGGTAAATCCCATTAGATAGAGTTTAATGTATATCGATTGAATGCACACACGATTTGGACTTAAATAATGTGATAAAGTTTCATGCATATTGATTAAGCATATAAACAATGATAAAATCGAATGGATGGGATAAATATGTAGATAAGTATTGGCGCGTGTCGACTGATCTAGAGATGAAGGATGACGGACTTGATATGTGCTTCGGACATTAGGGAAGATGCCAGACATTTTCATTTGGTTTGTATTTAACCATTTTTGGTTAAGTACATGAACAAAGTGGTAGTTATCAACTACTCTGGAGTGGTTGATATCTACCACTATTGATGAAGGCTGATTTGGTCAATTTTGACATGGACAATAGAGAGGCTGCGGGAAGCACGATGTGATGGTTCGTTTGTTTGTTTGACGTTCGATTTTGATGATATGGCTCTTCAATGAGTGGTTCTGATGGTGAATCGAAGGTGTGACACTTCGACGCGATGACTCTGTGGTTCGATGATGCTGGTTCCCTGATGGGAAGTGGCAGCTTCGATGATTGATAGTTGTACTTCAAGACGCAATGTAGTGGACTATGAGCCATATTGATAGAGCCGTCGAAGGAGGGTTACGGGACACATGATGATACTCTATGACTTATGATGGATGTTTAGAGTAGTTTCCGACCACGATGACTTCAAACGAGAGTTCTAAGGACAATTCCAAGATGAGCTCAGCTATCATGACGTGTGCAAAGGGATCGTTGATATTCATAGGTTTTGATGTGCACTCGTGAAGTAGGGGTATGTATGGACGCTCACTTAGGTTTATGACGGGTGCCCAAAATCACATGATGTTTCAATCTGATTACCCTGGGTTGTCTATGATGGGTGCAGTCTAGTTCTTGGCCTACTAAGTGGCCTGGATTCAAGTACCGAGAAACCAGGACGTTGAGTACTCGTTGACTATATGATGGCGGTCATACGAGTGCCATATATCCAACACACTGAGTGAGCAAATGTGAGGATGGATAATGAATGCCATATTTGTTTGACTGTTTTTATCACACTAGGGATGTCACACGATGTAGCTATTACCAATGCCGATATCTAGACATCCTTAGTACTTTGATGTATAGTACACCAATGATGACTATCAAAGAGTAGCATATATTCGATGTTATGTGCTAACTTTGTGGATGCAGGGATATGTCATGTTTGATTCTTCATACTCTCTGTCTCATATACTATACCGACTTTTATAGTGTTTTGAGATTATTTATCGCTCACACCAGACTGTTCTCTGACTTGAGGTTTTATTCTTGCTTCTTATTATCTTAGGTGCTCTTAAATGAGTAGACTAGATAGCAGGTGTAAATAGCATTCAGAACTGTGCAAATGGACTAGCAGATTGTGAAATTTTCTCATATTTATATTTTGAGTCATTATTGTTTATTCCATTGGGTGACACTAGCGCCTTGGCGGTGTTGACTTACTATTGTTAGAAACTGCTTGTAAGTTGAGTTTATTTAGTTGTATAAACTATATTACTATTTTGTATAATTGTATGAGCCTATATACTATGACTCTGTGGTTTATATAGTTATTACCATCTCTCCTATTTTATATGTGTGATGATTATTATATTTTATCGGATGCGCTGTAAGATATACAATAGATTATATGATTGTGTGTTGTTTTATTTCTTTCTCTTTTTTTCTATTCTCTTTCCTTCTTTTATATTCCTCACCTTTATTTCATTTTCTTTCATTTGACAATCGTCCTACATCGGCCAGGTGCTTCAGTAGCACACAATTTGGTTGTATGAGTATTGGTGGTATAGGGACATTTTAAAATTCAAATATCAATAAAATCCCATGAAATAAAGTTAGTTATGGAATGTAAGAAAGAGTTGAAAAGAGAGGCAAGTCGGTATAGATTTTAACCAGTTGATACTTTTTAGTTTGTATTTAAAATGAATGGAAGTAAAAAAGGTAGTGGAGAATTTCAAATGCAGAATAACAACAGCAGTTTATATGTGAGTAGCAACATGCACATTTTTATTTTTATTGAATCAAAAGTAACTATAAAGGAAGGTAGGGTAGTTATTTGTATGGTGTTATGTCTGAATATATGGTATTGATCTGATGGAGGAATCACTTGAACATTAATCTCAAATGTTGTCTCATCTACTAAACTTGTTTTTTCTTCCCACGATGATGTGATAACATTTTTTTCAAATGCCTAAAAACCATAAGGAATTTGAAATTTTCATTCTTATTTTTATTTTAAAACTAAAGACTCATGATTAATGCATCGAGCTAAACAAATAGTTGTGAAATGGATGTATATAAAAGAACAATAGAGGAAACAGGAAATTACTTATATTTTATGGTTATTTTGTTTCCGTCTCATATGCTTATATCATTTAACCAACTGCACAAATGAATTCAGTAGCACCACAATACTTCTTACACTTGGGATTCAAACAATAGACAAAAAATATTAATATATTAAACATATAGCATAAATCCTTACTAAACTAAATGAATAGAAACTTACATCAAGCTTACTTAATAGGGTAGGAGATGCTAACAAAGCATTGAGTGCATCTAGCCGAATATTCACTATTAAAATTTGATCCGGTAATTGTAAATGATAGTTTAGAATTCATACTACTCAATCATGATACATTAAGAACTAATATGTTTATGGAAATAATATGTAAATAAGAGTGAAAAATCATTAAAACATAAAAAAGCTTTTTTTATGAGTAACAGGAAAACATGACAAAGCATTTTCTAGAAATAATAAGAAAAGATATGTTTGAACCATGGTTCGAAATTTCGGCAGAATTCTGGTTATTCGGATGATTCCATTTCGGTTCCGTTCATAACCGAAATGAAATCCGATCAAAATTCAGGTTTCGGTCTAAACTCCGGATTTGCTTTTCAAATATTGAATAAAACTTATAAAAAATTGAAAAAAAATAAAACAAACATATAGTAATTGAAAAAAGAAAACAAATTAATTTGGACAATAAATAAACAGAGAAGAAATCACATAGTTTCATAAAAACAATTGTTATACTTTTGTTAATTTACATCAAATTATAATAAAAAATTCAAAATTTTCAAAATTGATCAAAGTTTAAAAATCACAAATTAAAAATATAGAATCTTGCACAATGGATTTTTAATTAAAGTGTATTTTACATGTAAGATAAAAAATGTAATATAAATTTATGACAGTATTAGATATTTATTAGCATATATAGTAATTAAAGCAAAAAATTACTGGAATTAGAAAACCGGAATTAAAGCGGAACTTTTAGAATTTCCGGAACGAAACTAGAAAATTTAAAATTACAAATGGTCGGAACATAAATGGAAAACGAAATTTTGACACATTAGCACATACCCTATTTTTGTTTTAAGTTAGTTTATAATAATAGAAGGTTAATGTTTGGTCATCCTATTCATCAAAGTAAAGTCTATCAGTAGCATTTTGTCTCCCAATGAATTAAAACGATGAGAAAAAGAATTGATCAAGAAGTTATAATAATAGTCATAACTATAAAACCTTTTTCCGTATTTAGCTAAATACCCTTAAGTAAGGCGTGACAGTTTAACAAAATAAAAAGGTAAGCTAATGCTTTCATTAAGGAGTTAAGCTTGATGTCATTTTTAGTTGCTCCTCTTCTTGATACTGTTTGATTTTTGAAAAAAAGTTACAATACTTGTTTCAAAATAATGTCAATTTTCAAGGTAGAGTATATGTCATCGGCAAAAAAGAAGTGAATGTTAACGTCAGAGTCAATAGCAAAAAAGAGTCGCCGATGAAATATAAAACAATTATTTCTTCTTTAATTTGTATTTATTCAAAGATCTTTGTAGAATACGATTATATGAAAGAAAAGTTATTACTCGCCCAAAAAAATAATTTTAGAAAAATGGTAATGAACAAAGATTGTTGATCATGAAGCAAAAAAATTATCACATGTAAGGAAAAAAGTAAATAAATTTCTATAATTAGAAGTAATGATTATAGTAGTTTTACTATTACCAAATTAGATAAAATAAGGAAATTAAAATAATGTAAATGACACTCAGCCTACATAAAATGAAAAACACATACTAATTAATACAAGTTCTTTGTATATTTCTATTACCTAATTACTTTTAAATTCAATCAATGATTGTTAAATATTGTGTATTAGCTAATTTTTATATCGATTATATGCTAGTGTTGAATTAGGGTATATATATAATTCTAGAGTTCGGTGCTGCCAAAATTTAAAATCTACAACCAAGTAAAACTTTGTTACGCCTTCTGACATTGGGGAAACCATATCTCCTCATAAAAATCAATATAATATTCCTCTTTCTCGTCCCTCTCCTCAGGATAGACCACCTGAATCTCACATCAGAAAGCCGAATGGTGTCATCATAGATAACGAGGGCTTCCAATTGGTTCAACCAAGATCGCAAAGAAGGTACCAGCCAAGGAATGATCAAGTTCGGTCTTATAATAATGGTGATCTGAAAAAGAAGGAGGGTCTGACGACCAACTCCAATCAGGGTATGACCAAACTGATGCAAACTCGAAAGCCGATCAAGTTCTCTCTTAATAAAGAACTAGAACTCAAATCCTGGGCTGATATTGTCTCAGAGCAATCAAAGAAACCAAGAGATGAAGAATGCAGTCTTGAAACTGTTTCTCTTATACAAATCAACAACAAGAAATATAGTCTGGTTAAGGAGGCAGTTTGTAAAAGATCCATAGAGAGTTGGAATAACTCTATTCTGGTTTATATGGTAGGCACCAAACCATATTTCTTGTTTTTTGAAGAATACATAAAAAGAGTTTGGAAACCGATTGGTGAGTCTGAAATCTTTTCTAAAGAAAATGGGTTTTTTCTTGTCAAATTCAATGATTCTCAAGACTGCAATTCAGTTATTCAGAATGGTCCTTATTTTTACAATGGCAAGCTCATCATCATGAGAAGGTGGACTGAGTCACTGAAGTTGGACAGAGATATACTATCGACTATGCCGATATGGGTTAAACTACCCAGTGTAAACCTCAAATTATGGGATCGTGAGGCTTTTAGTATTATGGCAAGTATTACCGGAAAGCCCATAAAATGGACGTAGCTACTACCATAAAGACGAGATTGAATTACGCTCGGCTTCTAGTGGAAGTTTCTGCGGCAGATGAACTTCCAGATGAAATTAGTCTCAATCTTTATAATGGTGAAATCATAACACAAAAAGTTGAATATGAATGGGTTCCACCGAAGTGTAGCATCTGTAAGTGTTTCGGCCACATTAGAGAGCAATTTAACCCGAAACAGATGTGGATTCCCAAAAACAGTGATAAAAATAGAGTTGATGCTCAAGAAAATAGATCTGAAGGGATTCAAGAACTGATTATCAGTAAAGACACAAAAAACCAATCAAGAACCCAACAAGGCAATGATCGAATCAATCAAGAAGATATCATTTTCGATCAAGAAAATAATACAAAAGAGCTCACCAACCAAAATGATCAGATCACTGCTATGGAAGTTCATCAGTTAAAAGATTATGAAGAAAATTCAAACGGTCCGGTTCTGATTAATACATAGAAAGGAAAAATAAAAAGGTCTTTAGCTCTGAATCCCCTCCTAATTTAGAGCCATGTTTAATTACAGAGTATAATGTTACAAGAATAGTCAACAATCTTCATCAGAATAAGAGCCAGAATTGAGAAAACGATATAGAGAGGGGATCCTCTTCTGAGCTTGCAGCAGATGTTGAGAGGAATAATTGCATTCAATCAACATTGCCTCGCAAGTGTGATCCTCCTCCAAAGAAGGCTGCAGTGACTGAATGTAATGAATCAGCCATGCCTCGCACATCTTTGTTTGATATTTCCATGATTAAGGTCCCTGAATCTGCATAAATGGAAGAAGATGTATCTGAGAGGGTTGATAATGATGAAGAGTTTGACATATCAGAATTACATATTGCAAAAACAAAAGCATCTGGTAAGTTAAAGGGTAGCAAAGAGAAGAAAGCTTTCAAGCAAAAATACATTTCAATCAATCCAGAATGGGACCAAATGTCTACTAGATTGAAAGCTAAAGGTGTTGATAATAAAAGGAGAGGTAAAGGTACTATAGTGTCAGGTACCATTTAAATTTCTTATTTTTATTATTAGATATATATGACTCTATTTTCTTGGAATGTCAGGGGGATGAACACCCCTATTAAACAATTTGATATTCTTTATATGATTAATGTTTACAAACCTTCTATTATTGCTTTAATTGAGAATAAACTGAATGATGAGAATTTTGAAAGGTTTTTCCTTAAAATGTCCAGTAATTGGAAAGCTGTAAATAACAATGATTGTGATTGTAAAGGTAGAATCATTGTTATTTGGGATTCTAATATCTGAACTAATTTGAATATAAACAAAGATAGGCAATTTATAGATTGCAGTTTTAAAAATGTTAGGGGTTTTTCTTTGCAGGTTACTAGTGTCTATGGCAGTAATTTTGAAAAAGAAAGAAATGCTTTATGGCAGAAACTTAAATCTCTAAATTTCATGTATGATTTCCCTTGGATTGTTTTAGGGGATTTTAATACTGTTTTTCATGTCAATGAAAAATTTGGAGGAATTAAAATCCCTCAAAGTAAGTTGGATAGAGTTAATAAATTTCTATTAGAATCTGGTCTCATTGAACCAATTGTTAGTGGGAACAAATTTACATGTAAATCTGGACTAGCTAAAAATATTCATTGCAAATTAGATAGAATTTTGTATAACAAAGAATTTTCAAAAAAATTTCCTAATTGTATCTGTTCCACTTTAGAACAAAATTTAAGTGATCACACTCCTTTAATGGTTAAGCTTTTTGTTAATGGTGAATTTAATAGTAAAGTATCTCCTTTTAGATTTAAATATAGCTGGGTGTTTGAAGAAGATTATAAAGTTTTAATGGAAAATGGTCAAAACTTTGCTTGTGAAGGTACTTAACAGTATCAGTTTTGTATGTTTTTTAAATACACTAAAAACAATCTTAAAAGTTGGAACAAAAATAACTATATGAATAAAAATAAAATTATTAGCTTAAGAAAAGAAGGAAAATTTACAGCATATATCTGATAATAAATCTGATGATATCAATATTATCAACAAATTTTTTAATAATTAGAATGAGCTTTCTAGTGACATATATAAAGAATCTGTTAATGCTAGACAAAAGGCTAAAGTTGATTGGCTTAATTTAGGTGATGACTGCACCAAATTTTTTTATGCTAAAATGAGTAATAGAAAGCACTTAAATAATATTGGTAACATTATAGATAAAGAGGGTAATTTATCAAATGCATATGATAAAGTTACTAAAGAAGCTATCAACTTCTATGAGGAGCTTTATTTTTCTGCCTATATGGAAAAAAACTTCCTCATATTATTTGTAAAAATATTTTGAAACATAATGCATCTGAAATCTTACTTGCTCCTGTTAATTTAGATGAGATAAAATTCATTGCTTTTAATGCTGGTGATAATAAAAGTCCTGGCCCTGATGGGTTCAATGCTAAATTTTTTAAAAATCATTGGGACAACATTAAGGAGCAAATTTTTGAAGTTGTTAAAGAATTCATGGACAAAGGGAAAATTCTCAAAAATTTAAATCATACATTTATTACCCTTATTCCTAAAAATAAAAATCCCACTAATATTTGTGATTATAGACTTATTTCTTGCTGCTACTTTATTTACAAAATTATTGCTAATGCACTTAGTAATAGAATCAAAGTGTTTTTGCCTTTTCTTATTTCTGAAAATCAAAGCGCATTTGTACCTGGTAGACTTATCTATGAAAATTCTCTTTTAACACATGAGATGGTCAGAAAATTCAATACTAAACAGGGTGATAATGTATGCATCAAAATTGACTTACAAAAAGCATATGATAAGGTAAATAGACATTTTATTCATCATATTATGAAATGCATGGGATTTCCTACAAAGTTTTGTGATTTGGTGTTTGAATGTATTAATACTCCTACCTTTTCTATTCTGATTCAAGGAAAGGTAGAAGGTTCTATTAAGAGTAATAGGGGTATAAGACTGGGTGACCCCTTATCACCTTATCTTTTTGCTATGGTTATGGAATATTTCTCCATACTTATGGAAATAGAAGCTATTAAACGTAATATTCACCCTATAAATAGGATTCAGCCTTGTATTACCATTTGATTTATGTTGATGATCTCATGGTGTTTATAAAAGCTAATAAAGCTAATGTAGACAGTATAAAAAAAATTGAGAACCTGAAATCTTATGCTGGGCTCCAGCTTAATGTTAATAAGTGTAAAGCTTATTTTAGCAAATCTAGTAAGTATAAAAAAGAGTTTTTAGATGTTTTAGTAATAGCTGAGGGATTTCTTTCGATTAAATATTTGGGATTGCCTCTTTCTGTAAATCAAATTAAAGATACAGATTGTTCCTTTCTTATTGAAAAAATCCAAGAAAGAATGGAGACTTGGTCTTGTAAGTTACTCTCTATTGCTAGAAGACTTGAACTTATTAAGACTATGATTTATGCTATTATTTTATACTGGCTACAAACTTTTCATATCCCAGCTGTTTCTATTAAAAAGTTGGAAAGTAGATGTGCTGATTTCTTATGGAGGGGGTACATATCACAAAATTAGCTGGGAAAAAGTGTGTAGACCTAAAAATGAAGGGGGTTTTGGCATTAGAAGTATTAAAGACCTTAGTGTTACTTGCCACTTAAAATTATTTTGGAGATTTCTTAATTCAGACTCTTTGTGGGCTAGATGGATGAGATCTAAGTATTTGAAACATAAAAAATTTTGGACTTCTGTGCATAATAGTAACCAATCTAATGCTTGGAAGCAAATATTAAATTGCAGAAAGTTAGGCAAAACATTGCTTGAAAGAAAATTTAAACATGGCAAAGAAACCAGTTTATGGTTTGATCCATGGTTTAAAAATGAGGCTTTTATAAATAAGGTTGTTTGGAACAGTTTGGTCATATGTGGTGGTTCAAATGCTAAAGTATCTGATATTATTATAAATAATCAGTGGCAACCACAATTACACCATATTACTAACCCTCATAAAGATGAAATATGCAAAATTCAACTTGATCCTTATGCAGAAAATGACTAATGGGACTGGAAAGCAAGTAACAGAGGGAAGTTTTCATTTAAATCAACTTTGAATTTTATTAGAAATAAATTCCAAATGGAAGACAGGTATCAATGCATATGGAACAGAGTGAATTGTCCCAAGATGGCATTTTGTACATATTTTTTCAATTAAAAATATATTGCCAACTTGGGATAGACTTAATAAATGGGGAAATAATCTGGATTCACTTTGTTCCCTGTGCAGTATGTGTAATGAAAATAATAATCACCTATTTTTTGAGTGCAGTTATTCTTACTTTGTTTGGAATCAAATTAGAGCTACTCTGGGTATTGAGGACAACAATCGAATGGACCTGATGCATGTTATCAAAGTTATTAACCACAAATTCAGATCTAAGTCCAAGGAAATAGGCTATGCTCACATTCTCCTAACCACTGTAGTGTATAATTTGTGGGAAGAAAGAAATATGCGTGTGCATAACAAAGGTAGCAAAAATAAAGAGCAGATTTGGTTAATTATTAGCACTGACAGCAAGATCATTCTTCAAAAATCTAAGAAAATTATTAAAAACCAAACCAAGTTCGCTTCCCTTGCCGATGACTGGAATTCTAAAGCAGGAAGAAAGCACTTAGAAGCGTATTTATCACGACCAAGAAGATTCCAGATCGACAAGCATACTAATAATTTGATTCGTGAGTCTAGCTCCCACAATCAACAAGATTTTGTGGCTAACACTGTGAATAGGAGCTCGTATATAGCTGATAGCAGCAAATCTCAATTCAAACAAGCTCTATAAGCTAATAATTTGAACCTTAGAGCTGACATGGGTGGCAACTGTGATCTGAAGAAGGAAGTGTCAGACCTAAGTCGCAGTGATGCCAGATCTAACAATCCTACTTTATTATTCAACAGATTCAACTATTCGAGCAATGATGGAAGGTGTAGGGGTATGAGAGGAGATTTCAACAAGAGCTTATCATATTGGGAACGTGGTGAAGCGAGTGGAGTGAAGAAAGGAGATGAGATGGCTTCGGCTTTCTGAATTGCCTTCCGCCATTTTTTAGTATAGCTCATTTTTTCCTGTAATGAAAAATGTGTCGGCAACCCTAGTTAGGGTTTGTTTGTAAAGGTGCTTTTGGGTAGAGGTGTTATATACCCGATATCTTGTAATTAAACTTGGGCTGGGCCCTTTTACCCTTCTTCAAAAAAACTATAATTCCAGAGTTAGTTATATTAGTAGGTAGAATTTAAAATTTGGAAATATGTGGCACACTTTTAGTAAATATGAGTACGAAGCATTCCATTATTATACTCCATGGTTGTGCTAAAGAAATATATTTCTAGAATCAGCTATTGCATTTTACAATTAAGTTTATGAAACTACTGTAAAAAAAATTCAGTATGATAAGACATTAAAGATTGTGTCAATGATAGGGCAATAAGCTAAAAATTGAAATGAATTACTATACCATTTACGTAAGTGATTTTTGATTGCATTAGATATTTTTAGAACTATTGAAATTTAAGGTATAGTTTTAGAAGAGAATATGGTATTGAACAGTATGTTCTTGCACTTACCACCAATCGCATTTCAGTCCAAATTGGTTAACTAATAGCTCATTTTTAAGTTATGTCAATAAAAAAGGATGTAAAATATCACTCACACATAGTAACCTTATGTTATTTCCATAATAAAATATAATTTTATAGCCTATAGTAGTAGGTTTCTGAATCTAGCACATAAATAAAGTGTAATGCCAAATATGGGAATTTAATTGGCATATATAATATAAATCAAAAGCACAACAGATATGAAAAACGAAGATAGAATAAAAAAGGATTAGTTTAAAATAAGAACATATATCAAGGAGGTATAACACATTATCATATTCATTACTAAGTAAATGTAAATTGTACACATTTGTTATTGGTTCATACGGAAAAACATTAAGAAATATTAAACTTCAGTTTAAATAAGGAAAATGTTAGTTTTCACACACTGCTCAAAATATTATGATATATCAGCGTGAAAAAGTGATAAAAAAATTAAATGGAAGAGTGAGGAAAGATTACTAATGTGATGTTAAAAAATAACCATCAACAAAAGTCAATTCTCAAATAGATTATTATAGACAATTAAATGGTAAATGAATTTTGTATGTATGTGCATTACTTAGAGGTTATAATTTAATAACATGATATAATTTATAAATTATATTTAACATGATAAGAAATTTAAATGACCAACCAAAAAATAACGACGGACTGTTCATCCTTGGGGTTATATTCGTTACTTAGAAGCAATAATTTAATAGCATAATATAATTATTAAAATAATATATTAAAAAAAGATTTGTATTTTTTAGTATGAATAAAATTCAAAACAAACCTAGTAACTATGCATTTAAGGGCATGTATAGTAGCAAGATTTTTCTTTTTCATCGTATTTCATTCTAATTTAAGCATCAGTAGAGTCCATTCCTTAAATCAATTAATACATGTTAAATTGTTATACATAATATGTAACAACCCCGGTCAAGGTTTGTGAGGACCCGACTTTTCGACCTCGAAAATGAAATCAATACGTTCACTGTATAGCATGTCGTACAATCGAGTGCCGGAAAGACAGATTGTTAGGCGAAAGAAAGAAGATAGAAGAAAGAAGAAACTAAACAAATGCAGAATCTCACAGCGGACTGAATAATATATAATATCAACACCTCTTCACACAAATCATAACTATAATATACATATCTCAAATCAGAGTACAAAAATCAATAATTACCAGCCTGGACAATTATAACAGTCTGTCCTCACAATTGCTGATAATTTCAAACAAACACTGCAGCGGAATAAAACAAGTACGAGAATACTGTTATCCCACCTTTTGGCAAAGCCGAGATACCCAAAAATTAACTGAA
Organism: Allium fistulosum; assembly: GCA_030737815.1. Lineage (NCBI taxonomy): Eukaryota > Viridiplantae > Streptophyta > Magnoliopsida > Asparagales > Amaryllidaceae > Allium > Allium fistulosum. Next base: position 75,127,767 of record CM060908.1, on the reverse strand, counting down.
AATCAATGATTACTAGTCATGAATATCGATTGTGCATTGCAGGATAACCATGGATATCGATGAATTTTGTCCGAGTCCGGATCGGGCCGCAATTGACAAGACATGACAAGCAAAGCCATGGAAGCCAGCGTTTCAAGTTTCAGGTTAATCGGAGTTCATATGAGTAAGATATGATCAATACAAGTTAGGTAAAATGTGTTGTTCATACCCTTCAGAGAGTCGAGGTGATGGTCTATTCGAATCCATTAGATTCGTATCCATCAAAATAGTTTCGCCCCGCTTCGAATCCATCGCATTCGTATCCATCAGGACGACACCGCCTCAGTTTGTTCGAATCCACCAGGAGCTAGCAATTACGAAACGATCACCCTCGAATCGATCGTTTTCGAAACGATCCTAGACCGTGTGATTCGTGCCCATCGAGTTCATATCGACCCTGATCGAGTCCATCGCATGCCGCGTTCGTATCTACCACTCAGCTGCTGTTCGTATCGATCCGAAAACCATTGGTTCGTATCGATCTGATAGATACAAACTTGACCAAAATCGATCGATCCGAGCATAAATTACCGGTGCGAATGAAGTTGCATGCGATGGATGAGAAATGGTCTTCATCAACGTGAAATGGCGATGCAAGGAAAGCGCACGATGGACTCGATCAATACGCTACAAGAATTTGATCGATCCAGGAAACTCGCGCCACGTTATCTCATGCGCACGTGCTTCTGATCAATACGAAGGAATGGATGCGAAGCATGGATTCGAACAAGACAGCGCATACGAAAATGCAATCTCGTATCGACCATATCTCACGAACCATTGATCCAAATGCAATGAAATTTTCACAGTAGCTTGCGTGCAAGGTAAAGAACGTCCCTGCCAAGTTTCAGCTCGATTGGATCATTTTTTGATGGATACGAAATGGTTTCGTATCGATCACAGATCGAGTCGAAACTTGGTGGGGTCGGTCGCGTGGGTCCCCTCACGTGCCAGAAGAAGTCTCCCGAAGTTTGGGCGCGATTTCAGCCTCCTACGCCTATAAATAGCCCCAGAAGCCTGCAGAAAAGGGATCTTTTGGCCATTCAACGTCCAGACTCTGTCGGATTCAATTCTACGCTTCAATACAATCATTATACTCGAAATTCTTCATTTTAACTGCTGTAATCACCTGTAACCAGCAAGGATAATCAATAAAAGATAAACCTTTGAAGTGGACGTAGGCCGGAGATAGCCGAACCACTATAAATTGTGTGTCACTGTTCTTTATTTCTGGATTGCTGTTTTTTGCTTGCTTAGATCTGAGATTTGTGTTTGAATATTGCTGATTTGTATTCATACACTGGTGCTTTCACAATACTTGGGGTTTGTGACCATTTTTGGCGCAAACACTTTGGTGCTTTCACTGAGAACTGAACTCAGGACCCGCTACACCAGATTCAAAGTTTAGATTTGAAATTCTGAAAGATTCGGATTGACTCGACAATGACACGACAAACAAGACAACGGGCTGAGAGAAGCCAACAGGGAGGAAGCCAAGAGGCATCCTCTGGCGCTGGAGAAGGACAAGCTTCGATCTACATTACTAGGGATGAATTGGAGGCTATGAATAACCTAATGCATGAAAGAATGATGAAAAGCCAACAAGAGATGCTGTAGAATTTATTTGAACAGATAAGAGCTGCAGGGATACAGAACCCAGGACCAGCTACAGCGGCTATGAATGTGGAACAAGGAGCTAGGGTTGCGGAACCCAATGAAGGTCAGAATGCAGATCCAGAAGGAAATCTACAAGGACTTGGGGGTAGACCCTCAGGATTTGATACTGGAAGGCCTACAGATGGAGCTCAAAAAGCTGGAGCCAACGCTGATGCTAACGGGCCACACGAAGAGTACGTACCAGAATACCCTTCAAGACCAAGAGGGCAACCCCAGAATGGAGATGAAAAGATGGCTGGGTTAGTCCGACGACTGATGAGAGGAGGATTGTCCAATGGAGGACTAGAGGAAGTTAGTCGGAGTCCGTTCACCCTGAATATCATGAATGCAAGGAACCCTCCTAAGTTCAAACTGCCAATGCTGGATCCTTATGACGGGAAGTCAGACCCAACGATGCATATTACTCGATACATCAGGAACATGGAAGTGTTGGGGGCATCCGAGGAAGTGATGGCTCGATGCTTCCCTCTATACTTGTCAGATTTGGCTGCACTTTGGTTCAGGCAATTAGAAACTGGATCGATCAGAACATGGGGCGAGCTTGTAGATTGCTTCATGAGACAGTTTAGGGTCCACGTGACGCGACCCAAGAGTGTGATGACTTTGGCATCGATAAAACAAAGGACCGGAGAGTCCATAAAAGATTTTCTGCTACGATTTAATGCAATGGTGGCTTCTGTAGATCGCCCGGATCCATCGATGATTTTGATGGCAGTAGTGGCAGGAGTTGGGGAAGGCACCGAATTCAAAGATTCTTTGGCGAGAGACCCACCACAAGATCTTGGAGAGTTTTACCATGAAGCTGAAAGATTCATTCGATTAGAAGAATCACGAGCCGAGAGGCAGGAAATAAACGCTGTACAAGGCGAAGGAACCGCCAGGGAACAGCCCAGGGCGGACAACGGAAAGAGAAAGCAGGATGACGCACATGATGGTCCTGACAAACGGAAGAAATACCGAGAGCCTAGATTCAGGCAATACACAGATTTAGCGGCAAGCTTGGAACGAATTTACACTGAAACTCGGGGGCAACTCCCCTATCGAAAACCACCTAGGAGAGATCCCACAGAGCGGGAGTATAGATCCGGAAAATATTGCCTATTCCATGAGCTGGATGGGCACACAACCGACGAATGCCGCCACCTAAAAGATGAGGTGGAAGAACATCCCAGGAATGGTAGATTGCCACAATCTGTCAGAGAACGGGCAGCAGTGGTAAGGCCTGAACAACTACCGCCTCCACCTAACAGAAACGATCCTGGATCGGGATCACGACTCGTCATCAACTGATTAAGATGGCAAGGGCCAAGTTCAGGATTTGGACTTCGGTCAAATAATTTCATTAGATTTGTTTTCAGAATAAACGGCTACTCCACTTACTCATGTACGGGAACCAGAGAGATCCCTAGGCATGCTCTGAGATGGAGATAGACCGATCTGCCTGGAGAGGCAATGTTTAGTTTTTTCCTGATGTTTGAGATTGAACATCTAGGACCTGAAATTAATAAATAAACTTGAATTTCTTGAAATAAACCTTTGACCGGAGAGTTAAAGGATGAGTATTAAATACCAATATAAAAATGATCGCTTTATGACCCTACCCGGAGAGACGGGGTCCAGAGTGCAAGAAGTGGGTTGCTTCGCCGGAGAGCGACAGGATCGACTCACTTAACGTCATTTCCCATTCACCGGAGAATGATTGGATCGGGATATGATAAGAATCCGGAGAGGCTATGATCGGCCCACGATTTAGGCCATGACATCGCTTAATGTTCAGATACACTGAACCGGAGTGCAAGAAGTGAGTCGCTTCGCCGGAGAGCGACAGGATTGACTCACTTAACGCTGTTTCCCCTTCACCAGAGAGTGATAGGATGGGGTCCAGCAGGAGCCCGAAGAGGCTACGATCGGTCCAGAACGACCAAGACATCGCTTAACGCCCTAACTGGGGCCAGAGTGCAAGGAATAGAAATCAACACCGGCGTGCAATAGGATCTTTCTATTCGATCGCTAAGTCTGGAATGGGCTTGGCAAGGGTCCGGAGTGACCATCAATAGTACGAAGAGACCGTAGAATTTCATTCTTAACTTCCACTGGAAGAAATTGATAACGATTCGGCTTCGAACAGCCATGGACTTGATTGAAAATGTTGTAAACTCTTAATAAAACATGAACTCGCTACACTCAATTTGGGACTAATCAAAACACACCTTTTACCAAAAGGCATGTTTTGGGGGGCAATGTGTTATCCCACCTTTTGGCAAAGCCGAGATACCCAAAAATTAACTAAAAATCAATGATTACTAGTCATGAATATCGATTGTACATTGCAGGATAACCATGGATATCGATGAATTTTGTCCGAGTCCGGATCATGCCACAATTGACAAGACATGACAAGCAAAGCCTTGGAAGCTAGCGTTTCAAGTTTCAGGTTAATCGGAGTTCATATGAGTAAGATATGATCGAAACAAGTTAGGTAAAATGTGTTGTTCATACGCTTCAGAGAGTCGAGGTGATGGTCTATTCGAATCCATCATATTCGTATCCATCAAAATAGTTTCGCCCCGCTTCGAATCCATCGCATTCGTATCCATCAGGACGACACCGCCTCAGTTGGTTCGAATCTACCAGGAGCTAGCGATTTCGAAACGATCGCCCTCGAATCGATCGTTTGCGAATCGATCCCAGACTGTGTGATTCGTGCCCATCGAGTTCATATCGACCCTGATCGAGTCCATCGCATGCCGCATTCGTATCTACCACTCAGCTGCTGTTCGTATCGATCCGAAAACCATTGGTGTGTATCGATCTGATAGATACGAACTTGACCAAAATCGATCGATTCGAGCATAAATTACCGGTGCGAATGAAATTGCATGCGATGGATGAGAAATGGTCTTCATCAACGTGAAATGGCGATGCGAGCAAAGCGCACGGAGGACTCGATCAATACGCCGCAAGAATTGGATCGATCCAGGAAACTCGCGCCACGTTATCTCATGCGCACGTGCTTCTGATCGATACGAAGGAATGGATGCGAAGCATGGATTCGAACAAGACAGCGCATACGAAAATGCAATCTCGTATCGACCATATCTCGCGAACCATTGATCCAAATGCAATGAAATTTTCACAGTAGCTTGCGTGCAAGGTAAAGAACGTCCCTGCCAAGTTTCAGCTCGATTGGATCATTTTTTGATGGATACGAAATGGTTTCGTATCGATCACAGATCGAGTCGAAACTTGGTGGGGTCGGTCGCGTGGGTCCCCTCACGTGCCAGAAGAAGTCTCCCGAAGTTTGGGCGCGATTTCAGCCTCCTACACCAATAAATAGCCCCCAAAAGCCTGCAGAAAAGGGATCTTTTGGCCATTCAACATCCAGACTCTGTCGGATTCAATTCTACGCTTCAATACAATCATTATACTCGAAATTCTTCATTGTAACTGCTGTAATCACCTGTAACCAGCAAGGATAATCAATAAAAGATAAACCTTTGAAGTGGATGTAGGCCGGAGATAGCCGAACCACTATAAATTGTGTGTCACTGTTCTTTATTTCTGGATTGTTGTTTTTTGCTTGCTTAGATCTGAGATTTGTGTTTGAATATTGCTGATTTGTATTCATACACTGGTGCTTTCACAATACTTGGGGTTTGTGACCATTTTTGGCGCAAACACTTTGGTGCTTTCACTGAGAACTGAACTCAGGATCCGCTACACCAGATTCAAAGTTTAGATTTGAAAGTCTGAAAGATTCGGATTGACTCGACAATGACTCGACAAACAAGACAACGGGCTGAGAGAAGCCAACAGGGAGGAAGCCAAGAGGCATCCTCTAGTGCTGGAGAAGGACAAGCTTCGATCTACATTACTAGGGATGAGATGGAGGCTATGAATAACCTAATGCATGAAAGAATGATGAAAAGCCAACAAGAGATGCTGTAGAATTTCTTTGAACAGATAAGAGCTGCAGGGATACAGAACCCAGGACCAGCTACAGCGGCTATGAATGTGGAACAAGGAGCAAGGGTTGCGGAACCCAATGAAGGTCAGAATGAAGATCCAGAAGGCAATCTACAAGGACTTGGGTGCAGACCCTTAGGATCTGATACTGGAAGGCCTACAGATGGAGCTCAAAAAGATGGAGCCAACGCTGATGCTAACGGGCCACACGAAGAGTACGTACCAGAATACCCTTCAAGACCAAGAGGGCAACCCAAGAATGGAGATGAAAAGATGGCTGGGTTAGTCCGACGATTGATGAGAGGAGAATTGTCCAGTGGAGGACTAGAGGAAGTTAGTCGGAGTCTGTTCACCCCGAATATCAGGAATGCAAGGAACCCTCCAAAGTTCAAACTGCCAATGCTGGATCCTTATGACGGGAAGTCAGACCCAACGATGCATATTACTCGATACATCAGGCACATGGAAGTGTTGGGGGCATCCAAGGAAGTGATGGCTCGATGCTTCCCTCTATACTTGTCAGATTTGGCTGCACTTTGGTTCAGGCAATTAGAAACTGGATCGATCAGAACATGGGGCGAGCTTGTAGATTGCTTCATGAGACAGTTTAGGGTCCACGTGACGTGACCCAAGAGTGTGATGACTTTGGCATCGATAAAACAAAGGACCGGAGAGTCCATAAAAGATTTTCTGCTACGATTTAATGCAATGGGGCCTTCTGTAGATCGCCCGGATCCATCGATGATTTTGATGGCAGTAGTGGCAGGAGTTGGGGAAGGCACCGAATTCAAAGATTCTTTAGCGAGAGACCCACCACAAGATCTTGGAGAGTTTTACCATGAAGCTGAAAGATTCATTCGATTAGAAGAATCACGAGCCGAGAGGCAGGAAATAAACGCTGTACAAGGCGAAGGAACCGCCAGGGAACAGCCCAGGGCGGACAAAGGAGAGAGAAAGCAGGATACGTACATGATGGTCCTGACAAACGGAAGAAATTCCGAGATCCTAGATTCAGGCAATACACAGATTTGGCGGCAAGCCTGGAATGAATTTACACTGAAACTCAGGGGCAACTCCCCTATCGAAAACCACCCAGGAGAGATCCCACAGAGCGGGAGCGTAGAACCAGAAAATATTGCCTATTCCATGAGCTGGATGGGCACACAACCGACGAATGCCACCACCTAAAAGATGAGGTGGAAGAACATGCCAGGAATGGTAGATTGCCACAATATGTCAGAGAACGGGCAGCGGTGGTAATGCCTGAACAACTACCGCCTCCACCTAACAGAAACGATCCTGGATCGGGATCACGACTCGTCATCAACTGATTAAGATGGCAAGGGCCAAGTTCAGGATTTGGACTTCGGTCAAATAATTTCATTAGATTTTTTTTCAGAATAAACGGCTACTCCACTTACTCATGTACGGGAACCAGAGAGATACCTAGGCATGCTCTGAGATGGAGATAGACCGATCTGCCCGAAGAGGCAATGTTTAGTTTTTTCCTGATGTTTGAGATTGAACATCTAGGACCTTAAATTAATAAATAAACTTGAATTTCTTGAAATAAACCTTTGACCGCAGATTTAAAGGATGAGTATTAAATACCAATATAAAAATGATCGCTTTATGACCCTACCCGGAGAGACGGGGTCCGGAGTGCAAGAAGTGGGTTGCTTCGCCGGAGAGCGACAGGATCGACTCACTTAACGTCATTTCCCATTCACCGGAGAATGATTGGATCGGGATACGATAAGAGCCCGGAGAGGCTATGATTGGCCCACGATTTAGGCCATGACATCGCTTAATGTTCAGATACACTGAACCAGAGTGCAAGAAGTGAGTCGCTTCGCCGGAGAGCGACAAGATTGACTCACTTAACGCTGTTTCCCCTTCACCAGAGAGTGATAGGATGGGGTCCAGCAGGAGCCCGAAGAGGCTACGATCGGTCCAGAATGACCAAGACATCGCTTAACGCCCTAACTAGGGCCAGAGTGCAAGGAATAGAAAGCAACGCCGGAGTGCAATAGGATCTTTCTATTCAATCGCTAAGTCTGGAATGGGCTTGGCAAGGGTCCGGAGTGACCATCAATAGTACGAAGAGACCGTAGAATTTCATTCTTAACTTCCACTGGAAGAAATTGATAACGATTCGACTTCGGACAGCCATGGACTTGATTGAAAATGTTGTAAACTCTTAATAAAACATGAACTCGCTGCACTCAATTTGAGACTGTTCAAAACACACCTTTTACCAAAAGGCATGTTTTGGGGGGCAAAGTGTTATCCCACCTTTTGACAAAGCCGTGATACCCAAAAATTAACTGAAAATCAATGATTACTAGTCATGAATATCGATTGTGCATTGCAGGATAACCATGGATATCGATGAATTTTGTCCGAGTACGGATCGGGCCGCAATTGACAAGACATGACAAGCAAAGCCATTGAAGCCAGTGTTTTAAGTTTCAGGTTAATCGGAGTTCATATGAGTAAGATATGATCGATACAAGTTAGGTAAAATGTGTTGTTCATACCCTTCAGAGAGTCGAGGTGATGGTCTATTCGAATCCATCAGATTCGTATCCATCAAAATAGTTTTGCCCCGCTTCGAATCCATCGCATTCGTATCCATCAAGACGACACCGCCTCAGTTTGTTTGAATCCACCAGGAGCTAGCGATTTCGAAACGATCGCCCTCGAATCGATCGTTTGCGAATCGATCCCAGACTGTGTGATTCGTGCCTATCGAGTTCATATCGACCCTGATCGAGTCCATCGCATGCCGCGTTCGTATCTACCACTTAACTGCTGTTCGTATCGATCCGAAAACCATTGGTTCATATCGATCTGATAGATACGAACTTGACCAAAATCGATCGATCCGAGCATAAATTACCGGTGCGAATGAAGTTGCATGCGATGGATGAGAAATGGTCTTCATCAACGTGAAATGGCGATGCGAGCAAAGCGCACGGAGGACTCGATCAATACGCCGCAAGAATTGGATTGATCTAGGAAACTCGCGCCACGTTATCTCATGCGCACGTGCTTCTGATCAATACGAAGGAATGGATGCAAAGCATGGATTCGAACAAGACATCGCATACAAAAATGCAATCTCGTATCGACCATATCTCACGAACCATTGATCCAAATGCAATGAAATTTTCACAGTAGCTTGCGTGCAAGGTAAAGAATGTCCCTGCCAAGTTTCAGCACGATTGGATCATTTTTTGATGGATACGATATGGTTTCGTATCGATCACAGATCGAGTCGAAACTTGGTGGGGTCGGTCGCGTGGGCCCCCTCACGTGCCAGAAGAAGTCTCCCAAAGTTTGGGCGCGATCTCAGCCTCCTACGCCTATAAATAGCCCCCTGAAGCCTGCAGAAAAGGGGTCTTTTGGCCATTCAACGTCCAGACTCTGCCGGATTCAACTCTACGCTTCAATACAATCATTATACTCGAAATTCTTCATTGTAACTGCTGTAATCACCTGTAACCAGCAAGGATAATCAATAAAAGGTAAACCTTTGAAGTGGACGTAGGCCGGAGATAGCCGAACCACTATAAATTGTGTGTCACTGTTCTTTATTTCTGGATTGCTGTTTTTTGCTTGCTTAGATCTGAGATTTGTGTTTGAATATTGCTGATTTGTATTCATACACTGGTGCTTTCACAATACTTGGGGTTTGTGACCATTTTTGGCGCAAACAAATACGTCTCAGTCTCCATCTCGTCTCCTGAGCTCCAAAGCAATCCAAATCTATATCTGTAATATGCTCGGTGTGACCCGAGCATTATTATAAAATAATAACACACGGTTCAGTCTGGTATACCAGCGTGATAAAACACACTCAATTTGATTTTTAAAGTTATAAGAAAAACTTTCAAAATAAAGGTATCGTAAGACTACACCGCACATAAACACGGTCGGGTTTTACCTTACGATAACCAAAACATTTTTATAGAAAATCCAGTGATATTATAATAATGTCTAAAGGTCAAAATAATAATAATCAAGTAGTTGTGATGCTCGTGCTGTGTACATCAAAACAATACTAGTATAAAAACAAAACTCGATAAGGCTCGTTCGCTATTTGTGTAGGATTCCATAGAGGTGCCCACGATACTTCGAGAACGGTCCTCCTGCACAAGGATCAGAGTTATCCTTCTGAAGCATCATACCCGTCTAGCCGGGAAATTATAGGAAAAACATAACTGGTCTTGCTAAGAACGAGTGCATCGCTCCGGCATGCCAAAAATAATTGAAGGTCTCCGTATTGCTAGAAAAGGAGCCGAGTAAACCCTATGGGTTTGCCAGCCTCACTGGTCATGCCTCCTATCTCTGGTTTTAGTCATTTCCGCTGATGAGGCTACGTCCGGCGTTTTAGCTTACGCACAGCTCCAAAATAGATCATGAAATCCCATACGGATTCCCACACCACAATGGCCTCGGAATCGCATACAGATTCCCACATCTTAATAGATCTTGGAATCTCACACAGATTCCCACACTCCAACGAGTCACGGAACCACATATGGATTTCAATATCTCAAAATATAACACATCTCCTCCATTTAACCGCATATGGTTTCAGAGTAGGTCATGAGTTCCGAGTCATCTCTTACGAGTACACTCTCCATTTCCTGGTTGCTCCAAAAACCATTCGCCAATTTCCCGGAATGCTTAAAACCAGTTCTTTAGGAAATAATCTGATAATACATAAGAGCGGGGATCACCCCCTAACCGTTTAAGTGGATGGATCTCCTTATCATTTATCCTAGAAGAACCACGAGTTTATACGTATAGTATAGCACCTCGAACGGTAACTGTACCATATAATTCCCCTGTTTCCCCTAGATATTTACAGAGTTAAAAGCCTCGGTGTTAAGTAGGAAATAGTTTCCTACCACCAAAATTAAGAAGTATTACATATTTGGGCTAAGATTTGATACTCGGTTATTTAACTATCAAATAAACAAACATTCAACCATAGATCACATTTCCCACTGAAATCACTAAGCCTCATTTAAATTGATTTCGATAAATCTGAATTCCTTATTTAAAACAGACATATACTTATTTCATTTAAATAAGTATATTCACAAATCCTTTCTTTCAAAAATACTTGAAAACTCATTAAAATAGATATGGAAGTACCATTCGGTATCGACCATGGATTGCAGCTCGATGGTTGCGTCTCTATCCCAGAGAAACCAAATTTAACTTAGGCAATCTCTGCCTCCCGATTTCCGCCATGCAATCAACTATAGATCGCAGTTTGCACAATGGTTAAGTTGCTATCCCATCTGTTAACGCTGAAAATTGAACGCTAACACCCGGTGTATGTAGTAATAACGTGAAAGCACCACCCGTTGGTACGGGAACAGAATATAAGCTGAAAATAGCAGAAAACGGTAAAGGGACAACAGATTTATAGTGGTTCGGCTCGTAATTGAGCCTACGTCCACTTTATATTCTTTTATTGCTGATCTGGTCACAATTTGATACAATGCACTTCGAATACAATTCACTTCGATCACACAAACACTTCAGATTAGTAACTCAAACTTTGACGAGGAGATTTGTTGAATCCATGTCGGATGTGTAGAATCTCGTTCAAAGCTTGTTGTAGTATCTTCAATGTTTGGAGTTCTTCAAGTCTTGGATGAGTTGAGAATTCGGTAGAGTAATGGCGCTTCAGAAAATGGTTGGCCAAAAGTCCTCTTCATGTTGAAGGTAGCGCTGTATTTATAGAGAATTCTGGACAGGAATTTTTGCCAAGTCCTAAGTCATGGCCGACTCAAGATAAGTCGTAAGTCGTGGCCGACTTAGCAAGTAACAGTATCAGTCAAGCGGCATAAGTGTCACGACATTGGATGTTTACTCGGTAGCCTTAGGTCGTAAGTTGAAAGTTGCGACTTAAGGGATATGAGTTACGGTTGATCTTGCTCTCACCTGACCTTCCTGAACGGGTTAGTAGCTTAGGTCGTTAAGTCGCGGATTGCCTTAAGTCATAGATAGCCTTAAGTCATAGATAGCCTTAAGTCGTAGATCATCCACTTCTTTAAGTCGTTGTACATGTTAAGTCGTCAAGGCCATTAAGCCATTAACTCCTTAAACCGTTAAGTCGTCCAGTCTTTTAGGTCGAAGACTTCTTAGACTGTTTCAATTCTTAGGTCGTCTAGACCTTAGCTCGTTAGGTCGTTCACACCTTAACTCTTTGGGTGGTCCTGACCTTAAGTCGTAGGTCGTGTAGTACTCTGAGTTGTTAGGTCGTCCAATCCTTGACTCGTTAAGTCGCGTACCCTGCTTGAGTCGTTTACCTTACTTGAGTCGTCCAGTTCTTAAGTCGTAGACAAATTGAGGGTTAACATTTGCCCCTCTAAGTACACGCCTGAGTCTTAGGTCGTGTGCTTCGACTCATCTTAACTCGCATGTGCCGATTCGAGTTCCACTGCCCCGAGATATAAAAGGCTTGAGTCGTTCCTCCTACTTCCTTCTTCTTATTACTTATCTCTTAAGTCGCATCTGCCATTAGCATTTCCCCAAGCTTCCTCAAAACGATTCTTTTTTCTTAACGAAAATAACCAATCACCGATCCTTGATCCTTCATTGCGTAAGTGCTCCTACTTCCTTCTTGATCCCTGATCATCATTAATTTGTGAATTCCGCTCCTCGTTCTTAATCCATCTCCTTATGCAATGCTTCGTTGCAAATCTCGCTATTTCGATAGTTTGCGAACTCGATTCAATTCGATTTAGCTTCAAACAATTGGGGCGATGAAGGCGATGGGTTGCAGTGTTTTGGACTTAACCGATTAGAATGGCAGGGCTTTGGATTTACGGTGATCTTGAATTGGTTTTTTGGATGATTTAATAGTGTGGAAAAAATGATGGTTTTTGTTAGTGGAGGGGTTAACGGGTTAGGAGGATAAAGGGTTAGGAGTTAAGGAGAAAAGTCAGTTGGTCACACGGAGCGAGGTATTAGCCTGGTCACGACTTAGCAACCTTGTACGACCTATGAACCCTCTCGACTTAAGTCTTTACCGACTTATCCACTTACGACATAGGCCCTGAGTCGTGGCCGAGTTAGGACTTGGGAAATTTACATCACTTTGAACTGAAGCTTTTTCCCTTCTTACTATGCCTTCCGACTTAAAGATTAACGACTCATAGAACAAACGTCTTGACAAGTTGATGACTTAACTTGACTCACTGTACATTCACTAAGTCGCAGACGACCTAGTACTTAACCGGCCTAACAGTGACAACATAAGCCTTAGGTTGCAGCCAAGTCAGTATTTGTATGCTCAATTCGAACTCACACTTCTAAGCATAATCTTGATTTAAGTGCTTAACTTGAATTACTGAAACAAACTGCCTGAATACTGAATTGTCCGGACTTTAATTTGTTAAACTTTGTTGAATTTTTTACAGATCACCTTGACTCGCAAGCTAACAACCTGTTTAATACAACATTTACAGAAAATTGGGACGAATATACTGCCACTGACTGCCCACATCAAATGACAGATTAGTTAATAACGGATAATCAACTTAACTAGATTGTGTGAACGAAGTACTTTAAATCAACAAATTCAAGTAAAGTATTAAAGCAACATTGAAATAGTCAACTGAAAATGACCGGTTTGCACTAATACTGTACCTGGACTTTAAATTAACAAGTCCTGAAATTTGGTAATCGATCAATTGTCGACTAGCTTGATTCCGGTTATATTTACTTGTTATCTTTATTAGTTTTGCACAACACTTAACACCTTTTAGGAAACGTGCACCTTCAAATTTGAATATCCAGTTGCTTGTGTAGAATAACTTCTCAGCAAGAAGATATAACAGTCCAGACTGGAGAGGCCACTCTTATTCCAGCTCCATTAGTCAATCCTCCCGAAAGAGCCTCTACAACTTTATCGTACAAAGTTTTCCATCAGTTGTGCTCCCAGTTTGGCATTGCTGAAGCAGATGCCATTCTTCCTGAGAAAAGTAACACCGCTGATGCAGCGCCTCCTGGCTTTGTAGAAGTTAATCGACAATGTGCCTGAGCGGGGCCATTCCACCTTTCAACAACTTTCTCCAGCATCTTCTTCGCCAACTGGCCATCTCCCCATTTCAGCTACATCCCAATAGCTATGCCATTCTAATGGGGTTGTGTGTATTATTTAGTAGAACGCTTGACCGTCTCCCTAGTTTTGATGATATCTGCTACTTATGTTCTTTTACCAGAACCAAAGATCATCCTTCGATCACTGTTGTGGGAAGCGCCCGAAATCGTAAATTGATTGTAGGCCTCCCTGACACTGCCCATGGGTTCTTAACTCAGTACTTTTATGTTCGTTGTCCCCCGGGGTTTTATGCTGTGTGGAGGGAAGGAAGTAAGATTATCTATCTTTGCTTCTTCTATTCTCTGAGTTTTGTGAAGTTCAAATTGCCAAATGTTAATTTTGCTTTTTCATTTCAGCGCTCCCCCTCCTTCTAGGGATCCCAGCCACAAGCCAACTCTGGAGAGGCTCATGGCCGTACCAGCTGAAGAGCAGGATGCGAAATTTTTGTTGAAAGACGAATTTCTTCACTAGTTTGGACTTCTTCACCCTTCTCGCTCTTCTCAGCCTCACGAAGTTCCTAATTCTTTAGGAAAGATGTCTGATGCCCCAGCTTCTGTCGGAGAACCTATACCGCAAGAGCCTACCACTGAGGCTTCTCTGGTGAAGTGTTCTGCCTTTATTGACGTTGCAGGATCATCTGGCAAATCTACGCTCTCTCCGGTTATCGAGGAGGAGGAGCCTCATCAATGCCCCGAGAAGGCATCCAATGAAGGGGTTGAGAAAGAGAGTTCCGCTCAGCATGACGGCGAAGACATTTTTGGGGGTCTTAGTGACTTAATGGTGACTTCACGGGAGTTATTCAAAAATGACACTTCAAAAGCTATTTCTCCTGCTGTCGAGGCGACTTCTTCCTTACAACAAGTTTCGACACCTTCTACAACAGTCGTTGCCGTTCCCATATTAAAGCGAGGCACTTATACGCACTTATCCTCTTTTTCTGGAGATTTCTAAACTTCATTTCTTTTCCATTTTCAGATTCTCCGATGGGGCGCTCTGGCTCATACTATGACAAATTTCAGCGCCATGGAGGCCGCGGAACTTATGACTTTCGGCGATACCTCAATGCCCCGAGGGAAACAAATGAAGAAAGAGCTATTAGGAAATCTCAAGAGAGGCGGGACTATGAGCAGAGGCAGAGAAGAAAGGATGATGAACGATATGATTCTTCTCGCAGAAGTGACGATTCTCACAAAAGAAAATCCCATGATGACAAAGGGAAGAGGCACATTACTGGAGATCCAAGTAAGCGGGTCAAGCCTAGTGACGCGTCTGCAATTTCTGAGAAGACCCATGCTTCAATTCCTCTTGATATCCCCTCTGGTTCTCCTGCTCTTCAAAAATCCGACATTCAAATGATTATCAACAGGCCCTAGTATCAAGTAAGGGATGCTCCTCCTACACTTCAGAACCGATTTCCAAATTGGTGTCTAAAAGGAGTTCGCTTTGACTTAGACTTGGTTCCTATCGACAAGCAAGCCATGCTAAAGAATCTTGATGCTGTTAAGCTTGACATTGAGAGAATGTCTGGATGGCAGAAGCTGGTTGATGAACTTCAAAGGGTCAATCGCATGAACCTTGAAACCATGCTGACTATGGAGAATGATAAGTCAGAGTGGGATAAAATTTGCAAGCAACACGATGCTGAAATGAAGAGCATCTCTGATGATTATGGGAGGCTTGAAGCCGAAGTTGAAAGACTAAAGAGCGAGCTTGCCACTTCCTCCACTTCTTACTCGCAAAAGGAAGAAATGCTCCAAAAGCAGGTTCGAGACGCCCATGCTGCTCAGCGAGATGCTGAAGCAAGACTTGAAGCAGAGCAGCATGTTTTTGGGAAATATCGTGATGACGCCGTTCAGCTTCGGGAGAAACTTAGCTCCCAAGACTTGGAAATCACCAGGCTGTAGTCTCAGTTGTTAAAGGCTGAAAGAGAGCGCGATGAAGCTGTCGCTGGGAAAGTTGCAGCCGAAGAATCTCATGTGGCTACTAAAGCCAATATCATCTCCACTTTGTTCGACTTTTATATCCACAGCGTCTTGGGGCGTGGAAGTCTCTCGTTTTTGGGGCCGGACTATGAAGTCACTTTAGCTGAAGTATGGGAGGCGATAATCGATATGCTTGGCGGTGCCGGCTATGATGAGGCAGAGCTTGAGGCACGTTATCTTGACGATGAAACTCGTGCCGCTCTTGCTGGAGGAAAGGAGCAACTTGCTAAAGCGCGAGCTGAATCGACGGGAGAAGAACACCCAAAGGAGGAAGCTCCTTTAACTGCCCCCGTCCATACTTCAATTTCGGCTGATGTTAACATTATAGACTCCAGTTCCCATTCTTCGCCTCCTACTAAAGTTGACAAAGAAATTGTGAACACTCCCACTGAGGACGAGGCCCTGGAAGATATTGAGGCTGAGAAATTCGAGGTTGATCTTACAAAGCCGACCTCTCCAGGTAACTTTGGCGTCGACCCAGATCCAGTGAATCACTTATTCGATTTAACCGAGTTTGATGAACTTCTTACTTATTACTTAAGCTTTGATGAACCAATATGTTCTCTTTTATCGGAGAATACCGATTTTAACTTCTTTTCTTCTGCAGCGGAGGCACCGAGCGCCATACACTCTTCTCCTCTTCTAGCTGTTCCTCCTCCAACCCTTTAAATTACTCCTGCTTCTCAACCGGGTTCGCAGAAAGAGCAAATAGAAGCCCTTCGAGGCTTGGAGGATCCACTCGCTTCTCAAGAACAGAAGGCGGAAGATCTTGAGGACAGTGAGAAGACTCCGGAGCAGTCTCTTGATGATAACACTAAGCTTTCTGTGCTACTTACTACTCCAGGAAGTGAGTCTTCCTCGAAGAGGCAAGGGAAGCGCGTCATAAAGAAGAAGAAGAAGAAAAACACTTCCGCTGGAGAAGATGAAGTAGAAGAAGATCCGGCTGCACCCTCTTCTCCTTCTTCTCCGACCCGTCCCCGCCGGATTCCGAAACTAATCATCAAACCGGGCAAGGGTACTAAGGGTGGCAGGAAGAAGGAGTGATAATCTGGATTCTACTTTTCTTATTTTGCTTTTTGCTTGTATCGACTGGAGATTGTGCGGGTACCGGTCCCTGCTTTTTTGAGATCTGCATATGTAAAGAATTTTCACAGTATTGAATAAAATAATTCTTTTACTTGTACGAATTCTTGTATATGTAAGAATGCATCTATTTCTCATTTTAGTGTAGAATAAGCGATTCTTTTTACTTGTACAAACTTTTTGTCTGTGTTTGAGAATGCATTTATTCCACATCTTTTCCGCGTGATATTGTAATGTGCTTGTGGTATGTTGCTTGAATACTACTTTTATTGGTGTAGTTGTATTGTATGATATTGCCCCTATACCACAAGTGCATTGCAATATCCTTTTACCTTGACGAGACTTGTACTCTTATTTTTGAAGAATAACTATTCCATCTTTGAGGAAACAATTATTCTACTTAAATGGAGCGTGTCTCGTTTTTGGAGAAGTTTTTACGCTTCAACCTTCGGAGATGGTCACTTCATATTTTTGAGAAGTGAATTCTCCTACGCGGTAGAGCAGGCCTCTAAAGAGGATTTTACTTAGCACTTCAATTTCTGGGGAAGAATTTTTCAAGATGAACAAGTAGATCTTCCTTGAGAGTTGAAGTGTGCCTCTGAGGAGGGCTTTTTGGTATTTCTGAGGAGTAGCATTTGGACTCTGAAGAGTAGCATTATGCTCTGTGAAGTAGCGTTGTGCCCCCGAAGAGGTCTTGTGCTTCCGGAGAAGTCTTTTGTTTGTGCTTCCGAAGAAGTCTTGTTTTTGTGCTTCCGGAGAAGTCTTGTGCCTCCGAAGAGATCTTGTGCCTCCGGAGAGGTCTTGTGTGCCTTGGGGAAGGTCTACTGCCTCCGAAGAGGGCAGTGTGTGCCTTTGGGGAAGGCTTGTGCCTCGTAAGAGGGCTTGTGGTGCCTCGGGAGAGGTCTTATGCCTCCGAAGAGGTCTTGTGCCTCCGAAGAGGTCTTGTGCCCCCGAAGAGGTCTTGTGCCTCCGGGGAGGTCTTTATTTGATTGCCTGGAAGTTACTTTCTTACAGTTAAATGGATTCACAGAGCGGATGCAAGTTATTTAATTGGATGTTCGCTCGCACAAAAGATCGCAATTAGTTAACAAAGGCCTTGCCCCAGTGGTTCCACCAACCTTTTTGTTGAGAAGAGCGTTTCCATTTATTGGCGTGCCTCCGAAGAGGGATTGTGCCTTCGTAGAGGTCTTTATCCTCCGAAGAGTTGCGCCTTCGAAGAGGTCTTGTGCCTCCGAAGAGGGCTTTTGTTGATCAGCTCGCCCATGTCTCTTTGTTGTTTGCTCATTAATGGTCCTCTGTTATTGTCTCCGAGCCTATGTTCCTTTCCATTGCAAGAAGTTTGCTCTATCCGATGGAGTGTACTTCACTATTGATTGATTTCATGGGACATGCGCAAGTTATTCAATCAGATGTCTGTTTATACAAACGATCGTAATTAGTTAACAAGCGTCTAGTTCCTTTTCTTTGGAAAAGTGTCCCTTCGGTGGAATCATCAACTTTTGGTGTAAAGTTCATCTTATGTTGGATTTGAATTTGGAACTTTCTGTGGCTTGAAATTTTCTTATTAAGTGATTTACGGGGTTCACTTGGCATTGCAATGGGTAAGCTTTGTTTTAATGACCTGCAATATTAAATCGATATTTTAGCAATACATTTAGAGTATTTACACATCGAAATGAAACAGGCATTTTATAATAATAAAGAACACAAAATTTATAGTGGTTCGACCAAGAACTGGGCCTACATCCACTTTATAGCTCTTTTATTCATCATCACTGATTTTACAATGGTTTACAATACAATTGATACATCCATAATCATTTTACAATTTCAAGCAAAGCTTTTTAAGTAAAATATGGGCGCAAATGATTGTTGTTCCAGGCTCTTGGGATTGGATCTTATTCGATAGTTGTGAGTTTGAATGTGCCATCAAGAAGTTTATTGCCTATGACATATGGCCCTTCCCAATTTGGTCCAAATACTCCGACTACTGTCATGATCCTTTTCAAGACTAAGTCCCCGACTTCAAAGCTTCGTTGACGGACTTTAGAGTTGAAGTGCCTTGCAATTCTTTGCTGATGGGCCGCAACTCTGAGTCTAGCTTCTTCCCTTCTTTCATCAAGAAAGTCAAGTGCTTCGAGTTGCAATTTTTCATTTTCGGCCTGGTTGAAATGAACTCACCTGTGTGAAGGGACTTCTAGCTCTACTGGAATCATCGCTTCCGATCCGTATGTCAATGAGAATGGAGTGTGCCCAGTTGCAGTTTTATGGGTTGTTCTGTATGCCCATAGTGCTAGTGGTAGCTTATCAACCCATCCACCTTTTGCTGTTTCAAGCTGCTTTTTGATGGTTGACTTAATAATTTTGTTTACTGCTTCCACTTGCCCGTTTGCCTGCGGATGAGCCACTGCTGAGAAACTTTTTCGGATTTTGAATTGCTTGCAGAAGTCCTGGAACTCTTCACTTTCAAATTGAGTACCGTTGTCTGTGATTATCTTTTGTGGCACACCATATCTGCAAATGATATTTTTCGTTACAAAACTTATCATCTTTTTAGAAGTAATAGTGGCCAAAGGTAAAGCTTCAGCCCATTTAGTGAAATAATCAACAGCAACAATAGCATATTTGATTCCCGACTTGGCAATTGGTAAAAGTCTGATTAGATCTATCCCCCAAATGGCGAACGGCCATGGGCTGACCATCTGTGTTAGTTCAGTTGAAGGTGCTCTTGGGATTTTTGCAAATCTCTGGCATTTGTCACATTTTTTGGAGTAGATAGCAGCATCTCGATTAATATCAAGCCAGAAATACCCATACCGAAGAACCTTCTTGGCAAGTGTTTGGCCGCCTGAATGATCCCCACATTCTCCTCCGTGTACCTCTGCTAAGATTGTCTTAGCTTCTTCCTTGGATACACATCGGAGTAATGGCATTGAGAATCCCCGCCTGTATAACCGGCCGTCTTGAATTACATATCTTGATGCTTTTCTTAACAGCTTTCGGCGTTCTTTAGAATTTTCTGGTAGGGAGCCGTTGAGCAGATATTCTTTGATTGGGGTCATCCATGACTCTTGTTCTTGAGATACAGCCATGATCCAGTCGATATCCATATCATCAGTGCTTGGAGCTGACAAAACCTCCACAGGAACCAATCCCAATAATTGAGCTTCTCCGGAGCTTGAATACTTTGCTAGAGAATCCGCTTTCATATTTTCCTCTCGAGGTATGTGGCTTATCGAATAGTGATCGAAATCATCGAGAAGCTCAGAAGCCTTCGACAAATAAGCGAGCAGATTTCCTCCTTTAGCTTGAAATTCCTTCTTGACCTGACACACAATAAGCTGAGAATCACTGAAGATTTGCAATGCTTTGATGTTCAATTCCTTTGCAATCTTTAATCCAACAATTAGGGCTTCATATTCTGCTTCATTGTTTGTAGAAGGGAATTCCAATCTTAATGCGTAACATAATGATCGCCCCTCGGGGGTTTCAAGCACAACCCCAGCTCCGGAACAGTAATCATTTCTTGAGCCATCAACATATAACTTCCATTTGGTCGGGATGTCTGTTGTAATCTCTTCCTCTTTATCACCCTTATCTGTATACTCTGCGATGAAATCCGCTAAGGCTTGTCCATTGATCGCTCTTCGGGGATGATAAGTGATATCATATTGGCTAAGCTCAATATTCCACTTCAGAAGACGTCCCGAAGTTTCAGGGCGAAATAGGACTTGCTTTAGGGGCTGGTCGGTGAGAACTTTGATAGGGTGAGCTTGAAAATACGGCCTCAATTTTCTGGAAGCAATCGGTAAACAGTAGGCGAGCTTTTCTAGCTTTGAATAATTCATTTCTGCCCCAGTGAGTCTTTTGCTGATATAGTAGACCGGGCGCTGAACTTTTTCATCCTCCCGTACTAGTGCTGCACTCAGGGCATGAGATGAAACTGCCAAGTATATGAAAAGGTTTTCGCCGTTGTTGGGCTTGGAAAGTATTGGAGGCACTTCCATGTGACGGATTAATTCATCGAAAGCTTTCTGGCATTCAGGTGTCCATTTAAAGTTTTTCTTTCCTTTCTTTAAAGCGTCAAAAAGGGGATGCATTTATCAGTGGCTTTGGAAATGAATCGACTTAAAGCAGCAACTTTCCCATTAAGGCTCTGCAGTTCCTTCTTTGTCCTAGGGGCTTTGACTTCTCTCAGAGCAGTAATTTGAGCAGGATTAGCTTCAATGCCCTTAGCGCTTACGATAAATCCCAAGAATTTCCCAGACTCTACTCCGAATGAACATTTCAAAGGGTTGAGCTTCATTCCATATTTTCGGAGGATTGTGAACATTTCTGCTAAGTGATCCATATGGTCAACTGCTTTCTATGATTTCACCAACATATCATCGACATAGACTTCCATAGTTTTCCCAAGCTGCGATTTGAACATTGCATTAACAAGCCGTTGATATGTTGCCCCTGCATTTTTCAATCCGAAGGGCATGACTTTGTAACAATAAAGGCCAACATCTGTGATGAAGCTCGTATCCTCCTGATCTGACTCATGCATCATAATCTGGTTATACCCGAAGTAAGCATCCATAAAAGATAACAATTCGTGCCCGACTGTTCCATCTACCAACTGATCGATCCTTAGCAACGGGAAGCAGTCTTTGGGGCAGGCTTTGTTTAAATCTGAGAAATCGATGCATGCCCTCCACTTTCCATTTGCTTTCTTAACCAGTACTGGATTTGAAACCCAATTTGGATAGGTGGATTCTTTGATGAAACCATTCTCCATGAGTCGATCTACTTCTTCCTTTAGCGCTGCTGACCTTTCCGGACCTTGGGTTCTCCTTTTCTGTCTCACAGGCGTGAATTTCGGATCAATATTCAGAGTATGTACAGCAATCTCTGGAGATATTCCACACATATCGGCGTGACTCCAAGCAAATACGTCCAGATTTGCTTTCAGAAATGATATCAACATATTCTGGACTGCCATACTGAGTTGCGAACCCACATTTAGCACTTTGTTTGGGTCTTTAAGATCAACAGGTACTAGTACCGTTACCTCCATCGGCACCACTCTATTTTCCTCTGCACTGGCTTTTCTGGGGTCCATTTCTCTCCTTGCACCACTATGCTCGCCAGTGTAGGGACCACCTTGTATTTGCTACAAGGTTGGGTTTTTGATGCGGAGGGGGGCTGCCGCATCTTTTCCCATCTCTCTCTTCCTGGCCTCTCGAAGCTCTATAAGATAACATTCCCGTCCAGCATTTTGATCCCCTTTGATGACACCAACACCATTATCTGTGGGAAACTTCATAGTTAAGCACCACGGGGCAAGAATGGCTTTAAATGCAGCTAAAGTTGGACGGCCCAGGAAGGCATTGTAGGAAGAAAATCCATCAACAATTACAAAAGTCTATTTCCGAACTACTTTTTTCTGCCCCTCTCCAAGTTCGACAAACAAGTCGACAGTTCCAATTGGTTGCTGTGGTTCCCCAGTGAATCCAACAATCTTTTGTGATGAAGCCTAAACATCAGCCATCGGAATCTTCATTTGATCAAATGTTTTCTTGAAGAGTATATTGCAGGAAGCACCGCAATCGACAAGCACTCGTCTTACAATAGCTGGCCCAATTCCTGCAAAAACAACCAAGGGATCTATGGTTGGAGCTTCAATACCCATAGAGTCCCTGGCTTTGAACACAATATCATTATTAGAAGTTTTCTGCTGTTTCAGGGGTGCAGCGTCTTCTAAAACAAAAACATCTTCTTCTGCTGGGGTATATTTCAAAGCATGAGCATATCGTTCCATTTCACCCCAGCTTCTGCCCGCTGGGTGTGGGCCTCCTATAATCACATTGATAACAGGCCTTTCGGATTCATGTGAGGTAGTGCCTTTACCCGAGCCAGATGGATGAGTAGGGAGTTGCTGCCCCTGGGTAGACGAAGTTGGGTCATTCCTGTTCTTCTTAACATACTATTGTAGCTTGTTTTCCCTCAACAATTCTTCAATTAAGCTCTTCAAATGACGACATTCGTTGGTATCATGATCGGGTTGGTTATGAAACCGACAGAATTTTCCATTTCGCATAGCACCCTTTCCAGGCTTTATCTCAGCTGGTTTAGGATACTCCACAGCATCTTTGGTGGCAAAGAAGATATTCTACGGAGTGTCGGTTAAAGGAGTGAAATCTGAGGGTTTAAAGAAGCGAGGTCTCTTTATATCCTTTTGTTTCTTCCCATCATTATTTTCCCTTTTCTGGCCTCCGGAATCTTTCTTAGCTGAAGCAACAATGTTATTTTCTCCTCTTGTCGCCACCACTTTCATTGATGCCGAAAGATTTTCCAAGCGTATGAACTCATCAGCTTTCTTATAGAATTTCTCGAGTGAGTTTGGTTCCTTCATTTTCAGCCATTTCCCAAATTCACTCGACTTATCGATAGCTCGCATTAGATAAGTCAAAACCATCTGTGGTTCCGCATTGTCGACTTCAGCCAGAGCTATATTGAAGCGATTCAGGAATGACTTAATAAGCTCTCCTGGATTCTGCTCAAGACTAGACAATGACATTATGTCTTTAGCCTTTGAAGCATACAGCCTGAATTGCTCTTTAAACTTTCGGGTTAGATCGGAAAACTGATCTACAGATTGAACAGGAAGCTTGGTAAACCAAAGAAGTGCCACTCCTTCCAAGTATACCGGGAAATACCGGCACTTAATCTCATCAGTTGCCCTTGCGCCGGTCATGTGCCAGTCATATTTATACAAGAATTGATTTGGGTCACTCGTCCCCCGATAAGCAGGAATGGTGGGGGGAACAAATTTTCTGGGAAACTCAGCTTTTAGAATCCTTTCAGTAACCGGAGTTTTACTCGGAGCAAATCCCCATTCGCTCTCATCTTCACTTCTCTGCATGCTTTCTTTCATTATTTGCTGAATCATGCCGGAGAGATATTCCTCATTGTTTAATGACTTTGCAGAGTAGACTTCGGCCATTTTCTTGGAAGTTTGTCCGGGCAGATGTTCACGGAAAACTGGCGATGGCCTGGATCCTTCAGCTTGGAGAGGTGCCCCTTCGGCAGCACCTGATCCCCGTTGAGGAATATTTCTCCCTTCGGAGTTGTGAAGAGCATCAGCGATGTTTTCTTCATTATTTACTGGCCTTTGACTATTCCCGAGAAGAGCATTTAACTTCTCCATCATTAGAGTATTCTGAGTCTCAATTTGCTGATATAGTCCAGAAATAGCAGCATCTAACTCTTCTTGCGTAACTCCAACGCTTGGAGCTGCCTGACTTGGAGAAGGAGAAGTGGCAGTATTATCGTGAGCATCTTCAGATCTGACAGACTTGAGTTTTCTTCCAGGAGACATTATATCCAACAAACTTCTGGTCTTGAAAGAAACTTTTTCCACAAACTTTCGTGAAGCAATGATGACAATCTTCCTGAGTTGGTTTCTCAGTGAAAGCACCAAAATGTTAACGTTGAAAATTGAACGCTAACACCCGGTGTATGTAGTAATAACGTGAAAGCACCACCCGTTTGTACGGGAATAGAATATAAGCTGAAAATAGCAGAAAACGGTAAAGGGACAACAGATTTATAGTGGTTCGGCCCGTAATTGAGCCTACGACCACTTTATATTCTTTTATTGCTGATCTGGTCACAATTTGATACAATGCACTTCGAATACAATTCACTTTGATCACACAAACACTTCAGATTAGTAACTCAAACTTTGACGATGAGATTTGTTGAATCCATGTCGGATGTGTAGAATCTCGTTCAAAGCTTGTTGTAGTATCTTCAATGTTTGGAGTTCTTCAAGTCTTGGATGAGTTGAGAATTCGGCAGAGTAATGGCGCTTCAGAAAATGGTTGGCCAAAAGTCCTCTTCATGTTGAAGGTAGCGCTGTATTTATAGAGAATTCTGGACAGGAATTTTTGCCAAGTCCTAAGTCGTGGCCAACTCAAGATAAGTCGTAAGTCGTGGCCGACTTAGCAGGTAACAGTATCAGTCAAGCGGCATAAGTGTCACGTCATTGGATTTTAACTCGGTAGCCTTAGGTCGTAAGTTGAAAGTTGCGACTTAAGGGATATGAGTTACGGTTCATCTTGCTCTCACCT
Organism: Allium fistulosum; assembly: GCA_030737815.1. Lineage (NCBI taxonomy): Eukaryota > Viridiplantae > Streptophyta > Magnoliopsida > Asparagales > Amaryllidaceae > Allium > Allium fistulosum. The sequence continues at coordinate 75,102,769 of CM060908.1, read as the reverse complement.
GACCTTCCTGAACGGGTTAGTAGCTTAGGTCGTTAAGTCGCGGATTGCCTTAAGTCGTAGATAGCCTTAAGTCGTAGATAGCCTTAAGTCGTAGATCATCCACTTCTTTAAGTCGTTGTACATGTTAAGTCGTCGAGGCTATTAAGCCGTTAACTCCTTAAACCGTTAAGTCGTCCAGTCCTTTAGGTCGAAGACTTCTTAGACTGTTTCAATTCTTAGGTCGTCTAGACCTTAACTCGTTAGGTCGTTCACACCTTAACTCGTTGGGTGGTCCTGACCTTAAGTCGTAGGTCGTGTAGTACTCTGAGTTGTTAGGTCGTCCAATCCTTGACTCGTTAAGTCGCGTACCCTGCTTGAGTCGTTTACCTTGCTTGAGTCGTCCAGTTCTTAAGTCGTAGACAAATTGAGGGTTAACACCAGCGAAAACATTCCGAACTGTAGGCAATTGTTGCCCCTCGAATTACGCTATGAAAATATGCCATTACTTCCAAAATATTTTATTTCATAAATATCAAGCCTTCTATATAAATTTCCAAGTTTAACTTGGGAAAATATTCTTTTATAAATCTCAAACCATTTGTAAAACTTCCCTTTCGAATTTTCAAACCACCTTCACATTTATAAAATCCTTAAACCAATTCTTCTCACAAAAGATTTCTTTTATAAACAATCTATTACCTAATTATAATAAATAAGATTTTAAACGTCACAAAAATATCCTAGCCATTTTTGATAATGTAGAAATACTTTTAAAACATTTACTAATAATATAATTATTTAACTTATAACAATTTAAAATTTAATAAAATAAATTAAATCAACCTTTAAATAAAATTAATTAACTTTGAATTATATTATTACTAAAATAATTTTCTAGTGCTAAATAACTAGTAATAATAAATAATTTATTATCTTTAAACAAAATCAATTAAAACAACTGATTTTAAAACATAATTAACTTTACTAAACAAATGATTTTACAAAACTTTTGTAAATAAAAATTCAAACAATACAATTTGTATAATGATTGTTAAATAAAATCTTTTATTTCAAATTATAAAATTTGAAGTTAAACAGAAACCATAACCTTTCCAAAGTTATACCGAGGCTCAGAAATTCCAGTGGTACTTATCAACTACCATTCAATTCAATTTAACTATCAAAGTTAAATTACAAGCATTTACATAACAGTCATACATGTAAATCAAATCCATACTTAACAACGATTTGTTAACACATCAATTTTTCGATATAAATCCATTTGCATTAAATAGTGTCCAAATTAATCAAATAGCAGAATAAAAATTTATTCCGCTATCCAATTATCGTTCAAAATCGAACTCTTTCATTTATTACCCAACGGTGTTTATTTGGCCAAATATATAACACCAATATATTCCAATTCCATTTACGTTATAATTTAATAACGTAATTCAAAAATAATCCATTTATCAATTTTCACACATATATGATTCAATACTGGAAATAAGCTTAAAAATAAACATAAATAGTTTTAATAGCAATTCGAGTTGATATATCGTCACCCTAGATCTGGTTCAACCAATCTAATAGCATTTCAAGATGCTATATCATCATCCTAAACAATTTCAATAACCACCAATTTCAACAATCACCAATTTCAACAATCCAAACAGCATAATAAATTTTATTCGCTATAAACATTACCGATTAACCAAATGAGTGAGTTTAACCCACATTGAGTTTTCAATTTGCCAAACGTTCCAAATTTTAAATCAAATCGAACGACACTCGATTTAACCTAAAATTTAAGCTATTTCCAATCGTCTCCAAATCGATTCCAAAATGTAGTGCTCGTCGCCACGATTCCAACGCAGCTTATTTCGTCCAATTCTGACAACTTATGAAAAAGATATACACTTTTAAACATCGAATACAATTTACGTAAATAAATTTCTTTTTTTTATTACTACCATCTGATCTGGGCCGTTCAATTTTGGAAACAAGATCCGGCTGCACCCATTTACTTCCTTCATCGTTCATTTGTTTCCAGTTTCTTCATGTTCGAAAACCCATCACGTCGCCTTCGTATATTCCATCGCCATGACCACCATGCTCATCGATAACTCGATCAGCCACCGCCTTTGACTCCGCCTACCAACGCCGCACCCACGCCATCAACCACGGCGAACTCGGTTGCCCCTAGACATGAAGAAATCTCCACGAACAATCCACGAATGCGACTGCTTTTTGCCTCCGATCGACGATGATAGCTAAGATCCACCGTTGGATGGAAAGGTCTCAACGTGCTCTACGACATTCTAGTTAGAAGTTTTGGCTAATTCGGCTTGGTTGAGGAGATCGGAGGGGATGAAGGTTGGAATGTTTTCGGCCATTAAACAAGAACTGGCGGCGGCAAGAATTTTCTAGGGTTAGGGCTTAGTACGCATAGATATATATATATATATAGGTATAAATATATTATTTTAATATTATTCCGACTATTCATGTGAAATTTTGGACGAACTCCAAACGAAGCGTGCCGTCAGGCGTTTATAATGTTTTACCCCTATTCCGAACATAGTGGAACAAGTTTTGGTGCCTAATTCGATCGTATGTGGAAGATAGCTTTTCAAATCGAATTAAAATATTAAATTTCCAATATTAATTTCAACGCGTTTCTATCCCGTACAACCAAACGATAATTCCAAACGCTATGAAATTTGAAATCCGATAATAATACACAATTATGGATCCAATGGAACTGGTTTCGTCGAATTCCGAGATTGTGCCCCGGAAGGCTATTTTAACGTGTCGATTTAAATCGAACGATTTTCAAAATCGACGAAATTACTTGAAATGCCAATTTTAAAAACTTACCAGCACAATTATAATTCAAATAGAATTTATATCCATATTAAAAATCATTCCAATTCATATTAAATCACAAATTCAATCATTTACACTATTCAAATATTAAATTTACTACTAACCAAATCCATTAAATCACCATATTCAAAATCAATTAATTTTTCAAATTCAACATTTAAAAATAATTTAAACGTTCAAAACTAACGACTAAAATTCCGGGTCGTTACATTCCTCTCCCCTTAAAAGAATTTCGTCCCCGAAATTACTAAGGTCGGAAAAATGCTTCAAACCCATCTCTTTTCAAAACCCATTTGGTTAAAATTCTATTATTAACATTTGCTAAGTCTTTTAGTCCCACCCAAATCCACTAATTCCTATTTATTCATCAAATTCCATTATTTCAAGCTATAATTTCAAATCAAATTTAGTTAACAAAATCTTCCAAAATTTTCCAAAATTTTTCTAACATCCTAAATTTTCCAAAAATTTTGAGAGAGTCTCTCGTGTACGGAGAGGCTTTTACAATACCACAAATATGATAAATATATTATATATCAGCCCACATGGTCGAAAACACAATATATGTCAATATTTATTTCGTTTTCGCTTTTAATGCGTAAGCGTACATTATATTAGCGTTATTAAGCGAGTTCGCTTAATTATAATGCAATTACGCAACCCAAAATCTATCCAAACAGCTCCATGTACCTGTACTTACTCAAATGAAGCACATAAGTTCCATAAAAATGAAATTTCCATAACATTCCATTTTTTTAACCAACTTAAACACATTTTTTTCATAAGACAAACTTATTATAACATGTATATTTCGAATGCGTAAACAAGTACAAGGTTTCAACATTCAATTATCCATTTCAATCAGTGTGTATCAAATTTTATTCAATTTCAAATTGATTCACAATCAATTCATTTACATTCCATTCATATCCACATTCATTATATTCAAATCCATTTTATTAATCTCGGAATCATTCCATGTAAATCGATTCTTGAACAATTCAGCTTATGTCCATGCACTTGCATTCATATTAATTTCACTTCCAACTTATTTTACATATTTTCCATTCACTTTCATATAATTCACATAGTGTTATTCACTTCATTTTATAGTGAATGGCATTTTGTTCCATGCTAATTTTTTTATTAACCATTTCATAAAATTATTTCTAAGGTTTATTATAAACATTCCATACCGCTACTTAAGTTCATATTCAACTTTATAACTTTAGTTCATACCCAATCTTATCCAATCCATATTCCAAAATCATATTCAATTCATTTACTCTTAAATTGAATTCATTTCTTATTATTAAATACTTAACTATTTTAACTTGGTCATATATTTTCCACTTTCTCAGTTTAATAAGTTATACAAACTTATTTATTCACATTTCCCTGAATTTCCACTTAAGTTTCACTCACATTCTATATTTATAACATATAGTTATGTAACCACTTCACAATTCATGTTTATATTCAATTTACTCAATTCCAATTCACCCTTCATTTAAAATTCAAAATTTTGAATTTCCATTTCTTTACTATAATATCAATCCATTTTCATTTTGGTTTTACCATTGCATTTCTCAATTCATAAGTTCAAGAACTTATTTACTTAAAATCTCATATTGCTTACTTGAGTTCATTCACATCTTATAATCATAACTCTGGATTATATATATCACTTTATAGCTTAAGTGTATCCATTCCATTCAATAATCATAACTTATAGTTATATAATCATTTTACATTTCAAACTTTATATTAAATTCAATTCAAATCCAATTCGACTTTATTTAACTTATCTTAGGTTAAATTTCAACCCACATTATTCATTTTAACTTACTCAAGTTAAATTTTAATTTCAGGATTAAAATTCACACTTTCCTTCCTTATCTGTATCAACTCCATAACTTCAATAACTGATTTTCTTCCGACTTCACAAATCATTTAAATGGAAATCCCAGAATTCAATCACCCAGTTTCATTTCATATCATTTTGAAATCATAAATATACATATATCCACTTTTGTATATCAATCTTACTTTCGGAATTTTTAAAACAACTTGGTTTTGCCCAAAACAATTCCCCTTTGGAATTTCTAAAACAAAACTTGTTTACCAAACAAGTCCAAAGCAAATAATCATAGCCAATCACTACAGTAGCAATCCGTCACTTAGAAACTCAAAAATGAACATTGATGATGCGGCCATCATCACCAGAATTATTTTCCAACGACTAAAGTGAGCTCAGTTCTTCCTTACTTCCAAAACCCATTTTAAAACAACTTTTATTCAGAAATATCTCTAAAATAATACTTCATTATTCTCACAAACCATTTTGGAAAACATTTCCAAAATCTCTAAGATTTAAAAATTCCCAAATACTTAGTTCAAATTCATTTAAAACATTTCCCAAAATTTTCGGGACTTAAAATTTCAAATTTTGGTTTGCATCCAATTCCAGTTACAACTCACTTGTAGAAATCATACTTATACAATTTTTATTTAGTTATATAAACCATTTCAATTTTATAATCTTGTTTTGATTATAATATTAACAGCCAAACATTCCAAATATATACACTATAATAATTTCGGGGAAATATTTCTTTTATATCAAAATATGGTTTGGGTAAAATTATTTCATTTACCCTCTTCAAAACAATACTGTGTCAGTTTACCTTGTTCAGGAGTTTAGAAACCCATATCGATACGGTTGTACTTCATGTACCGACCAGAATTCATAAACACTAAACCAATAAGTCAACACAATATAAAATATTTTATATTCACAAACAAATACGCGCTCATATCTATTAACACACTCAAACTAATTCTAGATTACTACTAACTCTATCTCTAATGAGTAATCCCCACCAAAGCCTAGGTATATCGCCAACCTAATCTCTGATACCATGCGTCACGACCCGACTTTTCGACCCTCCCAAATCGACATAAATACGTTCACTGTATAGCATGTCGTACAATCGAGTGCCGGAAAGACAGATTGTTAGGGGAATGAAAAAAGATAGAAGAAAGAAGAAACTAAACAAATACAGAATCTCACAGCGGACTGAATAATATATATAATATCAATAACTCTTCACACAAATCAAAACTGCAATATACATATCTCAAATCAGAGTACAAAAATAAAAAATTACCAGCATGGACAGTTATAACAGCCTACCCTCACTATTGCTGATAATTTCAAAAAAACACTAATAAAAAAAGTACGAGAATACGTCTCAGTCTCCAGCTCGTCTTCTAAGCTCCAAAGCAATCCAAATCTATATCTATAATATGTTCGGTCTGACCCGGGCATTATTAAAAAATAATAACACATGGATCAGTTTGGTAAACCAGCGTGAGAAAACACACTCAATTTGATTTATAAAGTTATAAAAAAGCCTTTCAAAATAAAGGTATCGTAGGACCACGCCGCACATAAACACAGTCGGGTTTTACCTTACGATAACCAAAACATTTTTATAGAAAATACAGTGATATTATAATAATGTCTAAGGGTAAAAATAATAATAATCAAGTAGCAGTGATGCTCGTGCTATGTACATCAAAAAAATACTAGTATAAAAATAAAACTCAATAAGGCTCGTTCGCTAATTGTGTAGGATTCCATGGAGGTGCCCTTAGTACTTCGAGAATGGTCCTCCTGCACAAGGATCGGAGTTATCCTTCCGAAGCATCATACCCGTCTAGCCGGGGTATTATAGGAAAAACATAACTGGTCTTACTAAGACCGAGTGCATCGCTCTGGCATGCCAAAAATAACCGAAGGTATCCGTATTGCTAGAAAAGGAGCCGAGTACACCCTATGGGTTTGCCAATCCTACCAGCCATGCCTCATATCTCTGTTTTTAGTCATTTCTGCTGATGAGGCTACATCCGGCGTTCCAGGTTACTCACCGCTCCAAAAATAGATCACGGAATCCCATATGGATTCCCACACCACATTGGCCTCGGAATCGCATACAGATTCCCACATGTCAGTAGATCTTGGAATCTCACAGAGATTACCACACTCCAACGAATCATGGAGCCACATATGGATTTCAACATCTCCAAATATAACGCATCTCCTCCATTTAACCGCATATGTTTTCAGAGTAGGTCATGGGTTCCGAGTCATCTCTTACGAGTACACTCTCCATTTCCTGGTTGCTCCAAAAACCATTCGCCAATTTCCCGGAATGCTTAAAACCAGTTCTTTAGGAAATTATCAGATAATACATAAGAGCGGGGATCACCCCCTAACCGTTTAAGTGGATGGATCTCCTTATCGTTTATCCTAGAAGAACCACGAGTTTATACGTACAGTATAGCACCTCGAACGGTAACTGTACCATATAATTCCCGTGTTTCCCTAAGATATTTCGAGAGTTAAAATCCCTCGGTGTTAAGTAGGAAATCGTTTCCTACCACCAAAATTAAGAAGGATTACATATTTGGGATAAGATTTGATTGCCGGTTATTTAACTATCAAATAAACAAACATTCAACCATATATCACATTTCCCACTGAAATCAGTAAGCCTCATTTAAATTGATTTCAATAAATCTGAATTCCTTATTTAAAACACACATATACTTATTTCATCTAATAAGTATATTCTCAAATCCTTTCTTTCAAAAATACATGAAAACTCATTAAAATAGATATGGAAGAACCATTCGGTATCGACTATGGATTTTAGCTCGATGGTCGCGTCTCTATCCCAGAAAAACCAAACTTAACTTAGGCAATCTCTACCTCCCGATCTCCGCCATGCAATCAATCATAAATCGTAGTTTGCATAATGGTTACGTCGCTATCCCAACGAAAACATTCCAAACTATAGGTAGTCGTTGCCCCTCGAATTACGCTATGAAAATATGCCATTACTTCCAAAATATTTTATTTCATAAATATCTAAAAACTATTTATAAGGCTTCTATATAAATTTCCAAGCATAATTTAGGAAAATATTCTTTTATAAATCTCAAACCATTTGTAAAACTTCCCTTTCAAATTTTCAAACCACCTTCACATTTATAAACTCCTTAAACCAATTCTTCTCACAAAAGATTTATTTTATAAATAATTTATTACCTAATTATAATAAATATGATTTTAAACGTCACAAAAATATCCTAGCCATTTTTGATAATATAGAAATACTTTTAAAAAATTTACTAATAATATAATCATTTAACTATTAACAATTAAAAATTTAATAAAATAAACAAAATCCACCTTTAAATAAAATTAATCAACTTTGAATTATATTAATACTAAAATAATTTTCTAGTGCTAAATAACTAGTAATAATAAATAATTTATTTTCTTTAAACAAAATCAATTAAAATAACTGATTTTAAAACATAATTAACTTTACTAAACAAATGATTTTACAAGTCATTTGTAAATAAAAATTCAAACAAAATAATTTGTATAATAATTGTTAAATAAAATCTTTTTACTTCAAATTATAAAATTTGAAGTTAAACAGAAACCCTAACCTTTCCAAAGTTATAATGAGGCTCAAGAATTCCAATAGTACTTATCAACTACCATTTAATTCAATTTAACTATAAAAGTTAAATTACAAGCATTTACATAACAGTCATACGTGTAAATCAAATCCACACTTAACAACGATTTGTTAACCCATCAATTTTTTAATATAAATCCGTTTGCATTGAACAGTTTCCAATTAATCAAATAGCAGAATAAAAATTTATTCTGCTAACCAATTATCGTTCAAAATCAAACTCTTTCATTTATTACCCAACAGTGTTTATTTGGCCAAATATATAACACCAATATATTCCAATTCCATTTACGTTATAATTTAACAACGTAATTCAAAAATATTCCATTTATCATTTTCACACATATATGATTCAATACTGGAAATAAGCATAAAAATAAACATAAACAGTTTTAATAGTGTTAGCACCAAAATTGGTCACTAACACCCTTGAATACAGTTATGTAGAGAGATTGATGATGAAAGTAAATTAAAACAGAAAAATAACGCAATTGAGTGCAAAAAGAACAACGGAAACAAGAACACCAGATTTATAGTGGTTCGGCATAATTTCCTACGTCCACTTTGAATATGATATTTATTACTTTCCCTATCACTTGAATACAGATACAATCCGTAAACAAACCACTTGAATACAAGTTTGAATCGAAAATAGGAGAGTATATAAAATGGCAGAGTTACACTGGAGTTCTCGAAAAAAAGTCCCTTTTCACTGCACCCCTACCCCTCTATTTATAGACAAAGATAGGCCGGACTCCCTTCGCAGGCCCAGGAACAAGGTACTTCAGCCCATAGTAGGTGATTTCTGTGCACCGAGCCAAGCATACTGGACGGTGGTTGCCGAACCACCTCGGCCAGTCTTGTGGTTATCTCGATGCTGACTCGAAGCACGTGGTCAAAAGACTCGAAGCAAGTGGCATTATGTCCCGAGGTATAGAAAGACTGATCACGTCACTCCGCGGAAGGTCGAAGAGATTTATAACCATCACAAAGCTTACCGAACCAGGCCAGCCGACCGAAGCACGCCGAACCATCAACGCCGGACCATACATGCCGACCTACCTCGACCGAACGAGGCGTGCCGAACTCCTTAGACCAAGCGGCATCCGCTAACCACCAAGAATGAGTCATGCGTTACCTTCGTCCCTGAACGAGCCATGTGTTCCAAACCAACCTGGCCGAGCCATGTGCTCTGAACTGACTTGACCGAGCCATGTGCTCTGAACTGACTTGACCGAGCCATGTGCTCTGAACTGACTTGACTGAACCATGTATAAATGCGGAAACATATTGGTTGCACCAAACCCTTATATCTCCAGTCTCTTCTTAGTCAGAATCTCGTCTAGTACTAACTATCGCTTCTGCAACTATCGCTTCGTAGCCGAGCCAAGGTGTCGGATAACATTTGCTCTGAACTGACTTGACTGAGCCATGTGCTCTGAACCGACTTGACCGAGCCATGTGCTCTGAACTGACTTGACCGAGCCATGTATAAATGCAGAAACATATTGGTTGCACAAAACCCTTATATTTCCAGTCTCTTCTTGGTTAGAATCTCGTCTAGTACTAACTATCACTTCTACAACTATCGCTTCGTAGCCGGGCCAAGGTGCCGGATAACATTTGCCCCCCAAAGCGCGTCGTGTGAATCAATACGACGTGCTTTGAATTAACAACCGGTCCCCGCTTTCGGGAGTTAGCTCATCTGGAATGACAATCATCGGTCGCTTAAATCCTGTATTAACTTTTCAAGAGCTGAATGCATATAACCTTTCGAAGGTTGAACCATACCGGAATCTCTGAACATTACTCGTGCATATGCTTATGTATACCCCCCGCCACACATATATATATAGATTCCTATAAGTACATATATATGTTTTTACCTATTTATTCAACTCCTTTCTTCGTGAAGTGTTATAGTATATCGGGATCGCCCCAGCACAGCTACATCCCAATAGTCATGCATTCATCCATGGCACTTGTATTCTTTTCATGAGCATTTTGTTCAGGCTTCCCACTCCTGGCGATATCCGCTACATCTATCGTTTCAAAAGACGGTTTGATAGTCCATCCTTCGTATTTCTTGAGCCACACTCTAAGTGTCAGATCCTGACGAGGGCATGGAGTAAATTCTCTCAGTATAAGCAGGAATGGTTTTATGTACGCTGACCCTGGCTTTGCGAGAAGATGGATGGAAGGGAGTATGCTCCATTCCCTGAAAAATACTCGTCTAAGGCACGAAGTGTATTCTTTCTAAACTTCTTTCAACTTTTACAGGTATCGGCCCACGTCCCGAAGGTACTGGGTATTCTGAGGCCGTCGAGGCCATCCGAGATATTCCTGTGGAAGACCGGGAGATCAAGTCCGTTATTTCCAATGAATCGCTTTCAAAGTTTGGATTGTTTGCGGAAGGTCGCCGAACTAGTTTCCCAACTGGCATCGCTACAACCCGACCCACCACGGATAAGGGCAAATGGCAAGCTGGGCCTTCGATGCCCTCTATAGGAGGAACTCTCGATATATCCGAGGAAGGTGAAATAAAGGAGGCCGAGGCGCCAAAAACGACCGATGAGAACTTAGGTTCCGACACAGCACCAATAATGGACACGTCCGGCATCGCCAAATCGTTTCCCCTTTCGAAGAGGCAAAAAAGCTTAGCCTATAAATTGAAAAAGAAAATAGTAGAGGGAACTTCTAAAGTTACAATCACTCCGGTTGAGAAAGAGTCGTCTCCTCAACATCTAGAGGGTTCATTGAAAGGTCTTTCATACCTGACCATCCCTAATGACCTACTGAATTACGGTTTCAACGACCCAGGGGATATGGGACTTAATTCGCCCACGAGAGGCGATGAAGGCGATCAAATTCATCATTAGGGAGATAAAACTCCAATAAGTAAAGCAAAAAAACTGGTCCGTCAGGGGGAATCACTAGGACATGCACGAACACTCACACTTCACCCTACACTTAAGTTTTAACCATCATGCAATCCCTGCAAACTTATCTTTGCTTGGTTTCTGTGCAGGTGATATGGGACGCTCACATGGCTTTGACCGCCTTTGCGGGTCTTCTATCTTCCACCACTCCAGTCGAGATTCAGATTCTACTAGGCATCGAGGCAGAGATGACAGCGGCGATAGAGACTATCGTCCTAGAGATTCGTCGTCTTCTCGAAGGAAAAATTATAGCCACTCTTCATGTCCCAATGATCCTCCCCCTCACTCAGAGCACAGCAAGGATAAATCCACTTAGAAAGGATCTCAATCTGAAGCTCCCCGCGACCAACATTCCGGCTCGTCCAGCACAAATCAATCTTTTGAGCCTCATATGAAGTCGGTAGCTCCGGCCAGGCATACTCCTCCAACTTCTGCACATGACCCTTCGATCGCCGAAAGATTAGCCAAGTTTAAATCCACATTTCCGAAGATATGCTTCGACGGACTGAAATTTCTTCCTGCGATTCACCCAATTCCAGGGCATGTCAAACAAAGCGCCATCCCCTGCAATAACGATGTCTATGTTCAACACGATGCGTTTGTTCATTTGGTAGAAAAAGTTTCAAAAGTTTCTATGGAACGTCAACATGAAATCGATCGCTTAAAACTTGAAGCCATTCATGATAAAGAGATTATCAAAGTCTAGGACGAAGAGCTCTCCTCGTACAAATCCCAACTTGAGGCCGCTCAACAAAGCGCCAGAGATACAGTCGAGGCAGTCAGCCATCTGGAAGTCACTCATAAAAAGGAAATCGATGAGGCAGTTCAACGTAGCGGCGCTCTAGCCTTAGAAAAAGACTCCATCCAGAAAGAAAAGGATGCTCTCGCTCGGCGAGTCAAAGAACTGGAGTATCTGCTGCTTAAACAAAAAGAAGAGAAAACCATTGCACAAGAAGAGTCACAACGGTAGTTTGAGGAAATCTTCACAACACGGCTCTTAAAAACGAAGCTTGACGAGGAACTTTCTAAAGCCAAGCGTTAAGGATGCGGCCCGTGAAGAGGGCAAAAGAATGGCATTGACAGAGATTGATTCTTGCCTTGAGGCAGGTGCTGAAGCCGGGAGGGAAGAAATCAAATGCTTATTCGATCCACTTATTGTTGAATACAACGCTCGAGTTATCATGCATCGAGATTTATCATTTCTAGGTGAAGGCTACCTCGAATCGTTAGCTGAAGCATGGGATACTCTAGTAAAAATTAAGCGGGTGGAGCTGGGCACCGAAGAAATTGATGAGGAGTCCCTTGTGAAGGAAGTGCTTCGAGGAAATGATCCTTCCGACTTATCCACAGCCAAAGCCCTCTATGGAAGAGATTCCTCCTCGTCAAAAGGGAAGGACGACGTTGCTGGATCATCTGGAACTAAGTCGCCAGTTCCCCTTTCCGCCCCACCGGCTGGTTGCTCATCACTCGATCCTTTTAAGTAGCATGTTGGATATGACCCAGAGAAACCCGGGCTTGATGTTCATGTTCTTTCTCCTATTCTCGAGGGTGAGACTCCTAAAACAGCTGAGAGTCATCCAGAAGCCGGTATGCAATTTTTCTCTCTAGAGTTGAAAGGACCATCGCTTTTGATGAACATTAGATGTATTCTAACACTTATCCTTTATGGATCCATGTAGGTCATTCTGATCCTGAGCCAACTCCAAGGAGCGATGTCGCCACGGAGAAGGAAGAAAAAATAGCGGAAAGAGCTTCACACTGGGGATGCTCCCGGACCCGATGCTCAAGTAATCGGAGCACTCGATGAGGACAAGGCTGAGGATCCCTCGCCCGCGGACGAACATGACGAGGTTGAAATCTCTAGTGCCTCCGGACCTACTTCAAAACTTAGCATGGGGGAGCGAGTCACGGAAGAGGAGAAAGAGAAGGCCAAAGTTAAGGTCGAACCTCAAGTGGTGGAACTTGACGATCCTTTATATAGGCCTTTGAAGATAACTCTCCCCGAGGGGATCACGCCACTGGAAGTTCCTCCTCCTTCCCCGGGCACCATCTCGCTAGGAAGCAAGGCGTCCAAGATAAAACGCTTGGGTGAGGAGCCTTCGGAGAAGCCGAAGAAGGAAAAAAAATCAAAAAAGTAGCTATCCGATCGTGCCACATCCAATCCGAATGCAGTTATTTCTATTTATTTTCATAGTCATTGTAAATAGACCTTTTTGCTCCAAACTCGAGGAAAGTTGTAATGGAACTTTATTTTGGATTAGTAAATAAAATTTTGTTTCTTTGTCTTTGAAAATTTTCACTATTTAGCTTACTGTCTAACTTGTAGTCGAAATTTGAAGTCTTGTGGGTTAAACAATCTCCGGCCCGTTTCCTCATGACTTGGGAATTTCTTGAATCATAAATCTTCTAGTCCATGCTCTAGGGACTTAGAGATTATTGAGTCGTTTATACTCTAGTCCACACTCCGGGGACTCAGAGTACTCTAGTCCGCACTCCGGGGACTTAGAGATTTTTAAGTCGTTTATACTCTAGTCCCCACTCCGAGGACTCAGAGTATTCTAGTCCGCACTCCGGGGACTTAGAGATTTTTGAATCGTTTATACTCTAGTCCGCACTCTGGGACTCAGAGTACTCTAGTCCGCACTCCATCGACTTAGAGATTTTTGAAGTCGTTTATACTCTAGTCCGCACTCTGGGGACTCAGAGTACTCTAGTTCGCACTCCGAGGACTTAGAGATTTTTTATAAACCGTTTATACTCTAGTCCGCACTATGGGGAATCAAAGTACTCTAGTCTGCACTCCAGGGACTTAGAGATTTTTTGAATCATTTATACTCTAGTCCGCACTCTGGGGACTCAGACTACTCTAGTCCGCACTCCGGGGACTTAGAGATTTTTTTTTAAACCGTTTATACTCTAGTCCGCACTTTGGGGACTCAGAGTACTCTAGTCCGCATTCTGGGGACTTAGAGATTTTTTGAATCGTTTATAATCTAGTCCGCACTATGTGTACTCGGAGTACTCTAGTCGGCATTCCGGGGACTTAGAGATTTTCTATTTTATCGACTGACTTTTAATTTCGGGTGCGCGTTCAGACGCCGAATAGAATAAAGTGATTTAATTTTTTCGACATAGAATTATAACCCAGAACATCAACAGTTCATAGAAAAGTGGCATCAATCCTTTATTGATCATAACAAATAGGAACAAACTGAATTTCCTTATTACATGCCGAAGACAAAGAAAAACATACTGGAAACAATTACTACTAAAATGCGGAAGAACTGGGCTAAGCGTAATAACGGCGCAAATTCTCGTTATTCCATGCTCGGGGGAGCGTAACGCCATTGACGGTCACTAGCTTGAAAGTTCCTTCTCCAAGCTTCCGTTCGATGACGTATGGACCTTCCCACGTGGGGTTCATATGTGATGGGATCGGAAAAACTCGCTTCAAAACAAGATCGCCCACATCAAAGATTCTCGGTCGGTCTTTTTCATTGTAATATCGAGCAACTCGGTGCCTATATGCATCCGCTCTTAAATCAGCTTCATCACATTTTTCGTCCACAGAGTCCAGCGATTCCAGTAAAAGATCCTGATTCATCTTAGGATTATAGTGAGTCACCCGATGAGAAGGAACTTCAAGTTCCACGGCTATAACAGCTTCAGTGTCATATGCCAACGTGAATGGAGTGTGGCCAATTATGGACTTGTGGGTGGTTTATAAGCCCGGAGTGCTGTCAGAAGTTCATCCACCCACTTGCCTCTAGCCTTCTCCAAACGTTTTTTTTCAATATGGATTTGATTATTTTGTTTACGGCTTCAACTTGTCCATTGGCTTTTGGGTGAGCGACTGCCGCAAATCTTTTCTCAATGCAATATTTTTGGCAGAATTCTTTGAACTCCCTACTCTCAAACGGAGTTCCGTTGTCCGTAATGATAGTTCGCGGGAGGCCAAAACGGCATATGATATTTCGTACAATGAAATTAATGACCTTTTTGGTGGTGATCGTAGCTAAGGGTTCTTCTTCTGCCCACTTGGTTAAGTAATCGACCGCAACAATTGTGTATTTTGCACCACCTTTGGAGATTGGCAAGGAGCCGATTATATTAATCCCCCATATCGCAAATGGCCAGGGACTAACCATTTGTGTGAGTTCCGTCGGCGGAGCTCTCGGAATCTTCGCATACTTTTGACATTTGTCGCATCTTCTCATATAGTCTGCGGCGTCTCAATTAACAGTTGGCCAATAGTATCCATAGCGGAGGATCTTCTTTGCTAGCGTCTGCCCCCCAGTATAGTCGCTACACTCTCCTTCATGAACTCCTCTCAAAACCCGCTTTATCTCATCGTGGGCGATGCACCAAAGTAAAGGAACCGAGAACCCTTTCCGATACAATACTCCATCCTGCATTATATATCGTGAGGCTTTGCGAATGACTTGTCGTCTTTCGTTCTTTCTTTCGGGCAAAGTCCCATGTAGCAGGTATTGCTTGAACGGGGTTATCCATGACTCCCTCTCAATTTCTGTTTCTAACACATAGTCTATTTCCATCTTGTGTATACTCGGGGAATGTAAGGTTTCAACGGGAACCAAACCCATCTGATGTGCGTCACCAGTACTTGCGAATTTTGCCAATGAATCGGCTTCCCCATTTTGTTCATGCGGGATATGCGAGATATCATAATATTCAAGGTCTGCCAACAGTTCTTGAACCCGAGCAAGGTAGGGGGCAAGTCTAAGAATTCGAGTTTCTATATCGTCACTCTAGATCCGGTTCAACCAATCTAACCTAAACAAATTCAACAATCACCAATTTCAACAATCCAAATAGCATAATAAATTTTATTCGCTATAAACATTATTGATTAACCAAATGAGTGAGTTTAACTCACCTTGAGTTTTCAATTTGCCAAAAGTTCCAAAATTTTAAATCAAATCGAATGGCGTTCGATTGAACCTAAAATTTTAGCTATTTCCAATCATCTCCAAATTGATTCTAGAATGAAATGCTCATCATCACGATTCCAACGTCACTTATTTCGTCCAATTCTGACAACGTATGAAAAAGATATACACTTTTAAACATCGAATACAATTTATGTAAATAAATTTCTTGTTTTTATTACTACCATCAGATCAGGGCCGTTCAATTTTGGAAACAAGATTTGGCTGCACGCGTTTACTTCCTTTATCGTTCGTTTGTTTCCAGCTTCTTCACGTTCGAAAACCGATCACCCCGCCTTCGTATATTCCATCGCCACGACCACCGCGCTCATCGATAACTCGATCATCCACCACCTTTGACTCCGCCTACCAACGCCGCACCTATGCCATCAACCACGGCGAACGTGGTCGCCCCTAGACATGTAGAAATCTCCATGAACGATCCACAAACACGGCTGCTTTTTGCCTCCGATCGACGACAATAGCTAAGATCCACCGTTGGATGGAAAGGTCTCGACGTGCTCTACGACATTCTAGTTGGAAGTTTTGGCTAATTTGGCTTGCTTGAGGAGATCGGAGGGGATGAAGGTTGGAATGTTTTCGGCCATTAAGCAAGAACTGGCGGCGGCAAGAATTTTCTAGGGTTAGGGCATAGTACGCGTAGATATATATAGGTATAAATATATTATTTTAATATTATTCCGACTATTCACGTGAAATTTTGGACGAATTCCAAATGAAGCGTGCCGTCGGGCGTTTATAATGTTTCACCCCTATTCCGAACACAATGGAACAAGTTTCAGGGCCTAATTCGATCGTATATGGAAGATAGCTTTTTGAATCGAATTAAAATATTAAATTTATAATATTAATTTCAACGTGTTTCTATTCCGTACAACCAAACGGTAACTCCAAACGCTACGAAATTTGAAATCCAATAATAATACACTATTATGGATCCAATGGAACTGGTTTCGTCAAATTCCGAGACTGTGCACCGGAAGGCTATTTTAACGTGTCGATTTAAATCAAACGATTTTCAAAATCGACGAAATTACTTGAAATTCCAATTTTAAAAACTTACTAACATCATTATAGTTCAAATAGAATTTATATCCATATTATAAATCATTCCAATTCATATTAAATCACAAATTCAATCATTTACACTATTCAAATATTAAATTTACTATTCACCAAATTCATCAAATCACTATATTTGAAATTTTAAACCATTTCACTAATTCAACTAAAATCTCCATATTAAAAATCAATAATTTTGCAAATTCAACATTTAAAAATAATTTAAACATTCAAAACCAACGACTAAAATTCCGGGTCGGTACAAGGTTATCTAGAATTTGAATTTAAAACCTGATTTAATTAATTGGGAAATTTGTAAATTATTGTATTTCTAAACTAAATTGGATTTGGAGTTTAATAAATTTAGAATTTAATGAATTTTCTTTTTATAATATTTAATTCTTATATTTAATAATATAAGAATAATTTTGTAGAAAATGAATAAATAAATTGTATGAAAATATTTTCATTATTTCCAATATGGTTTATAAATTAACGGTTCATTTTATAAAAATATAAAGAATAACTTTTCATTTTAAAAGCTGTAATTAATTTTGATAAAATATTTCAATATTGATAAAAATGAGATTTTGACAAGTTATATATATAATGGAAATTTTAGAAATAAATGTTAGTTAGATTAGAATATTATTTTAATTAAATTGATATTTATAAAATGTGAAAAGGAAACACAACAAATTAGTAACACTTGGCTAATGGATCCACATTTCTTACCCACATAGCCCAAAACCAAAGAAATAGAAATGAGAAACATATGTACGTTTTTGTTCTCATTCTCATTTCTATCTCCAAACCAGAAAACTCAAATTCCTAAGTACAAAAATCCTAAATCCCCAAATTTGTAAAGTAAAGAGTGAAATCAAGTGGCCTTTAATCTATTTTAGTGTGTTTTGATAAAAGGTAATCTCCTCTATCTATATATCAATTTTATGAATTATTTTTGTTTTGATTTCCGATTTCGATCAATTCCTATTTGATTTTTGTTCGTAGCCTAGGTTGAGATAGGATTAGAAAGGCATAGGAGATTATAAGCTCTAATTTTCCATCCCGGGTTTATTTAGTTGAGTTTATCGCACTTATTCTAGATATATGGTTATTGTTGTTATATGATCATGCTTGAATTAAAAGTGTATATAATCTCAAAATTTTAATTGAATCTTTGTCTAATTGCATTGTGTTTGCTGTTTACTGAAACCCATCATATGAAATCATGAAATTCATCTAATTATACATGTTTATATGCAAGCATGACTGCAAATTATGTACCTTAAATTGTTAGAAAACCATCACAAGAAGAATGAGCGAAAACATAGAATATCCATACTAACTATAAATATCAGATGACATGATATAGAATAAAAGATATGGCATAAACATAGAATATCCATACTGACATGATACTATAAGTATGAAAATGATGATCAACAGGAGATCAACCGATGAGAAATGATCAATATCACGAGAATCTTCTCAAAGATCCAAAGAGGGCATCATACCCTAAACTTGTACTCATAACAAGTCAATAAAAATCCAGAAATCAAACAAGAAATCCAGAAATCATAAAAAGAGAAAGAGGCCTATCACATGATGGTCCGAAGACCATGGGGAGCTACCCCATATGTGTGAGTCGGAATCACACTGATTGAGGCCTAGGCTAACCAAAAAGCAAAAAGGTATGTGTGAATGGAATCACACAAGTGGTGTCTAGCCTAACCTCGCAAACAAAAAGATATGTGTGAGTCGGAATCACACTACTGCGGCCTAGACTAACCTTGCGGACAAAGAGATGTGTGTGAGTCGGAATCACACTACTGCGGTCTAGTCTTACCTAGCAAACAAAGAGACATCGCACAATTGCTAGTCTAAATCATAAAATGATCATCATGATCAGCGAGAAGTGTCAATCACACCAAGCTAGTAAATATATGAGTTTAGCTTCATGTCCCATAACCACTTGCTTAACTTAAATATTTACGAACAAGCTGTAAATCTTCACTAGGAAATTGTCACGAAAAGGGTTCAATCGAACAAGTCCAAGAGCTAACCGACGAAGTGAACGCAAGCGTTTCATACCACTCGTTTTACTAAGTCGTTTAAGTCGATTTCTCATTCGAGTGAAGTAAAGGCTTGTATATACTAGTAGATTGAAAATCGGTTTGAGAAAACGAACTTTAGATATTTAAAATAGTGTTGAAATCGCTTTGATGAAAGAGTTTTGATATTTACTATTAGTATTGAAACCTTCATATCTTTAAAGTGACAAGTCATAAAACGATTGTTGGAACAATCTATCACAAAAATTCACATTCGGAGACGTGAATAAAATCCAAGGAAATCAGCTTAAAATGCATCAAAGTGGAAGTTCTGATGAATGCTTTTCAGATAAGATTGCCTTCGCAGAGTAATACGGGGTTCGACCTAAGGAAAAATAGGTCATACGACCTAAGGAAATCGCGAACTAAAAAGACCAAGTGTAAGGTCGGCGACGACCTACGACTTACAGAGTCCTGCGACTTAACAAAGTCGAGCGACCTACGACTTAACAAAGTCAAGCGACCTACGACTTAAGGTCAAGCGACCTAGTGAAATAGCAGTGAGAATGTTAGGTCGGAGACGACCTACGACTTAAGGTCAAGCGACCTAAGTGGGATGCGCGACCTAAGAAAGTACGCGACTTAACAGTTTAAGGGTCTACGACCCAACGAGTTAAAAAAGTCCAACGACCTAAGAAAATTAGGGTCATACGACCTAAAGAGGTTCGCGACATAAGGTTGTTCGCGACCTAAAAGTGCACGACCTAAGGTCTTACGACCTAAGGTCTTACGACCTAAGCCTTGAACGACTTAGGGGAACGAACGACTTAACGACCTAAGCCTTGAATACGAGCTACGAGCTAACTGCAAACGACTTAAGGCCAAACGACCTACGACTTAACTCGAGGCGAACGAGCTAACTGCAAACGACTTAAGGCCAAACGACCTACGACTTAACTCGAGGCGAACGAGCTAACTGCAAACGACTTAAGCCTTTAACTCGTGAACGACTCATGCCTTTAACTCGTGAACGACTCATGCCTTTAACTCGTGAACGACTCATGCCTTTAACTCGTGAACGACTTATGCCTTTAGCTCGAGAACGACTTAATCATTTTGCCTGGAGATTATAGGTCGGCAACGACCTACGACTTAAGGGCCAGAACGAGCTAAAAATGGCCAGAACGACCTAGTAGCAGTTTTTTCACCAAAATCACTAATTTTTGAGTTTTTCGCCAATCCAATCCAAACCAAATGCAGATATTCATACAAATGCAATAGAGGATCATTCCCAACAGTCCAAGATAGATATAGGCAAGATGTGAGATCAAAAATCTCACCTTTTCCACGAAATTGATGTTGGAGAGCTTAAGAACGAAGCAAGAATCAACCCCTAGCTTGAATCTATGTTCTCCACCTTGAATTCGGAGTTTGATGTTGAATTTACTAAAGATCTCGAGCTTGGAATTTTAATTTCTCTTTCCCCCCACCATTTTTGAAGAAGCTTGAAGTGTTTGATGAAGTGATGAAGAGAAGAGGGGGGTTGGGCTGAGTTAAGAAGGTGCAGTCCCAACCAAAGTCACAAGTGGGAAAAGTGACGAAAATTTCACTATCTCCAAACATATCGAAGTTTACCCTCAAAAAGATCGCAAACGTCATTTTGAACTCAATGGGGGTGGTCTCGAGTCCTAATTTGACCGTATGCAAAAAGTAGCTTTTCGGACTAACATCCGACTAACGATAAAATATTTAAATATAAAATCGATAGATATGCGGGTTGTTACAGAACTTGTTGATGCTTTGTCATTGGATGTTATGTGCTTAGAGAATTCACTGAGAATTGTGAACCCTATTGACAGGTTCACAACCCTCATTATGCTTTATAGAGATGCCGAGATTATCTTATGCGGTCATTCATTTCGTGCAGATCTTCATGTTATGCACTATCTTAGGTTTGGAATGATTTTGGGAATTGATTGGTTTAACCGTTATGACGCCCATATCTTATGTCCCAAAAGAACTATTTATCTTAGACATTCAGAATCTGTTAAGTGGATTTTTATCGTTCTTCTGATGTTGATCCTAATTCAGAAGCATCCTTATTTTCTCTTGAGGCTCGAAAGATGATGACATTTCCTGAATTCCTGTTGTTTGCCATTATCTTGATATTTTTGAACCCGTTTCGGTGTTGCCTCCCAAGCGAGGGAATTAATTCCTAATTGACCTTATTCCTAGTGCTAATCCAGTAATTCGTCCTACCTATTGGATGATTGCTAATGATAATGAGGATTTGGGGAAGCATTTGTCGGAGTTGGAAGCGAAGCAGCTTATCCAGTCTAGTTTGTCTCCTCGGGGAGTTTCTGTCGCTTTTTGAAGAACGTCGATGGTATTCTTAGGCTTTGCATTGAATACTGGAAGCTTAATGGGCTTACCATTAAGAACAAATATCCCTTGCCTAGGATTGGCGATCTTATTGATCAGCTTTGTAGTGCTAAAGTCTTTTCCCAGTTAGACATAGCGACCGAAATTCATCAGCTTCATGTGGCTAAGGATAGCATTCTTCTTACTTTGTTTTGTACCTGTTATGGTTCTTATATGTGGTTCATTATGCCCTTTGGATTAACGAACCCGCAGCTTTTTATGTCGGCCTCATGAATCGTATTTTTAGAGAATTTCTCGATCGATTCGCTTTTGTATTCATTGATGATATTCATTTTTAATCTAAATCTGAATATGACCATGTAGATTATCTTAGAATTATTTTGGAGACACTAAAAAAGAATCAGTTGAAAGCCAAATCTTCTAGTGCCACTTTTGGTACAGGCAGGTGATGTTCTTGGGGCAAGTAATTTTCGAAAAAGGTTTTCCTGCCGATCCGTTGAAGATTGAAGCTATTCAGAATTGGAAAAGACCTGAGAATATATCATAGATTCATAGTTTTCATGGATTTCCAGGTTATCACTGTCGATTCATAAAGGACTATTCCAAGATTGTCATACCTCTTATTTCTTTGACTAGAAAAGGAGTAAAGTATATTTGGTCGGATAAGTGTAAAGCTTCTTTTCAGAAGTTGAAGGAACTCCTTTTTGTCATTCCTATTCTTGTGGTTCCAGATGGGAATCAAGACCTTATGATCTACACCAAGGCTGTTGGGTTTGGTTTAGGTGTTGTTCTTATGCGGCGAGACTGTGTTGTTGCTTTTGCTTCAAGGAAGTTGAAGCCGAATGAGGTGAGGTACACCACTTATGATTTGGAGCTTGCGGCTATGGTCTTTTCTTTAAATATTTGGCATCATTATTTGTTGGGTGAGAGGTTTGTGCTTTATACTAATCATAAATAGTTGAAGTACTTACTCACTCAGAAGGAGCTTAACATGCAACAATAGAGATGGCTCGAATTCCTTGCTTCCTACAATATTGAAATTCAGTACAAATCGGGGAAGTGGAATCGGGTAGCGGATGCTCTTAGTCATAAGCTGCAGGCTGTCATTTCTTTGATGCTAGCCAAGTGGAAGGACCTTGAGGTTCTATTTTCTTATGAAATTAGGGATCGTATTCTGGATTTTTGTTCTCATATCTTGTTGTTTAGCTTGGAGGCTCATCCTTGTCTTTTAGATCGGATCGCGGAAGCCCAGAAGCATGATCCCAATCTATCTCATCTTTCTCAACAGTGCAGTAGTATTTTTCGAAGTGATGAGTTAAAGGATTTATTTATTGATGCTCGTGGTTGTATTCGCAGAAGTGTTTGCCTGTTAGTTGCAAATGATGGTGACCTTAGGAGAGATATTCTTTAGGAGTGACATCGCTCCAAGTATACTATTCATCCCTGTAGTAGTAAGGTGCATGCCGATATGAAGCGTCTTTATTATTGGGGAGATATAAAGCGGGACGTGGTAGAGTTTGTGAGGCGGTGTTGGACTTATCAGCTTGTTAAGGCTGAGCAACAGTGTCATAGTGGTCTTTTGCACTTATTGGAGGTCCGGATGTGGAAAGGGAACGGGTGTTATGAGCTTACTTTCATAAGTTCATATTTTAATCCTCTTTTGTGCCGATCTTGTAATGATCATAATCTTTTTTTCCTCTTTTCCTTCTAGGTTTCTATGGACTTCATCGATGGTCTTCCTCGTTCGAGGTCTGGCCAGGATAGCTTATGGGTGATTGTTGATCGTTTGACCAAATCAGCCCACTTTATTCCTGTTCAATCCAATTGGACTGCTTCTCAGCTTTCTAAGATCTATGTTAAGGAGATCGTAAACTTCATGGCGTCCCTAGTGCTATTGTTTGTGACCAGAATCCCTTATTTACAAGCAAATTCTTGAAGAGTCTCCATAAAGCTTTGGGTTCAAAGCTTAATTTTAGCACTGCATATCATCCCCAGTCAGATGGGAAGATGCAATAAGTGAATAAGATATTGGAAGACTTACTTCATGCTGGTATTCTTGACTTCGGTGAGAGTTGAGAAGATCATATCTACCTTGTTGAGTTTGCTTACAACAACAATTTCCGGTCTAGTAATGGCATAGCTCCTTTCGAGGCCCTTTATGGAAGGCCGTGTCGATCACCTTCTAGTTGGCTTGAGTCTGGGAAAAAACATATTTTAGGCCCAGACTCTATTCGTAAAGCTTCTGAGAAGATCGATCTCATTCGATAGAGAATGGAAGAGGCACAAAGCAGACAGAAATCTTATGTGGATAATAGGAGATAGGCCTCGGAATTCTCTGTAAGAGATCGAGTCTTTATTCGTGTATCTCCATTGAAGGGTGCGATGCAATTAAGTTGTTCATTTTGGAAAGTTGACTTTAAGATATATATAGTACCATATACTATCACTGAGTTTATCGATCCTGTTGTTTTTCAGGTATCTCTTCCTACCCAATTCTCCGGTATTTGTGCTTTATTATATGTTTCCTTGCTTCGGAAGTTTCTTCGTGATTCGAATCCTATTCTTAGGACAAGAACTCTTGAGGAGCTTGAAATTTCACCTAACCTAACTTATGAGCAGAGACCTATTCATATATTGCATCAGAGGTTAGATGCCTTCGAAATAAAAACGTTCCGCTCGTTAAAGTTCATTGGTCTAGCAATCTAAAGAACAGTTCGTGAGAGACTAGAGAGTTCATCAAGCAAACGCATCCGGAAATCCTTTCTCGTGCTCATTATTGGTGAGACTCTTGTTTTGAACTATTTCATGCTTATGATTTTATCCTCTTTAGATACATTTTTGAATTATTATTGACTTTTCCTTAAGAAATTGCGGGGATGCAATTTTTAAGGGTGGGAGTGTGTAACTACCCCGGTCGAGATTATCTAAAATCAAAATTTAAAACATTATTTAGTTTATTTTAACTAATTAATCAAATGAAATTGGGAAATTTCTAAATTACTGTATTTCTAAATTATATTGGATTTGGAGTTTAATAAATTAGGAATTTAATGAATTTTCTTTTTATGATATTTAATTCTTATATTTAACTATATAAAGATAATTTTGCAAAAAATGAATAAATAAATTGTGTGGAAATAATTTTATTGTTTGAAATATGATTTCTTAAATGGGTCATTTTATAAAAATACGAAAAATAACTTTTCATTTTACAAGCAGTAATTAATTTTGATAAAATATTTCAATATTGATAAAAATGAGATTTTGATATGTTATTTATATTGTGGAAATTTAGAAATAAATGTTAGTTAGATTAGAATATTGTTTTAATTAAACTAGTATTTATAAAATGTTAAAATTAAATGCAACAAATTAGTAACACTTTGGTTTTTGAAAGAATTAGCAACACTTGGCTAATGGATCACGTTTCTTACCCACTTAGCCCAAAACCAAAGAAATAGAAATGAGAAACATATGTACATTTTTGTTCTCATTCTCATTTTTATCTCCAAACCAGAAAACTAAAACTCCTAAGTACAAAAATACTAAATCCCTAAATTTGCAAAGTAAAGAGTGCAATCAAGGAGCTTTCAACCAATTTTAGTGTGTAAAAGGTAATCTCCTCTATACATGCACAATTTTATGAATTTTTTCAATTTTGATTTATGATTTTGATTAATTCTTATTCGATTTTTGTTCATAGCCTAGGTTGAGATTGAATTAGAAAGGCATAGGATATTCTAAGTTCTAATCTTCCATCTCGAGTATATTTAGGTGAGTTTATCTCACTAATTCTATCCTTAGATATATGTTTGCTGCTTTTAGATGATCTACTTGAATTCAAAGTGTATATGATCTTAAAATTTTGGTCAATTCTTTGTCTAATTGCACTGTATTTGCTGTTTACTGATTCCCATCATATGAAATCATGAAATTCATCGAGTTATACATGTTTATATGCCTTCATGATTGCCTATTCTATGCCTTAAATCGTTAAAGAAGCATCACAAGAAGAATGAGTGAAAATGAATCGACGTAAGATCACCGTAGTCA
This sequence comes from Allium fistulosum, assembly GCA_030737815.1. Classification (NCBI taxonomy): domain Eukaryota; kingdom Viridiplantae; phylum Streptophyta; class Magnoliopsida; order Asparagales; family Amaryllidaceae; genus Allium; species Allium fistulosum. Next base: position 75,076,883 of record CM060908.1, on the reverse strand, counting down.
CTTGGGCGTCCGCCCAAGAAAACCAACTGGTGGACCAGTTGGTCAAACCTGTGCACCAGTTGTAGCCTGAACCAGACATCCATGCTGCAGTCCAGTACTTCTCGATCGACCCGTTTGTCGCTTATTTGCCCTATTGAATTCCAGAAGTTTCAGGGCAGACTAATTATGTGTTTGATAGCAATAGCTGAAAATGAAAAGCATGCAAAGGTTCGGTTACATGATAATTAAATTTTGTGGAAAGGACTACTTATTATAGCATGTGCAGTGGTGCTTATGATAATATGGTTATTACTTTTTATATTAAGCCCTTAAAATTTATTTTGTACTACTGCCTCCCATTTTTAAGAAGATCTACACCTCCTTCTATCTGTGCTTGTGATTCTACTCTTACTTCTAAACCTAATAAATGAAAGAATAAGAGTAATTTGGCAATTAATGTTAGAAGAAGTCCTAGATTGTTAAAACTTAAAGCTTCTGGGTCCTATACATGAGGGCTGATGGTAATATGAAGGGAGATAATATGGTAATTGATATATTAGAGTCTGTGTGCGGCTTGAGTAGATGCAGTGTGAGTTTTGAGGCTCTGTCAAGTGTTGTTGTTGAGGATGAGTTTTTGAAAGATGGTATTGAAGACTGTACATTTCATGGAGATGTTCTAGAAATTGGTTAGTTGTTCAAGTAGATTGATAAGCGTGAGTCCTTAGTTACATAGGTTTTTGGGAAGGCATTTTTTCCTCTTATTTACATGGGGGTTTTGCTACCTGCCAAGCTTGTTAGTAGCTCCATTTTAAGCATAGAATAAAACTATATGAGTGCTCTCCTTTTTGTGAAGATCACTCATTTTTCTCAAAAATAATAGTTGGATAATTCTTCATTTTCAAATGCATTTTCTAAAACTTTTATAAAGTGAAAAACTTGTATGCCATTTTAATAAAATTATTTTTAGTTTTATAATAAGCTTTCATAATAATGTATAGTGATTTCCGATCAAATAAAATAGTTTGAACGGTCATATTAAATCAATATATATATATATATATATATATGATAAAATAATTTTTTGTAAGAATAGTCATAATTATTAAAATATACTTCAATATGAATTTTTATAAAGCATAAGGATTTCAAAAATGAATTTTGAAACACTTAGAAACAATTAAAAACATGAACAAAATATAAAAATTAAATCACATAAACTCATATTCCTGGAGCTAAAATAGCTCCAGGATTAGGCCATCCATGGACCGGTAAAGTTGACTAATGGAACAATAGTCATGAATTCTGGAGCTATTTCAACTTAAGATTCGATCACTCATTCACCTTCAACGACTTTCTGGTGACACGAGTTGCTCTCGATGATCTCAGACCAGCCCAGACACTTACATGCACCAATTAATAAACATATAACATTCAAAATTCAAACGTATAGCGTTCCATTTGCAGTTACATACTTTCAACATATAGAACTACCAATCTCAAGCAAAGTAACAACAATTCAACCAAAATATAATTCAAACAACATAATAGTAGTGCATGCAGTGAATTTGATATAGTTTTGAGTTCTTCTAACTCACCTTAGACCCAAAGCTAGCAAATACTTCTCCTAAAGCTCTACTCCTTCAAAACTCCTTGTTGTCCAAAAATAGAGATTCTCAAAACCATTCCAAATCTAAAATTGGCTGCTCACTGGGGTGTAGATTTTGCTGAGAAACAAATTTTTATTTTATGGGATTTTCCTTAATTTATTGGATTTTATTATGCTGGATTTTTTTTCTACGGTTTGGGTAAAGAAGAGGAAATAAGATAATGGTTTTTTTTCAACTGATAGAAAATAACATACTAGCAATTGAGAAGGAGAGAAACTTAGTTTTTTCTAAGTTTAAAGGAGCCAGATTAGACCCAAAACCAAAATGTAAATAAATTAAAACTATTCCTTTCTTTTCCTTTCTTTTACTTTAAAACAATATTTAAACATCGTATAAAATTTACAGTTAAACATAGGAAATAAAAATTAATATTTTTATGCAAAGATAATTATTTAAAACAAATTATTATATTTTTATTATACATTCTTTTATTATCGTTATTTAAAAATGGATTTTCTTATTAAAAAAGAAAACTAGTATTCTTTAACTTTAAATTATCAAAACTATCCATCTTTATTTTTAACATTACATAAAATTTAATATAAAATTTAATATAATATAAATTCCACTTTATAAATTTTAACATTAATTTTCAATTTAATATCTTTTGACTTAAACAAATTTTTTCTTTTACAAAATTATAATATTCAAATTTTAAAGTAAGTAGATTCCCAACCTTCAAGAATTAAATCAAATGAAATTCTAAATCCATGGCTATCAATTTTATTTCCACTTCAACTTTATTTTATAAAATTCCATCTATTTCTTTTCTAAAAGTTATTTTATCCATCCCATATTCATTTTCCCTTTTATTTTTTAAAATATTTACTTATGGAAAATGTTCATTTTGTAAATTCCAAATGGAAAAATTCCCAATTTTCCATCCTTTTCCTTTCAAAAGTTCATCTATTATTCTTATTTATATTCCAAAACTGGCTTATACTTTTAGCCTCTACATTTATCCACATTTATGCATACACAAAAAAACATAACTCAAAACCATATTCTAGGATATTTGATAATTGGGTTTATGCCTTTCCATTAGGTGCCTTGTCTCCGTTGTATCGAATATTAACACAACTTTCCTAAAGCATAAGCTCCCCGTTTAAATCTATTTCCCAATTAAAGTTTCAAATCTTAATACGTATTTATATATTTACGTATTATTTCCGTATTTATTTATTTTTTTAACAAAAAAGTTTCTTGAGTATAACTTCCAAACTACATAATCAAGTAATAAAATACTCGTTCAAAAGACAACACACATAAACAGATATATATATATATATATATATATATATATATATATATATATATTCAATGTTTCTAAGCCATGACTCTAAGTGATTCATTTCATCTATTTGGTTACAATGTTGATCATACTCAAATATCAACATTGTCTTGCGAACAAACTCAACTACATACTAAGCCTCAATGGTGGCAAACGTTAGCATATAAGTTATAATAATAACAATTAAGGATAATAAGTTATAATCAGAATATTCAAAATCAATATACACTTTTTAAACGCTAAATTTCTTTTATAAATATTTCTTAAAACATTTTTCTAAAAAGGTCGTGTTATAATGTCGCATAAAAGCGTTTAGGAATTCATATCGATAACGGTAGCCATACGTGTCGACCAGAATTCTTAACTCACTCCGTGGAAAAATAAAAACAAATAATTAATAAAAATATTCTTCAATTATTTATATAGATATATGTAATTTCTAATTTTTAATAAAACTCTTATTAAAATGTATTTATCTATAATTCCATAGATTACTCTCTATTATCCATTCACAAGCATCAGAATTCAATCAAATCATACATGCAAGCATTCATACTATCAAATTTTAAATCTTAATATATTTACTTATAAAACAATATTCCCAATATCCTTATGGTTCCTTCATAACTGAAGAAAACCACCAATAATTATTAGACAGCTACGTCTAGAATTAAGTGGGTTTTAAACTATGAGTGTTAACTCCTACTCAGGCCCACATTAGAATAAGCTCAAAATAATGAATTTAAATACAAACACATAATAATTCGAACCAACAAATGCGCTCAACAGAAAGCAATTTATCATTGCTGCACAACTCTGATCATAAGTAGATCTTCTTCTCAAACTCGCTTTACCACAAATTTGTGCTGTGACTATTCTATTGTGTGAGATTCGGATTAAGGCCATTTGAAGCTTCTCTATTCGAGCTACTTCACTCCTCTACTACCTTCATTACACAAAATTACATCTTTCTCTTCTTCTGTTCACTCAAAACTAGCAAACAAGAGGTAGAGATAAAGATATTATATAGTGCGAAATACAATTACGTTCCTTGATGATTACCCCAGTAATCATTATATACTCTTATTATCACTTATATTGATTAACTACCACGCACCCAATGGAATAAGGACCCTAAGTCTTAGTAGTTCAAGAATATCATCTTATATACTCTATATTGTCCTGAATCCCGCTCTGATACCATGCTGTAACATCCTCCCTCTATGCACATACTACCAAATAATATTATAGAATAATACCGTTTGGTAATATAGAGAATAAGGCTTGTTAGGAGTGACTGCACATTAATATTTCCTTGGGATAACACCAAAATGTATTCTTACCTTATTGAAATTACCAAATATACGTACTCAATATTGCCATAGAAAATAAACACATGGGTTTCTAGGACATAACAATACACAATATAACATAAGAACATAGACTTAGAAATTGCAACGGAAAATATAATATATCACATAAGAAAACAAATTGAGTCTATGAAAGAGTATCTAACTCATAATCAAAAGACATACATAGATACATAAAGGATACAATCAAAAAGACACATAAAGTATCACACATCACTACATACACATAGAGATACCTAAATACACACACATACACATAACCCATCAAAATATAGAAGCTCAACTGCCTCCCAGAAATATGCCCATCATCCATAAGTCAAAGTGTCCCTATACCTAAAAAGTCTCGGACTGATCCGAGTATTACAAAAATAATAAACAAATCAGACTATATCTAAATCCAAAGGTGAGTGCATAAAAATAATTGATGGTAATGAAAAGGTATAACATGTATAAAACACAGCTTAATATCCAAAATAGTATCACAACAATACCATGCAATCACATAAATATAATCAACTATGCAACATATAAACAAATAGAGGATCTTAGCATTAATGAATCGGGTAAAGCCTAACAAATATATGAAAACATCAAAACCCTATGGACGAGCAACAGAGCATGTCCATAAAAGACATAATAAAGAATGAACCACAATTCATACAAAAATTAAGAATCAATAACAAAAATATCTATTGTGAAGTACATTCTTAATTGAAGTGAAGACTTCCGACTATTAAGCCCTGGGAGATAAATGAAGAAATGAAAAATCCCAAATAGTTAACGAAAAGTGTTAGTAATAAAGTTACTATATCAACCTATAGTCCTAATGGAAGTAAAAACTTTTGACCGTTCAACCTTGGAGATACCAAGAAATGCTGAGCTCGAATAAAATACAATTCAAAATACCAAAATCAATATCCAAGTCTATTATCTCGACCTATACTCCTAATAGAAGTAAAAACTTCTGACTATATTGCCCTTAGAAATATATCAAGAAAATGCAAACTCAAATAAGTAATCAAAGTCAATAAAATATTCAATGTACCAAACCATTTACCTAGAACCATAATCTTTATAGAGGCGAAACTTTCAACTGAATGATCCTAAGAGATAGAAATAATAAATAGAATTAAAATATATCTCAATCATAGGTACTTATAAGAAAATGACGATCGAGCACACAATAAGTTCCTAATGTCAAATAATAGACGAGCTTCTCAACTAGTCTTTAGCTTAGGCTATCTAAAACAATAGGCCCGAACAAAGAAAGTCTCTAATATCACAAATAAATACTCAAGTGATAATAATAAATCATCTCTCTAATGAGGTTACAAATCAAAAAGATAAAAAAATGAACCCACCTTACGTACTAGAAGGAGACCGACAAACACGTAGTAATGCTCCAGGAAAAGCTAATGGCAAAAACCAGTTTCCTACAATCCCTTAGTTACTCCATAAGTCATGACCCCTAGTTATCCATCTACATGCCATAAACATGTCGCAAGCCATCGTATTCAATGTTCACTTCTCCTACTTACCCTTGTTAACAGACCATTGGCCTTATGTGACATCGAGGCAATTGCTGTTATAGGAGTGACAACTCTCTACCTACAAACTCCAAAAATTGACATCATGCATCCAGGGTGCAACACCACAATTAGGCTGCTAGGATGGATACTAGCCAAACCGGTGGCCCTGTTCATGCGCTCTCCATAACGGCATGGATCCGATGACGTAAGTTCTTAACTCAAACCGATTCTCCCTACTCGATGAGTCCTACTAAGAGTAGAAACTATAGAATCACAAGTCCTATGAGAGACCAAATCTAACAACAATACACACACACATGTATATATATGTATGTATATATATACATATATTTTTGACTAATAGTATAAGGGAATTATAACGACCTGAATTTTACGTATTAGAGTATTGTAAAATATTATTATTGTATTCATACGAGGTTGTATGATTAAAAATTTAGGAAATGATTATTATGGACATTTTCCACACTTATAATTTTTAGCAAACAGTTCAAACCAGAAATTCTATTAAGGCCTATAAGTTTTATATGAGTTGAATTGGCATATGAATTCACATTCATTACATCAGGATAATGGTTTCCCGTTCCATAGGGTGGTCATAATAGGAAAACAGACTTACCATTTAGGAGATACTGCTATTTTAAGTTTAGACTACTACTGGCCAGATTAGTGGGCGATTACTTAAGCCCAAACTTAAGCCGATTAACCAAGTTCAGGATTTGTGCCTAATTGTGACCGATGGGATAGATCTGAATCATTTCCCTCATCCCAAAAATAGTTTTAAACCTCTATGAACCTATATTTCACCAAAAAGCTCCTCCTTTTCATACTAATCTAGCCTAAAATGCAACTAAAAGTGTAATTAGCAAAGGAGACTATAGATCTATCATTTTGGATGCTTTATAATTCATTTTCTTGTTGTCCATTTCATATCTTAGCATTAAAGTTTGTAATTTGTGTATTAAGTAAGTGATTTATCATCTCTCACTATTCTATACTTGTTTATATAGTTAAAAATGATGTTTTTAATATAATTTTATGCTAAAACTTTTTAAAACTACAATATAACCTTAAATATACATTTATAAATGTTGTATGGATGTCATTGATTGATGTTTTCTCTTAAATGTATTGCTTTGTTGTGTTTGCTAGTGGTTTTGGTATAGTTTGGATGGGGTTGTTAATTTGAGCAAAACAAGGTCAAACAAGTTCAAAATTGAACGAGACTTGGAGATGTTATTGATGGGAGTTTGGGGAGTTTGCAGTTCAGGTCATAGTTTTATTGGAGGTGATTTAGTAGCTCAACTTCAGGTCAGTGATGTTTGCAGATCTGGTTGATCGAAGTGGCTGTTTAAGGAATTAGGCTGTGAAACTTCGGGAAAGGAAAAAAATTGGAAATAGATCATAACCCCAAAATTTGAGGAAGAACTACAAATCGGTACTACCCTGATCTAGTTGGTACCAACCACTTTTTGAGGCTCGGGGAAGGTACTGAAGACTTGAGGAGCATGGTAATGAGGAAAGGAGCTCAAACTAAGAAAAAGTGGAAGAGGTTGGGGGCGTGAAAGACTTAGCCAAATATTTGGCTAAGCAATTCTACTCGATACCAATCTGATATGATCGGTATTGACCTGAACCGATGTGACCACTTTTGGCCAAACTTCTAAGGGATGATGAGAAGGCCCTAGAGGTCGTGTTGAAGGTGTTCATTTGTCTGACATTCGTTTGCGACGTGGTAGCACAATGAAGGATGATGACTAAAGGATGAAGCGATGTTGAGGTGCTTCAATGGGATGACTTATGGACTTTGATATGCTGAACCTACGACTTATGCAGGATGTCTAAGGAGGTTTTGATGAGGATGACTCAAAGGGTGAGAGTCATGAGGGTCCGAAAAAGTGAGTTCAAATGAGGAGATCTCATGAGCAGAATAAATGATGAGTTCTACTATGGATAAATGGAAATGATAGAATGGTGATGGGTTCGAAGACATTTGCAAAGGGGTTGGTGACACTCGAAGGTTTTTGAAGGGTACTTGTTAATGTGGGGACGCCTACCTAGATTTATGCAGGATTCAAATCCTTATGTAGATGGATTACCTTGGACCTTATGCGTATGGTCTATTCCCTAATGGTATAGAGCAGTGGGAAATGAGTATCGAGAAATCAGAATTTTTCTAATAGTCTTCTGTTTATGTAGATGCCATTCAAGCCGTTTTGTATCTAAAGCACATTAAGTGACAGTGAGGATTGCTTGATGGATTATACTTTCTATAGTTTCTTTTCTTGTTGTCTATAAAATGTCACATGATGTAGGCACTATGATGGGGATACTTAGACACCCAATGTTGTACTCGGGATGTAGTACACTTCTATGATGATAGTTGAGTAGCATATTTCAAATGTTATGTGCTAACTCTTTGGACGTTGGGACAAGTTAGGTATGATTCTTATACCTTGATTCCATATAATATCGACCTGCATAGTATTTTGACATTGCTAACACCAGATTATTGTCTGACTCAAGGTTTATGCTTTGCTTATTATTACCTTGGGTGCTCTTAAATTAGTAGGTCTAGGTGGTACGCGGTGGTTTTTCTGAGGATGGTTAGGATGGAGCTTTTTCGTATTACAAATGGACTTATTATTGCTTATTCCGTAGTGCGACACTGCGAAGCCTAGGTAGTGTCTGCTATATTATGAGATAGTTATATTTGAGTTTATTTCTATTGTATAAACTCTACTTCTATGTGGTATAGCTCCATAAATCTATGCTCTGATACTTGATTCAGTTAGTTATTATTGTCTCTCCTGTCTTATATCTTTGATGATAATTATATTTTATTCCATGTGTTGTGAGATATATGACATGTTTTATGATGTTTTTATTTCCTTTTTAATTCTTGACAATCATCCTACATCAATCGGGCACCTCAGCAGCGCATTTATATATATAGTGGGTGTTGAAGGTATAGGGCGGTTATCACATTTGGTATTAGAGCTATGTTATGTGATTAACCTGAGTTGATACCATGATCCAATAGAGATAGGGAATGAGATATCACCCTAGACTTGATCGAGTGTGTGTGTGTGTGTATACACGAGAGAAAGCATACATTTTATATATTTTGGTTTTCAAAACTATATAGTAGTATATATAGTATGTAAGTCACATGCACATATGAGTCATATTAATGCAGTTTTCTTTATGAGAGACTGATCTTTCTTTTTACAGATCAAGAATGAGCTGACATACAAGAAGCATTGCAAGGAACTCCGTTTCAAAAGTTAAAAAGGAAGGAGCGGTCCTTGGGGCTACTAACCCTTATTTCGAGGCAATGTTTAATATGAAGATGGTGAAAATGCTACAAAATGGCCAAGCGACCATTCCAAATGTTGTTATAGGTGGCAATGCTCATGTGTAGACATCTAGATTCAATTTCGCTAAGCTGGATAAGGACTTTTCTAGACTTGGTAGCAATCCATTCCAAGGAACGGAACCGGAAATAGAAGTGCAGGATTGGTTGGATACTTGTAAGAGGATATTTAATGATATAAAGCTAGATGATGCGATGAGGAGGAGATTGGCTTCCTGACATCTACAGGAGAGAGCCATGAACTAGTGGAATGCAGTTAAGACTGTTACTATCAAGGACCACTTTACTTGGGACTAGTTCAAAACCAGATTTGAGGAGAAGTTTATCCCTACTGCTTAAAAGTCGGTACTGCTTAAAAAGTTTATAGAGCTGAAGCAGGAGACATCTCTATCTCTGAATATGTTGCTGAGTTTGATTCTTTGTCGAAGTACGGGATGTCCTTTATAGACAATTTGTTAAAGAAAAATAAAAGGTTGATTATGGATTGACGACTACTTAGGAGAGAAGCTTGTGGGGCTCATAAATGAGCTATTTGAGAAGGTGACTGAGAAGGATCTCCAATTTAAGAGTTTGTACCCTAAACCCAAGCCCGTTGTTGTTCACACTGAGGGGTTGAAGCCGCACGATGGCATGTGAGGCAAGAGGAAGTGGAATAAAAAATATAAGAACCAATTTTAGAAGGGTCACCATAATAAGATTAAGTGTGATCCTACCTACTATATTGTGGTGAGAAAGGTCACTAGAAGAGGGACTGCAAGGATAAAAGGAAGTGTTATAACTGTAATAGGATTGGGCACGTGTAGAAGGATTGTCCTAAGCCAATGATGGAGAAGTAGGAGGTGAGGGCATATGGTTTGGATGTTGTCCCAACTTCGTCGAGTGCTCCCTCGGCAAAGGAGAAGGGAAAGGTGTCACTATTCAAGGTGTGCTTTTGATTTATGATATTCCAGTATGTGTTTTATTCCATACCATAGCTTCATATTCCTTGATATCAAGTGACCTGGTAGATAAATTGGGATTGAAACCCGAAACTGTTGACCAATCCATAGTAGTGATGAATCATGTTGAAGGTTCTATTGGCCTATGTATGGTTTGGTGGTTTGATCTTATCAAGTCATGGTTACTCTTTGTTTGTGATTGCTTTGTTTTGAGTGACGTTGGGTCTGGTATTATCTTAGCGGTGGACTGGTTGAAGAAGTATGCAGTGGTGGTGCATGGATTGTGAGAAGCTATTGGTGACAACTAGGGTTGAGGAGGGGCAAATGGTAGTGATTGGTTACCTATCGGAGGATGAGGTTAATGGTTAGCTTTTTATATTTGCTAGAGGTCCCACATGATGAGTTGTCTTCTATGTGTATCATTAAAGGGTGTCCATATATATTAGAGGAGGTGACCAGATTATCGCCACATCGAAAGATTGAGTTCCACACATACTTAGTGAAGGAGGTCAGATCGATAGTTATGCCTTTGAGGCGTATGATACCAAGAGAGCAGAAGGAGTTTGAGGTGCAAGTGAATGACTTGTTGAGGTGAGGGTTCATTCGCAGGAGTATATCTGAGTAGGGCGCACCCATAATATTCGCTACTAAGGTAGATGGCTCTCTGAGGTTGTGTGTTGACTATCGTGAGCTGAATAAGGTAATGGGAAGAAAAATTACCCACTCCTGCATATCGATGACTTGTTCGATCAGGCCCACGATGTTAAGTTGTTCTCTCAGTTGGATCTTGTGACTGGATTTCACCAACTGAGAGTAGCATAGGAGAGTGCGCAGTCACTGTGTTTCGTACGCCGTTTGGTTTTAATGAGCGGATAGTTATGCTGTTTGGGCTAACCAATACTTCGTATACTTTATGATCTCATAAACAATGTCTTTAGGGATAAACTAAATAAGTTTGAGCTTTTATTTGTGGATGATATTCTAGTCAATTCTAGGATGGAGTAGGAGCATAAGGTGCATTAAAGGATTGTGCTTGAAGAGTTGAGGAAGCATGATTTGATAGCAAAGTTTTCGAAGCATCACTTCTATGGAGAGAAGTGAGATTCTTGGGTCACGTCATTTCTGAACATGGTATTGTGGTTGAATCTACAAAGGTGACAGCGGTTCAAGGTTGGAACCAAACCAAGAACACTACAGATGTGAGGATTTTTCTTAGACTTGCGGTATATTATAGATGTTTTATTTAGGACATCCCTAATGTAGCAACACCATTGATAAATTTGACGAGGAAGGATTAGACTTTTTTCTGGAACATGAAGTGTGATCATGCATTTCTGGGTCCAATGGAGAGATTGACGAGTGCACCAGTATTGAATATTTTGAGGGAGAACAAAGAGATGACAATACACACACATGCTTATGGTACCAGGTTGGATGCGGTACCGATGCAAGAAGGAAAAGTTGTCGCATACACTAGTCGATACCCAAAGCCACATAAGAGTTAGTACCCAACCCATGATCTGGAGTTGACGGTGATAGTATTTGCTTAGAAGATTTGGAGACATTATCTATTAAGAGAAAGGTTCATTTTTTTATGCACCATAAGTTCTTGAAGTACCTTTTCTCGTTGAAGGACCTCAATCTTCGTCGACAACGATGGTTGGAGTTCTTAACCTCTTATGCTTTAGCATTTCCTATACGCCCGGTAAGAAAAATGCGGTTGCGGATACCTTGAATAGAAGATATGTGAGTTTGGGAGCGATGTTTCTAGAGTGGAAGCAGTTGGAGTATATCGTTGGCTATGATTTTAGACCCCAATGTGAGCTAGAGCAAGAATTATTTGTTAGCTTAACTATTAGATCTACTTTGATCGAGTTGATCGGTACTAATCAAATGCAAGACGCAAAACTAGCAAAGATCGTGGTTAAAGTAGAAGGAGTAGAGTCTGAGGAGATGAAGCATTACAGACTCTACTGAGATAGTTGGCTTCGTAAGGCTAGGAGCTTTTTTATTACCGATGTTGATGGATTGCGAGATGAGGTGCTACGAGAGTGTCATCATTATAGATTGACTATACATCCTGACGGTAATAATATATATCATGACATGAAGAATGATATATTATTAGGAGGGGATAAAGAAGGATGCCGGCACATTCTTCTTGAAGTGTGTGAACTGCCAGTTGATGAAGGTAGAGTAGAAGAAGCCAAATGGATTGATGCAACCATTTGAAGTTGCCAACTGGAAATGGTAATGAGTATCGATGGACTCATTAATGGATTTCCGAGAACCAGGGGATTGTATGATAGCATTTGAGTCATAGTCCATGGATTAACGAAGAGTGTTCGGTTTATACCTGCTAAGTCTAGTAGAATGCCATCCAAGTTAGCTGAGTTATATGTGAAATGGGTGGTGTGATTCCATGGTGTGCCAAAGAGCATTATGAGTGACCGGGACTCTTTATTCACTAGTGGCTTTTGGAAAAGCTTACAATGGGCGTTGGGGATTGAGCTGCATCTTAATATAGGTTATCCCCCGCAAACCAATAGGCAGAACAAGAGAGTGAATCGTATATTGGAGGATTCTTATGAGCCTGGATTCTCGATTTCGAATGCTCGTGGGATGATCACTCGCATTTGGTGGAGTTCACAATAGTTATAGGTCTAATATCGGTATGGCACTATTCGCACCATTGTATGGCTGACCGTGTAACGCTCCTTCATGTTCGTGGGAAGCACACGGGAAGCTGATACTTGGACTAGATATGATTCAAAAAAATTCGAAAAAGTTTGAAGTCATTTAGCAAAGAATGAAGGCTGCCCAAGATAGGCAAAGAGCTAATATGATAAGGGACGTAGATATTTGGAATTCTCCGTCGACAATATGGTGTTTGGGAAGATTTCTCCATCGATGAATGTTGTTTGATTCAGTAGTAAGGGGAAGTTGGAATCGAGATTCGTAGGTCCTTTTTCAACAATAGAGAGGATTAGAAACCTAGTTATAAAGTCGACTTACCTCAGAAGATAGCAGACATGCACAATGTATTCCATATCTCTCACTTGCGGAAGTTTGTGCATGACTCGGGCATGACGACTTCACTAACTTGATGATATCGAGATTGATTAAATTAGAAGCTTTGAGACCTTGTAGGCTGATTCGTACTGTCGGAGGTGATATGAAATAGCTTAGGAGGAAGACAGTGAAGTTGGTGAAGGTTCAATGGGATGAAAGTGAAAGCAATTACATGTGGGCCTCTTTGCATGATAAGGCCTATTGTTTATCGTATTTACTTTCACCTCTGATATGATATAGGACATGCTAGTATCTCACATACTAGGATAGGTTTGTATATATTGTTGATTGCATGGCTGCATGTTTGATGGTTTTATATGATTGTCGGGCATGTGGGGTAACTGCAGTTGACTATTCTTTGATTTATTTGGGAATTTCTGGGACGAAATTCCTAAGGGGGAATGTAACGACCTGTATTTTATGTATTGGAGGATCGTAAAACATTACTATTTTATTCATATGAGGTCGCATAACTCTAAAACTTTGGAAATGATTATTAGGGAAATTTTCCACACTTAGAATTTTTAGCAAACATTTTGGACCAAGAAATTCTTGTAGACCTATAACTTCTGATATGTGTTAAATTGGTGTCTAAAAGTACTTCCGTTAGATTGGGATGATGGTTTCTCATTCCGTAGAGTGGTCATAGTAGAAAAAAGGACATACTGTTTAGGAGATACGACCATTTTAAGTTTAGACCGCTGTTGGCCAGATTAGTCGGTGATTAGTTAAGCCCAAACTTGAGCCCACCAACCTAGTTCAGGAGTTTTTTTCCTAATTGTGACTAAATGGACAGATCCAAATCATTTCCCATAAACAGTTCTAAACCTAAATTAACCAAGATTTCTTCTCCTTTACATAACAATCTTAGCCTAAAATGCAATTATAAGTGTAATTAGCAAAGGGGATTATAGATCTATCATTTCGGATGCTTTGTAATTCATTTTTTTGCAGTCCATTTTAGATCTTAACATTAAAGTTAGTAATTTGGGTATTAGCTGAGTGATTCATCATCTCTCACTATTCTATACTTGGTTGTATAGTTAAAAAATTGTGTTTTTAAGATAATTTGTATGTTAAAACATTTTAAAACTATAATCTAACCTTAAATATACGTTTATAAATGATATAAGGATGTTATTGATTGATGTTTGCTCTTGAATATATTGCTTTGATGAGTTTGTTAGTACATTTTGGTGTAGTTTGGATGTGGTTGTTAATTTGGGCAAAACAAGTTCAAATGAGTTCAAAATAAAACGAGACTTGGAGATGTTGTTACGGAGGGTTTGGGGAATTAGTAGTTCAGATCGCAGTTCAATTAGAGGTGTTTTGGTTGCTCAAATTTAGTTTGGTGATGTTTGCAGATTTGCTCGATAGATGTGGTAGTTCAGGGACTAAGGCTGTAAAACTTTAGGAAAGACTTCGGGGAAGGCAGAGTAATGGAACTAGGTACTTAACCCCAAATTTGGGGAAGATCTGTAGATCGATACCAACCTGACCAGGTTGGTATCACCTCCTTTTGAGGCTCATGGAAGGTCTGAATGCTTGGAGATTGTGGCACTGTTGAAAGGAGGTCAAAGTAAGCAAAAATTGAAGAGGTCGTTGAGTGAAAGACTCGGTCAAATTTTTGGCTAAGCAATTCAAATTGAAGCCAATTTTATCAGATCAGTATTGACCAAAATGGATGTGGCCATTATTAGTCAAACTTCTGGGGTATGATAAGGAGGCCCTAGAGGTCATGTTGTAAGTGCTCATTTGTTCGTTTGGCATTCAGTTGCGACGTGGTAGAATGATGAACTATGATGACTAAAGGATGAAGAGATGTTGAAGTGCTTTAAGGAGATGATATCAGAACTTTGATATGCTGACCCTATGACTTATGCATGATGTCTAGGGAGGTTACTATGAGGATGACTTGAAGGGTGAGGGTCCAGAAGGGTGAGTTCAAATGAGAAGGGCTAGTGAGTGGAAAGAAGGATGAGTACTACTATGGACAAATGGAAACGATAAAATGATGATGGGTTTAGAGACATGTGGGAAGGGGTTGGTGACCTCGAAGGTTTTTGAAGGGTACTCGTATAGCGATGGTTGGTGGGGAGGCCCATCTGGATTTATATAGGATTCTGACCCTTACGTGGATGGATTACCCTGGATCTTATGCAGATAATATAATGGTATAGAGCAATGGGAAACAAGTATTGAGAAACCAATACTTTTCCATGGGTCATTGGCTTATGTGGATGCCATTCAAGTTGGTTTACGTCCAAAGCAAATTGAGTGATAATGGGGATTGTTTGATGGATTCTATATATGCTATGTTTTATTTTCTCGTTGTTTGTCACTCTAGGGATATTACGTGTAACACCCTCTATCCTGAGGCCCAAAGCAAAGCACTACAGATGTTGCAGTCATCTACGGTATTAACTTCCGGCAACAAAATAAGGCTATGTTAATGGTATCCATAAAATCAGAAGCACATGAATATGAAACAAAATCACAGATTTCAAAAATAACATTTCTGATTACATTTCAAAACACAAGTTTCATATCCAAATTACATAATCCCATAATCATTTCCCAGGTTCAGATAAAATAATAATTACATAAATACGCCAAGAGCGATATAAGATAATGCCCCCTTGGTTGACTATAGTACTGTATTGTCATAATTGACATAATACAACACAACAGAAATAAACAAACATAAACTCCTAAATAGCTATCTGTCAGCCTCCTTCTCGTCTCCGGAAGCTTTATTTGCCAACCTACTAAAAATCTATAGACCTCAACCCTCGGCCTAATCAAAACAATTTTGAGCACCCGAGAGTTTAAGGGGAAAACATGAACTTTGAGTCAGACATAAAGCCTGGTGTGAATAATACTATACATCTCAATTATTTGATATTAAGTGAGACCACGCCGCTTAGCAGAATGGGTTTCCCCTCACTAACATCTTTTAAAACATATCTTTTGCAAATCTTTTTCTCACAACCAAAACTGGTTAAAAACCATAAAGCAATATCATGTAAACATACATGTCAGGTAACTATCTGTCCAAACACTATAGTTTTATTTGGCTAACTACTAACTTTTGGCTGACTCGGGCCTACTAGACAATATATAAACAAATAATCTAACACCTGTTTGATACTCCTCTTTTAGATGGTCTGTCCCTAACGTATCTTCTCTCAGGGTCCACTGATCCTAATGGTTTTGCGGGCTCACCCTTAATCCACCTCTGTATAAATTTATTCCCTTCTGTGTGTAACATCATTTTAGTATTACCTATGACAAAGCCCTACACACTAGCATTTTGGACTAAATTAGCTGGGGATAATAACTAATGTATAGGGCATGACCCTATACCAGTCCCATCTGGTATACAATTAACTGAGTCATTTTACTTAGGGTAATCTTCACCTAAACTTTCCTTGAAAACCATTTCTTTTCAAATTGATTTAAAACCTTTAAATCAGACTTAAAGAAGGAAAATATATACTCTATGCTTTACTCAAATCACCTTGCCATGTTATATACTAATCAAACCCTTGTTAATGAAAACATTTAAACCTTTGAAAGTACATCTTTCGAATCCATTGAAAGTACCCTTTTAGAACCCATTGAAAGTACCCCTTTGAAACCATTGAAAGTACCCCTTTCGAAACCAAGTAAACCCTTTTTATAACCTAAGCCGAAAGGCCAAAACATTCCTTCGAAACCATTCATAATTACCTTTCGAAAACATTGAAAGACCTTCCCCTCGTAAGCATTTAAAACCATAGACATCCTTCTTTGAAAACACTAAACATAGCCTTTCGAAAACCTTGGAAAACCATTCCTTTCAGACCTTTCAAAACCATTGGAAACCTTCCTTTCAAACCTTTCGAAACCATTAGGGAACCACCCCTTCGAAATCTTCGTTTAAAACCTTTACAAATAGAAAATCTTTCGAAAGCATTTGGGTTCAATTTAAAACATGTGGAAACACCTTTTGAAACCATTTAAAACTATCTTCTTCGAAACCTTTGGGTTCTACTTTCAATAGAGCAAAAGGGCCATTAAAAATTTTAAGTCGAAAGCATTCCTTTCGAAAGTAATCCCTAAGTAAAGAAGTGATGGTGTCGAAACCAACCCTTCTGAAAGCATTAGAGAAGTGGCTTGGATTTAAAAACAAAGTCACCCTTTTCGCAACCATTGACTTTAAAAGGTAGAAAAGCGGCAGCAAGGGGTTTCGACCCTTCCAAAGCATTTTACTTTAAAAAAAAGTCGCAACCCATTCGAAACCATTCCTTTAAAATAATTTGACCTGATCGAAAGCCAACCAAGTCGAAAACCAACCCTTTAAAAGCAAAGCAAGCGCGTTTTCATTTGAAAGCAAAGTCATGCTTCGAACCCATCGAAAACCCAAGTTTCGACCCAGTACCTTCCGCTTAAGTCCAATTCGCTACGTACCAAGTATATTGATACCATGCGCATGGGTTTCGATGGTGATGGAGGCGAAGCTACTCAATCGAAACCCCTGTGCCGAAGGAGGCAAAACATGCCAAAAGCATGTAAAATCTGTTTTTAACTTTAAAAAGAAATACTTTTCAACTAACCTGCCTTATTTGTTAAAATATTATTGGTTGCAAATGTTCTTTTCTAAAATTTTTGCCAAAATTTCAGAAATAAACAATTTAATTTATTTACAAAATACCCTTTCTTATTTTATAAATATATAAAATATTTAATTCCCATACCTTAAATAATTTTATATATATCTATCAAAACACTTAGGAAAATTCTACACAAATTCTAGAAAATCATTTTTAATATGTTTTCTAACATATATTAATTTTAGACCCAAAACATAAATAGTTTAGCCATAAATTATTTTGAACCCAAATAAACATTTTCTTCACTAGAAAATTAATATAAAAACCACATTAATTCAGAAAATTATGAAAATAGAAACCCACCTCTAAAATATCATGTCCGATTTAAATCTAAAATCGCAAGGCATTTGGATGTCATTTAATAGGGTTTTTACATTAAAACTATCATCAAACTATATGAATATGCATAAATCATCAACAAACATATATAAATGTTTAATCCTTCAAAAACATGGCAAAACATTGCAAATCAATTCGGATTAACCTTAAAACCGAAAACAATTAAGAAATATGAGATGTAGTCAATATTCACCTTAGCTTTGAGCTTAAGGAGTTGAGATTTGAATGTATTTGATTTTGATTTTCCTTCTTCTTTAGATTTTATTCCTCTTGTCTTGCTAATGGTGGTTGGCCACTAATTTTAGTTTTGCATTATGAAATGAACGTGTAGTATGAGATACATGAGGGTTTATGGTATATGGTTATGTCTTATTCCTATTTTACCCCTTCTTTATTTCATTTCAGCTCATCTTTAGTTTATTGTTTAAATGGCATGGCTACCCCTTAGTTTAATCACGAATCTCAATCCCTTAATCATCACATTATTATATTTAATTTAGCTAATGAAATATCCTAAATAATGTTACTAAAATTTAGGGTCATTCCAGATTCACCTCCTTAAAGAATTTCGTCCTCAAAATTACGATAAGGTACGCAACAAATCAATCAAAATGGTAAAATATACCATCAAACAAATCAGGATAAGCATCTCTAATCCTACTCTCAGTCTCCTGAGTACAGTCTCTCCCATTGTCACTCCACAGGACTTTCACTAACCTGACTGCCTTGTTCCTTAGCCTCTTCTCGTCTCTCGCGACTATACGAATCAACTTTCTAACTATAGTCAAATATGGTTCTACCACCAAGTCATCTAACCCAATCGGTGCGATAGTAGTCTCCGGGTCTCTAACACACTTCCTTAGATGAGAAACATGAAAAACATTGTGGACCCCTGCCAAACTGTTTGGTAACTTACTCTATATGCGAGTTTCCCGATCCTCTCTACAATAGGAAAAGGTCCTACAAATCTTGGTTCCAACTTCCCTGATCCTCCAAATCTAATAACACCCTTCATCGGTGACACCTTAATAAAAACATGAGCTCCTACAGAGAACTCTAAGTCTTTCCGTCTTCTGTCTACATAACTCTTCTGCTTAGTCCGAGCCTCCTTTATCCTAGCTCGAATCAACTCAATCTTCTTTGCAGCTTCCTTCACCAAATCTAGACCAAGAACCAACCTATCTCCGGTCTCTAACCAACAAACAGAAGATTTGCCTGGCCTTCCATACAAAGCTTCAATCGGTGGCATCCCTATACTAGTCTGATAATTGTTGTTATATTAAAACTTGACTAAGTGTAGATGGTCTTCCCATGATCCTCCAAAATCTAACACACAAGCTCTTAACAAATTCTCCAAGACTTTACTAACTCTTTATGTTTGCCCATCGGTCTGTGGATGGTAAGCGGTACTCATCTTGAGCTTGGTTCCTAAAATATCCTATAGACTCTCCCAAAAATAGCTAGTGAACAAGGAATCTCTACCACTTACTATACTTCTAGGAATTCCGTGTAGTCTAACCACATTCTTCGTAAACTACATAGCAAAAATAAGTGTCGTCCTAGTTAACTTAACATGAATGAAATGGGCACTCTTGGTTAGTCTATCCACAATGACCCATATACTTTCATTTCCTCTACTAGATCTTCGCAACGCGTCTATAAAGTCCATAGAAATAGAATCCCACTTCCAAACCATAATATCCAATGGCTGAAGCAACCTACTTGGCTTCTGCTGTTCGGCTTTTACTCGTTGGCAGTTCAAACACTGCTTCACCCATAAGCCTACATCCCTCTTCATACCTTCCCAGAAGAAACTCCTCTTCATATCCTGGTACATCTTAGTTCCTCCTGGATGAATAGTGAACTTCGAAAGATGGCATTCCTCCAAAAATTCTTTCCTAATGTCTCCTACACTTGGAACACACAACCTTCCTTTCTTTCCCTACCACCCATTCTAGTCAAGACTGAAATCCTTCAAGTCATCACTCTCCATCCCATCTCTTCGCTTCCTGATCCGTTCAACCAATACTGGATTCTCCTCCTATTTAGAAGCAATCTTTTCAATCATTACCGACCGAACTTATAAACAAGACAACACAACAGATTCTTCAGTAGACCCAGCCTCAAATCTCCACTGCACTCTACATGTCATTAAAACTTCCAAATCTTTCCACTCCGCTATCATAGCCAGCACTGCATTTTGATGCTTCCTACTAAGTGCATCTGCTAACTTATTACCTTTTCCTGGTGTATACTCAATTCCAAAGTCATAAGTATTAATAAACTCTAACCATCTCTATTTTCTCATGTTTAGCTCCTTCTTAGAGAACAAATATTTCAACGACTTATGATCCGTATATAACACAAACCTCTCTCCCAAAAGGTAATGTCTCTACACCTTCAATGCAAAAATCGTTGTGGCTAACTCCAAATCATGCGTAGGATACCTAACCTCATGCGGTCTAAGCTGTCGAGAAGCATAGGCAATCAATTTACCTCTCTGCATTAACACCGCTCCTTATCCAGTTCCACACGCATCTATATATATATTACCAAATCATGATTCCCCTTGGAACAACTTACACAGGCGCATGGGCCAAAAAGTGTTTCAAGCTCTGGAATGCTTCCTCATACGTATCGATCCACACAAACTTCACATCCTTCCGCGTTAGCTTAATCATTGGTGCTGCTATCTATGAAAAATCCTTTATATACCTCCGATAATATCCGGCCAATCCGAGAAAACTCTTTATCTCAGTCACTGTTTTGGGTCTCTTCCAATTATTCACCGCTTCAATCTTAGTCGGATCTATAGACAGCCCTTTCTCTGAGACTACATGACCAAGAACTACACTTCCTTCTTCCAAAAATGACACTTTGAAAAGTTTGCCTTCAGCTAATGCTGCCTTACATCTCAAGCACAACTCTAAGATGAACTTTATGCTTCTTTTCATCCTGAGATTATATCAAGATATCATCTATGAAAACCAAAACTAACTTATCCAAGTGCTCTCGGAAAACTCGGTTCATCAAATCCACAAAGAATGCCAGCGCATTAATTAGTCCGAACGGCATAACTAACCATTTGTACGATCTATATGTAACAACCCGGGTTTTCAGACCAGTCAAAATCACTGAAATACCCGTTCGTTCTAAAACTACGAATGAAAACTACCAACTTAATACATAGTATTTTGTAAATATTGAACACTATAAAATGTATAGGATACAATTTCAATTTTACTAGTTATCAGAGTAATCAATTTAATCTACTAGATGTGCTTTAATACATACTAAATAGTAATACAAATAAATATACCGTTGCACAACTCGGATGAGAGAGATAGCAATAGCCATTCCTACTAACTCAATAAACATGTCAAATGCGGAATAAAATAGTAAGCAGGAAAATATACAACAACATAAGATAGACAACAACCAATAACAGACAAACATAAAAATGGTTATATTATTTTAGGGGTTACATCACTACCACCTGTGACTACCTACGTACCCATATTGTAACAAACCGGATTTTTCCGTCATTTGATTTCGAATATTTAAATGATTTTAAATATTGGATTTGGAATATAAATTGATTTTTGAATATGGGGATTTTGGTTGAATTATAGAATGAATTTAAATTTCAAATATAGCGATTTATCGTAATAAGGAAATGGTGAATAATTGAAATTTGAGTTGAATATGAATCGAAATGATTTCTAAGGTTGATATAAATTCTATTTGAATTAGAATTGAGTGAGTACGTTTTTCAAACCGAATTTCTAAGTAATTTCATCAATTTTGAAATCGTCAATTTAATCGATGCGTAAAAAAATAGTGATCGTGGGCACAATCTCGGATTTCGACGAAATCAGTTTCATTGGATCCGTAATATTGAGTTATTGTAGGATTCCAAATTTCATGTCAATCGGACTTACGGTTTGGGCGTGCAAAGCTGGAACGCATAGAAATTTATTTAAGTAAATTTAACTAAAATAGCTCGGTTTGAAAACATATCTTCCAAATACGATGGAATTGGCTCCCGATATATATACCATTATGTTCAGAATAGGGGTAAAGCATTATAAATGCCAGGCGGCACGCCTCGATTGGAGTTCGTGAAAATTTGGCGATGAATAATGTTTTAGATTAGTCTATAAATAGGACCCACACACCCCACAACTACCATCCCTAACCCTAATAGGAGCCGCCGCCATTTATAACTTCAATGGCCGAAAACATTCCTGTCTTTCCCCTCTGATTTCTCCTAATCCATCAACAATTACACATCGATCTCTACATGAAAGTTGAAGAGCACGATGAGCTAAAGACATCCAACGGTGGATTTTTGTTGTAGTGGCTTGGATTTACCAAAATCTGGCAATGAAGGCGGCACGTTCGAGCATGTATTATGAGGCGTAGGGATGGCCGGACTTGGTGGCACTTGGAGCGGTGGTGCAGTAGGGTATGGGCGTCGACGTGGCGACATTGGATCGAGCTCTGGTCGAGCTGAGGAGGGGCGGCGATCGATGGATCGTGTGCGAGATGGGTTCGATGTCGAGCCTGGGAGTTAGAACGAAGAGGGAAGAT
Source organism: Allium fistulosum (assembly GCA_030737815.1). Lineage (NCBI taxonomy): Eukaryota > Viridiplantae > Streptophyta > Magnoliopsida > Asparagales > Amaryllidaceae > Allium > Allium fistulosum. The sequence goes on along the minus strand of CM060908.1, from coordinate 75,054,056 downwards.
GTGATTAGGGGAGATTAGTTTTTAATTAAGGTGATTAATGATTTGTAATTAAAATAATTATGTATTTTAATTTGTGTATCTTATAAATACTATAACATGTTCATACGAGGTCGAAATCAGACCTAACAAGTTGCGTTGGGTTTGTATTGGAAAACACTACGCTATGGAGTTGGATTGGCTGGATTTGGAGCTCGTAGGATTTTGGGGTTAAATTAAACGCTCGTTTAATTTTATTCCAAGTAAAACGCCGTAGCGACAACTAGAATCAAAGTGAGTAAATCTCACTCAATTTGGTTGACTAGTTTAATTTATAGCAATTAAAAATTATTATCAGTTGGATGTTATAATATATATAGTAATATATATATTAGTATTTGGGTATATTTCCCATCGTTGGAGCGAATGAGACACTATGCGCCCCGCATAATAGCGGATGACCCTATATTACCGCGATATCCCACCTCGAAGCGGGATTGGTATTTTATGTTATATAACATCTTTAGGTGCAGGGAAAACAGGTTGGAGGGATCCTATTGGATTCCTCAAATATATTGATTGTTTTTCATATTTAGTGATATATGATGTAATTGAATAATCTGTTATGGATTGTTGTGTGATTTGATTGATTGGATGCTATAGTAGCACTGGCCTTAATTTTGGGTATTATAAATACCATATATGATATTTTTGAATTTTAAAAAGGGTTAGAAATGAAAATATTTATATTGAATTTTGGGATTATTTAAAAAGGGTTTTGGTTGGATAAAACAAATAATTTGATTTGGATATTTATTTAGCTATTTCGTAAAATGATTTCAAAGAGAGAAAATTAAATTGAGAATTTTTTTAAAACAATGGATTTTAATTGAGATTTCTTAAAATAGGAAAAGGAAGCCGTAATCGAGATTTTGGATGAAATTGGATTATGATTGAAACTTGTTAAGGAATAGATTTCCAAATGGAATTTTAAATAGAAATTGATTTATAAATGAAGTTTGTATAATATAAATCTGTTGTTAACAGAGAAAAACTGGAAATGAGTTTATAAATTTATAAACGATGTTTATGAATAAAGTGAATTGATTATCATTTTATAAATTGAAAATATAAATTTACAGTGAGAATTTATAATGAGATATGGAAATCGGTTTAGAAAGGAATAGTGGATTCTATTTTTGAATTTGGAAATAGTTATGAAATTGGAGACGCAAGTCGATTTGTGTTAAATCAAGAGAGATTTATAAATGTAAAATGATTATGTTAAATTTTATAGAGAAGTTAAGTTTTGTTTTAAAAAAGGGATTTTTATTTATTAAACTATGCACTTTAAAACTATTTTAATATTGGAATATTTCAGGAAGTTGGTTATACAAATATTTTATATTAGTTGATAAATTCTAATTTTTATAATAAGCTGTGTGAATCGATTTTTTATAGATAAAATGGAAATTAGGTATTGTTGGTACTAAAAAGTGTTTTGATATTTTAAATAATTATTTAAAATGTGTTTTGAAAATAAATTATTATTCTTTAAAAATACTTATTTTATATATATAGAGTTTTGGAAAGTGATTGAAATTTATTTATAAATACTCTCGAGATTGTAAACCAGGTTTATTTAACGGATATGATTTTGATAAGAGGAATCTTATAAGGGATTTTGGGAGAAAATGGAATTCCCAAATGTTGAAAAATGAGAACTTCAAAAATGAATCTGAATTCATAAAAGAAGTTATAAATTATTGGTTGGGTTTATAAAAGAGTATAATCGGTTTTGGGAATTGTATAAAGAAATTTATAAATAATTTCAAAAATTTATGAGATAAGTTATGAAATATTTCCTAAGTTTGATATTAAAATGATTTTGGACAATCTGCCTATAAATATTCTCCTAAGTATTGAAAAGAGGGTTTTGAAAAATATTTTAAGTCTGAAATGATTTATATGGAAATATTTTTCTAAGTGTTATAAATTGAATTCGGAAATATTCTAAGAGTTGAAATGGTTTAAAGATGTCCTATTATGGATAAGTATTTGAAATTGTTTTTCAAATGTTGGAACACAGCAAAAGAGTTGAATATATATCTTTGTTAAGATATTTTGAAATGAATTTTTTTAAAGATTTATAAAATTGAGCCCAGTGACTGCTTATGTATGTAATTTGACAGTTAAATAACCGACTATCAAATTCTGGCCAAATTTGTTAATCGTTTCGAAGAAACTGGGACCATATTTAATTATCCGAAAACCACTTCGATCTAATTTGAGCGTTGCGAATTGTGATATCGTGAAGATAATGAAGACGGTGATCTTTGGAGAGATTTTGTTTGTTCAGACCCAACAACTTGTATAGATGAATGTTATCATTGCATTGTTGCCTGGAAGGCAGTGTTAGCATTCCAAGTGGGATTGCTATTGAAAAAGGTAAACGTAGCCTCTAGCCTCATCAACCGAGAAATGACTAAAACAGGGTATGCAGCAGGGCTAAGTAGGTTGCTCCCATTAGGGTATGTCATCATCTTTCTAGATTGCCCTATATTTATGGATTTGGTTGTGCATGAGAGATCTCGATTACGGTTGGAAGACTGGGATGATGACATATTCGGTACTACTAGTCAAGTGGTAGGCTGGTTTTGTATGGCAGGGTACAAGATGTTCTTGTCGGATCTCAGTGCATTGATCTAGAGATGCACCCATCGGAGGTAGTTCCTTACCTGGTCATAGTACGGAATCCATTCTCCAATAAGCGTCGTACGGTTTTGATTTATGCCCAACTATGTTGAAATGTGAGATGCAAGCATTTTAGCAAATTTATAGTTTATTTTTCTATAGACACTATTATAATATCAAATTATTTTAATATAAAATGTTTTGGTTATCGTAAGGTAAAAACCCGTCATATTTATGTGTGGCATGGTCTTACGAGATACCTTTGTTTTCAAAGGATTTTGATATCAGTAATAATTTAAATTGAGTGTGTTTTCTCACGCTGGTTTTCCAGACTGACTCGGATTTTATTTTATTATAATGCTTGGGTCAGACCGAGTATTTGCAGATTCTAGTTAGGATGCTATGGAGCTCAGGAGATGAGCTGGAGGATTTCAGGCGTATTACACGTACTTGGTTATTTCCACTGTGTGTGTTATGTTGTATATTCAGTACATGTGAGGACAAGTTATTATAACTGTCCATATTGATTGTTGACTGTTGTACTCTGATGATTGTATGTATATTACAGTTACAGTTTTCTTTATGTAAAGATCTGTTGTTATATATTACACTTTATTCCGCTGCGATTGTGAGATTTTGAATTGTTGTTTATGTTTCTTCTTCTACCCTCTTCTTTCTCTTAGTTATTCGTCTTTTCGTACAATTTGGGTTGGACAAGTGTGATTTAATGTCGACTAAAAGGGTACGGACGGCGGGTCGCTACACTTAGTATCAGAGCTAAAGGTTAAGCGAGAACCTTGGCTTTGGTGGGGGTTACTCATTATAGATATGGTCAGAAATAACCTAGAATGAGTTTGAGTGTATTATATATATGAGCGCGTATTTGTTAGTGAATATAAATTATTTTATACTATGTTGATTTATCTGTTGAGTGGATTATGAATTATGGTCGAGTAGTGGGGCACCACAATATTGGTAGGAGCTTCTAAACACTTAAACCAGGCAATTCTACATGGTATTGTTTTAAAGTGGGTAAATGAAATAATTTTACCCAAATTATATTTTGATATAAAAGAAATAATTCTTTGAAATTATTATAGTATATTTGGAGTGTTAGTTGATATTATTATAATCAAAACAATATTATAAATTGGAATGGTCATATATAACCAAATTTAAGGGTATAAGTATGAATTATACAAATGAGTTAAAACTTAAATTTGATCCAAACCAGAATTTGGAAATTTAAATCCTGGAAATTTCGGAAATGCTTTCCAAGTGATTTGATATACATAATAGTAATATTATTGTGGAAATGTTTTTAAATGAATTTTGAAAGTGATAAAGCACTGAACTCACTACAGTCACTGGAAAAAAATTCTGGTTATGACGGCCGCATCATCAGTCTTCATTTTCGAGTTTCTAAGTGATGGATTGCTATCGTAGTAATTTGATATGAGGATTTTTGTTTGGAAACAAAGGTTGATTTGGGAATTCCGAAGGGAATTTGTTTTGGATAAAAATCAGGTTTGGTTTAAATTTAAAAAGTGTGATTTGGTATACAGATATATATATATATATATATATATATATATGATTTCAAAGTAAATTGAAATGAAACCGGGTGTTTGAAATTCTTGAATCCTTATTTAAATGTTTTAAAAAAATCAAGAAATAAGTTTTGAACTTATAAGTTGAGAATGATATTAGTAAGGAAAGAAGTGTGAAAAATGAAACTTTGGAGTTGAATTTAACTTAAGTAAGTTAATATGAATTGTATGAATTGAAATTTAACTTAAGCTATGTTAATTAAAATTTGATTGGATTTGAACTCATATCAAATTGAACTGAATATAAAATTTGAGTTGTAAAATGGGTATATAATTATAAGTTATAAAATTTTGAAATGGAATCAGCTCAAGAATAGAATTTATGAAAATGAGAAAAATAAGTGGTGTAACATATAAATTGGAAAAATGGAATGGTAAAACCAAAATAAAAATGGTTGGATATTTGGTAAAGGAATAGAAATCCAATTTGAATTATAAAATGAATTTGAACTCAAGTCAAACCAAATGGAGTGGTTTTTGAAATAAAAAATCTAAGTATGTAGTATAAAATGAAAGTGCACTAATTAGATAAATAAATTAGTGAATTGAATATTGGAAATGGAACTTGAGTTACAAATGGAATTGCGACTTAAATGTAAGCGAATTAAATATATTTGGAAATGTTGTTGAATAAAATGGAAATGAATTGAAATGGTGATAATTATGACTATTGTTGGGCTATTTCTCACCACCGAGCCAAGCCCACACCGAACTGGCCTCATCACCGGACGAAGACCACAGAACAAACTTTACCACAAAACCATCTCATTGCCGATCCAAGCTTAATCACCGGACGGAGACCACCGAACCAACTCATTGCCGATCCAAGCTTAATCACCGGACGGAGACCACCGAACCAACTCATTGCCGGTCCAAGCCTCATCTCCAACCACCGAACCAACTCATTGCCGATCCAAATCTCATCTCCAACCACCGAACCAACTCATTGCCGATCCAAATCTCATCTCCAACCACCGAACCAAAGTCCTACTGAGCCAAAGCATTGCCAGGCCAGATTGTAGCAGCCCAGGCCCACCAGCTGCTATATACCTCCAAGACCCCTACCCCCAGCCTCACTCTATAAATAGAGGGGCAGGGGTACAACAATGGAAAAAGTTTGAAAGCTCAAGCACGGAAGGAACTTTCAAACAAACAACTTTCTTTTACTTTTATCAAAGCTTTGTACTTGTAATAAAAAGAAGAGAAGAGAAATAACATATAAAGTGGACGTAGGCACATTCTGGCCGAACCACTATAAAGTTGCGTGTCTTTTTACAGTTTAGCCCCTGCTTTTCATATATTTACATAAATCACTCAAATCGCTAAGAACAACATAAGATCTACTAAATCATACAACTTTGAGGTGTTTGTCCATTTTTTGTGCAAACATTTTTGGTGCTTTCACTGAGAAATAGAAGCTCGAAGCTTCAGCTTCATCCGCTTAACAAGTTTTTCCTAACACCATCGTCCGCCACTTGGAAAACATGCCTCCCAAACAGAGAAAAGATGTTAACAAAGGAAAAAACATCGCATCCAGCAGTCTTCCAGATCCAGCTGTCACGAATCAAGTAAATCGTCCTCCTCTAGCAACAGTAACAAATGCAGAACAGACCAACCCAACCACTCCTGCCACAGAACAGCCTGCAGCAATTACTAGGGCAGATTTGGACAGAGTTGTGGTTGAAGTAACTAACCGCTTCACGTCCCAGCAGGAAGCCTTGGTGGACCATCTCATGTCACACTTAAGGGACGCTGAAGAATCCAACCGCAACACTGAATCATGGGGCGAGTCCCAGTTTGGAGGATCTCAGAGACAGCAAAGACCTTCCTTCTTCGAAGGAGCTAACGGCAGAAGTAGCCATGGTAGGAGCCGAGACCGAGCACAGCCCGAAGTTAGGCCTGAGGAAACATTTGGTACCGAACCCAACGGGGGAGGTACCGGGCGAAGGTCAACTGTAGCTGAGCCGGTCATGCTGCCTAACCACAGAAACGCCAGTGAATGGGGCCGATCTAGAGTCCAGCCCGAAGTTGGACCCGAGGAAGTGCTTAGATCAGAACCCAGCAGGGGGAGATCGAGGCAAGGGCCAACTGTAGCTGACCCGAGCATGCTCCTAGAAGATCAAAGGCAGCCACTGGAAAATATGAGGAATGATAGACGATACCATCCCTACAGGTCATCTGGACGGAATCAATCCCACAGAACAGAACCAAACTCATTTCTATCTGCTCCAAGTTCTGATGAAAGGATGGCACGCTTATTCAGAGAGTGTGTCCAACGGGAGCAAAGAGATCGAGGGATAGGCGCTAGGGTAACCAGCCCTTTCGCCTGCAATATCGAAATTGCTATCACCCCCCGAGAATGGAAGATGCCAACAATGGAACCCTACAAAGGAACCTCCGATCCCGTTGTACACTTACAGAGGTACACGCAGCATATGCTCATGAGTGGAGCGACAGAGGGAGTACTGTGCAAATGCTTTCTGCTCTTCTTAGAAGATCTTGCTACCTCCTGGTTCTGTCATCTACCCCAGGGATCCATCAGCTCGTGGGAAATGTTGAAAGAAAAATTTATTAGTCAGTTCCGCATTCATGTGGAGCAACCTAAGGACGCTTATTCCTTATCCAGCGTCAAACAAAAACCTGGAGAAAAGCTGCAGCAATACCTAACCAGATTCAACGCCGCAGCAGCTGCAGTTCAAGATGCCGATGAGAAGCTTATCCTAATGGCCCTCTGCAGTGGTGTGCATCCGGACACTAAATTTGCTAGAAGGTTGACAAAAGAAAAACCAGCTACTTTACCTGATTTCTTCCATGAAGCCGGGAAATACATGAGGCTTGAGGATGCTGCCGTTGAGGGGCAGTCAGGATAGCAAAAAAGACAACCCATGGCAACGCCCCTGCTGTGGCAAGGGACGTTCGAAGAAATGTTTCCAGAGACAATGCTGGGGCAAGAAGGGAGAAAAGCGCCTATATCGGCCAGGACCAAGATTCGACACTTACACTCCTTTGAACGAGACCGTCGAAAATATCTTCCTTGCCACCCAAGGCAAAGTTAGATACAAACGCCCACCATACAAGAAGGAATCAGATAACGCGCAGAAGTCTAGAAAGTTCTGCCGCTTCCACGAATCTCACGGGCATGATACCAACGAATGCCATCATCTCCGAGATCTGATTGAGGAACACATCAGAAGAAAGAAGCTGGAACGTTATGTAAAAGGTCAGGACAGGACCCCAGCTCCTGCCAATGAAAACCCAAGGCTACCCTCACCAGGGGCCGACAGAGGAAACCGCAACGCTAGCAGCTCTAGTCAAGAAAAGATAGTGGTCCATACCATCTCAGGAGGGCCACACATCGCAGACAGAAGCTGGAAGGAGATGGAAAGGTACGGAAAGTCGCTTAGAGACAATAAAGACTATGTCAATTCGGTTATAGAAGAACGCCACCCGAAGCGGAAAGAAAGTGATGACATCACATTCGGTAAGCGTGACCTAGAAGGAAGACAGTACCCTCACATAGATCCCATGGTTATCTCTGCCCGACTCGGTCCCGCCGAAGTTTACCGAATCCTGGTAGATACTGGAAGCTCAGTAAACATCCTGTTCAAACACGCATTCGACAAAATGAAGCTATCAATGAAGGATGTATCTCCCTGCGATAAACCACTACACGGTTTCACTGGAGAAGCGAAGATGCCTCTCGGACAACTGGACCTCTTTGTTGAGATTGGAAGCCATCCCCGCTCTGTTGTACGGAAACAGACATTTGTGCTAATAGAAAACCGTTCGGCCTACAACGCTTTCTTAGGAAGGCCAGCTTTGTCTGATTTCCAAATTGTCCTAGCCCCATGGTGCCTAAAGATGAAATTTCCAACGGACAATGGAGTAGGGGAAGTAGAAGGAGACCAGGACGTTGCTCGAGACTGCTATGTGACTGAACTTCGCAAAAACCACAGGAAGGATAAAGGGAAGGGTGTAGAGATTGCCCTCTGCACAAAAAGTCTGGAAGCATAGCAACTAAAGAAAGCCCCTCCTCTTCGATATACCAGCGACCCTTTCAATGAATTAGACCCTAGGGACAAAGAGGAGGAGGCCACCTCTGAGCCTGCAGAGGCTATGGAGTTTATATCTGTAGACAAGCACGACTCAAGTAGACTATTGAAAATTGGGTCCCAACTAAAAGCCGAATTGAAGGAACAACTCATCGATTTTCTCCGCCACAACTTGGATGTATTCGCTTGGTCACACGCTGACATGACCGAAATCTCCCCCGACATAGCATGCCACGTATTAAACATTGATCCTACCAAGGCGCCTGTAAAACAAAAAAAGAGAAGTATGGGGGCAGAGCGATCAGCAGCCCTCGATGAAGAAGTAAAGAATCTACTCGCCAATGACTTCATACGAGAAGCTGTTTACCCGGAATGGATCGCCAACCCGGTACTGGTAAAGAAGGCTAATGGGAAGTGGCGGACCTGCATCGACTTCTCCAACCTAAACGACGCCTTCCCAAAGGATTGCTTCCCACTTCCCAGAATCGACCAACTTGTAGACAGCACAGCCGGGCACGAGCTCCTATCTTTTATGGACGCATACTCGGGATATAACCAAATTCCTATGCATGCTCCCGACCAAGACCACACTAGCTTCATCACCGACCGGGGTTTGTACTGCTATAAGGTAATGCCTTTCGGACTTAAAAATGCAGGAGCCACCTACCAGCGCCTCGTCAACAAGATGTTTGCTGGGCTAATAGGACAAACTATGGAAGTATATGTGGACGACATGCTGGTGAAATCACGGAAAGCCAAAGATCACGTAAGCCACCTAGGCGAAATGTTCCAGGTACTTCGACAATATGGAATGAAGTTGAATCCACTAAAGTGCTCCTTCGGAGTATCATCGGGAAAATTCTTAGGGTTCATCGTCCATGCCCGAGGGATTGAAGCAAACCCTGAACAAGTCCGAGCGCTAAGGGATATCAAGATACCTTCCACCCGAAAGGAAATGCAAAGGCTAAATGGAAAAGTGGCCGCCCTAAGCCGATTCATCTCCAAGGCAACGAACAAGTGCGTCCCCTTTTTCGAAGCTCTAAAGAAAGATAAAGGAAAGTTCGAATGGACGGACGAATGCTTAACCGCTTTCCTTAACCTAATCGAACACCTCCAGAAACCATCAGTACTCTCGACTCCAAGCGAAGGCGAAGAATTATATCTATACCTTGCTGTGTCATCTCACACTCTAAGAACTGCCTTGGTAAGGGAAGACAACCGCATGCAACGACCAGTTTACTTCATCAGCAAAAGGTTTACTGGGGTAGAAGTTAGATTTTCTAAACTTGAGAAGTTAGCATACTGTTTACTAATCACATCACGGAAATTGTGTCACTACTTCCAGTCCCATTCCATCAAAGTTCTGACCGATCAACCGCTGAGGCAGGTACTCCATCGTCCCGACACTTCTGGGCGATTACTTAAATGGTGCATTGAACTGAGTCAGTATGATATCACCTATCACCCTCGCACCGCCATCAAGGGACAGGCCATGGCTGATTTCATTGCAGAGTTCACTACCAACGAAGATCAGGAGCAATTGGAAATAGCAGAAGATATCAAGTGGAATCTCTTTGTGGATGGTGCATCAAACGAACAAGGCTCGGGGGCAGGTGTGGTAATAATCACTCCTAGGGGAAACAAACTGCACTATGTTATAAGGTTGGAGTTCGCTGCCACCAACAACGATGCAGAATATGAAGCAGTGATAGCTGGACTAGAAATTGCCATAGAAATCGGGGCCAATTCTTTGTGTCTTCACAGCGATTCTCAACTTATTATTAATCAAATACTAGGAGAATTCCAAGCTCGAGAAGAACGACTCATAGCATATCTAAAGAAGACCAAGTTACTTCTCAGCCGATTGGACCACTACTTAGTCAAACATATCCCTCGGGAGGAGAACCGAGAGGCCGACGAATTAGCAAAGCAAGCAAGTGTGAGAGACATCACCATCTTCGGGGCAGTAACCATCTCAAAGCAACTGGCCCCAAGTTTTGAGCAAGTAAGTCTGATAGCTGCAACCGAAGAAGCAACTTGGATGACTCCCATCCGAGACTACCTACAAAGTGGCATTCTACCCAACGGGCGTAACGAAGTCAAGAAAATCTTGAGGAAAGCATCCCGCTACACAATACAAGAAGACATCCTCTATCGGCGCGGATTCTCTAACCCGTTATTAAGGTGTGTCACCGGGAGAGAAGCCAAGGAAATCTTATCTAACATCCATCAGGGGAGCTGCGGAGATCACACCGGAGGGCAAACATTAGCAAAAAAGATACTCCGATACAGATATTTCTGGCCCACCTTAAGCAAGGACGCCTTAGATTTCGTCAAGAAGTGTGACAGATGCCAGAAATTTGCTAAGATTCCACGACTACCAACAACTGAGATTACTCAAATGACCAGCCCTTGGCCCTTCGCAATATGGGGAATTGACTTAATCGGCGAGCTACCGATGGGCCGAGGCGGAGCTAAGTATGCTATAGTGGCAGTTGATTATTTCACCAAATGGGTGGAAGCGGAACCTCTGAATAAAGTATCTTCAGCAAAAGTTATTAACTTCTTAATCAAAAATGTTCTATGCAGGTACGGAGTCCCACTCAAAATCATATCGGACAATGGACTTCAGTTTGACAGCGAGGAATTTGCCAACTGGTGCCAAGAACACGGAATTCATAAAAGCTTCTCATCCGTAGCATATCCCCAGGCAAACGGACAAGTCGAAGCAGTCAACAAAATTCTGAAAACTCTGATAAAAAAGAAGCTCGAAAAGTCAAAGGGCGCTTGGGTGGATGAACTCCCTACGACACTGTGGGCCTACCGCACATCTTTCAGAACATCAACGGGGCACACTCCTTTCTCTTTGGCATACGGATCGGAGGCTATGCTCCCAGTTGAAACCATTGTGCCTTCCCACCGTAGGATCCACTATAACCCGGAAGAGAATGAAGAGCTACTCCACATGTCTTTGGATCTAGTTGAGGAGAGAAAAAATGATGCAGTCCTTAAAACAGCAGCTCATAAGCAGAAAGTGGCAGCGCAATACAACTCCAAAGTCAAGCATCGTACCTTACAAGAAGGGGATCTTGTCCTCAAACAAATCTTCCCTCGCCCCAGAGCACTAGACCCAATCTGGGATGGACCATATGTAATTCATAAAGATCTCCACAACGGAGCCTATATTTTGTCAACAGTGGACGGAGAGGTGTTCCAGAGGGCATGGAACATCCAGCACCTCCGTCGATACTTTTCTTAACTTGTACTGCCCATATGAAGTGAATTAACAAAGAGAATCAGTGGACGTAGGACTTTTCATGCCGAACCACTTTAAAAAACTTTGTCTCTTTTTTAACTTGTTCCTTTATATCTTGGCTACTTGTTAACTTTATCCTTTTCTGTTGAACAAAATCCTACGCGTATAGCATCTCCGCTCAAAGCACTCCACGGCACAACTTCACCTGGGCAAAACCTAACAGGTACTATGCGAATCTATGCCCTCGCCAATGAGACACTTTTGCTCCAGCATCCCTCTGCTGCGGGTTAACTCATTGCTCGCGACGGCCCTTAAAGCCAACTGTAATGAGCCGATTATAAGCCACCGAGAAGGCTGACTATAGCCGAGGCAGCTCATTACGGCGTTAGGCTCGCCGGCAACTGTGAACCGACTATAAGCCCCAACATAAGGTGTGGCCAGCCAGGGGCAGTTCACAGTTGACGATCGGCACCCATGCTAGCCGGCCACAGTAAATCGAATAATACCCATGATTACGGGCCATAATGGCCCGGGTAGTTACTGTGCGCGATCTCGGCTCCGATGTGTCTTAAGTGCAGCTGTGGTAAAAAAGAATTAACTCCCCGCGGAGGCGTAAGATGGGTGACAAATGTCTCCAAGACCCACAGCTAGGGAAAGTGACTACAAAACCCGTTTGCCACGAACTTAAGCACATCGAAGGCCTTCCGTGATTGGAAGTTTTACTTTTTCACATATTTCAATTTTACTTGAAAAACTTTTCTCCTATCCTCTGTAACCATTCTTGAAGTACAGGATACAGAGTAGGAGATACTCGCCAATGGGTGTAGGGACTCACAATTGGATGGCAGGGCATTCAGCTGCGTTCCAGGCTCGGTTATACAAGATATTCAAAACTACCATCTACAATTAGAACATGAAGGGCGGTATTTTCTTCTTTTGTGTACAAATACATGACTATAATTTAAATACATGACTATAATTTGTTCACACCACACGCTAACATTGCAAGTCATGAAATTATGTTTTAAACAAGAACCTGACATCAAATGCAATTTAATTACAAGAATATGCATAGCTATATTTCTTAGGCAACATGTCAAAATAGCAAAAAACATTCAAAAGACAACAAAATCAGCTTAAGTTAAAGAATTACACGTCAAAAATAAAGCTATTTATTACAAGTGGCAAAATATTACAACCTAAGAGTCACTTTACTGTTTTAAGATTAACATATACAACCCTGTCAAGTCCGCAAAAAGAGTTTTTTCCAGGTCTAATCAAGGGGCCGGTTGCATTGAAGTTTTATCCTTGTCCTGTTGACCACCTATCCAGTCAAAGAAAGGATTCATTAGTGATAAGCAACCAGGTTAATGGGGAGACTAAGAAAGGAAGACTTACCAGCACCTACTTCTTGGCCATCCTGGTCATCATCCTCAACTTGCACACTTGCCTCCTCAGCAGCAAGCAACCGCATACCCTCCTTCACCGCCATCCTCTCCTCCTTGGCAAACTGGCCAGTGACCACATCCATGCTGAAAGCTACACCACCATCTCTATTTGCATCAGCCTTAGCCTCCTCCAGAGCCCGAAGATAGATCTTGGCCATGACCCTAGGATAATCATTCATCCAGGATAGGTTGCCCTGCTTCCAGGTTCGGAAGTACATGTCCTGGAGCATTTCGTCCATCATCCCCTCATTCTCCTCAAACTCCCTCATCCGGGCCTCGGAAGCCGACAACCTTCCAACGGCGGCATCTCTCTCCAATCGGTATCTCGAGTAGTCAGCCTGAAGGGACCTCTGCATCACCTCCATCTCCTCCTTCAGCCTAACTTGAGCAAGCTCTGCGGCTTCAAGCTTCCCCGACATCTCCTCTACCCGCTCAAGATCCGCCCTCCGAACCTCATCCACTGTCGAGATGGCCATATTTATCTGCTCCTTACAGACAGCCTCCATCTTCCGCAGCTCCGCCTTACTAGCCTCCTCCATAGCCTTCCTCAGCCGCCCAGAGGCAGCCTCATGCTGGGAAATCTGAATAGCTTGATCAGCAAGCTGTTTCGCCTGGTTCGAAACCATCAACCGTAATCGGATGTTGGCACTCCCAATTTCCTCTCCAGCCTTAACCAGCCGGGCATGATGCCCCATCAGCTTCCTAGTCTCCTCCACCACCCGATCAATATTAGCCTTGGCCTCGTCTCCCATGGTAACTATCCGAGTAGTAAGTAGATCGAGATCTAAAGACTTAGCCTCATCGAGCACCCGTACCATGGGATTGCGGGGAAGAAGGTGATCGCCAGTAACCTCGTCAAAAGTAACATGATGGGAACTCGGATCCAGATCAGGATGACCCACGAATGGATTACGAGCCAAGTCAGGACGATCAATCCGAATAACGGTCGGGTTTCCAGATAGGTGCGGAGAGAGTGCGAACTCAGTACCCTCCTCTGTGATATCATGAACGGGCTGAATTGGGGGCTGGGGACCGAGTGAAGGTTCGGATAAGGGATGACTCCTCTTTCTCTTCTGAATACCCTCTTCAATAACCCCAAGAAGAGGACGGTAGTCGACTACATCCCCGGAACGGTGAGTCGGAGTCTTCGGCTTGGCAAAAGCTTTGGAGAGCTTGTACTGTTCAAGCCTGTGCCGAAGATCTGAGGCCTTGGCCGTTTTACCTGCTCCTGATATGAAGAAAAAGTGTCACAAGCATACATTGATCTATAATTCGAGAAAACACGGCAAATTAAAAGATAAAAAGAAAGGAAACACATCTGTGGTTGTACAAACCCTGGAGAGGAGTAGGATACTGCAATAAGTCCTGGATTTCATTCCAGGACGGGAGCGGGTCATAAAATATTCCTAAGTCCCTATCATAAATGGAGCCCACAGGAATCAAAAGTTCACCTTGAGTCGTCGGAGCCATCTTGGCTGGAATAGTCTGAGGAGGCTCGCTTGCGCCAGTTCCAGCCTTGTCAGCCTTCCCAGTTTTCTCTATCAAAGCCGGTTCCCCGTCCAGCCCCTCAAAAGCTTGGTGGAATACATCATCCGTCCACTCCCGAATCTCGCCCGCTTGCCCAGGAAGCAAGGCCCCGATGCCATCACCACCTTCCCGGTCACCTCCACTCTCGCCTCTTTCCTCCTCTATGTCTTCCTCCTCTTGGGTAAGTGGACAATTGCTGGGGGAGGGACCGTCCGACTTCTTAAGTTTCTTACCGCCGACGGCTGGAGGTTTTGTGAAAGGTTTCCTCTTGCTACTCTCTACCGTGACACCTCCCTTAGCCTGAGCAGCCGCCCTCTCCTCCGCCGTTTCCCTCAGCTTGACTACTGACTGCTGTGGAAGGATTAAGTTATACTCCAGAAGGATTGAGTTTCTGATCAGGTAAGCAGATGATCTATATTTCCCGAGAATAGCTTCTATCTCAGCCGCCGTCTGAACCAGGCGATCAGTCTCCACAACTGCAAAGCCACCTGTCGCTAGCAAAAATGAAAATGTATGAGGAGAAGCATCGCAACCAGAATGGAAATTATAGATAAAGCGTCGACTTACATTCAGAAGTAAAACGCCGAATAGAAACAGAGTCGTCCCTGACGAAGAACCACTCCTTCTTGAACATGCTGAATTTGGAATAGAGATCCAAGACTGGCTTAAAGGTTACAGCTGACTCCAAGCTGATGTATGGGGACCCCTTCTTATAGCCCCTCAGATTATACAAGTACCGGATCTCCCGGTTAGATGGAGCACGACCATACTTCCTTCGAAAGATGACGAAGAGGCTCACCAGTATAGCATAAGAGTTGGGTTGAAGCTGGAATGGGGCCACCTTTAGATATGTGAGGAAGCTGGCTACCCAAGCGTTAAGAGGGGGAATGGCACCACACATGCAGTGGTATCTGCTGTAGGCAAAGTACCCTTCAGGAGGGTCGTACGGCATAACTTCTCTCCCTGGCAACAACATTCGAGCCCTGTCAATCCCGAAAGAACGGGAGATGACATCAAGCTACTCTTCCTTAAGGGAGCTAGGAAAGCAATCGGGCGGGGAGTTCAGAAGCTCCTAAGGGCCGTACCCGTCCACTAGTGATCTCGGGGTAGATCCATGACGTTCCGGACCTGGCTGAACAGGGGGCACTGAGGAAGTTTCTCCTTCGCCCTGGGACTTCTTTTTATCCGAGCGAGTTTCTGCTTTTCGAGACATTTATCTGCAAACACAAAGAAGAACATCGTTAGAACAGAGGATGTAAACAAGTATGTGTGTAATATGAAATTTCACTCATAAAATCAAAATGCTCAGACTCCCATTGACATTCGGTAAAGTAAATGTAAAATTTCATTCGACATCCCCATCTAGAAATCCCATTCGGCAATCTCAACTAAATCCCATTCGGTAATCTCAACTAAATCCCATTCGGTAATCTCAACTAAATCCCATTCGGAAATTGTACTCCACCATTCATTCGGTGCTTGGAAACCCGAAGCTCATTCGGTAGTGCAGTATACAAGTTCATCCGGCAGTAAAAGGGTCTCACCTGGTTCGGCTAACACAGCTGATTCGGCAAAGGGTAGGAATTTTAAATTCGGTAATCAGTCGGTTCGGCTATCTCACTTGGTAGGGAATAACGAAAGCATGATGCCCCTACTTATAAGCAAACAAAAGCGACCGGACCAATTGACTCGGCACGCGGACTAGATAAGAATGACAGAGCTAAAACAAAGCGTGGCATACGCTGGCATATGCCCCGCTTTGGGGGGCAAATGTTGGGCTATTTCTCACCACCGAGCCAAGCCCACACCGAACTGGCCTCATCACCGGACGAAGACCACAGAACATACTTTACCACAAAACCATCTCATTGCCAATCCAAGCTTAATCATCGGACGGAGACCACCGAACCAACTCATTGCCGATCCAAGCTTAATCACCGGACGGAGACCACCGAACCAACTCATTGCCGGTCCAAGCCTCATCTCCAACCACCGAACCAACTCATTGCCGATCCAAATCTCATCTCCAACCACCGAACCAACTCATTGTCGATCCAAATCTCATCTCCAACCACCGAACCAAAGTCCTACCGAGCCAAAGCATTGCCAGGCCAGATTGTAGCAGCCCAGGCCCACCAGCTGCTATATACCTCCAAGACCCCTACCCCCAGCCTCACTCTATAAATAGAGGGGCAGGGGTACAACAATGGAAAAAGTTTGAAAGCTCAAGCACGGAAGGAACTTTCAAACAAACAACTTTCTTTTACTGGTATCAAAGCTTTGTACTTGTAATAAAAAGAAGAGAAGAGAAATAACATATAACGTGGACGTAGGCACATTCTGGCCGAACCACTATAAACTTGCGTGTCTTTTTACAGTTTAGCCCCTGCTTTTCATATATTTACATAAATCACTCAAATCGCTAAGAACAACATAAGATCTACTAAATCATACAACTTTGAGGTGTTTGTCCATTTTTTGTGCAAACAACTATAAAATAAAATAAAATTCAATCCAAGTGTGAATGAATGAAAAATGATTTTGGAATGTTGCTTCATGAAACTTGAAATTAAGTTGGAGTAATATTAAACATAAATTGTTTAATGGCACTAAGTTATAAACTTCAAAAATGTTTATGAAATGACACGTAAATGAATTGGTGTGCAAATGAAATGTCACATAATATAAATTGGATGTGAGTTGAATGAATACAAGTGAATGAAACTAAGATAGATTGATTAAGAATCAAGTTAAGATGGAATGATTTCGAAATAATGATAATGTGGATATAAATCTAATGCAATGAATTGATTTGTGAATTAATTAGAAGTAAATAGATATAAATAAAGCAAATGAATGGTATGTAGATTGTTGAAGGGAATAAATGGTATATAAGTTGATTGGGAGTTAATAATTGAATGTTTGAACCTTGTATTGTGCATACATTGAAAGAAATACATATGTAACATGTTTCATTTATGCAAATGATGTGTTTAACTAGTTGAATGAGTGAAATGTTATTAAATTTCATATTTTTGGTACTTAAGAGTTTTATTTGAGTAACTACAGGTACATGGAGCCGTTTGGCTTGATTTTGGGTAGCGCAATTGCATGTAAATTAAGCGAACTCGCTTAATAACGCTAAAATAAGGTACGCTTACGAATTTGCGCGCGAAAAATAAAATATTGATATATATTGCATTTTCCGACCATAAGAGCCGATGTATATCTTTTTATCATATTCGTCATATTTCAAAAGGCTCTCCGTACAAGAGAGACGCTGCCAAAAAATTTCGGAAATTTAGGGAGTTAGAAAATTTTTGAAATTTTTTGGAAAATTTTGGTTAATAGAAATTTTAATTTGAAACTTAAATTTGAAATAATGGGTTTTGAATTAGAAATGAAAACTAATTGTTTTGAATGGAAATAAAAGATTTAGGAAAATGAAATATCGAATTTCAACTAAGTGGGTTTTATCAAACTAATGGGTTTGTTGCATTTTTCCTACTTAGCAATTTCGGGGACGAAATTCTTTTAAGGGGGAGGAATGTACCGACCCGGGTTTTTCCGTCATTTGATTTTGAATATTTAAATGATTTTAAATATTGTATTTGGAATATAAATTGATTTTTGAATATGAAGATTTTGGTTGAAATTATAGAATGAATTTAAATTTCAAATATAGCGATTTATAGTAATACAGAATTGGTGAATATTTGAAATTTGAATTGAATATGAACTGAAATGATTTCTAAGGTTGATATAAATTCTATTTGAATTAGAATTAAGTTAGTAAGTTTTTAAAACTGAAATTCTAAGTAGTTTCGTCGATTTTGAAGTCGGTCGATGTAATCGATGCGTAAAAAAAAAGTGATCCGGGGCACAGTCTCGGATTTCGACGAAACCAGTGTCAGTAGATCCGTAATAGTGAGTTATTATAGGATTCCAAATTTTCAATCCGACTTATGGTTTGGGCATGCAAAGCTGGAACGCATAGAAATTTATTTAAAAAAATTTAATTAAAATAACCCGGTTTGAAAACCTATCTTCCAAATACGATGGAATTGGCTCCCGATATATATACCATTATGTTCGGAATAGGGGTAAAACATTATAAATGCCAGGTGGCATGCCTCTATATGAGTTCGTGAAAAATTGGTGATGAATAGTGTTTTAGATTGGTCTATAAATAGGACCCACACAACCCACAACTACCAACCCTAACCCTAATAGGAGCAGCCGCCGTTTATAACTTCTTTGACCGAAAACGTTCCTGTCTTTCCCCTTTGATTTCTCCTAATCCATCAACAATTACACATCGATCTCTATATGAAAGTTGAAGAGCACGATGAGCTAAAGACATCCAATGGTGGATTTTTGTTGTAGTGGCCTAGATTCACCAAAATCTGGCAATGAAGGCGGCACATTCGAGCACGTATTACGAGGCGTAGGGATGGCCGGACTTGGTGGCACTGGGGGCGGTGGTGTGTTATGTTGTATATTCAGTACATGTGAGGACAAGTTATTATAACTATCCAGATTGATTGTTGACTGTTTTACTCTGATGATTCTATGTATAGTACAGTTACAGTTTTCTTCGTGTATAGATCTGTTATTATATATTATATTTTATTCCGCTGCGATTGTGTGATTCTGAATTGTTGTTTATGTTTCTTCTTCTATCCTCTTCTTTCTCTTAGTTATTCGTATTTTCGTACAATTTGGGTTGGACAAGTGTGATTTAATGTCAGCTCAAAGGGTACGGAATGGGGGGTCGCTACACCTATCTAATTGGGTACCCAATTAGATACAGGATAGAGCCAAGGTAGTTCTCCTACCGCAAATAGGACTCATGGAGCCTACGATGCACAAACAATATGTAGTTCCCAAAACTACCCACTTAAGCTTAATCTTCAATTTTAGATTTTTAAAATCTAATTAACTTTATGGAAATTATCTCTTTTTACTTTATTCTCGAATTCTTATTTCAAAACATTTAAAATATATATATATATACATATCTTTTATATTCAAACTAGTCCTTTACTTTGGGATCTGAAAACAAATCACCTATTGAAACAATATTAATGTAACGACCGGGGTTTTCGACCCTCAATAATCGACAGTAAAACGTCTACTGTATCACATGCCGAGAAATCAAATGCGGGAAAACCCGATTGTTAGGAGAAAGAAGAAAAGAGACAGAAGAAAATAGAAACAACAATAACCCAGAATCTCACAATCGTAGCGGAACAAAATATAATATATAATAACATATTTTTATACAAAGAATCTGTAGCCGTTAACATATATACAAACATCAGAGTACAATAATCAACAATCAATCTGGACAGTTATAATAACATTTCCTTACAAATACTGGACATTCAGTTTGTAACGACCCGGTATTTTGGACCATTCAAATCGACAATAATCCACACATGTCTGACTTGAATAATGCAAAATAACAGATTGTAATAAAATTTGGAGCAAATAAAATCATTCACAGAATCACAGACACAGAAATATCAGAATAACTCGCAGCGGAATTTAAAAATAACCATAGAGGTTCATGAAGCCACTAAAATACATAGTCTCAAAACAAGTACAAATTACATAGTATAAAACCAATACAGTTTGAATAACCACAGAAAATCCCAAATTCATTTGTCTCAATTACATAAGCTAAAATAAAAGACTGAATAGCAAAACAGATAGCAGCTTGATAAAGATGATCTCCAGTAGTCCTAGCTCCGTGAAGATGAAGTCCAACTGATACTCAGGCTGACCCGAGCGTAAAAATAAAACATAAACACTCGAGTCAGGACATACGTACTTATACAATGTAAACCAACTCAAGTGAACTATAGTAAAGGTACAAGTAACTTAGAAGATGCTTGGGACCGCCCATCCTCTAAGGATCCGTTAAAATATCTACTATGTAGTAATATTCGCTATTATAATAGTGTCTAAATAAGTAAAGTATAATCATATAGAAAATAGCGTTAAGGGGATGGAGAACCTTAACGCGGTCGGATCTTAAAATCATAATCGTAGTATAGCTCGATATGGTAGGTGACACGACACAACTAGGCAATGCTAGGGTAGATATACCAATTACGCACACGGACTGATGGATACGCATAGCAGCCACTTCCGTTCCACCTCGAACAACACTCCCAAATTGGAGGATGGCCATCTAATCAATCACAAGTAAGAGTTTAATATCGAAGAAATGTGTCCGAGAAGAGGTGCTACCTCACTGGTCCGAGATCGCCCCTGTTTTAGCCACCTTATGCTAACTCACGGGAGTTGGGTCCACGTAACATACCTTAAGAACGTCGCCACCATCCTACTTCATTCTGGAATCTCCACCGCGTACACAGTTGCCAATGTAGTTTTCGGTAAGACAGAGAGTATGTCCATATCCGATCCCGGTCTCTTTAACAACCCAACGTTATTATAACCCATGGTTATAAATTTAAAACAATTTATATCAAATACTTCAAATTAAATCATTTAAAAACAAAGTCATTATTCTTATAAATCAAATATTAAATTCCCAAAAATTTAGCCCTTTTTGAATTCATTTATTCACTTAAAAACCATAAAACGTTGAAATTTCAGCTTTCACAGCATTTAAAAAGTGCTGCGGTAAGTTATATTTGAAAGCAATTTAATTCAGCAAAGACAGCATTTTATAAACTGCTGTAACAGTTCAGTTTTAAACAAAATCATATTTCAGCTTACTGCAGCTCTTAACAAGTGCTACAGTAACCCTTTTATTAGTTCAGGTTCAACTTTAGTTCCTGCTACAACAGCACTTACCAAGTGCTATCATAGCCTTAGTTCATTTTAGTCTTTTGGTTCATTTATATAACCACAGCACTTAACAAGTGCTGCAGATCTACTAAGTTCAGAATTAGTTCATTTCAGAGATGGTAGCATTTCTGAAATGCTATAAATTAAATTTCCAGGTTTTAAGTGCAAATTTCAGCCATAAATAAACTTCAATTTAAACCATTTAAACTTAAAAAAAATCATATTTTTCCACATTAAAAATGTTCATTTAAAACCTTTAACTTATGATTTCTAAAGAGAAGTTTTACAAAATAAAATCAAAAATTTACAAAGTTCACTTATTAAATTTCAAGTGTGTTAATTCCTATTTTTTCCTTTAAACGATTTATTTCAACACTTAAATTTAATTCTCCCTTTTTTCCATCCTTTTCTTTTTAGTCAAATTTTCAAATTTAAGTTACATTTTAAAGTCAATATTTTCCCATTTATTTATATTTATCACATAGAAAATCATTTCTACTTTAAATAAATTATTTT
The DNA here is from genome assembly GCA_030737815.1 of Allium fistulosum. NCBI lineage: Eukaryota > Viridiplantae > Streptophyta > Magnoliopsida > Asparagales > Amaryllidaceae > Allium > Allium fistulosum. The sequence continues at coordinate 75,032,155 of CM060908.1, read as the reverse complement.
AAAATTCAATTTAAATCAATTTAATATTATTACAATTATTTAAGATATTTTAAAAATACCCAGAAAAATACATAAAATAACCACGGGTCTGTATAATATTTTCTAGCCTAAGTCAAGTGATACGGATACTATATCATTTCAATCCGTAGTTTACAAAGAAAAATCCGGGTTTTATCATTTCAAACCCGCAATCCCAAGTAAATAAAATTTAATTGAAAATCGTTCAGGCCTATCATTTCAGCCCATAACGATCTTCCCTTATTCTAAAGTCCGTTCGGGTATGTATCATTTCAACCCATAGTGATTCTATTCTACAGGGAACTTGCAGTGTGATTTAACAGAATAGAATAACAGAAAAATAAGAACAAAATATAACAGATGATATGTTATGCAATTTTAACAATTCTAACATCAAATATAAATAAATCACAGGTAATTATAACATCATTTTTATTTATTTATTTATTTATTTTCTACACATTCAGTTGCGGTCGTTTCACAATCATATAAGTATGAATATTTGTGTGAGATTTACTCACCTTTACGGAGCTGGAGATTTGAAAAAGAAGTACGCTATCTATCGAAAGCACGCGGAAAGCACGATCAGTTGTTAGCGGATGCGCCAACTAGATTCAAATCTAAGGCAAAATATATAATCAAATCTAAGATTGCACGGATAACAAAATTTCAAATGAAGAAAACCAAACGAAAAAGAAACAAGTTGAATACTAGAAAGGAATAGCTCGACCACTTTTAAAATAGACTATAACTTCGAAACAAATTTTGTTCATTTCTTTTTTTTTCAAATACAAAGGCCAGGTAGAAATATAACTTCAAATTTTCCAAAAGTGACAAAAGCAATTTTTCATTCTTTTTCAAAACAAAGGTTAGAGGCAATATCTTCAGATTAAAATTGCAGAGGTGGCAAACAACTTTTCATTTCTCTCCTTTTTTTTCTCAAACAGAGACTTGGTGGAAAATATAAACTATGACTCCAAACAAAAGGCTCGACCACTTTTTTTTTTTTAAAATAGACCGTAACTTCAAAATCTACAAGGGCTCGGTAAGCATGGGGTTGAAGGCGTGACTGGCTCGGTCGGGGTTCGTGGTGACATGGGGTGGTGGAAGCGTAGAGTGGATGGTTGGTCTCGGCATGGGCTCAGTGGTGATCTGTCACGGGGTCAGTGGTGGCAGGGGTTCGGTGTGGTGTTGGAGGTGACGTGGTGGTTCATGGCTGGAGAGGCAGGTTGTGACGTGGTCTAGATCTGGCCTGGGTTCGTGGTGGTGGCAGGGGTTCGGTCGGTGACGTGGTGGTCTGGATCTCGGCATGGGGTTAGGTCTGGAGGAGGGGACGTGGGTTGCGAGTGGTGGTTGTGGGCTGAATGGTATGGGTTGGAGGCGGCAAAAGCATGGTACAGCAAAACAAAAGCAGGGGACCACAAAACAATTGAAATACAAAAATGAAAAAAAAGGAAAGAGGATGCTGTCTTTTACCTTCCAGAGATGCTCACGAAAAATTTTGATGGAGGCTAAAGAGAAAACAATTTGTGGTATTGAAATTTTGAACGTGAAATAGAAGATGACAGCTGCTCACTAATTTATGAGAGAAGGCAAGAATCAAAAGTTTGGACGGTAGAAAATTTAGGCAATAGATTTTATTAAATTGAAAGAAACGTATGGAAGGCAAAAAGGGAAGCAATAATATTTCACATGCACGATTCAATGCAGGATTTGAGCAAGATTTTGAACGGCTAAAGCTTGCACTGATAACGCAAGAAAATCAACAGACAAAGAAATCAACGAACATAAAAGTGTAATGCCCAAAGTAACGTACAACTTTATGATTTGTTTCTCCTATTAAATAAATTTAAGAATGATAACGTTTTCTTTCAATAAAATAACGTATCACTTTAAACCAAAATTAAATAGCTATTATACCATAATTAATAAAATTTGATTGTTTAATATAAGTTAAGAACGGATGTAAATATACGTAACGAAATGTGAAGTTTGAATTTCCCGTTTCACACAAATTATTACACTTTTAAAAGTATACAAGAAATCTGACCAAAAACAAAAGTGAAACAAATGTTACACAATTGTATACGGTTCAAGATGAAAATTTCGACAGTTTATAATTTTAAAATTTCAAATTTCTTTTAAAGTTACACTTTTAATCCAAATCAACACTATAGAACGTTTATTCTTAAATAAAAATTTGTTAAAAATTTTGGGCTGTTACACTCTCCCCCACTCAAAACTTTTCGTCCCCGAAAAGGAACGAAAAAGGAAAACAAAGAAAGATAAGACAGTAGAGCAAAAGTACCTGAAATAAACAATTCCGGATTCGAAGCACGAATGCTCTCCTCCGTCTCCCAGGTGCAATCCCGTTCATCAGTGCTCCAATGCACTTTGACCAGGTTGACAGATTTCCTTCTTAGGTGCTTCGTACCTCGATTGACGATACGAAGTGGCTTCCTCTCAACAGTCAGATTTGGCTCAATATCCAAACTATCAAGAGAAGAAGGCTGGATAATAAGAGATGGATCATGCAGATAGCGACGAAGATGAGATACATAGAAGACATTGTGTACTCCAGAAAATTTCTCGGGTAAATCCAGACGATAAGCAAGAGAACCAATTCTTTCCATAATGCGGAAAGGACCGATGAACCTAGGAGAAAGCTTTCCTCTACGACCAAAACGAATAACATTCCTTAAGGGAGAGACCTTAAGGAAAACCAAATCACTAACAACAAACTCTAAACTCCGTCTTTGACGATCAGCGTACTTCTTCTGCCTATCTTGAGCAATCCTCATCTTCCTCCTAATATCTTCAACTCTCTCTGAAGCTTCAAAAATCATCTCAGGACCAAGAACCAAACGATTACCGGATTCAATCCAGCAAGAAGGAGATCTACAAGGTCGTCCGTAAAGAGCAGAAAACAGGGACGTTTCAATACTGGTCTGATAACTATTGTTATATGTGAATTCGACCAGATGGAGATGATCTTCCCATGATCCTCCATAATCAAGTACACAAGCACGAAGAAGATCTTCTAGAATCTGATTCACCCTTTCCGTTTGACCGTCGGTCTGTGGATGGTAAGCAGTGCTCAGATTCAGACAAGTACCCAAAGAATCCTGAAAGGGTTTCCAAAACCGACTAGTAAAGATAGGATCACGATCACAAACGATACTGAGAGGAACACTATGGAGACGAACAATCTCCCTCCTGTAAATCTCAGACAAACTAGAAGCTGAACGGGTAGACTTGACCGGAATGAAATGAGCTGATTTGGTCAATCTATCTATAATAACCCAAATACTCTCGTTACCTTTCCTAGTCCTCGGTAAACCATCAATGAAATCCATAGAAACTTGTTCCTACTTCCAATTGGGAATCTCAAGAGGCTGCAATAAACCAGAAGTCTTCTGATGATCTGCCTTGACTTGCTGACAAGTCGCACATCTATTAACAAAAATGGAAATATCTCGCTTCATACCTTTCCACCAATATAACTTCTTCATGTCCTGATACATCTTGGTCACGCCTGGATGAATAGTAAGTCTGGACTGATGATTATCCCGAAGTAACTCCTGTCTCAATCCATCAACATTCGGGACACAAATCCTATTATTAATCCTCAATACACCCTTATCGTCAATCTGAGCTCCACTGCCATCAAGACTACTACCTCCAACTCTACTTTGAACACTCTCCTTAATCAATCTAAACATCTGATCCTCATCCTGTCTAGCCATAATACGATCCACAAGAGGTGAAGAAACAACAAGCTGACACAACAAAGCCTTCTTCATACTCAAAGCATCCGCCACAACATTAGCTTTTCCCAGTGTATAGTTGATGTCGAGGTCGTAAGAAGCAAGAAACTCTAACCACCTAACTTCTCTCTGATTCAAATCCTTCTGAGAGAAAATATACCTCAAAGACTGATGTTCTGTGAAAAGCTCAAACTTGGTACCCAACAGATGATGTCTCCAAAGCTTCAAAGCGAAAACAACAGCAAGCAACTCTAGATCATGGGCAGCATAATTTACTTCATGGGTCTTCAACTGTCTACTAGCATAAGCAATCACCCTACCATCCTGCATCAGAACAGCTCCCAAACCTTCTCGACAAGCATCAATGTATACCGTTAATCCCTCATTTCCATTTGGAACGGTAAGAACAGGTGCGGAAGTAAGCTTGTCTTTTAACTCATTGAATGCGACCTTACACTCATTACTCCAAATAAACTTAGCATTCTTCCGAGTTAAAGCAGTGAGAGGTGCAGCAATCCGAGCGAAATTCTCAATGAATCTCCAGTAATAACCAGCAAGGCCTAGAAAACTATGGATATCAGTAGGAGTCTTAGGAGTTTCCCAATCCTGCACAGAATAGGGAAAAAGAAGGATAATAGGAAAGATAGAATAAATTGAACGAGGCAAGGAAAGCGAAGGAAAGAAAAACTTACATTGATCGTAGCGATCTTGACTGGATCGACTGAAACTCCATTACCAGAAACAATATGCCCGAGGAATCGGACTTCATCCTTCCAGAAATGGCATTTGGAAAATTTAGCCTTTAACTGATGATTTCGAAGAGTCTCAAGAACAGATTTCAAATGTGACTCATGTTCTTCTTCAGACTTAGAGAAAATGAGGATATCATCCACAAAGACTAGAACAAATTTATTAAGCACACCACGGAAAACACGATTCATCAAGTCAACAAAGAAAGCAGGAGCATTAGTCAAACCAAAAGGCATAAATAACCATTCAAAGAATCCATTCTCAGTACGGAAAGCAGTCTTGGGAATACTTTCCTCGGCAACTCTGAGTTGGTGAAAACCCGTGGCAAGATCCAGTTGAGAGAAAACAGTAGCGCCATAAAGTTGATCAAACATGTCATTGATGCGAGGCATTGGATATCTATTTTTCATAGTGAGCTTGTTCAACTCCCTATAACCAACACACATCCGGAGAGAACCATCGGACTTGGTGACGAAAACCACCGCAGCTCCCTATTTAGAATAGCTAGGTCTGATCAGACCCTTGGAAGATAGGTCCTCAATTTGCTTTCCTAACTCAACCTTCTCGCGGGGTGCCATTCTTCTAGGAGGAAGAACTACAGGTCGAGCTCCAGGAATGAGATCAATGCGGAAATCAATTTCCCGCTTGGGAGGTAAAGCAGTAACTTCACCAAATACATCCGGGTAGAGATTGACTACACGAGTCGACTGAAGATCAACAGGAGATGAATCCAATGAGTAGATAAAGATAACAGCACAATCATGAGGCAAACAACACTGAATAACCAAAGAATTACCCCGATCATCCTCAAGAGAAACAATTTGGGATTTACAAGAGATACGGGCATCGTGATTCTTTAACCAATCATCTCCAAGCAACAAATCAAAAGTATCAAAACCAAGAATATAGAAATTACCACTAAAACGATGATCGGAATGGAGGAGTTTCACATGTTTACAAATCTTATTAAGATTTGCGGGACCACCAATAGGATTTGAAACACATAGAGGAACAGAAGCATACTCGGGAGAAAGGAGATGTTCAAACTTATTACATAGATAATCAGAAATAAAACTATGCGAAGCCCCAGTATCAAATAAAACACGAACAGGATGATGAAATAAAGTAAAGGTGCCTTGAAGAGTACCTTGATCATCGCTCGGAGCAGGAGTAGGTGCAGCAGGAGAAGAAGCAGATGTGACAGCAAATAAACCAGATGGCTTTCCCTTCTGATACAATGGGCAGTCATTCTTAAAATGACCTGGCTGAAGACAAACATGACAAAGATTGTTCCTGGTTACTTGAGGTGGAGGAACAGCAGCACCAACCGGAGTAGGGCAACTATTGGCATAGTGTCCCTTCTGGTCACATTTGAAGCAGGTAATGGTGGATAGATCAATAGGGTGTCTTTGGGAAGGAGAAGATGCCGAAGATCCCAAGACCGCATGCTTGATCCAATTCTTCTTCTACTGGTGGAAGTTGGGCTTTCTCTTCTTGGAATTTGCAGAGGAGGACTGTGAGACATGAGCACCAGAAGCAGCAGGACCCTTGGAAGTAGGGTTCTCATAGCGAATAGCCATATCCATGAGCTCAGTAAATGTGCCATGAACATGTGAAATAAGACGATCGTAGAACTCTGGGCGAGCTCCAGCAATGAACTTCTCATTTTTCTTTAGCTGAGTGTCGATAAGACCAGGACCAAATTTGGAAAGTTCATTGAACTTCCGCTCATACTCTGAAAAAGACATGGTACCCTGCTTAAGATCCATGAATTCACGATAAAGCTGTGATTTCCCGGCTTCGGGCATCCATTTTGCCACAAAAGCCTCCCTGGAAAGAAGATACAGAAACTGAACTTAAGCTAGATTCAAAAGAAAAGGAAATGGGGAAAATTCAAGTTAACACAAAGGATACCTGAACTGCTCCCACGAAAGATCACCTTCGTTAGTGTGAGCCATAACAGACTCCCACCAATCTAAGGCTGACTCTTGCAGCTGCCATGCTGCTAACTGACGCTTCTGGGCATCAGTGATCTCTAGACCAGTAAAAATTCTCTCTAAACTTCGTACCACCGAGCTGAGAGAATTCCTTGCAAAGAACAGTAAACCTAACAGGTGCAACAGGTGGAGGAGCTGGGGCAATACCACGACCCCTACCTCTAGCATTTCCACGATTCATCCTGGAAATATCAAGAATGAATTTAGGATAAAGGTACAGAGAAGGCAAAGACAAGCTAAGATAAAACACGATAAGATTGCTTGGACGAATATCCTAATAACGAAATTTCTAACAAGGTAGATACGGAAAGAAGAAAGTTTAGAAAAATTTTCTTTTTTAAAACAAGAATTTTATATTAAAATAATCTTTGAAAAATCATTTGAAAATCATTTAAAATCATTTTAAAAATCATTTTATACTTTGAAAATACGTTCACTCACAAAGAAATGATTCTGAGTTTGATTTCACTCATTCTAGGGTATTTCTATCCTATCTCTAATGAGTTTTTGCTCCATAGGCTAAGGTTTTCCTAAAACCAAAGCTCTGATACCAAATGTAATGACCCGGTATTTTGGACCATTCAAATCGACAATAATCCACACATGTCTGACTTGAATAATGCAAAATAACAGATTGTAATAAAATTTGGAGCAAATAAAATCATTCACAGAATCACAGACACAGAAATATCAGAATAACTCGCAGCGGAATTTAAAAATAACCATAGTGGTTCATGAAGCCACTAAAATACATAGTCTCAAAACAAGTACAAATTACATAGTATAAAACCAATACAGTTTGAATAACCACAGAAAATCCCAAATTCATTTGTCTCAATTACATAAGCTAAAATAAAAGACTGAATAGCAAAACAGATAACAGCTTGATAAAGATGATCTCCAGTAGTCCTAGCTCCGTGAAGATGAAGTCCAACTGATACTCAGGCTGACCCGAGCGTAAAAATAAAACATAAACACTCGAGTCAGGACATACGTACTTATACAATGTAAACCAACTCAAGTGAACTGTAGTAAAGGTACAAGTAACTTAGAAGATGCTTGGGACCGCCCATCCTCTAAGGATCCGTTAAAATATCAACTATGTAGTAATATTCGCTATTATAATAGTGTTTAAATAAGTAAAGTATAATCATATAGAAAATAGCGTTAAGGGGATGGAGAACCTTAACGCGGTCGGATCTTAAAATCATAATCGTAGTAAAGCTCGATATGGTAGGTGACACGGCACAACTAGGCAATGCTAGGGTAGATATACCAATTACGCACACGGACTGATGGATACACATAGCAGCCACTACCGTTCCACCTCGAACAACACTCCCAAATCGGAGGATGGCCATCTAATCAATCACAAGTAAGAGTATAATATCGAAGAAATGTGTCCGAGAAGAGGTGCTACCTCACTGGTCCGAGATCGCTCCTATTTTAGCCACCTTATGCCAACTCACGGGAGTTGGGTCCACGTAACATACCTTAAGAACGTCGCCACCATCCTACTTCATTCTGGAATCTCCACCGCGTACATAGTTGCCAAAGTGGTTTTCGGTAAGACAGAGAGTATGTCCATATCCGATCCCGGTCTCTTTAATAACCCAACGTTATTATAACCCGTGGTTATAAATTTAAAACAATTTATATCAAATACTTCAAATTAAATCATTTAAAAACAAAGTCATTATTCTTATAAATCAAATATTAAATTCCCAAAAATTTAGCCCTTTTTAAATTCATTTATTCACTTAAAAACCATAAAACGTTGAAATTTCAGCTTTCACAGCATTTAAAAAGTGCAGCGGTAAGTTATATTTGAAAACAATTTAATTCAGCAAAGACAACATTTTATAAACTGCTGTAACAGTTCAGTTTTAAACAAAATCATATTTCAGCTTACTGCAGCTCTTAACAAGTGCTACAGTAACCCTTTTATTAGTTCAGGTTCAATTTTAGTTCCTGCTACAACAGCTCTTACCAAGTGCTATCATAGCCTTAGTTCATTTTAGTCTTTTGGTTCATTTATATAACCACAGCACTTAACAAGTGCTGCAGATCTACTAAGTTCAGAATTAGTTCATTTCAGAGATGGTAGCATTTCTGAAGTGCTATAAATTAAATTTCCAGGTTTTAAGTGCAAATTTCAGCCATAAATAAACTTCAATTTAAACCATTTAAACTTAAAAAAAATCATATTTTTGCACATTAAAAATGTTCATTTAAAACCTTTAACTTATGATTTCTAAAGAGAAGTTTTACAAAATAAAATCAAAAATTTACAAAGTTCACTTATTAAATTTCAAGTGTGTTAATTCCTATTTTTTCCTTTAAACGATTTATTTCAACACTTAAATTTAATTCTCCCTTTTTTCCATCCTTTTCTTTTTAGTCAAATTTTCAAATTTAAGTTACATTTTAAAGTCAATATTTTCCCATTTATTTATATTTATCACATAGAAAATCATTTCTACTTTAAATAAATTATTTTAAAATTCAATTTAAATTAATTTAATATTATTACAATTATTTAAGATATTTTAAAAATACCCAGAAAAATACAGAAAATAACCACGGGTCTGTATAATATTTTCTAGCCTAAGTCAAGTGATACGATACTATATCATTTCAATCCGTAGTTTACAAAGAAAAATCCGGGTTTTATCATTTCAAACCCGCAATCCTAAGTAAATAAAATTTAATTGAAAATCGTTCAGGCCTATCATTTCAGCCCATAACGATCTTCCCTTATTCTAAAGTCCGTTCGGGTATGTATCATTTCAACCCATAGTGATTCTATTCTACAGGGAACTTGCAGTGTGATTTAACAAAATAGAATAACAGAAAAATAAGAACAAAATATAACAGATGATATGTTATGCAATTTTAACAATTCTAACATCAAATATAAATAAATCACAGGTAATTATAACATCATTTTTATTTATTTATTTATTTTCTACACATTCAGTTGCGATCGTTTCACAATCATATAAGTATGAATATTCGTGTGAGATTTACTCACCTCTACGGAGCTGGAGATTCGAAAAAGAAGTACGCTATCTATCGAAAGCATGCGGAAAGCACGATCAGTTGTTAGCGGATGCGCCAACTAGATTCAAATCTAAGGCAAAATAAATAATCAAATCTAAGATTGCACGGATAACAAAATTTCAAATGAAGCAAACCAAAAGAAAAAGAAACAAGTTGAATACTAGAAAGGAATAGCTCGACCACTTTTAAAATAGACTATAACTTCGAAACAAATTTTGTTCATTTCTTTTTTTTTTCAAATACAAAGGCCAAGTAGAAATATAACTTCAAATTTTCCAAAAGTGACAAAAGCAATTTTTCATTCTTTTTCAAAACAAAGGTCAGAGGCAATATCTTCAGAATAAAATTGCAGAGGTGGCAAACAAATTTTCATTTCTCTTCTTTTTTTTCTCAAACAGAGACTTGGTGGAAAATATAAACTATGACTCCAAACAAAAGGCTCGACCACTTTTTTTTTAAAATAGACCGTAACTTCAAAATCTACAAGGGCTCGGTAAGCATGGGGTTAAAGGCGTGACTGGCTCGGTCGGGGTTCGTGGTGCCATGGGGTGGTGGAAGCGTAGAGTGGATGGTTGGTCTCGGCATGGGCTCAGTGGTGATCTGTCACGGGGTCAGTGGTGGCAGGGGTTCGGTGTGGTGTTGGAGGTGACGTGGTGGTTCATGGCTGGTGAGGCAGGTTGTGACATGGTCTAGATCTGGCCTGGGTTCGTGGTGGTGGCAGGGGTTCGGTCGGTGACGTGGTGGTCTGGATGTAACGACCCAATATTTTGAACCATTCGCATCCATTATAAGTGTATAGGTAGACACACATGCCGGAATTGAATTGCTCAAAATACCACGTTGTTAATTTAAATTTGGCAAAACTGAACATATACAGTAAATAAATAATCACAGATCACAGACACAGAGTAATAAATGCAGCGGAAATAAAAGAGATAGTAGTTCATGAAGCTACTATATGAATATATAAAATACATCAGAGTTTACAACAGAAGAGTAATACGATACATCAGAGTTAAACCGGATACAACGGAAGAGTAACACGATACAACAGATCCAAATCAGAATACATCACTGAAATCATCGAATACTGAAAATAGAATAGATGGCTGGATCTTCAAGCAACGCTCCAACTTCAAAGGTGAGTCTCGAATACTGGTACACTCAGTCTGACCCGAGCGTAAAGCAAAAACACAAGACACTCGAGTCAGGATTAACATTCTTATATTAATAAATCCAACTCAAGTGAAATAGCAATTGAAATACAAGTAACTCAAAGGATGTTGGAATAACCATCCTTTAAGGATCCGTTAAACTATCTACTATGTAGTAGTGTACGATAAGTAGATAATGTCTATCAGTAATAATAAGATATCAAAATAGCGTTAAGTCATGGCCCATTCCACCCTTAACACATTTTTATTCCCACAAGCATATACAAGACCGTAGTTTCCCCAAAACCGGAAGTCACCAGAGGGCAATCCATATACTCAAGGTACAAAACAAATTCGTAGTGGTCGCGCATAAATGGAATACAAGTATGACAAGGCACATGAGGCTATACCCAAGGTAGTGATACTACCGTTCGCCTGATCCGGACTGGTGAGAACGCAACGTCGCAGCGCCCGCAACACCGTGAAACACACTCCCAAAATCAAGGGTGCACCAATCGACAACAAGTATAAGTAGTTCGAAGAAGTGTGTCCACTTGAGGTATCAATCCTCCATTGGCCCGGCACAGCTCCTGTTTTAGTCATTTCCAATTTGACACAAGTGTCAAGGCTATCCATCATCGTTCTCTTTCTTCAGTCAACACGTACATCATTCCAACCACTTCATTCTGGATCATCACTCCGCGTATAGTTATTAAAGTAGTTTTCGGTTTAGATAGAGAGTATATCCATAACCGAATTCCGGTCTCTTTAATAACTTTCGTAATTATTACACCGATTGGTCGTTTATTTATTTCAAAACCAAATCAATTTCAATTTCAATTTCAATTCGCAAATCAACATTTCATTTGTCTTTCAAAACCATTTCCATAAATTTACGTTTCAAAACATCCAAATTACACTTTCAAAATCTTATAATTCGATTTCAATCTTTATTTAAAACAATCAAATATTGATTCGAGTTCGTATATAAGTTTTATTTTGAAAATCATTTGAATTAATTTGATTTAACATTTAAATCAATTTAAACTCATTTATCAATTTCATTCAATATTCGTTAAGTTACTTTATCATTCAAACAATTCCTATTAAATTTCCAATTCATTAAATCAATTCTTAAGTTCAACTTCATTAAATCAAAACTTTACAATTTTGAATTTAAACTAAATTCGTCAAATCAATTCTTTCAATTACAAGTCTTACATTAATTCCAAAATATCACATTTTCATTTCTTGTTAAAGAAATTTCATTTCACTTATTTACTTACTTAAATAATTTTCCCAAAACTAAATTAATAAAGAAACTCAATTTCAATTATTTACGAAGTAAAATCCACTTATTCAAAAGTTCAATTTCACATATTAAAGAATTCAATTCAATTTGATCATTAAATCATTCAATCTTATTTAATTATTAAATAATTCAAAACTTAATTATTAAATAATTTCAAAGTTTAATAATTTCAAACTTAATTACAATTTCAAACTTAATTATTAAATCATTTCAAACTTAATTATAATTTCAAACTTAATTATTAAATCATTTCAAAGTTTAATAATTTCAAACTTAATTCAATCATTTCTCAAATTAAACAACATTCTTTCATCGATTACATTGTAAATATTTTGTTTCAGATTATTAAATATTACAATTTCCTTTCATTAAAATTCACATTTCAACTTCATTTCAAAACCATAATATTTATTCAAATAAAATCCTTATTTTATTTTTAAATCAAATTATTGACCAATCGGGTTTTTATTTAATTTCCTATCCTAGGTCAAAGTTCAATTTGGGTATTTATCATTTCAACCCGATTCCAATTCAATTCAAAATCATAGCATAACAAAGGGAACTTGCAGTGTGATAACTGGGATGGTGTCAAAGTAAATAAACAAGCAATCACAACGAACAATAACAATCCAATAATCAATTTAAATAATCCCGAAATAACCGTATTAATTCGCATTGTTATTTGTACGAATTAATATAATTATTTCTAGAATCTACACTATCATTTCATGTAGATTAAAGATTTTTACATTACGGTTTCACTTGTCATCTATTACAATTTCATCCATCATCAATTTAACAACATACATTCAGTGGTGAAATTAAACAAATCCTACGTGTCAATAAATTCAACAGTTAAAGGGGTCACATTATACAAGTATCAGTTAATCAAATTTAACATTTAATTATCCTATATCAAGTTCAATTTCATACTGTTTATCATTTTAACATTAACAATTTAACGTCCAATTAAACATCAATAATCAATCAATTAACAATCAAACTGGATTATCATTTCATATATATAACAGATAATGGTGTCAGATGTCACAAGTGAACTGATTCAGGCAATAACAGTGTAAATATCTAACCACAGCATATTTCAATTGTCGTTTCAATTGAATCAAATTTAATAAATAAAAGAACGTTAATCGTGAGTGAGTGCTCATCTTTCGAGGCTAGAGGAATTTTGATGACGAAACGAGTTACAAATCCAAGCATGAATTCTGAAGCAAACTAGATTGGCACGAGTTTGACGGGTAGAGCTGATAAATAGAAATTGATAAGAACGGTCAACTGGCTTGATATAACCGAAACTAATATCCATATTATATTCATATGTTTACAAAAATTATTTTTTTAGAAACTTACAACACATATTTTAACGTAACATCATATCAAAAATCTCTATATTATAAATAAAATAAAATAAACGATCATCCTTTTATATATGTACTTTAGAAGTACAGTACTATAAATTTATACACAAAATTATTATATATATATTTTGGCTGATAAGTAGACAGTAAGTTGCGTTTACACTCTTTATATATTAATATATAGAAAGACTTATAATAAATCTAGCTTTTGTATAAATCTAAACTAACATAAGTTTTTAACAAACGACAACACATACACTTAGAATCAACGACATACTTAGATTAATGTGCACTATAGCCAGTCGACGCATGTGTACAATAGTAGTAATATATGTATAACTGACATATGTTTGAAATTTAACGTATAATATGAAAATGAAACAGCCTGCTTATATATAGATACACGTACATCATTTGTAAACATATTAGAACGGAGAAACATGGATTTCGTACACATAACAGTTCAAATATATGAAAACTTTTGTCATAGATATTTATATGCATGACAGTTCATAAAATTAGTACACTTTTACTTTATAAACTCACTCAAAACCCCAACAGTTCATTTGTACTACATACTACCAGCATATTCTTTATATTTAAAATCAATATTTAGCTTTGAACATATATATACCACCGAAACTATACACATAATATAATTTTATATCCATAACAGAATATACATATATGCCTAAAACAAAACTTTATATAAACTATATAAATATATAGCTACATACATAGACAAAAATATATATATACACTAACGTATAAATGCAAACTACTTACCCCAAATATAATATCTTCAAACATTCTCTGTGAATACATTATATACTACAAAAATATGATTTGGTACTTATATATATCCGTAATAACATATAGTATAGCTAAAACCTATATATATATATATATATATATATATATAGAAACTGATAAACTGATAGATTGTAAACTTATACAAACTAAAATGTATAACTCACTTTTCAAAAAAAAACAGAGAGACTCGGCTTGCCTTGTAGGGAAGGTGGAACAACAGTGATGGCAGTGGGACAGTCACGGCTGAGGTGTGTGAACGGAGAAAGAAAGAGGTGAGGCCGTCACGTGAGTGCTTGGTGGAGAACCGGCTTCAGGTGGTTGCCGTCGAAGGAGGAGGAGGCGCAAGGCGGACTCGGGTGGAGATGCCTGGGTTCGGATCTGAGGGGAATGTCGGTTCGGTTTATAGGGGAGTGGGTTGCTCGCAGGCTGCGGGTAGTGGCTTCGGGAAGTGGGGTGGTGGCGCACGGTGGTCAGTGGCGAAGAGATAGTGGGTTGAGGGGAAGTGAAATGCTCGGTTGTTGATGATGCGGGTCTCTGGTCAGGCGAGATGAGGGGAAAGGCCATGGCAATCCTCACGTGTGTGGTTAAGGGAGTGACAAGCAGTAGGCAAAGTTTAATATACAAGAAACATATTTATGTATTAAGCAAAAGAGTGGTAGAGCAATATGAGAGAAACAAATGAACGGTAGGAAATGAAACAACGCATGTAAAAATTTGGAAATTGGGAATAGTGGAAGTCAGGGCACGATGATTCATGCAGTATTATTAAAGGCAAATGGCTATTTGATTTCCAACCGCAAGCAATTTGAAACAAAGTGGACAGTTCAAAATAAAATAAATGCTGAGGTTAAAGTGTATAAACGTTACATATTTCCAAACTGATGGAAATGAAAGCAGCGCACGAGTAAAACAGAATGTTTGAAATTTAGACGAACCCAGGAAATTTAAAGAGGGTCGAAACGTACCGATACGGATATCGTTTTTCTGATTTCATGGCACACCGGGGTTCGAAAAACAGAAATGAACCTACCGCTGAGATCAGCACGACGAGACGATCAAAACGGTATACAAATATCAGTGGTACGATTGAATTATAAAAATTCAAATTTTCTACCACGGAAAATGCGAGAAAAACGCTGAAAAATAAGATCGACGGAGCCAAAGATGTCCGAATTTGGAAAAACGACAAACTGACATCTTGCTCAGAAGATGGTTTAGAGTTTTTCTATGTAAAAATATTTAGGTTTCGGAAACATTTTATTTTCATTACTTTTTAACTGATTGAATTGAAGTGAATTTACGTGCGAAATAAACTTCAGTATTTTCGGACGAAAATTTACCAGTTGCTATGTTTAACTAGACGTATTCCAAATATTAAACTTTTATTTCAAAATTTTATCGTTTAAAATTTCACAAAATTTCAACTAATTACGTTATTAAAACAGTTGAAATTTACGGGTCGTTACACTGGATCTCGGCATGGGGTTAGGTCTGGAGGAGGGGACGTGGGTTGCGAGTGGTGGTTGTGGGCTGAATGGTATGGGTTGGAGGCGGCAAAAGCATGGTACAGCAAAACAAAAGCAGGGGACCACAAAACAATTGAAATACAAAAAAGAAAAAAAAAAAGAAAAGAGGATGCTGTCTTTTACCTTCCAGAGATGCTCACGAAAAATTTTGATGGTGGCTAAAGAGAAAACAATTTGTGGTATTGAAATTTTGAACATGAAATAGAAGATGACAGCTGCTCACTAATTTATGAGAGAAGGCAAGAATTAAAAGTTTGGACGGTAGAAAATTTAGGCAATAGATTTTATTAAATTGAAAGAAACGTATGGAAGGCAAAAAGGGAAGCAATAATCTTTCACATGCACGATTCAATGCAGGATTTGAGCAAGATTTTGAACGGCTGAAGCTTGCACTGATAACGCAAGAAAATCAACAGACAAAGTAAACAACGAACGTAAAAGTGTAATTCCCAAAGTATCGTACAACTTTATGATTTGTTTCTCCTATTAAATAAATTTAAGAATGATAACGTTTTCTTTCAATAAAATAACGTATCACTTTAAACCAAAATTAAATAGCTATTATACCATAATTAATAAAATTTGATTGTTTAATATAAGTTAAGAACAGATGTAAATATACGTAACGAAATGTGAAGTTTGAATTTCCCGTTTCACACAAATTATTACACTTTTAAAAGTATACAACAAATCTGACCAAAACAAAAGTGAAACGAATGTTACACAATTGTATACGGTTCAAGATGAAAATTTCGACAGTTTATAATTTTAAAATTTTAAAATTTCAAATTTCTTTTAAAGTTACACTTTTAATCCAAATCAACACTATAGAACGTTTATTCTTAAATAAAAATTTGTTAAAAATTTTGGGTTGTTACACAGTTTAACGCACACGGCAAAATATAAATCAAGTACGTGATATACGTCTGAAATCCTCCAGCTCGTCTCCTGAGCTCTATAGCATTTAACCTGAATCTGTAATACTCGGTCTGACCCGAGCATTATAATAAAATAACACCCGAGTCAGTCTGGAAAACCAATGTGAGAAAATACACTCAATTTGAATTATTACTATTATCAGAATACTTTGAAAACCTAGGTATCTCGTAAGACCAAGTCACACTTAAACACGACGGGTTTTTACCTTACGATAACCAAAACACTTTATATCAAAATCATTTGATATTATAATTGTGTCTATAGGAAGTAAATTAGAAAATAGCTGAAATGCTTGCATCTCACGTTTCAACAATATTTGGTTTACAATCAAAACCGTACAGGCTCGTAGTGGATATTGGATTCCATACAATGACCGGGCTACTGAGGTACCGTCCATCACAGTACACCACTAGAAAAATGTACCGAGGACCTCGCTTGGATCTCCTGTCAACACAGGATCGACCTACCCCTGATCTGGATTGTACCGAATATGTTATCACCTCGAGTGTTCCCACCCAAATCGAGCGCTCTCTTTTTCATGCACAACCATATCCATAATTATAATATAATATATTCGAGGGTATCTAGAGGAGTGATAACATACCATACTTAGGTGCGACCCACTTAGCCATGCTGCATCTCCCTTGTTTTAGTCATTCCCGGTTGATGAGGCTTGAGACTATGTTTTACCTTAAGAATAGCACTCTTACTTGGAATGCTAACACTATCTTTGTAACGACCGAGAATTTTGGTCATTTGGTTATGAACGTTTAATTTATTTTTAAATGTTGAATTTGAAATATTAATTAATGTTGAAGATGGATATTTTGGTTGAATTAGTGAAATGGTTTAAAATTTCAAATATAGCGATTAAATGGATTTGGTGAATAATAGATTTAATATTTGATACTGGGTAAATATGTGAATCTGGGGTCAAATGTGAATGGAAATGATTTTTAAAGTTGATTTAAACTCTATTCGAATTAGAGTGATGATAGTGGACTTTTGAATGGAATTAAAAGTCCATAAATTAAAATTTGAAATTTATATATATTCATTAATAGTGGAATTTAATATTTAGAATAGTGTGAATGATTGAATTTGTGATTAATATGAACCGAATGGTTTCTAATATGGATATGAATTCTATTTGAATTATAATTGAGTTAGTAAGTTTTTAAAATTGGAATTTCAAGAAATTTTGTCGATTTTGAAAATCGTTCGATTTAATAGACGCGTTAAAATAGCCTTCGGGGGCGCAGTCTTGGAATTCGACGAAACTAGTTCCATTGGATCCGTAATAGTGTATTATTATCGGATTTCGAATTTCGTAGCAATTGGATTTATCGTTTTCTCGTGGGAGCTGAAAACACGTAGAAATTAATTTAATGTAACGACCCGTAAATTTAACCGGTTTTAATAACGTTATTAATTGAAATTTTAGGAAATTTTAAATGATAAAATTTCGAAATATAAATTTGATATTTGGAATGCGTCTAATTAAAAATAGCAACTGGTAAATTTTCGTCCGAAAATATGAAAATTTATTTCGCGCGTAAATTTACTTCAATTTAATCAGTTAAAAAGCGATGAAAATAAAATGTTTCCGAAACCTAAATATTTTTATATAGAAAAATTCTAAACCATCTTCTGAGCAAGATGTCAGTTTGTCGTTTTTCCAAATTTTGACTTCTATTGCTTCGTCGATCTTATTTTCGACGAAATAGCAGCATTTTCTTACCGATATCGACTTTTGATAGGATGGTCGTACCACTGATATATGTATGCCATTTTGATCGTCTCGTCGTGCTGATCTCCGTAGTATACTCATTTATATATTTCGGGGTCTGGTACGCCGTGAAATCAGTAAAACAATTTCTGTATCGGTATCCATATTTGTGTCTTTTGGTTCCCCTTTGTCCATTTATCTGCCTACCTGTTGAACACGAGCAACCAATAGCCACTGCCTTTTTATATCCTTGAGAATCAGTTTGACGTTTGACTATCTTGATCTTTTAATTTATTTGGTTGTTCATCTGACCTATTAGTTTGTTTTGGAAAGAAAAAAATGAACAGTTTACATTTCATTTTATAAAACTAGGCAAGCACGTTTTGTATTTCTTCCCGAAGCAGGCTACCACTCGCTCATCTCAACCCGCCATCACCTCACACTCAACGGCCACTCTTCTCTCCCTTCGATGTCTTCCTTAGCTGCAGCCCTGCCTCCTCAGCCGAGCACCATCTTCTCCGCCTGGCAACCCCTGTGCCACGCTCAAACTCTGACAGCCTATCCTTCCTTCTCGCGACCTCTTGCCTATCACTCCGCTGTCCTCAGCCATGCCACGTGACAGCCTCCACCTGCCGCGTGTTGCATACTCGAGTCTTGCGCCAGCCGTGAGCAGCGCTGAGATCCGCTTCCTTGAACCCGAGCAACTCGTCCATCTCATCGATCATACAGGCAAGCTTTATCATGTTATTTATATTTAATATATATACTTCTCGTTTATATTCTCAGTCATAATCTATCGTTTTATAATGTATATATTTATATAGTTTTGAAAATACATATAAGTATTTGGAATTTTTTATACGTACGTTTTAATGACCTGTTTTTATATATAAAGGTTATATACATAATCAGTTGAGTAATATATGTTGTTCGTGTTATTTTAAAGCTTTGAATTTGTAAGTATATATATAAATAATAGTTTGGTTTGCATAGGTTTATATATAAAACTCGGTTCGAATATGTACGTTTTGTATTTATTGTATTGTATATATATTTGAAGTTATAGGTTAGTATATTTACTAGTTGTATATATATACAAAAGGTAGTGTACATAGGTAGTGTGTATATATATTTATGCTTTGCTGATGTTATAAATTGAGGTATGTTTATATAGAGTATATAGGTTACCTTTGTATAGGAGAAATAGTTTGTATAAAGTGACATGTAATATAGAAGTAGAGATATATTTCGTTTATATATGTTCTGTTATAAGAGATATATAGTCATCCTAGTATATATTAGTCCTATATATACATTGCTTTTGCTATTGCATGTATAGGTTGGTGGTTTGAAAAGTAAATATATGATATCTATAATATATTGTTTATATATGTTTAAGTTGTATTAAACATGTTCATGTATATAAGTATAGTAAAGCATATTAAGTTATACAGGTCTATGTAAGCACATTCTGTTAGTAGATTAAAGTCAGTATTACATTTATGTGAATGTATGTAAGCCTACATATTTGTTATACAATATTTTATATAGTTGATATTGATTTATAAACATATAGATCCTGTTTTTATGAAGTATGTAAACTATAAGTAATATATATAGGTTATTGTATATATATCCATTGATGTATATTTTATTCCTATAAGTATATATATTGTATTTTAGAGTCTGCATATTTATATGTATGGATACTAGTTTAATAGATTTACTATTATTATTATTTTTATATTAATATAATTTGTGTATGAGTTATATAATATGTTAGTTGTATAGGTATATATATTTGTATATACATGTACATAGCTTTATAACAATAATGATTTTTAAATTTTATATTATTGGATATTTGCCTTAAATTATAATATTAAAAGTTATATATCACATATAGTAATAATGTATATATTTTCTGTTAATATCAAAATTGATTTGGTCAATTCTCATCGATTCTTATCTATCAGCTTGTCTGTCGAATTCATGCCAATTTAGCTTTGCTTTGGAACTCGTGCTTGGATCTGTAACCCGTATCATTGTCTTTTCTTCTCTAGCCTCGAAAGGTGAGCAATCACTCACGATTAATGTTCTTATATTTATTAAATTTGATTTCAATTGAAACGACAATTGAAATATGCTGCTGTTAGTTATTTATATTGCTATATCTATGCCATCATCTGTATCTGTTCACCTGTGACACCTGACATCATTATCTGTTATTTATATTGATATATATATATATGCCATCATCTGTATATGTTCACCTGTGACATCTGACACCCTTATTTGTTATTTATACTGATGATATATGCCTGTTACCGTTGTTATATTATTACCATATCTGTTATCACTCTGCAAGTTCCCTGTTAGTATAGAATCACTATGGGTTGAAATGATACATACCCGAACGGACTTTAGAATAGGAGAAAATTGTTATGGGTTGAAATGATAAACCCAAGTGATTTTCAAAGTAAATTGAATTTGGGATTTCGGGTTGAAAAGATATATACCCGAATATATTTTAAATTGCGGATTGAAATGATAAATATCTGTATCACTTGACCATAGGATAGAAAATTATATACAGACACCGTTGGTCTATATATAAATGTTTTTGAAAAACATTTCTCTGTTTTTGAAAGAAATATATGGTTTTAAATAAATAATGTTTTTAAAGATTTATTAAAGTTGATTTAATAAAGTTGATTTGAATCAATATGAAATATGTTCAAGCATTTATGTAAAATTTTATTTTTAAATATAGAATTTATAATGTTTCAAGTTGAAAGATAAATTTGAATTGATTTGGAATTCTTAATTATTTATGAATTATACTTAAATAAGTTGATATGAAATCTATTAAATTTGAAATTTTAAGATATGTTTTATAACTTGAATTAATTAAGAAGTGGCTTAAATGAATATTTCAAACTTATATAAAATTTAAATGGGATATTTTGTCTATATAAATTTGTAAATTGAAGTTGTATTTTGATGTATTGAAATGATTAAAGAAATATTTCAGAAACTAAATGTACTGAAATTATATTGGGACATAAATTGAATTATCGAATTTAGTTTTGAAATGTCGAATATTTAAACTTGGAAATATATTGAAATTGAAATGGTTTATTTATGGTTCAAATAGGCATTTGAAATCGATAATTTGAAAGGGTTTATTGAGAAACTAAATTGAATTGAAATTGATGATTTGAGATTTAATTAAATTTTAATTTTGGAATTCGAGTTTATGTGAATTGATTTGTGAAATTTGAGGAAGCTATTTTTATATAAAGTATTTAAACTATATCTAAAACTATTTATATTTTACTTTATAAATTTTAATATAAATTATTTTAATATAAATTATTTTCAATATAAATTATTTTATTTTAACTTACAACTATTTTATATAAACTATTTTATTTTATAAACTATTTTTCTATATATATACAAATTTTAATATCTAAACTGTTTAAGAGGAAAGTGTTAGGATTTCAAAGTGTTATGAATTTCAAGTTTTGATTTCCAAAGTGTTATGATTTTAAAAGACTTATGATTTCGAAAGCGATATAACTTTGGAAAGTGATATGATTTTGGAAATAGGTTTATTTTAAGCGAAAATAATAACGTATGGATATGGTTTTGAAATGGCAATGATATTTCGGTTTGAAATACAAACTATTTTTAAAGTTTACTAAAAGACCATCGGTGTAATTAATACTTAGTTATTAAAGAGACCGGGATCGGATATGAACATACTCTCTGTCGATACCGAAAACCACTTTAATAACTAATATACGCGGAGTGTTGATCCAGAACGAAGTGGATGGTTTTGATGAACGCGTTGACTGAAGAAAGAAAACGATTTTGGATGACCCCTGACATGACTAAAACAGGAGCCGCGCCGGGCCATTGAGGTTCGCCACCTCTAGCGGACACACTTCTTCGTTACCGTATCTATTACTTTTGTGATTCTATTTGGGTGCACCCCTCGATTTGGGAGTGTTGTTTCGCGGTGTTGGGGTAGTAGCTGCTATGCCCAACATCAGTCCGGATCGTGCAACTACTAGTATCCTAGTTGGTATTGCCTCATGTACCTTGTCATACTGATTATCCTATTCGCGACCACTACGATTTTGGTTTGTACCTTTAATATATGGATTGCCCTCTGGTGACTTCCGGTTTTGGGGAAACTACGGTCTTGTATATGCTCTTGGGAATAAAAATGTGTAAAGGGTGGAATGGGCCATGACTTAACGCTATTTTGATATCGTACTTTACTGATTAGACATTATCTACTTAGCGTATTCTACTGTATATATATAGATAGTTTAATGGATCCTTAGAGGATGGTTATCCCAAACATCCTTTGAGTCACTTGTACTTCAGTCGTTATTTCACTTGAGTTGGATTTATTGATATAAGAATGTTAATCCTGACTCGAGTGTTTTGTGTTTTTCTTTACGCTCGGGTCAGACTGAGTGATACAGTATTTGAGACTCAGCTTTGGAGTTGGAGCTTCGCTTGGAGATCCAGCTATCTATCTAGCTTTCAGTTATTCAGTTGATTCCAGTGATGTATTCAGATCTTGTATTTGACTATTGTATTGAGATATCTATGTATTTGAGACTTCTGTTGTATCCTGTATAACTCTGTTTTATATATATAGTAGCTTCATGAGCTACTATTCTTTTGTTTCCGCTGCATTATTGTTATATTACTCTGTGTCTGTGATCTGTGATTATTTTATTTACTATATATGCTGAGTTTTGCCAATTTAAATTAACAATCTATTGTTTTGAATTATTCAAGTCCGACATGTGTGGATTTATTGTCGATTTGAATGGTCCAAAATAGTGGGTCGTTACAAGTGGTATCAGAGCTCTGGTTTTAGGCAAAACTCAGCATATAGAGTGAATTCAATTACAGAATCACATTCATTCAAGCTTGAATTCCTTCTTCTTTGACTCGGTTTCTTTGAATTTTGGAACGTTCCCTTCGGTTCCAAAGTCCATTCGTGTCTCCCCTATTCATGTCTTTTTTTTAATTCTGGAGTATTCCATAACTCCACTTCGAATGATCTCTATAATAAATCGGAGGTCTCGCCAATATCTGAATAATTTGTAAAAGAATGAAACTCCTGTACAACCAGCATCGATTCACCGAAGATTTCTATATCCTCGGTTTACGATGCTGTTATCTTTTGTTATACCCGAATTCTATCTTTGGCGATCGAATGTCGATTTGTCGTAAAATTCTACATCGAATTTATTCTTGGAATCACGGTTGAGCCGGTTAAGGTTACCCGCGATTTATATAAGTTTGTCCATCTTCCGTTTGAAAACTCAATTATCTTATCTCCCTATCGGGTGTACCTTTTAGTTGAATTCTTTTAGTTAGAGTTTCTCTAATCTGAATCTCTATCTTTGTTTTGAAATCCATTCGAGGATATCCGAGTGAGGGAGTGTATTTGTAATTAATATTAAAATGTTTTATATATTGTGTTGTTTGAGTTGTTGATGTTGATTTGGGTTTTCGATCGATTCGTCTGATCAACGCTATCGATAGGATTTCCAAAACACTTGAATAGAGCAAACTGACACAATATTATTTCAAATTTGGTAAATTGAATAGATTCGTATGATTATATTATATATATATATAAGTATAGGATTTTCTGGAATTAAATAGTTAATTAAATTGGTTGTTGAATG
This sequence comes from Allium fistulosum, assembly GCA_030737815.1. Taxonomy (NCBI): domain Eukaryota; kingdom Viridiplantae; phylum Streptophyta; class Magnoliopsida; order Asparagales; family Amaryllidaceae; genus Allium; species Allium fistulosum. The sequence continues at coordinate 75,007,982 of CM060908.1, read as the reverse complement.
ATAATATTTGATTATCATTTATTGTTCTAAATGAATTTATAAACATGGTTTATAAATTGATTTGGAATCGAAATAAATTTTAAAAATCAGGAATTTGAGAATTTGATTTCCGGGGATTTCAACTTTGGTTTTAAAGTGTATATTATTAAAGTTATTTTCGAATAGAAACTGTTTCCAAAGAATTTTAAAATATTGAAATCAGTACTCTTCTCTTTTGTCGCTGGAAAATAATTTCGGTGATGACTTCAGCGTTATCGACATTCATTTTCGAGTTTCGAAGTGGAGAGACCATTCTGTAGCTTTGCTACGGTTTTGTTTTGGAAAAATATTTTGATTTGAATTATATATATATGGGTATATTATTTTAAATTTAATTTGGATTAATATATATAGTATACACATAATTATCTCTAAAAGGTTTGGAAATTTAATTTGATTTGAATTTCTGTGGTATGGCTTGATTCATTATATATATAAAGAAAAATTTTGATCTGATATATACTATATATATTTATCTCAAAATTGTTGAAGTAAATCGGAGATTTAAATTCTTAAGTTTACGATTTAAAGATGATTTCAATTATTAACAGAAGTCAAAATTTTTGGATAAATATTTAAACTTGAGATAATTGAATTCGAAAATTTTATTTGTATAGTACTAAATTGCATTTCAATATAACTTACCTAAATTATTCAGAAGTTAAAATGTAATTGGATAATATACAATATAAAATGATTTCATAAATAAAATTTGAGTGGTTATAATAAATGTGATACACTTAAATTTTAATTATCAAATGTTAATAGAGATAAATAGAATAATAAGATAATTGAAAAATAAAATTTGTTTTGATGGAAATCATAAATTGGAATTAGATCAACATATGGAAATACCTTGAATTAAAAATCAATTAATGAATATAAATTAATTAAATTGAAATTTATATGGTTTAAATTAATTTATATGATTTAAATATATGTGATAAAATATATTACGTGGAACAAATTTAATAATAATTTGGAATAAAAGAATTAAATTTGTTGAATAAAATATGAGTATAATAAATGATTATACAAATTGATGATTTAGAAATTGTTAATTGAAGATGACTAGATAATAAGATAATGAATTTAGAAATAGATAGATTAATTTAACTTAAGTGAACTAAAAGGATTTAACCAAATTGTTAAATATTAATTAATTTAAATTGAAATTTATATGGTTTGAATTAATTGTTTTACTTTATTCCAATCTATTTTCTTTCTGGTTGTTTCTATTCTCCTACCTCCTTCCTTTTTGGGGACGAAAAGTTTTGAGTGTGGGAGAATGTAACGACCCTAAATTTAACCGGTTTTAATAACGTTATTAATTGAAATTTTAGGAAATTTTAAACGATAAAATTTTGAAATATAAATTTGATATTTGGAATGCGTCTAATTAAACATAGCAACTGGTAAATTTTCGTCCGAAAATATGAAAATTTATTTCGCGCGTAAATTTACTTCAATTTAATCAGTTAAAAAGCGATGAAAATAAAATGTTTCCGAAACCTAAATATTTTTATATAGAAAAATTCTAAACCATCTTCTGAGCAAGATGTCAGTTTGTCGTTTTTCCAAATTTTGACTTCTATTGCTTCGTTGATCTTATTTTCGACGAAATAGCAGCATTTTCTTACCGATATCGACTTTTGATAGGATGGTCGTACCACTGATATATGTATGCCATTTTGATCGTCTCGTCGTGCTGATCTCCGTAGTATACTCATTTATATATTTCGGGGTTTGGTACGCCGTGAAATCAGTAAAACAATTTCTGTATCGGTATCCATATTTGTGTCTTTTGGTTCCCCTTTGTCCATTTATCTGCCTACTTGTTGAACACGAGCAACCAATAGCCACTGCCTTTTTATATCCTTGAGAATCAGTTTGACGTTTGACTATCTTGATCTTTTAATTTATTTGGTTGTTCATCTGACCTATTAGTTTGTTTTGGAAAGAAAAAAATGAACAGTTTACATTTCATTTTATAAAACTAGGCAAGCACGTTTTGTATTTCTTCCCGAAGCAGGCTACCACTCGCTCATCTCAACCCGCCATCACCTCACACTCAACGGCCACTCTTATCTCCCTTCGATGTCTTCCTTAGCTGCAACCCTGCCTCCTCAGCCGAGCACCATCTTCTCCGCCTGGCAACCCCTGTGCCACGCTCAAACTCTGACAGCCTATCCTTCCTTCTTGCGACCTCTTGCCTATCACTCCGCTGTCCTCAGCCATGCCACGTGACAGCCTCCACCTGCCGCGTGTTGCATACTCGAGTCTTGCGCCGGCCGTGAGCAGCGCTGAAATCCGCTTCCTTGAACCCGAGCAACTCGTCCATCTCATCGATCATACAGGCAAGCTTTATCATGTTATTTATATTTAATATATATACTTCTCGTTTATATTCTCAGTCATAATCTATCGTTTTATAATGTATATATTTATATAGTTTTGAAAATACATATAATTATTTGGAATTTTTTATACGTACGTTTTAATGACCTATTTTTTATATATAAAGGTTATATACATAATCAGTTGTGTAATATATGTTGTTCGTGTTATTTTAAAGCTTTGAATTTGTAAGTATATATATAAATAATAGTTTGGTTTGCATAGGTTTATATATAAAACTCGGTTCGAATATGTACGTTTTGTATTTATTGTATTGTATATATATTTGAAGTTATAGGTTAGTATATTTACTAGTTGTATATATATACAAAAGGTAGTGTACATAGGTAGTGTGTATATATATTTATGCTTTGCTGATGTTATAAATTGAGGTATGTTTATATAGAGTATATAGGTTACCTTTTTATAGGAGAAATAGTTTGTATAAAGTGACCTGTAATATAGAAGTAGAGATATATTTCGTTTATATATGTTCTGTTATAAGAGATATATAGTCATCCTAGTATATATTAGTCCTATATATACATTGCTTTTGCTGTTGCATGTATAGGTTGGTGGTTTGAAAAGTAAATATATGATATCTATAATATATTGTTTATATATGTTTAAGTTGTATTAAACCTGTTCACGTATATAAGTATAGTAAAGTATATTAAGTTATACAGGTCTATGTAAGCACATTCTGTTAGTAGATTAAAGTCAGTATTACATTTATGTGAATGTATATAAGCCTACATATTTGTTATACAATAGTTTATATAGTTGATATTGATTTATAAACATATAGATCTTGTTTTTATGAAGTATGTAAACTGTAAGTAATATATATATAGTGTTTGCACCAAAAATGGTCACAAACCCCAATTACAGTTGAAAGCACCAGTTCGCAATTACAGGTCTCAGATATCAAATATGTAGAAAAACAGATATGAAGAACACTCAGAAAATTCAAATGAAAGCAGTAAACAACACAGGATTTATAGTGGTTCGGCGATCGTGCCTACGTCCACTCTGAAGATGATGTCTTTATTGATTCACTTAATGATCTCAGTTGATTACAGCAGAATACAATGGATTATAAATCTGAAACTTGAATACAACAGCAATGATTAGGTGTAGAATTGAATCCGGCAGAGTCTGGACGTTCAATGGCCAAAAGATCCCTTTTCTGTAGGCTTCAGGGGGCTATTTATAGGCGTAGGAGGCTGAGATTGCACCCAAACTTCGGGAGACTTCTTCTGGCACGTGAGTGGGACCACGCGACCGGTCCCACCAAGTTTCAACTCAATCTGTGATCGATTCGAATCAACTTCGTATCGATCAGGAAATGCTCCAATCGAGCTGAAACTTGGCAGGATTGCTCTTTACCTTGTGTGGAAGCTACTGTGAAAATTTCATTACATTTGGCCTTGTGGCTTGGGAGATATGATCGATACGAGTTGAAGTCTCTCGGTTGGCTGTTCGCTTCGAGTCCCTCATTTCGAATCCATGCCTTCGAATCGATGGTTGCACGTGATAACGCGGAAACGTGGCGCGCACTCCTCGCATCGATCCGCCCTTTGCTCCGAGATGACCGTGTCGACTCCATGAATTTCGCCTTGCTCGTATCGAAGAATAACACGTCACCTAGGCTCGTTGACCTAATGGATACGAACAAATCTCTGCTCATGGATTCGAGCATGGTCCCATGATGGATACGAAGCAGCGATCTCTGATGGATGCGAGGACTACTTACTGATGGATTCGAACAAGGAGTCATGCCGATGGACTCGAATAAGTCTCTCTGGCCAAAGGTTGATCGACACGAAGCCCATCGATACGAAGTGCGGCCTACCGATGGATACGAACGGATGGATTCGAATGAGAGGCTGCTCTGATCGTTAAGATATTGATGGATACGAACCTGATGGAGGCGAGGCTATTTACCTTTCGATCGATTCGAATGCTATGGGTTCGAACAGAGGCAACACTTATGGATTCGAACATAGATTCCTCTAACTTGCATCGATCATAACTTGAACATATGAACTCGGATTGACTTGAGATTTGGAACGTTGACTCTCATAGCTTAGCTTGTCATGTCCTATCAATTTTGGCTCGATCCGGACTCGAACAAAATCCGTCGATATCCATGGTGAGCCTATGTATGACTGATCTCTAGGACGGACCGTCATTTGTTTTCCAGTCAACTTTTTGGTGTCACGGCCTTGCCAAAAGGCGGGATAACATTTGCCCCCCAAAACATGCCTTGCGATTGGAAGGTGTGTTTTGTAATGCCATAAGCTGGATGTTCATATCCGGTTGATGCCCTGCAAAAAAATTGATAGTTTTATCTGATCACAAATGACGATCGTTCGCGACCGTATGTCATTTTAGGTAAAATGGGACCGTTCGAGGTCGGATGCCGTTCGCGGCAAATAACAAAATGGGACCGTTCGCGGCCGGGTGGCGCGGAAAGAGGAATGTGATCGTTCGCGATCGTGTGCCGTACGAGGAAAAAATGTGATCGTTCGCGATCGAATGTCGTATTAGGTGAATTGTGACCGTTCGTGGTCGAGTGCCGTACGAGGCAGAGTGTGATCGTTCGTGATCGAATGTTATATCAGATGAAGTGTGACCGCTTGCGGTCGGGTGCCGTTCGTGGCGAAGTGTGATCGTTCGCGATCGAATTGTGACCGTTCGCGGTCGGATGCCGTTCGAGGCGAATTGTGACCGTTCGTGGTCGGGTGCCGTTCGAGGCGAATTGAGTGTGCCCTGGGAGGGACTTAGTATCATCAACACCAGGTTTCACGTTCGGGTGAATCCCCGGATTGTTTCTTGCAACGGTTTATCGCCATCTCAGAGCATGCCTAGGGACCGTTCGTGATCCCGTACATGTGTAAGTGGCTTAGCCGTTATGAAATCACAAGTAGCATCTTTTCATTGAAAATAAGTCTTTAGCAGAAATGTTAAACAAAGTCAAGTTCAAATATTCAAATCAAGATGAAACAAAAGCAAAGCAAGGATGTCAAAGTGTAAACTCCCACAACGATAGGGTTAATAGTCATTCATAACATGCCTATGGACCGTTCGTGATCCCGTACATGTGTAAATGACTTACTTGTGTTGGTGAGAGGTTTACAACTTGTCCATCGTTATTTCATCTAATTGATAATCATACGATGTCCTGGCTCGGGGGCACCCCTGGCTGATGTAGACGGTGGTCGCTCTGGCTCCACCGCTGGAGCTCGCCTCCTCACATACTGAAGTAGCATACCGTTCCTGATGTGCCCTTCCACCTCATCCTTCAGATGTCTACAGTCGTTAGTGTTATGACCATTCAGTTCGTGGAATAAGCAGTATCTGTCTGATTTCCTCTCGTCAACAGTGGGATCCCTTCGTATTGGCCTACGGTAGGGAACTTGCTCTCGCGTATCTTGGTAGATTCGCTCCAAACTCTCATTCAGTTCTGAATAAGTGGTGAATCGTGGCTCTCTCCGCAGTCGCTTTGACCTGTCACCATTGTCCTCAGCCTTTCGTTTTCCTTTATCCTTGCCTGAATCATTTTCGAGAGGCTTTTTGTCTTTAAGTGCATAAACTTCTATTCCCTCTCCTTCTTCTCTTTCAGCATTAGTGTCTTCCAATCGTAAAAACTTTTCTGCCTCATGATAGAATTCTCCTAGATCCATTGGCGGATCCTTAGTTAATGAATTTTTGAATTCCGTGCCATCAGCTACTCCGGACACAGCTGCCATCATAACCATGGATGGATCTGGCCGATACACCGATGCTGCTGCCGCATTGAACCGCGTCAAGAAATTCCTCAAAGACTCCCCAGCTTTCTGCTTTAGCGTTGCCAAACTCATCACATTCTTGGGTCTCGAAATATGAACTCTGAATTGCCTCATAAATTTCTCAATCAAATCGGTCCATGTCCCAATGGAGCCGCTCTCTAGCTGTCTGAACCATAAAGCTGCTATGTCTGTCAAATACAATGGGAAGCACCGGGCCATGACTTCCTGTGATGCCCCCAGCACTTCCATGTGCCTTATATACCTCGTTAGATGGACCGCAGGGTCCGTCCTCCCGTCATACCCTTCTAATGTTGGCAGTTTGAATTCTGGTGGGTTCCTAGCCAACCTAATCGCAGGAGAAAAGGGACTCTTGTTCACGTCTTCAAGATCTCTGTTTACTAATCCGCCCCTCATGGCTCGCCTGACCATCTCTGCCAATCTATCATTGTCTCCAAGCTGTAGTCCTTGTTCGCTACCTTCGATCTGCCCCCCGAGTCCGTGTGAGCTTTCGGGTGTCTGCCCCCCTGGCTGAGCGTTCATCCCTCTATTGCCGCCAGGTTGCTCGGATGTCCTTGTCTCTCTTCCCAGGTTCGGATCAACATGTCCTAAGTGTGTGCCCCCCAGCTCCGGTGTTGCGTTGGATGGTCCTGCTCCGTTCTGGATTCTGGTTGTTCTTTGATTTTGCGCTCCAAGTTGTCCAATCTGTTGAAGCAAATTCTGGATCATTTCCTCCTGTCTCTTCATCATTGTCTCCATCTCATCCCTGGTGATGAAGAATGACGCTTGGTTTGCTCCCGAGGAAGCCTCTTGACTTCCTTCGTGCTGACTTCTCTCAGCTCTTTGCCTTCTACTTGTTTGTCGAGTCATTGTCTTTCAAATCTCCAAGCTTTCAGATCTGAACTTCAAATTTTGTGTAGCGGGTGCTAGTCGTTCTCAGTGAAAGCACCAAAGTGTTTGCACCAAAAATGGTCACAAACCCCAATTACAGTTGAAAGCACCAGTTCGCAATTACAAGTCTCAGATATCAAATATGTAGAAAAACAGATATGAAGAACACTCAGAAAATTCAAATGAAAGCAGTAAACAACACAGGATTTATAGTGGTTCGGCGATCGTGCCTACGTCCACTCTGAAGATGATGTCTTTATTGATTCACTTAATGATCTCAGTTGATTACAGTAGAATACAATGGATTATAAATCTGAAACTTGAATACAACAGCAATGATTAGGTGTAGAATTGAATCCGGCAGAGTCTGGACGTTCAATGGCCAAAAGATCCCTTTTCTGTAGGCTTCAAGGGGCTATTTATAGGCGTAGGAGGCTGAGATTGCGCCCAAACTTCGGGAGACTTCTTCTGGCACGTGAGTGGGACCACGCGACCGGTCCCACCAAGTTTCAACTCAATCTGTGATCGATTCGAATCAACTTCGTATCGATCAGGAAATGCTCCAATCGAGCTGAAACTTGGCAGGATTGCTCTTTACCTTGTGTGGAAGCTACTGTGAAAATTTCATTACATTTGGCCTGGTGGCTTGGGAGATATGATCGATACGAGTTGAAGTCTCTCGGTTGGCTGTTCGCTTCGAGTCCCTCATTTCGAATCCATGCCTTCGAATCGATGGTTGCACGTGATAACGCGGCAACGTGGCACACACTCCTCGCATCGATCCGCCCTTTGCTCCGAGATGACCGTGTCGACTCCATGAATTTCGCCTTGCTCGTATCGAAGAATAACACGTCACCTAGGCTCGTTGACCTGATGGATACGAACAAATCTCTGCTCATGGATTCGAGCATGGTCCCATGATGGATACGAAGCAGCGATCTCTGATGGATGCGAGGACTACTTACTGATGGATTCGAACAAGGAGTCATGCCGATGGACTCGAATAAGTCTCTCTGGCCAAAGGTTGATCGACACGAAGCCCATCGATACGAAGTGCGGCCTACCGATGGATACGAACGGATGGATTCGAATGAGTGGCTGCTCTGATCGTTAAGATATTGATGGATACGAACCTGATGGAGGCGAGGCTATTTACCTTTCAATCGATTCGAATGCTATGGGTTCGAACAGAGGCAACACTTATGGATTCGAACATAGATTCCTCTAACTTGCATCGATCATAACTTGAACATATGAACTCGGATTGACTTGAGATTTGGAACGTTGACTCTCATAGCTTAGCTTGTCATGTCCTATCAATTTTGGCTCGATCCGGACTCGAACAAAATCCGTTGTTATCCATGGTGAGCCTATGTATGACTGATCTCTAGGACGGACCGTCATTTGTTTTCCAGTCAACTTTTTGGTGTCACGGCCTTGCCAAAAGGCGGGATAACATATAGGTTATTGTATATATATCCATTGTTGTATATTTTATTCCTATAAGTATATATATATTGTATTTTAGAGTCTGCATATTTATATGTATGGATACTGGTTTAATAGATTTTTTTTATATTAATATAATTTGTGTATGAGTTATATAATATGTTAGTTGTATAGGTATATATATTTGTATATACATGTACATAGCTTTATAACAATAATGATTTTTAAATTTTATATTATTGGATATTTGCCTTAAATTATAATATTAAAAGTTATATATCACATATAGTAATAATGTATATATTTTCTGTTAATATCAAAATTGATTTGGTCAATTCTCATCGATTCTTATCTATCAGCTTGTCTATCGAATTCATGCCAATTTAGCTTTGCTTTGGAACTCGTGCTTGGATCTGTAACCCGTATCATTGTCTTTTCTTCTCTAGCCTCGAAAGGTGAGCAATCACTCACGATTAATGTTCTTATATTTATTAAATTTGATTTCAATTGAAACGACAATTGAAATATGCTGCTGTTAGTTATTTATATTGCTATATCTATGCCATCATCTGTATCTGTTCACCTGTGACACCTGACATCATTATCTGTTATTTATATTGATATATATATATATATATGCCATCATCTGTATCTGTTCACCTGTGACATCTGACACCCTTATCTGTTATTTATGCTGATGATATATGCCTGTTACCGTTGTTATATTATTACCATATCTGTTATCACTCTGCAGGTTCCCTGTTAGTATAGAATCACTATGGGTTGAAATGATACATACCCGAACGGACTTTAGAATAGGAGAAAATCGTTATGGGTTGAAATGATAAACCCAAGCGATTTTCAAAGTAAATTGAATTTGGGATTTCGGGTTGAAAAGATATATACCCGAATATATTTTAAATTGCGGATTGAAATGATAAATATCTGTATCACTTGACTATAGGATAGAAAATTATATACAGACACCGTTGGTCTATATATAAATGTTTTTGAAAAACATTTCTACGGTTTTGAAAGAAATATATGGTTTTAAATAAATAATGTTTTTAAAGATTTATTAAAGTTGATTTAATAAAGTTGATTTGAATCAATATGAAATATGTTCAAGCATTTATGTAAAATTTATATTTTTAAATATAGAATTTATAATGTTTCAGGTTGAAAGATAAATTTGAATTGATTTGGAATTCTTAATTATTTAAGAATTATACTTAAATAAGTTGATATGAAATCTATTAAATTTGAAATTTTAAGATATGTTTTATAACTTGAATTAATTAAGAAGTGGCTTAAATGAATATTTCAAACTTATATAAAATTTAAATGGGATATTTTGTCTATATAAATTTGTAAATTGAAGTTGTATTTTGATGTATTGAAATGATTAAAGAATTATTTCAGAAACTAAATGTAATGAAATTAAATTGGGACATAAATTGAATTATCGAATTTAGTTTTGAAATGTCGAAAATTTAAACTTGGAAATATATTGAAATTGAAATGGTTTATTTATGGTTCAAATAGGCATTTGAAATCGATAATTTGAAAGGGTTTATTGAGAAACTAAATTGAATTGAAATTGATGATTTGAGATTTAATTAAATTTTAATTTTGGAATTCGAGTTTATGTGAATTGATTTGTGAAATTTGAGGAAGCTATTTTTATATAAAGTATTTAAACTATATCTAAAACTATTTATATTTTACTTTATAAATTTTAATATAAATTATTTTAATATAAATCATTTTCAATATAAATTATTTTATTTTAACTTACAACTATTTTATATAAACTATTTTATTTTATAAACTATTTTTCTATATATATACAAATTTTAATATCTAAACTGTTTAAGAGGAAAGTGTTAGGATTACAAAGTGTTATGAATTTCAAGTTTTGATTTCCAAAGTGTTATGATTTTAAAAGACTTATGATTTCGAAAGCGATATAACTTTGGAAAGTGATATGATTTTGGAAATAGGTTTATTTTAAGCGAAAATAATAACGTATGGATATGGTTTTGAAATGGCAATGATATTTCGGTTTGAAATACAAACTATTTTGAAAGTTTACTAAAAGACCATCGGTGTAATTAATACGTAGTTATTAAAGAGACCGGGATCAGATATGGACATACTCTCTGTCGATACCGAAAACCACTTTAATAACTAATATACGCGGAGTGTTGATCCAGAACGAAGTGGATGGTTTTGATGAACGCATTGACTGAAGAAAGAGAACGATTTTGGATGACCCCTGACATGACTAAAATAGGAGCCTCGCCGGGCCATTGAGGTTCGCCACCTCTAGCGGACACACTTCTTCGTTACCATATTTATTACTTTTGTGATTCGATTTGGGTGCACCCCTCGATTTGGGAGTGTTGTTTCGCGGTGTTGGGGTAGTAGCTGCTATGCCCAAGTAGAGGTGAGCATTCGGTCGGTTCGGTTGGTTTTGAGGTAAAAAATGTCAAACCAAACTAAAACCGAAAAAAATCAGAACCAAACCGAACCAAACCAAATTAATTTCGGTTAATTTGGTCGGTAACCGATTTAACCGAACTAGAAAGGTAAGTAAAATAAATTACCATAGATTATTATTTAAATGATCGGTTTACTTAAAGGAAAACATATATTTATGTTTAGACAAACTATTTTGAGTACTTTTTTTAAGTTTATAAGAAAATTAACATATTTTCAATAGATAAATTTGGTTTTTATTACTAAACAAATTATTAATAGTATTACAATGCTATGAATTTGGATAATATAATAAAAGTTCGGTTAATTCGGTTAAACCGATAACCAAAGTAAAATTATTTTACAAACCAAATTCAAACCGATAGAATTTCATAACCGAACCGAACCGACCGAAATGAACCGGTTTAGTCGGTTAATTCGGTTCGAACCGAATATTGCTCACCCCTATGCCCAACATCAGTCCGGATCACGCAACTACTAGTATCCTAGTTGGTATTGCCTCATGTACCTTGTCATACTGATTATCCTATTCGCGACCACTACGATTTTGGTTTGTACCTTTAGTATATGGATTGCCCTCTGGTGACTTCCGGTTTTGGGGAAACTACGGTCTTGTATATGCTCTTGGGAATAAAAATGTGTAAAGGGTGGAATGGGCCATGACTTAATGCTATTTTGATATCGTACTTTACTGATTAGACATTATCTACTTAGCGTATTCTACTGTATATATAGATAGTTTAATGGATCCTTAGAGGATGGTTATCCCAAACATCCTTTGAGTCACTTGTATTTCAGTTGTTATTTCACTTGAGTTGGATTTATTGATATAAGAATGTTAATCCTGACTCGAGTGTTTTGTGTTTTTCTTTACACTCGGGTCAGACTGAGTGATACAGTATTTGAGACTCACCTTTGGAGTTGGAGCTTCGCTTGGAGATCCAGCTATCTATCTAGCTTTCAGTTATTCAGTTGATTCCAGTGATGTATTCAGATCTTGTATTTGACTATTGTATATAGATATCTATGTATTTGAGACTTCTGTTGTATCCTGTATAACTCTGTTTTATATATATAGTAGCTTCATGAACTACTATTCTTTTGTTTCCGCTGCATTATTGTTATATTACTCTGTGTCTGTGATCTGTGATTATTTTATTTACTATATATGCTGAGTTTTGCCAATTTAAATTAACAATCTATTGTTTTGAATTATTCAAGTCCGACATGTGTGGATTTATTGTCGATTTGAAAGGTCCAAAATAGTGGGTCGTTACATTTAAGGAATTTGATTTAAAATCGGTAGTTTAAAGTCGTAACTCTCGTATACTTTGGAATTGGCCTTCGAAACATGTTCCATTGAGTTCAGAATAAGGATAAAACATTATAAACGCCAAGCGGCATGCTTTGTTTGGAGATCGGGAAAAATCAAGTGTGAACACGGTTTTTAAATAGTGAATAATATATACATAAACACACACACACACACCCTATCTAACCCTAACTAAACCCTAACTCTATACATAGCCACCACTATCTATTTTAATGTCTAGAAAAGTTTGATATTTTTCCCCTCGATATCTCACCATCTGTTCACCTTCAAGCTTCGAGTTCTAAAGCAAAGTCGTAGAGCGTAGCGAGATCTATACATCCTACGGTGGATTTGCGCTATCGTCGTCGAATGGAGGCAGGAGATGGCTATGTTCGTCGTGTGTTTCGATGGGTTTTGTGAGTGCTGTGGGCGGCCGAGTGTCATGGGGCTTCAGGCGATGGGGTGGCAGAGGGAGGCGCACGCGATGGAGGTGGTTGATTGATCTCTGGTGGAGCGATGGAAGTGTGGCTATCAATCGATTGCATGCATATTGGGTTTCTTTGTTCGGACTGGGAACATGACGAAGAGAAAGCAATGAACGGTCAGATTTCAATATGTTCTCATACGGCCCAGGTCTGATGGTATATAAAAAAAATATTTATAAAAATTGTATTGGATGTTTTAAAAATGTCTATCTTTGTCATACGAGGTCCGATTGAGATGAAACAAGTGGCGTTGGAATCGTACCACGAAGGCTTTAGCGTGGAATCTAAGTGGCATTTATTTGAAGCTGAAATATTTCAAGTTTCAAATAAAAGGTGAGTGTTTTATAGCACTCACAACGTACTAAATATTTTATGCTAGTTGAATTTGAAATTATGAAGTGATATAAATTTATTGATTGTTGTTTGATAATTTTAATTGAAATTTTAAATTGTCATCTAATTTAACCGACAGAAATTTAAATTGACGGTTCAATTGAATTTGAATTAAGTTGTTAGTAAAACTCCCGATTATTGATAATTGAGTAATTATTGTAATTTACCGACTGTTTGGATGATTGATTGTGATGGATGCTAATTGATTAATATTTGGATAATTGGATTTTATTTATTTATATATATATATATATATCCTGTTATCACCCGGTAAATAATTTACAGTATACAAAACTGTAAATTGAATTATTTCAAATAAATTAAGAAATAGCTTGAAATGATATATACCTATGACACTGTGATTTGGATTGAAATGATAAATATCCATCCTTGAATTAAATTGGAATAACTAATTCACTTGGCCATAGGATAGAAAATTATATACGGACACCGGATTGGTTAAATTAAATGATTTCAAAATTTTGATTTGAAATTATTTAAATGATTTTGATTTTAATAAATAAAATCAAATTAAATGGTGCGACGACCCGTAAATTTTAACGATTTATTTAACGTAATTAACTGAAATTTCGTGAATTTTAAATAATAAAATTTGGAAATATAAATTTGATATTTGGTATACGTCTATTAAAACATAACAAATGGTAATTTTTTATCAGAAAATATGGAAGTTTATTTTATGGTGAAATTTTATTTAAATTTAAATCAGTTAATAATTTGATGATAATAAAGTATTTATGAAACCTGAATATTTTATATAATAAAAATGTTTATCATTTTCTGAGTGAGACGTCATATTTCGTTTCATCAAATTTGGACTGCTATTGCACCATTTATCTTATTTTCGGCGTTTTAGCAGCATTCCGGTACAGAATATCGACTTTTGATAGAATGGTCGTATCATTTGGATCTGTATACCATTTTGTTCGTCTCGTCGTACTGATCTCCATAGTGTATTCATTTGTACATTTCGGTATTCGGTACGCGACAAATTGTGAAACAATTAACCGTACCAGATCCGTATTTAAATTTTTTGGATTCTCTGGGCATTCAACAGTCCATAGGTTGAAAAAAATGGACATTTATTTCATTATTTACTAAAAAATTCAGCCGTTGCCATCCCATACCGTTTCGAAAGTCTAAACATATAAATCTTTTATATGTTTTGTATTCATAAAATTTGAACAGTTCATTGTAATTCGCCTTTATAACTTCATTTTCTCTTTTTTTTGCAAAGCTTGATATATTTGCTATCACTTCTTCCCCTTCCTCTCATTTTTTTTCTTTTCATTTTTTTTTGCAAAGCTTCTCTCCCATCGCCACTTCCACTCTCCGCGTCCTTCCCTCTCTTCTGCACCCAGCCTCGCATGGCCGCACCACCCCAGTTCAACTCCTCTCTCCACCAACCTACACACGAGCCCAGATCCAACCTGCAACCGTAGCCTCATCGCCTCCTTCCTCCTCCTACCTTCGGCCGAGATCCCATCACCAACCGTCGCCCATATACTTTGCAACGCACCACTCGCCCGCTACATCTTCCTGCCACGTCAACCCCTCCGACTCAGAACCTCCGCCCTCAAACCCCGAAACCCGAGCCCAGGCAACCACCGGCCGAGCTTCCATCCATCACTCTTCACCGTTCCACCTGCCGTGCTACTAGAACCTATACAGCCCCAAGCCATATACCTTGCAGCATTCTCAGTCATTTTTTAGGTATATATATATATATATTCTTTTATATATTGGGTTTAGTTTATATATATAAGTATATATATAGTTTATTTTATTTTGGTTTTGGTCGGAAAATCTGTTGACAAAATATATTTTTTCCTGAACTTTATGTGTAACGACCCGCCATTTTGGACCATTCGCATCCATTATAAGTGTATAGGTAGACACTCATGCCAGAGTTGAATTGCTCAAAATACCGCGTTGTTAATTTAAATTTGGCAAAACTGAACATATACAGTAAATAAATAATCACAGATCACAGACACAGAGTAATAAGTGCAGCGGAAATAAAAAGAGATAGTAGTTCATGAAGCTACTATATGAATATATAAGATACATCAGAGCTTACAACAGAAGAGTAATACGATACATCAGAGTTAAACCAGATACAATGGAAGAGTAACACGATACATCAGATACAATCAGAATACATCACTGGAATCATCGAATACTGAAAGCAGAATAGATGGCTGGATCTTCAAGCAAAGCTCCAACTTCAAAGGTGAGCATCGAATACTAGTAAACTCAGTCTGACCCGAGCGTAAAGCAAAAACACAAGACACTCGAGTCAGGATTAACATTCTTATATTAGTAAATCCAACTCAAGTGAAATAGCAATTGAAATACAAGTAACTCAAAGGATGTTTGGAATAACCATCCTTCAAGGATCCGTCAAACTATCTACTATGTAGTAATGTACGATAAGTAGATAATGTCTATCAGTAATAATAAAGATATCAAAATAGCGTTAAGTCATGGCCCATTCCACCCTTAACACATTTTTATTCCCAAAAGCATATACAAGACCGTAGTTTCCCCAAAACCGGAAGTCACCAGAGGGCAATCCATATACTAAAGGTACAAATCAAAATCGTAGTGGTCACGTATAAATGGAATACAAGTATGACAAGGCACATGAGGCTATACCCAAGGTAGTGATACTACCGTTCGCCTGATCCGGACTGGTGAGAACGCAACACCGCAGCGCCCGCAACACCGTGAAACAACACTCCCAAAATCAAGGGTGCACCAATCGACAACAAGTATAAGTAGTTCGAAGAAGTGTGTCCACTTGAGGTATCAATCCTCCATTGGCCCGGCACAGCTCCTGTTTTAGTCATTTCCAATTTGACACAAGTGTCAAGGCTATCCATCATCGTTCTCTTTCTTCAGTCAACACGTACACCATTCCAACCACTTCATTCTGGATCATCACTCCGCGTATAGTTATTAAAGTGGTTTTCGGTTTAGATAGAGAGTATATCCATAACCGAATTCCGGTCTCTTTAATAACTTCCGTAATTATTACACCGATTGGTCATTTATTTATTCAAAACCAACTCAATTTCAATTTCAATTCGCAAATCAACATTTCGTTTGTCTTTCTAAACCAATTTCCAAAATTTACGTTTCAAAACTTCCAAATTACCATTTCAAAATCTTATAATACAATTTCTATTTCTATTTAAAACAATTCAAATATTGATTCAAATTCGTATATAAGTTTCATTCCGAAATCATTTAAATTAATTTAACATTCAAATCAATTTAAATCCATTTATCAATTTCATTCAATGTTCGTTAAGTAAATTTTCATTTAAACAATTTCTGTTTAATTTCCAATTCATTTAATCCATTATTTAAATTCAACTTCATTAAATCAAAACTTACAATTTTGAATTAAACTAAATTCGTCAAACCAAATTCTTTAAATTTCAAGTCTTATATTAATTCCAAAAAATATCACATTTTCATTTCTTGTTAAAGAAATTCAATTTCACCTATTTACTTTCTTAATAATTTTCCAAAACTTACTTAAACAAGAAAACTCAATTTCAATTATTTACAAAGTAAAATTCACTTATTCAAAAGTTCAATTTTCTCTTATTACAGAATTCAATTCAATTTAATCATTAAATAATTCAATCTTATTAATTATTAAATAATTCAAAACTTAATTTTTAAATAATTTCAAAGTTTAATAATTTCAAACTAAATTATAATTTCCATCTTAATTATAATCTCAAACTTAATTATTAAATCATTTCAAAGTTTAATAATTTCGAACTTAATTATAATTCCAAACTTAATTCAATCATTTCTCAAATTTAAACAATATTCATTCATCAATTACATTGTTAATATTCTGTTTCAGATTATTAATTATTAACATTTTCCTTCCATTAAAAATTCAAATTTCAACTTCATTTCAAAACCATATTATTTTATTCAAATAAAATCTTCGTTTTATTTTCAAATCAAATTATTGACCAATCGGGTTTTATTTAATTTTCTATCCTAGGTCAAAGTTCAATTTGGGTGTTTATCATTTCAACCCGATTCCAATTCAATTCAAAATCAAAATATAACAAAGGGAACTTGCAGTGTGATAAACTGGGATGGTGTCAAAGTAAATAAACAAGCAATAACAACAAACAATGACAATCCAATAATCAATTCAAATAATCCCGAAATAATCGTATTAATTCGCATTGTTATTTGTACGAATTAATAAAATTATTTCTAGAATCTACACTATCATTTCATGTAGATTAAAGATTATTACATTACGGTTTTTCACTTGTCATCTATTTACAATTTCATACATCATCAATTTAACAACATACATTCAGTGGTTCAAAGTATAATTAAACAAATCCTACGTGTCAATAAATTCAACAGTTAAAGGGGTCATATTATACAAATGTCAGTTAATCAAATTTAACATTTAATTATCCTATATCAAGTTCAATTTCATACTATTTATCATTTTAACATTAACAATTTTAACGTCCAATATAACATCAACAATCAATCAATTATCAGCCAAACTGTATTATCATTGCATAAATAATTAACAGATAATAGTGTCAGATGTCACAGGTGAACTGATACTGGTAATAGCATATATAACAGTGTAATTTACTAACAGCAGTATATTTCAATTGTCGTTTCAGTTGAAATCAAATTTAATAAATAAAAGAACGTTAATCGTGAGTGAGTGCTCACCTTTCGAGGCTAGAGGGGATAGACAACGAAGTGGAGTTACGCAATGCAAGCACGAATCCAAAACGACAAAGTTGGCACGAATTCAACGGTCAGAGCTGATAACAAGAATCGATGGAACACATTAGAACGAGATCGATGAAGATAATTGGTATGAGTGAACTTGTATATAACTATATAACCATATATATAAAGTCATATTCTACATTTAAACACATATTAAATTAAACCCATATATATTTCAAAAATTGTTGGCTTAAGTTGAACCCATATAAATCGAACATATATATGTACCTTATACATTTGAATTCAATGCTTAGGTAAACAAATAGATATATAGAATTTTTTTTTTTTAAATCTATATATATGGATACTAAATTACTCACAGCCAACCAACAACAAACCTATATATACTATGACAAAATGTTTGTATACAAACTGAGACAGCATTTTTTTTTTATATCTATGTATAATATAAAATATCCGTTAAACAACCTGAAATAAAAAAAACAAAATATATATATATACCACTGACATATCTACACACTGACTTGACTCGTATATATGCAGACGTACGTAAGACATAAATGTATACAAAGATATACTCACTGACCTCATTACAATGCCTATATAATAAAATAAGAGTGGTGCATGCACCTTATAGCCTTTATAGGCCATAACTTCTGCAACCAACATACTTCAAAGAACGCAGTAAACTGTAACTTTTGTGGCTCATATATTCATAATAAAATTTGAAATAAATGTTTATATATACTGTAAGCAAGAATAAGAACTAATATCCTATATATACTTTAATATATATATGTATACTATAACTTTATAACTTCTATATACAGACTTTTGGTTTTATTAGAAATCGATAAAGCATCACGTAAGATATTTAATATAACCTTTTATACCGGAAACCTGACATATTATTATCCCAAAGTCTATTTTAATGCAACATAATATTACTTTTATAATATACCTTATATTATTAATACTTACATAAACTGTATAACTTATAATATATATAACAAAAAGAAAAATGTAACAAATAATACTATAAAGTCATATACGCCTGTAGGCAATCTATAAATAAGCTTACCGTTATTAATATAATATATATAAGCCAACACTCTAAAACATAATACCCAGATTGTATACAAACATATATAACTTTATACCTATACAAGATTTTCCACCTATTATATACCAAATCAAATATACTAATGCAGACATCACTTAACAGTTATACTACCATACAACATTCGAACTTCATACAAAATATCCATACATATATAAACTAGTAATTAGTATATAAACTAATATATATTATGATATATCTATACCTTGCCTTAAAACCAGAGAGAAAGAAGAACATGTTCGGCAATAGGAAAAGAAGTGGAGATTGGCTGGCTTGCGCACGTGGGTAGGAGTTCTGATGCGGGTTCGAACAATGGCGGAGTAGAGACGCGCATGCTCGGATATGCTTTGTGACGCCCCACCTCTATACCCACGCTAACCAAGAACACTACGATGTAGTGCTGTCAATTAGCACGGAGAATAAGACTGTTGAGGAGCGACCATCCGTGTAACTTCTTTGTGCGAGCACCGATATGTCAGATAGAATAGAATGCATATCTTTTAAGGAGGAAATCCGACATACCGATACAAACACAAAGCTATCACACGGTGGCTATATATAATCTTCGGAAACAAATATAGAAATAAACGTAACATAAATCAGTCACAGACAATTCATATCACAAAGGTGGAAATAGATATGAATATAACACATGAAAGTGTACATCAGAGTAGTGGACAAATAAGATCCACAATAACACAAATGAATGGATACAAGTGCAAGATAATAGAATATGTATACATCAAGGAGTCTAATCTCAAATGTATACAAACAAAAACTACTAAACTAGAGTAGTTAGCCAAAAGTCAGATGATGGCTCCAGATAGGAAGTCATGAGGAAGCACCTGTAAAATCTCAGTCTGACCCGAGTATTATTTAAGAAGAAAATAATAAACGGATCAGTCTAGCTATAATTATCAGATAAAATGAGATAGAATATGAGATATGACAATAGAACGTATTATAACAAAAAGGTGTCATACTATGATAAGTATACATTAGAAATCCCACAAAAGTCATACTATATCTCAATAATCTCAAAATGGAGAAAAGAATGTCATATTCTTAATTTAATTCACCAAGCCACAATAAAATGACATACTCATCAATGTCAATGGTAAAAGCTGGTGAAACATAAAATTCCAGAAATCAATAATTAGAAATCCAGAAATCACAATAAAAGAGGATGGCCAATCCTATAAAAATGAGCCGGAGCTCCTCCTGACTGGGTATAGTCCCCCATTGCGGACTTTGAGCCGAAGCTCCTCCTGATGAGCCGAAGCTCCACCTGACTGGGTATAGTCCCCCATTGCGGACTTTGAGCCGAAGCTCCTCCTGATTGAGCCGAAGCTCCTCCTGACTGGGTATAGTCCCCCATTGCGGACTTTGAGCCGAAGCTCCTCCTGATTGAGCCGAAGCTCCTCCTGACTGGGTATAGTCCCCCATTGCGGACTTTGAGCCGAAGCTCCTCCTGATTGAGTCGAAGCTCAATAAAATGAAGTACAGTCCTTCACATGGACAAAGAGACATCGCTCAATCGCTAGTCTAAATCACAAGAATGATCATCATGACCATAAGGAAGTGTCGATTACACTAAGCTAGTAAATATAAGAGTTTAGCTTCATGTCCCATAACCACTTGCTTAACTCAAATATTTACGAACAAATTGTAGATCTGCACTAGGAAATTGTCACAAGAGTTTCAATATGGGTGAATCGAAATCACACCAATGAGGTATAGACTAACCTTGAAGATAAAGAGATATGTGTGAATCGAAATCACACAAATGGTGTCTAGTCTAACCTCGCAAACAAAGAGACATCGCACAATCGCTAGTCTAAATCACAAGAATGATCATCATGATCATAAGGAAGTGTCGATTACATTAAGCTAGTAAATATAAGAGTTTAGCTTCATGTCCCATAACCACTTGCTTAACTCAAATATTTACGAACAAATTGTAGATCTGCACTAGAAAATTGTCACAAGAGATTCAATCGAACAAGTCCATAAATTAACCGACGAAGTAAACGCAAGCGTTTCATACCACTTGTTTTGCTAAGCCGTTTAATTATATTTTCTCATACGAATGAGGTAAAGGTTTGTATATACTAGTAGATTGGAAAACAGTTTTATAAACGAGTTTGATATTGAAAATAGAGTTGAAATCCTTTTGATGAAAGAGTTTTGATATTTACTACTAGTATTGAAACCTTTATATTTTTAAAGTGACAAGTCATAGAAGTGATTGTAGAAACAATCAATTATAAAAGTTCACATTCGAAGACGTGAATAAAATCCAAAGAAATCAATTCCCAAAACCATCAAAGTAAGAAGTTCGGTTGAATGGTTTTCGGATAAGATTGCCTACGCAGAGTTATACGGGGTTCGACCTGCCCGGTCAGGTCGCGGGGGTCCAGGGGCAGCGCCCACGGCGGGGTGCGGGGTAGCGCCCCGTCAAAACGGTACGACCTAGTGAAGACAAAATAAGGTCTAACGACCTCAGGGAGATAGGGTCGAGCGACCTAACGAGGTACTATCCCGAAAGAGGAGTCATCCAAGTCTTAAGAAATGATTACAACAAATAGGAGACAACACGAATTGATTAAAGTTGGAAATTCAAGCACAATAGGGAAACAGGCAAAAGACTGTAGATTCAGACGTCTGAAATAGGTGGTTCAGACGTCTGAATCTGGAAAACTAGAAGTTTTCCAGAACGTAATTCAGACGTCTGAACCAAATGTTTCAGACGTCTGAAATAGACGTTTTTAGCCTATTTCTTTTCTGTTTGAAATTGAGCCAAATCAGACGTCTGAAGCCTTTGATTCAGACATCTGAATCTGGGAATGTAAATTTTCCCACTAATATTCAGACGTCTGAAATACAGATTCAGACGTCTGAAACTGTATTTCAGAGCGTTTCCTGAACCTCGACCAAAAATGGCCAAATGAATATCGGAAGCGATCGGGCGAGCAAATGACGACTAAGGATTTACGCCACGCGACAACCCAGCCTTAACGGCTCTTCGATACGCCTCGAATATCAATATCCAAATATCCACAATAGGATTTTCATAGATTTTGATTTCAAAACACCAAAAATTGGAATATACACCAAATCAATCCAAACCAAAATCAGTTGCACAAGAATAAGTGTTAGGAATTCATACCTAACAATCGAAGATAATTAAAGACTAAGATGTGAGATAAAAATCTCACCTTTGAACCCAAACAAATGAAGAAGAAGCTTGAAAGCAAAGGGAGAATCAACCACTCTTCAACACAACCCAAATGAGCTTGAATCTATGCTCAAAAGAGAAACATTTCCTAAATTAGGTTTAGGGAATTTTCAGAAATTGAAAGGAGAACGGGTTGGAGAAGATGAAGAGAAAGCTTACCAATGGGTTCTCTTTGAATTTGGAGCAAGAAGAAGGATTTGCAAATGAACTAGGGCTTAGGAATTTCCATTTCCAATCTTTTCCCCCATTTTTGATGAAGCTTGAGTATTAGGAATAAGAAGTGAAGTAATGAAGAGGAGAGGGGGTTGGAACTGAGTTAGTAAGTGATTAATGGGTTCAGCCCAAACCAAAGCCCAAAGTGAAAAGTGGCAAAATTCTCCTAACTCCAAACATATCGAAGCTTACACTCTAAAAGATCGCAAACGACATTTTGAACTCAATGGAGGTGGTCTCGAGTCCCAATTCGACTGTTTGCAAAAAGTAGCTTTTCGGACCAAAATCCGACGAACGACGAAATATTTAAATAAAATATTTAAATATGAAATCGATAAATATGCGGGTTGTTACAGACTCCCCTCCTTAAAGAAATTGCGTCCTCACAATACTTAAGAAGAAAATAAATAGTAACAACCATAAAAGCATATCAATACAAAAGAAAATTTGAAATGAGAAGTTCACCAAAAAGAGCATGAAAGAGAAAACCCGGACGAGTTCGCTCAATGAATTCTCTAGATTTCCCAAAAGCAGTCCTTGGGACTTGAGAACCATAGAACTTTCACAAGAAGAACATCTTTATTTCGAAGGCGCTCAACCTCCAAAGTAATGATGCGAATAAAATGTTGCTCAAAAGACAAATAGGCGAAACTTCAATTTCCACAATAACACCAAGCTCAAGAATAAAAATCGGAAATCTTGAGGCATTTCCGTAGAAGAAAGACGTAAGAAAACGTCGTGAATAATAGAAAATGGAGCCGGTGCAACGGCGTAGTACAAAAACGGTACGCCAGAGAAACGAGAAACTCGAATAATTTGGAACAACGGCGTAGTACAATAACGGTACGCCAGATGAACCAAAGCTCAAATAATTCAGAACATCAACGTAGCGCAAACGGTACGTCAAATGAACCGAACACCATAAAAGAACATCGGACGCTAATCCAGAAAAGAAATGAGATGAAGCTCAATAGGACGAAGTATATCGAAACGTCCGATGAACTTGGCATTCCATACGGACATCATCAAAGAAATAACCACTTGTTGCTTACGACAAAGTGGATTGGCATCATGATTCCCCTTCCGGGAGTATAAAGAATTCAAGACCATAAGATGTAAGGAACTCGAGCCAACATGAAGTTCCTTATGGGAAAATAAATATTCCAAAGATTTATGATCGGGGTAGAGAACAAATTTCTCACCCAAAAGTGATGATGCCAAACTCTAAAAGCAAAAACAATAGCCGCGAGCACTAGATCATGAGTGGCATACCTAGTCTCGATAGGCTATAACTATAGAGTAGAATAAATGATAGCGCGTTCTCTTTTGCAAGTGAACGACATCAAAACCAATACGATTAGCATTGGTACAAAAGAGAAAATCTTGGTTCCCTTCGGGAATCACAAGAATAAAAGTAGCGGAAAAGAATTCTTTCAAATAATCTTCTTTACCGAAAAGCTAAAATTTTCAAAATTACCTTTATCTTTATGTAATAATCTTTCTAGAGAAAATTTGCATTTTACAAGTCAATATATCGTGTCTGATTGTCTCATCAAAGCGTTTAGGAAATTCCTATCGATAACGTTGATCAAGCGCATCGACCAAAATTCTTAAAGCACTCAATGGGCAATACAATCACAAAATCATCTTCAAGATAATAAACATGTTTCTTAAAAACTTTTTAAGAATATTCTTTGTTTGCTTAAAGAACAAAAATCTAATTGTATTTATAAATAAATCTTATGAAAAAGATTTGCAAAAATTTTAAATTGCTATTTTCACCCCAAATCAATGAATATAAGAATGATCTCATCGAAATATTCATAGAATACTCGATTTACAAAAATGGATGAAATAACTGGATAAACTGAATGAAATATCAAGTCATTCATAAGAATCATAACGAGTGCGGAATGCGGTAAATGGATAACTCCCGCAACTCGTAGAAAATGAAAATCGGTGGCAAGGTCGAACTAAAAAGACCTTAACCTCACTCAAAAGATTTCTTAGGCGATAATCCTAAGTCAAGCTCAAAAATACCGAAAAATTCTCAAACTTCATGAATGAGAAAAACAATGCTTTCCTCATCATGAGGGCTTAAAGAATAAAAATTGATGCCACCAAAAATTTGAAATTGGAATCACAAAGAAAAAAATAGCAATCTGCCTAACAGATTGAAAATGTCAAAAATGAATAGTCCACTCGAAACAAAGGATATGGTTTCATAATAATTAAGCCAATCCTTACAAAAGCCAATTCCGAAGCATAAGGAAAAAAAAATCGGCTTGGAAAGAAAAATCACATAGAATAATTTTGACAACAATAAAAAGCAAATTGAGTGTTGCGGATCCACCAACCGGTTTCGCAATCCTCAAAGAAGTCAACAAGCCCAAGAAATTGTTTAAAGAAAAAGAATCACAAGTTCTTTTGATATAAAAATAATGAGATGAAACTCATATCAAAAAGAACTGGAATAAGTTAATCACAAAATAAATGTCACCAAGGATAGAATGGATACCTTGACCAAGAGAAGAGTTGCTAGGGACTTGCAGCTTTCCTTCTCTCTTGCTGAGACATTTGGGACACGAAGATATATAATGGTCCGCACTTTTACAATAGCGGCAAGAAATAGGCCTTGGACACTTATTTATATGATGGTCCTTAGAGCCACAATTGTAGCATTCTCCACGATTAAGGATGGGAGTCTTTGCTATAGAAGTCACTTGTTTCACCCTCTTGTTTGGATTAGGACTTTCGAATTTAATAAAAGGATGCCTCTTCTAGTTGTTGTTGAAGTTCGGTTTGGCACTCCTAACTTCAACATCACTCTCTCTATCTGCCTCTTCGAGACGAAGAGCGATATCAATAAGCTGATCAAAAGAAACCTCGAGTTTCAGGAGTAATGACTTCTTAAGATTCTTATTCAAGCCATAAACAAATCTCTGGTTCTTCTTCAACGGGGTGTTAATGTATTCAACCCCGTATTTGGAAAGAGATTCGAAAGATGCGACGTAGTCCGTCACAGAAGATTCACCTTGAACAAGGTCGATAAAACGCCGGGCCAAGGTTACTTTTTCAACCTCCGGTACAAATTTCAATTCGAATCTTTCCCGGAATTGCTCCCAAGTGAGATCCGCTTCAACGATTTCAGAAATAAGAAGCTCATACCAATCCAATGCTCTTTCTTGGAGCATGCTAGAAGCCACTTGGACTCGGTGGCGATCAACAAGATTCATGCGAGAAAAGATGCGATCGCATGATCTAAGCCAAGCTTGAATTTCAATAACACTCTCGGATCCCTTGAATGGCCTTCCACCCAAATCGGTATAGTCTCTGCACAAGCGTGCAAATCCAGATCTAGGATGAGTTGGCTCTGGAACGGGTCCGATAGCTTGAGCATTCTTAACAAGATCTAGAAGCTGCTGGGCAGACATAAATACTCCCTCCTGAGGAGTAGCACTGGATTGACCGACGTTGGTACGGCCAGATCTAACCATTTCTTTTCTTTAAGAAAGAAAGAAAAGAGAAAAAGGTTAATCTCAAAATGAATATCAAACAAACTTGATTGATAAAACAAGGAATCATAAAAAGAAAATAGGATAGAACGGTACGAAGACACGAATAAAATCCTAAGGCACAACTCCTAAGAAAGACTTAGGACATGATCCTTGCTAGATAATTCTACATTGTTCCGAAGTTTGGCTCTGATACCAAGCTGTGACGCCCCACCTCTATACCCACGCTAACCAAGAACACTACGATGTAGTGCTGTCAATTAGCACGGAGAATAAGACTGTTGAGGAGCGACCATCCGTGTAACTTCTTTGTGCGAGCACCGATATGTCAGATAGAATAGAATGCATATCTTTTAAGGAGGAAATCCGACATACCGATACAAACACAAAGCTATCACACGGTGGCTATATATAATCTTCGGAAACAAATATAGAAATAAACGTAACATAAATCAGTCACAGACAATTCATATCACAAAGGCGGAAATAGATATGAGTATAACACATGAAAGTGTACATCAGAGTAGTGGACAAATAAGATCCACAATAACACAAATGAATGGATACAAGTGCAAGATAATAGAATATGTATACATCAAGGAGTCTAATCTCAAATGTATACAAACAAAAACTACTAAACTAGAGTAGTTAGCCAAAAGTCAGATGATGGCTCCAGATAGGAAGTCATGAGGAAGCACCTGTAAAATCTCAGTCTGACCCGAGTATTATTTAAGAAGAAAATAATAAACGGATCAGTCTAGCTATAATTATCAGATAAAATGAGATAGAATATGAGATATGACAATAGAACGTATTATAACAAAAAGGTGTCATACTATGATAAGTATACATTAGAAATCCCACAAAAGTCATACTATATCTCAATAATCTCAAAACAGAGAAAAGAATGTCATATTCTTAATTTAATTCACCAAGCCACAATAAAATGACATACTCATCAATGTCAATGGTAAAAGCTGGTGAAACATAAAATTCCAGAAATCAATAATTAGAAATCCAGAAATCACAATAAAAGAGGATGGCCAATCCTATAAAAATGAGCCGGAGCTCCTCCTGACTGGGTATAGTCCCCCATTGCGGACTTTGAGCCGAAGCTCCTCCTGATGAGCCGAAGCTCCACCTAACTGGGTATAGTCCCCCATTGCGGACTTTGAGCCGAAGCTCCTCCTGATTGAGCCGAAGCTCCTCCTGACTGGGTATAGTCCCCCATTGCGGACTTTGAGCCGAAGCTCCTCCTGATTGAGCCGAAGCTCCTCCTGACTGGGTATAGTCCCCCATTGCGGACTTTGAGCCGAAGCTCCTCCTGATTGAGTCGAAGCTCAATAAAATGAAGTACAGTCCTTCACATGGACAAAGAGACATCGCTCAATCACTAGTCTAAATCACAAGAATGATCATCATGACCATAAGGAAGTGTCGATTACACTAAGCTAGTAAATATAAGAGTTTAGCTTCATGTCCCATAACCACTTGCTTAACTCAAATATTTACGAACAAATTGTAGATCTGCACTAGGAAATTGTCACAAGAGTTTCAATATGGGTGAATCGAAATCACACCAATGAGGTATAGACTAACCTTGAAGATAAAGAGATATGTGTGAATCGAAATCACACAAATGGTGTCTAGTCTAACCTCGCAAACAAAGAGACATCGCACAATCGCTAGTCTAAATCACAAGAATGATCATCATGATCATAAGAAAGTGTCGATTACATTAAGCTAGTAAATATAAGAGTTTAGCTTCATGTCCCATAACCACTTGCTTAACTCAAATATTTACGAACAAATTGTAGATCTGCACTAGAAAATTGTCACAAGAGATTCAATCGAACAAGTCCATAAATTAACCGACGAAGTAAACGCAAGCGTTTCATACCACTTGTTTTGCTAAGCCGTTTAATTATATTTTCTCATACGAATGAGGTAAAGGTTTGTATATACTAGTAGATTGGAAAACGGTTTTATAAACGAGTTTGATATTGAAAATAGAGTTGAAATCCTTTTGATGAAAGAGTTTTGATATTTACTACTAGTATTGAAACCTTTATATTTTTAAAGTGACAAGTCATAGAAGTGATTGTAGAAACAATCAATTATAAAAGTTCACATTCGAAGACGTGAATAAAATCCAAAGAAATCAATTCCCAAAACCATCAAAGTAAGAAGTTCGGTTGAATGGTTTTCGGATAAGATTGCCTACGCAGAGTTATACGGGGTTCGACCTGCCCGGTCAGGTCGCGGGGGTCCAGGGGCAGCGCCCACGGCGGGGTGCGGGGTAGCGCCCCGTCAAAACGGTACGACCTAGTGAAGACAAAATAAGGTCTAACGACCTCAGGGAGATAGGGTCGAGCGACCTAACGAGGTACTATCCCGAAAGAGGAGTCATCCAAGTCTTAAGAAATGATTACAACAAATAGGAGACAACACGAATTGATTAAAGTTGGAAATTCAAGCACAATAGGGCAACAGGCAAAAGACTGTAGATTCAGACGTCTGAAATAGGTGGTTCAGACGTCTGAATCTGGAAAACTAGAAGTTTTCCAGAACGTAATTCAGACGTCTGAACCAAATGTTTCAGACGTCTGAAATAGACGTTTTTAGCCTATTTCTTTTCTGTTTGAAATTGAGCCAAATCAGACGTCTGAAGCCTTTGATTCAGACATCTGAATCTGGGAATGTAAATTTTCCCACTAATATTCAGACGTCTGAAATACAGATTCAGACGTCTGAAACTGTATTTCAGAGCGTTTCCTGAACCTCGACCAAAAATGGCCAAATGAATATCGGAAGCGATCGGGCGAGCAAATGACGACTAAGGATTTACGCCACGCGACAACCCAGCCTTAACGGCTCTTCGATACGCCTCGAATATCAATATCCAAATATCCACAATAGGATTTTCATAGATTTTGATTTCAAAACACCAAAAATTGGAATATACACCAAATCAATCCAAACCAAAATCAGTTGCACAAGAATAAGTGTTAGGAATTCATACCTAACAATCGAAGATAATTAAAGACTAAGATGTGAGATAAAAATCTCACCTTTGAACCCAAACAAATGAAGAAGAAGCTTGAAAGCAAAGGGAGAATCAACCACTCTTCAACACAACCCAAATGAGCTTGAATCTATGCTCAAAAGAGAAACATTTCCTAAATTAGGTTTAGGGAATTTTCAGAAATTGAAAGGAGAACGGGTTGGAGAAGATGAAGAGAAAGCTTACCAATGGGTTCTCTTTGAATTTGGAGCAAGAAGAAGGATTTGCAAATGAACTAGGGCTTAGGAATTTCCATTTCCAATCTTTTCCCCCATTTTTGATGAAGCTTGAGTATTAGGAATAAGAAGTGAAGTAATGAAGAGGAGAGGGGGTTGGAACTGAGTTAGTAAGTGATTAATGGGTTCAGCCCAAACCAAAGCCCAAAGTGAAAAGTGGCAAAATTCTCCTAACTCCAAACATATCGAAGCTTACACTCAAAAAGATTGCAAACGACATTTTGAACTCAATGGAGGTGGTCTCGAGTTCCAATTCGACTGTTTGCAAAAAGTAGCTTTTCGGACCAAAATCCGACGAACGACGAAATATTTAAATAAAATATTTAAATATGAAATCGATAAATATGCGGGTTGTTACATGCTTGGATAGGAGGACTGCGGCTTACGGTTGCACAGCCAGAGGTGGATCGGCGATTTGGAGTTCGGGCTACGCTGGGCGGAGAGTGGTTGCGTGGGATATAGGCTTGGAGGCGTGGGTGGAAAGCATGTCAATGGAGGCAGTTGCTCGGTCAGGGGAAGAGTGAGAAAGGCGGAGGAGAGGATGAGGACGAGGGTAGTGGGTGGCTTTCACGGTGGAGGGGAATTGAAGCGGTGGCTGAGAGTGGAGGAGGGCTCTGGACAAATGGGGATGTGGCCAGTGGAGGAGGCGGGTTCGGGTGGAACAGCTTGGCCCGGGTTGATGGATTGTGGGTGTAGGCACGGTTGGCTGGGAGGGTGATGAGTGGTTGAGTGGAAGGTGCGTGCTTGGTGATGAAGATTTTTTTTTTGGCCATGGAATATAAAACGTAGGGTAACAGAGGGTCACAACTTTATGTTGAAAATAGTAATTGCATGTTATTTCAAAGAAAACGAACGGTGGGATATCGAGAGGCAACACGCAAATTCAGGAGGCAATAATGACAGATGACCGTTGGCTCACCCAGAGGGTTATGAAAGGATAGGGAACTCAAAAGCACAAATACGGAACCGATACGGTTAACCGTTTTACGGATTCCGCATCGAACCGGACACCAAATCGTATAAATAAATATACTGCGAAGATCAGCACGACGAGACGGTCAAAACGATATATAGATATCAGGGGTACGATCATCCGATAAAAATCGATATCGGTACCAGAATACTGCTATTTTGCAGAAAATAAGAACGACGGAGCAGTAGATGTCCAAATTTTGAAAAACGACAAACTGACATCTTGCTCAGAAGATGGTTTAGAATTTTTCTATGTAAAAATATTTTGGTTTTGAAAACATTTTATTTTCAACGCTTTTTAACTGATTAAATTGAAGTGAATTTACGCGCAAAATAAACTTTCATATTTTCGGACGAAAATTTACCAGTTGCTATGTTTAACTAGACGTATTCCAAATATTAAATTTTTTATTTCAAAATTTTATCGTTAAAATTTCACAAAATTTTAACTAATTGCGTTATTAAAACGGTTAAAATTTACGGGTCGTTACATTCTCCCCCACTCAAAACTTTTCGTCCCCGAAAAGGAACGAGGCAGGAAAATAGAAACAACCAGAAAGAAAAACAGATTTGAAATACAAAATAACGATTAATTTAAACCATATAAATTCAAATTTTAATTAATTGATATTCAATAATTGATTTAATCCATTTGATTTCACTAAAATCAATCTCAACTATTCTAAATTCATTATTTTATTATCCAATTTTCTTCAATTTACAAATTCTAAAACCATAAATTTGAATAGTCTTTTATTATAATCATATTTTCTTCAACAATTTTAAATTCTTCTTTATTCCAAATTATTGTTAAATTTATTCTACTTAATATATCTAATCACATATATTTAACCCATATAAATTAATTTAAACCATAATAGTTTCGATTTAAATTAATTTATATTTACTAATTGCTTTTAAATTCAAGTGTTTTCATAAGTTGATCAAATTTCGATTTATTAATTCTTTCAAACAAATCTATTTCATTATTAACTGAGTTTACTAATTATCCTATCTAACTCTATTAACATCGTTATAATCAGAATTTAGTGTATAACATTTATTATAAACACTCAAATTTTATTTATAAATTCAATTTATCTTATATATTGTCCAATTACATATTCAACTTCTGAATGATTTAGGTAAGTTGTATTAGAATGTAGTTGAACGATATACAAATAAAATTTCCCAATTCAATTATTCAAGTTTAAATATTTATTCCAAATTTTGTTTTATTTATAATTAAAATCATCCTTTAACAACATTTAAGAATTAGATTTTCGATTAACTTTAAACAATTTAGAGTTATATAACATATATTTATATCAATCAAATTAAATTTTAAAATAAGATACTTATATATATATAAATCAAATTATACTGAAGAAATTCAAATCAAAATATTTTTTTTTAAAACAAAACCGTAGCAAAGCTACAGAATAGTATCTCCACTTCGAAACTCGAAAATGAATGTCGATGATGCGGCCGCCATCACCGAAATTATTTTCCAGCGACAAAAGAGAAGAGCTTTGATTTCAACATTTTAAAATTCTTTGGAAACGATTTCTATTCGAAAATACTTCCAATAATATATACTTTAAAATTTTAAAACCAAAGTTCAAAATCACCAGAAACTAATAAATTCTCAAATTTCTGAATTAAATTCATTTCAAATTCCAATCAATTTATAACCAAGTTTATAAATTCATTTATTTATATTATGCAATAGTCAATGGTTTACAAAACAATAAATGAAAATCAAATATTATTATTTCAGACAACAAATTCATTAACAATTTAATTTCAGAAAACATATATTTATATATAATATAATCATTCAAAACTATTTTGTTTATCAAATTTGAAACAACATTTTTAATATAAATTTAGAAATATATTTCTTTGCTCGACGATACAGGAATGGGTTTTCAAAATAAGGATAGGGATTCAAATTTTGTTGACTCAAATCAAAGAAAATTTTGATTCGAAAATAAGTTTGAAACAGAAGATAAGATAATTCAATTACCACAATTGGGATATGGATGAGTTTATTTAATTCACGGGCAACCTTAACCGGGTCGTCCGTAACTTCAAGATTAAGATCGATGCTGAATTCCGAGGTAAATCAACACTCGATATCAAGAGATGGAATTCAGGTATAGCCTGAAATAGATAGCATCGTAAACCGAGGATACAGAAATGTCCGGTAAATCAATGCCTATTATAAAGGAGTTTCACCCCTTTACAAATCATTCGAAGTTTGGCAAGACCGCCGATTCATTATAAGGGTCATTCGAAGTGGAGTTATGTGATGCTCCAGAATTTAAAGGAGACGAATAGTGAGGGACACGAATGAATTTCGGAACTGAGGGGAACGTTCCAAAATTCAAAGGAATTGAGTCAAAGGAAGAGATTGAAACTCGAATGAGAGTGATTCTGTAAATACATTTACCCTATATGTTAAGTTTTGCCTAGAGCTACCAAAGCTCTGATACCAACTGTAACGACCCGCCATTTTGGACCATTCGCATCCATTATAAGTGTATAGGTAGACACTCATGCCAGAGTTGAATTGCTCAAAATACCGCGTTGTTAATTTAAATTTGGCAAAACTGAACATATATAGTAAATAAATAATCACAGATCACAGACACAGAGTAATAAGTGCAGCGGAAATAAAAAGAGATAGTAGTTCATGAAGCTACTATATGAATATATAAGATACATCAGAGCTTACAACAGAAGAGTAATACGATACATCAGAGTTAAACCAGATACAATGGAAGAGTAACACGATACATCAGATACAATCAGAATACATCACTGGAATCATCGAATACTGAAAGCAGAATAGATGGCTGGATCTTCAAGCAAAGCTCCAACTTCAAAGGTGAGCATCGAATACTGGTACACTCAGTCTGACCCGAGCGTAAAGCAAAAACACAAGACACTCGAGTCAGGATTAACATTCTTATATTAATAAATCCAACTCAAGTGAAATAGCAATTGAAATACAAGTAACTCAAAGGATGTTTGGAATAACCATCCTTCAAGGATCCGTCAAACTATCTACTATGTAGTAATGTACGATAAGTAGATAATGTCAATCAGTAATAATAAAGATATCAAAATACAGTTAAGTCATGGCCCATTCCACCCTTAACACATTTTTATTCCCAAAAGCATATACAAGACCGTAGTTTCCCCAAAACCGGAAGTCACCAGAGGGCAATCCATATACTAAAGGTACAAATCAAAATCGTAGTGGTCGCGTATAAATGGAATACAAGTATGACAAGGCACATGAGGCTATACCCAAGGTAGTGATACTACCGTTCGTCTGATCCGGACTGGTGAGAACGCAACGCCGCAGCGCCCGCAACACCGTGAAACAACACTCCCAAAATCAAGGGTGCACCAATCGACAACAAGTATAAGTAGTTCGAAGAAGTGTGTCCACTTGAGGTATCAATCCTCCATTGGCCCGGCACAGCTCCTGTTTTAGTCATTTCCAATTTGACACAAGTGTCAAGGCTATCCATCATCGTTCTCTTTCTTCAGTCAACACGTACACCATTCCAACCACTTCATTCTGGATCATCACTCCGCGTATAGTTATTAAAGTGGTTTTCGGTTTAGATAGAGAGTATATCCATAACCGAATTCCGGTCTCTTTAATAACTTTCGTAATTATTACACCGATTGGTCATTTATTTATTCAAAACCAACTCAATTTCAATTTCAATTCGCAAATCAACATTTCGTTTGTCTTTCTAAACCAATTTCCAAAATTTACGTTTCAAAACTTCCAAATTACCATTTCAAAATCTTATAATACAATTTCTATTTCTATTTAAAACAATTCAAATATTGATTCAAATTCGTATATAAGTTTCATTCCGAAATCATTTAAATTAATTTAACATTCAAATCAATTTAAATCCATTTGTCAATTTCATTCAATGTTCGTTAAGTAAATTTTCATTTAAACAATTTCTGTTTAATTTCCAATTCATTTAATCCATTATTTAAATTCAACTTCATTAAATCAAAACTTACAATTTTGAATTAAACTAAATTCGTCAAACCAAATTCTTTAAATTTCAAGTCTTATATTAATTCCAAAAAATATCACATTTTCATTTCTTGTTAAAGAAATTCAATTTCACTTATTTACTTTCTTAATAATTTTCCAAAACTTACTTAAACAAGAAAACTCAATTTCAATTATTTACAAAGTAAAATTCACTTATTCAAAAGTTCAATTTTCTCTTATTACAGAATTCAATTCAATTTAATCATTAAATAATTCAATCTTATTAATTATTAAATAATTCAAAACTTAATTTTTAAATAATTTCAAAGTTTAATAATTTCAAACTAAATTATAATTTCCATCTTAATTATAATCTCAAACTTAATTATTAAATCATTTCAAAGTTTAATAATTTCGAACTTAATTATAATTCCAAACTTAATTCAATCATTTCTCAAATTTAAACAATATTCATTCATCAATTACATTGTTAATATTCTGTTTCAGATTATTAATTATTAACATTTTCCTTCCATTAAAAATTCAAATTTCAACTTCATTTCAAAACCATATTATTTTATTCAAATAAAATCTTCGTTTTATTTTCAAATCAAATTATTGACCAATCGGGTTTTATTTAATTTTCTATCCTAGGTCAAAGTTCAATTTGGGTGTTTATCATTTCAACCCGATTCCAATTCAATTCAAAATCAAAATATAACAAAGGGAACTTGCAGTGTGATAAACTGGGATGGTGTCAAAGTAAATAAACAAGAAATAACAACAAACAATGACAATCCAATAATAAATTCAAATAATCCCGAAATAACCGTATTAATTCGCATTGTTATTTGTACGAATTAATAAAATTATTTCTAGAATCTACACTATCATTTCATGTAGATTAAAGATTATAACATTACGGTTTTTCACTTGTCATCTATTTACAATTTCATACATCATCAATTTAACAACATACATTCAGTGGTTCAAAGTATAATTAAACAAATCCTACGTGTCAATAAATTCAACAGTTAAAGGGGTCATATTATACAAATGTCAGTTAATCAAATTTAACATTTAATTATCCTATATCAAGTTCAATTTCATACTATTTATCATTTTAACATTAACAATTTTAACGTCCAATATAACATCAACAATCAATCAATTATCAGCCAAACTGTATTATCATTGCATAAATAATTAACAGATAATAGTGTCAGATGTCACAGGTGAACTGATACAGGTAATAGCATATATAACAGTGTAATTTACTAACAGCAGTATATTTCAATTGTCGTTTCAATTGAAATCAAATTTAATAAATAAAAGAACGTTAATTGTGAGTGAGTGCTCACCTTTCGAGGCTAGAGGGGATAGACAACGAAGTGGAGTTACACAATGCAAGCACGAATCCAAAACGACAAAGTTGGCACGAATTCAACGGTCAGAGCTGATAACAAGAATCGATGGAACACATTAGAACGAGATCGATGAAGATAATTGGTATGAGTGAACTTGTATATAACTATATAACCATATATATAAAGTCATATTCTACATTTAAACACATATTAAATTAAACCCATATATATTTCAAAAATCGTTGGCTTAAGTTGAACCCATATAAATCGAACATATATATGTACCTTATACATTTGAATTCAATGCTTAGTTAAAAAAATAGATATATAGAAAAAAAAATTTTTTTTTAAATCTATATATATGGATACTAAATTACTCACAGCCAACCAACAACAAACCTATATATACTATGACAAAATGTTTGTATACAAACTGAGACAGCATTTTTTTTATATCTATGTATAATATAAAATATCCGTTAAACAACCTGAAATAAAAAAAACAAAATATATATATACCACTGACATATCTACACACTGACTTGACTCGTATATATGCAGACGTACGTAAGACATAAATGTATACAAAGATATACTCACTGACCTCATTACAATGCCTATATAATAAAATAAGAGTGGTGCATGCACCTTATAGCCTTTATAGGCCATAACTTCTGCAACCAACATACTTCAAAGAACGCAGTAAACTGTAACTTTTGTGGCTCATATATTCATAATAAAATTTGAAATAAATGTTTATATATACTGTAAGCAAGAATAAGAACTAATATCCTATATATACTTTAATATATATATGTATACTATAACTTTATAACTTCTATATACAGACTTTTGGTTTTATTAGAAATCGATAAAGCATCACGTAAGATATTTAATATAACCTTTTATACCGGAAACCTGACATATTATTATCCCAAAGTCTATTTTAATGCAACATAATATTTCTTTTATAATATACCTTATATTATTAATACTTACATAAACTGTATAACTTATAATATATATAACAAAAAGAAAAATGTAACAAATAATACTATAAAGTCATATATGCCTGTAGGCAATCTATAAATAAGCTTACCGTTATTAATATAATATATAAGCCAACACTCTAAAACATAATACCCAGATTGTATACAAACATATATAACTTTATACCTATACAAGATTTTCCACCTATTATATACCAAATCAAATATACTAATGCAGACAACACTTAACAGTTATACTACCATACAACATTCGAACTTCATACAAAATATCCATACATATATAAACTACTAATTAGTATATAAACTAATATATATTATGATATATCTATACCTTGCCTTAAAACCAGAGAGAAAGAAGAACATGTTCGGCAATAGGAAAAGAAGTGGAGATTGGCTGGCTTGCGCACGTGGGTAGGAGTTCTGATGCGGGTTCGAACAATGGCGGAGTAGAGACGCGCATGCTCGGATATGCTTGGATAGGAGGACTGCGGCTTACGGTTGCACAGCCAGAGGTGGATCGGCGATTTGGAGTTCGGGCTACGCTGGGCGGAGAGTGGTTGCGTGGGATATAGGCTTGGAGGCATGGGTGGAAAGCATGTCAATGGAGGCAGTTGCTCGGTCAGGGGAAGAGTGAGAAAGGCGGAGGAGAGGATGAGGACGAGGGTAGTGGGTGGCTTTCACGGTGGAGGGGAATTGAAGTGGTGGCTGAGAGTGGAGGAGGGCGCTGGACAAATGGGGATGTGGCCAGTGGAGGAGGCGGGTTCGGGTGGAACAGCTTGGCCCGGGTTGATGGATTGTGGGTGTAGACACGGTTGGCTGGGAGGGTGATGAGTGGTTGAGTGGAAGGTGCGTGCTTGGTGATGAAGATTTTTTTTTTGGCCATGGAATATAAAACGTAGGGTAACAGAGGGTCACAACTTTATGTTGAAAATAGTAATTGCATGTTATTTCAAAGAAAACGAACGGTGGGATATCGAGAGGCAACACGCAAATTCAGGAGGCAATAATGACAGATGACCGTTGGCTCACCCAGAGGGTTATGAAAGGATAGGGAACTCAAAAGCACAAATACGGAACCGATACGGTTAACCGTTTTACGGATTCCGCATCGAACCGGACACCAAATCGTATAAATAAATATACTACGAAGATCAGCACGACGAGACGGTCAAAACGATATATAGATATCAGGGGTACGATCATCCGATAAAAATCGATATCGGTACCAGAATACTGCTATTTTGCAGAAAATAAGAACGACGGAGCAATAGATGTCCAAATTTTGAAAAACGACAAACTGACATCTTGCTCAGAAGATGGTTTAGAATTTTTCTATGTAAAAATATTTTGGTTTTGAAAACATTTTATTTTCAACGCTTTTTAACTAATTAAATTGAAGTGAATTTACGCGCGAAATAAACTTTCATATTTTCGGACGAAAATTTACCAGTTGCTATGTTTAACTAGACGTATTCCAAATATTAAATTTTTTATTTCAAAATTTTATCGTTAAAATTTCACAAAATTTTAACTAATTGCGTTATTAAAACGGTTAAAATTTACGGGTCGTTACATTATGTCAGCAGCTATATATATATTTTGATACGTATAATATATATCCAGAACTATATATAGGTTGTTAGTTTACATAAGTATACTTAATTTTAATATATATATATAGATATCTTAGATATATATAAAGTATATGTCAGTATTTGAAAGATGTATATATTCTGTGATTGGTATATATATAGGTTGCCTGTTGTGTTTAAAGGTGTTATAATATAAATGTTTGTATATGTATATTAGCTATATATATATACACATATGATCTGATGGGTTTTATTGTATGAGTCTATAATAGTTTACATATATAATATGCTGCTCACAGTATAACGTAGTATGATAGTATATATGAGTTACAGTATATATTATATAAGAAGATAGATTATATGTATAATGTATATATATATATATATATATATATGTTTGCGGTTTACAGTCTGTAGGTTACCTATATACTGTTTTGTTTATTGATTTCGAGTCTTATTATATCAAGTTGTGGTTTGATTTTAAGTATAATATACATGAGTCAACATGTTTAGTTTTAAACTATATATATTGATATTTCGAAAAAAAAATTGTTTTAAAGTTGAAACTAGATATTGATTTCTAAGTATACATATGTATATAAGAATTTTATTTTTCAAAAGTTGGATATGTATGCATAGTCAGATTTTTGGTTGTTGTTATAATGAAAGGTTAGTATGTATAAATGTTAGAGTAGTATATGACTTGTTTAAAGATATGTTTATTTTCTCTGTAATTTTGTAAATATAATAACTGTTGTGTGAAATCTGTAGTTATATATATATATATATATATAGGTTTATAATATATGTGAATATAAGTTTCTATAAGTTTATATATGACATGTTGAGTGTGCGTGTGTATATATTGATTACAATAAAGTATATATTTGAAATTAAAGAAATTTCTTCGTACTTTTGGTTGGGTGTATATATATTACAATAATGTAAGTTTATATTGGTTTTATTATATTGATTTTTTTTATAATATATGTATCTTTGATTTTGAATATTTGTGTTTGAAGAATAATGATTTTGAATTATAAATATTTTATTTTTATATTTATCTTAAATTTAAATATTGATTTTGTAATAATATATATATATATATATATTCAGTTTATATCAAATCTGATTTGATTTGTTTCCATTGATTCTGATTTATTAGCTTGTCCGTCAAACTTGAGTTCATCGTGCTTTACTTCGAAATTCGTGCTTGGATCTGTAACTCATTCCATTGTCTATTCTCTCTAGCATCGAAAGGTGAGCAGTCACTCACGATTAACATTCTTATATTTATTAGATCTGATTTCACTTGAAACGACAATTGAAATATGATGCTGTTAATTATTTGCCATATATATATGCCATTATCTATATTTGTTCACCTGTGATATATGACATTATATCCTGTTATTTATATTAAATTTATCACTGATGATATATGCCTGTTGTTATATGCTATATTTTTTTTCATATATGTTTTCACTCTGCAAGTTCCCTAGTAGTATAGAATTCCATATGGGTTGAAATAATACATACCCAAACGATCTTGTAGAATAGGAGAAAATCGTTATGGGTTGAAATGATAAACCCAAGCGATTTTCATTGACTTTGAATTTAGGATTGCGGGTTGAAATGATATATACCCGTAGATAATTAAATTGCGGATTGAAATGATAAATATTCGTATCACTTGACCATAGGATAGAGAATTATATACAGACACCGTTGGTCTATATATTTTGAAAATGATTTCCAAGGTTTTGAAAGGAAATATATGGAATTATAAATTTAATATTTTCTTATAATTTTATTTTCTGAAATATATATATATAAGTTTTAATTTAATAAAATTTGACTTAATTAGTATAGTAATATTTTAAAATAGATTTATAACTTTAATAATAAAGGTTGGAACGATAAATTAATGTTGGCTTGGAATTTAAATTGGTTAATAATTGTAACGACCCGATATTTTGGACCATTCGCATCCATTATAAGTGCATAGGTAGACACACATGCCGGAATTGAATTGCTCAAAATACCGCGTTGTTAATTTAAAATTTGGCAAAACTCAGCATATGAAGTAAATGATTCAATCACAGAATCACAGACACAGAGTAATACAATAATACGCAGCGGAATAGATAAAATAGTAGTTCATGAAGCTACTATATAAACATCAGAGTTAGAAATAAAATACAACAGAATATCTCAAATACATTGAAGTCTTCAGTATAGCAGATGACTTTTCTGAACAAATCAACTAGAAGAGCTGAAAGCTGAGGCGATAGTTGGATCTCCAAAGGAAGCTCCAAACTCCAAAGGTGAGTCTCAAATGCTGTATCACTCGGTCTGACCCGAGCGTAAAGCAAAACACAAAACACTCGAGTCAGGATTAACATTCTTATATCAATAAATCCAACTCAAGTGAAATATCAACTGAAATACAAGTAACTTAAAGGATGTTTGGGATAACCATCCTCTAAGGATCTGTAGAACTATCTACAAGGTGGGGATATACACTATGACACCTTGGTCATTTTAAATTTATTTACTTCAAAATCACAATATCATTTTCATTCAATATATCTATTTTCCAAAATAGTGTATGTTCATTAAATAATTTATAAAGTAAAGTATTTATAATTTCCTCAAGCCTCACAAATCGATTCAAATTAACTCAAATTCAAATTTACTCAAAGCTCAATACATAAATTCAATTCAGTTCTAAATATCCCATTTAAATTTTCAATATATTTCAAAGCTTTAATATTCAACATTTCAAAGTTAAATTTAACAGTTTCATATAGCACTTGATTTAACTCTTGATTTAACTCTATTATTATTTAATCAGGGAATATTCACTTAATAAATTCAATATCATTTAACTAGCCTTAAATTACATTTTTACTAAATATTTCCTTAAACTTTATTTAAACAAGAAATATTCATTAGATTACTTATAAATCAAACTCAAGTTATAAATCATATCTTACATCTCAATTTCAATAAGTTTCAAATCAGTTTAATTAAATAAAATTCTTTATTGAATACAATTTCAACTAAATTCAAATTATCTTTCTAAACTTAACTCATTCAAATTATTACCAAAATCTATTTTGAAATATAATTTAAATACTCAACATATTATATGTATTTAAATCAATCATTCCCAATTATATATAATAATTTAAGGCTCAACACTTATTAAAACCATATATTTCTTTCCAAAACCATAGAATTCATTTTTAAAATATTTATATATATGGACCAACGGTGTCTGTATATATATTTATCATATGGTTAAGTGATACGGATATTTATCATTTCAATTTGAAATTTAAATATATACGGGTAGATATCATTTCGACCCGTAATCCCAATTTCAATTCAAATGAAAATCGCTTGGGTTTATCATTTCAACCCATAACGAAATTCTCCTATTCTAAAGTCCGTTCGGGTATGTATCATTTCAACCCATAGTGAATTCTATACTAACAGGGAACTTGAAGAGTGATAACAGATAATATAAAATACAACAACAGGCATATATCATCAAATAACAATATAATAAGAACAACAGGATATGGTGTCATATCCCACAGGTGAACAGTTACAGATAACAGCATATATAACAACTTAAATAACTACAGCAACATATTTCAATTGTCGTTTCAATTGAAATCAAATTTAATAAATAAAAGAACGTTAATCGTGAGTGATTGCTCACCTTTCGAGGCTAGAGAATACAGAAGGTGCCACGGATACGCACACTAATACAGACACTGAAATTTGAATTGCGAATCCAAGCAAAGCAAAAATCGGCACGAATTTAACGATCAAAGCTGATAAATAGGAATTGATGAAATCAAAGCAGAATTAGATTGATGATGATAAATTTGAAAGAAGAGTATATTATATTATTATTTAATTACTTTCTTTCAAAAACCAATGTTTAAATCAAGACACATAATTTAAGATAAAATATATGTACATTTGAAAATGAATATAACTTTTAAAACCCATACATTTGAAAAATCAAAATCTATATTATTAAAATCAAAATACAAAAAAAAATCAAAATCTGTTAGGCATCTTGAAATCAAAGCGCCTATAGATATAATGTATGATAAGCCACATATATTGGCAGACATATGGTTTGAGCTGAAGGAAATGCATGCAGGTTAACAATATGTATAAATATATATGTAGACACGCCATATGGTTGCAACTATATACTATGTAGACAATTAATATATATGTAAACACACTACATAACTACAACTCTATACCATTATCTTATATATACATATCTATTATTTGACACATACAACACTTCTCTTAAATCTAATATACTGCAACATACAAATATACTATGTAACAAACATATTTTGTATATTTACACGTTTAAAAAGTACTGGATATAAACACTTTAGATCGATGATAAAACAAATTAAAAATGCATGTAGACCAAACTCAAATAAAATTATACAACAACATATATATATATATACACATATGCTGTAATGTAATATACCACTGACATATGTTACAGACACTATATACTCTACAATACAATACTATGACTCATATAAACTATCTACCCACAACATCCCAATATAACTTAGACCCAACAGAAGATATAGCTAATATAATTATCAGGCTCGTACAATATAATACTTTATAATACATCTTATATGCAGACAGACCTTATTATATAAAGAAACAGTCAACACATTGTTAGTAGACTTACATATACATCCATAGACTCCCACATTTTTAGCAGAATTACATATATATAAAATTTTCTGGTTCATATATAGACTGGCATAGATATATTCACCTGGAATATGGACTGACCTGTAGCCTACACATAAAATATGAAAAAGTAATACAAACAGAGAACCCATAGACTCCCTATAATACCTACTATATGCAGATCATCCAAGTTTATGCATGTTTGCTCAAAAATATACTCT
Organism: Allium fistulosum; assembly: GCA_030737815.1. Classification (NCBI taxonomy): domain Eukaryota; kingdom Viridiplantae; phylum Streptophyta; class Magnoliopsida; order Asparagales; family Amaryllidaceae; genus Allium; species Allium fistulosum. The sequence goes on along the minus strand of CM060908.1, from coordinate 74,964,590 downwards.
TTATAAATACCACAACATGTTCTGCAGTACTAAAAGAAATTTTTATATACATATATAGTAATATAAAACTTGTATATGACTTACTTATATAATGTTATAAACTAACGTATTAAATCATAACCATAATACAACTTAATAATATATATAAACAAATCTATATAACTATATAATAATATACAAGATTTATATATTTAGTACCTTAAATGCATGTTATGCTGTGAAGGAAGGAGGCGGAGGGATGTTGCCTCGGATGGCGGAGCGGCATGGGTGAAACGATAGTTGTGGCGGCCGAGTGAAGTGGTGGTCTCGTCAATTGGCATGGATGGTCGGTGTGGTGTGGATGTGGGTGCTGATGCGGGGATGAAGATGGGTCGTCGCCGGAGGATGCTTGCACACAGTTGATGTGAGCGGAGGGGATGCGTGTTGTAGGGGTGCAGTGCGTGAACGGTGAGGAGCAGAGGCGGTGGGGATGAACGTGGGTTGTGTGGTGGCTTCGGCAGGTGGCTGCGGCATGAGGTGGTGCTAGTCGCGGTGGTGTAGGTCGGAATGAAGGGGAGACGAGGTAGAAGTGATGGCACGGTTTGGCTAGAGGGGAGGTTGTGGGGTTTGGTGTGCTGTGATGTGTTTCTCGGCAAGGAAGAACTTGGTTGAGGCACGAGAGAGTGGGGAAGCAGGGCTAACGGTGAGAGGGGAATGGGGTGGCTCGAGATGATTGGAAGGTGATATGCGGAGGTGGGGCTGCTTCGATTCCAAGGTGAAAGGGTACGAAATGGAATAGGAAATGAAAGCAAATTATTTGAGCTTCTGTAAAATGAAAAGTGATAAGATGACCCGAGATAGAGGAAGAGAAAATGAACAGGCTAGGCTTTTGATAGGATATAAACTTGAATTACTTCTTGCCAATTGAAACCAGAGTGTAACGACCACCGACTTTCTCTCCATAGAAAGTCGCATCGTTAATAAGAAAGAAAGGGGTGAGAAAAAAAAAGAAAAGAAGAGAAGAAAGAAAGAAACAACAACAACGATCTCACAGCGGAACGAATAAATTATATTAATAACATAAACTATTACATAGTATACAACACTTATCAGAGTTACACAGCATATACATCACATACTAGTCAGTTATAAACATCTGTCTAGACATTACAACTCAAATACAAGACAAGACACTATCACAGATATCAACACAGCGGAATACTATATCTACGAACGCCGAAGCCTCCTGCTCCATTGCTCCTCCAGAATATTCGTCAAAGCTAAACCTGAATCCCTTGGCTACTCGTAAAAATTTGAGTACCCAAGAGTTTATAAAACAGAAATAAACACTTGGGTCAGACATGGGTCTGGTGTGAGTAACAGGTTAAACTTGCTTAACTTCAAAACCTTTAGAAAGAAAAGGTATCACGTAAGACTCCCCACAAATAAACATGGGTAAGTTTTTACCTTACGCTAACCAAAACATTTGATAGGAAATCTGATTTTATTATAATAGGGTCTAGGGTTTTCAAGTAAAATATAGAAATAGCTGAAATGCTTACATCTCACATTCCAACATAGTTGTGCACATCTAATACGTACGGCACTTATTAGAGTTTGGATTCCATACAATGGCAAGGCTACTGGGGTACCGCCCGTCACAGTACGTGGCCTAGATCACCGTACCGAGGAGTACGCCCGCTCCTCTGCAACACAAAGCCGGAACCATCCCTTACTGGATAATCCCGAACAAGACAATCCCGTAGTTGGCGCGACCAACCACACACTAAGCCGAATAAAATAAAGGGACCTCTAGACAGGGATCTGTAACGACCCGTATTTTTCACGGATCGAAAAGTTTGTCAAATCTGGAATTTTAGCATTTTTAAGTCATTTCAGATTTTTAGGGAAATTTGTCTAAGTCCTAGGTCGTGAACGACCTAAGAGCTAAGTCGTGACCGAGTTAAGGAATTCGGCGAGTTAGTGTTAGGTCGTGGGTTAGTTGGAGCGACCTATAGAGTTATGCGACCTAGGGTTTGATTAAGTATTAGGTCGGCAGGGCGAGTTAACGACCTAAAGAACTGACCGACCTAAGGAAACTGTTGGGAGCGACCTAAGGAGTTGCCGTGTTAGCGACCTAAGGGGTTAGCTTGTTAGCGACCTAAGGAGTTGCCGTGTTAGCGACCTAAGGGGTTAGCTTGTTAGCGACCTAAGGAGTTGGGGTGTTAGCGACCTAAGGGGATAGGTCGCATAAGTATAAGGTCGTAGCACTGTTAGGTCGCGTGGGTGCTAAGTTGTTAGGTCGCAGGGTTTTGTAAGTCTTAGGTCGTAGCTTAGTAAGTTGTTAGGTCGCTGAAGGGTTGAGTCGTAGCCTGTGTTAGGTCGCGTAGAAGCCTAAGTTGTTAGGTCGCAACCCAACTGAGTCGTAGGTAGTTAAGTCGTTAGGTTGTTAGGTCGCTGTGTTTCCTAAGTGTTAGGTCGCTGAGGAGTTAAGTCGTACATCTGTTAGGTCGGAGAGGCTTAGGTCGGAGAGGCTTAGGTCGGAAGCGACTTAGGGAGATAGCCAGATTTCGACTTAAGGACAGATTTCAGCTATAAATAGGAGGGGTTGTTCTCACTTTTTGGGATCCGGATTTTTGAAGCGACGAAGTGCTGCCATTTTGAGAGCTCGACTTCTTCACTTCTTCACTTCTTTTCTCCACTCTAATCAAGTGCTTCCATCCATCCAAATCGAAGATCAAGATTGAAGATTCAAGAGCTTAGATTGAAGATCTTCATCTTTTCAAGAGAGATTTCTTCATTTGAAGCGGGTTTGTGATAGATCAAGCTTGATCCTTTGCTGTCCAGATCTGAAGCGTGTTGTTTTGGGTTTGTTTAGGAGATTTGGTGAGTGGTGATTATCTCTCACACGGATCCAAAGGAGTATATCGGATTGTTGGCCCGATTTGGTGTTAAAATAGTGATTTCCATGCATTTTCTTCATCCTATGCGTAGATCCATATAGATCCATTGTTCATGATGATGTTACATCCATTTTATCATATGTTAACCTATGCAAGTTCATTCATCAAGTTTGTAGAGATATAATCCATGTTTTCATGCTTATTGGACTTTCAACTCTTTAATTACGAAAATGCCATTATTGTTATAATTGTCTACTTAGATCATTTTTTTTGAATGCTTGATTGCTTGGATTGATGTTTGATTTGATTGATTGTTATGAACTAGATGATTGATGATTAGATTTAGATCGAAGGTGATTCAAAAGCTAAGGGAAAGGCTCTTGAATTGGAAAAGCTGCTCGTGGCATATGTAGCGGGATGATGAAGCTCCTATGCATAGATTTGATGATGTGAAGTTGAGATGAAGCTTTGCGAGGATGTAATGAAGCGAGGCATCATATGATGAAGACTTGGTCTAATCCAGGCGGGATCATTCCAAGCATGTTGATAACTCGGTGATATGATTCGAGTTGAGGATAATGGATGCTTGAGAGGCGCTTGAGCTAGTATGGTAATAGTCGTCGAGGAGGATGACTAGGAGGTTGAGATCTCATCGTTGTTGAAGGTTCTAGCATGCTCTAAGCAAGAGTACATGGGGACGCCCAAAAGACTAAGTTGATGGTCAAGTACTCTGGGTAGATTCGATAATCCTAGGCACGGGTCACGATGACGTGCGGGAGTTATGTCTAGAACCGGGGTTACCATTAGCCCTTGACGGACGGCTGAAAGAATGTGCCGGTCATTCAATTAACGGTGATATCGCAACAATGATAACAGTGATAGCCGAGTCATGGATGTTTGGTTGTATCGTCATTCGGTCTCAAGAGCGGTATTTCCTGGGTGCTTATCTGACCTTGGTTTTAGACCTTGGGATTTGTACTTGGAAAACATCGCTCTTGACTCGAGTGACAATTGCTTTACTTTAAATTGTATGCTCTGCTATGTTTGCTTCTGCTTAGTGTGTGTCTGGGGCTATCACTGTAGAATGAGGTTGGAGTGGGAGGGTTGTATTCCTATTCCTTTTCCTTTATGCTCTTTTGGTATGTTGTTAGTTAATTTACTGCTCACTAAGACTGTTGTCTGACTCAAGGCTTTATGTTTTAATTCTTATTGCCTTGGGCTGTTCGTCCATTTTGGGACGGGCAGACTAGGTAGCAGGTGACAGGTGCTGTTCTCTTCTCACGATGCTGATATCGAAGACGAGCTAGAGGGTTGCATATTATCTTCTTATATGTACTGGATATTCCGCTGTTATGTATTCTCTGAGAGATATGTAGTGAGGCTGGATGTATTGACTATGTGGATGCTTGTATTCAAATATTATGAAGTTTTATATGATGTCATTTTGTTCTGTAAAGCTTCACTATACATATGTTCTATTGTATTTTGTCCATGCGCTGTGAGTAATACGATAGATTCTGTTGTTTTAAATCTTACCTTGACAATCGTCCATGGTCGCCTGGCACACTTTACAGCGCTCTATCTCTAGATTCAGTGCAGGGGTCATGGGCGGTCGTCACATTTGGTATCAGAGCCAGGTTAATCGATTTTACCCAACGCTCGCTGAAGTAACCACGTATGAGAGACGTAATTGTATTTTGATGGATGATTACTATATATATAATATAGTAGTTTAGTAGGGTTTGAGTCCTTTATGCAGTTGTTTCTCTAGATGTTCTAATCATTCCTTTTTATAGATATTGAGAATGAGTCGAAGAGGGAGACCAGCTGCTAGGGAAGGCCATGCTACTGAAGAGACTGCTGATTATGCAGCCATGTTCGAAGCCATGATGACTTCGATCATGAGAAGGATACCAGTTCCGGGGGCAGCAGTTGATGTTGGAGTTCAAGTCCAAACTCCGAAACCAGTGGATTTTGCTAAGTTGTGCAAGGATTATACTGCTCTTGGAGGGAAGGTTTTCTTGGGAACAGAATCTACTATTGAGGTCCAGAGATGGATAGATGCTTGTAGAAGGATCTTTGGTGATTTGGGAATTGATGATGCAACTAAGAGGAAGTTGGCATCGAGGCAGCTTCAAGGGAGAGCCTCTGATTGGTGGAACTCTATTACCATCGATACTGCGGAGGAAGAGATTACTTGGGAGCAATTCCAAGCTAGATTTGAAGCTAAGTTCATTTCTACATCTCAGAAGTCTGTTCTGTTCAAGAAGTTTGTAGAGCTCAAGCAGGGTGGAAGATCTGTTCTTGAGTATGTTTCTGAGTTTGAAGCTTTGTCCAAGTATGCCCGGTCATATATTGAATCTGCTTATCAGAAGAACGAGAAGTTTGTGACCGGCTTGGATAGTTATCTTGGGAGACAGTTGGTGGATCATTTGGATGATTCATTTGAGAAGCTTGTGGAGAAAGCTCTTAGGCATGAGAGTCTGTTTCCTAAGGAAGGACCTGTTGTTGCTGTTACCAAGGGAGAATCTAAACCACCGCAGGGTGGAAACCAGAAGAGGAAGCAGCAGCAGCAGAAGGGTAAGGATGGCCAGAAGAAGCCGAAAGGTGAGGTGACTTGCTACAATTGTCAGCAGAAGGGCCATTTCTCTAAGGATTGTAAGAATCCGAAGGCACCGATGAAGTGTCACAACTGTGACAAGCCGGGACATTTCAGGAAGAATTGTCCGGAACCAAGGAAGGACAGGCAGATTGTGCAAGCCTATGCTTTGGGGGCTGTTCCGTCGTCTTCAAAAGCTCCTACTGCTGAAGAGAAGGGAAAGAGTGTGGTTGTGCAAGGTACTCTTTTTCTATGTGGTGTTCCAGTTAGAGTTCTGTTTGATACTGGAGCGTCGCATTCATTTGTTTGTAATGAACTAGTGGGCCGGTTAGATTTGAAGCCGGATATTGTTGATAGGCCATTGGTTGTGACTAATCCAGTTGGGGGTTCGTCTTGTTTGTGTATGTTATGCCGTGGTCTAGTTGTATCGAGTCATGGTTGCTCTTTTGTTTGTGATTGCTTTGTTCTGAACTTTGCGGGGTTCGGAATTATCTTGGGTATGGACTGGCTTAGGAAGTATGCGGCTAAGGTTGATTGTGAGAGGCTAGAGGTGGCAGTCGAGAATGTGGAAGGGCGAAAGATTGTGATACGATGTAAGCATGAGGAAGGCGTCTTCATGAGCTTCATGTATTCGCTAGTTGTTCCACGGGATGGACTGTCTTTAGTGCCAATCGCAAATGGATTCGAGGATGTCTTTGACGAAGTCAAAGGGTTGCCGCCGCATAGAGAGATCGAGTTTCGTATAGATCTAGTTGAAGGAGCCAGACCTGTTGTGATGCCTCTTAGGCGGATGGCGCCTAGGGAACAGCAGGAGTTGAGGGTGCAAGTTGATGACCTTTTGCAGAAAGGATTCATTCGGCGTAGTGTGTCCGAGTGGGGTGCACCAGTTGTGTTTGCAACCAAGGCAGATGGGTCGTTGAGATTGTGTGTGGATTATCGTGAGCTGAATAAGGTGACTAAGAAGAACAAGTATCCATTGCCAAGAATAGATGACTTGTTTGATCAGCTTCACGAAGCTAAGGTGTTTTCTCAGATGGATTTGGCAACGGGATTTCACCAGTTGAGAGTAGCTAAGGATAGTGTGCCGAAGACTGCTTTTAGGACACCATCCGGTTTCTTTGAGTGGCTGGTAATGCCGTTTGGATTGACTAACGCGCCAGCATATTTTGTGGATCTTATGAATAGAGTGTTCAGAGATCAGTTGAACAAGTTCGTACTTGTGTTCGTGGATGATATTCTGAATTATTCCAGAACGGAAGAAGAGCACAAGACGCACTTGCGTATTGTTTTGGAGATCTTACGGAAACATCAGCTGAAGGCTAAGTTTTCGAAGTGTCACTTCTGGAAGAGTGAAGTGAGGTTCTTAGGCCATGTGATTTCTGGAAATGGAATAGCGGTTGATCCCGCTAAGGTGGCAGCAATCCAGGATTGGGTTAGACCTAAGAATGCATCAGACGTGAGAAGTTTTCTTGGATTAGCAGGATATTATCGACGGTTTATCAAAGACTTCTCCAAGATAGCTGCACCGTTAACAGGATTGACGAAGAAGAACCAAGTGTTCAGTTGGGATGCTAAGTGTGAGCAAGCTTTCGGAATCCTGAAAGAGCGATTGACGAGTGCTCCTGTTTTGACTATTCCTAGTGGGAATGATGAGATGGTGGTTTACACCGACGCATGTGGTACTGGACTTGGAGCAGTGCTGATGCAGAAGGATAAAGTTGTTGCGTATGCCAGTCGACAACTGAAGCCGCATGAAAGGAATTACCCAACTCATGATTTGGAATTAGCGGCGATTGTATTTGCTCTGAAGATGTGGAGACATTATCTGTTGGGAGTTCGATTCGAGTTGTTTACGGATCACAAGTCGTTGAAGTATCTTTTCTCCCAAAAGGATTTGAATCTTCGGCAGCAACGTTGGCTAGAGTTTTTGGCATCATATGATTTTGGTATAGCTTATACTCCGGGAAAAGGTAACGCAGTGGCAGATGCGTTAAGTCGAAGACATGCAGGATTGGGAGCCATGTTTTCTGAATGGAAGAGTCTCGAGTATTTAGCTGGATTTGACTTCAGGCCTAGATGTGAATTGGAACCTGAGATGTTGGCAAACTTATCGATAAGACCTTCCCTTGTGGAAAGGATTGGCGAGAGCCAAAAGCGAGATGATAAGCTTGTCAAGATTATCCGCGAATTGGAATCTGGATTGGATCCAGAAAAGGATAAAGGATTCGAGGTCGATCGAGAGGGTTGGCTTCGGAAGCAAGGACGACTAGTTGTTCCCGATATAGATGAATTGAGGAGTGAAGTCCTGAAGGAAAGTCATCACTCGAAGCTGACCATTCATCCAGGAGGAAATAAGATGTATCGGGATATGAAGAGAACCTACTACTGGGAAGGTATGAAGAAGGATGTTGGAAATTTTATTTCCAAATGTATGAATTGCCAGTTGGTAAAAGCCGAACAGAAGAAGCCAAGCGGATTGCTTCAGCCCTTAGAAGTTCCTACATGGAAGTGGGAACAAGTGTCGATGGATTTTATTGATGGATTGCCTAGAACCAGAACGGGAAATGAAGGGATTTGGGTCATTGTGGATCGTTTGACTAAGAGTGCACGATTCATTCCTGTTCGATCGACTAGGACTGCATCAAAGTTGGCTGAGTTGTATGTTAAGTGGATAGTTCGATTCCATGGCGTTCCGAAGAGTATAGTGAGCGATCGAGACCCATTGTTCACTAGTGGATTTTGGAAGAGCTTCCAGGAAGTCTTGGGAACCGAGTTGTGTTTGAGTACAGCCTATCATCCCCAAACAGATGGTCAGACCGAGAGAGTCAACCGAGTTTTGGAAGATCTTCTCAGAGCATGTGTTTTGGACTTCGGAGGATCATGGGAAGATCACCTTCATTTGGTGGAGTTTGCGTACAACAACAGTTACCAGTCAAGCATTGGTATGGCACCGTATGAGGCATTGTATGGAAGACCGTGTAACTCTCCAACATGTTGGTTGGAAACTGGAGAGAAGCTGATGCTTGGGCCAGAGATGATTCGTCAGACTTCGGATTGTATAGAGATCATTCGGCAACGAATGAAGGCAGCCCAAGACCGTCAGAAGAGTTATGCCGATAAGCGTCGAAAGGATTTGAAATTCGACGTAGGAGATATGGTTTTTGTGAAGATTTCTCCACTGAAGAATGTTATTCGATTCAGGAAGAAAGGAAAATTGACTCCGCGATTTGTTGGACCATTCCCGATCATCGAGCGAATTGGAAAGCTCGCTTACAGATTGGAGTTACCGGAGAAGATGTCGGGTGTGCACAATGTTTTTCATGTATCATATCTACGGAAGTATGTGCACGACTCGAATACAGTGGTTCCTGCTGATAGCTGTGAAGACTTAGAAGTTGATCCAGTCGATAGAAGACCTCGTAGGCCGCTTCGTGTTGTTGAAACTGACACGAAACAGCTTAGGAGGAAGGTGGTTAAGTTGCTCAAGATACAATGGAGTGATGATGATAACGACTGTACGTGGGAGGTGGAAGAGAGGATGAAGGCAGCTCATCCTGAACTCTTCGAGGTATGGCCCTAAGGTGTCGTGTCATCTCGCGATATTGTAACTTGTTCTGAGTCTTAGAATTCTGTACGCTAAGTTAGAATTGGATGCATGGTTTGATGATTGCTATGGATGGTAGGCGTACATAATAGTTTTGATTGCTATGATTGTTTGGGATTTCGGGGGCGAAATTCCTAAGGGGGAGAGAATGTAACGACCCGTATTTTTCGCGGATCGAAAAGTTTGTCAAATCTGGAATTTTAGCATTTTTAAGTCATTTCAGATTTTTAGGGAAATTTGTCTAAGTCCTAGGTCGTGAACGACCTAAGAGCTAAGTCGTGACCGAGTTAAGGAATTCGGCGAGTTAGTGTTAGGTCGTGGGTTAGTTGGAGCGACCTATAGAGTTATGCGACCTAGGGTTTGATTAAGTATTAGGTCGGCAGGGCGAGTTAACGACCTAAAGAACTGACCGACCTAAGGAAACTGTTGGGAGCGACCTAAGGAGTTGCCGTGTTAGCGACCTAAGGGGTTAGCTTGTTAGCGACCTAAGGAGTTGCCGTGTTAGCGACCTAAGGGGTTAGCTTGTTAGCGACCTAAGGAGTTGGGGTGTTAGCGACCTAAGGGGATAGGTCGCATAAGTATAAGGTCGTAGCACTGTTAGGTCGCGTGGGTGCTAAGTTGTTAGGTCGCAGGGTTTTGTAAGTCTTAGGTCGTAGCTTAGTAAGTTGTTAGGTCGCTGAAGGGTTGAGTCGTAGCCTGTGTTAGGTCGCGTAGAAGCCTAAGTTGTTAGGTCGCAACCCAACTGAGTCGTAGGTAGTTAAGTCGTTAGGTTGTTAGGTCGCTGTGTTTCCTAAGTGTTAGGTCGCTGAGGAGTTAAGTCGTACATCTGTTAGGTCGGAGAGGCTTAGGTCGGAGAGGCTTAGGTCGGAAGCGACTTAGGGAGATAGCCAGATTTCGACTTAAGGACAGATTTCAGCTATAAATAGGAGGGGTTGTTCTCACTTTTTGGGATCCGGATTTTTGAAGCGACGAAGTGCTGCCATTTTGAGAGCTCGACTTCTTCACTTCTTCACTTCTTTTCTCCACTCTAATCAAGTGCTTCCATCCATCCAAATCGAAGATCAAGATTGAAGATTCAAGAGCTTAGATTGAAGATCTTCATCTTTTCAAGAGAGATTTCTTCATTTGAAGCGGGTTTGTGATAGATCAAGCTTGATCCTTTGCTGTCCAGATCTGAAGCGTGTTGTTTTGGGTTTGTTTAGGAGATTTGGTGAGTGGTGATTATCTCTCACACGGATCCAAAGGAGTATATCGGATTGTTGGCCCGATTTGGTGTTAAAATAGTGATTTCCATGCATTTTCTTCATCCTATGCGTAGATCCATATAGATCCATTGTTCATGATGATGTTACATCCATTTTATCATATGTTAACCTATGCAAGTTCATTCATCAAGTTTGTAGAGATATAATCCATGTTTTCATGCTTATTGGACTTTCAACTCTTTAATTACGAAAATGCCATTATTGTTATAATTGTCTACTTAGATCATTTTTTTTGAATGCTTGATTGCTTGGATTGATGTTTGATTTGATTGATTGTTATGAACTAGATGATTGATGATTAGATTTAGATCGAAGGTGATTCAAAAGCTAAGGGAAAGGCTCTTGAATTGGAAAAGCTGCTCGTGGCATATGTAGCGGGATGATGAAGCTCCTATGCATAGATTTGATGATGTGAAGTTGAGATGAAGCTTTGCGAGGATGTAATGAAGCGAGGCATCATATGATGAAGACTTGGTCTAATCCAGGCGGGATCATTCCAAGCATGTTGATAACTCGGTGATATGATTCGAGTTGAGGATAATGGATGCTTGAGAGGCGCTTGAGCTAGTATGGTAATAGTCGTCGAGGAGGATGACTAGGAGGTTGAGATCTCATCGTTGTTGAAGGTTCTAGCATGCTCTAAGCAAGAGTACATGGGGACGCCCAAAAGACTAAGTTGATGGTCAAGTACTCTGGGTAGATTCGATAATCCTAGGCACGGGTCACGATGACGTGCGGGAGTTATGTCTAGAACCGGGGTTACCATTAGCCCTTGACGGACGGCTGAAAGAATGTGCCGGTCATTCAATTAACGGTGATATCGCAACAATGATAACAGTGATAGCCGAGTCATGGATGTTTGGTTGTATCGTCATTCGGTCTCAAGAGCGGTATTTCCTGGGTGCTTATCTGACCTTGGTTTTAGACCTTGGGATTTGTACTTGGAAAACATCGCTCTTGACTCGAGTGACAATTGCTTTACTTTAAATTGTATGCTCTGCTATGTTTGCTTCTGCTTAGTGTGTGTCTGGGGCTATCACTGTAGAATGAGGTTGGAGTGGGAGGGTTGTATTCCTATTCCTTTTCCTTTATGCTCTTTTGGTATGTTGTTAGTTAATTTACTGCTCACTAAGACTGTTGTCTGACTCAAGGCTTTATGTTTTAATTCTTATTGCCTTGGGCTGTTCGTCCATTTTGGGACGGGCAGACTAGGTAGCAGGTGACAGGTGATGTTCTCTTCTCACGATGCTGATATCGAAAACGAGCTAGAGGGTTGCATATTATCTTCTTATATGTACTGGATATTCCGCTGTTATGTATTCTCTGAGAGATATGTAGTGAGGCTGGATGTATTGACTATGTGGATGCTTGTATTCAAATATTATGAAGTTTTATATGATGTCATTTTGTTCTGTAAAGCTTCACTATACATATGTTCTATTGTATTTTGTCCATGCGCTGTGAGTAATACGATAGATTCTGTTGTTTTAAATCTTACCTTGACAATCGTCCATGGTCGCCTGGCACACTTTACAGCGCTCTATCTCTAGATTCAGTGCAGGGGTCATGGGCGGTCGTCACAGGATCTATCTTGCTCTCAGTGGGTGCTACCCACGAAACCTTGCTGCACCTCCCCTGTTTTAGCCATTCCCGGTTGATGAGGCTTGAGGTTACGATTACCTTTAATCAGAACATATCACTTAGAATGCTCATCGTCCGCCTGACGATGTGCTGAAAGCATTCAATCCATACAAGTTCGTTCCGGGTTCGAACGAAACCGAAGGCATTATCTCGTTACACTCCTTTTGGAATCACCCTCAGAGTTAACGACAATAACCCTTGCACTCTGAATCTTCATCTTCACTTGAGATTCACGACCTATCGTTAATTTGGATCGATGTGGTATTCGGGTCTCCAAACCTGGAATCCCGGTATACGGAAACCCGATCCCGGTCTCATCGAAATCCAAAACGTATCTTTTAAGGGCCAAGTTGTTTTAAGGTTAAAACAATTCAATTCTTATCTATATACACAAAGATAGATAATTCAATAGATAATCTACATTATCATCCCAAACAGATAATTCACATTATCATTATAATTCAACCAAACATCCATATCATATATCAATCATATCTCATCAGAGATATCAAACAATGGAATACATTCAATCTCATTCATCCATCCTTAAGCAATGATTTATATCATCTAATTAATTTAAAGTGAATTAAACTAATTACTTCATTCTATAAATCCTGCTTACTTAATTATTAATTAAACCAATTAATTAATCATTACTCTAAGTATCCATCTTAATTAATCATTCCTGATTAATAATCCTTTAATTACTTTAAGTAATTAATTCTTAATTAATTTCACAAATTAATTAACTTAAACCATTACAGTAATTAATCTTTAATACATCATTAATTAATTAACTATATTTAATTACATTAATCCTTAATTAATTACAATTAATTAATTACTTTAATCACTTATTATTTTTTTACTAATCTTAATTAATCAATCCTTAATTACATCATTTATTTTATTAATTAATGATCCTTAATTACCCTTAATTAATTATCTTATTTAAATTAATTACATTTAATAATTAATTAGTCACATTTATTAATCACCTTTGATTAATCTCATTTAGTAATTAACTTCCCTTAATTACTCCACTTCATAAATTAATTACTCCTTAATTAATTATCCTTTAATTAATCCCTTGATTAATTATTCAAAAGTAATTAACTCAAATTACTTTTATTATTAAAATCTTCTTTAGTTAATTACATCCACTAATTAACTTTAATTACTTTCCTAAGTAATTACACTTCACTAATTACATTTAAGTAATTACTTATCAATCACCAAGTGATTATCTTAATTTAATTAATAAATTAAACTTATCAAATTTATCTAATTAATTACCTTAAGTAATTAATTACTTTAATTACTTTCATTAAGTAGTTATACTTAACCAATTCACAAATGATTATCATTAGTTAATTAATCTAATTGATTATCAAAATTAATCATATTAATTAATTATTTAATAATCCCTAATTAATGAACCCTCATTAATTATTAATCAATTCTTTAATTACTTCCCTTAAGTAATTAAGCTTTAATCAATTATTATTAATTACAAATTAATTCATTTCTAATTACTTAATTAATTGCTTAAATAAATCTTTAATCACTTGATTAATAAATTTCTAATCATTTATAAAAACTCTATACTTATTTAAATAAATGATCCTTAATTTCAAATTAATTAATTTATTAAATTATTCCTTAATTACCTTATTAATTTAATGAATCCTACATCATTAAATCTTAATTACTTCTAAATTAAAGTATTAGCCTTTTAACTACTTTAATTATCATTAACAAAGACTTTAAAACATTTTACTTTAAAAGTTTCTTTTTAATTCATTTTAAATTAAAGATTTAAAATAAATTACAAATTTAACTTTAACCAAATTTAAATCTAATTTACAAAACCCTTTTTAAATCAAATGTTAAAGAAACATTTAACATTTAAAAGATTTTTAAACCAATTTATTTAAATTTAAAACCTTTTTAAAATATACTTTTAACAATTTAAACTGTAACGACCACGACTTTCTCTCCACAGAAAGTCGTATCGCTAATAAGAAAGAAAGGGATAGAAGAAGAAAAGAAAAGAAGAGAGAACAACAACACATCAGAAATCTCACAGCGGAACGAGAAATATATTATCACATAAGATATTACATAGTATCATATACATCAGAGTACACAATTTATACATCACAGAATAGACAGTTATAAACTTCTGTCTATTATACAACACAAGTACATCAGTACAATACAGACTAATACAAACACAGCGGAAACTCTATATATCTACTCGCTGAAGCCTCCTACTTCACAGCTCCTCCAGAATTCGTCAAGACTATCCTGAATCCCTTGACTACTCAATACAATATTGAGTACCCAAGAGTTTAATAAAACAGAAAATAAACACTTGGGTCAGACATGGGTCTGGTGTGAGTAAACGGTTAGATTGCTTAACTTTGAAAACCTTTGAAAACAAAAGTATCACGTAAGACTCCCCACAAATAAACATGGGTAAGTTTTTACCTTACGCTAACTAAAACATTTGATAGGAAATCCGATTGTATTATAATAGGGTCTAGGGTTTTCAAGTAAAATACAGAAATAGCTGAAATGCTTACATCTCACATTCCAACATAGTTGGGCACAACTAATACGTACGGCACTTATTGGAGTTTGGATTCCATACAATGGCCGGGCTACTGGGGTACCGCCCGTCACAGTACGTGGCCTAGATCACCGTACCGAGGAGTACGCCCGCTCCCCTGCAACACAAAGCCGGAACCATCCCTTACTGGATAATTCCGAACAAGATAATCCCGTAGTTGGCGCGACCAACCACACACTAAGCCGAATAAAAGAAAAGGGACCTCTAGACAGGGATCTATCTTGCTCTCAGTGGGTGCTACCCACGAAACCTTGCTGCACCTCCCCTGTTTTAGCCATTCCCGGTTGATGAGGCTTGAGGTTACGATTACCTTTAATCAGAACATATCACTTAGAATGCTCATCGTCCGCCTGACGATGTGCTGAAAGCATTCAATCCATACAAGTTCGTTCCGGGTTCGAACGAAACCGAAGGCATTATCTCGTTACACTCGTTTTGGAATCACCCTCAGAGTTAACGACAATAACCCTTGCACTCTGAATCTTCATCTTCACTTGAGATTCACGACCTATCGTTAATTTGGATCGATGTGGTATTCGGGTCTCCAGACCTGGAATTCCGGTATACGGAAACCCGATCCCGGTCTCATCGAAATCCAAAACGTATCTTTTAAGGCCAAGTTGTTTAAATGTTTAAACAATTTAACTTATCTATATTCATACAGATAGATAATTCACAAATCACAATTGATAATCACATTATCAAATAAACAAATGATCTATAACCAAATAGGTAATCCATATCAACATCACAATAGTTAATCTATATTACCATCATAATGCAACCAAGCATTCATACTACACAACATTTCTTATCTCATTTCTGAGATTACATCCATTCAAGACAATCAATGTCATCCATTCTTATATAAGCAATGATTTACTTAATCACAACATAATTAATTTAAAATGAATTAAATTAACTATCTCTATCTTTAATTAATTTAAAGTGAATTAAATTAATTACTTCATCTCTTAATTAATTTAAAGTGAATTAAATTAATTACTTATCATTATAAATCTTACTTATATAATCATTAATTAATTACAAATAAATTAATTAATCTTTCTCTAATTATCCACTTAATTAATCACCTTGATTAATTATACTTTAATTACATTTAAGTAATTATCTTTAATTAATTTCACAAATTAATTATCTTTAATCCAATACAGTAATTAACCTTTAATTACTTCATTAATTCATTAATTATAATCAATTACTTTAATCCTTAATTAATTACAATTAATTAGTTATCATCTAATTAATTAATCTTAATTAATCAATTCTTAATTACATCATTAATTAAAAACTAATGATCCCTAATTACACCTTTAATTATTTTATTAATTACATTAAGTAATTATTCTTAATTAATCCATAATTATTAATCACCTTTGATTAATATAATCCAGTAATTAACTTCCCTCAATTACTTCCATTAATTAATTACTTTAATTAATTACCTTTACAAATAATTAATTACATTATTAATTAACCTTAATTAAACCACAATTATTAATCATCTTTGATTAATCTAATCCTTTAATTAGATTAATTTAATAAATTATTAAATTAATAACAAGTGATTAACTCTTAATCATTTATACTGTAACGACCACGACTTTCTCTCCATAGAAAGTCGTATCGCTAATAAGAAAGAAAGGGGTGAGAAGTAGAAAAGAGAAGAAGAGAAAAGAAACAAACACAAATACTCACAGCGGAAACGGAATAAAATATAATTATCACATAACTATTACATAGTATCATATACATCATCTATCAGAGTTACACAGATTTCACATCACATACTAGACAGTTATAAACATCTGTCTAGTTATTACAACTCAAACAAAGATCTAATGTAATTAATTATATTGATTAATTACTTCATTTATTAATTATTACTTAATTAATCAATCTTAATTACATCATTAATTATATTAATTAATGATCCTTAATTACAACTTAATTATTAATTACTTAATTAAATTAATTACATTAAGTAATTAACCTTTAATTAAACAACATTTATTAATCACTCTTGATTAATCTTATCTAGTAATTAACTCCCCTTAATTACTTTCATTAACTAAATTAATTATCCCTTAATTAATTTCTTAATTAATCCCTTGATTAATTCACAAGTAATTAACTCAAATTACTTCTATTAATAAAATCATTTATTCAACTAATTACTTCCAGTAATTATCTTATTATTTACTTCCCTAAATAAACTTACCTTAATAATTACATTAAGTAATTATTATCAAATTATCTCTTGATTATTCTAAATTAATTAAACTTAATTAATTAACTTAACAAATCAAATTAACTTCAATTAATTACAATAAGTAATTAATTCTTAATTACTTCCAATAAGTAATTACATTTAAACAATTTCATAAATGATTATTCTTAAATAAATTCAACTAATTAATTATCAAAATTAATCCTATTAATTAATTATTTAATAATCCATAGTTAATGACTTCATTAACTATTATTTAATTACTTTCCTTAAGTAATTAACTTATATTAATTATTATTAATTCTAAATTAATAAATCTTAATAACCAATTTATTAATCTCTAATTACTAAATTAATTTAGTGTTAACCATAAATTAATTAATATTTAATTACTTATTAATTAATTCTTAACCATTAATTAATATCCTAATTCATAATCCTTAATTACAAATTAATTATCCCTAATTAATAAATCTTAATCATAAATAAATTAGTTTAAACCTTTAATTACTTATTTAATTAATCCAAATGATTAATTAATCAAACAAATTAATTATCCATTAAATTTCCTAATTAATTTAATGAACACAAATCTTTAATTACTTTAAGATAAACTTTGTTCTTATTGAAAATCAAGTTATCATTTACAAAGTAATTTAAATTGATTTACTTAAATTTTATCTTCAAAATTTCATTTTAAATTTAAAGATTTAAAATGAAACAAATTATCTTTAACCATGTTTAAACAACATTTATTAATCTCTTTTATTTTACAAGTTAAAGGAATTATTCATCTTATAAATAACTAAAGAATTTGAATCAAATTTACCTTTAAATTCTACCATTTAATATACATTTTAAACAATAAAGTTATTTAAACAATTTAATTTAAAAACTGCTTTTATTTTAAATCTGAGATACAGATTTAAACTTAGATTTAAGACTTGTTTAAATTTCACTTAACCATTTAAATTCAGTTTTGAATTTTTAAAACAGATCAGAGTTTTTAAATCTGGCAACACAAATTTGTACTTGAGTCTATCTAAGTTTACTTCGAGTCGCCTCTCCCACAACTTCGAACATCTCACGAAACAACTCGAGAAAATCTCGAACACTTCCCACTGCTATAATCCCAGACTTCACCCAGACATATCACAATCGCGTGCACGTGCACGATCACCAGCGTCCACTCCGACCATCGCCGAGTATCCCCACAAGACAACGATCGATGTGACGACCGCCCATGACCCCTGCACCGAATCTAAAGATAGAGCGCTGTAAAGTGTGCCAGGCGACCATGGACGATTGTCAAGGTAAGATTAAAACAACAGAACCTATCGTATTACTCACAGCGCATGGATAAAATACAATAGAACATATGTATAGTGAAGCTTTACAGAACAAAATGACATCATATAAAACTCCATAATAGTTGAATACAAACATCCACATAGTCAATACATCAAGCCTCACTACATTTCTCTCAGAGAATACAAAACAGCGGAATATCCAGTACATATAAGAAGATAATATGCAACCCTCTAGCTCGTCTTCGATATCAGCATCGTGAGAAGAGAACAGCACCTGTCACCTGCTACCTAGTCTGCCCGTCCCAAAATGGACGAACAGCCCAAGGCAATAAGAATTAAAACATAAAGCCTTGAGTCAGACAACAGTCTTAGTGAGCAGTAAATTAACTAACAACATACCAAAAGAGCATAAAGGAAAAGGAATAGGAATACAACCCTCCCACTCCAACCTCATTCTACAGTGATAGCCCCCAGACACACACTAAGCAGAAGCAAACATAGCAGAGCATACAATTTAAAGTAAAGCTACTATCACTCGAGTCAAGGGCGATGTTTTCCAAGTACCAAGGCCTAAATCAGATAAGCACCCAGAAAATACCGCTCTTGAGTCCGAATGACGATACAACCAAACATCCATGACTCTGGCTATCACTGTTATCATTGCTTCGATATCACCGTTAATTGAATGACCGGCACATTCTTTCAACCGTCCGTCAAGGGCTAATGGAAACCCCGGTTCTAGACATAACTCCCGCACGTCGTCGCAGCCCGTGCCTAGGACTATCGAATCTGCCCAGAGTACTCGACCATCAACAGTTGGCTGTTGGGACTATCGAATCTGCCCAAACGTACTCTTGCTTAGAGCATGCTAGAACCTTCAACAACGATGCTATCCAAGCCTCCTAGTCATCCTCCTCAACGACTATTCTCATATCCATTCATTATCCTCAACTCGAATCATATCACCGAGTTATCAACATGCTTGGAATGATCCCGCCTGGATTAGACCAAGTCTTCATC
The DNA here is from genome assembly GCA_030737815.1 of Allium fistulosum. NCBI lineage: Eukaryota > Viridiplantae > Streptophyta > Magnoliopsida > Asparagales > Amaryllidaceae > Allium > Allium fistulosum. The sequence continues at coordinate 74,945,383 of CM060908.1, read as the reverse complement.
ATATGATGCCTCGCTTCATTACATCCTCGCAAAGCTTCATCTCAACTTCACATCATCAAATCTATGCATAGGAGCTTCATCATCCCGCTACATATGCCACGAGCAGCTTTTCCAATTCAAGAGCCTTTCCCTTAGCTTTTGAATCACCTTCGATCTAAATCTAATCATCAATCATCTAGTTCATAACAATCAATCAAATCAAACATCAATCCAAGCAGTCAAGCATTCAAAAATGATCTAAGTAGACAATTATAACAATAATGGCATTTTCGTAATTAAAGAGTTGAAAGTCCAATGAGCATGAAAACATGGATTATATCTCTACAAACTTGATGAATGAACTTGCATAGGTTAACATATGATAAAATGGATGTAACATCATCATGAACAATGGATCTATATGGATCTATACATAGGATGAAGAAAATGCATGGAAATCTCTATTTTAACACCAAATCGAGCCAACAATCCGATATACTCCTTTGGATCCGTGTGAGAGATAATCACCACTCACCAAATCACCTAAACAAACCCAAATCAACACGCTTCAGATCTGGACAGCGAAGGATCAAGCTTGATCTATCACGAATCCGCTTCAAATGAAGAAATCTCTCTTGAAAAGATGAAGATCTTCAATCTAAGCTCTTGAATCTTCAATCTTGATCTTCGATTAGGATGGATGGAAGCACTAGATTAGAGTGGAGAAAAGAAGTGAAGAAGTGTAGAAGTCGAGCTCTCAAAATGGCAGCACTTCGTCGCTTCAAAATCCGGATCCCAAAAAGTGAGAACAACCCCTCCTATTTATAGCTGAAAACTGCCCTTAAGTCGTAACTCGGCTATCTCCTTAAGTCGCTGCCGACTTAACACTATGCCGACTTACGACCTAAAAACCCCCACGACTTAACAGAGCCTCCGACCTAACCCTTGGCGACTTAAAGCAAATGCGCTTCCACTTGTATACGACTTACGACCTAACACAGATCACGACCTAACACATAGACAAAACCTTGCGACCAACAGATGCTACGACTTAACTCCTTAGCGACCTAACGCATGACGACCTAAAACAACACGCGACCTAACATAAGTCCCAAACAACTGGACTTCGACCTAACTACTAAGCCAAAGCCCAGCGACCTAACACTCGCGCGACCTACGACTTAGAATACACGCGACCTAATACTTAACCCCTTAAGTCGCCTAATCCTTAGGTCGCTAACACGCTACCCTTCTTAGGTCGCTAACCTATAGGTCGCTCCAAGATACTAAGTCGCTAACCCGGTAACCATTAGGTCGCTAACTCGCCCTGCCGACCTAACACTTAGCTCACCGAAACTCTTAGGTCGCTCACAACATTCTCTTAGGTCGTTGCCGACCTAACTCTACCCCAGAATACTTAGGTCGCTTACTACTCTTCCTTAGGTCGCCTGAACCTCTTAAGTCGGTCACGACTTATCTCCTAGGTCGGTCACTACCTTAAGTCGGTCAACCACACTCCCTTAACTCGGTGAGTTCCTTGAGTCGGCAACTCGACCCAGACTTGTTGCTTAACTCGTCCAAACTCCTAAGTCGGCTATGACTTAGGACTTAAGCAAAATTCTGCCAAAACCAGAAATGACTTAACAACCATACAACCAAAGGTCAATCATTTTAGAATTTTTTGATCCGTAAAAATACGGGTCGTTACATTCTCTCCCCCTTAGGAATTTCGCCCCCGAAATTCCAAACAAACAAGGCAATCAAAGCTATTCTGTACGCCTATCATCCATAACAATCAATAAACCATGCATCCAATTCTAGCTTAGCGTACAGAATTCTAAGACTTAGAACAAGTTACAATTTCGTTAGATGACACGACACCTTAGGGCCATACCTTGAAGAGTTCAGGATGAGCTGCTTTCATCCTCTCTTCCACCTCCCACGTACAGTCGTTATCATCGTCACTCCATTGTATCTTGAGAAACTTAACTATCTTCCTCCTAAGCTGTTTCGTGTCAGTTTCAACAACACGAAGCGGCTTACGAGGTCTTCTATCAACTGGATCAACTTCGAAATCTTCACAGCTATCAGCAGAAACTACGGTATTCGAGTCATGCACATACTTCCGTAGATATGATACATGAAAAACATTGTGCACACCCGACATCTTCTCCGGTAACTTCAATCTGTAGGCGAGCTTTCCAATTCGCTCGATGATCGGGAATGGTCCAACAAATCTCGGAGTCAATTTTCCTTTCTTCCCGAATCGAATAACATTCTTCAGTGGAGAAATCTTCACAAAAACCATATCTCCTACGTCGAATTCCAAATCCTTTCGACGCTTATCGGCATAACTTTTCTGACGGTCTTGGGCTGCCTTCATTCGTTGCCGAATGATCTCTATGCAATCCGAAGTCTGACGAATCATCTCTGGCCCAAGCATCAACTTTTCTCCAGTTTCCAACCAACATGTCGGAGAGTTACACGGTCTTCCATACAATGCCTCATACGGTGCCATACCAATGCTTGACTGGTAACTGTTGTTGTATGAAAACTCTACCAAATGAAGGTGATCTTCCCATGATCCTCCGAAGTCCAAAACACAAGCTCTAAGAAGATCTTCCAAAACTCGGTTGACTCTCTCGGTCTGACCATCCATTTGGGGATGATAAGCTGTACTTAAACACAACTCGGTTCCCAAGACTTTCTGGAAGCTCTTCCAGAATCCACTAGTGAACAATGGATCTCTATCGCTCACTATACTCTTCGGAATACCATGGAATCGAACTATCCACTTAACATACAACTCAGCCAACTTTGATGCAGTCCTAGTCGATCGAACAGGAATGAATCGTGCACTCTTAGTCAGACGATCTACAATGACCCAAATCCCTTCACTTCCCGTTCTGGTTCTAGGCAATCCATCGATAAAATCGATCGACACTTGTTCCCATTTCCATGTAGGAACTTCTAATGGCTGAAGCAATCCACTTGGCTTCTTCTGTTCGGCTTTTACCAACTGGCAATTCATACACTTGGAAATGAAATCTCCAACATCCTTCTTCATGCCTTCCCAGTAGTAGGTTCTCCTCATATCTCGATACATCTTATTTCCACCTGGATGAATTGTCAACTTCGAGTGATGGCTTTCCTTCAGAACTTCACTCCTCAATTCATCTATATCGGGAACAACTAGTCGCCCTTGCTTTCGAAGCCAACCCTCTCGATCGACCTCGAATCCTTTATCCTTTTCTGGATCCACTCCAGATTCCAAATCACGGATAATCTTGACAAGCTTATCATCTCGCTTTTGGCTCTCGCCAATCCTTTCCACAAGAGAAGGTCTTATCGATAAGTTTGCCAACATCTCAGGTTCCAATTCGCATCTAGGCCTGAAGTCAAATCCAGCTAAATACTCGAGATCTTCCATTCAGAAAACATGGCTCCCAATCCTGCATGTCTTCGACTTAACGCATCAGCCACTGCGTTACCTTTTCCCGGAGTATAAGCTATACCAAAGTCATACGATGCCAAAAACTCTAGCCAACGTTGCTGCCGAAGATTCAAATCCTTTTGGGAGAAAAGATACTTCAACGACTTATGATCCGTAAACAACTCGAATCGGACTCCCAACAGATAATGCCTCCACATCTTCAGAGCAAATACAATCGCCGCCAATTCCAAATCATGAGTTGGATAATTCCTTTCATGCGGCTTCAATTGTCGACTGGCATACGCAACAACTTTATCCTTCTGCATCAGCACTGCTCCAAGTCCAGTACCACATGCGTCGGTGTAAACCACCATCTCATCATTCCCACTAGGAATAGTCAAAACAGGAGCACTCGTCAATCGCTCTTTCAGGATTCCGAAAGCTTGCTCACACTTAGCATCCCAACTGAACACTTGGTTCTTTTTCGTCAATCCTGTTAATGGAGCAGCTACTTTGGAGAAGTCTTTGATAAACCGTCGATAATATCCTGCTAATCCAAGAAAACTTCTCACATCAGATGCATTCTTAGGTCTAACCCAATCCTGGATTGCTGCCACCTTGGCGGGATCAACCGCTATTCCATTTCCAGAAATCACATGGCCTAAGAACCTCACTTCACTCTTCCAGAAGTGACACTTTGAAAACTTAGCCTTCAGCTGATGTTTCCGCAAGATTTCCAAAACAATACGCAAGTGCGTCTTGTGCTCTTCTTCCATTCTGGAATAAATCAGAATATCATCCACGAACACAAGTACGAACTTGTTCAACTGATCTCTGAACACTCTATTCATAAGATCCACAAAATATGCTGGCGCGTTAGTCAATCCAAACGGCATTACCAGCCACTCAAAGAAACCGGATGGTGTCCTAAAAGCAGTCTTCGGCACACTATCCTTAGCTACTCTCAACTGGTGAAATCCCGTTGCCAAATCCATCTGAGAAAACACCTTGGCTTCGTGAAGCTGATCAAACAAGTCATCTATTCTCGGCAATGGATACTTGTTCTTCTTAGTCACCTTATTCAGCTCACGATAATCGACGCACAATCTCAACGATCCATCTGCCTTGGTTGCAAACACAACTGGTGCACCCCACTCGGACACACTACGCCGAATGAATCCTTTCTGTAAAAGGTCATCAACTTGCACCCTCAACTCTTGCTGTTCCCTAGGCGCCATCCGCCTAAGAGGCATCACAACAGGTCTGGCTCCTTCAACTAGATCTATTCGAAACTCGATCTCTCTATGCAGCGGCAACCCTTTGACTTCGTCAAAGACATCCTCGAATCTATTTGCGATTGGCACTAAAGACAGTCCATCCCGTGGAACAACTAGCGAATACATGAAGCTCATGAAGACGCCTTCCTATGCTTACATCGTATCACAATCTTTCGCCCTTCCACATTCTCGACTGCCACCTCTAGCCTCTCACAATCAACCTTAGCCGCATACTTCCTAAGCCAGTCCATACCCAAGATAATTCCGAACCCCGCAAAGTTCAGAACAAAGCAATCACAAACAAAAGAGCAACCATGACTCGATACAACTAGACCACGGCATAACATACACAAACAAGACGAACCCCCAACTGGATTAGTCACAACCAATGGCCTATCAACAATATCCGGCTTCAAATCTAACCGGCCCACTAGTTCATTACAAACAAATGAATGCGACGCTCCAGTATCAAACAGAACTCTAACTGGAACACCACATAGAAAAAGAGTACCTTGCACAACCACACTCTTTCCCTTCTCTTCAGCAGTAGGAGCTTTTGAAGACGACGGAACAGCTCCTAAAGCATAGGCTTGCACAATCTGCCTGTCCTTCCTCGGTTCTGGACAATTCTTCCTGAAATGCCCCGGCTTGTCACAGTTGTGACACTTCATCGGTGCCTTCGGATTCTTACAATCCTTAGAGAAATGGCCCTTCTGCTGACAATTGTAGCAAGTCACCTCGCCTTTCGGCTTCTTCTGGCCATCCTTACCCTTCTGCTGCTGCTGCTTCCTCTTCTGGTTTCCACCCTGCTGTGGTTTAGATTCTCCCTTGGTAACAGCAACAACAGGTCCTTCCTTAGGAAACAGACTCTCATGCCTAAGAGCTTTCTCCACAAGCTTCTCAAATGAATCGTCCAAATGATCCACCAACTGCCTCCCAAGATAACTATCCAAGCCGGTCACGAACTTCTCATTCTTCTGATAAGCAGATTCAATATATGACCGGGCATACTTGGACAAAGCTTCGAACTCAGAAACATACTCAAGAACTGATCTTCCACCTTGCTTGAGCTCCACAAACCTCTTGAACGGAACAGACTTCTGAGCTGTAGAAATGAACTTAGCTTCAAATCTAGCTTGGAATTGCTCCCAAGTAATCTCTTCTTCCGGAGTAGTGATGGTAATAGAGTTCCACCAATCAGAGGCTCTCCCTTGAAGCTGCCTTGATGCCAACTTCCTCTTAGTTGCATCATCAATTCCCAAATCACCAAAGATCCTTCTACAAGCATCTATCCACCTCTGGACCTCAATGGTAGATTCTGTTCCCAAGAAAACCTTTCCTCCAAGAGCAGTGTAGTCCTTGCACAACTTAGCAAAATCCACCGGTTTTGGAGTTTGAACTTGAACTCCAACATCAACTGCCGCTCCCGGAACTGGTATCCTTCTCATGATCGAAGTCATCATAGCTTCGAACATGGCTGCATAATCAGCAGTCTCTTCAGTAGCACGGCCTCCCCTAGCAGCTGGTCTCCCTCTTCGACTCATTCTCAATATCTATAAAAAGGAATGATTAGAACATCTAGAGAAACAACTGCACAAAGGACTCAAACTCTACTAAGCTACTATATTATATATAGTAATCATCCATCAAAATACAATTACGTCTCTCATACGTAGTTACTTCAGCGAGCGTTGGGTAAAATCGATTAACCAATGCTCTGATACCAAATGTGACGACCGCCCATGACCCCTGCACCGAATCTAAAGATAGAGCGCTGTAAAGTGTGCCAGGCGACCATGGACGATTGTCAAGGTAAGATTAAAACAACAGAACCTATCGTATTACTCACAGCGCATGGATAAAATACAATAGAACATATGTATAGTGAAGCTTTACAGAACAAAATGACATCATATAAAACTCCATAATAGTTGAATACAAACATCCACATAGTCAATACATCAAGCCTCACTACATTTCTCTCAGAGAATACAAAACAGCGGAATATCCAGTACATATAAGAAGATAATATGCAACCCTCTAGCTCGTCTTCGATATCAGCATCGTGAGAAGAGAACAGCACCTGTCACCTGCTACCTAGTCTGCCCGTCCCAAAATGGACGAACAGCCCAAGGCAATAAGAATTAAAACATAAAGCCTTGAGTCAGACAACAGTCTTAGTGAGCAGTAAATTAACTAACAACATACCAAAAGAGCATAAAGGAAAAGGAATAGGAATACAACCCTCCCACTCCAACCTCATTCTACAGTGATAGCCCCCAGACACACACTAAGCAGAAGCAAACATAGCAGAGCATACAATTTAAAGTAAAGCTACTATCACTCGAGTCAAGGGCGATGTTTTCCAAGTACCAAGGCCTAAATCAGATAAGCACCCAGAAAATACCGCTCTTGAGTCCGAATGACGATACAACCAAACATCCATGACTCTGGCTATCACTGTTATCATTGCTTCGATATCACCGTTAATTGAATGACCGGCACATTCTTTCAACCGTCCGTCAAGGGCTAATGGAAACCCCGGTTCTAGACATAACTCCCGCACGTCGTCGCAGCCCGTGCCTAGGACTATCGAATCTGCCCAGAGTACTCGACCATCAACAGTTGGCTGTTGGGACTATCGAATCTGCCCAAACGTACTCTTGCTTAGAGCATGCTAGAACCTTCAACAACGATGCTATCCAAGCCTCCTAGTCATCCTCCTCAACGACTATTCTCATATCCATTCATTATCCTCAACTCGAATCATATCACCGAGTTATCAACATGCTTGGAATGATCCCGCCTGGATTAGACCAAGTCTTCATCATATGATGCCTCGCTTCATTACATCCTCGCAAAGCTTCATCTCAACTTCACATCATCAAATCTATGCATAGGAGCTTCATCATCCCGCTACATATGCCACGAGCAGCTTTTCCAATTCAAGAGCCTTTCCCTTAGCTTTTGAATCACCTTCGATCTAAATCTAATCATCAATCATCTAGTTCATAACAATCAATCAAATCAAACATCAATCCAAGCAGTCAAGCATTCAAAAATGATCTAAGTAGACAATTATAACAATAATGGCATTTTCGTAATTAAAGAGTTGAAAGTCCAATGAGCATGAAAACATGGATTATATCTCTACAAACTTGATGAATGAACTTGCATAGGTTAACATATGATAAAATGGATGTAACATCATCATGAATAATGGATCTATATGGATCTATACATAGGATGAAGAAAATGCATGGAAATCTCTATTTTAACACCAAATCGAGCCAACAATCCGATATACTCCTTTGGATCCGTGTGAGAGATAATCACCACTCACCAAATCACCTAAACAAACCCAAATCAACACGCTTCAGATCTGGACAGCGAAGGATCAAGCTTGATCTATCACGAATCCGCTTCAAATGAAGAAATCTCTCTTGAAAAGATGAAGATCTTCAATCTAAGCTCTTGAATCTTCAATCTTGATCTTCGATTAGGATGGATGGAAGCACTAGATTAGAGTGGAGAAAAGAAGTGAAGAAGTGTAGAAGTCGAGCTCTCAAAATGGCAGCACTTCGTCGCTTCAAAATCCGGATCCCAAAAAGTGAGAACAACCCCTCCTATTTATAGCTGAAAACTGCCCTTAAGTCGTAACTCGGCTATCTCCTTAAGTCGCTGCCGACTTAACACTATGCCGACTTACGACCTAAAAACCCCCACGACTTAATAGAGCCTCCGACCTAACCCTTGGCGACTTAAAGCAAATGCGCTTCCACTTGTATACGACTTACGAACTAACACAGATCACGACCTAACACATAGACAAAACCTTGCGACCAACAGATGCTACGACTTAACTCCTTAGCGACCTAACGCATGATGACCTAAAACAACACGCGACCTAACATAAGTCGCAAACAACTGGACTTCGACCTAACTACTAAGCCAAAGCCCAGCGACCTAACACTCGCGCGACCTACGACTTAGAATACACGCGACCTAATACTTAACCCCTTAAGTCGCCTAATCCTTAGGTCGCTAACACGCTACCCTTCTTAGGTCGCTAACCTATAGGTCGCTCCAAGATACTAAGTCGCTAACCTGGTAACCATTAGGTCGCTAACTCGCCCTGCCGACCTAACACTTAGCTCACCGAAACTCTTAGGTCGCTCACAACATTCTCTTAGGTCGTTGCCGACCTAACTCTACCCCAGAATACTTAGGTCGCTTACTACTCTTCCTTAGGTCGCCTGAACCTCTTAAGTCGGTCACGACTTATCTCCTAGGTCGGTCACTACCTTAAGTCGGTCAACCACACTCCCTTAACTCGGTGAGTTCCTTGAGTCGGCAACTCGACCCAGACTTGTTGCTTAACTCGTCCAAACTCCTAAGTCGGCTACGACTTAGGACTTAAGCAAAATTCTGCCAAAACCAGAAATGACTTAACAACCATACAACCAAAGGTCAATCATTTTAGAATGTTTTGATCCGTAAAAATACGGGTCGTTACAATCGACCACCAACCAAACCACGATCATTCAAACTTCAATCCATTCGCGAAATCGAAATCGAGTTCAATTTCGAAAAACCTGGAACAAAAAGACCCAACCATCACCAAAGCCTGTCAACACTTCCCCCACGTCACTCCGTCCATCAGAGATCCTCCACCGCCGGCCACAGCCTTGCCTACGACCAAGCTTTCAACCCTCAAAACCCCTCTGCACTCGATCGACTAGATATACCGCAGTGACCAAATTACCAAGACACGCTAAAACTAGGGTTCTAGCAAAGAATCCACTACCGCTACTTCCTCCATGAATTAAACACCTTCTAGACAATATTTCTACAATCACCGATCATTACTCAAACACCAATGACGATCATAACTTCCCAGACCACTGAGATCATCAGATATTACCTAAAACTCATATTTTGCTTAAACCAAAACTGCACCTTTATTAACAAACTAAAAATTATGATTTTAATGTTAAAAATCATATTATAACTTACCTATTCAATTTATAAACCTGAATTTATAAATTACAAAGTTTGAATTTTTACTTTTATATAACATTGCTCTGTTATTTTAGTTTACAGAGACACTCAGGTTTTAAGTTGGGCTTAATTACCTTTTAAACTTTAGCTTATGATGAAACAAATTAATTTTGTTTAAAGCCTAAGTCTATTAGAGATCAGATAAGAAGATGAGGAATTTTTTATCACGATCTGGGCTTAAAAGAAATATAAAACAGGGATATCACACAACAACAGACATGCAAATATATATATCTATACATTCATATATCTATCTATAGAAACTCACATACATACACACCAGAACATACTTCTTTCAGAGTTAACATGCAAACAGATTCTTATTTTTAAACTCTAAAAATGTTACTCACCAGGCAAAACAGAGACAGGGCCTTTTATAGTTTTGAAAAGCTTTTGAAACTCTAAAATCTGAATGCCTCTTTTGATTAAAAACTTGAGTTGCTGGCTTTAAATTGCTTTAATCTACATGCATGCTTGTATTCCAGGTTGAAGAAATAAATGCAGACAGCTACTGACTTGAATTGGTTCCAGATTGAAAAATGCAGACAGTTTGAACTGAGTTGATTCCATATTTGAGAAAATGAATTTGGTTTTGAGGAAGATGTTTACTGATCTCAGTTTGAAGCATTTGATTTCAGGCTTCTTTTTGAAAATGGAGAAATGCATGAAGGCTGAAGAGTTGATTTGAAAAAGAGTTTCAGGATTTGAATTTGGAAACTTGTTTACAAATTGTTGAATTTAGTTTTTTGGTTTGAGGCATTTGATTCTCTGATTTGTTTCAGAATTGAATTAGAGGAAAGATCTAATTTGTTTTTCTCTTGGCTTTGAAAAAGAGTTTAGAAAGAATGAATTGAAGAAATGCAAATGTTTACATACATGTATATTTTTGATTTATAAAAATAAAAGAAAATGAAAATAGATAAGGACACTTGTCCTATACATTTGTTTATTTAATTACACATGTTTTACAAAGCTTTAGATAAATGACACATGTCCTTTAAGTAATTACTCATAATTCTTTTTATTTTAAATTTTTTTAAAAAGCCTTTTCTTATTTATTTAAACACTTATCTATATATATCTATTTTTAAAGAGAAACAAAAGCTAATTACATTTATAAATAAAAGTTTATACAAATATTTTAAAATCCAAAACAATTTAAATATATATTCTTTTGAATTTCAAAACTTTAAATTCAAATTTAAATAAAATTAAATCCTAAGATTCAATTTAAAAGTTAAGTTATATATATTTACATACACTATTTATTCAATTTAAAATAACAATTCCTTTTAGCATTAAAATTCATATATATTAAAAATAATACATTATACTTATTATTTGAAATTAACATATTTTATAATTTAAACAAGAGATTATATTATCAAGAAATATTTAAAAAGAAATAAAACAAACCATTTTGTAAATCTTATTTATTTTAAACTTAAGTTAAAAATATCTTAAACCAATTAAATATTTTCTTAAAGTATTTTAAAACTATAAAGTTATTTATTTAAATATCTTTGAAAAGTCCAGATTAAATTAAATATAAATTTCCAATTTATCAAAGCTTTCTATTTACAATATATACAAATAAATATATATATTCAAATAGAAAATATCTTATAAATTTTTAAAAGATAAAATCACCAATTAAATACTTATTTAATTAGATTATTAAATTAAACTCAAATTTTATTATCAAAGATTATTCATATCAATTTAATTATTAAACAGATTATTAAATTGATATTGTCAAAATTTCCGGGATATTACATTCCTTCCCCCTTAAAATAATTTCGTCCCCGAAATTTAAACAAAGGTAATTTAATAATCTTATTAAAGATTTTAATTTAAAACATAAGCATATACTATCATCCATATGCTAACAACCATAGCAACCAAATCATCCAATCAAACAATTTAACTATCTAGACTAAATTCTAGATAAAATTCCTCGAGTTTCCCCAAGTATATATATATATACCGGGATACTCGCTCTACAAACAATCTAAACTATTAAGCTATAGATCTCCTACACATCTAGATCTACAGAACTAAACAGACTATCAAACTACAGACGAGTCTGACTCAACTACCAAACTTCCCAAAACTGCAGATTCTAAAACCAAAGATAGATCAAATACGTACTCCCTCAGAGATACGTAAAACACAATGAATTCCAGTTATCCAAACTGACAATTCAATTCAGAAGACCAAATACTTATCCAGGTCAGAACACAGAAGAGATCCAAACTTACTTCTCCCATCCAGAGATACACTCCAAACTGCTTTCGCTGCTCAACTCTGATATGAGGTAGGACACAAGCACAGACTGGACAACTCATTCCAGAAATAAGGTTCACTGATCCATAAAGAAAACTCAGATACTCCAGCAAAACTTGAGCTGCTTCACCAACTCCATCTCTAGGAAACATCCTTCCACTAGACTGAACCACCGGTATCACTCCTGGAATCCAGTCGATAAGAAAACTCAACCTTCAGATGCGGACAAACTTCTGACTTCTCTGAAGACATCCAGAAAAACTCTGACAACCCAAGAGAACACTCAGCAATCGCAAGTCACTTTTGCGATCAACCCATCCTAATTCCAAACAGACTGTTCTCTCTTTACCAATCAGAACAGCTTACACTTATTTATCCAATTTATCAAAGAAATGGATCCACTCTGCTGCTTCTGATCTTCACTTCCAGAAAAACTGCTCAGCCAGAAAACTTTCCTGCCAACGCGCAGAATTCTCCGAGTTGCACTGCTGCCACATATGCCAAAGATTCCCAAATCAAAGCTCTTCGAGAAACTCGAACCTCAAACAAAATAGAAACACCATGCTGAACTCAGCCACACACCGAAGCATACACACTTCCTTAATCTTGTTCCAAAGAAAACATCTTCAGGAACATCCATCGTCACTGTATCTCATCATACAGCTACTATTACCTGAGGTATCAAGGTACCATCACTCACTTCTGCCTCATCGACAGATCCAACTCTACTCATCCACACTTCAAAGATAAACTCCGAACCATTACAGTTTCCTTCGGAGATCGATGAAATCCTTCACCACAGCAAAGCTTACTCGAGACGGTATTGGGTTTACAGTCTCGATATATACTTCCAACCTCAAACATTCAAACTCCAACTATTGGTAATTGTGTTACACACACTACCACCTTATCTACCTTTATAACTTCTATTGGAAAACCCGAACAGGTAACCCAATAAATAGGTAGAAATACATAAATATATATATTTAAAATGATATATTTTTTATATAGAAATTATTTCTGGGTAAAATTATTTCATCTACCTCTTTAAAACAATATTGTGTCCGTTGGCCTGGTTCAAGTGTTTAGAGATCCCTATCAATAATGTTAGCTACTCGTATTGACCAGAATCCATATACCACTCAACCGATCAATTAACACAATATAAAACCATTTTTTTATATAACTAACAATTACGCGCTCTCAAGATAGACACCACTTCAGAGCCTAGGTATTCACTCAACCTACTGCTCTGATATTCAATTAACCAAAAGCTTAGGTATTCGCTCAACCTATGCTCTGATACCACTAATAAAACTTAATAACAAATTAATCAATCCTTAATTTTAGTTAATTAAACCTGAATTATCATTTGATTAATCCTTAATTAATCTTTAATTACAAATTAATCACCCCTTAATTAATTAACTTATAACCTTAATTATTTAATTAATTAACACTAAATCATTAATTAATTAAATTATTAAATTATTCTTACTAATTTAATTTATTATAAATCATTTAAACCTTAATTACTTTCTAAATTAAAGTATTAACCTTTAACTATTTTAACAAAAGAATTCAAACATTTACTTTAAAATCTTTCTTTAATTCATTTCAAAACTGTAACGACCACGACTTTCTCTCCATAGAAAGTCGTATCGCTAATAAGAAAGAAAGGGATAGAAAAGAGAAAAGAAGAGGAAGAAAGAAAGAAACAACAACAACGATCTCACAGCGGAACGAATAAATTATATTAATAACATAAAGAAACTATTACATAGTATACAACACTTATCAGAGTTTACACAACTATACAACACATACTAGACAGTTATAAACATCTGTCTAGATATTACAACTCAATACAATACAAGACTCTAACACAGATATCAACACAGCGGAATACTATATCTACGAACGCCGAAGCCTCCTGCTCCATTGCTCCTCCACAATTCGTCAAAGCTAAACCTGAATCCCTTGGCTACTCGTAAAAATTTGAGTACCCAAGAGTTTATAAAACAGAAATAAACACTTGGGTCAGACATGGGTCTGGTGTGAGTAACAGGTTAAACTTGCTTAACTTCAAAACCTTTAGAAAGAAAAGGTATCACGTAAGACTCCCCACAAATAAACATGGGTAAGTTTTTACCTTACGCTAACCAAAACATTTGATAGGAAATCTGATTTTATTATAATAGGGTCTAGGGTTTTCAAGTAAAATATAGAAATAGCTGAAATGCTTACATCTCACATTCCAACATAGTTGGGCACAACTAATACGTACGGCACTTATTGGAGTTTGGATTCCATACAATGGCAGGGCTACCGGGGTACCGCCCGTCACAGTACGTGGCCTAGATCACCGTACCGAGGATCACTCCCAATCCCCTGCAACACAAGGTCGGAACATCCCTTACTGGATAATTCCCGCACAAGATACCTCACGGTTGGGATCAGCAACCGCACCACTAAGTCGAAAATAGAAAGGGACATCTAGACAGAGGTAACCTTGTCCTACTTGGGTGCTACCCACTAACCTTGCTGCACCTCCCCTGTTTTAGCCATTCCCGGTTTGTGAGTCTTGAGGTCACGATTACCTTAGAAAAGAACACATCACTTAGAATGCTCATCGTCCACCTGACGATGTTATGAAAGCATTCAATCCATACAAGTTCGTTCCGGGTTCGAACGAAACCGAAGGCATTATCTCGTTACACTCGTTTTGGAATCACCCTCAGAGTTAACGACAATAACCCTTGCACTCTGAATCTTCATCTTCACTTGATTCACGACCTATCGTAAATTTGGATCGATGTGGTATTCGGGTCTCCAGACCTGGAAATCCGGTATACGGAAACCCGATCCCGGTCTCATCGAAATCCAAAACGTATCTTTTAAGGCCAAGTTGTTTTAAAGGTTAAAACAATTAAATTCATTATCTTTATACACAAAGAAAGATAATTTACAACAGATAATCAACATTATCAGATAATCCATACAATTCAACTAACATCCATATCATACAGCATATATCTCATCAGAGATATCAATCAATGCCAAGTATTCAATACTATCACTCATTCATAAGCAGGCTTTTAAATCTCCCCGAGATGGCCGAGATGAAAAATCCGAGATATCAGCCAAAATCCGAGATTTGGCAGCCTATTTAGTTATAAGTGTTTTAAATATCGCCCGAGATAGCCGAGATATTTTCCCGAGATATTGGCCAAAATCCGAGATTTAAAACACTGTTCATAAGTAATGATTTATATCATCTCTAATTAATTTAAAGTGAATTAAATTAATTACTTTATTTTATAAATCCTGCTTACTTAACCATTAATTGATTACAATTAATTAATAAATTATCCTCTAATAATTCATTTTAATTAATCATCTTTGATTAATTATCTTTTAATTACATCCAAGTAATTTATCTTTAATTAATTACTCAAATTAATTATCATTAACCACTTATAGTAATTAACCTTTAATTATATCATTAATTAATTAACTAAAATTAATTAAGTTAATCAACTATAATTAATTACATTAATCCTTAATTAATTATATTGATTAATTACTTCATTTATTAATTATTACTTAATTAATCAATCTTAATTACATCATTAATTATATTAATTAATGATCCTTAATTACAACTTAATTATTAATTACTCAATTAAATTAATTACATTAAGTAATTAATCTTTAATTAAACAACATTTATTAATCACCTTGATTAATCTTCAATCAGTAATTAACTACCCTTAATTACTTTCACTAACTAAATTAATTACTTCCTTAATTAATTTCTTAATTAATCCCTTGATTAATTATTCAAAGTAATTAACTCAAATTACTTTTATTAATAAAATCATTATTCACTTAATTACTTCCAGTAATTATTTATTACTAACTTCCCTAAATAATCACACCTTAACAATTACATTAAGTAATTATTATTAAACCATCTCTTGATTATCCTAAATTAATTAAACTTAATTAATTAACTTAACTAAATCAAATTAACTCAATTAATTACAAATGAGTAATTAATTCCTTAATTACTTTTATTAAGTAATTACATTTAAACCATTTTCACAAATGATTATCTTTAAATCAATTTATCTAATTAATTATCAAAATTAATCACATTAATTATTTATTTAAATAATCTCAAGTTAATGACCTTCATTAACTATTAACAACCCTTTAATTACTTTTCTTAAGTAATTAACTTAGATTAATTATTATTAATTTCAAATTAATAAATCTTAATAACCAATTTAATTAACCTTTAATTATTTATTTAATTAATCCAAATGATTAATTAATCAAACAATTTAATTATCCATTAAATTTCCTAATTAATTTAATGAACACAAATCTTTAATTACTTTAAGATAAACTTTGTTCTTATTGAAAATCAAGTTATCATTTACAAAGTATTTTGAATCCTTAATTTTAAATTAATTAATTCAAATCATTAATTAATCAAATTAATTTAACCATTTTAATTACCTTAAAGATTTAATGATTTAAACTTTAAGATAAAATATTTCTTATCAAAGGTTAAATTATCATTCTTAAATACATTTGAAAACATCCATTTCAAATTTAACTTTTAAATTTCATTTTAAATTCTAGATTTAAAATGAATACTAATTTGTTTAAACAAAGTTTAAATACCAATTTAAAGCTTCTACATGTTGAAGAATTATATTTATAAAAGAATTTTACAAAGGGTTTAAATCAAATTCCTTTTTAATTTCAAATATTTAAATATAACTAACATTTAAAACATTTATTTCCAATCTAAGTTTTAAGAACAAACTGGAATCTATACATTAAAACTTTGATTTAAATCCCTGTTTAAATTTTGCTTCAAACTTTAAATTAGATTTAAATTGAACTGACAGGTTTCTTAAAACCTGGTAACACTAAAATACTCGCGTCCCCACTAACCACTTCGAGTCGCAGTCTTAAATTTCCCGAGTCTTCCCCGTAAGAAATACGAAAATCACGAGACCCTCTTCTTCTAAAATCCAGACTTCACCCAGAATTTACTCGAGTTTTTACAATTTTACTTCGAGTCGCCTGCCTAAAAACTTCGAGCGTCACTCGACCAAAACTCGAGAAAACCCAGACCTCTCCACTACTACCATTCCAGACTTCACCCAGACACATACCATCGCGTGCACGTGCACATCCACCAGCGGCGTCTCTGACCATCCACGACTTCCCCCACCAGTCGACGATCAACCATAAACCAAAATACGATCATCCAATCTTCGATCTATACTCGAGATCGAAATCGAGAACTTCGAGCACTAAACTGGAACACAGACCACCTCCAAAACCTGGCAACAACTCCTCGTCCTCCCACTTTCGATCACCAGAACGCCAGCGACTTCGACGACGAGTTCATCTACGTCACGACTATCAATTCCCAGAGTTTCGTCGAACTCGATCCATCCTAGACGAAATGATGCTCGATTTCTCTAGACTGGTAATAACTAGGTTTAAAATTTTAAAACTTAAATCATTTCTTCCTCACTGCCTTGATTCTATTTCTAATAATTTTCCTTTTATCCATGATCATTCCACTACCACTACTAAAGATTTCAAACTTCCAATTTCACTGAGATGATCGAAATCACCATAATTTCATTTCCAACATAAACCAGAACTGCTCTTTTAATTCTAAACTAAAAGTTATGATTTAAATGTTAAAAATCATATTATCATCTATGTTTTCAATTTATACCTTTGAATTTATAAATTACAGAGTTCAAATTTTTCACTTTATAAAACATGTTTCTGTTGTTTTTGATTACAGAGGCACTCAGACTAAATTTTGTCTTAATTAAATCTTTTAATCTTTAGTTTACTAGGGAACAACAAATTTTACTTAAACCTTAGATCTACACTTAAAACTAGATCATGAGATATGATTTATATCAAAAACAGTAGCCTAGAATTCAAGATAACAGGGTGACACTGATACAAATAACATACACATCTATATACATTCATATACATGCAGAGTCATCTATAAACATCCATATCAAAACAATATTTATCACAGAATTAGGCATGCATCATAATTACTTAAGTTAATTTTAAGTAAGAATGTTACTCACATGATTAAAGATGAAACAGAGGCAGACTTAAGCTTTGAAATAGCTTGGAACCTTAAACTTTAATTACTGGAAAATGATTTGATCTTTTAAAACTTGAAACTGAAATGCTTTAAATCCCCAGAAGCTTTGCATGCTACTGAAGCTTGGTTACAGACAGTCTGGAAGAACAACTGCAGGCTTCCAGAGATGAAAAATGCGGCAGTTCTCTCAGTTGATTCCAGATTTAAAATGAATGCAAGCAGTTTTTGATTTCAGATCTGTAACTTGGTTACAGATCTTATGTTTTGAGGAAAATTGTTTACAGACTTTGATTTTGTTTGAGGCATAATTAATGATTTAGATTAGAGGAAAAGTTGAGAAGGGTTTGAGAATTATTGATTTCTAATCTGATTTGTATAAAGTCTGATCTGAAGATATATTGATTTCAGATTTTAGTTTTTAGAGAAAGATTTAAGTTTCTCTTGGCTTTTAAAAAAAATGAAGATTAGAAAAGAATGGGAAATGAAGAAATGCAATTGTTAATATACATGTATATTTTTGATTTTATAAAATAAAAGAAAATGAAAATAAATAAGGACACTTGTCATTAGAGTTCATCTTTTATTTACACTTGTTAAAACAAGGCTTTAGGATAATGACACATGTCTTTTAAGTAATTTTACATATTTTTATTTATTTTAAAAGTAAATAAAATGCCTTTTTCTTATTTATTAAATACTTATCTATATATAAATTACTTTTTAAAGAGAAACAAAAACTAATTATATTTATAAATAAAAGCTTATACAAATATTTTAAAATCCAAAATAATTTAAATAATTATTCTTTTGAATTTCAAAACTTTAAATTCAAATTCAAATTAAATTAAATCCTAAGATTCAATTTAAAAAGTCAAGTTATATATATATACACTTATATAACTACTTATTCAATTTAAAAATAACAATTCCATAGTCTTTAAAATCCATTCATATTTATAAAAATAATACATTATACTTATTATTTGAAAATAACATATTTGATAATTTAAATAATTTATATAAGAGATTATATTATCAAGTAATATTTAAAAAGAAATAAAACAACCCTTTTTGTTAAATCTTATTTATTTTTAAACTTAAGTTAAAATATATCTTAAACAATTTAACATTTACCTAAAGTACTTTAAAACTATAAAGTTATTTATTTAAATAACTTTGAAAAGTTCATATTAAATTTAATCTAAATTTCCAATTTACCAAAGCTTTTCTATTTACAATATATACAAATAAATATATATATTCAAATAGAAAATATCTTATTAACTTTTAAAAGATAAAATTTTCAATTAATACTAATTTAATCAGATTATTAAATTAAATTCAAATCTTATTATCAAAGATTACCCATATCAATTTAATTATTTAACAGATTATTAAATTGATATTGCTCAAATTTCCGGGATATTACATTCCTCCCCCCTTAAAATAATTTCGTCCCCGAAATTTAAACAAAGGTAATTTAATAATCTATTTAAGATTTTAATTTTAATTCACAAGCATATACTATCATCCATATGCTAACAACCATAGCAACCAATTCATCCAATCAAACAATTCTAACTATCTAGACTAAATTCTAGATAAAATTCCTCGAGTTTCCCCAAGTATATATATATACCGGGATACTCGCTCTACAAACAATCTAAACTATTAAGCTATAGATCTCCTACTCATCTAGATCTACAGAACTAAACAGAATATCAGACTACAGACGAGTCTGACTCAACTACCAAACTTCCCAAAACTGCAGATTCTAAAACCAGAGATAGATCAAATACGTATTCCCTCAGAGATACGTAAAACTCAATGAATTCCAGTTATCCAAACTGACAATTCAACCAAGTAGACCAATTACTTATCCAAATCAGAACACAGACGAGATCCAAACATAACTCTACTTCACAACTATCAGTAGATTCCAAACTTACTTCTCCCATCCAGAGATACACTCCAAACTACTTTCGCTGCTCAACTCTGATCTGAGGTAGGACACAAGCACAGATGGTACAACTTATTCCAGAAATAAGGTTCACTGATCCATAAAGAAAACTCAGATACTCCAGCAAAACTTGAGCTGCTTCACCAACTCCATCTCTAGGAAACATCCTTCCACTAGACTGAACCACCGGTATCACTCCTGGAATCCAAGTCGATAAGAAAACTCAAGAAACTGTGAAACAACAGAGACCAAAATTTTATATATACAGACATATCCACAATATAAATATCAATTCAAGTTTATATTCATGCTAAAACATCCATGCAATCCAACATTTATCTCACACATTCACATGCATCCAAATTATATCTCAGATTTGAACTGTTTTTAAAATAAAATAGGTTTACTCACTTTTTTAAAAACAGAGAACAGGATAGACATATACATTCATATTCATATGCACAGATATTCATATATATGCATTCATTCACATCATAACATATTCAACCATATTCACAACAATTCATCACATGCATTTATATAACAACATATTTTTAAAAACTGTTTTTAAGTTGAGATGTTTACTCACAACTTGGACCAGGCCAACGGACACAATATTGTTTTAAAAAGGTAGATGAAATAATTTTATCCAGATATAATTTCTATATAAAAAAAGTATCATTTTAAATGTATATGGTATTTGTAATGATTGGTTGAGATGATAATAATTTATCATCTAGGATTAGGAGTCTGAGTGTTGAGGTTGGAAGTGTATTTGTCGAGACTGTAAACCTAATACCGTCTCGAGTGAACTTTACAGTTGTGTAAGGATTTCATAATCTCTGAAGGAAACCTGTTAAGGTTCGGAGTTTGTCTTTGAAGTTGGATGAATAGAGTTAGATCTATTGGATGAGCTGAAGCAAGTGTTGGTATCTTGGCAACTTCAGGAAGTAGTAGCTGTGTGGTGAGACGCGGTGACTATGGACGTTTCTGAAGATGTTTCTTCTGAAGCAAGTTTAAGGAAGTAGATCTGTTTCGGTGTTGTGGCTGGGTCCAGCGGGGTGTTTCTTTTTGCTTTGAAGTCCGAGTTTCTCAAAGAGTTTCGGATAAGAAGTCTTTGGTATCTGTGACAGCAGTGCGGCTCGGAGTGTTCTGTGTGTTAGCAGGAAGTTTCTGGCTGAGTAGTTTTTCTGAAGTTGGAGTCCAGAAGCAGCTGAGTGAATCCATTTCTTCGATGAATTGGATAGTTAAGTATGAGCTGTTCTAATTTGTGAAGAGAGAACAGTATCTGTGGAAGTTAGGTCGAGTTGATCGCAAAAGAGACTTGCGATTGTTTGAGTTTTCTTTTAGGTTATTGGAGATTGAGATTCTGTATCGACTTGATTCGTGGAGTTACCGGAAGTTCAGCTTAGTAGAAGGATGTCCTCTAGAGAAGAATTTGGTGAAGAAGCTTAGGATTCTTTGGAGAGGGATTGATCAGTCCTAATTTTCTGGAGGGAATTCTTCTGGGATGTTTTGACCAAGTGGAGTGGTTCACTAAGATTTTATGGTATGGTGAACTGTGGATGATCAAGTTTGTGCTCGAATTTCTCCGATGGCATTCTCATCTGTTTCAGATCAGAGTTGTGCAGCAGAAGCAAGATAGTAACTGTTCTAGAGTAGGAGCAATCCGGAAGTTCTAATTTTCTTGGAGTAAAGGATTTCTATAGGAAATTCAAGTGTATCTCTAAGTGTGAAGAAATTTTCAGGATTTGGAGGTAAGATTATCAAGTGCAATTGTTTGGCTATTTCAGATAGGAGAAGTAGTTCGAAGTGCTCTAATGATTGTGGAGTAGAGTTGTGTTCTGGATTTTGGCGTATTTTTGGAAACCATTTTGTTGAGTAGGATCCGAAAATTGGTTTGATATTAGTCTAGTCTATTTCAGGAAGCATCAGCAAGAGCTAAGCTGATCAGGAAGGATGAAGTGACTCAGGATCGTCAAAGGAGTTATGCAGTTAAGAATTGATGGAATTTGGAAATTGAAGTTGAAATTTGGATATTATTTAAGTTTTCTCCGATCAAAGGAGATATAAGGTGTGGAAAAACTAAAGAGCTAGTTCCGGAAGTATTTTGAGTTTTTCTGTGTTCTTTGGAAATTAGATTTTTATCCCATGGATTGAATTGTCAGTTTGGATAACTGGAATTCAATGTATTTTACGTATCTCTGAAGAAGTACGTATTTGATCTATCTCTAATTTTGGAACCAGCAGTTCTGGAGGATTTGGTTGTTGAGTCAGACTCGTTTGTAGTCTGATATCTTGTTTAGTTCTATAGATCTAGATGAGTAGAAGCTCTATAGCTTAGTAGTATTGGTTGTTTGGATTGTTTGCAGAGCGAGTATCCTGGTATATATATATACTTGGGGAAACTCGAGGAAATTCTATTCAGAATTTTTCGCTGGATAGTTAGAATTGTTTGATTGGATGAATTGGTTGCTATGGTTGTTAGCATATGGATGATAATATTTGCTTGTGATTTAAATAGATTATTAAATTACCTTTGATTTAAATTTCGGGGACGAAATTATTTTAAGGGGGGAGGAATGTAATATCCCGGAAATTTATGGACAATATCAATTTAATAATCTGTTTAAATAATTAAATTGATTTGTTAATCTTTGATAATAAAAATTTGAATTGGTTAATAATCTAATTATATAAATATTTAATTAGTGAAATTTATCTTTTAAAAGCTAATAAAATGTTTTCCTATTTATAATGTATATATATAGTTATATATATTGTGAATAAATAAGTTTGGATTTAATGAATAAAATCTTGTTTTTAAATTCTAATATTAATTTTTATAATTTGGAAATTATATATGAAAATTTAAAATATCATTTAAAAATTTAACATTAATGCATTTAATTAAGATAAATAAGATAAGTAATTTATAATTTCTTTTATAATGATTTAAAATTGGTAAATGAGTTATTTTCAAATAATAGTAATAAATGTATAAATATAGATAGATTTTAAAAGACAATATTATTATTTTAAAATTAAAATATGTTGATATAAATTAGTTTTAAAAATTGGATTTTCAAATATAAATAGAATTTGAATTTGAATTTATTTTGAATTCAAATGAATAAACATATTTAAATTATGTAAGTAAGCTTTCATTTTTATATGTATTGTTTTATTTCATTTTCTTTAAAAAAGGAATGCACATATACATTTACATATGAAAGTAATTCATATATATATATATATAAGCATTTAATAAATAAAGAAAGAGTTGTATTTACTTTTATATTAAATAAAAATAAGAAAATATGTATATAACAAGTGTTAATATCTTAAGTAACTAATGAGACAAATGTAAACAATTAATCTACTCAATTTGACAAATGTTATGTTTTTAGACAAGTGTCCTTTTAATTTTTGATTTTTATTTTTAAATAAATCATTTATACTTATATAAGCATGTTTTCTTCAAAATCTACTCTTTCTAATGTTCATTTTTTTCAAAGTTAAGAAAAAGAAATCTTTCAGCTGAACCAAATTTGAAAACAAATCAGTAACAAACTCTCCAAAAATCCAATTCAAAAGACCTGAAACCCTTCCTTAATCAAAGCCTGAAATCCTCTGTAAAATTATTTTCAGATGCAAAAGCAAATCATTTCCCTATAATCTCATTTTCAAAAGCAAACCAAAATCAAGTTCAAATCTGAAAATTTCCTCCTCAAACTAAATATAAATCAAAGCCCGCATGTTAAATTCTGAGCATCTACATTTTTCCAAAATCTGAGAAACATGCAAAAGCATATGCCTGCAAACCTGAAATATGTAATGCAAGTTTTAAAGCAAGCAAGTAAAATCTGAAGCAAGTTCAAGTTTCAATAGCCTGCATGCAAGTTTAAATCAGCAAAAACTCAAGTTTTTATCAAATTCAAAGAAGCATTCAATTTGGAATTTTAAAAGCAAAAGCTTTCAAAACAGATTTCAACTTAAAGGCTCTGTCCTCACATGTTTAGGTGAGTAACTTTTTCTTTTAAATATAAACTTAAGTATAATCTGTTGCTTGATTTTTGACTGGAATAAGTATGCTTTGTGTATGAATATCTGGATGCATGTTGATTAGTATGTTTGGGTGTATAATTTTTAAATGCATTGCTATAAGTATATATATAAATGATTGAATGTGTTGTGAATCTGTTTGCCTGTACTTGGTTTCAGAAGCAAGGATTTTGATAAAAATCCATTTTTCTTTTAAACAAGTTCATATTAGGATTTAGGATTCAAATGATATCTGTCTGATATATTATAATGAAAGCTTTAAACTTTTATTTAAACTAAAACAAATTGTAATTTGCTCTGGAAACAAAAACAACAGGTAAGTTAAGTTTTTAGTAAAAATTCAAACATTGTAATTCTTTTATTTAGGATTATAAATCGAATACTGATTCAAAAATAGGATTTTTAAGATCTATATCATAATTTCTAAAATGGAATTGAAGAGCATGTCGGGGTTGCACTGTTTTTGGGGTTTTTGAGAAATTATGTAATTAAATATAGTTAATTAATTAATGATGTATTAAAGATTAATTACTGTAATGGTTTAAGTTAATTAATTTGTGAAATTAATTAAGAATTAATTACTTAAAGTAATTAAAGGATTATTAATCAGGAATGATTAATTAAGATGGATACTTAGAGTAATGATTAATTAATTGGTTTAATTAATAATTAAGTAAGCAGGATTTATAGAATGAAGTAATTAGTTTAATTCACTTTAAATTAATTAGATGATATAAATCATTGCTTAAGGATGGATGAATGAGATTGAATGTATTCCATTGTTTGATATCTCTGATGAGATATGATTGATATATGATATGGATGTTTGGTTGAATTATAATGATAATGTGAATTATCTGTTTGGGATGATAATGTAGATTATCTATTGAATTATCTATCTTTGTGTATATAGATAAGAATTGAATTGTTTTAACCTTAAAACAACTTGGCCCTTAAAAGATACGTTTTGGATTTCGATGAGACCGGGATCGGGTTTCCGTATACCGGGATTCCAGGTTTGGAGACCCGAATACCACATCGATCCAAATTAACGATAGGTCGTGAATCTCAAGTGAAGATGAAGATTCAGAGTGCAAGGGTTATTGTCGTTTACTCTGAGGGTGATTCCAAAACGAGTGTAACGAGATAATGCCTTCGGTTTCGTTCGAACCCGGAACGAACTTGTATGGATTGAATGCTTTCAGCACATCGTCAGGCGGACGATGAGCATTCTAAGTGATATGTTCTGATTAAAGGTAATAGTAACCTCAAGCCTCATCAACCGGGAATGGCTAAAACAGGGGAGGTGCAGCAAGGTTTCGTGGGTAGCACCCACTGAGAGCAAGATAGATCCCTGTCTAGAGGTCCCTTTATTTTATTCGGCTTAGTGTGTGGTTGGTCGCGCCAACTACGGGATTGTCTTGTTCGGGATTATCCAGTAAGGGATGGTTCCGGCTTTGTGTTGCAGAGGAGCGGGCGTACTCCTCGGTACGGTGATCTAGGCCACGTACTGTGACGGGCGGTACCCCAGTAGCCTTGCCATTGTATGGAATCCAAACTCCAATAAGTGCCGTACGTATTAGATGTGCACAACTATGTTGGAATGTGAGATGTAAGCATTTCAGCTATTTCTATATTTTACTTGAAAACCCTAGACCCTATAATAATAAAATCAGATTTCCTATCAAATGTTTTGGTTAGCGTAAGGTAAAAACTTACCCATGTTTATTTGTGGGGAGTCTTACGTGATACCTTTTCTTTCTAAAGGTTTTGAAGTTAAGCAAGTTTAACCTGTTACTCACACCAGACCCATGTCTGACCCAAGTGTTTATTTCTGTTTTATAAACTCTTGGGTACTCAAATTTTTACGAGTAGCCAAGGGATTCAGGTTTAGCTTTGAAGAATATTCTGGAGGAGCAATGGAGCAGGAGGCTTCGGCGTTCGTAGATATAGTATTCCGCTGTGTTGATATCTGTGATAGTGTCTTGTCTTGTATTTGAGTTGTAATGTCTAGACAGATGTTTATAACTGACTAGTATGTGATGTATATGCTGTGTAACTCTGATAAGTGTTGTATACTATGTAATAGTTTATGTTATTAATATAATTTATTCGTTCCGCTGTGAGATCGTTGTTGTTGTTTCTTTCTTTCTTCTCTTCTTTTCTTTTTTTTCTCACCCCTTTCTTTCTTATTAACGATGCGACTTTCTGTGGAGAGAAAGTCGGTGGTCGTTACACAGAGAATGATGAGAAGCCATACGTTTTGGAATCTATTGAAAAGGAAATAAATGTTGGGTTTTAAAAACAGAGGAATGACGAAAGCCGCACCTGAATTCCAGGAGATAAAAATGTTAATGACCGTTGATAAAATCAGGGTAGAAGAAACCAAAGGTTCAAAATAACAATTATTGACACGGTGATTCGTTACGCGGGTTTTGCCGCATTCTGGAAATCAAAATACAGAAGTGAATATATCACAAAGATCAACACGACGAGATGATCAAAACGGTACGCAGATATATGTGGTACGATCATTCGATCAAAAGTCGATAATTGGTACCGAAAATGCTGCTATTTCGCCAGAATTAAGATAAACAGAGCAGTAGAAGTCCAAATTTCACGAAACGAATTTCGCAGTCTGATTCAGAATGCTCTGAATAAATTTTCTCCTGTTGACATATTTTGGTTTCGGAAAACTTTTAAATTCACTGTTATTAGCCGGTTTAAATTGAAATAAAATTTCATAGGAAAATAAACTTCAATATTATCAGATGAAAATTTACCAGTTGCTATATTAAAATAGACGTATTCCAAATAATAAATTTTTATTTTCAAATTTTATTGTTTAAAATTTCACAAAATTTCATATTAATTTAACAAATAAAATCACTAAAAATTTTGGGTCGTTACACTCTCCCCCACTCAAAACTTTTCGTCCCCGAAAAGAAAGGAGGTAGGGGAATAGAACAACCAGAAATAAAAGTAGATTGAAAGTCAAGATTAAATAATTAATTTAAAACTATACAAATTTTACTTGAAATATTACTTTGAAAACTTTATTTGTAAATCAATTATCTTTAATACTTTCAAAACCCATTTGTAAAATTTCCCACTTCCTTTATAAATACCATTTATATGTTTAAATAACATCTTTATAAATATGAAAACAATTTGAAACAATTATTTACATTATTACTTATATTTACAAAGAAGCTATCTGAAAACATTAATCCATAATTCATAAATTTATTAATTTATCTCAAGATACTTTTCAACATTATTAATAAATCGATAATCATTTTCTTTAAATATGCTTTATTTAATTAATAACTTCTAAAATATTTATAACACTAAAGTTTTTTTTCTATTAAACCATATAGTATATAAATAAACAATATTTAAAAGGATATAGTCAACAAGGAGAAGAAGGAGGATTTGGAAAAGCAGAATATAGGTGAATAAATAAAGCTGAGCAGATAAGGTAGATTCAAAATAATAGTATCAGGCCCGAATAATTAATTTAGAACCATAAGGGTTTTAATTTCAAATATTAATACAAAATTCCTTTGTTGGAAATACTTTTATAATAAATTGCCTTTATAACGAAATAAATTTCCTTTCGAAAATACTTTTATAACTCGATGTTTCAACAAGTTTATCCTTGTTCCTGTAGACTCTGGTAGTGCGTTGATCAGGTGCAAAACTAGAATTCTCCAGGTACTTAGTAGACTTGTTTCAACACCCAGTGAAAATACTGGGAAACTTTTAAAAACAGATATGGAAAGTACAATCCAATCAAAAACGAATCAAATCATGGATCGCAGATACACAATGGTTACGCCTGGGTCCCCTAGGAAACATCCGTACCTTTTAAGCATTCACTGCCTTGCGAATTTCGCCATGCAACAAAATGGTGGACCGCAGGATACATAAAAATGGTTACGCCTGGATCCCCCAGGAAACATCCATATCCCTTAAGCAATCTCTGCCTTGCGGATTACGCCACTAACACGACCATAGATCGCAGATACACAATGGTTACACCTGGATCCCCCAGGAAACATCCGTACCTTTTAAGCATTCACTGCCTTACGAATTACGCTATGCAGTCGAGTTCGTAAGACCATGGGTAATGCCATGGAATTCGAAGGACACTCGAGTATCATATCTGGAAAACCAAAATCAGAGAGAATAATATCGATAGAATGAATCCAAGATGTGGCCACAAATCGGATATCAAGCAGAAGGCACTTTCCATATCTTTACTTCGAAAATATGTATCATATAGTACCTTTTCAAATCACTTTCAAATATCGTACTTATATAAATCCATTATATATAAGATTTAATTTTCAGATCAAATACTTTTCCAAAATCAAAAGTATATCAAATCATACTTATATAGACTTTAATTATATAAGATTTCACTTTTCAAATTGAGTACCCTTTTCAAATCCATAGTTTTCGAATCAATTTCATACTCATACAAATCAATTTTATATAAGTTCGATAACTCCCAAATCAAGTATTTAGTAACACAAGGTTCTCAAATTTCAATTTGTTTCAATATCAGTTCAATTTCAAAATCATATACAATTTCACCAAATTATTTCTTCTCAAATTAAATATCTTTAGTTTCAAAGTTTCCAAAATAATATATTCAGAAAATAAATCCAAATTTCCAAATCAATATAATTTAAGTCAACCAATTCATTTCCAAAATCAAATGTTTTCAAAATCATCTTATACTTACGTAAGGTCTATCTTATATAAGGATCAAATTTTTCAAAATAAATTTCGCTGTATGAAGAGCCACATGGGATTGAATATCTTTGCTTTTATGGGTTATATATCTTTGTAATTTTAAATTGGAAATTTTCTTTTAGTAAGCAAAGTTATTCTAACATGACAGCTTCAATTTCAGCGTCAAAATATATCAATGATATTAGAATATAAGATGTACATACGTCATCATTTCGCAAAATCACATTTGATCGCTCGTTCGATCACACAAGTTCGCTTTCGAACTAGTATTGTCCATTCGACTTCCGTAAATGCGGATTTCGATATGGTTTCTCGACTAGAAGCCATCAGTCTCCTTGCATAGCCATATACTACGATAGAGAATTCTAGAATCACGCCCAAAATCCATATCAAATATTCGCCATCAAGAATCGAATGAAAAATCCTAACACGAAATGGTGTAATCCACCTCGAACTTGTGTACTCAAAATGGGATCAAATTAATTATGCGAATAAAACAGCATACGTACAACTTATATATTTATTCCAACTTGTTAAATATATAGTTTCATAAAGATGTTACTAAGTTAAAACATTTAACTAAATTTTATTCAAAATATATTGAAGCCCAAATTCTTTCAAAAGATTTCAAATCTAAATTCCATATTTAGAAAAATTCAAAATAACCTTATTCATTTACTTAACAAAACAGTTTCAACTTATTTAAATCATATTACTTCATACTTAAACGTTCAAAACAAACTTATATACTTTATCAAAATACTTTTCAAAATTTCTTAGCTTTGAAGAGTTAACCTAGATTTGGAAGTGCTCGAACCTTTAAAATAGTTGAAGAAATCATTTTCAAATTCAAGAGTTGGAAATCAACAACAAATCAGTAAATCAATTTTAATAGATAGGGTTATATCAAATCCAAAACTCGAGGATTGAACACCGGCTCACTTCAAATCATTTCAAATATATATATATATATACATATATCTTTCGAATATCCAGTCTTACTTCGGAATTTGAAATCAAAATGGTTTCACAAAATCACTCGCATAGCAAAGCTACTGAAGTGGCCTATCCCTCACTCTGAAACTCGAAAATCAATGTCGATGATGCGTGCACTCATCACCGAAATTATTTTCCAGCGACATAAGTGAGTTCTGGACTTCTATTTTCTCAAACTTCCTTTGAAATTTCTTTGAAATCATTCGAAACTTATTAAAATCATTTGAAACATTTCTTATTATGAAAATACTTTTAAATCATATTATTATTATATATTTCAAAATCTTAAAACCAATTTCAAAATACCGGAGTTCAATTCTTGAATTTCAAATTTTAAAATCCTTCAGTTATAAATCATTTTTAGATAAATCAAATTTCTTATATAGTTTTTTTTTCCAACTTACAAATCCTTTCGAAACCTCAAATTCTTATTTTAAAAGGGTTCATAATCTTTATCGAAAACATTACACTTTTATATATAGAATATAATAATTTCGATATATAAAACAATTTCTAAAATATAAACAAGCCTGATTTTTCAAAGGATGGTTCAAGAATGGATTTCAAAACAAAGATAGAAATTCAACTTAGAGGGACTCTAATCAAATAGGATTCTGATTCGAAGATAGGTTCGAACGAAGATGAGATAATTAATAAAAAAAACAGTAGATGGATACACTTATATAAATCGCGGGCGACCTTAACCGGGTCAACCGTGACTTCAAGAATATAATCAATGCGGAAATCTAAGGCAAATCGACATTCGACCGCCAGAGATAGAATTCGGCATAATAAGAGGTGGCAACATCAAAACCGAGGGATATATAAATCTCCGGTGAATCAATGTCAATTGTAAAGGAGTTCCACCCCTTTTCAACCTTCAAAAATCGGCGGGATCGCCTATTCTTATAGAGATCATTCGAAGTGGAGTTATGGGATACTCCAGAATCAAAAGAATACAAAGAGGGAGAGACAAGAATGAATTTTGGAACCGTAGGAAACGTTCCAAAGTTCAAAGGAAATCGAGTCAAAAGGAAGAGATTAAACTCGAATGAACGTGATTCTGTAAATAAATTTACAATATATACTAAGTTTCGCCTAGAGCCAAAGCTCTGATACCAACTGTAACGACTCGATATTTTGGACCATTCGCATCCATTATAAGTGCATAGGTAGACACACATGCCGGAATTGAATTGCTCAAAATACCGCGTTGTTAATTTAAAATTTGGCAAAACTCAGCATACGAAGTAAATGAATCAATCACAGAATCACAGACACAGAGTAATACAATAATACGCAGCGGAATAGCTAAAATAGTAGTTCATGAAGCTACTATATAAACATCAGAGTTAGAAATAAAATACAACAGAATATCTCAAATACATTGAAGTCTTCAGTATAGCAGATGACTTTTCTGAACAAATCAACTAGAAGAGCTGAAAGCTGAGGCGATAGTTGGATCTCCAAAGGAAGCTCCAAACTCCAAAGGTGAGTCTCAAATGCTGTATCACTCGGTCTGACCCGAGCGTAAAGCAAAACACAAAACACTCGAGTCAGGATTAACATTCTTATATCAATAAATCCAACTCAAGTGAAATATCAACTGAAATACAAGTAACTTAAAGGATGTTTGGGATAACCATCCTCTAAGGATCTGTAGAACTATCTACAAGGTGGGGATATACACTATGACACCTTGGTCATTTTAAATTTATTTACTTCAAAATCACAATATCATTTTCATTCAATATATCTATTTTCCAAAATAGTGTATGTTCATTAAATAATTTATAAAGTAAAGTATTTATAATTTCCTCAAGCCTCACAAATCGATTCAAATTAACTCAAATTCAAATTTATTCAAAGCTCAATTCATAAATTCAATTCAGTTCTAAATATCCCATTTAAAATTTCAATATATTTCAAAGCTTTAATATTCAACATTTCAAAGTTAAATTTAACAGTTTCATATAGCACTTGATTTAACTCTTGATTTAACTCTATTATTATTTAATCAGGGAATATTCACTTAATAAATTCAACATCATTTAACTAGCCTTAAATTACATTTTTACTAAATATTTCCTTAAACTTTATTTAAACAAGAAATATTCATTAGATTACTTATAAATCAAACTCAAGTTATAAATCATATCTTACATCTCAATTTCAATAAGTTTCAAATCGGTTTAATTAAATAAAATTCTTTATTGAATACAATTTCAACTAAATTCAAATTATCTTTCTAACCTTAACTCATTCAAATTATTACCAAAATCTATTTTGAAATATAATTTAAATACTCAACATATTATATGTATTTAAATCAATCATTCCCAATTATATATAATAATTTAAGGCTCAACACTTATTAAAACCATATATTTCTTTCCAAAACCATAGAATTCATTTTTAAAATATTTATATATATGGACCAACGGTGTCTGTATATATATTTATCATATGGTTAAGTGATACGGATATTTATCATTTCAATCTGAAATTTAAATATATACGGGTAGATATCATTTCGACCCGTAATCCCAATTTCAATTCAAATGAAAATCGCTTGGGTTTATCATTTCAACCCATAACGAAATTCTCCTATTCTAAAGTCCGTTCGGGTATGTATCATTTCAACCCATAGTGAATTCTATACTAACAGGGAACTTGCAGAGTGATAACAGATAATATAAAATACAACAACAGGCATATATCATCAAATAACAATATAATAAGAACAACAGGATATGGTGCCATATCCCACAGGTGAACAGTTACAGATAACAGCATATATAACAACTTAAATAACTACAGCAACATATTTCAATTGTCGTTTCAATTGAAATCAAATTTAATAAATAAAAGAACGTTAATCGTGAGTGATTGCTCACCTTTCGAGGCTAGAGAATACAGAAGGTGCCACGGATACGCACACTGATACAGACACTGAAATTTGAATTGCGAATCCAAGCAAAGCAAAAATCGGCACGAATTTAACGATCAAAGCTGATAAATAGGAATTGATGAAATCAAAGCAGAATTAGATTGATGATAAATTTGAAAGAAGAGTATATTATATTATTATTTTATTACTTTCTTTCAAAAACCAATGTTTAAATCAAGACACATAATTTAAGATAAAATATATGTACATTTGAAAATGAATATAACTTTTAAAACCCATACATTTGAAAAATCAAAATCTATATTATTAAAATCAAAATACAAAAAAAAATCAAAATCTGTTAGGCATCTTGAAATCAAAGCGCCTATAGATATAATGTATGATAAGACACATATATTGGCAGACATATGGTTTGAGCTGAAGGAAATGCATGCAGGTTAACAATATGTATAAATATATATGTAGACATGCCATATGGTTGCAACTATATACTATGCAGACAATTAATATATATGTAAACACACTACATAACTACAACTCTATACCATTATCTTATATATACATATCTATTATTTGACACATACAACACTTCTCTTAAATCTAATATACTGCAACATACAAATATACTATGTAACAAACATATTTTGTATATTTACACGTTTAAAAAGTACTGGATATAAACACTTTAGATCGATGATAAAACAAATTAAAAATGCATGCAGACCAAACTCAAATAAAATTATACAACAACATATATATATATATATACATATGCTGTAATGTAATATACCACTGACATATGTTACAGACACTATATACTCTACAATACAATACTATGACTGTGACGACCCGACTTTTTCTCCACAGAAAGTCGGATCATTATGAAGAAAGAAAGGGGGAGAAGAAGAAAAGAAGAGAAGAAAGAACAACAACACATCAGAAATCTCACAGCGGAACGAGAAATATATTATCACATAAGATATTACATAGTATCATATACATCAGAGTACACAATTTATACATCACAGAATAGACAGTTATAAACTTCTGTCTATTATACAACACAAGTACATCAGTACAATACAGACTAATACAAACACAGCGGAAACTCTATATATCTACTCGCTGAAGCCTCCTGCTTCACAGCTCCTCCAGAATTCGTCAAGATTATCCTGAATCCCTTGACTACTCAATACAATATTGAGTACCCAAGAGTTTGATAAAACAGAAAATAAACACTTGGGTCAGACATGGGTCTGGTGTGAGTAAACAGTTAGATTGCTTAACTTTGAAAACCTTTGAAAACAAAAGTATCACGTAAGACTCCCCACAAATAAACATGGATAAGTTTTTACCTTACGCTAACTAAAACATTTGATAGGAAATCCAGTTATATTATAATAGGGTCTAGGGTTTCCAAATAAATAAGAAATAGCTGAAATTGTTACATTATTAAATTCCAGCATACTAGCCAACAAAGTGGGTTATACAATCAAAACCGTAGGGTCTCGTAGGAAGAATGGGTTTCCATCAATGGCAGGGCTACTGGGGTACCGCCCGTCACAGTACGTGGCCTAGATCACCGTACCGAGGAGTACGCCCGCTCCCCTGCAACACAAAGCCGGAACCATCCCTTACTGGATAATCCCGAACAAGACAATCCCGTAGTTGGCGCGACCAACCACACACTAAGCCGAATAAAAGAAAAGGGACCTCTAGACAGGGATCTATCTTGCTCTCAGTGGGTGCTACCCACGAAACCTTGCTGCACCTCCCCTGTTTTAGCCATTCCCGGTTGATGAGGCTTGAGGTTACGATTACCTTTAATCAGAACATATCACTTAGAATGCTCATCGTCCGCTTGACGATGTGCTGAAAGCATTCAATCCATACAAGTTCGTTCCGGGTTCGAACGAAACCGAAGGCATTATCTCGTTACACTCGTTTTGGAATCACCCTCAGAGTTAACGACAATAACCCTTGCACTCTGAATCTTCATCTTCACTTGAGATTCACGACCTATCGTTAATTTGGATCGATGTGGTATTCGGGTCTCCAAACCTGGAATACCGGTATACGGAAACCCGATCCCGGTCTCATCGAAATCCAAAACGTATCTTTTAAGGGCCAAGTTGTTTTAAGGTTAAAACAATTCAACTTATCTATATTCATACAGATAGATAATTCACAAATCACAATTGATAATCACATTATCAATAAACAAATGATCTATAACCAAATAGGTAATCCATATCAACATCACAATAGTTAATCTATATTACCATCATAATGCAACCAAGCATTTATACCACACAACATTACTTATCTCATTTCTGAGATTACATCCATTCAAGACAGTCAATGTCATTCCTTCTTATATAAGCAATGATTTACTTAATCACAACATAATTAATTTAAAAATGAATTAAATTAACTATCTCTATCTTTAATTAATTTAAAGTGAATTAAATTAATTACTTCATCTCTTAATTAATTTAAAATTAATTAAATTAATTACTTCATTATAAATCTTACTTATATAATCATTAATTAATTACAAATAAATTAATTAACCTTTCTCTAATTATCCACTTAATTAATCACCTTGATTAATTATACTTTAATTACATTTAAGTAATTATCTTTAATTAATTCACAAATTAATTATCCTTAATTAAATACAGTAATTAACCTTTAATTACTTCATTAATCAATTAATTATAATCAATTACTTTAATCCTTAATTAATTACAATTAATTAGTTATCATTTGATTAATTTATCTTAATTAATTAACTCTTAATTACATCATTAATTATAAACTAATGATCTCTAATTACATCTTTAATTATTTATTAATTACATTAAGTAATTATTCTTAATTAATCCATAATCATTAATCACCTTTGATTAATCTAATCCAGAAATTAACTTCCCTTAATTAATTCCATTAATTAATTACTTTAATTAATTACCTTCACAAATAATTAATTACATTATTAATTAACCTTAATTAAACCACAATTATTAATCATCTTTGATTAATCTAATCCTTTAATTAATTTAATTTAATAAATTATTAAATTAATAACAAGTGATTAACTCTTAATCATTTTCATTTAATAAAATAATTATCCTCTAATTACTTTATTAAATAATTTCCCTTTTACTTAATTACATTCAATAATTATTCCTTAATTACTTCATCAAGTAATTATACTTAATTAATTATAAGTAATTATCTTTAATAATTACTAATTAATTTCTTAGTCAATTATTTAACTAATTATTTAAATAAAAGAACTAATTCCTTAATCCTTATATTTAAAAGATCTTAATTAAGAAATCATTTATCTTAATTAAATAAATTAAATTGACCAACACTTTAATTTTCTTTCCATATTTATTATCTTAATTTAATTAAATTTCTTAATTACTTAAGATAAATTCTTTATTATAATTGATTTACTAAAATCCTTATTATTTAAATTACATTTAAAATAATACAATTTTAGAAATCAATTATAATTAAAACATTTTAAACTCCTTCTCGACTTTCAAAATCTTTAAACTTCCAAGGTTATTAAATTAACTTTAATACAAAAAGCATTTTGAAAATCTATTTATTTATCTTTTAAAAACTTATCTATTTAAATATTAAAACTTGTTATAACATTTAAATTTTGAAACAATTTATTTTACAATTAAAAACTTGTTTAACCTTTTGTTTTTAAAACTTCAGGAACATTACAGAAACAAAGTTCTTTTGTTTAAACTTTAAAACATTTCTGTAAAAATTCTTAATGCCAGCAATCTCCAAACCCGAGTAAACACCTAGAAAACTCGAAGCAAACTCGAGTTAAAACTCTAATCACACAGCTTCGAGTAAAACTCGATATTACCCGAACGAAACCCGAGATAACGCTTCTTCCTCAAATCCATCGTTTCCAGATTCACTCAAACGTGCACGTGCACACCCACGATGATCAACGACGATCACTATTTCGACCTCCGGCAAGTCAGACTCCATCACGCTATCACGTACAACCATTCCAAACTTCGCGATTCGAACAAGATTCGAATTCGACTATTTCGAACCCATCACCTGGAAAACGACAATGCCAGGAAATCATCCACCGCAGACGATCCCTACCTCGAGACTCCACGCCACCTTCACCGCAGCTACGCCTCATCTACCAGCAACCACCAACACCTCGCGATCGCCTCCGGTTGCCTATCGAAATCGTGAAACCCAAATGAACATCACGAAAAAAACAGGGTGTTAAACCCTATCTCGTCAATTTCCGATCAACCCCTTCATCAATAAATTCCAACTTGATTTTTCCTATGATCTCCAACATCCCCTCTACCTTCAAACCCAACCACGACGTCCAGTTCGTCCTCGATCTTCGGCAATCAACAAAAATGCCAAAAACGTTTCTCTCGAAAATTCTCACAATTTATCGAACTAAAAATCACGAAACTCAAATTAAAAATCATGATTTTCAACCTCGAAAACATTCATGAAATCCAAATTTGAAATTGAATTAGTTGATTTTAGACATATAAATGTATTCCACTGTTATTTATAAAATTTTCGAGTCAATATTTAATATAAATTCCAGTGATGAATTTTAGTAGGTATGTTTCACAATTCGAACATTTTTCATTTACAAATCATAAGCTAATTATGATTCAAGGATGAGATATTGGTTTTTAAAAGAAATTCAAACTCTGATAAACAACAGAGCTTATTTTTGTACACTTACAGGCATTTACCCAGGCATTCATCACCAATGCACATACATGCATACATTTGGTTCCAAACATTTCAGGTCACAGCATGATTTCAAACACTTTCTATTTACAAATCAAAAGTGTAAAGACCCGCAAATCCGTCTTCCGAAAACCCGACACTGCTACGTCCACTGTAGCAATTGCCGAACAATCGGATGGCGAAAACGCGAAACTTTAATATTTAAAAGAAGAGGAGGAAGAGAAGATAGAAGAAAAAGAGAAGAAGAACGACAAAACAACAACAGATACAGAACAGAGACAATATCAGAATCTCACATATCGCAGCGGAACAATATATAATAGATAAATGAATAATCTTTAAAACAAAGAATTTTATCAGTTTATACATACATCAGTCATCAGAGTCAAGATACAACAATGGACAGTTATATAACTTGTCCTCATACAGAATACACAGCGGAATAAATACTATCAGATACAAATACTACGTCTCGTCATCCAGAATATCTCCAAACTCCAGAATATCCAGAATAACCTGATAACATAACTCTAGGCTGCCCGCGTGGAAATTGGTGGGCACCCAGAGTTTAGAAGGGAACAATAAACTCCGAGTCAGTCATGGTGACTGGTGTGAGATCGTAAAACAGTTATTTTATCTTTAAAATAAACAACAGGATAACTTTAAAGTCAATTCGAAATGCTTTTGGAAAATGAAACTACCATAAGACCTCCCACCACACACACAATGCAAACGCAGACTTGGAGGAGATTTCTTCTTATGATAGTCAAAGATGCTTACTACGCAAAATCAAATTCTTTTTGATATTATTATTAGTGCATAGTGGAAAACATTTCGAAAGTAGAATATTAATCTTAGCCAGCATAGGTACCACTATATTATGCCTGCTATAGCTGCCTCCTGAGGAGACAGGTTATACAATTGAAATCGTAAAGGCTCGTATTGTTTCTTTGGATTTCCAACAAATGGTCAGGCTAAGGAACTTCCTATCCACGATGGGTACGTCCCTGGAATAGACGACCCGAGAACCTAACCGGATCTCTGCCAACACAAGGCCGGGTTACCTCTGCAAAAATAGGTAACTACTGACACGCGTATGCCATCCCCCGATCGTCACCGATCTTCCCGAGGATCCCCGATTTCCAACAACCACAAAGTAATAATGCAGTAACCACAGAGGTTAAGTATCTGGGCTCCATACCATGATACCACCTTTATCCAGAAGGAATGACATACACTAAGGGGCGCTACTCCCTAGAACCTTGCTGCATTCGTCCTGTTTCGACCATTTCCGGGGTGTGAGGCTCGATGAAGTCTCGTCCACAAAGCTACGCTTTCTCAAAAAGCCCTGCTTCGGGTCAACAAAATGATCAACCTATGATCACAAAGATATAAGATCAAACAAATGATCATATCACAAATGACCAAACACTGATCATTTCACAGCAACACTCAGTATGCCACGTTACCAAATTGGGATATATCGCTGATAAATTTCAACTACATAACCTCTGAGCTCGTACGTCTCAGAGAAGGGTGTTAAGCTAAGAGAATAAATTCTCCGCCACCAACAGAAATGTATTTGAAAGAAATCAGCTTTATATCTCAAATTGTAACGTCAGACACACAATCCATACAAGTCTGTTCCGGGATCGAACAGAACCGAAGGCACTTCTCACGAAGACCTTGCATTTCCGGATAATTTTCAATCACGTCAGGATTTCCCGTCACTAAGGGTGATAAAACCTCTAAATCGAAGATCAGTCGATGTAGAGTAACTCGACGGTAATCCTTCCGTTTTTCAAAAATATCCGGTCTTCAACACCGGTCTTCAAATGCAATTCATAACGACGTATCACATATTCGGAATGGGTTATACGACCCCATGGTCCTTTCCCGGTTAACCCGAATAGTGAGCGATTATTTAAAAATAAGTGTGGCATTCAAATTCATCCAATTCACAACAAATACCTATCTAAAGGTAAATATTGATAGTCGGTTATTTAACTATCAATAAAGATGCGCAACATCATCAGATTCCAAATAATTTTCCAAATTATTTCATCTTCCAAAATATCTTTACTAGATATAAAATTTCCACACTTAACCGTTTGAAAACAATTTCAAATCAATTTCCCCATTTCTTTTTATCTTTGAAAATAAAATCTCAAAACAGTTCATTTCATATTGGAAAAACAATTCCATACTTATTTAATAATAAGTATTTCACAAATCATTTATTTTCAACATTTGAAAATACTCGATATACTTAAATCAATATTAAGTATATATTCATTCTTTAAGGAAATCATTCTTTAAACACATTTATTTGAGTCAAAACGAATGTTACGTAAAACATCGTTACGACAACTCAAAAATCACTAGTATAGGGATTCGAGATTTAGATAGATATATAAATCCCAATACTATATAAAACATTTCCTTTCGAAAATCATTTACTATAACAACAGTGTTATAGTCCACCATTTCCTTATTTCTCGAAAACGTCTATTTCAACAAGAACTGTTGAAATCTATGATTTCGATATTTAACACATTTTAAACATCTTTAAAAATGTTTACTTCATTTTTAATATCACTTCTTCAAAAATAAATCCATTTTATCCAATAATACATTTACTGTCCAAAATCGTGAATGTATCCCTTTTAAAAAATCTTTCTATATTCAATTTATCAAATTCAATTTATTTTGAATTTATAAAACAACGTTTATAAATTCTATTTCTCTTTTTAATAACAACTTCGACTTATAAACCTTCTTTTATCAACTTCTATATTTTAACTTATCAAAATAAGTGACTTTGGGTTTATAAACAACTTTTATAAATTTCAATTCTATTTATAAAAACTTCAATATCAATTCAATTTCAATATTTGTGACGACCGCCCATGACCCCTGCACCGAATCTAGAGATGGAGCGCTGTAAAGTGTGCCAGGCGACCATGGACGATTGTCAAGGCAAGATTTAAAACAACTGAATCTATCGTATTACTCACAACGCATGGATAAAAATACAATAGAGCATAAGTATAGTGAAGCTTTACAGAACAAAATGACATCATATAAAACTTCATAATAGTTGAATACAAGCATCCACATAGTCAATACATCCAGCCTCACTACAAATCTCTCAGAGAATACAAAACAGCGGAATATCCAGTACATATAAGAAAATAATATGCAACCCTCTAGCTCGTCTTCGATATCAGCATCGTGAGAAGAGAACAGCACCTGTCACCTGCTACCTAGTCTGCCCGTCCCAAAATGGACGAACAGCCCAAGGCAATAAGAATTAAAACATAAAGCCTTGAGTCAGACAACAGTCTTAGTGAGCAGTAAATTAACTAACAACATACCAAAAGAGCATAAAGGAAAAGGAATAGGAATACAACCCTCCCACTCCAACCTCATTCTACAGTGATAGCCCCCAGACACACACTAAGCAGAAGCAAACATAGCAGAGCATACAATTTAAAGTAAAGCTACTATCACTCGAGTCAAGGGCGATGTTTTCCAAGTACTAAGGCCTAAATCAGATAAGCACCCAGAAAATACCGCTCTTGAGTCCGAATGACGATACAACCAAACATCCATGACTCTGGCTATCACTGTTATCATTGCTTCGATATCACCGTTAATTGAATGACCGGCACATTCTTTCAGCCGTCCGTCAAGGGCTAATGGAAACCCCGGTTCTAGACATAACTCCCGCACGTCGTCGCAGCCCGTGCCTAGGACTATCGAATCTGCCCAGAGTACTCGACCATCAACAGTTGGCCGTTGGGACTATCGAATCTGCCCAAACGTACTCTTGCTTAGAGCATGCTAGAACCTTCAACAACGATGCTATCCAAGCCTCCTAGTCATCCTCCTCGACGACTATTCTCATATCCATTCATTATCTTCAACTCGAATCATATCACCGAGTTATCAACATGCTTGGAATGATCCCGTCTGGATTAGACCAAGTCTTCATCATATGATGCCTCGCTTCATTACATCCTCGCAAAGCCTCATCTCATCATCGCATCATCGAATCTATGCATAAGAGCTTCAT
Organism: Allium fistulosum; assembly: GCA_030737815.1. Taxonomy (NCBI): domain Eukaryota; kingdom Viridiplantae; phylum Streptophyta; class Magnoliopsida; order Asparagales; family Amaryllidaceae; genus Allium; species Allium fistulosum. Next base: position 74,903,628 of record CM060908.1, on the reverse strand, counting down.
CATCCCGCTACATATGCCACGAGCAGCTTTTCCAATTCAAGAGCCTTTCCCTTAGCTTTTGAATCATCTTCGATCTAAATCTAATCATCAATCATCTAGTTCATAATAAGCAATCAAATCAAACATCAATCCAAGCAATCAAGCATTCAAATATGATCTAAGTAGACAATTATAACAATAATGGCATTTTCGTAATTAAAGAGTTGAAAGTCCAATAAGCATGAAAACATGGATTATATCTCTACAAACTTGATGAATGAACTTGCATAGGTTAACATATGATAAAATGGATGCAACATCATCATGAACAATGGATCTATACGGATCTACACATAGGATGAAGAAAATGCATGGAAATCTCTATTTTAACACCAAAACGAGCCAACAATCCGATATACTCCTTTGGATCCGTGTGAGAGATAATCACCACTCACCAAATCACCTAAACAACCTCAAATCAACACACTTCAGATCTGGACAGCGAAGGATGAAGCTAGATCTATCACAAATCCGCTTCAAATGAAGAAATCTCTCTTGAAAAAAGATGAAGATCTTCAATCCAAGCTTTTGAATCTTCAATCTCGATCTTCGATTTGGATGGATGGAAGCACTAGATTAAAGTGGAGAAAAGAAGTGAAGAAGTGTGGAAGTCGAGCTCTCAAAATGGCAGCACTTCGTCGCTTCAAAAATCCGGATCCCAAAAAGTGAGAACAACCCCTCCTATTTATAGCTGAAATCTGTCCTTAAGTCGAAATCTGGCTATCTCCCTAGGTCGTTTCCGACCTAGGACTCTCCGACCTAAGCTTCTCCGACCTAACAGATAGATCTACGCGACCTAACACAAACTATTCTAGCGACCTAACAACTTAGCAATCTACGCGACCTAACAGATGCACGACTTAACTCCTCAGCGACCTAACACTTAGGAAACCCAGCGACCTAACAACCTAACGACCTAACTACCTAAGACTCAGTTGGGTTGCGACCTAACACAAGTCGACCTAAAACAACACGCGACCTAACACAACATACGACCTAACAGTGTTACGACCTAACACATAGCCTAACTCCTTAGGTCGCTAACAAGCTAACTCCTTAGGTCGCTAACAAGCTAACTCCTTAGGTCGCTAACAAGCTAACTCCTTAGGTCGCTAACACGGAACCACTAGGTCGCTAACTCAGAACCACTAGGTCGCTAACTCAGAACCACTAGGTCGCTAACTCGGCAACTACTAGGTCGCTAACTCGGCAATTACTAGGTCGCTAACTTTCCCAGCCGACCTAACACTTAACAAAACTTAGGTCGCTCACAACATTTCTTAAGTCGCAGACCTCCTCTAAGTTGCCAACAACCCTTAGGTCGCGTACGACCTAGGACTTAGACAAATTTCCCCAAAAAAAATCTGAAATGACTTAAAAATGCAAAAATTCCAGATTTGACGAACTTTTCGATCCGTGAAAAATACGGGTCGTTACATTCTCTCCCCCTTAGGAATTTCGCCCCCGAAATTCCAAGCAAACAAAGCAATCAAAGACTATTCTGTACGCCTACCATCCATAGCAATCAACAAACCATGCATCCAATTCTAACTTAGCGTACAGAATTCTAAAATTAGAACAAGTTACAATATCGTGAGATGACACGACACCTTAGGGCCATACCTTGAAGAGTTCAGGATGAGCTGCTTTCATCCTCTCTTCCACCTCCCACGTACAGTCGTTATCATCATCACTCCATTGTATCTTGAGCAACTTAACTACCTTCCTCCTAAGTTGTTTCGTGTCGGTTTCCACAACACGAAGTGGCTTACGAGGTCTTTTATCAACTGGATCAACTTCTAAGTCTTCACAGCTATCAGCAGAAACCACCGTTCTCGAGTCGTGCACATACTTCCGTAGATACGATACATGAAAAACATTGTGCACACCCGACATCTTCTCCGGTAACTCCAATCTGTAGGCGAGCTTTCCAATTCGCTCGATGATCGGGAATGGTCCAACAAATCTCGGAGTCAATTTTCCTTTCTTCCCGAATCGAATAACATTCTTCAGTGGAGAAATCTTCACAAAAACCATATCTCCCACGTCGAACTCCAAATCCTTTCGACGCTTATCAGCATAACTCTTCTGACGGTCTTGGGCTGCCTTCATTCGTTGCCGAATGATCTCTATGCAATCCGAAGTCTGTCGAATCATTTCTGGCCCAAGTATCAGCTTTTCCCCAGTTTCCAACCAACATGTCGGAGAGTTACACGGTCTTCCATACAATGCCTCATATGGTGCCATACCAATACTTGACTGGTAACTGTTGTTGTACGCAAACTCCACCAAATGAAGGTGATCTTCCCATGATCCTCCGAAGTCCAAAACACATGCTCTAAGAAGATCTTCCAAAACTCGGTTGACTCTCTCGGTCTGACCATCTGTCTGAGGGTGATAAGCTGTACTCAAACACAACTCGGTTCCCAAAACTTCCTGGAAGCTCTTCCAAAATCCACTAGTGAACAATGGATCTCGATCGCTCACTATACTCTTCGGAATACCATGGAATCGAACTATCCACTTCACATACAACTCAGCCAACTTTGATGCAGTCCTAGTCGATCGAACAGGAATGAATCGTGCACTCTTAGTCAGACGATCCACAATGACCCAAATCCCTTCATTTCCCGTTCTGGTTCTAGGCAATCCATCAATAAAATCCATCGACACTTGTTCCCACTTCCATGTAGGAACTTCTAAGGGTTGAAGCAATCCACTTGGCTTCTTCTGTTCAGCCTTTACCAACTGACAGTTCATACACTTGGAAATGAAATCTCCAACATCCTTCTTCATGCCTTCCCAGTAGTAGGTTCTCTTCATATCCCGATACATCTTATTTCCACCTGGATGAATTGTCAACTTCGAGTGATGACTTTCCTTCAGAACTTCACTCCTCAATTCATCTATATCGGGAACCACTAGTCGTCCTTGCTTTCGAAGCCAACCTTCTCTATCGACCTCGAATCCTTTATCCTTTTCTGGCTCCAATCCAGATTCCAATTCACGGATAATCTTGACAAGCTTATCATCTCGCTTTTGACTCTCGCCAATCCTTTCCACAAGAGTCGGTCTTATCGATAAGTTTGCCAACATTTCAGGTTCCAATTCGCATCTAGGCCTGAAGTCAAATCCAGCTAAATACTCGAGACTCTTCCATTCAGAAAACATGGCTCCCAATCCCGCATGTCTTCGACTTAACGCATCAGCCACTGCGTTACCTTTTCCCGGAGTATAAGCTATACCAAAATCATATGATGCTAAAAACTCTAGCCAACGTTGCTGCCGAAGATTCAAATCCTTCTGGGAGAAAAGATACTTCAACGACTTATGATCCGTAAACAACTCAAATCGAACTCCCAACAGATAATGCCTCCACATCTTCAGAGCAAATACAATCGCCGCTAACTCCAAATCATGAGTTGGGTAATTCCTTTCATGCGGCTTCAGTTGTCGACTGGCATACGCAACAACTTTATCCTTCTGCATCAGCACTGCCCCAAGTCCAGTACCACACGCGTCGGTGTAAACCACCATCTCATCATTCCCACTTGGAATAGTCAAAACAGGAGCACTCGTCAATCTCTCTTTCAGGATTCCGAAAGCTTGCTCACACTTAGCATCCCAACAGAACACTTGGTTCTTCTTCGTCAATCCTGTTAACGGTGCAGCTATCTTGGAGAAGTCTTTAATAAACCGTCGATAATATCCTGCTAATCCAAGAAAACTTCTCACATCAGATGCATTCTTAGGTTTAACCCAATCTTGGATTGCTGCCACCTTAGCGGGATCAACCGCTATTCCATTTCCAGAAATCACATGGCCTAAGAATCTCACTTCACTCTTCCAGAAGTGACACTTCGAAAACTTAGCCTTCAGCTGATGTTTCCGTAAGATTTCCAAAACAATACTCAAGTGCGTCTTGTGCTCTTCTTCCGTTCTGGAATAAATCAGAATATCATCCACGAACACAAGTACGAACTTGTTCAACTGATCTCTGAACACTCTATTCATAAGATCCACAAAATATGCTGGCGCGTTAGTCAATCCAAACGGCATTACCAGCCACTCAAAGAAACCGGATGGTGTTCGAAAAGCAGTCTTCGGCACACTATCCTTAGCAACTCTCAACTGGTGAAATCCCGTTGCCAGATCCATCTGAGAAAACACCTTAGCTTCGTGAAGCTGATCAAACAAGTCATCTATTCTCGGCAATGGATACTTGTTCTTCTTAGTCACCTTATTCAGCTCACGATAATCGACGCACAGTCTCAACGACCCATCTGCCTTGGTTGCAAACACAACTGGTGCACCCCACTCGGACACACTACGCCGAATGAATCCTTTCTGCAAAAGATCATCAACTTGCACCCTCAACTCTTGCTGTTCCCTAGGCGCCATCCGCCTAAGAGGCATCACAACAGGTCTGGCTCCTTCAACTAGATCTATACGAAACTCGATCTCTCTATGCGGCGGCAACCCTTTGACTTCGTCAAAGACATCCTCGAATCCATTTGCGATTGGCACTAAAGACAGTCCATCCCGTGGAACAACTAGCGAATACATGAAGCTCATGAAGACGCCTTCCTCATGCTTACATCGTATCACAATCTTTCGCCCCTCCACATTCTCGACTGTCACTTCCAACCTTTCGCAATCAACCTTAGCCGCATACTTCCTAAGCCAGTCCATACCCAAGATAATTCCGAACCCCGCAAAGTTCAGAACAAAGCAATCACAAACAAAAGAGCAACCATGACTCGACACAACTAGACCACGGCATAACATACACAAACAAGACGAACCCCCAACTGGATTAGTCACAACCAATGGCCTATCAACAATATCCGGCTTCAAACCTAACCGGCCTACTAGTTCATTACAAACAAATGAATGCGACGCTCCAGTATCAAATAGAACTCTAACTGGAACACCACATAGGAAAAGAGTACCTTGAACAACCACACTCTTTCCCTTTTCTTCAGCAGTAGGAGCTTTCGAAGACGACGGAACAGCCCCCAAAGCATAGGCTTGCACAATCTGCCTGTCCTTCCTTGGTTCTGGACAATTCTTCCTGAAATGTCCCGGCTTGTCACAGTTGTGACACTTCATCGGTGCCTTCGGATTCTTACAATCCTTGGAGAAATGGCCCTTCTGCTGACAATTGTAGCAAGTCACCTCGCCTTTCGGCTTCTTCTGGCCATCCTTACCCTTCTGCTGCTGCTGCTTCCTCTTCTGGTTTCCACCCTGCTGTGGTTTAGATTCTCCCTTGGTAGCAGCAACAACAGGTCCTTCCTTAGGAAACAGACTCTCATGCCTAAGAGCCTTCTCCACAAGCTTCTCAAATGAATCGTCCAAATGATCCACCAACTGTCTCCCAAGATAACTATCCAAACCAGTCACGAACTTCTCATTCTTCTGGTAAGCAGACTCAATATATGACCGAGCATACTTGGACAAAGCTTCAAACTCAGAAACATACTCAAGAACAGATCTCCCTCCCTGCTTGAGCTCCACAAACTTCTTGAACAGAACAGACTTCTGAGCTGTAGAAATGAACTTAGCTTCAAATCTAGCTTGGAATTGTTCCCAAGTAATCTCTTCCTCCGCAGTATTGATGGTAATAGAGTTCCACCAATCAGAAGCTCTCCCTTGAAGCTGCCTTGATGCCAACTTCCTCTTAGTTGCATCATCAATTCCCAAATCACCAAAGATCCTTCTACAAGCATCTATCCACCTCTGGACCTCAATGGTAGATTCTGTTCCCAAGAAAACCTTCCCTCCAAGAGCAGTATAATCCTTGCACAGCTTAGCAAAATCCACTGGTTTCGGAGTTTGGACTTGAACTCCAACATCAACTGCCGCCCCCGGAACTGGTATCCTTCTCATGATCGAAGTTATCATAGCTTCGAACATGGCTGCATAATCAGCAGTCTCTTCAGTAGCACGACCTCCCCTAGCAGCTGGTCTCCCTCTTCGACTCATTCTCAATATCTATAAAAAGGAATGATTAGAACATCTAGAGAAACAACTGCATAAAGGACTCAAACTCTACTAAGCTACTATATTATATATAGTAATCATCCATCACAATACAATTACGTCTCTCATACGTAGTTACGACAGCGAGCGTTGGGTAAAATCGATTAACCAATGCTCTGATACCAAATGTGACGACCGCCCATGACCCCTGCACCGAATCTAGAGATGGAGCGCTGTAAAGTGTGCCAGGCGACCATGGACGATTGTCAAGGCAAGATTTAAAACAACTGAATCTATCGTATTACTCACAACGCATGGATAAAAATACAATAGAGCATAAGTATAGTGAAGCTTTACAGAACAAAATGACATCATATAAAACTTCATAATAGTTGAATACAAGCATCCACATAGTCAATACATCCAGCCTCACTACAAATCTCTCAGAGAATACAAAACAGCGGAATATCCAGTACATATAAGAAAATAATATGCAACCCTCTAGCTCGTCTTCGATATCAGCATCGTGAGAAGAGAACAGCACCTGTCACCTGCTACCTAGTCTGCCCGTCCCAAAATGGACGAACAGCCCAAGGCAATAAGAATTAAAACATAAAGCCTTGAGTCAGACAACAGTCTTAGTGAGCAGTAAATTAACTAACAACATACCAAAAGAGCATAAAGGAAAAGGAATAGGAATACAACCCTCCCACTCCAACCTCATTCTACAGTGATAGCCCCCAGACACACACTAAGCAGAAGCAAACATAGCAGAGCATACAATTTAAAGTAAAGCTACTATCACTCGAGTCAAGGGCGATGTTTTCCAAGTACTAAGGCCTAAATCAGATAAGCACCCAGAAAATACCGCTCTTGAGTCCGAATGACGATACAACCAAACATCCATGACTCTGGCTATCACTGTTATCATTGCTTCGATATCACCGTTAATTGAATGACCGGCACATTCTTTCAGCCGTCCGTCAAGGGCTAATGGAAACCCCGGTTCTAGACATAACTCCCGCACGTCGTCGCAGCCCGTGCCTAGGACTATCGAATCTGCCCAGAGTACTCGACCATCAACAGTTGGCCGTTGGGACTATCGAATCTGCCCAAACGTACTCTTGCTTAGAGCATGCTAGAACCTTCAACAACGATGCTATCCAAGCCTCCTAGTCATCCTCCTCGACGACTATTCTCATATCCATTCATTATCTTCAACTCGAATCATATCACCGAGTTATCAACATGCTTGGAATGATCCCGTCTGGATTAGACCAAGTCTTCATCATATGATGCCTCGCTTCATTACATCCTCGCAAAGCCTCATCTCATCATCGCATCATCGAATCTATGCATAAGAGCTTCATCATCCCGCTACATATGCCACGAGCAGCTTTTCCAATTCAAGAGCCTTTCCCTTAGCTTTTGAATCATCTTCGATCTAAATCTAATCATCAATCATCTAGTTCATAATAAGCAATCAAATCAAACATCAATCCAAGCAATCAAGCATTCAAATATGATCTAAGTAGACAATTATAACAATAATGGCATTTTCGTAATTAAAGAGTTGAAAGTCCAATAAGCATGAAAACATGGATTATATCTCTACAAACTTGATGAATGAACTTGCATAGGTTAACATATGATAAAATGGATGCAACATCATCATGAACAATGGATCTATACGGATCTACACATAGGATGAAGAAAATGCATGGAAATCTCTATTTTAACACCAAAACGAGCCAACAATCCGATATACTCCTTTGGATCCGTGTGAGAGATAATCACCACTCACCAAATCACCTAAACAACCTCAAATCAACACACTTCAGATCTGGACAGCGAAGGATGAAGCTAGATCTATCACAAATCCGCTTCAAATGAAGAAATCTCTCTTGAAAAGATGAAGATCTTCAATCCAAGCTTTTGAATCTTCAATCTCGATCTTCGATTTGGATGGATGGAAGCACTAGATTAAAGTGGAGAAAAGAAGTGAAGAAGTGTGGAAGTCGAGCTCTCAAAATGGCAGCACTTCGTCGCTTCAAAAATCCGGATCCCAAAAAGTGAGAACAACCCCTCCTATTTATAGCTGAAATCTGTCCTTAAGTCGAAATCTGGCTATCTCCCTAGGTCGTTTCCGACCTAGGACTCTCCGACCTAAGCTTCTCCGACCTAACAGATAGATCTACGCGACCTAACACAAACTATTCTAGCGACCTAACAACTTAGCAATCTACGCGACCTAACAGATGCACGACTTAACTCCTCAGCGACCTAACACTTAGGAAACCCAGCGACCTAACAACCTAACGACCTAACTACCTAAGACTCAGTTGGGTTGCGACCTAACACAAGTCGACCTAAAACAACACGCGACCTAACACAACATACGACCTAACAGTGTTACGACCTAACACATAGCCTAACTCCTTAGGTCGCTAACAAGCTAACTCCTTAGGTCGCTAACAAGCTAACTCCTTAGGTCGCTAACAAGCTAACTCCTTAGGTCGCTAACACGGAACCACTAGGTCGCTAACTCAGAACCACTAGGTCGCTAACTCAGAACCACTAGGTCGCTAACTCGGCAACTACTAGGTCGCTAACTCGGCAACTACTAGGTCGCTAACTTTCCCAGCCGACCTAACACTTAACAAAACTTAGGTCGCTCACAACATTTCTTAAGTCGCAGACCTCCTCTAAGTTGCCAACAACCCTTAGGTCGCGTACGACCTAGGACTTAGACAAATTTCCCCAAAAAAAATCTGAAATGACTTAAAAATGCAAAAATTCCAGATTTGACGAACTTTTCGATCCGTGAAAAATACGGGTCGTTACAATATTGATTTCTGAATTTATTTTCAATCGTTTAAATAAAATTTCCATATTGATTTCTCAAAAATTCATTCTAAATATTAAATCAATTACAGATTGATTTCAAATTTTATTTGTCACTACTAAGATAAATTCCTTATTTTTCTCAAATTATTCAATATTCTGTTTTGAAATGGATTCTTCAAATTGAAATCATTTTACATTGATTTCACCACTTATTTAAATTGACCGATTAAATTTCAAACTGAATTTCCAACTTATCTTCTTTTAAATAAATTCCTTTTTAAGAAAATAAATTTCAATCGTTTCTTTCAATCTATTTAAAAACCCAAATTTAAATTAATTTCTTCAATTTAAAATCACTGTTTTTACGAAATCCATTTATTTAACATTTTCACTTTATCCTGGAATTTATTCGATAAGATTATACAAATCAGCTTTTATACTTTTAAATTCTTTTCTTCGAATTTCTTCAATTTCAAAAATTGATTCACTTAGAAATTTTCTATTTGAATTTCAAAAATTCAATTTCGTTTATTTTTGGAATCCAATGATGTCAAAACATCCATTCAGCTAAATTTTAGCTTTTCAAACAATTTCCAGGCATCAATATGATTAATAGCATCACTATAATCATTCACAGATTCATATCACAATAGAAATGAATTTAAATAAATGTGAGGGGTCCAGTTGGATCCCTCCAACCTGTTTCCCTGCATCCAAAGACGTTAGCACAATACCAATTCCGCTCCAGTACGGAATTATCGCGGTATATAGGTTTTTATAAATCCGCTTACTAACGGCGCAATAGGGTCTCATCCGCTATACGAGGCGGGAAATCAACAATCCAATATATACATATGCCAATATGTATATATTGCTATATATATAGATATATCCTATCATATCTAATACCACATTCAAACAAATCAATCAATAACTGCAATTCAATCATAAATCTGAGTGAGAAGATCTCACCTTAGCTTTTTAATTTTGCAATCCGATCCAATCTCGACCTAATTATCTTGATTTATACCTTGTATAAGTAATTATACAAATTTATTAATATTCGAACCAATTAAATAACCAATTTTTTTACTTTAAAAATTTTATCTAACTAATTATCAAATTCCTCTTCTAATAAATTGTTTTTGGCTTTCAAACAAATTCCTTTTAAATAATTTGTTTTTAACAAAACTTAAATTCAAAACTATTCTTTATAAATTCCAATCTTTATTTTATATAATATTTGGACAAGTCGCATAAATAAATTTCCATTCGCTATATTTAATTAACCCAAAAGTTCAATTTAAACCAATAATTAAATTTTAAACCCGTTTTCTTTTATAGATTTATAAATTGAAACTACATATATATTTTCTTCTTGAAATATCCATATTATATATATAAATCAAAAAATAAAAATAAAACAATATACCTTACTGCATTTACTGTCTCGAACTCGAATGTGCACGCAACCATGCCTTCAAATTCGCGACCATCCCACTGTCGAACTCGACCACCAACAAAGCTCGTGACCTCGAATGAACTGCACGCAACCCTTCTCCAATTCGAGCATACCATCGATCGCCACGGGAAAAACCCCACGGCCTCGTCGACGAACTCGCGACTACTCCACTATCCAGAATCGCCATCGCGATGTCGACATCCACCCATGCGAGCGCCTGCGACCCTGACACGTCGCCTATCACTACTGTCAATCGAACTCCTCCTTTGCCATCGACTCGACGTTCGCCGCCCCAAATCGAGTCGCCTCGACCTCGCGAACACCACTACAGCCCTCCACGCGAATCGCCAAGAGCACACGCCTCGAAGACACAGCCGAATCCTCAATCTACGCGACCACCTCTTCGAATTCGCGAATCGCCGCCGTCGCTTGCCACTGCGACTTCGTCGCGACTGACTTTCCTTGCGTGCTCCATCTCGGTTTTGAAATCGCGACTTCGAAAATGGGAGAGGGAAGAGTGGACGTGGTTTTAATTTTGAATTTGAGGAATGGGGGATTTCGATTTGAAGAGAATATAGGAACGCGGTCACAAATTTCTTTGATTTCGAACTGAAGAGCTTCGTTTGTTTTTTTTTTCGTTTGAACTGAAGTATGGAGAGGAAGGGATTTAAAATTGGAAAAGGAACGCGATGATTTTGTTCGTGATTCTCGGCGTGAACAACGGCTGAAACAAAGGGCATGAAAAAAAGGAAGAACGTGTGATGTTTACAAATTTAAAATTTAAATTTAAATTGAATTCCATTTAAATTCCGACGCGTTTAACTATCGTATGGTCACATAACAACCCCGAATGCTACGAAATTTAGAATCCGACAATAATACAATATTCCGGACCCAATGGAACTGGTTTCGTCAAATTCCGAGACTGCGCCCCGGACGGCTATTTTTAAATATCGATACGAACGATATAATTCTCTAAACTGAACAAATTGTTTCCAAACTCAATTCTGAAGCTTCTGTTATCTTCAGTAATATCAATATAGATTTTTCAAAGCCTTTGAAATATTTTTCTTCAGCTTAAAATTGAAGATATAAATTTTTATTCAACTCTCAATATATTAAATTTTATACTTTAATCGTCAAATTCAAATGTATATCGGGGATTCAAATTAAATCATCGTTCAAATATTTAAAATAAATTAAATATTCTCAATTTAATTCGTTCAAAATTCTGGGTCGTTACAGACTTCCCCCCTTAAAAGAATTTCGTCCTCGAAATTACAAGTTAGGAAAAGTGGTCCTTAACTCGTCTACTATCTTTCACAATCTAAATAGTTTTATCAAATTCTTCAAAACAAATCTTTCTACTAAAGATTCGTTATTAATTCAACTAAATTTCTACTTCATTCTAAGTTTCAAAACAACATTGTTTAACTTCAAAATTCAAATTCAAATTTAAACTTCAAAATTTCTCAAAAATTTTCTAACGCCCTAAATTTTCGAAAAATTTCGCCAGCGTCTCCTTTGCGCGGCTGATACGGTACGACTACAAAACGTCCCTACGGACTCTCAGATTTCAAAAAGAAAAAGAAAAAGCCAAGCGGCTAGAGAGAAATCATCAAAAACTCATATTAAAACTCAAATACATACCTTTTTCGAGCAATTCATATTCTCTTCAAAATTAAAATCCCAATTCCTTTACACCTGTATATCTACTAGCCATGATATCTAGTTACAACATTCAAATCATTTTGCAATTTTGATTACAAATTTTCAATATAACTGCTTATATCATCATTACTTCACTATTGAAGTTACACCTATTCAATTTTGTTCAATCTTTACATTTCAAACTTCATTTGAATTTACTTTACCATTTCAATTCAATTCAAATTCAGTCTTACATTCTTACAAATTCAAAATGAATCTTAACATTTCAATTTTATTCTCTTGCACTTACAATTGCAATTTTATTTGTTTGTTCTCACATTCTTTCATTTTCAATTCGAATCCCAATTTTATTCCTTTGTTCAATTATCAACTTAGAATAATTTAAATATCAAGTTTCACCTAAAGAATTTCACTCTTCATTTAATTGATTCACTTATACTTACTTTGATTTAACTTCATTCCTTAAGTTAAATTTATTCGATCAGAATTCAAATTGTATAAGTTATCAACCTAGTATTATTTCATAAATATCTTTATATAGCATTCCGGAGTTTACCAACATTTCAAAACCATTTTGAAAACAATTCAAATTTATCTTTTTGAATTTTCTAAAACAAAAATCCAAATTTCCCAAACAAGTTCCATTTAAAACAATTTGGCAGCAATTCCTCCTTTGGAAACCCGAAAATGAACATCAGTGATGCTGCAGTCATTACCGAAGTTATTTTCCAGCGACCGAAAAGAGTTTAGAGCTTTTCATTTCTCCAAAAGACTTTTCAAAACCTTTGAAATCTATTTTCAAATCAAAAATGATTTAAACTTTCCAAATCTCCAAAATTTTCAAATTCTTTTCAAAACATTTCCAAATACTCCTCTGGAATTCCATTTTAAATTACAATTCACATTTATAATTTACATTCTCAAATCTCATTTATATATGGATTTATTTCTTAACTTTGGAGTTATAATTCCAATTTCTTATTCAATTTCAGTGATAATAATTCACTATTATTACTTCTTAACATCCATGCAACCATATACTATAGTACTTCATAGAAAAACATTTCTTTTCTATACAAAAATAGTTTTGGGTAAAATTATTTCATTTACCCTATTCAAAACAATACTGTGCCGAATTGTTCTATTCAAGTGTTTAGAAACCCCTTCGATACAGTTTTGCAAGACTGTGCCGACGAAGGTTCATATACCACTCAATAAACCAATCATCACAATACAGAACAATTTTATATTCACTAACAAATACGCACTCGTATCTATTATTACACTCAACTCATTCTAGAGTACTACTGACTCTATCTCTAATGAGTAACACCCAACAGAGCAGGGTTGTCGCTTAACCATATGCTCTGATACCAACTGTAAAGACCCGCAAATCCGTCTTCCGAAAACCCGACACTGCTACGTCCACTGTAGCAATTGCCGAACAATCGGATGGCGAAAACGCGAAACTTTAATATTTAAAAGAAGAGGAGGAAGAGAAGATAGAAGAAAAAGAGAAGAAGAACGACAAAACAACAACAGATACAGAACAGAGACAATATCAGAATCTCACATATCGCAGCGGAACAATATATAATAGATAAATGAATAATCTTTAAAACAAAGAATTTTATCAGTTTATACATACATCAGTCATCAGAGTCAAGATACAACAATGGACAGTTATATAACTTGTCCTCATACAGAATACACAGCGGAATAAATACTATCAGATACAAATACTACGTCTCGTCATCCAGAATATCTCCAAACTCCAGAATATCCAGAATAACCTGATAACATAACTCTAGGCTGCCCGCGTGGAAATTGGTGGGCACCCAGAGTTTAGAAGGGAACAATAAACTCCGAGTCAGTCATGGTGACTGGTGTGAGATCGTAAAACAGTTATTTTATCTTTAAAATAAACAACAGGATAACTTTAAAGTCAATTCGAAATGCTTTTGGAAAATGAAACTACCATAAGACCTCCCACCACACACACAATGCAAACGCAGACTTGGAGGAGATTTCTTCTTATGATAGTCAAAGATGCTTACTACGCAAAATCAAATTCTTTTTGATATTATTATTAGTGCATAGTGGAAAACATTTCGAAAGTAGAATATTAATCTTAGCCAGCATAGGTACCACTATATTATGCCTGCTATAGCTGCCTCCTGAGGAGACAGGTTATACAATTGAAATCGTAAAGGCTCGTATTGTTTCTTTGGATTTCCAACAAATGGTCAGGCTAAGGAACTTCCTATCCACGATGGGTACGTCCCTGGAATAGACGACCCGAGAACCTAACCGGATCTCTGCCAACACAAGGCCGGGTTACCTCTGCAAAAATAGGTAACTACTGACACGCGTATGCCATCCCCCGATCGTCACCGATCTTCCCGAGGATCCCCGATTTCCAACAACCACAAAGTAATAATGCAGTAACCACAGAGGTTAAGTATCTGGGCTCCATACCATGATACCACCTTTATCCAGAAGGAATGACATACACTAAGGGGCGCTACTCCCTAGAACCTTGCTGCATTCGTCCTGTTTCGACCATTTCCGGGGTGTGAGGCTCGATGAAGTCTCGTCCACAAAGCTACGCTTTCTCAAAAAGCCCTGCTTCGGGTCAACAAAATGATCAACCTATGATCACAAAGATATAAGATCAAACAAATGATCATATCACAAATGACCAAACACTGATCATTTCACAGCAACACTCAGTATGCCACGTTACCAAATTGGGATATATCGCTGATAAATTTCAACTACATAACCTCTGAGCTCGTACGTCTCAGAGAAGGGTGTTAAGCTAAGAGAATAAATTCTCCGCCACCAACAGAAATGTATTTGAAAGAAATCAGCTTTATATCTCAAATTGTAACGTCAGACACACAATCCATACAAGTCTGTTCCGGGATCGAACAGAACCGAAGGCACTTCTCACGAAGCCCTTGCATTTCCGGATAATTTTCAATCACGTCAGGATTTCCCGTCACTAAGGGTGATAAAACCTCTAAATCGAAGATCAGTCGATGTAGAGTAACTCGACGGTAATCCTTCCGTTTTTCAAAAATATCCGGTCTTCAACACCGGTCTTCAAATGCAATTCATAACGACGTATCACATATTCGGAATGGGTTATACGACCCCATGGTCCTTTCCCGGTTAACCCGAATAGTGAGCGATTATTTAAAAATAAGTGTGGCATTCAAATTCATCCAATTCACAACAAATACCTATCTAAAGGTAAATATTGATAGTCGGTTATTTAACTATCAATAAAGATGCGCAACATCATCAGATTCCAAATAATTTTCCAAATTATTTCATCTTCCAAAATATCTTTACTAGATATAAAATTTCCACACTTAACCGTTTGAAAACAATTTCAAATCAATTTCCCCATTTCTTTTTATCTTTGAAAATAAAATCTCAAAACAGTTCATTTCATATTGGAAAAACAATTCCATACTTATTTAATAATAAGTATTTCA
This sequence comes from Allium fistulosum, assembly GCA_030737815.1. Lineage (NCBI taxonomy): Eukaryota > Viridiplantae > Streptophyta > Magnoliopsida > Asparagales > Amaryllidaceae > Allium > Allium fistulosum. Next base: position 74,888,121 of record CM060908.1, on the reverse strand, counting down.
CAAATCATTTATTTTCAACATTTGAAAATACTCGATATACTTAAATCAATATTAAGTATATATTCATTCTTTAAGGAAATCATTCTTTAAACACATTTATTTGAGTCAAAACGAATGTTACGTAAAACATCGTTACGACAACTCAAAAATCACTAGTATAGGGATTCGAGATTTAGATAGATATATAAATCCCAATACTATATAAAACATTTCCTTTCGAAAATCATTTACTATAACAACAGTGTTATAGTCCACCATTTCCTTATTTCTCGAAAACGTCTATTTCAACAAGAACTGTTGAAATCTATGATTTCGATATTTAACACATTTTAAACATCTTTAAAAATGTTTACTTCATTTTTAATATCACTTCTTCAAAAATAAATCCATTTTATCCAATAATACATTCACTGTCCAAAATCGTGAATGTATCCCTTTTAAAAAATCTTTCTATATTCAATTTATCAAATTCAATTTATTTTGAATTTATAAAACAACGTTTATAAATTCTATTTCTCTTTTTAATAACAACTTCGACTTATAAACCTTCTTTTATCAACTTCTATATTTTAACTTATCAAAATAAGTGACTTTGGGTTTATAAACAACTTTTATAAATTTCAATTCTATTTATAAAAACTTCAATATCAATTCAATTTCAATATTGATTTCTGAATTTATTTTCAATCGTTTAAATAAAATTTCCATATTGATTTCTCAAAAATTCATTCTAAATATTAAATCAATTACAGATTGATTTCAAATTTTATTTGTCACTACTAAGATAAATTCCTTATTTTTCTCAAATTATTCAATATTCTGTTTTGAAATGGATTCTTCAAATTGAAATCATTTTACATTGATTTCACCACTTATTTAAATTGACCGATTAAATTTCAAACTGAATTTCCAACTTATCTTCTTTTAAATAAATTCCTTTTTAAGAAAATAAATTTCAATCGTTTCTTTCAATCTATTTAAAAACCCAAATTTAAATTAATTTCTTCAATTTAAAATCACTGTTTTTACGAAATCCATTTATTTAACATTTTCACTTTATCCTGGAATTTATTCGATAAGATTATACAAATCAGCTTTTATACTTTTAAATTCTTTTCTTCGAATTTCTTCAATTTCAAAAATTGATTCACTTAGAAATTTTCTATTTGAATTTCAAAAATTCAATTTCGTTTATTTTTGGAATCCAATGATGTCAAAACATCCATTCAGCTAAATTTTAGCTTTTCAAACAATTTCCAGGCATCAATATGATTAATAGCATCACTATAATCATTCACAGATTCATATCACAATAGAAATGAATTTAAATAAATGTGAGGGGTCCAGTTGGATCCCTCCAACCTGTTTCCCTGCATCCAAAGACGTTAGCACAATACCAATTCCGCTCCAGTACGGAATTATCGCGGTATATAGGTTTTTATAAATCCGCTTACTAACGGCGCAATAGGGTCTCATCCGCTATACGAGGCGGGAAATCAACAATCCAATATATACATATGCCAATATGTATATATTGCTATATATAGATATATCCTATCATATCTAATACCACATTCAAACAAATCAATCAATAACTGCAATTCAATCATAAATCTGAGTGAGAAGATCTCACCTTAGCTTTTTAATTTTGCAATCCGATCCAATCTCGACCTAATTATCTTGATTTATACCTTGTATAAGTAATTATACAAATTTATTAATATTCGAACCAATTAAATAACCAATTTTTTTACTTTAAAAATTTTATCTAACTAATTATCAAATTCCTCTTCTAATAAATTGTTTTTGGCTTTCAAACAAATTCCTTTTAAATAATTTGTTTTTAACAAAACTTAAATTCAAAACTATTCTTTATAAATTCCAATCTTTATTTTATATAATATTTGGACAAGTCGCATAAATAAATTTCCATTCGCTATATTTAATTAACCCAAAAGTTCAATTTAAACCAATAATTAAATTTTAAACCCGTTTTCTTTTATAGATTTATAAATTGAAACTACATATATATTTTCTTCTTGAAATATCCATATTATATATATAAATCAAAAAATAAAAATAAAACAATATACCTTACTGCATTTACTGTCTCGAACTCGAATGTGCACGCAACCATGCCTTCAAATTCGCGACCATCCCACTGTCGAACTCGACCACCAACAAAGCTCGTGACCTCGAATGAACTGCACGCAACCCTTCTCCAATTCGAGCATACCATCGATCGCCACGGGAAAAACCCCACGGCCTCGTCGACGAACTCGCGACTACTCCACTATCCAGAATCGCCATCGCGATGTCGACATCCACCCATGCGAGCGCCTGCGACCCTGACACGTCGCCTATCACTACTGTCAATCGAACTCCTCCTTTGCCATCGACTCGACGTTCGCCGCCCCAAATCGAGTCGCCTCGACCTCGCGAACACCACTACAGCCCTCCACGCGAATCGCCAAGAGCACACGCCTCGAAGACACAGCCGAATCCTCAATCTACGCGACCACCTCTTCGAATTCGCGAATCGCCGCCGTCGCTTGCCACTGCGACTTCGTCGCGACTGACTTTCCTTGCGTGCTCCATCTCGGTTTTGAAATCGCGACTTCGAAAATGGGAGAGGGAAGAGTGGACGTGGTTTTAATTTTGAATTTGAGGAATGGGGGATTTCGATTTGAAGAGAATATAGGAACGCGGTCACAAATTTCTTTGATTTCGAACTGAAGAGCTTCGTTTGTTTTTTTTTTCGTTTGAACTGAAGTATGGAGAGGAAGGGATTTAAAATTGGAAAAGGAACGCGATGATTTTGTTCGTGATTCTCGGCGTGAACAACGGCTGAAACAAAGGGCATGAAAAAAAGGAAGAACGTGTGATGTTTACAAATTTAAAATTTAAATTTAAATTGAATTCCATTTAAATTCCGACGCGTTTAACTATCGTATGGTCACATAACAACCCCGAATGCTACGAAATTTAGAATCCGACAATAATACAATATTCCGGACCCAATGGAACTGGTTTCGTCAAATTCCGAGACTGCGCCCCGGACGGCTATTTTTAAATATCGATACGAACGATATAATTCTCTAAATTGAACAAATTGTTTCCAAACTCAATTCTGAAGCTTCTGTTATCTTCAGTAATATCAATATAGATTTTTCAAAGCCTTTGAAATATTTTTCTTCAGCTTAAAATTGAAGATATAAATTTTTATTCAACTCTCAATATATTAAATTTTATACTTTAATCGTCAAATTCAAATGTATATCGGGGATTCAAATTAAATCATCGTTCAAATATTTAAAATAAATTAAATATTCTCAATTTAATTCGTTCAAAATTCTGGGTCGTTACAAAAAGCTAACTACTATTTAATGATTAGATATTGGATTAAATAGAGAAAACAAAACTGTTAAAAACAACAGAGTTCATTTTTCATATCTACAGGTATTCAACACTAATACATACACATGCATCTATTTCAAATCCAAATTATCATGCAAGAAACATTATTTATTCAGATATCACAACAGTGAAATCCAGGTTTTAAACTGTTTTTAAATTTGTTTACTCACCAGGCAATAATGCAGAGAACAAATAACATGATTTGTTTCCAGGCTTGCATGTTGATTTCTCTTTTTGCTTTGTTGATTTTTAAACTTGTTGATCTTTGAAACTGATTTGTATTTGAGAAAATTTGAAACTGATGTTGCCTTTGATCTCTCCTTTTTGCATTGAATTTCCAGATTTTTACTTCTCTTTGCATTTTGATTTCCAGGTTTTCATTCTTCTTTGATTCCAGGTTTTATTTTTCTTAGATCTATTTTGTTTTAATCGAATAATGAGAAGAAGGATTTTTAGAACTGAAAAATGAATACAGATCTTCTTTCATATGTTTTTAATTTATTTATTTTAATTCAAAAAAAGAAAATGTGGACATTTGTCCTTCTTAGAGGTTAATTAACTTACACATATGTCTATTTTCTTACAATTGTCTTTAAACTACCTTTAAAAACTTACAAGTGTACATTCTTATTTTAATTAATTTATTTAAGTCATTTATATGTATTTAAGAAATATTTATATGTATATAATGTATTTATCTCTTTTTATAAATAAGCTTTAGATTTTAATAAATATACAAATATGAAAACTATTATTTAAAACAACTTATGTTTGAATTTTAAAAGGAAAAGAATATTAAAACAATTGAACTTCTTAATTTAATCTTATTTAAAACTTAAGTTGAACTATATGTTTATATAATAATAAATTAACTTTGTTATTAAAATTTAAATTTCAAATATCATTTCAAAAGCATTAAATCAAATCCAATATTCTTTCCATTTCACTATATACAATTATATATATTCTTAAACCATATTTATTAAGCAATATAAAATAAACCTTATTATTAACCTTACTTAAAACCATATAGTTATTTGTTTAAATAGCTTTGAAAAGCTTAATATTAAATAAATCATAATTTCCAAACTATCAAAATATATATATTAGAAATTTAAAAACAATATTTTATTTATTTATTAAATTTCAAACCAAAGCTTATCTATTTACAATATATACACACATATATATACACATTATAAATAGAAATCATTTTATTAGTAAAATTCACTAATTAAATATTTATTTAATTAGATTATTAAACCAATTCAAATTTTATTATCAAAAGATTATCAAATCAATTTAATTATTTAAACAGATTATTAAATTGATATTGCCCCAAATTTCTGGGATATTACAATGACTCATATAAACTATCTACCCACAACATCCCAATATAACTTAGACCCAACAGAAGATATAGCTAATATAATTATCAGGCTCGTACAATATAATACTTTATAATACATCTTATATGCAGACAGACCTTATTATATAAAGAAACAGTCAACACATTGTTAGTAGACTTACATATACATCCATAGACTCCCACATTTTTAGCAGAATTACATATATATAAAATTTTCTGGTTCATATATAGACTGGCATAGATATATTCACCTAGAATATGGACTGACCTGTAGCCTACACATAAAATATGAAAAAGTAATACAAACAAAGAACCCATAGACTCCCTATAATACCTACTATATGCAGATCATCCAAGTTTATGCATGTTTGCTCAAAAATATACTCTTTATAAATACCACAACATGTTCTGCAGTACTAAAAGAAATTTTTATATACATATATAGTAATATAAAACTTGTATATGACTTACTTATATAATGTTATAAACTAACGTATTAAATCATAACCATAATACAACTTAATAATATATATAAACAAATCTATATAACTATATAATAATATACAAGATTAATATATTTAGTACCTTAAATGCATGTTATGCTGTGAAGGAAGGAGGCGGAGGGATGTTGCCTCGGATGGCGGAGCGGCATTGGTGAAACGATAGTTGTGGCGGCCGAGTGAAGTGGTGGTCTCGTCAATTGGCATGGAAGGTTGGCGTGGTGTGGATGTGGGTGCTGATGCGGGGATGAAGATGGGTCGTCGCTGGAGGATGCTCGCACACAGTTGATGTGAGCGGAGGGGATGCGTGTTGTAGGGGCGCAGTGCGTGAACGGTGAGGAGCAGAGGCGGTGGGGATGAACGTGGGTTGTGTGGTGGCTTCGGAAGGTGGCTGCGGCATGAGGTTGTGCTAGTCGCGGTGGTGTAGGTCGGAATGAAGGGGAGACGAGGTAGAAGTGATGGCACGGTTTGGCCAGAGGGGAGGTTGTGGGGTTTGGTGTGCTGTGATGTGTTTCTCGGCAAGGAAGAACTTGGTTGAGGCATGAGAGAGTGGGGAAGCAGGGCTAACGGTGAGAGGGGAATGGGGTGGCTCGAGATGATTGGAAGGTGATAGGCGGAGGTGGGGCTGCTTCGATTCCAAGGTGAAAGGGTACGAAATGGAATAGGAAATGAAAGCAAATTATTTGAGCTTCTGTAAAATGAAAAGTGATAGGATGACCCGAGATAGAGGAAGAGAAAATGAACAGGCTAGGCTTTTGATAGGATATAAACTTGAATTACTTCTTGCCAATTGAACCAGAGAATGATGAGAAGCCATACGTTTTGGAATTTATTGAAAAGGAAATAAATGTTGGGTTTTAAAAACGGAGGAATGACGAAAGCCGCACCTGAATTCCAGGAGATAAAAATGTTAATGACCGTTGATAAAATCAGGGTAGAAGAAACCAAAGGTTCAAAATAACAATTATTGACACGGTGATTCGTTACGCGGGTTTTGCCGCATTCTGGAAATCAAAATACAGAAGTGAATATATCACAAAGATCAACACGACGAGATGATCAAAACGGTACGCAGATATCTGTGGTACGATCATCCGATCAAAAGTCGATAATTGGTACCGAAAATGCTGCTATTTCGCCAGAATTAAGATAAACGGAGCAGTAGAAGTCCAAATTTCGCGAAACGAATTTCGCAGTCTGATTCAGAATGCTCTGAATAAATTTTTCTCCTGTTGACATATTTTGGTTTCGGAAAACTTTTAAATTCACTGTTATTAGCCGGTTTAAATTGAAATAAAATTTCACAGGAAAATAAACTTCAATATTATCAGATGAAAATTTACCAGTTGCTATGTTAAAATAGACGTATTCCAAATAATAAATTTTTATTTTCAAATTTTATTGTTTAAAATTTCACAAAATTTCATATTAATTTAACAAATAAAATCACTAAAAATTTTGGGTCGTTACAATAATTGAATTTAAGAAAGAATTGATTTAAAGTTATTGGTTTTGAGGTTTTGAAAAGATATGATTTTAACTTGATTTGATAAAAAGTGATTAAATGAATATTCTCAAATTTTATTAAAATTGAGATTTAATGTTTAATATTGATTTAGGTATATGAATTGGGATTTAAATAAATTGTTATAAAAATGGTTAAGGGAGTAATTTCCAATTTGAATAAATTTATAGTTAATGTTGAAAAATGAATGAAGTTTATATTGTAAATGTTTGAATATTTAAACTTGAATCTTTGAACTTTAAATTGAAATGGTTAAACTGGAATTGATTTCAATTGAATTTTTGGAATTTAAGATGATTTAAATCGATTTGCGAAGTTGGAGGAAACTAATTTTTATTATATAAAATAATTTATTATATATACAAACTAGTTTCATTTATTATTACATATATAAACTATTTTAGTTTATAAAGTATTTTAATATATGTATTATTTTCAACATCTAAACTGTTTAGGTGGAAAGTGTTATGATTTCAAAAGTGCTATGATTTCCCAAGTGTTATGATTTCCAAATGTTATGATTTTCAAAAGTGTTACGATTTTGAAAGTGTTATAATTTTGAAAGTGTTACGATTTTGGAAATGAATATGATTTAAAATGTATAATGATACCAAATATGTTTTGAAATGATATGTTATTTTGATATGAATCATGAACTATTTGAAATGAAATGACCACGGTGTTATAATAACGTTTGGTTGTTAAAGAGACTGGGATCGGATATTGTCATACTCTCTGCCAATACCGAAAACCACCTTAACAACTGTGCACGTGGTGGAGATTCTAGAATGAAGTAGGATGGTTTGGTGACGATTCTATATGGTATTTACGTAGCCCTGACTCCCGTGAGTCAACTTGATGTAGCTAAAACAGGAGCCCCGCCGGGCCAAGTGAGGTCATTCCTCCTATCGGACACATTTCTTCGATACCATTCTATTGCTTTTGTGATGTGATTGGGTGCACCCTTTGATTTGGGAGTGTGTCATGAGGTGGGCGGTAGTAGCTACTATGTGTTACCAACAGTCCGGATATGCAAACGGTACATCTACCCTGGCATTGCCTCAAGTGCCTTGTCGCATGCCCTATCGCACCTTCTACGAGTTTGTTTTGTGTCGTACCTATGGAGTGCTCCCTGATAGCCAACTTGCGAGTGGAGTTTATAGTATCTGTATAGACTACGACATTATAAAAATGTGTTAAGGGGGATATGGGTAACGCCTTAATGCTATTTTAATAGTTTACTTTACTGTAGACATATTATAATAGCGTATATTACTACCTAGTAGATAGTTCCACGGATCCTTAGAGGATGGAAATCCCAAACATCCTCCGAGTTACTTGTATTTTAGTTGATATTTCACTTTGAGTTGAATTTATTAATATAAGAATGTTAATCTTGACTCAAGTGTTTTGTGTTTTGCTTTACGCTCGGGTCAGACTGAGTGTCACAACATCAGAGACTCACCTTTGGAGTTGGAACTTTACTTGGAGGTCCATCTGTGTCTATTCAACTTTCAGCTTTTCCAGTTGATTTTTTCAGAGATTTCATCTGTTTGTATTCGAAACTTCACTGTATTTTATATATTCTGTTGTATTTTGTTTCAGACTCTGTTATTTATATAGTAGCTTCATGAACTAATATTTATCTTTTCCGCTGCTTATTGTTGTAATATTCCATGTCTGTGATTCTATGATTGATTTATTTATTGTATTTGCTGAGTTGTCAAATATAAATTAACAATATATTGTTTTGAGCAATTCAAGTCCGACATGTGCGGATGAGAATGGTTCGAAATACCGGGTCGTTACGGTTGGTATCAGAGCTCTGGTTTAGGCAAAACTCAGCATATAGAGCGAATTTAATTACAGAATCACCTTCGTTCGAGTTTGAATTTCTCCTCTTTGATTAGGATTTCTTTTGAATTCCGGAACTTTCTTTTTTGTTCTGAAATCCATCCTTGTCTCTCCCTATTCGTGTTTTTCTTGATTCTGGAGTATCCCATAACTCCACTTCAGTTGATCTCTATAATAAATCGGCAGTTCCGCCAATCTGGTATGATTTGTAAAGGGGTGAAACTCCTTTACAAAAGGCATTGATTCACCGGAGATTTCTGTATCCTCGGTTTAGATGCTGTTATCACTTGCTATGCCCGAATTCTCTCTCTTCGATCATATGTCGATTTGTCTCAGAATTCTGCATCAATCTTATGCTTGAAGTCACGGTTGACCCGGTCAAGGTTGCCCGCTATTAATATTAGTCTATCCATTCTTTCTCTTTTGTTATTTGATTATTTTATCTTCGTTTCGAGCTTATCTTCTAGTTAGAATTCTCTTTGATTAGGGTCTCTCTAGATCTGAATCTCTATCCTTGATTTGGAATCCATTCTAGAATGATCGAGTGAGGGAGTATATTTGTAATTAATATTAAAATATTTTATAGTGTGTTGTTTGAGTTGTTAAGTTTGAATTTTGGGTTTCGATCGAGTCATCCGATCGACGTATTGATAGGAATTACAAAACACTTGAACAGAGCAAACTAACACAATATTGTATTCAAATTGGTAAATGAAATAAATTTGTATGATTATATTATATATATATGTATAAATTTTTCTGAAATTAAATAGTTAACTGAATTGGTTGTTAGAAATGATAATGTTCGATTATCATTTATTGTTTTGTAAACCATTGACTATTGCAACATGATATAAATAAATGAATTTATAAAACATAGTTTATAAATTGGATTTGAAAACGAATGAATTTAAATTGGGGGATTTGAGAATTAAATTTCCGGTGCTTTTCAAATTTTCGGTTTTCAAAGTTTTAAGAAAATAGATTATTTGGAAGTATTTTCGAATATAAATTGTTTTCAAAGAATTTTGAAAGAAGAAGTTAGTTGGTACTTTCCCCTTTTTTCGCTGGAAAATAATTTCGGTGATGACGGCAGCATCATCGACATTTATTTTCGAGTTTCAGAGTGGAGAGACCACTTAGTAGCTTTGCTACACTTTTGTTTTGGACAATGAATTTTGTTTGAATTTTTTGTGTATAAATTGATTTATAAAATATATATGTATATAATTATTTCAAAATAGTTTGAAGTGAAATCGGAAATTTGAATCTTAAGTTTTATATTAAGAAATGGTTTCAATTATTGAAATAAAGTGAAATTTTTGAATAAGTGGAATATCTAAAATGATAAATGAAATTTAACCAACTTGAAATAGTTGAATTTGAATAAAAACTTATTTGTATAACACTAAATTGCATTCTAATATATATAACTTGCCTAAAATATTCAAAAAGTTAAAATGTTAAGATGAATATGTAATTGAAGGTTACACAAGAGAAGTTTAGTAATAAAATTGTTTATACTAAAATTTGCTTAATAGAAAATGTTGTAAATAACAGGTAAATTTGTATAGTGTTTAATTACACTCAGAAACATTAAAATAACTTACCTAGAAAATTTTAAATGTAATTGAAATTTAATTGGAAAATATACACTATGATATAAGTAATAGGATATCAAAATTGAAATTTTGTTAAGAGAATTTACTGATAATAAATTGGATAATAAAAAGGGAAATTTATTTGTTGAATAATATAAGGTTATAAGGAATGTTTATACATGTAATATATGTTGCAAAATATATATTAAGTGATATAAATTCAATAAATAAAGGAGAATGATAGTTAAGCAAATTAATATGGACCTAAGAATAGTGAACTTGAATTTTTTGTGGAATCAACTTAGCTGAAGATAAATGGATAAAATGAATGAGTTAATTTAAAAAAAAATGAATTTGTTTGAGAGAAATGTTGATAAAATGAAAGAAAATCAATTTTAAATTGAATGACTATCTATTAGTTGAATAAAATGGATTAAACCAAATTATTGAATATTAACTTATCTAAAATTGAAATCTATATGGTATTGAACATTAGAAGTTGAATGTTGAGGTGAAATTAACTATGGTTGATCAAATAGATTTAATAGATGAGTAAAATAAAACAAATTTTGTTGTGAAATTATTTGTAATAAATGTTAATAAATAGGAAACAAATCAATTGAATAAATATATGGAAATGAAACCAATCAAATGTGAACACAATAAATTTGATTAATTAAATAAATGAATTGGAATCAACTAATTGAATATAAACCAATTTCAAAATAAATGTAGTTTATATGGTTTTAAATTAATTGTTGGATTTGGTATTTCAATCTATCTTCTCTTTCTGGTTGTTTCTATTCTCCTACCTCGTTCCTTTTTGGGGACGAAAAGTTTTGAGTGGGGAGAGTGTGACGACCCAAAAATTTTAACGATTTATTTAACGTAATTAACTGAAATTTTGTGAATTTTAAATAATAAAATTTGGAAATAAAAATTTGATAATTGTATACGTCTATAAAAACATAACAAATGGTAAATTTCATCAGAAAATATGGAAGTTTATTTTATGGTGAAATTTTATTTAAATTTAAATCAGTTAATAATTTGATGATAATAAAGTATTTCCGAAACCTGAATATTTTTATATAATAAAAATGTTTATCATTTTCTGAGTGAGACGTCATATTTCGTTTCCTCAAATTTGGACGGCTATTGCTCCGTTTATCTTATTTTCGGCGTTTAGCAGCATTTCGGTACCGATTATCGACTTTTGATAGAATGGTCGTATCATTTAGATCTGTGTACCATTATGTTCGTCTCGTCGTGCTGATCTCCACAGCGTATTCATTTGTACATTACGTTATTCGGTACGCGACAAATTGCGAAACAATTAACCGTACCAGATCCGTATTTAAATTTTTTGGATTCTCTGGGCATTCAACAGTCCATAGGTTGAAACAAATGGACATTTATTTCATTATTTACTAAAAAATTCAGCCGTTGCCATCCCATACCATTTCGAAAGTTTAAACATATAAAACTTGTATGCGTTTTGTATTCATAAAATTTGAACAGTTCATTATAATTCGCCTTTATAACTTCATTTTCTCTTTTCTTTGCAAAGCTTGATATATTTGCTGTCACTTCTTCTCCTTCCTCTCATTTTTTTTCTTTTCGTTTTTTTTTTGCAAAGCTTCTCTCCCATCGCCACTTCCACTCTCCATGTCCTTCCCTCTCTCCTGCACCCAGCCTTGCATGGCCGCACCACTCCAGTTCAACTCCCCTCTCCACCAACCTACACACGAGCCCAGATCCAACCTGCAACCGAAGCCTCATCGCCTCCTTCCTCCTCCTACCTTTGGCCGAGATCCCATCACCAACCACTACCCATATGCTTTGCAACACACCACTCGCCTGCCACATCTTCCCGCCACGTCAACCTCTCCGGCTGTAACGACCTAGAATTTTGAACAAATTAAATTTGAAATATTTAATTAATTTTAAATATTTGAACGATGATTTAATTTGAATCCCCGATATAACTCTGAATTTTGCGATTAAACTTTAAGATTTAATCTATATAGTGTTGAATAAAAATTCGAATCTTCAATTTTAAGTTGAAGAAAAATATTTCGAAAGCTTTTAAAATTCGTATTGACAATACCGGAAATAATAGAAGCTTCAGATTTGAATTGTTCAGTGATTTGATCAGTTTTGAAATTATATTGTTCGAATCGAATTTAAAAATAGCCGTCCGAGGCGCAGTCTCGGAATCCGACGAAACCAGTTCCATTGGGTCCGTAATATTGAGTTATTATCGGATTTCAAATTTTCGTATTGATCGGAGTTGTTTTGTGACAGTACGGTTAGAAAACGCATTGAAATTTTAAAGCGAATTCAATTTAAAAATTTAAATTTATATTATTTAACATCAACACGTTCTCCCTTCTTTCACGCCTAAATTCACGCCTGGTATCATGAAACAAATCGTGCCGACCCATCCATTTTCGTTTTTTAAATGCCCCTCTCCCTCCGTTCAGTTCAAATCTAACGAAAGAAAATAAAATAAAATGGACGCTCTTCATTTTCCCTTACTCTTCCCAATTCATTCAAAGGAAAGCCCCATCCCCAGTTCAAAGAAATAAAAATGGTCGTCCACTGTAAATCGAGATCGCAATGCGCGATGTTGGTGGTCGCGATCGGAAATCGCGAGGCCAGGCATTCGCGGGACAGGCGTAGGGGTTTCGCGTCGAGGCGACTCGCGTAGGGGATGGCGGCGATCAACGTGTGGAGACTCGCGATGGATTCGAAGATGAAGGTGGGTCACGGCAGTCGAGCTCGGCGATTTGGGGGTATCGTGAGTGGCACGGTGGAGTTGTGGAGTTGGGCGAGTTCGTCGACAGGCCATCGAAGTGGGTCGCGATCAATTTCAGAGGCTAGGGCAGAAATATGGGCTATCGCCTTCGAATCTGATGATGGCGATGATGTCGCGGCGTTCGATGGGGGACTGCGATGTCGAGCGTGAGGCAATGGGTTCGTACTCACGGCAGTGGCGATAGTAGAGGGTTCGATCGAGCCTGGGTTTGCATTTTGCAGTAAAGGTATAATTTATTTTCTTTTTCAAAAAAAATAATATGCAGTGAAATTTAAAAATATTAGTTTAAAATGAAATTATATTACAATGGATATATGTATATATAGGATTATGAAAAATATGGAGATAGATTATTCGTTTAATAATTTGAATCAACTAGTCAATTTTAAAAATAATGTATTTACGAAGTAGAATAAATAAGAAATTTGGTTTTATTTAATATATAGGAATAGGATTTTCAAAGGGTATTTATAAAGAAATTGGTTTAAAATAAATCATTCGATAAAATTAAATTATTGGTTTAAATAAATTAACAGATGATAATTTATTGTCAATTGATTCAAATATTAATGAAATCGTAAATTGTTTATACAAGGTCGAATACAACGAAGAAAAATAAATCTGGTTTTGGATTGGATGGAAAAATAAAAGCTAAGGTGAGATTTTTCTCACTCAAATGACATTTGGTATTACAGTTATTGATTTGACTGATATGATTGCTATTTGGATGTGATATTAGATATAGTAGGATATATATATATATATATAGCAATATATACATATTGGCATATGTATATATTGGATTGATGATTTCCCACCTCGTATAGCGGATGAGACCCTATTGCGCCGTTAGTAAGCGGATATTTTTATAAAACCCATATACCGCGATATTCCACCTCGAAGTGGAATGGGTATTGTGCTAACATCTGTGGATGCAGGGAAACAGGTTGGAGGGATCCAACTGGATTCCTCACCAGTATTTATTTATTTACAGATATTGATGTATATTCTGTTATCTTATTGATATATGATGTTTGTTGTTGTGATTGACTAATTGGTGCTGTTGCATCATCGGATTCAGTTTTGAAGTTTAAAAATAACGACTTTTACTTTAAAAGGATTTTTAAAGTGATTTTTGAAAATAGACGTTTTATTGAATTTTTGAATTGATTTATTTCAAATAAATAAGCGTCTAAAATTTTAAAGTTATAAAAGTTAAGATTTTTGGTGAAATTTAACCAAAGTGTAATTTTTGAAATAAATAGTTGATTTATTTACAAAATGGTTTAAGTTGGGATTTTTGAAAAACTATAAATGATTTGTATAAAAAGATTTATAAAAATTGATATTTATAAATCAAAATATTGGAATTGTAAAACGAGTTTTTATAAGTGTAAAAATGAAATATTTATGGAATTCGTAAGTAAATGAAATTTATAGATTATAAATTGTGAAGTTATAATATGGATGAAAATGTCGAATAGGAGATTTATAAGAAATTAACTTATAAATTGGATTTTTGCCTTTAAAGGGAATATTGATCGAATTTGTCATTAAAGGAGATTTATTAAATCAAAGTTGTTATGAAATATAAAAAGGTGAATTTATAAACGTTGTTTTATAAATTCGAAAATCAATCAAATTTGATGAATTTAATATAGAAGGTTATTAAGGGAATTTTATCCACGATTTTGGATAGTGGATAATTCTTGAAATAAAATGTGTAGAAAATAGTGAAATTTGGTTAAGTGAATTACATTCACGATTTTGGACAGTGACTATATTATTGAATAAAATGGATATTGTTTTGGGAAAGTGATATTTGAAATAAAGTTAATTGTTTTAAAGATGTTTTCAAATATATTGAATATCGGAATCATAGATTTCAACATTCATTGTTGAAATAGACGTTTTCGAGGAATAAGGAAATGATGGACTATAACACTGTTGTTATAGTAAATGACTTTCGAAAGAAAATGTTTTTATGTAGTATTGGGATTTATATATCTATCTAAATCTGAATCCCTATACTAGTGATTTTGAGTCGTCGTAACGATGTTTTACGTAACATTCATTTTGACTCAAATAGATGTTGTTATAGTAAATGTTTTCCTTAAAGAATGAATATATACTTGATTTTTGATTTAAGTATATTGAATATTTTCAAATGTTGAAAATAAATAGTTTTGTGAATTACTTATTTTAAATAAGTATGGAATTGCTTTTCCAATATGAAACGAAGGGTTTGAAACTTTATCTTTTAAAGATAAATTGAAAAGTGAATATTTGAAATTTGTTTTCAAACGGTTAAGTGTGGAAATTTTATATCCAGTAAAGATATTTTTGGGAAATAAATAATTTGGAAAATTATTTGGAATCTGATGATGTTGCGCATCTTTATTGATAGGTAAATAACCGACTATCAATAATTACCTTGAATGGTATTTGTTGTGAATTGGATGAATTTGAATGCCACACTTATTTTTGAATAAGCGCTCACTATTCGGGTTAGCCGGGAAAGGACCATGGGGTCGTATAACCCATTCCGAATATGTGATACGTCGTTATGAATTGCATTCGAAGACCGGTGTTGAAGACCGGATATTTTTGAAACGGAAGGATTACCGTCGAGTTACTCTACATCGGCTGATCTCCGATTTAGAGGTTTTATCACCCTTAGTGACGGGAAGTCCGGACGTGATTAGAAAATTATCCAGATTTGCAAGGGCTTCGTGAGAAGTGCCTTCGGTTCTGTTCGATCCCGGAACAGACTTGTATGGATTGTATGTCTGACGTTACAAATTGAGGTATAAAGCTGATTTCTTTCAAATACATATCTGTTGGTGGCGGAGAATTTATTCTCTTAGCTTAACACCCTTCTCTGAGACGTACGAGCTCAGAGGTTATGTAGTTGAAATTTATCAGCGATATACTCCCAATTTGGTAACGTGGCATACTGAGTGTTGCTGTGAAATGATCAGTGTTTGATCATTTGCGATATGATCATTTGTTTGATCTTATATCTTTGTGATCATAGGTTGATCATTTGTTTGACCCGAAGCATGGCTTTTTGAGAAGCGTAGCTTTGTGGACGAGACTTCATCGAGCCTCACACCCCGGAAATGGTCAAAACAGGAAGGATGCATCAAGGTTTTAGGGAGTAGCGCCCCTTAGTGTATGTCATTCCTTCTGGATAGAGGTGGTATCATGGTATGGAGCCCAGATACTTAACCTATGTGGTTGCTGCATTATTATTATTATGTGGTTTGTTGGAAATCGGGGATCCTCGGGAAGATCGGTTACGATCGGGGGATGACATACGCATGTCAGTAGTTACCTATTTTTGCAGAGGTAACCCGGCCTTGTGTTGGCAGAGATCTAACCGTAATGTGATGTAGCTCAGACCGGAGATGAAGGCATAAGTCGTAGGCGACTTATGGAAGGAGCTATGAGTCATCTACGAGTTAAGAAAACAGGCATGAGTCGTGACCGACTCAACTGGGGTGAAGGCATAAGTCGTAACCGACTTAAGGAGGCGGTGATGAGTCGTCTCCGACTCAACTGGAAAAACAAAGGGGAAGTTGCTTCGAGGTTGCGACTTAACGAAGCGGAGTTAAGTCGGCACCGACTTAAGGAAGGTGATGAGTCGGCACCGAGTTACAAGGCACAAGTGTTAAGTCGACCCCGACTTAAGAAAAGAGATAGGTCGGCACCGAGTTACGACTTATTTAAGTCGGTCGAAATTTTAAGTCGTGAAAGCCCTGATGCCGTTGATTCCTCTGCCGAGTTAACCTCCACCATTGGTTCTTTTGAGATGCCGCATGTTTTAAGTTGCTGAAGCTGTTGCCGTTGATCTTGATGCCGAGTTAATCTGGACCGCTATTCTTAAGTCGTTAATAGTTGAGTCGTGTAGATCTGTTAAGTCGGCAATGACTTAAGCGGGTCTGTTTGTAAGTCGGTATGTTGTAAGTCGGCAACGACTTAAGGAGTTGTCTGTTGTATTCTGTTGTAAGTCGGTATGTTGTAACTCGTTGAGCTTAAGTCGTGTACGACTTATGGTGAGTCGGAGGCTTTGATAAGTCGGAACCGACTTAGTACTTGTAATATTTTTAAGCTTTCTGAACTGTGTTGTAAATAAGGCGACTTATGTTAAGTCGGCAAGGTTGATAAGTCGGTTGCCGACTTATGACTTGTACTTTTCTGTTTTGGTGTGTTGTAGCCTATAAATAGGCAAGTGAAGTCATTTGTAAAGGTTGTTGAATATTGAATAAAATTCTCTTTTGATTGCTTTGTGCTTTCATTCAAATTGGTAGTTGAGTGTAATCTCCTATCTCCTCTTTCGGATAATCGAGTGCGCTCGATTCAACGATTGTAGAAGCCGATTCGCGGAATCAAGTGCGCTTGATCAACGCTTGAAGAATTGAAGATCTTTGAACCCGGTATCGTGCGCGATCAACGAGTTCGAGATAGCTAGAGTTCGGTATCTTCGGATCAACGAATTCGGGCAATTCAGCATTCATCAATCCATCGACTACTACTTTCACCGTTCTACATCATTTTTGAAATATCCGCTGCGTCAGTTTTTGGTATCGGAGCTTGTTCTAGCCAATCATAGCTAGATCGAGACTTGGAGCCTATTCATTGAAATTTGAAGAGATTTGAAGTTTGAAGTGATAGCCGAGAGCTTGAGGTGTGGGCCGTGAGCAAGTGAAGTTGTTCGACCTTGCATTGAAGATTGTTTGATCGAATTTGTAGTGGGAGGCTGAAACTTTGTCCATCGTGTTCATCGAGATTTGCTACAAAGTGGAAGACTTCGATCCGTTTCATTTTGGATCAAAGTTCGAAAATTGTGTTGAATTTGGAGAATTTGTGAAGTTCAAGTATGCCGCCAAGAAGAGCTAATCGCCACCAAAACATAGAAGCTTTATATCGAAGAGAGGAGGCTGATGAGATGGAGCAAAGAATCAATGAGAATTTTAGTGAGAAGCTTAATGAAGGAATTGGCCGGTTAGAGAGGCTTATGACGGAGATGAATCAAAATCGGAGAAGGGTTTCGCCAGAATCGAATCATGGAGGTAGTAGAATCTCGCCACATTCTAATCGAGACCGAAGTATTGAAAATGATCAAGGGCGTGGGAGGAACGTGAATGATCGTGAACGGAGGAATGTCGATAGGAGGGATGATGGTGGAAGGCGTAATGGTAGTAGAGATGTTGGTGGTCAGAATCGACATCGTTATGCATCTGATTTTGAAGAAGAGTATGATGGTGGTAGTATTCAAGGAAGAGGTCAAGGAAGAAACTATTTTGAGTATGGTCACAGGTGGGAATCGGGGATGAAGACAGAAATTCCTGAATTCAAGGGTGGTATGCAAGCAGAGGAGTTTCTAGATTGGGTGGCTAATGTTGAGGAGATTTTTGATTTCAAAGAAGTACCAGAACATCGTAGAGTGAAGTTGGTTGCTACGAGGCTGAGGGGTAGAGCTTTGGCATGGTGGCAGCAAACCAAGCTTACACGTGAACGTATGGGGAAGTCAAAGATTGAATCTTGGGAAAAGATGAAGAAATTGATGAAAGCGACATTCTTACCTTATAATTATCAATCGCTTATGTATCAGAGATTGCAGAACTTGAGACAAGGAACGAAGTCTGTGAATGACTATGCTGATGAATTTTATCAACTCATTGCAAGGAATGATATTATGGAAACAGAAGAGCAGCTGACATCTAGGTTCATTGGAGGATTGAGAATGCAGATTCAGGATATGGTCAATATGTTCGATCCAAGATCTGTAGCGGAAGCACATCAGAAAGCGTTGGCTTGGGAAAAACAAGGGAGACGAGGAGGTGGTGTGTTTACTAATTCTAACAATCAAGCGAAGGGTGTTGGAGGAAATTCTAATGTTTCTAAACCTATCAGTAGACCAGTGGTGAAGGAGGCTGAGAAGACAAGGGTTAACAATGGTTTCAAATGTTACAATTGTCAGGAAATGGGTCATAAAAGCAGTGAGTGTCCAAAACCAAAGAAGAGAACCATGATTGCAGAAGTTGACGATGAGGATGTTGATGAAGATTGTTCTAATCCAGCTGAGGAGGATGAGCAGGATATTGCGTCAGGAGACGAAGGTTGTAACCTAATGCTGAGGAGATCGTGTTTAACACCGAAGCAGGAGGAAGCTAGTTGGTTGAGGAGTAATATCTTTCAGTCAACATGTACTATTCTGGGGAAGGTGTGTAAGTTTGTGATCGACGCAGGAAGTTGTGATAATATTATTTCAACCGAAGCTGTGACAAAGTTGAAACTGAAGACAGAGAAACATCCAAGTCCATACAAGTTAGCATGGTTGAGAAAAGGAGGAGAAGTGAAAGTGGATAGACGAGTTCGTGTACCATTCTCTATTGGGAAGAAATACAAAGACGAAATCTGGTGTGATGTCGTAGAGATGGATGTTTGCCACTTATTATTGGGAAGACCATGGCAATATGATCGAGCAGTACTACATGACGGTCGGACCAATAGCTACAGTTTTATGTTTAAAGGCACGAAGATTATCTTAGTTCCGAAGAAGAGATCACAAGAAGAAAGTAAGTCAGAAGAAATTGAAGAGCTGAAAACTTTATTGACTTTAAAGGAGTTTGTTAAAGAAGTTGAAGAAGAACCAGAAGTATTCTTGTTGATTGGACGAGAAAGCAGTGAAGAAGTTGAAATTCCTGAAGAAGTTAAACCAGTTTTGAAAGAATTTGACGATGTATTTCCAGAGGAGTTACCAACGGAGTTGCCACCGTTGAGAGATATACAACATCAGATAGATCTTGTTCCAGGTGCTGTATTGCCACACGGACCACATTATCGAATGAGTCCGAAGGAACATGAAGAATTGCGGAGGCAGGTAGAGGAATTGCTTGAGCAGGGACGTGTGCAGGAGAGTCTGAGTCCTTGTGCTGTACCAGCTTTATTGGTACCCAAGAAGGATGGGACGTGGAGGATGTGCACTGACAGTCGAGCATTGAATAAGATCACTGTGAGATATAGATTTCCAATGCCGAGGTTGGATGACTTGTTAGATCAAATAAGTGGAGCTACTGTATTTTCGAAGATTGATTTGAAGAGCGGATATCATCAAATTCGTATCAGACCAGGAGATGAGTGGAAGACTGCTTTTAAAACCAGGGAGGGTCTATACGAGTGGTTGGTCATGCCGTTTGGCTTATCAAATGCACCAAGTACTTTCATGAGGGTGATGAATCAGATTTTTAGACCGTTCATTGGGAAATTCGTGGTGGTGTATTTCGATGATATTCTTATTTACAGTGGGAGTCCAGAGGAACATTTGAATCATCTTAGAGAAGTGCTGATGGTATTGCGACAAGAACAATTCTATGCTGCAACAAAGAAGTGCGTGTTCATGACGCACAGTGTTTTATTTTTGGGGTATGTTGTTTCAGAGAAAGGAATACAAGTTGACCAAAGTAAAGTTGAGGCGATCAGAAATTGGCCGCAGCCCAAGACGATAACGGAAGTTCGTAGTTTTCATGGGTTGGCTTCATTTTATCGAAGGTTTATTCCACACTTTAGTAGTGTGATGGCGCCTGTTACAGATTGCATGAAAGGTAAACAGTTTGCATGGACAGAGGAAGCAGGGAGTGCTTTTGGAAAGATCAAGGAATTGCTGACGACTGCACCAATTCTAGTACTACCTGATTTTCAGTTGGTGTTTGAACTGCACACTGATGCATCCAAGGTTGGGATTGGAGGGGTGTTGAGTCAGAAGGGACGTCCAATTGCATATTTCAGTGAGAAATTGTCAGGAGCGAAGATGCGTTACAGTACATATGATGTGGAATTCTATGCTGTTGTACAATCTATTAAACACTGGAGACACTATCTATTTCAGAAGGAGTTTGTTCTTTACACTGATCATGAAGCATTGAAGCATTTGCAAGGGCAAGACAAGATTTCAGCGAGACATGCATCGTGGATTGCATATCTGCAACAGTTTACTTTTGTTGTGAAACACAAGTCAGGGGTGACAAATCGTGTGGCTGATGCTTTGAGTAGGAGGAGTCATTTGTTGACTACGCTAAAGGTTGAAGTGACGGGGTTTGAAATATTGCCAGAGTTATTCGCTGATGATCCTTACTTTGCAAAATTTGTTGAAAAAGTCAAGGAGGGAGAGACGGATGATTTCGTGATAGTAAATGGTTTTCTGTTCAAAGGAAGTCGATTGTGCATACCGGAGGGTAGTTTGAGAATGAAGATTATCAAGGAGTTACATGAAGAAGGGCATGTTGGAAGAGACCGTACCTTACAGTTAATTTCACAATCCTACTTTTGGCCATCGATGAGGAAAGAAGTGGAGAAATTTGTGGAGCGTTGTCATATTTGTCAGGTTTCGAAAGGAACTGCGACTAATGCGGGTTTGTATATGCCGTTACCCGTACCTATAAAACCATGGGTGGATATCAGTATGGACTTCGTGTTGGGATTGCCAAGGACACAGCGTGGTAACGATTCCATATATGTGGTGGTGGACAGATTTTCGAAGATGGCACATTTTATTGCTTGTAAGAAGACGGCGGATGCTGTTCATGTTGCTCAGTTGTTTTTCAGAGAGATCTATCGACTTCATGGATTGCCAGAATCGATTGTGTCTGACAGGGATACTCGTTTTCTGAGTCATTTTTGGCTAAGTTTGTGGAAAATGGTGGGAACGAAGCTGAAGTTCAGTAGTGCTTATCATCCGCAAACGGATGGACAGACTGAGGTGGTTAACAGATCATTGGGAAACTTGTTGAGGTGTCTTGTTCAAGATAATCTGAAGAGTTGGGATGTGAAGTTATGCCAGGCAGAATTTGCTCATAATCATGCTGTGAATCGAAGTACTGGGTTTAGTCCGTTCCAGATTGTCTATTCGAGCTTACCGAAAGGACCGTTAGATTTAACGGTAATACCACACTCGAAGGGGACAATTAAGAAAGCTGCTGATTTTGTTGAAGGGCTGACGGAGTGTCATAAAATCGTTCAAGAACGATTAGAGAAAGCAAATGAGAAATATAAACGAGCTGCAGATTTGAAACGACGAAATGTTGAGTTTAACGAAGGAGATTTGGTTTACGCAGTATTAACAAAAGATCGTTTTCCAGTGGGCGCTTATAACAAGCTGAAAGCCAGGAAAATTGGTCCGGTGGAAGTTGTGAAACGAATCAATGAAAATGCTTATAAACTGAAGCTGCCAGATGATGTGTATACGTCGGATGTATTCAACGTTAAGCATCTCGTACCATATAATGGGGATGAGTTTGTTGGGGATGAAGAGCGTGCAAATTCGAGGTCGAATTTCTCTCAACATGGGGAGGATGATGTAGCTCAGACCGGAGATGAAGGCATAAGTCGTAGGCGACTTATGGAAGGAGCTATGAGTCATCTACGAGTTAAGAAAACAGGCATGAGTCGTGACCGACTCAACTGGGGTGAAGGCATAAGTCGTAACCGACTTAAGGAGGCGGTGATGAGTCGTCTCCGACTCAACTGGAAAAACAAAGGGGAAGTTGCTTCGAGGTTGCGACTTAACGAAGCGGAGTTAAGTCGGCACCGACTTAAGGAAGGTGATGAGTCGGCACCGAGTTACAAGGCACAAGTGTTAAGTCGACCCCGACTTAAGAAAAGAGATAGGTCGGCACCGAGTTACGACTTATTTAAGTCGGTCGAAATTTTAAGTCGCGAAAGCCCTGATGCCGTTGATTCCTCTGCCGAGTTAACCTCCACCATTGGTTCTTTTGAGATGCCGCATGTTTTAAGTTGCTGAAGCTGTTGCCGTTGATCTTGATGCCGAGTTAATCTGGACCGCTATTCTTAAGTCGTTAATAGTTGAGTCGTGTAGAGCTGTTAAGTCGGCAATGACTTAAGCGGGTCTGTTTGTAAGTCGGTATGTTGTAAGTCGGCAACGACTTAAGGAGTTGTCTGTTGTATTCTGTTGTAAGTCGGTATGTTGTAACTCGTTGAGCTTAAGTCGTGTACGACTTATGGTGAGTCGGAGGCTTTGATAAGTCGGAACCGACTTAGTACTTGTAATATTTTTAAGCTTTCTGAACTGTGTTGTAAATAAGGCGACTTATGTTAAGTCGGCAAGGTTGATAAGTCGGTTGCCGACTTATGACTTGTACTTTTCTGTTTTGGTGTGTTGTAGCCTATAAATAGGCAAGTGAAGTCATTTGTAAAGGTTGTTGAATATTGAATAAAATTCTCTTTTGATTGCTTTGTGCTTTCATTCAAATTGGTAGTTGAGTGTAATCTCCTATCTCCTCTTTCGGATAATCGAGTGTGCTCGATTCAACGATTGTAGAAGCCGATTCGCGGAATCAAGTGCGCTTGATCAACGCTTGAAGAATTGAAGATCTTTGAACCCGGTATCGTGCGCGATCAACGAGTTCGAGATAGCTAGAGTTCGGTATCTTCGGATCAACGAATTCGGGCAATTCAGCATTCATCAATCCATCGACTACTACTTTCACCGTTCTACATCATTTTTGAAATATCCGCTGCGTCATAATGTTAGGTTATTTCTCGGGACGTCATTCCAGAGGCGTTCTATTCGTGGCATAGGAAGTTCCTTAGCCTGACCATTTGTTGGAAATCCAAAGAAACAATACGAGACTTGTACGGTTTTAGTTGTAGAACCTATCATTCACTTATGGTGGTCACCACTGTTTGGATGGTAGCTATAGTAGGGATAAGTGCGGAATGCCTATGCTGGCTAAGATTTATATTATACTTTCGAAAATGATTTTTCTACACTATGCACTAATAATAATATCAAAAATGATTTGATTTTGCGTAGTAAGCATCTTTGACTATCATAAGAAGAAATCTCCTCCAATTCTGCGTTTGCATTGTGTGTGTGGTGGGAGGTCTTATGGTAGTTTCATTTTCCAAAAGCATTGTGAATTTGTTTTATTTTCTTTGTGAAAAATAACTGTTTTACGATCTCACACCAGTCACCATGACTGACTCGGAGTTTATTGTTTCCCTTCTAAACTCTGCGTGCCCACCAATTTCTACACGGGCAGCCTAGAGTTATGTTATCAGGATATTCTGGAGCTTTGAAGATAAGCTGGATGACGAGACGTAGTATTTGTATCTGATAGTATTTATTCTGCTGTGTATTCTGTATGAGGACAAGTTTATATAACTGTCCATTGTTGTATATTGACTCTGATTGATGTATGTATAAAAACTGATATAATTCTTTGTTTTAAAAGGCTAGTGATTATCTATTATATATTGTTCCGCTGCGATATGTGAGATTCTGATATTGTTTCTGTATCTGATGTTGTTCTGTTGTTCTTCTTTCTTCATCTGTTTTCTTCTTCTTCTCTTTTTCTTCTATCTTTTCTTCTATTTCTTTTTCTTAAAACCCCTCAGGGTTCGTATTTCCGTGCATCTAGAGTTAATCAATGGAATTTAGTGTTTAATCAAGGGTACGGATTTGCGGGTCTTGACAAAGTGGTATCAGAGCATATGGTTAAGCGACAACCCTGCTCTGTTGGGTGTTACTCATTAGAGATAGAGCCAGCAGTACTCTAGAATGAGTTTGAGTGTAATAATAGATACGAGTGCGTATTTGTTAGTGAATATGAAATTGTTTTGTATTGCGTTGACTTATCGGTTGATTGTTTATAGATTCTGGTCGGTGCAGTCTAGCTAACTGTAATCGATAGGGGTTTCTAAACTCTAAACAAGATAAACCGACACAGTATTGATTTTAAAATAGGGTAAATGAAATAATTTTACCCAAAACTATTTTTGTATATAAAAGAAATGATTTTCTGTAAATTATTATAGTATATGGTTGCATGGTTGTTAGGAAAGTGATAATGTTGAATGTTATCATTATTATATGAAATTGAATAAGAAATTGAAATCATAACTCCAAAGTTAAGAAATAAATCCACATACAAATGAAATTTGAGAATATAAATTATAAATGTGATTTGTAATTTGAAACGGAATTCCAGAGAAGTTTTTGGAAATGTTTTGAAAAGAATTCGGAAATTTTGGAGATTTGGAAAGTTTAAATTCTTTTTGAATTTGAAAATGAATTTCAAAGGTTTTGAAAAGTATTTTGGAGAGATGAAAGCTCTAAACTCTTTTCGGTCGTTGGAAAATAACTTCGATGATGACCGCAGCATCATTGGTGTTCATTTTTGGGTTTCCAAAAGAGGAATTGATGTCAAATTATTTTAAATGGGAGTTGTTTGGAAAATTTGGTTTGGTTTTTGAAGTTCAAAGGATAAATTTGAATTGTTTTCAAAATAATTTTTGAAAAGGTTGAAAAGACTCTGGAATACTATATAAAAATATCTATGGAATATTATTAAGTTGATAACTTATACAAATTGAATATTGATAGAATAAATTCAATTTAAAGGATGAAGTTAAAATAAAAGTAAGTATAAGTGAACAAATTTGAATGAATTGAAATTGAAAGTTGAAATTCATTTCGAATTTGTAAGCATTGAATTGGATTGAATAACTACAAATGAAAGACGAATTAAAATTCATATGGAATTAGAAATTCAGTATAATATAAGTGGTGATAAACCAAAATAGTGAATTGAAAACAAATTTTGGGAATGAACAAAAGAATAAAACTGGAATTGAAACTGAATGTTGAAAACAGATTTGAATTTGTAAGTGGATTAGAATTAGAAATGAATTAGTAATTGAAACTAATCTAAAATAAGCAGTTATGAATGAAAGATAATTGATAAATTCAATATTCAGAAGTTAAACTGAATCCAAATTAGATTGTGAATTGAATTCAAATGAATGTGAAATGTAAAATTGAATGAAAATAGATATATAACTTCAATAGTGAATTAGAGATGATATAAGAAGTATATATTGAAATTTTTTGTAATTGAATGTGCAAAATAGTTTGAATGTTGTAACTAGATATTATGGCTAGTAGGATATACAGGTATAAAGGAATTGGAAATTTTGATTTCAAAGATAAATTTGAATTGCTCGACAAAAGGTAAGTATTTGAATTTCAATATGAGATTTGCTGATTTCTTGTCTAGCCGCTTGGCTTTTTCTTTTTCTTT
Organism: Allium fistulosum; assembly: GCA_030737815.1. Taxonomy (NCBI): domain Eukaryota; kingdom Viridiplantae; phylum Streptophyta; class Magnoliopsida; order Asparagales; family Amaryllidaceae; genus Allium; species Allium fistulosum. The sequence continues at coordinate 74,861,928 of CM060908.1, read as the reverse complement.
TTGAAATTTGAGAGTCCGTAGGGACGTTTTGTAGTCGTGCCGTATTAGCCGCGCAAAGGAGACGCTGGCGAAATTTTTCGAAAATTTAGGGCGTTAGAAAATTTTTGAGAAAATTTTGAAAGTTTAAATTTGAATTTGAATTTAAATTTGAATTGAGTAGTAAAATGATGTTGTTTGAAACTTATAATTAGAGTTGGAAATTTAATTGAATTGATAACGAATCTTTAGTAGAAAGATTTGTTTTGAAAATTTGATAAAACTATTAGATTGTGAAAAATAGTAGACGAGTTAAGGACCATTTTTCTTGACTTGTAATTTTGGGACGAAATTCTTTTAAGGAGGGAAGTTTGTAACGACCCAGAATTTTGAACAAATTAAATTTGAAATATTTAATTAATTTTAAATATTTGAACGATGATTTAATTTGAATCCCCGATATAACTCTGAATTTTGCGATTAAACTTTAAGATTTAATCTATATAGTGTTGAATAAAAATTCGAATCTTCAATTTTAAGTTGAAGAAAAATATTTCGAAAGCTTTTAAAATTCGTATTGACAATACCGGAAATAATAGAAGCTTCAGAATTGAATTGTTCAGTGATTTGATCAGTTTTGAAATTATATTGTTCGAATCGAATTTAAAAATAGCCGTCCGAGGCGCAGTCTCGGAATCCGACGAAACCAGTTCCATTGGGTCCGTAATATTGAGTTATTATCGGATTTCAAATTTTCGTATTGATCGGAGTTGTTTTGTGACAGTACGGTTAGAAAACGCGTTGAAATTTTAAAGCGAATTCAATTTAAAAATTTTAATTTATATTATTTAACATCAACACGTTCTCCCTTCTTTCACGCCTAAATTCACGCCTGGTATCACGAAACAAATCATGCCGACCCATCCATTTTCGTTTTTTAAATGCCCCTCTCCCTCCGTTCAGTTCAAATCTAACGAAAGAAAATAAATAAAATGGACGCTCTTCATTTTCCCTTACTCTTCCCAATTCATTCAAACGAAAGCCCCATCCCCAGTTCAAAGAAATAAAAATGGTCGTCCACTGTAAATCGAGATCGCGACGCGCGATGTTGGTGGTCGCGATCGGAAATCGCGAGGCTAGGCATTCGCGGGACAGGCGTAGGGGTTTCGCGTCGAGGCGACTCGCGTAGGGGATGGCGGTGATCAACGTGTGGAGACTCGCGATGGATTCGAAGATGAAGGTGGGTCACGGCAGTCGAGCTCGGCGATTTGGGGGTATCGTGAGTGGCACGGTGGAGTTGTGGAGTTGGGCGAGTTCGTCGGCAGGCCATCGAAGTGGGTCGCTATCAATTTCAGAGGCTAGGGAAGAAATAGGGGCTATCGCGTTCGAATCTGATGATGGCGACGATGTCGCGGCGTTCGATGGGGGACTGCGATGTCGAGCGTGAGGCAGTGGGTTCGTACTCACGGCAGTGGCGATAGTAGAGGGTTCGATCGAGCCTGGGTTTGCATTTTGCAGTAAAGGTATAATTTATTTTCTTTTTCCAAAAAAATAATATGCAGTGAAATTTAAAAATATTAGTTTAAAATGAAATTATATTACAATGGATATATGTATATATAGGATTATGAAAAATATGGAGATAGATTATTCATTTAATAATTTGAATCAACTAGTCAATTTTAAAAATAATGTATTTACGAAGTAGAATAAATAAGAAATTTGGTTTTATTTAATATATAGGAATAGGATTTTCAAAGGGTATTTATAAAGAAATTGGTTTAAAATAAATCATTCGAGAAAATTAAATTATTGGTTTAAATAAATTAACAGATGATAATTTATTGTCAATTGATTCAAATATTAATGAAATCGTAAATTGTTTATACAAGGTCGAATACAACGAAGAAAAATAAATCTGGTTTTGGATTGGATGGCAAAATAAAAGCTAAGGTGAGATTTTTCTCACTCAAATGAAATTTGGTATTACAGTTATTGATTTGACTGATATGATTGCTATTTGGATGTGATATTAGATATAGTAGGATATATATATATATATATATAGCAATATATACATATTGGCATAGGTATTTATTGGATTGATGATTTCCTGCCTCGTATAGCGGTTGAGACCCTATTGCGCCGTTAGTAAACGGATATTTTTATAAAACCCATATACCGCGATATTCCACCTCGAAGTGGAATGGGTATTGTGCTAACATCTGTGGATGCAGGGAAACAGGTTGGAGGGATCCAACTGGATTCCTCACCAGTATTTATTTATTTACAGATATTGATGTATATTCTGTTATCATATTGATATATGATGTTTGTTGTTGTGATTGACTAATTGGTGCTGTTGCATCATCGGATTCAGTTTTGAAGTTTAAAAATAACGACTTTTACTTTAAAAGGATTTTTAAAGTGATTTTTGAAAATAGACGTTTTATTGAATTTTTGAATTGATTTATTTCAAATAAATAAGCGTCTAAAATTTTAAAGTTATAAAAGTTAAGATTTTTGGTGAAATTTAACCAAAGTGTGATTTTTGAAATAAATAGTTGATTTATTTACAAAATGGTTTAAGTTGGGATTTTTGAAAAACTATAAATGATTTGTATAAAAAGATTTATAAAAATTGATATTTATAAATCAAAATATTGGAATTGTAAAACGAGTTTTTATAAGTGTAACAATGAAATATTTATGGAATTCGTAAGTAAATGAAATTTATAGATTATAAATTGTGAAGTTATAAAATGGATGAAAATGTCGAATAGGAGATTTATAAGAAATTAACTTATAAATTGGATTTTTGCCTTTAAAGGGAATATTGATCGAATTTGTCAATTAAGGAGATTTATTAAATCAAAGTTGTTATGAAATATAAAAAGGTGAATTTATCAACGTTGTTTTATAAATTCGAAAATCAATCAAATTTGATGAATTTAATATAGAAGGTTATTAAGGGAATTTTATCCACGATTTTGGATAGTGGATAATTCTTGAAATAAAATGTGTAGAAAATAGTGAAATTTGGTTAAGTGAATTACATTCACGATTTTGGACAGTGAATATATTATTGAATAAAATGGATATTGTTTTGGGAAAGTGATATTTGAAATAAAGTTAATTGTTTTAAAGATGTTTTCAAATATATTGAATATCGGAATCATAGATTTCAACATTCATTGTTGAAATAGACGTTTTCGAGGAATAAGGAAATTATGGACTATAACACTGTTGTTATAGTAAATGACTTTCGAAAGAAAATGTTTTTATGTAGTATTGGGATTTATATATCTATCTAAATCTGAATCCCTATACTAGTGATTTTGAGTCGTCGTAACGATGTTTTACGTAACATTCGTTTTGACTCAAATAGATGTTGTTATAGTAAATGTTTTCCTTAAAGAATGAATATATACTTGATTTTTGATTTAAGTATATTGAATATTTTCAAATGTTGAAAATAAATAGTTTTGTGAATTACTTATTCTAAATAAGTATGGAATTGCTTTTCCAATATGAAACGAAGGGTTTGAAACTTTATCTTTTAAAGATAAATTGAAAAGTGAATATTTGAAATTTGTTTTCAAACGGTTAAGTGTGGAAATTTTATATCCAGTAAAGATATTTTTGGGAAATAAATAATTTGGAAAATTATTTGGAATCTGATGATGTTGCGCATCTTTATTGATAGTTAAATAACCGACTATCAATAATTACCTTGAATGGTATTTGTTGTGAATTGGATGAATTTGAATGCCACACTTATTTTTGAATAAGCGCTCACTATTCGGGTTAGCCGGGAAAGGACCATGGGGTCGTATAACCCATTCCGAATATGTGATACGTCGTTATGAATTTCATTCGAAGACCGGTGTTGAAGACCGGATATTTTTGAAACGGAAGGATTACCGTCGAGTTACTCTACATCGGCTGATCTCCGATTTAGAGGTTTTATCACCCTTAGTGACGGGAAGTCCGGACGTGATTAGAAAATTATCCGGATTTGCAAGGGCTTCGTGAGAAGTGCCTTCGGTTCTGTTCGATCCCGGAACAGACTTGTATGGATTGTATGTCTGACGTTACAAATTGAGGTATAAAGCTGATTTCTTTCAAATACATATCTGTTGGTGGCGGAGAATTTATTCTCTTAGCTTAACACCCTTCTTTGAGACGTACGAGCTCAGAGGTTATGTAGTTGAAATTTATCAGTGATATACTCCCAATTTGGTAACGTGGCATACTGAGTGTTGCTGTGAAATGATCAGTGTTTGATCATTTGCGATATGATCATTTGTTTGATCTTATATCTTTGTGATCATAGGTTGATCATTTGTTTGACCCGAAGCATGGCTTTTTGAGAAGCGTAGCTTTGTGGACGAGACTTCATCGAGCCTCACACCCCGGAAATGGTCAAAACAGGAAGGATGCAGCAAGGTTCTAGGGAGTAGCGCCCCTTAGTGTATGTCATTCCTTCTGGATAGAGGTGGTATCATGGTATGGAGCCCAGATACTTAACCTATGTGGTTGCTGCATTATTATTATTATGTGGTTTGTTGGAAATCGGGGATCCTCGGGAAGATCGGTTACGATTGGGGGATGACATAAGCGTGTCAGTAGTTACCTATTTTTGCAGAGGTAACCCGGCCTTGTGTTGGCAGAGATCTAACCGTAATGTTAGGTTATTTCTCGGGACGTCATTCCAGAGGCGTTCTATTCGTGGAATAGGAAGTTACTTAGCCTGACCATTTGTTGGAAATCCAAAGAAACAATACGAGACTTGTACGGTTTTAGTTGTAGAACCTATCATTCACTTATGGTGGTCACCACTGTTTGGATGGTAGCTATAGTAGGCATAAGTGCGGAATGCCTATGCTGGCTAAGATTTATATTATACTTTCGAAAATGATTTTTCTACACTATGCACTAATAATAATATCAAAAATGATTTGATTTTGCGTAGTAAGCATCTTTGACTATCATAAGAAGAAATCTCCTCCAATTCTGCGTTTGCATTGTGTGTGTGGTGGGAGGTCTTATGGTAGTTTCATTTTCCAAAAGCATTGCAAATTTGTTTTATTTTCTTTGTGAAAAATAACTGTTTTACGATCTCACACCAGTCACCATGACTGACTCGGAGTTTATTGTTTCCCTTCTAAACTCTGGGTGCCCACCAATTTCTACACGGGCAGCCTAGAGTTATGTTATCAGGATATTATGGAGCTTTGAAGATAAGCTGGATGACGAGACGTAGTATTTGTATCTGATAGTATTTATTCCGCTGTGTATTCTGTATGAGGACAAGTTTATATAACTGTCCATTGTTGTATATTGACTCTGATTGATGTATGTATAAAAACTGATATAATTCTTTGTTTTAAAAGGCTAGTGATTATCTATTATATATTGTTCCGCTGCGATATGTGAGATTCTGATATTGTTTCTGTATCTGATGTTGTTCTGGTGTTCTTCTTTCTTCTTCTGTTTTCTTCTTCTTCTCTTTTTCTTCTATCTTTTCTTCTATTTCTTTTTCTTAAAACCCCTCAGGGTTCGTATTTCCGTGCATCTTGAGTTAATCAATGGAATTTAGTGTTTAATCAAGGGTACGGATTTGCGGGTCTTGACACCGGCTCACAACCTTCGCCCTCAAGCACTGAAACCCGAGCCCAGGCAACCACCGGCCGAGCTTCCATCCATCACTCTTCACCGTTCCACCTACCGTGCTACTAGAACCTCTGCAGCCCCAAGCCATCAACCTTGCAGCATTCTCAGTCATTTTTTAGGTATATATATATTCTTTTATATATTGGGTTTAGTTTATATATATAAGTATATATATAGTTTATTTTATTTTGGTTTTGGTCGGCAAATCTGTTGACAAAATATATTTTTTCCTGAACTTTATGTCAACAACTATATATATATTGATACGTATAATATATTTCCAGAACTATATATATATTGTTAGTTTACATAAGTATACTTAATATTAATATATATATATATATATATCTTAGATATATATAAAGTATATGTCAGTATTTGAAAGATGTATATATTTTGTGATTGGTATATATATATAGGTTTCCTGTTGTGTTTAAAGGTGTTATAATATAAATATTTGTATATGTATATTAGCTATATATATACATGTATGATCTGATGGGTTTTATTGTATGAGTCTATAATAGTTTACATATATAATATGCTGCTCATAGTATAACGTAGTATGATAGTATATATGAGTTACGGTATATATTATATAAGAAGATAGATTATATGTATACTATATATATATATATGTTTGTTGTTTACAGTCTGTAGGTTACCTATATACTGTTTTGTTCATTGCTTTCGAGTCTTATTATATTAAGTTGTGGTTCGATTTTAAGTATAATATACATGAGTCAACATGTTTAATTTTAAACTATATATATTGATATTTCGAAAAAAAAATGTTTTAAAGTTGAAACTAGATATTGATTTCTAAGTATACATATGTATATAAGAATTTTATTTTTCAAAAGTTGGATATGTATGCACAGTCTGATTTTTGGTTGTTGTTATAATGAAAGGTTAGTATGTATAAATGTTAGAGTAGTATATGACTTGTTTAAAGATATGTTTATTTTCTCTGTAATTTTGTAAATATAACAACTGTTGTGTGAAATCTATAGTTATATATATATAGGTTTATAATAGATGTAAATATAAGTTTCTATAAGTTTATATATGACCTGTTGAGTGTGTGTGAGTGTGTATATATATATATATATTGATTGCAATAAAGTATTGATTTTAAAATAAAGAAATTTCTTTGTACTTTCGGTTGGGTGTATATATATTACAATAATGTAAGTTTATATTCGTTTTATAATATTGATTTTTTTATAATATATGTATCTTTGATTTTGAATATTTGTGTTTTAAGAATAATGATTTTGAATTTTTTTTTCATATTTGTCTTAAATTTAAATATTAATTTTGTAATAATATATATATATATATATATATGTTCAGTTTATATCAAAACTTATTTGATTTGTTTCCATTGATTCCGATTTATCAGCTTGTCCGTCGAACTCGAGTCCATCGTGCTTTGCTACGAAATTCGTTCTTGGATCCGTAACTCATTCCATTATCTATTCTCTCTAGCCTAGAAAGGTGAGCAGTCACTCACGATTAACGTTTTTATATTTATTAGATCTGATTTCACTTGAAACGACAATTAAAATATGATGTTTTTAATTATTTTCCATATATATGTGCCATTATCTATAATTGTTCACCTGTGATATATGACACCATATCCTGTTGTTTATATTAAATTTATCACTGATGATATATGCCTGTTGTTATATGCTATATATTTTTTTGTTTCATATATGTTTTCACTCTGCAAGTTCCCTAGTAGTATAGAATTCTCTATGGGTTGAAAAGATACATACCCGAACGATCTTGTAGAATAGGAGAAAATCGTTATGGGTTGAAATGATAAACCCAAGCGATTTTCATTGACTTTGAATTTGGGATTGCAGGTTGAAATGATATATACCCGTAGATAATTAAATTGCGGATTGAAATGATAAATATTCATAACACTTGACCATAGGATAGAGAATTATATACAGACACCGTTGGTCTATATATTTTGGAAATGATTTCCAACTTTTTGAAAGGAAATATATGGGTTTTATTAAATATTGATTTTTAAAAATATAATATGTAAAAAATTTAGATTTTAAATTATATGTTTTGGGAATTTTAAATTTAGAAGTTAGTTTTGGAATTATAAATTTTAAGATTTTCTTATAATTTTATTTTCTTAAAAATATATATATATATAAGATTTAATTTAATAAAATTTGATTTAATTTAATAAAATTTGATTTAATTAGTATATTAATATTTTAAAATAGATTTATAACTTTAATACTAAAGGTTGGAAAGATAAATTAATGTTGGCTTGGAATTTAAATTGGTTAATAATTGAATTTAAGAAAGAATTGATTTAAACTTATTGGTTTGGAGATTTTGAAAAGATATGATTATAACTTGGTTTATAACTTGATTTGATAAAAAGTGATTAAATAAATATTCTCAAATTTCAATAAAATTTAGATTTAATGTTTAATATTGATTTATGTATATGAATTAGGATTTAAATAAATTGTTATAAAAATGGTTAAGGGAGTAATTTCCAATTTGAATAAATTTAAAGTTAATGTTGAAAAATGAATGAAGTTTATATTGTAAATGTTTGAATATTTAAACTTGAATCTTTGAACTTTAAATTGAAATGGTTAAACTGGAGTTGATTTCAATTGAATTTTTGGAATTTAAGATTATTTAAATCGATTTGCGAAGTTGGAGGAAACTAATTTTTATTATATAAAATAATTTATTATATATACAAACTATTTTCATTTATTATTATATATATAAACTATTTTAGTTTATAAAGTATTTTAATATATGTACTATTTTCAACATCTAAACTTTTTAGGTGGAAAGTGTTATGATTTCAAAAGTGCTATGATTTCCTAAGTGTTATGATTTCCAAATGTTATGATTTTCAAAAGTGTTACGATTTCGAAAGTGTTATAATTTCGAAAATGTTACGATTTTGGAAATGAATATGATTTAAAGTGTATAATGATACCAAATTGATATGGTTTGAAATGATATGATATTTTGATATGAATCATGAACTGTTTGAAATGAAATGACCACGGTGTTATAATAACGTTTGGTTGTTAAAGAGACCGGGATTGGATATTGTCATACTCTCTGCCAATACCGAAAACCACCTTAACAACTGTGCACGTGGTGGAGATTCCAGAATGAAGTAGGATGCTTTAGTGATGATTCTATATGGTATTTACGTAGCCCTGACTTCCGTGAGTCATCTTGATGTGGCTAAAACAGGAGCCACACCGGGCCAAATGAGGTCATTCCTCCTATCGGACACATTTCTTCGATACCATTCTATTGCTTTTGTGATGTGATTGGGTGTACCCTTTGATTTGGGAGTGTGTCACGAGGTGGGCGGTAGTAGCTGATATACATTACCACAAGTCCAGATACGCAAACGGTATATCTACCCTGGCATTGCCTCGAGTGCATTGTCGCATGCCCTATCATGCGTTCTACGAGTTTGTTTTGTGTCGTACCTATGGAGTGCTCCGTGATAGCCCACTTGCAAGTGGAGTTTACAATATCTGTATAGACTCTAGCATTATAAAAATGTGTTAAGGGGGATATGGGTAACGGCTTAACGCTATTTTAATAGTTTACTTTACTTTAGACATATTATAATAGCGTATATTACTACATAGTAGATAGTTCCACGGATCCTTAGAGGATGGAAATCCCAAACATCCTCTGAGTTACTTGTATTTTAGTTGATATTTCACTTGAGTTGAATTTATTAATATAAGAATAATAATCCTGACTTGAGTGTTTTGTGTTTTGCTTTATGCTCGCGTCAGACTGAGTGTCACAGCATTTGGAACTCACCTTTTGTGACGATCCAGGTTTTCGGACCAGTCTAAATCGCCGAAAGACCCGTCCGTTATAAAACTACGAATGAAAACTACCAACTTAATACACAATATTTGATAAATATCCAACACTACTAAATGTATAGGATACAACTTTCAATTTTACAAGTTATCAAAGTAATCAATTTATTCTACTAGTGTGCTTTAATACAAACCCAAAATCAAATACTACAAACAAACTGTAAGTCTACCGCTGTGCAACTCTGATGAGAAACAACAATATCATTACTTGCAAACTCAATAAACAATGTAAATGCGGAATAAAATAGTAAGCATGAAAGATACAACAATACATGATATATGACAAACAACAAACAGAAAATGTTAGGTTATTATTGGGGCTGCATCACTACCACTTGTGACTGCCTATGTACCCCTATCTAATTGGGTACCCAATAGATACAGGATCAAGCCAACCTAGTTCTCCTACCGCAAATAGGACTCATGGAGCCTACGATGCAACAAACAATATGCAATTCCAAAACTACCCACTTAGGCTTAACCTTTAATTTTAGATTTTTACAATCTAATTAACTTTACGGAAATGATACCTTTGGACTTTATTCCCAAATTCTTATTTCAAAACTTTTGAAATATATATATCTATACATCCTTTATATTCAAACTAGTCCTTTACTTCGGGATGTAAAAATAAATCACATTTTGAAACAATACCAATATACAAGCATACAAAAACTATATGCTACCTGATCGGGAGGTTTCTAGCCATAACAAGAAAACTAGGTCCCAGCCTTCCAAAAATAAATATAGATATGTATATCCCTCTACAACGAGAGCGGACTATACTAAGGCTACAGAACATCTGCACCTCCCTTGCCTACTTTTTAGTTATGGGTTACCCGAATCATAGGTAACATAACAAATCACTTTATATCCCGAAGTGGCAAAATCATCTACACTAATAATGAAAAGTACTTCAAATCTATAATAATTTCCATTTTCAAACCCTCTCAAATATCATCTTAAAACCATCGGGTTTAGTCCTCGAAATTGTTTCCGTTTTATAAAACACGTTTTTAAAATCATTCTTTATATAACTCACTTTTATATAAAATAACTTCAAAATATTCATTTCCAAATATTTCTATTTCTTTAAACATTTCATAAACTTTTATTTATGAAAACCAACTTTGAAAACAATTCCATTGACGTCAAATTATTATAACTAATTATAACAATTAAATGAACCAATATTATCAATAAACACCTTTTAGTCAAATCGTGAAACAAATCACAAGGTGTTAGCCTACGATTGTTTTCTACTCAACCCATGCATATGGATGAATAAATTGCTCATAAACTGGTCGAGAATGTCAATAATCAATAAATAGTCAGTGCTCATAAACTGGCCGAGCACAAATCAAACAACCAAACAAGAATAATAAAAAGAATAAGAACATACTCATTATTATTAACAATTTACAACAATAGTTAACACAACATTTATTAAAATGTGAATGAGTCAAAGGAAAGAGATTAAGATTACACTCACTGCAAAATAGTTGAATTATACTCACAGAATAAGTTATACCCACTAAACTATGAAATCAAGGAATACACTTACATCCTATTTGCTTTGATGGAGACTTGGAATACTTCACCTTTGATAATGAATTTTAGTTCTTTTCTTTAGTTTATGAATGAATTAAATTGAGATATGGACTTGGCTATTTATAGGTGAAGAGAAGGGTACTTTAGTCATTTCCTATAGCCTAACCAGATTCGACTAGATTTTGGTCCAATAGAAACCGGCCTTATGGCCTAATTTGATTCGACCACATTTTGGTCCAGTAGAAAACATCTTGATGGCCTAATTTGATTCGACCACATTTTGGTCCAATAGAAAACATCTTGATGGCTTAATTTGATTCGACCACATTTTGGTCCAATAGAAATCCTTCTTATCAACTATGGCATAAGATGATTCGACCAGATTTTGGTCCAATGGCAACCATCTGCATGGCATAACCTGATTCGACCAGATTTTGGTCCAATAACAACCATCCGCATGGCAGAACCTGATTCAACCAGATTTTGGTCCAATGGCAACCATCCGCATGGAATATAATAATCATTATGCTATTTTGTTTCATTACGCAAGTAATTATACTGTTCTATTTTTATTAGGCAAGTAATTATAGTATTCAATTTTATTAGGCAAGGTTAATAATTCTCTCTTGTTTTATTAGGCAAGTAATTATACTATTCTGTTTTATTAGGCAGGGTTAATAATTCTAGATATAAAATCCCTTATTTAATCATTTAAAAACATATTAACTATTCATGTTCAAAGTGATTAAATTATGGGTCGTTACATTTTAAATATTCAAATTTGATGACCCAAAAATATGGGTCGTTACATTCTTCCCCACTTAAAAGAATTTCGTCCTCGAAATTTGAAGGACGAAAAGATATAACGAAAACCAAACAATTAACAAAAGCAAAGCACACTAAAAATATTATCGCCCATAACCCCGATCGGAGGTATGGTGCCTTATCCTATCCATTTTTATTTATCAGTTTAAGGTAGTTTCATTTTATAATTTCTAGGATAATTTACTAACCTAGACAAATTTTACTTAGGCATCTAACCTAAGCTCTGATACCTACTGTGACGATCCGGGTTTTCGGACCAGTCAAAATCGACGAAAGACCCGTCCGTTCTAAAACTACGAATGAAAACTACCAACTTAATACACAATATTTGATAAATATCCAACATTACTAAATGTATAGGATACAACTTTCAATTTTACAAGTTATCAAAGTAATCAATTTAATCTACTAGTGTGCGTTAATACAAACCCAAAATCAAATACTACAAAAAAACTGTAAATCTACCGCTGTGCAACTCTGATGAGAAAAAACAATATCATTACCTGCAAACTCAATAAACAATGTAAATGCGGAATAAAATAGTAAGCATGAAAGATACAACAATACATGATATATGACAAACAACAAACAGAAAATGTTAGGTTATTATTGGGGCTGCATCACTACCACTTGTGACTGCCTACGTACCCCTATCTAATTGGGTACCCAATTAGATACAGGATCAAGCCAACGTAGTTCTCCTACCGCAAATAGGACTCATGGAGCCTACGATGCAACAAACAATATGCAATTCCAAAACTACCCACTTAGGCTTAATCTTTAATTTTAGATTTTTACAATCTAATTAACTTTACGGAAATTATACCTTTGGACTTTATTCCCAAATTCTTATTTCAAAACTTTTGAAATATATATCACTTTTTGAAACAATACCAATATACAAGCATACACAAACTATATGCTACCTGATCAGGAGGTTTCTAGCCATAACAAGAAAACTGGGTCCCAACCTTCCAAAAATAAATATAGATATGTATATCCCTCTACAACGAGAGTGGACTATACTAAGGCTACAGAACATCTGCACCTCCCTTGCCCACTTTTTAGTTATGGGCTACCCGAATCATAGGTAACATAACAAATCACTTTATATCCCAAAGTGGAAAAATCATTTACACTAATAATGAAAAGTACTTCAAATCTATAATAATTTCCATTTTCAAACCCTCTCAAATATCATCTTAAAACCATAGGGTTTAGTCCTCGAAATTGTTTCTGTTTTATAAAACACTTTTATAAAATCATTCTTTATATAACTCACTTTTATATAAAATAACTTCAAAATATTCATTTCCAAATATTTCTATTTCTTTAAACATTTCATAAACTTTTATTTATGAAAACCAACTTTGAAAACAATTCCATTGACGTCAAATTATTATAACTAATTATAACAATTAAATGAACCAATATTATCAATAAACACCTTTTAGTCAAATCGTGAAACAAATCACAAGGTGTTAGCCTACGATTGTTTTCTACTCAACCCATGCATATGGATGAATAAATTGCTCATAAACTGGTCGAGCAATGTCAATAATCAATAAATAGTCAGTGCTCATAAACTGGCCGAGCACAAATCAAACAACCAAACAAGAATAATAACAAGAATAAGAACAGACTCATTATTATTAACAATTTACAATCAATAGTTAACACAACATTTATTAAAATGTGAATGAGTCAAAGGAAAGAGATTAAGATTACACTCACTGCAAAATAATTGAATTATACTCACAGAATAAGTTATACCCACTAAACTATGAAAACAAGGAATATACTTACATCCTATTTGCTTTGATGGAGACTTGGAATACTTCACCTTTGATAATGAATTTTAGTTCTTTTCTTTAGTTTATGAATGAATTAAAATGAGATATGGACTTGGCTATTTATAGGTGAAGAGAAGGGTACTTTAGTCATTTCCTATAGCCTAACTAGATTCGACCAGATTTTGGTCTAATAGAAACCAGCCTTATGGCCTAATTTGATTCGACCACATTTTGGTCCAATAGAAAACATCTTGATGGCCTAATTTGATTCGACCATGTTTTGGTCCAATAGAAAACATCTTGATGGCTTAATTTGATTCGACCACATTTTGGTCCAATAGAAAACATCTTGATGGCTTAATTTGATTCGACCACATTTTGGTCCAATAGAAATCCTCCTTATCAACTATGGCATAACATGATTCGACCAGATTTTGGTCCAATGGCAACCATCTGCATGGCATAACCTGATTCGACCAGATTTTGGTCCAATAACAACCATCCGCATGGCAGAACCTGATTCGACCAGATTTTGGTCCAATGGCAACCATCTGCATGGAATATAATAATCATTATGCTATTTTGTTTCATTAGGCAAGTAATTATATTGTTCTGTTTTTATTAGGCAAGTAATTATACTATTCTGTTTTATTAGGAAAGGTTAATAATTCTCTCTTGTTTTATTAGGCAAGTAATTATACTATTCTGTTTTATTAGGCAGGGTTAATAATTCTAGATATAAAATCCTTTATTTAATCATTTAAAAACATATTAACTATTTATGTTCAAAGTGATTAAATTATGGGTCGTTACATTTTAAATATTCGAATTTGATGACCCAAAAATACGGGTCATGACACATTTGGAGTTAGAGCTTCACTTGGAGGTCCATCTGTGTCTATTCAACTTTCAGCTTTTCCGGTTGATTTGTTCAGAGATGTCATCTCTTTGTATTCGAGACTTCACTGTATTTGAGATATTCAGTTGTATTTTGTTTCAGACTCTGTTGTTTATATAGTAGCTTCATGAACTACTATTTATCTTTTCCGTTGCTTATTGTTGTAATACTCTGTGACTGTGATTCTGTGAATGATTTATTTACTGTATATGCTGAGTTTTGCCAAATATAAATTAACAATTTGTTGTTTTGGGCAATTCAAGTCTGACATGTGCGGATGCGAATGGTTCGAAATACCAGGTCGTTACAAATGGAAATTGAAATCGAAAGTGATTGAAAATTTGGAATTAAATCGGTTTGACTTTGAAACTGTTTGCGTCAAAAATGGTCACAAACACCCGATTACAGATGAAAGCACCAAATCACAGATCACAGATCACAGATAGATTGTATGTAATAGAATTAAATATGAAGAACACTCAAAATTTTTAAAGGAAAGCTGTAGAAAGACAAGATTTATAGTGGTTCGGCGTTGTAGACTACGTCCACTTTGAAGAGTTGTTGTTTTATTGATGATTCTCTATTGATTTACAAGAGTACAATTGATAGAATCCGAGTTACAATGTAGTTCAGCAGAGTAACGGTGTAGAAGAGCCCAAAAGATCCCTTTTCTGGAGCTCTTGGACTGCTATTTATAGGCGTAGGCAGCAAATATCTCGCCCAGATCTTGGAAGACCTTTTCTCTCATGTGAGCGGGCCTACGGGAATGAGTTCAGGTGATTTCGGCTCGATCTGGAAGCGATACGAATCGGGTTCATATCGATCCAAAAATAGTCCTTTGAGGCTGAAATTTGTCAGGTACATTCTTGAGGTTGTACGCAAGCTCCTGTGAAAATTTGGTAGCATTTGGACTTGTAGATCTTGAGTTATGATCAATGCAAGTTCAAGTTGGTTGAAGGCTGCCGAGTTCGCATCGCTTCTGTTCATATCGATCTATTCATATCGCTTCCAGACATGTGCTTGCTAGGTGACGTAGCGCCAACTTTTAGGATCGATCCACTTTTCATGCCAAGCGATCGAGTTTATTTTATGGATGCGCCTCGTTCATATCGACCCAGCTTAGCCTTGTTCGCATCCATTAATTGCTATGCTGTTCGTATCGATCGTTGTTGCCCTATTTCGTATCGATCAACGAAAGTGTTATTCGTATCGGTCCATCTTGCATTATTCACATCGATCATTGGCCGATCGATACAAACAGGGCGCACCGGTGGAATGATACGAAAGATGGGTTTTTATGACTTTGATGGATATGAAATGGACGTTGGATGATCGATACGAACAAGCTGGGGATGATGGACGCGAAGTAATATGAGGATGGATGGATACGAATCATGTGTGTTCCATGGATGCGAACGAGTTCAACTCCAATGGATACGAAGGAGGCCGCTGTGGATGGATGCGAATGAGGATGTATACGAAGAACGTTGCCCTGGATTGATTTGAACGAAACCGATACGAAGGGAATGGACTGATGGATACGAATGAAAGTGATGCAAAGGTGGTGGTCCAATGGATACGAATGAGTGCGCTTCTTGATCTGCATCGATCATATCTTGAGCATACAAACTCCGATTGACTCGAAATTTGGAACGTTGGCTTTCATTGCTTTGCTTGTCGTGTCATATCAATTGTAGCTCGATCTGGACTTGGTAAAAATTCATCAGTATTCATAGTAGACCTATGTACATAGTAGACCTACGTGGAGTGATGGTCCAGAACGAAATGGTTGGATTTAGTGTCGTTTGCGAGATTTGAAGAAAGAGAACGATGATGGATTAGCCTGGCACTTTTGCCAAATTGAAATGACTAAAATAGGAGCCATACCGGCCAAGCGGGCTAACTACCCCGAGCGGACACACTTCTTCATATTACCATCATTTACATTGTGATTGATTGGTGCGCACCCTCGGATTATGGGAGTGTTGGACACGGTGGGCGATCATGGCTATGAAGCGTTACCACCAGTCGGGAAGGGTAAACTGGTAATATCCTACCTTAGGTATTGTCTCACATGCCTTATCATACTTTTATCCTTATACGAGACCCTTACGATTTTGGTTTAGTGTGGTCGTATCACGATGCATCACTGACTACCAACATGCTACTGGTGGTGTCAAATGCAGACTATACAACAATGCTTAAAAACGTGTTAAGGGGGATCGATGTAAAGCCTTAACACTATTTTAATATTTATTTTACTGATTAGACATTATATATAAAGTGTATTCTACTACATATAAATATTTTTACGGATCCTCAAAAGATGGAAAATCCCGTAACATCTCTTGAGTTATCGCACGCACGTTATACACTGGATATGAGATATGAAAACCCATAAACATCTCTGACGCCATGGCACTCATGTTATATGCGATATCGATTTAACTCACATAAGAATATTTTAGTCCTCACTCGAGTGTTTGTCTTTTCATTACGCTCGGGTCAGCCCTGAGTTTTCAGCTTATTGAAGATTTATTCTGAAGGACGAAGACAAAGATTTGATATATTATTATTATTATTATTCCTGCATCATGTTGTCTGCTGCATTTTTTTATTTATCCTTGTTGTATATACAACTCTGATAAATGTTGTATAAATTATAATCAAATGTGTAGTAAACAGCTTCATGAACTATTTATTTGATTATTATATTTTATCGTTCCATTGCGAGATTCTGTGTTTGATTTCTTCTTATTTTCTTATTTTTCTTAATTAACCCCGACGATTATATATGTTCGGGATTGTTTAAGTTGGACATGTATGAATTATTGTCGATTTAAACCTTCCAAAATATGGGTCATCACAGCTAGTATCGGAGCTAGGTTTAGCGATAAGCTTAGCTTTGTGGGGTTTGGCTCATTAGAGATAGGGTAGTAATACCCTAGAATGAGTTGTTGAGTGTGTATATATATGAGAGAGTGTACTAGTTAGTGAATATAAAGTGTTTTATATTGTGTTGACTTATCGGTTGAGTGTTTATGAATTCTGGTCGATACGGGAAGTACAACTGTATTGATAGGGGTTTCTAAACTCTTAAACAAGGTAAACTGACACAGTATTGTTTTGAAAAGAGGGTAAATGAAATAATTTTACCCAAACTATATTTTGATATAAAAGAAATAATTTCATGAAATTACTATAGTATAATTGGAATATTTGGCTATTAATATTATAATCAAAACAAGATTATAAAAATTGAAATGGTTTATATAACAGAATAGAAATTGTATAAATATGATTATACATATGATTTGTAACTAAAAGTGGATTTAAACCAGAATTTGGAAAGTTAGTCCCAGAGATTTTGGAAAATGCTTTAAATAAATTTGAACTAAGTGTTTTGGTTTTTTTTTGGCAAAGCCAGCGGGGTTAAAAGGACCCCTACCTATTATTTATAACAAGTAAAAAGGATTACAAGCATAAATAAAGAAATACAGAGAAACATAGGAGAGAAGAAAGACCAAAAAACAAGAAGCACACAAAAATTATAGCCAAAAAGATAGCCCGAAGGGAAAAGCAAAAGGACTCCAAGCAAACCTATGTAGAACACCATGCAACCACACTTCGTAGAATGCCAAGGAAAGACTCAAAGAGAAGCATAAGAGGACTCCAAGCAGCAAAGGCATCACTGTAAGAACCTCAAGAGACCCTAAAGTGTTTAGCAATAGCAAGGAACAAAATGTGTTTATGGGTAGAAGAACCATAAAACACCCTATTGTTTCTTTCCATCCAAACCAAATACACAAATTTCTTAAGAAGCCTTAACAGTAACACACTTTTACTATACTTCCATCTAGTAGCTTTAAAAATATTATACCATTCAATAGATGAGTTCGAACTAGGATTGTGCAAGTTAAGAGACCGCAAAACTCTTTTCCAGATGAAAAAAGAGTACTGACAGTTAAAAAAAAGGGGACTAATACTCTCTTCCTCATTGCAGCATAAAAGACAGGTCGCAGACATAACCAGATTCCTATCCCTAAGCTTATCAAGAGTATGAATACCATTCCGTTTCACCTTCCAAAGCATGATATTTTCTTTAGGGATAGAACTGCACTTCCAAATTCTAGAATGCCAAGGGAAGCAGGCCAGAGGACAATGCTTGGTAATATACTTATAAACAGTAGCAATAGAGTGATTCCTCCCAGCCCATAAATCATGAACATTATCCATAAAGTAAACATTGTTCTGAATCTTATTCCACACTTGTCTGATAGAATAGGAGCTAGAGTAAGGCATAATAATGTAACCATCAGACCAGAAGGATCTAACCTTAGCATTATCATTGATCCCAGACTGGACCCTCAAATTAAAATTGATCACATTAGCAAGAATGCAGCCATGAGCAGACCAAGGATCAAACCAAAAGGAAGTATCAACATCTTTAATACATTTCTGAAACATGGGAAGAAACACAGACCTGCTTCTAAGGATATTTCTCCAAACCCAGCTACAATCCATAGGGATATCCATAGTCCAAAAATGCATCTTCTTGATTAAATTAATCCTAGACCAGGAGGCCCACAGATTATTAGCATTATTCATCAATTTATCAATTCTAGTAGAAAGAGTTGCCTTATTCCATTCCTTGATGTCCAAAATGCCAAGACCACCAGATTTGAAAGGACAGCAAACAGAATTGAAGGCAATGGGGATCAACTTCTTAGAGAAAGGATTACCGTGCCAAAGGAAATGATTTAAGGCGGAGTTAATCATGGATAAGAGCTTGGTAGGTAAAATATATATTCTGGCATAGTATAAGCACATGGAAGAAGCAATAGATTTAACCACAACTAACCTACCAGCCATAGATAAGGAGGAATCTGACAAGGAAGATAACCTAGCAGTGATTCTTTCAAACAACTTCATACATTGACTAGTTCTGATTTTAGAAGAGCAGACAGGCATACCAAGATAAGTCTCATTATCATCAAATGGAGATAATCCAGATAAAGCAGTAATAATGCTCTTATGATTATCGTCCAATCCTGCAATTTTGATCTTGGATTTGATTCTATTAATGTCCAAACCAGTAAGGAGTTTGAATTTAGTCAGGACATTCATAACACCATTAACATACTTATCATTAGGTTTAGTGAACAACAGTAAATCATCAGCAAAGAGAATAGAAGAGATTTTCAGGCTCTTACATAAAGGATGATAGTCAATAAGTTTAAGAGCCATAGCATTGTTGATGAGGCCAGTAAATAGTTCCATGACACACACAAAGAGGTATGGAGAAATGGGATCCCCTTGCCTAATGCCACAAGTAGCTTGGAAATAACCAAAGGTATCACCGTTATGACTAATAGAAAATTTAACAGTAGAGATACATGTGAATATCCAGGCCAAAAAAGGGGTAGGGAAGTTCATTCTATACAGAATATATATGATTGATTTCCAACTAATATTGTCATACGCCTTTTGAACATCAAGTTTCATCACACACCGGGAAGAGATATTAATCCTGTTATAGCCTCTCAATAGCTCATTGGACAGGAGAATATTATCAGTAATATCTCTATGGGGAAGGAAAGCACTTTGGTTATGAGAAATGGTGGTAGCTAACACATGCTTCATCCTAGCAGCCATAATTTTAGAGATGATTTTGTATATAACATTGCAACAGGCAATGGGTCTAAATTGGGTAACAGAAGAAGGTTGATCAGTCTTTGGAACCAAAGTAAGTCTGGTGGCATTAATTCCAGCTAATAGCATGTTGTGCTTGAAGAAATTAAGGACAGCCTTAGTCACATCATGCCCAATAATTTCCCAAGTAACTTTGAAAAAATGAGCATTGAAGCCATCAGGCCCCGGGCTGCTAGTTCCCTTCATATTGAAAATGGTATCTTTAATTTCATTAGGAGAAATTTCTCTAATCAGAAGATCCTTATTGCTGTTAGAAATGGCAGGAAGGGAAACATGAGAGAATAATTGCATGGAAATATCAGGAATGTCATGGTTAGCAAGCAGGATCTTATAGTAAGCCAGAAAAGCTTCTTGAATAGCAACAGAATTATTGCAAGCATTTCCATCCATATCATCAATATTACTGATATTAGACAAAACTTGTTTTATCTTTAAGGAATTATGAAAGATTGCAGAGTTCTTATCCCCATGGATTTGCCATTTTAATTTGGCCTTCTGCTTAGCCATTTTGATCTCCTCACCAAGAGCCATAGATAAGCAGCGTCTGAGATTAATTTCCTGTTCATTAAACATAGCATTATTAGGGTCAGATAGGATACTGCTCTGCACCTGCATCAAAGTTTTTCTAATAGAAGAAGAAATGCTATTTCCATTCCCATAATTTGACTTCGCCCAATTCCTTAACTTGTTCTTCAAATGCCTAAGCTTTGACTGCAAAATGAACATAGGATTACCAAAAACCTGCATATTCCAGGAGTTAGCAACAATACTTAAAAATTCAGGATTATCAGTCCAATTATTAAAGAATGAAAATGAGGAGTGTCTTCTCTCAGTGACCATGCCCCAGTCCATAATCAAAGGAGAGTGATCAGATAAAGATGGAGGGGGGATTAAGGTATTAAGCTTAGGCTGTAACGACCCGTATTTTTATGGATCAAAACATCGTAAAACTGTTGACATTAGATCAATAGTATTGTTAAGTCGTTCGAAACTTAAAGCGTGTAGTAGCTAAGGTCGTATAGAAGTTTGGGACGACTTAAGAGATTTGAGCGACCTAAGGAGTTTGTTCGTGATGGGACTTAGGTCGTGAAGAAGGTTAAGTCGTGGAGCGACTTAAGGGGGTAGACGACCTAAGGAAGTTGGCGACTTAAGGATTATGGGATAAGTCATGTAGAAGTTAGGTCGTGTGGTGGCTTAGGTCGAGTGAACGACTTAAGAGTTAATGGCTTAAGTATTGGGGCAACTTAAGGAAAGACAGCGACCTATGGAAGTTAGTATTAGAAGTTAACGACCTAAGGGACTAACCGGGTTAACGACCTAGGGAGTTTGAGTCGTTCGAGCGACTTAAGGAGTATTGTAGTTAGGTCATGAGCGACCTAAGTCTAGTAGTTAAGTTGTTAAGTCGCGACCTTGGATGAGTCGTTAAGTCGCAAGGACGTTAAGTCGTCAAGTTAAGTTATGTCGTTGAGTCGCTTTGCATGTTAGTTAGGTCGTAGACGACCTATGTTGTATGCTACGTGTAGTTAGGTCGTTAGACAACCTAAAGATGCTAAGTCGTATCCCATTGAGTTGCTAGGTTGTGCGCATGAGTGTTGAGGCTTAGGTCGTTGGGTCATTAGGTCGCGTACTTGAGTTGTAACTAAGTCGCATATTGTTGTTGAG
Source organism: Allium fistulosum (assembly GCA_030737815.1). NCBI lineage: Eukaryota > Viridiplantae > Streptophyta > Magnoliopsida > Asparagales > Amaryllidaceae > Allium > Allium fistulosum. The sequence continues at coordinate 74,839,915 of CM060908.1, read as the reverse complement.
TCGTTGGGTCATTAAGTCGCGCACGTGAGTATAGTTAGGTTGGAAGGTTTGTTAAGTCATAGGTCGAAGGGATGGTTAAGTCATAGAAACTGTTGGGTCGTTAGGTCGGAAATAATGTTGAGTCGTAAGTCGTGGGGTTTGTTAAGTCGTGGACGACTTAAGGAGCGGACGACCTAAGGATTCAGCCTATAAATACACGTTCTCGCCTCACTTTTTGGGATCCGGATTTTGAAGCGACGAAGTGCTGCTATTTTGAGAGCTCGAGTTCTACACTTCTTCACTTCTTTTCTCCACTTTAATCTTGTGTTTCCTTCCATCCAAATCGAAGATCAAATCGAAGATCCAAGAGCTTAGATTGAAGATCTACATCCATCGAAGAGAGATTTCGTCGTTTGAAGCGGAGTTTTGGAGAATCGAGTTAGATCCTTCGCTGTCCAGATCTGAAGTGTGTTGCTTTTGAGGTGTTTAGGTGATTTGGTGAGTGGAGGTTATCTCTCACACGGATCCAAAGGAGTATATTGGATTGATAGCTTGATTTGGTGTTAAAATAGTGATTTCCATGCATTTTCTTAAACTTAAGCATAGATCTATTGTTCATGATGATTTGACATCCATTTTACTACATGTTAACCTATGTAAGTTCATTCATCAAGTTGTAGAGATATTGCTCATAATTCATGCTTGTTAGATTTGGACTCTTTATTTACAAGATTGCCATTATTGTTATAATTGTTTATTTGATCATGTTTGAATGCTTGATTACTGGGATTAATGATTGACTTGATTGATTGTTATAAATTAGTTGATTGATGATTTGATTTGGACAAGATGGTCGAAGATGATTCAAAAGCTAAGGGAAAGGCTCTTGAATTGGAAAAGCTGCTCGTGGCATATGTGGCGAATGATGAAGCTCATATGGATAGATTTGATGATGTTGATGTTGAGATGAGGCTTTGCTATGATGAGATGAAGCGAGGCATGGTATGAGATAGCCTTGGTTTAATCCAGACGGGATCATTCCAAGCATGTTGATAACTCGGTGAAATGGTTCGGGTTTGAGGATAATGGTTTGCTCGAGAGGCGCTTGAGCTAGTATGGAAATAGTCGTCGAGGAGGATGACTAGAAGGCCGAGGTTTCATCGTTATTGAAGGTTCTAGCAGACTCAAAGCAAGAGTACGCTGGGCAGATTCGATAGTCCCTAAAGACTATGATTGTAGTCAAGTACTCTGGGCAGATTCGATAGTCCTAGGCACGGGCTGCGACGACGTGTGGAGCTCTGTCTAGAACCGGGGTTGCCATTAACCCTTGACGGACGGCTGAAAGAATGTGCCGATCATTCAATTAACGGTGGTATCGAAGCAAAGATAACAGTGCTAGCCAGAGTCATGGATGTTTGGTTGTATCGTCATTCGGTCTTAAGAGCAATGTTTTCTGGGTGCTTATCTGATCTTGGTTTAGGCCTTGGGGGTTTGTACTTGGAAAATGTTGACCTTGATTCGAGTGATAATTGCTTTACTTTAAATGTCTGCTTTGCTATGTTTACTTCTGCTTAGTGTGTCTGGGGGCTATCACTGTAGAAAGAGGTGGAGTGGGAGGGTTGGATTCCTATTCCTTTTTCCTTTATGCTCTTTTGGTATGTTGTTAGTTAATTTACCGCTCACTAAGACTGTTGTCTGACTCAAGGTTTTATGTTCAACTCTTATTACCTTGGGCTGTTCATCCATTTTGGGATGGGCAGACTAGGTAGCAGGTGGCAGGTGCTGTTCTTAGTTTCCAACGATGCTGATGACGAAGACGAGCTGGAGGCTTGCATATTATGTCTTACTATATGTACTGGAGGTTCCGCTGCTTTGTATAATTCTCTGAGTGATATGTAGTGAGGCTTGATGTATTGACTATTCAGATGTTTGTATTCAACTATTATGAAGCTTAATTGATGAGATTCTATTTTGAGATGCTTCACTATATATATTCTCTATTGTATTTTATCCATGCGCTGTGAGTAATACGATAGATTCTGCTGTTTTAACTTAACCTTGGCAATCGTCCATGGCTACCTGGCACACTTTACAGCGCACCATTTCTATGTTCAGTGCAGGGGTCATGGGCGGTCGTCACATTTGGTATCAGAGCTTTGGTTAATCGATTTTACCCAACGCTCGTTGACGTAACTACGTATGAGAGACGTAATTGTATTTTGATGGATGATTACTATATATAATATAGTAGCTTAGAAGGATTTGAGTCCTTTATGCAGTTGTTTCTCAAGGTGTATTAATCATTCCTTTTTATAGATATTAAGGATGAGTCGAAGATGGAGACCAGCTGCTAGGGAAGGTCGTGCTACTGAGGGCGCTGCTGATTATGCAGCTATGTTCGAAGCTATGATGACTTCGATCATGAGGAGGATGCCAGCTCCGGGGTCAACAGTAGATGTTGGAGTTCAAGTTCAAACTCTAAGACCGATGGATTTTGCTAAGCTGTGTAAAGACTATACTGCTCTTGGAGGGAAGGTTTTCTTGGGAACCGAGTCAACTATTGAAGTTTAGAGATGGATAGATGCTTTTAGAAGGATCTTTGGTGATTTGGGAATCGAGGATGCAACTAAAAGGAAGCTTGCATGAACACAGCTTCAAGGGAGAGCTTCTGACTGGTGGAACTCTCTCACCATTGATACTCCAGAGGAAGAAATTACTTGGGAGCAATTCCAAGTCAGATTTGAAGCTAAGTTCATTTCTACAGCTCAGAAGTATGTTCTGTTTAAGAAGTTTGTGGAGCTCAAGCAAGGTGGAAGACCAGTTCTTGAGTATGTTTCTGAGTTTGAAGCCTTGTCTAAGTATGCCCGATCGTATATTGAATCTCCTTATCAGAAGAACGAGAAGTTTGTGACAGGCTTGGACAGTTATCTCGGGAGACAATTGGTGGATCATTTGGACGATCCATTTGAGAAGCTTGTGGAGAAAGCTCTTAGGCACGAAAGTCTGTTTCATAAAGAAGGATCTGTTGTTGCTATGACCAAGGAGGAGTCTAAACCACAGCAGGTTGGAAACAAGAAGAGGAAGCAGCAGCAGCAAAAGGGTAAGGATGGCCAGAAGAAGCCGAAGGGCGAAGTGACCTGCTACAATTGTCAGCAGAAGGGCCATTTCTCTAGAGATTGCAAGAATCCAAAGGTGCCGGTGAAATGCCACAACTGTGACAAGCCGGGGCATATTAAGAAGAATTGTCCAGAACCGCGGAAGGACAAGCAGATTGTGCAAGCTTATGCTTTGGGGGCTGTTCCATCATCTTCAAAAGCCTCTACCGCTGAAGAGAAAGGAAAGAGTGTGGTGGTTCAAGGTACTCTTTCCATTTGTGGTGTTCCAGTTAGAGTGTTATTCGATACTGGGGCGTCGCATTCTTTTGTTTGTAATGAACTTGTAGGCCGGTTGGGTTTAGAGCCGGATATTGTTGATAGGCCATTGGTTGTGACTAATCCAGTTGGGGGTTCGTCTTGTCTGTGTATGCTATGCCGTGGTCTGATTGTATCGAGTCATGATTGCTCTTTTGTTTGTGATTGTTTTGTTCTGAACTTTGCGGGGTTCGGAATTATTTTGGGTATGGACTGGCTTAGGAAGTATACGGAAAAGGTTGATTGTGAAAGATTGGAGGTGATAGTCGAGAATGTGGAAGGGCGAAAGGTTGTGATACGATGTAAGCATGAGGAAGGCGTCTTCATGAGCTTCATGTATTCGCTAGTTGTTCCACGGGATGGACTGTCATCGGTGCCAATCACTAATGGATTTGAGGATGTCTTTGATGAGGTCAAAGGGTTACCGCCGCATAGAGAGATCGAGTTTTGTATCGATTTAGTTGAAGGAGCCAGACCTATTGTGATGCCTCTTAGGCGGATGGTGCCTAGGGAACAGCAAGAGTTGAGGGTGCAAGTTGATGATCTTTTGCAGAAAGGATTCATTCGGCGTAGTGTGTCCGAATGGGGTGCACCAGTTGTGTTTGTTACCAAGGCGGATGGATCGTTGAGGTTGTGTGTGGATTATCGTGAGCTGAATAAAGTGACTAAGAAGAACAAGTATCCATTGCCGAGAATAGATGACTTGTTTGATCAGCTTCACGAAGCTAAGGTGTTTTCTCAGATGGATTTGGCAACGGGATTTCACCAGATAAGAGTGGCTAAGGATAGTGTGCCGAAGACTGCTTTCAGGACACCATCCGGTTTCTTTGAGTGGCTGGTAATGCCGTTTGGATCGACCAATGCGCCAGCATATTTTGTGGATCTTATGAATAGAGTGTTTAGAGATCAGTTGAACAAGTTCGTACTAGTGTTCGTGGATGATATCTTGATTTATTCCAGAACTGAAGAAGAGCACAAGACGCACTTGCATATTGTTTTGGAAATCTTATGGAAACATCAACTGAAGGCTAAGTTTTCAAAGTGTCACTTCTGGAAGAGTGAAGTGAGGTTCTTAGGCCATATTATCTCTGGAAATGGAATAGCGGTTTTTCCCGCTAAGGTGGCAGCAATCCAGGATTGGGTTAGACCTAAGAATGCATCTGATGTGAGAAGTTTTCTTGGATTAGCAGGATATTATCGTCGATTTATCAAAGACTTTTCCAAGGTAGTTGCACCATTAACAGGATTGATGAAAAAGAATCAAGTATTCAGATGGGATGCTAAGTGTGAGCAAGCTTTTGGAATCCTGAAAGAGCAACTGACAAGTGCTCCTGTTTTGACTATTCCAAGTGGAAATGATGAGATGGTGGTTTACACCAACGCATGTGGTACTGGACTTGGAGCAGTGCTGATGCAGAAGGGTAAAGTTGTTGCGTATGCAAGTCGACAACTGAAGCCGCATGAAAGGAATTATCCGACTCATGATTTGGAGTTAGCGGCGATTGTTTTTGCTCTGAAGATGTGGAGACATTATCTATTGGGAGTTCGATTCGAGTTGTTTACAGATCATAAGTCGTTGAAGTATCTTTTCTTCCAAAAGGATTTGAAACTTCGACAGCAACGATGGCTAGAGTTTTTGGCATCATATGATTTTAGTATAGCCTATACTCCGGGAAAGGGTAACGCAGTGGCAGATGCGTTAAGTCGAAGACATGCAGAATTGGGAGCCATGTTTTCAGAATGGAAGAATCTCGAGTATTTAGCTGGATTTGACTTCAGGCCCAGATGTGAATTGGAACCTGAGATTTTGGCAAACTTATCGATAAGACCGACTCTTGTGGAAAGGATTGGCGAGAGCCAAAAGCGAGACGATAAGCTTGTCGAGATTATCCGTGATTTGGAATCTAGATTGGATCCAGAAAAGGATAAAGGATTCGAGGTCGATCGAGAGGGTTGGCTTCGGAAGCAAGGACGACTAGTTGTTCCCGATATAGATGAATTGAGAAATGAAGTTCTGAAGGAAAGTCATCACTCGAAGCTGACAATTCATCCAGGTGGAAATAAGATGTATCAGGATATGAAGAGAACCTATTACTGGGAAGGTATGAAGAAGGATGTTGGAAATTTTATTTCCAAGTGCATGAACTGCCAGTTGGTAAAAGCTGAGCAAAAGAAGCCCAGTGGATTGCTTCAGCCATTAGAAGTTCCTACATGGAAGTGGGAGCAAATATCGATGGATTTTATTGATGGGTTACCTAGAACAAGAACGGGAAATGAGGGGATTTGGGCCATCGTAGATCGTATGACTAAGAGTGCAAGATTCATTCATGTTCAATCAACTAGGACTGCATCAAAGTTGGCTGAGCTGTATGTTAAGTGGATAGTTCGATTCCATGGTATTCCGAAAAGTATAGTGAGCGATCGAGACCCAATGTTCACCAGTGGATTTTGGAAGAGCTTTCAAGAAGTTCTGGGAACCAAGTTATGTTTGAGTACAGCTTATCATCCCCAAACAGATGGTCAGACCGAGAGAGTCAACCGAGTTTTGGAAGATCTCCTTAGAGCATGTGTTTTGGATTTCGGAGGATCATGGGAAGATCACCTTCATTTGGTGGAATTTTCGTATAATAACAGTTACCATTCAAGCATTGGTATGGCACCGTATGAGGCATTGTATGGAAGACCGTGTAGCTCTCCGACATGTTGGTTGGAAACAGGGGAAAAGCTGATACTTGGGCCAGAAAGGATTCGACAGACTTCGGATTGCATAGAGATCATTCGGCAACGAATGAAGGCAACACAAGATCGACAGAAAAGTTATGCCGATAAGCATCGTAAGGATTTGGAATTCGACGTGGGTGATATGGTTTTTGTGAAGATTTCTCCATTGAAGAATGTTATTCGATTCGGGAAGAAAGGAAAATTGACTCCAAGATTTGTTGGACCATTCCCGATCATCGAGCGAATTGGAAAGCTCGCCTATAAATTGGAGTTACCAGAAAAGATGTCGGGTGTGCACAATGATTTTCATGTATCATATCTACGGAAGTATGTGCACGACTCGAATACTGTGGTTTCTGCAGATAGCTGTGAAGATTTTGAGGTTGATCCAGTCGATAAGAGACCTCGTAAGCCGCTTCGTGTTGTGGAAACTGACACGAAACAGCTTAGGAGGAAGGTAGTTAGGTTGCTCAAGGTACAATGGAGTGATTATGTTAACGACTGTACATGGGAGGTGGAAGAGAGGATGAAGGCATGCGGAATAGTTTTGATTGCTCTTGTTTGTTTGGAATTTCGGGGGCGAAATTCCTAAGGGGGAGAGAATGTAACGACCCGTATTTTTACGGATCAAAACATCGTAAAACTGTTGACATTAGATCGATAGTATTGTTAAGTCGTTCGAAGATTAAGTCATGTAGTAGCTTAGGTCGTATAGAAGTTTGGGACGACTTAAGAGATTTGAGCGACCTAAGGAGTTTGTTCGTGATGGGACTTAGGTCGTGAAGAAGGTTAAGTCGTGGAGCGACTTAAGGGGGTAGACGACCTAAGGAAGTTGGCGACTTAAGGATTATGGGATAAGTCGTGTAGAAGTTAGGTCGTGTGGTGGCTTAGGTCGAGTGAACGACTTAAGAGTTAACGGCTTAAGTATTGGGGCGACTTAAGGAAAGACAGCGACCTATGGAAGTTAGTATTAGAAGTTAACGACCTAAGGGACTAAGCGGGTTAACGACCTAGGGAGTTTGAGTCGTTCGAGTGACTTAAGAAGTATTGTAGTTAGGTCGTGAGCGACCTAAGTCTAGTAGTTAAGTTGTTAAGTCGCGACCTTGGATGAGTCGTTAAGTCGCAAGGACGTTAAGTCGTCAAGTTAAGTTATGTCGTTGAGTCGCTTTGCATGTTAGTTAGGTCGTAGATGACCTATGTTGTATGATGTGTGTAGTTAGGTCGTTAGACGACCTAAAGATGCTAAGTCATATACCATTGAGTCGCTAGGTTGTGCGCATGAGTGTTGAGGCTTAGGTCGTTGGGTCATTAGGTCGCGTACTTGTGTTGTCACTAAGTCGCACATTGTTGTTGAGTCGTTGGGTCATTAAGTCGCGCACGTGAGTATAGTTAGGTCGGAAGGTTTGTTAAGTCATAGGTCGAAGGGATGGTTAAGTCGTAGAAACTGTTGGGTCGTTAGGTCGGAAATAATGTTGAGTCGTAAGTCGTGGGGTTTGTTAAGTCATGGACGACTTAAGGAGCGGACGACCTAAGGATTCAGCCTATAAATACACGTTCTCGCCTCACTTTTTGGGATCCGGATTTTGAAGCGACGAAGTGCTGCTATTTTGAGAGCTCGAGTTCTAGACTTCTTCACTTATTTTCTCCACTTTAATCTTGTATTTCCTTCCATTCAAATCGAAGATCAAATCGAAGATCCAAGAGCTTAGATTGAAGATCTACATCCATCGAAGAGAGATTTCGTCGTTTGAAGCGGAGTTTTGGAGAATTGAGTTAGATCCTTCGCTGTCCAGATCTGAAGTGTGTTTTGCATTTGAGGTGTTTAGGTAATTTGGTGAGTGGTGGTTATCTCTCACACGGATCCAAAGGAGTATATCGGATTGATAGCTTGATTTGGTGTTAAAATAGTGATTTCCATGCATTTTCTTAAACTTAAGCATAGATCTATTGTTCATGATGATTTGACATCCATTTTACTACATGTTAACCTATGTAAGTTCATTCATCAAGTTGTAGAGATATTGCTCATAATTCATGCTTGTTAGATTTGGACTCTTTATTTACAAGATTGCCATTATTGTTATAATTGTTTATTAGATCATGTTTGAATGATTGATTACTGGGATTAATGATTGACTTGATTGATTGTTATAAATTAGTTGATTGATGATTTGATTTGGACAAGATGGTCGAAGATGATTCAAAAGCTAAGGGAAAGGCTCTTGAATTGGAAAAGCTGCTCGTGGCATATGTGGGAATGATGAAGCTCATATGGATAGATTTGATGATGTTGATGTTGAGATGAGGCTTTGCTATGATGAGATGAAGCGAGGCATTGTATGAGATAGCCTTGGTTTAATCCAGACGAGATCATTCCAAGCATGTTGATAACTCGGTGAAATGGTTCGGGTTTGAGGATAATGGTTTGCTCGAGAGGCGCTTGAGCTAGTATGGAAATAGTCGTCGAGGAAGATGACTAGAAGGCTGAGGTTTCATCGTTATTGAAGGTTCTAGCAGACTCAAAGCAAGAGTACGCTGGGCAGATTCGATAGTCCCTAAAGACTATGATTGTAGTCAAGTACTCTGGGCAGATTCGATAGTCCTAGGCACGGGCTGCGACGACGTGCAAAACTCTGTCTAGAACCGGGGTTGCCATTAACTCTTGACGGACGGCTGAAAGAATGTGCCGGTCATTCAATTAACGGTGGTATCGAAGCAAAGATAACAGTGATAGCCAGAGTCATGGATGTTTGGTTGTATCGTCATTCGGTCTCAAGAGCAATGTTATTTGGGTGCTTATCTGATCTTGGTTTAGGCCTTGGGGGTTTGTACTTGGAAAATGTTTACCTTGACTCGAGTGATAATTGCTTTACTTTAAATGTCTGCTTTGCTATGTTTACTTCTGCTTAGTGTGTCTGGGTGCTATCACTGTAGAAAGAGGTGAAGTGGGAGGGTTGGATTCCTATTCCTTTTTCCTTTATGCTCTTTTGGTATGTTGTTAGTTAATTTACCGCTCACTAAGACTGTTGTCTGACTCAAGGTTTTATGTTCAACTCTTATTACCTTGGGCTGTTCATCCATTTTGGGATGGGCAAACTAGGTAGCAGGTGGCAGGTGCTGTTCTTAGTTTCCAACGATGTTGATGACGAAGACGAGCTGGAGGCTTGCATATTATTTCTTACTATATGTATTGGAGGTTCCGCTGCTTTGTATAATTCTCTGAGTGATATGTAGTGAGGCTTGATGTATTTACTATTCATATGTTTGTATTCAACTATTATGAAGCTTAATTGATGAGATTCTATTTTGAGATGCTTCACTATATATATTCTCTATTGTATTTTATCCATGCGCTGTGAGTAATACGATAGATTATGCTGTTTTAACTTAACCTTGGCAATCGTCCATGGCTGCCTGGCACACTTTACAGCGCACCATTTCTATGTTCAGTGCAGGGGTCATGGGCGGTCGTCACATAGGCCACTTCAACACAGAGGCAAAATTTTGATAAGACCTATCCAGTTTGCAAAAAGTTTTGTTACCAGACCTGCTAGAGTTGTTCCAAGTATAAAAACATCCAGAGGAAGCAATAGGAAGAAGATGGGCATTATAAATGGAATTATTAAGAGGCCTAGTATGTTGATAAGTAAGTGGAGAACCACCACTTTTGTCAGTAGACAGTTGCATGCAATTCCAGTCACCAAAACAGAGCCAAGGGGAGTTAGATGTGTGAATACAAGGAAGTTTATCAAGAAACAATTATCTATGAGAAACACAATTTTCAGCATAAACCACTGTTAAGAAGAATTCAGAAGCAGATGCGATATGAATGATTTGAGAGTGAATGTACTGCCTATGTACACATATAGGGTTAATGGAAAAAATGGAAGGATTCCACATAATCAAAATCCTACCAAATGGAGCTTGAGCCAGATTATGAATATAACTCCAGTTATGATTAATAAAAGACACAGCTTTATTAGTATTAGAATGATTCAACTTTGTCTCAGCATTTTCCATCAGATGAATATTATGGGTAGTTATAAAGTCGCTAATTTCCATTTGTTTGGCTTGTGAGTTTGCACCCCTTATATTCCAGAACCCTATCCTGTCAATCATTATTGAGATTTAGATAAGGAAGCTCTGGTTCTGACACCAATGGGTGAACCAGTAATATCCACAGCATTGGATATTTGAATTGCAGATTGAGATATGGTGTATTGGATCCCATTGTCATTGTCATTTGAGGAATGCATAATTTTCATGGGCCTGCCTCTTTTAGATTTTGGCGAGGATTCCAAGATAGGCGAATTAAGAGATGATAGATTTGGGCCAGAATCCAGAAGAGCAGATGGACTAATAACAGATGGGGAAATATCACTAAATAAGCGAGAAGGCAACGTAATAGATGTATAAGGAGATTTCAAGGGAGAAACTGAGGAAAGGAGGCAAGGAGGTTAAGAAGGAAGGGAGGATGGAGAGACGTGCATGTCAACAGGAGAGGGCCTTTAAGAACTATTGGGAATGTTTGGGTTTTAAATCTTAGAGGTTTTGGAAATGTTTTTCAAAGTGATTTGTGAAGAATAATGGAGTATTATTTTGGAGATATTTTTGAATAGAAATTGTTTTAAAATGGGTTTTGGAAGTAAGAAAGCACTGAACTCACTTCATTCGCTGGAAAATAATCCGGGTGATGACGGCCGCATCATCAGTTTTCATTTTCGAGTTTCTAAGTGATGGATTGCTACTGGAAAAATTTTGATATGGATATTTTTGTTGGAAACAAGTGTTGTTTTGAAAATTCCAAAGGAAATTTGTTTTGGATAAAACCAAGTTGATTTTGGTAAATTCCAAGGGTAAGATTTGATATACAGAAAGGGATATACATTTATATATGGGATCTCAAAATGATTTGAAACAGAACTGGGTGTTCAAATTCTGGAATATTCATTTAAATGTTTATGAAACTTGTGAAAAATAAGTTTTGAACTTATAACCTGAAATTGAGAATTTCAATATGAAATTAAAATTTAAGCTATGCAAGCTGAATAAAAATTGAATTTGTAAAAGAAAATTGTATGGGTTGGGCTTTAACTTGAGATAAGTTAAATGAAAAATTGAACTGAATATATAAACTTGAATTGTAAAGTGACTATATAACTATAGGTTATGAATTTTGATTGGAATAAATATATACTTAAGATATAAAGTGATTTAAATCTTGGGTTAAAAACTTTAGATGTGAATATACTCGAGTAAGCACCGACAAAACGAAATATGATTTGAAATTTAATCTTAAAAGGAAAAATTGGACTTAAGAAAAGTTGAATTGGAATTGAAATGATATCAAATTGTATTGTATATTAATATGAATTGTGAAGTGATTTTGTAACTAAGTATTAATTTTTGGGAGGAAGTAAAACTTAAGTATAGAAATTATAAGATGGTAAATAATAAGTTATACAATCGAAATAGTGGAACATAAAAGCCAAAATGAAATGGTATAACGAGATGAAAATGAAAAAAAATTTGAATTATAAAAAAAAGGGGTTAAACTCAAGTCAAACCGATTGAAATGATTTTTGAAATAAAAATCAGATTTTGAATCATAAATGGAAGGGAATTAATTAAATAAATATATTAGTTAATTGAATATCGAAATGGAATCAGATTTAATTTGTGATAGAGTGAATGCGAATTCAAGTATAAAAAGAATTCGACTTAAGCATCATGGGAAAGAAATGTGTTTGAATATTGACTGATAAAAATCGAAATATGGACTTGAGTTGTAAATAATAGAAATCAGAAGAGCTTGCATGAAATGTTTATGCTAAAACTCAAGTAAAGATGAGATGAAACGGTTAAATCAAACCGGATTTAATTTTAATGAAAAAAAGGTGACTTGAATCATAAAATAGAATTCAACTTAATTCCAGCTACATAAAGGATTTTTGGAAATTAAAACATAACTTAGTTAAGTAAATAGAAAGAAAAACTAATTAAAGAGCTAATTAGTGAATTGAATGTTGGAAATGGGAATTGAGTTAGAAATGGAATTCGACTTAAATGTAAGCGAATAAATATATTTTGAAATATAGTAGAATAAAATCAGAATGAAGTAAGAACTTAAGTTTGTAATGGAATAAATGTAAATTGTTTTAAAGAAATTAGTTATTAACTTAAGTAATTATTTTCGTTCACATGAATTAGCATGGTATTGAATGTTGTTGATATAAAATGGAATAAAAAAATTTGTGAATCAATAGGAAGTGAATAAATTGATTTGAATCAATTTGAAATGAACATGAATCTGTTGGGTATAAATAAGGATAGAATGCAATTAAATTGTTGTGAATAGTTGTATTTGAAAAAATGATGTATAAATCGATTTGAAGATGATAATCGTATGTTGGAACCTTGTAATTGTTATAAATTCATGTTATAACTTTTTGGTTATGAAATCTGTGTGTTTGCGCTAGTTAAATAAATGAAATATTATTAAAATTTCAAGTTTGGGACTTACGTGTTTAAATTAAGTAAGTACAGGTAAAATTATGTAAGTACAGGTACAAGGAGACCATTGGGCTAGATTTGGGTTGCGAAATTTGCATATAAGTAAGCTTGCTCGCTTAAAAACACTAAATAAAGGTACGTTATCGGATTAAATACAGCAATGAAATAAATATTGATATATATATTGTGTTTCCGATCGTATGGGTCGATGTATATCTTTTTATCACTTTTGTCATATTGCAAAAGGCTCTCCGTACAAGGGAGACTTTGCCAAAATATTTCGGAATTTTAGGGTGTTAGAAAAATTTTGAAATTTTTTGGAAAATTTTGTTAACTAAAAAGTTGATTTTGAATTGAAATTGAAATAAAGGGCTTTGGTTTAGAAATGGAAAAGAAAAAAAAATTGTTTTGGGTTCGAACCAAAGGATTTAGGAAGTGAAATATCGAATTTGAACTAAGTGAGTTTTGAAAAGTTAATGGGTTTCGATCATCGTCCTACCTTGGCAATTTCGCGGACGAAATTCTTTTAAGGAGGGAGGAATGCAACGACCCAGAATTTTGGTCGTTTGGTTTTGAACGTTTAATTTATTTTTAAATGTTGAATTTGAAATATTAATTAATGTTGAAGATGGAGATTTTGGTTGAATTAGTGAAATGGTTTAAAATTTCAAATATAGCGATTAAATGGATTTGGTGAATGATAGATTTAATATTTGATATTGGGTAAATATGTGAATCTGGAGTCAAATGTGAAAGGAAATTATTTTTAAAGTTGATTTAAACTCTATTCGAATTAGAGTGATGATAGTGGACTTTTGAATGGAATTAAAAGTCGATAAAATAAAATTTGAAATTTATATATATTCATATTCATTTAATAGGGGAATTTAATATTTAGAATAGTGTGAATGATTGAATTTGTGATTTAATATGAATTGGAATGGTTTCTAATATGGATATGAATTCTATTTGAATTATAATTGAGTTAGTAAGTTTTTAAAATTGGAATTTCAAGTAATTTTGTCGATTTTGAAAATCGTTCGATTTAATCGACGCATTAAAATAGCCTTCCGGGGTACAGTATCGGAATTTGACGAAACCAGTTCCATTGGATCCGTAATAGTGTATTATTATCGGATTTCAAATTTTATAGCAATCAGATTTATCGTTTGCTCGTGGGAGCTGAAACTGTGCATAAATTAATTTAAGGAATTTGATTTAAAATTAGTCATCTAAAGTCGTAACTCCCGTATACTTTGGAATTGGCCTTCGAAACATGTTCCATTGAGTTTGGAATAGGGGTAAAACATTATAAATGGCAGGCGGCACGCTTCGTTTGGAGATCGGGAAAAATCAAGTGTGAACACGGTTTTTAAATAGTGAATTATACATACATACATACATACATATATATATAGACACACACACACCCTATCTAACCCTAACTAAACCCTAACTCCATACGTAGCCGCCACTATCTATTTTAATGGCCAGAAAAGTTTAAAAAAATTTCCCTCGATATCTCACCATCCGTTCACCTTCAAACTTCGAGGTCTAAAGCAAAATCGTAGAGCGTAGCGAGATCTATACATCCTATGGTGGATTTGTGTTATCGTCGTCGAATGGAGGCAGGAGATGGCCGCATTCGTCGCACGTTTCGATGGATTTTGCAAGTGCTGTGGGCGGCTGAGTGTCATGGGGCTGCAGGCGATGGGATGGCAGAGGGAGGCGCACGCGATGGAGGTGGTTGATTGATCTCTGGTGGAGCGATGGAAGTGTGGCCATCAATCGATTGCGTGCGTATTGGGTTTCTTTATTCGAACTGGGAATGTGACGAAGAGAAAGCAACGAATGGCCAGATTTCAAGATGAGAAACATACGGCCCAGATATGATGGTATATAAAAAATAAAAATAAAAGTATTTATAAAAATTGTATTCGATGTTTTAAAAATGTGTATCTTTGTCATACGAGGTCCAATTGAGATGAAACAAGCGGCGTTGGAATCGTATCGACAAAGACTTTGGCATGGAATCGAAGTGGCATTTATATGAAGCTGAAATATTTTCAGTTTCAAATAAAAGGTGAGTGTTTTATAACGCTCAGTACTAAAATATTTTATGCTAGTTGAATTTGAAATTATAAAGTGATATAAATTTATTGATTGTTGTTTGATAATTTTCATTGATATTTTAAATTGACATCTAATTTAACTGACAGAAATTTAAATTGATGGTTAAATTGAATTTGAATTAAGTTGTTAGTAAAATTTCCGATTATTGATAATTGAGTAATTGTTGTGATTTACTGACTATTTGGATGATTGATTGTGATGGATGCCAATTGATTGATATTTGGATGATTGAATGTTTATTTATTTTTATATATATCATGTTATCACCTGGTATATTATTTAAAAAATAAAAAACTATAAATTGAATTATTCGAATAAATTAAGAAATAGGATGAAATGAAATATACCTATGACACTGTGATTTAGATTGAAATGATAAATATCCATCCTTGCATTAAATTGGAATAACTAATTCACTTGGCCATAGGATAGAAAATTATATACGGACACCAGATTGGTTAAATTAAATGATAATAAAATTTTGATTTGAAATTATTTAAATGAATTTGATTTTAATAAATAAAATCGAATTTAAATGGAAATGGAAATTGAAAGTGATTTGAATTGGAAAATTTGGAATTAAATCAGTTTGACTTTGAAACTATTTTCCAGTAAATTATTTTAATATAAAGTACTTAAATCTATCTTTTAAATATTCAAAATTAATTCGATTTTCCAAGCTATTTACTATATAAACCATTTCAATACTCAAACTATTTTCTATTAAACTATTTTAACTATTTAAGCTATTTTAAATCTATTAAAACTATTTTCTAAAAAATTCAAACTGGTCAGAGTGGGAATCGTTTATATTTAAATCATGGATTTAAATACGAATTAGGTTAAAGTGAAGTTATAACCTAAATTGTAATGTGGTGAAATTGACGCATCGAACTAAATTGATATATTTTGAAGTAAATATGATGATTTTGAAATGAAATAGATTTTGAAGTGAATAGGATATTTTGATATCAAGTATGAATTGTTTTTGAGATGTAAAAGTACCAACCGGTGTGTATAAAACGACATTTGGTTGTTAAAGAGACCGGGGCCTCTTATTGGCATACTCTTTGTCAATATTGGAACCACTTTAACAATTGTGTATGTGGAGTGATGGTCCAGAACGAAGTGGTTGGATTTGGCGTCTTTTGCGGGATTTGAAGAAAGAGAATGATGATGGATTAGCCTGGCACTTATACGAAATTGAAATGACTAAAATAGGAGCTGTACCGGCCAAGCGGGCTTGCTACCCCGAGCGGACACACTTCTTCGTATTACCATCATTTACATTGTGATTGATTAGTGCGCACCCTCGGATTATGGGAGTGTTGGACGCGGTGGGCGATCATGGCTATGATGCGTTACCACCAGCTAGGAAGGGTAAACTGGTAGTATCCTACCTTGAGCATTTCGTCACGTGCCTTCTTATACTTTTATCCTTATACGAGACCCCTACGATTTTGGTTTAGTGTTGTCGTATCACAACGCATCACTGACTACCGACGTGCTACTAATGGTGTCAAATGCAAACTGTACGACAATGCTTATAAACGCGTTAAGGGGGATCAATGTAAAGCCTTAACGCTATTTTAATATTTATTTTACTGATTAGACATTATATATATAACGTATTCTACTGCATATAAATATTTTAACGGATCCTTAAGAGATGAAAAATCCCGTAACATCTCTTGAGTTATTGCACGCACGTTATACACTAGATAGAAGATGAGAAAACTCGTAAACATCTCTGATGCCATGGCACTCATGTTATATGCGATATCGATTTGACTCGCATAAAAATATTTTAGTCCTGACTCGAGTGTTTGTCTTTTCATTACGCTCGGGTCTGCTCTGAGTTTTCAGCTTATTGAAGATTTATTTTGGAGGATGAAGACAAAGATTTGGTATATTATTACTATTAGTATTCCTACATCATGTTGTCGGCTGCATTATTTTATTTATCCCTGTTGTATATATAACTCTGATAAATGTTGTATAAATTATAATCAAATGTATAGTAAACAGCTTCATGAACTGTTTATTTGATTATTATATATTACCGTTCCGCTGCGAGATTCTATGTTTGATTTCTTCTTCTTTTCTTATTTTTCTTAATTAACCCCAATGATTATCTATGTTCCGGATTGTTTAAGTTGGACATGTGTGGATTATTGTCGATTTAAACCTTCCAAATTATGGGTCGTCACAGTCTTTTTGGCAAGCAATGAAGTGATAGCATTCATCCATACAAGTTGTTCTGGGTCTGAAAAAACCGAATCTCCTTCAAGATCACCATCTCCATTATCTTTAAGATATTACAATTCGCAACACACAAACCGGATCGAAGTGGTTTTCAGATAATTAAATCTGATCCCAGTCTCTTCATAACGATCAACGAATTTGGCCAGATTTGGTAGTCGATTATTTAACTATCATATAACACACATAAGCAGTCACAAGGCCCATATTATAAATTTTTCAAAATATTCATTTTAAAATATCTTTACAAAGGTATATATATATATATATATATTCAAAACTCTTTCAATAATTCAATATTTGGAGACCATTTCAATTCCTTAAATCCATAACAGGATATCCCAACCCATATCGACACTTAGAAATATCTCCGAATTCAATTTTTAGAACTTAGAAAAATATTTCAATACCATTCATTCCACACTTAAAATATTTCTGAAAACCCCCATTTAATACTTAAGAAAAATACTTATAAACATATTCTCAAAAATAACTTTTATATCCGAACATAGGAAATATTTCATATCATATTTCATAAATCTCTGGACTTAATTAATTCCTTTCTACAATTTCCAACAAACTCGATTATACTTAATTATAATCCAACTATAAATTTTTAACTTCTTTTTATGAATTCAGATTCACTTTCGAAGTTCCCATATCTAGAATTTTGGAAATTTTCTTAAGTTTCCCAGTATTCCTATTATAACATTTCAATTATATAACCACATCCATTCAATAAAATCCGGTTAACAGTCCCGAGTGTATTTATAAACAAATTCCAATTACTTACTTTTAAATTCTATATATATATATATTTTAAATATCAAAGCACTTTTAAAATAAACATCAATAACTAATTCCAATTTATAAATAAAATTCTAATCAATTTACAAGACTTGTTTATAAAACTTATAATTCATTTCGATAATTTAAAATATTTAAATAACTAACTTTCGAAAATATTTCAATCCAATTAATAGTTTTAAAACTACATAGTTTAATAAATAAAATCCTCTTTTTGAAACTAACTTAACCTCTCGATAAAACTATATTTTTAAAATTTCAATATAACCAATTTCAATTTATAAATCTCTCTCGATTCATCACTCATTGACCCCCAACCTCAATTTCATAACTTTTTCCACATTCCAAAAAAATAAAATCTATCATTTCTTTTTAAACCAATTTTCCCATCTCATTATAAATTCTCACCGTGAATTTATATTTCCAATTTATCAAATGATAATCATTTCACTGTATTTATAAAAAAAAATATAAATCCCATAATCTCACTTCCAGTTTACAACGGTTTCACATCACTTAAATCCATTTATAAATCAATTTCTAATTGAAATTCCATTCATAAATCTATTTCTAAAATAATCCAAACTATATTCCAAAATCAATCAAATCTTGATTTCTACTTCCATTTCGTAATTTAAAAATCTTATTTAAGATCCAGTATAACCAATTTTATATTTATTTCCAAATTCCCTTTTATTCTCCCAATCTGTTAAAAATCTTGAATTTTAAAACCCTTTATATTTAAACAAGTATCACTTAAGATTTATTATTTAAAATCCTTTACATACATTATTCCAAAATCTCCATTTAAAATATCACGGAATAGTCCAGTACAAAGTCAAACCATTTATTTTATCCAAATCAATTCCTTTAAAATAAATCCAAAATTCTATATAAATATTCACTTCCAAATCGCTTTTCAATTTCGTTTCAAATCCAAAAATAATATTTATAGTTTTAAAATATTAAAATTAGGGCCAGTGCTACCATAGCATCCAATAGATCAAATCATATCATAATCTATCACAGATTATTCAAACACATCATATATCACTATATATGAAAATAAAATCAACATTTTTGAGGAATTCAATTGGATCCCTCCAACCTGTTTCCCTACAACCATAGATGTTAAATAACATAAAATACCAATCCTGCTTCAAGGCGGAATATCGCGGAAATATAGGGTCATCCGCTATTATGCGGTGAGCATAGGGTCTCATCTGCTCCAATTGGCGGGAATATATCCCACTACTAATATATACTACTATATATATATATTAATATTCAACTGATAATAATATATCAATTCAACCAATCATCCAATAATAAATTTTAATTGCTATAAATCAATCTAGTCAACCAAATTGAGTGAGATTTACTCACCTTGATTTTTAATTCGCCAAAAGTTTCGTTTTTGAATTAAAATTGAACTGGCATTCAATTTTTAACCCAAAATTTAGACTAGCTCAAAATCCATCTAAACCTTTTTCATTGCGAAGCTCTCGTCATCACGATCTCAAAATTTCGTTATGAGATCATATCCACTTGTGGGATTAGTGAATAAATTAAATAGTATTGCCATTAAATGAAATTTTAAATCAATCTTAGTGTCTGGGGGCTATCACTGTAGAAAGAGTAAATCGTATTGCCATTAAATCTTTGGATGCGAGGACAGGTCGGTTATGATTCTTATACCTTGGTTCCTTGCTATATCGACATGTATAGTATTTTGAGATTACTAATCGCTCACACCAGACTGTTGTTTGACTCGAGTTTTATGCTTTGCTTCATATTATCTTGGGTACTCTTAAATGATTAGACTAGGTAGCAGGTCTAGGTGGTATGCGACGGCTGTGCGAAGGATAGGCAAGATGGAGCTTTCTCGTATTGTATACAGAGTTACTATTACTTATTCCATTATGAGACACTGTGGAGCCTAAGTAGTGACTGCTACATTATGATACATTTTTATTTGTGTTTATTTCTATTGTATAAACTCTACTACTATGATGTATAACTCTATGGATCTATGCTCTGATATTTTATTCACTTAGTTATTATGTCTCTCCTATTTTATATCTTTGATGATGATTATATTTTATTCAATGCATTGTGAGATATACGATATGGTTCTGCGATGTTTTTATTTCCTTTTCAACTCTTGACAATAATCCTGCATCGGCTAGGCATCGTAGCGACACACTTATATGCATAGTGGGTGACGGAGGTATAATGTGCTCCTCACAGAAATGATAGTTTCCACTAGTAAGTCATTTTGAGAATACTCCATAAATACCAAAATAGCATACTATGCTGTCCTTTGAGAGGCAATACTCTCGACTACTAACTCAAATAAAATAACATGTAGATGATTTCCTCTAAAATGCCTAGCCCATCATTAAATATAAGTGACATTTACCCATAAGTAGTAATCGAACAAGTATTACTTGAGCATCCCATGCCACTCGGTACTACTCGAACATTAAGCTTGTAAACTACACTCATTAAATCAGCAAATACTCCATAACATGAGTCAATAGAATAATCCACGGCAATAAAAGTTTATTTTCTTTGCACAAGGGTACGACATATTTTAGTGGGTCTCCATATTTGGTCGTAAATTACTTTAACATTGATGCTATGCACGTAATCAGAAATTAAAGGGGATAAATTTATTTCCTTTCCCTCCCTTTCTAAGAATTCTCATTACACATAAAATTTCACAAAATTTAATTTCTCGATCCAAATTTAATTACAAGATATTCCTCATCCAAAAGAAAATTTCATCGCTGGTAGCCCTAATTCCCATTGCAGTCGATTGGCCGTGGTGTAGTCATCCCTGTTGCAGGCTCCGTCTCATTTGTAGTTGTCACCATCCCCATTTCAATCTTGTTTCCATTTTCCCTCATCCCCGTCCTGTTACAAGCTCATTAGTGGATGCGACCATGAGCCCTAGTTCCGCTGCACAACTCTAAGTGATGAAAAATACTTTTTCCTTTTTAGGTAGTGATAACATGTGTCAAATTAACTAAATTTGATCAATGTGGTCTAGAAATAATTCTCATTACAATTTTGCTTTCCTATAGTTTAAAAAAATTGCAATTTTGATTTCTCTAGTCTATAAGTTTTCGTATTTGTTTGATTTCTATTTTTCAAATTAAAGTTTTTGTTTTTGCAATTTGGTTCATATCTAATCTTGATGAGCAGTGATATTTAAATGCATGTATTTTATGTTTGAGATCTACTAGGCTTCCATAACAGTAGTGAGTTTTAAATGCATGTATTTTATGTATTTTAAATGCATATATAGACACACACACAACTGAATTATTTTTATGTATGTAATATTTTTTTTGAAATATGCTTAGTCTATTAGTCTAAGTATGACCACTTTTTATGTTAAAAGAATTAGACAACATTTTGCATGTGGTGGATGGATTTTTCCAAGGCGAAAAAATTTGAGCTAAGAGTAAGAATTTTAATGTTCATACTAAAAGTAGTTCACATCCAATGCATATTAGATTGCTTTTCAAGAAAAAAAATAGAAGTATTGATGGTCTAAATGGATATGTATGTGTTGCGTAAAAGATATTTGATAGAAAAGTTTAGGGCAAAAGTAAATTTGTATCTAAATTTAGTTCAACAATTTATTTGAAAAAAAAAACAAACGATATCTGAATGGTAAAGAATTTTAGTTGTAAAAATGTTTGTCATCTAAATAAGATTTACGATTTTCAAATGGCGAATATTTTAAAATATTTTTGACTAAACATTTAAATTGTAAATCCGGTCATTCCGTTTTGGTTTCAATGGGAGTTGAAACGAAACCAAACCAAACCGAAGCTCCAATTAAATAAAAAACTGTCGAGTTCCAAATTTTTTGGAAAAAAATAAAAATAATAATTAATTTGAGTTACTAATATATATATATATATATACTCATAATCGAAAGTTTTAACTTCGAAAACATGCAAAATCACAAAATATATGAATAGTGTAACTAAAAGGGTTATATACAAAATAATAAATATTTGTTAGTGTTATAAATATTTATAATTAATCAGTATTATTCATTTATATCTTATTTTTGAATTAAAAATTAATTACACATCCTGTTTCAATTAATTAAACAAATGTATGTGTAAGCATATGAAATAAATAATGGAACCCAAACCCGAAACTTAAACCGAAATTCCTCAAATTTACGTATTTGGTTGAAATCTCTAAAAGAACAAAAGACCAAGACCAAGACCGAGGTCGTGGACCTTGATAAACTCTTTATTATCCCAATTCTTAGAATTTTACATATTCAAACAATGCACATATTTGCTTCAAACGTTAAAGGCATGTAAAATACCAAGTTCTACTCCGACATCATTGATAACATGTGGGTTGGTGTAACATATTTCGTAATGTAACTACAACAACTGACCTGTCGTAAAGCTCAAAGACAAACTGTATCAAAACCATTTCTTATGTGACATATTTCCAAAACTACAGTTTTATTGATGAAAATAAATGTAACGGTGCTTATAGGCTGCAATATTCCTACAGCCTAACTTAGTCTGTACTACAATATATAATTCTTTTTTTGAGGTATCAATTGGATTCTAAACAATTCATGTTTTAAAAAACTATTCTGGTGTCTAATGCCTTTGAATAATCAGTATATGAATCTGCCTTACAATAAACCTTACAATAATTAAAACCAAAGAAATGGCACATGAATAAATTATTGACTGAGTTATATTGCTTAAAAAGAAACTTTTTTTGAAAGAGTAAATAAAAGGCCCAAGGCCCAGTAGTATAGAGGGTAGAAACTTGAAACCAACTCAAAGTAATCAAACCCGACAACAAACTCTAGCCGACATAAAACAATTCCTCTTCTCAAAAACTACGAAAACCCTAAAAAAATCGATAGCATTTCAGATCTACTCGAAAATAAGTAGATTAATAAGCTCAAGGGGGCTTCCATGAAGAGAATTTCCCTTTACATCCTCCATACTCGTTACATCCATAAGTAGCGAGAGTGTCTTCAGTTAATTCTTGAGCTTCTAAAAGGGTCAAGGAAAACTTCTTATGCTTTCGAAGATTGCTGTTATGAACTGCTAATCTTAGATTAAGAGTCTCTGAAGGGTCACGATCTATGAAATGGAGCTTCTTTTGAGCTTCAGTTTTGAATAAATGTGGCTCCTTTTGCATGCTAAAAGTTGCTGCTTGGATCAGTTGAGTTGTGCTTTGAAATTTCTAGGGAGTTGCGATTCATTGTGTCTAGTATTCCTATATCAGGATACTTGCTGCATTCGTCTTTTTCCCAAATAGATAAGTGATAGATCTGGTTATTTATATTACTTATGAAATAATCTTCATTGATTCTCTGATTATTGATATCCAATTGTAAATATTTATCCATGTGCAGACGATTATCCATGGAATCTATATGATTGTGTGCGCGGTAGCTTCCGCCCCTATCAGGTAAAAAAGAGAAATTATTAGAGTTTTGATTCAGTTTATCTATTGATATATGAAAATTAAAGTCCTGTATTGTAACGACCCAGAATTTTGACCAAATTAAATTGAGAATATTTAATTAATTTTAAATATTTGAACGATGATTTAATTTGAATCCCGAATATAACTTGGAATTTGGCGATTAAATTTTATAATTTAATCTATTATAAGTTGAATAAAAATTTGAATCTTCAGTTTTAAGCCGAAGAAAAATATTTCAAAAGCTTTTAAAATTCGTATTGATAACACTGAAGATAACAGAAGCTTCAGAATCTAATTTCAAAGTGTTTCGTTCAGTTTTGAAATTTAATCGCTTAAATTGAATTTAAAAATAGCCGTCCGAGGCGTAGTCTCGGAATTCGACGAAACCAGTTCCATTGGGTCCGGAATGTTGTATTATTGCCGGATTTCAATTTTGGTAATTTTCGGGGTTGTTGTGTGACCATACGATAGTTAAACGCGTTGGAATTTAAATGGAATTCAATTTAAATTTAAAATTTAAATTTATATTTATTTAACATCACACGTTTTCTTTCCTTCGATTCAGCCTTTATACACGCCGAGAATCACGAAATAAATCGTGCCCACCATCTCCTTTCATTTTCAAATACTCCCTTCCCAGTTCAAAAACAATTCAATCGAAAGCAAAATTAAAATAAAAAAGATGGTAGCCGAGTTTCTCCTCACGAAAAAAATCAAAATCAGGGATCGTGGCGACAAGGCTCGAGTTCGAGCAACAATGGCGGGGAGGCTCGCGACTCTCGTTCGCGTGCGACTGGCGACGTGGTTCAAGAGTGAGGCTGTGAGGGGGAATAGGGCTCGACATCGGCTTCTGGGGTTTGCCGATTGTAGGCGTCTTCGCTGGTGGAGTGACAAGGGAAGGCGACTCGCGAAGGGGCGGCAAGCAGTCAAATCGCGACGTGGTGATAGTCGCGAGTCGTTCGTGGTCTTCTTCGTGAGGCGGCAGGCGCGATTGGTTGTAGGAGGAGGCTGGGGCATAGCTTCGTACGGCAAGCGATTTGAGTCGTGAAGTCGAGCGGTTTGGTGCGAGCGAGGTCGAGCAGAAATAGCGGAGGCGTCGCGCGAGTTCGAGGCACAGAGGGTTGGTCGGAGTCTCGACTTCTGGGAAGGTCGATGTGAGTTTTCTGGCCAAGCACGATCTCGGGTTTAAGTTGAAGACACAATAAGGTATAAAGCAATTTAAATTCTTCAATTTAAAATTTTTGTAATGTATATAAAATGTTTATACAAAACAATAAAGGTTATGAAAAAAAGGGGATTTTAGTAGTCAGAGAAATAATGCAGGTTATATATATATATGTATATGGCTTCATTTAAAAACATATATAGATAAACAGATTTTTGTTTTAAGTATATGTGTAAATGAAATTTTAGTTCACAAGAAAAGGGAATTTGTTTAAAAGTTGGTTTTTGGTTTAAAATTTAAATCGTTTAAACTGAACTAATTTTTTAGATGAATTAAAATTTTAAAATGGCAATTAATTTGTTTATTTACCAATTTAATTATTTTGAGTGTTAAAAGATTTCAAAGGAAAATATTAGTTCAAATTATTTTATTAAGAATAAATTATTAGTTTAAACCCAAATCGTTAGCCAAATTTAAATAAATTTATTAAATGGAAATTTAGTTTAAATTTAATCTTTAGTTAAATCAAATTATTAAAGACAAAATTGGGTTAAACAAAAACTATCAGTTAATTAAACTATTAAACGGTAATTGGTTATTCGATTGATGTGAATATTAATAAATTGTATAATTATTTATACAAGGTTAAAATCGAGAAAACAAAACTGAAATGGAAAATGGATGCAAATTAAAAGCTAAGGTGAGATCTTCTCACTCAGATTTATAATTGAATTGCAGTTATTGATTGTGTTGATTGCTATTGAATGTGCTATTAGATATAATAGGATATATCTATATATATAGCAATATATACATATTGGCATATGTATATATTGGATTGATTGATTTCCCACCTCGTATAGCGGATGAGACCCTATTGCGCCGTTAGTAAGCGGATTTTTATAAAACCCTGTAACGACCCGACTTTCTATGCCCAGAAAGTCGCATCATTATGAAGAAAGAAAGGGGTAGAAAATAGAAAAGAAGAGAAGAAAGAAAGAAACAACAACAACGATCTCACAGCGGAACGAATAAATTATATTAATAACATAAACTATTACATAGCATACAACACTTATCAGAGTTTACACAACTATACAACACATACTAGACAGTTATAAACATCTGTCTAGATATTACAACTCAAATACAATACAAGACTCTAACACAGATATCAACACAGCGGAACACTTATCCTGCTCCATTGCTCCTCCAAAATATTCGTCAAAGCTAAACCTGAATCCCTTGGCTACTCGTAAAAATTTGAGTACCCAAGAGTTTATAAAACAAAAATAAACACTTGGGTCAGACATGGGTCTGGTGTGAGTAAACGGGTTAAAATTGTTTAACTTCAAAACCTTTTGAAAACAAAGGTATCACGTAAGACTTCCCACACATAAACATGGAAAAGTTTTTACCTTACGCTAACCAAAACATTTGATAGGAAATCCAGTTATATTATAATAGGGTCTAGGGTTTTCAAGTAAAATACAGAAATAGCTGAAATGCTTACATCTCACATTCCAACATAGTTGGGCACAACTAATACGTACGACACTTATTGGAGTTTGGATTCCATACAATGGCAGGGCTACTGGGGTACCGCCCGTCACAGTACGTGGCCTAGATCACCGTACCGAGGATCACTCCCAATCCCCTGCAACACAAGGCCGGAACATCCCTTACTGGATAATTCCCGCACAAGATACCTCACGGTTGTCATGACCAACCGCACACACTAAGTCGAAAATAGAAAGGGACATCTAGACAGAGGTCATCTTGTCCTACTTGGGTGCTACCCACTAACCTTGCTGCACCTCCCCTGTTTTAGCCATTCCCGGTTTGTGAGGCTTGAGGTCACGATTACCTTTAATCAGAACATATCACTTAGAATGCTCATCGTCCGCCTGACGATGTGCTGAAAGCATTCAATCCATATAAGTTCGTTCCGGTTTCGAACGAAACCGAAGGCATTATCTCGTTACACTCGTTTTGGAATCACCCTCAGAGTTAACGACAATAACCCTTGCACTCTAAATCTTCATCTTCACTTGAGATTCACGACCTATCGTTAATTTTGGATCGATGTGGTATTCGGGTCTCCAGACCTGGAATACCGGTATACGGAAACCCGATCCCGGTCTCATCGAAATCCAAAACGTATCTTTTAAGGCCAAGTTGTTTAAAGGTTTAAACATTTAAACTTATATTCTGAATGATATAAACAGATAGATAAATAACATTATCACAATAGATAATTCATATCAACATTAATCTCACAAAGCAGCATATCACATATATCAGAGATATCCAAATCATCCAATATCAACCAATCATCCAATATCAGTCATCCAATATTAATCAATTATCTAAAACAGAATTGATTAACTCCAAATCAATTTAATTAACCTTTAATTAAATTAATACTATTCTTTAATTACTTGGATTATCTTAATCCTGCTTATTAACATTAATTAATTCCAAATTAATTAATTAATCATCTCTTAATGATCTTCCTTAATTAATCTTCCTTGATTAATTATACTTAATTACATTCAAGTAATTATCCTTAATCATATACAGTAATTAACCTTTAATTACTATCATTAATTACAATAATTAATGAACCTTCTTTAATTAATTAACTATAATTAATTACATTAAAACTTAATTAATTATAATCAATTAATCATACTTTAATTAATTACTTTTATTAATCAATCTTGATAAATTTTATTAATTATATTAATTAATGATTCCCTAATTACTTCATTAATTAATTACCTTCTAGTTAATTAAATAATTAATCTTTAATTAACTACATTCATTAATTAACCTTAAGTAATTAACGATCTTGTAATTACTTATCTTAATTAATTACTTCTTAATTAATTATATTAACCTTGATTAATTAATCTAATTATTTAATCTTTAAGTAATTATTTATCAATTTTATTAACAAATAATTCCTAAATAATTACTTTTTAATTAATTACCCTTAGTAATTAATCTTAAATTAAACACATTTAATTAATCACATTAATTAATTAACTAAAATAATTAAGAAATTAACTCTTAATTACTTACATAAGTAATTATCTTCTAATTACTTCATTAAATGATCTCTTTTAACTAATTACCTTAACAAGTAATTAATTCCATCATTAAATAATTCTAAATTCATTAATAAATTAATTACTTTATAATTAATTAACTTTAAAACAATTTTTAATCAATTATTTAATCAAGTGATTATCCATTAATCACTTCCATTTAATTACTCCCATGAGTAATTTCCACTAATTACTTCCATAAGTAATTACCTTCTTAATTACATTCAATTTTTAACCATTTATTACTTCATTAAGTAATTATACTTAATTAATCCATAATTAAGTGATTATTTAAAATTAAATAAACAATTTAAAGTTAATTTAAACAATTAATTAATTAACATTCTATATTTAAAAATCCTAAATTAATTATGAAAACATTATTCTTAATTAAACTTTACTTATTAACAAATCATATTTAAATTAAGTATTCTTAAATTTATATTAATACTAATTTAACCTTATTATCCTCATAAATAAATTATTTGAATTATTTAAATCTTATTATTCAAAACAAATTATTAAACTTGATTTACAAAATCATAATAATAAACTTATTTGGAGATAAAGTATTTATAAATCATTTTCAGATTTAAAACTTCAAATTTATCAAGTTTAAACTAATTTATTTTCAATATAAATTGAAAATTTGTTATTAAAACATTATTCCAAACTTTAACTTAAAACTTTGATTTAAGTTTGCTTTAAAAACTCAAACCGGTTATTTAAATAAGACAACCCGAGCAACTCACTTAAATTTTCCGAGCCAACCCCTCTAAAACCCCGAGTCACTCTCAAGTAAAACCACACACGTCTCCGCTTCGAGTTTTCCACGCGAGCAACACGAGAGCATTCCGAGTTTTCCCCTTCTTCCCCAAAGCCCTCTATTTCCAGATAACCCAAAATGTTCACGTGCATGTGGTGCACTTGCACCATCGTCTCCGACCATCGTAGATCACCGCGACGATCCCCACCGATTCCACGAACCCACGCGATCACTATTCCACACCCAGATCGACCATACCACCTCGATATCAAAATCGAACCCAACGACCAAAACTGGAACCCACATCGATCGGAAACCCCCCCCCCCCCCCCCATTGTCGACGAACTCCGCCTCGAGAAGCCTCGCCATTCACATCGTAGCTCCGCCTCGATCTCCTGCGTCTCCAGTAATCCATGCGATCGACTCCGATCAACCATAGCCATCGCGAGAGCCCTTTAAACATCATCGTTCCACACTTCCTCTAGAACCCTAGTTCATCGTCCTCCGACCACCACAGTTCTCTAAAAATTACCTCACTATTTTTCCTATGATCATCAACTCATCGGCCACCTCCATGCCAAAATTCGACAAACATTACCACTCCGATTACCAGAAATCGGCAGAGAACAATTTCCCGTTCAACTCAAACCTTTTCAATAATTGTTTACTTAAAAATTATGAAACCAATATCAAAATTCATTATTTTCTAATTCGAATCCGATTGTGAAATCAAATCATGAAATTATGAACATTGATTTTTCGACTTGAATTCATCCTTACTGACATTCCTACTTTCCAGCCCTCCTGTTCATTTATTCTACTCAATAATATTTTTAAAAATGATATTATAATGGTACAAACATATCTTCTTTACAAATTATAGCTTGAATTCAATTAGATGGGAAGATATGAAATTTTTGTGTGAAAATCTTGGGTCTGCCATTAAACAGAGAAGTATATACAGGCATGCATGTTTAAATATCTACATATTCATCTACATACAAACATATTTTCATCATGCAAACAATTTTCACAAGATCATTACAAATATTTATCACAAACATCAGATTTAAACAGATTCAAGTCTTTAATAGGGAAGTTTGCTCATCTTAAAAATAACAGAGAACAGGTATACAATAATATTTATCAGACATATCAAACCTATTAGCAGATTTTAAACTGTTTTTAAAATTAGATTTACTCACTATTTGAATTCCAGAGACCAAAACAGAGCATGTTCCAGGCTTTGAATATCTGAATTGTTTTAAATTTCTTGCTGTTGAAATTTGAATACTTGCATGCTTGTTAATAGTTGAAATCTGGAACCTTGTTTAGTTGAAGTTGAATTAGAAACTGCTACTTGAGTTGCTAGCTTGCTTGATCTCAGGTTGAAGATGAAATCAGGCTATTTTACTTTCTTTTGTTTTCAGTTTTTTAGTTTATAAGAAGAAAAGAATAGAGACAGTAAAAAATGTTTTGAACGATTTGTGTCATGACCCGACTTCCTACGCCCAGGAAGACGTATCGTTTTGAAGAAAAGAAAGAGGTGAGAAAGTAGGAAAGAAAGAGAAGAAGAAGAAACAACAACAGAATCTCAACAGCGGAACGAATAAAATATAATATATCACATAAATATCATATACATCAGAGTACACAGATAATACAACACATACTAGACAGTTATAACACCTGTCTAGTTAATACAACTCACACATCACAGAGATACAACACAGCGGAAATACAGAAATAATCACTGACACAGCGAAATCACTATATATCTATAGGCTGAAGCCTCCTGCTCCATTGCTCCTCCAGAATTCGTCAAAGCTAACCTGAATCCCTTGGCTACCCGTAAAAATTTGGGTACCCGAGAGTTTATGAAAAACAGAAATAAACTTCGGGTCAGACATGGGTCTGGTATGAGTAACCGGTTAAAGTTGTTTAACTTGAAAATCATTTGAAAACAAAGGTATCACGTAAGACTCCCCACAAATAAACATGGGCAAGTTTTTACCTTACGCTAACCAAAACATTTGATAGGAAATTCAGTGATATTATAATAGTGTCTAGGGTTTTCAAGTAAATAGAAAATAGCTGAAATTGTTACATCTATTAAATTCCAGCATACTAGCCACAACGTGGGTAATACAATCAAAACCGTAAGGTCTCGTAGGGAAAATGGGTTTCCATCAATGGCTGGGCTACTGGGGTACCGCCCGTCACAGTACGTGGCCTAGATCACCGTACCGAGGAGTACGCCCGCTCCCCTGCAACACAAAGCCGGACCCGTTCCTTACTGAACAGTTCCAAACAAGACAACCCCAGCAGTTGTTGCAATCAACTGCCCACACAATCGAATATAAAGGGACATCTAGACAGGAGTATATCTTGCTCTCAAGTGGGTGCTACCCACGAAGCTTTGCTGCACCTCCCCTGTTTTAGCCATTCCCGGTTGATGAGGCTTGAGGTCACGATTACCTGAATAGAACTCATCACTTAGAATGCTCATCGTCCACCTGACGATGTGCTGAAAGCATTCAATCCATACAAGTTCGTTCCGGGTTCGAACGAAACCGAAGGCATTATCTCGTTACACTCATATTGGAATCACCCTCAGAGTTAACGACGACAACCCTTGCATTCTGAATCGCTATCTCGAATCTATAAGTACTATCACCGTCAAACTCATTACGGAATCACCCACAGAGTTATACTGACGTATAGTCCTATACCTCGAGTCTTCACTTGCTCCATTTGCATTTTACGACCTAACGTTAATTTGGATCGATGTGGTTTTCGGGTCTCCAGACCTGGAATCCCGGTATACGGAAACCCGATCCCGGTCTCATCGAATCCAAAACGTGTCTTTTAAGGCCAAGTTGTTTTAAAGTTAAAACAATTCAATTTAATTATCTATATCAACACAGATAGATAAATCACAATATCATAGATGGATGATACACATATCAGCATATATGAATAAACTATATCATCACCATACATCAATCAAACATCCATATCACAACAGATATTACTGATCTCATATCTGAGATCACAACCAATCAATAAATGGGATATCAATCAATCATCATACATAAGCAAGGATTACTAATCACATCGTTGATAAATAAATTTAAAATAAATTAAATTAATTACCTTATCTTTTTAATTAATTTAAAATAAATTAAATTAATTACTACATCATTATTAACTTGCTTATATTTCTATTAATTAATTTTTCAACCAATTAATTAATCATCATCCCATTTTTCCCATTTGATTACTAATCCCTGATTAATTTCCCTTAATTACATTGAAGTAATTATCCTTTAAATTATCTCCAGATTAATTATTTTTAATCACAGATAGAAATTAATCTTTACATTACCACATTTATTAATTAACTAAAGTTAATTATATTATTTAATTTGTTACATTAATAAATCTTTTCATTTATTCATTATACTAGATGAATCCATTTTAATTCCAACATTAATTACATTAATAATTGGTCTCAAATTACATTCCAATTTCATTTATCAAAGAAATTAATCACTAACTAAACCAAAATATTAATCACTCTTGATTAATCACATATAGTAATTACCTCTCTTAATTACTTTATTAATTACATTCCATAATTAATTATCTCAAATTAATCCTTTGATAAATCTTACAAAGTAATTATACTCAAATTACTTCATTATTAAACAACATTCCGTTAATTACATTCTGTAATTATCCATCAATTACTTCTCTAAGTAATTGTGCTTATCACATCTTAAATTTGATTTATTTAAATAAAATGATTTAACTATCTCAAATAAATCAAATAAATCAATCCAGTAATTAATTACTTAATTAATTCTCACTTAATAATTACACTCAAACCATTCTAATATTGATTATTAAATCAATTGATCTAATTAACAATTAAAAATTAATTATATTGATCAACTATAAAATAATCTAGTTTAAGACCTTCATTTAATTTCACATCTACCAAAATTAACTTACATTAATTTATTATCAAAAATAAATTTAATTAACCATCTATTTATCAATGGAAGTCTTATCTATGATTTTTATATCATATTAATTTCTTAATCCATTATTTTAAACTTCAATTTATATCTTTAAAACTTATAATTACAAAGTGACTCCTTAATTCATTTAAACTAAATAAATATTTAAACTTGTAATTACAAATTTAATTAATATAAATTATTTATTTTCACTCTAATTTCTTAATAGTTAAAGAAATGTAAAACTTAAATCTTTGTTTTACTTAAAGAAGAATTCAATTTCAAAATTGGTTTAAATTCCACTTCCAACATTTATTTCATTTTCTTTGAACTTTATTTTAAAAATCCAAGTTTTAAACAAATCAAAAATTTAAACTTTGTTCATTTTATAAAATTATTCTTTAAAAACTTAAATTTCAAATTAAAAACAACACTTAGCTATAAAGCGATTTTAGACCAAAATCCCTTTTAAATTCGAATATTTAAATTTATTTAAATATTTAAATTTAAACTTTCTTTTATTTCAAAATCTGGTTTTAAATCATTTACTTTAACTCAGTTTTAGCCTTGGTTTCAAATTTAAACTTAAAGATTTAAAATCTGGAAACTTGTCACTGACCCGAGTTCCCATCAGATTTGCTTCGAGAAAAATTCAAATATACCCGAGCCAAATTGCAACTTACTCGAGTACGTACTCGAGACACCTTGGTTCTGTTAAAAACTGGGACAATTATTCTACCCGAGACCCCCTTAATTTACTTCGGGAAAGATGATGTGTTTACCCGAGCCAAAATAAGATTTTCATGAGCGAAACTCGAGCTTCCCTCTGTCATCCCTAAAGAAACACAGCCACCAATTCATTCGACTGTGCACGTGCACAACCCACAGCGACGTCTCCGACCATATCTACATCGACGAGTACGACGAACATCACCCCCAACTCCGATCCCAACCACCAGCTCCCTTGCAACACCTCTCGAACTCAAATTCGA
Organism: Allium fistulosum; assembly: GCA_030737815.1. Classification (NCBI taxonomy): domain Eukaryota; kingdom Viridiplantae; phylum Streptophyta; class Magnoliopsida; order Asparagales; family Amaryllidaceae; genus Allium; species Allium fistulosum. The sequence goes on along the minus strand of CM060908.1, from coordinate 74,806,533 downwards.
GTAATTCGAAACCTGGGAACAAACTCACAACCAAACACAAAAGCCTGTCACTGCCTCGACTTCGCAGCCCCGTCCACCATAATTCCTCCAACTCCGGTCACGACTTCGACTATAGCCTAGCTACCCTCGCCCAAAACCCGAAGACACTCGATCAACCCACTTGGTCGCGGCGATCGTTTCTTTAAACCCAGTGAAAACTAGGGTTATAAAATAGATTTCGCCACCGCTCTCTTCACCATGATTTCTAACACCATCCATGATTTTTCTCGGCAACCTCTAACACTTCTCTACTACTAGAAAGAAACTCGAGTCTCCACAATACAGTGAATACCAGATTTTGCTTGAAATTCATTTTTAGTTCAATATCAAACTGCCACTTCCACTCATTTTTAAAAATTCTAATTCTTGGTTTAAAAATCAAGTTTTAGTTGATGCTTTCAATTTATTAAACTGAATTTCAAAATTAACATGTTAGGATTTTGACAAAAATCATTATGTACTGATGTATCTTATGTTTCTAGTGACAACCTCTAGTATTTAACTCCTTAAAACTTTAAAGATTACTTGAGATATTTAACAAGTTCATTTTTTTCATAAATTTCATTTCCCCCAGATCCTTATTTAAATTATGAACATCTAAATAGAAGGTTTGTACCTGGAAAAAATCAAACAAAACAGGCAAAACAAAGAAACAGTATATACACAGATATCATTCCCATCAAATATCTACTTGTAATAACATGAAAATCTTATTTAACTCAACCATAAATCATGCAACCATATTTAGATTTTAGTTTATAAAAGGTTACTCACCAATTTTTATGAAGCAGAACAGAGCATTCATTTTGCAAACAACTTGAACTTGAAAACTGAAATATGTTTCCCACTTTAAATCTTCCTGCCCATCCTTTGCTTTTGTTTAGTTGCTTGGTATTTTGTTGAAGCTTGTTTTGAGATTAAAAAATGGAGTTTCATTTTGTATTTTCTTTGCTCGAACTAGACATGGAAATGATAAAAGCAGAGTTGTTTTCCAGGCTTTGTACAAAACAGTTTACAGGGTTCTACATTTTCTTTTATTTAAAATGGTCAGAGATATTTTGTGAAGTATGGAGGCTGAAAAGAAATTTATGCAACTCGAACCGGATTTGTTGGCTGCAAAGAAATGGAGCATTAATTGTTATTGTACTTGATGTTCTTACTTTATACTTATCTCATACTTGCCTGTGACTTATATTGCAAGCTACAAATATATTTATACTTTGCTTTGATCTTTCTATTTTGTTGCCAGGCCTGCATGCATCTTGTACAATTTTTCTTTGTTATTTACTTAGTTTATTTCTTAAGCTATTTCATCTGTCCAGATTTTGCTTCAGCCTGCATACTTTAATTATAGCTACACCACTGGTTCTACACATTTCTATTTCTATGTGAAAATACTTTGTTATTCTACTTTGCTTATTTTTTTTTTGCCTTTAGTCTGCATGTATATCTTCGAACAGATTTTATTAGGGGCTGGCTTATCATTCTCGAATTGTTTCACTTTGACTTTGATTCTTTTGGCTATGCGATATATATTACAGAGTTGAAAATAAAATGTAACGGGTGTTGTTTCTAATATATTGTTTTGTTATATTCACCTTATTGTTTGATTGTATCCACTATGTTATTGTTTTATTGTCATACTATTTGTTTATAAATTATGGAGGATGTTTATCTTGTTATGTTTACTTGTTTGTGCACATTTCTAGCTTAACAAAGAATGGTAATTGAATGTTGTTTGTTTGTTTAGTGTATATTTATTTTATAATCTACGAATTATCAATTTACTTGTTATCCAATTACGTTGTTTGTTTATTTAGCGTTCGCTTATTTCTTTACAAACGATAAAATTTACTGATGTATGTTTTGTACCCGTATTATTGTTAGCTCGTTATTTTAACATGTATATTTATATTTACTAATATTATAAAGGCTCATTTATAAATTTTAAAATAATTTAAACAAAAGAATTTACCACTTCTATTTATTCAAAATCTATTTATAAAAGTATCATATCAATTTAAAATAATTTACAAAGAATTTATTTCCATAAAAAATAAAACTCATTATCAAATAAAATGATTTTATAAAAGAAATTATTACTATATAAATAAATTACTTATTTTATCAATCTATATTCAAAAAGAAAAATAAAACTTTTAAAACAGATCTCATCTATTTACAGTATATACAGATATATATAGATTATAACAGAAAACAATTTATCAGTTTTTAAAATATAAATTATCAGTCAAATATTTATTTAAAAGAAAATTATCGAATCAATTCAAATTTTATTAACAATTATTGTCAAATCAATTTAATTTTAATCACAGATTATTAAATTGATATTGCCAAAATTTCCGGGATGTCACATTCCTCCCCCCTTAAAAGAATTTTGTCCCCGAAATTTAAACAAAGGTAATTTAATAATCCAATTAAAAATTTAATTTTAAAACATAAGCACATATCAAACATATGCTAACAACCATGGCAACCAATCTAACAAATCTAATTATCCAGATAAAATTCTGGTTAGAATTCTCTCGAGTTTTCCCGAGTATAAATACCGGGTTACTCGTTCTATAGAATCCAAACAATCAATATTACTAAGCTGCAGAGCTATCCTTCATCTGGATCTTCAAAATAAAACAGGATATCAGACTAGAGATGAGTCAGACTCAATAACAAAGCTCCTGAACTGCTGGTTCTACAACCACAGATAGAATTCGTACGTACTCCCTCAGAGAATACGTGAAATACAATAAATCCCAATCATCCAAATTGACCATTCAAATCAGAGGACTCAACACTTATCCTCAGAAGAACAGTAGAAAAGATCCAAAATATCACGGGGTTGGCTTTCCACATCTTAACAAACTAAAAGCTCCTTGAATCAGAGAAAACTCCAATAACAACGAAGTCTCCAACTTCGAATTCCAAACCTCTTCGATTCTTATCCACACAATCCCTCGGACAATCCTGGGTCTCCTACATCTTCCTGATCAGCTCACCCCTGCTGATGCCCTCCAGAAACAACGGGACCAAAAACAATCCAACAAAATGATCTTTCTAAGATCAACCCAAAACTCAGAACACCAACTCGATCTCAAAATCAGAAAAAACATCTCACTTCTCCCATCTAGAAAAGATAACAGATGCACTTCAAACTGACCTTAAGATCCAGAAAGATTTCCCATAGAAACTCTCTAATCCATAATACTGCAATATCCAATTGCTTCCATACTGAACTACTGCCACCATGCTTCCACTGCGCTACTCTGATCTGAAACAGATGAGAATGTAGATGATGCACATAAGCACAACTCCCACTGATACCAAATATGACGGACCTAGGCTTTGCAACCATCAGTCAGCAATCACAACTGGTAAGCTTCTCAACAATTCCAGAAATATGGTTCAACAGATCCAAAACAAAACTCAGAAGTTCCACCAAACTGAGCTGCTTCACCCAACTCAAACCATCCTACTACTAAGCTGAACCATCTATATCACTTTTGAAATCCAGCCGATACCAAACTCAAACTCCAGATGCCAACAATTTTCTGACTCCCTGAAGACATCCAGAAAGAAGAATCTCCGAAACACAAGAGAACGCTCAAACTATCGCAAGTCACTTTTGCGATTAATCTGGCCTAATCCCAAAGAAAACTGTCCTCACTTACCCAACAGAACAACTTACACCTAACTGGCCAATTCAACGAAAGAACGGAACCACTCGACTGCTTCTGGACTCCTACTAAGCTAGAAAACTTCTTGCCAACATACAGAAAACTCGAGCTATACCGCTGACATCAATGCCAAGAAATTTCTAATTCAAAGCTCTTCGAGAAACTCGGACCACACACAACCAGAAACATCCTGCTGAACACAACCACAACCCCAAAACAGATTCACTACCTTAACTCATCCCAAAGAAATATCTTCGGAGATATCCACAGTCACTGCGCCTCATCGCACAGCCACTATATCCTCGAGAGATCAAAATATCACTACTTGCTTCAGCCTAACTGACAGATCCAACTCCAGCTCATCCAAACTCTCGAAAATCCGCTCACACTAGCGCGATCATCTTACACTTAAATTGTAACAACCCGCATATCTATCAATTCTATATTTAAATATTTTATTTAAATATTTTATCGTTAGTCGGATGTTAGTCCGAAAAGCTACTTTTTGCATACGGTCAAATTAGGACTCGAGACCACCCCCATTGAGTTCAAAATGACGTTTGCGATCTTTTTGAGTGTAAACTTCGATATGTTTGGAGATAGTGAAATTTTCGTCACTTTTCCCGCTTGAGACTTTGGTTTGGACTGCACCTTCTTAACTCAGCCCACCCCCTCTTCTCTTCATCACTTCAAGCTTCTTCAAAAATGGTGGAGGGAAAGAGAAATTAAAACTCCCAAACACAAATTCCATTGCAAATCCGAGATTCAACATCAAATTCACGTTTAGACCATTGATTCAAGCTTGTTGGTGTTCTTGCTTTGCTCTCAAACCTCCATCTTCATCAAATTCCGTGAAAAGGTGAGATTTTTAATCTCACATCTTGCCTATATTGTCATTGGGTTGTTGGGAATGATTCCCCATCGCTTTAGCATGCATATTCGCTTTTGGTTTGGATTGAATTGGCGAGAAACCCAATTTTTCAGCATTTTTGGCAAAATCTGGGCTATAGGTCGTTCTGGCCATTTTTAGCTCGCTCGGAGTTAGGTCGCTCACGAGTTAAGTGTTAGGTCGCTCACGAGTTAAGGACTTAGGTCGTTCTGGCCATTTTTAGCTCGCTCGGAGTTAGGTCGCTCACGAGTTAAGTGTTAGGTCGCTCACGAGTTAAGGACTTAGGTCGTTCTGGCCATTTTTAGCTCGCTCGGAGTTAGGTCGCTCACGAGTTAAGTGTTAGGTCGCTCACGAGTTAAGGACTTAGGTCGTTCTGGCCATTTTTAGCTCGCTCGGAGTTAGGTCGCTCACGAGTTAAGTGTTAGGTCGCTCACGAGTTAAGGACTTAGGTCGTTCTGGCCATTTTTAGCTCGCTCGGAGTTAGGTCGCTCATCCTTAGGTCGTTAGGTCGTATAGACCTTAGGTCGTGCACCTTTAGGTCGAAGCATTTTAGGTCGCTTCCCCTGGACCTCGTTAGGTCGTTCACTTTAGGTCGCACCATCCTTAGGTCGCAAGACCTTAGGTCGCGAACCAGTTAGGTCGCACCATCCTTAGGTCGCGAACCAGTTAGGTCGCGCACCCTCCTTAGGTCGCAAGACCTTAGGTCGCGAACCAGTTAGGTCGCACCATCCTTAGGTCGCGAACCAGTTAGGTCGCGCACCCTCCTTAGGTCGCGAATTTTAGGTCGAATACCTTCGTTAGGTCGCGCGCGAGTTAGTACTTGGTCATTTAACCTGTTCTTCTGCTAGGTCGCACGGCAGTCTTCCCTTAGGTCGTATGACCTACTTTTCCTTAGGTCGCTGGACCAGCTTGCCTTCACTAAGTCGTACCGTGACGGGGCGCTGCCCCGCACCCCGCCGTGGGCGCTGCCCCCTGGACCCCCGCGACCTGACCGGGCAGGTCGAACCCCGTATTACTCTGCGTAGGCAATCTTATCTGACAAAGCATTTATCAGAATTTCTACTTTGATGGTTTTGGGATTGACTCCTTTGGACTTTACTCACGTCTTCGAACGTGAATTGATTTGTTTCTACAATCGTTTTATGACTTGTCATTTTAAAGATATATGAAGGTTTCAATACTAATAGTAAATATCAAAACTCTTTCATCAAGGCGATTTCAACACTATTTTAAATATCAAAAGTTCGTTTTCTCAAACCGATTTTCGATCTACTAGTATATACAAGCCTTTACTTCACTCGAATGAGAAATCGACTTAAACGACTTAGTAAAACGAGTGGTATGAAACGCTTGCGTTCACTTCGTCGGTTAGCTCTTGGACTTGTTCGATTGAACCCTTTTTGTGACAATTTCCTAGTGAAGATCTACAGTTTGTTCGTAAATATTTAAGTTAAGCAAGTGGTTATGGGACATGAAGCTAAACTCATATATTTACTAGCTTAGTGTGATTGACACTTCTTTATGATCGATGATGATCATTTTATTGTTTAGACTAGCAATGTGCGATGTCTCTTCGTCCGTGTGTCGGACTTGCCTTCGGGCCATCCGTGTGTTCGGAAAATTTAAATGGATAGCTTCCATGAGATAACTTCTCGTCCGTGTGTCGGACTTCCCCCTTTTAGTGATTTCTGGATTTCGTGTGTTGATTTCTGGGATTTGTTCTGGATTTCGTGTGTTGATTTCTGGATTTAGTGCTTCACCAACTTTTGTGATTTTCACTGATATGATATCAGGTTTTTGTGTATTGGTGAATTCGTGTGTCATTACCTTTTTATGTGTTTGGATCTTTGAGAAGATTCTTGTGACATTGATTAATCCCTTGTTGATTATCATTTACATACTTATAGTAGTATGCCATCATGGTTATTATATGTTTATGCCATACCCCTTATCCTATATCATGTCATCTGATATTTATAGTTAGACTGATCCGTTTATTATTTTCTTATAAATAATACTCGGGTCAGACCGAGATGTTACAGGTGCTTCTGCTTGACTTCTCTTCCGGATTACTCTGACTTTTGGCTAACTACTTAGATTAGTAGTTTTTGGATGTACACCTTTGAGATATAGACTCTATGTTGTGTACTTATTCTTTTGTATAGCACGTGATGCTATTCTTTTGTATTATCGTGGATCTTTCTGACCACTACTCTGATGTACACTTTTATGTGTTATATATATATTTATTCATATCTTCTTCCGCCTTTGTGATATGGATGTCTGTGACTGATTGTCGTTATGATTATTTCTATGTTTGTTTCCGAAGATTATATATAGCCACCGTGTGATAGCTTTGTGTTTGTATCGGTATGTCGGATTTCCTCCTTAAAAGATATGCATTCTATTTTATCTGACGTATCGATGCTCGCACAAAGAAGTTACATGGATGGTCGCTCCTCCACAGCCTTATTCTCCGCGCTAATTGACAGCACTACATCGTAGTGTTCTTGGTTAGCGTGGGTATAGAGGTGGGGCGTCACATAAATGCTGGACTCCGAATCCTTAACAGATTTCCTTCAGAGTTCAATAAAATCCTTACACCACAGCAAAGATCACTCGAGACAGTATTGGGTCTACCGTCTCGACAGATACACTTCCAACCTCAACAAACTCTAACCATCGGTAGTCGTGTTACACACACCACTATCCTATCTACCTTTATAACTTATGTTGGAAAACCCGAACAGGTAAATCCAACAGATAGGTAGAAATAAATAAATATATATATAAAAATTACAAGTACCCTCTCTCAAGAAAGAAATCACTAAAGAGCCTAGGTATTCGCTCAACCTAGTGCTCTGATACCAACTGTCATGACCCGACTTCCTACGCCCAGGAAGACGTATCGTTTTGAAGAAAAGAAAGAGGTGAGAAAGTAGGAAAGAAAGAGAAGAAGAAGAAACAACAACAGAATCTCAACAGCGGAACGAATAAAATATAATATATCACATAAATATCATATACATCAGAGTACACAGATAATACAACACATACTAGACAGTTATAACACCTGTCTAGTTAATACAACTCACACATCACAGAGATACAACACAGCGGAAATACAGAAATAATCACTGACAGCGAAATCACTATATATCTATAGGCTGAAGCCTCCTGCTCCATTGCTCCTCCAGAATTCGTCAAAGCTAACCTGAATCCCTTGGCTACCCGTAAAAATTTGGGTACCCGAGAGTTTATGAAAAACAGAAATAAACTTCGGGTCAGACATGGGTCTGGTATGAGTAACCGGTTAAAGTTGTTTAACTTGAAAATCATTTGAAAACAAAGGTATCACGTAAGACTCCCCACAAATAAACATGGGCAAGTTTTTACCTTACGCTAACCAAAACATTTGATAGGAAATTCAATGATATTATAATAGTGTCTAGGGTTTTCAAGTAAATAGAAAATAGCTGAAATTGTTACATCTATTAAATTCCAGCATACGAGCCACAACGTGGGTAATACAATCAAAACCGTAAGGTCTCGTAGGGAAAATGGGTTTCCATCAATGGCTGGGCTACTGGGGTACCGCCCGTCACAGTACGTGGCCTAGATCACCGTACCGAGGAGTACGCCCGCTCCCCTGCAACACAAAGCCGGACCCGTTCCTTACTAAACAGTTCCAAACAAGACAACCCCAGCAGTTGTTGCAATCAACTGCCCACACAATCGAATATAAAGGGACATCTAGACAGGAGTATATCTTGCTCTCAAGTGGGTGCTACCCACGAAGCTTTGCTGCACCTCCCCTGTTTTAGCCATTCCCGGTTGATGAGGCTTGAGGTCACGATTACCTGAATAGAACTCATCACTTAGAATGCTCATCGTCCACCTGACGATGTGCTGAAAGCATTCAATCCATACAAGTTCGTTCCGGGTTCGAACGAAACCGAAGGCATTATCTCGTTACACTCATATTGGAATCACCCTCAGAGTTAACGACGACAACCCTTGCATTCTGAATCGCTATCTCGAATCTATAAGTACTATCACCGTCAAACTCATTACGGAATCACCCACAGAGTTATACTGACGTATAGTCCTATACCTCGAGTCTTCACTTGCTCCATTTGCATTTTACGACCTAACGTTAATTTGGATCGATGTGGTTTTCGGGTCTCCAGACCTGGAATCCCGGTATACGGAAACCCGATCCCGGTCTCATCGAATCCAAAACGTGTCTTTTAAGGCCAAGTTGTTTTAAAGTTAAAACAATTCAATTTAATTATCTATATCAACACAGATAGATAAATCACAATATCATAGATGGATGATACACATATCAGCATATATGAATAAACTATATCATCACCATACATCAATCAAACATCCATATCACAACAGATATTACTGATCTCATATCTGAGATCACAACCAATCAATAAATGGGATATCAATCAATCATCATACATAAGCAAGGATTACTAATCACATCGTTGATAAATAAATTTAAAATAAATTAAATTAATTACCTTATCTTTTTAATTAATTTAAAATAAATTAAATTAATTACTACATCATTATTAACTTGCTTATATTTCTATTAATTAATTTTTCAACCAATTAATTAATCATCATCCCATTTTTCCCATTTGATTACTAATCCCTGATTAATTTCCCTTAATTACATTGAAGTAATTATCCTTTAAATTATCTCCAGATTAATTATTTTTAATCACAGATAGAAATTAATCTTTACATTACCACATTTATTAATTAACTAAAGTTAATTATATTATTTAATTTGTTACATTAATAAATCTTTTCATTTATTCATTATACTAGATGAATCCATTTTAATTCCAACATTAATTACATTAATAATTGGTCTCAAATTACATTCCAATTTCATTTATCAAAGAAATTAATCACTAACTAAACCAAAATATTAATCACTCTTGATTAATCACATATAGTAATTACCTCTCTTAATTACTTTATTAATTACATTCCATAATTAATTATCTCAAATTAATCCTTTGATAAATCTTACAAAGTAATTATACTCAAATTACTTCATTATTAAACAACATTCCGTTAATTACATTCTGTAATTATCCATCAATTACTTCTCTAAGTAATTGTGCTTATCACATCTTAAATTTGATTTATTTAAATAAAATGATTTAACTATCTCAAATAAATCAAATAAATCAATCCAGTAATTAATTACTTAATTAATTCTCACTTAATAATTACACTCAAACCATTCTAATATTGATTATTAAATCAATTGATCTAATTAACAATTAAAAATTAATTATATTGATCAACTATAAAATAATCTAGTTTAAGACCTTCATTTAATTTCACATCTACCAAAATTAACTTACATTAATTTATTATCAAAAATAAATTTAATTAACCATCTATTTATCAATGGAAGTCTTATCTATGATTTTTATATCATATTAATTTCTTAATCCATTATTTTAAACTTCAATTTATATCTTTAAAACTTATAATTACAAAGTGACTCCTTAATTCATTTAAACTAAATAAATATTTAAACTTGTAATTACAAATTTAATTAATATAAATTATTTATTTTCACTCTAATTTCTTAATAGTTAAAGAAATGTAAAACTTAAATCTTTGTTTTACTTAAAGAAGAATTCAATTTCAAAATTGGTTTAAATTCCACTTCCAACATTTATTTCATTTTCTTTGAACTTTATTTTAAAAATCCAAGTTTTAAACAAATCAAAAATTTAAACTTTGTTCATTTTATAAAATTATTCTTTAAAAACTTAAATTTCAAATTAAAAACAACACTTAGCTATAAAGCGATTTTAGACCAAAATCCCTTTTAAATTCGAATATTTAAATTTATTTAAATATTTAAATTTAAACTTTCTTTTATTTCAAAATCTGGTTTTAAATCATTTACTTTAACTCAGTTTTAGCCTTGGTTTCAAATTTAAACTTAAAGATTTAAAATCTGGAAACTTGTCACTGACCTGAGTTCCCATCAGATTTGTTTCGAGAAAAATTCAAATATACCCGAGCCAAATTGCAACTTACTCGAGTACGTACTCGAGACACCTTGGTTCTGTTAAAAACTGGGACAATTATTCTACCCGAGACCCCCTTAATTTACTTCGGGAAAGATGATGTGTTTACCCGAGCCAAAATAAGATTTTCATGAGCGAAACTCGAGCTTCCCTCTGTCATCCCTAAAGAAACACAGCCACCAATTCATTCGACTGTGCACGTGCACAACCCACAGCGACGTCTCCGACCATATCTACATCGACGAGTACGACGAACATCACCCCCAACTCCGATCCCAACCACCAGCTCCCTTGCAACACCTCTCGAACTCAAATTCGAGTAATTCGAAACCTGGGAACAAACTCACAACCAAACACAAAAGCCTGTCACTGCCTCGACTTCGCAGCCCCGTCCACCATAATTCCTCCAACTCCGGTCACGACTTCGACTATGGCCTAGCTACCCTCGCCCAAAACCCGAAGACACTCGATCAACCCACTTGGTCGCGGCGATCGTTTCTTTAAACCCAGTGAAAACTAGGGTTATAAAATAGATTTCGCCACCGCTCTCTTCACCATGATTTCTAACACCATCCATGATTTTTCTCGGCAACCTCTAACACTTCTCTACTACTAGAAAGAAACTCGAGTCTCCACAATACAGTGAATACCAGATTTTGCTTGAAATTCATTTTTAGTTCAATATCAAACTGCCACTTCCACTCATTTTTAAAAATTCTAATTCTTGGTTTAAAAATCAAGTTTTAGTTGATGCTTTCAATTTATTAAACTGAATTTCAAAATTAACATGTTAGGATTTTGACAAAAATCATTATGTACTGATGTATCTTATGTTTCTAGTGACAACCTCTAGTATTTAACTCCTTAAAACTTTAAAGATTACTTGAGATATTTAACAAGTTCATTTTTTTCATAAATTTCATTTCCCCCAGATCCTTATTTAAATTATGAACATCTAAATAGAAGGTTTGTACCTGGAAAAAATCAAACAAAACAGGCAAAACAAAGAAACAGTATATACACAGATATCATTCCCATCAAATATCTACTTGTAATAACATGAAAATCTTATTTAACTCAACCATAAATCATGCAACCATATTTAGATTTTAGTTTATAAAAGGTTACTCACCAATTTTTATGAAGCAGAACAGAGCATTCATTTTGCAAACAACTTGAACTTGAAAACTGAAATATGTTTCCCACTTTAAATCTTCCTGCCCATCCTTTGCTTTTGTTTAGTTGCTTGGTATTTTGTTGAAGCTTGTTTTGAGATTAAAAAATGGAGTTTCATTTTGTATTTTCTTTGCTCGAACTAGACATGGAAATGATAAAAGCAGAGTTGTTTTCCAGGCTTTGTACAAAACAGTTTACAGGGTTCTACATTTTCTTTTATTTAAAATGGTCAGAGATATTTTGTGAAGTATGGAGGCTGAAAAGAAATTTATGCAACTCGAACCGGATTTGTTGGCTGCAAAGAAATGGAGCATTAATTGTTATTGTACTTGATGTTCTTACTTTATACTTATCTCATACTTGCCTGTGACTTATATTGCAAGCTACAAATATATTTATACTTTGCTTTGATCTTTCTATTTTGTTGCCAGGCCTGCATGCATCTTGTACAATTTTTCTTTGTTATTTACTTAGTTTATTTCTTAAGCTATTTCATCTGTCCAGATTTTGCTTCAGCCTGCATACTTTAATTATAGCTACACCACTGGTTCTACACATTTCTATTTCTATGTGAAAATACTTTGTTATTCTACTTTGCTTATTTTTTTTTGCCTTTAGTCTGCATGTATATCTTCGAACAGATTTTATTAGGGGCTGGCTTATCATTCTCGAATTGTTTCACTTTGACTTTGATTCTTTTGGCTATGCGATATATATTACAGAGTTGAAAATAAAATGTAATGGGTGTTGTTTCTAATATATTGTTTTGTTATATTCACCTTATTGTTTGATTGTATCCACTATGTTATTGTTTTATTGTCATACTATTTGTTTATAAATTATGGAGGATGTTTATCTTGTTATGTTTACTTGTTTGTGCACATTTCTAGCTTAACAAAGAATGGTAATTGAATGTTGTTTGTTTGTTTAGTGTATATTTATTTTATAATCTACGAATTATCAATTTACTTGTTATCCAATTACGTTGTTTGTTTATTTAGCGTTCGCTTATTTCTTTACAAACGATAAAATTTACTGATGTATGTTTTGTACCCGTATTATTGTTAGCTCGTTATTTTAACATGTATATTTATATTTACTAATATTATAAAGGCTCATTTATAAATTTTAAAATAATTTAAACAAAAGAATTTACCACTTCTATTTATTCAAAATCTATTTATAAAAGTATCATATCAATTTAAAATAATTTACAAAGAATTTATTTCCATAAAAAATAAAACTCATTATCAAATAAAATGATTTTATAAAAGAAATTATTACTATATAAATAAATTACTTATTTTATCAATCTATATTCAAAAAGAAAAATAAAACTTTTAAAACAGATCTCATCTATTTACAGTATATACAGATATATATAGATTATAACAGAAAACAATTTATCAGTTTTTAAAATATAAATTATCAGTCAAATATTTATTTAAAAGAAAATTATCGAATCAATTCAAATTTTATTAACAATTATTGTCAAATCAATTTAATTTTAATCACAGATTATTAAATTGATATTGCCAAAATTTCCGGGATGTCACAATTTGAACTGAAATCAAATGCCAGGTTTCTTCATCCTTTTGTTACAAAATTTTATTAAAAATAAAAGAAAAGAAAAATGCCACTTGTTGATTTATAAATTGGACAAATGTCCATGTACATCCATTTAGCTTACAAGTGTCTTTAATCATGTTAATATGTTTACACATATTACTTAAGTGTTTTTAAATAAATTTTATTTAATTTAAATGTAAATATAAACTTACTTTTTAAGTTACTTAATTAATAAATGTTAGTTTACCTTTAAAATAATATATGTTAAAACTAATTATAAATATAAATAAATTCCTTATACATGTATTTTAAAATCTAGAACATTTATATAACCATTTAAAATTTAACACTTTAAAGAAAACTAGAATAAAACTTTGATTAAACCCTTTTTTTTTTTAAACTATCATATTTAAAATAAACAATTATCTTATATTTTGAAAACAATTGAATTAAACTTAAATTATCTTTTGAAAAATATTAATTTTAAAACAAAGCTTTAAATCACAATTCATACATATATATTACAAATTTGAAAATTCATCTTTAAAACAAAACAAAAGATATTTCCATTCACAATATATATCAAATATATATATTATAAATAGAATAAGATTTTATTAGCTTTAACAAACAAATCTTATTAATATTGCCAAATTAAGTATTTATTATCCTTTAAAAGATTAAATTACCAATTTTAAATTAAAATTATATAGGATAATTATCAGTCCAATTTAATTATTAATAAAGATTATTAAATTTATATTGCCTAAAACCCGGGATATCACATTCCTCCCCCCTTAAAATAATTTCGTCCCGGAAATTAAAAGCAAAGATAATTTAATAATCCAGCAAAGGTTTCAATCTCAAACAACAAATCATACCTATCATCCAGTTACTAACAACCAAAGCAGCCAATCCATCCAATCAAACAATTCTAACTATCTAGACTAAATTCTAGATAAAATTCCTCGAGTTTCCCCAAGTATATATATATACCGGGATACTTGCTCTACAAACAATCTAAACAACTAAGCTAAAGATCTCCTACTCATCTAGATCTACAGAACTAAACAGAATATCAGACTACAGACGAGTCTGACTCAACAATCAAACCTCCTAGAACTGCAGATTCCAAACCAAAGATAGATCAAACACGTACTCCCTCAGAGATACGTAAAACACAATGAATTCCAGTTATCCAAACTGACAATTCAACCAAGTAGACCAATTTCTTATCCAAATCAGAACACAGACGAGATCCAAACATAACTCTACTTCACAACTATCAGTAGATTCCAAACTTACTTCTCCCATCCAGAGATACACTCCAAACTGCTTTCGCTGCTCAATTCTGATATGAGGTAGAACACAAGCACAGACTGGACAACTCATTCCAGAAATAAGGTTCACTGATCCATAAAGAAAACTCAGATACTCCAGCAAAACTTGAGCTGCTTCACCAACTCCATCTCTAGGAAACATCCTTCCACTAGACTGAACCACCGGTATCACTCCTGGAATCCAAGTTGATAAGAAAACTCAACCTTCAGATGCGGACAAACTTCTGACTTCTCTGAAGACATCCAGAAAAATTCTGACAACCCAAGAGAACACTCAGACAATCGCAAGTCACTTTTGCGATCAACCCATCCTAATTCCAAAGAAAACTGTCCTCTCTTTACTAATCGGAACAGCTTACATTTATTTATCCAATCCATCGAAGAAATGGATCCTCTTTGCTGCTTCTGAACTTCACCTTCAGAAAACTGCTCAGCCAGAAAACTTCCTGCCAATTCAGAACACTCCGAGCTGCACTGCTGCCCTAGATGCCAAAGATTTCCTAACCAAAGCTCTTCGAGAAACTCGGACCCGAACAAAACAGAAACACCATGCTGAACTCAGCCACAACACCGAAGCAGACACACTTCATTAACTTGTTCCAAAGAAAACATCTTCAGGAACATCCATCGTCACTGTATCTCATCATACAGCTACTATTACCTGAGGTATCAAGGTACCATCACTCGCTTCTGCCTCATCGACAGATCCAACTCTACTCATCCAAACTTCAGAGATAAACTCCGAACCATTACAGTTTCCTTCGGAGATCGATGAAATCTTTCACCACAGCAAAGCTTACTCGAGACAGTATTAGGTTTACAGTCTCGACAAATACACTTCCAACCTCAACACTCAGACTCCTAATCCTAGATGATAAATTATTATCATCCCAACCAATCATTATAAATACCATATACATTTAAAAATGATATTTTTTTATATAGAAATTATATCTGGGTAAAATTATTTCATCTACCTTTTTAAAACAATATTGTGTCCGTTGGCCTGGTCAAGTGTTTAGAGATCCCTATCAATAACGTTAGCTACTCGTATTGACCAGAATCCATATACCACTCAACCGATCAATTAACACAATATAAAACCATTTTATATAACTAACAAATACGCGCTCTCGTATATATATACTCAGACTCAACAGGTTGCTACAGATCCTATCTCTAATGAACAATCCTTCCGAACCTAGGTATTCACTCAACCTAGTGTTCTGATATTCACTTAACCAAAAGCTTAGGCATTCGCTCAACCTATGCTTTGATACCATATGTAACGACCCGACTTTCTATGCCCAGAAAGTCGCATCATTATGAAGAAAGAAAGGGGTAGAAAATAGAAAAGAAGAGAAGAAAGAAAGAAACAACAACAACGATCTCACAGTGGAACGAATAAATTATATTAATAACATAAACTATTACATAGTATACAACACTTATCAGAGTTTACACAACTATACAACACATACTAGACAGTTATAAACATCTGTCTAGATATTACAACTCAAATACAATACAAGACTCTAACACAGATATCAACACAGCGGAATACTATATCTACGAACGCCGAAGCCTCCTGCTCCATTGCTCCTCCAAAATATTCGTCAAAGCTAAACCTGAATCCCTTGGCTACTCGTAAAAATTTGAGTACCCAAGAGTTTATAAAACAGAAATAAACACTTGGGTCAGACATGGGTCTGGTGTGAGTAAACGGGTTAAAATTGTTTAACTTCAAAACCTTTTGAAAACAAAGGTATCACGTAAGACTTCCCACACATAAACATGGAAAAGTTTTTACCTTACGCTAACCAAAACATTTGATAGGAAATCCAGTTATATTATAATAGGGTCTAGGGTTTTCAAGTAAAATACAGAAATAGCTGAAATGCTTACATCTCACATTCCAACATAGTTGGGCACAACTAATACGTACGGCACTTATTGGAGTTTGGATTCCATACAATGGCAGGGCTACTGGGTACCGCCCGTCACAGTACGTGGCCTAGATCACCGTACCGAGGATCACTCCCAATCCCCTGCAACACAAGGCCGGAACATCCCTTACTGGATAATTCCCGCACAAGATACCTCACGGTTGTCATGACCAACCGCACACACTAAGTCGAAAATAGAAAGGGACATCTAGACAGAGGTCATCTTGTCCTACTTGGGTGCTACCCACTAACCTTGCTGCACCTCCCCTGTTTTAGCCATTCCCGGTTTGTGAGGCTTGAGGTCACGATTACCTTTAATCAGAACATATCACTTAGAATGCTCATCGTCCGCCTGACGATGTGCTGAAAGCATTCAATCCATATAAGTTCGTTCCGGGTTCGAACGAAACCGAAGGCATTATCTCGTTACACTCGTTTTGGAATCACCCTCAGAGTTAACGACAATAACCCTTGCACTCTAAATCTTCATCTTCACTTGAGATTCACGACCTATCGTTAATTTTGGATCGATGTGGTATTCGGGTCTCCAGACCTGGAATACCGGTATACGGAAACCCGATCCCGGTCTCATCGAAATCCAAAACGTATCTTTTAAGGCCAAGTTGTTTAAAGGTTTAAACATTTAAACTTATATTCTGAATGATATAAACAGATAGATAAATAACATTATCACAATAGATAATTCATATCAACATTAATCTCACAAAGCAGCATATCACATATATCAGAGATATCCAAATCATCCAATATCAACCAATCATCCAATATCAGTCATCCAATATTAATCAATTATCTAAAACAGAATTGATTAACTCTAAATCAATTTAATTAACCTTTAATTAAATTAATACTATTCTTTAATTACTTGGATTATCTTAATCCTGCTTATTAACATTAATTAATTCCAAATTAATTAATTAATCATCTCTTAATGATCTTCCTTAATTAATCTTCCTTGATTAATTATACTTAATTACATTCAAGTAATTATCCTTAATCATATACAGTAATTAACCTTTAATTACTATCATTAATTACAATAATTAATGAACCTTCTTTAATTAATTAACTATAATTAATTACATTAAAACTTCATTAATTATAATCAATTAATCATACTTTAATTAATTACTTTTATTAATCAATCTTGATAAATTTTATTAATTATATTAATTAATGATTCCCTAATTACTTCATTAATTAATTACCTTCTAGTTAATTAAATAATTAATCTTTAATTAACTACATTCATTAATTAACCTTAAGTAATTAACGATCTTTTAATTACTTATCTTAATTAATTACTTCTTAATTAATTATATTAACCTTGATTAATTAATCTAATTAATTAATCTTTAAGTAATTATTTATCAATTTTATTAACAAATAATTCCTAATTAATTACTTTTTAATTAACTACCCTTAGTAATTAATCTTAAATTAAACACATTTAATTAATCACATTAATTAATTAACTAAAATAATTAAGAAATTAACTCTTAATTACTTACATAAGTAATTATCTTCTAATTACTTCATTAAATGATCTCTTTTAACTAATTACCTTAACAAGTAATTAATTCCATCATTAAATAATTCTAAATTCATTAATAAATTAATTACTTTATAATTAATTAACTTTAAAACAATTTTTAATCAATTATTTAATCAAGTGATTATCCATTAATCACTTCCATTTAATTACTCCCATGAGTAATTTCCACTAATTACTTCCATAAGTAATTACCTTCTTAATTACATTCAATTTTTAACCATTTATTACTTCATTAAGTAATTATACTTAATTAATCCATAATTAAGTGATTATTTAAAATTAAATAAACAATTTAAAGTTAATTTAAACAATTAATTAATTAACATTCTATATTTAAAAATCCTAAATTAATTATGAAAACATTATTCTTAATTAAACTTTACTTATTAACAAATCATATTTAAATTAAGTATTCTTAAATTTATATCAATACTAATTTAACCTTATTATCCTCATAAATAAATTATTTGAATTATTTAAATCTTATTATTCAAAACAAATTATTAAACTTGATTTACAAAATCATAATAATAACCTTATTTGGAGATAAAGTATTTATAAATCATTTTCAGATTTAAAACTTCAAATTTATCAAGTTTAAACTAATTTATTTTCAATATAAATTGAAAATTTGTTATTAAAACATTATTCCAAACTTTAACTTAAAACTTTGATTTAAGTTTGCTTTAAAAACTCAAACCGGTTATTTAAATAAGACAACCCGAGCAACTCACTTAAATTTTCCGAGCCAACCCCTCTAAAACCCCGAGTCACTCTCAAGTAAAACCACACACGTCTCCGCTTCGAGTTTTCCACGCGAGCAACACGAGAGCATTCCGAGTTTTCCCCTTCTTCCCCAAAGCCCTCTATTTCCAGATAACCCAAAATGTTCACGTGCACGTGGTGCACTTGCACCATCGTCTCCGACCATCGTAGATCACCGCGACGATCCCCACCGATTCCACGAACCCACGCGATCACTATTCCACACCCAGATCGACCATACCACCTCGATATCAAAATCGAACCCAACGACCAAAACTGGAACCCACATCGATCGGAAACCCCCCCCCATTGTCGACGAACTCCACCTCGAGAAGCCTCGCCATTCACATCGTAGCTCCGCCTCGATCTCCTGCGTCTCCAGTAATCCATGCGATCGACTCCGATCAACCATAGCCATCGTGAGAGCCCTTTAAACATCATCGTTCCACACTTCCTCTAGAACCCTAGTTCATCGTCCTCCGACCACCACAGTTCTCTAAAAATTACCTCACTATTTTTCCTATGATCATCAACTCATCGGCCACCTCCATGCCAAAATTCGACAAACATTACCACTCCGATTACCAGAAATCGGCAGAGAACAATTTCCCGTTCAACTCAAACCTTTTCAATAATTGTTTACTTAAAAATTATGAAACCAATATCAAAATTCATTATTTTCTAATTCGAATCCGATTGTGAAATCAAATCATGAAATTATGAACATTGATTTTTCGACTTGAATTCATCCTTACTGACATTCCTACTTTCCAGCCCTCCTGTTCATTTATTCTACTCAATAATATTTTTAAAAATGATATTATAATGGTACAAACATATCTTCTTTACAAATTATAGCTTGAATTCAATTAGATGGGAAGATATGAAATTTTTGTGTGAAAATCTTGGGTCTGCCATTAAACAGAGAAGTATATACAGGCATGCATGTTTAAATATCTACATATTCATCTACATACAAACATATTTTCATCATGCAAACAATTTTCACAAGATCATTACAAATATTTATCACAAACATCAGATTTAAACAGATTCAAGTCTTTAATAGGGAAGTTTGCTCATCTTAAAAATAACAGAGAACAGGTATACAATAATATTTATCAGACATATCAAACCTATTAGCAGATTTTAAACTGTTTTTAAAATTAGATTTACTCACTATTTGAATTCCAGAGACCAAAACAGAGCATGTTCCAGGCTTTGAATATCTGAATTGTTTTAAATTTCTTGCTGTTGAAATTTGAATACTTGCATGCTTGTTAATAGTTGAAATCTGGAACCTTGTTTAGTTGAAGTTGAATTAGAAACTGCTACTTGAGTTGCTAGCTTGCTTGATCTCAGGTTGAAGATGAAATCAGGCTATTTTACTTTCTTTTGTTTTCAGTTTTTTAGTTTATAAGAAGAAAAGAATAGAGACAGTAAAAAATGTTTTGAACGATTTGAACTGAAATCAAATGCCAGGTTTCTTCATCCTTTTGTTACAAAATTTTATTAAAAATAAAAGAAAAGAAAAATGCCACTTGTTGATTTATAAATTGGACAAATGTCCATGTACATACATTTAGCTTACAAGTGTCTTTAATCATGTTAATATGTTTACACATATTACTTAAGTGTTTTTAAATAAATTTTATTTAATTTAAATGTAAATATAAACTTACTTTTTAAGTTACTTAATTAATAAATGTTAGTTTACCTTTAAAAGAATATATGTTAAAACTAATTATAAATATAAATAAATTCCTTATACATGTATTTTAAAATCTAGAACATTTATATAACCATTTAAAATTTAACACTTTAAAGAAAACTAGAATAAAACTTTGATTAAACCCTTTTTTTTTAAACTATCATATTTAAAATAAACAATTATCTTATATTTTGAAAACAATTGAATTAAACTTAAATTATCTTTTGAAAAATATTAATTTTAAAACAAAGCTTTAAATCACAATTCATACATATATATTACAAATTTGAAAATTCATCTTTAAAACAAAACAAAAGATATTTCCATTCACAATATATATCAAATATATATATTATAAATAGAATAAGATTTTATTAGCTTTAACAAACAAATCTTATTAATATTGCCAAATTAAGTATTTATTATCCTTTAAAAGATTAAATTACCAATTTTAAATTAAAATTATATAGGATAATTATCAGTCCAATTTAATTATTAATAAAGATTATTAAATTTATATTGCCTAAAACCCGGGATATCACAAACCCATATACCGCGATAATTCCGTACTGGAGCGGAATTGGTATTGTGCTAACATCTTTGGATGCAGGGAAACAGGTTGGAGGGATCCAACTGGACCCCTCACATTGATTGAATTTATTTCTATTGTGATATGAATCTGTGAATGATTATAGTGATGCTATTAATCATATTGATATCTGGAAATTGTTTGAAAGCTAAAATTTAGCTGAATGGATGTTTTGACATCATTGGATTCCAAAGATAAACGAAATTGAATTTTTGAAATTCAAGTAGAAAATTTCTAAGTGAATCAATTTTTGAAATTGAATAAATTTCGAAGAAAAGAATTTTAAAGTATAAAAAGTTAATTTTTATAATCTTATCGAATTAATTCCAGAATCAAGTGAAAATGTTAAATAAATGGATTTCGTAAAATAGTGATTTTTAATTGAAGAATTTAGTTAAAAATTGGATTTTTAAATAGATTGAAAGAAACGATTGAAATTTATTTCCTTAAAAAATAAATTTATTTAAAAGGAGATAAGTTGGAAATCCAATTAGAAATTTAATTGGTAAATTGAAATGATCTGGGAAATCAATGTAAAATGATTTCAATTTGAAGAATCCATTTAAAAACAGGATATTGAATAATTTGAAAAGAATAAGGAATTTATTTTAGTAGTGAAAATAAATTTAGAAATCAATTTGTAATTGATTTGGAATTGAAGTAGAATTAGAAATAAATTTGAAATTCGATTTTAGATTTAAAAGTGAATATTTGGAAAATGAATCCAATTGAAATAAGGGAATGTGAATTTAAAGTGGAAATGATGTTAAAATGATTTATAAAGGGATAAAATTTACAGTTGTAAAGTTTTAAAAGAACGATTTTTGAAAATAAATGAATTATAAGTATTTAACTTATAATATGGATTGTGGTATTAAAAAAAAAAATTTGAATTGTGAATTGAATTGGTAAATAAAGAAGATTTATAAATTGAAGTTTTTATAAATAGAAATAGAATTTATAAACGTTGTTTTATAAATTCGAAATCGATTGAATTTGATAAGTTAAATATAGGAGATTATCAAAGAAGATATATTCGCGATTTTGGATAGCGAATTATTATTGAAATAAAACGTGTAGAAAATAGTGAAATGTAATTAGTAAAGTATATTCACGATTTTGGACAGTGAATATATTGTTAAGTAAAATGGATATGGTTTTGGAAAAGTGATATTTGAAATGAAGTAAATCGTTTTAAAAGATGTTTTAAAACGTGTGAACTATCGAAATCATAGATTTCAACATTTATTGTTGAAATAGACGTTTTCGAGAAATATAAGGAAATGATGGACTATAACAGTGTTGTTATAGTAAATGATTTTCGAAAGAAAATGTTTTATGTAGTATTGGGATTTATATACATCTATCTTAAAATCCGAATCCCTATACTAGTGATTTCGAGTCGTCGTAACGATGTTTTACGCAACATTCGTTTTGACTCAAATAGATGTTAAAAGAATGTTTTCCTTAAAGAATGAATATATACTTAATATTGTTTTAAGTATATTGAATATTTTCAAATGTTGAAAATAAATGATTTGGGAATTACTTATTTTTTAATAAGTATGGAAATGCTTTTCCAATATGAAATGAACTGTTTTGAGATTTTATCTTTTAAAGATAAATTGAAATGTGGAAGTTGATTTGAAATTGTTTTCAAATGATTAAAGTGTGGAAATAATATATCTAGTAAAGATATTTTTGAAGATGAAATAATTTGGAAAATTATTTGGAATCTGATGATGTTGCGCATCTTTATTGATAGTTAAATAACCGACTATCAATAATTACCTTGAGTAGGTATTTGTTGTGAATTGGATGAATTTGAATGCCACACTTATTTTTGAATAAACGCTCACTATTCGGGTTAGCCGGGAAAGGACCATGGGGTCGTATAACCCATTCCGAATATGTGATACGTCGTTATGAATTGCATTCGAAGACCGGTGTTGAAGACCGGATATTTTTGAAAACGGAAGGATTACCGTCGAGTTACTATACATCGGCTGATCTCCGGTTTAGAGGTTTTATCACCCTTAGTGACGGGAAATCCGGACGTGATTAGAAATTTATCCGGATATGCAAGGGCTTCGTGAGAAGTGCCTTCGGTTCTGTTCGATCCCGGAACAGACTTGTATGGATTGTGTGTCTGACGTTACAATTTGAGATATAGAGCTGATTTCTTTCAAATACATTTCTGTTGGTGGCGGAGAATTTATTCTCTTAGCTTAACACCCTTCTCTGAGACGTACAAGCTCAGAGGTTATGTAGTTGAAATTTATCAGCGATATATCCCAATTTGGTAACGTGGCATTCTGAGTGTTGCTGTGAAATGATCAGTGTTTGATCATTTGCGATATGATCATTTGTTTGATCTTATATCTTTGTGATCATAGGTTGATCATTTTGTTTGACCCGAAGCAGGGCTTTTTGAGAAAGCGTAGCTTTGTGGACGAGACTTCGTCGAGCCTCACACCCCGGAAATGGTCGAAACAGGAAGAATGCGGCAAGGTTCTAGGGAGTAACGCCCCTTAGTGTATGTCATTCCTTCTGGATAAAGGTGGTATCATGGTATGGAGCCCAGATACTTAACCTCTGTGGTTACTGCATTATTATTATCTATGTGGTTTGTTGCGAATCGAGGATCCTCGGGAAGATCGATGACGATCGGGGGATGGCATACACGTGTCAATAGTTACCTATTTTTGCAGAGGTAACCCGGCCTTGTGTTGGCAGAGATCCGGTTAGGTTCTCGGGTCGTCTATTCCAGGGACGTACCCATCGTGGATAGGAAGTTCCTTAGCCTGACCATTTGTTGGAAATCCAAAGAAACAATACGAGCCTTTACGATTTCAATTGTATAACCTGTCTCCTCAGGAGGCAGCTATAGCAGGCATAATATAATGGTACCTATGCTGGCTAAGATTTATATTATACTTTCGAAATCTTTTCCACTATGCACTAATAATAATATCAAAAAGAATTTGATTTTGCGTAGTAAGCATCTTTGACTATCATAAGAAGAAATCTCCTCCAAGTCTGCGTTTGCATTGTGTGTGTGGTGGGAGGTCTTATGATAGTTTCATTCCAAAAGCATTTCGAATTGACTTAAAAAATATTTTGTTGTTATAAAGAATAACTGTTTTACGATCTCACACCAGTCACCATGACTGACTCGGAGTTTATTGTTTCCCTTCTAAACTCTGGGTGCCCACAAATTTCCACACGGGCAGCCTAGAGTTATGTTATCAGGATATTCTGGAGCTTTGGAGATAAGCTGGAGGACGAGACGTAGTATTTGTATCTTATAGTATTTATTCCGCTGTGTATTCTGTATGAGGACAAGTTATATAACTGTCCATTGTTGTATTGAGTTGTATATTGACTCTGTTGATGTATGTATAAAACTGATATAGTTCTTTGTTTTAAAAGACTAGTGTTATCTATTATATATTGTTCCGCTGCGATATGTGAGATTCTGATATTGTTTTCTGTTCTGAAAGTTGTTCTGTTCTTCTTCTACCTTTTTCTTCTTCTTAAACCATCACTATTGGAGTTTCCGGCACTTGATTTCTCGGCAGTCGATAAAGTGAGTATCGATGTCGAATTTTCGAAAGTCGAAAATTTCGGTATGTGACAAAGTGGTATCAGAGCATATGGTTAAGCGACAACCCTGCTCTGTTGGGTGTTACTCATTAGAGATAGAGTCAGCAGTACTCTAGAATGAGTTTGAGTGTAATAATAGATATGAGCGCGTATTTGTTATTGAATATAAAATTGTTTTGTATTGTGATGATTGGTTTATTGAGTGGTATATGAACCTTCGTCGGCACAGTCTGCGCAACTGGATCGAAGGGGTTTCTAAACACTTGAATAGAACAATTCGGCGCAGTATTGTTTTGAATAGGGTAAATGAGATAATTTTGCCCAAAACTATTTTTTTATAGAAAAGAAATGATTTTCTGTAAATTATTACAGTATATGGTTGCATGGATGTGAGGAAAGTGACAACATTGAATTATTATCATTATTATATGAAATTGAATAAGAAATTGAAATCATAACTCCAAAGTTAAGAAATAAATTCATATACGAATGGAATTTGTAAATTGTAATTTAAAACGGAATTCCAGAGAAGTATTTGGAAATGTTTTGAAAAGAATTTGAAAATTTTGGAGATTTGGAAAGTGAAATCATTTTTGATTTGAAAATTAATTTCAAAGGTTTTGAAAGTATTTTAGAAAGATGAAAGCTCTAAACTCTTTTAGGTCGCTGGAAAATAACTTCGATGATGACCGCGGCATCATTGGTGTTCATTTTCGGGTTTCCAAAAGAGAAATTGCTGCCAAATTGTTTTAAATGAAAGTTGTTTGGGAAATTGAGTTTTGTTTTGAAAATTCAAAAGATAAATTTGAATTGTTTTCAAAATGGTTTTGAAAGGTTGAAAAGACTCTGGAATACTTTATAAGAATATTTATGGAATATTATTGAATTGATAACTTATACAAATAGAAATTGTTAATGTAAAATATGAAAATGTGATTGGAATTAAAGTTCATTAACAAATGAAATCTATAAATGTGAATTGAAAGTATAAGGAAATAAATTCATATATGAATAAAAATTATGAATATGAATTGTAAATATGATTTACAAATGAAAATAGAATTCAAAAAGGATAATTGAAGATAAAATTCATAATGGAATGAAATTGTGAATATGAATTTATAATTGAAAATAGAATTCTAATGGAATGAAATTAGTAAATGAAACTAATCAAAAATAGTGCAGTTGAATGAAAGATAGTTGATAAACATTCAATATTCAGAATAGAAGATAAAATTGAATTCAAATAGAATTGAAATTGTAAACTGAATCCAAATTAGATTGGAATTGTGAATTGAATTCAAATGAATTTGAAAGGTAAAATTGAATGATAATGAATATGTAACTTCAATAGTGAAGTAAAGATGATATAAGCAGTTTATATTGAAAATTTTGTAATAGACTTTGCATATTGGTTTAAATGTTATAACTACATATTATGGCTAGTAGGATATACAGGTATAAAGGAATTGGAAAATTTATTTCAAAGATGAATTTGAATTGCTCGAAAAAGGTATGTATTTAAATTTGAATATGAGATTTGATGACTTATTTGTCTAGTCGCTTGGCTTTTTCTTTTTCTTTTTGAAATCTGAGAGTCCGTAGGGACGTTTTGTAGTCGTGCCGTATTAGCCGCGCAAAGGAGACGCTGGCGAAATTTTTCGAAAATTTCGGGTGTTAGAAAATTTTTGAGAAAATTTTGAAAGTTTAAATTTGAATTTGAAATTTAAATTTGAATTGTTAAGCAAACAATGTTGTTTTGAAACTTAGAATTGAAGTTGGAAAAATTTTAGTTGAATGATAACGAATCTTTAGTAGAAAGATTTGTTTTGAAAATTGATAAAACTATTGAATGTTGAAAAATAGTAGACGAGTTAAGGACATTTTTTCCTAACTTGTAATTTCGAGGAGGAAATTCTTTTAAGGGGGGAAGTCTGTAACGACCCAGAATTTTGACCAAATTAAATTGAGAATATTTAATTAATTTTAAATATTTGAACGATGATTTAATTTGAATCCCGAATATAACTTGGAATTTGGCGATTAAATTTTATAATTTAATCTATTATAAGTTGAATAAAAATTTGAATCTTCAGTTTTAAGCCGAAGAAAAATATTTCAAAAGCTTTTAAAATTCGTATTGATAACACTGAAGATAACAGAAGCTTCAGAATCTAATTTCAAAGTGTTTCGTTCAGTTTTGAAATTTAATCGTTTAAATTGAATTTAAAAATAGCCGTCCGAGGCGTAGTCTCGGAATTCGACGAAACCAGTTCCATTGGGTCCGGATTGTTGTATTATTGCCGGATTTCAATTTTGGTAATTTTCGGGGTTGTTGTGTGACCATACGATAGTTAAACGCGTTGGAATTTAAATGGAATTCAATTTAAATTTAAAATTTAAATTTATATTTATTTAACATCACACGTTTTCTTTCCTTCGATTCAGCCTTTATACACGCCGAGAATCACGAAATAAATCGTGCCCACCATCTCCTTTCATTTTCAAATACTCCCTTCCCAGTTCAAAAACAATTCAATCGAAAGCAAAATTAAAATAAAAAAAGATGGTAGCCGAGTTTCTCCTCACGAAAAAAATCAAAATCAGGGATCGTGGCGACAAGGCTCGAGTTCGAGCAACAATGGCGGGGAGGCTCGCGACTCTCGTTCGCGTGCGACTGGCGACGTGGTTCAAGAGTGAGGCTGTGAGGGGGAATAGGGCTCGACATCGGCTTCTGGGGTTTTCCGATTGTAGGCGTCTTCGCTGGTGGAGTGACAAGGGAAGGCGACTCGCGAAGGGGCGGCAAGCAGTCAAATCGCGACGTGGTGATAGTCGCGAGTCGTTCGTGGTCTTCTTCGTGAGGCGGCAGGCGCGATTGGTTGTAGGAGGAGGCTGGGGCATAGCTTCGTACGGCAAGCGATTTGAGTCGTGAAGTCGAGCGGTTTGGTGCGAGCGAGGTCGAGCAGAAATAGCGGAGGCGTCGCGCGAGTTCGAGGCACAGAGGGTTGGTCGGAGTCTCGACTTCTGGGAAGGTCGATGTGAGTTTTCTGGCCAAGCACGATCTCGGGTTTAAGTTGAAGACACAATAAGGTATAAAGCAATTTAAATTCTTCAATTTAAAATTTTTGTAATGTATATAAAATGTTTATACAAAACAGTAAAGGTTATGAAAAAAAGGGGATTTTAGTAGTCAGAGAAATAATGCAGGTTATATATATATATGTATATGGCTTCATTTAAAAACATATATAGATAAACAGATTTTTGTTTTAAGTATATGTGTAAATGAAATTTTAGTTCACAAGAAAAGGGAATTTGTTTAAAAGTTGGTTTTTGGTTTAAAATTTAAATCGTTTAAACTGAACTAATTTTTTAGATGAATTAAAATTTTAAAATGGCAATTAATTTGTTTATTTACCAATTTAATTATTTTGAGTGTTAAAAGATTTCAAAGGAAAATATTAGTTCAAATTATTTTATTAAGAATAAATTATTAGTTTAAACCCAAATCGTTAGCCAAATTTAAATAAATTTATTAAATGGAAATTTAGTTTAAATTTAATCTTTAGTTAAATCAAATTATTAAAGACAAAATTGGGTTAAACAAAAACTATCAGTTAATTAAACTATTAAACGGTAATTGGTTATTCGATTGATGTGAATATTAATAAATTGTATAATTATTTATACAAGGTTAAAATCGAGAAAACAAAACTGAAATGGAAAATGGATGCAAATTAAAAGCTAAGGTGAGATCTTCTCACTCAGATTTATAATTGAATTGCAGTTATTGATTGTGTTGATTGCTATTGAATGTGCTATTAGATATAATAGGATATATCTATATATATAGCAATATATACATATTGGCATATGTATATATTGGATTGATTGATTTCCCGCCTCGTATAGCGGATGAGACCCTATTGCGCCGTTAATAAGCGGATTTTTATAAAACCCATATACCGCGATAATTCCGTACTGGAGCGGAATTGGTATTGTGCTAACATCTTTGGATGCAGGGAAACAGGTTGGAGGGATCCAACTGGACCCCTCACATTGATTGAATTTATTTCTATTGTGATATGAATCTGTGAATGATTATAGTGATGCTATTAATCATATTGATATCTGGAAATTGTTTGAAAGCTAAAATTTAGCTGAATGGATGTTTTGACATCATTGGATTCCAAAGATAAACGAAATTGAATTTTTGAAATTCAAGTAGAAAATTTCTAAGTGAATCAATTTTTGAAATTGAATAAATTTCGAAGAAAAGAATTTTAAAGTATAAAAAGTTAATTTTTATAATCTTATCGAATTAATTCCAGAATCAAGTGAAAATGTTAAATAAATGGATTTCGTAAAATAGTGATTTTTAATTGAAGAATTTAGTTAAAAATTGGATTTTTAAATAGATTGAAAGAAACGATTGAAATTTATTTCCTTAAAAAAGGAATTTATTTAAAAGGAGATAAGTTGGAAATCCAATTAGAAATTTAATTGGTAAATTGAAATGATCTGGGAAATCAATGTAAAATGATTTCAATTTGAAGAATCCATTTAAAAACAGGATATTGAATAATTTGAAAAGAATAAGGAATTTATTTTAGTAGTGAAAATAAATTTAGAAATCAATTTGTAATTGATTTGGAATTGAAGTAGAATTAGAAATAAATTTGAAATTCGATTTTAGATTTAAAAGTGAATATTTGGAAAATGAATCCAATTGAAATAAGGGAATGTGAATTTAAAGTGGAAATGATGTTAAAATGATTTATAAAGGGATAAACTTTACAGTTGTAAAGTTTTAAAAGAACGATTTTTGAAAATAAATGAATTATAAGTATTTAACTTATAATATGGATTGTGGTATTAAAAAAAATTTTGAATTGTGAATTGAATTGGTAAATAAAGAAGATTTATAAATTGAAGTTTTTATAAATAGAAATAGAATTTATAAACGTTGTTTTATAAATTCGAAATCGATTGAATTTGATAAGTTAAATATAGGAGATTATCAAAGAAGATATATTCGCGATTTTGGATAGCGAATTATTATTGAAATAAAACGTGTAGAAAATAGTGAAATGTAATTAGTAAAGTATATTCACGATTTTGGACAGTGAATATATTGTTAAGTAAAATGGATATGGTTTTGGAAAAGTGATATTTGAAATGAAGTAAATCGTTTTAAAAGATGTTTTAAAACGTGTGAACTATCGAAATCATAGATTTCAACATTTATTGTTGAAATAGACGTTTTCGAGAAATATAAGGAAATGATGGGCTATAACACTGTTGTTATAGTAAATGATTTTCGAAAGAAAATGTTTTATGTAGTATTGGGATTTATATACATCTATCTTAAAATTCGAATCCCTATACTAGTGATTTCGAGTCGTCGTAACGATGTTTTACGCAACATTCGTTTTGACTCAAATAGATGTTAAAAGAATGTTTTCCTTAAAGAATGAATATATACTTAATATTGTTTTAAGTATATTGAATATTTTCAAATGTTGAAAATAAATGATTTGGGAATTACTTATTTTTAAATAAGTATGGAAATGCTTTTCCAATATGAAATGAACTGTTTTGAGATTTTATCTTTTAAAGATAAATTGAAATGTGGAAGTTGATTTGAAATTGTTTTCAAATGATTAAAGTGTGGAAATAATATATCTAGTAAAGATATTTTTGAAGATGAAATAATTTGGAAAATTATTTGGAATCTGATGATGTTGCGCATCTTTATTGATAGTTAAATAACCGACTATCAATAATTACCTTGAGTAGGTATTTGTTGTGAATTGGATGAATTTGAATGCCACACTTATTTTTGAATAAACGCTCACTATTCGGGTTAGCCGGGAAAGGACCATGGGGTCGTATAACCTATTCCGAATATGTGATACGTCGTTATGAATTGCATTCGAAGACCGGTGTTGAAGACCGGATATTTTTGAAAACGGAAGGATTACCGTCGAGTTACTCTACATCGGCTGATCTCCGGTTTAGAGGTTTTATCACCCTTAGTGACGGGAAATCCGGACGTGATTAGAAATTTATCCGGATATGCAAGGGCTTCGTGAGAAGTGCCTTCGGTTCTGTTCGATCCCGGAACAGACTTGTATGGATTGTGTGTCTGACGTTACAATTTGAGATATAGAGCTGATTTCTTTCAAATACATTTCTGTTGGTGGCGGAGAATTTATTCTCTTAGCTTAACACCCTTCTCTGAGACGTACGAGCTCAGAGGTTATGTAGTTGAAATTTATCAGCGATATATCCCAATTTGGTAACGTGGCATTCTGAGTGTTGCTGTGAAATGATCAGTGTTTGATCATTTGCGATATGATCATTTGTTTGATCTTATATCTTTGTGATCATAGGTTGATCATTTTGTTTGACCCGAAGCAGGGCTTTTTGAGAAAGCGTAGCTTTGTGGACGAGACTTCGTCGAGCCTCACACCCCGGAAATGGTCGAAACAGGAAGAATGCGGCAAGGTTCTAGGGAGTAGCGCCCCTTAGTGTATGTCATTCCTTCTGGATAAAGGTGGTATCATGGTATGGAGCCCAGATACTTAACCTCTGTGGTTACTGCATTATTATTATCTATGTGGTTTGTTGCGAATCGGGGATCCTCGGGAAGATCGGTGACGATCGGGGGATGGCATACGCGTGTCAGTAGTTACCTATTTTTGCAGAGGTAACCCGGCCTTGTGTTGGCAGAGATCCGGTTAGGTTCTCGGGTCGTCTATTCCAGGGACGTACCCATCGTGGATAGGAAGTTCCTTAGCCTGACCATTTGTTGGAAATCCAAAGAAACAATACGAGCCTTTACGATTTCAATTGTATAACCTGTCTCCTCAGGAGGCAGCTATAGCAGGCATAATATAATGGTACCTATGCTGGCTAAGATTTATATTATACTTTCGAAATGTTTTCCACTATGCACTAATAATAATATCAAAAAGAATTTGATTTTGCGTAGTAAGCATCTTTGACTATCATAAGAAGAAATCTCCTCCAAGTCTGCGTTTGCATTGTGTGTGTGGTGGGAGGTCTTTTGATAGTTTCATTTTCCAAAAGCATTTCGAATTGACTTAAAAAATATTTTGTTGTTATAAAGAATAACTGTTTTACGATCTCACACCAGTCACCATGACTGACTCGGAGTTTATTGTTTCCCTTCTAAACTCTGGGTGCCCACAAATTTCCACACGGGCAGCCTAGAGTTATGTTATCAGGATATTCTGGAGCTTTGGAGATAAGCTGGAGGACGAGACGTAGTATTTGTATCTTATAGTATTTATTCCGCTGTGTATTCTGTATGAGGACAAGTTATATAACTGTCCATTGTTGTATTGAGTTGTATATTGACTCTGTTGATGTATGTATAAAACTGATATAGTTCTTTGTTTTAAAAGACTAGTGTTATCTATTATATATTGTTCCGCTGCGATATGTGAGATTCTGATATTGTTTTCTGTTCTGAAAGTTGTTATGTTCTTCTTCTACCTTTTTCTTCTTCTTAAACCATCACTATTGGAATTTCCGGCACTCGATTTCTCGGCAGTCGATAAAGTGAGTATCGATGTTGAATTTTCGAAAGTCGAAAATTTCGGTATGTGACATGTATACTTCCCTTTGTGTTACAGGAGATGATCCTGTTATGGTGGTAGAAGTGGCCGCCTCAAGTAGTAACAGATCTGTGAGTGGAACAATTATGCTTCAAAGACTTCTTCATCCAATGAATGCCATTGTAGTGAAGTTGTCTCCCATAAGGAAAGTTAGTAATGATTTTCCCACTCTGTTATAAAGTTTCTAATCTCTCTTTATAATTATCTGTTTGTCAGATGTTCTGATTTGAATTATTTGAATACATGCCTTGATTTTTATGCTTACTGAGGAGGATATGGCTTTCAATTTCAATTGTTTTCCATAGATGAATACTCTCTGTTTCTTTTTGAGTATGGAGTCTTTGATTTCTTTCTTTCCAAATATGAAAAATAGTTGATGTTAGCATAATACTTGCTTTTTTGAATTCCTTGGATTTTGCCTTGAAGTTATATTGTATGTAATTGATGCTTTCCCTGATATTCTGAACAACTTGATTTTGATTTATTTTGAGCTTTGTTTCGGCAATGTACCAAATATGTTTTGAATAAACACAATCAAAAAATAGATGATTGATACTCTCTGTTTCATTCTTACAAAGAAGGCCAATTGTTTCTCTATTTTTATTCCATTTCAGACATCTATCTCTTGTTGGAAGTCTATTGATAATTGCAAAATAAGCACAATGGGACATTTTTGGGCAATTTGATTTACTCCATATAACATTGTGCCAATCCACTTCAGTTTCTTGGCCCTTAATAAATTCCAAAGTTTTTTTGAAAGAGAAAATTCCTTTTGATGATAATTTCCATTCCCATTTATCTTTTGGAAGATTTGGGTCTATAATAATTTGCTTGATGGTTGTATTAAAAATTGATGTAGCTGGATGATCAAATGCATTCCACCTATTATTTTGAATGATACTATTAACTTTACCAACAGCTCCACCAAACAAATACAGGCTGTTCTATCCCACTAGACTTACTAAAGTTTTGCCATGGATTCATGGGTCAAACCATAAACTAGTCTGATTTCCAATTTTAAATTTCCTTTCCAATAATTTAATGTCGTATCCCTACTGCTGAGAATATTTTTCCAAGCAAAAGAGTAGTGATTTTCTATACTAGTGGTCCAAATTTTTTTTAGATACTTTGCTTTCATCCATCTTGACCATAATGAATTGCCATTCACAAACTTCCAAAATAATTTGAGTTTACACACTTCTCTCAAATCATTAAATCTCTAAGACCCACACCTCCTAATTTCTTTGACTTACAAACCTTGTCCCAAGCAATTTTGTGATGCTTTCCTTTCCAAATGAAATTTGCACATGCTTTTTCAGTCTTGTAAATTACTTTTACTAGGATATTGTTGGCTTGAATCCAATACATGATGATTGCAATGATGACAGTGTGAGTGAGCTCAATTCTACCAGCTAATGACAGAAGTTTACTGGCCCATCCTACAAATCTATTCTGAATTATGTCCAATAATCTTGTGCAGTCTCTGTCATTAATTTGGTTAACACTGAGAGGTAGACCCAAATACTTAATAAGCAGATTTCTTTCTTTAAACTTTAAAATGTTTAAAATATCCATTTTCCTAGAACAGCCTTTACTGAAATAGATTTTGCTTTTGAATTCATTGACTTTTAGACCAGCATGATCTTCAAACTTCTCAAAAATATTTGCTATGGATTTTGCACTTTGCGAGTCTGCATTTAAAAAGATAAGCAGATCATCAGCATACAAAAAATGTATAATATATGGTTTGGTTCTATTAATGGGTTTAATATATCCTTTTATTAGTTCAGTTTCTATAAGAATTGAGAAATATTCCATAGCAATAGTAAATAAGTAAGAAGGAAGTGGGTCTCCTTGCCTCATGCCTCTATTACTATGTATGAACCCATTAGGAGAACCATTAACCAAAATTGAGTAAGAAACATTGTTGATACATTCATGAATTAGAGCACAAAATTTATTACTAAATCCCATTTGTTTCATCATATAGATAATAAAATGCCTATTAATTTTGTCAAATGCTTTATGTAAATCAATTTTGAAAAACATGAGATTTTTATTTTTATTGTTAAAGTTTCTAATCAATTCATGTGCAAGCAAAGTGTTTTCCACTATGAGTCTGCCAGGAATGAATGCACTCTGGTTTTCAAAAATTAGATATTTTAAAAATATTTTTATCCTATTATA
Source organism: Allium fistulosum (assembly GCA_030737815.1). Classification (NCBI taxonomy): domain Eukaryota; kingdom Viridiplantae; phylum Streptophyta; class Magnoliopsida; order Asparagales; family Amaryllidaceae; genus Allium; species Allium fistulosum. The sequence goes on along the minus strand of CM060908.1, from coordinate 74,771,722 downwards.
TAAAATATTAGAAATAATTTTGTAAATGAAGTTACAGCAGGCAATTGGCCTAAAATCTTCTAAGCCGTTGGGAATAAGAATTTTTAGGACCAAAGTAATAAAAGTATGATTTAATTTTTTAATAATTTCCCAGTCCTAAGAAATTCAAAGATAGAATCAAACAAAAATATCTTGATTTCATCCCAATGAGTTTTATAAAATTTGGCACCAAAGCCATCAGGCCCTGGGCTTTTATCATTATTAGAGTTAAAAATGATGTTTTTAATTTCCTCAAGTCTGATAGGAGCCAGAAGAATATACTGGATGCTTTCATTTAATTTAAACTAAGGCTCAATATTTGGGAAATCATTTGAATAAAGATTGGTATTGTAAAGACTAGTAAACTAGTTTATAGCTTCCCTCACAATACGAGACATTTCATTAATAACATTACCCTTTACATCATTAATTTTTCGTATATCATTCCTATATTTCATACTAGACATCTTAGCATAAAAAAATTTGCTAGCTTGATCATCATGATTTAACTAGTCTATTTTAGCTTTTTGCCTCAAATTAATAGACTGTACATGAAGTGACTTGGCTATATTATTTTGGGCTAGAATAAACTTGTTGTGAAACAACCCGTATATTTGGACCATTTAAATTGACAATAATCCACACATGTCAACTTAAATAGTACAAAACACGAATCATTAATGGAGTATATGTATATAAATGAGAATCATCACAGAATCACAGAAAATATAACATAACAGAATAGTGCAGCGGAATTACAACATAGTCATAAGAGTAGTTCATGAAGCTACCCATAAATACAACAATGTCTCAAATAAAAGAAATAGAACAACATAGATGTCCAATAGTCCAAATAGAAAGAACAATACTGATAAGATAAGATAGTGATAGTCTTCGGTCTTCGGCTCCAAGTAGAACAACAACAGCAATCCTCAGTCTGATCCGAGCATATGCACAAACAAACACTCGAATCAGGATATATATTCTTATACATACAATATGGTTCAAAATTTGAAACAACAATAACTCAAAGATGAATGGAATATACATCTTTTAGGATCCGATAAACTATCTATACATAGTAGTGTACGATAAATAGATAATGTCTAACAGTAAAGTAAAATATCAAGATAATGTTAAGGCGTCACCATTATTCCCCTTAACACATTTTACATAAGCATCATATACTATACAGCACTGTAAACTCCACCGTAAACTAGTGGGCTATCAGGGAGTACTCCATAGGTATAATACAAAACAAATTCGTAGTGGCCGCGTATATGGGAATACAAGTATGACAAGGCACATGAGGCAATACCCAAGGTAGTGACACTACCGTTTGCCTGATCCGGACTGGTGAGAACGCATCGCCGCAGCGATCGCAACACCGCGAAACAACACTCTCAAATCAAGGGTGCGCACCAATCAATCACAAAGTAAATGAATAGTTTTACGAAGAAGTGTGTTCGCTCGAGGTAGCTAACCCCCATTTGGCCCGGCACGGCTCCTGTTTTAGTCATTTCCAATTTGACACAAGTGTCAAGGCTATCCATTATCGTTCACTTTCTTCAGTCATCACGTACATCATTCCAACCACTTCATTCTGGATCACAACTCCGCGTACAGTTATTAAAATGGTTTCGGTTTAGACAGAGAGTATGTCCCTAACCGATTCCGGTCTCTTTAATAACTTTCGTAATTATTACACCGATTGGTCGTTCATATATTTCAAAAACCAAATCAATTACAATTTCAATTAGAATTTGTAAACCAACATTTCATATCTCTTTCTAAATCAATTTCCAAAATTACATCTCATAACTTCTCAATTTCAAAGTTCCAATTTTAAAACAATTCGAATATTCATTGCATTTCGTATATAAGTTCATTCCAAAATCATTTAACTTAATTAACGTTCAAATCGATTTAAACTCAATTATCGATTTCATTCGATATTCATTCAATTAATTTATCATTAAAACAATTTCAATTAAATTTCCAATCCATTACATTACTTTTTTAAGTTCAACTTGTTATATCAACTTTACAAATTTATTTAAATTAAATTTGTCGAATCCAAATCTTTAAATTACAAGTCTTTCATTTGTTAACAAAACACATTCTATTTCTTATTAAAGAAATCCATTTCACTTATTATTTACTTAATTACACTTGTTCAAAATTCAATTTCACTTAAATAAAATATTCAATTTAGTTTAACCATTAAATAATTCAATCTTATTCAATTATCAAATAATTTCAAATCTTAATTATTAATTAATTTTAACAATTTCAAAACTTAATTATTTCTAATTTCAACTTAATTATTAATAATTTCCAAAACTTAATTATTACAAATTTCAAAACTTAAATTTTAACAATTCCAAAACTTCATTATTAATCAATTTAAATTTAAACAATGTTCTTCGTCAATTACTACTTTAATATTTGTTTCAAATTACAAATATTCACATTTTTCATTCATTCGAATTTAAATTCCAAATTTTATTCAAAACCATATTATTAGTCAAATAAAACTTTATTTTATTTTAAATCAAAACATTGACCAATCGGGTTTAATTTAATTTTCTATCCAAAGTCAAAGTTTATTTGGGTATTTATCATTTCAACCCGATTCCATTTCAATTCAAAAATCAAAGCATACAAAGGGAACTTGCAGTGTGATAACTGGGATGGTGTCAATGTAAATAAACAAGCAATAGCATCCATTCACAACAATTCGACAATTTAAATAATCCCGAAATAATCGTATTAATTTGCATTTGTTATTAATGCAAATTAATATAATTATTCCTAGAATCTACACTATCATTTCATGTAGGTTAAAGATTATTACATTACGGTTTTGCATTTATCGTTCAACTTCAATTTCAATACTACAACAATAATCAAATGTACGTGCAAAGGTCCAAATGGAAATTTATCATATCCTACGTGTCAATTAACTAAACAGTTAAAAAAAGTCATATTTAACTAGTCCATATTCAACATATAAGGGGGTCAAGTTAATCAACATTCAACATATATAATTCACATAATATTGTTAATTATCCTATATCACTTTCAACTTGCATATTTTATCACCTAACAATAGCAATCAGCATTCAATTTAATTATCACATAGCAATCAGTTATCAACCAAACTAGCATAAGAATATATGTCGTGAAAATTTATTTCACCTTTCTTGGATAAAGAAATTTGACGGCGAAGCATGAAGAAGCAAGAAAAGAGTCGGTACAACACGAACAACGGACACTGTAATATTGACAAAAGAAAACAATATTAATACAATGAACGTTTGTATATAATTTATAAATTCATATAAATGCGCTTACCGAAGACGGAGAAAAGAACAAAAGCTGAAGATCGGTGCTGTCGCAAAAGAAATTCAATCGGTTACTTCTGCACACAACAAAGAAAACGAAAATTGGTTACACTTTAACCCATACATCAACTTATATACATCAGTATATAAATATGTGACAGCAAAATGAGTTCTAATTTTTTAGAAAACACAGCCGAGACTCAAATGCATCAGCCACGCACGCATGAAATACACATGCACCTTCCCCTCAACTAAACAATCCACTCAACTACACATGCACCATACACAGCATCAACATATCACGTAACTTGCTTCATTTTGTTTTGCACTTTTTTTTTCAAGGCTGTTTCACCTCCCTCCCATTTCTACTGCCAGATGCAACATATACTTACGCACGCAACATGCAAGCGTCCATCAACCACAAACCATTTACTACATGATGCGCATATTTATTTTTATTTTATTTTTTATACTGAACAAACCAAAGTTGTACATGCTAACTCAAACGTGCATCCACCAACACTCACTCACGCATGCACTTCAATTCTCATGCACGCACACTTCTAGTACACACACAACACATGGTGGAGAGAGCTTGGGTTGGCAGTGGTCGGGTACTTGAAGGGAAGAAGTGAATGAGGGAGGTGAGTGGAGAGTGTGAGCTGAGTTTCGGCCATGGAAAGCTTGTGCGTGAGGTGTAGTGGAGTCGGTGGTGAATGGAGAGGGAAGAATGAGTGAAGGCTTGCTTTTGGTTTCGGCCAGCTTTGTTTTTTTTCTTTTCACCGAAAGAAGGAACGAAAACATGAATAAAAAATAATAAAAAGAAGTACCTGCTGGAAAGTTTGAAATTTTTAGATATGGAACGGAGAAGATAATGAAATGATGCGTGTTGATTTATTTAAAAAATTTCAACAATAAATTTCATTTTAGTTTTCGAAGACCCACACACATTTCCATGTTAAACCCATCTTCCAACTACCGCATTCATTTCTCCCAGCTGAAATTTTTTTTTTAGTAACACGCATGACTTTCCCCAAAGAATACAAAGGGAGCACATTTACAATGCACGCACGTCCCAAGGAAAAATGCAGATTTGTGTAACGACCCTAGATTTTAATTTAAATTAAATTTATAATTAAAAGAATTTTTGAATAAAAAATTGTAAAATCAATTGATAAATTGATTCAAGTTTCCCCAAAACGAATAAATGTTTGTTTTGAACAAATATTTTAAACAAATTTATAGTTATATAAAATAATAAAAGCAAATACAAAATACTTAAGCTAATAAATATGAAGTAAAATAATTATAGAATCTCATTTAAACTAATAGAACAAAAGTATAGAAATAAACCAAAATAAAATATATTCAAGTAAGTATAAAGACAAGTATGCAACCTAAGTTAAACTAATACAAATAACTAAAACAACATAACAATATATAACATTTCAAAGTAACAAAACAGATAATAATACATCTCAGCCGAGACTTACAAATGAAGCAAACAAAAGAAAGTATATAAACATCCATAAGCTTGCAAATGAAACATAAGGTACCAGAGCAATTAATGCTATACTCCTTAGTACACTACAAAACATGTACAGCCGAACCCAATGGAAAATATATGAATATAAGAAGAAGAAAAACAATACATGGTAATAAATGCAGCCTCCCATTTGTATACAATATCCCTGGTTTTGTTTTGTACAACGCTATCTATCAGCCCCCATATGAAAAATCTCTGATTTCTTGTACAAATCATATTATCATCTTGTACAAAATGAACACACCCTGTACAAAGTTTTATACCAGTAACTTCATTTTCCATATCTCCGTTTATTTCTTCAATTCCTTTTCGTTCCATTAAAACTGAGAAAAAGAAACTAAGTACCATCATTTTATAAACTATAATCCAATTCAACAAAACAAAGCAAGAAGTTTCAAAGGCAGATCAACTACAGCTGTTTGAAACACCAAAGTATTCTCTGTTCAACCATATTTCAAGGTGAGCAAACTTTTAATTTAAACCTTTAATCTATTTATATGTGTTGATTGTGAGTAAACTTGTTTTGTTTTAAATTGAAAACTGAGTATTCAGTCAACAAAACTTTAGTGTTGTTGCATAGGGAAGAAATTCATTCTGTAGGTTGCTTTGTGATTCTGGAAATTGCTATATGAGCTTGTTCTTCCTGTTTTTGTTTTCAGAGTAAAGTGAGTTGGAAAGAAATCAAATAAACTTACATACAAATATGTAAACTGTATATATGTATTGATGCATCAGTATTCTTCTCTGTTTAAAGGTACAGAGATTAAATTTTTAGCAAATCCTAATTTATCTCAATCTGGATTTTGTTAGGCTTAGGTGTTTAGAATGAGTTATGTTTATTAAAACACAAGATAAAATTTAAAATTTGAATTTAAAGTTAAATAAGCATGTATGCTTCTGGGAATTGAAATCTTACAGTAAAACTCAGATTTAGTCAAATTTTGATTTCAAAAGTTTCATGTTTCATATATATATTCTGAATCACCATCAAAATCTAGGATTTTTAAGATTTAAATCATAAATTTTAAGTTGGTAAATTATGAGATAGTGGATGTTGGTCGGAATTTTGACTTCGAGCAACATCTGATGATCAGTATAGTCTTTGGGATCGGGGTCTCGATTGTAGTTAGCCTGGGTGAAGACGAGTTTGAAAAAAATGGTAGGTGTAATTTTCGTTCACCGTGGCGGTGGCGTGGGGTCATAGTAGGGTTTAAGGAGCTTGTCAAGCCGATGTCGAGATCGGGGAATTTGCGACGTCGTGGTTGATTTAGGGGCTATCGGTGGTTGGGGAAAAGAAGTAGGAGGGCAAGGCGAAGGATTTGACGGAGCTATGGATTCTTCGGTGGGCACCAGTGGCGGCGCGAAGGAGGATTTGATAAGCAGGATGGGTGATAGGTTGGGCTGAGTGACTCGATTTTGATTTCCGGCCTAATTAACGGTGATGGGTGGTCAGCGGGATCGAGGAAGGCTGGGGCAACTCGCGAAGGGCTTCAGAGTTGATCAACAGTGGATTGATCATCGTGCACGGTGCACGCGGATACGGTGGAGCTGGGTATGGAAGAGGAACAGTGGAAGATGGACTTACTGTGATTAACTTGAAGATGTTTTCGTGTTTAACTTGAAGACTGTGGGTTTTTGGGTTAACTCGAGATTTGACCGAGTGTTTTGATATGTGGATCGGGTATTTTCTTAGATGATTATGTGGGCTTAAATTTAAGGTTTTAAAATAAAGAGAATTGTATCCAGTTTCTAAAACAAGTTGAAATGGGTAAGTTCTCATAGCCATTATTAGACAAAGTGTCAAATATAAGTATATTGAATACTTTAATAAGAAGCGATTTGACAAATTAATTGTAAAACCTTTGGGTTATCCTAAGTTAATTAAAATAATTAAGGATAGTTAATTATAGCATCCGGGTAATTTGTTAAGGAGTTTTTAAAATTTATTTAATCTAAAATTTGTTTTAAGATAATTATAAAGATAAAGGGGTTTTAAGATGTAAATGGTAATTAAGGTAATGTTTATCTTAAGTTAAAGATGTTTTATTATCTTGGAGTTAATTAAGTTAATTAGGGAATTAAGTATAATTAATTAATTTAATTAATTAAGGATAAAGATTAATTAACTGATTAATTCAAGAATAATTAAGTAATTTAATTAATTAATGATTATGATTTATTTACTAATAATTAGAGATTAATGAATTGGATATTTATTAATTAAGAAATTAAAGGTTGATTTATAAATTATAAATGGTTAATTAATGAGTAAAGAAAGAATTAATCAAATGATTTGTAATTAACCAGGATTAGTAATTTTCGTAAGTAATTAAAACTGATTTGGATTACTTAACCAATTAACTGATCTTACTTATAGATGTTTAATATTTTATTACATGCTATGTGATGGATTGATATATTGGTTCTGCGATGTGATGCTATGTTATGTTTTGTATTGAGCTGTTATATCTGTGATGAATATACTGTTATGTGAATATGAAACCCCTTGGCCCGTAAAACGACACTTGAATTTCGATGCGACAGGGAGTCGGATTTCAGTTGGTTATCCGAAACCCACATCGAATTATAATTATGAATCTTTGTGACTGATAAATTTATTTTATCTATAAATCTGTGAATGAAGATAAGCGTTATCGATTATACCGCTTATCGATATATCTGTGATGATTGATGTTGCACTATTGTGTGTAAAACCCCTGGACTACACTTTACACACACAAATATGGATTTCACGTGGAAATCGGTTAAGTCACAGATGATTTAAATTTGATGTTTTTGAAATTGAAATTTTAATTTCAATTGATTTTGAAATTAGAAATTTGGGTTTAAAGTGAAAATCTTTTGAAATGGAATTTCAAAGATAAGTCTTATTTTTGAATAACTTAATCGAGTTTTGAAATTTAAATAATTTGATTTAAATTTAAATTCAAGTTTGAAATTGAATCATATGATTTGAAACTAGGGATTAAAAGATGATATACATGTGTTTGTATGAATTTAACCATTTTTAAAAGTATAAGTTGGAAATTTGAATTTAAACCAAGGATTTCAACTCGTATGAATGAATCAGATTTCCAAATTGAAAACTGTTGTTTTCGAATGATAAAAGCTTTTAGATAAGAAAAGAAATTCCAGTTTAAATTAAAGGAATTTCAAGTGAATTGAAAAATGGATTTTCCAAGTTATGAATGAATTCTTCTTGAAAGCTATGAATTAAATCTGTTTATTTTTAACAGATTAAATTGATGTTTTGTTTAAACCATTCGAAATGAAATTGTTTTGAAAGCTATTAGTTAAATCTTTGATTTAAAGATTTAACGAGTTAAACTGAAATGGAAATCGATTTGGAAAATCTGTGAATGAATCTTTGTGAAATTAAGTGAACTTTGTGAATTAAATCTTTTTTGTTTAAAAGATTAAAATGGTAATTTGTTAAACCATTTGTAAAGAAAGTTTGGGTTTAAGTTGTGACTTAATTGAAATCCCAATATCCGTATGTTTTTAAATAATTGCGCTCACTATTCGGGTTAGCCGGGAAAGGACCTTTGGGTCGTATAACTCATTCCGAATAGTGATACGTCGTATATGGATAGCATTTGAAGACCGGTGTTGAAGACCGGATATTTTTCGAAAATGAAAGGACAACCTGTCGAATGTCTCTGCACTGAGTCGCGCCGGTATAGAGATTTATATCACTCTTTTGTGACGGGAAGTCCAGACGTGATTGAAAGTTATCCGGAATTGCAAGGGCTTCGTGAGAAGTGCCTTCGGTTCTGTTCGAACCCGGAACAGACTTGTATGGATACATGTCTGACATTACACTTTGAGATATAAAGCTGATTTCTTTCAAATACATATCTGTTTGGTGGCGGAGAATTTATTCTCTTAGCTTAACACCCTTCTCTGAGACGTACGAGCTCAGAGGTTATGTAGTTGAAGTTATCAGCGATATATCCCAATTTGGTAATGTGGCATGCTGAGTGTTGCTGTGTGATGATCAGTGTTTGATCATTTGTGATATGATCATTTGTTTGATCTTATATCTTTGTGATCATAGGTTGATCATTTGTTTGACCCGAAGCATGGCTTTGTGACAAAGCGTAGCTTTGTGGACGAGACTTCGTCGAGCCTCACACCCCGGAAATGGTCAAAACAGGAAAGATGCGGCAAGGTTCTAGGGAGTAGCGCCCCTTAGTGTATGTCATTCCTTCTGGATAAAGGTGGTATCATGGTATGGAGCCCAGATACTTAACCTCTGTGGTTACTGCATTATTATTATTATGTGGTTGTTGGAAATCGAGGATCCTCGGGAAGATCGGTGACGATCGGGGGATGGCATACGCGTGTCAGTAGTTACCTATTTTTGCAGAGGTAACCCGGCCTTGTGTTGGCAGAGATCTAACCGTAATGTTAGGTTATTTCTCGGGTCGTCTATTCCAGGGACGTACCCATCGTGGAAAAGGAAGTTCCTTAGCCTGATCATTTGTTGGAAATCCAAACAAAACAATACGAGCCTTGTACGGTTTTAGTTGTAGAACCTGCCATTTAATATGATAGCTATAGCAAGCATACTATAATGGTACCTATGCTGGCTAAGATTGATATTCTACTTTCGAAATGATTTCTGCACTATGCACTAATAATAATATAAAAAAGGATTTGATTTTTGCGTAGTAAGCATCTTTGACTATCATAAGAAGAAATCTCCTCCAAGTCTGCGTTTGCATTGTGTGTGTGGTGGGAGGTCTTATGGTAGTTTCATTTTCTAAAAGCATTGCGAATTGACTTTAAAAATCTCTGCTATTTGTTTTTAAAGATAAATTGTTTTTGTTGCTCACACCAGTCCCATGACTGATCCGGAGTTTATTGTTCCCTTCCTAAACTCTGGGTGCCCACTATTTTCCACACGGGCAGTCTAGAGTTGGGTTTTTCAGATATTCAGGTTTAGTAGATTATCTGGAGCTAGTTCAGTTCTTGGAGTTCATGGACTGACGTTGCTTATCTTGGAGCATTCTATTGGAGACATTCTATTCCGCTGCTGGTGTTATCGTTTTCTATTCCGCTGCTATTTGTTGTATCATATCTCTGATGTATATTGATATTCTTTGTATCACTCTGTTGTATCAGATATTGTATATCAATGTATTATTCTTTTATTCCGCTGTGTTATTTACTTAATTGTTGTTATAAGCTCCGGCGACTCGGATTTGAACGGTCGAATCTACGGCATTCGAGTACGATGTAAAGTAAGGATGTCGATTTTCGAGCGCGAAAATCCGTATCGTTACAATTTGCATGCCTATACACCCCTTCTACTTCAATAATCACCCACCCCTTAATGCATGCCCTACATACGTTTGTTTCTTTCTTTCTTTTTGAATGGGCACGGCTATAATTTGGGTTTGACTATTTTTTTTTAACCGGTCCGTAAGGAACCGTTAAATTAACACGACTATTTTTACATCTGACTCCGATTTGTTCGAATAAATATACCGTTTTGATCAGCGCGACGAGGCGCTACTAACGGTGCACAGATAATGGTGGTACGATTTTATTACAAAATTTTGAATTTTATATTATCGGGAAAATGCAGGAAAAACGCCGAAAATAAGATCGACGGAGCTAAAGAAGTCCGAATTTTGGAAAACGAAAAATGACGCCTTGCTCAAAAGATGATTTAGAATTTTTCAATGTAAAAATATTTGGGTTCGGAAGATAAAATTTTTCGCGCTTTAAAATGAACTGATATACAATAAAACGCGAACGAAATTTCCAGTGATATTTTACGACGAAACTTTTTCTATATTCATATCTATCTGGACGTATCCTATAAATAAAGTTTGGACGTTAATTTAGATCGTTTATAAATTTCAAAATTTTTATTGAAACGATGAATTTTAAATTTTAAATTGGGTCGGAAATTTAGGGTCGTTACATGTTGCCCTTATCAATGTTTGAGCAATCATTATCTAATTCATTATGTCTTAGCTAACATTCTTCTCTGATGATTTTTATGTCATTATTAGTTTTATTTTATTCCAAAATTTCAATTTATCTTTAGTGATTTGAAGAAATTTATTGAATTTGTATTGGGCAGTGCCTAGTACCTTTGTAGATAAGCAATCTTTGATAATGTCTCTGTAGTTATCCTCATACACCAAACCATTAACAAATCTAAAAGGGATATTTTTCCAAAAATTATTATTCTAAGTAAGATAGATTTGAATTGGAGTGTGATCACTAGTAGCTTGGGGTAGGATATAGCATTTGAAACCCTTAAAATAATTTGTAAAACTTTGATTTATTAAAATTCTATCTAATTTACAATGAATGTTTCTGAATTTTCTAGATTTCCAAGTAAATCTATTACCAAAAATAATTGGTTCATATAAACCAGTTTTGAGCATGAAATTATTTAACATTTCTAACTTTTTAAAAGGAATTAGAATCCCACCCATTTTCTCATATGCATGCATGACAGTATTAAATTCTCCAATTAAAATCCATGGATTACTCATATTAGAGTTAATTTTTTCAAGATTATTCCAAAGTAAAAGCCTTTCAGTTTCACTATTAGAAGCATATACAAAGGTAATTTCTAATTGAAACCCACCTTTATTTATACACTTACAATGAATAAAGTGCAAATTTATAAAGTATTGAAAAATATCCCATATATTAGGATCCTAAATAACCATAATTCTACCATTTTTCCCATATGATTATTATTAATAATTTTCCAATTATAAAGATTTTTGATTTTCGGTCTTGCCAAAAAAAGAAAAGATTTTTGATTTGAAAATCAACAATTTTAGAATTATCTAACTTGTGTTCAAGCAGACTAACAATGCTGGGTTTAAAAGACATAAGAAGATTAGATAAATCTAATTTTCTTTCTGGAGAGTTAAGTCCTCTAACATTCTAAGCAATAATCGACATAATGATAAAAAAGATTGTTAATAAAGGATACACAAAAGGATACAAAGTAGCAGCAGCTAAGCACTGTGACTGCTCTCTTCTACGAATGTCTTCAATCTCTTTCCTTTTTTCTTATATGAAGTTTTGCTTGTTGCTTTTAGCTGTTCTTCCCATTAGGAATTTTTGATGATGTAATTTCTTCTGAAATCACTATCTTCAGCATCTTCAGTGCTTTCCTCAGAAAAGATGTCTTTAATGGTTTTCATTTTGCCTTTTCTTTTTTCCCTTTTGTCTTTTCTGCTTTTCCTTGATACTGAAGAGGAACTTGCCACAAAATTGACTACCTTTTGTAAATTGATTTCTGAACTTTGATTTATGGTTTTCGAAGATAGATGAGTTGCAAGATGGCTAATATTGGGATTTTCAGATAGCTCTTTACTAAGAATAGTATTGTTGTATGAACCATCATCCAAGTTCATGCCTTTAGATTCAGAAATATATCCTCTTTCTTGTGTTACTGCATTTTTCCTTTTTGAAATTATTTCATAATGAATATCTGAACATTTCTTTGATGCTTCAGGATTTTTTTCTCTAAAACTCTGTAAATTAATGCCTTCTTGGATTTCCTTTTCTTGAGCAAATTCTTGAACAATTATTGGTTCATCAATCTTATTACTCTTTTCATTTAAAGACAAAGAACCGGACCCAATATTGACTTCAAGTGTTTTGTCAGACAATGAATTTCCTTTCCCTTGAGAGAAATTGCTATCATCGACAGATTTTTCTTGCATATTCTTTTTTTCTTTCTAGACCATTTTGGTGACACAATTGTTTATAGTACGTCCAAAGCAACATCATGATTTACATCTAGGGGGATCCATTCATATTCTATGCTTTGCACTGAATTTTCTCCATCGTGCATTGAAATAAAAGCTTCATTTGGTAGATCAGCATTAGCTTTAATTTCAACTATAATTCTTACAAAAGAGAGTCTAGTTTCCTTAGCTGTGTGTTCATCCAATTTAAGAGGATTACCCATAGTGCTAGCTATAGCACTCAAAATTTCTTTATCCCACAATCTAATATTTAATTCAGGTAAACTGATCCAAATTTGCATAGTAGAAAGCAAATCTCTATCAAGACTGATTTTATTACTCCATTTCTTCATAATACCGAGTTTTCCATTTATAAAATATGGACCTCCATTAATAGCATTCTCATAATTTGTAGCATTTGTAAACCTGATAATGAAAAGTCCATTATTGTGAGCAAAGATATCATAATTACAAGTGGGAATGCATGATTTAGTGATAACAGCCTTGAAATGATGATAAGCAGGTCTACTGCCAAAAACATAGACAATAACTGAATTGCACCATTTATTCTCTGCCCTTTGCTGGCCTCTGCATTCACCACTACAATCTTTTTTCATTAATTGAGAGAGGAGCAGCATATTTGAGATCAAACTCAGAGCTCAACCCCCTTTCTTGATCATTTCAGACCACGAAGAGGTTTTGTTCAGGTTAGCATTGATCTGTGAATTTGATATTTCAGTAAACTGACTGTTTCATGATAAGCTTCTTGGATTTCTGGATTGGTTTTCTGCCATCAAGACTGAATGGTTGAGTCTTTCAATACTTTTTCACTGAGTTTCTTGTATTCTCCGTGTTTCTTAAATTGAGAGTGCCTTTATTTGCATTTCTGAAATATTGTTTTGATTGGTTTGCATTTCCTTTATTTAGGCTCAACCGGTTCGATCCAATACCACTTTGTTGCTTTCGGTCCAATGCTAAAAAGGAAGCATAATTTCACTTTTTTGTCTGGACCCACAATGTAAAGAGCATGGAAGGGGAGATGTCCTCGATCGTCGTGTTCATCAGGATCAACCATGTTTAGTTTCTTGATTAGTTCACGCTTCGGTCTGCCATAATCAGGTAGTTGACACCTTGCACCCACCTGAAGTATTGGCTTCAATATCCTTGGTCCACTTCCTGTGAGTCTCTGTGCCATCACAGGTGCGTATTTGGCTATCATGCACATTTTGGTGGTGTAGAGGGGGTGTGAAATCGCTAGGATGAGAGAAGAGGATGGCGTAGCCAAACCCATTTGAATTGGCCGTGGGCAGTTTTCACTTTCAGGTCGGGCATCGTGTCCCAGATTGTCAGCCTAGGCATTCTGCTATTGCTTATATATATTAAAAAAACACACACCCCCGAAGCCTCGATTGTCAAACTAAGTTATATCCAAGCTTAAGAACTAAGGTGGAATGTCTCTCAGTAAAATTATCATTTACTAAGACATTGGAATTCAACTGGCATGCCGGTGTAAATCGGAGGGAGAATGAGATGTATTTACAGAATAGATTGAAAGTTGGACAATCAGAAATAGGAAGCATTGACAGTGAGTCGGCTAATTTAGGTCCACCTTGAAATCTAAAAATTATGTCGAAAGTGACAACAGAAAAATAAGAGATAAAATAATAGAATACAACATGTTATTATTTACGAAGTTGTAAGTAAATTTGGAGATTCAAAGATGCATACTGTAAGATATCATTTCTTAACCATGTCTTCTAGAAAATATTGTAGGAATTATAGTATGTATCTCACTTCTCAATCATATAGTATAGACTTACACTACAAGAAAAGAGTTACAGGTCCTTACTTTTGATGTTGTTATAAGAAAAGTCCCTGTAGATATGAATATGTAAATTCAGTCCATATTTTTTTTAAAATAGAAAACGCAAGGTGCTTTACACTTTTCTGACAGAACATGCAAAGCTAACTTGCAACTTTTAGCTTTGAATTTTTTTGTAAATTTTGAAAATTTTAAAACTTTTGAAATTTTTGAAAAGCGCAAGTTAACCTGCGCTTTCTATCGGGAAAGCTCAAGCTAGTTTGCACTTTTATTTTGAATTTTGTTTGAAATGTTTGAAAATTTTGAAAAATGCAAGTTCAAGTTAGTTTGTGCTTTCTGATTTTGAATTTTTTTTGAAATTTTTAAAATTTTCGGAAATTTTGAAATTTTTGAAAAACGCAAGTTAACTTGCAATTTTTATCAGGAAAGCGCAAGCTAGTTTGCGCATTTTAATTTGAATTTTTTTTTTGAAAATTTTGAAATTTTCAAAAATTTTAAATTTTTGAAAAGTGCAAGTTAACTTGCACTTTCTATAAGGAAAGCGCAAGATAGTTTGCGATTTCTGATTTAGAAAAAACAGGGACTTATCATAGGAACTTTTCTTACAACATCAAAAATAGAGACCTTCATGGCAAATCCCCCTTACACTATGTATGTGCCTATTTTAAGATCAAACCAAGAATAACTATAAAATACCGAGAACCAAATCAAGAAAGGTAAAAATATTCATGAAGTACTCAATATAGAGCATTAATTATGATTATGGTTAGTGTTTGTACCAAAAATGGGCACAACACTCTTCGGAAGTTTTTGAAGAGATAAAAGTGAAGAGTGAAAATTAAAACTGAGGATTATCTAACAAAAACTCCAAATAACAGAAAGTAAATTGCAAAGACAAACGATTTAGAGTGGTTCGGCGTTTTGCCTACGTCCACTATGAAGTTTGATGATTTTATTGCTCGATACTTGAAGATTACAATTCTTTATACTGTAGTACAACTGAATTTAAATGCTAAGTGTCAATCTAAAGTAGCGGTGGTGTTCTGGAGTAAATCTGGCAGAATCTGGGCGCTCTTTAGTACTTAGAATTGTCCGACCCCTTTTCTGAATGACTAGGGGCTCTATTTATAGGTGTAGGAGGCTGATATTTCGCCTAAAATGAGGGGAGACCAGTTCTGGTACGTCAGGGGGCCCACATGGCCGAAATCTGGAGATCCGGGCCCACTTTGGGATCGATTCGACCCTTGGTTCGAATCGATCAAGAAATCATCCAATCGAGCTGAATTTTGGTGTGAACATTCTTCATCATGTGCTTAAGCTTCTGTGAAAATTTCATGACATTTGGACTTGTAGAACTCGAGTTATGATCGATTCAAGGTTGTGTTTGTGGCTGAAATATTTCCTTCGAATCGATCTCCTTCGAATCGATTATGTCGAATCGATGGCATCGCGTGTCCAAGCGATGACGTGGTGCGCATTTCCAGGGTCAACCCGCCTTTTCCTCCGAATCGACTGGGTCGACTCCACGTTTTCCGCTGCTTCAACTTGGTGGATTTGAGGGGATGGATTCGAGGCAAGGTGCGTTCGAATCGATCATGGCCTATATCTGTTGATCGATTCGATGTCGTCCAAACCGGATGGATTCGAATGCCAGGCGTAGGATGGATTCAGTATGCTTGTTCGTATCGATCATTGGAAAACAATAGTCGATCGATATGAAGCTACCTTTTTAAGATGGGTTCAAACCAACGACACAGGATGGATTCGAAGTGATTGGCCTTTGTGATTTCGAAGGAATTCGTTTCGATGGAGTCGAAGAACACGGACCTGCAGCTCTATGGATACGAGGTAGATGGAGTCGAACCTGGTGGAGTCGAACATGATGGATTCGAACCAAGGCTATGTCCTACACTTGCGTCGATGATATCTTGAGTGTACGAACTCGGATTGACTCGAAACTTGGAATGTTGGTTTCTATGACTTTGCTTGTCGTGTCTTATCAATTATGGCTCAATCCGGTCTTGGGTAAAATTCATCGATATCTAGGGATATCCAGCGGTTACTCGATTTCGAGGATGCATAATCCATATTTTCTTCAGTTAATTCCTTGGTATCTCGGCCTTGCCAAAAGGCGGGATAACATTTGCCCCCCAAAGTACGTCTTGTGTAAACATGACGTGCTTTGAAAAGCTGCAGTCTCTCATTGGACAGCTATGACATGCTTTACCGAAAGTTGCATTCTGTATCGCTGTAATTGACCGTCGTATAATTGTGACTGGCTGTTAGTGTTTTGAGGCAAGACGAGATGAACATTTGATCCCTGTAAATGACAAAGATCGAACATTAGTCAGAGATATGTGCATACGTGTATTATCTTGACTTTGGTTAACGTTGCGTGATCGCAAGTCGTTGTTAGTTTGGTTTGTTATCGAATTCTACATCGGTCCTCTCCCAGACCGGTTTGAGATTCGGGTTAAAACATTGCTTTTATGATTGTCTTATGATCATCCCCTTGTATCGATCCTCTCCTGAATCGCCATAAAGAGTTGATGATCAATTTTTCATATTGAAACGATTCGTCCATTTGATCAGTGGTATTTGATGGATTCGAAGCCATGCTTCTTCGAATCGATGGCCTTCGAATCGAGGGTTTGAGGGACCTCGTGCTTCGAATCGATATGACTTTCAATCCAGCCTCTGTTCGGTTACTCCTTCGAATCGATAATGCTTCGAATCGATACTGTGTGGTTTCGATGTGGTTGTCTGAGTTGTTGGAGTCGAACGTTTTTTAGGGACATTCTTGCTTTGTACTTCGTATCGATGAATCTATTGTATATTGGATAGATGGATACGAAGGACGGTCTTGGATTGGTGATTGTCACTGTTTCCCTCGATTCGATAGAAACCCTTTAGTGATCGATTCGAGAGCATTATTTGAATCGAAGTGACTGTAAACCTGGGATGGCCGGTCTATTTTTACCGGGATGTGAATCGTCATTTTTCCCCTATATATACCGGGGTCCTATTCATTTCTCACTTTTTACTTTTACCATTGCTTCAACCGTTTCTTCGAACCGATCTCCTAGAGCTAAAACTAACGGGCTTTCCACGAATCGATCGAATTCGTCCATGCTTCCACTCGCAATCGAATCAGGTAACTAAAGGATTGATTCGAGATGAAAATGTTAGACCTATCTTCGTCTTCAAAAATTCTGAGTGGTGAGATCTGAATGGAGTGGATCGACTTGATGGGGCTAAGGAACGAAATTATTTGAGTCGCATCGACTGAGAGTGTTGTCTTTCTCTGCTTCGCATCGATCCAGGAACGAGTGATTCAAATCGTTTTCTGATGCATAGCTTCGAATCGATTCTTGCAAAGGAAGAAAGGGCCTCGTGCCGATCGATTCGATGTAACTATACCTTGATCGATTCGAAGGTATCGAAGGTCGACCGATTCGAAGTCACTCAGCGCCTATGGATTCGAGGCGCTTCTCCATCCCGAAGTACATCGAGTCGATTCATATGGATTCGAAGCACATCGATTTGATTTGATGGATTCGAACGCTTTCAGTTTAGAGAACCCAACTTTTATGACTTGTTCTAACTTCTGAACTACGACTAATCTCAAGTTGGACTTTGACGATCTTAATGTTCTTTAGCATATTTGACTACGACGAGCTTCGGCCTTGCATAATTGAACCCGACTATAGGACTATACTTGACTTCCTTTTGAAGCTCGTCGATGGAACCATGACTTAACCTATAATATGACCAATAACCAATAGTATGACGGTCAGCGATGACGGTCGTTCCCAGTCTTGATTTTCAGAGTCTCGTCGTTCATACACCCCGTTTTAACCTGTAGAATCTGCTTAAGTTATGCACAACACTTGCACTGCACAACACATTCATACACTTCACACTGGGGAATGCACGGGCTCTGTATGTACTTAACGTTTCTTTATGATGAGTTAGTTAATTATGGAATATTCGAGCTCCCAACAACAAGAGGTACAGAGCTCGACTCCTCCGGTGCTTGAGATTCCCGATATTCCTGCCGATGTAATTGATCCAGCTCCAGATGAATTGCCAGAGGCTATATTTATTGAGGACCCTGTTGATTCGGTTCAATCCAACATCTCCGAATCCTTATTGGGACGAATATGCTTAAAGCATAACATATCTCTGGATGATGTGTTATTACCTAATGCCGATGATAGACCGCACAATCCACCTGATGGATATACAGCTTTCTATCGCCATGCTTGCGCGGCCGGAACTCTCCCTCCTTTCAATCAATATATCAGAGGGATGCTATCATATTTAGGAATCGCTCCTTCACAACTTCATCCCAACGGGCACGCGTTGCTGAACAGTGCCTTTGTCATATTTATGGACTGTCTCTTTCGCCCGCCAAGGCCAACTGAGATTAGACATATATTTAACTTCAAGAGTAGGGGTGATAGTCCGTCTTTTACATTTCTGGAGGCAGTTAGGAATTGCCAAGTTGTTGTCGGAGCCTGGACCCGACTGAGTTATTTCAAGAACGAATGGTTCTATGTTCGATGCCCTCCGGGTTTTGCTAGGCGATGGTTGTCTAGACGTAAGCGCCGTAACCTGTTCTCTTGACCGATAACTTTTTGGCGTTAGTATTGACATCTTATTTCTTTCACAGCCATTATCTCCAGACCCGATGGAGGGCACTTCAGGGGTATAGTCCGAAGTCTTCAAGAAGTTCCGAGTGAGCTAAGACATATCGACTAGGTGATGGATGACTATAACTTAAGGACCCTTGGTCTGATCGAAATCAATCAAAGTATAGCTATCGAAGGGTTGGCAAAGCCTGCCTCCAAGAAGGAGAACAAGAAGAAAACCAAGAAGAAACCGCTCGGAATCACCATAACCGAAGCGAGTGACGAAGATAGAACCCATACAGATTCGGAGCCGATGGCTGATCTCTCGGGAAACTTTGAAGAATCGGGAGAAAAACGGAAAGGCAAGGCCACCGTTTCCAAAAAACTTAAGTCCAGGGGGGGAAATCTGTAGATGTGTTTCCTCCCGCTTCCGGAGTCATGATTTCTGAGGCCGCCCCTTCTCATTCGAGAGATTCTTTCAAAGGGCTTGACGATATTCCTATCCCAGATTATATATCGATTTCTCATAATCCTGGGTTGGAGGAATTTCAAGATGTCCTAAATATGAACGAGCCCTTTCCTTTAAGTGCGGTCAACACCTCCGGTCGGTTTGGGGGTTTACACATTTACACACACTTCCACGGCACTTCATGACTTTTGCATAGTAAACATTGCTTTATCGGATCCTAACCCGTAATCCTTCTTTATCGCAGGGGAAATGTCAGGCAGAGGCTCCACTTTGGATAGGCTCCGGAACGTGCGCCAATCTTCTCCATTTTATGATTCTCGCAGGAGAGAGACAGATAGGGATCATGTGCGAGGCTATTCAAGTCAATAATGTTATGATAGAGATAGAGATTACTCGCATGGCCGTTCTGGCCATGACTACTCTGACAGAGACCGGGGATACCAGTACCGACCCCGATCTCGCTCTCCTCCGCCTCCTAGGGCCCCAGTTGATCTTCCCGGGCCTTCCCAACAGCAACAGCCGCCTTCTCAATCTTCTCGGCCTGATACTCAGCAGCCAAGAATGGAACCGACAACAGCCGCTATAATAGAACAAGCTCCGGCTGAGCTGACAAGTGAGGGAGCCATCAAACTTGCGCAAATGAAAAGAGATTTTCCTGAAATTTGTATGGATGCTTATGTATTCCCTCCTAATCTTAAAAGAATTCCTCCGGATGCTGAGAACATTGCTCACAACTATATCCGTGACTTCTATGCTCAGTATAAGGAGTGGTACAAAGCGGCAGCGAAAGCATTGAGGGTAGCTTTTGACCGGGCGAGGATCATTGAGGAACGTGATGCTGACATTGTTAAACAGAAACGTATTATTCAGGTTCTCCAATCCAAAATGGAGACGCTCCGGAAGTCAGAGCTTGAAGCACTTCAGAAACACGAGGATGCCGTGGCCAAAATGGCGAGGATGCAACAGGAACACTGTGCCACGGTAGAGGAGATGGGCTACCGCAACACCACCATTGCAGCTGAGCGAGACTTAGCCGTTAAAGAGTTGAACGAGCTCAAGGCCAAATTTGCCGAAATGGTGAAGGAGAAAGATGACGCAAACGCCACTGCACAAGAGGCTTGCGACCAAGCAGTATCTCTTAGGGCCGAACTTGCTGCGGTGGAGGTCAAGACTAAGTTTGCGGAAGCAGAAATCCAAGAAAAGATTTTGGAGGAGAGGTCCAGGCTTGATGCTGAGTTTGATGATCTCTTGGTTACGTATAACGCTAATGTTTTGGAGCACAGAAATTTAGCGTGGCTGGGAGATGACTCCATGATCCTGTACAACGCCTGGACCTGGCTGGTGGATGAAAAGAGAGCAGCGCATCCAGATGAAACACTTGATGACTTTGAGTTGGAGATGCGTTTGCTCACCGAGGATGAGAGGAAGGTCCTTCATGAGGCGGTGATTTCTATGGCGAAAGAAAAGCTTGGTGTTCGATCTCTAGAGACAGGCGAAGGCTCGGGGATCGCGCATCACGAGGCAAGTGTTGAAGCTGTAATTCCAACATTGCCCAAAACCACTGGTGCGATAGATCCCAAGTCTGTTCCTGCATATAATCCTGACCAACCGCTATTATCTTCCACTGATGATTCTGCCCATGTCCCGGTCCAGACTAAGGAAGGTATTTGAACGCTTCCTGCATTTTAGTTGTGAAGAACCTTAAGCAACACACTTGGCTAACAATCTTCGCTTTGTCGCATTTCAGTGACTGAAGTCGTTGTTTCTGCGCCTCTTGCACTATCAGTTCCATATCAAACACAAGGGGCTGTTTCTACTGAAGCCATCACGACTTCTACCTTGGTTGGCGAAGAGGGAGATGCAAACATGTTTTCTTTTAGCGCTCAAATGATTGAGGAGCTTCTTAATGAACCCATCAATCCCTCAGTTAATCCGTCTGATGCAATGAGTGGGGCTGCTCTGGCCGTTAGTTCGTCTATGCCAGCTACTGGTACATCCGATGTGGCCCAAGCATCCTGCGAGGACGAAGTTCTTGCTGAGATTGACACCGAGATGGCACCAGGGACTGCTGGTATGAATCCGTCAGGGCCTGCCCCATTAATGGTGATCTCACCGGGCGGTACTGTAGTTATTGAAGCTGCTCCTGTCCCACTCCCTGTTACTGCTCCCATGCCCTCAACTCGTCCTCCGAGAAGAATTTCCGTCGCCTCAAGCTCTGAAGAAGACGTTGATATTATGTCGCTGCCGGAGGACAAATCTAAAATGAGTAAGCGGTCAGGGGAAAATCAGGCAGCGGATTTGGCGGAGCTACCCCGAAGAAGAAAATAAGGAAGAAGAAAGATTGAACTCTCTCTTTAATTTCCCGTTGCATGGGGTAACATTTTGTTGACTTTTCTGTAGCCGTGTATAGATGTGGATTCGGCTCCCACTAGTAGCAATTTTTTGAACCACTTTGTAATCAGATTCTTTTTGTTGATAGTGGAAATGAGAATGTATTCCCTTTTGTCTTCAACTTGTTATGTGTTATGGTTCTGCCCCCAGTATTGGGGATAAGTGTGGAGTTTACGTATGTTTATACTCCGCCTCGCGCTCTGGGAGTACGGAGTTGGTTGATATTTATACCCAGCTCGCGCTCTCGGAGTACTCTGGGGTTTTGTGAATGTTTATACTCCGTCTCGCGCTCTAGGAGTACAGAGTTGAATGAATGTTTATACTCCGCCTCGCACTCTCGGAGTACAGAGTTAAGGAATGTTTATACTCCGCCTCGCACTCTGGGAGTATGGAGTTGAATGAATGTTTATACTCCGCCTCGCACTTTGGGAGTACGGAGTTAAGGAATGTTTATACTCCGCCTCGCACTCTAGGAGTACGGAGTTAAGTAAAAAGTTTTACCCAGCTCGCGCTCTCGGAGTACTCTGGGATTTAGGAAAATGTTTATACTCCGCCTCGCACTTTGGGAGTATGGAGTTAAGTAAAGAGTTTGTACCCAGCTCGCGCTCTCGGAGTACTCTGGGATTTTGGAAATGTTTATACTCCGCCTCGCACTCTGGGAGTATGGAGTTAAATAAAGAGTTTGTACACAGCTCGCGCTCTCGGAGTACTCTGGGATTTTGGAAATGTTTATACTCCGCCTCGCACTTTGGGAGTATGGAGTTAAATGAAGGGTTGTCGTGTATCAACCTGTTTCTGGCCTGATGTGATGGCTTGCCCCCGAGCTCGGGTTTCTTTTAGCGAGTGGTTGATTGCTTCATAGCCACTCCCTACTTGAATAAATTCCATTGTGTGATGGAATTTAGCTCTTCGTGCATCGTGATGTTGTACATTGTGTTTTAATGAATCACAGCTCTAGCTCGAAGAGATGGCATTTTTATTGCTGAAATAAGAAAAATATGGCAAAGTCAGTTGCCTTATTACAAATTCTAATTTCGAAATGCAGAAACAAATTTAAAAAATGGAACTTTAAACTAATTGGATAAACATAGCTGTTATGTGCAATAGCGACGAAGACTTTCGCTATCCCAGGCCTTTGGTGAAGCTAGACCATCAACGGTCGTTAACTCACATGTACCATCCCCGAGCTTCTGCTTAATCTCGTGTGACCCTTTCCATGTTGGTTTCATGTGTGGTAGTGTCGGATATTCTTTTTTAATGACAATCTCATTGCGTTCAAAAGTTTTAAGTCGGTCCTCGGCATTGCGTAATCGGGCGGCTCGATTTCGGCGTATGATTGCTCTCAAGTCAACCTGGTCGCCCTGGACCACTCCAACTCCGTTGACGGTAGGGAACTTTAAAGTTAAGCACCATGGGGCAATTATGGCCCTGAATTCAGCAAGGGCAGGTCGTCCTAAAAAAGCGTTGTATGGCGAGACTATGTTCAACACAGCGAACTGTAATGTCCGAACTCTCCTATGTTCCTCGGATCCCAACTTAACTGGTAACTTCACCATTCCAATAGGTATGGTAGCGCTACCATTGAATCCATGGAGGTGAGTTTGGCAAGGTTCCAAATACCTGGCTTTCATCCTCATTTGATTATAAGCATGTATAAAAAGGATATTCACAGAGCTCCCGTAGTCAATCAGTATCCTCTTCATCCAAGCTGGACCTACTTGCGCCGATATCACGAGTGGTTCAGTAGTCGGGCTTCCGACATAATCAATATCGTTGTCTCGGAAAGTGATGTCGTTAGTCATCGCTCTCTTTCGTTTGGTCGAAGGCCTATCGTCCAGGTTATCATCATACTCAAAGTCTGTTCGTCTAGCAAAGTTGTTATATGATTTCATTTCCTCCCAGCTTCGAACCGCTGAATGAGGATTATCACTTACAACATTAATTACCAGTCTTCCTCTGACACGACCTGGTTCTTCCTGTGTTTCTGGATTCTGTACATGATTTTGATTTGAGGGGCCTGCCCCCTCAGACTGCGGTGCCCGCACAAACTGGTCTAACTTCCTCTCCCTGATCAACTTCTCAATGAGGTCCTGCAAGTGCCGACATTCATTGGTGTTGTGGCCATAACTTTCGTGGAATCTACAGAACTTCCCCGTTTGAATCTGCCTCTCCGACAATTGCTTCAGCGCCGGCTTCTTGTATTGCATAGTATTGCAAGTCTGTAGGTACACATTTTCCAACGATGTATTCAACGGTGTGTAATTATCGAACATTGGAGCCTCACGCCGTGGGCCTCGATTTGAGTCTCTTTTCTTATCTTGACCACTGTTGCCTCTTGGCTGAGTTTGTTTATTCTGGATATTTAATTGAACTTTTCCGGAATTTTCACCGGACTGTTTAACTGCTACATTGCTTTGTATTCCTTCACTTTCGGGCTTCGCATCGCCCTGCTTCCTAGACTGTTTCGCGTCCTCTTGCCGTAAGAATTGAGCGGCTTTGGAGTAGAAACGGTCCAACGATGCGGGTGGTTTTCCAGCTAACCAGTTTCCAAACTCATAATCGGGATCGATTCCCTTTGTCAATGCCATTAAAATTGAGTTATCGTTGGGATTACTAATCTCCACACATGCCGCATGGAATCTCTCCAAGTAACGCCTTAGTGTTTCTCCACGAGCTTGGGTAACACTGGACAGGGTGTTGACATCTTTGGGTCTAGCGACATGCATGCGAAATTGTTCAACAAATTTCTTAGCCAATTGGTCAAATGAAGAGATAGATCTTGGAGGTAATCTTGTAAACCACATTGTTGCAATTCCTCCCAGTGAAATGGGGAAACTTCGACATTTCACTGCATCGTCGGCCCTTGCGGCGCTCATTGACCATTCATATTTCAAAATGTGCTGATTGGGATCAGAATTTCCTTCGTACATAGGGAGAGTTGGCATTCTGAATCGCCGAGGAGGCTCAGCGTACAGTATCTCGTCTGTGAAAGGAGTATGACTTCGGGAAATCCCCCAATCGTCGTTGGCAAGACCTTGGCTTTCGCGGATCATCTGACGTATCATAGTCGAAATGTCAGGCATTGCTACATTTTGAGCTTGCTGAGCTAAGGTGTGGTCGGGTTCCACAGCGCGAGTTCGGACCGGGCGCTGTCGACGGTCCAAATTTCGCCTCCTTGGCTCAGCGTCTTCTGGGACGTATGGTTCAGGAGTACGCCCACGTTGCTGATTATTTGGCTCTGAAAGATTTCGGGTATCAACCCTTGTTTCTATTGTGGCAGCTGCGGCATGATTGTCCGCGGTATGCTGTGTAGTAGGGCCTCCTTGTGTTGAGGGCCCGGCCTGAAAGCTGGTCGACGGTCCTGCCCTCAACTATCCAACAATCAAGACGGGTTGATATCCGGCCGTTTGTGCATGACTCCCGTCTAATCGAGGACGGGTAGATCTGTGATAGTAGTCCGATGAGGCGGAACTTTCAGTAGACGATCGGGAGATATCATCTCGTCTGGACCTTCTGCGGCCTTGGCGGTTCAGTTGGTTTGTTAATTCAATATTAGCACGCAACTGTTCGGCCAATTGTTACCGACTTTGAGTTAGCTCTTGGAGCAACGTATGGAGCTCCTACCTGGTGACTGGTCCAGACGGTTCTGAATGAGCGACATTGTCTTGGTTGGATGGCTGCTGTTGAGCAGGATTCTGTCCATCCCTACCTTCTTGTCCAGCAGCTGTAGAAGTGGTTCTTGTGCTAACCATTTTGAATGATGAATCCTTTTCCTAGACTTTATGCAAATCTGAATAGAATGGAAGGATTATGAATTAGAGATCTGGATCTTCCTCTTGGATTTATACAATCCGGTATCGATGGTAGATCCAAGGAGCAGGAGAAAAAAGCTGGTTTTTTCTCAGTGAAAGCACCAAGTGTTTGTACCAAAAATGGGCACAACACTCTTCGGAAGTTTTTGAAGAGATAAAAGTGAAGAGTGAAAATTAAAACTGAGGATTATCTAACAAAAACTCCAAATTACAGAAAGTAAATTGCAAAGACAAACGATTTAGAGTGGTTCGGCGTTTTGCCTACGTCCACTATGAAGTTTGATGATTTTATTGCTCGATACTTGAAGATTACAATTCTTTATACTATAGTACAACTGAATTTAAATGCTAAGTGTCAATCTAAAGCAGCGGTGGTGTTCTGGAGTAAATCTGGCAGAATCTGGGCGCTCTTTAGTACTTAGAATTGTCCGACCCCTTTTCTGAATGATTAGGGGCTCTATTTATAGGTGTAGGAGGCTGATATTTCGCCTAAAATGAGGGGAGACCAGTTCTGGTACGTCAGGGGGCCCACATGGCCGAAATCTGGAGATCCGGGCCCACTTTGGGATCGATTCGACCCTTGGTTCGAATCGATCAAGAAATCATCCAATCGAGCTGAATTTTGGTGTGAACATTCTTCATCATGTGCTTAAGCTTCTGTGAAAATTTCATGACATTTGGACTTGTAGAACTCGAGTTATGATCGATTCAAGGTTGTGTTTGTGGCTGAAATATTTCCTTCGAATCGATCTCCTTCGAATCGATTATGTCGAATCGATGGCATCGCTTGTCCAAGCGATGACGTGGTGCGCATTTCCAGGGTCAACCCGCCTTTTCCTCCGAATCGACTGGGTCGACTCCACGTTTTCCGCTACTTCAACTTGGTGGATTTGAGGTGATGGATTCGAGGCAAGGTGTGTTCGAATCGATCATGGCCTATATCTGTTGATCGATTCGAAGTCGTCCGAACCGGATGGATTCGAATGCCAGGCGTAGGATGGATTCATTATGCTCGTTCGTATCGATCATTGGAAAACAATAGTCGATCGATACGAAGCTACCTTTTTAGGATGGGTTCGAACCAACGACACAGGATGGATTCGAAGTGGTTGGCCTTTGTGATTTCGAAGGAATTCGTTTCGATGGAGTCGAAGAACACGGACCTGCAGCTCTATGGATACGAGGTAGATGGAGTCGAACCTGGTGGAGTCGAACATGATGGATTCGAACCAAGGCTATGTCCTACACTTGCGTCGATGATATCTTGAGTGTACGAACTCGGATTGACTCGAAACTTGGAATGTTGGTTTCTATGACTTTGCTTGTCGTGTCTTATCAATTATGGCTCAATCCGGTCTTGGGTAAAATTCATCGATATCTAGGGATATCCAGCGGTTACTCGATCTCGAGGATGCATAATCCATATTTTCTTCAGTTAATTCCTTGGTATCTCGGCCTTGCCAAAAGGCGGGATAACAGTTAGAGTAGTAAGATATTAATCGTGTGTATTGATCACTTGAACAATCAAATCATCTCGATTAGGAAAAAAATTAGGTGATAGTATTAACTTTCAAAAGTGTAGTATGTAATCAAAATTAAAACAAAAGAAAGTAAAATAAATTAGTTTAGTCATAACATTGTGAAAATTTGGAAAATGCATATAAAATGAGTTTCCAAAATGGAATTAGAGTAATAAGATTCCAAAATTATCGAGTTGAAACTTGTAACTGCCATAGTATATTAATTAGGGTAAGAATTTTTTGAATTACATTTCAAATATAGTAATCAATTAAACTCAATCAAATAAGGAAATCGAATTAGCAATACCTAAGCAGCATTTTCATGAGAACTAGTCGAGAGGAAATGTTAAAGTAAAGTGATTGTTTAACTTGACTCAATCACCTGCACAGTCACAGTCCGCCCTAATCAAGTCGAAAATTATGTAGTAGTGTTAACTATATAGACTATTGTATGATGTCAAATTAGTTAGTACGTTTGTAAAATGTATGGATAATGCAGAAATTTTGTAACATCTGGTGGAATTTCACTAATTTTTGTACGTTACCAGTACACTATCGAGTTTGTTGTTAGATCTGACAGAATATATTTTATTAGAGCAAGCAAGGAAAAAACCAACCTAAATTAAAATACACATAAATCGGTCATTGAGGACAACAATTTATTAGTTTTTCTTTGATATACTGAAATATCACTAATTTATTAGAGGCAAAAATAAGATAAAACAACTTAATGTACTATAAATTAAGCACCCAGTCGAGTATTACATGCCTCAGCATCAAAAGATTATTAAACTACTGATGATTGAAACTGGTCAAATCAAAAGATTATTAAATTATAAGCATTAAATAATAAGCTGGTGAAAACACTGAGTTGCATCCTGTATTGATCCCTTTCTTATGGATTGGGCCACTGTGCTCACTGTTGATAATGCTTTCAAGTTCTATCCTATGATTGTTTTCTTCCTTCTAATAAACCATCATCGTCCTATTCTTCTTCAAATGTCTGGATTTGCATGTTACCGTAGTCAGTCAACGAGTCAGATCTAAACCTGCATAAGCCACTTCCTTTTCTCTTGCAACAAATGACTATATCAAAGAATCCATATTTCACAACACATTTTTCATAGCAGTCACTGTTCCTTGACTTCATATTTTGAATGATGGTTTATATTTATATGCTTTAACTGTTTACTTCATAATTTAAATGCTTTAGCACATCGAATATGGTTCAAACCTATTGAAATCCGGTCCGCACATCTCTACGTGGGACAACATATGAGTTTGGCCAACACCTTTTAACAAAAGGAATCCCTATGTAACAACAAGGGATTCCTTTTGTTAAAAGGTGTTGGCCAAACTCATATGTTGCCCCACGCAGAGATGTGCGGACCGGATTTCAACATGGTATCAGAGCGATGGTAACGCCTGGGACAATGGACAATGTACAAGAGATCCGTAAATCGTGGTGGCTAACTAGTAGTGTAGGCTTAAGTAGTTAGACTTAAGGTGAAGCTAGATCATGGTACATTGGATCTGGTAGAATGGCACTGGAACAAAGTCTTGATATGATGCATGCATCGTATTGGCGTAGCGGAAGACGCATATATGGATGCGAGCCAAGATGGAGATCTGTTGGGGTGTCTCGCATTGTATGTGGGTAATGGATGCACATTGGAAAAAGACTAGTCCCATATCACGAAAAATGATGGAGGTGGTATGATATATATATATATATGAGTTTGGTCGCATGTAACAACAAGGGATTTCTTTTGTTAAAATGTGTTGACCAAACTCATATGTTGCCTCCACTTAGGGATGTGTGGACGTGATTTCAACAAGACCACGGTCTCATTTACTTCATATTTTAAATGCTTTTGCTTTTTACATAATGACATTAATTAATTTGGGGAGAAGCTAATATAAGAAGGTTACTCATAAGTATGCTTTAGCTGTTTAATTCATATTTGACGTCGGCCATGATAGTCTCAATTGCCTAAATAATTTTAATGTGCCTTGAACAGAAGTGACTGAGGAAAAATGGTAAAAGTTCACATTAAAAAGGTATGTGGTTAATTTCAGTTTCTTGTAAAAATAAATTAAATAATTTGGTAGATCTAAATGATTTTAGAGATTGGTATGATGAGTGACATACACAAAATAAATCATTCACCCAAACTTGTGTGCATGGAAGTGGGAAACCAAAGAATCTTAGAACAACATGAAGTACTCTACCCGTGTGACCAAACTAAACATACATGTTGTCTATGTTAGAATTTTATATGGAGATAAGGATAGAGATTCAACATGAACAGAAGAAGACTACATCGTTATTAACTTAATGAAAAATAGGAATTACAAATCTTTAAATAGACTAAAAAAAATTATCCACTAACCTACAGATGTGGATCTTAACCACCACCTAACACATTAATAGGAACATACCTTATTGACTAATTAAAATATGACATAACTTCTAACACCCTCCCTTAAACTGAATGTGCTAACATCCAGTTTACAAAGTACCAAACAAACAATCTTTAACGAAGTGCGGTTCTTGATTGTCTCATCGTCTTCCATTAAAGATCACGAATACTGCTTTTTCATCTTTTTGGTTGGACTTGCTCAACTGTTTCGCATTGATTGATTCTTCACTCATCAACCATCGACAAATACTCTTAGTTTCCTCTTAGGGATTCATGGACCACTCCACTCGGGTCGTCCCTTGATACTGCTGTATCTATCATCTTCCCAACAAGCTAGAGCCGCGGCTCTTCCTCATTTGCTTGTTTGATGACATGAAACTACACCTGTTTCACATACAGGTTTTACCAACTGCACTTGTAGGCTTCTACTTCAAACAGTTCTCTTGAGCACTCCACAAATGTCCAACTCTATAAACGGCGTTCTACACGTCGTCGTCTTCAACTTCATTATGCAATTGCTGCGGCACTTTCTCTCTATTGTTTCTGCAGCTGCTGCTGCAAACCCCTTTTTCTTTCAATGGACAACACGACATCTCGACAATACTCAACAACATTCAAACACAACATCTCCATTTCACACCCAAAACCGCCAAACACCAAGTCATCTAACAACCAAAACTGTGTTCAGCAAACTCATGTTCCCTTAACAATTTCTCCTACATCAAACAAATTTTCTGACCAGCAACCTCACAACCTTGCACCCACCTCCATTTTCAACTATTTCTTCTAGCATCGCCTGTACCCTAAAAACACATCAAACAAATCCAAGTTATGCAGGATATCACACTGCTGTTGTTACTCCAACACATCACCAACTGCAGCCTCGAAGTCAGTCTCACCATCAACCTCCACCAGCTTCCCCGTTCAATCAATTTGCTTCCATGGAGACATCCAGGCACACCTCCTTTGTCACTTGTATTCACCAAGCCAGCTAAAACCTCACACCGATTCCTTGTCCAGCCCCAAAACAGGCAACCTTGCTTCAGCCAATCACCATTATCGTAATCACCTCCCACATTCTCTTCCATCACACAAAATACAACCTATTCCCAAGCATACTGCCAAAACATCTAGACTTCATTCACTTAGTATTGTCAACGCAACTACTCTCCAATCCAACACCATCACAGAATCAAACTCCACCACCATATCATCTCAATCTTCATCACAACAAGAAAAATTTCTTACATCGCAACCGACACATCTCCTCCAACATCAGCTCTCTATCTGCGCTTCTTCTGTTGTCCGTCAGAACAACTCCTCCTAAAGCTCGTTTCAGTTTTCAATCAAGTAGTCTATTATTCTCCACTCAGCAGCCACATTTAACTCAGGTAGTGACATCACCACTTACTCTCTTTAGCAACATTGCATATGTGCTTCAGCAACATAACCCATGCGCTCACACAGTTCTCAGTATACTTGCTTCTCTTCTAGCTCACATCATGATGTGTTGTTCTCTTTGCTCAGCAACACTTCCAGTTCTTCTTTCAGCATGAATCTAGGTGCTTGTTTCATAATTCAGTCACTTTATGCCTTCACAACTTCAATGCAGCTTCATTTCTCCACTTCATCATGCAGTGGAATGCTTTCTTCTTCAACCTTTGCAGCCACTCAGCCACCTAATCACTCAGTCTTGCAATTACAGCCATACCTTACAACATCTTCCTTTCCTCAATAACTAGACCTCTAGCTTCGGACCACTCAGCCACTCACCATATGCTACCCGTGCCTTTAGTTCAGAGTGTAAAATGATGACGCTGTAATACATCAATGCAGTAAAACCACTGAATGCTGATTTACATCTTTCAATACACCACCAGCTCCTCACGCTTCTGATTACTATTTCTTTCATGTTGCGGCATCTCAAGTGTAACAACAATCTGTTCTCAACACCAGCTTCCTCATCATACCTGTCAATACCCAGTTGCAACTCATCTCCTCTACCGAGACATATCCCTATCTCCACTGTTTTTGACACTCCCCTCTACAACCCAAACTCAATTTCAAATTCCTACAAAATTAACTTCCTGAAACCAAAAACACCATTGTTTTCACCCCACTTATCTTTACCTTCTACCCTTACACCAACATTCACCATCAATTGCTTCTGTTATCTCCATTTTCTTCAAACACCATTAACTAAGTCTATCTCCAACATCACAACAATTTCTCCTAAAGTCCATTACAACATGGATAGACTAACATCAACCAACAGAAACTAGATCATCCAGGCCACACACACTTCAACGCTTCAAACTTTCTGGAAACAAATACACAACATCTTCATATCAACACAGCGTATCACCTCCACCCAAAGCAACAACAACGCAACAGTAAAGTTCAATTACAAAAATATACTTCATCACCTCATCCAAACATCACGCTCATATCAATGACAAGCAACACAACCATCATTACCTTGGAGAGTTTCAGGAAGATCCAGTCATTCATGTATCCACGCATCTGTACAAACCAAAGCATTGCAAAGCAACAAGCTAATCCAAACTCGAACATCTTCGAGTTGTACATGCATTAACATTGGATCAAACCATTGATGACAACAGGAGTTTAGGCACGCAGACCAGAAAGGGCAGTACCATCATCTTGGGCTTCAGATCCACAGTGTCTCTAAAATCTCAAGAAGCAGCAGTAGCGCTATTTTTAAGGCGATGAGTAAAACTTCGAGATCGGTGGTTGCTTCAGGATGAAGAGGAGTGGTGGCGATAGTTGAACGTCCAGGCAACGTCAAAGTGCTCCAATATTAGATTGCAATTCCGATTGCTGAGTTCACGAAGAAGAAAAAAATGGATTTTTGATTTTATTCTAGTGAAGCAATATTTTGAGGAGGTCAAATCTTTAAAGGGATATCACATGGAGAAGTAATTATTTAGGCCCATGTGCAATTTCACACTTTTCTTCTTTAAACTCTTGCTCACCTGCTTCCTCGGTTCTCTGGATCTATCTCTATCCTCTCTCACCTAGCTCTGATACCATGTTAGAATTTTATATGGAGAGAAGCATAGAGATTCAACATGAAACAGAAGAAGACTACATTGTTATTAACTTAATGAAAAACATGAATTACAAAGCTTTAAATAGACTAAAAACAATTATCCACTAATCTACAGATGTGGATCTTAACCACCACGTAACACATTAATAGGAACATACTTTATTGACTAATTAAAACATGACATAACTTCTAACAGTCTACTGCAATGAAACTATTTTATTTGCATGATACAATGGATGTTATGGACCTCTGTTGCTTTATATATTGGCTTTCAACGTGCTTTTGATTAAGTGTGATAGTCAGTTGTCCTTTGTTCTATTAACTCATAATTTTCTATTCAACAGAAGTTATTTTTTTTTGGAAAAAGGTGCTTTATATACTACTCAAGATGAATACAAATGTGGCAAACGAGGAAACAAACTATGGTAGGAGTGTTTAATATCTGATTTTACTCAAAAAACTGCTGTACGTTGCCTGTCTGTCATGGTTCAGTTGAAAATAGCACATACAAAGACCAACAAAAAAAGGACACAAACATGAAAAGTCAAACACATCTCCTCCTATCTCACTCACTCACTTCAAACAAAGCACGGAATGGCACTACTGACACATACTCCAGTACTGTGGCAACTCAGCATGCATGGTACTACCTCCTTGACACTGATCAGCCGTACCCCAAAGATATCCTTAGCATCACAGGTCCGTGTTAACGAGCTGGATTCGGTGTCGAAGTTGAACTGCTGACAGTCGCTGTTCGGGCATTGCCTTGGATGGGAAACAACTTCGAATTCCCTGAAGGTATTCTCCCTTCTTTCACTTCATTGTCTTTCAGTCATGCGTAGTTAAGGATATTTTTGCAATCGGAGATCGTAAGTTCAGATCTAATGTTGACTGGAGTTTCTATGTGATGAAAAACTCTTGAGTTTCGTTCTATCCAGACATGCTATACTAGTGTAGTCACGGCGATGTCAATAAGCTTATCAAAAGATTTACTAGTACTGTTGATTCTGCTGAGTTGCTCGAAAATTTCAACCGTGTCCCTGCTGATTATATACGAAAGTTGTAGTTTGGTTTTAATTCCCTGTCGTAACCTGTTAGAGTAGTTACATTGGAAAAACAGATGACCGCGGGATTCAGTTCCTTGTTTGTAGAGAGCACAGGTTGTGTCTAGCTATTATTGTGTTCCATCTTGAGATTTTTTTTCTTTAGATGACTGGATTTGCATGCAAGTGCACTTAGTCAACGTGTCAGATCTAAACCCGCATAACGAAAATGATGAAACTGTGAAAGTAGCGATCGATGGAATAGAAGATACCGAATGGCCCAAATCCCTTGATTCAAAGATGCCGGATTCTAGCTATCCCAAACACGTTGATCGTGCACGATACCGTGTTTAAAGATCTACGATTCTTCGTATGTTGATCTAGCGCACTAGATACCGTGAATCGGCTTCAGAAGTCGTTGAATCGAGCGCACTCGATTACCGAAAGTGGAGATAGGAGATCACACTCAACTACCAATTGGAGAAGTGGCACAAAGCACACAAACAAGTTTTATTCAAAATCAACTTTTTTTACAAATGACACCACCCGCCTATTTATAAGCTTACAACTCATCACAAGACAAATTTGTACAACACATAGGTCGTTCACGACCTAACAACCCTTCGACCTAAAAACAGACGACCTAAAACAGACGACCTAAAAAGAAAACAAACAAATACAACATATACAAGTTACAACACATAAGCGACTCAAGAAATTACACATAACGACCTAACATACACGGCCGCATCGACCTAACTTCCTCCAGCGACTTAAGACCAGCGGCGACCTAAAGAAAACTGGCTTCACAGCGGCATAAGGTCGAGCGACCTAAAATACAAGGCAGCGATTTAAGCTTCAGCGACCTAAGAAAGTAGCTTCTGGAATTCTTCATGCGACCTAAAATTGAGCGACTTAAGTTAGGTCGTTTGCGACCTAAAGAATTGAGCGACTTAAGTTAGGTCGTTCGCGACCTAAAGGAAAATGCGGCATTGCTGATTGAGCCAACTCGTTAGGTCATTCGCGACTTATCATAGATCGTAGGTCCCAAAGTTGCATCGTTGAGCGGCCTAAGGAAGATAAGTGATATGTGATCTGTTCTAACTCGCCGCTTGCGACCTAAGACTTCAACTTCCAATGACTTTTCCCACAGTTTTAGCTTGTTACCATCCTCGTTAGGTCGCACGCGACTTAACAGCACGTTAGGTCGGTCGTAACCTAAGACTTTATCATTCTGGGCTGCATTATCCTTCCCTGGTTGGGAAAAATTCGTCCTCGAATTTGCGCCCTCCTCTTCCACAACAAGCTCATCCCCATGATACGGTATAAGATGTTTAACATTAAACACATAAGAAGTGTACACATCCTCCGGCAGCTTCAACTTATAAGCATATTCATTGATCTGTTTCACAATCGTTACAGGACCAATCTTTCGAGCTTTAAGTTTATTGTATGCTCCTACTGGAAAACGATCCTTCGTTAGTACAGCATATACTAAATCTCCTTCCTTAAATTTAACGCTTCTTCGTTTCAAATACGCAGATCTTTTATACTTTTCATTCGCTTTCTCTAATCGTTCCTGAACGATTTTATGGCATTCTGTCAATCCATCAACAAAATCAACAGCCCGTTTAACTGTCCCCTTTGGTTGTGGTACTATCGTCAAATCCAACGGCCCCTTTGGTAAGCTGGAATATACAATCTGAAATGGACTAAAACCCACTATGGTTTATAGCATGATTATGAGCAAACTCCGTTGGACATAACTTCATATCCTAACTCTTCAGATTATCCTTCACCAGGGATTGCAACAAATTTCCGAAAGATCTGTTAACAACTTCAGTCTGACCATCGGACTGCGGATGGTAAGCACTACTAAAATTTAGCTTTGTTCCCACCATCTTCCACAAACTCAGCCAAAAATGACTTAGAAATCTAGTATCCCGATCAGAAACAATGGATTCTGGTAAACCATGTAAGCAATACACTTCTTTAAAGAATAACTCGGCAACACGGACGACATCAGCTGTCTTCTTACAAGCGATGAAATGTGCCATCTTCGAAAACCTGTCCACTACAACATATATCGAATCATTCCCCCTCTGAGTTCTCGGTAATCCCAAAACAAAATACATACTGATATCAACCCTTGGTCTAACCGGCACGGGTAACGGCATATACAATCCCGCATTCGTCGTTGTCCCTTTGGAAATTTGGCAAATATGACATCTCTCCACAAACCTTTCAACTTCCCGTTTCAACGAAGGCCAATAATAAGATTCAGAAATCAATTGCAAAGTACGATCTCGGCCCACATGACCTTCCTCATGCAATTCCTTTACAATCTTCATACGTAAGCTGCACTCTGGTATGCACAATCGATTCCCTTTAAAAAGAAAACCATCCACCATTACAAACTCATCCGTCTTCCCCTCCTTGACTTCATCTACATACTTTGCAAAGTACGGATCATCAACAAATAATTCTGGCAATACATCAAACCCCGTTACTTCAACCTTCATTGTAGTCAACAAATGATTCCTTCGACTCAATGCATCTGCCACTCTATTCGTAATTCCCGATTTATGCTTCACCACAAATGTAAATTGTTGTAAGTATGCAATCCACGAAGCATGCCTAGCTGCAATCTTGTCCTGTCCCTGCATATGCTTCAACGCCTCATGATCAGTATATAAAACAAATAATGTCTCTAATGTTTCACAGCTTGCACAATAGCATAAAATTCCACATCGTAAGTATTATATCTCATCTTTGCTCTCGATAGCTTCTCACTGAAATATGCAATAGGACGTCCCTTCTGACTTAACACCCCTCCAATTCCAACCTTCGATGCATCGGTATGCAATTCAAACAACAACTGAAAATCCGACAACACTAGAATCGGTGTTGTCGTCAAAAGTTCTTTGATTCTCTCAAAAGCAAATCCTGCTTCCTCCGACCATGAAAATTGCTTCCCTTTCATACAATCAGTAACTGGTGCCATCACGCTACTGAAGTGTGGAATAAACCTTCGGTAGAATGATGCCAAACCATGAAAGCTTCTAACTTCTGTAATCATCCTAGGTTGTGGCCAATTTCTGATTGCTTCAACTTTATTCTGATCCATCTGTATACCTCCATCCGAAATAACATATCCCAAAAATAAAACACTATGCGTCATGAACACGCATTTCTTCGTTGCAGCATAAAATTGTTCCTGTCGCAATATCATCAACACTTCCCTCAGATGTTGCAAGTGTTCTTCTGAGCTTCTACTATATATTAGTATATCATCAAAATACACCACCACGAATTTCCCAATGAATGGTCTAAAAATCTGATTCATCACCCGCATGAATGTACTAGGTGCATTCGAAAGACCAAACGGCATAACCAGCCATTCGTACAACCCTTCTCTCGTCTTGAATGTTATCTTCATTCGTCCCCTGGTCTAATTCGAATTTGATGATAACCACTTTTCAAATCAATTTTCGAAAAGATAGTAGCTCCACTAAGTTGATCCAACAAATAATCCAATCTAGGCATAGGGAATCTATATCTCACTATAATCTTGTTCAGGGCCCGACTATCAGTGCACATTCTCCACGTTCCATCCTTCTTTGGTACTAACAAAGCTGGCACCGCACAAGGACTTAAACTTTCCTGCACGCGCCCCTGCTCAAGCAACTCTTCCACTTGCCTTCTCAACTCCTCGTGTTCCTTTGGACTCATTCGGTAATGTGGCCTATGTGGTAACACAGCTCCTGGAACAAGATCAATTTGATATTGAATGTCTCTCAACGGTGGTAACTCCGTTGGTAGCTCCTCAGGAATACATCGTCAAATTCTCCCAGCACTGGCTTTACTTCTTTAGGAATCTCAACCACTTCATTACTCTCACGTCCAATCAACAAAAACACTTCGGGCTCCTCTTCTACTTCCTTAACAAAATCCTTCAAAGATAGCAAAGTTTTAAGTTGTTCAATCTCCTCCGACTTGCTTTCTTCGTGTTGTCGCTTCTTAGGAATTAACGTGATTTTTGTACCTTCAACATGAAACTATAACTGTTAGTACGACCATCATGTTGCACAGCCCTATCATATTGCCATGGTCTTCCCAACAACAGATGGCATACATCCATGTCAACCACATCACACCAAATTTCGTCTTTGTATTTCTTCCCAATTGAAAAATTCACACAAGCCCTTCGTCCAACTTTCACCTCCCCACCTTTTCTCAACCAAGCTAACTTGTAAGGTTTCGGATGCTTCTCTGTTTTCAATGCTAACTTCTTCACAGCCTCTGTAGAGATAATATTGTCACAACTTCCTGCATCAATAACAAACTTGCAAACCCTTCCCAAGATAGTGCATGTTGACTGAAAGATGTTACTCCTCAACCAGCTAGTTTCCTCCTCCTGTTTTGGTGTCAAGCACGACCTCTTCATCATCAATGAATACCCTTCATCTCCCGACACATTTTCTTCCTCCTCATCATGTAGTGAATTAGAACATTCAGCCTCTGCATCCTTATCTTCCACTTCAGCAATCATAGTTCTCTTCTTCGGTTTTGGACATTCGCTGCTCTTGTGACCCACTTCTTGACAATTATAGCATTTGAAATTGGTGTTGACTTTTGGTTTAGCCACTTCATGAACAACCGGCTTATTTGATGCTTTAGGAACATTAGAACTACTACCTGTTCCTTTGTTCTGCCCTGTAAAACTTGGAAACACACCTCCCCCACGTCTTCCTTGTTTCTCCCAAGCCAACGCCTTTTGATGTGCTTCTACCACAGATCTAGGGTCGAACATGTTTACCATATCCTGGATCTGTGTTCTAAGTCCACCAACAAACCTAGCGGTCAATTGTTCTTCTGTCTCCATAATGTCATTTCGAGCAATCAACTGGTAGAACTCATCTGTATAATCAGTAACAGCCTTCGTTCCTTACCTCAGGTTTTGTAATCTCTGATACATTAGTGATTGGTAATTGTAGGGTAAGAAAGTAGTCTTCATCAATTTCTTCATCTTTTCCCAAGCAACAATCCTTGACTTCCCCATCCGCTCTCTAGTAAGTTTGGTTTGCTGCCACCATGCCATAGCTCTCCCCCTCAACCTAGTAGCAACCAACTTCACTTTACGATCCTCCGGAACCTCCTTGAAGTCAAATATTTCCTCAACATAAGCTAACCAATCAAGAAATTCCTCGGCCTGCATACCTCCCTTGAATTTCGGTATTTCAGTTTTCATCCCAAACTCCCACTTGTGATCATACTCCGACTGATTTCTTCTTTGACCTTGTCCTTGTCCATGAACACTACCACCATCAAACTCCTCTTCAAAATCTGATGTATATCGATGTCGATCCTGACCACCAACATCTCTACTACCATCATTTCTTCCACCAACATCCCTTCTATCTACATTCCTTCGATCACGATCATTCACATTCCTATCACGACTTCGATCATCAACATTTCTATGACAATCTCGACTCATACTTCTATGATCACTATCAACACTTCTCTCTCGATTGGAATGTGGTGAAACTCTACTTCCCCCATGGTTAGATTCAGGTGAAACCCTTATCCGATTTTGATTTATTTCCAACATCATCTCCTCTAATCGACCAATCCCTTCATTAAGCTTCTCACTAAAGTTTTCGTTTATTCTTTGCTCCATATCATCAGCTTCTTCTCTTCTATACAAAGCTTCAACATTCTGATGGCGATTAGCTCTTCTTGGCGGCATGATTACTCTTCAAACAAAAGCTAACTCTCGGCTTGAACTTTAAAGATGATGCACGACTTGTATTCTTGAATAAGAATTGGTTCCAAGGTTCGGCTTAGCTATGATTGGCTAAGTCTTGCTCTGATACCAAATGATGCAGCAGCAGATCAGCCGTACCCCAAAGATATCCTTAGCATCACAGGTCCGTGTTAACGAGCTGGATTCGGTGTCGAAGTTGAAACTGCTGACAGTCGCTGTTCGGGCATTGCCTTGGATGGGAAACAACTTCGAATTCCCTGAAGGTATTCTCCCTTCTTTCACTTCATTGTCTTTCAGTCATGCGTAGTTAAGGATATTTTTTACAATCGGAGATCGTAAGTTCAGATCTAATGTTGACTGGAGTTTCTATGTGATGAAAAACTCTTGAGTTTCGTTCTATCCAGACATGCTATACTAGTGTAGTCACAGCGATGTCAATAAGCTTATCAAAAGATTTACTAGTACCGTTGATTCTGCTGAGTTGCTCGAAAATTTCAACCGTGTCCCTGCTGATTATATACGAAAGTTGTAGTTTGGTTTTAATTCCATGTCGTAACCTGTTAGAGTAGTTACATTGGAAAAACAGATGACCGCGAGATTCAGTTCCTTGTTTGTAGAGAGCACAGGTTGTGTCTAGCTATTATTGTGTTCCATCTTGAGATTTTTTTTCTTTAGATGACTGGATTTGCATGTTAGTGCACTTAGTCAACGAGTCAGATCTAAACCCGCATAAGCCACTTCCTTTTCTCCTCCAACGAATGACTATATCAAGAATCCATATTTCATAACACATTTTTCGTAGCATTCATTGTTCCTTGACTTCATATTTTGAATGATGGTTCATATTTATATGCATTAGCACATCGAATATGGTTACTTCATAATTTTAATGCTTTAGCACATCGAATATGGTTCAGACCACAGTCCCATTTACTTCATATTTTAATTGCTTTAGCTTTTTACATAATGACATCAACTAATTTCGGGAGAAGCTAATATTAAAAGGTTACTCATAAGTATGCTTTAGCTGTTTAATTCATATTTGACGTCGGCCATGATAGTCACTATTGCCTAAATAATTTTAATGTGCCTTGAACAGAAGTGACCAAGGAAAAATGGTAAAAGTTCACATTAAAAAGGTAAGTGGTTAATTTCATTTTCTTGTAATTTTTTTTTAAAATTTGGTAGATCTAAATGATTTTAGAGCTTGGTACGATAAGTGACATACACAATATAAATCATTCACCCAAACTTGTGTGCATGGAAGTTGGAAACCAGAGAATCTTAGAACAACATGAAGTACTCTACCCGTGTGACCAAACTAAACATACATGTTGTCTACTGCAATGAAACTATTTTATTCGCATGATACAATGGATGTTATGGACCTCTGTTGCTTTATATATATTGGCTTTCATCTTGCTTTTGATTAAGTATGATAGTCAGTTGTCCTTTGTCCTTTTTAAGGGTGGGTAAGGAAAATTTCCTTACCGTCCGAACTATTTCTGATTCCTTCCGACTATTGATGGAATGATGTAGTTTATTCCGAATTCCGTTCCTTCAATGCCGGAATTCCTATCGGTGGAAATCGGAAAATTTGGAAGGAAACATGCAATTCCTTTTTCCGATCAAATAATTTTATAGCTAAAATTTTCATCAAATTTTCACTATGAACAAAGGATGTGATAAAATAATAGTATTATTCTAAACATTGACACAACATCATAGCAGCAGAACAAAATTTGGAACAGCAGAACATAATTCAGAACATTATGCATTGGTTTTTTCACAGAAGCATTCCAGCTAAAATTTGTTGATCATAGATACATTACATGAATTCATAATTCAATTCATTTTCACGGTACATACATCATAACATGATTCTGAAACAAAATTCATGAATCGTAAATAGGGAACGGATAATAGCTTCAGTCTAGATTTGTAGATATAGAAGACAATATAACTTTTGAAACCAAGTATTATGCAGTGCAAAATCCCTGTAGACACAGAAATGATATATTATTTTAAAGATCCTGAAGCTGAGTATGAGTATGAGGAGGTCAAGAAATAAAATTTAAAGGGTTGACAGTAGGAAACAAGATTTTAGGGAATCTATTCTATTTTATGCAATTTTAGCGTAGAAAAGAAAAACAACCAAAAAATAAAAAATTTAACATATAAAGCATCTCATTTGTAAGATTAAAAGTTCCATATTCACTCTCAATATAATTAGTACATA
Organism: Allium fistulosum; assembly: GCA_030737815.1. Lineage (NCBI taxonomy): Eukaryota > Viridiplantae > Streptophyta > Magnoliopsida > Asparagales > Amaryllidaceae > Allium > Allium fistulosum. The sequence goes on along the minus strand of CM060908.1, from coordinate 74,729,861 downwards.
GAGGGTTACAATTTAGTATATACTTTAAATTCATATGCCTCACTTACCAAATTATAATAGACCAAAGTATACATAATGACTGATTACTAAATAAACACCATTAAAAAGTATGTTTTCTCAGCGATCATATTCTGAGCAGAGATGTTTGTATACAATAGTGATGATCATCAATATGCTTAGTATTATTGTTTTTTTGAAGTGAAATTCTTATTCTGGATGATAAAATAAATGAGAAACTGCAAAATATTAATCTACCATATTACGCCTAACAGTACCATCAAGAACTTACAAGCTTTGATATACCAGTAAGCCACTTGAAAATAATATGGAAGTCTTACACTTCTTCAATTACAACACACTAGATTAGCACAAACGTTAGTATTTTCTATTGACCTATGCAGATCTTGATTCATATAAACCAAACATATTATAGGTAGCTAAAATATTGAAAGAGCAAGAAGAACTTACCGGTCTAAATTGGAAAGAACCTTTATCAAATCAAAATTGGAATGAATCAATGCATGTAAGAATGAATCAGTGTATAGATGATACATACCTACATCAAAAAAGCATGACCCTTTACGCATCTATTCCCCAATATTCTGTGATGATGATGCTGCTAATGACATAGAAGAATTCCCTTTTAAGCCTTTCAAACAATATCAGTGCACATTCAAATCTTTCATACCAAGGTTCGAAATTCCGTTTTCCATTTCTGTTTCGGTCATTGGTAATTTTAAAATTTCCGGTTCCGTTTCGAATATTTCGAAAGTTCCGTTTTAATTTCAGTTTTCTAATTTCGACACATTTTTTATTAGGACTGCTAAGTACGCTAACAAATATCTAATACTATCATAAATTTATATTACATTCTTTACATTACATACGAAATATATGTTTTAAGGAAAATATCATGATTTGAGATTCTATTTGCCACTTGAGATTTTAAAATTTTCGATCAATTTTGAAAATTTTAATTTGTTATTATTTTTTCGTGTAAATTAACAAAAGTATATCAATTTTTTTTGTTGGTATATTTGTTTTTTTGTTGAATTTGTTTTATTTTTTATTTTTTTGTATGTTTATATTGTATTTTTTATTTTCTGCTATTTTTTACTATCTTTTTTAATACATGAGAAAAATCCAAAATTTTGATCAGAACCGGAACTTTAACCGAATTCCGTTCCGTTTGAGACCGGAACCGAAACGGAATTCCATCGGAATTTTGAACCATGTTTCATACAACGAACAAAAAAAAGAATAAGACTAAAAAGCTAACTAAGAAGCATTAAGACCATGCATAAACTTTATCAAATTCCCCACAATTATAACCACCGGATGCATTATCAAACAAGCTGTCAACATAAACTTCATTAGACAAACTATTTTTCTTAGGATAATCTAAATCCATTAGGTTATAAAGATCATGCATATATCTGTTGGCGTTATCAATCTCTCCAATATGTATGCTAGCAATGCTAAAATGAATGATAAAATAAGGAACTTCTTCAACAGCCGTAGTATCGACCAGATGATACATAATAATTGTAATTGGAAGCATTGACGGTTCCACAGCTTTGACATAAATTTACATATATGCTAAAAATATACAATTTTGTCTAATTCAACATCGTTTCTGAGCCCATAACCCACTCAATTTAACTCTGTAAGGCCAGCCCTAGTTCTATTAACTCATAATTTTCTGTGGAACCGAAGTTATTTTTTTTTGGAAAAAGGTACTTTATATACTACTCAAGATGAATGCAAATGTGGCAAACAAGGAACAAACTATGGTAGGAGTGTTTAATATCTGATTTCACTAAGAAACCACTGTGCGTTGCCTGTCTGTCGCGGTTCAATTAAAAATTGCACATACAAAGACCAACAAAAAAAAAGTAGGACACAAACATGAAAAGTCAATAACATCTCCTCCTATCTCACTCACTTCAAACAAAGCACGGAATGGCACTACTGACACGTACCCCAGCACGGCGGCAACTCGGCATGAGCGAAACTACCTCCCTGACAATAATCAGTTGTACCCCAAAGACGTCCTTAGCATCACAGGTCCACGTTAACGAGCTGGATTCGGTGTCAGAAGTTGAAACTGCTGACATTCGCTGTTCGGGCATTGCCTTGGATGATAAACAATTCTGAATTCCCTGAAGGTATTCTCCCTTTCTTTCACTTCATTGTCTTTCAGTCATGCGTAGTTAAGGATATTTTTGCAATCGGACATCATAAGTTAAGATCTGATGTTGACTGGAGTTTCTATATTATGAAAAACTCTTGAGTTTCGTTCTATCCAGACATGCCATACTAGTGTAGTCACAGCAATGTCAATAAGCTTATCAAAAGATTTACTAGCACTGTTGATTCTGTTGAGTTGCTCGAAAATTTCATCCGTGTCCCTGCTGATTATATACGAAAGTTGTAGTTTGGTTTTAATTCCCTGCCATAACCTGTTAGAGTAGCTACATTGGAAAAACAGATGACCGCGGGATTCAGTTCCTTATTTGTAGAGTGCACGGGGTTGTGTCTATTATTGTGTTCCATCTTGAGATTTTTTTTAGGGGTTTTGCACTGAAAGTCCCTATTTTTGATGTTGTTGTAAGAAAAGTCCCTATGATAATGAGTATGTAAATTAAGTCCCTGTTTTTTTATCTAAATCAGAAAGTGCAAACTATCTTGCGCTTTTCTTATAGAAAGTGCAAGTTAACTTGCGCTTTTCAAAATTTTAAATTCTTTTGTTCAAAATTTTCAAAAAAAAAAATTCAAAATCAAAAAGCGCAAACTAGCTTGCGCTTTCCAGATAAAAAGTGCAAGTTAACTTGCGCTTTTCAAGCATTTTAAAATTTTCGAAAATTTTAACAAAAATTTTAAAATCAGAAAGCGCAAACTAGCTTGCGCTTTCCATCAAGTTAACTTGCATTTTTCAAAATTTTCAAAAATTTCAAAAATTTCAAAAAATTTCAAAATAAAAGCGCAAACTAGCTTGCGCTTTCCTGATGAAAGCGCAAGCAAGTTAACTTGCGCTTTTTAAATTTTTCAAAATTTTTAAAATTTTTAAAATTTTCAAAAAAAAAATTCATAGTAAAAAAGTTGCAAGCTAGCTTGCATTTTCTGTCAGAAAAATGCAAAACACCTTGCCTTTTCTATTTTTAAAAAACAGGAACTAAATTTACAAATTCTTATCTACAGGGACTTTTCTTATAACAACATCAAAAACAGGGACCTTTGACACTTTTCTTGTTTTTTTATTCTATGTGTAGTTTATTTGTTCTTGCTAGAAGCGTACAAATTGACATTTCTGGTAAGCATGTCGTGTTCCAAATGCGGTTACACCAATCTAATTCATTATCCTCTTCCTTAACATGGTTCCATGCCGATTTGAAAGAAAAATTACCACAACTATGCAATTTCCATACCCAGTAGTCATTGTTCTTATTTTGGTCCAAAGGGATCTTGCGAATTTGTTGAGTTATATGAATGGGAAAATGAGGATTATCTTTCCTCCACGGTCCATTAAAGATGAGGAGACTTTCCTATTGTGGTTTCCAAAGGGTAGCATGCAATCCCATCCTAGTAGCTCTCTTACCGATTGTCCATTGATCCAGGAGTCGAATCAGAGATTTATTTATTCCCCGTTGACTATTGTCCTCTCTATTGCGTCCTTGGCCTAATTTCTAGTGTTTAATAACAATTTCCAAGTGTATGACGCATTGCTGTCAAAATTGATTGTCTAGAAACTCTTGTTGTTGCCGTATCTATCCTTTAGCTATTGGGCCTAGAGGCTCTCCCCTTATAGGGATCTCCACAAAAGTTTTAGAGCCGTTGCTTTTATGATATCATGTAGTTTTCTTAATCCCATACTATCCTTAAATTTGGGTCGACATACGTCTTCCCATGACATATTAATTGCTTTTATTTTTCCAAACATAGTTTGAACAAATAGAATTGATTTTTGTATGATTGATGTTGTTAACTAACAGAATTGAGTCTAGAATGTGATCAAAGGGTAAATTATAGTCTTAATTAGCTCAATTCTACCAAATACATTCAACATCATGTTTTCTTAGTTGTTGAGTTTCTTGTGGATTTTAACCAGCAGCACTGCAAAATCTCTCGATTTTAGTTTGCTATGGGATAATGGAATCCCCAAATATGTGACCGAAAGATTTCCACTTTGGACATTTAATATTTCAATTATTCGGGTTTTGAATTTTGCCTCTTTACCAAAATATATTGTAACAACCTGCATTTTCGACCCTCAAAAGTCGATACTAATACATCACCGTATTCAAGTGTCGAACATCCAAGTGTTGGAAACACAGATTGTTGGGGGGAAAAAGAAAAAACAGAATAGAATATCACATCGTGACGAGTAATATATAATATACAGTAAATCTTTACAAAAGAAAACTATAATATACATACATCAAATTAGAGTACACTAATCTATCATCAGCTTGCACAATTATAACAATCTATCCTTACAAATGCTAATAAATATAAACAACTCATGCAGCGGAAATAAAATATACATCAATACATCTTTGAGGCATCCAGCTCGTCTCCTGAAGCTCCAAGGCATCTAAACTAAATTTGAAAAACATGCTCAGACTGACCCGAGCATTTTAAGAAAATAACGTCCGGATCAGTCTGGTAAACCAGCGTGAGAAACAAACCTCAAATGGATTTTAATGTTATAAAAACCTTTCAAAAATAAAGATATCTCATAAGACAATGTCGTACATAAACACGGACGGGATTTTACCTTACGATAACCAAATCATTTCGTAAAAAATTTTCTAATATTATAATAATGTCTATGATTTAAAATAAATATTGAATCAAAGCTGAAATTGTAACATTAATTAAATTCCAGCATAATAAGCATACAACTAAGTTCGACAGGCACTTATTCGAGAATTGATTCCATACAATGACAAAGCTCCGGGTACCGTCTGCTACGGTACACCTGTAGAAAATGTACCGAGGGCCTCATATAGACCCCATACAAATCAGGACAGGCCTACTACTTAATGGATAGTACTGAATATTTCATAACCTCGATTGTTTTGCAACTTTTTTTTGAGAGCTCTCATGTGCAACCAATCCATACATACATACATACACGTACATACATACATACATACATACATATATATATAGAAGGGTGATGACAATACTGTAACGATCCACATTTTTGGATGGTTTAAATCGACAATAAACCACACATGTTAACTCAAACCATTCAAAAGGGAGAATTGTTAATGGGGTAAATAAGAAAATAAGAGAAAAGAAGGAAAAACAAAACACGGAATCTCACAACGGAATGACAAAATATAATAATCAAATAACAGTTCATGAAGCTGTTTTACAAATACATTTGATTACAATCAGAGTTATACATACAACAGGTATAATAGGATAATGCAGCGGAACAACATGATACAGTGGAATAATAATAATAATGATGATAATAATATAATACTAAACTCCGTCTTCGTCCTCCAGAAATAAAGTCTTCAACGATGAAATGCTCAAGCTGACCCGAGCGTAGTGAAAAGGCAAAACACTCGAGTCAGAACTAAAAGATCTTATGTAAGTTAAATCAACAGCAAATAAATATGAGTGTAACGGCTTCAGAGATTTTTACGGGATTTTACATCTCCTATCTAGTGTATAACGTGTGTGCAATAACTTAAGAGATGTTCGAGATTTCTGTCTCCTAAGGATCCGTTAAACTATTTATATGTAGTAATATACGCTATATATATAGTGTCTATCAGTAAAGTAAAGTATTAAAATAGCGTTAAGGCGTAACCCATATCCCCCTTAACACATGTTTATAAATGTCGTAGTCTATACAGTACTATAAACTCCACCAAACCGGGGGGCTATAAGGGAGCACTTCATAGGTATGACACAAACCAAAATCGTAGTGAGCTCGATAAGACATATGACAGGGCACACGAGGCTATACCCACGGTAGGATTCTACCGGATTGCGGAACCAAACTGGTGGTAATGCATAGCAGCTACTACCGCCCACCTCGAACAACACTCCCATAATCAAATTTAGTGTGGCCACCAATCAATTACAAAGTAACAGATATGGTATCGAAGAAGCATGTCCGATCGGAGGAGCAACCTCACTTGGCCTAGTTATGACTCCTGATTTTAGTCATATCAAGCTGACCCGAGGGGGTCAGAGTTGCATTCTTACCTCATACCAGTAGCGTTGGCCAAATCATCCTACTTCGTTCTGGATTCTTCACCACGTGCACAGTTGTTAAAATGGTTTCAGTATTGGCAGAGAGTATGACAATATCCGACCCCGGTCTCTTTAACAACCTATCGTTATATTTTTCTCACCGTGGTCATTTTATAAAACATTTATAATAATAAATCTAGAAAATAGTTCATACTTTCATATCAAGATATCCATATACTTATTCCAAAAGTATAAATATATTCATAAATGCCGAGGAAGATTTATTTCAATCAATTTCGAAAATAATTTATAAATCTCTCTCAAACCATTTATAAACTATTTATATGCTTTAGAACTATTTATAAATCTATTTATAAATTCCAAAACAGTTTACAACTCTTCCCCTTTTCATAACTTCTATGCAAATTCCTCTAAAACGCTTCCAAATCCCTTTACACAAGTTCTTTTATAAAACCATTTATAAAATCCTTTAAAACCTTTATAACATCTTTATAAAACCATATAAAATCCTTTATAAAATCTTTTATAAAATACTTTATAAAAATCTAAAATCTTTTATAAAAATCTTTTATCTATTAAAGTTATAATAAAAGTCTATATTTATTTTCTAAAATCAAAACTGTATTTATTATATTAAATTAAATTTAAATATATATATTAAAACTATATTAAATATTTTATTAAATTAAATTTTAAATTATTAAAATATATTTTTAAAACTAAATAAATTTATAAGTTAAAATCTTAAAATTACATTTAAAACCATATATTAACTTATAATTTGAAACTTTTATAAATTATTTTCCAAATATAAATTTTAAATAAAATCATTAAATCAAATTTAAAAATCAAATTTAAAAATCAAACATACTTTACTGTTTAGAAAATAATTTATAACCGACCAACGATGTTCGTATATAGTTTTATACCTTATGGTCAAGTGATAGGGTATGTATCATTTAAATCCTAAAATAGTTAAATTTTCCAGGTATATATCATTTCAACCCGTATCCCGAATCAAAAATTTCCAAATCAAAAATTTCCAAATCAATAAAATCTCTCGGGTTTATCATTTCAACCCATAATGATTTTTCCTAATTTATAAGATCGTTCGGGTATGTAGCATTTCAACCCATAGTGATAAAAGGGATATAAACATCCAATCATCCAAAATATCAACAAATAAATATCCATCACAATCAACATCCAAATCAGCCAATAAATCACAAGAATTAACTGGTTATCATTATCAGGTATTTAGCTAACAATTAAAATTCAATATTAATTAAAAAGGCAATTAAATTGAATAAAATTCAATTTCAATTAAAATGTCAAATTAAACTACCAAACAGTAACCAATAATATTCTTATCACATCTTAAATTTAATTCAACTAACATAAAAAACTAGAATTTGTGAGTGGGTTAAATTACTCATCTTTGATTTATCGTCGATTTAAAATTCAAATAAAGCCCAAAATTTGAACAATCTCATAATGCAGCCAAATTAGTTTCAGATTGTCCGGAATTTCAAGACGATCCCAACGGAAGAAACTGCGTCTAAATCCGAGTCCGTATATAAATGTTATTCGAGTTAGAACAAATGAAAAATTAAATTTAAATAAAATATATTATAGGGGCAAATACGTAAATATGCCTACCTCTTCAAACCCTAATCTCGATCGCACCCTACCGACCAAAACTGCCGCCGACTTTTGACCCACGTTCGCTAACGCCCAAGGCCACCGTGCTAAGATTTGACGTCGCCACTTCCTCCGCATTGCCATGCCAACCCTCCTGCACCCTGCCACGTTAGCCGCGACACCATAGGTCGCCTCCGACCGTGATCCAGCATGCCACTCAAATCGCCAATTTCTGGCGAATCTCATCATCTCTGAGATGAACTAACCGTACAGACGAACTCGCTTCAGCCTCCTCTACGCGCCAGAACCTTCCGATCGTCCTATCGATGAAGATCTACTGTAAAACGACAAACCCTAATATGGACGGTCGAGAATAAACTGCTGATTTCTGGCCAAACCGAGACTCGATTGTAAAAACGAACTATAGGCATATATTACGTTCTTCAAGAGCTTTCCAACGATATATTATATGACATAGTTTGAGGAGTTTCAATTTTTGGATTTGGATTTGAAATTGAAACTATGGTTTAGGTTGTCTACCATAAAAAACTAGAATTTGTGAGTGGGTTAAATTACTCATCTTTGATTTATCGTCGATTTAAAATTCAAATAAATCCCAAAATTTGAACAATCTCATAATGCAGCCAAATTAGTTTCAGATTGTCCGGAATTTCAAGACGATCCCAACGGAAGAAACTGCGTCTAAATCCGAGTCCGTATATAAATGTTATTCGAGTTAGAACAAATGAAAAATTAAATTTAAATAAAATATATTATAGGGGCAAATACGTAAATATGCCTACCTCTTCAAACCCTAATCTCGATCGCACCCTACCGACCAAAACTGCCGCCGACTTTTGACCCACGTTCGCTAACGCCCAAGGCCACCGTGCTAAGATTTGACGTCGCCACTTCCTCCGCATTGCCACGCCAACCCTCCTGCACCCTGCCACGTTAGCCACGACACCATAGGTCGCCTCCGACCGTGATCCAGCATGCCACTCAAATCGCCAATTTCTGGCGAATCTCATCATCTCTGAGATGAACTAACCGTACAGACGAACTCGCTTCAGCCTCCTCTACGCGCCAGAACCTTCCGATCGTCCTATCGATGAAGATCTATTGTAAAACGACAAACCCTAATATGGATGGTCGAGAATAAACTGCTGATTTCTGGCCAAACCGAGACTCAATTGCAAAAACGAACTATAGGCATAGATTACGTTCTTCAAGAGCTTTCCAACGATATATTATATGACATAGTTTGAGGAGTTTCAATTTTTGGATTTGGATTTGAAATTGAAACTATGGTTTAGGTTGTCTACCATTGGAAAGAGAAGATGAGAAAGAAATATACGTACAGACAATAGAAAATAAAAATGCTGCTGGGATTTATAATAGCTTATATATAGGCAACGATGGATAAGAATGGATGGTACAGATTGAATTGGTCGAAACGATTACGCGAACCCGAAAAGCCTGTTCCGTTCCCGAAACGAAAATATGTCGTTCAATATATCGAAATATAGGTTTTCAGTATTTTTAAATTCAATGGAACAAATTTCAAACCCAAATTCAATTGTATACAGAAGTTAGCTTTTAAAATCAATTTATATTTATTTAAATTCTATTAATTGATTTCTACGCATTTCGATCTCGCACGATCAAACGATAAGTCTGATCGCTACAAAACTTGAAATCCTACAATAATTCACAGTTACGGATCCGATGAAACTGGTTTCGTCGAAATCCGACAAAGTGGCCAAAATGACAAATTTCCACGTTAATTAAATAAATTATTATTTAATTAATTTAATCACCTATAAATTCAAGTTTAAAAGTTAAACTTTTTACCATCCTTGATTACATAGAAATTGATAATCTTTTAAAATACAATTTTCCATATTAAATCCAATATTTAAATATTGCATTAATTTCAGCGTTCAGTTACAACTGTAATAAAATCCTGGTTAATTATATTTTAATTTCAATCAAATTTTTTTATTTTGATTTCCACTCTTATTATTCAATCAACTATTACCTTATGAATATAATTAACATTAGTTTACATTTTATTACATTCATATTCTACAGTTATCATCTTAACTCACATTAATAGCAATATTTAATTACAATAATTTCAACAATTGATTCCAACAATTATTTTATTCCTTATTTACAAATTTAATCAAATTAGCTTTACAATTATTTCAATTGATTGAGGTTACAATAAAATAGTTATCAATTACATTAAATCAACATTATTAAATTACATTCTAATAATCTTTTTCATTTATAAATCATAAATTTTAATTTCTCACAATGTTAAATTTCAAAATCTTATTTAATTTAATAGTTTTTAATTATCAAAAATACGGGTCTTACACTCTCCCCCACTCAAAACTTTTAGTCCTCGAAAAGGAACAAGAAGTAATTTAGAAACTTGATATAATTTTATTCAAATTATTCAATTTATAAACACTTTAAATTTACATAATTAAGTATTTTAAATAAAATAGATCAATTTATAAACAATTAAAATTTTCATATTCAAGTTTAATAGAAGTTTGAAAATGTTTTCACTTTCACAAAAAATTTCTAAGTCCTTAAATTTACGAAATTTTTTGGAAGAGTCTCCTTTGTGCGGTTAGGTCCAAAAAATATAATAATATCAATAATATCAATATATATATATATATATATATATATATATATATCATATTTCAACAATAAACATCCCAAACCATGGGAAAACAATTAAAATATCGTTGGAAAACCGTAATCCGAAAACGTACCTATTCGTCGGGCAATAACTTTATTTATTAAACCAAAAGTAGTAGCTATTGCTTCCATAAACCTATATTCCACTTATATAATCCAAAATAGTGAGAATTATATAAAAGAGAAATATTTAATTGTTTCAATTAGTACCCAAAAAAATCAACACAAAACATATGCAAACAAAACAGCACGACCATCATATGCAACAAAGGAATCAATCATACTTCCATAGCAACCAAAACTAATGGTTAGTTCAGGTTCAGAAACTTTTAATCGTACAACGGTGATAAATAAACTATCAAGTGTACCCTACGCTCAACAGTCTAAGATAATTACTTAATAAATTATTCATACAACCTTAAACAATTTGAAATATCCTTTCCCAAACTTCCCATTAGCCCAACAATACAGAATTTAAATGTTATTTAAGTTTGTTCTATTGGTTTCCTTTTTACTCTTTTATTTATTTTCATTCATTTATACAATGTCATTTTTCCATTCGTTTACGTTCATTTACTTACATATGTTATTTTCCATTCAATTATTTAGAACATCAATGAATCAATTCTTAAAATATTATATAAGTTTCTTTACAAATTTAGTTTATAATTATTAATTACTTATAAAACTTGATTTCCATTTAATATTAATATTCATTAGTGAATAAATTCATACTTAAGTTTCTTAACTTTTAAATTTACATTCATTCCTTCATATATAGTATCATTTAATATTAAATATATTTATGAATCATTTCATCAATTTCTAAAGTTTATAATCATTTACTTAAATGATATTCACCTTTTCAATTTAATTTAATTACTAGCATTTCAAAATATTAACTTATGTTTATAACATTCTTGTACATCTTAATTTTCATTTATAAATATATGTTCATTTTGAAGCATTTTTGTTATTAAGATTTTACTTGTATAATATTCTATTACATATTTATATCAACATTTCAACTATTTAAATATTTCCGGTAGGTTTTATATATGTTTTAGAGTGTAATTGAGTGTTATACAAATTTATCTTATTCATTTTAGTTAGCAAAAATATTCAATAATTTACATCTTCTAAATTTTCATTATCTTTTAATTTACAAGTTAGAAATCTCGAATTTCTTTATATTTTCATTTACATTTAGCTTTTAATTTCAGTTTCAATTTGGAAGTTTACAACTTATTAAAATAATCAAGATTCCATCTTATTACAATAATTGAAATCCCTAATTTATAGAAAACATAAGAACTAAATTCCGGGTTTCATTTCAAATCATTTTGATACACACACACACACTCATATCTTTTATATATATCAAATCATATTTAGAAATTTAAAATTAAAATTTTGTTTATCAAAAAAAATGTGTAGTAAAACTACTACAGCGGTATTCCTATTTTGAAACTCGAAAATGAAAGTCGATGATGCCGCGGTCATCACCGAAATTATTTTCCACCGACAGAAGTGGAGAGAACAGAAATTATTTCCTTTTTAAAATTCTTTTAAAACATTTCTTTCAAATCACATTGAAAATATTTATATCCGAAAATACTTCCAAATAATACTAATATTATATTCCAAAACTTTGAAAACCAATTTCAAAACCCCGAAACTTAAGTTCTCAAATTTCCAATTTATATTTACTTTATTTGTAAATCCTATTTTGCAATCAATATTAATAAAATTTTACTTCCTAACAATCAAACATATCACATACAACTATATCCATTTATAAAATTATTCTTTTATATACAAAATATAATACTAGGTAAAATTATTTCATTACCTATATTTCAAAACAATATTGTGTCGGTCTGCTCTATTACGTGTTTAGAAATCCCTATCGATGCCATAGCGTCCTATGTACCGACCAGAATTTATAAATACTAAACAGAACAAATTAACATAATATAAAACAAATTTTATAACACTAACAAGTACGCTCTCTCATATATATACACACACACTCAGACTCATTCTAGGGTATTAATAACCCTATCTCTAATGAGTTGACACCAAACAGGCTAATGTATAACTAAACCAAAGCTCTGATACCAACTGTAACAACCACCCTTTTTGGACGGTTTCGATAATAAACCACATATGTAAACTCAAACCATTCAAAAGGGAGGATTGTTAATGGGGTAAATAAGAAAATAAAAGAAAAGAAGGAAAAACAAAACATAGAATCTCACAGTGGAATGACAAAATATAATAATCAAATGACAGTTCATGAAGCTGTTTTACAAATACATTTGATTACACTTTTTCAATACAATCAGAGTTATACATACAATAGGTATAATAGGATAATGCAGCGGAACAACATGATACAGTGGAATAATAATAATAATATAATACTAAACTCCGTCTTTGTCCTCCAAAAATAAAGTCGTCAACGCTGAAATGCTCAGGCTGACCCATGCGTAATGAAAAGACAAAACTCTCGAGTCCGAACTAAAAGATCTTATGTAAGTTAAATCAACAGCAAATAAATACGAGTGTAATGGATTCAGAGATGTTTACGGGATTTTACATCTCCTATCCAGTGTATAACGTGCGTGCAATAACTTAAGATATGTTCGGGATTTCCATCTCCTAAGGATCCGTTAAACTATTTATATGTAGTAATATACACTATATATATAGTGTCTATCAGTAAAGTAAAGTATTAAAATAGCATTAAGGCGTTACCCAAATCCCCCTTAACACATTTTTATAAATGCCATAGTCTATACAGTACTGTAAACTCTACCAAACCGGTGGGCTATCAGGGAGCACTCCATAGGTACGACACAAACCAAAATCGTAGTGGACTCGATAAGGCATATGACAGGGTACACGAGGCTATACCCACGATAGGATTCTAGCGGATTACGGAACCAAACTGGTGGTAATGCATAGCAGTTACTACCGTCCACCTCGAACAACACTCCCATAATCAAATCGAGTGTGGCCACCAATCAATTACAAAGTAATAGATATGGTATCGAAGAAGCATGTCCGATTGGAGGAGCGACCTCACATGGCCTGGTTATGGCTCCTGATTTTAGTCATATCAAGCTGACCCGAGGGGGTTAGGGCTGCGTTCTTACCTCATACCAGTAGCGTTCGTCAAACCATCCTACTTCATTCTGGATTCTCCATCACGTGCACAGTTGTTAAAGTGGTTTCTGTATTGGCAGAGAGTATGACATTATCCGACCCCGGTCTCTTTAACAACCTATCGTTATATTTTTCACACCGTAGTCTTTTTATAAAACATTTATAATAATAAATTCAGAAAACAGTTTATACTTTCATATCAAGATATCCATATTCTTATTCCAAAAGTATAAATATATTCATAAATATCGAGGAAGATTTCTTTCAGTCAATTTCGAAATTAATTTATAAATCTCTCTCAAACCATTTATAAACTATTTATATGCTTTAGAACCATTTATAAAGCTATTTATAAATTCCAAAACAGTTTACAACTCTTCCCCTTTTCATAACTTCTATGCAAATTCCTTTAAAACGCTTCCAAATCCCTTTACACAAGTTCTTTTATAAAACCCTTTATAAAATCCTTTAAAACCATTATAACTTCTTTATAAAACCATATAAAATCCTTTATAAAATCTTTTATAAAATACTTTATAAAAATCTAAAATCTTTTACAAAAATCTTTTATCTATTAAAGTTATAATAAAATTCTATATTTATTTTCTTAAATCAAACTATATTTATTATATTAAATTAAATTTAAAATATATATTAAAACTATATTAAATTGAATTTTAAACTTTTTAAAATATATTTTTAAAACTAAATAAATTTATAAGTTAAAATCTTAAAATTACATTTAAAACCATATATTAACTTATAATTTGAAACTTTTAAAACATATAAAATAAATTATTTTCCAAATATAAATTGTAAATAAAATCATTAAATAAAATTTAAAAATAAAATTTATAAATCAAAAATACTTTACTATTTAGAAAATAATTTATAACCGACCAACGATGTCCGTATATAGTTTTATACCCTATGGTCAAGTGATATGGTATGTATCATTTAAACCCCAAAATAGTTAAATTTTCCGGATATATATCATTTCAACCTGTATCCCGAATCAAAAATTTCCAAATCAATAAAATCGTTCGGGTTTATCATTTCAACCCATAAGGATTTTCCCTAATCTATAAGATCGTTCGGGTATGTATCATTTCAACCCATAGTGATAAAAGAGATATAAACATCCAATCATCCAAAATGTCAACAAATAAACATCCATCACAATCAACATCCAAACCAGCCAATAAATCACAAGAATTAACGGGTTATCATTATCTGGTATTTAACTAACAATTAAAATTCAATATCAATTAAAAAAGCAATTAAATTAAATAAAATTCAATTTCAATTAAAATGTCAAATTAAACTACCAAATAGCAACCAACAATATTCTTACCACATCTTAAATTTAATTCAACTAACATAAGAAAATTTATAATTTGTGAATGGGTTAAATCACTCACCTTTGATTTATCGTCGATTTAAAATCCAAATAAAGCCCAAAACTTGAACAGTCTCAGAATGCAGCTAAATTAGTTTCAGACTTTCCGAAATTTTGATACAATCCCAACGGAAGAAACCACGTCTAAATTCGAGTTCGTATGTAAAAGTTATTCGAGTTAGAACATATGAAAATTTAAATTTAAATAAGATATATTATAGGGGCAAATACGTAAATATGTTTACATCCTGAAACCCTAATCTCGATCGAACCCTGTAGACCAAAACTGCCACCGACTTTTGACCCATGTTTGCCAACACCCTAGGCCACCGTGCCAAGATCTGACCTCGCCACTACCTCCGCCTTACCACGCTGACCCTCCTTCACCCTGTGTGACGCCCCACCTCAATACCCACGCTAGCCAAGGACACTACGATGTAGTGCTGTCAACTAGCACGGAGAATAAGGCTGTTGAGGAGCGACCATCCATGTAATTGATTATCACACGGTGGCTATAAAATAATCTTCGGAAACAAACATAGAAATAAACATAACACAAAGCAGTCACAGACATCCATATCACAAAGGCGGAAGAAGATATGAATATATAACTAACACATGAAAGTGTACATCAGAGTAGTGGTCAAAAAGTTCCACAATAATACAAAAGAATAGCAACCTGTGCTATACAAAAAGAATACAACTATGAGTCCATATCTCAAGTGTATACAACAAAAACTGCTAAACTAAATAGTCAGCCAAAAGTCAGAGTAGCAAATCCCGGAAGGAAGTCAAGCAGAAGCACCTGTAACATCTCGGTCTGACCCGAGTATTATTTAAGAAAATAATAAACGGACCAGTCTAACTATAAATATCAGATGACATGATATAGAATAAAAGATATGGCATAAACATAGAATATCCATACTGACATACTACTATAAGTATGAAAATGATGATCAACAGGAGATCAACCGATGAGAAATGATCAATATCACGAGAATCTTCTCAAAGATCCAAAGAGGGCATCATACCCTAAACTTGTACTCATAACAAGTCAATAAAAATCCAGAAATCAAACAAGAAATCCAGAAATCATAAAAAGAGAAAGAGGCCTATCACATGATGGTCCGAAGACCATGGGGAGCTACCCCATATGTGTGAGTCGGAATCACACTGATTGAGGCCTAGGCTAACCAAAAAGCAAAAAGGTATGTGTGAATGGAATCACACAAGTGGTGTCTAGCCTAACCTCGCAAACAAAAAGATATGTGTGAGTCGGAATCACACTACTGCGGCCTAGACTAACCTTGCGGACAAAGAGATGTGTGTGAGTCGGAATCACACTACTGCGGTCTAGTCTTACCTAGCAAACAAAGAGACATCGCACAATTGCTAGTCTAAATCATAAAATGATCATCATGATCAGCGAGAAGTGTCAATCACACCAAGCTAGTAAATATATGAGTTTAGCTTCATGTCCCATAACCACTTGCTTAACTTAAATATTTACGAACAAGCTGTAAATCTTCACTAGGAAATTGTCACGAAAAGGGTTCAATCGAACAAGTCCAAGAGCTAACCGACGAAGTGAACGCAAGCGTTTCATACCACTCGTTTTACTAAGTCGTTTAAGTCGATTTCTCATTCGAGTGAAGTAAAGGCTTGTATATACTAGTAGATTGAAAATCGGTTTGAGAAAACGAACTTTAGATATTTAAAATAGTGTTGAAATCGCTTTGATGAAAGAGTTTTGATATTTACTATTAGTATTGAAACCTTCATATCTTTAAAGTGACAAGTCATAAAACGATTGTTGGAACAATCTATCACAAAAATTCACATTCGGAGACGTGAATAAAATCCAAGGAAATCAGCTTAAAATGCATCAAAGTGGAAGTTCTGATGAATGCTTTTCAGATAAGATTGCCTTTGCAGAGTAATACGGGGTTCGACCTAAGGAAAAATAGGTCATACGACCTAAGGAAATCGCGAACTAAAAAGACCAAGTGTAAGGTCGGCGACGACCTACGACTTACAGAGTCCTGCGACTTAACAAAGTCGAGCGACCTACGACTTAACAAAGTCAAGCGACCTACGACTTAAGGTCAAGCGACCTAGTGAAATAGCAGTGAGAATGTTAGGTCGGAGACGACCTACGACTTAAGGTCAAGCGACCTAAGTGGGATGCGCGACCTAAGAAAGTACGCGACTTAACAGTTTAAGGGTCTACGACCCAACGAGTTAAAAAAGTCCAACGACCTAAGAAAATTAGGGTCATACGACCTAAAGAGGTTCGCGACATAAGGTTGTTCGCGACCTAAAAGTGCACGACCTAAGGTCTTACGACCTAAGGTCTTACGACCTAAGCCTTGAACGACTTAGGGGAACGAACGACTTAACGACCTAAGCCTTGAATACGAGCTACGAGCTAACTGCAAACGACTTAAGGCCAAACGACCTACGACTTAACTCGAGGCGAACGAGCTAACTGCAAACGACTTAAGGCCAAACGACCTACGACTTAACTCGAGGCGAACGAGCTAACTGCAAACGACTTAAGCCTTTAACTCGTGAACGACTCATGCCTTTAACTCGTGAACGACTCATGCCTTTAACTCGTGAACGACTCATGCCTTTAACTCGTGAACGACTTATGCCTTTAGCTCGAGAACGACTTAATCATTTTGCCTGGAGATTATAGGTCGGCAACGACCTACGACTTAAGGGCCAGAACGAGCTAAAAATGGCCAGAACGACCTAGTAGCAGTTTTTTCACCAAAATCACTAATTTTTGAGTTTTTCGCCAATCCAATCCAAACCAAATGCAGATATTCATACAAATGCAATAGAGGATCATTCCCAACAGTCCAAGATAGATATAGGCAAGATGTGAGATCAAAAATCTCACCTTTTCCACGAAATTGATGTTGGAGAGCTTAAGAACGAAGCAAGAATCAACCCCTAGCTTGAATCTATGTTCTCCACCTTGAATTCGGAGTTTGATGTTGAATTTACTAAAGATCTCGAGCTTGGAATTTTAATTTCTCTTTCCCCCCACCATTTTTGAAGAAGCTTGAAGTGTTTGATGAAGTGATGAAGAGAAGAGGGGGGTTGGGCTGAGTTAAGAAGGTGCAGTCCCAACCAAAGTCACAAGTGGGAAAAGTGACGAAAATTTCACTATCTCCAAACATATCGAAGTTTACACTCAAAAAGATCGCAAACGTCATTTTGAACTCAATGGGGGTGGTCTCGAGTCCTAATTTGACCGTATGCAAAAAGTAGCTTTTCGGACTAACATCCGACTAACGATAAAATATTTAAATATAAAATCGATAGATATGCGGGTTGTTACACCCTGCCACGTCAGCCGCGACACCATAGGTCGCCTCCGACCGTGAGCCACCATGCCACCCAAATCGCCAATTATTGGCGAATCTCATCATCTCTGAGATGAACTAGCCGTACAGATGAACTCACCTCAGCCTCCTCTACGTGCCAGAACCTTCCGCTCGTCCTATCGATGAAGATCCACCGTTAAACGACAAACCCTAATATGGACGGTCGAGAATAAACTGTTGATTTCTGACCAAACCGAGACTCAGTTGCAAAAATGAACTATAGGCATAGATTACGTTCATCAAGAGCTTTCCAACGATATATTATATGACATAGTTTGAGGAGTTTGAATTTTGATTTGAAATTGAAACTAGGGTTTGGATTGTCTGCCATTGGAAAGAGGAGATGAGAAAGAAACGTACGTACAGAAAATTGAAAACTAAAAGGCTGCTAGGGTTTATAACAGCCTATATATAGGCAACGATGGATAAGAATGGATGGTACAGATCGAATTGGTCGAAACGATTACGCGAACCCAAAAAGCCCGTTCCGTTCCCGAAACGAAATATGTCGTCCAATATATCGAAATATAGGTTTTCGATATCTTTAAATTCAATGGAACAAATTTCAAACCTAAATTCTATTGTGTACAGAAGTTAGCTTTTAAAATCAATTTATATTCATTTAAATTTTATTAATTGATTTCTACGCGTTTCTAGCTCGCACGATCAAACGATAAGTCTGATCGCTAAGAAACTTGAAATCCAAGAATAATTCACTGTTACGGATCCGATGAAACTATTTCGTCGAAATCTAGGAAAGTGGCCAAAATGGCTAATTTTCACATTAATTATATAAATTATTATTAAATTGATTTAATCGCCTTTAAATTCAAGTTTAAAAGTTAAACATTTTACCATCCTTGATTACATAGAAATTAAAAATCTTTTAAAATACAATTTTCCATATTAAATCCAATATTTAAATATTGCACTAATTTCAGCATTCAATTGCAACCGTAATAAAATCCTAGTTAATTATATTTTAATTTAAATTAAATTCTTTTATTTTGATTTCCACTCTTATTATTCAATCAACTATTAACTTATGAATATAATTAACATTATTTTACATTTTATTACATTCATATTCTACAGTTATCATCTTAACTCACATTAACTGCAATATTTAATTACATTAATTCCAACAATTGATTCCAACAATTATTTTATTCCTTATTTAAAAATTTAACCAAATTAGCTTTACGATTATTTCAATTGAATGAGGTTGTAACGACCTGAAATTTTCAACCATTCGCGTTCATACATGTCGGATTTGAATTGCTCAAAATATCATATTGTTAATTTAAATTTGGCAAAACTCAGCATATACAGTAAATAAAATAATCACAGAATCACAGACACAGAGTAATATAACAATAATGCAGCGGAAACAAAAGAATAGTAGTTCATGAAGCTACTATATATATAAATAACAGAGTTAAATAAGATACAACAGAGGTCTCAACTACATAGATGTCTCAATATAATAGTTAAATACAAGATCTGAACACATCACTGGAATCAACTGAATAACTGCAAGCTGAATAGATATAGCTGGATCTTCAAGCAAAGCTCCGACTCCAAAGGTGAGTCTCGAACACTGAGCCACTCAGTCTGACCCGAGCGTAAAGCAAAACACAAAACACTCGAGTCAGTATTAACATTCTTATATCAATAAATCCAACTCAAGTGAAATATCAACTGAAATACAAGTAACTTAAAGGATGTTTGGGATAACCATCCTCTAAGGATCCGTTAAACTATCTATTGTGTAGTAATATACGATATTATAATAGTGTCTACAGTAAAGTATACTATTTAAAATAGCGTTAAGGCTTTACATTTTCCACCTTAACACATTTTTAGGTGTGCCAATAGTCTATACAGTACCGTAATACCCTGTAAACTGGGGCTACCAGAGGATACTCCATAGGTACGACACAAATCAAACTCGTAGTAAAGCACGCTAGGGTAAGTGACACGACACAACTAGGCAATGTCAGGGTAGATATACCAATTACACTTCCGAGCCGGTGGTAACGCAGAGCCGTAGCAATCGCCCACCTCAATCCACACTCCCGAATCAAGGGTGCGCACCAAATCAATCACAAAGTAATAGAATGACATACGATGGAATGTGTCCAATCAAAGGTGCTACCTCATTAGCCCGTCAATTGCTCCTGTTTTAGTCACCTTATGCCAACTCACGGGAGTCGGGTCCACGTATATACCTCATATAGGATCGTCGCCACCATCCTACTTCATTCTGGAATCTCCACCGCGTGCATAGTTGTTAAAGTGGTTTTCGGTATCGACAGAGAGTATGCCCATATCTGATCCCGATCTCTTTAACAACCAATCGTTATTATAACACTGCGGTCATTTCAAAATAGTTTATACTTCAAAACCAAAATATCATTTTCATTTCAAAAACCAAATCAATACGATATCATTTTCACTTCAAATATATCCATTTTCAAAAATCATATCACTTTCCAAAGTTATAATACTTTCGAAACCAAAACAATTTGAAATAATAATACTTTGGAAATCATAATACATTGAAATTCATAACTTTGGAAATCATAACACTTTCCTCTAACAGTTTAGGTATTAATAATAGTATATATATAATAAAATAAAATAGTTATAAGTTAAAATAGTTTATATTTAAAATAATTAGTATATCAAAATAGTTTATATTAAAATAATTTATATTGAAAATGATACATATAAAAATAGTTTATATTAAAATAATTTATAAAGTGAAATATAAAATAGTTTAAATATAATTTAAAAATACTTTACATAATACAATAGCTTCCTCAAGTTTCACAAATCGATTTCAAATCCACTCAAATTCAAAAATTCAAATTTTATTCCATCTCAATTCATCAAATTCAATTCAATTCAGTTTCTCAATAACCCATTTCAAATTATCGATTTCAAATACATTTTTGAACCATAAAATAAGCCATTTCAATTTCAATATATTTCAAAGCTTTAAATATTCCACATTTCCAAAACTAAATTTGATAATTCCATTTATATCCCAATTTGACTTCATTAACATTTAGTTTTGAAATATTTATTCAATCATTTCAATGACATTTATATAAACCCCAAATTACAAATTTAAATAAACTAAATACCCCATCTCAATTTATGTAAATTTGAGACTATTCATTTAAATCACTTTTAATCCAAATCAAGTTATAAAATCATAGCTTTAAAATCCCAAATTTAATAATTTCAAATCAAACTTATTTATGTAAAATTCTTAAATAAATATAATTTCAAATTTATCTTTCCAAACTGAATCATTATAAATTCTATATTTGAAAATATATATTTTAAATAAATACTTAAACATATTATATTTCAACTTTATTAAATCAACTTTAATAAATCTTAAAAATCAATATTTATTAAAGCCATATATTTCTTTTCAAAACCATAGAAATCATTTTTCAAAATATTTGTATATATAGACCAACGGTGTCTGTATATAATTTTCTATCCTATGGTCAAGTGATACGGATATTTATCATTTCAATCCGCAATTTAAATACATATACTGGTATATATCTTTTCAACCCGCAATCCCAGATTCAATCCAGTGAAAATCGTTTAGGTTTATAATTTCAATCCATAACGATTTTCGCCTGTTCTACAGATCATTCGGGTATGTATCGTGTAACAACCCATAATTTTGTAAATATTTTTAATTAATTTTTATTTGAAAACTTTGATTTTTAAATCATTTTAAAGGTGAATTTTTAGAATTTTCCAAAGTAAGTTTGGAATTTGTTTGTAATTTATTTTCCAAATATATTAAAATAAACATTTTTTTTTAATTTCGGTCAACTTTGGTCAAACTTTGACTTACAGTTGAAATTTTTAAATTTGAATTTTTAAATTTGAATTTTTAATTTCAAATCTTTTTCTTTGAAGCAGAATATAATTCTAATATTTGTCCTGCTTTTCGTTTCGTCAAATTCTGTTTTATACTTTTTAAAATTTGATAAAATTCAGCATTTTACACGTAGTTATTTTCTGTAGTTTATTCTCTATTTTATTTTGTTTAGACTCTTGTTTTATTTTTTGGATTTTTACTTGTTTATTTTTGATTTTGGGCTTGGAAATTTCAAGAGACTTCGGTTTCTCTTCTTTAAATTGTGCCTTAACATTTTCTAGCCTTTTCATTTGCTTTCTTAGCCGTTCATTTCTTCTTTTTTGCCGTACCAAACTTCTCCCTTCCTCATTCTTAGTCACGTACAAAACAATTGCTCTCTTTCTCATGGCTTCCTCTCCTTCCTCTTTTTCATTTTTGCTTTTCTTTTGTTTTCTTCATGCTTGGCTCGGCCTCCACCTCATGCTCCCCTATTGCCGACCACATCTCCTCTCCAACACCACCAAGATCGGCCATCACCTCTACACCACCATCCCAAACCCTTGCCGTGACCATAGGTGCAAACTCCACCACTAAAAGATGACCAAAACCATAGCCAAGCCTATATATTCCATCCCCTCCTCTTTGTTGCCTTGGCCACATCAGTTCTATCCTATAGCTGTGACCTTGCCTCCCTCCTTTAGCCGTGAATCCATGTGCCTTGATCCATAGTATGACCTGATCCAAACCATCAACCCAGGCCGAACCGAAGGTGTTAAGGCCGAACCCAAAGTGGCATGCTCCTTTGACCTTTTGCCTTCCAATGACCTTTGGCTTGCCACCTCTTCACATCTCACTGCTTTGCCTTCATATTTTCTGACCAAGGCCGAGCCTAGCATGCCCAAAAACCATCATGGCCGAACCATGTTTGAAAATGGCTAGTCAATTTGCAAAGTGGTCGAGCCACTTACCTTGGTTTAGTCCATTGTTGTTTCATTTTGATTCACATTTATACTTTGTTTAATTTATTGTATGTGTCGAATCATATTCTTATATATGTTTTATAATTATTTGTTACAAGATTGAATCTTGGCTCTCCATCCACTCGTATTTGATTCGTGCTTTGTTGTGCTTTTCGGAGTAGTTTATCTTGTGTTTGATTGTCATCTCTAACTCTAAAAGGTGAGTTATCACTCTCGACATACGTACTTTTATAATTGTGAAACAATGACATGTGAACGGTAGAAAATTTATATGTTATGTTAATATGTTCATATATGCATGTGATATGATTATATGATGTTAAATTCTGTTTATATATTTGTTACATCATCTGATATGATTATATGTTCTAATGTTCATTTATTTACTGATTCTCACACTACAAGTTCCCTATCACTATGGGTTGTAATGATACATACCCGAACGGACATTAGAATAAGGAAAAATCATTATGAGCAGAAATGATAGGCTCGAGTGATTTTTATTGTATTTGTTTTACTTGGGATTGCGGGTTTGAAATGATAGAACCCGGATTTTTCTTTTTAAATTACAGATTGAAATGATACATATCCGTATCCCTTGACCTAGGTTAGAAAATATTATACAGGCCCATGGTCATATTTTAAATAATATTTTCCTAAAATTTATTAAGTATTTTTAAATAATATTTTCCTAAAAGATTATTAAGTATTTTGAGTTTTATAGATATATGAAATTTTAACTTAAATTTTTATTTAATGCTTTAAATTATAAAGGTGTATTGGTTTTTCTATAAGTTAATAATTGGTTTAAGTTAAACCAAGGATATTTATTGATGATAAATAACTTAATAATTGAATTTGACTTAATATGGAAGTTTTAAATCTAACCTAGTAATTGTTATGAATTTTACTTTATGAAATGCACATGTTTTGTGTAATAAATAATGTATTTTTAACTGATAAAACGGAATACAGTTTTAATTGGACATTTTGTAATAAGATTTATTTAAATAGAAAATGATAGTTAATTGATGTCTAAATGAATAGGTCTAAAAGAAAAAAAATTGATTGTTATATTAACTATGATAAAATATTCTTTTGTGAAATATTATGTTTCGTAAAATAAATAGTTCTGATTTTTAAATGGAAAAAAAATGTAACTTTAATTATGACCTAACTTGATAATTGGAAATTTGGTTTTTCGAATGGAAATTTTAAGTTAAGTAAATAAATAGAAATTTAGTTTTATTTATGAGATGGGTATTTTAAAATAAAGTGTTAGGTTAGTGGTTAAAAAATAAAAGTTAAGTAAATTAGTGTATTTTGACTTAATAAATGAATTATGGTTTAAATTGGATATTTATTTATAAAATTTTATTTTATTAAATCATAAGTTAAATGATATCCAAATAAATGTTTCGAAGCATGAAATATGATTTTTTTATAAGTTAAAAATTGCTAAATTGAAGTTTTAATGTTTCTGAAAGGTTATAATAAAATCTGGAATTTTATTGCTAGCATTTCCAAAATGCTGTGGTTTTAGATGGCAATTGTTAAGTGCTACCATTTCTGAAATTTAACTAAGTTCTGAAATAACTAAACAACTACTGCAGCACTTTGTAAGTGCTGTTGTTGCTGGAAGAAAACTGTTTTGCATACCAGTGAGCTACTGCAGCACTTTATAAGTGTTGTTGCTGCTGAAAGTAAACTGTTTTGAAATAATAAATAAATATCTACTGTAGCACCTGGTAAGTGCTGCTGTTTCTTAAACTGAACTGTTTTGAAATTCTAATACCTACTGTAGCACTTTATGAGTGCTGATGTTTTGAATTTGACAATATTTTGAAATGTTAATATATTTACCGTAACACTTTATAAGTGCCGTTGTGGCTGAAATTTCAATGAACTTTGGAAATGAATATTATTTTGGAAGGATTTGACATTGAATTTAAATGGGTTAAATGAATATGTTTTGAGGTGAAATATAAACCATTTTTGAAATTTATAAGTTAATACAATATTTTCGAAATTGGTATAATTAAACGAGTGAACTTAAAAATGCTATAACTTTGGTAATGAATATTATTTTTAAGGGTGTTATGATTTTCAAATGATAACATTTCTAAATTGTTATGGTTTCAAAATATTATGGTTTCAAAGTGTTGGGTTTCATAGTTGTTATAACTTTGAAAGGCACTATGGTTTTGAAAATGAAATTGTGTGAAATTGTATTTAATTAAGAATTGTCTTTAAATAGATTAACGCGAAACTTATTGAAATTGAAGATTTAAGAATGTGACTTTATAAAGTGGTTTGGTTTAAGATGATTTCAAGGATTATTTCAAGTTTAATAAATTTAAGGAAATATTCAATGATTTGGAAATTTGGGTTTTATTTAAATGATATATTGATTTGGTTTTTGGAATTTAAATGATATATTATTGCTTTGGGTTTTGAATGGAAATGATATATTGATTTGGCTTTGAAATGAAATAATATAGTATTTAGTTTTGAAATGGATATGATATTTTGGGTTTTAAAGTAAATGATTTTGAAATAAATATCCATGGGTTATAATAACGATTGGTTGGCAAAGAGACCGGGATCGGATATTGGCATACTCTCTGTCGATACCGAAAAACACTTTGACAACTGTGTACGCGGTGGAGATTCCAGAATGAAGTAGGATGGTGGTGACGATTCCTATTGAGGTATACACGTTGTGACGACCGCCCATGACCCCTGCACTAAACATAGAAATAGTGCGCTGTAAAGTGTGCCAGGCTGCCATGGACGATCGCCAAGGTAAAGTTAAAACAGAAGAATCTATCGTATAACTCACAGTGCATGGATAAAATACAATAGAAAGTATATATAGTGAAGCTTTACAGAACAGAATTTCTATTAAACCTCATACTAGTTTGGTACAACATCTGATTAGTCAATACATCAAGCCTCACTACATATCACTCAGAGAATATACAGGCAGCGGAACATCCAGTACATATAGTAAGAAACTAATACGCAAGCCTCCAGCTCGTCTTCGTCATCAGCATCGTCGGTCACTAAGAACAGCACTTGTCACCTGCTACCTAGTCTGCCCATCCCAGAATGGATGAACAGCCCAAGGTAATAAGAGTTGAACATAAAACCTTGAGTCAGACAACAGTCTTAGTGAACAGTAAATTAACTAACAACATACCAAAAGAGCATAAAGGAAAAAGGAATAGGAATCCAACCCTCCCACTCCACCTCTTTCTACAGTGATAGCCCCCAGACACACTAAGCAGAAATAAACATAGCAAAGCAGACATTTAAAGTAAAGCAATTATCACTCGAGTCAAGGTCGATGTTTTCCAAGCACAAACCCCCAAGGCCTAAACCAAGATCAGATAAGCACCCAGAAAACATTGCTCTTGAGACCGAATGATGATACAACTAAACATCCATGACTCTGGCTATCACTGTTATCTTTGCTTCGATACCACCGTTAATTGAATGACAGGCACATTCTTTCAGCCGTCCGTCAAGGGTTAATGGCAACCCCGGTTCTAGACAGAACTCTACACGTCGTCGCAGCCCGTGCCTAGGACTATCGAATCTGCCCAGAGTACTCGACTACAATCATAGTCTTTAGGGACTATCGAATCTGCCCAGCGTACTCTTGCTTTGAGTCTGCTAGAACCTTCAATAACGATGAAACCTCAGCCTTCTAGTCATCCTCCTCGACGACTATTTCCATACTAGCTCAAGCGCCTCTCGAGCAAACCATTATCCTCAAACCCGAACCATTTCACCGAGTTATCAACATGCTTGGAATGATCCCGTCTGGATTAAACCAAGGCTATCTCATACCATGCCTCGCTTCATCTCATCATAGCAAAGCCTCATCTCAACATCAACATCATCAAATCTATCCATATGAGCTTCATCATTCGCCACATATGCCACGAGCAGCTTTTCCAATTCAAGAGCCTTTCCCTTAGCTTTTGAATCATCTTCGACCATCTTGTCCAAATCAAATCATCAATCAACTAATTTATAACAATCAATCAATTCAATCATTAATCCAAGTAATCAAGCATTCAAACAAGATCTAAAAGCAATTATAACTAAAATGGCAATTTTGTAAATAAGGAGTCCAAATCTAACAAGCATGAATCATGAGCAATATCTCTACAACTTGATGAATGAACTTGCATAGATTAACATGTAGTAAAATGGATGTCAAATCATCATGAACAATGGATCTATACTTAAGTTTACGAAAATGCATGGAAATCACTATTTTAATACAAAATCAAGCCACCAATCCGATATACTCCTTTGGATCCGTGTGAGAGATAATCACCACGCACCAAATCACCTAAACACCTCAAAAGCAACACACTTCAGATCTGGACAGCGAAGGATCTAACTCGATTCTCCAAAATTCCACTTCAAACGATGAAATCTCTCTTCGAAGAATGTAGATCTTCAACTTTAGCTCTTGGATCTTCGATTTGGATGGAAGGAATCACAAGATTAGAGTGGAGAAAAGAAGTGAAGAAGTGCAGCACTTGAGCTCTCAAAATGGCAGGACTTCGTCGCTTCAAAATCCGGATCCCAAAAAGTGAGGAAATGGACGTGTATTTATAGGCTGATCCATAAATCGTTCACCCCCTTAAGTCGTCCACGACTTAAGAAAACTCCACGACTTACGACTTAAGAACACCACGACTTACGACCTAGCAGCTCCTCCTGACCTAACACTCGCACGACTTAACACATATGTGCGACCTAACGACTTAACCCTTAAGCCCTTACGCGACCTACTACAGAAGCAACCTAACGACTTAAGCATCCACGCGACCTATCATAAGTCATCTATGACCTAACACACACGCACGCGACTTAACGACTTAACTGCTTAAGTCCTTACACGACTTAACCACACACAGGGTCTTACGACCTAACACCTAAGTCGTCTGGACGACCTAACTACCTTAAGTCGTTAACCCGCTTAGGTTACCCATTTCCTTAAGTCGCCAACTACTACCACCCACTTCCTTAGGTCGTTGCCGACCTATCCTCCTTAAGTCGTTAACTCGCACAGTCTACTAGGTCGCTACGCCTATGCCGCTAACCCTTAAGTCGCCGACTCTCTTAAGTCGCCAAATCCTTAAGTCACACACTTTCTTAGACTGCCAACTCCCCTTAGGTCGCCAACCTTGTTAAGTCACTAACCCTTAGATCGTCCACTTCCTTAGGTCGCCAACTTCCTTAGGTCGCTCCACGACTTAATCTTCCACACGACCTAAGCTACCACTCGACCCAACTTCTACACGACTTAAGCTTTGGTTGACTTATCAACACTAGCGACCTAAACTCTGAACGACTTAACAATACTATCGATCTAATTACAACAGTTTTACGATGTTTCGATCTGTAAAAATATGGGTCGTTACACACGTGGACCCGACTCCCGTGATTTGGCATAAGGTGGCTAAAACAGGAGCAATTGACGGGCCAATGAGGTAGCACCTCTGATCGGACACATTTCTTCGATACTATTCTATTACTTTGTGACTGATTTGGTGGCCACCCTTCGATTTTTGATTTGGGAGTGTGTTCCGAGATGGGCGGTAGTGGCTGTTATGCGTTACCACCAACCCGAATGCGTAATTGGTATATCTACCCTAGAATTGCCTCGTTGTGCCGTGTCACCTACCATATCGAGCTTTACTACGAGTTTGGTTTTGTGTCGTAGCCTGTGGAGTATTTAGGGTAGCTCTCGATCTAGTGGTACACTGATACTGGATAGACTACTGGGACTATTATGTGTTAAGGGGAATATTGGGTCACTCCTTAATGCTATTTTAAAGTAAGTTTATTTTACTATTAGACATTATTATAATAGCGAATATTACTACATAGTAAATAGTTTAACGGATCCTTAAAGAATGGGCGATCCCCAGCATTCTTTAAGTTACTTGTACCTTTATATTACAGTTCACTTGAGTTGGTTTACATTGTATAAGTATGTATGTCTTGACTCGAGTGTTTTGTGTTTTACTTTACGCTCGGGTCAGACTGAGTGATACAGCATTTGAGACTCACCTTGGAGTTGGAGCTTTCTTGGAGATCCAGCTATCTTTTTCGCTTTCAGTTATCCAGTTGATTCCAGTGATGTATTCTGATTTATAATTGATTATCATATTGAGACCTCTGTTATATCTTGTTACTTCTGTTGTATCTTGTTAACTCTGATCTATATATATATAGTAGCTTCATGAACTACTATTTTTTTCTTCCGCTGCATTGTTATATCACTCTGTGTCTGTGATCGGTGATTCATTTACTGTATATTCTGAGTTTTTCCAAATTTATATTTACGATCTATTGTTTTGAATTATTCAAGTCCGACATGTGTGAATTTATTGTC
Organism: Allium fistulosum; assembly: GCA_030737815.1. Classification (NCBI taxonomy): domain Eukaryota; kingdom Viridiplantae; phylum Streptophyta; class Magnoliopsida; order Asparagales; family Amaryllidaceae; genus Allium; species Allium fistulosum. The sequence goes on along the minus strand of CM060908.1, from coordinate 74,699,989 downwards.
GATTTGAATGGTCCAAAATAGTGGGTCGTTACAGTTGGTATCAGAGCTTTAGCTCTAGGCAAAGCTTAGCATATGTGGTAAATTTATTTACAGAATCACTTTCATTTGAGCTTGAATTCCTTCTTCTTCGTGCCGATTCCTTTTGAATTTTGGAACATTCCCTGCGGTTCCAAATCCATTCTTGTCTCTCCTTACTTGTCTTCTTTTGATTCTGGAGTATCCCATAACTCCACTTCGAATGATCTTTATAACAAATAGGCGGTCTCGCCAATCTTTGAATGATTGTTAAGGGGTGAAACTCCTTTACAAGAAGCATTGATTCACCGAAGATTTCTGCATCCTCGGTTTACAATGCTATCTATCTCTTGTTATCCCGAATTCTATCTCTTGAGATCGGGTGTAGGTTTGTCCCAGAACTCCACATCGATCTTATTCTGGAAGTCATGGTCGACCCGATTAAGGTTGCCAGTGATTTATATAAGCTTATTCATTCCCTTATTCTGTTATTTAATCATCTTGTCTTTTGTTTCCAACTTATCTTCAAATCATTCTTGAAGTGTATTTGTAAACTAATATTTAAATTGTTTTAGTATATATTGTGTTGTTTGAGTTGTTGATGTTGATTTGGGTTTCCGATCGATTCGTCTAATCAACGCTATCAATAGGATCCCCAAAACACTTGAACAGAGAAAACTGACACCATATTGTTTTCAAACTTGGTAAATGAGATAGATTTTGTATAATTATATTTTATATATGTATAATTTTCTGAATTTTGATAGTTAATTGAATTGGTTGTTAAGTAATAATATTTGACTCTGTATATATCTTGTAACCATTGGCTTTTGTTTCATATAAAAATAGTTGAACTATAAACATGGTTATAAATTAATTTGGAAACTTAAATGAATTTAAAACAAGAATTGAGAATTTAATTTTCGAAGATTTCAAACTTTGGGTTTTAAAGTTTTAAAAGGATATATTATTTAAAGTATTTTCGAATAGAAATTGTTTCCAAAGTATTTTAAATGTTTTAATAAGTGCTCTTTTCTTTATCGTTGGAAAATAATTTCGGTGATGACTACAGCATCACCGACGTTCATTTTCGAGTTTCGAAGTGAAGAGACCATTTTGTAGCTTTGCTACAGTTTTGCTTTGGAGAATTAAATTTATTTGAATTTTTGAATTTCTAAAATTGACTTGATTTATAATATATATTGATATATGGTTTAAATTTTGATTTGATATATATTGTATATATATTTATTTATCTCTAGAATAGTTTGAAGTTAATCGAAAATTTAATTCTTAAATTTTATCTTAAGGGATGATTTCAATTATAAAATGAAGCCAAAATTTTGAATAAATATTTAAGCTTGAAATAATTGAATTAGAAAATTTTATTTGTATAATATTCTATTGCATTCCAAAATAACTTACCTAAATTAATAAGAAGTTGAATATGTAATTGGATAATATACAATATAAAAGGATTTTATAAATAAAAATTGAGTGGTTATAATAAATGTTATCCACTTAAATTTTAGTATAAAAGATTAATAGAGGTAAATAGAATAAAAGGTTAATTGAATAATTACAATATAAAATGGTGTTAAAGGAATTTATAAATAAATCGGAGCAGTTATAAAAAGTGTAAATAAACTTAATAATATGATTAGATATATTAAGTGGAATAAATTTAATAATGATTTTGGAATAAAGAAGAATGAAATTTAGTGAATAAATTATGAGTACAATAAATGATTTCAAATTCATGACTTTGGAAAATTGTTAATTTAAGATAATTGTATGATGAGATAATGAGATTAAAAATAGTTAAGATTTATTAAACTTAAGCGAAATCAAATGGATGAAATTAATTATTAATGTAAGTTGATATTTTCATGGTTTTAAATTTATTATCTTATTCTGTTTTCCAATCTATTTTCTTTCTGGTTGTTTCCATTCTCCTACCTTCTATGTGGGAAATCGAATTTCGAATTGGTCAGCCCATGGAGCTACTGTTTTCTCTCAACTTAATCTTGTCACTGATTTTCACCAGCTCAGTGTTGCTGAGGAAAGTATTCCCGAGACTGCTTTCCGTACTGAGAATGGTTTCTCTATAAATGGTTAGTTATGCCTTTTGGTTTGACTAATGCCCCTGCTTCCTTTGTTGGTTGATGAATCGTGTTTTTCGTGATGTGCTTACCAAGTTTATTCTAGTCTTTGTTGATGATATCCATGTCTTCTCCAAGTTAAGGAAAGAACATGAGTCGCACTTGAAATCTGTTCTGGAGACTCTTAGGAATCATCAGTTGAAGGCTAAAATTTTGAAATACCATTTCTGGAAGGATGAAGTCCGATCTCTCGGACATATTGTTTCTAGTAATGGAATTTATGTTGATCCAGTTAAGATCGCTGCGATTAATGTAAGTCTTTCTTCTCATCTTTCTTTGTGATTTCATATCATAACTCTATCTTTTCAGTTGTCCTTATTTTTCCCTATCTTGTTACAAGATTGGGAAGGTTAATTTCTTATACCAGTCTATTTTGGAAACTTTTCAAGAATCTTTGGGTACTCATTTGAATATGAGCACTGCTTACCATCCACAGACCGATGGTCAAACGAAAAAAAAAGCGAATCAGTTTCTAGAGGATCTTCTTCGTGCTTGTGTTCTTGTTTATGGGAATCTTGGGAAAATCATCTCCATCTTGTTGAATTTACCTATAACGACAGTTATCAGGTATAATTTCAATCTTCTTTTCATCTTGTCTTAATCCTATCTCATTCTATCTTGTTTTCTCTGTTTTCCGCGCTTCGTTCCTTTTCGAGGATGAAAAGTTTTGAGTGGGGGAGAGTGTAACAACCCATAATTTTTTAAATATTTTTAATTAATTTTTATTTGAAAACTTTGATTTTTAAATCATTTAAAGGTGAATTTTTAGAATTTTCCAAAGTAAGTTTGGAATTTGTTTGTAATTTATTTTCCAAATATATTAAAATAAACATTTTCTGGAAATTTAATATATTGGTCAACTTTGGTCAAACTTTGACTTAAATTTGAATTTTTAATTTCAAATCATTTTCTTTGAAGAAGAATATAATTCTAATATTTGTCCTGCTTTTCGTTTCGTCAAATTTTGTTTTATACTTTTTAAATTTTGATAAAATTCAGCGTTTTACACGTAGTTATTTTCTGTAGTTTATTCTCTATTTTATTTTGTTTAGACTCTTGTTTTATTTATTGGATTTTTACTTGTTTATATTTAATTTTGGGCTTGGAAATTTCAAGAGGCTTCGGTTTCTCTTCTTTAAATTGTGCCTTTACATTTTCTAGCCTTTTCATTTGCTTCCTTAGCCGTTCATTTCTTATTTTTTGCTGTACCAAACTTCTCCCTTCCTCATTCTTAGTCACGTACAAAACAATTGCTCTCTTTCTCATGGCTTCCGCTCCTTTCTCTTTTTCATTTTTGCTTTTCTTTTGTTTTCTTCATGCTTGGCTCGGCCTCCACCTCATGCTCCTCTATTGCTAACCACATCTCCTCTCCACCACCACCAAGATCGGCCATCACCTCTACACCACCATCCCAAACCCTTGCCGTGACCATAGGTGCAAACTCCACCACTAAAACATGACCAAAGCCCTAGCCGAACCTATATATTCCATCCCCTCCTCTTTGTTGCCTCGGCCACATCACTTACATCCTATAGCCGTGACCTTGCCTCCCTCCTTTAGCCGTGAATCCATGTGCCTTGATCCATAGTATGACCTAATCCTAACCATCAACCCAGGTCGAACCCAAGGTGTTAAGGCCGAACCCAATAGTGGCATGCTCCTTTGACCTTTTGCCTTCCAATGACCTTTTGCTTGCCACCTCTTCACAACCCATTGCTTTGCCTTCATATTTTCTGACCAAGGCCGAGCCTAGCATGCCCAAAAACCATCATGGACGTACCATGTTTGAAGATGGCTAGTCAATTTGCAAAGTGGTTGAGCCACTTACCTTGGTTAAGTCCATTGTTGCTTCATTTTGATTCACATTTATATTTTGTTTAATTTATTGTATGTGTTGAATCATATTCTTATATATGTTTTGTAATTATTTGTTACAAGATTGAATCTTGGCTCTCCATCCACTCGTATTTGATTCGTGCTTTGTTGTGCTTTTCGGAGTAGTTTATCTTGTGTTTGATTGTCATCTCTAACTCTAAAAGGTGAGTTATCACTCTCGACATACGTACTTTTATAATTGTGAAACAATGGCATGTGAATTGTAGAAAATTTATATGTTATGTTAATATGTTCATATATGCCTGCGATATGATTATATGATGTTAAATTCTGTTTATATATTTGTTACATCATCTGATATGATTATATGTTCTACTTTTCATTTATTTACTGATTCTCCAACTGCAAGTTCCCTATCACTATGGGTTGAAATGACACATACTCGAATGGACATTAGAATAAGGAAAAATCATTATGAGCTGAAATGATAGGCTCGAGTGATTTTTTTTGTATTTGTTTTACTTGGGATTGCGGGTTTGAAATGATAGAACCCGGATTTTTCTTTTTAAATTACGGATTGAAATGATACATATCCGTATCACATGACCTAGGTTAGAAAATATTATACAGGCCCATGGTCATATTTTAAATAATATTTTCCTAAAATTTATTAAGTATTTTTAAATAATATTTTCCTAAAAGATTATTAAGTATTTTGAGTTTTATAAATATATGAAATTTTAACTTAAATTTTGATTTAATGCTTTAAATTATAAAGGTGTATTGGTTTTTCTATAAGTTAAATTTTTATAAGTTAATAATTGGTTTTAAGTTAAATTAAGGATCTTTATTGATGATAAATTACTTAATAATTGAATTTGACTTAATATGGAAGTTTTAAATCTAACCTAGTAATTGATATGAATTTTACTTTATGAAACGCACATGTTTTGTGTAATAACTAATGTATTTTGAACTGATAAAACAGAATACAGTTTTAATTGGACATTTTGTAATAAAATTTATTTAACTAGAAAATCATAGTTAATTGATGTCTAAATGAATAAATCTAAAAGAAAAAAATTGATTGTTATATTAACTATGATAAAATATTCTTTTGTGAAATGTTATGTTTCGTAAAATAAATAGTTATGATTTTTAAATGGAAAAAAATGTAACTTTAATTATGACCTAACTTGATAATTGGAAATTTGGTTTTTCGATTGGAAATTTTAAGTTAAGTAAATAAATAGAAATTTAGTTTTATTTATGAGATGGGTATTTTAAAATAAAGTGTTAGGTTAGTGGTTAAAAAATAAAAGTTAAGTAAAATAGTGTATTTTGACTTAATAAATGAATTATGGTTTAAATTGGATATTTATTTATAAAAATTTATTTTATTAAATCATAAGTTAAATGATATCCAAATAAATGTTTCGAAGATGAAATATGATTTTTTTTTATAAGTTAAAAATGGCTAAAATTGAAGTTTTAATGTTTCTGAAAGGTTATAATAAAATCTGGAATTTTATTGGTAGCATTTCCAAAATGCTGTGGTTTTAGATGGCAATTGTTAAGTGCTACCAATTCTGAAATTTAACTAAGTTCTGAAATAACTAAACAACTACTGCAGCACTTTGTAAGTGCTGTTGTTGCTGGAAGAAAACTGTTTTGCATACCAGTGAGCTACTGCAGCACTTTATAAGTGCTGTTGCTGCTGAAAGTAAACTGTTTTGAAATAATAAATAAATATCTACTGTAGCACCTGGTAAGTGCTGCTGTTTCTTAAACTGAACTGTTTTGAAATTCTAATACCTACTGTAGCACTTTATGAGTGCTGATGTTTTGAATTTGACAATATTTTGAAATGTTAATATATTTACCGTAACACTTTATAAGTGCCGTTGTGGCTGAAATTTCAATGAACTTTGGAAATGAATATTATTTTGGAAGGATTTGACATTGAATTTAAATGGGTTAAATGAATATGTTTTGAGGTGAAATATAAACCATTTTTGAAATTTATAAGTTAATACAATATTTTCGAAATTGGTATAATTAAACGAGTGAACTTAAAAATGCTATAACTTTGGTAATGAATATTATTTTTAAGGGTGTTATGATTTTCAAATGATAACATTTCTAAATTTTTATGGTTTCAAAATATTATGGTTTCAAAGTGTTGGGTTTCATAGTTGTTATAACTTTGAAAGGCACTATGGTTTTGAAAATGAAATTGTGTGAAATTGTATTTAATTAAGAATTGTCTTTAAATAGATTAACGTGAAACTTATTGAAATTGAAGATTTAAGAATGTGACTTTATAAAGTGGTTTGGTTTAAGATGATTTTGAAGGATTATTTCAAGTTTAATAAATTTAAGGAAATATTCAGTGGTTTGGAAATTTGGGTTTTATTTAAATGATATATTGATTTGGTTTTTGGAATTTAAATGATATATTATTGCTTTGGGTTTTGAAATGGAAATGATATATTGATTTGGCTTTGAAATGAAATAATATAGTATTTAGTTTTGAAATGGATATGATATTTTGGGTTTTAAAGTAAATGATTTTGAAATAAATATCCATGGGTTATAATAACGATTGGTTGGCAAAGAGACCGGGATCGGATATGGGCATACTCTCCGTCGTACCGAAAATCACTTTGACAACCGTGTACTTGGTTGAGATTCCAGAATGAAGTAGGATGGTGGCGACGATTCCTATTGAGGTATACACGTGGACCCGACTCCCGTGAGTTGGCATAAGGTGGATAAAACAGGAGCGATTGATGGGCCAATGAGGTAGCACCTCTGATCGGACACATTTCTTCGATACTATTCTATTACTTTATGACTGATTTGGTGGCCACCCTTCGATTTTGGATTTGGGAGTGTGTTCCGAGGTGGGCGGTAGTGGCTGCTATGCGTTACCACCAACCCGAATGCGTAATTGGTATATCTACCCTGGAATTGCCTCGTTGTGCCGTGTCAACTACCATATCGTGCTTTACTACGAGTTTGGTTTTGTGCCGTAGCCTGTGGAGTATTTAGGGTAGCTCTCGATCTAGTGGTACACTGATACTGGATAGACTACTGGGACTATTATGTGTTAAGGGGAATATTGGGTCACTCCTTAATGCTATTTTAAAGTAAGTTTATTTTACTATTAGACATTATTATAATAGCGAATATTACTACATAGTAAATAGTTTAACGGATCCTTAAAGAATGGGCGATCCCCAGCATTCTTTAAGTTACTTGTACCTTTATATTACAGTTCACTTGAGTTGGTTTACATTGTATAAGTATGTATGTCTTGACTCGAGTGTTTTGCTTTACGCTCGGGTCAGACTAAGTGATACAGCATTTGAGACTCACCTTGGAGTTGGAGCTTTCTCGGAGATCCAGCTATCTTTTTCGCTTTCAGTTATCCAGTTGATTCCAGTGAAGTATTTTGATTTATAATTGATTATCATATTGAGATCTCTATGTATCTTGTTACTTCTCTTGTATCTTGTTAACTCTAATGTGTGTGTATATATATATAGTAGCTTCATGAACTACTATTTCTTGCTTCTGCTGCATTGTTATATTACTCTGTGTCTGTGATCTGTGATTCATTTACTGTATATTCTGAGTTTTGCCAAATTTATATTTACAATCTATTGTTTTGAATTATTCAAGTCCAACATGTGTGGATTTATTGTCGATTTGAATGGTCCAAAATAGTGGGTCGTTACATATCATTTCAACCCATAGTGAATTCTATACTAAGAGGGAACTTGCAGAGTGATAACAGATATAATAATAACATAACATGCATATAACATCAATATAAATAACAGATAATGGTGTCAGATGTCACAGGTGAACAGATACAGATAATAGCATATATAACAACGTAAATAACTAACAGCAGCATATTTCAATTGAAATCAAATTTAATAAATATAAGAACGTTAATAGTGAGTGATTGCTCACCTTTCGAGGCTAGATAGATTTTTTTGACAATGAAATGGGTTACAGATCCAAGCACGAATTTCGAAGCAAAGCATGATGGACTCGAGTTCGACAAACAAGCTGATAAATTGGAAATCAAGAACCAAGAATCGGTTTGATATAAATGGAATATATATATATACTATATTTAAAATCAGTAAGTATAAAAGAAATCAATATAAGTTAATATATATATGAACCTAGCAAATCATATATAAGCTATATATATATATATTACTATAAAAAAATCATTGTTTAAACTAAAACAAATGTAAATTTAAAAATCAAAATAAGTTTACCAGGTTAAAATATATATATATATCTAACTCATATATATTATATATATACAGTATACATATAACATAGTAACCACACTACCAAATTCACTTTAAATGAGTAATATAAACTTATAAACTTATGTAACCATAGTTTTACATAGATATATATTTATATATTCCAGTTTTCAACACAGCAAGAGAAACGAGATTATCATTTATATATATATGTAATTTCAAACCTGATCTTATATACCTACTAATATATACAAACATTGTATACATTATTATACGCAAAACATTGTATACAAAACATTATTATATACATATGAATATTTATATACAAAACATTATATACCAGTATATATCAAACTGTTTCAAACAATATAAAATACCGTAACCGCAGTATATATATAAAACCAACCTATAGCTAAAGCTATACAATCTAAAACAAATATAATATATACAAAATCTATATAAATGCAGAGATTAGATACTCATATATTATATAGCATCAACAGGTCATAAAAACTTAAGTGTGCATATCCACGGAAAAAAACAGTGAATAGGAAAATATAACTTTATATATGTTTGTATATACAACTCCATAAATCACATATATAATACTCTGTAACCAAATATACACCGTATATAATTCTATAAACAAACTTTGAAAGATTTGAAACTATAAACAACAAAACTGTAAAACTATTGTATAAAATTAACGTTTGCAAATTGATAGCATAACCTTACCTGAACTTATATATACACATAGCCAACAGACTAATTTCAAAACTATATATATATATATATATTTTAAATAGTTATACTTACACATAACCAAATCTATGCAGGCTTAATAACATGTATATACCATCCCCTTAAAAATATACTTCCCTTCATAATACAAATAATATATGCCTGTTTGTTCCATCACTTGCAATACCTGATTGAAGAGGCAACTGAATAAGCAGGATATGAAAAACAAATAGATTTTATGAAGAAAACAAGCTACAGGAATTTGCACTTACCATATATATTTGGTAGGAGGAGACGTACGGCTATTTTGTGAGCAGCTTGTGACTGCTCGGAGTAACGTGCTCGGCTGAGGCACGAGAGAGAGAAGGAGGTATGGTTGAGGATGCGGTTGTGGGGTGTTGTCAGAGGTGAGGGAAGATGCTGCGTCGGTGGGGTTTGTGGAGGAGATAGAACATGTAGAGGCGAATGAGTTGGCAAATGTGATTCGAAGCCTTCTCGGCTTTGTGCAAAATTTACGAAATATAATGTATATTTTGAGGAAGGACTCACAGGAAAAATCTTCGAACAAAATATATTTTGTTTTATGAAGCGGAACAAAATATTAGAACTAGAGAATAAATGCAAAAGAGCGGAATCACAAAAGTCATAAGATGAATAGCTGGTAACATTTATAACAAGTGGCTTTTAATTTCAGCTATAAAACAAAGGAAAGGCCACAGAAGTCAAAAAGTTCGAAAATGGTTACCGATATAGTAATCGATTTATAGATTTCGTGGTGTACCGAGGTTCGAAAAACATAAATGAATATATCGTAGAGATCAGCACGACGAGACGATCAAAACGGTATACAGATATTAGTGGTACAGTTAACCTATCAAAAGTCGATATCGGTATTAAAATGCTGCTCAAATGTCAGAAATAATATGAACGGAGCAATAGATGTCCAAATTTGAAGAAATGAAATATGACGTTTCACTCAGAAGCTAGTAAACAAATTTATTATATAAAAATATTCAAGTTTGGAAAACATTTTATTATCATCAAATATTAACTGATTTAAATTTAAAAAAAATTACACAAGAAAATAAACTTCCAAATTATCTGATGAAAATTTACCAGTTGCTATGTTAAAAAAATGCAATCCAAATATCAAACTTTTATTTCAAAATATTATTCTTTAAAATTTCACAAAATTTCAATTAATTAAATAAATAAAACCAAAAAATTTACGGGTCGTTACACTCTCACCCACTCAAAACTTTTCGTTCCCGAAAAGGAACGAGGTAGGAGAATAGAAACTACCAGGAGAAAAGAGGTTGAAAACAAAATAAAACAACAAATTCAAACCATAAAAATTTCAATTTAAATTAATTAGTATTTAATAATTCATTTAATCCATTTGATTTCACTTAAGTTAAATCAATCTATCTATTTCTAAATTCATTATCTTATTATCTAGTCATCCTCAATTAACAATTTCTAGATCATCGATTTGTATAATCATTTATTATACTCATATTTTATTCAACAAATTTAATTCTTGTATTCCAAATTATTATTAAGTTTATTCCACTTAATATATCTTATTACATATATTTAAACCATATAAATTAATTTAAACCATATAAATTAATTTAAACTATATAAATTAATTTAAACCATATAAATTAATTTAAACCATATAAATTTCAATTTAAATTAATTTATATTCAATAATTTATTTTAAATTCAAGGTATTTCCATAAGTTGATCTAATTTCAATTTAGTAATTCCTTCAAAACAAATTTATTTGTCTCATCTATTATTCAATTAACTTATTATTCTATTTATATCTATTAACAACTTTATAATAAAATTTAAGTGTATAATAATTATTATAACACTCAAATTTTATTTATAAAATCATTTACCATCAATTTACATTGTAAATTATTCAATTACATACTCAACTTCTAGATGATTAAGGTAAGTTATATTGGAATGTAATTGAGTATTATACAAGTAAAATTTTCTCACTCAACTTATTTCAAGTTTAAATATGTATTCAAAATTTTGGCTTTATTTTATAATTGAAATCACCTTATCAAAATTTAAGAATAAAATTTCCGATTTAATTCAAACCATTTAGAGATAATTATGTATATATATATAAAATCAAATTAAATTTAAAATAGTATACCCATATATATAAATCAAATCAGACTTAAGAAATTCAAATCAAAATATTTTTCTAAAACAAAACCGTAGCAAAGCTATAGAATGGTCTCTCCACTTCGAAACTCGAAAATGAATGTCGATGATGCTACAGTCATCACCCAAATTATTTTCTAGCGACAAAAGAGGAGAGTACTGATTTAAACTTTTAAAATTCTTTGGAAACAAATTTCTATTCGAAAATACTTTCAATAATATGCATTTAAAACTTTAAAACAAAAGTTTGGAATCACCGAAAATTAAATTCTCAAATTCCTGATTTAAATTCATTTAAATTCCAAATCAATTTATAAACCATGTTTATAAATTCATTTATAGAACAATAAATGGTAATCAAATATTACCATTTAACAACCAATTCAGTTAACTATTTGATTTCAAAAAAATTATACTTATATATAATATAATCATACAAAATTTATTTTACTTACCAAATTTTGAAAACAATATTGTGTCAGTTTGCTCTGTTCAAGTGTTTTGGAATTTCTATCGATAGCGTTGATCAGACGAATCGATCGAAAACCCAAATCAATATCAACAACTCAAACAACACACTATAAAACATTTTAATACAAATACACTTCCTCACTCGATGATTAAATAATGGATTTAGAACAAAGATAGAAATTCAAATTAGAGGAACCCTAATCAAAAGAATTCAACTAGAAGGTAGGCTCGATAGGGAGGTAAATAGATTTCAAAGAGAGAAAAGAATGGATGGACTCATATAGATCACGGGCAACTTTAACCGAGTCAACCGTGATTTCAGAAATAAGATCGATGTAGAATTCTGAGGCAAATCGGCATCCGATCGCCAGAGATAGAATTCGGGTATAGCAAAAGATAGCAGCATCGTAAACCGAGGATACAGGAATCTCCGGTGAACTAATACTGATTGTAAAGGAGTTTCACTCTTTTACAAATCATTCAGTGGAGCTATGGGGTGCTCCGGAATCAAGAAAACACGAATAGGGAGAGACATGGATGGATTTTGGAACTGAGGGGAACGCTCCAAAATTCAAAGGAAACCGAGTCAAAGAGGAAGAGATTCAAGCTCGAACAAAAGTGATTCTGTAATTAAACTTACTACATATGCTAAGTTTTGCCTAAAACCATAGCTCTGATACCACATGTAACGACCTGAAATTTTCAACCATTCGCATCCATACATGTCGGATTTGAATTGCTCAAAATATCAGATTGTTAATTTAAATTTGGCAAAACTCAGCATATACAGTAAATAAAATAATCACAGAATCACAGACATAGAGTAATATAACAATAATGCAGCGGAAACAAATGAATAGTAGTTCTTGAAACTACTATATATATAAATAACAGAGTTAAATAAGATACAACAGAGGTCTCGAATACATAGATGTCTCAATACAATAGTCAAATACAAGATCTGAACACATCACTGGAATCAACTGAATAACTACAAGCTGAATAGATATAGCTGGATCTCCAAGTGAAGCTCCAACTCCAAAGGTGAGTCTCGAACACTGAGCCACTCAGTCTGACCCGAGCGTAAAGCAAAACACAAAACACTTGAGTCAGTATTAACATTTTTATGTCAATAAATCCAACTGAAGTGAAATATCAACTGAAATACAAGTAACTTAAAGGATGTTTGGGATAACTATCCTCTAAGGATCCGTTAAACTATCTATTATGTAGTAATATACGCTATTATAATAGTGTCTACAGTAAAGTATACTATTTAAAATTGCGTTAAGGCTTTACATTTTCCACCTTAACACGTTTTTAGGTGTTCCAATAGTCTATACAGTACCGTAATACCCCGTAAACTGGGGCTACCAGAGGATACTCCATAGGTACGACACAAATCAAACTTGTAGTAAAGCACGCTAGGGTAGGTGACACGGCACAACTAGGCAATGCCAGGGTAGATATACCAATTACACTTCCGGGCCGATGGTAACGCAGAGCCGCAGCAATTGCCCACCTCGAGCCACACTCCCGAATCAAGGGTGCGCACCAAATCAATCACAAAGTAATAGAATGGCATACGATGGAATGTGTCCGATCAGAGATGCTACCTCATTAGCCCGTCAATTTCTCCTGTTTTAGCCACCTTATAGGATCATCGCCACCATCCTACTTCATTTTGGAATCTCCACCACGTGCACAGTTGTTAAAGTGGTTTTCCGTTTCGACAGAGAGTATGCCCATATCCGATCCCGGTCTCTTTAATAACCAATCGTTATTATAACACCGCGGTCATTTCAAAATAGTTTATACTTCAAAACCAAAATATCATTTTCATTTCAAAAACCAAATCAATACGATATCATTTTCACTTCAAATATATCAATTTCCAAAAATCATATCACTTTCCAAAGTTATAATACTTTCGAAACCAAAACAATTTGAAATAATAATACTTTGGAAATCATAATACATTGAAATTCATAACTTTGGAAATCATAACACTTTGAAATCATAATACTTTCCTTTAACAATTTAGGTATTAATAATAGTATACATATAATAAAATAAAATAGTTTATATAAAATAGTTTATATTTAAAATACTTAGTATATTAAAATAGTTTATATTAAAATAATTTATATTGAAAATGATACATATAAAAATAGTGTATATTAAAATAATTTATAAAGTGAAATATAAAATAGTTTAAATATAATTTAAAAATACTATACATAATACAATAGCTTCCTCAAGTTTCACAAATCGATTTCAAATCCACTCAAATTCAAAAATTCAAATTTTATTCCATCTCAATTCATCAAATTCAATTCAATTCAGTTTCTCAATAACCCATTCCAAATTATCGATTTCAAATACATTTTTGAACCATAAAATAAGCCATTTCAATTTCAATATATTTCAAAGCTTTAAATATTCCACATTTCCAAAACTAAATTTGATAATTCCATTTATATCTCAATTTGACTTCATTAACATTTAGTTTTGAAATATTTATCCAATCATTTCAATGACATTTAAATAAACCCCAAATTACAAATTTAAATAAACTAAATACCCCATCTCAATTTATGTAAATTTAAGACTATTCATTTAAATCACTTTTAATCCAAATCAAGTTATAAAATCATAGCTTTAAAATCTCAAATTTAATAATTTCAAATCAAACATATTTAAGTAAAATTCTTAAATAAATATAATTTCAAATCAATTTCAAATTTGTCTTTCGAACTTGAATCATTATAAACTCTATATTTGAAAATATATATTTTAAATAAATACTTAAACATATTATATATCAACTTTATTAAATCAACTTTAATAAATCTTAAAAATCAATATTTATTAAAACCTTATATTTCTTTTCAAAACCATAGAAATCATTTTTCAAAATATTTGTATATATAGACCAACGGTGTCTGTATATATAATTTTCTATCCTATGGTCAAGTGATACAGATATTTATCATTTCAATCCGCAATTTAAATACATATACGGGTATATATCTTTTCAACCCGCAATCCCAAATTCAATCTAGTGAAAATCGCTTGGGTTTATCATTTCAACCCATAACGATTTTCTCCTATTCTACATATCATTCGGTTATGTATCATTTGAACCCATAGTGAATTCTATACTAACAGGGAACTTGCAGAGTGATAACAGATATGATAATAACATAACATGCATATAACATCAATATAAATAACAGATAATGGTGTCAGATGTCACAGGTGAACAGATACAGATAATAGCATATATAACAACGTAAATAACTAACAACATCATATTTCAATTGACGTTTCAATTGAAATCAAATTTAACAAATATAAGAACGTTAATCGTGAGTGATTGCTCACCTTTCGAGGCTAGATAGATTTTTTTGACAATGAAATGGGTTACAGATCCAAGCACGAATTTCGAAGCAAAGCACGATGGACTTAAGTTCGACAAACAAGCTGATAAATTGGAAATCAAGAACCAAGAATCAGTTTGATATAAATGGAATATATATATATATATACTATATTTAAAATCAGTAAGTATAAAAGAAATCAATATAAATTAATATATATATATGAACCTAGCAAATCATATATAAGCTATATATATATTACTATAAAAAAATCATTGTTTAAACTAAAACACATGTAAATTTAAAAATCAAAATAAGTTTACCAGGTTAAAAAATATATATCTAACTCATATATATTATATATATACAGTATACATATAACACAGTAACCACACTACCAAATTCACTTTAAATGAGTAATATAAACTTATAAACTTATGTAACCATAGTTTTACATAGATATATATTTATATATTCCAGTTTTCAACACAGCAAGGGAAACGAGATTATCATTTATATATATATATATGTAATTTCAAACCAGATCTTATATGCCTACTAATATATACAAACATTGTATACATTATTATATGCAAAACATTGTAGACAAAACATTATTATATACATACGAATATTTATATACAAAACATTATATACTAGTATATATCAAACTGTTTCAAACAATATACAATACAACAATTGTAGTACATATATAAAATATATAAACCCAACCTATAGCTAAAGTTATACAATCTAAAACTAATATAATATATATAAAATCTGTATAAATGCAGAGATTAGATACTCATATATTATATAGCAGCAACCGGTCATAAAAACTTAAGTGTGCATATCCACAGAGAAAAAACAGTGAATAGGAAAATATAACTTTATATATGTTTGTATATACAACTCCATAAATCACATATATAATACTCTATAACCAAATATACACCGTATATAATGCTATAAACCAACTTTGAAAGATTTAAAACTATAAACAACAAAACTGTAAAACTATTGTATAACTTAATGTTTGCAAATTGACAGCATAACCTTACCTGAACTTATATATACACATAGCCAACAGACTAATTTCAAAACTATATATATATATATATATATATTTTATATAGTTATGCTTACACATAACCAAATCTGTGCAAGCTTAATAACATGTATATACCATCCACTTAAAAATATACTTCCCATCATAATACAAATAATATATGCATGTTTGTTCCATCACTTGCAATACTTGATTGAAGAGGCAACTGAATAAGCAGGATATGAAAAACAAATAGATTTTATGAAGAAAACAAGCTACAGGAATTTGCACGTACCATATATATTCGGTAGGAGGAGACGTACGGCTATTTTGCGAGCAGCTTGTGACTGCTCGGAGTGATGTGCTCGGCTGAGGCACGAGAGAGAGAAGGAGGTGTGGTTGAGGATGCGGTTGTGGGGTGCTACCGGAGGTGAGGGGAGATGTTGCGTCGGTGGGGTTTATGGAGGAGATGGAACATGTAGAGGCAAATGAGTTGGCAAATGTGATTCGAAGCCTTCTCGGCTCTGTGCAAAATTTACGAAATATAATGTATATTTTGAGGAAGGAGATGACTCACAGGCAAAATCTTCGAATAATATATATTTTGTTTTATGAAGCAGAACAAAATATTGGAACCAGAGAATAAATGCAAAAGAGCGGAATCACAAAAGTCACAAGATGAATAGCTGGTGACATTTATATCAAGTGGCTTTTAATTTCAGCTGGAAAACAAACGAAAGGCCACAGAAGTCAAAAAGTTCGAAAACGGTTACCGATACAGTAATCGTTTTATAGATTTTATGGTGTACAGAGGTTCGAAAAATAGAAATGAATATATCGCAGAGATCAGCATGACGAGACGATCAAAACGGTATATAGATATTAGTGGTACAGTCAACCTATCAAAAGTTGATATCGGTATTGAAATGCTGCTCAAATGTCAGAAATAAGATGAACGGAGCAATAGAAGTCCAAATTTGAAGAAACGAAATATGACGTCTCACTCAAAAGCTGGTAAACAAATTTATTATACAAAAATATTCAAGTTTGTAAAACATTTTATTATCATCAAATATTAACTGATTTAAATTTAAATAAAATTACACAAGAAAATAAACTTCCAAATTATCTGATGAAAATTTACCAGTTGCTATGTTAAAATAAACGCAATCCAAATATCAAATTTTTATTGCAAAATATTATTCTTTAAAATTTCACAAAATTTCAATTAATTAAATAAATAAAACCACAAAATTTACGGGTCGTTATAGAGGTTACAATAAAATAGTTATCAATTGCATTAAATCAACATTATTAAATTACATTCTAATAATCTTTTTCATTTATAAATCACAAATTTTAATTTCTCACAATATTAAACTTCAAAATCTTATTTAATTTAATAGTTTTTAATTATCAAAAATACGGGTCGTTACAAATACCCTAATGGGTGCAACCTACATAGCCCTGAAGCATATGCCATGTTTTAATCATTCCCGGTTGATGAGGCTTGAGGCTACGCTTTACCTTTTACTTAGTAATCCCACTTGGAATGCTAACATTGTTCTCCATGCAACAACGCAATGACAACATTCGTCCATACAAGTTGTTCAGGATAAGAACAAATCAAAGGCACTAGTTCTACTACATCCATTTTGGAATCACCCCCAAGATTAGTAGCAAGTAGCCCTTGCAATTCAATCAAAGCTCCGTCTTCGGTCATCTTCAAGATATCTCCAATTTGAACGCTTATGCCGGTTTGAAGTGGTTTTTGGATAATATATCTAAACACGCTGATAATTTTAAAACTGGTCAAGATTGATTATCGATTATTTAACTATCAAATAACAAATAATTCAACTAGAATATTAATCAAGCACGGTTAAGCATAAAGCAACCACTAAGCCTTTTTAATTAATCTTTCATTAATAAAACCACTTTATAAATACTCGTATCAAAATTACTTTAACAAAGATATATCCATAAATCCTCTCTACTCTTTTCAATATTTGAAATTTATCAATGTACTTATCTCAACTGTATAAGTATACTCACAAACATTTCACTTTCAAACTAGAATACATTTCCATATACTTATACTAACAATATAAGTATATTCAAAAAAATGCTACATTTCCAATACTTAGAAAATGTATCCATATACTTATCTCATCGGTATAAGTATATTTTACAAATCTTAAGAAAGATTTCATTTTCAAACCATACTTATTTGGGTTAAAACAAATGTTGTTGAAAACATTGATAACAATAAACCTAGAACACTTTTGGTATAAGTAAATGGATCGTATGGAAATTAGACTAAATATACTTGACACCACTTTCCGATTTCAAACAGTATTATCCCTATATTCACAAGGCCGAACCATTCCGATTAGAACTAAAAGCCCAAAATTTCACTTGCTCCAAATTCGACCAAACCAATTCCATCGAGTAGCAATCGCCATTACGAGCGCAATGCAAAAAATCCCACCTCGATCGGACCTCATATGAGAAAGATATAGATTTTATAAGATTTTAGGATTAAAATAAAATTATCTAACATTAATTACTTTACTAATCTAATTATCAAATTAATTACCAACGGCTAATCCATCTTCCCTAAACTTTCCCTACTCCTCTTTCAATAACTGTGCACGCTACCGTGCACCCGACACGACCCCCTGGTCGATGATTCCATGAACCGACAACACCATCCAATCTCTTTCCTCAAGCTCGATCATACGAACCCCTCCACTTTGTCTCCGGTCAACCCCAACAAAAAGCGACACCTCCCCCTCGACCAACCACAGGAGACAGTCGCTCTCCTAAAATCACAATTGCACCTTCCCATCTTTGGCCCCTAGGTGTTATTCAATCTCAAAAACCTCTAACTTCCATTTTGTCAATCGATGACTACAACTTACAACAACCAAAATCCTAGTTCCTTTATGCTCACGTTCATACAGTCGAGCTTCACAAACCCTCGTCAAGCTCAACCAAACCACCATAGACTTTTAGATCTCTCCATTTTAAACTCAAAGATTTAAACTTATCATTTTTTTGATTTGTAAATCATCTTGTCTGAATTTTTAAAAGGAGTGGATTTCTAAGTTTTTTAGGCAAAGTCAATAGAATAGTATAGCAAGAGAAAGCAAGGGTATTGATTTTTCCCAAGTGTTGAGATATATTAAATTTGCAAATTCCATCATCTCGCTGCACGGATTTTCGTTCGCCTAAAAACTGTGAACGGCAAAACAAAAATATGATTGCGTACAAAAATACGATACGATCCCAAAACAATAATAATATACATTGGTTATCTTATTCTATAAAATCACAAAAATACCGTTGTTTGCCGAAAAATTGTCAAACGATAATTTAAATATTTTCCACATTAAAAATTATGGAAAAGTCAAATAAATTTTAATTAAAAATACGTTAGTAAAAATTGAGTCGTTTTATTAAAAAATTAATTTTCTTATTATTTATTATATTCAAATCAAATCTGAATATTTAAATAAATTAAATATTCCCATTCGAAACGTTAAAAATTTTAGGTCGTTACATTCTCCTCTTTAAAAGAATTTAGTCCCTGAAATTCCCAAACGAAGAAAAATGTCACCAAATCCTTAAGCTTTCACAATCAGTTAATTGGAGCAAGCTAATAAAATTTTAAAGTTTCAAAAGTTGCGGAAAATTTTAGCAGCATCTCCATTGCGTAGCTCAATCGGAAAAACTACAACTTGCCACAACGGATCCAAACTAGTAAAAGAAAACAAAAGCCCAAAAGTGGCCTCCACTATTTGGAAACAACATAAATGCATACCTATTAGTCGAGCAATTTAACTCTACTCATGAAACCAAAAGCATATAATTATATTGAAGCATTTGCTTCCATCAACCTTTATCTCACTTATAAATTATATCTAACCATATAACTTGCATTTATAATGACAAAAGCATATAATTATATTGAAGCTCCTACAATGTACATATGTCATCCGTACACAATATCAAATCCGATCACTCGTTCGATCACATCATTTCACTTCCGAACTAGTATCTTTCACTCGACTTCTCTAGTGCAAACTCCAATCTAGTTTCTTGATTAGAAACCTATGTTCTCCTTACAAAGCTGTATGTTATGATAGAAAATTTCAAAATCAAGTCAAAAATCCATATCAAGTGTTCCCCGTCAAGAATCGAGTGAAAAATCATTGTTCGGGTTGGTGTAAGTCACCTCGAAATCATGTACTCAAATCTGGATCAAATAGTTATGTGAATATGATCTACGTACAACTTATATATTTATTCCATTGGTTTCTTATCTATACCAATATTCTTTTCATTTTAAACCACATTCATTTTATACCAATAGCACATTTCAGTTAATACTAAAATCGTATATGAACCGTTTCATAAAAAAATTACTTAAGTTCATAAACATCTTATAAAACATAACTTATGTTTTTCAACACTTTGAAAACTTAAGTTCATATTCATATAACACTCCTTTACATCCTAAGAGTACATATTCCAATTCAAATTTGTTTTACTTAACCAGAATGTTAAACCAATTTAAATTGGTTTTACTTAGTATCTTCTCAATTTTATAAGTTAGGAAATTATATTATCACAAAAATACTTAGCTTTAAGTTCTCAATTAACTCAAAAGTTTTCGACTGCCCAAAATCATCTAAAATTCCATTTTGTTTTAACAAATGAAAATTACCGAACAACATATCATAATGAGATACAAAACCATATTATCCTAGTCAAGCAGATACATAAGTCCATATAATAACTTAGCTGAATATTTCAAAACTAAATATCCAGTTTTTATTTTCAAACCATTTTGAAATAATAATAATAATATATATACATCTCCTTTTTGTATATCAAATCATACTTTTGGGATTTTTAAATCAAAATCTATTTTACCAGAACAACTCTATAGCAAACCACTATGGTAATAATCACTCACTTAGAAACTCGAAAATGAACGTCGATAATGCTGCAGTCATCGTCAGAATTAATTTCCAGCGTTAGAAATGAGTTCAGTGCTTTGTATTTCTTTTAAAAACCATTCTACAATATTTTTATTCAATAAATACTTCCAAAAAATACTATTAATATTTACCCTAAAACTTTGACAAACATTTTTTCAAAATCATCGGGATTTAAGTTCTCAAATTCTCAGCTTAAACCCTTTTTATTTATAAACTATATTTATAAATCCTACATATACCAATTCTTTTTCTTATGTGAAAAATTCCCCAATTTGTTTATCTTTGTATAATAAATAACCTTTATTAAAATTAAATTGTGGCCCAATATTATTATCGAACGCCGTACATTAAAATTGTGAAACTGAACTCACAAGGTGTTCATACTTAACTTGACCAAACAATAGATGCTCATAAATTAGCTGAGCATAAATAATAAATTAACAAATAATAGTTAATGCTCCTAAAATGGACTAGCATGATTAATCAAACAATAAATGATAATAACTGGATATTATCATTCCCTAACAAACAAACACACCATAAATTACCATATCAATTTTCTGAAAATTATCCTTTTATAAATAAAATATAATATAGATAAAATTATTTCATTTATCAAATTTCAAAATAATACCGTGTCGATTTGCCTTGTTCGAGTGTTTAGAAATACCCATCGATACAGTTGTTCTATCTGTATCGACCAAAATCCATAAACCACTCAACAAATAAATGATCATAATATAAAACACTTTTACAGCACTAACAAATACGCGCTTATTTATATATACACACACTCAACTCATATAGGGTGTTACTAACCCTATCTCTAATGAATCTACCCCACCAAAGCCTAGGTGTTCGCTCAAGCTAAATTCTGATACCACTTGTAACAATTTGCATTTTCGACCCTCAAAAATAGATACTAATACATCCACGGTTTTTACGTGCCGAGCATCTAGAAAGACAGATTGTTGGAGGAAAGAAAGAAAAAAACAGAACAGAATCTCACATCCTGACGAGTAATTTATAATATACAGTAGATCTTTACAAAGGAAAACTGTAATATACATATATCAAATCAGAGTACACTAATATATCATCGGTCTAGATAGTTATAACAACTTGTCTTTAATGCTGATAAATATTTAAAAAAACCCATGCAGCGGAAATAAAATTTACGTGAATATATCTTGGAGGCTTCCAGCTCATCTCCTAAAGCTCTAAAGCATCCAAACTAAATCTAGAAAATATGCTCGGGCTGACCCAAGCATGTTAAGAAAATAACGTCTGGATCAGTCTGGTAAACCAGCGTGAGAAACACACCCCAAATGGATTTTAATATTATAAAAACCTTTCAAAAATAAAGGTATCTTGTAAGACCACACCGCACATAAATATGGACGGGTTTTTACCTTGCGATAACCAAACCCTTTCGTAGGAAATCTTCTAATATTATAATAATGTCTAGGGTTTAAAATAAATATTGAATCATAACCGAAATTGTTACATTAATTAAATTCCAGCATAATAGGTATACAACTAAGTCCAATAGGCACTTATTGGAGAATCGATTCCATACAATGACAAGCCACCGAGGTATCGTCTACCACGGTACACCTATAGAAAATGCACCATGGGCCTCACATGGACCCGCTACAAATCAGGACCAGCCTACCCCTTACTAGATAGTACTGAACATTTCATCACCATGGTTTCTTTGCAACCTTTTCCCAAGAGCTCTCATGCACAACCAAACCTTTTATATACATGTATATATATAAAAGAATGATGACAATACCCTAATGGGTGCGACCCACATAGCTCTGAAGCATATCCCTTGTTTTATTCATTCCCGATTGATGAGTCTTGAGGTTACGCTTTACCTTTTATATAGCATTAATTCCCCTTGGAATGCTAACACCGTCCTGCAGACAGCAATGCAATGCCAACATTCATCCATATAAGTTGTTCAGAATAAGAACAAACCAAAAGCGCCACTTCTACTACATCCATTTAGGAATCACCCTTAGGAT
Source organism: Allium fistulosum (assembly GCA_030737815.1). Lineage (NCBI taxonomy): Eukaryota > Viridiplantae > Streptophyta > Magnoliopsida > Asparagales > Amaryllidaceae > Allium > Allium fistulosum. Next base: position 74,676,806 of record CM060908.1, on the reverse strand, counting down.
TAGTAGCAAGTAGCCCTTGTAATTCAACCAGAGATCCGTCTTCGATCATCTTCAAGGCATCTCCAATTCGAACGCTGAAGCCCGTTCGAAGTGGTCTTCGGATAATATATCTGATCCCGGTCTCCCCGAACGAACAATGATAAATTTAAAACTGCCCAAGATTTGATGGTTTGTTATTTGACTATCAAATAACAAATAATTCAACCAGAAGTTAATTAAGCACGGTTAAACACAAAGCAACCGCCAAGCCTCTATAATTAATCATTCATTAATTAAATCACTTTGTAAATACTTGTATCAAAATTACTTTTACAAAGAATATTCACAAATCCTCTCTACTCTTTTAAATACTTGAAATTTATCGATATAATTATCTCAACTGCATAACTATACACAAAAACATTTCACTTTCAAACTTAGAAAACTTTTCCATATACTTATATTAACATTATAAGTATATTCACAAAACGATACATTTTCAATACTTAGAAAATGTACTCATGTACTTATTTCATCGGTATAAACATATTTTACAAATCTTAAGAAAGATTTCATTTTCAAACCATACTTATTTGGGTTAAAACAAATGTCGTTGAAAACACTGATGACAATAAACCCAAAACACTTTTGGTATAAATAAATGGATCATATGGAAATTAGACTAAATAAACATGACACCACTTCCTAATTTCAAACAGTGTTATCCCTTGATTAACAATGAGATCGGACAAGTTAGAAAACTATCCTTGTCTCAACACAAATTCGTAACTCATAAGATAGAGACGGGTTTCTATACCTCCGAATTTGTTGTTAGGTATACTCACAATTACTTTCCATACCACTATAAGTTAAAATGATCATTTATGTTTACAAAACACCTTTTTATAAAATTCTTTCATATTTTCAGCTCCATTTATAAATTCCTTTACAAAACTTTATTTATAAATATCCTTTATAAAATATCATTTATAAGTCTACTCTTATAAATCTCAAAGTATAATTATAAAACTCCTTTGGTAAATCTTCAAATATAATTATAAAACTCTAAATTCATTTATAAAATGTCTTTTATAAAATCATTTCTATTTACAATTCTTTTATAAATCTCCTTTTATAATTATAAAAGTCCTTTTAAAAACTTCTTTCCTATTTATAAATCCTTTTACAAATTCATTTTTATTTATAAAATACCATTTATAAATCCCAAATTTATCACAAACTTTTAGTTCCAAAATAGAACCAAATACTTTCCGAAATAATCATTCCACATTATTACTATAAATCCAGCAATGTAATTTATTATCCAATTTCTCAAATGGTATCATTTCCCTTTTTAAAAAATATTATTTTATAAAACTATTCTATATTAATAAAAATACCATTTATAAACTGTTCTTTTATTTATAAAACACTATTTATAAGACTATCTTTACTTATAAAATATTTATAAATCTATATTATACTTATAAAATAATATTTACAAATCTATCCTTTTATACAACATTTTATAGAAACGTTTCACCAATATTTATTCCAAAATATTTTTATCTTTTTTTTTAAAACAAAATCACTCTGAAATAAAGGATAAACCCCTTTATTTTATTCTATTTTAAAATAAGCATTTATTATTGTAGTAACCTTTCTATAAAAATAAATACTTTCAACATAATTTAAAACATTTCCATATGTTTAAAAAAGACAAATAAAAAGGTTTAAATGAAATAGGGAAGTCCAAAAACTTATTCAAATAAAATATCATGGAAATTTCCAAACATCATATTTTAAAATCATTCTCTAAATCAAAACCATTTCCAAGCCAACACAGCAATTAATAGTATTTTGAAGTACTATAACGAGGCTAATAGCTACTATAGCACTTAACCAATGCTATCACTAAAAAAGTTTAACTTTTCACATATGTCGGTGTCACATCCAATATGACCAAACTATCAAATTTCAGCGTTTAACGATTTATATAACAGGTATATAACGAAAATAAAATCAACAAGCATATAACTGAAATTAAAAATTATAATATTGAGAAATCCAGATTTTCTACAAAATATTCCTTGTATTTCAATTTAAATCTCATCCGCTTTTCAAAAGAGGATATTTAATCAAACCAACCAATAATTCATCTAAACAAAAACAATAAATTTTGTCTACTATATATCATACTGATTATCAAAAAAAGTGAGTTTAACTCACCGAGATTCCAGTTGATGTCGAACCATTCAGGTTTGAACAATAATCGAACGACATTCGATTTTATTACAAAATTTTACTTGCTCCAAATTCGACCAAACAAATTCTATCACAAAGCTATCGCCATTACGAGCGCAACACAAAAAATTTCGCCTCGATTGGACCTCGTATGAGAAAGATATTAATTTTATAAGATTTCAGGATTAAATAAAATTAATTAACATTAATTACTTTACTAATCTCATTATCAAATTAATTACCAACGGCTAATCCATCTTCCCCAAGCCCTCCCCACTCCTCTTCCAGTAAATGTGCACACTACCGTGCACCCGACACGGTGCCCAGGTCGATGATTCGACGAACCGACACCACCATCCAGTCTCTTTCCTCGAGCTCAATCAAATGGACCACTCCACTTTGACTCCGGTTAACCCCAACAAAAAGTGACACCTCACCCTCGACCAGCTACAGACAATAGTCAACCTTCTAAAATTACAATAACACCTTCCCATCTTCGGCCCTTTGGTGCTATTCGACCTCACAAACCCAAATCTAACTTCCATTTTTCCATTTGATGACTACAACTTACAAAACCAAAACCTTAGTTCCTATATGCTCACGTTCATACGGTCGAGCTTCACAAACTCTCACTAAACTCAACCAAACCACCATAGACTTATAGAACTCTCCAGTTTAAACTCAAAGATCAGAACTTTTCATTTTTATGATTTGTAAATCATTTTGTTTGATTATTTAAAAGGAGTGGATTTCTAAATTTTTTAGGCAAAGTCAACAGAATAGTAAAGCAAGGGAAAGCAAGGGTGTTGATTTTTCCCAAATGTTGAGATATATTAAATTTGAAAATTCCAACGTCTCGCCACACAGGTTTTCGTTCACGTACAAACAACGAATGACAAAAAAATATGATTGCGCACAAAAATGCAATACGATCCCAAAACAATAATAATATACATCGGTTATCTTATTCTATAAAATTACAAAAATACCGTCGTTTGTTGAAAAATCGTCAGATGATAATTTTAATATTATCCACATTAAAAATTATGGAAACATCAAATAAATTTAATTAAAAATACGTCAATAAAAATCGAGTCATTTTATTAAAAATTAATTTTCTTATTTTTTATTATATTCGGCTCAAATCTGAATATTTAAATAAATTAAATATTCTCATTCGAAACGTTAAAAATTCAGGGTCATTGCATTTATTGTAGAGTTATGTTTTTCGTATATAAACTCACAGACCCTTTAATGATTTTCAAATATTTTGTGATGCTTCCGTGTTATCAATGCTAGATTTGGTGAAAACAAGTATTTCATCGGCATATAAAAGGTAATAAGAGTTGGTTCGGTAGAGAAAATTGGCTTGATGTTGCTCTCATAATATTCCATACGTAAAAGAATTATGAAGTACACTATTACAATAGTAAAAGGGAAAAGGGATCAAAGGTCTCCTTGCCTTATGCCTCTATTACATCTAAAGAAGCCTAGAGGATTTCCATCCGTTTGTACTGAAATTGTGGGAGTGGAAATGCATTCATGTACCAAATTAGCAAAGCTAACTGAAAACTCCATTTCTATCAACATTTGATATATGTATTCTCTGCTAATTTTATCATATGCTTTGTGTAGGTCTATTTTTATACATATGTTATTTGTCGATTTTCTATTGAACCCTCGCACCATCTCATATGCTATAAGGGAGTTTTCTGAGATGAGTCGGTTTGGGATGAATGCATTTAGATTTATAGATATTAAATTGTTTAAGTATAGCTTTATCCTATAACAAATCAAGTTAGCCAGAATTTTGTTTATCACATTGCATAGAGAGATTGGCCTGTAGTCTGAAAGAGGCTGTGGGTCTATATTTTTTGAAATTAAACATATAAAAGTATGGATGTTTTCCTTCATGATCTTACCTGATTGTTGCACGCCCAACATTGCTTGTAGTACGTCATTTAGTTAAATCCCAATGTAGTTTGTAAAATTTGGAATTAAAACCATACGGGCCTCGAGAGCTGTTGTCATTAATTTGAAGCGTAGCTTCTTTAACCTCATTCATTTCGAAAGGCCTATCCGGGTTGCTCCTTGCATTATCCGTAAGAATTTTTTTACAAGTGATTTGCGGGGTATTATAACTTACGGAATAGAAGTTAAATATATTTGTAAAAATTTAAAGTGCTTCCCTATTTAAATTATCACTTGCATTGATCCAATTTCCTTGTTCATCCACCATCATATTTCTGGTGGACTTAGATTTTGAGTCAGGGAACCTGGAGTGAAATAATTAGGATGTTATTTCTCCTTCATTCAGCCATTTTGTTTTTGAGCTTTGTAAGGTCTTTGTGGCCCTTTTGTGAGGAGTTTCAAAGAATTGTTCAGCTTTGTTTTTATAAAGATCTAAGATTTGCAAGTTGTTTTGTTGGTTCGTAAGGTTAGTTTAGATAGCATCCGATTCAGGTCTAAGTGCCTCCATAGTTTTTCCCCTACTATTTAGGTATTTACTCCAGTTTTGAAGTCGCTCTTTGATTTTTCTTCAACTTCGTCAACAACCGAAAATGGGATTTCCAACATCTACACCCCCACTTTAGATTGACTAGCTCATGATATTCTGCACGAGATGCCAAGAGTTATTATATCTGAAGGGAATACCTTTCTTATTATGAGTCGGAGTCACTAGATTAAAGAAAATAGGTGTGTGGTTACTCGTTGAGTGATTCACAAAGTAAACTGATTAATTCGGGATTTGTCAAGACATTCCCGATTAATGAATAATCTATCAATGTTGCTATGAATTGTCATATTAGCACCTCCCCTCCAAGTGTAGTAATATCCTACAGTATGTGGTTCGAAAAGTCTAGTCACCCTAATACAGTCAACAAGGTCTTCATCCGCTATCGAACTATAAATACTATTATGTATCCTTTCATTAGAGTTTAGAATTGCATTAAAATCACCTGCTAATATACACGGAAGGTTGGAGGTAGCAGAAAATTGTTTAATGTAGGCAGTTAGAATTTGATGAATCTATCTATGATGATTTCAGACTTTGAATTGAATGCAGAAAATTGAAAGAAGAAAAGAGATTGTATTTTGTTTTATTGATATTGTAACTGATACAATTTTGTACGCGGCGCATAGCCTAGCTTTTATATTGGCAGTATTATGCTAGATGGGCTAAGACATCAAGCCCATACCCGCTGTCCAATATAATGAGAAAATAAGTATTGAGTATATTTCTATGAATACATTATATCGTTCATTTCAATACTCCCTCTCAAACCAACATTAGGTTTAAGGTTCTATGGCGATTCATCTTTTCCACGCGTCGCTTCAAAAATTCTCTCGATTTTTTGTCAAATCTGAGTGATTCCTTGTCAGATTTGAGTGATTTCATCAGCATACGAAGCTTTTTCTGCTTCATTCTTCATCTCTTTGCAAGACTTGTTGGTGGGTTTGATGAGCTTTAGTAAATTTGTCAACTTTTCTCGTTAGCTCAGTAATTTCTTCAAATCTGCTTGTGTTTGTTGAGATTGCTTTGACTTTTAAGCATTCCTGAATCTGATGAAATTCGGTTTGGATAAGGCTTTGGTAAGTGTATCGGCTCGTTGCTAAGCAGATGGTAAGTGATTTACATGTAGATTTCCTTTTTGTATTTGCTCTCTAACAAAGTAGAGGTCTATTTCAATATGTTTCGTTCTTGAATGCAATATTGGATTAGCTGACATGTAAACCGTGCTTTGATTGTCACACCATAATGTCGGTTTGGTTTGAAGTTTGATGTTTAGTTCATGTAGTAGAGACTGTATCCACATTATTTCTGCAGTTGCGTTGGCGACACTCCTGTATTCAGTCTTTGTGCTAGATCTGGAGATGGTCGTTTGCTTTTTTGAGCACCGCGACACTGGGTTATCACCTATATATACAGTACCCGGTTGTAGACCTCCTGTCATCTAGGTCTGTTCTCCAATCAGCATCTGTATATCTAGTTATGTTGAGATTATTGCACTTCTTCATAGATAATCCATAATTTGTTGTTCCCTTTATGTATCTCAGTATTCTTTTTACCGCCTTCCACCGATCATCTCTTGGTTCCTGCATGAATTGACAAACCTTGTTAACACTAAAAGAGATGTCTGGTCTTGTAATTGTTAAATATTGTAAAGCACCAACAACACTTCTGTATTGTTTAGTGTTTGTTATGTATTCTCCCCTGTTTTTAGATAGATGTTGATGGCTTATCATTGAAGTTGGTTGTGGCTTTGCATTGTCCATCTTAGCTTTAGCCAGCAACTCTAAACTGTATTTCCTTTGACTGAGAATTATTTCTGACTTTGAATTTCTTATGACTTCTATCCCCATAAAATAATTCAATGGGCCTAAATCCTTAATTGAGAACTCCTTATCTAGATATTGAGCAAGATATTTGATTTCATCCTCATCATTTCCTGTAATAACAAGGTCATCAACATATATTAGAATGTAAATACTGGTTCTATTGTTAACTTTAATAAACAGAGAGTTGTTTGATTTGGTAGATTGATAGCCAAGATGAGTCAGAGTGGCTTTCAATTTGTCAAACCAGACCCTTGGAGTCTGCTTAAGGCCATATATAGCCTTTTTTAGTTTGCACACATGTTTTGGATTCTGCTTGTACCCCTGTGGCTGCTCCATGTAGATTTCTTTTTATAATGTGCCATTTAAAAAGGCATTATTGACATCAAATTGCCTGATACTCCACTGATTGTATAAGGCAATACTTAGAATAATTCTTATGGTAGTTGGTTTACCAACAGGAGAAATTTTTTGATTGAAATCAAACCCATATTGCTGTGTATATCCCTTTGCTACTAGTCTTGCTTTGTATCTAGCTACTGTTCCATCAGGATGCTTCTTTAATCTGTATGTCCACTTGCAACCTATGATATTTTTGTTGTGTGGTGGATATACTAGATCCTATGTTTTATTCTTTACTAATGCATTATATTCGTCATCCATTGCTACCTTCCAACATCTGTCTTTTGCAGCTTGTTCAAATGTCTGGTTCTTCTGAAACAGATACAGCTGTGTATAATTTTGGTTTAAAGATCCCACTTTTTGATCTTGTAACCATTGGATGACCTGTTCTAGCCTATGGTGATGCTTCTGCACTTGCCTGACCACTATTATTTTCTGATTGTAATTGTAAATTGACAGAGTTTCTTTCATCAAATGACTGTGTTTGTTCCTTTGAATATGCAGGGGTTTGACTATAATAGCTGGGTGATTCCAGTGATTCATGACCTGGTTGACCTGACATTGTGAGTTGTGGATCATGGACTCCAGCAGTCCTTTCAACCCCCTCTGGTTGAAGGTCGTCCGTGCAAACAGGTATACTGGGTATAGAAACCCTTGAGTTATATATCTTTTGAGTTGTTTTTATACTTGCATTGCTAAAAGGAAAAATATGTTCATTGAATACATGTTTTCTAATGAAAACTTTTCCACTATCATCAAGACATTTATAGCCTTTCTGATTTGTCCCATATCCTATAAATGTACATGGTTTTTCCTTGAAACTCAATTTGTTAGTATTATATGGTCTTATATAGGGAAAATATAGACATGCAAAGGTTTTTAGACTCTGATAATATGGTTTAACACCATATAATTTTTATAATGGACTGATTCCTTTGAGAACTTTTGTGGGTAGCCTATTAATTAATTAAAATGCTGTATTAAAGGAATCGAGCTAAAATTTTAGTGGCAATGATGCTTGAGCGAGTAGAGTTAATCATGTTTCTACAACATGTCTGTGTTTTCTCTCTATTAGACCATTTTTTTCTACTGTATAAGAGCATGTAGTTTTGTGAACTATTCCCTTCTTATTGAAAAAATTACCGAGTGTTTTATACTCGGTACCTCCATCAGATTGAATAATTTTAACTTGATTACCAGTTTGCTTTTCAGCTAAGGATATGAAATGTATTACTGCATTGTAAGTTTCAGATTTAGCTTTCAAAAAGTATATCCATGTATATCTAGAGTATGCATCAATAAATGATATGTAATATTTATAACCATAGTCTGAATAAATTGGGGTAGGTCCCCACAGATCAGTAGCAACTAATTCTAGAGGTTTTGAATACTTGGTTAGAGAGTCTTTAAATGGTAATTTATGATTTGACCCATTTGGCAATAAGTGCAAACATATGACAGAGAAATATCATCAAACACAATTTTATTTTCTCCAAACACTTGTTTAACTACACTTATATTTGGATGACCAAGTTTATAGTGCTACAAATCAAACACACTTCTATTCTTTTTCGAATGAGCAATCTCAGTCACATTACAACATTTCTGTTCTCTCTTAGACTTGTCACTGTTTTTAAGATTGAATCTATACAATCCTTTGACTGCTTCACCCTGCAAAAGATTTTCCTTAGTTAGTATATCTTTAACTAAGCAATAATCTGGATAAAATTCAAAGTATACATTATTATCCTTTGCAAATTGTAATACACTCATAAGATTTTTTCTTATATTTGCCACTCTTAATATATTGTTTAAAAATAATTGTCTTGTACCACTGATACATGCATTACCAGTGTGGGTGATATTAATTGACTCACCATTTCCAATGCATATTGACTGTTTACCTCTGTACTCTTTGTTGCCAAGATTTAAGTTGTCAAGATTGCTTATTATGTGATTAGTTGCTCCTGAGTCTGGGTACCAGCTTTCATCCTGAATATGTTCTGGTCTTGTGATTGTACTTCGATTAATTTCACCACTACCATCAACATGAGTGCTTGATTCTGATTGTGTTTGAGCCATGTTGACACTGATATTGCCATTTCTTTGATTATTTGAGTTTTTGTTAGGCACATAATTGGCATTAAATTTGAAATAACATTTCACTGCACTGTGACCAATTTTTTCACATATTTGACATTTTGGTCTGTTATTATTGTTGTTCCATCTCCCTCTGCCCCTTGATATGTTAGAGTGGCCTCCTCTTTGATATGATTGAGCTTGTCTGTTTTAATTTTGACCTTTGCTCTTGGAGCTGAATGTGTAGTTAATTGATAAATCTATATCTTGTGGTTTCTTGTGATCTATTCTTGCCTAACGAGCAAGTAGTGTTGCATGAACATACTGTACTGGTGGCAGAGTTGGTTGAGATGATATAACCGCAACAACAGCTTCATATTCCTCACCGAGTCCATTCAAAGTACTCGGTACTTGTTCAGTTTCTGACACTTTATGCCCTGCAGCTTCCAACATGTTGCATACATTATTGACTTGTGATAAGTAATCCCTCATAGCCTGATTGCCTTTAGTAATACTCTGAAATTGTCTTTTATAATGCATAAGATTTGCAGTTGATTGGGTATTGAATATTCTTTCAATAGTAATCCAAATATCATTTGCAGATTTGCAGCCTATTACTTGAGACAATAGATTGGTGTTAATAGATGATAGAAGCCAAGAACTTATTAGTCTGTCTTATCTATAGTATTTTGTGTATTATTCATTGCTAATCGTTTTATTTTGTGGATCAGTGATGAATCTTGGGGGCATTGGAATGGTGCCATGAATAAAGCCTTCAAGGCCATATCCTTGCATTGCTGTTTCAACTTGTAATTTCCATAAAAGATAGTTGTCTTCCTCAAGATGTATGGTGATTAGCTAGCTTTGAGGACCGATGACAGTCTTGATCAAGTTCTCTATTGCTTCAGTGATGTGCCGTTGTTGGGGGTTATCAGTGTTATCTGAGGTTGCTGAAGCATTATTTCCTTCAGCCATAATGACAGAATTCAGAAAATGATGCTCAAACTTGAAGGTTCAGAAGCTTGTTGATTCAAGATTGCTTCAATTGTGGCAAAAGCAGGTCAGTTGCTGCCAAGATCCATATGATGAACCTGTTCTGATGAAACCTTGCCGAGGCAATTACTTTCTTTTTACCTTTGTTTGCTTTCTTGATTTTGATTTTCTAAACTTTCTTGTTTGTGAATTTGCTTGTTTCTTTATTGAAAAGCTTGTTGCAATCAGAAATCAAATTGATTTTCTAGTATGGCACCTGTTTTTCAAACAGCAAATTCAATAATTAACCCAAATGATGAGTTTTCACCTGATGGGTTAGAGGATTTCAGATGATGATAATTCTTTGATGAAATCCTGGTTTAGAAACTTCGAATTTGATGTTGCTGCCGATAGGCTTGATGAAATCTTGATTTGGAAATTTTGAATTTTGATGTTGCTTCCATTAGGCTTGACAAAGCTCTGATATCAAGTTAGAATTTGATGAATCTATCTATGATGATTTCAGACTTTGAATTGAATGCAAAAATTTTAAAGAAGAAAAGAGATTGTATTTTATTTTATTGATATTGTAATTGCTACAATTTTGTACACGGCGCATAGCTTAGCTTTTATATTGGCAGTATTATGCTAGATGGGCTGAGACATCAAGCCCATACCCGCTATCTAATATAATGAGAAAATAAGTATTGAGTATATTTCTCTGAAAACATTATATCGTTCATTTCAATATAGGCCCAAAGCTCGGATAAAGATAGCAGCATCTAACTAATTGGATGGGAAATTTGAACCCCGAACATTCCAAACAATGCAATTCATTGGGGGAATTCATTTAGTTCGCTCCCCACTTCCAGGTGAGGAGGAGCACACACATTGGCCTTTGTTCTCTTCATTTTTTCCTTTAGTTGTTAGATTTGCAATAATATGATGCCGCTCAGGGTTGTCAATCATTTCGTCATTGCGAGTGGTGGAGAATTCAGAGGGGTTGCCTTCTTGACGTTGTTTCCTGGGTTGTTTAGATCAAGTGCGTATACCAGTGCCCTCCGCTGGGCTTGCTGAAGCTGTCCCCACTGTGCCAGTATGGGTCTGTGGTTATGCTAGCTCAGGTGCACAAGTGTTGTTCACATTAACCTGCATTGTGTTCTACGAGTCACTTTGAGTTCTGATGTTGTGAGTTTGAGCTAAGTCATGTTGAATATCATTGTGCATGTTTGAATTGACCTCCTGAGTAATAATTTCCGGGTTTGTATTATTTAAACTTTCTTACACTCTCTGTGTGCATTGTGATATTCCTTTTTGTAAATCTAATAATGTCTCTGAATTGTATTCTGAGCATTCCATATTAATGTCAGTACTATTTTGCCGATTTGAAGTGATTCGTGTATGCTCACTCCTGTTTATATTTGTTGCTGAGCATTGTTCCTTTGAGTCCTGTCTCTTTTGGTTGTATATAACTGTTGACGCCTACGGTTCCACACTTATATTTTTCACTCCTTCACTGTTAGTATGCAACACGTTATCTATATTTTGTTGTTTTGGTGTTCCTACATTCTTTTGATTGTCAAGCTCCACACCATTGTATGTAGAAGTTTGACGTACGTACATCCAAAATGATTACGTTCCATGCTTTCATCATTGGAATTAAGTTGTATGTTGCCTATTTGGCTGATTGGCCGAATGATTCGCTGAAGTAGGTGATGGGTGCGAAGGAGATAAACGTCTCAGGGAAGGGAAATTTACGTTGAAATTATTGTATCTAGAATGAGATCCTGAGGCCCGCGTGAAACTTCTTTGCGTTTCAGAATTTCCTGAAGGTAGCGGCTGTTGTGGTCTAGCAGATCTGGACGTTGTCCTATTGACTACAGTGATGAAACCACTCGGAAGAATTGTGATCAACATGCCTCAAATCAGGAGGCATTGGAAAGGAAGAAGGTGGCGGCCGTGAAGAGGTGGAGGATGGCTAGGGTTTGCTTCTGCCATTTTCAAGGACAAAAAAATTTCAGTTATAAACAGAAATTGTTATTTACCATACAATCTTTTATTAATGATGTACCTTGATGTATTGTTTGAACATTGGTTATGCTTAACAATTTTCTCTAACTTTTAGTGTGATGCTATTGGGACTCTGATTTCCTCTTCTGACCACCGTTATAGTTTTAATAGAAATGAATTTTTTGTATGTGTTTCTGTCCACCAATATCATATTCTTTCGCTCAGTTATAAACAACTGTTTTTATCAGTAGTTTTTCGGTGGTTTAACGCCATACGGCCGTTGACAACCGAACCTTTTTCATGGAAAACGGCCGAGGTGACCAAACAGTATTTCGGTCCTTTGTAGTCGATCGGGGTGCTGCTTGATTTAGAAAGAAAAATAAGCTGTGTTAGAAAGAGGAGTGCACATTATTTTAAGGTGACCTTCAGGGTAGGTGGACAGAAGAGAAAATCGGGATGTCAATAGTAATACACAACTTTTATTATTAACTTTTATGAATATAGTTTGAATGTGAAACATGTTAAATGTTTATAACGAGACAATAAATTCGTTAAATTGTAGAATAGGTATTTTTCTTAGTCCTTCATGCACATTGTATCATGCTGCTCAGGGCTTTTACTCGATAACTGAAGCTTGGTAGCAGAAATATTTCAATATACATTTCTAATAAGATTAAAATACGGATATATTAAGTTATTATTTATGGATTCCTAATTCAAATTTGTAGTAAAGCATAATATCACTTTTTGTCAACTATTAGTTGTATGAATTTCAGTTTTTCATCCTTAGCATAGTATATATGAGAATATATGATTTTTTCCCTTAACGACCATATCGTGTAACTGAAACTGTTATGACTTCTAATATTTTAATAACTTTAGCTTTATTATTGGTTATTTGATGAAACTAATATACAAGGTTACTCATCTTGTTGTAATATTATTGGTTTAACAGGGTAAAGAAAGTTGGGGAAAAGCAAGCACACATCAAAAGGTAAAAGTAAATTATAATATTATCGTGATATCATTTAAATTTCGGTAATTAATTCCTTAACCACTATAATTTACATACATTGCATATGGCTATAAGGATCCGTCATCAGTTTGCATACATTGCATAAGTGTCCCTTACATAGATAGTAATCTTGTTTCCATTAGTCGAGCTCTGATTTTCTAAACAGTTTTGTTCACTCTCTCTTTCTCGTTTTAGTGTTGTGAACTCATATAGTACTTTCCGTTTCTGCAATTGAAAATGTTTCTTCTTCTTCCAACGGGTAAAATTCATGTCATCGAACCATTTGAGGAAGCGAATTCTTTCAAAATGCATAGTGTCGTTTTCTCAAACGATGTAGCCACGTAATTGATGTTTTCTTTAATATATGTATCTAAACCCAATGCAAGTATGCACGATTATCATACAAATGACAATGATGCGTGCACGTGTTATCATACATGATCGCTCTCTTCAATCTAAAATAAGATATTTATATGTACATGGACACTATGCTATGTTCCACATATACTTCAAAAACCTCTCATTCTAGTCCTCAAATGTAAGAGGTAAATTGAATTAAATTTATATGCCAAAATATTTATAAAAATCTTGAAATGGAAGAAGGTGAAAATAGGATTTCTACGCTTTAAAATTTAATTCGGTTGAATAAATATTAAGAAGACAAGCATAAAAAACCTATTATTTTAACAAATCATAATTCATGGATTGATCATGATAAGCACTGCTTTACATGGTATACTGCTTCTATATGTACGTGTTTGTTTCTATGTAGTATCTACTATCTTAACATTAATACCAAGCTATTCGATACTCAGAGAAAAGCTCATCAAAGTCTCGTTTATTTGCTGAAGGAAATATTAATGTCTTCACCTCACTTCTCCTTGCTGCAATTGTTTTCTCCTTAACCTATATAGAAAGAAAGTTCAGTTTCCCTCAAAGTTAAATGTGACATGTTGCTAAAAAAACAATATCTCTACTATGTACCTCCCTATTTCAACACGCTCTTTATAATTAGTATTCTATCCCCTAATAATTTTTCTACACCTTTTTGTTGGACTTCATGATTTTGATTCATGACAAGGAGCTCAAGACAGAAAGTGGATTATCAAATATTCGACAAGTATGGTTTATTAGAGTTTAAGTTTGGTTTAGTTGAGTATTTATTGTTAAAATCTTTCCTCAAGTAAAACCTATGCATATAAATTTTTCATATATACTGACGCAGCGGCGGAATACAAAAATTGATGATACGATGAAAGTAGCGATCGATGGATTGGAAGATACTGAAATGCCCGAATTCGTTGATCCGAAGATACCGAATTCTAGCTATCCCGAACTCGTTGATCGCGCACGATACCGGGTTCAAAGATCTGCGATTCTTCGCACGTTGATCTAGCGCACTAGATTCCGTGAATCGGCTTCTACGATCGTTGATTCAAGCGCACTTGAATTTCGAAAGAGGAGATAGGAGATTACACTCGACTACCAATTGGATGAAAGCACAAAGCTAACAAAGGAAATTTTATTTCAAAATCAACAACCTATTACAAATGGCACCACCGGCCTATTTATAGAAGTTACAAATTACAACACAAATCTTTACAACTCTTAAGTCTTGAATGACCTAACACTTAGAATATTTACAATCACTTAACCAGATACGACTTAAGGAAATTACAATACTTCAGTATACGACTTATCAAAAATCGTTTCACGACTTATCAGAATGTCTCGCGACTTATCAAATGATCCCGCGACTTATCAATATGCTCCTGTGACTTATCAAATGTCTCGCGACTTACAAAATCATCTTCACGATTTATCAAATGTTTCTCAACGATCTAAAGAACAGCAGACCTCCGATTTAAACTTCTCGTGACCTATCAAAATCAACTTGCGGCTTATCGAAATCAACTCGTGCTACTGGACTTGTTCGCGATCTATCATTATGTCGGAGAGCTACTGGAAGTAGGTCGCGTGAGTAATGCTTCTGGAAATTTAGGTCGTGGGAATGCGTATTTAGGTCGCAGTCATTAAGTCGTGGTGGAGTTAGTTTGCGTGGAAGGTTAGGTCGTGGAATTGATTCGAGGTGGAGTTTATGTCACGGTGGAGTTGGGTCGTGGAAATTGGTAGGTCGGAGAACAACTGGAGTTAAGTCGTGGTGGGTTATGTCGTGAAGGAGTTAGGTTGGATTGGTGGTTAGGTCGGAGATTAGTGGCATAGGGCTTAAGTCGTGGAATGGAAGTTGGGTCGGAGCACTTAAGTCGTAGGTCGCAGTGAAGAGTTAGGTCGGGGAGGTTAAGTCGTAGGTCGCGGTTTTGGGAATTTAACTCGTAGGTCGTTCACGACCTATGGAATGGCTGGAGCTGCTCGCGATTTCAGGTAGGCTTGCGATGTTCCCTATTTTGCGCTGCATCATCCTCCCCTGGTTGAAAAGAATTCGTCCCGAATTCACACTTTTTTCTTCTTCGAGACACTGTCTTCCATTCATTATCTGGTCTGGTGCGGTTCTGGTGATAACCATTCTTGAGAATGATCTTGTCTTGATTCTTTGAAGATGCGGCTCGCCATAAGGAACGCATGGCATAAATCAGACGTGGCATTAGGCAGGCGGCATAAGGACGTGATCTGAGGGAGATGACATATGAAAAAGTGTGGAATGAACTAAGCACTAGGTGCCATATCCAATTCATGTAGCACAGAACTTCATGAGAATGGTGTCGTATACCATATTGCTTGTGTCAATAGGAAGATGTGATATAGAACCACAACGTGTCGAAAATGTGAGACGATATAAGGAAGTTTAAAATCATAGAACGACTTAGGAAGTCTCGACCGAAGAAGTGTGATGACTCATGCTCAGATTCTAGTCTTTCCTTATCTCGTTCAGATGTGTCATCATCTAGAATCTTCCCATGATGTGTTACATCAATTTCACTTGACTGAAATAAACTCCCACTCGCTTCTCCTTCAACATGTTTATTGTCATGAAATGGTTCCAAGCAATTGACGTTAATAACGTCAGTCGTTCGTACATGATCAGGCAATTCCAACTGGCAATCATTCTCTTCATCCTGTCTTTTCAACTCTTCCTGTTCTGTCTGATTCTCAAGATCATACGATTCTTGCAGTAAAATATCATCTGGTACTAGTTCAGTGTGAGGTTGAATGTCCTGTAGTGGTGGTAACTCTTCGGGTAGTCCCTCAGGATATTCGACTTCAGACTCATTGAATTCTGACCCAACTTCCTCGAAAACCTCAAGATCTTCCTTCGCTCCTTGCTCGGTCAACACAAACAATTCATTCCTCATTTCCACATACTCTTCCAACAATAAAAAATTAATTTCTTCAGGCAGTTTCCCAGAAATCTCATCTTCACAATCTTCAAATACTTCAATCTCTTCAGAATTCTCAAAATCAAAACTTTCTCCAGATTCAATCAACATTGATAATTCATCACTAACTTTCATTTTATTGACGAAATCTTCCAAAGATAATAAACTATCTGATTCTGCCTTCTCTTCTGTTTCACTTTTACTTTGTTCGGGCTTCTCGGAGATTATGGAATTAACACTTAGCGGCCTCTCGTCCATAAGCTCAGGTGTTAAACAAGAATCCTCCATCATCAAGTAATTTCCCTCAACTCCGAACACAAATTCTTTTTCCATACTATCGACATCAATCTTCGGCGGTGAAGAATATTCAACTTCTACATCCACATACTTTGACTCAATTTCTTCATCATCATCAAATTTCGTCGGTTGATAAAAGTCAAATTCAGCAGTCCTCCTTAAGAAGTTACATTCTTCATCTCCTGACATAACTCCTTCATCGTTGTCAAATTTCGGTGGTAATTCTTCGAACGATTCTGTAGGACTGACCTCTTCAAACTCTTCTAACATTGGTTTAACCTCCTCAGGAGTTTTAAGCTCTTTACTTGCCTCATACCTAACCAACGCTTCAGCACTACCTTCTGCTTCTTCAACGCTTTCGCTGAAAGATAATGGACTAGTCGGTTCCTCTTCCCTTTCCGGTTCGCTTTCAGTAAAATCATCCACATCTTCGTTTTCACATTCTTCTACAACTAAGGCTTTCATCTTGGGCTCCGTACATTCAATACTTCTATGGTCAGACTCCTGATAATGATAGCGCTTAATTTGGTCATCAACATTTGTCTTCGTGATTCCATGTACAACTGGTTTGTTGATTCTCTTAGAAACATTTATACTGCAATTAACGCCTTTATTCTGATTGTTGGGTTTTGTAACCACACCCTTTCCTCGACTCCCTTGACTCAACTTCTGCAACTGTTGGTTCACACGAGTTTGATAATTGTAGGGTAAGAAAT
Source organism: Allium fistulosum (assembly GCA_030737815.1). Taxonomy (NCBI): domain Eukaryota; kingdom Viridiplantae; phylum Streptophyta; class Magnoliopsida; order Asparagales; family Amaryllidaceae; genus Allium; species Allium fistulosum. Next base: position 74,659,419 of record CM060908.1, on the reverse strand, counting down.
TTGCCTTCATCATCCTTTTCATCTTATACCACGTAACAACTTTGGATTTCCTCATTCTCTCTCTGGTTGATTTAGTTTGTTGCCACCAATCCATAGCTTTTCCTTTCAAACTTGCAACAACTAACTTCACTTGACGATCCTCAGGAACGTAGTTGAGCTCAAAAACATTTTCAATCGTGGATAACTAGTCCAAGAATTCCTCTGCTTGTAGTCCACCTCGGAATTCTGGAATCTCCGTATCCTTTCTTGATTTCCATGTATAACCATCCTCTTCAATATTCTTGTATCGATTTTGCCCTTGATCGGAATATCGAAAATGAACACGATCACCATAACTTTCCTCTTTAAAATTAGTTGAACTTCGTCGTCGATTCTGAACATCGACTCTTCTATGTCCATGCACATCCTCTCTACTTCTTTTCTCATAATCATAAGATGGCTCATGCTCGTAACCATGATACGCTCTTCTTTCTTCCTTCTGATAATCTCGATTGTCTCGAGCTCCACGATCTCGATTTATTGACAAAGATGATTCTCTTCTTTCTCTATCATAACGTGTCGACACTCTCCGTTGATTTCGATTCATGTCAAACTTCATTCTCTCTACTTTCTCGAAATCCTTATTGAATCTTTCATCACTACGTTGCTTCATCTGTTCAGGTTCTTCTCTTCCATACAAATCTGCAACAATATGACGACGGTTATCATATCTCGGAGGCATGATCAAGTCTTCAACAGATCCAAACAAAAACTTCACTTTGATCCAAAAATTTTCGAATCAAACTTTCCCACTTGTTTGAAATTCACGAACACCCAAATACACAAACGACTTCAATCGAACTCCAAACTTCAAATCTTAGAATTGATGCCCAATGAACTTTGAACAAATCTTCCACACACTTGAACAAGTTCGCCTCTAGCTCTTCTACACTTCAAAGAAAATTCAAACACAATTCAAATCCACGTTTGGCGTGCAAACTTCCACGGTCAACTCAAACACTTTTCCCTCCTTAGATCCAAAATGAAATGGATCGAAATCTTCCAAGCTGTTGCAACTTTATGATGAACACGACGCACACCAAAAGATGCACGGCTTCACTTCAAGCTCTCGGCTTTAAATAACAAATGATGTATGACTTGAATTCTTCGATAGAATATTGGCTCCAAGACTCGGCTTAGCTATGATTGGCTAAGTTTAGCTCTGATACCAAATGACGCAGCGGCGGAATACAAAAATTGATGATACGATGAAAGTAGCGATCGATGGATTGGAAGATACTGAAATGCCCGAATTCGTTCATCCGAAGATACCGAATTCTAGCTATCCCGAACTCGTTGATCGCGCACGATACCGGGTTCAAAGATCTGTGATTCTTCGCACGTTGATCTTGCGCACTAGATTCCGTGAATCGGCTTCTACGATCGTTGATTCAAGCGCACTTGAATTCCGAAAGAGAAGAAAGGAGATTACACTCGACTACCAATTGGATGAAAGCACAAAGCTAACAAAGGAAATTTTATTTCAAAATCAACAACCTATTACAAATGGCACCACCGGCCTATTTATAGAAGTTACAAATTACAACACAAATCTTTACAACTCTTAAGTCTTGAATGACCTAACACTTAGAATATTTACAATCACTTAACCAGATACGACTTAAGGAAATTACAATACTTCAGTATACGACTTATCAAAAATCGTTTCACGACTTATCAGAATGTCTCGCGACTTATCAAATGATCCCGCGACTTATCAATATGCTCCTGTGACTTATCAAATGTCTCGCGACTTACAAAATCATCTTCACGATTTATCAAATGTTTCTCAACGATCTAAAGAACAGTAGACCTCCGATTTAAACTTCTCGCGACCTATCAAAATCAACTTGCGGCTTATCGAAATCAACTCGCGCTACTGGACTTGTTCGCGATCTATCATTATGTCGGAGAGCTACTGGAAGTAGGTCGCGTGAGTAATGCTTCTGGAAATTTAGGTCATGGGAATGCGTATTTAGGTCGCAGTCATGAAGTCGTGGTGGAGTTAGTTTGCGTGGAAGGTTAGGTCGTGGAATTGATTCGAGGTGGAGTTTATGTCGCGGTGGAGTTGGGTCGTGGAAATTGGTAGGTCGGAGAACAACTGGAGTTAAGTCGTGGTGGGTTATGTCGTGAAGGAGTTAGGTCGGATTGGTGGTTAGGTCGGAGATTAGTGGCATAGGGCTTAAGTCGTGGAATGGAAGTTGGGTCGGAGCACTTAAGTCGTAGGTCGCAGTGAAGAGTTAGGTCGGGGAGGTTAAGTCGTAGGTCGTGGTTTTGGGAATTTAACTCGTAGGTCGTTCACGACCTATGGAATGGCTGGAGCTGCTCGCGATTTCAGGTAGGCTTGCGATGTTCCCTATTTCGCGGTGCATCATATACTACGCACAACTAAGTTAACTAAACTGAACTTGGTTGACTAAACACTACAACCTAGTTGACTAAACTGAAATTAGTCGACTAAACACTACAACTTAGTTGATTAAACTGAATTTAGTCGACTAAACACTACAACTTAGTCGACTAAACTGTGTTATAAAACTTAGTCGACTAAAATTCATGGTTAGTCGACTAAACTATGCCTTATTCGAACTAATATTTTTCTGTTTCAATTTAGTCGACTAACTGATAATATTTAGTCGACTAAACATGTTCAAATTGCCATATTTTCAAATTTTCTGAAGAGACACTTCTTCTTGTTGAAGAGGAATCTCTTCCAGGAAGAGTTGCAACCATTTCCATTCATCAGAACTCTTTGCCAACTGTTATAACTCTTCATTCACTATATATATGCATTCCATTCAAGATCAAAGCACTCAAATTAACTTAACTTTCTACTCTTTACTCTCTTAAATATTCAATTATTTAGAAATTGTGAAATCATGTTGATAATTCTCTTTCTAAAGCAAATTATACTTCCTTTATCTTCATGGACACACAAATATTCATATCATACCTGAGGAAAAGATTATAGGAAGGGTGTACTTCATTTGACAAATCTGTGTTGTAACAAGAGCACGCAAAGTCAAGAAAACATTTCATTTGTACCAATGTTCTGTTCGGTTGCTCGGGCGGGAAAATCCTATTCAGTTGCTCAGGTGGTCAAAGTCATGTTCGGTTGCTCAGGCGGTGTAAACTTATTCATCCGGGTTAAGTGAGGGTTGCTAGTTTAAATCCAGAAGGAGTCAGGGACTGGACGTAGAACGAGAGTTCGAACCAGTATAAAAACATCTAGTGTCATTTTATTTTACTGCTATTTACTAACTTTATATTCCGCACAAGTGGTTAAGATAATGTCCATATTACATGATCCTACAGTCACTTTCACTTGGTATCGAAGCAGGGTCATTTTATATCCGTAACATAGTTATTTAATATTTTAGTAATATGGAACACAACACTAGCACAAGTTTCTTTGAAGATCAATCTACTGTACAACCACCTCTATTTAACGGGTTAAACTATAACTATTGATCTACTAGAATGAGAATTTATATGCAAGCCAATGGTTATGAAACCTGGAATATTACTCAAGCAGAATATAACATACCTACTACTGAATATTCACAATGGTCTAACACACAAAAACTAGATGCTACTGCAAATGCCAAAGCTATGAATATATTATTTTGTGCATTAGACAAAAATGAGTTTAACAGAGTTAACATGTGTACTACTGCTTATGAAATTTGGCGTATATTTAAAGTTACACATGAAGGTACTAACAAAGTAAAGCAGAGTAATATTTCTATGCTCAAGGATCAGTTTTAGAATTTCAAAATGAAGCAAGATAAAACAATAAATGAAATGTATTCAAGATTTCAAGACATATATCATTCCCTTAGCATTAGGAGAAAAATATTCAGAATTTGATATTGTTTCAAAAATCCTCAACTCTTTAACGGATAAGTGGAAAAAAAAAGTCTTAGCAATCGATGAAGCTAACGACATTTCAACCATTAAACCAGAAGAGTTGATAGGAAATCTAATGTCTCATGAAGTTAATCTCCAGGCAAAACGAGTACAGGCTCAAGATAAGAAGAATATAGCATTCCTAGCTGAAAAGGATGAATCGGATTTAGATTAGGAAGATATGGCATTTATTGCTAAGAATTTCAAAAAGTTATTGAAATTTAGAAAGAGCAACAAATTCAGAAACAACAAGAATAGCTTCAGCAGTAATAACAACAACAACAAGCCATCGTCTTCTGCTCTTGAATGTTATGAATGTCACAAGAAAGGACACATCAATAAAGACTGTCCTGACCGAAAGAGAGACAAATTTAAGAATAAGAAAGACAGATTCAAAAAGAAAGCCTTCTCTATTACATGTGATGATTCAAAATCATCTTCATCATCAGACAGTGATTCTAAACAAGCCAACGTCTGTTTTATGGCCACAAATGACGAGGTGAGTGATTTAACTTTTGAGGATTTAGTGGATATAAATTCAGAATTACTTGATAAGCTAAGAAACATCAAAAGAAAATATAAAGTCACTCTTGAAAAATTGAATAGGATTGAAATTGAGGTAGATATGTTAAGAAATGAGAAAGAAATTTTAGAAGAAGAACTTGAAAATTTTCAAGAATCTTGTTCTAGTACAACTTCTCAACTGTCTATGTTAAGTCAAGAAATTAAAACTCAAAAAGAAAAGAATGATGCTCTTTTAGTTGAAAATCATGATTTGGAAGCTAATATTAAAATATTGGAATTAGATATTTCTAGTCTTAAAACAAAATTAGATATTACTAAAAATGTCTCTAATTTTAACAAAGGAAGAGAGAATCTTTCTAAAATTATAGAAAATTCTCAGTCAGTTTCAAATAAAAAGGGACTAGGATATAAGCAAGTATCTAAAAGTATTCCTAAGAAAAAGAACTCTTTATATAATAATTTTAAAAGGAATAATGATATTATTGAAAAATCACTTTCAAAAGTTCCAAATCATTCTAAAACAATTAAGATTTGGGTTCCTAAAACAAACAATTCTTTGATTAGAAACAAATACATAAAATCTTTTATTGACATTGTTCACAAAAAAAATATTTTATTTACAAAAGGAATTCTGAACCCTCTTGGGTTTGGTTTCCAAAGACCTAACTCTTAGGACCCTAACTTTGTTCGTATAATTGTTTTGTGTTTGTTGTTGTTTGTATTGTGTGTTTGTTATCCTTGTTGTTGTTGTATGTGTTGTGTGGTTTATCATTGTTGATGTTATGAGTTATTATATGTTGTGTAAATATATTCCCATATATATCTTTCTCCTTTTTGCCGATGACAAAGGGAGAGAAGAAGTTTTGTACTAACAAAATTTGCAGGATTATAAGATACCGGCAGGGATTCAGGGGGAGGTATAGATTTTTGTCGAAATTTATCTTATATGAAGTTGTCATCAATAAAAAAGGGGGAGAATGTTGGACTTCATGATTTTGATTCATGACAAGGAGCTCAAGACAGAAAGTGGATTATCAAATATTCGACAAGTATGGTTTGTAAGAGTTTAAGTTCGGTTTGGTTTAGTAACTATTGTTAAAATCTTTCCTCGAGTAATACCTATGCATATAATTTTTTTATATATACTGTGCACAACTTAGTTGACTAAACACTACAACTTAGTTGACAAAACTGAACTTAGTCGACTAAACACTACAACTTAGTTGACTAAACTGAACTTAGTCGAATAAACACTACAACTAAGTCGACTAAACTGTGTTATAAAACTTAGTCGACTTAAACTCATGGTTAGTCGACTAAACTATGCCTTATTCGAACTAATATTTTTTTGTTTCAATTTAGTCGACTAACTGATCATATTTAGTCGACTAAACACGTTCAAACTGCCATATTTTCAAATTTTCTGAAGAGACACTTCTTCTTGTTGAAGAGGAATCTCTTCCAGGAAGAGTTGCAACCATTTCTGTTCATCAGAACTCTTTGCCAACTGTTGTAACTCTTCATTCAATATATATATGCATTTGATTCAAGATAAAACCACTCAACTCAACTTAACTTTCTACTCTCTACTCTCTTGAATATTCAGTTGTTTAGAAATTGTGAAATCAAGTTTATAATTCTCTTTCTAAAGCAATTTATACTTCCTTTATCTTCACGAACACACAAATATTCATATTATACTTGAGGAAAAGATTATAGGAAGGGTGTACTTCATTTAATGAATTTGTGTTGTAAAAAGAGCATGCAAAGTCAAAAAAACATTTCATTTGTATCAAAGTCCTGTTCGGTTTCTCAGGCGGGAAAATCCTATTCGGTTGCTCAGGTGGTCAAAGTCATATTCAGTTGCTCAGGCGGTGTAAACCTATTCTTCCGGGTTAAGTGAGGGTTGCTAGTTTAAATCCAGAAGGAGGCTGGCACTGGACGTAAAATGGGAGTTCGAACTAGTATAATAATATCTGGTGTCATTTTATTTTACTACTATTTACTTACTTTGTATTCCGCACAAGTAGTTTAGATAATATCCATATTACACGATCCTACAGTGACTTTCACTTTTCCTTTTGCCCCGACTTGGCCGCATTGATTTTTCCGTCTCTAAGCCTCATGTTCAGTCGTTTAGATCCTTAAAGTTTCCTAGATCATGATTCCAGCTGCCTTCTGCATCGTTGATCTTTCGCATGACTTTCCTCATATTCTAGATGTCCAGTATGAAATGCAATGCCCCGGGATATCATCGCTTGTTCAACTATGCTCCTCCTTGCAAGCTTTCTAGCTTCTGGACTATTTGAGCTTGCATGTTTTGTTATTGTGAATGGGTAAGGATCTGTTTTGGCAATTGGTTATTTTTTAAGTTTTTTTTTGGGTTCATTTCTTTTTGTAGTAGCACTACCTTGCGATGGTTTGTGTTTTCCCGAATGCTTTTGTTGGCCCTGTCAGTTTGGCAGCAAATATGTGCTTTTCACTTATTTGTCTTATATCTCTTTCCTTCATTTAGTACAACCCCAGAAGGATTGCCCGGTGCATCAAGTGTGCTAATCTGAATATGGTGGAGGACGGTGGCAAGTTTGGGTATGGTGTGCACGTTTCATCTTTTGGTTATGGTTGTATATCTTCTTAGTTATCTGCTTTATTTTGGAACCATGTTAAGTTTTTTTTGATAGGGATACGAGCGCATGTTAGCCTTGATATTGGTTAAAGGAAAATGTTGCTTTAGAAGCTGCTTACTAGATTTTGTGGGTGTCCGTTTTGTTCATATGTTAATGTCGTTGTTTCTGTAATAATAGGCTAACACTTGCTGTTGTTGTTTATGCCTATTAACCAACTACACATATATTTGAATTTAGTTTAATGCAAGAACTTATTTACATCCACAGATTCATTTTATTAATATATCATATTATCAAGGGTTCTTTGAGTTTCATACATAAACATATCCACTCCTCTACGTACCTCTATTTTATTTTCCCCTTCAGATTTGTATCATCTTCAGTTCCATATTTTGTCAATTTTACCTGAAATAATTAAAACTCTGAAGTGGAAGCTGAAATGTATAGCTATATCGATTGAAACTTTTCCAATGCAACATGAAGTGTTGCATACATTTTGAAACTAGATCACTTGGATGTTTCAACCGTCATCCATTTCATCTCTTCGCAATGCCTTTATCAACAACCTCTTGACATTATTCTTCGTTTTTGTCCTTATTTCCTTTGTTTGCTTTGGCATGCAATCATATGTTAATGTCTTTGTTTCTGTAATAACAGGCTAACACTTACTATAGTTGTTTATGCCTATTAACCAACCACACATATATTTGAATTTAGTTTAATGGAAGAACCTATTTACATCCACAGATTCATTTTATTAATATATCATATTATCATGGGTTCTTAGACAATCGTACATAAACATATCCACTCCTCTATGTACCTCTATTTTATTTTTCCCTTCAGATTTGTACCATCTTCTTGGTGTGCACGTAAATGTGCATATTTTTACTTCCATATTTAATTTAATTTAATTACATAGATGAGCATATAGGGTGTTTTAACATGTTTAAACCAAAATTAAATTATTTTCAAATCATCATTTATTCATCTTCATATAGGTACAAAATGGTCATTTTTGTGCATGTATTAATTTTGAGAATATTTATTTGTGCCTTTTATTTTTATTTGTAGGAATTTGAATGGAAATATGAAGAATTCTTCATGAAAATATGCATGCACAAGTGAAGAAGGAAAAATGAAGATGAAAATAAATCATTTCATACAATATGAAGGACCACACCTACCCACTTACCTTGATCTACAATTAGGAGCTAATGCACATGTTAGTGGAGATAAAAGTTACATGCACATCTAATAGTGGATTATGCTCATGTTAATGGCAACTTGGAGGCCACACTTCCTAGAGGGGTATATTTGGTGGTCCCCTAAAATACGCATTAGGGTTTTAGGCATGTATAAATACCCATTATGTTTCATGTAATGAGCTCTTAGCCTCCCCTTTAGTTAGTTAGTTGTAAGCACAAATTGTAAATATAAACTCTCTTCTTCTATTTCATAGCTTCTTAGCCATTTTCTCATATGTAATTTTCTTATATGCAATTTTAATTCTTGCAATTTTATTTCATGTTCTTTTCTTTTATGTTAGTAGCTTAGATTAATTATTGCAAGTAGTTTAGTTTTTTTTTATTTTAATTAGTCTGCATTTTCCTCTTGTTTTTTCTTTCATGTTGAACTCTACATTTGTTGAAATGATAACAAATATGAGAAGCTAAACCCCTTCAGTTTAGGGGTAATGAAGCTCTCTTAATCATGTAGATTCAACATATTTGTTAATTGTTGATATTTTTTTGTGCTTAATGGAAATGTTTGAATGGGTAAATATTTTGTTGTTTTAACTTTGAATTTGATAGTCTATGTTGTTGACACCAAATATGTTATGCTTAAACAAACATAAACACATATTACATCTTCATCTACATATGATTATGGTAATGAAGTGAATTTTAGAATCAAAATTTGATGGTCTATATTACTAATCAATAGTAAATAGATCATGCGTAGAATAGATTTTATTTTCAATTTCATTAACATTTTCATGAGAGTTAATAAGTGGTTTAGTGGGTGTGTTAAAGTTTGATGGTTTATGTTGGGCTAACAAATAGGTCATACTTATGATAAACACATCAACTAAATTCGCTAATGACCAAAAATGAGATATCATAATTTCATTCGTGTTGTTTTATGTGATCATGAGAAGGGATTTGCCTCTAAATTGCCTTATACTCTCATATCATGAGTAGAATTTTTAATCAATACAATTCCCTGCGGATCTACCCGTACTAGACATGTACTAAAATTGTACGCCCCACGCTTGTGTTTATTTTTAATTAAAATTTTATCGACGGTTTTCTAATCCGATAGAAAATCACCCGTTAAACAAGTTTTTGGAGCCGTTGCCGAGGAATTAATTTGATTTTAATTTTTACTCTTCGAATTATTTTTGTTTGATTTTATTGTGTGTTAACATGCATTTTAAAATATATTTATATATTTTTGTTGTGTATTTATGTGATTTTTGTTTTCATTTGATTTGGGGCTTGCTGTTGTTCTAGTTTCCTTTGCATTTGCATTATATACATACATACATACATACATACATATATACATATATATATATAAGCATATACAATTTCAAAACAAAAAATAGTATTCTATTTCATTTTTCATTAACATTTTTCAATATTCTGTTTTTGATTTACATTGCTTTTAAAAAAAAAACTGTGCACACCGTGCATACATTCCCTTATTACTGTGCATACATACACTGTGCACAGAGCAACTTTCTACCACCACTATCTACCACAGCTGCATAATAACCACCACTGCCTCAACATCACTTGCTTACTGCCTTCATCTACCCTCTACTACTGCTTCATAACCTTTAAACAACTTCTCATCAACTCTTGCCTCAAACACTCCAACAACCAAAACTATCACCACTCTGGTATCCACAAACCAACAGTGCCTTCCACTGCCTGAATCACAAACAACTTCTGTCATAAACCAGTGCACATATACCCTAACCACACGTCATTCATTCTCACATCAACATGCCACCAGCCCCTTCAAACCCAAATCCTCTGTGCCATAAACTGCCAAGCACAACTAAAACCACTTTGCAACTTCCCCTCCTCTCTGTGACAAGTACTGTCATATCATATCTCAACATTACTACCATCACTCATACATCTCATTACCCCTACCATTCATCTAACTGCACACAATATCAATACCATATACACTTCCACCACATTCATTTAACTGTTATACATTATCACTGCATACATACACTACTGTCTCATCTCATTACCCCTTTACCTTTGTGCATATACACTGCCACCACCAATATCATCCATCATTTCTGTCAACAAACACACTGCTTTCTTACCATATTCCTTGCTCATCACATACCCTGCCTTCCTTTACTGCAACACTACACCCCTCCATCAAATACAATAGCCTATAGTCAACCTTTGCCACCCACTACAACAACCACTTCACCAAACCAGTTCAACCACCTCCTCCAACCTGCTATCTCACTGCCTTCATTATACCATTACTGCCGATCACCATCCAAACCACTTACCCTCACTATCATCACAAAAACTGCCCACAACATCCTCCATCACAGCCAACTGCTCCACCTTACATCCCCGGCATGTTGCACAAACCACCCTCACAAGCCTACATCAACAACTTGCACCATAGTCAACACCTATCACAACCTTACATTCAACAACTATTCACAACTATCACAGCCCTACATTCTCTTCACTGCTCCTCTGTAGTAGCCACATACCTAATACTTCACAAACCATCAACTCAACATTACCCCTGCAATCCTCCTCCAACAGTAACACTACTGCTCCACATATCACTTCCACTACATAACCCTCTGCCTATCAACCTGTGCACCCTGCCTCAATCACAACGACCCTCTTCACTGCCAATACACTATCACTCCTTACTACCTTTACTAACATTCCCTTATTGCTACCTTCCACTTACATCTAACCATACCCCTTCCACTTGCCAACCACTCTGTTCACTGCATTAACCACATACAAACTGCTTCTCACCACATAACACAACTGCACAACCCCCCATCAAACTGCCTTGCTCCTTACCATTCATCTACACAACAAACTCCATCAACTCCTTTTCCTGAACATCATCCACAACCTCACACAATCAACCCCACTGCAAACCATTACCACTTCCTCTGACTACATCAAACTGCCACCAATGCTATATCACAGCTGCTCGAAACCACTGTGAGGAATGCAGAATATGGATCTTAAGGCTAGAATGAACACTAGAGGGGGTAAATAGTGTTTATAAGAAATTACTAAATCTTTTTGAGATTATGTTAATTTGAACACAAATGTATGCAATATTCAGACACAGATATGATCACATAAACAAACACAGATGCAGAAATAAAGTAAATGCAGTAAAGGAAAGAAAACACCGGACTTTATACTGGTTCGGAGTTAACCTACATCCAGTCTCGCACAACTAAGTACGGATATCCTTTCAAAAGCAATTCAACAATTACAACCCTCGATTTCAAGGCCACAAGGTACACCCTCTAGAATCACAATCCTCTGGGTAGAGATACTTGATTTCCGGGCCACTAGTTCACCCAATTGATTTCTCAAGGCTACAACCACACCTTTTCTCACTTGATTGATTTCCAAGGCTACAATCACACCTTTTACTCTATTGATTACAAACAAAGCCTATAACTCTGAATAACACTGAGGATCTTGATGAGATAGTGACAGAGAATCAAACCAGAGATTATCTAGTTAGATTCAATGTTGATTTCGGTAGAGTAATGGTAAGAATATGTATAAAGAAATGTGGAAGAAGAAGAGAAGTGAAAAACCAGAAAATCTATATTCAAATTCGTTGAAACTAACCCCTATTTATAGAAGAACAACAGCCATGTCCATTCGTGAAAGGTTATGGCGAATAAACACTTCTTTTGAAATTCAAATTTTTGAATCTAACTGTCACTATGTCGATATGGGGTACTAGGGCATGTCGACATCCCAAAGCATTTTTTGAAGATTTGATTTTCTTTGAAAATAACCTTTATCTTATATTAAAAAATATTTAAACTTTATAAATATACTTGACTAAAGATAAAATATATAGATAAATATAGAGAATAATATATATATAATTTTACTATAATTTTATATTTAAGTCTAAGTATAAATATATTATAATTAAAAGATAGTTTAAAACAAGAGTTTATTAAAAACAAAAACAAAGAATATTTGAAGGCTAAAACATCTTTTTGAAAATCATTTGAAAAGATAATTTTTAAGGCTAAAACATTTTGAAAAGCAGTTTTTAAAATCATTCTGAAGTAGTTTTGAAAATCATTTTGAAGTAGTTTTGCAAGCTTCTTCCTGCAGAATATCTCATCACATCAGGACTCGAGAACTTGTACAAAACCAGGATGTTCGTGGGTTTGTAAGCCACTTGTCGTAGGTTTGTAAGCTACTTGTCGTGGGTTTGTAAGCCACTAAAAAGGTAGAAATGGGTTCCATCCCAAAAGAAAAATGGAGTGAAGATTTCAGTGCTATTATGAAGTTTTAACATAATTCTGGACTCAATACTTATCTTGAAATCTTGAACTCTTGATAATCTTGATACTCATGAGTCTTCAATCTTGATATCTTGAATCACTATACTGTACAGTCTTCATTCTTTGTACCTGCATGGTTAAATCCTGCATATACATATATATATAAACTATAATGTTAGTATTTATATTTTATAATCTTATTCTAAGGCTGTTGTCATCAAAACCATCAACTCATGGACTAACAATCTCCCCCTTTTTGATGATGACAACCTTTGTTTATAAAATATTATTTCTATCCTAATAACTCACCCTAAATCTAATAACTCCCCCTTAATCTATGCCTAACTCTCCTATTTTATATTTCTCCCCCTTTGTCATCAACAAAAACAAACTAACTCTAAACTATATAACTCCCCTTCATTCTTGTACTCAAGTACCTGCATTAATAAACTATATAATAGAGTATATTAAGAAATAACTATACTTATAGACATGATATTCAATCAACGATTATAAATATATCAATGTATATTTATACATTCATCAATCCACACCAAGTGTCAATCAAAACAAACAATTTCAATCAAAGCAATCAATTCAAACAAAGTAATCAAATTAAACGTTACGAGGAACTTCCACCCATCCTTCTTCTCCAAAAATAGGGTCTGCTTTGATGGCATCCCAATTTTCATTGTCATTTGTGAGAGAGACAGGAGGATGTGCTTCGTTACCATCCTTGTGCAGTGAAGAAACCATCCATCGAATTGCCTCGAAATGCCTTTCTTGCTCCTTGATCATCTGCATTTGACTCAATTCTAAGTGTCGCTGGTTACGAAGAATGAACGAGAGAATATTCTTAAATGAATTAAGAGTTTCTTCAAGATTCTCGGATAAGTTATGAATTGGATTAGCCATTTTTGAAATTGTGAGAAGAATGAGAGATAGAATAGATAAGAAATAATATTCAGTAATGAATTCTGGAAGAAATGGATATATATAGGTGCATAAATTCGTTTGAAATGAATAGACATATGGTAGTTATTCAAATTTCAAATTCAAAATGAAGTGTCATTTCTGACCAGTACATGTCGACATGGTCAAGGGGGGATGTCGACATGGTCCAATGAATTTTGATGACTTCTTTTGATTTTGTGAATAATTGTGTATATATATATTTATATAATACTAACATTTATTCAGGAGATAAGATAAGCCAGATAACAGAAAAGGAAATCAATTTCATTGCATAATAGGATAATACAATAATTAACCATAAAGAACTACATAAACATTCAAACTAAAGCAAACTAGAGTAATACATCATGAAATGAAAAGATACAACTAGTTAGAGGATTATGAAGATGAAGATAATCCAAGTTTCTTGCTGACTTTGGAGAAAAACTTGGTCAACTTGGATGATATTTTGTCCAACTTCTTACTAACGGATCTTTTAAGAACCCGTTGATTCTCAACAATTATCTTTTGGTTTTTGAGAAGGGTTTTGTTGGTAGGATTGTAGGGATAATCAATACTTTCTAGGGATGTCTCACCTTCTTCTTCTTCTTCTATTTCCATTTCATCCCTTTCTTCTTCTTCTTCCTCTTCCTCTTCCATTTCTTCATGAGCCAAACGCTCTTCCTTTTCGGCAAGACTCTCATAAGGTTGAAAAACATATGGGATTTTCATGAGAGAAATGCTTGAAATATTAAAAACTTTTCTTGAAATAAATTCTTCTCCTTTGAAATTTACTCCAAAATAGTTGAAAATCCGAGTAAGGTAAATTCCATGATATAAAGTGTTTTCTCCCATTTCAAAATTTTAGGACGAAGTTCATCCAAAATAACTTGCGCCCAATTGATATCATAATTTTCGAAAATAGCAAAAAGTGCTTTGCACACTTTTGAAGTAGGATCGTTAAAATTTCCTGATCTTGGGGTCAAAGTATGTTGTAAAAGAAGATTGACAATTCTTGCTTTAGGACGAAAGTTTCGGTTTTTAAATTCAAAGTTTTCATCTCCTTCAAAAATATGATGAAATGTCTCACGATCATGTTCATTGATTTGAAAACTAGAAAGATCCATTCCCGTGCTTTTGCAATTGAGAATGGTACCCAAAAGATCACAATTCAAAACAATTTTAGTGCCTTTGACACTACTCCAAATTTCATTATCATTTCCTTCATAAAATTCTCGATTGAGATTTGCATAGAAAATTTTAACAAGATTTGGGTAACAAACAAAATCATTTTGAGAAGAATCAACAAGACTAAGAATTTGATTGTTTGCAAAAAGAGTATCAATTTCATAAGAAGCAAAATCTTGAAAAATAGCAAACTTTCCAGGATGGACTTTTCAATAATTAGCATAATTGATGTATGCTTTTATGGCCTCCGGATTATTGAGAAGTTGCTCTTTCAAGTTTCTTGAAAGTCTCATGGTGGAGGGGTTGCTTGAAGAAGCCATTAAAGTAGAGAGTAGAAAGCTTGAAGTTTTGAAGAGAGAGTTTGAATTTGAAAATGAAAGTGAAAAGTTGTGATAAAAGATAGTGAATAAATAGATTTTTGAAAGACATGTTCTCTGGTCAAAAGATTCCTTTTCAGAGTATTGAATGAAGTGAAAAGGTGGAAGGAAAATTCAACCATTTGAATTCAAATTTTGAATATCAAATTCTGGTACCTATGTCGACATCAGGGTAGGGACCATGTCGACATATGCCTGTGAATTTCTATGATTTATTTTTCCTAAGTATTCTAATATATATACTTATTATTTTAATGTCTATATATATATATATATCTGGAATATTATTAGAATTATGTATATTCCAGAAAATATTATTATATTATTAAAAAAATAATAATAAAATTATAATAATAATAAAAAATAAATTTAAAATTCAATCAACACACCAATTCAAAATCAATCAATCAAGCAATCAATCATCTAATTCTAAGCATGCAATTTCAATAATTTGTATTGTAAATGTGTACCTTTTTCTGAGTCTGTTTCCTTGAATTCGTTGAAGTCGTGAAACATAAATTTGAATTATCTGTCTTCTGATCATCATCGCTTGAGGACGAGTCTGAGTCATCTAGAGTAGCAGTAAATGCACGCTTCCGTTTCTTTACTGAATCATTGTTTATAGGAGGATTCTGCCTATTTGGATACGGACAGTCTCTTTTCGTATGGCCTGGTTCATCACAGTTGAAACATTTGACATTGTTTAGCACTGCATTATGATTTCTAGAATTCTTATAGTTGTTTCTCTTGAGATTATTCATCTTTCCGTATTTCAGGAATTTCCGAAAATTCCTGGTCATAAATGCTATCTCTTCATCATTATCACTGTTTGAGTCTGATCCGTCGGTTAATGCATTGAATGCCATTGATTTCTTTTCAGATGCTTTGCTTTCTCTTCTCCCGATCATTTGGACTTCAAACGACATTAGATTTCCAATCAATTCTTCTATCTTTAAGGTACTGATGTCATTTGCCTCTTCAATTGCAAGTGTCTTTTGATCCCATTCTGGAGTGAGAGAATTTAAAATTTTCCTGACTTGATCTTCTTCGGAAAACACTTTTCCCAAGGATATGAGAGAATGTACAATATCCTGAAATCGACTATACATATCAGAAATAGACTCATTAGAATTCATTTTAAATAACTGAAACTGATTTGTGAGCATGGAAATTTTGGTCTGTTTAACTTTGCTTGTTCCTTCATGAGTAACTTGCAAAGTTTTCCAGATTTCATATGCAGACTTACAAACTGACACTCTATTAAATTAATTCCTATCAAGTGAACAAAACAGAATATTCATTGCTTTAGAATTATTTTGTGCAACAGCCTTTTGCTCAGTGGTCCACTGTGCAAAGTCAGTTGTGGGTTAAGAATATTCATTCTGTGTGATATTCCAAGTGTCTAATCCTACAGATTGTAAATATATTTTCATCCTACATGCCCAATATGCATAGTTAGTGCCATTAAATAGTGGTGGTCTGACAGTAGACTGACCATCTACAAATGAACTAGTGTTAGAAACAGTACCAGTGTTGGTAGCCATTTAGAAAACTTTTCAAAATTCAGATTATGAAACTTTTGAAAACCTTGCTCTGATACTAAATGTGAGGAATGCAGAATATGGATCTTGTTTGCACCAAAAATGGTCACAAACCCCAAGTGTTGTGAAAGCACCAGTGTATGAATACAAATCAGCAATATTCAAACACAAATATCAGATCTAAGCAAGCAACAAACAACAATCCAGAAATAATGAACAGTGACACACAATTTATAGTGGTTCGGCTATCTCCGGCCTACGTCCACTTCAAGGTTTTTATAATTTTATTGCTCGATGCTTGAAGATTACAATTTCGTGTGTTGTATTACAACTGATTTGCTGAAATAAGTTTGAATCTAAGGCAGCAATGGTGATCTGGAGTAAATCTGGCAGAGTCTGGGCGCTCTTTATCTCTCAAAATTGTCCGACCTCTTTTCTGAATGACCAGGGGCTCTATTTATAGGTGTAGGAGGCTGATATTTTGCCTAAATTGAAGGGAGACCAGTTCTGGCACGTGAGGGGGCCCACATGCCCGCTTTCTGGAAATCCGGGCCCACTTTGGGATCGATTCGAAGTTATGTTCGAATCGATCAAGAAATCATCCAATCGAGCTGAAATTTGGCGTGAACATTCTTCAATATGTGCTCAAGCTTCTGTGAAAATTTCATAGCATTTGGACTTGTAAATCTCAAGTTATGATCGATTCAAGTTGACGTTTTTCGCTTCCTGGAGTCGTTCGAATCGATCTGCTCGAATCGATTCGTTCGAATCGATTTTCCTGCATGCGAAGACTATGGCGTGGTGTGCATGCCTCGGGTCAACCCTCCTTTATCTCCGAGTTTTACTGAGTCGTACCCGGGCTTTTAGCTGTGTGGACTAGGTGGATTTAAGGCAATCGATTCGAAGACACGTTTCTTCGAATCGATGGAATTGGTGCTTGGTCGAATCGATCCAGATATGCCACTGCGGATCGATTCGAAGTTATCTCAATATGTGGGTTCGAAAAAATGCTGGAGTCGAAGTTCCTTTAACTGTATGGAATCGAAGGGTTTCTCATTGACGGATTCGAAGGTGGGAATGTGAGGATGGAATCGAACTATCGGAGTCGAACTAATGCTTGCTCAATGGAGTCGAAGCAAGGCGTATTTCGATGGGTTCGAGGCAAGGCTCATCGTGATCGATTCGAGGCAAAGGGTTGATCGATGGATTCGAAGTAAGTTGACTTCTCATGGATTCGAGGCAACACATGTTTGATGGATCCGACCTTATACCACCTTATCCATCTTCTTTTGGCGATTTCTTGAGCATACGAACTCGGATTGACTCGAAACTTGGAACGTTGTTTCATCTGGCCTTGCTTGACATGTCTCATCAATTGCAGCCCGATCCGGACTCGGAAAAAATTCATCGATATCCATGGTGAACCTGCGATGCACAATCGATGTTCATGACTAACAATCATTGATTTTCAGTTAATCTTTGGGTATCTCGGCTTTGCCAAAAGTTGGGATAACATTTTGCCCCCCAAAACATGCCTTTTGGTAAAAGGCGTGTTTTGATCAGTCTCAAGTTAAATGCAGTGAGTTCATGTGTATCTCATAGCTTATAGCCTTTTCAATCAAGTCCATGGCTGTTCGAAGCCGAATTGTTATCAATTTCTTCCAGTGGAAGTTAAGAATGAAATTCTACAGTCTCTCCATACTATCGGTGGTCACTCCGGACCCTTGCCAAGCCCATTCCAGACTTAGCGATTGAATAGAAAGATCCTATTGCACTCCGGCGTTTCTTTCTATCCCTTGCACTCTGGCCCCAGGCAGGGCGTATAGCGATGTCTTGGCCATTCTAGACCGATCGTAGCCTCTCGGGGCTCTTACTGGATCCCATCCTGTGACTCTCCGGTGAAGGGGAAACAACGTTAAGCGAGTCAATCCTGTCGCTCTCCGGCGAAGCGACTCACCTCCTGCACTCCGGTTCAGTGTATCTGAACATTAAGCGATGTCTTGACCTGAATCGTCGGTCGATCACAGCCTCTCCGGGCTCATGCTGGATCCCATCTTGTCACTCTCCGGTGAAGGGGAAACAACGTTAAGTGAGTCAATCCTGTCGCTCTCCGGCGAAGCGACTCGCCTCCTGCACTCCTGTTCAGTGTATCTGAACTTTAAGCGATGTCATGGCCTAAATTGTGGGCTGATCATAGCCTCTCCGGGCTCTTATCGAATCCTGATTCAATCACTCTCTGGTGAATAGGAAACGATGCTTAAGTGAGTTGATCCTGTCGCTCTCCGGCGAAGCAACTCACTTCTTGCACTCCGGACCCTGCCTCTCCGGGTAGGATCATAAAGCGATCATGTTTATATTGATGTTTAATGTTTATCCTTTAACTCTCCGGTCAAAGGTAAATTCATGTTTATTTACTGAATTCAAGTTCCAGTGTTCAATCTCAAACAAAGGGAAAAAAAAACTAGATAAAGCCTCTCCGGGCGGAGCGGTCTATTACCATCTCAGAGCATGCCTAGGGATCTCTCCGGTTCCCGTACATGAGTAAGTGGAATAGCCGTTTTATTTTGAAATCAAATCTAAGGAAACTAAGTGACCAAAGCTCATATCCTGAACTTGGCCCTTGCCATCGTGATCAGTTGATGACGAGTCGTGATCCCGATCCAGGATCATTCCTGTTAGGTTGAGGCGGTAGTTGTTCGGGCCTAACCGTCGTTGTACGTTCTCTGACATAATGTGGCAATCTACCACTCCTGGCATGTTCTTCCACCTCATCTTTCAGGTGGCGGCATTCATCGGTAGTGTGCCCATCTAGCTCATGGAATAGGCAGTATTTTCCAGTCCTGCGTTCCCGCTCCGTGGGATCTCTCCTGGGTTATTTTCGATACGGGAGTTGCCCCCGAGTTTCAGTGTAAATCCGTTCCAGTCCTGCCACCAAGTCTGTGTATTGCCTGAATCTAGGCTCTCGGAATTTCTTCCGTTTGTCAGGACCATCATGTGCGTCATCTTGCTTTCTCTTTCCTTTGTCTGCCCTGGACTGTTCCGTGGCGGTTTCTTCGCCTTGTGCAACATTTATTTCCTGCCTCTCGGCTCGTGATTCTTCTAACCGAATGAATTTTTCAGCTTCATGGAAAAACTCTCCAAGATCTTGCGGTGGATCTTTAGTCAAAGAGTCTTTGAATTCGGTGCCTTCCCCAACTCCTGCCACTACCGCCATCAGAATCATTGATGGATCCGAGTGATCTACAGAAGCCACCGTTGCATTGAATCGTAGCAGAAAATCTTTTATGGACTCTCCGGTCCTTTGCTTTATTGAAGCTAGAGTCATCACACTCTTGGGCCATGTTACATGGACCCTGAACTGTCTCATGAAGCAATCCACAAGCTCGCCCCATGTTCTGATTGATCCAGTCTCTAACTGTCTGAACCAAAGTGCAGCCATATCTGATAAAAATAAAGGAAAACATCGTGCCATCACCTCCTCGGATGCTCCAAGTACTTCCATGTGTCTAATGTATTTGGTAATATGCATGGTTGGATCCGACTTCCCGTCATACGAATCCAGCATTGGTAGTTTGAACTTTGGAGGGTTCCTTGCATTCCTGATATTCGGAGCGAACGGACTCCGACTAACTTCTTCCAATCCTCCTCCTGACAACCCTCCTCTCATGAGTCGTCTCACTAGGCCAATCATTCTTTCATCTCCATCTAGGGGTTGCCCCCTTGTCATGTCTCTGTCTTGCCCTCCGAGTCTTGTAGGGAATTCTGGTACGTACTCTTCGGGTGGCTCGTTAGAATTTGTGTTGGCCCTAGCCGGTTGAGCTCCTTCAAAAGGTCCTTCTGCGTTGGATCTTGCGGGCCTGCCCCCAAGCCCTTGTTGATTGCCTTCTGGTTCTGTATTCTGTCCTACGTTGGGTTCCATAGCCCTAGCTCCTTGTTCCACATTCACAGCCGCTGTAGCTGGTCCTGGGTTTTGTGTTCCTACAGCTCTCATTTGTTCAAAGAAATTCTGTAGCATCTCTTGTTGGCTTTTCATCATTCTTTCCTGCATTTGGTTATTCATAGCCTCCATATCTTCTCTAGTAATGTAGATCGAAGCTTATCCTTCTCCAGCGCCAGAGGATGCTTCTTGACTTCCTCCTTGTTGGCTCCTCTCAGCTCTTTGTTTTTTACTTGTTTGTCGAGTCATTGTAGAGTCAAATCTGAATCCTTAAAATTTCAAATCTAAACTTTGAATCTGGTGTAGCGGGTGCTAGTTCCTCTCAGTGAAAGCACCAAAGTGTTTGCGCCAAAAATGGTCACAAACCCCAAGTGTTGTGAAAGCACCAGTGTATGAATACAAATCAGCAATATTCAAACACAAATATCAGATCTAAGCAAGCAACAAACATCAATCCAGAAATAATGAACAGTGACACACAATTTATAGTGGTTCGGCTATCTCCGGCCTACGTCCACTTCAAGGTTTTTATAATTTTATTGCTCGATGCTTGAAGATTACAATTTCGTGTGTTGTATTACAACTGATTTGCTGAACTAAGTTTGAATCTAAGGCAGCAATGGTGATCTGGAGTAAATCTGGCAGAGTCTGGGCGCTCTTTATCTCTCAAAATTGTCCGACCTCTTTTCTGAATGACCAGGGGCTCTATTTATAGGTGTAGGAGGCTGATATTTCGCCTAAATTGAAGGGAGACCAGTTCTGGCACGTGAGGGGGCCCACATGCCCGCTTTCTGGAAATCCGGGCCCAGTTTGGGATCGATTCGAAGCTATGTTCGAATCGATCAAGAAATCATCCAATCGAGCTGAAATTTGGTGTGAACATTCTTCAATATGTGCTCAAGCTTCTGTGAAAATTTCATAGCATTTGGACTTGTAAATCTCAAGTTATGATCGATTCAAGTTGACATTTTTCGCTTCCTGGAGTCGTTCAAATCGATCTGCTCGAATCGATTCGTTCGAATCGATTTTCCTGCACGCGAAGACTATGGCGTGGTGCGCATGCCTCGGGTCAACCCTCCTTTATCTCCGAGTTTTACTGAGTCGTACCCGGGGTTTTAGCTGTGTGGACTAGGTGGATTTAAGGCAATCGATTCGAAGACACGTTTCTTCAAATCGATGGAATTGGTGCTTGGTCGAATCGATCCAGATATGCCACTGCGGATCGATTCGAAGTTATCTCAATATGTGGGTTCGAAGATGCTGGAGTCAAAGTTCCTTTAACTGTATGGAATCGAAGGGTTTCTCATTGACGGATTCGAAGGTGGGAATGTGAGGATGGACTCGAACTATCGGAGTCGAACTAATGCTTGCTCAATGGAGTCAAAGCAAGGCGTATTCCGATGGGTTCGAGGCAAGGCTCGTCGTGATCGATTCGAGGCAAAGGCTTGATCAATGGATTCGAAGTAAGCTGACTTCTCATGAATTCGAGGCAACACATGTTTGATGGATCCGACCTTATACCACCTTATCCATCTTCTTTTGGCGATTTCTTGAGCATACGAACTCGAATTGACTCGAAACTTGGAACGTTGTTTCATCTGGCCTTGCTTGACATGTCTCATCAATTGCAGCCCGATCCGGACTCGGACAAAATTCATCGATATCCATGGTGAACCTGCGATGCACAATCGATGTTCATGACTAATAATCATTGATTTTCAGTTAATCTTTGGGTATCTCGGCTTTGCCAAAAGTTGGGATAACAGATCTTAAGGCTAGAATGAACACTAGAGGGGGGGAGAATAGTGTTTATAAGAAATTACTAAATCTTTTTGAGATTATGTTAATTTGAACACAAATGTATGCAATATTCAGACACATATATAATCACAGAAACAAACACAGATGCAGAAATAAAGTAAATGCAGTAAAGGAAAGAACACCCCGGATTTTATACTGGTTCGGAGTTACCCTACATTCAGTCCCGCAAGACGAAGTACGGATTTCCTTTCAAAAGCAATTCAACAATTACAACCCTCGATTTCAAGGCCACGAGGTACACCCTCCAGAATCACAATCCTCTGGGTAGAGATACTTGATTTCCGGGCAACAAGTTCACCCAATTGATTTCTCAAGGCTACAATCACACCTTTTCTCACTTGATTGATTTCCAAGGCTACAATCACACCTTTTACTCTATTGATTACAAAGAAAGCCCATAACTCTGAATAACACTGAGGATCTTGATGAGATAGTGACAGAGAATCAAACCAGAGATTATCTAGTTAGATTCAATGTTGATTTCGGCAGAGTAATGGTAAGAATATGTATAAAGAAATGTGGAAGAAGAAGAGAAGTGAAAAACCTGAAAATCTATATTCAAATTCGTTGAAACTAACCCCTATTTATAGAAGAACAACAACCATGTCCATTCGTGATAGGTTATGGCGAATAGACACTTCTTTTGAAATTCAAATTTTTGAATCTAACTGTCACTATGTCGACATGGTGTACTAGGGCATATCGACATCCCAAAGCATTTTTTGAAGATTTGATTTTCTTTGTAAATAACCTTTATCTTATATTAAAAACTATTTAAACTTTATAAATATACTTGACTATAGATAAAATACATAGATAAATATAGAGAATAATATATATAAAATTTTACTATAATTTTATATTTAAATCTAAGTATAAATATATTATAATTAAAAGATAGTTTAAAACAAACGAAGTTTAAAACAAGAGTTTATTAAAAACAAAAACAAAGAATATTTGAAGGCTAAAACATCTTTTTGAAAATCATTTGAAAAGATAATTTTTAAGGCTAAAACATTTTGAAAAGCAGTTTTTAAAATCATTCTGAAGTAGTTTTGAAAATCATTTTGAAGTAGTTTTGCAAGCTTCTTCCTGCAGAATATCTCATCACATCAGGACTCGAGAACTTGTACAAAACCAGGATGTTCGTGGGTTTGTAAGCCACTTGTCGTAGGTTTGTAAGCTACTTGTCGTGGGTTTGTAAGCCACTAAAAAGGTAGAAATGGGTTCCATCCCAAAAGAAAAATGGAGTGAAGATTTCAGTGCTATTATGAAGTTTTAACATAATTCTAGACTCAATACTTATCTTGAAATCTTGAACTCTTGATAATCTTGATACTCATGAGTCTTCAATCTTGATATCTTGAATCTCTATACTGTACAGTCTTCATTCTTTGTACCTGCATGGTTAAATCCTGCATATACGTATATATCTAAACTATAATGTTAGTATTTATATTTTTTAATCTTATTCTAAGGTTGTTGTCATCAAAACCATCAACTCATGGACTAACAACCACTGCCTTCATCTACTTCATTGCAAATTTCAGCCGCAACCACTCCTGCATCACCAACAATCCACGAGCATCCCAAATCCCCTAATCCCCTCGAATCTGCAACCCACTTGTTTTGAGTTGTGAGAATTGAATTTTTTTTTGAGTTGAGATTTTATTTCATGAATTTGAGAATTGCTTGTTAATGAACTAGGAAAGAGCTTTTATTCGAAAGAAAAAAAAGAAGGAGAATAGCTTGTGGATTTGTGTGTGGGCCGGTGGGCTTCTTGTTTTTTATTTTATTTTTTATTTTCCATTTTGTTTTCCATTCTCCTTGTTACCTGGAGGTTTGACCAGGCAACTAGGTCGATCGGCATTCAAGCTCGTTCGGCGTTCAAAGGTCGACCGGCATTTAGCCTCGTCCGGCGTTCAAAGGTCGACTGGCATTCAGTCTCGTTCGGCATTCAGAGGTCGACCGGCATCGAATGCTCGTTCTACATTCAGAGGTCGTCCGTCATTCAGCCTCGTTCGGCATTCAGAGGTCGACCGGCATCGAATGCTCGTTCGGCATTCAGATGTCGTTCGTCATTCAGCCTCGACCGGCATTCAGCCTTGTTCGGCATTCAAAGGTCGACCGGCATCGGAAGCCTCGTTCGGCATTCAGAGGTTGTTCTTCATTCAGCCTACGTGTCTTACTAATACACTGCCTCGTTCGGTTTGGAGACCTCGTTCAGCACTACAGTCTCGTTCGGCATTCCAGCCTTGTTCGGCCTACACACTTAGCGCAACACACTGCTTCGTTTGGCATAGGAGCCTCGACCGACTTGAACATGTGGCTCGGCCTTTGCCGTTCGGCATTTACGGCTTGTCACGCAGAAGTCACTCACCATGGGCCGAGGTATCTTACTCATAGGCCCAAAAGGGAAGTCCAACCCATCTTCGTCTATAAATAGAGGGGCAGGGGCGTAGTGAAATGGACCCTTTTTTCAATAACACTAGGGAGACTCTGCCGCTTTCAAGACTCATCCTTTTTACTTAACAATTGCATTCAAGTAATTGTTGTACGGATTGTATCTGTAATCGATTATCAAGTAAAGCAATAAAGATTAACTTCAAAGTGGACGTAGGCAATTACGCCGAACCACTATAAATCTGGTGTGTTCTTATTTTCCGCATCTAATTTAGCATATTGCTCTCTGTTCAAATTTACTTTCTTCATTTACCTCTCTACACAATCTTTCTCAACGAGGTTAGTAACCAATTTTGGTGCTAACACTTTGGTGCTTTCACCGAGAATCGAATTCTCAAGCCACAAGGATCTGCTTTGAAGCTACTAGATTGAATAAATCCCCCGAAGGAGATCCGAGTCATTCATAAGACGTCCGTTGATTCTACTCAGAGTTCCTACCAATAACTCTAGAATGGGAAGACCACGTACCAGATCAGCCTCTCATAACGCGGACGCCCATGAGACCGCTAGCGTACAACAAGTGGGACCTAGCAATCAGCAAGCAAATCTGGGTGCAGGGACTACCGCCCAGGACCAAATGCAAGTTGTCACCAGAACAGAGTTCAACGACTTGATGAGAGAGCTCATGGAAAGCAGGAGACAACTTGGAGAGCAGATGCAAGCTAATGCCAACCTTATGGCTCAACTCACTCAACAACAGCATCAGAATGCTGGGGGTAGTCAAGCTCCTTACTATTCGTCCGACAGCTCGACTTTGTCCGATGAACCTCCCAAGCGTAGACGCCGCAAGACTGAAACTACGTAGGCAGGTGCTACCGTTCGAACAACCGGGGACCATTTACACCTCGGAGACCGCGACCGAGCAGGAACCGGAAACTTAGGAGCTGGAGCGCAGGTAGAGGCTGCACGCCCGGCTCACCAAGATGCCAATGATGCCGAACCTCAAGATGCACGTTTGGCAGATCGCCGGCAGAGGAGGTATCAACCTGATCAATCGCGTAGGACAGACTCCAACCTTCCATCTTCCATACAAACCCCGGACCAAACAGCTATGATCAGACAGTTGATGAAAGAGAATCTGGGCTTGTCGAATGATGATTGGGGGGTATCCTGGAGTCATACTCCGTTCATAGACGCTGTCCTACGGGCTGAGTACCCCAGGAAGTTTAGCATGCCAACTATCCCAACTTACGAAGGAAAGCCTGATCCCAGGCAGCATGTGATGAGGTACGAATGGATGATGGATTCAGCTAGAGCGAATGATGCAACCAAGTGTAGATGCTTTCCAATAACTCTATCTGGGATCTCTACCATGTGGTTTACTCGACTTCCTCCACGGTCCGTATCCAGTTTCGAGGAGTTGGCAAAGAAATTTATAGAACAGTTCAGAATCCATGCTACTCGTCCTAAGGACGTGATGTCCCTATCAAGTGTGATCCAAGCTCTAGGGGAGTCATTGAAGGAGTATTTGCAGAGATTCCATGTTGCGGTTACTGAGGTCAGTAATCCCAATGATCACGCAATTCTTATGGTTGTGATGCGAGGTGTGGATCCGGATTCAGAGTTTGGAGATTGGTTAGCAGGACAACCTCCAACTACGCTAGAGCGTTTTTACTCAAAGGCTCATCAATTCATAAGAAGAGAGGAAGCCAGGTGGGTAAGGCGAGATAAGGCACCGGGGCCTATTCAGGAGACTATGAAAAGCAACATTGCTATGAAGCAATCCGGGGACAACTCGGGGAAAGTCCAGGTCAACGTCCAGAACAAGCCCGGGAAATCTAAGGAATCCGGAGGAAGAAATCAGGGGAAGAAAAGAGAAGCGGGGAAATAGAAGCCGAGAATTCCGACCTACAACGAATACACCCCACTGAATGCATCCCTTGAGAACATTTACCTATCAACTTGTAATGCCTTTCAATACAGAAAGCCGCGCCCAAAGGAGTCAACCGAGGAACAAAAACGGAATGGGAAGTATTGCCGCTTTCATGAGACTTATGGGCACAGTACTGAAGAGTGCAGACACCTACACGACGCTATAGAGAAGTTGATTAGGCAGAAAAAGTTACAAGAGTTTGTAAAGAATCCGCAAGAAAGTGGACAGGGAACGTCCAATCCAGGTCATGCACCAGCTCTACATCGCCCCGAGGAGCCCGCTCGAACCGTGGGCAGACTGGTCATAAGCACGATCATCGGCGGACCTCACCCTGCAGATAAGAATTGGCAAGAAATGGAGCGGTATTATATTTCCTTAAGGCATGCAGATTTTGAGTGTTGTTCCAACGTGGAGGATGGGACCCCCGCTAAACAGCTGCGCATGATGACAGACGATATAGTATTCAGGAGCAGAGATGCTGACTAGGTGGAGGCTCCTACCATTGACCCGATGGTCATATCTGCGACAATCGGGTCGGCTTTTGTGAAAACAATTTTGATTGATTGTGGAAGTTCTGTCAATATCATCTTCAAGAAGGCTTATGACCAGATGAAGATGGAGACGAAGGATTTGAAGCCATCTAAAGCTTGTATCCATGGCTTTAATGGCGCAGCGACTGATGCAGTGGGGTATGTTGAGTTACCAGTTGAACCGGGACAAGGTAAGTGTAGGAGGGTGCGAATCCTACCTTTCGTAGTTTTGGATGTAGATTCTCCATACAATGTGTTTCTGGGCCGACCGGCCCTGGCTGAATTTAGGGCAGCATTGGCCCCGTGGTGTTTGACTTTAAAGTTTCCGACTGACAAAGGAGTAGGTGTTGTTCATGGCGACCAGGCGACCGGTCGTGCATGTTATGTGGTTGAGCTCTGAGAGGCCCAGCGGAGGGAGAAAGGAAAGGTTGCGGACAATTCCGTCCGCATTCAGAATGCTGACAATTGACAAGTAATGCCCGAGCCCTGGCTCGGGCAAAATTCTCGGATCTACAGAGACATAGATCCGAGAGACGACGATGAGGAACCCAGGAAAGAAAAAGCAGCACCGACTGAACTGACGATTGACATTTCAGTTAGCCAAGACGATCCATCGCGAGTACTGAAGATTAGATCACAACTCAGCCCCCCGATGACCGAGGACCTCAGTGATTTTCTCTGAGCGAATCTCGATGTTTTCGCTTGGACACATTCCGACATGTGCGGGATTTCTCCCGCTATCACGAGTCATATGTTGAACATAGACCCGAGGTACGTCCCATTCTAACAAAAAAAGGAGAGGAATGGACCCGGAGAGGTCCGTTGCTCTTAAAGAGGAGGTGGACAAACTCAAAGCCAATGGATTCGTCCGCGATGCCCTCTACCCTGAATGGGTATCGAACCCCGTGCTGGTGAAAAAGGCAAATGGGAAGTGGAGAACTTGCGTGGATTATTCCGATTTAAACAAAGCGTGCCCTAAGGACAGTTTTCCATTACCTAGAATTGATCAGTTGGTCTACTCCACTGCAGGACACGAGTTGTTGTCATTCATGGATGCGTACTCGGGATACAATCAGATCCCGATGCACATTTCGGACCAGGAGCACACCAGTTTCGTCACAGACGTTGGGCTATATTGCTATGTAGTAATGCCTTTCGGATTGAAAAATGCATGGGTGACATACCAGCATTTGGTGAATCGAATGTTTAAAGATCAGATTGGTAGAACAATGGAAGTCTATGTGGATGACATGCTCGTGAAGTCACGACAGTCAAACGACCACATTTGAGACTTAGTAGAGATGTTTGACATACTTAGATATTTATGGGATGAAGATCAACCCTCTGAAGTGTTCCTTCGGCGTTGCGTCAGGGAAGTTTTTGGGATTCATTGTTAATGCCCGGGGAATTGAAGCTAACCCGGAAAAGATTCAAGCTATTAGAGATGTACAAGTGCCCAGAACTATAAATAGGTACAAAGCTTGAATGGAAAGATGACTGCGCTGAGTCGATTCATATCCAGAGCCACAGACAAGTGTATTCCCTTCTTCGATATAATAAAGAAAGGAAAGAGGAATTTCGAATGGACATCCAACTGTGAGGAAGCGTTCCGAGATCTGTTAAGGCATTTGGAAAGTCCCCCAGTGCTGTCGAAACCAGTAGACCACGAAATGTTGTACGTATACTTGGCCGTATCCCCGCATTCTATAAGTGCGGCTTTGGTCCGCGAGGAGGACCAAGTCCAAAAGCCGGTGTATTACGTTAGTAAACATTTAACGGGGGCAGAAAGAAATTATCCTAAAATTGAGAAATTGGTCTATTGCTTGGTGATTGCATCACGTAAGCTGCGTCCATACTTTCAAGCACACTCAGTCAGTATCTATACCGATCAGCCCTTGCGACAGGTACTCCAACGACCAGAAACTTCTGGAAGGATGTTAAAATGGATATCGAGTTGAGTTAGTTCGATATTACCTACCTGCCACGAAGAGCCATACAAGGGCAAGCATTAGCAGATTTCATCGCCGAGTTTACTGTATCAGACGAACCAGATAGTCATAGTGTCATTCCCCCCATTCGATGGAAATTGTACACCATTGGGGCATCCAACGACCTTTGCTCTGGGGCTGGTGTAGTTCTTGTGACTCCAGAAAATCGATCGGTTTGTTATGCTTTGAAGCTCAATTTCCCGGCTACGAATAATAAAGCAGAATATGAATCATTGATTGCTGGTTTAAAGCTTATTGGAGAACTCGAGGTAAAGTCAGTTGAAATATTTTGTGACTCATAGTTGGTGGTGTACCAAGTGCGAGGAGATTATCAAGCAAGGGGACAAAAGCTTGCTTCGTACCTTGCTCTGGTTCAGGAACTATTGGCGAACTTTGAACATTATGACATTTCACATGTCTCGCGTGAACAGAACAAGGAAGCCGACTCTATGGCCAAATTCGCAAGTACTGGCGATGCACAGCAGATGGGATTAGTTCCCGTCGAAACCTTACATGCTCCGAGCATAGATGTGATGGAGGCTGATTTTGTGTTGGAAACAGAAATTGAGAAGGAGTCATGGATAACCCCATTCAAGTTATACTTGATAAACGGGACTTTGCCCGAAAGAAGAAGCGAAAGACGGTAGGTCATTCGCAAAGCCGCGCGATATGTGATGCAGGGTGGAGTAATGTATCGGAAGGGGTTCTCGGTCCCCTTATTACGGTGCATTGCCCATGATGAGACAAAGAGGGTCTTGAAGAAAGTTCATGAAGGAGAATGTGGTGACCATACTGGGGGGCAGACACTAGCAAAAAAGATCCTCCGCTACGGATACTATTGGCCAACTGTGAATCGGGATGCTGCAGACTATGTAAGAAAATGTGACGAGTGTCAAAGATACGAAAAAATCCTGAGAGCTCCACCAACGGAACTCACGCAAATGGTTAGTCCCTGGGCGTTTGCAATCTGGGGAATCGACATAATCGGTTCTTTGCCTATATCCAAAGATGGTGCAAAATACGCGATAGTTGCGGCCGACTACTTCACAAAATGGGCAGAGGCAGAGCCTTTAGCCCAATCACCTCCAAGAAGGTCATTAACTTCGTTGTACGAAACATTATATGCCGCTTTGGCCTCCCGCGAACCATCATTACAGACAACGAAACTCAATTTGAAAGTAGGGAATTCAAAGATTTCTGTTTAAAGTATGGCATTGAGAAAAAGTTCGCCGCAGTTGCCCATCCGAAGGTTAATGGACTAGTTGAAGCCATCTACAAAATAATCAAGTCCATATTGAAGAAGTGTTTGGAAAAGGTCGGAGGCAAGTGGGTAGATGAACTTCCAACAGCGCTATGGGCTTATAGAACTACCCACAAGTCCGCGACTGGCCACACTCCATTCGCATTGGCATATGGCTTAGAAGCCGTTATACCCATGGAGCTTGAAGTACCATCACATCGGGTGACACATTATGATCCTAGGACGAATCAGGATCTCTTGTTGGAATCACTAGACTTTGTTGATGAAAAACGTGAAGAAGCTGAATTAAGGGCGGCGGCATATAGGCACCGAGTCAAGCGATATTATGACGAAAAAGTCCGCCCAAGAATATTTGATGTGGGTAATCTCGTTTTGAAACGAGTTTTTTCGGTACCATCACGTATGAACCCGGACTGGGAAGGTCCATTTGTCGTAGAACGGAAGCTTGGAGAGGGAACCATCAAGCTAGCGACCGTTGATGGCATGACACTCCCCCGAGCATGGAACAGTGAACATTTGCGACATTATTATATTTAGCCTGTTTCTGTCATGTTTTAGGTGCAATTATTTCCTGTATGTTTTTATTCCATTGATTCTTAGTTTCCTTTTGAGCATGTAATCGGACGATTTAGTTTTTTTTTTCATTAATAAAGGCTTGAAGCCATCTTTTCTATGAATTACCGATGTTTCTGTGCCGCATAATCCGGTGACAAACAAATGGAGTTACATTATTTTGTCTGACGTATGAAATCGCATAAACGACTTAAATCTTCAAGTCCCCTGAACGCGGACTGGAGTACTCTAAGTCCCCGGAGTGCGGACTAGAGCATAAACGACTTAAATCTCCAAGTCCCCTGAATTCGGACTGGAGTACTCTAAGTCCCCGGAGTGCGGACTAGAGTATAAATGACTTAAATCTCCAAGTCCCCTGAACGCGGACTGGAGTACTCTAAGTCCCCGGAGTGCGGACTAAATTATAAACGACTTAAATCTCCAAGTCCCCTGAACGCGGACTGGAGTACTCTAAATCCCCGGAGTTTGGACTAGAGTATAAATGACTTAAATCTCCAAGTCCCCTGAATGCGGACTGGAGTACTCTAAGTCCCCGGAGTGCGGATTAGAGTATAAATGATTTAAATCTCCAAGTCCCCTGAATGCGGACTGGAGTACTCTAAGTCCACGGAGTGCGGACTAGAGTATAAACGAATTAAATCTCCAAGTCCCTTGAATGCGGACGGGAGTACTCTAAGTCCCCAGAGTGCGGACTAGAGTATAAACGATTTAAATCTCCAAGTTCCCTGAATGCGGACTAGAGTACTCTAAGTTCCCGGAGTGCAGACTAGAGTATAAACGACTTAAATCTCCAAGTCCCCTGAATGCGGACTGGAGTACTCTAAGTGTGACGCCCCACCTCTATACCCACGCTAGCCAAGAACACTACGGTGTAGTGCTGTCAACTAGCATGGAGAATAAGGCTGTTGAGGAGCGACCATCTATGTAATTGCTTTGTGCGAGCACCGATATGTCAGATAGGATAACATGCATTTTTATTACAGGAGGAAATCCGACATACCGATACAAACTCAAAGCTACTACACAGTGGCTATAATAGTTTAGGACAATAGATATAAAAATAACACAGATAACATAAATGCGGAATACAGATGGAACAAAAAGTCTCATATATATAATAACTGATATCAGTTACAATACATTTGACACAATACAAATGATACAACTACAATTGTCGACTCAAGAAGTTTATACAAGTACATTATCGACTAATATACATGAATACATTATCATCTTAAAACAGACACACTGACTACTACGACAAAACGAAGACCACTTCAAATGATATAAAAAGTCTTCATAGCTCTAGCAACAACCCAAAGCTAAAAATCTACAACCTGTAAATACTCGGTCTGACCCGAGTATTAAATTCAAAAGAAAATAATACCCGGGTCATTCTAATTCAAACTCAGTTATTAATACACAGAAGCAATAATAATCCAATATCAAATAGACGACGAGCACAGAAATCTCATATACGCAACTCTTCAATAAGAGAATTGGATAACGATAAAGGTAACACGTATCAGTGTTAAACAGCAAATCAGTAGATTCGAAAATCACAATGAACAGAGACAACAAAGGCAAGGCAACGGAACACAACAAGTAATACATAAAACAACTCAGAGGATCAAGTACAGTGAACCCGCATGTGTAGGGTCAACACATATACATGCACACATACAATGGTATGTATGCACGCATGTGAACCCACAAAAATAATCAAGCTACAATACACATGAACTACAAGTGAACATGTCAATCTTTGAATGGTCATACAATTATATACATACATGAATGTATGTATACAATGCAAAAGTAAACATGATAGCAAGTACACACAGGAAAGCAGTG
This sequence comes from Allium fistulosum, assembly GCA_030737815.1. Classification (NCBI taxonomy): domain Eukaryota; kingdom Viridiplantae; phylum Streptophyta; class Magnoliopsida; order Asparagales; family Amaryllidaceae; genus Allium; species Allium fistulosum. The sequence goes on along the minus strand of CM060908.1, from coordinate 74,626,393 downwards.
AAATGGGCAAAAGTATCAAGTCTGGAAAACAAGAATGCCCAGACTCAACAAAGATGTACACAGTGGCATATAAACAACACTGCAATACTACCAAAGTTCAAGTAACTAATGTCAACATTTCGAAGTCAACATCAATGCCGTGGGGATGAACGAGACTCAAGAGAAGCTACAACATGAAGCACTGCATTTCAAATGGCAGTACAACTGGAAGTGTTCTAGAGAACAATATCACAACAGATCAACATGGAAGAACTCAGAGATGGACAAGTATATCAATGCAAAGCTTCAACATACGAAACATCAACATGGATGCAGAGACTGTCACAAACAAATATGGACAGTGACACAGTGAAATGCCAACATCACAAACTACTGAGATGGCAAAGATTGGAAGATAACAAACTCACATGCAACAAGCATCAACAACAAAGAAATGCACATGTCCAGTTTCAAGTGACTCAAGTTCAACAAATTCAGAGATTAGGCAGAAGATACATGAAAATGCAGCATGGTTCAAGCTGCAGTAACTCGAAGAAATTAATCAACCCAAATCAATAGAAATGTACACAGTGACAACTACTTCAAACTCAACAATAACAAAATGCACAGAGGCATAGACAATGTCGAAGTCATTCCAACAAAAGAACAGTGCATCTCAATGCTACAAAAGATCACTCGTATGAAGATTTCAAGCAACACCAATATCTACAACAAATGCAACTGCAAGTGCACATGAACAAGGATAAGAAAACTAGAAAGAAGTTCAACAGGAATGGCATCAAGTTCAATACAACATGATGCAGCAATATTATAAATGATGAAGATCAAACTGCAGTGGCTACAGAATAACTACAGGAAATGAAATGCAAACATGTTCAGATGAACAAATATCACAAATGGGTGCAGACAGGTAGCGGTGTGCAGGATGAAGCACTGCAAAAATGCAAGTGTCCAGACAACAACAGAAAACAGTGCATGCTACTACAATGATGAACAAAGGTGACATCAGGAATAAATGCAATAACAGCTAAAGTCGAATGACCAGAGGCCGAAGTACATAGGGTCAACAACCACCAGATAAAAGAATGCCAACTTGACTAAGTCAGTGCCAACAAAAATGACAGCGACTCAATCATCTCAAATCACCAAGGCCAAAATCAAAACAATGCCGAAGTCGACGTAAAGGCAATAGCCAACACGAAACAAAAATCGAACTATCTCAGTACGAAACGAGGAAAGAATTAGATGTGAGTAAGTCTCACCTTTGCCACGGAAGTGAAGACGAAGCTGTAGCTTCAATTAAGAATCGCCAAAAGCAACCAGCAGCCGAAGCCTGAGTCATCACAAAGGAGCAATTCACGCAACAGGTAAACTCGACTCAAATTGAAGTAGCCGAAAGCATATCAGAGATAGAGAGTCGACTGTCGAAGCAATACAAAGCAATATCCACTGTAGTCGACCAACATTCAAGCGACAACTTCAATCTATCAAGAACCCTAATTTTCAGATCAAAGAACGAAGCAGTAGCTTCAAGTGGCAACAGAGAGGAGCATCAGCTCGTATTCGCCAGAGATACAAGAAAGGGAAACAAGAGGCCCCAATTCATACGAGATACAAGAGAATCGCCGAAAACCCTAAATTTTGGAGTCGCCATTTTTCTCAAGGGATCGGACTCGAATGGATGCCAATGAAAAGTGGAACAGGTATACTTCTAACAATACGGCATCAAAATGGATGGCCGAGATTCAAATTTGCAAGCCCGAATACACTTGACCAATTTTTAAAAGAATTCCAACAGCTTTAAAAATTTCCAAACAGCGATTAACCAGGAAAAGAAATCGTCAAAAGACGATAGTTAATCGGTACAAAATACCGGGTTGTTACAGACTCCCCTCCTTAAAGAAATTGCGTCCTCGCAATCCTAAGGGATAAGTGGGAAAAAGGTAACAACCATAAGAACATAACAATGTCGAATGCATAAGCAAAGCAAAGGTCAACAGGGAAGTATAGGAATGATGGAAGTATCAGATATAGAATCAAAAGTTCGACTGATTCAAATCAAAAGAATCAACATCGTGGGGGTCAAGGAATCAAAATCAAACGACTATATAAACAACCCCAAACATCATCATTGACTAACAAAAGAAAGAACAATCGAGTTCCAGCAATTGAAAGAAAAGGAATCAGAGCAGAAATCACATACTGAGCACGAATTGAATGTGAGTAAACCAAATTACTCACCTGAATCGCCAGAGAAAAAGACGAAGCTCAAATCTCACAATCGCAAATATTCAATCATAAAAAATGATAATCGAATTTTCAAATCGTAAATAGGTTTAACTATCAAAAATGATAATCAAATTTCACAAATATCTGATTATCAAAAACGATAATCAGAAACACAAACATTCGATTAATCAAATTGAAAAATATTTAATTATCTCAAACGATAATCAAATTTCACAAATATCTGATTATCAAAACGATAATCAGAAGACAAATCAAATGTCTAATTATCTCAAACGATAATCAGAAAACAAATCAAATGTCTAATTATCTCAAACGATAATCAGAAACACAAATATTTAATTATCACAAATGATAATCAAATCTCACAAATATCTGATTATCAAAAACGATAATCAGAAATCAGAAATATCCGATTATCAAAAACGAAATCAGGAACACAAACATCTGATTATCAAAAACGATAATCAAAAGTCATAAATATTCAATTAACGAGTCCGGAATTAACCGAAGTAGTAAAAGTATGGTTCCATACTCCTTACTTTTGCTAAATTGTTTAATCTCTTTATCGTTTCCTTGAAAGTGCAGAATTGTGTGTTTTAAAAATAACATTTCACATTCTCAAACGGACAAGTCCGGAATTAAGCGAATCAGTAAAAGAAAGGGGTCATAGTCCTCGATTTTTCTGAAACGTTTAAATCGCTTCCTCGTTCTTTTGAAAATGTAAACTGTAAAAATTTTGAAAACAATTTTAATTTATATTTTTGAAACAACTTTTAAAAATAAAGAATTTTGAAAACACGTGATTAAATTAGCAATATCAGTAGCAACTTAGATAAGGAAATTGCACTTCTCAAAGTACAGTAAAACGGACAACAAATTCAGCATTGCGGGAGAACCGCTTGTAAATCCATTTTAAAATTGACGGTTACTGAAGTTAACACGTCAAAATTTCATCAAAATAACTGGCATCAAAGTATAATACCAATGAATTTTCATTCATAAAAAAAAATGTTCACAAGAATCTTCTCAAAGATAGAAAGGGATATCATACCATAAACTTGTATTCATAACAAGTCAATAACACATGAATTCACCAATGCACAAAAACGGATATCATATCACTGAAAATCATGAAAATTGGTGAAGCACAAAATTCCAGAAATCATCATAAGAAATCCAGAAATCACAAGAAGGGGGGAAGGCCTATCACAAGATGGGAGTATGGAAACTCCAAAACACCGGTATCACAAGACGAGACGCTATCTCATGGTGGCTAACCATTAAAGTTTCACACAGGAATGGTCCGAAGACCGTGGGTCGCTATCCCACATGTGTGAGTCGGAATCACACAGATTGAGGTCTAGGCTAACCAAAAAGCAAAAAGGTATGTGTGAGTGGAATCACACAAGTGGTGTCTAGCCTAACCTCGCAAACAAAAAGATATGTGTGAGTGGAATCACACAAATTAAGGTCTAGACTAACCAAAAAGCAAAAAGGTATGTGTGAATGGAATCACACAAGTGGTGTCTAGTCTAACCTTGCAAACAAAAGGATATGAGTGAGTCGGAATCACACTACTGCGGTCTAGACTAACCTTGCGGACAAAGAGATATGTGTGAGTCGGAATCACACCACTGCGGTCTAGTCTAACCTTGCAAACAAAAAGATATGTGTGAGTCGGAATCACACTACTGCGGTCTAGACTAACCTTGCAAACAAAAAGATATGTGTGAGTCGGAATCACACTACTGCGGTCTAGACTAACCTTGCGGACAAAGAGATATGTGTGAGTCGGAATCACACTACTGCGGTCTAGTCTAACCTTGCAAACAAAAAGATATGTGTGAGTCGGAACTACTGCGGTCTAGTCTAACCTTGCAAACAAAAAGATATGTGTGAGTCGTAATCACACTACTGCGGTCTAGTCTAACCTTGCAAACAAAAAGATATGTGTGAGTCGGAATCACACTACTGCGGTCTAGACTAACCTTGCGGACAAAGAGACATGTGTGAGTCGGAATCACACCACTGCGGTCTAGACTAATTCATAAAATGATCGTCATGATCAACGAGAAGTGTCAATTACACTAAGCTAGTAAATATAAAAGTTTAGCTTCATGTCCCATAACCACTTGCTTAACTTAAATATTTACGAACAAACTGTAAATCTACACTAGAAAATTGTCACAAAAGGTTCAATCGAACAAGTCCAGGGGTTAACCGACGAAGTAAATGCAAGCGTTTCATACCACTTGTTTTACTAGGCCGTTTAATTCAATTTCTCATACGAGTGAAATAAAGGCTTGTATATACTAATAGATTGGAAAACGGTTTAAGAAAAATAGCTTTGTAGTAAAATAGTTTTGAAATCGTTTGGAGAAAAAGGATTTTAATATTTACTACTAGTATAGAAAACCTTTATATTTTTAAAGTGACAAATCACAAAAATGACTGTAGAAACAATCAATCACAAGAATTCACATACAAAGATGTGAATAGAATCCAAAGAAATCAATACTGAATCCATCAGAAAGTATGTTCACAAAAATCCCGAAGAAAATGTCATCAAAGTTGCTAATCAATGATAGCAACAAATCGGGGAAATAATCAAGAATCGATTAAATTTGGAAACCAAGTCAATTCACAAAATTTCACATTCGAAGACGTGAATAAAATCCAAAGAATTCGATTCCAAATTCATTAAAGTAGGAATACCCAAAAATTCCAGAAATAGAAGCTATCAAAATCGACAAAGGTGATAACAACTAATTAGAAAAGAAGAATCGATTATCAACTGGAAAAACAAAGCAAAACGAGCAGAAATGCATAAATGACTTCAACAAAAGTAAGAATCAAGTCACTGTCGAACACAAAATGAATCAATATCATCATCAAAGAATCCAACGGCAAACAAAATCAGAGTCTTGAAAATCAAGAAATTAGCAATTTCTCAAAAACAAAGTGACTGAAGTCGAAGGGAAATCCAGATGAGGAAAACATAAAATATCAAGTTCAAAATCGCTGAGATTCAAACTAGATGTGAATGAGAAATCAAAATCACTCAATTTGCAACTGGTCCAGCTATTTTTCATCACAGATAACAGGTACACAATGACACTCATAGCATAGAACAAAAGTGGAACAAAGTCCAAAAGTCAAAATGGCTTTAATTTGCCAAATTAAAACAAAATCAACATCGGCTAAATCAATTCAAAGCCGAAAACACAAGAATAAGCGTTAGGAATTCATACCTAGCAGTCAAAAATAATCATATGTAAAGATGAGAGACAAAACATCGACAAATAGTTGTAACACATGCTCCATCTAAGTTATGTTTTATAATTGTGCTAAACCCCAGGCTCTGATACCAAGCTGTGACGCCCCACCTCTATACCCACGCTAGCCAAGAACACTACGGTGTAGTGCTGTCAACTAGCACGGAGAATAAGGCTGTTGAGGAGCGACCATCTATGTAATTGCTTTGTGCGAGCACCGATATGTCAGATAGGATAACATGCATTTTTATTACAGGAGGAAATCCGACATACCGATACAAACTCAAAGCTACTACACAGTGGCTATAATAGTTTAGGACAATAGATATAAAAATAACACAAATAACATAAATGCGGAATACAGATGGAACGAAAAGTCTCATATATATAATAACTGATATCAGTTACAATACATTTGACACAATACAAATGATACAACTACAATTGTTGACTCAAGAAGTTATATATACAAGTACATTATCGACTAATATACATGAATACATTATCATCTTAAAACAGACACACTGACTACTACGACAAAACGAAGACCACTTCAAATGATATAAAAAGTCTTCATAGCTCTAGCAGCAACCCAAAGCTAAAAATCTACAACCTGTAAATACTCGGTCTGACCCGAGTATTAAATTCAAAAGAAAATAATACCCGGGTCAGTCTAATTCAAACTCAGTTATTAATACACAGAAGCAATAATAATCCAATGTCAAATAGACGACGAGCACAGAAATCTCATATACCCAACTCTTCAATAAGAGAATTGGATAACGATAAAGGTAACACGTATCAGTGTTAAACAACAAATCAGTAGATTCGAAAATCACAATGAACAGAGACAACAAAGGCAAGGCAACGGAACACAACAAGTAATACATAAAACAACTCAGAGGATCAAGTACAGTGAACCCGCATGTGTAGGGTCAACACATATACATGCACACATACAATGGTATGTATGCACGCATGTGAACCCACAAAAATAATCAAGCTACAATACACATGAACTACAAGTGAACATGTCAATCTTTGAATGGTCATACAATTATATACATACATGAATGTATGTATACAATGCAAAAGTAAACATGATAGCAAGTACACACAGGAAAGCAGTGAAATGGGCAAAAGTATCAAGTCTGGAAAACAAGAATGCCCAGACTCAACAAAGATGTACACAGTGGCATATAAACAACACTGCAATACTACCAAAGTTCAAGTAACTAATGTCAACATTTCGAAGTCAACATCAATGTCGTGGGGATGAACGAGACTCAAGAGAAGCTACAACATGAAGCACTGCATTTCAAATGGCAGTACAACTGGAAGTGATCTAGAGAACAATATCACAACAGATCAACATGGAAGAACTCAGAGATGGACAAGTATATCAATGCAAAGCTTCAACATACGAAACATCAACATGGATGCAGAGACTGTCACAAACAAATATGGACAGTGACACAGTGAAATGCCAACATCACAAACTACTGAGATGGCAAATATTGGAAGATAACAAACTCACATGCAACAAGCATCAACAACAAAGAAATGCACATGTCCAGTTTCAAGTGACTCAAGTTCAACAAATTCAGAGATTAGGCAGAAGATACATGAAAATGCAGCATGGTTCAAGCTGCAGTGACTCGAAGAAATTAATCAACCCGAATCAATGGAAATGTACACAGTGACAACTACTTCAAACTCAACAATAACAAAATGCACAGAGGCATAGACAATGTCGAAGTCATTCCAACAAAAGAACAGTGCATCTCAATGCTACAAAAGATCACTCGTATGAAGATTTCAAGAAACACCAATATCTACAACAAATGCAACTGCAAGTGCACATGAACAAGGATAAGAAAACTGGAAAGAAGTTCAAAAGGAATGGTATCAAGTTCAATACAACATGATGTAGCAATATTATAAATGGTGAAGATCAAACTGCAGTGGCTACAGAATAACTACAGGAAATGAAATGCAAACATGTTTAGATGAACAAATATCACAAATGGGGGCATACAGGTAGCGGTGTGCAGGATGAAGCACTGCAAAAATGCAAGTGTCCAGACAACAACAGAAAACAGTGCATGCTACTACAATGATGAACAGAGGTGACAACAGGAATAAATGCAATAACAGCTAAAGTCGAATGACCAGAGGCCGAAGTACATAGGGTCAACAACCACCAGATAAAAGAATGCCAACTTGACTAAGTCAGTGCCAACAAAAATGACAGCGACTCAATCATCTCAAATCACCAAGGCCAAAATCAAAACAATGCCGAAGTCGACATAAAGGCAATAGCCAACACGAAACAAAAATCGAACTACCTCAGTACGAAACGAGGAAAGAATTAGATGTTAGTAAGTCTCACCTTTGCCACGGAAGTGAAGACGAAGCTGTAGCTTCAATTAAGAATCGCCAAAAGCAACTAGTAGCCGAAGCCTGAGTCATCACAAAGGAGCAATTCACGCAACAGGTAAACTCGACTCAAATTGAAGTAGCCGAAAGCATATCAGAGATAGAGAGTCGACTGTCGAAGCAATACAAAGCAATATCCACTGTAGTCGACCAACATTCAAGCGGCAACTTCAATCTATCAAGAACCCTAATTTTCAGATCAAAGAACGAAGCAGAAGCTTCAAGTGGCAACAGAGAGGAGCATCAGCTCGTATTCGCCAGAGATATAAGAAAGGGAAACAAGAGGCCGCAATTCATACGAGATACAAGAGAATCGCCAAAAACCCTAAATTTTGGAGTCGCCATTTTTCTCAAGGGATCGGACTCGAATGGATGCCAATGAAAAGTGGAACGGGTATACTTCTAACAATACGGCATCAAAATGGATGGCCGAGATTCAAATTTGCAAACTCCGAATACACTTAACCAATTTTTAAAAGAATTCCAACAGCTTTAAAAATTTCCAAACAGCGATTAACCAGGAAAAGAAATCGTCAAAAGACGATAGTTAATCGGTACAAAATACCAGGTTGTTACACTAAGTCTTCGGAGTGCAGACTAGAGTATAAACGACTTAAATCTCCAAGTCCCCTGAACGCGGACTGGAGTAGTCTAAGTCCCCGGGTGCGGACTAGAGTATAAACGACTTAAATCTCCAAGTCCCCTGAATGCGGACTGGAGTACTCTAAGTCCCCGGAGTGCGGACTAGAGTATAAACAACTTAAATCTCCAAGTCCACTGAATGCGCACTGGAGTACTCTAAGTCCCCAAAGCGCGGATTAAAAAATATTCTAAGTACCAAAAATGTGAAACAAGAGATGTACGATTCTAAAGAATCTCCAAGCCATGTGAAAATGGATTGGAAGTTCGTGTGACTCACGAGAACTTGAGTTTTGACCACAGTTATATAGAAAGCTAAAAAACAGGAGTTATTTAAAAGACGAAGAAACTAAACTTTATTCATTGATCCAAAATGGGGTTGTACAACCACTCCTCCAAAACCCGGAGTCAAAAGTCTGCCTACATTGACTATGAAGATAAATAAATGAAAGTAATTACATGATCTAAGTTAAACCTCGTTGAACGAGTGTAGTGGCTACTTCTTCGATTTCTTTTGTTTCTTTTCCTCCTTTGTTTCCTCGGACGACCCCTCCCCACAAGCTTTCTCTTGGACGTTTTTCTCGCTAAGGAAGCGGTGTCAGGAGTGGGAGGAGGAACATCCAATGGTTTGGATTTGCCAGGAAGGATGACTTTCAGAGGCCTGTTCAGCGGGTCATCAAGTTCTACTACTTGAGACTCGATCTTGACTTCAACTTTCTTCTTTTTCTCTTCCTCAAGTTGTTCCTTCATGCTCAATTTAGAATTATGTTCTGAGGCGCCCGTAATTTCAATTTCATAACTCCATTCGATGGGGGACGAAGTTTCAGACTTATCATCGTCAAGCGCCCTAATCACCTGAGCATCAGGACCGGGAGTTACTCCCGCGTGAGTAGCATCGCTCGTTTTCCCCATCTCCTCCTTGGCGTCATCGCTCCTTGGAGTCAGTTCAAGATCAGAGCGGCCTGCATAAAAACGCAAAGGACGAACGTTAGAATCAATAACCTCTCGTCGAAAGCGACAGATCTTTGAACTTCAAGAAGAAGAGTTTTATACCGGTTTCTTGCTGGCTTTCAACCGTCCGAGGAGTCTCACCCTCTAGAATGGGGGATAGCACATGAATGTCGAGGCTAGGATCTTCCGGATCGTAACCAACGTGTTGCTCGAATGGATCAAGTGCTGGTCGATCGGCCGATTGAGTAGAAGGAGGAGCCGCAGCCTCGGTTCCTGACGGACCAACTATGTCATTTTTCTCCTTTGATGGAGAGGAGCCTTTACCAAAGAGGGCCATTGCTGCAGACAAGTCTAAAGGCTCGTTCCCCCTAAGAAATTCTTGCACTAAAGCATCTTCATCGACCTCCTCGACACTCGATTCCACCTTTCTAATCTTTATTAAAGTTTCTCATGCCTCGGCTAGAGATTCGAGATAGCCCTCGCCAAGAAAAGTCAAGTCCCGATGCATGAGAACACTGGCGTTGTATTCAGCTATCAGCGGGTCGAACATGCACTTGATCTCCTCTCTGTCGGCCTCTGTAGCCGCCTCAAGGCGAGAGTCAATCTCCGTAGATGCTATTCTTTTGCCCTCTTCACGGGCTTCAGCCTTCACCATCCTGACCTTAGAAAGCTCATCGTCGAGCTTTGCCTTCAAGAGTCGTGTAGCAACAATCTCGTTGCAGTATCATTGGGACTCCTCTTGAGCAGCTACCTTCTCTTCCTTCTCCTTAGTGAATAGCTCTTTCAACTCTTTGACCTGCAGGGCGAGTGCATCCCTTTCTTTCTGAATAGAGTCTTTTTTAAAAGCTAGGGCCCCACAGCGTTGGACCGCTTCGTCAAGTTCCTTTTTATGAGTCACCTCTAGACGAGTGACGGCCTCCGCAGTATCCTTAGCGCTCTGCTCGGCAGCTTCGAGTTGGGATTTGTACGAAGAGAGCTCTTCATCTTGATTTTTAATAATATCTTTATCAAAAATAGGTTCAAGCTTCAGGCGGTCGATTTCCTGTTGACGCTCCACGGAGACTTCTGAGACTTTTTCAACTAGGTGGACAAATGCGTCATGTTGAATATAAACGTCATTGCTGCAAGCGATGGCACACTGCTTAACATGTCCCGGAATGTGATGGATTGCTGGAAAGAACTTTAGACAATCAAAGCAGATTTTGGGAAATTCAACTTTAAGCACGGCCAACTTCTCCGATATCGTCAGGTCCGCTGCAGGAATAGGGGGAGGTGGCTTTGAAAGTTCCGTTCTCTTACGATGTTCCCGAGACTGCCGTGTGCTAGATGAGCCAGAATGTTGGTCACGGGGAACATCAGGTTGAGACCCCTTCAGCAAAGACTTCTCTCTACCTTGTTCTATTTGAGAAGGAAGATCGCGGGAGTATGAAGACTGGCTGTGTGATTTCTTTCGATAAGTCGACTCTCGGGGACGGTTGTCTCGGTCTCCAGAGTCGTCTCTGTCCCGGCGCTTGCCGGTGCCCGAATCCCGGCCAGAATGATGAAAAATTGATGAGCAGTGAAGACGATCGAATCCATGGGAGTGTCCCATGTCACCTGCATAGAATGAGAATAACGACAAGTTAGAAAAGATCGGGGTGATGGCAAAGATTGAAGTGTAGGGTGAAGTGCACGTGTCCATGTGTGCCCTAGTGTCCCCCCCCCGACGAACCAGTTTATTTATCTTTACTAATAGGAGTTTTTTCTCCCCGGACGTGGGCTTGATCGCCTGCATTGCTTCTGGCGGGCGAATGAAGCTTAAGCGCTTCTGAGTCGTCGATGCCATAATTGAGCAGATTGTCAGGGATGGTGAGATTCGATAGACCTTTCAGTGAACTTTCTAAAGGTTGGGGGGAAGGTTCTCTCTCCTCTGGAATAAGGGTAACTTTAGAAGTTCCGCCCACTTTCTTCCTCCTCAACTTATAGGTCAATTTCTTTTCTCCCTTGGAAGGGGATGATGACGTTTCAATGTCATGGACTTCGACCGTCGGGTCCTGGGTGGGATTAACATTTTCACCCAGTACTTCGGGCGTGTTGCCTTCTCTAATTTCTCCCTCTTCTGGCGTGTCAGGGGCGTTACGTGTTGAAGGCCCAGCCTGCCTTTTTCCCTTGCCTGAGGCAGGTCTGGATAGAGTGACACCTTGGGGAAGGTTTATTTGGCAACCTTCCGCCAGCAGCCCGAGTCTCGCAAGTGACTCATTTGAAATGAGAGATTTGATGTTTCGATCTTCTGCGGGGAGAGCTCGGATAGTTGTCACCGCTTCAGAGTATCCGGAGCCTTCGGGACATGGATTGATACCTGAAAAAGTGGATAAAGAGTAAAAAAAGATGCAGATTCCGCCAAATTCAAGTGTTGATCTAGAAAACGAACTTACTCCCTTCCACCCATCTCCTAGCGAAACCGAAAGGACAATGAACGTAGAACCACTCTTGCTTATACTGGGCAAATTTGCTCCATGCCCCAGTCAGGATTTGGCATTTATTATATGGCTCCAGAAATATGAAAGATGGGCTATCCGATCGTCTCCTGAAGCGATAAATATAACGGATATCGCCTGGAGACGGAAGCCTGAAGATGACGCTCATAAAGAGGATGCAAGTGCCATATAAGAAACATGGCTGTTCGGAGGCAGTTGTGAAGAAGCGATCTCAATATATTGCAATAAGTCGCGAAGGAAGGAGTTGAAGGGTGGAACGTTGCCAACCCAGCACATGAACTTATTGCAGGCTGTATAATCGGCTGGGGGCAAATGCGGACGATCATTCCCCGAAGGAACTAACACGTTGTCGAAAGGGATTCCGTGGATAGAGCATATCCGACGGAGTGTACTTTCGTTAATCTTTGAGGCCTGTGAATCGGCTGGGTCGTCTAAGAAAATAGCTGCCTCCAGAGCGTCAGGAGCCAAGTCGACGGATGTTATCGCAGCACTCGATAAGTTTTGAGCAGGGGTAGTTGACAGATTCGAAGTATTTACAACTTCTTGTCGAGAGGATGGCCCAGGTCTGTTTGAGATTGTAGCAGAGCTAGATTTTCTAGACATCTCTAATGAAGATCGAATCCAACAGAGCACCTGTTTAAACTATACATGGAAAATAATCAGCATTAGACTTAACAACATGGATATTCCCCCACCCGTGTGGTGTGTGAACCAGTGCGATCATTCAAATATAAGTGTTGAGAAATTAAAAGTCGCAAAGTTGATGATATAAAGTTGAACTTTGAACTGTCATCTTCGAAGACCGTCATCGCTGACCGTCTCCGAAAACCTGCCCTATAACGTTTTTCAATTTTGGACTCGGACATTGGTACTATATGTTAAAGGCTATTATCCGTTTTATCGATTTAAATTCAAACTTATACTTGTCGAAACCGGGGAGTCATCAGTCCGGATTAGTTCGATATGCTGGTTTGCTTAAGTCCTTGTCCTTGTTTTTTGTCATATGAAAAGGCGTGGGAAATAAGTGAGTTCAACAAGGGTTATGTTCAAGTTGGAACGATTTCGACTGTCGTTATCTATTCATCAAAGGTCAATACCGAGCGACACTTGAAACACACGGCCTAAATGCCGTTCGGCCTAAAAGCCGCTCGACCTAAATGCCGCTCGGCCTAAATGTCGTTCGGCCTAAATGCCGCTCGGCATAACTGCCGTTCGACCTAAATGCCGTTCGACCTAAATGCCGTCCGGCCTAATTTCATTACTCGGCACCATCAACCAAGTACAACTCCACTCCTGCACATCTCTCCATCGTTCGGCATACGAAATTCATGCCGAGCCACAGCCATACATTCTCCTCCAACCCATTTCTTCGAATAAACTAGATACCCTCCTGGTTGGCCAGTCGATCACCACTCCAATTCACACGCCACCTTCGACTGACCATCTCAACCCTCGTCGATTCCTACAAAGCCGACACCATCTTCCATCTTCCAGTCCATCTAATCCTGAGGCTCTCTTAAATTATGTGCGCGTATTCATGGGTTAGAGGAAGGCCGTAAATACAAGAGTTGTTCAAAATCCCTAATTGTAGAGAGTCGAGCAAGTGAAGGGATCATACCTAGTAGAGGGGGACGAAGTCCAATGGGGTGCTCGATTTAGAAGTGGGATCTTCTCAGATTTGTGGTTGAGAGCAGTCAAGAAGTAACGTGTAGGATTCAGGAGACAGAAAGGAGGTTAGGGTGTTGGCAAAAGTACGGAAGGAGGTAAGCTCGTAAGAATATTAGAACGGAGGTAAAAGGTAAAAAGGGAAGAAGGAGAGAAGTACCGACTTTTATAGTAGGAAGGAAAGAAGGTGAAGGGATAGTGACCGGTAGAACCGGTCAAGGCACAATGTCATTCGGCATCTATGTGTCGTTCGGCATCCATGTGTCATTCGACATCCAATCTCTTTCGGCATCCATATGTCGTTCGGCATCCAATGCCTCGCTCGGCATTCAGGAAAACGCTATCGAAAAGACAGAACGAGGGCTTAAAGGAAAGCACGGAGGACTCGTAATTCAAAGCGCATCACGTTCGACCACCTGATGCACTTTGGGGGGGCAAGTGTTACCTAGAGGTTTGACCAGGCAACTAGGTCGATCGGCATTCAAGCTCGTTCAGCGTTCAAAGGTCGACCGGCATTCAGCCTCGTCTGGCGTTCAAAGGTCGACCGACATTCAGCCTCGTTCGGCATTCAGAGGTCGACCGGCATCGAATGCTCGTTCGGCATTCAGAGGTCGTCCGTCATTCAGCCTTGTTCAGCATTCAGAGGTCGACCGACATCGAATGCTCGTTCGGCATTCAGAGGTCGTTCGTCATTCAGCCTCGACCGGCATTCAGCCTCATTCGACGTTCAAAGGTCGACCGACATCGGAAGCCTCGTTCGGCATTCAGAGGTCGTTCGTCATTCAGAGGTCGTTCGTCATTCAGCCTACGCGTCTCACTAATACACTGCCTCATTCGGTTAGGAGACCTCGTTCGGCACTATAGCCTCGTTCGGCATTCTAGCCTTGTTCAGCCTACACACTTAGCGCAACGCACTGCTTCGTTCGACATAGGAGCCTCGACCGGCTTGAACATGTGGCTCGGCCTTTGCCGTTTGGCATTTACGGCTCGGCACGTAGAAGTCACTCACCATGGGCCGAGGTATCTCACTCATAGGCCCAAGAGGGAAGTCCAACCCATCTTCGTCTATAAATAGAGGGGCAGGGGCGCAGTGAAATGGACCCTTTTTTCGAGAACACTGGGGAGACTTTGCCGCTTTCAAGACTCATCCTTTTTACTTAACAATTGCATTCAAGTAATTGTTGTACGGATTGTATCTGTAATCGATTATCAAGTAAAGCAATAAAGATTAACTTCAAAGTGGACGTAGGCAATTACGCTGAACCACTATAAATCTGGTGTTCTTATTTTCCGCATCTAATTTAGCATATTGCTCTCTATTCAAATTTACTTTCTTCATTTATCTCTCTACACAATCTTTCTCAATGAGGTTAGTAACCAATTTTGGTGCTAACACTCCTTTTTGTTCTTCATCTTCTTTTGTGTTTCTAAAACCAAAAAAAAGAAAAAAAAGGAGAAGAAAAATTGTTTTGTTTGTCTTTGTTTTCATTTGACCTTTGTTTGTTTCTAAAAAAAGTTGCTTTCTTTTACTTTTTTTTTGTTTTATCCTTTATAAAAAATTAGTTTGTTTTGTTCTTGTTCAATTCTACTCTTTAAAAAAAAGAGGAAAAAAACAAGTTTCAATTTGTTTTGTTTTCACTTGTTTTGTTTTGTTTTAGTTTCTTCTTTTATATATATAAAAAAACTAGTAGGAATTAGCCACAAGGGCCTCTTTAGCAAGTGAAATTAATTTTTAGGACACACAAGTAAAATAATTACTTTTAAGGACAATACACAAAATAATTAGTTTCTAGGGCCAAAAACCTATTAAATTATGTCCCTGAAAGTAATTGGACAGTTGACTTTGTCCTTGAAAGTAATTATTCTGCTGACTTTGGCCTTGAAAGTAATTATTTCAGATGTGTGTCCTAGAAATTAATTATACTCCAAAGTTTGTCCTTCTGGTGAAATGCCCCAATAAACTATATATATCTTGTTTTTTGTTTCAAGTTGCAAAAGCATAAATTCAAAAAGGAATTGCCACTAAGAATTGCTCGTTTGACAAAATAAACGGCTTGCTAAAAAAAATTTGCCGCTTTAAAATAATTTGCTAATAATTCTACACGCTCTGGTATCGTATTCTCATCCCTTGTTTTTATTTGCTTTACATTATTGGTTGTTTGCATTTTTAAAAAAATTCAAAAAAACAAAAACAAATTTCATTCGTAGTTGCACCGTTAACTCACGTTTAATTTCTGTTTTGCATTCATACCATCTTATTTTCTTTTTAAGGGCAATACCCAAATCCACATAAGGTGGGGGATTTCATCACCCCTTACTTGGCCCACAATCAAATTTCATTCTAGAATTTGATTAATAATAATGATTAGACATCGAACTTAAGGGTGTCACGAGCTTAACTAGGGCTTAATTGTATCTTGACAGTTGTCTTCTTTTAACAATTTTATTTCTTGGTGTCTTGGCTACGATAGAGCAATAATCATTTATAAATATTATGGTGACTCGTAAATATTATAGTGGTTGTTTCTCTGAAGGTACTTAAACCTTCGGTTGCATTGCTACAGCGATTCGTAGTGCAATGATAAATCATGTCTGTTACTTGGCTAAGAAATATTTTATTGAATTAAGATAAAGTATGATTATACAATTTTGGGTTAGGAGCTTTAAAAAATTTAATTAAGTCCTTGCATTCATTTAGTTGCATTAGTTCATACATATTTCAAAAAAAAATTCAAAACCAAAAACAATTTTTTTAAAATTTTTTTTAACTTAGTTTTTTTAAATCTTTTCCTTTGAAATTTTTCAATCAAAATCAAAAATCCAAAAAAAAGATATAATTTTTAAGTTAGTTTTCTTAAAAAAGCAAAAATCCATAAAAACTAATAATAATCTTTTCAAATAAAATTTGAAAAATCCAAAAAACAAAACAAAAATCAAATTTCCCTTTGAAAAATAAATTCCTTTTGGAAAATATTATTCCTTTATAAAAAAACATTTTGAAAATGTATGAATTTCCCTACTCACAAGAATTTTACAATAGTTGTGAAAATCAATATAATCCATATAATTTCACATCAAATTTTTGTGGATGTTTTAATGACAACTATTATACAAACAATTCGAATTTTGAACAAAAATTTCAAAATTATGACCAACCCTCAAATTTTGAAAATAGCATTGAGACGATTTCGACTTTACTTGAACTCTTGACACACAAAAATCAAATGATAAATGATTTGTAATTCATATTTGTGCAATAACTCAAACCAAGGATTTCAAAATAATCAAAATTTGAATTCACTTCAAAATTAAAATGATTTCAATTATAACTCATGCCAATACAATTTCGAACTCCAAAATGAATTTCAAAGTCAAAATGGAAATGTGAACCACTTTTAAATGATTTTGGCAATGAGAATAATTTCAATTATAGTGCATGAACAATTTTTGCTCTCAACAATTTCAAACTAAAAATCCTCAAATTAATAATTATAAATTTGATTTTTTTGAGCAAATGGAAGAAATTCACAAAGATCACATGGATTTGTTGTTTGAAACATAAATAAAACATCGTGAAAAACAAAATCAAATCCCATCATGTGATGGGTCAAGTGATAATCAACCTTTTACCAAATTTGAAGATTTTCAAATAACAACTTTTGAAATTGAAAACGAAAATTTTAATGAAGTTGTTGTAAATGTGGTAATTGAGTTGGATTTCAATTCTTTTGAGAGTGTGGAACCAAATTTAAAATCTGATCTTCCTTTTTCCGATTTTGAAAAATTGAATACAATAACTTTGGATCTTGGACATGACATATGCAATAAAGTTGTGAATAATTCAACTAAGGAAGGCGAATTTTGTGAACACAAATTCTTTGGACTTTTCGAAAATGAGTTGTTGAATTCTGAAGGGGAAGATTTAAATTACCATTTCGATTTTGAAATCAATAATTCTAAAGAAGTTTTCAATGATAAGTTTGAATTTCAAATTGGTGAAAATAAACTTGAACTTCAATCAATACTTTTATCAGCCTAAAAAATCATCGAAAATAAAACAGCTCACACGATTTTTAATAAAACGATATTCGTTTTTCCAAATCAACATTCAACTTCAAAATCTTTTATGGTTTGGTTTTATGTGCTTAAGTTGTGTCTCTCATACTTGACGAGACAAATGAATTGGTCTTCGAAAGACCGTTTCATTTACTCTTTAACAGTATATTTTCTGATATCGTGTAAATAATAATCCTTTCATTTTCATGTAAATATAGGTCATATTTTTATTTTTATTTCATTTTTCTCCTTTCACTTGGGTTGAATGTGGGGACACAGTCAAAATCAAGTGTGGGGGGAGCCTCATCTTCTTTTTGATTTTTCATGGTTTATTTTTTGCATTTTCTTTCCAAAACTCAAAAATTTTAAAAAGCAAAAAAACAAAAGAAATCCCAATAACAAATTTTCTTTTTAAATTACTTTTGAAGAAACACTATAGGATAAATATATGGTTTGGTTATTAAATTGAAATTTTTGAAATTTTTTTTTTGAAAATGGGTAAACTTTATTACTCAGCCCAAACGAACACTGGTCGGCCCGACCCAAACATACAATATAAGTTCACCTTGAAAACACATATATCAATGCAACTGATAAATAATAAATAAAAGAAAACTGCTTCATCTTCCATCAAAGCTATCACGGAGGAATTCATGGCCTCAACATCTAAATCTCAGTATTTCTTACTTCTAGTCCCAGCTTCTTCAATGCCTCTGATTCAGCATTTGATAGATCTGTAATTTTCCCAACTCTTTTCATAATAATTCGAGCATCTCTTTTAATTAACTCATTAATTTGCTGACCATTTTTCCAATTGTTCTGAAAAATGCGTCTGTTTCTTTCTCTCCAAACATGCCAAACTGTGGTAGTCAACAGAATGGAAGCCATTTTCTCTATCAAGCTTTTGGATTTCCAACTTCGGGACAGTTAATTTGCAATGTCACTGATACAGTAATCTTGATAATTACAATTAATTACAGATTTTTGATTGTCCCATATTAGTCTTGTGAATGGGCAGTGAAAAAATAAATGATTATGATTTTCTTCCTCCTTCTTACACAAAACACAGATCGATTCTTGTAGAATCCCCCACTTTTTGAGCCTATCCTTTGTAGGAAGTCTATTTAGGAGAGCTTTATAGGTAGTTTGCGACATTTTTGGTGTGCTTGTCTATTCCATACAATTTGTGCCCATTCAATTTCATTGTTTCTCTCCCTCAGATGATCCCAGGCTGTTTTCAAACTAAAATCTTTATTAGTAGGTTGCCAGGTCCAAGTGTCTGATGCGTTATTACATAATGTAATACTTATTATTTCCTGATTGATTTGGGTAGCTGGAGAATCAGGGGGGAAGTACCAGGCCTCTCCTTGAATAATTATCTCTAACATAAAATCTCTACCCCCATAAGCATTGTAACTGTCCCATCCTAGCTTGTTTATAACACTTTCATTATTTGTCTTAACAAAAATAAAAATAAAGTTTGATTACGAGAAACTATGATTTATCTATTATGTAAGAAGGTTCATAGGTGATAATTATGAAGTATATCCTAATTGAAATCTTTGTTTAAAAAAGTGGTTAATTTAAAGTAAAGGCTATAACATTTTTGATCTTCTAAGTTAAATGGTGGTAAGATGAGTTTGCAAAACTCTCTCTTAAAAAAACAAATAATAATAATAAAAAAGCATAAATTCTTTTTTGGTTTTTGTAAATAAGGAACACCTAGAGTCATGCATTCACACGCAAGTGTGTACACTCGCCATGCTCTGTACCCTTCTCACGTAAGCCCAAAAGGCAGTGCATGATTGGTGTATCTGGCCTCAGTTTATCTGAGTTAGGTGTATGTATAAAAAAATTTATTTATTAACAATGCCTACAGTCAATAGGTGTACACACTTGTTGTGTGTTCACTCGCCATGCTCCGTATTCCCATCACGGAAGCCCGAAAGGCAGTGTATGGGTGATATATCTGGCCTCAGTTTTCTAGGTTAGGCATAAGTAAATACTGTTAATACTTAATATCAATAAAATTTTCAAAAATAGAGAGAGTAAGCAACTGAAATTCGAGCACTATTTTCACTTATTTGATTCGATTTGTTATTCAAAAGAAATAGAATTACCACTTTGAAAAACATTGATAATCAGCTAAGGATTCATCTCATAGTTGCACTATGTTATCAACTGAAGAAACTAGCCAAACTAGAGTCTGATTGTGATGATAACTTAATTTTTTGTTGAAAATGTTGACAAGTAAATGGACTTAAATTTCTTGATAATGACCAGAACTTATGTTTTACTTATTCGTGTTAATTTAAAAGTAAATTCTTCATTTGTAAATCTTTCAAAAACTTGCATTCATCTCTTTGCAAATAATCTTGCATTTTTTATGTTGCATTCGGATTTTGGGGTAGTATCCGCCGAAAACCCTCACGAGACAACACTCATCCTATTAGGGACACCTAGAGGTTTAACGGGTTTTTGCATACGCTCAATGCAATCGTGCTCCCTACGAACATGGATTTATCTTAGTTTTAGTTTATTCGAGGACAAATAAAAAGATAAGTGTGGGGATATTTGATGTGCACATAAATATGCATATTTTTACTTCCATATTTAATCTAATTTATTTAAATAGATGAGCATATAGGGTGTTTTAACATGTTTAAACCAAAATTCAAATTATTTTCAAATCATCATTTATTCATCTTCATATAGGGACAAAATGGTCATTTTATTGCATGTATTAATTTTGAGAATATTTATTTGTGCCTTTTATTTTTATTTGTAGGAATTTGAATGGAAATATGAAGAAGTCTTTGTGAAAATATGCATGCACAAGTGAAGAAGGCAAAATGAAGATGCAAATAAATCATTTCATACAACATGTAAGACCCCACCTACCCACTTACCTTGATCTACGATTAGGAGCTAATGCATATGTTAGTGGAGATAAAAGTTACATGCACATATAATGGTGGATTATACTCATGCTAATGACAACTTTGAGGCCACACTTCCTAGAGGGGTATTTTGGGTAGTCCCCTAAAATATGCATTAGGGTTTTGGGCATGTATAAATACCCCTTATGTTTCATGTAATGAGCTCTTAGCCTCCTCTTTAGTTAGTTAGTTAGTTGTAGGCACAAATTCTAAATATAAACTCTCTTCTTCTATTTCATAGCTTCTTAGTCATTTTCTCTTATGTAATTTTCTTATATGCAATTTTAATTCCTGTTATTTTATTTCATGTTCTTTTCTTTTATGTTAGTAGCTTAGATTAATTATTGCAAGTAGTTTAGCTCTCTTTTTATTTTAATTAGCTTGCATTTTCCTCTTATTTTTTGTTTCATGTTGAATTCTACATTTGTTGAAATGATAACAAATATAAGAAGCTAAACCCCTTAAATTTAGGGGTAATGAAGCTCTCTTAATCATGTATATTCAACATATTTGTTAATTGTTGATCTCCTTTTGTGCTTAATGGAAATGTTTGAATGGGTAAATATTTTGTTGTTTTAACTTTGAATTTGATAGTCAATGTTGTTGACACAAAATAGGCTATGCTTAAACAAACATAAACACAAATTACCTCTTCATCTACATATGATTATGGTAATAAAGTGAATTTTAGAATAAAAAATTGATGGTCTATAATCAATGGTAAATAGATCATGCTTAGAATAGATTTTATTTTCAATTTCATTAACATTTTCATGAGTTGATAGGTGGTTTAGTGGGTTTGTTAAAGTTTAATGGTTTATGTTGGGCTAATTAATAGCACAAACAGGTCATACTTATGATAAACACATCAACTAAATTCACTAATGACCAAAAAAGAGAGATCATAATTTCATTTGTGTTGATTTATGTGATCATGAGAAGGGAATTGCCTCTAAATTGTCTTCTACTCTCATATTTTCATCCATTTTCTTTTGCTAGTTTATTTACATTTTTTAGCTTAAACAACTACAAACTCGTGGTTAATTTGATTGAGTAGAATTTTTAATCAATACAATTCCCTACGGATCGACCCGTACTCGTCATGTAATAAAATTGTACGTCGTGCGCTTGCGGTTATTTTTAATTAAAATTTTATCGGTGGTTTTCTAATCCGATAGAAAATCGTCTGTTAAACACTTCCATTCCATATTTTGTCAATTTTACGTAAAATAATTAAAACTCTGAAGTGGAAGCTGAAATGTATAACTATTCGGACTGAAACTTCTCTAATGCACACATGAAGTGTTGAGCACATTTAGAAATTGGAATCACTTTTATGTTTCAACCATCAGCCATTTCATCTCTACGCAATGCCTCTAACAATAACCTCTTGACATTATTCTACGTTTCTTTCCTTATTTCCTTTGTTTGCTTTGGCATGCAATCATAAAGCTATGTATACCGACAAACATGGGTCTGAAAAATGACATGTATGGAGCAGTATAGAAATTTATGTTTGCTCTCTTCATATAGCCCTGGTCTGCAAGAACACCATGTTACAGTTCTCATTCAATCTCTTTTAGATGAAAAATAAGAATCCCTTTCCACAACTGGTCAGTTAAGCTAATGGATCAGACTCTTAAGTGTAGGAGAGAACCTCTGCTAGCATATACTGTATTAATGAGTAATTGTAAGCTCAAGTAATTGTAGGACTGACCATGAGTATTGTATGTGCTTAGATAAAATATCATTTAATAACTATCTAATAGTTGAGCTTTGAAACACATTGATGCAGTGCATCAAGCCATGCCGAGAAAGGAATCAACGAAACATATCTTATGTCGCAAAGCATCGTAGGTCGCTCCAGAACTTCCGCATCTCCTTAGATCGCGTCCGCATCTCCTTAGGTCGCGAAGGCCTGCTCCTTAAGTCGCGATGTTCTTATGCCGCTCCATCAAGCTGGAAATCGCGAAGCCCTAGGTCGCTTCCACCTAGGTCGCTCCAGAACTTCCGCATCTCCTTAGGTCACGTCCGCATCTCCTTAGGTCGCGAAGGCCTGCTCCTTAAGTCGCGATGTTCTTATGCCGCTCCATCAAGCTGTAAATCGCAAAGCCCTAGGTCGCTTCCACCTAGGTCGCTCCAGAATTCCTAGGTCGCAAATCCTTAAGTCGAAGCTGCTCCAGTAGGTCGCAAGGTCCTTGTGTCGCTGCTTGCTTATGTCGTTACTTCCTTATGTCGCTGCCGTGTTTCCTTTGAGTCGCTCCTAAATGCCGAAGTTTGTTGAGTCGCTGCTTGGTTTTATTTGTCATTGCGATGTATTGTTTCTTAAGTCATTTGCTATTTGTTAAGTCATGTGTTGAGTTGTGAGCGAGTTATGTGTGTTGTAGGCCTATAAATAGGCGGGTTTGTGTCATTTGTAAAGTGGTTGAATTTTGAATAAAATTTGTTGAGAGCTTTGTGCCTCCATTAAAATTGGAAGTTGAGTGTGATCTCCTTTTCTCCATCTTCGGATATTCGAGTGTGCTCGAATCAACGAATTTGAAGCTGATTCACGGAATCTCGTGCGCGAGATCAACGTCGAAGAATCGTAGATCTTCTAACGCGGTATCGTGCGCGATCAACGTGTTGAAGATAGCTAGAATCCGATATCTCGAGAGATCAACGGATTTGGGCACTTGGGTATCATCAATTCATCAATTTATCTTGTTTCATCGATTCATTTTTCCGCAATTCGTGATTGGATCCTGGAAAGATTTGACCGCTGGTTCAGATCTACTTGTGTGCTTCGTCATTTGGTATCAGAGCCAAATCAGAGACAGAAACGAGATTGTTTTAATGATCATGCCTCCGAGACGTGCTAACCGCTATCAAAATGTTAAAGATTTGTATAGAAGACAAGAAGCTGAGCAAATGGAGCAGCCTATCAATGAAAAGTTCAATGAGGGTATTGAAAAATTGGAGAAATTAATGATCAACATGAATCAAAATCAAAGGAGAACGTCGCCAGTTTCGAACCAGGGTGGAAACAGGGTTTCGCCATCGGTTTCGGAAGAAAGGAGGATGTCACCCCAGTCTTATCGAGATAGGAGAGAATCATCAGTTTCAATGAGGTGAGACCACCATGGTTACCGAAATAAAGTGGGAAGAACTCAACGTTGTTTCGAAAATGAACCATATCGTGATGATGAAAGACAAGGTAGAAGGAACATGCGTGGTCGTAGGGATGTAGATGGTCAGGATCGATATCGAAATACAACTGATTTTGAGGAAGATGGTGATGGAGGTAGTATTCATTATCGAAATCAAGGCCAAGTGCGAAATCAATATCAAGATTCAGAAAATGATCGTAAATGGGAGTCAGGTATGAGGATGGAAATTCCATAATTCAAAGGTGGTATGCAAGCAGAAGAATTTCTTGATTGGTTGTCGAATGTTGAAGAAATTTTGGAATTCAAGGATGTGCCTGAGAATCACATAGTCCAATTAATTGCTACAAAACTAAGGGGAAGAGCTATGGCTTGGTGGCAACAAACTAAACTAACTCGGGAGAGAATGGGAAAATCAAAAGTTGTCACTTGGGAGAAGATGAGAAAGATGATGAAAGCGACTTTTTTGCCGTAGAATTATCAATCTCTTATGTATCAACGTTTGTAGAATTTGAGACAAGGGACGAAGACAGTGAATGACTATGCAGATGAATTCTATCAATTGATTGCAAGGAATGATATTATGGAAACCGAGGAACAGCTAACGGCTAGATATGTTGGAGGGTTACGAATGCAAATTCAAGACATGGTTAATATGTTTAATCCAATGTCTGTTGCTGAAGCACATCAGAAAGCTCTAGCTTGGGAGAAACAAGGGAGACGAGGAAGTGGTGTGTTTACGAGTTCCAACAACCAGAATAAGGGTGCTAGTAGGAGTGCTAATGTTTCCAAGGCAGTCGATAAACCAATTGTCAATGAAGCCGCTAAAGAAAAAGTCAATAACAGTATCAAGTGCTATAATTGTCAGGAGTTTGGCCATAAAAGTAATGAATGTACAAAGCCAAAGAAGAGAGCATTAGTTGCAGAGGAATGTGAGTATGAGGATGTGAAAGCTGAAATTGATTATTCTCAACCAACGAAGTTTGATGAAGATGAAGAAGTTGTGTCACGAGACGAAGGGTGTAACTTGATGATGAGGAGGTCTTGTTTAACGCCAACGCATGAGAATGATTCTAGTTGGCTGAGAAGCAATATCTTTCAGTCTACATGTACTATCTTGGGAAAGGTTTGTCAATTTGTTATTGGTGCGAGAAGCTGCGATAACATTATTTCTGAAGAAGCCATCAAGAAGTTAAGGTTGTAGACTGAAAAACACCCTAGACCTTATAAACTAGCATGGCTAAAGAAAGGTGGAGAAGTGACAGTAGGAAGACGAGCATTTGTTACATTTTCTATTGGGAAGAAGTACAAAGATGATATATGGTGTGATGTTGTCAATATGGATGTGTGTCATCTACTATTGGGAAGACCATGGCAATATGATAGAGCTGTACAACATAATGGTCGCACCAACAGCTACAGTTTCATGTTCGAAGGTACTCAAATCACCTTAGTTCCTAAGAAGCGTGAACAAAGTGAAAGCAAGTCAGAGAAGAAAGTGGAACCAACTAGTCTATTAACTTCGAGAGAATTTGTTAAAGAAGTGGAAGATAGTGCTGAATTGTTTATGTTGATTGGGTATGAAACAAGTGAAGATCTTGAAATTCCTACGGAGGTTAGACCGGTGTTAAATGAATTTGAAGATGTCTTTCCTGCGAAATTACCCAAGGATTTACCGCCACTAAGGGACATACAACATCAAATTGATCTAGTGCCGGGTGCTGTTTTACCGCATAGGCCGCATTATCGTATGAGTCCGAAAGAGCATGAAGAGTTGAGGAGACAGGTTAAGGAGTTGCTTGAGCAAGGGCGTGTTAGAGAGAGTCTCAGTCCTTGTGCTGTACCAGCTCTGTTGGTGCCAAAGAAAGATGGTTCGTGGAGAATGTGTACATACAGCAGGGCACTCAACAAAATAACTGTCAGATACAGATTTCCTATGCCAAGACTTGATGATCTATTGGATCAACTCAGTGGGTCTGTAATCTTTTCTAAGATCGACCTTAAGAGTGGTTATCATCAGATTCGCATAAGACCAGGTGATGAATGGAAGAAAACATTCAAGACTCGGGAAGGATTATATGAATGGCTGGTCATGCCATTTGGTCTATCTAATGCACCAAGTACATTTATGAGGGTGATGAATCAAATTTTCAGACCTTACATCGGGAAGTTTGTTGTAGTCTACTTTGATGATATCTTGATATATAGTGCTAGCACAGAGGAGCACATTCAACACTTGCGAAAGGTGTTAAGTATTCTTCGTCAAGAACAGTTCTATGCAGCGACAAAGAAATGCGTGTTCATGACGCCGAGCGTTTTATTTCTGGGTTATGTCGTGTCCAAGGAAGGGATACAAGTGGACCAGAGTAAAGTAGCCGCAATCAGAAATTGGCCACAACCCAAAATTATAACAGAAGTTAGAAGTTTCCATGGGTTAGCTTCATTTTATCGAAGATTTATACCGCACTTTAGTAGTATGATGTCTCCTGTTACTGATTGTATGAAAGGAAAGCAGTTTTCATGGACGAAAGAGGCAGGATCTGCTTTTGAACAAATCAAGGAACTTTTAACATCAGCACCGATTCTAGTGTTGCCAGATTTTCAGTTACTATTTGAGTTACATATAGATGCGTCCAAAGTTGGAATTGGAGGAGTGTTGAGTCAGAAGGGTCGTCCAATTGCCTATTTCAGCGAAAAACTTTCTGGAGCAAAGATGAGATATAGTACTTATGATGTGGAGTTTTATGCTATTGTGCAGGCCGTGAAGCATTGGAGACATTATTTGTTCCACAAAGAATTTGTTTTGTATACGGATCATGAAGCATTGAAACATTTACAAGGGCAGAATAAAATTGCAGCTAGGCATGCATCGTGGATAGCTTATTTGCAGCAATTTACATTCGTCGTAAAGCACAAGTCTGGAGTAACTAATCGCGTCGCCGATGCATTGAGTCGGAGGAATAATTTACTAACAACCATGCGAGTAGAGGTGATGGGTTTTGACTTACTTCCAGATTTTCTTACTTCAGAGTCATATTTTTCCAAGATCTTAGACAAAGTCAAGCAGGGAAACATGGATGGATATATGCTGGTTGATGGTTTTTTATTCAAAGGAAATCAGTTGTGTATTCCATATTGAAGTCTGCGAATGAAAATCATCAAAGAATTACATGAAGAAGGACACGTGGGTCGTGATCGTACTATGCAGTTGATCTCAAAGTCTTATTTTTGGCCATCAATGAGAAAGGAGGTTGAAAAGTTCGTTCAAAGGTGCCATATTTGTCAAGTTTCAAAGGGGACCGCAACAAATGCAGGTTTATATATGCTGTTGCCTATATCTACTAAACCATGGGTGGATGTTAGTATGGACTTTGTATTGGGATTGCCGAGAACGCGATGTGGCAATGATTCTATCTACGTGGTGGTTGATCGTTTTTCAAAAATGGTACATTTTATCGCATGCAAGAAAATGGAAGATGCAGTTAATGTCGCATAGTTATATTTCAGAGAGATCTATCGTCTTCATGGGTTGCCTGAATCTATTGTATCGGATAGAGACACTCGTTTTCTAAGTCATTTTTGGATGAGTCTATGGAGAATGGTCGGGACAAAGCTGAAATTCAGTAGTGCTTATCATCCACAGACGGATGGACATACAGAAGTTGTGAATAGATCCCTAGGTAATCTATTGAGATGCCTTGTGAATGACAATTTGAAGAGTTGGGATTCCAAGCTATGTCAAGCTGAGTTTGCACACAACCATGCAGTTAATCGTAGCACTGGGTTCAGTCCATTCCAGGTCGTTTACTCAACAATGCCTAAGGGACCATTAGATTTATCTACAGTACCATAGCAGAAAGGAGTGATCAAACGAGCTAGTGATTTTGTGAATGAATTGCAAGAGTGCCACAAGGTCGTGCAGGAACGATTGCTTAAGGCGAATGAGAAATATAAGCAATCCGCGGATATTAAGCGACGAAATGTTGAGTTCAAAGAAGAAGATTTTGTATATGCAGTATTGACTAAGGATCGATTTCCTATTGGTACTTACAACAAACTGGCTGCTAGAAAGATTGGCCCTTTGGAAATCGTAAAGAAGATTAATGAGAATGCTTATCGGTTAAGATTGCCAGATCATATCCATACTGCTAATGTTTTCAACGTCAAACACTTGATTCCATATCATGAGAATAAGCATGTCGAAGAAGGAGAAAGTGTGAATTCGGGACAAATTCTTTTCAACCAGGGGAGGATGATGCAGCGCATCAAGCCATGCCGAGAAAGGAATCAACGAAACATATCTTATGTTGCAAAACATCGTAGGTCGCTCCAGAACTTCCGCATCTCCTTAGGTCGCGTCCGCATCTCCTTAGGTCGCGAAGGCCTGCTCCTTAAGTCGCGATGTTCTTATGCCGCTCCATCAAGCTGTAAATCGCGAAGCCCTAGGTCGCTTCCACCTGGGTCGCTCCAGAATTCCTAGGTCGCAAATCCTTAAGTCGAAGCCGCTCCAGTAGGTCGCAAGGTCCTTGTGTCGCTGCTTTCTTATGTCGTTACTTCCCTTATGTCGCTGCCGTGTTTCCTTTGAGTCGCTCCTGGATGTCGAAGTTTGTTGAGTCGCTGCTTGGTTTTATTTGTCATTGTGATGTATTATTTCTTAAGTCATTTGCTATTTGTTAAGTCATGTGTTGAGTTGTGAGCGAGTTATGTGTGTTGTAAGCCTATAAATAGGCGGGTTTGTGTCATTTGTAAAGTGGTTGAATTTTGAATAAAATTTGTTGAGAGCTTTGTGCCTCCATTAAAATTGGAAGTTGAGTGTGATCTCCTTTTCTCCATCTTCGGATATTCGAGTGCGCTCGAATCAACGAATTTGAAGCCGATTCACGGAATCTCGTGCGCGAGATCAACGTCGAAGAATCGTAGATCTTCTAACGCGGTATCGTGCACGATCAACGTGTTAAAGATAGCTAGAATCCGGTATCTCGAGAGATCAACGGATTTGGGCACTTAGGTATCATCAATTCATCAATTTATCTTGTTTCATCGATTCATTTTTCAGCAATTCGTGATTGGATCCTGGATAGATTTGATCGCTGGTTCAGATCTACTTGCGTGCTGCGTCACACATCATAGCATATACGTAGTACTTATTTCTTGCTTTATTTATTTATTCATATTTTTTCCATTGCGATAGAGATTGGCACAAATGTTTTTTTTACTTTTATTAAAGTTACAATGGACAAGTTTAACACCGTTCATTTGTTCCATACTACATTTCATATTACTTCTGCTCGTACCAACTATGTTCTAGACAGTATTTATTGTATTTATGATTTATTTTGTCGATTTTTTTTACTTTTACTTTATAGGTAGATAAATATCATGATGCAAAAAATGTCACAATAAGTTATGGATTCAAAGTAATTTTTGCTGCTAGAACTACATTTCGGTTTTTACGCTTGTATGTATTACTATTTTTGGTCACTAGCTGCTACTTGTTCTATAATGTGTATGAAATATTATGGACGTACTATGCATGTTTTGATGTTAGAATATTTCATATTTTTATTATAAGATGTGCGATTAATATAAAATGTGCTATTAATATAATATGTTGATTATGAAAGGTGCACGTTGATTTTAACTATGTTAGTATATAAATTGGGACTGATGTGTATCGAAATGGAACCTATGCAAGGGGAAACACATAAATCTTAAACGACGATGTTTTTAAACTGTTGTGTAAGCCATTAACAGCGTTTTAAAAATGTTATGGTAACTTTCAAGAACGTTTTGGAAATTCCATAAAAGGGCTTTTAGAAATGGAAAAACAAAGTGAAAAGAACATTCATAGCAACACATAAACGCTGTAAAGAAATATCATATCAACAAACAAAACGTTGTAAAATTAATTCATTGAAAAAGCTTTACGTTGGATAAGTTTAACACAGCAAAAAGTTTAACGCTATAAAAACATATCTTTGCAAGAGCTAACCGCTGTGAAATAAATTTGATGGCATAAATTGAATGCTAAGAAAAGTTTTAGCTTATCAGCATAAACGCTATAAAATGTACTATTCACATCAACAATACGCTATTAAAAAACACTTTCTATAGTGTTTGATCTATCGTTATGGTATGTTCCTGACCTATAATGTCATGTCGTTAAAAACTATATTTAAAAACGCAGTTAAAACCTTTTATGCATTTTCTTAATGTTGTTAAATGTCATGTTTGTTGTAGTGATTGGAAAATATTACCAAGCATTACAAATCTGTTTTTTCAACATTTTAATTAAATAAAAATTTAGCCTAGAAGTAATTAAATATTCTAAACAATGTGTCAAAAGAGTAATTAGAAAATTATTACCAAATGTCTCATACTGCTTGGTATTTCTGAACCAATTACTCAAAATTCTCATTATATAGAATTTCACATGAACATCTTTAATAATAGTTATAATATCTTTGGTGTCACACTTTTTTGGTATCAGCGTGAACTAGCAAATATGCCCCTTTATAAATATTATTAAATATTAATATCACTTAAAAATATGATCTAACAGATAAGTTTCCTTTACCAATTCAAAACGCTCATCTGCAAATATTATTAAAATCTTAATATCACTTTAAAATATGATCTAACAAATAAACTTTCTTTTCAAGTCGTTCTTTATTAATTAATAATAGAAATAAAAGTTCAATATAATAAAAAAAAATTCATTCTTTATTAATTAACAGTAAAAATGAAAATTCAAAATAAAAAAAATTAGATATTACAATTTAGAAAGAACAATTAAAACTAACTGCATATAATTTCAACGCAAAAAATGAATAAATATCTATGCAAATCATATTTTTCCAAACGAGTTAAACATATATAATTTGTTAAAAAAAATTCATGCGCGAAGTGTGTACCATCATCACGTGCGAAGCATGTGCCATAACGCTCGTCCAAATAAATCATTTTAACTTAAATTATACAAAGGGGTTTATATTTCACTACGCATAAAACTCATTCAATTATTTCACAAACTTGCCTTATCTTCAAAATAGATTCTTACAATTAAATCCCCTTTGGAAAATACTTTCGAAACCTTTCCAATTAATATATATACTTTATAAGAGAAATTCCTTTTCAAAAATATCCTTTAAAACTCTTCATTTCTACTTATAAAAGTTCTATACTTCGTAATACTCTTGAAAACTCACTTATTTTCATTTTAAAATGAACTTCCAAATCCATACGACTTTCAATAAATATACTTGCTTTCAAATACTCTTATAAAATAAACTTCTTTTCAATAATAGTTGGATAATTCTTTATTTTCAAATGAAATTTTTTGTCCAAAACCTTTTATAAAATAACAACTTATATTCTATTTTAATAAAATATTTTCAGTTTTATAATAAACTTTAATAATAATTTACAAGGATTTTCAATCAAATAAAATAGCTTTGTAAGGTTATATAAACCTATATGTATATATATATATATGTGTGTGTGTGTGTGTATAATAATAATAAAATAAGATTTTGTAAAATAGTCATTAATAATTAGAATATACTTCAATGTGAATGTTAATAAAGCATACAGATTTAAAAAATGAATTTAAGAACACTTAGAAACAATTAAAAACATCAAACAAAATATTAAATAAAATAACATAAGCACACATTCTTGGAGCTGACATAGTTCCTTGATTAGGATAGCGGTAGACTGGTCAGGCTGATCGATGGACCGGCGATCACAAATTATGGAGCTATTTCAACTCCAAATTCGACCATCCATTCGCCTACGATGACTTTCTGGCAACCCTAGTCACTCTTCGACGATCTCAGACCAGCCCAGACTCTTGCATGCACCAATACATATATAGCGTTCAAATTTCAAATAGACAACATTCTGTTTGCAATCACACACTTTCAGCATATTGAATAACCCAACTCAAGCAAAGGAATGATAATTCAACTAAAATAGAATTCAAACAACATAATAACAGTGCATGTGGTGAATTTGATATAGTTCTTAATTGTTGTAACTCACCACAGACCCAAAGCTAGCAAATACTTCTCCTGAGTCTTCAAAACCCTCTGCTCCTTCAAAACTCCTTGCTATCCAAAAAAATAAAGATCCTCAAAACCACTCCAAAACTGAAATTGGCTGTTCTTAGAATGTAGATTCGGCTGAGAAATACCTCTTGATTTTATGGGATTTTTCTATAATTTATTGCATTTTATTATGGTCGATTTTGTTCTAGGGTTTGGGTAGAGTAGAGGAAAAGAAGACTTAGGTTTTGTTTCAGCTGATGGAAAATAACATACTGGCAATTGTGACGGAGAGAAACTTAGTTTTCTCTAAGTTTATATAGGCCAGATTGGGTATTAGATTAGACCCAAAAAATAAATGTTCATTAATTAAAACTTTTTCTTTGTTTTCCTTTCTTTTACTGTAATAAAATGTTTAAACATTGCATAAAATTATGCAATTCAACACAGGAAATAAAAATTCATTTTTTATATAAAGATAATTATTTAAAACAAGTTATAAATTTTTTATTATACGTTCTTTTATTATCTTTACTTAAAAATGGATTTTCTTACTAAAAAGAAATATAACATTCTTTATATTTTAAAGCATCAAAGCTTTGTTTATCTTTATTTTCAACAGTACACAAAATTTAATATAAAATTTCATCTCATATGAATTCCACTTTATAAATTTTAACATTATTTTTCCATTTAATATCTTTTTTATACAAATTTATCTTTTACAAAATTATAATATTATCAAATTACCATTTTAAAGTAAATAAATTTACCTTTACGAATTAATTCAAATAAAATTCTAAATCCATGGCTATCATTTTATTTCCACATCAACTTATTTTATAAATTTACATATTTCACTTTTCTAAAAATAATATTATCCACCCCAAAATATTCAATGTGAAATGTTAATTTTATATTATTTTCCTTCCAAAATTCCATTTATTATTCTTATTTATATTCCAAAAATATTTATCTAGGTGTGTTTCAACCAAGGTTTTACATTGTCCTTGAATCTTCTAAATTCTCCTAGTCTTATTCTTGTCCTCGTAGCCTTGATTCCTCTTTTCTTCTTGATCTGCTTCTTGAATCCTTATACTAATACATCTTCAATTATAATTCATCAATACTTGTATATCCCTGTAATATTTTTCAGTAGTGTACCTGTATTTCATGCCCTATTGTCTAGACAACTTGAAGAATCATTAGTAACAATTTTTTTTTGAAATGGTACTTTATATACAACATGTCACTGGGATAACATATCACATGTCAATAAACGTTCAAATCATGCTACGCAAGTTTCGAACTTGTGGCCTCTTGCACCAAAGTCGAATCACTTAACCACTTGGACAATGGTGCTTATCATTAGTAACAATATTTATATGGTTATTGTCATAAAAATCAACACCTGTGGTATTAACTAAAATGTCCGATCATGTCTCATCCAGAAGATCCGCCTAAGAAGTAGTCTGAAACGTCATAGAAAACCTGGTTCTAGAAAACGCTAACCGTTCAGTTCCTCGTTGTTGGGTTCATGTTAAACTGGCCTAATATAAGGCCTCCAGCCGATCGATCTATGACCACTGGTCGGCCGGTGGTAAACCTACCATTCGACTTGTTTGTTTTGTGTTTTGTTTTGCTTTTCGTTCTTCTTCAGTTCTCCTTCAATGATCTATATTTAATTCTAGACTTCTATTAACAAATTTTACCAACAATTTTATATTATTTTATGAAGGAACCGGGCCAGCAAGCAGCAAAATAAATAGGTGAATTTTTTTAATCCATTTTAAATCTTATTAGGCCTATGAAGTCTAAATTATTTAGATCCAATCTAAATAATTTTAAATAAATTTTTTATGTTATTTATTAATTAACTTAAAAGATTGTATTTTGTTTATAATATATATATATATATGATGTATATGTGTATCAAATGCACATATACATGTATAGTGCACGATCAACATATAAATGTGTATATAGTTTAATATACCCATATATAAGTGCTGGATTTACACCGCAATAGACACATTTATCCCCTCATGTATACATTTGTTGTCCATAGTATTATTTGAATAATTTACACATGTATATATATACATGTGTTATTTGAATAATTTACGCATGTATATATATACATGTGTTATAATTTTATTTATTCAAATAATTTGACTAATTAAAAATAATTTGATACTACAAATTTGAGATGTCTTATTTTAATTTTAAAATTAAAAACATATATAAATATAATATATATATATATAAATGGATATTTATAATTATTTTATTTATTTAAATAATATGACCAATTCAAAATAGTTTGAATTAAAATCTAAAATATCTTATGTTAGTTTAAAATCAAAAGCAAATCGAGATCTAGATAAATATCCATTTTAAATTCTAATTCAAATGTATAATATATATATATATATATACAAAATATAAAAATATTCCCTTTTTTCTTTAGAAATATAGACACACACACACACATAAATTTTATATTTTATATTTAAAATACATACATACATATATATATCGATAAATTATTAGAATATATATATGTAGTAAAATTTGAATTTTTTTACCAGTTAAAAGTTTTTTTACAAATTTTTTTTAGTGGAAATTAGAGAGGCATCCCTATCATATTTTCATATTGTAAAGCGGGTCCCTGTCAAAGTTTCATTGTAAAGCGGATCCCTGTTTTCTGGAAACGAAGAAAAATTATTGCTGAAATGTCAGCAACTTTTATAAATAAGTGCTGATATTTCAGCAACTATCTGTGTCAAAGTTTTATTGTAAAAACAAAGAAAAATTATTGCTGAAATGTCAGCAACTTTTATAAATAAGTGCTGATATTTCAGCAACTTTCATAAACTGTGTTCACAGTGTACATAAATGTTGCTGAAATATCAGCAACTTTTATAAATAAGTGTTGATATTTCAGCAACTTTCATACACTACGTTCACAGTGTACAGAAATGTTGCAGAAATGTCAGCAACTTTTATGAAATGTTGCATCATGCTCTGCAATAATCGTGAATAAAAAACAGGGACCTAATTTACACTGAAATTTAGTGAAGGACTTTTCGTGAATTTTAAAACTTAATAAGGACCTGTGCCAAAAGTACCCTTTTTTTTATTTATCAAATCCGTAGGAATTTGGAAAAATATATTATTTTAAAAAAAATACGTTAATTTATTCATAAATAATTAAAATATATGTTTTAATTATTACTATACGAAAACTTTTTTTTACAAAATCCAAAAACGTATATATTTATAAATTAGTTTAAAATAATATAGTGCATAAACGTCTATTCTATATGTATATAATTGCATATAAATTGTTATAAAATTATTATTAATAAAATAAAAACAATTTCAAAAATTTCAAAAATTATTTAATAAATATTAGATTTGACTGAAAATAAAATATGCATGTTTAAAGGTTTTTTAATCAATTATGATGTATATGTAAATATAACATTGGACAATAAACATTTATATGAACTCATTATATCAGTTGGGATCTATACAACATAAATGAAAAGAACAAATTATATGATTATAAATAACATAGGAATTAAAATTATTACCAAAAAACTATAGTCTGTGAAATGCATCTTGAATATTGAATGAAACTCCTCTAGATCTGATCTGGATACCTCCAGAAGTTGCAGCAATCTAAAGATGAATGCCACCCTTTATTTTAAATGATTTTGGTTTGAATTTTCTTTGGAATATTTTTGGCTGGGGGTAGGAGTGATAGAATGGAATCAAATGAATGAGAGTGGAGAACTTTAAATAAGCATCTAGATGGAGTAAGAAGTGGAGATCAAATCTCCCATGTTTACTCAAACCCTTGTATTAAATCAAATCATTATTTGAGCATTTTAAAACTCTCATGCCTCCTCCCTATGGCTGGCCAAACCAAGGAGAAAAACGGGCTAACAAAATTTCCAAAATTATTTTATAGTTAATTTATTTAAATCTAATTTAAATATTATCAATATCGTATAACGATAAGTACGCATATAAATTCTATATGCGCATACAATTAATTACTAATTGTATCCAAAATAAAAATAAAAATTTATTAATTGATATTTCATAAATACTAATTAATTTAATTAAGTCAAAATAATTATATATTAGTTAAATCATGTGGTATTTAAAGTATTCAACATTGCGGTTGTGCGACTCAAAGGTGTAAATTCAATCTGCGATTAATGTCGAATGATTCAATATTAACATTCCCACGTCATCTTAGCTAGTGGTGTGACAGTTTGGCTGAATTTATCGCTTACACATTTTCGAGTAATATCCAAGTTTACTATTTTAAGCGGTACCTGGTAGTAACGATTATTGACACCAATTCTCTTCGACATAACTATATCACATTAGGACATATGAATTTGGTTTTGGTCAAAATCCAATACCGTCCACATTCAACTCGTATAATCACAACATGAAGTCCTTGGATCAATAATAATTATTATTATTGTTCGAACTACTCTGACCAGAGAGACTTTGACTTTGAGTTGACTATAGTTGATTGTGACGCTAACCTCATATAACCAAGGAGACAAATTCTCTTGAAGTGTGTTTCACTTTAAATGCTTTAACTCATACCCAACTATAGTCGCTCGATGGACATTGTGCCATGATTTAACTATAATAAAGTAGAGTGTCCACATTTAAGTTCAACGGTATTCTCAAGTCAAGAGAATTGTGTAATATCATCACCTTGAGATTCTCAGTTTAACCTAAGTTATATTAACCAACATAAAACTCTCAAGTGAGTCATTCTATCGTTATCCAATAACTATCAGTACTTAACCCCTTAGTGCCCCCAACAGCCATGGGTAATATAGTGTCCAACCTTTGGAGAGCGTTACGTACTTTAGTCTCAACGAAAAATCGATATCTTGCCTCGAAACATTTAGACTAGGAATATATAAAACAGGATGTTATTTTTAGGTTGATAAATTTATCATGATTACAATCCGTTTTAACTACAATCACATAACTTATCATCTAAGGATTTTCTATTTGATATAATTCAATTAAATGTTTAATTAACACATCATAATATGACAAGTATATAATAGAAAGAAAAAACCTTTTATTACGAACGAGATTTTATTATAGAATTAATAATTCGTAGTAAATTAAAGAATCGCCCCTTGGGAATTCTTCTAACTATAACAATTTCCCACTTTCACTTAGGATCAAGTATGGAATCTCAATCTCATCCCTTTAATTAGTTTGTTAAGAACTGACCGAGCTAGTCCCTTCATGAATGGAACTGCTATGCTGTTTTAATTATCTACTCTATCAATAGACTTTTACTGATGTTGATAAACTACCATTATCACATGGAACTTTTTGGAGTATGTTTCTCGACTTGTAGTGAGCTCTAGGTTTTTTCCGTGATCTATACCATGATACCGTTATCATATAACAACGACATGTAATTATCAACATTTGGAATCACTCCTATCTCAATTATGAATTTGTGAAATCGTGTGTGTGTGTGTGTGTGTGTATATATATATCTACATACACACACATTGCTTTCATTGTGACGCTATTCAAGGCGATGTACTTAGCCTTTTGGTTAAATCAGCCATAGCCTTTTTGTTTGGAACATTTCTAACTTGAAGCTTCTAAACTAAGATTGATGATGAATTTGGGATTGATATACTATACCCAATATCATTTATAAAGTTTGAATTCGAAACTTCTTCATAAGGAGTTTATTATTTCTCTAAACGATTATCTAGTATTACACAAGTACTCGAGAATACTCTTAACAACCATTTAGCAATCATAATTCTGATTTGATATTCGCTTTATGTATCAAATACATAAGCGAACTACGATATTGTTGTCAATACAATATGCATGATAATTCTTATTGTCAATAGATAAGGAATACATCTTACTTGCTCCATATTAAACATTTTAATATGGTGTCTGTGTATATTGTTTTATACAATCCCAGCATCCTTTTATACTAATAATAAAGGATAGCATTTAAAAATTCAATGTTGAGTATTAAACAACCAAACTATAATGACTTTAACTTGGGTATATCATTAAAATAGTAATAAGTTTATTGTTTACTTTTTAGAAATATTCTAGTATCTTTATAGTTCTTTCTTATAGACATATGCTTCTTTTGCATTTTCATTGAAAGTCAAACTTATAATGATACAAACCAAACTATGGTCTCGGTTATACAAAGAGAAAGCACACTTGGTCATCCGCGTCTTCAACCAGACTCGTTATGAACCACTGATCTATATCAAAGGCCAAGATCGGATGTTGCTATTGTTTTAGATTGCTAGTTAGATATGGGCCTGTATATTAAGCCCACCTGCACTTGTATTTATATACTCTAGCTTTGTATTTCTTTTGTATTCAAGCAATAAAGATAAATACATCATTCCATCTTTATGGTATCAGAGCTGTAAAAGCCAAACGGCAAAATTAAAAATCAAATCAAATCACAATCAAAAGAATTTCAAGATTTCGAAATTTGAGTTGTGATTAGATCCTCTCAGAACAGTATCATCATCGAGGAATTGGTATCCCATTTTAGATCACATCAAGATCTATAGCATCCGTTCCATATTCATTCCTCACCATACAAAGAGGAGAAATCAGTACTCTTCATTTTTCTCCTCTGATTACAAGATTCCCCACTGCTGTTCATGTATATTACTGTATCTTAACGAAACAGTAATATACACCTATCACAAGCATTCACCCTTTTCTTGATTCTTGGCTGCTATTTCCAGATAGCCACGCCAACATCCTTGCTGACTATTCTTCTTCACCAAGAAACCGGCATTTCAAGTTCATTGAATCACCATGGCAATTGACGAAGAAGAAGTTACATCAGCAAACTCAGGCAACCAGTCCAAGAACTACCCAAATTCTGATCTGGTCTTGATCAAACCTAAAAGTCAAGTTATCTCAACACCATTAGATGAAGACAACTACATCTTATGGAAATATCAGATTGAAATAGCTTTAAAAGGATACGACTTACATGACTACGTCTCTGGGATCAAGACCATACCACCCATTATGATCACTGACAAAGAAGGAAAAACTGTTAGCAATCCAGATTACAAACATTATCAAAAACAAGACAATTTATTGTCATCATGGCTACTGTCCTCAATTAGTCAAAGCTTACTGTCACAAATGGTTGGATGCAACAGCTCCTATGAGATATGGTCAGCAATCGAGCGCATTTTCAGTTCACAATCAGCAGCAAAAGTCATGCAATATAGAAGAGAATTACAAAATGCCAAGAAAAATGATATGCCAATGAGAGAATATCTTGCCAAAATCAAAAATCTATGTGACAAATTAAAGGGGGTTGGTCATAATATATCCATCAGTGAGCAGATTCTTGTTATAACCAATGGGTTGGATCAAGACTATGAATCTTTAATAACATACATAGCAACACAACCAACTCTGCCTGACATTGAATTTATCCACACGGCCCTACTAGCTCATGAGGGTAGAATTCAACAAAGGAAATCAATGCAAGAAGAATACAATGTCAATTATGCAGCTGCATCAAGAAACAAAAATCAGAAAAACATATCAAATCAACCCAGGCAAGATAATCAGAGTCAGAGAGGTGGCAGCATTCAAAGAGGCAGAGGTAGAGGAAGGAATGGATACAGTAATAGAGTTAAATGCCAGATCTGTGAAAGACTTGGGCATATGGCAAACAAATGTTATTTCAGATATAAGGAAGATTTCAATGCAGGACAAACATCTCAAACCAACAAACAACCAAATGCTAACATGGTTCAGGCTGGAAATCAATCCAGAAGCAATGGGGACAATGCAACTGAAGATGTATCCAAAACTGAAGATTATGGCAGTGAAGAATGGTTTCCAGATTCTGGTGCCACAAACCACATTACAAATAATCTACAGAATTTGAATCTGGGCAACAAAGGATACACAGGTAATCAAACTGTTCTTATGGGAAATGGTGAAGCTGCAAATATAACACATGTTGGTACTGGCTATATAAAAGGTACTAGGTTACTCTATTTAAACAATTTACTAAGAGTACCAAGTATCAAGAAAAACCTCATTAGTGTTTCACAATTTGCCAGTGAAAATAAGGTGTATTTTGAGTTTCACCCTAAATCCTGTGTTGTTAGAGATTCATTAAATAGAAACATATTATTACAGGGTAAGCTGGAAAATGGTCTATACAAATTCGGCAATACTCAAAATAATGATGCAGCTAACAGGAGAATTTGGTCCAATAATGTTAGCACAAGGAGTGACAATAATGTAAAATTGTTTCATGAATGGCATTGTAAACTTGGCCATCCCAATTATGATGTAGTTAAACTCATTTTAATGCAAAATAATGTTCCTGTTGCAAATAAATCTGAATTACTTCTGTGTGATCATTGTCAAATGGGCAAAATGCATAAATTGCCTTTTTCAATTTCTGAAACTATATATGAAAATCCTCTTGAGTTAATCACTGCAGATCTATGGGGACCAGCACCTCTCAATTCGACACAAGGGCACAGGTATTATCTATCACTTGTAGATGCACACACAAGATATACTTGGATTTACTTCCTCAAAGCTAAATCAGACACTAGCAATGCTATGGCACAGTTTATTACAAGCATTGAGAAACAAACTAACAAATATGTTAAGATAGTACAAACAGATGGTGGGGGAGAGTTTATGCCATTGAAAGAATTTTTCAACAAAAAAGGAATTCTTCACAGAACAACCTGCCCCCACACATCAGAACAAAATGGTTTAGTTGAGAGGAAACACCGACATATTGTGGAGACAGGTTTAACACTTTTATCTCAAGCATCACTACCTCTGAAATACTGGAGTGAGGCCTTTTTTACTGCAGTATATCTTATTAATAGGATGCCAACAAAGGTATTAAACAATATATGTCCATATGAAAAAACTTTTTAAAGTTAAACCAAAATATGATCATTTCAAAATTTTTGGATGTTTATGCTATCCTTATCTCAGGCCATACAACAGACATAAACTAAGCCTAAGATCTAGTCCATGCACTTTTTTAGGGTATGCTCACAATCAAAAAGGATATAAGTGCATGGACAGTCAAGGCAAGATATATATTTCAAGGCATGTGGTATTTAATCAAAATGTTTTTCCATTTGCAGATAAGGGCAAGCAGAATCATGAAATCAATAATGAGAAAGCACATAATTTTCACATCCCTGAATTGTCAGAATGCACTCAAAGAAATGATCAGGCAATGCAAAACATTGATAAAGATGCATCCATGTCTAACAGCAAATCAGGGCTCAATTCAGATAATATCAATGACAACAGCTGCTCACCAACGAATTTAAGTGATGATCAGAATACTAGCATGTCAAACAACAATCATGATCAAAGTACAAGTACATCAGATGACAGCCAAACAACAGATGCAACTGTTAACATCAATGATAATCAAGTACAGATGTCTCACAATCAACATACTAAGGAAGGACATCCCATGATTACCAGATCCAAAAGTGGCATTTTTAAACCTAAACTATACATAGCTCAAATAAATGAGGTGGAGCCAAATTCCTATGATCAGGCCAGCAAACATAAAAAATGGAGAGAAGCAATGGATGAGGAATTAAATGCACTGGTCAAAAATAAAACCTGGACACTTGTGCAACCACCAAGCAACAAAAATATTGTGGGATGCAGATGGACTTATAAGATCAAAAGAGATGCAGATGGAAATATACTAAAGTATAAAGCCAGATTGGTGGCAAAAGGGTATTCACAGCAGTTTGGTTTTGATTTCACAGAAACCTTTTCCCCAGTAATCAAACCAACTACTATAAGAATCATGTTGACCTTAGCTCTTCACAAAAATTGGAAAATAAGACAGTTGGATGTCCACAATGCTTTTCTAAATGGTGAATTATGCGAAGATGTCTACATGCAGCAACCAGAAGGATACAACCATCATACAAATAAAGGTTATGTTTGCAAGCTACACAAAGCCATATATGGATTAAAACAAGCATCTAGGGCATGGTATGAGAAACTTAAAAACACACTGACACACTTGGGTTTTAATGCTACCAAGTCAGATAATTCACTCTACATGAAAAAGGATAAACATATAAGCACATATATACTTGTATATGTTGATGACATTCTCATTACAGGAGACGATCTACAGGAAATCAACCACATCATACAACTTCTGGACAAGCATTTTGCAATCAAGGACATGAGTGAATTAAAATATTTTCTGGGTATAGATATTCAGAGAAAAACTGACAATGAATTCTTTTTGTCACAGAAACAATATATCAATGATATTTTGATCAGACACAACATGGACAAGGCAAAACCTCTACCCACTCCTATGACAAGCAGCAGACAATTATCTAAAAATAAAGGAGAACCTATTGACAACGTCAAGCAATACAGAAGTGTTGTTGGAGCACTCCAATACGCCACAATTACTAGACCAGACATTTGTTTCAGTGTAAATAGGGTATGTCAGTACATGCAGAACCCTCTAAACGAACATTGGAGTGCAGTCAAACGTATTCTCAGATATCTCAAAGGAACCAACACACATGGATTATGTTTAAAATCTAGTAAAGATATAAACATACAAGCTTACAGTGATTCCGACTGGGCAAATGATATTGATGACCGAAGATCCATTTCTGGATATTGCGTCTACTTAGGACCAAATCCTATTTCTTGGTGCACGAAAAAGCAAGCCACTGTTTCCAGAAGCAGCACGGAATCAGAATACAGATGTATAGCAAGCACCACTGCTGAAATCACCTGGATCGAAACCCTAATTTGGGAATTAGGGTTCAAAACAACTCGCAAACCCATCATTTGGTGTGATAATCTCAGCGCCATCTCCCTTTCTATGAATCCGGTTCAGCACGCTCGCACGAAGCATATGGAAATTGACCTCCACTTTGTTCGTGAAAAGACAGGAAGCAATAAGCTCGCCATCAGTCATGTTCCCACCTACTATCAAAGGGCAGATTTTCTGACCAAAGCTCTGTCTGCCAAGAATTTTAATCGATTTCGGGAAGATCTCAAAGTTTTCTCAGCCGACATTAAAAGCAAAGAGGATACAAAACCCTAGTTTTGTTTGAGGCGGCGTATAATGATACAAACCAAACTATGGTCTCGGTTATACAAAGAGAAAGCACACTTGGTCATCCGCGTCTTCAACCAGACTCGTTATGAACCACTGATCTATATCAAAGGCCAAGATCGGATGTTGCTATTGTTTTAGATTGCTAGTTAGATATGGGCCTGTATATTAAGCCCACCTGCACTTGTATTTATATACTCCAGCTTTGTATTTCTTTTGTATTCAAGCAATAAAGATAAATACATCATTCCATCTTTATTTCTTATAGACATATGCTTCTTTTGCATTTTCATTGAAAGTCAAACTATTTGATATTGACATCAAAATACTTGTTCAACTCTGATACTTATCGAATGACACTTTCGTATTAGTTCTTGGATCATATCTAAAACCACAAACTCGGTATCGTTCCCCGCAGACTTCGAGACACTTTGGTTGTTATATGCAAACATACTATTCCAAATCATTATTTAAAATTTCTCGGTTCAACATATATGCACCAAAACTTAGAATCATGTTGGCTATAATTTTTGCAAGTAAAATATGAATTAACTTAAGTATATTGAATAATGAATCTGTTACAACAATTTCAATAATTGAAATATACGATGTTCTTGTCAACATTGCTTACATATTCAAACTATTTTGGCTTTTTCTTGAAGGCACATTTGCGACTGATGGATCATATCCCTTTGGGTACAATAATCAAAATCAAAATTTGACGATGTACTTGGAATCCATTTCGGATTTGCACATCTCACCAAATAGCAGAGTCAATACACTTAATGGCTTATTGACAACTTAAAAATGGCTTTTCTCGACATTGATATGAAACTTATAGCTTCTCTTCAATGTGCGAGAGTACTTATTAGACATTCTAATGTGTTATGTCTGATTAGATTTGGTTATTATCCCTCGTAATCAGTTTTATCTTTGGATCATATCCAAATCCATTTTACTGCAAATAATTTCTAAAAGAAATTCTTTCACCACGAAGTTGGTGTTTCTTGAAATAACAATTGTTTCTTAGTGCAATAGTATAGGTATTCATAAGCATTTTATGATTTTCCTTACATATTAAAAACCGATTTGGTTTTAGTTTACGAAACTTATGTTCAAAGCATAAAATGTCAATCAGTATTAGTCGGTCTCAAACTTCTTTCGGGTGTTCCACATAAGATCTCATTATAAACAATTATTACGTGCAGTCTTTTAACTCACACAACCTATCAATTCCTTGACCTAGGATATGTTGGGGCTTCCTTAAACTCTTATTTTGTCTGATATCATAAATTGTGCTTTAGATGAAATTATTTTTAACATTATGTATTACTCTTAAGTACACGACCATGTAGAAAGAACTTAACTCAACTTTACTCGTTATTAGTCATACTCTATTTAGTGAAGTCTGATTGCTCCTTATCGACACATCATTATGAATCATGGGGAGAAGCAACTTTTTAGATTTAATCATTATTCATTTTTAGGTACATTTGGAAATCTTTCCAATATACTCACCTATTCGATCAAATCGAATCATTGTATTTCTTTTTGCACATTAGATTACTTACTTCCGTTTTATATTTTATGAACTTTTATTATGGACATACTACATGTGTACCAAATAAACATATTCATTTATATGGTAATTCATCGATGAATTTTAATGAAGTATGTAGAATTGTTTTGGTATCGTTAGACTTTATTTGAAGGAAACGGTTGTGCAGTGTGAGACTACACAGCTTACAATAGATAAATTAAATAAACAAATCTACAGACCAACATGCCTAGTCGGTGGCAACAAAATGATTTTACTTAC
The DNA here is from genome assembly GCA_030737815.1 of Allium fistulosum. Taxonomy (NCBI): domain Eukaryota; kingdom Viridiplantae; phylum Streptophyta; class Magnoliopsida; order Asparagales; family Amaryllidaceae; genus Allium; species Allium fistulosum. The sequence goes on along the minus strand of CM060908.1, from coordinate 74,581,495 downwards.
ATTGTCATAAAATGGTGCTACATAGTAACTAATAAATACATACAAATTAGTGAAATATACATGGAAATCACAAAAACCAAAGGAAGGATGTCCAACATAATCAACAGTCTATTATTTTTTGTTGGGGGCATCGATTACAGGAATCGCTTCACAACTTTTAACCGATTCATTGTCATTCTCATCGCTAGCGATCATAAGAATGAGGGGCTGAAATTGTTCACCTATCCAAGTATGAAATAGATGTGAAATCTTATGGCATAAGTTTAAATTGTTGCTAACACTATTATTAAAGAATTTGGAATTCCTTTCGACACATATAACACAACTGAATGCAAAAATTAAAGTGTCCATGTGCTTGTTTCTATTCGTGTTGTACTACCAGTATTCAAAAAATGTGGTGATGATTGTAATAGGTCCGTTAATCTGTAAAGAACATGTGTGCCATACATACAAGGCAAGTTCACGGCAGAAGAAGAGGTGATCAATTCTTTCGGGCATGGAATTACACATCAACATGTGGGTGGAACCTGGATGCCTTTGCAAACTAGTCTATCCTTGGTGCTGAATTTTTTCATGCATATGTAACCACATAAGCATCTTGACTCTTGGGAGAATCATGCATTTTCACATTCTTAAGTAAGTAAAGTGCCTTTTGGAATTGTTGAGTCTTCTATAAAGAGACCTGACAGTGAAATTTCCATTGTTCTCAAGATCCTAGTTGAAACTATTTGGTCCAGGTGAAGGAGTAAAAGAGCAGAACCAGGTTAGAAGGCATCAAAGTTGACTAAGAGCGGTTTAATGATAGCATGATTAAACTAAATGCAATTCAATCCCGAGTTAAAGGTGTCTTGAACAGTGATTGTTTGGTTGGTTGTGATGCTGTAGAGGTCAGGAAGGAGGTTGTTTAGAGAGGTTTGGAGTACCGTGTGTCCAACCTGAAGTTACATCTTCCCCATTACCAACCTTCACATGTACACAAGCTCTTATCCATTTAGAAGTAGATAGGACTTCTGACTAGAAGGGGGATGGTTATAGTTGGTGGTAGGTTTATGGAGAATGAGTGGGAAGTGAGGGTCGTGATATTTGTTAAAATCCAATTCTTCCAAACGTGGTTGCCTTCAAAATGACGTCTCCAGGTCCATTTTGCGAGTAGAGCTAAGTGAAAATGATGAAGGTTTAAGACCCTCATTCCTCTCTAAGAGATCGTTTTGCATACAGTGCCCTAATTCACCACATTGTTCATAAGAGAATTTGCAGCATAGCCATTCCATAAGAAACTCCTTCTAATTTGATCAATCTTGGAGATAACCTAGTTTGGGAATTTATGTAAAGAGAGCTAGTAAGTAAGGAGAGTAGAGAGGACTGAGTTAAGAAGCTCTAAAGAGAGATGCGGCCTTCCAAGAAGCAAGACGATTTCAGATTTAAGAAATTAAAAGGTACCATCCATCTTTCTGGATTCTTGTAGGATGGATGGTGATGCCCAGGTATGATATAAGAAAGTGTCTGTGTTTCCAATTCTAGGAGTTGGCAACCTATGATCCTAGGTGCTCAGCACCTCTTGCCATAAGGATATAGCTTTATGAGAAGTTGACTGTTAAGCCTAAGATAAGCTAGTAGGAGTAGAGGAGCATTTTACGGTTGTGGATTTGAGTGGAAGTAGGAAGAACAAATAGAATAGTGTCATCGACATATTGAATATTCAAAATACCATGTTAGAGTGAGGATGTCCAATGCCAGATCGGATGTGGTGAGATACTGTTAGTCCTTGAAAAGAATGGTTTTGATGACAACAACCTTAGGATTTGTTATAAAATATAAATACTAACATTATAGTTTAGATATATATGTATATGCAGGATATAAACATGTAGGTACTGAGAATGAAGACTGTACAGTATACAGACTCAAGATCGAAGACATCAAGATTCAAGACTCATGAGTATCAAGATATCAAGAGTTCAAGATTTCAATAGTACAAGACAAGTATCGAGTCTAGAATTATGTTAAAACTCCTAGAAAAGCACTGACATCTTAAAATCCATTTTATTTGTGGAATGGAATCCACTTCGAGCCTGTTAAAGGGATGGAACCCTAAGTAGGATGGAACCTACGAAAAATCTAGTGGAACATCATTTTGTATCCACTAACTTTTATTCAAATGTTTTACAAAATTATATCTTGTTTTCAAAATGATTTCAAAATCTTCCTTTTTAAATCAAAAACATCTATCCTGGTTTTAAATACTTTTAGCCTCAAAATAATCTTTATTTTTAATATCAAAATTATCCTTGGTTTTAAACTATCTTTAATTATAATGTACTTAACTTTTAATATTTATATTTATGTTTCCTGGAGATTTGACCAGGCAACTAGTACTCGGCATCCAGTTCAACTCGGCATCAAAGAGTGACCGGCATCAGAGAGTGTCCGGCATCAGAGAGTGACCGGCATCCAGGAGTGCTCGACATCCAGGAGTACTCGGCGTAGCACTCGGCATCCCAATGGAACTTGGCGTCAACTGGCACCCGGCGACAACCAATGCTCGGCGCTAGCGTTCGGCATACAAGGGTGCTTGGCATCAAAGCTGCTCGGCATACAAGAGCGCTCGGCATCGAGACTGCTCGGCATACAAGAGCACTCGGCATGCAAGAGCACTCGGCATCGAGACTACTCGGCATACAAGAGCACTCGGCATCGAGACTGCTCGGCATACAAGAGCGTTCGGCATACAGGAGTACTCGGCGTAGTACTCGGCAACAAGAGTACTCGGCGTCTAGCAGAGCGTTCGGCTTCGACTGTCTAACATCCTGCACTCCCCAAACCTCAAACCACGTCGTTCGGCATCAGAGCGTTCGGCGTACCTGGTTCGGCATACAGCGACCACTGTACTGGGGCTAGAGCGTTCTGCTATCCAGCACACTTGGGAAGTCCAGCCTATATTTGCCTATAAATAGAGGGGCAGGGTCACAGTGAAATGGATCCTTTTTTTGGAGAGAAAACACCGGGGAGACTCCGCCATTTTCAAGACTCATCTTCTCTACTTAACAACTTCACTCAAGCATTTGATTCACGAATTGTATTTGTAATCAACTATAAAGGAAATCAATAAAGTTGAACAAAGTGGACGTAGGCAATTACGCTGAACCACTATAAATTTGGTGTTCTTACTTTCTGAATTTAAATTAGCATTGTCTTCTCTGTTTAATTTACTTTCATCACTTATATCTCTACACAATCATTCTGAACGAGGTTAGTGACCAATTTTGGTGCTAACACTTTGGTGCTTTCACTGAGAATTGAATTCTCAGACCTCAAGGATCTGCTTTGAAGCACCTGGATTGAACAAATCCCACAAAGAAGATCCAACTCACTGATAGGACATCCGTTGATTCTACTCAGAGTTCATACCAATAACTCTACAATGGCAAGACCACGTACCAGGTCAGCTTCTCACAATGCGGATGCCCACGAGACTGCTAGCGTGCAACAAGCAGGGCCTAGCAATCAACCAGCAATTCCAAATACAGGAGTTGCCACTCAGGACCAAACTCCAGTTGTCACCAGAATAGAGTTCAACGACTTGATGAGAGAGCTCAGGGAAAGTAGGAGACAACTAGGAGAGCAGATGCAAGCCAATGCCAACCCGATGGCACAACTTACTCAACAGCAGCAACAGAATGCTGGGGGCAATCCCGCTGCTTACTCCTCATCTGACAGCTCTACTTCCTCTGATGAACCTCCCAGGCGCAGACGCCGTAAGACTGATGCTGCGCGAGAAGATGCTGCTGTTCGAACAGCTGGAGACCGCGACCAAGCAAGAGCTGGAAGCTTCAGGACCGGGATACAGATGGAAGATAGAAGCCCAGATCATCAAAATGCTAATGATGTCGAACCTCAAGACGCACGATTGGCAGATCACCAAGAGAGGAGGCATCAGCATGGACAGGCGCGTAGAACAGACTCCAACCTTCCGCCTTCCATACAGACACCCGATCTGACAGCCATGATCAGGCAACTGATGAAAGAGAATCAGGGCTTATCAAATGATGACTGGGGAGTGTCAAGAAGTCATACTCCATTCACGGATGTTGTGTTGCAAGCGGCGTACCCCAGGAAGTTTAGTATGCCTACTATTCCTGCATATGAAGGAAAGACTGACCCTAGACAACATGTCATGAGGTACGAATGGATGATGGATTCAGCCAGAGCGAATGATGCCACCAAGTGTAGGTGCTTTCCGATTACTCTATCTGGGATCGCTACTATGTGGTTCACCCGACTTCCTCCGCGATCCGTATCAAATTTCGAGGAGTTGGCAAAGAAGTTTATTGAGCAGTTCAGGATACACACTATGCGCCCAAAGGACGTGATGTCTCTGTCAAGTGTAATCCAAAATCCTGGGGAATCGTTGAAGGAATATTTGCAAAGATTCCACGTAGCAGCAACAGAAGTCAGTAATCCCAATGACCATGCAATTCTGATGGCTGTAATGAGAGGTGTGGATCCAGACTCTGAGTTTGGAGACTAGCTGGCAGGAAAACCTCCAGCTACGCTAGAGCGTTTCTACTCTAAGGCACACCAGTTCATAAGAAGAGAGGAAGCTAGGTGGGTACGACGAGATAAGGCGCCAGGGCCTGTCCAAGAGTCAATAAAGAGCAACATCGCTGTGAAGCAATCTGGAGACAGCTCGGGAAAGGTCCAAGTCAATGTCCAGAACAAGCCTGGGCAACCCAAGGAGTCCGGAGGAAGGAGTCAAGGGAAAAGAAAAGAAGCAGGAAAGTGGAAGTCGAGAATTCCAAGCTACAGCGAGTACACTCCGCTAAACGCCCCACTTGAAAACATTTACCTATCCACCTGCAATACTTTTCAGTATAGAAAACCACGTCCAAAAGAATCAACCGAAGAACAGAAGCGGACCGGGAAATACTGTCGCTTCCATGAGACTTATGGACACAATACGGAAGAATGTAGACACTTGCACGACGCTATCGAGAAGTTGATCAGGCAGAAGAAATTGCAAGAATTTGTGAAGGATCCACAAGAAGGAGGACAGGGAACGTCCAACCCAGGTCATGCACTAGCTCCACGTCATCCCGAGGAGCCTGCCCGGACCGTTGGTAGACTGGTCATAAATACAATTATCGGCGGGCCTCACCCCGCGGATAAGAATTGGCAGGAGATGGAGCGATATGCAAGTTCCTTGAAGCATGCAGATTTTGAGTGTTGTTAGAACGTGGAGGACGGAGCCCCTGCTAAGCAGCAGCGCGTAATGACAGACGATATTGTGTTCAGAAGCAGAGACGCTGATCAGGTAGAGGCTCCAACCATCGACCCCATGGTCATATCTGCAACGATCGGACCAGCATATGTAAAAAGAATTCTGATTGATTCTGGAAGTTCAGTCAACATCATCTTCAAGAAGGCCTACGATCAAATGAAGCTAGAAACAAAAGACTTGAAACCATCCAAAGCTCGTATTCACGGCTTTAACGGCGCTGCAACTGATGCAGTGGGATATGTCGAGTTACCAGTTGAACTGGGACAAGGCGAGCGTCGGAGAGTGCGAATTCTACCCTTTGTAGTTTTGGATGTGGACTCTCCGTATAACGTTTTCTTGGGTCGGCCGGCCCTGGCAGAGTTTAGGGTAGCGTTAGCCCCGTGGTGTTTAACTTTGAAGTTCCCGACTGACAAAGGAGTAGGCGTTGTTCACGGCGACCAAGCAGCTGGTCGTTCCTGTTATGTGGCCGAGCTCCGAGAGGCCCACCGGAGGGAGAAGGGAAAGGTTGCGGACAATCCCGTCCGCATCCTCAATGCAGATAATTGACAAGTAGTGCCCGAGCCCTGGCTCGGGCATAGTTCTCGGATCTACGGAGATATAGATCCGAGAGACGACGATGAGAAACCCATGGAAGAGAAGGCGGCACCGGCTGAATTAACAATTGACATTTTGGTTAGCCGTGACGACCCTTCGCGAATACTGAAGATCGGATCACAGCTAGGCCCCGCAATGACTGAAGACCTTAGCGACTTCCTCCGGGCGAACCTTGATGATTTCGCCTGGACGCATTCTGATATGTGTGGGATTTCTCCCGCCATCACGAGTCATATGTTGAACATAGACCCGAAATACGTCCCAGTCAAGCAAAAAAGGAGAGGAATGGATCCGGAGAGATCCGCCGCTCTTGGAGAGGAGGTGGACAAACTCAAAGCAAATGGGATCGTCCGCGACGCCCTCTACCCTGAATGTGTCTCCAACCCCGTGCTAGTAAAGAAGGCGAATGGGAAATGGAGGACTTGCGTAGATTATTCCGACTTGAACAAAGCATGCCCTAAGGACAGTTTCCCGTTGCCTAGGATCGATCAGTTGGTCGATTCCACCGCAGGACACGAGTTACTGTCATTCATGGATGCATACTCAGGATACAACCAAATCCCAATGCATATTCCGGACCAAGAACACACCAGCTTCGTTACAAATGTCGGACTGTATTGCTATGTAGTGATGCCCTTTGGATTGAAGAATGCTGGAGCAACTTACCAACGTCTGGTGAATCGAATGTTCAAGGACCAGCTGGGTAAAACCATGGAAGTCTATGTGGATGACATGCTCGTGAAGTCACGACGGTCAAACGACCACATTCAAGACTTGGCTGAAATGTTCGACATACTCAGGTTTTATGGCATGAAGATCAACCCGTTGAAGTGTTCTTTCGGCGTATCATCAGGGAAGTTTTTGGGATTCATCGTCAACGCTAGGGGAATCGAGGCCAACCCAGAAAAGATCCAAGCTATTCGAGATGTACAAGCGCCCAGGACTATAAAGCAGGTACTCCAACGGCCGGAAACTTCTGGAAGATTGCTAAGATGGAACATCGAGTTGAGCCAATTCGATATCGCGTACTTACCACGGAGAGCCATCCGAGGGCAAGCGTTAGCAGACTTCATCGCTGAATTTACCATACCCATCAAACCGGACGATCACGACATCATTCCCCCCGTTCGATGGAAATTATACACTGACGGTGCATCAAACGACCGTTGCTCCGGCGCGGGCGTAGTTCTTGTAACTCCGGAAAACCGATCGATCTGTTATGCCCTGAAGCTCGATTTCCCGGCTACAAATAACGAAGCCGAATATGAAGCACTGATCGCTGGCTTGAAGCTCATCAGGGAACTCGGGATCGAATCAGTCGAAATCTTTTGTGACTCGCAGTTGGTGGTTTACCAAGTACGGGGAGACTACCAAGCAAAGGGACAAAAGCTTGCTCCGTACCTCATTCAGGTCCAAAAACTACTATCAAATCTTGAGCGTTATGACATCTCACATATCCCGCGCGAACAGAACAAAGAAGCCGACTTATTGGCTAAGTTCGCGAGTACCGACGATGCGCGACAAATGGGATTGTATCCCGTCGAAGTCTTGCATGCCCCGAGCATAGACGAAATGAAAGTCGATCGCGTGTTGGGAACAGAAATCGAGAAGGAATCGTGGATAACCCCATTCAAACTGTACCTGACGACCGGGGCTTTACCAGGAAAAAGAAGCGAAAGACGGCAGGTCCTTCGAAAGGCCGCGCGATACATAATGCAGGATGGATCAATGTATCGAAAGGGATTCTCAGTCCCGTTATTATGATGCATCGCTCATGATGAGACAAAGCGTGTCTTGAGAGAGGTTCACGAAGGGGATGTGGCGACCATACTGACGGGCAAACGCTAGCAAAGAAGATCCTCCGCTATGGATATTACTGGCCCACCGTAAACCGGGATGCCGCGGACTACGCAAGAAAATGCGACAAGTGTCAAAGATATGCGAAAATCCCGAGGGCTCCATCAACGGAACTCACACAAATGATCAGTCTCTGGCCATTTGCGATCTGGGGAATCGACATAATCGGCTCTTTGCCTCTATCCAAAGGTGGTGCGAAATATGCAATAGTTGCAGTCGACTATTTCACGAAATGGGCTGAGGCAGAACCTTTGGCCACTAGCACCTCTAAGAAGGTCATTAACTTCGTTGTACGAAACATTATATGCCGCTTTGGCCTTCCACGCACCATCATTACAGACAACGGAACGCAATTTGAAAGTAGAGAGTTCAAAGAGTTCTGTTTAAAGTACGGCATCGAGAAAAAGTTCGCCGCCGTTGCACACCCAAAAGCTAACGGACAAGTCGAGGCCGTTAACAAAATAATCAAGTCCATACTGAAGAAGCGTCTGGAGAAGGTTGGAGGCAAGTGGGTAGATGAACTCCTGATAGCATTATGGGCGTATAGAACTACCCACAAGTCCACGACCGGCCACACTCCGTTCGCCTTGGCATACGGCTCTGAAGCCGTTATACCCGTGGAACTTGAAGTTCCATCGCACCGAGTGACATACTATGACCCCAAGACGAACTAAAACCTTTTTCTAGAATCACTGGACTGCATCGACGAAAAGCATGAAGAAGCTGAATTAAGGGCGGCGGCGCACAGACATCGAGTCAAGCGTTACTACGACGGCAGAGTCCGCCCAAGAATCTTTGATGTGGGTGATCTCGTTCTGAAACGAGTCTTCCCGGTACCATCACGCATGAATCCCAGCTGGGAAGGTCCATACGCCATTGAACGGAAGCTTGGAGAAGGAACATTCAAGCTAGCGACCGTTGATGGCGTGACACTCCCCCGAGCATGGAACAGTGAACATTTGCAGCACTATTACATTTAGCATGTTTTTCTTTCTTGTTGTAGGCACTGTTATTTCCTGCATGTTTCCATTCAATAATGACTTAGTTTCCTTTTAAAAGTTGTAATCAAGCTATTTAGTTGATTTTCATTAATAAAGGCTTGAAGCCATATTTTCTATGAAGTTTCTATATCTCTTAATTGGATGATAAATTACATTATCATGTACGACATACAGACTCGTACGAACGATTCCAAATCTCCGAAGCCCCAGAGCGCGGATCAGAGTACTCTAAGTCCCCAGAGTGCGAACTAGAGTATAAAACGATTCCAAATCTCCGAATCCCCAGAGTGCGGATCGGAGTACTCTAAGTCCCCAGAGTGCGGACTAGAGTATAAAACGATTCCAAATCTCCGAATCCCCAGAGTGCGGATCGGAGTACTCAAGTCCCCAGAGTGCGGACTAGAGTATAAAACGATTTCAAATCTCCGAATCCCCAGAGTGCGGAGCGGAGTACTCTAAGTCCCCAGAGAGCGGACTAGAGTATAAACAAATACAAATCTCCGAATCCCCAGAGTGCGGAGCGGAGTACTCTAAGTCCCCAGAGCGTGGACTAGAGTATAAACGACTTCAAATCTCCGAATCCCCAGAGTGCTGAGCGGAGTACTCTAAGTCCCCAGAGCGCGGACTAGAATATAAACGACTTCAAATCTCCGAATCCCCAGAGTGCGGAGCGGAGTACTCTAAGTCCCTAGAGAGCGGACTAGAGTATAAACGAATACGAATCTCCGAATCCCCAGAGTGCGGAGCGGAGTACTCTAAGTCCCCAGAGCGCGGACTAGAGTATAACGATTTCAAATCTCCGAATCCCCAGAGTGCGGAGCGGAGTACTCTAAGTCCCCGGAGCACGGACTAGAATATAAACGACTTCAAATCTCCGAATCCCCAGAGTGCGGAGCGGAGTACTCTAAGTCCCCAGAGAGCGGACTAGAGTATAAACGAATACGAATCTCCGAATCCCCAGAGTGCGGAGCGGAGTACTCTAAGTCCCTAGAGCGCGGACTAGAGTATAAACGATTTCAAATCTCCAAATCCCTAAAGCGCGGATCGGAGTACTCCAAGCCCCCAGAGCGCGGAATAGATTATAAACAGTCTCAAGTCTCCAAGTCCCCGGAGCACAGTGTCAGCAAACCAAATAAAGACAAGAGAATCATTCAAACAAAAAGAAACTAAATTTTATTCGATAAGTCCAAAATGGGGATACATGATCACTCCTACAAAATTCAGACCTCTCTATACAAACTGCAAGTTGTGGAAGATAAAAGCAATTACAAGACTTAAGCAAAAAACTCATTGAACGAGTGTATCGATTATTTCTTCGACTTCTTCTTTTTGTCTTCCTTCGTTGTTTCCGACGACTCCTCTCCCTCACGCTTTTTCTTGGACTTTTTGCTTGCTAGAGAAACGGAGTCGGGAGTAGGAGACGGAACATCTAGTGGTTTGGACCTGCCCGGGAGAATGATTTTCAAAGGTCTGTTCCGCGGGTCAGTGAGTTCCAGTATTTCAGACTCAACTTTGACTTTGACTTTTTTCTTCTCCTCGTCGGCAAGACGGTCCTTCATGCTCATCTCTGAAGTACGCTCAGAGGCGCTAGTGATTTCAATTTCATCGCTTCCTTCGGCAGGAGACGAAGTATCAAGTTTGTCATCATCTAGCGCCCCGATCACTTGAGCGTCTGGACCGGGAGTTACTCCTGCGTGAGCAACATCGCTTGTTTTCTCTGCTTCCTCCTTGGCGTCATCGCTCCTCGGAGTTGGCTCGGCGTCAGAGCAACCTGCACGAAAACATAAGGAATGAGCATTAGAACGAGTAGCCACTGCTGAAAAATGACGGGATCTCTTCAATTTCTAGAGAAAGAAGAATTTCCTACCAGGGTCCGGTTGGCTATCGGTGGCACGAGGGGTTTCACCCTCCAGGATAGGTGACAGCACATGAACACCAAGACCGGGATCTTCGGGATCATAACTAGCATGCTGCTCGAATGGATCAAGTGTTGGCCGACCGGCCGATTGAGCAGCGTAAGGAGCGGCAATGTGAGGAGTAGTAGCATCGGCCCCGGACGGGCCAGCTTCGTCATTCTTCTCTTTTGGAGGGGAAGAGCCTTTGCCATAAAGTGCCAATGCTGCGGATAAGTCCGATGGCTCATTCCCCCTTAGGAACTCCTTCACCAAGACATCCTCATCGACCTCGTTGGAGCCCGACTCGACCTTCCTGATCCTTATCAGAGTTTCCCATGCCTCAGCCAGGGATTCGAGGTAGCCGTCACCCAGAAATGTTAAGTCGAGGTGCATAAGGACGCGGGCTCCATACTCAGCGATCAACGGGTCAAACATACTTTTGACCTCTTCCCTGCCAGCTTCTGCGGCCGCCTCGAGGCGAGAATCAAGCTCTTCCACAGCCATTCTTTTGCCCTCCTCACGGGCCTCGTCCTTCATTTTCTCGACCCCGGCGAGTTCGTCATCGAGCTTTGTCTTTAGGAGTTGGGTAGCAACAATCTCATCACAGTATCGCTGCGATTCTTCTTGAGCGGCTACTTTGTCTTCCTTCTCCTTGGAAAGTAATTCCTTCAGCTCCTTGACTTGAGTAGCAAGTGCGTCCCTTTCCTTTTGGACAGAGTCTTTTTCTAGGGCGAGGGCACCGCTGCACTGGACTGCTTCGTCAAGCTCCTTTTTGTGAGCCGCCTCTAAACGAGTAACTGCCTCGACAGTATTTTTTGCGCTTTGTTCAGCGGCTTCTAGCTTTGACTTATACGAAGCGAGCTCTTCGTCTTGGAGTTTGATGATTTTCTTATCGCTGTCAGCCTCTAGATTCAGATGGTCAATCTCGTGTTGACGCTCAACAGATACTTCCGAGACCTTCTCCACCAAGTGCACAAACGCATCATGTTGAACATAGACGTCGTTATTTCAGGCAATGGCACTCTGCTTCACATGCCCGGGAATATGATGAATGGCCGGGAGGAACTTCAGACCATCGAAGCAAATTTTTGGAAACTTGGCCTTAAGATCGACCATCTTTTCCGCAACAGTTGGGTCCACCGCAGGAGTAGGAGGAGGAGGCTTTGAAAACTCCGTTCTTTTACGTTGCTCTCGAACTTGCCTTGTACTCGATGAACTGGAATGTTGTTCTCGAGGAGCATCAGACTGATAACCCTTCTGTAAGGATTTCTCTCTATCCGACTCAGTTGGAGGAGGAAGATCACGGGACTGGGAAGATTGAGAATGTGCTTTCTTGCGGTGAGACGACTTGCGAGGACGATTGTCCCTATCTTCATAATCACCTCGGTCCCTGCGTCTGCCTGAACCGGAATCCCGTCCAGAGTGATGGAATATAAAAGACCCCTGAAGGCGATCAAGTCCGTGAGAGCGGCCCATATCACCTGCAAAGAATGGAGATAACAACGAGTTAAGGAGAATTCACGAGCTAAAAAGACTTGAAGTATATTATGGAATGCGCATGTGCGTGTGTGTCCTAGTGTTCCCCTCGACGGACCCGTTCGTTTATCTTTGCTAATCGGAGTGTTGTCTCCTTGAGCCGGGAGTTGAACTCCTACATTGCCTCTAGCGGGCGAAGAGAATTTGAGAGCTTCAGGATCATCGAACCCGTAATTAAGTAAATCATCGGGGATGGACAGGTTGGACAGACCCCTCAGAGAACTTTCCAGATGCTGCGAAGAAGCCTCTTTCTCAGGAGGGATAGGCGTAACTTTTGAGGTGCCACCAACTTTCTCCTTTTGAACCGTATATTCCAACTTCTTCTTTCCCTTCGAAGGGGAGGATGATGTCTCAATATCCTGAACTTTGATTGCCGGATTCCAAGCGGGACCCACGTTCTCGCCCTGAGTCTCGGGAGCATCATCCTCTCTACGCTCGCTTTCTCCGTGCGTATCGGGAGTGCGGCGCGACGACGGTCCGGCCTGTTTTTTCCCTTTACCGGACGAAGGCTTAGGAATGGTGACACCTTCTGGAAGGCTAATCCGACGACCAGGGGCTAGCAAGCCAAACCCCGACAGCAATTCATTTGAAATGATAGTCCGGATGTCTCGATCCTCAGCAGGAAGAGCTCTAATGGCTTCAACAGCCTTAGAATATCCTCGGCCTTCCGGACGCGGGTTGATACCTGAAAAGATGAAATGAAGAGTTAGGAAAAGCATGACTCCGATTAAATACGAATAGTGATTCAGCAGAGAGACTTACTACCTTCAACCCATCTCCTAGCGAAACCAGAAGGGCAGCGCACATAGAACCATTCCTGTTTGTACAGGGCGAATTTGCTACAGGCCCCTGTCAAGATCTGGCATTTGTGGTATGGCTCGAGGAACATAAAAGAAGGACTGTCTTTCCATCTCTTGAACATGTAAATATATCTGATATCACCGGCGGTTGGAGGTCTGGAGAAGACAGCCATGAAAAGTAGATAAGTCCCATATAGAAATGCATGGCCATTCGGGTGCAGCTGCGACGGAGCTATGTCTATGTACTGCAGTACATCCCGGAGAAATAAGTTGAATGGAGGCACGCTGCCCATCCAACACATGAACTTGTTGCAGGTAGTGTACCCGACTGGGGGCAGATGAGGGCGATCGTGTCTTGAAGGAACTAACACGTCGGCAAAAGGAATCCCATGAATGGAGTATATCCGTCGCAGAGCAGCTTCGTTGATCTTCGAGGCTTGAGAATCGATCGGATTGTCTAGTAAGATGGTTGCCTCCAGAGCATCAGGCGCCAAGTTATGAGCAGGAGAAGTCGATGGGTTAGAAGTATCAGCAGCTCCTTGCCTTGATGACGGCCCAGGCCTGTCGGATATAGTGGCGGAGCTAGATTTTCTCGACATCCCAAATAAATAACGAACCTGGCTAAGTGCTTGAGAAAACTATACTTAAAAAACGTTGAACGTTAGAATTAGCAACACGAGTTTTCCCCCCACGTGGTGTGTGAACTAGTGCAAGCAATTGTGTACAAGCAATAAGATTTCAAGGATATAAAAATGAGTTTCGAATCGTGGCCTTCGAAGACCGTCATCGCTGACCGTCTCAAAGAGCCCGCCTGGTAGTGATTACAGTTCCAGATTCAGAAGACATATGATTTCTAAAGTAACCGGCCTAAGTGTAGTTTGACATTTATACTGTTCGGCATTTAAGTAGTGATCGGCAATTGTATTGTTCGTCCTAAGTATAGGTCAGCAGGCATTCCGTTCGGCATTCAAGATTGTTCGGCCTAAGTATAATGTTCGGTTGTGTTTTGCTCGGTCTAAGGAATGTTCGGCTAATTCTATGTTCGGCTAAAGGCCTCGTTCGGTTAAGTCATCGTCCAGTTAAAAGTTCTGTTCGGCATGTGTGTGTTCGTTCGGCATGTCTAAGTTCTGTTCGGCAGGTATGTAACTGTTCGGCATGACAGTTGTTCGGCAATTATGTCGTTCGGTCTAGATGCTATTCGGCGTATATGTCTATTCGGCATAAGGGTAGTGTTCGGCCTTAGTTCGTTCGGCTAAAGTAGCGCTCCGCCCTCGATCATAACTCCGCCCTGCTCTTTCTCCATTTACGCCGAACGACAGAGACAAATCGCCCGGCGAAGGTTACGCCGTTCGGCACCCCATCTTCCTTTTTCTCCCAATCTTGATCAGCATAAAGGAGCTAGGTCTAACTACCATGCACCGTTCGGCGACTCCGAACGTGCGACAACCATAGAAATACCCCGTTCCCATGTGATGAACCTAAAGTTGAAGTAATGTAATCGTGGAGGGAATGATACCTAGTTCGACGATCGAAGTTGAGGAAGGATCAACTAGACTTTATATCTGATAGGGTGGCAAGAATTGCAAGTCTCTGGGAATGACAGAAAAGAAAGCGTAAAGGGAAAATGGTGGAAGGGCGCCTGGTTATATAGAGGGAGGTAGAAGTCGAAAAGGCCATGACCGGTAGAACCGGCCAAGGTCATAGCGTTCGGCCTCGGCGCATAACGGTTCGACACTGAAGCATCGTTCGGCAAGGAAGCACCGTTCGAACGCGAATGTCTCGTTCGGCATTTGGAACACGTCCGGCACACATCGGTCCCACAAAAGGGGCGTCTCCGTTCGAGGTTAGCCAAGGGTTTAAGACGTGACGAAAAGGTTGCACGGTTCAAAGCGTACCACGTTCGGCCACACGATACACTTTGGGGGGCAAGTGTTTCCTGGAGATTTGACCAGGCAACTAGTACTCGGCATCCAGTTCAACTCGGCATCAGAGAGTGACTGGCATCAGAGAGTGTCCGGCATCAAAGAGTGACCGGCATCCAGGAGCGCTCGACATCCAGGAGTACTCCCGTAGCACTCGGCATCCCAATGGAACTCGGCGTCAACTGGCACCCGACGACAACCAATGCTTGACGCTAGCGTTCGGCATACAAGGGTGCTCGGCATTAAGGCTGCTCGGCATACAAGAGCGCTCGGCATCGAGACTGCTCGGCGTACAAGAGCACTCGGCATGCAAGAGAACTCGGCATCGAGACTACTCGGCATACAAGAGCACTCGGCATCGAGACTGCTCGGCATACAAGAGCGTTCGGCATACAGGAGTACTCGGCGTAGTACTCGGCAACAAGAGTACTCGGCGTCTAGCAGAGCGTTCGGCTTCGACTGTCTAACATCCTGCACTCCCCAAACCTCAAACCACGTCGTTCGGCATCAGAGCGTTCGGCGTACCTGGTTCGGCATACAGCAACCACTGTACTGGGGCTAGAGCGTTCGGCTATCCAGCCCACTTGGGAAGTCCAGCCCATATTTGCCTATAAATAGAGGGGCAGGGTCACAGTGAAATGGATCCTTTTTTTGGAGAGAAAACACCGGGGAGACTCTGCCATTTTCAAGACTCATCTTCTCTACTTAACAACTTCACTCAAGCATTTGATTCACGAATTGTATTTGTAATCAACTATAAAGGAAATCAATAAAGTTGAACAAAGTGGACGTAGGCAATTACGCTGAACCATTATAAATTTGGTGTTCTTACTTTCTGCATTTAAATTAGCATTGTCTTCTCTGTTTAATTAACTTTCATCACTTATATCTCTACACAATCTTTCTGAACGAGATTAGTGACCAATTTTGGTGCTAACAATTTAAGATTTAAATATGAAATTATAGTAAAATTTTATATATACCAAAATATTATTCTCTATACTTATTTATGTATTTTAACTATAGTATATATAAAGTTTAAAATAGTTTTAATATAAGATAGAAGTTATTTTCAAAAGAAAAACAAATTATCAAAAATACCTTAGGCATGTCGACAACCCCTAGGTACCCATGTCGACATGATGGCAGTTGATTCCAAAAGTTTGAATTTCAAAGGAAGTGTCTATTCGTCATATCCTTTCCCGAATGGACATGGCTGTTGTTCTACTATAAATAGGGGGTGTTTTAAACGAATTTATATTCATAATTTTCTGATTTCACTCCTCTTCTTCTTCCACATTTCTTTATATACATTTTTACTATTACTCTGCCGAAATCACCATTGAATCTAACTAGATCATCTCTGGTTTGATTCTCTATCACTATCTCAACAAGATCCCAGTGTTATTCAGAGTTATAGGCTTCTTTGTAATCAATCGAGCGAGAAAAGGTGTGATTGTAGCCTGGAAAATCAATCAAGTGAGAGAAGGTGTGATTGTAGCCTAGGAAATCAATTGGGTGAACTTGTTGCCCGTAAAATCAAGTATCTCTACCCAGAGGATTGTGAATCTGGAGTGGTGCACCTCGTGGCCTTGAAATCGAGGGTGTAATTGTAAGAATTGATTTTGAAAGGAAATCCGTACTTGTGTTGTGGGACTGGATGTAGGGTAGCTCCGAACCAGTATAAAATCCGGTGTGTTCTTTCCTTTATTGCTTTTAATTTATATTTGCATCTGTGTTTGATTCTGTGATTATATATGTGTTTGAATATTGCATACATTTGTGTTCAAATTAATATAAACTCAAAAAGAATTAGTAAATTCTTAAAACACTATTCACCTCCCCCCCTCTAGTGTTTATTCTAGCCTTAAGATCCATAATCTGCATTTCTCACATTTGGTATCAGAGCAAGGATTTCAAAGTTTCATAATATGAATTTTTAATTTTTTTTAAATGGCTATGTTTGAAAAACTTGTTAATACTAGTTTAGAAATATTCGAATCATCATTGCATCATGAGTCTGCATATAATCTATATACAAATTCAAGTTGTCTACAAAATCTTTATGATATGCAGGAAACATGTTTTATGGGTGTTAAGGAATCAATCCACAATGGACAAATTATGCAGATCAAAAAGAATATATGGATACTCGATAGTGGATGTTCTATACACATATACACATGACTGGTAATCCGGATATGTTGAATGATGTAATATACAAAGACGGAGGACTGGTTAATTTTGGAGACAATTCAAAAGGATATGTTATTGGCATCGGCAATGTCGGTAACTCTAAAACTCCTATTATTACTAATGTTTTGCTAGTTAAGAATCTGAAACATAATTTGCTAAGTATTAGTCAACTTTGAGATAAAGGATATAAGATTAAATTTGAAAAAGATAAGTGTCACATTGAAGATAATAATTCAACCATAATATTTGACGGAATTAGGAAAAAGAATATTTATATTCTTAGTATGAAAGTTTCAAATGATAACCTGTGTCTTTTGGCAAATACAAGTGACCCTTGGATTTGGCATAAGTGATTTGGGCATTTGAGTTTCAAACTCTTATATAGACTGTCAAAACATGATCTAGTAAGAGGTCTCCCTAAAATGAATTTCAAAGTAGATAGTTTATGTGATGCATGTTAATTAGGAAAACTTAGAAAAAGTTCCTTTAAATTAAAAGATATGATTTCAACTTCAAAACCTCTTGAATTACTTCATCTTGATTTATTTGATCCATCTCAAATTCAGTCAATAAATCACAGTAAATATGTTTTTGTAATTGTAGATGATTATTCTAGATTTACATGGACAATATTTTTAAAACATAAAAGTGATACTTTTGAATGTTTTAAGAACTTTACAAAAAGGATTCAAAATCAACTTTCTGTAAAAATTATAACCATCCATAGTGATCACGGTGGTGAATTTGAAAATGAAAAGTTTGAGGAATTTTGTAATAAAAAAGGGATAACTCACAATTTTTCATTTCCAAGAACTCCACAACAAAACGGAGTAGTAGAACGTAAAAATAGGACGATTCAAGAGTGTGCGAGAACTATGCTTTCAGATAGTAATTTACCAAAATATTTTTTGGCAGAAGCAGTTGCTACCGCCTGTTATATTTTAAATAAAATTTTAATTAGACCTTTAACTGATAAGACATCTTATGAACTTCTTCACGAAAAGAAACATAAGGTATCTTATTTTAGAATTTTTGGAAGTAAATGTTTTATTTTAAATACAAAAGATGACTTAGATAAATTTGATCCTAAATCCGACAAAGGTATCTTTATCAGATATTCTAATAGAAGCAAAGCATACAGAGTGTTTAATTTAAGATCTAACACTATTGAAGAAACAATGCATGTTTCATTCGATAAAAATCTCAAAAAAATTGAAGAGACAAATGATGAAGAGGATTTAATTACTCAAAATCAAGAGTCAACTGAAACTAATAATGAATTTAATCATCCTAATAAAAGGATTAAACTTTTAAAAGATCATCCCATAGAAAATATACTAGGAGATATGCAATCTGTTATTACAACTAGAAATCAACTAAGTAAAATGAGCAATGTAGCCTTTATATAAACTATTGAACCCAAAGGTCCAAAAGAAGCATCAACTGATGATTCATGGATTTTGGCTATGCAAGAAGAACTAAATCAATTCACTAGAAATGATGTTTGGGAACTTGTTCCTAGACCTGAAAATAAAACTATAATTGGAACAAAATGGGTTTATAAAAATAAAATGAATGAACAAGGTGAGGTCGTTAGAAATAAAGCCCGGTTAGTCGCTCAAGGTTATTGTCAAGAAGAAGGAATAGATTGTGATGAAACCTTTGCTCCCGTAGCAAGATTAGAAGCAATTAGGATTCTACTTGCTTTCGCAAATCATAATAATTTCAAATTATTTCAAATGGATGTTAAAAGTGCCTTTTTAAATGGATTTGTAAAAGAGGAAGTATATGTTGAACAACCACCACTTTTTGAAAATGAAAAATTACCAAATCATGTTTACAAACTTAAGAAAGCTCTACATGGTCTAAAACAAGCTCCTAGAGCCTGGTATGATAGACTAAGATCTTACTTATAAAAATCAAATTTTGATATGGGTAAAGTAGATAATACTCTTTTTATTAAAAGAAATAAAAATGATATTCAACTAGTACAAGTTTACGTAGATGATATCATTTTCGGATCAACTAATTTTGAAATGAATAAAGAATTTTCCGAAATAATGACAAATAAGTTTGAGATGAGTCATATGGGTGAATTAAACTTCTTTCTAGGATTGCAAATAAAACAATTAGATAATGGTATCTTTATCAGTCAAGAGAAATATGCTAAAGACCTAGTTAGTAAATTTGGTTTGACTACTGCAAGTGGAAAACCCACTCCCATGGCAACCAATGAGTACCTAAGTAAAGAAAATCTCTCGAAAGATGTGGATCAAAAGTTATATAGAGGAATGATTGGATCACTACTATATATCACTGCTAGTAGACCTGATATCATGCATAGTGTTTGTCTCGGTGCAAGATATCAATCCCAACCTAAAGAGACCCACTTAAAAGCTGTAAAACGTATCATAAGATACATTAAACACACCAATGATTATGGCTTATTTTATCCTAAAAATGATTCTTTTGAATTAATATCTTACTGTGATGCTGACTATGCTGGTTGTAAATCAGACCGAAAAAGTACAAGTGGAACTTGTCACTTTTTGGGGGCATTCTCTGATTTCCTGGTTTAGTAAAAAGCAAAACACAGTTTCTTTATCAACAACCGAAGCAGAGTATATTTCTACTGCTTTGGCTTGTTCTCAAGTAATATATATGCAACAAACTTTAAAAGATTTTGGTTTAAATATCTCAAAATCACCAATTTATTGTGATTATACTAGTGCAATAAATTTGTCCAAAAATCCTACTCATCATGCTCGAACTAAACATATTGATATCAGACATCATTTTCATAGAGATAATATAAGTAAAGAAGTAATTTCTCTTGATTATATTAATTCCGAGAATCAAATTGCTGATATCTTAACAAAACCCTTAAATGAATCTATATTTACTAAATTAAGAAGAGAATTAGGTATTTGTTCAATAACTGAAATATAAAATATAAATATATAACAAGAATAATCAAAATTAAATTAAAATAAATCAAATAAGCAAAACTACAAGTACCTTGTCGACATCCCTCCTACACCCCTGTCGACATACAACGTTTTTTTAATTTAATTTAAGTTTTTTCCCACCAAAATTCAAAATGAATGGTTATATATTCTTCCTATTTCGAAATTTTGTTCATTTCTTCCGTTCTTTCTCTGATTATAACTTCTGAAAAATTAAAACAATGGCCTCCTCCTCCAAATCAAACAAAAATTCAACCTTTTCGTTCCATTTTCCTTCTACCAGACCATTTCAACGTACTACGCTTGCACGGGTGATGAAAATGGAAGATTCCTTAAAGGACGCACTGCAACTTATGACTGAAATTCAAGTGGTGCAAATCAGAATGGCCAAAGAACAAGAAAGGCAAGGCAAAATCCTTAGAAACCTACAAAAGTTTCTAATGGACAATCACGCCAATCCCATCTTGACCAATGAAGAATCTTCAGATGTTCAAGTGCAAGAGGACAGCGAGGAAGAAGAAAAAGAAGTCCCCATAGAAGAAGAGCATGCTGAAGATGACGACAAAGTTATTTGCGTTGGCGAAGTGTGTTTTGACAAGGATGGAAATCTAGTCGAACAAAATAGAAATTTCTGTTTCCATTACCCAAATTGCTCGATTCATAAATCTCCCATTGTCAAGAATACACATTAGTTTCTTTTCGTTCTTTCTTATTGTTATTTGTATATAATCTTACTTATGTTTTCTACACAAATATAAATATAACATTATATAATTAATAAATGATTTGTGATTATCACATTATCATATATATTCTTAGAGTTAGTTATTAAGGGCTAAGTTTTAGTTTCAGAATTAAGTGTTGATTATTTATGATAACACTATCATTATAATCACATAGTATTAGAATAAGGGGGAGTTATATAGTTTGGAGTTAGTTTGTTTTTGTTGATGACAAAGGGGGAGAAGTATAAAATAGGATAGTTAGGCATAGATTAAGGGGGAGTTATTAGTTTTAGGGGGAGTTATTAGGATAGAAGTAATATTTTATAAACGAAGGTTGTCATCATCAAAAAAGGGGGAGATTGTTAGTCCTTGAAAAAAATGTTTTGATGACAACAACCTTAGGACTTGTTATAAAATATAAATACTAACATTATAGTTTAGATATATATGTATATGCAGGATATAAACATGCAGGTACTGAGAATGAAGACTGTACAGTATAGAGACTCAAGATCGAAGACATCAAGATTCAAGACTCATGAGCATCAAGATATCAAGAGTTCAAAATTTCAATAGTACAAGACAAGTATCGAATCTAGAATTATGTTAAAACTCCTAGAAAAGCACTGACATCTTAAAATCCATTTTATTCGTGGAATGGAATCCACTTCGAGCCTGTTAAAGGGATGGAACCCTAAGTAGGATGGAACCTACAAAAAATCTAGTGGAACATCGTTTTGTATCCACTAACTTTTATTCAAATGTTTTACAAAATTATATCTTGTTTTCAAAATGATTTCAAAATCTTCCTTTTTAAATCAAAAACATCTATCCTGGTTTTAAATACTTTTAGCCTCAAAATAATATTTATTTTTAATATCAAAATTATCCTTGGTTTTAAACTATCTTTAATTATAATGTACTTAACTTTTAATATTTATATTTAAGATTTAAATATGAAATTATTGTAAAATTTTATATATACCAAAATATTATTCTCTATACTTATTTATGTATTTTAACTATAGTATATTTATATAGTTTCAAATAGTTTTAATATAAGATAGAAGTTATTTTCAAAAGAAAAACAAATTATCAAAAATACCTTAGGCATGTCGACAACCCCTAGGTACCCATGTCGACATGATGGCAGTTGATTCCAAAAGTTTGAATTTCAAAGGAAGTGTCTATTCGTCGTATCCTTTCCCGAATGGACATGGCTGTTGTTCTACAATAAATAGGGGATGCTTTAAACGAATTTATATTCATAATTTTCTGATTTTACTCTTCTTCTTCCACATTTCTTTCTATACATTTTTACTATTACTCTGCCGAAATCACCATTGAATCTAACTAGATCATCTCTAGTTTGATTCTCTATCACTATCTCAACAAGATCCCAGTGCTATTCAGAGTTATAGGCTTCTTTGTAATCAATCGAGCGAGAAAAGGTGTGATTGTAGCCTGGAAAATCAATCAAGTGAGAGAAGGTGTGATTGTAGCCTAGGAAATCAATTGGGTGAACTTGTTGCTCGTAAAATCAAGTATCTCTACCCAGAGGATTGTGAATCTGGAGTGGTGCACCTCGTGGCCTTGAAATCGAGGGTGTAATTGTAAGAATTGATTTTGAAAGGAAATCCATACTTATGTCGCGGGACTGGATGTAGGGTAACTCCGAACCAGTATAAAATCCGGTGTGTTCTTTCCTTTACTGCTTTTACTTTATATATGCATCTATGTTTGATTCTGTGATTATATCTATGTCTGAATATTGCATACATTTGTGTTCAAATTAATACAAACTCAAAAAGAATTAATAAATTCTTAAAACACTATTCACCCCCTCTCTAGTGTTTATTCTAGCCTTAAGATCCATAATCCGCATTTCTCACAGATACAACCAATTTTTTCATTCTATTGAAGACATCTACAGAGGAGAAAGAGGATCTCCTTGACAAAGTCCCTTAAAGGATTTAAGTAACCCTCCACTTACACCATTAACAAGAACGACTGACATACTGGTGTGCAGAATATTACTGATCTAGTCAATCCATTTCGAGGATAAGCCACGGTGAAAAAGGGTGCCAAAAATGAAGATTCAACTAATAGAGTCAAAGGCGTTAGAGAAGTCAAGAGTTTTAAGGCACATGAGTCATTGGTGGAGTGGCAATGAGAGATGACTTATTAGGTGATAGCAACGCAGTCGAGAAAGGATCTACCTTGGATGAAGACCGACTGTTCAATACCAACAAGGGAGCTAATGAATGGTTTCATTTTTTTTGCTAATACCTTAGTAATTAGTTTAAATGAGGTGTTAAGGAGGTGAATATGTCTGATATCAATCATGGAGTTGGCGCCTGGTTTTTTCGGGATTAAGATAATGTTATCGTTGTTGGTCCTAGCAATGAGGGATGGATTGGAGTAACATTCGAAAAACATATTGAGGACATCCACTTTAATTATCGACAGAATCGCTTATAGAAAAAAGTGCCAACGTCATCTGGCCTAGGAGCTTTGTTATCACTAATGCCGTTAAGGGCATCCAAAATTTCTTCCTTGGTAAGTGTTATGGGCTGTAAAGAGGAATGGGTTTGGGTAAAATTTGTTTTAAACAATGGAAGGTTGGGATTGGTAGAGGGGACAAAGCTGCTATCTGATGTAGTTGATGAACACTTGAACAAATTGATACTGAATGGTTCTTCCAATATGGATAATATCATGGATGTAGTTAGTTCTTCTTTTGCCATTAGCTATCCTATGGAAATGGGCTGTGTTTTTATCTCCATCCTCGAGCCAAGAGACTCTGGACCTTTATCTCCAATTAATCTCTTCCTGCTTCATTAGTTATTCGAGCTCATGTTCAAGATTACCAAGTCGAAGTTTTTCATCTACGGTGAGAAGTCTGGATTCCTCAAGGATAAAATTTCAAGAATGTCGTCCGATGTTCAGATTTGCGAGACCTGACAGAGCCCCAAATAGATCTGGACCAGGATCTAATATACTTCATAAGGGTTCCAAGTTTGCCTACGATAGTGGCAAAGGCTGAGGCACGGTTCTGGGGCAACCACCAGATCTTAACAACTAGATCATTAAAGCTACGTTCCAACGTCCAAATTTTCTCGAATTTAAAACAAGCTATAGGGATCTTGTCATCGATAGAGTCAAGAAGAATGGGACAATGTTTAGACAAAAGATCCAGAAGGCTACTAAAAGTAGAGCGGGGGTGGGAGTTGTCCCAGGAATTATTGAAGAGGAAGCGGTTGAGCTTAGCTAATGAGAGGGAAGAATGTTTATTACTCGAAGTAAAGAGTCTGCTATTAATAGGGGGTCGACAAAGTCACATCTCTCAATAAAAGAATTAAATAAGTCCATGTCAGTGCTAAAAGTTGAGCTGGAGTTTCTCTCATTAAGGCGTCTAGTAATACTAAAATCTCCCTCTAAAATCCAAGGTTCTTGCGAAAATTTACAAAAATCAGTGTAGTTAGTCCAAGGAGTCCATTTATCAGGGCTAGAGTGGGGTCCTTAAATGTTAGAAAAAAGTACAACGAGCTAGATAGGGAGTGTTCTATATTGACATGTAGTGCATTATGGTGGTTTATGACTTGGATGAGTTTCCATCAGTTTTCTTCCTAAGAGGTTAAGATACCCATCTTGGAACTAGAAGCTTCGATATATTCCCACCCAATTAAGAAATTTCCTCCAATGTTACAGATTAACAAGTGGGTCAGGTTAGCAATTTTGGATTCTTAGATAAAAAAATGTCTATGCAAAGGGATTCAATGAAGTTTTTAATCAGGGAACATTTTTTAGGAGTCCCTACTCCCTTAACATTTTAGGAAAGAATCTTTATAAGATAAAGGAGGCATGCTCCTACTCTAGTTTTTGAATGACATTAAAATTTTAAGGCTTTAATGTGATTCTCATGAAGGGTGCTAATTTTTTGTTTAAAGTTTTTCTAGAAGAAGTAAATATAGCAAGTTGAAGAATGCTACCCATAGTTTAAAGGGGAGGATGAAGGTCGCTCCTCATCAGCCTAGCACTTCTTTTCACCGAGTTTGTAGAGAGGGAAATGCTGCTATGCGGTGGTGTAAAGGGCTCCGACTCAAGTGGTCGGTCAATCTCCATGGCAGGGTGGGAGGATTTCAGATTCAGATTGAGGGAGGGGGGTTCTAGATCCATATTTCATGGGGGGGCAGGCAGATGGAGGAGGGTCAAATCAGTGTCTTTATCTTTCATATTATCTATTTATTCGACCATCGACCAAGCGCCCTATGATAAGGGACCTACTTGATGCTGGTCCTCTATTCCCTTGCCTCCTGATCCTCGTCCATAATGATAACTTGATTGCCTATGGTTATCTCATCTCTTCTTGCTGCATACTCTTCTTCCTCAACCATAATATCTTGACGGTGATTGTATAGTGGTGCTTAGCATCTGAGCAAGAGTCAAGGGCAGAGGAATTCAATAGGGTATTTTGCTTCTCTCGCCAACATTTGATGTGCTCTTCTATAAAGATAAGATCTATGGAGTCCAAAGGAGGGTGGTGGTGTTCCTAAAGCTCAACAGAGAGTTTATAGTCCAGGCATCAATGGTTGGATGATATTGCAGGGAAGGGAGACATCTTTGTCCTGGCATATATGGGAAAAGACGAATCTATGGTCCGCTTTGGCCCAATCACACGTGTCGGTACCAAAAGACCAAATGGTTTTAGGATGGAAAAGAAGGGGTCATAGTTGGAGCTAAGGTTCCAAGGAATGCTGCGGACTCGATCCAAGAAGGATTAAAGGATTCCATGTTGTGTGCTCCTACCTCTAGTGACGAACGGATAGCGTATAAGGCTCCTCCAGGTTGATGGAGAAAGCAGCAATAACCGTGATGTACAACAGCTTTGGAGAAGGAAATTGTATAATATAGTTACAGCCACTGAAGTGGGCGATCTCCCAGTCACTTCGCTTGAAGGCGATGAAGAAATGCTACTTTACTGAACTGATAATCCAAAATTCAGCCTGTTTGCACAAAAAATGGACAAACACCTCAAAGTTGTATGATTTAGTAGATCTTATGTTATTCTTAGCGATTTGAGTGATTTATGCAAATATATGAAAAGCAGGGGCTAAACTGTAAAAAGACACGCAAATTTATAGTGGTTCAGCCAGAATGTGCCTACGTCCACTTTATATGTTATTTCTCTTTTCTTGTTTTGATTATAAGTACAAAGCTTTTATACAAGTAAAAGAAAGCTGTTTGAAAGTTCTCTCCGTGCTTGAGCTCTCCAACTTGTCCCCATTGCTGTACCCCTGCCCCTCTATTTATAGAGTGAGGCTGGGGGTAGGGGTCTAGGATGTGTATAGTTGCTGATGGGCCTGGGCTGGCCTTGTTATAGTTGGTCCGGTATTGCAGTTGGTCCGGTGGGAGTATGGTGGAGCATGGTTCGGTATAGCAGTTGGTCCGGTGGGAGTATGGTGGAGCATGGTTCGGTATAGCAGTTGGTCTGGTGGGAGTATGGTGGAGCATGGTTCGGTATAGCAGTTGGTCCGGTGGGAGTATGGATCGGTAGGAAGCTTGGTTCGGTGTGACATGGTTTTGGAGTCGGTTCGGCAATGGGATGAAGCTTGATTCGGTAGAGGTGAGTGTCTTTCGTTCGGTGGTGGCTGGTTCGGATGTGGTGAGGATGTCGAATGAAGCCTAGCTCTTCATGGTCTTGAGATCTCCTGGGTGAGAAATTTACCCAACATTTGCCCCCCCAAAGTAGGACGTGCGCGTGTGCATGTCCTGCTTTGTTTGAGTTTGAGCGATCAGATCCGGCTCCAGAACCGAACCAGGTGATTCGGTGATTCCATCTTCTCCTATAAATGGGAGGCTTAGGCCATTGTATTTCTTCACCGATCAAGATTGCCTAGCCGAATCACGTGTAGCCGAATCAACTCGTGCCGAATCATGTGAGTTGCTTTACCACCGAATGAAAGCTTATACTATATATTACCGAATGGACTACTGATGTTTATTTGTTTACGTCCTCCGTTCTAACAGCACGCTTTTCTATGTTGCAGATAATGTCTCGCAAAGCCAAAACTCGATCAGACAAAAAGAAATCTGGGGGTGAAGGAGGTTCCTCTGCCGTGCCCCCAGCTCAGCCGAATCCAGAACGTCATGGACCAACCCCGAGATCACTAGTGGACGGGTATGGCCCTCGGGAACTTCTGAACTCCCCGCCCGATTGTTTTCCTAGCTCCCTCAAGGAGGAGCAGCTTGATGTCATTTCCCGATCTTTTGGAATTGATAGGGCGCACTTGCTATTGCCAGGGAGAGAAGTTATGTCGTACGATCCTCTTGAAGGGTACTTCGCCTATAGCAGATACCACTGTATGTGTGGTGCCATTCCTCCTCTTAACGCTTGGATAGCCAGCTTCCTCACATATCTAAAGGTGGCCCCATTCCAACTTCAACCCAACTCCTATGCTATATTGGTGAGCCTCTTCGTCATTTTCCAGAGGAAGTATGGTCGTGCTCCTTCCAACCGGGAGATCCGGTATCTATATAATCTGAGGGGCTATAAGAAGGGGTCCCCATACATTAGCTTGGAGTCAACCGTGACCTTCAAGCCGGTCTTGGATCTGTATTCTAAATTCAGCATGTTAAAGAAGGAGTGGTTCTTTGTGAGGGACGACTCCGTCTCAATTCGGCGCTTTACTTCTGGATGTAAGTTGATGCTTTTACTTATAATTTCCATTCCGATTGCGATGCTTCTTCTCATACTTTCTCATTTTTGCTAGTGACAGGTGGCTTTGCGATTGTGGAGACTGACCGCCTGGTTCAGACGGTGGCTGAGATAGAAGCTATTCTCGGGAAATATAGATCATCTGCCTTCCTGATCAGAAATGTGACCCTTCTGGAGTATAACTTAATCCTTCCACAGCAGTCAGTAGTCAAGCTGAGGGAAACGGTGGAGGAGAGGGCGGCTGTTCAGACTAAGGGAGGTGTTACGGTAGAGAGTAGCAAGAGGAAGCCTTTCACAAAACCTCCAGCCGTCGGAGGTAAGAAACTCAAGAAGTCGGACGGTCCCTCCCCCGGCAATTGTCCACTTACCCAGGAGGAGGAAGACATAGAGGAGGAAAGAGGTGAGGGTGGAGATGGTCGGGAAGGTGATAAAGGTGGCGATGGCATCGGGGCCTTGCTTCCTGGGCAAGCGGGTGAGATTCAGGAGTGGACGGATGATACGTTCCACCAGGCTTTCGAGGGGCTGGACGAAGATCCGGCTTTGGTAGAGAAAACTGGGAAAACTGACAAGGCTGGAACTGGCGCAAGCGAGCCTCCTCAGACTATTCCAGCCAAGGTGGCTCCGACGACTCAAGGTGAACTTTTGATTCCTGCGGGCTCCATTTATGATAGGGACTTAGGAATATTTTATGACCCGCTCCCGTCCTGGAATGAAATCCAGGACTTATTGCAGTATCCTACTCCTCCCCAGGGTTTGTACAACCACAGATGTGTTTCCTTTCTTATTACCTTTTAATTTGCCGTGTTTTCTCGAATTATAGATCAATATATGCTTGTGACACTTTTTCTTCATATCAGGAGCAGGTAAAACGGCCAAGGCCTCAGATCTTCAGCACAGGCTTGAACAGTACAAGCTTTCCAAAACTTCTGTCAAGCCGAAGCCTTCGACCCACCGCTCCGGGGTTGTAGTCGGCTACCGTCCTCTTCTCGGGGTTATCGAAGAGGGTATTCAGCAGAGAAAGAGGAGTCGTCCTTTATCCGAATCTTCGCCCGGTCCTCAGCTCCCGGCTCAGCCTCTTCATGATATCATGGAGGAGGACAGCGAGTTTGCACCTTCTCCGCACCCGTCCGGAAACCCTTCCGTTACTCATATCGACCGTCCTGACTTGGCTCGTAATCCATTTGCGGGTCATCCTGATCTGGATCCAAGTTCCCACGACATTACCTTTGACGAGGTTACTGGTGAGCACCTTCTTCCCCGCAATCCCATGGTACGGGTGCTTGATGAGGCTAAGTCCTTAAATCTTGATCTACTTACCACTCGGGTAGTTATCATGGGAGACGAGGCCAAGGCTAGTATTGATCGGGTGGCGGAGGAGACTAGGAAGCTGATGGGGCATCATGCCCGGCTGGTTAATGCTGGAGAGGAGATTGGGAGTGCCAACATCCGACTAAGATTGATGGTTTCGGACCAGGCCAAACAGCTCGCTGATCAAGCCATTCAGATTTCTCAGCATGAGGCTGCCTCCGGGCGATTGAGGAAGGCTATGGAGGAGGCTAGTAAGGCGGAACTGCGGAAGATGGAGGCCGCCTGCAAGGAACAGATAAATATGGCCATCTCGACAGTGGATGAGGTTCGAAGGGCGGATCTTGAGCGAGTAGAGGAGCTGTCGGGGAAGCTTGAAGCCGCAGAGCTCGCTCAGGTTAGGCTGAAGGAGGAGATGGAGGCGATGCGGAAATCCCTTCAGGCTGACTGCTCGAGATACCGTTTGGAGAGAGAAGCTGCTGTTGGAAGGTTGTCGGCTTCCGAGGCCCGAATGAGGGAGTTTGAGGAGAATAAGGGGATGATGGACGAAATGCTCCAGGACATGTACTTCCGAACCTGGAAGCAGGGCAACCTATCCTGGATGGATGATTATCCTAGGGTCATGGCCAAGATCTATCTTCGGGCTCTGGAGGAGGCTAAGGCTGATGCGGATAGAGATGGTGGTGTGGCTTTCAACATGGATGTGGTCACTGCTCAGTTTGCCAAGGAGGAGAGGATGGCGGTGAAGGAGGGTATGCGGTTGCTTGCTGCTGAGGAGGCAGGTGTGCAAGTTGAGGATGACGACCAGGATAGTCAAGAAGCAGGTGCTGGTAAGTCTTCCTTTTTAGTCTCTCCATTAACTTTGGTTGCTTATCACTAATGAATCCTTTCTCTGACTGGACAGGTGGTCAACAGGACAAGGATAAAACTCCAATGCAGCCGGCCCCTTGATCAGACCTGGAAAATTCTTTTTGTAGACTTGACATGGTCGTATACGTTAGTCTTAAAATAGTAGAGTAACTTTTAAGTTGTAATTATTTTGCTACTTGTAATAAATAGTTCTATTCTTGATGTGTAATTCTTTAACTTAAGCTGATTTTGTCGTCTTCCGAATGCTTGTTGCTATTTTGACATGTCGTATGAGAAATATAGCTATGCATATTCTTGTAATTGAATTGTGTTTGATGTCAGGTTCTGGTTTTAGAACATAATTTCATGACTTATAATATTAGCGTGTGGTGTGAACAAATTATAGTCATGTATTTGTACACAAAAGAAGAAAATACCACCCTTCTTGTTTTAATCATAGATGGCAGTTTTGAATATCTTGCGTGACCGAGCAAGGAATGCAGTCGAGTGCCCTGCCATCCAATCGTGAGTCCCTACATCCATTGGCTAGTATCTCCTACTCTGCATCCTGTACTTTAGGGACCGTTATAGAGGACAGGAGAAAAGCTTTTTAAGTAAAATTGAAATATGCGAAAAAGTAAAACTTCCAATCATGGAAGGCCTTCGATGTGCTTAAGTTCGTGGCAAACGGGTTTTGTAGTCACTTTCCCTAGCTGTGGGTCTTGGAGACATTTGTCACCCATCTTACGCCTCCGCGGGGAGTTAATTCTTTTTTACCACAGCCGCACTTAAGACACATTGGAGCCGAGATCGCGCACAGTAACTACCCGGGCCATTATGGCCCGTAATCATGGGTATTATTCGATTTACTATGGCCGGCTAGCGTGGGTGCCGATCGTCAACTGTGAACTGCCCCTGGCTGGCCACACCTTATGTTGGGGCTTATAGTCGGTTCACAGTTGCCGGCAAGCCTAACGCCGTAATGAGCTGCCTCGGCTATAGTCGGCCTTCTCGGTGGCTTATAATCGGCTCATTACAGTTGGCTTTAAGGGCCGTCGCGAGCAATGAGTTAACCCGCAGCAGAGGGATGCTGGAGCAAAAGTGTCTCATTGGCGAGGGCATAGATTCGCACAGTACCTGTTAGGTTTTGCCCAGGTGAAGTTGCGTCGTGGAGTGCTTTGAGTGGAGATGCTATACGCATAGGATTTTGTTCAACAGGAAAGGATAAAGTTAACAAGTAGCCAAGATATAAAGGAACAAGTTAAAAAAGAGACAAAGTTTTTTAAAGTGGTTCGGCATGAAAAGGCCTACGTCCACTGATTCTCTTTGTTAATTCACTTCATATGGGCAGTACAAGTTAAGAAAAGTATCGGCGGAGGTGCTGGATGTTCCTTGCCCTCTGGAACACCTCTCCGTCCACTGTTGACAAAATATAAGCTCCATTGTGGAGATCTTTATGAATTACATATGGTCCATCCCAGATGGGGTCTAGTGCTCCGGAGCGAGGGAAGATTCGCTTGAGGACAAGATCCCCTTCTTGTAAGGTACGATGCTTCACTTTGGAGTTGTATTGCGCTGCCACTTTCTGCTTGTGGGCTGCTATTTTAAGGACTGCATCATTTCTTCTCTCCTCAACTAGATCCAAAGACATGTGGAGGAGCTCTTCATTCTCTTCCGGGTTATAGTGGATCCTACGGTGGGAAGGCACAATGGTTTCAACTGGGAGCATAGCCTCCGATCCGTATGCCAAAGAGAAAGGAGTGTGCCCCGTTGATGTTCTGAAGGATGTGCGGTAGGCCCACAGTGCCGTAGGGAGTTCATCCACCCAAGCGCCCTTTGACTTTTCGAGCTTCTTTTTTATCAGAGTTTTCAGAATTTTGTTGACTGCTTCGACTTGTCCGTTTGCCTGGGGATATGCTACGGATGAGAAGCTTTTATGAATTCCATGCTCTCGGCACCAGTTGGCGAATTCCTCGCTGTCAAACTGAAGTCCATTATCTGATATGATTTTGAGTGGGACTTCGTACCTGCACAGAACATTTTTGATCAAGAAGTTAATAACTTTTGCTGAAGATACTTTATTCAGAGGTTCCGCTTCCACCCATTTGGTGAAATAATCAACTGCCACTATAGCATATTTGGCCCCGCCTCGGCCCATCGGTAGCTCGCCGATTAAGTCAATTCCCCATATTGCGAAGGGCCAAGGGCTGGTCATTTGAGTAATCTCAGTTGTTGGTAGCCGTGGAATCTTAGCAAATTTTTGGCATCTGTCACACTTCTTGACGAAATCTAAGGCGTCCTTGCTTAAGGTGGGCCAGAAATATCCGTATCGGAGTATCTTTTTTGCTAATGTTTGCCCTCTGGTGTGATCTCCGCAGCTCCCCTGATGGATGTTGGATAAGATTTCCTTGGCTTCTCTCCCAGCGACACACCTTAATAACGGGTTAGAGAATCCACGCCGATAGAGGATGTCTTCTTGTATTGTGTAGCGGGACGCTTTCCTCAAGATTTTCTTGACTTCGTTACGCCCGTTGGGTAGTGTGCCATTTTGTAGGTAGTCTCGGATGGGAGTCATCCAAGTTGCTTCTTCGGTTGCAGTTATCAGATTCACTTGCTCAAAACTTGGGACCGTTTGCTTTGAGATGGTTACTGCCCCGAAGATGGCGATGTCTCTCATACTTGCTTGCTTTGCCAATTCGTCGGCCTCTTGGTTCTCTTCCCGAGGGATGTGTCTGACTAAGTAGTGGTCCAATCGGCTGAGAAGCAACTTGGTCTTCTTTAGATATGCTATGAGTCGTTCCTCTCGAGCTTGGAATTCTCCTAGTATTTGATTAACAATAAGTTGAGAATCGCTATGAAGACACAAAGAATTGGCTCCGATTTCTATGGAAATTTCTAGTCCGGCTATCACTGCTTCATATTCTGCATCGTTATTGGTGGCGGCGAACTCCAATCTTATAGCATAGTGCATTTTGTTTCCCCTGGGGGTGATTATTACCACACCTGCCCCCGAGCCTTGTTCGTTTGATGCACCATCCACAAAGAGATTCCACTTGATATCTTCTGTTATTTCCAATTGCTCCTGATCTTCGTTGGTAGTGAACTCTGTAATGAAATCAGCCATGGCATGTCCCTTGATGGCGGTGCGAGGGTGATAGGTCATATCATACTGACTCAGTTCAATGCACCATTTAAGTAATCGCCCAGAAGTGTCGGGACGATGGAGTACCTGCCTCAGCGGTTGATCGGTCAGAACTTTGATGGAATGGGACTGGAAGTAGTGACGCAATTTCCGTGATGTGATTAGTAAACAGTATGCTAACTTCTCAAGTTTAGGATATCTAACTTCTGCCCCAGTAAACCTTTTGCTGACGAAGTAAACTGGTCGTTGCGTGCGGTTGTCTTCCCTTACCAAGGCAGCGCTTAGAGCGTGAGAGCAAGGTATAGGTATAATTCTTCGCCTTCGCTTGGAGTCGAGAGTACCAGTGGTTTCTGGAGGTGTTCGATTAGGTTAAGGAAAGCGGTTAAGCATTCGTCCGTCCATTCGAACTTTCCTTTATCTTTCTTTAGAGCTTCGAAAAAGGGGACGCACTTGTCCGTTGCCTTGGAGATGAATCGGCTTAGGGCGGCCACTTTTCCATTTAGGCTTTGCATTTCCTTTCGGGTGGAAGGTATCTTGATATCCCTTAGCGCTCGGACTTGTTCAGGGTTTGCTTCAATCCCTCGGGCATGGACGATGAACCCTAAGAAATTTCCCGATGATACTCCGAAGGAGAACTTTAGTGGATTCAACTTCATTCCATACTATCGAAGTACCTGGAACATTTCGCCTAGGTGGCTTACGTGATCTTTGGCTTTCCGTGATTTCACCAGCATGTCGTCCACATATACTTCCATAGTTTGTCCTATTAGCCCTGCAAACATCTTGTTGACGAGGCGCTGGTAGGTGGCTCCTGCATTTTTAAGTCCGAAAGGCATTACCTTATAGCAGTACAAACCCCGGTCGGTGATGAAACTAGTGTGGTCTTGGTCGGGAGCATGCATAGGAATTTGGTTATATCTCGAGTATGCGTCCATAAAAGATAGGAGCTCGTGCCCGGCTGTGCTGTCTACAAGTTGGTCGATTCTGGGAAGTGGGAAGCAATCCTTTGGGCAGGCGTCGTTTAGGTTGGAGAAGTCGATGCAGGTCTGCCACTTCCCATTAGCCTTCTTTACCAGTACCGGGTTGGCGATCCATTCCGGGTAAACAGCTTCTCGTATGAAGTCATTGGCGAGTAGATTCTTTACTTCTTCATCGAGGGCTGATGATCACTCTGCCCCTATACTTCTCTTTTTTTGTTTTACAGGCGCCTTGGTAGGATCAATGTTCAATACGTGGCATGCTGTGTCGGGGGAGATTCCGGTCATGTCAGCGTGTGACCAAGCAAATACATCCAGGTTGTGGCGGAGAAAATCGATGAGTTGTTCCTTCAATTCGGCTTTTAGTTGGGACCCAATTTTCAATAGTCTACTTGAGTCGTGCTTGTCTACAGATATAAACTCCATAGCCTCTGCAGGCTCGGCGGTGGCCTCCTCCTCTTTGTCCCTAGGGTCTAATTCATTGAAAGGGTCGCTGGTATATCGAAGAGGAGGGGCTTTCTTTAGTTGCTATGCTTCTAGACTTTTTGTGCAGAGGGCAATCTCTACACCCTTCCCTTTATCCTTCCTGTGGTTGTTGCGAAGTTCAGTCACATAGCAGTCTCGAGCAACGTCCTGGTCTCCTTCTACTTCCCCTACTCCATTGTCCGTTGGAAATTTCATCTTTAGGCACCATGGGGCTAGGATAATTTGGAAATCAGACAAAGCTGGCCTTCCTAAGAAGGCATTGTAGGCCGAACGGTTTTCTATTAGCACAAATGTCTGTTTCCGTACAACGGAGCGGGGATGGCTTCAAATCTCAACAAAGAGGTCGAGTTGTCCGAGAGGCATCTTCGCATCTCCAGTGAAACTGTGTAGTGGTTTATCGCAGGGAGATACATCCTTCATTGATAGCTTCATTTTGTCGAATGCGTGTTTGAACAGGATGTTTACTGAGCTTCCAGTATCTACCAGGATTCGGTAAACTTTGGCGGGACCGAGTCGGGCAGAGATAACCATGGGATCTATGTGAGGGTATTGCCTTCCTTCTAGGTCACGCTTACCGAATGTGATGTCATCACTTTCTTTCCGCTTCGGGTGGCGTTCTTCTATAACCGAATTGACATAGTCTTTATTGTCTCTAAGCGACTTTTCGTACCTTTCCATCTCTTTCCAGCTTCTGTTTGCGATGTGTGGCCCTCCTGAGATGGTATGGACCACTATCTTTTCTTGACTAGAGCTGCTAGCGTTGCGGTTTCCTCTGTCGGCCCTTGGTGAGGGTAGCCTTGGGTCTTCATTGGCAGGAGCTGGGGTCCTGTCCTGACCTTTTACATAACGTTCCAGTTTCTTTATTCTGATGTGTTCCTCAATCAGATCTCGGAGATGATGGCATTCGTTGGTATCATGCCCATGAGATTCGTGGAAGCGGCAGAACTTTCCAGACTTTTGTGCGTTATCTGATTCCTTCTTGTATGGTGGGCGTTTGTATCTAACTTCGCCTTGGGTGGCAAGGAAGATATTTTCGACGGTCTCGTTCAAAGGAGTGTAAGTGTCGAATCTAGGTCCTGGCCGATATAGGCGCTTTTCTCCATTCTTGCCCCCAGCATTGTCTCTGGAATCATTTCTTCGAACGTCCCTTGCCACAGCAGGGGCGTTGCCATGGGTTGTCTTATTTTGCTGTCCTGACTACCCCTCAACGGCAGCATCCTCAAGCCTCATGTATTTCCCGGCTTCATGGAAGAAATCGGGTAAAGTAGCTGGTTTTTCTTTTGTCAACCTTCTAGCAAATTTAGTGTCCGGATGCACACCACTGCAGAGGGCCATTAGGATAAGCTTCTCATCGGCATCTTGGACTGCGGCTGCTGCGGCGTTGAATCTGGTTAGGTATTGCTGCAGCTTTTCTCCAGGTTTCTGTTTGACGCTGGATAAGGAATAAGCGTCCTTAGGTTGCTCCACATGAATGAGGAACTGACTAATAAATTTTTCTTTCAACATTTCCCACGAGCTGATGGATCCCTGGGGTAGATGACAAAACCAGGAGGTAGCAAGATCTGCTAAGAAGAGCGGAAAGCATTTGCACAGTACTCCCTCTGTCGCTCCACTCATGAGCATATGCTGTGTGTACCTCTGTAAGTGTACAACGGGATCGGAGGTTCCTTTGTAGGGTTCCATTGTTGGCATCTTCCATTCTCGGGGGGTGATGGCAATTTCGATATTGCGGGCGAAAGGGCTGGTTACCCTAGCGCCTATCCCTCGATCTCTTTGCTCCCGTTGGACACACTCTCTGAATAAGCGTGCCATCCTTTCATCAGAACTTGGAGCAGATAGAAATGAGTTTGGTTTTGTTCTATGGGATTGATTCCGTCCAGATGACCTGTAGGGATGGTATCGTCTATCATTCCTCATATTTTCCAGAGGCTGCCTTTGATCTTCTGGGAGCATGCTCGGGTCAGCTACAGTTGGCCCTTGCCTCGATCTCCCCCTGCTGGGTTCTGATCTAAGCACTTCCTCGGGTCCAACTTCGGGTTGGACTCTAGCTCGGCCCCGTTCACTGGCGTTTCTGTGGTTAGGCAGTATGACAGGCTCAGCTACAGTTGACCTTCGCCCGGTACATCTCCCGTTGGGTTCGGTACCAAACGTTTCCTCAGGCCTAACTTCGGGCTGTGCCCGGTCTCGGCTCCTACCATGGCTACTTCTGCCGTTAGCTCCTTCAAAGAAGGAAGATCTTTGTTGTCTCTTAGATCCTCCAGACTGGGACTCGCCCCATGATTCAGTGTTGCGGTTGGATTCTTCAGCGTCCCTTAAGCGTGACATGAGATGGTCCACCAAGGCTTCCTGCTGGGACGTGAAGCGGTTAGTTACTTCAACCACAACTCTGTCCAAATCTGCCCTAGTAATTGCTGCAGGCTGTTCTGTGGCAGGAGTGGTTGGGTTAGCCTGTCCTTCATTTGTTACTGCTGCTGGAGGAGGACGATTTACTTGATCCGTGACAGCTAGATCTGGAAGACTGCTGGATGCGATGTTTTTTTCCTTTGTTAACATCTTTTCTCTGTTTGGGAGGCATGTTTTCCAAGTGGCGAACGATGCTGTTAGGAAAACTGCTAAGTGGATGAAGCTGAAGCTTCGAGCTTCTAGCTCTCAATGAAAGCACCAAAAATGTTTGCACAAAAAATGGACAAACACCTCAAAGTTGTATGATTTAGTAGATCTTATGTTGTTCTTAGCGATTTGAGTGATTTATGCAAATATATGAAAAGCAGGGGCTAAACTGTAAAAAGACACGCAAATTTATAGTGGTTCAGCCAGAATGTGCCTACGTCCACTTTATATGTTATTTCTCTTTTCCTGTTTTGATTACAAGTACAAAGCTTTTATACAAGTAAAAGAAAGCTGTTTGAAAGTTCTCTCCGTGCTTGAGCTCTCCAACTTGTCCCCATTGCTGTACCCCTGCCCCTCTATTTATAGAGTGAGGCTGGGGGTAGGGGTCTAGGATGTGTATAGTTGCTGATGGGCCTGGGCTGGCCTTGTTATAGTTGGTCCGGTATTGCAGTTGGTCCGGTGGGAGTATGGTGGAGCATGGTTCGGTATAGCAGTTGGTCCGGTGGGAGTATGGTGGAGCATGGTTCGGTATAGCAGTTGGTCTGGTGGGAGTATGGTGGAGCATGGTTCGGTATAGCAGTTGGTCCGGTGGGAGTATGGATCGGTAGGAAGCTTGGTTCGGTGTGACATGGTTTTGGAGTCGGTTCGGCAATGGGATGAAGCTTGATTCGGTAGAGGTGAGTGTCTTTCGTTCGGTGGTGGCTGGTTCGGATGTGGTGAGGATGTCGAATGAAGCCTAGCTCTTCATGGTCTTGAGATCTCCTGGGTGAGAAATTTACCCAACACAGCCACCATACAAAAATTTGCTTGTAGGTTGGAATTGTCAGGTATGGAAATTTTGACGACGTACATCTATATGTATCAATCCGAAGAGTACACCAACTCCTATGTCGCTCCTATTGAATGGGTGATTTTCCCTTAATCGCTTCAGATAATATTCACCAGTACCTTATGATTCATAGTTATATGATTAAAGAATTATTTCTTAAAACTGTGTCGTAGTGCATAATTCTAAAATAATCGTAAAATTTCATATACCTCAATATTTTCTAATGCATCGCTTTTAAAAAAATCATTATTATAATTTTATCTTATAACGAATATTCATAATATTCATATTCAAATAATACAATATTTATTTTTCAATCAATCCTGAAAATAGCTATTATTTCATTAATAGTATTTGGTACGTTTACGAAAACAACTTTCCTTTGCTTGATATGTTAACTAAGAAGTGTTATATGGCATGCTCCCACTATTTCCACCATTACTATAATAGCATATGAAATATGAAGCTTCATTCAACCACTTATTACAAAATTTTATTTCATACACTGTAATTAGTTTACAATCGAGAGTTTAGGATCAAATATCTTATACTCAAAAAAAAATTCATAGAAAATAATTTTCTGTATAAAAATACATTTTAGAATAGAAATCATATTTCTCATTCCATATAAAGTATTTATTATCATTTTATACAATTCTTAGTTTCGATGTCTCTTCATGGAGCAGAGGTAACTATTCACTCTCTTCATCCCAACTACACCTTAAGCTACATCCACTCTTGTACATTCGCTTTCCTTTTCAAATGGTCAAACCATTCAAATGGAAACCCTTACTATAAGACATAACGAACTCTTTGCAAAAGTGCGTGTGGTCATCTTTAACATTTATGAATATCATATAAATTGCACTTTACGTAAACTGATCAAACTAAAATTTTAGTGATCAAATTCAAGGATACATCTTATAGCTCTTGTTTTGGTGCTACATCTAATACAATAACATCCATATTGTAATCAAGCATATCAAATACACGATCTCGCATTACAATTTGCTTGCTTATTTTGAATCAATTAATCTCAACGAAGTTTCTTACATTATGAATTGTGACCGTTTACCATATAACATTTATATGTGATTAAATATGGATCAAATATTCATATTCTTGTATTGTTTTAGATTTTGAAACTCACAGGAGAAAATACATGGTCTTAAGAAAATAAATATGTTAGTGACCAAGTTACAAACGTATTTAGTAGTTGTATAATTAGATGCTTACATGGGCCTTGATTTGAAACATGCAAAAATTTATTGTTATATTTTATATTTTTATGTGTCAATCCTAATTTAGTCCATTTATATATTTAATTGATAAATATTTTATCAATTATATTTACTACAAAAGTTTATCGAAGTGGAATAGTTTAATTATACATAGCATATGTTCTTATATTATTAGTATGGTTAAATATATATTTTTTATCTATATTAATAAGCTCTCACTAGATTTTTTATATTTCACAAAACCCAATGAGAAATGTATAAGTCTTTTGATTTCTCTAGTGGGTGTTAGTACTATCATGGCCTACGATGGATAAGTCCTTATCAGTTGTATCATGCACAACTCCTAACCTATGGTCTTTGTCCTAATCTCATCTTTATCTTGAGGAAAGCCCAATAAATAAAGAGAGATAAATCACTCGTACCTACCATTTCATGATAGCCTAAGTATAATGCATATACCTTGAGGAAAGTTCAACAAATATGTGCACGTATCTTACCTTATCTTCTTTATACATTAACAGTACTATACGTAGCATCTCTAGCTTGAGGAAAGCTCAATAACTAAAGAGTATGCAAGTAATTTATTAATATATAAATGGTAGAGAACAATATTAAAGATTCACAATCTTTAATATACTTATTTGAGTGATATCGACTTATGGAATAATGTATTTCTTACGAAATACAATCATGATTCAAGTGTTAGACACATCTGAAATCATGGTATATGTGTTATACATATGTATTTATTTCTTAGATCTAATTTGGGTTTATTATAGTTCCACCTTTTATTATACATTCATATTATATAAGTTTAATTCTTGTATAACAGTTTATAATTTTAACTAACTTATATATTAATCTTATATATAAACTTATATTAATTTTGTTAATTAAATCTTATTTAATTTATTTATTAATTAACTTAATTTTAATGAATTTAATATTATTCATATTAAAAATTTTAAATTGAATATGGGTTATATAACATATATAGTAATACAAAGATATCATAATGCATGCATATTATATTATTTATTTATTACCATTTATTTATTTATCTGATTAAAACAATTTTAATTTTTAATAAATTTCGAAAATTATATATTAATTACCTTAAACATTTTAAGATAAATTTACATATACTAATATATATGTTTTTTAATTTAATTAATAACTTCTATTTATTTAGTCCAATTAATTATTATTATTATTATTTTCAAAAATAATTATTTATTTTTCAAAACAATTTTGAAAATATTTCATGACATATATTACAAAATCCATATTTTAAACTTAACCTTTTAAATTAATATATGATTTATAATCTCGAAATAAATTTTGAAAATTAGCCCGAAGCTCAAATTCAATTTGGGCCTTTATATTGGGGATAACCTTTAGGCTTATTTCACATTTTAGGCCAGGCTAGTAGCCAGGTAAAGCAGGATACCTAACAACCTAACCTTCAACACTACATTTTTAGACACCATACTAAATGGGTAGGCACTAATAAGTTAACCCTAATACTGCTAATTCAGACTGCATAGGCTATTGGTCTTTGATACTATTGAAAGTATCACTCGTGGATCATTGCTAGTCAGAACCAAACTCCTTTGGGGTCGCCTAATTAACAAGGTCCATCAGACTTAAGTTTTATGTGTAGCCGCTCGACTCACACAAAACATGTCAACTCCTTAACCTAGGACATGATGGGGTAAGAGGTAATGATTCGTCACATATCACACTACAAGAACCTTCTACATCTACTTTCTCTGATACCATTGAAAGGACTAGGCCAGCACGTAGCGAAATAAATGGATGAATTTGTTTTTAAAATCCACTTTAAATTCTTATTGGGCATATGAAATCTAAATTATTTTAGATCCAATCAAAATAATTTTAAATAAAATATTTATTTTATTTATTTGTTTATATAAAAGGTTTGATTTTGGTTATATATTATATATAATGCATATATGTATCAAATACACATATATATGTACAGTGCACGTGCAACATATAGATAGGTAATGGTTTAATGTATCCGTATATAAGTGTTGGGATTTACACCATAATGGAAACATTTGTCTTTCATGTTTATATTTGTTGCCCATAGTATTGTTTGAATAATACACACACACACATGCGCACAGACACATACATATACATATGATATAATTTCTATTTATTTTAATAATTCGACAAATTTAGAATAATTTGAAATTAAAATCTAAAATGTATTATGTTAATTTTTGGATTAAAAAACATATTCAAATCTAAAATGTATATATAATATAATATTTATTTTATTGGGTAATTAACAAAATAGATAGCATCAGAAGAAATTTTCTATGAAAAGGAGGAGCGGATAATTCAAACCTGTGTTACCTCATTAACTGGAATCTTGTTTGTAAGCCCAAACCCCATAGGGGCCCGGGTATCATTAATCTAAAGGCTTTAAACACCTCATTGTTTTGTAAATGGATTCGAAAATTCATTAAGGACGAAACTTGTACTCGGAAAGAAATCATCAGTAATTATTACTACAATGCATGGATAAACCTAAACATGCAAAATAACCAAAATATATTTCCAACTTATACCACAAATTTAAAATAGGAATTAAATAAAGAGCACCTTCTGGAATGAGCCATGGATATCATCCATTGCTCTAAAACATGAGCTTCTCGATCTGTATTTGATTTCCAATAATAAAATAATCTAATCAATGATGTGCACAAACCCTAAACATCCTTTAACCGGGATATCTCATTTAGTCGAAATTTAAATGGGAATGTCCTCAATCAATACATAAGATTAATTAACTTGATTGAAAATTATAATATTAGAAACATACCTAATCACCTAACTTGGTGTTGGGACAAAAAGAAATGCTACACCTCCAAATCGATGTATAATTTTCTTGTTTGTTCAAGAACTAAAGATTATAACTACTTCAATCCTATCTGGAAAATCAATACTCCTCCAAAAGTTAAATTTCACAGTTGAATTGTTTTACAAAATAAATTAAACACCATAACCATGCTTAACTTGAAAATAGCCTCCAATATTAATCTGCACCAGTGTTACCTTTGCAATTTGATGCCTGAGACAACTTCACATTTGTTCTTTGACTGTCACTTTTCCCAATGTATAATTTGTAAAATTCTAAAGATTTTTAATATATATATATATATATCACTTCCTACGTGCCCCCACTTAATTTACCGGACTGACTTTAGATTAAACTTTACTCAATCAACCAGGAAAATGTTAGATTCAATCTATTCTATCACATGTTAGAGTTCGTGGCTTGAACAAAACCAACACATTTTTAACAATATCTATAACAGCTCCACTTCTATTCTTTATTCTATTGCTTGGTACATTTCCCTTTGTGAATACACTGACCAAAGACAAACAAACTAGCGATCTCGTCTCGAAAGAATCGAGAGAATCGATCGTCCTACAATAAATGAGTCCTAGATATAGACTGTGCCAACATCATACTTTGCTAAATTCTTTATCCTGAAAAAGTTTCAAAAGATATTGTGATATTTTAAAAACAATTTAACACCTTAAATCTAACATAAATATGTTTATATATGAATAACTCTACCATGAATACATTAGACAAGCTTGTTTACATGTATATACATATATACATACACACACATACACACATACATGCACACTTGTATGCATGTATGTTCATATGTATGTACATAAATCATAATTACTCTGTACATAGCTTTATCTAATAACTATTTATATACATACACACACACGCACGCATGCACATGCACGCGTGCATGCGCGCGCACACAAACACACATAGATATATATATATAGGAGTGTGCGTGCGAGGTATTCACTTAGACTATAAGCTTGAAATATATATTTAGACTAAGATATACACCCGGCCTACACACACAAACACACACACACACACACACACACACACACATATATATATATATATATATATATATACTTATACACACACACATCCTCGTATCACGTAAATAGCCATAATTTAATTTATTCATTTCTTTATCCTAAATATTTTATACAAAGGTCCATCGAGTAAGTATATATATACCTTGATACACACACATACACATATATAATAAATAACTTCTGAATTATAAGCATAAAAGCTAGATACCCTTACGGACAAATACTATAGATTTTTAGACATGCCCATAAACTGTTATATATATATATCAACTTTTTACAATGCTTTGTCTATTTCTTATGCTTTAAAGATAGATATTCCTAGGCTTGTGGAATTTATGCTTAAAAAGCTGCTAACTATATGTATAAATGCAACAGGTTTCCTTTTGTATTTTAACTTTTTATTTCTTTATTTCTTTTTCTTTTCAGGCATTTATATAGGTTTCAGCAAGCCATAATTTAGGCCGCAGCAATGAAAATTCGGATCACCTAACCTATCCCCATGCATTATTCAAGTCGTTTAGCTCAGATGGAATCTACTTCTCTCATTCCGCATATACATTCATTTTAACTTCATCAAATGCACTCAGTTTATTCACTACATTGACATCACTCATTGTCTCTTCAACAAATACACTCGGTTCAACAAATGCACCACTCAACTCGTTCAGCTCGGATCACCCCCTACGTAGCTATTAATCCTATCGTGCATTGTCACCTGCATGTATATATGCAGCCTATCTCCATGATGCAGTTTCAGCATGCACATAAGCCTACAGCATGCTTTAGACCCAATCCTTGTTATTCAGCGTGCTATCAATCCCATCTAGACCCGTTAAACGGGTTGGGTCGGGTCGGGTCATAAATGGTTCGGGTAGGATTTGACCCGATCTATTCAAGACATAAACAAACCCAACCCATTTAACCCATTTAATAAAAGGGTCAACCCGACCCATTTGACAATAACTGCATCAAAAACTGCAGCAAAAACTGCATCAAAAAATGAAAAACTGCACCAATATAATATTTGTCTGCATCAAACGAATAAAAAAAACTACATCAAAAAAACAGAAAAACCGAGCTAGATAAACAAAATCAAGCAATAGTTCTACAGCATATGAATACAAAAACATAGTATAAATTTAGTTCTACAACATTGAAT
The DNA here is from genome assembly GCA_030737815.1 of Allium fistulosum. Classification (NCBI taxonomy): domain Eukaryota; kingdom Viridiplantae; phylum Streptophyta; class Magnoliopsida; order Asparagales; family Amaryllidaceae; genus Allium; species Allium fistulosum. The sequence continues at coordinate 74,537,449 of CM060908.1, read as the reverse complement.
AGTTCTGCATTAAAGATTCAACATAGTATAATTTTAATTGACAAACTCCACAGTAGAACACAAAAACTGCATCAAATAACGAAAATAAATTGAATCAAATACTACAAAAATAGCAGCATGACATATAAAAGTAATTAACTTCAAAATATTTTAAGTTTTGCAGCATATGATCCGTCTTGTAGTCGTGAAGCCCTTCCTCAAAGAGCCTTGTAATCCTGAAGAAAATGACAGAAACCATCACTTCATGAATGTTGTAATACCAAATCTTCTAATGATTTAATTTCATTTCTGAATTCAGACCTACATTTCATATTTGGGTATCATGTTTCTAACTCGGTTTTATCAAAATTTCCAAATCATAACAAAGTATCAACTTGTGTTGTACCTATCTAAATAAAAAAATTATCATTTACAACTAACTCGTACCATTAATGAAACTGAAGAACAAGCAACTCTGTAGTCAAGTGAAACTTGTCTGTTAGTTGGTCTAGAACTACCTAGGTCCCTACAACCATAATAATTTACAGAACAATTCTATAAGTTTGAAATGAGAAGACCAATATGTATGGTGAGAATATTTTAGAAGCAAAAAGTAAACTTCAAGGGTAGGCATTCTTCGGAGTTCATAGAAAATGACAAAAAAGTAAAACTTATTCCAGGCCTCCCAAATTTACTTTAAACTAAATAGGTACCTTAGATGTCAAACTACAAGTATTTCCACAGAGTTTTTGAATACCTCTGATTTATACCTAAAATGAAATGACTACAAATCAATTCAAGGTTTCAGGAGAATAATTACGACTTGAATGTTGCCGGGAAATGATCACATCTATGTTTGGAAACACAACAGGAAACTAATGGAAAATAAATATGCATTCAGTTCAGTATTTGACTAAAATAATTGAACATGGTCAAAAATGAACTCGCCACTTTTATCTCCGCAGCTGAAACAAAAATCATGTGCGTAGGAAGTTCCTCTTTTCTCTTTCATCGTGAATTGTTCTGGATATGTACTATGAGCATAACAATGAAATGTGAGCATAATATGTCATAACTGTTATTACCTAATACAATTATAAAGATTCGTCACACAACTTTCTTTTATTATGCGTTCATTAAAGATGTTGATATTTGGGTAATATTCATGTATTAATTTGTCAAGTTTTAGTATAACCAAATAAAGTTTGTGTGAACTTTGTTTTTCAAAATAAGACATATATGACTGCTAATTCATTTATTGCAGGAAAATGGTTGCCATACGAAATGAAATTCCTTGATATATTTTTAAAAATTGTTTAATAAAATAATATATCAACTATATCAAAACAGAAATGAAAATTGTACCACCTGAAAATCACAAGAAAATATTAGTCACAAAATGTTATGGACGATAAAACAAATGTCAAGTATTAATATCTATAAATACAAATTCACATAAATGTCTGTAAATATCACTAGAGAATTTCACTTTTGATAGTCGTACACATCATTTATCCAAGTAATATAATATTGAGTAGAGTTTTAATGAAAAACTATAATATTTATTACTTAACAGTAGAGTTTCACAGAAATGTTTGTATATATTAGTTGGATTTTAGTTACTTTCTATTCATTTATAAACAAATAATTGTTATTACATAACTGTAGAGTTTCCATGAAAAACTATAATATTTATTGACTAATCCAAACATTTGGGTAGGCAATCTTGTATTTTCCCAATACGATAAACTGGGTATGACTACATTTGGGTAGGCAATCTTGTATTTTCCCAATATGATAAACTGGGTCTGACTACATTTGGGTAGGCAAAATTAAACTAGATTCTTATAATTTCAAAAATATAACTGGTCTGATATATGCCATAAAAATTCAATGTGTACTTATCTAATATTGTTGAATATGCTTAAGATTATGGATAGAATACACAAATAGTGGAGCTATCAATTCAAGACATGTAAGTTATGTAACAACAATGATGACGACAGAGATCGTCTTTTTTTATGTATGACTATTCAAATTTTATTTAGAATTATTCCAAACAAATGCTACAACTACATTCACTTTAGCATTGATAATTGACTTCATATCGTCTCATCAAAACAACAAAGGGGCGTAATCAAAATTAATTAATGCTGTTATCATAACTACAATATGACACATATGGACAGAGCGTAACATAAGAATGTTTCAAAAAATGAGTTAGACTTAAATTAATTAAGAAAGAAATTAAAATAATCATTAGAAAATCCAACAAATTTATGAACGCTTGCAATAAAGGCAGTTAATTATATAAAACTTTATGGTGATCTAGTTCAATTTCTACGGAGTTGCTCATTCTCAGAATCTGGAGAGATGTTTCATGACATAATCTGCAATCTGATTGAACCGTTGAGTGCTCACATGATGAAGATTTACTTCATGCATGTATTTGATAAAATTTATCACATCAATATTATTATCCTTAAATTAGATAAACAAAGAACGAATCTAGTAAAATCGGAAGAGATTTGTTCCTAAAACGATTTTACATATGAGCAATAAGTACAATAGAGGGGGAAGACATAATGTCAACTGAAATTGGATGTTTGAGATTATAATGTTACCCTGATGACCAACAATAGTTTCAGATTTCAATTGCCGATGAAAAGGATTAAATTTGTAGAGTATGGAATCAACTTACAAGCTGCCGTTGAATAATCAGAAGAATCGCCTTTCTTCCTTTCACAGATTGAGCAATCGGAGAAAATTGAAAAATAAAAATTAGGGTTAGATTGGTAAGCGGGTTGGGTTTAGCTAAGGATTATTTTTTCTTGCTGTAAACAGGCTGGGTAAAAGCTAAATAAATAAATAAATGGGTTAGGGTTGGTTTTGACAGGCCTAATCCCATCCATGTCACAAATCATTTTCCTGCAGCGTGATATCAATCCATCCATCACGCATTGTCATCTGCATGTACATATAAAGACAATCTCCATGATGCAGTTTTAGCATGCACATAGGCCTGCAGTGTGCTTCAGACCCAATCAAGTTATTCACTCTTATCTAGTCCTTTTTCCAAGCACATATGCCTCCATATGCCAATATCATTCACTCTCAATCTTCATGCCTAGTCGAGATATTTATTCAATTGTTTTCAGATGTTACGCAGTGCTCTCGGTTGCCAAGCATCTCCTATTCTTTTGCACAATTTCCATACAGTTCCCATCCACATGCGTAGTGGCCAGGTAGTACCCATTTTCATAGACAATGCTTTTTAATATTTGTACTACTCAAGCCAGCATAGTGCTTGCACATATTTCTAACCGGAATGTATTTTTCCTTTTTTTCTTCTCCATTCAGCATTTGTGGATTATCAAAGTGATAATCTCGATCATTTGTGATTAATTATCCCCTAGGAACATCATTATATGGATATTATTTATTTTTATTTTTAATAAAATTTCGAGTGCGCTCCTCATAAGAGGACCACTCTTTCATTTAAGAAATATTTATTTTATATATTCAAATAATATGACCAATTCAAAATGGTTTGAATTAATTAAAATCTAAAATATCTTATGCTAGTTTAAATTCAAAAGCAGATCTAGATCCAGATAAATATCTATTTTAAATTTTAATTCAAATATATTATATATATATATATATATGTAATCTAAACGAATTCCATCTTTATTTCAGTACATATATACACATATATTTTATATTTTATAATATATATATATATATATATAAATATATACACATACATATATTCATATATATATATATATTATTAATTAGCAAGCGTGTATATATATATATATGTTTTAAAAATTGAATTTTTTTATCGACCAAAAGATTTTTTAATAATTTTTTCTATTTGTTAAAATCGTATGGATTTGGAAAAATAATTGTATTAAAACATAAATTAATTTATGTATAAATATTTAAAATATATGTTTTAATTATTATAATGCAAAAAGGTTTTCTATAAAATCCAAAAACATATATATTTATAAATTAGTTTATAAATAATTTAATGTATACACTTCTATTTTATATTTTTATAATTACATATAATTGTTATAAAATTATTAATAATGAAATAAAAACATTTTAGTTTTTGAAAGTTATTTTAAACATATTTAGATTTGGTTGATAATAAAAAATGCACGTTTGATGGTTTTTTTAATCACTTTTGATGTATATGTAAACACAAGATTGGACAACTAACATTTATATGAATTGTTATATCAATTGGGATCTATACAACATAAATGAAAAGAACAACTTATCTTATTATAAATAACATAAGAATTAAAATTATTACAAAAGCTATAACATGTGAAATGCACCTTGAATGTTGAATGAAACTCCTCTAGAGGTTGCAACAATTTATAGATAAACACCACCCTTTGTTTTAAATGATTTTGGTTTGAATTTGGTTTGTAATTTTTAGCTTTTGGGTCCTTGGAGTTTTCGACTAGGTTTGGAGTGATAGAATGGAGTCAAATGAATGAGAGTGGAGAGCTTTAAATAAACATCTAGATGGAGTAAAAAGTGAAGATCAAATCTCTTATGTTTACCAAATCCCTTGTACTAAATCAAATCATTATTTGAGCATTTTAAAACTCTCACCCTCCTCTCTATGGATGGCTAAAACAAAGTGCAAATGGGCCAATAGAATTTCCAAACGTATTGTATAATTAATTTATTCAAATTCAATCTAAAAATTTATCGATATCGTATATCGATACGTACATATATAACTTTTATATACATACTCAATTAATTATTAATGACACCTAAGATAAAAAAAATTAATAATTAATATTTCATAAATATTAATTAATTTAATTAATTTACAATAATTATAAATTAATTAAATCATGTGGTATTTCAGAGTATTCAGCACTGCGGTTGTGCGACTCAAAAGTGCAAATTCAATCAACGATCAATATCGAACAATTCTAATATTAACATTACACACCACCTTAGCTATTGGTGTGATAGCGTGGCCAGTTTATTGCTTATACAATTTTTGGTAAAATCCATTTTCACTATTTTAAGTGGTACATTGTAGTAAAAATTAATTACACTAATTCTCTTCATCATGACTATATCATATTAGGACGTACGGAATTTGGTTCTGGTCAAAATTCCAATATCGTCAACATTCAACTTTTATAATCCGAACATAAGTCTTTGATTTAATAATAACAATTATTATTAACCAAATAGCTCTGGGCAAAGACTTTGACATTGAGTTGACTACAGTTGACCGTGATACTAACATCGTATAACAAAGGAGACGAATTATTTTTAAATAGTATTTTACTTCCAATTCTTCAACTCAGACCCAACTATAGTTGTTCGATGTACGTCGTGCCATAATTTAACTATAATCAAAGTGGAGTGTCCACATTAAAGTTCAATTGTATTCTCAAGTCAGTAAAACTATATAATATCATCACTTCGAGATTCTCTATTTGACCTTAGTCATACTAAACAACAGAAAACTCACGAGTGATTAATTCCATAGTTATCCAATAACTATCAGTACATAACCACTTAGTGCCCCAATCAGCTATGAGTAATATTCTGCCCGACATTTGTAGTGCGTTACGTACTCTGGTCTCAACGAATGTATCGATATCCTATCCTAAAACATCTTGACTAGGAATATTTAAAACAATATGTTATTTTTAATGTGATAAATTTCTCATGATTACAATACATTGTAATAACTATCACAATATGACAGGTATTTTTAAGGATTTTCTATTTAATGTAGGTAATTAAATAATTAATTAACATATCACAATATGACAGGTATATGATAGAAAGAAAAACACATTTTATTTCGAATGAGATTTTATTACAACGTTGATAATATAACTTTGTCAACCCTAAGGTATTCCCCTAACTCTATCAACTTACGCTTAAGCTACACCTATATTAAGGATATATTCGATTATATCTCTAATTAAATAACTTATTATCAATAGTACTTAATGTAGATAATTTACTCTTTGATCTCTATTCAAATTCCTAATTCTAGGTAGTTATTAGATATGCATGTTACACTATTCACGATCCAAATTCTCTGTTGTAAACTTGATTTTTATCATCTTAGCCATAGTAATTTTTAGTTATTCATTAAATTTGAAAATACAACCATTTATATATTCATCTCTCAATTCATTTATATATACACCACCAAACATATGTACATTCGTAAAAATCAATATACGTGTATGTTGGAATTGCAATGTCAAACATTCGTCCATACAAGTTGTATAGGAATAGGACAAACTGTAGGAACTCTCCTACCACATCCTGTAGGGAATCATCCTTAGGATTAGTAGCGAGTAGCCCTTTCATCGAAGATCAAATGAAGATACTACTGCCATATATATATGATATGTGAAATTTCCCCCGAGGGTCAGTGAAAAGCAGCCCTTTATTCCATTTTTTATCACTCCATGTCTTCACTTCGAATACATAAATTGGTTTGAAGTGGTTTTCGAATAAGTATCACTCAAATCCAATCCTGATTCCTTCGAACCAACTATCGATAAAAGATGTTAAGCTTGAGGCTGATTATCATTTCATTTATTAATTCTTTTATTAAATAAAATATCTCTTTTAGAGATATAAATCTTTAAAAAATTTCATTTCGGTATATATAGAATCATTAAACCTCTCTTTAACTTTGGAAATACCAAATCAAAATTATTTCTCATAAATCATATTGCAAAACCTTACTGAGTAAAAAAGGGTTGATAGAAATTATACTAATTCTACTAAACATCAATTTCTGTATTCAGCCTTTACTATCCGTCGAATAACGATGAAATCACCTTTGAAATTCACATGGATAGTATGGTTTCCCTCCTCGAAATTTAATATCAAGTATAAGAAGATTATTTCTATACAATCCAAGTTGTATTTAATTTGGAAAAAATTGAATCTTTTGTACTTGCCTCGTTTCCGACATTTCGACCTTATCTATTCCTCGTCCAGGAAAAAGGCCATGTGTGCTAGGGCACTAGCTTTTCCTGAATATGCCCTTAGTTAAGCACCTCACATTCGGATCTCATGTATAGAAAATCCAGTCTACTCATCGGCTTTTAGAGCCAAGACTAAATCACTTGATTTTAACAACTTTCTTTAAATCATTTATTTAAACTTTTTAAAATAAAATATAAAACATTCAAATTATCTTTAAAATACTCAATTATTTATTTTAAAACATTTAAAAAAGATTTGGGAAAGAATACTTAAGTTTAAAGCCATATTTCAAAAGTTATTAAAAGTGGTGCGAAAAGTGTTGCGAATAGTGCCTTTAAGGTTTATTTGAACAAAACAACTTTTCTATCATTTAGAAATCCATTTTTTTATAACTCAAATATCTTTTAAAACATTTTAAAATATTTATAGCATTTATTCCATATTTTAAAAGAATGAAAAATATCAATTTTAAAGAATTTGTCGCTTTGGTTTCCGAACTGCCAAACCATGACTATTTTGAAAAATTGATTGGCTCATATTTAAAAATCTACTATACGAAATCTCGATCTTTTTCTTTTGTTTGAAACCTATGATTATAAGAGTCCGGAAAACTTCTTATTACAAATAATTTCCACTCTGAATCTATTGTATAAATGGATTTAACTTTCTACGATCCGAAATCGCGAAGTATCATTACGCGACGGGTCTATTTTTGACTCAACATTCATAACTTATCAAAACTTCACCAAATTGGATTTTAGTGTTTATGAAACATTTATAAATCATTCTAAACCATTTTAAAAGGGTTTAACAATCTCATATACCCTGTTTCCGTTATTAAAGGAAAGCGATTTCCTTTATGATATTCGACATGTATTAAACGTGAATCATTTCAACATCAAAATAAACTTATAATTAACATCCAAACTTGATGATCAAACATAATAACCACCATAGCAATCATATCACATCATCATATTATATATATATAAATAAATAGAGTTTCTCACTTGAATTTCAATCGGACTAATTTAAAAATGGCTATAACTCCGCTACGGTTGCACTGAAGCCTATGGAATCGAGCCTTGGACCTTTGGGAAGGCTTGGTCTATGCTTGCTAATGGAGGTGGGCTCGGCCTTCGGTGGTAGAGGGTGTGTCCATGGGTTTTGAGTTGGAAAAAAGTGGATTTGGTTCGGTTTTGAGGAGTTTTGATAATATATACTTAATATATAATTTTAATTTCTTTTTGCCATAATTTTTGACATATCTTTCTTTAGGCAAGAAGTCATTAGTATAGAGCTTAATAGGTGAAGAAGCTTAGGAATTTTATGAAGAAATGAAGTGAATAGAGGTGGGTGTTATTTATATGCAAAAGTTGGAGGAAAATATCATGATATTTCCACACAAACACATCACCATTTACTCATCACCACACTCCCCTCCCATGTCATCATGCTCGGCCGAACTTCCCTCCCCCCATGTGTGTGTACCCATGTGCTTGTATTTTGGGTAAAAGAGATTGACTTTGGTTTGCTTAAGTGTTAAGTTTTAGGAAAATGTCTTGGATATTTATGTAATATATATATATATATATATATGCATAAACATATTTGTTTGTATATATGTGTTCATGTGCATGTGAATGTGTTCATGGATATGTACATGTATATGTGCATATGTATATCTTAAATGATTCACAACGGTGTACAACTTTTCTACGTTGAATCATTACTGATTTTGATTTTCGGTCATATTTTTCACTTCTTATTTTATATATATATATATATATATATATATATATATATATATGTAAACAAAGTTTGAAAATAATATTTCTATTATTATATAATAATTAAAAAGGCTTATAAAAAAATTATTAAATCATTTATACTTAATTTAAATTCAAAACCCATTTATTCTAAAATAGTGATATCATTGATGATGTCATAAAGAGGTTTTATTTTCAAAAATAGAATAAATAATTTTATTACATATTCTCACTCATATACATAAATGAGTGTATGTATCTAGCTCCAAATACGATGTCGGATGGTCTAAGAGTTGTTTATTGATAAAACAATTTTCGGTCAATTTATCGATATATCTTCCAAAGTATATATTTTTGTAAATGTTTATTCAAAATATGATTACCAATATCATTTATTGTTCAAAACTTTTTTATTCATGTTAAAAAATCATAAATTTGAATATCTTAAAAAATTTCTAAAGTGATGAATTTACGGGTCGTTACATACTTCCGCCCTTAAATGAATTTCATCCTCGAAATTAAGTATAAGAAGAAAATGACTCGAAAAAAGAATAAATATATTTGAAAAGGGAATATATATATAAGTTATGATAAGTGACCACACCACAGATGGTGAGTACACTATCTCGATACCACATGAAACTATACATTAACCCTAAACTCAGGATAAATTTTCCTCATTCTATCCTTTGTTTCCCATGTGCACTTTTCAACATCACCACTCTATTGAACTTTTACCAACCTCACCACCTTTATTCTCAATCGCTACTCATCGTGATTCACGATTCGAACTGGTCATTTGATAACTGCAAAATTGGGTTCTACTTCTAAATCTTCCTAGGCAGTTGTTTCTATAATCTATTCTAGATCATGCACATATTTCCATAGATGGGATATGTGAAAGGCAATGTGCACAGTAGACAACCTTTCGGGCAATTTCACACGATAAACTAATGGGCCAATCCGCTCAAGAATGGGAAAGGTCCAATAAATCGAGGTGCTAACTTCCTTAACCGACCAAATCTTACCACTCTTCTCATCGGAGAGATTTTCAAGAATACAAAGTCTCCAATGGAGAACTCCAAATTTCTACGCCTTTGACCAGCGTAACTCTTCTGCCTGCTCTGGGCTTCTTTTATCTTCTCTCTGATCAAGTCTACCTTTTCTGAGGCTTCTTGTATCATACCAGGACCTAGTACTAACCGATCTCAGGTTTCGATCCAACATGTTGGGGATCTACATGGACGACCATATAAAGCTTCGTACTGTGCCATGCTAATACTTGCCTGATAGCTGTTATCATAAGAGAATTCCACAAGATGAAGACAGTTTTCCTATGAACCTCCAAAATCTAAGATACAAGCTCTCAAAAGATCTTCCAATACTCGATTTACCATTTTAGTTTGCCCATCAGTTTAGGGATGATATGCGGTGCTTCTAGTCAGCTTCATTCCCAAAGCTGTTTGTAATTCCTCCCAGAACTTACTGGTAAAGGTTGGGTGTCGATCACTAACTATACTGCTTGGGACACCATGCAATCGAACTATTTCTCTTATGTATATCTCTGCAAGACTTGCAACTGTTCTCGTTGGCTTTACTAGGATAAAGTCTGCGCTTTTGGTCAATCGATCTACGATAACCCAAATGCCTTCATTTCCCTTTCTTGGTCGAGGTAAGCTGTCGATGAAATCCATCAATATTTTGTCCCATTTCCAAGTCGAAATTTCTAGAGGTTGGAGTAATCCAACGGTCTTTCGCTGATCGCGTTTGATCTGTAGATAATTTGCACCTCTGCTAATATGGATAGAGATATACCTCTTCATACCATCCCACCAAAAAGTCTTCTTCATATCTCAATACATTTTGGTTACTTCGAGATGTATTGAAAGTCAAGAATTGTGACATTCTGTTAAAACTTCTTTCCTTTTCCTATCGACTTCGAGACGCATACTCTTTCATTCATCCTTAATATTCCTTAATCATCCACCTTGAATCCTACCTATCTTTCTAGTACCATGTTTTTTTCCACTGCTTTGACCATCTCTGAAATAAACGGATCTCTAAGCTGGTTCTCTTTTATACGGTTAATCAAAGTTGGATGTACTATCAAATAAGCTGTAACAACATGCTTTCTATTTAATACATCTACTATTACGTTTCCTTTCTTGGGTGTATATAGAATATCTAAATCATATGATGCGAGAAATTCTAGCCAACGCTACTGTCTCATATTTAAGTCCTTCTGAGTGAAAAGATACTTCAAAGGTTTGTGAGCTGCGAAGAGTTCGAACTTCTTACCTATTTAAAGAAGGAATTATTTACTAAGGTCAAATAGAATTTATCGAAATAAACTATGAGAAATTCTTACCCAGCAAATAGTTTCTTCAAATCTTTAGTGCGAACACAACGGCTAATAGTTCTAAGTCGTTGTTGCATAATTTCGCTCATGCGTCTTTAACTGCCTACTAGCATATGCAATAAACTTTCCATCTTGCATCAGTACCACGCCTACTGCTTCTCCACAAGCATCAATATAAATGGTTAAACCGTCGCCTTCATAAGTAATAGTCAGGACTAGAGCGGTAGTTAGCATTTTCTTAAGTTCCTGGAATGCTTCTTCACATTTCGGCATCCATTCAATTTTAACATTCTTCATAGTTAACTTCGTTAAGTGATGAGAAATCTTGCAGAAGTCCTTAATAAATCTCTGGCAGTATCCTACCAATCCTAAGAAGCTGCGAATGATCTTCTGAGTCAGTGGTTGCTTCCAATCTAAAATGGCTGTAATTTTCCCTGGGTCAACCGAGATTCCTTCCTTTGACACAACATGTCCAAGGAACTTTACATTTTCTTCCCAGAAGTGGCATTTTATAAACTTAGCCTTGAGCACATTCCTTCTCAATATTTCTAGTACAATCTCTAAATGCCTTTCGTGTTCTTCTTCGACCTTTGAATATATAAGAATATCACCAATAAAAACCAACATGAATTTATGGAGCACAACTCTGAATACTCTATTCATAAGATTCACAAAAAAAGCGGGAGCATTGGTTAGCCCAAAAGGCATAACCAACCTTTCGTAGAAATCATTTGGTCCTCTAAATGCAGTTAAAGGAATGCAATCTTCTACTATCCTTAATTGATAGAATCCTATAGCTAGGTCCATTTTGGAGAATATTCAAGCACCATGAAGTCGATCAAATAAGTCATCAATATGGGGTAAAGGATACTTGTCCTTAATCGTTTACTTATTTAGATCTCGATAGTCTACACAAAGTCTTAGGAAGTCATCTAACTTTGCAACGAAAACTACTGCTGAGCTCCAACTTGAGCGACTTGGTCTAGTTAGTCCTTTCTTTAACAATTCATCTATTTGATTCCTTAATTCATTTACTTCCTTATGGGGCATTCTTCGAGAAGAATGAAAAATAGACATTGCATCGGAAATCAAGTTTATTCGAAACTCAATTCCACTATGTGGGGGTAAACTTTTAACTTTCTTAAAAACATCCGAAAATTCCTTAACAATTGGTATTTGTGGAGGTAAACTTTTAACTTCCTTAAAAACATCCGAAAATTCCTTAACAATAGGTATTTCTTCTAAACATTTTGAAATGAATTTAGGGCATATATAAAACTATCAATTACTGGATTTGATTCTTCACACATTATTTTATAAGGTCCCCTTTTTTATTTCCCAAATGCAATGTCCATAACACAATCAAGAACAACCTTATATTCAAACAACCCATCCATAACGAGTATAATCTCGGATCCAATAAAATCGAGGACGATTAGGTCACATGAAATTTTTTGGGATAGGTAGGCAACTTGTGCTATTTCACTAACTATACCGAGATTAGTTTTACCACCTATAGGATTAGAGTGATAGATAGAAGTATCTAATATCCTTGTGGTAAGTTTCAATATCAACTAATTCTTTAGAAATAAAACTGTGGGAAGCCCTAGTATTAAATAATACTCAAACTAGATTTTCATTAATGCAAATATTACCTTCTAGAACTCTCTTACCCTTCGCATCACTCGAAGTTGAGGGTTCATATTTAATGGAAAAAACTCTAACTTGTTATCCTTTCTTTATCAGTGAGCATCCTTCTTCTGGTGCCTTGATTTGTGAAAATTGTAGCAATTCCTATCCTGACCCTTAGGATTCTTATAGGTGGTGGAAAAATGACCATTCTGATGGCAATTATAACAAGTAATATCCTTCAAATTGTTTTCTTACGGACCTCCTTCTACCTTGCCTTGCCATGGCTTCTTCCCAAAATGGTTGAACTTCCTCTTCTTCCAGTTATTGATGCTGCTTTGAGTTGTGGGTGGATCCTTTTTGTATAGAGTTTCATATTAGAAACCCATGTCTACCAAATCTACAAAGGTTCCCTTTACATGCCCGGTCATCCTGTCCTGATATTTCCCCTTCATCCCAACGATAAACATTTCATCTTTCTTTAAAGGAGTGTCTATCAGAGCTGGCCCAAAATGGGACAATTTACTAAACTTGTTGGAATATTCTTCTACTGACATCTCTCATTGCTTTAAATCGGCAAAACTCCGATAAAGGAGGGATTTTCCTACAGTTGGCATATATTGCTCTTCCAAGCCTTCCTTGAGCTGTTCCCATGAGAAATTATCTTCTAAATCATTCAGAGTCATGGACTCCCACCATGCGAGAACCTTTTCTGCTCATTCATATTCAATCCCTTAAAATTCTTTCAAAAGAGCAGATCCAAGTTTGAACTTCAATAATGGACTTCATTCCTTTGAATGGTTTACCATCCAAACTGGTGTAATCTTTGCATAGAGTAGCAAAGTTAATTTGAGACTGCATAGAGATTACCACTTCCTCAATTACTATAGCATTTGATCGACCATTAGTGGCCCTAGTGTTTCTACCTCCCCTTCGTCCTCTTTTATAACTCATCTCATACTATCTGCATAAAGTAAGGAAACATCTTTAGAATAATAGACGAAATTATCTTAGGAATGGGTATAAACTCGAATATACTTATTCGGATAAAGTTTCAAATATGCCCTCTCATTGACTAAACTCATTCTAAGGCATTACTAATCCTATCTCTAATGAGTTGACCCTATTTAAGCTTAGGTATTCGCTCTACCATAAGCTTGGATACCAACTTTTATGACCCACCTCCTCAACCCTCAAAAATCGACACTAATATATTCTCGGTATTCACGTGTCATAAATCCAAGTGCTAGAGAGGCAGATTATCATGGGGTAAAAGAAAATAAAGATAGAAGACAGAAAAAAAATCTCACATTGCATTAAACATTTAGTTATACATATGTGTAATACATGCAATTACTCCATCTTGCTCCATCAAAGTTCTAATAAGTACTAATCCAACCAGGATAGTTATAACTGCCTATCCTCACAAGTGCTGGTGGATACATCATACAAAATACAGTGGAATTAAAAGAAATAGATGGCTATCTACTAAGGACCCAAAATGCTCCATGCTCCATCCAAAATGCTCCGAGTTACCTAACTACTTGGCTGCCCAAACAACAGGGCACCCAGAGTTTAAGGGGAAAGAAAATATACTTTGTGTTAGTCATGGGACTGGTATGAGAAACTCAAATTATGGATATTCGAAAACAAAGGGTCACTCATAAGACCACGCCGCACATAAACACGGAATGAGTTTTTACCTTATGATAACTAAATCATTTGCTACACAAAATCTGGGGATATTATTTTTAATGACTTTCTTTTGAAAACACTTTTCAAGTAAATAACATAATCTTAGCCGAAATTGTTACATTATTTAATTCAAGCATACTAGGCTCTACAATCAAGTTCGAAGGCACTTATTGGAGAATGGATTTCCATACATAGTAGGTAAGGAACTACCTTTCATATAGTACATCTCTAGAGGGATGTACCGACGATCAACAACTTTGAAACCTCTGCACTTGGCAAGACCTGCCTACCCGCAGTCCCATCTGGTGGCGGATAGAACCGAATATAACATCACCCCGGTCATAACCGACCTGTACGGGATCCCATAGCATACACAACATACTCAACATATAAAGAGTAATCTAGAATGGTGATGATCATACCCTAATGGCTGTTAACCATATAGCCTTACGACATGCCATGTTTAAGCCATTTCCGGGGGATGAGGCCCGAGGTGACGATTACCTTGCACATAGCACATTCCACTTTGAATGCCACGATCCCAATTCCATCACACACAATTGATTTTTACAAATGTACAACCTCTGAACTCATACGTCTCAGAGAAGGGTGTTAAGTGTAAGAGAGTTACTTCCTACACCACCAAATAGATGCACGTTCATAAAATTTAATGTACGTGTATGTTGGAAATGCAATGTCAGACATTCGTCCACACAAGTTGTCCAGGAACAGGACAGACCGTAGGAACTCCCCTCCCACATTCTGTCGGGAATCATCCGTAGGATTACTAGCGAGCATCCCTTTCATCGAAGATCAAATTAAAATACTACTGCCACATATATATGATATGGAAAATTTCCCCCGAAGGTTAGTGACAAGCAGCCCTTCATTCCATTTATCGTCATTCCATGTCTTCGGTTTGAATATGTAAATTGGTTCAATAGTTTTTGGATAAATATCACTCAAATCCGATCTTGGTTCCTTCGAACCAACTATCGATAAAAGATGTTAAGCTTGAGGGTGATTATCATTTCATTTATTAATATCTTTTATCAAATAAAATATCTCCTTTAGAGATATAAATCTTTAAAACATTTCATTTTGGTATATACAAAATCATTAAAACTCTCTTTAACTTTCGAAATACCAAATTAAAAATATTTTTCATAAATCATATTGCAAAACCTTATTGAGTAAAAAAGAGTCAATAGAAATTATACTAATTCTACTCAATATTAATTTATGTATTCAACCTTTACTATTCGTCGAATAACGGAGAATTACCTTTTAAATTCACACAGATAGTACGAGTTCCCTCCTCAGAATGTAATACCAAGTATAAGAAGATTATTTCTATACAATCCAAGTTGTATTTAATTTGGAAAAAATTGAATCTTTTATACTTGCCTCGTTTCCAACATTTCGACCATATCTATTCCTCGCCCAGGAAAAATGCCAGGTGAGCCAGGGCACTAGTTGCTCTTGAACATTGCCTTAATTTAAGAAACTCACATCCGGATCTCATGAGTAGAAAAATCCAGTCTACCCATCAGCTTTTAGAGCCAAGATTAAATCACTTGGTTTTAACAGCTTTTCTTTAAATCATTTATTTAAACATTTTAAAATAAATTATAAAACCTTAAAATTATCTTAAAATACTTAATTATTTATTTGAAAACATTTATAAAACATTTGGAAAAGAATACATAAGTTTAAAGCCATATTTCCAAAGTTATTAAAGTGCTGCAAAAAGTGTTGCGAATAATGCTGAGAATAGTGCTTTTAAAGCATATTTGATCTAAACTTTTTCTATCATTTAGTAGTCCATTTTTTATAACTCAAATACCTTTTAAAACATTTTAAAATATTTACAGAATTTATTCCATATTTTTAAAAAACTAAAAATATCAATTTTAAAGAATTTGTCGTTTTAGTTTCCAAACTACCAAACCGTGACTATTTTGAAAACTTGATTTGCTCATATTTCAAAATCCCTAAACAAAATCTCGATATTTTTCTTTTTTTTGAAAATTATGATCATAAGAGAAGAATTCCAACTTCGAATCCATCATATAAGTGGATTTAACTTTCTACGACGCGAAATCGCGAACTACCATTACGCGATGCGCCTATTTCAGACTCAACTTTTATAACTTGTCAAAAATTCACCAAAATAGATTTTAGTGTTTATAAAATATTTATAAATAATTCTCAAACATTCTAAAGGGGTTTAACAATCTCATATACACCATTTCATTTATTAAAGGAAAGCGATTTTCTTTATGATATTCGACGTGTATTAAACGTGAATCATTTCAACATCAAAATAAACATATAATTATCCAAACTTGATGATCAAACATACTAAACCACCATAGCAATCATATCACATCATCATATTATATATAAATAAATATAGTTTCTTACATAAATTTCGATCGGACTAACTTAAAAATGGCTATAGCTACGCTACGATCGCACTAGAGCCTATGAAATCGAGCATTAGACCTTTGGGAAGACTCAACATATGCTTGCTAATGGAGGTGGACTCAGCCTTGGGTGGTGGAGGGTGTGGCCGTGGGTGGTAGAGGTGGAAAGAAGTGGATTTGCTTTGGTTTTAAGGAGTTTTGATAATATATACTTATTATATAATTTAAATTTCTTTTTGCCATAATTTTTGACATAACTTTCTTTAGGCAAGAAGCCATTAATATAGAGTTTAAGAAGTGAAGAAGCTTAGGAATTTTATGAAGAAATGAAGTGAATGAAGTGAAGAGAGGTGGGTGCTATTTATAGGCAAAAGTAAGGATGAAAATATCATGATATTTCCACACAAACACATCACTATTTTCTCATCACCACACTCCCTTCCGATGTCAGCATGCTCAGCCGAACTCCCCCTATGTGTGTGTACCCATGTGCTTGTACTTTGGGTAAAAGAGGTTGACTTTGGTTTGCTTAAGTGTTAAGTTTTAGGAAAATATCTTGGATATATTTTATATATATTTTTATTTATTTATTTAAATGTAAAAGCTTATTTGTATGTATATATGTGTTTATGTGCATGTGAATGTGTTCATGTATATGTACATGTATGTGTGCATATGTATATCTCAAATGATTCACAACGTTGCACAACGTTTCTACGTTGATTCATTATAAATTCCGATTTCGATTTCCAATCATATCTTTCGCTTCTTATTTAATATATATATGTATATTTGCAAACAAATTTGCTAATAATATTTCCATTATTATATAACAATTAAAAGGGCTTATAAAATGATTATTAAATCATTTAAATTCAGATATCATTTATTCCAAAATAGTGATATAATTGATGATGTCATAAAGAGATTTTATTTTCAAAAATAAAATAAATAATTTTATTACATAATCTCACTCATATACATAAATGAGTGTATGTATTCAGCTTTATACACGATGTCGGATGGTCTAAGAGCTATTTATTTATAAAACGGTTTTCGGTCATTTTATAGATATATCTTTCAAAGTATATATTTTTGTAAATGGTTATTCAAAATAAAATTTCCAATATTATTTATAGTGCAAAACATTATTATTTATGATAGAAAATCTTATATTTGAATATTTTAAAAAATTTCTGAAGTGATGAATTTGCGAGTTGTTATAGTACCAGTAAAGAGTTTAGGATAGGAAGCCCTCGTCTTCTCTTTAGGTTCCCAGGTGCTCTGCTCCATTTTATTTCCTCGCTATAGTCTCACCAGCTTCACTACCTTATTCCTAAATCTCTTCACACCATGTTTTACAATGTGTGCCAGACCACGGGATGAACCCGACTCAGACTTCAACTCCACCTACTCCAACTGACTTGCCTCGATTATAATGGCTAAATCATGTAAACATTTTCACAAAGGTAATGCATGAAACACATTATATTCTCCTACCTATATGACAAACTCCTTATTCATTCTAATACAAAAAATGAACAATAAATCATGGTGCTAACTTTCCCGAACTCCCAAATCTCATCACTAACTCCCAAATCTCATCACTAACTCCCAAATCTCATCACTAACTCCCAAATCTCATCACTAACTCCAAAGGTGCAAGACCGCATCTCACTTCGAAGGAACATGTAGACGCATTATTTACTACTTCTTATCTTTTACAGGACATAGTCTCTCAGCACCGTTCACGCTCAGGCTCCCGCGCCTCAGTTCTTCACTAACTGAATCGGCTGGCAGCACCTCTGCAACCCCGACCCGAAGGTATCATGGGCATCATCCGTAGCTTCTGTCTTCATTACTAACTGTGTACTGTATTCTTTTTGAAGCTAACTATTCTGTGTGTCTGTTATGGAACTTTATATCTATTTTGGCCAGCGATCAGGCTTGTTGATCGCGCTATATACTTAGTTTATTTTATATAACCGGCTGTGTAGTTACGTGCTACACATCCGTCTTTCTCAAAAAAAACTCCAAAGGTGAAACATTCACAAACACCAAATCTCCAACAACAAACTCCAACTCTATCTTCCACTTAACAGCATATAATTTTGGTCGATCATATGCAACTTTCATCGTCTTCCTTATTAATTTCACCTTCTTCGAAGTATCTCTAATCATCTCAGGTTCAAGAATAACTTTATCGGTAGCTTCCCACCAACTAGAAGGTCGCATTCATAGTTGTATGTACAATGCTTTGAACAGTTCCATGCCTATGCAAGCCAGGTAGCCATTATTATATGCAAACTCGACTAGTGGTAGATTATCCTACCAAGCTCCTCCAAATTCAAGTATACGCTCCCTCAACAAATCCTCAAGCATCTTATTCACCCTTTTAACCTATCCATCCATTTATGGAATATAAGTTGTACTCAAATTCAATTCCGTTCAAAAGGCATCCTATAGACTCCTCCAGAACTCACTCGTGAAAAGTTGGTCGCGATCACTTACTATGCTTACAGGAACTCCTTGAAGTCAAACAACTTCCTTTATATATAAAGTAGCCAATGTCGTCGTCGTCCTTGTAATCTTAACTGGAACAAAATGTGCACCCTTGGTAAAGATGACCTACCACTTCTCAAATACTTTTATTACCTCTTTAGCTTCTAGACAATCCGTCTATGAAGTCCATGGCTATATTCTCTTATTTACCTATTGAACTGCTAATTGATGTAATTGCTCACTCAGGTTCTTCTACTTTGCCTTAGCCCTTTGGCATGTAAATCACTTCGCAACATACTCTACTACATGCCTCTTCACAACTAGCCAATGGAATACTCTCTTCATATCTCGATACATCATATCTCCACCCGGATGAATGTTCATCCTAGAACGATGACACTCCCCCAAAACTTCCTCAATCAACTCCTTAATCCACAACACACATAATCTTCCATCGTGCCTTAAGTATCCCTTTCGATCCATGGATTAATTATCCAAATGACCTGACCGTTCACCTGTTCCAATTGCTCCAAAATATCAACTAGAGATGTATCATGCCTTTGACTTAACCCAATCCAATCCATTAGTGTAGGTCTATCCTCCATCGCTACCAGCAGTCAAGGTGCATATTCGGACGAGGGTTGGAATTCAAAATCCAATATGAACTCCTACCGTTTCTACTCCAACAATATAGAGCTAAAGATGTCATTCTTCTCACTTAAAGCGTTGGTAACTACATTCCATTTTCCTCGAGTATATGCTATCCCAAAATCATAAGAAAACAAAAACTCCATCAACCATTACTTTCTAAGATTCAATTCCTTCTAAGAGAACATAGATTTAAGGGACTTATGATCTATAAATAGCTCGAACCTCTTTCCTAGCGCCTTTCTCAAGATCAATTCTGATTTCCATCTGTTAGGGGAGGAAGACCAGAAACTTTTGCAAAAACATTTGGAAATTGCTTCACTGTGGGGATAAATGACAACTCATCCTATGATAACTGAGCGAATACAAATGGGTCTTCTTTGTAGAAACATCGAGCTCGCAACACACAGCCATGCCACGCCTTACATCTCTTTTCGACCAAACTACACTCCTATCGCAAACCCAATATTACCCCATAGCTAAACGTGTAGTCCGTTCCAAAAATCAATCCATACCTCGAAAAGCTTAATACATATGCATTACATAGGAACTTGACGCCACATATAACCAACTTTAAATCATTACAGATCATAGTTATATTGGTCGATCACCTAATAAGATTTGACACTGAAATGGATTCATGCATGGCGTTAGATTTAAGATTTAATCTATTGATCAATGCTTTTGTGTTGAATGAACGTGATGCACTTGAGCAAAATAAAGTACGAAAATGAGAATCGAATAACAAGAACACACCTTCCGTCATGATTTGTTTCCCATTCTCCCGAGCAGATGGTGGTGTAATGCAAGTAGTCCGAACAGCATCAATGGCGTACACTTCAACCACTTGACCCTCCTTAGGAAAACTCGAACATTCCTTCTTCACTTGGCATAACTGGTTATATGTTTAACACTTGATCTTTGATATATTCACCATAAAATCATTTGCAACATGACCCTTCATTTGACACCTCGTACATGTGATCATCTGTTTCTTATTCTACCCTCCTAGGGGTACACTCCTCTTACACTTCCCTTGCAGTTAGTTTCCTTCTTTCTTTAGTTGTTCCTTAACTATCTCTCCATTGATCGAATTCAGTAAAGATACTTCAATTAACCCTTGCATATTTATTAAGTCAGATCCAATCTTTTCAAGCTCATTAAATTGATTGACATATTCTCCAATGGACAACACCCCCACTTCAGGTGGATGAGCTTCTCTAACAATAGTCCTTTCTCGGTTCTTGAGAAAAATTTGACTTCAAACTTTCGAAATCTGCCAAGGTGGTACTTTCCTAACCAACTTCTACCATAACAATCTCCCACCAGTTAGCTACTTCTCCCTATAGATGCTAGGAAGCCAGCTATCTCATCGTAATATCGCTCAAACCTAAAAGATTGAATATATTTTTACAGGTGTTCGACCATGCCTGTTATTTAGTACGATTTAGTTCCTACATAAAGTATCCTACATAGACTAGAGAAATCCCTGCGCAACTTTGGGAAATCTACAATTTGTGGTGGTTGGACGAGAACCACTCCTTGAGTAGTAGGTACTGGTACAGTGGGGTTAAGACTGCCTGATCCATTGCATGCATATATCATCTGAACCATATAGGGATGTTCACTCCAGAGATATGTACAGCATCAACTATGGTTCTAGTTCCAACCCCGGTCTCTACCCACCATTGTTGGACTCTATTCCAATCTCTATCGAGTTACTCATTCTCAACTATCTGTGAATGAGATTCATTAGTAACTCTCCAATAGATAGTAAATAAAACTAGAAGAGTAAATGGTGTGTAATAATGTACATGGCTCACATAATATTTATATATGTGTGTACCTATGTATATACATTTATAAAAATACAAATACGCTCTCTAAATAAGTCCTATTTCTTAATTTAGTGAATTTTTTCTTTGGTACCAAATATAACAACCCCCCCATTTTCAATACTTAGATTTAACACCCGAATCAATGTTCAAATATATACTTCAAAAATGTAGAGGGGTCAGATATACGTTTAAGTGAGTGAAACTAGTATATTACATATATACTTCAAACATACTGTTATAACATCATTTTTATCTACTTAAAATATGTAAACATCCCTTAACCTACTCCACCAGCATTCAAAGAGTAATAACCAACATCAAAACATGGTTGAATACTCGATTAAAGTCATGTTAAATCCAACTATATGATATATATATTACTGACATGACAAAACATGTCTGACACTAACTATACATTCAACCGATATACATACTCATGAGTACGAAATATTGAAGGTCATATAAGCCCACATTTGGACGTCTCCATTTTCTTACGGTCCACATACTCGATATGTATGACATTTGATGCGATGGTAAGTCATAGGTGCCTCCAAACATTAATATGATATCAATAAGATCACCGCATATAAATATCTACATTAGTCACATAAGAGTCCATACACCAAACATCCAATATTACAACATCCCATCATCATAGTCTCATCCAGAAGATTCGCCTTTGAAGTAGTCTAAAACATCATCAAAAAACTTGGTCTTGGAAAATGTTAACCATTCGGTTCAACTAATTGGCTCCATGTTCAACCCGACCCAAAATTAAGCCACCGGTTGATATGTGACTTCATCACCAATCGATCGGTCTATGACCACTGGTCGACCGGTGGCGAAATCACTGGTCGAAATGTGTTTTCATTTATATTTTTTTGATTTTCTTTGTTCTATGTTTTGTTTTGCTTTCTTTTCTTCTTCGATTCTCCTTTAATGATCGATATTTTTTTAGACATGTATTAACACCATTTTACCACTATTATATTATTTTACAGTTAAACTACACCTATATTAAGGAAATATTAGATTATATTCTCTAATTGAACAACTTATTATCAATATTACTTACTGAATATAATTTACTCTCTGGTCTCTATTTAAATTCCAAATTATTATTATATATGATATATCTATTCATTATCCAATTTCTATGCTATAAACTTGAATTTTATCATCTTAGCCATGAGAATTTCTTAGTTTTTCATTAAACTTCAAAATATAACCATTTATATATTCAACTCTTGATTCATTTAATTTGTATTTAAGAACTAGGGAATAATCCTTAATAATGTCAATATTAAACGTAAATATATATTAAAATATTGATATATCAATATAATTGAATTATATATCGAAGAAATGAATCACACTCACATTGATTGATGATCCAACCTAATATCGAAGAAAATCCTCCGCTACCTAGAAAATTATGTCTAGAAATCACTCCAATTTGCCTTTGATTTGGTATTTGATTGTAGTCCACTCCCCACTTATCATTTATATTATTATATTATTACTGAGTTGCATTTCAAGAGCGCACAAGCCTCTAGGGATTTTCTGAAATGAATAGTCGTGTTTATTTTCCTTATCATCGTGCCCTTATCTTTTTGCTCTGCGCATCTCCTTTATCTGCTCTCTCTCCACCCTAAACCTAACCCTAGATCCAACATTTTCTTTCTCAAATCTCAGGCATATCGTTGATCGTCACGAGTGGGTATCTTAGAAGGCTGTTCTTAGATGGAAGCTCGGTCGTCCTCCATCTTTCTCCCTTGCTCTTTTCCGGCTACTTCCCCACCCTTGCTCAATCTGATTCCGACAGGTAGCCAGCCATTTTATGGGTTAGTACACATTACAGATTAGCTATTATAGATATTTGCATTTTCCCATTCAATTAGTTTTCTGTTCATATTTTCCTCTGTTGTAAAACCCACCGTCTGTCTTAATTAATTACTCTTAACTATCGAATGGCTTTATCTCCTTTAATATTGGCACATGTTGGTACATGCTGTTTTTTTAGCAGGCTAGAAAGCTTTTGTTATAATAGATTGGTTATGCCTTAGAAAAGAATAATACATAACCTTTAGCATAATTATATAAATTATGTATTCGCTATCTTGCTATGAAATGGTGATGTCTATATAAAGAGTAAACTACTGAATTTTGGACATTGTTTTTTGGTTTTGTAGGAAGTCTTAAAATTACTTCTGCCATTAATAATCAATAAGTTTTTTTATTTTTTATTTTATATATAGGTAGAAGTAGTTTAGTATGTCTGTTGTGGTCCTACAGTATGTAGCTGTAATATCATTCATTCATTTATACTAAAAAATTAAAGGTTTAGTAAACTCAGTTTAAAGAAGTTTTAATTGTTTATTGGTAACTGGATTTTGCAAGAAACTTTAACGATTGATAGCTAACTTAGTTTTTAACCTCACTTTCTTCACATGTTGTAGATGGAGTTAGAGAGTTGTGAAACTTTATCACTGTAGTGCTCTATAAGAAGTAGAATAATTCAATGAAAATGGTAACGAACTTCTTCATCTTCAATATTGATTTCATTTAAACTCCACTATAGTAATTATTATTATTATTATGATTGATTTAGTAGCTTAAACAATGATACACATTGAACCCAGCAGCTGCTTGCTATGTAAATTTGACAACCATCTGATTCGAGTTAACATGAGTAGCAAACATCGTTATGTATAGTAGCATGGATAAAACTATATCAATTAGGCTCCATTGAATTGATTCAGCTGAAATGTTATTTTCTTTCACGGTTGACATAATATGGAAGTAAAAAACATGAAGATAAATTTTAACTAAGAAAAAAATGGCCAATGAGAAATTTCGCACCAAATATTTAACTATGATTTATGAGAAAATTTTGGTTCTAATTCTGTTTTTCCATTGTTTATTTACTTCATACATTTTCATTCTAAACTTTTTCTAATTTACTTAGTTCTGCATTAATTTTATAAGAATGCATCTTTATTGTTTTTGGTTATTTCAACATCTTCAAAAACAACATAAAGTGACTTTTATGCTCTTTATACTTTAATATTACATTTCAGGATTACTATTATATAGATTTTGTTTTAAACTATCGTTTTCCGATGTCTCGGTAAGATAAATTAAATGATCATGTTTTGTCTGTATTATGTTCTAAAGTTCCATAGCACCTCCATTCATTAACTTTGGTTTATGAATTCTTTAACTGACAAATGGTAATTTAAAAAAAATTACTTTGGAATCTTTTCCTAGAGGTAAATTCCTAACCGAATTTAACTATTATTCTTAGTTTTCATAAACATAAAAAAATATTTTGGCTTATTTGCATGGTAAAGTTTTATGATTTAAATCATCCATTCTCTTTTAGAAAATCCAAGACGAAAACAATTAGTTTAAAAATACATCAGTATTATAATTGCAATTGTCTTAGTTCTATTACAACAACTATAATTAAATACTGGTAAATTTTTACTATTTTCTTTTGAAACCTACAAACGTGTATTCATCTTTACCCATGCTTCAAAGTTGTTTTCCACCTAAGAAAACTAAAACATCACTTATTATGGGATAAAAAACCCTTCAGTACACGTTATTTAATAAACATAAGAGTGGTAGATAATATTTGTATGATTTTGAAAATCAATAATATATCATTATTTCAAATGGTCTAAATTTCTAACTTTATTATTTTTTAGTAAGCCATTAGTGTTATATAGATAGCTGAAGTTATGTTGGGTGCATTAGATTTTCAACTTTCTATTCATATAAATTTAATAATGTCAAGTTAGTTTGTAATTATATTTTTTATATGGACAACATGATTTAATTTTAACTGTACAAATCATTATCATCATTATGGTTTTCTCTTTTTGGGATTCCTAAGATACAAGTAGGGACATGCTTGATCTTATACGCTATGTATTCATATAGAACATACAAATTATTTGTATCTATGTTAATTTCATAAAGCATAAGTGTTGAGTCACAGATTCTATGAAGTTTTGATTTCTGACAAAGAAATAAAGGCGATCGACAAAACGAAGACATCATGGCTATAAAGAGGCACAAAAGAGCTACATATGGTACTCTAGATTATAGGTTGATTATTTGATGTTGTAATAGTGTTAAACTTGTTAAAATCTATCCTCAAATAATCATGCACCTCAATATAATCAATATATATACGTTTGAATGGCATTGCACATTCATTGTGCAATTTTACAGGGACCGGTCGACCGGTAATAAACCATGCGGTCGACCGTTTCTGTGTAAAATGCACAATGAACGTACACACATGCACATAACGTCTATATATTTGAAATCCTATCTACCGGCCATTTTTGACATGTCGACTGTTTTTAAAGAGAGAGCAACATTTCCCAAAAGACACTTCTTTCTCCAATGGTTGCATCTCTTACCTTTCATCAATGATCATATCTATTAATGGCTACTCTTCACAAAGAGTTACAACCATTTATTCTCTATATAAACACGTCTAAATCATTGATTCAAAAATAATTAATTCTTGCTTTAATTTCTGATCTTACTTTCTAAATACTCTTGCATTCTAAAAGCTCTCAAATATTTCAATTGCTTACTGAATCATTGAAATTATTTCATATCTTTTGATTCAATAAGTAATATACTTCCTTCAATCTTCACAAACATCATTCACATATTTTGAGGATAAGATTATAGGAAGGGTGTACTAAAAGTGACAAATCTGTGTTATCAAGAGCACAAGTTGTCAACGACAATTGTATTTGTTTTTGTTGAAGTCCACGGTGTTGTAAGAGGCACGAAATCCCGTTCGGCTGTTCGGGTATTGTAAACCTGTTCCTCCGGGTGAAGCGAGGTAGTTGGTAGTGCAAATCTAGATAGAAGTCTGGGACTGGACGTAGGACGGTGCTCCGAACCAGTATAAAAATCTCTGGTGTGATTTTTACAGTTTACTGCATTTACTATTCTATATCTGTGAATTGCTATATAGTTAGTTTTTGAATATTTACTTGTATAGCAATTGTAAATAACATTCCGCATATATTGTTAGTCCATATTACACGATCCATAATTAGTGTGCACAAGCGTACACTGATTTTCATTAAGCGGTAATTTATTAAATTTGTTTTCTGACATTATTTTGTTTAGTGGAATAGAAAAACTTTATCCATCAAATATGATAAACAACAAGATTCCCATTTTTACTGCTTACTTCAAACTAATGTACTTATTACGATGGCTTAACTCATACTGAATATATGCAGATGCTAGAAAATAAAATACATTTTTGAACATAATCGTATTTTAAATAATTTAGATGAAATTTTGTAAAGTTATTATTATCTCTTATTCATCTAAGAGCAAGTTGAAAATGCTTCAATCAACAAACATATCCTACAGGAAAATTAATATTCTTTTATGGTCAGTTTAGTCTTAGACTTTTTCTATAATAATTTGATCTAAGACCCGTGATTCTTCACATTAACCTATCATAATTATGTTTTGAATACCATTAATATATTGTTTTTCTATAAAACTTCCATGTACACAACTATTTTGGAAGTTGTATTCTTTGCTGGTAACATTATTGTAGGTTGTTAAAACTGTCCAAATTAAATGCTCGACCCAAAGAATTTTCAAACACTTTAGTGTCTTTTCTAGGAGTTGCTTCCAAGTTCATCAGTTTAAATTTGGCTCTATTTATTTCCATTATACATCATCAAATCCATGATCAAGATCACCACAACCACTATAGACAGCTTTGCGTGAGAAGTATATGATAGCTAAGGTTGGAATATAGGGAAATCAGAACTTTTCTCCTTAACCTTTTGGTTTACGTTGGTATTTCAATAGATTTTAGTGGTAATTATTATAAGTACGTATATTTATAGGCAATCAGAGAAATATCAAATTTGGCCTTTTAATAAATATGGTTTTTATCATGGTACCATCAATTTCTATAAATTTTGGAGTAACTTTTACAACCATTAATGCATCAGACAATTTCATTCCTGTTGAGTATAGTGGATGGCAAAGAAAATGGGTGGATATGGGATTAAGAATAAGTTCTTTAGTCATTTATCTAAAATGTTATTTATAACACATGAATTTTAAGACTTTTTACAGTCACTCTTTGTATTTTTGTATGTAATATTTTACAGAACGTAGAGACCTGCAAAATAATATGTAATAAAATTTCCCCAGTCAAGCTACTTAAGAGTTTTGAGGTGTTTTTTTATTTTGTATGTTTTTAGAGGTACATGATTTATTATTTAATCCTACGAATTTGAAGAAAGTCAATGTGCCAATGAATATAAAATAGCTTCATATTCTTGAAAAACAAAAAGCGCAAGCTAACATTTGTTTTTTACATATTACAAAACCTAAAGAGCTGATTTGCATTTTTTATATGTAAGTACAGTTTTACTTAAGTATGTATTATTATCAAAAACTTCATTTTACTATTATCAAACTTTAGAAAAAATTTCAAAAATCTTTTTGGAAAGCGCAAGTTACCCTGTTAACTTAACTTGCTCTTTTCATTGTTAGAAAATAAGGGTTTAATTTACGTATCCATTGTTGGCATATAAAATTTTCATGCAAATACATGAAAAGAATAAGAATCTAATTTCGTATTCACTTTCATATAATCTTTTCTACAAATACGTCAAAACATGCCTTTTTTTTGCTTGACTCATAGAAAGCATTTTAAACCTATGCTACAAGTTGTATTTAAATTTTGCTTTTTATTGGAAAACATCAAAGTCCTTTGCTTCAAATACATTTTGAAAAGGAAAAAAAATCTACTCCTATGTATGTGCTAAATGGTGCACGTTAGAATATTGAGTGCTTTGTTTCATGTATATGATTTGTTAACTTATTCAACTTTATGAAAATGTGTGATCCATAAAATGCTATTGGAAATGGGTGTTTTTATGAATATGCAATGTTCATCGTCGGCATTATTGCCTATTTTATAAATTATTGGGGTTTGCCACATGAAAACACATGTTAATTCATAAAATAATTTAGTTAATATTAAGATTGATTTGAATTACGAAATTGATTTGCTGATTTCAATTTATGTTCCAAGTTGTGAATTCTAATTCATACTTTAAGTTTCTGTGTGTGTCAAAATATATTTTTGCAAGTATTTGTTTTATCCTTATCCATTGTACATATTCAAATGAGATCAATTTTATAATGGGCATCTAGTTGTACGTATTATATTACTTTTATTTTCGCTACGACATTTTTATTCATTATTTTTACTGATTTTGCATTATCTTTCCTATTATTCTACTTACTGTTTTCCGTATTGTTTAGTTAAGATATCATATATTAATTTGTTTTTTAATGTTCATATATAAATCATTAATACACGACACATTTTTTGTGGAAACTGTACTAAATTATCGTAAATTGTAAGTGGAGAGAGAAGTGATTTTGATCTTCTTTATTTTATAGCCTCGACATTGATGTGGCAAAATTCATTTTTTATGTATAATTTAAATTTATGATTGTGTATGATTTTGTTTTTGTTTCGAACGCATTCAATATAATGCAAATGGAAATCCCTTACCGAATTGCTCACTAACATAGAAAAAAATTATAATTCTAAAAATTTCTATTTGTCTATTTCAGAGATTAGTGTTGTTTAGGCTAGATGTTCCATGTGTTTGTATTGTTGATGTCAAATAATAATAAAGTAATAGAAATTTTTTACCCATTGAGAATAAAATGAGAAGCACTAGACTTTCATCTGTTTATCTTTTTCCACTAAAAAAATTATATTTTTCTATAATATTATCAAACTGAAGGAAATATTTATCTCCACAGCTTTGATCAATGTTATCTATTTTTTATATGCTACGACCAACGTGCTGGTGCAAAAAAGGAAAGGCGAGACGAAGTTCTCTAAAGGCAGCTGCTAAATGTGTTTGTTAACTAACTGCTATTTGTTTGCTCATTACAGGTTGAATTATGGTGCCTACTAATAAGATTCTGAGATTATATGCTTGCATTCAATAGCCGATGAAGTTTCTATTAAGAAGATGACTATCAGAGACATTAGCAATTTATGATTAGTAAATTTTTTAAGGTTGACATATGTAATGGAAGTTAAAATCGAACTCTTAGGATGGCTATTTAGGATAGGCAAACACTGAATAGATGTTCAGTATTAATATTAACAAATCAATATTGGAGAAGAAGATAAGCTAAAGGAAAATGTTTGAAGCTATATTTGTATAGTCTGTACTTTCATTTGCACATACAGGATAGTTGCAAGTTTTATCTTATCTTCCTATCTCATGGCATATGTGTTTTTTTTTATTTTAGTCCAAGTTTTGAACCAATATGTAACAATACCAAAATATAAATGGTGCTGTTTTTGATATGATTCTTTTACATTTTGAAAGAGTGCTGGGTAATCTTAGAAACCAACATAGTTGATATGAAGACCACTTAGAAAGCAGAGTGATGTACTTTTACTCTTGCATCTGAATTGTTAACTATTACATAGAAAGCCCTGACTTCAACGTAATGTAATTTAATTAATTTTTTCTATTAAGCATAAAATTATCTTATATTGTGCATTAGCAATAATAATTTTTCAGTGTATACTTTAAAGCAAAGCACTACTCTGAAGTGATATAAAATATATGATCCACCGACGAAGTTGAATTTAAAAACTAGAACTTTAAACGGTGAAATCATAAACATACTAAAATTTGAATTGTTAACAAGTTATTTTACAATAGATTGTATGCGAAGCACAGGTTCGTACTAGTTTTGATATAAAGATCGCCAAATTCCATTGAATAATGAGAAAGTTATGATTTTTGGAAGATTGAAGAGGAAGATGTAAAGAAATTGAACATGGAAAAAGAAATGATTCTAAAAAGATATGTACTTTTGAATTTGGGCTGCATTTATAAAGGAGAAGAAACAATCGTTAACAATTCAAATTAAAATAATGCGCCAAACTGGCTTAGCTCATTACAAACTTGAAACCAGTATTCTCCATGTCTCCTCGCACAGTCCATGATTCGGACATGTTTATAATCAAAATTGATTAGAAACATGTGCACTACGCAATGGTGCAATTTTTGTCGTCAAATTCCAATGTTTATAAAATGAATATTTTGCCCTTATTAATTAAATTGACAAAAATACCCTTTTAATTTATTATTAAATTTTTCTATGGTACTGCAATGAGTGTGGATTAGCAAAGAGGATGGAATTAGTTTTTCTCAAAATAATATAAAAGCGTATGTGTAAGTTAAAATCAGAAAATTATTGGTCAAAATTTGTTTCCTAGACCTTTTAAGATAAAAAATGAAATGATGCGTCATTGGTGATGAGTTGGCACTAAAATCCTTTCATTTGAATTTTTAAAAACCAAATTACTGCCTTTATATTCACTTAGTGTAAGAGGGTAACTTGACATAACTACCTCTATGTTGACATAGAGCAAGAGGTTATGTTGACATAACTATGTCTATGTTGACATAGAGAAAGAAGGTATGTTGACATACTTGGTGCAATTTTTTTATTACTTTTTCTGAAATTCAAATAAAGAATTACACGCGTTAGAACTCAGACTGTATGATTATGTGAAGTCGTTTAGAGATGAAATAGAGTTAAATGAAAGAATAATTTCAAAATATATTACTATGGGCCTTTCACAGAAATTCAAAGACTTAGTAGACCTACCAAACACTTCTTATATCTATGTTTTTGAAGCGCTTGTGTCTCATTTATTTTGAATCAATCATATCTTTCATTTTCTCAAGTCCATTCTTCATATATAATATCATTTGCTTTGATTTATTCACTGAGTATTTTGTTTATCTCTATATAATATATCCATAATATATCTAAAAATTCTGCACAACTTAGAGAAAAGTTGGTAATAATATTTGTATGATAACTGACATCAAAGTCAGTGCATACGGTATTAACAGTCTCCCACTATTTGATGGTGACAACGATATAAATATTTGGGAGATAAAATATATTGTTTCTATTTTTAACTCCCTCTAGCCCTTTTTTCACTCCTTTAACATTTGGCATAATATATTTATATTTTTCCTCTCATTTGTCATCGGTAAAAATGCGAAAAAATAACAATTAAGCACAACTAGTAAAAATTATACCAGGTTTGCATATAGAGACATATATAAATATGTTATATAAATAATATAAAGGGAATCAAAATCAAAACAAATTATGAAATAATACACATGACATTTTTCAAACCAATAAGTATCACAATGATTGTTTACTTTAAAATTAAGTTGTGGAAGTCCTCTCACAAGTTCGTATTTGAGAACCAATGACAAACGTTTAAAATTTAAGTGACCAAAACGTTTGCGCCAAATCCAAGGACCATTTGTGTCAGCCATAAGGCATAAGTCATCAATATTAGAATTTTCATATTCAAAATACCTTATACCTTCAAAAATAATTTTAGAATCATGATCTAAAATAAAATAGATTATTTTTTTAAACCTAATTTTAAAATCTTATCATGTTTAAAATTTTTAACAAGTAAAAGCTTATTAGAAGGAAGAGGAGTTTAGAGTTATTGACGTTATCAATGTAAATAACATATCCTTTTGAATTATTTCCAAAGTTCACGGTTCCACCTTCTTTGTATATAATATCCCTTAATATCTTTGGATTTCTTATCATATGCTTTGAATATCAATTGTTCAGTATCCATTTCCCCTTCTTTATGTTTATTGCGTTTTTGGTACTCGAAAAACGTAAAATATGGTAACTTATTTTACTTTGGGATTGGTGAGGTTAAGTGAGAAGCCAAATTCATGAAGAGTTTGAATGCTCTTTGAAAATATAATCGTTTGATAAATAAACTTTATTAATAGAATTGCCTAGGTATTATTCCTTTTTATAATTATCTAAATTTATAGGAACCTATATATTAATAATTTTATTTGGGAGTTTTACTTTCAATTTTCTAGGTTTGGTTCTGAACTTGGTAACCTTAACAAATTTAGTATTTTAAGCACTATTTTCTTCAGTTTTGGCTGTTAGGTATGTCCAAGTCCCTGTTAATTATTTTAGGGCATAGATGAAGATAATAAATTTTCTAAACTTTCTCTACTGTTGTTAAATTTATAGATATCGGTTTTTATTATACATGTATCTTTATTGAAGTTAAGAATAACATTGTCTATTGATGTGCACGTAAATGTGCATATTTTTACCACCATATTTAATCTATTTAAATTAAATAAATGATCATATCGGGTATTTTAACTTGTTTAAACCAAAATTCATATTATTTTCAAATCGTCACATATTCATCTTCATCCAAGGGAAAAATAGTCATTTTGTGCATATATTAATTAGAGAAAATTTAATTAGAAATTTCTATATTATTTTATAGGAATTTGGCTTCATATACAATTGGTTTCATGAAGATATATGCATGCACAAAGAAGATACAAAGGAATGGAGATGGAAATAATTCAAAGGCATGATAATGGAGGACCCCACCTACCCACCTACCTTAATGTACAAATTAGAGGATAATGCACATGCTTATGGAATTAATGGCTTCATGTACACTTAAATGATGATTAGTAGAAGCTAATGATTACTTGGCCTCCACACTTTCTCAAGGTATTTTGGGCATTTCCCAAAAATATGAATTAGGGTTTAACACATGTATAAGTACCCCTTATGTTTCATGTAACCCTCTTCTCTTCTTAGTCTCTCTTTTAGGCTCTCTTCTCTTAGTCTCTTCTCTTAGGAAAATAAAAAAGAAAGCTCTCTTTCTCTTTTCATGGCTACTTAGCCATTTTTTATTTTATGTAATATTCTTTTATTTTTATGCAGTGTTAATTATTGTTTCCTTTTACTTTCTTGTTTATTTCCTTTCATGTTGTAGTGTAGATTTACTTTCATGCAAGTAGAATAGTTTTTTTTCTTTCATTTAGCTCTCTTTTTCTCTTTGTTTTGTTCTATGTTGCAAGCTATATTTGTTGATATGATAACAAATATGAGAAGCTAAACCCCTTCAATTTAGGGGTAATGAAGCTCTCTAATTATATAAATTCAACATTTTGATAAATGTTATGCTCTCTTTTTGTGCTTCATAGAAAATGATGTTTATGTAATTTTGTGCTTATTATTGAGTTTAATAGCTTATGTTGTTCAAAACAAATAGGTTATGCTTAGTCATATGAATCACAAATTGCATCTTCATCTATATATGAGTATGGCAAAGAAGTGAATGTTTAAATCAAAATTTGATGGCCTATATTTCTAAACAATAGTTAATAGGCCATGCTTAAAATAGATTTTCATTTTCAACTTTGTTGTCATTTTCATGAGAATTAAAAGTGTTTTAAAGGTTGTGTTATAGTTTGATGGCTTATGTTGAGCTAATTAATATCACAAATGAGCCATACTTATGATAAGCACATCAATTAAGCTAACAAATGACAAAGAAAAGAGAGATCATAACTTCATTCTGTTTATTTATGTGATCTAGAGAGTGGAAGTTGTCTCTAAATTGTCTTAACACTCTCATATTTTTACCTATTTTCTTTTAGCTGGTTGAAACCATCTACCTGAAACTAACACGACAAAACTCCAACTGCAACAGTGTTGTTGCCATTACCCTGTGCACATTTATTTCTGCCAACCCACTGCCATCTTCCAATTACATTGCTGCCTTACTTCCACCTTACATCCAACAGTTCACCGACTTCTACACATACTTCACTCTGCCTTGCACATTCCCTCCCCCATTAATACCACACACCATTTCAACTCAATCCAAACATCATCAGCAAACAACTCCTACACCATCCTCATCCTCCACCAAATTCACATCCACAACTTCTTCATTTCACAAAACTTCTTATTGCATAGCAAAACCACAACTTCTACCAACAGCTACAACATCCCCTTCAATCTTCCTCTTGCCTGTCACAGTGCTCCAACATCTGAAACCACTGCAAGCATTACCATCCCTCGGTCCAACCACATCAACTGCTCTACCTGACAATCAGTCATATCACCCAATCACCCGTCCCAAATCATAACCCACACTGACCATCGACGAACAAGTTTTTGGCCAAGACGCCAACAAGCCTCTGCTCATCAACCCATAAACCATCCACCACAGTTGCACTTCAACTCAATCATCCCTCCCCTTTACAACAATCATCCCCACTGTCTACATTTGTTGCCACTTCCACACTAACCAGCACAGTACAAACCACTTACCTCTCCTCCATACATCTGTTGTTGCCTAAAAAATGTCGATAACTGCTACAACCCGAACAGACAAACCACTTCAATTTCAGCCATCGCCCATTCTTTCGACATCAAACTAACCCATCTGCCTGAATCGAACTCGAAACTGCCATCACCTACATCATACTACTCAAATCGCCACCAAACTTCAACCGCGAAACCATCGCCTGCAATCATCGCGACTTCCACGAACTCCACCTCAATACCCTTAATCACTTCACCTCCCCATTACAACACAACCAGAAACAGCAGCATCCTCAATCACCAGCCCCGACTTTCGACCACAAATTTCCAACCGCGACACCTTCCACAACCTGTAATCGCCGATAAAACATATCTTCAAACCAAATCGAACTTCACCACCCGAAACCACTCTAAATCCTCACTCCCTCACTTCGGCAATTACCACGAATTCCATCAACCGTAACACTGCAAACCAAGTTCGAACAGCCTGCTCAATAGCCTGCCACTCCTCCATTCACAGACTTGAAACCACCATTCTTCATTGACCACTTCATCTCTGCATTTAACTAACCACTGCATTTGCAACTCAATACAACTCAACACGAAACAGCTACCATCATCACAAACCACACAACCAAACTGCTGCAATTCACCACTCGATCCCCTCTTTTCAAAACTACACAACCCCTTCAAACAATACATATCAACTTTACCATCCCCTTCTCTGACAGCAACCCTACAGTTCATCCATATTCAATCAAGCTCACAACTTCACTGGAAAAAAAATTGCCCCCGTCAAAACTGCTGCAGCAACTTAACAATCACCACTGCCTGAACAATCACATACAACTATACCACTTGCCTCACCTCAACAATAGCCATCGCAACCCATCTCGAACCCAGCTTTAATCACGAGCAGCTGTGCATAGTTTTGCAGCCTTCGAACATAAGTAATAATTGAAATTGTTTTGTGATTTGGATTTTTTTTCGTGAGTTGAAAATGATTTGACCAATTTCTGTTTTGAACTGTGATTGTGAATTGCTATGGTCTTTTATTTGGGCCGGGTGTGTGTATTTAGTTTGGGCCGGGTTATAAAAATTTTTTTTTAAGTAAAACTTCACTTTTAAGTTTCCTTCCAAAAAAAACACTTTGGAATTTGTTAAAAAAAAAGGTGGGGTTGTTTTGAATTTGTTTGGGTTTAGTTTGTTCTATTTTTTTCATTTGTTTTAGTCTTTCTTTGATATAAAATAATTGTATATATTTTGTTTTTATTTCAGGTTAACAAAGCAGAATTTCAGAAGAAGAGGAGCTGCTGCTATAAAATTGCTCTGCTTGCTTGTTTAAAAAAAAAAGTTTTTTGCTTTCATCTCTAGTTTGTATTTTCCTTGCATTGTTGTTTACTTGCATTTTAGAAAAAAAAATCAAAAAAAAACCAAAAAACAAAAATAGAAATTTCATTCGTAGTTACATTGTTAATACGTTTAATTTCAGCTTTGCATTTCATCCTAGAATTTGTTAATAATAACGGTTAGACATCGATAGCTCTTAATTGTATATTGACAAGTTGTCTTCTTTAAACAATTTACTGTCTTGGTGTCTAGGCTACGACAGAGTAATAACCATTTATAAATATTACGGTGATTTGTAAATATTATAGTGGTTGTTCCTCTAAAGGTACTTAAACCTTCGGCCGCATTGCTACGGTAATTCGTGGTGCACCGATAAATCTTGTCCATTACCTGGCCGAGAACTATCTTGTTTATCTAAGACAAAGTGTGATTATACAATTTTGGGTTAACTTAGGATAAATCATTTGTAATTAACCGCTGCAGTCATTTAGTTGCATTAGTTCATGCATATTTTAAAAAAAACACAAAAAAAAATTGTAAATATTTCTTAACTAAGTTTTTTCCTTTTCCTTTGAAAATTTTCAAATCAAAATTCCAAAAAAAAAATTACTTAGTTTTTTTAATCAAAATCAAAAATTCAAAAAAATAATTATAAAACCTTCTTAAAAACAAAGAAATTTTTTTTGAAAAACCAAAAAACAAAACAAAAATAAATTTCCCTTTTGAAAAATAAATTTTATTTGTAAATATTTTTCCTTTATAAAAAAAACTCCAAAAACGTTCTTGAAAATGTCCGAGTTTCCCCACTCACTTGAATTTTACAATAGTTGTGAAAATCAATATAATCCATATAATTTCACTCCAAATTCGTATGGATATTTTAACGACAACTTTTGTTTAAACAATTCGAATTTTGAACCACAAAGTTTTCAAAATAACGAGCAACCCTCAAATCTTGAAAATAGCATTTCGTCATTACTTGAAATCTCTACACAACAAAATCAAATGATAAATGAATTATGTAATTCATATTTGTGCTATAACTCGAGTCAAAGTTTTCAAGGATTTCAAAATTTGAATTCAATTCAAAATTCAAACGATTTCGATTATAACCCATGCCAATTTAATTTCGAACTCCAAAATGAATTTCAAACTCAAAACGAAAAAGGAAACAACTTTTCAAATAATTTTGGCAATGGGAATAATCTCGACTACGATGCGAGTGAAAAATTTTGTTCTCAACACGTCCAATTCGAAAATTCTCAAGTCAATAATTATAAATTGGATTTTGTTGAGCAAATGAATGAAATTTACGATGATCACACGAATTCATTGTTTGAAACATATATGAAACAACGTGAAAAAACAAAATCAAATTCCAACGTGTGACGAGTCAAACAATAATCCATCTTTTACCCAAATCCACGATTTTCAAATAACAACTTTTGAAATTGAAACTAACAATCTTAGTGAAGTTGTTGAAAACACGGTAATTGAGTTGAATTTCAATTCTTTTGAGGGTGAGAAACTCGATATAAATTTCGACCTTCCTTTTTCTGAAAATTTGAATACAACAACTTTGAGTTTTGAACTTGATTTATGCAATAAAGTTGTTGATAATCCAACAAAGGAAGTCGAATTTAACGAACACGAGTTTTATGGACTTTTTGAAAACGAGTCATTAAACTCTGAAGGGGACGATTTGAATCATCATTTTGATTCTGAAATCGATGATAAGCTTGAATTTGGTGAAAATAAACTTGAACTTCAATCAATTGTTTTATCGACCCCAAAAATCATCGACAATAAAACAGCTCGTACGATTTTTAATAAAATGACATTCGTTTTTCCAAATCAACATTCAACTTTGAAATCTTTTACGATTTGGTTTTTCGAGCTTACGCTGTGTCTTGTATACTTGACGAGACAAATGAATCAGTCTTTGGAAGACCGTTTCATTTACTTTTTGACGATATACTTTCTGATCTCGTGTAAATACCGTTCACCTTCATGTAAATATTGGTCATCTTTTATTTTTGTTTTACTTTTCCTTTCACTTGGGTTGACTGTGGGGACACCGTCAAAATCAAGTGTGGGGGGGAGACTCGTCTTCATTTTTATTTTTTCATGGTTTATTTTTGCTTTTTCTTTTAAAAACACAAAAAAAATCCCAAAATCAATTTTTCTTTTGATTTATTTTTAAAGAAACACTATAGGATAAATATATGGTTATGGTTTATTAAATTGAAATTTTTAAAAAATTTATTTGTCTCAACAAAAATAAGAATGAAGTTTGATTACAAATAACGATGGTTTAACTAGTATATAGGAAGATTCATACGTGTTAATTATGAAATACATCCTAATTGAAAATCTTTGTTTTAAAAAGTGGTGAATTCAAATAAAAGGATATAACATTTTTTTGTCTTCTAGGTTAAATGGTGCTAAGATGATTTTGCAAAACTCTTCTTTCTAAAAAAAGGAAAAAAAACATTTGTATATATGTATATATTT
Source organism: Allium fistulosum (assembly GCA_030737815.1). Taxonomy (NCBI): domain Eukaryota; kingdom Viridiplantae; phylum Streptophyta; class Magnoliopsida; order Asparagales; family Amaryllidaceae; genus Allium; species Allium fistulosum. Next base: position 74,498,445 of record CM060908.1, on the reverse strand, counting down.
TTAACACCTAGAGTCAGGTGTTCACACTCGTGTGTTCACTCGCCATGCTCTGTACCCTTCTCACGTAAGCCCGAAAGGCAGTGCACGATCGGTATATCTGGCCTCAGTTTATCTGAGTAAGGTGTATATATATAAAAATTCTTTTTAATAACGCCTACAGTCAATAGGTGTTCACACTCGTGTGTACACTCGCCACGCTCTGTATTCCCCTCACATTAGTCCGCAAGGCAGTGTATGGGTAATATATCTGGCCTCAGTTTATCTGAGTTAGGCATATGTAAATATTGTAAATATCAATAAAATTTTCAAAAAATGGACAGAGTAAGCAAATGAAATCCAAGCACTATTTTAACTTATTTGATTTGTTATTGAAATGAAATGAAATACCACTTTAATAAACTTTGATAATCAACTAAGGACCTATTTCATGGTTACACTTTGTTATCAACATAAACAATGAGTTAAACTATTGTCTATTTGTTATGATAACTTGATTTTTGTTTGAAAATTTGACGAGTAAATGACTTAAATTTTCAAGATAATGACCAAAACTTATATTTAACTTATTTGTGTCTATTTAAATGTAAATCTTTCATTTGTAAATATTTCCAAAAACTTGCATTCATCTCTTTGTAAATAAATCATGCATTGTGTAAATATTTTCATCCTACAGTTGGATTTTGTGGGTAGTATCCGCTGAAAACCCTCACGAGACAACACTCGTCCTACTGGGGACACCCAGAGGTTTAACGGCTTGTTGCATATGCTCAATGCAATCGTGCTCCCTACAAAAATGGATTTATCTTAGTTTTCCTTTATTCGAGGACGAATAAAAATATAATTGTGGGGGTATTTGATGTGCACGTAAATGTGCATATTTTTACCACCATATTTAATCTATTTAAATTAAATAAATGATCATATCGGGTATTTTAACTTGTTTAAACCAAAATTCATATTATTTTCAAATCGTCACATATTCATCTTCATCCAAGGGAAAAATGGTCATTTTGTGCATATATTAATTTGAGAAAATTTAATTAGAAATTTCTATATTATTTCATAGGAATTTGGCTTCATATACAAGTGGTTTCATGAAGATAAATGCATGCACAAAGAAGATACAAAGGAATGGAGATGGAAGTAATTCAAAGGCATGATAATGGAGGACCCCACCTACCCACCTACCTTAATGTACAAATTAGAGGCTAATGCACATGCTTATGGAATTAATGGCTTCATGTACACTTAAATGATGATTAGTATAAGCTAATGATTACTTGGCCTCCACACTTTCTCAAGGGTATTTTGGGCATTCCCCAAAAATATGAATTAGGGTTTAACACATGTATAAGTACCCCTTATGTTTCATGTAACCCTCTTCTCTTCTTAGTCTCTCTTTTAGGCTCTCTTCTCTTAGTCTCTTCCCTTAGGAAAATAAAAAGAAAGCTCTCTTTCTCTTTTCATGGCTACTTAGCCATTTTTTTATTTTATGTAATCTTCTTTTCTTTTTGTGCAATGTTATTTATTGTTTCCTTTTACTTTCTTGTTTATTTACTTTCATGTTGTAGTGTAGATTTACTTTCATGGAAGTAGAATAGTTTTTTTTTCTTTCATTTAGCTCTCTTTTTCTCTTTGTTTTATTCTATGTTGCAAGCAATATTTGTTGATATGATAACAAATATGAGAAGCTAAATCCCTTAAATTTAGGGGTAATGAAGCTCTCTAATTATATAGCTTCATCATTTTGATAAATGTTATGCTCTCTTTTTGTGCTTCATGGAAAATGATGTTTATGTAATTTTGTGCTTATTATTGAGTTTGATAGCTTATGTTGTTCAAAACAAATAGGCTATGCTTAGTCATATGAATCACAAATTTCTTGTTCATCTATATATGATTATGGAAAAGAAGTGAATGTTTGAATCAAAATTTGATGGCCTATATTTCTAAACAATAGTTATTAGGCCATGCTTAAAATAGATTTTCATTTTCAACTTTGTTTTCATTTTCATGAGACTTAAAAGTGGTTTAAAGGTTGTGTTATAGTTTGATGGCTTATGTTGAGCTAATTAATAGCACAAATGAGCCATACTTATGATAAGAACATCAATTAAGCTAACTAATGACAATGAAAAGAGAGATCATAACTTCATTTTGTTGATTTATGTGATCTAGAGAGTGGAAGTTGCCCCTAAATTGTCTTAACAGTCCCATATTTTTATCTATTTTCTTTTAGCTTGTTTTTACTTTCTTTTAGTTAGTTAACAATCCCTCGATTTTGCTTTAATTTGATTGAATAGATAATTAAAATCATCAATTCCCTGCGGATCGACCCGTATTCGCCATGTACTACAAGTGTATGCCGTGCGCTTGCGGTTATATTTTTAATTTAAATTCGTTCGACGGTTTTCTAAACAGATAGAATTTCCATCGTCGAACATTTATGGATGTAATTCTATCATTTAGAATGCAAATTCACTCATTCCACCAACTCTACTGCCATTTATAACATGCTTCAATAAATTGAAATATATTTCATGGCCAAACAAATACACAAGCACCAAATTGATCGGGTAAGAAAAAATGTAAAAAAACAAAGAAAGATCAATGCATGTGTGCTATTGGAAAGTACCTTTAAACAACATTAAGTAAAATATGAATTTTAGAACTACTAATAAATTTGACCATATGAATTTAAATTGCATTATTGTTTCTGTGATAATACATTTGCAATGAAAGCAAAGCCAAACTACATAGAGACTAAAGGAACTGTGACAGATCCAAGTGGGTTAAATGGATGAATTTAAAAAAAAACTTATTTTAGAACCTATGAATCAATTAATTAAATGAAATCCAATTTTATTTAATTTTCTAGTTTAATTGAATAATAACTTTAATAAACTATAAATTAATGTAACTAATGAGTATATCATCGTATACTCATATGTGTATAATGTGCAAGTGCAACATATAATGTGTACATGGTTAATGTCCATGTATATAGATTTGGGATTTGCAGTAATGACATATTTGTTATATATATATATATATATGTGTGTGTGTGTGATGATTGTCTCAAAGCAAAGTTTAATATATTTTTAAAATATATATTTTTAATTTTAAAATTTGAAATTATTTATATATAATATACTATAAAAATCTAATCTGGTTCTGATTAAGTTACTAAATTTTAATTCAAATTTGTATTTAATATATATAATTAAGATTTAGTAAAACATTTTAAATTCAAAACAAGTTCTTAAATATTTGCTAAAATATCTTTAATTAAATTTAAATATGTATATTTGTATAAAATAATTATTCTAGCTAAATTAATTTTATTTTAACATATATACCCACACACAGATATATATATATATATATTACAAAATAAATATAAAATTATATATATATATCTCTGTGTGTGTGTGTAAATCTTATCTTTTAAGAAAATATATATATACATACACACATATACATCTACATATTTTTATTTATTTGTTTGTTTAAAATACATAACACCATTTTAATATATATAAACTTTATATATATATATATATAAACTTTATTTTTTTTTAAATTGACTGAATAAATAAGATATATATATATGTATGTATGTATGTACTATTAATATTAAACATAAACACTATATTAAATAATAATTAGTATATATATATTATAGTTATATATAAATTATAATTTCGACCAGAGGACAATTTTACTTTTCATTTTTTAATTATTACTGAAACATATTTTAAATAATTTAATTATATATATATATTAAAGTATTTTATGGCTTAAAAGTAGGAAATATTCATTTAGAATTAATAAAAATATTTATAATATGTAAAAGTTATTATATACATATAAAAAATGGTTTATAGTTGAATAAAATGTTCACAAAAATTATTATTATTACTTATAATTTAAAATTTAAGTTTTAAAACAATTGGCTTATTTAGATCAATTGTTTAAAATTGTTGAATGTATTAATATTTAAAGAGGACAATTATCACACATATAATAGTAATAATATAGTTAACTACATATAATATGTAAAAGGAATATTACCTTACAAGAATTTGCCTTAGAACCATACCTTCATCTATCCATCTCCAAGATTCTAAATCAGCACCACTGTTGCTAGCAACCGATGCATCACCATTGGCTTTAGTTATGGGACAGGGAAATATGGAGTTATGGGATAGGGAAATAGCAGCCATGAATTAGGAGAGAGGACTCAAAAATTTTAAAATAAATTGGAGGCAAGGCTTGAATTTATGTATGAGCTAGAGAGAATCTACATGTTTCTCCCTTACAAATTCAAATTCCAAGACCCTTTTTCTTCCCAATTAGGGCATGCCATGGACCAATCTAGTATGGACTAAAAATTCCATAAAACCACTTAGCAATTTATTTAGTTTAAATTATATTTAAATTCCTTATTGATATCGTATATCGATACACACGTATATAACTTTTATACATGCACCCAATAAATTACTAAAAACACCCTAATAATTGTAAAGGCCATTCCATTTTACTAGACATGCTACATACAAAAAATACGATAGTAATTAACATTTCATAAATATTAATTAATTAATATCTATAATAAATCAATTTAATCAAGCGATGTTTCAAAAATTGATTAGATTCGGTTGCGTAACTCATAGGTTAGCCAACGATCATATTTGAACAATTCAAATACTAATGTTCACACATCACCTTAACTAATGGCATGACAATTTGACTTAATTCATCGCTTATAAATTTCATCGGTTAAATCCAATTTTACAAATTTAAGTGGTACACATCAGTAAAGATTATTTACATCAATTCTCTTGGTCAACATTATATCTCATTTGGATTTATAGAATTTAGTTTTGGTCAAAATTCCAAAATCTTCCACATTCAACTTCGTTGGTCTATAAACAAAGTCCTTGGTTCATTAATAACAATTATTATTAAACATACTACTCTAGACAGAGATTTTGACTTTGATTTGACTAAAGTTGGTTGTGATACTAACCTCACACAACAAAGAAGACGAATTATCTGGTGAATAGTATTTCACTTCTAATGCTTCAGCTCAGTCCCAACTCCCAACTACAGTCACTTGATGGATCATTATGTCATGATTTAACTATAATCAAAGTGCAGTATCCACATTGAAGTTCAATAGTATTCTCAAGTCGAGAGAACTGTATAACATCATCGCTCGAGATTTCTTGTTTGATCTAGTTGTTGTTAACCAATAGGAAACTCTCGGACGAATAATTCTATAGTTATCTAATAACTATCAGTATGCAGCCCCTTAGTGCCTCCAGTAGCCATGAGTAATACACTGCCCACCATTTGGAGAGCGTTACATGCTCTGGTCTCAACAGATATATCGATATTTTTTCTTGAAACATCTTGACCGAGAATATTTAAAATAATATGTTATTTAATATTGTGATAATTTTCTCATGATTACAACTCTTTGTAATCATTATCGCATAACACCAATTAAGGATTTAATATTTAGTATACATTAAATTAATTACTTAATTTATTATATCATTATATAATAAAGTATATAATAGAAAATTAATACATGTATTATGAACAAGATTAGACATAGAGTTAAATATATGTAACAAATTAAATAATTACCTCAAGGGCATATCCTAACTACCTTAGAGACAATGCCTACTGCAGCATAATGGAATATCCAAATGCTTATTTCGACGAAAATTATGGAATTTTGAATGCCTAATTAAAGTAAGTATATTGAAAACATGTTGTTATAATTTTGCAAAACGTGCAATCATTTGTATAATTAAGAAAAAATAAACTAATAAATATAGTGAAAACTATAAATATTTGGAAATAATTGCACAAAATACTATAAAATATTAACAATACTTGTTGTATGAACAACAAATATAGGTTGTACGAACAACAGATACCTGCTATATGAACTACGAATACTTGTTGTATGAACTGCATATCTAAGAAATTTAACCTATATATTTAAAAATTATTATATTTGCCTAGATGTCTGAAGAAAAGCATAGAAAAAGAATTAAACAAGCACAGAAAGAAGTAGAAGATATTGTAGACACAACTTCATTTGCATATAAGGAAAAAAAGTATATTGAAACAATTAAGAAACCGAAAGAAGAAAATAACACTATGAAAAATAAAGTAATTTTTTTGTAAGAGCGGTTCAGAGAATTCAAATTAGACTTGAAAAATAAAAATGAAACAAATAAAGAAATATATGACAAAGAGGAAGAAGAAAAGGAAGATAAGGAGAAGATGAAGTGGAAGATTAAGAGAAATATGAAGAGGAATGAGATGATGAAGAAGACAAAGTAGAAGAAAAAGAAAAGAACAAGGATGAGGAAGAAGAGGAGGAGGATGAGGAGAAGGTGGATAAGGAATAAAATGAGGAAGACGATGACGAGGAGGAGGAGAAGAAAAAAAATAATAAGGAGGACGAAGAGTATGAAAAAAATGAAGAAGAGAAAAAAGAGGATGAAGAGATGGAATAAAACGATGAAGATTAAGAGGAAAAAATGTAAGTTAGAAAATGAAGCAAAAAAAGATTGGATGAAAGAGAAAGAAATTTAAGAAACTAAAGAAAATATTGATAAATCAAAAGATGGGAATGAAAGAGAACAAACATGTGAGGAAGAAAATATAGGAAAGAATCGATGAAGAAATGTTAGAAAAAGAAATGTTAAATTTTGGAGATACAAAATCACAAATAGAAGGAAATAAATATGCAAAAGAAAGAAAGAGAAGATTTTGTTTCGCCTAATTAATAGGAATATTTGATTATGTTTATTTCTCTCTCTAATTGGCAATCAATTTATTTTTTGCCATCTAATATTAACTTGGGCATTAAGTAATTGATGTTATAAATAGAGACTAGAAGAGAGAGTGTAAAATGTGTGGAAATCTATTTGAAAATTCTCTCTTCTTACATCTTTGTTCTTCTCCTCCAACAAATTTAGCCATAATGATCAAGACTCTTTTTCTCAATTTGTTATTAGTTCAATTTATAGTTTGTTTACTTTTATTTTGTTCGATTAATTTTAAACAAATTTTGGTAAATCAATAAAGAGAGTGGTTGGGTGGAATCTCTTGTGTATTGATTTCTGATTTCATGTCCGTTTATTTTCTATCCAAATTTATCTCTTTGTGATTTGAATGATAAAAGATCTATTGGGAAAAGGTTACGCAAAGCAAAGTTTTCACTACAGATTGGTATCGGAGCAAAGTCATAACAAAGCTTAGAGTAATTTTGGATTTGAAAAATTATTGAAATGTCGGATGTGATTTCTTTTTCAAAGATGGCTATTTTGGATGGAAAAAATTGGGATATTTGGAAGCCTAGGATGGAAGATGTTTTGTACCTCAATGATATTCATGATCCGAGTGATGGAGATGGGAAGAAGCCCTCAGATGTAGAGGAGGGAAAATGGAAGAAGATGGATAAGAAGGCAATTGTGTTGATTCGTCGGTATCTTGATGATTCAGTCTTCCATCATGTGGCTAGTTGTGAATCCATGAAGGCTTTGTGGGACAAGTTGGTATCTTTGTACAAGTCGAAAAGTGCTACAAATAAGGCTTTTTTTGTTTGAAAGTTGGTTCACCGAGATTAGATGGAGAGAAGTCTGTTGCAAGGCATTTGAATGAATTTCAAGATGTAATAAATCAATGGGCAAATATGAATGTTAAATTTGATGATGAGTTGCATGCTCTTTTATTGACGAGTTCGCTTTCAGAAAGTTGGGAAACTTTGGTTGTTTTATTGAGTAATTCCAATGCTAATGGAACTATCTCACTAGAAACTGTTCGAAGTAGTCTTTTGAATGAGGAGCTTAAAAGAAAAGGGTCATGTGTGAAATTAGTTCAAGATGAGGCTATGGTAGCAAGGGACTCGAACAAGAATACAAGTTCGAAGAAGAAAGTCGCTAATGGTAAAGGTATGTCAAAAAGTATAATTTGTTATTATTGTCATAAAAAGGGTCATATGCGCTGTGACGACCTGGAATTTTTGAGCATTTGAAATTGAAATATTTAATTGATTTTAAATACTTGAAAGGTAGTTTAACTTGAATTTCAAATATTATTATTTATTTAGCAATTAAGTTATTGGATTTAATAAACTGAAATTGGGTAAATTATTGAATCTGTAGTTTTAAGCCTGTTAAAAAATATTTTAAAGGCTTGTAAAATTTATATTGATAGTACTGAAGATAGTAAAAGTGTTAAACTTGAATTTTGGAAGTGTTTTGTTAAGTTTGAAATTTTATCGTTTAAATTGATATTTAAAAATAGCCTTCCGGGGCACATTCTCAGAATTCGACGAAACCAGTTCCACTGGAACTGTAATAGTGTATTATTATCGAATTTCAGATTTTGTAGTGTTTGGAGTTGTTGTGTGATCGTACGGTAAGTAAACACGCTGGAATTTGAATCGAAAATTTAATATAATAACTGAGTCGAAAAGGCTATCTTCTCCATACGATCGAATTAAGACTCGAAATCTTTTCCATTGCGTTCGGAATAGGGGTATAACATTATGAACGCCTAGCGGCACGCCTCGATAGGGATTCGAAATTTTAGACTGTGTAAAATGAGACAATTTGAATTTAAATTTAAACATTTAGATATGTATATATATTATTGGCTAGTCAAAATCCTCTCATGTCAAACCCTTTCCTACAGCAGCTTTTTCTTTCTAGAAAACACTGTAAAGACCTAAGCCGACACGCAAAAGCAATTTTGCATGCAAACGCCTTTTCCTGTTCCCCCATTCTTTCTTTAAAAGAAAAAAAAATCTCGAGCCTATCTCCTTTTCATCTCCAGTTCGAACGAAATCAATGTCTTGTTATTCATTCAAATAAAAATGCAAAACGAAATAAACTTTCGTGTATTACTCCTCCAATCCAAATCGAAATGCAATTCTTTTTCCCTTCCTTCAATTCCAGTTCCAATTCAACCATTCGAAATAGGAGAAGCATCTCCACCGAATAACATCGCGTCTTGGCTCGAGCTCGCGTAGGCGTGAGTCGTCTCGATCGAAGCTGGGGTATCGATTGATAGGGTTTCGCCGACGTTTTGTCGTAGAGCCGATATTGGGTTGTAGATCGACGAAGGTCGTGGTGGCAGGAGGTTGATTGGCAAGGACGGCGCGCGCTTGGGTGAGGGAGTATTGGCGACGAGTGCATGAGCATGGGTCGCTAATGGAAGAGGGAAGGTGGGCGAAGTCGGGAGTTCGGCGACAGGCAGTGGCCATCGACGTGAGTGGGGAGCGATTCTGGATGATGGTTGTAGATCTTTAATTTTAAACGGAGATTGTGAACCTACTATTTAATTTTTAAAGTAAGTATTATGGAGTAATTTGGTTAATTAACTTATTTAATTTATTATAGTTACAAAAAGGTTTTGAAAGGGGAAATTATCAGTTTAGATTGAATTGTTAGTTAATTAAATTAATAAAATGGTAATTTATTATTCGACTAATTTAAAATGTTAATAAATCGTAAATGTTTATACAAGGTCTAAAATCATGGAGGAAATAGCCGGTTTGGATCGGATTGCAAAACAAAAATCAAAGGTGAGTTAATCTCACTCATCTAGATTATTATTTAAATTTAGATGGTTAAATTTAAATAACTGGTTGAATGATTGAATTGATTGGATGTGATAATATATATAGTAGTGTATATATATATTGGAGTGATTGATTTCCCGCATTATATAGCGGATGAGACCCTATGCGCCGCATAATAGCGGATAATATTATATAAACCCATATACCATGATATTCCACCTCGAAGTGGAATTAGTATTGTGCTAACATCTGTGGATGCAGGGAAACAGGTTGGAGGGATCCAACTGGATTCCTCAAAATATTTAGATTGTTTAATATTCTGTGATATGGTTTATTTGATAATCTGTGATAGATTACATTGGTAATTAGAAATGTTGAATGCTATGTTTGATTGAATATATTTGGGTATATTGAGTTAACAAAAATATATAGATTGGATTTTTGATGAGAAAATAAAAGAGAGAATTTTAAGTAAATAATTATAGAGAATTTAAATAAATTAAAGAATGAATTGGGAAAGGATAAAAGTGATTTTTAAATTCTGTTAAATAAATTCCGAGTATGGGAAAGGAGATTTTGAATAAAAAGGGAAATATTAAATTTTTAAACCTAAGTGATATTATTTAAGGGAATAGAAGAATTTATTTTGAAAATTCAAGGTTGGAATTTATTTAAAGGGATAAAGAAGGATTTTGGAAATCCTGAAATTGATATATTCAGTTTAAAATATTTTAAATCATAATTAAGAAAGAAAAGCTAAAGTTAATGGATTTTGAGATAAATGGAGTAAGTAAAGGAATTTATTTCAAAGTGAAGTAAATTGGAAATCAATTTGAAAATTGATTTAAGCGTTTGGAAATTGAAATTTTAAAGGAAGATGGGGCTAAGAAATTTATAAACTGGGTTTATAAAGGTGAAGTAATATATCAGTGGATATTTGGAAGAATAAATTCTCGGTGGGAATTTATTAAAGGAATGGGTAAATTAGTTTTAAAAATAAATAGTGATTTATTTTTAAAGATGTGAGAGAAAGGTGGTTTTTGAAACCGTTTTCAAAAGGGTTGAAAATGGAAATATATCTTGCGAAGATATTTGTGAGGTAAATAAATAATTTGGAAAATTATTTATTGTTTGATGGATGTTTGTGAATGTTAATTGATAGTTAAATCACCGACTATCAATATTGGCCAATGCGCTGATCGTTTCGAAGAGGCCGGGATGGGGATTTATTTCTCGAAAACCACTTCATTCCGGTTTGTACGTTTCCGTGTGGAAAACGAGTTTGGAGTCGAAGATGGAGCAGTGAAGTGGAAGGGCTAATCGCTACTAATCCTGAGGGTGATTCCAAAATGGATGTAGTAGGAGTAGTGCCTTCGGTTCCGTTCGAACCCGGAATTGACTTGTATGGATGAATGTTTCAGAACATCGTCAGGAGGACGGTGAGTATTCTAAGTGAAATGTGTTCTATAAAGGTAATGCTTAGCCTCGAGCCTCATCAACCGGGAATGACTAAAAATTAGGGGTTATGCAGAAAGGCTAAGTGGGTCGCACCCATTAGGGTGAGGTCATCCCTGTCTAGATGTTCCTTTTTATTTCGGCTGTGTGGGCGGTTGCTGATCCCAACCGCGGGGTGATCTTACTCGGACTATCCAGTAAGGGGGTAGTCCGGTCTTGTGTTGCAGGGGATTTAGGGTGGATCCTCGGTACGCTGATTTAGACCAGGTACTGTGACAGGTGGTACCCCAGTGCCTAGTCATTACATGGAAATCCATTCTCCTTACGTGCCTTTACGGTTTTGATTGTGCCCAACTATTTCTGAAACGTGAGATGCAAGCATTTCAGTTAGATTCTATTTTACTTTCAATAGACACTATTATAATATTAGACGGATTTGATAAAAAGTGTTTTGGCTATCGTAAGGAAAAAACCCGACATGTTTATTTGTGGCGTGGTCTTACGAGATGCTTTTGATTTCAAAGGGTTTTGAAACTTTAATAATCCAATTGAGTGTGTTTTCTAACGCTGGTTTTCCAGACCGACTCGGGTGTTATTTTATTATAATGCTCGGGTCAGACCGAGTATTACAGATACAGGATAGGATGCTGTGGAGCTTAGGAGACGAGCTGGATGGCGAGACGTATCATCTGTATTTGTTGTATTCCACTGTGTATCATAAGTGGTATAGTCATCTTGTGAGGACAAGTTATTATAACTGTCCTAAATTGTGATGTTGATTGTATTGTACTCTGATGTTGTATTCTGATGATGTATGTATAAACAAATATAGTTTCTTTCTGTAAATATCAGTTATTATCTATTATATATTAGTCCGCTGCGATGTGAGATTCTGTTGTGTTGTTCTCTTTTCTTCTACCTCCTTCTTCTTCTAATCCTGATGGTTCGATTTTTCGAGCATGGAAAAATCGGGTCGTTTCACTTGGTATCAGAGCTTAGGCTGGTTATAACCTTGGCTCTGGTGGGGATTACTCATTGAAATAGAGTCCATAGTACTCTAGAATGAGTTTGAGTGTATTAATAGATATGAGCGCGTATTTGTTAGTGAATATAAAATGGTTTTATATTGTGTTGATTGGTTTGTTGAGTGGTTTATGAATTCTGGTCAATACGAGTAATTAACGTTATTGATAGGGATCTCTAAACACTTGAATAGAACAATTCGACACAGTATTGTTTTTAAATAGGGTAAATGAAATAATCTTACCCAAATTATTTTGTACAAAGGAATAAATTTTCGTAAATTATTACAGTTATATATGTGATTGCTTGATTGTTAGGAATGATAATATCAAATTATTATCATAGTTGTGTAAAATCTGAATGAGAAATTGAAATCATAACTAAAAGCTAAGAAATAAATTCATATACAAATGGGATTTGTAAATGTAAACTATAAATGTGATTTATCATTTGAAATAGAATTCCAGAGAAATATTTGAAAATAAATCGAGATGAAAATCCCAGGATAATGTTTGAATAAGAATTGGATGGATTTGGAATTTGGCATTTTGGGAAAGTTTTAAATTCCTTTGGGTTTGAAAATGGTTTTAAAAAGATTTGGAGTTATAATGGTGATAGTAGTTGAGAAATATTTTGAATTGGATTTGAAATTAAGAATATTTGGAAATGTTTTAAGAGGTAAAAGCACTAAACTCTCTTCGGTCGCTGGAAAATAATTCTGATGATGATCGCGACATCATCGGTGTTCATTTTCGAGTTTCCAAGAGAGGGATTGCTATCTGGATGTTTTGGATTGGTGTTTGTTTGCAAAAGTCGGGTTTGTTTTTAGAAATGCAAAGGGTTTTGGATATAATTGATTTCAAAGGTGATTTTGAAATGTTGAAACTTTGGTTTGGTAAAACCGCTTTGATTTTTGAAATACTTAAGAGATTGTTGAAAACTCTGGAGTTAGTTTAAATGTTTTGGAATGTTTAATAAATTGTTTAAACACTGGAAGCTTATTTAAAATATTATGGTAATATAAATGGGATTGTTTGAGTTAAAAATGAATTGAATGTAAGCAATTAAGTTGTAAACTATTTAAATTAAATGAAAATAGTATGTGGGTTGATTGAAACAATTGAAATAGTATATGAATGGGTTGTCAACAATTAAAATTAATGTTGGACCATTAACAATTGCTTTTGAAAGACTGTTTAGTATGCATTGTTTATCAAATTCATGTTTTAGCTATTTTAAATAAGTGAAATACTAGTGAGTTGTATGTATTTAGCACTTACATGTTTAATTGAGTAAGTACAGGTATAGGGAAGCCGTGTGGCTGGATTTGGTTGCGCTAATTGCTAAAATAATAAGCCGCTTGCTTAAAAATGCTAAATAGAGGTACGCCTACGCAATAAAAAGATAGGAAATATGAACTGTTGTTTGTTTTTTTTGTTTTCCGACCGTGTGGGTCGATGTATATATATTTATATCTTTTGTCAAATTGCAAAAGCTCCTCTGTACAAAGGAGACTTTGCCAAAATTTTCTGAAAATATTGGGAGTTAGGAAATTTTTAAAATTTTCACTAACGACAAATTATTTAAAATTTGTAAGCAAATAGAATTGAAACTGAATATTGAAATCTAATTTAAATTTGTGTATGTGAAGTAAGGTGAAATCGAAGAAATTGTTCGAAGAAACTGAAGGAAGAAAAAGTTTGCAAATAAACTTTTATTTGAGATTTTAAATAAATTAGTAAGTGAAACTAATAAAAGGAAATGGTTAATTAAATATGGGTTGAGATAAGGTGAACAAAATTCAATATTTAGAGTTTGAAGATAAATTGAATTCAAGCAAAATTGAAAATGAAAATCTGAATGAAAATTGGGAAAAAGTATTTAGATTTGAAAATAACTAATAAATTGAAGCAAATTGATTTTATATGGAATTGGAACTCAATTGGAGTATACACTTCAGTAGTGAAGTAGTAAAAATAAATATAAGAAATATTTATATTGAACTTAAGAAATGAAGAATGAAGTTCTTAAGTAAATTGGTATTGGGAATATACTAAGTAATTTTGGAATGGAGAAATATACTAAGTGAATAATTGAATGAAGATTAAAACTGAAAGTTGTGAAAAGGGAAATTGTGAATAAGTAAATAGAAATCAAATGAATGTGAACAAAAGAGAATTGATATAGCTAATAATCAATTGAAATTAATATGTAGGATGTACGTATATTATTTTATTCGCATAGTGATTTGATCTGGATTCGAGCACAGAATTTCAAGGTAATTATACCGATCCGAGTTAGGATTTTTCACTCGATTTTCGACGGCGAACCCTGGATATGGAATTTTGATTGATTCTGGAAATTCTCTATCATAGTTTACGGCTATGCAAGGAGAATGACGGTTTCTGATCAAGAAACCAGATCTGAGTCCGCACTAGAGAGTCGGGTGGACGATACTAGTTCGGAAGTGAAATTTGTGATCGAGTGAGCGAACGGATTTGGTTTTGTGTACGGATAATATGTGTACATCGTATGGGCTTAAGTAAAGTAAATATTGAAAATTTGTAAAGGAAGTGAATAAAATGATTTGGATTCTGTAATTGGATATTATTGCTAAATAGGACACATGTGTTTAAAAAGCAAAAAAAAAAGGAAATTGGGATTTTTGATTTCAGAAGATAAATTTGAATTGCCCGACGAAAAGGTATGTGTTTAAATTTATGTATGAAATTTGATGATTTTCTGATCTAGCCACTTGGCCTTTTGTTTTCTTTTGAAATTTGAGGGCCCGTAGAGGCATTTTGTAGTTGTTCCGAGCTAGCCGCGCAAAGGAGACGCTGGCGAAATTTTTTGGAAAATTAGAGAGTTAGAAAAATTTTGAGAAAATTTTGATAATTCAAAATTTGGTTTCAAATTTAAATTTGAATTGTTAAGTAGTATTGTTTGGGACTTATGGATAAGTTGGAAAGTTAGAAAGAGGGTTAGTGTGTCTTAATAAAAGATTATTTTGGGAAGTTGTTTGAAACTATTTGGATTTGAGAAAATAGTTAATGGGGATTGAATCATTCTTCCTAACTAGTAATTTCGGGGACGAAATTCTTTTAAGGGGGGAGGAATGTGACGACCCGGAATTTTTGAGGATTTGAAATTGAAATATTTAATTGATTTTAAATACTTGAAAGGTAGTTTAACTTGAATTTCAAATATTATTATTTATTTAGCAATTAAGTTATTGGATTTAATAAACTGAAATTGGGTAAATTATTGAATTTGCAGTTTTAAGCCTGTTAAAAAATATTTTAAAGGCTTGTAAAATTTATATTGATAGTACTGAAGTTAGTAAAAGTGTTAAACTTGAATTTGGAAGTGTTTTGTTAAGTTTTGAAATTTTATCGTTTAAATTGATATTTAAAAATAGCCTTCCGGGGCACAGTCTCGGAATTCGACGAAACTAGTTCCATTGGATCCGTAATAGTGTATTATTATCGGATTTCAAATTTTGTAGTGTTTGGAGTTGTTGTGTGATTGTACGGTAAGTAAACACGCTGGAATTTGAATCGAAAATTTAATATAATAACCGAGTCTAAAAAGCTATCTTCTCCATACGATCGAATTAGGACTCGAAACCTTTTCCATTGCATTCGGAATAGGGGTATAACATTATGAACACCTAGCGGCACGCCTCGATAGGGATTTGAAATTTTAGACTATGTAAAACGAGACGATTTGAATTTAAATTTAAACATTTAGATATATATATTATTGGCTAGTCAAAATCCTCTCATGTCAAACCCTTTTCTACAGCAGCTTTTGCTTTCCAGAAAACACTGTAAAGACCTAAGCCGACACGCAAAAGCAATTTTGCATGCTAACGTCTTTTCTTGTTCCCCCATTCTTTCTTTAAAAGAAAAAAAATCTCGAGCCTATCTCCTTTTCATCTCCAGTTCGAACGAAATAAATGTCTCGTTATTCATTCAAATAAAAATGCAAAATGAAACAAACTGTCGCGTATTACTCCTCCAATCCAAATCGAATCGCAATTCTTTTTCCCTTCCTTCAGTTCCAGTTCCAGTTCAACCATTTGAAATAGGAGAAGCATCTCCACCGAATAACATCGCGTCTTGGCTTGAGCTCGCGTAGGCGTGAGTCGTCTCGTTCGAAGCCGGGGTATCGATTGCTAGGGTTTCGCCGATGTTTTGTCGTTGAGCCGATATTGTGTTGTAGATCGGCGAAGGTTGTGGTGGCAGGAGGTTGATTGGCAGGGACAGCGCGCGCTTGGGTGAGGGAGTATTGGCGACGAGTGCGTGAGTGTGGGTCGCGAATGGAAGAGGGAAGGTGGGCGAAGTCGTGAGTTCGGCGACAGGCAGTGGCCATCGACGTGAGTGAGGAGCGATTCTGGATGATGGTCGAAGGTTTGGCCTATGCAGTAAGGTATTAGCTGTTCTGCTTTTAATTCAAATGTTTTAAATTTGATGTTAAGTGGAAAATTTAATTTAACTTATTGTTTATTTATTTAGATTATCAGAATTTACAACAAGATATGGAAACAGTTTGTTTTTTTTTAATCAGCTATATATATATATGCATAAAATAGAAAGGCATAAACCTATTTCTGTTTTAAATCCTATATGTATATATGTTAATAAGAAAGAAAATTTAGATCTTTAATTTTAAACGGAGATTGTGAACCTACTATTTAATTTTTAAAGTAAGTATTATGGAGTAATTTGTTTAATTAACTTATTTAATTTATTATAGTTACAAAAAGGTTTTGAAAGGGGAAATTATCTGTTTAGATTGAATTGTTAGTTAATTAAATTAATAAAATGGTAATTTATTATTCGACTAATTTAAAATGTTAATAAATCGTAAATGTTTATATAACGTCTAAAATCATGGAGGAAATAGCCGGTTTGGATCGGATTGCAAAACAAAAAAATCAAAGGTGAGTTAATCTCACTCATTTGGATTATTATTTAAATTTAGATGGTTAAATTTAAATAACTGGTTGAATGATTGAATTAATTGGATGTGATAATATATATAGTAGTATATATATATATATATTGGAGTGATTGATTTCCCACATTATATAGCGGATGAGACCCTATGCGCCGCATAATAGCGGATAATATTATATAAACCCATATACCACGATATTCCACCTCGAAGTGGAATTGGTATTGTGCTAACATCTGTGGATGCAGGGAAACAGGTTGGAGGGATCCAACTGGATTCCTCAAAATATTTAGATTGTTTAATATTCTGTGATATGGTTTATTTGATAATTTGTGATAGATTACATAGGTAATTGGAAATGTTGAATGATGTGTTTGATTGAATATATTTGGGTATACTTAATTATCAAGAATATATAGATTGGATTTTTGAAGAGATAATAAAAGAGAGAATTTTAAGTAAATAATTATAGAGAATTTAAATTAATTAAAGAATGAATTGGGAAAGGATAAAAGTGATTTTTAAATTCTGTTAAAAAAATTCCGAGTATGGGAAAGGAGATTTTGAATAAAAAGGGAAATTTTAAAATTTTAAACCTAAGTGATATTATTTAAGGGAATAGAAGAATTTATTTTAAAAATTCAAGGTTTGAATTTATTTAAAGGGATAAAGAAGGATTTTGGAAAACTTGAAATTGATATTTTCAGTTTAAAAGATTTTAAATCATAATTAAGAAAGAAAAGCTAAAGTTAATGGATTTTGAGATAAATGGAGTAAGTAAAGGAATTTATTTCAAAGTGAAGTAAATTGGAAATCAATTTGAAAATTGATTTAAGCGTTTGGAAATTGAAATTTTAAAGGAAGATGGGGCTAAGAAATTTATAAACTGGGTTTATAAAGGTGAAGTAATATATCAGTGGATATTTGGAAGAATAAATTCACGGTGGGAATTTATTAAAGGAATTGGTAAATTAGTTTTAAAAATAAATAGTGATTTATTTTTAAAGATGTGAGAGAAAGGTGGTTTTTGAAACCGTTTTCAAAAGGGTAGAAAATGGAAATATATCTTGCGAAGATATTTGTGAGGTAAATAAATAATTTGGAAAATTATTTATTGTTTGATGGGTGTTTGTGAATGTTAATTGATAGCTAAATCACCGACTATCAATATTGGCCAATGCGCTGATCGTTTCGAAGAGACCAGGATCGGGATTTATTTCTCGAAAACCACTTCGATCTGGTTTATACGTTTCCATGTGGAAAACGAGTTTGGAGTCGAAGATGGAGCAGTGAAGTGCAAGGGCTAATCGCTATTAATCTTGAGGGTGATTCCAAAATAGATGTAGTAGGAGTAGTGCCTTCGGTTCCGTTCGAACCCGGAACGGACTTGTATGGATGAATGTTTCAGAACATCCTCAGGAGGACGGTGAGCATTCTAAGTGAAATGTGTTCTACAAAGGTAACGCTTAGCCTCGAGCCTCGTCAACCGGGAATGACTGAAAATCAGGGGTTATGCAGCAAGCCTAAGTGGGTCACGCCCATTAGGGTGAGGTCATCCCTGTCTAGATGTTCCTTTTTATTTCGGCTGTGTGGGCGGTTGCTGATCCCAACCGCGGAGTGATCTTACTCGGACTATCCAGTAAGGGGTAGTCCGGTCTTGTGTTGCAGGAGATTTAGGGTGGATCCTCGGTACGCTGATCTAGACCAGGTACTGGGACAGGTGGTACCCTAGTGCCTAGTCATTAGTTGGAAATCCATTCTCCCTACGTGCCTTTACGGTTTTGATTGTGCCCAACTATTGCTGAAACGTGAGATGTAAGCATTTCAGCTAGATTCTATTTTACTTTCAATAGACACTATTATAATATTAGACGGATTTGATAAAAAGTGTTTTGGCTATCGTAAGGTAAAAACCCGACATGTTTATTTGTGGCGTGGTCTTACGAGATGCTTTTGATTTCAAAGGGTTTTGAAACTTTAATATTCCAATTGAGTGTGATTTCTTACGCTGGTTTTCCAGACTGACTCGGGTGTTATTTTATTATAATGCTCGGGTCAGACCGAGTATTACAGATATAGGATAGGATGCTGTGGAGCTCAGGAGACGAGCTGGATGGCAAGACGTATCATCCGTATTTGTTGTATTCTGCTGTGTATCATAAGTGGTATAGTCATCTTGTGAGGACAAGTTATTATAACTGTCCTGAATTGTGATGTTGATTGTATTGTACTCAGATGTTGTATTCTGATGATGTATGTATAAACATATATAGTTTCTTTCTGTAAAGATCAGTTATTATCTATTATATATTATTCCGCTGCGATGTGAGATTCTGTTATGTTGTTCTCTTTTCTACTACCTCCTTCTTCTTCTAATCCTGATGGTTCGATTTTTCGGGCATGGAAAAATCGGGTCGTTTATGTGCAATAGGTGTGAAGCATATAAAAGGGATCAAAAGAATGCTATACATAGTAACAGTGATAGTGATACACGGGCGAGCATTGTTGAAGGTAGCGACTGTAATACTTCTTGTAATGTCTTCATAAGTGAAGAGAAATCTTGAAAGATGGATTCGGAAGCCAGTTTTCACATTTGTAGAGATGTGAATTATTTCTCTTCTTATGAGAAGAGTGTCGGCATGATTAGGACTACCAATGGAGAAGAGCTACCGATTTATGGTATTGGATCTATCCAGTTTCGTATGCATGATGGTGTGATTAGAGAAGTCCCAAGCGCGAGGCATGTTCCTTCTAGTTCACATAATCTTATTTCTCTCGGTCAGTTGGATCACCGTGGTTGCACTTATGAGACTTGAGGTGGAGTTTTGAGAGTGAAGAAGGGTGGTCTTGTAGGAATGAGAGGAGTATTGGAAGAAGGAAACCTTTATAGTTTTGTTGGTCATGTAATCGACTATGGGAAGCGAGTGACAGTTGGAGAGCCTAGTCCATGGTTAGGTGGAGAGGCTAATGTGTTCACTGCTTATGATGATCGTGTTGACGATCATATTTTAGACATGGGTCTTCATGTTGATGATGCTCGAGGGATCGCTAGTGATCATGTAATAAGCTCAGATCGAGTGGTAGACGGGTGTCGAGTAGGAAAATCCACAAAGACTGTATGGAGGTCTTTGTAGTATTGCAAACGCTTTTGAGACCGATTGGTGTGTGCACCTCATGGTGGGAGATGCATCACTTGTAGGCGGTGGTAGAGGTTTGTAATTTGGTATGATTGAGATATAGGGAATTGTGGTAGATCTAAAGATGGCATGTTTGATACGTTGGAGATATGTGATTTTGCATCAAGGTAGAGTGTTAAATTTTGATGATACAAAATCACAAATAGAAGGAAATAAATATGCAAAAGAAAGAAAGAGAAGGTCTTGTATTCCCTAATTAATATGAATATTTGATTATGTTTATTTTTCTCTCTAATTGGCTAATCAATTTATTTTTTTCCATCTAATATTAACTTGGATATTAAGTAATTGATGTTATAAATAGAGACTAGAAGAGAGAGTATAAGATGTGTTGAAATCTATTTGCTAATTCTCTCTTCTTCCATCTTTGTTCTTCTCCTCCAACAATTTTAGCCATAGAGATCAAGACTCTTTTTCTCAATTTGGTTATTGGTTCAATTTATATTTTGTTTACTTTTATTTTGCTCGATTAATTGTAAACAAATTTCGGTGAATCAATAAAGAGGGTGGTTGGATGGAATATCTTGTGCATTGATTTCTGATTTCATGTTCGTTTATTTTCTATCCAAATTTGATTTCGATGATAAAAGGTCTATTGGAAAAAGCTTCCGCAAAGCAAAGTTTTCACTACAAAAGAATATGTAACTTACACAACTAAAGATGACGGAAATTATGAAATATATGTAGGAGAGAAAAAAGATAAAATGAGAACAAAGAAGGAGAGAAGGAAGAAGATGAAGACAAAATAAGAAGGTGAATGTGAACAAAAGATGAGGAAGATATTGAAAATCTTGAAGAGCCAAAAAAAATGCAAATGTAGAAGAAACAAAATCAAGCTTGACAGCAAAATAAAAGGGAAATATAGAAAAAAGAAAAAGCTTTTCGAAGACTACCCTAGCTTTAATCCTATATCTCATGAAAGCAACATCAAACCATAAAACATTGCACAATCTCAAGAATTGGAACTAGTTACAAAAATGGCATAAGAAGAAGTGGAAAGTAGCAAAAAGCAAATAGAAGAAATGTAAAAGACAAAAGAATGTCCAAACTCCATGATAAAGAACGTGAAAAGGAAAAAACAGCAAAACAAAATGACCCGGATTTTGTACATGAAAATGTTAGTAAAAAATTAAGAAGCGATTCAAAGGATAAATAATTAATAGAAGAGCTGCAATCAAGTGACAGAGAGTCAAAATCCCAACCAGAATAAAGAGAAATTGAAATGAAAAGAGACAAGAAGGTCAAATTGCTAAAAATCTAAATAATCAAACAGCTGAATGTTGAAAAAAAAAATTTGCTTCAAAAGTTTATAGAAAATACACAACTAAGGTAATATTTACCTGTAACGAACCGTAAATTTTAACTGTTTTAATAACGTAATTAAACTGAATTTGGTTAAATTTTTAAATATTTGAATTTTGAAATAAAAATTTGATATTTGTAATACGTCGATCAAAGCATAGCAAATGGTAAATTTTCATCTGTTAATATGAAAGTTTATTTTCTTGTGTAATTTTATTTAAAGTTAAATCAGTTAATATTTGATGGTAATAAAATAGTTTTAGAACCTGAATATTTTATATAATAAATTTGTAAATCATCTTTTGAGTGAGACGTCATATTTCGTTTCATCAAATTTGGACTGCTATTGCTCCGTTCATCTTAATTCTGGTATTTTAGCAGCATTTTCGGTACTGATTATCGACTTTTGATAGGATAATCATACCACTGATATCTGTATACCGTTTTGATCGTCTCATCGTGCTTATCTCCATAGTATATTCATTTTTGTGTTTTGGTGTCCGGTACGCGGTGATATCTGCGAAACGGATAGCCATATCGGTATCCGTTTTAGCTTTTGATTTGGTATCCATTCAAATTTTCCAACGGTTGGAAAACATGCAGCCTTTTGCTATTATTATTTCCTGAATTAATGTGCATGAATTTTATTTTTCCAACCTATCACTATTTCTAGCCTCTTCACTTCAATATAATAAATATACTAACTATTCGTTTGTCATCAGGAATCTACTTGTCATCTTCCTTTTCTTTGTCGTTCCCACCTTCCTCCAGTTTTCCATTTTCATGGCCACACTCGCATAGCAGCCGATCCAAGCCATTAACTCCTCCTTTTAAAAAAAATTATATACTGTTTGTATATCTGCAAATCTTGTTATGGAAGCTGCTCCTTCCTTCTTCCTCTTTGACATCACCACGCACGACCAGATCTGCCCTTCCGACCTCAAAGCCATCACGTCCTCCAACCAACGCAGCTCCGCCTCCTTGTCGTCCCCTCCAATAATTGCCGCCACCCAAGCTTAGCCAAACTCTATATTTTCCGAAGCCTGTGCCTTCCCTTCGCAACCCAAAGCTCGCTCAGCCCTACTCGAACCAGCAGCTATCACCTTTCTCTGTTGTAAGTGTGCTATATTTTATACTGTTTGTATAAGTAAGTATAAGTTATATGAGTATATATATTTTGTAGTTATTTTAATATGCCGTGAGTTTTATGTTGTATATATATGTAAGTTACAGTACATACAATTAAAAGTGTGTATATGTTTATATAATCTATCTGATTTTATATACAAATTTATATAAGTTATATTGATTTCTTTTATAATTATTGATTTTAAATATAGTATGTATGAAAGTTTATACCTATGTTTATACATTAGTTTATATTCATAAGTATATATATATAGGTAATGTATAGAATTTTTTGATGTATATATTGCGTATATAGTTATGGAATCTGTTTATTTATTCTTTTATACTTGAGTCGTACATATGCTGTTTTATTTTATAAAATACATAATCTATACTATATACTAGATTTGGAATGAAGTATTGTATGTGTTTTATTATATATATATATATATATGCGCATGTTGTTACATATGAGGCTTATATGTTTTAAAATAGGTATGTAAGTTGTTTGTGTTCAAAAGTCAGTATATACATATGTATTATGTGCTAGTACATGATATATATATATGGTGTTACAGTAAATTATATTTTATAAGTTTATATTTGTACTATATAACATGTTTTTAGCATATATAAGTCATAATAGTTATATATATGTTTTTATATAAACTTATACTGATATGTTGTATGGTATATAACTTATATATTAGTGATATATATTATTGATTTCAAAGTGTATATATATGTATTTATTGCAAAATTTATTATTAATATATGTTGATCTTTATATATGTGGTTAAAGGTAAATGTGAATTTTAATTATTTATGTATTAAGTATTGATTTAGAGAAATGATATATATATATATTTTGATTTTTGTTAATGCTTGATTTTTCCAAATATACTATAAAGGTTTATTTTGTTTAATATAATATGGGTGTAAGTTAAATATTGATTTTGAAATATATTATTAAGATTTTATTTTTTATTATTTATATATATATGAGTTAATATTAGACTTTAAATTTTATATATAATTGTTCTCATCGATTTCTATCTATCAGTTTTATCCGTCAAATTTGTGCCAATCTAGCTTTGCTTTGGAAGTTGTGCTTGCATTTCGTAACTCAATTTCATTGTCTATCCTCTCTAGCCTCGAAAGGTGAGCAATCACTCACGATTAATGTTCTTATATTTATTAAATTTGATTTCAATTGAAACGACAATTGAAATATGTTGTTGTTAGTTATTTAATTGTTATATATATCTGCCATTATCTGTATCTGTTCACTTATGACATCTGACACCTTGATATGTTATTTATATTTTATCTGTTATTGATGATATATGCCTGTTGTTGATATGTTATATTATTATCATCACTGTTCTCACTCTGCAAGTTCCCTGTTAGTATAGAATTACCTATGGGTTGAAATGATACATACCCGAACGATCTTGTAGAATAGGAGAAAATTGTTATGGGTTGAAATGATAAACCCAAGCGATTTTCATTGACATTGAATTTGGGATTGCGGGTTGAAAAGATATATACCCGTATATATTTAAATTGCGGATTGAAATGATAAATATCTGTATCACTTGACCATAGGATAAAAAACTATATACAGACTCCGTTGGTCTATATATATATATATATATATATATATATATATATTGAAATGATTTCCAAAATTTTGAAAAGAAATATATGTGGTTTTAATAAATATTGATTTTAAGATATTTTATATATAAATGTTATATTTTAAAATGGTTTAAATTTCAGATTTTAAATTTATATGATTGGAAATTTTAAATTTCTAAGTTAGTTTTGAAGATATAATTTTTAAGATTTTATTTATAATTTTACTATTTTTAAAATATATAAATAATTTTTAATATAAAATAAGTTTAATAATAAGATTTGGTTCAATAAAGTTTGATTTAATTAATATATAATATGTTTAAGTATTTATTTAAAGTTTTATTTTAAAATAGATTTTTATAATGATTTTTATAAGTTAAGGTTGGGAAGATGAATTTGAATTTATTTGAAATTGTATTTAATTAAGAATTTTATTTAATTAAATAGATATGAAACTGATTGAATTTGAGATTTTTAAAGGATATGAATTTATAACTTGATTTTGGTTTAGGGTGATTAATGAATATTTCAAGTCTAAATAAATTGAAGGAAATATTTAGTTTATTTGTAATTTGAGGTTTTATTTAAAGGATATTGGATTTATTAAGGGAATATTTCAGAACTAAATAATAATGAAGTTAAATTTTCACTACTAGAAAAGGCTTTTATTCCGACAGCAAGGAGCGACGGCTTCCGACGGCTCTTTTCCGACGGCGCTCGACGGGCCGTCGGCGGCCGTCAGAAGCCGTCGGAAATTCACGAATTACAGAGCTCAGCCGAGCCTTCTTCTTCCTCATTCTCAACATGAAAATTTTTAGCAAAAAACCCCCAATTCCCTTCTCCAAGCTTCCAATCTCTAATTTCGAGCTTCCGGATCCTCCACGGCTGCCTAATCAAACTCTATTGCTCTTAATCTCAGGTATAATATCTTATTTTCGCCAAAAATCTAATTTTTACCCTAAATCTATATTTGCATAAGTTGATAAATTAGGATTAATTAGTAATTGCAATTGTTTCCAATAGCGTAATAACGGTTTATAGCATCCCATGGTATACTTATTTCATATGTTATCGTGAAGTTTTAAAGAGTATGTATAATTTATGATTGTGTGTATATGTAAACCATTGTATATGTATTGTTTATACCATTATATTGTGTTGATTGGAATAAGACATGAGTTGTATAACATCTTGACTTGTATAATAATAATGAATGCACGAGTCAAAAAAATTTGATTGTATTGGAAAATCATAATAATATTAAAGCAGCCTTATTCGATAAAATACGCGGAACAAATGTGGTATATTAATAATTTTTTGAAATGTATAAATAAAATACGCGGGACATTTAATTAACTAATGTCCCTTAGAGAGTTTTTGGCCCCGTCTAATGAGTGTTGTATATGATCGTTATATAAATAGTCGTTTTTTTTCAAAAAACGACCATTTATATTCATCTGGTACAATGTTTGTTGGATTTGTCCCTGTATTGGACAAGTTATGAACACAATAAGCATTTACATTTTGTATACTACTTCGTCTCAAACGGTTCATAAAATTTCGGCCTAACTTTTCTTTTTTGTTTCCTACGTACACGCATTTGTGTACAATGCAGGGAACAAAAGGGAAATGCTGCCGAAATTTTGTTGAATCGTTTGAGACGAAGTAATATACGAAATGTAAATGCTTACTGTGTTTGTAATGGGAAGTAGGATGCCTGACCATGGAAAAAATATCTTTTTGTACAAAATTTTGTATCGATGCGTTAAAAAATAAAATGTGCCATATTTGAAAATATTTTTTAATTTGTGGAATAGTTCTTTTAATTCAAATATTATACGACCATGAAAATAATCTTTTTCGAATTTGTATTCTTGAAATTAAATATTAAACTTTGAACTTGTGACTCATTTTCTCAAATAGAAAAAATGATTGATTATTTTGTTGATCGGAGGAGATGGATGTACCAAAGAAAAGGACTGAGAGGCTCAATAAAAGAAGATTTTTATAATGACATAAACATATTTATTGAATTCGCTTCAAGTAATAACGGAAACGATCCAGAAATTCATTGTCCGTGTAGTAGGTGTAGACATTTGAAGTATTTGTTACCAGATATTGTGAAAGTTCATTTGTGCCAAAACGGTTTCGTACCCGAGTATTATGTTTGGGATCGGCATGGAGAAGTTGTAGCAAATACTTCGGTAGAGTCTGAAAGTGTCGTTAACGAAGTAGTTACGACGACCCGTATAGAAAATATGGTCGAAGATGCAGCACGATCAATGTTTCCTATGGTTGAAGTTGACGATGATGATGGAAATGTTGAAGAACCAAATATTGAAGCAAAAAAAATTATGATTTACTAGATGCTGCTAAGAAACCTATTTGGGATGGTTGTAAAAGCGGCACTCAACTGTCAGTAATCGCAGAATACATTACGATGAAGTCAAAATACAACATCACTGAAGCTGGGTTTACGACTGTTGTACAAGCTGCAAAAAATCATATGCCGCCCGATAATCTAATGTGTGAAAATCACTATGAAGTTAAAAAACTTATGTCGGCTTTTGGTTTACCTTATCAAAAAATAGATACATGTTTAAAAGGCTGCATGTTGTTTTGAAAAGAAGACGCAAACCTTAGAAATTGTAAAATTTGTAATCATGAGAGATACAAATCAAGAAAAAAGAAGGGGAAGGAAGTTCGTACAAGCGTATGCATTACTTACCCATCACTCCAAGGCTTCAAAGATTATTCCAGATGAACAAGCTTATCAGGCAGATCTTGAGGAAAATAACGAAATAATAATTCCGGACGGTCATACAGATTTTGGTCCTTTGATCGATGAATCAAATGTTTTGGTAAAAGCGTTTGACAGTGTAGAGGAAAATATCGTAGAAAACGAGACCGAATCTAAATCAGAAGACGATGATGATTGATAAAAATCCGAATCTGATTTTTTTGCAATTGATGTAACTATGTTGAATTCTTGATGTATTATGAAATTGATGTAACTATGAAACCAAATCTGTACGCTTACCATTGTTTACATGTTTTATGTCATTTCCATTTGTCATTTATTTAACAATTTTTATTAAAAATGCAATGTAATATGCTTATAGTCGGAACATGAGACCCATTATGAATCAGGTATAACACACTTCCATTTCTATTTCCATTTCAGTCATTAATTTAGCAATTTATACCGTTGATGTCATTTACGTATGAAATATATTTCATTATTATGTTATTATTCTATTTTGAAATGATGTGTATATATGTCACAGGTTTATCGTAAATGGCATCTAGAGGTAGGAGCTCTTCCTGATCTTCAGGAGGCGATGGCAGTGGTCCATCGCAAGCATCACAGTGTCCTATAGTTTCTTTAGTACCTAGAGCAGAGGGGTAAGATTTAAATTTTATTCCGCATCTTTTTTTTTTTTGATATACGTACGTACTTATCTGTATCATATTTAAAAACAGGGGGTTCGACCTACTTCCCTTGAAGGTTGTGTTGGATGTTTCTAGAGCTTCTTACCGGAGTAGGATGAGTGTGTGTTGGCCGAAGTGGAATAACATCCCTCCCCACATAGTAGAGTGTATTTGGCAGGATGTCCTAGTAAGTATATTTTTCTGTTTTCCATTTTTAATTAGTTTTTGTCGTTTTTTTTTACTGTTTATCATTTACAGTTTAATATTCTTTTTGTTTTTTATCGTGAAAGACAGGCTGAGGTAAACATTCAGACAGACGATATGCAGTTGGCACGAGAATATTGGATGAAGAAGATGCGTAAAAACTATAGGCACTCGATATCCAAAATCAAGAAATCAGGTAAGAAACCACGTTGGATGGGGGAGAGCGTATGGCAAGCATGGTTGGGATACTGGGAAACTGACGAGGCGAAGGCAAGTACACTAATTTTTTTTAAATTATTTGACTGGTAGTAAATATCAAAAAATACATGATCGATAACTAATGTATCAAATTTTGAATGTACAGGCAGAGTCGAAAAGAAACACTGCAAATAGAAATAAAAATCCCGTCACTCATCGTGGAGGTTGAAGTCATTTCAGTAGTATCAGCAGGATTTGGTAAATTTACTGAATGCAAATTGTAAATAGTTTGTGCTATATAATTTTAAATGTACAATAATTGTATGTAAAAATCAATTTCAGGAAGCTGAGGCGCATGGTCCCGTGGGCTATATGGACGTGTTTACTCGTACGCATGTTGTCGAGCATGTAAATCCGG
Organism: Allium fistulosum; assembly: GCA_030737815.1. Taxonomy (NCBI): domain Eukaryota; kingdom Viridiplantae; phylum Streptophyta; class Magnoliopsida; order Asparagales; family Amaryllidaceae; genus Allium; species Allium fistulosum. The sequence continues at coordinate 74,469,869 of CM060908.1, read as the reverse complement.
ACGTGACAATTTCGTATACATGACACGACGATAAATCCAGCAAGAGCCATGTAAGCATATTTCATTTTATGCAGTATTATTTATTTATTTATTTATTTTTTATGCAGTATTAGTAATTCTTCTACATGTTAAAATATAATGAAATAAGATATGATGATATTAATTTGTTAATGCAGGAAAAGTTTATGGAGCAGCGCCAGAAACTCCTTGCTGATACGGGTCGAGATCAACTGACGACAGATGATGAGGATGCTATTTTTGAGTCAGTTATGGATCCATCGGAGCATGACAAACGATACGGATTTGGCAATCAAGTGGTAAGTAAATAATATATTGGGTATCATATAAGTTTTCAAATTCAGTACATTGATTTTGAGTCACTTCGTTATGAAAGCATTATGCATTACCAAAATATATTAATTCGTTACTTGAATGTCATTTCAAAAAAAAATAACGAAAAAGACATGTTATTTAATTTAGTTTGCGTGATATATGTTGTACACATGCTATTATTTTTGTTAATAAATGGTTGAATCACAATTTAAAAACGGCCAAAAGAACATATTTTCAAATGTATACATTATACATGCATAAACTAAATTAAATAACATTATCACACTGTTAATCATTCGCATACCTGCACATACACTTACATAAACATCCATAAACTAAATTAAATAACATTATCACACTGCTAATCATTCACATACCTACACATACACTTACAGAGATCACACAGCTAAATTAAATATTTATTACAGGCCAGTAGTCAGAGACGGGGTAGGCGAATAGAGCTCAGGTCGATCTAGCAGAGATCGAAGATTTGCGGGCTAGAGAGGCGCAGCTGGAGGAGCAGAACCGTCGGCAGGCCATAGAGACCACACAGTTGCTAGACCAGCGTATCGCCGAGTACATGCAGCAGTATGGTGGCCGCTTCCCTTCCTCTGCTGGCTCTGGTTCTGAAGGAAATTGATTGATTGCTTTGGTCGGTATGTTTTTTTATGTTTTGTATGATTTGGTAGATGGTGGAGGTAGTTGTTGATTTATGTACTATGTTATGATACACTTAGCTGTTTTGTTGTATAATTATGTGGATGTTGGGTGATGATTATGTGTTTTGACTTAATTTTATGTATTTTTTTTGTTTGTTGAATTGTGTATAGTTTGGTTTTTAATATTTGGTCGGAATATTATATATTGGATTCTGCAGAATAGTGTTTGTATGGGAAATGTGGATGGAAGGCTATATTGCAGCAGAAATATTTAAAAAATGCAGCAGATTTCCGACGGCTTCCGACAGCTTTTAGGTTATATTTTTCCAACGGCTTTCGACCGCTTTCAGATCAATTTTTCCAACGGTTTCCGACGGCTTCCGACAAGTGTTGGAATCCATCGGAATTCATCGGAAGCCGTCGGAAATACGAACGGCGAGATGTGTCGGAAGCCGTCGGAAACACTGCACGCCGACGCTTTATTTTCCTACGGCATTTTCCGACGGCTTCCGACGGCCTCCGATGGTTTTCTGCCATCGGAAAATACCTTTTTCCTTGTAGTGCTTGCACTTTTAAGTAGGCATTACCATGGCACTACAAATAAAAGACGTTATTAAATAGGAATCGCAATGGCATTGGTAAAGAAGCGTCACTAAGGTGTCATTGATTTGGCATCACTATGGCATTGGTTGACATGGATGTAGAATTCAATCAAAAAGTAAGTCGAAATGACATAGAGAAAACACATCACCAGATTCTGGCATAGCAAAGATGTCACCAATCTAATGCATCGCTATAGCGTCACAAATTTCCCAATGAGTAGCGTCGTTGAGGCATCGATAACTTTTTTACAATGATGCGAATTCCATGGTCAGATAGGGCGTCGTAATAATGTCGCTGCTCTATTTGATGATGCCATAGAAATGCCCTACGGCGGTTGGAAATCTCCTTTTCTCTTGTAGTGTCCCAGCTTTTCTGGAACCCTACAAATTTATTCTTAGCTCCAGAATCCATGATAGGATTATCCCATTTTCTCCACCATCGCCACCCAGAGACGGAGCCAGGATTTCATATTGACCCGGGCTAGTAAAATATTTGCTGCGTCAAATAAATATTAATAAAATAAATAAATATAAAAATGAACATGTGAATCATTTTAACCAACATTAATGAAAGTGCAATTAATCGATTTAACAATTATAAAACCATGAACATGTATATTAAACTCGACCGTTAAACAATTCCAATTAATATCAAAGGAAAAGTGATTACCAGCCAATTGGTTCAAAAGTTTAGTAAATTAAGGTTTTATATCAAAAAAATGGAATAAGCTAAAGTTTTATTCATTATAAAATAACTTATCAGTAGCACCATGACAATTTTAATAATAAAAATTAAATGCGAGATTTTTCTTAAATACTTTGTTTTCTTTTTCACTTTTCTTTTGGGTTGTTCTGAAAATGAATGGATACTCAAATAGGTGGGATGGTCAACTTGTTAAATAGTTTAGTAGACTAGACTAGAATTGAGTTTGTTACAGGTCTTTTCTTTTGAAATCTAGGTTATAAGTCCTTTCATATATTAAAGAATATGGACCTGGGCTGTAGCCCAGGTATGTGTAACCATGCATCCGTCCCTGTCGCCACCTCCTCCAGCTAAGATCTTTTTGTCTAGTGATTACATAGAATTAAGTATTGTTTGGATGGAACTCCATCTGGATTGAGTTGCATCTCCTTTCGAATTAGCTATTTTTCTTATTTATTTATTATGGTAGTATTTCAATGTGGTTTACATATTAGTTGAAGGTAGTTTCTCCTTTGTAATGTGTTTTATTTGATGAATATCTTCATCATTCATGTGCTTCAACTTATTTTTCTTTTGAACAAAAATTGGCAAGGATCATTCAACCTTGCTCGTCTTGCAAAAAAGAAGTATTTGGAGATGAAATGCACAATCCAAAACAACAATATGGCTATAAAAAGTTATGACCAACTAACCTTCACTAAAGACAAACAAACACAATGGGATGTATCAGTTTTAGAATTTCTAGGTTATGAGATTTTAGAATTGTGAGTATTTTCGTATCTTAGAACACTAAAAAAAGATGCATACATTCCATCTTATATTAATTTTGAGTTGAACTGGGATAAGTAGAAATTTGGCGATAGATTTATTTGGAGATGACTCATTTGTTATGAAGTGTGGATTAAAACATATAAGAAAGGCGTGGTTAAGAATTGTAATAGCTTGAGAAGGTCATGAATTAGGTTATGCACAAAGGTGTATTCTTCGGAAATGAACATGAATGTATCACATCCTATCACTTGCAGTTTGCACAACGGGTTCAGTTCAGCTTTCTAATGTTTATAAATCACTTATTGAAGAAAATTTAAACACGAGTATAGAGGTTGTCAAAAATTTGTTAAATGAAATTTCATAGTTCTTTGAATGACATAGTTAAACCATCATTCTGAAGTCTAGATATAAATTTATATTAACGGTCTTATTAAAAATGGCCTCCTGAAAGATCTCTCTAAACTGTGATTCTCTGCTTCTCTCTTCTTCTCCTTAGTATTTCAGCGTTTAATCGATTGTGCCTTCTCTAACTGGGTGCGATCTTCCCCTCTTTCTGCCCATTGCAATTCCTCGCTGTTGCATCTAGGGTTTCCTATGGATTTGGGGATTTTTTATTATCGTGGTGATTTCGTGAGCTTCTGTCCCTCTTTCACTGATTTGGCTGCCGCTCTCTTGTCAGTGGTGGCTCCGCCTTTATCGGTGTGCTTTACTAGTACATGCTCGGTTGAGATTTGCGTCTTTTCCCATAGGGCTTCTACGGCTCTGTCTCGTTTCAGGTTTTTGGTAGTGGATTGGTTCTTCATGGAGATTTCCTCATGCTTTTCTTACTCAGTGCGAGACGCGACTCTCTCTGGTTCGCTGTCTTTTGTTGGTGTTGCGCCTGAGTTCACTTCTTCCTGCCCCTGCTTGGCGGAGTCTATCGGTGATCGGGATTTTATCACCCGATTTGAACCGAGACTTCTCTTCGGGGATGCGGTGGGAGGTTTGGATCTGCACCACTTTGGATTGAGCTTTGGTTCGATTGATGTCGTTACTGATTGCGTTTCTGTTGGCTCGGTAGATGATTGTGTCTCTATTTCGAGTGACAAGCGAGACTTCTCCACTCGTTTCGTCCCTCGACTATCATTTCTAGGGGCTGAGGCTTCTGATTGTATGTTGGATTTTTCTTGCGACTTTGGGTCGGTTGGCGCTGATGGAAAGGTCGGTGATAGTGGGGAAAAGGATTTGACCACCTTTGCCTCGCGGCCTGATCGTTTGCTGCCAGGAAGCTCGCCTGGGCCGGCTGTTATGGTGCCTGGACATTTGAATTGTCTTTTGGGCGAGGTTTCTATGGTATCGTCGTTTGCAGGTGGTAGTTTGTCTTCTGATTGGCTTTCTGACGAGAAGGATTTTCCAAGCTCATTGTTGATGTTGGCTTTGTCGTCTCTTCGGAAGATCGGTATTGCCATGTGCAGGCAGGTAGATGATTTCGTGCTTGAAAGTGTTGATAGTCTAGCAATCAAATGGTCACTGAACAAGCTGGACAGGTTTAGTCTACATAATTCTCATTCAATGGCTCTGTCGTCTTTCCGGAGGGTTGGTGCTGCCTTGTGCAGGCAGGTGAGCGATTCTTTTTCTTTTTCCTTTTCCGTAGATTGTGCTGGTTACCCTATTATTGTTTGGTTGTTGGCAGTTGAGGTCGGCTTTGTTTGCTTGAGCCCTGACACACGTTTGTGTGTGCTCCCTGACATCGTCCCTGACACTTTCATCTCGCCACTGTCTGGTACTACGTCAGGTCCCGTTTGCACTATTCTTTTTGCTTTGTCCAGCCGTGTTCTCTTGTCCAGCTGCATGCATCAGAGACATTGGTCTCTGGTTGCTTTGCAAGCTTCACTAAGCCATATTGGTTGTGTCTTAGCCAATTTTCCAGTTTGGGGCGATCGACTGGAATCCGCTTGCTGGGTTCTAGTGTTGAGTCACTATGATACCCTTTCTTTGTCGTCAGTGACCTATTCTTGTTTTTGTGTTTCTTTCCTACTGGTAAGCCATCGATCCTTTGGAGGGTTGCTTCGGGCCTGGAGCGGTTGGTTAGGGCGTTCTCCCAGCTCTGGTCGTATATCGGTCATCTATGACTGCTATACGGACAGCATGGGTTATTGCCAGCCCTCGTTGTTCTGCTCTGCTGTTACCCTTGAGACGCGACTCTTACCCATAGCGCGGGACTGTTTGATTAGTGACAGTCCGGCAGTGGTAGGACTCCCGCAGTAACTTGGGAAGCAACTTGTTTGCTCTTCCACATTTTTCAGTCAGTCGTTCAGTCGTCCGTCAGTTTTTCTCTTCGTCGTTATTCCCGTTCTCCCGTCTCTATCTTCTTGTCCTTCATCGGTTGATCCAGTGTTTTCTTCTGATGGTTGCTCCTCCATAGTCTCTGCTCCCCCCTTCGGTGTTCTTTCCCTTCCTTCGTCTGACTGGTTCTTTTGGCTGTATGGATTGCGCTTGGTCCGCATCCCCTCTCTTTTTCGCTTTCCTTATGATCACTCGGACCGTTTGGTCCCATCTCCCTTGCAATGCTCCTTGGAGTGCTCGCGTCCCTCATCTGCGTGTCCTCTGTCCATCTCCATTCCTCTGATGAGTAAGGCAGAGATTGCGCTCCTTAATGAGCGTCTAGATTGTTTAGCTAGGAACTCCTCTCCATCGTCTTTGTTGGTTATTTCCTCCTTATCTCCTTTGGTAGGGACCGGGGGTGAGGTGTCTTCTAAGCCGTCCGACCCTCCCATTCGCTCGACGCGGCGCAGACAACGGAGAGTTCCTTCTACCCCTTGCACCATTCGCACACGCTCTATAGCGGCGTCCGATCAGATCGATCGATCTGCTCGTTTTTCGCTGTATCTGGTTTGAGTTTGTGCTTTTTCTTGTTTCCTGTGGGAGGTACCTTGTTTTCGCTTCTTTCTCCTCGTCTTCTTCCTTTCTCTTTTCATGGCGAACTTTCTCTTCTGGAATGTCCGTGGTATTGGTAATGATGCGTCTTTGGCTAGGCTAAAACGCATTGTCAGGAAACACTCTGTTGGATTGGTCGCTCTCCTGGAACCCTTTATTGACCCGGCAGGTATTTCCAAGATTGTCTTATCCTTAGGATTTGGCGGTGGCTCAGCTAATGTTTCGGGTAAGATTTGGATTTTATGGTCCAAATCTCTTGCGGTTCGACCTGCTTTCGATTCCCCTCAACTCTTTTCGGTGGCGTGCACGTCTCCGTCCATTGTTGCTCCTTTTCTTTTCTCCGCAGTCTACGCCAAATGTGATCGTTCGGAGAGATTAGCCTTTGGTCTGACATACTTGCTCTTGATTCTCTGGGCATCTCTTCTTCAGTGTTAGGTGGCGATTTCAATATCGTCGCTTGCCAAGCGGAAAAACGGGGAGGAGCGGCCATCAACCGAGGGGCGATGGCGGATTTCAACTCGTTCATTGCCTCCTCTGGCCTCTCAGAGCTCCCCTATGTCGGCACTGCTTTCACCTGGTCTAACAACCAAGAGGGCCCGAATCGAATCCTCTCTAGACTTGACCGTGTGTTCGGTTCGGAGGAATGGTTTCGTCTTCCATTCTCCTTCTCAATCGCTCATCTCCATCGGTCCTTCTCGGACCATGTCCCTATGATTGTCCGATGCTCTCCTCTATCGCTCTCGGGGCCCTCTTCCTTTTGGTTTCAGAGCATGTGGAAATCCCACCACTCTTTCATTCAGGTGGTATCTAACTCTTGGAGAGATCCTATTTTTGCCTCCCCCTGTGCTGCTTTCGGGAGTAAGCTCTCGCGTCTCAAGGCTTGCCTTAAGGTGTGGAACGTTCAGGTTTTCAAGAACATCTTCGATCGCGTTCGTATGGCCGAAGAGTCGCTTATCGTAGCCGAATCCTTGTTAGACGAGGATCCGACCGCTGCCAACAAGGAGGCGTGGGCCCTTGCCCAATCTTCCTTCTCTTCGGAACTGTGTGTCGAGAATGACTACCTCCGTCAAAAGGCGAGGGTCAAGTGGGTAGTCGTCGGAGATGCGAACTCCAAATTCTTCCACTCTTCTATTCGGAAGAAGAATAACCTTCTATCGATTCGAGAGATTTTGAGGCCTGATCTCTCTTCGGCTTCTTCGCCTGAGGAAGTCAAAGATATCATTCTATCCCACTTCCAATCCTTTCTGGGCTCTCCATCTGTTTCGGTTTCAGATCCGGCCCTATTAGCTTTCATTCCTCCGGTGGTCCTCCCTTCGGAAGGTGCCATGATGGCGGATCTCCCGTCCACGGAGGAGATCCGTGCTTGTGTCTTTGCACTTAGCAAGGATAGTGCCAGTGGCTCTGATGGCTTCAATGGTGTCTTTTATAGGTGCTCCTGGCCTATTATCCAGGTTGATTTTTGTCTTGCCATTCAATCCTTCTTCTCTGGGGGAACTCTTCCAGCTGGATGGACTTCCACCAACCTGATTCTCATTCCTAAGTGCGAGAACCCAAGGACTTGTGCGGATTTCCGGCCTATAAGCCTTTGCAACTTTTCAAATAAGGTTATTTCTAAAATCCTGGCCACTCGTTTGGCTCCTTTCCTTGAGCGTATCATTTCTCCGTCTCAAGCAGGGTTTGTCAAGGGGCGTCTTATCTCTGATAACGTCCTTCTCGCCCAGGAACTGATCTTCCAAATTGATCGAAAAGTTTGGGGATCTAATATTATCTTTAAACTGGACATGGAAAAGGCCTACGATCGCATGTTCTGGTTTTTCGTCATCAAGGTTTTAAGGACCTTCGGTTTTCCGGAGGCCCTGATTGACTTGGTGTGGAGGCTCATCTCCAACTGCTGGTTCTCTGTCCTCATTAACGGTTCAGCCCATGGGTACTTCAAAGCTGGGAGGGGCTTACGTCAAGGTGACCCGCTCTCGCCTTCTCTTTTTGTGATCGCGGCAGAGGCTTTTATTCGCGGTCTCCAATCCTTAACCATCTACGGTCAAATCCAGCGCTTCGGGATTCCGAGGGGTTGCCCCCTAATTTCCTCCTTATCCTTTGCAGATGACATTGTCATTTTCTCTAATGGCAGCCGTTCCTCTGTTCGGCGGCTTCTTAGCTTTATCCATCAATATGAGAGGTCTTCGGGCCAACTCGTTGACCCTTCCAAATGTTGCTTCGTCCATTCGAAGGACATGTCTCACTCCCGTGCTTCCTGGATCGAGACTATCTCCGGTTTCAAGGAAACATCCCTTCCCCTTCCTTACCTTGGTATTGTCCTGTACCGGGGCAGAAAACTTAACGCGCTTTTCGACCCCTTGACAGACAAAGTGAGGGGGAAGATTTTACGCTGGAATTCGTCTATTATTTCCCATGCCGGCAGACTTGTTCTCATCAAGTCAGTTTTAGATTCAATGGGAACTCATATTTTCGCGACTATGACCCCTACCTCCTCCTTTTTCCGATCTTATCGGTCTTTGGCTTCGTCTTTCTTCTGGGGAAACAAGGACAACGGCCGTCGTCACCACTGGGTGTCGTGGGACGCGATTTGTCGCCCCAAAAATGAAGGTGGGTTGGGTCTTCGTAACCCCAAAGACCTTTGTGCGGCCTTTGCTTGTAAGTTGTGGTACAGGTTCGGCGCCAACAACTCCTTATGGGCGTCGTTCCTCCGTGCTAAGTACCACAGACTTGCGGGCTCGAATTTTATGGGCACTCCATCCTTTGCTAGCGAGACCTGGAAGCACATGCAGTTAGTGAAGCTTTTATCTGACTCTCACAGCGGTTTGACAGGGTGGGATGGCGCTTCGTTTTCCATTCTGAAAGCCTGGTCCTCTATCAGAATTCCTTTACCCATTCGCCCTGAATTTTCGTTCATTTGGGATTCTCGCATTCCCCCCAAGGTCTCACTTTTGATGTGGCGTATGCTACATGATGGGTTGCCACTGGACGAGAATCTACAAAAGATCGGCATCCCATCTGTATCCCGCTGTAGATGCTGCGGAAACGGTGAAACGGAATCCTTGAACCATTTGTTTTTCGGTGGTTTCTCGGCCAGAGCTTGCTGGAATTACTTCGGAAACCTAGTTGGTGTTCGAAGTACTGCGAGATCTCCTCTAGAACTTCTGAATTCCTGGTGGGCTGGGAGTTCTGGAAAATCGCTTCGGTCTATCGTGTTCCGTTTGATTCCTTGTCTCATCTGCTGGAACGTCTGGTGTGCGCGGAATAAGGCTACTTTCGAGAGCACCTCTATGGATCCTCCGTCCATCATCCATCGAGTGAGGAATGACGTCTTCCTGGCTTTCCGCGGTAGACCTTTCAGGGGACCCATGAGCCACCGTTCTGGGCGGCTAGTGGGACTTCTTTCGATTTCATGTTCTCCAACTGCCGCTAGACTGGGCGTTGGCTGAGCCTCTGCTATCGGGTGGTGTTCTTCTCCCACCGCTCCCTCCCCCTCCCTCCTTTTTATTTTAATATGGTTGCTAGTTTTTGTTTCAGGTGTCTATGGTGTTTCCATGGACCGGTTTTCGCTTGGGATGGATTAGCTAGTGATTTCTGTTGTCATATTAGACTGCGCGTTTGGGTTTTCTTCCGCCTTCTCAGCAGTCGATCCTTTCCTTTTGTGATTGAGGGCTTTTGCTTCCTCTCTGGTGGTCTCCTATACTATTTTCTGTCTCCACCATTGGGCGGTGGCCTTGCCGGAGCTCGATGGTGCTGGCAGATTGGCGGCTTCCTTGGATCATACCGGGATGTCCACTTTCTTTCCGTGGAGGTTGTGTTGTTTTCTCGGTGTGTGTGTGCTGCTCAGATTGGTTTTGCTGCTTCTGTCTGCTTCTTCTGGCATGATAGTGGTTGGTGGCGTATTGGGTGGACTGGCCTACACCTTTTGGTTGTGGCGGGAGAGAGGGTCTACGGGTTGTTTCTGCTTCTATGGCCTTTTTGTCTGTTTCATCCTGACTACTTTGAGTCTGTGGGTTGTTTTTATTGCTTGCTTTTTCTTTCTTTTTGCTGTCAGTTTCTTGGGAGGTATATGTTCTCCATATGCTTTGCCTTTATGTGTGAGACTCTGGAGGAAGGCATTCTCCTCCTTTTTGCTATTTATATATATATATATATATTTCTGTTAAAAAAAAGATATAAATTTATACCATTAATTAAAGAAGTCATGATACTTTTTTCTTGACATCAAGGAAAGAACGCTGCTAATTCGTAGCTAAAAATCACCAATGATGGTTCAATGTACATATGGTCACTGATTCGTGTTTTACCTACAGTGCTAAATTTACATATTACTCTTTGAATAAATCCCATAATATGGAAACCCTAAGATAAAATATTTTACACCAATTAAATTAGTTTCTGTAGTTTAACTATTAGCAATTAATTTCCATGTAAATACTAAACTATTAAATGAATATAGCAAACTTTTATTATTTATTTGGTAACGGATGTATGTCATATGCACATTAAAAGGATATAAGATAATAATATGTAGGTACATGCATGTTATAAAACTTGTATTGTATTTTAATATATTTATATGTATGATTTTATATAACCATTGAATGAAATTACAAATAAGAAAATTTGTATGATAAAACTTTGTATCTAACAATCGCCTCTTTTAGAAATATGATAAGAATAAATACTATTCTGTATATATCTAAATCATAGTTAATACTAGTAATGAGCAGACATGCATGCATTCTCCTCCTATGTATATTATAAATATTTGTGTTCAAACAAACAATAATAAATAAATACATGTTTCTAAAGAAATATCAGTCAAGAATTCAAGAAAATGAATATCACTACATGTTTCATTCTGGTTTTGATTCTATGCACAAGTTTAGGTAAGTGTTTTTTCTTACCTTTTCGTATTGTTTATTTCTTTTCTTTTTCTTCTCTCTATTCAATATGTCAATAAACTAATAATAAAAGTCAAAAATATAATCTTTATTTGATTTGTAGCCCCAACCGAAGCGGTAATAGGATTTGATGAAAAGAATTGCAAAGAAATGAAGACGTATAGAAAGCACTGGGGCAGCTCAGACACTGTAGGCAAAAGAACTCTGTTGAAAGTCAAATGTGATGAATATTGCAAAATTGAAGTCTATGAAGCAAGCAAGTGCGAGTTCCTGCTAAACCTTATAACAGTTTGTAAATGCTGTAAACTAGCAGAATCTTGATTCAGCCAGCTGCTACTATACAGTATTAGCTAAATCGTTGTTTTTAGCTAATAATATGAAATAAATTATTTGTGATCTTGGAGATTATGTTGTGATCAACCAAATACTAATGAGGTTGGTGTTTCCATTGCTGAAGTTAAAATATCATAATATGCACTTAAACATTGAATTATGAGTTGGATTTTTATCCATTTTGCAGTGTTCCCTTCAAAAAGATGTATTAGCTCTACTGTCGATCGGTTTTGCTAACATTTCATTCAATTCTAATGATGTATTTTCTATTCCTCCAGTATCTTAGGTTCAATGCTTTTTATTGAATATGTTTATAATAATACGGATCCATTCTTGATGAAACGAACGTCGCATACAGGAAAGTTGGTTGAAAGGGTAATGTATTCCGTGATGCGAAATAGCTATTTGAGCGGAATAATTGAAATGTGATTTTTAATTTAATTAATTTATATATAGTTAATTAATTATTTGTTTTTATTATATGATATTCGTTTATTAAATGCAAATAATAATAAATAAGTTGCACAATTTCATTAAAATAAACTAACATATTTTTAAATTCAAATACATTCAAAAAAAAAGCTAAACTACTGATGACGACCACGACCATGCAACAAATTCAACTCATACATTAGAAAATCTGGTACCTCTTCATCACTCAATTTTTCGACAATATCCAGGTTTGTGGGTTCGTTAGGAAAAATTAACATAAGCTCTCACTGTTTAACAGACAGAATATATGAGCTAGTAAATCATAAAAATGTTGCACGACATTGTTGAAATGATCTGTATTCACGGTCGATCTTCCAACGTCATGCCCGATCGAAATGGCATACTCGATATGCCTACTGCGTCTAGGCGGCGGAGTAAATGGAGTGTCACGGGCTATCCAATCAGAGTTAATCCGTATCGGCAGCAGTAAAAGCTTGAGCGAGTGGGTTAGGAGTCATCTGATATCTGAAAGTCACATTTCCCATGCAGCCTCCAAAAAGTTGATCAAACTTTCTGAATATGAAAATGGTCTCTTTTCCAAATCTTTTAAATCTTCATGCAGTCATATTTCACTACTCATTAGGATCGTCCATCTAGTCATTCTTTGAAACCGAAATTCCTCCTTCTAGCTATAGTAGTTTGTTCCAGTCAATGCAAGAACGTTTTAGGTTGTCTCATTTGTTCTTTATTTGTGTCGGGGATTATCATGATTCAATCTGTTGTTAAATGCATTTGTCAACGATGCATAAAACGAGCTGACAGAATTCCTTCTTTTCGATAAAAATTCCACGCACAAGTCTATGAAAATCCTCTCCCTTTCGAGTATCCATAAAGCAATAGGCGGAGAGAAATCTGAAGCAAAATATATGTATGGCATTCTGAAAATTAAAAATTACAAAATATAGCAAAAAATCACAGAAAATATATGTTATAGATACGAAAAAATAAACACAAAAATGTAAAAATACACCTGAGAAATAGTCAGATTGATGTGTAGAAATTGATGAAAATTAATTTGGATTTGGTTGTGTGGATGTGAAAGAGGAAGAGGGGATAGAGGAATAAACAGAAGGAAGGAGAAAAAAAATAGCCATTTGGGGGAAACGACACGATGCGTCCAATGCATTCGATGTCAATGTGTCGTTGCACACCATTTGCCCAAACGGACCAAATGCTGTGTATGGAACGTTGGGGCATTCGACGTCGAATGGTAACGCGGTAAAAATTGTTTGCGAACGGTACCTATATATATACAATGGGAAAACCTCCAAATTGAAGCTTTTGCAATTACTAGAATACCCTACAAATTTTTGAACAAATAATTGACATTGTTGTGGTTTCACTTTCATCCATCTGCAAACCACTATGCCTAGCGGCTATAATAACCCCCTCTTGGCTTCCAATTTTCACACTTCTACAATTTCATTCCATTATCATTTTTCTTAATTTTATTGATATAACACATGTATTTAGATATTTAGTTTTAGGTTCCCTTTCATGGTTAGCATTTGATTTGCTGTAAACTATTGGACACTTAAACTCGGTCTTGATGCAATTTTGTGGTTTATACTTATAGAAATGTTCAATTAACCATATTAAACTTTCAAGGAATATGAAAAAAAATGAAGCTTTCTCATTTCCAAGCTGAAGAGTGCAGAATCTTTTGGAAAATTTGGCTCACATATTTGTCTATGGATTGAAAGGACTGATGTTTGGAAGTCGTGAGACTTTGAAATAAGTAGCAGAGTAGAATGGAGAAAGTTGGGATGCGAAGGTTGCATCTATATCTTTTGAACTAGTTGGGATTGTAGGTTAAAAGATGAATAACTAGTAAAACGGTGTAAATTAAAAAGAAATTTCAAATTCCCGTTTGGTTTTCCATTTTTAGTTTTGTATTTACGTTCAATGTGCATATATTGAAAATAACTAATTTGAAAAATGAAGCTAGCATATAAAATAGAAAACGGATTTATTTTGTTTTTCATATTTGAAAAATAACAAAAGAATGGAAAACAATCCATCTCATCCACCATCAGCCTCGTAGTTTGTTATGAATGTTGAAAACTAGACCAGTCAAAATATGACCCAACCCATTAACCCAACTCATTTACGCTACTTATAAATGGGTTGGGTCAATCCATTTATGAATTTTATTAAATAGGTTATGGGTTGGGTTGACCCATCTTTAAAAGAGTCATAAATGGATAACACAGTTAGGCATTGATTAGAAACTTAAAATTTGAAAATATAACATTTGAAAATAAGAATTTTGAACGCATATTGTAGTTTTTCATGGTGATTAACAGTTTTACTTAGAAAATAACAGACTACATCTCCATATTTGAACTCCGCCTAGGCAGAAGCCGCTATTTTTTTTTCCGACTACAGTAACTTCTTCATGCTAACTCGGAATCAGACGAGACTTCGACCCAGGAACTCCCACCTAAATTACGGACAATATGGAACACTCGGATACTTTATCTTATGAACGCATACTGTAGTTTTCCATGGTGAGTAAGGTTGCACTTAGCAAATAACAGACTACATTCCCATATTTCATTTTTTAATTTTGATGAAAATTAGAATTAAAATTTTAAATTTTGATTTTTATCGAAATTCAAAATGTAAAAGTTAGAATTAGAATTATTTAATATCTATTTGCTTTTTATTAGTCAAATAAAATTTAAATCTTTAAATGGGTTAAATAGGTAACCCGCTTATTAAATGGGTTGGGTTATAAATGAGTTTGTCATAAATGGGTCAAAAAGAATGGATCAAAAATGAATTGGGTCAAACTCGACCCAACGCATTCTGACCCAACCCAACCCGTTTAACAGGTCTATTGAAAACGCAAAACACATAATGAAATCAAACATGCCCTAAGTTTTTCGTTAATTTCAACTGAACAGTAGTTTGTTATGAATGTTAAAATCGCAAAACACAGAATGAAACCAAACATGCATTAAGTTTTTCATTAATTTCAGCTGAACACATGATATATTCGATAAAAAGTTATTTGCATTATCAAATATAAAAGATGAAAATATTAGTAGACACACAATAGTGGAACAATAGACCTTTTGATGTCATATAATTTCAATAAAGAAATACATATTTACATTATATTATTATATATTAGAATTAAACACATAACAATAATTTAAATAGTTTTACACTGTGTTGCCATAGATGGATTGCTGTGAAGACAACTACAAATATGTCAATGGAGAGGATATCAATTATGCTTAACCAAGAGAAAGGATACATGGTGATTTATTCAAACTATTGTATTATAAAAGAATACATGTGAATGCTATGGCTAGATAAAAATATCCAAAACTTTCATTTTTAAATATCTCATATAAAAGTATATCGTATAGGGAAAAGTAACAATCTATTCAATGGACTCGGAACATTAGAGCATTCCCAACTGGTGGGGGTGGGAGGGGTCGATTCAATACAATCGACCCTAAACCCACTCCCAACCGGTTGCAAGAAGCACAAATGTGTGCTTCCCCTTTGCCGGCTAAGGGGATGGTTGTGCATTGCAATCCACAGTCGTTGGATTGCAATCCATAACGTGCTGTGGATTGAAATCCACAGCACACATTTAGCCGGCCTTATTGTGGCCGGCTAATTAATGTGAGGGGGTAAGGGGCTATAAAAAATCCGGTTACCCCTTCTCCTTCTTCGTTCCTTCTTCCTCCTTCCATCCGTTCCACCATTTTTCCTCCATCCAACAACCGACTTCCAACTTTATAAAAAAAATGAGAAGAGCGTTACAGAGACTCCGAGGCAGTGACAGTCGCAGCGTAGAAAATGTTCCACTAGCCGTGGAAAATGCCCCTGCCCAAGGCAGCGCACCCTTACAGACGACGGTCACTGAAGGTCGAAAAAGCATGGTGGTTAGGCAAAGACGTGCGGGTAGAAATACAACAAATGCGGTTCTGGACCCCAGATCGACCAAAATTCGGGATCAGACAAAGGTTTGGTCAATTTCCGCGTACTTTCAAATGACGAAGTACACGTTAGCACGTGTGTTGATAATTCTGTAAGTTATCTACCTTCAATTTATTTTATTAGTTCAAATTGTACAATAAAAATTGAATATGCAACATGTTTTAACTTAATTCATCGTGAGCATACCCGTGGATCTTGGGTTAGCGTAATACGCCTTTATAGGATGATACGATCTTATGATGTCGATGGCATTATTCATGCTTTGCTACGAGAGATGAGATTTGGAGATTTTTTGAATACGTATTTACATAATTACTGTTTGTTTATTTAATGATGTTTAGGGCTTTCAATAATCGTAAATTGCTTTAATAGGTATCGATAGTCTATTAAATTCGGATGTTCGGTTATGCGGTGTTTTAGCTGCCTGTTGGTGGAAGACCACTCATACCTTTCACTTTAGTTTTGGAGAGTTGAGTTTTATCCCAATAGACTTTACTATGGTTACCGGTTTAGGCATTGGTCGGGGGGAGACCTTACCTTATGATGAGGAGTACCAGCACTTTCACCGTTTATCCACTATACTTCCACATCTTGATTTACATGACAGACTGTCATCCATACTATAGATTAGATGCTCATACATTAGACAAGAAATAATGGAATTGATACATGGTGGTAGTTCTGAGAACCACTTGGTGATTGCTCGACTTTTAATTTTATACATTATGAGGAACTTATTCTTCACAAATGCATCGAACACGCTGTCGACCAGATATGTTGCAGCTGTAGTGGAGTTATCGTTTGATAGTCCAGTCGCATATGATTGGAGGACTCCGATATTAGCGTATTTTTATCACTCTTTGTATCATCAGTGTGTCGTTGGGAGTAGATCCACGTCCATTATAGGTTTTTGGGAGGTTCTACAGTACCGGTACTATGAGTACTTCTGCAACATGACTTATCCGACATTGAACTCCACATTACTCCTTTTCTTTCCTTGAGTCAGAGCATGAGCCAGTGATAACCGTAGAATGGTGCAAGGAGGGCAGGCACGTCATATTTTTGCTATGGCCCGAAATCAGATCGAGTTATGGACCACACGAGAGAATGTTGTTTCGCATCTGTATGATGGTTCGCCTTTTATGACCTACCCGATCGTAGTGCATGTTGCATTCCTTTCTACGAAACATTTTCATTGGTTTCATCCCTATCCAGCCTAGGATGTTATTGGTTCCTCGGTGAGCGTAGTTGGAGACAGACTTTAGATGGTGATTTTGTTCCCGACGATCCACATCCGGATACACCTTTTTTTAGGGTTTATGACAGCGCTACATTATAGGAGTATGCAGGGGAGTGGTGGTCCACTAATTACTTTATCATCGTGAATGTAGATTATGCTTCCTTTTGGCGTCGGTTTTACACTCTATCGCATAGTGCTACTTTTGTTCATGCTGTATCTGTTGATTTGGTAGGGCCCTCGGGTAGAAGGAGTGGTGTTGCCCCCTATTTTGCATGACCTTACATAGAGTAGTTAGGTGTATCATGCTCCACAGCCTTGCCGAGTTGGAGATTACGGTTGGACAGTCGGTATTTCGATAACGTCTGGGGTTGATAGATACGTTGATATTCCTTGGCCAGAGATTTCTCAGTATCCCGATCTAGCAGAATTTTCCTATGAGGATTTGTTTCAGATGCAGATAGGACTCCGCCAGGTTATGTGCGTCGAGCATTGACAGAGCATAGATGAGTTGACTGCTCGTATTAACGAGCTTACTACAGCTGATGAGCAGTGATATCATCCTATGCTCAGAGTAGATGACGACGACGATGATGATAGTGATGCAGCCAGTCTTTTCAATGATCAGTATAGGTTTGATGAGCATTATTGTTAGCATGCACTATTATTGTTTGTATGTCATTCGCATGTGATTACTATTGTATTATCATTGTTATGTATTCCGTAGCAGAGTTTGTATGATTGTATTATTAGTGGTTTGTATACAGTAGAAGTGGTTGTATATGTGTATTATCATTGTTTTGTATTTACTACCATTGTTTGTACCACTGTATTATCTGTGTGCCTGCGTATTAGTAATGTTTGCATAACTGTATCGGCTTTGGATATCATATTTTGCTTGCATATGTCTAAATCACTATTTGAAGGAACAAACACATTTGTGTTTGTTTATAATCTCGTTTGTGGATGCTTGCCACGTGGTTGATTATATGGCACTTGATTCACGAGACGTGGATCATGAAATTTCTATTTAAACCAAATTTTTGTATTGAAAATTCACAACATCTTTATTTATTCTCAACATCATCACTAATCTTCAATGTCAAATGAAAACTGGAATGCGGATGATTATTTAGTTCTAATAATATCGTACATAGAAACTGACCGTAGACACATGGAAGAGAAGATGGAGCAAGATTTTTGGGTCACTCTACATGAGACTTTTAACAGTCATCCTGATTGTAGATTAATTCGAAGAATTTTGGAAACTCGTAGCACTTTTGTAACGTTTACAAGGGCTTGTCGAAGATATAGACTCATTATAAAAGCAGTGATAGAAGAAGATCTATTTTAGTTAACACGAGCCACGTATGTTTCCCGTTATTTGTGGGAGTATCACGTTGATTTTGTTGGACTTGCTGCATACAATCTCTGGGTTAGATATATTAGACAATTTGAATGATGTATGGGTTGGTTAAGTATGTTTGTTAAGTTAATTACCTTTAGCTTGTTGTTTTCACTATCAGTAACTTATATATACTTTCAAATTCAAGTAAAGTTTGTGTTCTCATAATCTACTATGCACTTAACATAATAACAGTATATAAACATTTGGAAATCATTAACAACAATACTTAACTTACGAAGACAACAAATAACTTCTTTCATAGAAAACGAACAAGACAAAAAACTGCAAAACACGGCAACAACATAGAAAAGAACAAGACAACAAACAAAACAACCGATAATTAAAAAAACTGCATTCGACCACCTAATAAGTTTATTGAACCCAACATCCTTTGAAGCATCTGAATTTGGTTTTCAAGTTCGTTAGCATAAACAATTGCATGGTGAGGAAGAGGATCGTCAAGCCATTGCCACAGGCCATAGCCATCAAGAGAATTACGGCATCTGTAGTGCTGATAAACTATGTCTGTTCCGCTACTAACAATAGCATATAGAACAGAAACCCCACAGTTACAGTAGATCTCATGAGAGTTAACCTCTTGATCTGTGCGAGGTACTTGGTGTCATATTTCATTCCTTTGTTCTGTATTTCCGTTATGGCTATGCATGTCTTCTCTTTGACATCTTCCATTTTCTAGCCGCATGTCATCTTGCACTTGCATCTCATGCTCTCTTACATCGTCATTATGTCTTTCCTCCATTTCAGTATACCACTCGGTAGGTGGTTGCAGGGAGGATGTATTCGGTGGGCTATTGTGCTGTAACAGACCCTCGTATAAATATGATGATTGCAACGAAATATGATTATAGTCTACTATTTTTATATACTCAAGATAATAATGAAGAGAAACATGGCAAGCAAACCGATATTTATATACCAGAATACATTGGCAGTGTAAAGCATTGCAACGTGGATACAGTACCGACCTCTTGACAACCGACAGCTTTAACTAATATCAAGCATCTTTAATCAATATGAGCTGTGGGTCTGTTTGCTTTATCACTATTTCAGACAAGACCCGACCTCCTGTCCACCGGTAGCTTTAATCAACATCAACCACTTTAGCCAGTATTACAGTGGGTCCTTCTGCTTTATCTATGTTTCAGACAAGACTCATCCTACTGACCATTGCCAGCTTTATTAACATCAAGCATCTTTAATAAGTATGAGCAGTGGGTCTGTATGCTTTATCTGTGTTTCAGACAAGACCCTAACTCCTGAACACCGGAAGATTTAATCAAAATCAACCACTTTAATCAGTATGACCAGTGGGTCTGTCTTCTTTATCTCTGTTTCAGACAAGACCCGACCTACTAACCACCGGTAGCTTTAATCAACATCAAACATCTTCAATTAGTATGAGCATTGGGTCCATCTGCTTTATCTCTGTTTCAGACAAGACCCGGCCTATTGACCATCGGCAGCTTTGATCAACATCAACCACTTTAATCAGTATGAGCAGTGGGTCTGTCTGCTTTATCTCTGTTTTAGACTGAACTATTCATCATGAACACCCTCAGCTTTAATCAATAGCAAACATCTTTAATCAATATGACCAGATTTACTGCATAGTACGTTGAAGTCGATGTGACCCATCACATTACCTGCCATTAATCCATATGACTGGATCTTGTACCATTTCAGTATCCTATAAACATCAATAGCTTATAAATAGAAGCCAGGATATCGAATAACATACTCATTCAAAATTCCAAACTATAAACACCGTTCTTCTACCTATATAAAATGAGTTCTCTAAAATGTTTGTGGTGCTTCTCATCCTCGTCATCATCGTCGTCATCTTCTTCCGACGATTTTATCGAACTTTGCATTACTCAACAAAGAATGTTTGCTACCGAAACGAGGGTTTTAATGGCCTATGAAATTGCTGAAAGCTCTGCGCCATCCCAAGGAGGTAGTGTTGTGGGCAGAAAAGACTTGCATTATGGACGCGACTATGCTAGTTGTCATAATAATTTGATTAAGGATTATTTTACGGTAAACCCCATGTACGACGACGTGGATTTTAGACGAAGATTCTATTTGTCGAAGAATATCTTTAACCGGGTTCTCAACAAACTAACGAAAACAAATAAATTTTTTTACCCACAGAAGAAATGGAATCAACGAACTTGGTATTTCTCCCCTGCAAAAGGTTATGGCTGCACTTCGCATCATATCATATGGAACTTATGGAGATTCGCAGGACGACAAAGTACGGATTGGAGACTCAACGGCAATATTACGTATGAAAGAGTTTTGCAAAACTGTTGTTTGTATGTTTGGTGAAGAATATCTACGATCCCTAACACCACAAGACATTGACAGATTGCTGGCAATGAGGTCTCAGCGTGGATTTCCAAGTATGTTAGGTAGCTTAGATTGTATGCATTGGAGGTGGAAAAACTGTCCAGATGCATTACATGGCCAATATACAGGACATTGTAAAAAGGCAACTCCGGTTGGAAGCTATTGCTTCTTTCGATTTGTACATATGGCAGGCTTTTTTTGGAGCACCAGGTTCACTGAATGATATTAACGTTCTACGACGATCATCTTTATTTAATGACTTATGTAATGACATCTCACCTCCATGTAATTACAAAATTAGAGACAAAGATCATTCAATGGGTTACTATCAGGTAGATGGAATCTACCCAAAATCGAAAACACTTGTGCAAGCTTAAGAAGACCAAATAACGCAAAAGAAGCCAGGTTCACTAAACACAAGAAAGCTTGAGGAAGGATGTGGAACGAGCATTTGGAGTGCTTCAAGGTAGGTTTCATATATTAAGAAAAGTGGTATATTACCACGATCCGGTGGTATTATCTGATATCATATACTACTGTATAATTTTACATAATATGATTGTCAAAGAAGAACGCGGTGGGTACAAGCTTCAACTAAGAAACTATCTAGACATTGCTGTAGCATTTCAAAAAAAGCTTATAAGGATCCAAATACTTTTGCCGAATACTTGCAAAGAATACAAGACATTCGAGATCCATAAGCTCATCTTGATCTAAAAAAAGAACTAGTGGAACACTACTGGGAACATATAGGAAACCAATAGTAGAAGTGATGTTAGACGGTGCTTATCTATTGTAATAAGTGGTTGTTGACGTTTTGTATTAATGTTTGTGTTCGAATTTGTTATATCTACTTTACTAAGCTGTTGACGTATTAAGAGTATTAAAAAATAACAGTAGAAATAACAACAAAATTGACCATAATAGCCTAACCATTAACTGGAACTAATACAGCGACAATCACATTAACAACAACACTAACATTGACATTACAACCAACACTTACATCCACCCTTGACGTCTATGGTACTTATCAAGTTGCTTCTCCATATACATCCTCTGAACTGGATTGAGTTCGTTTAAGTTGCAAGTTAAAAGAGCCATATCATCGGCTCTTTGCTGTCGTGCTAGTTCTTGTTTTCTTAACTCTAGCTCATCATTTCTTAACTTCTGTTTTTCATCGTGCCACCGTTGTTTTTCCATTGCCCTTTCAATTCTCTTTGTTTCTTTTGTTTCCAGATATAATTTATTTGCATCTTCAACGGCCGCCATACGCTCTCCAATATGTTCATAATGTGCGCTATAATCGGGGGCTATTTTTTTCTTGCCCTTGAACCTTCCTGGAGGCCGACCACCTGAACTAGCTGTGAAGGAGGAGTCCTCGTATGGATCAGAACTACCAGGGCTGGATTCATCGCTCATCTTTCAAGGAAGAAAGTGCATTACTGAATGTTCTTGTCGCACTCGACTCCATTTTTCCACTTTTTCAAGTATGTCGTAGCAATGATGCAAGTTGAATGGTTGATTATTATGTTCAGATATATACACTGCATTTGCTTGATTGAGTTGTAGATGATGAAGTACGATTAGAAGAAATGAACATAAAACTTGATACTTTGAAGTCCAAATTTCAAATCATTACCAGGTCCATGTCGTTTGCCCCCACTTTGTTGTCTAAAATGCAGACCGACCATTATTTCTTTCCAACACTGACAAGCGGCGTTTATTCTTTTCCACGACTGCTTCCGTTTTTGGGGGACTATTTGGAGTTCAAAGGTTGAACTAATTACGTATAGAAGTCCAAAATGAAGTTTCACTTTGGCTCGTACCTTTCTTATTGTCTCTAGAACATTCAACCCAGCAAAATGCTAGTTCAACTTGCTCGTCCGTAGACCATTTAACCATTTTTGCGCCTTTCGGTTCCGCGTTAGCAGATTCAGAAAAGTTGATTCTCGATGGTTGATTTCCCCAAGTTTGACCAGAAGACAAATTAGGATTCCTATAAACTCTTCTTCTTCGGCTATTTCATTGACATCGAATTCGATTTCTTGATTTTCAAATCTGTTTCCTCCAAATTCATTATTGAAATTTCTCGATATATTTTGTGAACGATAAGGCAATACTGACCATTGTTGGCTATTGGGAGATACGTAGTTTTGATCGTAGTTAAAGTTTTGTTGAAACAAACTATTCTGCGAATAATTCGCATTTTGAAAATTTTGGTACTAGTTCGAATCTTGTTAAGAATGGTAGATATTTTGATTTTGTTGAGGCTGATACGAATTTGGCGCTTGTTGAGAATGAAATTGATTCTGACCGTGTTGAGAATTATATATATGTTGATTGAATTGAGCTGGATTCTGATTATCTGGCCTTTGTTGAGATAGAAATCTAGAAGATGAAGATTTCTGAGATTTTCCTTTGGAATTTTTGACATTATTGATCTTGTTTAAAGAAAGTGTGTTGAGAAGAGAAAAAATTGTAATTGAAATGGTGTAAATAAAATTTTCAAATTTAGAAGCTATATGAAGGAACATGAAACAGTCGGTTATGTAGCCGTTGGCACTTAGTCGGCTATATAATAGCCTGAAAAGTGCCAACGGCTATAATATGGCCATTGGCAATTAGCCGGCTATTATTTAGCCAGCTAAGTGCCAACGGCTACAATGTAGCCATTGGCTTAGCCGATCAAAATAAGGCTGGCTTAGCTTAGCCGGCTTTATTTTGGCCGGGTGAGAAGCAACCCAGAAGGCAACAACCGCCCCACGTTGGAGGTCGGTTGCTTCCCAACCATGACCTAGTTGGGAATGCTCTTACAGAAAAATAAAGTACTGCATAGAAAAAGATTCAACAGCAAGATATTTCATAAAAAAAAAATCCAAAATCATCTACAAATATAATGGTGATGCTTGTGACATCCAATCTTAAATTACAAAAGATTATATTAAGATGGTCCGCATAATTTCACATTTGTTAGAGGAATGTGAATAGCTTCATTACTCTACAAGCAAAAAAACAAAAAGATCAGAATAATAAAAGATAAAGACATATAATCTACTTTATTAGTAAGGTTACTACACTTTCAGTTAATGCTAAGTTACCTATCAAAAAAATGTTAATTTCCAAGTTCGTGGACCCAAAATCATGCAAATTATACTAATTGAGTTCAAATTGTATAGGTAAAATGAGGAGATTGTTGATAAAATGTTGAAGAACAATGGACATAATTATGAGGATAAAGTTCAAATTGTACAAAGTAAAATTGTACAGGTAAACTGAAGTAGAAAACAATCCTACTCATAGAGCATGGTTTTGAGGATGCAGAAGAACAGTGGGCTACATATATTATAATGCCATCAGGGCAAAAGAGCATTTTCTTAATTAGGATGTTAATGATATCATTCGTGCCAAGGAAGCAACAATTGTCGATGAATTTATTAGTGGGTTCATGGAAGTAAGTTTAACACCATTTTACGACAACTATTCATCTTAAATGCAATATCTCAATTTTGATTCTCTTAGTATGCATGACCATGTATTTATGGTTCAGTAACGAAGATGCTAGAGTGATGGTAAGACTGAATACAAGGATTGCTCCATTATTATCTTCTCACATGTGAAACAAAAGCATAAATTCTGCCAAGGAGAATTATTCTAATAAAGAGGTTGATAATCCGACATAGTTAAAAAAAATATTGCATGCATAAATGATGAACTTCCAAAGGCGCAAAAAAAAATAGTATTCTGGTTTGTACATGTATGATGATATTGAAATATACTAACAGACAAGTAAATGGTACAAGAAAATATGATCCTCGTTAATTTAAAAAAAAAATCAATTTGAAGCAGCTGTATCATTATGGTTCTAAGAAAGAGGTTGAGAAGATTATGTGTTGTTGAATCTCAGTTTGCAACAGTTTTTGGATACAAAACATTTACATACGCATAGTAAGCTACTTGTATATTGTATTTATAACAGCAGTTTGCTATATTATTGGGCTTTGGTAATTGGCCCATACTTAAACCCGCATTCCTTTGAGATATTATGTGTCGTATACTTCTCATTTGCCCCCCTTAAACCCGATTCTAGGATTAGGATTTGCAAGGCGATTTCCCAAATTGTAGCTGATCTTTAATTTATTCGCAAATTGCTTCAAATTAGCTGATGCTTCACTTCAATTCTGACTTCAATTCAACTCTAAGATTTATTCTTCTTGTTAGAAATGGAATTTATATGAGACTTTAATGCTAGAGTTGTTCTTTTCCATTTTCCATTTTGACAGATTGAGTTGTGAGTAAAATGATGACTTTGGGCTTAAGTTCTCTTGAGCTTCCATGCTTTTACTCAGACCTGACTGATGATGATCAGAGTGGTCTTCATTTTGCTTGATTCCCAGATCATATCTGAATCTGACGTAATCTTTTGCTGACAAAGCTTTGGTGAAGGTGTCCGCCTTTTGGTAGGTAGCAGGTATGTGGTTGATTTGTAGATTTTCTTTTAACACTTGTTCTCAAATGAAAAATAAGTCTATCTCAATATGCTTAGTTTTGGAGTGAAGTATAGGATTTGCAGTCATGAACACTGTACTTTGATTATCACACCACAATATTGGTTTAGCTTTTGTTTTTAGCTTTAATTCATTTAGTATTGATTGCAACCACATTACTTCTGCTGTAGTATTAGCAACACTTCTATATTTAGCATCGGTGCCGGATCTAGAGATTGTTGATTATTTCTTTGAGCGCCATGATATTAAATTGTTTCCAACATATATATACAGTATCCAATAATTGATTTTCTGCCATTTAGGTCTGTAGCCCAGTCAGCATCAGCATATCATGTTATGTTTAGATTGTTGCAAGCTTTGAATGATAGACCATAATCCATAGTTCCTTTTAGATATCTGATAATTTTTTTCACTGCTCTCTAATGCTCATCCAAAGGATTCTTCATAAATTCAGAAAGCTAGTTAATACTAAATGCAATATCTGGTCGTGTTATAGTAGCATATTGTAATGCCCCTACAACACTTCTATATTGTTAAATATTAGGTATGGCTTCTCCCCTATTCTTAAATAGATGGTGATTGCTTATCATTGATGTTGGTTGTGAGTTTGCATCATCCATCTTTGTTTTTGCCAATAGCTCTGAAATGAATTTTCTTTGACATAACATGATTTCATAATTTGCTTTCCTTTTAACTTCTATTCCCAAGAAGTAATTAAGGGTTCCAAGATCATTTATTGAGAATTGCTTATTTAGGTAGAAAATAATGTGATCGATTTCATCCTTATTATTACCTGTAATAATTAGATCGTTAACATATATTAGTATGTAAATGGTTAATGAATCATTGATTTTAGTGAATAATGAGTTATCTGATTTGGTAGATTGATATCCCATATTTATCAAGGTTGCTTTCAGTCAATCAAAGCAGACTCTTGATGCTTGTTTAAGGCCATATATTGCCTTGCTTAACTTTTACACATAGTTTGTACTTCTATTATATCCTAGTGGTTGCTCCATATAGATCTCCTCCTGCAATATACCATTAAGAAATGCATTATTGACATCTAATTGTCTAATGCACCAGCTTTTGTGTAGTGCAATAGTAAGGATAAGTCTTATGTTAGTTGGTTTGACAACCGGGGAAAATGTTTCATTGAAATCAAATCCATATTGTTGAGTGTACCCTTTAGCAACAAGCCTTGCTTTGTATCTACTAATTGAACCATCAGGATTTTCTTTATCTTGCATGTCCATTTACATCAAACTATGTTCTTGTGATCTGGAGGACATACAAGATCTCATGATTTATTCTTTATGAGTGCATTATATTTTCATCCATTGCTACTCTCCGGTTTTTGTCCTTTACAGCTTGCTCATAAGTTTCTGGTTCATCTGGACTTGAGTTTGCACTATATATCTTTAGCTTAAAGATGCTACTTTTGACTCTTGTAATCATGAGATGACTTGATCTTACTTGACTTTCAGTGTGAAGTAAGTCTTCAACATTGGCATGATCTGACCTGTTTCTTGAGTTGCTTTGTTGGACATTTCCTTTATTTTGATCTATGTTATTCATTGATTGTACAGGTAGATGACTGGCATGATCGGGATCATTTGTCCATTCATAATTTTGTTGAGCAAATATTATGGGTTGAGCATTGTGATCCCCAATAGTCCTCATTTCCTCCACTTGATGTTCATTCCCAAAATATATAGGTCATTCTGGTATTCAGATTTTTGGATTTAAACTTTGCTTGTAGTCTTTCTTTCTGGTTTGCTACGGGGGTAAATGTTTTCACTAAATATAATATGCCTACTTATGAAAATTCTTCCACTATCATCATGACACTTGTATCCTTTTTTATTTATTGCATATCCCATAAAGGTGCATGGTTTCGATCTAAAGTTCAATTTGTTAGCATTGTATGGTCTTAAGTAAGCAAAACATAAACATCCAAAGGTTTTTAAGCTATCATAAACTAGTTTTACCCCATATAGGTTTTCTATAGGGCTGATTCCTTTTAGAACCTTTGTTGGTAATCTATTAATTAGATATACAGCAGTATTAAATGCTTCAGACCGGAATTTTAAGGGTAATGATGAATGAGCTAGTAAAGTAACCCTAGATTCTACTATGTATCTATGTTTCCTTTCAACTAAGTCATTCTATTCAGATGTACAAGGACATGTGGTTCTATGAATTATTCCTTTTTTCTGAAAGAAATTACTGAGTGTGTTGTACTAAGTTCCCCCATTTGATTGCATAATCTTAACTTGTGAATTGATTTGTTTTTCAGCCATAGTTATAAAATTTATTACTGCATTACATGCTTCAGATTTTGTTTTACCAAGTATATCTTGTGTGTGCATTAACAAATGAAATGTAATATTTGTACCCAAAATCTGAACATATAGGTGTTGGTCCCCATAGATCAGTGGCAACTAATTCTAGTGGTTTTGAGTATTCTGTTGAAGAATCATTGAATGCTAACTTATGACTCTTACCCATTTGACAATAAGTGCATGCATAAGGTAATGAAATGTAATCAAATGATATTCTATTTTCAGTAAAAATTTATCTTACAACTTTTACACTTGGATGGCTATGTTTGTAGTGCCAAAGATCAAATACATTCTTAGAGTTTTCTCCCCCACACAAATTACAATGATATTGTTCTTTTGCAAGATTGCTGCTATTGACAGACTTAAATTTGTACAATCCTTTTTCTGCATCAACCTGCAAAAGAATATCTTTGGTTAATATGTCTCTAACTAGACAATACTTAGGGTAGAATTCAAAGTAGACCTTATTGTCATTAGCAAACTGAGATACATTTATAAGATTCTTCTTTATTTTTGGTACTCTTAATAATTTATGCAGGAATAATTGTTTCTTGCCTTCAATAAAAGCATTACCAATATGAGAAATTTTGATACACTTATCATTGCGCATGCAAATTGATTGTTTACCTCTATACTCCCTGTTTCCAAGATTCAAGTTATCAAGATTATTAGTAATATGATTAGTTGCTCCAGAATTAGGGTACCCGTAGTCATCTTGTATGTGTTCAGGCTTTGCGGTCTCACTTGAGCTATGACCTTTGTTGTTATCTGCTTGAGTGTTTGATTTTGCTTGGGCCATATTAGCACGTAAATTGTAATTCCTTTGGTTGTTACTGTTCTGATTTGAATATCTGAAATAGCATTTTACAGCAGTATGACCATCTTTCTCACAAACTTGACACTTTGGTCTATTACTGCTGTACCATCTGCCTCTTCCTCTGGATCTATTAGACTAGTTATCCCTTTTGTACTGATTGATCTGATCTATTATTGTTTTGATTTTTGTTTCTGAAATTAGCAGTGTAGTTGATTGCAAACTCTGATTCTTGTGATTTCTTGTTGTCAATTGTTGCTTCATGTGCAAGCAAGATTGAATGAACATCATCAATTGATGATAAGGCCTTTCGGGAAGATATAACTGCAACAACTACTTCATATTCATCACTTAAACCATTTAACATGGTTAAGATTTGTTCTATATCTGACACTTTATGATCTGCAGCTTCTAACAAGTCACAAGTTGTTTTGACCTTGGATAGATATTCTCTCATAGTATTGTTATCTTTTTTGATATTATGAAGCTGTTTTTTATAATACATGACTTTGGCTGCATATTGAGTGTTAAAAATCTTTTCCACAATTGTCCAGGTTTCATTTGCAGATTTGCATCCAATCACATGAGATAAAAGATTTGTACTTATTGAAAAAAGCAACCATGAACATATGAGTTTATCTTGTCTTTGATGCTTTACATACTCTTCATTGTTGACTACTTTGTTTTCATGATCAGTGATACATTTTGGAGGAATTGAAATGGTTCCAAGAATGAAACCTTCAAGACCATATCCCTGGATTGCAGTTTCTATCTAAAGTTTCCACAAAAGATAGTTATCTTCATCCAAATGCACTGTGACTAGTTGGCTTTGTGGACTGAGGACAGTCTTGACCAACTTCACTATAGTTGCACCAGTTTGCTAAGTGTTGCTTACATTAGCAGAGGTTGCTGAGTTTGTTTCATCATCCATGATGATCTTGGATCGGTTAAAAGATAAAAATTTGGAGGAATTTAATCAACCTTGATCAAGATTTGGATTGCTAAAGGTAGAAGATGTTCACCAAACAGGTTTGTTGCAGCCGTGAGGTTTAGATGATGATCAGCTTCAGTCTGTTCTGATAGACCTTGTTGGATGGCACTTTCTTTGAGTTTTGTGATGAAATTCTTGTTTTCTTGATCTGATTTTGTGATTATTTTTGATTGATTTCCTCCAAGATTTGATGAAGTGGTCTTAATGCAGCCGAATTTCTCGAATTCAGGCATGGCACAATATTGCTTATTGAATCTGTTTCTCAGATGATAAGATCTGTATCTTTCATGAGAAGAAGCGACTCAAATGATGAGATTATTCCGATGAGTATAATCCCTAACGAAATTTAGTTAAGCAATGAAGCTCCAATACCAAGAAAGACTTTGAGAAGATAATGTGTTGTTGAATCTCGGTTTGCAACATTTTTTGGATACAACAAATTTACAAACGCACAGAAAATAAGCTACTTGTACATTGTATTTATAACAGCAGTTTAATATATTATTGGTCTTTGGTAGTAAGCACTGTTACCTGAAGATTTGACCAGACAACTAGGCACTCGGCACTTACATACTGTTTGGCATTAAGAGTCGTTCGGTATTGTATATCGTTCGGCATCAGACCCTGTTCGGCATTCGAGAATGTTTGGCACTCAGAGAGCGTCCGGTATTCAAGAACATTCGGCATTCGAGAGTGTTCGGCATACATGGTTCGTTCGGCATTCGAAAGTGTTCGGCGTACGTAAAGCATTCGGCATACATGGACCGTTCGGCATGGCAGAGTCGTTCGGCACTCCATACTGCTCGGCGTCCACACCTCGTTCGGCACTCAATCTCGTTCGGCATAAATCACAGTCGGCATTCGAGAGTGTTCGACATACATGGACCGTTCGGCATGGCAGAGTCGTTCGGCACTCCATACTGCTCGGCTTCCACACCTCGTTCGGCACTCAATCTCGTTCAGCATAAATCATGGTCGGCATTCGAGATCGTTTGGCATCCAGAGGTGTTCGACATTCAGCATTCATCCAATCTCATCCGGCTTCGACTATTGCTTGGCCTGCACTCTCCACTCAGCGCATCACTTCGTTCGGCATGACGATATAGTTCGGCATCACTTCGTTCGGTATAAATGGTTCGGCACACAGAGCTCACTCTTTCTGGGCCGAGGTATTTAGCTGCCAGGCCCACCAAGGAAGTCCAACCCATCTTTGTCTATAAATAGAGAGGCGGGGGCACAGTGAAAGGGACCTTTTTTCGAGAACACTAGGGAGACTCTACCGCTTTCAAGACTCATTCTCTTTACTTAGCAATTGTATTCAAGTAGTTGGTGAACAGATTGTATCTGTAATCAATTATCAAGTAAAGCAATAAAGATTAACCTCAAAGTGGACGTAGGCAGTTACGCCGAACCACTATAAATCCGGTGTTCTCGTCTTTGCATTCAATTTAGCATATTGCTCTTTGTTTAAATTTACTTTCATCATTTATCTCTCTACACAATCTTTCTCAACGAGGTTAGTGACCAATTTTGGTGCTAACAGACACATACTTGGACCTGCCTTCCTTTTAGATATTATGTGGTTGCTGACTTTGGTTACTCGTATACTTCTCATTTTTCTAGAAAAGATGAAACAAATACGTAGATGGGGGTTTCAGGAGATCCACTAGTTTACAATTAAAACCAGAAAAGATAAGAAAAAGAAAAAATAAAAGAAAACAAACACCTACATCATAAATTTGAACTTACAAATTTTATATCAAAATGTTATAAATGATATAATAACTATTTGTATTGGAGTTTCAAAGGCATCATATCAGAAACATCAAATTATTACAGAAAATTATAAACTTGCAGATTGAAAAATGTTTCAAACGATCTCAAAATTGGAAAAAAAAATAACGATATTTTTAGAAATCCTTAACCTTTCGAATTATACTATTGATTAGAATATCTTATATGTTGTTTAGTAATAACATAGAATTGTACCTCATAGGTAAAGCTCTTGTTACTCAGCTAACGATGTTGAAGATAACTTCAAGCAAGAAGTACGCTGGTGAGTTATTGGCATATGGTAATGTTGGTAACTTATTTTTTGACTCTCTGAAGGGAGGGATTTTGCTACGAAACTTACACACAAAGTTAATACATATGCCTAAGTAACGATATAACAAAAGGAGTATTTTCTATTGATTGAATAGTGCAATTGATTTTGTGATATGATTCTGGGTCCTTACTGAGCTTGAGATTAAAGAGGAGCTAAAACGAAAGAATAAAAAAAGAATAAATATTTTATTCCTAATGAAAAAGAAGAAACTATCAGTTAGGTTTAAAATTTGTAGTAAAAAATAGAATTTAAGGGGAAGTCAAATAGACTTTGCGTTACACCTAAATATATTAAAGCTTGTTAAATGTGAAGAATTAGAGGGTTAAATATGAAAATATACACATGAATCAAGGAGAATTAAGTATTTTAATTCTAAAATTATGAGAGAGAAAATGTAGGAGAGATCCATCGTTTATGTATATAGTATAAGATGCACTCATTGTGCTCTTTCCATTATCTACATGTGCATGTTAAAAATGTCATTTATTACTAAAAAAGACATGCTTGTGTACAAGATAAAAGTGATTAAGATGTCTAGAAACATGCGCATGCTTGTTTCACATGTATAAATTGCCTAGAATATCAACATTATTTGTAATTTAGGTTTCTAAGTCCAATAGAAGTTTCTTTATAGTGTAATAATTTTAAGGATATTTTCTATTTCTAATGGAAGTTGGATCCAATTTGAATAAAAAGGGAGCAAGGGATAAGTATTTCAGTGCTACTATTGAAGAAAGACATTATGACCCCGTTAAAGAGTAGTCGTAAGCAGATAGTTATAGAATCTCATTTTGAAAATAGAATTAACCCACCGATGCATTTTTTTATTAATGAGTTTAAATTCTTGTTTTTGGATAAAAAGATATCTCATAGGATAGAAGCTAACTTTGAATTCCACAAAAGAATAAACAAATATGGGGTTACGAAAAATTATATAGGTAAAAGCTCTTGTTACTAAGCGAACGATGTTGAAGATAACTTCAAGCAAGAAGTATGCTGATAACCTCAGCGAACGATGTTGAAAAGGACCTCTCCAAACTAGAACCAAATGGAGAAATTATTTTTTTCAAACCCTCTAAATTTCCATTGGCTACAACTTTCGTGTTTACAACTTCTTCCAATTTTGGTCTTAGTGATGTCAAAATCTCCATTCTTTGCAGCACATTCTCGGGCCCAGGAACGTTCGGCATTCGAGAGTGTTCGGCATACATGGTTCGTTCGGCATTCAAAAGTGTTCGGCGTACGTAAAGCATTCGGCATACATGGACCGTTCGGCATGGCAAAGTTGTACTCAATCTCGTTCGGCATAAATCACGGTCGGCATTCGAGAGTGTTCGGCATACATGGACTGTTCGGCATGGTAGAGTCGTACGGCACTCCATACTGCTCGGCGTCCACATTTCGTTCGGCACTCAATCTCGTTTGGCATAAATCACGGTCGGCATTCGAGATCGTTCGACATCCAGAGGTGTTCGGCATTCAGCATTCATCCAATCTCATCCGGCTTCGACTATTGCTCGGCCTGCACTCTCCACTCAGCGCATCACTTCGTTCGGCATGACGATATCGTTCGGCATCACTTCGTTCGGCATGACGATTTCGTTCGGCATCACTTCGTTCGGCATGAATGGTTCGGCACACAGAGCTCACTCTTTCTGGGCCGAGGTATTTAGATGCCAGGCCCACCAAGGAAGTCCAACCCATCTTTGTCTATAAATAGAGAGGCGGGGGCACAGTGAAAGGGACCTTTTTTCGAGAACACTGGGGAGACTCTACCGCTTTCAAGACTCATTCTCTTTACTTAGCAATTGTATTCAAGTAGTTGGTGTATGGATTGTATCTGTAATCAATTATCAAGTAAAGCAATAAAGATTAACTTCAAAGTGGACGTAGGCAGTTACGCCGAACCACTATAAATCCGGTGTTCTCGTCTTTGCATCCAATTTAGCATATTGCTCTTTGTTTAAATTTACTTTCATCATTTATCTCTCTACACAATCTTTCTCAACGAGGTTAGTGACCAATTTTGGTGCTAATACTTTGGTGCTTTCACTGAGAATCGAATTCTCAGACCTCAAGGATCTGCTTTGAAGCTACTGGATTGAATAAATCCCCCGAAGAAGATGCGAGTCATTCGTAGGACGTACGTTGATTCTACTCAGAGTTCATACCAATAACTCTAAAATGGGAAGACCATGTACCAGATCAGCCTCTCATAATGTGGATGCCCATGAGACTGCTAGCATACAACAAGCAGGGCCTAGTGATGCAGCCTGACCTTCCTTTATTTTAGGTCGCCAACGACCTAACAAGTTGTTAAGTCGCGCAAGCAACCTAACGAGTCATGCATGCGAGTTATGCCCACAAGTGATGCCTGCGAGCGAGCTACGACCTACTGGGATTCGACCTAATGTGATACGACTTAACGAGTTAAGAACTTGTTGTGTGAAACTAATTGCTTTAGGTCGCTTGCGACCTATCGAGATAGAGGATTCCGTGGAGGACGAGGCAGAACACCAGCAGGTTATTCTTAGATCGCTTAAGCGACCTAACGAAATAAAGCATGTTGATAAATCACTTGAACGACTTAGCGAATTAAGCTCAGTTTATTTAGGTCGCAAACGATCTACCTTAAGTCGCGAAGAAGATACAGAGAAACATATGCCGCTTTCATTGGGTTGTTGCGGAGTCACGAGCTACGACCTACCTGGATAAGCGACCTAAATGAACCATGACCTACGAACTACTTGCTATTTGGAGCTAGGCCGCATTTCCTTCAGACCCTTATGTCGCTCAGTTGTTAAGTCGCTCCAGGAAGTATGTCGCTGAAGCCTACCAGAGTTAGGTCGCTCAAGCCCTAGGTCGCGTGAAGATACTTATGTTGATGTGTTGCTTAGGTCGTTATGTGTTGTAAACTGTTGTGTTGTTATGTCGCGTGATCCTTATGTCGTTTATGTGTTGTATTCGTTAACTCGTGTTGTATATATGTTGAGTCACTTTGTTGTAAGGTCGTGTGATGTTTCTGTTTAGGTCGTTAACGACCTATGTTAGGTCGGTCGTGAATATGTAAATATGTTAGGTCGTGGATCTTGTATTGTGATGCTTTATGATGTAAGTGTGAGTTGTAACCCTATAAATAGGGATGTGGGTCATTTGTAAAAGTTAGATGATTTTAAATAAAACTTTGTTTGAGTGCTTTGTGCCTCTTCTTAAATTGGAAGTTGAGTGTGAGCTCCTTTCTCCATTTTCGGTATTCGAGTGCGCTCGAATCAACGGATTTGAAGCCGATTCATGGTATCTTGTGCGCAAGATCAACGTTCGAAGAATCGTAGATCTTTTAACACGGTATCGTGCGCGATCAACGTGTTAGAGATAGCTAGAATCCGGTATCTTCGAGATCAACGGATTTGGGCATTCGGTATTTTCAGTCCATCGATTGCTACTTTCATCGTTGTATCCATTTCGTGAATTTCCGCTGCATCACCTAGCAATCAGCAAGAAAATCTTGTTGCAGGGACTACCACCCAGGACCAAATGCAAGTTGTCACCAGAATAGAGTTCAACGACTTGATAAGATATCTCAGGGAAAGAAGGAGACAACTCGGAGAGCAGATGCAAGCTAACGCCAACCTCATGGCACAGCTCACTCAACAACAGCATCAGAATGCTGGGGGCAGTCTAGCTCCTTATTCTTCATCTGACAGCTCAACTTCGTCCGATGAACCTCCCAAGCGTAGACGCCGCAAGACTGAAACTACGCAAGCAGGTGCTACTGTCCGAACAACTGGGGACCATTTACACCTCGGAGACCGTGATCAAGCAGGAACTGGAAACTTAGGAGCTGGAGTGTAGGTGGAGGCTGGACGCCCGGCTCACCAAGATGCCAATGATGTCGAACCTCAAGATGCATGTTTGGCAGATCGCCAGCAGAGGAGGCATCAGCCTGATCAATCCCGTAGGATAGACTCCAACCTTTCATCTTCCATACAAACCCCAGATCTAACAGCTATGATCAGACAGTTGATGAAAGAGAATCAAGGCTTGTCGAATGATGATTGGGGGTATCCAGGAGTCATACTCCGTTCACAGACACTGTCCTACGGGCTGAGTAACCCAGGAAGTTTAGCATGCCAACTATCCACGCTTACGAAGGAAAGACTGATCCCAGGCAGCATGTGATGAGGTACGAATGGATGATGGATTCAGCTAGAGCAAATGACGCAACCAAGTGTCGGTGCTTTCCAATAACTCTATTTGGGATCGCTACCATGTGGTTCACCCGACTCCCTCCACGGTCCGTATCCAGTTTGAGGAGTTGGCAAAGAAATTTATAGAACAATTCATAATACATACTACTCGTCCCAAAGACGTGATGTCACTATCAAGTGTAATCCAAGCTCCTGGGGAGTCGTTGAAGGAGTATTTACAGAGATTCCATGTTGCGGCTACTGAAGTCAGTAATCCCAATGATCATGCAATTCTTATGGCTGTGTTGCGAGGTGTGGATCCGGATTTAGAGTTTGGAGATTGGTTGGCAGGAAAACCTCCAACTACGCTAGAGCGTTTTTACTCAAAGGTACACCAGTTCATAAGAAGAGAGGAAGCCAGGTGGATAAGGCGAGATAAAGCACCGAGTCCTGTTTAGGAGTCCGTAAAAAGCAACATTGCTGTGAAGCAGTCCGGAGACGACTCGAGGAAAGTTCAAGTCGTTGTCCAGAACAAGCCCGGGCAATCTAAGGAATCCGGAGGAAGAAATCAAGGGAAGAAGAGAGAAGCGGGGAAATGGAAGCCGAGAATTCCAACCTACAACGAGTACACCCCGCTGAATGCGTCTCTTGAGAATATTTACCTATCAACCTGTAATACCTTTCAGTACAGAAAGCCACGTCCAAAGGAGTCAACCGAAGAACAAAAGCGGACCTGGAAGTACTGCCTCTTTCATGAGACTTATGGGCACAATACTGAAGAGTGCAGACACCTACACGACGCTATAGAGAAGTTGATTAGGCAGAAAAAGTTACAGGAGTTTGTGAAGAATCCGCAGGAAGGTGGACAGGGAACATCCAATCCCGGTCGTGCACCAGCTCCACGTCATCCCGAGGAGCCTGCTCGGACCGTGGGCAGACTAGTCATAAACTTAATCATCGGCGGACCTCGCCCTGCGGATAAGAACTGGCAAGAGATGGAACGGTATGCTAATTCCTTGAGGCATGCAGACTTCGAGTGTTGTTCCAACGTAGAGGATGGGACCCCTGCTAAACAGCTGTGCATGATGTCAGACGATATAGTGTTCAGGAGCAGAGATGCTGACCAAGTGGAGGCTCCTACCATTGACCCGATGGTCATATCTGCGACAATCGGACCGGCTTATGTGAAAAGAATTTTGATTGATTATGGGAGTTCTGTCAATATCATCTTCAAGAAGGCTTGTGACCAGATGAAGATGGAGACAAAGGATTTGAAGCCATCTAAAGCTCGTATACATGGCTTTAATGGCGCAGCGACCGATGCAGTGGGATATGTTGAGTTACCAGTTGAACTGGGACAAGGTGAGCGTAGGAGGGTGCGAATCCTACCTTTCGTAGTTTTGGATGTGGATTCTCCGTACAATGTGTTTTTGGGCCGACCGGCCCTGGCTGAGTTTAGGGCAGCATTAGCCCCGTGGTGTTTGACTTTAAAATTTCCGACTGACAAAGGAGTAGGTGTTGGTCATGGCGACCAGGTGACTGGTCGTGCATGTTATGTGCTGAGCTCCTAGAGGCCCATCGGAGGGAGAAAGGAAAGGTTGCGGACAATCCCGTCCGCATCCAGCATACTGACAACTGACAAGTAATGCCCGAGCCCTGGCTCGGGCATGATTCTCGGATCTTCAGAGACATAGATCCGAGAGACGAAGATGAGGAACCCAGGGAGGAGAAAGCAGCACCGGCTGAACTGACGATTGGCATTTCAGTCAGTCGAGACGATCCATCGCTTGTACTGAACTCAGCCTCGCAATGACTGAAGACCTTAGTGATTTCCTCCGAGCGAATCTCAATGTTTTCGCTTGGACACATTCTGACATGTGCGGGATCTCTCCCGCTATTACGAGTCATATGTTGAACATAGACCCGAAGTATGTCCCCGTTAAGCAAAAGAAGAGAGGAATGGACCTGGAGAGGTCCGCTGCTCTTAGAGAGGAGGTGGACAAACTCAAAGCCAATGGGTTCATCCGCGATGCCCTCTACCCTGAATGGGTATCAAACCCCGTGATGGTGAAAAAGGCGAACGGGAAATGGAGAACTTGCATAGATTATTACGATTTGAACAAAGCATGCCCCAAGGACAGTTTCCCATTACCTAGGATTGATCAGTTGGTCGACTCCACTGCAGGACACGAGTTGTTGTCATTCATGGATGCGTACTCGGGATACAATCAGATCCCGATGCATATTCCGGACCAGGAACACACCAGTTTTGTCGCAGACGTTGGGCTATATTGCTATGTAGTAATGCCTTTTGGATTGAAAAACGCAGGAGCGACCTATCAGCGTTTGGTGAATCGAATGTTCAAAGACCAGATTGGTAGAACGATGGAAGTCTATGTGGATGACATGCTCGTGAAGTCACGACAGTCAAACGACCACATTCGAGACTTAGCAGAGATGTTCGGTATACTCAGATATTATGGGATGAAGATCAACCCTCTGAAGTGTTCCTTCGGCGTTGCGTCGGGGAAGTTTTTGGGATTCATTGTTAATGCCAGGGGAATTGAAGCTAACCCGGAAAAGATTCAAGCTATTCGAGATGTGCAAGTGCCCAGAACTATAAAACAGGTACAAAGCTTGAATGGCAAGGTGGCTGCGCTGAGTCGATTTATATCCAGAGCCACAGACAAGTGCATTCCCTTCTTCGATATAATAAAGAAAGGAAAGAGGAATTTCGAATGGACATCCAACTGTGAAGAAGCGTTCCGAGATCTGGTGAGGCATTTGGAGAGTCCTCCAGTGCTGTCGAAACCAGTAGACCACGAGGTGCTATACGTATACTTGGTCGTATCCCCACATGCTATAAGTGCGGCTTTGGTCCGCGAGGAGGACCGAGTTCAAAAGCCGGTGTATTACGTTAGTAAACGTTTAACGGGGGCAGAGAGAAATTATCCTAAAATTGAGAAATTAGCCTATTGCTTGGTGATTGCATCACGCAAGCTGCGTCCATAATTTCAAGCGCACTCAGTCGGTATTTATACCGATCAGCCCTTGCGATAGGTACTCCAACAACCAGAAACTTCTGGAAGGATGTTAAAATGGAATATCGAATTGAGTCAGTTCGATATTACCTACCTGCCGCTAAGGGCCATACAAGGGCAAGCATTAGCAGATTTCATCATTGAGTTTACTGTACCAGACGAACCAGATGGTCAAATTGTCATTCCTCCCATTCAATGGAAATTGTACACCGATGGGGCGTCAAACGACCGTTGCTCCAGGGCTGGTGTAGTCCTTGTGACTCCAGAAAATCGATCAATTTGTTATGCTTTGAAGCTCAATTTCCCGGCTACGAATAATGAAGCAGAATATGAAGCATTGATTGCTGGCTTAATGCTCGTCGGAGAACTCGAGGTAAAATCAGTTGAAATCTTTTGTGACTCGCAGCTGGTGGTGTACCAAGTGCATGTCCCGCGTGAACAGAACAAGGAAGCCGACTCGTTGGCCAAATTCGCAAGCACTGGCGATGCACGACAAATGGGATTAATTCCCATCGAAACCTTGCACGCTCCAAGCATAGATGTGATGGAAGTCGATTTTGCATTGGAAACGGAAATCGAGGAGGATTCGTGGATGAACCCATTCAAACAATACCTGCTAAATGGGACTTTGCCCGAAAGTAGAAGCGAAAGACGATAGGTCATTCGCAAAGCCGCGCGATATGTGATGCAAGGAAGAGTAATGTATCGGAGAGGATTCTCGGTCCCTTTACTACGGTGCATTGCCCGTGATGAGACAAAGCGGGTCTTGGAGGAGGTTCACGAAGGAGAATGTGGCGACCATACTGGGGGCAGACACTAGCAAAAAAGATCCTCCGCTATGGATACTATTGGCCAACTGTGAATGGGATGCCGCAGACTATGTAAGAAAGTGTGACAAGTGTCAAAGATATGCAAAAATCCCGAGAGCTCCACCGACGAAACTCACGCAATTGGTTAGTCCATGACCGTTTGCAGTCTGGGGAATCGACATAATCGGTTCCTTGCCTATATCCAAAGGTGGTGCAAAATACACCATAGTTGCGTTCAACTACTTCACGAAATGGGCCGAGGCAGAGCCCATGGCCACAATCACCTCCAAGAAGGTCATTAATTTCGTTTTACGAAACATTATATGCCGCTTTGGCCTCCCGCGAACCATCATTACGGACAACGGAACTCAGTTTGAAAGTAGAGAATTCAAAGATTTCTGTTTAAAGTACGGCATTGAGAAAAAGTTCGCCGCCGTTGCTCATCCGAAGGCTAACGGACAAGTCGAGGCCATGAACAAAATAATCAAGTCCATATTGAAGAAGCGTTTGGAAAAGGCTGGAGGCAAGTGGGTAGATGAACTCCCAATAGCACTATGGGCTTATAGAACAACCCATAAGTCTACGACTGGCCACACTCCATTCGCATTGGCATACGGCTCGGAAGTTGTTATACCCATGGAGCTTGAAGTTCCATCGCATCGAGTGACATATTATGATCCTAAGACGAATCAGGATCTCTTGTTGGAATCACTGGACTGCATCGATGTAAAACGTGAAGAAGCTGAATTAAGGGCGGCAGCGTATAGGCACCGAGTCAAGCGATATTACGACGACAAAGTCCGCCCAAGAATCTTTGATGTGGGTGATCTCGTTTTGAAACGAGTTTTACCGGTACCATCGCGTATGAATCCCAACTGGGAAGGTCCGTATGTCGTTGAACGGAAGCTTGG
Organism: Allium fistulosum; assembly: GCA_030737815.1. Taxonomy (NCBI): domain Eukaryota; kingdom Viridiplantae; phylum Streptophyta; class Magnoliopsida; order Asparagales; family Amaryllidaceae; genus Allium; species Allium fistulosum. The sequence continues at coordinate 74,429,471 of CM060908.1, read as the reverse complement.
AGAAGGAACTTTCAAGCTAGCGACCGTTGATGGCGTGACACTCCCCCGAGCGTGTAACAGTGAACATTTGCGACGTTATTATATTTAGCCTATTTCTTTTTCGTTTTAGGTGAAATTGTTTCCCGTATGTTTATATTCCATTAATTCTTAGTTTCCTTTTTAGCATGTAATCGGAAGATTTAGTTTGTTTTCATTAATAAAGGCTTGAAGCCATCCTTTCTATGAATTATTGATGTTTCTGAACCTTATAGTCCGGTGATAAACAACTGAAGTTGCATTATTCTACCTGACGTACGAACTCGCATAAACGACTCGAATCTCCGAGTCCCCTGAATGCGAACCGGAGTACTCTAAGTCCCCAGAGCGCGGACTAGAGTATAAACGACTCGAATCTCCGAGTCCCCAGAATGCGGACCGGAGTACTCTAAGTCCCCGGAGCGCGGACTAGAGTATATACGACTTGAATCTCCGAGTCCCCTGAATGTGGACCAGAGTACTCTAAGTCCCCGGAGCGCAGACTAGAGTATAAACGACCTGAATCTCCGAGTCCCCTGAATGCAGACCGGAGTACTCTAAGTCCCCGGAGCGCGGACTAGAGTATAATCGACCTGAATCTCCGAGTCCCCTGAATGCGGACCGGAGTACTCTAAGTCCCCGGAGCGCGGACTAGAGTATAAACGACCTGAATCTCAGAGTCCCCTGAATGCGGACCGGTGTACTCTAAGTCCCCGGAGCGTGGACTAGAGTATAAATGACTTGAATCTCCGAGTCCCCTGAATGCGGACCGGAGTGCTTTAAGTCCCCGGAGCGCGGACTAGAGTATAAACGACTTGAATCTCTGAGTCCCCTGAATGCGGACCAGAGTACTCTAAGTTCCCGGAGCGTGGACTAGAGTATAAAAGACTTGAATCTCCGAGTCTTCTGAATGCGGACCGGAGTGCTCTAAGTCCCCAGAGCGCGGACTGGAGTATAAACGACTTGAATCTCCGAGTCCCCTGAATGCGGACCGGATTACTCTAAGTCCCCGGAGCGCGGATTAAAAAATATTCTAAGTACCAAAAAGTGAAATAAGAGATGTACAATTCCAAAGAATGTCCGAACAATGTAAGAATGGATTGGGAATTTATGTAACTCATAAGAACTTGAGTTTCAACCACAGTTATACAGAAAGCTAAAAAGCAGAAATCGTTCAAATGACAAAGAAACTAAACTTTATTCAATAATCCAAAATCGGGTTATACAACCACTCCTCCAAAACTTGGAGTCAAAAGTCTATCTACATAAACTACGAAAACAAAAAAGTAAAAGTAGTTACATGACCTAAGCAAACCTCGTTGAACGAGTATAGTGGCTACTTCTTCAACTTCTTTAGTTTCTTGTCCTCTTTTGCTTTCTCGGATGACTCCTCTCCCTCACGCTTCCTCTTGGACTTTTTGCTCGCCAAAGAAGCGGATTCAGGGGTGGGAGAAGGAACATCCAGTGGTTTGGATTTGCCGGGAAGAATGACTTTTCAGAGGCCTGTTCAGCGGGTCGTTAAGTTCTATTACTTGAGACTCGACCTTGATCTCAACCTTCTTCTTCTCTTCCGCGAGTCACTCCTTCATACTCACCTTCGAAGTGTGTTCTGAGGCGCCCGTGATTTCAATTTCATAACTCCCTTCAACAGGAGATGAAGTGTCAGACTTATCATCATCTAGCGCCCCGATCACTTGAGCATCAGGACCGGGGGTCACTCCCGCGTAAGTAGCATCGCTTGTTTTCCCTGTCTCCTCCTTAGCATCATCGCTCCTCGAAGTTGGTTCAGGATCAGAGCGGCCTGCATAAAAACATAACGAACGAACATTAGAACCAATAACCGCTCGCAGAAAGCGACAAACCTTTGAAATTCTAGAAGAAGAGTTTTATACCGGTTTCTTGCTGGCTTTCAGTTGTGCGTGGAGTTTCACCCTCTAGAATGGGAGATAGCACGTGAATGCCGAGACCGGGGTCTTCCGGATCATAGCCGGCGTGCTGCTCGAACGGGTCAAGTGCTGGCCGATCGGCTGATTGAATAGAAGGAGGAGCTGCAGCCTCAGTTCCAGATGGACCAGCTTTGTCATCTTTCTCCTTTAATGGAGGAGAGCCTTTACCAAAGAGAGCCATAGCTGCAGACAAGTCTGATGGCTCATTCCCCCTGAGAAACTCTTTCACTAAAGCCTCCTCGTCAACCTCCTCGGTGCCCGACTCCACCTTTCTAATCCGTATTAAAGTATCCCAAGCCTCGCCTAAAGATTCAAGGTAGCCCTCGCCTAAGAAAGTCAAGTCCCGGTGCATGAGGATAAGGGCATTGTATTCGGCTATCAGTGGGTCGAACATACACTTGATCCCTTCTCTGCCGACCTCTACAGCCGCTTCAAGGCGGGAGTCAATCTCCGCGGAAGCTATTCTCTTGCCCTCCTCGCGGGCTTCATCCTTCATTGTCCCAACCTTAGAAAGCTCATCGTCGAGCTTTGCCTTTAAGAGATGTGTATCGACAATCTCGTTACAGTACCGTTGAGACTCCTCTTGAGCCGATATCTTCTCTTCCCTCTCTTTAGAGAGTAGCTCCTTCAACTCTTTGACCTATAGGGAGAGTGCATCCCTTTCTTTTTGAATAGAATCTTTTTCTAAAGCTAGGGCCCCACTGCGTTGGATTGCGACGTCAAGTTCCTTCTTATGAGTCGTCTCTAAACGAGCGACGGCCTCCGCAGTCTCCATAGCACTCTGTTCTGCAGCTTCAAGTTTGGATTTGTACGAAGCGAGCTCTTCGTCCTGATTTTTGATGATGTCTTTATCAAAGATAGCTTCGAGCTTCAAGCGGTCGATCTCTTGTTGACGCTCAACGGATATTTCCGAGACTTTTTCGACTAAATGAACAAACGCGTCATGTTGAACATAGACGTCGTTGTTGCAAGCGATGGCACTCTGCTTGACATGCCCCGGAATGTGGTGAATAGCTGGGAGGAACTTCAGACCGTCAAAGCAGATTTTGGGGAATTTAGCTTTAAGCTCAGCCAGCTTCTCCGATATTGTTGGGTCTGCCGCAGAAACAGGGGGAGGAGGTTTTGAAAGTTCTGTTCTCTTGCGATGCTCCCGAGATTCTCGTGTGCTTGATGAACCGGAATGTTGATCTCGAGAAACATCGAGTTGAGACCCCCTCTGTGAAGATTTTTCTCTGTCTGGTTCTGTTGGAGGAGGAAGATCGCGAGAGTATGAAGACTGGGAATGTGATTTCTTTCGATAAGTCGACTCTCGGGGACGGTTGTCTCGATCTCCGTAATCGTCCCTGTCTCGGCGCTTGCTGGTGCCCGAGCCCCGGCCAGAATGATGAAAGATGGATGAGCCGTGGAGACGATCAAATCCGTGGGAGCATCCCATGTCACCTGCATAAAATGAGAATAACGACGAGTTAGAAAAGATCAGGGTGATGGCCAAGATTGAAGTGCATGGTGAAGTGCACGTGTCCGTGTGTGTCCTAGTGTTTCCCCCCGACGGACCAGTTTCTTTACTAATCAGAGTTTTATCTCCCTGGACTTGGGCTTGAACTCCCGTACTGCCTCTAGCGGGCGAATGAAGCTTGATGGCCTCTGGATCGTCGAAACCGTAGTTGAGTAAATTGTCAGGAATGGTAAGGATCGACAAGCCCTTCAGAGAACTTTCTAAGTGTTCCGAGGAAGTTTCTTTTTCCGTTGGAATAAGGGTAACTTTAGAAGTTCCACCCACAGTTTTCTTCCTCGGCCTGCACGTCAGTTTCTTCTCTCTCTTCGAAGGGGAAGACGACGTCTCTATGTCATGAACTTCAACTGTCGGTCCCAGAGACGGACTAATATTCTCACCCTGTACTTCGGGCATCTCAGTCTCCTTAATTTCCCCCTCTTCCAGTGCATCAGGAGCATTACATGCTGAAGACTCAGCTTGTCTTTTCCCTTTACCAGAGCCAGGCCTGGGAATGGTGACGCCTTGAGGAAGGCTTATCCGACGGCCTTCTGCCAACAGTCCGAGCCTTGTAAGTGACTCATTCGAAATGAGAGTTCTAATGTCCCGTTCTTCGGTAGGAAGGGCTCGAATGGCTTCGACGGCATCAGAATATCCGCGGCCGTCAGGACATGGGCTAATACCTGAAAAGATGGGTAAAGTTTAGAAAAGGTACGGCTTCGACAAAACATGAGTAACAGTCTAAGAAAAAGGCTTACTTCCTTCAACCCATCTACTCGCAAAGCCGGGAGGACAACGCACATAAAACCATTTCTGTTTATACAAGGCGAATTTGGTCCACGCCCCAGTTAAGATTTGACATTTGTTATGCGGCTCGAGAAACATGAATGATGGGCTATCCTTCCGCTTCTTGATGCAATATATGTATCGGATATCGCCCGGAGTTGGAAGCCTAGAGAAGACATTCATGAAGAGGATGCAAGTACCGTAGAGGAATGCATGGCCGTTCGGGTGCAGTTGCGATGGGGCAATGTCAATGTATTGCAGCACATCCCGAAGAAACAAGTTGAACAGTGGCACACTGCCAACCCAGCACATGAATTTATTTATTACAAGCTGTGTATCCGGCTGGGGGCAAGTGTGGACGATCATGCCTCGATGGAACTAGCACGTCATCAAAGGGGATTCCATGGATAGAGCATATCCAACAGAGTGTACTTTCATTGATCTTTGAAGCATGTGAATCGACAGGGTTGTCCAAGAGAATTGCTGCCTCCAGAGCATCGGGAGCTAAGTCATGTGCAGGGGAAGTTGATGGGTTTGAAGTATCTGCGACTTCTCGTCGGGAGGACGGCCCAGGCCTGTCTGAAATCGTGGCAGAGCTAGATTTCCTAGACATCGCTGATAAAGATTGAATCTAGCAAAGTACCTGTTCGAACTATACTTAAAAAATAATCGACGTTAGACTTAACAATACGAATATTCCCCCCGTGTAGTGTGTGAACTAGTGCGATCATTCAGGTGTAAACGCTGAGAAATTATAAGTCAAAGAATTGATGGTATAAAGTTGAGCTTTGAACTGTCGTCTTCGAAGACCGTCATCGCTGACCGTCTCCGAAAGCCAGCATTGCAATGTTTTCAATTTTGAACTCGGACATTGGCACTGCGTGTTAAAAGCTTTAATCTGTTTTTATTGGTTTAAGTTCAGGCTTGTGATTATTGAAACTAGGAAGTTATCAGTCCATATTAGTTCGGCTTAAATTCTGTTCGGTTTAAGTTCTGTTCGGCTTAAGTTCTGCTCGGCTTAAGTTCTGTTCGGCTTAAGTTCTGTTCGGCTTAAATTCTATTCGGCTTAAATTCTGTTCGGCTTAAATTCTGTTCGGCCATCGTTCTGATCGGCCAGAATTCTATTCGACTTCCCTTCTGTTCGGCTTGAAAACGAGTGCACGCGGCAAATCATGCCTAGCCGATTCGATCGGTCTTCTGCCCTTAACATCACTTCTCTTCTTTTCCTCCATCTCTCCCGACCGGCATGACCAAGTCTTTCGGCAAGCCATGTCAAACCACGGTCATGCCGATCCACTTCACTAGGCCTTACCTCCAATTCCGTGCACCCTTATACTCGCGTGGCTTTAAAGATCGTGCCGAGCCACATCAGTTCATCACCAACACGCCTCTTACTTCCTTTAATCTACGGGGAGTTTACGAGTTCGAGTTTTGTGTTAAACTTCCTAATTCGAGAAAACGATTGAAAGGTTCTTACCGAAGAAAACAGCAGGAGCTTAGGGATCTGTGGACTTAAGATTGAAAGATTGTTCGAGCTTAACTTGGAAAGGGCTTGTCGGATTCGAAGTGAGAAGGAAAGATCGTAAGAGGTGAATAAAACTTAAGGGAGGTAAGTTATGTATTCTTGGAGAGTCGCAGAGGTAAAAAGTGAAAAAGAGAAGAAGAAGGAGAATGCCAGCCTTTATAGGAAAGGAGAGGAAGTCGAAGAGGCAATAACCGGTAGAATCGGTCAAAACGACATTGTTCGGCATCGGCTGTGTCGTTCGGCATCCAAGGCGCTCAGCTTCGGCTATGTTGTTCCGTATTTGCATATCGTTTGGCACACATCGCCTCACCTGGAATGTGAGAGAAGATACTACCGTGAAGACTAAACCATGGCTTGAAGTAAGGCACGATGGATTCATGACTCAAAGCACATCACGTTTAACCACATGATGCACTTTGGGGGGCAAGTGTTACCTGAAGATTTGACCAGGCAACTAGGCAATCGGCACTTACATATCGTTCGGCATTAAGAGTCGTTCAATATTGTATATCGTTCGGCACCAGACCCTGTTCGACATTCGAGAATGTTTGGCACTCAGAGAGCGTCCGGTATTCAGGAACGTTCGGCATTCGAGAGTGTTCGGCATACATGGTTCGTTCGGCATTCGAAAGTGTTCGGCGTATGTAAAGCATTCGGCATACATGGACCGTTCGGCATGGCAGAGTCGTTCGGCACTCCATACTGCTCGGCGTCCACACCTCGTTCGGCACTCAATCTCGTTCGGCATAAATCACGGTCGGCATTCGAGGGTGTTCGGCATACATGGACCGTTCAGCATGGCAGAGTCGTTCGGCACTCTATACTGCTCGGCGTCCACACCTCGTTCGGCACTCAATCTCGTTCGGCATAAATCACGGTCGGCATTCGAGATCGTTCGGCATCCAGAGGTGTTCGGCATTCAACATTCATCCAATCTCATCCGGCTTCGACTATTGCTCGGCCGGCACTCTCCACTCAGCGCATCACTTCGTTCGACATGACGATATCGTTCGGCATGACGATATCGTTCGGCATCACTTCGTTCGGCATAAATGGTTCGGCACACAGAGCTCACTCTTTCTGGGCCGAGGTATTTAGCTGCCAGGCCCACAAAGGAAGTCCAACCCATCTTTGTCTATAAATAGAGAGGCGGGGGCACAGTGAAAGAGACCTTTTTTCGAGAACACTGGGGAGACTCTACCGCTTTCAAGACTCATTCTCTTTACTTAGCAATTGTATTCAAGTAGTTGGTGTACGGATTGTATCTGTAATCAATTATCAAGTAAAGCAATAAAGATTAACTTCAAAGTGGACGTAGGCAGTTACGCCGAACCACTATAAATCCGGTGTTCTCGTCTTTGCATTCAATTTAGCATATTGCTCATTGTTTAAACTTACTTTCATCATTTATCTCTCTACACAATCTTTCTCAACGAGGTTAGTGACCAATTTTGGTGCTAACAGGCACATACTTGGACCTGCCTTCCTTTTAGATATTATGTGGTTGCTGACTTTGGTTACCCGTATACTTCTCATTTTTCTAGGAAAGATGAAACAAATACGCAGGTGGGGGTTTCAGATCCACTAGTTTACACTTAAAACCAGAAAAGATAAGAAAAAGAAAAAATAAAAGAAAACAAACACCTACATCATAAATTTGAACTTACAAATTTTATATCAAAATGTTATAAATGATATAATAACTATTTGTATTGGAGTTTCAAAGGCATCATATCAGAAACATCAAATTATTACAGAAAATTATAAACTTGCAGATTGAAAAATGTTTCAAACGATCTCAAAATTGAAAAAAAAATAACGATATTTTTAAAAATCCTTAACCTTTCGAATTATACTATTGATTAGAATATCTTATATGTTGTTTAGTAATAACATAGAATTGTACCTCATAGGTAAAGTTCTTGTTACTCAGCTAACGATGTTGAAGATAACTTCAAGCAAGAAGTACGCTGGTGAGTTATTGGCATATGGTAGTGTTGGTAACTTATTTTTTCTCACTGAAGGGAGGGATTTTGCTACGAAACTTACACACAAAGTTAATACATATGCCTAAGTAATGATATAACAAAAGGAGTATTTTCTATTGATTGAATAGTGCAATTGATTTTGTGATATGATTCTGAGTCCTTACTAAGCCTGAGATTAAAGAGGAGCAAAAATGAAAGAATAAAAAAAGAATAAATATTTTATTCCTAATAAAAAAGAAGAAACTATCAATTAGGTTTAAAATTTGTAGTAAAAAAATAGAATTTAAGGGGAAGTCAAATAGACTTTGTGTTACACCTGAATATATTAAAGCTTGTTAAATGTGAAGAATTAGAGGGTTAAATTTGAAAATATACACATTAATCAAGGAGAATTAAGTATTTTAATTCTAAAATTATGAGAGAGAAAATGTAGGAGAGATCCATCGTTTATGTATATAGTATAAGATGCACTCATTTTGCTCTTTCCATTATCTACATGTGCATGTTAAAAATGTCATTTACTACTAAAAAAAGACATGCTTGTGTACAAGATAAAAGTGATTAAGATGTCTAGAAACATGCGCATGCTTGTTTCACATGTATAAATTGCCTAGAATATCAACATTATTTGTAATTTTGGTTTCTAAGTCCAATAGAAGTTTCTTTATAGTGTAACAATTTTAAGGATATTTTCTATTTCTAATGGAAGTTGGATCCAATTTGAATAAAAAGGGAGCAAGAGATAAGTATTTCAGTGCTACTATTGAATAAAGACATTATGACCTCGATAAAGAGTAGTTGTAAGCAGATAGTTATAGAATCTCATTTTGAAAATAGAATTAACCCACTGATGCATTTTTTATTAATGAGTTTAAATTCTTGTTTTTGGATAAAAAGATATCTCTTAGGATAGAAGCTAACTTTGAATTTACAAAAGAATAAACAAATATGGGGTAATGAAAAATTATATAGGTAAAAGCTCTTGTTACTAAGCGAACGATGTTGAAGATAACTTCAAGCAAGTAGTATGCTAATAACCTCAGCGAACGATGTTGAAAAAGACCTCTCCCAACCAGAACCAAATGGAGAAATTATTTTTTTCAAACCCTCTAAAATTCCAGTGGCTACAACTTTCGTGTTTACAACTTCTTCCAATTTTGGTCTTAGTGATGTCAAAATCTCCATTCTTTGCAGCACATTCTCGGGCCTAGATTTTAAGGCCGAGAATAAGTATTTTTTTCTCGGAATTAAGTATTTTTTTCTTAAATAGTAGAGAAAAGAATTTGCAACAACCTTACAGTTGACAATTTTCCAAATTTTGAGTGCAACATAATCAAAAAACCGAGAGAATATGACTCATTTTTGGGTCCAAATATTGTGAACTAAAAACGTCTCCTTTTTCCAATGGCCGAGCTTTTTGACCCTAGACCCTTGTGCCGTGAGCTATGGTAGTGGAGGAAGGATGGCCGAGAGCTAGGAAAGTGGTGGAGTTGTTTTTGTGATGATTTAGTGAAGTGTCGATTCGTTTGAAGGTTGATTGGAAGAATTGGACTTGGAAATGGGTGAGATAACTCCATTTATACTATTACATATATTTGATGATATAATATTGTTTGATATGCTTGGTTGTGATGATTGTTAATCATGTTTAGTAGTTTGATATGACTGTTTGATTTCATTAACAAGTCACGTTAAATACACGTCGAAAATCACAAAGGAATCACTTTCCTTTTATTAATGTAATGGTATATATGATATGTTAAACCTCTTGAAAATGGTTTAAAATGATTTAATAATGTTTTATAAATACTAAAAACAAATTTGGTGAAATTTGACTAAGAAATGAAAAACAAGCCAAAACTAGGCACGTCGCGTAACGGTATTTCGCGATTTCGCGAAGTAAAATTTAAATGAGTATATAAGTGGAATATAGCTTGGAATTTTTTGTAATAAGAATTTTCCAAATTATTACATCCATAGTTTTCAAACAAAAGAAAATTATCAAGATTTCTATTAGTAGACTTTGAGATATAAGTAAAACAAGTTTTTAAAATAATCGTGGTTTTGCAGTTCGGAATCCAAAAAGGGATTTCTTTAAATTTAATATTTTTAGATGTTTTAAAAATATGGAAAAATCTTTATTAATATTTTAAAATATTTTAAAAGAGGTTATATAAATAAATTTTCAAATAACAGAAAAGTCGTTTTGATCAATATAACTTTAAAAATACTATCCGCAGCACTATTTGCAGCGGTTTTAAATAACAATTATAATATGGTTTTAACTTAACAATTCTTTTCCAAATCTTTTACAAATGTTTTTAAATGAATAATTAAATGTTTTAAAGATAATTTAAAGATTTTATAAATTATTTAAAAGAGTTTAAATATATGAATTGAAGAAATATTGTTATAAGCAAATGTTTTAATCTTGGCTCTAATAAGCCGACGAGTACATCTGATTTTTCTATTCGTGAGATATGGGTGAGGTGCTTAAACTAAGGAGATGTTCAGGAACAACCAATGTCCTGGCTCACCTGGCCTCCCCTAAGCGAGGGATGGATAAGGTCAAAATGTCGAAAATGAGTTAAGTATAAAAGATTAAATTTTCCAAATTTTAAAAATAAATTGGATTTACCATCTTAGATAACATGGTTGCAACTTATTAAAATGTTACGTTTTGAAAATGAAAAATCTTTGTTAAGATTTAAGTAAAATGATTTAATATTATTCCAAGTTTTAAAAAGGATCCAAAGAATCTAATAAAGAGGGGTTTAATGATTTTGTATATACCAACAAGATTGTTTTGAAGATATGTATATCTCTCGAAGATATTTTTCGATAGAAAGAAATGAATAAATCAAATGATAATAACATACTTATAAAACATCTTTTTATCGATAACTGATTTGGAGGAACCAGGATCGAATTTGGGTAATCCTTATTCGGAAACCATTTCGAACCAATTTACGTATTTGAAAGTAAAGAAAATATATTGAAGAGATTTGAAGGCGAGGATCTTCATAACGGAAGGACTGCTTGTTGATAATTTTGGAAGGGCCCCCAAAATAAATAAATAACATGGTCCCTTCGTTCCGAAATCTTCGTATGCAAGGACTAACTCGCTACTAATCCAAAGGGTAATGCCCAACAGGATGTGGTAGGAGAGTGCCTTCGGTTTGTCCTGTCCCTAGACAACTTGTATGGACGAATGTCTGACATTGCATTTCTAGATCATATTGATTGATATCTACGAATGTATCGTCTGTTTGGTGGTGGAGAAGGCAACTTCTCTTAGCTTAACACTCTTTCCTGAAATGTACGAGCTCAGGAGTTATACGTTTGTAGAAATCTTATGTGATTAATAAATGGAAAAGTGGCATTCAAAGTGAAATATGTGCTATATGGAAGGTAATCGTTACCGCAAAGCCTCACATCCACGAATAGTGAAACAGAGGATGCTTTAAGACTAAGTAGCTCGCTACCATTAGGGTATGAAATCACCTTCTAGATCTAAAAATCTGTACCCGCTATAACATTGGGTTTAAATTATGTGGTGTATGCTATGAGATGTCTCAGATATGTCGGTAACGGCCCGGTGGTGTAATACTCATGGCTATTCGTGTAGTTTTCGGATAGGCCGGTCTTAATTTGAATGAGGACCAACATAGGGGACTCGGGTGCATTCCTCTAGAAATGCACTATACAGAAGGTAGTCCCTTAACTCGTTGTTCATTTGAAACTCCAATCTCCAATAAGTTCCTTCGGTTTTGTTTGTAGAACCTTAAATGGTTAGGTCCGAAATTTAATAGGGTAACAATTTCGGCTATGATTAATATGTATTTGTATCTAAACACTATTATAATATCAAAGAATTTGATAAAAATGTTTTAATTTATCGTAATTTAAAAACCGTCCTTGTTTATGTGTGGCGTGGTCTTATGAGATACTTTTATTTTCAAAGGGTTTTTGAATACAACCAAGTTAATCAAATTTGGAAAATCTAGACATGAAGATTTAGCCTAAGTATGTAATTAGAGAATTTCATATTTGTTTGTTGCATCGTAGCCTCCATGAGTCCTATTTGTGGTAGGAGAACTATATTGGCTTGATCATGTATCTAATTGGGTACCCAATTAGATAGAGGTACGTAGGTAGTCACAAGTGGTAGTGATGCAGCCCCAAAAATAATATAACCATTTCCTACTTATGTGTTATTGGTTGTTATTTGTCTGATGTTCACATACCTTTCTTGCTTATTATTTTATTATGCATTGACATGTTTACTGAGTTCGCAGGTAAGGACATGGCTGCCTCTCTCATCGGAGTGCGCAGCGGTAAATTTGTAGACATTGGTATTTGGTATAAAACACACCTTGTAGAATTAATAAATATTACTCTAATAAGTTGTTAAACTGAATTTGTATCATATACATTTAGCAGTGTTAAATATTTATCAAATGATATTAGGTATTAAATAGGTAGTTTTCATTTGTAGTTGAAATCAGATGGGTTTTCGGTGATTTTAACAAGTTCGAAAGCCCAGTTCATTGCAAGTGGTATCAGAGCATAGGTTAAGTGCCTATGAAAAATTTGTCTAGATTCGTAAATCAACCTAGGAATTTTTAAATGAAACTACCTTAATTTGATAAATAAAATGAATAGGATAAGGCATCGTACCTCCGACCGGGGTTATGGGTGATATAATTTTTTTGGTGTGCTTAGCTTTTGTTGATTGTTTGGTTGTTTGATTTTTGCTCGGCCAGTTTATAAGCAATTAATTTCCTTTAGCATGGTTGGGTAGAAATCAATTGTAGGCTAAATGCTTTGGGATTTAATTCACGTTTAGACAATAAGATATTTAACGATAATATTAATTCACTTCGATCTAATTAAGTAGGAACACCTCGTGAAATTAGTTTCACAATCTGACTATGTGGTGTTCGATAAATAACATTGGTTTAAGGAATTCATTTAAGATAAATAAATTTATGAATGTATTTTATATAAGTAATTAAATAAATTAGATTTATAAAATGTGTTTTATAAAGGAATTTTTGAAAATCTAAATCCTGGTATTTTAAAAAGAATATAAAGATTAACCGGTTCGAGTGGCTCGAAAGTAACTAAAAATGGGTAGGAGTTGTGTTCGAATGGCAAACGCTTCTCTTAAGTATTAGCCATCTTGTTAAGGAAATATGTGATACTATTGGTAGTACCCTGCTCCTTGGTATTATTTTAGAGTTACTCTATCTATAAAATTTTCTAAAGCTAAAAGGATAATTTTTAATCATTAATTAATGGGTAAATTTTGGATATAAAGGTTAGTTAAAATGGAATATAATATAATAAGAGAAGTTTTTCGTAAAATTGGAAATTAGAAGATAAATTACCTTTTAAATTTAAATGGCTTCTTTTGGAAAATAGATAGAAATATTTTGTAAATAAATAAACATTTCGATGTGATAAATTTATAAACAATGTTTTATAAATAAAGGGATATATTCATAAATCGCATTTTTATAAATAAAGTAATAAGTGTTATAAAGAAGATTTTATAACAGAGAAGACTTTTTAGTGAAACTTAATAAATGAAAAGTTTTTATAAAGATTTTGGGAAGTTAATAAGTACATATGTTGTACGTAGATCATATCATCAAACGATTCTAATCTAAGATTTGATTACGAAACTTTGAGGTGTTTTCACCGATTCGAAAAAGGATTTATCACTCGATTCTTGACAATGAACATTGATGAGGGTTTATGGTTGAGTACTTATGTTTTGTATCATAGTTGAGAGCTATTTAAGGAAAACGAAGTTTTCTGATCAAAGAGCCTGATCAGAATTCGCACTAGAGAATCGGGTTATCGATGCTAATTCGGAAGTAAAAGTCGTAAATTCGAACAATAGATCGAATTAAACATGGCATATCATTGATCTATATACATCGTACAGGTATTAGTTTAAAAATACATATTTTGGGCAATCACGTAAATTTATCACTTTGAAAATTATATTTATTTTAAAAAATATTCAAATAAAAGGTTGATAATACAAATAATCTTGTTTTGAGTGATAATAAATAATAATAATAGTTTTAAAATGATAATAATTCATTTTTTTAAAGTGATAATAAATCATTTATAATGGTTTTATAAAGATATATCATTAACTTGAAAATATAAGGAAAATCAATATCGGTTTATCGATATAAAAACGCTTTTGAAAACAATTATTCAATATTGATTTATATGATTTTATAATTCAAATAGGATCTTTTTAATTAATTAATAATAATAAGAAATTAGTTTTCAAACTTCGTTTACAATTTTTTTCTTGGGAAAAATGTGTGATCCTCTAAAATAGAGGAGAGCACACATGAAACTATATATTACTTTGTTTACAAATATATATATATATATATATATTAACCAAGAAATAAAAATGTGATCGGAAATTGAAATTGAGATTTGTAACAATTCAACGTGTAGAAGTTGTGCAATGTTGCGGATTAAATGTAAAATACATATGTACACATCCATGTACACATCAATGGACATGTACACATGCACATGAACACACATATATATACATATATACTAATTATATACAAAATCAAAAATATATATAAGATATTTTAATAACTCCTTAACACTTTAGCAACCATAAGTCAACACTACACATCAAAGTACAACCATCATAACATGCACAAGGGAGGGGTCACATCAGCCGTGCCTAAGTGGTGGTGGAGGAATCACTTCAGCCGAGCTAGGTGATGTAGGGAGGTATTGGAAGTAATGATGGTTAGTGATGGTGGATGATGTAAGGAGGAGATATTTTCTACCTCTCCACTTGCCTATAGATACCCACCTCCTTAGCTCTTTTTCCATCTTACGTAACTTCTCTAAACCAGAATCAAATGGATAAATTCTTTCTTCAAAACCTCTAAAATTTCAATGGCTGCTGACAGCCAGAACAATCAATCAACAACAAGTTGTTAGCACTTGACCTTTAACTACAACTAAATATTTATACAACTGGAAATTAATCAAGGGTCACATCTCTTGATGAAAGGACAATAACTATTCAGTAAATCGGAAAAAACCTTTTCAGAATGAAGGTTGCAGCTTTTCAAAGCATGCCATGTTCACACAGGACGTACTTTGGTGGGTAAATGTTATCCCTCCTTTTGGCAAGGCCGTAATACCAAGGACTTGACTAGAGAATGAAGACAGTCCGCTCCGGAATTCGGTTATCTGCAGATTCACGATGGATACAGGCAAACTTGGTCCGAGTCCGGATCGAGCCACAATTAGCATGATATAACAAGCAGCGCTATGCAAGGCAACATTCCAAATTTCAAGTCAATCAGAGTTTGTATGCTCAAGTTATGAAACGATCAAGATCCATGTGAAACATGCCCATTTCGTATCCATCCATCCGTATCCATCATTTCGTATCCATCGGCATCGACACGAAATGAGAATAACACCATCACTTGGCATCCATCATTCATATCCATAAGGTTCAAACCTATATCGATGGACTTCAGCACTTCCCGGATCAATCACACTTCACTTGACCAGCAGTCATACATTTCGTATCGATCACTTATCTAATCGATACGAAGGGCAGGATGGACGATCGATACGAAGACAGAGGCAAATCATCGATACGAGAAGCAAGGTATAGGACGGATACCAAAGAAGTGGTCAACCCAAAAGAAGCGGTCATACCACTTTACTCGGAATTCTGGCATGTTTCTGGCACCTATCACATCTCTTAGCATAATCTGATGCGTCTCGGTTTATGGTTGGCTAGTAATACCCGTACCTGAGTATCTTCTTTGCAAGGACTTGCCCCTAGTGTGATCTCCTCACTCTCCTTCATGCACTTCCTGCAGCACTCGCTTGATTTCATCGTGGACGATACACCAGAGTAAAGGAATAGAAAATCCCCTTCTATACAAGACTCTATCTTAGATAACAAACCATGAAGCCTTTCAGAGAACCTGTCTTTTCTCACTCCTGCGCTCGGGTAACGTTCTGTGTTTAAGATAGTTTCTGATTGGAGTCATCCATGACTCCCTCTCGGGTGTTGCCTCATGAACCCAGTCTGTCTCTACCTGATCAATACTTGGAGCAGTAAGTGTCTCCACGTGGACGAGTCCCATCCACTATGCTTTGCCAGTACTGGCCAGTTTTGCTAAAGAATCGGCTTTCTGATTTTGCTCTCGGGTATACAGCGGATAGTATAATATTCAAACTGGTTCAACACTTCCTGAACCCGCATAAGGTAGGAGGCCAATCTTTAGTCTCTGGCTTGATACTCTCCTCGAAGCTGGCACACCACCAGTTTTGAATCGTAGTAAATTTCTACAGCGACGACTCCTAAATCCTTGGCAAGCCTCAGTCCAGCGAGTAAGGCTTCGTACTCAGCTTCGTTGTTAGTTGCACGGAAGTCGAATTTCAAAGCATAGCATACAAATCGCCCCTCCAAGGTTTCGAGCACCACTCCAGCGCCTGAGCACCGATCGTTTGATGCACCGTCGGTGTATAGCTTCGATATATAGTTGGGAGGTTCACTGGTTTCGGGCAAGTCCTCCGGTATGGTGAACTCAGCTATGAAATCCACCAGAACTTGTCCTTGAATAGCTCCCCTTGGGGCATAAGTGATATCGAATTGACTCGGCTCAATGTTCCACTTGAGCAACCTACCAGACGTCTCAGGTCGTGTAAGGATCTATCGTAACGGCTGATCGGTGTAAACAGTGATCGGATGAGCTTGGAAGTATCGGCGAAGCTTTCTCGAGGCTACAACAAGACAATAAACTAGCTTCTCTATCTTTGGATAGTTTCTTTCCGCCCCGGTCAATCTTTTGCTGATATAATAGACTGATCGTTGGATCCAATCCTCTTCTCGAACTAGGGCAACGCTAATTGCATATGTTGAGACCGCCAAATAGACATATAGCTTCTCGTGATTAACTGGCTTCGACAAGATGGGAGGCATTGCCAGATGTTGTACTAGTGCCTAGAATGCACCCTCACACTCCTCTGTCCACTCGAAATTCTGTTTCCCTTTTCTAATCAGATCAAAGAAGGGAATGCACTTGTCTGTGGATCTAGAAATGAATATGCTTAAGGCTGCCACTTCCCATTATGACTTTGTAACTGCTTGATAGTTCAGGGAGTTTCGAGATTCCGAATAGCCCAGATTTTTTCGGGGTTAGCTTCAATCCCTCCAGCGTTGACAATAAACCCAATGAACTTCCCAGATGCAACTCTAAATGACACTTCAATGGATTAAGCTTCATTCTATACTGTCGGAGTGTGTTGAACGTCGTCTTTAAATCACTGATATGGTTGCTGGATAGTCGCGACTTCACGAGAATGTCATCTACGTACACCTCCATAGTCTTCCTGATCTGGTTTGCAAACATTTGGTTTACGAGCCTCTTATAAGTTGCTCCAGCATTTTTTAGTCCAAACAGCATCACCTTGTAATAATAAAGTCCCAGATCAGTGATAAACTTAGTGTGCTCCTGGTCAGGAAGGTGCATCGGGATTTGATTGTAGCCGGAGTGCACATCCATGAAAGATAAGAACTCATATCCGACTGTTGAATCCACCAGTTGATCGATTCTGGGAAGCCAGAAACTGTCTTTAGGGCAGGCTTTGTTCAGATCTAAATACTCCACACATGTCCGCCATTTTCCATTCGACTTTCTGACAAGCATTGGATTCGATACCCATTCTAGGTATAAAGCATCACGAATAAACCCATTAGCCTTGAGTTCATCCACTTCTTCCTTCAGGGCGGCATATCTCTCTGGATCCATACGTGCCTTTTTTGTTTCACCGAGACGTGCCGCGAGTCGATATTTAATGCATGGCTCGCGATATTCGGCAAGATCCCACACATGTCTGAATGAGTCCAGGCAAACACATCGAGGTTTGCCCGGAGAAAATCAACCAGTTCTTGTCTCGTCTGGGGGCTGAGCTGAGATCTGATCTTTACCACTCTGGAATCATCATCTTCGTTGACCAGGACATCAATTTTCAACTCTGTTGGGGAAGCCTGGTATTCTTTGACTTCCCTTTCATCATCGTTGTCTCTGGGTTCAAGATCTTTAGGAAACTGGTCATGGTGCCCGAGCCTCGGCCCAGGCGTTAGTTGTCAATCCTCCATAAAGCGGATGTAGATAGATTCCTCCACACCCTTACCTTTCACCTTTCGCTGCGCATCCTGTAGTTCCACAACACAACAGGCGCGTCCAGCCGCCGATCACCATGTACTATCCCGACTCCATTATCAGTAGGGAACTTTAGAGTCAAACACCAAGGGGCAATCGCTGCTTTGAAGTCTACAAGGGCCGGTCAGCCCCAAAAAGCATTGTAAGGAGAATGAATATCCAACCAGGTAACTCCACCATTCTAGCTAGTATGGCTGCATTGCCATTGAAACCATGTATATGCGACTGGCATGGTTTCAGATCCTTCACTTCCATCAGCATTTGATCGTAAGCACGCTTAAAAAGTACGTTCACAGAACTTCCACTATCAACTAAGATCCTCTTCATCCAAGCAGGACTTATTTACGAAGAAATAACCAACAGATCAATAGTAGGGGCCTCGACTCTGTTGGCATCACGGTTTCTGAAAACGATGTCATATGTCATCATCTTCTGTTGCTTTGCCGGAGCCCCTTCATCGGTACCACTACAACATCCGAAGTCCACATTCCTAATCGAACTAGCATATGATTCCATTTCCTTCCAACTCCGATCATCTGGATGAGGACCACCACTCACAGTATTAATCACTAGCCTCCCGCCAGTACTTGTGGGTTCTTCAAGCCTAGCTTGGCCTTGGCCCTGATTGGGATTAGATGGGCCTGGTCTGCCATCCTGCGGAGCCTGAACAAACTGCTCTAACTTTCTCTCCCTAATCAACTTTTCAATAATATCCTACAAATTACGGCATTCATTAGTGTTATGGTTGTAACAATCTTGGAACCTGCAGAACTTCCCGATCTGAATATGCTTCTCTGACAACGGTTTCGAAGCTAGCTTCTTGTACTGCCCTGTGTTACAGGTACGAAGATAAACATTTTCTAGCGACGTGTTCAAAGGAGTATATCGATGGAACATAGGAGCTCTTGGTCTCTCTCGATGGTGGTCTCTTCTTCTTTCCTTGACCTCAGTTACCCTTCGATTGGCCTTGTTTATTCTGAATATTTAACTGTACTTTACCGGAGCTCTCCCCGGTCTGCTGCACTGCAACATTACTCTAATTCCTTCACTACTGGGCCCCGTGACATCCTGCTTCCTAGACCATCTAGCGTCTTCTCTCCTCAAAAACTGGGCTGCCTTTGCATAGAAACGGTCCAACGAAGCGGGGGGTTTTCCTGGTAACCAATCATCAAATTTGGAATCAGGATCGATCCCTTTAGTCAATGCCATCAGAGTAGAGTTGTCGTTGGGATTGCTGACTTTGACACAAGCAGTGTGGAACCTTTCCAGATTATGCCTTTGAGTCTCTCATGGGGCTTGAGTAACACCGGATATGGTGTTAACATCTTTCGGTCTTGTAGCATGCATACGAAACTGCTCAACAAACATAGTAGCTAACTGGTCAAAACAGGAAATAGATCTTGGCGGTAGACGGGTGAACCACATAGTCGTAATGCCTCCCAAGGAGATAGGAAAGCTTTCAGACTTAACTGCATCGTCAGCTTGAGCGGGATTCATAAGCCATTCATATTTAAGAATATGTTGGTTTGGATCTGAATTACTTTCATACACTGGCAAGGTCGGTATCCTGAATCGATAGGGCGGTTCCGTATATAAGATATCATTAGTGAACGGGGTGTGACTTCTAGAAATCCCTTAGTCATCATTAGTGAGGCCTTAACTTTCTCTTATCATCCGATGTATCATAGTTAGAATATCATGCATCTGGAGATTCGGGGCCAAGGCATGGTCAGGTTCCATGTCACGAGGACGGTCCAGTCGCTGTCTACGGTCCGTTCCATGCCTCCTTGGCTCCCGGGCTTCATGGAAGTGAGGATCTTGAGCATGAATGCGGTGGCGATGGGTTGGATCTGGCTGCATCTGAACCTCGGGATCCAGATCTATAGGAGCAGCTGCGTTGTCATGAGTTGTGTTGTGAGGAAGTGTCCCTCCTCGGGAGGAGGGTGTAGCTTAATGCCTTATAGAAGGACCTATCCCGACCTGTCCAGGATTTGCAGCATACGGGTACCTAGATGCTTCGGCGCAATTCTCATCTAATCGGCGTCGCGTAGATCTGTGATAGGATTCAGATGACACTGAGCTTTCAGACAAGGATAAAAGATATGCTCTCTTCTAGATCTCCCTTGTCTTTCTTCATTCAGCTGGTTCACAAGTTCCGTATTGGCACAGATCTGTTGAGTGAGACCTTGACGGCTTTGAATGAGCTCATGCATCAGGGTCTGGAATTCCTCTCTAGTTACTAGACCGGGTAGATCGAGAGCTCCAGCTAATGTTTGGCCTATAATAGCCAACTGTGCGGGACTCTGCCTATCCCTTCCTTCTGGATTAGCAGCATTAGAAGTAGTTCTGGTATTGCACACCATGTTGGATGTAGTTCTTCTTAGATCTGGAACAATCTGAATAGAATAGAAAGAAACACTGGAAAATGGATCTGGATCTCCTCCTTAGATTTTAGCAATCCAACAACGGTAGGGGATCCACAGAATCAGAGAAAAAGCAGAGTTTTCTCAGTGAAAGCACCAAAGTGTTGTGCCCATTTTTGGTACAAATAAAATGAAATCAAATGAAACAAAAACAAAACAAATGAAAGAAACTTATTTGTTTTTTTATCAGACTCACTTGGGCCCGGCCCAAATTAACTAAAACCATTTGCGATATAAAAAAGAATCCCAATTCACAAATTCAGCTTTCTTCCACAATACTGTAAAAATCCAATTCTCGCAACCAAATTCCTCATTTATTCCAATATCAATTTCAAAGTTAATGGAAGGTTCCGGTTGATTTATGGGATTGGCCATGGAAGTTGAGAGGAAGAATCAGGGATGAGGATGATATGTTTGGATGAAGAAGATAGTACCAGTGGTGTACACGTGCATAGATTTGCTTGTGAACAAAGAAATCAAGAAATTCAAGAATTCATATTGTGACTCGAAGATGGGATCGGAAATGAGTGGTTTTTTCTCGAAGAAGACATGAGCTCATTATTTCACAATAAGTTTGGACAATTTGTTTGGGCAGGAATTATACTGAAAAAATTATCAAATCTAAAACAGAGGTTAGTTCAACTGAAAAAAATTAATAAGGTTTATCAAGTGTAGATTCAAGAACAGAAATGTAAGTTTGCAAGAACTAAGCTGAAGCAAAAATGTAAGAACAAGAAACTGGAATGATATTGTTTACAAACTAGATATGAATAACAGTAGCTAACTAAAACAGAAAAGAAACAAAAGTGATTAAACTAAGTATCAAACTGAAAGGAAAGGATTGAATTGAAAAGGAAGTACAAGCTGGAAAAGAAGGAAAAGCAGTAGATCACAACACAGTAACAAAATGAAAATGAATTTATTGCTTCAGAATTCTTCACCCTTACAACAATGCAAGTACCTCTATTTATACATACTCGAGTAATCTGAAAATGGATCATGAGGAATACAAAAAACTGGCCCATATATCTCACAAACAATACATACTATTATACAAAGCAATTCAAAATTTTCTGCACTGGAATAAGGCCCCTGATCTGCTAAAATCAAGTGTGCATGTGCACACCTGCACACACATGCAAACTCAACCAAATCTCTTCCCCAAACCATATCTTGATCTGCTTAAATTTCTGACAGTTGTCTGCTATTCCCATGTACTACCTCCGATGATGGTGCTGCTAATTCTGATGAACTTCGGCCATTATGAGTTTCTTCCTTCAGATCTGCTGTGGAACAGCATCCTCCCTCCATTATCATCATAACCAAAGCTTGATTGTTACATCTCCCTTCTCCTTCAAGAATGGACCTTGTCCCAAGGTCCAAGGTGGGAAATTTTCGAATGGTTGGCCAATAATCCTCCCACGTAGCTTCTTCTACTGGTCTATCCTTCCATTTCACCAAAATTTGTACCACTGCATCATTGTCTCGGGGTATCATCCTTCTATCAATTATGGCCTCTGGTTGCTCCACCACCTCCTCAATAAAACTAGGAGCATTATCTTGTATTACCACATCATTTCCAAGTCTCTTCTTTAGTTG
The DNA here is from genome assembly GCA_030737815.1 of Allium fistulosum. Lineage (NCBI taxonomy): Eukaryota > Viridiplantae > Streptophyta > Magnoliopsida > Asparagales > Amaryllidaceae > Allium > Allium fistulosum. The sequence continues at coordinate 74,407,441 of CM060908.1, read as the reverse complement.
AGAAACATGAAATACTGGATGTATTTTGGCTTCAGCTGGCATCTGCAATTTATACGCAACCTTTCCAATTTTCTCAAGTATCACATATGGACCATAGTACTTTGGAGATAGCTTGTGAGTTCTCTGAATCCTGGCAGTGATTTGCTTATACGGTTGAAGTTTCAAGTACACCCAGTCCCCTTGATTAAATTCTCTGTCAGTTCTTCTGTTGTCTGCATATTTCTTCATTCTACTTTGTGCCAGTTTGATACTATCCTTCAAGAATTCTATGATGATGTCTCTAGAGTATAGTGCTTCCTCTACTTGCTCCACCTTGGCTGTGTTAGGTACATAGGATAACAAATTTGGAGGATCAACACCATACACTGCCTTGTAGGGAGTTGTGTTAGTAGGACTCTTCCAAGTAGTGTTGTACCAATACTCTGCCACTAACAGCCACTTAACCCACTCCTGTGGCTTGTGACATATGAAGCATCTCAGATAACATTCCAGAATTTTGTTCACTACCTCAGTTTGGCCATCACTTTGTGGGTGATAGGCAGTGCTCAACTTTAGTGTGCAACCTTGTAACTTAAACAGCTCCTGCCAAAACTTGCTTGTGAAGATAGCATCTCGATCACTTACTATGGATTTGGGTAGGCCATGCAATTTGAAAACACCATCAAAGAACACTGCAGCTACTTCCTTCGCTGTGAAGGGATGACTCAAAGGAAAGAGTGCGCATATTTACTCAATCTATCGACCACTACAAATATAAGTGTATACCTGTTACTCCTTGGCAAACAAGTGATAAAGTCCATGGAGATATCAACCCAAATTCTCTCAGGAATAGGCAAAGGCTGCAGGAGACCAGGAATTAGTATATTTTCTTCCTTATTCCTCTGACACTCATCACAAGTCTTGACAAAGTTTTCGACGTCTTTCTTCATTTTCTTCCAATAGAAAGCTTGTTTAATTCTCTTGAGGGTAGCCTTGATGCCAGAATGTCCTCCCAAGGGAGTTGAATGATGCTCTCTGATCAAGGGAAGTAATAGTTCTTTTATATTATGATCTATCAATAATTCCCTTTATGGTATATCACTTCATCCATTATTTGATATTTTTTGTTAGGTGAGGTTTGATTGTGTATCTGTAACAACTGTTGCTTGTACCATGTTGACAAATGTAATGTCTTTTTAATCTCTTGGAACCAGGGAGCCTGTACTATGGATATAGCTTGCAACTCAATATCCTGACCATGCTCTTCTCCTACTTCATTTCTTCTAGACAAGGCATCTGCTACTATATTCTCTTTCCCACTTCTGTACTCCACTATGTAATCAAAGCCATGTAATTTAGCTAACCACTTATGTTGTAACCCAGTATGTAGTTTTTGTGTCAAAAGGTATTTAAGGCTTTGATGATCTGTTCTGATTACAAACTGCCTCCCTAGCAAATATTGGCTCCATTTTTTTGTTGCTATAATAATAGCTAGCAACTCCTTCTCATAAGTGGACAAAGCTAAGTTTCTTCCATGCAAGGCTTTACTCAAAAATGCAAGAGGTTTATTCTTCTGAGATAGGACAGCACCTACTCCATAGCCACTGGCATCACATTCCAGGACAAATGGTAGGTTAAAGTTAGGCATAGCTAGAATAGGTGGATTAATCAAACATTGCTTCAACTGTTCAAAGGATTGCTTTGATACGTCATCCCACTTAAAGGAATCTTTCTTCAACATCTTTGTCATAGGCTTGGCTATTATCCCATAGTTTTTTATGAACTTTCTGTAATACCCACTGAGTCCTAAAAATCCTCTCAGTGCTTTTAATGTTTGAGGTAGAGGCCAGTCTAAAATAGCTTGAATTTTTGTAGGGTCAACAGCTAGGCCTTTAGAAGAAATCACATGTCCCAAATACTCCAAGGTCTCTTTAGCAAAGCTGCACTTTGATAGTTTTACTACTAGTTTATTCTCCTGCAATACTTGAAAAGTTTTTTTAAGATGCTGCAAATGATCAAACCATGTTTTGCTATATACTAATATATCATCAAAGAACACCAATATAAACTTCCTCAAATATGACTTAAAGATTTCATTCATCAAAGATTGAAACGTGGAGGGAGCATTAACTAAACCAAAAGGCATCACCATAAATTCATAATGACCATGGTGAGTTCTGAAGGCAGTCTTGTGTATGTCTGGATCATGCATGCAAATCTGATGATAGCCTGATCTCAAATCAAGCTTAGAAAACCAATTAGAGCCCTGAAGTTCATCAAAGAGGTCATCAATCAAGGGAATAGGGAATTTATCCTTTAGAGTATGAGAATTTAAGCTTCTGTAATCAACACATAATCTCCAAGCACCGTCTCTCTTTTTAACCATCACCACAGGAGAGGAGTAAGAACTACTACTAGGTCTGATAAGTCCAGTTCCCAACATATCATCAATAATTTTCTCTAGTTCATTTTTTAAATGATAAGAGTGTCTGTATAGCTTCATACAAGTGGGTTTGGTGTTAGGTTGTAGAGGAATTTTATGATCATGGGCTCTTTGAGGTGGGAAAGAAGGATTATCAGTGGTAATCATAGGAAATTGGTTCAGGAGTTCAACAATTTCAGGGGAAGTATTGGAGTCTGGTGGGGGTGGTTCATGGTGTGATTGCATGTGAAGGCATAACATCATGGTAGTTTGGGCATGGGTACTCTCCTTGTCCATCGTTTTCCTGTCAATCATTTTCACATCTTCTGGTTTAATGCCTTGCCACACATATAGCTTGTTATTATAATGAAATTTCACTTGCAAGTGCTCTAGATTCAAAGTGACTTCACCCAGGCCCTTCATCCATTGAGCACCCAGCACCACTTGACAGCCTTCTAAAGGTAAGAGAAGTAATTCAACTGGCATTCTGCATCCTTGGCATTTCAACAAAACATCTTTACAAATTCCTGATCCAGTTAATTTCTCCCCATTAGCTACTGTCACTTCATACACTTTAGACTCATCAATTTTTAATTTGAGTTTCCTTGCCAATTCCTCATTGATAAAGCTATGTGTTGATCCTGAGTCAATCAAAATTTGCACTATTTTCTTATTGATAACTCCTTGAACCTTGATGGTGGATAATGCAGGTATGCCACACATGGCTTGGAGAGTTATAGACAAAGCTTCTTCCATTGCAGATTCAACTTCTGCTTCACCACTTTTCTCTGATACAATATCATCACTTGTTTCCTCATTCTTGAGTGTCATCACTCCTTCTAACACATATACCCGAGGGGTAGGACACTTATGGTCCTTATGCCATTTTTGTTTGCAACCATAACATAAGCCCTATCTCCTCATTTCAACAATTTCAGCAGGGGTGAGACCCTTGGTGCGAGCTATGTTTTCCATAGTAGTGTTGCCTTCCTTGATGTTTGAGGTGTTTTGTTGGGTTGGAATAGAAGTGGTCTGGTTGTTTTTAGTCATTGGTGGGTTACTGCTCTTGTGACCTTTCTTCACTTGCATATATTTAGACTCATACATCTTGGCTAAGGTAACAGCTTCTATGAAATCATGAGGTCTAGAAGTCAACACATCATACCTAATCTCTTCTTTCAATCCACCAATGAAACGGTCTAGCAAGAATTTAGGAGGTAATGTGTCAATCACAGCCTGCAACTGCTCGAATCTACTCAAGCAAGCTCTGACAGTTGTGTACTGTTTTAGTTTGTATAAGGTCTCATATGGTCATTCCATTTCCTCTGTATTAAATCTCACCAAGACTTCTTCTTTAAACACAGGCCATAACTCACAATTTTCTATGGTATTAGTATACCAGTGGTACCACTGTAAAGCCTCCTTCCTCAATGCAAATGAAGTAATCTCGACCAATTGACTCGTATCAGTATGATGGAATCGAAAATACTGCTCCACTTGTCTCAACCAATCGGTAACAATCTCGTCTCCAGTGAATATAGGAAAATCTAATTTCATGGTAGGGATGGGATGCTGGTAAGCTGGTGGGTGATAATCAGTAGTCGGATAATTGGGGTAATAGTTTCTTGGTTGATGTGGTGGTTCTTGTGGATGTAGGGGAGGATTCATTGGTGACTGAGTATTTCTTGGAGGAAAATGGGGGTTTCTTGGAAGACTGGTTGGAGGAGCGATGTTTCTGGGTTGAGGAATATAATGATAATTTGGGTATTGTTCTGGCGCTTGATGAGGTGGCGGAATGTAACTAGAATTGATGGGTGCGGGGTTATTGTTCATCAGAGGTGGGGCAGCAAATGGAGGAGGAGGAGGTGGCATCGAAGTGGAGGTCTGCTCCCGAGGTGGTTGCCTCGCAATAGCATTCAATACATTACCAAATCCTTCAATTTTTTGCATTAGGCTATTCAGAAGCGCATCAGTTTTATTGTTGTGTTCATGTTGTAATTGCCACTGCTGATCTGATTCTTGATCACGGGGTATTTCTTGGTCCTGAATTTCGGGATTGGCAGGATCGTTCTGAGGGTTAGAATTAGGGTTCATCTCAGGGAGAGGCTCTGATACCAAATTGGAAGGTTCCGGTTGATTTATGGGATTGGCCATGGAAGTTGAGAGGAAGAATCAGGGATGAGGATGATATGTTTGGACGAAGAAGATAGTACCAGTGGTGTACACGTGCACAGATTTGCTTGTGAACAAAGAAATCAAGAAATTCAAGAATTCATATTGTGACTCGAAGATGGGATCGGAAATGAGTGGTTTTTTCTTGAAGAAGACATGAGCTCATTATTTCACAATAAGTTTGGATAATTTGTTTGGGCAGGAATTATACTGAAAAAATTATCAAATCTAAAACAGAGGTTAGTTCAACTGAAAAAAATTAATAAGGTTTATCAAGTGTAGATTCAAGGACAGAAATGTAAGTTTGCAAGAACTAAGTTGAAGCAAAAATGTAAGAACAAGAAACTGGAATGATATTGTTTACAAACTAGATATGAATAACAGTAGCTAACTAAAATAGAAAAGAAACAAAAGTGATTAAACTAAGTATCAAACTGAAAGGAAAGGATTGAATTGAAAAGGAAGTACAAGTTGGAAAAGAAGGAAAAGCAGTAGATCACAACACAGTAACAAAATGAAAATGAATTTATTGCTTCAGAATTCTTCACCCTTACAACAATGCAAGTACCTCTATTTATACATACTCGAGTAATTTGAAAATGGATCATGAGGAATACAAAAAACTGGCCCATATATCTCACAAACAACACATACTATTATACAAAGCAATTCAAAATTTTCTGCACTGGAATAAGGCCCCTGATCTGCTAAAATCAAGTGTGCACGTGCACACCTGCACACACATGCAAACTCAACCAAATCTCTTCCTCAAACCATATCTTGATCTGCTTAAATTTCTGACAGTTGTCTGCTATTCCCCTGTACTGCCTCTGATGATGGTGCTGCTAATTCTGATGAACTTCGGCCATTATGAGTTTCTTCCTTCTGATCTGCTGTGGAACAGCATCCTCCCTCCATTATCATCATAACCAAAGCTTGATTGTTACAGTTAATGGCGATTCATGATCAGGCGAGGGAGCGAAGGTCGAGAGTATTGATTAACGGCAGTTTCGGTAGCGTGCGAGCATATATGGAACTGTGAAGGTTTTGCAATTGGGTACAGTTTGTAGAGAGGAGGAGTTTTTGGTGGTTGGAGATGTTGTCGAAGGCAGCTGTTCTAAATAGAGGACAGTATCATGGCAGCGGAAGGGAAGTTGGAGGTTAAGTGGTGATTTTTGGAATGTGGAGTAAAGGCAGGGCAGACAATGAAGGAGGTGCTGTTATGAGCTGGAGATTGAAGCAGTGAAGGAAGGATGTGTAACGATGGTTATATAAGATGACAGTGGATGGCAATTGTGTGGTAAGGTGATAATGGTTGAGGGTAGTTTTGTTGTTGCGGCTGGTTGTGTGGATGTTAGCAGTAAAGAGGTGGTGATGAGGGTGGTGGAGAGGTTAATGGCAATTTGCAGAGGAGTTGTATATGGTGACAGAGGTAAGTTGATGTATATGGTGGATATGTGACAGAAATGTTGTGGGCAGGTTTGTATGAATGCATTGTAAGGGGGATGAATGAAGTATGGCAGTGTTGGTATGAAGTGGTCTGGGATTTGGATGGTTTGAAGTATGATTAGAAGTGATTAGGATGGAGGAATATGTAGTTGTTCTAGTTGCAGTGTTTAAAAAAAAGTGGTGTTGGAGAGTGAAGCAGTCAGTTTGCAAGTGTGACAGGGGCAGCAGTATAAAAGAGATGTAATTGTTGATGTGAGTAGTTCTGCAGCAAGGTGGAGACACAGAGGATGATAATGAACTGAAATAGGCTATGTGCACAATGCACAGAGAAGGTTATGTGACAGAGAAGTTTATGACAGGGGTATGTATGTTTATGTGCACAACTGTATGCACAGTAGGGATTTGAAGGGTTGTGGTATATGTAGAAATGTGATGTATGGTTCTGTATGCAATGGGGTGACGGTGGGATGGAAGGAAGGCATGGTTTGGCAATGTATCAATGAAGTGGAAGTGTTTGATAGAATTGTTGAAGTTTGAAAGATATGTGGTTGTGCACAGTGCACAGAAGTGATATGCACTAGGTAGCGGAAGTAGTAGTTTGTATAGGTTAATATGATGAGTAGAACTAAGTGGTTGTGCAGAGATGTTGGTGACTGTTTGTTGAAGTATTTGAAGAAGTGAATGGCAACAGCAGCAGATTGTAAGTGCAGTGAGATTGTTGAAGTAGAAAGTGGAGATGACAGTAGGGTGTGTACTAGTGGAGTTTGGATTGTATGATGGTGGTTGGTTTGTGTATGTATGCACAGGCTTGTATGTAGTTGTTTGTGATGTGGTTGGTTGATAGGGCATGAAGAAATGGATGACAGCAGTTGAGAGTGGCAGTGAAGTTAATGATGGCATAGGGATTTGTAGAGGATGTTATGCAGGGTAGCAGTGATATAAGGAGGGGATGAAGTGAGGTTGGTTTGCAGTTGCTAGTTGTATGGCAAGGGTGATTGTGTGAAGAGGGTTGTAGCAGTTGATGATGTTTTGGTGAGCAGGGGATGGCCGGGTGGTGGACAGTGGAAATGATATGTGAAGTTGAGGTAGATGAATTGACGGAAGTGTTGATGTGTGCAATAGGAAGAAGGAAGGGAGATATTCAGGTTAAGGTAGCTTCGAGGTGATGCTTGATGTTTGGTTGTGGTGATTGAGGAAAAGGTGGTGAGTGGTTGGTTGAATGATTGGCTGTTGTTTGTGAGTACAAGGCAGCAACAGTTTTATCAGAGGATGTAATTGAAGTATGATAGAAGTACAATAGTTGTATGGAGTATGATGGTGAAGTGGTGTTAGCAGTGGGGGTTTGGCAGTAAGGTGAGGAGTTTGGTAAGTTAATGCATGGAAGTAGTGGTTGAAAGACAAATGGTGAGGTAGTTGAACTGAGGAGTGCTGAACAGTGGATGTGGCATAGGATATGCAGGCAGTGGAGTGTAGATTAGGTAGCAATGTAACAGAGAGGAAGTGTGCAAATGGGGTATTTGTGGTTGTAATGGCTATTCTGAAGTGGTAGTCTGAAGTGATGTATGGGTCTAGTGGTAGTCTGAAATGTTAGCAAGAAGGGTAGAAAGCAGTGTACACGGTGTAATGCAGAGCAGTGAAGGAATTGTGATATGCACAGTGAAGTGCAACTAGTTTGTAGAAAAAGAAATTCACAGTGAACAGTTTTGTAGAAAAAAGCAATTTGTAATTGTAAATGAAATAGATTATAATTAAAAAAAATCTTTTTAGAAATGAAATTGTGTGTGTGCATGTGTGTGTGTGTATTAAATAGAAATGCAAATGCAAATAGAAAAAGCAACAAACACACAAACAAAATGAAAATAATAATTACACACAAACACACAACAATAATTTTTTTAAGAAAAAAATGCACTCAACACACAAAATGAACACACAATAAAATCAAATTGCAACTCCCCGGCAACGGCTCCAAAAACTTGTTGAATCGACGAATTTTTCTATCGGTTTAGAAAATCACCGAAAAATTGTAATAAAAATAACCGCAAGCGCACGGTGTACAATTTTAGTACGTGGAAAGTACGGGTCAATCCGCAGAGAATTGAAGTGATTTTTAATCCTACTCAATCAAATTAACCAAGACTTTGAAGTTGTTTAAGCTAAAAAAATGTAAAAAACTAACAAAAAGAGAGTGAATAAAAATATGAGAGTAGAAGGCAATTTAGAGGAAAATCCCTTCTCATGATCACATAAATCAACACAATGAAATTATGGTCTCTCTTTTTTGGTCATTAGTGAATTTAGTTGATGTGTTTATCATAAGTATGGCCTAATTGTGCTATTAATTAGCCCAACGTAAACCATCAAACTATAGCACACCTACCAAACCACTTGTCAACTCTCATGAAAATGATAATGAAGTTAAAAATAAAATCTATTCTAAGCATGATTTATTTACTATTGTTAGTAATATAGACCATCAAATTTTGATTTTAAATCCACTTCATTACCAACATCATATGTAGATAAAGAGGTAATTTGTGTTTATGTTTGTTAAAGCATAGCCTATTTGGTGTCAACAACATAGGCTATCAAATTCAAAGTTAAACAACAAAAATTTTACCACATCAAACATTCCATTAAGCACAAAAAGAGATCATAAATTAACAAGTATGTTGAATCAACATGATTAAGAGAGCTTCATTACCCCTAAATTGAAGGGGTTTAGCTTCTCATATTTGCTATCATTTCAACAAATGTAGATTTCAACATAGAAAACAAAAGAAAAAAGAGAGCTAACTAATTTGCATGTAAATAAATCTACTCTACTTGCAAGGAATAAAACTGCACTAATTGCATAAAGTAAAGAACAAGAATTAAAAGAGCATGAGATTAAATTGCATAAAAAATTACATAGGAGAAAAAGGCTAAGAAGCCATGAAAGAGAGAAAGAGAGTTTATATTTACAATTTGTGCCTACAACCAACTAACTAAAAAGGAGGTAAGAGCCTCATTATATGAAACACAAGGGGTATTTATACAAGCCTAAAACCTTAATGCATATTTTAGGGGACTACCCAAAATACCCCTCTAGGAAATGTAACCTCCAAGTAATCATTAGCATGAAAATAAGCCTCCATTTAAATTTGCATGTAGTTTTAATCCTCACTAATATGTGCATTAGCTCCTAATTGAAGATCATGGTAAGTGGGTAGGTGGGTTACTCCATGTTGCATGAATTGATTTATTTTCATCTTCATTTGTCTTCCTTCACTTGTGCATGCATAAATACATGAAGCCTCTTCAATTTTCATCCAATTTTCCTACAAATAAAAATAAAATATGCAAATAAATATTCTCAAAATTAATATATGCACAAAATTACTATTTTACCTCCGAATTGATGTATGAATGATGATTTGAAAGCATTTTTGAAATTTGGTTTTAAACATGTAAAATACCCTATATTTTCATTTATTTAATTAAATTAGATTAGATATGGAAGTAAAAGTATACACATTTACGTGCACATCTATCAGTGATTCCTTATCACATACACCCAAGCCTACCTTAGCTCTGTTTGGATACCGAGCCCTTCTTGCTCAATCTAGTTTCCATTAGTCATGAGGAACCTTTCCATATTCTTCAATCATACAGTTCCTTCCCTTACAAACCGCCATCTTCGAAACCTACTCAACACGAGTCAACATCCGAAGACCATAGCATTTTATCATGCTGTTATATCATCATCAAACCTGATACGAACGAGCTAACACCTCCAGCACGATCCATAGAACCTCAACAACAGTCCCAAGAAGTGCCAACCCCATATTAGGTACCATGATAACTCGGTGCCAGGTAGCCAACCATTGGCTAATTCCTCCTCCATGTCTCTAGTACTCTTCTTCCAGTGCCTTGGACCCCGACTCATCCCTCATTGATAACTCGACCCCAATCGAAAGCTCCTTCTTCAAGTTCTAGATATAACTCGGTGGTTCGCTCAACTCTTAGCTAAATTTCTTGCATTTTTGATATAGAACACCTTATCTATACCCTACTCTATCCATCCATGCTGACAACTGACTCATAGCCTCCTTCCCTATAATTCGGTGCCGACTTACATACTTAGCTACATCTGAGTTGTGACTCAACATGTGTTTACTCACTATGCTCCACAACACATTTACCAAGTTTCGTCCAATTCTGACTAACTAAACTTCTGATTTTCTCAATCCTCTGACCTAACTTTCATGCAATCACAACATAGCAAACAACATCAAATCGTATCATCTAAACATAGAATAAGAAGAAATTTCATCCAATCAAACTTGCAATCCATCAAAATAAGATACACAAGGCAATTTCTAACATAGATCTACATATACCATGAATATATGAACATACATCAAGGTGATTTCTAATCAATCTATATAATATGCATGGATTAACTTGTCAATAAAGTTAGAAAAGGTTTTTATGGCGCAAATCAATTTAAAACATGTTAAATCCTATAATTCTACCATATAAACATGTATAGTATAGTGAGAAGGCATAAACCACTCGCTAATTACCAAATTCAACCAATTTGTGTGCAGATCTAATCTGGACAGTGAAGAAAAGCAATCCAAATCAAGCAAATCGATGATCTCTATCTTCTAATTGAGGATCTAATACCTAATTCACAATCTAGTTTGATTTAGAGAGCAACTTGGATGAATTAGGATGAATCTAGGTGTAATTAGGATTTAGACCTGATTTAGAATGAGAGGGAAAAGTTTTAGTTTGACTCTATGGCCCTCTATTTATAGTGTTCTCTAATTAGACTAATGGGCTTGATTAATAAATCACCAATCCTGCCCAGTAGCTTTAAATATTTAAAACAGGCATAGTTTTCTAATTGTAAATCCGTTTCTCTGTTATGACCACTTTACGGAATGGGAAACATCATCCTGAAGCAATGTAACAGGTTTGAGACCCTAATTCAACTCCTATCAAAAGTTATAGCTAAAACCAGATTTTAAGCGTCAAAATGGTCATATAGAAACTTGAAAAAAATCTTAGGTTTATAAAATGCCTTTAAGAGTCATATTCCATATTTATAGAATCATACGACCTTATATGAATAAAATAAAAATATTTTATGATCCTCCGATGCGTAAAATACGGGTCGTTACATACTCCCCCCTCAATGAATTTCTCCTTTGAAATCCCCAAACAAGCCAAAGGCTAAAGTATGAGCAACAATGTTCATCCTGCATGCCTACCAATCATAAGCAACCATCATACATATCAAACAAGCACCCACGCAATCAATAGTATAGGTAACTCATCCTAGCATGCATAATACCAACCTGTAAAATATAACATGCAATGGTGAAGTAGATACAATAAATAGTGGATCTTACCATTCAAAGAGCTACAGACACGTAGTCCTCGTGCCCTCCTCCCTTTTCCAAGTAGAATCGTCATAACTTTCGCTACATTGTACCTTCACTACCTTCACTGTCTTTCTCCTAAGCTATTTCGTATCATACCCAACAATACGAAGTAGCATACGAGCTATAGAAACTTCCGATTCTACCCCAACATTTTCTAGCTGATTCAGTGTGATCATCACGCCTGAGTCGTGCACAAACTTCCATAGATTAGAGACATGAAAAACATTGTGTATGCCCGCCATCTTCTGAGTTAAGTCGATCGTCTATGCTAGCTTCTCGATTCTCTCGACTATCGAAAAAGGACCTACGAATCTCGGTGCCAACTTCCCCTTTCTACCAAATCGAACTACATTCTTTAGAGAGAAACCTTTACAAACACTACTTTGATATAAAACTCCAAATTTCTTCATCTTTTATCCGCATAGCTTTTCTGTGGATCATGAGCGTCTTTCATTCATTGCCAAATGACCTTAATCTTCTTTGATGTCTCTCTGATCATATGGTCCAAGTATCAATTTCCCGCTCACTTTCTAGTAATACAAAGGTGCATTACATGGTTTTCCATGCAATGCTTCATATGGAGCCATCCCAATACTCGACTGATAATTGTTGTTGTATGCAAACTCCACCAAATGTAATGATAATCCCATGATCCACCTAAGTCTATAATACATGCTCGCAAGAGAACCTCCAATATATGATTTACTCTTTCGGTTTGCCTATCTGTTTGCGGATGATAAGATGTACTAAGATGCAGCTCCATCCCTAACGCCTCTTGTAATCTCTTTCAAAACCCACTACTGAAAAATGGGTCTCAGTCACTCACAATGCTCTTTGGCACACATGAAATCATATTGTTCATTGTACATACAACTCCGCTAGCTTGGATGTCGTTCTACTTGACTTGACAGGTATAAACCTTGCAGTCCTGGTCAATTGATCAACTATGACCCAAATGTCATCGTACCCTGCTTGAGCCCTTGGCAATCCATCAATAAAATCTATCGATATTTGCTCCTATTTCCAATTAGGAATCTCTAATGGTTGCAACAATTCACTAGGTTTCTTATACTCTGCCTTTACAAATTGGCATTTCATACACTTGAATATGAATGCTCCAACATTCTTATTCATACCTTTCCAATAGTAAGTTCATTTCATATCTCGATACATCTTTCTACCACCGGGATAAATGGTTAATCTGAAATGATGACACTCTCTTAGCACTTCATCTCTCAATCCATCTACATCGGGAACAAACAAACTTCTGACTTTACAAAGCCAACTTCTTATGCTAGCCATCTTGTTAAAATATACGATTTACTCTTTCGGTCATTCCATCCGTTTGTGGGTGATAAGATGTACTAAGATGCATTTCCATCCCTAATGCCCCTTGTAAGCTCCTCCCAAACCTATTACTGAACAACGCGTTTCAGTCGCTCACAATGCTCTTCGGCTCACCGTGAAATCGTACTATCCATTTTAAATAGAACTCCTCTAACTTGGATGCCGTTCTACTGTACTTGACAGGCATAAACCTTTCACTCTTGGTCAACTGATCAACTATAACCCAAATGCTATCGTACCTTGCTCGCGAGTTCGACAATCCATCAACAAAATCCATTGATACTTGCTCCTATTTTCATTCATGAATCTCTAACGGTTGCAACAATCCACTAGGTTTCTTATGCACCGCTTTTACCAATTGGTAGTTCATACACTTAGAGATGAATGCCCCAACATCCCTCTTCATATCTTCCTAGTAGTAAGTTCATTTATATCTCGGTACATCTTGTTACCCCCAGGAATGAATGGTTACTTTGGAATGATGACACTCTCTTAGCACTTCATCTCTCAATCCATCTACATCGGGAACAAACAAACTTCCATCTTTACTAAGCCAACCTTCTTAATTAAGTTTGTATTGCTTTATATCTTCAGATTATACTCCTTTCTCTATCTTTGCTATGATCTTCGCTAGCCTAGCATCTCACTTCTAACTAGCACCGATCCTTTCAATCAGAGTATCTCTAATTGATAAGCTTGCTAATATTTTAGGTTCTAGATCGCATTGAGGCCTGAAATCAAATCCATTATTATATTCTAACTACTTCCATTCCAAAAACATTGCTCCCAACCCAGCACATAATCTACTCAATGCATCTACGACTAAATTCCCTTTTCCTGGAGTGTAGGAAATACTGAAACCATAAGAGGCCAACGACTCCAACCACCTTTGCTATCGAAGGTTAAGATCCTTCAGAGATAAAAGGTACTTCAAGGATTTGTGGTCCATAAATAGCTCTCTACATCTTCAAAGCAAAAAAAATTACCGCCAATTCCAAATCACGAGTTGGACAATTCCTTTCATGCGGTTTCAGCTGCGACTAGCATAGGTAACAACATTCCCTTTCTGCATCAACACCACACCCAATCCAGTACAACAAGCATTGACGTATACTATCAACTGTTGATTTCCACTTGGAATGGTCAACACTGGTGCACTCGTCAACCTCTCTTTCAGACTCACAAATGCATGCTCACACTTCACATCCTATACAAAGGTCTGATTCTTCTTCGAAATTGGTCAACGGTGCCACTATCTTTGAGAAGTCCTCTATGAAGCGTCTATAGTATCACTCTTATCCTAGGAAACTTCTTGCATCCATGGCATTCTTGGACTGTGTTTGTACCAAAATTGGGCACAACACTCTTCGAAATGGTTTGAAGAGATAAAATGAAGAAATTAAATGGAAAAAGAGGATTATCTAACAAACACTTCAAAAACAAACAAGAAAGTACGGAGAAACATAGAAATTTAGAGTGGTTCGGCATGTTTCCTACGTCCACTATGAAATGATTAATCTTTATTAACTTTTGGTTGCTGGTTACAGCGAATTACATCAGTAAATCTCGAGTACAACAGTGAAATTCGAGTAAAATGGTGTATTCGGCAGAGTCTGGACGTCAAAGAGCCAAAAGATTCCTTTTCTGTAGGTTCTGGGTTGCTATTTATAGGCGTAGGTTGCAAATATCTCGCTCAGATCTCGGGAGACCACTACTGGCACGTGGGTGGGCCCACGCGATCGATCCCATGTGATTTGCACTCGATCCGTGATCGATACGAACGAATTTCGTATCGATCAAGATTTGACCCAATCAAGTCGAAATTTAGCATGAACATTCTTTAGGTTGTACATAAGCTCATGTGAAAATTTGGTGGCATTTGGACTTGTAGATTGTGATTTATGATCGATGCAAGTTTGGGCTTTTCGATCGCGGTTCTCATCGTATCGATGCTGTTCGTATCGTTCTGTTCGAATTGATCCAGGCACATGCCTGCAAGTTGACATGGTGCTAACTATTCAGATCGATCCATTTTTCGTGCCGAGTCGACCGAGTCTCCCCAACGTTCGCGCCTTGTTCGTATCGATTTGTAGCCTGTTGTTCGTATCGATCAGAACTCGCTCTGTTCGTATTGATCACTCTGCTCTGTTCGTATCGATCGTTATTGCATTGTTCGTATCAATCGAATGCATCTCACTTCATATTGATCCTTTGCATGTCCACTGCGTATCGATGAGAAGTGTTTGTTTTGTATCAATGAAAGGCTGATCGATACGAAGTGTGCGTGATACTTGATCGATACGAAATGTACACTAATGCTACAATCAATGGATACGAAGTGCGATGCTTTTTCATGGATGTTGATCAGTGGTCACCTGATGGATATGAACTAAGGTCACTTGATGGATACGAACCAAGGTTCTTCAGTTGATGGACACAAAGTAGTGCGCTTTGATGGAGACGGCCTAACCGATACGAAATGATGGATGCGATTGTGATGATTTCTTTGGCTTGCATCGATCATATCTTGACAATACGAACTCGGATTGACTTGAAATTTGGAAAGTTGGCTTTCATAGCTTTGCTTGTCATGTATTGTCAATTGTAGCTTGATTCAGACTCAGACAAAATTCATCGATATCCATAGTGAGCCTGCGTATAACCGATCTTCAGGACGGACTGTCCATGGTTTCCAAATAAGTTCTTGGTATCACGGCCTTGCCAAAAGGCGGGATAACATTTGCCCCTCAAAGTACGTCTTGTGAAAACACGACGTGCTTTGAAAAGCTGCAATCTTCATTCTGAACAGTTCCATCTGACTTGTTAAACAGTTATCGTCTTCTCGTCGGAAGTTGTAATCTTTGATTGATCCATAGAGACATAAATTATGTACCGTAGATTGCCAACTGTTGTACTGTGTGCTGTTGTAATCGAGCTATGTATGATAGTGATTAGCTGTTTGTTGTTGTAAACATCATCAGGTGGGCATTCGACCTGTGAATTTTGAAAATTGAATATTAGTCCGACATACATGCATATATGCTAATCTGACTCTCGTTAACATTCGTACGTTCACAAGTCGCTGTCAGTTTTTTTATATCGAGTTCTGTATCGATCCTCTCCTGAATCGATGTGAAATTCGAGTTGTAACCACGCTTGACGGTTGATTTTGGAATGTCCCTTTGTATCGATCCTCTCTTGGATCGACGTAAAAGGTCGAAAGATTGTTCTCGTATCGATGTAATTTGCATTGACGGATATGAAATAAACACTTCGTATCGATGGATACGAGCTTCGGTGAATTCCAGAGCAATGGGTATGAAGTTGTGATTTCATATCGATGGACTTATGAGGGATACGAATAGAGCAGTCGATTCTTCATGCATTATTCATATCGATAGCTGTAAATCCCTGTAGCTCTCAAATTGATGGATACGAAGTTGCAATTTCGTATCGATAGGCTAATGAAGGATGCGAACAGCTAATTCGTATCGATGGATATGAGCCTTTATGGGTTGTGTGTTGATGGATACGAACAGTACAGTTCATATCAATGCGCCTTAGATGGAGACAAAAATAGTGGATACGAATAAGCGCTTCGTATCGATAAGATACGATCCGATGGATACGAACAGTACACTTCGTATCGATCCAATGAGAAAACGGTTGGGATCGGTCACAATGACTGGGAGACAAATCGTTTCCCTTCACTTCTCGGGTCCATATATAAGCATTTTATACTTAGGAAATTTTTCATCTATTTTCATTTGACTTCCAACCTTCGTCTTGATAAAATTTCGAAAGCGAGAAAACTGCATTTGCCTTCAAACCAAAGTGTTAATCCCATGAACTAAGTACTCAAATTAGGTAATCAATTGATCAATTCAAGTAGAAATTGGGAGGACTCGAGATTCAATGCCACTTCGTCCAAAGCCTCGGCCTATTCCGGCGCCATTGGTGCCGGAGTTGGGTCGGAGCGAGGTTGAGTGGTGAGAAATGGCGTTTGTGTTCATTGGAGAAGAAGGAGTGTGGAGGGATACGAGGAAGAAGCACTCGCATTGTTTTGTGTCGAAGGGAGAAATTGTATCGATCTTGACATGACGAGGATTTGTATCGAACAAAGAAAGCATTTCGTACCGATCGGTGGCAAACTCTTCGTACCGACCAATTAAGGGTGATGTTCGTACCGATGGATGCCCACTAGCATTCGTATCGATAAACCTTGATCGATACGAATTCATGTGCGTTGATCGATACGAAAAGGAGGATACTTGAATTCTTGTGCATTGATCGATACGAAAAGGAGAATACTTTATCGATACGAAGTATCCTTTTAGTGACCAATATGAAGGGACGTGCAATGATCGATACGAAATTGCGACTTCCTGGATCGATACGAATTGCAACTTTCTGGATCGATACGAATTGCAACTTTCTACTGACCGATCCATGTCTTGACCGTGATGGATGCGAATATTTTGAATAATCGAACATTTAACTCCGGCGAGCTTCAATCTGGCATAATTGGACCGACCGTTGAACTGCATATTTGACTATCCTTCGAAGCTCGTCGATGGAACTGTAACTTAACAAAATTTTAACGAACCCTGACTTGGATTGGTCTCTAAAGTCTGGATGGCACGGTCGTGACGGTTAGCGATGACGGTCACTCCAGTTGAATTTCGAAGTCTCGTCGCTTGAATGTTTTCTTTAACTCTGTAGAATTTCTCAAGTAACATGTAGCACTACACTTGCACATTCACACATTTCACACTGGGGATCACACGGGCTTACTATCGTCTAACGATGGGTTTTAATGAGTTGATTAGTTATGGAGTCCACAAGTTCACAGCAACAGGAAAATCAGAGTCTGCCTCTTTCAATGATAGAATTGCTAGCCATCGTAGCCGAAGTCATAGACCCCGCTCCGGACGAACTACCTGATGCTACGTTCATCGATAATCCCCAAGATTCTGTACCGTCCAGCGTCTCTGAAGACATGTTGGGACGATTATGCCTAAGGCATGGTTTGTCATTGGCGATGTACTATTGCCAGGACCTGATGATAGACCGCACGCTCCCCCGTAGGGGTTTACTTCCTTTAACCGTCATGCATGCACAGCAAGCACACTTCCTCCATTTAACCAATACATTAGAGAAGTGTTGTCTTTTTTCGGAATTGCTCCATCACAACTACACCCCAACGGATATGCTACGCTGAACAGTTTATTTATTGTATTCATAGAGCATCTCTTTCGTCCACCGATTCCAATCGAGATTAGATATCTTTTTAACATCAAGAGTAGGGGAGATAGTCCATCTTTTACATTCCTGGAGGCGGTCAGGAATTGTCAAGTAGTAACCGGATCCTGGACAAGGCTGAGTTAGTTTAAAACAAATGGTTCTACGTCCGATGCCCCCCAGGATTTGCTAGCCGATGGTTAGTCAGACGTAAGTGTTGCAGTCATTTCCAAGAGTTATCAAGATAATAGTAGTTGATGTAAAACTAATATCTTCTTTTCTTTATAGCCGCAATTTCACGACCTGAAGGCGGGTACTTCAAAGAAATAGTAAGGGTCCTTCAAGAAGTTCCAAATGAAATGAGGGACATCGATTCGGTTCTAACCGACAGAAATTTGAGAATCGTTGGATTGATTGAGCGGAATCAAAGTATAAGGCTTGAAGGAACGCTAAGAGTAGCCCCGACGAAGCGGGTAAAACGCAAAGCGTCCAGGAACGTAATTGCCGAGGGAGGTGATGAAGAGAGAACGCCCACGGATGATGAACTTGTTGCTAGGCCTTCGGCCGGATTTCAAGCGACAGAGGGAAGGAGAAAAGGCAAGGCCGCTGCTCACAAACGCCCTAAGTCTTCGAGGTGGAAATCATTTGTGGCTTCTTTGTCGGCCCCCGGTATTAGAATCTCAGAGGCTCCTCCCTCGCCAATGGAGAGTCCTTTTGAAGGGCTTGCTGATATTCCGATTCCGGACTTTGTATCACTTCCACATGATACCGGATTGGAGGAGCTTCAAAACGCTCTAGATTTAAGCGAGTCTCTGCCCATCAGTGCGGCCGACATTACTAGTTGGTCGGGGGGTTGCAGACACATACACACTTCATGGCACTACACGGTTTCCAGCTTTAAGTTGCCTGTTTCAAGAATTCACTAACTCTGTTTTCCTTTTACTTTACAGACACGATGAACAGACGAGATTCTATGCTCAGTAGTCTTCATTCAGCACGCCAATCGTCAGGCACGTATTAAGAATCCTGCCGGAGGGAGGATGATAGAAACCGCGATCATGGTTATTCTAGTCAGGAACGCTACAAGAGGGATAGATATAGAGATTATAGGGAATAGAGGCATCGATCCCGATCGTGCTCTCCACCCCCACGACTCCCCACACAACCTTCAGGCCAGGGAAAACAGCCGGTAGAGCCCCCTCGTCACAAATCATCTTTGCATGCTTCAAGATCCGAGTCGCAACGCCACAGAACTGAGGTTGAGCCTCCCGTCATCGCTGAGCAAGCTATCACTGAGCCTACTGGGGAAGGGGCTATTAGAATTGCTCAGCTAAAGAAAGATTTCCTAAATATATACTTTGATGGCTACATTTTCCCCCTTACTTAAAGAGAATTCCATCGGAGGAGGAGAACACAATGCATGATTACATTCATGACATCTATTCCTAGTACAAAGAGTGGGCGAAGGCTGCAGAGAAAGCATCGAAGGTGGCCTTCGAGCGGGCTAAAATAATTGAAAAGCTAGAATCTGATCTCGCCCAGAAGGACCGCATCGTCTAAGTGCTTAATGACGAAGCCGAGTCCTCTCAAAAATCAGAGATAGAGGCCACCAAAAGGGCTGATGAGGCGTACTTGGCCATGGAGAGGATAAGGCAGACAAACTTCGCCTTAGTGGAGCAGATGGGCCATCGAAACACCACTGTCACAGCTGAACGGGACGTTGCTCTGAAAGAACTTGCTGAGCTTAAAGCTAAATTTTCCGAGATCATCAAAGAAAAGGATGATGCAAACAAAGCCTCCCAGGAAGCATGTGAACAGGCCGTTGTGCTTGGGGCGAACGGGATGCGGCTACGGCTAAGGTCCGAGTGGTGGAGACTAAGGTCGAGGAGAAAGTCTGAATGGCTGAGTCTAGGCTAGAAGCTGATATTGAAGATCTCCTCATTGTTTATAATGCTAACGTTTTGAGGCACATAAATCTAGCCTGGCTCAACAAGTACCCGACACATTTATACAACTATTGGGGCCGATTGGTTTAGGAGCAAAAGGCGGTGCATCTGGGTGAATCAATCGACGAGTTTGAACTTGAAAATTGTATGCTAAATGAAGACGAACGAAAGATTCTCCATGAGTTGATGATTTCGCATGAAAAAGAGTGGCTCGACACCCAACACTTGGAGGCCGGAGAAGGTTCAGGTTTTGAGCCCCACGATGCAAGTTCTGGAGTTCCTATGTCAACCCAGCCTGAATCTGCGCCTGCGGTTGATTCCCAATCAGTTCCTGCTTACAATCTGGATCAGCTGCAGTTATCTCCGGCTAGAGAGCAAGTTTCTGAAGCCGTTCAACCGTCCACGAGCCAAATTGAGGAAGGTACTCTGAACATTCTCTATGCTTATCTGAGATCGGAGTTGTCATCCGAAGTAGTTATTAACAATTCTTCTTTTGTTTTTGTCCAGTGATTGATGCTGCACCGGTCGTGCCTCCTGCCACTCAAGAATCACATCATATGCAGGAGGCCATTATAACTGAAGCAACCACCACAACGACCACGGCACCGACTGACGGAACACAGGGGAACACGCTTATTTTTGATGAGCAGATGAGGGAGGAACTCCTCGGTCATCACAACGATCCTTTTGCGGACCTACCATTTGTTATAGGTGGAAGCGCACCTGCTACTGGCTCTTCAATGCCAACCACTGATGCTCCCAGCGAGGCTGAAGCGACTCATGAGGAAGAAATATTGGCCGAAATCGACGCTAAAATGGAGGCAGCGGCTTGTGGTGGTAGTTTTGGAGGTGGGATGGCGACACCTGGTCCAGCTCCGTTAAGGATGATATCACCTGGTGGTACAGTTATTGATACCAGTGCGCCTATCCCGCCATCTATAATTGATCCAGTTCCTCCGAGTCCACCATCAGGGAGTATTCCAATACACTTGAGCTCCAATGAGGAAGTTGATATCATGCCCCCTACTGGAGATCAGCCTCCGAAAGGCAAAGGCTCGAAAAGAAAATTAAGTGGTAGCTCCAGTGGGTCCAAACCAAAGAAGAAGCCGAAAAAGAAGAGAGAGTAGACGTGCTTCTTCGGTTTATTTTTGGTAGATAGATAGGAATCTACCTTCATTTTTCTTTTGTAGGCCGTGTATAGATGCGGGTTCGGCCCCCCGCTAGTAGGAATTTTGGAATCAACTTGTACATAATTTCTTTTCACAAATAGTTGAAATGAAACTTTATTTTGTTTTGAACTTGATGTGTGTTTATTTGCTTAAGTGTTCCAGCATTTGAATTCCTTGTTCAGTACACTTGCGAAGTTTCAACTTTTGAATCTTATTTGAGTTTATCCGTCAAGTCCTGAAATCACGGCCACAAGTCATGACTGGATATTAAGTTGAACTCCGATGTTGTACTACTTCAGTCAGCGACTGACACTTAAGTTCTGCCCCCAATTTCAGGGATGAATTGAAAAGATCGACGAGCGGTCGTATTTCGCCTTCAACGCATCATGCTTAATATCGTTGAATTAATGTTGAAACAAGGAGAATTCGAGTGGTCAAATCACACTAGCTCTTTTATTGATGATTGTATTCATACTCTGGGGATTGCACTTGTGCGTCGGTGGTCGATCACGCCTGCTTGAGTTTCAAGGATGTGTCCACGCTCCGGGGACATAAGTTATTTTCACGGGCGGTTAGTCACACCCGTTTTGCATTTACACTCTAACCACGCTTCGGAGATTTAGAGTTGTTTTACGGATGGTCGATCACAATCCGGCTCATGTACAAACTTCAATCCACTCTCCGGGGATTTTGAGTTAACGTTTATACTCCAATTCGCACTTTGGAAATTTGGAGTTGGTGTTTATGTTGATACTCCGGTTCACGCTCTGGGAATCCGGGTCATTTTGATGTCTATACTCCGGTTCGCACTTTGGGAATCCAAAGTTAGGTGATGTTTATTCTCCAGTTCGCACTCTGGGAACTTAGAGTTAGTTGATGTTTATACTCTGGTTCGCATTTTGGGAATCCGGAGTTGGTAAACAGATGGTCAATCACATCTGGTGTGAGTTTTTGAATTTTGTTCGCACTCCGGGAACGAAAGGTGCATCAGGATCATGGGTGGTCGGATCACATCCACCCTGAGTTAACAAGGGAGGTCGTTAGATGGACGGGTCCATCCTCCTCAAACTTGGTTCGAATACGGGCGAAGTCGTTAGGTGGATGGATCCACCCTCTTCAAAACCGTATTTGTAAGTTTATACTCCAGTTCGCACTTTGGGAATCCGGAGTTATGTAAACGATTGTCGTGAATCAATCCTTTTTTAACTTTAGTGTGATGGCTTCTCCCCGAGCTCGGGTTTCACTTAGTGAGTGACCGGTCATATCATAGTCACTCCCTATTTGAGTAAATTATACCGTATGATGGAACTTAGCTCTCTGTGCATAGTGATGGTCATATGAAGTATTTCAAGTAAATCACAGCTCTGGCCCGAAGAGATTGCACTTTATTGCTGAAATAAGAAAATACAGCAAAATCAATTGCCTTATTACAAATTTAATTTTCGAAGTGCATAAACAAATTGCAAATGAGAAATATACTAAATAAATAAACAGAGCCTGTTATGTGTAGTAGCGACGAAGACTCTCGCTGTTCCAGGCTTTCGGAAGAGTGAGACCGTCAACGGTCGATAATTTGAATGTGCCATCTCTGAGTTTTCGTTCAATAACATATGATCCTTCCCAAGTTGGCTTCATATGCGAAGGGACCGGATAATTTCTTTTGAGTACGAGATCGCCAAGTTCAAAGGTTTAGGGTTGGACCTTGGCATTGTATAATCGGGCGACTCGACTTCGATATGCGGCTACCCTCAAATCAGCCTCTTCACGCCTCTCATCAAATAAATCGAGAGATTCAGCAAGTAATATAGCATTTGTCTTTGGATCATAGTATGTCACACGATGAGAAGGTACTTCTAATTCTACAGGAATAACAGCTTCTGAACCATAAGAGAGAGAGAGAATGGAGTGTGATCGGTCGCGGACTTGTGGGTTGTTCGGTAAGCCCATAAGGCCATAGGAAGCTCATCGACCCATTTGCCCTTAGATTTTTCTAGTCGTTTCTTCGGAATGGATTTTATACCTTTATTAACAGCTTCAACTTGTCCATTCGCTTAAGGGTGTGCAACAGCGGAGAATTTCTTCTAAATGTGGAATCGTTGATAGAAATCCTTAAATTCGGCACTGTCGAATTGGGTCCCGTTGTCAGTGATGATAGTACATGGGAGACCAAATCGGCAGATAATGTTGCGCACTACAAAGTTGATCACCTTCTTCATCGTGATTGTAGCAAGGGGCTCAGCTTCTGCCCACTTGGTAAAATAATCAACTGCTACGATGGCGTATTTCGCACCACCTTTGGCTAGAGGTAAAGAGCCAACAATATTGATGCCCCATACCACGAATGGCCATGGGCTGACCATCTGTGTTATCTCGGTAGATGGGGCTCTAGAAATTTGAGCATGCTTCTGACACTTATCACACTTCTTGGCATAATCCAATGCATCACGATTTACAGTCGGCCAATAATATCCATATCGAAGTACTTTCTTGGCAAGAGCTTGCCCCTCGGTGTGATCGCCACATTCTCCTTCATGCACATCATGCAATATTCGTTTGATTTCATCGTGATCAATACACCGGAGTAAAGGAACAGAGTATCCTCTTCTATACATGACTCCATTTTGAATAATGAACCGTGAAGATTTTCGAAGAATTTGTCTCTGTTCACTCCTACTCTCTGGTAGGGTTCCGTGCTCGAGATAATTTCTGAATGGAGTCATCCACGACTCCCTCTCAGAAACGACATCAAATATCCAATCGGTTTCCATCTGATCGATGCTCGGAGTAGATAATGTCTCTACAGAAACGAGTCCCATTTGTTGTGCTTCACCTGTACTGGCTAACTTTGCTAACGAGTCAGCTTTCTAGTTGTGTTCTTGTGGTATGTAATAGATGGCATAATAGTCAAACTGATTCAATGTCTCCTGAACCTGATCAAGGTAAGCGGCCAGTCTTCGATCTCTGGCTTGGTACTCCCCTCGAACTTGACACATGACCAATTGTGAATCACAGAAAATTTCCACCGCAATGATTCTTAAATCTCTGGCAAGTTTCAATCCAGCTAGTAGGGCTTCATACTCGGCTTTGTTATTAGTTGCATGGAAGTTGAACTTTAGAGCATAACATATAGATCGACCTTCAGGAGTTTCAAGTACAACCCCTGCACCCGAGCAATGGTCATTCGACGCACCATCTGTATGTAGGTTCCAGATATACTTGGGAGATTCACTTGTTTCGGGCAAGTCCTCTGGGATGGTAAATTCAACTATTAAATCTGATAAGACTTGTCCTTGGATGGCTTGCCTCGGAGTGTAGGTAAGGTCAAACTGGCTTAACTTAATATTCCATTTGAGTAACCTACCAGATGTCTCAGGCCGCGTAAGGACCTGTTGTAACGGCTGGTCGATGTAAACGGTGATCGGATGAGCCTGGAAATACGGACGGAGCTTCCTCGAGGCAATAACAAGACATCTAGCTTCGGATAATTTCTCTCAGCTCCGGTTAGCCGCTTGCTTATGTAGTATACTGGCTTTTGTATTCGGTCTTCCTTCTGAATTAGAGCAGCACTGATTGCATTTTATGATACCGCAAAGTAAATGTACAATTTCTCGTGATCGATAGGCTTTGACAAAATCGGCAGTGTGGAGAGATGTTGAATTAGTGCTCGGAATGCGCCCTCACATGCCGTAGTCCATTCAAAGTTTCGTTTTCCTTTTCGGATCAGATCGAAGAAGGGAATGCATTTGTCAGTGGACTTTGAAATGAACCTGCTCAGTGCTGCTACTTTCCCGTTGAGACTCTGGACTTGCTTTATAGTTTTCGGAGTTTCAAGTTTTCGAATCGCCCAGATCTTTTTGGGATTGGCTTCGATTCCTCGAGCGTTGACGATAAACCCAAGGAATTTTCTGGATGCTACCCCAAAGTGACATTTCAATGGGTTGAGCTTCATTTTGTATTCTTGGAGGATATTAAACATTGACTGCAGGTCTCTGATGTGATCGGTGGAAAATCGCGACTTGACTAGCATGTCGTCCACATACACCTCCATGTTTTTTCCAATCTAGTTAGCGAACATTCGATTAACTAAACGCTGATAAGTTGCCCCAGCATTCTTGAGTCCAAAAGGCATAACTTTATAGCAATAGAGTCCCATATTGGTTACGAAGCTGGTATGCTCTTGGTCGGGCAAGTGCATGGGTATTTGATTATAGCCAGAGTACGCATCCATGAAGGATAAAAGTTCATGTCCAACCATTGAGTCTACAAGTTGATCAATTCGTGGAAGTGGAAAACTGTCTTTGGGGCAAGCTTTATTCAAATCTGAGTAGTCAAAACATGTTCTCCATTTCCCATTTGGCTTTCGGACAAGTACAGGATTGGATACCCATTCTGGCTATAATCCATCTCGAATGAATCCATTCGTCTTAAGCTTATCAACCTCTTCTTTAAGGGCGGCAGATCTCTTTGGTTCCATACCACGCCTTCTTTGCTTGACCGGGACGTACCGTAGGTCAATATTCAGTGTGTGACTTGCGATGTCTGGCGAGATCCCACACATATCAGAGTGTGTCCAGGCAAACACATCAAGGTTTACCCGGAGAAATTCAACCAATTCCTCTTGCATTTGTTGGCTTAGCTAAGATCCAATCTTTATCATTTTCGAGTCGTCATTATCGTCGATTGGAACATCGATCGTCAGTTCTGTCGGAGAAGCTTGACTGTCTTTAATTTCTTCTTCACTTTCGGTGTCTCTCGGGTCAAGATCACTTTGGAATTGGTTGGGGTGCCCAGGCCCGAGCCCATGCGCTAATTGTCAATTATCAGCAAAGTGAACGTAGAGAGATTCCTCTACGCCCTTCCCCTTTTCTTTTCATTATGCCTCGCGCAGCTCAGCAACATAACAGGCTCGCCATGCGGCCTGATCCCCTTGAATAACTCCGACACCATTGTCGGTAGGGAATTTCAAAGTCAAACACCATGAGGCAATGGCAGTCCGGAATTCAGCTAGGGCCGGTCGGCCCAAGAAAGCATTATATGGGGAGTTTACATCCAAAACAACAAACTGCAATATCCGGACTCTCCGGCGTTCACCAATTCTTAACTCCACTGGTAATTCCACCACTCCAGTGGGTATAGTTGCACTCTAGTTGAAGCCATGAATACGAAACTGACATGGCTTTAAAACTTTAGTCTCCATTCTCATCTGGTCATAGGCTCGTTTAAACAAGATATTCATAGAACTTCCGCTGTCTACCAAGATCCTCTTCATCCAAGCAGGACCTACTTGAGCTGATATGACAAGCGGATCAATAGTGGGGGCTTCGAACCTGTCGGCATCCTGACCTCAAAATATGATGTCATCTGCCATCATTATTTGTTGCTTGGCCGGAGCCCCATCTTCGGAATTACTACAACATTCAAAGTCTGCATGCTTGATAGAGCTGGCATACGACTCCATTTTCTTCCAGCTTCGGTCTGCTGGATAAGGACAACCACTAACAGTGTTTATCACCAACCTCCCGCCAGTACGAGCGGGTTCCTCCTGTCTAGCCAGATTCGGTACATGATTTTGATTTGATGGGCCCGCACCTCCAGACTGCGGCGCCCACACAAACTGTTCTAACTTCCTCTCTCTTATCAACTTTTCAATGAGATCCTGCAAGTGACGGCATTCATTTGTGTTATGGCCATAGCTTTCGTGGAATCTACAAAACTTCCCCGTCTGAATTTGCTTCTCAAATGACTATTTTGGAGCAGGCTTCTTGTACTGAATGGTATTGCAGGTTTGTAGATATACGTTCTCCAACGACATATTCAAAGGAGTATAATTATCAAACATAGGAGCTCTACGTCGTGGACCAAGGTTCTAATCCCGTTTTCTATTTTGGTTACAATTGCCTTTTTGCTGATCTTGTTTATTCTGAATATTCAATTGCACTTTTCCGAAACTCTCCCCGGATTGTTTAACAGCAATATTACTCTGAATTCCTTCCACACTAGGCCATGCATCATCCTTTTTCCTAGACTGTTTCGCATCCTCCCTTCTCAAGAATTGAGCTGCCTTGGAATAGAAACAATGTAAGGGGTTTTCCGGCTAACCAGTTTTCGAACTAAGAATCGGGCTCAATCCCTTTAGTCGGTGCCATAAGAATAGAGTTATCATTTGGGTTGCTGATCTCAGCACATGCAGCATGAAATCTCTCTAAATAATGCCTGAGTGTCTCTCCCGGAGCTTGAGTGACACTAGACAAAGTATTAACATCCTTCGGTCTCGTGACTTGCATGCGAAATTGCTCAATAAATTTAGTTGCCAACTGATCAAAGCATGAGATAGATCGAGGTGGCAGTCGAATAAACCACATAGTCGCTATGCCCTCCAGAGAGATCACGAAGCTTCGGCACTTGACTGTATCATCAGCTCGTGCAACATTCATCAACCATTCATACTTCAGAATATGCTGATTAGGATCAGAATTTCCTTCATAAATGGGTAAAGTCGGCATCCTGAATCGCCGAGGTGGTTCAGCATAGAGTATCTCATCAGTAAAAGGGGTATGACTCTAGGAGATTCCCCAGCCATCATTGCTAAGACCTTGACTTTCACGGATCATTTGACGGATCATTGCTGGCAGGTCGTACATCTGGATATTTTGAGCAGGTTGGGCCAAGGTGTGGTCGGGTTCCACAATGCGAGGAGGGGTCGATCGCTGTCGGCGGTCCATGTCTTGCCTCCTTGGTTCTATGTCTTCGGGGACGTAAGGCTCAAGATGGTATTCACGCTGGTGATGGTTCGGATCTGTCCGATTTCGGGTCTCAGCGCCCAAATCCGTAGCTATCGCAGTACGGTTATCAGTAATATGGTGTGGGGGTAGCGCCTCCTCGGGAGGAGGGTCCAGTCTGATGGCTGGTTGACGGACCAACTCTTAGTTGTCCAACATTCAATGTATGTTGATGCCCAGTGGCCTGTGTGTAGCTTCCATATAGCTGTGGGTGTGTAGATCTATGATAATAATCAGAAGAGGCTGAACTCTCGGTGGAAGAATAAGAAGCCTGATCCCTCCTGGATCTCCTCCGTCGTTGACGGTTCAGTTGGTTGGTTAGTTCCGCATTAGAACGAAGCTGTTGAGTGTGCTGTTGGCGGCTCTGAGTCAATTCTTGCATAAACATATGAAATTCTACCCTAGTGATAGGGCCTTGCGGATCTGATGGTCCGGTAGCATTCTGATCGGCTGGAAGCGGCTGTACGGGATTCTGTCTGTCCCGTCCTTCTGGATCTGCAGTTGTAGAAATAGTCCTTTTGTTAACCATTATGGATGATGAAGCTCTCTCCTAGACTTGTATCAAATCTAAATAGGATGGAAGAACTTCTGAAATTGAGATTTGGATCTTCCATTTGGATGTTTGCAATCCGATATCTGCAGTAGATCCAATGAGCAGAAGGAAAAAACTGGGTTTTTTCTCAGTGAAAGCACCAAAGTGTTTGTATCAAAATTGGGCACAACACTCTTCGGAAGGGTTTGAAGAGATAAAATGAAGAAATTAAATGGAAAAGGAGGATTATCTAACAAACACTTCAAAAACAAACAAGAAAGTACGCAGAAACATAGAAATTTAGAGTGGTTCGGCATGTTGCCTACGTCCACTATGAAATGATTGATCTTTATTAACTTTTAGTTGCTGGTTACAGCGAATTACAACAGTAAATCTCGAGTACAACAGTGAAATTCGAGTATAATGGTGTAATCGGCAGAGTCTGGACGTCAAAGAGCCAAAAGATCCCTTTTCTATAGGATCTGGGTTGCTATTTATAGGCGTAGGTTGCAAATATCTCGCTCAGATCTCGAGATACCTCTTCTAGCACGTGGTGGGCCCACGCGATCGATCCCATGTGATTTGCACTCGGTCCGTGATCGATACGAACGAATTTCGTATCGATCAAGATTTGGTCCAATCAAGTCGAAATTTAGCATGAATATTCTTTAGGTTGTACGTAAGCTCCTGTGAAAATTTGGTGGCATTTGGACTTGTAGATTGTGATTTATGATCGATGCAAGTTTGGGCTTTTCGATCACGGTTCTCTTCGTATCGATGATGTTCGTATCGTTCTGTTCGAATCGATCCAGACACATGCCTGCAAGTTGACATGGCGTTAACTATTCGGATCGATCCATTTTTCCTGTCGAGTCGACCGAGTCTCCCCAATGTTCGTGCCTTGTTCGTATCAATTTGTAGCCTGTTGTTCGTATCGATCAGAACTCACTCTGTTCGTATTGATCACTCTGCTCTGTTCGTATCGATCGTTATTACGTTGTTCGTATCAATCGAATGCATCTCACTTCATATCAATCCTTTGCATGTCCACTGCGTATCGATGAGAGGTGTTGGTTTCGTATCAATGAAAGGCCGATCGATACGAAGTGTGTGTGATACTTGATCGATACGAAATGGACACTAACGCTACAATCAATGGATACGAAGTGCGATGCTTTTTCATGGTTGTTGATCAGTGGTCACTTGATGGATATGAACTGAGGTCACTTGATGGATACGAACCAAGGTCACCTAATGGATACGAACCGAGGTCACTTGATGGATACGAACCAAGGTTCTTCAGTTGATAGACACGAAGTAGTGCGCTTTGATGGAGACGGCCTAACCGATACGAAATGATGGATGCGATTGAGATGATTTATTTGGCTTGCATCGATCATATCTTGAGCATACGAACTCGGATTGACTTGAAATTTGGAAAGTTGGCTTTCATAGCTTTGCTTGTCATGTATTGTCAATTGTAGCTTGATTCGTACTTGGACAAAATTCATCGATATCCATAGCGAGCCTACGTATAACCGATCTTCAAGACGGACTGTCCATGGTTTCCAGTTAAGTTCTTGGTATCACGGCCTTGCCAAAAGGCAGGATAACAGACTGATTCCATCTTGGATTGCTGCCAAATTCGCAGGATCCACTATTATACCCTATCCCAAAATGAAGTGACCCAGGAATCTAAATTCTTCTCTCCATAAGTGACACTTAGAGAACTTCGCTCCAAATTTGTGCTTCCTTCATATCACTAGCACACTCCTCAAGTGCGCCTTGTTCTCCTCCTTCATTCTGGAGTAGATTAGAATATCATCCATGAACACAAGCATGAACTTATTTAGCTGGTCTCTGAAAACCCGATTCATGAGATCTGCAAAGATGCCGGAGCGTTGGTTAATCCAAGTGGCATCACCAACCACTCATAGAAACCCGAAGGCATACAAAACGTAGTAATAGGCACACTCTCCTTTGCTACTCTCAATTGGTGAAATCCCACCGCCAAATCCATTTAGGAGAACACCTTTGCACCGTGAAGCTGATTAAACTAGTCATCGAAATGCGTGAGTGAATACTTGTTTTTCTTCATAACCTTATTTAGCTCACGATAATCCATACACAACCTCAAAGAGCCATCCACCTTCGTTATGAATACTACAGGCACGCCTCACTCAGATATGCTCCTTCGAATGGATCCTTTCCTCAATAGGTATTCACTTGCACATCCAATTCCTTCTACTCTTTGGGTGCCATATGCCTGAAAGGCATAACTATCGGTTTGGCTTCTTTCACCAAGTCTATCTGAAACTCGATCTATCTATGTGGTGGAAATCCAGTCACTTCCTCAAAGACATCCGGATACTCTCTAGCGATAGGCACTGATGACAATCCCTCCCGTGGAACCTCAAGCGAATATAGAAAGCTAACCATCACCCCATCTTGTAGTAGGTAGCTAATCAATACCGTTTTCCTACCCACATCTTCATTTGTCACCAACAACTTCTCACAATCCACTACGGCCGCATACTTCCTAAGCCAGTCCATACCCAAGATAATATCGAATCCAATAAAGTTCAAAACAAAACAATCACAAACAAAAGAACATCCATGACTCGATAAAATTAAGCCACAACGAACCATGCAAAGGTTAGTAAAGCCTCCATCATAGTTCTTCACGATTAAGGGTTGGTCTACTATCTCATGTTCCATCCCAATCCATCTCCTAGGTCACTATAGATGAATAAATGAGAAGCACCGGTATCAAACAAAACTCGAATAGGAATATCACCAATAGAAAAAATACCTTGAATGATGACTCTCTTCCCCTTCTCCTTCGCCGAGAGAGCACACGACGAAGTTAGGACCGCGTCTAAGGCATACGCTTTCACTACCTGCTTATCCTTTACTGGTTCTGGACAATGTTTCTTCATGTGCCTAGCCTTGTCATTGTAAAATTTTCTCTTCTCATTCGCGTTGTAATCTTTAATTAAATGACCCTTTTCATTGCACCAAAAGCATATAGGTTCCCATTTACCCTTCTTTTTACCACCCTTTCCCTGGGACTGCTTTCTCTTTCCATTCCACTTCTTCTTGCCTTTACCGCCTTGCTGCGGCTTTGACTTTTCTTTCTCGGCAGAAACAAGAATAGCAATCTTAGCACTATGGTACAAGCTCTCATGGCGAAGCACCTTCTCTACAAGCTTCTTAAACGGCACATCTATATTGTCCATGAGCTTTTGTAACAACCCGCATATCTATCGATTTTATATTTAAATATTTTATCGTTAGTCGGATGTTAGTCCGAAAAGCTACTTTTTACATACGGTCAAATTAGGACTCGAGACCACCCCCATTGAGTTCAAAATGACGTTTGCGATCTTTTTGAGTGTAAACTTCGATATGTTTGGAGATAGTGAAATTTTCGTCACTTTTCCCGCTTGAGACTTTGGTTTGGACTGCACTTCCTTAGTTCAGCCCATCCCCCTTCCTCACTTCATTCACCCTTTGTTTTAACATTCAAGCTTCATCAAAAATGGTGGTGGGAAGTGGAAATTAAAACTCCAAACTCCAATTCTATTGCAAATCCGAGATTTCAACTCCAAATTCAAGTAGAAGATAGTGGATTCAAGCTTTGGATTGCTTCCCCTTGCTTTCAAATCTCCATCTTCATCAAATTCCGTGAAAAGGTGAGATTTTTGATCTCACATCTTGCCTATATCT
Organism: Allium fistulosum; assembly: GCA_030737815.1. Lineage (NCBI taxonomy): Eukaryota > Viridiplantae > Streptophyta > Magnoliopsida > Asparagales > Amaryllidaceae > Allium > Allium fistulosum. Next base: position 74,375,241 of record CM060908.1, on the reverse strand, counting down.
ATCTTGGACTGTTGGGAATGATCCCCTATTGTATTTGCATCAACATTTGCATTTGGTTTGGATTGGATTGGCGAAAAACTTCAATTTTCAGCGTTTTGGTGATTTTTCTGGCCTTAAGTCGTTTCTGGCCTTCGCTGGGTCGTCCACGAGTTAAGCCTAAGTCGTGAGTCGTTCACGAGTTAAGGGCTTAAGTCGCGCGCGTGCATTTCTGTTCGCCTGGCTTGAGTCGTTCACGAGTCAAAGTGATGAGTCGTTCACGAGTCAAAGTGATGAGTCGTTCACGAGTTACTGGCTTGAGTCGTTCGCGAGTTAAAGTGTTAAGTCGTTCTGGGTGTTCTGCCTTCGCTAGGTCGTTCGCGAGTTAAGTGCTAAGTCGTTCGCGAGTTAAGAGTTAGGTCGTACTGGGATAAGTTGTTAGGTCGTATAGACCTTAGCTCGTAGCTCGTATGGCTCTTAAGTCCTAGGTCGTTGGCTTTTAAATCGTTAAGTCGTAGGTCGCTGCTTCTACTAAGTCGCTAGGCCTCGCCAACTCCGCTAGCTCGCAACTGTTAAGTCGTATGACCTTAAGTCGTAGGTCGTCCCCGACCTAACTCCACTAGGTCGTTCCAGCCTTAGCTCGTAGCTCGAATTGAAGCTTAAGTCGTTAAGTCGTTCGTTCCACTAAGTCGTTCAAGGCTTGAGTCGTAAGTCGTTCGCGAGTTAGTACTTGGTCGTTCGACCTGTTCTTCTGCTAAGTCGCGTGGCATTCTCCACTTAGGTCGTATGACCTTATCCCTTAAGTCGTAAGTCGCTTGCCTCCCTTAAGTCGTAAGTCGTTCGCGAGTTAGTACTTGGTCGTTTGACCTATTTTTCCCCTAGGTCGTTCGCGAGTTAGTACTTGGTCATTTGACCGGTTTGGCTTCTCGAGACCGCTTGCCTTCACTAGGTCGTACCGTGACGGGGCGCTGCCCCGCACCCCGCCGTGGGCGCTGCCCCCTGGACCCCCGCGACCTGACCGGGCAGGTCGAACCCCGTATTACTCTGCGAAGGCAAATCTTATCTGAAAAGCATTCATCAGAACTTCCACTTTGATGGTTTTGGGATTGACTTCTTTGGACTTTACTCACGTCTTCGAACGTGAATTGATTTGTTTCTACCATCGTTTTATGACCTGTCACTTTAAAGATATATGAAGGTTTCAATACTAATAGTAAATATCAAAACTCTTTCATCAAAGCGATTTCAACACTATTTTAAATATCAAAAGTTCGTTTTCTCAAACCGATTTTCAATCTACTAGTATATACAAGCCTTTACTTCACTCGAATGAGAAATCGACTTAAACGACTTAGTAAAACGGGTGGTATGAAACACTTGCGTTCACTTCGTCGGTTAGCTCTTGGACTTGTTCGATTGAACCCTTTTTGTGACAATTTCCTAGTGAAGATTTACAGCTTGTTCGTAAATATTTAAGTTAAGCAAGTGGTTATGGGACATGAAGCTAAACTCATATATTTACTAGCTTGGTGTGATTGACACTTCCTTATGATCATGACGATCATTTTTGTGATTTAGACTAGCGATTGAGCGATGTCTCTTTGTCTACGTGGGAGACTATACCCCGATCATGTGATGTTTCGGCATCACATTTCTAGGGTAGCACCCTACGGTCTTCGGGCCATTCTTGTGTAAAAATTTAATGGATAGCTTCCATGAGATAGCTTCTCGTCATGTGTTTACGCGTAGGTGAGTTTTAATGCTCCCATTCATGTGTTAGGCCTCCCCCCTTTATGTGTTTTCTGGATTTCTGATGATGATTTCTGGAATTTTGTGCTTCACCAATTTTCATGATTTTCATTGATATGATATCAGTTTTTGTGCATTGGTGAATTCATGTGTTATTGACTTGTTATGAATATAAGTTTAGGGTATGATACCCTATTTTATCTTTGAGAAGATTCTTGTGATATTGATAAATCTTTTGTTGATTATCATTTACGTACTTATAGTAGTATGTCGCTATGGTTATTACATGTTCATGTCATGCCTTTTACTGTATACCATATCATCTGATATTTATAGTTAGACTGATCCGTTTATTATTTTCTTATAAATAATACTCGGGTCAGACCGAGATGTTACAGGTGCTTCTGCTTGACTTCCTCCCGGGATTTGCTACTCTGACTTTTGGCTAACTACTCTAGTTTAGTAGTTTTTGTTTGTATACATTTGAGATTAGACTCCTTGATGTATACATATTCCATTATCTTGCACTTGTATCTATTCATTCGTGTTATTGTGGATCTTATTTGACCACTACTCTGATGTACACTTTCATGTGTTATATTCATATCTATTTCCGTCTTTGTGATATGAATTGTCTGTGACTGATTCATGTTACGATTATTTCTATATTTGTTTCCGAAGATTATATATAGCCACAGTGTGATAGCTTTGTGTTTGTATCGGTATGTCGGATTTCCTCCTTAAAAGATATGCATCCTATTCTATCTGACATATCGGTGCTCGCACAAAGAAGTTACATGGATGGTCGCTCCTCAACAGCCTTATTCTCCGTGCTAATTGACAGCACTACACCGTAGTGTTCTTGGTTAGCGTGGGTATAGAGGTGGGGCGTCACAGCTTTTCTCCCAAGTAGTCATCCAAACTAATGATGAATGTCTCATTCTTTCTTAAGGGGGTATTAATAAATGATATTCCATACTTTGATAAGGCATCAAACTCTACAACATACATAAATATTGACATTTCCCCTTGCTTTAAATCAGCAAATTTTTGAAAGAACACTGACTTCTAGACCACTGGAATAAACTTCTCCTCAAACCTCATCTTAAACAGATCCCAGAAAGTTGGTATTTCGAAGAAGCAATAGCGATAGCATTCCACCAATTCATAGCGCGGCCCTGAAGCTGTCTCGAAGCCAATTTTCTCTTCATAACATCTTCCACCTCCATATCACCAAAGATGCGTTCACAAGTATCCAATCAATCTCGCACCTCTACGGCTAACTCCGTTCCATGGAATGACTTCCCTCCAAGAGTAGAATCATCTTTTTTTTAGCTTGGAGAAATTAGCCCTAGGCGCTTGCATGGGAGCATGTAACATCCCTAATTTTTCATAACATTATTCAGGAAATTTAATTAGATAAATCAAATAGAATAATGATGATAAGAGGATTGAGGTTTGAATAAAATTTATAAGAAGGTTGTGCTTAATAATAAAATGAATGGGCTATAAATAGGTTATTAACTAATTAGATTACACATGGGCATATTAGTAAATATAGCCACATTATACACGGCTATACACTTCTCACCTTGTCCATTCACGTTCATTTTTCTCAAATTTAAAATAAAGGCAAAAACTCTAAGGAGCCAGCCATTATCAAAGAGGAAGAATTCAATCTAAAGCTAAGGATCAAAGCTAGGAAGGGTTAATCAATAATAAATCTCAAATTTCTTACCATATCTAAGGAGAATAATAATTTTATATCATCTCTATTTTATTATATGATTATATGTTTTCGGATTTATGATTAAATTCATATTTATGTTGTTATGGATGATGATATGCTTGAACTATATAATGTTTGATTTATTTTAATTCATTTACCTTTGAATTAGCATGGTTTTAGGGTAAAACCAAGAGTTTATGATTTTAGAATGCCATGGAAAAAATTTATATTAAGTAAAATATGATTTTGGAGATGGGTTTTAATTTTCAGAATTTTCTAAACTATAGAATATTTATTATGAATTTTAATTGGAAATTATGATATAATTGGGTTTAAAATTAAATTCAAGTATTTCAGAAAGAAATTGGGTCTGAAATTTTAACATGATTAATTACGTGATGAAATTGAATTTCTGTTATTTTTGGGGATTTTTCCTAATTTATTTGCTAAGGAAAACAAATTATTGTAAAAGAAGGACTTTTCTGCAATTGTTGGTTTTGATATATGAAAGGGCTTAAACTTTATATTTCTTTGATTTAAATCTGATTAAATGTGGTAGTTTTGAAGGTAAAGTATTTGAAAAGTTTTATGGCAACCAATCAAAGACTTACAAATCGGCAAGTGGTTATAAAGCAATTACTAAAAGTAGCTAAATTTCAGCCTTTAATTCAAAAAAGTAGGTACCACCTCAAATAGCAGTACCTTTGGACTCCATTGACTCCGCCCCATCTCAGTCAGAAGCCACACAGTCAAAACTCACATAGTTGAAACCGATACACAAGGTATTACTTAGATGGTATGCAGTGGATTGGAAGGAAGGCGGAAGCCTTGGTGTCGAAAGGTATGCTTCCGATTGGGTCGAAACCTTGTTTTGTTTTCAAAAAATAAGATCTTGCCTTGTTTTACTTAATGCCTTCGACATAGTCGAAACATATGCTTTCAAAAGGGGTTTTTATAAATAGGTTTCAAAGAAGTTTGCCATACTATGCAAAGGTGTTAGCTTTCGAAGGGTTACCTCTGTTTTAACCTAAACTAAGCCTTTCCATAAATTCTTTTGAAGGGAGTTGAAGGTTTCGAAGGCAATGGAGTCGGAAGGCGGTTTCGATTCTATCCTTCGTAGTTTTAATTTAAAGGTTGTTGCTTTCGACTAGATGGTTCTGACACCATCAACTTTTCCCTTAAATAATTTTATAATTGGTTTCAAAAGAGATACTTTCGTATATAACCATTTTGACTCAAAGGATGTTTTTAAAGAGTAAACACAATACTTTCGAAGGGGAACTTTTACTTGTTTCGAAGCTATGTTTTAAAGAACGTTTTGATACCATCGAAAGGTATAATTGGTTTCGAAAGCGAATATTTACAAGGACTTCGAAAGGTATGTTTATTATGTTTTGAAAAAGATGTTTTTGCTTTCGACAGAAGTCATCCAGAGGTTTCGAAAGAGTTGTTTTTAAGATTTCAAAATATAAGCCCAATCTCAAATTCAAGGAATAACCATGGCACAAATAAACAAAGGGTTTTAAAATGTAGAGGTTTTCATTTATTATAAAGGTTAAAGGGTTTAACCAAGATATATATATATATATATATATATGAAGATAATAAACCACAAGTGTTGGTATTATATGTTGTATACTTCTTCATATACTTATTCACATTGTTATTAACCCATAATAATAGTTTGGGGAAGGGCAGAATAACCAGCGAGGCTGACCCAGTAGTGAATTTATTTTAAGAAATGTTAAAATCTAAATTAAAGATATTGGCAGGGACTAATAGGTTCACAGTAAGCCCATGAAAACTGTGTTTAACTGAGGATAATGGCAGGGGCCAATTGGTTCATTGTCAGTCCATGAAAACTATGATTTGATATTGGCAGGGGCCAATAGGTTTATAGTTAGCCCATGAAAACTATATCCGAATTAAGATATTGACAGTTAGTCAATAGGTTTCTAGTTAACCCATGTAAACTAGGATATGTGAAAAGATATTGGAGTTACTAATAGGTTCTTAGTGATCCCATGAAAGCTATGAAATCGGACGGATAGTCTATAAACATTTAACAGGTTAATAGTGACCCATGAAACTATAATTGAGACAGATAGTCAGAATGAATGGGGATGGGTAATCTAGATTTAATTTACTTGTTTTGCATATCACCATAATACTTTGAAATACTATGTTTTAACCATTGTGGATACAGGAGCACAGTATATGGTTTTATAAAAATTTTAGGATACTAGTGAAGGGAAAACCTGTTCCGCTAAGCGGCATGGTCTCACTAGATATCTAAATGGTTTGAGATGGTAAATTATTATTCATACCAGGCTTTATGTCCGACTCGAAGTTTATATTTTCTCCTTAAACTCTCGGGTACTCAATTGATTTTGAGTAGATTAAGGGTTAGGGTTTCCAGGTGCTCATTTAGACGAATAAAGCTTCTGAGGACGTGCAGGAGGCAAGCTCGTTATTAGAGTTACTTATTTCCGCTGTGTGTTTTGATTGTAAAGGCAAATTGTTTTATTGCCTTATATATACTCTGATCAACCAAAGGGGCATCTTTATATGTCGCTCTTGGCGTAGTTTGTATTAATTATATGTTATCTGAACTAGGTCTACGTATTAGGATTATGTAATCAATTTGGAATATTTTGAAATGGAATGTGGATGGTGTTTGCTGTTTTATATTTTCCATATTCTTGTGTTTCTGTGCATCAATGTATCTAATATCGTCGTATTTAGTCGCCGAGGATTAATAACTATGGATGACTGTAGCATCCGTAGCCATTAGTTTTAGGCCTCCAAGTAGGGGGATGTTACAAGTTGGTATCAGAGCATAGATTTATGAAACTTTAAAAGAAATTTAAACCTAAAATATTTTTCAAACATAATCCAATAAATCAGATAATATGATTGAGGTTTGGGTTAACGCTACAATAACGTACTTGTATTTGATATATAGTTATATATATAAGTATGTATTCCCCGCTCTCTTAGACCGTTCTTTTGTATCTTACTAAGGCTCGTATGTAGATTTACGAGAAAGGAGATACGCAAGTAGGAAACGAAAGAGGAAATCTCGGTGGAGGAAGCACCATAACTAATGGAAATGCTCGACCCACTACCAGGAGGAACTCGGGTCGACCAGCTAATGCTAGTAATCAAAATGCTGATGCCAATGTGGGTGCTGGAAATCCACCAGTAGATATGGGGGCGATGTATTAGTTCTTTGTCGGTTTGATGCAAGCAGGAGCTGCTGCTGGTGTTGTTGGAAATGTAGGAGGAGCTAATCCTGTGGCTCCAGTTGGGAATAATTATGCTATGCTGAGTAGAGATTACACCAGCTTGGGTAGGAAGCCATTCTTGGGAATGGAGAGTGCCATAGAGGTTTAGAATTGACTGTTACATTGCGAGCGTATATTTACCGATTTAGGTCTAAATGATGGGTAAAAGAGAAGGTTGGCCTCTAGATAGTTGTAGGGGTCAGCACTACATTGGTGGAATGATATCACTGTCGGGGTTCAAAAAGAGCAGTTGACTTGGGCTGATTTTAAAACGAGATTCGAGCAAAAGTTTGTATCTGAGTTTGCTAAATCTGAGCTGATGAGGAAGTTTATGGAATTAGTTCAGGGAGATATGTCAGTGGTCAAATATGCTACTAAGTTTGAAGAGTTGTCTCGATATGGATATGCTACTATAGATACTAACATAAAAAAGAATGAGAGGTTCATTTGGGGATTGAGGCCCGAGCTTGCTAGAATGACCATGACACATGTCCATGATCCATGCAATGTGGTGGTGGAGATGGACATTCGCCATGAGGAGTTACTTGCTGAGTTTGCTAAGGAGAAGTCAGTGGAAGCTCAGGGTTCTCTAGGGAAGAAGAGGAAGTTCTTTAAAAAGAAGGGAGCCTAGAAGGGAGATAATGGTAAGAAGTCAAAGGCCGAGGTAGTTTGCTATAAGTGTGACAAGAAGGGTCACTTTGCGAATGAGTATCAGTCAGGAAATGAGAAGAAAGATGTAAATAAGAAGAATGTGAAGTGCTTCAACTGTGATCAAGTTGGGCATTACAAGAATCGGTGTCTAGAGCCAGTCCGGGCGAATAAAGAAAGAGTTTTTGCTAGTGGATCAGCTAGGCCAACTGCAGCAGATAAGGGAAAAACTGCGATGGAAGGTACGCTTTCGATTCAGAGTATTCCTATTAGAGTACGTTTTGATACCGGTGCATATTCATTCATATCTCGGTGTTTAGTTGATAGATTATGTTTAGAATCTACCTACCTTGCTACTCCCTTAAGGGTTATGAATCCAATAATATGCAACTTTAAGGGTAAGATGTGACCAGTTAGAACTTGATTTGTTAGGTCATAAATTTGCATGCAGTTTGTATGTTACTGATTCCGTAGTTTTCGGGATCATTTTTGGAATGGATTGGTTGAGTGGGTATGAGGCTAGAATATTTTGCCAGTATAGGGAGATATCACTGAGACACCCTAATAGTCATAACAGAGTGACGGCATTTCGGACTAGATATGGTTTATATGAGTGGTTAGTGATGCCGTTTGGATTGACAAATGCACCTGCTTTCTTCGTGGATTTGATAAACCGAGTTTTTCGAGAATATTTGGATAGGTTTGTACTGGTATTTATAGATGACATTCTAGTATACTCTAAGGATGAAAGAGAGCATGAAGTTCATCTTAGAGTAGTGCTTGAGACACTGAGACAGAACCAGCTAAAGGCCAAAATTTTCAAGTGTCATTTTTGGAAGAAAGGGGTTAAGTTTCTTGGTCACGTAGTTTCAGAGGGAGGATTGTCAGTCGATCCAATTAAGATCGAAGCTGTCAACAATTGGAAGAGACCAGAGACGGTAACCGAGATCAGAAGTTTTCTTGGACTTGCTGGCTACCACCGGAGATTCATTAAGGATTTCTCATGGATAGCAGCACCTTTAACTAAGCTAACCAGAAAAGAGGTGAAGTTAGTTTGGTCCGACAAATGTGAGGAATCATTCCTTAAGTTAAAGCATTTGTTGACTGATGCACCCGTGTTAGTAGTTCTAGACGAAAACCAAGGATTGGTGGTGTATACCGATGCATGAGGAACTGGATTAGGAGCCATGTTGATGCAGACTGGTAGAGTTATTGCCTACGCATCTAGGCAGCTTAGGCCGCGTGAAGTTAGATATCCTACTCATGATTTGGAGTTGGCGGCAGTGATCTTCGCATTAAAGATATGGAGACATTATCTCTTAGGGGAGAGTTTTGAGCTTTATAACCAGTCGTAAGTCTTTATGGTATTTATTCTCTCAGAAGGATTTGAATATGATGCAGCAGAGATGGCTGGAGTTTTTTGCTTCTTATGATTTTGGTATAGAGTATACCCCAGGAAAAGGTAATAAGGTAGTAGATGCTCTTAGTAGAAAACATTAGAATGTAGTGTTGGCTATGTTAGCAGAGTGGAAGGATTTAGAAGCTTTGGCTAGTTGTGGGGTACAGTTAAGATCGGCTGCTAGTTCTAGTCAGAGTACCACCTGCTATCTTGTTTAGAAGTTCAACCAGTGTTGATTGAGAGAATTACTTCTAAGCAGAAGGAGGATCCAGTGTTAGCCGATAGGATTAGAAGACTTGAGGTTGGAGCTGAGATCGATGACTTAAAGGGTTTTAGCCTTGACTAGAAAGGATGGTTAAGAAAGAGGGGATGTTTGTGTGTTCCGAATATTGAGGACTTGAGGAAGGAAGTTTTTGGAGAATGTCATCGGTCCAAGTTTACGATTCATCCTGGAGGAACCAAGATGTATCAGGATATGAAGAGGAGCTTCTATTGGAAAGGCATGAAGAGGGATGTTGGCTTGTGGGTTAGGCAGTGTGCAAACTGTCAACAAGTGAAAGTTAAACATCAGAAACCGAGTGGGTTGCTTCAGCCTTTACAGATTCCAGTCTGGAAATAGGTTCGATATCCATGGATTTTATAGACGGGTTGCAAAGGACAAATAGGGGTAATGAAAGTATATGGTTTATAGTAGACAGATTGGCCAAGAGTGCCCATTTCATTCTAGTTAAGTCAACCAGGACGGCATCAATTTTAGCTAAATTGTTCATGAAGAACATAATTAGACTGCATGGAGTTCCTAGTAGTATAGTCAGTGATAGAGATGCTTTTTTACTAGTGAATTTCGGAAGAGTCTACAGGAAGTGTTGGGTACCAAGCTTAATATGAGTACCGCATATCACCCTTAGAATGATGGCCAGATAGAGAGAGTCAACAAAGCAATCGAGGATTTATTGATAGCTTGTGTAATGGACTTTGGTGGACCTTGGGAGGATCGCCTACATTTGGTTGATTTTTCCTATAATAATAGTTACCAGACTAGTATAGGAATGGTGCGGTTTGAAGCTTTGTATGGAAGGCCATGCAAATCACCCGCATGTTGGTGGAAACTGGAGATAGATTAGTCTTAGGTCCAGATTTGGTTATAGAGGCATCAGAGAAGATTGAGTAGATCCAAGAAAGGATGAAGGAAGCTCAGTCCAGACAAAAGAGTTACGCGGAAAAGAGGCGTAAGGACCTAGAATTCTCACTTGGAGATAAGGTTTTCATTAAGGTATCACCTATGAAGGGTGTGGTGCAATTTGAAAAGTCTGGGAAGTTAGCCCTGAGATATGTTGGTCCATTCCAAATTTTAGAGAGGATTGCAAAGCTCACATACAGAGTAGAGTTGCCAAGCAGTATGGCAAGTGTCCATAATGTATTTCATGTGCCTCATCTTTGTAAGTATGTGCATGATCCAGAGACTACTATTCCTTCGATAGGGTTGGATGACTTAGTGGTAGAGCCTAATTTGACTGTTGTTAGACAACCAGTTCGGGTTGTAGCTAGAGATGAGAAAAGATTAAGGAACAAGACAGTCAGGTTGTGAAGGTTCAATGAAGCGACAACGCGAAAGACTGTACTTGGGAGATAGAAGACAGAATTAGAGATACTTATCCCAATCTGCATTGAGGGTATGTCTATATTAGATTTATATAGATAGTTACTAATCAGATAGGCTAGTGTGGTGGTTAGGAGTTGTTACAGATGATTGCTATGTTTAGTATTTAGTCCTTACTGAATTACGAGGACGAAATTCTTTAAGGGGGGAGCCTATAACATCCCTAATTTTTGATAACATTATTCATGAAATTTAATTAGATAAATTAAATAGAATAATGATGATAAGGGGATTGAGATTTGAATAAAATTTATAAGAAGGCCGTGCTTAATAATAAAATGAATGGGCTTTAAATGGGTTACTAACTAATTAGATTACACATGGGCATATTAGTAAAAATAGCCACATCATTATACACGGCTATACACTTCTCACCTTTTCCATTCACGTTCATTTTTTTCAAATTTAAAATAAACGCAAAATCCCTAAGGAGCCGGCCATTATCAAAGAGGAAGAATTCAATCTAAAGCCAAGGATCAAAGCTAGGAAGGGTTAATCAACAACAAATCTCAAATTCCTTATCATATCTAAGGTAAATAATAATTTTATATTATCTCTATTTTATTCTATGATTATATATTTTTAGATTTATGATTAAATTCGTATTTATGTTGTTATGGATGATGATATGCTCTAACTATATTATGTTTGATTTATTTTAATTCATTTGCCTATGAATTAGCACGTTTTAAGGTAAAACCGAGAGTTTATGGTTTTAGAATGCTATGGAATATTTTTATGTTAAGTAAAACATGATTTTGGAGATGGGTTTTAATTTTCATAATTTTCCAAGCTATAGAAAATTTATTATGAATTTTTGATGGAAATTATGATATAATTGGGTTTAAAATTAAATTCAAGTATTTCAGAAAGAAATTGGGTCTGAAATTAACATGATTAATTACGTGATGAAGATGAATTTCTGTGATTTTTGGGGATTTTTCCTAATTTATTGCCTAAGAAAAATAAATTATTTTAAAAGGAATTTTATGCAATTGTTGGTTTTGATATATAGAAGGGCTTAAACATTATATTTCTTTGATTTAAATCTAACTAAATGCGGAAGTTTTGAAGGTAAAGTATTTGAAATGTTTTATGGCAACCAATCAAAAACTTACAAATAAGCAAGTGGTTATAAACCAATTACTAAAAGTGGCTAAATTTCAGCCTTTAATTCAGAAAAGTAGGTTCCGCCTCAAATAACAGTACCTTTTGACTCCATTGACTCCGCCCCATCTCAGTCGAAACCCACATAGTCGAAACTCACATAGCGAAATCAATACACAAGGTATCGCTTAGATGGTACGCAGTGGATTGGAAGAAAGGCGGAAGCCTTTGTGTCGAAAGGTATGCTTCCGATGGGTCGAAACCATGTTTTTTCTTCTTCAAAAGATAAGATCTTGCCTTGTTTTACTTAAAGCCTTCGACATAGTCGAAACATATGCTTTCGGAAGGGGTTCTTATAAATAGGTTTCGAAGAAGTTTTCCATACTATGCAAAGGTGTTAGCTTTTGATGGGTTGCCTCTATTTTAACCTAAACTAAGCCTTTTCCTAAATGCTTTCGAAGGGGGTTGAGGGTTTCGAAGGCAATGGAGTGGAAAGGAGGTTTCGACTCTATCCTTCGAAGTTTTAATTTAAAGGTCGTTGCTTTTGACTAAATGGTTCCGACACCATCAACTTTTCCCCTAAATAATTTTATAATTGGTTTCGAAAAAGATACTTTTGTATATAACTATTTTGACTCAAAGGATGTTTTTAAAGAGTAAACCCAATACTTTCGAAGGGGAACTTTTACTTGTTTTGAAGCTATGTTTTAAAAACCGTTTTGATACCATCGAAAGGTATAATTGGTTTCGAAAGAGAATATTCAAAAGGGCTTCGAAAGTATGTTTATTATGTTCTGAAAAAAGAAGTTTTTGCTTTCGACAGAAGTCATCCAGAGGTTTCGAAAGAGTTGTTTTTAAGATTTCAAAACATAAGCCCAGTCTCAAATTCAAAGGAATAACCATGACATAAATAAACAAAGGGTTTTAAAATGAAGAAGTTTTCATTGATTATAAAGGTTAAAGGGTTTAACCAGGATATATATATATATAGAAGATAATAAACTACAGGTGTTGGTATTATATGTTGTATACTTCTTCATATACTTATTCACATTTTTATTAACCCATAAAAATATTTTGGGGAAGGGCAGAATAACCAGCGAGGTTGACCCAGTAGTGAATATAATTTAAGAAATATTAAAATATAAATTAAAGATATTGTCAAGGGAAAATAGGTTCACAGTAAGCCCATGAAAACTGTGTTTAACTGAAGATATTGGCAAGGGCCAATAGGTTCATAGTCAGCCCATGAAAACTATGGTTTGATATTGGCAGGAGCCAATAGGTTTATAGTTAGCCCATGAAAAATATATCTGGATTAAGATACTGACAGTTAGTCAATAGGTTCCTAGTTAGCCCAGGAAAACTAGGATGGGAGAAAAGATATTGGAGTTGCCAATAGGTTCTTAGTGATCCCATGAAAACTATGAAATCAGATAGATAGTCTATAAACATTTAACAGGTTAATAGTGACCCATGAAACTATAATTGAGACAGATAGTCAGAATGAATTGGGATGGGAAATCCAGATTTAATTTACTTGTTTTTCATATCACAATAATACTTTGAAATACTATGTTTTAACCATTGTGTATGCAGGAGTATAATATATGGTTTTATAAACATTTTATGATACTAGTGAGGGGAAAACCCGTTCCTCTAAGCGGCGTGGTCGATATCTAAATGGTTTGAGATGGTAAATTATTATTCATACCAGGCTATGTCTGACTCAAAGTTTTTGTTTTCCCTTTAAACTATTGGGTACCCAATTGATTTTGAGTAGATTGAGAGTTAGGAGTTCCAGGTGCTCATTTAGACGAATAAAGCTTCTGAGGACGTGCAGGAGGCAAGCTCGTTATTAGAGTTACTTATTTCCGCTGTGTGTTTTGATTGTAATGGCAAATTGTTTTAGTGCCTTATATATATATATATATATATATATATACTCTGATCAACCAAGGGGGCATCTTCATATGTCGCATTTGGTGTATTTTATATTAATTATGTGTTATCTGAACGAGGTCTGCGTATTGGGATTATGTAATCAATTTGGAATATTTTGAAATGGAATATGGAAGGTGTTTGCTGTTTTATATTTTCCATATTCTTGTGTTTCTGTGCATCAATGTATCTAATATCGCCGTATTTGGTCGCCGAGGATTAATAACTATGGATGACTGCAGCATCCGTAGCCGTTAGTTTTGGGTCTCCAAGTAGGGGGATGTTACAGAGCACCTCCACCTATCACCACTCCAGGAGCATTCCTTATCATATTAGCCATCATGCATTGAACATGGCTTGGACACCAGGCGTAGTAGCTCCTAGTCCCGCTCCTTCCTATACTCCTAAAGCAGAATTCATCACAGCGTTCCATGTATGCCAGCACATTCTTCTCTGTAACAAGAATGATCGGTCTCTCATAAAGAAAACTTTGTCCATAGTGCTCATGTGCATGCGAATTATACTATATATAATTATATAGCTTTGAAAACCAAACTTATAAAAAGTACGCTCTCTCTCTCTCACACACACACACACACTCTATATCTTGTCTAAGGCGATGACACCTTTCCTATCTCTACTGTATCATGGTATCAACTCCAGTTAACCGTGTAACCAAAGCTCTGATACCAAATGCGATGACCGCCCTATATCATCGACACCAATAGTATGTGAATAGTGCGATGTCCGTGCTTGGCTGATATGGGATGATCATCAGAGTTGAAATAAACCAATATAGCATATAACTCTATGTAGTTAAAGCACTCCACAGATTCAATGCGGTAGAGGTGCAAAAAGTCATAGCGGAGATACATCGAGGATATAGCGGGATATAACGGATGACTCTAAATAGCATATAACACTCATACTTAATGATTTTACAAATATATAAATGGTAATTAAATGATAAATTAACATCCAATTGAATTATAATTAATGCATAAATAATTCTACATAAAAACATGTGCGAATATACTGTAATTAAATGTAAAACTGTTATATAACATAATTGAATTTAATATAATATTAAAGTACTTTCATTTCTGAAAATATATTAAAAATTCAATTAAATAAATAAATTTCATAATTTTTATAATGTATAAATGTCATTTTTAAATTCATTTCTTGTAAATAAGATATAGCGGAAATAGCGGAATATAGTGGGAATAACGGGATATAGCGGAAATAGCGGGGCTTAAAGCGAAAAGGCTATATGGAGAAATTGTAGCGGTAGAAATCCGCTATGAGATATAGCAGGGTTATAACAGAGCAATAGCGGGGCATTAACTGCACAGATATAACATGTCATACCTCATAGTGCATATATAAAATATAATATTACAGATATAACAGAAGAGACAGTAATAACTATGTGAATAAATCATCAGAGCACAGATCCATACGGTTATACATCAAATATCATAGGGTTTATACAATGGAAACAAACTCAATAACTATCTCAAATACAAGTATAAGCATTCACTTCAGAGGCTCCTCGGTGTTGCACAATGGAATAAGCGTAGAATCCATGTAAGTATACAATATGAGATAGCTCCATTCAGCTCGTCCTCCGAACAGTTACTGCGTAACTTAGACCTATTATCTAGTCTACTCATTTAAGAGTACCTAAGATAATAAGAAGCAAAGAATAAAACCTTGGGTCAGACAACGGTCAGGTGTAAGCAGTAAATGAGTCTCAAAATACTAATACAGGTAGATATGGTAAAGAACAAGAGCACAAGTATCATACCCGACATGTCCCTACAACCAAAGAGTTATCTTATAACATTATGATATGCTACTCTACAATATCATAAAGATATACCACAAACCAAATAAAGGATATCAATCTTCTAGGTATTCCTAGCTCCAATACCTACTCCCCATGATACCTATGAGTGATAGCCTACTAAAGAAAACAACCAAAGCATCCATAGCGTCCATCAACAATCCTAACTATCACTCATCGTGCCCTGAATATATAATACTCATATGGCCCTTAAGCCAGGGACTAATGGAAATCCTAGTTCTTTTTTGTACTCTCGTATCTCTCAACCCAAAGCTGGATACGTGTCTATAGCCCAAAGCTAAAGGTCCAAGGTATACAGGTCCCTTAATTGACCCATGGGCGTCCCCACTTACAATGTCCTTGCTTTGAGTACAACTGAAAACTCTCCAAGCATCAGTGATTCCTTAGCACATATACCCAACCCCACATTTGCTCCATTGTGTACCAAGCCCTTCTTGCTCAATCCAGTTTCCATTATTCATGAGGAACCCTTCCATATTCCTCGATCAAATGGCTCCCTCCCTTTTGAGCCGCCATCTTCCGAACCTACTCCTAACACGAGCCAACATCCAATGACCATAGCTTTACATCATGCTATTATATTGTCATCCGACCTAGTACGAACGATCCAACACCTTCAACATGATCTATAGAACCTCAAAAACAGTCCCTAGAAGTTCCAACTCCATATCATGTACCATGATAACTCAGTACGGAGTTATAGGTATAACTCGATTTCAAGTTATACACTTAGCCAACCAATGGCTAATTCCTCTTCCATGTTTCTAGTACTCCTCTTCCACTGCCTTGGACCCCGACTCATCCCTCCTTGATAATTCGACCCCAATCCAAAGCTCCTTCTTCAAGTTCCAGAAATAACTCAATGGTATGCTCAAGCCTTAGCCAAATCTCTTGCATCTTGATATAAAACACCTCATCTAGCCCTGCTCCATCCATGCTAACAACCGACTCATAGCCTCCTTTCGTATAACTCAGTACCAAGTTGTAGGCATAACTCGGTGCCGAGTTATGTACTTTGCTCCATTTGAGTTGCGACTCGTCATGTGTTTTCCTACCATCCTCTAAACACATCTACCAAGTTTCATCCAATTCCCGACCAACTTAGCTTCTGATTTTCTCAATTCTCCGACCTAACTTTCTATGCAATCACAACACTTGCAAACAATGTCAAATCATATCATCCAAACATAGAATAACAAGCAATTTCATCCAATCAAACTTGCAATCCATCAAAAGAAGATAAATAAGGAAATTTCTAACATAGATCTACATAGCATGAATATATGAACATAAATCAAGGTGATTTCTAATCAATCTATATCATATGCATGGATTAACATGTTATTAAAGTTAGAAAAGGTTTTTATGGCCAAAATCAATTTAAAACATGTTAAATCCTATAATTCTACCATATAAACATGTATAGTATAGTGAGAAGGAATAAACTGCTCACCAATTACCAAATTCTACCGGTTTATGTGTAGATCTAATCCGGACAGGGAAGAAAAGCACTCCAAATCAATCAAATCGATGATCTCTTTCTTCTAATTGAGGATCTAATATCTAATCCACAATCTAGTTTGATTTAGAGAGCAATTTAGATGAATTTGGATGAATCTAGGGCTAATTAAGGTTTTGACCTGATTTAGAATGAGAGAGAAAAGATTAAATTTGACTTACCAGCCCTCTATTTATAGTGTTCTCTAATTAGACTAATGGTCACTAATGAGCTTAATTAATTATATATTAATCCTTGCCAACAGCTCAGAAAACTTAAAACGGTCCTAACATTCTAACCATAAGTCCGTTTTTCTCTTATGATCACTCTACAGAATGAGAAACTATCATTATGAAGAAATTAAACTGGTTTAAGACCCTAGTTCAACACTTGTTAAAAGTTATAGCCCAAGAAAAAAATTTATGGTCAAAATGGTCACTTAGGAATTCAGGAAAACTCATAGGTGTGTAAAATGTCCGTAAAAGTTACATCCCAAAATTATATAATCATACGACCTCATATGAGTAAAATAAAAATATTTTACGGTGCTTTCATACGTAAAATATGGGTCGTTGCATGCATTTCCTTTTACTAGTATATATGCAATATCAAAGTCATTAGAGGCTATGAATTCTAACCATCGCTATTGGCGAAGATTTAGACTCTTCTACGAAAAGATGTACTTCAATGATTTATGGTTGGTGAACAACTCGAACTATTCTCTAAAAAGATAATGCCTCCAAATCATTATCGCAAACATACTAACTCCAAATCATGGGTCGGGTATTTCCTTTCATGTGGTTTTAGGTTTCGACTAGCATAAGCAACAACCTTACCCTTCTGCATCAATACCACGCCCAATTTGATGCTATAAGCATCGGTGTATATTGTCATCACATCATACCCACTTAGAATGGTCAATACTGGTGCATTCTTCAACTTCTCTTTCAGACTCACAAATGCATGCTCATGTCTCGCATGCCAAGTAAAAGATTGATTATTTTTCATCATATGGGTTAACAGTAGGGTACCTTAGAGAAGACCTGGATGAATCGTCTATAATTTCTAGCTAATCCCAAGAAAATTCTCACATTTGTATCATTTTTGGGTCTATTCCAATCTTGGACTGCTGTAACTTTTGTTGGATCTTCGGCAATGCCTCTAGTCATTGCTTTCTCAACACTCCAAAAACTTCACCTTCAATCGGTGCTTTCTCACAAGTGCGTCCTGGGATCCTCTTCCATCCGTGAGTAGACAAGAATATCATCAATGAACACAAGCACAAATTTATTTAGTTGATCCATGAAGACATGGTTTATGATATTAACAGAATACAATAGCACGTTGGTCAACCCGAGCAGCATAAACAACCACTTATAAAATCCAAACGGCATAGAAATGCTATAATCGGCACACTCTTCTTTGCTACTCTCAACTAGTGAAATCTTTTCATAATATCCAACTATGAAAACATTCTAGCACCATGGAGTTGATCGAATAAGTCATCAATACATGGCAGTGAATGCTTATTCTTATTCATCACCTTATTCAGCTCATGGTAATCGGCACACAGTCTCAAAGAGCCGTTCCCCTTAGTGGCGAACACTATAGGTGCATCCCACTCAAATATGTTCCTATGAATGAACCCTCGCTTCAATAGGCCATCCGCTCACTCCTCTAGTTCCCTCTGCTCTTTAGGCATCATATGCCTCAAAGGCATAACCACTGATCTAGCATTTCTGACCAAATCGATAAGGAACTCTGTCTCCCTATGTGATTATAATCTGGTCACCTCATCGAATATGTATGGATACTCTCTAGCTAAAGGCAAAGATAACAACCCGTCATGTGGGATACCGTGTGAATACAAAAAGCTAACCATCATCTCATCATTTGGTGGGAAGCCTAACACTACCTTTCGCCTATCGTTTGTCCCCATCACTACCAATAGCCTCTCACAGTGTACCACTATTTAGTATCTCTTCAGCCAGTTCATTCCCAGAATAATACCATACTCAGCAAAACTAAAAAGAAAATAACCACAAGAAAAATAACATCCAAGACTCGACAACACTAGGTCTAGACAAACCATGCATAGGCTGGTTGAACCTCAATAGAGTTTGTTGCAATTTAAGGTTAATAGCCTATTTTAGGTCTCAATCCCAATCCATCCATCGGATCATTTAAAATGAAGGAATCTATAGCCTCGATATTGAACAAAACACAAATAGGATCATCATAAACGAAATGCATACCATATACAGTAGTGCCCTTTCCCTTCTCCTTCGCCAATGGAGCACTCGATGAAGTCGAAACAGCATTCAGTGCATATGTCTTCACTATTTGCTTCTTCTTGTTGTTGTTTTCCATTCTCGCTTGCCTCACCTACCCGATTGCAATTTTAGCTCACCCTCAAACAACAACTATCTACACTGGGTTTAGACAGTCGTATCATAAAGCCTTTTCAACTACCTTCTTGAAGCTCTCGTCAATATGACTAATTAATCAGTACCTAAGATGATCATTCAACCCAATGATAAGCTTCTCATTCTTTCCGAATAGGTTATCAATGATAGGTACACCGCACTTCGATAGCACATCCAACTCGGCCACATACCCTAACATAGACTTATCACCTTGCTCAAGTCGACAAACTTTCTAGACAACAATGACTTTTGAGCAGTCAGTATAAATTTTCTTTGAAGCAAACTATGAAGCGATCTCTAGTAAAGTGATCCTTGGGGGTCGCATCTCTAAAGGCATTACACTAGTTAATTGTCTGTCCCTAGAGTTATCTAGAGGTCAACTTTCTCCTCATGGCGTCATCTAACTCCAAGTCATCGAAGATCCTATCACAAGTGTCCATCTAATCTTGCATCTCAATAGCTGACTTTGTTCCAAGGAACGGTCTGCTTCTTAGACTCACGTAGTTTTTAAACAGCTCGGTAAAGTTGAGTCTTGGCATTTACATCTAAGCACCATTATTATTATGAGTGACTTGGCATTCTGAACCATGTTTCGCACTATCTCAGAAATCATGTTCTATAGATTGGGGTTAGCGACCCTCAAACCTACCCACTTCTCAACTCTAGAGATAGTGTTCCTAGCATCATTTCTCGCATGCTGGCTCATTCTCGATCTGTAACAAGAATGATCAGTATCTCACAAAGAAAAGTTGCATCAATGCTACTCGTGTGTGAAATACAACTTATATATTATATATATACAATATTATATAGTTAAATCAAAATATATAACAAATACGCTCCCTCTAGTATATATGTATACTCCAGATCCAATCTAAGACGACAACTTCTACCCTATGTCTACTGGATCATGGTATCAAATCAGGTTCACCATGTAACCTAAGCCCTGATACAAAATATGATGACCTCCCTAGACCTTCAGCAGTCAATATACATTTATAGTGTGATGCTACGGTGCTTGGCTGACGTAGGATGGTTGTCAAGGTTTTGCAGAGTAACTAAGAAATCATAGAACCCATCGAATATCTCACAGTGCACTGAATAAAATATAATAGTCATTATAGATATAAAACATGCGAGATGGTAATAACTGAATGAACAAAAAAATTAGAGTGCTTAGACCCATACAGTTATACAATATTAGCGATAAAGTTTATACAACTGACGAAAAACTCAAAAGATAAATTATCTTTGAATAATCTAAATATACACTATCTAGGCTCCACAGTGTTACACGGCACAAGAAGCAATAATAAGCTCAGAATATAAATATGAAAAACCATCTCCTACTTCTAATCCATTTGCACAACTCCATGTGCCGTTTACACCTACTACCTAGTCTACTCATTTAAGAGTACTCGAGAAAATAAGAAGCAGAGCATAAAACCTCTAGTCAGACAACAATCTGGTGTGAGTGATAAACAGTCTCAAAATACTATGAAAGTCGATATAATATATGGGGCATAGGGTATGGAGAACCATACCTGACCGGTCCCTGCATCTAAAGAGTTAGCACAAAACATATGATATATACTCTCTACATCATAACCGTTATGGGTGTACTATACGTCAAGGTACATATGGGTGTACAGATATCTACATCAATGTACCTACATCATGTAATATCCCTAATCTATTAAAGCAAACGTAACATTATCATTCACCCTCACATCACTCACTCGGTGCATTGGATATATGATACTCATATGACCCCGTTAGAGACTACTCAACATCCCAGTTTCTCGGTACTCAAATCCATGCCACTCAATAGGCCAGGAACTAGACCACTTTTCTGATAGTCTAGGGTAAGATAGGTTCCAACATCAACGAATTCCGTCATGTCATCACCAGGTCCTAACGTCGACGAACTCTGGTTTCATGTCCTATCCACGTTCTACCATCAATGGACTTTATGGGTACATGTAGATCAAGTCCTAACATCAGCAGACTCTGATCACATCCTCATATACCCTTGCTTTATGAGTACACTTCAAAACCCATGAGTATCAATGATCCTTTTACACACGTCATCCATGGAAGAGCGATCTTAGGTCTCATCCTTTGAATTATCGCACAACTCTCATTGTTGACTTTCTAAACTTGGGATAACTCTCGATAATCCTAATTAGTCATAGAACAACGTCATTTTTCCAAAAAAACATCTTCTAGTGATCCCTTAAGTTCAGCCCGAAGCCTTCTACTCTGAGTCTCATAATGCACCTAGCTCATCACTGAAGTCGCCACTTCTCATCACCAAGTCTCAAACTCATCGCGTCGAACCATCACATGCTCGCTTCACCAACAAAACCACTCATTGAAGAGCTATAATGTCAAAATCAAACGTCAATAAACGAACGAACTATCGCATTGTGCTCCTCGAAACCTCTTCAGCATCAATGTCAAAAATTGGTTAATCGCAATGATCAATAGTGATAAGAACCGACCACTGCAGAGTGGTCGGTGCCGACCACTTTGGTTTTGTACTTAAGCAAAAATGGTTGAGGATAAACCAAGTGAAAACATCCGGCATCTCCCTTAAATCCCCAAGCACATACCCAAGTGAATCATCTTTAGATCAGCCGGTGCTCATTTTGTACTCTTCCATGTACTTATCCTATCCATTGGAGTTTATATCATGTATGCGTTCAATCTGTATACACAAAACTATCTCATCATTTGAGTTCCCATCATATGTGCATTCAATCTATATGCAAAAAACTCTATCTCATCATTTGAGTTCCCATCATATGTGCGTTCAATCTATATGCTCGAAACTCTATCTCATCGTTTGAGTTCCCACCATGTGTGCGTTCAATCAATATGCAAGAACCTCTTCTCATGGGATGTTTCCTAACAATATATCGCCAATCAATTAGCTTTTTCAACCAAATAAGCAAAAAAGCATACATGCAACTGACAAGCATACATACATCTATCACAACATACATACAACATATATAACACACACACTGATATATATATATATATATATATATCAACCAATTCTTAGATTTATATCAAAAATAGCCTAAATCTAGCGATTTCCAGAAAATAGCGCATCCGTAAGAACATATGTGATATCTAATTTAAAACGATTTTAAAACACTTCAAAATTCTTTTATGAAATCAGGTGTAGGTTTAAATATATTAAAAATCACATTTTAAAGTTAGAAATCATTTCAAAACATCGTTTTAATATTGTACTAACAATCATAATATGGTGAGAGACAACATCACTCACCTCAACAAAAGCTATCCAATCCTATGCCAAGTGGTAGAGGGCTCTGATACGAGTGCAACGCAAGAAACCACGTCCAAATCGGACATCGTATGCAAATGATATGGGCGATTTAAGACTTTAGTTTATATTAATAAAATAATCCCTTAATTAATTAACCAAGACAGTTATCAATTACCTAAACAAATTATTGGAAAAATCTATTGGGACATAAAATACATACATAATTGGTGGTATAATGGATCTTCTTCCATTTGATTACCTTCTGATTTCCTCCTTCCATATAAGGACAAAAAGATCCAATAGTCCATATCTTATTTGTCACAAATTATGCTTTATTTTGTGTCCAAATAGTTGGCCTCTAAATTATTTTCATAATTACTCTCTCTTTATTCTTGTATAGGCAAGTTCATGTAACTCTTTATGCATCTAATTCCAAGCAAGTACCCACACTCCCCAATTTCAACACCGTTGCACACTGCCAACTGGACCACCACCGCACCTTGTCGCCGCCAACCCCGCACTACCTACCGTTGAGCCGCTTCCTCCGGCCACCCCAACCCACCCGTGAGCTGATGCTCATTCTTTTTTCTTCCTTTTTCTTCTTCGTGACTCACTACCTACACACTACCACTTATTGCACGTCGTCGCAATCGGACATACCTACATAACCGCAACACCCACTCCAGCCACCATGCAATGTCGCCGATCCCTCAGACCCAAAGCATGCACACAAAAAACCCAAAATTGGGTTCTTCTTCCCCATTTCGCCACCACACCATTCAAATTTAGCTCAAACCACCTACATTCTCGAACTCCCCTTGCCGAGCCAAACAAACCAATATAAACTATTTCACATTCGGATCTCCCCCAAACACACCCCCTTCATCGGATTCAGGATTTCCAACCACTACACTCGGAGTTGGACTGAACTAAAGCCATGGTTGCATAGCTCTTAGAAAAATAGAGGGACTTTACTTTTATTTTGCCCAAAATGGTGTTCGTTTGCTTATGAAAGAAGAGGAGAAAGAGGAGTCTGGGAGATGGGTTTCATTGAATTAAGAGAAGATGAAAACGTAAGTGAATGAAAGAAATTCGACTGTAGGGAATAGAATAATATTTATAGGGTACGGGTATGGTTAGGGTTTAAATGCATCCATTCTCTTTTATTCTTGATATTCCAACGCACGTTTTATGGTTGTATGGCTTTCAGGAATGTAGGATTGCAAAGATTCTTCGACGGCGTAACTCATCTTATTTTTTTCGTTCCGATGGTACAAGTTTTTAAAAATCTGAGACTGTGCCTGAGAACGCAGTTTTAGGATGTTTTTAAGCCGTATGAGCTGGCGGAATATCTAATCTCGAAAATTCTTCAATTACGTGGCTCATACACTTTTTGTTGATCCAAGGACATATTCCATTCGTCTAAATTCTCTAGTGCATCGGTGCATGTATGTCGGTGTAATACATATAACTATCGAAAATGCTAGAAAGTTAATCTATGGTCAAAATCATCCGATAAAATTATTAAGGGTTACAAATCTCAATACTCAACACCACCCAAAGTTATAGTATCATATTATCCAATATGAATTTAGAAATAGTATTTTATGATCCTCTGGTATGTAAAATACGGGTCATTAAAGTCCATATAGGCTTTCATTCCACTTCAAACTGGATAAGATAGTTCATATCTAAATCAAATTTAAACATACATCGATATCATATATCGATATGTGTGTATATAAATTTTATATACGCACTATTTTCAATACTGATCAACATAAGTTAAATAAAATTTTATAATTAATATTCCACAAACATTAATCAATTTATAATAATTATAATTTAATCAAGTGACAGTCGGAATTTTTAACATTATAGTTGTGTGACACTTAGGGTAAATTCGATTAACGATTAATATCGAATTATTTGAATATTAAATTTCACGTGTCACCTTAGCTAGTTGTGTGATAGTTTGGCCAAATTTAAAGCTCATACAGTTTCGGTAAAATCCAATTTTACTTATTTTAAGCAGTCTCCAATAGTGACAATTATTCATACCAGTTTTCTTCATCAAACCTATATCATGTTAGGACTTATGGAATTTGGTAATGATTGAAATTATAATATCATCCACACTCATCTTGTTTGACCCAAACACAAAGTCCATGGTTCGATAAAAACAATTATTATTAACCTAACTACCTGACTAAAGACTTTGACTTTGAGTTGACTTCAGTTGACCGTGATACCGACCTCATATAACCAAGGAGACGAATTCTTTATCAATAGTGTTTCACTTCCAATGCTTCAACTTGAGTTAACTATAGTCATTCGATGAGTATTATGCCATTATTTAACTATAATCATAGTAGATTTCCAAATTGAAGTTCAACTGTATTCTCAAGTTGAGAAAACTATGTAATATAGTCATATTGATATTTTCTATTTGGCTTTAGTTATATTAACTAATAGAAAACTATAGGTGGGTCATTCCATAGTTACCCAATAACTATTAGTGCGTAAACTCTTGGTGCCTCCAACAGCCATGAGTAACACACTACCCAATATTTGGAGAGCATTGGATATTCTAGTCTTAATGGATCAATATCCAGTCTTAATACATCTTCATTAGGAATATATAAAATGAACGGTTTATTATATTGTGATAAATTGCTCATGAATAAAACACATTGTAATTACTATTACAAAACACACCATTTATGGATTTCTATTAAATTTACTTAAATTAAGTAATTAATTAATATAATACATTATATCAAGTATATAATAGAAAGAAAAATACCTTTTATTTCGAACAAGATTTTATTACAAAGTTAATAATATACAATAAATTACAGAATTTCCCCTAAGGCACACCCCTAACTCTATCAATAAATGGTTATATGAGATTACCACTAAACACAAAAGCTAACTGG
The DNA here is from genome assembly GCA_030737815.1 of Allium fistulosum. Taxonomy (NCBI): domain Eukaryota; kingdom Viridiplantae; phylum Streptophyta; class Magnoliopsida; order Asparagales; family Amaryllidaceae; genus Allium; species Allium fistulosum. The sequence continues at coordinate 74,349,711 of CM060908.1, read as the reverse complement.
ATACACAACCTAACCGGTATGTATAGATGCAAAAGCTAACAGAATGCATAATCTAATCGGGTACATCTAGAAACTAATCTATAACGAAGTTAGAATAATGACTAACTGTGCTTATCTCCGAAAGCAACACCTAAACAATAAGACATATTATCACGTGCACGACAAATATATAACAAGCAAACATAACCTACTAAATATTTACTAGGCATGCATATATTTGCTCGACAAATATTTAACCAAGAAACATTTAACATTAAGATATTTACCAGTCAAACAAAGTTACAATTTTAAGTTATATTCAATAAGAACAAATAAGTAAAACAATAAGACCAAAAAGTACAACATTTAATTCAATTAAATAAAATATGAAATTACATTAATAGTCTTCAAAATATAAAGCATATAAGGTACAAAAACTACACTTGATGTCTTAAAAAACAAGATCTTTTGTTATAACCTAATTACTTACATAAACTACACCTTTTGTACTTATTAACCTCACTGGCTCACTTAATCCATTCCGAAGAAGGAGGTCTTCCTACACCATGTCGTCTCTTAGATGGATGTATGTCAACATCTTCAACAAAAAACATCTTCCATTTGAAAATTAATAAGCAGATGAATCGGGTGAGATAAGATGTTTGAAAAAAGGATACTTTAAAATAATCACTAAACATCCAAATCAAAAGTGAGAATGCTTCTAATAGTATGAGAATATGGAAACCCCTCAATATGCCACAAATTACAACTACATCGTGGAATGCTCAAATCTACAAGATAAGATTGAGTTGATTGAACTTCATAAGCATCAACGGTAGATCTAGTAACTTTCCGTTGAATACCCTCATGGTATGAATCCCTTAAATGCTTTTCATAATATGGCACAATTGACTATTCCAAGTTTAGTTAGTTCACATCAACCCGACATAAGTTTCATGAGCTTCAAGTGAATTCTATCTAGACATGTAATGATAGGTAAATATCTTTCCTCTAAAATTTAAATATTAAAACTTTTTACACAATTAGAACTCATTTCTCCATAATTGCCAACAAAAATACATTAGCTAACTTTTCAAAGGAAAACCAAGTAGAAAACTTTCTACTTCAGTACTATTAGCACTCCTAAACTAAGACAATGCTCGATTAAATATACCTATTGTACCAGCATAAGCAACTCGAAAAAAATAAAGAAATAATCCATCTTTTCCCTTAAGGAAATTTTTTTGTTATAAAAGCTATTTAAATTATTCTTTAAATGATAGTAACAAGAACCATAAGTTGAAATTGGAAAACTAGAGGAATATCAAACAAAAGACCAGGATGCCAATCAGATATGAAGGTAAAATCACGATCATCATCACATAACATTTTCTGAAGCATTGTAATAAACTAGTATCAATTTGGTTCATCTTCACTAGATATAATGCTAACAACTAATGGAAAATAACCTAAAATAAACAAAAATACACATGTCACATTCAAAAGTTTATTTATTGTACCAGCATGAGAAACTAGAAAAAACAAAGAAATAATCCATTTCCTTTTCCCTTGAGGAAACACTTTTGTTAAAAAGGCTATTTAAATTATTCATTAAATGATAATGACAAGAACCATGAGCTAAAATTGGAAAAACTAGAGGAATAGCAAACAAAAGACCAGGGTGTCAATCGAATACAATGGTGAAATCACGATCATCCTCACATAACATTTTCTGAAGCATTGTTAAAAACAAATGCCATTTTGGTTCTTCTTCACCCGATCAATGCTAAAAGTTAGTGGAATATAACCTAAAATAAACAAAAATACACATCTCACATTCAAAAAATAAAAATTATTGGTCAACATATACAAATTGCAACAGCATAAGTATGTTAAATATTTGCTGTAAAAGTATGGAAATTTTTGATATGGAAATATTTGACAAGCTGAAATTTTCAAATACAACAAAGAAAGTAAAACATGAGAAAAAAGTTTGTCGACTAAAAAAAATTATAATACTAATTTAACAAATAAATCATACATTTAAATAAAATAACAAAATAAACAGACAAAAAAATAAACTGGAACAACACAACTCTGTCAAATATTTGCTAGCTAAATAGGAAACTATTTGAAAAAAATGAAATATTCAAATATTGAACAATCATGATATTAATTTCAAAAGTATATCATACTCAATTACCATTTTTAGCAGTAGCAGACATAATACAATATTGTCATCTATCTCTCATAAAAGTTCCATCAAGAAAAAGTCAAAGAACGACAATAATCAACTCCATACTTGAATACTTCATACCCAATTAAAACCCTCTCAAATTTATGACTAACAGGATCACCTTGTAGATCTCCAGTACTACAGGATTACAAACAACCACGGATTCACAAAAAGATTTCATATGATATACTAAAGCAAACATGTTTTTCTTTTATAGCTAATCTCTTGTATTTCTTTTATAACTAATCTCTTTCCCGTGTATGCAAAGTAGTAATTTAAAATCATATTATACTCGGTTTAAAATAAATGAACAAAATATTTCATTTTCATTAAAGAATTCGATCGAATAAATTCAATAGACAACTTCTTAACTAATTAGCCAGAAACGGGTGGATGGTTAACATCTACAATACCAGTTTTACAAGAATTATTAGGTTGCATAATTTTAATAACAAAAAGCCTAGAAGCATGAATTTAGGAGAAGAATGAACACGAAATGTAACAACCTTCCCATGGACAAATGTTGTAACATGCTTCCTATCATTCCTAATATTATTAACTTTATATTTATTCTTAATACGGTATATCATAAGATACAATCGAAATCCTTCAACACCACCATGAAATCTTTGACCTATTCTAGTATTACCATGTTGCTAGAATCATTTTTTAAAAATTATTTCATAATATAACTAGAATCAAATGAAGAAACAATCATGAAAGAAGCACATGAACCACGTGCCGGAAAAGGACCAGTAAATGACAAACTATAAGAACCAACACCAACCGAACTACTTTTATACTGCTTTGTAATAATCGAAAAAAGTAAACAACCACCACAACTATGAGCAGCAATATACTATGCAAATCGGAATTGGTTATTTTGCTATTATTTCTTTTGTAAACCAATTCAATAGAATCAGGTGTTAATTCAGGGTAATGGTCACATATCATTTCTCAACCTCAACATACAATCACTTAAACCAAGCCACCTACTATAAGTATCATTATCCAACATTAAACTAGCAAGAACATCAATAAAAGCATGCCTGGACAAATACAAATATAATGTTAAAATAAAAGGACAAAAACAACGATAAGAAATGGAAAAATATTGCTTGACAAATATTTGACGATAATATATGCCATCCAAATAACGGCCTGCTTAATGCTTCACTAACAAACACATACCACTCTTTTTTTCATGTATCATGATATCAACCAATTAACGGTACAAAAAATCACTACACAATGTAATAAAGCTATACAAATTACAGCAAAGAAAAATATAACAAGATTTAATACAACATGATGCACAGTCAAGAACAAAAAATAGAAATAAAAACAACTAACCGTAAACCTATTATTCAACAAAAATCAAATTCAATTCACTAATGACTTGTAAACATGAATTAACGAACCACAAATTAAACAAAACTTCAATACGATAGCATGAGATGGAAGAATTATGCATGAAACAGAGATTAGAAGAGTGCGAGATTGCATGTTGAGCATGAAAATAGGATTACTACAACGAGAGAGAAGAAGACTGGCATTAGAGATGAAGAGCAACACGAATCTAGAGAGCGTTGCGAATCTGAAGATGTTGAAGAAGGATAGATTTGGAAACTGAAATTTTAATATGTATAAAAATACCTAAAAAGGATTAAAAAACATGGGTGTAATTTATAAAGGAGTAAAAAATAGGGATGCGTCCCAAATTTTCCATAATTAAAATCTGCAAGATATGTTCGATATATAAATAAATTCAAATTTTCATATTTATCTTATTCACCAAATCAAATGAAACATTTTGGATTATTTTATTTGTTAATTAGCACATAAAGAAATAATACCATTAATAAAGTAATATTGGACTTTTAATATTACTTTTATATTAAATAAATTATAATAATTTCGATTTGATATTAAAATTTTCATATTTAAGATTATTGGTTTTTCTACCATTTGACAATATATTATTGTAATTTGTTAATAAAGTAAATAAAAAGGTGTTCTTCAAATTTAAGAAACTAGGCATAGAGATTTCTTACAATTCACCAATGCTGGAATTGTTTGTTTTAAACAACAAGCACTAGTGAGACATAAGGATTACTTACGTGTTAACCGAGTTTTTAACCAAGTGGAATTCAACTGGAAGTAAAAGGTCAAGACGGAGATGAGATGACTCAAGAACTTGGAAACACGATTATAAGGATAAGAGAATGGCCCTCAACAAGTTTCATTGGAATTTGAGCTAAGTAAAGCTCTCGGCACCGAGAGGTTTGTTCTCTAAAATGAGCCTCCTCAACCCCACACACGTCATACTCTACTCCAACCACTCAGTGTTAAGTGCTTTTCTCAGAGTTTGGTCGAGCAAATCTTAGGATTGATGAGAAGAAACGAAAAAGGTAGGATAATACAAGTGTTATCGAAGTAATCGTCGGAATCAAACCAAAGTCTATGAAAAAGGAGCTTGAAACACATCAAGTAGAAGATAGCGAATAGATGCAAGTGAAAGAAGGTTTGCACCAAGCAAAACCATTAAGCACCGAGAGGTTTTTATGGCCTCTGAGCCTTACATGATTACTCCTACGACAGTGGACTTGCTATTGGACTTCACTACAAGAGAACTCCTAAACTTGTGCACTCGTTTCTCTATAAATACCAACCATGCTACAAGTAAAGAAGGATCTTGGATTTTCACTTTGCTTCTTCATCATCTCCAATCTCTCCCTCGCAATAGTAACCTATGGTAGTTCTAAGCTATAAAACTTTTAAAATCCTTGTACTAGTGATTCTAGTGCTCTATAAACAACAATCAATAAAACTATAAAGCGGACGTAGGCCAGAGATTGCCGAACTACTACAAAAACATTGTGTCTTGTTGTTCTGTTCTTGTTGTTTTCATTATTATCCGCTAGAACTAGGTTTTACAGGTCCCCTACAACATAACTTTGGATGTTAATCCATTTTTGGCTTCAACATTTTAGTGCTTTCATTGAGAGACTAAATCTTAGAGTTAGATCTAGCTTGCTATTGTGGATTTGGAAAGATCTAGTGGTTAGATCAAGAAATTTTGCTTGAAGGATTGCTAATAGAAAGTCATGACACCAAGAAGATCTGGAAGATCATCAGGAGCTATGGCTGGTGATGATGCGGGGAATACTCACCAAGTTGAAGTTGATAATCACCAGGCAATACCAGGATCTTCCACTCAACAGGAAGTAGTTACTAGAGGAGAGCTTAATAAAATGCTACAGGAGTTAAACCAGAAGATGATTGATAGCTAGAAAGATTTGATGGATAAGATGGATGCTTTCCTAATCTTGCAACCACCGAGAACCAAAAGAACTAGAAGGGAAACTTTACCCAGGTTAGAATAGGAGAATTCCAACGTTTCTAGCCAAAACAAAAGTAATGGAAAGCAAAGGCAAAAGCAAAAGGTAGGGATCGCTGTAGTTGTCGAAGGACTTGCAAGAGTGCTCCCCCTATAAGAAAACCACTAGTACCAAAAGGAATTCTCTCGATACCGAGAGGAATCTAGGAGGGAGTGATGACCAAGAAGGTGAAACAATGTTAGTTTCTGATAAAGAAGTGGATTTGCAGCTTGACGATGATGGTTTTGAGTTGGATGTTGATGCTAATAGAGATGGAGTTCAGGCAGCTAAACCAACTGCATGCCAACATAATACAACAGGAGTGGTTCTCCCAGTGACTATAGACCTTGATGCCAGCCGATAAGCCGAGACCATTTGCAGAGCCAACCATTCAGTGCCGCCCCTGGTAATTGCTCTACGGAATACCGTGCCAGCAAAGAATTCATAGCTGATATGGTTAAACGATTGGTGGAGGAAAGAAGTGGAGAAATAATGAAGATTAGGGTTCCACACCAAGTAGGACTCCGTTCATCGAAAATATTCCGAAAGAGGAGTATCCAAGAAAGTTCACAATGCCATCATACAACAGAACTACTGACCCTAGATGACACTTACTCAAGTACGAATAGCACATGGATGGAGTTGGAGCTAGATGTATGGATGTTGTTCATTGTAGGTGTTTACCTATCTTCTTGGAAGGAGTTTCTTCTATGTGGTTCACGAGGCTCGTGCCAAAATCCATATCCACTTTTGATGAATTAGCCAAGAAGTTTCTAGAGCAATTTAGGCTCCATGCAACCCAACCAAAGGATGTGATGTCCTTGTCTGGCTTGTCTTAAGGACCCAAGAAGTCACTGAAGGGTTTCTTGAATCGATTCAACATCACTATTATGGAGGTTAGCAATCCAAAGGAAGACCTTGTATTCATGGCACTTGTCTGAGACATTCACCCGGATATTGATTTCGGTAGATGGTTGAAGACGAAACAACCAACTACCATGGAAGAATTCCATCAAAAGGAAAATTAGTTTCTACGATTAGAGGAAACAGACCTGGTTAAAGAAAAGGTTAGCGATGAACAGACGAATGAGATAATTCAAAGCAATGTAGCAGCTAAATAGGATGGCAAAACTCTGGTGGAGTTGCAGGAAATGCTAGAAATACTAGGAATTAGATAGGAGGAACCATAATTTTGGTAACAAGCATAACGAAAATAGGAAGCGCCCTAGGAATATGCGATGAGGATTATATGACCCCGAATGACATAATGGCAAATATTTATCTCGCTACTCAAGGAACTGAGCTATACAAGAAACCATTAAGGGGAGATGCGACTGAAGAGCAGAAGAACTCGGGGAAGTATTATCATTTCTATGAAAACCATGGACCTAACATGAACGAGTTTCGACACTTAAAGGGCATTATTGATGAACTGATCAGGAATGATAAGCTCCAACAGTACATTAGAAAATCTCAGGACGATGGTCAATTCCCAAGACTCCCATGACCGTCTTCCCAAGGAAATCAAACTAGACCCAGTGGAGTGGGGCCAAATTGGAATGATGGAAAGCCGGTGAAGTAGCAGAGGATGATGACTGATGACATCATATTCAGGAATAGAGACGTCGATAGAGTCGAAGCTCCAACCTTCGACCCTATGGTGGTGACGGTTGGAATCGGACCTACAACTGTGCGATGAGTCTTGATTGGCAATGAGAGTTTGGTGCATATTATGTTCAAAAGGGCTTTCGATTGGATGAAGATCAACATGAAGGAGATTATAGCATGTAAATCCAAGATTCAAGGGTTATGGATGAGGCGAAACAACCAATCGAAACGATTGATTTGCCTGTGGAGTAGGGCGAAGGAGATCGCATGACCATCCAAATCCAGAAGTTTGTGGTTATGGACGAATACTAGGCATACAATGCCTTTCTAGGCCAACCGGCCTTAGCTGACTTCAGGAAGTTCTGGCACCTTGGTGTTTAGAAATGAAATTCCCTACGTAGAATGTGATTGGACTAGTGAAAGGCGAAAGCACTGGAAGAGAATATTATGTTGTAGAGATGAGAAAAGCAAGGCGTCACAAAAAAGGTAAGAATGTGGAACAGACCCTCTGTATTCGTAACTCGCAAGCAAATCGACTAGAGCACAACCCCTTGCTAGAGAACCATAGCAGATTCGACATGTCTATGGACCTTAGGAAGAAGCCGGAGGAAGTGGGAGCGTCACCGACGGAGCTAACGGTGAACATCCCAATCAACTTGGATGACACAACTCGAACACTGAAGATTGGTCGTCGGCTTAACGCTAACTCGACAAGGAATTGTTTAGCTTGCTTCTTGTAAAATTGAATGCATTTTCCTGGACGCACACACACGTGTGCCAAATATCACCAGAGATAGCGTATCCCACACTGAATACTGAACCGAATTCTACACGAATAAAGTGGGAAGGGAGAAGTCTGGGTCTAGAGCGACCTGATACGTTAAAAGGAAAAACAAAATTAAGGAAGGTCCAAACCGTTGGGTCAACGGGGAAAATTGACTCAAACCGCCGGGTCAATAGTGAATATCGACTCCAACCTTCTAAGAACCAGCGCTGCCTGGAGACATGTAACGTCGGGAAGGTCCAAAATGCTCGATTGATGGTGAAAATCGACTATAACCGCTGGGTTGGCGGTACATATCGACCCATAACTTTCTGAGGACCAACGTTGCCCTAAGACAGGCAATGTCGAGAAGGTCCAAACCACCAAGTCAACGGTGAAAATCGACCCCCAACCTTCTGTAAATAGGCATTGCTCGGAGACTGGCAACGTCAGAAAAGTCCAAACCGTAGGATCAATGGTGGAAATTGACCCTAATGCTTCGGAAAACCGCAATTTCTTGGAGATAGTGATGCCAGAAAGGTGCACTCACTCTTGGGTTGATCGGATAATTCGCTCCTAACTATCAAGAGTCTGGCATTGCCCAAAGATAGGCGACGTCAAAGCAAAATGACCTATCCTTCATGAATTAGGTGTTGCCCGAAGATAGACAACGTTAGGGAGGATAACTGTAACAATTAAGAATTTAGCACTACTCATCGATAGGCGTTGTCAGAATGGAATAGCTTAACCTTTAGGAATTCGATGATTGCCCAAAAATAGGCAGCGTTGAGAAGGCCTCGACCTTAAGGAATTCAACGATTGCCCGAAGACATGCAATGTCGAGAAGGTACAAGCCCAAATCTTCAGAGACCCAACGTCACCCAGAGATAGGCGACACCAAGATGGCATAAACATAAAATCTTCATGAATTAGATGTTTGCCAAGAGGCTGGCAACCTCATGAAGATGTACTCGCTCTTAAGTCGATCAGATCATTTGACTCTAACTTGCAAATACAACCATTGCCCGGAGACAGGCAATGCCGAGGGCGAATCTTCAGAATTGAACCTCTAGTTCGCTAGTTTTTGAAGTTAGAAACTAAGGCACTATTAGATTTCCAACCTTGGACTAAGAAGAATCCAAATGTAGCCCAAAGCTATGCAACATTAAGAGAATAACACTTGGATTAAGTAATGAAATCACCGGTTCTTGAAGACAGGGACTGGTGTACAGACCGAATTCTGGAGACCATAGAGGAAGTGGAATCATGGACGACTCTCATAAAGGGCTATTTGCTTAAAGGAATTCACCCCAAAGACAGGAATGAGTGGAAGAAAGTTCTCTGGAAAGTTTCACAGTTCATGATGCAAGACGAAGTGTTACATAGGAGAGGCTTCTCCATCTTTGCTTCGGTGTGTAACCAGGGATGAGGCTAGAAAGATCCTATGGAAGTCCATGAGGGCAGCTGTGGAGATCACACCGAGGGAAAATATTGGCAAGTGTTTCTCTACGAATACTTCTAGCCGACGATAAATCAAAATGCTGCCAACTACACCAATCAGTGTTGCCGGTGATGAAGAAAGAAGCTAAGTATACTATCATTGCAGTTGACTACTAAATGGGCCAAAGCGGAACCACTTGCTGCGATCGTGGTGAAGATGGAAAAAAGACAAGTGGGAGCAATGAACAAAATCATCAAATCCATCTTGAAGAAGCTATTAACCAAAGCTAAAGGAAATTTGGTCGATGAGCTTCCATTGGCACTATAGGCTTATAGGATGGCCCACAAATCAGCAAGTAGATATTTGCTATTCACCTTGGCGTATGGATCAAAAGCAATTATCCCAACAGAATTGGAGGTTACTTTTCATCATAAAAAGCACTTTAACCCCTATCTTTAGGAATTCGTTGTTGTTTGGAGATAGGAAACGTCGAGAAGGCATACTATAAACCTTCACGAATCAAGCATTGTCTAAAAAATAAAAACATCGGAAATGAAAGATTTAACTGTCAGGAACCCGACGTTGCCCAAAGCATGGCAACATCAGGGAGGAACCCTTAGAATTAAACCATCGATGTGCTTGTTTACAAAAATAGAAACTAGTACATGGCTGGAGGGTCGACTGTAGTCGTTAGAAACTTAACCATTGCCCAGGAATAGACAACTTCAAGTAAGGATAATTAGAATTGGATAATGCGTGCTATAGTTTTCGAAGATCGAAACTAGTGCCTGACTAGAATTCAATGATATCTCCGGTGACCAAGTAAGATACGCTCGGCCGAGGATAAGGCGAGGATAGTCATGGAAGATTGAAAACAAGTACTAATGTTTTGGGGGCAATCGGATAATTTGCCTCATATGTTTAAATCACGCTAATGCCCAGGCTTGCGGTAGAAAACTCCATAAATAGGATTCAGTCCATAATAGAAATATATAAATAAGGAGTAAGTATCACATATAATGTTCCCCTGTGATAGGGAGTAGTGCGGGACTTGGACCATTTCAATGAAATCAGGCGAACAGAAACTCGACATAAACCATTTGGAACATGCCATTGCCCAGAGGAAGGCAACGACCGGAAGGTATAACCACAAAGGGGTCGATTGGATAATTCAACCCTAGCATGTAGAAATCAATCGTTGCCTAGAGGTAGGTAATGTCAAGGAGGATACTCGGAATTGAATAATTCATGCACTACTTTCCGAAGATTGAAACAAGTGCACGATTGAACTCCCACGACAATGCTAGCGGCTAAGTGGGACGTGCTTGGTCGAGAATAAGCAAGGATAATCATAGAGAAATCTAACGTTGGTATCGTTGGACTTTCTCGATTCAAGATCAGGATAGGGAAAAAAAACTTAGACCAGTGGCAATTAGATAATCTTCCCCATAACGTTTAGGTACTACTATTGCCAAAGTCAGGCATTTTAAAGAAAATATGTTCCATGAACAGGATTTAGTTCATGACAAGGATCATACAATGAGGAAATGAACATCCCAACTACTGCTCTATGACATTTAGGAGTAGTGCGGAACTGGGATTATCCGCAACTGTATACTGGACCGAATAACATAACATAACCAAAGTAATTGCGGGGATTTTATTTATATGCATAGAGTTTGTAGGATATAGGGGGCCTCTCCTACACAAGCATGATCTATTTAAAGCAAAAACATAAAGTACGGACTATATGATCAAGAAGAATACCGACAGGCCAGCAAGCTTTGGGGAATCCTAACTTGCTCTTCCCTCTTCATCCAAGACCCTTAAGGTTGGGTACTTATTTAGAGGAGGAATCGGATTTAGCAATGGATCTGTAAGAAGAACCGGGCCTCGTAATTTAACTGTGATCAATCGTCCCGGCATAATAGGAATAGAACGTGAAGCCTGAGCTGTGGAGGATCCAGCTTCAAGAGAAGTAAATGTACCATCATTGGACTTGAAGCATGGCGATCGATCAGTTATTCTAGAAAATAAAACTTGATGTTTGACACGATCAGGTATGTTTTATTTCGGAAATTAAAACCTGTGTGACCAATGCCCAAAGTCTAAAGAATGTAGACATATGTTGACCGATCAGATTCTGAGCGTTGACTGGGATAGATGAAAGAGTTAATCTATGCAGTACAAGTCTCGTGTCCTCTACATGACGAACGGACCTTTCTGTATAGACAGCTTGCTCGTGCTAGAAAAATGAGCCACGTCACATGTGGATTCGTGCATTGGACCTTACCCGTTATCAATGAACAATCAACAACGGAACCGCTACTCAGAGTGACATGAAAGCTTTTCTTTTAAGGAACACGAAAAGTGTAGCAATAGAAAAAGCATAACGATAGAATCGTCCAACACGACCGTTCCTGAAGCGAACCATCTTATTGGAACGCAAGCGACAATGCAAGAATAGCCGTGCATTAATAAGAGTTAGCCGAAGACAGAGTGTCGGATGTGTCTCCTAAGTGGCATGAATACGGCCTACGACAAGCTTGAGATCCATCATAGGTCAAGCGCAACCCAAACCTCGACTATCTCCACCAAGAAGCAATTTGTTGTACCACCACCACCATCACAATCGCCACAACAATCACCATTCCTTCGATCTTAGATGAATTTCACTCGGTGGCTAGTAGAAATTAAGGGCCGAAAGCTCTTGGCAATAACTTGAAGGATTCAGCGTTGGAAGCTCTCGGTAGCAACAAAAAAGTAAAAATGAAACAATACACAGTGAAGAGAGTGCGTGTTGGTCTAAGGCATGGAACGATCTCCAACGCATAGATCAGATCTCCAGAGCATAAATCTTATCCTTAGAATGAAGAATGAAATTCTAACTATGCAAAGCGATTGAAGGAATGTATACCAGACCAATACAGTGCTTCAAAGCAGTCCTCGAACAACTATCCAGAATCAAAAGATAGCAAATTAGAACCTATCTTGATCTATAACATGCTTTGTTTTTAACGAAAGCATACTCTAGGAGGTAAGTTATAAGCAGATTTTTAATTAAGCAGAATTCAACCGAAATTAGAAGGTCAAGACGAAGATGAAACGACTAGAGAACTCGGGAACACAATCAGAAAGATAAGAGGATGGTACTTAAGAAATTTCATTGGAATTTGAGCTAAGTAAAGCTCTCGGTACCGAGAGGAACCTTTTGGTACCAAGAAGTTTGTTCTCCAATTTGAGCCTCCTCAACCCCACACACTTCATACTCGACTTCAACCACTCGGAGTCGAGTGCTTTTCTCAGAGTTTGGTTGAGCAAATCTCAGGATTGATGAGAAGAAAGCAAAAAAAAGGATAATACAAGTATTATCAAAGGAATCATTGGAATTAACCCAAAGTCTATTAAAAAGAGCTTGAAACACATTACGTATGAGATAGAAAATTAATATAAGTGAAAGAAGAAGGCTTGCACCAAGTAAAACTAATCAGTACCAAGAGGAACCTCTCGATACCGAAAGGTTTTTATAGCCTCTGGGCCTACATGATTACTCGTACGGAAGTGGGCTTGCTTTTGGACTTCACTGCAAGCGGGCTTCTGAACCTATGCACCTCTTACTCTATAAATATCAACCCTGTTGCAACCAAAGAAGGATCTTGGACCTTCGATTTGCTTCTTCATCTCCTATCTCTCCCTCATAATAGTCACCTAGGCAGATACTATTGGTAGTTTTAAGCTACAGAACTTGTCAAATCCTTGTATCAGGGACTCTAATTCTCACTAAACGACAATCAATAAAACTATAAAGTGGATGTAGACCAAAGATTGCTGGACTACTACAAAAACCCTATGTCTTGTTGTTCTTTTTCTATTATTTTTACCATTATCTGCTAGATCAGGTGTCACAAGTCTCTTATAACATACCTTTTAGCGTTGACCCGTTTTTGGCATCAACACTACGCTCCTTCGATGATTTATTATTTTATCTTTTGTAAAATGAGACATTGATATGGCGTAGAAAATTCTGTCTTGCCAGGTGGAAATTCTCTATTTTGCTTTAAAAAATAGGCATTTGTAAGACGTAAGAATTTCCAACGCCTCTCCGATGCTTTAATTGTTGTTCTTTATAAAACGAGACATTAATACGGTGTAGGAAATCCCTACATCATTTCGATGTTTTGCATTTTCTTTTTAGAAAAATGGTAAAATAAAATGCATTGGAAAATAATAGAGAATTCATACTCTTTCCCGATGCTTCCTCGAGAAAATTACTGGGAATTCACTGTTTGAAAAGGTTTTAACTACAAATATCGATAAGGTGTATGAAGTTGATGGTTAGTGACTATGCGACGTTGATGCCCTTTGAGATGACTTAGGTAAAAGCCATAATCATTTTGCGAATCAATAATATTACACTTGCATAAATCATCTTTGTAAATGGTTACAAAGGAGATGTAACATGATATCAACCACCGCCTTTTACTACCAACTTTCATTCTTTATGTGCAATATCATCTTTGTAATCCGTCAAAAAAGAAAATTTCTTTCAGTCGAGCAGTGTTTTTTCGAGCATAGCAAAAATTGGACGTAAACTTTCAGTTTAGAACATTTCGTTAACTGGGCCAAAGCCTAATATAAACTAACCTTTTGACACAAAGACAGTTGTGCAACACCCTCCGATTAATTCAAAGTGTGCAACGCCTGACTGCAATTAAAATACTGTAAAACAGCGGCGGCAGAGGACTACATTCAATTTCAACACGTGATAAAATAGCTTTCAATCAAAAATCCCGTTTTCCACGTTTATCTTTTCTGTATTCACATCGCACACAAAAGTACTTTTTCATTGTATATAAAAAAACCAAATCTCTTCTCCTCTTCATTTTATAATTTTTATTTCTCTCATACTGAAGCTTCATAAAAGCAAGCGAATAATAATAATCATGGCTCAAAATTACTGTAACACAGAGCTCAGTTTAAGCCTCAGTTCAAATTTGGCTTCTTCAAGTTCAAGCAGGTAAATCATTTAATCCAAATTTATTATGAAATTTACAGTTTTATTTAACGTTTATTAATATTAAACACGTATCAATAACTATAGATTGGAAGATTGGCTGCAAGAAGCAAGAGTCAGTAGAAAAAATCAGCAAGAAAAAATGACCATTTTGTACAATGGCAAGATGTGTGTTTGCGATGTCACCGAGCTTCAGGTTTGGATTATACATCTTTCATCTTCTTTTATAAAAATGAAATTATACATTAAGCGAATATAAATAACATTTTAAATCTTTTATGGTGTAGGCTAAAGCTATCATAAGCATGGCAAATGATCATAAACAAAGCTGTATTGATCAAAGTTTAATGTCATCTTCTTCTTGTGAGCATGAGATGATAAATAAGCAGTTTATGAATCCGCGATTATCTATGAAGAGATCTCTACAGCAGTTTCTTCAAAAAAGGAAGATTCGAATGGATGAAGCATCTCCTTATGCATTTAGGACAGACCGCAATATGTCTAAATTATGACTTTGTAATTATTATTATTTTCCTTAAAAAACACAATAAAAAATTTTAGGAGGTGTATTGTAGGATGGACTGATGCAAATTTAAGAGATGTTGAAGTTTGAACAGTGTTTAGTTTTCCTATTGGATTTTTGCAACTATTAATTAATTATAGTTTTAATATTTCAGTTAGTATTCGTGCTTTCTGGAAGCAAAATGTCATGCTTTTAAAATTGTCATGGCCAATTGGTTTTAAATTCTGTCAGTGTTTAATTATAAAAATACATTCCTAACATTTTTAGACAAGTAATTGATATGAAATAAGTACTTCGAATTCAATTCCTTAGCCTTGTTAGACAAATAAATATATAATATTCAAGTTTGTATACATCATATAGTTTACCCTAAAACTAATAATGGAACTTTCATTTAACTTTTTAGAATTATTTATTAAATAAACTTGAAAGAATTTGTAATGCGTTGTAGGGTTATATATTTAAAACCTGCTTTCCTTTTGCTCTTTGATAAAAGCAATTACACTTTCTCTCTATTATATATTTCTATATTCATGTTAGCTATCACTATCTTATATACAGATGACTGGGCTCTACAACTCCTACAGTAAACATATATTCATGTTTAAGATTATATATTTTCTTTCTAGCCATAATCTTAAGCTTTTATTTGTTTGGAGGTCTAGATATAGATGGCCTCACAGTCATATATTAATATTAATGTGAGATTCAAGATAACATCATAAATGACATTATTTTAGCATGGTCACTATTTTAAAATGGTATAATATCATGGTGGTGACTCTATATATAGGTTGGTGACATAACTTTCACTTCCTTTTTTTATTTTTTTATTTTTGTTTTGAAAAGAAATATATATATAACACTAAAAGGGAGGAAATAACCTTCCTCCAAAGGTACACACAAGTAGGCGAAGCATATGGATGACATATGCCTCCCATAGAGACATTTCAAAAAAGAAAAAGAAGCGAGAAACAAAAGAGCTCGAAGCTGCCAAGAAGGCCAGCCGAAAGCGAGTAAATAAATAACCAGCCTACAAAACCACTCTCCCGCCACAACCAGTAGGTGTGGGCCAGTCCACCCATCGCTCCATCAACCGAAAAAAAGACGGAGAAACCCAACAGACAGCAGCAATACCACTCCGAATAGAGACGACGGATCCACTAATCTGCCCATTGGAATGACCATAATAAAGCCTCCAACAAGAGAGAAAGATCGACTGCTGATAGATCTGACGAGAACCTCAACTAGGAACACGAAATGATAACAGAGAACACTAGCAGCACCAGCAAAGACGAGAACTCGGTCCAAGCAGACAGCAGACAAACCTGAAACTAAAAACAAGACGCGCAATTAAAGTAAAAAAAGGGGGGGAACGGGTGGGGGAAGTCACCAACCGAGAGCAGATGCCTATCCTACACCCAATCTGGCGGTAGTAGAAGCACGGGAAATAGACAGGAGGCCCACAAGTCGCTCGGAACGGTGGCTCAGTGGGCCCCTGAATGGTCTACCCCGGAAAGCCAAGAATACATCATTCCTCACACGATGGATTATGGACGGCGGGTCCATAGAGCTGCTCTCGAAAATAGCCTTATTCTGCGCACACCAAACGTGCCAGCAGATCAGACTAGGAATCAAACGGAAAATGATAGCACGGAGCGATTTCCCTGAATTCCCGGCCCACCAGGAATTCAGCATCGCAGAAAGAGAACTCGCAGTGCTTCTAATACCGACGAGATTTCCGAAGTAGTTCCAGCACGCACTGACCGAGAAACCACCGAAAAACAAATGGTTCAAAGATTCAATATCACCGTTTCCGCAGCATCTACATCGGGATACAGTTGGGATACCGATCTTTTGAAAACTCTCGTCCAGTGGCAACCCATCATGTAGCAACCGCCACATAAATAGAGAGACCTTTGGGGGAATGCGTGTATCCCAAATAAAAGAAAATTCAGGACGAATGGAGGAAGGAGATCTGATGGAGGACCAGGCTTTCAGGATCGAAAAGGACGATCCATCCCATCCTGCCAAACCGCCGTGAGAATCAGAGAAGAGTTTCACAGACTGCATGTGCTTCCAGGTCTCGCTAGCGTAGGAAGGAGTGCCCGAAAAATTCGCACCCACGAGTCTGTGGTACTTAGCTCGGAGGAAAGAAGCCCATAAAGAGTTGTTGGCGCCAAACCGGGACCACAACTTACAAGCAAAGGCCGCGCAAAGGTCGGATGGCTTGCGAATACCCAACCCACCTTCATTTTTGGGACGACAAATCGCGTCCCAAGACACCCAGTGGTGGCGACGACCGTTGTCCTTGTTTCCCCAGAAGAAGGACGAAGCCAGAGACCGATAAGAACGAAAGAAAGAGGAGGTAGGGGTCATAGTCGCAAAAATATGAGAACCCATCGAATCAAGAACTGACTTGATAAGAACTAGTCTACCCGCCTGAGAGAGAATGGCAGAGTTCCAGCGAAGAATCTTCCCTCTAACTTTGTCGGTCAATGGGTCGAAGAGAGCGTTAAGTTTTCTACCCCGGTACAAAGAAATGCCTAGGTAAGGTAGGGGAAGAGAAGCTTCCTTGAAACCGGATATAGTCTCAATCCAAGAAGCGCGAGATGGAGACATGTCCTTCGAGTGAACAAAACAGCATTTGGAAGAGTTAACGAGCTGGTCCGAAGACCTTTCATATTGATGAATGAATCGAAGAAGTCGCCGAACAGAGGAACGACTGCCATTGGAGAAAATGACAATGTCGTCCGCAAAGGGTAAAGAAGAAATAAGGGGGCAACCCCTTGGAATGCCAAAACGCTGGATTTGACCGTAGATAGTTAAGGATTGAAGCCCACGAATAAAAGCCTCTGCCGCAATCACAAAAAGCGAAGGTGATAGAGGGTCACCTTGACGTAAGCCCCTCCCGGCTTTGAAATAGCCATTGGCCGATCCGTTAATGAGGACAGAGAACCAGCAGTTGGAGACAAGCCTCCACACCAAGTCTATCAGGGCCTCCGGAAAACCGAAGGTCCTTAATACCTTGATGATGAAGAACCAGGACATACGGTCGTAGGCCTTAGCCATGTCCAGTTTGAAGACAACATTTGATCCTCAAACTTTCCGATCAATTTGGGAGATCAGTTCTTGGGCTAGAAGGACGTTATCAGAGATCAGACGCCCCTTGACAAACCCTGCTTGAGATGGAGAAATGATACGCTCAAGAAATGGAGCCAACCGGGAGGCCAGAATTTTGGAAATGACCTTGTTGGAGAAATTGCAAAGACTTATAGGACGGAAATCCGAGCAAGCCTTAGGATTTTCGCATTTAGGAATAAGAATCAGATTGGTGGAAGTCCAACCTCTAGGAAGATTTCCACCAGAGAAGAAGGATTGAATGGCAAGACACAAATCAGCCTGGATGATTGGCCAAGAGCACCTATAAAAATCACCATTAAAACCATCAGGGCCACTGGCACTATCCTTGCTGAAAGCAAAAACACAGGCACGGATCTCCTCTGTGGAAGGAAGATCCGCAATAATGTCACCTTCCGAGGGAAGGATGATCGGAGGAATAAAAGCTAATAGAGCCGGATCTGAAAATGAGACAGAAGGAGATTCCAAGAAGGATTGAAAATGAGATAGGATGATATCTTTGACTTCCTCTGGCGACGAAGTCGTAGACAGATCTGGCCTCATAATCTCTCGAATCGAAAGAAGGTTATTCTTCTTGCGAATAGACGAGTGGAAGAATTTGGAGTTAGCATCACCCTCGACTACCCACTTGACCCTCGCCTTTTGACGGAGGTAGTCATTTTCGACACGCAGCTCCGAAGAGAAAGAAATTTGGGCAAGGGCCCACGCCTCCTTGTTGGCAGCGGTCGGGTCCTCGTCTAACAAGGATTCGGCTAAGATAAGCGACTCTTCGGCCGAACGGACGCGATCGAAAATGTTCTTGAAAGTTTGAACGTTCCAAACCTTAAGGCAAGCCTTAAGACGCGAAAGCTTTCTCCCGAAAGCAGCACAGGGGAAGCCAGAAATAGGATTGCTCCAGGAATCAGAAACCACCTGTTGGAAAGAGTGATGAGATTTCCACATGCTTTGGAACCGGAAGGAGGTGGGCCTTGAGAGCGACAGAGGAGAGCAACGAACAATCAGAGGGGCATGATCCGAGAAGGACCGATGGAGGTGGGCGATAGAGAAGGAGAAAGGAAGGCGAAACCATTCCTCCGACCCGAACACACGGTCAAGTCTAGAGAGAATGCGATTTGGGCCGTCCTGGTTGTTAGACCATGTGAACGCCGAGCCGACATAGGGGAGCTCGGAGAGGCCAGAGGAGGCTATGAAGGAGTTGAAATCCGCCATTGCCCCTCTGTTGATGGCCGCACCTCCCCGTTTTTCCGCATGGCAAGCGACGATATTGAAGTCGCCACCAAGAACAGAAGAAGAGAATCCCTGAGAATCAAGAGCTAGAATATCCGACCACAGAACTAGCCTTTCCGAACGGTCACATTTAGCGTAGACCGCTGAGAAAAGAAATGGTGCTGCAAAGGACGGAGATGAGCATACCACCGAGAAAAGCTGAGCAGAGTCGAAGAAAGGTCGAATCGCAACAGATTTGGACCATAAGATCCAAATCTTGCCCGAGACATTAGCTAAGCCACCGCCAAATCCTAAGGATAGGACAATCTTGGGGAATTCAGCTCGGTCAATAAGGGGTTCCAGGAGAGCGATCAAGCCAACAGAGTGTTTCCTGACAATGCGTTTAAGCCTGGCCACAGACGCATCATTACCAATACCGCGGACATTCCAAAAGAGAAAGTTCGCCATGAACAAAGAATAGCCGCAGATAAAAAGATAAACAGAAAGCAGCACCCAAACTCAATCCAGATACAGCGAGTAGCGAGCAGATCTGTCGATCAGCTCGGACACCGCTATAGAGCGTGTGCGAATGGTGCGAGGGGTAGAAGGGGCTCTCTGTCGTCTGCGCCTCGTCGATCGAATAGGAGGGACGGGCGGATCAGAAAGAACCTCACCCCCAGACCCTACCGAATAGGAGGAGTCAGACGACGAAAATGAAGTATCAGAGTTCCTAGCTAAGCAATCTAGACGCTCATTTAGGAGCGCAATCTCTGCCTTACTCATCAGCGGGATGGAGATAGACAGAGGACACGCTGAGGATGGGCGCGAGCACTCCGAAGAGCACCGCGAGGTCGGAATGGCTAACCGGTCTGAAGGTAACTCCGAAAGACCATCGGGGAAACGAAGAGAAGGAGAGATTCGAGTCAGTTGCAAACTGAACAACCGACTGAAACCGGAAGATGAGAGAGGGGAAAGGTCGCTAGGGATGGTAGAAAAGACCAAAGAGGAGCAAACAACGGGAAAGACCACAGAAATAGCCACGGAAGGACAGAAGGACAGAGACTGGAGAGTGGTCGAAGGAATGGCAGAAGAAACTGGCGGACGACTGAGCAAGCGACTGGAAAATGTAGAAAGGCAACCATTATGCTTTCCAAATTGCTGTGGGATTCCTACCGCTGCCGAGCTGTCACTAATCAAACAGACCCGCGCTGAGGGTAGGAGTCGCGACTCAGGGATAGCATCATGGCAGAACGTAGAAGGATGGCAATGAACCATACTACCTGTATAACTGTCAAAGATGACCTCTATACGACCAGGGCTGGTATATCGCCCAAACCTACCGCTCCAAGCCCGATGGAACCCCCCTAAGACCCGAATGTCAGTCGAAAAATCAGAACTGCCAGTCACGATCGATAAGGCACAAGGAGACGAAGGAAGAGAACAACGGGATGAACAGCAAAAAGACGAAGAATCAGAAGGATCCGGGACAAAGAGAGGATATCGATGATATGTAGGGGAGGTGTAAAATCGCATCCCATGATGCTGTCGGAACCTAACTGTCACGACCCAAAATTCTTCATTCGAAAATAGACATCAAATACTTAACTTGTATTCGACTGCCAAAATCCAAACGTTAAATTTCAGTTCGGATGGAGCTTATAACAACAATTAGATGAATATGAAACAGCGGAACAGAATCAATATCATAAATATCATCACAGATACAACATCGATATATATAATCCATACTACATCAGAGTATTTAATACAGATACTACAACTCCAAATACAACATCATGATAATACAACAGTAATCATATATCCAAAAGTCTCCAGATGAAAGAAGTGATAACGGACTCTCTAAAGCTAAACACCTGAGATCTCCAAAAAACTCCTAAGAATATCTCCAAGATAAGAGCTCCAAATATAGCTAACTCCAAAATACGGAAAACCTGCTACTAGGCTGCCCGTGTGGAAATAATGGGCACCCAGAGTTTAGGAAAGAAAACAATAAACTCCGGATCAGTCATGGGACTGGTATGAGTAAACAAAACAGTTTATCTTTTAAAAACGGACAATAAAAGAATTTAAAGTAAATTCGCAATGCTTTTGGAAAATGAAACTACCATAAGACCTCCCGCCACACACACAATGCAAACGCAGACTTGGAGGAGATTTCTTTTTATGATAGTCAAAGATGCTTACTACGCAAAATCAAATCCTTTTTAATATTATTATTAGTGCATAGTGTGGAAAAACATTTCGAAAGTAGAATATAAATCTTAGCCAGCATAGGTACCATTATATTATGCCTGCTATAGCTGCCATATTAGATGGCAGGTTCTACAACTAAAACCGTACAGAGTTTCGTATTGGGGATTGGATTTCCAACTAATGGTCAGGCCAAGGAACTTCCCATTGCCACATGGAAACGCCTCTGGAAGGACGTCCCGAGAACCTAACCGGATCTCTGCCAACACAAGGTCGGGTTACCTCTGCAAAAATAGGTAACTACTGACACGAGTATGCCATCTCCCGGTTGTAACCAACCTTTAACCGGGGCCCCGAGCAACAAATCACAAAGATAATAAATGTATATCTGCGATATCCACATAAGTAAAGTATCTGGGCTCCATACCATGATACCACTTCTATCCAGAAGGAAATGAACATACACTAAGGGGCGCTACTCCCTATAACCTTGCCGCATCTTTCCTGTTTTGACCATTCCGGGGTGTGAGGCTCGACGAAGTCTCGTCCACAAAGCTACGCTTTTTTTCAAAAAGCCACGCTTTGGGTCAACAGATGATCAACCTATGATCACAAAGATAAATGATCAAACAAATGATCATATCACAAATGATCAAACACTGATCATCACGCAGCAACACTCAGCATGTCACATTACCAAATTGGGATATATCGCTGATAAATTTCAACTACATAACCTCTGAGCTCGTACGTCTCAGAGAAGGGTGTTAAGCTAAGAGAATAAATTCTCCGCCACCAACAGAAATGTATTTGAAAGAAATCGGCTTTATATCTCAAAGTGTAATGTCGGACATGTATCCATACAAGTCTGTTCCGGGTTCGAACAGAACCGAAGGCACTTCCAAAGAAGTCCTTGCAATCCGGATAATTTTCTAATCACGTCCGGACTTCCCGTCACAAAAGAGTGATATAAATCTCTATACCGGAGCAACTCGGTGCAGAGACATTCGACAGGTTGTCCTTTCATTTTCGAAAATATCCGGTCTTCAACACCGGTCTTCAAATGTCATCCATATACGACGTATCACTATATCGGAACGGGTAACCCGAATAGTGAGCGTTAATTTCAAAAACATGTGGATATGTTATTCACAACAATTCATAGATTTGATGTGGGCTTCGGATAACAAACTGAAATCCGATTCCCTGTCGCATCGAGGTTTAAATGTCGTTTTATGGACAAACAGGGTTTTTTTTTTTTACATCAATACAGAACAAATTCACAGATCACAGTGCAATACAAAACAATCACGGTATCATAACAGAAATATCAAGTAATTTGATCTAACCTGAATTAACTACATAAATATTTTTACTAACCATTTTGATGTTTAATTTCATTTAATTATAAATAATTTTAAATCTTAATTTGCTCTATTAATTCATTATTTCTTGATTAATTTTCTAAATTTATTTATTTGATTTCTTTTTTCCGTTGATTTAAATTTCAATTTCTTTAAGGAATAAATTTATTATTATTAGTTACAAAGTAATTTCAAATCACAATTTCCTAATCATTATTTAGTTATTATAATTAAATTTTATTTTTAAATAAATCAGTTTGCATATTTGATTAACTCCTCGTTATTTTATTTCATTTACCCACAATCATCATTCTATAGTAAATGAATTATTTTAGGAATTAGTTGCACTTGTATTTATATTTCAAAACTGGGAATGTTGATTTTTTTATGACCAACCCGAGCCTTCCTCGAGTCATGCCCGGTCCAAAAGCCACCCTGCTTCGAGTTTTCTTCAATTTTGACCCGAGTGATACATTTTTCACAAAAAATTTGCTTAAGTTAAAATGACCCGATACGTAGTCAAAACTACTCGACTCTGCTTCGAGTTTTCCACCAATTTCCTACCAAGCTACTTCGAGTTTTCCCTTGTCTTCTCCAACCTTTCTTACTGATACGCGAAACATCCTCGTGCACGTGTACACCACCGCGCCTCCGTTCCAGTGGCGATCGTGACCTCCTCCAAGTCGTGCATCACCTCAACTTCGATCACGTACTCACGAGCGACTTCACTTCTTCATCGATCAAAATCGAACGATGCTCGAGAAAACTCAACCCAGGCTCCTTAATGAACCCATCTCGCCGCCCCACCTCCGACCACCTGAAGACCCCAACATCCGGCCATAGCCTTGTCACCAACCCAGCTTCATTTCCCTCCAATGGCGTGCAACTCGACGCATGGTGGATGTTGCGGCAGCCAAAAATTTGAGCACCACCAAATTTAGGTTTACGAAACAAAATTGATCCCTATAGACGCCACCGTCGATGATGCTACCCCTATCCATTTTTCTTTCGACCACCGTAGGCTACTCCTCCGTCCCTAGCAACGCCGACACATCCAGATCCACCTATTACCTGAATTCGATCAAATTCCCTCAAACGAACCTCTCCAAACTGCTCACAAATCTCACCACTAAAAATCACCAAATTTGTCTTAAAAATCATCATTTTGTACAAGTATTCAAACTAGGTACGTGAATCAGTGTTTATTTAAATTCGAAAATTTCAAGATTGTAAGTATTCTTTGTAAAAATTTCATCTTTTCTTCTGTACACGTTTTTACCTCATGAAAATATTTTTAGATTGAAGTCCTTACTTCAATACACCCTTTTACTATAAACATCAATGCTTGAAAGTGAATAGAAATAGAGGGATCGAATTTTCATATGATGGTTTCATCCTATACCAAGAACAGAGAAGCAAGCCTGTCTCTGTATTGTCAAAAAGAGTTTCCTATACTCACGGTGTTTGAAGAAGACATTCAAAACATATTAATACAAAGCATTCCCAGAATTATATATTACAATATATATAGCAAACACTAGATGTATATGAACTAATTACCTTACTTGAGAGAAAAAAACAAAAAAAGTTAGTTTACTCACCTTAGAAATATTTGGAAACAGGAGAATTTCTTGTTTGAAAAAGAACAGTTTGATCTTTCCTTCCTTTCTTCTTCTCTGTTTTGCTTTTGTTTCCCCAGTGATTTGTTTTTAAATTTTGAAGTAAAGTGATGTTTTGGTTTCCTTTAAATTCTTTGTTCTTTTCTCAGTTTGCTAAATTGTTTTGAACGAAAATAAAACAAGGTTTATGCATGTGTATAGAAAGAGGTGGGCAGGCTTTTAGGTGAAGTACTGATATCTTTGTGTTGTATAATGTTATAGGCTTGTACTTTGTAGTGATGGGTAGGCTTGAAAACATTAAATGCAAGCATGTATTCACGGCTGCATTAATTGAAAGCATGCTATTCGATTTGCTTTGTACACTTCAGCACATGTTATTAAGTTGAAATATCTTATGTAGGCTGCCTTGGTTTTCATTTTTCTTATATTGAGGCTTATATACTTTATTTTGGTAACTTTGTTTTCTTTGTTGTTTTGCTTTTATAAAGAGTTGTTTGTATATAAATGTTCTTACTTTATTTAACTAGTGTTTATTTTTATTTTGTTTTGTTCTAGTATAAGTGTTGCTTTATCTTTTGTTAAGTGTTGTTTTACTTTTGATAATACGTGATTTTATTTCTCTTAAAATTTCATAAATTAAAAATTATTCGTTAAATTATTTAACGAATTTCCGGGATGTTACAATATCCCCTACTTTAGAAAATTTCGTCCTCGAAATTGAAAGAAAGAGAAACGTAAACGAAGAATATACGAATTCGAAATAAAGAAATGACTTACAGTTTAAGTCGAGATGTCTATTCTACAGTTGGGATATGATTTCTTCATATTATCTTCAGTCTCCCAAGTACAGTCCTTTGGATTGCCACTCCATTGAACTTTGACTAGCTTCACAACTTTGTTTCGCAATCGCTTCTCCTCACCATCAACAATTTTTATCGGTTCCCTCTGTACTGCCAAATTAGGAGTGATTTCCAGATCCTGTTGAGCAGCTTCTTCAATAATATCATCTGGGTCGTGCACATACTTCCGAAGATTAGAAATGTGAAACACATTATGCACGCCAGACAACCAGACGGGTAGCTGTACTCGATATGCTAGAGGACCAATCCTTTCCAGAATAGGAAAAGGACCAATGTAACGCGGTGCTAGCTTTCCAGTTTTCCCGAATCTTAATACACCCCGCATCGGAGATACTTTCAGAAATACAGAATCTCCAACTTGAAATTCCAAAAATCTTCTTCGGCGGTCATAATAACTCTTATGACGGCTTTGGGCAGTTAATAATTTCTTGCGAATAAAGTCAACCTTCTCAGTGGCTTCTTTGATCATATCCGGACCTAAGACAAGTCTGTCACCTGATTCTATCCAGCATATAGGTGATCGACACGGACGACCATATAAAACTTCGAAAGGAGCCATTTCCAGACTGGCCTGATAGCTGTTATTATATGAGAATTCAACCAGATGCAAATGGTCCTCCCATGAACCACCAAAATCATGAACACAAGAACGCAATAGGTCTTCTAGAATTCGGTTGACCCTTTCAGTCTGTCCATCTGTTTGCGGGTGATAAGCAGTACTGAAATTTAATTTCGTTCCCAAAGCATCCTGAAATGCCTCCCAAAATCTACTAGTGAAGATCGGGTCACGATCACTCACTATACTGCTGGGAATACCATGGAGGCGAACAATTTCTTTTACGTATATACCTGCTAAGCTTTCTGCAGTTCGAGTGGATTTTACTGGAATAAAGTGAGCAGTTTTGGTTAAACGATCCACTATAACCCAAATCGCTTCATTTCCCTTCTTGGTTCGTGGCAATCCGTCGATGAAATCCATCGATACCTGATCCCACTTCCATTTCGGTACTTCCAAAGGTTGAAGTAAACCGGCCACTTTCCTTTGATCGCTTTTGATTTGCTGACAAGTAGCACAGCGACTCACATATATCGATATGTCTCTCTTCATCGTCTTCCACCAAAATGTTCTTTTAATGTCTCGATACATTTTGTTGATTCCTGGATGGATACTGAATTTGGATTTGTGACATTCATCTAAAACTTCACGTTTCAATTCTGGGATATCTGGCACACAAAGCCTGCCTTTCAGCCTAATAACTCCACTATGATTGGTTTCAAAGCTAGTATCTTCTCCTCGAAGGATTTTCCCATAAATATCTCGAAGAAATTTGTCTTCATTTTGCTTACTGGCGATTTTCTCAATGAGAGTAGGGGCAATGACAAGATGAGCAAGAAGAGCGTGCTTTCTACTTAAAGCATCGGCAACTACATTGGCTTTTCCCGGAGTGTATAGAATGTCTAAATCATAGGATGCTAGAAATTCCAACCAACGTTGTTGTCGCAGATTCAGATCCTTCTGGGTGAAAAGATATTTCAAAGATTTATGGTCGGTGAATAATTCGAATTTTTCACCTAAAACAAGAAGAGTTTATTAAGTATATTTATTTAGTTAATTTCGTAAATTGTTAAGAAGCTGAAAAGATTCTTACCCAGAAGATAGTGTCGCCAGATTTTTAAAGCGAAAACAATAGCCAAAAGCTCCAAATCATGTGTCGGGTAATTCTTCTCATGCGGACGTAATTGTCTACTCGCGTAGGCAACTACCTTTCCATTTTGCATTAATACTGCACCTACCCCGTCACCACACGCATCAGTATAGACAGATAAGCCTTGGTTCCCATTAATAATAACGAGAACAGGAGCAGTAGTCAATCTCTTTTTCAATTCCTGGAAAACTTCATCACATCTTGAAGTCCAATCAAATTTAGCATTCTTCATTGTGAGCTTAGTCAATGGGCTAGCCAACTTAGAAAAATCCTGTACAAACTTCCTATAATATCCCGCTAAACCGAGAAAACTTCGAACTTCTCTAGGAGTAGTGGGTTGCTTCCAGTCCATAATTGCAGAAATCTTGCTTGGATCAACAGAAATCCCTTCTTCATTAATAATATGACCGAGAAATTTGACTTCTTTGACCCAAAAGTGACACTTAGAAAATTTAGCGAATAAGACATTCGTCCTCAATATTTCCAAAACAATTCTGAGATGTTCAGAATGCTCCTCTTCAGTTTTGGAGAAAATCAAAATATCATCAATAAATACAAGGACGAATTTGTTCAACACTTCTCGAAATACTCGGGTCATTAAATCCACGAAGTACGCAGGAGCGTTGGTCAGTCCGAAAGGCATAACTAACCACTCGTAGAACATGTCTGGACCCCTAAAAGCAGTAAAATGAACACAATCCTCAGCTATTCGCAGTTGATGGAATCCCTGAGCTAGATCCATCTTCGAAAAGAATCGAGCGCCATGAAGTTGATCAAATAGATCGTCAATTCTAGGTAAAGGGAATTTGTTCTTGAGAGTTTGTTTATTAAGATCACGGTAATCTACACACAATCTCAAAGATCCGTCTGATTTAGCTACAAATACGACGGCTGAACCCCATTCGGAAACACTAGGGCGAATCAATCCTTTCTTCAGCAGATCTCGAGTTTGATTGACTAATTCAATTTTCTCCTTAGGTGCCATCCTGCGACTTGCGTGAACAACAGGACGAGCATTGGGTATTAAGTCAATTCGGAATGCTATTTCTCTGTGCGGAGGTAAGGAATTTACTTCTTCAAATACGTCGGAAAATTCCCGAACAACAGGTATAGACAGCAAAGTGGGTTCAGGATATCCCAAAGTATACATCAATCCATCTCTTCTTGGACTCGGATTCTCACAAGAGATTTCAATGAAATTTCCAAAGTCCGTTTTGACCAAAGCGGTCCGATCATTACACTCCAATATAGCTTTGTATTTCGATAACCAATTCATTCCGAGTATGATTTCAAATTCATTAAATTCGAGGATATAAAGGTTGATAGGAAATCGATAACTATCATATGAAATAGGAACTTTCTTGCAATATAAACAAAGATTTGTGGGACCTCCAACAGGATTTTTCACGCAAATAGGATCGGCAGAAAATCTAGCTTTAAGTCCTAATTCTTTTACGGTTTGTTGGGAGATAAAACTATGTGAAGCTCCCGAGTCAAATAAAACTCCAACAGTTCTACCATTAATAGTAAGGTTACCTTCGAGAACACCTTTTCCTTTATCAGCTTTCGAAGTGGAAGGATCTTTCTTTATCGCGTAAACATTTGCCACCTGTGCTTGCTTCATCATTGGGCAGTTTTTGATAACATGTCCCTCTCCCTGACAGGCGTAACATTTTCTGGGCTTATATTGCTCATTCTTCACCGGTTGTTCCTTGTTAACTTGCTTCTTTGGTTTTGTGCAGCTGTTTGAATAATGGCCCTTCTCATTGCAATTGTAACAAGTTATGTTGCTAGCCGAATTTCCTTGATTGCTCTTTTTATCGTTGCCTTGCTGTGGCTTCTTGCCCCCAAACTTTCTTTTCTTCCAGTTCTGATTATTTGAATTTCCTCCTTCCTTTGGAATCTCCTGCATATCCAGTGTAGCATACCTGTATCCCATATCAATAAGATCTGAAAAAGATTCCTTGACGTGAGCTGTCATCCTTTCGTGATATTTCTGGTTCATTCCCCGGATAAACCTTTCATTCTTCTTAAGAGGCGTGTTTAACAACTCTGGACCAAAACGGGATAGTTCGTTGAACTTGTTTAAGTATTCTTCAAAAGTCAGGCTTCCTTGCTTTAAATCCAAAAATTCTTGATACATTCTGGAAATTCCCACCGAAGGCATATAACGCTTTTCGAACACCTCCTTAAAACGATCCCAAGAAAACTCTTCCTCGGATTCATCAACAATGACTGTTTCCCACCAGGCTGAAGCTTCCTCTTGGAGTTGCCAAGAAGCTATAAGTCTCTTCTGCTCGTCTTGCAGCTTAAGCCCTTTAAAAATTTTCTCACATAATCTGACCCAAGCTTGAGCCTCAATAATTGACTCTTTGCCAGTGAATGGTTTGCCACCAAGCCTTTCGAATTTCTTATTCAAATCAGCCAGATCAGGCTGCTGCTGGATATCCATTGCTGCCACTACTGCTGGAGGACCTTGGTTTTGTGCTGGGGCATTTACTTGACCCCTTGGTCTTCCTCTGCGTCCGCTCATTCTTACTTATCTGAAATTAGTGAGAAAATTGATTTAGATATACGGACGAATATCTTAAGGAATATCAGCAGTAAAAGAAATAGACTAACAAATTTTTTTGAGTTACAGTCTTGGTTATACTCATTCTAGGGTACACTTCACCCTATCTCTAATGAGCCATCTAATGTGTTATACTCCGTAGCTTAAGTTCTTACTCAACCAAAAGCTCTGATACCAATTTGTCACGACCCAAAATTCTTCATTCGAAAATAGACATCAAATACTTAACTTGTATTCGACTGCCAAAATCCAAACGTTAAATTTCAGTTCGGATGGAGCTTATAACAACAATTAGATGAATATGAAACAGCGGAACAGAATCAATATCATAAATATCATCACAGATACAACATCGATATATATAATCCATACTACATCAGAGTATTTAATACAGATACTACAACTCCAAATACAACATCATGATAATACAACAGTAATCATATATCCAAAAGTCTCCAGATGAAAGAAGTGATAACGGACTCTCTAAAGCTAAACACCTGAGATCTCCAAAAAACTCCTAAGAATATCTCCAAGATAAGAGCTCCAAATATAGCTAACTCCAAAATACGGAAAACCTGCTACTAGGCTGCCCGTGTGGAAATAATGGGCACCCAGAGTTTAGGAAAGAAAACAATAAACTCCGGATCAGTCATGGGACTGGTATGAGTAAACAAAACAGTTTATCTTTTAAAAACGGACAATAAAAGAATTTAAAGTAAATTCGCAATGCTTTTGGAAAATGAAACTACCATAAGACCTCCCGCCACACACACAATGCAAACGCAGACTTGGAGGAGATTTCTTCTTATGATAGTCAAAGATGCTTACTACGCAAAATCAAATCCTTTTTAATATTATTATTAGTGCATAGTGTGGAAAAACATTTCGAAAGTAGAATATAAATCTTAGCCAGCATAGGTACCATTATATTATGCCTGCTATAGCTGCCATATTAGATGGCAGGTTCTACAACTAAAACCGTACAGAGTTTCGTATTGGGGATTGGATTTCCAACTAATGGTCAGGCCAAGGAACTTCCCATTGCCACATGGAAACGCCTCTGAAAGGACGTCCCGAGAACCTAACCGGATCTCTGCCAACACAAGGCCGGGTTACCTCTGCAAAAATAGGTAACTACTGACACGAGTATGCCATCTCCCGGTTGTAACCAACCTTTAACCGGGGCCCCGAGCAACAAATCACAAAGATAATAAATGTATATCTGCGATATCCACATAAGTAAAGTATCTGGGCTCCATACCATGATACCACTTCTATCCAGAAGGAAATGAACATACACTAAGGGGCGCTACTCCCTATAACCTTGCCGCATCTTTCCTGTTTTGACCATTCCGGGGTGTGAGGCTCGACGAAGTCTCGTCCACAAAGCTACGCTTTTTTTCAAAAAGCCACGCTTTGGGTCAACAGATGATCAACCTATGATCACAAAGATAAATGATCAAACAAATGATCATATCACAAATGATCAAACACTGATCATCACGCAGCAACACTCAGCATGTCACATTACCAAATTGGGATATATCGCTGATAAATTTCAACTACATAACCTCTGAGCTCGTACGTCTCAGAGAAGGGTGTTAAGCTAAGAGAATAAATTCTCCGCCACCAACAGAAATGTATTTGAAAGAAATCGGCTTTATATCTCAAAGTGTAATGTCGGACATGTATCCATACAAGTCTGTTCCGGGTTCGAACAGAACCGAAGGCACTTCCAAAGAAGTCCTTGCAATCCGGATAATTTTCTAATCACGTCCGGACTTCCCGTCACAAAAGAGTGATATAAATCTCTATACCGGAGCAACTCGGTGCAGAGACATTCGACAGGTTGTCCTTTCATTTTCGAAAATATCCGGTCTTCAACACCGGTCTTCAAATGTCATCCATATACGACGTATCACTATATCGGAACGGGTAACCCGAATAGTGAGCGTTAATTTCAAAAACATGTGGATATGTTATTCACAACAATTCATAGATTCGATGTGGGCTTCGGATAACAAACTGAAATCCGATTCTCTGTCGCATCGAGGTTTAAATGTCGTTTTACGGACAAACAGGGTTTTTTTTTTTTACATCAATACAGAACAAATTCACAGATCACAGTGCAATACAAAACAATCACGGTATCATAACAGAAATATCAAGTAATTTGATCTAACCTGAATTAACTACATAAATATTTTTACTAATCATTTTGATGTTTAATTTCATTTAATTATAAATAATTTTAAATCTTAATTTGCTCTATTAATTCATTATTTCTTGATTAATTTTCTAAATTTATTTATTTGATTTCTTTTTTCCGTTGATTTAAATTTCAATTTCTTTAAGGAATAAATTTATTATTATTAGTTACAAAGTAATTTCAAATCACAATTTCCTAATCATTATTTAGTTATTATAATTAAATTTTATTTTTAAATAAATCAGTTTGCATATTTGATTAACTCCTCGTTATTTTATTTCATTTACCCACAATCATCATTCTATAGTAAATGAATTATTTTAGGAATTAGTTGCACTTGTATTTATATTTCAAAACTGGGAATGTTGATTTTTTTATGACCAACCCGAGCCTTCCTCGAGTCATGCCCGGTCCAAAAGCCACCCTGCTTCGAGTTTTCTTCAATTTTGACCCGAGTGATACATTTTTCACAAAAAATTTGCTTAAGTTAAAATGACCCGATACGTAGTCAAAACTACTCGACTCTGCTTCGAGTTTTCCACCAATTTCCTACCAAGCTACTTCGAGTTTTCCCTCGTCTTCTCCAACCTTTCTTACTGATACGCGAAACATCCTCGTGCACGTGTACACCACCGCGCCTCCGTTCCAGTGGCGATCGTGACCTCCTCCAAGTCGTGCATCACCTCAACTTCGATCACGTACTCACGAGCGACTTCACTTCTTCATCGATCAAAATCGAACGATGCTCGAGAAAACTCAACCCAGGCTCCTTAATGAACCCATCTCGCCGCCCCACCTCCGACCACCTGAAGACCCCAACATCCGGCCATAGCCTTGTCACCAACCCAGCTTCATTTCCCTCCAATGGCGTGCAACTCGACGCATGGTGGATGTTGCGGCAGCCAAAAATTTGAGCACCACCAAATTTAGGTTTACGAAACAAAATTGATCCCTATAGACGCCACCGTCGATGATGCTACCCCTATCCATTTTTCTTTCGACCACCGTAGGCTACTCCTCCGTCCCTAGCAACGCCGACACATCCAGATCCACCTATTACCTGAATTCGATCAAATTCCCTCAAACGAACCTCTCCAAACTGCTCACAAATCTCACCACTAAAAATCACCAAATTTGTCTTAAAAATCATCATTTTGTACAAGTATTCAAACTAGGTACGTGAATCAGTGTTTATTTAAATTCGAAAATTTCAAGATTGTAAGTATTCTCTGTAAAAATTTCATCTTTTCTTCTGTACACGTTTTTACCTCATGAAAATATTTTTAGATTGAAGTCCTTACTTCAATACACCCTTTTACTATAAACATCAATGCTTGAAAGTGAATAGAAATAGAGGGATCGAATTTTCATATGATGGTTTCATCCTATACCAAGAACAGAGAAGCAAGCCTGTCTCTGTATTGTCAAAAAGAGTTTCCTATACTCACGGTGTTTGAAGAAGACATTCAAAACATATTAATACAAAGCATTCCCAGAATTATATATTACAATATATATAGCAAACACTAGATGTATATGAACTAATTACCTTACTTGAGAGAAAAAAACAAAAAAAGTTAGTTTACTCACCTTAGAAATATTTGGAAACAGGAGAATTTCTTGTTTGAAAAAGAACAGTTTGATCTTTCCTTCCTTTCTTCTTCTCTGTTTTGCTTTTGTTTCCCCAGTGATTTGTTTTTAAATTTTGAAGTAAAGTGATGTTTTGGTTTCCTTTAAATTCTTTGTTCTTTTCTCAGTTTGCTAAATTGTTTTGAACGAAAATAAAACAAGGTTTATGCATGTGTATAGAAAGAGGTGGGCAGGCTTTTAGGTGAAGTACTGATATCTTTGTGTTGTATAATGTTATAGGCTTGTACTTTGTAGTGATGGGTAGGCTTGAAAACATTAAATGCAAGCATGTATTCACGGCTGCATTAATTGAAAGCATGCTATTCGATTTGCTTTGTACACTTCAGCACATGTTATTAAGTTGAAATATCTTATGTAGGCTGCCTTGGTTTTCATTTTTCTTATATTGAGGCTTATATACTTTATTTTGGTAACTTTGTTTTCTTTGTTGTTTTGCTTTTATAAAGAGTTGTTTGTATATAAATGTTCTTACTTTATTTAACTAGTGTTTATTTTTATTTTGTTTTGTTCTAGTATAAGTGTTGCTTTATCTTTTGTTAAGTGTTGTTTTACTTTTGATAATACGGGATTTTATTTCTCTTAAAATTTCATAAATTAAAAATTATTCGTTAAATTATTTAACGAATTTCCGGGATGTTACACTAACCCAAGCCGGGCTGCCATAGGAAGGGCAGCCCCGCGAGACAGGAGAGGTTCGCAGATTAAGTAAAAATGATAGAATCTTGTACACAAATCATTTAAGATTGTGACTATAAGACATCAAAACATTTTATGGCTTGTATATATACAATATGAATTTCTTTGTCATTGTCCAATATTTAATCTATTTGAGGTCCATTTATGAGTGTGGTTACAAATTAAACAGGTTTGATGTTGAGGAAATGAATGTGGAATCATTTGTCATGAAAACAAATTGTGTTGCAACTGGGCATAGGAGCTGATAATTAGAATCCGATATCCACAAATCTAAACTTATAACCTGCAAGTGAAAACTTAAACGGAGTTCAATTCCTCCATCCTCTTGTTGTCTGTCCTAGTATGCCATAGAGAACAATAATCATCCATCATAATAAATTGATGAATTAGCAGGACTCGTTATTTTTTATGAGTGGTTGATAATACAAAATAGAAGTACGAATAATTAATGGTATAAAATGAAGGATTGAGATATATGTGACATATAGAGACAGAAAAGAGAGAAACACAGATTTTATTTTAGATCGGACAATGAAAGAAATCGTTTAAACTCAATCAAACCAGTCTGATGCGCAGAACTATTAAATAACTTAAAACTATATTAATCATTACCCAATTGAAACCGAACCGACTTGAAACTCAGATTGAGTAGGGCTTATGTTTTAAAATATATGGTTAAGAAACAAGATTCATATTGTCTAATCTAATTGCCACTTTTCCCTATTTGACTAGTCCCTATCTGACTAGGCTATGTTCCTACCGTAAACATATTCATGTTTAAGATGATATATTTTCCTCGTAGTCACTATCTCGTGCTTTTATTTGTTTGGAGGTCTAGATATAGATGGCCTCACAGTCATATATTAATATTAATGTGTAAGATTCAAGATAACACGTCCAATCACATAATTTTAGCATGGTCACTATTTCAAAATGGTATAATATCATGGGCGGGCATGAGTTTGGTGACTATATATATAGGTTGGACGTTGGAGGTTCAACTATAAAGTTTGTTAAAGGGGCGTTCTTCAACCAGAAAACAAGGTATTAGACGCCGAATATTTGTGTATTAAAATCGTTTATTTAATTATTACTAATTAACAATTATTTTAATAGTTACTAGCTAGTGACTAAATTTTAATCAAATAATTATTAATAGAAAATTTTGTTTTAACTAAACAATGCAACAACATCAGAAATTACATAAATTGCAAACAGTAGATCAAATATGGTGCATCATTGAATTCATTGAATAGACACTGCATTGAATAAACAGTAGGGTACAGCTACTTACTATTCTATGTCTACTTTCCTTCCTTTTTGAAGAGTCCGTTTTTCAAAGTAGGTATATATAGAGCAAAATAAAGGTAATTAATTAACACATCAATTTGTTGGATGAACCCAAGTGAAACGGTAGATTTATCACTATCACCTTAGAAAAAATTAAAGGTAGAATCGACGTTTCAAGTTTGACAAGACATATACGAGTGTACATAAATTTTCCGTGTGCTTGTGGGTTTGCACCGACATTTTATATTGCATCAGAGCCTTGTATTGTGTCCAACTTTCATGCAATGTGATATAGCATGCGAAATTTCGTTTAGGTACAAAATCCATTTTGTATTTTAGTAATCCAAATGTTATCAACGTTCTCTTCTACTGATACTATTATATAGTCGACTCTTCCAATAATTAACATTTCCAACCACCCCAATCGCTCACTAATCCGATAAGCTTAGCACAGTGATGGAGGGAATCTCTTCACTTTTGACATTGCCTTATTTTTAAATTTAAAATGTTATTAGTTTGTTTATATTAAACGTATTAATAAATTGTAGTTGAATACAAAACTAAATCACTCATATTATATTATCCAGAGTACTGATGCACATGCAATACATGAAAAAATGGCATGGATTATAATTTTGTATATACTAGTCCAACCATAAAACGGTGAAAAAATTCAATTTATAAATTGAAAATAATAACGTGTTATAATTTTCTGTTTGTGTATGGTATGACACAATGTGGCGCGCGCGCGTGTGTGTATATATATATATATATATATATATATATATATATATATATATATATATACAAGTACGGTGGCACGTCCGTTGGACGTGTGCGAAGAAGGAAGTGACATATTTTGTCTTTGTTACAATTATGATACTGTGAGAGATTATAGTAATTTTTTCGTTAATAACGGAAAAAAAGAGGAAGATGATATGACAAATAAACATAAATAAGGTGTTGTAAGAAAGACGGTATGTAAACCCGATAATGATGAAGCACCTTTGTAGGAGTTCTTTGGCACGTGCGATGCACGTGCACGTGTGCAGGAGGAATTGATATTATACACGTGCACAGGAGGGACTGGTAATAAACGACACTTTGTACAATATTTTGGATCTTACGAAATGACTTTGACGTGTATGTAATGTTGCATTTTTTATGCGCGTACATGCACATATCAGCCGTTTATGAAAACGTGAATCAAATTACGTTATTTTTAAAAATAATTAAACATATAAAGAAAGTAATCAACTATTACTCAAGTGGGTACAGCAAAATTGGCACTCAAAACAGTTGTATTTTTTAACCTTTAACAGTAAAATACAATCATCATATGATGAATCTTGAACTACATAATTTGTAACTTAGATACTCACTTATGTGCTTATGTAGTTATTTATTGATTTATTTTAGATAAGTGCTAGATGATGCAAGAGAGGATTGGCAGTCCAATTGAACTTAATTTAAAATTCTTTCTATTCCCTTCATTCAGTCTCATATCCAAAATGGGCTGGAGGTTATAAATCTTATGGTTTTTAACTTTTAAAATTTTAAAAAGTGTAAACTATTTTTTAAGATAAAAGGAACAAAATTTGAAAGAAATTAGTTTTATTTACTTTATAGATGTTCAAGTAGGAATTTCATTAGTTAGATTACAAATAAAATGTAATGGACTGAAGAAGATTTTAGAGGCACCCAATGACGTGCAACTTAACGTTGCCAAGAATATACTAAGAATCAATTCCTACTCAATTGAAGACATAAGATTAAAATACAATGTATTTTATTTTCTCATTATTTTCCAAATTTGATATATTCGAATATCATAACACTAAAAAAAGAAACAGTAAAACTAACGCATGTTAATTTTCACCAACTTCATTAGTGCCACTCAGCAATAGAACAAAAGTTATACAGTCACATAAGTATAATACTGTAACACACCGTCAAATGGAACTGCAGAGTAAAATATTTTAAAAAAACAGACATAAAATTATCCAGTAAAATATATCATCTTAATAGTCAAAGTACATGACATACTTCATCTTCTACTTATTTATCCGGGTCTTCTCTGGCACCATCCTCTTCACTTGGTTCACCTTTTGCAAGCTAGTCTTCATCTGCTATAATAACCTATTGTCTTGCTCAACCAATTGATTAAATCAACTAAAACATGCCTAAAGCTGAAATATTTGTTGTTTGAATCAATTTTCAAGAACCTGAGCCTTCTCTTCTTCTATTTTGCTTCTTTGTCTTATCATGGCCCCATTTTGATAATATCAAACAGAGATTTGTATTATTGTTAGCAATAAACTAAAAAGCAGCATGTTCTTTACAATCGAAAAGATTTTTACAACCTACAAAACTAATTTTGATACGTCCAAAAAAGATATAAAATAATCATATTATCCAACATATGGTAAATACACACAGCGTCGCATGTTGATAAATCACTGACCTTTTTAACAAATTAGGACGACCATGTATTATACTCAAATGTTTAGTTACCAATTGAGTTGTGCATAGAAGAATATTATCACTACTACCAACAGTTAAGCTTTATTCAAAGACATTACTAATTTGGATGATCATTATAAAATGGTTACCAGCTACATATCGACCGATATATTCATGATATACGTTTCTACTTCAAAAGCAATATTACTAAGATATGTCAATAAGAAATAAGCAGAGGATAAATCAAAATCTATACTATTCATCATTTGGCAGAACTAAGCAATTATAATATTCCAAAATACTCACAACCATCCATGAAGGAAATTTATCAAGATTGATAGATAAAGTCATTACCATTGTTTCCCTCTAAATATACAGTATTAGGAAGGATGCAAAATTTGATAACTTTGAAAAGCACACTAATATTATATATAAACTAACCTTTATGATTATCCATATGGTTCTTCCCAATTCTTTTGTCAAGTGGTGCGCCATCACTGCCCTTTTTGACTAAACCCCACGTATTTCATAATTGTGTCACTTCGAAAGATTCACTGTTTCTTTGTTCTGCCATTGTCAAGCTCCTGTTATCTGCAAAATCATTCAAATTAACCCTATCTTCCTACCATAAACATTAAGAGGAAAATACTGAAAACCAAGCACATTCTTTTGTTGAGAGCATAAGCTTTAATTCAGGCAGTCAGTGGTGTGTTTGTAACGATGTGCATTTTTTCATACCGACACTGACTAACTTAGGAGTAAACTAAATACATCAAAAGAACAAAGTTTACTACTCAATTAAAAAGCATTCTTATATGTATATCTAGGATGTAAAATACATAAGT
This sequence comes from Allium fistulosum, assembly GCA_030737815.1. Classification (NCBI taxonomy): domain Eukaryota; kingdom Viridiplantae; phylum Streptophyta; class Magnoliopsida; order Asparagales; family Amaryllidaceae; genus Allium; species Allium fistulosum. Next base: position 74,310,935 of record CM060908.1, on the reverse strand, counting down.
TATGTTATCCATACTTGTATTGTATGGGAATGTCTCCTCCAGTAGCAGTAGAGAAAATGCAGATGAAGGAATCAATGGAGAAATGGACAATGGAGTTGCAGTGAGAGGAATGGTAAGAAACATTAAATTGTTCCATGATTTAGAGCTGATAGCGTAGAATGCTCCATATAAACAAATTGTATCTTATAACAAAATGTTATCAAACTAAACTATAACAGTGAGTAATGGATAATGTCTCTGTTAGCTTGTATGTCATCAACATTATCTTATGAATTAATATTTTGTCAAACAGAATAGAATGTCTAAGTTTAAACTGATAAATTTTGGAGGTAGTTGCTATACATATTTATCTTATGAATCCCACCACTTTCTCTGTCTTTTGGAATTTAACATCAATTTAGCGATATATATTTAGTAATAAAGTATAACATCGAAAGTTAGAACACAACAAATAATCTAACATATAACATCTTAAAATCGTGGGTACCTCTTTCCAAATAAAATTCTTTATATTTTCAAAGAGCAGGGCAATTGGTACCTGGACACAGGCATGGTAAGAACTCGGTTCCCCCACATGCTATTAACTTGCTATAGTTTTGCGTATTCAAGCAGCCTGAATCTTGTCATGAAGTTCCTACAGCTAACAAAAGATTTTATGCCTTATCTAAGAGTTTAAAATAAGCAGCCAGATAGTTTTTAAAACAATACATGTATTCTTTTTTCTTGTATATAATGCTCATCATAATAACCTAATATGTGAGGGATTTTGACAGTTAGACACTAAAGGTTATCCTAGCACACAATTCACATGAACATTTCTACAATTTCCTACTAATGTCAAACAGAGTTCAAAATTTTGATAAGATATCATTAAAGTTGTTTTTTTTCTAAAGAACTACTACGTTACTTGTGTTGCTGATTTACTCGAATACTCATCATAAACCACATTGACTTATAACCAAACATAAAATGTGTACCCAACATTTACCAAACACTTTGCAGTCAAACTATAAAAATCAAATGTACTACAAAATTAACGCACCGTATAAAGTGCAAACACCTCAAGAAAACGGCCTTCTTCCCATTCTGCTTTCTCAGCACGTCTGTACTCCCTACAGTCAAAATAACTCTTTCCCAACGTATACACATCTTCATCTCCAATAACTTCATCGCTCGGGGCTAAAGTGCTGACGTAAAAAATCTCAGCCATGGTTGTGGGGACGTTGTCACCTCCCGATCTGAAATGATGACAGGTTACTGTGGTACGTTATTACTACAAACAAACTACTAATAAGAACTGTATACCTAAATAAAATTTTGTTTTGGCAGACCGCCGTTGGAGATCAAGTGCAACCTCACAATGGCAGAAAATGGATGCTTTCATACGAATCTACTCTGGGGCCCGAATCATAGAGGCTGACCTCTGAGGTGGATCGCTCTTCATTATTTTGGAGGATTTCTTCCCTATTTCTAGAAATCAAAGATTGCAATCAAAATTAGAAACTGTAACATGCTGAAGAAAGAGTGCCTAACAGGTAAAGATTTGAATACCTGAAGTTAAAAATTCTCCTTTATGCCTTCATCTTGCCCGATTTTCACTTCCGTTCATAATTTATTAATTCAGACGCATAAAGGACACCATCGTTACTGAGTTTGGTTGTTGTCGATTCGAGAATAGCTTGCCATCGCCTAGTGTTGTCGAAGTTGTGAGTGCTTCCTGGATGAAGAGATGTTGATGATTCTGAAGTTTAGATCGAGCGTTCGCCAGTGATACTTAAAGTCGGATCTGCTTTGTTTGAATGCTCGCTTCTAGTTTGAAATTGTCTTCCTAGGGCATCGTGTGTGTTTAGCCCTATGGTAATTTTGTCGCAAATCCATAAGTAAAAGAAAATAATAGTTGAAATTAAAGGAAAAGGAGAAAAAACATGACGAAACTGGCAATCAATTTACTATGAACATGAAAGATGAAAGTATAAAAAGCGAACTGGCAAACAAAACTAAAAATAGGGTTCCATAGAGTACCATGGTTGAAATCTGGCAATTGATGATTGCCCAAAGAAGAGCCAAATCTCTTTAATGTTTTTAGACAGTGAATCACTTCATAGTTTTTATTTGTTTCCATTGATTTCCCTTTTCCTGAAATTGTTGTTTAAGCTTCAGGGAGAAGAATACTGTTCTTCGAGACAGGGAAAATGGAAGAAATGGATAACGTGGGCGAGTTGGTGGGGGAGAATTTCGAACGGCAAAGCAAACCACTCGGGGGCATTAAAAATGACAATAATAGCCTCTTTTGTAGCGGTGTTATTTAGTGTCGTGTAGCAATGCAAACAATGGGTATTTGTGGAAGTGCCAAAAAGGCTTCACTTTGACCGGTTTGACCAGGTATTTGCATTATAGTATAGATATATATATATATATATTTTGAACAAGTTTATTATAACAAGGAGAAAAAATCCTTTCTCCAAAGGCTCACAGAAAAAGGCAAGGCATACGAAAATATGCCTCCCAGACTACCGAGAACAGATACAATACAATAAAGATCGCAGGAAAAAAGAAAAAGCTACTCTAACAGCAGAACCATTAAAACTCAGCTGAAACAAAAGGAACAACAGCCCGCTCAACCACCTTCCCCGCTACACCTGAAAAGGTGTAGGCCAGACCAACAGATAGAAAACCAACCACCTTCATAAAGAAAGGAGACCGAAAGAGGACCACCAGCAAAAACACGCTAAGCATAGAGACCCACAACATACGGCCTCAAGCACACCTTGGCTGCCAATCGACCATACCCGAAGTGCTCCGACAGTCAGCACCTGAACTGAAGGTCGAAAATCATAGGTGCAAACCAAAGAACATACCCCAGCCATAGACATCGACGAAAACTTCCCGAAAAAGCCTAAACCTGGAAAACTAGCAAACTCATCAAAACAAAAAAGGGGGGTGGGTTGAGAGAATCAAGAGCGCCGGATGATGGCCAACGCCCCGTCTGGATCACTCAACCAACGCCTATTCTAGCGGAACTCAACACACAAGAAATAGAGAGAAGACCCACGAGGCGTTGAATACGGGAGGTCGTGCTTCCCCTGAATGGCCTTCCTCGGAAAGCTAGGAATACGTCATTCCTAACGTGCCGAATAATGGCCGTAGGGTCCATAGGAGAGCTATCGTAGATTGTCTTATTCCGAGCACACCAAATGTGCCAGCAAATAAGACATGGAATTAAGCGATGAATGATCGAACGAAGAGATTTCCTAGAGTTCTCAGCCCACCAGGTAGATGGTAGATCATTAACAGATCTGGCAATTCCTCGGACACCAACCAAGTTCCCGAAGTAATTCCAGCAAGATCTGGCTGAGGAACCAGCGAAGAATAAATGGTTCAAGGATTCTGATTCCCCGTTGCCACAGCATCTGCATCGGGAAACTAAGGGGATGCCTATCCTCTTGAAATTCTCGTCTAATGGCAGCCCATCATGAAGTATACGCCACATCAGAATAGAGACCTTAGGAGGAGAACGAGAATCCCAAATGAAGGAAACCAAAGGACGGATGGGGCTAGGAATTCTAATCGACGTCCAAGCTCTCAGGATGGAAAACGAAGCGCCGTCCCAGCTTGAAAGACCGCCATGAGAATCAGATAAAGATTTAACAGACTACATGTGCTTCCAAGTCTCGCTTGCATAGGACGGGGAACCCGAATAATTAGAACCCGCTAGCCTATGGTATTTAGCGTGAAGGAAAGAAGCCCAAAAAGAGTCGTTAGCACCAAATCTGTTCCACAGTTTGCAAGCAAAAGCAGTGCAAATATCCTTGGGGTTACGAAGCTCCAAGCCGCCCTCGATTTTGGGACGACAAATCGTGTCCCACGAAATCCAGTGATGGCGGCGGCCGTCCTCCTTGCTGCCCCAGAAAAAGGAAGAGTCCAAAGATCGATACGACCGGAAGAAAGAGGAGGTCGGGGTCATAGTCGCAAAGACATGAGTTCCCATAGAATCTAACACAGACTTTATGAGAACCAGTCTGCCAGCCTGAGAAAGAAGAGCCACATTCCAACGAATGATCTTACCCCTCACCTTGTCAGTTAAAGGGTCGAAAAAAGCGTTAAGCTTCCTACCTCGGAACAGAACAATACCCAGGTAGGGTAATGGAAGGGAAGTTTCCTTGAAGCCCGAGAATGTCTCAATCCAGGAAGATCGTGAGGAAGAGCAGTCCTTCGCACGAACGAAACAACTTTTGGAAGGGTTTACGAGCTGACCAGAGGATCTCTCGTATTGATGGATGAAACTAAGGAGCCGCCGGATAGAGGAGCGACTACCGTTTGAGAAGATAACAATGTCATCAGCAAACGACAAAGACGAAATGAGTGGACAGCCCCTAGGGATCCCGAAACGCTGAATTTGACCATAGACCGTTAAGGTATGAAGGCCGCGAATGAAAGCCTCGGCCGCTATCACAAAAAGCGTAGGCGAAAGCGGGTCTCCTTGACGCAGACCCCTCCCCACCCTGAAATACCCATTAGCAGAACCGTTAATGAGCACAGAGATCCAGCAGTTGGAGATAAGCCTCCAAACCAGGTCAATGAAGGTTTCCGGAAAACCAAAAGTTCTCAAAACCTTAATGACGAAAAACCAGGACATACGATCGTAAGCCTTAGCCATGTCCAGTTTGAAAACAACATTAGAGCCCCGCACTTTCCTGTCTAGTTGGGAAATCAGTTCCTGGGCCAACAAGACGTTGTCGGAAATTAAGCGCCCTTTAACAAAACCCGCTTGAGAAGAAGAGATAATACGCTCAAGGAAAGGGGCCAAACGGCTAGCCAGAATCTTGGAAATAACCTTATTCGAGAAGTTGCAAAGGCTAATGGGCCAAAAGTCCCCACAGGACCGTGGGATCTCGCACTTAGGGATGAGAAAAAGGTTGGTGGAGGTCCAGCTAGTGGGGAGGAACCTCCCAGAGAAAAAAGACTGGACAGCAAGACAAAAATCAGCCTGAAAAATTGGCCAACAGCAGCGGTAAAAGGTACCGTTGAATCCGTCTGGGCCGCTGGCACTATCCTTACTCAGGGCGAAAACACTAGCTCGGATTTCCTCAGGCAAAGGGGAATCCGCTAGGAGATCACTTTCAGGTGAGAGAACCAACCTGGGAATGAAGGCTAAGAGAGCAGGGTCGGTTACCGCAACCGATGGCGATCCAAGAAAGGATTGGAAGTGAGCCAAAATTGTATCTTTTACTTCCTCAGGCGAGGATGCTAAAGATTGATCAGGATGCAAGATCTCACGAATAGTGAGAAGGTTGTTCTTCTTGCGAATATAAGAGTGGAAGAATTTGGAATTCGCATCACCGTCGACCACCCACTTGACCCTCGCCTTTTGACGAAGGAAGTCATTCTCAATACGAAGTTCCGAAGCAAAGATGGATTGAGCTGATGCCCACGCCTCCTTGTTGGATGAGGACGGAGTCTCGTCTAACAAAGATTCAGCTACGATAAGAGATTCTTCGGCAGACCGAACACGATCGAAGATGTTCCTGAAAACATCCGCGTTCCAAACCTTAAGACAGCACTTGAGACGCTTCAGCTTGCGACTGAAGACAGAACAGGGAGGACCTACAATGAGAACGGACCAAGATTCAGCTACCACTTGAAGGAATGTATGGTGAGATCTCCACATACTCTGGAAGCGAAATGAAGAGGGCCCCGATAGGGAGAAAGGAGAGCATCGAACTAACAGAGGAGAATGGTCAGAGAATGTCCGATGAAGTGAACAACCGAGAAGGAAAAGGGTAATCAGAACCAATCCTCCGAGCCAAAAACCCGGTCTAGCCTGGAAAGAATACGGCTAGGGCCTACTTGGTTATTAGACCAGGTGAACGCCGAGCCCACAAAAGGGAGCTCAGAGAGACCAGATCCGACAATGAACGAGTTAAAATCCGCCATCGCAAGACGGTTGATGGTGCTCCTCCCCGTTTCTCTGCCTGGCATGCGACGATATTAAAATCGCCGCCAACCACAGAGTTAGAGAAACCCAATGAACCGAGACCTAAAATGTCAGTCCAAAGAGTTAACCTCTCCGAACGATCGCATTTGGCATAAACAGCCGAGAATAGAAAAGGAGAAGCAAAAGAGGGAGAAGAGCAGGCAACCGATAAGAGTTGAGATGAGTCAAAAATAGAGTGGACCGAATAGGATTTGGACCATAAAATCCAAATCTTACCGGAGACGTTGGCAGAGCCGCCTCCAAAACCTAAGGATAAAACGGTACTGTTTATGCCCTCCGGATCTAAAAAAGGTTCCAGAAGAGCAATCAAACCAACCGAGTGTTTCCACACAATGCGTTTTAGCCTGGCCAAAGACGCATCGTTGCCAATACCGCGAACATTCCAGAAAAGAAAGTTCGACATGACGGAAAAGGCAGAAAGAGGAAGAGAAGACCATAGAGAAAAACAGGAAGAGCGGAAGCCGGACCACAACAATCTGGATGACCAGGCGAGCTCAAACTAGATACAGTGAGTATCGAGTAGATCTATCGATCTGCTCGGACGCCGCTATAGAGCATGTACGGATGGTGCAAGGAGTAGAAGGGACTCTACGCGATCTGCGACGGGAAGGACGGACAGTAGAAACAGCGGGCTGTAAAGGAGTCACAAAAGACTCCTCACTATCGGTCAAGGCCGACCGAGACGCCACAGCAACCTCCGGAAAGGAGTTCCTGGACAAACAATCAAGGCGCTCGTTAAGAAGCGCAATTTCTGCCTTACTCATCAGCGGGATGGTAATGGACAGAGAGCAAGAAGAAGAGGGGAGGGAGCACGCCGAAGAGCAGCAAGAGGAAGATGTGCCCAAAGGAACTGAAGGATCAGAAATAGCAGAAGAAGATCGTAAACAATAGGGGAGGCGAATCAGGCGAACAACAAACTGCCACCTAATCCGATCAATAGCGGGACAATGACGAACTGCTAAATAGCGAATGGAGGGAGAGGAAGAGACAACAGAATCAGAGACCCCCGATGCAACGAACTACGGGGAGAGATCAGGATAATAACGGAAAGGAAAAGCGACACGGGGCAGACACAAATAAAACCGGACAAGTGTAAGGGAGCAATCCTGATGCATCCCAAGTTGCTGTGGGAATCTTACCAAAACAAGACTGTCACTAAAAATACAGCCCCGCATCATAGGTAAGATTCGCGAGTCGCACCAAGCAGCGGGACCAGTAGAACAGAGCACTGAAAGCTGGCAGTAACCCATGCTGTCCGTATAGTGATCACGGACGGTCACTATATGCACAGATAAGGATATGGGATACCGCCCGAGCCAATCGCTCCAGGCCCACTGAGTTGTCTGATGGCACCGATGGTATCCTACCAAAACCGGGAAACGATAAAGAGACCAAGTCACTAACGACACAGAACCGGACTCGTAGTGACTCAAAAGCAAAACCCAACAAGAAGAGCCCCTCGGATCGCTCCAGACTAACAGCCTAGAAAGGACTAAGCCATAGCTGTAAGCCAACAACACCGACAGTAACCAAAAGCTCGTCGGCAAACCACCGAACAAACAGTCAAACGAAAAGGCAAAGCCAAAACAACAGGGACCTGACACACTACCAGACTCGAAAGAGGCAGTAATGTCAGGGAGCACACACCTAAGTGTGTCAAGGCTCAAGAAAACAGTACCGACATCAATGGATAACCACCAAAAGTAAAAAGGCAAACCAGCAAAATCTACAAAAAAAGATAGCGAACGAGAAAAGCAAACCTTCCAACAAAGGTTTGAATAGAGTTGCATTATTTTTGTCGTGGCGTGTATATATAATGAATAGAGTTGCATTATTTTTGTCCAACCGCTTATAAAGAATTGAAGAAGAAAATGTAATTGATTTTATTGATTATGCTTTTGTTATATAGAATAAAATCGATACAGACATAGCCCTGTATTTATACATATTGATACAATGCTTGTTGGGCCAGATATAGCCCACAACCCATAACCGAAACACAGCAGATAATATATGTGCGGCTATCTCATTTGTATTCACTATAAGAATTACTGTTTATAGCAACGGGGGACAACGGCCTCCAACGGCTTTCAACGGCGAGCAACGACAAGCTTTTCCTGGAATTTTTTAATAATAAAAAACACATGCCGTTGGAAGCCGTTGGAATATTGCCGTTGGCGGCCGTTGCTCGCCGTTGGAAATCCGCGACTTACCTGCAGATCAATCTTCTTCCTCCTCATTTATCTTACACACGAAAATCAACCCAAAAACCCCAATTTTCCCACCCTAAAAAATTTCCAACCCCATTTTATCCCCTTCTACACGTTCTAGCATCCCCATCTTGGTTTGCAAGCTTCACAACCTCCAAAATCATGTATTATTTGCTAAAACCCTAATTTTGTTAAATTTTTAATTTTAGGTTAAATTGGTAATTTTTGTGTATGTATTATGCTATTGTCTGTGTAGTGTAGTGTATTGGACCTTAATTATTGTTATTAAACTAATTATTGCATGTTTAACTATGATTTGTTAAATTAGGTTTATTATTAAATTAGTGTCAAACTTAATAATTGTTACTAACCTAAGCATGAACCTCACTTATTATTATGTTGGTGATTGAATTGCGTAAAATCGTACGTAGAAAGTGATGATATTGACCTATAAATTATTCACTTTTGACATGTTATGATACGATATATACGTGATACATTTTGTGCATGACTGGATGTGATTTGTGATGCGATTATATGTATAACATTGTTTGTTTATTTTATACGTTGCGCACACACACTGGATTTTTTTTTGTTTTAGGAAAAAATCATTATATATGCATTGATTCAACATATTGTTTACTGATATAAAAGTTTAAATTTTATGAAAATAAAATTTAAACTTTTGTATCGCTAATTTTAAAATTTAAACCCTTAGAGTGTTTTTGGCCCCGTTTGATAAGTATTGTATATGATCGTTGTGTGGATATTCATTTTTTTAACAGAACGGACATCTATATTCATCATATACAGTATTTGTTGGATTTGTCCCTGTATTGGACAAGTTACAAAAATAATAACGTAATTAAATCTCGTAAATCATTTCAGTTTAAATGGTTCGCAAAATTTCGGCAGCGCTTCCCTTGATGTTCCCTGTGTACACGCAATTGTGTACTGTTCAGGGAACTAAAGCGAAGTGCTGTCGAAATTTTATTGAATCGTTTAAATTGAAATGATTTATGCGATTTAATTACGTTATTGTATTTGTAATGGGAGGTAGGATGGCCCATCAACAAAGTGTCAATGATCAATTAATATCAAATTCGCTAATAAAATTATTTAAATAGAATATAATGTTCATTTCAAAATAAGCTTTAAGTATTATTTTAACAGATATAACAAAAACAAGAAGAATGTTTATAAAATTGTTTTAATAAAAAATGTTAAAGCAAATTTATATCGTACTTTTTAATTATATACGTAGGTAAATGGACAATTATTTTACTGATCGGAGCTGGATGTACAAAAAACGAAGGGTCGATACTGAAGGCTCAACAAGTGAACATTTTAATAATGGTGTTAGCGTATTTATGGATTTTGCTTTACGTAATGACGGAAACTACAAAGAAATCTGTTGTCCATGTAGTAAATGCAAACTGTTAAAGCATTTGATACCACAAATGGTTAGAGTTCATTTGCGTCAGTACGGTTTCGTGTCGAACTATTTGATTTGGGATCGTCATGGGGAACAGTTAGCATCTAATCTCGTACAAGATGAGGAGGTGGTGAGTAATGAAATTGGTACGACAAATCTTGTAGAACATATGGTTGAAGATGTTGCACGTTCAATGTTTCATGTTCCTCAATTAACTGATGACGATGGTAATGTTGAAGAAGAACCAAATACTGGGGCAAAAAAATTAATTTGTTAGATGCCGCGAAAAAACCCCTTTGGGAAGACTACACAAGCGGAACCCAATTATCAGTAACTGCTGAATACATTGCGATGAAATCCAAATACAACCTCACAGAATCTGGATTTACGGCTGTTGTACAAGCTGCGAAACGACATATGCCTCATAATAATCTAATGTGCGAAAATCATTACGAAGTAAAAAAACTGATGTCGGCTTTCGGTTTACCGTATCAAAAAATAGATACATGTCTAAAGGGTTGCATGTTGTTTTGGAAAGAAGATATCAACCTTAGAAATTGTAAAATATAATCAGGAAAGATACAAACCAAGAAAGAAAAAGGGAAAGGAAGTCCCGTATAAGCGTATGCATTATTTACCAATTACTCCTAGACTTCAAAGGTTATATGCATCTTCTGTAACTGCGCAACATATGAGATGGCACGGTGTGAGAACATAGGAAGAAGGTATGTTAACACATCTAGCTGATGGGGAAGCATGGAAGCATTTTGACCAGAAATATCCTGATTTTGCGTCCGAAATTCGAAATGTTAGACTTGGTTTATGTACGGATAGATTTTGCCCATTCTCTCAATTTGGTTCGAAATATTCGTCATGGCCTATAATTGTCATACCTTATAATTTACCTCCTTGGATGTGTATGAAAAATCCATATATGTTTCTTACAGTTGTCGTCCCTGGTCCCGATGATCCGACACAAGGAATCGATGTTTATTTACAACCATTGATTGATGAATTAAAAAAAATTGTGGTACGAGGGAGTAGAGACATATGATATTTTCCAAAAAAAAGAACTTTCGCATGTATGCTTCTTTATTATGGACAATCAGCGATTTCCCTGCATATGCAATGCTTTCAGGTTGGAGTACGGCCGGTCGTCTAGCTTGTCCTTATTGCATGGAAGAAACACGAGCAATTTTTTTACCTCATGGAAAGAAAGTTTCGTGGTTTGACTGTCATCGATGTTTTCTTCATATTAATAATCATCCTTTTCGAAGAGATAAAAAAAACTTTACAGCTAATAGACATGAAACTTTGAGACCACCTACGGTTTGGTCAAGCGAAGAAATTTATGAACTTGTAAAGGATTATCCAAAGATACTTGAAACCGGAGAACAAATTGAAATTCAAGGTAAATCATCGATTCATAACTGGTGCAAACAGAGCATATTTTGAGAATTGCCTTATTGGAAAATCTCTTGATTCGTCATAATATTGATGCATAATGAGAAAAACGTGTTTGATAATCTGTTTAGTACAATTTTGAATGTTAAAGGGAAGACGAAAGATGATTTGAAATCAAGACGTGATATCGAAGTAATATGTAATCGTCCTGAGCTTCATATAAAACCAAATGACACAAAAAAGCCAAAAGCTTGCTATGAGGTGGACAATAATCAAGTTAAATTACTTTTAAAATGGGTGGAAGGATTAAGATTCCCAGATGGCATATCTTCTAATCTTCGTAGATGTGTTGACTATAAGAACAATAAACTTAGCGGGATGAAAAGTCATGATTGTCATGTTATGATGGAAAATTTGTTACCCGTCGCTTTTAAAGAACTGTTGCCCATAAAAGTTTGGACTGTTGTAACAGAACTTAGTCTGTTTTATAAAGTGATTTGTTCAACTACATTAAAAGTTGATCGTCTACGTAAACTTGAGGAAGAAATCCCGATATTGCTTTGCAAACTGGAAAAAATATTTCCTCCAGGTTTTTTTAATGTTATGGAGCATTTACCTATTCATCTTCCATTTGAAGCACGTCTTCAAGGGCCTGTGCAATATGGATGGATGTATCCATTTGAAAGGTATATTAATATTTAGTTTATTACATATTGGTTTAATTAAATGTATAAAAAATTAATTTAAAATAATTTTTGCTAGGTATTTAAATCATCTAAAGAAAAAAGTGAGACAGAAAGGTCGAGTTGAAGGTTCGATTTGCAAATTGTACATCGAAGAAGAAGCTTCGTTTTTCTCTCTCACTATTTCAGCGACCATGTGAACATATGATTTGAAAGTGCTACGCGTAATGATGAAGGCATTGATGAAGATGATTGTCAAGCGACTTTATCTATTTTTAAAAAAACTGGTCGGCCTGCTGGTAAATGTGTGGAAGTATGGTTGGATGATAGAGATTATCAAGTAGCACACACGTACATTCTTCTCAACTGTGCCGAAGTTGCACCATTTATTAGGTAATATATATACACATATGTCTACACATGCATATCATCTACACATATGTATACACAAATATGCACACATGTATTTTAATCATAATGCAACATTTGTTCTATAATTGCAGTATTTACGAATCACAACATCCAAACGACGATATCGGTAAAGAATTTGCTGCTTGGTTTTCTAACTATGTTTTTGATACAACAAATTGTGTTGTAAATGAAGGATTGAAACATTTAGCTATGGGACCAAAAAGGATAGTCAAGACATATCCAATATTCTTTGTCAACGGATATAAATTTAATACCAAAGAATACGGTGCCGAAAAATCAACTAACAATACTGGTGTATTTGTCAAAGGTAGTGATGATCCAAATGATCACATAAATGACTTTTATGGCGTGCTGACCCAGATTTTGCAGTTGACATATTTTACCCGACCCGCAGAAGAAGTATTTTTGTTTAACTGCAACCGGTTCAGCAACGTTCCAGGTTCTGGAATAAACGTGGATAATCTTATAGAAATAAAACATACTTTGAGGTATTATAAGTACGATCCTTTTGTACTTGCCAAACAAGCTCTTCAAGTTTATTATGCTCCTTACCCATCTTTAAGAAGAGATAAAATAGATTGGTCGGCTGTTTTTAAAACCAAACCAAGGTTTACATTTGATGGACGGAATATTCCTGAACAACAAGCTTACCAAGCAGATATCGAGGAAAATAGAGGAATAATAGTAACCGACGATCAAATAGATTTTGGACCTCTAAACGATGAATCAAATGCATTAATTGAAGCATTTGAGAGTATAGAGGAACAAAATATAGAGTGCGAAGAAGAGTCTGAATCCGAAAGCGATGAGGATTGATCACTAATCAATATTTTGAGAAGGTAATTTTTTTTCATTTTTCTGTTTCCAAAGTAATTTTATATGATATGTATCACATACTCTCTTTTATGTTACGCCATAATGTATGTTACGCCATGTTCATTATTCTGACACCATTTGCACACTAAATTAATCAATGTTACTCTTTCTTTTCTTTATACTATGATTTCATATAGTTATGTCGGGACGTAGACGTTCACACTCCGGATCTTCCAGCTCATAGAGAGGTGATGATGCTAGTCCTTCACAACCGGGTGTTCGGCCTACGGTATGGCTGAAACCCAAAGCCGATGGCAGGTAAGTATAAAGTTTCAAAATTAAATTTTATTCCATACAATCTTTTATCAAATATATATAGTAGTAACAGAATATTAAATGTTTTTTTCCTGTTTTACACAGCGGTGGGTTTACGTTGGAGCCTTCCAACATAGTGCTCACGATCTCACGACGAGCGTATATGGCTCGTATGACCTCGTGTTGGCCGAGGTGGACTGCGATACCAGAGGGGGTGCGGGAGGCTATTTGGCAGGACTTTTTGGTATGTGTGGTATATCAATTATTGCATTATGTAGTCATGTACATTATGTCAATTCATGTTTGCACTATTTGTAGCAACTGTATAACTCGTATTTTTTCAAACGTGCAGGGGAAGTGGACTTGGCCGATTCTGATGTTTCTGTTGTCCAGCGCCATTGGAGCAGCAAAATTGCAAAAAACTATCGCGAAACAATAAACAGCATCAAAACATCAGGAAAGAGGCCTCATTGGATGAGTGAAGCTGTCTTTGATGAGTTCGTCACCTGGTGGAGCAACGAGGATTTTGTGGTAAATCTATCATATATTTAATTTAAATTATTTGAGGCAAATAATTAAAACTGTCAAAACAATTTTTGTTTTCAATTTAAATTTGCAGAGGCAGTCCGAGAGGAATTCTGCAAACAGGAGCAAGAACCCCGTTACACATCGCGGTGGTTCCAAGTCTTTCCAGCATCACCGGGAAGATTTGGTATAATTATTAAATAAGATAAATAGTTAATTATTTTAAGTTTTAATTTGTTAAAATATAAATAATGTATATTTATATGTGCATATTTCAGGAGAGACAACGCGGGGGGGCTATTAGTTATTGGGATGTGTTTACCCATACACATGCCTTGACTCAGGTCGATGATTCCGGCGCAGTTTCTTACTCTTGGGACCACGATGACAAAGCGCGTACTGCCTATGTAAGTATAACATAAGTAACTAAAACTTACAAGTTAATTGAAATAACGTTAACTAAATTCAATTATATTTTGCATGACAGCAAAAGTTCCAGGAAGCGCGGACAACCTTACTTGAGGATACGGGACAAGCTCACTTGACCCCCGATGAGGAGGATGCCATTTTTAAGTCTATCATGGATCCAATGACCCGCGGCAGATGCTACGGATATGGAAGCCAATCGGTAATTTTAAGTTAGTAAATATCCTTGTACTAGTGTATTCCATTCATATTTTGAACTATCCTTATACCAGCGGCAGACGCTTCCATATCCGTAGTTTGTTTTATGAATTTGTTAGTGAATATATATATGTTAGTTAATTTGCAATTATTTTAATACTAATTTTTTTAGTGTAGTTGATAATTTAAATTTGTTTACAGGCTCCGACAGCCCAAAGAGAATATCAAAAGGCTCAAGATAAGGAAGAGATTGTGCAGCTACGAGCCGAGCTTGCCGAGATGCGGGAACACAATTTGTTGCATGAAGCAAGGACGGAGGAGATGAACCGGCGTATGGCGGAGTTCATCACACAGTATGGACAGCCTCCTTCATCTGGTGGATCTGGTGCGGAGTGATTTAGGTATGTTTTGTTATTGGCATGTATATTTTGGAGTTGGTGAGAATTTGATACATTCTGATGGTTTCTGTGTATATTTGGATTTGATACATTATGATGGTTTGGTTGTGGATGTTGGTTTGGATTTTTTGATGTTGGTTTGGATTTTTTGATGTTGGTTATGTTTGGATATTGGTTTATGTTGAAATATATGCATGATTTGGTTATATCTATATTTTTGGATATGTTTTGATATAGTTGTTTTATATATATATGCTCGAAATGGAGCTGTTTTGATATAATTGTGGTTGTGTGTGGCTGGAAGCAAGCACTGCTGGTTTTATTTAAAAAATATACCCAGATTTCCAACGGCTTCCAACGGCGACCAACGGCACACTGGTCATTTACGTCCAACGGCTTCCAGCGGCAAATTCCAACGCATTCCAACGGATTTCCAACGGTAGTTTGGTCAACAGGATTTGCCATGTTGGCAAACTTGCCGTTGGAAGCCGTTGGTATAACCCCGTTGGTGCCGTTGGAAGTCGTCGGAAGCCGTTGAAACGTATACCAACGGGATTTTCAACGGCCTCTAACGGCTTTCCAACGGCCTCCAACGGCTTACCGCCGTTGGAAAGAGCCGTTTCTCTTGTAGTGATTGTATCGATTCATATTACACCCCTCTCAAACCTAGCTCTGCTGCTAGGGTTTGCGATCTTCTCCAGAAAATGAAAGAAAAGTGAGCCGCCATCGAAAAATCATCCAGAATAATTCAGATCTGACACAAAGTTGAGTTCTTTTCTACTTCGCTTGAGTGTCTATGCAAGTTTTAGTTGGCATGAGTATATTTTGTAAGTTGTTCTTGGGAAATATTCTTGATGCCTTCAGATTGAGATAAAATCAAGTCTCAAGTTGTTGTACTTGTGAGATCTGAGCAAAATATTCTTCCTGTTTTCAAATTGAAATAGTAATCGGGTCCCAAGTTGTTCGAATTTGTGAGATCCGATTCTGGAGAAACAAAAAAAAAATTGATTTTTTTGCTTGGAAAATGAGCTTATAAACAAACATGCTGCTGAAGTATGAACATTTATTGTTCTGCTCATGATGCTTGCTGCCTCTTTGACACAGAGTGATGGAAAGCGTCATGTTTTGCCTGACATTCGAGGTCTGTGACCCTAAGCTTTTTTTGAAGCGAGTGAAGTTCATCTTTGACAGTGGCTTTGTTAGAATATCGGCAACTTGGTAAGTGCCAGGTATATGGTTAATATTTAACTTTCTCTTAGCAACTTGTTCACGAACAAAATATAGATCTAGCTCCATGTGCTTAGTTCTGGAGTGTAGAATTGGGTTAGCAGTGAGTGACACTGTGCTAAGATTATCACACCATATTGTAGTCTTGCTATCAGTTTTGATTTGTAATTCACTCAGTAATGATTCGATCCACATTGTTTCTGCCATGACATTAGCCACACTTCTGTATTCTGCTTCTGTACTAGATCTGGATACGGTTGTCTGTTTTTTTGAGCACCATGAAATTGGATTTTTGCCTAAGTAAATGCAATATCCACTCATTGATCTTCTGTCATCTATATCATTTGCCCAGTCTGCATCTGCATATCCAGTAATGCTAATGGATTGACATGCTTCAATAGTTATGCCATAATTTAATGTTCCTTTAAGGTATCTTAATATTCTTTTGACTGCTCTCCAATGCTCATCTGTTAGGCATTGCATGAATTGACTTACTTTATTTACACTGAATGAGATTTCTGGTATGGTGATTGTTGCATATTGAAGTGCACCTACTATACTCCTGTATTGACTGTCATTTGTGATCATTTCTCCTTTAGTCTTTGATAGATGAGCATTTGTTATCATGGGTGTTGAGATTGAATTTGATTGATCCATTTTGGCTCTAATAAGAATTTCACTGGTATATTTCTTCTGACTAAGGTGGATCAGAGATTTTGAAAGTCTCTTTACTTCAATTCCTAGAAAATAGCTTAGACTTCCAAGGTCTTTGATTGAAAATTCTTTGTTTAAATGTTGAATAAAACTGTTGATTTCCAGATCATCACTGCATGTAATAATAAAATCATCAACATAAATTAGTATATAAGTGGTAGTACCAGAATTGAATTTTGTAAAAAGAGAGTTGTCTGATTTTGTGCAGTTGTAGCCCAGTCTGAATAAGGTTGTCTTTAATTTTTCAAACCAAACCCTTGGAGCCTGTTTGAGACCATAAATTGCTCTGTTCAACTTGCATACGAGTTTTTCATTTCCCTTTTTCATGAATCCATGTGGTTGCTCCATATAAACCTCTTCCTGCAAAACACCATTTAAGAATGCATTATTTACATCTAGTTGCTTTATATTCCAATTTCTATATAAGGCAATACTAAGAACAATTCTAATAGTGGAAGGTTTCACAACAGGAGAGAATGTTTCAGTAAAATCAAAACCATTTTGTTGTGAATATCCTTTTGCCACTAGTCTTGACTTATATTTGGAAATTGACCCATCATCATTTCTTTTTAATTTGTATGTCCATTTACAGCCTACTATGTTTTTATCAATAGGTTGAGGAACAAGATCCCAAGTCTTGTTCTTCATGAGAGCATCATATTCTTCATTCATTGCTGCCTTCCATCTGTCATTTTGTATAGCTTGGCAGTATGTGCTTGGTTCTTCATTTTCTAGAGCTACATTGTATAGTTTTGGTTTGAACATACCACTTTTTGCCCTTGTGATCATATGATGTCCAGTTCTTTCAGAAATTTGTTGATGATCATTGTTATTCAATTCAGTTTCTTGTGACTCATTAGATGATTGTGAATCATCTAATGTGTGACTTGAACTTTGTTGCATTTGACTGTCTGACTGTTGCATTTGAGATAATGTATTAATTATATGATTCAGTTTGCCCATGACCTGGTTCTGAAGATGGCATTGTGTGTTGTGGACTTTCATTGCCTTGAGCTTTCTCTCCAGAAGTATGAGCTGCTTTGTCAATTATCACAGGTATAGGTACTAAAGAATACCTAGCATTGTAAACCTTCTGAGAAGTTTTAATTGCTGAGTTGCTAAAAGGAAACACTTGTTCATTAAAAACAACATGTCTAGAGATAAACATTCTACCATTACTAGATAAGCATCTGTAACCTTTTTGATTTGCTGCATAGCCTAAAAATGTGCATGGTGATGACCTATAACTTAGATTGTGAGAATTATATGGTCTGAGATAGGGAAAGCATAGACAGCCAAATACCTTTAAACTATGATAATCAGGCTTGATACTGTAAAGAATTTCTAATGGACACTTTAATTTTAAAACTTTTGTAGGCAATCTGTTAAATAGAAAGACTGCAGTAGCAAATGCATCAGGGCCAGAACTTAAGTGGTAATGATGCATTTGCTAGCAGTGTTAAGCCTGTTCCCACTATATGTCTATGCCTTCTTTCAATCAGACCATTTTGTTCTGATGTATAAGGACAAGTTGTCATGTGTATAATACCTTTTTCCTGAAAGAATTTCCTTAAGGATAAAAATTCTGCTCCATTATCCGTCTGCTGTATTTTTAGTTGGCAGTGTTTTTGCTTTTCTGCCTGCGCTATAAATTGTTGAACTGCATAGCATGTTTCAGATTTTGTTTTCAAAAAATATATCCACACGTACCTTGAATATGCATCAACAAAGGAAATATAATATTTGTACCCATAGTCAGTTGATATGGGTGCTGGACCCCATAAGTCAGTTGCAACAAGTTCTAATGGTCTGTTGTAACTAACTTTGGAGTCCACAAATGGCAATTTGTGGCTTTTACCCATTTGACAATAAGTACAGATATATGGAGTTGAAATATTGTTAAAGGAAATATTATTTTCATTCAACACTTATTTAACAATATTTACATGAGGATGTCCAAGCTTACAATGCCAAATATCAAAGCTCTTACAGTCATTCACAGTTTTGATTTCAGAGTTATTACACCATTTTTTCTTTACATCCTGAGGTTCTTGAATTAGCAACATTGAAAGTATACAATCCCTTAACTTCTCTACCCTGTAAGAGAATATCTTTTGTTAGAATGTCTCTGACTAAACAGTAACTTGGAAAAAATTCAAAGAACACATTGTTATCTTTGACAAATTGAGATACACTTAATAAGTTTTTCTTAACATATGGTACTCTTAATAAGTTATGCAAGTATAATTGTTTCTTTCCTGATATATATGCACTTCCAGTATGTGAAATTTTCGCAGACTTACCATTACCCATAAGTAATGATTGTGTACCTTTATATTCCTTATTGCCAAGATTTAAGTTTGCCAAGTTGTTAGTGACATTATTTGTTGCCCTATAATCAGGATACCAACTGCTATCATGAATGTCTTCAACTTTTGCACTGTCATTGTTGCTGCAGTCACTTTGACCTTTGATTTCTTGTTGAGCACTTATCAAATTTGCACTAGGATTATAGTTTCTAGCACTGTTGTTATTTTGCTTAGATGGAGTGTAGTTAATATCAAATCTAAAGTAGCATTTACTAGCAGTATGACCAATCCTCTAACAAATCTGACATCTGGGTCTATTATTTCCACTATTATTAAACCATCTTCCACCTCTTCCTCTTGATCTAGAGGACTGACTACCCCTCTGATTGGTATGCTGTTGATTTCTGTTGTTAGAAGCTTTTTCTTGACTCTTGATTTTGTTGTTTGTGATGAAGTTCAGAGACATGTCTGATATATTTGATTTCTTCTGTTCCAATCTACCCTTATGAGCTAGAAGGGTAGAGTGAACATATTGAATTGAGGGTAGAGTTTCTTTTGATGATATAACAGCTACTATTGATTCATATTCATCATCTAGCCCTCCAAGAATTGATAGGATATACTCTGTGTCACTCACTTTATGTCCTGCAGAAGATAAGTGATCACATAAGGTTTTCACCTTTACAAGATAGTCTCTCATTGACTGATTTTCCTTTTTAACATTTTGCAATTGTCTCTTGTAGTACGTAATCTTGGCTGCTGACTGAGTACTAAAGATCTGTTCTATTATGGACCAGATCTCATGTGATGAATTGCACCCAATTAACTGTGGAAGTATATTAGCACTTATAGATGATATTAGCCAAGAACTGACTGAGCTGTCTTGTCTTTGATGTATTATGAATTCTTGATTACTAATGAGTTTTCCATCCTTGTCTGCAGTATACTTGGGTGGTATGATTATAGTACCTTGAATATATTGCTCCATGCCATATGCTTTGACTGCAGTTTCAACTTGAAACTTCCAAAGCAATAAATTGTTTTCATCAAGTTGGATAGACAACAACTGACTTTGAGGCTTGATAATCTCTTTCAGTAGTTCTTCAGTGGGATTGAATCTGGCATTGATGTGGGTGCTGGAGGAGGCAGAGATGTCTTGATCTCCTTCAGCCATTGATTCAGAAATCAAGAAAGGTGATTAAAGAACTGAAATTGCTGTAAAGCAGAGAAACTGAGCAGTCAGGAAAATCTTGATTAGTTATGGGAAAACTAATGGAAGTTCCTAGGCGAGGCACAGCGGAGGGTTTGATCAGTAATCTTGAGACAGGTATGTAAAGAAAGACTGTGATGATGGGAAATATTATATTTCCCAGATGATTCCAAGTAGATGCTTTTTAATCTTGATGTGATGATGCTGAATCTGATCTTGATCAAAAGCAGAAAAATTGATGATGAGAACTCTCTTGATTCTCAAATGACTTAGCTGAGATGCAATTCGATCTAGATATGATGATATTATATCTGATCTTGATCGAAACAGAGAATATAATGATGATGAGAATTCTCTTGATTCTCAAATTATTCAAGAGATGCAGCCTGATCTTGATATGATGACTTTAAAACTGATCTTGATCAATGGCATGGCATTTGCTGTTAGGCAGGAAAAGCTCTGATATCATATAAAAAATTGAAGAAGAAAATGTAATTGATTTTATTGATTATGCTTTTGTTATACAGAATAATATCGATACAGACATAGCCCTATATTTATACATATTGATACAATGCTTGTTGGGCCAAATATAGCCCAAAACCGAAACACGGCAGATAATATATGTGCGGCTATCTCATTTGTATCTTGTATCGATTCATATTACGTGAACTTGGAAACTCGTTTTGAAAAAAAAACTAATATTTACTTACAAATTGACGTGTTCATTTTAAATGCAAAGGAAGATCATTAGTTCGAGTTCTGATTTAAACAAAAATTAACATTTACTTTCAAACTAAAATTTTAATGTTTATTTAAACTTTATATTATAGACATTTAATAATTTTATATTATTTGTGTAAGGGGTTTTACACTACACAACTCCCTCTCAAGGCAAATTGAGGCTCAAGACAATACTCTCAGAAAAAAAAAACTCAATATATCAATATTTGATAGGTACTTAATTTCAGCGTTTAATTTTTCAGCCAAACTCCTCGTAAATCTACGATGTATAATATGGTGTGCATTATAATATTTGGGATTGGGATAGCAATGGTGTGTATATAATATTTAAAGACGAAAACTTGATGTTTTTGCTCCATTATATAGTTTTAGTTAGTTGATGAATTACTTTGAAATAGTAAGTTAATAATGATTTTTATTTTGACACAACATTTTTTCTTCATCAGCTTCCACAAATTATGTAATTACGTTTCCATCAAAAACTATAAATTACATAAAATATTTAATAGAATGCAAATATAAAACGACATTTATTCTGAATTCCACTATTCATTTTTTTTTTCTAGACAAAGTTGTCCACCATGCATGAACCAAATCTTTTGTTAATGGCGCATCATGAATATTAAAATTTATAAATTAAGCAGACCTGAGATAAATAGCTTATAGGCTATTACTTCAATGCACAATCTATCACTACGTATTAAGCGGGGCCCTGTAAAATGTGAGGTACCCGGCAATTGTCTATCAGGCCTACATATTGAGCCGGCCCTGGTTTTACATTCACATGCATTACACGTATTAAAATATCTGACGATGATTATTTGAACTAAACAAACCCAAGTCATTAGAAACTAACGATAAAAATAGTGAATAACAAGTAGAGTAAGAATTAAGTGAAAAAGTACATAAAACAACCAAATACCACTATGTCATAATCCTAAGATCTCTCGTAATCTTTTCTTTGAAAAAGGAAGAAAATCATTTAACAACGGTCATAAAATGTTATAATTAAAGTACACCAAGTACCATTTATGTCATGATCCTAAGATCTCCCGTAATCTTTTCTTTCAAAAACGAAGAAAATCATTTAACAACCTTAATAAAATGTCATAATTAAATATATAATATTCAAATTTGTATGTGTCATAGTTTACCTTAAAGCTAATACTGTAACTTTCTTTTAACCTTTTTGAATTATTTATTTAATAAACTTGAAAGGATGGGGTAATGTGTTGTATGCAATGTTTTAATAACCCAACTCAATCTCGTTTCGACCACGGTTAACACTCGACTTTGAAGCGCTACGGCTCAAAAAAATGAAATAACCGTGAGTGTGTATGAACCCGTGTTTTAATCTCAAAACTCTGAAAAAACCTCTGAACCGACCCTTTTTAGCTTCTCGGTTCTTCAAATATAAAGAAAAATTATTGTTTCATTTTTTATTTTTACTTTAAGTAATTTAACAAATAATTTCATAAACTTAGAACTAAATTGTTGGATTGTATCAATTTTGAATGACATAATACATTATTAGTGTACATTTTACGAATTATCGTTGAACTGAACCTTTTTCATCTTAAAAAATAAGAAAATTTATAATTTTACACTAAGAAAAGTATTATAGAATTATTTCAATTAATATTTGTTATGAAATATTTAAAAATAATTTTTTTAAATTTCAATATATTAATTATAATCGGCTAAATTTTAACATTTCAATTTACATGTAAATCAATAAAATAAAAATTAATAATCACGTGGTTCTTAAAGTCTGACCGGTTAAACCATAGAATTTTTGACTTTGCACCAATATGGTTTGGTTTACGGCTGGTTCGAAACTATGGTTGTAACGTTATCTATTTAATAAACTTAATTATGAGCTCCTTCTCTTAGTCTTTTTTCTTTTTCAAATTTTGGGGCTTCGTTTTCAAATTTTGTGTAAGCTCCAAGACAACTTGAAATGCCTCGAACCTTTACTTAACTAGTTAAGAAATTTTACTTCATCACACACACATCTTCGGATTAAGTAAAAAAAATGATAAATTTTGTACACAAATCTGAACTTAACCAAATAGATCTAGGCTCTAGTACTCCAACAGTAAACTTATATTCATGTTTAAGATCATGATAAATTTTCCTTGTAGTCACAATCTTAAGCTTTTATTTGTTTGGAGGTCTAGATATAGATGGCCTCACAGTCATATATTAATATTAATGTGTAAGATTCAAGATAACATCTTCAATGACATTATTTCAGCATCGTCACTATTTCAAAATTAATGGTGTAAAATCATGAGAGGGCAAGAATTTGGTGACTCTTTATACAGGTTTGTTAAAGTGGAGATAATCTGGAAATCGGGTATTAGATGTAGGATATTTGTATATTAAAGTCGTTTATTTAGTTATTAATAATTTAACAATTATTTTAATAGCTAATATATAGTGACCAAATTTTAATCAAATAATCAACAGAAAATTTTATTTTTAACTTAACAACGCAACAGTAACAGAAATTACATATTACCTTTACAGTTTTACATATGTTATTTATGTTTAGTGCAATGTTCTAAACATCTGATTGAACTTGACTTGAGCAAATACCGATTCAACATAAGCGGAAATACTCTCAACCTGATTCGGATTCAAGCTTATTATTGCCTTGCTCACATTTCAGTTCTCAGCATGAATAACTTGGCCTTGAAAATGGACTTTTATTTTGAGCTAGAATCTGGTTATGAACTGCATTTTCTTTACTTTTCATTTGACACAAGCAATGGAAAGTTGATAAATGATAAATGCGAGTGAAATGGTGAAAGGAGAGTGAAAGGTAAATGGTACATGAGCAATTTATAACTTATTTTACTTTTGATGCAAGGGACATACGCCCCACGTAAGTTACTAAAATTGGATTCATTTAACATTCTAACTGAATAACATGTTGAGTAAAAAAGGCTCTAACAGTGCAACTTAAAACGCTAAAAAAGAGGGTACAGCTGCTTATATTAACATGTCTACTTTTCTTCTTGTTGGAAAAGTCCGTTTTTCAACGTAGGTATGTATAGAGCAAAATAATGGTAAACAACACATCAATTTGATTGATGAACATAAGTCAAACTGTACATTAATCATTATCGCGAGAGGGAAAAAAAAAAGAAGGTAAAATCCAAATATGTGATGGATTGTTAAGATCAGTGGTTCGGCAGCCACATTTTAAGTTAAATACAAGAAGAAGAAAAATGTGATATGAATCAACGTTTCAGTTTTGCAAGACATATGACTGTATGTGAATTTTTTGTTCGCTCGTGGGTTTGCACTGACATTTGATATAGCCTTGTGCTGCACCATGATGGATAGGGAATCTCTTCACCAAGCCAATGTCTTATTTTTAAACTAAAACAAAAATATTAGTTTATTTAATTTGTTAAACTGTTAATAAATTTTGTTGAATGTAAAACTAAATCATTTATGTTATATTAACCAATAGTACTAATGAAAGCGGGTTTCACATGTGCATTAAAAAATTGTACAAATTCACGGTTTTGTATATACTAGATTAATTAATTGTACCATACGTAACGTGAAACACCCCACCTTTATAAGAGCACCCTCAACGGCTTAAAAAGATAATATTCAGTCTCTAAATATTAAGTTAAAGATATTATGATAACAGGCTTGTGTTTCTTCTTTTATCCACATCAGATATCCTCAAGTAATCAAAGTCACACATCTCAACGGTCAAGAATTATGCTCAGTTTAAACCAGGATAACGGGCCGAAGCCCAGTGTAACTTGTATCATATAAATACTGCAACTTGTAACATCTTTTGTAATTAAGCCTTTTGTAATCAGTTTATAATAAAGTCATATTACATCATCAAAATCTTTCATGGTATCAGAGCTCTATTAATGCCCAACGGCAAAAGGAGTATAATCTGATTATCTTCTCAGAAAATTTTCATCATTGGAGATTATACCCCTCTCTCGATCAAGCATCTATTTCTGTTCTTCTGCCTCGCCACTCAAGAGAAGTTAGGCTGCAGAACTCTCAGTTGTTGTAAACATCATCGAATCAAGTTGTAATTCCTACTGCAGGGTGAAATTTATCAAGAAACCAATTCTTAATAAACAACACAAATTTTCAGTCCTTTCTTGAAGCATAAGTATCAATTCTTGGCTGCAGTTTTCATTCAACTGCCTCACCAATCACTGAAATCATGGCCGGAGATGAAGAAAATTCAGGAACCACCTCTCCAACCACCAGAAACATCAGCAGCAGTCAAAATCTGCAAATCATCAAACCAAAGGGA
This sequence comes from Allium fistulosum, assembly GCA_030737815.1. Lineage (NCBI taxonomy): Eukaryota > Viridiplantae > Streptophyta > Magnoliopsida > Asparagales > Amaryllidaceae > Allium > Allium fistulosum. Next base: position 74,285,588 of record CM060908.1, on the reverse strand, counting down.
CACTTAGCAGTGCAACTAGATGAAGATAACTATTTACTATGGAAATATCAGATTGAAACAGCCATCAGAGGTTATGGTTTAGATGAGTACATCAATGGTATGTTAATCATTCCACCCAAAATGGTCAAAGATGATAAAGACAATATGATATCTAATATTGAATACTCAAACTATCTTAAACAAGATAGTCTTCTTGCTTCTTGGATAATGTCATCTGTGAGTGTAAATATCCTATCCCAGATAGTTGGTTGTAAATTTTCAAGTGATATATGGGAAGCTATAGAACGAATTTTTAACTCTCAAACAGCTGCAAGAATTATGCACTACAGGAAACAGTTTCAAAATCTAAAGAAGGAAAACATGACAATGCAAGAATATCTTACCAAAGCAAAGAGTTACTGTGACAAACTTGCCTCTGCTGGACATAGAGTCTCAGAATCTGAACAAGTACTAACCATTTTAAATGGTCTGGATGAAAACTATGAAGCTTTAGTCACAGTCATATCATCACAGAGAACTCTACCAGATATGCAATATGTTCACTCTACTCTCCTATCTCAAGAAGGCAGAATTGAACAAAAGAAAGCTACCAATACAGATTATTCAGTAAACTACACAACCAATTTCAAAGGAAAAGGGCAAGACAGAAACCAAACAGGCAAAAGAAGTGGTCAAAATACTAGAGGTAGAGGCAGAGGAAGATGGTCTGGCAATAACAGAATTAAATGTCAAATATGTGAAAAACCAGGACATATTGCTTCCAAATGCTACTTAAGATTTGATCAGAATTTTGTCATAACCCAACAACCAAACAATAATCAAAGAAATCACAATCCAAATGTTAATCTTACTCAAACAGAAGCAAGAAATCAAGGAAGCCATTCAAAGAATCAAAATGAGTCAGACAGTCAAATCAAAAGTGATGATATACTACATGAAGATTGGTATCCAGACTCTGGAGCAACTAATCATGTGACAAACAACTTGGAGAATCTCAATCTTAGAAACAAAGAATACAAAGGTACGCAATCCATTTATGTTGGTAATGGTAGTTCATTAAAAATCACACACACTGGCAAAGCCAAACTCAATAGCAAAAGAGAATTACACTTAAATAATCTTCTTAGAGTTCCTCAAATTAAAAAGAATCTAATAAGTGTATCTCAGTTTGCTAATGATAATCAAGTATATTTTGAATTTTACCCAAAATTCTGTCTAGTCAGAGATTTACTAAGTAAGGATATTCTTTTACAGGGTAAAATGCACAATGGGTTATATAGATTCAGTCTAATGCTAAATAGTGAATCAAGGCAGAAGGATAAATGGTGTAATCATTCAAAGATTGGTGAAACAATAGAATTTAACAAAATTCTTGATACTTGGCACTTTAAACTGGGTCACCCCAGTATAGCTATTGTTAAAAATGTTTTGAAAGACAGCAATATTAAATATGGAGATATATCTTTACCATATGTGTGTCAAGCATGTCAGTTAGGAAAAAGTCACAAAATACCATTTAGTAATTCTTTAACAAGGTACAACAAACCCTTAGAAATGGTTGAAGTTGATCTATGGGGACCTGCACCCATTAATTCTGATTATGGAATGAATTACTACATCTCTTTTGTTGATTCTTTTTCTAGATATACTTGGATTCTATTACTCAAGTCAAAATTTGATGCAAAGAATGCAGTAATTCATTTTGTAAGACAAGTGGAAAATCTAACAAATCAGAAACTTAAAACCATACAAACAGATGGTGGATCTGAATTTAAAACTCTAAAAGAATTCTTTTCTGAAAAAGGTATAAATCATAGAATTACCTGCCCACACACATCTAAGAAAAATGGCATTGTTGAAAGAAAACACAGGCACATAGTTGATACTGGTCTAACACTACTTGCACATGCATCAATGCCTTTAAAATTCTGGCCAGATGCATTTACAACTGCTGTGTTTCTTATAAATAGAATGCCTACAAAAGTTTTGAGGAACAAAACACTATTAGAAATATTGTTTAATTCAAAACCAGATTATTCATTCCTCAAAACTTTTGGATGCTTATGCTATCCTTGCACTAGACCATATAATCAACATAAGTTAAGTTTTAGATCATTACCTTGTACTTTTCTTGGATATGCCACTAGTCAAAAAGGATATAAATGTCTTACAAGTGAAGGAAAAATAATTGTATCAAGGCATGTTGCATTTAATGAATGTGTGTTTCCCTTCACTAGTAAAGACATAAAAACTACCCAAAAGATTTACAGTGCCAAGAGATTCTTACCACCCATACCTGTATGGGAAAAAGAAGAATTCAAAAGTGCTGAAAATAGTGAGGATTCAGCATCAAACCTCCAACACACTATGCCCATTGAAGAGCCAGGTCAGAATGATGATATAAACTCATATAACAATGAGTCTGAAGAGTGTGAGTCTGAAGATCAAAACAACGATCAAGTTAACAGCTCACTTCCAGATAGCAGTGCCACAGCACCTGCACAAGAGGGACATCCTATGATTACCAGATCAAAACATGGGATATTCAAACCAAAAATCTACACTGCCAATATGAATCACATGGAACCAAGCAACTATGATGAAGCTGCTAGAAACAACAAATGGAGAGAAGCCATGGATGAAGAATACAGTGCATTAATCAAAAACAAAACATGGAGCTTAGTTCCAGCACCAGCAAATAAAAACATAATAGGTAGCAGATGGACTTATAGGCTAAAAACACTACCAGATGGTAAAAGAATCAAATACAAAGCAAGGCTTGTAGCCAAAGGATACTCTCAACAATATGGATTTGACTTCTCAGAAACTTTTTCACCAGTAGTCAAACCAGCTACTATCAGAATTATTTTAACTATAGCTTTACACTATGAATGGGATATAAGACAACTTGATGTAAACAATGCTTTCCTAAATGGAGAGTTACAGGAGGAAGTCTACATGCAGCAACCCCAAGGTTACATTCAAAATGATAAAAAGAATTTTGTTTGCAAGCTTCATAAAGCACTTTATGGTCTCAAGCAAGCTCCCAGAGTATGGTATGAAAAATTAAAAGCTACTTTAATCTCTATGGGATATCAGGTATGCAAGTCTGACAACTCTATTTACACAAAAATTAATGAAAGGTATATCACTTACATTCTTGTATATGTTGATGACTTTATAGTTACAGGCAATGACAAAGAAGAAATAAAATATGTTGTCAATATGTTAGATAAAACCTTCTCTATTAAAGACTTAGGCAAACTACATTACTTCTTAGGTATAGAAGTCATTACTACTGCTGACAAGGGAATTATTTTAAGTCAGCAAAAATATATCTCTGAAATATTAAGTAGAGCAAAAATGCATGAAGCTAAGTCAATGCCTACACCAATGACAAGTAACTTACATTTATCTAAATATAAGGGAGAACAAATTGATAACATAAAGCAATATAGAAGCATAGTAGGTGCTCTACAATATGTAACTGTAACTAGACCTGATATATCCTTTGCTGTAAATAAAGTTTGTCAATTTATGCAGAGACCACTAGACTTATACTGGAAAGCAGTGAAACGAATACTCAGATATCTCAAAGGCACATTAAATCAAGGCATCAAGCTGAACAAAAGCAAAAACTTATCTATTCAAGGATTCGCCAATGCTGACTGGGCCTTAGATTGTGATGATCGAAGATCTACAAGCAGACACTGCATCTTCTTTGGTGGAAATCCCGTTTCATGGTGTGCCAAAAAGCAGCCAACCATCTCACGTTCTAGCACTGAATCAGAGTACAGAAGTGTTGCTTCAGCCACTGCAGAAATAATGTGGACAGAAGCCCAAATTAAGGGATCAAGCTATCGCACAAAACAATTATTTGGTGTGACAACTCCAGCACTGTTGCTCTCTCAGCTAATCCAGTGTTACATGCTCGAACGAAGCACATCGAGATCGATCTGTACTTCGTTAGAGAACAGATAGCAAGAGGAAAACTCGAAGTTAACCATCTTCCAGCCTCAAGTCAAATAGCTGAGATATTCACAAAAGCACTATCGCGCAAATATTTTGAGGATCTAAAGAACAAACTTTGCGTCAAAGACATCACTGAAGAACGGACGATAGAGGAAGCAATGAAACCCTAGCCGCAATTGAAAGGGGGAGTTAAAGATATTATGATAACAGGGTTGTGTTTCTTCTTTTATCCACATCAGATATCCTCAAGTAATCAAATCCACACATCTCAACGATCAAGAATTATGCTCAGCTTAAACCAGGATAACGGGCCGAAGCCCAGTGTAACTTGTATCATATAAATACTGCAACTTGTAACATCTTTTGTAATTAAGACTTTTGTAATCAGTTTATAATAAAGTCATATTACTTCATCAAAATCTTTCATATTACCCTCTTAATATTAAGCTGTTGGCCTAACGATAGAACGTTGATTTAATCAGCGTCCGGGCAGAACGAGAATGCCTAGCTCTTTGACCCTATAATTTATTTTCTTGACTGGGTGCTAATTTAATCAGCGTTCAGTATTGGACGCTGATTAAATCAGCGCCCGGACCAATTTAGTATTCTGAATAGCCCTTGAATATTCGACTTAGTACTCACCATTGGAGTTGCACAAAATTGAAACGTTGAATATAAAGATTGAATTAACAACCGGTGGGGATGTTCTAAGCATACTGCCAAGAGTATCACTAAGTAGCATTGTCCGGTAATACGAAAAATAAAGTGATATGGACGCCATAAGTGAATATTACCTTGGGCCAACATCGGTACATATCTCAAATAATATAATACTTACCATAAATATATAAGGTCTCGGCAAAAATTAATAAACACGTGTACCTTCAGGACAGAACATTACATAGTCACAAAATATAAATAGAGTACATAGAATCAGAACGCATGAGATAAAATATAATATATAACATATACAAAGTTCCGTAAGGCTTACGAAATGATAGTCTCTAGCCCACTTATACATAGATCATCAAATACATCACACTAAATATATTAACGAGGCAAAAAAATACATAGAGAATATATCATCGTATATAACTACTAGCCTCCCAAAAATCTAAGTGAATCCAGCTGCCTACTGTGTACCTGATCCTGCAATGTCTCGAATTGACTTGAGTATTATAAATAACGCATGAGTAAGAGTATATCCGAATATAATTCCAAATGATATAATGGTAATATCCATGATAATGTAGTAAAATATATCACATAAGTGAAAATATAGCATGAGATAGCCAAATCGAATCATCCAATCATCAATCAACAACATAAGAAAAATACGTATGAAACAAAAACATAATATCAGTCCATATATCCATAAAATAATTATTATTTCCCCAATGAAGCTGAAAATATAATATCAATAGATAAGTATGGATAATAGGAGACCAACTACACTTTAGACACATAATCTCTAGCATAGTGATACTCATCATCTCATGGGAAAATAAACAATATATGTTTATCTATCACACATACATCGGAACCAGACGTAAGACTGAAAGCACTTCTGCATGCTCCAAGAGCCACCTGAAAGAGTTAGGAGTATGTCCTATAGGAAATTGTGTAATTTATTATATATATCTAACTCGATAACCAATCTTGTTCAAAATAAAGGTGTTTTCTTTCTATTATATACTTGATATAATGTGTTAGATTAACTGATTAATTTAATTAACTGTATATTTAATAGAAAATCCATAAATGATATGTTTCGTGATAGCAATTACAAAGAGTGGTAATCGTGAGTAATTTATCACAATGAAAATAAATATACCATTCTAAATATTTCTCGTCAAGATGTATCGAGAGTGGATATCGATATATCCATTGAGACTAGAGTACGTAACGCTCTCCAAATGTTGGACAATGTCTTACTCATGGTTGTTGGAGGCACCAAGGGGTTACGTACTTATAGTTATTGGATAACTATGGAATGACTCACTCGATAGTTTTCTGTTGGTTAATATAACCAAGGTCAAACAAAAAATATCTATGTGACAAAGTTACATAGCTCTCTTGACTTTAAAATGTTATTGATCTTTAACGTGGAAGCTCTGTTTTATTATAGTTAAATCGTGGTATGACGTCCACTGAACGACAATAGTTGGGTCGAGTGGAAGTGTTGAAAGTGAAACCCTATTCAAGAGAGGATTCGTCTCCTCGGTTATATGAGGTTAGCATCACGGTTAATTGAAGTCAACTCAAAGTCAAAGTCTTTGGCCAGAGCATTTCAGTTAATAATAATCATTATTATTAAACCAAGGACTTTGTATTTGGACTATAAAGTTGAATATGCATGATATTGGAATTTTGAACATTACCAGATTCCATAAGTCCAAAGTGATATAGTTTTGAGGAAGAGAATTGGTGTAAATAATAATCACAACTTGGTAATGCTAAAAATTGGATTTTATGGAAACCAAGTAAGTGATAAATTTGGTCAAAATGTCATACCACCTACTAAGTGACGTGTGAACGTTAATATTTGAATAGTTCGATATTAATCGCTGATCAAATTTACACATAACGAGTCACACAACCGATACGATAATACTCCTTTGACCAAACTATTTAATTAATTTGTAATTATTATATATTAATTAATATTTATGAAATATTAGTTATAAATTTGATTTTGATTCGGTAAACAAATATATAAATGCATTTATAATAGTTATAAATATATTGATCGATATACGATATCGATAAGCGTTTAAATTAGATTTAAATGCAAAATATTTGTTTGGGTCATAAATGGGTTTAAAGCCCATTAAGGGGGCTAATTTGTTCGGCCACAATAAGGGTAATAGGCGGCCATGTGATGGTGCTAAAGAGGCATTGAGATGGAGGGCTAGCTAAAATAGAAGAAAATTGGTAAGAGATGATATAGGATCTTGATCCTAAAATATCTCTAAATTCTCCTCTATATAAGCATCTATACCGCCACTTGTTTTAGATTTTTATTTAGCCTCCATATCCCCTCTAGGTAGCTGAACCCCCCTCTCCACCTCTCTAATTTCCTAAGTTCAAATCAAATCAAATAAAGTATTATTCGATAATTGGTGGTCAACGGTTCATGGACTAGCACTCTTCTGGATTGGAAATCAGTTCGAGGATTAGATTTCATCATTTTAAGGTGTACTTATAAGCTTTGGCTATAAGATATAGTCCTAACATGTTTATAACTAATAATCAATATTTAAAATGTTTATTTCAAATATTATATTGTTAGTTAGGTGACGATTATAACATATAAATATATTGTCACAATTTTGATTGGTTGTATGTGTATATATGTTTAAAAATAATATGTAAATACATCTATATGCAACAGGGCTCGGCATTAAAAAAACCTATTTTATTATTTTAAATAATTTAACATATAATATTCACACACATATATATACAGTTTATAATTTAAATATTTCTCTATAATGATGTAAAATATGGAAATATAATTTTATACATAATGTTTAATAGGTATAATATTTTTGGCTGGAAAAAATATTTTATATATTTATATATTATTTTAAATAATATATAAATTAATTAATCATATAAATAATTATATAAATACATATATGTATTATAATTGTGTTTTATATTTTATAAAATTAGATTAATACATATTATACTCTTGATAGGAAAATAAAAAAGACATTTTTTTATATTTTTAAAATATTTAAATATAAACCAAAAATTAAAAATTAGATTTTTAAGTTGTTTTAAATTATTAATTATATAATAAATTTTCAAATTTCAAAATTATCATCCAAAATTTAATGGAAATTTACAATTCAAATAAAGATTCGAAAAAGTATTTTTTTATTATTTTTAATAATTTTCATATGGTTTTTGTAACGACCCCGGATTTTATATATATTTAAATTGATAATTAATTAATTTTTGAATAAAATTTTGTGAAATTAATCAGTAAAGTGATGCGAGTTTCCCCGAACTCGAATAAATTCTGTATAAATCGTTTAAATTTAAATTTTTGTATATGAATTTAAATCATGAAGAAATGGTTTAGAAATGAAATTATATAAGATGAATTTTACAAAATCATAAAATGAATTAAAATAACAACATTAGATAGATTTTAATCAAATATTGAACATAGAAATACATTCAAATACAAATGAAAATAAATAAACTATATGGTTTTATACAATATAAGTAAAATAAATTATAACAAGATAAATATAGAAATGCAAGACAAGGTTTCTGGAAATCATAACAACATATTAACAATAGAATTTCATTTATATTCCTAAGTAATAAGGCTAAAACAAAACAGGCTGCACCCATAAAAAAGAAAATAAAAGTATACAAAATGGTTAAGAGAAACATAAAGTACTTGGCATTACATGCTAGCCATAATTTGGTCATTCGAATGTACAAGCTTAATTAATGCAAGGTACCTTGGCACACAAAATAGATTCATCAACCACCAAGTAGAAAACTACATAGTCAAATTTGAACAAATAAAATATGCAAGTATGAAACAAAAGAAAAATAAGTATGGTACAAGCAAATAAAAATATACATGGTTGCAATACATGCCGTATAAAAAATGGATAAGTATGAAGATTTTACAAAGTCAATTAATGCTCAGCCCACAAAAAGAAAAAAAAAACTATCAGCCTCCAATTGAAGAAAAAAATCTCTGATCAGACTTTGTACAAACAAGCAAAATAATATATATCACTTGTACAAACAAATAATAACCCTGTACAAAAGCAAAATGATCATCCTGTAACTTCATTTTCTTATATCCAACTTTTCATCCCAGTTTCGTTCTTGAAACTGAGGAAACTAAAAGTAGTCATCATTCAAACTTTAACAAAAATCTTCAATTAAAACATCAATACAAATATCTGAAAGTAGAAGATTAAGCAAGACAGTTTCAAAACAAGCAAGAATTCAAGCCTGTTGCGACATAAAGCTTTGTTCTTCTTTTCTCTAGAAACTAAGGTGAGCAATCCTACTTTCATTTGCCTATACTCTTTGATATTGTATTGTTGATGCTCTGGAATGATTGTTAATATGCCTGGATGTTGTTTAAGTGTGAATGGTATGAATATATGTTGATACTTTTGGTATGAATGGCTGATATCAACTCTGTGTAGTTATAGAGTTTAAAAATCTAGGTCAAAAAAAATCCAAATTCTTTTCATCTGTTCATTGATAAACTTTGTTTTTCAAACAAATTAGTTAAGTTTAAGACTTAATCTAAGATATAAAAATATGAACAAACATTTTAAGTTTGGAGGATTGTTAGCATTTAGAAATAACAATAGAAACCTTGTTAATATGATAAAACCAAATGACAAATCTTATTGATTCAGGTTTACATCTTGAATCATCTTTGAAGGACATGATTTTTAAAAAGAAAATCATGATTTTTAGTTTAGTATTGGATATGCATTTCGAGGTTGACCGGAAATTGGTTTATGAGTGTTTTCTGATGATCTAAGTGATTTGAGTGGTTTGGGTTTCTGTCAAGGCTAGGGGGGTGATCGGAGTGTTTGGCAAAAATGGATGTAGTGGCGGCTGATCGTCGTGGCACCGGGTATTAGTCGATTTGGGTTTTAAACCCTAGAATGGGTCGGGTCTGAAAATGTGATTGTGGCGGCGTCTACGAGGCATCGAGTCGCATCGGGTTTGGGTGATGGCTGCGTGGAAGGTTTGTGGTGGCGTGGCCAGAGTTTCAGGCGTTCAGATGGTCGGCGACGAGGGTTTGAGGCATTTTTCTGGCATAGATTTGGTTTCTAGGTTCAGCTGTGAAGCTCGATTTCAACTTGGGTTTGGTAATGACGAATCGATGGTCTGAAGTGATTCTAGGGTTCATCGTTGACTCGTTGAAGATGGTCAGAAGTGCCGGAGTTGTCGCCGGCGATGGTGCAGGTGCACACGTGGTTGTGTGTGTCAGATGGTTGGGTAGTTGGATGAGGGAGGTGATGGTCTCGAGTTCATTCTCGGGTTTGTGTTCGGGAAGTTTTGATTTTTGCTCGAGAATTTTGAACGAAGGCTCGAGTTTAATTCAAATTAGCTCGGGTCAGAGAGTTGTTCCAGGCTTTGAACCTGAACTGATCTCTGTTTTGAAAATTTAAGACTAAATTTAAATTTTAAATCAAAGTTTTAAAACTGTGTTTAAATCAAAATGTAAATATAATTCAAGTTGAATTGAAATTTAGTTTGAAGATAAATAAAGGTTTTCAATTCCATTGTTTTAATAATTTAAAGTATTTAAAGCAATCAATTTAAGATAAAGGAATTGTCTTTTGATTTGATTTAAAATCTTAAGTGTTCAAAAAAAAATCAATTATTTGATTTAAGTAATTAAGGATAATTTATATAATGATTAAAGTTGATTTATTAATTTGATTAATAAATAAATTAAAGCAATTAATTTGAAGATAATTAATCAAAGATTAATTAATCAATGTAAGTGGTTAGGGATGATCACTTATTGAAAGTTTATTAATTAAATGGTAATTAATTAATTAAGGGTTAATTTATTAATTAAAGATAATTAATTAAATGTGACTTAAATAATTAAAGGTTAATTATTTAATAATTAAAAGTTGATGGATTATAATTAAATGGTAATCAATTAATAAATTAAAGGATAATTAAATAATTAAAGGATAATTATTTAATGATTAAAGATTGATTGATTTATTAAGATTTATTAATTTATGATTAAAGGTTAATAAATAGATGATTAAAGGTTAATTAATTAAAATGGTTTATAATTAATTAATGATTAATTAACCAGGATTAGTAATTCATAAGTAATTAATCTGATTTGAATTAATCAGACTATTAATTGATTCTACTTATGGATGTTTGGATTCTATTGGATGATTTGATCGTTTGATATCACTTGTATGTGATGCTTTGTGATATACCCTGATTTGTGTTGTGATCTATAATTTATTTATCTGGGATGAATGTAATTGATTATCTATGATATATATATCTATGATGAATATACTGTTGTATGAATATGAAAACCACTTGGCCGTAAAACGGCACTTGAACTTCGATGCGACAGGGAGTCGGATTCCAGTTGGTTATCCGAAACCCACATCGAATCGTAATAGTGAATCTTTGTGACTGATAAATTTACTTTATCTATGAATCTATGAATGAAGATAAGCGTTATGGGTTATATCGCTTATCGATATATCTGTGATGATTGATGTTGTGCACTATTGTATGAAATCCCTGGACTACACCATACACACCCAAATATGGATTTCACGTGGAAATCGGTTAAGTCACAGATGATTTAAATTTAATGTTTTTGAATTGAAATTTCGAATTTCAATTGATTTTGAAATTGGAAATTTGGGTTTAATATGAAAAGCTTTTGAAATGGAATTTCGAAGATAAAAGTTATTTTGAATAACTTAATCGAGTTTTGAAAATTTAAATAATTTGATTTAAATTTGAATTCAAGTTTGAAATTGAAAACTATGAAATGAGTCTTTGATTTCAAAGACCGGACGAGTTACTCCAGTTTGAAATAGAATTGAAATATTTTGAAAGACTATGAATGAATCTTTGGAAATGAGTTTTGAAAGCTATAAGTTAAATCTTGACTTAAAGATTTAACGAGTTAATCCAAGTGAAATGGAAATTGTTTTGAAATCCATAAATGAATCTTTGTGAACGGGGTGAACTTTGTGAACGGGGTGAACTTTGTGAATTGAATCTTTTTGTTTAAAAGATTAAAAGTGTGGAAATTGTTTAAACCATTGATGGTTTTTGAAATAAATCTTTTTGTTTAAAAGATTGGAAATGGTAATTTGTTTTAACCATTCGAATGAAAAGTTTTGGGCTTTAAGCTGTGATTTAACTGAGACCCCAGTATCCATATGATTTTTAATTGCGCTAGTTATTCGGTTTAGCCGGGAAAGGACCTTTGTGTCGTATAACCCATTCCGAATAATGATACGTCGTATATGGATGGCATTTAAAGACCGTTGGTGAAGACCGGGTATTTGCGAGAATGATAGGATGACCTATCGATTGTCTCTGCACTGAGTCGCGCCGGTATAGAGATCTCCTAAGTGATGGGAAATCCGATCGGGATTGTGAATACCCGGATTGCAAGGGCTTCTTTGGAAGTGCCTTCGGTTCTGTTCGAACCCGGAACAGACTTGTATGGATGTGTGTCCGACATCACACTTTGAGATGTAAAGCTGGTTTCTATCAAATACATTTCTGTTGGTGGCGGAGAATTTATTCTCTTAGCTTAACACCCTTCTCTGAGACGTACGAGCTCAGAGGTTATGTAGTTGATGGTTACTAGTGATACATTCCCAATTTGGTAATATGGCATACGAAGTGCTGATGATCATTTGTTGGTCAAAGCGTGCTTTGTGAAAAAGCGTTGCTTTGTGAAAAAGCGTAGCTTTGTGGACGAGACTTCATCGAGCCTCACAACCCGGTAATGGTCGAAACAGGAATGTTGTGAAAAAGGTTTGTAGGGGTAGCGCCCCTAGGGTATGTCATTTCCTTCCGGATAAAGGGTGGTATCATGGTATGGAGCCCAGATACTTAACTCGTGTGGACACTGTAATTTATTACTATGTGATTGTTGCTTTGTTGGTTTTCGGGATCCCGGATAAAGGTCGATAACAACCGAGGGATGACATGACTCGTGTGTTAGTTACCTAGTTACAGCTTGGTTAAAGCGTGAGGTAGCATCGGCCTTTTGTTTGCAGAGATCCGGTTAGGTTCTCGGGGCGTCTTTCCAGAGGCGTTTCCATTTCGGTAAGGAAGTTCCTTTGCCTGATCATTTGTTGGAAATCCAAAGAAACAATACGAACCCTGTACGGTTTTTAGTTGTATTACCTGCTATGGAATGTGGCGGTAACCTGTTATTGAACATAGTAGCTATAGTAGGCATACAATAATGGTTGTATGCTGGCTAAGATTTATATTATATTTTCGAAAGGATTTTCTGCACTATGCACTATTAATAATATCAAAAGAGTTTTCTTTGCGTAGTAAGCATATTTGACTATCATAAGGAGAAATCTCCTCCAATTCTGCGTTTGCATTGTGTGTGTGGCGGGAGGCCTTATGGTAGTTTCATTTTCCAAAAGCATTGCGAATTCAATGTTTAAAAATCCTTTTGATGTTTGTTTTAAAGATAAACTGTTTTTGTTGCTCACACCAGTCCCATGACTGATCCGGAGTTTATTGTTCCCTTCCTAAACTCTGGGTGCCCACCATTTTCCACACGGGCAATCTAGAGTTGGGTTTTTCAGATATCCAGGTTTAGTAGATTATCTGGAGCTAGTTCAGTTCTTGGAGCTCATGGACTGACGTTGCTTATCTTGGAGCATTCTATTGGAGACATTCTATCCGCTGCTGGTGTTATCTATTTTCTTTCCGCTGCTATTTCTTTTATCATATCTCTGATATTGTTGTATCATATTGATATCATTGTTGTATATCATTCTGGATATTGTATTCATTGGAGTTGTATATGATATCATTGTTTTCTTTCTTCCGCTGTGTTGTTATACTTACTGTGTTATAAGCTCCGGTGAACCAGATTCGGCGTTTGAATCTGCGGCATTTTGAGTACAAGTGACGTACGGGTGCCGATTTTCGAAGGCCGATTTCAGGGTCATTACAGTTTTTTTTATAATATATATATATATATATTAAACTTAAAAAAAAATAGAGCCATGCGCCTGACCAGGTAGTTATATTTTTAATATAATTTTTTTTGTTGCATTAATATATGTTTATTATTGTTTATATAACTTTATATATGTTTATTATATGTTTAATATAAGTATTTAATTTAAGTATTTAGTATATACATTATACATACATACATACGTACATGTGTGTGTGTGTGTTTAATAAAAAAATATATTTATACAAGAACAATATTCGGCTTTACGACAAAAAAATTATATTTAATATATTTTATAAATGATTTAAACATATTTATATAGTTATAAACATACATATATTGTTAATATTTCATACTTATGTTCATATATTTGTACAAAATTATTAAATAAAAAATATAGTTTATACACACACACACTTTTTTTTGAAAATGGGTTCATTTATTAATAACTAACAAATATGGTACATGCATTTGTGCAATGAAGTAAACTCAAATACACAACGCTTACAATCACAAACTTATATGTCCATCAATCTTCCCAATCCAGCCTAAATACTAAAGCCTAAATTTGTCCTATAGAATGCATGGTACATTCTTGTACACATCACAGACATGATACACATAAACGTTTCCTTTGAACAACGTAGAACAAAAGCCAAGCCCATTATGCACAATGGCCCATTTGAAAACACATGCCTTTTCAAATCAACCATCAGCCACGTTCTGGAAATCGTGTTCATGTAACTTCCCTTCACGTGAAGCTTTCTTCCTGTTGCCCTACCACCTCCGCTCCACTTGAGGTAGTTTCTCATGATGTCTTGCAATCGCGACTGAAACCAAGTGCTTTCAAATCTGATCCAAATCTCAAGGTCAAGTTGCCATTATCATGAACAAAAATTACCAAGCATAATGACAAATTGAAACTCGACCGTCGTATACTCATCCGCATACATTTTAGCATGAAAACCACGGATTTGCCTCACAAATATAAACACAGGGATATAACATAGACATTAAGTGCAAATCCCTTGAATTGATAATCAAACTCATGCCCTAAATATATAGATTTGGATCTTTATGGGCATACGAACAATAAATATCGAATAAGAGATTTTACCCAATTTATATCGCTTGGCAGATCTGAAAACATAGAAGGCCTAATAATTTGCATTTGATTTCAGATCCCAGAATAAACAATGCATCTTGATACAACTCCATACTGGCAGGACTACTATAATTCATAGAAGAACTCAGAACTGTAATCACATACCTCATCAACTGATACTCAGTTCAAACTTACCAAAATACAGCCCTGAAAACGGTTTAGTTGGCCTTGAATGTCGCCAGGTCTAAGAGCCATGAATCTGAGGCCAATGATTTGCCATATTCGAACTGATACTCAACCAACAAAATTTGATTAAAGGTCTCAAGATTTCATAGCTTGGATAAACAAAACCTAAGGTAACCTATGAATACAGCCTTCAGAACTCTGAACAAATTGTTCCAAAAACTATTACGACTACCTTGGTCTAACCAATGCAACTATACAACTATCGATCCTTAGATCGAAACCGATGATGAAAGAAAACAACGTTGGGCTTCCAGATCTCAACACCGCCTTTCTGTGGCCTAATCTCCGCCAAACCATTCGACCAAGATATTAAACCAACAGTCGTGAATTAGATTAACTCAAATTATTCTAGAATCATCATAACAGATTCTAAATACAATGTAAAACACGCCCATAAAGAGAATATGTCGTTGGATCTCAAGCGGGCCGGCAAAATTTAAAATCCCCAAATTCGAAAAACAAGATCAATCGTAGATCCGAAATCAAAATTCGTTGCTGAAGATGATCGGTAGTTGAAGCGGTTTCATTGTTGTCTCCCCTCAAACTGTGAATCTCGATTTGGATAATAAACATTGAACTCGAATTTGGATTTGATACAAAGAAAACGGTCTCAGGCGTAGAAAAAGTAGAAGGGAAAGGATCCCGATGTTGAAACTCAAATCGCTTGTTTCTCTCCACCATGGGAGAGAAAACCATTTTTTACACACACACGCACACACATATTTGTAATATTATATATATAAAAGTAAAAGTATATAAACATATATTTGGACAACATATTTGTATATTTGATGAGCTAACATGTCCGTTGCGATGAAAATCCCAACATCTATACACGGACATATTATACCTTCCACGTATTTATATGTTATACATGCACAAACATATATACGTGTATATGATACACACATATAATGATATAGCAATAATTAAATAATATAATATCATTTTATAAATTTATATAAAATAATGATTTTATTAAAAGAAATTTAGAAATGTTCTAAATAAGTTAAACTTCATAGGCCCATCAAAGATCCAAATGGAAATTTTTGTTTGAAATCCACCCACTACTTCCGTTGCGGGTGCCCTAGTTGCAATAATGGTATCAGAGCCCAATAGCTATGTAGTCTATATTAGTCATGGTTGGGTTAACCAATTAAGCTCACGACCTAGTTAGTAGGGTTTCTAAGAAAGGTAGTGTCGAAGGATTGGGTTTGGCTAGTTAAGTACTATGCCCTACTTGGCTATCGGCCTGGCCCAAATAGATATGTGAGCCAAAAGTTATTCCTAACAGAAAAGGTCCAATTTGAATTAGGCCTTAGGGCTAAATTACAAAATTGTTCGAAAATTAAAAAATATAAGATTTTAAATTTAAGTGTTAAATTTAAAATAAAATATGTACATATCTCAGCCCAACCCTAATTTAATTTCACTTTCCCGCCTTTGACCGTTCCCCCTCCATCTCCACCACTGCCACTTCAGCCACCTTCGCTCCATGCTCCTTCCGACCCACCCTTAGCCCCGACCATGCCTTCCTCCACTAATAACATTCCTCCCTACCTACCGCCTCTTCTTCCTTCCTCCACTGAACCCTACTAACTCTGCTGTAGCAACGTCTCTTAACCCTTCTTGGTCGATCTTATTCAAAAATAAGCCGAGAAACACTGGTTCATACATCCCCATTCCTGTAGTTCCTACTTTTCAGGGTGATGTTATGGTTCCCCCTTCTGATGTAATTGATGCAGGCAAGGAGGTATGGGATGAATACGCTGTGGGCTTCTTCTTAGAAAAGCCTTTGTCGTACACATCGGTTGTAGAGCATCTGAAAAGAATATGGAAGCTTAAAGGCTCGATTAAGGTGAAATTTGATGGTTTGTTTTCCTATTCCTTCTCTCCCGCAGTGAAGACAAGGAAAAAATCTTAAAGCATGATCCTATAATTATGAAAAATAAACTGTTTATAATTCAAAAATGGGTACCGGAAATTGGCAATGGTAGTGGTAGCATTTCCTTTGTACTGATTTGGGTTTAGTTCTCTAATATCCCCATATATGCTTGGTCTCATTTGGGGATAAACTGGCTATCTTCTAGGTTAGGTACCTTATTGTGTATGGATGAGTATACAGAGAAATTTGAAAGAATCTCTTATGCTAAATGTATGATTGAGGTTAAACCAAACCAAGAATTGAAGAGCAGCTTCCCAGTTAAATTGCTCAATGGTAAAAATCAAATTGTTAAAGTGTCGTATTTGTGGAAACCAGACATATGTACTTTCTGCAATTCATTTGGACATAAAACTGACACATGTGAGCTTTCTGATGAAGCTAAGGAAAGTAAAACTCATAGAAAAATTAATGAGAGGACGAGGCAAGGAAAAGAAAACAAAGAAGTGAAAGGAAATGATAAGAAATTTTTTAACCAAAGGCGGGCATGGAAAAAAGTAAATAGAAGAAAAAGGGAAGAGAATTATAGTGCTAAAGGAAATGATAACAGTGTTAGTGAGCAAGAAAATGAAATAACAAATGTATATGATGATGAAGTAAACAAGGCCGATGTTGTTGATGGTGCAAACTTCAGTCATTCCAATCCTTCCAATGACATCCTGACAGCTTTTGTTGAGGAAGAAGTGCTAATCTCCAACAAATTTTTGTGTTTAGTTGAAATTGATGAACAGGGTATAGGAAAAAGTGATAAAGGCACAAATGTTAATGAAAAAGCAACAGACATGGAGAATGTGCACCACAAGCCAAATGCACATGATATATTACATGCATGCATAGAAAAATCCTCACCAACAATGCATGAGACACAAAATACAACTATCCCAGTTAACACTTCTTTTGACGAGAACATGTGCACAGCCTCTCATACCTTTCTCAACATTGATTCGCCTGACCCACTTGGTTGCCCAAACCAATAAATGCCAACCACACAACCAACTAAATGTCCCATGCATGCAAACATTTCAGATTCGAACCACGTACCCTCATTTTCTCCAATTCCATCTTCCAACTTTGATGACATTGTTCTCAATGTCAAATCTTACTCCCCTTTTGACCATTATAACCAAATCCAAGCTCCCTCTGGCTTCTATGACCCAACTATGGACCCCTCTTCTGCCACATCAGTTAACCACTCCCTGCCATCATATTTCTTACCTCCAGTCATCATAATTACATCCATTCACTCTGCTGGTTCCCAGGCTAAACCACTTTGTAACAAGAAAAATAAGAAAAGCAACCATTCTGATCTTAATGAAGCGAATATTATATCCCCTTCCAGTATCATCCCTGAGTGTGATAATAATAACTCTCCTGCAACCAGGAGTAAGCAAAGTTTGTCCCATCCTCTTAATATCAAGTGATATGTTGCAAAAAATAGCAGCTTGGAATGTGCGTGGTGCTCACCATGACATCAAACTCAACCAAATCAAAGCCCTGATTGATGAAAAGGACCTACACTTGGTAGCTGTGCTGGAAACAAAGCTAAACAATACCCTGGCACTTCATGCAGCTAACACAATCAAACCTCTATGGACCCTTCACCACAATCTTCCTAAAGCTCCATATGGCCGTATCATGATCCTATCTAACCCGAATACATACACTCTCAACCCTATTCTCTCTAACAAGCAATTCATGCACTGTCACTTACTACACATACCAACTTCTAAATCCATGTACATCACTGTGGTGTATGCTACCAACCAGGCTAACACAAGGCAAATCCTACATAATTATCTCCCCCATTTTGCTCAAGAAACACACCCTTGGATTGTCCTTGGTGACTTCACCTGCCTCCTTAATTATGATGACAGATATGGTGGGAACCCTGTCAACCTCAATGAAAGTTTTCCTCTAAATAATTCTATCACTACCTCATCCCTAATCCAAATCCCTTATGTTGGTTCTACGTATTCTTGGAATAATAGAAACAGATCTGGTTGTAGTATATATAGCAAAATAGACAATGCCTTCTGTAACCTTGCAACTCTTTCTACTTGGCTTGCCATTGTTTCTAACCTTCCCCGCTCTTGTTCCCTACCACTCTCCACAAATAATATCCTTCGGGGATGCTACTATTAAAAAAATTCATGTTTTAAATTTTTTAAAGCTTGGATTATCGAACTGGAATTCTTAACGATTATTAAAACTGCTTGGACTTCTGCTTGTTATGGTAACCTTATGTTTGTTTTGCAGCAGAAGTTGAAGCTTGTAAAAAAAGGCTTTGGGAGCGTGGGCTAGGCCTAAATTTGGGATTGGAAGCAAACAATCAGCATCTCTAAAAGCTAGACTCTCCCTTGCTCAAGAAATGACCATGCAAAACCCGGATGATATGAATGCAGCTGGGCTGGAGAATGATCTTTCTGATCAGTACTTCAAAGCCTTGGTAACAGGGGAGAATATGAAGAAGCAAAAGCTTAGACAGAAGTGGGATGCATTAGGAGATAGGAATTCTAAGTACTATCATGAGTCTCTGAAGATTAAGCAAGCTAAAGCTCACATTTATAGTATTCACAGAGATTAAGCAAGCTAAAGCTCACATTTATAGTATTCATGATCAGTTTGGTAATCTTGCAAATACCCCACAACAAGTTGCTGATGCAATGTTGGACTACTTCTGATATGCACACCACTAACCCACCTGCACAGGGAAGCAATGCACATAACAATATTCGGCCTAGAAGAATTATACAAATACCAAAACGGTTACTGGACTAAAAGGGGAAGGCTGCTGCAGGGTTGTTAGAAAATGTCAGAAGTGTATTTCTTTTTTTTCTCTTTTTCGCTCCTTTCTGTTATTTGTTTTTGGCGCTAAAAAGTTGTTGTACTGCATGAAATCATAGCCAACCACGTGTAAAGGTTGGTTAAGGAATTGCTGTAGGAAATTGGCTATATATGTACGAGGAAGCAATGAAAAATATATAGAAAAGAATCTTATTGTTGAACTCTCTCTCATTCCTTTCTTCCTATTTTTCTTAATCCACCTCTGCTCCTCTTCCTGATCCCTCAGTTTCTCTTTGTGCCACATCAAACTGGTGCTTTCATTGCTGCTCTCTTCTTCCCTCCCTCCAAACTATCCAATCTCTCCTCAGAAACAATGACCAAACTGGACGATGCTCTCCAACAACTAGCCCAACACCACGAAACCATCACCTCCATTCAAGATAACCAAACCAACCACAGTTCCATGCTAGAAAGCCAACATGCCGATATCATTGACATTAAATCCACACTTCAAGATCTTTCCAAATCCATTTCGGACCTCAATCGCAAATTCGATAACCAAACACCCCTTTCCCCAACCAATCAAACATCCACGGCTTACCACCCATCTCCTAACAACCGACAACCACCCATATTGTCAACACCTACATCCACTCGAACACCAAAATGCACTTTAACTACATTTGACGGATCAAATCCACACGATTGGATTTTTCAAGCCGATCGTTTTTTCGCCTATTACTCCACACCGGAAGATCAACGTGTCGACCTTGCAAGTTTCCATATGC
Organism: Allium fistulosum; assembly: GCA_030737815.1. Classification (NCBI taxonomy): domain Eukaryota; kingdom Viridiplantae; phylum Streptophyta; class Magnoliopsida; order Asparagales; family Amaryllidaceae; genus Allium; species Allium fistulosum. The sequence continues at coordinate 74,265,021 of CM060908.1, read as the reverse complement.
AAGGCCAAGCGCTCTCGTGGTTCCAATGGATGCACCGTAACAAGCAAATATCAACATGGGCAGCATTAACGAAAGCGATTGAGCAACGCTTCGGCCCACCCACCTTCCTAAACCCACAAGCCACACTATTCAAGCTCAAACAAATCACTTCGGTCGACAACTATCAATCAACTTTCGAAACCCTTTGCAACCGTATAACCACCCTATCCCCCGACTCCATCCTCCAATGTTTTATTTCAGGTCTCAAACCTCATATTCAAAACGAGCTCTACATCCTTAAACCCACAAACATTTCCGATGCAATCGATGGAGCCAAGCTCATAGAGCGCAAATTCACTGATCTGCCCAGAATTCCATTCACAAAAAGCAACTCTCCATTCCAAAAAACCAACGCCAGCACCTCACAAACCACCCAGGCATTTCTACAACCACCTAATCTACAAACATCCAAACCTTCCATTCCCATCAAGCAGCTCTCCCAAGCCGAAATGAACAACCGAAAACAGCAAGGTTTATGCTTTAATTGTGATGAAAAATACCATTTCGGCCACCGCTGTAAGCCTACCCATATTCTTATGATACTCCCCGACATAAACCCAGATGACAATCCAGACCCAACTGACTTCGAGCCCAACCCACCACCAATTTCCGAACTCCCTGACAACACAACTCTATGCCCAGAACCATCGCAAGAAATTTCGTTCCACGCTTTAACAGGGTCCTCTCACCCGCGTGCAATCCGCTTACCTGCTTCCATCAAAGGCAAACCAATCTCTATTTTAGTTGATTCGGGATCCACGCACAATTACCTACACCCGAAAACGGCAAAATTCTTGGGCCTGGAAATAAATGACATCAATTCGTTTGCAGTCACAGTGGGAAATGGTGAGAAGCTGAGAAGCTCTGGCTGTTGTGAAAATGTAAGCGTTCAAATTCAAGGGAACGTATTTTCTATTGATTTCCACCTACTTGAAATTGTGGGCTCTGATGCGGTTTGTGGCATCCAATGGTTGGAGAAGTTGGGTCCGGTAACAATGGATCATAAAGCATTAACGATGAAATTCAATTCAGAGGGTAGGCCCATTTGTTTAACGGGCATGAGCCCAATTACTGAACCAGTTCCCATATCGGTCCAGCAACTTAGACGGTTAGACGCAACTGAATCAATTACCAATTTCCTATACCTACAATTACAGCCAACCTATTGCGCAACTGAACATCAACCATTACACCACAATAATCCATAACTCCACAAATTACTATCCTCTTACAACCACGTTTTTTCACAACCCAAAACACTTCCACCAACTCGAACACTTAACCATCATATTAATCTCATCCCCAACTCCGAACCAATCAACACCAAACCATACCATTACCCCTATTTTCAAAAAAATGAAATCGAACGACAAATCCAGGAAATGCTTCAATCTAACATCATTCAACCATCCACTAGCCCATTTTCTTCACCCGTTCTCTTGGTAAAAAAAAAAGATGGCTCATGGCGATTTTGCGTTGATTATAGAGCACTCAACGCAATCACCATTAAAGATCGCTTTCCGATCCCTACAGTTGATGAATTATTAGACGAACTTTATGGAGCTATATTTTTTTCAAAATTGGATCTCCGAAGTGGATACTTCCAAATTCGTGTTCACCCGCCCGACATACCAAAAACCGCCTTCCGTACTCACGAGGGCCACTACGAATTTTTGGTCATGCCATTCGGCTTAACCAACGCCCCATCCACTTTTCAAGCAACAATGAATAATATATTTCGCCCACACTTAAGAAAGTTCATACTCGTCTTCTTTGACGATATTCTCGTTTATAGCTCATCATGGGAAGACCACTTAAATCATCTTCAAACAACGCTACAAATTTTACACCATCATCAATTCTTTGCCAACGTCAACAAATGTAGCTTTGGTCTCACCGAGCTAAACTATCTGGGCCACATTATTTCCAGCAAGGGCGTACACGTCGATCAGTCCAAAATTGAAGCAATGCTAAAATGGCCAATACCAACCTCGGTTACGGCTGTTAGGCGGTTCTTAGGGCTAACCGGCTACTATCGCCGTTTTATTAAACACTACGCTTCAATTGCCAGCCCACTTATTGATTTACTAAAGCAACATTCATTCTTATAGGGCCCAAAAGCCCAAGCGGCATTTGAGAAATTAAAACAAGCTGTCACTCAAACCCCCATTCTATCTCTCCCCAATTTCACCCAACCATTCACAATCACCACCGACGCTTCAGCAACAGCCATTGGTGCGGTGCTCTCCCAATCCGATCATCCTATCGCCTATTTTAGCCTGAAACTTCCACACAACCTCCTGAAAGCCTCCACCTACTCGAGAGAGATGTTCGCAATAACTTCTTCAATAAAAAAATGGCGTCACTATTTACTAGGTCGACCGTTTCAGATCTACACCGACCACCAGAGTCTCCGTGAACTGACATCACAATCTATTCAGACGCCGGAGCAGTAGCAATGGCTCACCAAGCTTCTTGGATTCGACTTCACGATTCACTACAAGCCGGGCAAATTGAATGTAGTAGCTGACGGTCTATCCCGCTTCACTGACAAGTCCACCATGAATGCAATCTCAGGGCCAACTTTTCCCCTTCTGGCGGACATCCAGTCAGCACTACAGAGAGATTTAGCGGCGCAGAAACTCATTGACCAGCTACGTACATGTATATGCTCCAATCCCAAATTTCAATTCCGCAGTGATTTATTGTTTTGGGATAACCGATTATATATCCCGGATAATGATGAATTAAAAAATCAAATTATCTCTGAGTTACATGCTTCGAAAACGGGAGGACATTCCGGTATTAAGGCAACCATAGCAAGAGTCGCAAGCAACTTTTACTGGCCGAAGTTGGCGGTAGCAGTACAGCACTTTGTAAAAAACTGCTCCACCTGCCTCCAAACGAAGCCTGACAACACTCCGTACAAAGGACTCTTACAGGCTCTACCAATTCCTGCTCAAATATGGGAAGATATTGCAATGGATTTCATTACTCATTTGCCACCATCGTCCGGCAGAACAACAATTTGGGTAATTGTCGACAGGCTTTCCAAGTATGCCCATTTTTGTGCGTTACCTACGTCGGTCTCTGCTTCCCAACTTGCTGCTTATTTTTTACATGAATATGTACGTCTGCATGGATTTCCCCGCTCCATCATATCCGATAGAGATCGGTTATTTACAAGTCAATTTTGGAAAGAACTGTTTCGACTACATGGCACCAAATTACAAATGAGTAGTGCATACCATCCGCAAACAGACGGCCAGTCCGAGGTCGTGAACCGCTGTCTGGAAACGTACTTACGGGCTGTAGTAGGCGATATGCCAACAAAATGGTTCAAATGCCTTCCATGGGCAGAATGGTGGTATAATACTACAAAACACACCTCCATCGGCATGTCACCCTTCCAAGCGGTTTATGGACGTCCACCACCAATCCTTGCCAACTACATCAGCTCCACAGCTCCAATACCTGAACTTCTTGAATGGGCAGCTTCACGAGATCAATTACTTCACATCATTAAAACCAATTTGCAAAAAGCACAAACCCGAATGAAAAATCATGCAGACCAGCACCGTAGTGACAAACAGTTCGAAGTCGGTACATGGGTTTTTGTAAAACTTCAACCTTATCGTCAAACCACCCTTCGTAACAACCATCACAAACTATCAAAAAAATACTACGGACCCTTTGAAATCCTGGAACGCATTGGACCAGTGGCCTATAAACTCAAACTCCCACCTGAAACCCGCATCCACCCTGTTTTCCATGTATCCTTACTCAAATTGTGCCCTCACCCAGTCTCAGCCACACCACAACAACTACCACCAAGTATGGAACCGAACGACCTTGAGGACAAGGTCGACCTTGAAGGGGTGGGTGTTGATATGCACACCACTAACCCACCTGCACAGGGAAGCAATGCACATAACAATATTCGGCCTAGAAGAATTATACAAATACCAAAATGGTTACTGGACTAAAAGGGGAAGGCTGCTGCAGGGTTGTTAGCAAATGTCAGAAGTGTATTTCTTTTTTTTCTCTTTTTCGCCCCTTTCTGTTATTTGTTTTTGGCGCTAAAAAGTTGTTGTACTGCATGAAATCATAGCCAACCACGTGTAAAGGTTGGTTAAGGAATTGCTGTAGGAAATTGGCTATATATGTACGAGGAAGCAATGAAAAATATATAGAAAAGAATCTTATTGTTGAACTCTCTCTCATTCCTTTCTTCCTATTTTTCTTAATCCACCTCTGCTCCTCTTCCTGATCCCTCAGTTTCTCTTTGTGCCACATCAACTTCTCAAGTCTGTTGGGTAATACTGCAAATTTCATTCCTGATTTATCCATAATTTTCGATCTCTCCCTTCCTTCTCTTGATAATGAACAAATCAAAATGCTATCTGAGGTTATAAGTGAGGAGGAAATTAAAAGTAGCATATTCGATATGAATAAAAATTCATGTGGTGGTCCTGATGGGTTTAATGCCCAATTTTTCACCTCTTGCTGGGATATTATCAGTGGAGACATCTTCAAGGTCGTAACCAATTTCTTCAATCACAATAAAATGCTATATGGAGTTAATGCTACAAATTTAGCCCTAATCCCTAAAACAGCTCACCCTGATGTAGTCATGGCCTTTAGACCAATAGCATGTTGTAACATTATCTACAAATGTATTTCCAAATAATTGCTACTAGGTTAAAAAAGGTTCTTCCTTCAATAATCTCCAACAATCAAGCTGCCTTCCTTCCTGGTAGAAGTATCCTTGATAATATTTTAATCTGCCATGAATTACTAAAGGACTACAATAAGGTGAATATTTCTCCTAGGGCGATTTTAAAACATGATATCAGAAAATTCTATGACTCATTGCATTGGACTGCTATTGTGCGAGTGTTGGCCAAAATGAAATTTCCCAAGCATTTTGTTGCATGGATATACACATGCTTATCTACTCTCCATTATTCTCTATGTTACAATGGTTCCACTTCTGGATACTTCAAGTGCAAGCAAGGCATACGATAAGGTGACCCAATGTCCTCTTATCTATTTATATTGGTCATGGAAGTTCTGACTAGAATGATAAATCTATGTGTAACCAACAGCTTAATTCTCATCCATCCTAAATGCAATGAGCCGATGATCACATCCTTAATGTTTGCCGATGACTTAATCATTTTTACCAAGCCTACTGCTGATTCTATTCATTGTATTCTTGATGTTTTGAAAGAGTTCCATCTTTTCTTCGGTCTATGCATTAATAAAGGGAAATCCAACATAAGATTGGCAGGTGTCTCTTCTGACCATGCCAACATAATAAAAGCAATAACCGGGTTAGAGGAAGAATCAAAGACATCATCTTATCTAGCATTCCTCTAGTTTCTTCAAAAATTTCTACCTCCCAATGTCTTGGTTTATATGACAAAATAACAAGATCTATGAATATCTGGTCGAATAAATTGTTATCTCAAGATGAACGTTTAGTTTTGATCAATTCTGTTATTTTTGCTTACTCCACTTATTGGTGTAGGACCTTCTTGTTGCCTAAGAAGCTGATACTTATGATAAGGAAAGCTGTCAGGAATTTTTTATGGACAGGTAATATACATTCCAAAAAATTAAAACCAATACCCTTCTACAAGTTTGAGAGTAAAAAGAAGCATGAGGGACTGGGTATTATTGACCTGAGAATTTGGAATAGAGCAGCCTTTAGTATTCATTTTGACAATCTTCTTAACAAGAAAAACAACATTTGGGTGGATTGGATGTTAAAATAATTCAGAAGTTTTATTTTAATTTTGATTGCACGTCTATTTTTAAGTAGGAAGAATAAATCAAGGCCATGTGATAGTTGTGATACCTGGTCTTTAGGAAGTAGTAGGTAGATCCTATTTTTCTGCAATTTTTTTGTTTAAATCCCCAGGCATTGTGTACATTGTAATTATCTCTCTCAAATTGAATAATAAAATAAAACCGTCACCTCAATTGTGTTCTCTGTGAATTTTTCTTGTCATTTGTTTGTAGAAACCTCGTAAAGAGCCTGTCAAAACCAACATGCTGGTATCAGAGCGAGGTTGGTGCATGCCCTAATATCAATCTCGTGAAGAGATGGCAGGAAGCAATGGCAATGGCGAGAAAGATGGTCAAATTACACTCCACTATCCGATGCTATCAAGAAACAATTATGCAGCTTGGGCGATCAAGATGCGCGTATTCATGCAAGCCCAAGGAGTTTGGGATGCAGTGGAACCCAGAACATCAAACACCGTTGTGGAGGTGAAGAAGGATAAGATGGCATTGGCGGCCATCTATCAAGGGATACCAGAAGATTTGCTTTTATCATTAGCTGAGAAGAAAACAGCTAAAGAAGCTTGGGAGGCTTTAAAAACGATGTTCATGGGGACAGATAGAGTGAGGACGGCGAGGATTCAAACCCTAAAGGCTGAGTTTGAATCACTGAACATGAAAGAATCTGAAGGAGTGGACGAGTTCGCTGTGAAAGTGAGCAACATTGTCAGTACCATGCGTACCTTGGGGGATACGGTGGATGAAGCCTACGTGGTGAAGAAGCTACTTAGGGCAGTACCATCCAAGTTTCTTCAGATTGCCTCAACTCTTGAGCAATTTGGGAACTTGGACACAATGACAGTGGAAGAAGTGATCGGGAGATTGAAGGCTCACGAAGAAAGAATGAAGGGGCATGGCGATAACGAGGAAAGAAAGCTCCTCTTGACTTATCAAGAATGGTCAGAGAGAAACAAGAAGAAGACAAAGGGAGACTCCAAATCTAAATCGAATCGAGGAGGGTTTGGAGGCTCACGTGGACGAGGCAGAGGAAGAGGTAGAAGTAATGGTGGTCGTGGGACTCGTGGAAGAGTAGGATCACACTACCAGAAAGATGGAGGGCGTGGCACATCAAATAATCAAGATAAGAGCAGGGTTCAATGCTACAACTGTCAGGAATATGGTCACTATGCAGCGGAGTGTACAAACCCAAGACGTGAAAGAAGCCATGAGAACAACTTGATTCGAGAACAAGATGACAATGAGCCAGCACTCCTGTTAGCATCGGTTGACAATGGTGGAGAGGTTGGTGAAGTGTTCTTAAATGAAGAAAATGTATTCCCGGAACTGAGAACGCGAGGAGATGAGGTGAGGGGATCAAGTATTTGGTATCTTGACACAGGAGCCAATAATCACATGACTGGTGATAAAGATAAGTTTCGTGATCTGAACAAAACAGTTCAGGGTTCCGTGAAGTTTGGGAATGAATCAAAGGTGAGGATTGAAGGCAAAGGCTCAATCGTGTTTCAATGTAAGAATGGTGAATATCGGAAGCTTGATAAAGTCTACTACATTCCAGACTTATGTAGCAACATAATAAGTTTGGGACAGTTAGCAGAGGGAAGCGATGAAATCAAGATCAAGGACCCATTTTTGTGGGTTCATGATGCAACAGGGAAACTGGTGATGAAAGTCAGAAAATCGCCAAATCGGCTCTACAAAATAGAACTTCAAGAAGCCAATTCAAGATGCTTGATTACTGAAATAAGAGATCCAACATGGTTGTGGCACACAAGGTTAGGTCATGTGAACTTTACCTCACTAAAATTGATGTCTGACAGGGGTCTAATTGAAGGAATTCCCAAAATTGAGGTTCCATCAAAACCTTGTAAAGGCTGCCTCATGGGGAAACAGTCCCGTTATTCGTTCCCATCAAGTACAAGCTTCAGGGCAAAGAAAAGATTGGAGCTTGTCCATGGTGACTTGTGTGGACCAATCTCACCACCAACACCTGCTGGTAATCAATACTTCATGTTACTTGTTGATGATTACAGCAGGGTTATGTGGGTGTATCTATTGAAGACAAAAGATGAAGCCTTTCAAACATTCAAGAATTTCAGAACAAAGGTTGAAATAGAAACAGGGGAGAAGATGAAGGTTCTTAGAACAGACCGTGGTGGAGAGTTTCTTTCGAATCAATTCACCACGTATTGCAGTAACACTGGGCTCGATCGACACTACACCTCACCCTACTCTCCACAACAGAACGGCGTAGTGGAGAGGCGAAATCGATCAGTACTGGAGATGGTTAGAAGCTGCATGAAAATGATGAATGTGCCAAATGTATTGTGGGGAGAGGCTGTGAATCATGCTGTTTATGTACTAAACAGGGTGAGTACAAAAGCACTAAAGGATGCTACTCCATATGAGATGTGGACTGGAAGAAAGCCACATGTTGGTCATTTGAGAGTGTTTGGGTGTACTGCTCACATGAAAATTGCTAAGAATCACCTAAAGAAATTGGAAGATAGAAGCAAAAGGGTCGTGTATCTTGGAACCGAAAAGGGGTCTAAAGCTCATAGATTGTTGGATCCTGACACAGGATCGATGTATGTGAGTAGGGATGTGGTATTTGAGGAAGATCAAACTTGGAATTGGGAGAAGACAACCAAGATCAAAGCGATTCCAGGCATGAGCTTCACAGTCGAAGGCTTTGATTTGGATGAGTTTCAGGAAGAAGAGATTGACCCGGAACCCTACACTCCACAAAACAACCATGAGTCATCATATAGTGAAAGCAACTCGACCGGAGAAGAGCAGCCCATTAACTCTCCGTTGGGCTCCCAAGCGAGTCCACAAAGTACACCCATAAACCAGCCGGGTACGCCCAACTCGCCCACTTCACCCGCTACACCCAATTCACCGATCACTCCAAATTCCGCCTCAAGCTCCACAGGTGGAGGAGCCCCAAAGCGCTATCGACTCTTGTCAAATCTATATGAAAATACCGAGCAACTACAGATGATCCAAGATGCAGAAGAACCAAACACATACCAAGAAGCAAAAGACAAAAGTGACTGGGTCAACGCGATGAAGGAAGAACTGTCTTCAATTGAAAGGAATAATACTTGGAAGCTCGTCGAACTCCCAAAAGGGCGAAAAGCGATTGGCCTAAAGTGGGTCTACAAGGTGAAAAGAGACCCAAATGGAAGAATCTTGAAGTATAAGGCGAGAATTGTGGCAAAAGGGTATGTACAGAAACCGGGGATCGATTATGATGAAGTCTTCGCCCCGGTAGCAAGAATTGAGACGGTACGTGTGATTTTAGCGCTTGCAGGGTCGAGTGGATGGTGGGTGCACCATCTTGATGTGAAATCAGCCTTCTTGAATGGAAGATTGGAAGAGGAAGTGTATGTAATGCAGCCTGAAGGGTTCGAGAAAAGAAACGAAGCAAGCAAAGTGTACAAGCTCTCAAAGGCTCTGTATGGATTAAAACAAGCACCCAGAGCCTGGAATGCTTGTCTAGATAAATACCTGAAGAGTTTGGGGTTCACAAGGTGCTATCAAGAGTACTCAGTGTATACAAGGAAGAAAAAAGGAAGTATTTTGATAGTAGGGGTATATGGTTATGACTTGCTGGTCACTGGTAATTGTTCTAATGACATAAAGGAATTCAAGGTGGAGATGAAAGCCAAATTTGAAATGAGTGACCTTGGCTTGTTGACTTACTACTTGGGGATCGAAGTTAGCCAACATGAGACAGGAATAACACTGAAACAAGAAGCTTATGCAAAGAACATCCTACACAAGACTCGGATGATGGTCTGCAATGCCACAAGAAGTCCAATGGAGCACAAGTTAAAGCTGTCTAAGGATGAAGAAGGAGAACTGGTAGACCCCACTGAGTACAGAAGTATTGTTGGTGCACTCAGGTATCTAACACACACACGTCCTGATCTCTCATTCACAGTTGGTGTAGTCAGTCGCTTTATGGAAAAACCAACTGTGAAACATCTTCAAGCAGTGAAAGGGATACTTAGATACATAAAGGGTACACTTAGTTACGGCTTGACATATACCAGAGGAGAAAACAGAGTTATTCTCACAGGGTACTCTGATAGTGATTTTGGAAAAGACATGAATGATGGGAAGAGTACAGGTGGGACAACATTCTACATGAATGGCAACCTGATAACATGGGCCTCACAGAAGCAACGAAGTGTAGCCTTATCATCATGTGAAGCAGAGTTTATGGCTGCAACCATGGCAGCTTGTCAAGGTATTTGGCTTCGTCGACTTCTTACTGAAATAACTGGGCAAAAGGTGCCACCTGTAGCATTGTTCGTTGATAATCGCTCAGCTCTTGATTTGATGAAAAATCCGGTGTTCCATGGGCGTAGCAAGCACATAAATATAAGGTATCACTTCATTAGAGAATGTGTCGAAAATGGGGAGATAATAGTAAGTCATGTATGTGGCACGAAGCAGAAAGCAGACATCCTCACGAAAACAATGGCAAGAGTGAAATATGAAGAAATGCGAGACCTGATTGGAGTGAGGCCAATCACCAATTCTGAATTAAGGGGAGAATGTTAAAATAATTCAGAAGTTTTATTTTAATTTTGATTGCACGTCTATTTTTAAGTAGGAAGAATAAATCAAGGCCATGTGATAGTTGTGATACCTGGTCTTTAGGAAGTAGTAGGTAGATCCTATTTTTCTGCAATTTTTTTGTTTAAATCCCCAGGCATTGTGTACATTGTAATTATCTCTCTCAAATTGAATAATAAAATAAAACCGTCACCTCAATTGTGTTCTCTGTGAATTTTTCTTGTCATTTGTTTGTAGAAACCTCGTAAAGAGCCTGTCAAAACTAACATTGGACAGTGAAGCACACCATAGCAAACAAAGATTTTTGGAACATGGATGCCTCTCAAAATTCAAGTTGGATTTGTAAGGCTATCCTAAACTTAAAAGCTACATTTCTTCAGCATCTTAGGGTTATAACTGTTCCTGGTGGTAGGGATAAATTCTGGACTAATCCATGGGCTAAATAGGGGATCACCCTTAACAACATTCTGTCTTACAATGAAAAGATGCAAACTGGTTTTCCTCATGATGCAAAGGCTAATGAGTTCATACTTGATGGTACTATATCCTTCCCATATTCCAGTAATAATGCAAAAAGAAGTTTATGGAACGAGCTACAGCAGCAACACTACCCGACTTCACAAAAAGAAATGGTTGTCTGGTCTAGAAAAGAAGTGGATCACTCTACTACAGTTGTGTACAATTGTATTTCTAGACAATCTGATCTAAGGTGCTTCGTTTGGAACAAGAGAATTTGGAACACTTACTGCAAAGAAGGTGAAAATTTTCTCCTTTGGAAAGTAATGAGAAATGCATTAAACACAAAGGCAAAACCATTTAGGCATGGTATGCAAGTTTCTGGTTAGTGTGTGTTCTGTAATGATGAGCTTAAGACCAACCTCCATCTATTTTTCAATTGCAATACGCTATTCCCTCTATGGAAGAGATTGATGCACAAAGTGGGAAGATCCAACACTTGTAGAGATATCATGTTTGAATGGGATTTGATCTATAAGGCAACAAGATGGAAGAATGAATTTTTTTTATTGATGCTTCTAGTGTTGAAAAAGTATAGAAGAGCAATATGAACTCAAAGAAATGCTAGGCTCTTCGGTGACAATGTTAAGAATGAAATGCAGCTTTGGTTTGACATGAAACAAGCTATTAAAACTTGAATTCAACTCAACTCCTTCAGCTTTAGTGCTTGTATTATAAGTCAATGGTGCTAGCATCTTTTTTTGTTCTCTCCCGTATTTGTTTTTCTCCTTTGTGTTTGTTTTTCCTTGTTTCTTGGTGGTTCATTGCATGTAATGAACCATTCTCTTGTTTTTATTATGCTTGCAATAAACTGGTAGAGGCCCAGTTCACTCCGCTTAGCTTTGCTAAAAAAAATTCAAAATGTTTGAAAATTAATATAAATTACTTTCAAAATTTATAAAATTTATTAATGAGATTAATAAATTATATTAATTAAATAAGTTAATTAATTAATAAATATATACATGTATTATATATTATGATATATGCTATGTTGTTTTAAAATGTTAAATTAACATAAGTATACATGTATGTATATAATTAGATTTTAAAATTAATATAAATTTAATTAAAATTGTTTAATTAAATAAATTAATTGAAAGGTTAATTAATTAAATAATACACACACACACACACACATATATATATATATATGTATGTGCTATACTATAAAGGTTACAATATATAATAAATATTTGATATAAATGTTATATTAAGATAATACAAAATTAATTAAATAAGATTTAATTAATATAATATTATACATAAGACTATTATATAAGTAATATGTAATATAAAAGTTGTATAATAATAAAACTTATATAATATGAATTTATAAGTTAAAGGTGGAACATTAAGAAACCCTAAATAGACTTAAGGAATAAATAGATACGTAAATGTACGTGTACCATGATTTCTAATACGTTCGACACTTGAATCACGAGGGTATTTCATAAGAAATACATTATTCTATTTGTTGATATTCCTCAATATAATATATTAAAGATTATGAATCTTCAATATAATGTTGTCATGTACTATATATATGTATGTATATATATATATATATATTAAAAAATTACTTGCATACTCATTTGTTGTTAAGAAAACTCAAACTTGGGATGTTGTGTGTAGTAATATTAATATATTGAATAGACGAGTTTAAGAAAACTATATGTATTTTTGAGCAAACTCAAGGTACTTATACTATACTTAGGCTGTCGCGATATGGTAGGTACGACTGAATAATTTCATTTCGATTTGTTGAGTAGACTCAAGGTCGAAGTGAAATCAGGATAAGGCATTAAGGGTTATGAGTTGTATACGATGCAACTGATAAGGAGTTATCCATTGTCCGTGGAGCTATAACTTGTTGAGCAAACTAAAGGTTAGAATTCCTAGACAAACGAGTCCTAACACCCACTAGTGAAGTCAAAAGACTTCTGTGTTTCGACTTAGGGTTAGGTGAAACATAAAAAACTAGTGGGAGCACTATTAGCAAAATGAAATGATAACATTTAACCTTTCTAATATTGTAAGAACATATGCTATATAATGTTATAATAATCTTCATCGAAAAACTTATGCATTTAATATGATTGATAAAATGTTTATCAATCAAGATATGCAACTGAAATGAAATAAAGATTGACAAATAGAAATATGACATATATTTACTAATAAGTGCTTATTGGATGTTAACATTTCAACACATGCAAGCACCTGATTTTAAAACTACTAAATACATTCGTAATTTGGTTGCTTATGTGTTTATTTGATCAAGACCATGTATTGCATTCTATGAGTTTCGAACTCAAAAGCAATACAAGACTATGGATATTTGATCCACATAAAACCGCATATAAATTTATATAATAGTTCGTTGTGTACGATATATCGATGAAATTAGTTTATCCGTAATAAGCAAATAAACCGTTGTGCGGGATTGTGTATTCGATTTGATTAATTACAATAAAGATCATATTCTGTTAAGTGTAACACAAGACCAAAACTACAATATAAATCTAAGAACTCAATCGCTGAAATGTTAGTTTGATCAGTTTACATAAGGTGCATCATATTTGATGTCCTTAAGTGTTAAGGATGACCCAATGCATTTTTGTAAAGAGTTCGTTATGTTATTGTGGTAAGAGATTTCTGTTGAATGGTTCGATCATTCAAAAAGAAAAACAAATGTACAAGAGTAGATGTGATTTAAGGTATAGTAAGGATGAAGAGAGTGAATGGTCACTTCTTCCTCATAAACAAATATCAAAAACGAGAATTTTAATAATAATGATTGATACTTAGCATTGGAATGAGGAATATGATTTTTATTCCGAAATATATTTTCGCCTAGAAAATTGTTTTCCGTGAGATTTATTTCTTTGAGTTCAAGATATTTGATCAAAGAACTCTCCACTCTAAACTAGTTGCAGTGTATGAAATAAATAGTCTATATTAAGTGGATGATGGATCCCTGTATTAGGTATGCTAGTGTAGTGGTGGTGGAAATAGTGTGAGCATGCCGTATACACTTATTGATTGCATCAAGTTACGAAAATTGTTTTCATGAAACATACTTCATATTATTTATGAAACAATATATGTTCTTCTGTAATGTCTAAAGAATAGGCATAGTTTTAGTTCAATAAGGATATTATGACTATCTATTATGAAATAAAACTGTAATAGAGGTATTTGATGTATTGGAAAATACAGAAGTATCTAAAATTATTTACAATTATTTTAGAATTATAGACTAAGATGTAGTTTTGAGAAATAATTGTTATTATATGATTCTGAATCATATAATAATGGCTAATTATATCTCAAATAATTAAGGCTATACACCCATTTAGCGAGAGCGTCATTTTGAGAAATACTTGTTATTATACGATTATGAATCATATGATATCGGTTAATTATATCTCAAACAGTTAAGGGCAATGCACCCATTTAGTCGGAGCGTCATAAGAGTTGATGAACTCTTTGGATCAATACATATAGATGTATACAATCATAAGTCTATCAATACCAAATTGGTTCCACGTACTTTGTCATATTCACCAATTAGTTATCACAGACATGAACATGTGTATTTGATATGCATGTATAAGTCTATGACAAGCTCATAAAATATAAAATAGAAGTAAATAATATAACATGCGACGGAAATGATTCGATTTGATCGGATGGGTGAGTATATTGGAAAGAATTCTATATGTACCTAATATGAATAAAGATTCGTTCTTAGAGGTCACTCCTCCCTATAATACACAAAGACGTTTTGATAAGGAGTAATCGAACTTTGTTGGACAAAGCACGATTAATGATGAGTGAAGTTGAGTTAAACTCTTTCTAAAAGGTGTGTATGTAAAAGTAATACGCAAGGTTAAAATTAATATCATCCAATGAATAGTTTACAAAACCATATGAGATAAGGGTTTATAAGAAACCCATACATATCCATGGTTAAGGAGTTGGCAGATTGTGCGAGTTGAAAGATTGTACATAATAATAATAATTGTACATAAGGGATCTTGTATGAATCGTCCTAAGAGAATTTCGAGATCGACGGTCATTAAATGACTAATTTTATGTTGTGAAGTAATGCAAAATCAGTTTTAATATAAGGTAATTAATAAAATGTTTATGAATGCCTATTCTGTTGCACTGAGAAATAAATGTTGTTTCAAGAAATACCAACTTCGTAGCGAAGGAATTTCTTTAAGAAATTATTGGTATAAAATGAATTGGATGCGATCCAATGATAAAACTGATTATAAGGGATGAAAAGAAATTGACCGAACTTAAATGAACATAAATACATTAGAACGTCTAATCAGTATTCTTGTACATTAACGAGAAACTGTGAGTTTCTTGTCAATGTCAAGAATAAATAATCCTCGGTTGTTAAATAAACCACTAAGAGTATTGAATCTATGATATGGTACGATGCGCAAATCTGAAATAATTCCAAGTACATTATCAAAATATGATTTTGATAATTGTACCTAAAGGGATATAATCCATTGGTCGAAAGACAAATGCAATTGGAATAAAAGGCCACATTGATAAGAATAACATCGTGAATTTCAATTGCTCAAATTAACGTAACAGGATCACCGTTCAATGTGCTCATGTTGGTTCAGATTTACTCCCAAATACTTAATATGACTATGTTTTTGGTACGTATGTGCTGAAATGGTATATTTTAAATAATGATTTAGAATAGACGGTTAGCACATAACAACCAAAGTGTCTCGAAATTAGTGGAAGAGATATTGAGTTTCAGGGTTTTTGGATATAATCCAAGAAATGGCAGAAAGTATCATTTTATATGCATTTAATTGGACAACTATTTTGATTGAAATATCAAATAGTTTGATTATCAGTCAAAATGCAGAGGAAGCATGTGTTCATAAGAAAGAACGTTAAAAGGTACATAGATATTTCCAAACCATAAGTAAACAACACACTATTGATTGTTAATGATGTACCTATGTTAAAATCAGCTTTGGTTGTTTTAATACTCGACGTTGGATTTGTAAATGAAATCTTTTATATTAAGAATAAAATATATTGAGAATGTCCCAAACGTTATGTAAGGATACCTTATTCAAATGTTTAGTACATAACATGTAAGTTTGATTTCTTTTGCGTTGGCAATAGGAATATCATACATGTTATGTTGTCTATGATATCATGATTTGTTTATGTATTTGATACATGAAGTAAAAGTCAAATCCAAATTGATATCTTTAAATGATTGTTTAAGGTGTTCTCGTGTATTTATGAAATACTAGTGAATGGTTTACAGAAACAACAAATTCCTTATGAAGGAGTGTTCGGATTCAAACTTTCATAAATAATATTGAGTATAATATGTCAATAATAAATTAAAGTTAAAAATCTTTAAGTTGGAAATGTTCGGAATGAAAGACTGTGGTGATTTAATGAAAAAGGCCAAGTACACCGCCTTGAATAGCGCCGCAATAAAAGCAATGTATATAAATATAAATGCATAAATTTATAACCGAGCTGAGGGTGATTCCAAATGTTAAGAATCATATAACATTGTGTTACGATATAGTTCATAACAAAACTTAGAGCCTACTGGAAGTCGAGAGTCATACACTGAATTGTTCCACATGATAAAGGTAGATAATCAACATCAGAGAGAGTTGATTGACATAATAGATAACTAAAAATTAATAGCATACCCATTCACTAGGGAACTGACCCAATTGGTTTTGAGGAAACCGAATGGAGAAATTGGAATAAGATTCCATAATTGACCCTAAGTGTAAGTGGAAGATTGATAGAGTTAGGGGTATGCCCTAGGGGCAATTAACTACTTTGTTACTTATATTGCTTAATAACCAATCTTGTTTAAAATAAAAGGTGTTTTCTTTCTATTATATACTTGATATAATTGTTAAAATCTTTTGATGTGTAATAGTGAATCTTCTTGTGCTCTTTTGATATATATTTTTTGATTCAAAGCTTTGAAAATTTGTAAACTTATATCTATCTATTTTATAAAAATAAATACTTAGTTTTGCGAATAAATAATTTTGTAAAGAGAGTTTATTTAAGTTATAAATATCAAACTTGTTTTCTAAATTGGTCTAGTTCCTTTTGTAAATGGTTTTAACAAATAGTTATATTTATATTAAGTATTACTAATACAAGTAGTTATGGGTTTGGAAATATTTTGGGAAATATAAACATAATTTATTTTTAAATAAAATGATTATGGGATTTAGAAACATAGTGTTGAAGTATAAACTTAAGTTGTTTTAAACTAGTGTATAAATACTAATTTTGGATTTGTAATAAGAGTAATAAATATGGTTTTATAAAGTAAATGACTACTTAAATATATATACGCTCTTTGGAATATAATTAGTGAACTATATAACTTTATGGAATTTTTAAATATGGTTTTGGAACATGGAAAATCTTGATTTAGTAAAATATGTACTTTTCGAATATTTGAATTTATGGAAAATTTTAATAGTGTTTTCTAAATGGTAAACTAAAAAGAGAAAAATATTTTGAGAGCCTTAGTTCTATAATATAGGAAATACTAATAATCGACTCAGTATTATCGATTGGTTTAAATGGTTTGAATAACGCTTCGTCGAATATGATATAACTCATTGAATAGAATGTTTGATTGGAACTTACTAGCCCGTAGAGAATACATGAATTTCACCGGTAGTATGGGATGATTTAGTTAAGTTCTTGTGAGCGCTTTGGGAATGTGTTTAACATTTTAGAGTTGTATTCACTTTTGTATGCGGCATAGGACTACTAGATCCTTAAGAGAATATAGTTCAGGTTTTCCAATGGTATCCGTAACGAGTGAAATTTACCAACTTCTAGTAAATATTGGATTTTCACCATGCGGTATAGGACATTTTTGTTAAGTTCTAGTGATTATTGAAAGTAATAGTATTAGGCACTTTAGAGTATATTCCTTTTAGGGTTCGATGGGACCGATAAATCCTTAAGAGGTATAATCTTGGATTTCTTTCCAAACTTAAATATATAATAAACTAGAGTTTTCGAGTCATGGTTGCTCTTATCGTTTTGACCGGTCGAGATTTGGGATTTACTTGATCCTTGTGATCGGTCGAGATTCTGTGTTATGGTATAAGTACGATCCTTGGCATCAGATCGGTTCGAGCGATACCACATTGTTTGCGTGGTATGAGTACAATCTGATGATTGGTATGTACGATCAGGTAAGTGATCGGTATGGAATTGGTTCTGTGTGCTTAGAAATATTATGCTTTGTTCTATAATTCTACGTTTAGTGAATAATGTGTTTGTAATCTAAATATATCTCTATGCGTTGAGTTAATATTGTGTTAAATTATTCATATGACCTGTTATTTCTACGATATCTGGATTTATTTATCTGTTATTTATTCTTGTGTTATATCTTGTTCTCACCATATTGGATATTTAGAGATAGTCTGACCAGGTGTTATTTTAATGCTCGGGTCAGGCCGAGACTTTCAGGTTATAGGACATGTTGAACTTTTGGATGGTTGTGCTAGTAGGGAGATAAACCACTTTAACTTTTAGTTTAACTCATCTAGGATTTCGTGTATATATTTTGAGGTGTATATTTGAGGTAGAAACTTATTTCGGATGTATATTATTTGAATCTAGTGTTATATTTAATAGACTCCCAGTTTTGTACATGTATAAATATTTATTATTCGTTGTGATCTGTAACTGTTGTTTATATGATATTTTTTTTTGATTCTAATAAATCATTGTCATTATTACTCTAAACTGTGACTGTACATGTCAAATTATATTCTAGAGATTAAGTAAACTGTAATTATGACATGTCAGTATTAGTTTAAAGATATATTCACATTCGGTCACCCTTAACAAGCCATATTCTTTGTATTATTAGACGACATTATTTATAACGTTCTTTAATAATATGGTATCGCGGTAGGGTCGTTACATAGCATAGTAAATTCATAATAAATCATAATCGCTTGGGAAAAATCCCAAAAATTCAGTAAAATTCGAGAATATCCTTCCCTTTATCATATAAAAATTTTGGAGCCAAAAAGCCAAATTTGATTATTTTAAATAATTAAAACCTGAAATTAAGATATTTTCTCCTTAGGAATTCATAAAATTATCAATATTACTTGGAAAATTATGAGATTAAAAACTCATCCCCAAAATATCATTTTACACAACATATCAAAAATTCAAATCATTTGGAGCTTTAAAACTTTGGTTTTACCCTTAAAACCCACTTAAATAATTTCATAATAATTCCCTAAATCATTATTCTATCCAAACAATGATTATTCAACCATAACGTGGCAAAAAAAAACCAAGATGGATTAGGGCCCTATCCATAACCGAATTAATCAACAAATAAAAGAGATGGATCTTGTATTATTCACCTTAAAATTACTTTTTGGATTTGAGATTTGATTTAGCTCTTGAATCCCTTAGCTTGAATTTGTGAACCTCCTTTGATTTCGCCCTCCTTAGGTTGATTAACGGTCGACCACCTTGTATTTTTCTTATGATTGTTTTTGTGTGAGTAAAGTGAGAATGATGTGAGGGAGAGAGGGTTTAAGGCAAGGAATGTTTATTTCCTAAATTGCCCCTCTCATATATTCTCTTCTATGTTATGTTTAAACAATCTTACTTAATTAATTAAGTATGGCACGACCTTATTAAGTTTCTAACCTCGTTCTCCTTAACCCTTTACATTATTCAATTTAATCTATCCAATTAAATATCCTGAATAATGTTTAACTAAAAATAAGGGTGTTACAATATGTATGTCCTGGATTTTACAGGATGGAAGTTCATACATTATCTTGTGAAGAGCCTTGCTCGCTTATGACTTGTTTTCTTTATTCTATGGATGTGGCAGAGGAGGAGTTGGGTTCAATCTCTACTGTTCAGGAATTTGCGGATATCTTCAAAGAGATGTCATATTTTCCACCTCATCGAGGGATAGAAATTCACATTGATTTAGTGAAGGATACAAGCCTATTGTGTTTCTTGTTTGTAGACTTGCCTCAAAGGAGGGGCACACCCTTAGTTATATATGGAGGGGCACACCCTTAGTTATCATTCACAAATTCACAAAGCTTTGAGTTGAAAAATCCATGTCTTCTTCTTCTTCCTCTTCATAATTTCCTAAAGCAAAATATTTGTAAACCAAATCCAAATCACTTCAAACTTGGAGTGAAGCCTTACCACCACATATCAAAACATTCTACCTCATTAGATCTTGAATTTTGGAAGCCGAACTCCCCACATCTCTCATAGTCTTGAGCAATTAGTGAAGGAGGAAGGTAAAGCAAGGCAAAATCAAGAGAGGAAATGAAGGAAAGAAGGGTGCTAGCTTGGGTTTGGACTTGGTTTCTTTGTTCTTAGTTGTTTTTTAGATAAAGGGTGAGCTAAATCACCACTTGGACGAAAAATATAAATCATAATTGCTTGTGTTTTGTTAAAGTTGTTTGAATTAACTTGGACATATGTTGAAAACATGGATTTTAATCCTTGCTTTGAAAGCAAACGACATACGTATGGACTTGAACCGACTTGAACAGACTTGTATGACATATATAAAGCTCTTGGAACAAAGCACATAGGTTGCAGTTGAATATAGGTTTGAATACAACTCGGATTTGAAAGTGCACTTATAGCGATAGTCGCTATAGATGCAGTTGAGAATTGCGTTGATTTTGGCAATTGTTATGGAAATTTGTAGAGAGATCCTTAGGAGTTTCTCGCTATATTTATAATATTTTATATCTATGTTTGTTGCTATTGAAAGCTTGGATGGTAAAAGGTTAAGTAACAGCTCAAAACGACCAAAACTGCACTTTTGGAAAACTACCTGTTTAGACTCGATTTTTGGACAAAAGGTTTGACAAGTATTTAAGTTTAAGTATTTTATTTCATTCTTTTTACAAGTATTAACTAACTATTATTAGAGTATTTTAAAAGTGTTTTGAGATATGTATGAATTTTTAATAATTAGTTGTGAATTTTTAAAGAAGAGGTTTTTATGATAAAACATGTTCTTTTACAAGTTTTATAGATTTTACAAAGTTGTTATTTTAAAGTAATATTTTGGATAAATGTTTAAAAAAATATTATAAGTATTTTCAGGTATTTTAAAAGTATATACAAATTTCTTCAAAAAAGGGATAAGAATTTCTTAGTGGCTAAATGGTTAATTCTTTGATTACTTGTTTGAAAAGTAATTAACTATGCTTAACACTAAAAGCCGACGAAGTAAGGCTTATCTATTTGTGAGAGTTAAGATTGATGTCGAGTAGGGATGGAGCAATAGAGCTCTAACCTATCGATTTCCCTCTTGACCAAGGAATAGTATGTCTAAAATTGTTGGAAACTTGTTAATCGTGTTGATTTCCTATAGTATGGAAATCATTAGTATTATACTTAACACTAAAAGACGACGAGGTAGACTTATCTATTTATGAGATTTAAGAATGAAGTGTCTAGGCAAGGCTTTAATGCAATCAGTGCTCTAACTTACTTGGCTTTACTATTGAACAAGGAATAGTTAAGTTCGAATGTCGAAACGAGTTAAGCGTACGAATATTGATTTGTATAAGCAATTGTTTTGACTGGATAATCGATTAGTCGATTATCGAACTTGACCTAATATTGACTTAAGAAGTTTTCAAAAGGCTTCATGGTTTTATACTAATAAGAACCCCTGGGGAGGAGTATTGGTATGAAACGTCTCTAACTTTCGCTTACTTTTGAAAGAACCAGAATTGAGTTCACTGAAAATTCATCGATTGGTTTTAAAGAGTCTGGGATTGGTAAGCGTTTTACTTACCGAATATCACTTCAAAACTAGTATACAGATTCTATGTTTTGGAAGTGATTGAGAAAGGGAATCTATATAAAGATTCGAGATCTGTTTAAGATGCTCGAGTCCATGTAATGATTTGTGATCTGTTCGAGATATGGGAATCCATTTGGGGATTCGTGTTCTGTCCGAGTGATGGAGACTCATGTGAAAGATGCTGAACGAAACCTTGATATCGAAAATGGCTGAAGACAGAGTATGATGCACAATCTAGGGTTTGGCTGACCCACGACAGGGTATTATCAACCCCATATCTAGAGAATACTTATCGACGTTAGTACCGGGAGTTAATGATATTTGGTACCACGTGGTTCATGTTTATGTTTGGGCATTGGTCTTTGTGTTTACCTTATAGTATATTTTATCTAGAGATATATGGCTCTCGGAAGGTGTTTTCTAATCCTTGTGCATGGAGATTAGATTTCGGCCTGACCAAAGAGATCTTTGCGAAAAATCCATTATGCGAACGTATCTTGGCGGTTTTGGTTGTAACCTAAATATGTTATGGTGTGACCAATGTAAGCATCATAGCTATTTGATATGATTTATACACCTTGGACATTATCTATCATATCACTATATTAAACTTAAAGGATGGTTGGTTTCTTTTGAAGGGAAAACTGTTATGAGAATCCATATGGTTTCAATAGTTAATATAGCATGTTGCATGTGTCTCGAGTTTTCTCATACCAAACATATGTCTAACGCTTGGTTTTTTGTTTCCCCAAATTCCTCGCGTACTCTTTCGAGTAGGATGAGTATGGTAGGTTTTAACTTGGATGCTTCAAAGTTCAAAAGGCGAGCGGTAGGCTTCGACTATCTATTTCTATTTCTATTTATGTTATTCTGTATTAGCTATGTATATATCAACGCTGTGAGGACAAGGAGTTATAACTGTCCAGGCTGATGATAGTACTTAGGTTTTGTAACTCTAAAATTCCTATATTCAGAGTAACCCTTTATACTGTTCTTTTGATATTATATATTATCGTTCCACTGTGAGATTCTATTGTCGTGTTCTTCCTTTCTTGTTCTATTTTTTTATTTTACCTAAACATTCTATTTTTTCGGCCCTTGGGTGTTTGGGACATGAATGCCGTGGATATGTTAGTATCGACGTTCGACGGTCAAAAATTCAAGTCAGTACAGCAAGGGAATTAGGAATGGGAAGATAAAAGCAGGTAAGGAGACTGTGATATGGAAGGAAAGAATCGAGTAGAACCCTAGTTCCCAAATGTTTACATTTTGAAGGGTATTTTTTTGGTTAAAAGCCTTAAATGTTAGTATTAAATAAGAGAATCT
Organism: Allium fistulosum; assembly: GCA_030737815.1. Taxonomy (NCBI): domain Eukaryota; kingdom Viridiplantae; phylum Streptophyta; class Magnoliopsida; order Asparagales; family Amaryllidaceae; genus Allium; species Allium fistulosum. The sequence continues at coordinate 74,241,848 of CM060908.1, read as the reverse complement.
TATATAATGTATATAAAATAAAATATCATTTTAAAAGTTAGAATCAAATTAAAATCCATAATAGGCACAAGGAATAAATTCATATTTATGATCTTGTATGTTTATATATACATACATAATGACAAATGGTGTCACAAATGTTGCAAATGTTCATTATTTCGTATAGATGATAATACTCATTACTATTATTTTGAGATCATTAATACGAAGTAATTTCTCTCTCTGCATTTAAAATTAAAATATACTACAATACATATTTATGGTTGTCGAGCACCCTCAAGCCACAAAATATTTATGGTGATGTTTATATTATCCCCAGATTAGTAAGAATATTTTGTAATCGATTAAGCACCTCAAGGGTTATAGAAGTTTCCATAAGCAATCACAAAATGATGGGATATGAGTATCTAATGTACTTTATGATTTGTTAAGAACCCTTAATAAGGTCATAAAGATAACTAAGAGAAATGCACGATCAGCTGTTATATACGAGATATAACTAATAATGTATTGTTAACCATTTATAAGCAATGTAATTTGTTAAGCACACTCAAGATTATTGTAACATGGTAAATGGATTCTAACATTCATTAGAGGAATATACAAAATTCCCAAATCTCATTTAGGGTTTTAAGTATGTAAAATCTAGTGGGAGACTTATTAGAATCATATAATAAATCATTCTAAGATGTATAAGAATTTATGTAATATTATAAAAATCTACTTTAATAAATTTGCAAAACTAGCGCGATTGATAACATTGTTTGTCGATTCAAATATACTAAATGGACTGAATTAAATTTGACAAAGAAATGTAAAACTATACTTACCAATAAATTGATCTTCTGGCATGTTGTCGCTTTAGTACCCATGCAAGTGCTAAATGATGCAGCTATTAAATCTTTGAGTCTCAGTCACTTAAGTGTGAATTGCTCTAGACTTTGTATTGTCTTTTATGTTTGAACTCTAAACCAATATAAGAGCATGGATATTCGATTATTATTCAATCACATACAAAACTTGTATAGTGAACAGTCGTGTATGTAATATACAGAATTTCAATGAAATTGTTTCATTTAAAAAAAGCAAGTAAACCATAGTGCAAGATCTTACTTTCAATATGTTTGAATGTAGTAAGAATCTTGTGGTATTGGAAACAACATTAGTCTAAGGACTACTGACAGACCTAAGGATTCAATCTTTGAAATGTTAGTTTTGATTTGTTTTCTTAAGTGTAACTTATTCGATCTCCTTAACATATTAAGGATGTCTGAATGCATTTTTGTAAAGAAATCTGGTGTAATCTTGTAGTAAAGGGTTTTTATTTTGAATGGTTCGATCATTTAAAGGAGAGAGCAAAAGTCCAAGACTAGATGTAACATAGACACGGTCGGGATGAAGAGAGAGTGAATGGTTACCTTTGCTTTGTGAAGAGACATTGAGATGGAACCGTGTGAAAAAATTTGTATATGGTTAATATGGAAAAAGATATGGTTTATATTCCAAATGTAATTTTCTTATAGAAAATTGTTCTCTATAAGATCTATGTTTAAGTTCGAGATACTTGATCTGAAATTCTCGACTGTAAATTAATTACAGTAAAAGATATAAATAGCCCATACTAAGTGAATAAATGGAGCTTAATATTTCAGATGTTGTTGTTGTAACAACGGAAATAATGGGAGCATTCCATATAATAATTCTAATGGATGCATCAAGTTTTGGAAAACAACATTCGTGCATACCAAATATTATTTATGAAATAATAACCAGTTTCAATTTTACTCAAAATCAGTTGCAACTTTTTTTTAATATAAATATTATGTGTACTTTTTACAAGATAAATTTTTAGTTCATATTTTGATGATGGTATTTGTTTTCATAATAACAGTTACGTGTTACCATATAGAAAACACATGATCATTTTAAATATTTAATAATTGTTTTTAGAATCATGGACTAAGCCATATCTTTGATAAATTATTCTTTAATCATATGAATGTGAATCACATGGTACTTATAGATTATATCTCAAATGATTAACATCAAAACACACATTGAATAGGAGCAAAAAAAGAATTAACAAACTCTTTGGATTGATACAATATATGCATGTAGTCAAAGTTCTGATGATACTAAAAGAGGGTCCACTTACTTCCCTAAATTCACTAGAATGACTATGTGTTTTTGATACATAAGCCAGATATCTAGGATACGTTCATAGAATATAAAATGAAAGTAGAAAATATAACATGCAAAAGAATTAAAACAATTCGATTTGATTGAATAAATGAGTATCTTAGATAAGAGTTCCAAGAGTCCCTAAAAGATCATACGAGTTTCTCTCAAAGTCACTTCTGCCTATGTTATATAATGATGTATCGATAAGGAGTAACTGGACTCTGTTGGACAAGTATAATTAATAATGGGTAAAGTTGAGTTACATTTTCTTAAATGATATATTTAAGAGTAAGCACATATGTTAAATTTGGTTTCATCTAAAATAGAGATTATGATTTCATATAAGATATGAATTAGTAAGGAACCGTACCTTAAATAGTTTAAGATATGCAGTTGTCCAATATAAGTTATGAATATAAGTATCGTGAACTTAAGGCAAAAATTTATTTTATATAAGTCCATAGGCAGTTTATGAAATGTTTTGAATTCCTATTACATCGAATTGAGAAATATATAATTACTTCAACACACACCACCTTCTTACAGAAGGAATTTCTTTATAGAGAAACTACTATTAGTGCGACAGAATTGGATACAATTGAGGATTCATACGTAGAAACTGATTATGTAGGAAATATAAATGTAATCAAAACCAATAAAAAAACAACTCATTAAGAAAGACTATGAATTTATTATTTGTATCGATAAAATGGATTATTCTTAATAATAACCTTCTTAGTTGTCGATAAGCCATAGAGAGTATCGAATCTACAACATGGCATGATGTTTTAAATCCAAAATAGCTTGAAGGTACACCGAAATTTTTTGATTTTGGAAATTGTACTTTAAAGAATGTGATCCATCCATCATTAATTCGTCTTCGAGAAGAAGATCAATTCAGTTGGAAATGTGTAAATCAAGGTTGATCAAAAATGACATCATCAATTTCAAATGTTGAAATTAGTGAAGCAGTTTTGCTAGTCAACGTGCTTAAGTTTATTTGGATTTTATTTGCAAATTATCGCACAGTATGACTACGAGTTTTTGGCACACTGAAGTTGAAATAGAACTTCTAAATAATGATTTAGAGATACTATAGACGCATCATTACCAAAATGTCTCGAGGTTACTGGGGGTGATAACGAAGTTTGTGGGTTTATAAGATACAAATTTAAATGAGCATCTAGAGGTTGATCAAGTATTTTGATAGAGAAATCCATAGTTTAGTTTCAATCAAAATGCAGAAGGAGCATGAGTCAATAAGAAAGAAAATCAAAGATATTAGAACATTTCTACTATTATAAGTAAACAACATTCTACTGATTTGTGTTGATGTTCTCACGTTAAAATCAGTTAAAATTTGGTTGTTTAATTCTCGATGAAGAATTTGAAAGAGATGTCCTTTATACTCGATATAAAAGGGTGCTGGGATTTTTCCAATCGTTATCCACTTAGTGTAGTGAGCGAATATTAAATCCAAATTAAAATAATTGAATGGCAGTTAAAAGTATTCTCAATTATTTTTGCTTATAGGAGCAACGAACTCATTATGAAGGAGTATCAAACTCGAACTTCATAAGTGGCATTGAAAATAGTACATGTTTACCCTTGATAAAGGGCTTAAAGATGGAAATGTTACAAACTAGAGGATATGGCAGATTTAATTATAAAGGCTAAGTAAATGACGTTGAATAGTGCCATAATGAAAGCAGTATAGATGCGCTAGTTTATAAGAAACACGGGGATGGTTTCTACCATTGAGAATCCAATAACTCATTGTTTGATGCAATATAGATTGCAATAGGAACCGACAACATAATAAGTGGCTGGGGTATGTTCTCTGTAATTAACATGTGAAAGAGTTTATTAGTGATGGAGAAGAAAAATCAAAAAGTAGATACTAATTAATAATATTAAAGAACCACTCACTAAGGTCTTTTCTCCGATTTCTATGAAAATCAATTGAGAGTATGATTATGAGTCCCCAAAATTAGCCCCAAGTGAAATTAGGAGATTGATAGAGTTAAGTGTATGCCCTAGAGGTAATTATGTAATTTTATTATATATCCTAACTATTGTAGTAAATCTTCGAAATAAAGTTAGCTTTTGGTTCTATCTTTTCTTGCATAAATTTTTATCTTAGGATATAATTAATATTTTAAATATATTATTTATATACTAGTAAAAAATCCTTAGGAAATATATTTAATCAATTGTAATTGCGAATGTGTACGTAATCGTGATTATTAAATCATAAAAAATTACTTATCTTTAAATGTTCATAGTAAAGATATATCGAGAACGGGATATTAATATATTCACTGAGACTAGTGCATGTAACACTCTCCATATGATGAACATTAAATTACTTATGACGCCGGGGGCACCAATGAGTTACATATGTGTAGTTGTATGGAACAATTACAAAATGACTTAATGAGATCTTCTATAGGTTAAAAATTAAATAAAAGATCTCACGTGACGATGTGTAGTAGTCTTTTGACTTGAGAATACTCTGAATTTTAAGTTTCTTTACTATAACTTGGTGACGTCAATCATACAACAATGAAGATTGTGTTAAGACCATAATTTGTATAAGTTGAACCACTTGAAGTGGAATACTATTCAAAAGAGGAGTCGTCTCCTTTGAATAGAAGGTTAGTATCACTATAATTGGCAGTCAACGTAATGTCAAAGTTTTTGGCTAAAGCGAATAGGTTAATCGATAATTGTTATTGGATTGAAATATAGACTTTACTATTTGACTTCCCATTTAATATATATTATTAAAGTTTTGACCAATGATCGAGCTTTAGATGTCTAAATGAGTTATTGATGAAGAAGAGAAAACATGCATAATATATCATTGTTTAATGATGCCCCTTTATAAGATAGAAAATTGGATTTCATTGTTTAATGATAACCCAAATGATTTGCGTAGGTTGAAACTAATATTTTTTAAATAATAACTATTTTTATGGTAGTTGAAATTATTAGTATTTGTTAACAATTAGAAAGCTAGCCATAATGATAATAGCGAAATGTTTTTTTATTTAATTGGGTTATTGAACCTAAGTAATAAATAAAGTCTAGCAAAGTGGAAATATATTAAGGAGATATTTCTAACATCTGATGCTTTAAACAGATCCACATAGCCACCATTTAGAGACATAAAATTCTATTCTCCTTGGAATAAATTATAATTTGATATTGGACTTTGTAACTCCACCGTTGAGTTAACAAAATGATCTCTTTGGGCGAAGCTGATTGTTTAAGGTGTTATTGACTAGCAAGATTATCATGCAAAACTTATTTCATTATGATTTTACTGCTGTATATATTTTGATTATACATAATAATAATAATGGATTTTTTCTTTTCTACCATACAGTAGAATTTTAAATATAAATGGTTTAATATATGTGTGTGTATATATGTATGTATGTATGTATGTATGTATGTCTTTCTAGTTCATGCATGAACTATGCACCACCACAATCTTTATGTATCCCTGACAACCACTAGAAATTGCAAATGTGAATTCATGGTCTCCTAAATGAAGAAGCAATCCCAACATTAATGGTCATTCTGATGGCATCGATCATCCAACACCATCGACGTCGAAAAATCAGGGTTTGAGGAATAAGGAGCCAGAAACGATTAGAAAGGCATAGGAGAACTCATCTTAGCAAAAGGAAGAAAAAAGTGGTGGCACTTGACGCTCTCGGTAGGTCTAGTAGTGGAAATAATTTGGCAAAGTATTCATGCAGCCAGCTAAGGTTTTATCAGAGAAGAATGACAAAATCCTAGAATTTCGAACACGAATTAACATATGAGTTCTGTTTTGCATGCGACATGCACCCTGAGTTTGTATTACAATTATAAGCACATTGACATTATTAAATTGTATATTGTACACTTGTATATGACATCAAAAAATAACCCAAAAGTATATTAAACTACCGGTCAAGTAATTGAGTATTACATTATTAAAATGAAATACACACACACACTCATATACACACACACACAAATATAGATATTGTTAGTCGTATTTGAATATTTGATATTTAAATTTATAATCGTTTAAACTAAAATATTAATTTATGAAATATTAGATTTGAACAAGTACTATTTGGATTTTGTAATAAAATTACTTTATTAATTATTATTCAGATACTTACTTTTTGAAATTAAAATCATGCACATGTTATATATATATATATAGTTGTTTTATTAATTTATTTATAATTGAAAAAATGATATTTAAATTGGTAATAAAATATCTCGTCAAGTGCTTTTGACAAGTAATAACTTTGCCATTAAATCGATATTGTTTTTATAAATCTAATATAATATAACTTAAGGTAAAATTAAATTCATCCAAAAAAACATTTAGTATGATATATTCAACAATGTTATTCATGATAACACAATAAAAGATCTAGTACATAATGAATTATCAAAGTTTTTTTTTGGAATTTTGACCCTTTTACCCTTGATGCACCTAATCCAATAGATTGAACCTTAGTGAACCTTGGACGACCGAGGTGTGTTACGAATTCAGTTGGTTCATGGAGGTTCATATTGAAATTTTGAAGATGGGAAGACCATATACATCTTGAGTGTAAGCAACATTTATGTATGACTTTAGTCTGTTGTGTGACTGCTTCGATGGGCATCCATATGCCATCGAAGGCTCGAATGTGGGATATTCTCGAGTTCTTTGCTTCCACCCCAAACATTGGGAGTTGAGATCCTATAGGTATTTTGGGGAGGCAGTACCTTGTTTAGTTGCATTCATGCGATAGGCAAAGCGAAAGATGGGGATGCGAATTGGCGCGGTTAGGCTTTGGGTCAAATTATGCTAAGAGTTAGCATGCAATTACTACTCGTTCACCTCATCCTCTAAGAAATATTGGGAAAATATTAAAGCACACTGGTATTAACTAAATGACGATACATTTGAGGGTAGCAGTGTGGATGCCTTAAGAGTGCATCATGGCGGTTGGTATTTTAACCTTCTTTGTTGGGTCTTAGCCTTGTTAGGGAAGACCTAGCGTGCCATTTATCACATGGTATACTGTTTTCTTTACACTTGATATTCATTTTGTTGATGATGCATTAGATCACCTAACACCTTTGGTTATTTATGTTGCATTATATTGGAATGTGCTAGTTGGTTGTAAAAGAAGATATAGGTTCATGTATGGATACAACTTGCTATTGGTCATGAAATACTTATACACTAGTTATCATGTAGTTTAGAGATACTTCTTACTCATCCATTGTTATGTTTAACTCTATTTATCTTCCCCTTCTTCTTTTTATCTATACGTAAATAGGTTATCTTGTCTAGCCGGAGAGAGCACTGGTGCTGCTAGCACTTTCACTATCGACATTTCTTGTCCAGTTACCTTTGTTATTAGTATACGTCAAACTTATCATATTCTACCAAGACATTTGTATAAAGGTTTTATGTATGACTTTATTATTGAATATATATTTAGATATGTATGTACTGAGAGTTTGAGATAAAATAGGTAGATTTTGAAATAGGTAGATTTGAAAAAATTTCTATTTGGATCTATTGGGCTTATGAAGTCTAAAGAGATTTCAGATCCAACTTAAAAAGTGTTTTAAATAAAATCCTTTATTTTTTTGATTAATTTGAAAGATTTGGAATTGTCCATGGAAGGATGAATGAATGAAATGAAAGAGGTTATGTTTTTTAAGCGAAACATTAAAACTTTTGCAATTCCTCCCTTAAAATCTTCCTACTGTTATTGCTTATTAAATCTTAATCAAATCATATCGATTTTCTATACATGTATGGATAGCTAAAGAAAGTACTTAGATAACCCGTCAAAATTTCCAAATCCACTTAGTAATTAGTTGATTTAAATCAAATATAAATATTTGTCAATATATCAATATGTACATATATAACTTCTACAAATCGAATAAAATTTAATAACTAATATTTCATAATTATTAATTAATTTACAATGGTTATAAATTAATTAAATCATGTGGTTTTTTGAACATTCATCATTATGGTTGTGCGACTCAAAGATGTAAATTCAGTCAATGATCAATATCAAACATTTCAAATATTAATGTTCACATGTCACCTTAGCTAGTGTGTGCATTTTGACTGAATTTATTACTTATACATCGTTTGGTAAAATCCAATTTTACTTATTATAAGTGATACATAGTAGTAACAATTATTTTCACCAATTCTCTTCGTCAAAATTATGTCACATTAGAAATTATGGAATTTGGTTTTGGTTAAAAATCCAACATTGTCACATTCAACTTTGTAATTCCGAACACAAAATCCTTGGTTAAACTGTAACAATTATTGTTCACCGTAATGCTCCGACCAAAGACTTTGATTTTGAGTTGACTACAGTTGACCATGATACTAACCTCCGTATAACTGAGAAGACGATTTCTCTACTGAATAGTGTTTCACTTCTAAAGCTTCAACTCAGATCGAAGTATAATCGTTCGATGGACACCATGCCACGGAGTGACACATTGAAATTCCACAGAATTCTCAAGTCGAGGGAACCGAGTAACATCAACACTTTGACATTGTTTGTTTGACCTTAGTTATATCAAACAACAGAGAACTCATGGATGAGTCATTCCATAATTATCCAATAACTATCAATACCTAACCCGTTGGTGCCCCCAACAGCTACGAGAAATACACTGTCCAACTTTTGGAGATCGTTACATACTCTGGTCTCAATGGATGAATCGATATCCTCTCTCAAAACATCTTAACTAAGAACATTTAAAATAATATGTTATTTTTAATGTGATAAAATTCTCATGATTACAATACTTTCTAATTAATATCAATAACATATCATATAAGGATTTTCATGTATATACTTTAATTTAATTACTTAATTATTTACATTAATGTATAATAACAAGTATATAATAGAAAAAAACCATCTTTTATTTTGAATAAGAATGGGCATGGAGTTAGATATATATAACAAATTACATAATTGTCTCTAGGCCATACCCATAACTTTCTCCCACTTGCACTTGGGGTCAATCATGTAATCTTATTCTAACTTCATCGAACGGTTTTTTAAAAAAAAAACAGGTCAGTCCCTTTGTTAATAGGTATTCTATGTTGTTTTAACTATCTATTTTGTCAATCAACTCTCTCTGATGCTAATAAACGACCTTTATCATGTGAAACTCTTCAAAGTATGTCACTTGACTTCTACTGAGATCTAGATTCTTTTTCAAACTGTATCGCGACATAGTTATCATATAAAAATGTCATGGGATTCTCAACATTTGGAATCACCCTTAGCTCAGCTATAAATTTATACATTTATTTATATTTCTTATATTGTAGTAGCCTTTGGTTGAATTAGCTACTAGTAAATGTTTGGAACAATTCCAACTTAAAGCTTCTTAATTAAAGTTTTAATATGAATTTAATATTGACATATTATACTCGATAGCGCTTATGAAGTTCGAATCCGAACACTCCTTCATAAGAAGTTTGTTGTTTATGTAAATAATTCTCTAGTATTTTGTAAATACTCGGGAATACTCTAAACTACCATTTGGTGATCTTAATTTGGATTTGATATTTTCTTCATGCATCAAATACATAAACAAGATACGATATTGTAGAAAATACACCATGTATAATAATTCTTGTTATCATTAAAAATCACTTCAACAAAAGGATACACCACTATAAGCATGTCCTCAACGTTTGGAGTCGTTTGGATCCGAAATGAGTGAGAAATGTTATTCCGCTTTTTCGTCAAAGCCAGGATATCAACAAAAGGATGGATATCAGGATTGGAGATCGATTGGAAATAAGGCTATGATCGATACCGTCAAATTTGGACCAAGCTCCAATCAAGGTGGGATCTATCGGGAATGATAAACGAGGCCCGGTGAGGCTACACTTTGAATTTCAGGTCAATCAGAGTTTATATGCTCAAGTTATGGGTGGATCAATATTCGTGAAAAATGGATTCATATCAATACTTTCGTATCGATCACTGTGGTATTTGGTTTAGATCGATCGATGTTCATATCGATACATATCGTAACGATACATTTCGTATAGATCAGTAACTTGAGGATGGATAATGCGCTTTACATTTGGTTCGGATCGATCGATACATCTCGTATCAATACAATTCGTATTGATCAGGCAGCTCCAAGAAGGATAAAGGTTGATGGATGTGGATTGTTATTTTCGTATCGATACATGCGTATCGATCAGATAGATACGGCAAAGCATGTTGAAGACCCGATATGGATTTGACTACGACTCGAGGAAAATAGTCTCGATCGATACACTTCGTATCGAGTATCGATCAAAGCTGGGATCGATACAAGGAATAAAGCAACTGATGGATACAGAGTTAACTGCACTTGGAAGCATTTCATATCGATCGACACGAAATAAGGGGTCAAGGAATGGAGCACAAAACATGGATCACAGTACAAGACTCGGATCGATAAGAGAATTAAGGAGTGCGTTGTCTATGGATATGAAATGATGGATACAAATCTATGGATACGAAATCATCAGCCTACACTTGCAAACTTGATCTTGGATCGATCATATCTCACAATCTACAACTCCAAATGCAATGAGATTTTCACAGCAAGTTGCACAACACATAGGAAACATCCATAATCGATCGCAACTCAATTGGAGTAGTTTATGATCGATACGAACTCACTATTGATCAATCAAGAATTGATCCCAAATGACTCCAGATCGATCATGTGGGCCCATCTGGACTTGAGAAGGAGTATTCCGAGATTTAAGGCAGATATTTCCAGCTCCACACCTATAAATAGCACCTCCATTGCAACTAAAAGGGGGTCTTTTCTCTTGGCTCCTCTTTATCTTCTTCTCTTTTGGCTAGACTCTGCCATTTTTGGCGATTGATATTGATATTCAAAGGATTGTAACTTTAATCACAATATAAAGGAAATAAAAGGATTAATTCAATGTGGACGTAGGCCGGAGACAGCCGAACCATTATAAATTCCTTGTGTTCTTTACTCTCTTGCTCATTTTACATTTTCTATTTCTTCATTTTTACTCTCTACATCATCTGGATATGTGACTGAATATTGAGGATTTGTGTGTATACACTGTGCTTTCGTTACTTTTGGGGTTTGTGACCATTTTTGGCGCAAACACTTATGAGCTTTCATTGAGAACTCTAGCACCCATTACTTTGGAAAAGGATTGGATCTGAAGCTATGGTTAGGAAATCAGCTAGAAGGACATTACCAGAAAGGAACCATTAAGAGGGAAGTCTAGAGGCTTCCTCCGGAGTTGAAGCAGATCAGGCATCCATCTACATCACAAGGGATGAGATGCAGACTATGATGGATTCCATGCATGAACGGTTGCTGAAAAGGCATGAGGAGATGATGCAGAATCTTCTCAGACAGTTTGGACAGGCAGGAGCAGCAGGAGCTACCGGAGCACAGATCCACAGAGCTGGATCACAAGGACTCAATAGACAATTAGATGGAGTGGTCCAACAGGGGGCAGCCTCCAATCAGCAAACAACTACCAATTTGGATAGATCTAGACTCAGAGGCACAATCTCATGTAATGCTGGACCTATCACGGAGACAGCACAACATGAAGAGTATGTGCCAGATTTACCTCGCGGACTTGGGGGGCAAGTTGAAGGTAATCGGGGACTGCCCCTAAATGACAATGACAGATTGGCAGTGATCGGCAAACAAACCATGCATGGAGGATTGACGAATATGGATCTAGAGGATGTGAATAGAAGCCCTTTCACCCCCAACATCAGAAACGCAAGGAACCCACCAGACTTCAAGCCACCCACATTGGATATGTACAACGGAAAGTCGGATCCAACCACACATATGATGAGATACATTCGGCACATGGAAGTCTTGGGGGGCATCCAATTAGGTAATGGCAAGATGTTTTCCGTTATATCTAACTGACTTGGCTGCACTTTGGTTCAAGCAGCTGGATAATGCATCTATAAGGACATGGACCGAGCTTGTTGAACGGTTCATGAGGCAATTTAGAGTCCACATGACAAGACCCAAAAATGTTATGACATTAGCTGCACTAAAGCAGAGGACCAGAGAGTCCTTGAGAGATTTTCTGACCAGATTTAATGTAGCAGCGACATTGGTGGATCGGCCAGATCCATCCATTGTATTGATGGCGGCTATATCAGGAATAGCTGACAACACGGAATTCAAGGATTTATTAGCATGGGATCCAACACAGAACCTCGAGGAATTTTACCACGAGGTGGACAGGTTCTTGTCGTAAGAAGATGCGTGGGCCGAAAAGCAAGATGAGGGACCGTCTGGAGGAGGGTCCAAGGCAAACAATGGAAAGAGAAAAGCTGTTGATAGCTCCGATGTATCGAGACAACCTAAGAGGGAACCGAGATTCTCCTCATACACTGAACTGACTCAAACTCCTGAACGAATATACTTGGAAACCCGAGGACAGGTTCCATACCGCAAGCCGATGAGGCTAGAGCCCACTGATAGTGAAAGGAGATCGGGAAGATATTGTGTGTTTCATGAGTTAAGTGGGCACAATACAAATGATTGCAAGCATCTAAAAGATGCAATTGAAGATCATGTCCGGAATGGTCGGCTATCACAGTACGTAAGAGCATGGAGAGTAGAGGCAGAATAGGCACAACCCCCGCCTGCACCATAAGAAAACAAGATTAACCCTGGATCGGGGTCACACCTCATCATCAGTTGAACGTGTTGATAAGGTGCAGGTTCAGGACTTGAACCTTGACAACATAACAGGTTTTTTCATTATGCTTCTCCAATAGGCTAAGTCACTTACACATGTATGGGATTACGAACAGTCCCTAGGCATGCTCTGAGATGACGACAAACCATCACGCCCTGAAAGGCACACACATTGCAATGTTTGGACCTTTGGTTTCTTTATTTTCTGTGGACATTCTGAACTCTATTTATTTATTAGATTGAAGTATTTGATTGTGAACCCACTCGAACGTGGAATCTGATAATGATAATCCTAAAATCTCACCCTGAGAGGAGAGATTGAATAATGTAAGCAAGCCCCCTCGTCAGAAACAACGAGTGGATTGGGCCTATCTAAAGCGATGAATGACACTCGATCTTGAACGATCACATTCCGCTTAGAACAAGCATTCGATCTCGAATGATCACTATCCGCCATAAATGGTACTCGATCTCGAATGATCATACTCTGCTTTGAACAGCATTTGATTGCGAACGATCATCATCTGCTTTGAACAATCCTCGATCTCGAACGATCATTTTACGTCTTGAACGACATCCGATCTCGAACGATCATATTGTGCTTCGAACAACATTTAATCTTGAACAATTACACCATGCCTTGAACGATGCGTGATCTTGTACGATCTCACCTCGTCTTGGACGATACTCAACCATGCATGGCCCTCATCCGTCGTGGACGACTATCGATCGCGAATGACCACCGCTTATCTTGTAATAAAAAATCTGCCTTGAACGGCCTCATTTTTAACTAACGGTCTTGAACGACCATGAATGATGATCTTGAGAATCAATGAATTGAATTGCAGGTTGCAGGTTTACAACCATTCAAAACACGCCTTCATACCGCAAGGCATGTTTTGGGGGAAATGTTATCCCACTTTTTGGTCAAAGCCAGGATATCAACAAAAGGATAGATATCATGATTGGAGATTGATTGGAAACAAGGATATAATCGATACCGTCAAAATTGGACCAAGCTCCAATCAAGGTGGGATCGATCAGGAATGATAATCAAGGCCCGGTGAGGCTATACTTCGAATTTTGGGTCAATCGGAGTTCATATGCTCAAGTTATGGATGGATCAATATTCGTGAAAAATGGTTTCATATCGATACTTTCATATCGATCATTGTGGCATTTGGTTTAGATCGATCGATGTTCGTATCGATACATCTCATATCGATACATTTCGTATCGATCGGTTAACTCCGGGATGGATAACGCGCTTTACATTTGGTTCAGATCGATCGATATTCGTATCGATACATCTCGTATCGATACAATTCGTATCGATCAGGCTGTTCTAGGAACGATACAGGTTGAGGGATGTGGATTGTTGTTTTCATATCGATACATGCGTATCGATCGGATGGATACGACAAAGTATGTTGAAGACCCGACACGGATTTGACTACGACTCGAGGAAAATGGTCTCGATCGATACACTTCGTATCAATCAAAGCTAGGATCGATACAAGGAATAAAGCAACCGATGGATACGGAGGCAACTGCACTGCAAAGTATTTCGTATCAATCATTCGTATCGATCGATATGAAATAAGCAGTCAAGGAATGGAGCGCAAAACATGGATCACAACACAAGACTCGGATCAATACGAGAATTAAGGAGCGCATTGTCTATGGATACGAAATGATGGATACGAATCTATGGATATGAAATCATCAGCCTACACTTGCAAACTCGATCTTGGATCGATCATATCTCACAATCTACAACACCAAATGCAATGAGATTTTCACAGCAAGTTGCACAACACATAGGGAACATCCATGATCGATCGCAGCTCAATTGGAGCAGTTTATGATCGATACGAACTCACTATGGATCGATCAAGGATCGATCCCAAATGACTCTAGATCGATCATGCGGGCCCATCTGGACTTGAGAAGGAGTATTCCGAGATTCAAGGCAGATATTTCTAGCTCCACACCTATAAATAACACCTCCATTGCAACTAAAAGGGGGTCTTTTCTCTTAGCTCCTCTTTATCATCTTCTCTTTTGGCTAGACTCTGCCATTTTTGGCTATTGATATTCAAAGGATTGTAACTGTAATCATAGTATAAAGGAAATAAAAGGATCAAGTCAAAGTGGACGTAGGCCAGAGATAGCCGAACCACTATAAATATTTTTTGTTCTTTACTCTCTTGCTCATTTTACATTTGCTATTTCTTCATTTTTACTCTCTACATCATCTGGATCTGAGATCTGCGACTGGATATTGAGGATTTGTGTGTAAACACTGGTGCTTTTGTTACATTCGGGGTTTGTGACCATTTTTAGCGCAAACATACACCATGTATAATAATTCTTAATATCATCAAAAATCACTTCAACGAAGCCCAAAAGATTATGAAGGAGAGCTTCATGAAGAACAATAGAGATAACAAGGCCTTTCGGAAGAGTCGAAGGGATGATTCTATGAGTATTAAATGAACTATGTGCTGCCGATGTGGCCGAAAAGAGTCAAAACTATCCCTTCAGTTCAGTTGAACCCTTTTGCAATAGTTGGCTCCACATACATTAAAAGGATTTCACAAGAGACAACTACTTCAGCGAAAGCTACCTTCTGCAAGTATTGAAGAAGCCCAGTGCTTCCGAAGGAGTCAACTACAATGCCTTCCGTAACCAACCAAGTAAGTACTTCCGAAGCAGTTGACCCTTCCACAGGAGTCAACACCACTTGCCATACCATCCTCAATGAATGCTTCTACAACCATCAGAATGAAAGCATTCAAAAGCATCATCACCTTTCGCAAGTATTGGTTATGTACCTTCCACACACGTTGGGACATCCTTTCATGCTTATCCAACACCTCTACAACAGTATAAGAGTCGCTCCATAACCTTCTGATGAAGTCGAAAGCATCGAAGTCCTATTCGAAAGCAACATTAGAGAGGCGCTCTAGATTCAATAGCGTTGTCAGGTCATGAAGGCATCCTTTCAACTAAGTCGAAAGGACTGATGCGAAGGGGGCCCAACCTGCGCCTATAAATAAGAACCTAGGGGTAACATTCATTGCTTCCATGCTTGCACTTTTCTTGAGCTTGTAAACCCTAATTTCTAAGTCAAATTGGGGACTTCACTTTATATTAATACCTAAGCCCATGTAATCATAAAAATAATCAATAAAGTGAATGCATGGCATTCTTGAATGCATGAATTTTATTCGTTGCTTACATATGATTTCGTTTATGGAACACTCACATCAATGACTTTCTAAGGGGTTCCTTTCGAAGGGGTAGGACCCTTTCGACTCAGTTAAAACCCTTTTGGTTCCCATTAGGTTACGACCTTAGATTACTCCAACCAGTTCAAAAGGGGTTTCGAGGGGGTCATTCGCTCCTCTTACCTTGATTTTGGGTGTTCGAAAAATATCTTGTTAACATTTTATGTGCTAGAAGGAGGGTTCGAACCTCTGGCTTCATTTAATTACCAATACCACCTTTCTCCACCTCAAGCTATTCTACACCTTCCTTTGGTCACTACGATGAACCACGAATGGAAAAGATCACAGTAAGTGTCCTCAAAACCACGAGTAGCAAGGTCAACTCGTCAAATCAGCAATGACTCCCGAAGTTGTCAAGAGCAAGTGCTTAGGATAGATGCACTAAGGATTGTAAATGAGGAAAAGCAAGCAGATTTATACGATCCTGGTAATTGGAGCATCAACCCATTTCATGTTGTGCCTACACCCATCTTAGCTTTAGGGGAAACAAGATCTAAAGGTGATAATTTGTTTGTTCAAATAAAGAAGGTGATTGATTCTACGCTAAAGGAACTATATTTAAAAATGGGATGATGGTCGATTACTACACATTTTCTCAGAAATGGCATAGAGTAACAAGTGGACCGATACCTCCATATGAGCTTCGAAAGATTCTAAAAAGGAAATTGGTCATCAAGGGTGAACCTCTTAAAATCAAGCAATAAAAGATCTCAAAATCAACCTCAAAAGACAGGATTCAAATCAAGACTCCCTAAAGAATGCAACTTGACTACATCAATCGAGAACATCTATTTACTAACAAAAGAAGAACTCAATTACTAGCCATCTAAAAAGAAAGAGCCCAAGTACAAAAGAAACATGGGAGGACCTTACTGTCATTATCATGTGATGAATGGACACGAAACAAATCAATGCAGAGCTCTTGAAGTGATGGTCCTCAACTTTTTCAGATAAGGAAAGTTCAATAGATTTGTAAAGCAATCCTAGATAAATTCAATAAAGACCCATTCAAATAAAAAAATCTATGTGGTTGGGAGTAAGATTCTCCTTAAGATTGGAAACTACCTTAAATGGTCATAAGCCTTTGTCCGCGCCAAGATGGTCAGGTCAAAGCACCTCCTGGAGGGAGGTTGGAGTAATCCTTTATCTACGCCATGTTATGGCCAGGTTAAAGTATCTGCAAGCCCTTGATCGCGCCACGCTATTGCGAGATCAAGGCATCCCCGGAGGGGCGATGGAGTAAGCCCTTGAACATGCCACACTATAGCCAGTTGAAGAAACCGACCAGCCTTCTGTCTCGTCTATAAGGACTGGCTGGAGCACTTTCTAGAGAGAGGACGGAGTAAGCCCTTGATCCTGCCACACCATGGCCTGGTCAAGCCACCGGAAAATCCTTCAATCCCGCCTATAAGGCCTGGCATGAGCTCCTCTCGAAGGGTCGGGTAAGTCCTTGGGTCCTGCTTGTGGATAAGCTAACCAAGCGCACCGGACAACAACAAACTAAGACGTCCTAGCCCAAGTAGTGCCATACAAAGCATTAACAATATACGAAGCCTAAAGGATGGCGCATATCGAAAGAATCAGGTACCTGCAACCAGAGAGGTAACATAAAGAAAAAGATTCGAACAATGAAAGTCCAAAGTGTGGTGCAGAACAAAAGGCTCAGATGAGAATTTCCGAACTTCCATTGTTCGAATAAAGATTTCTAAACTTTCCTTCTTATTGCTAGGAACAGATTTCTAATCTTCTATTATTTTCGAATGATAATTCCTGGATGATATTCATTATTAGATATGAATTTATGGCCTTCGGCTAATTTCCAAAAGATGACTTCTGGATTTCACTTATCAATACCCGAACCTAGGTTTCGTTTCTTCTATTGTGAATTCATGGTCTTCCACTGTATCCAAAAGAGGATTTTTGGACTTCACTTATCAATACCTAAATCTAGGTTTCAAGTCTTCTACTATTGATTTCTAGACTTCAATCATTAATGGCTGAATATGGGTTTTGGGGCTTCTGTTATTAGGATCTCTGGTCTTCAACTAACTTCCAGATGATAATTTATGGATCTCTCTTACTAATACCCGAATTTGGGTCTTGGTTCTTCTACTATTAACTTCTGGACTACACTTATCAATACTCGAGTCTGGGTTTTAGAATTTCCATTATTTCGAGATAAGAATTTCTAGACTCCTATTATTTTACCTTAAATGAGGATTCCTGGTCTTCTATGACTACTTTCCGGATGATGCTCTCTGGGCTTTTATTATTACCAGAGGATTGTTCTTAGTCTTCTATCAGTTATTTCCAGAAGAGGGCTTCTAAACTTCTATTATTAATGCTAGATTTGGATTTCTGTCCCTCTATTATTAATTCCATAATTCGATTTCTAGTCTTCTATTAATATAACCAGAGTCGAATTTCTGGTCTTCTCTCACCATTACCAAAGTTGGATCTCAGGAATTCTATTATTGTCAGATAAGAATTTCCAATCTTTAATCATTCCCAACTGTGGATTTCTCATCACTTATTATCTTCAGATAAGGATCTATTAGTTTCCATTATTCCTAGATTTAGATTTCTGGAACTCTATTATCAGGAATTCTAATACTATCTCCAATAATAAGGATAAACTACTGAACATATTCTTACATAAATCTCAAATTAATGATAAGAAATGTTGTCTACTTTGTACTTTGTAGGATAATAAGATTGATAAGGAAGACCAAATGATTCAACAAATACAAAAAACTGTAGCCAAAGTTATCAAGAAGCATATTCAGAAGCAACAGTACAAGTATCAATAAGGGCTACAAGCCAGGTGATATTTACATAATCTACCAAATTATTTACAAAGTATATTGTACAATACATTAAGATATTGGTACCATATGGTCAAAAACAAGTGTGTGCCTCAAAGGTCCTACGCAATCTTCTCAAGATTCTTAGAAGTTAAGGGATCAACAATGCGGTGTATTACCACACAAAGAGTTTCTTTAAGTTTCTTTTCTTTCATTCTAATCTCATTAGCATTATCGATAGACTCGATACGAGTCTTCAAAGCACAATTGAAAGTGTCGTTTGCCCCTCTAATGGTCTTGTTCTGTCTTTCCAATTCAGCAATATGTTTTTGAAGAAGATATCTTTCATATTCATGTTTTTGAATTTTGGCTGCGTACTCATTGATATGTTGTGAATATCTTTCTTTTTGTTGATTGTCGAAATACTTCATCATTTCAAATTTGAATTTTCTACACCATTCAGCCACCACTTTTTCATCCAAACCCGAAAGAGGGTTTGCTGTAGCGGGAATTTTTGAATTTCTTAGGAACAAGACCTTGTTGATTTCCCGACAGTTGGGGTGATTGTAGAAATCGGTAAATTATTATTCGGAATATCACCTCCCATGATAAATTCCAAAGATTTACACTGTGCTTGACTATCCTTCAGTTTTATTTCAAAATCAATTACCTGTTGGTAAAGCTTGGACATCTCATGATCGAAGTCGATCAATGGATTTGATTTAATTTGAAGTTTCAATTGAGAAACCATCTCATCTTCCTTCTTAATCCGCTTCAAGACTAGTAATTTGATCATTAAGGCCTCTGGTGATCGCCTTTTGAAGCAAAAATTCCCTACGCCATTCCACCTCTTGAGTATTGCTTTAGAGTTTGGTAGATAAAGGATCTTTAGATAAGTTGCTCTTTTCAAGATCCACAATCAATCTATCTCTAAGACTAGTGAAACGAGATAAAGGATTCAACGAAAGTGACATAGTCGCTAACTGTATTTCCTATTCAAACAAATGAAAACAAAATCAATACCCAAATAACAAATTTCTTTTATTACAATAGTAGGGTTACAGCTCAAGAAGAAATATGACAGAGGGTACATCATCGTTGTTATAATTAAGTTCTCTCTTTGCCCTACCACACTTAAAGTTTAGAAACAGCATTTTTAGCTTTGTCTAAAGAGTTAGCCGAACGAGTAATCATTGATTCAAAAGTGGCATTAAATCCTTCTGGATTAACAATTGGAGGGCATTTGCTATAATCCCATTCTCCAACTAGGGGACTATCACGTCCACAAATTAATTTTTTATGGTATGTCCGTATTTTCTTATGAAGCTTTTCCTTTTCCTTACATAGTAAATCAAAGTGAAGTCGGGGATGTTGCATGTAAAGCTTTTGTAGATCTCTAAGAAAGCAATATCTGGCCAATCTTTAGGATTTCTAGAGCAAGGACTTCTCTAAGTAATCTCTTTTTAACTTGACAAATTTTCCTAAGTAATCCCTAGTAACAGGTGCTTGAGAGATGTTTACTCTGTAGTAACGTAATAAAATAAAACTAAGGACAAAAAGACTCACAAAGTAAGATACATATATCAATATAATTACATGATTACAAATTTTCTTCTGGTTCATACAAGATTGATCTTTTAAATATATCAAAAATGAACTTATCCTTATAATATTTGAGTTTCTCTTGAGGCAATGTGTAAAGAATTGAGTAGACCCATGGTAAGTTCCAGCAAGCACCTTAGTGGGGATCAGACTCGTGTTTGTCTAAGTATCTCTTATGTAGGTATCAAAGTAGGCCCCCACTGAAATCACCCGAGTATGAGTAATCCACGGTTGGATCTGCAATAAGCTTTATACAAAAATTCTACCAAGATTCTCTGTCTTCGATTAACATCCAAAAGAGTGTCATCAATTCCTTATTTTCCTCCAAAAGCTTGTCATAACGAAGACATGCTCCTTTCAGTCATGGGGCTGCTTCCTTGTCTTTGAAAGACACTAACACCACATCACTTTTATGAAGCTTATAATACTTATCAGATAGTGCACTGTGTTCTTTTAACTATTTATCTAACTCCCTATATAGGCCATTTATTTCCGCCTGTTTCTTTTCAAGCTTTGTCTTTTAAAGGTGTATGGTTTTCTTCCTTACCTAAAATGGTAAGATATTAGCTAGGGTTATCTTAAAAATGAGAGCCATTTTGATAAAAAATTCCATACCTGAGAAACCAGAATCGAGGTCTGTAAAGTTTGCTTTATTTTTTTCTACGACACAAAAATTAGCATCTTTTCTTTGGGGATCAGAAGAGCCAAGGAATTCGATCTGATCTGCTTCATGGATAATATGATTTGGGTTAACTTTTCTTGATCCATCTTCAATATCTGAAGCCCTATAAGTGTCACCGCCATCCCTCCAGAAGTATCATCGTGGTTGCCCTCATTGTCACGGCACCCTGACCTTTTCCATCATCATTACGGTTATCATCGTCATTATCATCGTTGTTGTCATCTTTATCAATGATGGATTCATCACCCTCTTTTTTTTCTCCTCATCCGAGTCAGAATCCTCTTCCACAGGAGGAGCCTCAAAAGATAGGAGCTAGGGGGCATTAATTTCTTCCCTGTCAGGAACCTCAATCCCTTACTCCATTTTCTTAATCTTAGTCATAAATCTATTGATTAGCATAGGGTCAAGGGAAGGGAAACTTAAATCTGGGCACTTTTCTATGTTATCAGAATAGGCTATCATGAGCGCATCCTCATAAGAATTTACAATAATGTCATTAAAAAAAGTGCGCAGAAACCGAGATACTTTTTGCTTAGCCTTAGAAATAGTGTTGATAGCTTTGGATAAAAATCTTTTTTCTTCTCTAACCTCTTTTTAAGAGAAGTGCACTCCTTCTTAAGTGAAACATGTCTAGCATTAATTCTGGCCTTTTCATTCTCGGACTCTTTCAAAGCCATTTTCAGAGCCAAAACTTCATCAGCTAAAATCTGTTTAGCCTTTCTCTCATCAGAAATTGTAGATTCTGCCTAAGCAAGAGAAGTACTCAACCTTTCCTATTCCCTCACTACGTTATCTTTGGTAGTAGTCAGGGTAGTGATCTGATTGTTTAATGTCGAGACTTCTTCCTTAAGCTTTAATGTTTCAGCAAAGGACTTAGAACATCTTCCTGAAGAGAGTACCATCTTTTGGTGATCAAATAGGAGAAGTAAGACATGAGTCAGGATTCAGTATAAAAAATAATAATAAGAAAATCAGGCAGTATAGAATATACCATAAGTTGTTGTTCGATAAGAGATTGACAATGACTCGATGAATCCGGTACAGAGGTGGGTGGCTGAACAATAGAAAATGAAAGAGAGTGCATAATCGATTGCACAATATTCTCAAATTCTGTAGGAGGCACTAGTGACCAGGGTCTTGAGGGATTTAAATCTTGGAAAGGAGTTGAAGTGCCTAGATCCTTCTGTATTTAATCAATAATGCTGGGAGAATCAGATACAACAATATGAGATATAAAGCCATCCTTCGATGTAACTATTTTAGTTTGATCGATAGTTATAGAAGGTAAGTCATCCATAGAAGAAGTGGGATTAGGACCCTCTAAAGCCTTGTCAGCACCAACAAATTCATCCTCTTTTGGGTAAGGGAAGACTGGATATCAGTAGTCTTGGCTTTCTTAGGAGCAGAGCCTACGGCAGTCACTCCACTTAATTTCCTTTTGCAATCATTCTAAACCTAGCAATAGCTTGTGTCAGAGCCAGAGCATCAGATTCCAAAGACTGAGGGGGTGGATCATTTGTAATTAGTTCAGCTGGAGGAGCGGCTGTTGAAACCACAAGGCATAGATTAGCAAAACAATTTAAGGAATAACATGGCGGCAAGTTATGTAATATACACTTAAGTTTACCAGGTAGATCTGGACAAATTAGAGACAATGATGAAATTTTTTCAAGAACTCCCAAAGCTAAAAAGCGTTTGTCTTTCGAAGTATGTTGAACGAGAGGAAGTTGTCCTAGAATTTTTTGGCCATCTTGAATGAGGGAATGATTCTGAAGGTTGCTTGGAGTTTGCAACGTAAGTCTATTCCCAAAATGGTTTGAAGCAGCAATCACCAACTTTACGATCCTCTCGCCTTCATCGTTAAGATCCTTAGTAGCAGGACCTAATAAGAAAACACTATTCAGTAAAAGAAAACAAGTTAATGGAAATAATGGCAATGGTGTATTTACGGGGAGAAGAAAAGGTTCCACTAATGTTTGAAAAAATTTGACATAGAAGAACGGTGTTTCCCAATCCTTAAATCTGTTTATTCCCCCTGAAACCAACTTTTTAAGGGGATTAGTTTGGAAAATCTGGCTATTCAACTTACTGAGTTTGACAAGGCATGCCAAATGGTTAAGTACTTCAACACTCAAAGGAGGAATTCCCGATTTTAGGGCCATGAGCTTGAAAGAGACAAGGTATGTGTATACATTGGGTGATAGCTGGATAGAAGTAATGTCGAGATGACTTAAGAATCTCGATAAGAACTCTGGAAATGGGATGAAACCCCCATGCCAAACATGAATGGAGGTATAAGCAAAGTATCCCTCTTGAAGATTTTGGATAGTGTCGTTATCACTGGGAGGGATAGCTTCAACCCCTGTAATCCCAAACTCTTTTAGCATAGCATCCACCTCATCCTGAGAAGTTGTGAGAGAGTGCTCTAAAACTGCCTTGACCTTTTTTGGAGAAGATTCTAATTCCAAAACAATATCCTTGTTAGATTACTTATAGGTTCTGTTGATACCCATGATCCTGTAAGGTGATATAATTTCATCAAATTTATGATTTACTCAACTGCTAGTACCTTTCGAAGGTGTTGGAAGCCAATTACAACGACACAAATACCTACTGTAGCGCTTGGTTCCATGCCTTTGAAAGGGTCAAAACTAATTGGAGACTGCTATCTCAAGGCACATCACGACCTACAGGCAACATCGACGAGACCCGGGAAGGCAACCGGGAGTCTGAGGATCTATAGTACCTACAGCATCCTGGACTTCATATTCGTCATTTTTGAAAGTTGGGGTAAGGTATCTCTTTTTTACAATAGGAAAAAATAAGCAGAAAAGATTTGACTCGGCACAACCTAATGATACATCTAATACCAATAATCTGTGCCTAGAATACATTGCTATATCTCTGCAAAAGCTATACAGGCAACAATATGGCGCTTCCTTTCATTACTTTGAGCATTCGACAGTGTCAGAACCATTATCAACATCACCCATTTTATGGCATATATTCACATAAACTTACCCTTCGACAACGTCAATGCCCACATATTTTACTCTATTTAAAAATATACATTGTCGAAACGCCATACTCCCATTAAGTCTAAATACTCGAAACAAAGTAACGTTGACACTAACGAAAGGACATTGAGATGTTTCGATAATGTTTGTGTTGGTAAAGTGATAATAGCTACATTCCTATTGATTATTGTGGGTTTTGAATAAGTTGAAAAGGCATAATAGTGTTTTGAAAGTGTCAACACTAAATTGAGATAATGCAAACGGCTGTGCTTATCTCAGTTTCGGGTTTCGACTAAGTCGAAAGGTTAATTAATGGTTTCGGCAATGACAGAAAGTATATTTTTCTTAATTTAATTAATAGTAAGGGTCGTTAATTTTTCACTCTTAATATCCTCAAGATAAATTAGAATTGGACATAATGGGTTTTGATTTTGAATCTGCATCCAACAGTGGCAAATAACCCAAATTAGGCAAATTAATGTTCGAACCCGAATTGATGCCATTGATTAATCAAAATCAGCATGAATATTGAGTTTAGAAATCATCTTACATGGTCGACAAACTTGAACCATTTTCAAAATTCAAAATAGTAACACAGAATTAAACCCCAGAAATTTGAAGTCAAAATTGAACATGAAAAATTAATTTCTAATACATAACAATGGATACTCACCTTAGATTTGAACTTTTGTCTCCTAAAATCGAGAATTTAATGGAAGAATGAAAAATTTGATTCTTGCTCTAGAATTTTGATTGCAGGTAAATGAAAAGGAAGAAGAGGGAACGTAATTTATAAGCAAGGCGGATAAAAGGACAACCATTCGATCAGGTCCAAATAAATGGCCAAGATTCACTTAGGAATACCAAAAGGCGAGAAAGCTTTATGCCGAAATAATGGCAAGTGTCGAAATGGTTGACTTGGAAAGTCAAGAGCATCCCGTCGCTAGGGAGGCAAATGTTATCATCGAAAATCACTTCAACCCTATCGAAGCCCAAAAGATTACGAAGGAGAGCTTCATGAAGTATGGTAGAGATAGCAAGGCCTTTCGAAAGAGTGGAAGGGATGCTGCCGCAAGTATTAAATGAACTATAGGCTGATGAAGGGGTAGAAAAAAGTTAAAACTATCCCTCCACTTCAATTGAACCCTTCCACAATAGTTGGTTCCCCATACATCAAAAGGATTTCGCAAGAGACAACTACTTCAGTGAAAGCTACCTTCCGCAAGTATTGAAGGAGTCCAATGCTTCCGAATGAGTCAACAAGAATGCCTTCCGTAACCAACCAAATAAGTACTTTCGAAGTAGTTGATCCTTCCGCAGGAGTCAACACCACTTGTCATACCATCCTCAATGATTGCTTCCGCAACCATTAGAATAAAAGCATTCGAAAGCATCATCACCTTTCGCAAGTATTGGTTATGTACCTTCCGCACATGCTGGGACATCCTTTCTTGCTTATCCAACACATCTACAACAGTATAAGAGTCGCTCCTATACCTTTCGATGGAGTCGAAGGCATCCAAGTCTTATTCGAAAGCAACATTAGAGAGGCGCTCTAGATTTAAATGCAATGGAAGGTCATGAACGCATCCTTTTGACTAAGTCGAAAGGACTAATGCGAAGGGGTTCCAACTTGCGCTTATAAATAAGACCCTATGGGTGCTATTTTAGGAGACGAGAATTCATTGCTTCCATGCTTGTACTTTTCTTGAGCTTGTAAACCCTAATTTCTAAGTTGAATTGGGAATTTCACTTCATATTAATACCTAAGCCCTTGTAATCATAAAAATTATCAATAAAGTAAATACGTGGAATTTTTAAATGCATGAATTTTTATTCGTTGCTTACATATGATTTTGTTTATGGAACACGCACATCAATGCCTTTTGAAGGGGTGCCTTTCGAAGGAGTAGGATCCTTTCAACTCAGTAAAAACACTTTTGGTTCCCATTAGATTATGAACTTAGATTACTCCAACTAGTTTGAAAGGGGTTTCGAGGTGGTCATTCACTCCTCTAACCTTACTCTGGGGTATTGACAAGATTTCTTATTAAAAATTCCTATTGCCAATACATAATGAATCCATCTTACATGTTACATTTTAAACATTTTAATATGATATCTTTGCATATCGTTTGGAACAACCCCAACACCTTTTATACTTGATATAAAAGATATAATTTACAAACCAATATCGAGTATTAAACAACTAGACTATTACTGATTTTAACATATGTACCGCTTTAATAATCAGTAGTATGTTGTTATGATTTATGAAATATCTATGTACCCTAAATATTCTTTCTTATAGACACATGCTTCCTCTACATTTTGACTGAAAATCAAACTATTCGATATTTCTGCCAAAATACTTACCCAATTTTGATGCTTATAGAATGATAGTTTCGTATCATTTCTTGGATCATATCTGAAAAACCCATAACCTCAATATCGCTCCCATTGACTTCGAAAAACTTTGGTTCCAATGTGCAAATGGCCTATACTAGTTCATTATTTAGATTTTTTCATTTTAACATATATGTACCGAAACACAAAGTCATAACAAGAGATAATTTTATGAGTAAAATCTGAATCATATTGAGCACATTGAATGACGAATCTGTTAGAGTTTGTCTTAGGAGTACTGAGTAAATGTATAGAGCCATAGGTGGAAATGTATCGGGTTGAACAACACGGATACTCGAAGAAGCAAAGCATATATGGGATTCAAAGTCACTTAGGAAAGGTAGCCTATGTTAGAGGTATTATTTAATTAAGGTGATGTTGGGTTGGTTTTAGCATTTACCCAAAAATGATTAATGATTTTGCTTGAGGATAGTTTGATCATATCGAGCGGAAGTAAGTTATTATTCATGGCACTCCAATGATTTAACAATTGTGTAGGTGAAAGAAGAATATGTATGTAAGGGGGACGAAACAACATAATGAGAGAAAGCACTTGTATTTTGTTATATATGTATGTACGTATACGTAACTACAACAAAAATACCCTATTACAACGCCCTTTTTACAACGGGCATTTGCTGCCCGTTGTAGTAGATGCCCTATACAACACCCTTTTTACAACGGGCATTTGCTGCCCGTTGTAATAGAAGGCTATTACAACGGTCCATTCAGGACCGTTGTAATAGATGCCCTATACAACTCCCTTTTTACAACGGCCAATGACTGCCCGTTGTAATAGAATGCTATTACAACGGTCCTTTCATGTCCGTTGTAATAGATGTCAACAATAAATGAATAATAATAAATATTTAATTATTAAATATTAATTTATAAATGATATTCACTATTAAACAGCAGTAGGTAATAATCAATAATAAAACTTTTATAATAAATGGTAATTAACTAAATAATAATAATTGAAAGTAAAAATTAATATTAAATAATAATAATGATTTATTAAAATTAATTTATAATAATTACCAATTAATAAAAAAACTAATAGCAAATAATAATTAAATATATAATACTTAAAAAATAATTGGTAACCTGTATATAGTAATTAAATTTTAATAATTTATATTCAATTACAACTAAGAAGTAATATAGTAATAATTAATAATAATTAAGACATACTGTTAAATATTTTAATAAAAATTAATTTTCAAGAAATTCATGTCATATTTAATATAAATTTCGCTTATTATATCTAACTTATAATATATATTTTACAAATTTCGACGAAAATTTAATAATTAATAATTAACATTTAATAATTAATATTCAATTATAAATAAGCAGTAATAAGTAATAATTAGTTATTAATATATAAAAATTAATACATAGTAATTTGAAATTAATAATTACTTTTAAATGATTAATAATTAATAATTAATAATTACGATTATTATTTAATATTTAATAATTAACATGTAATATTTAAGAATCAAGAATTTACCTTTTAGCATTTAATATTTAATTATAATTAATGTTTCAAATAAAAATTAAATTTTTTTAAAATAAATTTAAAAATATTCGCAGAATTAATTTTTTGAAAAGGATTTTTCTAAAATTCAAAAATATAAGTTTATGGTAATATTTATTACTGTTCTTATTTTGGTTAGCAGGCCACTTTTGCTCCCTTGCCTTCCAAAATTTTCATTTCCCGCTTTCCCCTTTTTATTAACCCTAGATCTCAATTTCCATCCCTAAACAAGGGGCTGAACATTTATCACAAGAAGTTACCGTTCTTTTTCATCCCTAATCTCGTTCCTTTCCCCTCTATCTCCTTTTCAAATTTATAATCAAAATCATTCTCAACCTGAGGAGAGATCAAAATCAAAACTCTAGAGTCATGAAGAAATAAATTAGGCGGAGGGCTTCTTCAAAATTGCAGAATTAGTTTCCCTTCCTTCCCCTTATAGGGTTCGAAACCAGGAATCAAAAGCAAATAAAGATAAAACTTGTATAATAAGGGGAATCGATTCACGTTTTCAGGGACAAATCGAAATCGATTTGTTCGATTGCGGAAAACCAAATCGCGAGCTTCGTTTTGCGAGGTGTACGTGGGTCGAGCGACAGATATGAGAGGCTCGAAGTCGTGACTTCGCGACGAGGAGTTTGAGCACAAGCGATTGAAGATAGCGACTAAAGGGCGCGAGACGATGGAGGTTGGAACCGCGATTCTGGGCGGCGACTCGCGTGACAGCAGCAGATCGAAGGGGGGGGGGGTCGTCGTCGAGCTGAAGTGGATTGAGAGGGGTTGTGTGGGCAACCGGTGTTGGCGATCGATTTGGAGAAGGTTTTTGCAGTGAAGGTAAAATTTCTGTTTTTAATTTAAATGTAATAAGTATATTTACAAACAGAGAAGAGAAAAAGTATATATATAACATTAAGTTTATAAAACAGTTGATTTATATATGCATATATATAGTAAAGAAAATTACTATTGTTATTACAGAAAAAGGAAA
Organism: Allium fistulosum; assembly: GCA_030737815.1. Taxonomy (NCBI): domain Eukaryota; kingdom Viridiplantae; phylum Streptophyta; class Magnoliopsida; order Asparagales; family Amaryllidaceae; genus Allium; species Allium fistulosum. Next base: position 74,212,538 of record CM060908.1, on the reverse strand, counting down.
CAAATTTTTACACACACATATTTTAATATATATATGGGAAAATAGAAATTATTTTATATGGATAAAGTTTGGGTAAAATAATAATAGGAATTTTAAATTGTTATAGAGTTTATATAATATAATTTTGATTTTTAAAATGTAAATTAACTACATATGTATTAAATTTCAAATCAAAGTAAGATTAAAGCCATCAAAACCTGGAAGCTATTTGAAATTAAATTACATAATGTCTTTTTTTAAAAATAAAAATAAATATGATTTGAATGGGACAAATATATTGGAGTAAGGAACAATGTGGGCATATTATTTGTAATGAAATCACAGTTGGATGATGGAGCATTGAAAAATTCCATGTGCTTGTATTTACTGCTTAAGTTATATGTGTAGGTCTTTTTAGTTGGAATCATGTTTAAAATATTAATTGTTATTTTTAACTGTTTTTATGCCTATTTGCTTGCACATTCATTTTTACAATATATGCATGAAACACTTGAAAACTAATCCGAACCCAAATGTAAACTAGTTCGTTTAGGAGTTTAAAATTAAATAACGAATTTGAACATATTTTCTAATGGGTACTCAACGGGGCATTGAGAGCCATGTTTGTGCAATCTTAAGTGAATATCAAATATAAAGTTTTTGGAGTCTTCTTCACCTATAAACGATGTCATATTGCATTACTTTCTACAGAAGTATTGCTGTGGTAATTTGTCCATCTTTTTAATAGAAAGTCTATTGAATATATAGGTGCTTCTTTTCTTTTTGTGATCGGCGTATGATCATTTCCTTAGTGAATAACATGTTATGTAAACCAAAGGCAAGAATAAGGTTGCTTAAAACTAGTCATGTTTTTTTGCATACGTATACTTTGCCTTCAAGAGTAATGAATTCATACAACCTACCTAAACAGAGATATATTCTTACAATGTATTAATGAAGCTTCTTTATAACCAAAGGCAAAAGGATGAACTGGTATTTGTTCCCAGTTTGGTTTAATAGCGGACACGATGACTACATTGTGCTGATGTTTTTGAAGCCTGATATGGTTGATAAATAATCAAATAATAAATACAATCTGAATTGATTTTTGGATAACTATTAGCATTGATTTGTTTTTTTATACCAAATTTGACATTTCTCACTGAATTGCTTTGCTGTATTTGGTCACTATTCTAGCTGAGCTTTTATGGTTCCACTTTTTAAGGAAATTTTTTTTATGCACACAGATTACAAACATAATCTTCGTATTATCATTCAATACACTCACATACATACCAAAGGTTAGTTAAAGAATCAATGCTTTCATTAATTTAATTGTACTCTAAATGTTAATACGGATAAAAACATTTCGATGTATACATAAAAATATCTGAAGCACATTGATACCAAATCAACAACGGATCATGTGCTGCTTAGAGGGGTTGCTTTAAGCAAAGCAATTAATTAAAAATAAATATCCATTGACAAATTAGTTTTTGTTATTAATTACCTTTTATTTACAGTTATATAGTTGAAATGAATAGGTTGTTTATTTACACTTCAAAGCGTATTTTCTTCTGTCTATGTTTTGCTCAAACTTATCTCATTCGTTATTTGTTGAGAGGAAAACAAATGCATGAGTCTGTCCATTCCTATATCCCCTTGACTGTAATCAGTAATATTTATTGCATATAAATAATCAATTTGAATTTTCTAATAGGAAGCTTCTGTGCTAAATAATGATTTGTTTTAATCACAAATCTCAAACCATTAATCCTTTTTTTGACAATTTACATTCGTTAGAAAGTCGTGTCATTAGAGAATAATTATAATTTGAAGTATAGCATAAAATTTTGAATTTTATTAAGGTTAAAACGTGAATTAATGAAGAAAATCTTCGCTGTTCGACAAGGCTAAACTATTCAAATCAGCGCTAACTTCATTTAATCATCACGTTCAATCGATTTATTAGAATTCGACGATCTTGCACTTTTTGAAAAGTTAAGAACCTAAGCAACGACTTTTGCCTTTAAGTGTTTTTCAAAATTTCATCATTTTCTAGCCTAAATATGCATATTTGTTAAGTGGGCCTGTGTATATATATTAATAACTGCTCTACATATCATTAGAAATTTGCCAGTGATTTTTTAATGGTAACTTCACCTGATCATGATTATCATATTCACTAAAGTCATTTTTTTTTCTTGCAGTCACACCGCGATAGCAACAATACGCAGCAGGTTCAAGATCAGCAAGAACGAGTTATTGTGGATGGTTTGATGAAAAAAAAGTGCAGGCTACTGAGTTGGGAGAAGAACGTAGTTGCAGAGGGGACAATAGCAAGCACTGATCCTGATGCGTCGGTACATTTTGTAAAGCTTGGAGCAGACGCTTGGAAAGTATGGGTGGATGTAGCGGTGGAACCAGAAGCTTTTTTATTTAGGCCAAATTCAGAGATGTCCACTATTAAAGAGGCCGTTGGATTAACCGTCGCGTGGCACAAAGACTTTATATCCTTAGTCTAGTATGATTGTACTTAGAACTTGATATTTATAGTCGACTGTTATGTATTAATGCTTGATGAATTTGGGAGGTAAACTTATCTGACTTTTTGGAGTGTTGGAATTTTATGACTATCTTTTAGTCTTTTCGCATGTGATTTTGGTTGTTTGTGCGTAATATTTATTACTGTTAAATTATTCATTATTTGTATGGATGTGCTACCTATACGTTGCTGTAATTTTTTTTTAATTTGCATTTTTTCTGCAACGGTCAAAGCGCGTTGTATTAAAGTCTATAACAACGGTCGAAAACCGTTGTCAAAATGTTTTTTACAACGGTCAGGGAATGTTGTAAAACATGCTATCCATCTTGTATGATAGTATTTTGCAACGGGCAAAGAAGCTTGTATTACAGTCTATTACAACGGTCGGCGACCGTTGTAAAAAAGTTTACTACAACGGTCTTTACAACATTAACTGCCCGTTGTAAAATATGGGTGACCTATTACAACATCGCCTATTACAACAGTCCGCTGCCCGTTGTGGAACACATATTACAACGGGCATTGCCCATTGTAAAAAACTTGTTTTGTTGTAGTATATGTATATGTATATGTATATGTATATGTATATGTATATGTATATGTATATGTATATGTATATGTATATGTCCACCACTATATCATGGGTTTCCACTTTGTAGGTTTTAGTAGTCTTTCATGATGTATGAATATAGGGAGTCCATGGGATATAAACCCAAATGTGGAAACGATGAACTTTAAAGCTGGGGTACCACAAAGAGGACTCGATGATTGAAGGAGGATCAGTGTATATCATGCAGTATTTGACCCATCCAGGAGGGGATGGTTCAAGGCGTTCCACTAGCAGGAGTCATTGTTTTTCATCATTTGGAAATCTTAAATATGTGATATAGTTTCATTTTGACTCAAATTCGTCGCTAGCCTTATGTAATTTTATCAAAAACTATTTAGTCCATCTAGTACCATCAATTAATTTAGTAATATTAGTTTATAAAATTTGTTAGTAATTTGGAATTGTTTGTTTAAGTTGCAAGTAAATTCGATATACAAATTAATTTAAATTTTCATGTTTATTTTATTCACACAAATTGAATTGAACTTTTGGATTATTTTTATTTATTACTATATAAAGAAATAATACTATTAACAAATTCATGTTAGACTTTCAATATTATTTTCATATTTAAAATAATGTATAACGAGTTCAATTTAATGGTATTTATTTCATATTTAAGATTATTAGTTTTTCAACCATTTGACAGTAGATTATTGTAATTTGTTAATAAATCAAATAGAAGGACATTCTTCAATTTTAAGAAACCAAACATAGAGTTTCCTTATAGTTCAATGATGTTTGAATTGTTGATTTCAAAGAATGGGCATTAGTGACGCGTAAGGATTATCATCGCTCCTTATATCAATTTATTATTTTTACTTTTAGTAAAACGGGGCATTGGCATAGTGTAAGATGTAGTGATTTTAAGTATCCTAAATACCTCCTTTTGTTTTAATAAAATTAGCATGTGTAGGAACTAGGAAGTAGGAATTGCCAATGCTTCTCCAATGCCTTATATTTTTTCTTTATAAAAGAGACATCAGCATGTGTAAGGAATCCTTATGTCTTCTCGATGTTTTGCATTCTTTTTTTTTAGGAAAATGGAAAAGAAAATTTCGTTGGAAAATTATAGAGAATTCATACTCTTTGTCAATGCTTTCTCAAGAAAATAACAAGGAATTCATTATTCTAATTTTTTTAACTATTCATGTTGATGGCACGTATGAATTCTGACATAGTCATTATGCAACGTTGATACCATAGATATGAAGTAGGTAAAAGCCGTAGCAATTTCGCGAATTAAAATGCTAACTTACATAAAGTGTATTGTTATAAGAACCCAAAAAATCTATTCTGGCTCCAATACCATCACCATACAAACTCTGCTTACATGGCTACTAATAGCATACATTATTTTGTTTTATCAAATAGACACTCAAGCACTATTTAGTTGTCTGTCACCGTAGGATGGTGAACAATAATTGAAAATCAAAGACACAGGGCTATTTATCTACATCCAGTAGTGAACGACCATTAACAATCAAAGACACATGATTGTTTAGGGCCGAATGAAATAACTAAATTTGGTATTAAGTAGCATATAAAAATTGATATCAATCAAAAATTTCTTAGTAACCAGAAACATTTTATTGGATGCCAATAACAACACTCTAGACGAATCATCTTTGTAAATGGTGTTGTAAATTAATTAATAGTTATTTAATTTCCAAAGTCACATAAATTAATATTTATTACTCTCCAAATCTTTTGAAATTCTATATTAATATAATTTCCCATTATGTGGTCTTGTTAATTAATAGGGGCGCATGATAAATATTTGATACAAGAAAAGAGTCACATGTCCCTATTTTTGATGTTGTTATACAAAAAGTCCCTGTAGAAATGAATATGTAAATTCGGTCCCTATTTTTCAAAAATAAAAAAACGCAAAGTGTCTTGCACTTTTCTAATTTTGAAATATTATTTGAAATTTTCGAAATTTTCGAAAATTTTGAAAAACGCAAGTTAACTTGCACTTTCTATCAGAAAAGCGCAAGCTAGTTTGCGCTTTTTAATTTTGAATTTTTTTTTGAAAATTTTAAAACTTTTAAAATTTTTGAAAAGCGCAAGGTAACTTGCGCTTTCTATCAGGAAAGCGCAAGCTAGTTTGCGCTTTCTGATTTTGAAAATTTTGAAATTTTAAAAAGCGCAAGGTAACTTGCGTTTTCTGATTTAGAAAAAACAGGGACTTAATTTACATACTTATTTCTACAGGGACTTTTATTGTAACACCATCAGAAATAGGGACCTTTCGTGCAAAGCCCCTATTTGATAATGTATTTTGAGCAAAATTTGGATTCACGTGATGGTTAGTGAAACAAAGATTGACTCGTAACGTCTTTGAGTCATCAATGAATTAGATTAAAGAAAGACCCATAACGCCTTTGAGTCATCAATGCATAAGATTTCTTCTCTCTTCCACTATATAAACAGAGATATCTTCACCATTGAGATATACTTATGACACAGTTTATTTTAGCAAGGGAGAACGTTTCCAAAATTATGAAAACACCATTCCTACCCGTTTCTCAAAAGGAAGAAGAGCAACATTCCAATACTTCAAATCAGTTGCCAGTAGGGAGAAAGGCTGACGACTCATTTGATTATTTAACTATTAGTGCATGAAGATAAAATCCTTTTTCTTAGTTTTCGTTATGTAAATACAACTAGCATGTGGTATCAGAACGAGGTTCTAACAATCTCATGCTATCCATAAAAGAATAATTTCGCCATGAATCTGAAAGCGGTAAAATATTTTCAGCCAATTTTCCTTTGGCTGTTAATAGTTTTTTGCCCATCCAAGTTTGATTAAGCCCTCAAAATCTTGATTTTCTCATATAAGGAAATAATGTTAAGGCTCATAAATTTTAATAGAAAACTGATATTAAGGTTCCATAAAAGGTTTTGAATTTATGGCATAATTCTCTTTCATTATCCAGTGAAATCTAAATTTTTGGTAAAATTCAGGCATTTTGTGTTCAAAATATATATATGTCCATGCAATTTGTTAATGGATGTATGTAGTTGAAAATATGTTGATTACATATAAATTATTTATATTAATGTTTAACTAAATATATTAAGTAATATAATGTAAGAAATTATCATTACAATTTAAGTCAAAGGCCAAATAAAGGTTGCAACTACATGAGTAGATAATATACTTACATTAATGATAGTCTATATTTGTTGTGATTTGAGTTTAAGTGCAACAAATGTTGATATCCAAATTAAACAAACATTAGAAATATTATAAACCCAAATAGTTGATATTAACTCTATTAGTCATGGAATTTAATTTTTAGGCGACAAAAAAGTTTCCAAACTTATTGAGCTATGACAAATAAATAAAGGGCAAATTTCTTTAGAATCCAAATATTATATGATGATTAACAAAGATTCTATAGCATTTGCATTCATTAAGAAATTTAACCAATTATGAATTAATCAACAATTCATTACCGATCCTTGCTATTATAGTTGTGTAAAAAATTTAATTTTGTGAACATAGTTGAAAATTTCCAGTTCCCCTCAACCTGTTATCACAAGCTCAATCCTATGCCAAATTTGATGGCATAAACTTTTCTTAATTGAACGAGCATATATTGTATAGCTTGGAATTTCTTGACCTAGACATGTCTATCATGAGTGACGAACCCGTTGTTGTTCATGATACAAGCAGCAAGGATGAGATAGCTGTTCATGATGCATGGTCACGATCGAATAGACTGAAACTTATGTTTATGCATATGTGTGTAGCACCTAACATTAAGACATCCCTGCCTAAAACAACAAATGTGAAAGAGTTTCTGAACAACATCAAAGATAACTTCTGTTCTGCTGATAAATCCCTTGTTGGGAAACTGATGGCAGATTTGACCACAATGAGGTTTGATGGCCCTGGAAATTGAGAGGTAATTAAACATACGTCCTTTGGGTTCAAAGAAAACATAATACAGCTTTAAGTTTAATTTATGTATGTTTCAACGACATCTATAGATTTAAGTTTCATAATGAATATCAAAGGAAACTCATGGTATATTAAAGGAAACTGATGCTAGATATGGTACATTAAGTTTCATTTGTGTATACTTAAATGACATCTAAAGATTTAAATGAAATCATGTACCATATCTAGCATCAGATTTAAGATTTTATTGTTAGATATGGTACAATAATTTTCATAATACCATTACATCCTTTAGGTTCAAAGAAAACATCGTTGACTGGTGCATATACCTAAAGATTGGTGGGAGTAAATTTATATTTTTAGTACTATATGTTGATGACTTGCTTATCACCAGCAATGATATTCATTTACTATCTGAATCAGAGAAACACCTTTCTAAAAACTTTGAGATGAAAGGTTTAGGCAAGGCTTCCTTTATGATCAGGGTAGAAATATTTTGAGATAGATTATGAGGAATGTTGGGATTGTCTCAGAAAACTTATATCACTAAGATTTTAGAAAGGTTCAGGATGCACAATTGTAATTCAGTTAATGTTCCACTTAAAAATGAGGATAAATTCAGTTTAAATCAATGCCTTAAAGTGATTTGGAAAAGGAGCAAATGGAAACTTTGCCTTACACTTCGCTCGTAGGGAGCTTGGTGTACGCACAAGTATGTACTGGACCGGAAATATTTTGAGATAGATTATGAGGAATGTTGGGATTGTCTCAGAAAACTTATATCACTAAGATTTTAGAAAGGTTCAGGATGCACAATTGTAATTCAGTTAATGTTCCACTTAAAAATGAGGATAAATTCAGTTTAAATCAATGCCTTAAAGTGATTTGGAAAAGGAGCAAATGGAAACATTGCCTTACACTTCGCTCGTAGGGAGCTTGGTGTACGCACAAGGAAACAAGAGCAGATCCACTGCCATGGTACAACCTTGGCACTTGAGTACAACATCTTTACAAATTCCAGAACCAGTTAGTCTCTCTCCATTGGCCACCATTACTTCAAATAGTTTGGTCTCATCAACCTTCAACTTCAGTTTTCTAGCAAGCTTGTCATTGATAAAGCTATGGGTAGATCCAGAGTCAATCAAAATCTGAACAGTTTTCCCTTGAATACTGCCTTCTACCTTGATGGTGGATAAGGCAGGAATCCCACATAAAGCTTGTAAAGTTATGGCTAAGGTTTCCTCAACTTGTACTTCAGATTCAATCATAGATACTTCACTATCAGTGGAATCTTCCCCATTCAGTAACGGCATCATGCCTTCCAATACATAAACCTGAGGATTTTTACATTTATGATCTCTGGACCATTTCTCTTTACAACCATAGCACAAATTCTGCCTCCTCATTTCAATGATCTGACTAGGGGTAAGTCCTCTACTTTTTGCCAGGGATTCAATCTGGGTATCTTTGGAGCTATTAGCAGGGTTATATTGGGAATAAGAAGTTAATTCTTGGGATGATCTTGATAAGGGTAGCTGGGTAGTTTTGGAATTAGTAGTTAAAGGCCCAGTTGAAGGGTACTTAATTTTCTTGGTTTGGAGGCATTTGCTTTCAAACATTTTTGCTAAGGCCACTGCTTCTCTAAAATCCACTGGTCTGGAAGTGAGAACATCATACCGTATTTCTTCCTTTAATCCACCAATAAACCTATCAAGTAAATATCTTGGAGGTAGAGTTTCCACTACGGCTTGTAATTGCTCGAACTTTCTCAAATAAGCCCTTATAGTTGTATGTTGCTTGAGTTTAGACAAGGTTTCAAATGGTCTCTCTATTTCTTCAGAGTTAAACCTGACCATTATCTCATCCTTGAAGACTGTCCATGCTTCATTGTTATCTACTGTGTTTACATACCAATGGTACCATTGCAAGGCCTCCTTCTTCAAGGCAAAAGAACAAATTTCGACCCACTGATATTCTTCAGTATGATGAAATTTGAAATATTGTTCTACTTGCCTTAGCCAATCAGCTACTCCTTCTTCTCCAAAATAGGTAGGAAAATCAAGTTTAATGATAGGGTATGGCAAGTGATTATGGTAATCGTGGTTCAGGTTTCTGGGTGGATGAGGAATTAGGGGTTCTTGAGGATACCTTGGAGGAGTATTAAAGAAGGGAACATTTCGGGGTGGGGCTATAGGTGTTCGGTGAGGTGGTGTGTAATTTCGAGGTGGTGGTGGTTGTGTTGGATGAGGAGGATAAGGCTGAAAGGTTGTCGGAGGTGGGGCTACAAGAGGTGGTTGATAAGGGTTCCTGTGATTACGATACTCAGTAACAAAGGTGGTTAGCATGTTATGTACCCCTTCGAATTTAGTATGCAAATCTTTGGTGGATTGATCGAACTTCTTATCCAAATTCTGGACTGTAAACTCCAAATTTCTAGCAGTGATTTCTAAATTTCTTAAGGCATAAGTAGTACAATTATTGATTTCATCTTGCCGCAGCCATGGGTTGTCTGGATTCGAATTTAGGGTGGAATCTGGATTTAGGGTTTGTTCTTGATCGGTCGTTGGATTGAGGTTAAACTCCGACGCCTGCTCTGATACCAAATTGGTAGGCCCAAATTGATCTAGATTCTTGGCCATGGTGTTTGTAAAGAAGATCTGAAATGGAGATGATAAGTTTTGTGAAGAAGAGGATGATTTGGGTGTGTGCACGTGCACAGATTACTTTTGTACACAATTTACTCAATGAAAAATTGACAGAGGTTGGTAAAATCAAGAGCTCGCAACAATTTTTGTGGTGACTCGAAGGAAGTATAGGAAAATTCAAGGTTTTACTCGAAGTGGAGGATGAAGTTCTGGGAAGAAGATACCAGATTTGTGGTAACAGTTTTCAATGTACAAAAATGAACTTGTGATGCAAGAAAGGAAACGAGTATTATCTTGGAAAGAAGAAAATATCAAGAACTGGAAATGATAATTGACAAGAATATCAAAGGAAGGCATTCACAATTGCAACTTGAACGGAATTCAAAAAAATGATGGCTGATAATAACAAGAACTGAAATGAAATTAACATGAAAGATGAATGCAGATTAAAGAACACAAATGCAACATTCAAGAATTTAAAGCTGAATCAAGAACAATGAACTAAAATGATAAATGCATACAAACTGAATAAGAGAACAGAGTTAACTTGAAAGTAAGGCTACCAAAGATTAAACTATGTACCAGAATACAAGAAAAGGGAAAAGAATTAAAGGAATTACAAACTGAAAATGAAGAATAGAGATCTACGATACAGTAACAAGATGAAAAGGAATTTTATTGCTTTCAATTTCTTCATAATCAATTACAAAACACACTCCAGTATTTATAGACCAGTACAACTCATTTGCACTCAGCCCAATAACAACCCAATTACAGATACATCAACTTGTACACTGATACACTAGAGCAATTATATTTATAGACCAGTACACACATTCCTCTTCTGCCAACTCCTTTACAAGCCCACTACTTCGGATGATCTTCAGCTAATTCCAGAGAACAATACCCAGTCGAAACCATTTCTTCTTCCCCAATCCACTCACAGCAGCTTCCGTGCTCTTTAATCATGGCGAGCAGATTATGGTTGTTACAACTCCCCTGTGCTTTAAGAACAGACCTTGTCCCAAGGTCTAGGGTAGGAAACTTTTGGATTATTGGCCAGTAATCCTCCCACGTAGCCTCTTCCTCGGGTCTGTCTTTCCACTTAATTAGAATCTGCACCACGGCATCATTATTTCGAGGGACCATCCTTCGATCAAGTATTTTCTCTGGTTGTTCAACCAACTCTTCGGTGAAGCTCGGAATACTATCTTGGACCACCACAGAATCTCCTAACTTCTTTTTCAATTGGGAAACATGGAACACATTATGAATTCGAGTGTTATCAGGAAATTGAAGTCTATAAGCTACAGAACCTATCTTCTCTATGATCTTGTAAGGACCATAAAACTTGGGTGAAAGTTTATGGGTTCTATAATGTCTGGCCGTAATTTGTTTGTAAGGTTGCAACTTAAGATATACCCAGTCTCCAACTTCAAATTGTCGATCAGTTCTCCTCATATCTGCATACTTTTCATCCTATCCTGAGCCACCTTCAGACTATCCTTGAGGAACTGAATGATAATATCCCGAGTAAACAACTCTTCTTCTACCTGCTCAACCTTAGCAGTATTGGGTACATAAGAAAGTAAGGTAGGGGGATCAATGCCATACACAACCTTGTAAGGAGTGGTTTTGGTAGGAGTCTTCCAAGTAGTGTGGTACTAATATTCAGCTAATGGCAGCCATCTAGACCACTCATCGGGCTTATGACACACATAACATCGTAGATAGCCTTCTAAAACTTTATTTACTACCTCAGTTTGACCATCATTTTGGGGATGGTAGGCCGAACTGAGTTTAAGTGAGCTGCCTTGAAGTTTAAAAAGCTCTTGCCAGAAAAGACTTGTGAAAATAGTATCTCTATCACTCACAATTGTTTTAGGCAACCCATGTAATTTAAAGACACCCTGGAAGAAAACCAAGGCTACATCCTTTGCTGTATATGGATGCTGAAGGGGAAAGAAGTGAGCATATTTACTAAGTCTATCAACTACTACGAAGATGACAGTATATTTGTGGCTTTTAGGTAGACAGGTAATGAAGTCCATGGAAATATCAGACCAAATTTTGTCAGGTATGGGAAGGGGTTGTAGTAAACCTGGTACCAAGATGTTCTCATGCTTGTTTCTCTGACATTCTTCACAAGACTTGACAACCTCTTCAACACTAGTCTTTAATTTCTTCCAATAAAAAACCTGTCTCAATCTATGCAGAGTTGCCTTGACCCCTGAATGGCCTCCTAAAGGAGAGGAGTGGTATTCCTTAACAAGAAATTGTGTCAATTGTTTTAAGTGATGATCAACCAAAATTTTTTCCTTTCTGAATACCAAGCCATCAACAGCTTTATATTTACTTTCTGGTAACCCCCTTGCTTGCACTCTTGCTAACAGTTGTGTGTACCATGAAGAATTATGCAAAGCTTCCTTGAGTTTCTGTAGCCAAGGAGTCTGCACTATGGATATAGCTTGGACCAGTACTTCATTTGTTTCAGATTCACTTCTCCTTGACAAGGCATCAGCTACCCTATTTTCTTGCCCACTTTTATATTCCACCTTATAGTCAAAAGCATGGAGTTTAGCCAGCCATTTTCCTTGCACCCCAGTGTGTATCTGTTGTGTTAGCAAGTGCTTCAAACTTTGATGATCAGTCTTTATTACAAATTGTCTACCCATCAAGTATTGTGACCACTTTCTCGTAGCAGTGATGATAGCAAGGAGCTCCTTCTCATAAGTAGATAGTGCTAGATTTCGTCCATGAAGAGCTTTACTTAAGTAGGCTATAGGCTTTTTGTTTTGAAGGAGGACTGCTCCTACCCCTTGCCCACTGGCATCACATTCTAAAATGAAAGGTTGTGTGAAATCTGGCATGGCTAATATTGGTGGTGAAATCAAACATTGTTTTAGCTGCTCAAAAGCTTCTTTTGCTTCATCACTCCATTTGAAAGCCTCTTTTTTCAACATTGAAGTTAAAGGCTTAGCAATTATACCATAGTTTTTTATGAATTTGCGGTAGTACCCTGTAAGGCCTAAGAACCCTCTCAAAGCCTTCAAGCTTTGAGGAAGTGGCCAGCTAAGGACAGCATGCACCTTGCTAGGATCAACTAAGAGACCTTCGACAGAAATGACATGACCAAGATAATCAATAGACTGCTTGGCAAACCTGCATTTGGAAAGCTTGATCACTAGAGCATTTTTCTGCAAAAGTTGAAAAGTTATTTCAAGATGTCTAACATGATCAGTCCATGATTGACTATACACAAGAATATCATCAAAGAACACTAAAATAAACTTTCTCAAATAGGATCTGAATATATCATTCATGAGAGATTGGAAGGTGGAAGGGGCATTTGCCAAACCAAAGGGCATCACTACAAATTCATAGTGACCATCATGGGTTCTAAAGGCAGTCTTGTGAATGTCTTCTTCAAGCATCCGGATTTGATGGTAACCAGATCTGAGATCCAACTTCAAATAGTACTGAGAACCATGTAACTCGTCAAAAAGCTCTTCAATTAAAGGAATAGGAAACTTGTCCTTAATGGTTTGTGCATTTAATCTCCTATAATCAATACACAGCCTCCATGTGCCATCCTTCTTCCTTACCATAACAACAGGTGATGAATAAGAACTATGGCTGGGCCTAATAATGCCAGAGTCTAACATGTCTTGAATTATATTTTCCAATTCATTTTTGACGTGATATGAGTGCCTGTAAGGTTTTAGACAGATAGGGTTAGAATTTGGTAATAGAGGTATTCTGTGATCATGGGGTCTGGTTGGGGGTAGATCAGGAGAAGAACTGGTGATTAGAGGGTAGTGTTTGAGGATGGCATCAATCTCTGGTGGGATAGGAACGGTATCTTGTTCTATCTGTATAGATTGACAACAAATCATCATAGTCACCTGGCCATGCACACATTCTTTACTTAGCTTTTTCTTATTAATGAATTTCAACTCATCCTGTCTCAAACCTTGCCACACATAAGGCTTTTCATTGTAAACAAATTTAACTTGCAGTTGATCCAAATTAAGTGTTATTTCTCCCAAGCTTTTCATCCACTGAGCTCCAAGCATAACTTGACATCCATCTAAAGGAAACAAGAGCAGATCCACTGCCATGGTACAACCTTGGCACTTGAGTACAACATCTTTACAAATTCCAGAACCAGTTAGTCTCTCTCCATTGGCCACCATTACTTCAAATAGTTTGGTCTCATCAACCTTCAACTTCAGTTTTCTAGCAAGCTTGTCATTGATAAAGCTATGGGTAGATCCAGAGTCAATCAAAATCTGAACAGTTTTCCCTTGAATACTGCCTTCAACCTTGATGGTGGATAAGGCAGGAATCCCACATAAAGCTTGTAAAGTTATGGCTAAGGTTTCCTCAACTTGTACTTCAGATTCAATCATAGATACTTCACTATCAGTGGAATCTTCCCCATTCAGTAACGGCATCATGCCTTCCAATACATAAACCTGAGGATTTTTACATTTATGATCTCGGGACCATTTCTCTTTACAACCATAGCACAAATTCTGCCTCCTCATTTCAATGATCTGACTAGGGGTAAGTCCTCTACTTTTTGCCAGGGATTCAATCTGGGTATCTTTGGAGCTATTAGCAGGGTTATATTGGGAATAAGAAGTTAATTCTTGGGATGATCTTGATAAGGGTAGCTGGGTAGTTTGGGAATTAGTAGTTAAAGGCCCGGTTGAAGGGTACTTAATTTTCTTGGTTTGGAGGCATTTGCTTTCAAACATTTTTGCTAAGGCCACTGCTTCTCTAAAATCCACTGGTCTGGAAGTGAGAACATCATACCGTATTTCTTCCTTTAATCCACCAATAAACCTATCAAGTAAATATCTTGGAGGTAGAGTTTCCACTACGGCTTGTAATTGCTCGAACTTGCTCAAATAAGCCCTTACAGTTGTATGTTGCTTGAGTTTAGACAAGGTTTCAAATGGTCTCTCTATTTCTTCAGAGTTAAACCTGACCATTATCTCATCCTTGAAGACTGTCCATGCTTCATTGTTATCTACTGTGTTTACATACCAATGGTACCATTGCAAGGCCTCCTTCTTCAAGGCAAAAGAACAAATTTCGACCCACTGATATTCTTCAGTATGATGAAATTTGAAATATTGTTCTACTTGCCTTAGCCAATCAGCTACTCCTTCTTCTCCAAAATAGGTAGGAAAATCAAGTTTAATGATAGGGTATGGCAAGTGATTATGGTAATCGTGGTTCAGGTTTCTGGGTGGATGAGGAATTAGGGGTTCTTGAGGATACCTTGGAGGAGTATTAAAGAAGGGAACATTTCGGGGTGGGGCTATAGGTTTTCGGTGAGGTGGTGTGTAATTTCGAGGTGGTGGTGGTTGTGTTGGATGAGGAGGATAAGGCTGAAAGGTTGTCGGAGGTGGGGCTACAGGAGGTGGTTGATAAGGGTTCCTGTGATTACGATACTCAGTAACAAAGGTGGTTAGCATGTTATGTACCCCTTCGAATTTAGTATGCAAATCTTTGGTGGATTGATCGAACTTCTTATCCAAATTCTGGACTGTAAACTCCAAATTTCTAGCAGTGATTTCTAAATTTCTTAAGGCATAAGTAGTACGATTATTGATTTCATCTTGCCGCAGCCATGGGTTGTCTGGATTCGAATTTAGGGTGGAATCTGGATTTAGGGTTTGTTCTTGATCGGTCGTTGGATTGAGGTTAAACTCCGACGCCTGCTCTGATACCAAATTGGTAGGCCCAAATTGATCTAGATTCTTGGCCATGGTGTTTGTAAAGAAGATCTGAAATGGAGATGATAAGTTTTGTGAAGAAGAGGATGATTTGGGTGTGTGCACGTGCACAGATTACTTCTGTACACAATTTACTCAATGAAAAATTGACAGAGGTTGGTAAAATCAAGAGCTCGCAACAATTTTTGTGGTGCCTCGAAGGAAGTATAGGAAAATTCAAGGTTTTACTCGAAGTGGAGGATGAAGTTCTGGGAAGAAGATACCAGATTTGTGGTAACAGTTTTCAATGTACAAAAATGAACTTGTGATGCAAGAAAGGAAACGAGTATTATCTTGGAAAGAAGAAAATATCAAGAACTGGAAATGATAATTGACAAGAATATCAAAGGAAGGCATTCACAATTGCAACTTGAACGGAATTCAAAAAAATGATGGCTGATAATAACAAGAACTGAAATGAAATTAACATGAAAGATGAATGCAGATTAAAGAACACAAATGCAACATTCAAGAATTTAAAGCTGAATCAAGAACAATGAACTAAAATGATAAATGCATACAAACTGAATAAGAGAACAGAGTTAACTTGAAAGTAAGGCTACCAAAGATTAAACTATGTACCAGAATACAAGAAAAGGGAAAAGAATTAAAGGAATTACAAACTGAAAATGAAGAATAGAGATCTACGATACAGTAACAAGATGAAAAGGAATTTTATTGCTTTCAATTTCTTCACAATCAATTACAAAACACACTCCAGTATTTATAGACCAGTACAACTCATTTGCACTCAGCCCAATAACAACCCAATTACAGATACATCAACTTGTACACTGATACACTCGAGCAATTATATTTATAGACCAGTACACACATTCCTCTTCTGCCAACTCCTTTACAAGCCCACTACTTCGGATGATCTTCAGCTAATTCCAGAGAACAATACCCAGTCGAAACCATTTCTTCTTCCCCAATCCACTCACAGCAGCTTCCGTGCTCTTTAATCATGGCGAGCAGATTATGGTTGTTACAGAAGAAGACCCCCATTCCAAAGCTTCAAATCGGCTGCTAGCATGGAGAAAGGTTAGTGATTCATTTGATTATTTATTTGTGATTGCATGAAGATAAAATCTTTTTTCTTATTTTTTCTTATGTAAATAAAACTAACAAATGGTTTCAAAAATGATGTAACTTGATGTCAACCACTCCCTTTATCCATCAACTTTCATTCTTAATGTGCAATATCATGTTTGTAATCGGTTAAAAAGAAATCTATTTTATTATATATATAAAAGAGAATACGAGATCATATATATTCTTGCTTCTCATTCATTCTTACCCTCAATCCTCTTTTCTGGTTAATTTGAGTGAAAAAAATTTCACTTACACCTCTAATAGTTACTTAGCATTCCAAGCTCCAAATTAAATTTCCATTAAATGGTAATAACCATATGAAACTTTCACTTTCTATTTTAGCTATTCAGAAATGTTCTACTAATTTTTTATTCTTATTTTCATTTTCTTACCTTCTTATCTAAAATAATTTTTTAAATCCTTAAATACGATCATATCGTATGTTTTTAACTTTGAATCCAAGTGAAAATTTATTTTTTTGATTATAATAATATAATTCCCACTTTCATGTTTTATGGCATGCTTTATGCTTTTGGGTATGTTATATTTTTTGTTTGATTTTACATTGGTTAATATGAATTAGAGTTGGCTTGGTATTGTCTCTAAAGAAAATTAATATATTAAATAAAATATTACTTAATCTCCAAGAAATGGTCTCTTTTATAGATCGTGGTTGGAAAAATCAAGTTAAGATATATCATTCTTTCAAAAAGTTACTCCAATCATTTTTCTTTAGTTGCAGATAAGAGATATTAATTTAATTTCCATGGTAAATCTAGTACACGAGTTTTGATCGATCTTTTAAGCTTTTTTATTGTAACTAGAATTTGATTCAGTTCATTAATAGTTCTGAAATTTACATTCATCTTAAATATTCATGATTTCATTGATATACTGCATTGTATTTCTATCTTTCTTTCAAAGTTACAGATATAAACATACCCCAAAAAATCTTGGTTGACTGGATCGATCAAACTCAATTTAAAGGTTTGAATTGTATTATATTATTTGTCTTTTCATTTAATACGATGTTGAATTTATTATTTTTATTCCAAATTCAGTTTTTATTTCTTTTATTTTCATTACAGTTTAGTTTAATCCACCGATTGTTCTTCACCTTTATCTTAAATTATTTATGGACATATACATATTTTTCAGTGATTGTGTTTCTACCTTACTTTCAATGTTACTATTTTTATGAAAACATTATTCAAAGACCTCCAAAAAACCTCTAATTCGAATGAGATCGATTGATAAGTTTATTTTTTCTCTCTGTCTTTTCATTTAAATCGATGTTGAATTTGTTGTTTAGTCCGATTCCACTGAGATCGATTAAAAAGATTGACTTTTATTTTTTTATTTTTCTTTTCATTTAATTGAATGTTGAATTTATTGTTTTTGTTTACTAATTTCTAATTTTTGCTTAGGGTTTTTTGCCTTAATTTATGTTCTCTTTGGATTTTTATTTTAGTTCATAAGATTACGAGTTTGTTTCCTTCATTTATATTGTAAAAGGTTACTTGACTTATAAATAATTGGACACCATAAAATCTTTTGTTGTTTCCAAAATCTATTATAGGTAAAGTAGAACTATTTTGCACTCTCAAAATTTATACAAAATCCTTTTTTTTCGTTGAGTAAGAATATGAATTTTATTTTCTACATTTGTTGTTTATGTTATAACTAGTTTATTATTACATAGACATCAAATAATCTTTAATTATGTATAATCTATTAGATGTAAGGTGGATCTTTATTTAATTCTTAATGATCTTATAGAGCAATGAGGAAATTATATGTTTTTTTCTACAAAGTTAGTTAGAAGTTACACTGGTCTAAAAAATATTCCAATTTATTATAGATAATAATAGATCGAAGAGATAAGAACAACGTTTATAAGTAAACTAATTTCAAATATACTGTTTCATATCAAGTGATATTACCATGAAACCGACAAAAAAAATAGTTATCAATTTCATTTAATTTGAATTTAAATTAATTAGGGAACTATTCACAATTAATTATCTTTTACTAAAATTTAATTTAGTGGGAAAATCAATTACATAAGTTCAAATAACTTTCGATTTTGTGATATATTAAGATTGCTTTTAATTTTACTTAATTATATATTTTATGCACCTTTATTTTATCATGTTGTGTAATCCATAATCATATTATTTGCACATTTTCTAATAAGCGGTTGGAATCGCCAAAGTTGTATAATGCGTAGTTGATGTTTGAGTTTCCATAACCATAAGAGATTTTGTTGGTAGGACATTAATATGTATAAAGGGATACAAGCCTAGAGTGGAAGCCCATTGATAGTATGATTTTTGGTGGTTGTGCACAAAGGTAAATTTCTAAACAAAAGTGATTTGATTAGTTTGTTGGTTGATGATTTTATTCTTCTCATTTGTTCCCATTATATCCAATTTTCTCAGAGAATTTATTATATTTGGTAATAAGGATATCCATGTTTAAAATAGTAATATCATAGTTTATCATCTTTTTTTTCCTTGTATGACTTTTAATGCCAATCCCTTTCCTTGTTTTCCGCCCCATCACTTCATCTGACCAAACCATTCTCCCTCCCACTCCTCTTTCTAACACCATCCTCCCTCTACATCAAGCTGCTATTTCTCAACCATCTATCCCTTAACCCCATTATCCACCTGAACCCTTCCCTCCTCTCACCCATATTCCTATTACCATCCTTCCTTCTTTTGTCGTTCCATCTTCTATGTTTGTAATGAGGAATACACAACAGAAAAAGTGATTATATCTGAAGCAAGAACGGGTCAGTATCATCACAACTTCTCAAGATACAAGAATATACCTCAACCATTGAATACATAGAAGAGTGATAACAGGCCACAACCTAATATGCTTATTTGCTTTATAAATACTTTGTACAGAGGCAAAAAGTATGTAAAAATAATATTCATCATCTCTGTAACACAAATATCATTTTACTGCTTGATTATTAAAGAAATCACATTATTCTTACAAACTTTTATATTGTATCAGAGCGCTTATACGCTTAATAGCAAAAGTGCCGTGCCATTGATTCCATCAGAGTATTTTTTCTTCTCCTGGAAATCAAGCTGCATTTTGAATCATCTGAGAATTGAAAACACTCATCATCATTATTTTTGCTGTATCAACAACTTACCTCTCAGATCAAGATAAATACCCATATTATAAGATCAATCCTTCAATTACTGTTGTGCCTCGCCAAGAAAGGATTGTCAGAGAAGAGTCGTCATTCAAGAAACCCTCTGGTTGCAACATCAGTACTTCTTGAATCCCACAATTCCTTTTATTTCTTGATTTCTATCAATCTCAATGGCAGAAGGAGATTTAGATAACTCTTCCACCTCCAATACTAGAATACACCACCCGATCAGAGACCAAATGATGCATAAGAATTGGTAACATCCATGATAAAACCACAAAGTCAGTTGATTACAATACGGTTGGAAGAAGAAAACTTCCTGCTTTGGAAGTTTCAAATCGAAACTCCAGTAAGAGCTTATGGTTTAGAGGAGTACATTCTTGGAATATTGATTACACCACCAAAATACACTACATACAAGGATGGAAAGTCAATTAGCAATCAAGAATTCATATCATTTCAGAGACAAAATAACCTTGTCAGTTCTTGGCTATTATCATATATCAGTACTAATTTTCTCCCTCAATTAACTGGCTGCAGATTATCACATGAAATATGGTCAAACATAGCACAAAATTTCAGCACTCAGGCTACAGCAAAGATAACGTATTACAAGAGGTAGTTACAAAATATCAAAAAAGAAAATTTATCGATGAGAGACTATCTACTCAAGGTTAAAACTATTTATGATTAATTACCATCAGCAGGGAATAAAGTTTCTGACACCGAGCAAGTTCTGTCAATATTGGGAGGATTAGATGACGAATATGAAGAAATAGTAGCTATTATCTAATCTAAAGAAACCATACCAACAATACAATATGTGTACTCTACACTACTTGCACATGAAGGCAGGATTGAACAAAAAAAACCACAAATAACAGACTTATCAGTCAACTTTGTCTCAAGTAATAAAAACAAGAATCATAAAAGAGGATATAATAGCAGAAATCAGCAAAATGTTAATCAAAGAGGTGGTCAGTCATTTAGGTTTAGAGGAAGAGTGCAACGACCCACCTTTTTGGACGGTTTAAATGGACGATAAACCACACACGTTAGACTCAAACATTCAAAAGGGAGGATTGTTATGGGGTAATAAGAAAAGCAGAGAAAGAAAGAAAACAAACACAGAATCTCATCGTGGAATGACAAAATATAATAATCAAATAAACAGTTCATAAAGCTGTTTTACAAATAACATTTGATTACACTTTTACAATACATATCAGAGTACATACAACAGTAATAAATAAATAATGCAGCGGAACAACATGATGCAGCGGAAATAATATAATAAATAATAACGGTACTAAATCTTCATCCTCGTCCTCTAGAAAAGCAGTCTTCGATACATTGAAAAGCTCAGACTGACCCGAGCGAATTGAAAAGATAAAACACTCGAGTCAGAACTAAATGATCTTATTTAAGTTAAATCAACAGTAAATAAATATGAGTGTAACGGCTTTAGAGATGTTTACGGGGTTTGACATCTCCTGTCCAGTGTCAATGTGAGCGCAATAACTTAAGAGATGTTCGAAATTTCCATCTCCTAAGGATCCATTAAACTATCTACATGCATAGTAGAATTCGCTATTATAATAGTGTCTACAATAAAGTAAAGTATTGAAATAGCATTAAGGCATTACCCATATCCCCCTTAACACATTTTATATATTCCTGTAGTCTATACAGTACCGTAAGCTTCACAAAACTGGTGGTTTACCCAGAGGGCACTCCATAGGTACGGTACAAAACAAACTCGTAGAATGCACAATAAGGCATGTGACAAGGCACACGAGGCAAGGCCCAGGGTAGGATACTACCGTTTTGCGGATCCGGACTAGTGGTAACGCATAGCAGCTACTACCGCCCACCTCAGAACACACTCCCATAATCAAAATCAAGGGGTGGCCACCAAATCAATCACAAAGTCATAATATGGTATCGAAGAAATGTGTCCGATCGGAGGTGCAACCTCACTTGGCGCGGCATGGCTCCTGTTTTAGCCAAATCAAGCTGACTCACGGGAGTTAGGGCTTTGTAAATACCTCATATAAAATCATTCGCCAGACCATCCTACTTCATTCTGAAATCTCCACCACGTACATAGATGTTAAAGAGGTTTTCGATACTGGCAGAGAGTATGACAATATCCGATCCCGGTCTCTTTAACAACCAGACGCTTATTTCACACCAGATGGTTGTTTTACATTTCCAAAACTAATTCATAATTGATATCAAAATATCATATTCAATTCAAACCATATCACATTCGAAATCATATTTACTTTCGAAATCATATTCACAAAATAGGTTAAATCCTCATTTCAGAATCATCATATTTACTCAAATGTGTCATTTTACTAGTAATTATTATTTCAAATCCCAACTTAGGTTATAACATCATTCAACCATATTTTCTTTTAAATCAAGGATTTAAATATAAACTGTAACGACCCCAAATTTTAATTATGTTTAAATTGATAATTAATTTAATTTTTGAATAAAAATTGTGAAGTAATGAGTAATTAATATTAGTTAAATTATGAATTAGTTTGGATATTTGAAAATAAATAATAAAATGTTGGATAATTAAACTTTAAAAGGAATTCAAATAAGTGTTGATGTTAAACAGATATTTCAAATAAATTTATATTTATTTAAAATATGAAATGAACATATAAATAATTCTAGAATTATATAAACTATAAAAAAATAAATATTGTAAAGTAAAATATAAACAAATTGTACTTACAAAATAAAGTATGAAAAATAAACATATATGTAGACATACAAGATAATAAATATTTATGTTGGACATTGAAATAGAAATGTATATAAGATAAATTATAAAATGTAAAGTGAGCACCTTAGATAAATTCAATCAACATGTTAACTATAAAATTTCACTTAGATATATAGGCAGTAAAACAAAGCAAAGAAATAATATATATTCAAATCTAGACACAACAAACAAAATATAGTATGAAGCTTCTCAAACAAGCCAGGAAAATTAATGCAAGATATTTAGTACACAAATATATATACTTATCAGCCACCAAACAAAATATCAACAAAACAAAAGAAGTACATATACAAATTTAAATGGAGGCTGTGAACAGGAAGGGAAGCATGCATTTATTTCCATCATCTCAGCCGAAATGAGATCATTTCATTTCAGTAAACAAAGATAAAAATCTTTAGTCAAAGCAAGCAAGAAAAATCTGACTTAAGAAAATGTTGTACCAGTTATAGCCTCCCCTGTGCAAAGTCTTTCTTCTTTATATATATCCATCTTCTTATTTCATTTCGTTCATTAAAACATAGTAAACCAGAAAAATAGAATTCAAAAACAAAAGTAATTTAAAGTCTTCGAACCTGGAAACATTTCAAAACCCGGAGATGAAGATCAAATCAATATCAAGCTAAGGTTAAGCAAAAAAAATTCATCAAGCAAAGTTTCAACTCAATATACAAGCAATAATTCAAAGTTTTCAGATTTAAAAACTAAAAGCACTGTCTCTGTTCAACAATTTTAGGCTTGAGTTCTCTGTCTTTGCTTTTACAAGGTGAGTAAACCTTCTTTTTAAACTAGATTTCTTTGTTTCTTTTACCTGTGAGCAAACTCTTAAAACCATATGTACTTTGATTTGTATGTGATCAGTGTTAGATGGTTGCTTGAGGAATATGTTAGCATGCCTGAATGAGTATATATGACTGCGGATACATATATGTCTGTTTACAGGCATATGTCTTTGTTTTTAAAGTCTCAGGTTTTAAACTCAATTCAAGAAAAATTCATATTTCTTCAACTAATAACATTTAGACCATGATGTTTGAATAAAAATTGTTTATAACACTCTAATCTAAGTTTTAAAAATAAATTCCAGGTATAAATATTTATGGGATATTATAAGGTGTAATATGACAGTGATACATTAACTCAAACCGAAATATTGATTTTTGAATTTTCAAGTTTGGATTGTATCCTTAAATTGGTGTTGGTAAATCATGATTTTTTATATAGATATTAGGATTTTTAAGTGAGTGAGTAACGTGAATTCACGAAAAAATCTAAAAATGCATATTTGTCAAATTCCTTCAATCAGCCAGATTAAATTCTTCGAATTTTGGTCAGATGATGGATTCAGCGTCAAGTATCATGGGAAAAATACTAGGCAAATTTCTCAAGGATCGTGGTGGATTGGCGCGATTGATTTAGGGTTTAAAACTCGTTTTTGGCCAGTGATGATTTTTGATTTTGTTCGTTGCCGTGGAGAGATCGAGCGTGACCGGACCTATTGGGATCGAAGCTCGAGTGGTTGACAATGCTCTGGGTGGAGTGGTGCAATTTATGGTGGTCGGGGTTGCGAGGATGGCGGCGTTCCAGGAGAAGGAGTTTCTGCTGTTTGGGTTTCAGTTTGCAATTTTTAGCTCGAATTTGATTTCGAGAGGATGGGTGAGTTCTGGCAATTGTAAATTGATGCGTGAAGCATCATCGACTTGCTCGGTGATGTGGTGTCACCTGGAGGCGATCAACGGCCACGTGCACATGCACGAGCACGTTATCACTTGGGTGTTAGGATTGATGGTAGTGAGCAACGCGAATTTGATTTCGAGTGGAATTCGTGTACGCAAATGTACTTCCTGTTGTTTTGGTTTAAAGACTTAAGTTTAACTTAAACTCTAACTGGAAAAAAAAAGAACAAGAAGGAAGAAGAAGAGTAAGTGGTGAGGACGAGAAGGTGACTCGGGGGAAGATGGAGGAAAAGTAACACTCGAGTAAAACTTGGTTATTTTTGAAAGGATTAAGCCAAATTAAATTTAAAGTAAATGTTGTAAATAAAATTTAGTACTAATGAAGTAATTAATATTTGACAAATTAAGCTAAGAAACTATTCTAAGTTCTAAATCATTTAAGTAAATACTTAACATCGTTTTAATCTTAATTTATATTTTAATTGAATGGTTAACTTAAAGAAAAGGGTTAAAGTTAATCAACATTAAAGCTTTTTATAATTGTAATAAATTGATTTCTCAAAGTTTAAAGAAGATTTTTTTAATGTTAATTAAGACAAATAATTATTATTAATTGCTTAAAAGGATAATTAAGAATGGATAATTAATTTTAAAAATTGTAATTAACTAAGTGACTAGAGATTAGTCAATTTGAAATTAAAGATTTGGTTAATTAAAAATTAAGTATTTAATTTATTTTTAATTAACAATTGTTAATTAAAGAAATTAACATTAATTAATTTATAATTTGTAGTCAATTAAGATAATTGATTAAGGAATAATTAATTAAAATTTAATTATTCATCATTAAGAATAGTTAATCATTGATTTAAATAAATCAATAAAAATAGTTATGTGATTAATTCTTTTAAATCACCTTCACCTTAAATGGAAAATGATTGACTATCATCAGATGTTGTGTACTGGATTGATATTTCTGTTTGTGATTATGATACTGTGTGATGTGAATTGCCTTATGTTGAAATGTGATTGTGATTTGTTTCTGTATATATGTGAAAACCCCTTTGCTTGTAAAACGGCATTTAAATTTCGATGCGACAGGGAGTCGGATCTCAGTTGGTTATCCGAAACCCACATCGAATCGTAATAATAAATCTTTGTGATTGATAAATTTACTTTATCTATGAATCTGTGAATGAAGATAAGCGTTATGGATTATACCGCTTATCCATATTGATTGAATCTGTGATGATTAATGCTATGCACTATTGTGTTAAAACCTGTGCACTATTGTGTTAAAACCGCTGGACCACACTCTTACACACACAAATATGGATTTCACGAGGAAATCGGTTAAGTCACAGATGATTTAAATTAAATATTTTTGAAATTGAAATTTTAATTTCAATTGATTTTGGAAATGAAATTGGGTTAAATGTTAAAGCTTTTGAAAAGGAGTTTTTAAGATAAAAATTATTTTGGATAACTTGGTAAAGTTTTTCAATTTAAATAATTCAATTTGAATTAGAATTCAAAATTTGGAATTGAATTCAATGATTTGAAAATATGGTCTAAAAAGATCATACCAATTATAAATATGTTTTATAGGGATTTTTTTAACCATTTAAAAGTATGGTTTTAGAAATTTAAGAAATTTAATCCAAGTTTTATACTTGAATGGTTTTAACTTATGTAAATTATAATTAGTTTTCCAGAATGGAAACTAATTGTTTCAAAGAATAAAAGCTTTCATATAAGAAATGAAATTCCAATTTAAGTTAAAGGAATTTCAAGTTTGAATTGGAAAAAATGGTTTTCCAAGTTATGAGTGAATTCTTTTTGGAAGCTATGAATTGAATCTGTTTATTTTTAACAGATTTAAAATGGTGATTTGTTTAAACCATTCGAAATGAAATTGTTTTGAAAGCTATAAGTTAAATCTTGATTTAAAGATTTAATGAGTTAATCCAATTGAAATGGAAATTGATTTGAAAATCTATGAATAGATCTTTGTGAAACTGGGTGAACTTTGTGAGATGAATCTTTTTGTAAAAGATTAAAATGGTGATTTGTTTAAACCATTCGAAAGGAAAGTTTTGGATAATAAGTTGTGACTTACTTGAAATCCCATTATCCATATGTTTTTAAGATATTACGCTCACTATTCGGTTTAGCCGGGAGAGGACTTTGTGTCATATAACACATTCCGAATAAGTGATACGTCGTATATGGATAGCAATTGAAGACCGGTGTTGAAGACTGGGTATTTGTGAAAACGATAGGATAACCTATCGATTGTCTCTGCACTGGGTATAGAGATTCCCTAAGTGATGGGAAGTTCGATCGGGATTGCGAATACCCGGATTGCAAGGGCTTCTTCGGAAGTGCCTTCAGTTCTGTTCGAATCCGGAACAGACTTGAATGGTTGTATGTCTGACATTACACTTTGAGATATAAAGCTAATTTCTTTCAAATACATTCCTGTTGGTGGCGGAGAATTTATTCTCTTAGCTTAACACCCTTCTCTGAGACGTACGAGCTCAGAGGTTATGTAATTGAAGGTTATCAGCGATATACTCCCAAATTGGTAATGTGGCATGCTGAGTGTTGCTGTGTGTTGATGGTCATTTGCTGATCATTTGTTGATTAAAGCATGGCTTTGTGAAAAAGCGTAGCTTTGTGGACGAGACCTCATTGAACCTCACAGACCGGAAATGGTCGAAACAGGAAAGATGCGGCAAGGTTATGAGGGTCGCTCCCTTTAGGGTATGTCATTTCCTTTTGGAAAAAGGTGGTATCATGGTATGGAGCCCAGATATTTACCTGTGTGGTTGCTCCAATCTCATTTACTCTGTGTGATTGTTGCTTTGTGATCGAGGATCCTCGGATAAAGGTCCCAAAGGACCGGGGGGTGGCATATTCGTGTAGTAGTTACCTAGTGTAAGAGGTAACCCGACCTTGTGTTGGCAGAGAGCTAGTTACTTCTCGGGACGTCCATCCAGAGGCATACCCATTGGCAGTAGGAAGTTCCTTAGCCTGACCATTTGTTGGAAATCCAAAGAAACAATACGTACCTTGTACGGTTTTAGTTGTATATCCTACTATGGAATGTGGCGGTAACCTGCTATTGAACATAGTAGCTATAGTAGGCATACAATAATGGTTGTATGTTGGCTAAGATTAATATTATACTTTCGAAAGGTTTTTCTACACTATGCACTAATAGTAATAATATCGAATGATTTTGCGTAGTAAGCATGTTTGACTATCATAAGAAGAAATCTCCTCCAATTCTGCGTTTGCATTGTGTGTGTGGCGGGAGGTCTTATGGTAGTTTCATTTTCCAAAAGCATTGCGGACTTCAATGTTTAAAATTCTTTTGTTGTTTGTTTAAAGATAAACCGTTTTTGTTACTCACACCAGTCCCATGACTGACTTGGAGTTTATTGTTCCCTTCCTAAACTCTGGGTTCCCACAATTTTCCACACGGGTAGTCTAGAGTTGGGTTTCTTTTCAAATAGTCAGGTTTAGTATATTATCTGGAGCTAGTTCAGTTTTGGAGTTCACGTACGACTGACGTTGCTTATCTTGGTGCAACGTGATGGTGGTTCAAGCTGATGTTGGAGTTGTTGGATTCATTCTCTTTTGAAGATCATTTGGAGTTATCACTTCTGTTTTCTGCTGTATCATTATTTGTCTTTGATATTGTTGTATCATATTGATATCATTGTTGTATATCATTCTGGATATTGTATTCATTTGAGTTGTATATGATATTATCCGTTTCTTTCTTCCGTTGTGTTGTCATACTTAATGGTGTTATAACCTCCGGGGAGCCAGATTCGGCGTTTGAATCTACGACATTTGAGTACAACTGAAGTACGGGTGCCGATTTTCGAAGGCCGAGTTTCAGGAATCTCACAAGTGGTATCAGAGCTAAGGTTAAACTTTTGCTATGGAGTATAACACATTAAGTAGCTCATTAGAGATAGGGTAAAGTATACCCTAGAATAAGTATCTCTATGATATCCATCCATATGCCTCAGTAAATTCTCTTACTATCCACTGATAGTAAGTATGAGTGCAAGAAGAGGATGAGATAGGGGATAGGGGAATACGACTATAAATGGTCAATACCCTGTAACAACAAGGAAACAATCTTTTCTCTATCAATCTCTTTTGTTCGTCATCTTTTCTCAATTCTTTGATAGTTCCCGGTAGTTCCAGGAAGGAGATTCGATATATTAATATGGGACATAAACTCCAAATAGGTCAGAATTGTTTGTTTGGATGAATTGGTTGCTCTGGTTGATAGGTATACTTTAGTTTCTAAACTGAAAGTTTTGAAATTGTATCCATATATCTATCTATTCTTTGGGTCCGGATATGTTCTACGAATGGTTAGTTATCCCTTCGAACTAACAAATGCCACTGCATATTTCGTAGATCTGGATAACCCGAGTATTTTGTGAAGTGTTAAATAAATTCATTCTCATATGTATTATTGATATTCTGATTTGGTAAGCCAAATGCAGAATAGATATTCAGTTTGAGTTGATGAAATATTCTTCATCTATCCTTGTGTCTCCTTGGCAAATTTCGGGGACGAAATATTTTTTAAGGGGGGAAGTCTGTAACGACCCCAAATTTTAATTAAGTTTAAATTGATAATTAATTTAATTTTTGAATAAAAATTGTGAAGTAATGAGTAATTACTATTATTTAAATTATGAATTAGTTTGGATATTTGAAAATAAATAATAAAATGTTGGATAATTAAACTTTAAAAGGAATTCAAATAAGTGTTGATGTTAAACAGATATTTCAAATAAATTTATATTTGTATAAAATATGAAATGAACATATAAATAATTCTAGAATTATAGAAACTATAAAAAAATAAATATTGTAAAGTAAAATATAAACAAATTGTACTTACAAAATAAAGTATGAAAAATAAACATATATGTAGACATACAAAATAATAAATATTTATGTTGGAAATTGAAATAGAAATGTATATAAGATAAATTATAAAATGTAAAGTGAGCAACTTAGATAAATTCAATCAACATGTTAACTATAAAATTTCACTTAGATATATAGGCAGTAAAACAAAGCAAAGAAATAATATATATTCAAATCTAGACACAACAAACGAAATATAGTATGAAGCTTCTGAAACAAGCCAGGCAAATTAATGCAAGATATTTAGTACACAAATATATATACTTATCAGCCACCAAACAAAATATCAACAAAACAAAAGAAGTACATATACAAAATTAAATGGAGGCTGTGAACAGGAAGGGAAGCATGCATTTATTTCCATCATCTCAGCCGAAATGAGATCATTTCATTTCAGTAAACAAAGATAAAAATCTTTAGTCAAAGCAAGCAAGAAAAATCTGACTTAAGAAAATGTTGTACCAGTTATAGCCTCCCCTGTGCAAAGTCTTTCTTCTTTATATATATCCTTCTTCTTATTTCATTTCGTTCATTAAAACATAGTAAACCAGAAAAATAGAATTCAAAAACAAAAGTAATTTAAAGTCTTCGAACCTGGAAACATTTCAAAACCCGGAGATGAAGATCAAATCAATATCAAGTTAAGGTTAAGCAAAAAAAATTCATCAAGCAAAGTTTCAACTCAATATACAAGCAATGATTCAAAGTTTTCAGATTTAAAAACTAAAAGCACTGTCTCTGTTCAACAATTCTAGGCTTGAGTTCTCTGTCTTTGCTTTTACAAGGTGAGTAAACCTTCTTTTTAAACTAGATTTCTTTATTTCTTTTACCTGTGAGCAAACTCTTAAAACCATATGTACTTTGATTTGTATGTGATCAGTGTTAGATGGTTGCTTGAGGAATATGTTAGCATGCCTGAATGAGTATATATGACTGTGGATACATATATGTCTATTTACAGGCATATGTCTTTGTTTTTAAAGTCTCAGGTTTTAAACTCAATTCAAGAAAAATTCATATTTCTTCAACTAATAACATTTAGACCATGATGTTTGAATAAAAATTGTTTATAACACTCTAATCTAAGTTTTAAAAATAAATTCCAGGTATAAATATTTATGGGATATTATAAGGTGTAATATGACAATGATACATTAACTCAAACCGAAATATTGATTTTTGAATTTTCAAGTTTGGATTGTATCCTTAAACTCGTGTTGGTAAATCATGATTTTTTATATAGATATTAGGATTTTTAAGTGAGTGAGTAACGTGAATCACGAGAAAATCTAAAATTGCAAATTTGTCAAATTCCTTCAATCGGCCAGATTAAATTCTTTGAATTTTGGTCAGATGATGGATTCAATGTCAAGTATCATGGGAAACATACTAGAAAAATTTCTCAAGGATCATGGTGGATTGGCGCAATTGATTTAGGGTTTAAAACTCGTTTTTGGCCAGTGATGATTTTTGAGTTTGTTCGTTGCCGTGGAGAGATCGAGCATGACCGGACCTATTGGGATCGAAGCTCGAGTGGTTGACAATGCTCTGGGTGGAGTGGTGCAGTTTCTGGTGGTCGGGGTTGCGAGGATGGCGGCGTTCCAGGTGAAGGAGTTTCTGCTGTTTGGGTTTCAGGTTGCAATTTTTAGCTCGAATTTGATTTCGAGGGGATGGGTGAGTTCTGGCAATTGGAAATTGATGCGTGAAGCATCGTCGATTTGCTCGGCGATGTGGTGTCGCCTGGAGGCGATCAACGGCCACGTGCACATGCACGAGCACGTTATCGCTTGGGTGTTAGGATTGATGGTAGTGAGCAACGCGAATTTGATTTCGAGTGGAATTCGTGTTCGCAAATGTACTTCCTGTTGTTTTGGTTTGAAGAATTAAGTTTAACTTAAACTCTAACGGGAAAAAAAAAGAATAGGAAGGAAGAAGAAGAGTAAGTGGTGAGGATGAGAAGGTGACTCGGGGGAAGATGGAGGAAAAGTAACACTCGAGTAAAACTTGGTTATTTTTGAAAGGATTAAGCCAAATTAAATTTAAAGTAAATGTTGTAAACAAAATTTAGTACTAATGAAGTAATTAATATTTGACAAATTAAGCTAAGAAACTATTCTAAGTTCTAAATCATTTAAGTAATACTTAACATCGTTTTAATCTTAATTTATATTTTAATTGAATGGTTAACTTAAAGAAAAGGGTTAAAATTAATCAACATTAAAGCTTTTTATAATTGTAATAAATTGATTTTTCAAAGTTTAAAGAAGATTTTTTTAATGTTAATTAAGACAAATAATTATTATTAATTGCTTAAAAGGATAATTAAGAATGTATAATTAATTTTAAAAATTGTAATTAACTAAGTGACCAGAGATTAGTCAATTTGAAATTAAAGATTTGGTTAATTAACAATTAAGTATTTAATTTATTTTTAATTAAGAATTGTTAATTAAACAAATTAACGTTAATTAATTTATAATTTGTAGTCAATTAAGATAATTGATTAAGGAATAATTAATTAAAATTTAATTATTCATCATTAAGAATAGTTAATCATTGATTTAAATAAATCAATAAAAATATTTATGTGATTAATTCTTTTAAATCACCTTCACCTTAAATGGAAAATGATTGACTATCATTAGATGTTGTGTACTGGATTGATATTTCTATTTGTGATTATGATACTGTGTGATGTGAATTGCCTTATGTTGAACTGTGATTGTGATTTGTTTCTGTATATATGTGAAAACCCCTTTGCTCGTAAAACGACATTTAAATTTCGATGCGACAGGGAGTCGGATCTCAGTTGGTTATCCGAAACCCACATCGAATCGTAATAATAAATCTTTGTGATTGATAAATTTACTTTATCTATGAATCTGTGAATGAAGATAAGCGTTATGGATTATACCGCTTATCGATATTGATTGAATCTGTGATGATTAATGCTGTGCACTATTGTGTTAAAACCCCTGGACCACACTCTTACACACACAAATATGGATTTCACGAGGAAATCGGTTAAGTCACAGATGATTTAAATTAAATATTTTTGAAATTGAAATTTTAATTTCAATTGATTTTGGAAATGAAATTGGGTTAAATTTAAAGCTTTTGAAAAGGAGTTTTTAAGATAAAAATTATTTTGGATAACTTGGTAAAGTTTTTCAATTTAAATAATTCAATTTGAATTTGAATTCAAAATTTGGAATTGAATTCAATGATTTGAAAATATGGTCTAAAAAGACCATACCAATTATAAATATGTTTTATAGGGATTTTTTTAACCATTTAAAAGTATGGTTTTAGAAATTTAAGAAATTTAATCCAAGTTTTATACTTGAATGGTTTTAACTTATGTAAATTATAATTAGTTTTCCAGAATGGAAACTAATTGTTTCAAAGAATAAAAGCTTTCATATAAGAAATGAAATTCCAATTTAAGTTAAAGGAATTTCAAGTTTGAATTGGAAAAAAATGGTTTTCCAAGTTATGAGTGAATTCTTTTTGGAAGCTATGAATTGAATCTGTTTATTTTTAACAGATTTAAAATGGTGATTTGTTTAAACCATTCGAAATGAAATTGTTTTGAAAGCTATAAGTTAAATCTTGATTTAAAGATTTAATGAGTTAATCCAATTGAAATGGAAATTGATTTGAAAATCTATGAATAGATCTTTGTGAAACTGGGTGAACTTTGTGAGATGAATCTTTTTGTAAAAGATTAAAATGGTGATTTGTTTAAACCATTCGAAAGGAAAGTTTTGGATAATAAGTTGTGACTTACTTGAAATCCCATTATCCATATGTTTTTAAGATATTACGCTCACTATTCGGTTTAGCCGGGAGAGGACTTTGTGTCATATAACCCATTCCGAATAAGTGATACGTCGTATATGGATAGCAATTGAAGACCGGTGTTGAAGACCGGGTATTTGTGAAAACGATAGGATAACCTATCGATTGTCTCTGCACTGGGTATAGAGATTCCATAAGTGATGGGAAGTTCGATCGGGATTGTGAATACCCGAATTGCAAGGGCTTCTTCGGAAGTGCCTTCAGTTCTGTTCGAATCCGGAACAGACTTGAATGGTTGTATGTCTGACATTACACTTTGAGATATAAAGCTAATTTCTTTCAAATACATTCCTGTTGGTGGCGGAGAATTTATTCTCTTAGCTTAACGCCCTTCTCTGAGACGTACGAGCTCAGAGGTTATGTAATTGAAGGTTATCAGCGATATACTCCCAAATTGGTAATGTGGCATGCTGAGTGTTGCTGTGTGTTGATGGTCATTTGCTGATCATTTGTTGATCAAAGCATGGCTTTGTGAAAAAGCGTAGCTTTGTGGACGAGACCTCATCGAACCTTACAGACCGGAAATGGTCGAAACAGGAAAGATGCGGCAAGGTTATGAGGGTCGCTCCCTTTAGGGTATGTCATTTCCTTCTGGAAAAAGGTGGTATCATGGTATGGAGCCTAGATATTTACCTGTGTGGTTGCTCCAATCTCATTTACTATGTGTGATTGTTGCTCTGTGATCGAGGATCCTCGGATAAAGGTCCCAAAGGACTGGGGGGTGGCATATTCGTGTAGTAGTTACCTAGTGTAAGAGGTAACCCGACCTTGTGTTGGCAGAGAGCTAGTTACTTCTCGGGACGTCCATCCAGAGGCGTACCCATTGGCAGTAGGAAGTTCCTTAGCCTGACCTAAAAAATTAGAATGATTCATATATATGTATATTTATATAATAAATATACATATATATGTAATAATAAGGAAGGAAATAAAAACCTAAATAAGACTAACAGGACAATAACAGTATAAATAAAATACTTAAAAACCAATATCAAATAGAGACTAGTACAATTACTTAGACGGATCAACCTTATGAACCTTTAATCATAAGTAAGTTATGATTAGAAGTGAAATCATCATCTAACCTAGAGAAAATATTAATAATACTATTATTAATGTTAAAAAAATTATTGTTGTGCTTAAAAAATTAATATTATGATTAACCTTGTTAAGATACCTTTTGAAAAAGATATTTTTAGCTAATTTATATTTGGGGTTAGAGATCAAATTAAAACAAAAAGAAGAAATTGTAAAAATCAATTTGTTAAAATGACAATTATTATTATTGAAAATTCTTTGATTTCTTTCAAACCAAATAAACCAACTAATGATAATGAATAAAGTGTCTAGTAAAAATCTAATATTCTTTTTGAACTTGAATCTATAAATATTCCAGTAAAATTCACAATCCGAAATTTTTGTTGTTATATTAAAGTTAAAAGTATTAAGAGTATTAATTAGAATGTAATTAGAATCCATACAATTATAGTATATATGATTAATGTCCTCAAGATACAGATTATAAAAAGAACAATTATTATCATTATGAATATTTTTTTCTTTTTAAAATTTCGATTGTATTAAGTTTTCCATGAAGAATTAACCACATGTGAATTTTGGATTTGGGAGGAGCATTAGATTTCCACATATATTTAAATGAGCAATTTATTGTACCCGGAAAATTAATGAATCTGTAGAAAGAATTAGAAGTATATTTCTTACTTTTATCTCATTCCCAACTAATAAAGTCGTTATCATTATCAATATTATAAAGATTTAATCTGGCATAAAGCAAAGAAAGTTGTCTATAAGTTGAATCAACTAAAATTCTGTTAAAACTGAAATTCCAAGGAGGATCATTTTCTGGAGAATAAACTTCATTGATTAAAGCATACTTGAAGTTACAAATTTCAAACAGATCCTTAAATTCTATCGTAAGAGGCAAGATCGAAATCCAACAGTCATGCCAAAACGAAGTACGATTACCAGAGTGAATGATTGTATTTATTCCTAAATTAAATATCTCATTACATTTTAAAATGTTTTTCCAAAAGTTAGATAAACTATGAGTGGCCGAAGAAGCATTTTGATATAAATTGCTATTTCCATTATAGTAATATTTAGAAATGATCTCTTTCCAAATAGCGTTATGATTTATATCTTTAAACTTCCAAAGCCATTTACCTAACAGAAACAAATTCATATTACGCAAATTAATAACACCTAATCCACCTTCCTTTTTGGCCTTACAGACAGTCTCCCAATTTACTAGACATTTAATATTATTATTAGGGTTTTCTCCACTCCATAAGAATTCTCTTCTAATCTTATTAATTTTATCAATAACCCAATCCGGGAACAGATGCATGAACATCCAATAAATTGGAAGAGCTGATAAAACCGAATTTACTAGAACTAGTCTACCCACTCTAGATAGAAATCTCCCGTTCTAGTTAGATATCTTATTTTTAATTTTATCGATGAAAAAAATCCAGTCTTCATGTTTGAGTTTGGTGGGTCTAATCACAAAATCAAGGTAGTCAAAAGGAAAGTTCATAGTTTTGCAATTAAGAGTATTAGCAACTAAGTTACCAACTTTATCAAAATCATTTAAAACTAACACGGAACTTTTGTCAAAATTTATTCTTAAACCAGATAAAAGTTCAAAACTGTAAAGGATAAACTTAAGGGTAATGATGTGTCTTGGAAGATGGGAAGAAAAAAGTAAGGTATCATCAGCAAATTGAAGGACCGATAAACCATTACGCGAAATTTCATTGCCTACACGTCCAAGAGATCCATTATCCACATTTCTTTTAATAATTTTAGCAAAAACATCAGCAGCTAAGTTAAATAATAAGGGCGATAAGGGATCCCCTTGCCTTAAACCTCTCTTAGATTGAATTCTATTACCTAATATACCGTTAACCATAATACTAGAGTTTCCAGTTCTAAGCAAGTTCAAAATCCAATATATCCATCTAGGACTAAAACCTCTAGCATGAAAAATATCTACAGGAAAATCCCAATCTACAAAATCAAAAGCTTTAGCAAAATCAAGTTTTAAAATCGCACAAGTTATGTTATTCTTGCAGCAATAATTAATATATTCTTGAACTACTGCCACGCCATCAGTGATATTTCTCCCTTTAATAAAAGCCGATTGAAAACAATCGATTAATTCATTCATTCATTTACTAAGTCTATTAGCTAGAACTTTAGAAATGATTTTAACTGAACAGTTAATCAAAGAAATAGGTCTAAAATCTTTTTAAGTTTTTAGCTCCTACTTTTTTGTGTAACAAGATAACATTAGCGAAGTTAAATCTCCCTAATTGCAAATTAACGTTATAAAAATCATTAAACATATTAACTAAGTCAAATTTTAAAACGTCCCAAAAAGTAATATAAAATAAGATAGGAAACCCGTCAGGTCCCGGGGATTTATCACTTGGCATGTCATTAATTGCTTTCCTAATTTCTTCTTCAGTAAAAGGAATATCTAACTCAGATAAATCAATAATAGAATCAGGTGGATACAAATCTATCCATCTAACATTGATTCTATGTTTGATTTACATTTAAAGCTTGGATTTTCAAAGCAATTCAGTTTATATAATTCAAATTTTATTTCGAAATATCATTTAACTGAACTGAAAATTTAAGGATTTAAATCATTTAATTTAACCAATCCAGTGTTCGTATATAATTTTCTACCCTATGGTCAAGTGATATGGATGTTTATTATTTCAACCCGCAATAATTTAAATTTACAGGTATATATCATTTCAACCCGCAATCCCGAATTAAAATAAAATCCATAAAAACGCTTGGGTTTATCATTTCGACCCATAACGATTTTTCCCTAATCTATAGATCATTCAAGTATGTATCATTTCAACCTATAGGGATTTTCTAACAATAAACTAAGGAAACTTGTAGTGTTATAACAATACAAATATAATATCCAGTCATCCAATATTAACAAATCAAACATCCATCACAATCACTATTCAATCAACCAATAAATAACATCAATTAATTGATTTTCATCAATAGGTATTCAATTGACAATTAAATTCAATATTAAATTAAATAACGATTAACTGCAATAAAAGTCATATTTAACTGGAATGACAAATTAAATATACCAAACATCAACCAATCAATTTCTAATTGCATCATAAATTCAATTTAACTAACATAAGATAATTTAGTAGTTGTGAGCAAGGTTTTAAATCTCGGATATCAGGCATGTTTCGTCTCGGCAATTTTAGTGACTCGGTATCGTATCGGGGGAGATCTCGGACGAGACGAGTGCATCTCGGGCGCCAACATCGGATTTACATCTCGGACCTAAAGTTCATCTCGGGATCATATCGGAGTATCAAATCACATAATTTATAGCAAAAAATGCATGGTATTAGTTTATTTAACATTTACTGAATTACTGCAACTAATCTCCACTATTCTAATAGAAAAAAATAATGCAATTATACTTCAACTATATGAAATTGTTCAACAAAGGTTACAAAACATCATCAGTTTTAGCAATTACATATAAGTAGATGAAAAGCGACAAATTAACTGAAAAAAGCGGGTTCTATACAATTACATATATGCAGTAAGAATAACATAATAACAGTATCAGGAACTGATGCAAATAAAAGCAAATGCATATAAGAGATATCAGGAATCGAAGGGTTTCAAGCAAGCAAATCTACTTGCAGAAGGTTATGCAGTAAGAATAACAAACTAAATCTACTTGCAAATCTACTCTAAATTATACTGTATATTAAATTTTCTGAAAAATTGAATTTCATTAACATAGAAACAACCCTAATTTACATACATGTAGAGAGTAGAGAGATTGGTCGAAGACGAAGCTGTAGACTGTCAAAAGCGAGACCGAGTAGTCGAAAATTGGAAGCAATCGCGAGCTGTCGGATGTTAGAAGAGGGAGTTCGATGTAACGACCCTAAATTTTTGACATTGGAAATCAGAATATTTAATTGATTTTAAATATCTGGAAGTCAGTTTAATTTGAAATTCAAATATCAGAATGAATTTAGCAATTTAATTATTGAATTTAATTTACTGAAGTTGGGTAAAAATTTGAATCTTCAGTTTTATGCCGATTAAAAATAATATGAAGTTTTGTAAAATCTATATTGATAATACTGAAGATAATAAAAGTTTCAGAATTGAATTTGAAACTGTTTTGTTCAGTTTGAAATTTTATCGTTTAATTCGATATTTAAAAATAGCCTTCCGAGGCACAGTCTCAGAATTCGACAAAACCAGTTCCATTGGATCCGTAATATTGTATTATTATCAGATTTCAATTTTTGTAGTGATTGGAGTGGTTGTGTGAGCGTACGATATATATAAACGCACTGAAATTTATATCGAATTTAATATTATAACTGGTCCAAAAAGCTATCTTCTCCATATGATCGAGTTAGGACTCGGAACCTTTTCCATTGCGTTCGAAATAGGGGTATAACATTATAAACGCCTAGCGGCACGCCTCGATAGGAGTTCGAGATTTCGAGTTGCATTTTTCGAGACAATTTGAATTTGGATGTAAATATAATATATTTGTTGTTGACTGGTCAAGATTTACATCAGCCGTAAATCTGTTCATATCAAAACTTTTTCTCTGCCTGTATACGCTACCTTCTTTTCAACGTCGTGTCTTGTTCCCCTGCTTTATCTTTAAATTTGCACGAGAGAGCAGATAATTTTAAAAATCAAAACCAAAGAGAAGAAAAATATCTCGTTCAAAAATTAAAACAATGGCCGCGTTCTCTTCTATTTCACAATTCCAAAATCAACTCGTAAATCAAAATCAATCGCGAAAGGAAACACGTTTGGGTCGAGATCGGTGAACGCGAGCTTGTCGTTGTGAGTAAAATCGTCGATTAATAGGGAACTCGGGATTCAAGAGTTCATCGGCGAGGTAGGTCTTCGGTGATGGGTTTTGAGCCGCCTTCGAGAAGCTGTAGTCGAGGTCAAAGCGTGTAGCAGTGGAAGGTCGATTTGGGGATGTGGGCTTTGAGAGTTCGAGCTAGGCTAGGGCATGGCGTCGCCTATCGCGGCAAAAGGTGGAGATGGCGACTTCGATAGGGTTGAGCGCACGTGAATTTAGGGTTTCGATGGCCTTGGAGGTTGGGTCGTGTGGTGGCATTTCACGGCAGCAAGACGACGAGGCCGTGGTGTGTGGGAACGACGGCTAGGGTTTAGGGGAAACTGGAGGCAGTAAGGTGAATTTCTATCTCAGTTTAAAATTCTGTGTATATAAAAAATTTAATATACAGTAAATATACTTAGGACAGATTTTAAAAGAAAATATAGTGGTTTTAAAACTGTCCGAAGAATTTATTAAAAGTTGGATTTTTAAATCTATAGAATATTATACATAAATAAAGATTTGTATACATGTTTAATTTACTGAATTTGAAAAGTGATTTGTCCAATTAATCTATTTAATTATCCTAAGATTTTTAAAAGGGAATTTTTGGGTTAAAATTAAATTAATAAAAATCATTGATTAATTAAAATTATAAAATAGGAAAATTAATTTGTTCGACAAATTCGAATATTGATAAAACATTATAATTGTTATACAAGGTCAATATCAGAAAGGAATTAAGCCGAGAATGAAAATGGACTGCAAAATAAAAGGCAAAGGTGAGATCTTCTCACTCAAATTTGTTGCCTAGTTGAATTTAAATTCTGGATGTGTTTGGATGAATTGGATAATTTATCTATTGATGATATTAGATATAGTAGGATATATATATATATTGGTGATTGATTTCCCGCATTATATAGCGGATGAGACCCTATGCGCCGCATACTAGCGGATGATATTTTATAAATCCCATATACCGCGATATTCCACCTCAAAGTGGAATGGGTATTTAATTGTTGTGCTAACATCTGTGGATGTAGGGAAACAGGTTGGAGGGATCCAACTGGATTCCTCAAATTGTATGAATTTGTTTCATATGTTGTGTGTTGATTTATTTATAATCTGTGAATGATTATATCGATTATTAAATTTGTTGAAGGCTATAATTTAGCCGAATGTATTTTTGGTGTCGCTAGATACCAGAAATAAATAAAATTGGATTTTTGAAATTAAAGTTGGAAATTTTAAGTAAATTCTTTTTGAAAGAATTGGGTGAATTTAAAAGAAGGAATTTAAAAGTATAAAGTTGATCTTTGAAATCTTATCGAATTATTTCCAAAATATGGGAAAAGATATTAATAAATGGGTTTTGAATAATATTGTTTAAAAGTTGAAGAATTTATTGGAAATGGAATTTTAAATAATTTGGAAAGAATAAAGGGATTTGTTTAAAAGGTGATAAATTTGTTTGAAACCCATTTGACAATTAATCTGGTATTGGAAAATAAATCTTTGTGAAATTAATAAGATAATTGATTTGGTGTTTGAATGAAAATTTATTTTGTGCTGAAAATAAACTTAGAAATTAATTTGAAATTGATTTAGTGTTTGAAAATAAATTTGGAAATCGATTTGTAAAAAAAATGATTTGGTATTTGAAATAAATGGAAGAATCAATTTGAAATTGATTTGGTGTTGAAATAAAATTAGAAATCAATTTGGAATTTGATTTTGGGGTTGAAAGTGAATATTGAAAGTGTACGTGCAGTACTAAGGATCGTGTAATATGATATATAAATGCGGAAACTGATAATAGCAGTAAAATAAAAATTAAAGTAAGCACACCAGGAATCTTTATACTGGTTCGAACTTCCCGTTCTACGTCCAGTCCCAGAATACCCTCGGGATTTAAACTAAACCCCTCACTTAACCCGGAGGAATAGGTATACGATACCCGAGTAGCCGAACAGGAATTTTTCCGCCTCAACAGTCGAAGAGAACTTCAACTTAATACAAATAATTTGTTGACGAATGTGTTCTGAATAACACTGATTGTCTTTTGATAGTACAGCTTTCCTATAATCAAATCCTCAAGAGTATATATGTGTGTGAAGATTTAGAAGGAAGATAATCACGTAGAATCGAAGTATACGAATTTATTCAAGGATTCTAGTGATATTGAATGAGAATGAATGCTTTTTATTTGCAGAAAATAATAGAGAATAGATTTCAGAATTATAAACAAGAATTGGTTAATATAGAAGTGAATTGAACATGTTTATATAGATGTAGAATAGTTACAATCTTTCATGAAGAGTTTCAATCAAAAGTTGTGTCTGTATCTCTTGGATTGAAGGAGATTCCTCTTCATGAACGATCGCAACTCTTCAGAAAACTAGCCGTTATTCTCAGGTCGATTGACTGAGAAAACTGGCCGGTCAGCTGAGTTTCAAAAACGTACACAGAACAGTGCATATCTGTGTACTGACATAGAGTCGGTCGACCGAAGTTCCTGGTCGGTCGGCCGACCTGCTGTCAATTGCACAGTGCACACTTTTTTATGTATAAATTAATGTATAATAATTTGTGTATGTGTTGACTACTTGAGGAATGATTTTAACAATATTCTAAGACTTAATACAATAAAATATTCATACTAATCTCTGGATTGTAGTCTTGTCTCCTTTGTAGTGCACAATATACGCTTATTCTCTTTTTGTCGCTTTCGTATAGTATTCTCGTCGTATGATCTCTGAAGCTTGTGTCATGAATCAAAACTCATGAATCAACATTCTCCCCCTTTTTGATTGATGACAATACTTATGGGACGAAGTAGTATATATTATAACTCTCCCCCTGAATATATGGCAATTTTTCTGCAAAAATTTGTTAGCTTTCATATATTTCTCCCCTTTTGTCATCGACAAAAAGGAATACTTATTAGATGTAATATGAAAACAAAATGGGACATGTAAGACAAGTAAGAAAACATCGAGTTTAAATATTACGTACTCAAACCAAATAGGAATATTAATGATGTTTACTTACTACACAACATCTAAAAATAGGCATATTGTTCATAAAAAAATACTTGAAATTATGAAATAGCAAG
This sequence comes from Allium fistulosum, assembly GCA_030737815.1. Taxonomy (NCBI): domain Eukaryota; kingdom Viridiplantae; phylum Streptophyta; class Magnoliopsida; order Asparagales; family Amaryllidaceae; genus Allium; species Allium fistulosum. The sequence continues at coordinate 74,170,450 of CM060908.1, read as the reverse complement.
TTGTAAAAACAGTATGATCACTCCTCACCATCATCGGAATCCCAAAATTCTAGACGAATATTTTCTTCCGGAGGAGCATGTTCCTTACCACGTCTTTGAGCGTTAGAAGTGTGAGTTCCCGATGTACCGGAACTTGTATTCCCCGAAGTGGACAAAGAAAAGTTTGGTGCCGGCCTTTTTCCGGGAGCAAGGTTAGAGGCACCGGCTTCGAAGGTGCATGATAAGGCATCCCATAGATTGACTAAGAAGCCCTTGATTTTCTTGAAACGACCATCAATTTTTCGTAGCCGGACATCCAAGGCTAGTTGATTTTGAGCCAAAATATCAATGTCCGCCTCCGTACTAATTCCGGGAGTTGGTCTTTGAATTGAATGTTGGCGAGTTAGACGTTCCGTAGCATGAGTTGATGGTTGTGGTGTAGAAAAGCTACGGCATAGTTGTTCTCGAGGAGTAGTACGCCATTGGTTAAATGTTATAAATCTAGGAGGTGAATCGGGCAACTTCATTATTTTTATGGTCCTTGAAACAAAAGAACGAACTTTGGATGTTTCGGATTCCGGAGCATGGGTGATGAAGCTATTTATCAATCTCATTATGTATTCTCCATAATAAATATGGAGCATCTTTCCTTGGTTAAAAGAGAGAAATTCATCCATAAGAAGTTGTGCCCAATTTACTCATACATTCCCGCAAATAGCATACAGTGCTTTGAAGTTTTCGGGATATACTAAGTGATATGAACCGCCTCTAGGAACTATAGATTTCATTATGAATCGATGAAAGAGTCGGGCTTTAGGTCGAAGGGATGATGTTTGTCTAAGATCTTTAGCGTCATCTTCAAAAAATAGATGGCTTATCCGGTCATGAATTGATATATTACAATCTATATCGTGTAACGAAATTCCACCCGGCCGTGCATGCAAAATGTGATTAATTCGATCAATGGAAAGGAAAATTGAAGTGCCACAAACCGATGTCCAAACACAATTGTCAGTGTTTCTCGGCGGATTGACAAGGTTAAGGTTTGCTAGAAATAACTTGACCATAATATGATTGATTTTCAAATTATTTTTCCTATAGTCAAGGAATGTATCAAGTCCACTCTCAATAGCGGCATTTTCAATACCGTAGGGAGCGAAATCAGGGTAACTTACAAATGATTCTTCAAAAATTTTGGCATCTTGAAGTTGTATCCATCTTTGAAGTGCTACATCATTGACAAGCCATGAGGCGATTTGAGTATCTACTGGAGTTGATGAAGATGAAGCATTGGTAGTCTCTGTTCTCTTCTTAGGAGCCATTGTTTTTAAGAAAAGATAAAAATTTGAGAAAATTTTAATGGGGGTTGGGTAAAAACTGAAATTGGGAAAGTAAAAGTGAAGAGGTAGGTTGAAAAGGTGAATGGATGGGTTACAAATATGAAGTAAAAAGCATCAGAAAAAGACGTTCGGTCGACCGAATTTCTGGGTCGGCTGACCGACTGGGTTATCTGAGAACAAGTGGAACTTTCAGGATGGGTTCGACTGACCGACTCAGGCCTTCGGTCGACCGACCCTGTCAAAAATGCACAGTTTTGCTGTTTTTCTGAAAAAAATTATATAAATATAAATTTTATTATTGTTGCACTATATTAATACAACTTATTAAAAACAAACAACATATATATATATATTATTTAGCCACCGTTCTTAAAATCTACGTTCCCAAGAGTTTGGAGACGGAACATCTTCTATAGGTGACCATTTTGGAGCTATTGGAGATTGAGCAGGATTTGAAGAGGATGAAGGTCTATAAGCGGGTTCAGCAATGTCATCCTTCTTTGATGAACAAACTTTCATAGCCATATGTTCAAGAAAGCTCAAACATCGTGCCGTAACTTTTTGTTCATAGTAAAGTTCCCGCTGCATATCCATTTGTTGTTGTTGATAGTGGTGTATCTCATCAATTTTCTGTTTAGTTGATGGAGATATTACCATTGTATTCTTGCCTTTTTTCTTTTCCGGTGTATAGCCTGTATAGGAGTTTTCCCATGGTTTCCATCCATGTCGGGGGTCATTATCCGGATAAGGAGAGAATTTAAGGACACGATTAGGCATGGGAAAGATAGGATATGGTCCGTTTTCAGGAATGCAGTCGAAACCATCATCGTCTGGAGATGTATACGATAGACGAGAGTTGTCGGAATTATAGAAGTCATTGTTTGAAGACGTTTTTTTTAAGTTTTGATTTTAAAACTTTCTTAGTATATGTTTTGAAAAATAAGCATAGTATATAAAAGCATTTGTTTGCTGAAAAATTAGTGGATAGGAACTAGTTTTAATTATAATCACAGAAGTTTAATAATAAAGCCGTTTGTAAATGTATGATTTATAAGTTTAGAATTAAAAATAGATTTTCTGAAACCAAAATAAATAAAACAAACTCTAACGAAGAGTGAGACAAGAAACATCCATAGCTCAAGTGGCTATAAGACAACATCTAACAAGCAAGTCAGAGATCATGAGTTCGAGTCCCGCTTTGGACAGAAATATTTTTTATTTATAAATCTTTTAAAGACATTATTCCTAAGTCACGTCTAAGTTTTATAAAAATATTTTCATTTAGCGGTTTAGTAAAAATGTCAACAATTTGATTTTCAGTATTAATAAATTCTAAATTTATTAATCCATTTTCCAAACAATCACGAAGAAAGTGATGACGAATATCGATGTGTTTTGTTCGTGAGTGATTGACCGGATTTTTAGAAAGATTTATTGCACTAGTATTATCACAATAAATTATAGATTTTTCAAGAAAACAATTAAAATCCTGTAGTGTTTGTTGCATGTATACGACTTGTGCACATGCCAAAGCAGCAGATATATATTCTACTTCACACGTCGATAAGGAAACACTGTTTTGTTTCTTACTGAACCAAGAGACTAAGGAACGTCCAATGAAACGACACGTTCCGCTCGTACTTTTTCGATCCGTCCGATTCTTTCGGATAAAATAGCCCGAAATCTTTGGTTTTAGTTAGATAACGAATAATACGTTTAACTGCTCGCATATGTGATTCTTTGGGATTTGCTTGAAATCGAGCACATAAACAAACACTCATCATTATATCGGGTCGACTCACTGTTAAATATAGTAAAGATCCAATCATACTACGATATAATTTTTGATCAACACTTTTTCCCTCCTCGTCTCTATCGAGATGAGTAGTTGTGCTCATTGGAGTTGGTTTGGCAGAAGTGTTTTCCAGACCAAATCGTTTAATTAAATTATAACAATATTTTTCTTGATTAATAAAAATTCCAATTTCAATTTTTTTAATTTATAATCCAAGAAAATATGACAATTCTCCCATATGAGACATTTCAAATTCATTTGTCATTATAGTCGAAAAATCTTGACATAACTTTTCATTTGTCGACCCAAAAATAATATCATCAACATATATTTGAATTATTAAAATATCTTTCTTAGTTTTCTTAATAAAAAGTGTTTGATCGACTTTACCTATTTCGAAACCAGATTCTAATAAATAGCTATTAAGACGATCATACCAAGCACGTGGTGCTTGTTTTAAACCGTATAGGGCCTTTTTGAGTTTATAAACATGATCTGGATATTTTTTATGATTGAAAAGTGGCGGTTGTTCAACAAAAACACTTTCTTTTATATAACCATTTAAAAAAGCACTTTTAACATCCATTTGATAAAGTTTAAAATTATGAAAACACGCGAAAGCCAATAAGATTCGTATTGCTTCAAGTCGGGCGACTGGAGCAAATGTTTCTTCGTAATCAATTCCCTCTTCTTGATTATATCCTTGTGCAACTAATCTAGCTTTATTCCTGGTTATATTTCCTAGTTCATCTGCTTTATTTTTGAAAACCCATTTAGTACCGATGACTGATTGATCACTAGGTCTAGGAACGAGTTCCCAAACTTCGTTTCGTTCGAATTGATTTAGTTCTTCTTGCATGGCAAGAATCCAGTAGTCATCAGTTGATGCTTCTTTTATATTCTTAGGTTCTATATTAGAGAGAAAAGCTACATGTCCAATTTGATTTAATTGATGTCTGGTTTTAACATTCGTATTAACTTCTCCGATTATATTTTGCACAGGATGATCTCGTAAAATTCTAGGTGGAGATTTTATTATATTAGGAGTAATATTCTTATTTTCAGTAATATCATGATCATTATCGAAATTTTCATTAGTATTACTATTTTCATTCTGAGTAGTTTCATCATCAGAATCAACAGTAATATTTGGATTTATATTTTTAAAATTTTCGTCAAATGAAACATGTAAACTTTCTTCAATAATTTGAGTTCTTTTATTATAAATTCGATAAGCCTTGCTTCGTTCCGAATATCTAATGAATATTCCTTCATCGGATTTTGGATCGAATTTGCCTAGCTGATCTTTAGTATTCAAAATAAAACATTTAGAACCAAAAACTTTAAGATATGAAATATTTGGTTTTCTTCCATTTAGAAGTTCACATGGAGTATTCTTAGTTAACGGTCGAATAGAAACACGATTCAACACATAACAAGCAGTAGCTACAGCTTCTGCCCAAAAGTGTTTCGATAAAGTGGTTCCATTTAATAAAGTTCTCTCACATTCTTGTAACGTTCTATTTTTCCTTTCTACAACTCCATTTTGTTGTGGTGTTCTAGGAAACAAAAAATTATGGTTAATACCTTTCTTGTTACAAAATTGTTCAAAAGCTTCATTTTCAAATTCTCCTCCATGATCACTTCTAATATTTTTAATTTTCAAACTTTTAATATTTTGAATTCTTTTAACAAAAACTTTAAAATTATCGAAAGTATCACTTTATTTTTCAAAAAGAAAATCCAAGTGTATCTAGAAAAATCATCTACGATAACAAACACATATCTATTATGATTAATAGACTGAACTTGAGTTGGACCAAAAAGATCCATGTGTAAAAGTTCAAGTGGTTTTTCTGTAGATATTACCTTTTTAGATTTAAAAGAAGATTTTGTTAATTTTCCTAATTTACATGCATCACAAAATATATTAGTTTTGAATTTTATATTGGGTAATCCTTTAACTAATTTATTTTTAGCTAATTTGTTGATGGTTTTAAAATTAACATGACAAAATCTTTTGTGCCAAAGACAAGAATCGTTTTCTTTAGCTATTAAACACAAATTTGAATCATTATTAACATTCATATTTAAGATATAAATGTTTTTATCTCTTATTCCTTCGAAAATAGTGTTATGATTTTTATCGAAAATATTACATTTATTTTCTGAAAAAGTTATATTAAAACCTTTATCACATAGCTGACTAATACTCAATAAATTATGTTTTAAATTTTTAACTAATAAAACATCAGTAATGAGAGGTAAATTAGTGGTACCGTTGCTGCTGACATCGCCTTTACCGATGATATATCCTTTAGAGTTATCTCCAAAAGTGACTGATCCTCCATTTGAGTAGATAATATTTGACAACATTTCTTTGTTTCCAGACATGTGTTTTGAGCAACCGCTATCTAAAATCCATTTTCCTCTCCTTTTATGTGATACCTGCAAAAATTGATAAAAAGTTGGTACCCATTTCTTTTTAAGGTCCTAAGAGTTAGATCTTAGGAAGCCAAACCCATACGGGTTCAGAATTCCCTTTATAAACATAATTCTTGTTATTATGAACAGTTTCCATAAACATTTTGATATGTTTTTCCTTATCAAAATATTATTTGATTTTGGAATCCATATCTTGATGGTTTTAGTGTTTGGATAAACTGTTTTCTTAATATCCTTCTTAATATTATTATTAATCTTACTCTTAGCAAAATTATTTTGTTTCTTAAATCCTAGTCCAGATTTATTGTTAGAGGATTGAGAATTTTCAAGTATTCTAGAAAGATTCTCTCTTCCTTTATTGAAATTAGATACATTTTTAGAGATATCATCAAATTTTATTTTAAGACTAGATTTTTCTAACTCTAAATCCTTAATTTTAGAGTTTAAACTATTATTTTCCAAAGATAAAACATCATTTTTATTTTTCTGAATTTCTAGTTCTTCATATATTGAAGAAATTTGAGAAGATAAGTTAGAATTCGATTGTTGAGAAATTTCAAGTTCTTCTTCTAATATTTTCTTCTCATCTTTCAGCATATCTACTTCTAAAACTGTCCTATCTAACTTTCTTTGCAACTCCTTATTTTTCTTTTTAAGTTGCTTTGCTAAATATACTAATTTAGAATTAATTTCAATTAAATCTTCAAAAGTAAGATCACTTACATCGTCTGACGAAGCCATGAAGCACACATTTGCTTGTTCATTTTCATTATCACTTTCACTCTCTGATGAGGATTATGAGTCTATGTCGTCCCAAGTGACTGAAAAAGCTCTTCTTTTGGTTCTGTCCTTCTTAAAATTGCTCTTTTTACGTTCTGGACAGTCCTTCCTCATGTGACCTTTCTTGTGACATTCATAACATTCCATTGCTGAAGATGATGGTTTGCTATTGTTGTTGGAATTATTTTTGTTTCCCCTGAATTTATTTCTTTTGAATTTCATAAACTTTTTGAAATTTTTAGCAATCATTGCCATATCTTCATTTTCTGAGTCGGAGTCATCTTTTTCTGCTTGAAATGCCACATTCTTCTTTTCTTGTGCCCCATTTCTCTTTGCCTGCAAATTTACTTTGTAGGACACTAAATTACCTATCAATTCTTCTAGTTTTAATGTTGACAAATCACTTGCTTCTTCAATGGCTAGGACTTTTCTTTCCCATTCGTCCGTTAAAGAATTTAAGATTTTTGTAACAACATCAAAATCAGTAAACTTTTTTTCTAGTGATAGTAAAGCATGATAAATATCCTGGAATCTAGAGTACATGTCATTTATAGATTCATTTGGCCTTATTTTGAAATTGATTTTTCAACATAGAGATTTTGCTTAATTTAACTTTGTTCGTTCCTTCATGTGTTATCTTAAGTGTTCTCCAAATTTCATAACCAGAAGTGCACATGCTAACTCTATTGAATTCATTTCTATCTAATGCACAAAATAAAATATTCATAGCCTTTGCATTTGATGTAGCATCTAGTTTTTGTGTGTTACTCCAAGTTGAGTATTCTCCAGTAGGAGTTGTGTACTCACTTTGTATAACATTCCAGATATCAAATCCACTAGATTGCATATAGATTCTCATTCTAGTTGACCAATAATTAAAATTTATACCATTAAAAAGTGGAGGTCGTGAAGTTGATTGACCCTCTGTGAAACTAGTATTAGTGTCAGTGTCAAAATCGTTAGTATGTGTTGTTGCCATATTACTAGAAATAGATATCAAATAACTTTGTGACGGTTATAGGATAACCTTGCTCTGATACCAAATGAAAGTGTACGTGCAGTACTAAGGATCGTGTAATATGATATATAAATGCGGAAACTGATAATAGCAGTAAAATAAAAATTAAAGTAAGCACACCAGGAATCTTTATACTGGTTCGAACTTCCCGTTCTACGTCCAGTCCCAGAATACCCTCTGGATTTAAACTAAACCCCTCACTTAACCCGGAGGAATAGGTATACGACACCTGAGCAGCCGAACAGGAAATTTTCCGCCTCAACAGCCGAAGAGGACTTCAACTTTATACAAATAATTTGTTGACGAATGTGTTCTGAATAACACTGATTGTCTTTTGATAGTACATCTTTCCTATAATCAAATCCTCAAGAGTATATATGTGTGTGAAGATTTAGAAGGAAGATAATCACGTAGAATCGAAGTATATGAATTTATTCAAGGATTCTAGTGATATTGAATGAGAATGAATGCTTTTTATTTGCAGAAAATAATAGAGAATAGATTTCAGAATTATAAACAAGAATTGGTTAATATAGAAGTGAATTGAACATGTTTATATAGTTGTAGAATAGTTACAATCTTTCATGAAGAGTTTCAATCAAAAGTTGTGTCCGTATCTCTTGGATTGAAGGAGATTCCTCTTCACGAACGATCGCAACTCTTCAGAAAACTAGCCGTTATTCTCAGGTCGGTTGACCGAGAAAACTGGCCGGTCAGCTGAGTTTCAAAAACGTACACAGAACAGTGCATATCTGTGTACTGACATAGAGTCGGTCGACCGAAGTTCCTGGTCGGTCGGCTGACCTGCTGTCAATTGCACAGTGCACACTTTTTTATGTATAAATTAATGTATAATAATTTGTGTGTGTGTTGACTACTTGAGGAATGATTTTAACAATATTCTAAGACTTAATACAATAAAATATTCATACTAATCTATGGATTGTAGTCTTGTCTCCTTTGTAGTGCACAATATACGCTTATTCTCTTTTTGTCGCTTTCGTATAGTATTCTCGTCGTATGATCTCTGAAGCTTGTGTCATGAATCAAAACTCATGAATCAACAAATATTTGGAATTTAAATTCATAATGGAATTTATAAAGAAAAAAAATATCGGGAATTTTATTCCGCGAGTGAAAATTGATTTGAAATTGGTTTTCAAAATGTTGAAGTGTGGGAAAATATATATCTTGTGAAGATATTTTGAAAATAAATAATTTGGGAAAATTATTTAAATCTGATGATTGTTGTGAATGTTGTTTGATAGTTAAATAACCGACTATCAATATTGGCCTTTGGAATGGTACTTGAATTTGTTTTTAAAACAAGCGCTCATTATTCGGTTTAGCCGGGAGAGGACTTTGTGTCATATAACCCATTCCGAATAATGATACGACGTTATGAATTGCAATTGAAGACCGGATTGGCAAGGGCTTCTTTGGAAGTGCCTTCGGTTCTGTTTGAACCCGGAATAGACTTGTATGGTTGTATGTCTAACATTACACTTTGAGATATAAAGCAGATTTCTTTCAAATACATTTCTGTTGGTGGCGGAGAATTTATTCTCTTAGCTTAACACCCTTCTCTGAGACATACGAGCTCAGTGGCTATGTAGTTGAAGATTATCAGTGATATACTCCCAATTTGATAGTGTGGCATGCTAAGTGTTGCTGTGTGTTGATGATCATTCGTTGATCATTTGTGATCAAAGCATGGCTTTCGTGTAAAGCGTAGCTTTGTGGAAGAGACCTCATCGGACCTCACACCCCGGAAATGGTCAAAACAGGAAAATGCGGCAAGGTTATGAGGGTCGCTCCCTTTAGGGTATGTCATTTCCTTCTGGAAAAAGGTGGTATCATGGTATGGAGCCCAGATGCTTTACCTGTGTGGTGGCATCAATCTTTTACTGTGTGATTGTTGCTTTGTGATCGAGGGCCCTTGGATAAAGGTCGCAAACGACCGGGGGGTGGCATACTCGTGTAGTAGTTACCTAGTAAGAGGTAACCCGGCCTTGTGTTGGCAGAGAGCTAGTTAGTTCTCGGGGCGTCCCTCCAGAGGCATTTCCATGTGGCATAGGAAGTTCCTTAGCCTGACCATTTGTTGGAAATCCAAAGAAACAATACGAGCCCTTTACGATTGCAATTTGTATAACCTGTCACCTCAGGTGGCAGCTATAGCAGGCATAATATAATGGTACCTATGCTGGCTAAGATTAATATTATATTTTCAAAAGGATTTGCACACTATGCACTAGTAATAATATCAAAAGAGTTTTCTCGTATTAAACATATTTGACTATCATAAGAAGAAATCTCCTCCAAGTCTGCGATTGCATTGTGTGTGTGGTGGGAGGTCTTATGGTAGTTTCATTTTCCAAAAGCATTGCGAATTTCTTTTATTTCTTTGTGAAATAACTGTTTTTAAGATCTCACATCAGTCCCACGACTGACCTGGAGTTTATTGTTCCCTTTCTAAACTCTGGGTGCCCATAATTTTCCACACGGGCAGCCTAGAGTCAGGTTATCAGGTCATTCTTGAATTCAGAAGTTACTGTGGAGATCTAGAAGCGAGCTGGATGGTGAGACGTATCACTTATTTTATTATTCTGCTGTGTATTCTGTTATGAGGACAAGTTTATATAACTGTCCAGTGTTGTTGTTGTAAACTCTGATGATTTATTGTATAAACTGATATAGTTCTTTGTTATAAAGATTATTCATTCATCTATTATATATATTTCCGCTGCGAATGTAAGATTCTGATATTGATTCTGTTTCTTTTTCTTCTGTCTTCTTCAACCTCTTCTTTTTAACCCTAATGATTCGGTTTTCCGGCATTCGATTGTGCGGCATTAGATATAGTGGACGTATTAATGTCGACTTTCGAGCGTCGAAAGATCGTATCGTTACATTCGATTTTTTTAAAAAGATGGAGTTCGATATTTTTGATGAGGAACGTAATCTTTTGAGAAGTTGAATCAGAAAGAAAATGTCTTTGTTTATTTTTTTATGACAGAATGAGATGGACCTATTTTTTTTTTGAAAAAAACAATATATTGGGGATATCTCGGAATATCGTTTCGCTCCAAATATCGGCCGATATATGTAAATTTCGGCCGATATAATCGAAACGAGATATCAACCGATATTTCATGTTTCGTTTCGCCCAATACTTCAACCAAGTTCTCAGCCGAGATAGCCGAGATTTAAAACAGTGGTTGTGAGTATGTCAAAACACTCACCTTTGATTTCAAATCAATTTGAAATCCAAAATAAGGCCCAAAATTCAACACTCTCAGAATTTGTCCAAACTAGTTCCAAAATGTCCAAAATTTCGATACAATCGCCGCGGAGCAAACCGCACGTAAATCCGACCTCGTATGCAAAAGTTATGGGCATAAGAAGATTGAATTTTTAAAGTTTAAATTAAATATATAAAAAAAAGAAAACACACGTGTCTACGCCACGTCAACATCGTGCAAGCTCACAGGAAACCCTAACATCTCCTATGCGATATCGAACAACCTGAGCTGCCCCAAACTCTCACAGTTGACCACCCATCCTCGCTGCCACGGCCACCTGCGCTTAGATCTGACATCGCCGGAGTTCACCTCACCCACGGCCGCACCTCCCCTGGCCGAGCGACGCCTCCAATCTACCGAAGGACAAACGGCCGATGTCCTCTTCAAACGCCCATCGTGGCGAGTCCAAACACCTCCAGACCCAAGTAGCCGCATGGATCGAACCTGCTCGTCTCCCGCTACGTGCCCATGCCCTCCGATCGACTCCTCGTCGCAAATCCACCGTTAAACGAAGTTATGGCCTATGGACGGCCGAGAATAAAACACTAATTATGGCCTAACGATGATTCGATTCGAGAAAAAAATCATTGCAGTGAGTTACACTTGTCGAAAGCTTCGAAACGGTATATAATATGTCATAGTTTGGAGGCGTTTGAAATTTTGAAATGGATTTTGATTTGAATTGGATCTGTGGATTTCGGTTTTCAACCATTGAGAAGAGATGAACGACAGAAATCTCAGTACATACAGTAATGAGGAATAGAAAGGCTGCTATGGTTAGAACAAAACTATTTATATGAACAAAGCCCGATAAGAAAATGAACACGTAACAAATTGGTACGAAACGACAATAATGACCTAAAAAGCCCGTTTCGCTTTCGCAACGAAAATGGGCCATCCCATATATTAAAATAGATGTTGTTGATATCTTTAAACTCAATGGAACAGGTTTCAAGTTCTAATTCCATCGTATAAAGAAGTTAGCTTTTAAAATCAGCCTATTTCAATTTAATTCAATTAATTTGATTTCTACGCGTATCGAGCCCGTGCGATCAAACAACAAGTCCGATCGTTACGAAACTTGAAATCCTACAATAATTCACTGTTACGGATCCGATGAAACTGGTTTCGTCGAAATCCAAGATAGTGGCCAAAATGGCTATTTTCACGTTGATTAAATAAATTATTATTATATTAATTTTATCAGTTTTCACTTTAATTTTTATAATTAAATTTTTTTTATCATTTCTAATTACATAGAGATTAACAATCTTTTCAAAACCAATTTCCCGTGTCAAATTCAATGTTAATTATTTCACTAATTACAGTGTTCAATTTCAATTTCAATACCCATTAATTGTAATTTAAATTCAAATAAATTGATTAAATTTTGATTTCAATCCTTTTTATTCGATCAATCATTATCTAATGGATATAATTAACATTGGTTTACATTTTATTACATCAATATTCTGCAGTTATCCTCTTACTTCACATTAACTGCAATATTTAAATAGGTTAATTGCAATTGATTTCCAATTAAATTTCAACGGATTAAATAGTGAAATTTCTAATTAACAATTGTTACAACTTACAAATTCGAACACATTTCTATGTTTATTGTTAACAAGCAAAACTAATGAATTCACATACGGATTAATTATTCTATTTTAACCAATTTCAATCCATTACATACAATTTCACCGTTTAATACAACATTTGGTTTATTTGCTTATTTACAATTTATAACCAAATTTTATATTTACAATCATTTCAATTAATTACAATTGCATTAAAGTAGTTATCCATTATCTTACATTTACATTATTATATTTCATTCTAGTTATTCTCTCATTAATAAATCTTAATAAAAATTCTCCCAATATTAACACCAACATCTTATTAAATTAAATATTTTTAATTATCGAAAATTACGGGTCATTACACTCTCCCCCACTCAAAACTTTTCGTCCTCGAAAAGGAAAAGGAAGGAATTGAGGAATTAATATATCTTATTCAAATTATTCAATTTATAAAAATTAATTTGCATAATTTAAATAAAATATATCAATTTATAAACAATTGTATCTTCATATTCAAGTTTAATAAAAGTTTGAAAAACATATCTTTACTTTCACAAAAAAAATTCTAAGTCAAAATTTCACGGAAAATTTTGGCGGAGTCTCCTTTGTACGGAGAGGTCCAAAAGAAATAATAATATCATATATATCATATATTTCAAAATAATATATCATAAACCACGGGAAAACAATATAATATCACTATAAAACCGTAATCCAAAAACGTACCTATTTGTCGGGCAAACAACACTTTATTTATGAAACCAAAAGCATTAGCAATTGCTTCCATCAATCTGTATTTCACTTATATAATCCAAAGAAGTTAATAATTGTATAAAAGAGAAATATAAGTTGTTTCAATTAATAACAAACAAACAACACAACAATAGTTACTTGCAAACAAACCATACAATCATCGCATGAAATCAAGGAATCAACCATCCATCCATAACAACCAGAGCAATGGTTTTTTTGGGTGCAGAAACCTTTAAATCATATAAAATGATAAATAAACTACTAAGTATACCATACACTGAACAGTCTTAGATAAAACTTAATAGGTTATTTATACATCTTTATACAGTAAGAAGTATCCTTTTCCAACCATCCCATAAGCCAATCAAACAATAATTTCAAATATTAATTAAGTTTATTCTTATTAATCTTGTTTCACTATTGTCATTTTTTTTTCATTCATACAATGCCATTTTTCCATTAATTTACGTTCATTACTTACAAAATTTCATTTCTCGTTCATTCATACAACGACATTTTCCATTGATTTATTTTCATTTGGTTACATATGTCCTTTTCATTCAATTATCTAAAATAATCAATGAATTCATTATTTAAGTATTACATACTTTTCATTTATTTCCAATTTATTCATACCAGGTTATTTCTTATTAATTTATATTCATTTTATTTCAGATTATTTAACATTTACTTACCTAGCTTGATTAATATAAATAATCATTCATGGATCTTTTCACTTAAGTTTCTTAACTCTTTAAATTACATTCATTTCCTTATATAGTGTCATTGAAATTTTTTTCTTCTTCTCTATTTCCGAATCATTTCAACATTTTCTGAAGTTATAAGCATTTAATTTATATAGTATTCACTTTTACTATTCATTTTAATTACAAATAGCTGCAACATTAACTTAAGTTCATAATCATTTACTTATAGTATTCACTCTTTCTATAGATTTAATTAGTAACATTTCAAATTATTAACTTAAGTTTATAACATTTTATAACGTTTGAATTCTTATTTATAGAAATTTCTATTGAATACTTTCATTACTAAAGTTTTACTTGTATAATATTCTATTACATATTCTTATTAACATTCAACTCTTAACATTTGGTAAGTTATATATATATATATATGTCTTTTAGAATGTAATTGAATGTTACACAAGTTTATCTTATTCCTTTTAGTCAATGAAATGTTCAATATTTTCATCTTCTAAATTCTAATATCTAGAAGTTACAGATTTTCAATTTCTTATATGTTTCATTAATCACTTAGCATCTAGTTTCTAGTTACACATTTTAGAAGTTTCCAATTATTAATAGTTAAGGTTTCATTTAATTACAATAATTAAAACTACTAATTTACAGTAACTTAAGGACTAAATACTGGGTTTCATTTTCAACTCATTTAATATATATATATACATACTCATAACTCTTATATATATCAAATCATATTTATAAATTGAAATTAAGATTTGTTTATTAAAACAAATATGAAGTAAAACTACTACAACGGTCTTCCCATTTTGAAACTTGAAATTGAACGTCAATGATGCGTGCACTCATCACCGAAATTATTTTCCAACGACAGAAAGGGGGATACAAAACTTATTTCCTTTAAGAATCCCTTTAAAACATTTTTTTTCAAATCATATTGAAAATATTTATATCAGAAAATACTCCTAAATACTACTAATATTATAGTCCAAAATCTTTCGGAAGAAATTTTTCAAAATCCCGGAACTTAAGTCCCCAAAATTTCAATTTATATTTGTTTCATTGGTAAACCTTATTTTACAATTCAATATTTATAAAATTTCATTACCTAACAAACAAAAATATCAAACACAACTATATCCCTTTATAAAATTTATTCTTTTATATACAAAATATAATATTAGGCAAAATTATTTCATTTACCTATATTTCAAAACAATATTGTGTCGGTCTGCCCTATTAAGTGTTTATAAATCCCTATCGATGCCATAGTGTCCTATGTACCGAACATAATTTATAAATACTAAACAGGGCAAATTAACACAATATAGAAACATTATATAACACTAACAAGTATGCTACCTCATATATATACACTCAACGACTCATTCTAGGGTAGTACTACCCTATCTTTAATGAGTCAGACCCCATAAAGCTAAGATTACCGCTAAACCTGGCTTCGATACCAAATGTAATGACCCACCTTTTTGGACGGTTTAAATCGACGATAAACCACGCACGTCGGACTCAAACCATTCAAAAGGAAGGATTGTTATGGGGTAATAAGAAAAGCAGAGAAAGAAAGAAAACAAATACAGAATCTCACAGCGGTATGACAGAATATAATAATCAAATAAATAGTTCATGAAGCTGTTCTACAAATAACATTTGATTACACTTTTACAATACAGATCAGAGTACATATAGCAGTAATAAATAAATAATGAAGCAGAACTACATGATGTAGTGGAAATAATATAATAAATAATAACAGTACTAAATCTTCGTCCTCGTCCTCCAGAAAAGCAGTCTTCGATATGCTGAAAAGCTCAGACTGACCCGAGTGAATTGAAATGATAAAACACTGGAGTCAGAACTAAAAGATCTTATGTAAGTTAAATCAACAGTAAATAAATATGAGTGTAACGGCTTAAGATATGTTTACGGGGTTTGACATCTCCTATCTAGTGTCAACGTGAGTGTAATAACTTAAGAGATGTTTGGGATTTCCATCTCCTAAGGATCCTTAAACTATCTACATACATAGTACAATACGCTATTATAATAGTATCTACAGTAAAGTATTGAAATAGCGTTAAGGCATTACCCATATTCCCTTAACACATTTTATATATTCCCGTAGTCTATACAGTATCGTAAGCTCCAACAAACCGGTGGTTTACCTAGAGGGCATTCCATAGGTACGGTACAAAACAAACTCATAGAAGGCGAGATAAGGCATGTGACAAGGCATGCGAGGCAATGCCAAGGGTAGGATACTACGGTTTTGCGGATCCGGACTAGAAGTAATGCATAGCAGCTACTACTGCCTACCTCGGAACACACTCCCATAATCAAAATCAAGGGGTGGCCACCAAATCAATCACAAAGTCATAATATGGTATTGAAGAAATGTGTCCGACCGGAGGTGCGGCCTCACCTGACCCGGCATGGCTCCTGTTTTAGCCAAATCAAGCTGACTCACGGGAGTCAAGGCTACGTAAATACCTCATATAGAATCGTTTGCCAAACCATCCTACTTCATTCTGAAATCTCCACCACATACATAGTTGTTAAAGTAGTTTTCGGTATTGGCAGAGAGTATGACAATATCCGATCCCGGTCTCTTTAACAACCAGACGCTTATTTCACACCGGATGGTTCTTTTACATTTCCAAATCCAATTCATAATTGGTATCAAAATATCATATTCAATTCAAACCATATCACTTTCGAAATCATATTCTTTTTCAAAATCATATTCACAAAGTAGGTTAAATCCCCATTACAAAATCATCATATTTACTCAAATATGTCATTTCACTAGTAATTATTATTTCAAATCCCAACTTAGGTTATAACATCATTCAACCATATTTGCTTTTAAATCAAGGATTTAAATATAAACAATTCAACCTTGCACCGTTAGAAATTTAGAAATATAGTTTAACTAGTCATAAATAGTTTAAAATAGTTAAAATAGTTTAAAATAAATTTTTAAATAGTTAAAATACTCTAAAATAGTTTAAAAATATTTTAAATAGATTTTAAATAGATTAAATAGATTTAACATCGATAAAAACGGGTTAATTAGTTTAAAATAGATTAAATTGGATTAAATAGATTATAATAGATTAAAATAAGTTAAAATAGTTTAAATTGATTAGATTAATTTAAAATATATTAAATTAGTTTAATAGTTTGAAAATCTTAATAATCAGGATTTTTAAAATAATAAATTTTTAAACAGTTTATTTTAAATTAATTTAAAATTGATATCAAAGTTAAGCTATTTCTTTCATTTCAACAAATCTGGACCATACCCAGATTTCAACAAACTAAATTTTCTTTCAATTCAAATTCCCTTAAAAATCATTTCAATTTAAATCGATTTCAAACTCATGTTGAACTAAAATTCTAAGGCACTTCAATTTCATAGATTTCAAAGTTTAGAACATTCATACATTTTCAATAATTCAATTTCGATAACTTCATTTATATTTCAAATTCCAACTTTGAAATTTTTATTTTTCTTCTTTAAACAATTCATTACCAACTACAATTTCAACATTTAAAGCTTGGATTTTCAAAGTAATTCACTTTATATAATTCAAAATTTATTTCGAAATATCATTTAACTGAATTCAAAATTTAAGGATTTAAATCATTTAATTTAACCAAGCCAGTGCCCGTATATAATTTTCTACCCTGTGGTCAAGTGATGCGGATATATATCATTTCAACTCGTAATAATTTAAATTTACGGGTATATATCATTTCAACCCGTAATCCCGAATTAAAATAAAATCTATAAAATCGCTCGGGTTTATCATTTCGACCCATGACGATTTTTCCCTAATCTATAGATCATTCATGTATGTATTATTTCAACCCATAGGGATTTTCTAACAATAACTAAGGGAACTTGCAGTGTTAAGACAATACAAATATAACATCCAGTCATCCAATATCAACAAATCAAACATCCATCACAATCACCATTCAATCAACTAATAAATAACATCAATTAATTGATTTTCATCAACTGGTATTCAATTGACAATTAAATTTAATATTAAATTAAATGACGATTAAATGCAATAAAAGTCATATTTAACTGGAATGACAAATTAAATACACCAAACATCAACCAATTAATTTCTAATCGCATTATAAATTCAATTTTACTAACATAAGATAATTTAGTAGTTGTGACTGGGTCAAAACACTCACCGTTGATTTCAAATCGATTTGAAATCCAAAATAAGGTCCAAAATTCAATAGTATCAGAATTCGTCTAACCCAGTTCCAAAATGTTCGAAATTTCGATACAATCGCAGCGGAGCAAACCGCGCGTAAGTCCGACCTCGTATGCAAAAGTTATGGGCATAAGAAGATTGAATTTTTAAAGTTTAAATTAAATTAAAAAAACACACATGTCTACCTGGTCACGTCAACATCGTGCAAGCTCACTGGAAACCCTAACATCTCGTATGTGATATCAAACAACCTGAGCCACCCTAAACTCTCGCCGTTGACCACCCATCCTCGCTGCCATGGCCAACTACGCTTAGATCTGACATCGCCGGAGTTCGCCTCACCCACGGCCGCACCTCCCTTGGCCGAGCGACGCCTCCAATCTCCCCAAGGACGAACGACCGCCGTCCTCTTCAAACGCCCATCACGGAAAATCCAAACACCTCCAGACCCAAGTAGCCGCATGGAGCGAACCTGCTCGTCACTCTCTACGTGCCCATGCCCACCGATCTACTCCTCGTCGCAAATCCACCGTTAAATAAAGTTGTGGCCTATGGACGACTGAGAATAAAACATTGATTTCTGGCCAAACGATGATTCGATTCGAGAAACAAATCATCGCAGTGAGTTATGCTCGTCGAGATATTCGAAATGGTATATAATATGTCATGGTTTGGAGGCGTTTTAGATTTTGAAATGGATTTTGATTTGAATTAGATTTGAGGATTTCGGTTTTCAGCCATTGAGAAGAGAGAAACGATAGAAATCTCAGTACGTACAATAATAAGGAATAAAAAGGCTGCTAGGGTTAGAACAAAACTATTTATATGAACAAAGCCCGAAAAGAAAATGAACACGTATCGAATTGGTACGAAACGACAATAACGACCTAAAAAGCCTGTTTCGCTTTCGAAATGAAAATGGGTCATCCCATATATCAAAATAGATGTTTTTGATATTTTTAAACTCAATGGAATAGGTTTCAAGTCCTAATTCCATCGTATGAAGAAGTTAGCTTTTAAAATCAACCTATTTCAATTGAATTCAATTAAATTGATTTCTACGCGTTCCGAGCCCGTACAATCAAACGATAAGTCTGATTGTTACGAAACTTGAAATCCTACAATAATTCACTGTTATAGATCCGATGAAACTAGTTTCGTGCAAATCCGAGATAGTGGCCAAATTGGCTATTTTTACGTTAATTAAATAAATTATTATTATATTAATTTTATCACTTTTCACTTAAATTTTATAATTAAATTTTTTTATCATTTCTAATTACACAGAGATTAACAATCTTTTCTAAACCAATTTCCTGTGTCAAATTCAATGTTAATTATTTCACTAATTACAGTGTTTAATTTCAATTTCAATAAACCCATTAATTGTAATTTAAATTCAAATAAATTGATTAAATTTTGATTTCAATCCTTTTTATTCGATCAACTATTATCTAATGGATATAATTAACATTAGTTTACATTTTATTACATCAATATTCTGCAGTTATCCTCTTACTTCACATTAACTGCAATATTTAAATAGGTTAATTGCAATTGATTTCCAAGTAAATTTCAACGGATTAAATAGTGAATTTATAATTAACAATTATTACAACTTACAAATTCGAACACATTTCTATGTTTATTGTTAAGAAGCAAAACTATTGAATTCACATACGAATCAATTATTCTATTTTGACCAATTTCAATCCATTACATACAATTTCACCATTTAATACAACATTTGGTTTGTTTGCTTATTTATAACCAAATTTTATATTTACAATCATTTCAATTAATTGCAATTGCATTAAAGTAGTTATCCATTATCTTACATTTACATTACTATATTTCATTCTAGTTATTCTCTCGTTAATAAATCTTTAAAAAAATTTCTCTCAATATTAACACCAACATCTTATTAAATTAAATATTTTTAATTATCGAAAATTACGGGTCGTTACAAAGAGATGGCAGGTGGAACAACAACAGACCAAGATGTCAAATTTGTGAACTTTATGGATTCCCATACGGTTATACCCTCAAAAGAAACCAACCATTCATTAAATTTAATATAGTGATATGATAGATAGTGTCTAGAATGTAAGATATGATCATATCAAATAGCTGTGTTGCTTACGTTAGTCACACCATAACATATTTAGGTTACAATTCAAACAACTAAGGTACATTCGCATAAAGGATTTTCCGCGAGACGCGATTAGTAAACTGAAGCGGATCTTCATGCACAACGATCAGAAAACACCTTCCGAGGGGCGTATATCTCTAAATAAAATATACCATATGGTAAACACGAGCGACCCATGCCCGAACATAAACATGAATCACATGAAATCAAATATCAAAAACTCCTGCGGACCAACAATCGATAAGTATCTCTAGATATGGAGTTGATAATACCTTGAGGTGGGTCAGCCAAACCCTAGGTTGTGCAGCTAACTCTGTCTTTAGCCTTTCTCGATGTCAAGTTTACGTTCGACATCTTTCACACGAGTCTTCATCACTCGAACGAAACATGGATCCTAGATTGGATCCTCACATCTCGAATAGATGTCGAAACCACACATTGATTCCCATATCTCAATTGATCTTGGATTCACACATGGATTCTCACATCTTGAATAGATCATGAATAACTATAGTGTTCGAGCGTCTCAAATAGATCTCGAAACTCCATATATATTCCTTTTCTCAACCACTTCCAAAACATAGAACTCATATACTAGTTTTGAAGTGATGTTCCGTAAGTAATACACTTACCGATCCCGGACTCTTCAAAACTAATCAATCAATTTTCGATTAAATCAATTTCGGTTCTCTCATAAGTAAGTGAAAGCTAGAGACGTTTCGTACCAATACTCCTCCCAGGGGGTTCTCATTGGTATGAAATCATGAATTCTTTCGATTACTTCCAAGTTAATATTAGGTCAAGTTCCATAGTCGACTAATCGACTATCCAGTCAAAACAATTGTTTATTCAAATCACGATTCATACGCTTAATCAATTTTCGACATTCTAACTTAACTATTCATCACCCAAGGGTGAAGCCAGGTATGTTTGGGCCCTAGTTGCTCCAAACCTTGCCTAAACACTTCATTCTTGAATCTCACTAATAGATAAGTCTACCTCATCAGCTTGTAGTGTTAAGTATAGTAATAATGATTTCCATAAACAAGTAAGAATTCATCGGTTAAGAGGTAAGCCCAGTAGGTTAGAGCTCTATTGCTCCATCCATACTCGACATCAATCTTAACTCTCACAAATAGATAAGCTTACTCTGTCGGCTTATTCGTGTTAAGCATATTTAATTACTTTCGTAATAAGTAGGATAAATAATCAACCATTTGGCCATTTAGCAATTCTAACTCCTTTTCTAAACCTTTTGTTTGTACTTTTAAAATACTTCGAAATACTTATAATAGGTTTTAAAATATTTATACCAAATATTACTTAAAAATAATCATTTTGGAATTTAATTAAAAACATGGAAAACCGTGTTTTCCCCCAAACACTCTTTTTATATAAATTCATAAATAATTCTTAAAAATTCATATAAATCTCAAAATACTTTTAAAATACTCTAATAAAAGTTAAGAAATATTTCTAAAAAGAATGAAACAAATTGCTCAAACTTAAAGTCCTTTTTGAAACATTTGAAGTTCAAAAATAAAGGTTAAACGGGGCAGTTTTGCACTAATGATGTTTTGGCTGTTTTCGAGATCTTACTTAACTTTTTACCATTCAAGCCTTTACTAGAAACAAACATACATACATAATAATATAAATATGGTGAGTAATCTATATGGATCTCTCTACAATGTTCTACAGCAGTTGCCAAAAATAAGGCAATTCCAAACTGCACCTATAGCGACTATTGTTATAAGTACACTTTCAAATCTGAGTTATATTCCAACCTATATTCAACTACAATCTATGTCCTTTGTCCCAAGGTCTAGTAATATGTTATAAAAGTCCATTCAAGTCCATATATGGATCCTATGTGCCGTTTGTTTCCAAAACAAGAATCAAAATCAATGTTTTCAACATATGTCCAAGTTAATACAAACAACTTTAACACAATAAAGTATAAACATATATGAGTTATATTATCAATCCAACTGATGAGTTGGCTCACCTTAAACCCAACAATCAACTAAGCTTAAGCACTCAAGTACAAAACCAAGCTAGAAACCTCCTTTCCCTTCCTTCCTTCCCTTGTTTCACTTGCTCCTTTGCCTCCCTCTACCTCACAAAGCTCACGGCCTAAGGTAAGTGGGCGTGGGTGGCTTCACTTTTTCGCAATCTAACTAGGTAGAAGGTGATGTTATATGGTGGAAAGGCTTCCCTCAAAGTTAGAAGTGATTTGGAGATGGTTTGCAAATTATTTGCTTTAGGAATTTAAGATTAAGAAGATGATGAAGACATGGAAATTTTAGCTCAAAGCTTAGGAATTTTGTGATATATTTCCTAAGGGTGTACCCATCTTTATATATGCTTAAGAATGATGATGGAAAAAGATCAAAAACCCCTTAAAACCCTACTAGCATTAATTACACACATCACTTCTCCTTTATCATATGCTTAACATTTAAGGATTTCCATATTTGCTCATTTCCCAACATCTTCCTTTAGCCCATGCATGACATCATCCATAAAGTTTACTTCCATAAATGGAAAAAAGTTTTTATTTCTATAAATTTGATTTCCTAAGCAAATAAGTGTATGTAAAAGAAATTTGAACAACTTCTAAAGATTAAAAAGCTATTTATCGATAAAACGATTTTCGGTCACATTATCAATATTTTTCCAAATAATATATTTTTATAAACACTTTTCAAAAACAAGTTTCTTATCATTTTCTATTAATTAAATGATGTTAAACAAGGTTGTAAAATCATATTTATAACACTTAAACATATCTTAAAATGTATCGATATTTGAAAACAAAGTGTTTGAATTTCCGAGTCACTACATTCTACCCTACTTAGAACATTTCATCCTCGAAATTCAAATGAGAACGATAATCAAAGAAGATAGAAGAACAAGATATATATATATATCACTGCTGAAATATATAAAATCTAAACTGCAACCCAAATGAAACTAAGATAAGAAAACTCTAGTCTAAGAACAAATCCGTATAAGACTCCTTCAAACTGTCCTCCGTCTCCCACGTATAGTCCCGAGAATCCTCGCTTCATTGTACCTTGACTAACTTTACAACCTTAGCCCTTAATTGCTACGTATCTCTATCAACAATACGAACAGGCTGTCTTAATACAGTAAAATTTGGCCAATCTTCAACTCCTCTTGCTGCGACGCTTCCACTAACATCGGAGGATTATGCACAAACTTACGCAAATGCGAAACATGAAATACATTGTGCACACTCGATAGCCTAATCGGTAACTCGATTCTATATGCGAGTGTACCAATCCTCTCAAGAATCGAGAACGGTCCTATATAACGAAGAGCCAACTTCTCAGCCCTTCTAAACTAAACTACACTTCTCATCGGAGAAACCTTTATAAACACAAAGTCTCCAACTGAGAGCTCCAAGTGCATGTGCCTCTTATCTGCTGTTTATTCCAAAATTGGGCACAACACTCTTCGGAAGTGTTTGAAGAGATAAAATGAAGAAATAAATGTAAAAGGAGGATTATCTATCAAACACTTCAAACAATCATCAGAAAAACAACAAAAGAACGCAAAGATTTAGAGTGGTTCAGCGTATTGCCTACGTCCACTATGAAATGATTGATCTTTATTAACTTTTGCTCGTTGGTTACACCGGTTTACAATAATAAATCTCGAGTACAATAGTGAAATTCAAGTACAATGGTGAATTCGGAAGAGTCTGGACGTCAGAGAGCAAAAAGATCCTTTTTCTGTAGGCTCTGGGATGCTATTTATAGGCGTAGGCTGCAACTATCTCGCTCAGATCTTGGGAAACCTCTTATGGCACGTGGATGGGCCCACGCGATCGATCCCACGTGATTTGCACTCGGTCCGTGATCGATACGAACGAATTTTGTATCGATCAAGATTTGGTCCAATTGAGTCGAAATTGAGCATGAACATTGTTGATGATGTATGCAAGCTCTTGTGAAAATTTGGTTGCATTTGGACTTGTAGATTGTGAGTTATGATCGATGCAAGCTTACGTTTTCTTTAGGCTGTCTAGTTCGTATCGATACACTTCGTATCGATCTGTTCGAATTGTTCTTGAGCACGTGCCTGCAAATTGACGTGGCGCTAACTCATCGGATCGATCCACTTCTCATGCCAAACGATCGAGTCTAACCTATGCATGTGCCTTGTTCGTATCAATCGATAATATCTTGTTCGTATCGATCATCATAGATCTGTTTGTATCGATTAGATTTTGCTCTGTTCGTATCGATCAATTATAAGGGCATTTCGTACTGATCGCGTCGATCGACCATTGCTTTGATCGTATCGATCGATTATTCGTATATTTTGCAATCGTTTCATCCTGCACTGTTTGCATCGATCACTGGCTGATCGATACGAGTGCAGTGTATGTTAATGGATCGATACGAAATAGTGGTTTGATGGATACGAAGTTGACCCTGGTGGATCGGTACGAGCAAGCTGGAGTTGATGGATGCGAAGCAAATCAATACGAAGGAGGATTCTTCCCAATCACCTGATGGATACGAATAGGGTGGTTATTGATGGATTCGAACAGATTGACTCAAACATGGCTTTTCGATGGATACGAACGACTTGGTCACTTGAGTTGTATCGATCATATCTTGAGCATACGAACTCCGATTGACTTGAAACTTGAAACGTTGGCTTTTATAGCTTTGCTGGTCCTATCATATCAATTGTAGCTTGATCTGGACTCGGATAAAATTTATCGACATTCATATTGAACTTGTGTATTGACTAATCCTCGGGATAACTGTCCTCGGTTTTCAGTCAAGTCTTTGGTATCATGGCCTTGCCAAAAGGCGGGATAACATTTGCCCCCTAAAGTACGTCTTGTGAGGACATTACGTGCTTTGAAAAGCTGCAATATTCATTCTGAGAAATTCCATCCGACTTGTCAAAATGGTCATTGTCTTTTCGTCGAAAGATGCAACCTTTGATTGATGCTTCAGTAACATAAATCTTGAATTGTTGACTGTCAATTGTTGTACCGTGTATTGTTGTGACTGAGTGCTGAATGATAGCAAACTGTCATTGTAATCGTCATCAAACGAGTATTCAATTCCTGTGAATTTTAAAAATTGGACGTTAGTCCATTGTGAATGTAGGTTAGCCTGATTCCCGTTAACGTTCGTACGTTCACGAGTCGTTGTTAGTTTTTTATATCGAATCCTGTATCGATCCTCTCCTGAATTGATGTGAAATTCAAGTTGTAATGATGCTTGATGGTCATT
Organism: Allium fistulosum; assembly: GCA_030737815.1. Classification (NCBI taxonomy): domain Eukaryota; kingdom Viridiplantae; phylum Streptophyta; class Magnoliopsida; order Asparagales; family Amaryllidaceae; genus Allium; species Allium fistulosum. The sequence goes on along the minus strand of CM060908.1, from coordinate 74,145,034 downwards.
TTGAAATGCCCCTTCGTATCGATCCTCTCCTGGATCGATGCAAAAGGTTGAAAAATTGGGATATAAATTCAGGCGGTCTTCAAAATGATGGATACAAAATGGGTGTTTCGCATCGGTGGAGTTGGGCATTCCAAACATGACTTGGTAGTGGCTTTCGCATCGATGGGAACCAATGGATACGAATGACTGTTGCATTAGAGGTGTGATGTAAGGATACGAAGAAGGCTTCTTCGCACCGATGGAATCTTCACTAATGGATACGAAATGACTACTTCGCATCGAGGAATTGATGGATTCGAAAGGCTTCTCCCATAATCGACTGTAGATGGATACAAACATGAGGTCTCGTATCGACGATGTGCAAACTTCCTCTATCGGTCATTGGAACCGGGAGATGAATCGTTTCTTTCTTGGACACGAGACCATATAAATACGTTTTGGACTTAGAAAAAATTCCACTTGCTTTCATTCGATTTTCTGCATTCGTGTCGATCAGAGCAAAAGAAAAACGAGAACCGCCTTCGTCCCAAATTGAATAACCCCTCATTTCTTCTAACTAACTACTCCGATTAGGTAATTAATTAATTAATTCACATTTAAAATGATGAGACTTAAGTTCGAATTCCATTCCTCCCATATTCGTGGCCGATTCTAGTTGTGAGGAGGCCTGAGGTGAGACAGAGCAAGGTCGTGGAAGGAAGAGATGGAGCTCGGGTCGATTTGGAGAAGAATAAATCTGGGAGCCATCGTATTGATGATGGATAAAGGGTGAGTTCGTATCGATTCAGATGGAACGCGACTTCGTATCGGTTGGCAAAACTGTCTCGTATCGATAGAGGGATGATGGGTTGTTCGAATCGATCCGGATAATAGGACTTCGAAATGGTGAAGTGGAGGTCTTTGTATCGACTGATGATGGAGCTTTCGTATCGACTTGAGATGATCGATACGAAGGCCTCAGACTTGCTGATCGATACGAAGAGGTTGCATTTTATCGATACGAATTCTGCTGTTTCCGATCAATAAGAACTACGTGCCAGGGGATCGATACGAATTCAAATTTGTATCTCTGATGGATACGAACAGCTTTATTGATCGATGCGAATTTGAACTTTGGTGATCGATTACGAGCTTAACCTTGATGATTTTGAAAACTCTTGCGCATTTGAACGTCTGGCTCCGACGAGCTTCACTTTGGCATAATTGGACTTGACCGTTGGACTGCATATTTGACTTCCCTTCGAAGCTCGTCGATGGAACTTGTAACTGAACACAATTTTAACAAACTTTAACTTGGATTGATCTCCATCTGGATGGCACAGTTGTGACGGTCAGCGATGACGGTCACTGTGGTTGAAATTTTAAGTCTTGTCGTTCGAACATCTCTTAATCCCGTAGAATTTCTCAAGTATTAAATAACACTGCACCACACAACACATCCACGCACTTCACACTGGGGAACACATGGGCTTATTATCGTCTAATGATGGTTTTAATAAGTTGATTAGCTATGGAATTCACAAGTTCACAACAGCAAGAGCTTCAGAGTTCATCCCCTTTAGTCATAGAGATTCCGGTTATCGCAGCCAAAGTTGTAGACCTAGCTCCGGATGAGCTGCCTAGTGCCATGTTTATCATGAATCCACAAGATTCTGTGTTGTCTAACGTTTCCGAAGATATGCTGGGATGAATATGTCTAAGGCATGGTCTACCGTTAGACGGTGTATTATTACCGGAACCGAATGATAGACCGCATGCTCCCCTAGAGGGGTTTACAGCCTTTAATCGCCATGCATGTACAGCGGGAACACATCCTCCGTTTAATCGGTACAGTAGAGAAGTGCTGTCTTTCTTTGGAATCGCCCCATCACAGTTACACCCGAACGGATATGCTCTGCTCAATAGTCTATTCATTGTATTTATGGAGCATCTTTTCCGACCTCCGATCCCGATCGAAATTAGATACTTATTCAACGTTAAGAGTCGGGGAGATAGTCCCTCGTTCACATTCCTAAAGGCAGTCAGGAATTGTCAAGTTGTGACCGGCTCCTGGACCAGACTGAGTTACTTTAAAACCGAGTGGTTCTATGTCTGATGCCCTCCAGGATTCGCTAGCCGATGGTTAGTCAGACGTAAGTGCTGCAATCTTTTCCAGTAGTTAACGAGATAATCATAGCTGATATTAAAACTAATGTCTTCTTTCCTTTACAACTGTAATTCCATGACCTGAGGGCGTGCATTTTAAAGAGATAGTATGGGTCCTCCAAGAAGTTCTAGGCGAGATGAGAGAAATCGAGTCGGTGCTCACCGATAGGAACTTGAGAATTCTTGGATTAATCGAACGAAACCAAAGTATCCGACTAGAGGGAGCGCTTAGGGCAGTCCCGACGAAGCAGGTAAAGCGCAAAGCGCCAGGAGTCGTAATTGCTGAGGAAAGTGATAAGGAACATACGCCTACAAACGACAAACTCGTGGCCGGGCCTTCTGACAGTTTTCAGGGTTCAGAGGGATGGAGAAAAGGCAAGGCAGTTGCACACAAACGTCGTAAATATTCAAGATGGAAATCTGTAGTTGTGTCTCTGCCAGCCTCCAGTGTTAGAATTGTGGAGGCTCCTCCCTCGCCAGTAGAGAATCCGTTTGAAGGACATGCTAATATTCCAATTCCGGACTATCTGTCACTTCAACACGACACCGGATTGGAGGGGCTTTAAAGTGCTCTAGATTTAAGCGAGTCTCTACCCATCAGTGCGGCTGACATTACCGGTTGGTCGGGGATTGCACACACACATACACTTCACGGCACTACACGGTTTCCAACTTTAAGTTGCCTGTTTCAAGAATTCACTAACTCTGTTCTTCTTCACTTTACAGATACAATGAACATGCAACTATGGTCAGCTGTCTTAGTTCAGCACGCCAATCATCAAGCTCATATTATGAGTCCCGTCGGAGGGAGGATGACAGAAACCGTGATCGCGGTTATTCTAGTCAGGAACGCTACGAGAGGGATAGAGACAGGGATTACAGAGAACAACGATATCGATCCCAATCACGTTCTCCACCCCTTCGACTCCCCACACAAGCTTTTACCCATAGCTCACATCCCTCGGAGCCTCCACGTCAAAAGCCATCTTCCCATGCTCCAAGGTTTGAGTCGCAACGTCACAGAATTGAGGTTAAGCCTCCTGTTATCGCTGAACAAGCCATAACCGAGCCCACTGGGGAAGGGGCTATCAGAATTGCCCAGCTGAAGAAAGATTTTCCAAATATATGTTTTAACGGCTACATCTTCCCCTTCATTTGAAGAAGATTCCCTCAGAAGTGGAAAACACAATGCATGATTATATTCACAACATCTATACCCAGTATAAAAAGTGGGCGAAGGCTGTAGAAAAAGCATCAAAGGTGGCCTTTGAGCGGGCAAAGGCAATTGAGAAACTAGAAACTGAACTTGCTCAGAAAGACCGGATCATTCAAGTGCTTAACGATGAAGCCAAATCCTCTCGGAAATCAGAGATAGACGCCACCCAAAAGGCCGACGAGGTGAACTTGGCTATGGAGAGGATGAGGCAGACACACTTCGCTTGGTGGAGCTGATGGGCCACTGGAACACCACGGTCACAGCTGAATGAGATGCTGCTTTGAAAGAACTCGCTGATCTTAAAGGTAAATTTTCCAAAATCATCAAGGAGAAGGATGATGCGAATAGAGCAGCTCAGGAAGCATGTGAACAGGCCGTAGTGCTTCGGGGCGAACGGGATGCGACAACGATTAAGGTTCGGGAGGTGGAGACTAAGGTCGAGGAGGAAGTCCAGATGGCGGAGTCTAGGCTAGAAGCTAATATCAAAGATCTCCTCATTGTTTATAATGCTAACATCTTGAAGCACAGAAATCTAGCCTGGCCCGATAATTATCCGACACATCTACACAACGCCTGGGGCCGATTAGTAGAAGATGAAAAGGCTGCGCATAGGGGCGAATCAGTTGTTGAATTTGAGCTTGAAAACCGAATACTGAATGAAGACGAGCGAAAAGTTCTTCATGATGCAATGATTTCGTATGAGAAGGAGAAGCTCAGCACTCAGCATTTGGAAGTTGGAGAAGGTTCCGGTGTCGAGCATCGCGATACAAGTCCTGAAACTCCCATGCCGACTCAACCCGAATCCACACCTGCGATTGATCCCCAGCCTGTTCCTGCTTATAATCCGGATCAGCCGCAGATGTCTCCAACTCGTGAGTAAGTCTCTGAGGCAGTTCCGCCACTCGCGAGCCAAACTAAGGAAGGTACTACGAACATTCTCTACGCTTATCTGAAATCGGAAGCGTCATTTGAAGTAATTATTAATAGTTCTTCCTTTGTTTTTATCCAGTGATTGACGCTACACCAGTCGTGCCTCCTGCCACTCAAGAACCACATCATATGCAGGAGGCCATTATAACTGAAGCGACCACCACAACGACCACTACACCGACCGATGGAGCATAGGGGAGCACACTTATTTTTGATGAGAAGATGATGGAGGAACTCCTCGGTCATCACAGTGACCCCCTTTGCAGACTTGCCGTTCGTTATGGGAGGAAGCGTTCCAATGACAAGTTCTTCGGCTCCAACTACAGGAGTTCCTATCGATGCACAAACGCTTCATGAGGAGAAAATTATAGCTGAAATCAATGCTGAAATGGAAGCATCCGCGTGGGGCAGTGGTTTTGGCGGTGAAATGGCTGGACCTGGTCCAGCCCCTTTACGGATGATATCTCCGGAAGGAACGGTCATTGAGACGAGCGCGCCTGCCCCACCTCCTTCTGTTGATCCTATCCCTCCAACTCCGCCTGCAGGAAGCGTTCCAATACACTTAAGCTCGGAGGAGGATGTTGATATAATTCCCCCGACTGGAGATCGGCCACCGAAAGGCAAGGGCTCAAAGAGAAAACTAAGCGGAAGCTCCAGCGGGTCTACACCGAAGGGGAAACCGAAGAAGAAGAAAGAATTACATGCTTCTTTGGTGAAATTTTGAGTAGATAGGAATTTCTTTTGTTCTCTTTTGCTAGCCGTGTATAGATTCGGGTTCGGCCCCTGCTAGTAGAATTTTTTGGATAAACTTGTACTTAGTTTCCTTTTACAAACAGTTGAAATGAAATTCCATTTTGTCTTTAACTCAATTTTCATTTATTTGCTTAAATTTTTCAGCAGTTGAACTCCAGTGTAGTATATTTGTTGAGTTTCGACCTTTGGATTATGAGTGACGACTGAAAGTCAAGCCGGACTCCGATGTTGCACTGTCTCAATCAGCGATTAACGCTTAAGTTCTGCCTCCAATTTCAGGGACGAATTGTAAGATTAAGTAGCAATTGTACTCTGCTTTCAACTCATCGATCTTAACGTCATTGAATTGATGCTGAAACAAGGAAACTCGAGTGGTCGAATCACACTTGCTCATTCATTGACGATTGCATCCACACTTCGGGGATTTGCATTCGTACATTGGCGGTCTGGCTCGCCTGCTTGAGTTTCAAGGATACGTCCACGCTTCGGGGACTTAAGTCATTTTCACGGGTGGTAATTCACACCCGCTTAATGTTTGCAACGATGTCCACACTCTTGGGACTTTAGATGGATTCGTGGGTGGTCAGTCACACCCGATTTGCATTTACACTCTGACCACGCTCCGAGGACTTAGAGTTGTTTTACGGACGGTCAATCCCAATCCGGTTTGTGTTCAAACTCCAATCCACTCTCTGGAGATTATGAGTCAACGTTTATACTCCAATTCGCGCTCTGGGAATTTGGAGTTGGTGTTCATGTTGACATTCCGATTCACACTCTGGGAATCCGGAGTTAGTCAATGTTTATACTGTAGTTCGCACTCCGAGAACTCGGAGTTAACCGAAAGATAGTCAGTCATATCTGTTCAGACTTTAGGATTTCGTTCGCACTCCGGGAACGATGAATTTATCAGGATCATGGATAGTCGGTTCGCATCCACCACGATTTAACAAGCAAGGTCATTAGATGGACGGATCCATTTTCCTCAAACTTGGTCAAGGTATGGGCGAAGTCGTTAGCTGGATGGATCCACCCTCTTTGAAACCGTATTTGTAAGTTTATACCCCAGTTCACACTCCGGGAATCTGGAGTTGGTTAAAGGATTGTCGTGTATCAATCCTTTTTTGACTTCAGTGTGATGACTTGCCCTCGAGCTCGGGTATCATCTAGCGAGTAACCGATCATATCACAGTCACTCCCTATTTGAATAAATTCCACCGTTCGGTGGAATTTAGCTCACCGTGCATAGTGATAGTTGTATGACACATTCAATAAATCACAGCTCTGGCTCGAAGAGATTGCATTTTATTGCTAAAATAAGAAAATACAGCAAAATCAGTTGCCTTATTAAAAATTCAAATTTCGAAATGCAGAAACAAATTGCAAATGAGAAATAAACTAAATAAATAAACAGAGCCTGCCATGTATATTAGCGGCGAAGACTTATGCTATTCCAGGCTCTCGAAAGAGTGAGACCGTCAACGGTCGATAATTTGAATGTACCATCTTCGAGCTTTCGTTCAATAACATATGGCCCTTCCCAAGTTGGCATCATATGCGAAGGGACCGGGTAAATTCTTTTAAGGACGAGATCGCCGAGTTCAAAGGTTCGAAGTCGGACCTTGGCATTATATAGTCGGGCGACTCGACATCAGTATGCGGCTGCCCTCAAATCAGCCTCTTCACGCTTCTCATCCAATAAATCCAAAGATTTGGTAAGTAAGATAGCATTTGTCTTCGGATCATAGTATGTCACAAGACTAGAAGGCACTTCTAATTCGACTGGAATAACAGCTTCTGAACCATAAGAAAGAGAAAACGGAGTGTGGCCGGTCGTGGACTTGTGGGTTGTTCGATAAGCCCATAAGGCCATAGGAAGTTCATCGACCCATTTGCTCCGGCCTTTTCTAGTCGTTTCTTTAGAATAGTCTCTACAGCATACCCCGAACTTGACACACGACCAATTGCGAATCACAATAAATCTCCACAGCAATGATTTTCAAATCTCTAGCAAGCCTCAATCCAGCAAGTAAGGCTTCATACTCAGCTTCATTGTTGGTTGCGCGAAAATCAAACTTTAAAGCATAGCATATTGATCGACCATCAGGAGTTTCAGGCACAACCCTTGCACCTGAGCAGCGGTCATTTGATGCACCATCTATATGCAGTTTCCAGATATACTTGGGAGATTCACTGGTTTCGGGCAAGTCCTCTGGGATGGTAAATTCAACTATAAAATCTGCTAGGACTTGTCTTTGAATGGCTCGCCTTGGAGTGTAGGTAATGTCAAACTGACTTAACTCGATATTCCATTTGAGTAACCTACCAGACGTCTCAAGCCGCGTAAGGACCTGTCGTAACGGCTGGTCGGTGTAAACGGTGATCGGATGAGCCTGGAAATACGGACGGAGCTTCCTCGAGGCAATAACAAGACAATAAGCCAACTTCTCAAGCTTCGGATAATTTCTCTCAGCTCCGGTTAGCCGTTTGCTAATATAATAGACCGGCTTTTGTATTCGGTCTTCCTCCCGAATTAGGGTAGCACTGATATCATTTTTTGATACCGCCAAATAAATGTACAATTTCTCGTGATCGATAGGCTTTGACAAAATTGGCGGTGTGGAGAGATGTTGAATTAATGCTCGAAATGCGTCCTCACATTCTGTAGTCCATTCAAAGTTTCGTTTTCCTTTTCGGATCAGATCAAAGAAGGGAATTCATTTGTCAATAGACTTTGAAATGAACCTTCTCAGTGCTGCTACTTTCCCATTGAGACTCTGGGCTTGCTTTATAGTCCTTGGAGTTTCAAGGTTTCTAATCGCCCAGATCTTTTCGGGATTGGCTTCGATTCCTCGAGCGTTGACGATAAACCCAAGAAATTTTCCTGATGCGACCCCAAAATGAAATTTCAATGGATTAACCTTCATTCTATATCCTCGAATAATATTAAACGTTGACTCCAGGTCTTTGATGTGGTCAGTGGAGAATCGTGACATGACTACCATGTTGTCCACGTATACCTCCATGGTTTTCCCAATCTGATTGGCGAACATTCGATTAACTAATCGTTGATAAATTGCGCCAGCATTCTTGAGTCCAAAGGGCATAACCTTGTACCCATAAAGTCCCATATTGGTTACGAAGCTGGTATGCTCTTGGTCGGGTAAGTGCATTGGTATTTGATTGTAGCCGGAATACGCATCCATGAAGGATAAGAGTTCATGCCCGGCCGTTGAATCTACGAGTTGATCAATTCGAGGAAGTGGAAAACTGTCTTTAAGGCAGGCTTTATTCAGATCAGAGTAATCGATGCACGTTCTCCATTTCCCATTTGCCTTATGGACAAGTACAGGATTTGACACCCATTCCGGATATAATACATCTCGAATAAATCCATTCGATTTAAGCTTGTCTACTTCTTCCTTAAGGGCGGCAGATCTCTCTAGATCCATACCACGCCTTTTTTGTTTGATCGGGACGTGCCGCGGGTCAATGTTTAATGCGTGGTTCACGATGTCTGGTGAGATCCCACACATGTCAGAATGCATCCAGGCAAACACGTCAAGGTTTGCCCGGAGAAATTCAACCAATTCCTCTTGCATTTGTTGGCTTAACTGAGATCCAATCTTTATCATTCTCGAATCATCGCTATCATTGATTGGAACATCGATCGTCAGTTTGGCTGGAAAAGCTTGACTGTCTTTACTTTCGTCCTCACTTTTGGTGTCTCTCGGGTCAAGATTTCTTTGGAATTGGTTGGGGTGACCAGGCCTAGGCCCATGTGTCAATTGTTAATTATCAACAAAACGGACGCAGAGAGATTCCTCTACGCCCTTTCCTTTCTCCTTTCGTTGCGCCTCGTGCAGTTCAGCAACATAACAGGCTCGTCCAACAGCTTGATCTCCTTGAACGACTCCAACTCCACGATCAGTGGGGAACTTTAGAGTCAAACACCATGGGGCAATAACAGCCCTGAACTCAGCTAGGGTCGGTCGGCCCAAGAAAGCATTATATGGCGAGTCTATATCCAAAACAACAAACTGCGGTATCTAGACTCTCCGGTGTTCTCCAATACCTAACTCCACTGGCAATTCCACCACTCCAGTTGGTATAGTTGTGCTCCCATTGAAGCCATGAATACGGGACTGACACGACTTCAAGTCTTTAGTTTCCATTTTCATCTGGTCGTAAGCTCGCTTGAACCATATATTCACAGAACTTCCACTGTCTACCAAGATCCTCTTCATCCAAGCAGGACCTACCTGAGCTGATATGACAAGTGGATCAATAGTGGGGGCTTCGATCCTGTCGGCATCCCGACTTCGAAATACGATGTCGTCTACCATCGTTCTTTGTTGCTTGGCCGAAGCCCTATCTTCTGAATTACTACAACATTCAAAGTCCGCATGCCTGATAGAGCTGGCATACGACTCCATTTCCTTCCAGCTTCGGTCTGATGGATGAGGACCACCACTAATGGTATTTATCACCAACCTCCTGCCAGTACGAGTGGGTCCTCCTGTCTTGCCTGATTCAGTGTATGTTCTGATTCGATGGGCCTTCACCTCCAGATTGCGGCGCCCGCACAAACTGTTCTAACTTCCTTTCACGTATCAACTTTTCAATGAGAACCTGCAAATGACGGCACTCATTTGTGTTATGGCCGTAACTTTCATGGAATCTACAAAATTTTCCTGTCTGGATCTGTTTCTCCGATGACTGCTTCAGAGCAGGATTTTTGTACTGAATAGTATTGCAGGTTTGTAGATACACATTTTCTAACGACGTATTCAGAGGAGTATAATTATCAAACATAGGAGCCCTACGTCGCGGACCACAGTTCTGATCCCGTTATCTATTTTGGTTACCATTGCTTTTCTGCTGATTTTGTTTATTCTGAATGTTCAATTGCACTTTCCCGGAGCTCTCCCCGGATTGTTTAACAGCAATATTACTCTGAATTCCTTCCATACTAGGCCCCGGATCATCGTTCTTCCTAGACTGTTTCGCATCCTACCTTCTCAAGATTTGAGGTGCCTTGGAATAGAATCGGTCCAATGATGCAGGGGGTTTTCCGGCCATCCAGTTGCCGAACTCAGAATCGGGATCAATCCCCTTTGTCAATGCCATAAGAATAGAGTTATCATTTGGGTTGCTGATCTCAGCGCATGCAGCATGAAATCTCTCTAAATAACGCCTGAGTGTCTCTCCAGGAGCTTGAGTGACACTAGATAAGGTATTAACATCCTTCGGTCTTGCGACATGCATACGAAATTGCTTAATAAACTTTGTTGCCAACTGATCAAAACATGAGATAGATCGAGGTGGCAGTCGGGTAAACCACATTGTCGCTATGCCCCCTAGAGAGATCGGGAAGCTTCGGCACTTAACTGCGTCATCAGCTTGCGCAGCATTCATCAACCATTCATATTTCAAGATATGTTGATTAGGATCCGAGCTCCCTTCATAAATGGGTAAAGTCGGCACCCTGAATCGTCGAGGTGGTTCAGCATAAAGTATCTCATCAGTAAAAGGAGTATGACTTCGGGAGATTCCCCAGTCGTCATTGCTAAGACCCTGACTTTCACGGATCATTTGACGGATCATTGTCGGCAGGTCGGGCATCTGGACATTTTGAGCATCTTGGGCCAAGGTGTGGTCGGGTTCCACAGTGCAAGGAGGGGCCGGTCGCTGTCGACGGTCCATGTCTCACCTCTTTGGTTCTACGTCCTCGGGGACGTAAGGCTCAAGAGTATGGTTGCGCTGATAGTGGGTCGGATCCGTTCGGTTCCGAGCGTCAACTCCCAAATCAGTAGCTGTTGCAGTACGGTTATCAGTAATATGGTGTGCGGTAGCGCCTCCTTAGGAGGATGGTCCAGTCTAATGGCTGGTTGATGGGCCAACTCTCGGTTGCCCTAGACTCAATGTATGCTGATGCCCAATGGCCTGTGTGTAACTTCCGTCCAGTCGCGGGCGTGTGGATCTATGATGATAATCAAAAGAGGCTGAACTCTTGGTGTATGAATAGGAAGCTTGATCCCTTCTGTATCTCCTTCGTCGTCGACGGTTCAATTGGTTGGTCAGTTCCGCATTAGCACAGAGCTGTTGAGTGAGCTGTTGGCGGCTCTGAGTCAATTCTTGCAATAGCATCTATAATTCTTCCCTAGTGACAAGGCCTTGCGGATCTGATGGTCCGGCAGCATTATGATCAGTTGGAGGCAGTTGTACGTGATTCTGTCTGTCCCGTCCTTCAGGATCTGTAGCTGTAGAGGTAGTCCTTGTGTTAACCATGGTGGATAGCGAAGCTCTTTCCTAGACTTGATACAAATCTGAATAGGATGGAAGAACTTTAATCTTTGAGATCTGGATCTTCTTCTTAGATTTGTGCAATCCGATGTCGATAATAGATCCAACGAGCAGGAGAAAAACTGTGTTTTCTCAGTGAAAGTACCAAAGTGTTTGTACCAAAATTGGGCACAACACTCTTGGAAAGGGTTTGAAGAGATAAAATGAAGAAATAAATGTAAAAGGAGGATTATCTAACAAACACTTCAAACAATAATCAGAAAAACAGCAAAAGAACACAGAGATTTAGAGTGGTTCGGCGTATTGCCTACGTCCACTATGAAATGATTGATCTTTATTAACTTTTGCTGGCTGGTTACAGTGGTTTACAACAGTAAATCTCGAGTACAACAGTCAAATTCGAGTAAAATAGTGAATTCGGCAGAGTCTGGACGTCAGAGAGCAAAACGATCCTTTTTCTGTAGGCTCTGGGATGCTATTTATAGGCGTAGGCTGCAAATATCTCGCTCAGATCTCGGGAGGCCTCTTCTGGCACGTGGATGGGCCCACATGATCGATCCCACGTGATTTGCGCTCGGTCCGTGATCGATACGAACGAATTTCGTATCGATCAAGATTTGGTCCAATCGAGTCGAAATTGAGCATGAACATTGTTGATGATGTATGCAAGCTCCTGTGAAAATTTGGTTGCATTTGGACTTGTAGATTGTGAGTTATGATCGATGCAAGCTTGCATTTTCTTTAGGCTGTCTAGTTTGTATCGATACACTTCATATTGATCTGTTCAAATCGTTCTTGAGCACGTGCCTGCAAATTGACGTGGGACTAACTCCTCGAATCGATCCACTTCTCATGACGAACGATCGAGTCTACCCTATGCATGTGCCTTGTTCGTATCAATCGGTAATATCTTGTTCGTATCGATCGTCATAGATCTGTTCGTATCAATCAGATTTTGCTCTGTTCGTATCGATCAATTATAAGAGCATTTCATACTGTTCGCATCGATCGACCATTGCTTTGATCATATCGATCGATTATTAGTATATTTTGCAATCGTTTCATCCTGCACTATTCGCATCGATCACTGGCTGATCGATACGAGTGCAGCGTATGTTAATGGATCGATACGAAATAGTGGTTTGATGGATACAAAGTTGACCCTGGTAGATCGATACGAGCAAGCTGGAGTTGATGGATGCGAAGAAAACCAATACGAAGGAGGTTTCTTCCCAGTCACCTGTTGGATACGAATAGGGTGGTTATTGATGGATTCAAACAGATCGACTCGAACATGGTTTTTCAATGGATACGAACGGCTTGATCACTTGAGTTGTATCGATCATATCTTAAGCATACGAACTCCGATTGACTTGAAACTTGAAACGTTGGCTTTTATAGCTTTGCTGGTCCTATCATATCAATTGTAGCTTGATCCAGACTCGGATAAAATTTATCGACATCCATAGTGAACTTGTGTATGACTAATCCTCGGGATAACTGTCCTCGGTTTTTAGTTAAGTCGTTGGTATCATGGCCTTGCCAAAAGGCAGGATAACATCTGCATAGCACTTTTATCGATTCTACACATCCTTGATTCACTTCAGAATCTTTATAACCTTTTATGATGCCTCTCGGATCATATCCGGCCCAAGAACAAGATGATCTCTAGGTTCTACCCAACATGATGGAGATTTGCAAGGCCTTCCACACAACGCTTCAAATGGTGTCATTCCGATACTAGCTAGATAAATGTTGTTGAATGAAAACTCAACAAGTGGTAAGTACTCTTCCCACAAACCACCGAAATCTAAAATGCAACCTCTAAGCAAGTCCTCCAACACTCAGTTCACCTTTTTGTTTGCCCATCTATCTACAGATGATAAGCGGTACTCAAATTAATCTCGATCCCTAATGCTCATGCAAACCCTTTCAGAATAGGCTTGTGAATATCAGATCTCTATCGCTCACGATATCACATGGAACACCGTGCAACCTGACGATCTCCTTAACATATAACTTAGCAAAACTAGAAGCTATCCGCATACTCTTAATAGGTAAGAAGTGTGCACTCTTAGCCAAATGATCCACAATAACCCACACGCATTCGTTACCCCTCCTCGACATTGGCAATCCGTCAATGAAGTCCACAAAAATATGCTCCCACTTCCACTTTGGAACTCAAGTGGCTGAAGTAGTCAGGTCATCTTCTGATGACTACCTTTTACCTGTTGGCAATTAGCACATCTGCTTACAAAGATAAAAACATCTCTCTTCATGACTTCCCACCAGAATTTCCTCTTCATGTCCTGATACATCTTAGTGACCCCAAGATGTATCATTAACCTAGAATGGTGATTCTCTTATAGAACTTCTTGCTTAATCCCATCAACATTCGGGAGACATAACCAACCGTTCATTCTCAAAATGCCATGGTTATTCACCTCGAGTCCCGACCACCTCTCTGGTGCCTCATTCTCGCTTACATTCTTTGTTATCCTAGAAAAATGAAGATCTCTAAGCTGATTCCCCTTAATATGACTAATCAGAGTCGGACGAACCTCAATATTTGCCACAATTGCATACTAAGTATACACGATATCTAGATCATAGGCTGGAAGAAACTCCAACCACCTTTGCTACCTCATGTTTAAGTCCTTTTGCGTAAAAAGATACTTCAAAGACTTATGGTCTGTGTATAACTCAAACCTCTGACCTAGAACTTATGGTTCGTGTATAACTCAAACCTCCCACCTAGAAAAGGATGCCTCCACATCTTTAACGCAAATACCACCGCTAACAACTCCAAGTCATGAGTTGCATACCTTGCTACATGTGGTTTGAGCTGCCAACTTGCATAAGCAATAACCCTTCCATGCTGCATCAACACAACACCTAGACCTGTTCCACATGCATTAGTGTAAAGCGGTTAAACATTCACCTCCATTTGGCACAGCGAGAACAGGAGCACTAGTCAACTTTTCCTTTAGCTCTAAGAATGCTTACTCGCATTTATCTGTCCATACAAATCTGACATCTTTCTTCGTCGATTTCGTTAAGCGAGAGACAATCTTTGAGAAATCATGTATGAACTTCCTGTAATAACCTGCTAGACCCAGAAAGCTTCTAATATCCATTACGCTTTTCGGCCTCTTCTTGTCCTGAACGGACACAACCTTAGGGGATCAGCAGAAATAACCTCTGTTGGAACAACATTACCTAAGAACCTAACTTTTAAATTCCAAAAATGACACTTTGAGAACTTAGCCTTCAACACATGCTCTCTTAGTGTTCCTAGAACAATCCTTAGATGGCATGAATGTTCATCCTCGGACTTGGAGTAGACCAGAATATCATCGATAAAAAATTAACAAACTTATTCAACACATCTCGGAAAACTTGATTCATTAAGTCTATGAATTATGCCGGAGCATTAGTTAGGCAGAACGGTATAACTAACCACTCATAAAACTGGTTGGATCTAACAGTCCGCTTATTGATCTCCTCTGCCACCCTCAACTGATGGAACCATGTAGCAAGGTCATGCTAGAAAATACTCGATCTTCATGGAGCTGACCATACAAATCATTTATCCTAGGAAAAGGATACTTGTTCCTAACAGTCCGCTTATTGATCTCGCAATAATCTATACATAATCTTAAGGAACCATTCGCCTTCGTAGCAAAGACGACGAGCCCTCACCAACTCAAACGACTTGGTCAAATCAAGCCCCTCTGCAACAAATCACTAACCTGATTCGTTAGCTCCATCCTCTCCTTTGGTGCAATTCTATGAACTAGCAATACGATAGGCTTTTCATCCTATACTAAATCAATGCGAAATTCTATCCCCCGATGAGGTGGCAAATCTAACACCTGTTCGAAGATATCCACAAATTCCTTAACAATAGGGATCAAACCCAACTCCTCCTCCGGCACATCCAAAGAATAAAGAAAACTAGTCATAATCGAACTAGGCTCTTCACAAGACAAAGTATGAACTCCCTCCCATTCTTCAATAACACGGTCCGCTTATCACAATCCAAGACTACATTATTCTGAGATAACCAATCCATCCCATATAGAACATCAAAACCAGTAAAACCCAGAACATACATATCGATGGAGAAGAGTTGGTTAAAGAAAGAAATCGAAACTCCTAAACAAACCATGCTAAGATTAACCGAGCCCCCAGCAAGGTTCGACATAGAAATAGAATATAAAGCCATAACTGGCTCAGTTCAAATCTATCAACAAGAGTACGAGAAATAAAACTAAGAGAAGCACTAGTATCAAATAAGACATGAATAGGAATGCCAAAAATAGATAGAATACCTTCCAAAACCTACTTTCCCTTTGCAGCGGCAGAAGCGGAAGGTGCCGAAGCTAGTGCAAAAGCTCGAGGTTCTTCTCCTTTACGAAGCATCATACAATCTATAACTATATGATCGGCCTGACGGCAGTTGTAGCATCTTCATGGTGCAAATTGTGCCTTAGCCATTTGTGGTTCTATCTTCATTACCTTAGTAATAGGTGCCTTAACTAATGGTGCTTTTACTACCGGCCCTCCTTTATTCGACACATAACTTGCCGCGGAGTGCCCTTTCTGTCCACACTTATGACAAACTACCCTAGAAAAATCACACGGTCGTTGAAACTTCCGCTTGTTATTTCCAACTGGTGTAGAAATAAACGGCTTCAGTGCCAAGTTCTCAAACCTAAACTCCATGTTCACTAGATTTACATAAGACCCTAAGATATGATTAGTCATATTACCCTTGAACTCGGGACGCATCCCTGCGATGAACATATCATTCCTCTTCAATGGCGTATCTACCAAAATAGACCCAAATCTAGATAAGGCAGTGAATCAGTTATTATACTCTGCCACTATCATGGTCCCTACTTCAAGTCGAAGAAGCTCCTAAACTAAAAAGTCTTCCCGGCTTATGGGACAAACTTCATCTCAAAACCCTCCTTAAACTTGGCCCAAGAGAAGTCGATCTCTTGGACATCTGCAATGATAGAACTCCACCAATCCATGGCTACATCCGTCAGATGTCATGATGCCAACCGATGCTTCATCGCCACATCCAACTCCATATCCCCAAATATATGGTCACATAACTTAATCCAAGTTTGGACTTCTATGATCATCTCTGTACCACCAAACCTCTTACCTCCCAACTTCTCATAATCGCTGTAGAGCGAAGAAAAATTCACCTGAGGCCTGACCTACAAGGCTTCCTCCACAATATCCACCCTTAGTTCCTTAACTGGATCAACATTTTTGGTGCTTGATTTCCACCATTAGTGATGGTACTACTACGACCACCTCTATCTCTACCTCCTCGGGCATTGGTAGCTCTAGTACACATGATGTACTACCTGAACATAACATAACATATTTAGGATATGAAAGGCTAGAGTTATTTAAAGAAATAGGTTATTCCTAAGGAAAAGCTGAAAAAATAGAGGGGTATAAGTTTATAGAAAAATACAAATACGCTCTCTCGTGTATATAATATACTCAATTCATTCTATGGTGTCGCTTACCTTATCTCTAAAGAGCCATACCCAACAAAAGCCAAGGTGTTGGATCAACCTTGGGGTCCAATACCAAATGTAACGACCCGACGTTTTGACCCACTAATATCGACACTAAATACATCCACGGTATTCGTGTGCCAAACACCCAATTGTCGAAAAGTCAAAAAGTTAGGGTAAAATAAAACAAAAAGAAAAGAAGAAGAAGGAAAGAACACAACATCAGAATCTCATAGCGGAATGATAATATATAATATCAAAATAATGGTACAAAGGGTTACTCTGAATATAGGAATATCAGAGTTATAAAACCTATGTACAATCATTAGCATGGACAGTTATTACTACCTGTCCTCACAACGCTGTTATATGTACATAGCTAAAACAGAACAACGAAAATAGAAATAAATAGATAAAAGGAAGCCTCCAGCTCGTCTTCTGAACTCTGAAGCATCCAAGGTAAAACCATATACTCAGCTTACTCGAAAGAGTACGCGAGGAATTCAGGGAAAACAAAAACCAAGCGCCAGACATAAGTCTGGTATGAGAAAACCCGAGATACATGCAACATGTAATAGTAACTATTGAGACCGTATGGATTCTCGTACGGTTATCCCCTCAAAAGAAACCAATCATTCATTAAATTGAATATAGTGATATGATAGATAGTGTCTAAGGTATAGGATATAATCATATCAAATAGTTGTGATGCTTACATTGGTCACACCACAACATATTTAGGTTAAATTTAAAATTGCTAAGGCACGTTCGCATAATGGATTTTCCACATAGATGCCTCTAGTAAACTGAAGTGGATCTCCATGCACAAGCATCAGAAAACACGTTTCGAGTGTCGTATATATCTATATAAAATATAACATAAGGTAAACACAAGCGGCCTATGCCCAAACATAAACAAGAACCACATGGAACCAAATATGATCAACTCCTGCTGGCCAATAATCGATAAGTATCTCTAGATATAGAGTTGATAATACTCTGACTCGGGTCAGCCAAACCCCATGTTGTGCAGCCTACTCTGCCTTTAGCCATTTCCGATGTCGAGGTTACATTCAGCATCTTTCATATGAGTCTTCATCACTCAAACAGAACACGAATCCCAGATTGGATCCTCACATCTCGAGCAGATTTCGAAACCACACATAGATTCCCATATCACAAAAGATCTCGGAATCATACGTGGATTTCCACATCCTGAATAGATCATGAACAACAGCATGTGTTCAAGCATCTCAGACAGATTTCGAATCTCTACATAGATTCCTTTTCTCAATCGCTTCCAAAAAATAGAACTTGTATACTAGTTTTGAAGTGGTGTTTGACAAGTAAAACACTTATCGACCTTGGACTCTTCAAAACTAATCGATGAATTTCCAGTTAACTCAATTCTAGTTCTCTTAGAAGTAAGTGAAAGCTAGAGACGTTTCATACCAATACTCCACCTCGGGAGTTCAAATTGGCATGAAATTGCAAAGTCTTTTGATTACTTCCTAAGTTAATATTAGGTCATGTTCGATAGTCGACTAATCGACAACCCAGCCAAAATAATTCTTTATACAAATCACGATTTTCACGATTTACTCGTTTCTGACATTCCAACTTAACTATTCCTCATCCAAGAGTGAGGCCAGGTAAGTTTGGACTGGTTGCTCCAAGCCTTGCCTAGACACTTCATTCTTTTATCTCACAAATAGATAAGTCTACCTCATCGGCTTTTAGTGTTAAGTATAGTAGTAATGATTTCTATAAACAAGTAAGAAATCAACAACGATTAACACGTTTCCGAATTTTTCCACTTACCTATTCCTCGGTTATGAGGGAAACCTAGTAGGTTAGAGCTCCACTGCTCCGTCCCTACTCGACATCAATCTTAGCTCTCACAAATAGATAAGCTTACTTCATCGGTTTATAGTGTTAAGCATAGTTAACTACTTTTCTAATATGTAATTTAAACAATCAACCATTTGGTCATTTCGCAATTCTAACCCCTTTTCTAAACCTTTTGTTCGTACTTTAAATTACTTGAAAGTACTTATAATAGGTTTTAAAACATTTATACAAAATACTACTTAAAAATAATCATTTTGAAATTTTAACATAGAAAACCTTGTTTTTCCCAAAACACTTTTTTTATATAAATTCATAACTAATTCTTAAAAACTCATATAAATCTCAAACTACTTTTAAAATACTCTAATAAGAGTTAAGAAATACTTTTAAAAAGAATGAAACAAATCCCTCAAACTTAAAGTCCTTTTTGAAACATTTGAAATTCAAAAATCAAGGTTAAACGGGGCAGTTTTTCACTAATGATGTTTTGGCCGTTTTCAAGATGTTACTTAACTTTTTACAATGAAAGCCTTTAGTAGAAACAAACATACATATATAACAACTTAAATATGGTGAGAAAACCCTATGGATCTCTATACAAAGTTCCATAACAATTGTCAAAAACAAGGCAATTCCAAACTACATCTATAGCGACCATCGCTAAAAGTGCACTTTCCAATCCGAGTTATATTCTAGACCATGTTCAACTACAACCTATATGCTTTGTTCCAAGGTTTAGTCATATGTTATACATGTCCATTCAAGTCTATATATGGATCCTATGTGCCACTTGTTTCCAGAATAAGAACCAAAATCAATGTTTTCAAAATATGTCCAAGTTAATTCAAAAAACTTTAACACAACAAAATATAATCATATATAAGTTATATTATCAATCCAAGTGGTGAGTTAGTTCATCTTAATCCCAATAGACAACCAAGCTTAAACACTCAAGTTCAAACCCAAGCTAGCAACCTTCTTTCCCTTCCTTCCTTTCCTTGTTTCACTTGCTCCTTCACCTCCCTCTACCTCACAATGCTCATGGCCTAAGGTAAGTGGAGGAGGGTGGCTTCACTTTTTTACAATCTAACTAGGTAGAAGGTGTTGTTATGAGGTGGAAAGGCTTTCCTCAAAGTTTTAGGTGATTTCGAGATGGTTTGAATATTATTTGCATTAGGAATTTAAGATGAAGAAGATGATGAAGACATGGAAATTTTAGCTCAAAGCTTAGGAATTTTGTGATATATTTCCTAAAGGTGTACTCCTCCTTATATGTGCTTAGGAATGATGATGGAAAAGACCAAAACCCCTCAAAAATCTACTAGCATTAATTACACACATCACTTCTCCTTTATCACATGATTAACACTTAAGCATTTCCATATTTGCCCATTTCCTAACATCTTCCCTTAGCTTATGCATGGCATCATGCATAAAGTTTATTTCCATAAATGGAAAAAAAATTATTTCATTAAATTGATTTCCTAAGCAAATAAGTGTATGTAAAAAAATCTGAACAACTTCTGACAGTTAAAAGTTGTTTATCGATAAAACAATTTTCGGTCACATTATCTATATTTTTCTAAAGAATATATTTTTGTAAACACACTTAAAAAAAAATTCTTATCATTTGATATTAATTAAATGATGTTAAAAAAGGTTATAAAATCATATTTATAACACTTAAACAAATCTCAAAATGTATCGATATTCGAAGACGAAGTGTTCGGATTTCCAAGTCGCTACAAAATAGATTATTAGAATATGAGGGGATCCAACCTAATAGCTACGCAACTTGATATAAAAAACCTCATCCACTCTCACCATCTTCACCTATTAGCTATTTCTAAAACAAAACTCAATCATGATCTATACTATAAAGTCGCCTCCTTTATTGCTCTAACCTGGTCAGTTCTTCACAACCTAGCCCAAGCTCCTTATGGTAGGATCTTAATTCTTTGGAATGTTGCCACATTCTCTATCACTCCTATTAGAATGCACATGAAGTTTATCCATACTATTGTCACTCATATTCCATCTAACACTACCTTCCTCTTCACTTGTATATATGTAGAAAACAATAAAGATCATAGACAAATCATGCTTGATATCCTTCTTTCCCTCAATCCTCTCAGTTCCCCTTTAATTTGTTTAGGAGACTAGAATTGTATGTAGTTCTGTAACAATCCTACTCGAAATTACCTGAAATTAAGTTTAAAATATATTTAAAAATTATCTTAATTAATTTTAAGATGAATGTGGGAAATTTTATTAGTTATAATTTCCAAATTAAAATGGCTTTCTAGATGGAAATAAATAAATTTGGGAAAATCTATGAAATTTTAGAAAATTTAACATCTTATATTTGTTAATATAGGATTAATTTTGGAGGAAAATAAGAATTTAGTAAAATATATGGAAAAATAATTTTATAATTAAGATAAGAATAAATTTATTTCATTCGCTTATTTATTTGAGTGAAAATTTGTTACACATTTTCTCTTTGAAACTATTCTAATAAAAATGTTAATAGTGATATTTGTTGTTAAAAATGGGATTTTACAATTAATAATTTATTTTATTTAAATAATAATAATAGTTTATGTTTTTAATTATTATACTATAACCACATAAAACATTATTGTTAAAATGATTATTTTAACATATAAGGGTTTATCAAAATAAAGAAAATAAATATTTATAAATCATGAAAGCTTGTTTAAATGTAAAACAAGTGTGTTATAAATGATGAGAAGAAATTTGCAACACTTTGTTAATGGGTTCATAACCAAACCCTATTTGGCCCAAATAGAAAGGAGTATGAAAAGAGAAACAACTATATACCTTATTCTAATTCTCATTTCTCAGTTCTAAAACATGAAAACAAACCCCTCCATATTTTCAAAACCCTAGTTTCTAAATCCCGAAATTAAAACTGGAAGTAAGATGGCTTTGGATTAATTCATGTACAAATCAATCTTAGGTAATCTTCCTCTTAATCTTGGGTATTTAATTGATGTTAGTTTTCGCTTTTAGCTTAGGGTTAATACCTTTTCTTCCTATTCTCTGAGTTAACCTAGGATTGATTATTGAGGATCACTAGCCTAGGAGAATCCGGGATCTTGCTATCAATTCAAGTCTTGATCGCTGAGTATTACTCACACTTCTAGTCCATAGTGAATTGTATGTGGTTGTTTAGGTGTTTACTTGAATTTATGGTTGAAATAATCTCATTAACCCATGTTGTTTTCATGATTCAACTATACCATTTTCTTTTATGCTGAAACCCTTGTTGTATGATCACTTGATACATGAATTTGTGGATAATTATGTATTGCATGAGGAAAAAATCATCATCCTTGAGCTCAAGAACACCCATGGGCTAATAATCAGCATTGTCGAACCACTGGAAGGCGATGGAATCACCTGGGATTCTACCCCAGGCGACGCCATCGGTGGACCGGTCCACATGGACAAGTGCATCGATCGAACACCTAGGCAGAGCCCAGGTGATGCTCGTTGCCTCCCGATCACTCGTTTGACCCCTTGGTTGCCCAATTTCTCTTCCTGAATGTTATATGCGTTATTGTGTGCTACCATTCATGTTAATTTCAATGATCTATATGGGATTTGAATTGTGGATTTGATAATTCAATTTGATTTTAACTTTCCATGTAATTGCTTATGGAATATGTGCTACAGAGCACATTTTCTTACACAATTTCAAACTGAGTTTTCAAGCGGATAAATCTCTTATTCAAAACTAATTTATTATACTATTTAGTACAAATGTACTTTAATATATAAAAGAGTTTTGATATATATATATATAGAAATAATAAATATCTATAGTGTCTAATTATTTTGAAACAATGGTTTAAAATTGCACTTATATATATATATATATATATATCTATACACACACATATTAGCAATGGCTTTCCAACATATATATACATATATATTCTAGTTTATAAAACAATATTTTCGAGAAGGATTTCAAAGTTAGTTATTTTATAAAATTGCACGACATCGATCGAAGAAGGAATCGATTTAAACGGAATAATAAAACGAGTGGTATGAAATGTTAGCGTTTATTTTTCCGATTGATTCCCGGAATTGTTCGATTGAGCCATTTATACATAGGAGTGGAGTTTACTAACTTATAGTAAATGTTTAAATAAACCTATGTGGTATGGGACACACGTTTGTTATTTAGTTAGTTACTATTTGGAGGTATATAACACTTATCGACGAGTTTATGACTCGCCTTTGGAGTTTATAGGTCTTGTACCTATCTTGATGTTTATAGAACTTGTTCCTATCTTGAGGTTGATAGGACTTGTTCCTATCTTGATGTTTATAGGTCTCGTACCTATCTTGATGTTTATAGACGTATACGTCTATCTTGGAGTTACATGCATATAGGTGAATATATTCACCAATTTGGAATTTTGGCCCCTTCCCTTTTATTTGGTTTTCTGGATTTACGTTATGATTTCATATTCGATGCTGTTTATGTTATCACCAAATGATTTTAGGGATTTTTCTTTTAGAAGCTATTTTGGGTTTTGATATTTGGTGGTTTCACACTTGGAGTTTATTGAATCATTCTTGTTGTTAGTCAATTCCTAGCTTTATGTTCATATTTTAAATTTATATCATTACATCCATTGTTTATCTTGCTTAACCCATTTATTATAGTCTAGATTAACCCGTTTATTATCTTATTAATACTCGGGTTGGACCAAGATATTTCAGGTTGATAGTCCTGGAGAGGATTTCACTCTAGTTGTTTGGTTATCATTCATCTTATCTTCATCTCGTATATGTGTACATATTCATATAGTATTGTATCTATTGTTGAGGCTAAATTCCTTTGTTCACATATTTGTTTCAGGGGTTGTAGCACAGATGTATTATATGGATCGTTTTGACCACAATCTTGTATTGGATATTATGTATCTATTCGATTTTACCAGCTTATATCTATTTGTATTCCATTGTGTATATTATGTAATCTGTGATTCTATGATTTGTATTTATTATGTATTGTTCTGGATTATTATTTTAGCCACCGTATTTTTGTTTTAAGCCTGGATTGCATATGTCGGTTCCACTTGTGATGAAAAAATATATAGCATATTAATCGACGTATCGATGCTCATTTAAAATAAAATTCATGGATGGTCACTCTTAACCAACCCTATTCTCTGCACTGGTAGACAATATTACTATGTAATATCCTTTGTAAGTGTGGGTCTCGAGGTAGGACATCACAGCTTGGTATTAGAGCCGAGTTCAAAACAAAATATGATATTACAGACACAAATCTTGGCCTAGCTGAGTCTTAGAGACTGTCCATTAGGGATTCTTGGGTAGATAATAGGAACCGTTTCTTTTAGAATAAGAAGTGTCTCTTGGGATTCTAAAAATGTTTCCTTCTGTTTCCACTCTTTGATGTTCCTAGTATCGAATCATGTGATTCCTAAGCAATCTTTGATCCAATCATATCATTCCGAAAGTGTAGTTGGCTGGCGGCTGAATCACCCGTTCTAGTATAGGGCAATCCCGCAAGCCCAGTTGAGGCATAGTGTATAGTCCATCCAGCAAATCATAAAGCATAATATTAATCTTTTTTAGATTAGAATCGCATAGCGGAATTAAGTAGATTGTTTCCGCTAGGCACATTATCTAATAGATTTGTGATTGATTTTATTGGATGTTTGTTTGCATAGGATTCTTAGTGATAATCTAAACAAAACTAAGAATCATTCCTTGATAAATTCAAATTCTATTTGAAGATTAATAATTGAACCTTGCGGTATCTTCGTATTAGAAATCACCGTAAGAGAAATTGAATTTCTTGGGTATAAAATAAACAAAGATCAAAAACTTGTAATTATAAGATGTCTAAGGGTGATGATTATAAGCTTGTTATTATATGTCTAAACTAGGGTATACAAAGATATAAGTATTCTTCATTTTAATAGAGGATTTGTGAAATATATATTTTTGAGTGTTAAATTGCCCGTTGGATGCTTTAAAGATTCAGGTCAAGGACGTTTGGCCAACGCTCGATATGGTTTCTAAACAGTCAAACGAGACAATTAAACATACACTTTTTGTTAAAGTAGTAGTTCGGAAAAAAAAATCATATTTTTGGAGATATGTCAATTCAAGAAAGAATTAAAGTATTCTTGAAAACTAATGTGGTTTAAAATAAAATGGTATTTGGAAGATGCATGCGGAGGTATGTATATAACTGTATCTCAAAGCCTTGGAAAATAAAAAGGTATTTCTATATTATAAAAAGAATAGAATTATCAATCAAGATAAATTATATGAGTAATAATTCAATAATGGGCTTAAATGCTTAATCATAGAGTTCGCCAAGAATAACGACGTGGCGATGTCGATTTTTATCAACACCGCAGCCAATGGTTAAAGCTATTTGTTCAGAATAAATAGAGAGGTAACATTATATGATTTTTAGAATATTTGGATATTGTTTTAAGATTTGTTCTAGAAAATTGAATTTGATATAAAGATTCTACTAAGCTATGAAGGAACCATTACAATCTAAGTAAAAACACATACGTGCAAATCTTTAAATAGCAAGATCATCAAAAGCTAAATAGAAGCATAGTTCTTTTACCTGAAACAATTGGAAGAAAATTTTGTAAGCTTAGAAATAAGTTTATGTTGAATAATATAAAATTTTAAGACACCATTTCTAACTATATATCGAAATATTAAAGGAAATTTGATGTATTCTTAAAAGGGGCCAAGAGACATAATAATAATCTTTGAAATACACACACACACACACCGAGTGTATATATATATATATATGTATATATTGATTCCGTATTAAATTAGTAATGCCTAAGATTTCAAATCAGAATAATCAAAATTTGTAAAATGTTTTGGAATTTCAAAGGATGATAAACTGTAAATGAAAAACCCAAAGGAAAGAATAAGACTATATTTATATGTTGGGTTTTATCCAATATAAACATCGTTGAAATAATATAAAACCCATCTAAGATTTTGGGAAAAGATAAAATCAACCATTTGAAAGGATAAATCTTATCAATGAATTCTTTTGGTTTATTTACTGTATAATAAGTAATAGTACTAGACATATAAGGGACCTAATTGTGAAAGCCTCTTTTGGAAATGTAATTAAATTACATGAATGCTTTACGCTGAGTTAGAAAATTTGAACCTTTCTAATTAAAACATAATAAGAAGTTTTGTTTTATAAGGAGTTTAAAAGTAAATAAGTATATATAAAGTATTTGAGAAGCCATTTCCTATATGGAAAAAAAGTTATTTTCTTACAAACTATAAATTATTATTGGATTTTATTAAACTTAGCCTTTGGCTATTTAAATGCTATTTTAGCAAATTTGTGTGACTTTTTGGATTTGGAGAAAACATTTTGAAATAAATATTTTGAAAACCTTAATCTATAATATGGGGAATACTAATGATTGACTTAGGGTTATTGATTGGTTTAAATGCTCTCGGTAATGCTTCATCGAATATGGTATAACACATTGAATGGAATGTTTGAGTGGAATTTACTAACCAATTTGCGAATACAGGAATTTCACCGGGTAGTATGGGATACTTGGATTAAATTCTTATGATTTCTTTTAGGAAGGTATTTAACACTTTAAGGTCGTATTGTCTTGTGGTGTTCGGTGTGGGGCCAATGGATCCTTAAAAGAATATAATTTAGGTTTTCTAGTGGTATCCAAAATAAGAAAGAGTTACTAGCTTTTAGTAAATGCTTGAATTTCACCAGACAGTATGGGACGTTTTGGTTAAGTTCTTATGATTACTAACAGTGATAGTATTTGGTACTTTAGAGTTTTCTCTTTTTGGTGTTTGGCTGAGGCCAATAGATCCTTAAAAAGTATACTCCTAGATTTTTATACACTACCCTTGTGATCGGATTGGACTTGATTTTCTTGGACTTTGAAAGAATATAATATGTAAGCGGGTTTTGTCATAAGTTAAAATTACATTATGAATTAAGAAGTTATATCAAGGAAAAATCTTAGAATTAATCCACAACTTTTGAATAGGATTATTTAAGCAATATTTTATAATATTAGGATTAATGAGTATTTTGAATAAAGAAAATACTTTCGATAAATTAAGATTTGAATAAGAAGCTTAAAACTTATTTGGAAATTTACAACTAAGAACCTCTTATGGGTTATACCCTTTATATGATTAGTTGAGGTTGAAATTGGTAAATTTTAAATTCTTTAAACAAATTAAGAATTTTTGAAATTTTGAGAATTCAAATAATTATTTGAGTTTATCTCAAATAAATAATAAGCAAAATTGTACCTAATGGGAAAAATTAAATAGAGAATTCCTAGTGGTTTGATTGTAGATAAAAATCTTATAAATCTACCTTATGATTATATACTTGACTTTGGTAGCACTAGGATGATCGTGTCTGCCTTAATTTAATTTTTCCTATTGTTGATAAATTCAAATCCGATATCGGTATGGCTCCTCTCGATTGTTTGGGAATCGATATCGATCACTCTCTTGCTAGTTGGAGTTTGAGGAAGGAATTGACCTTAATTCCCTACTCCATATGTGAATCCTTTAGAAAGATCTTGGAGATTTTTGTTGGAAACCAAACCTTTATTTGTGTTTCTTCCCTGTTGGGTGACTGGTATTTT
Source organism: Allium fistulosum (assembly GCA_030737815.1). Lineage (NCBI taxonomy): Eukaryota > Viridiplantae > Streptophyta > Magnoliopsida > Asparagales > Amaryllidaceae > Allium > Allium fistulosum. Next base: position 74,117,573 of record CM060908.1, on the reverse strand, counting down.
AGTCAATTTGGGATAATGGCACTTTGATATTTGGGCCCTACCCAACCATTGAGCATAGGGGCCCTATTGCTTACTGAGTTTCTTTTCCAGTCCAGTTCTCTGGCATTCTTGGTGTCCTTCTTGTGTTTTGGCCTTGGAAACACTTAAGAAATTCTGATTCTAATCTTGGACATAGAATCCTTGTTCACTAGAGACCTCACAAAAATCTAACTTATGATCTGAGCTCAATTCATTTTAATTACCATGGAGGCGGAATGCCTTCGAGATATAATCGTTTCGCTTATCTAAGTCCAATGGCCCGATGAGCCTAAGACTATTTGTGTAGAACTAGAGAGTTCATCGAGCAAGCGCATTCAATGTAGATTCCTGAGTTCATTTGTGATGAGCCTCTTATTTTGCATTATTTCTTGTGTATAACTCAATTTCCTTTGAGAAAATACGTTATTGGTATTTTGTTATAGACTTTTCCCTTAAGAAAATTATGGGGACACAATTTTTGTAAGGGTGAGTCTATAACAACTCTATCGAAATTACTTGGAATTAAATTTGAAATATATTTAAAAATTGTCTTACTTAATTTTAAGATGAATTTGGGAAATTTTATCGGTTATAATTTCCAACTTAAAATAACTTTGTAGATGGGAATAAATAAATTTGGCAAAATCTATTAAATTTTAGAAATTATGTAATTTAATGAATCGTATGTGGTTGTTTGGGTGTTTACTTGAATTAATGGTTGAAATAATCTCATTGGCCTATGTTGTTTTTATGATTCAGCTATACCATTTTCTATTTTGCTGAAACCCTTGTTGTATGATCACTTGATCCATGAATTTGTGGATAATTATGTATTGCATGAGGCAAAAATCATCATCCTTGAGGTTAAAAACACCCACAGGCTAATAATCAGCATCGTCGGACCACCGGAAGGCGATGGAATCGCCTGGGATTCTGCCCCAGGTGACGCCACCGGTGAACCGGTCCTCGTGGACCGATGAACCGGTCGAGCACCTGGGCAGAGTCTAGGTGATGTTCATCGCCTCTTGATCGCTCGTTTGACCCCTTGGTTGCCCGATTTCTCTTCTTGAATATTATATACATTGTTGTGTGCTACCATTCATGTTGATTTCAATTTTCTATATGGGATTTGAATTGTGGATTTGATAATTCAATTTGAGTTTAACTTTCCATGAAATTGCCTATGGAATATATGCTACAGAACACATTTTCTTGCACAATTTCAAACTGAGTTTTCAAGCGGATAAATCTCTTATTCAAAACTGATTTATTATTCAAAATTGATTTATTATACTATTTAGTACAGAAATACATTCCTATGTAAATGAGTTTTGATATATATATATATATATAGAAATAATAAATATCAATGGTTTCTAATTATTTTGAAACAATGATTTAAAATTGCACTTATATATATATAGTTTAGCAAGGGCTTTCCAACTTATATATACGTATATATTCTAGTTTGTAGAACAATATTTTGGAGAAGGATTTCAAAGTAAGTTATTTTATATAATTGCATGACATCGATCGAATGAGAAATCGATTTAAATGGATTGATAAAACGAGTGGTATAAAACGAGTGGAGTTTACTAACTTATAGTAAATGTTTAAATAAATTCATGTGGTATAGGACACATGGTTGTTATTTATTAAGTTACTATACAGAGGTATATAATACTTATCAACGAGTTTACGACTTGCCTTCGGAGTTTATAAGATTTATTTCTATCTTGATGTTTATAGGTCTTGTACTAATATTGATGTTTATAGGTCTCGTACCTATCTTGATATTTATAGGACTTGTTCTTATCTTGATGTTTGTAGGACTTGTTCCTATCTTGTTACTTATAGGTCTTGTACCTACCTTGATGTTTATAGACTTATACGTCTATCTTGGAGTTACATGCATGTAGGTGAATTTATTCACCAACTTGGAGTATTGGCGCCTTTCCCCTTTTATGTGATTTTCTGGATTTCTGTTATGGTTTCTAGATTCGATATTATTTGTATTATCACTGAATGATTTTGGGGATTTTTCTTTTAGAAGCTATTTTGGGTTTTGATATTTGGTGATTTCACACTTGGAGTTTATTGAAGCATTCTTGTTGTTAGCCAATTCCTGGCTTTGTGTTCCTATTTGAGATTTATATCATTACATCCATTATTATCTTGCTTAATCCATTTACTATAGTCTATACTCACCCGTTTGTTATCTTATAATACTCAGGTCGGACCGAAATAGTTCAGGTGCTCCAGTTTGTTAATCCTAGAGAGTATTTCACTCCAGTTGTCTAGTTATCATTCATCTTATCTTATTTCGTAAAAGGTTACATATTCATATAGTGCTGTATCGACTATTGAGCCTAGATTCTTTTATGTACATATTTGTTTCAGGAGATGTAGTATAGATGTATTATACAGATCATTTTTACTACAGTCTTGTATTGGATATTATGTATCTATTCTATTTGATCAGCTTGTATCTATTTTTATTTCACTGTGTATATTCTGTAATCTGCGATTCCATGATTTGTATTTATTATATATTGTTCTAGATTATTATTTTGGACATCGTAGTTTTGTTTTAAGCCTGAATTGCGTATGTCGATTCCACTTGTGATGAAAAAGAAAATATAGCATATTAATCGACGTATTGATGCTCGCATAAAATAAAATTTATGGATGATCGCTCTTAACCAACCCTTTTCTCTGCACTAGGAGACGATATTACTCTGTAATATACTTTGTCAGTGTGGGTCTCGATGTGGGGCGTCACAAGTTCCCTTTTAAAAAATCTAGTGGCTCTCCCTTTGCCCTTCACGCTACTAGGCCTCTTAATAATGTTGTTTATTCTTCTAAATTAATCCATATTTCTCATGTTGGTTGTTTCTTCACTTGGAATAATAGTAGTAGATCTGGTATTAGAACTCTTTGCAAGCTTGATAGAGCATATCATAACATCCACTCATTAACTCTTTGGCCATCTCTAATTACTCAATTTCCTCTTGCTTCCCTATCAGACAAGTCTCCCATCATGTTGGACCAGGGTTATATTGACATTAAAAGCCCTTCCTCTTTTTCATTTTTTAATAACTGGACTGCTCACCCAGATTTTCTATTACTTGTCACTAACTGTTGGTAGTCTCACATGTATGGTAACCCGATGTTTATTTTGCAGGGTAAGTTGAAAGAAATTAAAGGCGTTTTGAAAGATTGGTCATATTCAACATATGGTGATGGTTCTAGTGTCTCCTCTCAATTAAGAGCCAAGCCGCACAAAGTGTTCAGGAATCCCTTCTTGCTAACCCTACTAATATATCACTTTTTGCTGAGGAACATGGGCTCTCTGCTAGTCTTGACCAGGCCCTATTGGAGGACAATAAGATGGTTAAAGAAAAATTAAAAGTTAGGTAGGATGTGCATGGTGATAAGATCTCTACCTTTTTTCACAACTCCCTCAAAGATAAGCATGCTTCTAATAACATTACGTCCATGTTAGTTATACATGGCCAACCCTATAATAATGATGTTTACATCAAACGTGCTTTTAAAAAATATTATACTAGTATTCTTGACAATCCAAGCCCTATTACCCCCTCTATATGTTCTCTTCCCCAGTTTCATCTCCCTTCTATTACTCCTGACTCAAAATTGAATCTGATCTCCGAAGTCACCCATGCTGAAGTTAAACAAGCAATTTTTAGTATGACTTCCTCTAGCTCCCATGGACCCGACGGATTCAATGCCCATTATTTCAAATTAAGATGGGACATGATTGGCGAGGACGTTGTTATGTCCATTAAGAACTTTTTCAAGAGTAACAAGATGATCTCTGGCCTTAATGCAACTAAACTGGCAATGATTCCCAAGGTCCCACAGTCTGACAGTGTCACTCAATTTCGTCTTATTGTTTGTTGCAATGTCATCTATAAGTGCATCACTAAATTTACGGCATCCCATATGAAACTTGCTTTAGGCCCTATCATTTCTCCTAACCAAACTGCTTTTTTTCCAAAGAGGAACATCGTTGATAATATTCATTAAACTTAGGAATTGGTGAGGGGTTACAAAAGGAAGAATGTTTCCCCTAGATGTATGTTAAAGCTAGATATCCAAAAGGCATTTGACACTATACAGTGGAAGTCAATCATCAACATATTGCATTACATAAACTTTCCTTCACCATTTCTCGCTCGGCATTCACTTGTATGTCTATAGTTAACTACTTTATTTCCTTAAACGGTGGAAGTTTTGGTTACCTTCCAAGGACTCAGGGCATCAGGTAGGGTGACTCGATCTACCCTTACATGTTCATTTTGGTCATGGAACTGCTAATCTACATGTTTAACAAAGAAGTAAATGAAAAATTAATTGACATTCATCCTATGTGCAAATCTGTCAGAATCTCTTCACTTATGTTTGCCGATGACTTGGTCTTGTTCACTAAATCGAATGTTAAATCCATTTTTAACTCCTTCAATGCATTGAAGTCTTTTTATTGTCATACTAAGATAATAATAAACAAAAGGAAATCCATAATTCTTTATGTTGAAATTCCTGAAAGTGAAAAGAGCCATTTAACTTTAATTTCAACGTTGGATACCTTGCCATAGGACGAAGTTTACCTAGGTGCTTCCTTAACTTCTAGCAACATTAGCTCAAGCTAATCCCTTCCTATGTTTGAAAAAAAATCCTTACTAAGCTCTCAACTTGGTACGTTTCTAAATTATCCACTACTGGTAGAATCGTTATTGTGAAGTCTATTGCTACCTCCATGTGCTTGTACTATGCTAGGATTTATATACTTTCCAACAAGCTCATTAGTATGATGAATTCTGCTCTTAACCATTTTATTTGGCATGGAAACCGTAGTTCTACTAAACTCGTTCCTATTTCGATTAAGAAGGTTTTTCTTCCTCTTGATAGAGGTGGGTTAGGCATTATGAAGATCAAACTTTAGAACAAGGCTGCTTATTCTAGCCTTCTTAATAAGCTCTTAAGCAATGAACCTAATTTCTGGTCTGATAGTTCTTCGACTAATCTTATTAAAAAAGCTAACTTCTGGTCTACGGCAATCCCTCTTGATTGTATATGACATGGAGAAACTTGTTGAAACTTAAACATAATTTTTTTTACCTATTTTCCAAAGCACTGTGAAAATTGCTCACATTCTTTCCTTCTGACATGATCCATGGCACGCGCAATGCATTATTCTTTTGACTCTTCTAGATCACAACCTACGAGCCTTGACTAGTATTTCTAATACGGTATCTCCTAGTATTTTCTTGACAAATGAGAAAAATCCAAATACCATATTCTAATTCATTAGTTGTTAGAAATGTTTGGTCTTTACTGGAACATAATACTTTCAAGTCTAATTTCAAATTTGCATTATGGTGTGATCAGCCTCATTCCATATCTATATTATACAAATCCAACTCCAATTCAGACCAGTATCAATTTTTTCATTGGCATACCCAAATTTGGTCATTCTCCTCCAACCCGAAGGAAAACATCTTTCTTTGGAAGGTATTAAGAAATGTTATTTATACTTTAAGATAACTTAGTTCATAGAGTTTTTTTACAATCATCTGAGTGTATGCTTTGTTGCCTTTTCTTTAAAAACACTAGCTACCTCTTCTTCTTCTGTTCGTATTCATATTATATATGGAAAAGGATTCTCATCATGCTTAACCTGGACAACCCCTCTATTGATTCAAACTATGAAAGAATTATCATGCTTAACCTGCACAATCCATTTACTGACTCGAACTATGAATGGTACACAATCTTTAAAGGCACAATATGGAAAACAAGGAAGGGGAATTTACTGCTTCATGTTTTAAAGAAATGCATCACATTGATATGTGAAGAAGGAAATTCTAGGATCTTCACTGGAACGATAATGTTGGAAAAGATTCTGTTCATTCAGTTGGCAAGAAGCTTTCCCTTGCAATTTTGAAATTCTGCTTTATTAGGGTTTCTAGTTGTTTGGGTTTGTTAGTTAGTTATTTTGATAGGTTATCTTACTGTGTGTTTTTTTTAATTTTATGTTGTTAGCAACTTAAAATTCCTTTCGTTCAATAAAATGGTTGGGGTCCATTCAACCCCGCTAGCTTTGCTAAAAAAACGAATATCCATGTTCAGTGGAATAATATATTAGAACAGTACTTTTTTGAAAGGAATTATGAAATTTTTGGTTGTTATAATTGTTTGTATCAATTAAATATAATGTGTGACATATTATATATGTACATATCAAATATGTCTTTTTGGTATAATACTAACCATCCCTTCTATATCATATACGTACTTTAATATTTAACCATTCTTCTTCTTTTTTGTCATAAGTTAGAGAGTTAAATCTTTTTTTAGCAATTAAACTCTTTACTTTACATATTTCCCATCGTAATATTAACCCCATTACCATCATTGATTACCATGTTTATTATTACATTGTAACGTACTCACTTCATTTATCTTCCAATCTCTTTCCTAATATGTTCCTGTTATATATTATCAAAAGTACATTCAACCTTTTCATATTCATCCTTCTTTTTATTTTTCTAAACCTTTTGAATTAATGTCTATTTTGTTACACTAAGTATTCCTTTTACACTCTTCAAATTCATTTCTCTATTATTTTAATTTCGTATCTTCCCCGTCCATCTTCATTCTTCGTTATTATAATATTTAATCCAAACTTTAATTTATACCTTATTTAATTAATTTTATTATCTTCTAATTAATTTATCCAATATATAATCAAGAAGAATGGATTTATACTACTTATGTTTTTGATTGCTTAACATCTATTTAGTCACCCTAATAATTTCTTTATTTGTCTTATAATATTGCAAAGCTATTACGTATGAGTATGTTTCTACATTATGGTAAAACTTACACTTATATTTCATAAGTTTGTATCTTATATTATTTGCTTCTAAAGTTTTTATTATAACTATATATTAATCTACCATCATTTTTTTAATGTTTTTTTCTCTTTATTTAAGGTATTTAATTTCAAGGTCATCCATGGTGGCCCAAAATTGCACAAAAAGTACAAAGCTTATGAGCATGGTTTAGTGGTTTGTATAACTTATTATAATCATTCTAAAGCATTTTAATTATTGTTTAAAACCCTTTTTTCTCTCTTTATCTTTTAGGTTTTTAATTATCCATGGTGTTTGAATGTTGCGCTAAAGGTAAAGAAATTACATACATGGTTAGTAGTAGATATGGATTTATATCTCCACTTTTACTTTTGAGTTGAGTGAATTGTAATTTTACTAAATAAGATTAATAAGAGTAATAATTTCTTAACTTCCTTAATGTACTGGGAGAGGAAAAAGGCCTTTGAGCTACTTTCTTTTGAGTTTCTTGGTTATATCAAGCAAAGACGGATAAGAATAAATAATATGACTAATCGGTAGTAGATATCTAGGTGGGGTTGGGTGGTTTGCACACCTTAGCAAGCAAGACCATGTTGGTAGAACAAGCAACAATTGTTTATAGTGAATTGTAAAATGGTGAATTATTTTAACTAAGGGGAATGGAAAAGGTCAAATTTTAAATTAAAAAGGTTTTGCTAAGAAAAGAATCAAATATAGATTCTCCTCTTTTAAAATCTTATTAAAATTAATAAGTTATCATTTATACAATCTATCTTTCTCTTTCTTCTTAGTTCCATTTCATGTACATTATTGCTCCATAAACTTTGTCTTTTCATCTCATAAACTTATACCCTAAATATTTAATTTTAATACAATGGAGGAAAACTTATCTCAGTCTTACTCTTAAATTTCTTAGTCTTCATCGAAATCTAAAATAGTCAAAATAACATGGGTGTTAATTTCTTTCCTTCTATTCAAGATTCTAATTTTGTTTTTGAAGGAATTTTAGTATCTTCCGCTTTGATTGAATATCAATTTAAGGTATGAAATTTTATATTAAATTAAGGTATGAGATTTTGAAATGGTAAATGGGTATTATTAATATGAAAAATTATAAATTTATACTAAAAATGAAAATAGGTTTGGAGATTCTCCATTTAGCAATTCCTTTTTATATAATTTTTTTTATTTTTACATGACAACATGTTAAAAGAAAGTGATTTGATAAAATAGCTAAATTCAGTAGATGAATCAAGATAATAGGTACCTGCCTTGCCAAAAAAAAGATAATAGGTACCTATTATTTGTAAGAAAAAAGGGAAAGAATTTGTATTTTATGTTTATTCTTTTTTTGACAATATTACTTTTTAAGCATATGATTAAATAAGCACTATCTAATGGAAATAGTATTACTATTTAAGAAAATTAGGCACAATCTTTAATATTTGGGCTAAAAATTGATTTAGTGCGAGTTTTCATTAATTTAAATTCAATCAAACCAAATTTAGGGCATAAATGATATTGATAGATTCATTAATAAATGTAATTACTGTGGTAACTGATGAGGTAACTAATGTCAAAATGGGTGACTTCTCCATTTATTTAGATGTAACTTGATCTTTTACAAAGTATTTTGAATAAACAAAATAACGAAGTAAAAGACATAAACTTCGTATATGGAAAAAATGAGTAATATGTAAGAATATATATATATATATATATATTGTTAAAAAGAAAACTTGTCAACAACCCAAAGTAGAGTTTATGGAAAGAGCGAGTTCTTTTAAGCCTCATTTGGTTAAGTAGAGGGAGCAAGGATGTGAATATTTCCTTTGATTCACCCCTTTGAATAGGTCTTTATTGCAAAACTTTCCTTTATTGACATTTCAAACTAGTCGAAACACTTCTATTCTTTTCTTTGAACCTTTCGAGCTTACTGAATCCCTTCGAGACCCTCCTTTTGCAACAGTTGCGTAAAACTTAAAGGAAGGCTCTTAGGATTCAAAGATAAGGTTTGTCTAGGTGGGTTTCGACCTTGTCGAAAGTAGGATTCTTAAGTGAGTTGGGCTTGATTTCGAAATTTATGGGAAAACAAGTTTGGTTTTGAGGTTTTGATCCACTAAAAAGTGAGGGTTTGGTATGTGGTGATTTGGAGTTAAAGACTTGGATTAATTGGAAAACCAGGGGTTTCGACCCACTCGGAAGATTCCTTTTGATGAAGTTAATACCTGTAGAACACAATTAAATCCAATAATAGTCTTCAAACAGCTATTTAATCAAAAATATTGAAATCTTCTCTTTATTGATCCAATGATGACTATGCTGATCAATTTTCTCCAATTTGATTCACAAATTAGGGTTTAAAAATTTGCAAAGTTAAGAATATACAAGTGTAGAGTGAATGAATTCGGATCCCCAAAACTAGACCCCTTAGGTCTTATTTATAGATGCGGGTTGGAACTTCTGCAATGCTTTTGAACGGTCGAAAGGTGATTTCAAATACTTCCTGACTTCTTTGACATTTGTGCATCCTTCTGCAATGCTTTCAAATGGGCTTGAACGCTTCCGTCACGTTGAAAGGGATGGTTGCGCCTTCTTTCTTTGTGTTTTTTTTGTTGTTATAAGAAGTAAAGGTACAAGCTTTCGACTCTGTCGATAGGTAATTTTCTGTGGTTTTGAAGTTGTTGAAGTGTTGATGGTTCCGACGCGGTAGGTAGCTTCCGACTGTACGGTTGTGAATTGATGCAGAACCTTCCCTAGATATTAAAGGCTTTGATCGGTTCGAAAGGCTTGATTATGCTTTTAAAAGGGTTGTCTTGACCAAGTCATCTTTCTGAGTAGTTTGAATGAATGAGAAACCTTCAGTTTCGAAAGGTTTGGCATGCATATGAAGGGTTGTCATTCATTGTCTTCGAAAGGTGTTTCTTCAACTCATTCAAAAGGTATTCATGCTATGGAAACACCTTCTTTGAAAGGGAATCACTGAAGTGGAAGGGTGCTTTCGACCCTTTCGACCCCTTCGAAAGGTTGTAAAACTTCTAGTCTTCGGCTGTAGCATCCCTTCGACTCCTTCGAAAGGCTGGAGCTATTTTCTCTTGTTCTTCTTTATCTTCTACTCATTCTGGTTTCGACAAGGTCGAAAGGATTTTTGGTATTAACATTTGCCCCATCCCCCCTGCGAAGAGATGTCCTTGACTTTTCTAGTCAACCATTTCGAAACCCTCGATGTTTCCCGCCTTTTAATATTCCAGTGTAAATCTTAGCCGTTCATTTAAATCTGATCAAACGGTTTGCTATCTTTGCTGAATTTTCTTATAAACCACATTCTTCTCCTCTCTTCTTTTATTCACCTGCAATCGATATAAACTTCGAGCAAAAATCAAAGTTCTCAAAATCTCAAATAATTTTTATCTCCAATAAACAAGAATCCACATCTAAAGTAAGTCTCTACTATGTCGTTTTTTTTTTGAATTTTTTATTTTATAGCGAATCTCGATTTCTCAAACATTCATAGTTCAGATTTTGAATTATTGTTTTGACTTACTTGCAACCACTTAAGTTTTTATTTTCCTGAAAGCATTCTTTAATTTAGTTTCATTGTTTGATTCGATTTTTTTTCTTGTTAATCTTCACTTTAATACTTCCTGGTCTAGATTTTACTATTATTGTACAGAATTCAAATTTTCATCTCAAAGATTTCAAAATTTTAAATAGTTTGATTCGCATTTAAATCTATTTGCTTATTAGTTATTGAATTTCTGGGTTGAAATCGGGTTTGGGGAAGAAGGAGGTTTTTGTTTACTTCGCCTAGAAGCTTTGAGCTATACGACCCAAAATTTGGCGCCATAATTTTACCTTTCTACCCCTTCGAAAGTGATTAAGGCGGCAACTTTTGTTTTGCTTTCTTAGCCTCTTTCGATGGGGTCGAAAGATAACCTAGCGTTTCATTTGATTGACCTTGTCGAAAGGTTATATAGTATAGTTAGTATGAAGTCAACCTTTTAGAAAGCAGTTTTGCATTTTAGCATTTCAGATACCTTTCGAAGAAGTTAGCTATTGTATCTTACTAGATAATTACCTAATACATTCTTTCGAAAGCATAAACTTTGTCTTATAGGTTTTGCAACCTTCAGTACATACTTATTCCCAATTTGTTTAAGTTAGAGATACGTATATTCTGTAAACAGGGTTGAAGAAAGGATACTTTTTATAAGTTGTGAATCAAGTCAAATGTTTCGACTTAGATGAATCCTACTGTATTCAACCCAGCTGAAACCTACTATGTTGATTCAAATTTCTATTGTTGTTATGCTTTCAAAACCATATACCACCTTTCGACCCTGTCGAAACCTTTTATAACTAATTGAGATTTAATCATTATCTTTTACCAACGTCATCAAAACGTCCCAAGTTCTTTTATTTTCTTATCAATATGATTCAAACTCAATACCTTTCGACTTAATTAGCAAATAAGGTTTTGACGGCATTTACATTCCCTTAGAAAAACTAAGTCCATGGGTTTCGACCGTGTCGAAAGATTCTTTCAAACTGTTTATTAAATGTTTGTAGCGTATATTTTATTAAAATTTGTTATGTTGGTTTTAACTACTTTCTTTTAATAAAAAAAGCTTCTATTGAGCTTTTGACATTATTGAAATGTGTTTATTGGATGTGTACTTTCATCCTCCTTTCGACTCTGTCGAAAGCTTAGTAGATTTTATCATTGGGCATTCGGCATTGTTAAAGGGTGTTAACTTCTATTTTCTCTTTCGACTCTATCGAAAGCTCAATAAATCTAATTTTTCTGACTTTAACATTCTTTCAAGAATATGAAATTTCATGTTTTTCTTGTTTGACATCCTAATTGTTGTAATATGTTTTCAATATCCTTGAAAGATTGTTAGTTTCATAGCATACTATAATTTCTAACTGAAATGATTTCACCTGGCAGAATCATGAGTTCACCCAAGAAGATTGAGGATATCTCCAAACATTCTTTAATATCCACCCAGGATGAGGTGAAGGCGGTCATCAATGATTTTGGGATTACTGGGTAGAAGCCATCCCTCCTTCTAAAAATGACATCATTCACAGCCCCCTGAAGGGTTCTTTTCCTACACAGCAAGCATATCTGGCATGGAGGATTCCTCCCCTTTCCGGACTTCTTATCTAAGTTTATAACCTACCTTGGAGTTGCTCCCATTCAACTATCACCCAACGTGTACACCAACCTTCTTTCCTTGGAGCTTATGGCCTTAGAGTCCGACATACCTTCTCTTAATGTTGAAGTGCAAAATTACCTTGTTCGGTTGGTTAAGCTTAGCAACTTAAACAACCAAATCTTCAGAGCAAATCCTCCCAAAAAGTTGATTTCTGAGTGGGTGAATAAGTTCAGGGACTGGGAAACACAATTTTTTTATGTTAGATGTTTTCCCAACATTAGAGTAGCTTTCTCTTCTCCACGTAAGTTAATCTCAGATTTTGTCTTCTCGTTTATTTATTTCCCTTTGTTGAACTATGCTTTTTGCGAGGCGCTTCTTCTAAAGAGCTAAATGAAGAAGATCAAAAGAAAGTAAAATTGTCAATCGTTGCTTCACCTAAGATTGGAAACAGATTGACCTTGCTGAATCCCACAAATTTAGAAAAACACTCTCTTTTGCCCATGGGTCAGAGGATACTTGGCCAACCTGCTCTGGTCCAGCACACATCCCGAAGTAAGCGCTTCCTTTCCTTGGGAGATCCACAAAACTACTCCCTAATATCCCCAATATTCCCTGATCGCTCTGGTAAGTTTAAATTTTGTACCTGTAGTTTATTCCTATGTTACTTCTTAAATTTCTTTTATGACTTTTAATTTTTTTTAATTTTCTACTGCTGCTCCTCGGGTTGGAAAACTCACAAGTGATCCGACTCTCCCTTCTTCAACTTCTCGTGCGCCATCTTTTCCCCAAGCCGCTGCTACATTGAAGATGGTCGCCAAAAGAAAATTGGGTAAAATGACTGTGGTGGAACCATCTCCAAAGAAGGCCAAAATCGTCAAAGTTCCTGATTCTCCACCACTGGTCGAAGGGGGGTTTGTAGATATTGTCAGATCTCTGGAAAGTCCAACCATCAAAGCTTTTTGCGATCAACCTAAGAAGACTCCAACAAAGGTTGATCCACTTTCTCGCATCATTATCTCTAGCTCCCCAAGTGTGATCGAGAAGATGCAGAAGGATTTAGGGACTTCGACCCTACTCAAGAGCTCAATCTTCCTGGACCACAACCTCCTATACCATCAAGCGACTTTGAAAAGATGGTCCAATCTATCTTAAACTCTTCGTCTTTTGCCTCGATTCACCCGCCTTCTTCTATTTCTAATCTGGCAGATCATTACCGATCTCTTATTGAACAACAACTTTTGGTACATTTTGGTTCACTTAACTTTATTATTATTGCCTTTCCTCAAGTTTGGACTTATGTTTTACTTTTCTTTTAGATTTCCAAGAGCTGGTTCTCCTTCCATGAAAATGCATCGAAATCCTCCGCTGAAACATTTAAGCTTCGAGAGGAAATTTCTCACTTAAACCATCAAGTTTCCCTCTTATTTGTAGATAAAAATGAGTCTGCTATTGAATTGGAGTGATTGAGGGCTTCTCTCGCCCAATCAGAATCTATTATTTCAGAAGTGAGGAAAGCTCCTCAACTCCTCGCTGATGAAAATTTAGCATTGAAAATGACTCTGAAAGAGTCCAAGGAGGAAAAAAACTAGAATGGTGACCAAAAAAAACTTCATTGAAGGAGAATCTGAATAAAAACAAAGATTCTTTAAAGTTGGCCATATACACCGTTTCTGACGCTAAGCAGCGTGTGTCTCAATTTCCTGACACTTCTCTTGAGGATATCATCATGAATTCTTTTAAAGATGCTATGATGCTCGCCTATGCTAAAAACATTGATAAGTTCCCTGAATTTAGCTTCCCCTCACTTGACCCTGCCATTTTCAATAGGGTCATGGAAAAAATCAAAAAGATGGAGAAAGGGATTGAAGTCATTGAAAGGGAGGAAATCGGTGCCTCAAAAATCTTATCTTTTGAAGTTCCTTCCTTTGAAATAGAATCTGACTCCGAAGAGGAAGGTGACAAAGATAAAGTTGCCGAGGAAGTGGATGGAAACAACGATGATGATAATGGTGATGATGATGATGATAACGACGATGACAATGTCGACGGAGGTCAAGGTTCAGGCAGTGATAAAGGTGGTCAATCTGATGCTCCTAGGAAAGACGGAGATGATAACACGAGAACTTCTGAAATGGTTAACCCTAATCCGTTTCTTCATGAAGCAAGCCCGCCTAAATCTCCTGTGCCTTATGGCCTTCAAGAGGTCCTGCTTTCAATAACGTGGAAGTGCCAAAAGAGAAAGAGCAGGTTTCCCAAGTATAAATTCTCGTATCTCAGGTATGGGATTCTCTATTTAAACATCTTTCGCTTCCAAGATAGTAATAGTTTAAATCATTTATTTTAGATAAGAAGGAAATTCGTTCACCTTTATAAAACCAAGCTTGAAAGAAAACAAGCGGAAATTAATAGTTTATATAGGGAGTTAGATAAACAACTGAAGAAGCACAACATTCTCTCCGATAAATATCATAGACTTAATAGAAGTGTGGCAGTGTTAGAATCCTTCAAACATCAAGAAGCTGCCCTACGACAGAGGAGGGCGCGCCTTCGATATAACGGTTTTCTAAAAGAGAATCGGCAATTGATCACACTTTTTTGGATGCTGATTGAGGAAAGAAATATTCTAGTGGATTTTCTATGTAAAGCCTATTATAGACACCCAACCGTAGGTTTCTCATACTTAGGTTATTTTAGTGGGGGTCTACTTAGGCATCTACACAAAAGATACCTGGACGAATTTTGATCTGACCCGAATCCTGGAGCATGCTGGAACTTGCCACGAGTCAGATCAATTCCCCAAGACTTGTCTTCTGATAAACTAAAATATTATAAGGACAAGTTCATCTTAGAATTATTTACAAAGTCAATTTTGTATGAACCATATGAATAGTCGTAATTATGTAATAATATTGACTTGTGAATGTTTGTTTTAGTTTTTCTTTTGTACTTTGTTGCATTTTATTATGTGATCTTAGAGTGAATGTTCCTCAGGCAATTTTGTCTCTTGAGATTATCTAAGCCAGTACGTTAAATTAAGAAGAGATTATCTCGAAAAGGCATCAATTTTGAAATCTTTAAAACTAGCCAGACATTGTATTCTTAGAGATTTACAAAAACTTTATATAGAACATCCTCGCCTCTGCTTCGATTTTGTCGATGAAGAAAAAGAAAGTCTACTTAAAGAGATCCGTACATATCATAACAAACTAATATGTGGTCGCGATAGTCCTCCTGCCGGGGAATGGGACTATAGTTAATATCCTCCGGTTATTGCTCCGGAAGGACTTAATGTTCCTTTTGACTCGATGGTTATTATTTCTACTAATTCATTGGATAAAGTTAGAAATGCAATTTTCCAACTTTAGATGTAAAGCAAATGTCTAATTGTACTTTTTAGTTTCATTGTTACTTGAGTTGTAATCTTTTATTGCGGTAATGAAGAGACTGATTACTTATGCCTTGAATTTATTTTCCTTTTCTTTTTGTTTAAATAGAAGTTATAGTTATCTGCAACGCCTCTCTCATTAGATTTGGCTTCATGCGTTATCAATATCAAAGATAGGTTGTTAGCGGATCTTGAAAAGAAAAGGCTTCTCGACGATACTTTATTTGCTCGTTTTCAAGATAACACGGAAGCATTAAAATGGCATAGAAGATTTTTGCTCCAAAAAACAATTATCGGAAATCTCAACGATCAGATTTGCAATTTAGAAGCAGATGTTAAGAGCAAAAGTGAAGCAATTTTCACGTTGAAGCGTCAAGTTAAGTCAAATCCATCAATTGACTTAGATGTTAAAATGTCGGAACTCTTCCAACAAATAAGCGAATTAGAGATGAAATTAAAAGATAGTCAGGCTTGATGTGAATCATTAAAGTTCATTATGGGAAATAATATCTCAAGCGTTGATTTACCAGTTCTACCTGATATTTCATCTATCGCAAAATCTACAAGGTCCACTTCCCTTGCTATGTAGAAGTTCCCTACCACGACTAATCCTCCACCGGGCTTAGATGAAAAGGTAGTGGGAGATTGGTACAGAAAAGTTAAATTTGAAATGATGAAGTATTTTGACGAGCAGCAAAAAGTAAGATACTCACAATGCATAAATGAATATGCGGCTAGGATTCGAAAGCTTGAACTTGATAAGTACCTTCTCTTAAAGCGCATCGCTGACTTGGAAAGGGAATGGGAAACTCTTAAAGGCGTGGACAAAGCCTTTAACCGTGCTTTGAAGACCAACATCGAGACTATTGATGATGAGATGAGGAAGAAGGAGAAGAAACTTAAAGAGGTCCTTCGCATTGCTATTCATCACATCGTGGATCCTTTAATTTCTAAGAGTCTAAATAAAGCTGCTCAAGATTTATGAACTACTTATATTTATGAAATGTATATATTTGCTCTGTATACTTGTAAATAATGTCATAAACTATATAAGTCATAAAAATTTTGTAAATATCACCTGATTTGTGATCTTTTCTTGTAATGTTGTTGTTGAATTATCTCTTTGATAACTTGTTCCATAATTTCTGTATTTGCTGGATCTTTCAATCCTTTTTACTATTCCGCTTTCCCTGAAAAGCATGAAGCAAACAATATTTATTATCATTAGCTTGAAATTTATATAGAAGTTCGTCCATGTCATTTGCAGAGATTATTAAATCATTATGTCAACATATGACAATAGGTAAAAAGTAATCGCTTTTGATGAAATGCTTTGAAACCCATCTTTGGTAATGATAAGAGATGACTAAGAATTCAACTTTAAACATATTGCTGAACAATCTTGTCTCAACCAAGGATATAAATGTTTTTAGAAAGTCATCCTCTGGAGATAGCTAATAGAAAGTTAGTAAAGACCATATAATAGAAGTCTGGAGATAGAAAGTTAGTAAAGACCATATAATAGAAGTTTGGAGATAATTGTCTGAATACTTGTGGTATAAATTCAATGACCCAGATTCGGGCATTAATAAATGGAATTCAAAAATTAGGAAATTTGGAACCTAGATTAGGGCATTAGTGGATAATAAGCAGAAATCCATGATAATCTCCTTAATGGAAGTCTTGGGCCCAGATTCGAGCATTAATGAGTGAAGTTAAGTAATAGTCTCAAAACCCAGATTCGGGTATAACTAGCGGATAATCAAAAATCCATAATAATTATCTTCGTAATAGAAATCTTAAGCCTAGAATAGGGCATTAATAAGTGAAGTCCGATAATAGTTTCGAAACCCAGATTCGGGTATTAATAGATAAAGTTTAGAAATGAGAAACCCGAAACCTAGATTTGGGAATTAATAAGCGGAATTCTGTTCCACCCCTTTAGGTTTTGACTTTTTTGACATGTGTAAACCCTTTTGGTTTTGTATGTTTTTGCGATTTTGATTGGCTACTTCTTGAGCTTGGATGTCTTAATCCATCATTTGATATGCCACTTCTCGGGCTTGGACGTTTTAGTCCGGTGTTTGGTGTGCCGCTTCATGGGATGGGACATCTTAGTCCATTGTTGATATGCCTCTTCTTGGGCTTGGACATCTTAGTCCACTATCGTCTAGTGCTTTCGGTTAGCTTATTCTCAAGCTGGAACCAAGGAGTTACCCAACTTCCCTCCAGGAGGTGCCTTGACCTGGCCATAGCATGGAGTGGCCAAGGGCTTGTCGATGCTTTAACCTGGCCATAGTGTGGCACGAATAAAGGCATACACTCCTCCCTCCAGGAGGTGTCCTGCCCTGGCCATAGCGTGGCGCAGACTGGGGCTTGTCGATTCTTTATTCGGGCCATAGCGTAGCGTGGATAAAGGCTTACATTCCTCCCTCCAGGAGGTGCCTTGCCCTGGCCATAGCGTGGCGCAGACAGGGGCTTTTCGATGCTTTATCCTGGCCATAGCGTGGTGTAGATAAAGGCTTACACTCCTCCCTCCGGGAGGTGCTCTACCCTGGCCAACTCGGCACAGATAGACGCTTTGACCATTTAAGGTAATGTCCAAATGAAAGGAGCATTTCACTCCCTACCATGTAGATTCTCTTTAGTAAAGTAACTCTTTATTGACCTCATTCAGTATCTCTTTACAAACTCATTGATTTTGTCTTGATGGAAAAAGTTGATTATCATCCCTTCCAAGGCTCTGCAGTGGTTAGTTTCATGGTTGTTCATTATATGGTAATGGTAGTAGGATCTACCTAGATTCCTTTCATATTTTGGTTTCTTCTTTTGTGATGGCTAATAGTTGAGCTCATCTATGGTTAGCACGTAGGTATTCTCAATAGATGTTGTTAAGTTGCATTCTTTTGGAAGTCTTGACTTGAAACTTATTTCTCGAAGAGGATTTCTTGATCTTTTATTACTTGGCTTTGGAGTTACACTTTTATAAACTGGCTTTCTCTTTAAAACCCTTTGCAATTCTGGTGTAGGTAGTGTTCCACTTGTTACATGATCCTATTTGTGTGTAAAGGCGTTGTAATCAGCCATTATTCCTTCTTCAAAGATTGTGCCTTTGGTATAGTATTGAATTGTTTTCCTCATTTGTTCAAACAAGTCGTCACTCCCATTTTCCTTTTCTCCTAAGGCAAAGATTGGGGTGGGACCAATATGAGAAGGGTTTAAACTCCATTTAATTGGATCATAGGCTTCGACTTTCTTTTTCGTTATGATCTTTAAAGCCTTCATCCTTAATAGTTGTTCTTCTCGTAGAATCCTATCATTTGTCGTCTCATGGAGAACCTTGCTCGGATCTTTTGACTCTGCTAGTCATGATGAATTAAAGTCTTGATTACTTAAGATTGAAATAGGATTGGGTTAGAGATAGGTGATGTTGGATGCTCAACAGAGTCGGAGGTTCAAGCCCTCCTTCTAGCGCCAAAATGTTAACAAGAAAACTTGTCAACACCCCAAAGTAGAGTTTAACGAAAGAGTGAGTTCTTTTAGGCATCCTTTGGTTAAGTAGAGGGAGCAAGGATGTGAATATTTCCTTTATTTCAAAACTTTCCTTTATTGACCTTTCGAACTAGTTGAAACTCTTTTATTCTTTTCTTTGAACCTTTCAAGCTTACTAAAGCTATTTGATTTTCCATTTGAGTCCCTCCTTTTTAAATAGTTGTGTAACACTTAAAAGAAGGCTCTTAGGATTCAAGGATAAGGTTTGTCTAGGTGGGTTTCGACTTTGCCGAAAGCAGGATTCTTAAGTGATTTGTTCTTGATTCTGAAATTTATGGGAAAACAGGTTTGGTTTTGAGGTTTCGATCGACTAAAAAGTGAGGGATTGGTAAGTGGTGATTTGGAGTTAAAGACTTGCATTACTTGGAAAAATAAGGGTTTTAACCCACTCGGAAGGTTCCTTTTGATGAAGTCGATACCTGTAGAACACAATTAAATCCAATAGCAGTATTCAAACAGATATATAATCAAAAATATTGAAATCCTCCCTTTATTAATCCAATGATGACTATGCTGATAAATTTTCTCCAATTTGATTTACAAATTAGGGTTTATAAATTTGCAAAGTTAAGAAAATACAAGTGTAGAGTGAATGAATTCGGATCCCCGAAACCAGACCCCTTGGGTCTTATGTATAGATGCGGGTGGACACCTTTCGACCTCTACAATGCTTTCGAACGGTCGAAAGGTGGTATCAAATATCTCCTGACTTCTTTGACATTCGCGCAACCCTCTGCAATGCTTTCGAACGAGCTTGAACACTTCCGTCTTCATCGAAAGGGATGGTTGTGCCTTCTTTCTTTATGTTGCTTTGTTGTTACAAGAAGCAAAGTACAAGCTTTCGACTCTATCGATAGGTAGTTTCCTGTGGTTTCGAAGTTGTTGAAGTGTTGATGGTTCTATCGCGGTAGGTAGCTTCTGACTGTATGCTTGCAAATTGATGCGGAACCTTCCTTAGATATTAAAGGCTTCGATCGGTTCGAAAGGCTTGATTATGCTTTCGAAAGGGTTGTCTTGACCAAGTCTTCTTTCTGAGTAGTTTGAATGAAGGTGAAACCTTCAGTTTCGAAAGGTTTGGTGCGCATATAAAGGTTTTTCAATCATTATCTTCAAAAGGTGTTTCTTCAACTCATTCAAAAAGTCTTTATGCATATGGAAGCACCTTCTTCGAATGGGTATCACTGATGCGGAAAGGTGCTTTCGTCCCTTTCAACCCCTTTGAAAGGTTGTAAAACTTATAGTCTTTGGCTGTAGCATCCCGTCGACTCCTTCGAAAGTTCTTGCTAGAGCTATTTTCTCTTGTTCTTCTTTATCTTCTACTCATTCTGGTTTTGACATGGTCGAAAGGGTTTTTGGTATTAACATATATATATATATATATATATATATATATATATATAGGTTGGTTCAATGACCTTGATTTTGTTCCTTCTTAAATTATCTTTTACATGGTAGACATTGATATATATTTTTATATGTATGTATGTATGTATATGTATGTGTATTTTTGTATGTATATATATGTATGTATGTATGTATGTATGTATTTGCATGTATATATGTATTTATGTATGTAGCTCAAAATATTACTTTATTTTGTTTTCATGCTTTGGAACTTGTACACATGTGTTTATAATGACTTTTAAACTTGGATTTATTATATAAGTGTAAAATGAAATAACTTAACCTTCTCCTTCTAATTCTCTCATAATATTTTCATCTACATCATCCATATTTCCAAAGAATTTGCATATTTTCTTAGTCCACTCATTAATTTATATAAACTAAATTCTTTATATCTTCTAAATTCTTATCTAATCACTGCAAAATCATTATAGATATTTTCACTTATGCATAAAATTTTATGAACTTGAATAATGTTAACATTTCAATTACAAATGTGTCATTCATTTATCCAAACAAATTTGTTATGCATAACCATGAAATCTAAAATTTAGCAAAATAATTATTTACTTCAGTAAAATTAATAATTTTTAGATTCATATTGAATAATAACATGGTAACATTCACGTAATGAATAATAATCTTTATAAAAAGAATAACAAGTTCAAACAGTACCTTATTTACCTAATGGAATTTATTTCACATATAAAATCTTAACAAGAATTAAATCTGTGTGTGTGTATAATTTCAAGATTATAATCAGCATTCTAGCCATGCCAAACCTTAGCTAGATATGGACATTCTGTAACAACCCGAAATTTAAGCTATAATAATTAATTTGAATTAATTAAATAATAAAATAACTTTGTGAAATTATTAGAAGAGATCCACGGGAGTTGCACCATTGTGTCGGTGGTAATTTTCTGGTCAATTTCTATATATAGATTGTCGAAATCCGAACTAGAACGAAGAAGTTACGAAATAAACAAGAAAACGAACAAAAGAAATATACACACACAATAGGGCAGGTCGACCCTAGGGTCGACCCCCCCAATGGCTAGGTCGACCTACCATGAGCAAAGGTCGACCTAGCGGTTAACCCGCATGCATTCTGGGAAGAGTAATTGTCTAGGTTAAATCGTGACGTGTTTTTCGATTTTTACTCCATCTCGTGCGTCCGTACTTCCATCAAACGGTTCCCATCAAGCCTATGACGTGATTGCACCAGATTTAATCTCCAAATCCAACAGTCTGAGATCCACAAGTGACACTATAAATAAGACCCTAGGCCTAGATATTTTCTCCTTTAGATTTTCTCCATCTGGGTTCATTGCCTGAGGCTGGACCCTAAAAAGAATATTTTTCCGAGGAGAAGATCTTTTTAATTAAAATTTATACCCTACAAGTGGATTCGGGAAGACCAAGGAAAAGAGCTAAGGACCACAGTTGAGTGTTTAAGTAATTATTTTAGATTTTTAAATAATTTAAAATAATAGGGTTTTCAATAGTTGTAGTTTTTCTACAATTTTGGGATAACCTTTATGTAAGTTTATTTACAGTTTATTTTTAAGTAAATTTTAGACTTGCTTTCCAGTCTATTTTCTTTTATCTATTCTATTTCAGTTATTTGCAATTATTTACTGTTATTTATAGTTTTCCTAATTATTTACATCTATTTACAGTATTTGCAATTATTTAATGTTATTTATATTTTATTTACATCTATTCTACGTTGGGATTTATTCTGTAAATGTTAGTTCTTTTTAGCTCCCTTTTTATGCGAATGGAATAATTAAAAGAGGATAATTCGCTAATATGGACTAAAATATAAGAACACCGAAATTAGATGTAAAATAAGAAGAACCGTAATAAATTGGGTATAGACTGAAATAGGCAAATTTAAGATATTTGCAAGCATAGTTATAACATGTAATTATAACTAAAAAGAGAAAATAGAAGAAATAGCAGAAGAAGCTTATTTTTAAACTTAGACCTTGGGTTAAGTTAATAAGCAAAATTATTACATGCAGGTTATAATTAGAGATAACATAAGAGGCTTATTTTAAGACTTAAGTTAAGCTAATAAGCAAATAGAGCAGAAATAATAGAAGAGACTTATTTTAAACTTACATTAAGTTAATAAGCAAAGAAAGAAGTAGGACCCGTACCGGCAGCATTCCCCTTATGCTATTTAGGATAGATAAGTGGTCAATAATTAAGAAGTAGGACCCGTACCGGCAGCATTCCTCTTGTGTTGTTTAGGGTAGATAAGTGGTCAATAATTATGAAGTAGGACCCGTACCGGTAACATTCCCCTTCAGACACACTTATACTATTTAGGGTAGATCAGTGGTTAATAATTAGAAGCTCAAATCAGAGGATTTGAGCAAGGGGTGCAACTAGATTTTGTTTGTTAGGACCAGTATCGGCAGCATTCCCCTTCAGTCAGGAACTGGTGTTCTCAAAACACACTCAGGTGAGGCTGGGCACGCTTATGCTGTTTAGGGTAATTAAGAGGTCCAAAGAGGGAGCAACAGATAGTGCGAGCCTAACGGTGGCCGAGCGTGTGGCCTCGATGCACGGAGATAAGTCGCTATTGAGTTCCAAAGCGCGTCCTTTTGTCGTGGGACCCATGTTGGGGACTAGATCACAGTGGCACAACAGAGATAGAAGGTCGATCAAAGGGTAGAATTAGGAA
Organism: Allium fistulosum; assembly: GCA_030737815.1. Taxonomy (NCBI): domain Eukaryota; kingdom Viridiplantae; phylum Streptophyta; class Magnoliopsida; order Asparagales; family Amaryllidaceae; genus Allium; species Allium fistulosum. The sequence continues at coordinate 74,094,455 of CM060908.1, read as the reverse complement.
TTCAACCTAATTAAAGTAGGACTAGGAATTCAACCTAATCAAAGCAGTAATCTAAGACAAGTGCAAACAATCGAAATAATCAAAGCAAGCAGGATTTTATTCCAGCTTTATCTTTTCCTTTATTTCTTTTTATACTAGAACTGTTGCTAAGTCTATTATCTTTATCTTGCTTAAAAATGCTAGTGATTACTTCCATTCACTGGACTTTTAGTCTGACCCACTCCTATATTTTTCCCTTTTCTCCCCCTTAGGCCAACAGAGGCAATGACAGTAGATTTTAATTTCTTGGAGACCTATTTGCAGAGCTTTTCCGTTCTTCATGTATTCTTCTTCTTCATATGACTTTTGATGTACTGGTTCTTTGAGAAGGATGATTATTTTTATGTACTCTTAGGCCAACAGAGGCAATGACAGTAGATTTTAATTTCTTGGAGACCTATTTGCAGAGCTTTTCCGTTCTTCATGTATTCTTCTTCTTCATATGACTTTTGATGTACTGGTTCTTTGAGAAGGATGATTATTTTTATGTACTCTGATGATGTGACTGAGATGGTATTTTTCACGAGACCTATGTATTCAGTTTTTAAGACAAATTATGTATTTGGTTTTATGACTTATTTTATGGAGAAATAAAGTTTAATTTTAAATGTTTCCGCTATTTTATTTATTTTGTCTTATGAATCTTAGTCTTTGTAAAGTTTTAGCTATACCTACAATGCACCACACCTTTTAGTGTGTCTTTTTTGGGTATACTATGGGTGTGGGCTATTTCACTTTCCTTGAAAACCAATATATACCAAGTCTATTACTTACATACCTTTTGTTGTTGACCTTCCTCTAAGATTGTCATGAAATCTATAAATTCTGAATATTGACTAACTTTCTACCAATTTCACTTGATTCGGTAATTGTTTTTTCTACTTCTTTTGTTGTTTACTCGATACTAATAAAAAACACAGAAGTAGTAAAGGAGAAATGAGGGAAGGGTCCAATTTGAGAATTTATGAAATTCGAATGTTGTTATTTCCCATTTAATTTGTGCTTTCATGTTTTAATGTATCCAACTCGTTTTACTGCAATACCAATCCTTTTACTGTAATTTCATCTTCGTGACTAGCAGCATTAGTTTCCTTAGTGACTAAAATTATGGGATATGAAACGATGCTTGGAAGAGCAAACTGGATAATTATGTATCATCATTGGACATTCCTAAGATTTTTAATTTTGTTGTAATATGTTTTATATCTCTAATTTTATCGAGTTGTCATTCTTCCTTTTATGTCTATTAATCACATGTAGACTAATTTATAAAATATTTCCATTAATTTACAATGGTAGTGCATGCATGATGCAATTATTTTTTATGTTTTTATATGTGTGCATAGTTTTTTGAGTTGAGCTACTGTGTATGAGTTTATTTTATAAATAATGATCTCTGAAATAATTCTTTTAGCCTTATGACTTAAAATTTGATGCATGCATCTACATAATTAATTATAGGTTTATTATGTAATTTGTTAGTCTTCTTTTGTATGATGCATAATTGTAGTTGTACAAACGTACACAATGACATACAGATGTGTTTTTATAAATAATCAATTTTTAATATTCAAAATAAAAAGAAAAATTAAATGTAATATATCTTGAAAATAAAGGTTTTACTTAACTTAATCATAAAAAAATATATTCAATTAGATTTTCCAAAAATATAGTTGCAATCCGTATGCATAGCACGGGTTCGTATTAGTTTCATTTAGTAAAGCAATGTTTCTTTTGTATTTCAGAGTGTGAGCATAGCAAAAATTGGATGTAAACTTTTAAGTTTTGAACATTTGGTTAACTGGGCCGAAGGCTAATGTAAACTAACATTTCGACATAAGATACTTGTGCAACAATTTTTTTTTTGAAAAAGATAAAAATTGGTCCAAGTCCTATATTGTACATAGCATAATTTGGGTGAAACCCGCAACTATTACACATAGATACAAAGCAAATTAAAAACCTAGTCGCAACTCATACTCTGTTTTCATATTAGAGTTTTCTCCTTTAATTTGAAATAATTGCGATCTCCAATACCGCTTGTCCTTCCTTCAATTATTTCCTTATGGAGGCTTTAATTGCTTCCACTCTACCACTATATTCTCCGAGTGCTTCAGATTTGTTCTTAATAATCCTCGATTGAATGACGAACTCGGTTTAGTTAGGCTAAGACGGTTAAAAGCTCGTGCTTTCATCTATATTCCAATTAGATATTTGATAAATCTAATTATTCAAACAACTTCTGTAGTAATAATCACCAATTCTCTTAATATAATCTTTATGCTATAAATTTTTGTTTGCTTGTAAAGTTCGATTAACCTCTACTAGATCATGGTAAGAGCAGATATTCTCCTTCAAATCAGGTATAACAATTTCCTTTCCCTTTCCTTTTGAATTCAAATAATTTTATAAGCTAATAGCTGTTGCTATTTGGTTGCAAGGATATTTTCTTGTTTTAATCGATGTACGGCCACCTCCATGTTTTTTGCTAGGGAGAACAGTTCTTATAGTAGCATTTCTGCCTCGGGTAATCTCTAATGAGAATTTCCTACTTTGTAAGTAGTCTTCCACCCTCTCCTCATAGCTATCTAAATCACAAATGTTTTGGAGTTGGCTTTCTTTGATGTTTGCTTCTTCGCAAGTTTTAAGAAAAAAATGTTATATTAAGCTTCTATGGTTCTCCATAACTGCAAGTAGTCTATTTTAGATCCCTTATGCAATCTTTTTGTTTCTTTCCTTCCAAATGAGATATATATAACGGTTGTTAATACTATACAGGCTATGTTGAAGTCTTTTTTCTTGCCTTTGAATACTTTTTGAATATGTTGAATGTTTTCTCTTATGTTTGTAGGGCTTGTTGTTGATTGAGTTTTAACTTGTTTTGGCAATGAACCCTAAGTATCTTGAGTAGTTTCAGTCAAAAAATAGATGGTCTTTGCTTTCTGGCTCGTTATTACATAAGAGACCGTTGATGTTACAATTTTTGTTCCATTTTATACATCTGTCTCTTGATGGTAGACGATTTAATATGGCAAAATATGCACAATGTGCCATTTTCTGACAATTTGCTTTATTCCAGACTATTTTTTGCCATTCTACTTCCATCTCTTCACCCTTAATGCATTCCTAAGTATTATTGAATGAGAATTTTCCTTTGATTGCCAATTTCCAATTCCAACTGTCTTCATTCCACTACAACAAAATACACTTTTTACAATGGGCAATACTCGTTGTAATAGTGGTTTCACAACGGGCCATCGTCCTTCTTATTATGCGATGTCATAATAGATCCAAAAAAATTTACAACTGTTTAAAACTATTGTAAAAGCCCATTGTAGTAAATATTTTTACAATTGTTCAGGACCGTTGCAATAGTGTCTTTTACAACAGATGGATCATTGCAATATACCCAAGTCACAACAGGCATTAACTGTTGTAATAGATGCCTTTTACAACTGTTGTAATAGATGCCTTTTACAACTGTTTTTGTCCTTTGTTAAAAAAAATACAAAATTAAAAAAAAGTTAAAGCATTGGTATAGCATGTATACAGATCGTACCCACAATTACTAAAAAGCAAAAACAAGTTATACATTCACATTATTTATAAAGTCTTCATATAATCCAAATCATTATCATTCAAGCAAAAACTAATATAAAAGAAGCTGAATACAAATAATACAAATGATAATTATAATGGTTTCATTGTTTCTAGCAATACCAACAGCTGTGTATCAATAACAGGTGCAGCTACTTCTAGCGTGGCCTTTCCTTGCTCCATCGGAATAAAATAGGAAATTACCACTTCTTTAACTTGCAAATTTGAAGTGTAATTTGGTTAACAGAGAATATTTGATTTGGAGCAATAGCAACACAGTAAATTCTAAGCGTTTCATACTTCCTGTTGAATCACATTATCACATAAATGAAGAAGTGCTCCTTTACCGCTATCTAATTGTTTGTCATACCTTGATTTTGTGATCAACTTTTGATAAACTTACATGTTTGCTTGAAACATGAAAAAAAAAGTATAAGACAAACAACAATGATAATCTGCTCTTTTGAACCGGGTATTATCATGTATAATAGGAAGCATGATACTTATTACGAATTAGACTGTATTACTTGCAAATGATATAGATGTAAACTTGGTAATTCAATGTCAAGAAACTAGCGCTAATGGAACGATTTAAATTAATTGGTCATGGCAATTTTATCTTGTAGAAAGAGAAGAAGGTAAGCAAAATATAACTTACGAGAAATAAATTTCATCGCAATAACCAAGTGGACCAGAAATGACTACAGACACAACCCAGAAATCAGCTTTTAGGCATCTCAAGAGCAGTGACCAGAGCTACCTACGAGTTAAAGATATTAACCATTATTTGAAGTGAAGTGATTATCAAAGATGCTCAAAGCTAATCTGGTCAACTCAAAAACCCAAGAACAATGAAACTTGACCCGATCCACTGATGTAAATAAGAATTGCAACATACATAAAGTGTACTAGTTAAGTACCTGGATATCTCTAACATTAAAGTGTCCCAAGTACGCAAACAGTGCTTCAGTTCCTGTTGTATTATATTATTTTGATGCATATCAGATTAATTTGTTTAGCGAAAATGAGAGCCTGATAATTTGGACACATTCCTGTAATGCATAAAATAACACCTCCAAGAGAGACCCAGCCTTTCTTTCCATTTCTCCGAAAATAGTCTACTATTTATTTTGGATTAAATGCACGTAGTACAGTAACATCGTAATAATCAAATTATAAAACCCGATACCACTAATTAGACAGAACCATATAAGAATGGTAGGGGCAAATGTGTATCTGACTTTATCTATGCCAAACTGTTGAATTGAAAACAACATAATCAAGATGGCTATAGATATTATTGCAACTTTTCTTGTTCCATAAGTATATGAGCAAAATAGTCAGTACAAATTTAGAGGAAAGTGAAGCAAAGTAACATCTGTACTGATGAACTTGTTTGAATACCATCAGTCAGAAATTCCGCCTTTCTACTAAATCCCACTCACTATAGAGATCACTGGAAAATAACAAATTTGCGTGCAGTTAAAACAAGAAGTTTATGCAAGGCTTGTAAGCATGATTTATCTTTTAAAGTTATAGAGAAGAGGTACCAGAAATGCATGGAGTTAAGACACCGTCGCCCATAAAAGTTAAACAAGGCATAAAATAATTTTAGGATTAATAAGTTGAATATCTTCATTGTAGTGGAATCAACCTGTTCTTGATACACCAACATTAATAAGTGGAACATGTTTGAGGTTCTATTGAATCTACATGACTTCTAGCAGTGGGATGACAATAGCATCACAATTTGATAGTTTAACATGCACAATCAAGCAAGAGTCATAATAATTCAATATAAGAATTTAAGAAGCATTTGCCTGTTGTTTTAAGTAATAAAATGTCTATAACTGACAAACACGATTGTCCAGCGGTTAAATGATTCGACTTTGGTGCGAGAGGTCACAAGTTCGAAACTAGCTTGATTCGAACATTTATTGACATATGATATGTTGTTCCAGTGATTTGTTGTATATAAAGTACCATTTCAAAAAAATTGTCTATAACCTCACAAATAATTTTCATATCAAGTGGAATTAATAGCTTCAACAAAAAGATATAGGACGTAACTGAATACAAAAATTCCAAAAGTCCATCCATTACCTTAAATATCACAGAAAAGACAGAGAAGAAGGTTTTCCCTATATAATCAACTACAAAATAAGCAATTAATAAGTTAATTATATGATAGTGGTATATGTCTCCAGGCTATCTATCTGGTTGCTTTAAATGAGAATGCCATTGGCATTAAGTAACCATTTTTTTTCTAGAGAAGTCTGGTTTCATTAGCTTCAAATTTTACTTCCTAATCATAGGTTTCCTTGGAGATGTTACTATGATAGAAACATACTCTATTCATCTAACCAATTCATTGAAACTAGAAATGAAAGTAGAGGCATAGACAAATCAACTCCAACCAATCTAGCTCATCACACATACTGGAACCTTACAGGTCATAACGCATACAACATTTTAAACCACCATGTCCAAATCTGGGTTTCTCAAATAACACCAGTAGATGAGCACTCGGTCCCTACAGGCGAACTGTTGAATGTTGCAAATACATCTCAATCATGAATAATAAAAGTCGACCTGTAAACAACAATCATCCTATCAAAAGTTGGCTCACGTATCATGCTCTGACTAAGCAAGTTTTTCAAGCTAGTAGTGAAGGAGCAAAAGTATGCCAGAAGATTGAGCTATCAACATTTTAGGATTTAATTTCAGATTTAATTTCCTAAAAAGTTAGAACTATCAATAATTATGGAAAATCTTCAGGACAACAACAATCTAGCGATATCATTACCTAACAAACAAGCTGGCAGCTAGATAAATTAAAATTTCAAAAATTGATATGAAAATTAATCATGATTTCTTAGGAATCTAAATGTTATCAGCAACCATATCCAAGGAAGTACCTTCAGATTCGCTAGCCTCAACCACCAACTCAGATAAGCAGTTCGCAGCCAGTATTTCAACATCTCAATCATCGGTTTCATGCATTGCAAGCTTCCCTCCATCTTCTGATCTCTGGTTTGTCGACTTTGGAAACTTCATTACCTCCAGCTACTGGCAACAGTTGCATAAATTTCTAGGTGACGTTCAAGCTTCTCGGTGGCAGATCTATTCCAGGGGGTGTCGGCCATCATACAAAGTCGAACCTTAGTCTGATCGTGGAAAGCCTCCCGATGGTATCTCCGACGGTAGCGACTCAACAATTGGCGTCAGATCCCAAAGTGAAATATCGAGCGTTGACGGCGGCACCTCCAGACAACAACGATAGTGAAAACTCAGGCATTTATGGTAGCTCCTCAAGAAAACCATGGCAGCAGTGTAAAGTGACAATAACTACAAGGATTGGGGATGAAGAGAAGATGGGGTTTGCTCAAATTCGAATGAGGAAATTTCTGTAAGGCGACAATAAGTACAAGGGAAAAAATGTAAGTGTTTATGATATTGTGAATTGGGTAAAGATCCGATGATTCGGAGTCAAAATTTTGACCAAAATTTTGAGTGTGGAGACAAAATTAAATTGTTTATATGTAAAATAAAATGTTACCAAATAATTTTTTAAAATTTGTACGAAAGTATATTTTGTATCATGGGTATATAAGAAAAAAAAATTTCTAAAATTATACAATAATAAATTGTTTAATATTAATCATTACGTATTACTTTTTACGTATAATTGAATATTAATTGTTAAAAGTTAATTATTATTTATATGTTACCAATTATTAATTATTAAATTATTTAATATTTAATTGTAATTATTAAAAACTAATTGCTATTTATTAATCATTAATTATTCAGTACTAATTATTTAAGAGTAATGAAAAACACTATTATAAATTTTTACTTTTGATTTTAAAGTTTCAAAATTTTGTTACCGAATTTTATAAAAAAAATTAAACAATTTTAATTTTTTTTTGAAATATTAAGTATATCATTAATTATAATTATTAAATATAAAATTCTAAATAATAAATTTTACTTCTTAATTACTAAATATTAATTGTTTATTAATTGTTAATTATTAAATATTTGCCTTAATTATATATTAATCATTAATTATATAATAAAATTTATTTTATAGTGTTTATTAAATATTAAAAATTACTTCTTATTTGTTAATTGTTAATTATCAGTTGTTGCCTATCACTTCTTAACTATAATTGAATATTGATAATTAAATACTAGTTATTATGTCTATATTATTATAGTAATAGTAGTTACTAATCATTAGTTATTAATTACTAAATATATCACTATATAGTAAATTAATCAATAATTATTAATTATTGATTATTGATTATTAAACTATAGTAAATTACTAAATAATAATTATCAAAATTGTAAATTAATTAAATATTATATATTAAATTTTTATTATCAAATATTAATTATTAAAAGTTAATTATTAATAAATAACAGTAATTAACAAATATTAAATGTAATTTGGTAATTATTAATAATTAACTATAAAAAATTATTAAATATAAAATATAAATCATTGATTATAGATAAAAATTAGTAATTATAAATTATTTATTAATAATCGTTAATTATTATAAATTATAAACAACGTTCTATATAAGTTGACATTTATGATTATTATTTAGAAATTACCATTTATATAAATTTTTAAGTAAGTATTATTAGTTATTAATTAAAAATTATTAATTATTATAATATTTAAAGCAATAGTAAATACATTCAAAGAAATTAACGTAATTCGGTCTACTCCTATAGTGAACGTTTCGTCAAAAAAATTTGACATATGATTAATATTAATATTAATATTATTAATAATTAATTATTAAATATTAATAAATGATTATTATTAACATTTTTTAAGAAAGCATTATAATTGTTAATTATTAATTATTAATTATCAAAAATTGGCAGAGGACATTTATTAGAATGGTTATTTCGTGACCGCTGTAAAATTGACATCTATTACCACGGGCAAAAGAAAATGGCTGTAATAGGCATTTATAACAACCGGCAAATATGGATGAAAATTGGTATATATTACAATGGGCAGAAAACAGTTGTAATATGCATATATTATAATGGACAAATTAAAAATGTTGTAATATATGTCTATTACAATGTGCAAAAGAAAAGAGCTGTTGAAAATGATATCTATTACAACATGCCTGAAAAAACCATTGTAATAGGTTTATATTACAACGGGCATTTAAATTTAAAGACCGTTGTAAAAACAACGTTGTAAAAGGGTATTTTTGTTGTAGTGTTAAGGCTTTGGTCAATTTGCATTTTACTAATTGCTAAATTAAATATGGATGATGTGTAACGACTCTGATTTTTCAGCCCAATTTTAATTTTAAAATCCATCGTTTTAATATAAAATTTTGAAAATTTCTAAACGATCTCAATTAACGTTAAAACTTTATTTATAAGATGCGTCCAGTTAGATATGAATATAGAAAAAGTTTCGTCGCAAAGTATTACAGTAAATTTCGTTCGCATTTTTCTGTATATCAGTTCATATTAAGCTGAGTAAAATTTATCTTTCAAATCCAAATATATTTTTTACACAGAATTTGTTGTAAAAATTATTCCGAGCAAGATGATGTAGTTCGTTTCGTCAAATACCATCATCGCCTGTTCCGTTTAAATTGTTTTGCAAAACGAATAATTTAAGTAGCCTAAAATCGAATTTTATAAAAATGTCGTATCGCAATTATCTGTGTACCGTTGGAAGCGCCTCGTCGCGCTGATCAAAACGGTATATCTATTCGTGCAAATCGGAGTTAGACGTAAAAATAGTCGCGTTAATTTATCGGTTCCGGACGGACCGGTTAAACAAACTTCAGCCCGAATTTTTAGCCGCTTACAAAAGAAAACTTAAAATAAAAATCTCAGCTGATGCATTTATTACAGTGGTTGGAAGTTTGGAGTTGGCTAGGGAATTGGTAGGGACGTTTGGAAATTTGTGAGGAAATTGGGAAAATAAGAACAACACTTCGTATTCCAAAAAAAGCAGTTACTACACATATTGGGTCTTCTAAAATATAATAAAATTTGCAGTACGAATTCACTATCACTCATTCACAAACTCGTTAGGTAATTTTCTTCCTTCTCTCTTCTCCTCACCCCTGTTCTTCCTTACCCTTTAGTTTCTACTGCACATATAAAAAAAAATTACAAATGAAAGAATGCAAGGCCGAAAACTCAGCTCACACCAACGCACCTCACCTTCCCTCCACCGTATGCCGCCTATTTCCTTCGCCCTCCCTTGCCATCCTCCACCTAAAACTGACAACCCACATCCAGTGTTTTCGCCCAGCTACCGAAATCACCACATCACGTCGTCAGTTCCACCCCTCGGCCACGTGTTAACCACCTCGCACTCCTCCTGAACCCGGCTACACCCAGGCCTGTGCACGAGAGCACACGTGCATGTGCTAAAAAAAAGAGGCAAAGTGTACGCGTTTTATGGCATGCGGGGGAGGGTGAAGGATGCGTGAGTTCCAGATGATGGGGGAAATGTTTTATGAGTCTCGGTCGTGTTTTTAAAAAAAAAAGGTTTTCTTTTGCAAACAGTTGTGCAGTGCAGACTTCTGAAAACCCATTTCCGTTGCTGTCACATATTTATATACTGATGTATATAAGTTGATGTATGGATTAGAGTTGTAACCAATTTTCGTTTCCCTGTTGTTGTTGCAGCAACCGACTGAGCTTTTCGCAGCAGCATCAATTTTCAGCTCCGTTCCTTTTCTTCGTCTTCGGTAAGCACATTTATATAAATTTATAAATTATATACAAACGTTCATTGTATTAATATCGTTTTCTTTTGTCGATATTACAGTGTCCGTTGTTCGCATTATACCGACTCTATTCGTGCTTATTCTTGCTTTGGGTCTATTTCTTTATCCACGAAAGGTGAATTAATTTTCACGACTATATTCTTATGCAAGTTTGGTTTGATGAATGATTGCTATGTGATGTTAAATTGAATGTTAATTGTTATTGTTAAGTGATAAATAATTTGCAAGTTGAAATTGATATAGGATAGTTAACAAATGAAAATGAATTATATATGTTGAATGTTGATTAGTTAAACTTGACCCCTTCATATGATGGATATTGATTAGTTAAATATGACCCCTTTTAATTGTTAAGTTAATTGACACATAGGAATTTGATTAATTACACGTTGAACCTTTGAACGTATATTGGATTAATTGTTGTAGTATAAAATTGAAATGAAATGATAAGTGAAAAACCGTAATGTAATAATCTTTAATCTACAAGAAATGATAGTGTAGATTCTAGGAATAATTATATTAATTTGCATAAATAACAAATGTAAATTAATACGATTATTTCAGGATTATTTAAATAATTGTTGAATTGTTATGTATGGATGCTATTGCTTGTTTATTTACTTTGACACCATCCCGGTTATCACACTGCAAGTTCCCTTTGTATGCTTTGATTTTTGAATTGAAATGGAATCGGATTGAAATGATAAATACCCAAATAAACCTTGACTTAGGATAGAAAATTAAATTAAACCCGATTGGTCAATGTTTTGATTTAAAATAAAATAAAGTTTTATTTGACTAATAATATGGTTTTGAATAAAATTTGGAATTTAAATTCGAATGAATGAAAAATGTGAATATTTGTAATTTGAAACAAATATTAACGTAGTAATTGACGAAGAACATTGTTTAAATTTATATTGATTAATAATGAAGTTTTGGAATTGTTAAAAATTAAGTTTTGAAATTTGTAATAATTAAGTTTTGGAAATTATTAATAATTAAGTTGAAATTAGAAATCGTTAAGTTTTGAAATTGTTAATAATTAAGTAATAATTAAGATTTGAAATTATTTGATAATTGAATAAGATTGAATTATTTAATGATTAAATTAAATTGAAATTTTTTCTTCTTAAGAGAAAGTGAATTTTTGAATAAGTGAAACTAAGTTTCTTTAATTGAGTTTTGAAATTTGTAACTAAGTAAATAATAAATGAAATGAATTTATTTGATAAGAAATAAAATGCGTTTTATTGAAACAAATGGAAGACTTGTAATTTAAAGAATTGGATTCGACAAGTTTAATCTAAAATAAATTTGTAAGCTTGATATAATAAGTTGAACTTAAGAAAGTAATGTAATGGATTGGAAATTTAATTGAAATTGTTTTAATGATAAATTAATTGAATGAATATCGAATGAAATCGATAATTGAGTTTAAATCGATTTGAACGTTAAATTAAGTTAAATGATTTTGGAATGAACTTATATACGAAATTCAATGAATATTTGAATTGTTTTAAAATTGAAACTTTGAAATTGAATTATAGAAATTTTAAAATGAAATTAGGAAGTTATGAAACGTAAAATTTTGGAAATAGATTTAGAAAGACAAACGAAATATTGATTTACGAATTCTAATTGGAATTGAAATTGATTCGGTTTTGAACTATATAAAGCGACCAATCGGTGAAATAGATTACGAAAGTTATTAAAGAGACCGGAATCGGTTAGGGACATACTTACTGTCTAAACCGAAAACCACTTTAATAACTATACGCGGAGTGTGATCCAGAATGAAGTGGTTGGAATGATGTACGTTGATGATTGAAGAAAGTGAACGATAATGGATAGCCTTGACACTTGTGTCAAATTGGAAATGACTAAAACAGGAGTCGTGCCGGGCCAAATGGGGTTAGCTACCTCAAGCGAACACACTTCTTCGTAAACTACTCATTTACTTTGCGATTGATTGGTGCGCACCCTTGAATTTGGAGTGTTGTTTCGCGGTGTTGCGATCATTGCGGCGATGCGTTCTCACCAGTCCGGATCAGGCAAACGGTAGTTTCACTATCTTGGGTATTGCATCATGTGCCTTGTCATACTTGTATTCCCATATACGCGACCACTACAAATTTGTTTGTATTATACCTATGGAGTACTCCCTGATATCCCACTAGTTTACGGTGGAGTTTACAGTGCTGTATAGTCTATAATGCTATATGAAATGTGTTAAGGGGGACAATGGTAACGCCTTAACACTTTTTTGGTATTTTACTTTACTGTTAGACATTATCTATTTATCGTACATTACTGTGTATAAATAGTTTAACGGATCCTGAAAGATGTTATTCCATTCATCTTTGAGTTATTGTTATTATGAATTTGAACCATATTATCTGTATAAGAATAAATGTCCTGATTCGAGTGTTGTTTGTGCATATGCTCGGATCAGACTGAGGATTGCTGTTGTTGTTCTATTTGGAGCTGAAGACCGAAGACTATCTTTATCTTAATTTATCAGTATTTCTCTTTCTATTTGGACTATTGAACATCTATGTTGTTCTATTTCCTTTATTTGAGACATTGTTGTATTTATGGGTAGCTTCATGAACTACTCTTATGACTATGTTGTATTTCCAATGCATTATTCTGTTATGATGTATTTTCTGTGATTCTGTGATGATTCTCATTTATATGCATATACTCCATTAATGATTCGTGTTTTGTACTATTTAAGTTGACATGCGTGGATTATTGTCAATTTAAATGGTCCAAATATACGGGTTGTTACAGTTGGTATCAGAGCTTTGGTTCCCGATAACCTTAGCCTGTGGAGTTTTAAAGCTCATTAGAGATAGGGTAACCATACCCTAGAATGAGAAGAATCATTTCAGAATCCATATCCTTTTATTCATCTTTCTTATTGAATTCGTTTGAATAGAATTTCCTTAAATTCTATAAATTTCTATCTTTGATTCTAAATCACTTTTGGTATTCCAGGATGGCTACCAGAAGAAATGCTAGAGGAGGGAGGGGTGGAAATGCTCCTGGTCCACATGCTCCAGCTCTTGGAGTTAGATTTTCCACTCTTAGCAAAGAATAATCACAGTTGGGTGGCGTCAAGTTCTCGGGGTCTGAAAGTATCATAGAAGCTCAACAATGGCTAAAGAGCTTGGAGAGGATTTTTACTGGCCTAGAAATTACAGACGCTCAGAAGCGTAAGTTAGCCGCTTGGCAGCTGCAAGATGCAGCACAAGATTGGTGGGAATCCGTCACTTCTCGTACCGATGAGGAAACCATCACTTGGGCCCAGTTTAGGTAGAAATCTATCTAAATTACATCAAAATAATTCCTTATATTTCGTCAAAATTTTTGACTCATCTTATATCACTTGTAAATAGGGACTCCTTTGTGGCTCAATGGATGCCAGCTGTTGGGAAAGCTCAACTCTATCGGTCTTTTATGGATCTCAAGCAAGGCACCATGACCTTCACTGAGTATGAACGAAAGTTCAACGAACTATCTAAGTTCGGACCCAGTTTGATCGACACACCTCTGCCTAAGAATAAGATGTTCATACATGGCGCACGCCCTGAGTATTACGAGTTTCTTACCGCTCATGTACATGGCAGCTTCACAGAGTTGATGGACTTTGCTCTTCGATATGAGGGAAAGCCAAGGGGAACATCTATCCCCAAGGCTCCAGTTTCTCAGTCATCAGCTAGTCAGTCAGGGAAGAGAAAGCCAAACTTTGCGCAACAGAAGAAGAATTGGCAGCAGAAAACAGGGCTTGGATACTCCCAGAAGAAGCCCATTGACCTATCATCCATTACTTGCTTCAATTGCAACCAAAAAGGTCATTACGCCAGTAGCTGCCCATCTCTAAAAGGCGCAGCTATTCCGCCACCGGCATAGATGACTAGGAGGGATGTGTGTCATGTCTGCTTACAACCTGGACACTTCAAGAAAGACTGCCCGACACAGAAGCGAGGTACACCATCTGGAGTCTTTGCCCTTTCCACACCTGCCCCGGAAGTTCCTGCCCTGGAAGTTCTAGATAACCAAGGTACTTTACAAAGTACTTTTATGTTGCATACCATGCCTGTTAAAGTTTTATTTGACACCGGAGCAACATATAGTTTCATATCTATTGACTTATGTAATAAACCTGGATTGGAACCCACTCTTGCATCTATTTCCTTGTGTGTATCTAACCCTATTGGAGGGCCCGCTAACCTCAAAAGGGTATGCAAATATGTCACTCTTATGCATGGCATTCACCGTTTCACTTAGGATTTCTATGTCCTTGGATTCGAGGCCTTCGATATTCTATTAGGCATTGATTGGCTACGAAAGTTTGAAGCCGTCATCTCATGCAAAGCTCGAACCGTCTCTCTAATTGACGACAAGAGGATGCCTTTAGTTGTTAAAGGCAAATCACCTCAAGAATGTGTTGGGAGTTTTATATTCTCTCTTGACTCCCATCCAAATGAATTAAGCTCAACTCCAGTTGTCCAATTCTTTTCTGATGTGTTTGGAGAAGTCAATTCTCTACCACCTCCGTGGGAAATCGAATTCCGCATTGATCTTATCCCTGGTGCACGACCAGTAGTTCTTCCTCCAAGGAGAATGGCTCCTAAAGAAAAGGCAGAGTTGAATGTTCAAATTGAAGATTTATTTTCTAAAGGCTTCATTCGGCGTAGTCATTCGGAATGGGGTGCTGCAGTTGTATTTGTTACCAAATCTGATGGCTCACTCAGAATGTGTGTAGACTATAGAGAGCTAAAAAAGCTCACACACAAGAACAGGTATCTGATGCCTTGCATCAACGATCTATTCGATCAGCTTCATGGAGCTAAAGTTTTCTCCCAACTTGATTTGGCTACCGGCTTTCACCAACTCAGAATCCCTGAGGATAGTATTCCTAAAACAGCATTCCGCACTGAAAATGGATTCTATGAATGGCTAGTTATGCCGTTCGGTCTCACTAATGCTCCAGCCTATTTCGTCGACTTGATGAATAGAGTTTTCCGGGATGTTCTTAACAAGTTCGTTCTTGTTTTCATCGATGATATTCTCGTCTTCTCTAAGGATGAGAAAGAGCATAGGTCACATTTGGCTTTTGTTCTTGAAACTCTTCCCAGTCATCAGCTTAAAGCCAAGTTTTCAAAATGCCACTTTTGGAAGGATGAAGTTCGGTTTCTTGGCCATATTGTCTCAGAGAATGGGATTTCGATCGATCCAGCTAAGATCGCCGTAATCAATGTAAGTTCTATCCTTACTTGTCATTTCTATCCGAACATATTATCTCTATCTAAATTCAAATCCTTTACATTCGCAGGATTGGGAGACTCCCAAAACTCCTACAGATATTCGCAGTTTCTTGGGCTTGGCTGGCTATTATCGCAGATTTATAGAAAATTTTGCCCGAATTGCCGCACCACTTACCGCACTGACCAGACAGAATGTAAAATTTACTTGGAGTGAAAGGTGTGAAGCAGCTTTCAATGAGATGAAGCAGAAGTTGACCTCTGCCCCAGTTCTTACAGTTATTGACGGTAGCGAAGGATTGACTGTCTATACTGATGCCTGCCGGGATGGATTAGGAGCAGTTTTAATGCAGAATGGAAAGGTTATTGCATATGCTGGTCGTCAGTTAAAGACCCATGAAGCAAATTATGCAACTCACGATTTAGAGCTTCTTGCGGTTGTATTTGCTCTTAAGCTATGGAGGCACTATCTATTGGGAACGAAATTCGAGTTATTCACTGACCATAAGTCATTGAGATATATTTTCTCACAAAAGGATTTGAATCAGAGACAAGTCTGATGGCTCGAATTTCTAGCTGCATATGATCTTGATATTAATTATACTCCAGGGAAAGCAAATGCCGTAGTCGATGCTTTGAGCAGAAACCAAGCAATGGCATGTTGTAATCTTGTTGAAGGAATGTTATTCCAGCTTTCCGTCTCCCCAGCTCTTATGGATCGTATTATAGCCAAGCAATACGAGGACACTTTGCTTTATCGCATCAAAGAAATAGTTCTCGGAAGAGTTGGAAATGCTGACAATAAATTGGTTGCACATGTTGATAGTAACGGAGTCTTGAAAATTGATAATCGCATTTGTGTCCCTAATGTTGATGGTCTTAGACAGGAAGTGTTGAGAGAAAACCTTAAATCTTCGCTTTCATTTCACCCTGGTGTCACTAAAATGTACCAGAATATGAAGAAGCTATATTGGTGGAGTGGGATGAAGCGCGATATCTCTACCTATGTCAGAAGATGCACAACTTGCCAGCAAGTTAAAGCTGACCACAGAAAGACAGCAAGTTTGCTTCAGCCACTAGAGATTCCAGGTTGGAAGTGGGAGCAGATTTCTATGGACTTTATTGATGGGCTACCAAGGACTAGAAAGGGTAACGAAAGCATTTGGGTAATTGTCGATAGACTGACGAAATCCGCTCATTTTATTCCAGTCAAGTCCACTCGTACAGCTTCGAGCTTGGCCGAGATATACATGAGAGAAGTTGTTAAACTTCATGGTGTACCATCTAGTATTGTATGCGATCGAGATCCTATTTTCACCAGTAAATTCTGGAAAGCATTTCAGGATACTTTGGGCACCAAACTGAATCTGAGCACAGCTTATCATCCTCAGACAGATGGCCAAACTGAGAGGGTGAATCAGATTTTGGAAGACCTTCTCCGAGCTTGTATTATTGACTTTGGTGGATCCTGGGAAGACCATCTTCACTTGCTTGAATTCACTTATAATAATAGTTACTAGGTAAAGAAATTAAATTTCAAATTTGAATAAGTATATTTAAATTTGAATTAATCATCTTTAATCAACCAGGCAAGCATTAGTATAGCACCGTTCGAAGCCTTATATGGACGGCCGTGCAAATCGCCAGCTTGTTGGATTGAGTCTGGAGATAGATTAGTGCTTGGTCCAGAAGTAATTATGGAAACCTCTGAAAAAGTCGAAGAAATCAGGAAGAAGATAAAGACGGCATAGGATAGACAGAAGAGCTATGCTGACAGAAGGAGAAGAGATCTTGAATTCAGTATAGGAGACGAAGTATTTCTGAAAGTGTCACCTTTGAAGATTGTTATGTGATTTGGAAGAAAGGGAAAGCTTGCTCCAAGATTTATTGGCCCGTTTGAGATTACGAAAAGGGTTGGAACTTTGGCCTACATAATTGCATTGCCAGAAAAGTTTGCCGGTGTGCACAATGTGTTCTACGTCTCACATCTCCGCAAAGTTGAGCACGATCCATCTATGACCATCCCTACTGCTCAATTGGATGAGATAGTTATCGAGCCTGACTTGACTATTGAGCGAAAGCCGCTTCAGATAGTTGATCGTGAGACAAAGCAACTTAGAAGGAAGTCAGTAAATCTCGTCAAAGTCCAGTGGAGTGCTGATGAGCGAGATTGCACATGGGAGACTGAGGATAGTATTCGGGATTCAAACCCCGAATTACTAATTCCATGTATTATTCAAATTTCTCAATATATATCTTGACTTTTCTGCTTACTTCATTCCTACTTCACTCGTCTCGTTCCTTTTCGAGGACGAAAAGTTTTGAGTGGGGGAGATTGTAACGACCCTGATTTTTCAGCCCAATTTTAATTTTAAAATCCATCGTTTTAATATAAAATTTTGAAAATGTCTAAACGATCTCAATTAACGTCCAAACTTTATTTATAAGATGCATCCAGTTAGATATGAATATAGAAAAAGTTTCGTCACAAAGTATTACCATAAATTTCGTTCGCATTTTTCTGTATATCAGTTCATATTAAGCTGCGTAAAATTTATCTTTCAAATCCAAATATTTTGTTTACACAGTTTTGTTGTAAAAATTATTCTGAGCAAGTTGATGCAGTTCATTTCGTCAAATACCGTCATCGCCTGTTCCGTTTAAATTATTTTGCAAAACGAATAATTTTAACTAGCGTAAAATCGAATTTTATAAAAATGTCGTATCGCAATTATCTGTGTACCGTTGTAAGCACCTCGTCGCGCTGATCAAAATGGTATATCTATTCGTGCAAATCGGAGTCAAACGTAAAAATAGTCGCGTTAATTTAACGGTTCCGGACGGACCGGTTAAACAAACTTCAGCCCGATTTTTAGCCGCTTACAAAAGAAAACATAAAATAAAAATCTCAGCTGATGCATTTATTACAGTGGTTGGAAGTTTGGAGTTGGCTAGGGAATGGGTAGGGACGTTTGGAAATTTGTGAGGAAATTGGGAAAATAAGAACAACACTTCGTATTCTAAAAAAAGCAGTTACTGCACATATTGGGTCTTCTAAAATATAATAAAATTTGCAGTACGAATTCACTATCACTCATTCACAAACTCTTCAGGTAATTTTCTTCCTCCTCTCTTCTCCTCACCTCTGTTCTTCCTTACCCTTTAGTTTCTACTGCAAATATAAAAAAAAATTACAAACGAAAGAATGCAAGGCCGAAAACTCAGCTCACACCAACGCACCTCACCTTCCCTCCACCGTATGCCGCCCATTTCCTTCGCCCTCCCTTGCCATCCTCCACCTAAAACTGACCACCCACATCCAATGTTTTTGCCCGGCTACCGAAATCACCACATCACGTCGTCAGTTTCACCCCTCGGCCACGTGTTAACCACCTCGCACGCCTCCTGAACCCGGCTACACCCAGGCCTGTGCACGAGAGCACACGTGCATGTGCTAAAAAAAAGAGGCAAAGTGTACGCGTGTTATGGCATGCAGGGGGAGGGTGAAGGATGCGTGAGTTCCAGATGATGGGGGAAATGTTTTATGAGTCTCGGCCGTGTTTAAAAAAAAAAGTTTGCTGTTGCAAACAGTTGTGCAGTGCAGACTTCTGAAAACCCATTTCCGTTGCTGTCACATATTTATATACTGGTGTATATAAGTTGATGTATGGGTTAGAGTTATAACCAATTTTTGTTTCCCTGTTGTTGTTGCAGCAACCGATTGAGCTTTTCGCAGCAGCATCAATTTTCAGCTCCGTTCCTTTTCTTCGTCTTCGGTAAGCACATTTATATAAATTTATAAATTATATACAAACGTTCATTGTATTAATATCGTTTTCTTTTGTCGATATTACAGTGTCCGTTGTTCGCATTATACCGACTCTATTCGTGCTTATTCTTGCTTTGGGTCCATTTCTTTATCCACGAAAGGTGAATTAATTTTCACGACTATATTCTTATGCAAGTTTGGTTTGATGAATGATTGCTATGTGATGTTAAATTGAATGTTAATTGTTATTGTTAAGTGATAAATAATTTGCAAGTTGAAATTGTTATAGGATAGTTAACAAATGAAAATGAATTATATATGTTGAATGTTGATTAGTTAAACTTGACCCCTTCATATGATGGATATTGATTAGTTAAATATGACCCCTTTTAATTGTTAAGTTAATTGACACATAGGAATTTGATTAATTACACGTTGAACCTTTGCACGTATATTGGATTAATTGTTGTAGTATAAAATTGAAATGAAATGATAAGTGAAAAACTGTAATGTAATAATCTTTAATCTACATGAAATGATAGTGTAGATTCTAGGAATAATTATATTAATTTGCATAAATAACAAATGTAAATTAATACGATTATTTCGGGATTATATAAATAATTGTTGAATTGTTATGTATGGATGTTATTGCTTGTTTATTTACTTTGACACCATCCCGGTTATCACACTGCAAGTTCCCTTTGTATGCTTTGATTTTTGAATTGAAATGAAATCGGGTTGAAATGATAAATACCCAAATAAACCTTGACTTAAGATAGAAAATTAAATTAAACCCGATTTTCAATGTTTTGATTTAAAATAAAATAAAGTTTTATTTGACTAATAATATGGTTTTGAATAAAATTTGTAATTTAAATTCGAATGAATGAAAAATGTGAATATTTGTAATTTGAAACAAATATTAACGTAGTAATTGACGAAGAACATTGTTTAAATTTAAATTGATTAATAATGAAGTTTTGGAATTGTTAAAAATTAAGTTTTGAAATTTGTAATAATTAAGTTTTGGAAATTATTAATAATTAAGTTGAAATTAGAAATAGTTAAGTTTTGAAATTGTTAATAATTAAGTAATAATTAAGATTTGAAATTATTTGATAATTGAATAAGATTGAATTATTTAATGATTAAATTAAATTGAAATTTTTTCTTCTTAAGAGAAAGTGAATTTTGAATAAGTGAAACTAAGTTTCTTTAATTGAGTTTTGAAATTTGTAACTAAGTAAATAATAAATGAAATGAATTTCTTTGATAAGAAATAAAATGCGTTTTATTGAAACAAATGGAAGACTTGTAATTTAAAGAATTGGATTCGACAAATTTAATCTAAAATAAATTTGTAAGCTTGATATAATAAGTTGAACTTAAGAAAGTAATGTAATGGATTGGAAATTTAATTGAAATTGTTTTAATGATAAATTAATTGAATGAATATCGAATGAAATCGATAATTGAGTTTAAATCAATTTGAACGTTAAATTAAGTTAAATGACTTTGGAATGAACTTATATACGAAATTCAATGAATATTTGAATTGTTTTAAAATTGAAACTTTGAAATTGAATTATAGAAATTTTAAAATGAAATTGGGAAGTTATGAAACGTAAAATTTTGGAAATAGATTTAGAAAGACAAACGAAATGTTGATTTACGAATTCTAATTGGAATTGAAATTGATTTGGTTTTGAACTATATAAAGCGACCAATCGGTGAAATAGATTACGAAAGTTATTAAAGAGACCGGAATCGGTTAGGGACATACTTACTGTCTAAACCGAAAACCACTTTAATAACTATACGCGGAGTGTGATCCAGAATGAAGTGGTTGGAATGATGTACGTTGATGATTGAAGAAAGTGAACGATAATGGATAGCCTTAACACTTGTGTCAAATTGGAAATGACTAAAACAGGAGTCGTGCCGGGCCAAATGGGGTTAGCTACCTCAAGCGAACACACTTCTTCGTAAACTACTCATTTACTTTGTGATTGATTGGTGCGCACCCTTGAATTTGGAGTGTTGTTTCGCGGTGTTGCGATCGTTGTGGCGATGCGTTCTCACCAGTCCGGATCAGGCAAACGGTAGTTTCACTATCTTGGGTATTACCTCATGTGCCTTGTCATACTTGTATTCCCATATACGCGACCACTACGAATTTGTTTGTATTATACCTATGGAGTACTCCCTGATATCCCACTAGTTTACGGTGGAGTTTACAGTGCTGTATAGTCTATAATGCTATATGAAATGTGTTAAGGGGGACAATGGTAACGCCTTAACACTATTTTGATATTTTACTTTACTGTTAGACATTATCTATTTATCGTACATTACTGTATATAAATAGTTTAACGGATCCTGAAAGATGTTATTCCATTCATCTTTGAGTTATTGTTATTATGAATTTGAACCATATTATCTGTATAAGAATAAATGTCCTGATTCGAGTGTTGTTTGTGCATATGCTCGGATCAGACTGAGGATTGTTGTTGCTGTTCTATTTGGAGCTGAAGACCGAAGACTATCTTTATCTTACTTTATCAGTATTTCTCTTTCTATTTGGACTATTGGACATCTATGTTGTTCTATTTCCTTTATTTGAGACATTGTTGTATTTATGGGTAGCTTCATGAACTACTCTTATGACTATGTTGTATTTCCGCTGCACTATTCTGTTATGATGTATTTTCTGTTATTCTGTGATGATTCTCATTTATATACATATACTCCATTAATGATTCGTGTTTTGTACTATTTAAGTTGACATGTGTGGATTATTGTCAATTAAAATGGTCCAAATATACGGGTTGTTACATGATGCTGGTTGCATTTTGTGTATTCCAAGTTCCATTTTGTATACTACTTTCCACCTTTGACTTTGCTCCCCCAAATCGGTAAAGATTGTTCCAACGTAGTAAATTGATCAGGGATTTTCCATTAATCCAAGGACCAAACGAAAGGCTGGTTTGTTTTCGTTCCTTGAATTTCCTCTCTATTAGTTTTATTCATGTTTCCCTGCATTTTAAGATACTTTTCCAAGTATGAGAATGAAGGTTTTCTACTGGCATTATCCAGAAGTTTTTGTTTTTGGCATATTTAGCTTTTATCCATTTAGCCCAAAGTCTTTTGCCTTCAATGAATTTCCAGAGTGATTTAAAGTTGCAAGCTTCACTTAAGTCGTTAAAACTTCTTAGCCCTAAGCCACCAACTTTCTGTGTTTTTGTCACTGTATTCCAAGCAACTTTGTGATGTTTTCCCCTCCATATAAAGTTCGCACATAATCTTTCTATTTTTTCCATTGCTTTTATTGGAATGCTGTGAGTTGTATCCACTACATGATTATAGCAGTGACAACTGTATGAGTGAGCTCAATTCTAGCTGCTATTGATAATAATTTGCTAGACCAATTATCTAACTTATTCTAGATGATATCATATAGTCTAGCACAATCCCTTTATTTTATCTGATTTGAACTGAGAAGCGGTCCCAAATATTTAACTGGAAGTTCATTTTCCTAAAATTTCAAAATTTTTAGAATCTCCTCCTTTTGTATGCCTGCTTTAATGAAGTATAATTTGCTTTTACTTTCATTGATTGGTAGCCCAGCATAGAGTTTTAGATTTTCAAATATTTTCCCAATGATTTTTGCACTCTGTGTGTCTACATTCAATAATATCGATACATCATCTACATACAAAAGATTAATAATACATGTAACAGTTCTATTTGCGGGTTTTAATTCTTTATTCAATAATTCCTTTTCCATTTGTAATGAAAAATATTACATAGCTATAGAGAATAGGTAAGGAGAAAGAGAATCTTCTTCCCTAATTCCTCTATTGCTATGTATAAATTCACAAGGTGATCTATTTATAAGTATGGAATAAGTAATAGTATTGATGCATTGTTCAATTAGATTGCAAAAAATTTCATGAAACCCTAATTGCGTCATCGTATGTATAATAAAATGCCTGTTAATCTTATCAAATGCCTTATGTAAATCAACTTTTATGTCTATGGTCATGATGGCAGCTGTATCTGGAATATCTGATGGCACGGAGTTCAAGAATTCACTGACTAAGGATCCACCTACGAACCTGGGTGTAACGACCCGTAAAATTTCAACTGTTTTAATAACGTAATTAGTCGAAATTTTGTGAAATTTTAAACGATAAAAATTTTATATTTGGAATACGTCTAGTTAAACATAACAACTGGTAAATTTTCGTCCGAAAATATGGAAGTTTATTTCGCGCGTAAATTCACTTCAATTTAATCAGTTAAAAAGCGATGAAAATAAAATGTTTCCGGAACCTAAATATTTTTACATAGAAAAATTCTAAACCATCTTCTGAGCAAGATGTCAGTTTGTCGTTTTTCCAAATTCGGACATCTATTGCTCCGTCGATCTTATTTTCGGCAAAATAGCAGCATTTCGTACCGATATCGATTTTTGATCGGATGATCGTACCACTGATATCTGTATACCGTTTTGATCGTCTCGTCATGCTGATCTCAACGGTATATTTATTTTTATTTTTCGAACTCAGGTATGTTGTGAAATCAGTAAAACGGTTTCAATCTCGGTACCGTTTAAATCTTTGAACTTCACGTGACCATTCAAATTTCAACAAAAACCAACAGTCTCTTACTTTTAATATTCTCTGAACTGCTATTTGGCTGTGACTATTCGTTGTTTGACATTTCTTTTGGCTCATTTATTTTGTTCGTGTGTTTACATTTATTTTTCTTTTGCCTATTCAAACGGTTCAATTTTCATTTTGTTTAATAACTTCATTTTACTTTCGTTCTTTTAAATCCCGAGCCCTTCATTTTCATTGCCCAAAACCAAAGTCTCCTCCCCACCACGTCAGACCTACACGCAAGCCCTCCGCAAATTCCTCCATCCCGAGCCCGCCTCGCCTGCACCAAGGACGTCAACCACCGTGCTCCGCCTTAAACCCATCCTCCGTCCTCCGATACGCTTTCTCGGCCACTGCTTAGCCCCGACACTCCCACTCCACCAAACGACAACCGCCCACCACCGCTGTTCACCCACTCCCCTGCCACCTTCCATTGCCGGCAGGCTTCCCAAACCACATACCCTCTCGTAGCCACGTGCCCCTCCAACGCCATGCCTCCGGACCCCGCCACATCATCAGCGCGTGCACAAACCCCAGTCGACAGACTCTCTCCCCTCAGATGTGCTTTCACCATGGCCTGTAACTGTTCTTCCTTCCCACCCATCAGCTTTCCGCATGTCTCCATCCTCCAGTCACAGCCAAGTTTGCGTCTTTGAAGAAATATATATATATATATATATATATTGTAAAGTTATATATATATATATATATATTTGCCGACTGATTTGTTCGCTTCTTGATATTCGTCTCCCTCCTCGACAACAGCAGCTTTCCTTCATCTGTATAAGGTAAATTATATATATATCATTTATATATAGGTTAATTTATATAAGTTATATTTTTCCCCTTCACTGTTTTTGTATCCAAGTTCTGTTTACATAATATATGTGTTAAGTTGTATATATATTAGCTTGGGTTTAAGGACTGTTGACACGTAAGTTATATATATGATTATACATTTGTCTATTTGGATGTATAGTATACCTAAGTTATTTTAAAATGATCCGTTTGTTTTATATATATAAAGGTTTTAACAAGTTACATAGAATCTGCTTGTTTATATTTTCTTTTAACTATAAGAGTTTGTATGGGTTTGTATATATATATATATATATTAAGTTTATATGTAAGGGTTGCTTATAATATACGTATATAAGTTTATATATATGTGTGTTAAAAGCATTTATATATATTATAAGGGAAGTATTATGATTTCAACAGTTTACATATAATATTTGTTATGAAGTGTATAACTTGATCTATGTCCATATTAGTGTATATATATTTTATGATGGTGTTACATGTCAGTATATTAAGTTTACAAAGTTATAATGGTTTATACAGTTTACATATTTTAAAGGATATATAGTTATAAAATTTTATTTTAGTCTTGCATGTTATTTAAAGCGTGTGTTGCAAATTTGTTTCATCATTGCTTTTCTTTAAAACTTGTATACAATTATATATGTATTTCAATATGAAGGTACAGGATATATATTATTATGCTGTATATATTTGTAAGTATAATGATTGCATATTTTGTTTAGTTGTGGTCTGTCATATCCTGTTTATATAAAGTTATATGTATAGTACAGTATACATATTTTGAACGACAGTACATATGTTTTATAAGTTGGAACAGTTTAGAGTAAAAGTATACTTATATGAAGAATTTTTTTTGGGTGTTTACTGTATACACATGTTTACGGTTATGTTAGTATATAGTTATGTTAGTATTTGGGTTTAATAAATGATTTTGTTTTGAAGGAGGTTCATATAGGCGATAACAGTATACGTATATTTTGATTTGAATATTGGGTTTAAGGAAAATAATATAATGTATACATCTAGTTTAAAACTTTATGTTAGGCTAAATTGATTTGTTCCCATCATTTACTGTTATCAGATCTGGTCGTCTAATTCGTGCCTATCAACCATGATCGTTGAATTTGTGTCGATCTTGCTTTGCTTGGATTTGCAATTCAATTTCAGTGTCTGTATCCGTGTGCGAATTCGTATCATCTTCTGTATTCTCTAGCCTCGAAAGGTGAGCACTCACTCACGATTAACGTTCTTTTATTTATTAAATTTGATTTCAATTGAAACGACAATTGAAATATGCTGCTGTTAGTTAATTACACTGTTATATATGCTATTACCTGTATCAGTTCACCTATGACATCTAACACTATTATCTGTTAATTATTTATGCAATGATAATACAGTTTGGCTGATAATTGATTGATTGTTGATGTTTATATTGGACGATAAATTGTTAATGTTAAAATGATAAATAGTATGAAATTGAACTTGATATAGGATAATTAAAATGTTAAATTTGATTACCTGACATTTGTATAATATGACCCCTTTAACTGTTGAATTTATTGACACGTAGGATTTGTTTAATTACATTTTGAACCACTGAATGTATGTTGTTAAATTGATGATGTATGAAATTGTAAATAGATGACAAGTGAAAACCGTAATGTAATAATCTTTAATCTACATGAAATGATAGTGTAGATTCTAGAAATAATTATATTAATTCGTACAAATAACAATGCGAATTAATACGGTTATTTCGGGATTATTTAAATTGATTATTGGATTGTTATTGTTTGTTGTTATTGCTTGTTTATTTACTTTGACACCATCCCAGTTATCACACTGCAAGTTCCCTTTGCTATGTTTTGATTTTGAATTGAATTGGAATCGGGTTGAAATGATAAATACCCAAATGAACTTGACCTAGGATAGAAAATTAAATAAAACCCGATTGGTCAATAATTTGATTTAAAAATAAAATGAAGATTTTATTTGAATAAATAATATGGTTTTGAAATGAAGTTGAAATTTGCATTTTAATGAAAGGAAAATGTTAATATTTAATAATCTGAAACAAAATATTAACAATGTAATTGATGAAAGAATATTGTTTAATTTGAGAAATGATTGAATTAAGTTTGAAATGATTTAATAATTAATTTGGAAATTATAATTAAGTTTGAAATTATTAAACTTTGAAATGATTTAATAATTAAGTTTGAAATTATAATTAAGTTTGAAATTATTAAACTTTGAAATTATTTAATAATTAAGTTTTGAATTATTTAATAATTAAATAAGATTGGATTATTTGATGATTAAATTGAATTGAACTCTTTAATAAGTAAAATTGAACTTTTGAATAAGTGAATTTTACTTCGTAAATAATTGAAATTGAGTTTTCTTGATTAAGTAAGTTTTTGGAAAATTATTTAAGAAAGTAAATAAGTGAAATGGAATTTCTTAACAAGAAATGAAAATGTGATATTTTTGGAATTAATGTAAGACTTGTAATTGAAAGAATTGATTTGACGAATTGAATTTAATTCAAAATTGTAAGTTTTGATTTAATGAAGTTGAACTTAAGAAATTGATTTAATGATTTGGAAATTTAATAGAAATTGTTTTGAATGATAAAGTATTTTAACGATATTGAATGAAATCGATAAATGAATGTAAATTGATTTGAATGTTAAACTAAATTGATTTAAATGATTTCGAAATGAAACTTTTGTACGAACTTGAATCAATATTTGAATTTTGTAAATGAAAATTTAAATTGAATTATAAGATCTTGAAATGGTAATTTGGATGTTTTGAACGTAAAATATTGGAAATTGATTTAGAAAGACAAATGAAATGTTGGTTTACAAATTCTAATTGAATTGAAATTGATTTGGTTTTGAAATAAATAAATGACCAATCGGTGAAATAATTTCGAAGGTTATTAAAGAGACCGGAATTCGGTTATGGATATACTCTCTATCTAAACCGAAAACCACTTTAATAACTATACGCGGAGTGATGATCCAGAATGAAGTGGTTGAAATGATGTACGTGATGACTGAAGAAAGAGAACGATAATGGATAGCCTTGACACTTGTGTCAAATTGGAAATGACTAAAACAGGAGCTATGCCGGGCCAATGGAGGATTAGCTACCTCAAGTGGACACACTTCTTCGAACTACTTATACTTGTCGTCGATTGGTGCACCCTTGATTTTGGGAGTGTTGTTTCACGGTGTTGCGGGCGCTGCGGCGTTGCGTTCTCACCAGTCCGGATCAGGCGAACGGTAGTATCACTACCTTGGGTATTGCCTCATGTGCCTTGTCATACTTGTATTCCATTTATACGCGACCACTACGATTTTGTTTTGTACCTTTAGTATATGGATTGCCCTCTGGTGACTTCCGGTTTTGGGGAAACTACGGTCTTGTATATGCTTTTGGGAATAAAAATGTGTTAAGGGTGGAATGGGCCATGACTTAACTCTATTTTGATATCTTATTATTACTGATAGACATTATCTACTTAGCGTACATTACTACCTAGTAGATAGTTTAACGGATCCTTAAAGGATGGTTATTCCAAACATCCTTTGAGTTATTTGTATTTCAATTGCTATTTCACTTGAGTTGGATTTATAAATATAAGAATGTTAATCCTGACTCGAGTGTCTTGTGTTTTTGCTTTACGCTCGGGTCAGACTGAGTAGTTTAGCTTTCAAGACTCACCTTTGGAGTTGGAGCTTCGCTTGGAGATCCAGCTATCTATCCAGCTTTCAGATATTCGATGATTCCAGTGATGTATTCTGATTTGTATCTGATGTATCGTATTACTCTTCTATTGTAAACTCTGATGTATTTTATATATTCATATAGTAGCTTCATGAACTACTATCTCTTTTATTTCCGCTGCACTTATTACTCTGTGTCTGTGTTCTGTGATTATTTATTTACTGTATATGTTCAGTTTTGCCAAATTTAAATTAACAACGCGGTATTTTGAGCAATTCAATTCCGGCATGAGTGTCTACCTATACACTTATAATGGATGCGAATGGTCCAAAATTCCGGGTCGTTACAATTGGTATCAGAGCTTTGGTAGCTCTAAGCAAAACTTAACATATAGGGTAAATGTATTTACACAATCACTCCCATTTGAGTTTCAATCTCTTCCTTTCGGCTCGATTTTTTTTTAAATTTTGGAACGTTCCCTACGGTTCCAAATTTCATTCGTATCCCTCACTATTCGTCTCCTTTCAATTCTGGAGCATCACATACCTCCACTTCGAATGACCCTTATAGTGAATCGGCGGTCTCGCCAAACTTCGAATGATTTGTAAAAGGGTGAAACTCCTTTACAATAGGCATTGATTTACCGGAGATTTCTGTATCCTCGGTTTACGAATGCTATCTATCTCCTGCTATACCTGAATTCTATTTCTTGAGATCGAATGTCGATTTACCTCGGATTTCTACACCGATCTTATTTTTGAAGTCACGGTCGACCCGGTTATGGTTGCCCGTGAATTAAATAAACTCATCCATCTCCCGATTGTGGTAATTGAATTATCTTATCTTCTGTTTCAAACCTATCTTCAAATCGAAATTCTCTTTGATTAGAATCTATCAAAAATTTGAATCCCTATCCTTGCTTTGAAATTCATTATTGTATCGTTAAGTGAGGAAGTGTATTGAAAATTAATTTTAAAATATCGTTTTCAAATTTGATAAATAAAATAAAAGTTTTGTATGATTATATTATATATAAATATAAGTTTTCTGAAATTAAATTGTTAATGAATTTGTTGTCAGAAATAATAATATTTGATTTTCAATTATTGTTTTGTAAACCATTGACTATTGCATAAATATATATAAATGAATTTATAAACTTGGTTATAAATTGATTGGAATTCGAAATGAATTTAATTCAGAAATTTGAGAATTTATTGGTTTCCGGTGATTTCCAACTTTGGGTTTAAATTTTAAATGCATATTATATAAAAGTATTTTCGAATAAAAACCGTTTTCAAAGAATTTTAAAATGTTGAAATCAGTGCTCTTCTTTTTGTCGCTGGAAAATAATTTCGGTGATGGCGGCCGCATCATCGACATTCATTTTCGAGTTTCGAAGTGGAGAAACCATTCTGTAGCTTTGCTATGGTTTTGTTTTGAAAAAATTATTTGGATTTAAATTTCTTCAGTATATTTTGATTGACATATATATAGGTATCTTATTTTAAAATTTAATTTGATTTGATATAAATATATTATATATCTCTAAATTGTTTAAAGTTAATCGGAAATCTAATTCTTAAATTTGGTTAAAAGATGATTTTAATTATAGATAAAACCAAAATTTGGAATAAATATTTAAACTTGAATAATTGAATTGGGAAAATTTTATTTGTATATTGTTCAACTGCATTCTAATACAACTTACCTAAATCATTCAGAAGTTGAATATGTAATTGGATAATATATAAGATAAATTGAATTTATAAATAAAATTTGAGTGGTTATTATAAATGTTATACACTTAAATTTTAATTATAAAATGTCAATAGAGATAAATAGAATAATAAGACAATTGAAAAATAAATTTGTTTTGAAAGAATTAATAAATTGAAATTTGATCAACATATGAAAATACCTTGAATTTAAAAGAAATTAATAGACGTAAATTTATTTAAATTGAAACTTTTATGGTTTAAATTAATTTATATGGGTTAAATATATGTGATTAGATATATTAAGTAGAATAAATTTAACAGTAATTTGGAATAAAGAAGAATTTAAAATTGTTGAAGAAAATATGATTATAATAAAAGACTATTCAAATTTATGGTTTTAGAAATTGTAAAATGAGGATAATTGGATAATAAGATAATGAATTTACAAATAGTTGAGATTGATTTTAAGTAAAATCAAATAGATTAAATCAATTATTGAATATCAATTAATTTAAATTTGAATTTATATGGTTTAAATTAATCGTTATTTTGTATTTCAAATCTGTCTTCTTCCCGGTTGTTTCTATTCTCCTATCTCGTTCCTTTTCGGGGACGAAAAGTTTTGAGTGGGGGAGAGTGTAACGACCCGTAAATTTTCAACTGTTTTAATAACGTAATTAGTCGAAATTTTGTGAAATTTTAAACGATAAAATTTTGAAATAAAAATTTTATATTTGGAATACGTCTAGTTAAACATAACAACTGGTAAATTTTCGTCCGAAAATATGGAAGTTTATTTCGCGCGTAAATTCACTTCAATTTAATCAGTTAAAAAGCGATGAAAATAAAATGTTTCCGGAACCTAAATATTTTTACATAGAAAAATTCTAAACCATCTTCTGAGCAAGATGTCAGTTTGTCGTTTTTCCAAATTCGGACGTCTATTGCTCCGTCGATCTTATTTTCGGCAAAATAGCAGCATTTCGTACCGATATCGATTTTTGATTGGATGATCGTACCACTGATATCTGTATACCGTTTTGATCGTCTCGTCATGCTGATCTCAACGGTATATTTATTTTTATTTTTCGAACTCAGGTATGTTGTGAAATCAGTAAAACGGTTTCCATCTCGGTACCGTTTAAATCTTTGAACTTCACGTGACCATTCAAATTTCAACAAAAACCAACAGTCTCTTACTTTTAATATTCTCTGAACTGCTATTTGGCTGTGACTATTCGTTGTTTGACATTTCTTTTGGCTCATTTATTTTGTTCGTGTGTTTACATTTATTTTTCTTTTGCCTATTCAAACGGTTCAATTTTCATTTTGTTTAATAACTTCATTTTACTTTCGTTCTTTTAAATCCCGAGCCCTTCATTTTCATTGCCCAAAACCAAAGTCTCCTCCCCACCACGTCAGACCTACACGCAAGCCCTCCGCAAATTCCTCCATCCCGAGCCCGCCTCGCCTGCACCAAGGACGTCAACCACCGTGCTCCGCCTTAAACCCATCCTCCGTCCTCCGATACGCCTTCTCGGCCACTGCTTAGCCCCGACACTCCCACTCCACCAAACGACAACCGCCCACCACCGCTGTTCACCCACTCCCCTGCCACCTTCCATTGCCGGCAGGCTTCCCAAACCACATACCCTCTCGCAGCCACGTGCCCCTCCAACGCCATGCCTCCGGACCCCGCCACATCATCAGCGCGTGCACAAACCCCAGTCGACAGACTCTCTCCCCTCAGACGTGCTTTCACCATGGCCTGTAACTGTTCTTCCTTCCCACCCATCATCTTTCCGCATGTCTCCATCCTCCAGTCACAGCCAAGTTTGCGTCTTTGAAGAAATATATATATATATTGTAAAGTTATATATATATATATATATATTTGCCGACTGATTTGTTCGCTTCCTGATATTCGTCTCCCTCCTCGACAACAGCAGCTTTCCTTCATCTGTATAAGGTAAATTATATATATCATTTATATATAGGTTAATTTATATAAGTTATATTTTTCCTCTTCACTGTTTTTGTATCCAAGTTCCGTTTACATAATATATGTGTTAAGTTGTATATATATTAGCTTGGGTTTAGGGACTGTTGACACGTAAGTTATATATATGATTATACATTTGTCTATTTGGATGTATAGTATACCTAAGTTATTTTAAAATGATCCGTTTGTTTTATATATATAAAGGTTTTAACAAGTTACATAGAATCTGCTTGTTTATATTTTCTTTTAACTGTAAGAGTTTGTATGGGTTTGTATATATATATATATTAAGTTTATATGTAAGGGTTGCTTATAATATAAGTATATAAGTTTTTATATATGTGTGTTAAAAGCATTTATATATATTATAAGGGAAGTATTATGATTTCAACAGTTTACATATAATATTTGTTATGAAGTGTATAACTTGATCTATGTCCATATTAGTGTATATATATTTTATGATGGTGTTACATGTCAGTATATTAAGTTTACAAAGTTATAATGGTTTATACAGTTTACATATTTTAAAGGATATATAGTTATAAAATTTTATTTTAGTCTTGCATGTTATTTAAAGCGTGTGTTGCAAATTTGTTTCAGCATTGCTTTTCTTTAAAACTTGTATACATTTATATATGTATTTCAATATGAAGGTACATGATATATATTATTATGCTGTATATATTTGTAAGTATAATGATTGCATATTTTGTTTAGTTGTGGTCTGTCATATCCTGTTTATATAAAGTTATATGTATAGTACAGTATACATATTTTGAACGACAGTACATATGTTTTATAAGTTGGAACAGTTTAGAGTAAAAGTATACTTATATGAGTCGTCGATTGGTGCACCCTTGATTTTGGGAGTGTTGTTTCACGGTGTTGCGGGCGCTACGGCGTTGCTTTCTCACCAGTCCGGATCAGGCGAACGGTAGTATCACTACCTTGGGTATTGCCTCATGTGCCTTGTCATACTTGTATTCCATTTATACGCAACCACTACGATTTTGTTTTGTACCTTTAGTATATGGATTGCCCTCTGGTGACTTCCGGTTTTGGGGAAACTACGGTCTTGTATATGCTTTTGGGAATAAAAATGTGTTAAGGGTGGAATGGGCCATGACTTAACGCTATTTTGATATCTTATTATTACTGATAGACATTATCTACTTAGCGTACATTACTACCTAGTAGATAGTTTAACGGATCCTTAAAGGATGGTTATTCCAAACATCCTTTGAGTTATTTGTATTTCAATTGCTATTTCACTTGAGTTGGATTTATAAATATAAGAATGTTAATCCTGATTCGAGTGTCTTGTGTTTTTGCTTTACGCTCGGGTCAGACTGAGTAGTTCAGCTTTCGAGACTCACCTTTGGAGTTGGAGCTTCGCTTGGAGATCCAGCTATCTATCCAGCTTTCAGATATTCGATGATTCCAGTGATGTATTCTGATTTGTATCTGATGTATCGTATTACTCTTCTGTTGTAAACTCTGATGTATTTTATATATTCATGTAGTAGCTTCATGAACTACTATCTCTTTTATTTCCGCTGCACTTATTACTCTGTGTCTGTGTTCTGTGATTATTTATTTACTGTATATGTTCAGTTTTGCCAAATTTAAATTAACAACGCGGTATTTTGAGCAATTCAATTCCGGCATGAGTGTCTACCTATACACTTATAATGGATGCGAATGGTCCAAAATTCTGGGTCGTTACACTGGGAGAGTTTTATCATGAAGCCGAAAAGTTTTTGCGATTAGAGGATGCTCGTACGGAGAGAGAAGAAGAAATCGATGTTTATGCAGTTAGAGGCGGTAATTCACCTGGAAAAGGTGCAGAGACTGGTAAAGGGAAGCGAAAGGCTGAAGAAAATGATGATAGGTCAAAGCGGCAACGGAGGGAGCCGCGATTTACCACCTATTCAGAACTGAACGAGGGTTTGGAGCGAATCTACCAAGACACCTGAGAACAAGTCGCCTATCGTAGACCAATGCGACGGGATCCAACTACCGACGAGAGAAAATCAGACAAATATTGCTTATTCCACGAGATGAATGGACATAGCACAAATGACTGTAGACACCTGAAGGATGAGGTAGAAGGGCATATTAGGAACGGTAGGCTACTTCAGTATGTGAGAAGGCGAGCTCCAACGGTGGAACCAGAGCGGCCACCATCTACATCAGCTAGGGGTAACCCCGAGTCGGGGCACCGTATGGTTATCAATTGATTTAAATAACGATGAACAAGTCATAAAATTCTCACTAACACCATCACACCATTTACACATGTATGAGATCGCGAACGATCCATAGGCATGCTCTGAATGATTATTGACCGTTTCGTAGTGAGAATTTACACTTTGACATCCTTGCTTTGCTTTTGTTTCATGTTGATTTGGACATTTAGACTTTGTTTGTTTGGACATTTCTGTTATGGAATTCATGTGAACGTTAATTTGATATTTGCAATTCTGTAGAAGAAGTTATTCGCGTATGCTTTGGATCGTGAACGGTCCACAAGCACACCTTGTATGGCGACGAACCGCCACGATCGCTGATTCAGAAATTCACCCGAACGTGAACCTGACATCGATAATACTAAGTCCCCCCGGGCATACTCATTCGCCTCGAACGGCACCTGACCTCGAACGGTCACCATTAGCCTCGAACGGCATCCGACCTCGAACAGTCACAATCTGCCTCGTACGGCACCCGACTGCGAACGGTCACACTTCATCTAGTATAACATTCGATCGCGAACGATCACACTCTGCCTCGTGCGGCACCCGACCACGAACGGTCACAATCCACCCAGTATGACATTCGATCGCGAACGATCACATTCTGCCTCGTGCGGCATCCGATCGTGAACGATCACATTTTATCTCATGCACCATACAACCACGAGCGGTCACAATCCATCATAATTCGTCTAGAACGACACCCGATCGCGAACGGCCACAACTCGTCTAAAACGACATCCGACCAGGAACGGTCCCATTTCGTTATTTGCCGCGAACGACATCCGACCTCGAAAGGTCCCATATTACCTCAGATGACATACGGTCGCGAACGATCGTCATTCGTGGTCAGGAAAGACTATCAAGTTCTTTACAGGTCGATGATAGGATATGAACATCCATCTTATGGAACTACAAAACACACCTTCCTATCGCAAGGCATGTTTTGGGGGGCAAATGTTATCCCGCCTTTTGGCAAGGCCGTGACACCAAAAAGTTGACTGGAAAACTAAAGACAGTTCGTCGTAAAAGTTCGTTATACACTGTTTCACCATGGATATCAATGAATTTGTCCGAGCCCGGATCAGGCTACAATTGATAGGACACGACAAGCAGAGTCATGAAAGCCAGCACTCCAAATTTCAAGTCAATCCGAGTTCGTATGCTCAAGTTATGATCGATGCAAGTTGGAAGAGAACACCTTATTTTCGTATCCATCGCGGACCCACAGTTCGAATCCATCACGTTAGCACCACAACCATTTGGTTCGAATCTATCAACGATGCTTCCTTCATATCCATCAGGCTTGGAGGACCTTCGAATCTATGAAGATACCTCTCTTCGAATCCAACCAGTGCCGTCGTCTCGTATCGATCAGCTGAAGTGAGATATGATCGATACGAACGAGTCTCAGTTCGAATCCATGCATGAGTAAAGCTTTCAAATCGACTGAGTCAAAGCGGCGAAATTCAAGGGACGACTCTATCAACTCGGCGAAAAATGTGGATCGATGCGAAGAATGCGCGTCACGTCAACCTGCTAGCGCGTGCTTGGATCGATTCGAAGCAATGGATTCGAAGTCGTCGATTCGAACAGAGCGTTGCAACCGGAAAAGCGAATTCGTATCGACCGTATCTCATGATCCCCAAATCCAAATGATATGAAATTTTCACAGGAGCTTAGGCACATGTTGAAGAATGTCCACACCAAATTTTAGCTCGATTGGATGATTTTTTGATCGATTCGAATGGAGTTCGAATCGATCCCGAAGCGGGCCCAATTTTCTTGAGGCCGGGCGTGTGGGCCCCCTCACGTGCCAGAGCTGGTTTCCCAAAATTTAGGCGAAATATCAGCCTCCTACACCTATAAATAGAGCCCCAGGTCATTCAGAAAAGGGGATCGGAATTCTGAAGCACCGAAACTCTACCGGATTTAGTTCTACATTCCTTCATTGCGGTGATACTCAAGTTTCTTCATTGTAATCACTGCAACCTATTGTAATTAGTTGTAATCATCAAGTGAATACCAATAAAGTCATCAGCTTCAGAGTGGACGTAGGCAAGATCGCCGAACCACTATAAATCCTGTGTCATTTACTGTTTTTACTGAGTTTCCTGAGTGGTTTGCATACTTATTTCACTACATATTTGAGATCTGTGATCTGTAATTGCGTATTGGTGCTTTCAACGACTATCGGGTGTTTGTGACCAATTTTGGCGCAAACATTTTTGTGCTTTCACTGAGAACGCTAATTCAGGAGTTCTATCATTCGAAAGTTGAATCAGAAGGCAAAGAGATTTATATTCGAAGAATCATGACAAGACAAACTAGTAAAAGACAAAGGCCAGAGCAAAGTCAGCATGAAGGGAGTCAAGAGGCTTCCTCGGGAGCAAACCAAGCATCGATCTTCATCACCAGGGATGAGATGGAGACAATGATGAAGAGACAGGAAGAAATGATCCAGAATTTGCTTCAATAGATTGGACAACTTGGAGCGCAAAATCAAGGAACAACCAGAGTCCAGAACGGGGAAGGACCATCTGGCGCAGCGCCGGAGCTGGGGGGCACACACTTAGAGCATGTTGATCCAATCCCGAGAAGAAACTCAGGGACATTCGAACAACCTGGTGGCAATAGAGTGATGAACGCTCAGCCAGGGGGGCAGAACGAAGGTGACACTCAAAGATCACAACCTGACGACAACGACAGGTTGGCAGAGATGGTCAGACGGGCCATGAGAGGCGGACTAGTCAATAGAGATCTGGAGGATGTACATAGGAGTCCCTTTACTCCTACTATCAGGCAGACCAGGAATCCACCAAACTTCAAGCCACCATCGGTGGAAATGTATGATGGGCGGACAGATCCAGCGATCCATCTAACGAAGTATATGAGGCACATGGAAGTGTTGGGGGCATCATAGGAAGTCATGGCCCGGTGCTTTCCATTGTATTTGTCGGACATTGCAGCGCTATGGTTTAGACAACTGGAGAGTAGCTCCATTGGGACTTGGACAGATTTGACAGAAAGGTTTATGAGACAATTCAGGGTTCATATTTCGAGACCCAAGAACATGATGAGTTTGGCGACTCTAAAGCAGAAAGCTAGGGAGTCTTTGAGGAATTTTCTAACACGATTCAATGCGGCAGCAGCGTCAGTGGATCGGCCAGATCCATCTATGGTCATGATGGCAGCTGTATCTGGAATATCTGATGGCGCGGAGTTCAAGAATTCACTGACTAAGGATCCACCTACGGACCTGGGAGAGTTTTATCATGAAGCCGAAAAGTTTTTGCAATTAGAGGATGCTCGTATGGAGAGAGAAGAAGAAATCGATGTTTATGCAGTTAGAGGCGGTAATTCACCTGGAAAAGGTGCAGAGACTGGTAAAGGGAAGCGAAAGGCTGAAGAAAATGATGACAGGTCAAAGCGGCAACGGAGGGAGCCGTGATTTACCACCTATTCAGAACTGAACGAGGGTTTGGAGCGAATCTACCAAGACACCCGAGAACAAGTCGCCTATCGTAGACCAATGCGACGGGATCCAACTACCGACGAGAGAAAATCAGACAAATATTGCTTATTCCACGAGCTGAATGGACATAGCACAAATGACTGTAGACACCTGAAGGATGAGGTAGAAGGGCATATTAGGAACGGTAGGCTACTTCAGTATGTGAGAAGGCGAGCTCCAACGGTGGAACCAGAGCGGCCACCATCTACATCAGCTAGGGGTAACCCCGAGTCGGGGCACCGTATGGTTATCAATTGATTTAAATAACGATGAACAAGTCGTAAACTTCTCACTAACACCATCACACCATTTACACATGTATGAGATCGCGAACGATCCACATGCATGCTCTGAATGATTATTGACCGTTTTGTAGTGAGAATTTACACTTTGACATCCTTGCTTTGCTTTTATTTCATGTTGATTTGGACATTTAGACTTTGTTTGTTTCGACATTTCTGTTATGGAATTCATGTGAACGTTAATTTGATATTTGCAATTCTATAGAAGAAGTTATTCGCGTATGCTTTGGATCGCGAACGGTCCACAAGCACACCTTGTATGGCGACGAACCGCCACGATGGCTGATTCAGAAATTCACCCAAACGTGAACCTGACATCGATAATACTAAGTCCCCCTGGGCACACTCATTCGCCTCGAACGGCACCCGACCTCGAACGGTCACCATTAGCCTCGAACGGCACCCGACCTCGAACGGTCACAATCTGCCTCGTACGGCACCCGACCACGAACGGTCACACTTCATCTAGTATAACATTCGATCGCGAACGATCACACTCTGCCTCGTGCGGCACCCGACCACGAACGGTCACAATTCACCCAGTATGACATTCGATCGCGAACGATGACATTTTGCCTCGTGCGGCATCCGATCGCGAACGATCACATTTTATCTCATGCACCATACAACCACGAGCGGTCACAATCCATCATAATTGGTCTAGAACGACACCCGATCGCGAACGGTTACAACTCGTCTAGAACGACATCCGACCACGAACGGTCCCATTTCGTTATTTGCCACGAACGGCATCCGACCTCGAAAGGTCCCATATTACCTCAGATGATATACGGTATCAATTGATTTAAATAACGATGAACAAGTCGTAAACTTCTCACTAACACCATCACACCATTTACACATGTATGAGATCGCGAACGATCCACAGGCATGCTCTGAATGATTATTGACCGTTTCGTAGTGAGAATTTACACTTTGACATCCTTGCTTTGCTTTTGTTTCATGTTGATTTGGACATTTAGACTTTGTTTGTTTGGACATTTCTGTTATGGAATTCATGTGAACGTTAATTTGATATTTGCAATTCTGTAGAAGAAGTTATTCGCGTATGCTTTGGATCGCAAACGGTCCACAAGCACACCTTGTATGGCGATGAACCGCCACGATCGCTGATTCAGAAATTCACCCAAACGTGAACCTGACATCGATAATACTAAGTCCCCCCCGGGCACACTCATTTGCCTCGAACGGCACCCGACCTCGAACGGTCACCATTAGCCTCGAACGGCACCCGACCTCGAACGGTCACAATCTGCCTTGTATGGCACCCGACCGCGAACGGTCACACTTCATCTAGTATAACATTCGATCGCGAACGATCACACTCTGCCTCGTGCAGCACCCGACCACGAACGGTCACAATTCACCCAGTATGACATTCGATCGCGAACGATCACATTCTGCCTCGTGCGGCATCCGATCGCGAACGATCACATTTTATCTCATGCACCATACAACCACGAGCGGTCACAATCCATCATAATTCTTCTAGAACGACACCCGATCGCGAACGGTCACAACTCGTCTAGAACGACATCCGACCATGAACGGTCCCATTTCGTTATTTGCCGCGAACGGCATCCGACCTTGAAAGGTCCCATATTACCTCATATGACATACGGTCGCGAACGATCGTCATTCGTGGTCAGGAAAGACTATCAAGTTCTTTACAGGTCGATGATAGGATATGAACATCCAGCTTATGGAACTACAAAACACACCTTCCTATCGCAAGGCATGTTTTGGGGGGCAAATGTTATCCCGCCTTTTGGCAAGGCCGTGACACCAAAAAGTTGATTGGAAAACTAAAGACAGTTCGTCGTAAAAGTTCGTTATACACTGTTTCACCATGGATATCAATGAATTTTGTTCGAGCCTGGATTAGGCTACAATTGATAGGACATGACAAGCAGAATCATGAAAGCCAGCACTCCAAATTTCAAGTCAATCCGAGTTCGTATGCTCAAGTTATGATCGATGCAAGTTGGAAGAGAACACTTTATTTTCGTATCCATCGCGGACCCACAGTTCGAATCCATCACGTTAGCACCACAACCATCTGGTTCGAATCCATCAACGATGCTTCCTTCGTATCCATCAGGCTTGGAGGACCTTCGAATCCATGAAGATGCCTCTCTTCGAATCCAACCAGTGCCGTCGTCTCGTATCGATCAGCTGAAGTGAGATATGATCGATACGAACGAGTCTCAGTTCGAATCCATGCATGAGTAAAGCCTTCGAATCGACCGAGTCAAAGCGGCGAAATTCAAGGGACGACTCTATCAACTCGGCGAAAAATGTGGATCGATGCGAAGAATGCGCGCCATGTCAACCTGCTAGCGCGTGCTTGGATCGATTCGAAGCAATGGATTCGAAGTCGTCGATTCGAACAGAGCGTTGCAACCGGAAAAGCGAATTCGTATCGACCGTATCTCATGATCCCCAAATCCAAATGATATGAAATTTTCACAGGAGCTTAGGCACATGTTGAAGAATGTCCACACCAAATTTTAGCTCGATTGGATGATTTTTTGATCGATTCGAATGGAGTTCGAATCGATCCCGAAGCGGGCCCAATTTTCTTGAGGCCGGGCATGTGGGCCCCCTCACGTGCCAGAGCTGGTTTCCCGAAATTTAGGCGAAATATCAGCCTCCTACACCTATAAATAGAGCCCCAGATCATTCAGAAAAGGGGATCGGAATTCTGAAGCACCGAAACTCTACTGGATTCAGTTCTACATTCCTTCATTGCGGTGATACTCAAGTTTCTTCATTGTAATCACTGCAACCTATTGTAATCAGTTGTAATCATCAAGTGAATACCAATAAAGTCATCAACTTCAGAGTGGACGTAGGCAAGATCGCCGAACCACTATAAATCCTGTGTCATTTACTGTTTTTACTGAGTTTCTTGAGTGATTTGCATACTTATTTATCTACATATTTGAGATCTGTGATCTGTAATTGCGTACTGGTGCTTTCAACGACTATCGGGTGTTTGTGACCAATTTTGGCGCAAACATTTTATAAAATTTAGCTTCAAACCATCTAGTCCATGGCCTTTATCATCATTGGCATTAAAATAATATTTTTGACATCCTCTAAACAAACTTGAAAAAGTAAAATTTCTTCACTATCATGCAGCAAGAACTTAGTAGTAATGCTTGGAACATCAATTGTACTCCCATCAGTATTATCTAAATCAGAAAAGTTTTTGATAGCTTCCCTTGCTAATTGAGAGGCTTCATTTATGTTTACACCATTGTCATCAAGTAATTTTCTTATGTCATTTTTATATTTTCTACTTGACATTTTGTAATAGAAAATTTTATTTGGTGCATCCCCATTTGAAAGCCAATCAATTTTGGCTTTCTGTTTGAAATTAATAGCTTCAACATGTAAATCTTTGATTAATTGCTTTTGCAAATGAAAAAACTTATTAATTTGCATGCTGTCTGAGCTATCAAAATCAATACTATCTTGCAATCTCACACATTCCTATCCTAATTGGTTTATTTTGTTGCAGCTTTTTTTAATCCAGTTTTTTAGATTTACTTTTTTCCTTTGAAGGACTTTTCTAAATTTGAATTAAGCTGTACCTTCTATGTGAGTTTGATAACTGTTTTTTACTATCTTTCTACAATACCAATCATGAGTCCAACCATTTATAAATTTGAAAGGAAAATTATATTTGATTATGTTTCTTTGAGAAAAGGTTAGGTGTACTGGAGTATGATCACTAATTGCTTGTGGTAGTATTACACCTAAAATCTGGAATGTAATTAATAAATAACCGATTAGCCA
The DNA here is from genome assembly GCA_030737815.1 of Allium fistulosum. Taxonomy (NCBI): domain Eukaryota; kingdom Viridiplantae; phylum Streptophyta; class Magnoliopsida; order Asparagales; family Amaryllidaceae; genus Allium; species Allium fistulosum. Next base: position 74,052,128 of record CM060908.1, on the reverse strand, counting down.
AAATTTTGTCAAGTTTATAATGTATATTTCTAAATTCCTCATAGTTCCATGTGTATTTGCTTCCCATTATAATAGGTTCAATTAGTCATGTTTTTAACATGAAATTGGTGAGGAATTCTAATTTTTCAAAGGGAATTGGAATTCCTCCACTTTTTCAGATGCATGCATCACAGTGTTAAAATCCGCTATTATAATCCAAAGGTTAACAATTTTATTATTTAGTAACTCCAAGTGATTCCATAGCAATTTTCTATCCTCTTCAATATTTAAATCATAAACAAAAGTTATTTCCAACTGTAACCCACCCTTATTTTTAAATTTACAAACTAAAATAACTATTATTCTACCATTACCGCCCATCGAATTTTTATTAATAGAATCCCAATTGTTTAATTATCTATTTTGGTATTCGATTAAATTATGATTATCCAGTTTATGTTAAAGAATACCAACAACACTGGGTTTAAAAGATGCTAGCATATTACAAAGATCTAACTTCCTTTCTGGAGAATTTAATCCCCTAACATTCCAAGCAATAAGAGACATAATATAAAAGTTACGATAAATGATACTTAAAAGGATATCACTAGCAGCTATAGTGTGAAACTGGAACTGCAAACTTCTATGTTTTAAGAAGATTTTGCTCATGTTCTTTTGCATGCTTTCTTGTCTTGAATTTTGAGATGTTCATCCCAGTTTGGATTTTTAATAATGTATTTTCTTCAAAATTCTATGTCATTTTTAACAACACTTGGGATTATATTAAAGTTGAGGAAATGGAAGTAGATTGGTTTAAAACAATTTGGAATACAGAAAATTGTCCAAAAATGGCTCACTGCACTTATTTTGCTATTTTAAATCGTCTTCCAACAAGGGACAGATGTGCAAAATGGAGCAAAAAACAAAGGAAACATCAACTGTCTCTTGTGTAAGAAAGAAGCTGAAAATATTGTTCATCTTTTCTTTGATTGCCCATATTCAAGACACATTTGGTTTATAGCCAAATACAAACTAAATCTCAATCAACAGTTAGTGCTTCAAAATATTAGAGACAACATTCAACAAATTCAAACAACTTTCAAAGGGAAGAAAAAGGAATTTGATAAAGCATATGTTGTTTTAACCACTACAGTATATTTCTTATGGAAAGAAAGAAACAATAGGCTCCATCAAAACATTGAAACGGACAGTAGTCAATTATGGAAAGCCATTGAATTAGAATACAATATCATTCTTCAAAAGTCTTGTAAACCACACAATCTCAGTATGCAAAGTCAAAACATATGTGATACAGACAACTATGAAAAAAGGGTTAAATAATACTTACAAAAGGAAAATTTCTCTTGTGAGAATTCCCTCCAATTTAGTAACTGCAGAAGGATTGATGCTCCAACAGGTTATCAAGGCATCAATTTCTACCAAGCTAAAGCTGATGGCGGCCACTTCATAGTCCAAACCAGGGAAAATCCCTACAAGGGAAACAAAAAAAATCTCAATATTAGTAATACAGATACAATCATTGATAATAATTCTAATAAGTTATTTTTCTTACCTGACTTGAATAGGAGCTACAGCTCTCTCAACTGTGAGCTTGAGCAAATTGATAATCGACAACCCACAAGCATCAACAAAAGATTAAGAGCTAACTAATCAAAGAGCAAACTTGTTCATAACAACAATCACTTATCTGATGGGATTCATAGAGATAGTACTTGCAGCGCTACAGATGGTGGCCTATACAACACTCGTCTTAAGTATGATACCTACAAGGGAAGTAACAAGACATTCATCAAAAATAAAAAAGTTAATTTCAATAATACTAATTCTTATCATTTTATTCCATTACCTGATTTGTATAGGAGTTACGTATGAGAAATGCAGATTATAGATCTTAAGGCTAGAATTAACACTGAAGGGGGGTGAATAGTGTTTTAAGGAATTACTAATTCTTTTTGAGTTTATATTAATTTGAACACAAATGTATGCAATATTCAGACACAGATATGATCACAGAATCAAACACAGATGCAAATATAAAGTAAAAGCAATAAAGGAAAGAACAAACCAGATTTTATACTAGTTCGGAGTCACCCTACATCCAGTCCCACAACACAAGTACGGATTTCCTTTCAAAATCAATTCTTACAATTACACCCTCGATTTCAAGGCCACGAGGTACACCACTCCAGATTCACAATCCTCTAGGTAGAGATACTTGATTTTACGGGCAACAAGTTCACCCAATTGATTTCCTAGGCTACAATCACACTTCTCTCACTTGATTGATTTTCCAGGCTACAATCACACCTTTTCTCGCTCGATTGATTACAAAGAAGCCTATAACTCTGAATAGCACTAGGATCTTGTTGAGATAGTGATAGAGAATCAAACCAGAGATGATCTAGTTAGATTCAGTGAAGATTTCGGCAGAGTAATAGTAAAAATGTATATAAAGAAATGTGGAAGAAGAAGAGAAGTGAAATCAGAAAATTATGAATATAAATTCGTTTAAAACATCCCCTATTTATAGTAGAACAACAGCCATGTCTATTCGGGAAAGGATATGACGAATAGACACTTCTTTTGAAATTCAAACTTTTGAAATAAACTGTCATCATGTCGACATGGGTACCTAGGGGTTGTCGACATGCCTAAGGTATTTTTGATAATTTGTTTTTCTTTTGAAAATAACTTCTATCTTATATTAACACTATTTTAAACTTTATAAATATACTATAGTTAAAATACATAAATAAGTATAGAGAATAATATTTTGGTATATATAAAATTTTACTATAATTTCATATTTAAATCTTAAATATAAATATTAAAAGTTAAGTACATTATAATTAAAGATAGTTTAAAACCAAGTATAATTTTGATATTGAAAATAAAGATTATTTTGAGGCTAAAAGTATTTAAAACCAGGATAGATGTTTTTTATTTAAAAAGGAAGATTTTGAAATCATTTTGAAAACAAGATATAATTTTGTAAAACATTTGAATAAAAGTTAGTGGATACAAAACGATGTCCCACTAGATTTTTCGTAGGTTCCATCCTACTTAGGGTTCCATCCCTTTAACATGCTCGAAGTGGATTCCATTCCACGAATAAAATGGATTTTAAGATGTCAGTGCTTTTCTAGGAGTTTTAACTTAATTCTAGACTCGATAGTTGTCTTGTACTATTGAAATCTTGAACTCTTGATATCTTGATACTCATGAGTCTTGAATCTTGATGTCTTCAATCTTGAGTCTCTATACTGTACAGTCTTCATTCTCAGTACCTGCATGTTTATATCCTGCATATACATATATATCTAAACTATAATGTTAGTATTTATATTTTATAACAAGTCCTAAGGTTGTTGTCATCAAAACCATTCTTTTCAAGGACTAACATTACGGTGCGTATGACAGCCTACGCGATCATGAAAGGATGCTCCAACTGGCTATCAAAGATCAAATATTAGGATTTAACCATTACAAAAGCAATATTAACAATCAAATCTATCACTTATCTGACTGGGAAAGAGGTGAGAGTACTATGATGAAGGAACCAGAGATTCCAGCTAACTTTGTTTATAGCAGCATCTTTCAAACCCATACCGCTGAAACTATGAGAAAGGCTCAAACAGATCTATCTTTCAAAGCTTTAAATCATGAGGCTTCAACAGAAGTTACTTCAGATTTGCATGAGCCTCAATCTATTTTGGTCGCCAAAACATCAGATCTCGAAGTATATATCAAAGATCTTCCAGATCCAAGGTCAGATGAAGCTACGACCTGCAAAGCGACCATGTTTAAGGCAGTTGAAACAAAACCACTTTTCAAAGTGATTTTTGCTCCAATTTAAAACTACAAGGTCTGGCGCTTCGCTACGAAGACATGGAAGCCACCTTAAGGCTTTTTTTCCTGACTCCAACAATTTATTTTGAGATTGTTTGGTGGATTTTATTTCGCGTTCCGCCATTTTTAATCGTGAAGGGTTTGTTAAGTGGAGGTGCTGTTTGCATTTCTAGCCGATAAATCATAAGTAGTTAAGTGATTCGGTTTTGGTGCGAGAAGTCACAAATTCGAAACTTGCGTTGCGTGATTCGAACGTTTATTGACATGTGATATGTTGTTCCAGTGATATGTTGTATATAAAGTACCATTAAAAAAAATTACTTGTGCAACATTATCCTCGGTCTAATTCTAAATGTGCAACAACTAACTCTACAATTAAAAAAAAAAGGAAAAACTATAAAAGATCGGCAGTCTACGTGTATATTCAATTCCAACACGTGTGATAAAACAGCCTTATATTAAAAATTTCATGTTCCACTCACGTTTATCTTCTCTATATCCACATCGCGCACAAAAATACTTTCTTCGTTGTATATAAAACCATTCTCTTCCACTCTTCGTTTCATAATTTTCTTTTCTCTCATACTGAAGCTTCACAAAAGTTGGCAAATAACCATAACCATGGCTCAAAAATACTGTAACACGGAGCTTAGTTTAAGCTTAAGTACAAATTCAGATTCTTCTGGTTCAATCAGGTAAATCATTTAATCCAAATTTATTCTGAAATTTACAGTTTTATTTAACGTTTATTAATTGTAAAACGTATTAATAACTATAGATTAGAAGATTGGCTGCAAGAAGCAAGAGGTGGTAGAAAAAATCAGCAAGAAAAAATGATCATTTTTTACAGTGGCAAGATGTATGTTTGTGATGTCACAGAGCTTCAGGTTTGGATTGTACATTTTTCATCTTCTTTTATAGAAATGAAATTCTACATAAAGTGAATATACTTAACATTTTAAATTTTTTGTGTTGTAGGCTAGAGCTATCATAAGCATGGCAAATGATGATAAACAAAGCTGCACTAAAAGTTTAATGTCATCTTCTTGTTGTGAGCGTGAGATGATAAATAAGCAGTTTATGAATCCAGGATTATCTATGAAGAGATCACTACAGCGGTTTCTTCAAAAAAGGAAGAATCGAATGCATAAAGCATCTCCTTATGCATTTAGAACAGATGGCAATATGTTTAAATCATGACTTTGTAACTTGTTTCGTTTTGTTTTTCTTTTTAAATAAGTAAAAAAAATAGGAAGGTGCATTGTAGGATGGCCTGATGCAAATTTAAGAGATGTTAAAGTTTGAATAGTGTTTAGTTTTCCTATTGGATTTTCATCATATGATAATACCTTTTGCAACTACTTGTTATAGTTTTAATATTTCAGTTTGTTTTCATGCTTTTTGAAACCAAAATGACACACTTTTAACATTATCATGGGCAGTAATTATATTCTGAAGTAATAAAGAAAATACATTGATGCAAACATTTTTGATTTAAAAAATAATACTTCACTGAAATATTGAATGATGAACAAATGAATCCATAATATTCAAGTTTGTATCATATTTAGCCTAAAACTAATACTGTAACTTTTTTTTAAAAAACTTTTTTGAATTATTAGTAAATAAACTTGAAAAATTTGGTAATGTATTGTAGGGTTATATATTTAAAACCTGCTTTCTTTTTGCTCTTTGACAAAAGTAATTACACTTTCTCTATTCTATTCATGTTAGCTAAGAATTGTTCGGCAACTCTAGTACATATGAGCTTCTTCTTCTCTCTCTCTTCCCTTTTTTTTCACAATTTGAAATGCCTCGAACATTTACTTAATTAGTTAAGAACTTTTACTTCATTATATATATACATCTTCAGATTAAGTAAAAAATGATAAAACCTTTGTACACAAATCATTTAAGATTGTGCCTATAAGACATCAAAACATTTTATGGCTTGTATATACAGTATGAATTTCTTTGTCATTGTCCAGCATTTGATTTACTTGCGGTCCATTTATGAGTCTATCAAATAGCATAAAACTATATTCATTTCATGTGTCATTAACAAATTGAACCCAAATCGACTTGAACCTCTGATTGAGTAGGGCATACGTTTCAAAATATATAGTTCGAAGACCTGACAAAATCCAACCTGTTAAGAATCAAGATTCATGGACTCCGATCTGATGGATCTAACTGCTACTTCTGTTCCCTATTTGATTAGGCTCCTGTACTCCAACAGTAAACATATATTCATGTTTAAGATGATATATTTTCCTTGCAGTAACAATCTAATGCTTTTATCTGTTTGGAGGTCTAGATAGATGGCCTCACAGTCATATATTAATGTTTTAATGTGTAAGATTCAAGACAGCATCTTTAATGACGTTATTTTAGCATGGTCACTATTTCAAAATGGTGTAATATCATGGGAGATTATGGGTTTGGTTATTCTATATATCGGTTGGAATTTAGAGGTTCAGGATTTCAGCTATAAAATTTGTTAAAGTGGCGTTCTACAACCAGAAAATAAGGTGCTAGACGTAGAACATTTGTGTATTAAAGTCGTTTATTCAGTTATTAAAAATTTAACAATTATTTTAATAGTTAATAGTGACTAAATTTTAGTAAAACAACTAATAGAAAAATTTATTTTAATGCAACAATGCAATAACAGTATAAATTAGATAAATTTCTTCAAACAGCGCATGTAATATAGTAGTACTTGATTGAATTCATCAAATAAGCACTGCATTGAACATTACCTTTACATTACTACATATATGTTTTTTATCTTTACCGCAACGGTTTCGACTTCTGATTGAATAAACAGTGCGACTAAAATTTTTTATACGGATGGATGCGACAATTGCCCTACAAAAGAGGGTAGGGTACAGCTACTTACTATTCTATATTAACCATGTCTACTTTCCTTCCTTTTTGAAGAGTCCGTTTTTCAAAGTAGGTATATATAGAGCAAAATAAAGGTTAACAAGAAGGAAAATGTGATATGAAGCAAAGTTTTGAGTTTGACAAGACATATGAAGGTATAAATTTCCCGTGTGCTTCTTGGTCTGCACCGACATATGATATTGCATCAGAGCCTTGTGTTGAGCCCCACTTACATGCAATGCGACAAGGCATGCCAAATTTCATTTATGTACAAAATCCATTTTATGTTTTACGAATCCAAAGGTTATCAAGATTCTCTTCCACTAATACTATTAATATAGTTAACTTTTCCGATAATTAATGTTTCCAACAAGCCCCGATATTACTTAATTTATTAAATGTATTAATAAATTTTAGTTGAATGTAAAACTAAATCATTTATATTATATTAACTAGTACTACGGTATGTCCATGGCATGTGAGAATAAAATAATCGAATAAATTCATGTTTTTGTACATATCGTACCATAGATAACTCACGATATTGCATAATAAAAAAAAAACATCTACCTCTATTGAGATATATTTAGAATATATGATTAGATATTATGATATATAATTAGGATATTATGCTATATTTAGAATATATGATTAGATGTTATGAGTGGTATGTAATAAGGGATATATCTTCGAAAGATTTCCTACTGTTTTCGCAATATATGATTAGATGTTATGAGTGGTATGTAATAAGGGATATATCTTCGGAAGATTTCCTGCTGTTTCCGCAATTCTAGAGTTACCATAAGATAGAGTCTTGGGTATGTATTATAAATAAGGATGCTGATGATTAATAAGAATTCAAACTGAGTTTTACCAATTCTTCATGGTAACGGAGCCAAAGAACGATTTTTTTTCTTCTTCAAGAATAATTTGCCATGGCTGATGGTGAAGATCAATTGTTCACAAGTGAGCAGTGGAAAGCTATTTCGGGCATGATTGGTAATAGTAAATATCCCGAAAATCGATTGAGTGGTAAGTTTGATGATGCTTCATGGATTATCGATACCGGAGCAACCCATCATGTTACAGGGCAACGTTCGTGGTTATTCGACACACAAAACCTTTAGTGTTCTGTTGGTTTGCCAAATGGTGAAAAAGTGATTGCTACTTTGGTGGGATCCGTATGTGTGTCGGACAAAATTACTCTCACCGGAGTACTTAATGTTCCAAATTTGAGTTGCAATTTAATTTCTGTTTCCCAACTTAATGATGATTTACGAACTATTGTCCAATTTGATTCTCATATTTGTGCTATACAGGACCAAATGAAGGAGCTTATTGGAACGGGAGTTAGGAGAGATGGACTGTACTACTTTAGCAAACCGGAATTTGTGTCAACAGTTGAAGCAACATCAAATTTGGAGTTGTGGCATCGTCGGCTCGGGCATCCTTCCGAAAAAGTAGTTAAGTTAATTCCTCACGTCAAAAATAATAAAGATAGTTTAGATAAAGGGTGTGAATTATGTATCCGTGCTAAACATTCTAGAGACAAGTTTCCTTTAAGTGACAATAAAGCTTCTAGAATTTTTGAGAAAATACATTGTGATTTGTGGGGTCCATATCGACACGTTTCGTCGTGTGGGGCCTGTTATTTTTTGACAATAGTTGATGATTTTTCGAGAGCAGTTTGGATTTATTTGTTGGTTGACAAATTAGAGGTGTTTCAAATATTTATGTCCTTTGTTGCTATGGTCGATAGGTTATTTTCTCAAACAATTAAGGTCGTTCAAAGTGATAATGGAACTGAGTTTAATTGTTTGATTGATTATTTTAATGCAACTGGAATTTTGTTCCAAACTTCGTGTGTGGGTACTCCACAACAAAATGTGAGAGTTGAAAGGAAACATAAACATATTTTGAATGTGGGTAGGGCATTACGCTTTCAAGCAAACTTGCCTATTTATTTTTGGGGTGAATGTGTTCTTGCTGCCGCTCATTTAATTAATCGTACACCCTCTTCCATGTTACGAAATAAAACACCTTTTTAGATACTTTTTGGTAAACCACCCTCTTTTGGTGCTATTCGAACCTTTGGGTGCTTGTGCTTTGCTCATAATTAAAAGACTAAGGGAGATAAATTTGCAAGTCGGAGTCGAAAGTGTATTTTTATGGGTTACCCATTTGGTAAGAAGGGGTGGAAATTATTTGATCTTGATACATAGGAATTTTTCGTGTCTAGAGATGTGAAATTTGTAGAGGAGGTGTTCCCGTTTGGGTGTACGGAAGATGTCAGTATAATATCTAGTGAGAATAATGACCATGATATTTATCAGGATTTTGCTGAAATAATTTATGAAGATGAGGATGTTAATCTTTTGATTAATGATAATGGGTATAATCACATGGACGAAGTTCAAATTGACGCACAGGCCATTGTTCAAGAACCAGCGACCGTTGGGCCGGAACAACGACCCACTATGCATATTGATGATCAGTCTTTAGATGGGTCTGCTAGGTCTGCGCATGGTTCTGCTTCGGATCAGTCTACTAGTCCACAGGAAATGGGTCGTGGTCTTCGGGAAAAGTTCCCAAATGTTCTATATCGAGATATTGTGACACATACGGTTTTTGCTAATGGTCCATCTTCTGATTCTCCTCGTTCCAATCACTCCTCAAGTACTCCTTATCCTCTAGCACATTACATAAATTGTGATAATTTTTCTGTAAATTATCGGAGATTTCTTACAGCTATAATTAAGGGTAAGGACCCTAAATCATTTAAAGAAGCCATGAAATACGATGAGTGGCGTCGTTCCATGAAGTATGAGATATGGGCTCTAGAAGACAACGGCACATGGACCTTGGAGCATCTTCCTCCGGGGAAACGTGCTCTTGGTAGTCAATTGGTGTACAAGACCAAATATTTTTCAAATGGAGATGTTGAGCGTCTCAAATCCAGATTAGTAGTGTTGGGTAATCACCAACAAGAAGGAATTGACTACAACGAAACTTTTGCTCCTGTTGCCAAGATGACTACAGTTCGTGTTTTTCTAGCCGTAGCGGCATCCAAGAATTGGGAACTACATCAAATGGATGTTCATAATGCGTTCCTACATGGTGATCTTGATGAGGAGGTATACATGAAATTACCTCCCGGGTTTGAGAGTTCGGATCCAACTTTGGTGTGCCGGTTACGTAAGTCATTATATGGCTTAAAGCAAGCTCCAAGATGTTGGTTTGAAAAATTGGTGTCGGCTTTGAAAGGGTATGGCTTTCTTCAGTCTTGTTCAGATTATTCTCTTTTTACATTTACTAAAGGCGGTGTTCAGATTAATGTCTTAGTTTATGTTGATGATCTTGTTATTTCTGGGAACGATTCCGCTGCGCTTACCATATTCAAAGCTTATCTTAGTGATTGTTTTAAAATGAAAGATCTTGGAAATCTCAAATATTATTTGGGGATTGAGGTCGCCCATAGTTCATCAGGCTTGTTTTTATGTCAGTGCAAATATACTTTGGATATTATTTCTGAAGCAGGCTTATTGGGGGCAAAACCGATTGGGTTTCCTATAGAACAAAATCATAAGCTAGGTCTTACAACTGGAGATTTCTAGCGGATCCTGAATCATACCGACGACTTGTGGGTCGTTTGATTTATCTTGCGGTTACTCGACCGGACTTGGCTTATTCAGTTCATATTTTGTCTCAATTTATGCAAGCACCTCGAATTGAACATTGGGAAGCGGCTCTCTGGGTTGTGCGTTATTTGAAAGGGACTCCGGGTCAGGGTATTTGGCTTCGTGCTGACAGTGAGTTGACCTTGGAAGGATGGTGTGATTCGGATTAGGCGGCTTGTCCTCTTACTCGTCGCTCGTTGACAGGTTGGCTTTTGTTCCTTGGTCAATCTCCTATTTCTTGGAAGACAAAGAAACAACATATGGTATCTCGGTCTTCCGCGGAAGCCGAATATAGGTCTATGGCTGCAATTACCTGCGAATTGAAGTGGCTAAAAGGGTTGTTGTTGAGTTTGGATGTGCATCATCCTAAAGCTATTAAATTATTTTGTGATAGTGAATCGGCGTTACATATAGCAAAGAATCAGTTTTTTCATGAGCGGACGAAACACATCGAGGTTGATTGTCACTTTGTTCGTGATGCGATCAATGAAGGTTTGATATCTCCTACTCATGTCTCGACATCGTCACAGTTGGCGGACATATTTACAAAGGCTCTCGGCAAGGCTCAATTTGATTTTCTTCTCTCCAAGTTGATCATTTTTGAATCTTATGCTCCAACTTGAGGGGGGGTATTGAGATATATTTAGAATATATGATTAGGATATTATGCTATATTTAGAATATATGATTAGATGTTATGAGTGGTATGTAATAAGGGATATATCTTTGGAAGATTTCCTGCTGTTTCCGCAATATATGATTAGATGTTATGAGTGGTATGTAATAAGGGATATATCTTCGGAAGATTTCCTGCTGTTTCCGCAATTCTAGAGTTACCATAAGATAGAGTCTTGGGTATGTATTATAAATAAGGATGCTGGTGATTAATAAGAATTCAAGCTGAGTTTTACCAATTCTTCAACCTCTCTTCTACTATTTTATGTAAACTTTGCGGTACTTGAAGTGACTGGCTATTTAAACACAATTGATAACACAAAAAATCTGGACCGTTGGATCTTTTTTATTCTTATATGGAAGTCGGAATCCAATAGTGGAGATGCACTATGACGTCATCAGTGTGTCAACATTTTGTGTCTCGATGGATTTTCCCATACTTAAACGTCGTCGTTTCTTATGATGTTATCGATTCAAGGAATGAATGTTAACTCAAAGCATGTAAGACATCTACTAAAAGAACGCATCTTCTACCTATACATTATTTCCTATTTCCCTTTGTTTTTATTATCTTCAATGTATTATGCTTAATATATATTTAAATTTAGCTATATTTATGAATGTAAATTTCAAGCAACCAGCCAAAAGCAATGTGTAAATTCTTTTCACCAAGGAGACTATTTTTGCGCTAATATTCTAAAATTTAATTTAACTAAGAATGCATTTTTTCAGAAAACCAACAAGTAAAATTTTGTTTAATAATTTATCATCCAATCCATGTTATACGGACATACGTTTAAGTTATCAAGGTTTTACAACAAATATTTTCACTCATCCTAAATTATTTGATTTTAAATGAATTAAAGAATTTCTGACCTAATTACTTACGTTCGACAGTCAACTAAGTCTAAATAACATGATATAATATGCTAAAGCTTTTTAGACCAATATCATATGAACATTGCAAATATTGGAGATAATTGTACACTCAAACGTCATGGAAATAATAATCAAGGATCGTGTTAATAGAGAGATGGAAAAAACGAAAGAACTAATATTAATCCAAATCAATCATAGATCACTTTTGCAAAAACAGAAAAGTAAATTGTAAAATTTGAATGATTAAAATCTATTCAAATATTAATAGAAGGAGGATATTTATTGATTCCTCCAATCAATCAAATATGAAAAACAAATAGAAAAGATAATCAATTAATTTAAGAACGTATATTAATTGATTTGAAAAATCTATCCAATATAGATATACATGGAAACAAATACCATTATGTTAAATTTGTGTTGAAATCAAATCAAGTAAATCCGAAAAGATTTCAACCTTATCTCTAAGGCAGTCTTCATCCTCATCCTTATATATATTAAGACGTTTGTTCATCTTTTCAATACAAGGCAATAAGAGAGTTCTCTATCAAAACATCTTCAATAAGATCTCAATTTTTATATCGATTTTAGGATGAGTGAAATTTATTTAGTAACTTATACTCTTCTCGTATTGTGCTCCCATTTGAAGTGAAGAAATAATTAAGGTTGTTGGATCCGAGGATGTAGACAGAGCCGAACCTTGTTATATCGGTGTGTTCTTTCTTTTCTGTCTTTTATCTATAATTTACGCCCTTTGATTTTCTTTTTATTCTCTTTGTTGGATTGGATTGTTGAGATTGTCCATATAACAGATTATTGGGTGTTCTGCTTTCACTGCTCAAAACTTTGATTTTGTGCTACATATTGGTATATGTTTTATTTGAAGACTATTTTAGCTATGTCTAATTCTATAAAGAATAACACTGGTAGAAGCTCTTCAAATTATGGTGATTTGATGGAAAGAGAGATTTTGACACATGGAAATGAAGATGGAAGCGGTGTTGAAGAAAGAGAAGACTTTTAAGGTTGTCTCGGATCCAGATAAACTGAAGAAATTAGCGCTTGAAGAGACCAAGGAAATGGAAGAGGAAGCTCTTACTACCATCCAACTTAGCATTTTTGTGAAGAACATGGAGAGTTTTCTCATGTGAAAACTACTAAGGAATTATGTGACGCTCTTCAGAAAAAGTTCTACGACAAATCTCTCACCAACCGCATCATCCTACAGCAACAACTTTACTCGTTCAAGATGAAGCCCGGAACCAATGTATTAGTTCAAGTGAATGCCATAAACACACTTGTTATGAATCTTCGAGCAGTTGAAGTAAAATTGAGGATGAAGCACAAGCTGTCATTTGCGTTCCTTGCCTGCGGAGTATAACACTTTTGTTAACTCTATGATCTGTGAGTGCCCTTCTATTTGCTTGGAGGATGTGAAGACAAATTTTCATAACGAGATGTTGAGGGGAAAGTAAGCAATATGAGCATGGAGAGTGATTCTGAAGGCCTTATTGTTCAAAGGGAAAGAAGTAAGAATAGACCCAAATATGGTGGAGACAGTGCCAAGTCAAGATCTCCTTCAAGGGGAGCTTCGAAGGGAGTTTGTCATTATTATAGAAGGCATGGACATTATATTACAAGTTGCCCCAAGTTGGAGAATAAAAATAAAACCGTTGCTCAAAAGGCTTTAGCTTCTACCATTACAACAAACATTCCCTATTACAACATCAAAAAATAGTTGTAATAGGGGATTTGCAACGGTTTTGCAAACGTTGTATTAGGCCAAGTTGTAATAGAGTCGACGTTTTTTACAACGTTTTTTTTATGTTGTAAAAAATGTTGTAAAAGTTACTATTACAACTATTTTTAGATGTTGTGAAACGTGATTTACAACTATTTTAAAATGCTGTAGAATACTTTTTACAACAATTTTTAACCATTGCGAAATATATACAACTTTTAAATAAAAGAGTAGACAAATATATAATTGCTTTTGTTAATTCAACAAATTTGAGCATAACACATAACATAGTGCATTCCTTAAAATAAGACACTTTCTAGCACAAATCAAAAACGATAAATCTATTGGATATATAACACTGGACATGGTCATAATACATGTGATACATAACATCAATTCTAAACATGTTTTTTCCTTTTCATTTTTACAAGTAGGTAGTAGGACAACAATGCAAAATCATGAATAATCAACATTTGTAATCACTCGAAGCTAAATCAAGCTTGATAAGTATCTTTCAATTCTACAAGTAGGTATCTTTGTTATTATCAATCAGCAATCCAACTCTCCTTTACCACATCTCGCACTTCTCAATCGCATTCATGCTTGTTTTCATTGTACATCCGAGCAGCTTCTGGGTTTGCACTTTATTGAATGCTGATAGTATAACAACATATAAGAAGAAAAACTGAGTTACAAGTATTAGTTTGAAGAAATATAAAAATCATTCAAGTTTTAGTGATTTCATAAGAATTTACCATATGTATGTGAGTACAGTTGTGACAATCCTGAAACTCGGCCTTCGAAAATCGGCACCCGTACTTCACTTGTACTCAAATGCCGTCGATTCAAACGCCGAATCTGGCGTGCCGGAGCTTATAACACCATTAAGTATAACAACACAGCGGAAGAAAGAATATATGATATCATATACAATTCCAATGAATACAATATCCAGAATGACATACAACAATGATATCAATAATATACAGCAATATCAGAGATAAATAATGATACAGTGCTACAGCGGAAATAAAAACAATGGAAAAGATCACTCCAAATGATCTACAAAGAGAATGACTCCAACAACTCCAATACCAGCTCGAGTCACCATCACGTTGCACCAAGATAAGCAACGTTAGTCGTCAGTGAACTCCAAACACTGAACTAGCTCCAGATAATCCACTAATCCTGACTATCTGAAAAGAAACCCAACTCTAGACTGCCCGTGTGGAAAATGGTGGGCACCCAGAGTAGGAAGGGAACAATAAACTCTGAGTCAGTCGTGGGACTGGTGTGAGCAACAAAAACAGTTTATCTTTAAAACAAACAACAAAAGGATTTTAAACATTGAAATCCGCAATGCTTTTGGAAAATGAAACTACCATAAGACCTCCCGCCACACACACAATGCAAACGCAGAATTGGAGGAGATTTCTTCTTATGATAGTCAAACATGCTTACTACGCAAACAAAACTCTTTTGATATTATTACTAGTGCATAGTGCAGAAACATTTCGAAAGTATAATATTAATCTTAGCCAGCATAGGCATTTCACACTATGCCTACTATAGCTACCAACTAAACAGTGGTGACCACCATAAGTAAATGGCAGGTTCTACAACTAAAACCGTACAGGGTTCGTATTGGAAATTGGATTTCCAACAAATGGTCAGGCTAAGGAACTTCCTACTGTCAATGGGATCGCCTCTGGATGGACGTCCCAAGAACTAACTAGCTCTCTGCCAACACAAGGTCGAGTTACCTCTGGGTATAGGTAACTACTTCACGACTATGCCATTCCCCGGTCCTTTGGGACCTTTATCCGAGCGCTCGGTAACCAACATCACACATAATAAATAAAGTGTGTCCACATGAGTAAGTATCTGGGCTCCATACCATGATACCACCCTTTTCCAGAAGGAAATGACATACCCTAAAGGGCGCGACCCTCATAACCTTGCCGCATCATTCCTGTTTCGACCATTTCCGGTCTGTGAGGTCCGACGGGGTCTCGTCCACTAAGCTACGCTTTTTCACAAACCCATGCTTTGATAACAAATGATAAATAAATGATCAACACACAGCAACACTCAGCATGCCACATTACCAAATTGGGAGTATATCGCTGATAACCTTCAACTACATAACCTCTGAGCTCGTACATCTTAGAGAAGGGTGTTAAGCTAAGAGAATAAATTCTCCGCCACCAACAGAAATGTATTTGAAAGAAATCAGCTTTATATCTCAAAATGTAATGTCAGACATGTAACCATACAAGTCTGTTCCGGGTTCGAACAGAACCGAAGGTACTTCCAAAGAAGCCCTTGCAATCCGGGTATTCACAATCCCGATCGGATTTCCCATCACTTAGGGAATCTCTATACCAGGAGCTACCCAGTGCAGAGACAATCGATAGGTTATCCTATCGTTTTCGCAAATACCCGGTCTTCAACATCGGTCTTCAAATGCTATCCATATAGGACGTATCACTTATTCAGAATGGGTTATGTGACACAAAGGTCCTCTCCCGGCTAAACCGAATAATGAGCGTAATATTTAAAAACATATGGATAATGGGATTTCAATTAAGTCACAACTTATTATCCAAAACTTTTCTTTTCCAAATGGTTTAACAAATTACCATTTTCAAATCTTTAAACAAAAAGATTCATTTTAACAACCTTCAACGGTTTAAACAATTTCCACACTTTAATCTTTTAAATCAAAGATTTAATTCACAAAGTTCACCCAGTTGCACAAAGATTCATTCACAGATTTTCCAAATCAATTTCCATTTCAATTTGATTAACTCGTTAAATCTTTAAATCAAAGATTTAACTCATAGCTTTCAAAACAATTTCATTTCGAATGGTTTAAACAAATCACCATTTTAAACCTGTTAAAAATAAACAGATTCAATTCATAGCTTTCAAAAAGAATTCACTCATAATTGGGAAAACCATTTTTCAATTCAAACTTGAAATTCCTTTAACTTAAATTGGAATTTCATTTCTTATATGAAAGCTTTTATCATTTGGAAACAACAGTTTTCATTTCGGAAAATCTGATTCATTTATACGAGTTAAAGTCTTTGGGTTAGATTCAAATTCTCAAACCAATATTTTAAAATGGTTCAAATTCATATAACATCTTTAACCATAATTTCCAATTATGGAATTCAATTCCAACTCTTGAATTCAAATTCAAATTAAATTATTTAAATTGGAAATTTTACTAAGTTATTCAAAATAACTTTTCTCTTAAAAAACTCCTTTTTAAAAGCTTTAACATTTAACCCAAATCCATTTCCAAAATCAATTGAAATAAAATTTTCAATTTCAAAAATATTAAATTTAAATCATCTGTGACTTAACCGATTTCCTCGTGAAATCCATAATTGTGTGTGTATGGTGTAGTCCAGGGGTTCAACACAGTAGTGCAACATCAATGAATCATCACAGATCAAAATACAGAAATATAGTTGATAAGCGATATAAACTATAACGCTTATCTTTTATTCACAGATCACAGATCACAGGTATATAAATATTACAGATGATAAATTACATTCATCCCAGATAAATAAACTACTTTACAGATCACAACATAAATCAGGATGTATCACAAAGCATCACATATCAGGGATATCAAACAATTCAAAGCATTCCATACAATTCAAACATCCATAAGTAAGGTCAATTAAATCATCTGATTAATTTAAATCAGATTAATTACTTATGAAAAAAATACTAATCCTGGTTAATTAATATTAATCTGTTTACAAACCCTTTTGATTAATTATTCTTTAATCATTTATTAGTTAACCTTAAATTATTAATTAATCATCTTTAATTAATAAATCAATTAACCTTTAATCATTTAATAATTAACCTTTAATTATTAAATTATCCCTTAATTAATTATCATTAATTAATTACATTAATTTATTAAGCCTTAATTAATTACCATTTAATTAATTATTCTTATTAATTTGATTAACCTTTAAGTTAATTACCATTAAATTTATTATTCTTAATTAATCACTTGATTAATCAGCTTTAATCATTAATTAATTACTTTTAATTAAGTAATCACATTTAAACAATTAATTACCTTTAATCAATCAATTAACCTTTTATTATTAAATAATCAACAATCTTTAATTACGCAAGATTTAAAACTAAATCATTACTTGATTGTCCATTTAACCACATCAACTAATTACATTTGAAAAACTATCAGAAATTTAATTTAAAATCTATTTCAAAACCACATCAAATTATTTTCAAATCATATTTGAAATTAAAATTCAAGTTTGAAACTTGTTTTAGAAAACTTATTAAAAATTTACTTTTAAAACTTGAATTGTTTTAATTTTTTTATTTTTTACTTTAAAATGAATTCCTTTAAAAATATAATTTTAAAATATCTTGAACTTAATTAATTTAGAATATTTTCATTCTAAAACCTTTAATTACATATTTCCACTTAACCACAATAAGTAATTTAAAAAGAATAGTTTTAAAAATCAAGTTAACGTAAACTGTCAAAGTTTTTAAAACTGGGAATTATGAAACCTGAGCCAACTACTAAACATTGCCGAGTATTCACCCGAGCACCCTCCTCCTTCTTCCTTTCTCCCTTAAACATGGTTCTGGGTTTCGAATTTAAAAACTCTGCTATACAGGTAAACACTAGCGTACGAACCCAAAGAAAACTTAAGTCATCACAAAACTTTCCCGAGACTTTCCACCATTTGCTTCGAGTCGTCACGAAACACCCAGACCCATGCATACACCACTGACACACGTTCACGTGCACACCTGAACGCCGAAGCTCCGACCAACTTCACCGATGTCGAAAGGTCACCGATCATCTCCAGAGTTGCCACGAACACTCAGATCCATCAATACGCTTCAGAATCGAAAAAGAGCCACCCATCATCCTACTGAAACCCAACATCGATGACGAAAACACCTCGCCACGCCAATCTAGTCCATCAGAACCCCTAAAATTCTGTCCATCCCTTCGTCAACATCTCCCTACCCCCTCTCAAGAACATGTAACACTCGAACGCTCAGAAAGGATGAACGAAACGAAAAGCTCAGCCCCACTAAAATTAGGTTTAAAATTTTCAAAACCCTACCGCCGCTTCCAAGATGATCGATAACATCTCCGAGCATTTTTTCCAGCAACGCCGTAGACTTCTCCACCTCCATGCGAAACCCCGTCTCCCAAAATTTCTCCAGCCATCTGAAATCGATCTAAATCCAATTTTCGATCATCGCGAAATAAACCACCCATTCAAAAATCATCAAACTTGTCTCAAAAATCCTATTTTTATGTAATGATTCCAGATATATATTCGAAGTAGCAATTCATTACATTCAAATTTTTCCCAAAATTTGAAATTCCTCTGTAAAAACCAATTTTTTCCAACTGTGTATACTTATACTTCATAAAACCATTTTTAAATTATAGTTCATACATAAACACAACTATTTTGTTTTAAAACCAAAGCCTAATACTAATTAGAAAATAAGAAATTGAATTCTTTTGTTTGATACTACTCTGTAGGCTAAACCAAAGAAAAAGTTGAGAACTTCAGCACTGTCAAAGCCTAAAGATGTATACATAAAGTTGAAACAAGGAAACACCCAAGCATAAATAATAAACATGAATCATTCACAGATGAATATTCAATAGGTTCATACTTTAAGTTGTAAAAACGAATGTTACTCACTGTGGTTTCCAGAAAAAAAAGAAGAACAGAGTGCTTTTATGCTTGAAACAGGCTTTTGAAAAAGTGGCAGTTGAAATCCTTTTTTCTTGATCCTTTGATTGATCTGGTTTGTCTTGAATGGTATTGTTGTTTATATTGAATTAAATTACTTCACATGCTACTCAGTTTTTTTTCTTTTTAATGATCAAACTGAGGAAAAGAAGCTCCCAAGATGATATGTATAAAGTTGAGTTTGCAGGTGATATAATTTGTTATGTAGTGGAAATCCTTTGTTTATACTTTGGCCAGAGATTTTTATCTCAAATTGGAGGCTGATAGATATATTTGTATGTGCATTAAATGCTTAAGTCTTTTGTGTCTTCATATGTTTGAATACTTGAACATATTTGTCTATGTTTACTTGTTTGTCTCGGCTGAGATGATAGGGTAAGTACATAGATTTTTATTTTATTTTCTATGTATGTGTTCATACTTATCTTCATTTGTTTGTTTTTTGACTTGTCTTTTATAATATTACTTTATAATATAAGTTTCTATTTTAATTTTGTTGTTAGATTTTATCAAATGTTTACTTTGTATTATTACTTTATAATGTAAATGAACTTCTATTTTATTTTGTTTTTCTTTTATTATTTTTGTTTGTTTTACTACTTGGTATTATTTTGCATTGATTTATTAGATTTATATATTTACTTTATATTGAATAAAACTATATATATATATATATATTTGTTTATTTTTAAACCATTCATTTTCTTTAAATTCAAATCAAATATAAAATTTCAAATTTACTCATATATGCTCAAATACGTATATATATTCACATATATACAATATTTACAATTTTTTTTTAAATTCAAATGATTTATCCAAAATTTATTTGAATTCGGGGAAACTCGCATCCATTTATCCGTTAATTTAACAATTTTAATTCAAGAATTTATTTAATTATCAATTCAAATGTAATTAAAATCCGGGGTCGTTACAGACTTCCCCCTTAAAAGAATTTCGTCCTCGAAATTTGCCAAGGAGACACAAAGATAGATGAAGAATGTTTCATCAAATTAAACTGAATATCTATTCTGCATTTGGTTTACCAAATCAGAATATCAAAAACGAATCTGTTTTAACACTTCACAAGATATTCGGGTTATCCAGATCTACGAAGTACACAATGGCATCGGTTAGTTCAAAGGGATAACTAACCATTCGTAGAATATATCCGGACCCAAAGAATAGATAGAGATATAGATACTATTTCAAAACTTTTAAATTTAGAAACTAAAGTATACCTATCAACCATAGCAACAAAGCAAACAATACATCCAAACAAACAATTCTGGTCTATCCGGAGTTTATGTCCCATATTAATATATCGAATCTTTTCCTGGAACTACCAGGAACTATCGAAGAATTGAGAAAAGATGACGAATCAAAGAGATTGATAGAGAAAGATTATTTCCTTGTTGTTACAGGGTATTGACCATTTATAGTCGTATTCCCCTGTCCTCTATCTCATCCTCTTCTTGCACTCATACTCACTATCAGTGGATAGTAAGAGAATTTACTGAGGCAGACGGACGGATATCTGAGAATTACTCATTCTAGGGTATACTTCACCCTATCTCTAATGAGCTACTTAATGTGTTATACTCTTGAGCTAAAGTTTTACCCTCAGCTCTGATACCAAATGTGACAATACTGAAACTCGGCCTTCGAAAATCAGCACCCGTACTTCACTTGTACTCAAATGTCGTAGATTCAAACGCCGAATCTGGCTTGCCGGAGCTTATAACACCATTAAGTATAACAACACAGCGGAAGAAAGAATATATGATATCATATACAATTCCAATGAATACAATATCCAGAATGACATACAACAATGATATCAATAATATACAGCAATATCAGAGATAAATAATGATACAGTGCTACAGCGGAAATAAAAACAATGGAAAAGATCACTCCAAATGATCTACAAAGAGAATGACTCCAACAACTCCAATATCAGCTCGAGCCACCATCACGTTGCACCAAGATAAGCAACGTCAGTCGTCAGTGAACTCCAAACACTGAACTAGCTCCAGATAATCCACTAATCCTGACTATCTGAAAAGAAACCCAACTCTAGACTGCCCGTGTGGAAAATGGTGGGCACCCAGAGTTTAGGAAAAGAACAATAAACTCCGAGTCAGTCGTGGGACTGGTGTGAGCAACAAAAACAGTTTATCTTTAAAACAAACAACAAAAGGATTTTAAACATTGAAATCCACAATGCTTTTGGAAAATGAAACTACCATAAGACCTCCCGCCACACACACAATGCAGACGCAGAATTGGAGGAGATTTCTTCTTATGATAGTCAAACATGCTTACTACGCAAACAAAACTCTTTTGATATTATTACTAGTGCATAGTGCAGAAACATTTCGAAAGTATAATATTAATCTTAGCCAGCATAGGCATTTCACACTATGCCTACTATAGCTACCATCTAAACAGTGGTGACCACCATAAGTAAATGGCAGGTTCTACAACTAAAACCGTACAGGGTTCGTATTATAAATTGGATTTCCAACAAATGGTCAGGCTAAGGAACTTTCTACTGTCAATGGGATCGCCTCTGGATGGACGTCCCGAGAACTAACTAGCTCTCTGCCAACACAAGGTCGAGTTACCTCTGGGTATAGGTAACTACTTCACGACTATGCCATTCCCCGGTCCTTTGGGACCTTTATCCGAGCGCTCGGTAACCAACATCACACATAATAAATAAAGTGTGTCCACTTGAGTAAGTATCTGGGCTCCATACCATGATACCACCCTTTTCCAGAAGGAAATGACATACCCTAAAGGGTGCGACCCTCATAACCTTGCCGCATCATTCCTGTTTCGACCATTTCCGGTCTGTGAGGTCCGACGAGGTCTCGTCCACAAAGCTACGCTTTTTCACAAAGCCATGCTTTGATAACAAATGATCAATAAATGATCAACACACAGCAACACTCAGCATGCCACATTACCAAATTGGGAGTATATCGCTGATAACCTTCAACTACATAACCTATGAGCTCATACGTCTCAGAGAAGGGTGTTAAGCTAAGAGAATAAATTCTCCGCCACTAACAGAAATGTATTTGAAAGAAATCAGCTTTATATCTCAAAATGTAATGTCAGACATGTAACCATACAAGTCTGTTCCGGGTTCGAACAACCGAAGGTACTTCCAAAGAAGCCCTTGCAATCCGGGTATTCACAATCCCGATCGGATTTCCCATCACTTAGGGAATCTCTATACCAGGAGCTACCCAGTGCAGAGACAATCGATAGGTTATCCTATCGTTTTCGCAAATACTCGGTCTTCAACATCGGTCTTCAAATGCTATCCATATAGGACGTATCACTTATTCAGAATGGGTTATGTGACACAAAGGTCCTCTCCCGGCTAAACCGAATAATGAGCGTAATATTTAAAAACATATGGATAATGGGATTTCAATTAAGTCACAACTTATTATCCAAAACTTTTCTTTTCCAAATGGTTTAACAAATTACCATTTTCAAATCTTTAAACAAAAAGATTCATTTTAACAACCTTCAACGGTTTAAACAATTTCCACACTTTAATCTTTTAAATCAAAGATTTAATTCACAAAGTTCACCCAGTTTCACAAAGATTCATTCACAGATTTTCCAAATCAATTTCCATTTCAATTTGATTAACTCGTTAAATCTTTAAATCAAAGATTTAACTCATAGCTTTCAAAACAATTTCATTTCGAATGGTTTAAACAAATCACCATTTTAAACCTGTTAAAAATAAACAGATTCAATTCATAGCTTTCAAAAAGAATTCACTCATAATTGGGAAAACCATTTTTCAATTCAAACTTGAAATTCCTTTAACTTAAATTGGAATTTCATTTCTTATATGAAAGCTTTTATCATTTGGAAACAACAGTTTTCATTTCGGAAAATCTGATTCATTTATACGAGTTAAAGTCTTTGGGTTAGATTCAAATTCTCAAACCAATATTTTAAAATGGTTCAAATTCATATAACATCTTTAACCATAATTTCCAATTATGGAATTCAATTCCAACTCTTGAATTCAAATTCAAATTGAATTATTTAAATTGGAAATTTTACTAAGTTATTCAAAATAACTTTTCTCTTAAAATCTCCTTTTTAAAAGCTTTAACATTTAACCCAAATCCATTTCCAAAATCAATTGAAATAAAAATTTCAATTTCAAAAATATTAAATTTAAATCATCTGTGACTTAACCGATTTCCTCGTGAAATCCATAATTGTGTGTGTATGGTGTAGTCCAGGGGTTCAACACAGTAGTGCAACATCAATGAATCATCACAGATCAAAATACAGAAATATAGTTGATAAGCGATATAAACTATAACGCTTATCTTTTATTCACAGATCACAGATCACAGGTATATAAATATTATAGATGATAAATTACATTCATCCCAGATAAATAAACTACTTTACAGATCACAACATAAATCAGGATGTATCACAAAGCATCACATATCAGGGATATCAAACAATTCAAAGCATTCCATACAATTCAAACATCCATAAGTAAGGTCAATTAAATCATCTGATTAATTTAAATCAGATTAATTACTTATGAAAAAAAATACTAATCCTGGTTAATTAATATTAATCTAATTACAAACCCTTTTGATTAATTATTCTTTAATCATTTATTAGTTAACCTTAAATTATTAATTAATCATCTTTAATTAAAAAATCAATTAACCTTTAATCATTTAATAATTAACCTTTAATTATTAAATTATCCCTTAATTAATTATCATTAATTAATTACATTAATTTATTAAGCCTTAATTAATTACCATTTAATTAATTATTCTTATTAATTTGATTAACCTTTAAGTTAATTACCATTAAATTTATTATTCTTAATTAATCACTTGATTAATCAGCTTTAATCATTAATTAATTACTTTTAATTAAGTAATCACATTTAAACAATTAATTACCTTTAATCAATCAATTAACCTTTTATTATTAAATAATCAACAATCTTTAATTACGCAAGATTTAAAACTAAATCATTACTTGATTGTCCATTTAACCACATCAATTAATTACATTTGAAAAACTATCAGAAATTTAATTTAAAATCTATTTCAAAACCACATTAAATTATTTTCAAATCATATTTGAAATTAAAATTCAAGTTTGAAACTTGTTTTAGAAAACTTATTAAAAATTTACTTTTAAAACTTGAATTGTTTTATTTTTTTATTTTTTACTTTAAAATGAATTCCTTTAAAAATATAATTTTAAAATATCTTGAACTTAATTAATTTAGAATATTTTCATTCTAAAACCTTTAATTACATATTTCCACTTAACCACAATAAGTAATTTAAAAAGAATAGTTTTAAAAATCAAGTTAACTTAAACTGTCAAAGTTTTTAAAACTGGGAATTATGAAACCCGAGCCAACTACT
This sequence comes from Allium fistulosum, assembly GCA_030737815.1. Taxonomy (NCBI): domain Eukaryota; kingdom Viridiplantae; phylum Streptophyta; class Magnoliopsida; order Asparagales; family Amaryllidaceae; genus Allium; species Allium fistulosum. The sequence goes on along the minus strand of CM060908.1, from coordinate 74,027,167 downwards.
AAACATTGCCGAGTATTCACCCGAGCACCCTCCTCCTTCTTCCTTTCTCTCTTAAACATGGTTCTGGGTTTTGAATTTAAAAACTCTGCTATACAGGTAAACACTAGCGTACGAACCCAAAGAAAACTTAAGTCATCATAAAACTTTCCAGAGACTTTCCACCATTTGCTTCGAGTCGTCACGAAACACCCAGACCCACGCATACACCACTGACACACGTTCACGTGCACACCTGAACGCCGAAGCTCCGACCAACTTCGTCGATGTCGAAAGGTCACCGATCATCTCCAGAGTTGCCACGAACACTCAGATCCATCAATACGCTTCAGAATCGAAAAAGAGCCACCCAGCATCCTACTGAAACCCAACATCGATGACGAAAACACCTCGCCACGCCGATCTAGTCCATCAGAACCCCTGAAATTATGTCCATCCCTTCGTCAACATCTCCCCTACCCCCTCTCAAGGTCACGTAACACTCGAATGCTCTGAAAGGATGAACGAAACGAAAAGCTCAGCCCCACTAAAATTAGGTTTAAAATTTTCAAAACCCCGCCGCCGCTTCCACGATGATCGATAACATCTCCGAGCATTTTTTCCAGCAACGCCGTAGACTTCTCCACCTCCATGCGAAACCCCGTCTCCCAAAATTTCTCCAGCCATCTGAAATCGATCGAAATCCAATTTTTGATCATCACGAAACTGCTCTTAAACCACCCATTCAAAAATCATCAAACTTGTCTCAAAAATCCTATTTTTATGTAATGATTCTAGATATATATTCGAAGTAGCAATTCATTACATTCAAATTTTTCCCAAAATTTGAAATTCCTCTGTAAAAACCAATTTTTTCCAACTGTGTATACTTATACTTCATAAAACCATTTTTAAATTATAGTTCATACATAAACACAACTATTTTGTTTTGAAACCAAAGCCTAATACTAATTAGAAAATAAGAAATTGAATTCTTTTGTTTGATACTACTCTGTAGGCTAAACCAAAGAAAAAGTTGAGAACTTCAACACTGTCAAAGCCTAAAGATGTATACATAAAGTTGAAACAAGGAAATACCCAAGCATACATAATAAACATGAATCATTCACAGATGAATATTCAATAAGTTCATACTTTAAGTTGTAAAAAGGAATGTTACTCACTGTGGTTTCTAGAAAAAAAGAAGAACATAGTGCTTTTATGCTTGAAACAGGCTTTTGAAAAAGTGGCAGTTGAAATCCTTTTTTCTTGATCCTTTGATTGATCTGGTTTGTCTTGAATGGTATTGTTGTTTATATTGAATTAAATTACTTCAGATGCTACTCAGTTTTTTTTCTTTTTAATGATCGAACTAAGGAAAAGAAGCTCCCAAGATGATAGGTATAAAGTTGAGTTTGCAGGTGATATAATTTGTTATGTACTGGAAATCCTTTGTTTATACTTTGGCCAGAGATTTTTATCTCAAATTGGAGGCTGATAGATATATTTGTACGTGCATTAAATGCTTAAGTCCTTTGTGTCTTCATATGTTTGAATACTTGAACATATTTGTCTATGTTTACTTGTTTGTCTCGGCTGAGATGATAGGGTAAGTACATAGATTTTTATTTTATTTTCTATGTATGTGTTCATACTTATCTTCATTTGTTTGTTTTTTGACTTGTCTTTTATAATATTACTTTATAATATAAGTTTCTATTTTAATTTTGTTGTTAGATTTTATCAAATGTTTACTTTGTATTATTACTTTATAATGTAAATGAACTTCTATTTTATTTTGTTTTTCTTTTATTATTTTTGTTTGTTTTACTACTTGGTATTATTTTGCATTGATTTATTAGATTTATATATTTACTTTATATAGAATATATATATATATATATATATTTATTTATTTATTTTTAAACCATTCATTTTCTTTAAATTCAAATCAAATATAAAATTTCAAATTTACTCATATATGCTCAAATACGTATATATATTCACATATATACAATATTTACAATATTTTTTAAATTCAAATGATTTATCCAAAATTTATTTGAATTCGGGGAAACTCGCATCCATTTATCCATTAATTTAACAATTTTAATTCAAAAATTTATTTAATTATCAATTCAAATGTAATGAAAATCCGGGATCGTTACAACAGTTGCAGCATCATAAATTGGATATATCTCCAAGCATATGCTTCCATCTGCATATACTACTTATGCAAAACATATACAAGTAATATAACATTCAGATAGAAAAAAACTATTTTGGTGGAACATTCTTGAGATGAACTTGATAGTTGGTGTCTTATTAGGATTGCCTTCAAGGAACTGTAAGGCTAGTTTAAATGTACCTAATCTGCAACATCAAAAAAGTTATCAGATTCACATATTAAATTTGAAGTAAAGCTTGCTTATATGAACTATTATTCGGGTTGTCAATTTACTTTAGGAGTTCTACTCTTGACTTGGAATTTATAAACTCAGAAGATTGCTTATATGTCAAATATGAACCAGGAGGAGATATACCTGTTGAACTAAGCTGTTTTGTTTTCGTTGCTGGTAAGAAATTATTAAAGGGAAAGGAGAAGTAGAAAAACAAAATGCATGCTACCTAATTACTATTTTCTTAGAATCATCAATCATGAAATAAATTTACAATACAGAGATACTTGCCTACCTTGGAATGACCATGGTGGCCCAAGTGAATAATCAGATGATTCTGCTATAGTAACTTCCTTGTATTTTTGACCCGTAAAAGCATCATACGCTTAAAAGAATCTAATAGCTGTAAAATAATACAAACCATCATCTGAACTTAATTTTAATTCTTAACCATTCAATATAACCTCAACTATAATGCAAATATATATGAAGAATTCAGGTAACGATTCATACATTTATAATTGTGCAAATTAGGGAGGCATCCCTATCATACTTTCATATTGTAAAGCGGGTCCTTGTCAAAGTTTCATTGTAAAGCGGGTCCCTGTTTTCTGGAAACGAAGAAAAATTATTGTTGAAATGTCAGCAACTTTTATAAATAAGTGTTGATATTTCAGCAACTATCTGTGTCAAAGTTTTATTGTAAAAACAAAGAAAAATTATTGCTGAAATGTCAGCAACTTTTATAAATAAATGCTGATATTTCAGCAACTTTCATAAACTGTGTTCACAGTGTACATAAATGTTGCTGAAATATCAGCAACTTTTATAAATAAGTGTTGATATTTCAGCAACTTTCATACACTATGTTCACAGTGTACAGAAATGTTGCGGAAATGTCAGCAACTTTTATGAAATGTTGCATCATGCTCTGCAATAATCGTGAATAAAAAACAGGGACCTAATTTACACTGAAATTTAGTGAAGGACTTTTCGTGAATTTTGAAACTTAATAAGGACCTGTGCCAAAAGTACCCTTTATAATTTATCAAAATACCATAAGGCCACTAAAAGTACAAAACATATGGATCTAAATTTAAAATGTTAAAATCACTCTTGGATGCATAGTCAAACCCTGATTATAATCTCAACAAGTTAGAGCCCTGCACTTTAATAGGCAGTTTAATTGTTACATTACCTGACTATTATTGAATAACTTCTAAGGAAGCCATTGAACGCATATCGAGCAATAATTCTGTCTTCTAAAGGAGAGGATGAGCCAAAGAGGGAACATGTGTACGGATTGGAGACTGCAACTAATTAAACTTCACGAAATAATTGAAATAATAACCATGCTTAGATTTGGAACTGTTTAACGGTACAAACAGTGATGTAGATCTAGAATCAGATCTGTTAGTTGGCTTCGAAACAACCGTAGACGAAGGATTCAATAACCAAAGAGCATAGACAAACTGTTTGTGATCGCATCTTCCATAATGAAAACAACTAAATGGGTCTCAAGTAGATGTGTGATGATTAGCAGTGCTAGAACAAAAACAAAAGGGGCTGCGACTTCATTACCGAATGCAATGATCATGGAACAAAAAATTTGGCTTGGGATTTTAGTTGTGAAGAATTCGTCCAATGTCACAATATAGAGATGAATTTGTTAAGAAGATGATTAATGATGTTCGATATTGGAAGAATGATAAAGAGAGGAAACAAATGTAGCCACTCTGCTTTTGCTTCAGAAATCTCATCCCAAGTACTATAAAGATGAAATCATCAAAGGTTTTGGCATTGTAATGAATAGTTTAAAACAACCTTTTTTTAAAGAAAATAAAAAAATCGAACATGAAAGGTTTAATATCCTAGTTAATTACCGACCTAAAAATTAACTGAATTTGGATCCCAAGATTTGTACTGGCAAAATCATCAAAGTTTTGGGCACTGTAAATAAATAGTCAAGATAAAACAAAAACATTTTTATTGAGAAATCAAACCTGAAATGCAGACAGCGCTAGCAGGGGATACTACATCAACGCAGAAACCTTCTTCCCCATGCCGAAGAACCCATAAACCCAAAAAAAACTAAAAAAAGCTTCAATCAGAGATGGTGAACGCATACCGGATACATTAGGATCCTGAAATGTGGGCGGATCCGGAGGTTTATGGAGAAGGGGCTGCACGATGTGGGGAAGATGCTGATATTCAGGATCGGGAGGATGAGGTGTCCAGGGGAGGCACTGGCGAAGAGAATGGTGGGGTCGATGGCGTAGTGCTTCGATTGGGAGATGGGTTGGGGGCGAGGTGATCGGGATGGAGGAGAGCGTCGCCATTACTATAGGAAGGAGGGACATACGATAATGTTTTTGATTTGAGAAGAAGAGGTGTAGGGAAAAGAATACCGATGAAAAATGGAATGAGGTGCTAAAAATTTGGGTTTGTAGCCAAAATAAAACTTGTGCCAAAATTGAGAGTTACAAAATAAATTTTGCATTTTGTTATAAGTTTTATGAATAAATTTAAATTTATTTAGAAAATTGCAAAATTGACAAAATACTAAATAATAAATATAATTATTGAATATTAAATATTAAATACATAATAATAAATATTATTCTTTTAATTATTAAATATTACTTTATTAAGTTATAGATTATTTAATATTTTTCAATAGTAATTATTAATTACTAAAAAATAAACATTAAATATTATTTCTTATTTATTATTTAATGATTATTAATTATTACTTCTTAATTATAATTGACAATTAATTATTAAATGTTAATTATTATGTACATATTATTGATTATTAATCATCAGTAGTAAATATTAATTATTATATATCTAATATTGATTATTTAAATTATTTATTAACCATCAATTATTGATTATTATTTATTAATTATTGAATAATAAGTATTAATAAATATTAATTAGTTATTATTTATTAAATTCTAATTGTAATTGAATATTGATTATTAATATTAATTATTCAATAGTAATTATTTAATATTAATTATATTTATTAATTATTAAATGTAACTAATAAATATTAACTATAATTTACTAATTATTAACAACTAATTATAATAAATTATTAAATATAAAAAATAATTATTGAATATAAATCATAATTAGTAATTATAAATTATTCATTAATAATCATTGGTTATAAATTATAAATAATTATATATTAAAGTGTTTATTTATAAATTAGTAATTATAAACTATCATTTATAAATTATTTAAGTAAACATTAAATATTTTTTATTGATTATACATTATTAATTATTATAATGTTTTAAGCAATACTAAACATATTCAAAAATTTAACATAAACCTATGTGTAAAACCTTTTAAAAAATGTTGTATTTAAAATATCTAGGTGGAAAGAACAACGTTTTTACAACATTTTAAAACCGTTATTAAAAGGGTACTATTATATAGTTTTCAAAAACTGTTGTAAAAAATAGTTTTTTACAATGTTTTTTGAAAAAAAAGTTATAAAAAGTCAGGTCTACAACGTTTTCTGAAAAAACCTTGTAAAATTTATGTTTTTTACAACGTATTAGCAGAAAACGTTGTAAAAGGGATTTTTAACAACGTTTTTAGGACAAAAGTTGAAATAAGCTGTATTTGTTGTAGTGTACAGCAAAGACATCATATTCAATGAGCTATCCTAGCATTTTTACATCTTTTGGCTGTTATATAAAGAGTACTATTTGGATTATTGACTCTGGAGCATCTTATTATATGACTCCTAATAGACACTCTTTTTCCACTTATCGTCAGTTTAATGGATGAGAGGTTCTCATGGGAAATAATGCTACTCGTTGCATGATTCGTATTGGAACGATGAATACTAGGATGTTTGATGGTGTTGTTCGTACTTTGTGTGATATCAGGCATGTGCCTGATTTGAGGCATAGTTTGATCTTCGTTAGGGCATTGTGCAATCTTGCTTGAAGTGTGTAATAGAAAATGATTCATTGAAAATTGCAAATGGTTCATTGATGGTGATGAAAGGGGTAAAAGTTGGAAATCTATATTTGTTGAAGGGAACCATTGTTATTATGGAGTCTTCTTCGGTTGTTGATTCTGTTGATTTCAACCCTTCAGTTGTTGATTCTGTTGATTCTGATTCTACCGGATTATGACATTTTCGTATGGGACACATTGAAGAGCGAAGTTTGGAGGTGTTGAGAAAGCAAGGTTTGATTGATGGCATTCATCATTCAAAACTTGGTTTTTGTGAGGGATGCGTACTTGGAAAGCAGACGAAAGTTTTTTTGGCATTGCAGAGCCTAAGTCCAAAGATGTTTTGGAGTATGTTCACACTGATGTTTAGAGCCCAACATAATGCCTATCCATTGGAGGAGCCAAGTATTTTGTCTCATTTGTTAATGGTTTTTCTAGAAATGTATGGCTTTACTTTATGAAGTCAAAGGGCGAAACTTTGATAATTTTCACAGTTTGAAATCTCTTGTTAAGAAGCAATCTGGAAAGAAAGTGAAGGTTCTTCAATCAGATAATAGTGGTGAATTCACGTCTCAAAAATTCACCAAATTTTGTGAGTCCGAGGGAATAAAAAGGCTCCACACCAAACCAGGTGACCCTTAGTCAAATGGGGTTGCGGACTGAATGAATTGGACATTGTTAGAAAGCTCACTGTTTGCGTCTAACTACTAGATTAAAGAAGAGATTTTGGGTAGAAGCATTATCTATGGCGGTTTTCCTCATCAACCATAACCTTCTACCACCATAGATATGAAGATTTTTGAAGAAGTATGGAACGAAGAGCCTGTTTTATATTCCTTTCTCAATTGTTTGATTGTCCAGCTTATGTGCATGAGAGCAAAGAGAAGTTGGATCCAAGATCGCGCTGGTGTATTTTTCTTGACTATAGGAGAGGAGTTAAGGGTTATAAGTTGTAGTGTCCTACTGTTGGAACTAGGTCAACCCGCAAAGGAAGTTATGAGAGAATTTCAAAAAAAAATACCCTATAAGATTTTTGTTGGACCTATGAAGTCTAATTTATTTAGACCATTTCTAAATTTATTTTAAATAAAATCATATATTTAATTTAAATTTCTAAATTATTGATAAAAAGTTATTTAATTTATTTCCAATTTATATATAAATATACATATGTGTGTGCATGTATAATATGATATTCCGTGCATGGTATAACATGCTCGTATATAGATGTTAGGATTTTCATTGTAATGGACATGTTAGCTCATCATATATGTATTGTATGTTGTCCAAATATGTGTATATATTTATACTTATTATATATAGAACCAAAGTGTGTATATAAATGTTTATATGTATATTATGAGGAATTTTTTTATATATATATATAATTAAATTATTATAGTGTTAAATATTAAATAAACATACATATATATACAAAATATAAGTTTAATATTAATTTTTTTAATATATATATGTATGTATGTATGTATTAAGGTAACATAATTTCTATATATATAATAATATGTGTATACATATAAATATAAATATTACAATTAATGTAAATATGGGTTAAAATAGTTTATATAAATATATATAAATTTAAAATAAATTTAAACTATATTTTTTGCATTCCAGATCGAATACACAACAAATTTAAATTTAATTATAATTTTATTATATTAATATATATATAAATATATATTATGAATTAATTAGTTAAATAATAATAAATAAATGATAGAAAATATTTCACTAATAGATATTTCAAATTTTAAAATTTAAAAAATCAAGAATGATGTTTTATAGCTTAGAAAAAATTCCAAATTTTTCTAAGTCAAAATTTTATTTTTTATCGATTAAATACTTTTGGTCGAATTTAAAAATGATTTTCTAAAAATATAAAAATTGAATTAAAAAATCTTATTTTTTGTCTGGGATCTTATATAATTATAATTTAATTTTAGAAAATTTAAAATTGAATTTTCGAAACAAAATTTATTTTATATTAATTTTTTAATTCGTATAATGATTAAATAATAACAAAAAAATATTACATAATTACCAAAAAATTATTTTCGGTCATTAAAAATCATAAACAATTGAAAAATATTAATTCAGATATTTATGTGAAATAATTATATAGTGTAATACAAATTAAATAAATTAATTTACTCAATTAATAAATAAAATATAATGATTTTAGCTACGTGTATTAGATCCTCAACTAAAAAAATTATATTTTTATTTTAGTTTATAAATATATACACATAACCAATCAATATGTGACAACATCAATACCTATAGGAATCTCACCTAACTAACAATACAATAATTACAACATATATATGTATGAACAATATACACTTATACAGAGGTTAAGTATCATATACATACATATATATATATATATATATATGTATATATATCTTTGTGTGTGTAACTGAACACTTACCTAAAACTAATTCTCTTAAGTCCACCTTATAATGATGAGTTCTCCTCTTTCGAAAATTCTCAATTTTACAAATTGCTAGTCCTAAATCGCATATCCTTTTTTTATCAAAATATCTGTTAATTTGAATTGAAATGATTTGAGTTTTTTTGGAGGTTTTGGAAGGTGTAATTCGGCCAAGATGAAGGAGATAGATGGCGGCAAAAAGCACTTCTAACGTTGGGGTTAAGGTTCCTTTTATAATGGTTGAATCAGAGAGAAAAGTGGATCATATCACATAACTTTTCTCACTATATCTCTATCATCTATCATAAACCATTTAACACTGTTTTGGCTGCCCCTTATATCTATATTTGCTGCCGAAATTTTGCCACCAACTTCATGGGCTATTAGCCCAATTAAGCCCAAGTAAATATATTTGATTATATCCAATTTAATTCCTTATCGCTATCTCATATCGATCGATGTATTTATAACCATTCTAAATATATATATAGCAATATTTATTTCTTAAGTCAAATTCAAATTATATAATTAATATTTCATAAATATTCATTAATTTAATTAATTTATAATAATTATAAACTAATTAAATCGTATGGTCTAAAGAGAATTCATTATTTTGGTTGTGTGGCTCGTGGGTGTAAATTCGGTCAGCGTTAACATCGAATTACCGAATGTTAACGTTTACACGTCACTTAGCAGGTGGTGTGATATTTTGGTCAAATTTATCGCTTATTTTGTTTCGGTAAAATTCAATTTTACTTTATTAAGCGTTACCCAGTTGTGACATTTATTTACACCAATTCTTTTCGTCAAAACTATATCACTTTGGACTTATATAATTTGGTAATGGTCAGATTCCAGTATCATCTATATTCAACTCTATATACACAAAGTCCTTGGTCCAATAATAACAATTATTATTAACCGAAATGCTCTAACTAGAAAATTTGACATTGAGTTGACTTGAGTTGGCTGTGATACTAACCCCATATGACCAAGGAGACAAATCCTCTCTTGAATAGTGCTTCACTTCCAATACTTCCACTCGACCCAACTATATAACTCCATGGGACGCCATGTCGTGGTTTGACTATAATCAAAGTAGAACTTTTATATTGAATATCCACAGTATGCTCATGTTGAGAGAACCATGTAAATCAATCACATGGATATTTTCTGTTTGACCTTAGTTATATTAACCAACAGAAAACTATCAAGTGAGTCGTTCCATAGTTATCTATAATAATTAGTATGTAACCCTTTAGTGCTCCCAATAGCCATGAGTAATACACTATCCAACATTTAGAGAGTGTTATGTACTTTATTCTCATGGATACATCGATATCCAATCTCGATTCATCTTGACTAGGAACATTTAAAATGGTATATTTGTTTAAATTGTCATAAATAACTCATGGTTACAACACTTTTTAACTACAATCACAAAACATACCATTTATAGATTTTCTATTAAATATACTTTTAATTAATTAATTAATATAAAACCATATTATATCAAGTATATAATAGAAAGAAAATACCTTTGATTTCAAACAAGTTGGTTATTGAGTTAGATATATGTAACAAATTACATAATTGCTCCTAGGGCATACCCCTTACTCTATCAATCTCCCACTTGCACTTGGTGTCAATTATGGAATCTTATTCCAACCTCTCCAATCAGATTTCTCAAAACCAATTGGACTTGTCCCTTAGTGAACGAGTATGCTATTATGTTTTAATTATCTACTCTATTAATAAACTCTCTCCGATGTTGATAAACTACCTTTATCATGTGGAACAATTCGGAGTATAACTCTCAACTTCAAATGAGCTCTAAGTTCTATAATAAACTATATTGTGACATTGTTATCATATAACAATTTTGTGGGATTCTTAACATTTGGAATCACCCTTAGTTCAGTTATAAATTTGTGCATTTATATCTATATACACTTCTTTATTGCTGTGCTTTTCAAGGCGATGTACTTAGCCTTTCCATTGAATCAGCTATAGTCTTTCATTTGGAATATTTCCAACTAAAAGATTATTAACTTGAATTTATTATTGATATCATACTCAATATCGCTTATGAAACTTTGAATCTGAAGACTTCTTCATAAGGAGTTCGCTGTTTATGTAAACAATTCTCTAGCATTTCTTAAATACACGAGAACACTTCAAACTACCATTTAGTGATATTAATTTTGGATTTAATATTTGCTTCATGTGTCAAATACATGAACAAATCATGATATCATATACAACATAACATGTATGATAATTCCTATTGCCAATGCATGAGGAATTCATCTCCTATGTTCCGTATTAAATAATTAAATAAGGTGTCTTTGCATATCGATTTGGAACTTTCCCAATAGCTTTTATACTCACTATAAAAGACATCATTTATAAATCCAACGTTGAGTATTAAAACAACTAAGACTGATTTTAACATAAGTACATTGTTAAAATAAGCAATGTGTTGTTTAATTATTATTTAGAAATATCAATGTACCTTTTAGCATTCTTTCTTATGAACACACGCTACCTCTGCACTTTGATTGAAAACCAAACTATTTGATATTTCTATCAAAATACTTATTAAATTTTTATGCTTATAAAATGATACTTTCATATCATTTCTTGGATCATATCCGAAAACCCACAACCTCTATATCGCTCCCTCTGACTTCAAGACATTTTGGTTGTTATATGTAAATAGTCTACTCTAAATCATTATTTAGAATTGTCTATTTCAACACATATGTACCAAAACATTAGGTCTTATCAAGCGATAATCTTGTGAGTAAATCCGAAATAACTTGAGTACGCAAAATAATGAATCTATTACCCTAATTTCAACAATTGAAATTTATGATGTTATTCTTGTCAACATTGCTCATTAAATTCCAACTGCATTAATCTCTTAAAGAAACAATCGCGGCCGATCGATCACATCCCTTCGGATACGATTACTGAAACATATTTTGATAACATACTTGGAATTCCTTTGGATTTGCGCATCATACCATACCATAGAGTCAATACTCTTAATGGCTTAATTGAAAACTGAGGATTATATATTTTCGATATTGAAAAGAAACTTTTCGTTCTCTTCAGTGTGTAAGAATACATTTTAGACACTCTAATGTGATTTATTCATTTTAGGTACGTTCAGAACTCTTTCCAATATACATATTCGATCAAATCAAATCATTTCTATCACATGTTACATTATTTACTTCCACTGTATATTCTATGGGCTTACCATAGACTTATACATGCATAACAAATACACATGTCCATGTCTGTGATAACCCATCATGAATATGATGAAGTACGTGGAACGGTTTTAGTATTAATAGATTTACGATTACATATATCTAAATGTATCAATTTAAAGATTTCATCAACTCTTATGATGTTCCCACTAATTGGGTGCATAGCCCTTAATTGTTTGAGATATAATTAACCAATATCATATGATTCATAATCATATAATAAAATTATTTCTCAAAACTACGGATTAGTCTATAATTACAAAATAATTGTAAATAATTTTAGACACTAGTATTTTCGAATGTATCACTTTGTCATGAAAAATGTTATCACATTATAGTTTTATTTCATAACGAATGTTCCTAATATTCATATTGAAATATAACTATGTCTATTTTTAGTTAACAAATAGTTATTATTTCATAAATAATGTTTGATATGTTTTTCGAAAATATTTTTCGTATATTGTAATCAATAAGTGCTACATGCCATGCTCCCACTATTTCCGCTATTACCATAATAGCGTACTAATTTCGGAGGTCCATCACTCACTCAATATAGATTATTTATTTCATATATTGTAATTAATTTACAGCGGAGAGTTCTTTGATCAAATTTCTTGAACTTGGAAATATATATCTCATAGAAAATAATCTTCTATATGAAAATACATCTCTAAATAGAAATCATATTTCCTATTACAATATTAAGTATCAATTATTATTATAATAATTCTCGTTTTCAATGTTTCTTTACGAAGTAGAAGTGACTATTCACTCTCTTCATCCCAACCGTACCTTAAATTACGTCTACTACTATACATTCGTTTTTCTTTCCAAATGGTTCAACCATTCAAAAGAATTCTTCTTTTACAACATCATAACAAACTCTTTACAAAAACGCACTCGATCATTCATAATGTTTAAGGACATCAAATATGTTGCACTTTGCTTAAACTGATCAAACTGACATTTCAGCGATCGAGTTCTTGGAACTATTTTGTGGTTTTTGTCTATTGTTGCATTTAACACAATACAATCTTTGTTGTAATCAATCAAATTGAATACACGATCTCACAATACTATTTATTGGCTTATTCGAATGAACTAACTTCATCGAAGTATCGTACATTTCGAACTGTGACCGTTCCCCATATAACACTTATATGTGATAGTATATGGATCAACTATCCATTGTCTTGTATTGCTTTTAGAGTTCGAAACCCATAGAATGCAATACACGGTCTCGACCGGATAATCGTGTAAGCAATCAAATTATGAATGTATTTAGTAGTTGTAAAATGAGGTGCTTGTATGGCTGTTGAAATGTTAACATGCAATAAGCATTTATTATAGTAAGTATATTTTATATTTCTATTTGTCAATTTTCAATTCAGTTTAATTGTATATCTTAATTTAATAAACGTTTTATCAATTATTTTAAATGCACAAATTTATCATTATAGATTACTATAACATTATATAACATATGTTCTTACAATATTTGAAAGGTTCGATGTTATCATTTCATTTTTCAAATAAGGCTCTCATTAGGTTTTTATGCTTTACACAACCCTAAGAAAACATAGAAGTCTTTCGACTTTACTAGTGGGTGTTAAGATTCGTATATCTTGAGATTTTGACCTTGAGGACAGCTCAACAAATCATACTCCCATATACGATGGATAACTCCTTATCAATTATATCACATACAACTCCTAACCCATAGTTCCTTGTTATAATCCCACCTTTACCTTGAGGAAAGCTCAACAAGTGGGATTATTCAGTCGGACCTATCATTTCCTGATAGCCTAAGTGTAATGCACATATCTTGAGGAAAGCTCAAAATATATGTGCAGTTACCTTACCTCATTTATTCAATATATTAATAGTACTACACATAACATCCCTAACTTGAGGAAAGCTCAACAACTAAAGAGTATGTAAGTAATCCATTGATATATAAATGATAGAGACAAATTTATATAAAAGATTCATAATTTTCAATATATTATATCAAGTGATATCGACTTATGGAATAATGTATTTCTTATAAAATGCCATCGTGATTCAAGTGTTGGACGTATTTGAAATCACGATATATGTACAATATGTATGTACTTATCCTTTAAGTCTGTTTAGGGTTTATTTAACGTTCCACATTTAGTTTAAACATTCATATTATATAAGTTTTATATTTCATACTACTTATATAATAGTCATGTGTATAATATTATATTAATTAAATCTTATTTAATCAACTTTAATTAATTAACATTTTAGTTAATTTTATTATTTTAATATAACATTTACATTAAATATTTATGACGTACTATAACCTTTATAGTATTATACATATATCTTATATATGTATATATTCATTTAATTAATTAACCTTTAATTAATTTACTTAAGTAATCAACCTTTAATTAATTTATATAATTAATTAACTTTTAATTAATTTATTTAATTAAATAATTTTAGTTAATTATATTATATTAATTTCAAAATTCAATTCATATACATAATGTATGCTTATGTTACTTTAAACATTTTAAAATATCATAACATTTATCATAATATATAATACAAGCATATATATTTTTATTAATTAACTAATTTAATTATTTTATTTATTAGTCGAATTAATAAATTTTAAAATTTCAAAATTAATATATATATTTCCAAACATTTTGAAAATTTTATTATATTATAAATATTATAATATATTTATATCTTATTTTAAATTTAACTTTTAAATTTAAAATCTTATATTTTAGTTTTCAAACAATTTCGAAAATTAGCCCAAGGCCCAATTCAAATTTGGGCCTTTTCTATTTGGGATAACTTTTAGGCTATGTGCTTAGTAGTTTACTCTAACATCACTAATTTAGACCGCATAGGCTAATAGGCTTCGTCGCTCCGATACCATTGTTGGAACTTGGCCAGCCCGCAGTGGATGTTCTGGATGAATTTCAAAAAACATTACCCTATAGGAACTTTATTAGCCTATGAAGTCTTTTTTATTTAGAGCATTTCTAAATTCAATTTAAATAAAATCATATATCTCTTCTAAATTTATAAATTATTGATTGAAATTTATTTTATACTTGAATTTTCAAAACATAATCTATTTTATATTAATTTATTAAGTCTTATAATGATTAAACAATAATAAAAAAGTGTTAAATAATTACCAAAAAATTATTTTCGTCCGTTAAAAATCATAATAAAGTTAAATATACAATTAAAAAAATATTAATTAAGTTATTTATGTGAAATAGTTGTATAGTTAAATACAGATCATATAAACAAATTAATTAACTTATTAATATATGAATAAATAAATTAATAAAATATAATAATTTTAGTTGTGTGTACCAGATCCTCAATGAAAAAAAAAATTATTTTATTTTATAAACATATACACATAACTAATCAATATGTGACAACATCAATACCTATATGAATCTAACTTAACTAACAATACAAGAATCACAATATATATATGTATGAACAATATACTGTTATACAGAGGTTATGTATCATATATATATATATATGATACATGTATGAACACTTATCTAACCTTAAGTCCACCTTGTAATGATGAGTTCTCCTCTTTCGAAAACTTCTCGATTCTAAGATTGCTAGTCCTGAATCGCAGACCATTTTGCTATCACATGGCTATTAATTTGAACTGATTTGATTTGAGTTCTGTTGGTGCTTTTGAAATGATTAATTCAGCCAAGATGAAGGAGATAGGAGGCAGCAAAAAGCACTTCTAAAGTTAGGATTAGGGTTACTTTTATAATGATTTGAATCTGAGAGAAAAGCGGATCACATCATGTATCTTCTCTCACTAAATCTCTACCATCCATCACAAACCCTTTTACCCCATTTTAGCCGCCCCCTTTTACCCTATTTTTGCCTCCTCCTATAAACAAATGATAGAAAATATTTCACTAATAAATATTTCGAATTTTATAGCTTAGAAAAAATTCCAAATTTCTCTAAGTCAAAATTTGATTTTTTTATTGATTAAATAGCTATCTGTTTGCCTCCTACATGCCTCCGGTAGCCATATTCGTCATCATACTAAAACTTGAAAAGACCCTAACCTCTCAGTCTACTCAAATTAATTTTGAGCACCCGAGAGTTTAATGGGAAAACATAAACTTCAAGTCAGACATAAAGCCTGGTGTGAATAATACTATACATCCTGGTTTAATATATTAAGTGAGACCACGCCACTTTGCGGAACGGGTTTTCCCTCACTAACACCCTTTTAAAACCTTTTTAAAACCATATTCTATGCTCCTGCATCCACAATGGTTAAAACATATATTTTTAAAACATTATGATGATATGCATACTTGAAAACACTTAGGATTTCCCCATCCCCTATTTAGATTTTAATTGCCTCAAAGAGGGACTATCCATCCCATATTCATTTTACTTAAGTTGACGTGGACTACCCATCCCACATCACACAGTTTTCCTAGGATAACTAACTATAAACCCTTCATTAAACATATGGAGACTATCCATCCCCCACATGATGTTGACTATCCATCAAACATCACATAGTTTTCCCAGGATGACTATGAACCTTTCTTCAATAATATGGAGACTATCCATCTCCAACTTGATGTTGACTATCCATCAAACATCCCATGAATATACTTATCTCATGCTATCCACATGAGTAACCTATTTCCATTAGTATCCCTAATTTAGGTTATATTCGTTATAATTTACATTAGTATCCCCCTATGATTGTCAAAACATATAAGTGTTGATCCCCAACCATTGTTGAACTTTATTAAGCCCACCCGGTATCCCTAAGGATATACAACATTTATTTTATAAGGTTAAAAGAAAACAAGTTTCCAATACCTTCAAAAGTATCCCATTTGAAACCTTGCTTTTGACCCTTTCAAAAGCAATAAAACTTTAGACATCTTACTTTAAAATGTTTCAAAACATTGTCTTAGAAAACCTTTGTAAAACCTTCCATTTAAAACTTCTGAAACCTTTCGAAACCATTGAACTCAAACCTTTCGAAATCATTGAGCTCAAACCTTTCGAAACCATTAAACTAAAACCTTTCGAAATCATTCAAAGAAAACCTTTCAAAATCATTAAACTCAAACCTTTCGAAATCATTGAACTCAAACCTTTCGAAGACATTGAACTAAAACCTTTCTATACAATTGAACTCGAACCTTTCGAAATCGCTGAACTCAGACCTTTCAAAAACATTCAACCTTTTAAAACATAGGCCTTTCGAAGACATACTAGGTTCAATTTAAAATAAGTGGAAAATCTTCTTTTAAAACCTTTTGACTTCTTTGGAAGCAACCTTTCGACTTAGTTGAAAGCTCTGCTTCGAATGTTTTATAAGTTAATCTTTTAAACAATAGGCTTCAGCCTTTAAAACAACTCCTTCAAAAGCTTGGGTTATACTTTACTTTGAAAACAAGGATAAATCACCTACGTCGAAAGCTCTCTTTCGAAAGCGTGGAGAAGCGGCTGCTCTTATAATAGGCAAACCTTTCGACTTTGTTGGAAGATTCAAAACAAAACAAATAACAAAGCGGCAGTAACCTTTCGACTTTTTCGAAAGGTTTAAAAACCTTTATTTAATTATTTGACCTGGTCGAAAGCAATCAAGTTGAAAGCTCTTATTCGAAAGCAAAGCAGGCGATAATTGGCTTATAAAACAAACATACTTCAACCCCTTTGGCAACCGACCTTTCGACCAAGAACCCTTCGACTCTGTCCAATTCATTACGTACCAAGATACTTGATACCGTATGCATTGGTTTGACCTTGTTGAAAGGTATAACCTTTCGATTTAGTCGAGAGGTCAAGGTCGAAAGATTTAATGTCGGAATTGGCTAAAACATGCTAAAAGTATGATTTCTTTGTTTTTAACTTAAAAAGATAACTTTTCAACTAAGCTGGCTTTGTTTATCAAAATCTCATTGGTTAACAAATATTTTTCAAAAAAGTGCTACCACTATTTTCAGAATTAAATAATCATTTTATTTTATAAAAATGCCCCTTCTCCTTAATTAAATATATAAAACATTTAAGTCCCATACCTAAAATATTTTTATATATTCATCAAATCACTTAGGAAAAATATGAAAAAATCCTAGAAAATCTATTTTAATATGTTTTCCAACCTATAAAAATTTCAAACCCAAATAATTAATTATTAAGCCGTAAATAATTTATAACCCAATAAATCATTTACTTCACTAGAAAATTAATATAAAATCCAATTTAATTCGGAAAATTATGAAAATTCAAACTCATCTCTTAAATATCATTTCTGACCTGTATTCAAATTTTCAAGGCATTTAGATGTTATTTAATATGATTTTCATATCAAACATATCATAGAAACTAACATGAACATGGATAATTCACCAACAACATATATATATATATATATATATATATATATATATATATATGTATGTATGTATGTATATATGTATAACTTTAATCATCAAAACATGGCATATACATGCAAAAACATTTCGGATCTAGTCTTAAAACCGAAAACCAAAAGAAAATAGGATGTAGTAATTATTCACCTTAGCTTTGAGATTAAAAGGTGTGAGATTTGATGTTGATTATCTTCCTTTACTTGAATCCTAGCTTTTATCTTCTCTTGAGAATAATAATGGTGGCCGGCCTTAGACGTTTTTAGTTTGCTAAAATGAAATGAACATGTGTATCTTTTCCTAAGGGTTTAGGGTATAAGCCTCTCCTATTTCCCATATTGCCCTTCCTTATTTCCTAACACATTTGTTCATGTCATCTTATTTTGATTCATATTTAACAAGGCACGGCTACCCTTGGTATAATCAAATCTCAACCCATTAATCTTCACATTATTTTATTTAATTTAGCTAATTAAATATCCTAAATAATGTTATAAAATATGGGGTGTTACAATTTAAAATGGTATATTTATTTTTATTGTGATAAATTACTCACGGTTACACACTTTGTAACTACTATCACAAAACATACAATTTACGGATTTTCTATTAAATATACTTTTGGTTAAATTAATTATTAATATTACCACATTATATCAAGTATATAATAGAAAGAAAATACCTTTGATTTCGAACAAGATTGGTTATTGAGTTAGATATATGTAACAAATTACATAATTTCCCCTAGGGCATATCCATAACATTATAACCTACTACCCAGAAGATTGTTACTAGTAGGCATGTTACAGTTGATAAAAAGACTATGTTGAAGGTGGAGCCTTCTTCTTTAGTTAACGATGATATTTAAGAGGACAAATTTAGAGTACTAGACACAAAGTAGATCATTGGACTTCCATACAAGTACAAATAGTGTTTTCGATGACACCATGGTTGATGAGGAGAGGATAAAGGATTAATCTCAAGGTGGTGGAGCTCAAATTCAAAATCGACAAATCAGAGAGAAGAAAAGACCTAGATGGCTTGATGATTTTATAGGATTGAGCATTGAAGACATTGACTTCGATGACATGGCAGCCTATGCAATAAGCATAGTTCATGATGAGCCCAAGGTCTATAGAGATGCCATTAGTTCTATTGATAGTTCCAGTTGGTTAGTAGCTATGGAGGAGGAAATTGTGTCTTTTCTCAAAAATCATTCTTAGTATTTAGTGTCACTTCTTTTAGGTCAGAGAGCAATTGGGTGTAAGTGGATCAATAGAGTGAAAGATAGCGACAATGGTGACTTGAGATATAAGGCGAGGTTAGTGATAAAGGGGTATGTTCAGAGGAAAGGTGTGGAGTTACAAGATATTTTTGCTCCAGTTGTCAAACACACTTCCAGTCGCATTCTTTTGGCATTGGTTGCCCACTTCAACATGGTGTTGGAACATTTAGATGTCAAAACAACATTCTTGCATGGTGACCTTGAGGAGGATATTTACCTACAACAGCCATAGGGATTCATTAATAGTAGCAGGCTAAGTCATGTTTCTTCTAAGAGCAATACCCGAGTTTCAGAGTTGAAGACGGAGCTCGGCAGGAATTTTGATATGAAAATTTTAGGAAATGCGCAGAGAATTTTGGGGATGGAGATTCAAAGGGATAGAAAGCAAGGACTTTTGAGGCTCACTCAAACTCGGTATATCGAGAAAGTACTATCTCAATTTGGTAAGGAGAAAGCTAAATCAGTGGCTACTTCGTTAGGCTCTCAATTTCAACTATCTAGCGATTTATGCCCCACATCGGATGAAGACAAAAGGGATATGGCTGATATTCCTTACTCTAGTGCAGTTGGAAGCCTTATGTATGCTATGGTATGTACAAGGCTTGATTTAGCTCATGAGTTGGTGTTGTTAGCATATACATGTCTAACCCAAGCAATATTCACTAGTAAGCAGTAAAGTAGATTTTACAATATTTGAGAGGCACTCCTGATATTGACTCGTTGTTTGGAGGTAGCGATATAACTCTTAGGGGTTATTATTTTTTAGATTATGCTGGGGATAGAGATTGTAGGAAATCAATTTCGGACTATGTTTATACATTTGTCTTAGGCCTGCTTTCTTGGAAATCTAATTAAGCTACAATCCATTATAGCTTTATCAACTACATAAGCAAAGCTTATTTCTGCTGTGAAAGTGACCATGGAAGGATTGTATTTGTTACAGCTTTTGGAGGATTTATCCATGATGCAGAAGACAGTGGAGTTGTTTTCAGATAGCCAGAGGGCATTCATCTTATTGAGAATCAAGCCTACAACACATGGATAAAGCATATTGATGTTAGAAGTTTCTTTCTCATGCTTGAAGAAGAGAGAAATATGATAAAGCTATCTAATATACACACAAAGGACAATCCAATTGATATATTAACAAAGTCGGTTCTAAAGGACAAGTTTGAGAATTGCTCAAACTTGATTAGTGTGGTACGAGCTACCTAGTGCCATGGGGAGCTGTCCCAACAACCAATTTTTTTGATTGATAGATATATTTAAATAGAGGTGGAGTATCAAATTTGGATGATTTATATCTATTCCAAATATTAATAGGAAGAAGATATTAATCGATTCCTATAGTCAATCAGATATGGGAAACAAATACGAAAGATAATCGATTAATTTAAGAAAATATATTAATTGATTTGAGAAATCTATCAAACATGGATATATGTAAAAACAAATACATTATGCTAGATTTGTGTTGAAATCAAATCAGGTAAATCTGGAAAGATTTCATTCTTATCTCCAAGGAAGTCTTCATCCTCGCCCCTATATTTATAAAGATATTTGTTCTTCTTTTCAACACAAGACCACAAGAGAGTTCTCCATCAAAATATCTTCAATAAGGTCCCTGTTTCTGTATCTATTTTAGGGCAAGTGAAATTTATTTAGTGATTTATACTCTTCTCATATTGTACTCCATCCTGAAGTGAAGAATTAATAAAGGTTGTTGAGTCCGAGGATATAGTCATAACCGAACCTGTATATCGGCGTGTTATTTCCTTTCTGCCTTTTATCTATAATTTGCGCTCTTTGTTTTTTTATTCTCTTTATTGGATTGAATTGTTGAGATTGTCCACATACTAGATTATTATGTGTTCTGCTTTCGCTATCCAAAACTCTGATTTTGCATTGCATAATGCCGGGTTTATAACACTTCCACTATTGTGAGGTAATTTACATCCACTTCAGGGAGAGTATATTTTATTACTTTCAAAAAGAATAAAACTACAATATGATAATGGGGGTTAAACCTAAAGAAGAAGATACAAACTAAATCCTCCATTGTTTTGGTTGCATACACTCATCGCATTCAATAATAAATCTATTTATAATTATCTGTTATAATCTCTATCATTGGATCAAACGATCTATTGAAATCCATGGTGAAAACTCTAAATCACTCAAAAAATGATGAAATTACCCTTAGAAGTCAAAGGCCAAATCGCTAAAGCAATCACTGATTCGATCGATTGGAAAACTTGACCAATTAGTTGGTCAAGTCGATTGGAAAAGATTTACAGTAATTCCAATCGATTATGAGTAAAGGGTGTGCTCGGGCTGAAGCAACCCTAAAACTCGGTAGATTGGTAGCTCCACCAACAGATCAGAAATGTGTTCCAGTCAACTAGTGGCTGTCGCCAGTCGATTGAAAGTTTGTAGCTTCAACTGCAGGCTTATGTTACTCAATCGAGATGGATTGAGGACTTAGTTAAAGTAGAGTTTGACTTAGGAGTACCAAGTGAATGTATAAGGTCATAGGTGGAAATGTATCGAGTTGAACTACATGGATACTCAAAGAAGCAAAGTACACATGGAAGCCAAAGTCGCTTAGGAAAGGTAGTCTACGCTAGAGGTATTGTTTAGTTAAGGCAATGTTGGGTTGGTTTCCGCATTTACTCGAAAATTAATAGTGATTTGGCTTTAGGATAGTTGGATCGTATCGAGAGTAGGTGAGTCACTATCCATGGAACTCCAATGTTTTAACTGTAATTGTGTTGGCGAAGGTAGTCTATGTAAGAGGACAAAACAATATAATGAGAAAATGTACTTGTATTTTGTGATATATATATATATGTCCACTACTATATCATGGGTTAACTCTTTGTAGTTGTCGGTAATCTTTCACTATTTCAATATAATGATAATTTTTTCATATTTAAGATTATAGTTTTTCAACCATTTGACTGTATATTACTATAATTTATTAATAAATTAAATATTAAAACATTATTCCATTTTAAGAAACCAAGCATAGAGATTCCCTATGGTTTACTGATGTTTGAATTGTTGGTTTCAGGGAACATGCATTAGTGAGGCATAAGGAATACTAACGCTCCTACCAATTTAATCTTTTTACTTTTAGTAAAATGGGACATTGGCACAGTGTAAGAAATCACTATGTCTTGCCAACTAGGTTCCAGAATTTCTCTAAGGTGGAATTAAGTAAAAGGAAAAATTTGGAAACCATCTAAAATTTCTTTTAGGGGAAATTATGGAGAATGACAAACTTTGGAAAATATTAAAGCTGGAGAAAATCCAGTTTTATTTTTGGGCAAAAGATAAATGCTACTGTAATTAGCATTATATTTCACTTTAACACTATAGAGAATGCTAGTTACTATTAGCATTATATTCAGTTTTACACTATATAGAATGCTAGTTATAATTAGCATTGTCCTTCAGCACAAAAAAATATGTTGTTTTTTAGCTTAATTTTTCTCCTAAAGTTTGTCTTTGTGATTATTTTCCCGTTTATCTTTTTTTTAATAAAATTAGCATGTGTAGGACGTAGAATATTTGCTGATTCTCCTCCAATGCCTTATTTATTTCATTATAAAACAAGATATTGGTGTGGTGTAACAGATCCTTATGTCTTACCAATGTTTTACATTCTTTTTTTCCTTTTAAAAAAGGGAAGGAAAATACATTAGAAAATTATAGAGAATCTATACTCTTTGTCGATGCTATCTCAAAAAAATATCTAGGAATTCATCATTCAAAAATAATAGTTAACTATTCATGTTGTCGGTATGTATGAATTCCGACTAGGGACTATGCAGCATTAATCCCGTAGAGATGAAGTAGGTAGAAGTCGTAACCATTTTGAGAATTAAAATGCTAACTTACATAAAGTGTATTACTTTAGGAATCCAGGAAAACTCTTTTGCCTTCAACAACGTTCCTATACAAGCTCTGCTTGTATGCTTTCTAATACCATACATTATTTTGTTTTATCAAATAGGCACCTAAATACTATTTGGTAGTTAATCATTGTACGATAATGAGCAATCATTGAAAATCAAAGATATACAACTGCTATCATCATACGACAGCGAACAACCGTTGAAATAAAAAAAACATGGTTGTTTAGGACCAAAGGAGAAGAACTAAATTTGATGTTAGTATAAAAAATTAATATATCTATCAAAATTCGTTGTATGCCGAAGCATTTTATTTAATGTCAACAACAGCACACTACATAAATCATCTTTGTAAATGGTTACAAAGATGATGTAATATGATATCAACCGCTCCCTTGTTCTACCAACTTTCATTCTTTATGTACAATATCTTCTTAGTAATCGGTTAAAATGAATTATTCTTTTAGTTAAGCAATGTTTTTTGCGCATTTCAGAGTGTAGAGCATTGCAAAAATTGGATGTAAACTTTCAGTTTTGAACATTTGGGGCCAAGCCTAATATAAACTAACATTTTGATACAAAAACATTTATGCAACACCCTCGGATTAATTCAAAGTGTGCAACACCTGACTGCAATTAAAATACTATAAAACAGTGGCGGTGGATATCTACGTTCAATCTAAACACATGAAAAAACGGCCTTCAATAAAAATCTCGTTTTCCACATTTATCTTTTCTGTATTCACATTGCACACAGAAGTACTTTCTTCGTGGTATATAAAATAATCAATTCTCTTCTTCTCTTATTCATTTCATAATTTTCATTTCTCTCATATTGAAGCGTCACAAAAGCAAGAAAATAATCATAATCATGGCTCAAAATTAATGTAACATAAAGCTTAGCTTAACCCTCGGTACAAATTCGGATTCTTCAGGTTCAAGCACGTAAATCATTTAATCCAAATTTATTCTGAAATTTACAGTTTTATTTAACATTTATTAATATTAAAAACGTATCAATAACTATAGATTGGAAGACCTGCTGCAAGAAGCAAGAGTCAGTAGAAAAAATTAGCAAGTAAAAATGACCATTTTGTACAATGGCAAGATTCGAATAGATTAAGCATCTGTTTGGTCTGGCTCGCATTGCATTAGAGTGGGTGCGTAGATTGGATTATGATTAGTCTCACATCGCAAGATATCCTAAAGGAGATGAGCATATATATGGGATTGGTAGCATGCAGCAACAAAGGATTCCTCTTGTTACAAATAAATGTTGCCATGAAAATATATGTGCTCTAGGGGAATGTAGGGACATCCAATCATGACGCTGACACCAAAAGAGCATCGTTCAGTGGCCTTGCCTCTTCTACACTAAATGAGGTGCACGCATAGCGGATGATGCGAGGGGTGCCGAAAATTTCAACATGGTATCGGAGTTGATGGTTCGAGGGGACCAATATGATGCAACATTGACCTAAATATGCTCTAGTATGTGGTTTGAGCTCGGGATTCTCATTAAGGTGGAGTTATAAGTCAGAAACACAGCCTGCTCCAACCATGGAAAAGAGAACTCTATGTAAAACAGCTTGGCCCAACTACTGGAGGTGGTAGCGACCTAACCTAAACCGTTTGAGGTGTTATCGACCTTATCCAAGTGTTTGAGGACTCCATATAACTCCAAGTTGAATTGAGAAATGCTCGCCAAGGTGGAGATCTGTCAGGCGTGGCTCACATTGTATTAGAGTGGGTGCGTAGATTAGATTATGATTAGTCCCAGATCGCTAGATATCCTAAAGGAGATGAACATATATATTGGATTGGTAGCATGTAACAACAAG
Organism: Allium fistulosum; assembly: GCA_030737815.1. NCBI lineage: Eukaryota > Viridiplantae > Streptophyta > Magnoliopsida > Asparagales > Amaryllidaceae > Allium > Allium fistulosum. The sequence goes on along the minus strand of CM060908.1, from coordinate 74,001,568 downwards.
GGATTCTTTTGTTACAAATAAATGTTGCTATGAAAATATATGCACTCTAGGGAATGTAGAGACATCCAATCATGATGCTGGCACCAAAAGAGCATCGTTCAGTGGTCTTGCCACTTCTATACTAAATGAAATGCATGCATAGCAGAAGATGCGAGGGGGTGCCGAAAATTTCAACAGCATCTCCCTATGCATTTTGAACAAACCGTAATATGTCTAAATTATGACTTTGTAATTATTATTATTTTCCTTAAAAAACACAATAGAAAATTTTAGGAGGTATATTATAGGATGGCCTAATGCAAATTTAAGAGATGTCGAAGTTCGAATAGTGTTTAGTTTTTCTATTGGATTTTTATCATATGATATTAAATTTTGTAACTATTAATTAATTATAGTTTTATAATATTTCTGTTAGTTTTCATGCTTTTTGGAAGCAAAATATCATGCTTTTAAAATTGTCATGGCTAATTGGTGTTAAGTTCTGTCAATATTTATAAAAATACATTCCAAACACTTTTAGACAAGTAATTGATATGAAATAAGTATTTCGAATTCAATTTCTTAGCCTTGTTAGAAAAATAAATATTTAATATTCAAGGTTGTATACATCATAGTTTACGCTAAAACTAATAATGGAACTTTCATTTAATTTTTTAGAAATATTTATTGAATAAACTTGAAAGAATTGGTAAGGCGTTGTAGGGTTATATATTTAAAACCTGCTTTCCTTTTGAGCTTTGATAAAAGCAATTACACTTTCTCTCTATTATATATTTCTATTCATTTTAGCTAGGCATCAGTCACTATCTTATATGTAGATGACTAGGCTCTACTACTCCAATAATAAACATATATTCATGTTTAAGATGATATATTTTCCTTCTAGCCATAATCTTAAGCTTTTATTTGTTTGGAGGTCTAGATATAGAAGGCCTCATAGTCATATATTAATATTAATGTGTAAGGTTCAACATAACATCTTAAATGACATTAGTTTAGCATGGTCACTATTTTAAATTGGTATAATATCATGGGAGGGCATGAGTTTGGTGATTCTATAAATAGGTTGGTGACATACCTTTTACTTCATTTTTATATATACATCTTCAGATTAAATAAAAATGATAAAATCTTGTATGTACATAAATCATTTGAGATTGTGACTATAAGACACCAAAACATTCTATGGCTTGTATATACAATATGAATTTCTTTATCATTGTCCAATATTTGATTTATTTGTGGTCCATTTATGAATGTGGTTACTAATTAAACAGTAATGAAGCAACGAATATACCGCAGAATGTAATATGAAGAATACATATCACTCAAGAAGTAATATCTCAAGTGCGGTTATAATAGATATTTGGTCTTGGGCCTTAACCAAGCCCATCAATGTTGTACTCTATTATAAATGCAATGTAATCAATTTAGAGAAAAGTGATCTTCAATTTGTAACAAACCAATATAAAGAGAATCAGTAAAATCATAATTTTCTTTCATTATCTTTCATGGTATCAGAGCACCATGTTGCTTAATAGCAAATCATGTCGTGCCATTAATCTCTCAGAATAGATCTCATCATTAAGAATAGAATGCACTTTTGAGATCATCAGTGAACCAAGATTCTATTCATTTGATCAGAGAAGTTCAGTCATATCTTGATCCGTATCAAGATCCATGTCCTTCTCATTAGTTTAAAATCAAGCTTTTGCTATGCCTTGCCAAGAAGACAACTGTCCGAAACTCAATCATCACCCAGTCATCCTATGGCTGCACCACAGTATCAAGATTTGCAACTTTTCTTTTTCAGTATCTTGTTTTTTAGTTCAAGTTTTTCCGATTCATTCAGTTCTTGAAGATGGTTGAGGGAGAAATTGATAACTCATCCACATCAGCAGCAAAATCCACCAATTCAACCCACAAACAACCACCCAAGATCTCATCAAAGCCATAATCAAACCCCAAAGCCAACTGATTAGTGTACAATTAGATGAAAGCAATTATCTCCTCTGGAAATTTCAGTTAGAGACAGCTATCAGAGGCTTTGGTCTGGAAGACCATGTTCTTGGAACACTGATCACACCAACAAGATACACTGTAGATAATGATGGAAAATTAGTAAGTAATCAAGAATTCATAAATCATCAAAGGCATGATAATTTAATTAATGCTTGGATGTTGTCATCCATAAGTCCAAATATACTGTCACAGCTAATTGGTTGCAAAAGTGCACATAAGATATGGTCAACAATGGAGCAAGTGTTCAATACTCAATCAGCTGCAAGAATCATGTATTAAAAAAGACAATTGCAAAGTATAAAGAAAGAAAACTTATCACTAAGATAGTATTTGACCGAGATCAAAACATTGTGTGATCAATTAGCATCTACAGGCCATAAAATATCTGGCACTAGCAAGTTATATATATATATATATTAAGTGGATTAAAAGAAGGTACGAAGCCGTGGTAGCAGTAATATCCTCTAAGAGAACTACCTCATGAAGGCAGAATAGAGAGGAAAAACCATTACCATCAGAATTTTCTACTAATTTTGTCAGCAATAATAAATTCAAGAATCAAGAAATTAGGAATAACAATAGCAGAAATCAGTCAAGTGGTCAATATTTTAAGTTCAGAGGCAAAGGTGGAAGATATAACAAATACAACAAAAATAATAGACTGAGATGCCAGATATGTGAAAGATTTGGTCATGCAGCCAACGAATGTTATTTTAGATTTGATGCTAACTACACATCACAACAATGCAACAACAATTCAAGAAATCATAATCCCAGTGCTTATATGATCAATTCATATCCATATTCAAAAGGACCATCAGAAAATACAAGTACTGAAGCAGCAAAAATTAATGACATTCAAGATGAAAATTGGTATCCAGATTCAGGGGCCACAAATCATGTTACAAGCAATCTAAGCAATCTCAATCTTGGCAATAAAGAGTATAGAGGTAAGTAGTCTACACATATGGGTAATGGTAAGTCTATTAGAATCACACACAATGGGAATGCATGCATAATGGGAAAGAGGCAACTTTACTTACATAACTTAATAGAGTACCACTAATCGGGAAAAATTTGCTAAGTGTCTCACAATTTGCAAAAGACAACAGGTTGTATTTTGAATTTTACCCAAAATATTGCTTAGTCAAAGATGTTCTGACTAAGGAAATTCTTTTGCAGGGTAGAGAATTTAAGGGATTGTACAAATTCAATGTTGCTAACTCAAGAAAATCTGGATATAAGGAAAAATGGTGTGATTATTCTAAAATCAAACAAGTAGATAACTGTAAGATTTTTAACATTTGGCATTGTAGACTTGGGCATCCAGATTCATCTGTTGTAAGGCATGTATTGAATAAAAACAATATGTCTTTTAATAGTATTTCAATGCCTTATATCTGTACTTATTGCTAAATGGGCAAAAGTCATAATCTACCATTTTTAGATTCTGAAACTAATTACAGTAAACCACCGGATTTGCTACCAATTTATTTGGGCCTGCAACAATGCATGCTGATTAGGGATATAAATACTATATTTCATTTGTGGATGCATTTTCTCGATGTGTATGGATCAACTTCTTAAAATCAAAATCTAGAACTTGCAATGCAGTAGTACAGTTTATAACACAGGCGGAGAAACAAAAAGACTGCCAAGTCAAAGAGATGCAAACTGATGGTGGAATAAAATTCCTACCACTTAAAGAATTCTTCAGAAAAAGGAATAATACATAGAATGGCTTGTCCATATATTTTCGAGCAAAATGGACTAGTTGAAAGAAGACACGTATAAATTGTTGAAATTGGACTCACTTTATTAGCAAATGCATCATTACCACCAAAATTCTGGGCTAATGCATTTGCTACTACAGTTTTCTTAATCAATAAATTGCCTACAAAAGTCTTAGAATTCAAAAGTCCAATGGAAATACTTTATAATGTTAGATCTGATTATCAGAGTCTAAAAGTGTTTCGATGTCTATTCTTTCCTTATCTAAGACCATATAATGCTCATAAGTTAAATTTTAGATCATCTCTATGCACTTTCTTAGACTATGCAGCTAATTAGAAGGGTTATAAGTGTCTATACATTAATGACAAAATTTTCATATCAAGGTACGTTGTTTTCAATGAACAAGTGTTTCCTTTCAGCAAAGCAGAAATCAAAACATTTCAGAAAGTGTATATCCAAAATATTCATTACCACCTATACCTATACAACTCGGTAAGACTACTCAAGAAGAGAAAACTTGGAGTACTCATTGCCCACAACACATAGTATCCACCTCTGAACCAGGTCATGAGCAAGCCGAGCTGTTTGAAGCATCAAATCCAACATCTCAACATGAAACAAGCATCCAACCAAGTCCCTATCAGTCATTAGATGATTCACGATCATCTATTGAGCAACAAGAGACTACCATAGATAATACTTGCCAGCAACACTCTCCTGCAAGAACTGGACACCACATGATGATAAGAGAAAAAAGTGGTATATTTAAACCAAAAATATACAATGCAATAATGGAAAATGAGGAACCAAGTACATATTATCAGGCAATGAAGAATAAAAAATGGAAATCAGCCATGAATGAAGGGCATGATGCATTAATGAGAAACATGACATAGGATTTTGTTCCTCTACCTAATAATAAAAATATTATAGGTTGTAAGTGGACATATAGGCTGAAAAGAAATGTAGATGGTTCAATTTCTAAATACAAGGCAAGATTAGTAGCAAAAGGTTATTCAAAACAAAATAGTTTTGATTTTAATGACTTTCTCTCTAGTTGTGAAACCTTCTACTATTAGAATTGTACTTACTATTGCCTTGCATAGAAATTGGAGAACAAAACAATTAGATGTAAATAATACTTATTTGAACGGTGTTTTGCAGGAAGAAGTCAATATGGAGCAGCCATATAGGTTCAAACAAAGAGGAAATGAAAAGCTTGTATGCAAATTAAACAAAGCAATCTATGGTCTTAAACAAGCTCCAAGGGTTTGGTTTGAAAAGTCAAAGGCAACTCTGATCAGACTGGGATATTCAATAAAATTAGATAACACCTTGTTTACAAAATTTGGTAACAATGCAACTATTTATATACTAATATATATTGATGATTTCATAATTACATGTAATAGTGAAATTGAAATCAACAATCTTATGCAACATTTAAATAAGGAGTTCTCAATTGAAGACCTTGGTTCTCTAAACTACTTTCTAGGGATTGAAGTAAAAAGATTACCAAATTCAGCAATTCAGCTAAATTAGAAAAAATACTTTACAAAGATTCTAGTCGGAGCAAAGATGGATCAAGCAAATCCATTATCTACACCCATGGCAAGCAATATACATATGTTCAAATACAAGAGTGAAGCAATAACAAATGATAGTTAATATAGAAGTATAGTGGGTGATCTACAATATGCAACTATCACCAGACCAGAAATATCATTTAGTGTAAATAAAGTGAGCCAATTTATGCAAAATCCAACGAATGAGCATTGGAAGGATGTAAAAAGGATATTGGGTTATCTCAAAGGAACAACAAATTACGGATTAACAATTGAATCATGCAAATCTATCAGTATTACTGGCTTTGCTGATGCAAATTAGGCTACTGATCAAGATGATAGGAGGTCTATAATAGGGTATTTCATATATTTAGGTAAAAATCCAATTTCATAGTGATCAAAAAAGCAACCCTCTATCTCCAGATCCAGCACTGAGGCTGAATACAGGAGCATGGCCAATGCAATTGCCGAAGTAATATGGATTGAATCATTATTAAGTGAGCTACAGATCAAACCAGAGAAGAAGACTACAATATGATGTGATAATCTAAGTATGGTATCATTCACAGCAAATCCGGTTCTGCATTCAAGGACCAAACGCATGGAACTGGATCTCTATTTTGTACATGAACAAGTAACAAGTAGAAAGCTAAATATCAATCATATACATGCCACTTACCAAGTTGCAGACATCCTAACTAAACCACTCTCAAAAGGAAACTTCATACGATTCAGAGAGAAATTAAAGGTTAATGATGGCAACAGTCATGGCTAAGATGAGATCTCGCTTAACTCAAACAAACTCAAGGCATAATTCGTTCAGCAGCCAACATCAGATCAGATCTTGCTTCCCAAAATAAAATCAGACAATACTAGAGCTAGCAGAGATCACTAAAATGAAAGCTGGCTTGAATTTCGCTTGATTCAAGCTCAAATCAAAGTTTCATTTAAGTCGGCGCTGATTTAGGGGCAAATCACAAACCCTAACCCTCGGTTAGGTTTGATGGGGGATGGGGAATAATGAAGTAAAGAATACATCGTAGAATGTAAGCAGAATGTAATATGGAGAATACATATTACTCAGCAAGTAATATCTCAAGCGCGGTTACAATAGATATTAGGTCTTGGGCCTTAACCAAGCCCATCAATGTTGTACTATACTATAAATGCAATGTAATTAGTTCAGATAAAAGTGATCTTCAGTTTGAACAAAGCAATATACAGAGAATCAATAAAATTATATTTTTCTTTCAAAATCTTTCAAACAAGTTTAATGTTGAGGAAATGAATGTGGAATCATTTGTCGTGAAACCAAATTGTGTTGCAACTTGGCATAGGAGCTGATAATTAGAATCCGATATGCACAAATCTAAACTTAACCTGCTAGTGAAAATCTAAATCGAGTTCAATTCCTCTATCCTCTTGTTGTCTGTCCTAGTATGCCATAGAGAATAATAATCATCCATCACAACAAATTGATGAATTAATAGAACTGATTATTTTTTATGAATGGTTGATGGTACAAAATAAAATTATGAGGATTGATGATACAAATTGAAGGGTTAAGATATATGTGTCATACAGGGACAGGAAAGAGAGAAACCTAGATCTCATTTTAGATTTGATAACGAAAGATATCATTTCAACCCAATCAAACCCCGTCTGATGCATAGTTAAGGTATATTATTGCAACTTGGATTGAGTAGGGCTTATATTTTATAATATATAGTTAAGAAACAAGATCCATACTGTCTGATCTTGGACTGTTATGGTAATGGCTATCATTATTATTTGGCATATACCGTTACCATACCATTTTCATTGATAAGCTAAAATTGCTTACCGTTACCATTACTGATCGATTGGTATACCGAAGACTGGTATACCAATAATCTGGTAACCATTACACTGGTAATGGTAAATTACCGTTTGTCCAGAAAAATCCATAACTTGACATGTTTCTGCACTATAGCGCATCTTCAATATACTATTTATAGTTACTTAATAAAAGGCATAATGAGAAAGAAAAGAAGTGTACTTGATATTATTTGACCTGATTACTGAACTAAATTTAATCATTTGTTTGGTTACAAATTCATATATTAAAGCATATCACATGAATCTACACGTGTTTTAAATCGATTGGTAAATTTACCGTTAGCGCTGATTTTGAGAAAAATGTTACTGATAATTTACCATAGAAAATGGTAAATTTATCATTACCATACCAATTAAATCGGTATATCGATTTCAATCAAAAAGGGTAATCGATTGACTGATAATTGTAAATTTACCGTTACCATAACAGCCCCAGTCTGATATAATTGTCACTTATATTCCTTATTTGACTAGTGTAAGATTTGTTGAGACAAAATTTCCAATTGTAGAAGATTTGGAAGATATTGTTGATTTCAGTGATGCAATATTTCGAACTGCAGATGATTTGGAAGATATTTAAGATAATTACTCAGATATATATTGCCTCTTTTATAGCATTAAAAAGAGTTATAAATTACCTATGTGAGAAGAAGAATTATTTTGGGAGATTGAGGTAATCAATTAATTCCTTAATTAGCTGATTAAAGAAGGAATCTTATCAGGTGCATGTAAATTAGGGGAAATAGGAGAATCAAATGGATAAACATTTCCTGTATGAATAGGAGAATTAATGAGGAATTGATTTATGACCACAAATCAATTACTTCAACCCCAAGTAATAATTCCTATACAAAGGCAGAGATTATCATGAGTAGAATTATCTCTCTCAGTTGTATTTCTTATTCTTCTTCTCCATTATCAATCTTGTAAAAATTTCTCCTATTAGAAAGTAATAAATTCTCCTCTTCCCAAGTGGATGTACACTACTCGCGGTAGTGGAACCACTATAAATCCCGTGTGTTATTTTCTTTTATTGCTTGATCCGTGATTGCTTTTAGCTGATGACTATCTGTTGTTTGTTTTGCCTCACCATCAATCCGGTACTATTTATTTTTCCACAAGTTTGAGTTTTTGTTCCTAAGGCGATCTTGAGGGATTTTTCCCCAACAGTCTAGTATCCGAGCGACAAGGTTGATTGAGAAATGGTGTTAGGCATTATGGCAGGAGATGAGGAGACTCCAGTGGTTGTACCAAGACCCTATATTAGAGGGGCCTATACGACATTTACACATTTAGATGCTACTACCGTACTATCAAGAGGATTAGCTGCCAAAGGTATTTATCCAGCAGTCGATCCTTTAGATTCAACATCAACTATGTTACAACCTCGGATTGTTGGCGAGGAACATTATGAAATTGCTCAAAGTGTTAAGGAAACTTTACAACGTTACAAAGAACTTCAGGACATTATAGCTATCCTGGGGTTGGACGAATTATCCGAAGAAGATCATTTAACTGTAGCAAGAGCATGAAAAATTGAACGCTTCCTATCACAACCCTTCTTCGTGGCAGAAGTCATTACTGGTTCTCCAGGGAAATATGTTGGTCTCGCCGAAACAATTAGGGGGTTTCGATTGATCCTTTCTGGGGAATTAGACAGTCTTCCCGAGCAGGCCTTTTATTTGGTAGGTAACATCGACGAAGCTACCGCGAAAGCTATGAACTTAGAAGGGGAGAGCAAATTGAAGAAATGACCTTAAATCTTTATATACTGACCCCTAATCGAATTATTTTAGATTCAGAAGTGAAAGAAATCATTTTATCTACTAATAGTGGACAAATTGGCGTATTACCAAACCACGCCCCTATTGCCACAGCGGTAGATATAGGTCTTTTGAGAATACGTCTCAACGACCAATGGTTAACGGTAGCCTTGATGGGTGGTTTCGCTAGAATAAGTAATAATGAGATCACCATTTTAGGAAATGATGCGGAGATGAGTACTGACATTGATCTGCAAGAGGCTCAACAAGCTCTTGAAATAGCTGAAGCTAACTTGAGTGGAGCTCAGGGAAAGAGACAAGCAATTGAGGCGAATCTATCTCTCAGACGAGCTCGGATACGAGTAGAGGATGTTAAGGTTATTTCCTACTAGTAAAAAAAACACACATAAAAATAAGAAAAAGAAGTTCTTTAGAGGTTCTTTATTATATACCATATTTTGATTCTGCCAATTGAATACAATCAATTCTAGATGATACAACAAAAAAAGGAAGATGGCTAGAAAAACTTATTAGATACCAGAGTTGATGGTATCTAATAAGTTCTACCTACTATTGGATTTGAACCAATGACTTCCGCCGTATGAAAGCAATACTCTAACCACTGAGTTAAGTAGGTTATTCATCATCATAAAGGACCCATCGCCTCGGGGATTATAGGTGGAATATTTTTTCTACGCAATACCAATCCATTAACAGTAAACGGATTAAAGAACTCTCATGTGGGATCCGATCTTGACAAGAAATTCTCTATATGTTAAGATGTCTACGACAAGGGCTATAGCTCAGTTAGGTAAGGCACCTCGTTTACACGTGCGCCAGTGCTTTTCAAAGGGGCCCATTATGCAATGAACATGATTGATCTTATTGAGAAATCGATGTATTAATCCATAGATTCGAAGGAACAAGAGAACAATAGCCTGACAAATATTTGATTTGGTCCAATTCGAGTGCGAATTCAGGTGCTAAATGAAATAGAACCTGCCATTGATTTGCTAATTGATAAGGTAAATACCAGCCCATTCAATGCTAGGCATAATGAGTATAAGGGACTCAAAAGAACCTCTTTTTATCCTATGAACTTTAAGGTGTATAAAGTCTCATATTTGACTCTTGTAGCGGAGCGATAGAGATTCCATTTAACTTAGGTTAATCTAGGCCAGAGGAAGACCTAAGTCAAGGCAACCCCTCTTTGAAACACTTTGGTATTGTTCCTAGATTAGAATACAAATCGTGAATCACAAAACACATGGAACCATCTTATTATCTTCCTGTAAAAAAGAAAAAATATGGTGGACTAACGATCTTTATATCAATCAGTTGATGAAAGAGCCCAATGCAAGAAAATGCATGTTGGGTCTTTGAAACAGTTCGCATCATTTCGATAATAATTAGTTTGATCTGTTTTACCGAGAAGGTCTACGGTTCGAGTCCGTATAGCCCTAACACATTCCACTTTTTTTCAATCAAAATGAAAAAAAAAGTGGAAATGGATTAAGAATTAAATTAATGCATTTTATATTTGTATTTTTATAATATAAAATGAACTAGAAAAATATAGTTATACTAATACGATTTCTTACGCTATAATTAGTCTTATTTATTAGTATTCTAATTATACTATTTCTTTGTATTTAATTTAATTACCTTTTAAAAAGAGAAACCAAGATAAATTAAGAGAGTTTCTTTTGGTGGGAACATCCTATATCGATACCATATCTAAATGGAATAAAAAAATGGTAAGTGGGGTTCCATTGTATGAATCTTTAAATAAGGCATGCACCATGGCAAACAAACTCTAAACTATGTAGTTTTATTTGATAAAAAAAATTCCCTTTTCCTTTAAGAAGTTATGGATGAATTTACAATTGAAATTCAAATCGAATAATTCAACCTATATCACATCAGAATCTAGTTTAGCAATAGAGAAATGGAGTGGTAATAAAGATTTCGAGAAATGGCAATGGAGGATGAAAGTTGTTTTGATGAGAAACAAAATTCATCCTATAGTGTTTGCTTTCGAGGAGTTGACGGTTGAAATTTCAGCTGTGGAAAGGAAGGAGATGGAAAAATAAGCGTTTACTACTTTGCAATTAGCTATAAGAGAAACTGTTATTCTTGAGATCAGCGGTGAAACTATTGCTAAGGGCATTTGGACAAGGATGGAAAATCTCTATCTGAAGAAATCTTTGACTAACCATTTGATTTTGTTGAAGATATTTTTCACCATGAGGATGAGAGATGGTACTTCTATCAAAGAGCATCTGGATTTCTTCGACGATCTAGTGATGAAGATGAAGACTGTGGATTTGAAGGCAGATGAAGAGCATATGGCTAGGATGCTCTTGTGTTCCCTTCTAGAGCATTACATAGGTTTTGCTAATAGCCTTATCTTTGCGAGAGATACTTTGACCGTTGAGATGTGAAGTCGGGCCTTCTATCTAAGGACTTGAGGGATCAGATGAATTAGATGGGTGAAGGTAGAGGAGGAAGTAGTAGTCAAGGCCTATTTGCTGAGAGAGGGAGAGAGGAGAAGAAGAATTGGAATTCTAGGGGGCGTTCTAAATCTAGAAAGCCCGGTAATAGTTATAGAGGAAAATATAAGGATGGAAAGTGTCACCATTGTAAGAAACTAAGCCATTAGAAAAAGGACTATCCTGATTGGAAGAAGAAGAAGGAAGAAGATGGTTCTTCATCATTTGCAATGGAGAAAGCTATATCTGATGATGTGTTATCTACAGCGGTATCAGATGTATCAAACAATTGGGTGCTTGATTCGAGGGCATCTTTTCATATGACTCCTAATAAGGATTACTTCAGTTCTTTAGTCGACAGAGAGGGAAGTGCAATCCTTATGGGTAATGATGCTAGTTGTAGAGCTGTGGAATAAGGTACAGTGCGGATTAGGATGTTTGACGGAGTGATACGCACTTTGACAGGTGTCCGGTATGTTCCAGGTCTTCAGAAGTCCTTGATTTCTTTGGGGCAGTTAATGTGAGGAATGCGAAATATGGATCTTAAGGCTAGGAATAACACTAGAGGGAGGGTGAATAGTGTTTTTAAGAAATTACTAAATCTTTTTGATTTTATGTTAATTTGAACACAAATGTATGTAATATTCAGACACAGATATAATCAAAGAAACAAACACAGATGCAGAAATAAAGTAAATGCAGTAAAGGAAAGAACACACCGGATTTTATACTGGTTCGGGGTTACCCTACATCTAGTTCCGCACAACTAAGTACGGATTTCCTTTCAAAAGCAATTCAACAATTACAACCCTCGGTTTCAAGGCTACGAGGTACACCCTCCAGAATCACAATCCTCTGGGTAGAGATACTTGATTTCCGGGGCAACAAGTTCACCCAATTGATTTCCAAGGCTACAATCACACCTTTTCTCACTTGATTGATTTCCAAGGCTACAATCACACCTTTTCTTCCTAGATAGATTACAAAGAAGCCTATAACTCTGAATAGCACTTGGATCTTGTTGAGATAGTGATAGAGAATCAAACCAGAGATAATCTAGTTAGATTCAATGTTGATTTCGGCAGAGTGATGATAGGATTTTTGAATAAGAAAATGTGGAAGAAGAAGAGAAGTGAAAAACCAGAAAATCTGATATAAAATTCGAAACTAACCCCTATTTATAGAAGAACGACAGTCGTGTCCATTCATGAAAGGTTATGGCGAATAGACACTTCTTTTGAAATTCAAATTTTGAAACTAACTGACACTATGTCGACATGGGGTACTAGGGCATGTCGACATCCCAAAGGAAAATTTGATGTTTTGATTTTCTTTGAAAATAAACTTTATCTTATATTAAAACTATTTTAAACTTTATAAATATACTTGACTATTGATAAAATACATAGATAAATATAGAGAACAATATATATATAATTTTACTGTAATTTTATATTTAAATCTAAGTATAAATATATTATAATTAAAAGATAGTTTAAAACAAACGAAGTTTAAAAACAAGAATATTTAAGGCTAAAACATCTTTTTGAAAATCATTTGAAAATATAATTTTTAAGGCTAAAACATTTTGAAAAGCAATTTTGAAAATCATTCCGAAGTTGTTTTGAAAAACATTTTGAAGTAGTTTTGCAAGCTTCTTCCTGCAGAATATCTCATCATGTCAGGACTCGAGAACTTGTACAAAACTAGTATGTTCGTGGGTTTGTAAGCCACTTGTCGTAGGTTTGTAAGCTACTTGTCGTGGGTTTGTAAGCCACTAAAAAGGTAGAAATGGGTTTCATCCCAAAAGAAAAATGGAGTGAAGGTTTCAGTGCTATTGTGAAGTTTTAACATAATTCTAGACTCAATACTTATCTTGAAATCTTGAACTCTTGATAATCTTGATACTCATGAGTCTTCAATCTTGATATCTTGAATCTTTATACTGTACAGTCTTCATTCTTGGTACCTGCATGGTTAAATTCTGCATATACATATATATCTAAACTATAATGTTAGTATTTATATTTTATAATCTTATTCTAAGGTTGTTGTCATCAAAACCATCAACTCATGGACTAACAATCTCCCCTTTTTTGATGATGACAACCTTTGTTTATAAAATATTACTTCTATCCTAATAACTCCCCCTAAATCTAATAACTCCCCCTTAATCTGTGCCTAACTTCCCTATTTTATATTTCTCCCCCTTTGTCATCAACAAAAACAAACTAACTCTAAACTATATAACTCTTAATTTAATATCCTATATGATGATAGTGTTATCATCTATACTTATTTGTAAACCTAAAACTTAGTCCTAAATTACGCACTCTCCAAACTAAGAATCTATATAATAATACTTTTAATAGAACATATATAAGAACACACATTATTTATTAATTATATATTTGTTTATATTTACATTTTCGTAAAAACAAACAACAAATAGAAAAGAAAGAGAAGAAACTAATGTGTGTCTTTGAACATAGGAGATCTATGAACCGGACAATTTGGATAGTGGAAACAGAAATTCCCACGTTGTTCGACAAGATTTCCATCTTTGTCAAAGCACACTTCGCCAATGCAAACGACTTTGTCGTTGTCTTCCGCATGCTCTTCTTCCATTGGTTCTTCTTCTTCTTCACTTTCCTCTTATTCATGATCTCCTGAAGAGTTCTCGTCAATCAAGATTGGGTTAGCATGATTATCCATAAGAAATTTTTGCAAATTCCTAAGGATTTTGCCTTGCCTCTCTTGTTCTTTGGCCATTCGAAGTTGCGTCACTTCGATTTCAGTCATTAACCGAAGGGTATCCTTCAGAGAATCCTCCATTTTCATTACACGAGCGAGCATTGATTGTTGAAACAGACCAGAAATAGGCGATGGGAACGAAAAAGTTGATTTTATGTTTGATTTGGAAGAGGAGGCCATTGATAAATTGATTTTAGAAGATAGAACAGAAAGAGAATAGAGAGAATGAAGAAAATTTCGAAATATGAGAAATTTATAACCACTTATTTGAATTTTGGTGGGAAAAAAATTTTTAAAAATTTAAAACGTTATATGTCGACATGGGTCTAGGAGGGATGTCGACATGGTTCTTGAATTTTTGCCTTTTTAATTTATTTTGAATTAATTTTGAATTATACTTTGTTTATTTATATTTTATATTTCAGTTAATGAACAAATACCTAATTCTCTTCTTAATTTAGTAAAAGTAGATTCATTTAAGGGTTTTGTTAAGATATCAGCAATTTGATTTTCAGAATTGATATAGTCGAGAGTAATTACTTCTCTACTTATATTATCTCTGAGAAAATGGTGTCTGATATCAATATGTTTAGTTCGAGCATGTTGAGTAGTATTCTTGGATAAATTTATTGCACTAGTATTATCACAATAATTTGGTGATTTTGAGATATTTAAAGCAAAATCTTTTAAAGTTTGTTGCATATATATTACTTGAGAACAAGCCAAAGCAGCAGAAATGTACTCTACTTCAGTTGTTGATAGAGAAACTGTGTTTTGCTTTATACTAAACCAGGAAATCAGAGAATGCCCTAAAAAGTGACAAGTTCCACTTGTACTTTTTCGGTCTGATTTACAACCAGCATAATCAGCATCACAGTAAGATATTAAGTTAAACGAATCATTTTTAGGATAAAATAAGCCATAATCAAAGGTGTGTTTAACATATCTTATAATAGGTTTTACAGCTTTTAAGTGAGTTTCTTTAGGTTGGGATTGATACCTTGCACAGAGACAGACACTATGCATGATATCAGGTCTACTCGCAGTGATATAGAGTAGTGATCTAATCATTCCTCTATATAATTTTTTATCTACATCTTTCGAGAGATCTTCTTTACTAAGGTACTCATTGGTTGCCATGGGAGTGGGTTTTCCACTCGCAGTAGTCAAACTAAATTTACTAACTAGGTCTTTAGCATATTTTTCTTGACTAATAAAGATACCATTTTCTAATTGTTTTATTTGTAATCCTAAAAAGAAGTTTAATTCACCCATATGACTAATCTCAAACTCTTTTGTCATTATTTCAGAAAATTCTTTATTCATTTCAAAATTAGTTGATCCAAAAATGATATCATCTATGTAGACTTGTACTAGTTGAATATCATTTTTATTTCTTTTAATAAAAAGAGTATTATCTACTTTACCTATTTCAAAATTTGATTGTAACAAGTAAGCTCTTAGTCTATCATACCAGGCTCTAGGAGCTTGCTTTAGACCATATAAAGCTTTCTTAAGTTTGTAAACATGATTTGGAAATTTATCATTTTCAAAAAGTGGCGGTTGTTTAACAAATACTTCTTCTTTAACAAAACCATTTAAAAATGCACTTTTAACATCCATTTGAAATAATTTGAAATTATTATGATTTGCGAAAGCAAGTAGAATCCTAATGGCTTCTAATCTGGCTACGGGGGCAAAGGTTTCATCAAAATCTATTCCTTCTTCTTGACAATAACCTTGAGCGACTAACCGGGCTTTATTTCTAACAACCTCTCCTTGTTCATTAATTTTATTTTTATAAACCCATTTAGTTCCAATTATTGTTTTATTTTCAGGTCTAGGAACAAGTTCCCAAACATCATTTCTAGTGAATTGATTTAATTCTTCTTGCATAGCCAAAATCCATGAATCATCAGTTGATACTTCTTCTGGATTTTTGGGTTCTATAGTTGATATAAAAGCTACATTGCTCATTTGACTTAGTTGGTTTCTAGTTTTAACAACAGATTGCATATCTCCAAGTATATTTTCTATAGGGTGATCTTTTAAAAGTTTAATCCTTTTATTAGGATGATTTAATCCATTATAGGTTTCAGTTGACTCTTGATTTTGAGTGATTAAATCCTCTTCATCATTTATTTCTTCAATTTTTTTGAAATTTTCACCAAATGAAACATGCATTGTTTCTTCGATGGTATTAGTTCTTAAATTAAATACTCTGTATGCTTTACTTCTATTAGAGTATCCGATAAAGATACCTTTGTCAGATTTAGGATCAAATTTATCTAAGTTATCTTTTGTATTTAAAATAAAACATTTACTTCCAAAAATTCTAAAATAAGATACCTTAGGTTTCTTTGAGAAAATAAGTTCATAAGATGTCTTATCAGTTAAAGGTCTAATTAAAATTCTATTTAAAATATAACAGGCTCTAGCAACTGCTTCTGCCCAAAAGTACTTTGGTAAATTACTATCAGAAAGCATAGTTCTCGCACACTCTTGAATTGTCCTATTTTTACGTTCTACTACTCCATTTTGTTGTGGAGTTCTTGGAAATGAAAAATTGTGAATTATTCCCTTTTTATTGCAGAATTCTTCAAATTTTTCATTTTCAAATTCACCACCGTGATCACTACGGATGGTTATAATTTTTTGAGAAAATTGATTTTGAACCCTTTTTGAAAAATTCTTAAAACATTCAAAAGTATCACTTTTATGTTTCAAAAATATTGTCCATGTAAATCTAGAATAATCATCTACAATTACAAAAACATATTTACTGTGATTTAATGACTGAATTTGAGATGAACCAAATAAATCAAGATGAAGTAATTCAAGAGGTTTTGAAGTTGAAATCATATTTTTAATTTAAAGGAACTTTTTCTAAGTTTTCCTATTTGACACGCATCACATATACTATCTACTTTAAAATTCATTTTAGGAAGGCCTCTTACTAGATCATGTTTTGATAGTCTAGATAAGAGTTTGAAATTCAAATGCCCAAATCTCTTATGCCAAATCCAAGGGTCACTTGCATTTTCCAAAAGACACAAGTTATCATTTGAAATTTTCATACTAAGAATATAAATATTCTTTTTCCTAATTCCCTCAAATATTATGGTTGAATTATTATCTTCAATGTGACACTTATCTTTTTCAAATTTAATTTTATATCCTTTATCGCATAGTTGACTTATACTTAGCAGATTGTGTTTCAGATTCTTAACTAGCAAAACATTAGTAATAATAGGAGTTTCAGAGTTACCGACTTTGTCGATGCCGATCACATAACCTTTTGAATTGTCTCCAAAGTTAACCAGTCCTCCGTCTTTGTGTATTATATCATTCAGCATATCTGGATTCCCAGTCATGTGTCTAGAACATCCACTATCGAGTATCCATTTGTTCTTTTTGATCTGCACAGTTTGTTTGTTCTGGATTGACTCCTCAACTCCCATAAAGCATGATTCTTGCACATCAAACAATCTTAGTAGACAACTTGTATTTGAATATTGATTATATGCAAACCCAAGAGACAATGATGATCTGAATATTTCTAAACATGCATTAATAGATTTCTTAAACATAGCCATTTAAAAAAAACTTTTTCAAAAATCAGATTATGAAAGTTTTGAAAACCAAGCTCTGATACCAAATGTGAGGAATGCGGAATATGGATCTTAAGGCTAGGAAAAACACTAGAGGGGAGGGGGTGAATAGTGTTTTTAAGAAATTACTAAATCTTTTTGAGTTTATGTTAATTTGAACACAAATGTATGTAATATTCAGACACAGATATCATCACAGAAACAAACACAGATGCAGAAATAAAGTAAATGTAGTAAAGGAAAGAACACACCGGATTTTATACTGGTTCGGGGTTACCCTACATCCAGTCCCGCACAACTAAGTACGAATTTCCTTTCAAAAGCAATTCAACAATTACAACCCTCGGTTTCAAGGCTACGACGTACACCCTCCAGAATCACAATCCTCTAGGTAGAGATATTTGATTTCCGGGGCAACAAGTTCACCCAATTGATTTCCAAGACTACAATCACACCTTTTCTCGCTTGATTGATTTCCAAGGCTACAATCACACCTTTTCTCGCTAGATAGATTACAAAGAAGCCTATAACTCTGAATAGCACTTGGATCTTGTTGAGATAGTGATAGAGAATCAAACCAGAGACAATCTAGTTAGATTCAATGTTGACTTCGGCAGAGTGGTGATAGGATTTTTGAACAAGAAAATGTGGAAGAAGAAGAGAAGTGAAAAACCAGAAAATCTGATATAAAATTCGTTGAAACTAACCCTTATTTATAGAAGAACAACAGTCATGTCCATTCGTGAAAGGTTATGGCGAATAGACACTTCTTTTGAAATTCAAATTTTGAAACTAACTGACACTATGTCGACATGGGTACTAGGGCATGTTGACATCCCAAAGGAAAATTTGATGTTTTGATTTTCTTTGAAAATAACCTTTATCTTATATTAAAACTATTTTAAACTTTATAAATATACTTGACTATTGATAAAATACATAGATAAATATAGAGAACAATATATATATAATTTTACTATAATTTTATATTTAAATCTAAGTATAAATATATTATAATTAAAAGATAGTTTAAAACAAACGAAGTTTAAAAACAAGAATATTTAAGGCTAAAACATCTTTCTGAAAATCATTTGAATAGATAATTTTTAAGGCTAAAACATTTTGAAAAGCAATTTTGAAAATCATTCCGAAGTTGTTTTGAAAAACATTTTGAAGTAGTTTTGCAAGCTTCTTCATGCAGAATATCTCATCATGTCAGGACTCGAGAACTTGTACAAAACTAGGATGTTCGTGGGTTTGTAAGCCACTTGTCGTAGGTTTGTAAGCCACTTGTCGTAGGTTTGTAAGCCACTAAAAAGGTAGAAATAGGTTCCATCCCAAAAGAAAAATGGAGTGAAGATTTCAGTGCTATTGTGAAGTTTTAACATAATTCTAGACTCAATACTTATCTTGAAATCTTGAACTCTTGATAATCTTGATACTCATGAGTCTTCAATCTTGATATCTTGAATCTCTATATTGTACAGTCTTCATTCTTGGTACCTACATGGTTAAATCCTGCATATACATATATATCTAAACTATAATGTTAGTATTTATATTTTATAATCTTATTCTAAGGTTGTTTTCATCAAAACCATCAACTCATGGACTAATAGTTGGCATCCGTAGGGTGTATGGCCACTTTAGAGAGAGATGGTTTGAAGGTTTCGAGGGGTTCTCTGGTTCTCATGAAGGGAGATGTGTTCTGGAATTTGCATTTGCTTAAGTGGACCACAGTTCTTGGAGAGTCGTATGTTGGAGTTGATAGTTCTAGTGTTTTGGATGCCACCAGACTTTGGCATCTCAGGTTGGGTCATATTTCTGAGAAGGGCTTAGAGTTTCTTTTTGGACAGAAGATGATCAAAGGTGACTTCGAAAAGTTGGATTTCTACCAAGAGTGTGTGTTAAGTAAGCAGACTAAGGTATCCTTTGGAGTTGGACTCCATATATCAGATAGGGTACTTAATTATGTGCATATAGATGATTGGGGTCTAATTGCTACGCTTCCATTGTGGGAGCGAAATATTTTATCTCTTTTATTGATGATTTTTCTGAAAAAGTTTGCTTGTATATGATGAAGGTCAAATCAGAGAGCTTTGAGAAGTTTAAGGCTTGGAAGGTGCTAGTTGAGAACCAATCTGGTTCTAAGTTCAAGGTTTTGAGATCTGATAATGGTGGTGAGTTTGTCTCTAAGGGAGTTCCTGGAATTTTGTAGACAACATGGCATTAAGAGACATTTCACAACATCAGGTGATCCGCAATCCAATGGGGTTGTTGAGAGGATGAATAGGACTTTACTTGAGAAGGCTCGTTGTTTGAGATTGACGACGAGCTTTTCTAGAGGCTTTTGTGCTGAGGCATTATCGACTACGATGCATATTATTAATCGAATTCTATGCTCAGCCATAGATGGGAAGATTTTAGAAGAGAAGTGGAGAGGTAAAGCTGTGTACCTTGGTTATTTTCATATTTTTGGTTGTCCCGTGTATGTTCACCATGCAGGTGATGATAAGTTGGAGGCTAGAGCATAAAAGGGCATCCTCTCGGGATACACGGATGGTATCAAATGGTACCGTATTTGGCACCCTATTGATAGGAAGATAGTTCATTTCTGACATGTTACTTTTGATGAGTCAGCAATGTTCAATCCTAAGAAAGACTTACCTACCACATCAGATGTTTCTAATAAGCCTAAGGAGATGGAAGAGGTTCCTATTTTACAGCCTAGCAGTATAGTTGTTGATGCTGTTGAGAGTGAGATAGATGCAGTTGATGTGACATCACAGAGTAGTCCACATGGGCCTTCTAGTAGTGTTGGTGATGTGCACGAGACTAAAGGAAGTTCAGTTCAGTGTGGAGCTGAAAGGAGTTTAGGCGAAGTTGTACTACTCGGGCCAGTCGTAGGACTATTAGACCGCTTGAGAGGTATGGTGATTGGTAGCATGCAAACCGTAGCCTTAGTAATCAGTTTGGTTATGCCCTATATGTGGTTCATAAGGAGCCGCTTGACCTTGATGAAGCTTTGAAGTCATGTGAAAGTTCGAAGTAGATGTGCGCTATGGAAGAGGAACTAGAGTCGTTGAAAAAAAACAAGACTTGGGATTTGGTACCTCCTTCTAAGGAAGCCGAGCCATAGGTTGCAAGTGGGTGTTCAAGGGGAAGGATGATGGAAGATATAAGGCTAGACTTGTTGCTAAAGGGTTTTCACACAGGAAGGGATTGGAGTATGATGAGATTTTTTCTCCTATAGTGAGACACACCTCCATCCGTATTTTGCTTGCTATAGTTGTCGCTTATGACTTGGAGTTGGAGCAACTTGATGTGAAGACTGCTTTCTTGCATGGAGACTTGGATGAGACCATTTACATGAAGCAGCCATACGGATATGTCGTAGATGGAAAAGAGAATTGGGTTTGCAAGCTAAAGAAGTCATTGTATGGACTTAAGCAGTCGCCTAGACAGTGGTACAAGAGGTTTGATTCTTTTATGCTTTCACTTGGTTTTGATCGTAGCATCAAAGATGCTTGTGTGTACTTCAAGCATTTGAAGAATGATGATTAGGTGTATTTACTCTTGTATGTGGATGATATGTTGATTGGTTTCAAGGATAAAGCTGAAATTGATAGTTTGAAGTTGAAGCTTAAGGCGGAATTCGAAATGAAAGACTATGGAGAAGCAAGGAAGATTTTGGGTTTGGAAATTCAAAGAGATAGGAAGCTTGGACTTTTGAGGCTCACTCAAAAAGAATATATTCTGAAAGTGCTTGCTTGGTTTAGCACGGAAGAAGCAAAGGCAATTAGCACACCCATGCCTTTGCACATACATCTTTCTAGTAGAGACACTCCGATCTCGAAAAAGGACAAGGCTTATATGGAGAAGGTTCCCTATGCGAGTGTAGTTGGTAGTCTGATGTATGCCATGGTTTACACCAGGCCTGACATTGCACATGCAGTTGGATTGGTGAGTAGATTCATGCTAAATCCAGGAAAGACGCATTGAGAGGTAGTGAAGTATATTTTCAGATATCTTAGAGGTACTCTAGACCATGGGCTTGTCTTTGGTGGCAAAGATAGAGATTTCAGCTTGGTTGGATTTTATGATTCCGACTATGCTGGTGATAGAGATCGTAGGAAGTCAACCTCAAGTTATGTGTTCACCATTGGTGTGACAACTATTAGTTGGTGAGTGAGGTTGCAGACGATTGTGACATTGTCTACTATAGAGGAAGAGCTTATAGCTACGGTTGAAGCGGCTAAGGATGCACTTTACTTGAAGTGTTTGTTGTGTGACTTGGGCTTCATGTATGAAGGTATAGAAGTGAATCGTGATAGCCAAAGTGCAATTCACTTAGTTGAAAATCTGGCTTTCAACTCAAGAAAGAAGCATATTGAGGTGAAAGAATCCTTTCTTGTCTCTATGGATGAAGAGAAGCTTGTATGTCTTCAGAAGGTTCGTATAGAGGAGAATGCAGGGGATATGTTTACCAAGTCGTTACCCGTTGCAAAATTCAAGAATTGCTCGAACTTGAATCGCTTGATGAAGTGCTAGATGCCACTGGGTGGCACGGGAGAGAGTGAGTTGGTAGATGGAGACGTTTGTTCTCATTGTGGAGATTGATACGTCCTACTTGGAGAGGGTACTTTCAACACTTTGTTGGCGGGCGGTGGTCTTGCCGGAGTTCGTTGACAAAGTGTAATGGGTGATGGCTATGCCGAAGCTCATTGAGAAGGTATCTATGGTGTCTTGTCCAAGAGCTACTTGGAGTAAGTGGAGTTGACAAGCTTGCGGGGAAATATAGTATCAAGGTGGAGACTATATAAGATTTGGTGATAAAATATTTCAAATTGAGAAGATTCGGAATATATTGTTGATTTCAGTGATACAATATTTTCAATTGCAGAAGATTTGGAAGATATTTCAGATAATTACTCAAATATATATTGCCTTTTTTATAGTAAAGAGAGTAATAAATTACCTACGTGTGAAGAAGAATTACTTTGGGAGATTGAGGTAATCAATTTTCCCTAATTAGCTGATTAAAAAAGTAACCTTATCAAGCGCATGTAAATTGGGGGAAACTGGAAAATCAAATGGATAAACATTTCCTGTATGAATTGAAGAATTAATGAGGCATTGATTTATGACCATAAATCAATTACTTCAACCCCAATTAATTTTCTCTATATAAAGACAGAGATTACCATAAGTAGAATTATATCTCTCAGTTGTATTTTTTATTCTTCTTATCCATTATCAATCTTGTAAAAATTTCTCCTCTTAGAAAGTAACAAAATCTCCTATTTTCAAGTGGATGTACACTACCTCGCAGTAGTAGAACCAATATAAATCTCGTGTGTTATTTTCTTTTATTGCTTGATCTATAATTGCTTTTAGCTGGTGACAATCGGTTGTTTGTTTTACCTCACCATCAATCTGGTCCTATTTGTTTTTCCGTAAGGTTGGGATTTTATTCCTAAGAGCGATCTTGAGAGGTTTTTCCCCAACAACTAGTCCCCGTTGACTAGGCAGTACTCCTACAGTAAACATATTCATGTTCAAAATGATATATTTTCCTTGTAGTCAATATCTCGTGCTTTTATTTGTTTGAAGGTTTAGATATAGATGGCCTAACAGTCATATATTAATATTAATGGGTAAGATTCAAGATAAGATGTTCAATGACATAATTTTAGCATGGTCACCATTTCAAAATGGTATAATATCATGGGAGGGCATGAGTTTGGTGACTATATACATAGGTTGGACGTTGGAGGTTCAACATGTAAAGTTTGTTAAAGTGGCCTTCTTCAACCAGAAAATAAGGCATTAGACGCAGAATATTTATGTATTAAAATCGTTTATTTAGTTATCAACAATTTAACAATAATTTTAATAGTTAATAGTGACTAAACAGTAATCAAATAAATAGTTATTAACAGAAAATTTTGTTTTAACTAAACAGTGCAACAACATCAAAAATTACAAAAATTGCAAACAGTAGGTCAAATATAGTGCATCATTGAATTCATCGAATAAACACTGCATGGAATATTACCTTTACATTTTTTTCATATATTTTTCATCTTTACTGCAATGCTTTCGACTTGTGATTGAATGAACAATGCAACTAAAAAAATCTTACACGGATGGATGTGACAATTGCCCTACAAAGGAGGGTACAGCTACTTACTATTCCATATTAACCATGTCCACTTTCCTCCTTTTGTTTTTTATTTTTTATTTTTTATTTTTTTTAATGAAGAGTCCCATTTTCAAAGTAGGTATATATATAGAGCAAAATAATGGTAATCAACACATCAATTTGATGGATGAACTGAAGTTAAGCTATAGATTAATCGCTATCGCTTTAGAAAAAATTAATGGTAGAATCAACATTTCGAGATTGACAAGACATATGAGTGTAAATTTTCCGTCTGCTTTTGGGTTTGCATCGATGTTTTATCAGAGCACTGTATTGTGTCCAACTTTCATGCAATGTGATAAAGCATGTGAAATATCGTTTAGGTACAAAATTCATTGTGCAGTTTACTAATCCAAATGCTATCAACATTCTCATCTACTAATGCTATTTATAGTTAAATTTTCCAATAATTAACGTTTCCAACGATCCCGATCGCTCACTAATCAGATAAGCTTAGCACCGTGATGGAGGAATCTCTTCACTTCTGTTAGTGCCTTACTTTTAAATTAAAATGTCACTAGTTTGTTCGAAATAATAAATTTTAGTTGAATACAAAACTAAATCATTGATATTATATTATCCAATACTAATACACATCCATTGCAAGTATACATAAAACTTTTTGTACGAACTCACGATTTTGTATATACTAGTTAAACCTTGCAATAGTGGAAAATTTTATTTTATAAATTGAAAATAATAATGTGATAGAGTTACTTTATTTTTTATTGGCTTTCGTATATCAACTGGAACTAACACATCTCATACTAAAGATCGGTCAACATTTCATCTTAGCCTTTCATCTGTTTGTTATCCTACGGTTCTCATTGCTGGATCTCTTTGCCTTGGATTGCCAGAGTGTTATTGGGCTGGACTACTTGAAGCCCAACTTTCTGTTTATCTCTTATTTAAACAGATTTTGTAAATTGTAGAGAAAAATCATTGTAACAATAATTCTGTGAATCAATAAAACAAAGTTTCTATTATCTTTACATTTCTCTTCAATTCAAACTTTATCATGGTATCAGAGCCATAATTCAAAAGCTTAACAGCTACTCAAATCGATCACTCAAATTCAAGAAACATCATCTACCGTTTCATTTAAAGTTCTTTCTCCCATCAGATTCTGATTCATCATTTGGGTTTCATATAGTTTCAATCAAGAAATCAAGTGCCATCCAAAAGGAACGAATTCCTGGTTGCATCAAAGATTTCCTGAAAGAAACTATTGTGTGGAAATCTTTGATCCAGTACAAGCATTACTCTCACCTCTCAAGAAATCAGAAGACTGTCAGTGCCATCCTTAAATTTTTAAAGAGATCATCTTTAAAAATTGGTTGCATCTGATCTACACCATTACTGGTGTTTCATCACTTTTCTTGAAAAGAGAAGTTTTTATACCTGTAGGCACAAATTCTTTCCATTGATTCATCATGGCAGATGACAGCAATTCTGAAGTTGGCAATACTGGTAACACTGCAACTCCAGATCTGATAGCAGAGGCAAACAATCTGATCAAAACCATCATTAGCCCCCAAAGCCAGTTGATCACAGTTCAGCTAGATGAAGAGAATTATCTTCTCTGGCGAGTGCAAGTTGAGACAGCCATAGAAGGCTATGGTCTAGAGGGTCACATTCTTGGTACTTTAGCCATCCCTCCTAGATTTGTTACTGATGCACAAAACAAGGCTGTTAACAACAATGAATACGCAAAATATCATAGGCAAGATAGATTGATAAGTTCTTGGCTCATGGCATCTATCACTCCCAAACTTCTACCTCAAGTAATGAGTTGCAAAACTGCAAATGAAATTTGGCTTACTACTGAAAGAGTATTCAATACACAATCTGGTGCAAAACTAATGCATTACAAAAGAGAGCTTCAGAACATCAGAAAGCAAGAAGAGCCCATGAGAGATTATATAGCCAAAATCAAGAAGCTATATAATCTTCTTGAGGCTGCAGGACGTAAAATACCTGAAGATGAACAAGTCTTGACTGTCTTGAATGGACTAAGCACAGACTATGAATCTGTCATAGCTGTTCTTACAACTCAAAGAACTATTCCTGATATGCAGTTTGTTGAGTCTACTCTTCTTGCACATGAGGCAAGGATTGATCACAAAAGAGTAACTGATTCTGAAATATCAATAAACTACACTACAAAAAATAAGAATCTCAATCAAAACAAGGGTGATCAACACAATCAGAGAGGAGGCTTTGCCAACAGATCTAGAGGCAGGGGGAGATGGAACAACAATACCAGACCCAAGTGTCAAATTTGTGAAAGAGTGGGTCACACTTCTACAAAATGCTACTTCAGATTCAATCAAAGCTACATGCCTGGACAGAATTCCAACAATCAAAGGAATAACAACAATGGCAGTGCTAATCTAGTCCAAGCTCAAGATAATTCTGACAATATTAAAAGCTGCCAGTTAAGTGAAGGCACCAAGTCAGACCAGGTCCAAGATGATGCATGGTACCCAGATACTGGTGCTACTAATCACATAACCAGCAGCTTGGAAAATCTTAATGCAGGCAACAGGGAGTATAAAGGTAAGCATTTAATTTCGTTGGGTAATGGTGACTGTATAAATATTACACATATAGGGGATGCTCACATTAAGGGAAAAAGAATGATGCACTTAAATAATCTTCTAAGAGTACCAAAAATAAAGAAGAATCTCATTAGTGTGTCCCAGTTTGCTAAAGACAATAATGTGTTCTTTGAATTTTATCCCAAATACTGCTTAATCAAAGATATGCTGACTAAGGAAATTCTATTGCAGGGTGAAGCTGATAGAGGCTTATACAAGTTTAATTCTGTAAACTATAAAAGGCCTTTAGCCAAAGACTCTTGTAATGTCACAATGTTGAGTAAAACTGATATTGATGTAAAATCTCAGCAAAATAAATCAACCTTTGTTTGCAATAATTCTATGATATCTAAGAATAGCACAAATACTTTTGAGTTGTGGCACAACAAACTAGGACACCCTAATGAGAAGATAGTTAGGAAAGTACTTTTAGAAAATAAAATTTCCTTTAATGAATGTGCATCACCTTTTGTGTGTACCTACTGTCAACTTGGCAAAAGCCATAAGCTGCCTTTTGCAACCTCTAAAACTGAGTATAAGCAACCTCTTGATCTGATTGCCTCAGATCTATGGGGACCTGCACCCTACAACTCAGACTATGGGTACAAATATTATATTTCCTTCGTTGACTCTTACACTAGGCACACATGGATTTATTTTCTTAAATCTAAGTCTGATACATATAATGCTGTTATACAATTCATAACTATGGCTGAAAAACAAACAAATTGTCAATTGAAAATTTTTCAGACTGATGGTGGTAGTGAGTATAAACCACTTGAAGATTTTTTTAAAAGAAAAGGTATAATCCATAGAACTACTTGTCCATACACCTCAGAACAAAATGGGTTAGCAGAAAGGAAGCACAGACACATTGTAGAATCTGGTTTATCACTTCTTGCACATGCTTCTATACCACTTAAATTCTGACCAGAAGCATTTAGTACAGCTGTTTATCTAATTAACAGACTTCCAACTAAAGTATTAAATTTCATGTGTCCTATAGAGAAGTTATTTAAAGTTAAACCAGACTATAAAATGTTAAAGACCTTTGGTTGTTTATGCTTCCCATGTCTTAGACCTTACAACAGGAACAAGTTAAACTTCAGATCAAAGTCTTGTACCTTTCTTGGATATTGTACAAATCAGAAAGGGTACAAGTGTCTGGATGAAAGTGGAAAAATTATCACAAGCAGACATGTGGTGTTTAATGAATTTGTGTTTCCTTTTAGTAATTCAAACATAAAGACTACTGCAAAGGTGTCACATACCAAAATTTTCGACTTTCGAAAATTCGACATCGATACTCACTTTATCGACTGCCGAGCAATCGAGGGCCGAAAACTCCAATAGTGAGGGTTTTAGATAAAGAAAAAGTAGAAGAAAAAGAGAAGAAGAAGAAAGAACAACAGAACAACATCAGAACAGAAGACAATATCAGAATCTCACATTCGCAGCGGAACAATATATAATAGATAAATCAGTAATCTTTAAAACAAAGAACTATATCATTTTATACATACATCAATCATCAGAGTCAATACAACAATGGACAGTTTATAAAACTTGTCCTCATACAGAATACACAGCGGAATAAATACTATCAGATACAATTACTACGTCTCGTCATCCAGCTCATCTCCAAAGCTCCAGAATATCCAGAATATCCTGATAATCTAACTCTAGACTGCCCGTGTGGAAATTGGTGGGCACCCAGAGTTTAGAAGGGAAACAATAAACTCCGAGTCAGTCATGGTGACTGGTGTGAGATCGTAAAACAGTTATTCTTTAAAATAAACAACAGGATAATTTTAAAGTCAATTCGAAATGCTTTTGGAAAATGAAACTACCATAAGACCTCCCACCACACACACAATGCAAACGCAGACTTGGAGGAGATTTCTTCTTATGATAGTCAAAGATGCTTACTACGCAAAAAATCAAATTCTTTTTGATATTATTATTAGTGCATAGTGGAAAACATTTCGAAAGTAGAATACAAATCTTAGCCAGCATAGGTACCATTATATTATGCCTGCTATAGCTGCCTCCTGAGGAGACAGGTTATACAATTGAAATCGTAAAGGCTCGTATTGTTTCTTTGGATTTCCAACAAATGGTCAGGCTAAGGAACTTCCTATCCACGATGGGTACGTCCCTGGAATAGACGACCCGAGAACCTAACCGGATCTCTGCCAACACAAGGCCGGGTTACCTCTGCAAAAATAGGTAACTACTGACACGCGTATGCCATCCCCCGATCGTCACCGATCTTCCCGAGGATCCCCGATTTCCAACAAACCACATAGAAAATAATAATGCAGTAACCACAGAGGTTAAGTATCTGGGCTCCATACCATGATACCACCTTTATCCAGAAGGAATGACATACACTAAGGGGCGCTACTCCCTAGAACCTTGCCGCATTCGTCCTGTTTCGACCATTTCCGGGGTGTGAGGCTCGATGAAGTCTCGTCCACAAAGCTACGCTTTCTCAAAAAGCCCTGCTTCGGGTCAAACAAAATGATCAACCTATGATCACAAAGATATAAGATCAAACAAATGATCATATCACAAATGATCAAACACTGATCATTTCACAGCAACACTCAGTATGCCACGTTACCAAATTGGGATATATCGCTGATAAATTTCAACTACATAACCTCTGAGCTCGTACGTCTCAGAGAAGGGTGTTAAGCTAAGAGAATAAATTCTCCGCCACCAACAGAAATGTATTTGAAAGAAATCAGCTTTATATCTCAAATTGTAACGTCAGACACACAATCCATACAAGTCTGTTCCGGGATCGAACAGAACCGAAGGCACTTCTCACGAAGCCCTTGCATTTCCGGATAAATTTCTAATCACGTCCGGACTTCCCGTCACTAAGGGTGATAAAACCTCTAAATCGAAGATCAGTCGATGTAGAGTAACTCGACGGTAATCCTTCCGTTTTCAAAAATATCCGGTCTTCAACACCGGTCTTCGAATGCAATTCATATCGACGTATCACATATTCGGAATGGGTTATACGACCCCATGGTCCTTTCCCGGCTAACCCGAATAGTGAGCGCTTATTTTAAAAAAATAAGTGTGGCATTCAAATTCATCCAATTCACAACAAATACCTATCTAAAGGTAATTATTGATAGTCGGTTATTTAACTATCAATAAAGATGCGCAACATCATAAGATTCCAAATAATTTTCCAAATTATTTATTTTACCAAAATATCTTTACTAGATATACAATTTCCACACTTAATCATTTGAAAACAAATCTCAAATATTCACCTTTCAATTTTATCTTTGAAGATAAAATCTCAAAACAGTTCATTTCATATTGGAAAAGCATTTCCATACTTATTTAAAAATAAGTAATTCACAAATCATTTATTTTCAACATTTGAAAATATTCGATATACTTAAAACAATATTAAGTATATATTCATTCTTTAAGGAAATCATAAATTTGACATCTATTTGAGTCAAAACGAATGTTGCGTAAAACATCGTTACGACGACTCAAAATCACTAGTATAGGGATTCGAAATTTAGATAGATATATAAATCCCAATACTATATAAAACATTTCCTTTCGGAAATCATTTACTATAACAACAGTGTTATAGTCCACCATTTCCTTATTTTTCGAAAACGTCTATTTCAACAATACATGTTGAAATCTATGATTTCGATATTTAATACGTTTTAAAACATCTTTTTTTTAAACAATTAACTTCATTTATAATATCGCTTTCCCAAACATAACCATTTTTACTTAAAAATATATTCACTGTCCAAAATCGTGAATATACTTCATTTAACCCAATTCCAATCATTTCTACACATTTTCATTTCAATAGGAATTCGCTATCCAAAATCGCGAATATATCTACTCTGATAATCTTCTATATTTAATTCATCAAATTCCATCGCTTTCGAATTTATAAACACGGTTATAAATGCTACTTCTATTTTAATAACACTTCGACTTGTAAATCTTCTTTTTATCAACTTCTATACTCTACTTATCAAAATAAGTGATTTCGGATTTATAACCAACTTTTATAAATTCCAATTCCATTTATTAAAACTTCAATACCAAATCAATTTCAATATTGATTTCTAAATTTATTTTCAACTTTAAATAAAAGATTCCATACTGATTTCTCAAAGTTCTTCTCCAAATACTAAATCAATTACAGATTGATTTCTAATTTTATTTATCACTCCTAAATAAATTCCTTATTTTTCTCAAATTACTCAACATCCTGTTTTTAAATGGATTCTTTAAATTGAAATCATTTTACATTGATTTCCCAAATCGTTTCAACTTACCAATTAAATTTCTAATTGGATTTCCAACTTATCTCCTTTTAAATAAATTCCTTTCAAAGAAAATATATTTCAATTGTTTCTTTCAGTCTATTTAAAAATCCAAATTCTTAAATTAAATTCTTCAATTTATAATCACTATTTTACGAAATCCGTTTATTTAACATTTTCACTTGATTCTGGAATTAATTCGATAAGATTATAAAAATTTACTTTTTATACTTTAAAATTTTCTTTCTTCAAAATTTATTCAATTTCAAAAATTGATTCACTTAGAAATTCTACTTTGATTTCAAAATTCAATTTCGTTTATTTTTGAAATCCAATGATGTCAAAACATCTATTCAGCTAAATTTTAGCTTTTCAAACAATTTCCAGATATCAATTCAATAACCACAATAATCATTCACAGATTATCACATCACAGTAGAAATAAATTCAATCAATGTGAGGGGTCCAGTTGGATCCCTCCAACCTGTTTCCCTGCATCCAAAGATGTTAGCACAATACCAATTCCGTTCCAGTACGGAATTATCGCGGTATATAGGTTTTTATAAATCCGCTTACTAACGGCGCAATAGGGTCTCATCCGCTATACGAGGCGGGAAATCAATCAATCCAATATATACATATGCCAATATGTATATACTGCTATATATATAGATATATCCTATAATATCTAATAGCACATTCAAACAAATCAATCAATAACTGCAAAAAATTCCACTTTTAAATCGAGTGAGAAAATCTCACCTTAGCTTTTTAATTTGCAATCCCGTTTTCGTTCCAGATTGTTTTCTTCACAGTTTCTAACCTTGTATAACAATTTATACAATATATTAATATTCGAATCAACTCGAATAATAAATTGCTTTTCAATAGATTAAATTAGTTAACACCTTCAATTTGAACAAATCTAATAATTTATTTCCTATTAGATAATTTCGATTCACCAGTGATTTTATCTTGACCCAATTTCTTTTAAATAAATTTATCTAACTAAACCTTTTAAATTTCTAACTAACTTTCCTTTCGAACAAATTTCTTGATAACTAAAATAAATTTAACTAGTTATTATTTTCTTCATTCGAAGTCATATACCAAAATAAAATCTATGTATATTTTTAAAATAATCTATATAGATTTTTGTAAATCTGGTTTCATACAAAACTTCTCAAACAGTTAAAATCCTCATTTTCAAAATCTTATCCTTACATATATGTATTTATTTCTCTCCTTATCTATATATATAAATACAGATAATTATAAACTAGATTGAATTGGGTAAAAAACGAGAATACCATAAGTTTTGAAGTCGCCTCCACCCAAAATCCGAGATCGAATTTTGATGACTATGCTGTCGAACGTCCCCTTCCTGACACGAGCTACTCCCAGCCCTCTGCCTTCGTCCTTACAAATTCGTTCGCGAAGACACGTTGCTGCGCCGCGAGCGCCAACCTCCCTGCCTGGCCCCTCCCCTTTCGACATCTCCTAGAACGACGTGCACGCCTCGCGAATCCCATTGCCAGAGTCGCCATAACCCTAGCTGCTGCCGCGAACTACTCGTCGCCATCACGCGCGAACGAACGCCATCAACAAAAATCATCGTCCCCCCGTTTCCCCCCAGCTCGAGATTGCCTCGACCTCGATCAAGGCCCATCGCATCTAGCTCCGCCTCGCTCGCGAGCTGCTCGGCGTCACTGCGACCCCTTTAAAATCGCGATACCTCCCAGCGTACGCGTCTCCCTAGTAACCTCGACATCGAACGAATCGATCCCCGCCTATGCTCAATCGATACGAAATCGATTTCGATTTTCGTCTGAAGAAGATGAGTCGATTTTTCTTTAAGCTGATCGCCATTTTTTTTTTCGTTTCTGGTTTTTAAAAATGAAAGTGAGGGGTGCGTGATTATTTAAAATGAGATGGAGAATGGTTTGCACGATACATTTTCGTGATTTCGAACGAGATTCTAGGCGTAATTTTCTCCGTGATTAAAGGAACGAAACGTGGTTGTAAAAATGTCGGCAAGTTTAAATTTAAATTTTAAAATTGAATTCCCTTTTGTTTTAACGCGTTTTCATGTCGTACGGTTACACGGCAACTCCGTTAAATACGAAATTGGAAGTCCGACAATAATACAATATTACGGACCCAATGGAACAGGTTTCGTCGAATTCCGAGACTGTTTGAAAAATGACTATTTTATAAATATCGGTTCGAACAATTTAATTTCAAAACTGAACAAATCGATTTCAAATTCGATTCTGAAGTTGCAGTTATCCTCAGTGTTATCAATATAAATTTTACAAGCGTTTGAAATATTTTTAAACGGCCTAAATTTGAAGATTCAAAATTTTATTCACTTTCAATAGATAAAATTTTATAATTTAAATCGTCAGTTTCAAAGTTATATTCGGGATACAAATTAAATCGTCGTTCAAATATTTAAAATTAATTAAATATTCTCAATTAAATTTGTTCAAAATTCTGGATCGTTACAGACTTCCCTCCTTAAAAGAATTTCGTCCTCGAAATTACAAGTCAGGAAGAAAAAGTCCTTAACTCGTCTACTATTTTCAACATCCAATAGTTTTATCAAATTTTCAAAACAAATCTTCTATTAAAGATTCGTTATCATTTCTACTAACTTTCCAACTCCAATTAAAGTTTCAAACAATATTGTTTTTCTTCCAAAATTCAAATTCAAATTCAAATTTAACTTTCAAAAATTTCTCAAAAATTTTCTAACACTCGGAATTTTCGAAAAATTTCGCCAGCGTCTCCTTTGCGCGGCTAATATGGCACGACTACAGAACGTCCCTACGGACTCTCAGATTTCAAAAAGAAAAAGAAACAGCCAAGCGGCTAGAGAGAAATCATCAAAAACTCATATTATAATTCAAATACATACCTTTTTCGAGCAATTCGAATTATCTGTGAAATAAATTTTCCAATCCCTTTATACCTGTATATCTACTAGCCATGATATCTAGTTACACATTCAAACCATTTTGCAAATTCTATTACAAGATTTTCAATATAAACTGCTTATATTCTCTTTAAATTCGCGATTGAAGTTACATCCATTATCTTCAATTTTACAATTCAATTTCTCATTTGAGTTCAATTCACAATTCCAATCTAATTTGGATTCAATTCAACTTCTGAATATTGACTTTTATCAATTATTTTTCATTCATAACTGCCCTATTTTAAATTAGTTTCAATTACTAATTCATTTGATCAATATTCAATTAGCTTCACTTACTAATTTGAGTTTAATACTTCACTTTATTTTTTTTTTACAAATCAAGTTCAATTCCCATTTTATTTACTTTCAAATTCAAAATGAATTTTAACTTCCAATCTCATTTTCTTGCACTTGCAATTGCAATTTATTCACTCATTCACTAATTCATTCGTTTTTCAATTTGAATTTCATTCTAATCAAATTTCAATATTCTATAAGTTATCAACTTATTAATATTTCGTAAGTATTTTAAATAGGATTCCAGAGTCGTTTCAATTTTTTTTTCAAAAAAATCATTTTGAAAACAATTCAAATTCCATTTGAATTTCCAAAACAAAAACCCAAATTTTCAAACAACTCCTATTTAAAACAATTTGACAGCAATTCCTCTTTTGGAAACCCGAAAATGAACACCGGTGATGTCGCGATCATCATCGGAATTATTTTCCAGCGACCGAAAAGAGTTTAGAGCTTTTCATTCCCTCAAAACATTTTTCAAAACCCTTGAAATCCATTTTCAAATCAAAAAGGATTTAAACTTTACAAATCTCAAAATTTTCAGATTCTTTTTAAAACATTTTCCAAAACTTCTCTGGAATCCCGTTTTAAATTACAATTCACATTTATAATTTACATTCTTTAAATTTCATTTGTATGTGAATTTATTTCTTAACTTTGGAGTTACGATTTCAATTTCTTATTCAGTTTCAATAGTAATGATAACATTACAATATCATCACTTTCCTAACAACCAAACATCCATATATTATAATAATTCATAGAAAATCATTTCTTTTCTATACAAAAATAGTTTTGGGCAAAATTATTTCATTTACCCTATTTTAAAACAATACTGTGCCGAACTGTTCTATTCGAGTGTTTAGAAACCCCTTCGATACAGTTTTGCAAGACTGTGCCGACGAAGGTTCATATACCACTCAATAAACCAATCATCACAATATAAAACAATTTTATATTCAAATAACAAATACGCGCTCATATCTATTATTACACTCAACTCATTCTAGAGTACTACTGACTCTATCTCTAATGAGTAACACCCAACAGAGCAGGGTTGTCGCTTAACCATATGCTCTGATACCACGCTGTCACATACCAAAATTTTCGACTTTCGAAAATTCGACATCGATACTCACTTTATCGACTGCCGAGCAATCGAGGGCCGAAAACTCCAATAGTGAGGGTTTTAGATAAAGAAAAAGTAGAAGAAAAAGAGAAGAAGAAGAAAGAACAACAGAACAACATCAGAACAGAAGACAATATCAGAATCTCACATTCGCAGCGGAACAATATATAATAGATAAATCAGTAATCTTTAAAACAAAGAACTATATCATTTTATACATACATCAATCATCAGAGTCAATACAACAATGGACAGTTTATAAAACTTGTCCTCATACAGAATACACAGCGGAATAAATACTATCAGATACAATTACTACGTCTCGTCATCCAGCTCATCTCCAAAGCTCCAGAATATCCAGAATATCCTGATAATCTAACTCTAGACTGCCCGTGTGGAAATTGGTGGGCACCCAGAGTTTAGAAGGGAAACAATAAACTCCGAGTCAGTCATGGTGACTGGTGTGAGATCGTAAAACAGTTATTCTTTAAAATAAACAACAGGATAATTTTAAAGTCAATTCGAAATGCTTTTGGAAAATGAAACTACCATAAGACCTCCCACCACACACACAATGCAAACGCAGACTTGGAGGAGATTTCTTCTTATGATAGTCAAAGATGCTTACTACGCAAAAAATCAAATTCTTTTTGATATTATTATTAGTGCATAGTGGAAAACATTTCGAAAGTAGAATATAAATCTTAGCCAGCATAGGTACCATTATATTATGCCTGCTATAGCTGCCTCCTGAGGAGACAGGTTATACAATTGAAATCGTAAAGGCTCGTATTGTTTCTTTGGATTTCCAACAAATGGTCAGGCTAAGGAACTTCCTATCCACGATGGGTACGTCCCTGGAATAGACGACCCGAGAACCTAACCGGATCTCTGCCAACACAAGGCCGGGTTACCTCTGCAAAAATAGGTAACTACTGACACGCGTATGCCATCCCCCGATCGTCACCGATCTTCCCGAGGATCCCCGATTTCCAACAAACCACATAGAAAATAATAATGCAGTAACCACAGAGGTTAAGTATCTGGGCTCCATACCATGATACCACCTTTATCCAGAAGGAATGACATACACTAAGGGGCGCTACTCCCTAGAACCTTGCCGCATTCGTCCTGTTTCGACCATTTCCGGGGTGTAAGGCTCGATGAAGTCTCGTCCACAAAGCTACGCTTTCCCAAAAAGCCCTGCTTCGGGTCAAACAAAATGATCAACCTATGATCACAAAGATATAAGATCAAACAAATGATCATATCACAAATGATCAAACACTGATCATTTCACAGCAACACTTAGTATGCCACGTTACCAAATTGGGATATATCGCTGATAAATTTCAACTACATAACCTCTGAGCTCGTACGTCTCAGAGAAGGGTGTTAAGCTAAGAGAATAAATTCTCCGCCACCAACAGAAATGTATTTGAAAGAAATCAGCTTTATATCTCAAATTGTAACGTCAGACACACAATCCATACAAGTCTGTTCCGGGATCGAACAGAACCGAAGGCACTTCTCACGAAGCCCTTGCATTTCCGGATAAATTTCTAATCACGTCCGGACTTCCCGTCACTAAGGGTGATAAAACCTCTAAATCGAAGATCAGTCGATGTAGAGTAACTCGACGGTAATCCTTCCATTTTCAAAAATATCCGGTCTTCAACACCGGTCTTCGAATGCAATTCATATCGACGTATCACATATTCGGAATGGGTTATACGACCCCATGGTCCTTTCCCGGCTAACCCGAATAGTGAGCGCTTATTTTAAAAAAATAAGTGTGGCATTCAAATTCATCCAATTCACAACAAATACCTATCTAAAGGTAATTATTGATAGTCGGTTATTTAACTATCAATAAAGATGCGCAACATCATCAGATTCCAAATAATTTTCCAAATTATTTATTTTACCAAAATATCTTTACTAGATATACAATTTCCACACTTAATCATTTGAAAACAAATCTCAAATATTCACCTTTCAATTTTATCTTTGAAGATAAAATCTCAAAACAGTTCATTTCATATTGGAAAAGCATTTCCATACTTATTTAAAAATAAGTAATTCACAAATCATTTATTTTCAACATTTGAAAATATTCGATATACTTAAAACAATATTAAGTATATATTCATTCTTTAAGGAAATCATAAATTTGACATCTATTTGAGTCAAAACGAATGTTGCGTAAAACATCGTTACGACGACTCAAAATCACTAGTATAGGGATTCGAAATTTAGATAGATATATAAATCCCAATACTATATAAAACATTTCCTTTCGGAAATCATTTACTATAACAACAGTGTTATAGTCCACCATTTCCTTATTTTTCGAAAACGTCTATTTCAACAATACATGTTGAAATCTATGATTTCGATATTTAATACGTTTTAAAACATCTTTTTTTTAAACAATTAACTTCATTTATAATATCGCTTTCCCAAACATAACCATTTTTACTTAAAAATATATTCACTATCCAAAATCGTGAATATACTTCATTTAACCCAATTCCAATCATTTCTACACATTTTCATTTCAATAGGAATTCGCTATCCAAAATCGCGAATATATCTACTCTGATAATCTTCTATATTTAATTCATCAAATTCCATCGCTTTCGAATTTATAAACACGGTTATAAATGCTACTTCTATTTTAATAACACTTCGACTTGTAAATCTTCTTTTTATCAACTTCTATACTCTACTTATCAAAATAAGTGATTTCGGATTTATAACCAACTTTTATAAATTCCAATTCCATTTATTAAAACTTCAATACCAAATCAATTTCAATATTGATTTCTAAATTTATTTTCAACTTTAAATAAAAGATTCCATACTGATTTCTCAAAGTTCTTCTCCAAATACTAAATCAATTACAGATTGATTTCTAATTTTATTTATCACTCCTAAATAAATTCCTTATTTTTCTCAAATTACTCAACATCCTGTTTTTAAATGGATTCTTTAAATTGAAATCATTTTACATTGATTTCCCAAATCGTTTCAACTTACCAATTAAATTTCTAATTGGATTTCCAACTTATCTCCTTTTAAATAAATTCCTTTCAAAGAAAATATATTTCAATTGTTTCTTTCAGTCTATTTAAAAATCCAAATTCTTAAATTAAATTCTTCAATTTATAATCACTATTTTACGAAATCCATTTATTTAACATTTTCACTTGATTCTGGAATTAATTCGATAAGATTATAAAAATTTACTTTTTATACTTTAAAATTTTCTTTCTTCAAAATTTATTCAATTTCAAAAATTGATTCACTTAGAAATTCTACTTTGATTTCAAAATTCAATTTCGTTTATTTTTGAAATCCAATGATGTCAAAACATCTATTCAGCTAAATTTTAGCTTTTCAAACAATTTCCAGATATCAATTCAATAACCACAATAATCATTCACAGATTATCACATCACAGTAGAAATAAATTCAATCAATGTGAGGGGTCCAGTTGGATCCCTCCAACCTGTTTCCCTGCATCCAAAGATGTTAGCACAATACCAATTCCGTTCCAGTACGGAATTATCGCGGTATATAGGTTTTTATAAATCCGCTTACTAACGGCGCAATAGGGTCTCATCCGCTATACGAGGCGGGAAATCAATCAATCCAATATATACATATGCCAATATGTATATACTGCTATATATATAGATATATCCTATAATATCTAATAGCACATTCAAACAAATCAATCAATAATTGCAAAAAATTCCACTTTTAAATCGAGTGAGAAAATCTCACCTTAGCTTTTTAATTTGCAATCCCGTTTTCGTTCCAGATTGTTTTCTTCACAGTTTCTAACCTT
Source organism: Allium fistulosum (assembly GCA_030737815.1). NCBI lineage: Eukaryota > Viridiplantae > Streptophyta > Magnoliopsida > Asparagales > Amaryllidaceae > Allium > Allium fistulosum. The sequence goes on along the minus strand of CM060908.1, from coordinate 73,962,351 downwards.
GTATAACAATTTATACAATATATTAATATTCGAATCAACTCGAATAATAAATTGCTTTTCAATAGATTAAATTAGTTAACACCTTCAATTTGAACAAATCTAATAATTTATTTCCTATTAGATAATTTCGATTCACCAGTGATTTTATCTTGACCCAATTTCTTTTAAATAAATTTATCTAACTAAACCTTTTAAATTTCTAACTAACTTTCCTTTCGAACAAATTTCTTGATAACTAAAATAAATTTAACTAGTTATTATTTTCTTCATTCGAAGTCATATACCAAAATAAAATCTATGTATATTTTTAAAATAATCTATATAGATTTTTGTAAATCTAGTTTCATACAAAACTTCTCAAACAGTTAAAATCCTCATTTTCAAAATCTTATCCTTACATATATGTATTTATTTCTCTCCTTATCTATATATATAAATACAGATAATTATAAACTAGATTGAATTGGGTAAAAAACGAGAATACCATAAGTTTTGAAGTCGCCTCCACCCAAAATCCGAGATCGAATTTTGATGACTATGCTGTCGAACGTCCCCTTCCTGACACGAGCTACTCCCAGCCCTCTGCCTTCGTCCTTACAAATTCGTTCGCGAAGACACGTTGCTGCGCCGCGAGCGCCAACCTCCCTGCCTGGGCCCTCCCCTTTCGACATCTCCTAGAACGACGTGCACGCCTCGCGAATCCCATTGCCAGAGTCGCCATAACCCTAGCTGCTGCCGCGAACTACTCGTCGCCATCACGCGCGAACGAACGCCATCAACAAAAATCATCGTCCCCCCGTTTCCCCCCAGCTCGAGATTGCCTCGACCTCGATCAAGGCCCATCGCATCTAGCTCCGCCTCGCTCGCGAGCTGCTCGGCGTCACTGCGACCCCTTTAAAATCGCGATACCTCCCAGCGTACGCGTCTCCCTAGTAACCTCGACATCGAACGAATCGATCCCCGCCTATGCTCAATCGATACGAAATCGATTTCGATTTTCGTCTGAAGAAGATGAGTCGATTTTTCTTTAAGCTGATCGCCATTTTTTTTTCGTTTCTGGTTTTTAAAAATGAAAGTGAGGGGTGCGTGATTATTTAAAATGAGATGGAGAATGGTTTGCACGATACATTTTCGTGATTTCGAACGAGATTCTAGGCGTAATTTTCTCCGTGATTAAAGGAACGAAACGTGGTTGTAAAAATGTCGGCAAGTTTAAATTTAAATTTTAAAATTGAATTCCCTTTTGTTTTAACGCGTTTTCATGTCGTACGGTTACACGGCAACTCCGTTAAATACGAAATTGGAAGTCCGACAATAATACAATATTACGGACCCAATGGAACAGGTTTCGTCGAATTCCGAGACTGTTTGAAAAATGACTATTTTATAAATATCGGTTCGAACAATTTAATTTCAAAACTGAACAAATCGATTTCAAATTCGATTCTGAAGTTGCAGTTATCCTCAGTGTTATCAATATAAATTTTACAAGCGTTTGAAATATTTTTAAACGGCCTAAATTTGAAGATTCAAATTTTTATTCACTTTCAATAGATAAAATTTTATAATTTAAATCGTCAGTTTCAAAGTTATATTCGGGATACAAATTAAATCGTCGTTCAAATATTTAAAATTAATTAAATATTCTCAATTAAATTTGTTCAAAATTCTGGATCGTTACAAAAGGTCTACAATCCAAACAGATCAATTCCAAATTTACCTCTGTATTCTGACATCCAAAAGGATGTCGATCATAATGCCAACAAGGATGCTTCAGATCCACAACTCACTATACCACCTAGGTCAGGTTGTGAACTGCAAAGCTCTCCAAGTCAGCATAATCCTGAAACAACATTCAGCAATCAAGGTTAGAACAAGGATCAAGACTTAAATGAAGAAATTAGCAGTTACGACAACAACCTACAGCAAAGTATTCAAGCTGAGTCATCAACCATGAGGAGTCAACCCATTGAAGGTCACCACATGATTACAAGGGCCAAAAGTGGCATTTTTAAGCCAAAGGTTTACACTGTAACATCATTCGTTGATGAAGAACCTGAAAACTTCACTCAAGCTGCTAATAACAAAAACTGGAAGGCAGCCATGGATGAAGAGTTCAATGCTCTTGTCAAAAACAATACTTGGAATCTGGTCTCACCTCCAGGTAATAAAAATATTATCAACTGTAAGTGGACCTACAGATTAAAGAAGAATCCCAATGGAACAATAAGCAAGCACAAGGCCAGGCTTGTAGCAAAGGGTTATACACAGGAGTATGGATTTGATTTTGGTGAAACTTTTTCACCTGTGGTAAAACCCTCCACCATTAGACTTGTACTTACTATTGCTTTGCATAAAAATTGGCACTTGCGACAATTAGATGTGAATAATGCCTTTCTAAATGGTATTTTGCAAGAAGACATCTATATGCAGCAGCCACAAGGTTACATACAAGACAAAAATCTTGTATGCAAACTCAACAAGGCCATATATGGTCTCAAGCAAGCTCCTAGAGTATGGTTTGACAAACTAAAAACCACACTAACAAATAAGGGGTTTCAATTCACCAAATCTGACAACTCACTTTTTATCAAAATTACAAATGAATCATCTACATATATACTAATATATGTAGATGATCTGATTATAATAGGTGATAGTATTGATGAAATAAATGAGTTAGTCGAATATCTTCATAAACAGTTTTCTATCAAAGATTTGGGTGAGCTAAATTACTTCTAGGGTATTGAGGTTTTAAAATTGTCCACTACAGATATATTTCTCAGTCAAAAGAAATATATCTTAGATATTTTAAACAAAACCAAAATGGACAATGCAAAATCTCAACCAACCCCTATGATCAGTAACCAAAGATACTCCAAAAGTCAAGGTGAACCTATTATCAATGTCAAACAATATAGGAGTATCATTGGTGCACTGCAATATATTACTATAACCAGGCCTGATATTGCCTTTAGTATTAATAAATTGTCTCAGTTTATGCAGAATCCTCTGGACAACCATTGGAAAGGAATTAAAAGGGTACTCAGATATCTTAAAGGCACTATCAATTTTGGTCTTCATATTAAAAGAGGCAACGATCTAAATCTAGTGGGCTACAGTGATGCAGACTGGGCTGGGGATCTAGATGATAGAAAGTCTACCACTGGTTACTGTATATTTCTCGGTGGCAATCTAATTTCTTGGAGCTCAAAGAAACAGTCTACCATTTCAAAATCAAGCAGTGAAGCAGAATATAGAAGTGTAGCAAGTGCTACAGCTGAAATTATGTGGCTACAATCACTGCTATCTGAACTGAGAATCAAAAATAACAACAAGGCTACCTTATGGTGTGACAATCAAAGTACCATCTACATGTCAATTAATCCAATTCAGCATTCCCGAACTAAACACATAGAAATTGATCTACACTTTGTTCGGGAACAAGTAGATAAAGGAAAGCTACAAGTGTGTCATGTTCCTACTTATTATCAAAAAGCAGATATTCTTACCAAAGCCTTATCAAGTTTAAACTTTCACAGACTAAGGGAGAATTTAAAGGTTGAAGAAATCAAACCAGAGAAGGTACAAAAGTCACAGCAGAATTCAGATCTGCCTCGCTAATCTAAGATCTGCCACTTTCAAGCAGGCGCTTTCTCGAATTCAACTCTTCCTCTTTCCAATTTTGAAAACTACGGTGATCCAGTAAATCAATTTCAAGAAAAAATTCAAGCTTGTCGCTAAAGATTCAAGCTTGTCACTAAATCGCATTTTTCGCCACAACTGGAGACCTAACCCTAGTTTGAATTGAGGGGAAGTATTGGCTTTCGTATATCAACTGGAACTAACACATCTCATACTAAAGATCGGTCAACATTTCATCTTAGCCTTTCATCTGTTTGTTATCCTACGGTTCTCATTGCTGGATCTCTTTGCCTTGGATTGCCAGAGTGTTATTGGGCTGGACTACTTGAAGCCCAACTTTCTGTTTATCTCTTATTTAAACAGCTTTTGTAAATTGTAGAGAAAAATCATTGTAACAATAATTCTGTGAATCAATAAAACAAAGTTTCTATTATCTTTACATTTCTCTTCAATTCAAACTTTATCATTTTTGTCCAACCATGAACTTAGAAACTCATTTTGAACAAAATCTAATATTTACTTACAAATTAAAATGTTCATTTTAAATGCAAATGAGAGATCATGAGTTTGGATACTGATTTGAACAAAAACAAACCTTTACTTTAAAACTGAAATTTTAATGTTTATATCTACAAGGTCACAAATTCGAATTTCAGTTTCACCAAAAAGTTCAGAACTTTTCTCTTTATTTTAATTTTTTGCAAGATCTAGTCTATTTAAACCTTATATTATTAACAATTGATAATTTTGTATTATCGTGTAAGGGGTTTTATATTCACATGCATTAAAGGTACTCAAAAATCTGATGATGATAATTTGAACTAAACCAACCCGCACTATTAGACACAAACAATAAAAATAGTAAATAACAAGTTGAGTAAGAATTAAGTGAAAAAGTACATAAAACATCCATCACAAGAATAGTTTTCATTTGTACTAACCTCTTTTGGAGATTATACCAAATCCCACTATGTCATAAATCATAGTCGTAAGATTTCTCGTGATCTTTTCTTTAAAAAAGGAAGAAAATCATTTAACAACGATAATAAAATGTTGCAATTGAATATACAATATTCAAGTTTGTACATATCACAGTTTACCCTAAAACCAATACTGTACTTTCTTTTAACTTTTTTGGATTATTTATTTAATAAACTTGACAGGATCGGTAATGCGTTGTAAGGTTATATATTTAAATACTCAAACGGTAATAATATCAATAACAATGGCCTCCCTCTCTCTCTCTGATTAGCGATTTTTTGGCCTCTCCCGCTTCCCCCGGCTGCTTTCGCTTTCCCTCTCCAGCGCTTCTTCGCTGCTCTCTCTGATTTTGCGATTCTCTGTTCGTGGTTATGGGTGCTGTTTTTAGGGCACAGGAGTTGGATTTTGGGGCTTATTTATTTCGTGGCGATTTTGTGCTGCGCTGTCCTTCTTCTGCGTCCATTGCTGATGCCCTGTTATCCCTTGTCCCTCCGCCCCTGTCGGTTTGCTTCACTGGCTCTTGCTCTATTGAGATTTGTGTGTTTTCGTTTGTCGCCTTCTCGGCGCTGGCTCGATTCAGGTTTGTCGATGTTGATGGGTGTTTCTTGGCTCTGGATCCCATTTTCAGTTCTCTTCCTTCGATTCCAGCGAGTTTCAACAGATCGAAGGAAGAGATCTTCTCTTATGAGGCTCCTTGCGGTTCTGCTTCGATGTTGGAAGTGCCTCTCGGTCAGAGGGACCTTTCTCCTCGTTTTGCTCCGTGTATTGTTTTCGCTGATGAGTTGGACGGTGTTGGCTCTGACCAACCAGCAATTTCCTTTGGCTCGGTTGATGCAGCTCTGGTTGAGCTCGATGGTTCTTTGGATGTATGTAGTTCCTACTCGAGTCACAATCGAGATTTCATCACTCGATTTGTGCCTCGCTTAGTCTTTGTGGGTTCGGCTGTTGGCTGTGATCCGCTTGAGGATTCTGTTGATTTTGGGACTGTTGTCGATCCTGGCTTTGGTTTAGCGACAGGAGTTAAGGAGTTGATAGCCTTAACTCCTTCAGTTGCCCGGCCAGTTGCTGTTGGGGTGGGCGGTGGTTCTGGAATCGATTCTTGGGAGCCTCTGTCTCCTCCTGTTCCTGTGGTGCAAATTGTAGAGGTCTTGTCGCCCTTGCTTTCTACGCCGAGGCTGCAGTCCTTGTCTCCGGCCTTTCAGGTTTGTTTTGATTGCTGCTGGCAGGTGAGCAGCTCTGATCACTGTTTTGTTCCTGTTGATTGTTGTGGGTTGCCATCTGTTTGTGGGCTGTCGGTTTTATCTGTTTTCAGTTGTTGCTTGAGCCATGTCACACTTTTGTGTGAGCTCCCTGACACTGCCGTCTCTATTGAGACTGGGAGTGTGTCAGGTCACTTGCTGCCTGTTGCGTTTTATTCGTACTTCGGCTTACTGTCGCATTCCTTTCGGTCTCAGCATTCCCGGCCTCAATTGATTTTGTTGGCTATTGTGTGCTGCTTAGGTGGTGCGCAACCCAGGGTAGTTGTCTGGGTTGTTTTACTGGCTGATCAGTTTTGGTTTCTTTTGGTGAGTCGTGACGAGGCAGAACCTATATCGTCACTGACTTTGTCTTTCTGGTGGAATCTTTCTTTTGATGGTTTCGTTAGGCTTATTCGGAGGATGTTGAGGGACTGGAGCTGTTGGTTGGGATTTTCTCTTTGCCCTGTTCGTATAGTGGCCACTCTTGACCACTATATGGATAGTCTGAGATTCTGCCAGCCTTGTTGCTTCTCTTTCCCCTCTGATAGGCCCGCCTTGCGACTCTTACCGGCTACGCGGGGCTGTTTTGTTAGTAACAGTCCTGCATTGGTAAGAATCCGACAGCAATATGGGTCGCTGCTCGTTAGCACCCTTACATTCTTTCACTCTGTTCCGATTGTTTCTTCTCCTTCTTCCTCTCCTCTCTCCGCTATTTCGCCTTTCTCTTTTCACCCTTCGTCGGTTGAGGCTTCTCAACCGGTGTCTCCTTACTCTTGCCATGCCGGAGCTTTTAGTTACTCTACCTCTTATTTATCTGATTGGTTTCTTCGGCAGATTGGCTTGCGACTGTTTCGCTTACCCTCTTATTGCCGGATTCCCCAGGAGGAGCCGGATCTTTCGGTTACCCAGGGTCTTTCTTCCTCCTGCTGCTCTTCTGCTTGCTCCCTTCCTGCTTCCTCTTGCTCCTTGTCCATTTCCATTCCTCTTATGAGTAAGGCAGAAATTGCGCTCCTTAACGAGCGTCTCGACTGCATTGCTAGGAATTCTTCGCAGGCGCCATCGCTGATTGGTGTCTCGAAGACTTCTGCTTCGGGTCCGGGTCTTGTAGTGTCTTCAGAGACGATTCCTCAGCGTCCTCTTATTTCTGACTCTATCACCAAGACGTCTCGGCGTCGATCGCGTAGAGTCCAGACTACCCCCCGCACCATTCGCACACGCTCTATAGCGGCGTCCGAGCAGATCGACCGATCCTCTCGGTACTCGCTGTACCTCGTCTGAGTCCTCTTTTTGGGATCTCCGGTTCTCGCTTTTAATGGCGAATTTGCTGTTCTGGAATGTCCGTGGTATAGGCAATGAAGCGTCTTTGGCTAGGCTTAAATGCATTGTCAAGAAACATTCTGTTGGCTTGATCGCTCTCCTGGAACCTTTTCTGGGACCGGAAGCCATTTCCGGCATCGTCTTATCCTTAGGTTTTGGCGGAGGCTTTGCCAATGTTTCGGGGAAGATTTGGATTCTTTGGTCCAGATCCATATCGGTTCGGGCCGCTTTTGATTCCCATCAGCTCTTCTCTTTGGTTTGCTCATCTCCTTCTTTTAGCTCTCCCTTTCTTTTCTCTGCGGTTTATGCCAAATGTGATCGACTGGAGAGATTAGTTCTCTGGGCAGACATATTACGGCTCGATTCGCTGGGTTTCTCCGCTTCCATGATAGGTGGTGATTTTAACATTGTCGCCTGCCAGGAGGAAAAACGGGGAGGAGCCGCCATCAACCGGGTTGCGATGGCGGATTTCAACTCCTTCATTGTCAGCTCTGGTCTGTCTGAGCTTCCCTTTGTTGGTTCCGCTTTCACCTGGTCCAACAACCAAGCGGGGCCAAACCGCATCCTTTCCCGACTTGATCGGGTTTTCGGGTCGGAGGAGTGGTTTCGTCTCCCATACTCCTTTTCGATTGAGCATCTCCATCGGTCCTTCTCTGACCATGCCCCTATGGTTGTCCGCTGCTCTCCCCGCTCTTTAACGGGGCCTTCTTCCTTTCGGTTTCAGAGCATGTGTATTTCTCACCATTCCTTTCTCCAAGTTGTCGCTAATTCTTGGAGCGCTCCTCTTGTTGCATCTCCCTGTGAGGTGTTCGGTCGTAAGCTTAAGCGCCTTAAAGTTTGCCTTAAGGATTGGAACATTCAGGTCTTTAAGAACATTTTCGACCGCGTTCGCTTGGCCGAAGAGTCTCTTATCGCAGCCGAATCCTTGCTAGATGAGGATCCTAACGAGGCTAACAAGGAGGCCTGGGCTCTTGCCCAAACCATTTTCTCCTCGGAACTTCGTATCGAGAACGACTACCTTCGCCAAAAGGCTAGGATCAAGTGGGTAATGGTTGGTGATACTAACTCTAAATTCTTCCATTCCTCTATTCGCAAGAAGAATAACCTCCTCACGATCCGTGAGATTTTGCGACAGGATCAATCTACGGCATCTTCCCCTGAAGATGTCAAAGAGACCATCCTGTCCCACTTTCAGTCCTTTATTGGCTCTCCATCGGCCTCTGTTTCTGACTCTGCTCTGCTGGCCTTTATTCCTCGTATTGTTCTTTCTCCGGATAGTGACCTTATAGCGGATCTCCCTACCTCTGAGGAGATACGTGCTGCTGTCTATGCGCTTAACAAGGACAGTGCCAGTGGTCCGGATGGCTTCAACGGTGTTTTTTTCAGACATGCTTGGTCTATTATCCAGGTTGATTTTTGTCTTGCCATTCAATCCTTTTTCTCTGGGGGGGTCCTTCCATCTGGATGGACTTCGACCAACATTGTCCTTATTCCAAAATGTGAGACCCCTAGGTCGTGCTTGGATTTTCGGCCAATCAGTCTTTGCAATTTTTCGAACAAAGTTATCTCTAAAATCTTGTCCACTCGATTGGCCCCCTATCTTGAGCGTATCATCTCTCCTTCTCAAGCGGGATTTGTAAAGGGACGTTTGATCACTGATAACGTTCTGCTCGCCCAGGAACTTATTTCCCAGATCGACCGAAAGGTCAGGGGTTCTAACGTTGTCTTCAAACTGGACATGGCTAAGGCCTATGATCGCATGTCCTGGTTTTTCATCATCAAGGTATTAAGGGCTTTCGGGTTTCCGGAATCCCTTATTGACTTGGTTTGGAGGCTTATCTCCAACTGCTGGTTCTCTGTTCTTATAAATGGGTCGGCTCATGGTTATTTCAAAGCCGGCAGGGGGCTGCGACAGGGAGACCCTCTATCGCCTTCACTCTTCGTGATCACGGCAGAGGCTTTCGTTCGTGGTCTTCAATCCTTGACTATCTATGGTCAGATTCAACGCTTCGGGATACCGAGGGGCTGCCCCCTGGTCTCTTCCTTGTCCTTCGCTGATGACGTTGTCATTTTTTCGAATGGTAGCGTCTCCTCTGTCCGTCGACTTCTCGACTTTCTTCATCAGTACGAGCGTTCTTCGGGCCAACTAGTTAATCCTGCCAAATGTTGTTTCGTCCATGCTAAAGATTTGCCTCTCGCTCGTGCTACGTGGATCGAGTCTGTCTCCGGGTTCAAGGAAGCCACCCTTCCTCTTCCTTACTTGGGTGTTGTCCTGTACCGCGGTAGAAAGCTCAATGCTGTTTTCGACCCTTTGACCGATAAAGTTAGGGGTAAGATCTTACGCTGGAATGCTTCTCTTATTTCTCAAGCTGGTAGACTAGTTCTTATCAAATCCGTGTTGGATTCGATGGGAACCCATGTTTTTGCAGCTATGACCCCCACTTCTTCTTTCTTCCGGTCTTACCGGTCGTTGGCCTCTGCTTTCTTCTGGGGCAACAAAGACAGTGGCCGTCGACACCATTGGGTGTCGTGGGACGAGGTCTGTCGCCCCAAAAATGAAGGCGGTTTGGGTCTGCGCAACCCAAAGGATCTTTGTGCCGCCTATGCCTGCAAATTATGGAACAGATTTGGCGCCAACAATTCCTTATGGGCCTCTTTCCTTCATGCGAAATACCGCAGTATTGAGGGTTCTAACTTCTCAGGTTCTCCGTCTTTTGCTAGTGAGACCTGGAAGCACATGCAAACGGTGAAGCTACTCTCCGACTCTCATGGTGGCTCTTCTGGTTGGGATGGATCTCCCTTTTCTATCCTCAAAGCTTGGTCTTCTATTAGAATTCAAGCCCCAATTCGCCCGATCTTTTCTTTCATCTGGGACTCTCGTATTCCCCCCAAGGTTTCTATTTTGATGTGGCGGGTTCTCCATGATGGATTGCCACTGGACGAGAACCTTCAAAAAATAGGAATTCCTCTAGTTTCTCGTTGTAGATGCTGCGGCAACGGGGAATCAGAATCCCTGAATCATTTGTTTTTTTGTTGGTTTCTCAGCCAGATCGTGATGGAATTACTTCGGAAACCTTCTTGGTTATCGTCAGGTAGCCACCTCCCCTTCTGATCTCCTTAACTCATGGTGGTCTGGGAATGGTGGTAAGTCTCTTCGCTCTATTGTTCTTCGCTTGATCCCCTGCCTCATCTGCTGGCACCTTTGGTGTGCGCGGAACAAGGCCACCTTCGAAAACTCTAGTATGGATCCCTCTTCTATTATTCGATGTGTGAAGAAAGACGTCTATCTCGCTTTCCGTGGTAGACCTTTCAGGGGTCGGTTGAACTCCCGTGCGGAGCAACTGGTCGGACATCTCTCTATCTCCTGCGCTTTGTCTCACGCTAGACTGGGAGTAGGCTGAACATCGCGAGTGAGCCCTGGCCTCCACCCAGCGCTCACATCCCCTCCCCCCCTTTATTGTTTAATGCTTTTGCTAGTTTTCCAGGTTCCATTCTGCTTGGTTCTTCTATGGCTCGATTGGGCATTGGTTGTCTGCTTTCGGATACCGGACTCCATTTATTAGCTGGTTTCTGGTGGTTCACTGTGGTTGTTCTGCGGCTATGACTGGTCTTGCTCTTCTTTTTATGCCTCTGGATTGGTGGTGTTGGCGTCTGCTTTACTCTGTCTGCCAACTTCCATGCGTTCTTTTGTTGCTGGTTTAGCGTTTACTATTTGGCTTTCTTTTGGTTCGGTTTGGAGGTCTGGCCTTTTCCTTAGGGGTAAGGCGGGTTAGTGCTTGTTGGTGGATCGCTTCCTCCATTTCCTCCACTATCTTGGTGTGGTATTGTGGCTGTCTTTTGTGTTTTGGGTTATTTTTCCGCTGTTGTTGTGCAGTTTTCTCTTTTTGGTGGTTTTCGTCCCATCTTGTTTTATGTTTTTGTGAGCCCCCGGAGAAAGGCGTTTTTTCTCCTCTATTTATATTATTCTTTTCTTTTGATAAAAAAAAAAAAAAAAAAGGTTATATATTTAAAATCTGCTTTCTTTTTTCTTTTTGATAAAAGCTTTTACACTTTCTCTATTCTATTCAAATGTTAGCTAGGCATTATTCAGCAACCCTAGTACGTATGAGCTGCTTCTCTTAATTTTTTTTTTTTTTTTGCTTCCAAATTTTGTGTAAGCCCCAAGAAAACTTGAAATGCCTCAAACATTTACTTATTGGTTAAGAACTTTTACTTCATTTTATATATACATCTTCAGATTAAGTGCATTAAAAATGACAAAATCTCCTGTACACAAATCATTTAAGATTGTGACTATAAGACATCAACACAATTTATGGGTTGTATATACAGTATGAATTTCTTTGTCGTTGTCCAGTGTTTGATTTATTCGCGGTCCATTTATGAGTGTATTAATTACCATTCATGCAGAGTGATGGCTACTAAACAGGTTTGATGTTGAGGCCCCTGAGGGAATGAATGTGGAATAATATAAGTGTATTAATTCCATTGAACCTGATGAGACAGATCTAATTGCCATTTCTATTCCGTATTTGACTAGCTCTAGTATTCCAACAGTAAACATATATATATTCATGCTTACGATGGTATATTTTCCTTGTAGTTACTATCTTGTGCTTTTATTTGTTTGGAGGTCTCACGGTCATATATTAATATTAATACTAATATTAATGAGTAAGATTCGAGATAACATCTTCAATGATATTATTTTACATGGTCACTATTTCATAATGGTGTAAAATCATGGGAGGGCAAGAGTTTGGTGACTTTATATACAGGTTGGTTGGACTTCAGAGGTTCAACCATAAAGTTTGTTAAAGTGGTGTTAGTTTGGAAATCGGGTATTAGATGTAGGATATTTGTATATTAAAGTCGTTTATTTAGTTATTAATAATTTAACAATTATTTTAATAGCTAATATATAGTGACCAAATTTTAATCAAATAATCAACAAAAAATTTGTTCTAACATCACAATGCAACAACAACAGGAATTACACGTTACCTTTACATTTTTACATATGTTATTTATGTTTAGTGCAATGCTCTGAACTTCTGAATGAATATGACTTGAGCAAATATCGTTTCCACATGTGCAGAAAATAGAAATACTCTCAACCTGATTCGGATTCAAAATTATTATTGCCTTGCTCACATTTCAGTTCTCTGCGTGATTAACAGCTTGGTCTTGAAAATGGACGTTTATTTTGAGCTAGCTAGAATCTGGTTATGAAGTAATGGAAAGTTGATAAGTGATAAACGCGAGTGAAATGGTGAAAGGAGAGTGAAAGGTAAATGAGCAATTTATAACTTATTTTACCCTTTTTTTTTTTTTTTTTTTGGGAAATTGAAAGAGTTTATTGGACTACAGGCAAATGAACATAAAAGCAAATTATATGTCAGCAAAACATGTGATAAAACGGAAGAAATTTTGAGCATTCTAAAATTCATAGAGGAAATTCTGCCAGTAAAATATTTGGAACTGCCTTTGAGCATGACTCAAATCAATGACAGTGATTGCACAGTATTATTTGACATACTACAAAGCAGACTAGAATGGTGATCTAGTAAATTGTTGTCAACTTGTCATTAGCTGGTAGACTAGAGCTAATTCATATTGTCATAACCGCAATTATTATGTAATGGATTCTTACAACATCACAGGAAAAGTAGTACACAACAGGAAAATATGTGCAAACTTGGAGGGGAAAGCATCACAAAATAGCATGGGAAAAATTATTAAAAGAATTTGAAGAAAATGCGATTTTATTACTTTTTGAGAATCAAGTAATGATACAAAGAGTTTTCAGAAAGATAAGATATTTCATATGCTCTATATATAACTTGTATTTATAAGGATAAATAAAATAATGGGCTGTGGCCCAATATCTTGAATTGGCAAAGGTTTAACGGTTGAGATAATCTTTGTTAACTCATTCTTGCTTCTAACACTAGTAGAACAACAGTAAATAACGACGGAAGCTTCCGACGACCACCAATGGATATTTCCGACGGCTACCGACGACTGACGATTTACATGGTATTTTCATGAATAAAATATAGTGGCCGTGGTAAACTGTCGAAAACCGACGTAAATTAGCCGTCGGCGACCGTCGCAAGCCGTTGGAAAAAAGCGTGTATAAGACTCCAGGCCGATAACAGATTAATTATCTCCTTTCCCCCCAAATTTACCAAATCCCTAACTCCATCACCTCCTCTCCGTCAACAGCCAGCCACCGCGCCTCCCCGATCATCTCCAACTTCATCATTCTCCACTCTCGACAAACCTAGGCCCTTCATCAATCTCAAATCATGTTTTATTCCTAAACCCTAATTAATTTTGATTTGTTAAATTATGGTTAATTCGTTATTCTAGTTGTTTATAATACCCCATTGTTTGTTTACTGTACCCCATTGAATGCTAATTACAGTTATTATCATCTAAATGTCGAAAACATTGATTTGTTTAGTGTATGTTAGTATATATATGTTGATTAATTAGTGCATATGCGCATTATAGTTAGCTTAGCTTAATTAGGGTAAATGCGCATGATTTAGTGTACGTATTTTCTAAAACGTCGAACACAATAATTAGTGCTTTATTTTTATAAATCCCTTAGAGAGTTTTTGGCTGTATAGATATTCGTTTTTATCACAGAACGGACATTTATATTCATCCGATACACTATTTGTCGGATTTGTCCCTGTATTGGACAAGTTACAAACACAATAAAGTAATTATATTTTGCAAATCATTTTATTATAAACGGTTCACAAAATTTTGACAACACCTTCTTTTTGTTCCTTGTGTACACGCATATGTATACGATATAGGGAGCAAAGGGGAATTGCTGCCGAAATTTTGTTGAATCGTTTAAAATAAAATGATTTACAAATATAATTACTACTGTGTTTGTAATGGAAAGTAGGATGACTAACCATCAAAGTGTAAAACAATAACCTAAAAATTGTAGATTATATTCATATAATAATTTGTGTAAATCCGTTTGAAAATAAAATTAAATAGAATAATATTATATATTTGCGAAAATTTAAATGTATGATTTAATTGAAAAATAAAATGTCAATACATAAATGATTAATACGTTTTATGTTTTAAATTGGAAAATATGATCAATTATTTTATCGATCGGAGCTGGGTGTACTAATAAAGAAGAGAAATTTGAGGCTCAATAAATGAACATTTTCAAAATGGTCTACATGACTTTATTGAATTCGCTTTAAGTAATAATGGGAACGACGAAGAAATTCATTGTCCATGTAGTAGGTGCAAATTATTGATGCATTTGATACTAGATATGGTAATAGTTTATTTGCGCCAATATGGTTTCATGCCAAATTATTTGGTGTGGGATCGTCATTGAGAACTTATAGCACATAATCCCGTACATTTAGAGGAGTAGGTGGATACTGAAATTGTTTCGACGAATCTCATAGAAGGTATGGTTGAAGGTGCAGCAAGTTCAATGTTCCCTATCGTTGAAGTTGATGGTAACGATGTTAATGTCGAAGTAAAACCAAGTATTGGAGCAATTTTTTTTACGATTTATTGGATGCTGCTAAGAAACCCCTTTGGGATGGTTGTACAAGGGGTACTCAACTATCAGTAACTGTAGAATACATTGCGATGAAATCAAAATACAACTTCACAGAAGCCGGGTTTACAGCTATAGTACAAGCTACAAAAAGGCATATACCACCCGATAATTTAATGTGCGAAAATCATTATGAAGTGAAAAAACTTATATCTGTTTTTGGTATGCCGTATAAGAAAATAGATACATGTTTAAATGGTTACATGTTGTTTTGGAAAGATGACATCAATCTTAGAAATTGTAAAATATGTAATCAGCAAAGATACAAACCAAGAAAAAAGAAGGGAAAGGAAGTTCCGTACAAGCGTATGCATTACTTACCCATCACTCCTAGGCTTCAAAGGTTATATGCATCTTTTGCAACCGCGCATCATATGAGATGACACTGTGTGAGAACATAGGAAGAAGGTACGTTAACACACCCAGCTGATGGAGAATCATGGAAGCATTTTGATAATACATAATCTGCTTTTGCAGCGGAGAGCCGTAATGTTAGACTTGGTTTATGTACGGATGGATTTTCACCGTTCTCTCAATTTGGTTCAAAATATTCATCTTGGCCTATAATCGTTACACTTTATAATTTACCTCCGTGGATGTGTATGAAAACTCCATATATGTTTCTCACTATTGCCATCCCTGACCCTGATGATCCGACACAAGGAATCGACTTATATTTACAACCGTTGATTGAAGAGTTGAAAACATTGTGGTATGAAGATGTTGAAACATACAACATTTCAAAAAAAATTCGTATATTCGCTTCTCTGCTGTGGACTATATATAAGCGATTTTCCTACGTATGCAATGCTTTCGGGTTGGAGTACGGCTGGTTGTCTAGCTTGTCCTTATTGCTTAGAAGAAACACGCGCATTTTCTTTACCGCATGGAAGAAAATTTCGTGGTTTGACTGTCATCGGTGTTTTCTCCATATTAATCATCCTTTTAGAAAAGATAAAAAAACTTTACAAGTAATAGACTTGAGACCTTGCGACCACCAACGATTTGGTCAAGCGAAGATATTTATGAGCTTGTAAAGGATTATCCAAAGAGACATGAAACTGGCGAACAAATTGAAATTCAAGGTAAATCGACGATTCACAATTGGTGCAAACAAAGTATATTTTGGGAGTTGCCTTATTGGAAAAATCTCCTAATTCGTCATAATATTGACATGATGCGCAACAAGAAAATGTGTTCGATAATGTATTTAACATATTTCTGAATGTTAAAGGAAAGACTAAAGATGATTTGAAATCAAGACATGATATAGAGGCAATATGCAATCGTCTTGAGCTTCATATGAAGCCAAATGACAAAAAAAACCCAAAGCATGCTATGAGCTAGACAGTAACCAAGTTAAAGTACTGCTAAAGTGGGTGGAAGGATTAAGATTTCCTTATAGGATTTCCTCTGATCTTCGTAGATGTGTCGACTATAAGAACGGTAAACTTTGTTCAACTACGTTAAAAGTTGATCATCTACGTAAACTTGAGGAAGAAATTCCTATACTGCTCTGCAAACTGGAGAAAATATTTCCTCTAGATTTCTTTAATGTAATGGAGCATTTACCTGTTCATCTTCCGTTTGAAGCACGTCTTCGAGGTCCTGTGCAATATGGATGGATGTATCCGTTTGAAAGGTATTAATATTAGTGTGTTAAATTTTAGGTTAATTACATGTAATAAAATTTAATTATAATTATTCTTAACAGGTACTTAAATCATCTAAAAAAACAAGTGAGACAAAAAGCATGAGCTGAATGTTCGATTTGCAAATCATATATCGAAGAAGAAGCTTCGTTCTTTCTCTCTCATTATTTCAGTGACCATGTGAACTTATCTTTTGAAAGTGCTATGCAAAACGATGACGGCATTGGACAAGATTCTGAATCAGTGCTATCTATTTTTATACAACATGGACGCCCTGTTGAAAAATGTGTGGAAGTATGGTTAGACGACAGAGATTACCATGTAGCTCACACATATTTTCTTCTTAACTATGCAGAAGTTGCGCCATTTGTTAGGTATTATTAAATGACACATCTAAAGTTATTTACTTGAATAATACATGTTTGTATTAATTATAATGCAATATATTATCTAAATATGCAGTATTTACGATTCACAGCATCTAAGCGGCGATATAAGCAAAAAATTTGCTACTTAGTTTTCGAACCACGTATATGATCCGGTAAATTGTGTGGTCGATGAAGGGTTGAAACATCTTACGATGGGACCAAAAAGAAAAGTCAAGTCATATCAAATATTCTTTGTCAATGGATACAAATTCAACGCCAAAGAATATGGGGTTGGAAAATTAACTAACAATACCGATGTATATGTTAAAGGCAGTGATAATCCAAATGATCACATAAATGATTTTTACGGCATGTTAACTCAGGTTTTGCATTTAACATATTTCATCAGACCCGCGGAAGAAGTTTATTTGTTTAGATGCAACTAGTTCAGTAATGTTCCAGGTTTTGGAATCAACGTGCACCAAAAATATATTATTATTGAAATAAAGCATACATCACGTTATCATAAGTATAATCCATTTATACTAGCAAAACAAGCCCTACAAGTTTATTATGCTGCTTATCCATCTCTAAAAAGAGATAAAGCAGATTGGTCGGTAGTTTTTAAAACGAAGGCAAGGTTTACGTTTGATGGAAAGAATATTCCAGATGAACAAGCATACCAAGCGGATATCGAGGAAAATGGCGAAATTATAATAACAGATGATCAAACCAATTTTGGACCTCTAAATGATGAATCAAATGTATTAGTAGAAGCATTTGAGACCACAGAGGAAAGCAATATAGAGTACGAGACCGAGTCTGAATCAGAAAACGACAAGAACTGATTTAATAGTATACATGTTGAAAAAAGGAAATTTATGGGAGTATTGATGTTACACTTTTTTTGTATGTTATATGCGATTATTGATGTTAAATCTTGATATGTTTACTCATAATTGAATAATATGTTCTGCCATAATAAAATAATATGTATATGACTGGTATTACAGATGTCTTTCTTTAGTCGTCGGAGTTCTTCGCTGTCCGGTTCCACCTCTTCGTTTCATTGAGGGACCGTTCGAAGCGGAGGTGATGGCAGCGGCCCGTCGCAGGAGGCCACGTACGGTGGTCAGATTGCTACCGAAAGCAGATGGCTCGTAAGTATTAAATTTACTTCAGCATTATAAATATTTTGTATGATATATTAGTCATGATTTGTCTGTATCATATTTAATGCAGGGGTTTTGAGCTCGAGCCTTCAAATATAATGCTCAGCATATCTAAGCAGGCATACATGAGCCGTATGACTTCTTGTTGGCTGAAATGGAGTAGGATCGCAGAGCATGTCCGGAAGAGCATCTAACAAGACTTCCTGGTAAGTGTAAAATTATATATCATTATATATAATCACTTTACAATTTGATGACTAAGTATAAATGTATAACTTATATTTTTTCAACATATATACATAAGGCGGTAGACCTACAAGAGGAGGATGGTTCTCTTTGCCAGCGCCACTGGAACTCTAAAGTTGCAAAGAATTACCAGGATACGATGTCTACCATCAGAAAATCTTGGAACACTACAAGAAAAGTTGTTTTTTATAACGCTAATCGATAATGCTTTTTTCTGTGGTGTTATTATGATTTGCTTTTTAGATTTGTTTTACCGGCTATGTAACGCTTTTAAGCGGGATCCCCAAATTATTTTCGTGGCCGCCGCTTCTTCTACTTATTTTTCTCTTTCCTCTTCGTGAAGTTATTTCCTCAAATCCTTACACAAAATCTCCTCCCTTGCCATGAGTTAGTCAAAGTCCATGCTAATCAAATTGGAAACCAGTAGTTGCTTCTGTTCTTTAATTCTTCTCCAAGCTCCCATTCATACAATTATCAAAGATAAAAATGGCGATAGGCAAATCACCTCAAGCTATTGAGATAACCAAGCCACGAATCGACAAGCGCGAATACAGAAGAATCGTTCTCTCCAATTCTCTCGAAGTTCTTCTAATCAGCGACCCAGACACCGATAAGGTTTCATCTACGATTTGTATTTTTGTTTTAAGTATATTTTGGTGTTACTTTTGGATTTTAACTTTAATTTGGATTTTTTTTAAAACCAGTCTGCTGCTTCGATGGATGTTTCTGTTGGTTACTTTTCTGAACGTGAGGGTCTTGAGGGGTTGGCTCATTTTTTAGGTAACTGTTACTAGGTTGCTAGATCAAAGTTTGATTTAATTTGCTGCAGAATATAATGTAAATTAAACTGTTAAATGCTTGATCTATTTTGTAGAGCATATGCTATTTTATGCAAGTGAGAAATATCCTACTGAAGATAGTTATTCAAAATACATTTCTGAGGTAATTGATTGTAATGTTACTAATGCAAGTATTGGTTAAAACAATTCTTGTAGTACATTTAACCAATACTTTCTTTAGCAAAATAGTTTGGCTCGTGCCTATTGCTAATATATTAAATAATTGCTCCTTTATAAAGTCATATGCAGTTTATTTCTTTCTTCATTTTGATGGTTTGCTCCTTTTGTTTCTTATAGTGTCATATACAGACTATAGCCACAGTTTGCATGTTTTTGGCAGGTAAGGTTGAGGAAACTCCTCGACCCCTCAAGGATGTCATTCTCGTGTCTTACGAAATCATTCACAAAAAAGACCCTGCTGCTGTTTAGAGAATTAAACAGAGGGTAATGCATTTATCTCATCTTATTTAGTGTATTTTTGTGCTAATATTTTTCGATTGCCACTTTATTGAATTAGACTACTATTTTGTGATGACATTTTATTGTTTACTCCTTGCAACTGGAATTTGGAACTAAAGTAGAAATGTTAGTGCCTTGGAATAAATTATGGATTTTACTTGTTATTGGTCATGATTGGAATTGGAACCATAATAGAGTTGGATAATTAGAACTAGTGTGTATTCAAATAACCGTTCATACAAAATGGTTCACACAAATTGATAGTGGATCAGTATAACTTTCCTCTACAATGCTTTTACTGAACAAAACATTTTGTTCTTGAGATACTAAAGTAATTATTCAGCTCCCCATTAGAAATGCAGATTTGCAATGTATCATCATCTTACTGGAAATATATAGCTCAGCTACACTTGATCATATGTCTTCTCATAATCACTCTATTCACTTGTATCTTTTTCGTCCAGTTAATTCTTCTTCTATTTTTTCTATGATTTTGACCCGTTAACATAAATTTAATTCTTTGATATTCTTGTATAGGGTCTTCCGATAGCTTTCTGCAAAAAGCATCTACCCAAAGTTGATTCAAAAATCATTTTAGTAGACGAAGAAGGAAAGGAATCTGATACCACGTACCTTGCAGAGAAGACATGCTTAAGTGCTGGATGGAGGGGATTTGCCATGAAGCATCAATTGGCCGATGGAGATGCTGTTGTTTTTCAACTGGTTGGGAAAACTAAATTTAAGGTGATTTTTTTCTTTTGCCTTAACGAAAACATTCATATTTCTCTCTGCTTCAATTTTTTTTAAACCCATAAAATGAATCAGGTATCATTTGCAAACACTCCAGAGATCTTAACATTCGTAAATCTTTTAATGAAATAAACTTCAACCATACAACACATATTATAGTAAAAGGTTACAATGGTTTTTGAGATTTGATTCTTGCATCTCTCATTCATAATTCGACCAAATAAAATGTCCTTTGGGTTATCTTCAAAAGCTAAAATTATGCACAAAATCTTGTTATTGTTCATGTTGTGAGAAACGTAAAGATTTTTGTTTAGAAAACTATAATGCCAGTTGTTTGTTGTTCCAGATTTACATTACCAGAGCCAAAAAGTAACTGGTGAACCATTGAAGGATTTTTATGTTTATAAGCTTTACCAGAGAAGGAAAAGGTAAGTTCTCAGCATGTTTGTAATGGTCATCACTTAAAATTTGCAATTAAAGACAATATACACCTCTATTTGCATTCTATCTCAGTAAGCTAATGTTTTATTCGAAGAGGAAAAATTGAATAACGGAAAAGCCATGGTGATTTCTGAGCTCAATTTTGATAACTTCCTGTTATATGCAGGTGATCTCTGGAAGATATTCAGATAGAGTGATATTATTTTGGAGAAAAAAAAACAGTATTTTTGCATATTCCTTGCTGTTTCAGTTTGTATTTTGTATATTTCCATTTATAGGGATATCTTAATAAAGCAACATCCACATATCTTTAGTCCTTTGAACAAAATGTTTGCAGCAGCTTTGTCCTCCGTCACACGTCACTACAACAAAAAGACCATATTACAACTGTATTTTTACAACTGTCATAATTTGTCAGTTGTAATAGAGGTTTTTTACAACTCTTTGTTAGTATATGTCGCCAGAAACTAAAATTTTAAGGCGTGCCGCCCTTTTCTTTTATTAATTTCACTCCACACCACACGCTTCCTTAACCCTAAATCCCAAATAACCTATCTCTCCATTCTTAATTCCAAAGTAAATCGACAACAGCCTCTTCCTCCCCACTCCAAACGGAATATACCTAAAAATCATTCTCATCAGCCTCGGCCTTCGCCTTCTCTTCTAGAAACCTCTCTGTTCTGTTTATCAGTTGTTCACTGTAATCGGCCACGATAGTCACAGAGAGAGAGAGTCGAAGTTGTTCATCAGTTGTCACCGCCTTCCGCCACCTACCTGCACCGCCTACCCTCATGGTTCACGAAGTCTACCGCCAGCACCAACCGGCTTTCTGCTACCAACCCTCATGGGAAATTTATGGCTTCAGGAGATGAAGATGGCAATATTATGATGTGGGATTTATCGAGTGGGAGCTGTGTTTCTCCTTTATCGGGGCATAACTCTTGTGTCTGGTCACTTGATTTCAGGTTTGCAATCTCCTATCTTTTTTCTGCATCAGATTAATAGTTTCTCTTACTGTAATTCTCTGAAGCTTTTTTTCCTATGAATAAAATAAAATAAGATGATCTGGCATAGGTTCTTAAAATTGAAAAACAGGCATGCCCAAAGTTAAAATTTTGTTTGTTACCTTCACCTTCTGCGCTATACAATCTCCTAAACTGTGCAATTTATTTCGTTAACCAGGCCTATGGTTTTGGAAGTGAAACTTAATGCTGGCTTTTTCTGTTTATGATTTAGAATTTGACCTCAGGCTTAATTCGAGCATATTTTTTTTTATAGATCTTATCAATAATGGTTATGGCTTTCCAGCTGCTATCTATTCTTTAACATTGAAGTGTACAACGAAATTCACGAACTTAAATGATGCTGGAAGCTCACAGTTACACACACACACTTATCTCATTTTGGTAAATTTACACGAACTTATCTCATCACTAAATTTTCAATAGAACCCTTTTGAATCTCATGCACTTAAGTTATAAGCCTTTTATTGGATCATTTAATTTAGATGCTTGTGCATTCACAACTTGTCTTTGAGATGAATTATTTAGTAAACGATGTCAATAATTATGATATCTGAATACAATGTTTGTTTATAGGATTGTTGAGATTTTAAGTACATGTTGTTTCGGTAACAACCATGGCTGTGAAAATCAGATGTTAGTAATATGGACTCAAATGATAAGGAATAAGGATAACAATCACGAATGTTAACTTTATATAATATTAAATTTGCTAGGAGTTGATGTAATTAGTGAGCAATTTATGGTGCTTGTTTGAATTTAATATTCTTTTTGCATGCAAATTGGACAGCGTTGGTTATATAGATCAGTCACGCTCATTTCTAATTCTCATTTGTCACTTACTGTTTCTTTTATTGTTGTAGTTACTAGTTTCTTTCCCACATGCACCCAATCTGATCCGCACAAGCTATGGACAAAACATGGATCAATTTACCAAGGTTTTGTAACGACCCGACTTTCCAGACCCGAAAAGTCGAACCATTTTAGTTAAGAAGAAGAGGTAGAAGAAGGAAAAATAGAAAACAACATCAGAATCTAACCATCGCAGCGGAATAAAATATAATATATATTAACAGATCTTTACACAAATCAAAACTATATCAGTTTTATATAATATAGCATCAGAGTATACACCAGAGAACACATAACATACAACTGGACAATAACCATATCATGTCCTCAATACAACAGAGTACAACAATCAACACAGTGGAATATATATATATATATATAAACAAGTACGGGAGATACGTCTCGCCATCCAGCTCATCTCCTGAGCTCCACGGCATCATATCCTGTAACCTATAATACTCGGTCTGACCCGAGCATCATATAAAACAATACCCGAGTCAGTCTGGAATACCAGCGTGAGAAAATCACACTCAAATTGATTATTAAAGTTTCAAAATCCTTTGAAAACAAAAGCATCTCGTAAGACCACGCCACAAATAAACATGTCGGGTTTTTACCTTACGATAGCTAAAACACTTTATATCAAAATCCTCTGATATTATAATAGTGCCTACAGAAAGTAAAATAGAATCTAGCTGAAATGCTTGCATCTCACATTTCAACAATAGTTGGGCACAATCAAAACCGTACAGGCACGTAGGGAGAATGGATTTCCAACGAATGACTAGGCACTGGGGTACCACCTGACACAGTACGTGGCCTAGATCACAGTACCGAGAAGTACGCCCGCTCCCCTGCAACACAAGGCCGGAATCATCCCTTACTGGATAATTCCAAATAAAATCACCCCACGATTGGGATCAGCAACCGCACCACTAAGCCGAAATAAAGGGACATCTAGACAGGGATGACCTTACTCTCAAGTGGGGGCTACCCACGAAGCCTTGCTGCATAACCCCTGATTTTCAGTCATTCCCGGTTGATGAGGCTCGAGGCTAAACGATACCTTTATAGCACATATCCCTTAGAATGCCCATCGTCCACCTGACGATGTCACGAAAGCATTCGTCCATACAAGTCCGTCCCGGGTCCGAACGGAACCGAAGGCACTATTCCTACTACATCCATTTTGGAAATATCCTCAGGATTAGTAGCGACTAGCCCTTGCACTTCACAGCTCCAATCTTCGACTCCGAACACGTTACACGAAACGTACAAACCGAATCGAAGTGGTATTCGAGTCTCCAGACCTAGAATCCCGGTATACGGAAACTCGATCCCGGTCTCTTCGAAACGATCAGCGCATTTGGCCAATATTGATAGTCGGTTATTTAACTATCAATTAACATCCACAAGCAACCATCACACAATAAATAATTTCCCACATTATTTATTTGCCCAAATATCTTTCCAAGATATATTTCTATTTTCAAACTCCTTTTGAAAACAATTTCAAAACAGTTTCCGCTTACGGAATACATTTCCCAAATAATTATTTCCACTGAATCACCAAGTACAAAATACTTTTAATTTTAAAATAATTTTAAAACACTTTAACCTTTAAATTTGGAAAAACTACTTTAATACTTAATTAAAAATAATACTTTTGTGAATATTTAAAATAAGGTTACTTTATAAAATATAAAACTAAGTTTCCACTTTTAAATAAAATACTAATCACCCTTTAAATAATTATTACGATAATAGATTTGGAAAATATTTACTTTAGAATTTAAATATTAGAAACAATAAATTTCTAAACATCCCTTTCTAAACAACATTAAAACTTTTAACTTATATTTAAGAATTTTCTTTGAAATCGTACTTGGCTATCCAGGGAATACACTTTCTTCCATATCTTTTAAAAATAAATCACCATTTATTTTTAAACACATTTACATTCCTCAATAAATTCCCACCTTGAATTTATATTTAAAATATCCACCGATATTTCATTTCACTTCATAAACCCAGTTTATAAATTTTAAAACCTCATTCTCTTTTAAAAATCCAAGTTTTAAACACTTAAATCAATTTCCAATTAATTTCCATTTTTCTTCACTTTGAAATAAATTTCCCTATTTACTTCAATTATTTCAAATACATTAACTTTCATATTTTATTTCTTTATTATGAGTTAAAACCCTTTTAACTAAAATACCAATTTCGGATTTCCAAACTTCTTCAATTAATATTTTAATTAAATTAAATCTTTAAATTCAATAAAATCAATCCTTTTATATTTTAGATAATATCACTTTAGTTAAAGATTTATTTCTTCCCTGTTAAATTCAAAATCCTCTTTCCCCATATTTGTTCGAATTAAGAAATTTCTTTATTTCTTTTACAATTCCTTATTTAATTTATTCGAATTCACTAGAATTATTTAACTTGAATTTTACTCTTTTATTTCTTTCCAAAAATCCAATTCAATTTCTTTTGATAACTCATTATACTGGGAAATTCAATCCAACCAGATTATCCAATATAAATCATCACAGGATATCAACAAACATATCACAAAATATTTAAACAAAATTAAATATTTTGAGGAATCCAGTTGGATCCCTCCAACCTGTTTCCCTGCATCCACAGACGTTAGCACAATACCAATTTCACTTCAAAGTGGAATATCGCGGTATATGGGTTTTATATAAAATCATCCGCTATTGTGCGGCGCATAGGGTCTCATCCGCTATATAATGCGGGAATATCAACAACTCCAATATATACATATGCCAATATGTATATATGGCTATATACTACTATATATATCACATCAAATCAAATCAACCATCCAATAAATTATTTAAATTTAACCATTTAAATTTAAATTTAACCGAGTGAGATTAACTCACCTTGATTTTATTTGCAATCCACTTCAATATTGCCTTGGTTTCTCGATTTTGACCTTGTATACATAATTCACGATTTATTAATATTTGAACCAATCAAATGACTAATTCCTATTTATTAATTTGAATTAATTTAGTTAACCTCTCTAATACACTATATTTGAAATAACCAAAATAGTTATAAAGGTAAATTAAATAATTTAATCGCTTTAATATACCTTAAAAATTAACAGTAGGTTTATAACCTATATTTAAAATTAAAAATCTAAATTTTTATACCACTTCTCAATATTTAAAAATTCCTTTCAACTCTATATATTAAATAAAACAGAATTGTTCCCAATACTTACTATACAATATATATTCTCTGTTTTACTTTTATATTTAAATCAAATAGACATGTGTGTGCATATATATATATATATATATATATTTCATTATCTATCTTTACTGTAAAATTTAAAATAGTTTATAAATTTGGAATATTTTCCCTAAATTCTATATGCATACATATTATTATCCTAATAAATTAAATAAAAGACCCAATACCTCAATGTCACACATGCCAACGAGACCCAAAACACGACTGCCACTGCTAGTTCCCAGTTGCCACCATCGTTAACCAACTCGATCTCCTCTTGCTCGAGCGCACGTGCTTCCACAGTCGCAAGCTCAACCTTCACGAGATTTGCCCAAATGAACCCTACTGTCTCGACTACGGCCATCGAAGACGCCGCCAACTCCATACGATGCCGAGCTTCTGGGCATCCCACGCGTGTACTAGGATCGCGCCCCACCCCATCGCCGTGGAGCTTGCTTCGAGCTCAGGCAACCTTCACGCGAGCCATCAAAGTCGCGATAACATCTCAAGCTAGCATCCTCGAAGAACCTCAGGCGAGCGACTCGCGAATCTGGCCTTCGTTGCTTTCGTAAAAGTCGAAATTGTTTTCTGAGTTTGAGGAAAGGGAGACGTGCGATTTGGATTAGAAATATAGAAGGATGAGTGCGACATTTGAACGAGAGGGATTTACTTTTATTCTTTCGACCATGATTTTTATTTTTATTTTATTTTGACTTCTCGATTAAGAATTGAGAATGAAGGGGAGGAAGGAAGATACGTGATTTCAGGGAACGAGATTTTCTCGAATTGAATAAATGAGGGAGGACCAGATAAGTTTAGAAGGAACGAGAAGTGTGAGATGGAAGATAAGGGTAGCGTGATTAAAACGAGAAAAGGAAAATATCTCTGCGCGTTCAGAAGGTAAGGTGGCTGATGTAAGATGTATTGGACAGGTTGGAATATTAAATTTAACTTCGAATCGGTTATTATCAATTAGATTTTACACGCGTTTATATATCGTACGCTCACACAACAACTCCAAAAGCTACGAAACTTGAAATCCGGTAATAATATAATATTACGGATCCAATGGAACTGGTTTCGTCGAATTCCGAGACTGTGCCTCGGAAGGCTATTTTTAAATTCATTTTAAACGGTATAAAATTTCAAAACATAACAAACCATTTTTAAAGCTGATTTCAACACTTCTATCCACTCCAGTATTATCTATATAAATTTTATAAGTCTTCAAATTATTTTTAACAGGCTTAAAGCTCCAGATTCAATAATTATTTCCAATTTCGATAATTTAAATTCAACAATTACTTGTCCAATAAATAATGATATTTGAAATTAAAGTTAATAATTATCTTTTGAATATTTAAAATAAATTAAATATTTCTATTTCAAATGCTCAAAAATTCCGGGTCGTCACATTCCTCCCCCCTTAAAAGAATTTCGTCCCCGAAATTACTAGCTAGGAAGAATGATCCATAACCCATTAACTATCTCCTCAAACCCAAATAGTTTTTAACCACTTAGCAAAACAAATCTTTTTATCAAAGACACACTAAGCATATTCTTAACTTTTCAACTTACCCATAAGTCCCAAACCCTATCACTCACTTAACAATTCAAATTTAAATTTGAATTCAATTTTGAATTATCAAAATTTTCCAAAATTTTCTAACTACCTAAATTTCGGAAAATTTTTGCCAGCGTCTCCTTTGCGCGGCTAGCTCGGTACTACTACAAAATGGCTCTACGGCCTTCCAATCTCAAAAAGAAAACAAAAAGCCAAGTGGCTAGATCAAAAACCCAATCAAATTTCATATAGAAATTCAAATACATACCTTTTGTCGGGCCATTACATTTATCTTCAAAAATCAAAATCCCAATTTATCCGTTGCTTTTATACACCTGTATATCCTACTAAGCAATAACATCCAATCATAGGATTCAAAATCATTTTATCAACTTCTTTACAAATTTCCAATATTTGTTTTACTTAAGCCCGTACGATGCACATATATCATCCGTACGCAATATCACATTCGATCGCTCAATCGATCTCACAATTTCACTTCCGAACTAGTATAGTCCACCCGACTTCCTAGTGCGGACTCAGATCTGATTTCTTGATCAGAAACCGTCATTCTCCTTGCATAGTCACAAACTATGATAGAGAATTTCCAGAGTCAATCAACAATCCATATCCAGGTTCGCCGTCGAAAATCGAGTGAAAAATCCTAATTTGGATCGATAAAACTATCTCAAAATTCTGTGTTCGACATCTGGACCAAATAGCTATGCGAATAAAATAATATACGTACATCTTACATATAAATTCCAATTGATTATCAGTTATATCAATTCTCTTTTATTCACATTCCTTTTTGATTGTTATCCCCTTATTCACAACTATCACATTTCACAACTTCAGTTTTAGTCCTCATCCAACTATTCACTTAGTATATATTTTATTTTATTTTCCAAAATTACTAAGTATATTTCCAATACAAATTTTCTTAAGAATTTCATTCTTCAATTCTTAAGTCCAATATAATTTTCTTATATTTATTTACTACTTCACCACTGAAGTGTATATATTCAGATTGAACTCCCATTTCATATGAATTCCAACTTACTTCAATTTACTACTTCATTTCCAATATAAATACTTATTCCACATTTTCATTCAGATTTTCATTTCTAATAGTTAATTTTTTTTTCTTAAATTCAATTCATCTCCAACTTCCAAAAATTGAATTTTATTTAGCTCGAAAACAATCCAAGTTAATTCATTCAATAACAATTTCTCAACTTATTTAAACCACTCCTCTGTTTGAGTTCAGTTTCCATTCCACATTTACTTAAGTCAATAACTTAAGTTTATTTTCCATTTAACCAACCCTTTAAAGTTTTATTTCCATCTTTCATTTGATTCTTATTTAATCAAATTCCATCCATTTATTTATTTAATATAAGTGGTTCATTCACTCAATCATTATGAATTTTATTTTCCATACTCAATCCATCTGGAATTATTTTATTAATACCCAGGCCATTTCCAATTTATTTTCACTTATTTGGATTTCATTCGCAATTCAAACCATCACTATTTTAATCCAATTTCATTAACTCACAATTCAATTTCATTAACTAATTTATTATCAAATTAGTTCCTCCGCTGGTTAAAATTAAATACTTGCTTTTTAATTCCAAATATCACTTCACTTAATTTTCTT
The DNA here is from genome assembly GCA_030737815.1 of Allium fistulosum. Classification (NCBI taxonomy): domain Eukaryota; kingdom Viridiplantae; phylum Streptophyta; class Magnoliopsida; order Asparagales; family Amaryllidaceae; genus Allium; species Allium fistulosum. The sequence goes on along the minus strand of CM060908.1, from coordinate 73,933,251 downwards.
AAGTTCGATTTATTTTATAATTCAAGTTTGGATTTATTTAAAAATTAAGATTGCTCATCTTAGTCATTTCCATTTGATAATTACAATTTCAAATTATAACTCTTAATGGTTCAAAGAAATGAATTCCCATTTATGACTTACAATTTCATTTCTATTCATAAGTTTAACTTACTTGCTTAAGATCTAGGACTATTCATTTAAGTCCATTTTCATCTTTACAATCAAATCTCAAATTATTACACTTAAGAACTTAAGAATATGAATTTCTTTACACAATTATAAGCATTTTACATTACCTTTATATCCAATTCAATTCGACTTCAACTTATTTACATTTAACTCAATCCCAATTCTCAATTTTATTTAACTTATCTTAAGTTAAATTCAAATATATTTTATTCACCTTCATATACTCGAATTAAATTTTAATTCTAGGATACAATTTTGTACAAGTTTTACAATTCATTCACCTTCAAGTTCTCTAACTCTTTTATCTACCAACTTATATTACTCATTGAGTTATTTTCATCTCATAATTATAATTCCAGAATTAAACTCTCATTCCCTTCTTATTTCAATCAACTTCATTCTAATACTTTATAGTGTTGATTGATTTAAATTTCCACATTTATATTTTAAATAGAATTCAATTGCCCGATTTTATTTCAAAATCATTTTGAATCCATGAATAACTCATACACATATGGTATATCACATCAAATCCCAATTTCCAAAACAATCTGCTTTTACCAAACAATTTTCCCTTTTGAATTTCAAAACCAACCCAGTTCACAATCATTTCCAATTTAAAACAGTTTGGTAGCAATTTCTCTTTGGAAACTCGAAAATAGACATCGATGATGCTGCAGTCATCACCGAAATTATTTTCCAGCGACCGAAAGAGAATTTAATGCTTTTATCACTTTAAAACATTTCAAACATTTTTAAAATCCCAAATTCCCACCAGATTTCACTTCAATTTCAAAAATATTCATGAAATAATATCACCATTATTTCCCCAAAACCTTTAAAACTATTCTTAAATCCAAAGGAACTTAAACCTTTCCCAAAACTTCAAATTCAAAATCCATTCAATTTTATATCCAAACATTACTCTGGAATTCTACATTTACAAATTTCATTTGTTTATGAATTTATCTCATTTGATTATAAATCACATTTGTAATTCACATTTGTATATAAAGTTTATCTCAATTTATAAATTTCATTTATAGTCTATATTTCAAATTCCATTTTGTTATATAAATTTATTCTTCAACTTAGGTTATAAGTTTCAATTTCTACTCAATAATGAGACTAACTCATTATGGTCATTTTCTAACAACCAAGCATCCAAATATATAACTATAATAAATTTCAAATAATTATTTCTTTTATATACAAAATAATTTGGGCAAAATTATTTCATTCACCCTATTTAAAACAATACTGTGTCGAACTGTTCTATTCAAGTGTTTAGAAACCCCTTCGATACAGTTGTCCAGACTGTGCCGACGAAGGTTCATATGCCACTCAATAAATCAACCAACACAATATAAAACCATTTTATATTCACTAACAAATACGCGCTCATATCTATTAATACTCTCAAAATTCCCACCAGAGCCAAGGTTGTCGCCAGCCTAAGCTCTGATACCATTGTAACGACCCGACTTTCCAGACCCGAAAAGTCGAACCATTTTAGTTAAGAAGAAGAGGTAGAAGAAGGAAAAATAGAAAACAACATCAGAATCTAACCATCGCAGCGGAATAAAATATAATATATATTAACAGATCTTTACACAAATTAAAACTATATCAGTTTTATATAATATAGCATCAGAGTATACACCAGAGAACACATAACATACAACTGGACAATAACCATATCATGTCCTCAATACAACAGAGTACAACAATCAACACAGCGGAATATATATATATATATATAAACAAGTACGGGAGATACGTCTCGCCATCCAGCTCATCTCCTGAGCTCCACAGCATCATATCCTGTAACCTATAATACTCGGTCTGACCCGAGCATCATATAAAACAATACCCGAGTCAGTCTGGAATACCAGCGTGAGAAAATCACACTCAAATTGATTATTAAAGTTTCAAAATCCTTTGAAAACAAAAGCATCTCGTAAGACCACGCCACAAATAAACATGTCGGGTTTTTACCTTACGATAGCTAAAACACTTTATATCAAAATCCTCTGATATTATAATAGTGCCTACAGAAAGTAAAATAGAATCTAGCTGAAATGCTTGCATCTCACATTTCAACAATAGTTGGGCACAATCAAAACCGTACAGGCACGTAGGGAGAATGGATTTCCAACGTGTGACGACCCGGAATTTTTAACAATTTAAAATGGGATAATTGAATTGATTTTAAACATTTACAAGTTGATGTTGACTATAATTCGAGATATCAATATTTAATTGATAATTAAATCGTTGAATTTTATAGTTCAATATTGCATTTAATAATTAAAATTGGGTAAATTGTTGAATCTGGATTTCTAAGCCTGTTAAAATAAATTGAAGGTTTGTAAAATTTATAACGATGATACTGAAGATAATAGGATGGTTGAAATTTGATTTAAAGGTGATTTGTTCAGTTTTAATAATATACCGTTTAAATCGATATTTAAAAATAGCCTTCCGAGGCACAGTCTCGAAATTCGACGAAACCAGTTCCATTGGATCTGTAATAGTTAGTTATTATCGGATTTCAATTTTCGTAGCGTTTGGATTTACCGTTTGCTCGTACGGGTGAGGAACGCGTTGAAATTAAAAATCGATAATTTAATATTTTAAATCGATTTAAAAAGCTAACTTCCACGTACGACCAAATCAACCTCTGAATCACGTTCCGTTGTGTTCGGAATACAGGTAGAATCTTATGAACGCCTGTCGGAATGCCTTATTCGGGGTTCGGAATTTTGCATTATACAACGAGACGTTTTGTAGTTTTATAATATAATAAAATTTAAAGTCAACAGTCAAGGATATTTTATCCACAATCGTTCTCAGGAAGCTTCTCCAACCCTATACCTTGCTCCCGTTCCCTTCTCTCTATTCTCAAGCAGGAAATCGTTCAAGCTTAAAAAAAAAAAAAATCAATGGCCGAAGCCCATCATTTAAAAAAAAAAAAAAAGAAATATAGCTCAGACGAAATCGAATATCGATTCGATTCATGCCGAAGGTCGATGCTAGGAGTGACGCGAGGTTTTGGGTCCCAAATCGAAGCTTCGAGCAGTGTCATTTCCATCGCCGTCTCGTCTTCTCCGATTCGACATAGGCGCGACAAACATCTAGGGCACGGCAGGGGAGGCTCGAGATCTACGGCGGATTGGGTTCGTCGATGTCAATGGGGGTCGAAGTCGCGGAGTGTTCTAGTGGCAGTTCGACATAGCCGTGGATTGGGAGTTCGCGTCTACGGTCTGTGATGCTCGATGTCGAGAAGGAGGAGGTGGCTGTGAGTCGCGATGGTGAATGGGGTTCGGCAGCGTGTAGATGGAGGTAGGGGAAACTCGGCGAAGTGCAGAGGTATAAGCCTGACTTAATCTAAAGTTTATCTCTACATATATGTTTGTAGTATTAAAAATAATAATAATTTATACAAAATCAGATTTTTAAATCTGCATAAATTTTATAAGTATATATGTAGTCAAAAAGAAATTTTAGAGGCATTTATGTTTTAAAAGAAATAAGTTCAAGTTAAATTATTAGTTTACATTTTAATCATGAGACATTTAATTGAAAGAAAAGAAAGAAAATTTATTTACAAACATATTTGTGTTTACTAGGTTATTTTAAAGTAATGGGTTATGGTGATTAACTTATCTAATTGTTCGGTTACTAAAGGATTTGTTTTTAAGTAAAAGTTATTTATTTAAAATAAATTATTGTTACTTAAATTATCATGTTTAAAATAAAATCTTTGGTAAATTTAAATTTATAAATGGAAAATTTAATTGGTTATTTGTTTTGAATGTTAATGAAACACCTAATGTTTATACGAGGTCTGAAGATCATGGAAATCCAGTCGTGATGGATATGATGGCGAATTAAAAAGCAAAGGTGAGTAAATCTCACTCTGTCGGACTTTAATTTAAATTTAAATTGTTAAATTTAAATAATTGGATGGATGTTTGAATTATTTGGATGTTTACCGATGATCTGGTGATTTTAGTTTTGATGGGTCCTCGAGTTAATTGTTGCTTGACTCGAAATATTGGAGTTTCAAAATTTGTTTAAGTAAAATCGTAAATAAGAAAATATTTCAATTTAAAGTTAATAAGGGGTTTAATGATTTTGATTCATTTAATTAACAGAATAATTGAAGTGAATAATTAATTAATTCAATTAATTAATGATTTGGGTTAAGTAATTTAGTAATGGAGGGTTTGAATTAATTTCAATTTAAGGTAATTAATTAAGTGTAAGTGATTCGGAATAATCATTGGATGGTTTGAAAGGTAATTACTTAAAAGAAATTAACAAAATATAATTACTTTGTGGAATAAATCAAGAGATTAACTAAGTGATAAATTTAGGAGTAATTAATTGGTTTAATGAGGTAAATAAAAGGATAGTTAATACAGGTTGAGATTTATCGAGAATGATTGATATCGTGGTTTAATTAATGTAATTTAGATTAGAATAAATTAAAATACAATTGGAAATCATTAATTTATATAATTAATGATGAAATAAAAGACCGATAAATTAAAATTGATTAATCCATAATAAGAGACTCATGAGAGATTAATTAATATAGGTAATTAAGAATTAATTGTAATTTATATAGTTAATTAACTTATGAAATAATTAAGATTTCTTATTGATTTGATAATTACTATCGTGAAATTAATTAAAGATCATTACTTGAATGTAATTAAAGTACAATTAGTCCAGTGTGATTAATTAAGATGAAAATGAAGGATTGTTTAATTAACTGATTTGAAATTAATCAATATTGACAGGAGGAATCTAAGTGATTGAGGTTTGAAATTCAATTAGAATAAATTGAATTGATTGTACGTGATGGATGATTGAATGAAATTGGATGTTTTGAATGTGTTGATATCTCTGGTATGAAATGTTGCGTATTTCATTTGAATGATTTGGAATGAGATAACATGAGTTTCGAAGAGACCGGGGTCGGGTATTGAGAAATGCCCGAAACCACTTCGAATTTTTATAAGTTGGTTGGTGTAATCAATATACTGTAATGAAATGATTTAAAGTAAATTGGATTATTTTATCTAAGTGTGGTACTTAGAAATTGATGTGTGAAATATGTGTCGTCTATAGAAACTTGTGAATTTGATAAGTTGATATAAGTTACCCCGGGTTCTATAAGATGTATGATTTGTGTTCTATGTTGGAAGAGTTTGCTCACGCTGGTTTCCAGCCTGACCCGGGTGTTACTTTGGTGTAATGCTCGGGTCAGACCGAGTATTACAGATTTTCAGGTAGGACGTTCTGGAGCTCAGGATGCGAGCTAGATGGCGAGGACGTATAGAGTATTTTCGCGGTAGTATATTATTGTGTATCTGAGACATGATAATAGTGTATATACAGTGACTGTGTATTTGTGAAACTCTGATGTATATTAAATGTAATGAACAGATATAGTATTCTTTTGGTAAACTGTATTTAATTATTATTATATTTTATCCGTTGCGAATGTGAGTTGTTGATGTTTCTGTTCTTCTTCTTCTACCTCTTTCTTCTTTTTCATAACTATCTGGAATTTTCGGCTTCGAAAATCCCGGGTCATTACATTTGGTATCAGAGCTGAAAGGTTAAGCGAGAACCTTGGCTCTGGTGGGAATTACTCATTTAATAGAGTCTGTAGTACTCTAGAATGAGTTGAATATATTTATATGAGAGCGTACTTGTTATTTTCTTATATAAAGGTTTTGAATGATTTTATATAAAAATATATTTTGATATATAAAGCAATATTTCCTTCTAATAAATATTTAGGTGACTGGTTGTTAAATTATTGGAATTGAGTTAAGAAGTAATATAAAATACAACCAAATTAAGATTTAAATTGATTAAATTGGAATTCTAGAATTAGAACTCAAAAATTAAATTGTTTAAAAACTTTGAATGAACAAGGTTAATTTGGTTTAAAAAGTTAAACCAATCTTTGAGAATTTAACTCGAATTTATATAATTCGAGATGGTTAAAATTTGAAGTTGGAATTGAATTCATTTAAATTGAATCCGGTTGGAATTAATTGGATTTGTGATTGAAGATGGATAAGTTTAAAAATTCAAATGGACAATTTGAATTGGATTAAATTGAAGTGATTGGAACTGAAGTGGGTGGTATCAGTCCAAATTGATTGGAATTTGAAATATAGATAGTAAATGTAATTTATAAATTGAAATAAATGGGATTATAATTTGAAATAGAATTCCAGAGAATATTTGAAAACAAAGTAAGATGAAAATTCCAGAGTAATGTTTAAATATGAATTGGATGAGTTGGGAATTTGGAATTTTGGGAAATTTTAAAATTCCTTTGGATTTGAAAGTGGTTTCCCAAGGGTTTTGGAGAAATAATAGTATTATTTCAAAAAAAATATTTTTGTGTTGAAATTGAAATCTTGGAGATTTGAAAAAAAAAAAAAATTTGGAAATGTTTTTAATGAGATAAAAGCATTGAACTCTTTCGGTCACTGGAAAATAACGTCGGTGGTGACTGCAGCATCATCGATATTCATTTTCGAGTTGCTAGAAGAGAAATTGTTAATAAATTGTTTTAAATTGGAATTGTTTGTGAAATGGGTTTGGTTTTGAAATTCAAAGGGATAATTAAATTTGCCAAAGAATTTTGGATATAGTTGAATTCTAAGGTGATACCGAAATTTTGGAAATTTGTTTAAACTCTGGAATCTTGATTAAAATGTGTATGGAATAGTAAGAATATAGCCAAATAAAATGTATAATTCCGAGTTACAAGCAAAATGTGAATGTAATTGATTATTAATAGAAGTTGTAAAATTTAAATTATAATTAAGTTGTACAAGTTTAAAAATCAAATGGGATTTGATTTGAAGTTGGAAGGAAATTGAGAATTAATTCAATTTGAATTGGGAATAAATCAAGTCCAATGGAAATTGGAGTATTTAAATTGGAATTGGGTCAATTTAAATGGAAGTGGAAATTTAAATTGAATTGATGGGAAAGTGGGCAGTTTTGACTCTGGACTATCTTCAGTATAAATTGTTTTAATATAAATTCATTTTTCCAAGCTATTAAATATATACAACCTTCCTTCCTTAAGACAAATTATTTTATACTTGTTTTACAATTATTTTTGGAGCTATTTAACCATTTTTCAACTGTTTCCTAAACTAATTACTATTTTTAACTGTTTTATAAATTAATTACTATTTTACGACTATTTTGCAATTATCTAAAATTTCTATAACTATTTAACTATTTCCTAATTATTTTGCAACTAGTTAATTATTTTATGGCTATTTTACAAACTAATAATTATTTTCAACTACTTATCTATTTTAAAATTTTCAAGCTATTTTCTAAATATAAACCGGTCGGAGTTCAAACTGTTATTGGTTAAATACTCAATTGAGATAAGGATTGAAGTGATAATCCCATGAAATTAAAGCAATTGTGAGTATGTGAATGGAAATTCAAGTGAATGTAAATAGGAAAGGATTTTTGAAAGTGTTTGAAGTGTAAAAGGAGTTTTATACAAGTTTGAAAATGATCCAAAGTTTTAAAAAATTATATATATCTGTATATATATATAAAGGATCTTATGAGAATTTTGGAATAAGGTTTTGGGAATCTTTGGATTTGAAAGGGCTTTTGATTTTTGGGTAAAATCAATATTGAGATTTGGAAAAGCCTACTTTGGAATTTATCGATTTTGGAAATCGATTTGTGTAAAGGAGCCTTGAGTGAAATTTATACTAGGTGTATGATTTGAAATACTATATGTGTATAGTATAAAGTGTTTTGAGATTGGCTCTGGGGAAAAAGGCGCTCCCTTGGAATGAACTTCTCAGGAGTGCCACTGGGTGGTACTGCCTTGAGCCTCTAAGGGGGAGGTTCTAAAGTTGATCCTGTGAGGAGTCCGGACAAAACTAGTTCCCGAGGATTATGAGTAGTGTACCATAGCGAAAGTTGTGTGTGCCGCTGAGAGCCAGCAGTCTGCGTTTGATTTTATATCGGTAGACTGTGACACTATGGTAACATAGCGAAAGTCGTGTGTGCCGCTGAGAGCCAACAGTCTATGTTTGATTTTACATCGGTAGACTGCGACCTATGTAGGAGTGGAGAAGTTTCATTTCGACAGCGTAATCGTGAGGCCGCTGAGAGCCTGCAGTTACATGGACTTTTGCTGTGATGGCAACGTAACCCTGGATGTAACTGCGATCTGTCGTGGGTTCTATGGTGTAATCAGTTACATGGACTTTTGCTGCGACAGCAACGTAACCCTGGATGTAACTGTGATCATGGATGGGTGTGATGATTTCCAGAGCATTCTCACCAAAGATATTTTCAGTAAACTGTTTTCAAAAACTATTTTCGATATTTTCAAGTAAAATTACTTTCGAAGTATTTTCACTGGATGTCGAAAATGAGTCTGCTAAGTACTTATAGATTTTCAGTCCTACGCCTGATCAACGTATGACTGAATTTCTGTGAGAACAAGGATGGACTGGTTGAGACATCGAGTTATAAAAAGTATTTTTTTATAAAAAGCTATTTTAGTAATATTATTTGAATTCAAAAGCATTTCTAAATTTTAAAATAAAAGTGTTGGATTTTTGGGAAATGAAAGAAACTTCAAATTTGAATTATAAAAACAAATTTGAACTCCGGGAAATTTAATGAAGTAATTTCCTTTGTAATGAAAATTGGAAGTAAGCTAATTAACTAAATAATCAATGGGAAGAGTATGTTGAGTTAATAATGGAGTTTGAAAATAACTTCGAATGGTAAATAAATTTCGACTTAGATTTGATAATAAATTATAATATAAATGGTTTGAATTGCAAACAAAGCCCAAATAAATAGAAATAAATTGAGAATGGCTTTGTATAAATAAAATGAATTCGCGGATGAATTGAGAAGTGGATTAAAATAAAATTTAAGTGGATGGGCTGATTAAATTTAATGAGATTTGATTAAATGAGAATCAAATAGAAGTAAACTTGAGTTGATGTTGGAATAAATTGAAATAAATTAACTTAAGTTTAAAATTTATGGAAACTTGGATTCGGATAAGAGTAAAGCCCATTAAATAAAAGCTTGGATTAAACTAATTTGGAAATGGTTGGTAGTACACAAGCAGGGAATGTGTCAAGCTAAATAAAATGGAATGGAATTAAATAAAATTGAGTCGGAATCAATTTGAATTGGTTATAAGACTTGAGTAATTGTTTATTCACATGGATATCATCAAATTGCGTAGAAATGATTGTCGTTTGACGTAAATGAGATTTAATTAAATTCTATAAATTAGTGGAGGCGAATATAATTGATTTGGAACCAATTGATATGATTATGAGTTGTTTTGCTTAAAAATAAATTAAATGTAAGCACTAGAGTGGTAAACCATTGAAATTGGATGAAATGACATATAAAATTGGTTGAAAGCAATTGAATGAGCTTTAAAGTTATATAAATCGCTTATGGAAAGCGTTTGATGCTTATTGCTTATGAAATACATGTGTTTAGCTATTGAAAGTAAGGGAAATGTTATGAACTTCCTATATATAGTACTTACATTTGTAAATTGAGATAGTACAGGTACCTGAAGGCCGTTTGGTTGGATTTGGATGCAATAAATGCTAAAATAAATAAGCTGCTTGCTTTAAAAATGCTAAAAAAAAGGTACGCCTACACAAAAGAATTCAAAATAGGAGATATGAACTGCATATATTGATATGTATTGTGATTTCCGGCCTGAGGCCGATGTATATATATATTTGTGCATCCTGCGATATCACAGAAGCTCCTCCGTACAAAGGAGATTCTGCCAAAATTTTCTGAAAATTTTGGAGTTAGAAATTTTTGGAAAAATTTATGTTAATGACAGATTAGAATTAAATAGATTAGTAAATGAAACTAATATGAATTAGATATCAATAGAGAATAAAATTCAATATTTAGAATTGAAGACAAATTGAAATCATATGGAAACGGGAGAAACAAGTTGATAGAAGTAGATACGAAAACTCTTGTAAGGAATGGTATAAAATGATTTGTAAAGTTACAATTGGATATTGTTGCTAATTGGGATATGTAGGTATTAAAGGGAAAAGAAATTGGATTTGATTCCAAAAGATAAATTTGAATTGCCCGACTAAAAGGTATGTGTTTAAATTTCTATATGAAATTGGATTGGATTGGGTTTTTGATATAGCCACTTGGCTTTTGTTTCTTTTTGAGATTTTGGGAGCCCGTAGGGGCATTTTGTAGTTGTACCGAGCTAGCCGCGCAAAGGAGACGCTGGCAAAATTTTTCGGAAATTTAGAGAGTTAGAAATTTTTTGAGAGAATTTTGATAATTCAAAAATTGGTTTTAAATTGAAATTTGAATAATTGAGTATAAATGGTATTGTCTCCAAATTGTGGGTGGGTTTGAGAAGTTAATAAGAATGATAATGGGGTTTTGTATAAAAGATAATTGATAAAATGTTGAACTGTAGGGTTGGGGGAAAAAGTGGACGGGTTTGGACCATTCTTCATAACTAGTAATTTCGGGGACGAAATTATTCTAAGGGGGGAGGAATGTGACGACCTGGAATTTTTAACAATTTAAAATGGGATAATTGAATTGATTTTAAACATTTACAAGTTGATGTTGACTATAATTCGAGATATCAATATTTAATTGATAATTAAATCGTTGAATTTTATAGTTCAATATTGCATTTAATAATTAAAATTGGGTAAATTGTTGAATCTGGATTTCTAAGCCTGTTAAAATAAATTGAAGGTTTGTAAAATTTATAACGATGATACTGAAGATAATAGGATGGTTGAAATTTGATTTAAAGGTGATTTGTTCAGTTTTAATAATATACCGTTTAAATCGATATTTAAAAATAGCCTTCCGAGGCACAGTCTCGGAATTCGACGAAACCAGTTCCATTGGATCTGTAATAGTTAGTTATTATCGGATTTCAATTTTCGTAGCGTTTGGATTTACCGTTTGCTCGTACGGGTGAGGAACGCGTTGAAATTAAAAATCGATAATTTAATATTTTAAATCGATTTAAAAAGCTAACTTCCACGTACGACCAAATCAACCTCTGAATCACGTTCCGTTGTGTTCGGAATACAGGTAGAATCTTATGAACGCCTGTCGGAATGCCTTATTCGGGGTTCGGAATTTTGCATTATACAACGAGACGTTTTGTAGTTTTATAATATAATAAAATTTAAAGTCAACAGTCAAGGATATTTTATCCACAATCGTTCTCAGGAAGCTTCTCCAACCCTATACCTTGCTCCCGTTCCCTTCTCTCTATTCTCAAGCAGGAAATCGTTCAAGCTTAAAAAAAAAAAATCAATGGCCGAAGCCCATCATTTAAAAAAAAAGAAAAGAAATATAGCTCAGACGAAATCGAATATCGATTCGATTCATGCCGAAGGTCGATGCTAGGAGTGACGCGAGGTTTTGGGTCCCAAATCGAAGCTTCGAGCTGTGTCATTTCCATCGCCGTCTCGTCTTCTCCGATTCGACATAGGCGCGACAAACATCTAGGGCACGGCAGGGGAGGCTCGAGATCTACGGCGGATTGGGTTCGTCGATGTCAATGGGGGTCAAAGTCGCGGAGTGTTCTAGTGGCAGTTCGACATAGCCGTGGATTGGGAGTTCGCGTCTACGGTCTGTGATGCTCGATGTCGAGAAGGAGGAGGTGGCTGTGAGTCGCGATGGTGAATGGGGTTCGGCAGCGTGTAGATGGAGGTAGGGGAAACTCGGCGAAGTGCAGAGGTATAAGCCTGACTTAATCTAAAGTTTATCTCTACATATATGTTTGTAGTATTAAAAATAATAATAATTTATACAAAATCAGATTTTTAAATCTGCATAAATTTTATAAGTATATATGTAGTCAAAAAGAAATTTTAGAGGCATTTATGTTTTAAAAGAAATAAGTTCAAGTTAAATTATTAGTTTACATTTTAATCATGAGACATTTAATTGAAAGAAAAGAAAGAAAATTTATTTACAAACATATTTGTGTTTACTAGGTTATTTTAAAGTAATGGGTTATGGTGATTAACTTATCTAATTGTTCGGTTACTAAAGGATTTGTTTTTAAGTAAAAGTTATTTATTTAAAATAAATTATTGTTACTTAAATTATCATGTTTAAAATAAAATCTTTGGTAAATTTAAATTTATAAATGGAAAATTTAATTGGTTATTTGTTTTGAATGTTAATGAAACACCTAATGTTTATACGAGGTCTGAAGATCATGGAAATCCAGTCGTGATGGATATGATGGCGAATTAAAAAGCAAAGGTGAGTAAATCTCACTCTGTCGGACTTTAATTTAAATTTAAATTGTTAAATTTAAATAATTGGATGGATGTTTGAATTATTTGGATGTTTACCGATGATCTGGTGATTTTAGTTTTGATGGGTCCTCGAGTTAATTGTTGCTTGACTCGAAATATTGGAGTTTCAAAATTTGTTTAAGTAAAATCGTAAATAAGAAAATATTTCAATTTAAAGTTAATAAGGGGTTTAATGATTTTGATTCATTTAATTAACAGAATAATTGAAGTGAATAATTAATTAATTCAATTAATTAATGATTTGGGTTAAGTAATTTAGTAATGGAGGGTTTGAATTAATTTCAATTTAAGGTAATTAATTAAGTGTAAGTGATTCGGAATAATCATTGGATGGTTTGAAAGGTAATTACTTAAAAGAAATTAACAAAATATAATTACTTTGTGGAATAAATCAAGAGATTAACTAAGTGATAAATTTAGGAGTAATTAATTGGTTTAATGAGGTAAATAAAAGGATAGTTAATACAGGTTGAGATTTATCGAGAATGATTGATATCGTGGTTTAATTAATGTAATTTAGATTAGAATAAATTAAAATACAATTGGAAATCATTAATTTATATAATTAATGATGAAATAAAAGACCGATAAATTAAAATTGATTAATCCATAATAAGAGACTCATGAGAGATTAAATAATATAGGTAATTAAGAATTAATTGTAATTTATATAGTTAATTAACTTATGAAATAATTAAGATTTCTTATTGATTTGATAATTACTATCGTGAAATTAATTAAAGATCATTACTTGAATGTAATTAAAGTACAATTAGTCCAGTGTGATTAATTAAGATGAAAATGAAGGATTGTTTAATTAACTGATTTGAAATTAATCAATATTGACAGGAGGAATCTAAGTGATTGAGGTTTGAAATTCAAATAGAATAAATTGAATTGATTGTATGTGATGGATGATTGAATGAAATTGGATGTTTTGAATGTGTTGATATCTCTGGTATGAAATGTTGCGTATTTCATTTAAATGATTTGGAATGAGATAACATGAGTTTCGAAGAGACCGGGGTCGGGTATTGAGAAATGCCCGAAACCACTTCGAATTTTTATAAGTTGGTTGGTGTAATCAATATACTGTAATGAAATGATTTAAAGTAAATTGGATTATTTTATCTAAGTGTGGTACTTAGAAATTGATGTGTGAAATATGTGTCGTCTATAGAAACTTGTGAATTTGATAAGTTGATATAAGTTACCCCGGGTTCTATAAGATGTATGATTTGTGTTTTATGTTGGAAGAGTTTGCTCACGCTGGTTTCCAGCCTGACCCGGGTGTTACTTTGGTGTAATGCTCGGGTCAGACCGAGTATTACAGATTTTCAGGTAGGACGTTCTGGAGCTCAGGAGGCGAGCTAGATGGCGAGGACGTATAGAGTATTTTCGCGGTAGTATATTATTGTGTATCTGAGACATGATAATAGTGTATATACAGTGACTGTGTATTTGTGAAACTCTGATGTATATTAAATGTAATGAACAGATATAGTATTCTTTTGGTAAACTGTATTTAATTATTATTATATTTTATCCGTTGCGAATGTGAGTTGTTGATGTTTCTGTTCTTCTTCTTCTACCTCTTTCTTCTTTTTCATAACTATCTGGAATTTTCGGCTTCGAAAATCCCGGGTCGTTACACAACGAATGACTAGGCACTGGGGTACCACCTGACACAATACGTGGCTTAGATCACAGTACCGAGAAGTACGCCCGCTCCCCTGCAACACAAGGCCGGAATCATCCCTTATTGGATAATTCCAAATAAAATCACCCCACGGTTGGGATCAGCAACCGCACCACTAAGCCGAAATAAAGGGACATCTAGACAGGGATGACCTTACTCTCAAGTGGGGGCTACCCACGAAGCCTTGCTACATAACCCCTGATTTTCAGTCATTCCCGGTTGATGAGGCTCGAGGCTAAACGATACCTTTATAGCACATATCCCTTAGAATGCCCATCGTCCACCTGACGATGTCACGAAAGCATTCGTCCATACAAGTCCGTCCCGGGTCCGAACGGAACCGAAGGCACTATTCCTACTACATCCATTTTGGAAATATCCTCAGGATTAGTAGCGACTAGCCCTTGCACTTCACAGCTCCAATCTTCGACTCCGAACACGTTACACGAAACGTACAAACCGAATCGAAGTGGTATTCGAGTCTCCAGACCTAGAATCCCGGTATACGGAAACTCGATCCCGGTCTCTTCGAAACGATCAGCGCATTTGGCCAATATTGATAGTCGGTTATTTAACTATCAATTAACATCCACAAGCAACCATCACACAATAAATAATTTCCCACATTATTTATTTGCCCAAATATCTTTCCAAGATATATTTCTATTTTCAAACTCCTTTTGAAAACAATTTCAAAACAGTTTCCGCTTACGGAATACATTTCCCAAATAATTATTTCCACTGAATCACCAAGTACAAAATACTTTTAATTTTAAAATAATTTTAAAACACTTTAACCTTTAAATTTGGAAAAACTACTTTAATACTTAATTAAAAATAATACTTTTGTGAATATTTAAAATAAGGTTACTTTATAAAATATAAAACTAAGTTTCCACTTTTAAATAAAATACTAATCACCCTTTAAATAATTATTACGATAATAGATTTGGAAAATATTTACTTTAGAATTTAAATATTAGAAACAATAAATTTCTAAACATCCCTTTCTAAACAACATGAAAACTTTTAACTTATATTTAAGAATTTTCTTTGAAATCGTACTTGGCTATCCAGGGAATACACTTTCTTCCATATCTTTTAAAAATAAATCACCATTTATTTTTAAACACATTTACATTCCTCAATAAATTCCCCCTTGAATTTATATTTAAAATATCCACCGATATTTCATTTCACTTCATAAACCCAGTTTATAAATTTTAAAACCTCATTCTCTTTTAAAAATCCAAGTTTTAAACACTTAAATCAATTTCCAATTGATTTCCATTTTTCTTCACTTTGAAATAAATTTCCCTATTTACTTCAATTATTTCAAATACATTAACTTTCATATTTTATTTCTTTATTATGAGTTAAAACCCTTTTAACTAAAATACCAATTTCGGATTTCCAAACTTCTTCAATTAATATTTTAATTAAATTAAATATTTAAATTCAATAAAATCAATCCTTTTATATTTTAGATAATATCACTTTAGTTAAAGATTTATTTCTTCCCTGTTAAATTCAAAATCCTCTTTCCCCATATTTGTTCGAATTAAGAAATTTCTTTATTTCTTTTACAATTCCTTATTTAATTTATTCGAATTCACTAGAATTATTTAACTTGAATTTTACTCTTTTATTTCTTTCCAAAAATCCAATTCAATTTCTTTTGATAACTCATTATACTGGGAAATTCAATCCAACCAGATTATCCAATATAAATCATCACAGGATATCAACAAACATATCACAAAATATTTAAACAAAATTAAATATTTTGAGGAATCCAGTTGGATCCCTCCAACCTGTTTCCCTGCATCCACAGACGTTAGCACAATACCAATTTCACTTCAAAGTGGAATATCGCGGTATATGGGTTTTATATAAAATCATCCGCTATTGTGCGGCGCATAGGGTCTCATCCGCTATATAATGCGGGAATATCAACAACTCCAATATATACATATGCCAATATGTATATATGGCTATATACTACTATATATATCACATCAAATCAAATCAACCATCCAATAAATTATTTAAATTTAACCATTTAAATTTAAATTTAACCGAGTGAGATTAACTCAGCTTGATTTTATTTGCAATCCACTTCAATATTGCCTTGGTTTCTCGATTTTGACCTTGTATACATAATTCACGATTTATTAATATTTAAACCAATCAAATGACTAATTCCTATTTATTAATTTGAATTAATTTAGTTAACCTCTCTAATACACTATATTTGAAATAACCAAAATAGTTATAAAGGTAAATTAAATAATTTAATCGCTTTAATATACCTTAAAAATTAACAGTAGGTTTATAACCTATATTTAAAATTAAAAATCTAAATTTTTATACCACTTCTCAATATTTAAAAATTCCTTTCAACTCTATATATTAAATAAAACAGAATTGTTCCCAATACTTACTATACAATATATATTCTCTGTTTTACTTTTATATTTAAATCAAATAGACATGTGTGTGCATATATATATATATATATATATATATATATATCATTATCTATCTTTACTGTAAAATTTAAAATAGTTTATAAATTTGGAATATTTTCCCTAAATTCTATATGCATACATATTATTATCCTAATAAATTAAATAAAAGACCCAATACCTCAATGTCACACATGCCAACGAGACCCAAAACACGACTGCCACTGCTAGTTCCCAGTTGCCACCATCGTTAACCAACTCGATCTCCTCTTGCTCGAGCGCACGTGCTTCCACAGTCGCAAGCTCAACCTTCACGAGATCTGCCCAAATGAACCCTACTGTCTCGACTACGGCCATCGAAGACGCCGCCGACTCCATACGATGCCGAGCTTCTGGGCATCCCACGCGTGTACTAGGATCGCGCCCCACCCCATCGCCGTGGAGCTTGCTTCGAGCTCAGGCAACCTTCACGCGAGCCATCAAAGTCGCGATAACATCTCAAGCTAGCATCCTCGAAGAACCTCAGGCGAGCGACTCGCGAATCTGGCCTTCGTTGCTTTCGTAAAAGTCGAAATTGTTTTCTGAGTTTGAGGAAAGGGAGACGCGCGATTTGGATTAGAAATATAGAAGGATGAGTGTGACATTTGAACGAGAGGGATTTACTTTTATTCTTTCGGCCATGATTTTTATTTTTATTTTATTTTGACTTCTCGATTAAGAATTGAGAATGAAGGGGAGGAAGGAAGATACGTGATTTCAGGGAACGAGATTTTCTCGAATTGAATAAATGAGGGAGGACCAGATAAGTTTAGAAGGAACGAGAAGTGTGAGATGGAAGATAAGGGTAGTGTGATTAAAACGAGAAAAGGAAAATATCTCTGCGCGTTCAGAAGGTAAGGTGGCTGATGTAAGATGTATTGGACAGGTTGGAATATTAAATTTAACTTCGAATCGGTTATTATCAATTAGATTTTACACGCGTTTATATATTGTACGCTCACACAACAACTCCAAAAGCTACGAAACTTGAAATCCGGTAATAATATAATATTACGGATCCAATGGAACTGGTTTCGTCGAATTCCAAGACTGTGCCTCGGAAGGCTATTTTTAAATTCATTTTAAACGGTATAAAATTTCAAAACATAACAAACCATTTTTAAAGCTGATTTCAACACTTCTATCCACTCCAGTATTATCTATATAAATTTTATAAGTCTTCAAATTATTTTTAACAGGCTTAAAGCTCCAGATTCAATAATTATTTCCAATTTCGATAATTTAAATTCAACAATTACTTGTCCAATAAATAATGATATTTGAAATTAAAGTTAATAATTATCTTTTGAATATTTAAAATAAATTAAATATTTCTATTTCAAATGCTCAAAAATTCCGGGTCGTCACAGGTTTTGTAATTTTTGATTAATAATTTTGTACTTATAACCATGTAGGGTTGACAAACAAAATGCAAACAAAATGCTGAAGTGTGTGTGATAGGCGTTGAAGTTTGGCAGGCAATGGCTCTGAGCATGGTGCAAATAGTGGTAATAGGCATGGCTACTGAAGTGTGTGATATTATAAACAAATTACCTAAGTGTGTCTGCATATATAGCTGTGTAACGACCATACTTCAGGCAGAGCTTTATGAAACTGGTAACAGGAGTTGAATTTTGCCAGGCAGAGGATGATACTTTGATGAACTTCACTGTAATTTGGCTGAAATACATCATTGAATACCAGGTTGATGAACCAATGCTAGGAGATTTGACCTTTGTCTATGTTGCCAATACGCAATATGAAGAAGGAAAGAACAAAATGGATCTCCATGATTCGCTAGTTACATTGCAACAAGAGGTTGGGTTCTGGGCTTCTGAGGAGAAGCTGGTCATCAATGCGTGATATGATACTGCGAAGGATCTGATAATGTTGAGTCTTCCAAACTGGATTTGTTCTACTTATCCCTGTCCAAACAAGAATATCCAAGGAATAAAAATCAGAAGAGAAGAGGTACATTTATAATTGGTTATTGAATACACTTGGTTCCTTTCATTTCAGATAACCAGCAAGTGATAGAATATATAAAGTCCAATAACTATCGTTTTGAATTGTTATATTTAAATCTAAATTCAGTCCAATAATCGCATGGAGATAAGATGTATGTGCTTATGTCAAATTCATATTATGGATTATTAGTTAGTGAATTCTTAATGGGTATGTACAAAAATATCAAATTACGGATTATTAGTTAGTGAATTCTTAATAAGGGAGATATCCTTTGACCTCTTGCGTTTACTCCCTACAATTTATAGTTACTCCTCAGGAATTATGACTCACACACTCAGTTATACTGAGTTTTTGACAAAAATGTTTACAGAACATGGAAGTTTATTGTGATTATATATTGAAGAGACTGGAAACTTAATAGGTCTCTATTTTGTGCTTCAGGTCGATATGTTTCAGGGATAGATGAAGTGAAGTGCAGCTTGGAATGTTGCATATGTTGAAGGAGAACTGAGGGCTACTACTGGATCAAGCAAGCTGCAGGTGGTCATCATTGTTGGCCATTTGAGGTGAGGCTGTCCCTGAAAAAGAAAAAGAAACTACTGTGTGTGTTTCTATATGTACATATATACTAAATGTATTTATAACCATCTACATTACTTGAGCCTAAATACCAGTCTGGATTATGTGATATTTTTTTGAATTGTTTGGGTTATGTATTACACTATAGCATGTGAATGAATCCGATTCGGTTATAGTTGTTGCATCAATATATGAATTCTATGATTATTTATATGTGAATAATTGCTGCATGTAAATATTTTTTTTTGGATTTAAATCGTAACTGTCAATTATATCGTAAAAAGTTTTAAAACATAAGAAATCACAAAGGTGGGTAACAGTTGTAGCAGAGATTATTAGTGTTGTAAAAATGTTAACTGCAACGGAAAATAACAGTTGTAATAGGATATATCACAACGGTTAATTGCAACATCGGAACACGGTTGTAAAAGATTTTAGTCTATTACAACTTCTTATAATACGACGGTTCACTCACCGTTGTAATAGGTCATTTACAACGGTTTTCCACCGTTGTAAAATGTTGATTTTGTTGTAGTGCGTTGTTCTGCTGCAGATCAGTTCAACTCATACTAGATTCATTATGAGCCATTCATACTTTAGTCCTTTGCAATTGCAATTTGTTTCAGTCTTCTAGAGCTAAGTGTGATCTACTAGCACTGATAAAATGCTTCATCCACCAGTTCTTCAACTCATACTATTAGCAATGACCCATTAGCACATCATGTCACCGTTATTACAATTATAATTATAATATACTTTCCATCAAAGCTTCGGCTCAACTAGATGTGTACTACTCCAGCTCTACAACAGCTGCAGCTCAACATGCCTTAACCACAACTCTTAATGATTATTATCTTCACTGCCATAATGCAAGGACAAATAGTTTTACATAAGAAATGGCTGACCAACTAACATACATGATTTGCTTTCAAAAGAATCCAAAACTACAATAGCACTTAGAACCAATTAAAATTAACGTATAAAAAGTAGACAAAAAAAGTTCAACTAAGACTAATAATTCCAGTACTGCTATAAAAATTATATGCACTTGCGAGATTTGTTTATATACATGATTTATGTCCGTTATAATCAATATTTTTATGTATCTTTAGTGTATATAGCTGAATAGTCAAATATTTAACACAATAAACTATGATATATAATGTGGTGTAATTGTCTCTGTTTTTCTATTTTTCCACTTTTTTTCATACAGGCCTTTTATGCTGTTTCAGTATGAATACTACATTTGATTATAAAACCAAGTAAACATTAGCTTTACAATTAATTTACATGTTTTGATATTTGTCAATAACTTTATGCTATTTTATTTATCTATACTCAGTTGCCTATAAGGCATGTCATTCATCTGTTTATTATATAAGGGCGGAATAGGAAAATATAATGATTTATACATTGTAAATTCTTTATAATTTTTGTATTAGTAAGGGTAACAATTTTTTCTATCTTTGTAAGAAAACATAAAATAGCGATGTCTGTATTTATATTGCGGTGCCGCCCTATTTGTTTAGGACACTGCGGTAGATGGAAGAATGCCGGATGCGCATTGTCGATCTCCATTTTAGTCCGATGATGGTAGTGTAAAAAAAAAATCATTGCCTATAAGGGATGATTGTGGTATAGGTGGTTGTAGTGGTGATGTAAGTTGATATTGGATGTATCTATGAAGAGGTATGTTCAATGAGGTGGTGTGTATTGTGTGTAGATGGATGTTGCAACAGTGAAGAAGGAAAAAGTTGTGGTGGTGAGGAGTTAATGGTTGATGAAGGGTTGGAAGAAGCAATGAGATGGCAGTTGGAGGAGCTGTTGTTGTGAACTGCTGGTGGAGTTGGTAGCTGTGAATTGTCTGCAGTTTGTTGTAGTAAGTTTTTGATGGCAAGTGTATGTTCAGGTTGTTTGTGATGGCAAGTTGGTTTGTGTTGTGATGTCTGGTTGGTCAGGGGTGGTAGTATTTACTATAATATGGCCAGAGGACAGTAGGAAAGTGAAAGACAGTAGGGGCAATGAAAATAAGTTGGTGATGACTATAGTGGGTAGAAGTAGCTTCTAACAGTGGCAGTAGGGTAATGTAGTTGCTTGTTTGAGGTGGCAGTGTGAATTTGATGTGTTCAGGAGGTTTGGGCATATACAGTTTGTTGGAGAATGGTGAATGTATATGTGGTATGCAGGCAGACAGGGAGTATGTTGATGGAAGTGGCTGAAAGCAGGGATTGTTATGGGTATTTGCATATGGAAGATGGCAAAAATGAACACAATAGTTTGTTGAGTAGTAATTGCAGAAGTATATGCAACTAGATCAGATCTTGCATGTTGGAATTCTGTAATGTTTGTACTCTGTAATATTTGGAAGGATTGCTTTAATGTTTCCACTCTGTAATGTTTGTACACTTATTAAATTGACATTATTTTCTGTTTCTTTGTGTTAACTTGGCTGCAGGCTTATGTTTTATTCAATGGTTATGCACTTGCTTTAATGTTTGTACACTGTAATGAAAAATATATCACATTTTATTCTGAGCATGCTCTTGTGTTATATTTGTTGATTATAATCTTTATTCGTTTATGAAGATTTAGTTTGATTGCTATTATTAAAAGATTTCCAATTCCGTTGAGATTTAGCTGTATTATAGCGGCTATAATGAGCTATTGAATAAATATTTTATAGCGGCAAAACGGTGTTATAAAGATTTCCAGTTCCGTTGAGATTTAGCTGTATTATAGCGGCTATAATGAGCTATTGAATTAACGTACCATAGCGGCGAATTTGTGTTATAAAACTAAGCTCAACCATAGCGGCATATTTTGTGTTATAAATATTCAACAGTTTTTTATAACATGTCGATATACAGCGCTTATCAAACCGCTATGGTTGTGATTAATAGCGGCTATATGCCGCTATAAAAGACACTTTTTGTTTTAGTGGAAGAAGCCAACCTGGATGGGTGCCAGCGTATGGTATGCTTGGGTCGCATGGTGAAGTAGTGATTAATTCAGGGTAAGTCTATCAGATATCACCTTAATTTGTTTAGTAGAGAATACATAATTTATACTTGTAAAATATAATCTTAATTTTTAATTTTCAGTCGGAGTCAGACAGGAACTCGGCGAACAAGTAGAAAAATCCAATCACACACCATGGTGGCTCGACATCATTTCAGCATCATTGCGAGGATTTGGTAAATTGATTAATTGCAATTATGAACAATTAATACATTTGTGTATAAATTTGTATGAACAACTATATTGTACACTAATTATTGCAGGAAAGAGCGTGTGGGGCTCCTGTCTCGTATATGGACGTATTTGCACATACCCATGCCTTCAGGCAGACCGACGACGAGAGATCGGTGACGTATGCCTGGTATGAGGATGATAAAGCATACGCCGCACATGTAAGTATATTTTAAGTTATAAGTTATTAATATTTTAATTAATTAGTTATAAAATATTATAATAATGTCATGTAATATTTAATTATATTTAATTTTGCGTTGCAGGAAAGATTTGTGCAAGCACGTGCGCAGATGCTTGAGCGTTCGGGATGGGAGCAATTGAACACTGATGAGGAGGACGCTATCTTCGACTCTGTTATGGACCTGACGCAGAGAAATAGGCTCTATGGCTATGACAATCAATTAGTAATTTATAGAAAATAACTAAGTTGTAAAAATTGCTTAATTTTTATAAAAGTTACACAATAACTTAAACATATTTCGACTTGTTTAGTAGGCTCGGCCTCACAAAAAGCCTATCAAAAGGCTCAGGACAATGCTGAGATTAATTAGCTTCGATAGCAGATTGCACAGCTGTAGGAGCAGGACCGCCTCCGAGCAGCGCAAATGGAGCAACTAAACCAGCGTTTGGCCGAGTATATGGAGTGTCATGGAGCATTCCCGTCGTCTGGTGGTTCCGGAGCCGATGACAAGTCATGAGGTACGTTTTTCCTTTTTTGTTTTTGAAACTTATGTATATATACAATGAGAGATGGCGAGGTTGATTTGTGGACATGTGGTGTTTGATGTTGATTTGTGTAGTTGATTTGTGAGGTTTGATTTTGGATTTATATATTGTACATTGATGTTGGATGTAGATATTGCAGTTGGGTGATGATGGACGGTTTGTTTTGTATTGATTGGAAATGTTGGAGTTTGAGATGGTAATGTTTAGGTTTTATATTATTATTATTATTGATATTGATATTGATATTGATTTTAGCTTATATATCTGATATATATGTTGATTTTGATGTATTGCGATATATATTGATATTGATGTGCTGTTGGGTTGCTGGAAATTCTTTTTGCCCAGATTTCCGACGGCTTATAGTTCGAAACATTCCGACGATTTGCGACGGCTCCCGATGGTTTACCGGTAGAAAATTACAACGGTTCTCTGGCGTGTTTTCAAGCCACGTGGATGTCAACACCGTCGGAAAAAATGTCAGAACTGCCGTCAAAAAAGCCATCAGAAGCCGTCCCAAAGCCGTCGTCGATTCCGTTGGAAATGGACGAAATCTGTGTTCTGTATTCCGACGGGATTTCCGACGGCTCGCGAAGGCCGCCGACATCTTTGAGCCATTGGAAATTTTCTTGTAGTGTAATATGTCTACATTTCTTCGTGTATTGTTCAATACTCCCCCGCAAACATAACTTAGGGTTAGGGTTGAGAAAAATATTCCCAAATTGCTGCCGATTCAATTTATATCGATTACGATCCAAGTTGAGAGAAATTCAAAAGTTCTTAGACTCAATAGTCAATCCTTACTTCAGCATCATTCAATTTCCTTTCACTTGAGTTACCACTTAAGCTGAAGTTAAAGATTTTGTTTGAGTTGAGTCAGATCTCATCATATTTGAGATGTTGTCTTCACTACCCTTTAGTTTTTCTCTGAGTCGAACAAAGTTCATCTTTGACAGTGGTTTGGTTAGTATATCGGCAATTTGGTAAGTAGAAGGTATGTGGTTTATGTTCAGTTTTCCTCTTGTGACTTGTTCACGCATGAAGTAGAGATCCAATTCCATATGTTTTGTCCTTGAGTGTAGAACTAGGTTTGATGTAAGTTGAACTGTACTTAAGTTTTTACACCATATAGTGGTCTTGTTCTCTGGTTTGATTTGTAATTCACCGAGTAAGGACTTTATCCACGTTACTTCTGCTGTTGCATTTGCCACGCTCCTGTATTCGACCTTAGTGCTGGATCTTGAGATAGTGGGTTGTGTTTTTTAGCACTATGAGATAGGAGTTTTGCCTAGAAATATGCAGTAACCAGTTGTAGATCTTCTATCGTCTGGATCAGTTGTCCAGTCAGCATCTGCATATCCAGTAATGTTGATAGATTTGCATGCCTCTATCATCAGATCAAAATTTAAGGTGCCTTTGAGATATCTTAGAATTCGTTTTACTTCTTTCCAGTGTTCATCAGTTAGGTTTTGTATAAACTGGCTTGTTTAATCTACACTAAATGTGATTTCTGGTCTGGTAATAGTAGCATATTGCAGAGCACCTACTATGCTTCTGTACTGACTGGCATTAGGTATTGCTTCCCCTTTATGCTTGGATAAATGTATGTTGCTGACCATGGGTGTAGAAATTGAATTTGCTTGATCCATCTTTGCTTTGCTTAGTATTTCTGTAATATATATATACTTTCTTTGGTTAGTTGAATTGATGAATTGGATAGTCTCTTGGCTTCAATTCCTAAGAAGTAATTTAGGCTGCCAAGATCTTTAATTGAGAACTCTTTGTTTAGATGCTTTATAAGGTTATTGATTTCCATTTCAGTGTTACCCAACGAAATCATCAACATATGTTAGTACATAAACCACTATATTTTCACTGAATTTTGCAAACAAAGAGTTGTCAGATTTTGTAGAGTTGTAGCCCAATTTGATTAAAGTTGTTTTGAGCTTTTCAAACCACACTCTTGGAGCTTGTTTCAATCCATAGATTGCTTTATTTAATTTGACACGAGCTTTTCATTCTCTCTTTGTATGAATCCATGTGGCTGCTCCATATAGACTTCTTCCTGCAAAACACTATTTAGAAAAGCATTATTTACATCTAATTGTTTGATGATCCAATTTCTATGCAAGGCAATTGTGAGTACTATTCTAATAGTAGTGGGATTCACAACCGGTGAGAAGGTTTCATTAAATTCGAAACCATTTTGTTGTGAATAGTCTTTTGCTACTAGTGTTTCCATGTGCTTAGAAATTGAACCATCTGCATTTCTTTTTAGTCTGAATGTCCATTTGTAGCCCACAATGTTTTTGTTATTGGGCATGGGAACAAGATCCCATGTCCTATTTCCTATTAATGCATCATATTCATCAATCATTGCTGATTTCCATTTTTCATTCTGCATAGCTTGATAGTGATTGCTTAGTTCTTCTGTTTTCAAGCTTGCATTATAAATTTCTGGCTTAAATATGCCACTCTTTTCCCTTGTCATCATGGGATGTCTAGTTCTAGCGAGGGTAGATGGTTGACATGTATCACCTGTCATAGTTTCTTGTTGCTCATTGAATAGTTGTATGTTTTCTAGAGTTTGATTTGAAGTAGATTGCAAACTTATCCCTTATTGAGATGTTTGATCAGGTACATGTGATGACTCACCTTGCTCATGACCTGCTCTAAAGTTGGACATAGTGTGTTGTGGGCTGGAGTTGGCAGCATGAGGGTTCAGAATGATCTGAACTGGTTCTTCCTGAACTTGAATCACCCTTTCAGGTAATGCAGGTATTGATGGTAAAGAGTACTTTGAGCTGTATACCTTTTTTGATGTCTTGATTACCGATTCTCTAAAGGGGAATTTTTTTTCATTAAACACTACATGTTTTGATATGAATATTTTGCCACTACTATCTAAGAATTTGTAACCCTTTTTATTTGCTGCGTATCCTAGAAATGTACATAGAGATGATCTAAAGTTTAATTTATGAGCATTGTATGGTCTGAAATAGGGAAAACACTAGCATCCAAAAACTTTCAAGTTATGATCGTCAGGTTTAACATTGTAAAGCAACTCCAATGGACTCCTAAGTTGTAGTACCTTTGTAGGTAATCTATTAATTTGAAAAACTGTTGTTGCAAAAGCATCTGGCCAAAACTTTAGTGGCATTGATACTTGAGCTAATAAAGTGTGTCAAGTTTCAACATTTTGTCTATATCTTCTTTCAACAAGCCCATTTTGTTTAGAGGTGTATGGACATGTGGTACTTTGAACAATTCCTTTCTTTTGAAAGTATTCCTTTAGTGGTAGGAACTCTGACCCACCATCAGTTTGTGTTATTTTAACCTGACTACCAGTTTGTTTTTCTGCCTGCATTATAAATTGAAGTACTGCATTACAAGTTTCGGATTTTGATTTCAAAAAGTAGATCCAAGCATATCTAGAATATGCATCAACAAAGGAGATATAATATTTGTATTCATAGTCACTGTGTATTGGTGCAAGACCCCACAAATCAGTAGCATCTAATTCTAAGGGTTTATTGTACTTTGTTTCAAAAACTAAAAATGGTAATTTGTGGCTTTTGCCCATTTGGCAGTATGTACAAATGTAAGGCATTGAAATATCATTAAAAGAAATGTTGTTTTTATTCAACACATGTTTTATAATAGTGGCATTTGTATGCCCAAGTTTACAATGCCAAATATCAAAGATCTTACAGTTTTCAACTTGTTTGATTTCAGAGTTATTACACCACATTCTTTTAAGTGGAAATTAGGGAGGCATCCCTATCATACTTTCATATTGTAAAGCGGGTCCCTTTCAAAGTTTCATTGTAAATCTGGTCCCTATTTTCTAGAAACAAAGAAAAATTATTGCTGAAATGTCAGCAACTTTTATAAATAAGTGCTGATATTTCAGCAACTTTCCCTGTCAAAGTTTCATTGTAAATCCGATCCCTATTTTCTAGAAACAATGAAAAATTATTGCTGAAATGTCAGCAACTTTTATAAATAAGTGCTGATATTTCAGCAACTTTCATACATTGTGTTCACAGTGTACATAAATGTTGCTGAAATGTCAGCAACTTTTATAAATAAGTGCTGATATTTCAGCAACTTTCATACACTATGTTCACAGTGTACAAGAAAGTTGCGGAAATGTCAGCAACTTTTATGAAAAGTTGCATCATGCTCTGCAATAATCGTGAATAAAAAATAGGGATCTAATTTACACTGAAATTTAGTGAAGGACTTTTCGTGTATTTTGAACCTTAATAAGGACCTGTACCAAAAGTACCCTTCTTTTAATCCCAGATTTTCTTGAATTAGCAACATTGAATTGGTACAATCCCTTAAATTCTCTACCATGTAAGAGAATTTCTTTAGTTAGAATGTCTTTAACTAAACAGTAACTTGGGCAGAATTCAAAATAAACATTGTTATCTTTTGCAAATTGTGACACACTTAGTAAGTTTTTTCTAATCAATGGCACTCTCTGTAAGTCATTTAAGTATAATTGTCTTTTTCTCATTATATATGAATTATCAGTGTGTGTGATTGCAATAGATTTTCCATTTCCTGTGTGTATAGATTGCATACCTTTGTACTCCTTGTTTCCAAGATTTAAGTTGCTTAGGCTACTTGTGCATGATTTGTTGCCACTGAGTCTGGGTACCAGTTGTCATCCAGAATGTCCTCTGTCTTTGCTATGTCATTGTTTGTGTTGTCACATTGTCCTTTGAATTCTTGTTGCACATTAGCCATGTTAGCACTTGGATTGTAGTTTCTTGAGTTACTACTTCCTTGTTGTGATGGTGTGTAGTTGGCATCAAATCTGAAATAGCATTTGCTTGCAGCATGTCCAATTTTTTCACAAATTTGGCATCTCGGTCTATTATTACTCTATCTTCCACCCCTTCTTCTGAATCTGAAAGACTATCCACCTCTCTGTTTGACATTTTGTTGATTTCTGCTCTTGTAGCCTCTTTCTTCATTCTTGTTTTTATTGCTTGAGGTAAAGTTGGCTGATAATTCTGATATTTGTGGTTTCTTTTGTTCTATTCTGCCTTCATGCACAAGAATTGTAGAATGCACATATTGTATTGTTGGTATGGTTTCTTATGATGAAATAACAGCTACTACTGCTTCATATTCATCATCTAATCCTCCTAATATTGATAACACTTGCTTAGTGTCTGAAACTTTATGCCCTATAGATGCTAGTTGGTCACAAATAGTTTTAACCTTGACTAGATACTCCCTCATTAGTTGATTTTCTTTCTTAACATTTTATAATTGCCTCTTATAATACATTATCCTTGCTGTAGACTGAGTACTAAAAATTTGCCTTATGGTTGACCATATTTCATGTGATGATCTACAACCAGTTAGTTGAGAAAGAAATTTTGTACCAATGGATGATAGTAACCAAGAACTAACCAGGCTACTTTGTCTCTGAAATGATATAAATTCTTGATTACGAATCGGTTTCCATCCTTATCTGTAGTGTATTTGGATGGTGTGAACAATGTTCCAAGAATGTACTCCTCTAGACCATAGGCTCTGATTGCAGTTCCAATTTGAAACTTCCAGAGCAAGAAGTTTGTTTCATCAAGCTGAATTGTAATTAGCTGACTTTGTGGTTTATAATGGTAGTTAGCAGTTCTTGTGCACCATTTTGTCTCTGATCTAATGGTGTGCTTCCAGTATTGGAGGTGGAAGAATTTTCTATGTCACCTTCGGCCATTACAACTAGATGAAAGTCAAGAAATGAGAAAGTTTGTGGGATTCAAGAAAAGTTGTTGTGCATCCAGAGGCTTCTTGAATGATGATTCTGCCCTCTGACAAGAGTTTTCTTGGCGAGGCACAGCAAAGAGAGAAGATTGAACTGATGCACTGGATATTAACCTTGATCTGAAAGGTAAAACTACTGTAACAGCAAGTGATGATGAGAATTCTCATTCTCAAATGATTCAAGATGCAGCCTAATCTCCAAATGATGAAGATTAATCTGATGGAATCAATGGCATGGAACTTTTATTGCTGTTAAGCCTATTAGTGCTATGATACCATAAAAGAATTTGAAGAAAAATATGATTTTATTACTTTTTGAGAAACAAGTAATGATACAAAGAGTTTTCAGAAAGATAAAATATATCATATGCTCTGTATACAACTTGTGTTTATAAGGAATAATAAAATAATGGGTTGTGGTCCAATATCTTGAATCGACAAAGATTTAAACGGTTGAGATAAACTTTGTTGACTCATTCTTGTTTCTAATATATTTCCATTTCTTTGTGTATTGTTCAATAAGTATGCAAATCAAGAAAAATAGGTGTTTGGGATTAAGAAACATAAATGATTTAAGAGAAGTTTGTGATCTAAAATTATTTTGGAAATTCCTGAAGGAAAAATCACCGTGAGAAAAAAAGGATGAAAGACAAGTATCTCAGAAACACCTATTAGCATTGAAAATCATCATTCATTTACATGAAAAAATATACTTAGCTGTAGGGAAACATGCATCAAAATATTAGAAAGAAAATTCAAGTATGGTAAGCAAACCAGTTTATGGTTTGATTCATGGGTATATGGTAACAAGAAAAGAGTCGTAGGTCCCTGTTTTTGATGTTGTTATAAGAAAAGTCCCTATAGATATGAATATGTAAATTTAGTCCCTATTTTTTGAAAAATAGAAAACGCAAGGCGTTTTGCATTTTTCTGACAGAAAATGCAAGCTAACTTGCAACTTTTTGACGATGATTTTTTTTTCTGAAAATTTTAAACTTTTGAAAATTTTGAAAAGCGCAAGTTAACCTGCTTTTTAAAATGTTTGAAATTTTTGAAAAATGCAAGCTAACTTGCGTTTTCCATCACTTTTTGATTTTGAAATTTTTTTAAAATTTTGAAATTTTCGAAAATTTTGAAAACTGTCAGGAAAGCGCAAGCTAGTTTGCACTTTTTGATTTTGAAATTTTTTTGAAAATTTTGAAATTTTCAAAAAAATTTAAATTTTTAAAAAGCGCAAGTTAACTTGCACTTTCTGTCAGGAAAGCGCAAGCTAGTTTGCGCTTTTTGATTTTGAAATTCTTTTTGAAAATTTTGAAATTTTCAAAAAAATTTAAATTTTTGAAAAGCGCAAGATAGTTTGCGCTTTCAGATTTAGAAAAAACAGGGACTTAATTTACATACTCATTATCATAGGAACTTTTCTTATAACAACATCAAAAATAGGGACCTTAAGTGCAAAGCCCCATATGGTAAATCATTGGTCAATTTACTAGGATGGGATAATACACACACAAGTGGAAACCAGTGCAATGGACGGAAGCATGGTTTACTGATGTAGTTTACATAGGGCACGGGAGCATAGTCCAATGATGTAGTTTACATGTATGAATGAGTTATTCGAACATAATTGATGAACATATGTATGACATAATTCATGTCTATGTTTCGTATGATTATGTTATAGAACTTAAATGTTGTAAAAGCATTGAGCGATGTATATATAGCAACGGCCAGAATAAGTACAGTCTGCATATATTATATGGTTTATTGGTTCTGTACATGTTATACAATTTGATGAGTGATATAAATATGGAGTTATGTATTAGTATATAGCCATTCGAATTATGTAAGCATTGTCATTTTCATTGTATATTAAAAAAATTTGTTGAGTGCTGGGTACAGATAGTGTAAAGGATCAACTCCGCTTGGTAAACTGATTACTACAATAACCAAGTATAATTGTTGCTAGCATGTTGGAGGTCACAGTAATAATAACTGTATAAATTCAGTTGTCCCAAAAATATGGAACGAAACTTCTACAGAAAAAATTTCAAAATAGTTGAATGCGTAGTCCAAGTACAAAAAGCATAAGTGAATGGTACACCGAACGTATATTTTATATGTAATAACTATATTAAAAAATGATTGCATACTTTTACTAGCAATAAGATTGAATAATTGAAATAATATTTGCTCCCATATGCAATCACTTAAATGTTAAGTAATTTAGCAATACAAAATGCACTTGTCAAATTATCTAACTTCTTATTTGTTTTAACTCAATATGAAATTCCATATTAGCATGGAGTAATAGATGTTATATATAAAATTAGGAGTGTCAAAAGAGGATACCATATCAAAAGTTTGTGCAAGTTTGAAATTGGAGTCATAAGTAATTGGAATGTCAAATTTTTGTAAACATAGAGGAAAAAATATGGACTAATTCCTTATTAGACAGTTGATACTTATTTCTATGTACATAAATAGTGCTAATGTAGAAATTATTTGTATATTTTTCTCTAAAGAAAAACAGCTAAGCAAGTGAAAAAAATATTTAGGGTTTCTTCTGCCATGGGAGAAAACAATCTCTCTCTTAATTCCAAATTCAATCCTTCCCTCTCTCGACACATTCCTCAAGACAAGCCACCTGAATCTCATATCAGAAAGTCGAATATCATCATAGATAAAGAGGGCTTCCAATTGGTTCAGTCAAGATCGCAAAGAAGATTTCAGCCAAGAAATAATCAGATTCGGTCTCAATCAAATGATGTTCAGAGAAGGAAAGATGATCCAAAGACCAACTCCTTCCAAGACAGGACCAAATAGATTCAAATCAGTAAACCACCAACAAAGTTCTCTTTGAATAGAGAACTAGGGCAGAAAACTTGGGCTGATATTGTATCTGAGCAATCAAAGGAACCAAGGGATGAAGAATGCAGTCTTGAAACCATTGCTCCCATTCGAATCAATAACAAGAAATATGGTGTTGTTAAGGAGGCAGTGTGTAAAAGAGCCACAAAATGCTGGAATAACTCTATTTTGGTTTATGTGGTTAGCAGTAAACCATATTTCTTGTTTTTTGAGGAATATATTAAAAGAGTTTGGAAACCAAATGGTGATTTTGAAATTTTTTCAAGGGAAAATGGGTTTTTTATAATCATGTTTAATGATTCACAAGACTGCAATTCTATCATACAGAATGGTCCTTACTTCTACAACGGCAAACTCATCATCATGAGAAGGTGGACAGAGTCTTTGAAGTTGGACAGAGATCTTCTATCAACTATGCCGATATGGGTTCGTTTACCCAGTGTAAACCTCAAACTATGGGACAGAGAGGCATTTAGCATCATGGCGAGTATAATCGGAAAACCCATAAAGATGGACGCAGCAACTACCATGAAGTCGAGATTGAATTATGCTCGACTTCTTGTAGAAGTTTCTGCAACTGATGAACTCCCAAGTGAAATTTGTCTAAATCTTTATAACGGTGAAATCATTACACAAAAAGTTGAATACGAATGGGTTCCACCAAAGTGTAGTATCTGTAAGTGTTTCGGTCATAATATAGATCAGTGCAACCCGAAACAGATGTGGATCCCCAAAAAGAATGACAAAGATACAACAGTTATTCAAGAAAATATTTCTGAAGTTGCTCAAGAAACGAGAAACAGTGAAGGCACAAAAATCCAATCAAGATCCCAGGAGGGCAAAGATCGAATCTATCAAGAAGGTATCATTTTCGATCAAGAAAACAATAATAGTGAGCTCCCTGACAAAAATGATCAGATCATGGCAATGGAAGTTCATCAGTTAAAAGAAAGTGTAGAATTCTCAAATGGTATGACTACGACAAGTATAGAAGAGGGTAAAAAAATGTAGTTCTTTAACCCTGAAACCCCCCATATTTCAGAGCCATGTTTAAATACAGACCAGAATAATACAAAAATAGTCAAAAATATTCAGCTGCCTTCAAATCCGAATCAGGAAACTATAATTGAGGAGGGACCTTCCTCTACACTTGCTGCAGATGCTGAGAGAATGAAAAGTAACTCAACATTGCCTTGCAAGGGTGATCCATCTCCAGAGCAGGCTGCAGTGACTGATTGCAATGAGTCAGGCATGCCTCGCACAGCTTCTTTTGATATTTCCTTAATCAAGATTCCAGAATCTGCACAAATGGAGGAAGATGAATCAGAGAAGGGGGATATCATAGAGGAATTTGATTTATCAGAATTACATATTGCTAGAACAAAATCATCTGGTAAGATAAAGGGAAACAAAGAGAAAAAAGCCTTTAAGCAAAAATATATATCAATTAATCCAGAATGGAATCAAATGTCTACCAGTTTAAAAGCTAAAGGGACAGAGAAGAAAAGGAGAGGTAAAAATCAAATGTCTACCCGTTTAAAAGCTAAAGGGACAGAGAAGAAAAGGAGAGGTAAAAGCACTATAGTGTCAGGTACTATTTAAAATCCTTATTTTATTATTATATATATGTCAATATTTGCTTGGAATGTTAGGGGGATGAATACCCCTGCTAAACAATCTGATATCCTCTCTATGATTAATGTTTATAAACCATCTATTGTTGCTTTAATTGAAAATAAAATGAATGATGAGAATTTTGAAATTTTTTGTTTTAAACTGTCCAGAAATTGGAAAGCAATTCATAACAATGATTGTAGCTATAAAGGAAGAATCATTGTTATGTGGGATTCTAATATCTGGACAAATAAAAATATAAAGAAGGATAGCCAATTTATTGATTGTAGTTACGTTTTGAAAACATTGGAGGTTTTTATTTGCAAGTTACTAGTGTTTATGGAAGTAATTTTGAATTAGAAAGGAATGCTCTGTGGCTAAAACTTAAAGCTTTAAATTCTATATATGATTTCCCCTGGATTTTATTAGGAGATTTCAATACTGTTTTTCATGCTAATGAGAAGTTTGGAGGGATTAAAATCCCTCAAAATAAATTGGACAGAGTCAATAAATTCCTATTAGAATCTGGCCTAATTGAAACTGTTATCAGTGGTAATAAATATACATGGAAGTCTGGTTTAGCTAAAAATATTCACTGCAAGTTAGATAGAATTCTGTATAATAAAGACTTTTCTAAAAGTTTTCCAAATAGTGTTTGTTCTACTTTGGAGTAGAATTTAAGTGATCATACTCCTCTTATGGTTAATCTTTTTTTGAATAGTGAGTTTAATAATAAAGCTCCTCTTTTTCGATTCAAAAATAGCTAACCTGTAAGAATATTTTAAATCATAATGCTTCTGAAATCCTGTTGGCTCCAGTGAGCCTTGAAGAAATAAAATTTATTGTATTTAATGCTGGAGATAACAAAAGCCCTGTCCCTGATGGTTTTAATGCAAAATTTTATAAAAATAATTGGGATTATATTAGACAACAGGTTTTGGAAGTTGTTAATGAGTTTATTGATAATGGTAAAATTCTTAAAAGTTTAAATCATACTTTTATTACCCTTATTCCAAAGAATAAAAATCCCACTGATATTGGTGATTATAGGCTAATTTCTTGCTGCAACTTTATTTATAAAATTATTGCTAGTGTCCTTAGTAACAGAATTAAAGTGTTCTTGCCTTTTCTGGTTTCAGAAAATCAAAGTGCATTTGTTCCTGGTAGACTTATATATGAAAACTCTCTCTTAGCTCATGAGATGGTAAGGAAATTTAACACTAAACAGGGTGACAATGTTTGTATTAAAATTGACTTACAGAAAGCATATGATAAGGTAAACAGACATTTTATTCATCATATCATGAAATGTATGGGTTTTCCTAAAAAGTTTTGTGATTTGGTGTTTGAATGTATAAATACTTCTACCTTTTCAATTCTGATCCAAGGAAAGGCAGAAGGGTTTATTAATCTAATAGGGGGTTAAGACAGGGAGACCCCCTATCACCTTATCTTTTTGCTATTGTTATGGAATACTTTTCTATTCTTATGGAAATAGAAAGTATTAAAGGTAATGTGCAGCCTATAAACAAAATCCAACCATGTGTTAATCATTTGATTTATGCTGATGATCTTATGGTGTTTGTTAAAGCTAATAAAGAAAATGCAGTCTCTATTAAATCAATTTTTGATAATTTAAAAAATTATGCTGGCCTTCAACTCAATGTGAATAAATGTAAAGCATATTTTAGTAAATCTTGTAAGTTTAAAAGAGAATTTTTAAATGTTTTAAATATTGAAGAGGGGTTTCTCCCTATCAAATATTTAGGTCTGCTTCTTTCTACAAATATGATTAAGGATTCTGATTGTTCTATCCTTATTGAAAAAATTCAGGATAAAATGGAGACTTGGTCTTGTAAGTTACTGTCTATTGCTGGAAGGCTTGAACTTATTAAGACAGTGATTTATGCTATTATTCTTTACTGGCTACAAACTTTTCAAATCCCAGCTGCATCTATTAAAAAATTGGAAAGTAGATGCGCTGATTTTTTATGGAAAGGTAATTATCATAAAATAAGCTGGGATAATGTATGCAGGCCTAAAAATGAAGGGGGTCTTGGCATTAGAAACATTAAGGATCTCTGTACTACTTGCCATTTAAAATTATTTTGGAGATTCCTAAATTCTGATTCTCTGTGGGCTAGATGGATGAGATCAAAATATTTGAAACATAATAATTTCTGGACTACTATTCATAAGAGTAATCATTCAAACACTTGGAAACATATTTTAAATTGTAGAGAAATTGGAAAATCAATGATTGAAAGAAAATTTAAAAATGGTCAAGATACAAGTTTATGGTTTGATCCTTGGTTTAAAAATGAGGCATTTATAAATAAAGTTGGGTGGAATAGCCTTGTTATTTGTGGTGGTTCTAATAACAAAGTTTCAGATATCATTATTAATAATAAATGGCAACCACAAATCCATCCTATTACTAATCCTCATAAAGATGAAATATGCAAAATACAATTTGATGCTTTTGCAGAGAATGACTACTGGGAATGGAAAGCTAACAGCAGAGGGAAGTTTTCTTTTAAAGCAACTTGGAATTTTATTAGAAGCAAATACCCAACAGAAGAGTGGTATCATTGCATATAGAATAGAGTGAATTGTCCCAAGATGGCATTCTGTACGTATTTTGCAGTTAAGAACAGATTGCCAACTTGGGACAGATTAAACAAATGGGGCAATAATATAAATTCACTCTGCTCCCTGTGCAATATATGTAATGAAAGTTCTAATCACATATTTTTTGAATGCAGCTATTCTTTTTCTATTTGGAATCATATCAAAGCTACTCTGAACATAGTTGATAACAGGCATATGGATCTTATGAATATTATAAAGTTAATCAACAACAACTTCAGATCTAATTCCAAAGAGACAGATTTTGCTCACATTCTACTAACTACGGCAGTTTTCAACTTGTGGAAAGAAAGAAATTTGCGAGTGCACAACAAAGGCAGTAGGAGTAAAGAGCATGTTTGGTTAACTATTTTATCTGATAGCAAGATAATTCTACAGAAATCTAAGAATATATTCAAAAATCAAACCAAATTTGCTTCCCTTGCTGATGATTGGAGCTCTGAAGTTGGTAACAAGCATTTAGAAGCGTATTTGATGCGTGCTAGAAGCTTTCAGATTCCAGAGTCTTGCTTCTGCAATCAACATGATTTCATGACTTACACTGTAAATAGGAACTTGGATATTGCTAATAATAGTGATTCTTTCTTCAATCAAGCTCCAGATGACAATAATCCGAACCCTAGTGAAGACTTTGTTATCAACAGAGATTGGGAGAAGAGAATGTCAGATCTAGGTCGCTGTGACGCTAGATCTAACACTTCTACTCTCGTGACCAACAGATTCAACAGATCCAGCTACTCGAGCTACTCGAGCAACGTTAATAGGAGTAGAGGCATGAGAGGTGATATGAACGAGAATTTATCATACTGGGAACGTGGAGAATCGAGCAAAGTAAAGAATGGAGAGGAGATAGTTTAGATCTTCTAAATCGCCTCCGCCATTTTTCTGTTTTTCTTTGTTTGCTGAGATTTTTTGTCGGCTCCTCTAGGTTAGGGTTTGTTTTTGTGTGGTATGGAGAGTTCGGGTAGATTGTTTGATACCCGTTCTGTTTTGTAATTTCTGGGCTGGGCCCTTTAACTTCTCTTCAAAAAAAAGAAGAAGAAATTATTTGTATATTCGCATATGCAGCTTTACTGTGCACCGAGAATATAATAGTTTTAATTGTTTCATATAGATGGATGCCAAGACTCAAGAAGTATATATGAATATACCTTTCACAGTTGTACTAAGTGAACCAAAATAATGGTGTATCTATTATTTGTGAAAAAAGTCACCACTTGTTATTATGCTTATTTCTATAAATACTCAGATATAGTATTTAAATAAGAAAGGACAATGAGTAAACGACTGAAAGAAGATATGTTATTTACAAGTGTAATAGGGTTTCAGGATTAGTTTAGTAATTTTCTTCAACCAAGTGCTACTACATATATATATATATATATTGTTACTTAATCTAACAAAGATGTATGTAATCTCTGAATCATTTTTCAATAAAAACAAGAATTCTTTCTATCAAAATTCTTTTATGGTATTAGAGCTTTTAGCCTATTGACATCAGAAATCTTATCTCTACCTTCCCATTAGATCAATTTCATCATTTGAGAGGTTATTTATCATTTCTCTTCAGAGTTTGGCCTCATCATCAGAGATTAACCCACTCCTTGATCAAGATTCTGCAAGTACTTACTGTTTAGCCATCAGAATCACAATTAACAACCAATCGCTGATTCTGATTACACTGCCTCAGATCGGAGATTAACCCATCTTCTCTTCAGATCATATTCTCACTGGAGAAGTTAGTTTTCATCTCTTATTCATCATATTTCAATCAAGAATCGGATTCTTAATTGTTGAAAGGCAGTTTCAAGTCTTTTTCTTGAAAATATATCACTTGGCTGCATACTTTAAGTTTGCCATGCCAAGATTATCTTTCTTAACCCATTTTCTTGAACCAAATCTGATAGTATGGCTGGGGAGATGACAATAATTTTGCAACTACATCACCTACAAGAAGGAACACTACAACCTCAACCAAAGAAACCTCTAATCTGTCCATCATATAACCAAAAATTCAGTTAACAGATCAACTAGACGAGAATAACTTTTTACTGTGGAAATATCAAACAAAAACCGCAATAAGAGGCTATGGACTTGAAGAAATGTCAATGGTACACTGGCAATTCCACCAAAAATGACAACTGACAGTGAAGATAATCTAATAACAAACCAAGACTATATAAACTATCAAAGACAAGATAGTTTATTAGCTTCTTGGTTAATGTCATCAATTAGTGTAAGTCTTTTATCTCAAATTGTTGGATGCAAGACCTCTTAAGAAATATAGGCAACAGTAGAAAAAAAATTCAACTCTTAATCAGCAGCAAGAATCATGCACTACAAAATACAACTCCAAAATTAAGAAAAGAAAACATGTCAATGATAGAATATTTGACCAAGTCCAAAACTTATTGTGACTTGCTTGACATCGCTGGTCATAGTGTTTCACAGACTGAACAGATTTAACAGTCTTGAGTGGCTTAAATGAAGAATATGAATCAGTTGTGGGAATCATATCCTCCAAAGAAATATACCAAGCATTTAATATGTGCATTCTACACTTTTAGCACATGAAGGTAGAATAAAGCAAAAGAAGCCACTGAATTCAGATCTATCAATGAATTATGCATCAAATTTAAAAGGCAACAAACAACAAGTTTCAACAAAACAATCAAAGGGGTGGATAGAATTACAGAGGTAGAGGAAGATGGAAAAATTCTAACAGGCTTAGATGTCAAATATGTGAAAGGTTTGGGCACACAGCTGCTAAGTGTTATTTCAGATTTGATCAAAATTTTGTAGTAAATTGGCAAAACAGCAACAATCAGAGAAACTTCAATCCAAATGTTAACATTGCACATACAAGTTTGGACTCCCAAGGCAACAATTCTAGAAGTCAAATGAAATGGAGCAGCAAACAAAATCTGATGATATACAATATGAGGACTGCACTACAACAAAATATCTTTTTTACAACGGACAATACCCGTTGTAATAGGGGTTTCACAATGGGCCCACGCCCATCTTATTATGCGATCCTGTAATAGAGTGGGAGCATTTTACAATGGTTTTTGCCCGTTGCAATAGGATCTTTTACAACTGCTTTTGCCCGTTGCAATAGGGTCTTTTACAACTCTTTTTTCCCGTTGCAATAGGGACTTTTACAATTCTTTTTGCTCATTGTTAAAAATGCAGATAAAAAAATTTCGCATTGCTATGACATGCACCTATAGATTTAATATTATTTTACAATTGAAACCAATATTAGACTAACAATTAAAATCGTTCATATTTCATTAAAAATAACATGATAGATTCACACTCTAAAAAGCTAAGACAAATCATATATTCACATCATTTCATAAAGTATTAACATAATTACAAATCATCGTATTTTATGTCTAAACTAATATAAAAATAGTACAACACTACTGCATTATAACAGCTATACAAATGATGTTTGTCTTGTTTTCTAAACATGTTTTCTAGTCTTTAAGAACTACATAGAATTCTGAATACAAGAGTTATTCATAAGACTTACTTCTGTATTGACTCTTTTCTTCGCAACTACACATTGTGAACCGCTAATGCTAGCACTCTTCAATAAGCTGCGAGCATTGCAATTTGATCTGGTTACACCATTTTCTATTATATCTTCTTCATTTTCCGAACCTTTCATTGAGTTTGATTGGGAAGGACTTCCAAAAGAGTCAACAGTAGCATCAGAAACATTCGAAGATACGTCTTGCATTGGAATTACTCTATCCCTACATGATCAATACATAAAATCATAAGGCACACTACTTATTCATCTTAATACATATGGTTATCACATTTGTTGTTTCCCGTCACCTACAAATTCATTAACATAAATATCATTCTCATAATTGTTGGATCGTGTCATTTGCAAATTTGATTTACCAGTTAATATATTCAAAGGATGATCAAAGAACTGTTTATAATTCACAAATCTAAAAATTATACATAATCCATAATACTTTTTTCACGGTCCCTAGGACGTTGGCATGTAGATTTCAAAGTTTCTATAACTAGTTTGGGGCTTAGTTTCATAGTATATATTTTCCCTTCTACAACTTTGCATACCTGAATAACATTAACAACCAAAGCTTATTCATATAACACAAAAATGTAAAAATAACGGGAGATATACCAACTCCTAACATAGAAAATTGTTATTTCATATAGTAGGTGAGTTGGCTTACTATCACTTTCAGCAATCAAGCATGGCTATGCAATCAATCTTAGGACCGGCACCACTGCCACCAGAAGGAGCACGACCATCCACCTCCATTCCACCAGCATCCTGATACGTCTTTGCAATAATGGGGTTGCACAGACCCTCCAGCTTCTTTATCTTGTCCTCAAATTCATTGGCCACAACCAGCTGATTCGCATTAAACCACTGAATCTCCTGCTTAATCGCATCCTCTATCTTCTTCTTATCATCTACCGACAACGTAGAAGCTATCTTCTCATCCTTGACTGTGTTCCTCATGTTGTATGCATAGTTTTCCAGCGCATTCTTAGGCTCCACCTTTTTCTTGTGCTCCCCACCCTCAGACTTGTACTTCTTTGCCTCCTAAACCATCTTCTCTATTTCTTCCTTGCTTAATTTGCCCTTGTCATTTGTGATTGTAATCCTTTTCTTCTGTCCAGTAGTTTTGTCTTCAGCGGAGACGTTCAATATGCCATTGGCATCGATGTCAAAGCATACAGTGATTTGTGGTACGCCTCGAGGAGCAGGTGGGATGCTAGACAGCTCAAACTTGCCAAGCAAGTTATTGCCTTTTGTCCTTGTTCTCTCACCCTCAAACACTTGAACACCAGGCCGGTTGTCGAAGTATGTAGAGTACACTTATTCTTTTTTAGTAGGAATGGTAGTGTTCCTTGGGATCAAAACAGTCATGACACCATCAGCTATTTCCAAACCTAAGGATAAAGGAGTGACATCCAGTAGAAGCAGATCCTGAACCTTCTCATTGCCTTCACCACTTAATATAGCTGCTTCTACATATGCACCATAAGCAACTGCCTTATCTGGGTTAATGCTCTTGCACATCTCTTTTCCATTGAAGAAGTCCTGAAGTAATTGCAGCACTTTGGGAATTCGGGTTGATCCACCAACTATAATTGATTTTTAATACATATATAAATATACTTACAGAGAGAAAAAATGATGTTTATGAATTGATTGTTAATACATATATAAATATACTTACAATTATCCTTTATTTATCATTCAAAAAACGAGAAATATATCAGATATTAAGATATTCCGTAAAAAAATAAACTACTTTCAAAGAATTGTAGAAGGATGTTGCAGATATATCTACAGTTTCAAGTATTACAACAAGCTATTTTAACCGATTCATGAATGTCTAAATTAAATCGTATTATTTAAGCATATTAGGAGAAGTTCCAATGTTAAGGGACAATCCCATTTATGTAAGATGAAGAGATTGATAGTACCCTCTCCAGCATTCCATGTCATTACCAATATCCACGTTGCCAGATTCTATTGAGAAGAAATGCATGGTACAATATTCAGCGATTAAGCCGTCGACAGCTCCTCCGCCTCACACATCGCGTTAGTCAACACGATCATGTTTCCGAAATTACCATTCGGGAGGAAGTGAGAAAGTGGAGAAAGGGAAAGTAGCGACTGTGGTTTGGTTTTATTTTAGGATTTGGCGGTAAGATTTGGAATTGAAGTTTAAGGAAAAATTTGGGGAAAGCGGGAAATGAAACTTAACAGCTAAGGAGGGCGGGAAATGAGGTACTGACCATTAATTTGAAGAGGATAAAGCTTTTTTTTTTCAAGAAATATATAAATAACAAAAGGAGGAGAAAGCCTTCCTCCAGAGGCTCACAGCGGCAGGTAAAGTTTATGGAACACATAACCTTCGTAGAAAAAACCAGAAAAAGAAAGAAAACGAACAAATAATACAACTCAAAGATACCGGGCAGCCAAAAAGCTATGACGAAGTCCAAAGAGCAGGAATAAACCAGAAACCCACTCGCCCACTCTCCCGCCTCAACCAGCAGGTGAGGTCCAGTCCACCCAACATACCACCACCATAAAACAAGCCCAACAAGCAGCCAGGCAGAAACCGCTAAAGATAGTAAGAAAGATCCTAGGCATCCGCCCTCCTGCCCACACCATCGAGCTCCGGCAAGGCCACCGCCCAAAGGTGTAGACAGAAAAAAGTGATAGGAGATCACCATAGAGGGAGCAAAAGTCCACAACCCTAAAAGCCGACTATGGAGAACCAAGCGCTCAAGCCAGAAGAAACCAGAATTCTGTCGCGAATCTGTCCTAAGCAAAAACGCAATAGGGAGACAGCAGAAGCACCTGAAACTAAAAACAAGCAGCCGAATTAAACATAAAAAGGGGGGAAGGGAGAGGAGCGGAGAGTGGAGTACACCTCCTCAAGGAAGAGGCCTAACCAACGCCTAGTCTAGTGGCAGCAGTCGAGCAAGAAATCGACAGAATTCCAACAAGACGCCTAGAGCGATGACTTAAAGGGCCCCTGAATGGTCTACCCCAGAAAGCCAGGAAAATGTCATTCCTCACCCGATGGATAATAGACTGAGGATCCATCGAAATGCTGTCGAAAGTAGCCTTATTCCACGCACACCAGACGTGCCAGCAGATGAGACTAGGAATCAACCGGAAAACGATAGACCGAAGGGATTTCCTAGAGTTCCCACTCCACCACGAAATGAGGAGATGAAGAGGAGAAATGGCCGGACACCGAACACCGACAAGGTTGCCAAAATAATTCCAGCAAGCTCTGGCAGTGAAACCGGCAAAAAACAAGTGGTTCAAAGACTCCGAATCCCCGTTTCCGCAGCATCTACAGCGGGAAACAGAAGCAATGCCGATCTTTTGCAGATTCTCGTCCAATGGTAATCCATCATGTAGCAAGCGCCACATTAACAGGGATACCTTGGGTGGAATGCGAGAATCCCAAATGTAGGAGAATTCATTGCGAATGGGAAAAGGAGCTCTGATGGAGGACCAGGCTTTCTGAATGGAAAACGAAGCGTCATCCCATCCGTTCAACCCACCATGAGAGTCAGCTAAGAGCTTCACTGACTGCATGTGCTTCCAGGTCTCGCTAGCATATGTATGGGTTCCTGAAAAATTCGAGCTCGCAAGTCTGTGGTACTTAGCATGGAGGAAAGACGCCCATAAGGAGTTGTTGGCGCCAAACCTGTTCCACAACTTACAAGCAAAAGCCGCACAAAGGTCTCTGGGATTACGAAGGCCTAAGCCGCCTTCAGTTTTGGGTCGACAAATCGAATCCCAAGATACCCAGTGGTGACGACGGCCGTTGTCCTTGTTTCCCCGGAAGAAAGACGAGGCCAAAGACCGGTAAGATCGGAAAAAAGAAGAGGTAGAGGTCATAGTCGCGAAGATATGAGTACCCATCGAATCTAATACGGATTTGATAAGAACAAGTCTGCCGGCTTGGGATAGAATAGACGAGTTCCATCTTAAAATCTTCCCCCGAACTTTGTCTATCAAGGGGTCGAAAACTGCGTTAAGTTTCCTACCCCGGTACAGGATAATCCCAAGATAGGGAAGAGGAAGGGAAGTTTTCTTAAACCCGGAGGTAGTCTCGATCCAGCAGGCACGAGAGAGAGACATGTCCTTCGAGTGGACAAAGCAACACTTGGAGGGATTAACGAGTTGGCCCGAAGACCTCTCGTATTGATGGAGGAACCTGAGAAGCCGCCTAACAGAGGAACGGCTACCATTGGAGAAAATGACAATGTCGTCTGCAAAGGATAAAGAGGAAATGAGGGGACAACCCCTAGGAATCCCGAAACGTTGGATTTGACCGTAAACGGTTAAGGATTGGAG
Organism: Allium fistulosum; assembly: GCA_030737815.1. Taxonomy (NCBI): domain Eukaryota; kingdom Viridiplantae; phylum Streptophyta; class Magnoliopsida; order Asparagales; family Amaryllidaceae; genus Allium; species Allium fistulosum. The sequence goes on along the minus strand of CM060908.1, from coordinate 73,889,103 downwards.
ACCGCGAATAAAGGTCTCAACTGCAATAACAAACAGAGAAGGCGAAAGAGGGTCGCCCTGACGTAAGCCCCTCCCAGCCTTGAAATACCCATGGGATGAGCCGTTAATGAGGACAGAGAACCAGCAGTTGGAGATGAGCCTCCAAACCAGATCAATAAGGGTCTCCGGAAAACCGAAAGTTCTCAACACCTTGATAAAGAAGAACCAGGACATGCGGTCGTAGGCCTTAGCCATGTCCAGTTTGAAGACAACATTAGAGCCCCAAACTTTCCGATCAATTTGGGAGATCAGTTCCTGGGCGAGAAGGACATTGTCAGAGATTAGACGCCCCTTAACAAACCCAGCTTGAGAAGGAGAAATGATGCGTTCAAGGAAAGGAGCCAAGCGAGAGGCCAAGATTTTAGAAATAACCTTATTAGAGAAGTTGCACAGACTAATAGGCCGAAAATCTGCACAAGTCTTCGGACTATCACACTTCGGGATAAGAATAAGGTTGGTGGAAGTCCATCCAGCTGGAAGATTTCCCCCGGCGAAGAAGGATTGGATGGAAAGACAAAAATCAGCCTGGATAATAGGCCAAGAACACCTATAAAAGACACCGTTGAAGCCATCAGGGCCACTGGCACTATCCTTGCTAAGAGCGAAAACACAAGCGCGGATCTCCTCCGTGGATGGGATATCCGCAATCATGGTACCTTCCGAGGGGAGGACCACTGGAGGGATGAAAGCTAAAAGGGCCGGATCCGACACCGAGACCGACGGAGTGCCCAGAAAAGATTGGAAATGAGAGAGGATAATGTCTTTGACTTCCTCAGGCGAAGAAGCCGAAGTATGATCGGGCCTCAAAATCTCGCGAATCGCTAGAAGATTATTCTTCTTTCGAATAGAAGAGTGGAAGAATTTGGAGTTCGCATCTCCAACGACTACCCATTTGACCCTCGCCTTTTGACGAAGGTAGTCATTCTCAACACGCAATTCCGAAGAGAAGGCAGTTTGGGCAATAACCCACGCCTCCTTGTTGTCAGCGGAAGGATGCTCGTCAAGCAAGGATTCGGCGACGATAAGCGCCTCCTCTGCCCTACGGACGCGGTCGAAGATGTTCTTGAAGACATCAACATTGCAAACCTTAAGGCAAGCCTTAAGACGCGAGAGCTTTCTCCCGAAAGCAGCACAGGGGGAGGCAGAAATAGGGACGCTCCAAGAGTCAGCTACCACCTGAAGGAAGGAGTGGTGGGATCTCCACATGCTCTGAAAGCGAAAGGAGGAGGGCCCAGACAGCGACAGAGGAGAGCAGCGAACAATCAAGGGGGCATGGTCCGAAAAAGAACGATGGAGATGGGCGATAGAGAAGGAAAAGGGAAGACGAAACCATTCCTCCGAGCCGAATACGCGGTCAAGTCTAGAGAGGATACGATTTGGACCCGCTTGGTTGTTAGACCAGGTGAAAGCAGAGCCGACAAAAGGGAGCTCAGCGAGGCCAGAGGAGGCAATGAATGAGTTGAAATCCGCCATTGCCCCTCTGTTGATGGCCGCTCCGCCCCGTTTTTCTGCTTGGCTCGCGACGATATTAAAATCGCCACCTAACACAGAAGAAGAGAGACCCAGAGAATCAAGAGCCTGAATGTCAGACCAAAGAACAACTCTCTCCGAGCGATCACACTTGGCGTAAACTGCGGAGAAGAGAAACGGAGCAGCAATGGACGTGGACGTGCACTCCACTGAGTAGAGCTGAGGGGAATCAAAAACAGGTCGAATGGCAATAGATTTGGACCATAAAATCCAAATCTTACTAGAGACATTTGCAGAACCAACTCCAAATCCTAGGGATAACACAATCTTGGTAATGCCTGCCTGGTCAATAAGGGGTTCCAGGATAGCGACCAAACCAACCGAGTGCTTTCTAACAATGCGTTTAAGCCTAGCCAAAGTCGCATCGTTACCGATCCCACGAACATTCCAGAAGAGAAAGTTCGCCATAAGAGCGAGAATGAATAGAAGAGGTAGAAGAAAGCGAAAACAGAACACCAACCCCAAGGATCAGATCAAGCACAACCTCAAATCAGATACAGCAAAGATCGAGCAGATCTGTCGATCCGCTCGGACGCCGCTATAGAGCGTGTGCGAATGGTGCAAAGGATAGGAGGAACTCTCCTCTGCCTCCGCCTCGCCGCGCGAGTGGGAGGGGTGGGCGACGCATAAGGAGATAAGGAGGAGCTAACCGATGAAGACGAAGGAGATGAGTTCCTGGCTAAGCAATCTAGACGCTCATTAAGGAGCGCTATCTCTGCCTTACTCATCAGCGGAATGGAGATGGACAGAGGGCAATCAGAGGAGGGGAGCGAGCACTTCGAAGAGCATCGCACGGGAGTAGGAGCCCTACACTCCGTGGAATCATAGGGGAAACGAAAAAGAGAAGGGATGCGAAACACTCGCAACCCATACATCCAAGAGAAACAGTCAGGATAGGGAAGGGTAAAAGCACAAGAGGGTGAATTGGAATCGGAGGAAAAGACGAAAACAGAAGACGAAACAGAGATACCCGGAAGATGACAAGCGGATAGGGACGGGAGAGCGGGGAAAGAGGTGACGGGACCAGCAGGCGAAAAACAGATCGCCTGGGAAAAAAATGTGGAACCGCAAACTAGTTGCTTCCCAGGTTGCTGTAGGAGTCCTACCACTGCCGAACTGTCACTAATCAAACAGTCCCGCGCTGTAGGTAGAAGTCGCATCTCAGGGGTAACCTCCGAGCAGAACAATGAAGGCTGGCAATAACCCATACTGTCCGTATAACGTTCAAAAATGATCGCTATACGACCAGAGCAGGGAGATCGCCCAAACCCACCGCTCTAGGCCCGAAGCAACCCCTCATCAAGTCTAATACTAACCGGCAGAAAAAAGACACAAGATCGACAGGAATTCACTGACGATAAAAACAGAGGGTCGTAGTGACTCCACCCTATAACCAAACAATCGACGCCCAGACACTCGCAATCGGGACCTGACATACAAGCAGTCTCGAGAGAGACAGAAATATCAGGGAGCACACACCTAAATGTGTCATGGCTCAGTAATACTGAAACGACATCGGTGAGAAGCCACCAAATGTAAAAAGGCAAACCAGCAACATCAACGAAAATAGAAAACGAGCAAGAGAAGCAAACCTTCCAACCAAGATCCACAGCAGCCCAAAAAAAATGGAAAACAGATACCACAAGCTCTGACAATCCCAAGACAGTGGTCGAGTCCCCGCCACCAACCAAAGAAACGCAAAACCCATCGAACACAGGGGAAGCCTGGTACGAGACAACGGAAACGTCGGTCAAGACATCACTGTTCTCTGGCCCAGAGGGCACAACAGCAAGCTGCAATCGAGGCAAGAAATCACCGTACTCCTGGTTACATGGGGTGGTGAAATCCCCATCAACCGCGGTGGCATCCAGGAACCCCCCAACACTAACCGCACAACCATCAGAAACGAACAGAGACGGGGCCAATGAAGCAGGTAGGGCAGAATTTGATGAGGCGATTAAATCCCCATCGATCTGCTCACTAGCCACACACCCAAATAAGCAATTCACCGAACCCACCATCACCCCCTCCTCCCCACAAGGCAAAAAGGCGCAATCCGACGAGAAATTCAGACGGGGCTCGAAACGGGCGATGAAATCCCGCCTCTGGCCATACCCAGATTCGCCAGAACAAGCCTCCGACAACAACAAGTCACCATAAGACCCACGCCAGAAAGGGGAAGGGCGCGATACCAAAACATCTGTGAAAACCGGCAAAACTTCCATAAAACAATTGCCAACCAACAAGAATCGAGATCGAGACAAAGCCCCAAATTGGCTCAAGGAGAAAACCCTAATGTCCACAGAGCTAACACCAGAATAAGTAACCGAAATAGGAGCCGCCACCTCCGCCAATAATGCCGAGGCAATATCGCCAAACGGAGGGCAAGCACACAAGAACTTGCCTGTGAGAGCAAACTCGGCAACACCCGAGAAAGACATTGAGACACCCGCGAAACCGCAGATCTGGAGAAGCCAAAGATCGACAGTAAAGAGTGCGCGAATGGTAGAGCGAAGAGAGAAGAGGAGCAGAGGCAACCGATTAAGAGAAAATCGCTCAGAGAAAAGAAGCCATTAATAAGACCGTTGTATTGTTGAAACAGAGAGGATGTGAAGAGGATAAAGCTAGAATGATTGAAAATAATGGTTGTGAAGTGCAGATTTAGAAGTGAAATGAAGAGGAGTAAGTGGACTAAATTTTACAAGCATTTATAAATTTATTTTAAAATTTTAATTTTTTTTCAAATATTAAATATTACATATAATTAATAATCATAATTAATAAGTTTCATATACCAAATTATTAAAATATTTAATATTCGATATTTATTATTATTTATTATTTCTTAATTATTTAATAGTAATTATTAATTATTAATAATTTTAAAGTAATTATTTAATGTAAATTATTTAATATTAAATGTTAAATGTTTTATATTAACTATTAATTATTAATAATTAATTATTAGTAGTAATTATTTAATATTAGCTACTAATTATTAATAGTAACTGCTAATTTTTAATTTTTAATTTTTTAATTTTTATTATCAATTGTTATTTATTGAATATTAAATATTAATTAGTACTTAAATATTAATGATTAATAGTAATTATTAATTATAATTAATAATTAATAAATAATAATTTTAATTAATTATTATCAATTATTATTTATTAAATACTAAATATTATTTATTAATTATTCAACAATAGTTGTTTTAAATTATTATTTATTAATGATTAATTATTTATGATTTAATAGTAGTTATTATAAATATTAACAATAATTAATAAGTTTATTCAACGGTAGTTATTTAAAATTAATTATTATTATTAATATTATTTTATTATTATCATGGTTAATTATTATTATTATTGCTATTATTACTTTTAAATTGACGTTGTCATTTAGTTTTGGGTTTCATCTCTAGCGCACCCCAACTTGTTTGGGAATAATGGCTTAGTTGTTGTATTAAATATGAAAAAATTGTTGATTATAAATAATAATTAGTAATTATAAATTATTTATTAATAATCATTGGTTATAAATTATAAATTAATAATATTTTTACAACCTTTTATAACAACTGGTAAATCAAAAAGTTTGTATATGTATCTATTACAACTAGCAAAAAAAAGAGATGTGAAAATTGGCATCTATTACAACGGGCAAAAGAAAATGGTTGTAATAGACATCTATTACAACGGGAAAATAGAGATGAAAACCGGTATCTAGCACAACGGGCCGAAAACCATTGTAATAGACTATATTACAACGAGACAAAAACTGTTGTAATAGAACTATATTACAACAGGCCAAAACCGTTGTAATAGAGCTAAAAACTAGTATCTATTACAACGGGCCGAAAAACTTTGTAATAGGACCATATTACAACGGGAAGCTGACAACGTTGTAATAGGTGTACTGGATGATGAAAAGTTGCACCTATTACAATGGGCTTAAGAAAATCGTTGTAAAAGGTTTCTATTACAACGGTTGTTTATGGCACGTTGTAAAACAGGCATTGTAAAAGGATAGTTTTGTTGTAGCGCTGGTATCCAGATTCAGGTGCAACAAATCACATTAAAAATAATCTTGACAGTCTCAATCTTGGAGACAAGGAATATAAAGGTACGCAATCTATTTTTATAGGTAATGGCAAGTCAATAGAAATTACACACACTTGAAATGCCAAAATCAATGGCAAAAGAGAATTGCATCTCAATAATTTACTTAGAGTACCACAAATTATGGACAATCTGATGAGTGTATCCCAATTTGCCAATGATAACCAAGTATACTTTTAATTTTATCCAAAATTATGCTTAGTTTGGGACTCACTAAATATAGAAATTTTACTTCAGGGTAATGTGCAAAATGGATTATACATTTTCAATCTAGTGCAGAACTGTAAGCCAACACATGGGAGAAAATGGTGCAATTACTCTAAGTGTGACGCTAATATTGATAACAAAAGAGTATTTGATATGTGGCATTGTAAACAGGGTCATCCTAGTGTAGATACTGTAAAGCATGTATTGAAAAATAATAATGTTGAATTTGAGAATATATCACTACCATACATGTGTACATCATGTCAAATGGAAAAAAGTCATAAGCTACCATTTCTAAATTCATTAACTAGGTATAGCAAAACTTTAGAAATGGCGGCAGTTGACTTATGAGGTCAAGCCCCAGTTAACTCTGATTATGGCTTTAGTTATTATGTTTCATTTGTAGATTCTTTTTCGAGACATACTTGGATAAGCAAAAACACAAAAAGCAATGGTTCAATTTATCACTCGAGCTGAAAAGAAAACAAATAAGCAGTTAAAGATAATTCAGACCGATGGAGGAACAAAATTCAAACCTTTGAAGGAGTACTTCATGAAAAAAGGAATAATTCATAGAATTACCTGTCCACATACTTATGAGAAAAATGGTTTGGTCGAGAGAAAGCATAAACACATAGTGAATACAGGTCTCACACTCTTAGCTCACGCATCAATGCCCCTGAAATTCTGGCCAGACTATTTCAGTTCAGCAATGTATCTTATCAACAGAATGCCAACTAAAGTGCTGCAAAACAAAGCTCCAATTGAAAAGTTATTCAATGTATCACAAGATTATAATATGCTTAAAACATTTGGATGCATGTGTTTTCCATACTTAAGGCCATATAACTCTCACAAGTTAAGTTTCAGATCCTTACCATGCACATTCATTGGCTATGCGTCTAATAAAAAAGGATACAAGTGTCTAACCAGTGATGGGAAGGTAATTACTTCAAGACATGTTGCCTTTGATGAGCATGTCTTTCCCTTTGCAAAGGCTGAAATAAATACCACCTAGAAAGTGTACAATGCCAAAGCATCTATTCATCCAATACCAATTTACTCAATTGAGCAAGTAAAATAAGTTCAAACTGATGATCAAGTGAACTCTGAATCCCAACACACTATGTCTAATGAACAATCAGGTTAGCTGAAAGTTCACACAATCATGGGCTCAATAGCCAAGAAAATGAAACAACAAATCATAATGAAGAACACTCTTCAAGTCCACATCTGATCAGTCAATCAAGTACCAATCAAGTTCAACCACCTACAAGAGAAGGTCATCATATGATAACAAGATCCAAGCATGAAATCATTTAGCCAAAAGTATATACTACAATACCGAGTCATGATGAACCAATCAACTATGAAGAAGATATAAAAGATAATAATTGGAAATCTTCCATGGATGAAGAATACAATGCTTTAATGAGAAACAAAACTTGGAGCATTATACCAGCACCAAAAGATAAATATCATTGGGTGTAAATGGACATATAAACTTAAAAGGATGGCAGATGGTAGAATAGCAAAGTATAAGGCAAGACTTATAGCAAAAGGATACTCACAACAGTATGGATTCGATTTCAATGAGACATTTTCTTTAGTAGTTAAACCAACAATAATTTGAGTGATTCTCACAGTTGCATTACATAATAAATAGAATATCGGACAACCAGATGTCAATAATGCATTCCTAAATGGTGAACTTTAGGAGAAAGTATACATGCAGCAACCGCAAGGATATGTTAAAGATGGCAACAAGGAAATGGTATGCAGATTACATAAGACAATCTATGGACTTAAGCGGCACTAAGGGTCTGGTATGAAAAATTAAAAACAGCTCTAATCGGTTTAGATTACAAACCAACCAGGTCTGATAATTCCCTTTATGTCAAAATGAACAATAATGTTACAATTTATATACTAGTATATGTGGATGATTTTATAATTACAGGAAGCAGTAATGAGGAAATCAGAAATGTCATATGTCACTTAAACCAGGCATTCTCAATCAATGATCTAGGAAATCTAAACTACTTCCTAGGAATTGAAGCATTTATGAACTCAGATAATGAATTAATTTGATGCCAAAGCAAGTACATTTTTGAAATTCTTGACAGGGCAAAAATGGTTGAAGCTAAATCTATGCCAACACCAATGGTAAGTAATTTACATTTGTCTAAGCATAGAGGTGAGCCTATTGAAAATGAAAAACAGTATAGAAGTATAGGAGGTGCTTTACAATATGTTACAATTACTAGACTAGACATATCATACAGTGTAAATAAAATTTGTCAATACATGTAGAAACCTTTAGATCATCATTGGAAAACAACGAAATGAACTTTGAGATACCTAAAAGGCACTATAAATCAAGGAATATGTTTAAATGTGTGTAAAACACTAAACATTCAAGGATACACTGATGCAGATTGGGAATCGGATTCTGATGATCGAAGATCCACAACTGGTCACTACATCTATATAGGCGACAATCCAATATCTTGGTGCTCCAAAAACAACCAAACTGTATCTTATTCAAGCACTGAAGCTGAATATCACAGTGTGGAAAGCGCAAGGGCCGATATTATGTGGCTTGAATCACTCATCAAAGAAATAGGAGTTCATATTTCCAGAAAGTCGGTAATCTGTAATAACTTAAGTGCAGTTTCTCTTTCTGCTAATCCCATTCTTCATTCACGAACCAAGCATATAGAGATCGGTCTGTTCTTCGTTCGTGAACAAGTCATCAAAGGAAATCTAGACATAAATCATTTACCAGCAAGTCATCAGAGAGTAGACATCCTTGCAAAACCACTCTCAAAAAGTAATTTTGCAAGACTAAAATCTAATCTAAAGATCGAAGAAGTTTCAGAAGTTTTGGGAAAGAAAATTGCATAAATCATCTACCAGCAAGTTACTAGAGAGCAGATATTCATGCAAAACCACTCTCAAGGGAGTATATTTGCAAGATTACCATCAGATTTGAAGATCGAACAAGCCTTTGAAGTTCCGGGGAAGAAGAAACCCTGGTTACATTTATCAAGGGAAATAAGAAATGAGAATGAATAAACGACTGAAAGAAGATATGTTATATACAAGTATAATAGGGTTTCAGGGTTAGTTTAGTAATTTTCTTCAACCAAGTGCTACTACATATATATTGTTACTGAATGTAACATAGATATATGTAATCTCTAAATCATTTTTCAATACAAAAAAGATTTCTTTCTATCAATTTTTTTTACATATTAATGTGATGAAGATGGAAGGTTTTAAGAGAGATAGTATTAGTTTTGGTCAATAAGTAATTAGTGAAAATACTGCTGTTAAGTGGAATAAGTGACATTCTTGCTGATTATAATAATTTGATGTGCTAATTTGTGGTACACATGACCTTTGGGCCCATATATTTATTTATGTTCAGTCATCAATGTCTCAGTTTTGTGGTCGGTGATTATATCATTTGTCTACATTCCATTTGTTGAAAATTAAAGTCATAAATAAAAAACATCGATTGATAATTATCACTCACATAGTTACATGTTTGAACTCATGTAAGTTAACATTGAAAATATTGTTGTTAGGTTGAAGAAGGTGTGAACTTGAACCATATTTTAAAATAAGTGACTCCATTATGTTGCATAAGGCTAATTGAAGAACAATTATAGTTAAGTAGTACAAGTAAAAATTAAACTCAGTCTAGGGAAAGATTAGTATAAATGGGAAGTATAGATGTTAAAAAAGCAATGGATAATAGCGAAAAGTATTTGATAGGAGACTGCAATATGTGGAAAATTGCAAATAACACAACAAATGAAAAGATCGAGAAAGAAGGATAAATGGTATTAAAGTACGAAGTACAAATTTTAACAACATAGCACAAATAGACATTAGTGAACAATGAAGAAATAAAAGAACAATGAATATGAGATGTAAGTAAAAAACAAACGTTTGCATAGAGAGCATAAATATCCATTATTCCCTTCTACCATTTTCTGCATATAAAAAATTAATATAGAAGTTAATATAGTGAAACAAATATGAAAGTAAGGGTATTAAAGTCTAGTCGTCGAAATTTATAGGTAGTAAAAAATTTCAAATTGGTCATGAATATTAAGCGGAGTGTTCAGAAGTAAGGTGTTGAAGAACAGTAGAGTGTATACTAAATCTATGTAGTACATAAAGGAGTACCTGAAAGTTTGTATGTAGGAGGTATGAGATAGTGGTCTGTGTAATAAAAGTCAAGAATGTGAGTTAAAGTAGTAACTTGCAGTACACTATATTTGTTGTAGTTGCCCGTTGTTCAGGTGGAAGAAGGACAGAGATTCGATGGATGGTGGTGCATCTAGAAAAGGCTACGTATAATTATCCATGGGTGATAACAAGTGTGCGCAAATCGATACCCACATACTTCACAGACTGTCCTTGTGCCTTGTTTATAGTAATTGCATAAGCCAATCTAATAGGAAATTGCCTTCTTGACATGTTTATACTTAGTTCAGAAGATGATGGTTGAAGAGATATTCGTAGGATGAAAACAAAGTTTCAAGACTTATCTCTAGTTAGTATTTCGGCCTCTATGATAGGTGTTGCACAACGAACTACTATTAATCTAGTGCTATTGCATAGTACATCTTTAGGAGCAAGGTTTCTTAGTAGAATTATAGGGCATCCAATTTTGACTTTAAGTTTAAAATGGGGTAATCCACTACATTCTAATGAGTTGAGGAACTCGCTTGGGTAACGATCATTGTCCCCATCTTCGACCAACTTATCTGCAGCTAGGAAAATATACGCATTAGTTGGACATTGTTGTAGACATGCAGAGTTTATGGTGCTCACATCTTCATTACGGGCAAACAAAATTATTTGATCATTAAAAGTGATGGAGATGTGCGTATGTCCTTTAGGTCTAGACAAACTATTGTAATTAAGCTATTAAGGTTGTTGCATTTGTCCATCATATCCATGTTGACTGCCAGCTCGGTATTTGATCCAACCTGAGAAGAAAAGGAGTGGAAAAGGATATTTTGTTAAAAATAGTAATATCCGTTGTTGTTTGCAATGTTGTAAGGTATATGAAAATGTGAGTAATAGAAACTGTTCCAAGTAAATTGAGAATTCATTAATGTCCGATTCATTGTAATTCAAAGGCATGTTCTTAGTTAGTTTTAGCACTTGTACATATTTCCATAATGCTGATCGTCGTAACATTGCTTCAACAATATCTTCTCGTAAAACTCTTGGAATAACAGGCTGAATTTAATGAAAATTGCCTTCCAATACCACTGTAATTCCACCAAATGGTTTTGATCTATCTTGGATATCCTTTAATGATAGATTAACTGTCTCGACACAAAATCTATGCTACATCAGCACTTCATCCCAAATAATGAGGCTTGTCCTTTTAATAAGTTATGCTGCCATGGATTTGTTTGTATACCCACAAATGAATGTTCTAAAATATTCAAAGGAAGAGAGAAGGTCGAATGTGCAGTTCTACCTCTAAGTAAGAGCAGTGAAGCAATACTAGAGGAAGCAACAGTAATTACAATGTGACCGTTGCCAAGGCATTTGTTTACAATTGTGTTGTATAAGTAGGTTTTTCCAGTGCAAGCGCCTCCATTTAGAAAGAAAGTTGTAACATGCTCATTTTGAACAAAATCAAATATCTTTATGTATGCATTCCGTTGGCCATCATTTAATGACTGGATTTTTTTAGCTTTTGCTGCTTGTCCCACATATCGCAAAAGTGTATGATCCCATATAAGTATGTTATCACTAAATTAAATCCAATTTTCAGTTGACAGTGGCATGGGTGGAAAATCTAATAAATTTTTCCTAGAATCCTGTAGCAATTTGTTAATGAGATGCAAACCTTTAATTTGATAGTCTGTTGGGTTAGGAATTGCAAAATTTGTTCTGGTCATATGAGTTAGATCATCGCATATATACATAGAAAATTTAATCCATAGATGATGTGGTTCTATTATAGAGCACTGGGAGAGAATAATAAAAAAAGTCATCTTAATTGATATCCTATATTGAAGATCGAAGCCTCTTGTAAACTTGTAACCCATTCCTCATCATCCTCTAACATTCCTTTAGTAATGCAGGCATCTTTAAAAGATAGATGAAGGTGGCCATTCATTGTTCTTAAATGTTCAAAGGACGTTGGACCTTTAGTAATAATCAGTAATAAATGAAGATAGAAACATTCTTCCGAGTTTGAGCTTGCAAAATACATACGAACTATAACTTTTGACTGGGTACTTCTTTGTTGACCATTTATGTGTACTTTTATTCTAGGTGTAATGCTCAGGAAATTCCTTATATGTAAATCGTTTTGCTTCAGGGTGTAAACTACAAAAGTTGAAAAACTCGATCAAAGTAGATGTTTGGTTTTGTGCCCTTAATTTTATAACATTAGCTGAGTCACATGGATTGAAAGTAACTTGATGCATTACGGGAAGATGTAGTTGCAGAAGGATTACTGCTGGTTTCTCTTTGTGCATACAATAACCAAAAATGTGCCATGCAGCTTCAGGTGGACTAATGTATCTATAATTAAGATATTGTTTGATTTTATCTTCTTCACCCAATACCATTATTGTTCGATTATGTCCCTTATATATGTATTTATGTACATATTTTACAGCTCGCATGCTTACTCATCCTTCCACATTTATGTGACAGTTGAACATTTCAGAAAGTTTTGGATTGTAGGGAATGACATCTCAATTGTCTACATTTAATCTCTTTGTTATCCCGCCTTTTGGCAAGGCCATGGCACCAAAGAATTGACTGAAAACGGAAGATAATCAGTCCCGACGACTGATTACCTACAAAGTTTACTATGGATGCTAGTAAATTTTGTCCGAGTCCGAATCGATCTACAATTAACATGACACGGCAATCAAAGCTATGAAAGCCAACATTTCAAATTTCAAGTCAATCGGAGTTCGTATGCTCAAGGTATGATCGATGCAAACCAAGGAAATCAACTCATTCGTATCCATCGTTCCGCCTCCTTCGCATCACTTCCCTTCGTATCCATCCAGGGCAATGTTCTTCGTATCCATTCTCATTCGCATCCATCCACAGTGGCCTCCTTTGTATCCATCGGAGTCGAACTCGTTCACATCCATGGAACACACATGGTTCATATCCATCCATCCTCATATTACTTCGCATCCTTCATCCCCAGCTTGTTCGTATCGATCAACCAACGTCCATTTCGTATCCATCAAAGTCATAAAAACCCATCGTTTCGTATCAATCCACTGGTGCGCCCAGTTCGTATCGATCGGCCAGTGATCGATGTGAATGATGCGAGATGGACCGATACAAATAACACTTTCGTTGATCGATACGAAATGGAGGCAACAACGATCGATACGAACAACATAGCAATTAATGGATGTGAACAAGGCTAAGCTGGGTCGATACGAACGAGGCGCATCCATAAAAAAGACTCGGTCGCTCGGCATGAAAAGTGGATCGATCCTAAAAGTTGCGCCACGTCACCTAGCAAGCACGTGCCCGAAAGCGATACGAACAGATTGATGCGAACAGAAGCGATGCGAACTCGGTAGCCTTCAACAAACTTGACTTGCATCGATCATAACTCGAGATCTACAAGTCTAAATGCTACCAAATTTTCACAGGAGCTTGCGTGCAGCCTCAAGAATGTTCATGATCGATCTCGACTCAATTGGGCTAAATCTTGATCGATACGAATTTCATTCGTATCGATCACGGATCGAGTCCAAACGACCGAGGATCGATCACGTGGGCCCACCTACGTGGGAGAAGAGGTCTTCCGAGATCTGGGCGAGATATTTGCTACATACGCCTATAAATAGCAGTCCAAGAGCTTCAGAAAATGGATCTTTTGGCTCTTCTACGCCGTTACTCTGCTGAACTCCATTGTAATCCAGATACTACCAATTGTACTCTTGTAAATCAGTAGAGAATCATCAATAAAACAGCAACTCTTCAAAGTGGACGTAGGTTACAACGCCGAACCACTATAAATCTTGTCTTTCTACTGCTTTCCTTTTAATTTTTTGAGTGTTCTTCATATTTAATTCTATTACACACAATCTATATGTGATCCGTGACTGTGATTTGGCGCTTTCATCTGTAATCGGGTGTTTGTGATAATTTTTGACGCAAACACTCTTAACCATATAAGATGTCCCTCATTTCATCGATGATAGATAGGGTATCCATCTTGATCCATTGTTGTTGTACTAGCCCAATCACAGGGGTAACGCTTTGAACATTTACCATTTTCCATGCAAGGTGCTTGGATGTTTCCTTTACATGGACCATGCACCATGCACTTCTTAATTGTTTCAAATAATAATGGACGTTCTAACTCATTTGGAAATTCTGCAGAAATCAAGTTATTTACTTGTTCAATCGTTCTTATTTTGTCTGATGGTTGTAGGAAAAAATGTGCATGCATATGTGGTAGTCCCCACTTTTGAAACTCAACAGTGTAAAGTAAGCTATTACCATTCCAAAAATACCATTTCGACAATTTCATTCATCAGAATTTTTCTTTTCAGCTTAAAAACTCTAGCAATAATATCTGGACGATCACTTAGTTTTGGTTTTGCATGTATTGCTTTGAATTTTTGGCCAGTTAGGATTTGCAGCCATTGTTAAAAAAATATCTGGGTGCTTATTGTACCTTGTTATAGCTAAAATGTCTTGGTATATCTCATACATATGTCTGGGTGTTCCTATGAAACTGGATGATAAGATGAAACATTTCCCGATTTTATTGGGTTGTAAGCCATCAGGTTCAATGTCTGTGATACCATAGTAAAGATCTATTCGAAGTTATGGTTGATGAGTCCTAGCCCATTGCAATATATTTTGCTCAGTACATGCCCAGAAATCGAGAACAAATTCTTGAAACAATTTTCGTCCGTGCAGAATAGTTGAATATTCATCTTGTCGTTAGAATATTTGATAATTATAGCATGGTTGTTAAGTCAATCTATCATATGTCGGGTAATTTAAATTCGGATTCCATTTTGTATGATTAATATCCCAAACAAGATCACCATTTGGAAAGAGGAGTACATAGTGAAGTGGTATATAAGCCGGATGCCATTCACTAATCCTTTGCAAATGTGTTCCTCCACGAAGACGCATGATAATATCCCTACTTGCACTTACTTGAGTCATATCTCCTAGTACCATAACTGTTATCTCATCGATCATGAGCATATTGTACATGTTTTTCATTTGTTTTGTTGTATTGGTGACTGATTAGTAAATCATAACCTACTTGTGCAGATTCTTCCAAAATATTATATGCCTGATGATATAATCCTGTTAACTGATTATCTCATAGCAGCACCATTTGAATCATTTCTAATACTTCTTTCTTAAGTTCTTTATTCTATCATGTCAAAATTTCAATGCGATGTTAGGATCATAGATATACAACTGTGAGTAAATAAGTGTATCGCTATTGGCAGGTAGTAGTGAGCCTCTCATATGTCATAATTCTCCATGTATAGCAAAGGAATTGATCCCACGTCGACCCAAATTTCTATTTTCTAAATGGCATCCCAGACTTGTAAATGATTTGTAGCATTATATTGCCAAATATATTGTAGGAAAGATGTTGATTTCCAGTCATTTCCGTTACATAACTGACGATGTTCCGAAGGTGGTTGCATTAATGCTGGTAGTTTCACCTTTCCAGATTTACAACATGTTCAGAAAATTGGGTTACTTCTAGAACTGTCCTTAAACGCTCATCGATCCAACGGAGAGCTCTGCAAAATGAACATAATATATTTCTTAGACCCAAGAAATGACATTCGATGGATTGCAATTGGGGATGAATATTATTCTCTACATTTTATGTTAGTTCCACTTCATCATAGCCTTCCTCATCCATGCTTCTACAGCTTCATCAGAATGAAGATCAAATGTTATTCCATATATAATACACCTAAGTTTCATGAGTACATTATGGAATATTTAAATAGATGGAAAGACAGAGCATACAACAATGTGTTATTAGTTTCAGTACACGAGGGAAGGTCATGCATTTGTGAATTTTGACGTTGTGCAGTACTCCCCTTTCTGACTATTAACATTCTTTCTCATTAACGTCACAACCTTTGAGCAACTGATCGATTTGATAATGTATTCACGCAAGCATAAGATTTTATCCTAGTGATAGTGAGTAGAATAATACATTACGGAATAATAACTAATGCGTACATTGATAATTATTTTAAAGAACAAAGGAAGGTGTGATAATCTCTTACATGGAGTCTGAACATTGACCTACCGAGCATGTGGTAGATATGTTATCTGGGTAAAGCTCCAGTATCTGTTTATTATTATTTAGTAAAGACTGATTCATTATCGGTATGCAACGCTTGATGATGCGAGTGAAATGGTGAAAGGAGAGTGAAACGTAAATGGTAAATGAGCAATTAATAACTTTTTTTACTTTTGTTTGGAAAATTGAAAGAGTTTACTGGACTACAAGTAAATGAACGTAAAATCAAAGTATCTATACTATATTATTATTAGTGAGTTAAATTTTAAGCTCACACAGGCACCTTTGAAATTTGGCAACTGAACAGTCTCCATGTTATCTATCTATACTATTATATTATTATTTCAACAACGCAGAAGCCTGCTTTGAATTTTAAACTCAAAGGTCGCGATTTTTCCTTTCTCTATCATGCCTCTCCCTTTCCTTCTTTTTTCCAACCCTAAATTGTAAGTCCTCCCCTCAATTTGTGTGTTTTTCGCTCTGCCATCGTCGTCCACCCCTCCCACCAACGTCGCCAGCCAAATAAAGTCCAATTTAGGTACTCGAAACCTAAATATTCATTTCCCCCAATTTGAATTTCATCTAATCCTTGATGTTTTGACTCAATAGAATTGTCTGCCATTTAGCCCCACTGCGCCGTCTCCGCTTAGATTTGCTGTTATTCGACCTCACTCCATCACCGACTACTGTGGCGCTTTTCTATCTGCAGTCATACGTTTTGGGGGATTGCTTCGAAACTTCCCCATCGAGGATTAGGTAATCTCCTATGTGACTTTTCCCTCTTCTATATTTTGTTTCCTTTCTTGGTAGAAAATCGTGACTCTTTGATTTTAACATGATTTTTTTTATACTGAGAAGCACCATGCTTATCTTGATGCTTACAGTGGAGAAAGTATTTTAGTTTATGTTAGTGTACTGTCTGCAATGCGGTCCTGTACGATGGCAGTAAAATTTCAAATTGGGGTTTCAAATAATACAAATCCGATGATACACTATAAGAAAATGGTTTATTGATAGCATGAGAGGATTGCATTGGAGCATGACTTGCAATCATTAGCTATTTAGTAGTTGTCGATATAAAAATTATAGCTCTCTAACATGCAATAAATTAAAACCAAAAGTTGGCGCGTATAATTTTACTCTCCCGGTCATATTTCTATCTCTACCCCGAATATCCCATTTCACACTTCACTCCCAAATCCCTAAATTAATCAATTGCCGTTCCTCTACCTCGTCGCTCGTCGTTCCTCAACTTCCTCAACCTCGCCGCTGCTCCGATTCGTCAACTTCCCCAACCTCGCCGCTGCTCCGATTCCTCAACCTTGCCGTGAACTTTGACCATTTTCAACCTTGCCCTGAACTTGCTCTATTTTGTTCTATATCTTCAATTAAAGAAGAGGATCCCTACAGAATTTTCGATTGGGTTGTTACATTTGGTGAAATCTCCCCTCTTGGTGGCATATCCAGTTTCTGTAATTCGGGTAAATCAGGTATTAATACCCGTAACAGTGAATATTAATATTTCCAGGTAAACATACCCAACTATTGAGGTTGTTCTTACTTCTTAGTGATTTATAGTGTTCATGGAACTCTAGCCAGCATTAAAGATTGCTATAATGAACCGGTAGTTCGAACCATCTGACTTCAACCGGGTTTACTGTACTAGATGTACTATTGCTTTGGTTTTCCATTGTAGGATAGTATTAAAGATTAATAAAAAAGCTCGTATCTAATGTGTTCAATACATCTCCATCTCATTTATTTTTCTGTTAACATTGGTAAAAAAAATTGCCAATGAAATTCGTTGTTAAAATTTATATATTAACAGTTTAGAACTTTAAAACTAGATTAGTAGGTTGTTGGCAATACATCTCATGCATTCATTTGATTTTATTTTTATTGGTTATACATCTTTTGCATATGAAACAGGAATGGAGTACAAAACAGAAAGAATTCATACGTAGATGGAGTACAAGGAACAACATGCCCTATCCCACCAGGGAGAAACTACACATACAAACTTCAAGTGAAGGATCAAATTTGAAGTTTCTTCTACTTTCCTTCACTTTACATGCACAAGGCAGCAGGTGGTTTTGGTGGCATTAAAATCCTGAGCAGACCCAGAATTCCAGTGCCTTTTGATGAACCTGCTGGCGACTTCACTCTTCTCATTGGTGACTGGTACAAAAATAATCACACGGTAATTATCTTTCAACTTCGATTATCATTTCTAAATATCTTATAAAACGATACTACTAGGGGCTTATAATCACCTAAAAAAGTAGAAAAACAACACAAGTGGATCTAGACCGTTATGTGTACAAATGAGGAGGTTTTTAACAATTTAACCTATTTTTTAATAGGTAATAGAAAGAAAATTTGTGCCACTGATATAACTGTGAATACATACCACCGATACATATTATTAATATTGCATAATTTAATGATATAAAAAAGTTTTGACTCTTTGATAAATAGGCGAGAATACTGAGATATCATTACTATTATTTCTTCTACGAAAACACTGTTTGAATTGCGATTTCAATGCGGTACAAGTTTTGAATTATTAAACAATCAAAATATGTATGATGTATTATTTTGCACTTCAAAAATTACTCAGTGCTTAAAATGGATTTTACACAAAATGAAGAAGAATGAGCATTTTACTAAACAAATTCAGAAATGAGTAAAAAAAAGTTCAGACGGAGGGGGAACCAAATTAAGATGTATTGTTTACTACGTTAGATGAATTGTCATATTAAAATACACCTAAACATAGCTTATTCAGCTAATAAGTTGAAAGACATTACGTGGTGAAAATCAGTATGATTAGGTCCAAAATGTAGTTAAGATAGCTAAAAAATGCAGACTAAGATCCCTCATGATTAAATTATAAAGAAAAAAACAACATGTCAAACATAAATAAACATATGTATTAATTCCTACATTTAACGGAGATACTTTGAGATCAAGAAACTCCACATCGATGATAAATCGACCATGAAAAGTGCAATCGATTGGCCAAACAAAGTCTTCGCTAGTCCGGAGAAGTCTCTCATGAACTGAGAAGATTATAAAAAGTTAGTCAGTAAGCAGAAAATGATGATACATTGCTATAGTAGCATGAGAAAGTTGATATGTTTATGTTTTATATTATGCTGTGACAATGATACTGATGAAATACAAGCTACCAGATATGTAGTGTGAAAAGATAATTGTTTGTCTAATAGACAAAACCTTCACCCATTACGGCGATTTCATCAAAAACTGTCCAGAGTACAGTTAAGATAAATTTTTTTCTGATGAATTATGTAGCTTTGGAAACGATTCAGAGGCGATGATAAGCCACCTGAGCATTTAGGACCAAGCATGGAATATAATGTGGATATATGTTCCAAGGTTATTGGCTTATGTGTAACTGCATGTATATGATTCTCAGTTATACTGATCACTGTTACTTTACATTCTTTGGAAAATGTAAGCTTTTTACCTTCTACGGTGCTTAGTACACTGATCACTAGTTTTTTCTTCCTTTTCTATATGATTAGTAATAGGATGTTATGTTGTGAACACAAAGCCAAAGAGGGACCTATGCTACAGAAATAAATCCAATAAGGTTAAGTTTCCGTCAAAGTAGTCACCACAACTCACTTGTTGATCCAAAGGCAAATGAATACTGGTGCAGGTCTTGGACATAGTAGTCTGAGAGGGGTGAGTTTATCAGAACAATACATTTTCCTTTACATGATTTGCTTTGATGATAATCTTTCTTCCGTGCGTTCGACTTTAAAACTGAACTGAGGCAACACACCTCAGTTTTGGCTGAGGCATATTTTCCTCAGTTAAAACCGAGGCATGTTGGCTCAGTTAGGCATTGTTGCCTTACTTTTAACTGAGGGAACACGCCACGGTTAAAACTGAGGAAACGCGCCTCAGTTAAAACCAAATATGCAATAATTACTTTGCTAATATCGTCAGAATAGAATACACTTTCATAATTAAGTTAAGTTCAGTTAATCATAATATTACTGTAAATATATAAGTGAAATCTCATTTTCATAATTATAGAAGTGAAGTTTTACTTATCCTCGCCATTCAGCTTTAGATACAATGGAAGAAACTCTTTTGCGGCAATGGTTGCAGCTCATGTTTGCTTGCATCACAATCACCTGCTCCTGTTTTATAGTTCTATTAATTTTTATAAAACTTATATAACTTGGCCAAAAAAATTACTTAAATTTGTGAACTTATTGTAAACATTTAGATGTCACAGTGGGGTATTTGATTAAACTTGTTATAATCAAGTTACCTAAGTGAAATGTTATGTTGTGTACTCAATAAAACACTGTAGATGTTGAAGTCTTTCTCTGTTATGTTGTGAAATGTTATGTTGTGTACTCAATAAAACACTGTACACTGAAATGTTATAATCATTTGGTGTATCTAAGTAGCAGGTGATGAATGATAGTGATGCAGCGCAGAATGTTGAAGGCATAAGTCGTTCACGACCTAAGGAGTTTATAGGTCGTTCACGACCTAACAAGGTAGAAGTGATGAACGAGTCACGACCTAATGATGAAGAACGAGTTGACTGTGTCAAGTTACGACCTAAGGAGGCATGGGAGCAGGAGCTACGACTTAACTGGAAACCAGGGGAAGGAGTTAACTCGAGTTCGCGACCTAACGAAGATTTTAAGTCGTCCCAGCGACTTAGTATAACTCGGCAGCAACCTAGTGAAAGCCCACGACTTAACGAAGCTGAAGGTATAAGTCGTCCACGACTTAACAAAAGGCATGAAGAGGAAGCGAGTTACGACCTAGAAGAATTAACTCGTGAGTCGCGGAAGTTTAACTCGTGAAGTTCTTAAGTCGTAAGTCGCGTGAAGATGTTGCCGTTGATTCTTCTGCGAGTTAATCTAAACCATTGATTTCCTTAAGTCATTGATGCCGCCTGTTTTTAAGTCGCTGAAACCTGGTGCCGTTGATTCTTCTGCGAGTTAATCTCTGCCGTTGTTTGTTAAGTCGTAAAGCGTATGAGTCTTATGTCGTTAGGTCTTCTACGACCTAAGTGTTGTAATAAGTCTGTATATTTTGTAATTCGTAGAACACATTTGTTTAAAGTCGTAAGTCGTGGTGATTGTGTTGTAATCTGCTAAGTCGTAAACGACTTATGGTGAGTCGTCTGTTTTGAGATGTTTACTTTTGAGTCATTTCTTTTGAGTCGTAAGTCGTGTACGACTTATGTTGAGTCGGAATCTTTGTTAAGTCGGAAACGACTTAGGAGTTAGTGAAATTTCTGTTGTAAAGTTGTTCGCCTATAAATAGGCCGAGTCTCTCAATTGTAAAGGGTTGTTGAATATTTAATAAAATTCTCTTTGTTAGCTTTGTGCTCTCAAATTCAATTGGTAGTCGAGTGTATCTCCTATCTCCACTTACGTCATTCGAGTGCGCTCGAATCATCGTTTGTTGAAGCCGATTCATGGTATCTTGTGCGCAAGATCAACGTCGAAGAATCGTAGATCTCTTTCCCGGTATCTTCGGATCAACGAGTCAGAGATAGCTAGAATTCGGCATCTTCGGATCAACGAATTTGGGCATTTCAGTATCTTCCAATCCACCGATTACTACTTTCACCGATTGAAGATCATTTTGATTAATCTACTGCGTCAGTTTGGTATCAGAGCTTGTTCTAGCCAATCATAGCTAGATCGAGACTTGGAGCCTATTCATTTAGAAGTTGAAGTGATTTGCCGAGCTCGAAGTGAAGATTGGAGGCTGTTTATCACGGCCGAGAGTAAGAAGAGCTTGTTCGAAGATTGATTGATCGAATTTGTATTGGAAGCCGAAACTTTGTCCATCGTGTTCATCGCGATTTGCTACAAAGTGGAAGTTTTCGATCCGTTTCATTTTGGATCAAAGTTCGAATTGTGTTTGAATTTGAAGAGTTTGTAAAGTTTCAAGTATGCCGCCAAGGAGAGCTAATCGACATCAAAACGTTGAAGCTTTGTATCGAAGAGAAGAAGCTGATGAGATGGAGCAAAGAATCAATGAAAACTTTAGTGAAAAGCTTAACGAAGGGATTGGACGGTTAGAGAAGATGATGTTAGAGATGAATCAAAATCGGAGAAGGGTTTCACCTGAATCTAACCATGGGGGTAGTAGAGTCTCGCCACATTCCAATCGAGACAGAAGTGTTGAAAATGATCAAGGGCGTGGGAGGAACGTGAATGATCGTGAACGGAGGAATGTAGAAAGAAGGGATGATGGTGGAAGACGTAATGGTAGTAGAGATGTGGGTGGACGAGATAGACAACGATATACATCTGATTTTGAAGAGGAGTATGATGGTGGTAGTGTTCGAGGACAAGGAAGAAATTACTCTGAGTATGATCACAAGTGGGAGACGGGGATGAAGACTGAAATTCCTGAATTCAAAGGTGGTATGCAAGCGGAAGAGTTTCTAGATTGGGTAGCTAATGTTGAGGAGATTTTTGACTTCAAGGAAGTTCCAGAACAGCGTAGAGTGAAGTTGGTTGCTACGAGGTTGAGGGGTAGAGCTTTGGCATGGTGGCAGCAAACTAAGCTTACACGTGAACGAATGGGGAAGTCAAAAGTTGAATCTTGGGAGAAGATGAAGAAATTGATGAAAGCAACGTTCTTACCTTACAATTATCAATCTTTGATGTATCAATGTTTGCAAAACTTGAGGCAGGGCACAAAGACAGTTAATGACTATGCTGATGAATTCTATCAACTTATTGCAAGGAATGATATTATGGAAACAGAAGAGCAGCTAACATCTAGATTCATTGGGGGATTGAGAATGCAGATCCAGGATATGGTTAATATGTTCGATCCAAGATCTGTAGCAGAGGCACATCAGAAAGCGTTGGCTTGGGAGAAGCAAGGGAGACGAGGAGGTGGTGTGTTTACTAATTCCAACAATCAAATGAAGGGTGCTAGTGGGAGTTCTAATGTTTCTAAACCTATCAGTAAACCAGTGGTGAAGGAGGTTGAGAAGGCAAAAGTTAACAATGGTTTCAAATGTTACAATTGTCGGGAATTGGGTCATAAAAGCAGTGAGTGTCCAAAGCCAAAGAAGAGAACCATGATTGCAGAAGTTGAGGATGAGGATGGTGATGGGGATTGTTCTAGTCCAGTTGGGGAGGATGAACAGGATATTGCGTCAGGAGATGAAGGTTGTAATCTAATGCTGAGGAGATCGTGTTTAACACCGAAGCAGGAAGAAGCTAGTTGGTTGAGGAGTAATATCTTTCAGTCAACATGTACTATTTTGGGAAAGGTGTGTAAATTTGTGATTGACGCAGGAAGCTGTGATAATATTATCTCAACCGAGGCTGTGACAAAATTGAAGTTAAAGACCGAGAAACATCCGAATCCATACAAGTTAGCATGGTTGAGAAAAGGAGGAGAAGTGAAAGTGGATAGACGAGTTCGTGTTCCATTCTCTATTGGGAAGAAATACAAAGACGAAATCTGGTGTGATGTAGTAGAGATGGATGTTTGCCACTTATTATTGGGAAGACCATGGCAGTATGATCGAGCAGTACAACATGACGATCGAACCAATAACTACAGTTTTATGTTTGAAGGCACGAAAATTATCCTAGTTCCGAAGAAGAGATCACAAGGAGGAAGTAAATCAGAAGAAATTGTAGAGCTGAAAACTTTATTGACTTTAAAGGAGTTTGTTAAAGAAGTTGAAGAGGAGCCTGAAGTGTTTTTGTTGATTGGACGAGAAAGCAGTGAAGAAGTTGAAATTCCAGAAGAAGTTAAACCAGTTTTGAAAGAATTTGACGATGTATTTCCAGAGGAGTTACCAACGGAGTTGCCACCGTTGAGGGATATACAACATCAGATAGATCTTGTTCCAGGTGCTGTGTTGCCACACAGACCACATTATCGAATGAGTCCGAAGGAACATGAAGAGTTGCAGAGGCAAGTGGAAGAATTGCTTGAGCAGGGGCGTGTGCAGGAGAGTTTAAGTCCTTGTGCTGTACCAGCTTTATTGGTACCAAAAAAGGATGGAACGTGGAGGATGTGCACTGACAGTCGAGCATTGAATAAGATTACTGTGAGATATAGATTTCCAATGCCGAGGTTTGATGACTTGTTATATCAAATAAGCGGAGCTACTATCTTTTCGAAGATTGATTTGAAGAGCGGATATCATCAAATTCGTATCAGACCAGGCGATGAGTGGAAAACTGCTTTTAAAACTAGGGAGGGTCTATACGAATGGTTGGTCATGCCATTTGGTTTATCCAATGCACCGAGTACTTTTATGAGGGTGATGAATCAGATTTTTCGACCGTTCATTGGGAAATTTGTGGTGGTGTATTTTGATGATATTCTGATTTACAGTGGGAGTCCAGAGGAACATTTGAATCATCTTAGAGAAGTGTTGATGGTATTACGACAAGAACAATTTTATGCTGCAACGAAGAAATGCGTGTTCATGACGCATAGTGTGTTGTTTCTGGGGTATGTTGTGTCAGAAGAAGGTATACAGGTGGACCAGAGTAAAGTTGAGGCGATCAGAGATTGGCCACAGCCCAAGACGATAACGGAAGTTCGTAGTTTTCACGGGTTGGCTTCATTTTATCGAAGATTTATACCACACTTTAGTAGTGTGATGGCACCTGTTACTGATTGCATGAAGGGTAAACAGTTTGCATGGACGGAGGAAGCCGGGGTTGCCTTTGAGCGAATCAAAGAACTTTTGACGTCTGCACCAATTCTAATATTACCAGATTTTCAGTTAGTGTTTGAAATACATACTGATGCATCCAAGGTTGGAATTGGAGGAGTGTTGAGTCAGAAGGGACGTCCAATTGCATATTTCAATGAGAAGTTGTCAGGAGCGAAGATGAGGTACAGTACGTATGATGTGGAATTCTATGCTGTTGTACAATCTATTAAACACTGGAGACATTATCTATTTCAAAAAGAGTTTTTTCTGTATACTGATCATGAAGCATTGAAGCATTTGCAAGGGCAAGACAATATTTCAGCGAGACATGCATCGTGGATTGCATATCTGCAACAATTTACATTTGTTGTGAAACAAAAGTCGGGAGTGACGAATCGTGTTGCGGATGCGTTGAGTAGAAGAAATCACTTGTTAACTACATTGAAGGTTGAAGTGACGGGGTTTGAAATATTGCCAGAATTATTTACCGATGATCCTTACTTTGCAAAGTTTGTTGATAAAGTCAAGGATGGAGAGACGGATGAGTTCGTGATGGTAGATGGTTTTCTTTTTAAAGGAAGTCAATTGTGCATACCGGAGGGTAGTCTGAGAATGAAGATTATCAAAGAGTTACACGACGAGGGACATGTTGGGAGAGACCGTACCTTACAGTTGATTTCACAGTCCTACTTTTGGCCATCGATGAGGAAATAAGTAGAGAGGTTTGTGGAGCGTTGTCATATTTGTCAGGTTTCGAAAGGAACTGCAACTAATGCTGGTTTATATATGCCGTTACCCGTGCCTGTAAAACCATGGGTGGATATCAGTATGGACTTTGTGTTGGGGTTGCCGAGAACGCAGCGTGGTAATGATTCCATTTATGTGGTGGTTGACAGATTTTCGAAAATGGCACATTTTATTGCTTGTAAGAAGACGGCGGATGCTGTTCATGTTGCACAGTTGTTTTTCAAGGAGATCTATCGACTTCATGGATTGCCAGAATCTATTGTGTCGGATAGAGATACTCGATTTTTGAGTCACTTTTGGTTAAGTTTGTGGAAGATGGTGGGAACGAAGTTGAACTTTAGCAGCACTTATCATCCGCAGACAGATGGACAGACTGAGGTGGTAAACAGATCTTTGGGAAACTTGCTGAGGTGTCTTGTACAAGATAATCTGAAGAGTTGGGATGTGAAGTTATGCCAGGCAGAGTTTGCTCATAATCATGCTGTGAATCGAAGTACTGGGTTCAGTCCATTTCAGATAGTATATTCAAGCTTACCTAAGGGACCGTTGGATTTAACGGTAGTGCCACAATCAAAGAAGACAGTTAAGAAAGCTGCTGATTTTGTTGAAGGATTGACGGAATGTCATAAAGTCGTTCAGGAACGATTGGAGAAAGCAAATGAGAAATATAAACGATCTGCAGATTTGAAACGAAGGAATGTTAAATTTCATGAAGGAGACTTGGTTTATGCAGTGTTAACAAAAGATCGTTTTCCAGTGGGCACTTATAACAAGTTGAAAGCTAGGAAAATCGGTCCGGTGGAAGTTGTGAAGCGAATTAATGAAAATGCTTACAAATTGAAACTGCCAGATGATGTGTATACGTCTGACGTTTTCAATATTAAACATCTTATACCATATCATGGGGATGAGTCTATTGTAGAAGAAGAGGGTGAAAATTCGAGGTCGAATTTTTCTCAACCTAGGGAGGATGATGCAGCGCAGAATGTTGAAGGCATAAGTTGTTCACGACCTAAGGAGTTTATAGGTCGTTCACGACCTAACAAGGTAGAAGTGATGAACGAGTCACGACCTAATGATAAAGAACGAGTTGACTATGTCAAGTTACGACCTAAGGAGGCATGGGAGCAGGAGCTACGACTTAACTGGAAACCAGGGGAAGGAGTTAACTCGAGTTCGCGACCTAACGAAGATTTTAAGTCGTCCCAGCGACTTAGTATAACTCGGCAGCAACCTAGTGAAAGCCCACGACTTAACGAAGCTGAAGGTATAAGTCGTCCACAACTTAACAAAAGGCATGAAGAGGAAGCGAGTTACGACCTAGAAGAATTAACTCGTGAGTCGCGGAAGTTTAACTCGTGAAGTTCTTAAGTCGTAAGTCGCGTGAAGATGTTGCCGTTGATTCTTCTGCGAGTTAATCTAAACCATTGATTTCCTTAAGTCGTTGATGCCGCCTGTTTTTAAGTCGCTGAAACCTGGTGCCGTTGATTCTTCTGCGAGTTAATCTCTGCCGTTGTTTGTTAAGTCATAAAGCGTATGAGTC
The DNA here is from genome assembly GCA_030737815.1 of Allium fistulosum. Lineage (NCBI taxonomy): Eukaryota > Viridiplantae > Streptophyta > Magnoliopsida > Asparagales > Amaryllidaceae > Allium > Allium fistulosum. The sequence goes on along the minus strand of CM060908.1, from coordinate 73,861,867 downwards.
TTATGTCGTTAGGTCGTCTACGACCTAAGTGTTGTAATAAGTCTGTATATTTTGTAAGTCGTAGAACACATTTGTTTAAAGTCGTAAGTCGTGGTGATTGTGTTGTAATCTGCTAAGTCGTAAACGACTTATGGTGAGTCGTCTGTTTTGAGTTGTTTACTTTTGAGTCATTTCTTTTGAGTCGTAAGTCGTGTACGACTTATGTTGAGTCGGAATCTTTGTTAAGTCGGAAACGACTTAGGAGTTAGTGAAATTTCTGTTGTAAAGTTGTTCGCCTATAAATAGGCCGAGTCTCTCAATTGTAAAGGGTTGTTGAATATTGAATAAAATTCTCTTTGTTAGCTTTGTGCTCTCAAATTCAATTGGTAGTCGAGTGTATCTCCTATCTCCACTTACGTCATTCGAGTGCGCTCGAATCATCGTTTGTTGAAGCCGATTCACGGTATCTTGTGCGCAAGATCAACGTCGAAGAATCATAGATCTCTTTCCCAGTATCTTCGGATCAACGAGTCAGAGATAGCTAGAATTCGGCATCTTCGGATCAACAAATTTGGGCATTTCAGTATCTTCCAATCCACCGATTACTACTTTCACCGATTGAAGATCGTTTTGATTAATCCGCTGCGTCAGATAGCTATTACCATTCATGTACCAAGAAAGAAAGAGCCAGTTGATATTCTTACCTTGCTGGTCCTAGCTAATTGATATGCATACCCAAGAACTATATCAAATATACTATTAGCAATCATTGAATATGAGTGAAGGGGTATTTAAACTGAACTAATCACTTGTCTTTGTACACACGCACGCACGCATGTAAGGGAGCATGTTCCAGTTACGCTTGATAAATGAAAGAATCTAAGTGACGAACTACAAGTTGCTTTGTGGGATTGCATTCAGGTATATCTTCATTTGTTTATATCTATTTATTTGTTATAGCTTGCTGTTTTGTTTTGTTTTGTTTTTTGGTCAATTTGTTTTGATCACAGTAATTTGGATGATCACAGTAAATTCTGACAAAATTATTAACACATAGAATAAACACTTTTAACTCCAAAGTTCATAAAATAGTATTAAAAATACGATAATTGATATGAGCTTATTGAGTATGCATGTTTATTAGTCAAGTTTGTAATACTATTTTATCAAAGCCAACATCAATGATTTGTAGTGTTCTTTTTCTATAAAAATAAGAAATTGGAGTACATATAAAATTGGTACAGTGGTACTTCACGATCTAAAGATAATTCGTGTATTGAAAGAAAGCAACAATTGTTGGTAGTAATCCTAAAACAGTGCAGTGTTCTTTAACTGGCTCATGTTAGTGATATTAATATATAGGTGTATATAATTTGCTTTCTCATTTCTATTATATACAATGTCAACAATATGAATTTTCTTTCTTGTTTTCTCAAGGGATAGGCACATATTTTAATAGTGTAGTCATTTGCACTACAAGAAAAATTGTTATTAGTTGCATTAATTAGCAGCGTTTAATGCTAAATGCAACTGCTAGTCATTTATAAAACTAAAAAAAAATAATAAACGCGGCCAACTTGTCCCGCCCATCATTTCACGAAATTTTGGTAAAATTTATTTCCACCGCTTTTTTTTCTCCCTTGTAACACATAAAACATTTTTATCTTCCTAAATCCATGACCAAGCCTCCTCCTTAAAAAAAATCTATACCTCAAAATTTTGTTTCGTGCTTCCTTTGCTGCTTTGTGACTTCGCAATGCTGCCTCACCGTCGTCAAGGATGTTGATTTGGAAACCGCTTATTTTCGGGTTGCTCGTGAATTGGAAGCGACTACTACCGTGTTAGATCTAGAAGCCGCTGGAATCTGAGTCACGATAAGGTTACTGGTGCTGGAAAATTGCTAATGATGTTTGCCTAATGCTTCTGTATTAAACATATGTTTTAGCCTTGACTTTGTTGCTTGATGATGAACTCGCAGCCTTGTTTCTGCTAATATTTTGTGTTCACCGTTTTCTTATTTTTGCTATAAATGATGTTTTTGTACTAAGTCTTGTTGCAATTCACATGTAGGAAAAGCTCAATATTCATGGTGGAGCTGTTTCTTTAGGGCATCCTCTTGGTTGCAATGGAGCTCGTATAATTGTCACTTTATTGGGGGTAAATTGCTATACATTGTTTTGGTTCATTATAATCGTTTTAGATTTATGCTTAAAGTAAATGGTTGTTAGTCACTTCCATCTTGATTTCAGCTCTTCCTGGACTACCATTTCTAACAGCAGCACTACTGACTTGGGCCTCGGCCATGTCCAAGGCCACTATGGGGGTGTCTTGGGGCCTCCAAGTTTTGGGGTCTCATATTTGATTTATAGATTGTATATTTAGCTAACCATATGTGTTGTGTTTATATGTCATAAGTGCATATGACATGATGGCAAGGTTGCTTGAAACACTAGGGAAGGATTAAGGTTTGAACCTGATGTTGTGCATTGCTCTCCCTGTAAATATTTTCCTCCCAATTTTGGTTGCCTTAAGTTAAAATTCACCATAGGGTTTCCAAATTGTCAGCACTGGACCTGGATGTATATTGGAAAATTTAAAAGCTCTATTATACAGTCGCAAAACACATGGATGATAAAGTGATACATGAACTGATGATATATAAAAATTGAAGATTCTGAAATTTGAATTTTTGAACAAGTTTTCTTTGTTATTCATTTGGTTAGAGTCAGAAAAATAAAATGATAATTACTCATCTATGTGCACAAGTATTGAAGATAAACGTTAATACCAACCGTATTTTAAAGCTTTGGAGCTCATTTAACGCTACTAGTACTATAAAAAGTCATGATGTATCCTCTTTTTTTTATCTCATCTGTAAAAGCAACAGTTTATAAAGATAATTAGTAGCAAATAACACTACAAGAAAAACCATTTATAGTTGCAAAAATCGGTGGTGTTTTATTGTAAATGCAACAAAAAATAGATTACCAAATAATATAAACGTGGCAAAAAATAATTCACGTTTCCCGCTTCTAAAAAAAGAGTCCGCGCAAACTAAATAAACGTAACCTATCATTTTACTCTCGTACTTAACAAAATTCTCGTCCCTAATTTGCTTTCTTCTTTAGAAAAAAATTCCCCTTTTAATCGTGTTAAATTTTCATCGCACTCAAGTATCATCGTCAACTCCGTCGTTTCCCCCTGACTCAACATCGAGTCGCGGCAGCCAGAAGATCTAGGTATATTTAGGTATGAATCTTTTAAATCGATTAGGTATATTTAGGTATGAATCTTTTAAATCGACTTTGTGATTCTATTTGGATTTTATATGAATTTGAATGCATCTTATTTTCGTATTTTTTCCTAAACTATTACTGAAATGGTTGATTTAAAGGTGGAAACGATCACTCTATATCATTTGTAGCTTGGAATCCATGGAAATAAAGAGCTCTGTACTCTGATTAATTGAATCGTTGCTAGAGGCAAAGTATCATGATATCAATAAATCACTTATTAATAATTCTGCCAAATAAGGAAATCTTAATTCCAGTTTTCATAGTTTTTGTTAGGATTATATTTTTTGTGAACTGCTATCTTTGTTCGACTGATTTTATATGGTGCATTGATATGTTTGGTATTTGTTTTCTTAAAAGAAATGGGTATATTAGATCATGCATTTTAATATTGGTCTTTGTTTGTCAACTGATTCAATGGCTGGTGTTGTAATATTAATTTGAGTTTTCGCATTTCTTATTAAGATCTCTTTCTATAGTTACAAAACAATTGGACCAAGCATTCAGGACTCTCAATTGTTGTGGGTTCCTAATCCTACTCTCTCTCAGGCCTAAGAATCTTACTGTGGTGTAACCATGGATAAGGAATATGGATATTTTCTCTCAAAAAATCCTTTTTAAAGGTCCATTTAAGATGAACTGTTTAATACAATAAAAATATATCATAAATGAGTACGTGATTCTTATGACTTATTAACTTCTAACTATTATTTCATATTATAATAAATTATTGGTGAACATACATTTCTAAATAAGTATAATTGTTGAATTTTGATTAAATTAGTTGTGTGGATGTGAGGTAGTGAAGAGGAGGCGGTGAAGTTGACTGTTGGTTTGGTAAGAGGAAACTGTTGGTTTGTACATTCCGAGGCTTTGAATTTATATGCAGTAATTCTATAATTTGCTAGACTTAGGCTTTGAATTCATGCATGGATTAATTATAAATACATGTAAATCTGAGGTTAAATGCAAAATATAAGTGTAAAATTTATATTTTTGGAAAAGTATTCTTTGCCTTTGTCTACTAAACCACCATGGTTATATGCAGTAGTGCTACAAGTATTTGTACTTCAACGTCTAGTTATTTTTTTGATTACAACAGATAACCAATTTATACGTCAAAGATTGGAAACTTATTTGCCTTCAAATGTCGATAATGGAAAAAGGCTGGGTTTTTTTAAACAAGTGATAAAACCATGATTAACTTAATATGTATTTTGAGAATTAGAACATATAATCTAATACTAAAGCTCACTTTTTTTTACTTTTTTCATAGAACTAGTATAGAATACCGACAAGGAGCAATGAATTTCGTGCATGCTGCAAAGAGGAATGTAAGAAGTGTAGAAAATTTTTTATGCCCTTGCAAGGATTGTCGGAATCTTAGTCGTCATGATGACCAAATCATCGTTGAACATTTAATTATAAAAGGAATGGATCCTAAATACATTGACGGTGTATGGTTTAACCATGGTGAAGAGATAAATGTAGAGAATAAAACAAATACGTTTGACGTATATGAACTATTCAAGATGATTCACTATGAAGATGAAGATTTTTTGAACCAAGATTTTTTTGATGATGATAAAGACGATGTTGATTCTCGAAGAAAAGAGGATGAGTTAGTCAAGAACTTGGAAGATGCAGAAACTCCATTATATCTTGGTTGCACCGATCACACAAAATTATCTGCCATCACCGTCTTGTATAATCTTAAATGCGAGACTGGCTTGTCCGATAATGGTTTTGATAAGCTTTTAGCTGTGCAACATCTATTTCTGCCGAAGGATAACGTGCTTCCCAAAACCTTATATGAAGTCAAGAAATTTCTTAAAGCATTCGACATGGGTTTTGAAAAGATACATGCTTGTGAGAATGATTGTTGCCTTTTCAGAAAAGAATACAAAAATTTAGAAAGTTGTCCAAAATGTGGTTCCTCGAGATGGAAGAAAAATCAAGATACTGAAGAGGTTATACAAGGTGTTCCAGTTAAAGTATTGAGATATTTCCCAATCATTCCGAGGTTTAGACGAATGTATAGATCTCAAAAGATGGCTGAAAAATTAAGATGGCATTTTAATAATAAAAGTAACGATGGAAAAATGCGTCATCCCGTGGATTCTATGACATGGAAAATGGTGGATGAAAAGTATAAATCTTTTTCATCTGATCCACGCAATCTTAGGCTTGGTCTTGCTACAGATGGATTCAATCCATTTTCCATGTTGAGTTCGAAATATAGTTGCTGGCCGGTAATGCTTGTGACATACAATCTCTCGCCTATGTTGTGTATGAAAAAAGAAAATATTATGTTAACTTTACTTATTCCAGGCCCGAAGCAACCCGGGAATGATATTGATGTATATTTGGCGCCTTTGGTGGAAGACTTGCATCACTTGTGGTCTAATGGAGTTACTGCTTATGATGCATTTAGTAAAACTTTATTTAAATTGAATGCAATTTTGTTATGGATGATTAATGATTTTCCGGCTTATGGAAATCTTGCTGGATGTCGTGTGAAAAGGCAAAAAGCTTGCCCATTATGTGGTGTCAATACCTATTCTCGTTGGTTGAAACATAGTCGAAAGTTCGCCTACATGGGTCATAGAAGATTTCTACCTCCTTCAGATTCACGGAGGAAACAAAAGGCATTGTTTGATAATACCATAGAGACAGATGGTGCTCCTAGAATGCTTTCTGGGAGAAACATCTATGCATTATTGAAGGATTATCCAAATGATTTTGGAAAAGGAATAGAGGAGAAAAGTAAGAAGAGAAAGCATGTCTATGATAAAGAAGATGAATATGATGATACTAACAGTTCTACAGAAGTAGAGCTATCAAGGTGGAAAAAACGATCAGTTTTCTTTGATTTGCCTTATTGGGAGGTTAGTGGTTAATTTATTTATTTTTCATTGTTTTAATACAAGAAAAACCCAATAATGCATTATTGTTTTGGTTTTCATAGGAACTTCCATTACGTCACAATTTAGATGTGATGCATGTGGAGAAGAACATTGGTGAAAGCCTATTGGGCACAATGTTGCATGGAAATAAATCCAAAGATGGAACCAACTATAGAAAGGATTTAGAGGATTGGGGAATTCGAAGTGAGCTTCATACAAAACCTCGTGGGAATAAAACATATCTTCCACCGGCTCCATATATGTTGTCAAAATCCGAGAGAAAAATATTTTGCAAAAGACTGTATGATTTCAAAGGACCGGATGGCTACTGTTCAAATTTAAAAAATTGGATTTCGTTGTCGGATTGCAAAATTAGTGGATTGAAGTCACATGATTACCATGTATTAATGCAACATTTATTGCCAGTAGCATCGAGAGGGTTCATGGCAAAGAAGGCAAGAAAAGCGATAATTCGCTTATGTTCTTTTTTCAACAAATTATGTCAACGTGTTCTTGATAGAGAGAAGGTAGAACAAATCAATGTTGAAATTATTGACGTTTTATGTGAGCTTGAAATTTTTTTTCCACCATCTTTCTTTGATATAATGATACATTTATCCATTCATCTTGGTAAAGAAGCACAAATGTGTGGACCTATTCATTTTCGATGGATGTACCCATTCGAAAGATATATGAAGACACTCAAAGATTATGTCAGAAACTATGCACGACCAGAGGGATGTATTGCAGAATCGTATCTTGCAACAGAATGCATGTTGTTTTTCAATGAATTTTTGAAGAAATCAGGACATATAGAGGAGAAAGGAGCTCGAAATGAAGATTATGAAAGTAGTAGAATATTAGAGGGACGTCCAATTTCAGTATCGAAGACAATTAAATTGCCAGTTAATGAGAAAGAAAGTGCTCATTTAGCTGTGTTAATGAATATGGCCATGGTGGAACCGTTTATAAAGTAAGTTTATGTTATATTGTTTTAAATATTTTGATGTGTTCGCAATGATATATATAACTTATAATCAATTGTTCAATACTAGTTTGCATTTGGAGGAATTAGAAAATTCAGACCAACGCATGACAAAAAATGCGACCTTACTTTAGGAAACACATACAAAAAGTTTTGTCGATTGGATTAAAAGGAAGGTTGGTTAGATTTCAAATATATTCTCATTCTACTATCAATATTACTATATAAATTTACATGCTAAATGAAATTTGTTGTAGATACCTATTACCTCCAAGGATCATAATGACATGTTAAAATGGATCACTTATGGTCCGAAGGATGATGCCATGTCTTTCAAAGGATATATCATCAACGAGCAACGTTTTCATGTAAAAGATTTAGGGAGAGAAACTCAGAATTGTGGGGTGACTTTTGATGCAACTACTATGTGTAGAGCAAGTGCTAAAGATATGTCCCAAGTGGTTGATGTGGTCACTTATTATGGAATATTGACAGATATAATTTTATTAGATTATCATTTGTTTTATATTCCAGTTTTCAAGTGTCGTTGGACGTATAAAGGAAATGGAGTAAAAGTTGATGATGATGGGTTCACTCTTGTTAATTTACATCAAGCATCATTTTCACGAGACCCATACATACTTGCATCTCAAGCAAAACAAGTATTTTATTCAAGAGAGAACGATGTTTCTAATTGGTACGTTGTAATGAAAGCACCATCAAGAAGTTTTAATGATATAGAGGAGCACGATTGCATCGAGGAAAATATGTCTACAACATCTGTACGTACCCGCTTGCAGAGAAAGGCTGAAGAACAAACAGTCAAAGCTAAGAACAAACAGTCAAAGCGAAAACGTAAAGTTCCAGCTAGTATAAATGGAATAGAAGAACAACCAGACAATGCTAAGAAGCAAGCCACTGTTCACAATGAAGAAGACGAACAACCACTAGATGATATCCCCTCTGACCCAAATGAAGGACTCCGCTCAGAAAATGAAACCCGTCCTGAACAAACTGCTGATGCCGAGCTGGAAATTGGGAAACAAAGTGAAGCTGAAATCGGAAGTACATCTCGGAAAAGAGGCGGTAGAGGTCTAGCAAAAGCAAAAAGACTCCCGTCATGCAGTCAGGATCGAATTGAAGTTGAGTTCAATGATCTAGGTATACCAGTAGGGCAAGGGTCGGTATATTTATCCTCTTTTCTTGGACCGCTTATGCGGGAGCAGGTTCCATACACCATTGATGATTGGAGGAATATTAGTGATGACTTAAAAGAAGTTTTGTGGCAGTCGGTTCTGGTATGAAGCAAGCATCTATTATTTAACATTCTGACTCTAATATGTTTTGAAAATGACTTCTAATATTGCATGGTCTTGCCAATTATAAATTGAAATTGCCATCTGATAACTTCTGGATAAATTGAAAAATAGTTCTTGCCAATTATAAATTGATATTGCCCTCTAATAACTTCAGAAAACCTTTCAGATTTAATTAAATCTGTCGTATTTAAATTAAATAAATTTTACTAATATCATGTTTTGATGTATTGTTGCAGATTAGATTTAAATTGGAAGAGGAATGGCAAAGAAAAGCTATATTTCAACAAATGGGAGTACTTTGGAGATCGTCAAAAAGCAAATTGGTTCGAAATTTGCAAAAAGCGGAGAACGATGAGGAAAGACTTAAACTGAAACCTACGAACATAAAAAGCATAACCGATTGGAGGAAGTTTGTGAAGGCGAAAACAAGTCCGGAGTTTAAGGTAAATCATTCCTACTGAACTCGTCTGGCATGTTTCTGCAAATCCATCTACATAGTTAGCAACCGATAAATTTCTTTAGAAGTGAAGTCCAAGTGTTGGTGGATGCTGAGGGTTCCTGTTTAGGTATTAGCTGCAGGAACCTATGACAGTACAAAATACAAATGCATTATGACAAGCACAGGAACATTTTAAATGAAGTAAAAAAAACACTTTGCAAGTTAGTTCAATCTATAAATATTATTAGTAGATATGGAATGCTGTATATGTCACTGAGTTATCCAGCATTAATAATACCAAATAAGTATATGACCATGATGAATTGATTTTCAAATAAATTGCAATCCTCACCATACATATTTACCCTGCATTATAAATGTTAGATAGTTTTTCTTTTTATGATTTTGGTTGTTAAATTCTAGCATCTTTCAATATTTTCAGCAAAAAAGTGAGAAATATTCAGCCCTTAGGTACACACAACTTCCGCATACAACCGGTCGTAGAGGAATGGCTAGAAAGACCGAAGACATGATAAGTTAATTAACTATAGCATTATTTAACATTATTTTATACCTGTCAGTTTATTAATTTAATGTTATTCTATTTTTAGAAAAAAGAAAGTGCAGATCCATCGTCCATAAGTAGAGCTGATGTGTGGATTAGATCTCACATTAAAAAAAATGGTGAACCAGTGAACATGGAAGCTGCGAATACTATTGTAAAATTGTTTTTAATTTTATTGGTATATTTTTTTTGAAACTATGATATTTTTACCATTGTACATTATCTATGTGTATTTATTTATATAGGAGGAGATCAAAAAATATGGTAGCCTATCCCAATCCGGCTCGACACAGAATGATATTGGAAAAGATGCTCTTGTACATGTACTGGGACAAGATAAACCGGGACGGTTAAGGGCATTGGGTAGGGGTTGCACTTTAACCAATCTAGCTTTGGCCCAGTCCAAAGATAAACAAGTGTCTCGGTGTCGAGAGGAAATAGCAGAATTGAAGGGAATGATACAGACTCTGATGGACCAGAAGGTAAATTTTTGGAAATTAATTTATATTCGTAAAATATTAATTTATATTCATGCTTCGCTGCAGGGTAAAGAAAGTTCGAGAAGGAACTCACCTGATTCGGTAAAAATAATATTTATATTACTCAATAAATGAAATTTATATTTTAATTTTTTAATCCAGTAATTGATTTAATTTTCGATTGATTATTTGTAGAGCGACGACGAAGTATGTTTGCTATTGAATTGGGATGGAACCTCTGGAGTTGTTGCCCATGGGAGGCTGTTGTCCATGGACCCAGATGACGTTGTCAATGGCATTCGTCTTGGACCAAATGCTGGGAGCGTTGTTATAGATTCAGTGGATAAAGCAGATACTTATTTATGGAGGCCTACACCTGAAATGGCAGTCTTAGCAGACGCTAAGAATAAGGTAGTTGCTTGGCCATCAGTTTGCATCAAGGTCCCGCTGCGAACACGGTTGAACTGTAGTGCAGCCAGTACGGTAATTTTTTTCACGTTAAGTATATTAGTGTAATATGCTGCGAGCTTATTGATGTCTAAAATGCAGCGAGCACACCCCCCATCTGAATAAAAATTTAACACATATTCGTTATTTTTGTATAGCATACTAAAGTCTTGAATTTCACTTCTCATTTTTAGAGTACCAGCTTCATCGAAGACACTTGCAAGATTTACGGTTGGACTGAGGGTGAAGGTGTAGTTGCCGAAGGAAGAATCCACGCCACTGATCCAAAATATACTGTTAATGGTATTCCACTCGGTCCGTCTGCTGTTGTGATTTGGGTGGACAAAGTAGTAAATAAAGATGCTTATTTGTGGCGACCCACATCTGATATGTCGTGCATTGGAGATGCAGTTGGTAGGAAAGTAGCATGGCCAAGATCAAAAGTAGAAGCTGATCAAGAAAATCTAGATGAGAGTCGTGATGATACTGAAAATGTTGTGAATTTTCCCATGAAATCCGCACATATGGTCATGAATAAATCGCAAAATGTAAGTATTAATTTTCAAATTTGAAGAAGTTAACTGAGTATGAAAGTTTATTTAATGTGCATGTACACATTGTGCATAATAATCTCTTTTCTTTCAGCCGATTGCAACCATGCAAAAGGATGCCAAATGCCAGTTGGTCGATTTGGGTGGAGCAGACGTAGTGGCTGAAGGAAGTATTGCATCAACTGATCCGATAACGATGGTCCATTGTCGTCCATTGGGATGTAATGCTGTAAAAGTTTGGATTGAATTGGTGATAGTTCCAGATGCAGAGATATGGAGACCAACATCGGGTCTGACGTGCATGGATGATTGCTTTGGCGTTCCCATAGCTTGGCCAATGGAAAAAATCATTATTAAGTCAAAATGAAAGGTATATAAATTTTTTATATATACATTAGGAATGCTAGCAGCTAAAGTGCAGATAGATTTTTGGTAAAATGATAAAAGTACATAAGTAGGGGTGTTATATTCGAATTGTGATTGAATGATTGTGATTGGTGGTTCGAGTTCAGGGGAGGGAAAATAATTGATGGTGAGGAGTTATGTATGGATTGTGGTGGAATGTTAGTTGAATTGATGGTGAGGAGTTATGTATGAATTGATGGTGAGCAGTACAATGATAGTGTAGGAAGAAGTGGCAAGGTAGTTGAGTGTTGTGGCAGTGCAGAGAAGTGGTCGATTGTCGTCCATATGTTTTGTTTCAGTACATTGCTTATTTAAGTAGTTTTAAGTTCAGGTTTTGTTTTCTCACTCTTTTGTTTTTTTCTTTGTTGACAGGTAGTTCAGGTTTTGAAGACATCAGCAATGACAGGTAGTTCAGGTTTTTATGGTGGTTCAGGTTTTGCTCGGTACTTTTGTTATTTCAGACGTTTATTTCAGATGTATATGTACGGTTATGACACTTATGGTAGTTTGGTTATAACACTTATGGTAGTTTGGTTGTGTATGTGTACGGGTAGCTTTTTGTCGACACCTATGTATGTGGATATATAAATGTCTATGTATCTTGTGGATCTTCAATGTGTATACGTATTTTGTAGTTGTTTAATATATTGTGTTCAAAAGTGTATGTGCTTGCGTATTCTGTTATTATATAATTGGATGCTAGATCAGGGGTAAATCTGGAGTAGCAGGTGGAGGGAAACAAACGCTACTGGATATTATTTATTTTGGTAGCGTTAAAATGTCGCTACAAAAGAGTGATTAAAAATTCAAGTACACTTATGCTGGCGTTTATTAAGCGCTACAAAAAATGTATATAATGCCATGAAAAGGTAACGTGGAGGAGAAAACCCTTTCGGTGGCGTTAAACAGGCGCTACAAAAAATTTAGATAACGCCATAAAAAAGTATCATGGAGGAGAAAACCTTTTCGGTGGCGGTAAATAGGCGCTACAAAAAAGGAATTCTATGGGGTTATAAAAACGCTATCAAAAAAAAAATTTGGTGGAGTTTAAAAAAGTGCAACTAATACTCGAGGATTTTTAGTGGCATGTTTTCTCGTAACGATTATCGGAACGCCACTAAAAATACGTAGTGGCGGTTTTTGGGCGCTACAAAAAATCAGTTTTCTTGTAGTGTAATGGGAACTGTCTCATGTGATGCAATCAGACTTGATTTTTGATTTACTTTATGTGGAGCACAGGCACTTAGACATCGAAATGGGAAGCATGGGGTTGCATCAATTTGCAATGGTGGTGGAGGAGCTTCTGCTATTGTTCTTGAGCTCATGTAAGAATTAATTTTGACTCAAATTTTTATTTATACTATCATTAAGATATTGAAGTTGTCAGTCTTTTGTTTTAACATCTATCATATTGTTCCATATTAGAGTTGATCATAACTTGCACATTTTGCTCAAGTGAAACTCATAATATTATTTTTATATAACATGTTAATATTTGTTCAACCTGAATTCCTTTATTTGATATGTTAATGTTAGTTTTGACTATACATCTATTGATGATTTCAACCTAAATAATATGCAATAGTCACTATTGTAATTTTTTGGTATTTAAAAAGGCCATTTATCATCAAAAGCAAGCAGCAGCACTACAAGAACTAGCAAACTATCAAACTAGCAAACTATCAAACAAAGATTGGAGTCGCTGTTGTAGGAGGTGATTGAGGTGTTCGACTGGGGCGAGGCAATTGGTCACAGTTTTGGGTGAAGAAAAATTGGCTGTGGCATTCCATCCTTTTGGTCGCGATTGGGTTGTAGAGGCATTTGGATGAATGTGAGTAATTTCTCCAGCACACATTTACAAAGACAGGCTGTTTACAAAGTGAGTGTTTGTAGCTTCAGTCTTTGTTTTGCCATGATTAGATGCACGGATCATGATATTTGAACACGTATATATATTTTTCAGCCTGTACGGATTTATTATAACGACCCTACACCGTTTATCAAGAAGTTACATGCAACTGATTTCGTTGATGCATTTAATGACGAACGAACGTGGGGGGACTCATCACTGATCTTACTAAATCTCTGCCTCGTTTGCTCGTTTTTATTTTATATATACGTTGATTCTGCTATTTGTTGGCCTGTATCTTTTTCCTGGATCATTGTCGAGCAATCAATTTGTAGGTTTTTCTAGTCTGTGTATTTTGATATCTCATTCAGTTGACGAGAGTAAAAAAATGTTGTTGAAAAATTAATAAATATCACATCATTTTAACACCAGCAACGGACCCATATCTCAGATTAAGATCGTCTGAGCCCTGACCAAATAAACTCTGTATGACTGTAATTTCATATGTTTTTGTAAGTCAATTGAATCAACAGGGGAAAAAAAACAAACAAACAAAAAGGTACAATGATCCAGCTGTAACCAGATTTTATTCACAAGATCTTGCATCCATTTGTATCCTGTTACCGCTTTCTTTAATATCTTCCATTAAATGATTCATTTAACCAAATCTTAAAATAAAATACACTTACAATACTTCCGTCGGCAGGCAACATCAGAATAATATTCATTAAATGGTTAAATGGAAGGTGACTGAAGCTTCTTTTTGTCCTTACTGCACTCTTCCCTACCCAGCAATACAATCTTTTCCAACATTTTTCTTTTCTTCACTGTGTATGGAATGCATTTTTCTTCTTCTTATTATTGATACATATTCTAATTACACTACAAAGGTGAAGTACATAAATAAAACATAAGAGTTTGACCCCAACCCTTGTTTTCTCTCTTTAAATTTTAGTCATAATTGCTACCGACATTTTACTGCTATATAACTAACTTCCCTCTCCTTATTCTTATCACATTCATTTCATTTCATACCAGCACCAGAATGCATTCTTCATTAACCAAAGCAATATCACCGCAAGACTGATGTGCACGTAATGTGCATATTTTTACCACCATATTTATTCTAATTAATTTAAATAAATGATCATATTGGGTATTTTAACTTGTTTTAACCAAAATCCATATTAATTCCAAATTGTCACATATTCATCTTCATCCAAGGGCAAAATAGATATTTTTGTGCATAAATTAGCTTGAGAAAATTTAATTGGAAATTTCTATATTATTTTGTAGGAATTTAAACTCAATTACAAGTGGTTTCATGAAGGAATATGCATGCACAAAGAAGATATAAAAGAATGAAGATGGAAATAATTCAAAGTGAAGAACATGGAGGACCCCACCTACCCACCTACCTTAATGTACACATTAGAGGCTAATGCACATGCTTATGGAATGAATGGCTTCATGTACACTTAAATGATGATTAATGGATGCTAATGGTTACTTGGCCACCACACTTCCTAAGGGGTAGTTTGGGCATTCCCCAAATTATGGATTAGGGTTTCATGCTTGTATAAATAACCCACTATGTTCATGTAACTCTCTCCTCCTCTTTTAGTCTCTCTTAGTTAGTTTTAGATCAAATAAAAGAAAGCTCTCTTCTCTTTTACATGGCTACTTAGCCATTTTTATTTTCATGTAACTTCCATTTTTTTTATGCAATGTTAATTAGTGCTCTCTTCTTTTACATGCTTCTTTTGTTTATTTACTTTCATGTTGTAGTATAGATCTCTCTTATTTCATGCAAGTAGATTAGTTTCTCCTTTCTTTTTTCTCTCTTTTTCCTCTTGTTTGTTTAATGTTGCTTTCTACATTTGTTGATTTGATAACAAAAATGAGAGGCTAATCCCTTCAATTTAGGGGTAATGAAGCTCTCTTGAATCATGTAGATGCAACATAATTTCTTTTATGTCTCTTTTGTGCTTAATGGAAAATAGATGTTTGTATGGTTTTGTGTTTAATATTGAGTTTGATAGCTTATATTGTTCAAAACAAATAGGCTATGCTTAGTCATATGAATCATTAATTACCTCTTCATCTACATATGATCATGGAAATGGAAGTGGATTTAGAATCAAAATTTGATGGTTTATGTTTCTAATTCAATAGTTAATAAACCATGCTTAAAATAGATTCTACTTTTAATTTCATATCATTTTCATTGAAGTTAGTAAGTGAGTTTAGAGGGTGGATTAAAGTTTGATGGTTTAAGTGTGTTAATTAATAACACAATTAGGCCATGCTTATGATAAATGCATCAACTAAACTAACAAATGATCAAAAAGAGATCATAATTTCATTATGTTGATTTATGTGATCATGAGAAGGGATTTACCTCTAAATTGCTCTTTAATCTCATCTTTTTATTCTACTTAGTTTTAGTTTGCTTTTACTTTCTTTTAGTTAGTTAACAATCACTCGACTTTGGTTTAATTTGATTGGATAGAATTTTAAAATCATCAATTCCCTGCAGATCGACCCGTATTCGCCACGTACTACAAGTGTACGCCGTGCGCTTGCGGTTAATTTTATTTCTAAATTCGTTCGACGGTTTTCTAAACCGATAGAAATTCCATCGACGAACAAGTTTTTGGCGCCGCTGCCGGGGAGTTGTTTTGATTTTAATTTTCTATACTTCGGATTAGTTTTCATTGATTTTTGCGTGTTTTTATCTTGTGTGTTTGATTTAAAAAAAAAATTGCGTGTGTGTTTGTTGTTTTATTTTTTGTTTTCAATTTCGTGTGTGCTTGCTTTCTAGTTTTTCATTCGCATTGCATTTGCATATAAAAAAAAATTTATTACGCACAATTTTATTTGAAAAAGAAAAAAAAAGGTTTTTATTCCACTCCATTTTCATTTACATTTGCATTTTCCACTTACATCTTACAAACTAAAAAACAAAAAAAAAACACTGTTACATTGCTCTGTTTTCTGTTGCACTTCTTTGTTCTCTGATTTATGTTTCAGTGCACACTGTATCTGGAAACCAACTTCTCAAGCAACTGCTGCTCTGTGCATATTATCCCCTGAACCTCTCTGCACACTCACATACCACCACAAAACCATCAAACCACTCAACCACCACCTGACTTCTGCTTTGCTCTTCATATCACAGTGTCCAACCACTTACACTTCTGCTTTGCTTTCATCAAATCAACAACTGCCTTGCTGTTCAATTAAAGCACAACCATCAAACACCTATAGATCATCTTACTTCTCCTATCACATTATCACTGTCACAACAGCAGCTACATCACCCATCAACACTACATCACTCACCCACAACTGCTCTATCCACCAGAACTGCATCATACTCATCCACCACCAAAAGCACATTGCCAACAACAAACAGCTGCTGCCATCTCATCATCAATTGTCTTCATATATCACAACCACACCTCCCAACTGTCTTCATATCAATCCTTTTGACCATTTTCAAAAAAAAAACAGCACATTCACTTCACAAAAATAGTTAACCCCTGTACAAACATTCTGCCCACCCCCAAACTTGTCACTGTTCCACTACTCCATAGCCATCAATCACCATTCCATTGCCAATCACATACCACCAATTCGACAACTCCTGTCTTCAACCATAAACCCCCTGCAGCATCTATCCAACTTCAAGTCTTACTGCCTGCATTTCAATACTACCCAAATTCAACAACTCCACTGTTCATTTTCAATACTGCCTACATTTCGATCATCACGGTCACTACATCCTACAATATTACTTACCACTATCCACTGCGAACAATCACCTCCTCCTCCACCACTTCATTACTGTCAATTTCATCATTCTTCTTACCAAACAACTACACATCAATCAGTGCCAAACCACTTCAATTCACTCAACAAACATTCAAGCATCTTCACCTTATTACAGCTGCTTCTATTCATTGTCTCTCTTTCAAACCAACCACTGACCAAACTTATGGCACACCACTAGAAAATCACTTGATAACCTCTGCAGTGCCTCTTTTCTACCATCATCCCACGGTGCAACATCAAAATACACTTTACTTCACAACACAACCAACGTCGAACTCCTCTGCTCTGCCCAATTCAATCTCCCCTCTACAACCTTGCAACTGAAATCGCTACCAAAATCGAACACTGCAGCGAATTCGCCTACCACCGAATCACCTGACCTCAACCCCAAATCCAACTTGTGAACCCCTTCGAACTACCGAACCCAAATCGATCGCCACCATAACCCGAAACCCCCTCCACCTCAGCACATCACAAAAATTGGTTTGAAATTCAATTTGCAGCCCGTCGCCACTTACCAGCATCACCTAGAATCGCCTATTCGAACAACTCGTCAATCTCCAATCGTCACAAACACCACTCACCAATCGCCTGCAAATCACATTCCTCAAACCCAAAGTTATCGTGACTGCCTTGAATTTGATTTTCGATTTACTTCGTTGAGAATTGTGAATTGCGAATTGAGGATTGCGAATTGTGAATTGTGGGCTGACTGTGTTGAGAAATTTACTTCGTTGAGAATTGTGAATTGCGACTTTCACTAAGTAGAGTTATGGGATATAAATAATTCTTTTTAACTGTGTGATTTGTGATTTTATCTTACTGTTGTTCATAGTTTATATCTTAGTAGAGCAGTGGAATTGTACCCTGGTGTTGGGCTTTTCGGGTCTGAAGTGTTGGAAACATTTCTTTTGCCTGAGTTTAATTTGTTTTCTTTAATTTTTTTTAAAAAAAAGGGGAAAGGAAAAGGAACAATAAATCTAGATTGTTAGTTTTGTGTTGTGTAAATTTGTTTCATAAAAACAAAAAAATCAAAAACAATTTTTTTTAAGTAAAACAGTACTTTTAAGTTTCCTTTCCAAAACCAAAATAAAAAAAATTTCAAAAAAAAAAACCAAAGAGTCTCTTTCAAAAAAAATAACGGGGGTTGTTTTGAATTTGTTTTGTTTTTCATTTATTTTAGTTTCTTCTTCGATATAAAAAAACTGTATATATATCTTATTTTTATTTCAGGTTGCCAAAGCAGAATTGCAGAAGTACTTTCTAAAATAAATTGCTTGCGTGCTGAGCTTGCAAAAAAATGCTTGCTTATTTATAATTTTCTTTTTAATTGCCTTGCATTGTATATATCTCTTGTTTTTATTTTAGTTGCATTGTTGATTGCTTGCATTTGCATATATATATATATATATATTTAAAAAAAATCAAAAATTAAAAAAAATAAAAAAAATTACATTCGTAGTTGCATTGTTAATACACGTTTATTTTCTGCTTTGCATTTCATCCTAGATTTTGATTAATAATAACGATTAGACATCGATAACTTTTAATTGTATATTGACAAGTTGTCTTCTTTGAACAATTTAATTTCTTAGTGTCTAGGCTACGGCAGAGTAATAACCATTTATAAATATTAAGGTGATTCGTAAATATTATACTGGTTGTTCCTCTAAAGGTACTTAAACCTTCGGCTGCATTGCTACGGTGATTCATGGTGCACCGATAACTCCTGCCCGTTACCTGGCTGAGAAATATCTTGTTTATTTAAGACAATTTGTAATTATACAATTTTGGGTTAACTTAGGATAAATCATTTGTAATTAACTCTTGCATTCATTTAGTTGCATTAGTTCATGCGTATTTAAAAAAAAATTCAAAATCCAAAGATAAAAAAAAATTGTAAATAAAAATTAGAAAAAAAAACCAAAATCCAAAAAAAATTATAATTCCTTTTCAAAAACAAAGAAAAAATTTGAAAAATCAAAAACAAAACAAAACAAAAAAGTCAATTTTCCATTTTGAGAAATAAATTCTTTTTGTAAATATTTTTCCTTTATAAAAAAAACTAAAAACATTCTTGAAAATGTCCGAGTTTCCCCAATCACTTGAATTTTACAATAGTTGTGAAAATCAATATAATCCATATGATTTCACTCCACATTTGTATGGATATTTTAACGACAACTATTCTTTAAACAATTCGAATTTTGAACAACAAAATTTTCAAAATGATGACCAACCCTCCACTCTTGAAAATTGCATTTCATCTTTACTTGAATTCTCTACACAACAAAATCAAGAGATAAATGATTTGTGTAATTCTTATTTGTGTAATAACTCGAGTCAAGGATTTCAAAATTTGAATTCAATTCAAAATTCAAACGATTTCGAGTATAACCCATGCGGATTCAATTTCGAACTCCAAAATGAATTTCAAACTCAAAATGAAAATGGAAATAACTTTTCAAATGAATTTGGCAGTGGGAATAATCTTAACAACGTTACGATTGAAAATCTTTGTTCTCAACAATTTCAAAGTGAAAATCCTCATGTTAATAATTATAAATTGGATTTTGTTGAGCAAATGAACGAAATTTACGATGATCACACGGATTCGTTGTTTGAAACATATATGAAACAACGTGAAAAACAAAATCAAATTCCAACGTGTGACGAGTCAAACAATAATCCATCTTTTACCCAAATCGATGATTTTCAAATAACAACTTTTGAAATCGAAAATGAAAATCTTAACGAAGTTGTTGAAAATTTGGTAATTGACTTGGATTTCAATTCTTTTGAGGGTGTGGAACTAAATTTAAAATTTGATCTTCCTTTTCTCGATTCCAAAAATTTAAATACAACAACTTTGGATTTTGAACTTAATATATACGATGAAGTTGTTGATAATCCAAATAAGGAAGACGAATTCAATGAACACAATTTCTTTGGACTTTTCGAAAACGAGTTGTCGAATTCTGAAGGGGAAGATTTACATCACCATTTTGATTTTGAAATCGATAATTTTGAAGAAGTTTTTTGTGATATGTTTGAACTTCAACTTGGTGATAATAAATTTGAATTTCAATCAATTATTCTATCAACCCCGAAAATCATCGAAAATAAAACAAGTCGTACGGTTTTCAATAAAACGACATTCGTTTTTCCAAATCAACATTCAACTTTGAAATCTTTTACGATTTGGTTTTTCGAGCTTAAGCTGTGTCTCGTATACTTGACGAGACAAATGAATCGGTCTTTGGAAGACCGTTTCATTTACTTTTTGACGATATACTTTCTGATCTCGTGTAAATACCATTCATTTTCATATAAATAAAGGCCATTTTAATTTTTATTTTCTTTTTCTCCTTCCACTTGGGTTGACTGTGGGGACACAGTCAAAATCAAGTGTGGGGGGAGACTCATCTTCATTTTTAATTTTTCATGATTTATTTTTTGCTTTTTCTTTGAAAAACTCAAAAACAAAAAAAAATTAATTAAAAAAAAAATCCCAAAAACAATTTTTTTAAGCATTTTGATTTATTTTTAAAGAAACACTATAGGATAAATATATGGGTTTGGTTTATTAAATTGAAATTTTTGAAAATTTATTTGTCTTAACAAAAATAAAAATGAAGTTTGATTACAAATAATAATGGTTTAACTAGTATATAAGGAGATTCATACGTGATAATTATGAAATATATCCTAATTGAAAATCTTTGTTTTAAAAAGTGGTTGATTTAAAGTAAAGGATATAACATTTTTTTTGTCTTCTAAGTTAAATAGTGCTAAGATAATTTTGTGAAACTCTCTCTTTAAAAAAAACATATAAAAAAACAAAACATTTGTATATATGTAAATATTTTCTATTACCACCTACGGTCGACAGGTGTTCACACTTGTGTGTTCACTCGCCTGCTCTGTACCTTTCTCACGTAAGCCCGAAAGGCAGTGCACGATCGGTATATCTGGCCTCAGTTTATCTGAGCTAGGTGTATATATATATAAATTCTTTTTAATAACGCCTACAGTCAATAGGTGTTCACACTCGTGTGTTCACTCGCCATGCTCTGTATTCCCCTCACATTAGTCCGCAAGGTAGTGCATGGGTAATATATCTGGCCTCAGTTTATCTGAGTTAGGCATATGTAAATATTGTAAATATCAATAAAATTTTCAATAAATAGAGAGAGTAAGCAAATGAAATCCAAGCACTATTTTAACTTATTTGATTTAATTTGTTATTGAAATGAAATGAAATACCACTTTAATAAACTTTGATAATCAACTAAGGACCTATTTCATGGTTACACTTTGTTATCAACTGAAACAACTAGTTAAACTATTGTCTATTTGTTATGATAACTTGATTTTTGTTGGAAATTTTGACAAGTAAATGACTTAAAGTTTCAAGATAATAACCAAACCTATATTTAACTTATTTGTGTTAATTTAAAAATAAATCCTTCATTCGTAAATATTTTCAAAAACTTGCATTCATCTCTTTGTAAATAAATCTTGCATTGTGTAAATATTTTCATCCTGCATTTGGATTTTGTGGGTAGTATCCGCTGAAAACCCTCACGAGACAACACTCGTCCTACAGGGGACACCTAGAGGTTTAACGGCTTGTTGCATACGCTCAATGCAATCGTGCTCCCTACGAAAATGGATTTATCTTACTTTTCCTTTATTCGAGGACGAATTAAAAGATAAGTGTGGGGGTATTTGATGTGCACGTAAATGTGCATATTTTTACCACCATATTTATTCTATTTAATTTAAATAAATGATCATATTGGGTATTTTAACTTGTTTTAACCAAAATCCATATTAATTCCAAATTGTCACATATTCATCTTCATCCAAGGGCAAAATAGACATTTTTGTGCATAAATTAGCTTGAGAAAATTTAATTGGAAATTTCTATATTATTTTGTAGGAATTTAAACTCAATTACAAGTGGTTTCTTGAAGGAATATGCATGCACAAAGAAGATATAAAAGAATGAAGATGGAAATAATTCAAAGTGAAGAACATGGAGGACCCCACCTACCCACCTACCTTAATGTACACATTAGAGGCTAATGCACATGCTTATGGAATGAATGGCTTCATGTACACTTAAATGATGATTAATGGATGCTAATGGTTACTTGGCCACCACACTTCCTAAGGGGTAGTTTGGGCATTCCCCAAATTATGGATTAGGGTTTCATGCTTGTATAAATAACCCATTATGTTCATATAACTCTCTCCTCCTCTTTTAGTCTCTCTTAGTTAGTTTTAGATCAAATAAAAGAAAGCTCTCTTCTCTTTTCCATGGCTACTTAGCCATTTTTATTTTCATGTAACTTCCATTTTTTTATGCAATGTTAATTAGTGCTCTCTTCTTTTACATGCTTCTTTTGTTTATTTACTTTCATGTTTTTGTATAGATCTCTCTTATTTCATGCAAGTAGATTAGTTTTTCCTTTCTTTTTTCTCTCTTTTTCCTCTTGTTTGTTTAATGTTGCTTTCTACATTTGTTGATTTGATAACAAAAATGAGAGGCTAATCCCTTAAATTTAGGGGTAATGAAGCTCTCTTGAATCATGTAGATGCAACATAATTTCTTTTATGTCTCTTTTGTGCTTAATGGAAAATAGATGTTTGTATGGTTTTGTGTTTAATATTGAGTTTGATAGCTTATATTGTTCAAAACAAATAGGCTATGCTTAGTCATATGAATCATTAATTACCTCTTCATCTACATATGATCATGGTAATGGAAGTGGATTTAGAATCAAAATTTGATGGTTTATGTTTCTAATTCAATAGTTAATAAACCATGCTTAAAATAGATTCTACTTTTAATTTCATATCATTTTCATTGAAGTTAGTAAGTGAGTTTAGAGGGTGCATTAAAGTTTGATGGTTTAAGTGTGTTAATTAATAACACAATTAGGCCATGCTTATGATAAATGCATCAACTAAACTAACAAATGATCAAAAAGAGATCATAATTTCATTATGTTGATTTATGTGATCATGAGAGGGGATTTACCTCTAAATTGCTCTTTAATCTCATCTTTTTATTCTACTTAGTTTTAGTTTGTTTTTACTTTCTTTTAGTTAGTTAACAATCACTCGACTTTGGATTAATTTGATTGAATAGAATTTTAAAATCATCAATTCCCTGCGGATCGACCCGTATTCGCCACGTACTACAAGTGTACGCCGTGCGCTTGCGGTTAATTTTATTTCTAAATTCGTTCGACGGTTTTCTAAACCGATAGAAATTCCGTCGACGAACAAAGACCTTCGATCAGACTTATATGAATTCACAACTCAAAATAAACCCAAAACTCCATTAGTAATCTTGGTCCTTGCTTCTCTATTAGAAAGAACAATAGCAAGAAATGAAAGGCGACCAGACAATGAATTCCGATTGAAGAAAGAAAGTGGCAATGCGAGGAGCCGGGCATTTGGTAGTTGCATAGTTTTAGATATGACAATGCAAGCTTTCCTTGAAAGGATATTTCGATATGCTCACGTTGCTCCTCCTGTGTATGTAGTTGCTTATGTATACATGGATAGGTTGTGTCAACTCAACTCTGGCTTTTGTATCAATTTGAGAAATGTGCATCGTCTCCTTATCACTACTGTCATGGTTGCTTCCAAGTTCGTCGAGGATTTGTAAGTAGTATACCTATAGCACATATTCATATTACTCCACTGTAATATATAGATCATATATAATTTTAAGTACAATGGATTTTTGCAGAAATTACAGGAACTCGTACTTTGTGAGAGTAGGGGGATTGACAGTGAAGGAGTTAAATAACTTGGAAGTGAATTTACTGTTTATGATGGGGTTCAAAATGCACGTAAAGGTGAGTGTTTTTGAGAGTTACTGTAATCATTTGGAAAGGCAAGTGAGTATTGGTGGAGGATATCATATTGAGAGGAGTCTGAAGTAGACGATGTGTGGATGCTGCAGTTATATGCAATGTGAATGTGAGTGTTGTGAATGGAAATGTTGTTCGAGGAGATGAAGTTGATGAGAATGATGTAAAGTGGCAGGTATGTGGATGTTTGGTGAGGTTGAGTGACGGTCGTTGTTTGATGGTGGATATGACTATGATATGTTTGTTTGCGGTAGGAAGAAGTTGAGGGTGGATCAGTGATTGATGGAAGTTAGTTGATAAAGCAATGTTCGGGGTTGTGGTCAGAGGATGGTGTCAACAGTTTTACAATGGTTGACAGTTTTATGTGTTGTATATGCACAGGGCTACACAGTTGTATATGAGGATTATTGCAGTAGGATGAATTAGAAGTGGATATATAGTGTTGATATGTATTGTTGATTGGTGAGAAGAGAGAAGTGGAGCAGGCAGTAGGATGAATTAGAAGTTAGCAGCAGGATATAGGAGATGGTAGTTGGTCGAACATAGCTAGAGTGTACTGCAATTTTGTATGCACAATGAAGTGGTGGTTGTATGATGGCTAGATGTTATTGTGGTGACTGAAGTTGTGAGCAAGGAGTGGTAAGGCAGGGAAGTTGATGGTAGTTTGAATGATACGAAGTCAGAGGGGTATGTGGTGGTTAATGAAGTGGAAGTGGTCAGAGATGTTTGTGCACTGCGTGTCAGGGGGTGGTAGGATCTGCAAGAGGATGATGTATGTGCAGGGACGAATGTATGTTGATAGCAAGTAGGTGGCAGTAGTGTTAATAATAAATGTGGGCGACATGGCTATGTGATGACAGAGGCAGGTTGCGTGTTTGGTGAAGGAAGTAAGGTTGCTGGTGGTTATGTTTGTGGATGATCAATGATGAATAAAGAATGACTGGTGGTAGACTTGAGCAGTGAAAAATGAACAGAGGTAATTAGCAAGTTACAATTGAAAATCATTTTGGGCAATGTTTATTAATTTTTAAATTCTATTTATATAGCTATTAGTTTTTAATATGCATGGTTTTGGTCACAACTGTATTTTTGTAGACGGGTCTGGAAGTCAATTCTAATGCAGTTGCTAAAGTCATTATGGAAGAGTCGCTGATCATTTTGAAGGTGTCAAGTCTTTGGTCGAGGTGGTCGAGGTGCTTCAGGTACATGATCATAAGAGGCTTCTTCTTAGCTAAAATGCTTTAGTAATAAGCGGTTCACATATATATATACATGAATCCTGTAAAAACAGGTGATTCATATGCAGTTTCAGCAACACCTCCAAAAATATTCTGATCGCCAATACAATATATATATAGTGCAAGACATTGACAGGTGGAGTGTAAATGATTGACTGATTTAGTTCATTTTTATGTACCATATTAGGGTATAGATGTAGATGTATATATATAAACTTTATTTGGTTCTTGTTGTGTTCTGAAGTAGTGGATAAAACTTAGATTTCAGATTGTATTGATTACAACTTTACCCAGAATCCTAGCAAGCCAGTGCCACTGTCCTTAGTGTGCTTCTTTAAAGCATGATTGATCACAATAACAGGTTCATTAGGGGTTATGCTAGTTTCAGTAACTTAGTCTTTGGCGATGCATCTTTTGTACTTATACATACTTGTATATATTGACTAACATAT
This sequence comes from Allium fistulosum, assembly GCA_030737815.1. Lineage (NCBI taxonomy): Eukaryota > Viridiplantae > Streptophyta > Magnoliopsida > Asparagales > Amaryllidaceae > Allium > Allium fistulosum. Next base: position 73,836,230 of record CM060908.1, on the reverse strand, counting down.
GTATGTTTGTGTTTCTTCTTCACAGGTGTTGTATGATGCTTTTGAGGTTGATACATGATGTCGCACTCTTTCTCCTTTAAATCGGTCATGCTTATCGACGGTCATTAAAATATTTTTAGTATGTATCGTTTTGGTATGCTATACTCAATTTGTGTACTTATGTTTAATTTTTATCATAAATATTTATGTTTAATTCTTCATGTATGAAATATTATGGATATATATATATTTTGTGATTTGGCTTATGACTCAATTTATGTACTTATGTTAATGTGATGAATGTGATTTTTTGAGTTATAATATATAAGTAGAATTGAAAATTGTAAGCTTTGAATGTTATGGCAGCAAAAAATGTGCAATAGAATTTTTTTATAGCGTTCTAACTATGCAATAAAAAGAAAAATTGTTCAGCTTTGTTATACTATAGCATCATGTTAGTGCTATACAAAATATTTTGCAAAGAGTAAATAGTTTTCATAGCAATAAGACGGTGCTATAATAGATAGTAATGAATTTTCTATAGCATTTCAATGTGTCATAAAAGGTTGACACGATGATTCCATAGCACGTTCAAATGCTATAATAATATAGCATGTCGACATATTTATAGCAACTAAAATGCGTCATAAAAAGTTCTATAGCACATTTCATAATGCTATAGAAAAGCAGTTGCACCAATATGGCCTATTTTAGATGGCAAGAAAAATACGTTTTCCATTGCTAGTATGACACGCTATAGTATCTACCAGACTTTTTATAACATGTTGATCTATGGCGATTATAGAATCGCTAAAGAAAGTTTTTATAGCGGTTTTTACACGCTATAAAAAGTCCTTTTTGTTGTAGTGATACCATCATCAACTGTTTCTCATCATTTTTTAATCAAGTACTTCATATGTAGTTTCGTTTTTTTATTACAAGATATGAATTTGTTTTGATTTGTATATTTTTGGTTTTTGGAAAAAAAATCAGTATTATTTCTATGTTGTCCCACAGTTTAAGTGCATTAAAACAGTAGTTTTGTATTCTCAATTTTTTATTACTTGGTATTAGAAATTATGAAGACTTTTCTGCATTTAAAAAATTGTTTTCAGTATATTTTTCTAATTAAGATATAAGTGTATCAATGTAATTTGGATATAATTTAAGCACCGTTGGTTGTATGGATATTTAATGGCATTTTTGTTAGTCTATTTATTTTTTAATTGATAAATAAATGAAATCAGTTTTATTTGTAAGCTGTCTCACATTTTAAGTGCTTTTATACAGCAGTTTTATTTTTATTTTTATACCTACACCCAAATTTCATGAATGGTAATTAAAACAAGTGGATTAATATTTAAATTTCAGCAGTTTAATTGTGCTTTATTTAACGCAATAATTGCAACTTTATAATAAATAATATCCTGCTTATAATGAATGGTGGTAATCTATCTACATATTTTAATTGCAAGCAGGAAGCTTTAATTTAAGTTTTATTATTTATTTTCATGATTCAACGAATCCATCTTACTCTGTCAACAAATTAAAATTTGACTCAAGATTGCATCATCGTTTTTTTATTACTTCCATTTCCCTTTTTGATATTTGGATATGCTTCATCTATACCACAACTTTGTTTTTGTCCCTTCCATTTTTGTTGCTGATGTTTCCATTTGATTCGTTTTGAATCATTTATATACATTATATAAATGCATTTATTTTTAAATAAATAGAATCAAACATATACAACGATCAAAGATACTCATTTAAAACTGCAAACTGGTGATATCTGTTTACTTGGGTGCTATCTTGCAAGAATATCAATACTTCCATCCGTGAACTATTCGAAAAATCCCTTTCCTTTTTAGGTAAAAACCTGTTTTAATTTTGTATTCGCATTTTGCACCTGTGCAAAATTATTTCTACATAGGCATCACTTTTGAATAGTTTGTAAATGTCATTACATGTTTACTTGATATTGCATTAAACCACACTATTCAGGCATAACTGAACATTACTTCTTTTTTTGTTTACATATTACAGGGTGGAGAAAATGCATGCAGAGGTGGGGCCACATTTTATACAACTCTTCTACGGAAAGCTCCGCGAAGGTTGGTGTATGACATTGGCGAATTCAATGTAGCAGGCGCGGGTAACAAATATCTCATAGTACACTAATCCACCAAAATTGAATTCAATGCTTTGACGACCTTCACGGAAGTTGAAAATCCTGATCACGACATACCGATGCATAAGCTCTCCTACACTGACTACCCAACAATAATTAAAAGAACTAACGCAATCAAGTTTCAAACAGGTTTGAACACTTCCATATTTTTTTAATAATATTATGAATCATTATTAGCAATTCATTTTTATTAATTTTACCTCATCAACGTCAAATGTTATCAGAATCATGCATCGTGTTGGTGAGGTCGTTAATCAGTCAACTAGCAATGACTCTGTCACACCTAAGCGCGACCTTATCTTATACCTACACTGGTACTTTTTCACATAGCGTTTTCTACATACAATTTGCCACTGTAACTGAATTAATAATCTGCTCATGACTATACTAACTTTTGAACCGTGTGAAGCGGTACACGAATTTCGGCTACTATGTGAGGAAGCAAAACCTCCTTGCTCGATCAATCAGCACTGGATGAGAACAATAAGACTGTAATCCTTGCATCAATGACTATTAAAACCCAGCTTGGTAAATTCTCCAACAATATGCCAATTACTACAGTTAATTCACATTATAATGATCTCGCTTTGATTATTTCTGCACTGTGTTACAGGTAACTAAACCGTTGGGTCAACGACAGCAACTTGTGTATACAATAAACTTAATATTAATGAGGGTACCGAGCTGCTGAAGAGGTGAGTTTTATCCACTCGACCCTTTTACAATCAAGATTTGGACAACCAATTTGACATGGTATTTACTATTACTATTACCTGGCTTCTGAAAGAGGAAACTTCCAACACTCAGCGATCAGGAGAACCGACCGGAAAAACGCGCTGATATAATCAATGGTAAAAGCCTATCAAAAATAATCGGTTCGGATCTGCCAATTGAGTCTGAGGTAACCGCATAACTATCGTTTGAAATTATTTGATAAACTGCTGGATGTTTTCCCCTTTAATATTGATGTTTTAAAACTTCTAGGTATCTCCTTCTTATTCTTTTATAGAGAATAAAACTGTCACGACCCGACTTTCTAAGCCCAGAAAGACGTATCATGAATTAAGAAAGAAAAGGATAGAAGAAGAAAAGATAAGAAAGAAAGAACAACAACATATAAGAATCTCACAGCGGAACGAATGAAATATAATATATCACATAAGATATTACATATTATCATATACATCAGAGTTACACAACTTATACGTCTCATATTAGACAGTTATAAACATCTGTCTATCATACATCTCAAGTACATCAATACAATACAGACACAACACTAACACAGCGGAACCATAATATATCTACACGCTGAAGCCACCTGCTCCAAATCTCCTCCAGATTTCGTCAAAGCTAACCTGAATCCCTCGACTACTCAATACAATATTGAGTACCCAGGAGTTTAATAAAACAGAAAATAAACACTTGGGTCAGACATGGGTCTGGTGTGAGTAAACGGGTTAAAAATTGTTTAACTTTGAAAACCTTTGAAAAGAAAGGTATCACGTAAGACTTCCCACACATAAACATGGAAAAGTTTTTACCTTACGATAACCAAAACATTTGATAGGAAATTCAGTTATATTATAATAGGGTCTAGTGTTTTCAAATAAATATGAAATAGCTGAAATTGTTACATTATTAAATTCCAGCATACTAGCCACAAAGTGGGTTATACAATCAAAACCGTAAGGGCACGTAGGAAGAATGGGTTTCCATCAATGGCAGGGCTACTGGGTACCGCCCGTCACAGTACAGGGCCTAGATCACCGTACTGAGGATTACTCCCAATCCCCTGCAACAAAAGGCCGGAACCATCTAAGGATAATTCCGAACAAGACAACCCCGTAGTTGGCGCGACCAACCACACACTAAGCCGAATAAAAAAGGAACTTCTAGACAGGGGAAAATCTCGTCTTACTTGGGCGCTACCCACTTAATCTTGCTGCACCTCCCCTGTTTTAGCCATTCCCGGTTGATGAGGCTTGAGGCTATGATTACCTTTATAGAACACATCTATCTTAGAATGCTCATCGCCCTCCTAACGATGTTTTGAAAGCATTCAATCCATACAAGTTCGTTCCGGGTTCGAACGAAACCGAAGGCATTATCTCGTTACACTCGTTTTGGAATCACCCTCAGAGTTAACGACAATAACCCTTGCACTCTAAATCACCATCTCGAACCTATAAGTGCTATCTCCGTCAACTCATTACGAAATCACCCATAGAGTTATACTGATAAAGAATAGTTCTTACACCTCGAGTCTTCACTTCAATTGAGATTCATGACCTATCGTTAATTTGGATCGATGTGGTTTTCGGATATCCAAATCTGGAAATCTGATCCCGGTCTCATCGAAATCCAAAACGTATCTTTTAAGGCCAAGTTGTTTAAAGGTTTAAACATTTAAACTTATATTCAGGATGATATAAACAGATAGATAAATCACATTATCACAATAGATAATTCCTATCAAACATTCATCTCACCAAGCAGCATGTCATATAGATATCATATCCAAATCATCCAATATCAACCAATCACCCAATATCAATCATCCAAATCATTCAAAAGCAGAATTGATTAACTCCTAAATCAATTTAATTAACCTTTAATTAAATTAATTACTATCCTTTAATTACTTGGATTACCTTAATCCTGCTTACTATCATTAATTAATTACAAATTAATTAATCATCTCTTAATGATCTTCCTTAATTAATCTTTCTTGATTAATTATACTTTAATTACATTCAAGTAATTATCCTTAACCATATACAGTAATTTACCTTTAATTACTATCATTAAATTACAATAATTAATGATCCTTCATTTGCTTCCATTAATTAATTAACTATAATTATTTGCATTAATCCTCAATTAATTATAATTAATTAATCATACTTTAATTAATCATTTTTATTTATCAACCTTGATTAATTTTATTAATTATATTAATTAATAATCCTCTAATTACTTCATTAATTAATTACCTTTTAGTTAATTAAATAATTAATCTTTAATTACATTCATTAATTAGTCTTAATTAATCATAAACAGTAATTAACAATTTGTAATTACTTATCTTAATTAATTATATTAATCCTTAATTAATTAATTACTCATTTAATTAATTACCTTAGCAAATAATTAATCACATTATTAATTAACCTTAACTCTCTAATAAATTAATTACTCTTTAATTAATTAATTAACTCTTTAATTAATTTTATTAATTAAACCTTTAATTAATAACATTAAGTGATTAACCCTTAACCACTTCCATTTAATTTACTTCCATTAGTAATTATCCACTAATTACTTCCATAAGTAATTCTTCTTAATTTAATTACATTTAGTAATTATTTATTAATTACTTCACTAATTAATCATAATCTTTAATTAATTAGACTTATTAATTAACCTAAAATTAATTACATTATTAATTAATCAATAAATCATCACTTAATCTTTAATTAATTTATTTCTTATTTACCTTCATTTCCACTAATTACTTCATTAGTAATTATCCTTAATTACAATAAGTAATTAACTTTTAATTTATTTTATTGATTAATTATCCATAATTAATCTCAACATAACTAATTAAGAATAAACTTGTATTTATATTAAATACTTACTCAACTCATTTACTTTATTAAAACAAATTTAGAAATCAATTTTGAAATATAATTTATTTTAAACAAAATAGCTTAAACATTTAATTTTAATATACTTAAAATCTTTGAAAACCATTTCAAACATGTTTAATCAAATTAAACAATTATTTATTTAAAACTTGTTTTGAATACTTAAAAACTTGTCCATGCTTTAAATTTTAAATCTAAGATATGATTTGCTATAAAATTTCAAAACCAGGTTACTTAAATAAAACAACCCGAGCCCACTTCATTTCTTCCCCGAGTCACTCGTGAGGAAACTCACGTACATCTCTGCTTCGAGTCGACTAGCAAACATCACGAGACTGCACTGTGACGACCCGACTTTTTCTCCACAAAAAGTCGTATCATCATGAAGAAAGAAAGGGATAGAAGAAGAAAGAAGAGAAAGAAAGAACAACAACACATCAGAAATCTCACAGCGGAACGAGAAATATATTATATCACATAAGATATTACATAGTATCATATACATCAGAGTACACAACTTATACATCACAATATAGTCAGTTATAAACTTCTGTCTATTATACAACACAACTATATCAATACAATACATCATACACAGCGGAAACTCTATATATCTACACGCTGAAGCCTCCTGCTCCACAGCTCCTCCAGTATTCGTCAAGACTAACCTGAATCCCTCGACTACTCAATACAATATTGAGTACCCAAGAGTTTAATAAAACAGAAAATAAACACTTGGGTCAGACATGGGTCTGGTGTGAGTAAACGGGTTAAAGTTGTTTAACTTTGAATAACCTTTGAAAGAAAAGGTATCTCGTAAGACTTCCCGCACATAAACACGGAAAAGTTTTTACCTTACGATAACCAAAACATTTGATAGGAAATCTGATTATATTATAATAGGTCTAGGGTTTTCAATATAAATAATAAATAGCTGAAATTGTTACATTATTAAATTCCAGCATACTAGCCACAAAGTGGGTTATACAATCAAAACCGTAGGGTCTCGTAGGAAGAATGGATTTCCATCAATGGCAGGGCTACTGGGGTACCGCCCATCACAGTACGTGGCCTAGATCACCGTACCGAGGAGTACGCCCGCTCCCCTGCAACACAAAGCCGGAACCATCCCTTACTGGATAATTCCGAACAAGACAACCCCAGTAGTTGTCGCGAATCAACTACCCACTAAGCCGAAATAAAAGAAGGGACCTCTAGACAGGGATATATCTTGCTCTCAGTGGGCGCTACCCACGAAGCTTTGCTGCACCTCCCCTGTTTTAGCCATTCCCGGTTGATGAGGCTTGAGGCTATGATTACCTTTATAGAACACATCTATCTTAGAATGCTCATCGCCCTCCTGACGATGTTTTGAAAGCATTCAATCCATACAAGTTCGTTCCGGGTTCGAACGAAACCGAAGGCATTATCTCGTTACACTCGTTTTGGAATCACCCTCAGAGTTAACGACAATAACCCTTGCACTCTAAATCACCATCTCGAACCTATAAGTGCTATCTCCGTCAACTCATTACGAAATCACCCATAGAGTTATACTGATAAAGAATAGTTCTTACACCTCGAGTCTTCACTTCAATTGAGATTCATGACCTATCGTTAATTTGGATCGATGTGGTTTTCGGATATCCAAATCTGGAAATCTGATCCCGGTCTCATCGAAATCCAAAACGTATCTTTTAAGGCCAAGTTGTTTAAAGGTTTAAACATTTAAACTTATATTCAGGATGATATAAACAGATAGATAAATCACATTATCACAATAGATAATTCCTATCAAACATTCATCTCACCAAGCAGCATGTCATATAGATATCATATCCAAATCATCCAATATCAACCAATCACCCAATATCAATCATCCAAATCATTCAAAAGCAGAATTGATTAACTCCTAAATCAATTTAATTAACCTTTAATTAAATTAATTACTATCCTTTAATTACTTGGATTACCTTAATCCTGCTTACTATCATTAATTAATTACAAATTAATTAATCATCTCTTAATGATCTTCCTTAATTAATCTTTCTTGATTAATTATACTTTAATTACATTCAAGTAATTATCCTTAACCATATACAGTAATTTACCTTTAATTACTATCATTAAATTACAATAATTAATGATCCTTCATTTGCTTCCATTAATTAATTAACTATAATTATTTGCATTAATCCTCAATTAATTATAATTAATTAATCATACTTTAATTAATCATTTTTATTTATCAACCTTGATTAATTTTATTAATTATATTAATTAATAATCCTCTAATTACTTCATTAATTAATTACCTTTTAGTTAATTAAATAATTAATCTTTAATTACATTCATTAATTAGTCTTAATTAATCATAAACAGTAATTAACAATTTGTAATTACTTATCTTAATTAATTATATTAATCCTTAATTAATTAATTACTCATTTAATTAATTACCTTAGCAAATAATTAATCACATTATTAATTAACCTTAACTCTCTAATAAATTAATTACTCTTTAATTAATTAATTAACTCTTTAATTAATTTTATTAATTAAACCTTTAATTAATAACATTAAGTGATTAACCCTTAACCACTTCCATTTAATTTACTTCCATTAGTAATTATCCACTAATTACTTCCATAAGTAATTCTTCTTAATTTAATTACATTTAGTAATTATTTATTAATTACTTCACTAATTAATCATAATCTTTAATTAATTAGACTTATTAATTAACCTAAAATTAATTACATTATTAATTAATCAATAAATCATCACTTAATCTTTAATTAATTTATTTCTTATTTACCTTCATTTCCACTAATTACTTCATTAGTAATTATCCTTAATTACAATAAGTAATTAACTTTTAATTTATTTTATTGATTAATTATCCATAATTAATCTCAACATAACTAATTAAGAATAAACTTGTATTTATATTAAATACTTACTCAACTCATTTACTTTATTAAAACAAATTTAGAAATCAATTTTGAAATATAATTTATTTTAAACAAAATAGCTTAAACATTTAATTTTAATATACTTAAAATCTTTGAAAACCATTTCAAACATGTTTAATCAAATTAAACAATTATTTATTTAAAACTTGTTTTGAATACTTAAAAACTTGTCCATGCTTTAAATTTTAAATCTAAGATATGATTTGCTATAAAATTTCAAAACCAGGTTACTTAAATAAAACAACCCGAGCCCACTTCATTTCTTCCCCGAGTCACTCGTGAGGAAACTCACGTACATCTCTGCTTCGAGTCGACTAGCAAACATCACGAGACTGCACTGTGACGACCCGACTTTTTCTCCACAAAAAGTCGTATCATCATGAAGAAAGAAAGGGATAGAAGAAGAAAGAAGAGAAAGAAAGAACAACAACACATCAGAAATCTCACAGCGGAACGAGAAATATATTATATCACATAAGATATTAGATAGTATCATATACATCAGAGTACACAACTTATACATCACAATATAGTCAGTTATAAACTTCTGTCTATTATACAACACAACTATATCAATACAATACATCATACACAGCGGAAACTCTATATATCTACACGCTGAAGCCTCCTGCTCCACAGCTCCTCCAGTATTCGTCAAGACTAACCTGAATCCCTCGACTACTCAATACAATATTGAGTACCCAAGAGTTTAATAAAACAGAAAATAAACACTTGGGTCAGACATGGGTCTGGTGTGAGTAAACGGGTTAAAGTTGTTTAACTTTGAATAACCTTTGAAAGAAAAGGTATCTCGTAAGACTTCCCGCACATAAACACGGAAAAGTTTTTACCTTACGATAACCAAAACATTTGATAGGAAATCTGATTATATTATAATAGGTCTAGGGTTTTCAATATAAATAATAAATAGCTGAAATTGTTACATTATTAAATTCCAGCATACTAGCCACAAAGTGGGTTATACAATCAAAACCGTAGGGTCTCGTAGGAAGAATGGATTTCCATCAATGGCAGGGCTACTGGGGTACCGCCCATCACAGTACGTGGCCTAGATCACCGTACCGAGGAGTACGCCCGCTCCCCTGCAACACAAAGCCGGAACCATCCCTTACTGGATAATTCCGAACAAGACAACCCCAGTAGTTGTCGCGAATCAACTACCCACTAAGCCGAAATAAAAGAAGGGACCTCTAGACAGGGATATATCTTGCTCTCAGTGGGCGCTACCCACGAAGCTTTGCTGCACCTCCCCTGTTTTAGCCATTCCCGGTTGATGAGGCTTGAGGCTACGATTACCTTTTAATAGAACACATCTATCTTAGAATGCTCATCGCCCTCCTGACGATGTTCTGAAAGCATTCAATCCATACAAGTTCGTTCCGGGTTCGAACGAAACCGAAGGCACTATCTCGTTACACTCGTTTTGGAATCACCCTCAGAGTTAACGACCATAGCCCTTGCACTCTGAATCTTCATCTCGAACCTATAAGTACCATCTCCGTCCAACTCATTACGGAATCACCCACAGAGTTATACTGACAAAGAATAGTTCTTACACCTCGAGTCTTCACTTGCTCCTCTTGGATTAACGACCTAACGTTTAATTTGGATCGATGTGGTATTCGGGTCTCCAGACCTGGAATACCGGTATACGGAAACCCGATCCCGGTCTCATCGAAATCCAAAACGTATCTTTTAAGGCCAAGTTATTCTTAAGGGTTTAAACAGTTAACTTATATTCAGAATGATATAAACAGATAGATGAATCACATTATCACAATAGATAATTCATATCAAACATTCATCTCACAAAGCAGCATATCACATATATCAGAGATATCCAAATCACCCAATATCCAATATCAATCAATCATCCATAAGCAGGTTTGATTATCTCCAAATCAATTCAATCAATCTTTAATTAAATTAATTACTATCCTTTAATCACTTGGATTATCTTAATCCTACTTACTAACTTTAATTAATTACAAATTAATTAATTAATCATCTCTTAATGATCTTCCTTAATTGATCTTCCCTGATTAATTATCTTTAATTACATTCAAGTAATTAGCCTTTAATTAATTTCACCAATTAATTATCCTTAACCATTTCAGTAATTAACCTTTAATTACTATCATTAATTACAATAATTAATGATCCTTCATTAATTAATTAACTATAATTAATTGCATTAATCCTTAATTTATTTCAATTAATTAATCATACTTAAATTAATTACTTTTATTAATCAACCTTAACTAATTTATTAATTAAATAATCTTTATTAATTGATTAACTCTTTAATTAAATTAAATAATTAATTTATATTTAACCATCTCATTAATCATAAACAGTAATTAACAATTTGTAATTACCTATCTTAATTAATTAACCTCTTAATTAATTATATTAATCCTTGATTAATTAATTTAATTAATTAATCTTTAATTACTTCATTAAGTAATTATTTATCAATTATATTAGTTATAAATCATTTATTAATTACTTTATTAATTAATTACATTTTAATTAATTACACATAGTAATTTATCTTAACTAAATCTCATTTATTAATTAATTAATCACATTAATTACTTAACTGAAATTAATTAAGTAATTAACCTTTAATTACTTACATAAGTAATTATCTTCTAATTACTTCCATTAATAAATCTTAATTATCCCCTTAATTATTACTTAACCAATAATTAATTCCATCATTAAATAATTCTTAAGTTCTTTAATTAATTAATCAATCCAAAATTAATTAATTTCAAAACAATTAAATTAATTACTTCATAATTAATTAACTTTAAAACAATTATATTAATTAATTCCTTAATCAAATGAATATCCATTAATCATTCAACTAATTACTCTTATGAGTAATTACCATTTAATTACTTCCATAAGTAATTATATTCAATAATTAACTAATAATTTCTTTATTAAGTAATCATACTTAATTAAATCATAATTAAGTGATTATTTAAAATTAAATAAATAATTAACTAATTATTTAAAATAAATTAAACAATTAATTAATTTACAATTTATATTTAAAAATCCTTAATAAATTAAGAAACATTATTCTTAATTAAACTTTAACTTATTAACAAATTATATTAAATAAGTATTCTCAAGTTAATAACAAAGATAAATTAACCTTATTTATCTTCATAATTAAATTATTTGAATTAAATCAAATTTTAAATAACTTAACAACAAATTATTCTATTGGGTTTCCAAAATTAATAACCATAACCTTATTTGAAAATAAAACATTTAGAAATCAATTTTAATATTTAAGACACCCTAAACATTTAATTTAAACTTAAATATTTTCAATATAAATTTGAAAACTTAGTCTTTAAATTATTACTTAAAATTTTAACCTAAACTTTGATTTAATATCTTAAAAACAGTCTTTTAAATTGAACTTCAAATTTAATTAGATAATTGTTTTCAAAAACAATCATCTTAAAACACACTTAAATTTGAAATATAAATTAAATTTCCACTTTCAAATGTTTGATTTATTTTCATATTAAAACAACAAGTTTAACTTTATATTGCGTTTCCTTTAAAAACTTGTTCTATAACTTAACTCGATTTTTATTTTAATTTAAACAACTTGTAAAATCTGCATTTACATTTCAGCTATACCACCTAAAAACTGAGCTTTCCCCAACTACCTGGCTTCGAGTTTGTCACCGAGAAACCCGAGCAACACCTCATTCTACACGAGCCAGCCCCGAGTTTTTTCATTCTCGTTCTTCGAGTCGAACATCCAAAACGCACGAGACAAAACTTGAGACGCCTTCTTCTTCCACGCTATCCCCAACATACCAGAACGAACAGCGTACACGTGCACGTGGTGCACGTCCACCAATGATTCCGTCCACTGATGATCATCGCGGCGCCACTCCACGGTCATGCGAACCCATGCGAACCCAAAAGTGAATCCAGATCAAACGTAACTTCATCAAATTGAAATTAGACCATCTCGATCAAAAACTGGAAAACTGCCATGGCCAGAAACTGCTTCCCTCCCATCGCCTCCAAACTCGAGATCATCTATCCACTTCACCGATGCTTCGTCACATCTTCCAGCTTGTATTCCCACTAATGCGAATCACTCCGGTCCTCCATAACCATCGCGAGAGCCTTCTGACAGCATCGTTTCAAACTTTCTCTAGAACCCTAGTTTGATCTAATCCCATCACCATGGCCAAACAGAAATTCTACCAGTATTTTTCCCGCGATCAACATTCCCTAAGCTATCTTCGATAACAACATAGATCTCCAAAACATCATCGATCGCCGCCGATTTACAAAATACCCAAATTTGTTCAACACTGAAAATCTCAACAATTTCTATGCTAAAAATAATGATTTCCATATTAATATTCATCATTTCTTAATACTAATCAGGTTCTAAAATCAAATCCTGAAATTACGAAGATTGAATTTTGGCTTAGTTTTTAGATCATCACTGTTTATTTATTTTCAGAGATAATTGCCAAATATAAATTCTAGAAACTATTTTTGAATTTTATTTTACACTGCTATAATCACTATTCCTTTATAAAACATAACCTAAATCTGAATGTCAGAGAAGATATGAAATTCTATAAGAAATCAGAGCCTGGTTTTTCTTAACAGGGCAGATATATATACAGGCATTTCAAAGACAAAATCATATATATATATTCATATATTCACATCCAAATATTTATGCAAACCATACTACTACAATCATTTATTACATGCACTAATATATCAAGGCTTAAAAATGAGGTTTGCTCACAGGTTACAGAACAGAGAACAGAGGCAATACATACATCTACACATATGAACACATGCAACCATATTCACAGAGATTCATCACAATATTTTAGCCAAATCACAGATTTTAAAAGCTATTTTTAAAAAAATGTTTACTCACCTTTAATCCCAGAGACCAAAACAGAGCATATGTTCCAGGCTTTAAATTTTTGAATTCTGGCAAAAACATTTAATTCCACTTTGTTGAAATCCTTTGCATGCCTTCAATTTTGATGATTTAAAAGTTGTTGTTGATCTTCATTCGAAATGCATGTTTGAATCCTAGATTTTATCTTCATTTGCATTGAGAATTTTTTTACAGGCTTTGATCTTTTTCTTTGAAAATTTGTTTTCAGTTTTCTTTTAGATTTTAGAAAAGTGGAGAAAAAGAATTGAGAAAATATGTTTTGAACGATTTGAACTGAAGAAAAAAATGAAGATCAGATCTTCTTCTATATTTACTTATAATTTAAATTTCAAAAGAAATTAAGTATGCCACTTGTTTATTTTATAAGTTAGACAATTGTCCAAGTTGTTTTATATGTTTTACAAGTGTTAAAACAATACATAATTATGTCTAAACCCTTATTAATAAAAGTAATTATGTTTTTCTATTTATGTAAATGTGAATTATTATTTATTTATGTTAAGATTATTTAACTTAAAGAGATATTAAAAAGAAAGCTTATTTAAAACTATATATATTAATCATTTTAGTCTTATACTTATTAAAAGAAAACAAGATAAAAATAAATCTTTTATTAAATCTTGTTTAAACTATCATTTTTTAGAAATAATAATTATCTTATATTTTGAAAACAATTGAATTAATCTTTAACTTTTAAAAGATATTAAATTTAAATCAAAGCTTTTAAAATTACAATATCCATTCATACATCAATTATCAACAATATCAAATTATAACATATACATACATATATATTACAATTTGAAAAATTCATCTTTTATTTAAAACAAAAGATATTTCCATTCACAATATATATCAAATATATATATTATAAATAGAATAAAATTTTATTAGCTTTGACAAACAAATCTTATCAATTTTTTAAATTATTAGAAAAGACCAAATTAAATATTTATTAATCTTTTAAAAGATTAAATTACCAAATTAAATTAAAACTATAAAGAAATTTTTTTTAAATCAATTAAATTATCAATACAGATTATTAAATTTATACTGACCAAAAACCCGGGATATCACATTCCTCCCCCCTTAAAATAATTTCGTCCCCGAAATTAAAAGCCAAGATAATTTAATAATTTAGCAAAGATTTTAATTTCAAACAGCAAAGCATACCTATTATCCAGTTACTAACAATCAAAACAACCAATCAAAAATCAAACAAACCTAACTAACTATTCTGATATAAATCAGGATAGATCTATTAACACTATCTCGAGTTTCCCCGAATATAAATCACCGGGATACTCGCTCTATAGAAGCTAAACAAACAACACCACTATGATCCAGAGCTTCCCTCATCTCTAGATCCACTAATCTGAACAGAATATCAGATCACACCCAAGTCCAGCTCAACTCCCAAATCCATCTGAACTGCAGATTCCACAACTAGCGATGAATCATACACGTACTCCCTCAGATATATGTGAAATACAATGAATTCCAGTTATCCAAACTGGCCATCCAATCCTGTAAATCAAAGAACTACTCCTCTCGAGAACACAAGAAAAATCCAAAATACTTCAGAGCTAACTTTCCAGGCTTATCAATCTTATAGCTCTTAATCGAGGAAAATTTAAACAAATTCCAATTGCCAACTCCGAATTCCAAATTCCTTGTTTCATATCTGCATAATTCACCAGACGATCCTGGGTTACCTCAACTCTTCCTGATCAGCTTAACCCTTGCTGATGCTCCTTGAAACAAATCTGGACCAAGAACAAAAATGATCTCTAGATTCTATCAACAAGATGATCCTTCCAAAATCAGCTGAAATCCAAACTTGAAAATCAGATCTGACCAATCCATTTCCAAAAATATTTCTGAGCTGCTACACCAACTCTTCTTTCTCTAGGAACCATCCTACTACCATACTAACCACTGGTATTGCTTCTGGAATCAAATCGATACGGAACTCTAACTCCAAATGTAGACAAACTTCTACTTCTTCGAAGACATCCGGAAAAATTCTCTAACTACTTCAGTAGCTCCTACTTCCACATGAGAAACCTCAATCTCAAACAAAAGATTACCCAAGATGAATTCCCAAACTAATCGCAAGTCACTTTTGCGATTTTACCTAGTTCGGATTCCAAAGAAACTGTTCTCTCTTTACCAATTAAAACAGCCTTAAGCTTTTCCAAACAAGGTTAACCCTTCAAGAAAACTTCACCATCTGGCCGGACTGCTGATAGAAGAACCACAAAGATTCCTGAATCATCGGAGAAAAAAAGGCCACACTGCTGCTTCCAAACTCTATCTCTGGAACACTGCTAAGCCAAAGATCTCCTCGTCAGCACACCGAACACTTCGAGTTGCACTGCTACCACAGCTAACCAAAAACTTCTAATTCATAAGCTTCTCGAACTCCAAAATAATCAACAAACCTCACAACGAACCTCCGAGATGGTAGACATCCCAAAAGAAACTCGGGCTCCAAACCAAACGCCAACAACTTACTCTTCTTAAGGGAAACAATGAGACCATGTCCAAAGAACAAATAATCGACCTTAGTCCCATACTTCAAAATAGATAAAACTCTCTTACTCGATATCCAGAGAATTCCTATACAGCCGAGTCTTTCCTGCGGTAGACATCAACTGTTCCTCCAATACCTTCTTGATCTTGCTCCAAAAAGAACATCTCCTTCGGGAACATACATAGATACTGCGTTCCATCACACAGCTGCTCCTTCCTGAAGTCGCCAAGCTACCATCACTTACTTCTGCACAACCGACAGATTTAATTCTAGAAAATCTGCTCACCCGAGCTCAACCAAACTTACACTCCAATAATGGACTCCGAATCTTGAAAAAGATTTCCTTTAGAGATCCGAGAAATCCTTACACCATACTGCCAACTTACTCGAGACGGTATTAGGTCTACAGTCTCGACAGATATACTTCCAACCTCAAACATTCAAACTCCAACCATTGGTAGTCGTGTTACACATACCACCACCCTATCTACCTTTATAACTCATATTGGAAACCTGTACGGGTAACCCAACAAATAGGTAGAAATAAATAAATATATATATATATATGGTTATATAAAAATTACAAATACGCTCTCTCGAGATAGACAGAAATCACTCCAGAGCTAAGGTATTCACTCAACCTACAACTCTGATACCAACTGTGACGACCCGACTTTTTCTCCACAAAAAGTCGTATCATCATGAAGAAAGAAAGGGATAGAAGAAGAAAGAAGAGAAAGAAAGAACAACAACACATCAGAAATCTCACAGCGGAACGAGAAATATATTATATCACATAAGATATTACATAGTATCATATACATCAGAGTACACAACTTATACATCACAATATAGTCAGTTATAAACTTCTGTCTATTATACAACACAACTATATCAATACAATACATCATACACAGCGGAAACTCTATATATCTACACGCTGAAGCCTCCTGCTCCACAGCTCCTCCAGTATTCGTCAAGACTAACCTGAATCCCTCGACTACTCAATACAATATTGAGTACCCAAGAGTTTAATAAAACAGAAAATAAACACTTGGGTCAGACATGGGTCTGGTGTGAGTAAACGGGTTAAAGTTGTTTAACTTTGAATAACCTTTGAAAGAAAAGGTATCTCGTAAGACTTCCCGCACATAAACACGGAAAAGTTTTTACCTTACGATAACCAAAACATTTGATAGGAAATCTGATTATATTATAATAGGTCTAGGGTTTTCAATATAAATAAGAAATAGCTGAAATTGTTACATTATTAAATTCCAGCATACTAGCCACAAAGTGGGTTATACAATCAAAACCGTAGGGTCTCGTAGGAAGAATGGATTTCCATCAATGGCAGGGCTACTGGGGTACCGCCCATCACAGTACGTGGCCTAGATCACCGTACCGAGGAGTACGCCCGCTCCCCTGCAACACAAAGCCGGAACCATCCCTTACTGGATAATTCCGAACAAGACAACCCCAGTAGTTGTCGCGAATCAACTACCCACTAAGCCGAAATAAAAGAAGGGACCTCTAGACAGGGATATATCTTGCTCTCAGTGGGCGCTACCCACGAAGCTTTGCTGCACCTCCCCTGTTTTAGCCATTCCCGGTTGATGAGGCTTGAGGCTACGATTACCTTTTAATAGAACACATCTATCTTAGAATGCTCATCGCCCTCCTGACGATGTTCTGAAAGCATTCAATCCATACAAGTTCGTTCCGGGTTCGAACGAAACCGAAGGCACTATCTCGTTACACTCGTTTTGGAATCACCCTCAGAGTTAACGACCATAGCCCTTGCACTCTGAATCTTCATCTCGAACCTATAAGTACCATCTCCGTCCAACTCATTACGGAATCACCCACAGAGTTATACTGACAAAGAATAGTTCTTACACCTCGAGTCTTCACTTGCTCCTCTTGGATTAACGACCTAACGTTTAATTTGGATCGATGTGGTATTCGGGTCTCCAGACCTGGAATACCGGTATACGGAAACCCGATCCCGGTCTCATCGAAATCCAAAACGTATCTTTTAAGGCCAAGTTATTCTTAAGGGTTTAAACAGTTAACTTATATTCAGAATGATATAAACAGATAGATGAATCACATTATCACAATAGATAATTCATATCAAACATTCATCTCACAAAGCAGCATATCACATATATCAGAGATATCCAAATCACCCAATATCCAATATCAATCAATCATCCATAAGCAGGTTTGATTATCTCCAAATCAATTCAATCAATCTTTAATTAAATTAATTACTATCCTTTAATCACTTGGATTATCTTAATCCTACTTACTAACTTTAATTAATTACAAATTAATTAATTAATCATCTCTTAATGATCTTCCTTAATTGATCTTCCCTGATTAATTATCTTTAATTACATTCAAGTAATTAGCCTTTAATTAATTTCACCAATTAATTATCCTTAACCATTTCAGTAATTAACCTTTAATTACTATCATTAATTACAATAATTAATGATCCTTCATTAATTAATTAACTATAATTAATTGCATTAATCCTTAATTTATTTCAATTAATTAATCATACTTAAATTAATTACTTTTATTAATCAACCTTAACTAATTTATTAATTAAATAATCTTTATTAATTGATTAACTCTTTAATTAAATTAAATAATTAATTTATAATTAACCATCTCATTAATCATAAACAGTAATTAACAATTTGTAATTACCTATCTTAATTAATTAACCTCTTAATTAATTATATTAATCCTTGATTAATTAATTTAATTAATTAATCTTTAATTACTTCATTAAGTAATTATTTATCAATTATATTAGTTATAAATCATTTATTAATTACTTTATTAATTAATTACATTTTAATTAATTACACATAGTAATTTATCTTAACTAAATCTCATTTATTAATTAATTAATCACATTAATTACTTAACTGAAATTAATTAAGTAATTAACCTTTAATTACTTACATAAGTAATTATCTTCTAATTACTTCCATTAATAAATCTTAATTATCCCCTTAATTATTACTTAACCAATAATTAATTCCATCATTAAATAATTCTTAAGTTCTTTAATTAATTAATCAATCCAAAATTAATTAATTTCAAAACAATTAAATTAATTACTTCATAATTAATTAACTTTAAAACAATTATATTAATTAATTCCTTAATCAAATGAATATCCATTAATCATTCAACTAATTACTCTTATGAGTAATTACCATTTAATTACTTCCATAAGTAATTATATTCAATAATTAACTAATAATTTCTTTATTAAGTAATCATACTTAATTAAATCATAATTAAGTGATTATTTAAAATTAAATAAATAATTAACTAATTATTTAAAATAAATTAAACAATTAATTAATTTACAATTTATATTTAAAAATCCTTAATAAATTAAGAAACATTATTCTTAATTAAACTTTAACTTATTAACAAATTATATTAAATAAGTATTCTCAAGTTAATAACAAAGATAAATTAACCTTATTTATCTTCATAATTAAATTATTTGAATTAAATCAAATTTTAAATAACTTAACAACAAATTATTCTATTGGGTTTCCAAAATTAATAACCATAACCTTATTTGAAAATAAAACATTTAGAAATCAATTTTAATATTTAAGACACCCTAAACATTTAATTTAAACTTAAATATTTTCAATATAAATTTGAAAACTTAGTCTTTAAATTATTACTTAAAATTTTAACCTAAACTTTGATTTAATATCTTAAAAACAGTCTTTTAAATTGAACATCAAATTTAATTAGATAATTGTTTTCAAAAACAATCATCTTAAAACACACTTAAATTTGAAATATAAATTAAATTTCCACTTTCAAATGTTTGATTTATTTTCATATTAAAACAACAAGTTTAACTTTATATTGCGTTTCCTTTAAAAACTTGTTCTATAACTTAACTCGATTTTTATTTTAATTTAAACAACTTGTAAAATCTGCATTTACATTTCAGCTATACCACCTAAAAACTAAGCTTTCCCCAACTACCTGGCTTCGAGTTTGTCACCGAGAAACCCGAGCAACACCTCATTCTACACGAGCCAGCCCCGAGTTTTTTCATTCTCGTTCTTCGAGTCGAACATCCAAAACGCACGAGACAAAACTTGAGACGCCTTCTTCTTCCACGCTATCCCCAACATACCAGAACGAACAGCGTAAACGTGCACGTGGTGCACGTCCACCAATGATTCCGTCCACTGATGATCATCGCGGCGCCACTCCACGGTCATGCGAACCCATGCGAATCCAAAAGTGAATCCAGATCAAACGTAACTTCATCAAATTGAAATTAGACCATCTCGATCAAAAACTGGAAAACTGCCATGGCCAGAAACTGCTTCCCTCCCATCGCCTCCAAACTCGAGATCATCTATCCACTTCACCGATGCTTCGTCACATCTTCCAGCTTGTATTCCCACTAATGCGAATCACTCCGGTCCTCCATAACCATCGCGAGAGCCTTCTGACAGCATCGTTTCAAACTTTCTCTAGAACCCTAGTTTGATCTAATCCCATCACCACGGCCAAACAGAAATTCTACCAGTATTTTTCCTGCGATCAACATTCCCTAGGCTATCTTCGATAACAACATAGATCTCCAAAACATCATCGATCGCCGCCGATTTACAAAATACCCAAATTTGTTCAACACTGAAAATCTCAACAATTTCTATGCTAAAAATAATGATTTCCATATTAATATTCATCATTTCTTAATACTAATCAGGTTCTAAAATCAAATCCTGAAATTACGAAGATTGAATTTTGGCTTAGTTTTTAGATCATCACTGTTTATTTATTTTCAGAAATAATTGCCAAATATAACTTCTAGAAACTATTTTTGAATTTTATTTTACACTGCTATAATCACTATTCCTTTATAAAACATAACCTAAATCTGAATGTCAGAGAAGATATGAAATTCTATAAGAAATCAGAGCCTGGTTTTTCTTAACAGGGCAGATATATATACAGGCATTTCAAAGACAAAATCATATATATATATTCATATATTCACATCCAAATATTTATGCAAACCATACTACTACAATAATTTATTACATGCACTAATATATCAAGGCTTAAAAATGAGGTTTGCTCACAGGTTACAGAACAGAGAACAGAGGCAATACATACATCTACACATATGAACACATGCAACCATATTCACAGAGATTCATCACAATATTTTAGCCAAATCACAGATTTTAAAAGCTGTTTTTAAAAAAATGTTTACTCACCTTTAATCCCAGAGACCAAAACAGAGCATATGTTCCAGGCTTTAAATTTTTGAATTCTGGCAAAAACATTTAATTCCACTTTGTTGAAATCCTTTGCATGCCTTCAATTTTGATGATTTAAAAGTTGTTGTTGATCTTCATTCGAAATGCATGTTTGAATCCTAGATTTTATCTTCATTTGCATTGAGAATTTTTTTACAGGCTTTGATCTTTTTCTTTGAAAATTTGTTTTCAGTTTTCTTTTAGATTTTAGAAAAGAGGAGAAAAAGAATTGAGAAAATATGTTTTGAACGATTTGAACTGAAGAAAAAAATGAAGATCAGATCTTCTTCTATATTTACTTATAATTTAAATTTCAAAAGAAATTAAGTATGCTACTTGTTAAAACAATACATAATTATGTCTAAACCCTTATTAATAAAAGTAATTATGTTTTTCTATTTATGTAAATGTGAATTATTATTTATTTATGTTAAGATTATTTAACTTAAAGAGATATTAAAAAGAAAGCTTATTTAAAACTATATATATTTAATCATTTTAGTCTTATACTTATTAAAAGAAAACAAGATAAAAATAAATCTTTTATTAAATCTTGTTTAAACTATCATTTTTTAGAAATAATAATTATCTTATATTTTGAAAACAATTGAATTAATCTTTAACTTTTAAAAGATATTAAGTTTAAATCAAAGCTTTTAAAATTACAATATCCATTCATACATCAATTATCAACAATATCAAATTATAACATATACATACATATATATTACAATTTGAAAAATTCATCTTTTATTTAAAACAAAAGATATTTCCATTCACAATATATATCAAATATATATATTATAAATAGAATAAAATTTTATTAGCTTTGACAAACAAATCTTATCAATTTTTTAAATTATTAGAAAAGACCAAACTAAATATTTATTAATCTTTTAAAAGATTAAATTACCAAATTAAATTAAAACTATAAAGAATTTTTTTTTAAATCAATTAAATTATCAATACAGATTATTAAATTTATACTGACCAAAAACCCGGGATATCACATGCACCGAGTCGAACTCTTCTTCCCCAAACGTCGAACACTCCTGTACACGAACGTGCACACGTGCACGTGCACAGGCAACTCCGGCCAACGTCGATCGTCGCGATGCTCCTCAACGACTCCACGAACCCACGCCATCACGAAACCAAACCCAGATCGAAGAATTTCTTCCCGAATCAAAATTTCGAACCTCAAGCTCGAAACTGCAGAAAACAACGACCACTAAAACTTCCCCACGGCCATACACCTCGACGCCGTTGAACTCGCCGTCCCCACCATCGAACAACACGACCACGAGCTACCTTCTTCCCAAAAGCGAACGCCTCCGGTCCATCTTCTACGTCGCAAATGTCACGACATTCAAGCCCAGCCGAGAAGAACCTAAAACCCTAGTGCATTCAAATTCGAGCAATCCACCCATTAAAAAAATTCAATTGCATTTTTCCCATAATCAACAATCTACAAGCTAGCCTCGATCCAAATCTCAACTCCAACCACCAAGCAGTTCGACGACAATTCATCAAAATCACAATTTCAAACCAAACCCAATTTCGCATAAATTACCAAACTAAAAATTGCAAATTTCCTATCTAAATTCATGATTTATCATCACTATTTCATGCATGTATTTCAAATTAAATTTTAAGACAGTTGATTTTTAACACAAATTCAAGTTCCTCTGTAAATTTTTATTTTAAACATGATTTGTGGTATTTACAAATCCTGGATCTATTTTACAACCTTCATCATACAATTACAAACACTTTTCATTCAAATACTTAAGCCTAATATGGATTGGATTTGTAGATATTGAAATTTTTAAGCAGAACATTCACAGTAAACCAACAGAGAACAATTGAATGTATATAAACAGACAAGCTCCTAGCATATTCATACCAATTCATTCAGATTCAAGCAAAAGAATTTTGATATAAGTAAATATCATCACATGCATGGCAGTGAAACCATATCAAACTGTTTTTAAAAAAGAATTTACTCACCAGAACTTGAAGAACAGAAAGCAGTCTTTTAAGTTGAAATCTGTAATCTTGTTTTAGTTGAATTTAAATTCTTTACATGCTTGTTAATAGTTGAATTAGGTGTTGAAACTTGCTGTTGATCTTCACTATGATTCTTGTTTGATTCCAGGTTGAAGTTGCTGTTAGCATTGATTTTTGTTTTGATCTCTTTTTGAATTTAGATTTCAGATTTTTAGTTTTAGAAAAGAGGAGAAAGAGTTTAGGATAGAAAATATTTTGAACTGAGAAAATGAAGACCAGATTTCTCTCTAAACTACATTATTTATAAATTAATTTTTTTTAAATGAAGATAATGTTGCCACTTGTTTTATTGCATGTATATACAAATGTTAATGCATGTTTCATTATCTTACAAATGTTAAAACAATGGAAAATTATGTTTAAATCCTTATTATAAAAGTATTTATGATTTTCTTTAAATTATGTAATATGAATTTCTATTTATATTTATGTAATTGTGAATTTAGTAATTTATTTATATATTACTTATATTTACAAACTATTCTAGTTTTTAAGAGATATTAAAAATAAAGGTCAAATTAAATCTATATATAATTATAACCATTTTAGATTAAGTACTTTTTAAAAGAAAACAAAATAAAATCTTTTATTAAATCTTATTTAAACTATCATACTTTAAAAATAAATAATTATCTTATATTTTGAAAATATAAAATTAACCTTAAATTAGCTTTTGAAAAATATTAAATTTAAAACAAAGCTTCAAATCACAATATATACATACATATATATTACATCTTTTATTTAAAACAAAAGATTTCCTATTCACAATATATATACTAATATATACATTATAAATAGAATATATTTTTATTAGCATTGAAAGACAGATCTTACCAATATTAAATTTTAGAAAAGATATAAATAGATATTGCCAAATTAAATATTTATTAGCGTTTAAAAAGATTAAATTTGCCAATTTAAATTAAAATTATAAAGGAAAATTATCAATCCAATTAAATTATTAATAAAGATTATTAAATTTATATTGCCCAAAATCCCGGGTCATCACATTCCTCCCCCCTTAAAAGAATTTCGTCCCAGAAATTAAAAGCAAAGATAATTTAATAATCCAGCAAAGATTTTAATTCCAAACAGCAAAGCATACCTATCATCCAGTTACTAACAACCAAAGCAATCAATCAAACAATCAAACCTAACTAACTATCCTGATACAAATTAGGATAGATCTTCATAATACTATCTAGAGTTTCCCAGGTATAAATCACCGGAATACTCGCTCTACATAATCTAAACTAAAAATACCACTATGATCCAGAGCTCCTCTCTTCCCTAGATCTACTAATCAGAACAAAATATCAGATCACACTCAAGTCTAGCTCAACTACCAAATCTATATGAACTGTTGATTCCACAACCAGCGATTAATCATACACGTATTCCCTCAGAGATACGTGAAATACAATGAATTCCAGATATCCAAACTGGCCATTCATCCCTGTAGATCAAAGAACTACTTCTCACGAGAACACAAGAAAATTCAAAATACTTCGGAGCTAATTTTCCAGCCTTACCAAATCTTATAGCTCTTTAATCGGAGAAAACTTAAACAACTTCCAATCTCCAATTCTGAATTCCAAACTCTGTCTCATATCTGCATAACTCATCAGATGATCCTGGGCTACCTCATTTCTTTCTGTCAGCTCAACCTTCGCTGATGCTTCTTGAAACAAATCTGAACCAAACACAAAATGATCTCTAGATCCTATTCAACAATATGATCTTTCCAAAATCAGTTGACTACCTCAGTAGCTCCTACTTCCACATGAGAAACCTCAATCTCAAACAAAAGATTACCCAAGATAAATTCCCAAACAAAACGCAAGTCACTTTTGCGATCCTACCTAGTTCGGATTCCAAAGAAACTGTTCTCTCTTTACCAATTAAAACAGCCTTAAACTTTTCCAAATAAGGTTAACCCTTCAAGAAAGTCTTCACCATCTGCCCGGACTGCTGATAGAACCATAAAAATTCCTGAACCATCGGAGAAACGGACCACACTGCTGCATCCAAACTTTATCTCTAGAACACTGCTAAGCCAGAAAATCTTCTCAAGAAACTCAGGACTTCAAACCAAGCGCCAACAACTTACTCTTCTTAAGGGGAACAATGAGACCATGTCCGAAGAAGAAACTAATCGACCTTAGTCCCATACTTCAAAACAGATAAAACTCTCTTACTCGATATCCAGAGAATTCATATACAGCCGAGTCTTTCCTGCGGTAGACATCAACTGTTCCTCCAATACCTTCTTAATCTTGCTCCAAAAAAGAACATCTCCTTTGGGAACATCGATAGATACTGCGTCTCATCACACAGCTGCCAAGATACCATCACTTGCTTCTGCACTTCCGATAGATCCAAATTCTAGAAAATCCGCTCACCCGAGCTCAACCAAGCTTATACTCCAATAATGGACTCTGAATCTTGACAAAGATTTCCTTCAGAGATCCGAGAAATCCTTACACCATACTGCCAAACTTACTCGAGACGGTATTGGGTCTACAGTCTCGATAGATACACTTCCAACCTCAACAATAGGGCTTCCAACATTAATGGTAGTTGTGCTACACACCCACCACTACTCCATCTACCTTTAGAACTTATATTGGAAAACCTGAACAGGTAACCCAACAGATTAGGTAGAGATAAATATATAGTTATATAAAAATTACAAATACGCTCTCTCAAAATAGACACCACTCCAGAGCCTAGGTATTCACTCAACCTATGCTTAGTTATTCGCTCACCTATGCTCTGATACCAACTGTCACGACCCGACTTTCTAAGCCCAGAAAGACGTATCATGAATTAAGAAAGAAAGGGATAGAAGAAGAAAAGATAAGAAAGAAAGAACAACAACATATAAGAATCTCACAGCGGAACGAATGAAATATAATATATCACATAAGATATTACATATTATCATATACATCAGAGTTACACAACTTATACGTCTCATATTAGACAGTTATAAATATCTGTCTATCATACATCTCAAGTACATCAATACAATACAGACACAACACTAACACAGCGGAACCATAATATATCTACACGCTGAAGCCACCTGCTCCAAATCTCCTCCAGAATTCGTCAAAGCTAACCTGAATCCCTCGACTACTCAATACAAAATTGAGTACCCAAGAGTTTAATAAAACAGAAAATAAACACTTGGGTCAGACATGGGTCTGGTGTGAGTAAACGGGTTAAAAATTGTTTAACTCTGAAAACCTTTGAAAAGAAAGGTATCGCGTAAGATTTTCCACACATAAACATGGAAAAGTTTTTACCTTACGATAACCAAAACATTTGATAGGAAATTCAGTTATATTATAATAGGGTCTAGTGTTTTCAAATAAATATGAAATAGGTGAAATTGTTACATTATTAAATTCCAGCATACTAGCCACAAAGTGGGTTATACAATCAAAACTGTAAGGGCACGTAGGAAGAATGGGTACCTACTGGGGTACCGCCCGTAACAGTATGGGGCCTAGATCACCGTACCAAGGATTACTCCCAATCCCCTACAACACAAGGCCGGAACCATCTAAGGATAATTCCGAACAAGACAACCCCGTAGTTGGCGCGACCAACCACACACTAAGCCGAATAAAAAAGGAACTTCTAGACAGGGGAAAACCTCGTCCTACTTGGGCGCTACCCACTTAATCTTGCTGCACCTCCCTGTTTTAGCCATTCCCGGTTGATGAGGCTTGAGGCTACGATTACCTTTATAGAACATATCTATCTTAGAATGCTCATCGCCCTCCTGATGATGTTCTGAAAGTATTCAATCCATACAAGTTCGTTCCGGGTTCGAACGAAACCGAAGGCATTATCTCGTTACACTCGTTTTGGAATCACCCTCAGAGTTAACGACAATAACCCTTGCACTCTGAATCACCATCTCGAACCTATAAGTACTATCTCTGTCAACTCATTACGGAATCACCCACAGAGTTATACTGATAAAGAATAGTTCTTACACCTCGAGTCTTCACTTCAATTGAGATTCACGACCTATCGTTAATTTGGATCGATGTGGTTTTCGGATATCCAAATCTGGAAACCCGATCCCGGTCTCATCGAAATCCAAAACGTATCTTTTAAGGCCAAGTTGTTTAAAGGTTTAAACATTTAAACTTATATTCAGGATGATATAAACAGATAGATAAATCACATTATCACAATAGATAATTCCTATCAAACATTCATCTCACTAAGCAGCATGTCATATAGATATCATATCCAAATCATCCAATATCAACCAATCACCCAATATCAATCATCCAAATCATTCAAAAGCAGAATTGATTAACTCCTAAATCAATGTAATTAACCTTTAATTAAATTAATTACTATCCTTTAATTACTTGGATTACCTTAATCCTGCTTACTATCATTAATTAATTACAAATTAATTAATCATCTCTTAATGATCTTCCTTAATTAATCTTTCTTGATTAATTATACTTTAATTACATTCAAGTAATTATCCTTAACCATATACAGTAATTTACCTTTAATTAATATCATTAAATTACAATAATTAATGATCCTTCATTTGCTTCCATTAATTAATTAACTATAATTATTTGCATTAATCCTCAATTAATTATAATTAATTAATCATACTTTAATTAATCATTTTTATTTATCAACCTTGATTAATTTTATTAATTATATTAATTAATAATCCTCTAATTACTTCATTAATTAATTACCTTTTAGTTAATTAAATAATTAATCTTTAATTACATTCATTAATTAGTCTTAATTAATCATAAATAGTAATTAACAATTTGTAATTACTTATCTTAATTAATTACTTCTTAATTAATTATATTAATCCTTAATTAATTAATTACTCATTTAATTAATTACCTTAGCAAATAATTAATCACATTATTAATTAACCTTAACTCTCTAATTAATTAATTACTCTTTAATTAATTAATTAACTCTTTAATTAATTTTATTAATTAAACCTTTAATTAATAACATTAAGTGATTAACCCTTAACCACTTCCATTTAATTTACTTCCATTAGTAATTATCCACTAATTACTTCCATAAGTAATTCTTCTTAATTTAATTACATTTAGTAATTATTTTTTAATTACTTCACTAATTAATCATAATCTTTAATTAATTAGACTTATTAATTAACCTAAAATTAATTACATTATTAATTAATCAATAAATCATCACTTAATCTTTAATTAATTTATTTCTTAATTACCTTCATTTCCACTAATTACTTCATTAGTAATTATCCTTAATTACAATAAGTAATTAACTTTTAATTTATTTTATTGATTAATTATCCTTAATTAATCTCAACATAACTAATTAAGAATAAACTTGTATTTATATTAAATACTTACTCAACTCATTTACTTTATTAAAACAAATTTAGAAATCAATTTTGAAATATAATTTATTTTAAACAAAATAGCTTAAACATTTAATTTTAATATACTTAAAATCTTTGAAAACCATTTCAAACATGTTTAATCAAATTAAACAATTATTTATTTAAAACTTGTTTTGAATACTTAAAAACTTGTCCATGCTTTAAATTTTAAATCTAAGATATGATTTGCTTTAAAATTTCAAAACCAGGTTACTTAAATAAAACAACCCGAGCCCACTTCATTTCTTCCCCGAGTCACTCGCGAGGAAACTCACGTACATCTCTGCTTCGAGTCGACTAGCAAACATCACGAGACTGCACCGAGTCGAACTCTTCTTCCCCAAACGTCGAACACTCCTGTACACGAACGTGCACACGTGCACGTGCACAGGCAACTCCGGCCAACGTCGATCGTCGCGATGCTCCTCAACGACTCCACGAACCCACGCCATCACGAAACCAAACCCAGATCGAAGAATTTCTTCGCGAATCAAAATTTCGAACCTCAAGCTCGAAACTGCAGAAAACAACGACCACTAAAACTTCCCCACGGCCATACACCTCGACGCCGTTGAACTCGCCATCCCCACCATCGAACAACACGACCACGAGCTACCTTCTTCCCAAAAGCGAACGCCTCCGGTCCATCTTCTACGTCGCAAATGTCACGACATTCAAGCCCAGCCGAGAACAACCTAAAACCCTAGTGCATTCAAATTCGAGCAATCCACCCATTAAAAAAATTCAATTGCATTTTTCCCATAATCAACAATCTACAAGCTAGCCTCGATCCAAATCTCAACTCCAACCACCAAGCAGTTCGACGGCAATTCATCAAAATCACAATTTGAAACCAAACCCAATTTCGCATAAATTACCAAACTAAAAATTGCAAATTTCCTATCTAAATTCATGATTTATCATCACTATTTCATGCATGTATTTCAAATTAAATTTTAAGACAGTTGATTTTTAACACAAATTCAAGTTCCTCTGTAAATTTTTATTTTAAACATGATTTGTGGTATTTACAAATCCTGGATCTATTTTACAACCTTCATCATACAATTACAAACACTTTTCATTCAAATACTTAGGCCTAATATGGATTGGATTTGTAGATATTGAAATTTTTAAGCAGAACATTCACAGTAAACCAACAGAGAACAATTGAATGTATATAAACAGACAAGCTCCTAACATATTCATACCAATTCATTCAGATTCAAGCAAAAAAATTTTGATATAAGTAAATATCATCACATGCATGGCAGTGAAACCATATCAAACTATTTTTTAAAAAGAATTTACTCACCAGAACTTGAAGAACAGAGAGCAGTCTTTTAAGTTGAAATCTGGAATCTTGTTTTAGTTGAATTTAAATTCTTTACATGCTTGTTAATAGTTGAATTAGGTGTTGAAACTTGCTGTTGATCTTCACTATGATTCTTGTTTGATTCCAGGTTGAAGTTGCTGTTAGCATTGATTTTTGTTTTGATCTCTTTTTGAATTTAGATTTCAAATTTTTAGTTTTAGAAAAGAGGAGAAAGAGTTTAGGATAGAAAATATTTTGAACTAAGAAAATGAAGACCAGATTTCTCTCTAAACTACATTATTTATAAATTAATTTTTTTTTTAAATGAAGATAATGTTGCCACTTGTTTTATTGCATGTATATACAAATGTTAATGCATGTTTCATTATCTTACAAATGTTAAAACAATGGAAAATTATGTTTAAATCCTTATTATAAAAGTATTTATGATTTTCTTTAAATTATGTAATATGAATTTCTATTTATATTTATGTAATTGTGAATTTAGTAATTTATTTATATATTACTTATATTTACAAACTATTCTAGTTTTTAAGAGATATTAAAAATAAAGGTCTAATTAAATCTATATATATTTATAACCATTTTAGATTAAGTACTTTTTAAAAGAAAACAAAATAAAATCTTTTATTAAATCTTATTTAAACTATCATACTTTAAAAATAAATAATTATTTTATATTTTGAAAATATAAAATTAACCTTAAATTAGCTTCTGAAAAATATTAAATTTAAAACAAAGCTTCAAATCACAATATATACATACATATATATTACATCTTTTATTTAAAACAAAAGATTTCCTATTCACAATATATATACTAATATATACATTATAAATAGAATATATTTTTATTAGCATTGAAAGACAGATCTTACCAATATTAAGTTTTAGAAAAGATATAAATAGATATTGCCAAATTAAATATTTATTAGCCTTTAAAAAGATTAAATTTGCCAATTTAAATTAAAATTATAAAGGAAAATCGTCAATCCAATTAAATTATTAATAAAGATTATTAAATTTATATTGCTTTTGTAGAAGTAGCTATTAAAGAAGCTTTTGTTTCTTACTTTACTTCAATAGAAAGTTTGTCCATTATAACCATATCATAATTGCATAAAATGTAATAAATGATATTACCATTATTTGTCTTACCAAGCCTTTTGTTCAAAAAAAAGATGCATATACTTTCAAACTGTACTATTTTACATATTAAAAATGAGGATTTTAATTATAAATTGATGGATAATAATTTTTAAAAAGATTCTCAATTTTCATTAATAGTTTTACCAGTTCTGAATAAAGCTTTAAAGCTGGTAGGTTTCTCATTCAAAATCATATCATTAAAAAATGAAACTGCCAATAGGCACAAGGACAAATTTTCATAAAATTTTTGGTGGAAGGACAACCAGTTTTATTTGTAGGCTGAAGGACAAACTTTGGAAGATAATTAGGCTGAAGGACAATGCTAATACAACTAGCATTTTGTACAGTGTAAAACTGGATATAATGCTAGTTATAATTAGCATTTTGTACAATGTTTGCACTGTACAAAATGCTAACTATATTTAGCATTTTCCTTCAGTCTAATTTTCTTTCAGAGTTTGTCCTTCAGCCCAAAAATGAAACTTTGTGTCCTTCAGCCTAATTTTTTTTCAAAGTTTGTCCTTTTGCCTGATTCCCTCTTTTTTAAATAGGACTATGTATATTTTTACAATATTATAAGTACACGTATAAAAATATGTTAATTTCATTAAATTTACACAATAAATACTCCATAAATTGACATGATAACCTTGATAACCTTTTTGTTACATACTACATACAACAAATGCACCAGTGCATAAATTTGAACATCCAATAGAGCATCTATTGTGCATAACTTATGGTGGAATATCTAAAAAAGGACATCCATTTTTCATTAATTTTTTTTACATGTTAACGTTTGACTTCTTCTATATATTGCATACAAATACGAAATTAGGATATTGAATTCCTCTTATTACTTATTTTATTTTATTAGGAAAGTCTATTTTTCTAAATCATTGCTGCATTAATTATAATAAAATTCATGCTACAAGTTGTCCATAGAAACTTTTTGTTTCACATCATAGACAACTAATTTAAAAATCTATAAATTTACAAGTTTACATGTGCATTTTATGCATAATTTTAGCATCATGTATTTCCATGAATGAATGAAATTTGTTATTAACTATTTTTATCTAATTCATATGGACTGTTTAAACATAATTAGCACTATATTTTTTTCCATAATCATTTTAAAATTATTGTGTACACATGTACATAAAAATATTTAGTTTTACTTGGACTCTTGATAAATACGGTATACTTATTCTACAAAATCCTAGAGAACCCACTTCTATATTTTGTTTCCTTTCTTGGTAGAAAATTGTGACTCTTTGATTTTAACATGATTTTTTTATACTGAGAAGCACCATGCTTATCTTGATGCTTACAGTGGAGAAAGTATTTTAGTTTATGTTAGTGTACTGTCTGCAATGCGGTCCTGTACGATGGCAGTAAAATTTCAAATTGGGGTTTCAAATAATACAAATCCGATGATACCAACATCAACTGTTTCTCATCATTTTTTAATCAAGTACTTCATATGTAGTTTCATTTTTTTATTACAAGATATGAATTTGTTTTGATTTGTATATTTTTGGTTTTTGGAAAAAAAAATCAGCATTATTTCTATGTTGTCCCACAGTTTAATTGCATTAAAACAGTAGTTTTGTATTCTCAATTTTATATTACTTGGTATCAGAAATTATGAAGACTTTTCTGCATTTAAAAAATTGTTTTCAGTTTATTTTTCTAATTAAGATATAAGTGTATCAATGTAATTTGGATATAATTTAAGCACCGTTGGTTGTATGGATATTTAATGGCATTTTTGTTAGTCTGTTTATTTTTTAATTGAGAAATAAATGAAATCAGTTTTATTTGTAAGCTGTCTCACATTTTAAGTGCTTTTATACAGCAGTTTTATTTTTTTTTTTATACCTACACCCAAATTTCATGAATGGAAATTAAAATAAGTGGCTTAATATTTAAATTTCAGCAGTTTAATTGTGCTTTATTTAACACAATAATTGCAACTTTATACTAAATAATATCCTGCTTATAATGAATGGTGGTAATCTATCTACATATTTTAATTGCAAGCAGGAAGCTTTAATTTAAGTTTTATTATTTATTTTCATGATTCAATGAATCCATTTTACTCTATCAACAAATTAAAATTGACTCAAGATTGCATCATCGTTTTTTATTACTTCCATTTCCCTTTTTGATATTTGGATATGCTTCATCTATACTACAACTTTGTTTTTGTCCCTTCCGTTTTTGTTGCTGATGTCTCCGTTTGATTCTTTTTGAATCATTTATATACATTATATAAATGCATTTATTTTTAAATAAATAGAAACAAACATATACAACAATCAAAGATACTCATTCAAAACTGCAAATTGGTGATATCTGTTTACTTGGGTGCTATCTTGTAAGAATATCAATACTTCCATCCGCGTACTATTCTAAAAATCCCTTTCCTTTTTAGGTAAAAACCTGTTTTAATTTTGTATTCGCATTTTGCACCTATGCAAAATTATTTCTACATAGGCATCACTTTTGAATAGTTTGTAAATGTCATTACATGTTTACTTGATATTGCATTAAACCACACTATTCAGGCATAACTGAACATTACTTCTTTTTTTGTTTACATATTACAGGGTGGAGAAAATGCATGCAGAGGTGGGGCCACGTTTTATGCAACTCTTCTACGGAAAGCTTCGCGAAGGTTGGTGTATGACATTGGCGAATTCAATGTAGCAGGCATGGGTAACAAATATCTCATAGTACACTAATCCACCAAAATTGAATTCAATGCTTTGACGACCTTCACGGAAGTTGAAAATCCTGATCACAACATACCGATGCATAAGCTCTCCTACACTGACTACCGAACAATAATTAAAAGAACTAACGCAATCAAGTTTCTAACAGGTTTGAACACTTCCATATATTTTTTATTTTACTATGAATCATTATTAGCAATTCATTTTTATTAATTTTACCTCATCAATGTTAGATGTTATTGGAATCATGCATCGCGTTGGTGAGGTCGTTAATCAGTCAACTAGCAATGACTCTGTCATACCTAAGCGCGAACTTATCTTATACATGCACTGGTACTTTTTCACATAGCGTTTTCTACATACAATTTGCCACTGTAACTGAATTAATAATCTGCTCATGACTATACTAACTTTTGAACCGTGTGAAGCGGTACACGAATTTCGGCTACTATGTGAGGAAGCAAAACCTCCTTGCTCGATCAATCAGCACTGGATGAGAACAATAAGACTGTAATCCTTACTTCAATGACTATTAAAACCCAGCTTGGTAAATTCTCCAACAATATGCCAATTACTACAGCGAAATCACATTATAATGAGCTCGCTTTGATTATTTCTGCACTGTGTTACAGGTACCTAAACCGTTGGGTCAACGACAACAACTTGTGTATACAATAAACTTAATATTAATAAGGGTACCGAGCTGCTGAAGAGGTGAGTTTTATCCACTCGACCCTTTTACAATCAATATTTGGACAACCAATTTGACATGGTATTTACTACTACTATTACCTAGCTTCTGAAAGAGGAAACTTCCAACACTCAGCGATCAGGAGAGCTGACCGGAAAAACGCGCTGATATAATCAATGGTAAAAGCCTGTCAAAAATAATCGGTTCGGATCTGCCAATCGAGTCTGAGGTAACCGCATAACTATCGTTTGAAATTATTTGATAAACCGCGGGATGTTTTTCCCTTTAATATTGATGTTTTAAAACTGCTAGGTATCTCCTTCTTATTCTTTTATAGAGAATAAAACTAACCATTAATAATGCTCCAATCGCTTAGTAATTAAATTTGATAGGAAACTTTAATATCAACGTTTGATTTCTTGCACACAATGTAGAAGTAGCAATTAAAGAAGCTTTTGTTTCTTACTTTACTTCAATAGAAAGTTTGTCCATTATAACCATATCATAATTGCATAAAATGTAATAAATGATATTACCATTATTTGTCTTACCAAGCCTTTTGTTCAAAAAAAAGATGCATATACTTTCAAACTGTACTATTTTACATATTAAAAATGAGGATTTTAATTATAAATTGATGGATAATAATTTTTAAAAAGATTCTCAATTTTCATTAATAGTTTTACCAGTTCTGAATAAAGCTTTAAAGCTGGTAGGTTTCTCATTCAAAATCATATCATTAAAAAATGAAACTGCCAATTAATGGTGCTCTAATTGCTTACATTTTTTAAATAGGACTATGTATATTTTTACAATATTATAAGTACACGTATAAATATATGTTAATTTCATTAAATTTACACAATAACTACTCCATAAATTGACATGATAACCTTGATAACCTTTTTGTTACATACTACATACAACAAATGCACCAGTGCATAAATTTGAACATCCAATAGAGCATCTATTGTGCATAACTTATGGTGGAATATCTAAAAAAGGACATCCATTTTTCATTAAATTTTTTTACATGTTAACGTTTGACTTCTTCTATATATTGCATACAAATACGAAATTAGGATATTGAATTCCTCTTATTACTTAATTTATTTTATTAGGAAAGTCTATTTTTCTAAATCATTGCTGCATTAATTATAATAAAATTCATGCTACAAGTTGTCCATAGAAACTTTTTGTTTCACATCATAGACAACTAATTTAAAAATCTATAAATTTATAAGTTTACATGTGCATTTTATGCATAATTTTAGCATCATGTATTTCCGTGAATGAATGAAATTTGTTATTAACTATTTTTATCTAATTCATATGGACTGTTTAAACATAATTAGCACTATTTTTTTTTTCCATAATCATTTTAAAATTATTGTGTACACATGTACATAAAAATATTTAGTTTTACTTGGACTCTTGATAAATACGGTATACTTATTCTACAAAATCCTAGAGAACCCTCTTCTATATTTTGTTTCCTTTCTTGGTAGAAAATTGTGACTCTTTGATTTTAACATGATTTTTTTTATACTGAGAAGCACCATGCTTATCTTGATGCTTACAGTGGAGAAAGTATTTTAGTTTATGTTAGTGTACTGTCTGCAATGCGGTCCTGTACGATGGCAGTAAAATTTCAAATTGGGGTTTCAAATAATACAAATCCGATGATACCATCATCAACTGTTTCTCATCATTTTTTAATCAAGTACTTCATATGTAGTTTCGTTTTTTTATTACAAGATATGAATTTGTTTTGATTTGTATATTTTTGGTTTTTGGAAAATAAAATCAGCATTATTTCTGTGTTGTCCCATAGTTTAAGTGCATTAAAACAGTAGTTTTGTATTCTCAATTTTGTATTACTTGTTATCAGAAATTATGAAGACTTTTCTGCATTTAAAAAATTGTTTTCAGTTTATTTTTCTAATTAAGATATAAGTGTATCAATGTAATTTGGATATAATTTAAGCACTGTTGGTTGTATGGATATTTAATGGCATTTTTGTTAGTCTGTTTATTTTTTAATTGATAAATAAATGAAATCAGTTTTATTTGTAGGCTATCTCACATTTTAAGTGCTTTTATACAGCAGTTTTATTTTTATTTTTATACCTACACCCAAATTTCATGAATGGAAATTAAAACAAGTGGCTTAATATTTAAATTTCAGCAGTTTAATTGTGCTTTATTTAACACAATAATTGCAACTTTATACTAAATAATATCCTGCTTATAATGAATGGTGGTAATATATCTACATATTTTAATTGCAAGCAGGAAGCTTTAATTTAAGTTTTATTATTTATTTTCATGATTCAATGAATCCATTTTACTCTGTCAACAAATTAAAATTTGACTCAAGATTGCATCATCGTTTTTTATTACTTCCATTTCCCTTTTTGATATTTGGATATGCTTCATCTGTACTACAACTTTGTTTTTGTCCCTTCCGTTTTTGTTGCTGATGTCTCCATTTGATTCGTTTTGAATCATTTATATACATTATATAAATGCATTTATTTTTAAATAAATAGAAACAAACATATACAACGATCAAAG
The DNA here is from genome assembly GCA_030737815.1 of Allium fistulosum. NCBI lineage: Eukaryota > Viridiplantae > Streptophyta > Magnoliopsida > Asparagales > Amaryllidaceae > Allium > Allium fistulosum. The sequence continues at coordinate 73,798,554 of CM060908.1, read as the reverse complement.
ATACTCATTTAAAACTGCAAACTGGTGATATCTATTTACTTGGGTGCTATCTTACAAGAATATCAATACTTCCATCCGTGAACTATTCGAAAAATCCCTTTCCTTTTTAGGTAAAAACCTGTTTTAATTTTGTATTCGCATTTTGCACCTGTGCAAAATTATTTCTACATAGGCATCACTTTTGAATAGTTTGCAAATGTCATTACATGTTTACTTGATATTGCATTAAACCACACTATTCAGGCATAACTAAACATTACTTCTTTTGTTTACATATTACAGGGTGGAGAAAATGCATGCAGAGGTGGGGCCACGTTTCATGCAACTCTTCTACGGAAAGCTCCGCGAAGGTTGGTGTATGACATTGGCGAATTCAATGTAGCAGGCGTGGGTACCAAATATCTCATAGTACACTAATCCACCAAAATTGAATTCAATGCTTTGACGACCTTCATGGAAGTCGAAAATCCTGATTACGACATACCGATGCATAAGCTCTCCTACACTGACTACCCAACAATAATTAAAAGAACTAACGCAATCAAGTTTCAAACAGGTTTGAACACTTCCATATTTTTTTAATAATATTATGAATCATTATTAGCAATTCATTTTTATTAATTTTACCTCATCAACGTCAGATGTTATCAGAATCATGCATCGTGTTGGTGAGGTCGTTAATCAGTCAACTAGCAATGACTCTGTCACACCTAAGCGCGACCTTATCTTATACCTGCACTGGTACTTTTTCACATAGCGTTTTCTACATACAATTTGCCACTGTAACTGAATTAATAATCTGCTCATGACTATACTAACTTTTGAACCGTGTGAAGCGGTACACGAATTTCGGCTACTATGTGAAGAAGCAAAACCTCCTTGCTCGATCAATCAGCACTGGATGAGAACAATAAGACTGTAATCCTTACATCAATGACTATTAAAACCCAGCTTGGTAAATTCTCCAACAATATGCCAATTACTACAGTTAATACACAATATAATGATCTCGCTTTGATTATTTCTGCACTGTGTTACAGGTAACTAAACCGTTGGGTCAACGACAGCAACTTGTGTATACAATAAACTTAATATTAATGAGGGTACCGAGCTGCTGAAGAGGTGAGTTTTATCCACTCGACCCTTTTACAATCAAGATTTGGACAACCAATTTGACATGGTATTTACTATTACTATTACCTAGCTTCTGAAAGAGAAAACTTCCAACACTCAGCGATCAGGAGAGCCGACCGGAAAAACGCGTTGATATAATCAATGGTAAAAACCTGTCAAAAATAATCGGTTCGGATCTGCCAATCGAGTCTGAGGTAACCACATAACTATCATTTGAAATTATTTGATAAACCGCGGGATGTTTTTCCCTTTAATATTGATGTTTTAAAACTGCTAGGTATCACCTTCTTATTCTTTTATAGAGAATAAAACTAACCATTAATAGTGCTCCAATCGCTTAGTAATTAAATTTGATAGGAAACTTTAATATCAACGTTTGATTTCTTGCACACAATGTAGAAGTAGCAATTAAAGAAGCTTTTGTTTCTTACTTTACTTCAATAGAAAGTTTGTCCATTATAACCATATCATAATTGCATAAAATGTAATAAATGATATTACAATTATTTGTCTTACCAAGCCTTTTGTTCAAAAAAAAGAAGCATATACTTTCAAACTGTACTATTTTACATATTAAAAATGAGGATTTTAATTATAAATTGATGGATAATAATTTTTAAAAAGATTCTCAATTTTCATTAATAGTTTTACCAGTTCTGAATAAAGCTTTAAAGCTGGTAGGTTTCTCATTCAAAATCATATCATTAAAAAATGAAACTGCCAATTAATGGTGCTCTAATTGCTTACATTTTTTAAATAGGACTATGTATATTTTTACAATATTATAAGTACACGTATAAATATATGTTAATTTCATTAAATTTACACAATAACTACTCCATAAATTGACATGATAACCTTGATAACCTTTTTGTTACATACTACATACAACAAATGCACCCGTGCATAAATTTGAACATCCAATAGAGCATCTATTGTGCATAACTTATGGTGGAATATCTAAAAAAGGGCATCCATTTTTCATTAAATTTTTTTACATGTTAACGTTTGACTTCTTCTATATATTGCATACAAATACGAAATTAGGATATTAAATTCCTCTTATTACTTAATTTATTTTATTAGGAAAGTCTATTTTTCTAAATCATTGCTGCATTAATTATAATAAAATTCATGCTACAAGTTGTCCATAGAAACTTTTTGTTTCACATCATAGACAACTAATTTAAAAATCTATAAATTTACAAGTTTACATGTGCATTTTATGCATAATTTTAGCATCATGTATTTCCGTGAATGAATGAAATTTGTTATTAACTATTTTTATCTAATTCATATGGATTGTTTAAACATAATTAGCACTATATTTTTTCCATAATCATTTTAAAATTATTGTGTACACATGTACATAAAAATATTTAGTTTTACTTGGACTCTTGATAAATACGGTATACTTATTCTACAAAATCCTAGAGAATTACAAAGTAGATTTTATAGTTTATGCGGTACAGCAAGTGATGATTATAGTTTCATTTTCTGCTCGCTTCTTGAATAAATATATATTGATTTAAACAATTTGTAGTAAACATCTTTAATTTATTCTTCTAAGCCCGACTATATTAAAAATATATAAAAACAAAAAAATTGTTTAGATTTTGGGTTTAAATACTTTTAATGGAGCTCATTTTTTGGTATAATACTATAACATAATCACAAACGATTACTTTGCTGACATATTTAACTAGCATGACAATTGGAAAAATTATTAATTTTCCACTCTTTTTTATAATGGTAAATTAACTCAAAGCATCAAAATTACAAATTCAAATGACTACTGAACATACAACTCTAGGTGAATGAGATAGCTATAAAAAGTTCGACACTTTAAATAATGTACATAAAATTACACGCTTTGCAATCCTGCAAGATATCACATTTGAATTTGAAGCAAAAATCACTGACATCAATCCGAGCAACGGTTGGGAATACTTATCCTGGAACATTTCCAAAACAAGGTTTGGAAACACTGGATCCAACAACTACTGCAAAGAATGTGACGCAAACACTGAGTACTCCTTACACAGGTAATCACAACGTTATCAAAAAACATCTAATACGGTCCACTTCAACTCTACTGAACATGACTACATATACATCGTTTAGGTTCCATCTGGAGCTAATAATTGACGATTGTACCGCTTCTGTAGTGATGGTCCTTTTTGATAAAGTGGCTGAGTACCTCCTTAAACAAAAGGCAGAAACTTTGTTCACTGTACAACAATCTGAGGTGCGCAACATAAATACTACCATACTTACATATTTGACTATTACTAACAAAATATTGCATTTTGTGCCTTATTCCAACATTGAGAACATCCGAATGTAACCGTACCGAAATTTTTTCGTTCTTGAAGGCTAGAGGTGCAAAAAGAGTTGCAAGCATCCTACAACAACTAATTGGCAACACTGAAATTTTTCACGCAAATCTCGACAAATTGATGGGTAGCAACGACAAAAAAAGCTTATTGCATCAAAGATTGCTACCGGTGGAAATGACATCATTGAACCTAAGACTGCCCCCAAACAATACAAAGGTCAATTTTTAGATACCATCGAAGAATTAACTAAATGATTGCTTCTTTTCAACCAAATAGACATGAATCTTATTTCTATTAATTAATTCATTGAAACTCTGCATCACTTTGTAAACAACTAACACGGCATCAACTCTCAGATTCCAAACAGTGCTTCAAACAAGGGTCCATAGACCCAGGGATCGGCTAGGAAGAAAAAGCGTATGACAGTCGATTAAGAACACTACTTCATCTTCTTTTATCTATCTTTATGTCAACTACTGTAATGCATGAACTTTGTGTGTTTTCTTCTGTCAGTTTAATAAAGCATTACAGCTTCTATCCATAAACAACTGCCTTCCATTCTTTCTCTTTTATATTATTCCACCTGCATTCTTTGGATGTCATAAAAGCTTTACGTACTATGTCCACGTTTTGATATCATCTATCGAAAACTCAATCTTTATAAACTGCAAAACTAATACGCATAATAGTAGTAGCTGCAATTTACTGGCAGCAGTTCGTTTCCAATTGCATGTTTGTCTCATAATCTCTGAATTTACTGGTTTTTATTGATTCTTATCATCTAAAATCATATTTCCTCAATGGTTTTGTATGAAAAATGCTCCATCTAAAATTAATTCATACAATAAAATTACAGCTAATACGAAAATATTTACACATGTGAGGTTCGCTACTTGCAAATTTAACTGTAGCTGGTTATAGTTATTTTAAACCAACTTTTTTTTATAGCTGCTTCTATCACATGACAAACTTTCAACCAAGGTTCCAAATCTTTGTTTTTGTATAGTCACAGATAATGGTTCCTATGTGTTATTAAAATCATGCTCTTGTTACTCATTGTAGTATTTTTTAAAGCATGTTCTAATTAGTTTTCTTTTACATAATTTACTTGTGTTTTTTTTCCACAAAAAAAGTCGTAAACCTAATCTAAACACAACCTTTCAGCAACAAAATACACTATACTTTACAGCAATATACTATTAAATTCTAAATAATTATTTAGAAAATAAATTATGTCATGACCGATAAGAGTATAATATTCAAATTCAAGGATTGTTTTATGCACGCTTGACGTGTAATTAGCTAAAGAGAGTTTTCCTTAAACACACGATGAAAGACACATAAAAAGAGCTATTCCTAGCTCAACTCGAGTAGTTTATTGGGGATAGACAATAAATTTGCTGATGATTTTACAATGAAGGGGAATAAGAAAAACTAATGGCTAGAAGACTTTTTTAAACACAATTTTACAGATAGTCATTCGCTTTTGAGTGAAATTATTGTTCTGCTTTGTTGCTATTAAATTCGCAAATACATTAAAGAGTTTTGTTAATTTATATCATTCTTCAAAATAAAAAGATATAGATAGCTTTTTAAATTTATTACAACTACAAATCGGTATTTAAAACAAACAGCAGCGATGAGTCGGTGCTGTCTTATGGTATATTTTAATGATGCACCATCAATGCCTGTTTATTTAATTTTCTTTATGGTATCTTTTAAAATTGAGCCAATAGGAACTACTGAAATAATATATCTCTTTCGGCTCTATTCTAAAATGCATCGTAAAGGGAACCTATAAAAAATGTTTATGGAATATTTTCAAAATGCACTAGAAGATAATGTTGACTCGACGTCAAACTGACAAAACAATATTTATATTCGGAAGTGGTCTAAACATGCTTTTTTAATATAAAAATTGTATTTTTTGACAATGAGAGTGCTTCTTCATTCAAGTAGAGCAATAATTAATTTTCAAAAACAAACTAAAATTTTAAAACTGCCTTATTTTAACAAATAATTAAACTGCAAAATAATTTTACACTAATTTGGATACCTTTAATATAATGAAAAACAGTCTTTGTTTTTTTAGTTTTACATTTTTTTTGGAAAATCTATTTTCTCGAATGCTTTTTTGTTATCACTTAAATTATTTACTTCACATTCAAGAGGTTATTACAATTATCATAAATAAAATATGGAAATATTTTTTTACCTATTCAGAGTGACGTAAAATACGTACCAAGTACACTAAAGATAAAGTTATGTTACTTGAAAGGACGATGGATGCAGAAAGAAATAAGACATTGAAATTTTCAGTAATGATTGCAAGAAGCAATAACAAACATCAGGAGTTGGAGGTTATAAAGTGCAAAAGATCGAATAGGTTACAATAAGCTCCTCTACTAATAAATCGAAATGTTTGGGTTAATCCTATATTGCTGAACTTTAAATGCAGTTTTCTTGATCATATTCCATCCTCGAACTATAATGTTGTTGAATTTGTTTAATTGGTTAACGTGTTAGGTTATAACAAGATTTGTATTATCATTATAATTAACATATCCATGCACGCACAAAATGCAGTTGAAAATGAGTTTTCATTTTGAAATAATTAAGATGTCAAATGATAATGCACAAAATAGCGTAACTTATTTGTCTCTATTTTTTTTACTTATTTATTGGCTGTAGTTTTATTACCTTGGTTCAATTTTTTACCTTATTTAATGATCATCAATCAAGTGTAAAATTTATGTTATTTACTTATTCCTTCAATTTCACATATTCTGCTTTCCAAGTTATTCCATTTAGGATAGTTATAAAGAGTGTGACCTAAACCATTCTACAATTCAACGTAGATTATAAGGACATGATGCTTAGTTTTAAATTTTAATTGATTTATTTGACTGTACTTACTACCAACAAAAATTATTTAAAATTTGATTTGTTTATTTTATACCTTTTTCACCATCCATAAAGATTACATAATTGTTTATTTCTTCATATGTGACTGCGCACGTGCTTCCTTATAAAGTAGCTCATAAGCTTTAAATATTTATGATGATTTACTTCTTTATAGCAAAATATTATTAAATTCTAAGTAGTTATTTAGAAAGTAGATTGTATCATGATCGATAAGAATATAGTATTCAAATTCAGACATCCTTCTATGCTAACTTGATGTGCTAAGCTAAAAAGAGTTTGCCTTAAACACGTGATGAATAACATAAAAAGAGTTATGCCTAACTCGACCCAAGAAGTTATCGGGGATGGACTATAAATTCGTTTATGATTCTACACTTATGGGGGATAAGAAAAACTAATGCCTAAAAGCCTTTTTTGAACACATATTTATTGACATTTAGTCGTTTTTAAAGGAAATTATTGTTTTACTTTGTTGCTACTAAATTCACATTTATATTAAGAAATTTTTGTGAATTTAGATAGTTCTTCAAAGTACACAAATATAGACCATTGTTGAAACTTATTATAACCATAAATCTGTATTGAAAACAAAGAGTGGCGACGAGTCAATGCTATCTTAAGGAATATTTTAAAGATGCAACATGAATGCCTTTTTTAAATTTTATTTATGGCATACTTCCATGTATATTTTTTCCTTCTAATAGTCTGGGTAAATTAGTTTACGCCCTGATTAGTTCTATGGAGCAAAAAAAATACATTATTTACTCAAGCAACAAGTAGTGGTATAATGTTTTATGTAATTTATCTTGCAATATTGCACTACTTATTCAAATGGCTGAAGTCTTAAAGAGTAAGCAATGGTATTATAAAATGTTATCTTTGTAACTTTCAATGTTAACTTATAACATATGCGATCATTTTCAATGATGGATAAAAGGATTTATGGCATTAAGTCAATACAATTCATCGATCAAACAAGCTAATAGGAAAAACTCTGTGCGCATAACACAAAGTTAACAAGACAAACTAATACGCAATGTATATTTCAAAAGTTCACGGTCGGTCCAAATATTGTATTTATATTCCAACTATTAAAAAGGATTATATTTATGTTTTTATATATATGCATGCGTGTGCGTGCATGTGTATATATGTGTATTCAAAAATCGCTTAACGCTTTCACTTCATTTTGCTTTTTCATCTACAGCCATACATTTTATTTTATTTTTAAATTTTCTTTTTGGAAAACAAAGATTTTGAGTTCTCATTAACAAATCAAACAAAGTTGAAAATAATTTAAAATTTATTTTTCTATATACTCATCCATTTTTCTACAAATAAATATATATCTTTTTCAATGAATTTTATTTCTTTGAAATGATTTCAAACATTTTTACATAATAATTTTTTCCTTGATATGTTTTTTTAATGATATAAAATATCCTCTCATATGCTTTTGACATACCTTTATTTATAAAACACTTTTGTTTTCTGTCTGGTTTACTTCGTACATGATTTATATTTTTTTTCTGGTAATTTTCTATTTACATGTTCGTGACTATTCAAGGCAGTAAATCAATTTTTGTAACTGATGAGTTTGTCATTGTTAAAGATGTTAATTTTTTGCAACCGTTTTTAAAATTTAGTTCCATCAAAGTTTCTTACACAAGTTCTCCCCTTAGTTTAATTGTTGGAATAGATCATGACCATTATAGGTAGCTGCTATGGCTAATTTTTTACTTCCATCAACTACGACATGTGTCTCTACCTTCATCTTTGTTCCCCTATAACGATGTAGTGCTACTAGCTGTGTCCTTCCTATGTCTATTTTGGATGCTTAAATCTTTTGCTTTGCCAAAGTGTGTATAAGGATTATTTTCCCTGTCGTAAATGAACTTTTCACCGGCTAAAATATTATCGTTGCATTTACTAATTTGAGCATGACTTAGTGTAAAACATGCATATTAGTCAAGCGCTTGATTTTGTGTATTATACTACGTTTGACCAAACATTTTCTCTTCCTCATATTTCACAGGACTCATGATATTATTATTTTAAGAGTATTTTACTGTCATCGACGTTTAATTTGGGTTTGTTTAAGCACTGAGTAAAAATGTGTTCTCATAAGAAATAATATGGATACAATAAATGATAAACATATGGCCTTGCTTAATTATCAGTACCAGTGCAAACTCATAACAAAAAATATGCTAATCATTAACTTTAAAACAACTGAAACAAATATCAAAAAATACATACTTGGCTTACAAATGTATTGAACTTCAATAATTATACAAATGTCAATTAATCGAAGATGAGGAGGTTATGAATTTAATTCAAATAAGAATACATATTTTCAAAATTCTATAGTTGATTTTCACATCCATATCACCTTAGTAAACATCTAAACAAGGTCTAAACATGAAAGTTCTTTTAGTTGACTGGAGCCATCAAATCTGGTGCATAACCCTGCAAAAATCGAAAATAAGATTGCTCACATTAGTTCATTGGTAAAATTAAACATGCATACATTTTTGGGTAACCATATGTAGCTATAAGGAAGTATATTTCTAATACACTTCTGGAGAAACAATAGATTCTTCCATTCATTAATATCTTTGAGCATCTCTACATTTGATTCTCTTCTTTGTTGGATCTCAATGTCCAGCTCACAATTTGGACCGGGATTTTATCTTGAACTGCTTTAATCAAATTAGCTCTGCTCTTTATATGAACTTTGCTTTTTATTTTCAGTTGCATCTTCCTTTTTAATTGGTATAGTTATAAAATTTTCCCCTTTACTCATGTTAATTTGAAACTTGTTGCAAAATATAATGAAATTCCTCTACATATGAAAGTTAGGCTATCTGGCGGTTATTTTCACAATACTATGAATTGGAGGTTATAATTTTCAATTACATCATGTTATTTTATATGTATTAACTTTGGAACAAACCTAAAGTAATCATTTCTAGAAAAATAACTAATAGTAAGTTATTTTATTTGTGTCGACCTAAAGATCGATCGATATCAAATGGCAATTGTAACTTACCACAGTATTAACCAAAGAATTATTTACTTTCAGCATCTAAGTATGATATTGAGGAGTTTTTATTTCCTAGATAGATATTTATTAGTGAAATGAGGAGTATACTATAAGTTCGACAGTATAGTCACTATGTATTTGTATTATATTAGAAGTATATGCGAGCTGTATAAATTTATATACTTTATGTTCATGTAGTGATTCTAAAAGAACTTAGACCCCATTTAAGCATTCACAAGGAGCGACTATGATTTTGCTTTTTGCAGTGAGTAATTTTTGATTCTATATTAGTTGTTTCTTAATTATAGACAGAATGCTAATGAACAACCATCTAAATATTCTTTCTTATACAATCTGGCAATATGATATATGAACCAAATATTATATTTCTTCATTTATGCAACTACAAAAATGTAACTTTTCATCCAAACTGAAATATCCATGAACACTAATTCATTTTTCCCTTTTAGTGCCAGGCTCTGATGAGGGATAGTGCTCTATGTAGATGCATGGAATATGGATTTTATTGCATGATATATATTTTCGTTACATGATTGTGGATCAGTGGCAAAGAGGAAAAGAAAGGGCTGATGTGGAATATAGGACTTGCATTGTTTGAATGCAATTCAAGCCTGTGGAAGGAACTAAGATCAGAATTGCGGTTGTTGAGTCCAAACTGACTGGAGTTGCTGCAGTTCGGGTTGCAATTATAAGGTTGTTAAGTTATGGCCTGTAAATTTATCTGATAAGATGAATTATTTTGATAAGTATATTAACCATTAACCTTACAGTAGGAACTATCATATTAACATTATACGCTTATTAGACCAACATTCTAATTTATGCTAGCTTAAAGGAATGGTCTGTATTTATGTAGTCCGGTTGGATCCTGAGGTCCTTACGTCTGTTCATTTTTATAACTATTTTATATCATTTCATATTTTTTTAATATGCTTTTCTGCTATTTGATGTGAGAGCACATAGAAGCCTAGCATATGCCAGTGTAACAAGCGCAGGTTGAATGGAGTTATCCTTGCTTACAGATTTTCCAACTTATTCTTGCAAATGGGCTATAAGGTATTTATGTATTAGGTATACGCAAACACAAGCGTTTATATATTAGTAGTTGCTTAGAATAAAATTATTGTTAAAGCTTCATCAAATTGTTAGTTTAGTCTTTGACTTAGTTAGAGGAGATGAATGTACAATGATCCATGTAAGTTTTGGCTTTTATGCATACCCATTGTGATATGCAGCTTATCAGAAAAATAAATAGTATACAACTACTTTCCCAAATTTTCCATAATTATAATATCGTCATTTTCATTTTCACTTAATTTGTTGAATAAGCAATGTTGATTTGATACCGATTACTACTTTTGCTCATTCCTTATCGATATGACAAATATACATCTTTACTGCTCTTCAACTTTTAGTTCTGGGTGCATGATAATAACTAACAAAATGAATTTTCATAAACTAACTTACAATTAGAAATGATGAACAAAAATAACTAAAGAGAAGTAACTCTTTCATGATCTTTTCCTTAGTGATAATGTCTTTAAGGAAAATAAAACATATAAAATAATTGAAAAAATTGAGTTTTCCTTATTTAAATACTAACGAAGAAGTCTAAAACTGTATGGTTAAAACTAAAAAATTAGTGCATTGATATTTCTTGGTCTACAGAATTGTCATTCCCCGTATATAAAAAATAAATATTGAATAAAATATTTTCTCTAACATATGCAATAACTATATTCTTAAAAAATATCGAGTATTTTACATTAAATATCAAAACGATATATCGGTAAATATCGAGCGATATATCGATAACGATATTTTAAGCGATATTTTGAAAAAATTCGACTTAGGAGCGATATAAGATATATCGACGATACATCAGCGATATTATTTGATATTAACTACATAGCATAAGACTATAAACAACACTAGAATAAGGTATATCAGCCATATTCCTTTTGTCTTCATCCGGTGAAGGAAATAAATATTTTGACAACTTAAAATGTAACGCCCCACCTCTATGCTCATAATAACAGAGAGTATTAAAAGAAATACTGTCTATTATTACGAAGAATAAGGCTGGATAGGAGCGACCATCCGTAATTGGCCTTACACTAATATTGGTTATCTCGATAGGAGTGGTATATACTTTTTATTTTTCATCTATTATTTATTTACTCCCATCGACATATCCAATTATCAGTATAAAACAAACTACGATAGTTCATAATAGTTTAGGACATTAGATATAACAATAACACAGATAATATAATTGCGGAACACAGATAAAAACAAAAGTCTCATATATATATAACTGATGTCAGTTAATACATAGTTGACACAATACATACGATATAACTACAACTGTCGACTCTAGAAGTTATATATACACGTACATTATCGACTAATATACATGAATACATATCGTTCTATACAATGACACGACTACTACAAAATGACATTGACAACTTCAGAAGATGTGAAAAGTCTTCAAATCCCGACAGCAACTCAAAGAAGAAAATCTACAACCTGAAATAACTCTGGTCTGACCCGAGTATTACATTCAAAAGAAAATAATACACGGGTCAGTCTAATTCAAACTCAGTTATTAGTGCATAGGAGCAATAATAATCAAATACGAATAGACGACAGTCACAGAAATCTCGTATATCCGACTCCTCGATAAAGGAATCGGATAACGACAGATATAACACTAAACAGTGTTAAACAACAATCAGCAATCCAAAAAAATTTAAAAATCGAACTATCAACTAAATCTGTCAATCCTGCTAGGGCTGCAGTACACGCACGCGTGTACTGCCTCACCACTACGATAATGCAAACAAACTCGACTAACAGACCAGAGAACTGCAAGGGTAAAACTGCACCCAAATACAACTGGCAAAAGTAAAGACCAAACAACATGGCTCAGGTGGAACTCCACATACAAACAGATGCAGCCACCATGACAACAAGTACGACAGGGATGAGCAGATGCAAGCAACAATGACACATGAATATGCAGTGTATAACCAAGTCGAGGCCTGAGATATATAAACAGTGGCAACACGTCACAGTAAAGATCAACATGAAATGATGTTTGTATGCCAAAAGGTCGGAGGCAAGGCAAACACAAATATCGATTAATGCAAACTGTCTCGAACCATTAACCAAGTCAGGTAGATAACTAATGCAACAGCTTAGGTCAGTGAACACTTCCTATATGCAGACCATAATCACAAGACTCAAGTACCATCAAAGGCACAATGACATGCAAACATTTCAAGATCACAATTTCCACAGAAAAACTCACGTGTATGCAACGGTGAAACGAAGTGGAAAATGCCTCAACACTAAACAGAAGAATACAATATCCACAGTAAACAACATGTACAGGATAGTGAAGAACAGTTCGAACAAGGTCGAAAGTGCTACCAGGGTTCATCAAGCAATACAACACAGTGAGTATTCAGGAATGAATATCACATAACCGAAGACAATTCTCAAAGCCAATATAAATTCAAATCAACAATGAACGACTACCCGGTCAAGTGATAATGAACCTGTCAGGTCAGAGCAGTGGTACTCAAAGTAGCAAAAGAACACAAATAAGTCAAAAGGATCAACGTCGAAGCTATAAATTGAAACAAGTCCAATTCAAGTGATAACAACAAGTATGCAAAGAGCAACATGAAGACTGGAATGAAGGACCCAATTTGTTCGACTACACAGTTGCAATGTCAACAAAGTAAACAAGGAAGTCAAATGTAAAACTGCAACTACAAAAGAATGCAACTACCAATGTAGGCTAACATATATTATACCCTGTAACCAGAAGTATATATGAAGGCAAAACTCACTAAACAAGTGCAAACTATATGTATAAGAACAAGACCCCAATGATAACAAGCTGCAGTCTCATCTAGATGATGAGCTCGAAGTCAAGGCATAAGCAAACGAGCAACCATCCAAATTCAAAATCAGTAATACTATGAAACCCCAAATCAAGTTCGATTCAAAAAGGAAAAAGCAGCAGTAAATGGCATGTGGCCTGATTTGCAAATTGCCATAACACACTACGGATATCACTGGAGTTCAACTCAAAGGGATAGTCGAACAGCAGCTACATAAGTCAGAACAACATAAACAATAGGTAGTGGTAAACATACAAGAACCAGATAAAGAAACTTCAACATCAAATATACTTGAATCCGGACCAATAGGCAAAACCAAAAGGCTATTAAGCCAAAAGCCAGAGGGGATTTAAAGAGCAGTTTTAAATTAAAACCAACACTCTGATCAGCTGAAAGCAACAACACGAATCAAACCAATCACATAAACAGTTCTCAACCAAGTTAGTAATTTCAAAGCTGTGGCGAACAAGTCAGAAAAGTGACAGAAGTCACGAATTTATATACCAGAAAATCGATACCAGGGTGACTACAAAAACCCTAAATGAGCAAATAATCATCGGCTACAACCATTTAAAACCCAAGACACAAAACAGAGCGATAGAATTAGATGTGAGCGAAACAATTCAATCACCTTCTTTCACGAAACAATGATCGAAGGTTGCGAGGGCCAGAGAAACGAAGATTGAAGGAGTTGCAGTCGAGGCCAACCAGGAATCCACCGATTTCAGAGAAGATTCGCAAGCCCTAATTTTCTTTTTGGAGATGGGGAACGAACGAGATTGAAGTCGCCTCCATTTTTTTCTTCTCGTTTCGTTTTGTGGTTGCCAAAAGAATGAATCAGGGGGAAAACAATTATGCCCTAGGTGATAATCACGGTCAAAACAAACAAACAAAATGGACCCATTTACATCTAAAGGCCCATACAATTCTTTTAACAAATTTTCAAATGAATTTAAACTTGATTCAAATCTGCATTAGCAGTTAAAATGATTTAATCGTCATTTATAAACTGACGCGAAAAACCGGGTTGTTACAGACTCCCCTCCTTAAAAAAATTGCATCCACGCAATCATAGGGAATAAATGGATAAAAGGTAACAACCAAAAGAGCATGGCAATGTCGAATGTATAAGCAAAGCAAGTGTCAGCGGGGAGGTATTAGATAAGAAATTGAAAGGTTCGACTGCTTCAAATCAAAAGAATCAACATCGTGGGAATCAGGGATCAAAATCAGACGACTAACAAAAGCAAGAACAATCGAGTTCCAGCAACTAAAAGAGAAGGAAAACAGAGCAGAAATCCCATACAGAGCACGAATTGAATGCGAGTAAATCAAATTACTCACCTGAATCGCCAGAGAAAAAGACGAAGCTCAAATCTCAAAAATCGCAAATATTCAATCATCAAAAGCGATAATCAAATTTCTCAAATCAACAAATATTCGATTATCACAAGCGATAATCAAATTTCAAATTCAACAAATATTTGATTATCAAAAACGATAATCAAATTTCAAATCAACCAATATTTAATTATCTAAAGCGATAATTAAATCTCAATCAACAAATGTTTAATTATCTCAGGCGATAATTAAATCTAAAATCAACAAATATTTAATTATCTCAGGCGATAATTAAATCTCAAATCAACAAATATTTAATTATCTCAGGCGATAATTAAATCTAAAATCAGCAAATATTTAATTATCTCAGGCGATAATTAAATCTCAAATCAACGAATATTTAATTATCTCAGGCGATAATTAAATCTAAAATCAGCAAATATTTAATTATCAAAAGCGATAATTAAATCTCAAATCAGCAAATATTTAATTATCAAAAGCGATAATTAAATCTCAAATCAGCAAATATTTAATTATCAAAAGCGATAATTAAATCTCAAATCAGCAAATATTTAATTATCAAAAGCGATAATTAAATCTCAAATCAGCAAATATTTAATTATCAAAAGCGATAATTAAATCTCAAATCAGCAAATATTTAATTATCAAAAGCGATAATTAAATCTCAAATCAGCAAATATTTAATTATCAAAAGCGATAATTAAATCTCAAATCAGCAAATATTTAATTATCAAAAGCGATAATTAAACCTCAAATCAGCAAATATTTAATTATCAAAAGCGATAATTAAAAACAACAAATATCTGATTATCAAAAACGATAATCAGAACTCATATTAACAGATATCTAATTATCACAAGCGATAATTAGAAACAACAAATATCCGATTATCAAAAACGATAATCAGAACTCATATCAACAAATATCTAATTATCACAAGCGATAATTAGAAACAACAAATATTTAATTATCGATACGATAATTAAATCTCATAACATCAGATATCTAATTACCTATAGATAATTAGAAACAACAAATATCTAGAAATCAATTAAGAAGACTAGAAAATCAACATAAAAGCTTGGATCGATCCCATTAGATGGCGAGTTTTTAATTCGCCGCACGTGCATCTCAGAGTGGCCGAAGCCTACCAAGTACTCAACATAATTTTGGCGCACATCAGATTGACCCGAAGGTCCGCAGAGTGACCCGAAGGTCTAGTACTGTTATTTGACCCGAAGGTCCGCAGAGTGGCCCGAAAGCCCAACAAATGACCCAAAGGTCCAACAAATGACCCGAAGGCCCTCATAGTGGCTCGAAAGCACACGAAATCATCAAATATTTCAATTAACGAGTCCGGAATTAACCGAAATAGCAAACGCACATGTCCCATACCACGTGTTTTACTAAATCATTTGATTCTCTTCATCGTTTCCTTGAAAGTGCAAAATTTTGTATTTTGTAAAAATACATTTCACATTCTCAAACGGACAAGTCCGGAATTAAGCGAATCAGTAAAAGAAAGGGGTCATAGTCCTCGATTTTGCTGAAACGTTTAAATCGCTTCCTCATTCTTTTGAAATCACAAACTGTAAAATTTTTGAAAACAATTTTATTTATTTTGTAAAAATAACAATTCGCATTCTCAACTGAACAAGTCCGGAGTTAAGCGAAACAGTAAAAGAAAGGGGTCATAATCCTCGATTTTGCTGAATCGTTTAAGTCGATTTCTCATTCTTTTGAAAACGCAAACTGCTAAAATTTTATAAAACAATTTTCATTTTAAAACGATTTTCCAATCACGTGATTAAAGCAACAATATTAGTAACAATTTCGAAAAGGAAATTGTACTTCTCTAGAACATCGTAAAACAAATCTCAAAATCAGCATTGCGGAATTATCGCTTGAAAATCCACTCTTTAAAAATTTGACTGTTACTAAAGTCAAAGCGACAGTAATTTTTTTGTCGTCAAAATCTCATCAAAATAATTTACATCAAAATGTAATATCAGTGAATTTTCATTCATCAAAATGCCAACAAAACACCGTGCCTCAAAATTTAGCATCGATGTAAAAATCCCGTTATAAAAATAACGGCAACAAAATACGTTTCATAACCAAGCATCGGTTCAACGTAAAATAAATGCAATAACGTGCAATTCAAATTTTTGCACGTACTACAAAATGAACAAAGAAATCATTCGAAGGTATCTTCAATGAAGACAATTCAAAACAGCAAAGTCTAATCAATAGATGATTAGTACAAAAGAAAGCCAGCGGAAATTTCAACAAAAATCACATATCTGCAATTTCTTCGAATCCTCAATTTGGATTCAAAATTCTCAAAGAAACAAATAATTACAGCTATGTAAATAACAATTGGAATTCATATCAATTTCGTATTTTGATTCTTAAATCAAAAAGATTATCAGTTGTACTCAGCGAAGACAGTTTCACTGTTTCTGCTGCGCACTCTGATAAATAGAACACAAATCAATCAAATCATCAGAACACAATTTCATCCAAACAACAAAACACAATTCCACTTTTATTTTTAAATAACGATATTTAAAAATTTCATCAAAATTTCAAAACTTTAGTTTTGACTCAAATCACAGATAAAACGTCGACTAATAGTTGTAACATATGTTCCATCCAAGTTATGTTTTATATTATGGCCATAAACCCCAAGCTCTGATACCAACTGTAACGCCCCACCTCTATGCTCATAATAACAGAGAGTATTAAAAGAAATACTGTCTATTATTACGAAGAATAAGGCTGGATAGGAGCGACCATCCGTAATTGGCCTTACACTAATATTGGTTATCTCGATAGGAGTGGAATATAATTTTTATTTTTCATCTATTATTTATTTACTCCCATCGACATATCCAATTATCAGTATAAAACAAACTACGATAGTTCATAATAGTTTAGGACATTAGATATAACAATAACACGGATAATATAATTGCGGAACACAGATAAAAACAAAAGTCTCATATATATATAACTGATGTCAGTTAATACATAGTTGACACAATACATACGATACAACTACAACTGTCGACTCTAGAAGTTATATATACACGTACATTATCGACTAATATACATGAATACATATCGTTCTATACAATGACACGACTACTACAAAATGACATTGACAACTTCAGAAGATGTGAAAAGTCTTCAAATCCCGAACAGCAACTCAAAGAAGAAAATCTACAACCTGAAATAACTCGGGTCTGACCCGAGTATTACATTCAAAAGAAAATAATACACGGGTCAGTCTAATTCAAACTCAGTTATTAGTTCATAGGAGCAATAATAATCAAATACGAATAGACGACAGTCACAGAAATCTCGTATATCCAACTCCTCGATAAAGGAATCGGATAACGGCAGATATAACACTAAACAGTGTTAAACAACAATCAGCAATCCAAAACAATTTAAAAATCGAACTATCAACTAAATCTGTCAATCCTGCTAGGGCTGCAGTACACGCACGCGTGTACTGCCTCGCCACTACGATAATGCAAACAAACTCGACTAACAGACCAGAGAACTGCAAGGGTAAAACTGCACCCAAATACAACTGGTAAAAGTAAAGACCAGACAACATGGCTCAGGTGGAACTGCACATACAAACAGATGCAGCCACCATGACAACAAGTACGACAGGGATGAGCAGATGCAAGCAACAATGACACATGAATATGCAGTGTATAACCAAGTCGAGGCCTGAGATATATAAACAGTGGCAACACGTCACAGTAAAGATCAACATGAAATGATGTTTGTATGCCAAAAGGTCGGAGGCAAGGCAAACACAAATATCGATTAATGCAAACTATCTCGAACCATTAACCAAGTCAGGTAGATAACTAATGCAACAGCTTAGGTCAGTGAACACTTCCTATATGCAGACCATAATCACAAGACTCAAGTACCATCAAAGGCACAATGACATGCAAACATTTCAAGATCACAATTTCCACAGAACAACACACGTGTATGCAACGGTGAAACGAAGTGGACAATGCCTCAACACTAAACAGAAGAATACAATATCCACAGTAAACAACATGTACAGGATAGTGAAGAACAGTTCGAACAAGGTCGAAAGTGCTACCAGGGTTCATCAAGCAATACAACACAGTGAGTATTCAGGAATGAATATCACATAACCGAAGACAATTCTCAAAGCCAATATAAATTAAAATCAACAATGAACGACTACCCAGTCAAGTGATAATGAACCTGTCAGGTCAGAGCAGTGGTACTCAAAGTAGCAAAAGAACACAAATAAGTCAAAAGGATCAAAGCCGAAGCTATAAATTGAAACAAGTCCAATTCAAGTGATAACAACAAGTATGCAAAGAGCAACATGAAGACTGGAATGAAGGACCCAATTTGTTCGACTACACAGTTGCAATGTCAACAAAGTAAACAAGGAAGTCAAATGTAAAACTACAACTACAAAAGAATGCAACTACCAATGTAGGCTAACATATATTATACCCTGTAACCAGAAGTATATATGAAGGCAAAACTCACTAAACAAGTGCAAACTATATGTATAAGAACAAGACCCCAATGATAACAAGCTGCAGTCTCATCCAGATGATGAGCTCGAAGTCAAGGCATAAGCAAACGAGCAACCATCCAAATTCAAAATCAGTCTTACTATGAAACCCCAAATCAAGTTCGATTCAAAAAGGAAAAAGCAGCAGTAAATGGCATGTGGCCTGATTTGCAAATTGCCACAACACACTACGGATATCACTGGAGTTCAACTCAAAGGGATAGTCGAACAGCAGCTACATAAGTCAGAACAACATAAACAACAGGTAGTGGTAAACATACAAGAACCAGATAAAGAAACTTCAACATCAAATATACTTGAATCCGGACCAATAGGCAAAACCAAAAGGGTATTAAGCCAAAAGCCAGAGGGGATTTAAAGAGCAGTTTTAAATTAAAACCAACACTCTGATCAGCTGAAAGCAACAACACGAATCAAACCAATCACATAAACAGTTCTCAACCAAGTTAGTAATTTCAAAGATGTGGCGAACAAGTCAGAAAAGTGACAGAAGTCACGAATTTATATACCAGAAAATCGATACCAGGATGACTACAAAAACCCTAAATGAGCAAATAATCATCGGCTACAACCATTTAAAACCCAAGACACAAAACAGGGCGATAGAATTAGATGTGAGCGAAACAATTCACTCACCTTCTTTCACGAAACAATGATCGAAGGTTGCGAGGGCCAGAGAAACGAAGATTGAAGGAGTTGCAGTCGAGGCCAACCAGGAATCCACCGATTTCAGAGAAGATTCGCAAGCCCTAATTTTCTTTTTGGAGATGGGGAACGAACGAGATTGAAGTCGCCTCCATTTTTTTTCTTCTCGTTTCGTTTTGTGGTTGCCAAAAGAATGAATCAGGGGGAAAACAATTATGCCCTAGGTGATAATCACGGTCAAAACAAACAAACAAAATGGACCCATTTACATCTAAAGGCCCATACAATTCTTTTAACAAATTTTCAAATGAATTTAAACTTGATTCAAATCTGCATTAGCAGTTAAAATGATTTAATCGTCATTTATAAACTGACGCGAAAAACCGGGTTGTTACATAAAATGAGAGCCTAAAGGAGTGCCAACCGATTTAGCTTTCTCCATATCAAATCGAGAGAGGACCTTCTCAATATACTGCACCTGAGTGAGTCTCAACTTTCATTGTTTTCTATCTTTGAATATCTCCATTCCCAAAGTTCTTCGTGCTTTTCCCAAATCCTTCATATCAAACTCTTTGTTGAGCTCCGCTTTTAACTCCGTAATTCTGACCATACTCCGAGATGCAATCAACATATCATCAACATATAACAAAAGATATGTCATATCTCTATCACACCTCGTGAAATAAACACACTGGTCTTTGAAGCTTCTAGAGTATCCCTTTGAAAGCATAAACTTATCAAATCACTTATACCATAGTCTAGGAGACTACATCAGTCCATATAGATATTTGTTAAGTTTACAAACATAATCTGGCCTGCTACTATCAATGAACCCCTTCGGCTGCCTCAAATAAATCTTTTCATCCATATCACCATGCAAGAATGCAGTTTTGACATCTAGTTGTTTAAGTTCCATATCATAATAAGCAACTAATGCCAAAAGAATACTAATGGATGTATGCCTTACAACTAGAGCAAAGATATCATGATACTCTACTCCTTTCTTCTGAACATACCCTTTCGCTACTAATCTTGCTTTGTATCTGAGATCACCATTGTCGCCGTCCTTCACTTTATAGATCAATTTACATCCAATAGCTCTCTTGTTAGTGGAAAGAGGCACCAAATCTCAATATGATTTTTTTTGCAAAGATTCAATCTCCTCCTCCATAGTAACTAACCAACTGGAATTGTCAACTGATGCAATAGCTTCTCTATAATCACTGGGCTTATCATGGACAACATTCAATGCATATGTTTCCATGTCATCAAAGTCAATATCTTCATTGCTCAATCCAAAAAAATATTCAAAGCCACTTAGGCTTCCTTCTCTATCTAACAGGCCTAGTCTTTGAATAAGCTCCACCTTGAATCTGATCCTTTGTATCAACATCTGTGCTATCGTCATCAATCACGGTACCATCGGATACCCCATCCGAACCTCTATGGAAAGAATCTGAAGATGACTTGCTTTGTCTTTGGTATTCTGAATCTGTCCTCACACTATCATCGGACAAGGAAGGCTCCACCTTCAACATAGCCTTCTCATTAAAAGCCACATGCCTGTTGATAATAATTTTCTTGCTGATATGACACCACAACTTATATTCCTTCACTCCTCTTCTATAATCTATAAGGATACACTTACGAGCTCTAGGTTCCAGCTTTCCTCTACTCTCATGTACTTAAGATGGACATCCAAACACTCTGAGAAATGAATAACTAATAGGCTCTCTTTTCCATACTTCTTCAGGGATCTTCATATCTATGGCAGTAGAAGGTGTGCGGTTCATGAAGAAAGCCACCATAGACAAAGCTTCTGCCCGAAATCCTTTCCTCAACTTAGCAGTCAATCTGAGGCAACGAGTTCTCTCCAACAATGTCTGGTTCATTCTTCCAGCAACTCCATTAGATTGATGGTCGCAAGGTGTGGTGCAATGCTTCTTAATGCCTTTGGACCCACAAAAATTGATGAATTCCTATGATACAAATTCATCGCCATTATCTGAATGGAGAACTTTCAACTTCTTTCCTAATTGCTTTTCAAACATAGATTTCCACTTTCGAAACCTGGCAAAGGTTTCACACTTAGACCTTAGAAACTATACTCAAATTTAACGAGAGAAATCATCTATAAATGAAACGAAGTACCTGGCTCCAACCAACTATATTCAAGGGGAGAGCCCTCACACATCTTGTGAACATACTCTAGGATAGCTTTTGCTTTATGCTCACCAGTGCCAAAAGAAATATTTGTCTGCTTACCAAGAACGCATTCTTCACAAAAGTCAAGCTTTGAATGCTGAACACCATCAATCAAACCTCGCTTTCTCAACTCATCCAAACTACGTCACCAATATGCTCCATCCGCAAGTGCCACAATCTGGAAGAATCTGAATTAGTAGAAGTAGCAGAAGCTGATTCATCAACTACAGTAGTGCTTTTTAATAAATAAAGATTTCCCGCCCTTACGCTTTTCATAAAAATCATGGAACCCTTCTTGATCTTCATCTTTTCTCCCTCAACTACAATCTTCAACTTAAGCCTACTCAAAGCCACAATAGAAATCAAGTTCTTTCTCAAATCAGGTACATGTCTAACTTCAGTAATAGTACGAATAACATCGTCAAACATTCTGACCTTGACGCTATCAACACCAATCATACGGCAAGAAGCAACATTGCCCACTATAACTTCTCCACCATTAATCTCACAGTATGTAAAGAAACAGTTCCTATTAGGTGTCATATGATAGGATGCGCCAAAATCAATAAGCCATAAGTTGTTCTTTCCAGAAAAGCCAGAAGCTGTAAACACATTGGTCTCACTCTTTGTATTTGATTTCTCTACAGTAGATGTTAAAGTTTGCTTTGCGTCTTTTCTTCTTCCTTTGATCTTGGGACATTAAGCTATAAAGTGCTTCGGTTTCTTACAATAATGGCAAGTCAATCGTTTAGGCCCCCTAGACTAAGACCTCAAATTACTTTGTCCTCTACCATTCTTTGACTTGTTTGGCTTCAACCTCCCTGAATGAATAAGCCTTCTGCATATCTAAAATAGTGCTTGCCCATCTTCCTTTCAACACTTTATTTTGAAGACTAGCATTTACATCAGATAGACTAATCTTACTACAACCATATATCATGGAATTAACAAAAGCAGTATACTCCTTAGATAAGAAACATAAGAGGATTACTGCTTGAGCCTCATTAGTGATATTAACATCCGCTGCCTTCAGGTTCATAATTAAAGTGGTCAAAGCATCCACATGCTCAATGTTGGTGAAAATTTTCGTCTTCACCACACTTGACTGGATCGTGAGATAGTCTTACGATTTATCGTCGTCACGATTAGGAATCAGCGAATTTAAGCTTAGTTAAATTCACCTTTAGAGAACGACTGTGTTGTTGAATGCTTACACAACCGAGTAGCCACACTTCAACTGTTTGTCGAAATGTCGAAATGAATTGATAAATTAAGATGCGATTGAAAGTAAATCGCAGAAATGTAAAAGGACACCAAGAATTTTATGTGGTTCGGATTGTTGATAACCTACGTACACGGGGTAATCAATTATCTTTTATTATTTTAATGTACAAGAGATTTCAATGGCCTTCAAGTGTACAATATTTTGCTCTTTTTTCCTATTCAGGAAGAAGAAGAAGTTGAAAAAAGAAGATCCTCTTCTTTGTCCTTATGCGTTTCCTTTTGTAGTGTGAAAAGTGCATTGTTGATGGTTGTAATCGTCTTTCGTGTTTTCCTTCAATCTCCACCGTTGGATTTTGCTACCTGTCCCCAATTCATGAAGCTCGTTTTTTCATGCCTGGATTGATGACGTGTCTTCGATGGGAAATCCTAAATCTGGTGGGATATGGGAATTTTGAAGCGAGATGCCTGAAAAAGTAGGAGGGAAGCCCAGGTCTGCATAGGTTGGCCTCCTCTCTCTTAAAAAAGCAAGTTGCTTTAAGAGGAATGATAAGAGATCTTCCTAAGGCCTTGTCGTGTTGTTGACACATAAGAACAGGTGCGGTAGTGAAGGTCCTCTGGCATTCAGACCTCCCTATCTGTAACATCCCCTATCTAGAGGCCCTAAACTAAGTGCTACACATGTTGCAGTCATCTATAGTATTAGCTTTCGACGACTAAATATGGTTATGTTAATGGTATCAATAATATCAGAAGCACTTGAATATGAAACAAAACACAGATTTCAAAAACAAATTTTACTTCATTACATTTCAAAATCAATTGTTTCACATTCACAACACATAATCCCAAATCGTTCCCAAGCACAGATCAAAAATAATTATTACAAAATACGCCAAGAGAAGTATATGAAGATACCCCCTTGGTTGATCAGATTTATATGGTCATAATAGACCTAATACAAAACAACACAATGGAAAATCCAACAAAACATAACAAGAACTGTAACTCCTAAATAACTATCTGTTTGCCTCCTGCATGCCTCCGGTAGCTTATTCGTCATCATACTAAAACCTGAGAAAGACCTTAATACTTCAGCCTACTCAAATTAAATTTGAGCACCCGAGAGTTTAAGGGGAAAACATAAACTTCGAGTTAGACATAAAGCCTGGTGTGAATAATATTATACATCTAGGAATAATTAGGTTAAGTGAGACCACGCCGCTTAGCGGAACGGGTTTCCCCTCACTAACATCCTTTTAAAACATATCTTTGCAAAACCTTTCATAAAACCATATACTATGCTCCTGCATCCATAATGGTCAATTACTATAAAGCAATTATGTAAATATAAATAAATACCAGGTAATAATGAACTATCTATTCAAACACACAAGTTTTGTTTGGATAACTTTTAACCTTTGGCTGACTCGGGCCTACCAGAAAATATAATCAAAATTAACCTAACACATGTTAGATATTCTTCTTCAGGATTATCTATCCTGAACTATATGTTAAACATTTCCCATCTGGACAGTCTGTCCTTAACTATCTGTTAAATACTTCACTTCTGGATGGTCTGTCCCTAACTTAATAATCTCTCAGGTCTTCTTGATCCTAATGGTTTTTCGGGCTCACCAATAACCTATCTGTATACAAACATATATTCCTTTCGGTGTGTAGTCATAATTTTAGTCTACCTGTGACAAAGCCCTACACACTGGAATTTTGGACAAACAATTAGCTAGGGCTATTAGCTAATGTATAGGGCGCGACCCTATACTAGTCTCATCTGGTATTCTAATATCTGAGTCATTTTCACTTAAGGATTCCCTCCCATAATTTTCCTTTAAAACATTTTCAAAATGATTTAATACCTTTAAATAAAACTTAAACAAGGAAAAGTATATAATCTTTATACTTTACTCAAAGTCATATCACCATGTCATATATATATACTTTACCCAAAATTTAGTTTGATGAAAACATTTAACCATTTGAAAGAACCTCTTTCTATACTTTGAAATGCTCTCTTTCAAAACCAATATCAAACCTTTCGAAATCATTCCTCAAACCTTTCGAAATCATACATCAAACCTTTCGAAATCATACATCAAACCTTTCGAAACCATTCTCCAAACCTTTCGTACCCATTGAAAATCAAACCGTTCGAAAGCTATAAAACTTTGTACGTCCTTCTTTAAAATCACTTTAAAACATTGCCTTAGAAAACCTTGGAAAACCTTCCATTTAAACCTTTCGAATCCATTGAATTAAACCTTTCGAAATCATTCAACTAAAACCTTTCGAAACCATTCAATAAACCTTTCGAAACCATTCAACTAAAACCTTTCGAAACCATTCAATAAACCTTTCGAAACCATTCAACTAAAACCTTTCGAAACTATTAGAAGCAACCTTTCGACTTTGTCGAAAGTTCTGCTTCGAAAGCTTTAAACATATCCTTAAAACAACTCTTTCGAAAGCTCTGGGTTTTACTTCAATTTATAAAACAAGGGTGAATCACCTAAGTCGAAAGCTTCCTTTCAAAAGCATGGGGAAGCAGCTAGTTTTTAAAATAAGTAAACCTTTCGTCTTTGTCGAAAGATTCAAAACAAAACATTTATAAAGCGGCAGTAACCTTTCAACTATGTCGGATGGTTTCAAAACAAAGTAGTAATAAAGCAGTAGTGACCTTTCGACTGTGTCGAAGGGTTTAAACCTTTCTTTTAAATATCTTGACCTGGTCGAAAACAACCAAGTCAATAACCGCCACATATCCCTTATTAAGTTGATTTGACATAATTTCCTTTCCATGAAGGATTTTCAAAGCTTTGAAGATGTACAGTTCCAGCTTTGACTTCATTTCCATAGAAGTGTAAGTTTCTGTTCTTCCTTCTAAATATATCTATGTACAGCTCTCTACCACTTTGGAATGTGTACTCCTTGACCTTCCTTTTTGGAAAAATATAAATGTCAGCCTAACATTTTATATTAACGTGTTTGCCTTTGCTTGATTTCATGGAATGTTTCAATAACTACTGCATATCTAAAACAATGTTTGATCTTAATTAATTTTCTTTAGGGAAGGAATTGCCAAATGATGGATAGGTACAGTTGCAGTTTTTAATTCATTTCAATCGAACTGCAAGTTTTAGTTTTTCCTTCCAAATATATTTATTTTTACATGGGTTAATCGAAACTGTACATACTCCACTCCTTTGGAATATGTATTTCCTTAACACCGTTTTTTATTGCTATCCATTTTATCTTTTCTCCATTGTCGACATGAAGGGAGTGTAAACTTTGATCGTAGGTATATATTCAAAATCTATGATTTGATGTATTTCTGGATGTAAATAAGTTTGCAGCTATTTTAGGTATTCACAATTTGGCGGAAATGTTCGGTCTATTATATAAAATAGATGGACACACATTGCTCATGATATCATATATCTTTATTTTAAGGGAAAATGCGATTGACCGGTCATAAGTGATGTATGCATATTCTCCAATTTATTATGCATGTTTTGATATGGTTTGTGTAATACAACCATTTGTTCCACTTGTGAGAAACTGATAAGAAACATGATTTAATATTTTTGTTACTTAGTTTATTTGTCGTGCTGGATATGAATTACAAATGGGAATGGAGAAAACAATTCGGGGCAAGGAGCACATATAATTATAATTAATAGGAAATGCATGATGTGGGAAAGAAAGCGGTGTTAATCCACTTTCGATTAATATTTTCATCACATTGCTTATTTTGGATTTCCCCGTAAATGTCAGTATTAATATCAGTGTTACTAATCTTTCGTTTAACTTCTATAAAATTATGAAAAATTGAGGAAGAGAAAATGCATAGTCAAAGCAACCTATTATGTCCAACCTTTATTTTCCAAGTAACAATTGCGTAAGGTTCCTATTTGTAATGACACTCTTAACTTATTGTAATGTACATTTATAGTATATGTACAAAGTTATGCATTTGTGCACCGTTTACATCATAAACTTGCAATTATGATTTATAATATTGTTTGATGCTAAAATGAGAACCATGACTACTTAAATTTACTATAATTTTACATAATAATTCAAGGCCGAGTAAGAAATATGTTTATACACATTTCGATGTTGAATTCTTTAATCGCATAGATATGCATCAATAGATTATTATTTTTTCCCGCTTTTCATAGGGTTCCTAAACATTTCCATTGGTCTTTGCAGGATAGTTTGCAATAAATAAAGGAATTCATATAAGGAATTTTTTTCTTTCATTTTTTTGATGTTATCCATTGTATTATTTAGTTTTAATTCGTAAAAAAAAATTTTTTTTTTAATTTTTTATAGTATCCTTTAGTTTTAATTCATAGAAGGGACAGACTCATACAAGAAAATTTTTCGTACATTATGCGTTGTTCATCTTTTGTAGTTTAATTTGTTTTCTTAGGTTATACACTCATAATTTTCTCTTAGTTCATTCTGATTTGATTCGATAAACAATGATATTGGATTATAAACGTTATCCCAAGGATTATATCGATTGTTGCTAACGAAGTAAGTACTTTTTCTTAATTTTTATTGTTTCGGTTTTCTCACCAGTTTTTCCATATAGCGCAAACATATAGTCACTATATTCTTGGTTGCCTACGAATAACCATGTCCATGTACACATAACACATCATGCATTACACATATATGATTAAACACTATTTATAGGATAATAGACATGCCAAAATAAGTTCAGCATAAAACTTGAATTTGAACTAAATATTCAAATTTTGGTGCATCATATTTGATTTTAGTTTACATTATAGTGCTTGGTGTCAAATCAATATAACAATTTATCTTTATCTCTTTGGTAACACATTTTTGTTAATGTATTAATATCCTACTTTCTCTATTTTCGAATACTTGGCAATTAAATGACAACTTTCTCATTTTTTATCAATTGAAACTTTCACCTTCTTATAACTTATATTTAAAAGCTAAAATATGGATCCATCCCTTATTTTCAAACTTAATACATGAAAAACCCTTCTCAAAAACATGTTTTAAATTACCCACTAGAATTATTTTCGATAATTTTTTTGTATTTTTCAGAAAATTAGATATGCACTTAACTGGATTAATATGACCAAAATTAAATATATTTTTTGTATTTTTAATCAAAAGTGCCAATAATTGTTAACCCTGTGCGTGCGTGCATGTGTTTGTGCTTATGTGTATGCATAAGTGTATATATATAGGTTTCGATTTTGCTTTCCTTAACAGATTTTAACGTTAGTCTATTAAAAAGAATAAAGAGTTCTGGAGCGAAGTAGTTATTAAATTAATAAACAACACTAAATTTGGAGAGACGATCTATGTAGGGAGAGATGAGAAACCATTAGCAGGCACTTTCTAATGAGCTTATACCAAAATGTTAAAGATGATGAATATTCTAGTGAGGTTGCCCCTTCTCTAGAGTTTATGATAACTTTAAAAGATATTAGAAACAAAACATTATTTCCATACCCATTGTTGTTAACAACGAGAATATTCAGACATAACTAAGATTACTAAGATAGAGATATGACGTCAGCGCTAGCAAAATAGTTCAATAGTAAAAAAGACTCCAGTTTGTTCTGAAGAAATGCTTTCTAATCAAAAAAAAGATTCCGCAAACCTATTTTCCAAGTGCTCTCTCATAGATAATGGTTTTTTGAAAAAATGCAACCACATAGTTGCTTCTTGAAAAGATGATCAAGGTGGTTGTCATTTATATATTGAAGATGTTGGCACAAATTTCTAGCAATAGAGTATGAATCTCCAAATCTTTGAAATTTCTAAAGTGGATGACAAATTCTTGATTTCTTCCTCTCCTATCCTTAAGATGTTCGATTGGTGCATGTGACCATGCATATGTTATTAGAGGAGCTGATATGAGATTTGTACACGATTCCATTGATATTTTATTCCTTAAGAATTTTGTTTATGTTACTGTTTGTTTGATTTTATATGGTTGTGTGTATATTTTAGTGAGAAATTAACACTGCAACCTTTAGTGGAATACTAATTAAATGTGACCTTTATTCACGTGTACTATGTGGATATAATAAAATTTGCTATGAAGTTACTGTACAGATCTTTTAATTTGTAAATTTTGTAAGTTTAACTATATAGGATGGTGCTAGATCAACCATAAAAGAGAGATACATAATATATTGGTATACAATTAAACGATGGATATCGGTGGATGCTATTTGTTGTTGGGTTAGTGATTTCTTTGGCTTTAAACCGGTTGAATTATTCCTGCTAGAAACAACATTTTTTTAACTGTATATGCGTGTGGGATTTATATTTGTCATTTACTATATTCATCTTCAATTGATTTTATGGACATGGGTACATATCATTTATGTAGTGTATTCTTTGTTCACCTAAAACACAGTTATTGAATTTCGATAAACAGTAAACTGTACAAAAGTGGTAAAATACTGTTCCCTAATATTTTTTTTTCTGCATATGGTTTGTTATTCACCGCCATTCTCCTTCATTTTGTACACTTACCTCGACCATGCAATTGTAGACGGTATATAACTCTGTTAACTTCCCACAACTTCATCCCATTGACTACTGAGTGAATTAATTTATAAAAACACTCATTGTTGGACTGTATTCAGCTTCAACCTATTGGCACAACGTCATGATGTACTTGGTCCTCCTAGCTCAAGTACACACACAATATTGGTTATATTAAACACTCACATGCATGGTCAGATTTTTTTTGCAGGTCCACATTCTGGAACAGCAGCACTTTGAAGAAAGGAATATGATCAACACGTTGACCTCAGCTGCATTTTACCAGCCTCTGTTGCTGTTTTTTATATATATTTTAGTTGTTCTTGCTATTTCTTCTTGCCTACAGGCACACGTAATAATACTGTAAATTTTCTTTCGGTATTTCTTCATAGTACAAGCTACCGTTTTTGGGCTGACTTCTGTAAACAAATATATTTGCAAACAGTTTTAATGTGGGTCATATTCCACGTTTCTACTGTCCATTTTCCTTACCTACACCACTATTTTTTTCTTGCTGCAATTGCAACTACTTTGTGCTGTCAGCTCATACTACTTACTATTTTTACGTGTTGAAAAATATCCATATTGTTTTTTCGTCTTCATAAATAATGTCCGATGTTAAAAAGCTTTTTCCAGACTTTCAATTCTTATGCTTAGTTCATACCGATTACTCTTTTTTACCGGCTTGACTATATCACAATTATTTTTCTGTTTTCATATATATACTGTCCACTGTTAAAAAACTTTCTCTGAACTTTCGTTTCCTTTTGCTCATTTCATTCAGCAGTATGGAACACTGATTATAAGTTATAATTTGTTCCTTACGTCAGCAAATTTTCCCGATTTCGACATGGGTCTATCGATGCACATCTAAAAAATTTAAAATATGTACCCATACACAACTCATTGAATTTCACTGCCACGGTTTCATAATGTCCGTATGCGGAGCACAGGTTTACACTAGTAAACACATATTAATGATACTGGTCCAACCCAACAAGTCCAACCCAAACAATGAACCGTCTTATCCAGCATTTATAATGTTGGATAAATATGTATAATCAGAATTGCAATCCACGCGAAAATTATAGCCGCATAATTTATCCGACATTATAAATACCGGATAACTCAGTGACTGTCAGGGATCATCAACGTGACCTTGACAGTCACTAGTCAACTCAAAATTGAACTCACTGACCTTTTGTTTGTGGTGATTGACCCCATTTGAAATGATCTGTATATCTACATTTACCACAATACCCATCAACAGTATCATGAAATTATTATTATTTTAGTTGAAATGATTATTAATTAATAAAATAATGTACAAATTTAGCTTTTCCTTAATAACATATTTCAACAAATATTTATATAGGATCCTCATTGATTACTATCATTCACTCTCTTATTTATTTATTTATTACTATTTTTCTTCAAATTAGCTTCCTCTCGCATTCTCCAACCTTATAAGATGGAAAATCAACTCCTGCGCTAGCGAAAGACGTCACTGAAAAAAATAGAATGTCAATCATGCAAACTTAACATCTCCAACATACTCGGTCCAAGATGAAAAACTAGGTTATTTGGGTTCTATATTAAATACAAATTTGAACTTGTTTCTTTATTTCCCTTTTGATTTTTAGTTTTGAAATTCTTAAAATTACAAGTAATTGTAAACTAAGCCAACAAAAATTTATAATAGGAGAATTTTCATATATAAAATTATTTCTTGCACGTAAATGGCGTTAACTTTTATAATCATGTATGTTAATTTTCGTTCTTCTAAATAAAAAGTATATTATTGATAGTAAGTGTGTTGCTTTATTCAAGTAGAACACTCATTTTAATGTCTCAAGTGTTTGAACGCATACCTCTAAACCTCAGCTTACAATGCCATAACACTACCACTTGAGTTAATTGTCCTTTACCTAAATAAAGGTATAATACTATATATATCATATATATATATATATAATGAAAACACTCCAAAGAAAAGCTTTTAAGGTTACAATAACACCTTTGAACAGTTTCGTGGAATTAAAGTTTTTGATTTCAGAAAATAATTGGTAAAACATTGTACATTTTTAGTTTTTCTTAATTTACTATGCTAGCATATCTATGAAAATAAATATATCCGATTAGGGTGACTGTCATCTTTTCAAAAATTAATTGTTGAGGCAACAGATAATTTCACGTTCTCCTCCATCAATCAACATTTTATCACACCCAAATTAGCAAATTAACTTCTTATACATTGTTCACTAAATTTATAGTCAACCTTAGAAATATGACTTGAGGTAGATTTTGGCAAAGTTAATTTACTAAAACCGTAGTTAAAAAATGGAAAATAAAGAGTTATGAGCTATAACACATAATGGTAAAGCCTGTCAAAAATAATCGGTTCGGATCTGCCAATCGAGTCTGAGGTAAATTATTTGATAAACTGCTGGATGTTTTTCCCTATAATATTGATGTTTTAAAACTTCTAGGTATCTCCTTCTTATTCTTTTATAGAGAATAAAACTGACCATTAATAGTGCTCCAATCGCTTAGTAATTAAATTTGATAGGAAACTTTAATATCAACGTTTGATTTCTTGGACACAATGTAGAAGTAGCAATTAAAGAAGCTTTTGTTTCTTACTTTACTTCAATAGAAAAGCCTATTGTTCAAAAAAAAGATGCATATACTTTCAAATTGTACTATTTTACATATTAAAAATGAGGATTTTAATTATAAATTGATGGATAATAATTTTTAAAAAGATTCTCAATTTTCATTAATAGTTTTACCAGTTCTGAATAAAGCTTTAAAGCTGGTAGGTTTCTCATTCAAAATCATATCATTAAAAAATGAAACTGCCAATTAATGGTGCTCTAATTGCTTACATTTTTTAAATAGGACTATGTATATTTTTACAATATTATAAGTACACGTATAAATATATGTTAATTTCATTAAATTTACACAATAACTACTCCATAAATTGACATGATAACCTTTTTGTTACATACTACATACAACAAATGCACCAGTGCATAAATTTGAACATCCAATAGAGCATCTATTATGCATAACTTATGGTTAAATATCTAAAAAAGGACATCCATTTTTCATTAATTTTTTTTACATGTTAACGTTTGACTTTTTCTATATATTGCATACAAATACGAAATTAGGATATTGAATTCCTCTTATTACTTATTTTATTTTATTAGGAAAGTCGATTTTTCTAAATCATTGCTACATTAATTATAATAAAATTTATGCTACAAGTTGTCCATGGAAACTTTTTGTATCACATCATAGACAACTAATTTAAAAATCTATAAATTTACAAGTTTACATGTGCATTTTATGCATAATTTTAGCATCATGTATTTCCGTGAATGAATGAAATTTGTTATTAACTATTTTTATATCTAATTCATATGGACTGTTTAAACATAATTAGCACTATATTTTTTCCATAATCATTTTAAAATTATTGTGTACACATGTACATAAAAATATTTAGTTTTACTTGGACTCTTGATAAATACGGTATACTTATTCTACAAAATCCTAGAGAATTACAAAGTAGATTTTATAGTTTATCCGGTACAGCAAGTGATGATTATTGTTTCATTTTCTGCTTGCTTCTTGAATAAATATATATTGATTTACACAATTTGTAGTACACATCTTTAATTTATTCTTCTAAGCCCGACTATATTAAAAATATATAATAACAAAAAAATTGTTTAGATTTTGGGTTTAAATACTTTTAATGGAGCTCA
Source organism: Allium fistulosum (assembly GCA_030737815.1). NCBI lineage: Eukaryota > Viridiplantae > Streptophyta > Magnoliopsida > Asparagales > Amaryllidaceae > Allium > Allium fistulosum. The sequence goes on along the minus strand of CM060908.1, from coordinate 73,764,781 downwards.
TTTTTTGGTATAATACTATATCATAATCACAAACGATTACTTTGCTGACAAATTTACATGACAAATGGAAAATTTATTAATTTTCCACTCTTTTTTATAATGGTAAATTAACTCAAAGCATCAAAATTACAAATTCAAATGACTACTAAACATACAACTCTAGGTGAATGAGATAGCTATAAAAAGTTTGACACTTTAAATAATGTACATAAAATTACACGCTTTGCAATCCTGTAGGATATCACATTTGAATTTGAAGCAAAAATCACTGACATCAATCCGAGCAATGGCTGGGAATACTTATCCTGGAACATTTCCAAAACAAGGGTTGGAAACACTAGATCCAACAACTACTGCAAAAAATGTGACGCAAACACTGAGTACTCCTTACACAGGTAATCACAACGTTATCAAAAAACATCTAATACGGTCCACTTCAACTCTACTGAACATGACTACATATACATCTTTTGGGTTCCATCTGGAGCTAATAATTGACGATTGTACCGCTTCTGTAGTGATGGTCCTTTTTGATAAAGTGGCTGAGTACCTCCTTAAACAAAAGGCAGAAACTTTGTTCACTGTACAACAATCTGAGGTGCGCAACATAAATACTACCATACTTACATATTTGACTATTACTAACAAAATATTGCATTTTGTGCCTTATTCCAACATTGAGAACATCCGAATGTAACCGTACCGAAACTTTTTCATTCTTGAAGGTTAGAGGTGCAAAAAGAGTTGCAAGCATCCTACAACAACTAATTGGTAACACTGAAATTTTTCACACAAATCTTGACAAATTGATGGGTAGCAACGACAAAAAAAGCTTATTGCATCAAAGATTGCTACCGGTGGAAATGACATCATTGAACCTAAGACTGCCCCCAAACAATACAAAGGTCAATTTTTAGATACCATCGAAGAATTAACTAAATGATTGCTTCTTTTCAACCAAATAGACATGAATCTTATTTATATTAATTAATTCATTGAAACTCTGCATCACTTTGTAAACAACTAACACGGCATCAACTCTCAGATTCCAAACAGTGCTTCAAACAAGGGTCCACAGATCCGGGGATCGGCTAGGAAGAAAAAGTGTATGACAGTCGATTAAGAACACTACTTCGTCTTCTTTTATCTATCTTTATGTCATCTACTGTAATGCATGAACTTTGTGTGTTTTCTTCTGTCAGTTTAAAAAAGCATTATAGCTTCTATCCATAAACAACTGTCTGCCATGCTTTCTCTTTTATATTATTCCACCTGCACTCTTTGGACATCATAAAAGCTTTACGTACTATGTCCACGTTTTGATATCATCTGTCGAAAACTCAATCTTTATAAACCGCAAACTAATACGCATAATAGTAGTAGCTGCAATTTACTGGCAGCAGTTCGTTTCCAATTGCATGTTTGTCTCATAATCTCTGAATTTACTGGTTTTTATTGATTCTTATCATCTAAAATCATATTTCCTCAGTGGTTTTGTATGAAAAATGCTCCATCTAAAATTAATTCATACAATAAAATTACAGCTAATACGAAAATATTTACACATGTGAGGTTCGCTACTTGCAAATTTAACTGTAGGTGGATATAGTTATTTTAAACCAACTTTTTTTATAGCTGCTTCTATATATGTCACATGACAAACTTTCAACCAAGGTTCCAGATCTTTGTTTATGTTTTTTGTAATTTAGGAGTTTTGAATAATTCGTTGGTTTTGGGAAATTTGGTTTCATTTTCGATCTCCTAATATTACACATATGTTTGTTCAATTTGTTGATGCATATCGTATATTTTATCTTATATTGAAAAATGTGGAATAAACAAATAATATTTATTATTCATATATCTGTCTACTATTATAAAATAACTGTTTATTACTTCTTTTTAATCTTCCGACAATTTTCTACGTTTCAGCATTTCATATGTTTACTATGTAAAAAATTTCAAGTTTTCACTATTCATCCTTCGACGCTCAAAATATTTTTTTTACTTCATTCTTAAAACTTAAAGCTAATAGTTTTTTCCTCTCTACTTGTAGTTTCATCCTATAACATTTGTTGTCTTGATTGCCAACAAACTAAAATTTGTCATTACAGAGATTCGTTATGAAACTTTTGAGCATAGTTATTCAACGGTCATTTTTTTACAAAAAAAATTAAATTCCTACATACAAAATTGACTATCTAAATTCACAATTTGTGACTGCTCACATAGTGCAATTATTTGACATAATGATACACAATTTATTTAAATACCATACATGGATATTCTAAATGTCCTACAATTATCATTTGGAAACATTGTTGTCGACAACCTGTTTATTTCTTCTTGCTTTAACACAAACCATCATATAATTAGCAATTTCTTTTAGGATTTCAATATACTTTAGAATAGAATAATCATGAACCCCAGATCTGAATAGGTGACCCATATTGATTTAATTGAAAAGAACCAGAGGAAAGTAAACGGGTTAGCGGAAGCCATACCTGAATTCATAGTTGCTGACTATATTATTATTAGTGAGTTAAATTTCAAGCTCACACAGGCACCCTTGAAATTTGGCAACTGAACAGTCTCCATGTTATCTATCTATACTATTATATTATTATTTCAACAACGCAGAAGCCTGCTTTGAATTTTAAACTCAAAGGTCGCGATTTTTCCTTCCTCTATCATGCCTCTCCCTTTCCTTCTTTTTTCCAACCCTAAATTGTAAGTCCCCCCCTCAATTTGTGTGTTTTTCGCTCTGCCATCATCGTCCACCCCTCCCACCAACGTCGCCAGCCAAATAAAGTCCAATTTAGGTATGAAGCCTTCTTTTGTTGAGACCTTTATCTATTGTCTGAGGCCAAATAGAGTCCCACCGGCATGGAAATCAAAAACCGCTCATCTCTTTCGTCATATATATTAAGTATTCCTCTATTATTTATACTTTTCCACGATTCCCCTCCAGTCTCCTACCGATTGAGGTAATTTTCAGACTTTTGGCTCCGTTATTTTGGATTTATAGAACTATTGCTTATTTAATTGCTTGATTCATTCGATTTGCATATATATATTTGTTTCCTACTTTAACCGATCCTGATTTAATTGCTTAATCATTTACCCTATCAATGTTGCATCGTGTATCTTTCAGCCTCTGTATTTCAGGTACCATTACCATTACTAGGTATCTCTTTTCAAGGTTATTCAACAGGTTCTATTGATGTAGGTACTTAGGAGGTAATTGATTTGTTGTATTGTACTTTACCCTTAATACATATGATTGATTTGATTTGGTTTTGCGGATATGACCTGTTTGAGATTTATTTTATGATAATTATTGGAAATTGCACTTAGGTATTTGAAAAAGTTCACGGAAAAGAAGTTTTTGTTAACTAACCAAACTTTGTTTTTTTATTCTATTCTGCCAAGTGAAGAGATACGCTGCTGCATAGAGTAAACTTTTGACATCACCAATAAAAAAGGTTAGGATATTTACTTTGTTCTGCAGATGAAATCGCTACTGAAACCATTTCACTTGAATATACATAATGTTAATCTTCTTTTTTATATTTCAGGTCACTACAGTAAGTCCTAACTCAAATTAAACGATTTTGGTTTCCTTAGAATCACTTGGTCATAGACATCATTTACAAGGTATGATTTCGATCAAAAAATTTATATTTATTTATCAATTTACTTCACATTAAAACACTTATTATAAATTTTTGTAAATAATAAATATGAGTACTACTATTAAAGATTGTACATTTATCAATGTTTATAACCATTCAGTTTCTATTGTAATAAGCTAATCCTCTTTGCTATATTTCGGGTTATCACTTTAAATCCTAAATCAGTATCATATGCTAATGGAATAGTTTTATTTTAAACAATTTTTGTTTTCTTAGGATCACTTGGTCATAAAGTCGTCATTTGTAAGGTAAACTTCATCTAAACTTTGAATATTATTTATTTATTCATTTCATATTAGAACACCTATTATAATTTTTAGCAGATAATAAACATGAGTCCTGCTATTGAAGATCGTACATGTTGCCGATGTTGTTGACCATTCAGTTTGTTTTATATTATTTTCATAAATTTTGGATAACATATGTTGGTATGGTATGCAATTATTTAAAGTCCTTTCACTATAACTTATGGCAATTCAGGATATTATTTGTTACATCGTTTTTATTTGTGTTCAAGTTTGTGTTAGTATCGTTTCTGAATGTTTCGATGCTGGCAGGAAAGCACTTATACTGGTGGCCTTAGACCTGAAATATTATAAATATATTATAAATGGTAAACCAAATCATTTTTGGTTGAAACTAAAATTTTTGGTTGGATATTACAATACTTCTTAAGTATAAATTTTATCGGTTAATAAACCTTTTCGTTTTCCAATAATTTTATACATGCAATTATTACATCTTTGTATTGATGTTTAATTATGCAAAATGTTAATGAATTTCATTTAATGTTTTAAGATATATATCTTTATACAAAATTCTCCATAACATATATAGCAGTTTTTTCAATTTGTAAAATGCATGGTTACAAAATATTTTCACTACAAATATGGGTAACTAAATGTACTGTTCTTCTTAGTGATTCATTTAGAAAAAAAATTAAATTAGTTTTGCAGTGATGGCAACAAATTTAGACATATATGTGTGTCCATGTTTGCAAATTTACCCATATATGCATGAGGTAGAAATTTTGTTTTTTTTATTTTCACAAAGCTCCCCTGTTAACTTTTTGTATCTGCATGTTTTGGACTTCCTCCTTTCATTTGATCCTTTATTATGTCTCCCTTTTACTCCCATGTATTGAAAGATATGAACCGACCTTTACTTTTTCTATGACGCTTCACTCTCCAAACAGACGCACCAAATTCAGGTTATTACCAATGCATTTTATATGTTGTTTCCCTGGTTTCCTTTTCCAGTGGAATTTTGTCTTTCTCTGCCGCATATGAACGTCGCTTGCAACCCCTGTATATTTCATTTCCTTCTCACCTATCTCATTGCTTCTATTCCTTATTCTTTACAAACTAGGTAATCCTAATTTTTCAATTTTTCATTATTATAACAATAATAATTTTTTCAGTTGCTAAATGGATTCTTACCACATAATATGAATTTTTTGTTTGGTTACTGATCATGAAATTTACACAAGAAGAAAATTTTGGCAATATATTAAACATACTTTGATATGCTATTTTGATTTCTTTCACTTTTTTCTACTCAGCAACTTGCTACTTTAATGGATTTGGACAGTGTCAGTAATCTCAAATAGATAAAATAAACATGAAGAAGTCCACCAAGGATGATAATAAATTAGTTTCTTTGCCTGGCAAAAATTCAAGTATATGATATTTAAGTATATGAATGTAATAATTTGTACTTTCATAACATGTATCATTTTGATTTGTTATATAACACATTTTATAAATCAAATCTCATCCATCATTTATTTTTTGATTATGTCATTAAATTTTTGTGCACTTAATATTTTCTCCGCTATCACTTAAGGAAGACGAATAGTTTACAGTTTGAGGCTTTGGGCAACCATGATGAAATTTATGTATTTCAGTTTATATTTATTATGATTAGTTAATTAATACCAACGTGTGATTTTGAAATTACTTCCTCATTTTCAATTCAATCAATGCTTTATACAGCTACCAGAAGAAGTAAACATATCATGTAGAGAATAACCTAAGGAGGGAACCTTCTTAGGCTGGTGCATATTTTCCATTCTAACCTTTAGCAATAAAAGATTTGTGATGGATTTTTTGTTAACATTTGTCTTTATCTTGATAAGAAGTTAATTTGTGATGGATTTTTTACTTATCCTTGCCTTTCCGCTACACTGTGGGGGAAACAAAGCATCCTTGATAAATAACTCAGCTATCGATGACAACACTAAAACAATTATCCTTACATCGATGACCGTGAAGAATTACCATGGTATGTTTCCTATATATACATATCCTACTATTACATCTGTTATTAGCAAACATTAACTCTGTCATTACTTACAGGTAAGCCAAGCTTGAGCTCAACTAATGCAACATTCGTTTACATAGATTTGGATATTACTAAGAGATCCGATCTACTGAAGAGGTTAGCATCTTTTCCTCTGTTCACTCACACGGTTCTTTGATTAATCATATCCAACCGACACTTCAGTTTCAATTCTCCCATCAAATACACAACTTTCTCACCCATTTTTAATCTTCTTCCTATCAATGATTTCCAAATATACATGTCCATCCGCTAACAAACTCCTTATCCCGTCTCAAACAACATGCTATATTATCAGAATTTATGCTGCCTTTGGCCTTCCTAATTGTGAAATTAGAAGTTAAGTACATTTATATAGGAAAATATGAAACCATTATTTCCTTATTTTCATTTTTCTTGCTGTCTTCCTTTTTCTTCGCTTACTGTAAACTCCTCAACACTATATGTAGTGATGGCCAATATACACCTGAATACTAGAAAGTTGATAAAATCGTTGAATGAAATCACACTGAAAACCCTTTCAACTGCTGCTAAATCAAATAAGATCAATTAAGTAGTAGGTGAATAATGGTCAAATAGACCATTAGTTCAATTACTTTCCTCATTGTCTTCCACTGCTGATTTGACGAACCTTTTCTGGACGAACCAGCACATATGATGCTGAAATGCTCAACATACACTTCAAAAATAAATGCACATAAATTATTAGTATGTCTGATGTTCTTCAATCCAATGATGGTTCAAAATTTGAAGATGTTCAGATATCTCTGCATTTAGGGATGTTCTTATGTTGTTTTATGCTTTACTTTAACCTTCAATCTTTTTTGTGCACTTCCTATAATACATCTCATTTGTTTTCTGTGAAATCTTGGTTTCCCATATTAAATATGAGTTCTCGCTGAGCCAGTTTATCCAATATTAATTTAACAGTATCATTTCCTTTTTTAATTTGGAGAAGTGGAAGAAAGCAATAGAAAAACAGAAAGTATGTTCTGTGTGGGAGGAGAAACTATTACTTATATCTTGAAAGCTAAGGTCTTTACCACTTTTTAGTTCAATTTTTCTTACGTATTTATTGAGTTACTTACTTAATAGATTTCTTTTATTAAATTTATCAATAAAAATTATTTGATTCATGAACAAGAAGGTACAGAACTCATGGGTTTGATTGCCCATACATTTTGTATAGTTAAGTGAGACAGTATTAAGTAATTAATTAATGATTTATTCAAGTTTTTAAACAATCTTTGTTAATAATTTGGATATAATATTAGCTCATTTTATCGGTTATTACTGCAGGACATGGCAAATATCCATTAACATATTTTTACGGTTGGTTCACTATTTCAGAATATATTATACATTATCATTATTATACATTATCAAGATTTACATTGTTCATGGATGAACATGTTACCACTTTAATAATCCAACATAAATAGAGCTGCACCTAGGAACCATGGACAAACACAGACATGGTAGGTATGAGATCATTTAGCTACTTCATTTACAGACCGTGCCTAAGATTGAAAGTAGAAATGTTTTTCACCATTGTCTAATTTTATTCTTCCTCGAATTAAAATATAAATATAGTTTCGATGCCTTTTTCAGTTCAAAGAAAAAAATTCCTGAGTTTCTGTGTTGAAAAGGTTCTTAAGCAAAAATTTGGATTTTGATCCTCAAAGAACAAGAACTTTGCACAAAAAAGACAAAGAAAAGGTAAGATTGAAGTTGCACAAGCATGGTTATTTATTCAACTTAATTTTTCATTCAGTTTTCTTAGTTTATTTTAATTATGAATTATTGAGCCATGTTGGATATTCACAAACAATGATTGAACTGCATGTGAAGCAAGATATCGGGATTGTTACATTTTTCACTACATTTTTCGAGTAATATTATGATCATTTAGTCTGTCATTTAACCCAACCTTCGTTTACTATATGTATTTAACTTAGATGATTACTTTAATATTACGCAGTTGTTGATGTGTGATTCTTTTTTTCCCCACAGATAAGGAAATGTCATTTTGGATAAAACTGTATTGAGGACCATGTTGTAAAATTTGGTTACTTCAGACATAGAAGCAGGATCGGCTATCTATTAGATTCTAAGATCAATATGTTGAACTTGAAAATTTGTGTTTTGCACTGTACATATTAAAATACAAGTTCTATCATAGATATTTTAATTGCTGTTGGTTTATTGGATTTTATGGCTGAATTCATATTGTCCAATTATTATTCAAAAATGAATTTTGCTGCGTGTTGTTATACTTCATGATGTACGATTGAGCTACTGTGGTAAAAAAACTAATTTGGTTATGCACTTCTATCACTGTAAACAGTGAGTTTACTACTTTGATTTACAATTTTGAACTCCTCATTACGTTACTTGGTTGTCCTACAAACGTTCTATACATTACTGTAGTGATCTGTTAGAGCATGCGACATTTCTCTTATATGTAATGAAACCTAAGCCGTTCTGTGCCGACAAATTGCAACTATTAACACGCACTTATTTTATAAGCTTGATGTGGTAATTCGCTACAATGCTACATTGCTGCTCAAAGTTGGATGCTGCTTATTGTTTGCTGAACCAATCCCTTAAACTTCTTTTTAACTATTACCGACTTCATATTATTATACATCTACTTTCAACAGCCCGTGTGCGAAGCACAAGTTCACACTAGTATTTAAGTAAGCATGTGCTTAAAAATAAGAAATTTTGGGCATTCTAAAATTCAAAACGAAAATTTTGCCAAGAAAATATTTGGGGCTGCCTTCGAGAATCAAATAAATGACAGAGATTGCACAATATTATTCGACATTATAAAGAGTAGGCTAGAATGGTGATCTAGTAAATTGTTGTCATTAGCTGGTAGACTAGAGCAAACTCATATAGTCATCACTACAACTATTATGTATTGGATTCCATCTCACAACATCCTAGGAAAAGCAATGCACAAAATAGAAAAAATGTGTCCAAACTTTATTTGGAGGGGAAAGCATAACCAAATAGCATGGGAAAATATATGCAAATCAAGAAAACGGGTGGTTTGCGATTGAAAAACATAAACGATTTAAGAGAAGTTTTTGGTATCTCAAATTATTTTTTAAATTTTTGGAGGGAAAATCACTGTGGAAAAAAAGGATGAAAGACAAGTATCTAAAAAACAAATTTATTTGGACTACTAACATTGAAAATCATCATTCATTTACATGGAAAAATATACTTAGCTGTAGTGAAACATGCATCGAACTATAAGAAAGAAAATTCAAGGAAGGTAAGCAAACTAGTTTATGGCTTGATCCATGGATATATGATAAATCATTGCTCAGTTTACTAGGATGGAATAATATATATAAACACACACACACAAATATATGTTTGGTGGAGCTAATGAAAAGGCTTGCAACGTTATTCAAAATCACTACTGGAATGCATATTGTTAGATAGATTTTACTTCTAACTAACACTCCAAAATTTTCAAAATCTTGTTCCGAAGGGTTGTAGATAAATTGAATGAATATCAAAACTATGCAGATAATAAGCCCCCAAAGATAAAGAGACATAAGATTTATAGTGGTTCAAGACCGAGATCCCTGCATCCACTTTGAAGGTTCTACCATGAGCTTTTATTTCTTAATTTGATGTACAAGTACTTCTGTTATAAAGTCCGCCATTAATGATCTTATGATTAAAGGTTTTTAAATAGATCAAGGAATATGGAATGATTGTAGAATGTCATAAAATCTCCAGTCAGCCCCTTTTAAGTAATACGTGGTCCACTATTTATAATAGATTTGAGGTTCTCCCACTGGTGCAAGGGCTTTCACATGGATTGATGACCTGGCTTTCTATAGGCGGCTTGGATTCAAACACTTGTCATCTTCTTGTTGAGAGTACTTTGATGCGGATTAATGACATATCACTTTTATATATAGTTCCATTGATTTCTTTTGTTTATCTTGACCGTTGATCTCGGTCTAGGGCTATTTGAGTCGTTGATTGTTGATACTTGTTGAAATGTCTTTGGTCTCAGTAGTTGCCACCCTTGGCTGAGCTTGTTGTCTTAATTGGACAATGGTCTTGATCTTAATCGACGTCTTTGCTCTTGCTTTCAGATCTTGGGTTCTCAGATATTGGTCCTGGTGCTTAAGCACTCGGTGGAAAATAAATAATGGATCTCAGAATTACAAGCCAAGGAGCTTTCCTTTCGAATATTCGTAATTTGTACTAGGTATAAATTATGGGGTAACACATGCCCCCCAAAGTTCACCTCATACGGTTGGTATGAGGTGGACTTTGGAAACAAGCATGTCATATTATTTTTGGTACTTGGCTTGTCAGTTCCGTTCCCATTATATGGTTGATCCGAGCCTTTGTGCGAAGTATATATCTTAAAAATTCTATGAAATATTACTTTACCGAGACAACTTATGAAGATCTAACCTTATTTCGAAAACATTTTGAAATTCATTCTCATCTAAAAGGTTTTGAAAACAACTCAAAATTATATCCCATCTAAGGGATTCTAGAAAAAACTTGAAATCTAACCTCGTCTAGAGGATTTCGAAAAACGACTTGAAATCTAACCTCATCTAGAGGGTTTCGAAAAATAACTTGAAATCTAACCTCGTCTAGATTTTTTCAGAAACTAACTTGAAATCTCACCTCATTTAGAGGGTTTTGGAAGATAACTTAAAATCACGTTTAGAGGGTTTTGAAAAATAATTTTAAATCTAACCTCATCTAGAGGTTTTCTAAAAATAACTTAGAATCTAACCTCATATAGAAGATTTAAAAAAATAACATGAAATCTCACCTCATCTACAGAGTTTCGGAAGATAACTTGAAATCTAATCTCATCTAGAGGGTTTTAGAAAACAACTTGAAATTTAACATCGTTTAGAGGGTCTTGGATAACAACTTGAAATTTAACCTCATTTAGAGGGTTTTGAAAAACAATTTGAAATCTAACATCGCTTAGAGGATTTTGGAAAATAACTTGAAATCTAACCACGTATAGTGGGTTTTGGAAAATAATTTAAAATGAGTGCCTAGAGGCGAAACTACTTCGATACTATGCTTCAGTAATCTAGACTTGGTCTCACATGGGTATCGAGTTTTAGAAAACTACTAGTGGCGGTATAATGCCTATATTTTGCACGTGGATGGCATGAATCACTATACAACACCGTGCATGGTACTTTTGACCATGGCTGACTTTTTGCATGACACTTTTTGGTCGTGGCTCACTCTTTACATGACACTATTAGCCGTGGCTCACTATCATTAGGAATCTACCCAACGAACGGTTTTGCATAATGATGATTTACTATTATTGTGAATCTACCCACTATTCTGACTTTCTCAAGAATCTATCCACTTTTCTAATCTTTTAGGAATCTACCCATCTTTTTAACATTTAAGGGAATCTACCCGATGCATGGTACTACTTGACAATGGCTCACTATATTGGGTGTCTACTCTATTTTCTAATATGTTAGGAATCTACCCATCTTTCTAACATTTTAGGGAATCTACCCGATACATGGTACTACTTAACTATGGATCACTATATTGAGAGTCTACCCAATTTTCTAATCTCTTTGGGAGTCCACCAAATTACGAAGCTAAGTAATTTCAGTAAGAAAAAATCTTTTTCTTGGCGAAACTAAGTAATTGCCGTAAGACGAAATCATTTACTTGGTGAAACTAAGCAATTGCCATGAGGGAAATCATTTACTTAGTGAAACTAAGTAATTGCCATGAGACGAAATCATTTACTTGGTGAAACTAAGTAATTGCCGTGAGGTGTAATTTTATACTTGGCGGAACTAAGTAATTGCCGTGAGGCGAAATCATTTACTTAGTGGAACTAAGTAGTTGCCATGAGGAGAAACCATATACTTGGTGAAACTAAGTAATTGCTGTTAGGCGAAATCGTTTACTTGGTGGAACTAAGTAGTTGCCGTAAGGCAAAATCAGTTACTTGCCTAGAGGCAAAAGCATGGCTTTTGAACTTGCATGATGCTACTTGATCAGAGTAGTATCTTGACTAAAATATCTTGATGTGCTTTTGAAAGTTATGTGATATTACTTGATCACGACAATAATCATAACTAAAACATTTTGATGCACTTTTTGGAAGTTGCATGATATTGCTTGATCATGGAAATAATCACGACTAAAATATTTTGATGCACTTTTTGGGAGTTGTGTGATATTGATCGATCATGGTAATAATCACGACTAAGTCATTTTGATGCACCTTTTGGTAGTTGCGAAACATTTTGATGCACTTTTGGAAGTTGCGTTATATTGCTTGATCATGGCAATAATCACGACTAAAGCATTTTGATGTAATCTTTAAAATGCTTAATACTTAAAGAGATTGAAGTTTCGTGTGGTATACCTGAGTTACGGCTAAAAGATTGATCACTATCTCAGGCTTTTGATAAAACTTATATTCAGGTAGCAACCTTGTACGGTTAGGGTCGAGAGGTCCATATACTGGATACTTGGTGTTTGGCATTATCTTTTGAAGGATGAGGTCTCCTTTCTCAAATTTTCTAGTCTGAACACTCTGGTTGTAGTATTATATCATCTTCCGAATATACTTTGTTGTTCTTTGGCAGCTTGGTCTTGGAGGTCGGGTAGTAAATCTAATGATTCCTCTCGGAGCTTTACATTCTACTGTGTATTATAATAATACCTTCGGTGAGAGGAAATTTCTAACTCAAATGGGAGCATGGCTTCGAAACTGTAAAATAGAGAGAATGGAGTATGTCCTGTTGAGGTCTTGGAGATTGTTCTATAAGCCCATAGTACAAAAGGTAACTAATCCATCCAGTTGTCTTTAGCCTTGTTCAATATTTTTTTACAAGTTTCAAATTTTAAACCAGTGCATTTGGTAACGAAGTCGGCTAGTGCTAGAACCTTGATTGATGTCCTAGGCACATAAGATATCACATACTGGTTGAGTTCTATTGCCCATTTAATTAATCTCTCGACGGTCTCAGGTTTACTAAAAACTTGTCGAAGCAGTTGAACTATAAGGACCATAATAGGATGGGCCGGGAAATATGGTCGAAGTTTCCTTGCTGTGAATGCCAAGTTATGGGCAAGCTTTTCCAATTACTGGATAGTGCTTCTCAGTTGGACCTAGCCTTTTACTTACATAATATACAGGTCTTTGGATCCTATCGTCATCTCTTACCAAGGCTTAACGCTTGGCTTGATCCGAGTCGGCCAAATAGAGGAACAGAGTTTCTCCATCAATAGATCACGAAAGAGGAAGGAGGGAGAGGGGACCTAGGTGCTCTTGCAGTTCCTCAAATGCCTTTTGGCGTTCGTTTGTCAATTTGAATGTAACATACTTCTTTAAGAGGTTGAAGGAGGGAACACACTTGTCCATTGATCGGTTTATGAATCTAATTAAAGTAGTCATCTTTCCATTCAAGCTCGTTAATTCCTTTCCATTTGTAACGACCCTGAATTTTTGACATTTGAAATTTGAATATTTAATTGATTTTAAATATTTGAATGTTAGTTTAATTTGAATTTCAAATATCAGAGTTTGTTTGGCAATTTAATTAGTAAATTTAATTGTTAAAATTTGGGTAAAAATTTGAATCTTCAATTTTAAGCCTGTTAAAAATAATATGAAGTCTTGGAAAATTCATATCAATAATACTGAAGATAATGGAAGCTTCAGAATTGAATTTGGGAATGATTTGTTCAGTTTTGAAATTTTGTCGTTTAAATTGAATTTAAAAATAGCGTTCCGGGGCACAGTCTCGTAATTCGACGAAAACAGTTCCATTGGATCCGTAATATTGTATTATTATCGGATTTCAATTTTCGTAAGGTTTGGAGTGATCGTTTGGCCGTACGATATATCAACGCACTGAAATTTATATCGAAAATTTAATTTAATAACTGGTCCAAAAAGCTATCTTCTCCATACGATCGAATTTGGACTCGAAACCTTTTCCATTGCATTTGGAATGGGGATATAACATTATAGACGCCTGGCGGCATGCCTCGATAGGATATCGAAATTTTGAGTTGCAAATTCGTGACGATTTGAATTTGAATTTGAATGGGATATTTATACCAGTCAACCATCCGTTGATATTATTTCACATCGTTGTTTTTCTTTCACTTCGTATCACTGTAGCAAAGCGTCTTCCTCACGCAACCGGTCGAAAGAAAAATTAAAGTTTTCAGTACGAAGCCAATAACTCGCGTACCCTATTCTCGTCTTCCTTTCATTCTTCACAAATTCGAAAAAAAAAATCAAAATCGAATAATGGCGGAACATTTCAAACGACAAATAAAATCAAAAACAAAACCTATAAATCGCGAGCCATCCTCCTCTTCTCCCAGTTTGAAATCGAACTCGTTCAATCCTCCTCCAAATTCGAGTTCGAATCGAGAAACCTAAATCACATTTGAAGAAAAAGAAAAAAAAGAAACGAAATCGGTCTGCCTCTGACTAGAAATCTCGTTCTAGTAGCTAGGGCTCGTCGCCGAGCATCTCGAGTGCCAACAGGCGACAAAATCGCGTACAGCAATTCGTGGTCGCGAGCGAAAAGGGCCGAAGTCGAGTAGCAGTGCGACGTGGGGACTCGAGCTCGAGGTCGCGAGGCTGGCGGCGGCGACTTCGACGAATTGTAGTGTGGTCGCGATCTCGTCTGGCGTGGGGTTTGGGGCTCGCAAGTCTAGATGGTGCGGCGAAGTTCGTCGCGATGGGAGGTTGGCGACCACTGTATTCAAATTTTTGGGTATACTGCATGACGTGAACGCGAGGCTCGGGAAGGCGAGGATTTCGACTGCAACGTTCAATTTCGAGAGTAAGGTAAAGTTTTTTTTATTTAAGTGAATTTTAATTTAATTTATATCTGAAAAAAATATATACATGCAGAAAGTAAATTTTTACAGTAAAAGAAAATATATGTGTATATATTTTTAAAGTAAAGATGGTTTACTGTCTAGTTTCAAATTGTAGAATTTTAATATATACAGAGAAAAAAATGATAAATATGCAGATTTTCAGTTCATAAATATGTACAGAGGAAATTTTTATACAGTAAAATAAATTTGGTTATTTTAGAAGGAAATTGATTTGAAATCAAATTTTAAGATAAAATAAAATTTATCAAATGAAAATTGGTTATTCGATTTAATTCGAATATTAATAAATTGTATAAAATTGTTATACAAGGTCAAAAATTGCAAAGAGGAATCAAGCCGAGAATGAAAATGGATTGCAAAATAAAAGCAAAGGTGAGATCTTCTCACTCAAAATTGAAAGTTGGATTTGCAGTTATTGATTGATTGCTATTGGATTGTGATAGTATATATATAGTAGTATGTAGCAATATATATATATATATATTGGAATATATATATATATATATTGGTGATTGATTTTCCCGCATTATATAGCGGATGAGACCCTATTGCGCCGCATAATAGCGGATGATATTTTTATAAATCCCATATACCGCGATATTCCACCTCGAAGTGGAATTGGTATTGTGCTAACATCTGTGGATGGAGGGAAACAGGTTGGAGGGATCCAACTGGATTCCTCAAATTGTATGAATTTATTTCATATACTGTGTGATGATTATTGATAATCTGTGAATGATTATATTGAAATGTGTTGAAGGCTAAAATTTAGCCGAATGTATTTTTGGTATCGTAAGATACCAAAAATGAATATAAATTGGATTTTGAAATTAAAGTGGAAAACTGTAAGTGAATTTATTTTTAAGAATTGAATTTATTTGAAAGAAGGAATTTTAAAGTATTAAAATTAATTTTCGAAATCTTACCGAATAAATTCCAAATTATGGGAAAAGATATTAATAAATGAGTTTTGAATAATATTGTTTAAAAGTTGAAGAATTCATTTAAAAATGGAATTTTGAATAATTTGGAAAGAATAAAGAAATTTATTTAAAAGTGATAAATTTCTAGAAATCAAATTGTAATTGATTTGGCATTTGAAAATGAATCTTTGAGAAATCGAAATGGAAATTTATTTGGAGTTGAAATAAATTTAGAAATCAAATTTGTAATTAATTTGGTGATGGAAAATAGATCATTGGAAAATTAATTTGAAATTGATTTAGTGTTTGAAAAATAAATTTGGAAATCGATTTGAAAATGGTTTGTTATTTTGAAATAAACTTAGAAATAAATTTGCAATGTTTTGTTCTATTGAAATTAAACTTAGAAATCAATTTGTAATTGATTTGGTATTGAAATAAAATTAGAAATCAATTTGGAATTTGATTTGGGGTTAAAAGTGAATATTTGGGAATGTAAATTCAAAATGGAATTTATAAAGGAAAGGGAAATTTGTTTAAAAAATAAACACTGATCTATTTTAAAGTGTGGAAATAAATTTACGAATTTGGAATGTAAATTTAAAATAAATCGATAAGGATTTATTTAATTGGTTTAAATGGACCATTTTGAAATGGAAGTGTATTTTCCTTGAAAAGCCGAGTATATTTCCAAAGTAGCTTTTAAAAATATAAATTAAAAGTTCAAAAGTTGGATTTTAAAAGTGATATTTGGAAATATATTCCGCGAAAGGGAATTGATTTGAAATTTATTTTCAAAGGTTGAAAGATGAAAATTGATTTGAAATTTATTTTCAAAGTGTTGAAGTGTGGGAAAATATATATCTTGTGAAGATATTTTGAAAATAAATAATTTGGGAAAATTATTTAAATCTGATGATTGTTGTGAATGTTGTTGAGAGTTAAATCACCGACTATCAATATTGCCTTTGAAATGGCACTTGATTTGTTTTTAAAACAAACGCTCGTTATTCGGTTTAGCCGGGAAAGGACCTTTATGTCAGATAACCCATTTCGAATAATGATACGACGTGTATGAATTGAAATTGAAGACCGGTGTGAAGACCGGGTATTTTCGAAAATGAAAGGACAACCTGTCGAATGTCTCTGCACCGAGTTGCTCTGCTATAGAGATTTATATCACTCTTTTTGTGATGGGAAGTCCGATCGGGATTGTGAATACCCGGATTGCAAGGGCTTCTTTGGAAGTGCCTTCGGTTCTGTTCGAACCCGGAACAGACTTGTATGGTTACATGTCTGACATTACATTTTGAGATATAAAACTGATTTCTTTCAAATACATTTCTGTTGGTGGCGGAGAATTTATTCTCTTAGCTTAACACCCTTCTCTGATACGTACGAGCTCAGAGGTTATGTAGTTGAAATTTATCAGCGATATATTCCCAATTTGGTAATGTGGCATGCTGAGTGTTGCTGTGTGTTGATCATTTATTGATCATTTGTGATCAAAGCACGTCTTTGTGAAAAAGCGTAGCTTTGTGGACGAGACTTCGTCAGACCTCACTCCCCGGAAATGGTCGAAACAGGAATATGCGGCAAGGTTATGAGGGTCGCACCCTTTAGGGTATGTCATTTCCTTCTGGAAACGGGTGGTATCAGGTATGGAGCCCTGGTATTTAACCTATGTGGATACTCCGATCTCATTTATTGTGTGATTGTGTGTTTATCGAGGCGCCTCGGATAAAGGTCCCAAAGGACCGGGGGATGGCATATTCGTGAGTTACCTAGTTACAGGGGTAACCTGGCCTTGTGTTGGTAGAGAGCTAGTTAGTTCTCGGGACGTCCAGTCAGAGGCGTACCCATGTGGCAGTAGGAAGTTCCTTAGCCTGACCATTTGTTGGAAATCCATTTCCCAATATGAAACTTGTACGGTTTTAATTGTAGAACCTGCTATTTAACATAGCAGCTATAGTAAGCATAGTATAATGGTACCTATGCTAGCTAAGATTGATATTATACTTTCGAAATGTTTTCCACACTAGACATTAATAATAATAATCCAATGATTTTGCGTAGTAAGCATCTTTGACTATCATAAGAAGAAATCTCCTCCAATTCTGCGTTTGCATTGTGTGTGTGGCGGGAGGTCTTATGGTAGTTTCATTTTCCAAAAGCATTGCGAATTAATTTTATTTTCTTTGTGAAGATAACTGTTTTACGATCTCACACCAGTCACCACGACTGACTCGGAGTTTATTGTTTCCTTTCTAAACTCTGGGTGCCCATAATTTTCCACACGGGCAGCCTAGAGTTATGTTATCAGGATATTCTAGATATTCTGGAGCTTTGGAAGCAAGCTGGATGGCGAGACGTACTTCGACTCATTCTTAATATCTATAAAAAGGAATGATTAATACACCTTGAGAACAACTGCATAAAGAACTCAAATCTTTCTAAGATACTATATTATATATAGTAATCATCCATTAAAATACAATTACGTCTCTCATACGTAGTTACGTCAGCGAGCGTTGGGTAAAATCGATTAACCAAAGCTCCGATACCAAATGTGACGACCGCCCATGACCCCTGCACTGAATAAGGAAAATTGTGCGCTGTAAGGTGTGCCAGGCAGCCATGGACGATTGCCAATGTAAGTTAAAACAGCAGAATCTATCATATTACTCACATCGCATGGATAAAATACAATAGAGAATATATATAGTGAAGCTTCACAAAATAGAATCTCATCAATTAAGCTTCATAATAGTTGAATACAAACATCCGAATAGTCAATACATCAAGCCTCACTACATATCACTCAGAGAATTATACAAGCAGCGGAACATCCAGTACATATAGTAAGAATATAATATGCAAGCCTCCAACTTGTCTTCGTTATCAGCATCGTCGAAAACTAAGAATAGCACCTGTCACTTGCTACCTAGTCTGCCCATCCCAAAATGGATGAACAGCCCAAGGTAATAAGAGTTGAACATAAAACCTTGAGTCAGGCAATAGTCTTAGTGAGCGGTAAATTAACTAACAACATACCAAAAGAGCATAAAGGTAAAAGGAATAGGAATCCAACCCTCCCACTCCACCTCTTTCTACAGTGATAGCCCCCAGACACACTAAGCAGAAATAAACATAGCAAAGCAGACATTTAAAGTAAAGCAATTATCACTCGAGTCAAGGTCGATGTTTTCCAAGCACAAAGCCCCAAGGCCTAAACCAAGATCAGATAAGCACCCAGAAAATATCGCTCTTGAGACCGAATGACGATACAACCAAACATCCATGACTCTAACTATCACTGTTATCATTGCTTTGATACCACCGTTAATTGAATGACCGGCACATTCTTTCAGCCATCCGTCAAGGGCCAATGGTAACCCAGGTTCTAGACAGAACTCCGCACGTCGTCGCAGCCCGTGCCTAGGACTATCGAATCTGCCCAGAGTACTCGACTACCAACTGTAGTCTTTGGGGACTATCAAATCTGCCCAGCGTACTCTTGCTTTGAGCCTGCTAGAACCTTCAACAACGATGAAATCTCAGCCTTCTAGTCATCCTCCTTGACGACTATTCTCATACTAGCTCAAGCGCCTCTCGAGCCAACCATTATCCTCACACTCGAATCATTTCACCGAGTTCAACATGCTTGGAATGATCCCATCTAGATTAAACCAAGGCTATCTCACATCATGCCTCGCTTCATCTCAACATAGCAAAGCCTCATCTCAACATCATCATCAAATCTACCCATATGAGCTTCATCAACCGTCACATATGCCACAAGCAGCTTTTCCAATCAAAGAGCCTTTCCCTTAGCTTCTGAATCATCTTCAACCATCTTGTCTAAATCATATCATCAATCAACTAATTTATAACAATCAATCAAGTCAATCATTAATCCAAGTAATCAAGCATTCAAACATGATCTAATAAACAGTTGTAACAATAATGGCAATCTTGTAAATAAAGAGTCCAAATCTAACAAGCATGAATCATGAGCAATATCTCTACAACTTGATGAATGAACTTGCATAGATTGACATGTAGTAAAATGGATGTCAAATCAACATGAACAATAGATCTACACTTAAGTTTATGAAAATGCATGGAAATCACTATTTTAACACATAATCAAGCCACCAATCCGATATACTCCTTTGGATCCATGTGAGAGATAACCACCACTCACCGAATCACCTAAACACCTCAAAAGAAACACACTTCAGATATGGACAGCGAAGGATCTAACTTGATCCGCCAAAATTCCGCTTCAAACGATGAAATCTCTCTTCGATGGTTGAAGATTTTCAATCTAAGCTCTTGGATCTTCGATTTGATCTTCGATTTGGATGGAAGGAATCACAAGATTAGAGTGGAGAAAAGAAGTGAAGAAGTGCAGCACTCGAGCTCTCAAAATGGCAGGACTTCGTCGCTTCAAAATCCGGATCCCAAAAAGTGAAGAAAAACCCCGTATTTATAGGCTGGAAATTCATTAAGTCGTTCGCCCCCTTAAGTCGTCCACGACTTAACGAAACCCCACGACCTACGACCTAACAATCCTCCGACCTACGACTTAGCAGATCCTACGACTTAACCATCCCCTTCGACCTACGACCTAGCAGTTCAACGACCTAAGCCATAACACACGTGCGCGACTTACGACCTAACCTAACAAACATGCGCACGACCTAGCGACTTACGACTTAGCAACAATGCCGACCTAACGAGTTGACTGGGATACGACTTAACGCGTGCGCGAAAGTGCGCGACCTAACTACACTCACGATCCAACGACTCATCATCTCAACGACTCAATGACTCATCATCTCAACGACTCAATGACTCATCATCTCAACGACTCGTCGACTCATCATCCTTGCGACTTAACGACTCAACCAACTTATCTCCTTAACTCGTCCACGACCTAACATTCTTAGGTCGTTAACTCGCCCAATCTCCTAAGTCGCTACTCCTATGCCGCTAATCCTTTAGTCGCCAACTCTCTTAAGTCGCTCACTTTCTTAGACCGCCAACCCCCCTAGGTCGCCAACCTTGTTAAGTCGCTAACCCTTAGATCGTCTACTCCTTAAGTCATCTACTAACTTAAGCCGTTAACTCCTAAGTCGTCTATCCCTTAAGTCGCAAACTTCTTTAGGTCGCTCCACGAATTAATCTTCCACACGACCTAACTTCTACACGACTTAAGCTCTAGTCGACCTAAATTCTAAACGACTTAACAACATTACGACCTAATGACAACTGTTTTACAATCTTTTGATCCGTAAAAATACGGGTCGTTACATTCTCTCCCCCTTAGGAATTTCGCCCCCGAAATTCCAAACGAACAAGAGCAATCAAAAACTATTCTGCATGCCTACCATCCATAGCAATCAACAAACCATGCGTCTAATTCTAGCCTAGCATGCAGAATTCTAAAACTAGAACAAGTTACAATGTCGTGAGATGACACGACACCTTATGGCCATACCTCGAAGAGTTCAGGATGAGCTGCCTTCATCCTCTCTTCCACCTCCCATGTACAGTCGTTAACATCATCACTCCATTGTATCTTGAGCAACCTAACTACCTTCCTCCGAAGCTGTTTCGTGTTAGTTCCCACTACACGAAGTGGCTTACGAGGTCTCTTATCGACTGGATCAACCTCAAAATCTTCACAGCTATCAGCAGAAACCACCGTATTCGAGTCGTGCACATACTTCCGTAGATACGATACATGAAAAACATTATGCACACCCGACATCTTTTTTGGTAACTTCAATTTGTATGCGAGCTTTCCAATTCGCTCGATGATCGGGAATGGTCCAACAAATCTCGGAGTCAATTTTCCTTTCTTCCCGAATCGAAAAACATTCTTCAGTGGAGAAACCTTCACAAAAACCATATCACCTACGTCGAATTCCAAATCCTTACGACGCTTATCGGCATAACTTTTCTGACGGTCTTGGGCTGCCTTCATTCGTTGCCGAATGATTTCTATGCAATCTAAAGTCTGTCGAATCATTTCTGGCCCAAGTATCAGCTTTTCTCCTGTTTCTAACCAACATGTCGGAGAGTTACACGGTCTTCCATACAATGCTTCATACGGTGCCATACCAATGCTTGACTGGTAAATGTTATTATACGAGAATTTTACCAAATGAAGGTGATCTTCCCATGATCTTCCGAAATCTAAAACGCATGCTCTGAGGAGATCTTTCAAAACTCGGTTGACTCTCTCAGTCTGACCATCTGTTTGGGGATGATAGGCTGTACTCAAACACAACTCGGTTCCCAAAACTTCCTGAAAGCTCTTCCAAAATCCACTAGTGAACAATGGGTCTCGATCGCTCACTATACTTTTCGGAATACCATGGAATCGAACTATCCACTTAACATACAGCTCAGCCAACTTCGATGCAGTCCTGGTCGATCGAACAGGAATGAATCTTGCACTCTTAGTCAGACGATATTCGATGACCCAAATCCCTTCATTTCCCGTTCTTGTTCTATGTAACCCATCGATAAAATCCATCGATATTTGCTCCCACTTCCATGTAGGAACTTCTAATGGCTGTAGCAATCCACTGGGCTTCTTTTGCTCGGCTTTTACCAACTGGCAGTTCATGCACTTGGAAATAAAATTTCCAACATCCTTCTTCATACCTTCCCAGTAATAGGTTCTCTTCATATCCCGATACATCTTATTTCCACCTGGATGAATTGTCAGCTTCGAGTGATGACTTTCCTTCAGAACTTCATTTCTCAATTCATCTATATCGGGAATAACTAGTCGTCCTTGCTTCCGAAGCCAACCCTCTCGATCGACCTCGAATCCTTTATCCTTTTCTGGGTCCAATCCAGATTCCAAATCACGGATAATCTTGACAAGCTTATCGTCTCGCTTTTGGCTCTCGCCAATCCTTTCCACAAGAGTAGGTCTTATCGATAAGTTTGCCAACATCTCAGGTTCCAATTCACATCTGGGCCTAAAGTCAAATCCAGCTAAATACTCGAGACTCTTCCATTCTGAAAACATGGCTCCCAATCCTGCATGTCTTCGACTTAACGCATCTGCCACTGCGTTACCCTTTCCCGGAGTATAGGCTATACTAAGATCATATGATGCCAAAAACTCTAGCCATTGTTGCTGCCTGAGATTCAAGTCCTTTTGGGAGAAAAGATACTTCAACGACTTATGATCTGTAAACAACTCGAATCGAACTCCCAATAGATAATGTCTCCACATCTTCAGAGCAAATACAATCGCTGCTAACTCCAAATCATGAGTCGGATAATTCCTTTCATGCGGCTTCAGTTGTCGACTTGCATACGCAACAACTCTACCCTTTTGCATCAGCACTGCTCCAAGTCCAGTACCACATGCATCGGTGTAAACCACCATCTCATCATTTCCACTTGGAATAGTCAAAATAGGAGCACTTGTCAGTAGCTCTTTCAGGATTCCGAAAGCTTGCTCACACTTAGTATCCCATCTGAATACTTGGTTCTTTTTCGTCAATCCGGTTAATGGTGCAGCTACCTTGGAAAAGTCTTTGATAAATCGACGATAGTATCCTGCTAATCCAAGAAAACTTCTCACATCAGATGCATTCTTAGGTCTACCCCAATCCTGGATTGCTGCCACCTTAGCGGGATCAACCGCTATTCCATTTCCAGAGATAATATGGCCTAAGAACCTCACTTCACTCTTCCAGAAGTGACACTTTGAAAACTAAGCCTTCAGCTGATGTTTCCGTAAGATTTCCAAAACAATACGCAAGTGCGTCTTGTGCTCTTCTTCAGTTCTGGAATAAATCAAAATATCATCCACGAACACTAGTACGAACTTGTTCAACTGATCTTTGAACACTCTATTCATAAGATCCACAAAATGTGCTGGTGCATTGGTCAATCCAAACGGCATTACCAGCCACTCAAAGAAACCGGATGGTGTCCTGAAAGCAGTCTTCTGCACACTATCCTTTGCCACTCTTAACTGGTGAAATCTCGTTGCCAAATCCATCTGAGAAAACACCTTGGCTTCGTGAAGCTGATCAAACAAGTCATCTATTCTCGGCAATGGATACTTGTTCTTCTTAGTCACTTTATTCAGCTCATGATAATCCACACACAACCTCAAGGATCCATCTGCTTTGGTTACAAACACAACTGGTGCACCCCATTCGGACACACTACGCCGAATGAATCCTTTCTGTAAAAGATCATCAACTTGCACCCTCAACTCTTGCTGTTCCCTAGGCGCCATCTGCCTAAGAGGCATCACAACAGGTCTGGCTCCTTTAACTAAATCGATACGAAACTCGATCTCTCTATGCGGTGGCAACCCTTTGACCTCATCAAAGACATCCTCAAATCCATTAGCGATTGGCACTGATGACAGTCCATCCCATGGAACAACCAGCGAATACATGAAGCTCATGAAGACGCCTTCCTCATGCTTACATCGTATCACAACCTTTCGCCCTTCCACATTCTCGACTGTCACCTCCAATCTTTCACAATCAACCTTTGCCGCATACTTCCTAAGCCAGTCCATACCCAAAATAATTCCGAACCCCGCAAAGTTCAGAACAAAACAATCACAAACAAAAGAGCAATCATGACTCGATACAATCAGACCACGGCATAGCATACACAGACAAGACGAACCCCCAACTGGATTAGTCACAACCAATGGCCTATCAACGATATCCGGTTCTAAACCCAACCGGCCTACAAGTTCATTACAAACAAAAGAATGCGACGCCCCAGTATCGAATAACACTCTAACCGGAACACCACAAATGGAAAGAGTACCTTGAACCACCACAGTCTTTCCTTTCTCTTCAGCGGTAGGAGCTTTTGAAGATGATGGAACAGCCCCCAAAGCATAAGCTTGCACAATCTGCTTGTCCTTCCGCGGTTCTGGACAATTCTTCTTAATATGCCCCGGCTTGTCACAGTTGTGGCACTTCACCGGCACCTTTGGATTCTTGCAGTCTCTGGAGAAATGGCCCTTCTGCTGACAATTGTAGCAGGTCACTTCGCCCTTCAGCTTCTTCTGGCCGTCCTTACCCTTTTGCTGCTGCTGCTTCCTCTTCTTGTTTCCACCCTGTTGTGGTTTAGACTCCTCCTTGGTCACAGCAACAATAGATCCTTCTTTAGGAAACAGATTCTCGTGCCTGAGAGCCTTCTCTACAAGCTTCTCAAATGGATCGTCCAAATGATCCACCAACTGCCTCCCAAGATAAATGTCCAAGCCTGTCACAAACTTCTCGTTCTTCTGATATGGAGATTCAATATACGATCAGGCATACTTGGACAAAGCTTCAAACTCAGAAACATACTCAAGAACTGGTCTTCCACCTTGCTTGAGCTCCACAAACTTCTTAAACAGAACAGATTTCTGAGCTGTAGAAATGAACTTAGCTTCAAATCTGGCTTGGAATTGCTCCCAAGTGATTTCTTCCTCCGGAGTATCAATGGTGATAGAGTTCTACCAATCAGAAGCTCTTCCTTGAAGCTGTCTTGATGCGAGCTTCCTTTTAGTTGCATCCTCGATTCCCAAATCACCAAAGATTCTTCTACAAGCATCTATCCATCTCTGGACTTCAATGGTTGACTCTGTTCCCAAGAAAACCTTTCCTCCAAGAGCAGTATAGTCTTTACACAGCTTAGCAAAATCCACCGGTCTTGGAACTTGAACTTGAATTCCAACATCAACTGCTGATCCCGGAGCTGGCATCCTTCTCATGATCGAAGTCATCATAGCCTCGAACATGGCAGCATAATCAGCAGCCCCCTCAGCAGCACGGTCTTCCCTAGCAGCTGGTCTCCCCCTTCGACTCATTCTTAATATCTATAAAAAGGAATGATTAATACACCTTGAGAACAACTGCATAAAGAACTCAAATCTTTCTAAGCTACTATATTATATATAGTAATCATCCATCAAAATACAATTACGTCTCTCATACGTAGTTACGTCAGCGAGCGTTGGGTAAAATCGATTAACCAAAGCTCCGATACCAAATGTGACGACCGCCCATGACCCCTGCACTGAATAAGGAAAATTGTGCGCTGTAAGGTGTGCCAGGCAGCCATGGACGATTGCCAAGGTAAGTTAAAACAGCAGAATCTATCGTATTACTCACAACGCATGGATAAAATACAATAGAGAATATATATAGTGAAGCTTCACAAAATAGAATCTCATCAATTAAGCTTCATAATAGTTGAATACAAACATCCGAATAGTCAATACATCAAGCCTCACTACATATCACTCAGAGAATTATACAAGCAGCGGAACATCCAGTACATATAGTAAGAATATAATATGCAAGCCTCCAGCTCGTCTTCGTTATCAGCATCGTCGGCAACTAAGAACAGCACCTGTCACCTGCTACCTAGTCTACCCATCCCAAAATGGATGAACAGCCCAAGGTAATAAGAGTTGAACATAAAACCTTGAGTCAGACAACAGTCTTAGTGAGCGGTAAATTAACTAACAACATACCAAAAGAGCATAAAGGTAAAAGGAATAGGAATCCAACCCTCCCACTCCACCTCTTTCTACAGTGATAGCCCCCAGACACACTAAGCAGAAATAAACATAGCAAAGCAGACATTTAAAGTAAGCAATTATCACTCGAGTCAAGGTCGATGTTTTCCAAGCACAATCCCCCAAGGCCTAAACCAAGATCAGATAAGCACCCAGAAAATATCGCTCTTGAGACCGAATGACGATACAACCAAACATCCATGACTCTGGCTATCATTGTTATCATTGCTTTGATACCACCGTTAATTGAATGACCGGCGCATTCTTTCAGCCGTCCGTCAAGGGCCAATGGTAACCCCGGTTCTAGACAGAATTCCGCACGTCGTCGCAGCCCGTGCCTAGGACTATCGAATCTGCCCAGAGTACTCGACTACCAACTATAGTCTTTGGGGACTATCGAATCTGCCCAGCGTACTCTTGCTTTGAGCCTGCTAGAACCTTCAACAACGATGAAATCTCAGCCTTCTAGTCATCCTCCTCGACGACTATTCTCATACTAGCTCAAGCGCCTCTCGAGCCAACCATTATCCTCACACTCGAACCATTTCACCGAGTTCAACATGCTTGGAATGATCCCATCTAGATTAAACCAAGGCTATCTCACATCATGCCTCGCTTCATCTCAACATAGCAAAGCCTCATCTCAACATCATCATCAAATCTACCCATATGAGCTTCATCAACCGCCACATATGCCACGAGCAGCTTTTCCAATTCAAGAGCCTTTCCCTTAGCTTCTGAATCATCTTCGACCATCTTGTCTAAATCAAATCATCAATCAACTAATTTATAACAATCAATCAAGTCAATCATTAATCCAAGTAATCAAGCATTCAAACATGATCTAATAAACAATTGTAACAATAATGGCAATCTTGTAAATAAAGAGTCCAAATCTAACAAGCATGAATCATGAGCAATATCTCTACAACTTGATGAATGAACTTGCATAGATTAACATGTAGTAAAATGGATGTCAAATCATCATGATCAATAGATCTACATTTAAGTTTATGAAAATGCATGGAAATCACTATTTTAACACATAATCAAGCCACCAATCCGATATACTCCTTTGGATCCGTGTGAGAGATAACCACCACTCACCGAATCACCTAAACACCTCAAAAGAAACACACTTTAGATCTGGACAGCGAAGGATCTAACTTGATCCGCCAAAATTCCGCTTCAAACGATGAAATCTCTCTTCGATGGTTGAAGATCTTCAATCTAAGCTCTTGGATCTTCGATTTGATCTTCGATTTGGATGGAAGGAATCACAAGATTAGAGTGGAGAAAAGAAGTGAAGAAGTGCAGCACTTGAGCTCTCAAAATGGTAGGACTTCGTCGCTTCAAAATCCGGATCCTAAAAAGTGAAGAAAAACCCCGTATTTATAGGCTGGAAATTCCTTAAGTCGTTCGCCCCCTTAAGTCGTCCACGACTTAATGAAACCCCACGACCTACGACCTAACAATCCTCCGACCTACGACTTAGCAGATCCTACGACTTAACCATCCCCTTCGACCTACGACCTAGCAGTTCAACGACCTAAGCCATAACACACATGCGCGACTTATGACCTAACCTAACATACATGCGCATGACCTAGCGACTTACGACTTAGCAACAATGCCGACCTAACGAGTTGACTTGGATACGACTTAACGCGTGCGCGAAAGTGCACGACCTAACTGCACTCACGATCCAACGACTCATCATCTCAACGACTCAACGACTCATCATCTCAATGACTCATCGACTCATCATCCTTGCGACTTAACGACTCAACCAACTTTTCTCCTTAACTCGTCCACGACCTAACTTTCTTAGGTCGTTAACTCGCCCAATCTCCTAAGTCACCAACTCTCTTAAGTCACTCACTTTCTTAGACCGCCAACCCCCCCTTAGGTCGCCAACCTTGTTAAGTGGCTAACCCTTAGATCGTCTACTCCTTAAGTCGTCTACTAACTTAAGCCGTTAACTCCAAATCGTCTACCCCTTAAGTCGCAAACTTCTTTAGGTCGGTCCACGACTTAATCTTCCACACGACCTAACTTCTACACGACTTAAGCTCTAGTCGACCTAAATTCTGAACGACTTAACAACATTACGACCTAATGACAACTGTTTTACAATCTTTTGATCCGTAAAAATACGGGTCGTTACAAAAATAAAATAAAATGGATTGAATTCAAGTAAACTAACTTGATAAATTATTAATTCATGAAATAATGAATTGGAAGTTAGTTAAATAAAAAATTGAATTGTGAGTTGAATAAAAATGGTTTGAATTTGTATATAAATTTAAGTAGTATAAATAAATTGAAAATTTCCTTGTTATTAATTAAGTAAATTCGAGATGAATTGAATATGGAAATTTGAAATTTAAAATGAATAAGTGAATGTACTAATTGAATTAAATTAGTAAATGGAATAGATTTGATAAGTGAAAACCAATCAAGGAAAATAAATTGGAAATTGTTTATGAGGAAGAAGAAAAAAATAAATGATAAACTTGAGTTTTGAAGTGAAATAGCTTAAGTAAATATTGAATAAATGCTCGACTTAAGAAAAATTTTGTGAAATGGTTTCAAATGAAATGAATGTGAATATGGAATGTAAATTAAATTGAATGGAATCAATTGCAAATGAAGTGGAATTAAAATAAATTGAATTGGTATCAATTTAAATTAGTTATAAACTAGAATGGATATTCTATTAAGTGAATATCGTTGAATTTGCATAGAAACGATTGTCGTTTGACGCAAACGAGATTGTATAAAATTATATGAGTTAATGAAAGCCAATAAAATTGATTTTTTCATCAATCGAAAGGAATAGGAGTAGATTCATTTAAAAATGAATTGAATATAAAGAATTGCATTGTAAACCATTGAATTAAAAGTGAATTAGATGAAAGCAATTTAATCTGTATTGAAACTTTATAAATTGCTAATGGAAATAATTTTGAATGCATTGCTTATGAAATCTATGTATTTTCTATTGAAGATAAGTGAAATGTTAATAAATTTCCTAGATATGTCACTTACGTGTTTAAAATGAGTAAGTACAGGTTTTGGAAGCCGTTTTGCTGCATTTTGGGTTGCGAAAATGTTAATAATAAACTGCTTTGCTTAAAAATGCTAAAAAGGTACGCCTACGCAATACAAAATAGGAAATATGAACTGTTTTTTTTTGCTTTTCCGACCGTGTCGGTTGATGTATATATATTTATATCTTTTGTCAAATTGCAAAAGCTCCTCTGTACAAAGGAGACTCCGCCAAAATTTTCTAAAAAATTTGGGAGTTAGAAATTTTTTTTGAAAAATTTGGAAAATTTTGTTAACGGAAAATTGATTTTCCAATTGTAATGAAAACATAGAAATTGAACTAGAAAAGTGAAATTTTAGTTTTTGAAGATAAAATGAATTCAAATAGAATTGAAATTGTAAATTGAATTCAAATGGGATTGAAAATGCAAAGTTGAAAGGAAATGAATATACAACTTTGTTTATGAAGTAAAAATAAATATAAGAAGTATGTAATACTTATATTGAATTTAAGAAAGGAATGGAGAAAATTCTTAAAGTAAAATTTGGAATTGGGTAATATTCTAAGTCAATAAGTGAATAATAAATTTAACTGGAATGTTGTAATTGGACATTGTTGTTAAGTAAAATATACAGGGGTTATAAAGGAAAGTGAATTGGATTTTGATTTTGAATATAATTTGAATTTCTCAACAAAAGGTATGTCTTTAAAATTTCAGTATGAAATTTGATGAGTTTCTGATTTTGCCATTTGGCATTTTGTTTTCTATTGGGATTTGAGAGTCCGTAGGGACATTTTGTAGTTGTACCGAGCTAGCCGCGCAAAGGAGACGCTGGCGAATTTTTTCGAAAATTTAGAATTCAAAATTTGAATTTGAAATTAAAATTGAATTGTTAAGAAAACCATATTATTTGGAACTCATGGTTGATTTTGGAAAATTAGTTAAAGTAATAATGGATCCTTTATGATAAAAAAAAGATTTGGGTTGATAAGTTGATAAAACTGTTTGGTTTTGGGTAATGATAAACGGGAATTGGATCATTCTTCTTGACTTGTAATTTCGGGACGAAATTCTTTTAAGGGGGGAAGATTGTAACGATCCTGAATTTTTGACATTTGAAATTTGAATATTTAATTGATTTTAAATATTTGAATGTTAGTTTAATTTGAATTTCAAATATCAGAGTTTGGCAATTTAATTAGTAAATTTAATTGTTAAAATTTGGGTAAAAATTTGAATCTTCAATTTTAAGCCTATTAAAAATAATATGAAGTCTTGGAAAATTCATATTAATAATACTGAAGATAATGGAAGCTTCAGAATTGAATTTGGGAATGATTTGTTCAGTTTTGAAATTTTGTCGTTTAAATTGAATTTAAAAATAGCGTTCCGGGGCACAGTCTCGGAATTCGACGAAACCTGTTCCATTGGATTCGTAATATTGTATTATTATCGGATTTCAATTTTCGTAAGGTTTGAAGTGATCGTTTGGCCGTACGATATATCAACGCACTGAAATTTATATCGAAAATTTAATTTAATAACTGGTCCAAAAAGCTATCTTCTCCATACGATCGAATTTGGACTCGAAACCTTTTCCATTGCATTTGGAATAGGGATATAACATTATAGACGCCTGGCGACACGCCTCGATAGGATATTGAAATTTTGAGTTGCAAATTCGTGACAATTTGAATTTGAATTTGAATTGGATATTTATACCAGTCAACCATCCGTTGATATTATTTCACATCGTTGTTTTTCTTTCACTTCGTATCACTGTAGCAAAGCATCTTCCTCACGCAACCGGTCGAAAGAAAAATCAAAGTTTTCAGTACGAAGCCAATTACTCGCTTCGAAAAAAAAATCAATATCTAATAATGGCGGAACATTTCAAACGACAAATAAAATCAAAAACAAAACCTATAAATCGCGAGCCATCCTCCTCTTCTCCCAGTTTTGAAATCGAACCCGTTCAATCCACCTCCAAATTCGAGTTCGAATCGAGAAACCTAAATCACATTTGAAGAAAAAAAAAGAAACGAAATCGATCCGCCTCTGACTAGAAATCTCGTTCTAGTAGCTAGGGCTCGTCGCCGAGCATCTCGAGTGGCAACAGGCGACAAAATCACGTACGGCAATTCGTGGTCGCGAGCGAAAAGGGCCGAAGTCGAGTAGTAGTGCGACGTAGGGACTCGAGCTCGAGGTCGCGAAGCAGGCGGCGGCGACTTCAACGAATTGTAGTGTGGTCGCGATCTCGTCTGGCGTGGGGTTTGGGGCTCGCAAGTCTAGATGGTGCGGCGAAGTTCGTCGCGATGGGAGGTTGGCGACCACTGTATTCAAATTTTTGGGTATACTGCATGACGTGAACGCGAGGCTCGGGAAGGCGAGAGTTTCGACTGCAATGTTCAATTTTGAGAGTAAGGTAATGTTTTTTTTTATTTGTGAATTTTAATTTAATTTATATCTGAAAAAAAATATATACATGCAGAAAGTAAATTTTTACAATAAAAGAAAATATATGTGTATATATTTTTAAAGTAAAGATGGTTTACTGTCTAGTTTCAAATTGTAGAATTTTAATATATATACAGAGAAAAAAATAATAAATATGCAGATTTTCAGTTCATAAATATGTACAGAGGAAAATTTTATACAGTAAAATAAATTTGGTTATTTTAGAAGGAAATTGATTTGAAATCAAATTTTTAGATAAAGTAAAATTTATCAAATGAAAATTGGTTATTCGATTTAATTTGAATATTAATAAATTGTATAAAATTGTTATACAAGGTCAAAAATTGCAAAGAGGAATCAAGCCGAGAATGAAAATGGATTGCAAAATAAAAGCAAAGGTGAGATCTTCTCACTCAAAATTGAAAGTTGGATTTGCAGTTATTGATTGATTGCTACTGGATTGTGATAGTATATATATAGTAGTATATAGCAATATATATATATTGGAATATATATATAGATATATATTGGTGATTGATTTTCCAGAATTATATAGCGGATGAGACCCTATTGCGCCGCGTAATAGCGGATGATATTTTTATAAATCCCATATACCGCGATATTCCACCTCGAAGTGGAATTGGTATTGTGCTAACATCTGTGGATGCAGGGAAACAGGTTGGAGGGATCCAACTGGATTCCTCAAATTGTATGAATTTATTTCATATACTGTGTGATGATTATTGATAATCTATGAATGATTATATTGACGATTGAATGTGTTGAAGGCTAAAATTTAGCCGAATGTATTTTTGGTATCGTTGGATACCAGAAATGAATATAAATTGGATTTTGAAATTAAAGTGGAAAACTGTAAGTGAATTTATTTTTAAGAATTGAATTTATTTGAAAGAAGGAATTTTAAATTATTAAAATTAATTTTCGAAATCTTACCGAATAAATTCCAAATTATGGGAAAAGATATTAATAAATGAGTTTTGAATAATATTGTTTAAAAGTTGAAGAATTCATTTAAAAATGGAATTTTAAATAATTTGGAAAGAATAAAGGAATTTATTTAAAAGTGATAAATTTCTAGAAATCAAATTGTAATTGATTTGGTATTTGAAAATGAATCTTTGAGAAATCGAAATGGAAATTTATTTGGAGTTGAAATAAATTTAGAAATCAAATTTGTAATTAATTTGGTGATGGAAAATAAATCATTGGAAAATTAATTTGAAATTGATTTAGTGTTTGAAAAATAAATTTGGAAATCGATTTGAAAATGGTTTGTTATTTTGAAATAAACTTAGAAATAAATTTGCAATGTTTTGTTTTATTGAAATTAAACTTAGAAATCAATTTGTAATTGATTTGGTATTGAAATAAAATTAGAAATCAATTTGGAATTTGATTTGGGGTTAAAAGTGAATATTGGGGAATGTAAATTCAAAATGGAATTTATAAAGGAAAGGGAATTTTGTTTAAAAAATAAACACTGATCTATTTTAAAGTGTGGAAATAAATTTACGAATTTGGAATGTAAATTTAAAATAAATCGATAAGGATTTATTTAATTGGTTTAAATGGACCATTTTGAAATGAAAGTGTATTTTCCTTGAAAAGCCGAGTATATTTCCAAAGTAGCTTTTAAAAATATAAATTAAAAGTTCTAAAGTTGGTTTTTAAAAGAGATATTTGGAAATATATTCCACGAAAGGGAATTGATTTGAAATTTATTTTCAAAGGTTGAAAGATGAAAATTGATTTGAAATTTATTTTCAAAGTGTTGAAGTGTGGGAAAATATATATGTTGTGAAGATATTTTGAAAATAAATAATTTGGGAAAATTATTTAAATCTGATGATTGTTGTGAATGTTGTTGATAGTTAAATCACCGACTATCAATATTGCCTTTGAAATGGCACTTGATTTGTTTTTAAAACAAACGCTCGTTATTCGGTTTAGCCGGGAAAGGACCTTTGTGTCAGATAACCCATTTCGAATAATGATACGACATGTATGAATTGAAATTGAAGACCGGTGTGAAGACCGGGTATTTTCGAAAATGAAAGGACAACCTGTCGAATGTCTCTGTACCGAGTTGCTCCGCTATAGAGATTTATATCACTCTTTTTGTGATGGGAAGTTCGATCGGATTGTGAATACCCGGATTGTAAGGGCTTCTTTGGAAGTGCCTTCGGTTCTGTTCGAACCCGGAACAGACTTGTATGGTTACATGTCTGACATTACATTTTGAGATATAAAGCTGATTTCTTTCAAATACATTTCTGTTGGTGGCGGAGAATTTATTCTCTTAGCTTAACACCCTTCTCTGATACGTACGAGCTCAGAGGTTATGTAGTTTAAATTTATCAGCGATATATTCCCAATTTGGTAATGTGGCATGCTGAGTGTTGCTGTGTGTTGATCATTTATTGATCATTTGTGATCAAAGCACGACTTTGTGAAAAAGCGTAGCTTTGTGGACGAGACTTTGTCAGACCTCAGTCCCCGGAAATGGTCGAAACAGGAATATGCGGCAAGGTTATGAGGGTCGCGCCCTTTAGGGTATGTCATTTCCTTCTGGAAACGGGTGGTATCAGGTATGGAGCCCTGGTATTTAACCTATGTGGATACTCCGATCTCATTTATTGTGTGATTGTGTGTTTATCGAATCGCCTCGGATAAAGGTCCCAAAGGACCGGGGGATGGCATATTCGTGAGTTACCTAGTTACAGGGGTAACCCAGCCTTGTGTTGGTAGAGAGTTAGTTAGTTCTCGGGACGTCCAGCCAGAGGCGTACCCATGTGGCAGTAGGAAGTTCCTTAGCCTGACCATTTGTTGGAAATCCATTTCCCAATACGAAACTTGTACGGTTTTAATTGTAGAACCTGCTATTTAACATAGCTGCTATAGTAGGCATAGTATAATGGTACCTATGCTGGCTAAGATTGATATTATACTTTCAAAATGTTTTCCATACTAGACATTAATAATAATAATCCACTGATTTAACGTAGTAAGCATCTTTGACTACATAAGAAGAAATCTCCTCTAATTCTGCGTTTGCATTGTGTGTGTGGCGGGAGGTCTTATGGTAGTTTCATTTTCCAAAAGCATTGCAAATTAATTTTATTTTCTTTGTGAAGATAACTGTTTTACGATCTCACACCAGTCACCACGACTGACTCGGAGTTTATTGTTTCCTTTCTAAACTCTGGGTGCCACTAATTTTCCACACGGGAATCCTAGAGTTATGTTATCAGGATATTCTGGATATTCTGGAGCTTTTGAAGCAAGCTGGATGGCGAGACGTACTTGCGTACTTGTTATTTATTCCGCTGTGTATTCTGTATGAGGACAAGTTTATATAACTGTCCATTGTTGTATTGAGTTATATATTGACTCTGATTGATGTATGTATAAACTGATATGGTCTTTTGTTTTAAAGATTATTGATTCATCTATTATATATTGTTCCGCTGCGAATGTGAGATTCTGATATTGTCTCTGTTTCTGTGTTTCTGTTCTTTCTTTTCTTCTGCCTTCTTCTACCTCTTTTTTGAACCCTAATGGTTCGGTTTTCCGACATTCGATTGTGCGGCATTTGATACAGTGGGCATATTAATGTCGACTTTCGAGCGTCGAAAAGTCGAGACGTTACACCATTAGTTGGGGCCTTTATGTTGGTTATAGCTTTTATCTGACCCAGGTTTATGTCACGACCGGGATTTTCGAACTCCAAAAATCAACATCAATACGTCCACTGTATTACATGCTGAGCAATCGAGTGCCGAAAATACCAGATCGTTGGGGAAAAGAAGAAAGAGGTAGAAGAAGAAAATAGAAATAACAACACAGAAGCTCACAATCGCAGCGGAACAATATACAATAGATAACAACCGGTCTTTATACAAAAAAACTATATTTGTTATTTATACATTACATCATCAGAGTACAACACATCAATAACTCAATACTGGACAATTATAATAACTTGCCCTCACAAATGCTGAATATACAGCCTACACTACACAGTGGAATAAAAATCAAGTACGTGATACGTCTTCGTCATCTGGCTCGTCTCCTGAACTCTATAGCATCCTATCCTGAATCTGTAATACTCGGTCTGACCCGAGCATTATAATAAACTAACGCCCGAGTTGGTCTGGAAAACCAGCATGAGAAAACACACTCAATTTGAATTATTAAAGTTTTCAAAATCCTTTGAAAATCAAAGGTATCTCGTAAGACCACGCCACACATAAACACGACGGGTTTTTACCTTATGATAACCAAAACATTTCATATCAAATCCTCTGATATTATAATAGTGTCTACAAATACTTATTCAAATAGCTGAAATTGTTACATTAAATTCCAACATACTAGGCTCTACAACCAAAACCGTAAAGGGTACATATTGGAGAATGGATTCCATACGAATGATTAGGCATTGGGGTACCACCTGTCACAGTACACGTCTTGAAATAGCGTACCGAGGACCACGCCGGGACCCCCTGCAACACAAGACCGGACTATCCTTAACCTGGATACACCGAATATGCTATCACCCCGGGTGTTACCATCGTCTTTCGAGCTCCTTCTATATATCGTAGTAATAAAATAATATATGTGGGTATCTAGAAAGGTGATAAACAAACCCTAATTGGGTGTGACCCACTTAGCCTTGCTGCATCCCCCTGATTTTCAGTCATTCCCGGTTGATGAGGCTAGAGGCTACGATTACCTTTTCAAAGGAATTTTCACTTAGAATGCTCATTGTCCCCCAATGACAATGTACTGATAGCATTCATCCATACAAGTCCGTTCTGGGTCCGAATGGAACCGAAGGCACTACTCCTACTACATCCATTTTGGAAAAATCCTCAGCATTAGTAGCGATTAGCCCTTGCACTTACTGCTCCATCTTCGACTCCATGCTCTTGTTTTCCTTTCAAAAACGTACTCGTTGGATCGAAGTGGTTTTCGGATAACTTATCTGATCCCGATCTCTTCGAAACAACGTTCGATATTTCCGGTAAACTCAACCCCGATTCTTTAGGAAATAAACAGACGAAAATACGGTCGGAGATCACCTCCTAACCATTAGTGGACAAATTTCCTTATCAACGTCCTAGAAGAACGAAACGAGTTCATACGTATAGTATAACACTTCGAACGGTAATTGTACCATATAATTCCCATATTCCTCCTAGATATTCCCAAAGTTATATTTTATGTCCAGATTTGATAGTCGGTTATTTAACTATCAAATAAACAATCATACAATCACATATTCCATTTTCCACCGAAAAACACTAAGTCTTATTCAATTTAAATCTCAACCACTTAAATCTCTTTATCCAAAATATATACTTTCTTATCGAATTTAGTATATTCACAAAACTATTCTTTTCAAAGATATTTGGAAACCTTTAAAATAATATGGAAAGTACCACAGCGGTATCAAACCATGGATTCACAGCTCAATGGTTACGTCTCTATCCCAGATAAATCCAAAACTTAATTGCAGGCACTCACTGCCTTCGATTTCGCCATGCGAGTATACCATTACTTCCCGGAAACTTTATTTAAAAAATTTCAAAATAATACTTATGAAATTTCTATAATAATTACCAAGTTAAATTTAGGCGAATACTCTTTAAAATAAAAGTTATTATATAATATTGAATATTTAATAATTTATCCCTTTAAAATAATAATACTGATTAATCTTTAAATAATAATTAACTTACTATAAACTAACTTAATTAATATTTAAATATACTTTAAACAATTTTAAAACAACTAAATAATTAATTTTCTGAAATATTCTTAAACACTTTTAAATTTTCTAGCTAATACTTAAAAATCCCCTTTTTAAAATAAACTTAACTTCTCAGGAAAATAGAATTTTCAACTCCCATATAGCCTGTCTAATATTAATAAATCCTTCTCGATTTATTTCCAATTTGATTTACGTCCAAATTCCGTAAATTCCCTTTCCACATTTCTAAAAATAAATCTACCATTTATTTTTAAACCGATTTACCCATCTCCTTATAAATGCTCACCGTGAATTTATAACTTTAATTTATCCACTGATAATTACCTCACTTTATTTATAAACCTCGTTTATACATTCCATAGTCTCATTTCCCGTTTATAACTGTTTCACAATACTCAATCGATTTCTAAATTAAATTCCATTTTTAAATTAATTTTCTTAAATAACCCAATTATATTCCCAAAACCCAACTAAATTCAGATTCCACTTCCTTTTTATAATTTAAAATCTAGTACAACAATTCCATATTTTACTTTCAAAATTCCCTTTTCATTCTTCCAACTATTTAAATCTCGACTTTAACAATAAATCCCTTTTTATACTTAAACAAACATCGCTTAGGTTTTATTATTTAAAATCCTTTTATTTACATTTTTCAAAAACCTCTACATTTCCATATTCCAAAACTGCCAAGTACAATTTTAAAACCAAACTATTTATTTTGCCCAAATTTATTTCTTTCAATTAAATCCAAATTTCGCAATAAATATTTTACTTCAAATTTTCATTTTATTTTCTTTCTAAATTCAAAACATTTATTATTGGTATTAAAAACACCAAAATCCAGGCCAAACTACCATAACATTCAGTACATTCAAATTACACTATAATCTACCACATATTTTTCAAACAAATCATATATCAATATATGAAATTAATTCAACATTTTTGAGGAATCCAGTTGGATTCCTCCAGCTTGTTTCCCAGCATCCTCAGATGTTAGCATAATATAAAAATACCAATCCCACTTCGAGGGGGATATTGTGGTATATAGGGTCATCCGCTATTATGCGGGGCGTATAGGGTCTCATCCGCTATATATATGCGGGAATATCAATCACTCCAATATATATATACTACTATATATCATCACATCCAGCTGATAATAATTTCCATTCTATCAATCAATCAATAATTAATTTTAACTATTTAAAATTAATCGCAGTAATCCAAAATTGAGTGAGATTAACTCATCTTGATTTTTATATTGTCGCTGAAGCGTTCTAGTTGGTCTATAGTCGAACGACGTTCGACTATAGCTTTTAAATTTAACTAGCATGAATCAACACCAATCCAGCTCTAAAATGCAGTGCTCGACAATGCAGACCTAACGCAATTAGTCTCGTTCGAATCCGATCTAAAACGAGTAAGTTATATAATTTATAAGGTTACATAATTTTTATAAAAATTATTGTTACTAATCACAGTTAATATTTAAATTAACCTCGTTCAAATTTTTAAATGCCGCTAATACTCCTCCTTCTTCATCTCACGTTGACCACGTCCAACCCTCATTTGACTGTGCCTCACCACTGCCAGAGACCACCGGAGATCGCCGTCCCCCTCTACCAAATCCTCCATACTTCGATGAACTCCGGAAGCTAATACGGCCTTCTCGCTAGCCCTCCTCCTCTGCGAAAACTCATCACTATTCAAAACTACGCCGCCGCCGTCCACTTTACCCCCACCATATTTTGGCCAAACCTACGCCTCCCCTCCACAAGCATTTTCCTTTCAGACGCCCTTCCCCCAAACTCCACCGAATTGCCGCAATTCGAAAAATACCGCATTGTCGTTCAACTCGCTTCCCCGCCTCCACATACCACCAACACCCATCTCTATCGTTGGTTGCCTACATCACGTCGTCGCGCACACATCTCCTACGGGAATCAAAGGCTAGATCAGCCTGTGGTGGCGCGATGAAATGGTGGCCGTTGGATGAAGCTTCGTTTACAGGAGGGAACGAACGAACGAGTTTTTATATATATTTTTTCTTTTATTCAAAATGTTGCCTGCGATTTTACAATGGAGGGAACGGGTATAAAAAGGGAAAATATGGCGTGTTGGATGTTGTCTAGTGTGACTCTGAAATAAAGGGGAAAAGTTTTGATGTGAATACGGTCAATCAATGTAAATAAAAATATATATTATTTAAATTCAAATCGTCTCGATTTCGCAGCTTAAAATCTCGACCTCCTATCAAGGCGTTCCACTAGGCATTTATAATGTTATACCCTTATTCCGAACGTAATGAAAATGGTTTCGAGTCCTAATTCGATCGTATGGAGAAGATAGCTTTTTGGACCCAATTATTATATTGAATTTTTCGATATAAATTTCAGCGCGTTTATATCCCGTACGACCAAACGATAACTCCAAACGCTACGAAATTTGAAATCCGATAATAATACACTATTATGGATCCAATGGAACTAGTTTTGTCGAATTCCGAGACTGTGCCTCGGAAGGCTATTTTAAACGTAAATTTAAACGATATATTTTTAATACTGAACAAATCACTTTTAAATTCAATTTAAAACTTTTATTATCTTCATTATTATCAATATAAATTTATAAGCCTTTAAATTATTTTTAACAAGCTTAAAACTCAAGATTCAATATTTTACCCAATTTTCAATTATAAAATTAAATAACTAAATTATTCAATAAATCCTTTTATTTGAAATTCAAGTTAAAAATTAACTTTAAATATTTAAAATCAATTAAATATTCTAATTTCAAATAACCAAAATTCTAGGTCGTTACATTCCTCCCCCCTTATAAGAATTTCGTCCTTGAAATTGCCAGGTAATAAGAATGGTCCAAAACACAATAACTCTTTTTTTTTTCAAAAACCAATTAGTTGAAACAACTTTTCCGAAATCAATTTTTTTGAAACCACATTATCACTTTTACTAATTTCCAAAATCATCCATAGATTACACCCAATATTATCCCCTCAATCATTCAAATTATAATTTAAAACCAAATTTTAAATTATCAAAATTTTTCTAACTCCCTAAATTTTCGAAAAATTTCGCCAGCGTCTCATTTGCGCGGTTAGATCGGAAAAACTACAAAACGCCTCTACGGGCCGAAATTAGCAAAAGAAAACAAAAGCCAAGTGGCTCAATCAGAAAATCATCAATTTCATACAATAATTTAAACACATACCTTTTTGTCGGGAATTTAAATTTTACTTCTGAAATCAAAGACATCAATTTAGCTTTTGCTTTTAAATACCTGCACCTTATTTACCAATAATATCCAATCATTTAATTCAAAATCATTTTATTCAGCATTTTCAATTACCAATATTTATTTCACCAAATCCCGTACGATATACATTTATCATCCGTACGCAATATCAATTCTGATCGCTCACTCGACCACACAATTTCATTTCCAAACTAGTATCGTTCACACGACTCTCTAGTGTGGACTCAGATCTGGTTCCTTGATCAAAAACTGTCATTCTCCTTGCATAGCCGTATACTATGATAGAGAATTTCAGGATCAATCAAAAATCCATATCCAGGGTTCGCCGTCAAAAATCGAGTGAAAAATCCCAACTCGGATCGAAATACTATCTCGAAATTCTGTGCCCGAATCTGGATCAAATCATTATGCTAACAAAATAATATACGTACAACTTACGTATTTATTCAAATTGATTATTAGCTATATCAATTTCTTTAATTCACATTTACTTTCATTTCCATGCTCTTATTCCCAATTATCCTTTTACACAATTTTTATTTAATCTTCATTCAAATACTTACTCAGTATATTTTTCCAATACCAATTTTTTACTTAAGAACTTCACCATCAACTTCTTAAGTTTATTATAAACATTTTTTCCAAAGCTCTTATGTCCAGTTCCACTTCATCACTTTGGTTTATATCCATTTCTATCAAATTAAATTTTCAATTCCATTTGAACTCAATTTATCTTCCAAATTTAAATATTGAATTTTATCAACCATATCCCATACCATATTTAATTAACTAATTTGTAATTAGTTTCATCCACTAATTTATTTCCAATCAAATTCAATTTCAAATCCGTTTAACTTACTAATTTAAATTAATTAGTTCATTCACTGATTTTATTTCAAATCTCACTAAATTCCATTTTCGATATCTATTCCATTTAGCCTACTTAGGCTTAATTTCTCAAAATTCACTTTATTTAACTTAATTCAAGTTAAATTTCATTCTAATACTCAAATTCCAAAATTTCTTAAGTTATCAAACTTACTAATATTCCATGAAACATTTTAAATAAGATTCTAGAGTTTTAAACAATTACTTAATATTTTCAAATCATTTTTGAAATCATATATACCAAAAATCCTTGGTATATCAAATCATCCCTTTGAATTTCAAAACCAAACCAGTTCTGCAAACAAAATCCAATGCAAATTATTAAGGTAGCCATTCCTCCCTTGGAAACTCGAAAATAAAAGTCGATGATGCTGCAGTCATCACCGAAATTATTTTCCAGCGACCGAAGTGAGTTCAGTGCTTTTATTCCCTTTAAAAAAACATTTTTAAATATTTCCAATTCAAAATATTCTCCAAATAATACCATTATTATTTTCACAACTTTGAAAAACATTTCAAAACCAACGGGAATTAAATTCCCAAATTCTAACTTTTAAATCCTTTATAAATCGTTTTTATAAGCCATATCATCTTTAAATATTCCTCTGGAATTCCATTCCATTTCAAATTATAAATCACATTTATAAACTCATATTTACAAACTCCATTTTGTTATATGAATTATCTTCTTAACTTTTGGTTATAATATCAAATTTTATTCAAGTTCCACAACAACAATGATAATAGTTTAATATTATCATTTCCTAACATCCAAGCAAATCATATATAACTATAATAATTTACGAAAATAATTTCTTTTATATATATAAAATAATTTGGGTAAAATTATTTCATTTACCCCATTTCAAAACAATATCATGTCGAATTGCTCTGTTCAAGTGTTTAGAGAACCCTATCAATAACGTTAATTACTCGTATTGACCAGAATCCATAACCACTCAACAAATCAATCAACACAATATAAAACAGTTTTATATTCACTACAAGTACGCGATCATATCTATTAATACACTCAAACTCATTCTAGGGTGCTACTAACCCTATCTCTAATGAGTGTTCCCACCAGAGCCAAGGTTCTCGCTTAACCTCCAGCTCCGATACCAAGTGTCACGACCGGGATTTTCGACCTCCGAAAATCGACATCAATACGTCCACTGTATTACATGCCGAGCAATCAAGTGCCGGAAATACCAGATCGTTAGGGAAAAGAAGAAAGAGGTAGAAGAAGAAAATAGAAATAACAACACAGAATCTCACAGTCGCAGCGGACAATATACAATAGATAACAATTGGTCTTTATAC
Source organism: Allium fistulosum (assembly GCA_030737815.1). Classification (NCBI taxonomy): domain Eukaryota; kingdom Viridiplantae; phylum Streptophyta; class Magnoliopsida; order Asparagales; family Amaryllidaceae; genus Allium; species Allium fistulosum. Next base: position 73,721,519 of record CM060908.1, on the reverse strand, counting down.
AAAAAGAACTATATCTGTTATTTATACATTACATCATCAGAGTACAACATATCAATAACTCAATACTGGACAGTTATAATAACTTTCCCTCACAAATGCTGAATATATAGCCTACACTAAACAGTGGAATAAAAATCAAGTACGTGTGATACGTCTTCGTCATCCAACTCGTCTCCTGAGCTCCATAACATCCTATCCTGAATCTGTAATACTCGATCTGACCCGAGCATTATAATAAAATAACACCCGAGTCAGTCTGGAAAACCAGCATGAGAAAACACACTCAATTTGAATTATTAAAGTTTTCAAAATCCTTTGAAAATCAAAGGTATCTCGTAAGACCACGCCACACATAAACACGACGAGTTTTTACCTTACGATAACCAAAACATTTCATATCAAATCCTCTGATATTATAATAGTGTATAAGTACAAATACTTATTCAAATAGCAGAAATTATTACATTAATTAAATTCCCGCATACTAGGCTCTACAACCAAAACCGTAAAGGGTACGTATTGGAGAATGGATTCCATACGAATGACTAAGCACTGGGGTACCACCTGTCACTGTACACGTCTAGAAACAACGTACCGAGGACGACGCAGGGATCCCCTGCAACACAAGACCGGACTATCCCTAACCTGGATAGACCGAATATGCTATCACCCCAAGTGGTCCCACCCTCTTTCGAGCTCGTTCTATATATCGTAGTGATAAAATAATATCCGCGGGTATCTAGAAAGGTGATAAACAAACCCTAATTGGGTGCGACCAGCTTAGCCTTGCTGCATCTCCCTGATTTTCAGTCATTCCCGGTTGATGATGCTTGAGGCTACGATTACCTTTTTAAAGGAATTTTCTCTTAGAATGCTCATTGTCCTCCAATGACAATGTACTGATAGCATTCATCCATACAAGTCCGTTCTGGGTCCGAACGAAACCGAAGGAACTATTCCTACTACATCCATTTTGGAAAAATCCTCAGGATTAGTAGTGATTAGCCCTTGCACTTCAATGCTCCATCTTCGACTCCATGCTCTTGTTTCCCTTTTGAAAATGTACTCGTTGGATTGAAGTGGTTTTCGGATAACTTATCCGATCCCGGTCTCTTCGAAACAACGTTCGATATTTCCGGTAAACTCAACCCCGGTTCTTTAGGAAATAAACAGACGAAAATAAGATCGGAGATCACCTCCTAACCGTTAGTGGACGTATTTCCTTATCAACGTCCTAGAAGAACGAAACGAGTTTATACGTACAGTATAACACATCGAACGGTAACTGTACCATATAATTCCCGTATTCCTCTTAGGTATTCCCAAAGTTATATTTTGGGTCCAGATTTGATAGTCGGTTATTTAACTATCAAATAAACAATCATACAATCATAGATTCCATTTTCCACTGAAAACACTAAGTCTTATTCAATTTAAATCTCAATCACTTAAATATCTTTATCCAAAATATCTACTTTCTTACCGAATTTAGTATATTCATAAAACTATTCTTTTCAAAGATATTTGGAAACCTTTAAAATAATCTGGAAAGTACCACTGCGGTATCAAACCGTGGATTCACAGCTCAATGGTTACGTCTATATCCCAGAGAAATCCAAAACCTAACTGCAGGTACTCACTGCCTCCGATTTCGCCATGCGAGTATACCATTACTTCCCGGAAACTTTATTTAAAAATTTTCAAAATAATACTTATGAAATTTCTATAATAATTTCCAAGTTAAATTTAGGCGAATACTCTTTAAAATAAAAGTTATAATATAATATTTAACATTGAATAATTTATCCCTTTAAAATAATAATACTGATTAATCTTTAAATAATAATTAACTTACTATAAACTAACTTAATTAAAATTTAAATATACTTTAAACAATTTTAAAACAACTAAATAATTAATTTTCTGAAATATTCTTAAACACTTTTAAATTTTCTAGTTAATACTTAAAAATCCCCGTTTTAAAATAAACTTAACTTCTTAGAAAAATATATTTTTCAACTTCCATATAGCTAGTCTAATATTAGTAAACCCTTCTCGATTTATTTCCAATTTGATTTACGTCCAAATTCCATAAATTCCCTTTCCACATTTCTAAAAAATAAATCTACCATTTATTTTTAAGCCGATTTACCCATCTCATTAGAAATCATCACCGTGAATTTATAACTTCAATTTATCCACTGATAATTACCTCACTTTATTTATAAACTTCGTTTATACATTCCATAGTCTCATTTCCAGTTTATAGTTGTTTCACAATACTCAATCGATTTTTAATCGATTTTTAAATTAGATCCCATTTTGAGATCAATTTTCTTAAATAACCCAACTATATTCCCAAAACCCAACTAAATTCAGATTCCACTTCCTTTTTATAATTAAAAATCTTATTTAAAATCTAGTACAACAATTCCATATTTTACTTTCAAAATTCCCTTTCATTCTTCCAACTATTTAAATCTCGACTTTAACAATAAATCCCTTTTTATACTTAAACAAACATCGCTTAGGTTTTATTATTTAAAATCCTTTTATATACATTTTTCAAAAAACCTCTACGTTTCCATATTCCAAAACTACTAAGTACAATTTTAAAACCAAACTATTTATTTTGCCCAAATTTATTTCTTTCAATTAAATCCAAATTTCGCCAAAAATATTTTACTTCAAATTTTCCTTTTATTTTCTTTCTAAATTCAAAACATTTATTATTGGTATTAAAAACACCAAAATCTAGGCCAAACTACCATAGCATTCAGTACATTCAAATTACAATATAATCTACCACAGATTTTTCGAACAAATCATATATCAGTATATGGGATTAATTCTACATATTTAAGGAATCCAGTTGGATTCCTCCAACCTGTTTCCATGCATCCACAGATGTTAGCACAATACAAAAGTACAAATCCTACTTCGAGGGGGATATCGCGGTATATAGGATCATCCGCTATTATGCGAGGCATATAGGGTCTCATCCGCTATATATATGCTGGAATATCAATCACTCCAGTATATATATACTACTATATATCATCACATCCAACTGATAATAATTTATCCATTCTATCAATCAATCAATTATTAATTTTAACGATTTAAAATTAATCGCAGTAATCCAAAATTGAGTGAGATTAACTCACCTTGATTTTTATATTTTCGTCGAAGCGTTCCAGTTGGTCTATAGTCGAACGACGTTCGACTATAGCTTTAAATTTAACTAGCTCGAAACAACTCCAATCCAGCTCTAAAATGCAGTGCTCGACAATGCGGACCCAACGCAATTAGTCTCGTTCGAATCCGATCTAAAACGAGTTAGTTATATAATTTATAATGTTACATAATTATTATAAAAATTATTTTTACTAATCACAGTTAACATTTAAATTAACCTCGTTCAAATTTTTAAATGCCGCTAATACTCCTCCTTCTTCATCTCGCATTGACCACATCCAACCCTCCTTTGACTGTGCCTTACCACCGCCAGAGGCCATCAGAGATCGCCGCTCCCCCTCTACCAAATCCCCTATACTTCGACGAACCCAAGAAGCTAATGTGGCCTTCTCGCTCGCCCTCCTCCTTTGCGAAAACCAAGAAAACCCATCACCGTTCAAAACTACGCCGCCGCCGCCGTCCACTTCGCCCCACCAGATTTTAGCTGAAGCTGTGCCTTTCCTCCACAAGCATTTTCCCTTCAAACGCCCTTCCCCCAAACTCCACCGAATTGCCGCAATTCGAAAAATACAGCGTTGCCGTTCAACTCGACTTCCCCGCCTCCACATACCACCAACACCCATCTCTACCGTTGGTTGCCTACATCACGTCGTCGCGCACACGTCTCCTTCAGGAATCGAAGGCCAAATCGGCTTATGGTGGCGCGATGAAATGGTGGCCGTTGGATGAAGCTTCGTTTACAGGAGGGAACGAACGAACAAGTTTTTATATTTTTTTTTCTTTTATCCAAACTGTTACCTGCGATTTTACAAATGAGGGGATGGGTATAAAAAGGGAAAAGATGGCGTGTTGGATGTTGTCTATAGTGACCCTGAAATGAAGGGGAAAAGTTTTGATGTGAATACGGTCAATCAATGTAAATATAAATATATATTATTTAAACAAGAAAATAGGCACAAGGACAAACTTAGAAAAAAAATTAGGCTGAAGGACAACAAGTTTGTTTTTTAGGTTGAAGGACAATGCTAGTTATAAATAGCATTTTGTATAGTGTAAAACTGAATATAATGCTAGATATAACTTGCATTTTGTATAGTGTAAAAGTTTGAATATAATGCTAATTATAACTAGCATTTGTCCTTCAACCTAAAAATGAAACTTGGTGTCCTTCAGCCTAATTTTTTTTCAAAGTTTGTCTTTTTCCCTAATTCCCTCTTATTTAAATTCAAATCGTCTCGATTTCGCAGCTTAAAATCTCGACCTCCTATCAAGACGTGCCACTAGGCGTTTATAATGTTATACCCCTATTCCGAACACAATGAAAAAGGTTTCGAGTCCTAATTCGATCGTATGGAGAAGATAGCTTTTTGGACCCAATTATTATATTGAATTTTTCGATATAAATTTCAGCGCGTTTATATCCCGTACGACCAAACGATAACTCCTAATGCTACGAAATTTGAAATCCTATAAATACACTATTACGGATCCAATGGTACTGGTTTTGTCGAATTCCGAGACTATGCCTCGGAAGGCTATTTTTAAACGTAAATTTAAACGATATATTTTTTAAAATGAACAAATCACTTTTAAATTCAATTTTAAAACTTTTATTATCTTCATTATTATCAATATAAATTTTATAAGCCTTTAAATTATTTTTAACAAGCTTAAAACTCAAGATTCAATATTTTACCCAATTTTCAATTATAAAATTAAATAACTAAATTATCCAATAAATCCTTTTATTTGCAATTCAAGTTAAAAATTAACTTTTAAATATTCTAATTTCAAATAACCAATATTCTAGGTCGTTACAGTTTATCTCTATTCCTTTAGCATTTACTATAAAACCCAGGAATTTCTCGAGTTGTATTCCGAAGGTACACTTCTAAGGGTTCGAGATCATCTGATACTTCCAGAGAGCCTTGAATGTCTCGGCTAGATCCCAAACATGACTTTCCGACTCTGATATCTTGCCCTTGGATTCATAAGGCCAAAGGGCATTACCCGGAATAAGCATCCATAAACGAAAGCAATTGGTGCCCATTGGTAGCATCTACTAACTGATCGATTCTCGGCTGAGGAATGCAATCCTTTAGGCAAGTTTCATTTAAATCAGTGAAGTTAATGTAAGACCTCTACTTCCATTTGGTTTCTTTACTAACACTGAATTAGTGATCCACTTCGGGTAATATACGTTTTGGATGAAGTCATTCTTTAGTAGCCTCTCAACCTCTTCTTGTAGAGCCATATATCGGTTCTTGTCCAGGGGTCCCCTCTTTTTCTTTATGGGAGTAAACTTCGGATCTATATTCAAATAGTGGAAAATAACCGAAGGGTCAATTTCCATCATGTCATCATGAGTCCATGCGAACACATCTTAGTTATGCTTAAGGAAGGAAATTAGCTCTTTTGGGACAGATGGATGAAAATAAGTCTCTATCTTTATTGGCTTAGACTTGTCATTTTCATCGAGGCACACTTCTCATAGGGTCAAGCTCAATTTCATCTTCTTCTTGTACAATGTGAACAACCTTTCACTTTCTCCCAGAAGACTTACTACCTTGCCCCCATTCTATCTTGTTATATCCTCTTTGATAGCTTGATATGTAAATTAATTCTACAATAGTGGAATCTTCTTGCCTTGGGGGAATTCTTAAGGGTTTTTTACGGACTATTTTGTATAAAACTTTTGAGATAACATAATTGGTAAACTAGATAGAATTTTATGGGTATCGATATTGGATTATGCCCACCGATAAAAGGGAAGAGTTAAACCCAAAAGAAGCATTTTGGAGAGATAGGAGACAACTTCAAATATAGAGATCCATATAGCACTCTTCATCGAGGAATATATATATCTATTAGGTTGAATGGGCTTTCATACTATGAATTTCTCTTGAAATACAGTGGTGAAGTTAGATATTTATAAAAATGAGATATTAAACTAACCATTGTATGAAGTTTTCTACGGCCTAAGAAAGTCTTCGACATCCATCTGCTTCATGTCCATTCACTTGACGGAAGACACAGTAGTTCTTTCTGTTCGAATCTTCTTTAGTGGATGGGGAATATCTTGGTTAATGAATGTAAAGACCCACTATTTTCGACCATTCAAATCGACAATAAATCCACACATGTCGGACTGAATACTTCAAAATAATAGATTGTAAATAAAATTTGGCAAAACTCAGCATATACAGTAAATAAAATAATCATAGATCACAGACTCGGAGTAATATAACAATAATTCAGCGGAATAAAAAGAATAGTAGTTCATGAAGCTACTATATATATATATAACAGAGTTAAACAAGATACAACAGAAGTCACGAATACATAGATGTCTCAATACAATAATCAAATACAAGATCTGAAAACACCACTGGAATCAACTGAACAACTGAAAGCAGAATAGATAGCTGGATCTCCAAGAAAATCTCCAACTCCAAATGTGAGTCTCAAATGCTGTATCACTTCGCCTGACCCGAGCTTAAAGCAAAACACAAAACACTCGAGTCAGGATTAACATTCTTATATCAATAAATCCAACTCAAGTGAAATATCAAATGAAATACAAGTAACTCAAAGGATGTTTGGGATAACCATCCTCTAAGGATCCGTTTAACTATCTACTATGTAGTAATATACGCTATTATAATAATGTCTAATAATAAAATAAACTTACTTTTAAATAGCGTTAAGGAGTGACCCAATATTCCCCTTAACACGTAATAGTCCCAGTAGTCTATCCAGTACCAGCATACCCCCAGATCGGGAGCTACCCTCAATACTCCACAGGCTACGGTACAAATCCAAACCCATAGTAAAGCTCGATATGGTAGGTGACATGGCACAACTAGGCAATGCCAGGGTAGATATACCAATTACGCATCCGGGCTGGTGGAAACGCATAGCAGCCACTACCACACACCTCGGAACACACTCCCAATAAAAATTGAAGGGTGGCAACCAAATCAATCACAAAGTAATAGAATGGTATCGAAGAAATGCGTCCGATCAGAGGTGCTACCGCATTGGCCCATCAATCGCTCCTGTTTTAGCCACCTTACGCCAACTCACGGGAGTTGGGTCCATGTATATACCTCAATAGGAATCGTCGCCACCATCCTACTTCATTCTGGAACCTCCACTGCGTACACGGTTGTTAAAGTGGTTTTCGGTCTCGACAGAGAGTATACCCATGTCCGATCCCGGTCTCTTTAACAACCAAACGTTATTATAACACCGCGGTCATTTAAAAATAGTTTGTACTTCAAAAAACCAAAATATCATTTTCATTTCAAAAACCAAATCAATACGATATCATTTCCATTTCAAATATATCCATTCCCAAAAATCATATCACTTTCCAAAGTTACGACGCTTTCGAAATCATAGTCTTTAAAAATCAAAACACTTTGGAAATCACAGCTTTGAAATCATTGCATTTTGGAAATCATAACACTTTGAAAATATAGCATTTTGGAAATCATAACACTTTGAAATTATAACACTTTCCTTCAAACAGTTTAGATATTAATATTAGTATATAAATAAAATAATTTATAAAATAAAATAATTTATATAAAATAGTTATAAGTTAAAACAATTTATATTAAAATAATTTATATTGAAAATGATTTATATTAAAATAGTTTATATTAAAATTATTTATAAAGTAAAAAATATATATAGTTTTAGATATAGTTTAAAATTACTTTATATAAAATAGCTTCCTAAATTTCTCAAATCGATTCAAATCAACTCGAATTCCAAAAATCCAAATTTAATCAAATCTCAAATCATCAATTTCAATTCAATTCAGTTTCTCAATAAACCATTTCAAATACATATTTGAACCATAAGATAAGCCATTTCAATTTCAATATATTTCAAAACTTTAAATATTCAACATTTCAAATAAATTCGATAATTTCATATATATATCAAATTCATTTTACTATTATTTAGTTTTGCAATATTCACTAAATAAATTCAATATCATTTAAATAAAAGACCAAATTTCAAATCTCTAAATATTTCCTTTAATTTATTTAACTTGAAATATTCAATTTAAATTATCTTAAACCAAAATCAAGTTATAAAATCATATCCTTTAAAAAACCCAAATTCCATAAGTTCAGATAGGTTTAATTAAATATAATTCTTAATTAAATATAATTTCAAATCTATCTTTTCAACCGTAATTTATTTAATCATTTCGAACTCTATATTAAATATAATTTAAATAAATACTTAAACATATATATATATCAACTTTATTAAATCAACTTTAATAAATCTTTAAAAATCAATATTTATTAAACCATAAATTTCTTTTCAAAACCATAGAAATCATTTTCAAAATATTTGTATATAGACCAACGGTGTCTGTATATAATTCTCTCCCTTATGGTCAAGTGATACAGATATTTATCCTTTCAATCCGTAATTTAAATATATACAGGTATATATCATTTCAACCCACAATCACATATTCAATTCAATGAAAATCGCTTGGGTTTATCATTTCAACCCATAACGATTTCCTCCTATTCTACAGATCGTTCGGGTATGTATCATTTCAACCCATAGTGAATTCTATACAAACAGGGAACTTGCAGAGTGATAACAGATATGATAATAACATAACATGCATATATCATCAACATCAATATAAATAACAAATAATGGTGTTAGATGTCATAGGTGAACAGATACAGATAATAGTATATATATAACAATGAAACTAACTAACAGCAGCATATTTCAATTGTCATTTCAATTGAAATCAAATTTAATAAATATAAGAACGTTAATCGTGAGTGATTGCACACCTTTCGAGGCTAGAGATATTCGACAAACGAGTTACGAATCCTAAAGCAAAGCTAGATGGACAAGATTCGATGAAGAACAAACACGACGGACAAAGCTTATAAATAAGGAATTGATGAAACAATCAGAATCAATTTGATAGGAACAGCAAGGCTATATGTATATTATTATTATTTCCATGAAATCAATATTTAAATTTAAAACAAATATTAATATATATATATATATATATAACTAAAATCATCGTTTTAATTAAAAACATATATTATAATAAAATCTTTATATTTTTTCAAACTATTTTAATTTTAACACATAGATCAAAAATTTCTATTTACAAATCTAAGACCCAAACCACCATATATGACCTACGTATATAATATCATTAAGATTTATATTTTTAAAATAAGATTAATATATAAAACTTCAACAAATTACACTGTTCAAATCTCATTTTATAAACTACTATATATAACATCTTACTTTAAACCAAATGCGACATATATATAATAACATGTACATGTAAATAAACTTATACAACATAAAGCTAATATGTAGCCGAAGCCAGAAACACTTATATAAAGTAACAGTAAAATATATAATAAAGCAGTTTATATAAATAAATAAACTTTTATAACCTTATAACTTTATAACTATATAACATATATACCTTAGTTTCGGTTATTGAAACTGAGAGAATAGATCAACAAAGCAATTCTGTATTATATATAAACTATATATGTATAGATATATATGTAAAAGAACAAACTCAGGTATATATTTACCTCACAAGAGAAATATACTCAGCCGAAGCTTGGGAAGGAGGAGGGAGCACAACCAGGTGGTCAGAGCACGGGGTAGGGGAGAGATGCTTGGCTGCTTTGGTGGTGGATGAGGCGGAGAGGCTATAGGCCGATGGTGGTGAGGACGCGGCGTGGTCAGGGAATGGCTGCGTTGTTTGGTGAAAGGCGGCTGAGGAGGGAGGAGAAGGTGCATTTGGCTTTGGTGAAAGTGGTGGCTGATGTTGGAGGAGAGGGGCTGTCGGCAAAGCATGGGCGGTTATGATGAAAGCTCGGCCAATGGAGGAGGGGCCGAAGTAGAATAAGGTGGAGCTTTAAGGTATTGGAGAGGAAAGATGCAGTTCAGCCGAAATGTTTTCATAAATAAAAATGAACGAATGGAAACAAAATAAAATAAAATATGAAATAGTATGAATTAAGATCTGAAAGATCAATATACATGAATTCAAGGCAACGTTTTAAAACCGATGACTAAAGATGTTGAACGGTGGAATATAGAAAAAATTTATTTCATTCTTTGAAATGGAGATGTGAACTAACATAGGAAAGAGAAAATGAACAGGCTGTATGAAATTGGTAACCAAGAAATAATGACAGCCTGTGACGCCCCACCTCTATGCTCACAATAACAAAGAGTATTAAAAGAAATACTGTCTGTTATTACGAAGAATAAGGCTGGATAGGAGCGACCATCCGTAGTTAGGCCTTACACTAGTATTGGTTACCTCGATAGGAGTGGTATATTTATTTTCATCTCTTGTTATTACTCCCATCGACATACCCAATTCCAGTATAAAATGAACTACGATGGTTCATAATAGTTTAGGACAGAATATATAAAATAATGACACAGATAAGCAAAATGCGGAACACAGCTAATATCAAATCTCATATATATATAACTGAAGGCAGTTACAATACACTTGACACAATACATATGATACAACTACAACTATCGACTCTGGAAGTTATATATACAAGTACATTATCGAATAATATACATGAATACATATCAACCTAGATCAGATACACTGACTACTACAAAATGACGACGACTACTCCAAAAGATATGAAGAGACTTCATAGCTCAAGCAGCAACCCAAAGCAAGATATCTACAACCTGTAATAACTCGGTCTGACCCGAGTATTAAATTCAAAAGAAAATAATACACGGGTCAGTCTAATTCAAACTCAGTTATTAATGCACGGAAGCAATAATAATTAAATAATCAATAGACGACAGTCACAGAAATCTCGTATATCCAATTCTTCAATAAGAGAATCAGATAACGACAGATATAACACTAAACAGTGTTAAACAACAAATCAGCAAATTCAAATCATCAACAAAGATAAATAAAAAGATTATCAATGAAGATAATTTAGAAAACAACAGAATTGTCTAAACGACAATTAACAACAAAATCTAATTATTAAATAAATAATTAGAAACTCATAATCTAATTATCAAATAGATAATTAGACAGAACAAAATGATCAATCAAACCAAATCAAATACAATTTCAAAATATTGAATTGAACCCATAAAACAATTCAAGTAATTGAAATAACAATTCAAATTGCCAATTCTGTGTGGCTGCAGTACACGCACGCATGCACTGCCTTGCCACTACAGTATATAAAATCATCACAACACCAAATGCTAACAGCAAATCGAAACTGCAGAGGTCAAGTCACGTCTAGCATGACTCAACACAACTGCAACAAAATGAAACTGCAGCCACCAATGGAACCAAAACTCAAAGACAGTTCAGAAACATACATACGTACAAGTATGTACACAAGTGGATAAATACATATGCATCAAATAGCAAATGCCACTAGGAATTCAACATCAAACCACAACAAATGCAATGCATCACTGAAACATAATCTCGAGGCTAATAATGCACTATATGCAAACTGGATCAAGCAAAGCATGGATGAGCACTAATACACAAAACAATGATGAACCATTTCATCAATAGAACCACATGAAAGCAACCTTACCTATGCCCCATCCCACATGAAACAATTATGCAGACTGCCTCAAATGATCAAGATAGCTACAATGAATGATTAAACTCGAAGGGCACTTCGACTACAAGTGAACAAACAAGTCTGGAAACATATACATGTATGAGTTCAACTACACAGTGAAGTATATATATGCAACCAGACTACACATAAGGTTCAAGGCTGAGACAAATTCAAGGTACCAGACTCGAAGCACAATGCACATATAGCATAGGCAATGCACATGTCAACAGTCAGAAGTGATACAAAGTGCAACAGGGAATAACCAAACAACTCACAATAACCAACATTGAATCAGAGACTACACCATATCAGACTTCAAGCATGAATAAAAGTGCAACAAGGATGGTTAAACCAGAAGTTGTACAACTCACTGGCCAGAAGCACTTTAAGATACCAAAGTGAAATGCCCAAACTGAAAACACCATGGAACAGGCATGACAGTACATGACATCAGTTCAATAAAACAAATGAACCACACACACATATACATACATATATGTATGTATACATATGGAGATAGTCTACAGATCAGAGGTGAAGGAAGCACGTAAAATCAGATCTCACAAGCCAAAATGAAGACAACATCACTGACTCAAATGGACAGATCAAATGATCACTATATACATGTACTCAAGGCAATATGCACTAATGAAAAACCAAATGCATTAGACTACATGAACACTATAGGCCGAGAACCAGACCAGGTAGTACGAGTATCAAGACCAGTGCCATGATAGCAGGAACCAAGGCAATGACATGCACAGTGAATACATGAACTAGAATGGAACTGGACTCAACTGAAGTTATGACCAAGACAGTAACAAACCAGACCAGTGAAACAACATCAAAGATCAAACACATTTCACAACCAAAGACTGCACATTCAGGTCTGGACAACATGGATGCACAGTCACACTGAATACACAAACAAGACCAGAACCAACCATCAAGTTCTGTAACCAAGTGAAATGGGACAGACCAGAACAGAGCAGGGTGATCAACCAAGTGAACAATGCAAACAAGTAACATGTACCCAGGGAACTCAAGCAAAATCCAGACAGAACAACAAAATGGCACAAGAACAAAGTATGCAGTGACAACCCAGGTGTAGATTCAGCAATACATGCATACACACATACAAATGTATGTATGCATATATATATATATGAAAACAAACGTGCACAGACCAAAGCAAAAATGCCGAAGTCACAAATTCAAGTTCAAATGCCAGAAGTACGAAGCCGAAGTGATCAGAAATTCACAAAACTGACATAAGCAAACAACAATAGTTTTATCAAAATCGAACAAGGTTGACAATACTACCCAAGGCATTGAACCGTATGGCCAAAATCGAACAAAAATCAACATCGACAGAAATCAAGTCAAAGCCGAAGACAACCAAAAACGAAATCAACGTCTTGACAATCAAATTGAAAATATCAGTAATCAATCTCAAGCATCACTACAAAATCATACGACCGAGACGAAGTCAAGCAACACTCAGACGAACACAAAAATTAGGCAAATACGTTCGAATTAGATGTGAGTGGAAAGAATCACTCACCTTTTTTTTCGAAGCCAATAGAAGCAGCCGCGAACGAGCACGGAGTGAAGCATCGATCGACAAAGCATTTCAATCGAGATAATCATGGCCGACGCCCTCGATTTCACGAAGCCCTAAGTTGGCCAAAGAGGAACGAACGAAAATTAACAAGGCCGCCATTTTTCTTCTTCTTTTGTTTAGATTAGGGTTTTCGATTGAAATGAATGAAGGGGTCGGGTTTGCCTTTGATAGTTATCACGACCAAAAAAACAAATGAAAATGTGGGCCAATATTAAGCTTTAAAGCCTACATAACAATCAATGAATTTACAAAAGAATTTCAACTGATCAAAACTCCCAAGAGCAATTAGCCAACAGATTAATCGTTTAATGACGATTATCAATTGATGCAAAATCCCAGGTTGTTACACAGCCAGCTATCAAATCTAGGAATTTTGAAAGTCTACTGACTATTTGATTTCAAACGAATGGATATATAAAAAACACGAAGAAACCCAAAAGTTTGAATTTGTTACAGGAACAATAAATCGTTTTATCGATTTAGTCGAGTACCGAAGTTTGAAACACACAAACGAATATACTGTGGAGATCAGCACGACGAGATGATCAAAATGGTATATAGATATCAGTGGTACGATCATCCAATCAAAAGTCGATACGGACACTGATATATGTTGCTATTCCATACGGAAAAATCCAAACGGAGCTAGAAACGTCCGAAATTTCTAAAACGAATTACACAGTCTTATTCAGAGAGTTCTAAATAAATTTTCTCATGTTGACATATTTAGGTTTCGGAACACTTTTAAATTCAACTGTTATTAACTGATTTAAATTGAAATAAAATTTCACAATAAAATAAACTTCAATATTATCAGATGAAAATTTACCAGTTGCTATGTTAAAATAGACGTATTTCAAATATTAAGTTTTCCATTCAAAATTTTATTATTTAAAATTTCACAAAATTTCAATAAAATATATTAATAAAACCACCAAAATTTACGGGTCATTACAATGAAATTCTCCATAAGTTTTTGGAGTGATCCAAGATGGATTTTGGTTGAGCGGAGTGAACACTTCGTCTCGTTTGATCCTCTTTCGAGATTGAAGAGTAGAGATAACTGGAAAAGCTCATTTAGTAGGATGAGATGGATCTTTACTTGTCATTATTATGGTACTCAAATCCTTGATTTTGTTTGCCATAGCTTTAAAAGTCCCTATGAGTTGAGTAGACCCTTGGAGGGATTCCTAGAGATAATCTGAAAATTGCCTGATCTAAAGAGCTTGAAGTTCATAAATGGGGTCATATTCCTAGTCATTCTCTTTTCTTGAGATGAGGGTGATCAATCTCTCATTGTTATCTTCTTCAATAAGCTGAAAGCGAAGGTTGAGAGGTAATTCAGAAGTCAGTTTCGCATTCCTCTAGGTTAGTTATGGCCAGAAGGATGATGTTGCTGGACTTTTCGAGATGGGACAAATGACGGAGGTTCAGATCCTCCTTCTAGCTCCAAAACTGTAAGACTGGTTTTTTGTCCAACTAACACCCCAAATATTTTGTAATCTTGTTCCGAAGGGATGCAAATAAATTGAATGAATACTGAAACCATGCAGATAATAAGTGCCGAAAGGTAATGAGACATGAGATTTATAGTGGTTCGGGATCGAGATCCCTACGTCCACTTTGAAGGTTCTGCCATGAGCTTTTATTCCTCAATTTGGTGCACAAGTACTTCTATTACAAAGTCCACCATTAATGATCTTTTGATTAAAGCTTTCTATATATAGTAAGGAATATGAAATGATTGTAGAATGTCATAAAGTCAGCCCCTTTTCAGTAGTACATGGTCCTCTATTCAAAGCAGATTTAAGGTGCTCTCATTGGTGTAGGAGATTTCACATGGATTGATGACCGGGCTTGCTATAGGCGGCTTGTATTCAAACATTTGTCATCATCTTGTTGAGAGTACTTTGACGTGGATTGA
Organism: Allium fistulosum; assembly: GCA_030737815.1. NCBI lineage: Eukaryota > Viridiplantae > Streptophyta > Magnoliopsida > Asparagales > Amaryllidaceae > Allium > Allium fistulosum. The sequence goes on along the minus strand of CM060908.1, from coordinate 73,706,095 downwards.
TGACATGTCGCTTTTATATATAGTTCCATCGATTCCTTTTATTTATCTTGACATTTGATCTTGGTCCAGGGCTATCTGAGTCGTTGATTCTTGATACTTGTTGAAATCTTTTGCCTCGGTAGTTACCACCCTCGATTGAATTTATTGCCTTGATTGGACATTGGTCTTGGTCTTAATCGACGTCTTTGCTCTAGCTTTCGGGTCTTGGGTTCTTGGATATCGATCCTGGTGTTTAAGCTCTCGATGGAAAACAAATAATGGGTCTCGGAATTACAAGCCAATGAGCTTTCCTTTTGAATATTCGTAATTTGTAAAAGGTATAAGTTATGGTGCAACACATATAATCATCCAGCAACCTCAATCTTCAATGCAGCGATTGGGAAAATCACAATAAACCCAAAACTACAAAAGGACACTTGTTATTGGAAACTTTTTTCAAAAGGTAGATTTTCATTCAAAAAAACATGGGAGTTTATAAAAGTAAATGAAGCAGAAGTAGATTCGCACTATGTTATTTGGAATAAAACAAATTGCCCAAAAATGTCTCACTGTGCCTATTTTGCTCTTTTAAATGGATTAGCAACTAGAAACAGATGCTACAAATGGAATAAAAAAATAGGGAAATCAATTGTCTCCTTTGTAAAAATAAAGAAGAAAATATTGGACATTTGTTTTTTGACTGTGAATATTCAAAACACATATGGTTCATAGGAAAAACAAAGCTGAAATTCAATCAATATCAAGTGGTGCAAAACATTAGAGAATGCATTCAATACATACAAAAAAACTTTAAGGAAAAATCAAAGAAATTCAGAAAAGCATGTATAATTTTAGCAGTAGTAAGTTTTCATATATGAAGAGAAATTTAAGATTGCATACACATAGAGAAACAAAATGTATGCAACTATGGAAATTAATTGAATCAGAAAGTCTAATACTTCTCAAAAAATCAAACAAACAACCAGAACTTGTAGGCATAACAAATAAGGACATATGGAAAATGGATAAGTATGAAGAAAGGATTGAAGCATTCTTACAAAGAAGGAAACATATCACTGATATATCCCGAGGCAGAATCTCACATCCAAAATATGATTCAATAAGAGAGAATCATGCAGGTGGCGGAAGTCTTCCCCAAACCAGAAAGATTTCCTACACATATATGAAGATTAGAGCTATAGATTACAGACCAATTAACAGACAAAGAGAAGAAGAACTTATACCTGATTTGGAGAGGTTCTATCGCTTTGGCAATTCTCACCTTAATTTGAACTGAATCGAAATTCATTCTACGAAAATAGGGAAACTCATTAACAATCAAGTTATTAATAAGGATTATTATAAAAGTAGCATCACCATAAAATCTATCACTCATCTGTTTGGCAGAGGAGAGAGTGCAGTCATTCACAATTAGATACTCGAAAGATAGATTTGAAGCTAAATTATGCTGAAGTAATGGAGAATGTTGATGGGATTTTTTATCTCATAACACTTAACTGCTTAAGTAGAAATTATGGGGCCGAATGCTCTAATAATTGAGGATTTGCAAGCTTGAATATCGAATTTGCAAGCTTGAATGATATTCAGCTTGCCTTCTTTTCAAGTAGAAATTCTATTGCTGAATGCCCATATAATTTTGTAGTGGCATTTTAACTGTTTGTTAAAATTCCTGTTCTAATTTATTCTTTAATAAAAATCAAACTCAGAGAATACAATAGAAAAATGCAGTCAATAAATAAAAACACCAAGATTTAAGTGATTTGGATTTCAGGAAATCCTACGTCCATGGGAAACTCCATCTTCTATTCTTTCATTTAATGTTTGACATTTTTACATTACTGCCTTGTTACAGAGAACAATATATTTATTTTTCTTTTGCCCCCAAAGAATCTCCCCTTTTGGCTACAATAGCCTATTTTTTGGCGACGTGATGCTTCGTTTATTGCCCTTCATTGGATTCTGCGATGTGTCCTTCATCTAGTTGATCATTTGAATGTGCAAGAATTGATGATGTGATTTTAGGTGGAAAACTTGAATTTTAGGCAGAAAACTTAAAACTAAGACGGGGAACTTAAAATTGAGGCGGGAAGTTCGTTTTTGAATAGGTCACTGAAATGGTGCAGTAGCCAGTTATCTGGGACTGCTGAGGTAGTGCTGTATTGGTTGTTCATTTTTAGGCTCTTCTTTTATAAGGAATGGGATGCCGTCTCAGCTTTAGTGCTATGTATGCCTATCGGGCCTTTTGTTAATAAGTCCTGCCTCATGTAGGATTAGAGATTCTCCTCCTCTAGCTTTGATTTCATTGGCATAGCTGTTCTACCAAGTTAGCTTACAAGCACATCAGTATACGGTGTGGCTCATAGGCGTAGTAACCCACATACAGTGTTATATAAGTATAAGGTACAAATTCGAGTAACATGAAAATATTGTATTTCTAAAGCTAGCGTACACATTACTATTTGAAATTGATTAAATTCAAATACAAAGTAGATGTTAGGAGTTAACCACGACAAACATATGACAAGTGTGCAATTGTAAAGAAACATGTATGGTGTATATGTGCAAAAGTGCAAGGTATGACATCAACACTAAATATTACTGAGATAGTAGCATTTAGAGTTGCGGCTCATACACCTAAGAGAATAGCAATGCACACTTAAGAGAACAACTGCACACCTAAGAGAACAACCTTAAACAGCGGTGCCGAGTCTAGTTGCTAGCTGAACTGAGGGATATAGACACGAGCAAGTACAATGCAGTTTAATATATGGTGCACTGTAATTCGCTATATGGTGAACTGAGGGATGAGAATTCTTATTTACTACATGTTAGCCTATAAATATCGGTATCGCTCTAATTACGTATAAATACAAGTATGCATGCATATGGGAATGCAAATATGGTACCAAATTTGTTACTACTGGGGAAATTTGTCTTGGGGCAAAATCTAAGTCATGTGATATATTAATTTAGGAATGATATTTGTTCTTTAACAACTCAAATTATGTGAGCATATTCCTTCAAAACTGCAATGAACTGTATCTCAAAATCTAAGATGAATATGAGTATGCAAGTAAAAAAGAAATTGAAGAGGAAAGTGAGGCGAACAAATCGACTAGCTTCATCTTGTTTTCGAAGTCCATGGTGATAAAAAATGATACCACTGTATCCACGTCCGTATTGTGAACGGGTGCGCTATGGTTGAAGCACAAGGTATCGGTAAGATCGTATTGCGTAGCTGAGTGCAATGATGAGTTTGATTAAGTCGTTGGTGACCCAAGCCGGCGAAACCATGGCCGCCGGCCAGATTTTCATTCGGGAGTACTGTATGGTCTAAATATATCAATTTTGTAATATATTAAGCCTGCATAAATTTCGGTGTTTTAATAATCCACGTAGTTTATATAGTAGTTAAAAATGGTATAACATATAATACAACAAGAAATAGGGAAAGAGATGAGAAATAGGGATAGAGATGAGGAAGAAATGGAGGGAGGAACTGGAAACCCCATGAAAAGTTAAAACTCTCAGTTTGAAGCTAAAGAGACAAATACATCTTTTTTACTTTTTTTTGCAGCTAGGGTTTGATTAAGAATGCGGTAGGGTTTGAGAGTGATTTGTCTTTTGTGTGTTGTTTACAAATTACAACGAGTACTTAACTCGATCTCTAAAGGTTGCCCAGTTTTATACAGTCCTTGGGCCGTTTTAACTTGATCCTAAAAAAAAGCTTATTTTACATTTGATGAAAAGGATATACGTCCCACGTAAGTTTTACCTTCCGACAAAACTCTTCATTTACTAACACAAGTCGGCAACTTGTAATATTTAAATATCTATATTTATTAAAATTGGATTCATTTGACATTCTACCTTTGATAATTTGTTAAATAAAAAAAGTATTAACATTGCAACTTAAAATACTATATGGATGCATTAATTGCACAAGAAAAGAGGATATGGCTGTTTACTATTCTATATTAACCGTGTGCGGTTTTCTTCTTTATTGAAGAGTCCGTTTTCCAAAATTGGTATTATATATAGAGCAAAATAAAGGTAAACAATAACACATCAATTTGATGGATGAACATAAGTCAAACAGTGGATAAATCACTATCACAAGATGAGGAAAAAAACCAAAGTAAAATCCAAATATTCGATGGATGGTTAAGATCAGTTGGTCGACAGTCACTTTTTAAGATACATACAACAGGAAAAAAAATGTGATATGAATAAATGTCTCTCGGTTGGAAAGACATGAGTGTGTGTAAGTGTATGTAAAAATGTTGTGCGTTCATGGGTTTGCACCGACATTTGATATAGCCTTGTGTTGTGTCCCACTTACATGCAACATGACAAACCGTGCGAAATTTCATTTAGATACTTGTACATTTTGTGTTTTACTAACAAGAAAAGAGATACAGGTCCTTATTTTTTATGTTGTTATAAGAAAATTCTCTACAAAAATGAATATGTAAATTTGGTCCATATTTTTGAAAAAAAACAGATTACACAATGTGTCTTGCACTTTTCTGACAGAAAATGCAAGGTACCTTACAGTTTTCTGATTTAGATATTTTAAAAAAATTTAAAATTTTGGATATTTTTGAAAAGCCCAAGTTAACTTGCACTTTCTATCAAGAAACTTCAAGCTAGTTTGGGCTTTCTGATTTAATAAAATCAGAGACATAATTTACATATTCATTGCTACATGGACTTTTCTTGTAATAACATCAACAATAAAGACCTTCTATGGAAAGCCCCTTTTACTAATCCACCTATTATCTACATTCTCTTCTGCTAATACTTCACTTTTCCAATAATAATCAACGTTTCCAACGACCTCTGATCACTCACTTATCGGATAAGCTCAGCACCGTGATAGATATAGGGAATCTCTTCACCGTGCCAATGCCTTATTTTTAAATTAAATAAAAGATATTAGTTTATTTAATCATTTAGTTATATTAATCAATTTAGTTGAATATAAAACTGAATCATTTATATTGTATTAAACAATAGTACTAATACAGTCAGGTTGCACATGTGCATTAAAAAATTGTACGAATTCATGGTTTTGTATGTGCTAAATTAATCATACCATACGTAAACCGAAACACCTCACCTCTATACACATACTACCAAAGGGTATTACTGATTATACTATCAGGCAATTCGAAGACTGGGGCGCTATGGGCTACATAGGTGAATATTTACTTAAGCCAACACTGGTACATATCTTAAATAATGTGATTCTTATCATAAATATACACAGTCTCAACACAAATTAACAAACACGTGTGCCTCCAAGACATAATAACACGTAATTATGAAATATGAATAGTAAAGAGAGTCAGAATACAACAAATAAAATATAATATATAACATATATAAAGTCCCATAGGATTATAAAATGATAGTCTCTAGCCCACTGCATACATACATCCTCTAATACATCACAATAATTAGGTCAACGAGGCTAAAGGATACATTGGAAATATATCATCTTATATAACTGCAAGCCTCCTGCCAGAATTTGACCATTTTACACTATGCCATAGATTGCATACTGCAACACCCAAGAAGTGATGCAGTAAGTGCCAAAAAATGTTGCTGTAGGCTAAAAAAGGGCAAAGGCAACACTTTCTCGGTGATGCATTTTGCCGCGTTGCCGCAGACCTCAAAGGCAACATTTTGACTATCTAAGGCAACATAAGAAATATTGTTGCAATAGAACCCTATTTGGGTCTATAGCAACATCCATAGGTGTCTGTACCAACATTCCAAAATGTTGCTATAGATATTAACTTTCTGAATTTGTGGGGCCCACAATGTAGAGCATATTTGATTTTTTAATAGAAATAAATATTTATTTAATAAAATGCTATTGCACAGAATTTGATATTCAAACAATAATTTATTTAAATAAATATTTTATTTCAACATTTAAAATAGTACAAATTCCTGACTCCACTATTTTACAATTCAATGATAAATAACACTGATATTCACATATACAGATATTCCTCACTACATCACTCAGTTCACTCATTACATATGCAGTTTCAACACAGAATTTGAATGGTACAAATTTTGAATGGTACAAATTCTGACTCTCACTATAACTGTACAATTTCTGAATACATCACAATTCGATTTTACAGTAACAACCTCACTACATCACTCAATCACTCATCTGCATTGTCCAGCTTCAGTGTTCGTCTTGTCTCTTGTGTACCTGTATAATTGACAATCTACAGCACTAATCTGAACAGAAACAAATTTAATTTGCAAAAATATAAAATTTGTTTTTAAAGTTGTCTCAGATATATGGGTTAAACGTCATCATCTTTGATTGTGTAGTATCTGTGCATATCAGTATTCATATCAGGGATAGGGAATTACGAGTGGCTGCAGTACACACGTATGCACGTGTGCACTGCCTCGCCAACTCGAGTGCACAAGGTCAAATCAAAATTAGATTCAACACAAGTGCCAATAGAATCGATCAAAATTCAAAGTGTAACTGCAACAAAAGCCACCAAGTAAGCAAGCATGGATCAGAATACCAAATGAACAACAAGGAAATCAAGCAGGCAGTTCACAATGCTAAATGACCACAGAATATACATGATGCCCCCAGACCAGGTCACAACAGTATGGAAGGCAAAAATACAGAAACAACCACAAAGCATGAATGCAGTGACAAAGTGATACAAGAACCAGGTGACTACAAGAACCAATGATCAAGGCAGTAGACAAAGAAAAATGATCAAGCTACAATATACAGAACTACAAGTAGATGCAAGCTAACTGGGATATGAATAACTACAACATGCAGTGGCAACAAGCATTTTGGAAATAACCAGTGTCATCATCTATATGGAAGCAAGGCTACAAGATATGATAGTGAAGACTCAACAAATATCACAGACTACAAGTGAACACATGAACACAGCAGTGCAACAATATCAACAAACTGCTTCACAGTACAACTGAATGGAATGTGATAAAACAATGTAGTACAGGTCACTGAAAATGGTCAGAGCATACATCAACATACAGTTACGCCAACACAGCAACAATGAAGTACAACAACTACAAGACCGAACTCAAAACAACAATACAAACATTATCACAACAGGTAAATCAACCAAACAAGGTCATAGTGAAAAGATAACAAATGCAATGATCAGATACACATGCTAAAGTGAAGCACAACAGTGAAGTGATAATGTAGCAATATCAAAATTCAAGTTGGAAATACTTAGATTAACAGTGATCAAGACGCGGCCAGGATGTCACAAAACATGTATGCAGAGTAGTCAGAAGTCAGGTGATCAGAGAAGTCACAGTGAAGTCAACGAGAAGAAAAATATCAAAGCCGTATATTTTTTTGAAAATGTCAGGTTTAAAAATTAGGAGAGATTCGACTTTTCAAACAGAGGAACGCACGTTCAAAATTGAAGCCCTGTGCATAAAGAATTTCCAAAAATATCAAAGATTAAATCAGGAAAGTTTCAAACAGAACACGTAAATCAAATCAGACGCTTATATAAAGGATCCAAAATCATCATTGACGAGGTGTGGTGAAAATCAGAGAAAACCCAATCATCACCGACAACAATAAAGCAAAAGTATTCAAGTTCAAATCGAGAGAACAACAGAGAAATACATACCGAACCCAACAGTCGAGATCGCAAGCAATTTCTCACAGAAGCAAAAGCAAGGTCGAAGACCTAATTTCATAAGCAACGAAAAGAAGAAGCCGTAGCTTCAATTCCAGACTAAACGAAGACGTCAAGCTAAAGTCAAAGCAATTCGAGCAATCAATCAAGGAGAACGAAGGAGCAAGCTACCAGGAACGTTTCTCACACTAGATTCGATCAATCAGAGCATCAAAGCAACTGGAATCGCGTGCCCTAGTTTTCACAAAGAGGAACGAGAAAGAAAAATCGCGTGCCCTAATTTTCACACAGAGAGGAACGAGAAAGAAAAGTAAAGCGGGAAATGAAAATTGCTAAGGTGTGGATTGATGGTGTGGATTGATGGTCGAGATTTTGTTTTAAATGATGGTGTGGATCGCTGAGGTGTAAAATTTTGTTAATTTTTTTAATCTGAATATATTTATAGCTACTGCAACATTTTGTTGATATCAATTCTAACACATTGAAGTGAATGTTGCAATAGACAAAAATCAGCATAGCTATCGTTACATTGTAGCTAGCAACACCTTGTAATTTCGTTGTAATAGGCCATCTATGGCGTAGTGTTAAAATATACTATTTAAAATGATTTTAAATATAAAATATATAACATTTTATGATTGGTATAATATTAGATAGGATTTGCAAAGAGAAATATACACAAAAATAGGAACAATTGCTTATATCGACAAAAGTGACAAAATCCTGATTTCAGAAAAGTAAGTTTCAATGGTTAAATAAATTATTTTAATTAATTTATGAGTGTTTATATTTCTAAATAATATTATAAAAATTTATTTTTAAATTTGGTTTACATAAATAAATATTTTAACTAAAACGTCAAAATATGACCGTAAAACGTTTTGTCGAAATCAACGTTTTGTTCAATATAAGTTGTCGCAATATTATCGCACCTTTATTTTCTTATATATGAACATATATTCAAATAGTATAAGTTTTAGTTAATTCACTAATCAAGTTTACTTTTACTAAACATACTTAGGAAATTCTATAATGTAATTAACAAAAAGTAAACATAAAAAGACAAAAAGTGTTATAAAAGTCAAAAAGTAAACATTAAATCAAACAAAGATAATTATTATATTCTTTTCTTAATACTTAAGTGAAAATGATATAAAGTAATAATTGGAAATGTGATGTTTAGTGTTGAAAAAATTAGTTTGCTTAAAGTATAAGAAAAGAGTATTTTGGTCTTTTTACAAAATATTATTTTAATCCAAATTTTTTTCTGTAAATACCAACACACTTTCTCACTTTTTTTCACACATTTCTTCTCCATTTGTAAGCTCTTCTTCCACTCTTTAATGGCTTCCATGCCTCTCTTAAAAAATTCCAAAAGCGTAATAAAGTTTTGGCAAAAATAATTGACAAAAAAGTATACCACTTAAGTCATGTTCAAGCTAGTAAGTTCTATCCATCCACCCAAGGCCATGCCCACCTAGAAGCCATCTCCACCTCTTTTCATCTCAACTTCTAGGATAGCAGAACTATAGCCGGATTTTAAGAAGTTTCGGGAAATAGTAGCGAAGCTATAGTCAAATCGATAGTGACAAAGTTAGCAAAATTGGTAGAATTTATGGTTTAGATCTGGAATTGCTTGCCTTAAAGTTTGACGGAGTGGAATCCAAAGTGAGTTATTTCTTCCTTTAAGTTCATTAAAATCATTGCTAAGTTGAAGGAACTTTAAGTGTTAAGTGTTGTTTGAAAACCCTTATTGAATGCTTGTTTACTTTGTTTGTTAAACAAGGGTTTTATTTCCTTGTTTCATTATTTGGATAGTTAATTAAGTATTTTAAAATTTAAAAGTTAAATACTTAATGGGGTATGCGAAAATGACTAGTACACGTGTTTCATCTATGAGATCCAAGGAGACTTAGACGAGGGACAGAACATGTCGAAGGGAAAGCCCTGATGCTCCAAAATAAATATCAAATTGTTTTAACCTAAGATAAAATAAAGTGTTATACATATTTGATAGAATGAAGCATTGATTATCATTTATTGTTGTGCTTATTTCATTGATTGATTGTTTGAATTAGGCTCGGCCAGTTTATGAGCACTGATTATTATTTATTAATTGTTGACTTTGCTCGACCAATTTATGAGCAATTAATTATCCATATGCATGGGCTGGCTAGAAAATAATTGTAGGCTAACACCTTGTGATTTATTTCATGATTTGACTATAAAGTGTTTAGCTGTAATATTTGGTTCACTTCAATTTAATGAATTTTTTTGAAAATTGGTTTTAAAGTTGAAATGTTATGAAATGTTTTCCTTTAAAAGAAAAAAAGAGATATTTGAGAATAAATATTTTGAAGTGATTTTATATGAAAGTGGTTTGTATAAAACAATGGTTTTATGAAAAAGTTTTATAAAACATAATGAATTTTCAGGACTAAACCCGATGGCTTTAAGATGATTTTTGAAAGGATTTGGAAATGGAAATTATTATAGATTCGAAGTATTTGTAATTATTAGTGTAAATGATTTTGCCACTTCGCAATATAAAGTAATTTTTTATGTTACCGATGATTCGGGTAACCCATAATTAAAAAGTGGGAAAGGGAGGTGCAGATGTTCTATAGCCTCAGTATAGTCCGCCTTGTTGTAGAGGGATATACATATCTAAATTTATTTTTTGGAAGGCTGGGACCCAGCTGCCTTGTTATGGCTAGAAACCTCCCGATCGGGTAGCATATAATTTTGTATGCTTGTATATTGGTATCGTTTCAAAAAGTGATTTGTTTTCAGATCACGAAGTAAAGAACTAGTTTGAATATAAAGGATATACATATTTCAAAAGTTTTGAAATAAGAATTCGGGAATAAAGTCCAAAGAGATCATTTCCATAAAGTTAATTAGATTTTGAAAATCTAAAATTAAAGATTAAGCCTAAGTAGGTAGTTTTGAAAATTGCATATTGTTTGTACATCGTAGGCTCTATGAGTCCTATTTGTGGTAGGAGAACTACACTGGCTTGATCATGTATCTAATTGGATACCCAATTAGATAAGGGTATGTAGGCAGTTTCAAGTGGTAGTGATGCAGCCCAATTAATAACATAACTTTTTTTTGTTTATTGTTTATCATATATCGGGTATTGATGTATTTTTCTTTCTTATTATTTCATTCCGCATTTGACAATTTTATTGAGTCTGAAGAAATGACTATTGTTGTCTCTCTCCTCAGAGTTGTGCAGTGTTAGATATTCGCATATGTATTTGGTATGTATTAAAGCACACCAAGTAGATTAAATTGATTACTATGATAACTTATATAACTAAAATTATATCCTATACGTTTAATAGTGTTAAATATTTATCAAATATTGTGTATTAAGTTGGTAGTTTTCGTTCGTAGTTTAGAATGGATGGGTTTTTCGGTGATTTTGATTGTTCCGGAAACCCGGGTCATTACACCTCCCAAAAATCCAAGTGAATCCAATTGCCTGCTTTGTACCTGATCTTGCTATGTCTCGGACCAACCTCAGTATTACAAATTACACACGGGTCAGACTATGTCTGAATATAATTCCAGATGATAAAATGACAATGATAATATCCATGATAATGTAGTAAAATATATCACAGAATTGAAAATATGGAATGAGATAGCCAAATCAAATCATCTAATCATCAATCAACAATATAAGCAAAGTGTGGAAGAAACAGTCAAAACTCATAAACATAACTCAATCCATACATCCATAAAATAATGGTTGTTTCAGATAAAGTTAGGGGTATGCCCTAGGGGCAATTATGTAATTTGTTACATATATCTAACTCGTTGACCAATCTTGTTCGAAATAAAGGTATTTTCTTTCTACTATATACTTGATATAATGTGGTTATATTAATTAATAAATTTAATTAAAAGTATATAGAAAATCCATAAATGGTATGTTTTGTAATAGTAGTTACAAAGTGTTGTAACCGTGAGTAATTTATCACAATGAAACAAATGTACCATTTTAAATGTTCCTAGTCAAGATGCATCGAGACTGGATATCGATGTATCCGTTGAGACTAGAGTACGTAACGCTCTCCAAATATTGGGCGGTGTATTATTCATGACTGCTGGTGGCATCAAGGTATTACGTACTGATAGTTATTGGATAACCATAGAATGACTCTGTAAAGACCCGCAAATCCGTCTTCCGAAAACCCTACACTGCTACGTCCACTGTAGCAATTTCCGAACAATCGGATGGCGGAAACGCGAAACTTTAATATTTAAAAGAAGAGGAGGAAGAAAAGATAGAAGAAAAAGAGAAGAAAGATAGAAGAAGAACAACAGAAAACACATCAGAACAGAAAACAATATCAGAATCTTACACATCGCAGCGGAACAATATACAATAGATAATTACTAGTCTTTTAAAACAAAGAACTATATCATTTTATACGTACATCAATCATCAGAGTCATATACAACAATGGACAGTTATATAACTTGTCCTCATACAAAATACACAGCGGAATAAATAATTTCAGATACAAATACTACGTCTCGTCATCCAGCTTATCTCCAAAGCTCCAGAATATCCAGAATATCCTGATAATATAACTCTAGGCTGCCCGTGTGGAAATTGGTGGGCACCCAGAGTTTAGAAGGGAAACAATAAACTCCGAGTCAGTCATGGTGACTGGTGTGAGATCGTAAAACAGTTATTTATCTTTAAAACAACAACAAGATAAATTTTAAAGTCAATTCGAAATGCTTTTGGAAAATGAAACTACCATAAGACCTCCCACCACACACACAATGCAAATGCAGAATTGGAGGAGATTTCTTCTTATGATAGTCAAAGATGCTTACTACGCAAAATCAAATCATTTTGATATTATTATTAGTGCATAGTGTAGAAATCATTTCGAAAGTATAATATTAATCTTAGCCAGCATAGGCATTCCGCACTTATGCCTACTATAGCTACTATGTTCAATAGCAGGTTACCGCCACATTCCATAGCAGGTAATACAACTAAAACCGTACAAATCGCGTATTGTTTCTTTGGATTTCCAACAAATGGTCAGGCTAAGGAACTTCCTATCCACGATGGGTACGTCCCTGGAATAGACGACCCGAGAACCTAACCGGATCTCTGCCAACACAAGGCCGGGTTACCTCTGCAAAAATAGGTAACTACTGACACGCGTATGCCATCCCCCGATCGTCACCGATCTTCCCGAGGATCCCCGATTCGCAACAAACCACATAGATAATAATAATGCAGTAACCACAGAGGTTAAGTATCTGGGCTCCATACCATGATACCACCTTTATCCAGAAGGAATGACATACACTAAGGGGCACTACTCCCTAGAACCTTGCCGCATTCTTCCTGTTTCGACCATTTCCGGGGTGTGAGGCTCGACGAAGTCTCGTCCACAAAGCTACGCTTACTCAAAAAGCCCTGCTTCGGGTCAAACAAAATGATCAACTTATGATCACAAAGATATAAGATCAAACAAATGATCATATCGCAAATGATCAAACACTGATCATTTCACAGCAACACTCAGTATGCCACGTTACCAAATTGGGATATATCGCTGGTAAATTTCAACTACATAACCTCTGAGCTCGTACGTCTCAGAGAAGGGTGTTAAGCTAAAAGAATAAATTCTCCGCCACCAACAGAAATGTATTTGAAAGAAATCAGCTTTATATCTCAAATTGTAACGTCAGACACACAATCCATACAAGTCTGTTCCGGGATCGAACAGAACCGAAGGCACTTCTCACGAAGCCCTTGCACATCCGGATAATTTTCAATCACGTCAGGACTTCCCATCACTAAGGGTGATAAAAACCTCTAAATCGGAGATCAGCCGATGTAGAGTAACTCGACGGTAATCCTTCCGTTTTCAAAAATATCCGGTCTTCAACACCGGTCTTCAAATGCGATTCATAACGACGTATCACATATTCGGAATGGGTTATACGACTCCATGGTCCTTTCCCGGCTAACCCGAATAGTGAGCGTAAATTCAAAATAAGTGTGGCATTCAAATTCATCCAATTCACAACAAATACCTACTCAAGGTAATTATCGATAATCGGTTATTTAACTATCAATAAAGATGCGCAACATCATCAGATTCCAAATAATTTTCCAAATTATTTTTATCTTCCAAAATATCTTTTACTAGATATAAAATTTCCACACTTCTAAAATAAATCGATATTTATTTTTAAACAGTCTCCCTTTTATAAATTCCATAGTGAATTTATATTTCAAAATATCTACTGATATACGATTTCCAAATCGATTTTCAATATTCAATTTCGATTTATCTTTAAGAAGATAAATCTCAAAAACGTTCATTTCATATTGGAAAAGCAATTCCATACTTATATAATAATAAGTAATTCACACATCTATTTATTTTCAACACTTGAAAATATTCAATATACTTAAATCAAATTAAGTATATATTTCATTCTTTTAAGGAAACCATTTACTATAACATTTATTTGAGTCAAAACGAATGTTACGTAAAACATCGTTACGACGACTCAAAATCACTAGTATAGGGATTCGAAATTTAGATAGATATATAAATCCCAATACTAGACAAAAACATTTCCTTTCGGAAATCATTTACTATAACAACAGTGTTATAGTCCATCATTTCCTTATTTCTCGAAAACGTCTATTTCAACAATGAATGTTGAAATCTATGATTCGATACTTAACACGTTTTAAAACATCTTTTAAAACAGTTACTTCATTTTTATAATATCGCTTTCCCAAAACCATATCCATTCTATTTAATAATATATTCACTGTCCAAAATCGTGAATATAATTCACTTAACCCAATTTCAAACTTTTCTACACATTTATTTCAAAGATAATTCGCTATCCAAAATCGCGAATATATCTTCTTTAATAACCTTCTATATTTAATTTATCAAATTCAATTGATTTCGAATTTATAAAACAACGTTTATAAATTTTATTTCTATTTTCTAACAACTTCGATTTATAAATCTTCTTTATAATTCAACTCATTTTATAACTCAACTTTATATACCAAAAGTCCATATTAGAGGTTAAGTACTTATACTTCATGGATTTATAACATTCGTTCCTTTAAGGCTTCACAAATTTTAAATCTTATTCCTTATAAGATTTCATTTAAAAATCTTATTTTTAACAACAACCGAACTACGTTTAAAATTCCATTGTTTGGATTTATAAAATATATATATTTTTAAATCTCGTCTATAAACCATTCATACTTATTCACAACTCTTAAATTAAACGTCGAAACCCGATTTATAAGTAAATCACTTATAAGTCTTTTGTTTTACAAAAATCTATTTATTTTGTAACTTCATAACTTATAAATAAAAAATTTCGTTCACTTATACCATCCCTTTATTCTTCATTTTAACACTTATTAAAACTCATTTTATAATCCCAATATTTTATATTTATAAAAATCAAATTTTATACATCTTTTATATACATCGTTTTAATAATTCAAAAATCTCAATTCAAACCTTTTTTATTTATGACTTAACCATTTATTTCAAAAGAAATTTTATCTTTCGGTTATAATTTACAAACATTTTAATTCCCATAACTTTAAATTTATAACATTTATTTATTTAAAGTAAATCAATTCAAAAATTCAAATAAACGTATACTTTCAAATAATCACTTTTAAAGTCTCTTTTTAAAGTTAAAATCGTTATTTTTAAACCTCAAAATTTGAATCGATGATGCAACGCATCAATTAGTCAATCACAACAGTCAATATCATATCTCAACATATGATAACAGAATACATCACAATATCTGTAAATAAATAACTACTGGTGAGGAATCCAGTTGGATCCCTCCAACCTGTTTCCCTGCATCCAAAGACGTTAGCACAATACCAATTCCGCTCCAGTACGGAATTATCGCGGTATATGGGTTTTATAAAAATCCGCTTACTAACGGCGCAATAGGGTCTCATCCGCTATACGAGGCGGGAAATCATCAATCCAATATATACATATGCCAATATGTATATATTGCTATATATAGATATATATCCTACTATATCTAATAGCACATTCAAACAAATCAATCAATAACTTCATTTCAAAATTAAATCTGAGTGAGAAGATCTCACCTTAGCTTTTTATTTTGCCATCCATTTCCATTTTCGGCTTGATTTCTTTACAGGTTTTGACCTAGTAAAATATTTATACACAATTGATTATTATTCGAATCAATTCTTCGTTATGATAGTTGTAACTAACAAATTTCTTCTTTTAACAAATTTATTTAACTAACAATTTTATTTTAAATAAATATCTTTAAATAAATTTGTTTAACTAAAATTTTAATTTTTCCAAACTAATTCCCTTATTTAAAATAACCAATTTCTTTTAATTGTAAACAAATTAATTTTATTTTTCTTCTATACACTTCACTTATTAATTCTCTGCATCTATTTGAACTAATTACCTTTCACAAAGTATTTTTAGAGACTAAAATAAATTTTAAATAAGTTAACTAAACAAACTAATTACTAATTTAAATTATAAATTGTATTCTGTCTCTATCTTAAATTTTTTTTTTCTTTACTGTTCTTTTTATTTACTTGTATATATATATCAATTTAGAAATCAAATAAAATAATTTACCTCACTGTTCATCGCAGACATGCCGTGACCTCGTCGTCGCCGCCAGTCCCGATTCCGATCCCCCACGACTCGAGCCATCCTGGCCATCCACGCGAACTAGCTCGCGTACGCCAACCCTTAGCACATGCCGCCTCATCGCCTTCATCCCCGATTAGTCGCGAGCCTCCATCCCTGATGCTCGACCACTGAAGTTCGCCAGTGCCCCAAATCTCATCGCGAACGCCAACAGCCCTAACTATCGGCGAGTGTGGTTCGCGATGCGCCGCGATGAGCGCCTCCATACAGGCTCGCGAGCACCACGAACTTCGCGAAACTCTTCGATGCCGCTGCCTAAAGCCCTAGCTCGAATTCCCATGGCCAGACCCCACTTCGAACGCGCCTTGCTCCTCCTTCCTACGAGACCGAGTCGCCTTCCACGATACGCCTGTCGCCTTGACTTCGAAACATCCCTTTCAGATTGTCACGCGACCCACTTCAATTTCCTTTTCGAACGAATGATTTAGAGGAGGGAAGGGCTCGATTTGCTTTTGTTTTGAACTGTCGCCATTTTGTCTTTGTTTTCTTTACTCGAGATTGTATTTAACAGAGAGGAGGGACGAGGTTTTTAAAATCGACGAGGTAAGGTTTGCACGATAAACTTCGTGGTTTTAGGCGTATTTTCAGGCGTGAGGTAAGGGAGAGGAACGTGCTGTCTTTGACTTAGTAAAAAATTTAAATTTAAAATTTAAATTCAATTTAAATTTTCAACTCGTTAATGTGTCGTGTGCTCACGTATCAACGCTGAAAAATACGAAAGTTGAAATCCGGCAACAATACAACATTCCGGACCCAATGGAACTGGTTTCGTCAAATTCCGAGACTGCGCCTCGGACGGCTATTTTTAAATATCGATACGAACGATATAAATTGCAGAACTGAACAAAACAGTCTGAAATTAAATTCTGAAGCTTCCGTTATCTTCAGTATTATCAATATAAATTTTAAAAGCTTTCGAAATATTTTTCTTCAACTTAAAATTGAAGATTAAAATTTTTATTCACATTCCATAGATTAAATTTTAATGTTTAATCGCAAATTTCAAAGTTCAATCGAGGATTCAAATTAAATCGTCGTTCAAATATTTAAAATAAATTAAATATTCTCAATTAAATTCGTTCAAAATTCCGGGTTGTTACAGACTTCCCCCCTTAAAAGAATTTCGTCCTCGAAATTACAAGTCAGGAAGAAAGAGTCCTTAACACGTCTACTATTTTTCACAATCTAATAGTTTTATCAATTTATCAAAACAAATCTTTCTACTAAAGATTCGTTATCATTCAACTAATTTTCCAATTTCAATTATAAATTTTAAACAACATTGTTTACTTCAAAATTCGAATTCGAGTTTAAATTCAAATTTTAAACTTCCAAAATTTCTCAAAAATTTTCTAACGCCCTAAATTTCCGAAAAATTTCGCCAGCGTCTCCTTTGCGCGGCTAATACGGTACGACTACAAAACGTCCCTACGGACTCTCAGATTTCAAAAAGAAAAAGAAAAAGCCAAACGGCTAGACAAGAAATCATCAAAAACTCATATTAAAATTCAAATACGTACCTTTTGTCGAGCAATTCAAATTATCTGTGAAATCAAATTCAATTTCCTTTATACCTGTATATCTACTAGCCATAATATCTAGTTATAACATCCAACTATTTTGCAAATTTTATTACAAACTTCTAATATCAACTTCTTATACCATTTCTAGTTTACTATTGAAGTTATATCCATTATCATTCAATTTCATTTTCTTGCACTTGCAATTTCAAATTTATTTATTCACACATTCATTCATTTCGATTTGAATCTCATTTTCAATCAATTTTCAAATATTTATAAGTCTTCAACTTACTTACATTCCGATTTATAAGATCATTGATACATTCACCTTACTAATTTCATTCCATTATTGAATTATAAATTTTCAATTACCTTCTTGAATTCTATTCCAAGTTATAAATTCATTTACAATTTTATTTTCATAATTCAATACTCAATTCCAGAGTCTTTTCAACATTTCAAAAACCATTTTTGAAAACAGTTCAAATTCTCCTTTGAATTTTCTAAAACAAAATCCAAATTTTCCAAACAACTTCCATTTAAAATAATTTGGTAGCAATACCTCTTTTGGAAACCCGAAAATGAACATCGATAATGCTGCAGTCATTATCGATGTTATTTTCCAGCGACCGAAAAGAGTTTAGAGCTTTTAACTCTCCAAAATACTTTTCAAACCTTTGAAATTCATTTCCAACTCCAAAAAGAATTTAAACTTTCTAAATCTCCAAATTTTTCAAATTCTTTTCAAAACATTTCCAAAAACTTCCCTGGAATTTCGTTTCAAATTACAAATCACATTTATAATTTATATTCTCAAATTTCATTTGTATATGGATTTATTTCTTAACTTTGGAGTTACGATTTCAATTTCTTATTCAATTTCAAACTTAATGATAACATTTCAACATTATCACTTTCCTAACATCCATGCAACCATATACTATAGTACTTTATAGAAAAACATTTCTTTTCTATACAAAAATAGTTTTGGGTAAAATTATTTCATTTACCCTATTTAAAACAATACTGTGCCGAACTGTTCTATTCGAGTGTTTAGAAACCCCTTCGATACAGTTTTGCAAGACTGTGCCGACGAAGGTTCATATACCACTCAATAAACCAACCATCACAATATAAAACAATTTTATATTCAATAACAAATACGCGCTCATATCTATTATTACACTCAACTCATTCTAGAGTACTACTGACTCTATCTCTAATGAGTAACACCCAACAGAGCAGGGTTGTCGCTTAACCATATGCCCTGATACCAACTGTAAAGACCCGCAAATCCGTCTTCCGAAAACCCTACACTGCTACGTCCACTGTAGCAATTTCCGAACAATCGGATGGTGGAAACGCGAAACTTTAATATTTATAAGAAGAGGAGGAAGAAAAGATAGAAGAAAAAGAGAAGAAAGATAGAAGAAGAACAACAGAAAACACATCAGAACAGAAAACAATATCAGAATCTTACACATCGCAGCGGAACAATATACAATAGATAATTACTAGTCTTTTAAAACAAAGAACTACATCATTTTATACGTACATCAATCATCAGAGTCATATACAACAATGGACAGTTATATAACTTGTCCTCATACAAAATACACAGCGGAATAAATAATTTCAGATACAAATACTACGTCTCGTCATCCAGCTTATCTCCAAAGCTCCAGAATATCCAGAATATCCTGATAATATAACTCTAGGCTGCCCGTGTGGAAATTGGTGGGCACCCAGAGTTTAGAAGGGAAACAATAAACTCCGAGTCAGTCATGGTGACTGGTGTGAGATCGTAAAACAGTTATTTATCTTTAAAACAACAACAAGATAAATTTTAAAGTCAATTCGAAATGCTTTTGGAAAATGAAACTACCATAAGACCTCCCACCACACACACAATGCAAACGCAGAATTGGAGGAGATTTCTTCTTATGATAGTCAAAGATGCTTACTACGCAAAATCAAATCATTTTGATATTATTATTAGTGCATAGTGTAGAAATCATTTCGAAAGTATAATATTAATCTTAGCCAGCATAGGCATTCCGCACTTATGCCTACTATAGCTACTATGTTCAATAGCAGGTTACCGCCACATTCCATAGCAGGTAATACAACTAAAACCGTACAAATCGCGTATTGTTTCTTTGGATTTCCAACAAATGGTCAGGCTAAGGAACTTCCTATCCACGATGGGTACGTCCCTGGAATAGACGACCCGAGAACCTAACCGGATCTCTGCCAACACAAGGCCGGGTTACCTCTGCAAAAATAGGTAACTACTGACACGCGTATGCCATCCCCCGATCGTCACCGATCTTCCCGAGGATCCCCGATTCGCAACAAACCACATAGATAATAATAATGCAGTAACCACAGAGGTTAAGTATCTGGGCTCCATACCATGATACCACCTTTATCCAGAAGGAATGACATACACTAAGGGGCGCTACTCCCTAGAACCTTGCCGCATTCTTCCTGTTTCGACCATTTCCGGGGTGTGAGGCTCGACGAAGTCTCGTCCACAAAGCTACGCTTACTCAAAAAGCCCTGCTTCGGGTCAAACAAAATGATCAACCTATGATCACAAAGATATAAGATCAAACAAATGATCATATCGCAAATGATCAAACACTGATCATTTCACAGCAACACTCAGTATGCCACGTTACCAAATTGGGATATATCGCTGATAAATTTCAACTACATAACCTCTGAGCTCGTACGTCTCAGAGAAGGGTGTTAAGCTAAAAGAATAAATTCTCCGCCACCAACAGAAATGTATTTGAAAGAAATCAGCTTTATATCTCAAATTGTAACGTCAGACACACAATCCATACAAGTCTGTTCCGGGATCGAACAGAACCGAAGGCACTTCTCACGAAGCCCTTGCACATCCGGATAATTTTCAATCACGTCAGGACTTCCCGTCACTAAGGGTGATAAAAACCTCTAAATCGGAGATCAGCCGATGTAGAGTAACTCGACGGTAATCCTTCCGTTTTCAAAAATATCTGGTCTTCAACACCGGTCTTCAAATGCGATTCATAACGACGTATCACATATTCGGAATGGGTTATACGACTCCATGGTCCTTTCCCGGCTAACCCGAATAGTGAGCGTAAATTCAAAATAAGTGTGGCATTCAAATTCATCCAATTCACAACAAATACCTACTCAAGGTAATTATCGATAGTCGGTTATTTAACTATCAATAAAGATGCGCAACATCATCAGATTCCAAATAATTTTCCAAATTATTTTTATCTTCCAAAATATCTTTTACTAGATATAAAATTTCCACACTTCTAAAATAAATCGATATTTATTTTTAAACAGTCTCCCTTTTATAAATTCCATAGTGAATTTATATTTCAAAATATCTACTGATATACGATTTCCAAATCGATTTTCAATATTCAATTTCGATTTATCTTTAAGAAGATAAATCTCAAAAACGTTCATTTCATATTGGAAAAGCAATTCCATACTTATATAATAATAAGTAATTCACACATCTATTTATTTTCAACACTTGAAAATATTCAATATACTTAAATCAAATTAAGTATATATTTCATTCTTTTAAGGAAACCATTTACTATAACATTTATTTGAGTCAAAACGAATGTTACGTAAAACATCGTTACGACGACTCAAAATCACTAGTATAGGAATTCGAAATTTAGATAGATATATAAATCCCAATACTAGACAAAAACATTTCCTTTCGGAAATCATTTACTATAACAACAGTGTTATAGTCCATCATTTCCTTATTTCTCGAAAACGTCTATTTCAACAATGAATGTTGAAATCTATGATTCGATACTTAACACGTTTTAAAACATCTTTTAAAACAGTTACTTCATTTTTATAATATCGCTTTCCCAAAACCATATCCATTCTATTTAATAATATATTCACTGTCCAAAATCGTGAATATAATTCACTTAACCCAATTTCAAACTTTTCTACACATTTATTTCAAAGATAATTCGCTATCCAAAATCGCGAACATATCTTCTTTAATAACCTTCTATATTTAATTTATCAAATTCAATTGATTTCGAATTTATAAAACAACGTTTATAAATTTTATTTCTATTTTCTAACAACTTCGATTTATAAATCTTCTTTATAATTCAACTCATTTTATAACTCAACTTTATATACCAAAAGTCCATATTAGAGGTTAAGTACTTATACTTCATGGATTTATAACATTCGTTCCTTTAAGGCTTCACAAATTTTAAATCTTATTCCTTATAAGATTTCATTTAAAAATCTTATTTTTAACAACAACCGAACTACGTTTAAAATTCCATTGTTTGGATTTATAAAATATATATATTTTTAAATCTCGTCTATAAACCATTCATACTTATTCACAACTCTTAAATTAAACGTCGAAACCCGATTTATAAGTAAATCACTTATAAGTCTTTTGTTTTACAAAAATCTATTTATTTTGTAACTTCATAACTTATAAATAAAAAATTTCGTTCACTTATACCATCCCTTTATTCTTCATTTTAACACTTATTAAAACTCATTTTATAATCCCAATATTTTATATTTATAAAAATCAAATTTTATACATCTTTTATATACATCGTTTTAATAATTCAAAAATCTCAATTCAAACCTTTTTTATTTATGACTTAACCATTTATTTCAAAAGAAATTTTATCTTTCGGTTATAATTTACAAACATTTTAATTCCCATAACTTTAAATTTATAACATTTATTTATTTAAAGTAAATCAATTCAAAAATTCAAATAAACGTATACTTTCAAATAATCACTTTTAAAATCTCTTTTTAAAGTTAAAATCGTTATTTTTAAACCTCAAAATTTAAATCCGATGATGCAACGCATCAATTAGTCAATCACAACAGTCAATATCATATCTCAACATATGATAACAGAATACATCACAATATCTGTAAATAAATAACTACTGGTGAGGAATCCAGTTGGATCCCTCCAACCTGTTTCCCTGCATCCAAAGACGTTAGCACAATACCAATTCCGCTCCAGTACGGAATTATCGCGGTATATGGGTTTTATAAAAATCCGCTTACTAACGGCGCAATAGGGTCTCATCCGCTATACGAGGCGGGAAATCATCAATCCAATATATACATATGCCAATATGTATATATTGCTATATATAGATATATATCCTACTATATCTAATAGCACATTCAAACAAATCAATCAATAACTTCATTTCAAAATTAAATCTGAGTGAGAAGATCTCACCTTAGCTTTTTATTTTGCCATCCATTTCCATTTTCGGCTTGATTTCTTTACAGGTTTTGACCTAGTAAAATATTTATACACAATTGATTATTATTCGAATCAATTCTTCGTTATGATAGTTGTAACTAACAAATTTCTTCTTTTAACAAATTTATTTAACTAACAATTTTATTTTAAATAAATATCTTTAAATAAATTTGTTTAACTAAAATTTTAATTTTTCCAAACTAATTCCCTTATTTAAAATAACCAATTTCTTTTAATTGTAAACAAATTAATTTTATTTTTCTTCTATACACTTCACTTATTAATTCTCTGCATCTATTTGAACTAATTACCATTCACAAAGTATTTTTAGAGACTAAAATAAATTTTAAATAAGTTAACTAAACAAACTAATTACTAATTTAAATTATAAATTGTATTCTGTCTCTATCTTAATTTTTTTTTCTTTACTGTTCTTTTTATTTACTTGTATATATATATCAATTTAGAAATCAAATAAAATAATTTACCTCACTGTTCATCGCAGACATGCCGTGACCTCGTCGTCGCCGCCAGTCCCGATTCCGATCCCCCACGACTCGAGCCATCCTGGCCATCCACGCGAACTAGCTTGCGTACGCCAACCCTTAGCACATGCCGCCTCATCACCTTCATCCCCGATTAGTCGCGAGCCTCCATCCCTGATGCTTGACCACTGAAATTCGCCAGTGCCCCAAATCTCATCGCGAACGCCAACAGCCCTAACTATCGGCGAGTGTGGTTCACGATGCGCTGCGATGAGCGCCTCCATACAGGCTCGCGAGCACCACGAACTTCGCGAAACTCTTCGATGCCGCTGCATAAAGCCCTAGCTCGAATTCCCACGGCCAGACCCCACTTCGAACGCGCCTTGCTCCTCCTTCCTACGAGACCGAGTCGCCTTCCACGATACGCCTGTCGCCTTGACTTCGAAACATCCCTTTCAGATTGTCACGCGACCCACTTCAATTTCCTTTTCGAACGAATGATTTAGAGGAGGGAAGGGCTCGATTTGCTTTTGTTTTGAACTGTCGCCATTTTTTCTTTGTTTTCTTTACTCGAGATTGTATTTAACAGAGAGGAGGGACGAGGTTTTTAAAATCGACGAGGTAAGGTTTGCACGATAAACTTCGTGGTTTTAGGCGTATTTTCAGGCGTGAGGTAAGGGAGAGGAACGTGCTGTCTTTGACTTAGTAAAAAAATTTAAATTTAAAATTTAAATTCAATTTAAATTTTCAACTCGTTAATGTGTCGTGTGCTCACGTATCAACGCTGAAAAATACGAAAGTTGAAATCTGGCAATAATACAACATTCCGGACCCAATGGAACTAGTTTCGTCAAATTCCGAGACTGCGCCTCGGACGGCTATTTTTAAATATCGATACGAACGATATAAATTCCAGAACTGAACAAAACAGTCTGAAATTAAATTCTGAAGCTTCCGTTATCTTCAGTATTATCAATATAAATTTTAAAAGCTTTCGAAATATTTTTCTTCAACTTAAAATTGAAGATTCAAATTTTTATTCACATTCCATAGATTAAATTTTAATGTTTAATCGCAAATTTCAAAGTTCAATCGAGGATTCAAATTAAATCGTCGTTCAAATATTTAAAATAAATTAAATATTCTCAATTAAATTCGTTCAAAATTCCGGGTCGTTACAGACTCACTCGATAGTTTTCTGTTGGTTAATATAACTAAGGTCAAATAGAAAATATCGTTGTGACTAATTTACACAATTCTTTCGACTTCAGAATACTGTCAACCTTCAATATGAAAAACTTGCTTTGATTATAGTCAAATCATGGAATGACATCCATCAAGTGATTATAGGTTGGTCGAGTGGAATTATTGAAAGGAAAACACTATTCAAGAGAGGATTCGTCACTTCAGTTATATGAGGTTAGTATCATGGTCAACTCAAGTCAACCTAAAGTCAAAATATCTATCCAGAGTAGTACAATTAATAATAATTGTTATTATTGAACCAAGGATTTTGTGTTTGGACTATAGAGTTAAATATGGACAATATTGGAATTTTGATCATTACCAAATTCCATAAATCCAAAGTGATACAGTTTTTGACGAAGAGAATGGGTGTATATAAATGTCACTAACGGGTAACGCTTATTAAATTAAATAAGATTTTACTAAAAATAAATAAGCGATAAATTTGGCCATAATGTCACACCATTTTCTAAGTGACGTGTGAAAGTTAATATTCGAATAGTTCGGTGTTAATTGCTGACCAAATTTACACCCAAGGGTTACACAACTGAAATGATGAATTCCCTGAAGACCGAATGATTTAGTTAGTTTATAATTGTTAAAAATAAATTAAATTAATTAATATTTATGAAATATTAATTATAAAAATTTGAATATGGTTTGAGAAATAAAAATTGTTATATATTTAAAATAGTTATAAATGTACCAATCGATATACGATATCGATAAGCAATTAAATTGGATTTAATTGCATAGCATTTTGGCTTAGGCTTAAATGGGTTTAAAGCCCATCATTAGGGCTGCAAATTTCGGTTTTGACAAGTTATTGGAGGCGGCTAAAACTTAGGATTAGACCTAGAGATGGATGGCTAAGATTAAGAGAGAATAGGTAATAAGATTGTCCTAATATCTCTCTTGTACAAGGCTATATATATGGATCTCTAAACTCTTAATCAAAAACAACATTTTGCTACCACAATTATCAAGTTTGCTGGCCAAAATTAATCCCCATATTAGTTCTAAGAATATCAAATCAATTCAAGTTAAGTAAAAGCACTATTTGATAGAAAAGGTCGACGGTTCCAGACTTGCAATCCGACGGATTGAGCATAACTAGAGAACGGAATTCATGGATTCAAGTGGGCTCAAAAACATCATCAATTGGTATTTTATTTATATATTACAGTAATCATATCATATTTTATGATGTAATATTGATTAATCCCAAATCTGTATATATATATTAATGCTATATATATAGTTAGGTGAGATTTTCGTAGGTATATGTAATTGTCACAAATTAGTTTGGTTATGTGCATGGTTATATTATTACGTGTTATAATTTATGTATAAACAAATCTAATTTGTTTTAAAAATTAAATTTTGTCATTATTAATTATTTTATGTATATTTATATATTAATTTAAATATAGACTAATGTATATTTTAAATATATAATTACATATATGTATATTTATAATGTATAAACAGCTTAGAATTTTTCCTCACACCTATTTATACATAATATGAATTATCAAATTCGAAAATAAATTTTTTAAATATAAAAATAATTTTAAATTATCTTGTATTGATTATTTGAATTGTTTATTATATCTAAAATAATTATTTCACTGAAAATTCGATTTTATATTTTTTAAAATTACTACATCTATGCAAAAAACCATGAAATTTTTTCACATTTTTTTGTTAATATTTAATATTTTTAATAATTAAATTACTTCGGTTGAACATTTCTTTTATTTATTAAAAATAATATTTTATTTCAAAAAATCATGAAAATTTTTGAACCTGTATTTTATGATCCTAAATTTTCGTAAATTTTAAAATTTGATTTTTTAATATTTATTACTGTTATTTTTAATTATTATGATCAAAACTATTTATTATATATATATAATAATGATAAAATTATGAAATTATTATTTTATGTTTGTTATGCTAATTTCGATCTGGAAATAATTTTAAAATTTATATATTTATAATTGAAGTATTTTAATGTAATTAATTATTCATATATATACATTTTATTTAACCTTATATATATAATTTTAATTATATTATATATATATATATATATATGTATGTATGTATGTATAATTTTATATGTTTAATTATGTATATATATATTTATACAAATGTTTTAAATTATATATATTTAATTTTGAGACTTATAGTTATAAAATATATTTTAAATATATGTATACGTATTTATATAAATATACTTTGCATTATAGATTTATGCACATATTTAGACAACATACAGTACATACGAAATGAGTTAATGTGCCCTTTGTGATGTAAATCCCAACATCTATATACGGGCATGTTATACCCTTCACGGATTATTATGTTACACATTCACACACATATGTATATGTATATGATACATACATACATACATACGTGTGTGTGTGTGTGTATATATATATATATATATATATAAAAATTGTATGATCGATTTCACCCTAGAGGGGGGGTGAATAGGGTGATACTATCAATTTTAAAAGTTAGTGCGGAAGTATATATAATAATTTCAACACAAATCATAGCAGAATAATAGCAGCAAAATATAAAAAGCAGATAATAAAATACACAGATTTACCCAGCTTCGGCAAAACCCTGCCTACGTGCTGCCCCCAAGGTTTCTACTATAAATTAGATAGTCAGATGCTTACACACGTAAACTCGCGACACCCGCTATCGACTAACCTAACTCTACGCTCAAAACCCTGCCACAACTCAGCCATTGAGTTGCGAATTCTCAAACTACGCCACATAGTTTGTCCCCTAGTCACACGACTAGAAATTACAATGTTTAAAAGAGAAATTAAAAACACTTTAAAACTATAAAATAAATAAACCCTAATTATAAATGCTAAAGCCAAATATGATATAAGTTATAGCCGGCCCAAAAATATAATAAAAGAGTCTCGCCTTTAACTCTTTGTTATTGCAGTCCGACTTCCTGTAATTCGATGGCTGCTTCGTTCCTTGAGAAAACTAGGGCAATCTGATAAAATTGAATCGCCGCCTGTATATGATCAATCACAGTGATTATCACCTCTGTTTGGCTTGGTCAATTGATCCTCTAGCTGTGATGATTTCGGTCGATTCAACTTGATTGAGTTCGAACTGAATAATCTGGTATGTAATTCCTTTGTTCCTCACGTTGGTAAGCTTTGAACTCAATTTGATTTGAGTTATTGATTTAATCTTCTCTGTTGTTGCTTGAACTCGAATAAGTATTTGCCTATGATGTTACAGGTTTATATAGGGTTCGAATCCCTTGATTTTCGTTTGTATATTTTATACGAATTCGTTTGATAATTATCGACTTGGCCGTTTGATTTTGTTTTGATGCTGGTGATTGTTCTGACTTGTTCAATTCGTATATTTTTGATTACTTGATTTTCACGGCTTCAAATTCTGACTTGGTTGATTTCCTTGGTCGTCACAGTTTCGAATTTCTGGCACTTGAACTTTGATTCTGTTGACTTCGTTCATTTTTCTGACTTGTTCATCGCGGCTTTGAGTTTGACATTTAACTAGGCTTCGGCAACTTGATTTGAAATGGTTGAACTTGCTACTACATTTTGATTCTCTGACATTTTTAAAATTGACTTTGGTATAGTTGTCCTTGACTTGTTCCTGACCATAGGTGCTATGCTCTGGTTGTTTTTGTATTGGGCTTTGACTTGGATTTGTTCGAACTTGCCACCACGGTTTGTTCATCTCTGCTTGATTTTGTTCGCTGTTGCATGACTACGTGTGGTCTGGTTCCTGTATACTTAATGTGTGCAGGTCGACATTACATATATATATCTTGTTGAGTTCATCCTGGCTCTTATGTTCATGATACCCGAGTTGTCCTGTTGCACTGTATTGTTGTTTCACTGTTTTATATGTTATTGTTTTCTGTTTTGCTCGATTTGTTTATGTATGTTCGTGGTCTAGACATCTGATGCATTATGGTACGATGCACTTGAATTTGCACACTGCCATGATTCATGTGTACATGCTGTCACCTTGACATCTGGTCTGAATGCTGATGCATTCCATTTTCACTACTGTTGCATTGGCTTTGTGCATATTGTATTTGAGTCTGTTGCATTTCAATTGAGTCAGTGGTGTTTACATATACATATGTTTATACATTGTTATTTCACTACTTGGTTGGTCTGGTCATTCATGTATAAGTCTGGTATAGATTGATGTTTTCTCTGATGTTAGTTCATGTGTATATGTACACTTGCTGTTCACTGGTCTTCGAGCCAGTTCATGTAGTCTCTGGTCTATATGCATTAGTGATTTTGTGGTTGCTTTCCTTTGAATCATTCTTGCTGTTTCATTTTGAACTGGTCGACACTGTTGAGGCTGCACTTGTACCATTTCTCTGCTGCCTTTGATTATAGCATTCATGTGTACATTTGGATTTTGGTCGAGGCTATGTTGTATGTATCTTGACCCATAGTTTTGTATTGCACCTGAGTTGAATCCAGCTTAAAGCTCGGGTTTGACCTTGTGCTCGTGTCATCACTTTATTTGTATTGCACTTGAGTTGAACCCGGCTTTTGATTGGGTTTGACCTTGTGCTCACCTGTCCCTGTAACTTTATCAAGTGTATATCGGTGTGCACGACCTTGTGGCATGTACAGTGATACACTATGCATGTCACAAGCTGTTCGTGTATGATGAATTCAAAATTAAATGATGACGAACAACCCAAATAACTGAGGCAAATAATATTTTCAAAATACACATTTTATTTTATACTGCAAAGTATTTTCTTTTCAATTTTACAGCGTTAGTGTTTATTTTGCAGATCGCTCAGATGCTGGACTTAATCTGGAATAGAGTTGTAGATATATACGAGTGATGAGTGAAATGTAGTGAGGTGCAAATGTAAAAGGAAAATTGTGATGTAATCAAACTTGTATTGTAATTGAAATTGTATATATATAGTGAGATCTTGAATTTGTACTATTCAAAATTGTAATAAATATTTGTTTGAATAAAATATCCGTTTGAATTTAAATTCTGTGTTATTTATTTTATTCAGTAAATATTTATTAATTATGTGAAAAATAAAATAGTACATTAACAAATACATTTAAATGAATATATATATACGTTTATTATCATCAAACAAAAATCATATAGTCGCATATTCAACAATCTCCCCCACTTGACGATAACAAACATATATTTAAGATTTTGATTTTATTAAATGTATTTGATCATTCAATTTGCTCCCCCAATTTGAATACTCCTTCTCTACACAAAGCTCCCCCTTCATATATGCATGTAAATAAATAGAATATGCAAATGAGCCTAGATGCAAATAGAAAATATTTGACCTTTATTTACAAAATCTTAACTTTTCTCTCCCCCTTTTGTTATCAGCAAAAGAATAATAGTTTAGAAAAATAGAGATAAAGTTATAGACATTAATACTCAATTGAGTATAAATATTAAATTTCAATAAAAAATCAAACAAAAATCATAAATACTCTGTTTGACGCATATTCCACTTTAGAATGATATGGATAATGTCATCTTATAAAACCATATAGTTGTGTCTATTTGTGGTATATTTATATCAGGAATTTGAATATCTACTAACCATGCATAACCGTTAGGACTTTAAATGAGATTAGTAGTATTCCAAATTTAAAAAAAAATTTGAATTCAAGTATCTTCTAACCACGCATAACCGTGAGGACTTTTAAATGGGATTAGAATCAACTTGTCTATTTAATTCATCAATTTTGGTATGCGTTCCATACATGCATAACCGTGAGGACTTTTAAATGAGCATGGAAGCAAATAATCAAAAATCCAAGTAATTCACCCATGCATAACCGTGAAGACTTTTAAATGAGAGTGAAAATTTTGGATGTTTTTATTTGCTAAAAATATAATAAAATGAAAAACGAATGATTCCCGTTTAAAATACCACATATTGACATGCTATACTGGATTTTGATGAGTGATGGTCGATAGAAATATGATAGAATTAGAAATGGTCATGGAATTTTTACCAAACAAAAGTTTTCATAACTCTTGTTTAAATTTCTAAAGAAATTTACTACTTATACTGTCTCAAGTTATAATATATGATTAATATCAACACTCATCACTTTTTCAATCACTATTTACCTTTTCGATAATTAGTAGGGGTCAGATTAGTTAATGTAGTTATTTAAAATCAAATTCAAAAAATAATTATAAAATCAAATTTTCTAAACTGACTAATCTGAAACAAGGTCAACAAATGATTTTCTAGAAAGGGGTTTTAGAAAAAAAATGTCTGCTATTTAAAAAATTATTTCAAGTGAAAAATATGCAGATATTTTCTTTGAAAAACGATGTAGCTACTGAATATCTCAATATAAATCACGTTCCACTAGTAATTTTTCTATCAACTGGATTACCAGTGTAATCTGCATCTGAATTTTCCTTCAACTCAAGATTATCATTAGTTGAATGTTATAGACCAGAACGTGATGTGTTCAACAAAATATCTTAAAATCATTTAACGACTTTTAAATGAAATTCTCTTGAATTTGAATTGAAGCCGTGTAAATAATCAAACCATGATCATAGTGTCAGATCTAGAAGTCGTAGGATAAACAAATATATTCACGTGTATCGTGAGTAATCAGCAATCAACAAAAACATCATCATTAGTCCGAGCAGATCTATAGTTCAAAGATGATTGTGTAACAACCCGTGATTGCGGTTACCAAATAATAAATTAAAATTGGGATTTTAATTTAATTGGAGCTATTAATGATTTTTTTTATGTGACTAATTTGTTCAAAAGTTAGTTATTTTGAATAAATTAATATTTTGGGCCTAAGTGTAAAATGGAGAATTTAATGGAAATTAATTAAGTAAATGGAAATTTATAATATTGCAAAATTTTATATGTGTAAAATAGTGCAATATTTTAATTGGGAATTTAATTTACAATTAAATTGCAAAACGGTGATTTTGGGCAATTTTGACTAAAATGTGTTTTGGAATAAATAGGGGTTAAATTGTAAGTTGGAAAATATTGTGATGTAAAATTTTATAACTATAGCTAAATTATTTTGGTAACATATTTTAAAATTTTATGGGTAAATAATGTGTAGTTTGTACTTAGAGAAATTAGCTAACTTGAGATATGGA
The DNA here is from genome assembly GCA_030737815.1 of Allium fistulosum. NCBI lineage: Eukaryota > Viridiplantae > Streptophyta > Magnoliopsida > Asparagales > Amaryllidaceae > Allium > Allium fistulosum. Next base: position 73,673,884 of record CM060908.1, on the reverse strand, counting down.
ACATATTCCAAGTCCTAATGGGTATTAGGCCCATTAACCCACTTCCATTAGCCTATAAACCATATTTTACCCATTTGTTTCAGCCAACATCTCATTCCATAACCCCTTAAACCCTAGAGCAAAACAATAAATAATGGCCTCCAAACCTAGAGCAAAGCTTCATTAATCTTCATCAAAGTCAAAGGGGTTTTAATCGAATCATTTGAAGGTAATAACAATCACAAAACCCACCTCTAATCCATTGTTTAATTTCTGAAATTATTTTGTAATCCTCTTTTTTTTGTACATTTAGATTGTAAAACTCTTTGATCTTCTTTTCATTGCTTGGGAAAGAGGTAATATATGCTAGCTGAAATTATAATTAGTTTATTGCTGTTAGTAAATTAGGCATATCGCATTCATCTTAAATCAGAATTAAGATTTTCTTGATGTTATGGAAAGATTATTCTGTAGGCTATAACTTTTATGTTTTGAGCTTTGCCTAATTTTGTGGTTTGAATGGTTGAAATCACGTTTGTTTGTCGGTGACCTGACAACAAACTACAGGGTTGATAAAATAAAAACCTGAAATTGATTTGGCCATAAGTTACTCGTTTCTTATCCAAATCTAATAATTTTGGATGTTCTGAATAGCTTAGATTTAGGGCTAAAACTTTCATGTTTTGAGTTTCATGAAATTTCGAAGTTAATTTGGTCAAAACTGTGCATTCTTACTACTGTCCCGAGAGCACATTGACAGTGATATAGAATTTAGATCTGAGAATTGTTTTAGTCATAAAAACTTATCCAAATTGTAATTATAATACCACTTGTAGGATCGATTTCACCCTAAAGGGGGGTGAATAGGGTGATACTATCAATTATAAAAGTTATTGCGGAAGTATATAAAATAATTTCAACACAGATCACAGCAGAATAATAGCAGCAAAATATAAAAAGCAGAAAATAGAACACACAGATTTACCCAGCTTCGGCAAAACCCTGCCTACGTGCTGCCCCCAAGGTTTCTACTAGAAATTAGATAGTCATACGCTTACACACGTAAACTCGCGACACCCGCTATCGACTAACCTAACTCTACGCTCAAAACCCTGCCACAACTCAGCCACTGAGTTGCGAATTCTCAAACTACGCCACGTAGTTTGTCCCCTAGTCACACGACTAGAAATTACAATGTTTAAAAGAGAAATTAAAAACACTTTAAAACTATAAAATATATAAACCCTAATTATAAACGCTAAAGCCAAATATGATATAAGTTATAGCTGGCCCAAAAATATAATAAAAGAGTCTCCCCTTTATCTCTTTGTTTCTTCAGTCCGACTTCCTGTAATTCGATGGCTGCTCGTTCCTTGAGAAAATTAGGGCTTTCTGATAAAATTGAATCGCCGCCTGTATATGACCAATCGTAGTGATTATCACCTCTGTTTGGCTTGGTCAATTTATCCTCTAGCTGTGATGATTTCGGTCGATTCAACTTGATTGAGTTCGAACTGAATAATCTGGTATGTAATTCCTTTTTTCCTCCCATTGATAAGCTTTGAACTCAATTTGATTTGAGTTATTGATTTAATCTTCTCTGTTGTTGCTTGAACTCGAATAATTATTTGCCTATGATGTTACGGGTTTATATAGGGTTCGAATCCCTTGATTTTCGTTCGTATATTTTATACGAATTCGTCTGATAATTATCGACTTGGCCGTTTGATTTTGTTTTGATGTTGGTGATTGTTCTGACTTGTTCAATTCGTATATTTTTTATTACTTTATTTTCACGGCTTCGATTTCTAACTTGGTTGATTTCCTTGGTCGTCACGGTTTCGAATTTCGATGCACTTGAATTTGCACACTGCCATGATTCATGTGTACATGTTGTCACCTTGACATCTGGTCTGAATGCTGATGCATTCCATTTTCACTACTGTTGCATTGGCTTTGTGCATATTGTATTTGAGTCTGTTGCATTTCAATTGAGTCAGTGGTGGTTACATATACATATGTTTATACATTGTTATTTCACTACTTGGTTGGTCTGGTCATTCATGTATAAGTCTGGTATAGATTGATGTTTTCTCTGATGTTGGTTCATGTGTATATGTACACTTGCTGTTCACTGGTCTTCGAGCCAGTTCATGTAGTCTCTGGTCTATATGCATTAGTGATTTTGTGGTTGCTTTTCTTTGAATCATTCTTGCTGTTTCATTTTGAACTGGTCGACACTGTTGAGGCTACACTTGTACCATTTCTCTGCTGCCTTTGATCATAGCATTCATGTGTACATTTGGATTTTGGTCGAGGCTATGTTGTATGTATCTTGACCCATAGTTTTGTATTGCACCTGAGTTGAATCCAGCTTAAAGCTCGGGTTTGACCTTGTGCTCGTGTCGTGACTTTATTTGTATTGCACTTAAGTTGAACCCGGCTTTTGATTGGGTTTGACCTTGTGCTCACCTGTCCCTGTAACTTTACCAAGTGCATATCGGTGTGCACGGCCTTGTGGCATGTACAGTGATACACTGTGCATGTCATAAGCTGTTCGTGTATGATGAATCCAAAATTAAATGATGACGAACAACCCAAATAACTGAGGCAAATAATATTTTCGAAATACAAATTTTATTTTATACTGCAAAATATTTTCTTTTCAATTTTACTGCGTTAGTGTTTATTTTGCAGATCGCTCAGATGCTGGACTCAATCTGGAATAAGGTTGATGATTAATACGAGTGAATGAGTGAAATGTAGTGAGGTGCAAATGTATATGGAAAATTGTGATGTAATCAAAATTGTATTGTAATTGAAATTGTATATATATAGTGAGAGCTTGAATTTGTACTATTCAAAATTGTAATAAACCTTTGTTTGAATAAAATATCCGTTTGAATTTAAATTATGTGTTATTTATTTTATTCAGTAAATATTTATTAATTATATGAAAAATAAAATAGTACATTAACAAATACATTTAAATGAATATATATATATATATGTTTATTATCATCAAACAAAAATCATATAGTCGCATATTCAACATAAATTAAATCATTCAATTAACTTTACATTACAAAATGCTTAAATTTAAATAAAATACATGATTTCATTTAAAACAAATTTGGAATTGTTCTAAATGAATTGGACTTCATAGGCCCAATAAAGATCCAATAGGATAAAAAAATTGAAATACACCCACCACTACCACTTTGGGTTGGCCCAATTCCAACAATTTCCTCAATGAAGCTGAAAATGTAATATCAACATATAAGTATGGATAATAGAGGACTAACTGCATTTGACACAAGATATCTTAGTCATACTCATCATATCATAGGAGTATAAACAATATATGTTTGTCTACCACACACACCGGAACCAAACGGAAGAAAGCACGTCTGCTTGCTTCAGGAGTAATTCGTGTGTCCGTCTGACACGGCTCTTATAGTCTTAAGTTACCTTATAGCCATCGTGACAATATCCACCGATGTGCTTGTCAATGAGAGGACTTGGTCACAATCTAGCACACCCCCCTATGGTAATAGATTGCTGGCCTAGATGACACATGGGCAAGCACACATATTGATAGCACATAGGTAAAATTTAGGGTGTTATGGATTCGGGACCCAACTTCGCAATCAGGCTACAGAGTGGATACTAGCCTAATCTGGTTTAGTATCATACCATAAGAGGAGTTGAACAAAGATAGACATACATGGTATTTATACTCAATGGCTAACACATAGCCCTATACAGACGTCGATGCATGACTATAGGTATAAATATCATTACTCACTGCAACAAGCCTCACATCATAGAACGAATCCAAATAAGAGTGACATTTACATACAGTGAATAACCGAACAAATATGATTAGTGCGTCACATACCACCGTGTGTTATTCGAACGTTTATTCAGTGCTAATAAAATACACTCAATCCAGACTTTATTCTATGCAATAAGTCCAATGAATAATCAAAGAAATATTACCAAATGTTCCATACCAGACGGTATTATAACTTCATTTATTCAATTTTCTTATCACATAGAAAATACAAATACACTAATGATTTATAAAAATTATTACTTTTATAGAAAGATATTATATATTATTTTGAAAGCTTTTATAATATTATATAAATAAGAAGATTTTTATTATATTAAAATAGCACAAAGAAATATTTAAATCAATATTTGAACTCTTTTGAATACTTCATTAGATTCTAGATATTTCATCCAAATCAGTAAATAAACATTACTAAACATTTAATTAAATTCATATGATTATCAAAAAAATTGAATTATACTTCTAAATTAAATATATGTTATAAAAATGTTGTTATTTATATATATTTAGGTTAATTTACTTATAATATATATATAAGTAACTTCAAGGTGTATAGAAAATGGGCACACCGGTAGACCAATGGGTGCAAACTAGTTGTAACGACCCGTAAATTTCAGTGGTTTTATTTATTTAATTAATTGGATTTTTGTGAAATTTTAAACAATAAAATTTTGAAACAAAAATTCAATATTTGAAATGCGTCTAGTTGAACATAGCAACTGGTAAATTTTCATCAGATAATTTGGAAGTTTATTTTCTAATGTAATTTTATTACAATTTATATCAGTTAAAAATTGATGATAATAAAAGTGTTTCGAAACCTAAATATGTCAACATGAGAAATTTTATTTAGAGCACTCTGAATAGGACTGCATAATTCGTTTCGCAAATTTTGGACGTTTCTACCTCTGTTTGGATTTTTCCGTACGGATTAGCAGCATTTCGGTACCGATTATCGACTTTTGATCGGATAATTGTACCACTGATATCTGTATACCGTTTTGATCGTCTCGTTGTGCTGATCTCTACAGTATATTCAATTGTCAATTTCGGAGTCCGGTGGGTGGTGCAATCAGCGAAATGATACCGTATCGATACCAATTCTGTGCCTATTCAATTGTCAAATGGCTAAAAATAAATAAGCCATCGGTTATTAAACCTCTGATATTCTATGACCATTGGTATCCCACCACTTCAAACTTTCAATACAAGTGTGGTTTCGGTTCTTACAATTTCGATCCGTTCATTCTTTGTGAGATTTATTTATAATATAATAAAGTATGCCTTCATTCTATTCGAGACGTTTTCTTCATCTCCCCACTTTGCTCTCTCTCTTTTCTTTCGCCCTAGCCAGTCGCGCTTGACAAAACCACCACCATCTTCCCCAAGCCATTCAGCGTCACTGCCTCTCCAACCAAATCTCCACCGAGGCCAACGCCACGTCCACCGACCTCCCCTCGTCCACTCGCACAGCAGCCTCACCAAGCCATCAGCTACCGTGCCCACACAACAGTCCACCCACTTCCATTCAGGCCTCTCTGCTTTCCACCCATCAACTTTGCTGCCACCTCCCTGTTGCCGACGTAACCCACCTCCTCACATCTTCTTTTGTGCAAGGTAGAATATATATGCTATAGTATATTATAATATAGAAAGGTAGAATATATGTTACAATAATTAAAATTATAAGAGAATTTTTTTCTATTTACAACAGTATCCTGGGTTACAGAGGCATATTTGGGATCTAAAGTTTGTATACTAGCTAGTTAATTTATATATAAGTCTGCACACGTGTATTGAATATGGTCTGCTGCATTTTTATTTATATATATATATATTTTCTTTTGGACTAGTCTTAAACTTATATACTAATGACTGCATATATATTTATTTATACATAGGGTCGGTCGGGTTTTGCATCTATTTGTTTGTTGTTTTGTATAGCTTTAAATTTTAAAATATATTATTTTATACTATATAGTATTATATATTATAAGTAAGTATTATATATACTATATATGTTTCGTTTCCGTATATATATATATATATATTTTACTTCAGGCTTATACAAGTTATAAAATTTTGTTTAATTTTTGTTACATACACATATCATAAAGTATAAAGTTAATTGCATATATATATATATATATATATTCTATAGTATATATATCAGGTTGTTCTCAGTATATAGGTTGCATTAGTGGTCTGTCAGCTTAGAAAGTTACAAGGTATATTCACCTTACTGTCTACTTTAGTCGAGAGAAAAGAAAATTATAAGTATAGTTAAGACTGTAGTTTGTAATCAATTTATTTAATACGTTTAAATATTATATTATATAAGTTTTTATATGTGTTTTATTGTGTAAGTTACAACATTGAATTCATGCATAAGTGTGTAACTGATGGTACATATATGAGTTTGATAATATAGATATAATTACAGTTCAGTATGAATATATATATATATATATATACTAAGTTGCCTGTATACATTATAGAAAATAAGATCTGTTTATATAAGGGTTCAAATATATGTTATATAGGCTAGTATAAGTGCTGTGTGGTCTGTTAATATAAAATAAAAGTTTATACAGTGATATTATAAAGTAGATTACGTTATAAAGGTTATATATATGTCATATATATTCTGTTGGTATAGTTTATATGGATATACATGTTTGCATTGAAAAAATATACTGTGTTTATAAGTTTTGTTATAGGTATATGTATACAAATTGTATATAACGATTTTTGATATATATATATATAATTAAGCTAACTTATGTGATCATTTCTTTGAATACATAAGATTTTGTTAAGCCTACTACGTCTATATAAGATCTGGGTTTGGTATTGACACTATATTTTATTTTGCTGTAGTGTCTACATAGTATATTTGGGATGTTGTTATATGTATGTTTAAATTTAATATAGATTTTAAATATAGATTTTTATTAAGATTTTATTTGTTACGTGGTTGATTAAATAATGATTTTGAAATGTATATATATATTTTTAATTTAAAATGCGTTGTATTTAGAATATGATTATATATATATATATATAGATACAGTTATATATATATATCTGTGTGTGTGTGTGTGTGTTCTCTTATAATATTTATCTTCATCGATCCAGTTTTGATTTGATTTCGTCTATTCCAAGCTGTCAGATCTGTCCGTCGAACTCGTGCCAATCTTGTCTTGCTTTGCTTTGGAATTCGTGCTTGGATCTGTAACTCATTTCATTGTCTATTCTCTCTAGCCTCGAAAGGTGAGCAATCACTCACGATTAACGTTCTTATATTTATTAAATTTGATTTCAATTGAAATGACAATTGAGATATACTGTTGTTTGTTATTTACATTGCTATATATATGCTATTATCTGTAACTGTTCACCTGTGATATCTGACACCATTATCTGTTATTTATATTGATGATATATGCATGTTATGTTATTATCATATCTGTTATCACTCTACAAGTTCCCTGTTAGTATAGAATTCACTATGGGTTGAAATGATACATACCCGAACGATCTGTAGAATAGGAGAAAATCGTTATGGGTTGAAATGATAAACCCAAGCGATTTTCATTTGATTTGAATTTGGTATTACGGGTTGAAAAGATATATACCCGTATATATATTTAAATGGCGGATTGAAATGATAAATATTCGTATCACTTTACCATGGGATAGAAAATTTTATACAGACACCGTTGGTCTATATACAAATATTTTGAAAAGATTTCTATGATTTTGAAAAGAAATATATGGTTTTAATAAATATTGATTTTAAAGATTTATTAAAGTTGATTTAATAAAGTTGATTTATAATATGTTTAAGTATTTATCTAATATCTATATTTTAAATATAGAGTTTATAATGATTTGAAATTGATTTGAAATTATATTTATTTAAGAATTTTACTTAAATAAATTTGATTTGAAATTTATAAAATTTGAAATTTTAAAGCTATGATTTTATAACTTGAATTTGATTAAGAGTGACTTAAATGAATATTTCAAATTTATATAAAATTTAAATGGGATATTTTGTTTATTTAAATTTGTAAATTTAAGCTGTATTTGGATATTATTAAAATAATTAAGTAAATATTTCAAAAGTAATAATAGTAAAGTGAATTTGATATATATATATAAAATTATCGAATTTAGTTTTGAAATGTTGAATATATTGACTTTGATGTATATTGAAATTTGAATGGATTATTTTATGGTTCAAATATGTATTTGAAAATCGATAATTTGAAATGATTTATTGAGAAACGGAATCGAGTTGAAATTGATGATTTGAGATTTGATTAAATTTGAATTTTGGAATTCGAGTTAAGTTGAATTGATTTGTGAAAATTTGAGGAAACTATTTTATTTTCTATAAAGTATTCTAAATTATATTTAAACTATTTTATATTATTTTATAAACTATTTAAATATAAACTATTTTAATTATTTTAATATATAGATTATTTTAACCTACAACTATTTTATATAAATTATTTTATTTTATAAACTATTTTAGTATACATACTATTATTGATATCTAAACGGTTTAAGGGAAAATGCTAAAATTTCAAAGTGTTATGATTTCCAAAATGCTATGATTTCCAAAGTGTTTTAATTTGAAAAACTATGATTTCAAAAGCGTTATAACTTTGGAAAGTGATATGATTTTTGGAAATGGATATATTTGAAATGGGAATGATAACGTATTTATTTGGGTTTTGAAATGGAAATGATATTTTGGTTTTGAAGTATAAACTATTTTGAAATGACCGCGGTGTTATAATAACGTTTGGTTGTTAAAGAGACCGGGATCGGATATGGGCATACTCTCTGTCGATATCGAAAACCACTTTAACAACCGTGTACGCGGTGGAGATTCCAAAATGAAGTAGGATGGTGGCGACGATCCTAAAGGTATGTACGTGGACCCAACTCCCGTGAGTTGGCATAAGGTGGCTAAAACAGGAGCGATTCTCGGGCCAATGAGGTAGCACCTCTGATCGGACGCATTTCTTTGATACCATTCTATTACTTTGTGATTGATTTGATGGCCACCCTTCGATTTTGATTGGGAGTGTGTTCCGAGGTGGGCGGTAGTGGCTGCTATGCGTTTCCACCAGCCTGGATGCGTAATTGGTATATCTACCCTGGCATTGCCTTGTTGTGCCGTGTCACCTACCATATCGAGCTTTACTACGATTTTGGATTTCTCCCGTAGCCCATGGAGTATTGAGGGTAGCCCCCGATCTGGGAGTATGCTAATACTGGATAGACTACTGGGACTATTACGTGTTAAGGTGGAAAATGTAAAGCCTTAATGTTATTTAAAAGTAAGTTTATTTTATATTATACATTATTATAATAGCGTATATTACTACATAGTAGATAGTTTAACGGATCCTTTGAGGATGGTTATCCCAAACATCCTTTGAGTTACTTGTATTTCAGTTGATATTTCACTTGAGTTAGATTTATTGATATAAGAATGTTAATCCTGACTCGAGTGTTTTGTGTTTTTCTTTACGCTCGGGTCAGACTGAGTGATACAGCATTTGAGACTCAACTTTGGAGTTGGAGCTTCGCTTGGAGATCCAGCTATCTATCGATTCTGCTATCAGTTATTCAGTTGATTCCAGTGATGTATTCAGATCTTGTATTTGACTATTGTATTGAGACATCTATGTTTTTGAGGCTTCTGTTGTATCTTGTTTAACTCTGTTATATTTATATAGTAGCTTCATGAACTACTATTCTTTTGTTTCCGCTGCATTACTGTTACATTACTCTGTGTCTGTGATTTGTGATTATTTTATTTATTGTATATGCTGAGTTTTGCCAAATTTAAATTAACAATCTGATATTTTGAGCAATTCAAATCCGACATGTATGGATGCGAATGGTTGAAATTTTCAAGATGTTACACTAGTGTCGCATTTTTCTGTAGCCCTACATTGATCAAAATTTGATCGATTCACCTCCCAAACTCCATCTTTTTGCTATATTTACTTCTAATCAAGTTTATGTACTAGAATACCTATACACTTCATTACTATCTTGTTTATAATCACTCAATATGCACAACTGAATTCAAAGAGGAAGAAAGGAGAGAATAAACCCTTTATAATAAATGAGTGTCCTAGCTTTGATCAAGTTATAATTGCAGTTCTACACATTTAAGAACTGATACTGGCATAGATTATCAGCCAGAAAACTCACCTTGAGTTAAATAATGAAATTATACTTTACCTCCTTTTTCTACCATGCTTTCCCTTCACTGTAAATATTCCACCTTGATAAATATTGATCAAAACTTGATCTTCAACATGGCATATAGTGTTGGATGTTGTCAAGAAGCTTATTTTCATTTTCGAGAATTTATAGAATTTTATTTGATTTCATCGGGAATGTAGAGAGGGGAAAAGATTTTTGAATTTTGATGAAGTGAAGAAGCAGCATGATACTAACGTAATGTTTATATTTATAAATTATGGAGAAATCTCTAAATTTCATGAAATGGGATATTTGTGTTTTGGGCTGAGTGTGTTAGAACTCTATTTGTATGAGTATTTTAATGATGACAACAATATCGATATACATATCTTGTATACTATTTTATACAGAAATTTGAAGACAATGATGATTCAAAGATATAAGGAGAAAAGCAAAGTGATGATCATCTACAAAATAAAGTCAAGAGTAAGTGTTTTGTCCTTAGATTTAAATTGTAAAATCTCTTAGATAATTCATGTGCATACACACATATCATTGGCATACAAGAATTCCAAATACAAAAGCCAAAGTATTTACAAACAACAGTTTACAAAACTGATGTATAAAAACTATTTTATATAGGTTTAGTTGATTGAACCCATTTTCAATCGACTGTGGTAGTTGACTGAACATTAATTCTGTCGACTGAACCCAGCCTATTAAATATATATGTTAGTCTACTAAATTTAGTCTTCCTCTATGCAATTTTTGGTGTTCATATTCAATAGACTGATTACCATCACCAACCAACTGAATAACGTGTAACGGCTTTTTTTTGAAACAACTTGTTTAATCTTTATCTTCGAGGAGTGATGGCTTTTCTAAATGGTTATAACTTTTCTAAAGCAACTTTATGACTATTATAAATAGAACCCGAGTTTAGAAGTTTATATATAACTTTCCATCTCGAATTATTTGCTATCTTGAATCTATTTTCTCTTAAATTCAAATACTATTCATTCACTCAAGAATTACTCTATACACTTCTTTAATCAAGGTGCACACATCTTGAATCACCTAAAGGATATTATAGGAAGCTTTGCAGTATAAGTCAAAATCCATTTTGACAGAACACAAGATTGTCACAGTCAGTAAACTATGGTATCGCCTATTCCTCCAGGCTAAGTAAGGGTATTTTGGTTCGTGGAAAATTCGAAGAGAGCTTCGGGACTGGACGTAGAACGGGAGGTCTGAACCAGTATATAAATCCTAGCTTGATTGCTTCTCAATTTACTATTTCCTTTGTTATATACCTTGATATTGCATATACACTTATATACATAAGTTAGCCATATTACTATAGATCCATGTGCACTTTTGTTTGGTATCAGAGCACGGTCTTTTCATTAACCGTAATAAAGTTTTTGAAAAAAAACTATGTATATTATCTTTAAAATTACGTCGAGAATTAGGAATTTGTTCCTTTAATGAATCAATTGGATAAATAATTTTTAAAAATAGTTATATATATTTATTTATAAATAGATTTATATGTATATTATCTTTAAATTTACAAGATATCTTTAAATAAACAAAACAATGGTTATTGGTTAAAATACAAATGGACTCTTTTATATAATCAATATTTTTATTGGTTAAATAAATCTTTCTACCTAAAATAGTGATTTGATAAATTAATCTAAGTTGATAAACAATTCCATCTAAATTATTTTACCTATCTTTAGTAAGGATTAGTAATATTTAACCATCTCATTTTAGTAAGCCAAAAACTAAATCAAACACTTCAACAATATCACCTTCTGAAGATAATTCATTATCATATTTTAAGACTACCTATTCTCTCTATGAGAAAACTGGTTTTCCCCTGAAGGGAAGAAAGTTAGACAATCAATTAATTTCGAAAGTCAGTTAACAACCACTCAAGTTGATTGTATTGATAGTATAGCTCATTATCAAGGAGAAGCAATGAGATTGCAAAAGGAAATATATTAGGAGCAAAGCCGACGGGGTGAACATCTGAATTTTTAGAAAGGACTTTATTATGATTTTGAGGGAAATTTGCAACAAAAAAATGCATTCGTTCCTCCAAAAGTCCTTCAGAAGAACCATCAACTCCCATCAAAATATATGAGGCGAAACAAGCTAACTCTTGGGAACAAGAACCATCTAAAGAAGAAACCGAGCCATTGTGAAGTTATAATAACCTTTATTGATGCTATATTACTTATATATATTCCTTATTGATTTTTTTTTGTAAATTTGTTCTATATATATAATATAATAAAAAGTTTTATTTACCTTCATATTGCTTAAAAATATTTACTACTAATTATAGAAGGAAACTCGAATATAAATATAATTGCTTATATAATTTTTTTTTTGAAATTTACAAGAATTCATTCGATTAAACCCATGAGCCGGTGGACTGAACACGGCTACATTTTATAAAAAAACAATTAAAAGTAAAATTAGTCGACTAATTAACCAAATTTTAGTCAACTAAATAAGGGTCTATTCTTAGGATAGCCTTTTAGTTCGCTTCAGACGGCTGAAACATATCCCCAGTCGTTCAGTAAAACGGTTAACTAACTTTTTACTTTTGGTCGACTAAACTTACTTATATAATTGGGCATTGATTTTCTTTACTTTTAGTCAACTGAAACTGCAAATAACCGTTTTTAAAAAAGGGGAATGGTCATGCCTTTTCATTCAAAAGACAGACTCTCTTCACTTTCACTTGCCTATTCCATTTTCGAAACTCAAAACCTAGATCTCCAAAACTCCAAAAATTTAAAAATGGCTCCAAAAAAAACTTATGGCAAGAAGAAAGAAGGTTTCGACAAAAAGAGAGAAGGCTTCTTCCTCTTCAACTCCTTCACACCCCGAGTTTGCCTCGGATGAGCAAATTGCAGAATGGATGGGAAACAACAAGACAACCATGAAGCGATTCAATGACCAAAATGATAATTGTATCTTTCAAAGGACTTTCTACAAGATGGCAGACTTCTCGAATTTTGGTATAGAAGGGATCGCTAGAGAGCATAAATTTTTATTTCTAATCGATAGCACCCAAAATCAGGTAAAAATTTACCCTTTCCTTATACGGATGTTCTATGAAAACCTTTGTGAAAGCTATTATAAACCAGAAAACGATGGAGGTTTACTTTGGAGTAAGGTTTTGGTTGTCGACATTAAGCTTTTTGTGAAGGATTTGGGTGCAATATTAGATTGTTCATCGATGGGATATGATTTAGAAGATGTCGACCATGATGAATCTGCTTACAACTTGACTAGCTACTTGTTTCACATGGAAGAACAAGCAATATTTCCATTAATCTTCATCCTTAAGCAAGAATTATAAATAAAATGGTGCTCCATACTATTCTACCTAGGATAGGGAGTTATGAAAAGATGTATGACAATTACTATAAAGTGTTGTACGCTATTTACTCGAGTAAGAAATTAAATTGGGCAAAGATAATTCATGACGAGATTAAGAGTTTTAATGCTCGGTCACGACACACTATGTTCTACGGTTCGTTTTTGACCAAGTACTTTGTGCATTTTGGGTTAAAAGTTGATAGCTTATCCGACTTTCTTATTCCTAAAGTTATAGATCAAAAATCCATTTCATTGATGAAACTACCCTTGTGAATGGATTTGCTTCATCCATATAATGCTTATCTTGCTCGATTGGTGCAAGAGAATATTAGCCAATCATCATCACATCCACAACCCTCTTCCTAGCCATCTCCTTCTCATGAAATTGATAAAGAAGTTTCTTGGTCAACCAATAGCAACAAAGATACCTTATTAGTTCAATTGTCAAAGAATATCTCTACTAAATCTACAATTCTCCAAAATCAGGAAATTATCTTTAAACAACAGAAAATGCTTAGTGAAAAAAGAGGTTCGAGAAGAGTACAATGGGCATTCTTGAAAAAATCTGGAATAAAATTTCTACGTGTTCGCGCTCTCCTTCAACGTCCCGATCTAATACCTCTTCTGATCACGATGAAAGTTGAACTACCTTTTCTTTCGCTAATTTGTATTTAATGTGTGTGTGGGTGTATTTGTGTTTGATTATATAAACTATGACATTTGTCGTTTGTTTGGATTTGTGTTTGATGTTTTTAACTATGGTAGTGTTGCTATGTACTGTTTGGGTTTGATTTGCTTTATGAACTATTGTGTTTGCCCACTTGTTATATTTATTAAGTCGTATTTGGTTGTTTCTATGAACTATGTGTTTATTTGTGCTATTACTGCCAAATGTTTGTGTTGTTTGAAGCTTTCAACTTCAATTATATATGTTCGTATTGTCAAGTATTTGTGTTAATGTTGACTATTTGTTTTGTGTTTATGTTAATTTTCATATTACTACAATTGCTTGTGCTCATATTTTCCTTTCTTTCATAATACTTGTTACTTCTTTTTATTGATGAGAAAGGGGGAGAAAGAAAGTACAATGAAAAAGAGAGCTCATATTAAGGGGGAGATAATTATACATGTATTGATATCATACATATGGTTGTCATCATCAAAAGAAGGGAGATTGTTAGAACTCTGTTTGTATGAATATTTTAATGATGACAACTACATCTATATATATCTCATATACTATTTTATATAGGAGATTGAAGATGACGACGATTCAAAGAAATAAGGAGAAGAGCAAAGCGACGATCATCTACAAATTTAAGTCAAGAGTATGTGTTTTGTTCTTAGATTTAAATTGTAAAATCTCCTAGATGATTCATATGCATACACACATACCATTGGAACACAAGAATTCCAAATACAAAAGCTAAAGTATTTACAAACAATGATTTACAAAACCGTTTATATAAAAACTATTTTATATAGGTTCAGTCGACTGAACCCATTTTCAGTTGATTGAGGGCAGTCGACTGAAAATGAATTCATTCGACTGAACCTAGCCCACTAAATATATATGTTAGTCTACTAAATTTAGTCTTCCTCTCTGCAACTTTTGGGGTTCATATTCAATAGACTGACTACCATCACCAGTCGACTAAATAACCTATCATGACTATTTTCTGAATCAACACTTTAAAGAGTTATGATCGTTCAATGATTATCTTCAAAGAGTAATGTTTTTTCTGAACGATTACAAGTTTTTTAAAGCAACTTATTGACTATAATAAATAGAACCTAAGTTTAGAAGTTTATAAATAACTTTCCATCTTGAATTCTTTGCTATCTTGAATCTATTTGCTCTCAAACTCAAATAATATTCATTCACTTAAAAAGTTCTCTATACACTTTCTTAATCACGGTGCACGCGTCTTGAATCATCTAAAGGAGATTATAGGAAGTTTTGTACTACAAGTCAAAATCCGTGTTGATAGAACACATGATTGTCAAAGTCAGCAAACTATTGTATCGTCTATTCCTCTGGGCTAAGTATGGGTGTTTTGGTTAGTAGAAAATCCAAAGAAGAGCTTTGGGACTGGACGTAGGACGGGAGGTCCGAACCTGTATAAAAATCCTAGTATGATTGCTTCTTACTTTAATTACTATTTCCTTTGTTATATTGCTTGATATTGCATATACACTTAGATATATAAGTTTACCATATTACTACAGATCCTTATGCACTTTTATAGTGAGTTTGGCTTGATTTGTTACTAACTCATTTTCTTCGTTTTCTTTTCATGAAATCAACTTGCACTTGCATACACTAGCCAATTAACTTATCCAATAACATCTTATTAATTTTTCTTAACATTTAAATATTTTTTACAATTTTACAAAACTATTTTCTATATTTTTATCTATTTTAATTTAATTACTTTTTTTAATTCCTATTTAAACATAGTTACTATTTAAACTTCAAATCCATTAAATATTATATGCAAAATTCTTTCTATTAGCAAAACAAATTCTAAACTTATTTACCTCAATTATCTTTTACAATAAAATTTTAATCTATCATTTTATTTCAAATTATTAATCTATCTTTTAAATTTCAAAATAACTAAATTAATTTTTATCACAAATAAAATTCTTTCCATTTTTAATAAACTAATCCCCATCTGATTTTCTAAATGATTTCTATAATTTCACATTTATTATATTAAATCACATTTAATTACTTAATCTTCATTATTAAATTTCTAATTTATTACTTATCGATAATGGGTTATTACAAACTCTCTCCCTTAAGAAAATTGTATCCTCACAATTTCTCCTTAGGGAAAATATGTAATTACCTAATTAAATTCTAGCTTATCTACACCATTTATTAATTAATAAGTAAAGAATAAAACATACCCATCCTATGTGCATTTGAAAATAACTCAAGGTAAGTCTGTTCCATATGCTCATGAGTCTCTCAAGTACAATCAAACAGATTGTTGAACCACTGTACCTTCACTAAAGGAACCTTCTTACTTTTGAGTTTGGGTCAATTACCTAAACAGGATGATGCACATAAGTCAAATTAGGGATATCTTAAGTTCTTATGTCTCTTGGCTCCAGTCCCGTCTCTGAATCCCGTGGACACATCCTTAGTTGAGAAACAGGAAAGACATTATGGACCATGAAAATTTCTCTAGAGATGCAACTCTATATGTAACTCTTCCAACATATTCGGTAATCGGATACAGGCTAACATAGCAAGCTGTAACTCTTCCAATACATTAAGTAATCCAATATTGAATCTCGTGACTCCTTTCAATGGTGATATCTTTACAAAAACAAGATCTCCAACTTCAAATTCTATCTTCTTCCTTCTTGTATGCCATAATACTTTAGATGGTCTTGGGCCACTTTCATCCTTTGTTTGATCAACTTGATCTCCTTAGATGCTTCTCTAATTGAATCTGGACCCAATACAAATTTATCTCCAGTCTCTGGCCAACAGGATGGTGATCGACACGGTTACCATATAAGGCTTCAAATGGTGTTATACCAGTGTTAGATTGATAGTTTTTATTGTATGCAAATTCTACCAAACAAAGACGACCATCCCAACTACCTCTAAAGTAAGGCATATAGGCTCGAAGCAAATCTTCAATAATTCGATTTACCCGCTCTGTTTGATCATCGGTCTTTGGACGATATGTTGTGCTAAAATTCGGGTTTGTTCCCAGAGCT
Organism: Allium fistulosum; assembly: GCA_030737815.1. Lineage (NCBI taxonomy): Eukaryota > Viridiplantae > Streptophyta > Magnoliopsida > Asparagales > Amaryllidaceae > Allium > Allium fistulosum. Next base: position 73,656,663 of record CM060908.1, on the reverse strand, counting down.
TCTTGAACACTCTTCCAAAATCTGCTGGTAAACAATGGATCTGGTCACACACTATAGAGCTGGGATCCCCATCAAGTTTAACCACTTCCTTTACATATGACTTTGCTAAATATGGTGTGGTTTCATTCGACTTCACCGGTATAAAATATGCCGACTTAGTCAAGCGATCTACCACTACTTATATGCTATTATGGCCATTCCTTGATTGAGGTAATCCATTGGTGAAATCCATTTACACTAGCAACAACATAATATTAAAACTATTCCAATGGGATTTATAAAAGTGAACTATTATATAATAAAAATCCACTATACCTAATCCCATTTCCACTAAGGGATTTCCAATGGCTGAAGCAAACCACTGTGCTTCTAGTGTTCAGCCTTCATAAGCTGGCATGTCATACAGTTCTTTACAAACTTGTCAATATCATGCTTCATTCCTTCCTAGTAATGAAGACATTTCATATCTGTATACATCTTAGTACCACCTAGGTGAATAGTGTATCGTGATTGATGACAGTCATCATAACCTCTTTACAGAGATCATCAATATCAGGGACTACTATTCTATTCCTCCTCCGTAGACATCCATGTGAGTAAAGAGAATAGCTAACAATTATTTCGCCTTTATCTCTAGATTCTATTATTTGAATAAACATATGAATTTCCAAATCTCTCTTCTGAGCTTCTAGGATCCAATCAATCAGAGATGTCCTAGCCACAGGATTAGCTATTGTTGGGCGTGTTCTCACCCAGAAGAGCTCAAGACCAAGAAGCTTAATTCATTCGCGCTCGCCTAAGTTCCATCCGGTCTCCCACACTACCGGACCATGATACCACCGAATCAACTCAACTCCACACTACCGGACTATGGTACCACCGAATCAAACCTCCTTCAACACTGCCGAACCAACCTCCTTCAACACTGCCGAACCAACCTCCTTCAACACTGCCGAACCAACCTCCTTCAACACTGCCGAACCAACCTCCTTCAAACCAATGCCAACCAACCTCCTTCACACTGCCGAACCAACCTGCCTCCAAACCAATGCCGGACCAACTCGATGCCAACTCCATACCGGACCAATCATCGCCGGACCAAATGCTACCGAACCAAGACGTGCCAGGCCAGATCACGTCAGCCCAGGCCCGCCAGCTGCTATATACCTCCAAGACCCCTACCCCCAGCCTGACTCTATAAATAGAGGGGCAGGGGCACAACAATGGGGGACAAGTTTTGAGAGCTCAAGCACGGAGAGAACTTTCAAACAACTTTCTTTTACTTGTATCAAAGCTTTGTACTTGTAATCAAAACAAGAGAAGAGAAATAACATATAAAGTGGACGTAGGCACATTCTGGCTGAACCACTATAAACTTGCGTGTCTTTTTACAGTTTAGTCCCTGCTTTTCATATATTTGCATAAATCACCCAAATCACTAAGAACAACATAAGATCTACTAAATCATACAACTTTGAGGTGTTTGTCCATTTTTTGTGCAAACATTTTTGGTGCTTTCATTGAGAGTCAGAAGCTCGAAGCTTCAGCTTCATCCACTTAACAAGTTTTCCTAACAAGCATCGTCCGCCACTTGGAAAACATGCCTCCCAAACAGAGAAAAGATGTTAACAAAGAAAAAAACATCGCATCCAGCAGTCTTCCAGATCCAACTGTCACGAATCAAGTAAATCGTCCTCCTCCAGCAGCAGTAACAAATGAAGGACAGTCTAACCCAACCACTCTCCTGCCACAGAACAGCCTACGGCAATTACTATGGCAGATTTGGACAGAGTTGTGGTTGAAGTAACTAACCGCTTCACGTCCCAGCAGGAAGCTTTGGTGGACCATCTCATGTCATGCTTAAGGGATGCTGAAGAATCCAACCGCAACACTGAATCATGGGGCGAGTCCCAGTCTGGAGGATCTCAGAGACAACAAAGATCTTCCTTCTTCGAAGGAGCTAACGGCAGAAGTAGCCATGGTAGGAGCCGAGACCGAGCACAGCCTGAAGTTAGGCCTGAGGAAACGTTTGGTACCGAACCCAACGGGGGAGGTACCGGACGGAGGTCAACTGTAGCTGAGCCTGTCATACTGCCTAACCACGGAAACGCCGGTGAACGGGGGCCGAGCTAGAGTCCAGCCCGAAGTTGGACCCGAGGAAGTGCTTAGATCAGAACCCCGCAGGGGAAGATCAAGGCAAGGGCCAACTGTAGCTGACCCTAGCATGCCCCCAGAAGATCAAAGGCAGCCGCTGGAAAATATGAGGAACGATAGACGATACCATCCCTACAGGTCATCTGGACGGAATCAATCCCACAGAACAGAACCAAACTCATTTCTATCTGCTCCAAATTCTGATGAAAGGATGGCACGCTTATTCAGAGAGTGTGTCCAACGGGAGCAAAGAGATCGAGGGATAGGCGCTAGGGTAACCAGCCCTTTCGCCCGCAATATCGAAATTGCTATCACTCCCCAAGAATGGAAGATGCCGACAATGGAACCTTACAAAGGAACCTCCGACCCCGTTGTACACTTACAGAGGTACACGCAACATATGCTCATGAGTGGAGCAACAGAGGGAGTACTATGCAAATGCTTTCCGCTCTTCTTAGCAGATCTCGCTACCTCCTGGTTCTGTCATCTACCCCAGGAATCCATCAGCTCGTGGGAAATGTTGAAAGAAAAGTTTATCAGTCAGTTCCGCATCCATGTGGAACAACCTAAGGACGCTTATTCCTTATCCAGCGTCAAACAGAAACCTGGAGAAAAACTGCAGCAATACCTAACCCGATTCAATGCCGCAGCAGCCACAGTCCAAGATGCCGATGAGAAGCTTATCCTAATGGCCCTCTGTAGTGGTGTGCATCCGGACACTAAATTTGCTAGAAGATTGACGAAAGAAAAACCAGCTACTTTACCCGATTTCTTCCATGAAGCCGGGAAATACATGAGGCTTGAGGATGCTGCCGTTGAGGGGCAGTCAGGACAGCAAAATAAGTCAACCCATAGCAACGCCCCTGCTGTGGCAAGGGACGTTCGAAGAAATGATTCCAGAGACAATGCTGGGGGCAAGAAGGGAGAAAAGCGCCTATATCGGCCGGGTCCGAGATTCGACACTTACACTCCTTTGAACGAGACCGTCGAAAATATCTTCCTTGCCACCCAAGGCGAAGTTAGATACAAACGCCCACCATACAAGAAGGAATCAGATAACGCGTAGAAATCTGGAAAGTCTGCCGCTTCCACGAATCTCACGGGCATGATACCAACGAATGCCATCATCTCCGAGATCTGATTGAGGAACACATCAGAAGGAAGAAACTGGAACGTTATGTAAAAGGTCAGGACAGGACCCCAGCTCCTGCCAATGAAAACCCAAGGCTACCCTCACCGGGGGCCGACAGAGGAAACCGCAACGCTAGCAGCCTAGTCAAGAGAAGATAGTGGTCCATACCATCTCAGGAGGGCCGCACATCGCAAACAGAAGCTGGAAAGAGATGGAAAGATACGGAAAGTCGCTTAGAGACAATAAAGACTATGTCAATTCGGTTATAGAAGAGCGCCAACCGAAGCGGAAAGAAAGTGATGACATCACATTCGGTAAGCGTGACCTAGAAGGAAGGCAGTACCCTCACATGGATCCCATGGTAATCTCTGCCCGACTCGGTCCCGCCGAAGTTTACCGAATCCTGGTAGACATTGGAAGCTCAATAAACATCCTGTTCAAACACGCATTCGACAAAATGAAGCTATCAATGAAGGATGTATCTCCCTGCGATAAACCACTACACGGTTTCACTGGAGATGCAAAGATGCCCCTCGGGCAACTGGACCTCTTTGTTGAGATTAGAAGCCATCCCCGCTCCGTTGTACGGAAACAGACGTTTGTGCTAATAGAAAACCATTCGGCCTACAACGCCTTCCTAGGAAGGCCAGCCTTGTCTGACTTCCAAATCGTCCTAGCCCCATGGTGCCTGAAGATGAAATTTCTAACGGACAATGGAGTAGGGGAAGTAGAAGGAGACCAGGATGTTGCTCGAGACGGCTATGTGACTGAACTTCGCAACAACCACAGGAAGGATAAAGGGAAGGGTGTAGAGATTGCCCTCTACACAAAAAGTCTGGAAGCATAGTAACTAAAGAAAGCCCCTCCTCTTCGATATACCAGCGACCCTTTCAATGAATTAGACCCTAGGGACAAAGAGGAGGAGGCCACCGCCGAGCCTGCAGAGGCTATGGAGTTTATATCTGTAGACAAGCACGACTCAAGTAGACTATTAAAAATTGGGTCCCAACTAAAAGCCGAATTGAAGGAACAACTCATCGATTTTCTCCGCCACAACTTGGATGTATTCGCTTGGTCACACGCTGACATGACCAGAATCTCCCCCGACATAGCATGCCACGTATTAAACATTGATCCTACCAAGGCGCCTGTAAAACAAAGAAAGAGAAGTATGGGGGCAGAGCGATCAGCAGCCCTCGATGAAGAAGTAAAGAATCTACTCGCCAATGACTTCATACGAGAAGCTATCTACCCGGAATGGATCGCCAACCCGGTGCTGGTAAAAAAGGCTAATGGGAAGTGGCGGACCTGCATTGACTTTTCCAACCTAAACGACGCCTGCCCAAAGGATTGCTTCCCACTTCCCAGAATCGACCAACTTGTAGACAACACAGCCGGGCACGAGCTCCTATCTTTTATGGACGCATACTCAGGATATAACCAAATTCCTATGCATGCTCCCCACCAAGACCACACTAGTTTCATCACCGACCGGGGTTTATACTGCTATAAGGTAATGCCTTCCGGACTTAAAAATGCAGGAGCCACCTACCAGCGCCTCGTCAACAAGATGTTTGCAGGGCTAATAGGACAAACTATGGAAGTATATGTGGATGACATGCTGGTAAAGTCAAGGAAAGCCAAAAATCACGTAAGCCACCTAGGCAAGATGTTTCAAGTACTTCGACAGTATGGAATGAAGTTGAATCCACTAAAATGCTCCTTCGGAGTGTCATCAGGAAAGTTCTTAGGATTCATCGTTCATGCCAGAGGGATAGAAGCAAACCCTGAACAAGTCCGAGCGCTAAGGGATATCAAGATACCTTCCACTCGGAAGGAAATGCAAAGTTTGAATGGAAAAGTGGCCGCCCTAAGCCGATTCATCTCCAAGGCGACGGACAAGTGCGTCCCCTTTTTCGAAGCCCTAAAGAAAGACAAGGGAAAGTTCGAATGGACTGATGAATGCTTAACCGCTTTCCTTAACCTAATCGAACACCTCCAGAAACCATCGGTACTCTCGACTCCAAGCAAAGGCGAAGAATTATACTTATACCTTGTTGTGTCATCTCACGCCCTAAGCGCAGCCTTGGTAAGGGAAGACAACCGCACGCAGCGGCCAGTTTACTTCGTCAGCAAAAGGTTTACTGGGGCAGAAGTCAGATATCCTAAACTTGAGAAGCTAGCATACTGTTTACTAATCACATCATGAAAGCTGCGTCACTACTTCCAGTCCCATTCCATCAAAGTTCTGACCGATCAACCACTGAGGCAGGTACTCCATCGTCCCGACACTTCTGGGCGACTACTTAAATGGTGCATTGAACTAAGTCAGTATGATATCACCTATCACCCTCGCACCGCCATCAAGGGACAAGCTATGGCTGATTTCATTGCAGAATTCACTACCAACGAAGATAAGGAGCGATTGGAGATAGCAGAAGATGCCAAGTGGAATCTCTTTGTGGATGGTGCATCGAACGAACAAGGCTCGGGGGCAGGTGTGGTAATAATCACTCCCAGGGGAAACAAACTGCACTATGCTATAAGGTTGGAGTTCGCTGCTGTTAATCCCCTTTTCGACTCACGACCTAAGAAAGTATGCCGAGTTAAGGTGCTTGCCGACCTAAGAAAGCATGCCGAGTTAAGGTGCTTGCCGACCTAAGAAAGTATGCCGAGTTAAGGTGCTTGCCGACCTAAGAAAGCATGCCGAGTTAAGGTGCTTGCCGACCTAAGAAAGTATGCCGAGTTAAGGTGCTTGCCGACTTAAGAAAGAAGACGACCTAACAATTTGAAGGCGTAACCGACTTAAGGAAAGCTCCGAGTTAACAAGATCTCCGACTTAATAGGCTACGACCTAAGGAGAGATCTGACCCAACAGTTGCCGATCTAACTACTGAGAAGAGCTGCTGACTTAAGAGGTGTGCCGAGTTAGGAGCCTGCCGACTTAAGGTAATCTGTGACTCAAGGGCTACGACCTAAGGAAGATTCCGAGTTATGAAAGGCTCCGACTTAAGAAGGTTCCGACCTAAGCCTATTCCTTAACTCGCCACCGACCTAAGCCTATTCCTTAACTCGCCACCGACCTAAGCCTATTCCTTAACTCATCACCGATCTACCATAGGTCGGCAGACGACTTAAATACTTAGAGAAAATTCCTGAGTCCAGATCAGCTCCTATAAATACCCCACCACTTCCAACATGAAGAGGACTTTTGGCAATTCATTTCTAAAGCGCCGTTACTCTGTCGAACTCTCCAATCATTCAGAAAACAAGGATCCTTCAAGCATTCAAGACACTACAACAAACTTCGAGAGAAATTCTTAACATCCGACATGGATTCATCGAGTTTCATCGCCGAAGATTGAGCTAGTAGTCAAGATTGCTTCTTGTGATCGAGTTGTATTGTTTTCATAGAAGATTTGTATCAATTTGTAACCAGATTCAATAATAAAGAGATTCAAAGTGGACGTAGGCTAAATCTCAAGCCGAACCACTATAAATTGCTGTCTTTTACTGCATTTCTGCTATTTTTCTGCTTGATTTCTGTTCCCGTTACACGGGTGGTGCTTTCACGATCTTACTACACACACCGGGTGTTGGCGTTCACATTTTGACGTTAACATTTTGGTGCTTTCACTGAGAAATCCAACTCAGGTTACCATTCCATCATTGCTTCACACAAGTTTGTTGAAAAGATTTCCTACAGAACTAGAAGTCTATCAGACATAATGGCCCCTTGAAGGAAACGAAAGGTTGTCAGATCTGAAAATGTTCATGATGATACCGCCACCTCTGCTTCACCAAGTCAAGCAGCTCCAAGCGTCGGGGTGACGCGAGAGGAGCTAGACGCTGCTGTATCCGGACTATACCAGCAGATTGAGACCCAAAACAATCTGATGATGGAAAAACTGAACGCTCTGCTTGGTGCCAACCAGAGACCAGTGGGTAATGAAGAAAACACCACTGATGCTCTTCGCAACTCCGGAGGGAGGAATATTCCTCAGGGGGGATCAGGTGCTGCCGAAGGGGCACCCCTCCGGGCTGAAGGATCTAGACCATCGCCAATTTTCAACGAAAATCTGCCCGGGCAAACATCTGAGAAAATGGCAGAAGTCTACTCCGCAAAATCTTTGAACAATGAGGAATATCTTTCTGGCATGATCAAGCAAATAATGAAAGAGAGCATGCAGAGAGGTGAAGATGAAAGCGAATGGGGATTCGCGCCAAGCAAGACTCCATTTACCGAGAAGATCCTAAAGGCTGAATTTCCTAGAAAATTTGTTCCCCCCACCATTCCTGCTTATCGGGGAACAAGTGATCCAAACCAATTCTTGTATAAGTATGATTGGCACATGACCGGTGCGAGAGCAACTGATGAAATCAAATGCCGGTATTTCCCAGTATATTTGGAAGGAGTGGCACTTCTCTGGTTCACTAAACTCCCTGTCCGATCAGTAGATCAGTTTTCTGATCTGACTAGAAAGTTTAAAGAGCAATTCAGGCTATATGCTTCAAAGGCAAAGGACATAATGTCATTATCCAGTCTTGAACAGAATCCGGGAGAACTTATTAAATCATTCCTGAACCGTTTCAATATAGCTCTGGCGGAAGTCGATAACGCAGAGCCACGGATGATCTTGACCTATTTGATGCGTGCTATCGACAAATCGAGCGAATTTGGAAAATGGCTGAAGATGAAAGAGCCAAATTCTCTCGAGAAATTCTACAAGAAAGCCGATGAATTCATACGATTGGAAAATCTTCCAGCATCAACAAAGGTGGAAAATAATACTGCTGCTTCGGAAAAGAAAGATTCTGGAGGTCAGAAAAGGGAAAATCACGAGGGGAAGAAACAAAAGGATTTAAAGAAACCTCGCTTCTTCAAACCCTCAGATTTTACTCCATTGACCGACACTCTGGAAAATATCTTCTTCGCCACCAAAGATGATGTGGACTATCCCAAACCGGCCGAGATAAAACCAGGAAAGGGCGCTATGAGAAATGGAAAGTTCTGTCGTTTTCACAACCAACCTGGTCATGATGCCAATGACTGTCGTCACTTAAAGAGCTTAATTGAAGAATTATTGAGAGAAAACAAGCTGCAACAATATGTCAAGAAAAACAGAAGTGATCCATCTTCATCTACTCAGAAACAACAACCCTCTAACAAGCCGTCAGGCTCAGGCAAAGGTGCTGCGGCACAAGAATCTGAGAGGCCCGTTATCAACGTCATTTCAGGGGGCCCACACCCAGCAGGCAAAAGCTGGGGTGAGATGGAACGATATGCTCACGCTTTGAAGTATGTCCCGGCAGAAGAAGATGTTTTTGCTGTAGAAAACACAATACCCCTAAAACAGCAAAAGATTTCAGATAATGATATTTTGTTCAAGGCTAGGGATTCTATTGGTATTGAAGCTCCAACCATAGACCCCTTGGTTATATCTGCAGGAATTGGGCCAGCAATAGTAAGACGAGTACTCATCGATTGCGGTGCATCCTGCAATATACTTTTCAAGAAAACATTTGACCAGATGAAGATCCCAATGACCGATGTTCAGGCTTCCTCACAAAAGATCGTTGGTTTCACTGGGGAACCACAGCAACCAATCGGAACTGTCGATTTGTTCGTGGAACTTGGTGAAGGGCAGAAAAGGGTAACTCGAAAACAAACCTTTGTGATTGTCGATGGATTTTCTGCCTACAATGCTTTCTTAGGCAGGCCAGCCTTAGCTGCATTCAAGGCCATTTTGGCCCCATGGTGCCTAACTATGAAGTTTCCTACGGAAAATGGTGTTGGTGTCATCAAGGGAGATCAAAATGCTGGACGTGAATGTTATCTTATAGAGCTTCGAGAAGCCAGAAAGAGAGAGATGGGTAAAGATGCGGCAGCTCCCCTCCGCATCAAGACCCCAACCTTATAGCAAATACAGGGTGGCCCCTGCACTGGTGAGCATAGTGGTGCAAGGCGGGAAATGGACCCCAGAAAATTCAGTGCAGAGGAAAATAGAGTGGTACCTGTGGAAGTTACGGTACCAATACCTGTCGACTCCAAAGACCCAAATAAAGTGCTTAATGTGGGTTCGCAACTAAGTGCCACAGTTCAAAATACACTGATATCATTCCTAAAAGCAAATCTGGACGTGTTCGCTTGGTGTCATGCTGATATGTGCGGAATCTCTCCAACAATTGTTGTTCATACTCTGAATGTCGATCCGAAATTCACACCGATAAAACAGAAAAGAAGAACTCAAGGTCCAGAAAGATCAGCAGCTTTAAAGGAAGAGGTAGACCGCCTCTTAGAGAATAATTTCATCAAAGAATCCACTTATCCAAATTGGGTTTCGAATCCAGTACTGGTTAAGAAGGCAAATGGAAAATGGAGAGTATGCATTGATTTCTCAGATCTGAACAAAGCTTGCCCCAAAGACTGCTTCCCGTTGCCCAGAATCGATCAACTAGTAGATGGGACGGCTGGACATGAGTTGCTATCTTTTATGGATGCCTATTCCGGATACAATCAGATTATGATGAATGAACCAGATCAGGAGGACACAAGCTTTATTACAGATGTGGGACTTTACTGTTACAAAGTCATGCCATTCGGGTTAAAGAATGCAGGGGCAACATATCAAAGACTTGTCAACGCTATGTTCAAGCCACAGATCGGCAAAACAATGGAGGTCTACGTTGATGATATGTTAGTAAAGTCAAAGAAAGCAGTAGACCACATGGATCACTTGGCAGAGATGTTCTCAATTCTTCGGAAGTACGGAATGAAGCTCAATCCATTGAAATGTTCATTCGGAGTAGAGTCTGGGAAATTCCTGGGTTTCATTGTGAGCGCTAGGGGCATCGAGGCCAATCCTGCTCAAATCACAGCTCTAAGAGAAGTTAAAGCCCCTAGAACAAAGAAAGAATTGCAAAGTCTCAATGGAAAGGTTGCCGCTCTTAGTCGCTTCATTTCCAAGGCCACAGACAAATGCATTCCCTTCTTTGATGCTCTAAAGAAAGGAAAGAAAAATTTCGAATGGACTCCTGACTGTCAGAATGCTTTCGATCAACTAATTCATCATATGAGAACTCCTCCAGTCCTCTCCAAGCCTAGTAATGGTGAAGACCTCTTCATCTACTTAGCAATTTCGTCCCATGCTTTAAGTGCAGCACTTGTTCGAGAAGATATGAAAATACAACGTCCAGTCTACTACATCAGCAAACGGTTCGCTGGAGCTGAAATGAATTAATCAAAGATAGAAAAACTTGCTTATTGTCTGCTAATCGCTTCCAGGAAGTTGAGACCTTACTTTCAATCTCATCCTATCAAGGTCCTGACTGATCAACCTTTAAAGCAAGTCCTGTATCGTCCTGAAACTTCGGGTCGTCTCTTGAAGTGGAACATAGAGCTCAGCCAATATGACATCACTTATCATCCCCGAAAAGCGATTAACGGACAAGCTTTAGCAGAATTCATTGCAGAATCCACTGACAAAGGTGACAGTAAGGAAGAGACAACTGATTGCATTCCGATACAGTGGAAGTTGTATGTTGATGGCTCGAGAAATGACTATTGTTCTGGGGCAGGAGTTGTGCTCGAAACTCCCGAAGGACGATCACTATGTTATGCATTGAGACTGGAATTCCCTTCGACAAACAATGAAGCAGAATATGAAGCCCTTATTGCTGGATTGAAAATTGCCAAGGAATTGAATATCAAAGTGATACAGATTTTCAGTGATTCTCAGCTTATTGTCTGCCAGGTGAAGAAGGAATTCCAAGCCAAAGGAGGGAATTTGCCTGCATATTTGACCAAAACTTCCGAACTCCTCAATGATTTAGATCACTACTCAATAAGCCACATACCCCGAGAGGAAAATATGAAGGCGGATTCTTTAGCAAAGTACTCAAGCTCCGGAGAAGCTCAATTGCTGGGATTGGTTCCCGTAGAAGTTCTGTCAGCTCCAAGCATTGATGAAATGGATATTGATTGGATCATGAATACGTCCCAAGAGTATGAATCGTGGATGAGTCCAATCAAAGAATACTTACTCAGAGGTTCTCTGCTAGAAGATTCAAAGGAACGTCGAAAATTATTGAGAAAAGCGTCAAGATATGTAATTCAAGACGGCCGATTATACAGGCGAGGATTTTCAATCCCACTACTCCGATGTGTAACTAAAGAAGAAGCCAAGACAATCTTAGCAGAGGTGCACGGAGGAGAATGTGGAGACCATTCAGGCGGTCAAACACTTGCAAAGAAAATTCTCCGATATGGGTATTTCTGGCCGGATATTAATCGAGATGCTGCAGCTTACTCCAGGAAGTGTGACAAATGCCAAAGATTTGCGAAAATCCCAAGAGCACCTTCCACCGAACTCACACAAATGGTCAGTCCATGGCCATTTGCCATCTGGGGGATAGACCTAATTGGACCATTACCTGTCGCCAAATCAGGGATTAAATATGCTATTGTCGCCGTTGACTATTTCACCAAATGGGCTGAAGCTGAACCTTTGGCCACCATCACTTCTAAAAAGATGATAAATTTTGTAACAAAGAATATCATTTGCAGATATGGTGTGCCACAGAAGATAATCACCGACAATGGCACTCAATTTGAAGGTGAAGAATTCCAGGATTTTTGCAAACGATTCAGAATTCGAAAAAGCTTCTCAGCAGTGGCTCATCCGCAGGCAAATGGGCAAGTGGAAGCAGTTAACAAGATCATCAAGTCAACTATCTAAAAGCAACTTGAAAAAGCAAAAGGTGGTTGGGTTGATAAGCTTCCATTAGCACTATGGGCGTACAGAACTACTCACAAAACTGCGACTGGGCACACTCCATTTTCACTGGCATACGGATCTGAGGCAATGATTCCGGTAGAAGTAGAAGTTCCTTCACATAGAAGAGTTCATTTCAATGAGACTGAAAATGAAAAACTGCAACTTGAAGCGCTTGATTTTCTTGATGAGAAAAGAGAGGAAGCTAGGCTCAGAGTTTCAGCTCATCAGCAGAGAATAGCCAGGCATTTCAATTCCAAAGTTCGCCAACGCAGCTTTGAAATCGGAGACTTGGTTTTGAAAAGGATCATGACAGCAACTGGTGTGTTTGGGCCAAGCTGGGAAGGACCATATGTCATAGGCACTAAACTTCTTGATGGCACTTTCAAACTCATAACTGTTGGAGGAGATCCAATTCCAAGGGCCTGGAACAGCAACCATTTGCGTCCTTACTTTACTTGAAAAAGAGCTATGCTCAAAATTGTAAAATGATGATGAATGTATCGGTTGTATTTTGAAGCATTGTAAATCAGTATAAATGAATGAAAAGCTATAAAGTGGACGTAGGCCCGATTCTTGGCCGAACCACTATAAATCTTGTGTTCTTTACTATTTCATAATGCCTGATTTATTTCGATATATAAATACTTTAAATGTATCACTAAAATATCGATTCAAAATTGCAGGACATGATAACAAGACCTGCTCATCACAAAAATAAGCGACCTTTATAAATCAGCTATTGCACAAAAAATTCCAAACTCAAATCCTACACAAAGAAAACTTCACATAGAGAATTGGCAACTTCACTGGGACAAACCTTTGTTCACTAGTTGAGATTATCGTCATGAACGGGCATCCAACTAGATAACTCGCGTTTGTCTCGTAAAGTCATTCAACAGTGAAGTTTACTTTTTCAGATAAAGCAATGTACTTGCAAAAGAAAGGAACACGCGCTTGGAAACAATGATAAAGGATCGCAGATTGACGGATGATGATACAACATGAGTGGGCAAACAAAGAAGCAGATAAAGGGAGGTATGCCTCTCAACAGGAAGGCCGAGAGATCCACTAAAGGGACGCCTTCCCAACCGGAAGGAACAAGACCCTCGCTAACTGGTCGTGATGCATCCGACCAGATAGCGTAGGTCCGCCCCGTGGATCCACTCGCCCCTGAGACGCAACCAACCTGGCACACCAACCAACCAAAGCCCTCTAACGAGGCACGCCAATAAATGGGAGTGCTATACTCAATCAAAAAGATCGGTGGGACTACCAAAGGGGCACCTTGTTAGTTAATTGCGATCGTTTGTGCAAACAAACATCCAATCAAGCAACTTGTGCTCACCCGTAGACCTCTGACCATGAGAAAGTAACTTCCAGGCAATCATAAGCCCTCTTCGGAGGCACAAGCCCTCTTCGGAGGCACAAGCCCTCTTCGGAGGCACAAGCCATCTTCGGAGGTAAAAGCCCTTTTCGGAGGCACATTTCACCAGGGTAAAAGTGCAAGATGCTTCTCTTCGGAGACCCACTTCACCCGAGTAGAAATACAAAAATTGCTTCTCTTCGGAGACCAAAATCAAGACTTCTTTGGAAGCACAAGACCTCTCCGGGGGCACAACAATAATCCACAAAGCATAATGCTACTCTTCGGAGTCCACATGCTACTCCTCAGAAAATACCGAGACAAAGCCCTCCTTAGAGGCACACTTCGATTCTTTCGCTTCACCGCGTAGGAGAATTCACTTCTCAAAAGTATGAAATGAACATTTCCGAAGGTTGAAGCGTAAAAGTTTATCCGAAAATGAGACACACTCCGTTTAAATAGAACAATTATTCCCTCAAGAACGGAATAGCTATTCTATGGAAAATAAGAGTACAGGTCTCGCTAAAAGCGAAGGATATTGTTATGCACTTGTGGTATAGGGGCAATATCATATGATACGGTTGCAACAATAAAAAGCAGTATTCAAGCAACATACCACAAGCACATAACAATATCACGTGAAACAGATGTGGAATAAATGCATTCTCAAACGCAGACAAAAAGTTTGCACAAGTAAGAAGAATCGTTTGTTCTACACTTAAAATAAAAGATAGATCATTCTCACATACACAAGAGTTTGTACAAGTAAAATAATTGTTTTATTTAGTACTATGAAAATTCTTTACATACGCAGATGTCTCAAAAAGCAAAAGCGGGGACCGGTGCCCGCACAAGCCCCGGTCAATACATGCAAAGAGCAGAAATAATAAGTAGAAAATTCAGCTTGATTATTCCTTCTTCTCACCACCCTTGGAGCTCTTTCCCGGCCTAATGATTAGCTTTTGAAGCCGTTGAGAGCGGGCAGGGACAGAAGGAGAAAGTGGTATAGCCGGATCAACTACTGCTTCCTCTTCAGTGGAAGTCTTCTTCTTTTTCCTTACAGCACGTTTCCCCTTCCTTTTTGAAGAAGACTCGCTCCCCGGAGTAGTCAGCAATGTCGAAAGCTTCGTATCGTCGTCAAGAGACCGCTCCGGGGTCTTCTCGGTGTCTTCAAAATCCTCCGCCTTCTGTTCCTGATAAGCAGCCGGATCATCCAAGCCTTGAAGAGCTTTGATTTTCTCTGCTTGTGATCCAGGTTGGGAAGCAGAGGGAGGAGTAATTTGGGAAGACAAAGGAACGGCAATCGAAGGAGTGGAAGCTTGTGTTGTGCTTGGTGCCTCCGCTGTAGAAGAAAAGAAGTTAAAATCAGCATCCCCCGAAAATAAAGAAGGCATCGATTCATCAAAGTTTAAGTAACATGTAAGAAGATCGTCGAATTCGGCTAAGTCAAATGACTGGTTCATTAGACCCGAGAAGACGCCAAGAGTACCTGGAGGAGTTGGCTTTACAAGATCCACCTCGAACTTCTCGGCTTCAATATCATCCAGCGCCTCATCTTCAGTAGGAGTAGTTGCAGTCTCCTGGGCAACTTTGGCTAAATGTAGAGAATGAGGGCTGGAATCTATAATATTAACGTCAGCTGAAGTGGAAGTTTGGACGGGGGCAGTCAAAGGAGCTTCTTCTTTTGGAGGCTCTTCTCCCACTGTTTCAGCTCGTGCTTTGGCAAGTAGCTCTTTCCCCTTAACAAGAGCGGCGCGATCCTCATCATTGAGATAGCGCTCCTCAAGTTCCAGTTCATTATAGCCAGCCCCGCCAAGCATATCCATCGCGACTTCCCACACTTCAGCCAATGTAATTTCATATTCGGGACCAAGAAAAGAGAGGCTCCCACGACCCAGAACGCTGTGTAAATAAAAGTCAAATAAGGTAGAGCTGACGTCTGCTTTCGTCGCCTCATGTGATTGCTCAGCCGCTTCCTTTTCAGCAACGGCAGCGATCCGGCCGGCGGCAGCCTCATCACGCTCTGCCTCAACTTTAGCAAGTCGAGACTTTAGTAACTCAATCTCCATGTTCTGGGAGGTGACCTTTTCCCGCAGTTCGGCGTTTTCTGTGCGGTACTTCTCTTTAACGTGCTGTTCGGCGGCAAGCTTCATTTCTACATCTCTTTGTGCAGCATGTGCGTCCCGCACTTGCTTCTGGAAGACTTCTTCTTTTTGAGTAAATGATGCAGTAGAAGAAGCGAGATTTTCCTTAAGCTGCTTAACTTCAGACGCAAGCTTTGCATTGTCATCTGCAATACTCGTCATTTCCGCGTCATGCTGCTTGCGCCATTTGTCCCATTCTGCCTTATCATTCTCCATCGTCATCATCGCCTCAAGGTTAAGATGGTTGACCCTTTGGAGTTCATCGACCAGCTTCTGCCACTGTGACATCCTCTCGATGTTAAGTCTGACCGCATCAAGACTGCTAAGCATGTCTGATTTATCAATCGGAACAATGTCCAGGTCAAAGCGTACCCCTTTTAGGCACCAATTCGGGAAACGGCTCTGGAGTGTTGGGGGACCGTCCTTGACTTGATATTGCGGTCTGTTAATGATAGTCTGAATGTCAGATTTCTTCAGAGGAGGAGAGCTAGCTAGGACATCAGAAGGAATGGGAGCGTTAGTTTTCTCAGAAATCTCAGACGTGTCAATCGGTTTAGATCGTTTGCTCGGTTCATCGACAATCTGAGTTTTTCCCTTATCATCATAAGACTTCCGCTTATGAGAATAGTCACTCCTGTGCGAAGAGTCGTATCGCTCAGCATCTTTCCTTCTTTGCCACTGATCGTAATCCCGCTTCTCCTGGGCTTTCCTTCGAGCCCTCTCTTCATCTGTTTCCTTTGGAGTATCAAGGTACTTCCTAAAGTCATAGGTGCCGCGGCCTCCACGGTACTTGAATGAGTCATAATATGAACCTGTGCGTCCCATTGGAGAACCTGAAAGCAGAAGAAGGGTAGAATTTAGAAATTTCCAGGAAAAAGAGGATAAATGCTTATAAGTGCTAAAAAGTCCTAAGTGTGTGTGGCGTGCAAACTACATGCGTCAAATTACAGACCACGCTTCGGTGTGGAAATAGGGACGATTGGCGTAGTAGGCATTTGGGTTTGTTTAAGGGTAGAAGTTGCCTCGACAACGGGAGAAGTCGCTTTTTGACTGCTATCCCTGAAAAGCTCTTGGGAAGTTATCATAATGTCACTCAAGCCATCAAAGGTATCGTCACCCAAGTGTTCAGCAGATTTCTCTTTCTCAAGTTCCACATCAATTGATTTTTCAGAAGCTCGAGGATTCTCTTCTTCCTCAATAATTGGGGGAAGTGCCGACTTGCCAGCCAACCCTACAACATCAGTGGATCCAGAGCACTTTATCAAAGCAGAATCCAGGGCAGGTGTTTTTGAAGCAGCTTCTTCCGCAAAAACCGGGGCATTTGACGCCTCTGCTTGAGAATCCAAAGCAGCCGATGTTTCTGCATCAGAGCTAGGAATTTCATGAACTCGAGTCGACCTGGAAGGGTGCAGAAGCCCAAATTGGTGCAGAAGCTCATCATCTAATAGAAATTGGATGCTCCTCTCCTCTACAGGCACCGCCATAAGCCTCTCGAAAGTCACCTTGTGACTGAGATTTTTGGAAGGAGGAGGAAGTGCTGAAAAGGAAAAAAGAGCGAAGTTAGCACTTGATAATCCGAACTTCGGTAAATTTTGAAAGAACGTAAGAAACAAATGCAAGTGATCTTACTCCCTATTCTCCAAATAGCATAAAACCCAGGAGGACAGCGGACATAAAAGAACGGGCTCAGGAAACTGTGAACACTTTCAGGAAGACCGGTGATCAACTTACGATTCCTCGCACTCTTTACGACTATGATGGAGGGATGGTCTTTATTCTTGGCAAAAGTACAAAGATAGCGAATTTCTCCGAAGGTAGGGAAGCGGCTCAGTGTTCTCCTGAAAAGCACGCATAGTCCCAGCAAGATGGCGTAGCCATTGGGATGTAACTGGAAAGGGGAAATAGATAGTTGGAGAAGAAGTTCTCGAATGCAGTCATTGAATGGGGGGATAGCTCCGCTCAAGCACATTTGGCGGTTAACTGCGACAAAGCCACGGGGCGGTCTGTCAGCAGTATCATTCATTTCGGGAAGCAGAGCATCAGCCTCAGCAATGCCAAACTGGATGCATAGTTGACGAAAGGCTTTATGGCTCAAAGTAGTAGGAGTCCTCTCTGGAGGATCGTTCAGCGGGATAGCAACTGGAAACACGTCTTCAGCTTGCTCTGTTCCTTCTTGTGGAGAAGACATTCTACACAATCAGCTGAATGTTCAAATGTGAAGGTGCACGTTCCCTAAAAGTGTGAAGTGTTGTGCAAAAAACTAATGAAAATAAACGACAAGCATAACGGGAATTAAATTAGTTGACAGTCAATCGATTACAAAATTTCAGAACTTGTCAATGATCAAGTGCAGTGTTAATACAGACAAGTCAGTTTCACTTGACTATTACGATTTTGTTTTAATACTTCACTTGAATTAGTTATTGTACAACATCTCGTTCATATTCATTTAATTTAACTTTCTCGTTATCAACTAATCCGTCACTCGATGTGGGCAGTCGGTGATAGTATATTCGTCCCAGTATTCTGTGAATGTTGTATTAAGCAGGATTGTTAGTTTGCAAAATTGAAGCAATGTGTAAAATGCATGCAACACAGTTCATAGTTCAACAGTTCACAGTTCACAGTTCATAGTTCAACAGCTTGAAGTTCGGGCACAGTTCAAAAATCATCTGTTGGGTGGCCGAAAGTCTAAGTCCTAACTCGGTGACGACCTAAGGAAGGTTCCCTATGAGTCAAAGCCAGGAATCCTCCAAGTCCTAACTCGGTGACGACCTAAGGAAGGTTCCCTATGAGTCAAAGCCAGGAATCCTCTAAGTCCTAACTCGGAGGCGACACAAAACCTAGGTCGCATGAAACTGCTAAGTCGGCTCCGGCTTAAGTCATGAAAGTCACTGGATCGCGTAAAATCCCTAGGTCGTGACCGAGCCAATACCTCGACTAATTTTCTTCCCTAATTCTTAACCCGTTAACCCAATAGCCTCACAGTCAACAACGATCCTCATTCCATCACACCATTGGACCACCCAAGGAGCCAATTCAAGTCGAATCAAATTTGCTGCGAATCCAATGTATTACTGCCCTATTACGATTACAACACGGTCGATGGCGATTGACGAACAATCAAAAAGTTATGCACAATGAATCGCAGCATCTAAACACAAATGGAAGTCAAAAACTGGGAGTTATCGATTCGACAGCGAGCATGGGTGAACGATGACCAGATCGACTTACGAAGTATAACAAGAAGATGATCGGCGATTGGATGGTTGGAGTTTGTCTCTGAGAGCTCTAAAAGTGCTTCAATGGAAGATTCGAGAAAAGGAACAGATGAGGAAGAGGAAGAAGGATGCAACTATTTATATGCTGGAAGGCGAGTCGACTTGCACGGTGTACGACCTAAGGCATTTGTTAAGTCGGCACCGACCTAACCAAAGAATTAAAAGAATCGAAGCATACGACCTATGGCTTAGGCATATACTTCGAGGGGCAAATGTTAATCCCCTTTTCGACTCACGACCTAAGAAAGTATGCCGAGTTAAGGTGCTTGCCGACCTAAGAAAGCATGCCGAGTTAAGGTGCTTGCCGACCTAAGAAAGTATGCCGAGTTAAGGTGCTTGCCGACCTAAGAAAGCATGCCGAGTTAAGGTGCTTGCCGACCTAAGAAAGTATGCCGAGTTAAGGTGCTTGCCGACTTAAGAAAGAAGATGACCTAACAATTTGAAGGCGTAACCGACTTAAGGAAAGCTCCGAGTTAACAAGATCTCCGACTTAACAGGCTACGACCTAAGGAGAGATCTGACCCAACAGTTGCCGATCTAACTACTGAGAAGAGCTGCTGACTTAAGAGGTGTGCCGAGTTAGGAGCCTGCCGACTTAAGGTAATCTGTGACTCAAGGGCTACGACCTAAGGAAGATTCCGAGTTATGAAAGGCTCCGACTTAAGAAGGTTCCGACCTAAGCCTATTCCTTAACTCGCCACCGACCTAAGCCTATTCCTTAACTCGCCACCGACCTAAGCCTATTCCTTAACTCATCACCGATCTACCATAGGTCGGCAGACGACTTAAATACTTAGAGAAAATTCCTGAGTCCAGATCAGCTCCTATAAATACCCCACCACTTCCAACATGAAGAGGACTTTTGGCAATTCATTTCTAAAGCGCCGTTACTCTGTCGAACTCTCCAATCATTCAGAAAACAAGGATCCTTCAAGCATTCAAGACACTACAACAAACTTCGAGAGAAATTCTTAACATCCGACATGGATTCATCGAGTTTCATCGCCGAAGATTGAGCTAGTAGTCAAGATTGCTTCTTGTGATCGAGTTGTATTGTTTTCATAGAAGATTTGTATCAATTTGTAACCAGATTCAATAATAAAGAGATTCAAAGTGGATGTAGGCTAAATCTCAAGCCGAACCACTATAAATTGCTGTCTTTTACTGCATTTCTGCTATTTTTCTGCTTGATTTCTGTTCCCGTTACACGGGTGGTGCTTTCACGATCTTACTACACACACCGGGTGTTGGCGTTCACATTTTGACGTTAACAGCTGCCACCAACAATGATGCAGAGTATGAAGCAGTGATAGCCGGACTAGAAATTGCCATAGAAATCGGAGCCAATTCTTTGTGTCTTCACAGCGATTCTCAACTTATTGTTAATCAAATACTAGGAGAATTCCAAGCTCGAGAAGAACGACTCATAGCATATTTAAAGAAGACCAAGTTACTTCTCAGCCGATTGGACCACTACTTAGTCAAACACATCCCTCGGGAAGAGAACCAAGAGGCCGACGAATTGGCGAAGCAAGCAAGTGTGAGAGACATCACCATCTTCGGGGCAGTAACCATCTCAAAGCAGCTGGCCCCAAGTTTTGAGCAAGTGAATATGATAGCTGCAACCGAGGAAGCAACTTGGATGACTCCCATCCGAGACTACCTACAAAGTGGCACACTACCCAACGGGCATAACGAAGTCAAGAAAATCTTGAGGAAATCATCCCGCTACACAATACAAGAAGACATCCTCTATCGGCGCGGATTCTCTAACCCGTTATTAAGGTGTGTCGTTGGGAGGGAAGCC
The DNA here is from genome assembly GCA_030737815.1 of Allium fistulosum. Lineage (NCBI taxonomy): Eukaryota > Viridiplantae > Streptophyta > Magnoliopsida > Asparagales > Amaryllidaceae > Allium > Allium fistulosum. The sequence continues at coordinate 73,636,005 of CM060908.1, read as the reverse complement.
AAGGAAATCTTATCCAACATCCATCAGGGAAGCTGCGGAGATCACACCGGAGGGCAAACATTAGCAAAAAAGATACTCCGATATGGATATTTCTGGCCCACCTTAAGCAAGGACGCCTTAGATTTCGTCAAAAAGTGTGACAGATGCCAGAAGTTTGCTAAGATTCCGCGGCTACCAACAACTGAGATTACTCAAATGACCAGCCCTTGGCCCTTCGCGATATGGGGAATTGACTTAATCGGCGAGCTACCAATGGGCCGAGGCGGGGCCAAATATGCTATAGTGGCAGTCGACTATTTCACCAAATGGGTGGAAGCGGAACCTCTGAATAAAGTATCTTCAGCCAAAGTTATTAACTTCTTGATCAAAAATGTCCTGTGCAGGTACGGAGTCCCACTCAAAATCATATCAGACAATGGACTTCAGTTTGACAGTGAGGAATTCGCCAACTGGTGCCAAGAGCATGGAATTCACAAAAGCTTCTCATCCGTAGCGTATCCCCAGGCAAACGGACAAGTCGAAGCCGTCAACAAAATTCTGAAAACTCTAATAAAAAAGAAGCTCGAAAAGTCAAAGGGCGCTTGGGTGGATGAACTTCCTACGGCACTATGGGCCTATCGCACATCTTTCAGAACATCGACGGGGCACACTCCTTTCTCTTTGGCATACGGATCGGAGGCTATGCTCCCAGTTGAAACTATTGTGCCTTCCCACCGTAGGATCCACTATAACCCAGAAGAGAACGAAGAACTCCTTCACATGTCTTTGGATCTAGTTGAGGAGAGAAGAAATGATGCAATCCTTAAAGCAGCTGCCCACAAACAAAAGGTGGCGGCACAATACAACTCCAAGGTCAAGCATCGTACCTTACAAGAAGGGGATCTTGTCCTCAAGCGAATCTTCCCTCGCCCCGGAGCACTAGACCCAATCTGGGATGAGCCATATGTAATTCATAAAGATCTCCACAATGGAGCTTATATTTTGTCAACAGTGGACGGAGAGGTGTTCCAGAGGGCATGTAACATCCAACACCTCTGTCGATACTTTTCTTAACTTGTACTGCCCATATGAAGTGAATTAACAAAGAGAATCAGTGGACGTAGGCCTTTTCATGCCGAACCACTTTAAAAAACCTTGTCTCTTTTTTAACTATTTCCTTTATATCTTGGCTGCTTGTTAACCTTATCCTTTTCTGTTGAACAAAATCCTGTGCATGTAACATTTTCACTCGGTGCACTCCGCAGCGCAACTTCACCTGGACAAGACCTAACAGGTACTACGCGAATCTATGCCCTTGCCAATGAGACACTTTTTCTCCGGCATCCCTCTACTGCGGGTTAACTCATTGCTCGCGACGGCCCTTAAAGCCAACTGTAATGAGCCGATTATAAGCCACCGAGAAGGCCGACTATAGCCGAGGCAGCTCATTACGGCGTTCGGCTCGCCGGCAACTGTGAACCGACTATAAGCCCCAACATAAGGTGTGGCCAGCCAGGGGCAGTTCACAGTTGACGATCGGCACCCACGCTAGCCGGCCACAGTAAATCGAATAATACCCACGATTACGGGCCATAATGGCCCGGGTAGTTACTGTGCGCGATCTCGGCTCTGATGTGTCTTAAGTGCGGCTGTGGTAAAAAAGAATTAACTCCCTGCGGAGGCGTAACATGGGTGACAAATGTCTCCAAGACCCACAGCTAGGGAAAGTGACTACAAAACCCGTTTGCCACGAACTTAAGCACATCGAAGGCCTTCCGTGATTGGAAGTTTTACTTTTTCACATATTTCAATTTTACTTAAAAATCTTTCCTCCTATCCACTATAACAATCCCTAAAGTACAGGATACAGAGTAGGAGATACTCGCCAATGGGTGTAGGGACTCATAGTTGGATGGCAGGGCGTTCAACTGCGTTCCATGCTCGGTCATACAAGATATTCAAAACTGCCATCTACAATTAGAACACGAAAGGCGGTATTTTCTTCTTTTGTGTACAAATACATGACTATAATTTGTTCACACCACACGCTAACATTGCAAGTCATGAAATTACGTTTTAAACCAGAACCTGACATCAAACACAATTTAATTACAAGAATATACATAGCTATATTTCTCACACGACATGTCAAAATAGCAACAAACATTCAGAAGACGACAAAATCAGCTTAAGTTAAAGAATTACACGTCAAGAATAGAGCTATTTATTACAAGTAGCAAAATATTACAACCTAAAAGCTACTTTACTGTTTTAAGACTAACATATACAACCCTGTCAAATCCACCAAAAAGAGTTTTTCCAGGTATAATCAAGGGGCCGGCTGCATTGGAGTTTTATCCTTGTCCTGTTGCCCACCTGTCCAGACAGAAAAAGGATTCATTAGTGAGAAGCAACCAAGTTAATGGGGAAACTAAAAAGGGAGACTTACCAGCACCTGCTTCTTGGCCATCCTGGTCGTCATCCTCTACTTGCACACCTGCCTCCTCAGCAGCAAGCAACCGCATACCCTCCTTCACCGCCACCTTCTCCTCCTTGGCAAACTGGGCAGTGACCACATCCATGCTGAAGACCATGCCACCATCTTTATCCGCATCAGCCTTAGCCTCCTCAAGAGCCCGAAGATAGATCTTAGCCATGACCCTAGGATAATCATCCATCCAGAAAAGGTTGCCCTGCTTCCAGGTTCAGAAGTACATGTCCTGAAGCATTTCGTCCATCATCCCCTCATTTTCCTCAAACTTCCTCATCCGGGCCTCGGAAGTCGACAACCTTTCAACGGCGGCATCTCTCTCCGATCGGTATCTCGAGCAGTCAGCCAGAAGGGATTTCCGCATTGCCTCCATCTCCTCCCTCAACTTGGCTTGAGCAATCTCTGCAGCCTCAAGTTTCCCGGATAACTCCTCTATCTGCTCAAGATCCGCTTTCCGAACCTCGTCCACCGTTGCAATAGCCATGTCGATCCGTTCCTTGCAGGTAGCTTCCATTTTCTACAGTTCGGCTCGGCTGGCCTCTTCCATGGTTTTCTTTAGTCGTCCAGAAGCAGCCTCATGCTGAGAGATCTGAATGGCCTGATCAGCAAGCTGTTTGGCCTGATCCGAAACCACCAATCGTAGTCGGATGTTGGCACTCCCAATCTCCTCTCCAGCCTTAACCAGCCGGGCATGATGCCCCATCAGCTTCCTAGTCTCTTCCGCCACTCGATCAATATTAGCCTTGGCCTCGTCTCCCATGGTAATTATCCGAGTAATAAGTAAACCGAGATCTAAGGACTTAACCTCGTCAAGCACCCGTACCATGGGATTGCAGGGAAGAAGGTGCTCACCGGTAACCTCATCAAAGGTAATATCATGGGAACTTGGATCCAGGTCAGGATGACCCGCAAATGGATTCCGAGCCAAGTCAGGACGATCAATCTGAGTGACGGTAGGATTTTCAGACGGGTGCGGAGAGAGTACGAATTCAGTATCCTCCTCCGTGATATCATGAAGAGGCTGAACTGGGGGCTGAGGACCAAGTGAAGATTCGGATAAGGGATGGCTCCTCTTTCTCTTTTGAATGCCCTCGTCAATAACCCCGAGAAGAGGACGGTAGCCGACTACATCCCCGGAACGGTGGGCCGAAGGCTTCGGCTTGGCGGAAGCTTTGGAGAGCTTGTACTGTTCAAGCCTGTGCCGAAGATCTGAGGCCTTGGCCGTTTTACCTGCTCCTGATATGAAGAAAAAGTGTCACAAGCTTAAATTGGTCCATAAATTCGAGAAAACACGGTAAATTGAAAGATAGAAGAAGAAAGAAAACACATCTGTGGTTGTACAAACCCTGAGGAGGAGTAGGATACTGCAATGAGTCCTGGATTTCATTCTAGGACGGGAGCGGATCATAAAATATTCCTAAGTCCCTATCATAAATGGAGCCCGTAGGAGTCAAAAGTTCACCTTGAGTCGTCGGAGCCACCTTGGCTGGAATAGTCTGAGGAGGCTCGCTTGCACCAGTCCCAGCCTTGTCAGCTTTCCCGGATTTCTCTATCAAAGCCGGTTCCCCGTCCAGCCCCTCAAAAGCTTGGTGGAATGCATCATCCGTCCACTCTTGAATCTCGCCTGCTTGCCCAGGAAGCAAGGCCCCAATGCCATCACCACCATCGCCACCTTCTCGGTCACCTCCACCCTCACCTCTCTCCTCCTCTACATCTTCCTCCCCCTGGGTAAGTGGACAATTGCTAGGGGAAGGACCGTCCGACTTCTTAAGTTTCTTACCTCCGACGGCTGGAGGTTTTGTGAAAGGTTTCCTCTTGCCACTCTCTATCGTGACACCTCCCTTAGCCTGAGCACCCGCCCTCTCCTCCGCCGTTTCCCTCATCTTGACTACTGACTGCTGTGGAAGGATCAAGTTATACTCCAGAAGGGTCGCGTTTCTGATCAGGTAGGCAGCTGATCTATCTCTCCCGGGGATAGCTTCTATCTCAGCCGCCGTCTGAACCAGGCGATCAGTCTCCACAACCGCAAAGCCACCTGTCGCTAGCAAAAATGAAAACGTATGAGAAGAAGCATCGCAATCAGAATGGAAATTATAAATAAAGCATCGACTTACATCCAGAAGTAAAACGCCGAATAGAAACAGAGTCGTCCCTGACGAAGAACCACTCCTTCTTGAACATGTTGAATTTGGAATACAGATCCAAGACCGGCTTGAAGGTTACAGCTGACTCCAAGCTGATGTATGGGGACCCCTTCTTATAGCCCCTCAGATTATATAAGTAGCGGATCTCCCGATTGGAAGGAGCACGACCATACTTCCTCTGGAAGATGACGAAGAGGCTCACCAGTATAGCATAGGAGTTGGGTTGAAGCTGGAATGGGGCCACCTTTAGATATGTAAGGAAGCTGGCTACCCAAGCATTAAGAGGCGGAATGGCACCACACATGCAGTGGTATCTGCTGTAGGCAAAGTACCCTTCGGGAGGGTCATATGGCATAACTTCTCTCCCTGGCAACAGCATGCGCGCTCTATCGATTCCAAAAGAACGGGAGATGACATCAAGCTGCTCCTCCTTGAGGGAGCTAGGAAAGCAATCAGGCGGGGAGTTCAGAAGCTCCTGAGGGCTGTACCCGTCCACCAGTGATCTCGGGGCAGTTCCGTGACGTTCTGGTCCTGGCTGAGTAGGGGGCACTGCGGAAGACTCTCCTTCGCCCTGGAGCTTCTTTTTATCTGATCGAGTTTCTGCTTTGCGAGACATTATCTGCAACATAAAAAGCGTATTGTTAAAACAGAGAATACAAACAAGCAAGTACATATAGCCCGGAAATTCGCTCGTGATATATAAAAAAAAATCAAGTGTATCAAGTTCATTCGGCATTCCCATTACACAAAGGCCCATTCAACATTCACATTACTCAAGCCCATTCGGCATTCACATCACTCAAGCCCATTCGGCATTCACATCACTCAAGCCCATTCGGCATTCACATTAATCAAAGGCTCATTCGGCAGTCACGTTACTCAAAGGCCCATTCGGCATTCTCGTTACCCAAAGGCCCATTCGGCATTCTCATTATCAAGTTTCATTCGGCGAAGGGAAGTCAAATACCTGATTCGGCAGGCTAAAGCGATTCGGCAGTAGGATAAAAACTGATTCGGTTGTTTGAAGCTGTCTCGTTCGGTAGAAGGTACGAAAGCCCTAGGCCCTTATTTATAGGCGAGCATAGACGACCGGACCGGTCGATTCGGCAAAATGGTCCAAGCTAACATCGTTGGTTTTAAAAAACAAAGCACGGCATATGCCCCACTTTGGGGGGCAAATGTTGGGCGTGTTCTCACCCAGAAGAGCTCAAGACCAAGAAGCTTAATTCATTCGCGCTCGCCTAAGTTCCATCCGGTCTCCCACACTACCGGACCATGATACCACCGAATCAACTCAACTCCACACTACCGGACCATGGTACCACCGAATCAAACCTCCTTCAACACTGCCGAACCAACCTCCTTCAACACTGCCGAACCAACCTCCTTCAAACCAATGCTGAACCAACCTCCTTCACACTGCCGAACCAACCTGCCTCCAAACCAATGCCGGACCAACTCGATGCCAACTCCATACCGGACCAATCATCGTCGGACCAAATGCTACCGAACCAAGACGTGCCAGGCCAGATCACGTCAGCCCAGGCCCGCCAGCTGCTATATACCTCTAAGACCCTTACCCCTAGCCTGACTCTATAAATAGAGGGGCAGGGGCACAACAATGGGGGACAAGTTTTGAGAGCTCAAGCACGGAGAGAACTTTCAAACAACTTTCTTTTACTTGTATCAAAGCTTTGTACTTGTAATCAAAACAAGAGAAGAGAAATAACATATAAAGTGGACGTAGGCACATTCTGACTGAACCACTATAAACTTGCGTGTCTTTTTACAGTTTAGTCCCTGCTTTTCATATATTTGCATAAATCACCCAAATCACTAAGAACAACATAAGATCTACTAAATCATACAACTTTGAGGTGTTTGTCCATTTTTTGTGCAAACAACTATCATTGTACCTAGACTAGCTATAGAATCTCTATCATGAATCTCGCACGTAGAAAGTGTCTTGAGATCTTTCCATTCAGCGATCATCATATAAACTAATGCTTGGTGCTTCCTACTTTGTGCATCTCCTACTCGATTGCCCTTTGCAGGTGTGTATTGGATCTCAAAATCATAGGCTACTAGGAATTGTAGCCACCGTTATTGTCTTATGTTGAGAGCCTTTTGGATAAGCAGATATTTCAATGACTTATGATATGTATATAACACAAATCGCTCACCAAGAAAATAATGACGCCAAATCTTCTACACATAAACTATGGCAGCTAGTTCGAAGCCATGAGTAGCATGTCTAATATCATTAGGCCTTAACCACCTTAATGCATATGCTACTACTTCACCCTTCTGCATTAACACTCTACGCAATCTAAAACCACATAGATCGATGTAAACCTCTAGGTCCTAGTCACCTTCTAGAGCAATAAGCACCGGTGCATGAGTAAGCAATTCCTTCAGCTTCTGGTATGCTTCCACACACTTAGTTATCTATTGGAACTTAACTCCTATCCTTGTAAGGTTAGTGAGAGGCTGTAAGATTTTTGAGAAGTCTGTGATAAATTGCCAATAATATCTGGCTATTTCCAAGAAACTTCGAATCTATGAACTATCTTAGGCCGCTTTAAGTTTTGAATAGCATATGCTTTAGCTGGATCTACTGAAATACCAGCCATTAAAACAACGTAGCCTAAGAACTTGACTTGCCTCTGCTAGAAGTAACATTTGGGAACTTGGATTTCATCTTGTTTTGCCTTAAAATCTCCAAACAATCTTAAGATGCTTCTCGTGCTTTGCCTCAGACTTGGAGTAGACCACGAACTTATCCGGGTAATCTTTGAAAACTCTATTCATCAAATCTATAAAGTACACTGGAACTTTGTCAATCCAAACGAAATTACTAGCCATTCATAGGATCCATATCTAGCCCTGAATGCTGTTAAAAGAATGTAATCTTTTGCAATCCTAAGCAGATGAAATCTAGTTGCAAAGTCAAGCTATGAAAAGACGTTAGCTCCGTTCATCTGATCGAACATGTCAACAATCGTGGGAAAAGGATATTTGTTCTTGATAGTCAGCTCATTTAATTTTCGATAATCAATACATCGCCCGAGGAACCATTTGCCTTCTTCACAAATACTATTGTCGCACTGCATGGAGAACTGCTTGACCTAATAAAAATGCTTGGATTCCAATTCTAATAATTGCTTCTTAAGCTCCTCATTCTCATTTACGGATATTCTGGTCGATGGTCGACTCATGGGTTGAGCTCCAAGAACTAAATAAATTCAGAACTCGATATCCCACTTTGTAGGTAAATCCGTAGTTGGTTTGAATACATATGGCTATTCTCTAACCATAGGAATTCTAGTCACATCATCCTCATCTCTTGCCTTGAGAGCAAACAAAGATCCATTTAAGTCTTGTTTGATATCTCCAAGAACCAAACTGACTCGATTAGTTGAATCTGGATGGCCTAAGGTAATGACTCTCCTAGGGCAATAGAGATGAGACTCATAGTGCTTGAGTCAATCCATTCCAAAAATATTTCCAAATCCTAAGTTTTCAAATACTTGCAAATCACATAGAATGTCAAGTCACATACAACTAATTCCTCATTCTTGCACATCATCTTAAGGGTTGCATATCCTCCAATAGATTCAAAATCTTTAAAGATGTAACTGAACATGCAAAATGCAAATCAAGTTTATCAACCAGTTCCTTTGATATGAAAGAATGAAATGCTCCGATATCAAAATGAACTCTAATAGGAATTCCTTTAAACAAGATCGTACAATCTAAGACAGTAGGTTTTTCCCTTTAGCTCGAGAAGTACTACTAGTCGCCTCCATAGCATTCAACTTTCAGCTTTCTTATCAACTTTTGGACAAGTATAGCTAAGATGCCCCTCCTTGTTATAGATCCTACACTTCTTCTAAAATGGGAAAAGGCGTGGCTTAGTACACTCTCTTGAGTAATGTCCTTTTTCTCCAAAGTTGAAACACTTTATAGCCTCTCTACCATGATTCTTATACATTGGTACAATAGCTTTCACCTGCCTCTTTCCTTGAAATTTAAATTTCTACTTCCTAAATGGAAACTTTCTCTTCCGCCCAAGAATTAATTTGCTCTTCGGTTCTTCCTTACTGCTTTCCTTTTCCTCTTCCTCTAGCCTCAGTATTGTGTCCACTAGCTTCTCAAAAGTATCTTCCAATTGAGGTAGAAAGGTTTTCCTCAAAGTTTTGTATAGTCCATACACAAACTTCTGGTTCTTTTTCAGTGGAGTGTTAATGAGATCAGTTTCATACTTTGAAAATAGTTTAAAAGTGGTAATGTATTCAACTACTGTCATACGACCTTGCTTTAGATCTATGAACTTCCTATACATTGATCCCTTCTCAGCTTTAGGGAGGAATTTCGACTCAAACTGGTTCTTGAATTCAACCCATGTTAATTTAGCTTCATTAGTTTCTGTCACCAACAACTAATACTAGTCCATTTTTCTCTCCTGTAACTGGCTCGAAGTAATCTGGACTTTCTGCTGGTCTATGATCCCATACGTGTGAAGATGCCCCCACACATCTTAACCAAGCTTTTACTCCAATCACTCCTTCTATGCCCTTGAAGGTCTTTCCTCCAAGGCCGTAATAGTCGCTACATAGCCTAGCAAAGTCAAATCAAGGAGTGGGAGGATTCAGAGTCGTGGAAGCAGTGGATTCCTGAATAATTCTCACTAGCTCCATCAACTACTCTATGCTCATATATACTCCCCCAGATCTAGATCTAGATCCACTAGATTGACCTGGGTCAACACTAATAGAGCGTGGTCCAGCCATTTCACACTATTGCAAAAAAAGTAAGATTTATATTAAGAATAATATACATATATAATCAATCACATAAATAACAAATATGCACCTAGATGACTACTACCTGTAATCACCAACTGTACTTAGTAAATAATATATATATATATATATATATGTATGTATGTATAAGTAGTCTATCCAATACCCAAGGGACAGGGAAATCCAAGGTCCATCTAAGCCAATAACTTGTGTCTCTTTGTATCACGTATTATTCTAACACTGCTTTAATACCAAATGAAATACCACACCTCTATACCCATACTACAAAAGAGTATTGCTGAGTAATACTATTCGATAATACAGACAATGAGATGATATGGGCTATACATGTGAATATTCCCTTAGGCTAACACCGATACATATCTCAAATAATATAATACTTACCATAATTGTACATGGTTTCAGCACAAAGTAATAAACATGTGTGCCCCTAGGATAGAACAATACACCATCACAAAATATAAATAGAGTACACAAAGTTGAACGCATCAGATAAAATATAATACATAACATATACAAAGGCTCGTAGGGATAAAAAATGATAGTCTCTAGCCCACCGTATACATTTCATCTTATACATCACAATAAGTACATCAACGTGGCTACAAAATACATAGGGAATATATCATCCTATATAACTACTAGCCTCCCAAAAACCCTAGTGAATCAAGCTGCCTAGTGTGTACCTGATCCTACATAACTTGAACTGTCTCGAGTATTATAGATAATACACGGATTAGACTATGTCTAATATAATTCCACTTGATATAAAGACAATGATAATATCCATAATAATGTAGTAAAATATATCACATCAGTAAAAAGATAGCATGAGATAGCCAAATCGAATCATCCAATCATCAATCAACAACATAAGCAAAGTATGGACGAAACAATCAAAATTCATATACATAACTCAATCCAAACATCCATAAAATAATGGTTATTTCCCCAATGAAGTTGAAAATATAATATCAATAGATAAGTATGGATAATACGGGAACTAACTATACTTTAGACACAAGATCTCTAGCATAGTCATACTCATCATCTCATAGGAATATAAATACTACATGTCTATCCACCACACGCACACCAGAACAAGATAGGAGACTGAGAGCACGTCTGCTTGCTGTAGGAGCCACCCATGTGCCCATTTGATATAGCTCTTATAGTCTTAAGTTACCTCCATGTTCATTGTGACAATATCCACTGGTGTGCTCGTTAATGCGAGGATTTGGTCACGACCGGACATATGCCCCTATGGTAACATACTGCTGTCCTAGAACGCATCGTTAGCACACATCTATAAATGTAGGGTGTCAAGGATTCAGGCCGCTATCTCATAATTAGGCCACTTGGGTGGATAATGGCCTAATTTGGTTCACTCGTGTACGATAAGAGGAGTTGGGAAAAGATAGACAGACACATAGTATCTATACTCAATGGCTAACACATGGCCCTATACATATACCGACACATGACTATAGGTATAAATATCATTACTCATCGCAGCGAGCCTTACATCATACAATGAATCCCATATGAGTGACATTTACTTACAGTGAATAACCAAACAAATATCACTTCGACATCGCATACCACCATGTGTTATTAGAACATTTATTAAATGCTCATAAGATATAATCAATCCACCCTATATTTCTATAAAAGAAGTCCGATGAATAACAAGAGAAATAGTACCGACTGTCCCATACCAGACGGTATTATAACTCCGCTTAATCAAATTTCTTATTACATATAAAATACAAATACACTAATGATTTATTAATTAATTTTATAGAAAGATATTATATATTATTTTGAAAGCGTTTATAATAATTCATAAATAAGACGATATTTATTATATTAAAATAACACAAAGAAATACTTAAATTGATACACAAACTCCTCTGAATACTTTTTAGATTCTAGATATTTCATCCGAATCAGTAAATAAACATTACTAAACCTTTAATTAATTTCACATAATTATCAAAACAATTTGAATTGTACTTCTAATTTAAGTATAAGCTACAGGAATGTTGTTATTTATTTATAGTTAATTTAATTTACCCATAATATATATATATATATATATATTTAAAGCAGCTTCTAAGTGTATAGAAAATGTGCACACCGGTAGACCGATGGGTGCACACCGATATTTCATTTTCCCGTAGTTGTACATTGATTAAAATTTGATCGGTTCACCTCCCCAACTGCATCTACCTGCTATATTTACTTCTAATCAAGTATATGTACTATCATACGTCTACCCTTCACTACCATCTTGTCCATAATCACTCAATATGCACAATTGAATTCAAAGATGAAGAAAAGGGAGATAATACACTTTATAGTGAATAATTTTTCTATCTTTTACCAAGTTACAATTGTAGTTCTACACATTTAAGAACTGATTTAGACATAGATTGTGAGTTAGAAAACTCACCTTATGTTGAAGAATGCAAATTCAACTTTAGCTCCATTTTCTACCTTGCTTTCCATTCACTGTAAATTTTCCACCTTGATAAATATTGATCAAAACTTTACTTCAACTTGGCATATGGTGTAGAATGTGGACTTATTTTCAAGTTTGAGAATTTATAGAATTTTATTTGATTCGATCTTGATTTTTGAGGAAGTAAAGAGGGGTGACGATTTTTGAATCTTGAAGAAATGAAGGAGCATCATGATACTAATATGATATTTATATTATAAAGTAGGAAGAAATGTCTAGATTTAGAAATATCCAGATTTCATGAAATGCGGTATCTGTGTTCTTGGCTAAGTGAGTTGGGCTTGATTTGTTACTAACTCATTTTCTTCCTTTTCTTTTCATGCAATCAACTTGCACTTTCATACAATAGCCCATTAACTTATCTAATAACTTCTCATTAAATTTTCTTAACATTTAAATATTATTTCCAAGTTTATAAAACCATTTTCTATAATTTTATCTACTGTAATTTAATTACTTCTTTTAATTTTATTTAAAAAAATTTACTATTTAAACTTAAAATCCCTTTAATATTATAAATAAAATTATTTCTATTATTAAAATAAATTCTAAACATATTTATCTCACTCATCTTTTACTATAAAAATTTAACCTATCATTTTATTTCAAATTATTAATCTATCTTTTAAATTTCAAAATAACTAAATTAGTTACTAAATTATTTTTTAACACAAATAAAATCCTTTCCATTTTTAATAAAATAATTACCATCTAATTTTCCATATCATTTCTATAATTTCATATTTATTACATTAAATCACATTTAATTAATCAATCTTCATTATTAAGTTTCTAATTTATCGCTTCTTAACAACGGGTTGTTCCAAAGCCCATGATATTGGACAATAGAAATACGAAACCATCCACTTTCTATTCTACTAATTTATGAAAATTTAGCAATACTTAAATGTCACTGGCTCTTATGTTGGTATCGATTCAAGCATCTCAATGGATGTTAACTCAAGGCATATAATATGTCCACTCAAAGAACGTATCTTCTATATATACCTTAATATTTTTTACCTTAGTTTTTATCATCTTCAATGTATTATGTTTAATATTTATGTAAATTTTTCTATATTTATTTATGTGAATTTCAAAAAAATTGTCAACAAAAACCGTGTAAATTTTTTCATCAAGGAGTCTATTTTTGCGCTAATATTCTAAAATTTATTTTCTTAGAGCATATTTTAGAAACCGACAAGAAAAAAAATTATTTAATAATTTTTTGTTTAATACGTGTTATACGGACATAAGTTTCAAGTATCAAGTTTTTGCGACATATGTTATCCGCATCCCAAATTATTTGATTTCAAATGAACTAAACAATTTCCGATCAAATTACTTATGTCCAATGGTCAACTAAGTCCAAACCACATATATACTATATTGAAGTTTTTTAGACAACATTACATGAACGTTGGAAATTCCTTTATTTATGTTTTACAATGTGAAAACTTTTTTGTTTATCGATAGTTCTAATATTTGACAAATATTGTCGAATACAACGGTTTTTCAATGTAAAAAAGTTTGTTAGTGTTTTAGAATCAACAGCATTACATAAATGTTATGGGAAAATCAAATATCATACAATGAATTTTTTTACTAAATATTGCTTTTAACAACTATTTGGATCAACATTGTAGAAATAGTTTTATAACAGCATTTAATCGAAAAACATTGTCATCAAATACATAATATAACATTTCATTTTGACGTAAGTTGTTATTGTTTAACTTTTTTTGCAACACTTTGCCAAAACCATTGCAAATTCAATTTTGTGAAATGTTGTTTTTCTTGTACAATTGTTTTAGATAACTACCGAACAACTTTCAACTAAATTACCTATGATTGACGGCTGGATTGAGTTCAAATGATACAATATGAAGTATTTATGCTTTTAGACAATATTAGAGAATCTAAACGATTGAATTTCAAAATTTTCAAGTGTAAATAGAACTTTAAGTTCACAATGGTCATTTTATATAACTTACCAATCATTTTTTGACTAAATTACTAAAAATTAATGATTAAATTAAGCCCATCAAACATAGTATTATATGTCTAAGCTCTCAAACAATAGTGTGAGTCTATGGTCGGCATAAATAAGACTTTCAATTCAAACTGTACATATTAGCTAATGTTGGATGGGAACATTAAATATATGATATTGTGTCATATGGACAAAAATTTGTTGTTGATTTTAGGTAATTTCAAAGAAAAATATTTGGTTCGTTCAAAACTGTATTTTGTGTTATCTTTTTAAAAAATATTGGTGTGGATACTGTATTTAAAATCATAAGATTTGAGATCGATTTGCTAGCATTAATTTAAATGTGCAAGGTAAATTCAATATATAAAATAATTTAAATATTTCATATTTATCACATTCAACGCAAAACGAATAAACCTATTTGCATTATTTTTATTTATTTGTATGTAAAGAAGTAACATCGTTAACAAATTTATGTTAAACTTTTAGTGTATTTTCTTGTGTTTAATAATAACTTATTATAAATATCATCAGTTTATACTCCTTTTTTCATATTTATGATGAATAATTTTTATTCTTACTAGACAATAGACTACTCATAAATTATTAATTTTTCTTTTTGTATTTACATATAATTATTAGCTAAATAATTAAGGTAATATATTGTTATCCGGCATTTTGATGCGGCCATATCCGAATCGATTGGACATGTTAGACTCTACTGCAATCAATGCCAGTAAGCAAAGAGTGATGATTGTGGGGTCCAAAAATCAAGTGCAGATGATAATATGAAGCCGTGATCGAACTGAATTGAGAGATATGCTATGCATAATGTTAAAATAATGGAATATAGTTTAATATAGAAAAAGGATCGGCTATAATCACTCTTAATCATAGAGATTGGCTATAATTCCTCTCAATCATAGGGATCGGCCTATTTCAGCCAAATAAGTACAACTCAATGGAAAACAATCCACCTCTCAAGATCCATAAGTCCAATACATATGAATCTTCGAGAACAAGATATGTGGACCCTACGAAGCCTACCATTGGGATCGCACCTCAAAAGGACCCAACAAGAGGGATCGGCCTTCTTCCATCCATAGGGATCGGCCAGAATCAGGATGCATAACACGTTGCAATAACTCAACTTTTACTAATCTAATTGGCATGAAACTTGGAGGCTAGGCATATTACAGTAAGGAGAAGCTCCCATAGGGATCGCACCCGCAAATTCCTCCAAAATAGGGATCCACACTAATCCTTATTTCTTGGGATTTGGGCCATGCGATACCTCTTGTTGGCCTATATGGTTTTGGAGATTCTTCTGCCGAATTTTCAAAGAGATATTTCGCATCAACCTCTATTCGGGACCTTTACTTTTAATGTTGTTTTGTACTCTATTGTAACTAAGGATTTTCATCTGATCCCTATTATACTCCGTTTACAAAGTGATTAATAGACCTATCTCTTCAAAGTGGACGTAGGCGAACAACGGCAAACCACTGTAAATTGTTGTGTTCTTGTTATTGCTTTGATTTTCTATTATTTATTTGCTTGTTTCATCTGCTTACATTTAATATTCTTCATTTATTCCTCTATAAAATCTCTATTATGTGTTTGTGCCAATTTCCGGTATAAACATTTTGGTGCTTTCATGGAGAGAGGAATTCTCTGCTCTATTAGGGTTCCTTTGCTACTACTGGATTGCATAAATCCCCTAAAGAGATCCATAATTATCTTCAAGAAGCTTTTTCATTCTATTTAGATTTGAAAAAGTCTAAGGAAATTATCAACAATGGTTAGAAACACCAGATCTACCTCTCAAAACGCAGAAGGAAACAAGAACGCTAGCATCCAGCAAGGAGGCCAAAGTAATCAACCAGTAGATATTAATGCTACCAATTTAGTTGAAGTCCAGAATCTGGCTGATTCCATCACAAGGGCTAACTTCTAGAATCTGATGAGAGAGCTCATGGATAGCCTTCGATAGTTGAACTGGCAAATTCAGGCCAATGTCAATTTAATGAATCAACTCAAGGAGCAACAACACAAAAAAACTAGGAGAGAGCTAACACCTTATTCTGCATCGGAGAGCTCTACTTCATCAGATGATTGTCATAGATGCAGACATCGAAGAACTGATGGATATCACGCAGAAGCTTTTGGACATCAACATGCAAACATATCTGGGTTGCAAGGACCGATAGGGCCTAATCCCTCTAGAGGGATGCCAATCCCTCCTCCAGAGGAGGAAGCTTATCTTCTTATGTTGGAGCATAAACTGGAGTAGCCACGGTTGATTTGGATGCTGGAGTTCAGGTGGATGCAGACCATTTACCTCCTCAGAATGATGATGAAGTGAATGCACATGATATTCACCAAGAGGATGTTGAACCAAGAAGGCATGGAACAGCATGTACACATCGACCGAACCATTCACGTGAGGTGGAGCACGATAACCACTTGGCTCCAACTATCCAAATGCCAGATTTGTCAGCTATGGTTAGACAGCTAGTAAGGAAGAGTCAAGGCTTGACCAATGACGATTGGGGGATCTCTAGAATCCATACCCCGTTCACCGATAATATCCTACATGCGGAGTATCCAAGGAGGTTCAACATGCCGTTGTTGCTTGCCTATGAGGGAAAAAACGAACTAGGCAGCATATTGTGAGATATAAATGGCTGATGGATTCTGAATGAGCTGATAATGCCATAAAATGCAGATGTTTTCCTATTACTCTCTCTGGCATAGCAATGACATGGTTTATGAGATTACCCCCACAGTCAATCTTCAGATTTGATGATTTGGAAACAAAATTTGTGGAGCAGTTCCGTTTGCATAAAACTCGCCCCAAAGATGCAATGTCCCTATTAAGCGTGATCCAAGCTCTGGGAGAATCACTAAAAGACTATTTGAAGAGATTTCATATAGCCTTCACAGAAGTCAATAATCTGAACGATCATTCAATATTGATGGCGGTAACAAAAGGGATTGACCCAAAATCTGACTTTGGCGATTGGTTAGCTAGCAAGCCACCCGTAATGTTTGAGCATTTCTACGCAATAACATCTCCGTATTTGAGGAAGGAGGAAGGTAGATGCTTTAAGAAGAAGAATGTTGTGGGATCAAGTGTAAGGGAGTGCAAAGTAATATTACAGTGAAACAATATGTGGAGAGTTTCGGAAAAGTTCAAGTAAATGTCCAAAATAAACCAAATCAGCAAAAGAAAGGCGGTGGAAGGAACCGTGAGCTAAAGAGGGATTCTGGAAGAGGAAAGTCAAGGATTCTAATGTATGATAACTACACACCACTGAATACATCCCTAGAGAATGTTTACTTGTCTTATGCAACACAATGCAGTATAGGAAGCCACCTCGAAAGGAATCTACGGCGAAGCAAAAGTAGACTAGAAAATATTGCCAGTTCCATGAATGCTATGGTCACAATACAAAAGAGTGTAGGCATCTCCAAGATGTTATCAAGAAACTAAATCGGGAAAGAAAGTACCAGTAATTTGTTAAAGCCCCGTAGGATGGCGGGCAAGGTACATGCGATTCCAACCGAGGATAAGCACCTCACAAGGCTTAGGAACCTGCACGGACTAATGGAAGATTAGTTATCAATATAACAGTAGGAGGACCAAATCCAGCTGATAAAAGCTGGCACGAGATGGAGTGCTATGCTAGCACAATCAAGCATATGAATTTTGAGTGTTGTTTAAGTACAGAAGATGGGGCTTTGGCAAAACAGCACCATACAATGGCAAATGACATTTTATTCGGAAACAGAGATGCAGATAAGGTGGAGGCACCAGCGATCGACCTGATGGTCTTTTCGGCCATGATCGGCCCGACCTTAATAAGGAGGATCATGGTTGACTGTGGTAGTTCCATGAATATAATTTTCAAAAAGGCTTATGATTAGATGAGGATGAAAGCCAAGGACTTGAAACCATCTAAAGCTCGCATTCATGGCTTTAACAATGTTACGACCAAAGTTGTAGGTTATGTTGAATTGCCCATAGATTTGGGAGAAGGTGACCGCAAGAGAGTGCGGATGTTGCCATTTGTTGTCTTGGATGTTGATTCTCCATATAATGTTTTTTTAGGCCGACCTGCCCTAGCTGAATTCTGGGCAGCTCTCACCCCGTGGTGTTTGACTTTGAAGTTCCAAACTGATAATGGTGTTGAAGTTGTGCATGGTAATCAGGAGACTGGACATGCCTACGCCAACTATATGGCTTAATTGAGGGATGCTCAATGGAATGTGAAAGGTAAGAGTGTGGATAAGTCTCTCCGCTTCCAAGCTGCCGAAGATTGACAACCAGCGCCTAGACCTGGCTCGGGCGCCATAGTAGGTTCTATAAAATCATAGATCCAAGGGATGATGAGGAAGAGCCCAAGGAGACCAAGGTTGCACCGGCTTAGCTGACAATTGACAACATGGTCACCCATGACGACCCGTCATGGGTCCTGAAGATCAGATCACAGCTCAGCCTCCCAATGACGAAAGAACTTGCTGGTTTTCTCCAAGCAAATCTTGATGTGTTCGCTTAGATTAATTCGGATATGTGTGGGATCATGCCTGCCATTGTGAGCCATGCATTAAACATTGATCCAAGGCATGTCTCGATGAAACAGAAAAGGCGTGGCATGGATCCGGAGAGATCTGCCGCTCTTAAAGAGGAGGTGGATAGCTTAAAAGCAATGGGTTTAGTCGCGACGCCCTCTACCTTAAATGGGTATCTAATTCTATACTTGTGAGAAAGGCGAATGGAAACTGGCGGACATGTGTTGACTATTCGGATTTAAACAAAGCATGCTTGAAAGGCAGTTTTCCCCTTTCGAGGATTTACCAGCTGGTGGACTCAACCGTAGGATATGAGTTGCTATCTTTCATGGATGAGTACTATGGATATAATCAAATCCCAATGCACATCCATGACTAAGAGCACACCGGTTTTATTATCGACGTTGGATTGTACTGCTATGTGGTAATGCCATTTGGATTGAAGAATGCTGGAGCAACTTATCAATGCCTAGTCAACCGAATGTCTAAAGATCAAATTTGAAAGGCGATGGACGTATACGTGGATGATATGCTCATGATGTCATGACGATCAAGCGACTACATTGGAGACTTAGCAGAGATGTTTGACATCCTCCGATATTATAAAATGAAGATCAATCCTTTGAAATGTTCTTTTGGCGTTGCATCAGGATAGTTCTTTAGTTTCATCGTCAATGGTCACGGAATCGAAGCCAAATCCCAAGAAGATTTGAGCACTTTGAAACATCCAAGTGCCAAAGACCATCAAACAAGTACAGAGACAAAATGGGAAGGTTCCCACCCTAAGTCGATTTATTTCCTGAGCTACCGATAAATGCATTCCTTTCTTTGACTTAACTAGAAGAAGGAAAAGGAATTTTGAATGGACGCAGGATTGTGAAGACACATTCCGAGCTTTGGTAAACCACTTAGAGATGCCTCCCATCTTGTCAAAGTTGGTGGATCACGAAGACTTGTGTATCTACTTGGTCATATCAGTACATGCTATAAGTGCTGCACTGCTTTGCGAGGAGAATCGAATCTTGAGACCAGTCTATTATGTAAGCAAGAGATTAATAGGAGCTGAAAAGAACTATCTGAAGATAGAGAAAATGGTATGTTGCTTGTTGATTGCTTCACGAAAGCTCCACCCTATTTTCAGGCTCATCCTATCAACGTTTACATCGATCAGCCGTTACGACAGGTCCTACAGCGACTTGAGACGTCTGGAAGGTTACTCAAGTGGAACATTGAGCTAAGCTAATTTTACATTAACTATCTCTTGAAGTTCCATACAGGGACTTGCACTGGTGGACTTTATAGCAGAATTAACTGCGCTGGATGATCTCCCAGAGAATGGTGGAGCCTTTACCATTCAGTGGAAAATGTATACTGTTATCCGAGATTTTAACCCTATAGAATTCAATGGAAGTTAGAGCATCTGCAACAAGTCAAAACAACTCAAGAATCAACCAGAAGGATCAGAAGAAGGAACCAAGAAAAAAACAAGAGGAAAAAGCAAAATATAACATGAGGGGATGGATTGCTAGCGATCCATCACCCATGGATCACTAGCGATCCATAAATATTGCTTATGGATCATCCATTCTTATTGAAACATGAAGATCTTTTCCCCAGACGCCTGCTAAGTTTTATGGTATTCCAAGCAAGCTAGATCTAGAAGTGGGTACTCATCTGATTCCAGTAATAGTTCAATGCAACTTTTGCATGAATCATCATCAAAACGAGGCATCTAGTCATGAAATTACATGGAGAGCGTCTACATAAGGCAAGGAACACAATCCAATTGAAACGAGCTAAAAATGCTATAACTTCATGGATCGCCAGTGATCCATCATATAGGGTTGGTTCATTGTGAAACTTTTAGAGCATCTTCATACCATCAAATGTAGGCTTCTGACAAAGCGGCTTAGCCCAATAGCTCTCCAGTCCCTATAAATATTCACCCATCTGCAACATAAGAAGGATCTTTTGGACTGGTTGCTGAAACTTTACAGAAACTATTCTTCACTCTTCTCCTCCTACACAATAGTCATCTAAAGGCTTCATTATGACTCTCCAGTGAACTCTAACACTGGTGACTTGATCTAACTTACAAGATCCCATCAAATTGTAATCAGATTGAACTTGTAATTGCAGTCAGTCCAAAACAAAAGTATAAAGTGGATGTAGGCTTCGTGAACATCCGAACCATTATAAAAATCTCTTATCTCTTTACTTTATCTGCAAGTTATTATTCCTTGTTTCTATTTTATTTGCCTTGATAAATAGAGCTGGTGCTTTCACACTTAATCCAGGATGTTGATCCAATTTTTGGGTTATCATTTTGATGCTTTCATTGAGAGTTGAACTCAGGCTTAGATCTAGCTATCTACTTTGGATTGGATAGGTTCAGAAGTTAGATCCTCAATCTTTGCTTAAAAGATCTACTATTGAGAATCATTGGCACCAGGAAGGAGGAGAACTACTTTTGGAAGATCCATGGGAGCTGTGATTGCTGGAGAAGAGATCAATCCTTAGCAAATTGAAGCCAATGGTGCCAACATAGGAGATCGGGCGTCGTGATCCTCTATTCAACATTAAGTTGTCAAGTGTTTGAGATAAACAGCCCGTGAACTGGGGGGAACACACACCAATACTCAAAAACAAAAACCAAGTACTTTACAGTTCTATTACTCCAAACAAAGAATTTTTGTGGTAATTACAGGACTAGATAAAATAGCAGTAAATAAAATTAGCATAAGTGCATGAAACTTAGATAAGTAGATAAATAAGGTTACAATCAGAATGTCAACATTGTATTACTTATAGCATTTTCTATACTAAGTCAAAATGTGGGGGGCGTATCCACACAATATCGGCCAACAAAAAAAGAAAATACAGATGCTACAACAATAAAAGCAATAAGTGCAGACTATGCACTTGTACAAAACATGTATCAAACAAATCAGAATGTCCCAAAATCTAGCTCCACTGTTACCCGAGCCTGTCAATCTTTCTTTCCACCGTTCCCCTTCCCACCTTTGGTCGAAAGTTTCTTCTTCTTCTCAAAAATCTTGCCATGAGTTGTGTCGCTGCCCGAAATATCAACTATCTCCTTCGTGCCAGCATCTCCTCCCTGTTCTTCGACCTTCTTGAAAGACTCCTCCTTGGTCCTGCGCTTCTGGGACTTACAAGAGCTCCTTGAAGATTTTCTTTCCTCGAACTTTTCATTCTTAGTGGCCACCATCTGCTCTTTAGTTTTATTTAGCTGGCCAGTTTGGTCTTCCTACTCCCAAGCTTCAGCTACTTTGAAATCTCTCTCCAAAGATACGGAAGGGTCATCCAGACCATGCCATGCAGCAATCTTCTTAGATTCCGGCCCTGGTTGTGAGCGAGACACAGGTGCAGCAATCGAAGCGGCTACGAAAACAAGCGTTGAGGTAGTTGAAATAGCAGCAAGCCCAGGGACCAAAGAGATTGGTAGGTCGGTAGGTAAAGAAGACAAATCTATAAGATCAAGAATGAAAGCATTTAGTTCGTCTTATTCTTACGGTGTGAGCTGAAAGTTCTCAAACTAGAGGGAAACAAGAAGGTTACCTGCATCAGAAGAATGGCCGAGAATTTCACCTCATACTCCATACCTTCTCCTTCTTTGGATGGCTGTACGATCATTGGAGAAGTTATGGGACTACCCGAGGCTTCCAAGACATCTACTGGAAGGGCAGACAACAAGGTAGTACCGGCTGAGCTCGCTAACTGATCGTGAGGCTGTTTTGATAATTCGCCAGGCTCGAAAATGAAAGGCTCTGGTAGTGCTTTAGCAGTTGCAATCACAGCAGCATCGGTGGCCTCCTGTTCCCTCTCAATTTGAATGATCTCCCGACCCTCTATCAAAGCCTTTTTCGACTCTTCGTTGAGATAGGCATCCTCCAACTCTTGCTCGGTATATACATCCCTATTCTATCAGAAATGGGCCAGAACTTCCTCCCAAACCACAGTAAGAGTACGTGGGAATTTGGGGCCCAGATAGCTGAGGCTCCCCTGATACAGCAAGGAGTTAACATAGAAATTCAAGATGGTGTCATCCATCTTCTTCATTTTCCTTTCGAAAGCATTCTGCAACTCCAAGTAGTTCGCTGTCATGGCGGCTTTCTCAACCTTAACCTAGGTCTTCTCAGTGTTAAGCTGTGCTACTCTTTCCTGGAACGAAGCAATCATTTGAGTCTAATCAGAAACGGTCTTGTCATGGGACTACGTAATCAGCAATTGCCTTTTTATAGGCTTCGACAACTTTGTTATGACCGGTGATGGTTTTCTTCTGGGCTTCGATGATCTCATCACGGGCTTCAAGCTCCTCTTTCAGCTAAACCTCATCCGCATGGACCTTCTTTATTTCATCTCGGAACATAATTTCTATTTTTGTGTGGGCCTCTTTTAATTCCTTCAACAAACTGTCGTTGCTCTTACTATCTCGGAAGGCAGTGCCCCTCTCATTTGTCAACTGCTCGATACTAGCATCACGTTCCGTTAACGTCCTCTCATAATCGTCCTTCTTCGACTCGAAGGAGAGGATCTCTTGGTAATTGTTATGGTTGGTGTCTGCCAGTTGCTTGCATAACTTCTCCCATCCTTTAGCTTGATCCAAATCACTTTAAATCGCCTGAAGATGGGGCATATAAGAGTCTTTACATATTGGGCACAGGTCGCGATCAAATTTATCTCTCTTTAGAAGCCATCTGGGGAGCACAGCTTCGAGTTTAGGGGGACCGGATGGGAGAATATAAGCCGGCCTCTTGTAGGAACGTGAAGAACCAGAAGTAGGCACTATGTGAGTTGATGGGGCTTAGGATGAAGGTGAAACTTGAATAGTGGATGCCGGAACTTCAATTCTGATAAAGACTGGAGCCGGGGCAAATGCTTAGTGCTCGAAGGGATGAGAACCGCGATCTACCTTCGACTTCTTGGGCGGCTCTTCTTGGTAATCGGTAGTTTTTCTCTTCTCATAATCACTCTTGTAAACCATACCCCGCTCTCTATCGTCCCGACGACGTACTTCAGCTTCCAAATCTTTCCTTCTCCTCTACTCTTCCTTGGTTTCACGGGCTGATGGCGGCTTGAAGTCTGTCTTGACCAGCATTATGAATCAGTAAATTATTCAAGGTCCTCATAAAGTCCACGTTCTCTTATAGTACCCGATATAAAATAAATAAATAAAATAATTAAAAAAAAAGCTTTAGCGATAGAAAATGAACCTAAATAATGCATGTGTAAGTGAACATGACCCTAGTGAAATGTGTAACATGTTATAGGCGGACTAAAAGGACTTCACAAACCGGATCGAGAAATCACCACAGTAGAAATCGGGCTGACTCTAGACTCATATGACTGGGGCAAGGAGGCAATCCCTTGAACTCGAAATCTTTTCCCGTGAGTGCATCGATATCTAAATAAACGTTGCTCAAATCCCCAAAGTCATAACCGGATTCCTTAAGCAGAGAATCATCAAGTTGATTGGTCGTTGGGAGGGCATCTTTAACATGAATCTCTTGGGGAGGCGAATCCGAGAGGACATGACTCATTCCTAGAGTTTCATCACACGATTCAAAGTTTCCATCACCGAAAATTGCATCAAATTCATCATCACTGGAGGAGGAATCATAACTACTGCTGCTCCCAACTTTACCCTCCTTCTTTTTCATTATCACCGCAGCCTTGCCCTCACACTGCTTGAATTCTTCTTTCTCCTCCTCCAAAATCAGGGCATCTTGGGCGGGCAGCTAGCTTTAGTTGTAACACCACTTCCTTCGTGAATTTCTTCAATCGACCCGCTAGACGGTACTTCTTCTTCTGGGAGATCGCTCCCTTCAGAGCTGTGTGATGAAGAAGTGGAACGTGTTCAAATTCTAGAATGGGAAGGAGATAGAACTCCAATGGCCATGGTAGATCTCCCTGAATGCAACAGCCCATACCGAAGCAAATTCTCGTCCGTTAGCAAAAACTTGACCGGTCGCTCTTTGGCGTCTATGGCCTTCAAAATATGAAAAATTGAATCGAGTGATGGATCTTTGTTCGGCCTTAGAATAACTGCAAGAATCATTCAATCTGTCAAAAATCCCATAGCAACGTATTAAATCTTAATAAGTAAAAGAGAGGACTTACCCCACGTCGTCCAAAGGTGATTAAATCCCTTAGGACACCTGAAGAAGAAATACCTGGTCTTAAATTAGGACAGGTTGCTTAGAAGCTGCAGCACGATCTTGCGGTTTCTTTGGGCCTTGATGACCATGAGGGGCGGACATTCAACTCTTTTCTTGAACGAGAGAAAATATCTCAACTCATCGAAACTCGGGGCGCAATTAAATGTGCGCATAAACAAGGCATGAAGGAAAGTCAAGATCGCATACCCATTAGGATGAATCTGAAATGGAGCAATTCCTAAGTTTAGAAGAGTTTCTCTCAAGAAGTGGTTGAAAGGGGCCACGGCTCCATTTAAGCACATATACCGGTGGCAAGGGGTGTACCCCGAAGGCGGCATATATGCAAACTCATTCTTCGATGGAACGCGCACGTCATTGTCTAGAATGCCATGTTGTAAAAAAATGTTATGCAGAACTTTAGCAGAGATTACGGAGGAAGCTCTCTCCAGAGGATTGAGTAGAACTCTAAAATTTGGAGGAGTCCGGTCAACAACAGTGTAACGACCCGTATTTTTACGGATCGAAAAGTTCGTTAAAATCTGTAGTTTTCAGCATTTTTAAGTCGTTTCAGATTTTGGCAGATTCTGTTAAGTCCTAAGTCGGTTTGGACGAGTTAAGTAATAAGTCTGGGTCGAGTGGCCGACTTAAGGAGTTAACCGAGTTAAGGAAGTGTAGCTGACGACTTTGTGGACTGGTTAAGTGTTAGATCGGTTGAGACGACTTTTAGAAGTTGGCGAGTTAGCAATCTAAGGGGGGTAGGTCGGGTAGACGACTTAAGGAATGGCCGACCTAGTGGAGTTAACGACCTAGGGGATAAGCGGTGAGCAGCTTTGGTTAGTTAAGTCGTTCAGACGACTTAAGTGTTAGGTCGTAGATCGCGTGCATTCTTAAGTCGTAGGTCGAAGACCCAGTTAGTTCGTAGCCTAGTTGAGTCGTGGCCGTGTTAAGGAGATAGCGTTAAGTCGTAGTTGTTATATCGTTAAGGCGTAACTCGGTTGAGCTGTTAAGTCAGAGGCTCTGCTAAGTCGGTAGGTCGTAGAGGCTTTAGGTCGGTAGGGGTTTAGGTCGTAAGTCGGGGACGACCTAATTCCGAGTTACGACTTAGGGATATTTCAGCTATAAATAGAAAGGGTTTTGCTCACTTTTTGGGATCCGGATTTCGAAGCGACGAAGTGCTGCCATTTTGAGAGCTCGACTTCTACACTTCTTCACTTCTTTTCTCCACTCTAATCTAGTGATTCCTTTCATCATCAAATCGAAGATCGAAGAGCTTAGATTGAAGATCTACACTCTTCGAAGAGAGATTTCATCGTTTGAAGCGGATTTGTGATAGATCGAGTTAGATCCTTCGCTGTCCAGATCTGAAGCGTGTTGATTTGAGGTTGTTTCGGTGATTTGGTGAGTGGTGATTATCTCTCACACGGATCCAAAGGAGTATATCAGATTGTTGGCTCGATTTGGTGTTAAAATAGTGATTTCCATGCATTTTCTTCATCCTAAGTGTAGATCCATGTAGATCCATTGTTCATGATGATTTGACAACCATTTTACTACATGATAACCTATGCAAGTTCATTCATCAAGATTATAGAGATATTGTTCATGTTTTCATGCTTGTTAGACTTTCAACTCTTTAATTACGAAATTGCCATTATTGTGATAATTGTCTACTTAGATCATATTTGAATGCTTGATTGTTTGGATTAATGTTTGACTTGGTTGATTGCTATGAATTAGATGATTGATGATTTGATTTAGACCGAAGGTGATTCAAAGGCTAAGGGAAAGGCTCTTGAATTGGGAAAGCTGCTCGTGGCATATGTAGCGGGATGATGAAGCTCTTATGCATAGATTTGATGATGTGATGTTGGAATGAGGCTTTGCGAGGATGTGATGAAGCGAAGCATCATGTGATGAAGACTTGGTTTAATCCAGACGGGATCATTCCAAGCATGTTGATAACTCGGTGAAATGGTTCGAGTTGAGGATAATGGATGGATATGAGAATGGTCGTCAAGGAGGATGACTAGGAGGCTTGGGTCTCATCGTTGTTGAAGGTTCTAGCATGCTCTAAGCAAGAGTACGTTTGGGCAGATTCGATAGTCCCAATGACCAACTGTTGATGGTCGAGTACTCTGGGCAGATTCGATAGTCCTAGGCATGGGTCACGATGACGTGCAGGAGTTATGTCTAGAACCGGGGTTACCATTAGCCCTTGACGGACGGCTGAAAGAATGTGTCGGTCATTCAATTAACGGTGAAACCAAAGCAATGATAACAGTGATAGCCAGAGTCATGGATGTTTGGTTGTATCGTCATTCGGTCTCAAGAGCGGTATTTTCTGGGTGCTTATCTGATCTTGGTTTAGGCCTTGGGGGTTTGTACTTGGAAAACATCGCCCTTGACTCGAGTGATAATTGCTTTACTTTAAATTGTATGCTCTGCTATGTTTGCTTCTGCTTAGTGTGTGTCTGGGGGCTATCACTGTAGAAAGAGGTTGGAGTGGGAGGGTTGTATTCCTTTTCCTTTATGCTCTTTTGGTATGTTGTTAGTTAATTTACTGCTCACTAAGACTGTTGTCTGACTCAAGGCTTTATGTTTTAATTCTTATTGCCTTGGGCTGTTCGTCCATTTTGGGATGGGCAGACTAGGTAGCAGGTGACAGGTGTTGTTCTAGCTTTTCACGTTGCTGATATCGAAGACGAGCTGGAGTATTGCATATTGTTTCCTTCTTACTATATGTACTGGATGTTCCGCTGCTTTGTATTCTCTGAGTGATATGTAGTGAGGCTTTTTGTATTGACTTTTCAGATGTTGTATTAAACTATTATGAGGTTTTATATGATGAGATTCTATTATGTGAAGCTTCACTATATATATATATGTTCTATTGTATTTTGTCCATGCGCTGTGAGTAATACGATAGATTCTGTTGTTTTAATTTACCCTGGCAATCGTCCATGGTCGTCTGGCACACTTTACAGTGCACTATCTCTAGATTCAGTGCAGGGGTCATGGGCGGTTGTCACATTTGGTATCAGAGCATTGGTTAATCGATTTTACCCAACGCTCGCTGACATAACTACGTATGAGAGACATAATTGTAATTTTGATGGATGACTACTATATATAATATAGTAGATTAGTAGAGTTTGAGTCCTTTATGCAGTTGTTTCTCTAAGATGTTCTGATCATTCCTTTTTATAGATATTAAGGATGAGTCGAAGAGGGAGACCAGCTGCTAGGGAAGGCCGTGCTGCTGAGGGGACTGCTGATTATGCAGCTATGTTCGAGGCTATGATGACTTCGATCATGAGAAGGATACCAGTTCCGGGGACAGCAGTTGATGTTGGAGTTCAAGTCCAAACTCCAAAGTCGGTGGATTTTGCTAAGCTGTGTAAGGACTACACTGCTCTTGGAGGAAAGGTTTTCTTGGGAACAGAATCAACCATTGAGGTCCAAAGATGGATAGATGCTTGTAGAAGGATTTTTGGTGATTTGGGAATTGAGGATGCAACTAAGAGGAAGTTGGCATCAAGGCAGCTTCAAGGGAGAGCCTCTGATTGGTGGAACTCTATTACCATCAATACTCCGGAGGAAGAGATTACTTGGGAGCAATTCCAAGCTAGATTTGAAGCTAAGTTCATTTCTACAGCT
Source organism: Allium fistulosum (assembly GCA_030737815.1). Lineage (NCBI taxonomy): Eukaryota > Viridiplantae > Streptophyta > Magnoliopsida > Asparagales > Amaryllidaceae > Allium > Allium fistulosum. Next base: position 73,607,637 of record CM060908.1, on the reverse strand, counting down.
CAGAAGTCTGTTCTGTTCAAGAAGTTTGTGGAGCTCAAGCAGGGTGGAAGACCAGTTCTTGAGTATGTTTTTGAGTTTGAAGCTTTGTCCAAGTATGCCCGGTCGTATATTGAATCTGCTTATTAGAAGAATGAGAAGTTTGTGACAGTCTTGGATAGTTATCTTGGGAGGCAGTTGGTGGATCATTTGGACGATTCATTTGAGAAGCTTGTGGAGAAAGCTCTCAGGCATGAGAGTCTGTTTCCTAAGGAAGGATCTGTTGTTGCTGTTACCAGGGGAGAGTCTAAATCACAGCAGGGTGGAAACCAGAAGAGGAAGCAGCAGCAGCAGAAGGGTAAGGATGGCCAGAAGAAGCCGAAAGGCGAGGTGACTTGCTACAATTGTCAGCAGAAGGGTCATTTCTCGAAGGATTGTAAGAATCCGAAGGCACCAATGAAGTGTCACAACTGTGACCAGCCGGGGCATTTCAGGAAGAATTGTCCAGAACCGAGGAGGGACAAGCAGATTGTGCAAGCTTATGCTTTGGGAGCTGTTCCGTCGTCTTCAAAAGATCCTACTGCTGAAGAGAAAGGAAAGAGTGTGGTGGTTCAAGGTACTGTTTTCCTACGTGGTGTTCCAGTTAGAGTTCTATTTGATACTGGAGCGTCGCATTCATTCGTTTGTCATGAACTTATAGACCGGTTGGGTTTAGAACCGGATATCGTTGATAGGCCATTGGTTGTGACTAATCCAGTTGGGGGTTCGTCTTGTTTGTGTATGTTATGCCGTGGTCTGATTGTATTGAGTCATGATTGCTCTTTTGTTTGTGATTGCTTTGTTCTGAACTTTGCGGGGTTCGGAATTATTTTGGGTATGGACTGGCTTAGGAAGTATGCGGCAAAGGTTGATTGTGAGAGGTTGGAGGTGACAGTCGAGAATGTGGAAGGGCGAAGGATTGTGATACGATGTAAGCATGAAGAAGGCGTCTTCATGAGCTTCATGTATTCGCTGGTTGTTCCATGGGATGGACTGTCATTAGTGCCAATCGCTAATGGATTCGAGGATGTCTTTGACGAAGTCAAAGGATTGCCGCCGCATAAAGAGATCGAGTTTCGTATAGATCTAGTTGAAGGAGCCAGACCTGTTGTGATGCCTCTTAGGCGGATGGCGCCTCGGGAACAACAAGAGTTGAGGGTGCAAGTTGATGATCTTTTACAGAAAAGATTCATTCGGTGTAGTGTGTCCGAATGGGGTGCACCAGTTGTGTTTGTTACCAAAGCGGATGGATCACTGAGGTTGTGTGTAGATTACCGTGAGCTGAATAAGGTGACTAAGAAGAACAAGTATCCATTGCCGAGAATAGATGACTTGTTTGATCAGCTTCACGAAGCTAAGGTGTTTTCTCAGATGGATTTGGCAACGGGATTTCACCAGTTGAGAGTTGCTAAGGATAGTGTGCCAAAGACTGCTTTTAGGACACCATCCGGTTTCTTTGAGTGGCCGGTAATGCCGTTTGGATTGACTAACGCGCCAGCATATTTTGTGGATCTTATGAATAGGGTGTTCAGAGATCAGTTGAACAAGTTCGTACTTGTGTTCGTGGATGATATTTTGATTTATTCCAGAACTGAAGAAGAGCACAAGACACACTTGCGTATTGTTTTGGAAATCTTGCGGAAACATCAGCTGAAGGCTAAGTTTTCGAAGTGTCACTTCTGGAAGAGTGAAGTGAGGTTCTTAGGCAATGTTATTTCTGGAAATGGAATAGCGGTTGATCCCGCTAAGGTGGCAGCAATCCAGGATTGGGTTAGACCTAAGAATGCATCTGATGTGAGAAGTTTTCTTGGATTAGCAGGATATTATCGACGATTTATCAAAGACTTCTCCAAGGTGGCTGCACCGTTAACAGGATTGACAAAGAAGAACCTAGTGTTCAGATGGGATGATAAGTGTGAGCAAGCTTTCAGAATCCTGAAAGAACGATTGACGAGTGCTCCTGTTTTGACTATTCCTAGTGGGAATGAAGAGATGGTGGTTTATACCGATGCATGTGGTACTAGACTTGGAGCAGTGCTGATGCAGAGGGATAAAGTTGTTGCGTATGCAAGTCGACAACTGAAGCCGCATGAAAGGAATTACCCGACTCATGATCTGGAGTTAGCGGCGATTGTTTTTGCTCTGAAGATGTGGAGACTTTATCTGTTGGGAGTTCGATTCGAGTTGTTTACAGATCATAAGTCGTTAAAGTATCTTTTCTCCCAAAAGGATTTGAATCTTCGGCAGCAACGTTGGTTAGAGTTTTTGGCATCATATGATTTTGGTATAGCTTATACTCCAGGAAAAGGTAACGCAGTGGCTGATGCGTTAAGTCAAAGACATGCAGGACTGGGAGCCATGTTTTCTGAATGGAAGAATCTCGAGTATTTAGCTGGATTTGACTTCAGGCCTAGATGTGAATTGGAACCTGATATGTTGGCAAACTTATCGATAAGGCCGACTCTAGTGGAAAGGATTGGTGAGAGTCAAAAGCGAGATGATAAGATTGTCAAGATTATCCGTGATTTGGAATCTGGATGGGAACCAGAAAAGGATAAAGGATTCAAGGTCGATCGAGAGGGTTGGCTTCGAAGGCAAGGACGACTAGTTGTTCCCGATATAGATGAATTAAGAAATGAAGTTCTAAAGGAAAGTCATCACTCGAAGTTGACAATTCATCCAGGTGGAAATAAGATGTATCGGAATATGAAGAGAACCTACTACTGGGAAGGTATGAAGAAGGATGTTGGAAATTTTATTTCCAAATGCATGAACTGCCAGTTGGTGAAAGCCGAACAGAAGAAGCCAAGTGGATTGCTTCAGCCATTAGAAGTTCCTACTTGGAAGTGGGAACAAGTGTCGATGGATTTTATCGATGGATTACCTAGAACCAGAATGGGAAATGAAGGGATTTGGGTCATCGTAAATCGTTTGACTAAGAGTGCAAGATTCATTCCTGTTCGATCGACTAGGACTACATCAAAGTTGGCTGAGTTGTATGTTAAGTGGATAGTTCGATTCCATGGTATTCCGAAGAGTATAGTGAGCGATCGAGATCCATTGTTCACTAGTGGATTTTGGAAGAGCTTCCAGGAAGTTTTGGGAAACGAGTTGCGCTTGAGTATAGCTTATCACCCTCAAACAGATGGTCAGACCGAGAGAGTCAACCGAGTTTTGGAAGATCTCCTCAGAGCTTGTGTTTTGGATTTCGGAGGATCATGGGAAGATCACCTTCATTTGGTGGAGTTTTCATACAACAACAGTTACCAGTCAAGCATTGGTATGGCACCGTATGAGGCATTGTATGGAAGACCGTGTAACTCACCGACGTGTTGGATAAAAACTGGAGAAAAGCTGATGCTTGGGCCAGAGATGATTCGACAGACTTCAGATTGTATAGAGATCATTCGGCAATGAATGAAGGCAGCCCAAGATCGTCAGAAAAGTTATGCTGATAAGCGTCGTAAGGATTTGGAATTCGACGTAGGTGATATGGTTTTTGTGAAGATTTCTCCACTGAAGAATGTTATTCGATTCGGGAAGAAAGGAAAGTTGACTCCAAGATTTGTTGGACCATTCCCGATCATCGAGCGAATTGGAAAGCTCGCCTATAGATTGGAGTTACCTGAGAAGATGTCGAGTGTGCACAATGTTTTTCATGTATCATATCTACAAAAGTATGTGCACGACTCGAATACAGTGGTTTCTGCTGATAGCTGTGAAGATTTCGAAGTTGATCCAGTCGATAGAAGACCTCGTAAGCCGCTTTGTGTTGTTGAAACCGACACGAAATAGCTTAGGAGGAAGGTAGTTAAGTTGCTCAAGATACAATGGAGTGATGATGATAACGACTGTACGTGGGAGGTGGAAGAGAGGATGAAGGCAGCTCATCCTGAACTCTTCAAGGTATGGCCCTAAGGTGTCGTGTCATCTCACGATATTATAACTTGTTCTAGTTTTAGAATTCTGTACGCTAAGCTAGGATTGGATGCATGGTTTGTTGATTGCTATGGATGATAGGTGTACAGAATATTCTTTGATTGCTTTGTTTGCTTGGAATTTCGGGGACGAAATTCCTAAGGGGGAGAGAATGTAACGACCCGCATTTTTACGGATCGAAAAGTTCGTTAAAATCTGTAATTTTCAGCATTTTTAAGTCGTTTCAGATTTTGGCAGATTCTGTTAAGTCCTAAGTCGGTTTGGACGAGTTAAGTAATAAGTCTAGGTCGAGTGGCCGACTTAAGGAGTTAACCGAGTTAAGGAAGTGTAGCTGACAACTTTGTGGACTGGTTAAGTGTTAGATCGGTTGAGACAACTTTTAGAAGTTGGCGAGTTAGCAATCTAAGGGGGGTAGGTCGGGTAGACGACTTAAGGAATGGCCGACCTAGTGGAGTTAACGACCTAGGGGATAAGCGGTGAGCAGCTTTGGTTAGTTAAGTCATTCAGACGACTTAAGGGTTAGGTCGTAGATCGCGTGCATTCTTAAGTCGTAGGTCGGAGACCCAGTTAGGTCGTAGCCTAGTTGAGTCGTGGCCGTGTTAAGGAGATAGCGTTAAGTCGTAGTTGTTATATCGTTAAGGCGTAACTCGGTTGAGCTGTTAAGTTAGAGGCTCTGCTAAGTCGGTAGGTCGTAGAGGCTTTAGGTCGGTAGGGGTTTAGGTCGTAAGTCGGGGACGACCTAATTCCGAGTTACGACTTAGGGATATTTCAGCTATAAATAGAAAGGGTTTTGCTCACTTTTTGGGATCCGGATTTCGAAGCGACGAAGTGCTGCCATTTTGAGAGCTTGACTTCTACACTTCTTCACTTCTTTTCTCCACTCTAATCTAGTGATTCCTTTCATCATCAAATCGAAGATCGAAGAGCTTAGATTGAAGATCTACACTCTTCGAAGAGAGATATCATCATTTGAAGCGGATTTGTGATAGATCGAGTTAGATCCTTCGCTGTCCAGATCTGAAGCGTGTTGATTTGAGGTTGTTTCGGTGATTTGGTGAGTGGTGATTATCTCTCACACGGATCCAAAGGAGTATATCGGATTGTTGGCTCGATTTGGTGTTAAAATAGTGATTTCCATGCATTTTCTTCATCCTAAGTGTAGATCCATGTAGATCCATTGTTCATGATGATTTGATAACCATTTTACTACATGATAACCTATGCAAGTTCATTCATCAAGATTATAGAGATATTGTTCATGTTTTCATGCTTGTTAGACTTTCAACTCTTTAATTACGAAATTGCCATTATTGTGATAATTGTCTACTTAGATCATATTTGAATGCTTGATTGTTTGGATTAATGTTTGACTTGGTTGATTGCTATGAATTTGATGATTGATGATTTGATTTAGACCGAAGATGATTCAAAGGCTAAGGGAAAGGCTCTTGAATTGGGAAAGCTGCTCGTGGCATATGTAGCGGGATGATGAAGCTCTTATGCATAGATTTGATGATGTGATGTTGGAATGAGGCTTTGCGAGGATGTAATGAAGCGAGGCATCATGTGATGAAGACTTGGTTTAATCCAGACGGGATCATTCCAAGCATGTTGATAACTCGGTGAAATGGTTCGAGTTGAGGATAATGGATGGATATGAGAATGGTCGTCAAGGAGGATGACTAGGAGGCTTGGGTCTCATCGTTGTTGAAGGTTCTAGCATGCTCTAAGCAAGAGTACGTTTGGGCAGATTCGATAGTCCCAACGACCAACTGTTGATGGTCGAGTACTCTGGGCAGATTCGATAGTCCTAGGCACGGGTCACGATGACGTGCGGGAGTTATGTCTAGAACCGGGGTTACCATTAGCCCTTGACGGACGGCTGAAAGAATGTGCCGGTCATTCAATTAACGGTGAAACCAAAGCAATGATAACAGTGATAGCCAGAGTCATGGATGTTTGGTTGTATCGTCATTCGGTCTCAAGAGCGGTATTTTCTGGGTGCTTATCTGATCTTGGTTTAGGCCTTGGGGGTTTGTACTTGGAAAACATCGCCCTTGACTCGAGTGATAATTGCTTTACTTTAAATTGTATGCTCTGCTATGTTTGCTTCTGCTTAGTGTGTGTCTGGGGGCTATCACTGTAGAAAGAGGTTGGAGTGGGAGGGTTGTATTCCTATTCCTTTTCCTTTATGCTCTTTTGGTATGTTGTTAGTTAATTTACTGCTCACTAAGACTGTTGTCTGACTCAAGGCTTTATGTTTTAATTCTTATTGCCTTGGGTTGTTCGTCCATTTTGGGAAGGGCAGACTAGGTAGCAGGTGACAGGTGCTGTTCTAGCTTTTCACGTTGCTGATATCGAAGACGAGCTGGAGTATTGCATATTGTTTCCTTCTTACTATATGTACTGGATGTTCCGCTGCTTTGTATTCTCTGAGTGATATGTAGTGAGGCTTGTTGTATTGACTTTTCAGATGTTGTATTCAACTATTATGAGGTTTTATATGATGAGATTCTATTCTGTGAAGCTTCACTATATATATATGTTCTATTGTATTTTGTCCATGCGCTGTGAGTAATACGATAGATTTTGTTGTTTTAATTTACCCTGGCAATCGTCCATGGTCGTCTGGCACACTTTACAGCGCACTATCTCTAGATTCAGTGCAGGGGTCATGGGCGATTGTCACAAACAGGACCAACCAGAACCAATTGACTATATTCAGCTCATGATACTGAAGAAGTATGCGCTACTGAAACTGTTTGTGAAGGCATAATTGATTTATGCTGACACATCGGGTTCCAAATGTTGGCTGGGGCAAGTGTAGTGTGTTATCTATGTGGTATGGGCTCAGTGTCCTGAACACTACAAATGCTCTATCCTGTGTTAATAGTTCACTCGCAGTGAAGAATGAAAAGAGCTTCTCGTATCACCCATTGAAGTTATTTCTCTTACACTTACCCGTTATCGACCATCGATTGATAATGGATCCGCTCTCCAAAGCGACACGAAAAGCTCTTCCCATTCTAGGTACACCGATTGTGCAATAACGAGACCAATATGAAGTGAGCAACTATAGATTGATGGGTCCCAATCAAGTAGAGAATTCTCAGTATAAGTTGATCTCTGCTCTCCGGAAGGTGATAACAGCATAAGCTGCACACAAGATGCTACCCTAAGCTATTATCATCTCCTATAAAAAACCAAAACCAATCTGCAAGACGTCATGTCAGATTAACATTGTAACTTGGTGTAAGTTAATTCTGATTATATGGACAAAGATAGCAAAACATGTCAAGCACCAGGGCAAAGCCCGGATTCCGTTCCATGAAAAATTCAAGACCTGATATACTATCTTCTTCCACAAAATCGCAATCAAATCGAATTTTCCATAACATCCACCACTAATACAACCTCATCGTCGAATTACTAAAAGAACGCCAAAATCTACATTACACACCTCTAGTTAAAAGTCAAAAGGTGAACACGGTTGAACTTAGGTTGTTGGTGACCTAAGCCAGGAAAGATCGGCGGTGATCCAAGTGGGTAAGGTGGGGGGTGATCCAAAATGACGAAGCAACAAAAACTAAGGGCTAGGTGAAGGCGACGGCGAAGTCCAGTACGGTCGATGGCAAGAAGCTCCAGTGGCGGAGATCAACGACGACAATGGAAAATGATAATTTAGAGTTTGAATGCTTTGGATCGAGTCGTAAGGTAGGAAGCCTGGTTCGCAAAAGAAAATAAGGTAGAGAAGGAAGGATCGGCTCGATTGGGAAGTTAAATAGAATATCGAATGAAAAACTGCTAGGTCTTTGGATCGCTAACGATCCCTCAAATAGCAACCAATCTCCTACAAATTTTCCAAGCATGATCCACGTGTTATTTGCAAGCGTTGTGAAAGTTGTGGGAATGAAATTGATTTATTGTTATGAGCTATGACGATTCCCATCAGAACTCAATAGATGGTTGAATAACCAAAGCCAAATTTGCATAATAGCCTCAACATGATAAATTAAATCTCATAAACCGGAACTCAAAAGCAGTAACTTCCAAAGCACACCTTGTTTCCAACGAAGGCATACTCTAGGGGCAAATTTATCCGGCATTTTAACCCAATATATTTCAATGGAAGTTAGAACATCTACATCAAGTCAAAATAACTCAAGAATCAACCGAAAGGATCAGAAGAAGGAACCAAGAAAGATACAAGAGGAAAAAGCAAAAAATAGCCATCACCTATGGATCGCTAGCGATCCATAAATATTGCTTGTGGATCATCCATTCTTCTTGCATCATGAAGCGTTATCTTTTCTAGGGACGTCTGCTAAATTTAATAGTATTCCAAGCAAGCTAGATCGAGAAGTGGGCACTTATCTGATTACAGTAATAGTTCAATGCAACATGTGTATGAATCATCATCAAAACAAGGCATCTAGTCATGAAATTACATGCAGAGCATCTACACAAGGCAAGGAACACGATCCAATTAAAACAAGCTAAAAATGCGCTAACTTCATGGATCGCTAGCGATCCAAGCCCTATGGATAGCTAGCAATTCATCCTATAGGGTCGGTTCACTATGAAACTTTTAGAGCATCTTCGTACTTTCAAATGTAGGCTTTTGACAAAGCGGCTTAGCCCAATAGCTCTCCAATCCCTATAAGTACTCACCCATCTGCAACATAAGGAGGATCATCTGGACTGGTTGTTGAAACTCTGCAGAAAATATTCTTCACTCTTCTCCTCCTACACAACAGCCATCTAAAGGGTTCACTGTGATTCTCTAGTGAACTCTAACACTGGTGATTTGATCTAACTTACAACATCTAATCCAATTGTAGTCGGATTCAACTTGTAATTGCAGTCAGTCCATAACAAAAGTATAAAGTGGACGTAGGCTTCGTTAACAGCCGAACCACTGTAAAAATATTTTGTCTCTTTACTTTCTATGTAAGTTATTATTCCTTGTTTCTATTTTATTTGCCTTGATTAACAAGGATGGTGCTTTCGCACTCAATCCAGGGTGTTGTTCCATTTTAGGGTTAACATATACAGATGGAGCCTTCAACGATCGCTGTTCTAGAGCCGGAGTTGTACTAGTAACTTTGGAAGATCGATCAATTTGCTACGCTTTGAAGCTTGACTTCCTTGCAAATGAATGACAAAGCTAAATATGAAGCTATGATTACTGGACTTAGAATTGCCAGAGAACTAGGAGTAAAATCTCTTGAAATATTTTGCGATTCCCAGTTGGTGATATACCCAGTCAAGGGAGATTACCAGGCTAAAGAACAATGAATCACTATGTACCTTATCCGAGTGCAAGAGCTATTGATTGACCTTGAGTATTATGACATTAGGCACATTCCCCATATCAATACAAAGAGGCCGACTCCTTGGTAAAGTTTCTTAGCACCGAGGATGCACAACAAATGGGCTAGTTCCAATTGAAGTACTAGACGCTCCGAGCATAAACCAGATGGAAATTGACTAGGTACTAGAGACGGACTTGAGAAGGAGTCGTGGATGATTTCGATTAAAGACTATTTGCTACATCGAGTCCTTCTCGAACGAATGAATAAAAGATGATAAATCCTTCGCAAAGCTTCATGATATATCATTTAGGAAGGAGTCATGTATAAAAAGGGTTTTTCTGTTCCCTTGCTCTCGTTTATCGCTCATAATGAATAAAATGAGTCCTAAAGGAAGTTCATGCAGGGGAATGTGGCGATCACACTAGGGGGCAAACCCTAGCAAAAAAATTACTCCATTATGGGTATTACTGGCCACCGTCAACCGAGATGCTGTTGATTACACTAAGTGATGCGACAAGTGCTAGATGTATGCAAAAGTTCCGAGAGCTCTACCAACGGAGATTACTCCAATGGTCAGTCCAAGATTGTTTGCTATGTGGGGTATATATATTATCGGTTCCTTACCGATCTCTAGAGGTGGTGTGAATTATGCCATCATAGTAGTTGATTACTTTACCAAATGGGCCAAAGCAGAACCTTTAGCCACGATCATGATGAAGAAAGTAATCAATTTCATTGTTCAGAACATCGTTTGTTGTTTTGGTCTTCCACGAACCATTGTAACTGATAATGGAACTTAATTCGACAGCGCTGAATTCAAAGACTTTTGCAGTCGGCATCATATTAAAAAGAGATTTACGATGGTTGCTCATCCTCAGGAAAATGGATAAGTTGAAGCTGTGAACAAAATCATAAAGTCCATTCTGAAGAAACGTTTGGAAAAGGCTGGAGGCAAGTGGGTGGATGAACTCCCAACAGCATTATGGACAATACTCCATTCGCCCTTGCTTATGACTCCGAAGCCATCATTCATGTTGAACTCGAAGTACCTTCTCATCGAGTGACCAACTACGACCCTAGAATGAATAAAGATCTCCTCTTAGAATCTCTAGACTTGGTAGATGAGAAGCGCGAAGAAGCTGAATTGACGGTAGCTGCACATCGATATCAAGTTGGCGGATACTACAATACTAAAGTCCGGCATAGGACCTTTGAAATTGACGATCTCGTCTTAAAATGTGTTTTTCCCGTCCCGTAACATATGAATCCTACTTGGGAAGGACCATATGTCATTGAACAGAGGCCTGGAGAAGGAACTTTCAAACAAGCGACCGTTGACGGCGTTACACTCTCAAGGGCATGGAATAGCGAGCATTTATGACGCTATTTCACTTAGTTTATTCTTTTTCATTTCAGTAGTATTTGATTTTTGAGTTTTCTTTAGCATTTGATTTTCTAGATATGTAATTAGATAAATTATGTCATTTCTTTTCACTTGGCAAATAAAGTTTGAAATTTCCTTCATATCTGTGATTGCTTTAACATTACATATTAGTTACGATACCTGACTAACTAATATTGACATGTCCGAGCAGGTTCCTAGAGTTTGGAGCTAGCCGATCATATAAGTTCACGATTGAACTAAACAAAATGAACATGGTCTGACCATTCATTCGATGATTCTCGCTTACAACTCGATGGACGGAGTACCTAATGAGAAAATGGATGTGACATGACCATTCGATAACCAAATTAATCCCACTAAGCGATGGGGTAGACATGAATCAAAGGTGTTCATGACACGACTGATCACTCGCTAAGTCAAACCCCGGACTTGAGGGAAAATCAGTCAATTGAGGAGAGTACGGTCCGACTATTTTTCGAAATGACTCTAAGTCCCCGGAGTATGGACGGGAGTAGACACAAATTGGGTACGATTCAATCACCTATCAATTAACTCTTATCCCCAGAGTGTGGATATGAGTATAAACAAATGGATGAGTGCAGATCGACCATTCAATATTCCATAAACTCTGACCTGAAACCGATAGGAAGAGTATAAATTTGCTAAGGATGGAGTTCGACCATCCGCTATCTAACTTCTCTAACCTAAGACTGATTGAAGTAGTATAATTACTTAAACCACTAAATCCGATGGTGTAGTACTAGGGCTCGAGCCAAGTGTTTGGTACAACTTGAGGCCACGACCACATAGAGGCCTCGAGTAAAAATTAACGGATGATTGTCTGAATCAACGAGCAATGAATTACAAGTACATTGAATGGATAAGTAATATTTCGACCACTAAAAAAAATTCACATAAGAGTTCAACAAAAAATAAAGTACTTTCATTTTCACATTAAACTTAAAAATCGTAGTACAAGCTTATCCAAAAGACGGTGCCTTACCCATACAAATACGGCCAATAAAAAGGAAAACAACTACACAAGCTATATACAAAGTAAGCCGAAGCGACGACTACTTTTTTTTGCCTTTTCTCCCCTTTGGATTTCTTAAGAGGGGGGCCACCCAAGCCTCCACTTGTTCCTCTCTTCGATCCTTTACCACCTTTGGCAGGAGAGCTTTCAGAGGTTGGAGGGAGTCCTTCGGGAATCGACCCCCAGGAGGAATAACTTGAAGAGGGATAAGGTTTGGATCATCGACGTCCACCTTAATAGGTTCAGTTTTGGTTTTCTTCTTCAATAACTCTTCCCTCTCGATGTGCTCTTTCAAGCTGAGCTCATCAGTGTGTTCGGAGGCACCTGTAATCATGACATCATCAGATTCATTTGGCAGTGGCGGATCAGTGACCGTTTCGTCAACAAGAGCTCCAATAACTTGAGCATCATACCCTAGAAGGTCGGTAATCGCTGGAATTTCAGTAAATGTCGAATGTTGCTCTACTATGGCACCACTTCCTGGAGTTTGAATTGGAGCCGAAAGACCTACAGATTCATTGGAACAAGAATGTAAACCTATAACTATTGGGCATGAAGTGCGAAACTTCTCGAATAATAGAGAATAGAGCGGGATTCCTGTGTCCGATTGACTTTCAGTTGTCACTGGAGTGCTCTCTTCTTGAATGGGGGTTACCACCTTTGATCGATAACTAGGTCTGTCCGGATCATAGCTCTGATTCTGTTTCGGGCCAAATGAAACTAATGCTCCGGTTGTTTGAAGTGAAGGGGGACCTTTGGGATCAGACTCCGAAGCTTCAACGATCTAAAGGTTCATTCTCATGAAGGATCTCCCATACCAGTTTCTCATCATCTAAATCAGCTTTGCCTAGGTCTTTCTTCCTCGTTTCAATGATATATTCCCAAGCCTCGGCAAACAATTCGAGGTAGCCCTCTCCAAGAAAACTCAAGTCACGATGGATTAGGGCATTAGCATTGTATTCAACAATGAAAACATCGAACATATCCTTAATCTCATTTCGGCCAGCCTCTTTAGCTTCCTCCAACTAGGCCACCATTTGCATTCTAACTTCATTGTAGCCAGCTTCCTTTGCCTCTTCCTTGAGGACTTCAATTTGAGAGAGTCGCTCGTCAAGTTTAATTTTCAGCTCTCAAGCCTCTACGGCCTCTTCACAATACCTTTGAGACTCATCCTGAGCATCAAGTTTTTCTTCCTTCTCTTTCTTAAGGAGTTCTTCGAGTTCCTCAACGCGACGGGCTAGAGAGTTTTTCTCTTTTTGTAGTGTATCCTTCTCCAGAGAAAGCGCACCACTGCGGCTAAGGCAGCGTCCATCTCTTTTTTGTAAGCCATTTCCAAACAACTAACCGCCTCGTATGTTTCTTTAGCGCTCTTCTCTGCCACGGCTAGCTTCGTGATTAACTTGGTGATCTCATCATCTTGGTGCTTGATTATGTATTTATCATTGATCGCCTCTATATTAAGGCGATTAATTACGTGTTGCCTTTCAGTAGACGGCTCAGAGATTTTATGAGCTAATTGCTGTCTTGCTTCATGCTACAGAAAAACATCATTAACACATGCAAGTGAACTCACTTTAGCACTCCCTGGAATTGTATGGATAGAAGGAAGAAACTTTAGCCCATCATAGAATATTTTTGGAAAAAATTTACCTTAAGTTCGGCCAATCCTTCTACCGTAGAGGCCTTAGGAGCTATAGTTGTCAAAGTTGGATCGGAAGTGACAATAGGACGTTGGCTTGGCTGACACTCACGAGGCTGTCGAGAACTAGATGAACCCGAATGATGCTCGGGTGGCATAACAGTCTAGGGAGCATGTGAAGAGATCTGATCGCTGCTATGTATAGGAAGATTGGGCTAAACTTCCGGATGAGATGATTGAGTTTTGGACTTGTGCTTAAAGGATGAAGACTCTCTTGAACGATGACTTCTTTCCCGGCCGTCATCTCCTTATCGACGCCTATCCGAGTCTGAAACATGACTGGATCCATACTATTTTGAGGAGCCCCTCAAGCGATCAAAAGCATGGGAATGAGATATACTACCTGCAAACCCAACAAGAGAGTATAAGTAATCATCAAATAAGAGATACATAGAAATCGTGCAATGAAGTGCACATGATTGTGAATGTCCTAGTGTCCTCCTGACGTATCAGTTCCTGTAACCTTTCTCATAGGAGTGATTTTCCCTTTGCTAGTGGGAAGAATGTCATCACCAGTCCTGGTCGGAGAATTAAGCCCTTCAATACTAATGTTGGGAAAATCAAAAGTCTCGAAATCGTCTAGAATCGGTAGATTTGAGAATCCTTCCATCGAACTTTCTAAAGGCTGAGTGGAAGACTCTTCTTCAACAGAGGTAATGGTGAACTTGGACTTTTTAGCGGTTTTCCTCCTATGGAGTTTTACGCTATCCTTTTTCCTTGTCATATTGGCGCATGAGATTTTGTGCCTTGTGTTGATTCGACCACAGGCATATTTTCTGGACCTACATCATCACCACCAGGCTTGTTGGCTTCATCACTTCTAATTTCACCCTCTTAGGCATCATCCTGAACCCCCTCGACTGGGGGTACGACAGGGTTATTAGTGTCGCCTTCTTGTTTAACAACATTCCTTGGTGGTGCTATGCTCCTTGGTAGCCCAATGTTGCGACCTTCTAAGAGCCCAAAAAGAGATAGCGACTCATCAGTTACAAGGGATCTAATGTCCCTGTCCTCAACTAAGGTGGCATGGATTGCAGAAACCACCCTTGAAAAACTATCACCTTCTGGATGTGGATGGACATCTATAAATTTTCAAAGAATTTGTAAGTTCAGGATTTAACTTGGGCTAAATAATTTGAGAATAAAGTGAAGGCAATACATACGTCCTTCCAACCATCGGCTTGTGAAGCCAGGTGGACAACGAACATAGAAAATTCGTGTTTAAAGATACCGAGCTTCCTCCAAGCACCAGCAAGAACATGACAGTTGGTAGAAGACTTGAGGAATGTATAAGAAAGGCTTCCTATCCATCGTTTGAAATTGTAGATAAACCTGATGTCTTCAGAAGATGGTGGTGGAACAGAACATCCTAAATAGCAAGAAAATGCTATGAAGAAAAGCATAGCTGTTCGAATGCAATGGAGCAGGAGCTATTCCTAAATAATTTAACATCTCTCGGATAAAATAATTAAAAGGCGGCACACATCCAGCCCAACACATAAATTTATTGCATACCATATACCCCTCCGGGGGAAAATGAGCCATGTCGTGCACTAAAGGAACTAGAACATATTCAAACAGGATACCATGTTTAAAGCACATCCTACGGAGTGCAGCCTCACCAATTCTGGAGGCCTAGGAATCTATTGGGTTATTCGGAAATATATCACCCTCTATAATGTCAGGGGCAGGATTTATCTCCTCCACCGGAAGGATAGGAACATCAGAGAAAAGGTCAACCAACGAGCCAAAAATCTTCGGTTGTTCTGTTGGATGTTTAGGAGAAAGTTTATCAGATACAGTCTCAGAACTTGAATCGGCTCCTAGATTGCAGTGCTGTGAAGATTGTCCAAAAGACATTGCGGCTAAACTCCCTAAACGTCTGGAGCCCATATCAACTAAACTCAGTAAATAATCAACATTAGAAAAAAATTAACATGTCCCCCCTCTGCTAAGTATAAACTAGTGTGGTGTAGTGTTGTGTAGTGCAGAGATAAGCAGTTCCAAATTAAAAGCAAAAGTGAGTGTCAAGACTTTGGATTCCGACTAGAGTGACTGTCAACACTGACTGTCGTAACTGGTGTTTAAATTGATCGGTTGTAAAAGCTTTGGGATCAAAAATCGACATTTAGAATTGTGAAGTTCATTATTGAAGTCCATATGTTTAGTTTTAATTCATGTTCAAGTTCTGGCAGTTTTGTTGTTCAAATTCAATTGCAAAGTTGGATTGGCAAGTCATGTTCTCCGTTATCATCATGTGTCCAAGTTCGTTAAGATGGGATTGGTTCTCATTGTTCATGCAAGATAATTGGATTGGTTTGCACAAGCTCTCAAGCTCAATACAACGGCTTAGGTTCAGCTAAGTCCACATAGCTGATCCCTTCACTTAACAATACAACTGATCCCTCTCGAAAAGCCTATAACTGATCCCTTCTCAAACACTCCATCACTAATCCCTTTGCCTAAACCAATACAACCGATCCTTTAGCCGAGTACACCAATACAGATCCCTCCTTCCTTCACAAACAACCAATCCCTCATCCACCAATCCAACCGAACCCTATACTTAGTCATTTTCACGTTTCCCTTAAATCTTTACTTCGATCCCTTAGGCAACGTGAAATACCGATCCCTCTCCTTCATACTCTATCACGTTCATGCTCCACACACAACATACGATCAGTCCCCTACTTCTTTCAAGTTCCACTCGCTTCGTTCTCCTCTTCTATCACCTCACTGAACCCAACATTGCCACCATTCTCCTCCTCTTCGCTTAAATTGACCCATTATCTCATTACGAATTGAAATCATATGCAAACTAAAAACCTACCTATGTACATAAATCAGTAGCGAGACGTGGAGAAGTCAATAATGATGGCAAATAGTTGAGAGATGATCGAAACTGAAGGGGAAAAGGGATCGGGTTGATGAAAGTGTGAAGGGTCGCGTTAGATTTGATTCGAAATTGAGGAAGGAAGAGAAGGGGAAGGGTTTCGCTCTAAGGTAAGGGAAGAAGGGTACGTTATTTAAGAAAATAAAAGCAAATGAAAGTAAAGTGAATAAGTGAGGGATGGAGAAGAAAGATATTAGCTTATATATGGGGGTTTAGGGATCGGCCTTCCTTTTCATTCTCCATGAGGCCCAAAAGATTAAGTGCCCAACATAAGAAGAGATCGGCTACGGTCCCTCGACTTGAGGATCCAATCTGATCCCTATCAAAAAAGAAGGAGGAGGGATCGACTAGAGGAATGCTGATCCTTATAAACATAAAAGAAAGAGAGAGAGAAGGGATTAGTTACGAACACTATGTTTATGCAAACATATAGATAAAAACTATATAAAGTGAATAAATGTAAAATGCAATGAAAATTGGCGATGACCCGTGAGCGTTCTCACACGTCCGGGAGCGAACAATAAGAACATGTACCTGAATGTGCACGTGTGTATTCTGAAAAATCAGTTTTTGAAATCGATAGAAATAGAATTCAAACCTAAAATTTTCAAGGTTAAGACTGAATTAGTAGCCAAAGCTTACTAGCCCCACAGAACCGAACATAGATTGTAGCTGATGGAATATAATCCTAAACTTATACTATTGGAAATCAATCAAGTGTCATGATGATCAAAGACAGATACAACAATTTGGGAAAATAATTCGATGGAAGGATAGCGACTATTCAAGAAACTTGATGGATTTCTTTTCGACGACTCTAGCTTGCTTCGATTCAAAGCACGACATGTTCAACACAAGACATACTTTGGAGGGCAAGGGTTATTCAGCGTTTTAACCCGGTTATATCCAAACTGATTGGACAAGTTAGTCCCAACTACAATCAAGGCCAATAAGCCTAGAGCGATGATTGTGGGGTCAAAAAATAAAGTACAGATGATAATATGAAACCATGATAGAACATAATTAGGAGATATGCAATACAGAATGTTCAAAGTATGGAATATAGTTTAATATAGAAAACAGATCGGCTATAATCCCTCTAAATCATAGGGATCGGCTATAATCCCTCTAAATCATAGGGATCGGCCTATTTCAGCCAAATAGGTGCAACTCAATGGAAAACAATCAACATCTCGAGATTTATAAGTCCAATATATATATATAACTTTGAGAACAAGATTTGGGGATCATAAGGAGTCTACCATAGGGATCAGACCTCAAAAGGACTAAGCAAGAGGGATCGGCCTTATTCTATCCATAGGTATTCGGCTAGAATAAGGATGCATAACATGTTGCAACAACGATCGAGCAATAACTGAAGTTCTACTAATCCAATTGGCATGAAACTTGAAGGCTAGGCATATTACAACAAGGAGAAGCTCCCATAGGGATTGCACCCCTAAATTCCTCCAAAATAGGGATCGGCACCGGTCCCTATTTCTTTGGATTTGGTCATGCGATCCCTCCTGTGGGACCATATGGTTTTGGAGATCCTTCTGTTGAATTTTCAAAAAGATATTTCGCCATCTTCCTCTATAAATAATGGCTTGATTATTCATTTTCAGGACCTTTAAGCTACTTGTTGCTTTGTACTCTATTATAACTGTGGATTTTCATCCGATCCCTATTGTACTCAGTTTACAAAATGATTAATAAAGATATCTCTTTAAAGTGGATGTAGGAAAACAACACTGAACCACAATAAATTGCCGTGTTCTTGTTATTTCTTTGATTTTCTATTATTTATTTGCTTTTTTCCTCTATTTACATTTAATATTCTTTATTTATTCTTCTACAAAATATCTATTTGGTTTTGTGCCAATTTCTGGTGCAAACATATATCATTTTTAAATTTAAGAAAATATGCATCAGTATGATGTAGGGATTCCCTACCCCTAATCAATGCTGGATTTTCTTCTACTTCAATCACAAACTGACACTGGTGAGGCATAAAGATTCCATAAATCCCTTAGATGCCTTAAATCTCTTAATCCCTACACCTTATCAACGCTTCATATTTTTATATTTGGAAAATTAGAATAATTGATGCTTTGGAAAATCATAAAAAAGTCATACTCTTTCTCAATGCTTCCTTTAAAATTTGAACAGGAATTTCAAATTATTTTAACTATGAATGTCAACGATGTTCGTATATAGTGTCTATCCACTATTAACACATGTAGAGAGTGGGTGGGTAAAAATCCTGCCTTTTATGCATCAAAAATGCAGAACTTACATAAATTGTCGTTGTAAATGATTAAACAAATAATGTGGCATGGTCTTAGTCGTCCACTTGTTCTTCCACTTGTTCTACTAATTATTTATCTTTATACCTGATATCAAAACACATCATTGTTGCCATTTAAATAAAAATTGCAAGTATACCATTGTTTTTTGTGCATTTGGGATTATAGAACATAATAAAAATTTGATGTGAATCTTTTAGTTTACAATGGAGCCAAAGTCTGATATAAGCTAACATTTTGACATAAGATACATATGACATATTATAGGGTTGATTCAAAGTGTTAAATAACAACCCTTCGATAAAAAGTACTCAAAAAGTATAAAACGATGGCGGTAGAGATCTATAAGCATTTCCAGCATGTGATGAAAATTCAGTAACGCCATGTGTTGCTAATTTACTTATTTCTCTATCTGATAAAGTTAAGGGTAGGGTAATTATATAATTTGATTATATAAATTGACTCTTATATGGAATCTTATTTAAAATAAAGTAAGCTTTTGGTTTTACTTTCTATTTCATTTATTGTTATACGAGGATATTATTATCATTTTAAACACATTCAGTATATACAAGCAAGAAATCCTTAGGATAAGTATTTAGTCGATTGTAGTTACGAATGTGTTCATAACCATGTACATTGAATCGTATAAAATAATTACTAGTCATTAAATGTTCCTAGTCAAGATATATCGAGAGCAAAATATCATTAAATCCATTGAGAATAGTGTATGTAAATCCAACGTTCCACACTTTTATATATCGATAGGTAGATAAAACATCTACATCACCAGACAGACAAAAAATGAGCTAAATTTTGGGTAACGTAGAAAGTTAACATTGTTGACCTTTAGAATAAATTATGAACATTTTCAACCCGAAAACTTGTTATTGCCATAATGATTGAAAGGAGCAGAATGTTAACCTGATTCACGTTCCAGAATAAAGATTTTATGGTTTTCCGTTCCATAGAGTGGTAATCATAGCAATTTGGTCAAGTTGTTTGGAAGATATCACAGTTTTAAGTTAGACAGATTTTAGGCATATTTTAGTCAATTAGGACCAAAGTCGTAATTAAGGCCTCTTTAGTGATTATGGGAATTATGACAATCTAGGGTTAGTGCAACTATCAAATTACTTCTTTATCTTCCTAAAACAGTTCTGAATCTTTGTTATTCCCATCTCTACTTTAAACATCATCGAATCAAACTATTTTTAACTAAAAATTTGAGATCAAGGGAAACCAAGCTTAGGGAGTCGTTAGAGATTAATTAATCATCTTTTTTGGATGAAAATTTGAGATATTTGCTATCTAGATTTAGATATTGCTGTATTTGGACTTATTTCATCGATTTTGCATCGGTGGGTGAGTGATTTATAACCCTATACAATCTATATATCTAAATATATGTTTAAAAGTGTTTTAGATCCATTTTTCAAGTCAAAATTGCATTTTTAAAATTTGACCTAATTTTAAAAATGGGAATAAAATGTATTCTATTGGTTTTAGGTGTTTTAAATTATATGTTTATACGATATGGTTATGCATATGAATACTACCGATGTTGCATCTGTAATTGAGTGGTTTATAACTCCTTCCATGCTCTATATCAATATATATGTCAAAAATTATTTTGGATCCAATTTTCAAGTCCAAATTGCGTTTTCTAAATATAGTCTGATTTTAAAAGCGAGAATAAAATGTATTTTGATGGTTTAAGTGTTTTAATTCATTTGTTTATATGATATAGTTATACACATGAATGCTAGGACATGTTAGAATTGTTTGCATGCTTGAATGACTTGATATGATGTTGGTTTTTTATTGTTCTATTTGCATGTACTGATTGAATAATTGAAATTCTCATACAAGGTGAATGGAGATGAGTTATTCTATATGCAAGGATGTTCGAGTGTAGATGGAGGATATTTGATGGAGTCTCTGATTTGATTACACGGTTGTTGGAAGATCCACAGTTGTAGAGTATGCTTCAATGATTCAACTCTAGAGAGTTTGGAATTTAATCGCTGCAAATGAGAGATACACACAGATTGAAGAGGCCAGAAAGAGTTGGAGCAATATAGAATGTACAAAAGAAAATTATTTAGCCGATTTTGGCTAAGTGTAACGATCAACATCCATATGTATGGATCATTATTGATCAATGCTACTTTTCAAACTTGGTTTAGTTTTAAGCTCTGAGGCATGAGGAAAATTAAACAAGAGATTTATAGTGGTTCGGAAAATACTCTGGCTTACGTTTACTCTCAACTTAGTTAATGATTTCTAACATTATTTACAACAATGATTAACATCTGAGTTGCTTACAACTCGGGTAAGAATCCAACATAGTATTTGGGTAAAATCTAACAATTTAGAAAGCGAGAAAAAGGATCTCGTTTTTATGCACTTATCCTCCTACTTATTGCCGATGACCAGTGAGATAAGCTCTAAAACCTTCTCCAGAGGTTCTCTACGTCCAGCAAGAGGTTCCATAAAATGATCATGGCTAGATCAGCAATTAAGATTCAACTCGGTACCAAATCAAGGACTTCAACTCGGTGCCGAGTTATTGTTTTCCTTTGCTTCATGCATTTTTTGATTGGTCTATGATCTTTATTCATGTAGTTCAAGCCATCATCTTGCTGCAAGGTTTCATGTGTTTTTGCTTTGCACTTGACTTCAACTTCAACCATTTGCTGTGTTGAGTCAACATCCACGAGTTAGTATCGAATCAAGGAGCACAACTCGGTATCAAGGTGTGACATAAGATTGGTATTCTCCAACTTTGCTTTTCCTATCTGATTTGTCTAAATAATGGCTAAGTATTTTCTAGTGACAAGTAAGGTTCGGTATAAATTCTTCGGACTTCACCTGAATTTTGGTTCTAGACTTGTACTTCTAGAATTTCGGTTTATCTTACGACCATTCAACTGTTTAGACTCGTCCAAACATGGCTTGGTTCAAAAGGAGGATAACATTTTCCCTCTAAAGTTTGCCTTTTGTTAACAAGACATGCTTTGGATATAGATAAGTTGTTGACTTCAAACTATGATATGGATAGATATCTTATCCTCTAAACTGTTATCACAAAGTAGTGCATCTTCTTCCAATCATCACATCATTTTAAACAGTCATGAATTCACATCCTACGGATGATATGAGAGCTAAGGTATCCTGTTTAGATTCATTGTTTAGGTCAGGAGATTCAAGAGGTCTTTTCTTTCATTCTGTCAGCCAGGTAGGATCCTACCTTTCTATTTTGTTTGTGTTCACTTCCATTTCCATTGCTCATTCATTTTCTTCTTTTCCTTTCTTTTCTTTTTCTCTTTTTTTTTATTCTTCAACTCAGTACAGAGTTGAAGCTTATGACTTGGTTCCTATATTTGCTGCGTCTTTTGAGTTTTGAATGTCACGTAAGTGATTTTTACTTCACTTCATCACTTTTACCTTACTTTGCCTTTTCACTTGTGACTTTAACCTCAATTCATTACCAACTTCAAATTTGATTTCACCCATGTCGCCATGTAATTCTGCCTTCAACCATCTTGGTCATCTCTAATGCCATGCCACTTGACTCATCTCTGATTCATACAGATTTGTCCCCATATCGATTTGAATTTTGATTCCATCCCTTTATCTTGACTCCATCATTCACACCACTTCCAAGCTTAGGTAGATGGTGGCCGCCATTTATAGGTCCTCGATGCTTGACTACAGCCATTAGCTGCACTGAGTCATCACTACGACCTCTCCCTCTTCCTTGTGCTTTGCTCATGGTTGTGGAATGATGGGCTTCAAGCTCTCTTGGGTGGACTCGAAGAAAGCTTCAAAGAAACGCAGGTCTGACCTAAGTTTTCATGCATTTTTAGGTGCTTTGGGGTTTGCTTTAAATCGGCTAAGGCTTGGACCCGGGTTGTTCACATGGTAGACGATGGTTGTGTTGTCGTAAATTGTACAAAAATGGGTAAGATTCGACATACAGTTCTGTAGTGCAACAATGCTTTTTTCCAGCACGAGCGAGCTATCTACATAGTGTTCCTATTCACCATGATGTGGACACATAACACACACTTAATAGATTGAACTGCTCATATTTGCCCCCTTCAATGCATAAGACCCAGTTGGTCAATACACTTTGACATCCATTGAATCTTATACTAGCTACATGAGGTATAATTTCAACATGAAGATCAGAGTTAATTTCTACCTAACCCTTCTCATCTGTGAAGTTTTTCAATAATCATGAACCGTAGACGCTCCTCGTATCTCTCTACGATCGATGCAGGTCCATCTACATAAGAGTTCGTTCCATCTACAACTAATTTAACTTCTACTATATAATTTACTATGCCATCCACTTCATTATCTTTTCGACTTCAGCCACCTCGTCGTTCGATAAGACTGTCTTTGGAGGTGGTCCCTTTCATAATGGAAGATGAAAATTATGCCAAGGTTGGCCTGATATCAACCTTGGAGGTGGTTTGATACTCGATAACCCTCCAGATTCTCCTGCATCTACTCTAGATGAAATGATTGTTAGGAGAATTTGTGAAAGACATGGAATTCCTTTTGAGGATGTTTTGATCCTATAACCCTTTTAATGGGCATATGATCCAACTTAGGGGTATACCGCATGCAATCGTTATATGTTCCTCTTTGGAGGTGTTCCTCCTTTTAATCACTTTATCTGACTTGTCATCCAGTTCATGAAGCTTGCCCCCTATTCAGCTTTACACAAATATCTATGTCCTTTGAATAACATATACCGCCTTTACCATTTAGGCAAGGTGCCCATACTAGAGGAGATTTGATATATATCCAGCTTCAAAAAGCAAAAATAAAGCCCTTCTCTAACTTACTTGGAACCGTCTAACGATTGTCGTGTAGTCATCAGTCTTTGGAACAAGCTCAGTAATATTAAAGATGAATACTTCTATGTGTATTGTCCACCTATTTTTTCTTAGAGGTGGCTATTTGGACGTAGGCTCTATTTCCACTGTTTGTCTTTCTTGAAGTTAATTTCATTCAAATCGCTAACTCCATTATTTCATAATTTTATAGACGTTCT
This sequence comes from Allium fistulosum, assembly GCA_030737815.1. Taxonomy (NCBI): domain Eukaryota; kingdom Viridiplantae; phylum Streptophyta; class Magnoliopsida; order Asparagales; family Amaryllidaceae; genus Allium; species Allium fistulosum. The sequence continues at coordinate 73,583,961 of CM060908.1, read as the reverse complement.
AAGGAAATTTAGTATTGTAGCTCTAGCACGTACTCCCCAAACTCTTCAAGCTACTCCCGCTGAAGAGTGAAAAATGAAATTTATTCTAGCAGATGAAAGGATGTGATAGTTCCAGCTTCTCGATAATGATCATAGCCTTGGCCTCATTCCTACTGCTCATAAAGGCACTTAGCCCGCTCAAGAGGCAAAGGTTGAACATCAGGCCAATGAGAACAAAGAGGTTTCTCCCATCATTCAGGATCCTCCAATTAACTATGTGGAGGATGAGGCAGGTAATGGTGATAAGGACAATGATGAGGGAGGAAGTGGTAGTGGTGATGATGGTGAAGGAGAAAATGTGAACCTTGGCCATGAGTCCATGGGGGAGACATGCGATGATGGTCAAGTGCCTCTTACTCCCCGTCGTCTAAAGCTAAAGATCATTTCACCCTATTCGGTCACACAACCACATCAAGATCGGGTCAGGAAGGGAACTCAGGTCCAACCAACTGATGACATATGTGGCTCATTTAGGAGCATTCAAGATAAAATATCTTCTTATGGCTTAGATCATCTCAGTCTCGACGATATTCATTCTCTCATTCGTATGACTATAGACATGGCTTCAACTGCTGCATGGGAGATAACCCTGCTTAGTAAAATTTACGAGCATGGTCCATGGGGGCACTTGGACACACTAAGACTTTACACGACACTTAAAGTCATCACACGTTTACACTGTACGTGTTACTCCCTGACTTCCAAATTTTAAGTTGGACGTGTTTTCTTTTCAAGTACAATAGGACGCCACATCTTTTTAATGAGCTTCAAGTTCACCCATTAGGATATTGCAAGCATGATTCCTCTGGTCGACATAGGGAGTCTTCATATCAATCCGAATCAGCAAGGTGTCATAGAAGAGAACAAGAAAAATACGAGAAAGTATGCCAACATCATAACGACCTTGATCGTGGGTCACGTGACTGTTTTGGATCAGTTGGGACATCCCCTTCTCAATATCGAGCTCTCTCTCCTCTCCCTCAATCTGCACTCTCAATGACCAATCTGGTTCCTTCACCTAAGGTTTCGACTGCGCCACCTATCATGCAACCAGTGACATCCTCCCTAAAATCCAAACGTGCTACTCAACCACCTGGGTCTGCTACCTTCGACCCCACTGTTTGAAGATTTGGCAAAGAGCATGCTCATACTCATGTTTCTACGGTAGTGACAAAATCTGCCTCAAATCCTCAATTAGCCAAGCTTCAGATTTCTTTTCCAACACTTTTTTTGATGGGGTTAAATTTTCTTATCATTTGAAAGACATTCCTATTAACATGGCCAAAGACATCATGGTTCATATAAAGGACATATATAAACAGTATTATATATGGAGGAGGCTCGCATAAGCTCTATCCGACATTAATAGGTAGAAATAACTAGCTCTACAAGAGAAAGAGATAGAAAAGAAAAATAATGAGCGAATCATTGCTAATTTGGTTAAGGATGTGGAGGAGATTAAGGGGTCCCACAAGGATTTGGAGAAAAAGTTAGAGGAGGTAAGAAAATCTTTCGATGATAAGTCTCAGATGCAACAGTCTCAGCTTGTGCATGCACATCATAGGAGCCATAACCTTGCTTTGGAGGAAGATCCTATCTAGAAGACTGTTGATGAGAAAACTCTAAAAATCCAGAAATTAGTGGACGCGTTGGAAGCTAAGATAAAGGAAATGGATAAAGCACTTAGCCTAGCTCAGGAGTAAGTAGAAAAAGTGCACGATGCTATGCATGTGCAGAAGTATGCCGAAATTTATGTGAAAAAATGTTAAGGACAAAATCAAGTCTGAGATAAAGCCTATTCTAGTACGCTTCTATGCGAACATAATTAATTTTAGAAATTTAAGGTGGCTTGATGAGGAATGCCCCAGAGCATTAGCTATGGCTTGGGAAGAAATAGTTAAGCAAGAGAAAGGGCTATCAGGCATGGTCAATGAAGATGAACTGAATGCCGACCTCTTAAACGATTTTGATTTATAAGCACTCATCATAATCAAGATCATGTTAGATGTTTAGGCTTATGCTTCTGCTAATGTGACCGCTAGGATCCTCCTTGAATCTAGCACCAAAGATTTGGGAAAAAATTCAACTTCCATTTCTTAGGAATTCCCAACAGAGACTCATATCGTGACGACAACCACTTCTGGTGCCATCGCTTCTTCTGCATCAGGACCTATCACTTCTGAGTTTATTATTCCTCCTTCTAGTATATCTATGGCTCCAATTACCATGGTGACTTCAGGAATAACAACTTCTTCAACATCTTTAGCCAATGTCCAATATAATACTGAGTAGCCTAGCTATACAGTGCCAAAATATGATCCAACGTTGCCTGTACTGTCTATAACCATCGAGGGGAGTTATATGGGGACTACTTCCCAAATGATCTATGCCCCTCCTGGAGCTATATCACTATCTTCACCTATGTTTGAGAAGGCTAAGTTGACAACCATCGATGTTTCTAATCTTTATTTTTCACTTGCTCAAGTTTTTGGTGCACCTACTCTTGTCCTTCTACCAAAGGAGAATCTAGCTTTAGGCACCCAAGCTTCAATGACTGAGTCCATCATCGTTTCTACCCTAACTCTGATCCCAACTTCTTCATCCGATCTTATTTCTGACCTTAATGCCGAAAAGATTCACGCATTGGTTAAAGAGACCATAGATGAACCTTATATGTCTTAGGGTTATGAAGATAAATCTATTATTGGGGCCATGGAGCACAAATCTAGGCCGTCAATGCTAAGAAAGCAGAGCTCTCAAATCTAAAAGGTAAAGGAGATTAAGAAGGAAAAGGTTAAAAGTGTTCCTTCTCCACTTTTGGTTTCCTTACCCACCGACCTACTTATTATTCCAACCTTTACAATTCAAATGACTCTTGTTCATGCTGATGCTTCTAAATCTCCGAGCACCAACTTTGATTAGGAAAGGAGCTCAAGGGTTACCCTGTATAGGGGAAAGAAGGGTAGATTTTGCAAAAGGCCAACCTTGTCCTCGCCAGAGGGAAATAAGAGTAGAAGGAAGAAGAAGAAGTAAGCTTGAATGTTGTATCCTTGTGCAGTTGTTTATTTTAGTTTCTTTTATTTTGGTATGTGTATTGTGTAGGTATGACCCTCACTGTTTCTTTTGAAGTTCTTCAGTTGTGAATAGAACTGTCTTTTCTTTTAGACTCTCGTCTTATTATGTTCAGTGCCTTCATACTTTGTTTGCTTATGTCTGTGATAATCATGTTTGAAATAGTGCAATGATATTACTCACCTTAACTTTGTATGCATGAATAGCTTTTTCCATTGCTAAGTGATACTTCGTCATTTTAACTTCTTTGTCTAACAGAGTTGCAATTGTCAGGCCAACTTCGTGGCTTGTCTTGTTTATCTTCGATTAGGTTCCGTTTGACCAGAACATGATTGGATCTTCACATCGCTTCCTATTTCCAGGAATTAAGGCTTTGGATGCCTAGAATAGACATCTATGCTCGAACTCACCTATCTCTAGGCGTTGATCGTAAGTGTTCATCTTAATTGCAAAATGAGATTAAATCTCATACTGGGTCCTATCTTCGAGACCTAATATTTCATATTCATGTCTCTAAGTATTGACATTAGACCTTGCCTATCTCTAGATTATGGTTTTAGACCCCACCAATCTCCGGCATTGGGCAAAGATCAGAGGTATAGGGCGAATCTTCAAAATTGACCCTAATGTGATTATACTCCCACAATCCAATAATTGATTGAAGGATTTCATTGGTACTTATCTCTGGATACTTAGATATCAGCATTTTCAAATCACAGAATATTTTAATTTTGTTATTATTCACATAGCATAAAATTAGGCTATTGAGAATACAGTTCCATCGATCTCCAAAGCCAATTCTATTTATAGACACAACAATGATAGACTCTGCCTTATTACATAAGAGTCTAGTCGGATATTTAAATGACACATCTAAGTAAAATAGAGTCTCAAGTGCTCACTATTGCAGGCTCGCTATTCCAAGCTCGCTATTCCAAGCTTACGTTCAATTAAAAGGACCTTCCCAGTTTGGGATAAGTTCCTTCGGACTAGGAAAGACTCGTTTCAAAATGACATCGCCAATCTCTAAGGTTTGATTCCTGACCTTGACGTTGAATTGTCATGCTACTCTTTTATCAGGAGAAGCTACCCTCAAGTCAGCTTCTTCCTGCTTCTCATCGATCAAGTCAAGAGACTTAAGCAAGAGTTCCTCATTCATTTTAGGATCGTAGTGAGTTCTTCGATGAGAAGGAACTTCATATTCAATTGGAATCATGGCCTCTGATCCATAGGCCAAAGCGAATGGAGTATGACTAGTCATGGACTTGTGAGTCATTCAATAAGCCAACAGTGCTAGGGGTAATTCATAGACCCAGTTTCCCATAGCCTTGGTCAATAATTTCTTCAAGATGGTTTGATGATCTTGTTCCCCGCTTCCACCTTTCCATTCGCTTTTGGGTGTGCTAAAGCCACAAATCTCTTCTCTGTTTGATACTTTTTGCAAAAATCTTTGAATTTAGAGCTCTCGTATTGGGTTCCATTATCGATGATAATTGTTTAAGGTACTCCAATTGACATATAATGTTCTTCACTACAAAGTCGATCACCTTCTTCGTAGTGATTGTGGCTAGTAGTTCCGCTGCAGCCCACTTTATGAAATAGTCAACCACAAAAATTGCATATTTTTCTCCTCATTTGGACATCGATAGCACACCAATTATATCAATCACCTAAATTATAAATGGCTGTGGGTTGACCATTTAAGTAAGCTCAGTGGATGGGACTCTAGAAATCTTTGCAAACCTTTAACATAAATCGCACTTTCTTGTGTAATTAGTCGTATCCAGGTTGATTGTTAGCCAAAAGTATCCATAGCAAAAATTCTTCCTTGCCAAAGACTGCCCCCTAGTATGATCACCACAACTTCTTTCATGCACCTCCGCCAATATCTTCTTGGCTTCTTCCTTGGTAATGAATCGTAGTAGAGGAGTAGAGAATCCTCTCATGTATATTACTCCTTCTTGGATAATAAATCATGATACTTTGAGTAGGAGTTTTCTTCATCGATTTCTCATATTCGAAAGAGTTCCTTTCAACAAATATTATTTAATTAGTGTCATCCATGACTCGTTCTCTACTTTGGCCTCCAAGATCCAATTGACATCCATATAGTCGATGCTCAAAGCCGATAAAACTTCTACTAGAACCAGTCTCATATGCTATGCATCCCCAAAGCTGGCCAACTTGGCAAATGAATCAACTTTCATATTCTCCTCTCTGGGAATGCGTGTGATCGTGTAATATTCAATATCGTTCACTAGTTCAAGAACCTTCACTGTTTAAAGGGCATGCCTCATTCCCTTAGCCTGAATTTCTTTCTACACCTGGCGATCCACCAGTATTGATTCGCTGAATATATGCAATGCTTTGACTCCTAATTCTTTTACTATATTGAGATCTATGATCAGTGATTCATATTCAAATTTATTGTTCGTTGTAGGGAACTTAAGCTTTAAGGCATAATATATTGTCCGTTCCTCCAAATTTATCAAGATCACTCTTTCCTAATAGTTTTGTTTATTAGATGCTTCGTCTGTATATGATTTTCATTGAGCAACAAGTCGGACCACATCTTCCTCCATTTCTCCATCCTAGATGGTGAACTCAACAATATAATCATCCAATGTCCATCCTTGTATCTCACTCCTAAGATAGTAGGTTATATCATACTGCCTTAGTTTGATATTCCACTTCAATAGCCTTCTCAAAGTCTCGGATTGGGGCAACACTTTTCTCAAAGGTTGATCAGTCAACACTTTATCGGATAAGCCTAGAATGGGGGTAACTTTGTCAAAGCTATAAACAAGCAGTAGACTAAGTTTTCTAACTTTAGGTAACCCCTCTCTGCTCTAGTGAATAGCTTGCTGATGTAATATATGGGTCTTTGAATTCTAGACTCCTCACGTACCAGAGCTGCACTCAGTGCGTGAATAGACATTGCCAAGTACGCGAACAAGTCCTTTCCCTCCAAAGGCTTTGATGATACACATAGTCTTTCCATCTGATCGAGTAAAGCTAGGAAAGCTTTCTAACATTACTCTTTGCATAAAAATTTCCCTTTCTCTTTCTTGAGGGAATCAAAAAATGATACACACTTATCTATCGCCTTTGATATGAATTGACTCAGCGTGGTGACTTTTTCTTTCAAGCTCTACATCTCCCTGCTCGTCTTTAAGGCTTCAACATCTCTTAATGCTTTAATATTCTTTGGAAAAGCATCAATGCCCTTTGAGTTTGCTATGATACACAACAATTTAACTAATGTGAATCTGAAATAACTTTTCAATGGATTGAGCTTCATTACCTATCTCTGAAGCACATTGCACATCTTCGAGAGGTCTTGCATATGGTTCATTGATCATTGTGAGGTCACTAGCATATAATCTACATGAACCTCCATTGTTCATTCGATCTGATCATTGAACATTGAATTCAACAATCATTGATAGGTAGCTCTAGAGTTTTTCAGATCAAACGGCATCACTCCATTAAAATATAGTCTTAAGTCGGTAAAGAACCCAGTGTGTTCTTAATCTAGAATGTGTATTTCTATCTGATTATAGCCAAAATATAAAGCCATGAATGATAACAGTTCATGTCTAGCCATTGAGTCCATGAGTTGGTCAATCTTTGGTAGTGGGAAGGTGTTATCAACAAAATTTCCATAGTCTTTGAACCGATTCGAATGATTAAACTAGACTGAAGAACGATAGAGAAATAAATATGAACATTTAAAAAAGACGATAAAATGAAGAATTGTAAAAATATAGTTGAAAAATGGAAGTTGATTTCATAGACCACCACCGAGTTGTGCCTCATGGATCATCACTAAGTTATGTATGAGGGCGACCTAGGAAGGCTGAAGAGAAACTTGGGTAAAACTCAGAGCAAGCAATGAAAAGCATATAGTAAAACAAGAAGTAACTTGAAGTAGGATCAATTGGATCGGTCATGACTCACGAGTTGAAGTCCATGGATCATCACCGAGTTGTGAAACATGGCTTAGTGCTTGGGCATGAAATTTTTTTGGGACAATGTTCAAAACATGGAGATCGTGTGTACCAATTTTTGGAGCTAAATGTGGAGATCTTTGCTTATAAATAGAGGTGGATAGCACTTACAAAATGGACTTCTCATTTTCTTCTTCATTCCGAACTTCTGATAACGGCGAGTTGTAAAATGATAACTCCGAAACATACTCTACTGGACTCTCATCGAGCTAGGAATATAGATTTGTAAGAAGTAAGAACAACCTTGTAAAACTAAAGGATATTCAATAGAAGTCGACTAAGTGAACATAGGTCGTAGTAGTACTCAACGAACCACTACAAAAATTATGTTTTATTTTCTCACTTTTAATCTCTTTTCTTTTCTGATTTTCGTAGTTTGATATTTCTTTGGGTGTCTGTAACATTTTTGGTCCAAATAGTTCAGTGCTTCCATTGAGAGAACTTGGATTTAACAACTTAAAACTTGAATTTAAAGAGGATTAAAAGGCTTAACACATGATCTATGATTGGAAGAAGTCAATAAGGACAAGTGGGCATCCAGGAGGTGTCCTCGGGATCAAACGCCTCATCCATCTATGTAACTAGAGATGAGATAGAAAAAATGATGAAGAAAATGCAAGATGGGATGATAACTCGCTAGGAGGAAATGCTAAACTGATTCTTCAAAACAATGGAATAGCAAGGAACAGCTGGAGTCGATAGAAACCATAATTAGATGCCAGAAGACAAAATTAGTACACCTGGAAATGAAACATGAAGAGTTGGGGACAACCACCAAGGGAACTCATAGATCGGTCCGATCCACGGGGCAAAATCGATATCGAGTCATGGGTCTCGGGGGCATGTCAGGATTTAGATAGGATAGAGCACATCCGAGGATTGAAGTTGAGGTAAATAGAATGAGAATCAAAACATGAATCCATATGTACAACAACATGAGTTGGAGCCAGAAGTTCCTCATAGGAACGAGTGGGAAGATAAAAATATAGATCATAGACTTCAATTGGATGATAATGACAGGATTTCTCAAAGGTAAGATGAGTAATGAGAAGTGGACCTTAGGAACGAAGCTTGGAGGAAGTGAATAGGAACCCATTCGCCCTAAACATTTGGTACGCAATGAATCCACCTTATTTCAAATTACCAGCACTTGAGGCGTATGATAAAAGGACAGATCTGACCGTTCAATTAATGAGATATATTCGACATGTTGAAGTGTTGGGTGCTTCTAAGGAGGTAATGGGATAGTGTTTCCCGTTACATTTGATAGATTTTGCAGCGATGTGGTTCAGACAACTCGATAATGAGTCCATTAGCACGTGTACCGAATTGGTAGATAGGTTCATGAAATAGTTCAAAGTTCATATTACTTGATTGAAGAACATGATGATGCTTTCATGCATGAGGCAGAGGGCTAGAGAAACCATAAGGCGTTACTTGAATATACTCAATGCAGCAGCCGCTGCAATTCATAAGCCGTATTTTTCGATAGTTTTAATGGCAATAGTTTCAGGAGTTACGAGTAAGAACGATTTCAAGGTTGATTTTGAGAGAGATCCACCATTGGATCTAGTAGATTTCTATTTTCAAGCTGAGAGATTCCTACGCTAGGAGGACGCTAAAGTGAATGAAAGTGCTGAGGTGAATCTGAAGAAATCGGACGATTTACCACGATTTGATTTGTGGATTGCCAAGAGCTCAACTACAAATTATTTGCCAACTTTGGTATTTGTTCTTGAACAAAGAAAACCTTTTATTCACAAGGTGTTCTTTAGGAGAAAAAGTGATATCGGTATAATTTCCATAGTCTCTGAACAAGTTCGAATGATTAGACTGGGTTGTAGAATGATAGAGAAACAGATACAAATGTTTAGAAAAACATCACAAGAGGATAGAATGAAGAAGTACCAAAAAGATAATTGAAAAGTGAAACTTGACTCCATATATCCCACCAAGTTATTGCACATCGATCATCATCGATTTGTGCATGGGCACGACCTATGAAAGTTGAAAAGAAACTCATGTAAAACTCCGAGCACGCAATGAAAAGCATGGAGCAAAGCATGAAGTTACCTGAAGTTAGATCCTAGTCAGATCGGTGATGAGTTGGTGTGCATGGATTATCACTATCTTATGAAATATAGGTCGAGGTTCGACCATGAGATTTTTATTTGACGACGTGCACAACATAAATATCGTCTATAGCAATTTTCGGTGCCAAATGTGGAGATTTTCACCTATAAATAGAGGTGGAGAATGCTTGGAAAAGGACCTTTCATTTTCTTCGTCATTCTAAACTTATGATAACGACGAGTTGTAAAATGATAACTCTAAAAAATACACTGCTAGATTCTTACTAAGTTGAGACTATTGAGTTATAAGAACTACTTGGTCAAAACAAAGGTTGATTAATAGAAATCAACTAAGTGGACGTAGGTCGGATTATTCGCCCAACCATTATAAAAATTATATGTTCTTTTCCCGCTTTTTCTCTCTTTTCTTTTCTAATTTTCATAGTTTGATATTTCATTGGGATTTTCTACCATTTTTAGTCCAAACAGAAGTTGTGTTTTATGCATGCTTTATCTATGTTTGAATAATAGATGCATGTCCTCCATTTTCCATTAGGCTTCTTAACCGACACTGGCTTCGATACCCATTCAAGGAATATTGCATTGCGGATAAAGCCATTCGCCTTCAACTTATCCACTTCTTCCTTTATTGTAGTAGATCGCTCCAGACCCAGGCTGCCTCTCTTCTGTTTCATAGGAGGGCATTATGGGTCTGTATTAAATGCATGACACATTATTTTCGATGATTTTCTATACATAATAAAATCTGTCAAGATAAACACGCCCAGAGTTGCTCAGAGAAACCCTACCAACTCCTTCTTCATGTTAATGTCAAGCTAAGTTATGAACTTTAGGAATCACGTGGGTTCATCCTCACTTACCGAGATGCTAATCGTCAGATCCGCTGGGGCCGTCCTTGCATCCTCTGGCTATTTTCTCGGATCCATAGATTTGTAAAATTTACTATACCATCTAAGCTACGGCATAGGCGGTGGTTACTATGCGTCAGTCGGCTTGATGCAAAGAATCTTCTCTGCACCTTTTCCCTTCTCACATCACTTCGCTTCTTTGAGTTCTATGACGTAGCACTCATGTCCAGTATTCTGGACTCTCTTAATAGCTTCTACCTTATTTTCTGTATAAAATTTCATCATTAAGCACCATAAGGCTAGGGCACACCAAAATTGGCATGGGTCAGTCAGCCTAAGAAAGCATTGTAAGCATAATATGTATCAATCACAATGAAGGTATGCACCCACACTCCCTTACAGTCACCTTCACCAAGCTCCAGTGATAAATCAACACAACTAACATGATCAATAGCCTTTCATGTAAACCCTTGGATACAGGATTTAGATGGCTTCAGATTCTTCCCATCCATCTTCATTTGATGGAAAGTTTTCTTAAATAGAATAATAACCGAGCTCCTACAATCAATAATAACTTGTTTCACAGAAGCTGCCCTAATCATGGTGTAACACCCCATAATTTTAGTAACGTTATTTAGGGTATTTAAGTAGCTAAATTAAAAATAATAATGTAAGATGATTAATAGATTGTGATTTGATTTAACCAAGGGTAGTAGTGCCATGTTAAATGTAAATCAAAACGAGATAACATGAATAAAAGTGTTAGGAAATAAGGGAGAGTAAAATGGGAAATAAGATGAACTTAAATCCTAAACCCTTGGTAAATCAAACACACGTTCATTTTATTTTTCTCAAGCAAAAATACTCTAAGGCCGGCCACCATTTTCAATCTCAAGAGAAGATAAAGTTACGATTTTCTAGAGGAAGAAGTAAATCGACACAATCAAGATCAAATCTCACATCTTTAATCACAGAGCTAAGGCGAATGATACTGCATCTCATTTCACTTATAGTTTTTGGACTTAAGGGTAAACCGAAATGATTTTCATGATAATGCCATGTTTTGGGTGATTAAGGGTTTATTTATGCTTGTTGATGATTTATACATGTTCATATTAGTTTTTATGATATGTTTGATATGAAAACCTTATTAAATGACATCCAAATGCCTTGAAAATTTAAATGTAGTTAAAAAAATGATATTTTAGAAATGGATTTCAATTTCATAATTTTCAGAATTAATGTGGATTTTATATTAATTTTCTAGTGAAAAAATGATTTATTGGGTTATAAATTATTTACGGCAAAATAAATAATTATTTGGGTCTGAAATTTATATATGTCAGAAAACATAGTGAAAAGGATTTTTTAGAATTTTTATAGAATTTTCCTAAGTGTTTTAATGAATATATAAAATTATTTAAGGTATGAGATTTAAATGTTTTATATATTTAATTAAGGAGAAGGGGTGTTTTGCGAATGATTTAAATTAATTAGTTATTCTGAAATGTGCAGCACTTTTTAGTGGTAAAGAAAAGAGGCAACCAATCAAAGTTTGACATGTAATGCAGGTTAGATGAAAAGAACTATTTACAACAGGCTTTTTAACTGTTTTATTGCTTTCGACACTTGCTTCCACCTTGGTTGGCTTTCGACCAAGTCCCTCCGCCTTCATCACCGTCGAAACCAATGTGCTTGGTATCAATAAATTGGTTTGTAGCGAATTGGATAGAAGGCGAAAGGTATGAGGTCGAAACCATGGGTTCCGAAGGTGTCAAAGCATCATTTTATTTTTAAATTAAAATGCGCCTACTAGCTTTCGACTAAATGGCTTTCGACTCAATTAGCTTTCGACTGGGTCTGTGGATTTAAAAGAAATGGTTTCGAATGGGTTGCACTTTAGTTTTATATGTTTGCTTTCGACTAAACCGAAACCTTTTTAGCTGTCGTTTTCTACCTTTCGACTACAACGGTTTCGAAAGGAATACTTTGCTTTTAAAACTTGGCAACTTCTCTAATGCATTTGAAGGGAAGGTTCGACGCCATCACTTCTTTACTTAGGAAATGGTTTCGAAACAGGAGCTTTCAACTTAAATGTTTTGAACACTCTTTTTCTATAATTGATGTATAACCCAAATGGTTTCGAAGGAGATAGTTATAATGGTTTTGAAAGGAGTGTTTTCGACTTCAATGGGTCTCTTATCCTTTTTCTCTACTTAAAGGCATAATTCAAAAGGTTTCGACCGAGACTATTTTAAAGTGTTTCGAAGGAGTAAATTATTGAATGGTTTTGAAAGGTTTCCACATGTTTTAAATTGAACCCAAAGGCTTTCGAAAGGTTTAGTATTTTAATGTTTTCGGAAGGGTTTTAATGAATGGTTTCGAAGGGGTGGTTCCCCAGGGTTTCGAAGTGGTCGAAAGGAAAGGTTTTCCATTGTCTTCGAACCTTTCGATGAAAAGAAAGAAAGGGTTATTCCAATGCTTTCGAAAGGCAATGTTTAAAGGTTTTAAAGGGGGATGTCTAATATTTTGAAGCTTTCGGAGAAAAGAAAGGATCTTCCAATGTTTTCGAAAGGCAAGGTTTAATGGTTTTGAAAGGGGTAAATGTTTTCTTCAACAAAGGTTTGAGTAAAATATATATCTAACATGGTAAGGTGATTTTGAGTAAAGCATAGGGTATATGTATTTTCCTCGTGTAAGTATGATTTATAGATTTAAATCAATTTGAAAGAGTTTTTCAAGGAAAATTTAAGGGAAGCTATCCCTAAGTAAAATGACTCAGACATTAGAATACTAGATGAGACCGGTGTAGGGTCGCGCCCTATACATTAGCTTTAAGCCCCAGCTAATTTAGTCCAAAATTCCAGTGTGTAGGTCTTTGTCACAAGTAAGACTAAAATTATGATTACATATAGAAGGGAATATATATATATGTATATATGTTTGAATATAGTTAGGTTATTGGTGAGCCTTCAAAATCATTAGGATCAGGTGACCCTGAGAGTTGTTAAGTTAGGGACAGACCATCTAGAAGAGAAGTATTTAATAGATAGTTAAGGACAGACCATCCAGAAGTGGAGTGTCTAACAAATGTTAGATAAATCTTGTTATTTTGTCTGGTAGGCCCGAGTCAGCCAAAGGTTAATAGTCAGCCAAACAAAACTAAAGTGTTTGAATAGATAGTTCTTTTATTACCTGATATGAATGTTTACATAACGATGCTATACAGTATTTAACCAGTTTTGGTTGCAGAAAATGATTTGCAAAATATACGTTTTAAAAGAATGTTAGTGAGGGAAAACCCATTCCACTAAGCCGTGTGGTCTCAGTTAAGATTGATAACCAGGATGTGTAGTATTATTCTCACCAGGCTTTATGTCTAAATCGAACTTTATGTTTTCCCCTTAAACTCTCGAGTGCTCAAAATTTATTTGAGTATGTTGAGGGTTGTGGTTCTTTCAGGTTATAGTAGGATGATGAAATAATATCAAATGATTTGATAAAAATATTTTGGTTATCGTAAGGTAAAAATCCATCCATGTTATGTTCGGCATGGTCTTACTAGATACCTTTGTTTCAAAAGATTTTATAGCATTGAAATCCAATTGAGATGTGTTTTCTCATGTTGGTTTACTAGACTGATCCGGACGTTCTTCCTTTTTAATGCTCGGGTCAGACCGAGTATATTTACAGATTATATTCGAATGCATTTTGGAGGAGCTTGGAGCAGAAGGCTTTATCGATAACTAGTTCTTATCTTATTTCCGTTGCATGATTGTTTAAAATTACCAGCATTTGTAAGGACAAGTTGTTATAACTGTGTAGACTAATGATCAGTGATTCGCTATTGTACTTTGATGGATGCATGTATATTACAGTTTTTCCTTTTGTAAAGATCATTGTTATATTATATATCGTTCCGTTGCATTATGAGATTCCATGATTGTTTAGTTTCTTCTTCTTCCGTTCTTTCTTCTATCTTTTACCCTTAACGATCGATGTTTCTGGCACTTGAATGCCTAATGCGCAAGACAAGGGACATATTAGTGTCAGTTTTTGAGGGTTGAAAATTCCGGCCCGTCCCACGTGGTATTAGAGCTTAGGTTTAGCAAACACCTAGTGTAACGACCCGCAAATTTATCAATTTGATAAATTATATTTATTTTTAAAATATTCAAATATAGGCTTTTTTCTTAGATTTTGTTGTCTTGAATAATAAATAATGATGGTAATCTTATTTTGAGTAAGTATTTACAAAAATATAAACTTTGGAAAAACATCGATAAAATGGTCGAAAAACCTTTTATCAATAAACAGCTCTATAATTATCAGAAGCCGTGCACGGTGCTAGATACGTACACTTATTTATCCGTTTAAACAAGGATATGAAATAATTTTTTTTTATTTTTGGGAAATAAAATGTATTTTTGACATCATTAGTAATGACATCGTATTTAATAATTAATTTAATGAATTTAAATTAGGATTTAATGATTTAATAATTATTTTAAATATTCAAATAATTGTTTCAAAATGATAACGATTCATTCTAATTAGTTTTATAGTGATAGTTAATCATTTATAATTCGTGTCGCTTTATCGACATAACAACACTTTTTGTAAACAATTATTTAATATTAATATATATGGTTTTATAATTCAAGTGAGATCGTTTTAATTCATTTAAGATGATGAGAAATATACTCTCAAGTTTTTTTACTAATATATATAGTTTAACTAAAAGTTGGAGATATGACCGACAATCAGAATTAGAATTCGTAACGGTTTAACATATAGAAGTTGTACAACGTTGTTTATATCACTTGAACACATATTTAACAGACACATGCATACATTAACACATACTATGGAATTAACACATGTAGAAAAGTAAAAATAATATATACTTACCATTTACACAAGAATTTACGTATAGTAAAAAGTATAAATATCCAAGATAATTTCTACCCTAAAAAGCAAACATCAACTCACTTATACACCATCATCACCACACATAGAGGCACAAGGGGGTGGCATTGTCGTGCGTCGAGATGGGAGAGGAGGGGTGTGGGCAAGGGAATTTTGGTCCTTACACATTTGGATATTATTTTCCAAAGTTTTCACTATAAATACCCACCATTCTCTTCATAATTTTACACACTATTCTTCTGCATCTTCTTCCACATTCTCAAGCTTTTCAATGGCTTTCTGCCTTAAGGAAATTATGAAGAAAAATACTAAGAAACTAAATTTATATAAGTATACAAACATTAGCAATCCACTTCAAAACCAAGACAAATAACTCCTTCCCTCACTTAAAACAATGGCCACCACCTCCACTAATGTTGAGCCCATTCAAAGGTGTAACGACCCGCCTTTTTGGATAGTTTAAATCGACAAATCAAACACACATGCCGATTCTAAACCATTAAAAAGGGCGGATGGTTAATGGGTTAAATAAGAAAAGAAAGGAAAAGAAAGAACAAAAACAAACTCAGAATCTCACAGCGGAAGGAACAAGATATAATAATAAAATAACAGTTCATGAAGCTGTTAAATAAATAAATTTGATTATTATTATACATCATAAATCAGAGTTACATACATATCAGAGATAATACAATAATGCAGCGGAAAAATAATATGGTAGTAGAATACAAATGATGTAATACCAAACTCCGTCTTCGTCCTCCAGAATAGATCTTCAACCTTATCTGAAATGCTCAGGCTGACCCGAGCGTAATGAAAAGGCAAAACACTCGAGTCAGGACTAAAATATCTCATGTAAGTCAAATCGAATAAGAAAATATGAGTGTGACGGCGTCAGAGATGTTTACGGGTTTTGACATCTCCTATCCAGTGTCAACGTGAGTGCAATAACTTAAGAGATGTTACGGGATTTTCCATCTCTCAAGGATCCGTTAAACTATCTACTATGTAGTACAATACGCTATTATAATATGTCTACATTAAAGTAAAAGTATTAAAATAGCGTTAAGCCATGGCCCATTCCACCCTTAACACAGTTTATATTCCCAAGAGCATATACAAGACCGTAGTTTCCCCAAAACCGGAAGTCACCAGAGGGCAATCCATATACTAAAGGTACAAATCAAAATCGTAGTGGTCGCGCATAAATGGAATACAAGTATGACAAGGCACATGAGGCAATACCCAAGGTAGTGATACTACCGTTCGCCTGATCCGGACTGGTGAGAACGCAACGCCGCAGCGCCCGCAACACCGTGAGACAACACTCCCAAAATCAAGGGTGCGCACCAATCAATCACAAAGTAAAAGAATAGTTTACGAAGAAGTGTGTCCACTTGAGGTAGCTAATCCTCCATTGGCCCGGCACAGCTCCTGTTTTAGTCATTTCCAATTTGACACAAGTGTCTAGGCTATCCATTATCGTTCTCTTTCTTCAGTCAACACGTACATCATTCCAACCACTTCATTCTGGATCATCACTCCGCGTATAGTTATTAAAGTGGTTTTCGGTTTAGATAGAGAGTATATCCATAACCGATTCCGGTCTCTTTAATAACTTCGAAATTATTTCACCGATTGGTCGTTTATTTATTTCAAAACCAAATCAATTACAATCTCAATTAAAATTTATAAATCAACATTTCATTTGTCTTTCTAAATCAATTTCCACAATTTACGTTTCAAAACTTCCAAATCAAAATTTCAAAATCTTATAATTCAATTTCAATTTCAATTTAAACAATTCAAATATTGATTCAAGTTCGTATATAAGTTTCATTCCGAAATCATTTAAATTAATTTAATTCAACATTCAAATCAATTTAAATTCATTTATCGATTTCATTTAATATCCGTTAAGGTACTTTATCATTCAAAACAATTTCTATTAAATTTCAAATCCATTACACTACCTTTTTAAGTTCAACTTCATTAAATCAAAACTTACAATTTTGAATTAAATTATCAAATCAATTCTTCCAATTACAAGTCTTACATTAATTCCAAAAATATCACATTTTCATTTCTTGTTAAAAAAATTCAATTTCACTTATTTACTTTCTTAAATAATTTTCCAAAACTTAATTAATAAAGAAACTCAATTTCAATTATTTATGAAGTAAAAATTCACTTATTCAAAAGTTCAAAATTTTCTTATTAAAGAATTTCAATTCAATTTAATCATTAAATAATTTAACCTTATTTAATTATTAAATAATTCAATAGTTTCAATTTAGTCCAATTCACAAATTTCTTTGAATTTCAATTAAATTCCAAATTAATTAAATCTCAATTTTAAATAAATTTTCAATTCCAAACTCAAACTTGAAATATCATTTCATAAAAATTTTCTTAGAAATATTCAGAGTCGATTAAAAGTCCAATCTTTTAAAACAAATCAACTTTCGAAAATTTACGCTGTATTTCAAAAATTTTCTTAAAAATCTAAACTTCGAATAATTAAACAATTTCATTTACCAAGTTTAAATTCCAACATCTTGAGCTTCAATTCAAAATAATTCAATTTCCATAAATTCGATTTTATTCTTAAAATCAATTCATTTAAATAATTTCAAAACAACTTTTAAAATCATTTAATTTAACCAACCCGGTGTCCGTATAAAATTTTCTAACCTATGGCCAAGTGGATAATTATTTCAAATTTAATTTCAAGGATGGACATATATCATTTCAATCCAAATAGATGTCATAGGTATATCATTTCAACCTATTTCTTAATTTATTCGAAATGATTCGGTTTACAGTTTATATGCAATAAACAATATACATGATGATAGCATGATATATCAAAATAAATAAACAACCAATATCGACGAATAGCATCCATCACAACCAATCAACCATAAAGCCAATAACATTCACAACAACTTCATAATTATCAATATCAGGAAATTTGATCGCAATTAAAATTTAACTTTAAATTTGACTGTCAATTTAATTTTCAACGGTGAATTCAAATGACAATCTATATGACAATTAAATTTTTATCAAACAACGACAAATAAATCCATATCACTTCATAATTTCAAATTTAACTACCATAAAGATATTCAGTACGTTGTGAGCGTTATAAAACACTCACCTTTTGAATTTAAATTGAATTTAAATTCAATTTAAACCCAAAAATTTGACAGTCTCCAAATCCATCCAAACAAGCGTCAAAGTGTTCGGAATTTCGATACGATCCTAACAAAAGAAACCTCGCCCAAATCCGAGTCCGTATGCAAAAGTTATGAAAATTTGAAGATTGGAAAATTCTGGTGCTCAGTCGACTTCGAGTTCCCGCCTCAAATACCCGATGCCTGCTTGGAGTTTTTTTGCAAAATCGACCCGATGACCCGAGTAGTTTTCTTCCCGACTCGAAGTAGCTCCAGGGTTTTTCCTCCTGAAACCCCAAGCGCGACCCGAAGCGCGTAAATCTAGAATTTTTTTTTTTTGATTTTGGAATTTGGGAATTAGGTTTTGTCTGCCATTGGAATGAGAAGCTAAGAAGAAGATGAATTGTACGTACAGACAAATGAAGATTAGGGAGGCTAGGGTTTATAACTGTGTTTATATAGGTATGTTAGAGATAGAGTAGATAGACTGGATAGATGAACGTGCGGAACAAACTATGGCCCGAAAAGCCCGTTCTGACTCCGGAACGGAATTGGGTAAACCCATATATCAAAATAGGTGTTTTAAAATATTTTAAACGCAATGGAAAAGGTTTCAAGTCCAAATTCCATCGTATGAAGAAGTTATGCTAAAATCAAAATTTCAAATTGATTTTAATTGATTATAATTGCATTTATTTCAAGGCGTTTTGAGTCCGTACGATCAAACGACAAGTCCGATTGCTACGAAAATTGAAACCTTACAATAATTCACTGTTACGGATCCGATGAAACTAGTTTTGTCGAAATCCGAGACAGTTGTAAAAATGGCTATTTTTACTGTTTAATTTCAATATAAAATTCCCAATTTTAAATTATTAACTTTTAAATCAAATTTCAATTGTTCACAAATTTTATTTTTAATTTCACAGTAATTAACAATCTTTTACAATGCAGTTTTCCATTATAAATCCAGTATAAAAGATTACATTAGATTCAGCGTTCAATTATATTGTAATTCAAATTCAAGTTATTTAATTCCAATTGAATTCTTTTATTTCGATTTACACTTTCATTATTGCATCAACCATTTACTTATACATTATTATCAATAGTTTATAATTCATTTACTTTCATTTTCTTCAGCTATCATCTTATTTAAATTCACAGTAATATTAAATTACATTCATTTACGTTGATTTCCATATTATAACTTCAATATTAAATGTACATTTTATTTATTTCGTTGTTTACAATCAAATTCAATTAAATTCAATTTCTTGTTACATTCAAATTTAAATCTTTACTTACGTTCAATTACCAGTTAACAACTTTATCAAATTACAGTTTCGGTTATTATTTGATTTCAATCAACTGTAATATTAAGTTACATTTATTTATATTAGTTTCAATAACATAAACTTCCACTATTAAATCTACCGTTTTATTTATTCTTTGTTTACAATCATAACCAATTTGGTTTACAATCAAACTCAATTCATTACTTACATTCAATACAGGTTAACATCCATATTTAATTTACAAATAAGTTATTTCAGAATTCAGTTTTGCATTTTAACTTGTAATTCACATTTAACAACACAAAATTTTATTTCCTTCGGATTTTTATCCAAAATTTTTATTTTAATTCATATTTTTAAAGTGTTAAAAATACAGGTCGTTACAAAAGGTCCAAAGCTCGATTCCATAGGCTTTGATTCGATCGTAGCGAAGCTATAGTGAATTTATGTAAAGTTAGAAACCAAATGAAGGTGAGAAACTCTATTATATTTAAATATATAAAATAATGATGTGATATGATTGCAATGGAAGATTACCATGGTTTGATCATCAAGTATTGGTTGTTTTAATATAGTGTTTAATTATGTAAACAAGTCACGTTAAATATACGTCGATATTACACAAGGAAATCACTTTCCGAATCAAGTTATAAAAGTGATATGGAATCATTAAACCCCTTTAAAATGGTTTATAAATGTTTTATAAAAATTAACACCCAATTTGGTGAAGTTTTGACAAGTTATGAAAATTGAGTCAAAAATAGATACATTGCGTAACGGTAGTTCGCGATTTCGCACCAAAAAAGTTTAAATCCATTTATACGATGGATTCAGAGTAGGAATTCATCGGATTAAGAATTTTCCTAACTCTTATAAACATAGTTTTCAAACAAAAGAAAATGATCGAGATTTCATTTAGTAGATTTTGAAATATAAGCAAATCAAAATTTCAAAATAGTCGCGTTTTGGCTGTTCAGAAACCAAAGCGATAAAAATATGGAATAAATTCGATAAATATGTTAAAATATTTTAAAAGAGATTTGAGTTATAAAAATGGATGTCTAAATGATAAAAAGGTATTTTTGATCAAATAAGCCTTAAAAGCACTATTTGTAGCACTACTCGCAGCATTTTTTGCAGCACTTTTAATAACTTTTGAAATATAACTTTAAACTTATGTATTCTTTCCCAAATCTTTTATAAATGTTTTCAAAAAATAATTAAGTATTATAAAGATGATTTGGAGGTTTCATAATTATTGCAAAAGAGTTTAAATAAACGATTTAAAGAAAAGCTGTTATAATCAAGCGATTTAATCTTAGCTCTAAAAGCCGATGAATAGATTGGATTTTTCTATTCGTGAAATTCGGATGGGAGGTGCTTAAACTAAAGAGCTGTTTAGGAGCAACCAGTGTCGTGGCTCACCTGGCCTCTTTCCAGGGCGAGGAATAAGTCGAAATGTCAAAAACGAGACAAGTATAAAAGATTTAATTTTTATAATTAATTAATTGCAACTTGGATTGAATAGAGATAATATTCTTATACTTGGTGTTAAATTCCGAGGAGGGTACCCATACTATCCGTGTGAATTTAAAAGGTAATTTCACCGTTATTCGACGAATAGTAAAGGTCGAATACGTAAATTGATATTGAGTAGAATTAGTATAATTTCTATGGATCCATTCTACTTGAATACTAACTAATTTGGATCTACCATCTTAAATAACATGGTTTCAACCTATTAAAATGTTATGATTTGAAAATAAGAAATCTTTTGTCAAGATTGAAATAAATGATTTGGAATTATTTTAATTCTTATGGATCCTTTTACTTAAAATTAATTGTTTTGGGTTTATAGTAAACGATGTCTTAAATAACATTCTTTTTGACCAGTTTAAAAGCAAAGATTTGGAAATAAGAAATTTTGTAAAGATTTAAATAAATTATTTGGAAATATTTTCCTAAGTAAAGGATGAGATGATTTGGAATTATTCCAAGATTTAAAAAGGTTTTAAGTAATCAAAGTATTTGATAAGAGAGGTTTAATGATTCCATATATACCAGAAAGAAATGTTTTAAAGATATATATCCCTAGAGGATGTTTTTGATAAAGAGAAAGTAATTAATCAAATGATAAGCACCTATTTACTTAACATCTTTTTATCGATGATTGGTTCGAAGAAACCAAAGTCGAATTTGAGAGATTCTTATCTAAAAACCACTTTGAACTAATTTACAAGTTTGAAAGTGAAGACATATTAAAGAAAATAAAGTTGAAGGTAGGGATCTTCTTAATGGAAGGACCGCTTGTTGATAATTTCGGAGTAGCTCCCGAGATAAATAAATAGCAGTGGTCCCTTCATTCTGGGACCTTCGTTTGCAAGGACAACTCACTCTAATCCTAGGGGTAATGCTCGATAGGATATGGTAGGTGAGTGCCTTTGGTTTGTCCTGTTCCTGGATAACTTGTATGGATGGATGTCCGACATTACATTTATAAGGTCATAGTGCATTGATCTCTATAAACATACATCTATTGGTGGTGCAGGAGGTAACCCCTCTTACACTTAACACCCTTGTCTGAGATGTACGAGCTTAGAGCTTATACTTTTATTGAAATCAATAATGTGTTGTTGAAAATTGCAATGTAGCATTTGAAGTGAAAATGTTGTAAGAAAGGTAAATGTTACCTCTAGCCTCACACTCGGGGAATTGTGAAATAGGGGTTGTGAGAAATGCGGATTACGGATCTTAAGGCTAGTATAAACACTAGAGGGGGGTGAATAGTGTTTTAAGGAATTACTAATTCTTTTCGAGTTTATATTAATTTGAACACAAATGTATACAATATTCAGACACGGATATGATCACAGATTCAAACACAGATGCAAATATAAAGTAAAAGCAGTAAAGGAAAGAGCACACCGGATTTTATACTGGTTCGGAGTTGCCCTACATCCAGTCCCGCACACAAGTACGGATTTCCTTTCAAAAGCAATCTTTACAATTACAACCCTCGATTTCAAGGCCATGAGGTACACCACTCCAGATTCACAATCCTCTGGGTAGAGATACTTGATTTCCTGGGCAACAAGTTCACCCAATTGATTTCCTAGGATAAAATCACACCTTTTCTCACTTGATTGATTTCCAAGGCTACAATTACACCTTTTCTCACTTGATTGATTTCCAAGGCTACAATCACACCTTTTCTCACTTGATTGATTATAGAGTAGCCTATAACTCTGAATAGCACTGGGATCTTGTTGAGATAGTGATAGAGAATCAAACCAAAAAGGATCTAGTTAAATTCAATGATGATTTTGGCAGAGTAATGGTAAGAATATATATAAAGAAATGTGGAAGAAGAAGAGGAGTGAAAACCAGAAAAATATTGTTAAAAATTCATTGAAAACATCCCCTATTTATAGAAGAACAACAACCATGTCTATTCGTGAAAGGTTATGGCGAATGGACACTTCTTTTGAAATTCAAATTTTTGAAACCAGCTGCCACTATGTCGACATGGGTATCTTGGGTATGTCGACTTCCCAAAGGAAATTTTGGTGATTTGTTTTTCTTTGAAAATTACTTCTGTCTTATATTAAAACTATTTTAAACTTTATAAATATACTTAACTATAGTTAAAATACATAAGTAAATATAGAGAATAATATATATATAACTTTACTATAATTTTATATTTAAATCTAAGTATAAATATATTATAATTAAAAGATAGTTTAAAACAAACGATGTTTAAAACAAGAGTTTATTTTAAAACAAAATCAAAGAATATTTTAAGGCTAAAACATCTTTTTGAAAATCATTTGAAAAGATAATTTTTAAGGCTAAAACATTTTGAAAAGCAGTTTTGAAAAAATCATTTTGATGTAGTTTTGCAAGCTTCTTCCTGCAGAATATCTCATCACATCAAGACTCGAGAACTTGTACAAAACCAGGATGTTCGTGGGTTTGTAAGCCACTTGTCGTAGGTTTGTAAGCTACTTGTCGTGGGTTTGTAAGCCACTAAAAAGGTAGAAATGAGTTCCATCCCAAATGAAATATGGAGTGAAGATTTCAGTGCTATTATGAAGTTTTAACATAATTCTAGACTCAATACTTATCTTGTATTATTAAAATCTTGAACTCTTGATAACTTGATTTCTTGATACTCATGAGTCTTCAATCTTGATATCTTTGATCTTTAAATTCATCAGTCTTGTATCTCTATACTGTACAGTCTTCATTCTTGATACCTGCATGGTTAAATCCTGCATAGACATATATATCTAAACTATAATGTTAGTATTTATATTTTATAATCTTATTCTAAGGTTGTTGTCATCAAAACCATCATCTCAAGGACTAACAATCTCCCCCTTTTTTATGATGACAACCCTTGTTTATAAAATATTACTTCTATCCTAATAACTCCCCCTAAAATTGATAACTCCCCCTTAATATATGCCTAACAATCCTATACTATCCTATATTTTATACTTCTCCCCCTTTGTCATCAACAAAAACTAACTCCATCATTGTATCAAAGATGTATATATGTATATATAGATTAAGAGATAATTATATTGATTAAGAGATAATTATATTGATAAACATGATAATTAATCAAAGATCATATAGATATCAATGCATATGTATATATGTTTTGTACAACAAATATCAATCCATATCAAATCAAATCAAAACAAACGAAATCAAATCAATCAAAGAAAACAATTCAAATCAAACAAAGCAATCAAATCAAACATTACGAGGAACTTCCACCCATCCTTCTTCTCCAAAAATAGGGTCTGCTTTAATGGCATCCCAATTTTCATTGCCATTAGTGAGAGAGACTGGAGGATGTGCTTCGTTATCATCCTTGTGCAGGGAGGAAATCATCCATCGTATTGCATCGAAATGCCTTTCTTGCTCCTTGATCATCTGCATTTGACTCAACTCTAAGTGTCGCTGGTTACGAAGAATGTACGAAAGAATATTCTTGAAAGAATTAAGAGTTTCTTCAAGATTTTCGGTTAAATTATGAATTGGATTGGCCATTTTTTTAGTTTGAGAGAAGAATGATAGACAAAGTAGATAAGAAATAATATTGAGTGATGAATTCTGGAAGAAATAGGTATTTATAGGTGTAGAAATTCGTTTGAAATGAATAGACATAAGGTAGTTATTCAAATTTCAAATTTAAAATGAAATGTCATTTCTGACCAGTACATGTCGACATGGTCATAGGGGGGATGTCGACATGGTGCAGTGAATTTTGATGGCTTATTTTGATTTTGTGAATAATTGTGTGTGTGTCTATATATATATTTATATAATATACTAACATTTATTTGGATATAAGATAAGCTAGATAACAGAAAAAGGAATTCAATTTCATTGCTTAATAGAGTGATATAATGATTAATCATAAAGAACTACATGAACATTCAAACAAACTAAACTAATACAGCATGAAATGAAAAGATAGAACTAGTTAGAGGATGATGAAGATGAAGATAATCCAAGCTTCTTGCTTACTTTGGAAATAAAGTTGTTCATCTTGGATGAAATTTTATCCAACTTCTTACTAACGGATCGTTTAAGAATCCGTTGATTCTTAACAATGGTCTTTTGGTTATTGAGAAGAGTTTTGTTGGTTGGATTAGTAGGATAGTCAATACTTTCCAAGGATGTTTCACCTTCTTCTTCTTCTATTTCAATTTCATCCCTTTCTTCTTCCTCCTCCTCTTCCTCCTCTTCCATCTCTTCATGAGCCAAACGCTCTTCCTTTTCGGCAAGAGTCTTATACAGTTGAAAAACAAATGGAATTTTCATAAGAGAAATATTTAAGTGATTGAAAACCTTTCTTGAAACAAATTCTTCTCCATTGAAATCTACTCCAAAATAGTTAAAAATCCGAGTGAGATAGATTCCATGATACAAAGTATTCTCACCCATTTCAAGAATTTTGGGACGAAGTTCATCCAAAATAACTTGCGCCCAATTAACATCATAATTTCTAAAAATAGCAAAAAGTGCATTGCAAACTTTTGAAGTAGGATTGTTAAAATTCCCCGATCTTGGGGTCAAAGTATGTTATAAAAGAAGATTGACAATTCTAGCTTTTGGTCGAAAGTTTCGATTTTTGAATCCAAAATTATCATTTCCTTCAAAAATATGATGAAACGTCTCACGATCATTTTCATCAATATTAAAACTAGAAAGATCCATTCCCGTATTCTTGCAATTGAGAATGGTACACAAAAGATCACAATTTAAAACGATTCTAGTGCCTTTGACACTACTCCAAATTTCATCATCGTTTCCATTATAAAATCCTCGATTAAGATTTGCATAAAATTTTTTAACAAGATTTGGATAGCAAACAAAATCATTTTGAGAAGCATCAATAAGACTGAGAACATGATTATTTGCAAAAAGAGAATCAATTTCATAAGTAGAAAAATCTTGAAATAAAGCAAACTTTCCGGGATGGACTTTTCCATAGTTAGCATAATTGATGTATGCTTTTATGGCCTCCGGATCATTGAAGAGTTGCTCTTTTATCTTTCTGGAAATTCTCATGGTGGAAGGGTTGCTTGAAGAATCCATTAGAGTAGAGAGTAGAGAGCTTGAAGTTTTGAAGTGAGAGTTTGAATTTGAAAATGAAAGTGAAAAGATGTGATAAAAGATAGTGAATAAATAGATTCTCAAAGGACATATTCTCTGGTCAAAAGATGCCTTTTCAGAGAATTGAATGAAGTAAAAAGGTGGAGGGAAATTCAACCATTTGAATTTCAAATTCTGTACCCATGTCGACATCATGGTAGGGACCATGTCGACATGTGTTTTTGAATTTCTATAATTTATTTTTCATAAAAATTCTAATATATATATTCTTATTATTTTTAATGTCTATATATATCTGGAATATTATTAGTATATTCCATAAGGTATTATGATACTAATAAAAATAAAAATAATAATAAAATAAGATAATAATAAAAAAAATTAAATTTTAAACAACACACCAATTCAAAATCAAGCAATCAATTCTAAGCATGCAATTTCAACCAATTGTATTGTAAATGTGTACCTTTTTCTGAGTCCGTTTCTCTGAATTCGTTGGAGTCGTGAACTATCGTGAAACACATATTTGAATTATGTATCTTTTGATCATCATCGCTTGAAGACGAGTCTGAGTCATCTAGAGTAGCAGTAAAAGCACGTTTTCGTCTCTTTACGGAATCACTGTTTATAGGAAGGTTTTGCTTATCTGGATACGGACAGTCTCTTTTGATATGGCCTGGTTCGTCACAGTTGAAGCATTTGATATTGTTTGGCACTACATTCTGATTTCCTGCATTCTTATAGTTGTTTCTCTTGAGATTATTCATCTTTCTGTATTTCAGAAATTTTCGAAAATTCTTGGTCATAAATGCTATCTCTTCATCATTATCGCTGTTTGAGTCCAATCCATCGGTTAATGCATTGAATGCCATTGATTTCTTTTCAGATGCTTTGCTTTCTCTTCTCCCGATCATTTGGACTTCAAACGACATTAGATTTCCAATTAATTCTTCTATCTTTAAGGCACTGATGTCATTTGCCTCTTCAATTGCAAGTGTCTTTTGATCCCATTCTGGAGTAAGAGAATTTAAGATTTTTCCGACTTAATCTTCTTTGGAAAATCCCTTTCCCAAGGGTATTAGAGAAAGCATAATATCCCGAAATGTACTATACATATCTGAAATTGACTCATTAGAATTCATTTTAAATAATTGAAACTGATTTGTGAGCATGGAAATTTTGGTCCGTTTAACTTTGCTTGTTCCTTCGTGAGTAACTTACAAAGTTTTCCAGATTTCATATGCAGACTTACAAACTGACACTCTATTAAATTCATTCCTATCAAGTGAACAAAATAAAATATTCATTGCTTTAGAATTATTCTGTGCAACAGTCTTTTGCTCAGTGGTCCACTGTGGAAAATTAGTTATGGGTTCAGAATATTCATTCTGTGTGATATTCCAAGTGTCTAGACTTACAGATTGTAAATATATTTTCATCCTACATGCCCAGTATGCATAGTTACTGCCATTAAAAAGTGGTGGTCTGGCAGTAGACTGACTTTCTACAAATGAACTAGTACCAGTAGTAATAGAACTAGTTTTAGTAACAATACCAGTGTTGGTAGCCATTTTGAACACTTTTCAAAATTCAGATTATGAAACTTTGAAATCCTTGCTTTGATACCAAATGTGAGAAATGCGGATTACGGATCTTAAGGCTAGTATAAACACTAGAGGGGGGGGTGAATAGTATTTTAAGGAATTACTAATTCTTTTCAAGTTTATATTAATTTGAACACAAATGTATACAATATTCAGACACAGATATGATCACAGATTCAAACATAGATGCAAATATAAAGTAAAAGCAGTAAAGGAAAGAACACACCGGATTTTATACTGGTTCAGAGTTACCCTACATCCAGTCCCGCACACAAGTACTGATTTCCTTTCAAAAGCAATCTTTACAATTACAACCGTCGATTTCAAGGCCATGAGGTACACCACTCCAGATTCACAATCCTCTGGGTAGAGATACTTGATTTCCCGGGCAACAAGTTCACCCAATTGATTTCCTAGGCTACAATCACACCTTTTCTCACATGATTGATTTCCAAGGCTACAATCACACCTTTTCTCACTTGATTGATTTCCAAGGCTACGATCACACCTTTTCTCACTTGATTGGTTACAGAGAAGCCTATAACTCTGAATAGCACTGGGATCTTGTTGAGATAGTGACAGAGAATCAAACCAGAAATGATCTAGTTAAATTCAATGATGATTTCAGCAAAGTAATGGTAAGAATATATATAAAGAAATGTGGAAGAAGAAGAGGAGTGAAAACCAGAAAAATATTGTTAAAAATTCATTGAAAACATCCCCTATTTATAGAAGAACATCAGCCATGTCTATTCGTGAAAGGTTATGGCGAATAGACACTTCTTTTGAAATTCAAATTTTTGAAACCAACTGCCACTATGTCGACATGGGTATCTTGGGTATGTCGACATCCCAAAGGAAATTTTGGTGATTTGTTTTTCTTTGAAAATTACTTCTATCTTATATTAAAACTATTTTAAACTTTATAAATATACTTATTGTTAAAATACATAAGTAAATATAGAGAATAATATATATATAATTTTACTATAATTTTATATTTAAACCTAAGTATAAATATAATATAATTAAAAGATAGCTTAAAACAAATAAAGTTTAAAACAAGAGTTTACTTAAAAACAAAATCAAAGAATATTTTAAGGTTAAACAATCTTTTTGAAAAGATAATTTTTAAGGCTAAAACATTTTGAAAAGCAGTTTTGAAAATCATTTTGAAATAGTTTTGCAAGCTTCTTCCTGCAGAATATCTCATCATATCAGGACTTGAGAAGTTGTACAAAACTAGGATGTTCGTGGGTTTGTAAGCACTTGTCGTAGGTTTGTAAGATACTTGTCGTAGGTTTGTAAGCCACTAAAAAGGTAGAAATGGGTTCCATCCCAAATGAAATATGGAGTGAAGATTTCAGTGCTATCATGAAGTTTTAACATAATTCTAGGCTCAATACTTATCTTGTATTATTAAAATCTTGAACTCTTGATAACTTGATTTCTTGATACTCATGAGTCTTCAATCTTGATATCTTTGATCTTTAAATTCATCAGTCTTGTATCTCTATACTATACAGTCTTCATTCTTGATACCTGCATGGTTAAATCCTGCATATACATATATATCTAAACTATAATGTTAGTATTTATATTTTATAATCTTATTCTAAGGTTCTTGTCATCAAAACCATCATCTCAAGGACTAACAGGGGTTGCTTTAAGGCTATGTGGTTCGCAACCATTAAGGTAATATCAGCTTTCTAGGTTTATTTTGCGCCCGCTATGACGGTGGGTAAAAATATAAGTGGTGTATGGTATGAGAGCTCGCGGATAGGTCGGGAACAACTGGGGTGGTATTATCATATTCGGTGCTATCTACACCATCTATTGGTCTCGGGTAGGCCGGTCTTAATTTGAAGAGGACCATATGTAGGTGGTCTCGGTGCAACTCTTTAGAGATGCACTATACGAGAGGTAGTCCCTTACCTCGCTTTTCGATGGAAATCCAAATCTCCAATAAGTACCTTCGGTCTTAGTTGTAAACCTGTTATGTTGTCAAATTTATCCAATGTAACAAATTCGGCTATTCGAATAATTTTATTAAAAAAGTGCTTTCCAAAGAATGTCATTAAAAATAATATCTCTGGATTTTGCATAGAAATGATTTGGTTATCAAAAGGTAAAAAGCTGTTCCGTGTTTATGTGTGGCGTGTTCCTATGAGATACCCATTGTTTTCAAATACTCATATTTTAAGCTTCTCACACTAATCACATGACTGACGGCTTGGGAGATAGGGGTTTTACAATTTTGAAACGATGTATGTGGCTTTTCAGTCCAAACCATATACATGACCCATAACCCAACTAAAGACTATTTAAATGATGCAATGGAACCCTAGCATTCAGCTCCTTCTTCATTTTCTTTCCTAATCCCAAAATTCCTTGATGACCTACTAATTGAAGACAGTTACCCCTGATCAAAATCTATTTTAAATTTAAAAAATGTCCAATACCTATCGAATTACATTTCAAATGTTCATATCGATGAACCAAATCAACAATATGTGATCGTTTAGTTGTAAACTGCTCAATCTAGTAGAATCGATGGTCAAAGCTCTAGATGGCGAATTATAGTTTCAAATTGGGGATTTTGATTCATGCAACAATAGATGAAATTATGCATATGGAATTGTAGATCTCAATGTGTAGAGCCGGGATATACTTCGATTATAGGATAATTCGATCGGAGGAAGGAGGAATTGATATTTGAAGGTAAACAATCGAAAATTATTGCACCAAATTCTTGAGGACGGTGTTGTGTGGCCAGGCAGCACCGATCGGAGGTGGAAGCGACAAAGATGGGCTATCGATTACAAGAAGTGATGCACAGATTGGTGGCCCTTGATCTTGAAATTTTGTGGTCGAAATCCTTCAAGCGAAGGCAATTTGATTTGGAGGTGAGTGCTTTTTTGAATTTAGCCCATATAGTTAATTCATTTACAATTTGCACCTTACAACTTCTAATCCCCACGTCTTTTGCATACGAACTTTGTTACACATGCAATTTAATCCATTAGACTTGTGGAAAATTTCCAGAAAATTTGGCACGTGGTTTGCTGACTTTCGAAGTTATGTGTAAAAATGCATTAGTATGATTAAATAATTTTAATTATTTATATTTTAAACATTAAATAAATATCCATTGATAAAAATATACATCTATTGATATTCGTTATGACTTTTGGATGATTGTTAGGTTATTGTGATGTTTTAATGTGATTTAGGTTTGCTTATCATTATAAATTGATGTACTGTTGAATGATGGTGTTTTATAATAATTAATTGTTGATTTGGGGCAATAAATAATTAATAGAAATAATCGAAATTGTGTAATTTTGGGGAAATAGTAAATCAATTGAAAATAAGGTTATTTGTAAATTTTGATTGAGATTAGTAAATAATAGCGATTTTGCAAATTATATTGAAATTAATGTAAAATATTTAGTAAGATTATTATTTATGAATTTGTGGAGAAATTAATAAATAATTATGAAAAATATATTTTAAAGTGAAATTGATGAATTTATTATTATTTATAATATAAAGCGGGATTCGACAAATAAAAATATGACTTTTGTGAAGACTGTATTGTTTTGAGTAAATAACGATATAATTAATTTTATGGAGTTTATGGAAAATTATCAATATTATTTTGAACATGGTTCATTAATGCTAATAAGTATCGATCTCAGGAATCGAACTTGTGACCTTCAATCTCGTAGTCCAAACTAACAACCAACTGAGCCAACCCTGTTGGCCGAAAATTAGTGTTATTAATACTCTTTGAGAAATAAAAGTAGAGATATTTGGTAATGGTAATAATAATTGTAGTTTAAAAAGTAATTTGGGTTAAGCTAGTACTACTATGAGGTAAATAGCAATAACCAGGAGTTTGAGGTTTAAAATATTATTAGTTTTGTATAAAATTGTGATAAATAGGGCGTGAAAGAGAGATAAAGATATTTGAGTATACATATTATTATTTTGACATAAAAAAAATACTTTTTTTGAAGTAATTTGGTACAAATTATTGTTTCAATTTAATTACGATGTTTTGGAATATTTGGTGTAATAGCATGTACATTAATTGGCCAAAATTTCTACTAAATCGAAATTCTAATCCATTAGGTTATGGATTGTCAGCGTTGATAACATGTAATAAACATAAGTATATCAGGGTGCTATTTACAAAAAATCGCAGTGAAATAGAAAAATATAATAGAACATATATACTGACTAAGGCTACTACCTTTAAATCAATATTAAAGGAATAATATTCAGGCCCATTAATGTGCAGTTGTTACATTTGGAGTGATAAATATATAATGAAGGATATGATAGTATCGTTTGACAAGCAACAGAGTTGAGCAAATATTTAAATAAATAAATCAAGTAGTTTGAATTTCAATCAAAATGCAGAGAAAACGTGTGTTTGTAAGAAAGAATATTAAGGGCACTAAACTATTTCTAAACTACAAGTAAGAAAACAAAACATTGATTGTTAACGATGTACTCATGTTAAAATCAGTTTCAGTTTGGATGTCGATGTAAGATTTGAAAATGATATCTTTTATGAATAGTATAAATGGATGTTGGGATTGTCCCGAACAATATACGTAGACATCATATTAAAATGTGTAACATGGAGCATATAAGATGGATTCCTTGTGCATCGCAATAGGAATTATCATATATGCTATTATTCTATAATAATGTATTTCTCTTATTCATTTGATGCATTGAGCGGATATTAAGTCCAATTTAATATCCTTAAATTGTAGTTAAGAGTACTCTCGGGTATTTACGAAATACTAGAGAATTGTTGATGGAAACAACAAATTCCTTATGAAGTATTTAGACTCAAGCTTTAAAAGTTGTATAGAATATTGTATGTTAATCATAAAT
The DNA here is from genome assembly GCA_030737815.1 of Allium fistulosum. Taxonomy (NCBI): domain Eukaryota; kingdom Viridiplantae; phylum Streptophyta; class Magnoliopsida; order Asparagales; family Amaryllidaceae; genus Allium; species Allium fistulosum. The sequence continues at coordinate 73,551,339 of CM060908.1, read as the reverse complement.
TCATTTTCAACCTTAGTTCAGCAGCTTTAAGTTGAAAATGTTCCAAACAAGAGTTGTGGCGATTTCAACCGATAGTCTATGTACATCGTCTTAAATAAGTGTACCAGTAAAAGCAATATGTTTTGTGTATATGCACAAATTTATAACTGATCTAGATACTTAACCCTATGGCGATTACAGCCATGATGGGGCCAGTAACCATGCATTGAGTTCTGATTGACTGTCGAAGTTCGATTAATATTCTACTCAAGAAGACGTTTGAACAGATGAAGATCAGTCCAAAGGACATAACGCCAAGTAAATACCTCATTCAAGGATTTACCGGAGAGGCAAAATAGCCTAACGGATGTATTAACTTGTTAGTGGAGTTCAATGAAGGTAACCGCAACATTGTATGGTTGCAGACCTTCGTGATAGTGGATGAGTTATCTGCTTATAATGCTTTTTCGGACTGAACAACCATTGACAGTTTCAAAATAGCACTAGCTCCATGGGTTGAAAAGGATAGAACTCTTCTCTGGAATTCTCTCGTTCAGCTTAACTATAATATTTCCCTCCCATGGGTTATTATGGGTGACTTTAATACAATTACTAAAGTTCACGAAAAAAGAGGAGGAATTCCTGTACCACTAAAAAAACTAGAATTCTTCTCTAATTTTCTCATAAAAACTGGTTTAATTGAGCCTATCATCAATGGTAATAAATTCACTTGGAAATCTGGTGAATTTAGAAACATTCACTGTAAACTTGATAGGATTCTTGTCAATAGATCTTTTATAAATCATTTCTCTGACTTTAATTGCTACACATTACCTCAATACACTAGTGATCATACTCCCATTCAACTTACATTATCTCAAATTTCTACAACTAGGAAAAACTTTCCTTTTAGATTCAAGAATGGATGGGTCTTTGACTCAGATTATAAAAAGGTTTTTCAAAATAGCTTACATTTTCCCCCAAATGGTTCTGCTCAGTTTAATTTCAGAAACTTTCTCCATTTTACTAAAAACAATCTTAAAGCTTGGAATTGTACCAAAAATAAAAACAATAATGAAATTAAACAAATTAGAGAGGACTGTGCTAAATTACAAGATAGCATTGATAATGACAGCTCTGATAATATCAAAATTAAAGAATTCTATCAATTACAGAAAAATCTTTCCAACACCCTTCATGTTGAAGCTGATAACATTAGGCAGAAAGCCAAAGTTAATTGGCTTTCTCAAGGGGATTTGCCTACTAAATTCTTTTATGCTAAAATGTCTGGCCGGAAATATCATAACAATGTTGGTAAATTAATCAATAGTAATGGTAAGATCATCAATGAAGCCCCTTTATTAGAAAAAGAAGCTATTCTCTATTTCACTGAGTTGTTTTACACTGAGGATAACTCCTACACTTTTCCAACCATTTTCCCTAAGTATGTTCTTCATCCTAACAGTGAGGATATTCTCCTTGCTCCTATTTGTATTGATGATATTAAAAAAATCGTCTTTTCTGCCAAAGATGATAAAAGCCCTGGGCCAGATGGGTTTGGGGCCAAATTTTACAAAACTCACTGGGATGATATTAAAAATATGTTATATAAGGCAGTCAATGAATTTTTCATTTCTGGTAGGCTTTTAAAAAATATTAATCATACTTTTATAACCCTTGTCCCTAAAACCAAAAATCCTACTTGTCTGGGAGATTATAGACCCATTGCCTGCTGCAATTTCCTTTACAAAATTATTGCCTCTATTCTTAGTAGCAGAATTAAATGCTTTTTAAAATTTCTCATTTCCAAAAATCAATGTGCTTTTATTCCTGACAGGTTTATAGTTGAAAATACTCTTATATCTCATGAACTCCTAAGGGATTTCAACCAAGCTGGTAAAAATAAAATGTGTCTTAAATTGACCTTCACAAAGCATTTGATAAAATTAACAGAAATTTTATTATTTACATGATGGGTCAACTAGGTTTTAATGAAAAATTTTGTAACTTAGTTAAGGAATGTATATGTAATGTTTCCTACTCCATTCTTGTTAATGGATCTCCCTGTGGATTCATTCACAGTAATAGGGGTATCAGGCAAGGAGACCCTCTATCCCCTTATCTGTTTACAATTGCTATGGAGTATTTCTCCCTTCAAATGGAAATGGATCTGTTTTGTAAAAATATGAAACCTATTAACTCCATTATCCCTTGTATTACTCATCTATTATATGCTGATGATTTACTAATTTTTTTAAATGCAGATACTTTCTCTGCTGCTACCATTAAAAATTTTTTTGACAATCTCAAAAATCAAGCTGGTCTTCTCATTAATGAAAATAAAAGCAAAATATTTTTCAGTAAAGACTGCAGGAACAAGACAGATATTCTCAACATTTTAAATTTCCAGCAGAGTGATCTCCCTGTCAGATATCTTGGGTTACCCCTCAGTAATAATCAGATCAAGGATAGACACTGTGTCAAACTCTATGAAACCATTCAAAACAAAATTAATAACTGGTCTAGCAGAATGCTATCTATAGCAGGTAGAGTTGAACTAGTTCATACAGTAGTCACTGCGATCATTATGTACTGGGTGCAATCTCAAAACATTCCAGCTAAAACCTTAAAAAAAATTGAAAAACTTTGTTCCAACTTCATATGGAATGGAAAATTTCATAAAATTTCGTGGAACACCATAACTAAAACCAAGGAAGCTGGGGGATTGGGAATCAGAAACTTTTCAGATATTCATGAAGCTTGCAAATTTAAACTTTTTTGGAAATTCATTGAAGGCAAATCATTATGGGCTGAATGGATGAGGGCCAAGTATGTCAAAAAGAAAAATTTCTGGTCCATGCCCATCAAAAGTCATTATTCTTATGTCTGGAAAAATATTCTTAGTTGCAGAGAAATTGGAGCCAAGCTTCTTGAGCGTAAATTTAAAGATGGAAAATGCACAAGCCTATGGTTTGATCCTTGGATCAATGGCAACTCACTTATTAACCTTCTAGGCTGGAACAACCTATATTACTATGGAAAAGTAGGGGCTTCAGTTGACACAATTATTCAAAACTCTACTTGGAATTCAGAAGCATTTCCTGCAACTAACATCTTTAATTCTTCAATTAATAAAATTGATATTGACACTAACACTGATGAAGATACTTGGTGCTGGAAATTATCTACTAAGGGCAGATTTTCTTTTAAAAACACTTGGGATTTTTTAAAAGGAAGGGAAATGGAAGTTGATTGGCACAACTCTGTTTGGAACTCTGCTAACTGTCCAAAAATGGCTTTCTGCACCTACTTTGCATTATTAAATCGTCTACCAACTAGAGAAAGGTGTGGCAAATGGAACAAAAACTCTGGTAATATCAATTGCCTATTTTGCAAAACCGAAATCGAAAACACTGATCATCTATTCTTTGATTGTACTTACTCTAGACATGTTTGGTTCATTGACAAAAATAAGCTCAACATAAATCAAAATTTGGCTCTCCAAAACATTAGAGACAGCATTCATTATTTTCAGAAAGCCTACAAAGGAAAGAAAGCAGATTTCAACAAAGCTACTGTTATGCTTACTACTGTCATCTACTTCATTTGGAAAGAAAGAAACAATAGATTACATAACAAAGTTGAAACAGACTGTATTCAGCTTTGGAAAACTATCGAAATTGAATCCAACATCATACTTCACAAATTCAGCAGAAACAGTAACAGTCATCATAATATTTCTATTGAAGACAATTATGATAACTTAGTCGAAGAATACTTACAGAAGGAGAACTTTAATAAAAGTTCTCAACTCCCTGCTTTTGATGATAATACAGTGGATAAGCCATCAAGTTTCATAAATCGCAGTTCCTCAGATGAAGGTTGCTACCCCGCTCTGCATAACATGAATAATTCCTGCAAGGGAAGAAATCAAAATTTTAACAATCCTTGTTTTAAAAGCTCTCTAAACAAAAAATCTTATTACTCTTTACCTGATATGCATAGGGAGAGCCGTCCATTCAACTCTGAGCCTCTGCTTCCTTATGACTGTCAAATGCATAACAACATTATCATATCCAATGCCGATGTTCAAAACGATAAGGACTTCAATAATTGCAAGCACTCATCTTATAAGGTTCTTTCCAATGCCACTAGCAAGGACACGGTTGATATCATTCCAAGCAATTAGATCGCAACTTATCAGGGTAGAAACAAAAGCAATCAAACTGCAACCTGTCAGGGAAGTAACAAGTCTCTTAATTTTAATTATATTAGGACTAATAAAGGTATTAGTACTAATCAAAACATTTTTATACCTGATTATAGCATGAGGATCTGTTGGAACGATAAGGCTAACAACAACTTTCCCCTGCCTGATAACGAGCAAAGATTAGGAGACTCTCACTACATCAGCAAGCTTAATAATAAAATCTACCACTTATCTGTTTGGGAAAAAGGAGAGAGCAGTGACTACTGCGTTGATAACTGCTCAGATCTTCCAAGGACATATCTTAAAGATGCTTCTGACTCGTCTATCCTCATTTCCTCTGATTTGAAGCTCGGTAGCAACCATAACAACAAGGAGAACAGCTACAGGGAAACTAAGACTAAAACAACTCGACAAATTCATTTTAGCCTAGTTCCTGATATCCCCAGGCTGCGAGATAAAGAAATCAAGGAGTGGAGACATCCTTAAGCTCTAGCGAGAGATCTATTTCGTGATTTTGCAGTTTTCTCTGCCATTTTTTGTTTTGCTCCGCCATTTTTTTGAGCTCGAGTGTTTTTTGGAGGCGCTGCCTCGTTTCTGTTTTCTGAGATCTAGGGTTTGCCTAGCGTAGTTTTGTGTTTGTAATCTTGGTTTCGGGTACTTATCTCTTACCCGTTTCTTTTTCTTTCTGTAACTATCTGGGCTTGGCCCATTTACCCATTTTCAAAAAATAATAATAATAATAATAATAATTTTCTTTCAAAGCAAATACGGATTTGGAGCATAGGAACTTGCTTGTCTTCTTTCCTTCATTTCTCCTTAATATTGCGTTCTGTGCTTGGGGAAAAGGTAGGGAAATTTGAAATTTACTTTGATAATTTATAATATAAGTTATAAATATAATCATTCTATGTTTTGTTTTACCCGAGCGAACCTTCTTCATGCCCGAGCTTTTAGGCTTTCCACTCGAGCTTGACCCAAGCACAGGTTGCTCCATCTCCGCTGTACATCGTGATCCTCTCCACCTTGCAGCAGCCACCGACCTTGACGAACCCATCACCTCACCCCACCCTTCTCCGCCCCTTGCTTTGCCACGGCACAATGCTCCGTTACACCTCGTGATCCCACCCATACCCACAGCTGCATTTCCACGTGAACCCGCAGCCATCCAAATCAACTCGCCTCGCTCTTCCCATCAACTAGCGGCTTCGAGCATCCCTCGCTTTCCATCACCTGTGCCGCACTTCTTCTTCCACAAGTGCTGCAGTTTTAGGTGTGTTTATATATACATTTGTATATGAAGGACAAACAGTGAAATTTTATTTATGTTCTTATATTATATAATATACATGCGTACGAGCAGCCCTTCTTTGATATTAAGATATATATATTTATATATACTATATATATGCTGTTATATTTAAAGTGTTTATATATTAAGATATATTTATACATATATGTACTGTATGTATATATATAGATATATGTGTAGTATATCTAAAGTGTTTATATATTTTCAGTAACAATCTATGTTTCTAAAGAATTTGTTTTGAAGTATGTAGGTACTATATGTTTTATAATAACTTCAATATGTTTGGGGTATTTCGGATTTGAAGTATAAATTTTAAGTTTAAATAATATATATATATATATATATTGAATAAAAAGTATACTTGGATTCCATTTTTAAAAGTATATATAAGTATTAGGTTTTAAATATAATAAATATCACTCTCATTTTAAATATTTGTATTTTAAGAATAAGATTCTGAATTATATATATATATATTATTTTAATATTTGTCTTAATTTAAAATATTGATTTTAAGAAAATAATAACGATAATAATAGTATATATTTTCTATTTATATCAAGCTGATTTGATTTGTTCTCATCGATGCCTATTTTACAACTTCGTCCGTCAAATCCATATTCAGCTTACTTCGCTTTGAGATTTGTTGTTTGGATTGGTCGATCATCTAGATCGTGATTCAAATCGTAGCTTGTCGTGTTGTCTATTTTCTCTAGCCTCGAAAGGTGAACGATCACTCACGATTAACATTCTTATAATTAGTAAATTTGATTTCGCTTGAAACGACAATTGAAATATGCTGTTAAATTTGAATTGCTAGTTATTTAATTTTTTTTATATCCTATGCCATTTCCTGCAAATTGTTCACCTATGGTATTTGACACCATATCCTGTTGTATATATTTTATTTAATTTATCACTGATGATATATGCCTGTTATTGATATGTTATATTTTATCATATTTGTTCTCACTCTGCAAGTTCCATGTTAATTTAGAATTCCCTATGGGTTGAAATGATACATACCCGAACAATTTTGTAGAATAGGGGAAAATCGTTATGGGTTGAAATGATAAACCCAAGCGATTTTCATTTATTTTAAATTTTGGGATTGCGGGTTGAAATAATATATACCCGTAGATATTTAAATTGCGGATTGAAATGATAAATATCCGTATCACTTGACCATAGGATAGAGAATTATATACGGACACCGTTGGTCTATATTTTGAAAATGATTTCCAAAGTTTTGAAAGGAAATATATGGTTTTAATAAATATTGATTTTTAAAATATAAATATGTATAAATGTTATTTTTGTATATGTATAAATTTTAGATATTTAAATTCATATGTTTTGGAAATTTTAAATTATAAGTTAGTTCTAAAATATAATTTTTAAGATTTTTCTTATAATTTCATTATTTTAAAAATATATAAAATAAGATTTAATACAAAATACATTTAATAATAAGATTTAATTTAATAAAAATTTAACTTAATTGGTTTATAATATGTTTAAGTATTTTTTTAAATTTATATTAATATTTTAAACATAAATTTTATAACTTTAATAATACAAGTTGGGAGGATAAATTAATGTTGACTTGGAATTTGAATTGGTTAATAATCGAATTTAAATAAGAATTTATTTGAACTTATTGATTTTGAGATTTTGGAAAATATGATTTATAACTTGATTTGGTAAAAATTTGATTAGATGAATATTCTCAAATTTAAATAAAATTGAGATTGAATATTTAACATTGATTTTAAATTTATAAATTGGGATTTTAATAAATTGTTATTGAAATGATTAAGTGAATGCTTTCCAATTTGAATAAAATTAAAGTGAAATATTGAAATATAAATGAAACCTATATTGAAAATGTTTGAATATTTAAATTTTGTATCTTATTGGAATTGAAGAAATAGTTCAAACTTGGATTTGAAATCGATATAAATTGAAATGGTTTATTGAGAATTTGAATTGAATCTTTGACCTTTAAAATTTTAAATGGCTAAATTGGAATTGATTTAAATTGAATTTTGGAATTTAAGCTGATTTGAATTGATTTGTGAAATTGGAGGAAACTATTTTATTATATAAAGTATTTTTAATATATAAACTATTTTCATTTATAACGATTTATTATATATACTATTTTCAATATCTAAACTGTTTAAGTTAGAAGTGTTATGATTTCCAAAGTGTTATGTTTTCAAAAGTGTTATGATTTCAAAAGTGTTATGGTTTCAAAAGTGTTATGGTTTCAAAAGTGTTATGGTTTCGAAAGTGTAATAATTTTGAAAGTGTTACGATTCTGGAAATGAATATTATTTAAAGGGGATAATGATGTTGAATTGATATGATTTTGAAATGAATATAATATTTTGATTTGAAGTATGAACTGTTTGAAATAAAATGACCACGGTGTGAAATAAGTGTTTGGTTGTTAAAGAGACCGGGATCAGATATTGTCATACTCTCTGCCAATACCGAAAACCACTTTAACAACTGTGTACGTGGTGGAGATTCCAGAAATGAAGTAGGATGGTATAGCGAATGATTTCTGTATAAGGTACTGACGTGACCCTAACTCCCGTGAGTCGGCTTAGATGTGACTAAAACAGGAGCTATACCTAGGCCAAGTGAGGTCATTCCTCCTATCGGACATGCTTCTTCGATACCATTCTATTACTTTGTGATTTAATTGGGTGCGCCTTTGATTTGGGAGTGTGTTCTGATGTGGGCGGTAGTAGCTGCTATGTGTTACCACCAGCCCGGTTCTGCAATTGGTAAATCTACCCTGGCATTGCCTCGAGTGCCGTGTTCACATGCCCTAGAGCGCCTTCTATGAGTTTGTTTTGTACCGTACCTATGTGGTGTCCTCTGGGTAAACCACCGGTTTGGTGGAGCCTACGGCATTGTATAGACTACGGGAATATGTAAAATGTGTTAAGGGGGATATGGGTAACGCCTTAATGCTATTTTAATAGTTTACTTTGCTATAGACATATTATAATAGCGTATATTACTACATAGTAGATAGTATCATGGATCCTTAGAGGATGGAAATCCCAAATATCCTTTAAGTTACTTGTATTTCAGTTGATATTTCACTTGAGTTGAATTTATTAATATAAGAATGTTAATCCCAACTCGAGTGTTTTGTGTTTTGCTTTACGCTCGGGTCATTCTGAGTGTCATAGTATTTGAGACTCACCTTTGGAGTTGGAGCCCCACTTGGAGATCCATCTGTATCTATTCAGCCTTCGGCTATCCAGTTGTTTTGTTCAGACTTGTCATTTGTTTGTATTCGAGACTATATTATATTTGAGATATTCTGTTGTATTTTATTTCAAACTCTTTTGTTTATATAGTAGCTTCATGAACTACTATTTATCTATTCCGCTGCTTGTTGTATATTACTCTATGTCTGTGATTCTGTGATTGATTTACTTACTGTATATGCTGAGTTTTGCCAAATATAAATTAACGATCTGATATTTTGAGCAATTCAAGTCCCACATGTTCGAATGCGAATGGTTCGTAATACCGGGTCGTTACAGTTAGTATCACAGCTCAGGTTTAGGCAAAACTTAGCATATAGAGTAAATTCAATTACAAAATCACGTTTTGTTCGAGCTTAAATTTCTTCCTCTTTGATTCGAATTTCCTTTGAATTTTGGAGCTTCCCCTCTGTTCTAAAATTCATACTCGTCTTTCCCTATTCGTGTTCTTTTGATACTGAAGCATCCCATAGCCTCATTCTTTTGGGTGACTCATCCCATCGATGGTCCCGCCAATCTCTGTATGATTTGTAAAGGGGTGGACTCCTTTACAACAGGCGTCGATTCACCGGAGACTTCTATATCCTCGGTTTCGATGCTATTATTCCTTGCAAAGACCAAACCATTCTCTACTGGACAACCCGGGTAATTCTCTTCCTGTTGAATGTCAATTGCCTCAGATTTTGCGGGCAGTGCTATCTTTCGCTCGATTCTCAACCGAATGATTTTGACTCCACCCCGATAGTCAGGGATTATCCTGATGTTTTGGTGAAGTTATTTCTCTTCTCTCCCAAGTGGGAAATTGAATTTTCACACTGATTTTATTTCTGGAATCTCGGTTGACCCGGTTAAGGTCACCCGTGATTAATATATTAGTCTATCCATTCTTTCCTCTTTGTAATTTAATTATCTTATCTTCCTTCCGAGTCTATCATCGTAGTTAGAATTCTCTTTGACTAGGGTTCATCTAAACATGAATTTCTATCCTCGTTTTAAAATCCATTCCTGTATCATCGTGTGAGGAAGTGTATTTGTAATTAATATAAAATTGATTTATATTGTGTTGTTTGAGTTGTTAGGTTTGAATTTTGGGGTTTCGATCGATTCGTCTAGCTAACGTTATCGATAGGAATTCCAAAACACTTGAACAAAGCAAACTGACACAGTATTGTTTTCAAAACTGGAAAATGAAATAATTTTATGTACAATTATATTATATATATATATAAGTATAAATTTCTGAAATTAAATAGTTAAATGAATTGGTTATTAGAAATGATAACACTAGATTATCATTTATTGTTTGTTACGTTTCCCAAAACCATTAACTATTGTTGTTATAAGGAGATGAATTTGATAAAATGGTTTATAAATTTGATTTATAATTGAAAATGGAATAAACTTAAATCAAAGGATTTAAGAATTTAATTTTCGGTACTTTTCTAAAGTTGGTTTTCAATATTTTGAAAAATATATTATTTGAAAGTATTTTCGAATGGAAATTATTTCAAAAGGATAATTTTAAAGGAAGTAAGTCAGTACTCTCTTCGTTTGTCGCTAGAAATTAATTTCGGTGATGACTGCAGCATCATCGACATTCATTTTCGAGTCTCAATGTGGAGAGACCACTCAGTAGCTTTGCTACACTTTTGTTTTGGAAATTGAATTTGATTTGAATTTTCTTGAGTAAGATTTGATATACAAAATATTATATGTATATATTTATTTCAAGATGATTTGAAGTGAAACCGGAAATGTGTTCTTAAATTTTGTGTAAAGTGATGGTTTTCAAATTAGTGAAACAAAGCAATATTTTGACTAATTTAAGTATTTAAAATAAGCAATGGAATTTGAAATAACTTAAGACTAGGAAAATTTGTTTGTATAACACTTAATGTCACTCTAAAACATATATATAACTCACTTGAAATATTCAAAGAGTCAAAATGTTTATGTGAATTGAAGGTTATATAAGAGAAACTTAAGTAATAGAAATTTTCAAACTAAATTATTACTTAATAAAATATTGTAAATAAAAGGCAAAATTGTATAGTATTCAACTACATTCAGAAAATATTAATAAAACTTAACTGGGAATGGTTTGAATGTAATTGAATAATATATGATATAAAATATATGGAATAAAATGTTCCTAGAATGAATTTTGATAAGGGAATGTATAAATAAAATTTGGTAGTTATAATAGAAGTTTATATACTTAATTTATGATTATAAGAAATGTTAATTGAGATAAATTGAATAATAAAAGGAAGATACTATTTGAGTGAATAAATATGAACTCAAGAATAGTTGAGATTGAATTTTTAAGTGAAATGAACTTAAGGGAAGTCAAATGGATTTAATAATTGGGTTAATTAAAATAAATTGTATTCTTAAAAGAAAATTTTGTAACAAATGCTAATAAATTCAAATCAAATCTATTGATTAAAATACATTAAATTGAATCAACAAAATATGGATATAATAAATAGTTATTGAATAAAATGGATTTAACCCAAATTTGTTGAATAGTTGAAATTAGATTTTTAAGAGGAATCAACTTAACTGAAGATCAATTAGATTTAATAAATGAGTTAAATAAAACAAATTTTGTTGGGAAAGTTTTGTAATAAATGTTAATAAATTGAAGACAAATCAATTGAATGAAAGTATATGGAATTGAAATCAATTAAATGTGAACATAATAAATTTGATTGATTAAATAAAATGAATTGAAATCAATTAGTTGAATATAAACCAATTTAAAAATAAATAAAATTTATATGGCTTGAATCAACGGTTTAAACTAACAATTTTTGAATTTAATGACTATTTATTGGTTGAATAAAATGGACTAAACCAAACTGTTGAATATTAATTAATATAAAATTGAAATTTATATGGGTTTTGAATTAATAGTTGTGTTTTGTATTTTTAATCCATCTTTTCTTTCTGGTTGTTTCTAATCTCCTATCTCCTTCCTTTTGGGGGACGAAAAGTTTTGAGTGGGGGAGAGTGTAACGAACCATAAATTTTAATGATTTTATAACGCAATTAACTGAAATTTTGCTTGAAATTTAATTATGAAATTTAGTAATGAAAATTTGATATTTGGTATGCGTCTATTTAAACATAGCAAATGATAAATTTTCATCAGAAAATATGAAAGTTAGTTTTGTTGTGAAATTTTATTTCAATTTAAATCGGTTAAAAATTGATGAAAATAACTTGTTTTCGAAATCTGAATATTTTATATAATAAAAATGTAATCTATCTTCTAAGTGATATGTCATAATTCGTTTCTTCAAAATTTGATCTTCTCTAGCCACGTTTATCTTATTTTCGGCGTTTTAGCAGCATTTTCGGTAACGAATATCGACTTTTGATAGGATGGTCAAATCGCTGATATCTGTGTACCATTCTATGTGTCTCGTCACGCTGATCTCCACAGTATATTTATCTGTGTACTTTGCAGTCCGGTACGCGGCGAAATCCGTGAAAATGGTAACCGTATCGGCGACCGTTTCGTGCCTTTTAGGTTCTTGTGTCCATTCATTTGCACACATATTATACCAACAGCCACCCGCATTTATAATTCTGAAAATCCAACCCGTGACTTTTGTTATTCCTGCCTTTTCAATATAATTGTTGATTTGTTTTTTTTCCGGTTCATATATTTCCTCTATCTTTTCTTATATCAAAGCACGTCTTCTTTCCTCTTCTTTCCTGTTGTAGATTATTTTCCCAACCCATTCCTGCTCCTACTTGCCTTGATTCAGATTCATGCTATTAATATAATATATATATATATATATGTATGTATATATAATAATAATTTTCTTTCAAAGCAAATACAGATCTGGAGCATAGGAACTCGCTCGTCTTCTTCCCTTCATTTCTCCTTGATATTGCGTTCTGTGCTTGGGGAAAAGGTAAGGAAATTTGAAATTTACTTTGAATTTCTAATATAAGTTATAAATATAATCATTCTGTGTTTTGTTTTATTCGAGCGAACCTTCTTCATGCCCGAGCTTTTAGGCTTTCCACCCGAACTTGACCCAAGCATAGATTGCTCCATCTCCGCTGTACATCGTGATCCTCTCCGCCTTGCATCAGCCACCAACCTTGACGAACCCATCACCTCGCGCCACCCTTCTCCACCCCTTGCTTTGCTACGACACAGTGCTCCATTACACCTTGTGATGCCACCCATACCCATAGCTGCACTGCCACGTGAACCCGTAGCCATCCAAATCACCTCGCCTCGCTCTTCCCATCAAGCGGCTCCGAGCATCCCTTGCTTTCCATCGCATGTGCTGCACTTCTTCTTCCACAAGTGCTGCTGTTTTAGATGTGTTTATATATACGTTTATATATGAAGGATAAACAGTGAAATTTTATTTATGTTCTTATATTATATAATATACATGCGTACGAGCAGCCCTTCTTTGATATTAAGATAGATATATATATATATATATATGCTATTATATTTAAAGTGTTTATATATTAAGATATATTTACACATATATGTACTGTATGTATATATATAGATATATGTGTAATATACCTAAAGTGTTTATATATTTTCAGTAACAATCTATGTTTCTAAAGAATTTATTTTGAAGTATGTAGGTACATATATGTTTTATAATAACTTCAATATGTTTGGGGTATTTCGGATTTGAAGTATAAAATTTATGTTTAAATAATATATATATATATATATATATTGAATAAAAAGTATACTTGGATTCCATTTTTAAAAGTATATATAAGTATTGGGTTTTAAATATAATATATATCTCTCTGATTTTAAATATTTGTATTTTAAGAATAAGATTCTGAATTATATATGTATATATATATAATATTTTAATATTTGTCTTAATTTGAAATATTGATTTTAAGAAAATAATAATGATAATAATAGTATATATTTTCCATTTATATCATGCTGATTTGATTTGTTCTCATCGATGCCTATTTTTCAGCTTCGTCCGTCAAATCCGTGTTCATCTTACTTCGCTTTGAGATCTATTGTTTGGATTGGTCGATCGTCTAGATCGTGATTCAAATCGTAGTTTATCGGGTTGTCTATTTTCTCTAGCCTCGAAAGGTGAGCGATCACTCACGATTAACATTCTTATAATTAGTAAATTTGATTTCGCTTGAAACAACAATTAAAATATGATGTTAAATTTGAATTGCTAGTTATTTAATTTTTTTATATCATATGTCATTTCCTGCAAATTGTTCACCTGTGGTATATGACACCATATCCTGCTGTATATATTTTATTTAATTATCACTGATGATATATTCCTGTTATTGATATGTTATATTTTATCATATTTGTTCTCACTCTGCAAGTTCCCTGTTAATTTAGAATTCCCTATGGGTTGAAATGATACATAGCCGAACAATTTTGTAGAATAGGGGAAAATCATTATGGGTTGAAATGATAAACCCAAGCGATTTTCATTTATTTTAAATTTTGGGATTGCGGGTTGAAATAATATATACCCATAGATATTTAAATTGCGGATTGAAATGATAAATATCCGTATCACTTGACCATATGATAGAGAATTATATACGGACACCGTTGGTCTATCTTTTGAAAATGATTTCCAAAGTTTTGAAAGGAAATATATGGTTTTAATAAATATTAATTTTTAAAATATAATATATGTTATGTTATTTTTATATATGTCTAAATTTTAGATTTTTAAATTCATATGTTTTGGAAATTTTAAATTATAAGTTAGTTCTAAAATATAATTTTTAAGATTTTTCTCATAATTTTATTATTTTAAAAATATATAAAATAAGATTTAATACAAAATACATTTAATAATAACATTTAATTTAATAAAAATTTAACTTAATTGGTTTATAATATGTTTAAATGTTTATTTAAATTTATATTAATATTTTAAACATAAATTTTATAACTTTAATAATAAAGGTTGGGAGGATAAATTAATTTTGACTTGGTATTTAAATTGGTTAATAATCGAATTTAAATAAGAGTTTATTTGAACTTATTGATTTTGAGATTTTGGAAAATATGGTTTCTAACTTGATTTGGTAAAAATTTGATTAGATGAACATTCTCAAATTTAAATAAAATTGATATTGAATATTTAACATTGATTGTAAATTTATAAATTAGGATTTTAATATTGAAATGATTAAGTGAATGCTCTCCAATTTGAATAAAATTAAAGTGAAATATTGAAATATAAATGAAACCTATATTGAAAATGTTTGAATATTTAAATTTTGAATCTTATTGGAATTGAAGAAATAGTTCAAACTTGGATTGAAATCGGTATAAATTGAAATGGTTTATTGAGAATTTGAATACAATCTTTGACCTTTAAAAATTTAAATGGCTAAACTGGAATTGATTTTAATTGAATTTTGGAATTTAAGCTCATTTGAATCGATTTGTGAAATTGGAGGAAACTATTTTATTATATAAAGTATTTTTAATATATAAATTATTTTAATATAAATTATTTTAATATATAAACTATTTTCATTTATAACGATTTATTATATATACTATTTTCAATATCTAAACTGTTTAAGTTAGAAGTGTTATGATTTCCAAAGTGTTATGTTTTCAGAAGTGTTATGATTTCAAAAGTGTTATGGTTTCAAAAGTGTTATGGTTTCGAAAGTGTTATAATTTTGAAAGTGTTATAATTTTGAAAGTGTTACGATTATGGAAATGAATATTATTTAAAGGGGATAATGATATTGAATTGATATGATTTTGAAATGAATATAATATTTTGATATGAAGTATGAACTATTTGAAATAAAATGACCACGGTGTGAAATAAGCGTTTGGTTTTTAAAGAGACCGGGATCAGATATTGTCATATTCTCTGCCAATACCGAAAACCACTTTAACAACTGTGTACGTGGTGGAGATTCCAGAAATGAAGTAGGATGGTTTGGCGAACGATTTCTGTATAAGGTATTGATGTGACCCTGACTCCCGTGAGTCAACTTAGATGTGATTAAAACAGGAGCTATACCTAGGCCAAGTGAGGTCATTCCTACGATCGGACATGCTTCTTCAATACCATTCTATTACTTTGTGATTTGATTGGGTGCACCTTTGATTTGGGAGTGTGTTTCGAGGTGGGCGGTAGTAGCTGTTATGCGTTACCACCAGCCCGGTTCTACAATAGGTAAATCTACCCTGGCATTGCCTCGAGTGCCATGTTCACATGCCCTAGAGTGCCTTCTATGAGTTTGTTTTGTACCATACGTATGTGGTGTCCTCTGGGGAAACCACCAGTTTGGTGGAGCCTACGGCATTGTATAGACTACGGGAATATATAAAGTGTGTTAAGGGGGATATGGGTAACGCCTTAACGCTATTTTAATAGTTTACTTTACTATAGACATATTATAATAGCGTATATTACTACATAGTAGATAGTTCCAAGGATCCTTAGAGGATGGAAATCCCAAACATCCTTTAAGTTACTTGTATTTCAGTTGATATTTCACTTGAGTTGAATTTATTAATACAAGAATGTTAATCCTGACTCTAATGTTTTGTGTTTTGCTTTACGCTCGGGTCAGACTGAGTGTCACAGCATTTGAGACTCACCTTTGGAGTTGGAGCTTCACTTGGAGGTCCATCTATATCTATTCAGCCTTTAGCTATCTAGTTGTTTTGTTCAGACTTGTCATCTGTTTGTATTCGAGACTATATTGTATTTGAGATATTCTGTTGTATTTTATTTAAAACTCTGTTGTTTATATAGTAGTTTCATGAACTACTATTTATCTATTCCACTGCTTATTGTATATTACTCTATGTCTGTGATTCTGTGATTGATTTACTTACTGTATATGCTGAGTTTTGCCAATTATAAATTAACGATCTGATATTTTGAGCAATTCAAGTCCGACATGTTCGGATGCGAATGGTTCGGAATACCGGGTCGTTACAAGGGTCTTTAAAGTTAGAACTCGGCTTGGAATAAAGATGAGAGAAGAATTGGTGTGGTTTCTATAGGAAAATCTAGATGTGTTTTCCTGGGCATATTTCGATATGTGTGAAATATCACTGGAGACAGTGTGACGACCCGACTTTCCACTCCCGGAAAATCGCATCGACAGTAAGAAAGAAAGGGGTGAGAAATAGAAAAGAGAAGAAGAGAAAAGAAAACAACAACAGATACTCACAGCGGAAACGAAACGAAATATAATATATCACATAAATATTACATAGTATCATATACATCATCTATCAGAGTTACACAGATTACACATCACATACTAGATAGTTATAAACATCTGTCTAGTTATTACATCTCAACACAATACAGATCAATACAAAGATCAACACAGCGGAAAACTACTATCTATATCTACAACGCCGAAGCCTCCTGCTCCATTGCTCCTCCAGATTACTCGTCAAAGCTAAACCTGAATCCCTTGGCTACTCGTAAAAATTTGAGTACCCAAGAGTTTATAAAACAGAAATAAACAACTTGGGTCAGACATGGGTCTGGTGTGAGTAACAGGTTAAACTTGTTTAACTTCAAAACCTTTTGAAAGAAAAGGTATCACGTAAGACTCCCCACCAATAAATATGGGTAAGTTTTTACCTTACGCTAACCAAAACATTTGATAGGAAATTCGATTGTATTATAATAGGTCTAGGGTTTTCAAATAAATATGAAATAGCTGGAATGCTTACATCTCACGTTCCAACATAGTTGGGCACAACTAAAACGTACGGCACTTATTGGAGTTTGGATTCCATCAATGGCAGGGCTACCGGGGTACCGCCCGTCACAGTACGTGGCCTAGATCACCGTACCGAGGATCACTCCCAATCCCCTGCAACACAAGGTCGGAACATCCCTTACTGGATAATTCCCGCACAAGATACCCCACGGTTGTCATGATTCAACCGCACACACTAAGTCGAAAAATAGAAAGGGACATCTAGACAGAGGTAATCTTGTCCTACTTGGGTGCTACCCACTAACCTTGCTGCACCTCCCCTGTTTTAGCCATTTCCGGTTTGTGAGGCTTGAGGTCACGATTACCTTTTAAAAGAACACATCTATCTTAAAATGCTCATCGTCCACCTGACGATGTGCTGAAAGCATTCAGTCCATACAAGTTCGTTCCGGGTTCGAACGAAACCGAAGGCATTATCTCGTTACACTCGTTTTGGAATCACCCTCAGAGTTAACGACAATAACCCTTGCACTCTGAATCTTCATCTTCACTTGATTCACGACCTATCGTTAATTTGGATTGATGTGGTATTCGGGTCTCCAGACCTGGAAATCCGGTATACGGAAACCCGATCCCGGTCTCATCGAAATCCAAAACGTATCTTTTAAGGCCAAGTTGTTTTAAAGGTTAAAACAATTTAATACAATTATCTTTATACACTTAGAAAGATAATTCACAATAGATAATCAACATTATCAGATAATCCATATTATCATCACAATTCAACTAAACATCCATATCACACAGCATATATCTCATCAGAGATATCAATCAATGCAAAGCATTCAATATTATCATCCATTCTTAAGTAATGATCTATACCATTTCTAATTAATTTAAAATGAATTAAATTAATTACTTTTATTTTATAAATCCTTCTTACTTAAACATTAATTAATTTCAAATTAATTAATTATCCTCTAATTACCTTTTTCAATTAATCATCTTTGATTAATTATCTTTTAATTGCCTTCAAGTTATTTATCTTTAATTAATTACTCAAATTAATTAACCTTAACCACTTATAGTAATTAACCTTTAATTACTTCATTAATTAATTAACTATAATTAATTAATTAATCACTATAATTAATTATATTAAACCTTAATTAATTACATTAATTAATCACTTCCTTTATTAATTATACTTAATTAATCAATCTTAATTACATCATTAATTATATTAATTAATGATCCTTAATTACAACTTAATTATTAATTACTTTAATTAAATTAATTACATTAAGTAATTAACTTTTAACAATATTTATTAATCACCTTGATTAATCTTCAATCAGTAATTAACTACCCTTAATTACTTTCATTAATTAAATTAATTCTCCTTAATTAATCTCTTAATTAATCCCTTGATTAATTATTCAAAGTAATTAAACTCAATTTACTTTCCTTAATACATAACCATCAATTAATTACTTCAAGTAATTATCTTATTATTTACTTCCTAAATGATCACACCTTAATAATTACATTAAGTAATTATTATCAAATCATCTCTTGATTATTCTAAATTAATTAAACTTAATTAATTAAACTTAATTAATTAACTTAAACTAAATTAAATTAACTTCAATTAATTACAATAAGTAATTAATTCTTAATTACTTCCATTAAGTAATTCCATTTAAAACCAATTCTATAATTGATTATTTTTAATTACTTCCATTAAGTAATTCCATTTAAACCCAATTCTATAATTGATTATCTTTAAATTAATTAATCTAATTAATTATTAAAATTAACCACATTAATTAATTATTTAATAATCCATAGTTAATGACTTCATTAACTATTAATAACTCTTTAATTACTTTTCTTAAGTAATTAACTTAGATTAATTATTATTAATCCCAAATTAATAAATCTTAATAACCAATTTAATTAATCTTTAATTATTTAATTAATTAAGTGTTAACCATAACTTAATTAATCTTTAATTACTTTATTAATTAATTCCTAACCATTAATTAATATTTTAATTTATAATCCTCAATTATAAATTAACTATTCTAATTAATTTATCTTAATCATTAAAAATCAAATTCTATTTAATAAATGAATCTTATTTATAAGTTAATTATTCTAAAAATATTTAATCTTAAACCTTTAAGATTAAACCTTTAATTACTTTTAAGTAATTATTCATTTTATTAATTTATTAGATAAATTAATTATCCATTTAATTTCCCTAGTAATTAAATGTATATAAATCATTAACTTATAATTTAACTTCAACAAGTTTTAAAATCAATTTAAAACCTTTAAGTGATAAATAATATTTTCCTTGTAAAATAAATTTTACAAGATTTAAACAAATCTCTTTTTTAAATTCAAAATATTTAAATTTAACAAACATTTAAACTTATTAAAATATTTGAATTTATAAAACTTATTTATCTTAAATCTAAGATTCAAAACTAAACTTGAGTTTATATATTTAAACTTTGATTTGAAGCTTATAAAAACTGAGCTTGGAAAATACTTCGGGTCCTACCCGAGTTTATATGGAAACCACTTCGAGTCAACCTGCTTTCACTCATCTCTGCCTCTCGTCTTCCCTTCTTCTTCATTCCTTAACCAAGTATTTAGAGTTAAACAAAACTGCTATTTAAAACTCTTGCGAACTCGAGTTCTACTCGAGCCAATCGATCTCCTACCCGAGAATAGCTTCGAGTTGCCTGACCTCCTTCCCAAATCTCACGCCACTGACACCCCACAACCACGTGCACGTGCACATGCGATTGGACCATCTCCGGCCATCATCGTGATCGCCTCCACGTCGAAGACAACCCCCTCGACTCACTCGAGTTCCTCAATCCCCTGGTCCCACTGTAAATCAAAATCGAGCTCTACGTCCCAGACTTTTAACGAAACCAGGCCACCAATTCGTCTCGTCCCCACTCCTCTGACCACCGGAGGTGGAACAACTCCGGCTACGTCCTCGTCAGTCCCCAGACCCTCATCTATCCTAGCCTCGTGCCACTCGATCGAGCGAGGGCAACGAACGAAGCGAGAATCTCTGTCGTACTCAAATTAGGTTTAAAATTTTTAATTGATTGCCGTCGACGCCACCGTGGACGTTGCCACCATCAACTATTTTTCCCACCACCGTAGCAGGCTCCTCCATCCTCACCAGCAACCCCGAACCTTCCCGTGCCACGTGTCTCCAGAAATTGGCCAAAATGTCAATTCCGATCAACTTTAAATTCCTCTTTATTTCCAAACTTATAAATTATGATTTGATTTTTAAAAATCATTATTTCCTATCACAATTCATATTATAGAATCCAAATTCGAAACGATGATCATCAAATTTTGACTTATGTTAAATTTTCACTGTTATTTAACATTTTCCAGAATATTACTAAATATTTTTGCTTAAAACCATTTTCTTTATTTAAATTACAAGGTTAAAAACATTTCCTTTCGAGAGATCAAAGCCTAATACCAATTCGTTTGGGTGCTATGAAATTTATACTTGATTTAAGGAACTGTAAACCAAGCAAATGTAAATATACCTGTTTTACTGTCATGCAAATTCACCCTTTACATTTTTATAAGTATATGCAAACATATTTGCAATCATTTAGACATTTTCATCATTTAACTTCAATATCAATACAATATTAAGTCATATAAGCATATTTAAAGTTTAATGTAGAAATTTTGTTCACAGGAAAACAAAACAGAGAAGTTACAGGCAATAACAAATCAAACCATACATGCATTCAAAATCAACATAATACAGAGAATCCATCATTCCAAACATGATTATCACAAGAAAATCAAACATCTGTATTTACTTAAGTTAGTTTTAGATAAAAGTTGTTACTCACAGATTTGAAAAGGCAGAGCAGAGCATCTAATTGTTATAGCAAACACACTATAAACATTCACATTAGAAACTCATTTATACTTGCAATACTTATTCATTTCAACTATATTAGCAAGCAACCATATTTTACTTTAAGTTTTAAAAGTTACTCACCATTATAAAGATGACAGAGCCTATCTTTGAAAAGCTTGAAACTGGGAACCTTAAACTGGAATGCCTCATTGAAATCTTTAAACTTGCATGCCTCACTTGATTTAAAAACTGGAGTTGTTGAATGCTTAAAACTGCTTTGAACCACATGCACGCTGTTCCCAGATTACAATTGAATGCAGACAGTTTGAATTTGCTTCCAGGTTTTGAAAAATGCAGACAGGCCTTGAATGTTGAAAAGAATTACAGGGGTCTTTGATTTTTTGATTACAGGTTGGCTTTCAAAACAGAGAAGATATGTTTGATGATCTCAGTTTTGAATTTGAAACTGGTCTACAAGTTTTGATCAGAGGATGACAGATTGAAGAAGAATTTTGCAGGCTTTTGATGTTGAAAAATAAATTTCAAGTTGGTGATATAGGATACAAGGTTTATTTCTGAGAATTTGATTTTTGATTTCGATCTCTGGTTTGAGGCTTTTAGATTTCTAATTTCAGTTTTTAGAAGAGAAGAAAAGTTTGAATTAAAATGAAATTGCCAAGTTTCCTCTTATCTATTTTGAATAAATGTTTTCAAAAATAAACAAGACAATGCCACTTGTAAATTTAAGTTGTTAAAATGATTCCAAGTGTTTTGCATGTTCTTAATAGCCTTACACATGTTATTCTATTATTAAAATTATTTCTTATTTATTAACTTGTTTTTATGTTAACTTCAATTTAGCTTTAATGTTTCCATTTTAGCTTATTGTTTTTATATATACAATTTACATACCTTTATGTTTTATATATTTTAAAAGTAAATAAAAATCCTTTTTCTTATTTATTAATACTTATATATATATAAATTACTTTTTAAAGAAACAAAACTAACTATATTTATAAATAAAAGTTTATACAAATATTCTAAAATCCAAAACAATTTAAATATCTATTCTTTTGAATTTCAAAGATTAAATTCAAATTCAATTAAATTAAATCTAAATTCCCAATTTACCCAAAGCTTCTATTTACAATATATATAAATATATATATATATTCAAATAGAAAATATCTTATTAACTTTTAAAAGATAAAATCACCAATTAATACTAATTTAATCAGATTATTAAATTAAATTCAAATCTTATTATCAAAGATCACCAATATCAATTTAATTATTTAACAGATTATTTGTAACTACCCGCATATCTATCGATTTTATATTTAAATATTTTATCGTTAGTCAGATGTTAGTCCGAAAAGCTACTTTTTGCATACGGTCAAATTAGGACTCGAGACCACCCCCATTGAGTTCAAAATGACGTTTGCGATCTTTTTGAGTGTAAACTTCGATATGTTTGGAGATAGTGAAATTTTCGTCACTTTTCCCACTTGTGACTTTGGTTGGGACTGCACCTTCTTAACTCAGCCCAACCCCCCTCTTCTCTTCATCACTTCATCAAACACTTCAAGCTTCTTCAAAAATGGTGAGGGGAAAGAGAAATTAAAATTCCAAGCTCAAGATCTTTAGTAAATTCAACATCAAACTCCGAATTCAAGGTGAAGAACATAGATTCAAGCTAGGGGTTGATTCTTGCTTCGTTCTTAAGCTCTCCAACATCAATTTCGTGGAAAAGGTGAGATTTTTGATCTCACATCTTGCCTATATCTATCTTGGACTGTTGGGAATGATCCTCTATTGCATTTGTATGAATATCTGCATTTGGTTTGGATTGGATTGGCGAAAAACTCAAAAATTAGTGATTTTGGTGAAAAAACTGCTACTAGGTCGTTCTGGCCATTTTTAGCTCGTTCTGGCCCTTAAGTCGTAGGTCGTTGCCGACCTATAATCTCCAGGCAAAATGATTGAGTCGTTCACGAGTTAAAGGCATGAGTCGTTCACGAGTTAAAGGCATGAGTCGTTCACGAGTTAAAGGCATGAGTCGTTCACGAGTTAAAGGCTTAAGTCGTTTGCAGTTAGCTCGTTCGCCTCGAGTTAAGTCGTAGGTCGTTTGGCCTTAAGTCGTTTGCAGTTAGCTCGTAGCTCGTATGGCTCTTAAGTCCTAGGTCGTTGGCTTTTAAATCGTTAAGTCGTAGCTCGTATGGCTCTTAAGTCGCTAGGCCATGCCAACTCCGCTAGCTCGCAACTGTTAAGTCGTATGACCTTAAGTCGTAGGTCGTCCCCGACCTAACTCCACTAGGTCGTTCCAGCCTTAGCTCGTAGCTCGAATTGAAGCTTAAGTCGTTAAGTCGTTCGTTCCACTAGGTCGTTCCAGCCTTAGCTCGTAGCTCGAATTGAAGCTTAAGTCGTTAAGTCGTTCGTTCCACTAAGTCGTTCAAGGCTTAAGTCGTTAAGTCGTTCATTCCACTAAGTCGTTCAAGGCTTAAGTCGTAAGTCGTTCGCGAGTTAGTACTTGGTCGTTTGACCTGTTTTCCCTTAGGTCGTTCGACCTGTTCTTCTGCTAAGTCGCGTGGCATTCTCCACTTAGGTCGTATGACCTTATCCCTTAAGTCGTAAGTCGCTTGCCTCCCTTAAGTCGTAAGTCGTTCGCGAGTTAGTACTTGGTCGTTTGACCTATTTTTCCCCTAGGTCGTTCGCGAGTTAGTACTTGGTCATTTGACCGGTTTGGCTTCTCGAGACCGCTTGCCTTCACTAGGTCGTACCGTGACGGGGCGCTGCCCCGCACCCCGCCGTGGGCGCTGCCCCCTGGACCCCCGCGACCTGACCGGGCAGGTCGAACCCCGTATTACTCTGCGAAGGCAAATCTTATCTGAAAAGCATTCATCAGAACTTCCACTTTGATGCATTTTAAGCTGATTTCCTTGGATTTTATTCACGTCTCCGAATGTGAATTTTTGTGATAGATTGTTCCAACAATCGTTTTATGACTTGTCACTTTAAAGATATATGAAGGTTTCAATACTTATAGTAAATATCAAAACTCTTTCATCAAAGCGATTTCAACACTATTTTAAATATCTAAAGTTCGTTTTCTCAAACCGATTTTCAATCTACTAGTATATACAAGCCTTTACTTCACTCGAATGAGAAATCGACTTAAACGACTTAGTAAAACGAGTGGTATGAAACGCTTGCGTTCACTTCGTCGGTTAGCTCTTGGACTTGTTCGATTGAACCCTTTTCGTGACAATTTCCTAGTGAAGATTTACAGCTTGTTCGTAAATATTTAAGTTAAGCAAGTGGTTATGGGACATGAAGCTAAACTCATATATTTACTAGCTTGGTGTGATTGACACTTCTCGCTGATCATGATGATCATTTTATGATTTAGACTAGCAATTGTGCGATGTCTCTTTGTTTGCAAGGTAAGACTAGACCGCAATAGTGTGATTCCGACTCACACACATCTCTTTGTCCGCAAGGTTAGTCTAGGCCGCAGTAGTGTGATTCCGACTCACACATATCTTTATGTTTGCGAGGTTAGGCTAGACACCACTTGTGTGATTCCATTCACACATACCTTTCTGCTTTTTGGTTAGCCTAGGCCTCAATCAGTGTGATTCCGACTTACACATATGGGGTAGCTCTCCATGGTCTTCGGACCATCATGTGATAGGCCTCTTTCTCTTTTTATGATTTCTGGATTTCTTGTTTTGATTTCTGGATTTTTATGTCATTGACTTGTTATGAGTACAAGTTTAGGGTATGATGCCCTCTTTGGATCTTTGAGAAGATTCTTGTGATATTGATCATTTCTCATCGGTTGATCTCCTGTTGATCATCATTTTCATACTTATAGTAGTATTTCAGTATGGATATTATATGTTTATGCCATATCTTTTATTCTATATCATGTCATCTGATATTTATAGTTAGACTGATCCGTTTATTATTTTCTTAAATAATACTCGGGTCAGACCGAGATGTTACAGGTGCTTCTGCTTGACTTCCTTCCGGGATTTGCTACTCTGACTTTTGGCTGACTATTTAGTTTAGTAGTTTTTGTTGTATACACTTGAGATATGGACTCATAGTTGTATTCTTTTTGTATAGCACAGGTTGCTATTCTTTTGTATTATTGTGGAACTTTTTGACCACTACTCTGATGTACACTTTCATGTGTTAGTTATATATTCATATCTTCTTCCGCCTTTGTGATATGGATGTCTGTGACTGCTTTGTGTTATGTTTATTTCTATGTTTGTTTCCGAAGATTATTTTATAGCCACCGTGTGATAATCAATTACATGGATGGTCGCTCCTCAACAGCCTTATTCTCCGTGCTAGTTGACAGCACTACATCGTAGTGTCCTTGGCTAGCGTGGGTATTGAGGTGGGGCGTCACATTATTAAATTGATATTGTTAAAATTTCTGGGATATTACAGACAGCAAGCCATGCATTGAGCGTGGACCGAATATGCCATCTTAAAAAACACAATAGATGTATTATGGGTTCGTAGCTATCCACTACATTAAAGGAACAAATGGATAAACTAAAGGAAAATGGCTTAATATACAATGTCCTATACCCTGAATGGATATCAAATCCTATGTTAGTCAAGAAACTAATGGAAAATGGCTGACATGCATCGATTATTTGGACCTGAATAAAGCATGCCCAAAATAGCAGTTTCCTACTGTTGAAGATAGATTAACTTGTGGACTCGATGGCAGAGCACAAATTGTTATCCTTCATGGATGCATATTACAGATACAATCAAATAGCAATGCATGTTCCGGATCAGGAGCATATGAGCTTCATCATTGATTTGGGCTTGTACTACTACCAAGTAACGTTGTTTTGTTTATAGAACATTGGAGTTACCTACAGGCGATTGGTAATAAGATGTTCAAAGTTCAAATTGGGTGGACAATGGAGGTTTATTTGGAAGATATACTAACGTTTTGTTTATAGAACATTGGAGTTACCTACAGGCGATTGGTAATAAGATGTTCAAAGTTCAAATTGGGTGGACAATGGAGGTTTATTTGGAAGATATACTGGTGAAATCACATCAATAGATGAATCATATATGTAACGACCCGTAAATTTTAACGGTTTTAATAACGTAAATAACTGAATTTTGTGAAATTTTAAATAACTGAATTTGGAAATAAAAATTTGATATTTGGTATGCGTCTATTTTAACATAGCAACTGGTAAATTATTATTGGAAAATATGAAAGTAAGTTCTGTTGTGTAGTTTCCAATTTCAATTTAAAATTAGTTAAATTTGATGATAATAAAATATTTCTCAAACCTGAATATTTTTATATAATAACTTTGAAAATCATCTTCTGAGTGAGACGTCATATTTCGTTTCGCCAAATTTGGACTGTTATAGCCCCGTTTATCTTATTTTCGGCATTTTAACATCTTTTGCAACAAATATCGACTTTTGATAGGATGGTCGTATCGCTAATATCTGTATACCATTTTGATCGTCTCGTCGTGCTAATCTCTGTAGTATATTCATATGTGTATTTCAGTGTCCGGTATGCGGCAAAACCGAGATACGGTTAACCGTATCGGTTCCCATTTTGAGCCTTTCGTTTCCATATGTCCTTTTGTTATCTACCGTATAATTCCAATAGCCACTAGCCATAAATTATTCTTTGAATTCAACAATAGGCTTTTACTATTCCATCATTTAGTTTAGCATTCTCTGGCTCCTTTGGAAAAAAAGGGTAATATATAAAAAATAAAGTTATATTTTAATTGTTCCCAAAACTTGCTCATCTCTTCATATTTTGAATGAACTTTCGTTGCCCTCTTTTTTTCTTTTATGTCCTCAAATTTGTGGAAATATATTTATCCTTGCATTTGCTATTTTCATTCTTGCTCATGTGATTGAGTTTGGATCTTGCATCTCCACCCTACCAAGCTAGCGACCCAGACCTACCACCACTTCCCTCTATGCTGACGTGTTCGCATCTTTCCCCCTCTTCATCAACCACTGCCGCACGCATCGCCACCACCAGCCTTTCTTCTCCTTGTTCACCCATCACCCACGCCATGTCCTCCTCAACCAGCCTCGTCTTCGCCTTGTCCCATGGCCAAACCACCTCCATTTTGTCGAATCCACCCCATGCCGACCCGGCGTGCATCCACTCACGCCTTGACACCCTGCTTCCTCCGCCCGCATCCACTATTCCATAGGCAGCAGCCGACACCACCACCTCGGCCTCACCACCATAGCTACCATTCACCCGCCTAACCCCTCCACTTCCTTGCAGCCTCGGCCCGTACCTCCACCAGCTCGACTCCTCGATCCGTGCCCTACAACACACGTGACCTCGCTTCCATCACCACTTCACAACAGAACGTAAGCCCATTCTTTGTTTAGTTTCTTTTATTTTACGTATATTTTATAGTTTATATATATGTAGTATATTTATATGGGTCGGCTGAAGCTTTTTAATTTTAGTTTGAAAGGTAAAATATATATATGTTTTGATTTCAAGATATATATGTAAGTTATATAAGTTACTGTATATATATATATGTTTATTTTCTATAAGTCTACTATGTATATAAATTACATATCTATGATAGTTTATGCATATATATGTTTATTTAATGATTTTATATCTAAGTATTTTGCATTTGAACAAGTGTATATATATATATATATTAGTTAATACATAATCTGTTGACTTTTGGTGTATAAGTTCATAATAGATTATTTTATATATGAGCTATATTATGTTATATATGGTTATTATATATATATATATATATATATATATATGTCACAGTATTATATATTTCTTAGTCTATATCTATATTATATCTAGTTATATATATAGGCTGTCTGTTATTAAATAAGATATATATATAATATGTTGTTATATATGGTTACTATATATATATATGTTACAGTATTATATATTTCTTAGTTTATATCTATATTATATATAGGCCGTCTGTTAGTAAATAAGATATATATATATATAGTATGTTGTAGGCTCATATATATATATATATATATTTGCTAGTATAAATATATGTCTTGGTTTTGCTGTGAAACAGTATAATGTATATATATTAAACTTGTGTATATCTTTGATTTTTTGTCTTATATATATTAGTTTACAGTTACTTCACATATATATATATAAGTATTGTTTTAATGGTATGTGTAAGTTATATGTTATATAATATGTTTAAAAAGGTTTGTATATATAGTTGTTACTAAGTACAGGTTATGTTAGTTTATATCTGATTTATATAAAAGTTTATATAAGTGTACTTGATCGGTTTGAATTTATTTATATACTATAATAGGTCTGAAAGCTTATGCATTAGTTTATATATAGAATATATATATATATATATATGTTTATATTTAGTTTATATAGACAAGTCTATGTGAATTTGGTTTTTCTAATATATAGCTATGTTATGTGTTGGGGTTCAATATTGATTTGAATATATATATATATATATATATATATTAATATATGTTTTAAATGGTTTTTTTTTTGAAAAAATTATATATATGTAATATATCTTGTTTCATCAATCTCTTGTCCATCTTAACTTACCATCTCAATATCGATTTATCGCAGCAATTGCTAGCTTGTTGCTGTTCCGTGTGCGTATCTGTGTCCGTGTCATATTTTTATCTCTCTAGCCTCGAAAGGTGAGCAATCACCCACGATTAACATTCTTATATTTAGTAGATTCAATTCACATGAAATGACGATTGAAATATGTTGTTAAATATTGAATTGTTAGTTATTTAATTTGTTAAATCTGATATGCTATTATCTGAAATTGTTCACCTATGACATATGACACTACCACCCTGTTGTATATAGTATATTTAAATTTGTTATTGATGATATATGGCTGTTGTTGATTTATTATATTATTACCATATTTGTTCTCACACTGCAAGTTCCTTGTTAATTTAGAATTCTCTATGGGTTGAAATGATACATACTTGAACGATTTTGTAGAATAAGGAAAAATCATTATGAGTTGAAATGATAAACCCAAGTGATTTTCATTGATTTTAAATTTTTGGATTAGGGGTTGAAATGATATATACCTGTAGATGTTTAAATTGCGGATTGAAATGACAAATATCCGTATCACTTGACCGTAGGATATAAAATTATATACGGACACCGTTGGTCTATATTTTGAAAAATGATTTCCAAAGTTTTGAAAGGAAATATATGGGTTTTATTAAATATTGATTTTTAAAATATAATATGTATAAATTTTAGATTTTTAAATTATATGTTTTGGGAATTTTAAAATTTATAAGTTGGTTTTGAAATTATAAATTTTAAGATTTTTCTTATAATTTTATTTTCTTAAAAATATATATAATAAGATTTAATTTAAATAAATTTAATTTAATTGGTTTATAATATGTTTAAGTATTTATTTAAATTTATATTAATATTTTAAAAAATAGATTTTTATAACTTTCATAAATAA
Source organism: Allium fistulosum (assembly GCA_030737815.1). NCBI lineage: Eukaryota > Viridiplantae > Streptophyta > Magnoliopsida > Asparagales > Amaryllidaceae > Allium > Allium fistulosum. The sequence continues at coordinate 73,521,359 of CM060908.1, read as the reverse complement.
AGGTTGGAAAAATAAAGTAAAATTGACTTGAAATTTAATTGGTTAATAATTGAATTTAAATAAGAATTTATTTGAACTTATTGATTTTTAGATGTTGAAAATATAATTTATAACTTGATTTGATAAAAAGTGATTAAATGAATATTCTCAATTTTAAATAAAATTGAGATTGAATATTTAATATTGATTTAAATATATAAATTGGGATTTAAATAAATTGTTATTAAAGTGGTTAAGTGGATATTTTCCAATTTGAATAAAATTAAAGTTAAATGTTGAAATATAAATGAAATTTATATATTGTAAATGTTTGAATTTTTAAACTTAAATCTTTGAACCTTAACTTGAAATGGTTAAACTGGAATTGATTCAAATTGAATTTTTGAAATTTAAGATGATTTGAATCGATTTGCGAAATTGGAAGAAACTATTTTTATTATATAAAGTATTTATTAATATATAAAGTATTTTAATATATAATTTATTTTAATTTATAAACTATTTTAATTTATAACTATTTTAATATATATACTATTGTCAATTTCTAAACTGGTTAAGTCAAAAAGTGTTATAATTTCAAAGGTGTTATGATTTCAAAGGTGTTATGATTTCAAAAGTGTTATGATTTCAAAAGTGTTATGATTTCAAAAGTGTTATGATTTTGAAAGTGTTACGATTTTGGAAATGAATATTATTTAAAGTGAATACTTTTATTGAATTGATATGGTTTTGAAATGAATATGATATTTTGATATGAAGTATGAACTATTTGAAATGAAATGACTACGGTGTGAAATAAGCGTTTGGTTGTTAAAGAGACCGGGATCGGATATTGTCATAGTCTCTGCAATACCGAAAACCACTTTAATAACTGTGTACAAGGTGGAGATTCTAGGACGAAGTAGGATGATTTGGCGACGATTCTATATGGTATTTACGTAGCCCTGACTCCCATGAGTCAGCTTGATATGGCTAAAACAAGAGCTATACCGGGCCAAGTGGGGTCATTCCCTCTATCGGACACATTTCTTCGATACCATTCTATTGCTTTTGTGATTTGATTGGGTGCACCTTTGATTTAGGAGTGTGTCACGAGGTGGGCAGTAGTAGCTACTATGCGTTACCACCATTCCGGGAGTGCAAATGGTATATCTACCCTGGCATTGACTCAAGTGTTTTGTGTTTTGCTTTATGCTCGGGACAGACTGAGAGTCACAACATTTGAGACTCACCTTTGGAGTTGGAGCATCACTTGGAGATCCTTCTATATATATTCAGCTTTCAGCTATCCAGTTGTTTTGTTCAGACTTGTCATCTGTTTGTATTTGAGACTACATTGTATTTGAGATATTCTGTTGTATTTTACTTTAAACACTGATGTTTATATAGTAGCTTCATGAACTACTATTTATCTATTCCGTTGCTTATTGTTATATTACTCTGTGTCTATGATTATGTGATTGATTTATTTACTGTATATGTTGAGTTTTGCCAAATATAAAATTAACAATCTGTTGTTTTGAGCAATTCAAGTCCGACATGTGTGGATGTGAATGGTTCGAAATACCGGGTCGTTACAATATAGGTGATCTCACTGAGATGTTCGATGTGCTAAGAAGTACAGAATGAAGCTTAGCCCATTGAGGTGTTCTTTCGGAGTCACATTGGGCAAGTTTCTCAGTGTCATCGTGAATTCATGGGGTATCAATGCTAACCCAGAGCAGATTCAAGCATTGGAAAATGTCATCGCCTTGAAAAAAGGAGGAAAATGCAGAGCTTAAACAGGAAATTCGCCACACAAAGCCGATTTATCTCAAAAGTAACAAACAAATGTCTACCATTCTTTGAAGCCCTCAAGGAAGAAAAAGGAAAGTTTTTCTGGACCAAGGGATGAAAGGAAGCTTTCTTTAAATTATTAGAATATACGAAGAGACCACCAATATTGTCAAAGCCTTTAGAAGGAGAAGAACTTTTCATTTGCATGGTGACATTTGCTCATGCATTAAGTGCAGAATGAGGAATTGAAGATCCAAAGGCCCTTATAGTATATCAGCAAGTTGTTTACCAAAGCAGAAAAGAACCGCCCAAAGCTAGAAAAGCTAGCATGCTACTTATTGATTGCTTCGAGGAAACTACGAACATATTTCCAATCTAGGCTGGTAAAGTGCTTATTTACCAGCCGTTGAGCAAGTACTGCATCGTCCCGAGATCTTGGGGAGAATATTGAAGTCGAATATCAAGCTAAGCTAATACGATATAACATACCATCCTAGAATGGAGATGCGAGGATAGGCATTGGTGGATTTCATCATCGAATTCACTGTTTGGGTTGGAGAAGAGGAAGATGGAATGGTCTCCATTTCACAACAGAAACTATATATAGATGGAGCTTCCAATGAACAAAATTCTAAGGTAGGAGTGGTTCTCGTGACCCTGAAAGGCTGAATAATATGCTATGCACTAAAGATAGAGTTCCCAACAACGAACAACGAAGTCGAATATGAGGTGTTATTTGTGCGACTCAAGATAGCGTAAGAATTGAGTGTCAAGACACTGCACATATTTAGCAACTCCCATTTAATGGTCTGCCAAGTCAAGAAAGAGTTTCAGGCTAAGGGAGTGAGACTTGCCCCCATATTTGACAAAGACATTAGAACCGTTGAATGAAATCAAAAACTATACAATCATTCACATACCCCGAGAAGTGGATACAAAAGCTGATTCACAGGCCAAACTGGCAAGCCCTAGGGATGCACAACTTATGGATCTTTTTCCAATGGAGGTTTTATCAGCTCTGTGCATCGATGATAGGTACGTCAATTGGATCTTGGAAGCCAAGGAATAAAAGAGAGTGGTGGATGACACCAACTGAATACTATTTGTTGAAAGGAACTCTCTCGAGCGGCTGGAATGAATGATGAAAATTCCTTCGTAAAGTACCATGATTTATTATACAAGAAGGAATTCTATATAGGAGAGGTTTCTCAAACCCCCTGCTACGGTGTGTCACCTAGGACAAAGCACATAATGTCCTTTCAAATGTACATGAAGGAAGTTATGTTAATTACATAGGCTCAGACTCTGGTGAAGTAGATACTTTGCTACAGTTATTTCGGCTGATAATCGGCCAAGATGTAGCTAATTAAACCAAATGACGTGATAGGTGCAAAAGGTTAATAAAAATACCGAGATTCCCATCCTCAAAGCTTACACAAACGGTAAGCCCATGAATATTTGTTGTTTGGAAAACTGTTATAATTGGGCTGGTGAGTTACCACTAGCACCGTGGCTTATAGAATGAACCATAAGTGCACGACTAGGCATACTCTATTCTCTTTGGCCTACAGAGCTGGGGCCATGATTTCGATAAAACTAGAAGTCCCTTCCCATTGAAAATAACACTATGATCCAAAAATGAATGTGAAACTCTTTCTTTAGCCCTCGACTTAGTCGCCAAGAAACGAGAAGAGGCTGAACTGGGGGTAGCTACTCACTAGAAAAGAGTTGCATGACACTTCAATGCTAAAGTTAGAAACCATACCTTTGAAATTTGGGACCTCGTTTTGTAATGAGTCCTCTGTGGTACATGAGCACTTGGTCCGAATTAGAAAGGTCCTTATGCGATCGAATATAAGCTTGGAGATGAACTTTCAAGCTATCACTGTATATGGGTTCCCAATTCCGTAGGCATGGAATAGCAACACTTACAACCTATTTCACTTAGATTTATTATTATTTTTTTCTACAAATAAGCCATTTATTAAACTGGGGCAATGTAATAAGGTAGGTCTTGCCATTTCCTTATTTATAAATAAAGCTTGCTTCCAGTTTAATGGAACCGTGTTCTTATAGCTATACATAAACGGTATTTATACATATAGAGATAAACCAAATATAAATAAATATATATAATATTCCATGCATTTCACATCATCCCTAAGTCGGACATACCAGAACTATATTTATACACATAAACATATATATCCATGCAGCTGATTTTAAAGGTCATACTTCTAGTTTTTGATTAGTGATATAAATATATAATAATATTTTTTATCAGTAATAAAACTACAAAGTAAAGTTATAATTAATTTATAACCAAGTTATAAATTAATATCAACTCCATCTAATTCTATTTATTACGAATATAACACAATATTTATATATATGGGATCATAATCAATTTTCCCAAATATCAGTAATAAAATAAGTAATAATATTTCTATCACCGATCTAACTACAAATTAGAGTTTAATTAATTTATCACCATGTTATAAATTAATATCAACTCCATCTAACTCTATTCAATACAAATAAGACGCAATATCAATATATACGAGATCTTAATCAATTATCCTAAATATCTACCCAAAACAATCTGATCGAACAAGGAAAATAATCAGCTATATATATATATTATTCTACCTCTTCTAGGTAATATTATCCATTATATATAATTATAAGGGTTTATACTATAAAATAGATTTAGAGTTATAATTCCACTCACCTGAGCTGTAAGTTCTCAAGTGTCCAAATCCAGTCCAACCCTTTACCATGTCATAGATAATCCCACTACGAGTGCAACGGCGAAGACCGCATTTTGGTTGGACCTCATATGCAAGAGATAAAAATTAAATACGAAACAAGGTTAATTGAAATAATCAATTACCTTAATTATCCCAAATCATTTCTTCCCTAGATTACATCCCTGTGCACGAAACGTTCTTGAACCCATATCATCAACTTTTTCTCTCTTCGAATCTCCCAATACACTTCACAATTCGACGAACCATCTTCGTCCACGCACTCAATCATAGCCGCACTCCGCGACTCACCCAAACTTTCAAAGCCCGGTGCACCCCATTGAATCACGACCTAGAAACTAACTTTGGCCCACCAAAATGTTGCGATCTACGATTATTGGCTGAAGTTTCAACCATCGATGCCTAAGGATGCATGCCAATACGAGAAGAACAATGGTTCTCTCAAATTCACCTAACTCCTCTTGAATCGTCACCTATTGCCAACCCTAGCCAAAGTTAATAAATGCGGGACTCGACCAAGCACTACCGCACACCCCATTGACACCACCGATTCAAAGCTCTCACCTCCCCGAGTTCAACAGATCAAGCCTCGTTGTGGGTTGAAATTCTTGATATAGTTCAGTGTGGAGGTGCCACTATTTTGTTTGTGAAGGAGGAGAAGAAAAGAAGTCCCGAAAAAGTTTTGGCTAGGGGTGTACATGTATATAAAAATATTTTTTTTTATTTAATTTCCCAAATTGACCATCACATGTTTCAAGCTCATATCATCATGCGGTATAACAGATTACTACGAAAATCATTGGCATACATCATCTCATTTTTTCAGCTCTAACGGTATAAATTTCATTTTCATCCGAGGTAGTGCTCCGAGATGATAATTTCATGCATTTTGAGGTCATTTTGGCCATCGGATGCTCGATTCCAAAAATTCTTCAACGATACGTCTCATAGTGAAGTCCACATCCTAGTTTCACAAGCCGTCAATCGAGAACCCACAAGACATGACTACACAAATGTTTTTGACAAAATGCGTATAATAATACGTAAATCATAAAAATACCATTCCTCCAAATATAGCGATATCCATACTCAGTTCGATTCGCAATGTTGGATCGGACTCAATGGAAGCGCTCTCGAGTCCTAATTCACCCATATGTGAAAAGTATGATCTTTGAACCTTCAAAAAATTAATGCTTAGTATTTAAATTAATTATTTAAATATTTAGTAGTTAAAAATGCAAGTTATTACACCTCCGATCGGTTTAGAACTTATCAAGCTAGTCCCTCAACGAAAAGATGTAATTTTATTACCGTTTACTCCGTCGACCAATATATCTTTGTTGTCGATAAAATGATTTTATCATTTTGAACTTTCGGGGTATGTGTCTAGATATTGCAGTCTGTATTGGGACATTGTTCTCACAAAATAATGTTATGGGGTTCTCAACATTTGGAGTCACCCTTAGCTCAGTTATAAATTTGTGCATTTATATTTACACTACTTTTATTTCGGTGTTATTCAAGGCAATGTATTTGGCCTTTTGGTTGAACCAACAATCGCCTCTTGTTTGGAACATTTCTAACTTAAGGTACTTTTACTGGGTAGAATGATAATTTTGGATTGACATACTATATTTGATATCATCGATGAAATTTGAATCCAAACTCCATTTCATAGGATGTTCATTGTTTATACAAAATATAATCTAGTATTTCGTAAATACTCAAGAACACTCGTAACTACCATTTAGTGATTTTAATTTGGATTTGGTACTCTCTCAACGTACCAATTATATAAGTGAACTGCGATATAGTAGACATTATAACGTATATGATAATTTCAGCTGTTGATGCATAAGGAATCCATCTCATATGTTCTATATTAAACATTTTAATATGTTGTCAGTGAAAGAGTTAAAGTTATGCACTACGGGAAAAATGTAATTTGTTACATACATCTAACACGATAACCAATCTTATTCGAAATAAAATGTGTTTTCTTTCTATTGTATACAAGATATAATGTGTTATATTAATTAATTAATTTAACTAAAAGTATATTTAATAGAAAATCCATAGATAGTATGTATTGTGATAGTAGTTACAAAGTGTTGTAACTGTGAGTAATCTATCACAAAAAAAATACCATTTTAAATGTTCCTAGTGAATAGGCATCGAGAATGGAGATCGATGTATCCGTTGAGACTAGAGTACATAACGTTCTCTAAATGTTAGGCAGTGTATTACTCATGACTACTGGGGGCACTTAGATTTTATGTACCGATAGTTATTGGATAACTATGGAATGACTCACTCGATAGTTTTCTATTGTTTAATATAACTAAGGCCCGAAAGAAAATTTCAATGTGACTGATTTACACGGTTCTCTCAACTTGAGAATATTATTGGTCTTTAATATGAAAGGATATAGTCAAATTATGGCGTGGCGTCCATCGAGTGACTATAGTTGGGTCGAGTGGAAGTATTTTAAGTGAAACACTATTCAAGAGAGAATTTGTCTCCTTAGTTATATGGGGTTAGTATCACGGTCAACTCAAGTCAACTCAAAGTCAAAGTCTCTGGGTAGAGCATTCGGTTAATAATAATTGTTATTATTGAACCAAGGACTTTATGTTTAGATTATGGAGTTGAATTTGGACGATAATGGAATTTTGACTATTACCAAATTACATAAGTCCAAAGTGATATAGTTTTGATGAAGAGAATTGGTGTAAATAAAAGTCACAACCGGGTAAAGCTTAACAAGTGAAATTGGAATTTACACTAGACGAGATCATACAACCGAAATGATGAATATCTTTTAACCATATGATTTAATTAACTTATAATTGTTATAAACTGTTTATATTTATGAAATATTAATTGTAAAATTTGATTATGATTAATGAATAAATATTATTAGATATATATATATATAATAGTTATAAATATATCAATATATACAATATCGATAGACGATTAAATTGGATTAAATTGTATAATATTTTATTTGGGCTCTAAATAGGTTTAAAAGCCTATGGAGGGGGTTGGAAAATTTGCCCATTATGAGTGGTTAATGTGGCCATAAGATGGTTCAACATATGCTTTGAGACGGAAGGCTAAGATGGAAGAGAATTGATAAGAGATGATGTAGGATCTTGATCCTAAAATATCTCTTAATTCTCCTATAAATAAGCATTTATATCCTCAACCTTTAAAGAACTTTTAGAAGCCTCCAACTGGATCTATTTCTAGCCTAATACCTCTCTTCAATCTCCCTAATTTCTCAAGTCCAAATCAAAGCAATTTGATCGATATTCGATAACCGAAGGTCAATGGTTCAAGGACTAGCAATCTCATGAATCGAGAAGAGTTTCAAAGGGGAGAAATTATTTTTTCAAGGTGTACTTTAAGGCCTTGGGAATAAGGTATGATTTTATCATATTATAGTTAATAATTTACAGTTTAATGTTTTATTATATATGCATATATATAATATTGTTCATTAGGTGACGATTCTGATATGCAAGTAATGTTGTCACAAATTAGTTTGGTTATATGCATGTTCATATTTATGTTTAAAATTGAATTAGTTTTCATCATATATATATATATATATATATCAAGTCAATGCAGCTAGATATAAAAATAATATAATTTTACATTTTATTAAATTAAATATATTATTTGATTACTATATAGGTTATAATTAATTACAACATCATGTTATGGTTAACATTAGTTCTATAATTTTATATATAAATTATTACAGTAGTAATAATTTTCAACAGCATAAAGTAAATTTTAGTAAATATTTATTATTTTTTAAATCAATTTACTACATAAATATATTATATTAATAAAAATATGTCATGAAAATTATTTTTTAAATTTTATAAAATTATGTTAATACCAGACAATCTCTTGGTCAAAAAATTTTAAAAATTATTTTAAAAATTAATTATTTAATTCAATCAAAAATAAATAAATTATTTTAAAATTAATTTAAATCGAAAAAATGGGAAAAAATTTCAAACCATAAAATATCATTTAGGATTCACTAGAATTCTGAAATTTGGCATAAAGTTTCAAAATTAATTTTTTTATTAATTTTCAAATGAATATTTAGTTAAAATTTATTATAAAATTAAAATATCAATAATAAATTATTTGCTGAGATGTGCGTAAGACCTGGTATTTCATATTTATCAAAAAAAAAATTGTATATAACTAATATAAATATATATGTATATTTATATTTTGTTATGAATATATTTGTGCGTGTGTGTGTATTTATATCAAAAATATATAAATCAAAAAAACTTTATATATGTATGTATAGGTATTACTCACGGTTAATTTTTTTAATATTTATATATAATTTATTTATATGAATTTATAACATAATATATATATATATAATTAATATTTTATTCATATGATTATATATACATATATATAAATACAGTTGTATACTTATATAAACTATACTTCATACATGTATGTTTATATAATATTTATTTATAAAAATAGTATATACATACATACATATATTTGGCCAACATATACTTGCATATTGGATGAACTAACATGTCTGTTGTGATGTAAATTTCAGTGTCTACGCACGGGCATGTTATACCTTTCATAGGTTAATATATTACACATCCACACAAACACATAAATATATGTATATGTTACACGTGTGTATATATGTATATCAAGATATAAATTAAATGTAACTATATAATTTATAATTTAAAATAAAATAAAAGATTTTATTTAAATCATATTCAGCAATGTTCTAAATAATCATAGGCCTAATAAAGATTAAATAAGGGAATTTTCATTGTAATTCACCTGTAACTTCTATAACACCCTATAATTTGGTGTCAGTTATTTAATTAGTTAGTTAGTTAATTAATTAGGCTCCAAAATGGAAATTTATGCCAATAATGGAATTTGACCACGAAACTTACACCATTGCGTTTGTGGCAAAATTACATATGTTTGGTGTTTTGCGATCGGAGTCCAAACGAAGACGTCATGGACGAAAAAAGAATTCTGAACGGAAATAATTCGTTTGAGAAATTAACGTTTTTAATTAATTGAATGGAGTTTATAGGTCGACCCGCTTAGTGTAGCGGTCGACTAGGACGGTCGACCCCCGTGAGGGGGCGGTCGATGGCTCTTAAGGCGGCGGCTAGGGTTTTCCCTAGCCCAATGGCCCAGATCTATTATATTTTGATCTAACGGTTCTAGTTGATTCTAGCGTCTATAAATACAGGCCTAACCCTTCCTTCTCTTCTTATATTTTTTTGAATAGAGCAATGAAGCTCTGCCATTTCTTCTTCTCTACTTTCTTTCTAAATTATAGAAATAAGATATTTATATCTATATTTATACAAATCGGAAAAGAATCAAAATCAAATAAAAAGGAGAAGAGAAAAGAATCAAAAATATGTGTATTTTAGTTAATTTATATATATTTTTATATTTGTTTCTATTTTCTCTCCCAATCCCAAATCTCTTCTTAGATCTGTAATTCTAATATATGTATATACCATTTTTATACATATTTCTTGGATTAAAAAGGATTAGGAGATGAATCAAAGGTTCTACTTCAGATCTAGAGATTTGGATCGCTTTTAAAAGGTGAGTGGGAAATTTTATATATTGTTTATGGTTTTAAATCTATTCCGTTGGCATACATTTTATTTTATACCTAATCAAATTTATTTGTGAATTGTAGGCTTAAATTACTATAGAAAACTATTGTCTACATAATCTTCTTTCAGATCTAATTTCAAATATGTTTACTCCTAGATTTGGAAATCAGTCCCAAAGATTCAAGAATTTGAATGTTGTATATTTTTTATTTCAGATCTGTACCTAGGTGTAAAATAGGATTTTTGGATTATTGCCCAATTTGTCTTATGTTATAGATTTTCCATATTTAAATTTGTGGGAAGAACATCCGTTAGATTTTTACAAATTAGTTTACTTTTTCCACTTTTCATTCAAAAGGGTGATGTACGATTAACCAAGGAATACCTACAAACAAAAAGGGTATAGATGTATAAAGTGCAAATTTATTCTCCATAGTTTACACTGTCTATTCCAATTAAAAAGAAATGATCCATTCTTTGTAATTTCAAATGGAGTCGATCTTTCCTTTTTGTGTTAAGCCAATTTATGGAAATCATAGCGGAAATTCTTCTTAAGGAATTTAATTCTAGTAAATTAAATATAGACACCATATTCTACTTACATATTTATGACTATAATATATTTGGTTACAAAGAGGTAGTTTAATTAGACAGTTCATACATACTTATTGCATTAATAAAGAAGAACGACGTTTATTCATAAGTTATTTATACGTAATGTTCGTTAGTTATTATTATATTTAGAGAAGTGAATAGTTAAAATTAGAAAAGGTAGTAATTCATATTAATAGGAAATAAATAGGAATTCCTAATAATCAATTAATAGGAAATGAAAGATTGTAACCTAAATTAATGGGAAATTAGTGAGAAATAATGGATAGTATTAAATTAAGGGTTGCAATTAACAAAGACAAATGGATTAATGGGACTGATAAAATGGAATAGATATAAAAAGGTTACTAATTTTAAATTAGTAATCATGCATAAATGTCTTAGGAAATGTCCATTAGGATTTAAGGATAAATTGACATTTATGAGAATTAAAATGAGATTTATGGGTAGATAAGTATATAAGGTAAATCTTATTACCTTAAATAAAAAGAGAATTAGTAAGCTTGGGAATAAGTCTTAAATAATGGAGTCTACCTCGATTAAGGTCTTAAATGGAAAAGTCTGCCTATTTCTTTTTTAAAAGTATTATGTGGCAATAGTAGAAGCCCGCTTCGTATTTCAAAGTATCAAGTGGCTAATGATATGGAAGTATTGGGTGGTTGATAAGGCTTCGTCGGTATTTTATACCTTGGGAATGGGTAGGTTAGTAATCTTGTATGCGATGCAAGGTAAGATTAGAACTGATAACCTTAATAGACATAACAATTAAATGGAAACCAATCGGTATAAATTTATGTTATGGACAGTTTATAGTTTTTCCAGTCACCAGAACGGTTTTCTGACCCCCTCCTCATTACAACCCATAGGATATATTTAGAGGAACAGGTCACTGGAGCTGGATGTGTTCATTTGTTGGAGAAGTCTTCTTTTCTCTCATGCTCGATGCTGATGTGACAATCTGCTATCCAAGGAATACCATTAATTCCAAGGTAGTAGTCATAATCAGTATTGTTATCATATTGTTATTTCCACTATGAGCTTAGACTACTACCAATCTCTAATAATACTTATGCTTATTTGTAGGTACCAAATCCAACAATCTGTGCTTTGATGTACTTTGGTTTTGATTTTTGTCGAAATTTAGGCCCATTAAGGTACGAGTTGTTTCATTTTCTATCAGAGCCTAGGTTAGTAGATCAGAGGAATTAGGATAAATTTAAAGAACACGTTCGTACTTTCCTATCTAGTATTATTATATTTTTACATTATATTCTAAGAATTCCGACTATAGAAGTAGTTGTACTTCCACTCCAAAGGAATGGGCAAAGCAACCATGGGTTGGAAATATCTTAGAGTTAATATTTTTACACCGCTTCGAAGTACCCCACGAAGTGCTTGCGATGCATAAGGCGCTGTTATTAAAGAGCATGAGTATGATATATGGTAGAATCCTGGAGATTGGAGGTGTTCGACTTGGTGGATAAGATTCTAACTACCTTGTTATTTTGGATTTTGATGATGAGTTCCAATCGGAGACAAACATTTATTCCAAACGGGTGGGAAATTAGTGTCTATATGTCCTAATTTTTCAGAGGCAAGTTTTTGCTAGGGTGCATTCATTTATCACCTCTTTGATAGCAAACCAGATTTTTATTTGAATAATTAATTTCAATTCCATAGTCTAAAATCTGTGAGTGAATTTTTATAAAGTATATTTTGAAAATGCCTTAGATTTTGGAAAAAGAGTTTTCAAACGATTTCTCTTCCTAAGGATTTATTTTTGAAATTTTGTTTTGGAAATTTTAATTTTCAACGAAACACATATACTACTACGTTGGCTGTGTTAAGAAATTTTTAGTTTATAAAAGAATAATTTTTGTTCCTTAAATATTTATTTGTATATATCAGTAAAGGCTTGATTTTTATTTTTAACAAGGAAATAATATTCCAATTTGGGAAATTTGTGTTTTAAAAAAAGGTTTTGGGTAACCCTGAAATATACATACATACATACATACTATATATATAAGTTTGATTTTTAAAGGATGTTTTGGTATGAAATAGTTTCTAGTATTTAAAACAAGTGTAAAGGAGCATATATTTAGCTCGGTGATCTTTCGGTTTATAAAATTGAGATTTCTGAAATCTTCTCTCTTTAAGGTATAGACAAAATAGGAATGACATTCAATTTTATTGGGGTATGTAGTTTGAAGTGTTGTTGTACGACCAGTTATTGGAAGGGATATTTCCATGCGAAGTAGGCAGGAATTAGCAGCTAGGTTTGGAATTGTTGTTGGTCGCAGTAGTTTTGTTGGACAACTGTGAATTCCTGAAGAATGGTTCCGGACTAGACGGTAGGCTTTGACACCATCGTGATGAGGATAGGAATTTTTTCAGATCGTGTCAAATCGAAGGAGACAGCGTGAAACTATTATTATTATTATTTAATCCGACCCTTATTAGGTCTAGGTTCAATTAATGCTCAAAGCCCGTCTAGCAGTTGACCATCTAGCGGTAAACCTAGAGTGCTCTACTAGTTAATGAGTTTTGGCACAACTTGAACCTGGAACGGGACTATAAAAGTCACGTCTGAATTCCTACTGTTGCCTTTTTTCATTCCTCCTTCCACAACAAGCCGAATCCAATCTCCATCCTCCTTATCCTTCAAGTATCAACCTCTTACTTCCATTCCTCTCCTAGGCAATGCCCTTTTTCCCTAAGATCAGCAGCTTCGCCTCCCCTTCGTGCTGGTTTTCCATGTTAGATCTCGCCCCACCACTACTCCAGATCTAAACCCTATTTCCTCCTTCTGACCACTTCTTAGCCCAAGACACCTTTCCGCATTACCAGTTTTTCCTCGCACCATTATGGTCTCAACCCTTAAGAGGCCACTTGGTTGGACCAGAATGAGTTGAAGGTTTCTTCGCTTTTGGACTAGATGAGCTATTTATCATTGTAGGATTCAACCGATCCTCTACTTCAAGACCTTTGAGTGGGATTACTGTCCTGCATTTGCCTTTTTGATGTCCTGTTGGTGTAGAATTTTGATGGAGGCAACAACTTTGTAACGACCAGTAAATTTTAAAGGTTTTAATAACGTATTTAAGCTGAAATTTTGTGAAATTTTAAATAATAAAATTTTGAAATATAAATTTAATATTTGGAATACGTCTATTTAAACATAGCCAATGGTAAATTTTCACCAGAAAATATGGAAGTTTATTTTATTGTGTAATTTTATTTCAATTTAAATCGGTTAATATTAGATGATAATAAAATGTTTTCCAAACCTGAATATTTTTATATAATAAATTTTTAAATCATCTTCTGAGTGAGACGTCATATTTTGTTTCTTCAAATTTGTACTACTATTGCTCCGTTTATCTTATTTTCGGCAAATTAGCAGCATTTTCGGTACCGATATCGACTTTTGATAGGATGGTCGTATCGCTGATATCTGTATACCGTTTTGATCGTCTCGTCGTGCTGATCCCCGCAGTGTATTCGTTTGTGCAGTTCCACGTCCAGTACGCGGCGAAATCTGCAAAACTATTGTCATATCGGTTCGCAATTGGACCTTTTAACTTCCCATACTCCTTCGTATTCCACCGTATAACCAACGGTCACTACCTTTTAATATTCCTGGATATTAATATCAAACTTTTACCATTCCACCGGTTGCTTTTATTTTGGTTCCTTCTTTTCTATTCTCTTTCCTTTGCTTTCATTGTTCTGTTTCGTTGGTGAAAAAATATATATAAATAATATGCATGCGTGAATGCCTGTTCCTATTTCTTCCTCCACCTTTCAGCTTCCCTCCGCCTTCAATTCTTTTCCTCCACTCGCCTTCCTCCATCGGCTTCCCCGACTCCTTTATCTCCGCCATTTCCCTTCCTCTCCTCTTCCAGGCCGAGATCCTCACCCATCCCATCACCGACCGCACCCACCTGGCCCACCTCTTCAACCTCCTCTATCGTGAAGCCTTTCCCTCCAGCCTCTTCTTTCTCTTCCTTATATATATAAGATGGAAGATATATATATTAGTATGGTAAGTATATAGAGTTGTAAACTGCATATTTTTATTTTGCCTGGTTAGTTATAATAATATGTTATGTATATTTTTAGTTTATGGAATACGGGTCTATGTCAGTCCTCACACATATGTTACTATAGATATTATATTATAAAAGAGATATTATATAAGCTACAGTGTAAATGTATATTAGTATGCTGTTGTATATATAAAATTGTTTACTATATAATATGATAAAGGATGTTATAGATTTATGACAGTTGTTGATATATATTGATGCTCACTTGTGCAATCTATAAAAAGGTTTTATAAATTATATTTTCTATGTTATAAACTATATTATCTGTTGTGTACATGTATTAATTTATGGAATATAATGAATATATAAAGTGTATATGAGAATTGTTGAAATATAATTATATCTAGTATATATAAACTTTATACGTATGTAATAATATATTATTTTAGTTATATATTAACTACAAATGTTAGTTTATACAGATATGTTATTACCTTATATAATCTATTAGATGATGTATTTGTATATATGTATACATATATAGGTCGGTCTGCACACATGTATGTATATATTAACCGAGATACGTATATTTTGTTGTAAATTTTATAAACTATGTATGTATATTTTTTAGTCCGCATGCTATATATATATATTGACCTTTGTTATTGATTTTATTTTTATATATAATTTATGGACATATTGATATTTAGATTTTTAAATATATTTTTTTTTTCTTACATCTATATGTAAACATTTTGATCATCATATAGGTTGTTTCATATCTAAGGGGCTTCTTGACTTTAGTATTGATTTCAAATATAATATATATCTTTGATTTTAATATTGGTATTTTAAGAATAACAATAATAATAATATATATATTTCTATTTCTATCAAACTGATTGATAGTTCTCATCGATTCCAGCCTTGCTTTGATCGTCAAATTCGTGCCCATCTTGTTTCGCTTTGGAATTCGTGTTTGGATTCATAATTCGCTCCCATTCTCTTTCATCTCTTTTGCCTCAAAAGGTGAGCAATCACTCACGATTAACGTTCTTATATTTATTAAATTTGATTTCAATTGAAACGACAATTGAAATATGGTGCTGTTAGTTATTTACATTGCTGTATATATGTTATTATCTGTATTTGTTCACCTGTGACATCTGATACCATTATTTGTTATTTATATTGATGATATATGCATGTTATATTATTATCATATCTATTATCACTCTGTAAGTTCCCTGTAAGTATAGAATTCCATATGGGTTGAAATGATACATACCCGAACGATCTTATAGAATAGGAGAAAATCGTTATGGGTTGAAATGATAAACCCAAGCGATTTTCATTAAATTGAATTTGGGATTGCGGGTTGAAAAGATATATACCCGTATATATTTAAATTGTGGATTGAAATGATAAATATCCATATCACTTGACCATAGGATAGAGAATTATATACAGACACTGTTGGTCTATATATAAATATTTTGAAAATGATTTCTATGGTTTTGGAAAGAAGTATATGGTTTATTAAATATTGATTTTTAAAATATTATATATAAATGTATTTTATAAAGTTTAAAATTTATATTTTCTAAAATATATGTTTTGAAAATTGTATAGTTATAAGTTAATTTAGTAATTATAAATCTTAAGAATTTATTTATAATTTTTATATTTTTAAAATATATAAATAGATTAACATTTAATATAGTTTAAGTACTTATTTTAAATTTATATTTTCAAATATAAAGTTTATAATGATTTTTAATAAATTCAAGTTGGAAAGAGGAATAGAAATTGGGTTGAAATTATATTTACTTAAGAATTATACTTAAATAAGTTTGATTTGAAATTTATTAAAATTGAAATTTTAAAGATAATATTTTATAACTTGGATTTGATTAAAAGTGACTTTAATGAATATTTCAAATTTATATAAATTTAAATGGGATATTTTGTTTATTTAAATTTGTAAACTGAAGTTGTATTTAGATGTTATTGAAATGATTAAGTAAATATTTCAAAACTAAATAATAGTAAAGTGAATTTGATATATATATGAAATTATCGAATTTAGTTTTGAAAATGTTGAATATTTAAAGCATTGAAATATACTGAAATTGAAATGGCTTATTTTATGGTTCAAATATGTATTTGAAATCGATAATTTGAAATGGTTTATTGAGAAACTAAATTGAGTTGAATTTGATGAATTGAGGTGGAATAAAATTGGAATTTTGGAATTCAAGTTGATTTGGAATCAATTTGTGAAATTTGAGAAGGCTATTTTATTATATAAGTATTTTTAAATTATATTTAAACCTATTTATATATTTCACTTTATAAATTATTTTTAATATAAGCTATTTTAAAATAAACTATTTTAATATGCTAATTATTTTAATATATAAAAACTATTTTAACTTGAACTATTTTATTTTATAAACTATTTTATTTTATATACTATTATTAATATCTAAACTGTTTAAAGGGAAGTGTTATGGTTTTCCAAAGTGTTATGTTTTCGAAAATGTTATAACTTTGGAAGTGTTATGGTAATGGAAATGATATCGTATTGATTTGGTTTTTGAAGTGAAAATGATATCGTTTTGATATGGTTTTGAAATGGAAATGATATTTTGGTTTTGAAGTATAAACTATTTTGAAATGACCGTGGTGTTATAATAACGATTGGTTGTTAAAGAGACCAGGATCGGATATTGTCATACTCTCTGCCAATACCGAAAACCACTTTAACAACTGTGTACGCGGTGGAGATTCCAGAATGAAGTAGGATGGTGGCGACGTTCTTGAGGTATATACGTGGACCTAACTCCCGTGAGTTAGCTTAAGGTGGCTAAAACAGGAGCAATTGATGGCCCAATGAGGTAGCTCCTCTGATCGGACACACTCCTTCGATGCCATTCTATTACTTTGTGGTTGATTGGGTACTCCCCTCGGATTTTGGGAGTGTGGCTCGATGTGGGCGGTAGTGGCTGCTATGCATTACCACCAGCCCGGAAGTGTAATTGGTATATCTACCCTGGCATTGCCTAGTTGTGCCATGTCACCTAACCTATCGAGACCACTACGAGTTTGTTTTGTACCATACCTATGGAGTGCCCTCTGACGACACCCAGTACGGGGGAGATTACGGTATTGTATAGACTATGGGAATATAAAAATGTGTTAAGGGGGATATGGGTAACGCCTTAACGCTATTTTAATAGTTTACTTTACTTTAGACATTATTATAATAGCGTATATTACTACATAGTAGATAGTTCCACGGATCCTTAGAGGATGGTTATCCCAAACATCCTTTGAGTTACTTGTATTTTAGTTGATTTTTCACTTGAGTTGGATTTATTGATATAAGAATGTTAATCCTGACTCGAGTGTTTTGTGTTTTGCTTTACGCTCGGGTCAAACTGAGTGCCACAGCGTTCGAGACTCACCTTTGGAGTTGGAGCTTCGCTTGGAGATCCAGCTATATCTATTTAGCTTCCTGTTATTCAGTTGACTCCAGTGATGTATTCAGATTATTGTTACTTGACTATTGTAATGAGACTTCTATGTATTCCATACTTCTGTTGTATCTTGTTTTAACTATGTTATATATATATAGTAGCTTCATGAACTACTATTCTTTTATTTCCGCTGCTTATTGTTATATTACTATGTGTTTGTGATTCTGTGATTATTTATTTACTATATATACTGAGATTTGCCAAATTTAAATTATAATCTGATATTTTGAGCAATTCAAGTCCGACATGTATGGATGCGAATGGTTGAAAATACCAGGATGTTACATGTGGTATCAGAGCTCTGGTTTTAGGCAAAACTTAGCATATATAGTAAATTTAATTACCGAATCACCTCCATTCAAGCTTGAATCTCTTCCTCTTTGACTCGGTTTCCTTTGAATTTTGGAACGTTCCCCTCGGTTCCAAAATCCATCCTTGTCTCTCCCTATTCATGTTTTCTCGATTTCAGAGCACCCCATAGCTCCATTGAATGATTTGTAAAAGTGTGAAGCTCCTTTACAATAGGCATTGATTCATCGGAGATTTTGTATCGTCGGTTTAGATGCTGCTATCTCTTGCTATGCCCGAATTCTATCTATTGCTATCGAATGCTGATTTGCTTCACAATTCTGCATCGATCTTATTCTTGAAGTCACGGTTGACCCGGTTAAGGTCGCCCGCGATTTATATAAGTTTATCCATCTTTTCTCTTTTGTTATTTAATTATCTCATTTTCGTTTTGAACCTATCTTCTTAGCAAGAATTCTTCTTCATTTGGGTCCCTCTAATTTGAATCCCTATCTTTGTTTTAAATCCATGCTGTATCATCGAGTGAGGGAGTGCATTTGTATTAATATTAAAATGTTTTATAGTGTGTTGTTTGAGTTGTTGATGTTGATTTGGGTTTTCGATCGATTCGTCTGATCAATGCTATCGATAGAAATTACAAAACACTTAAATAGAGCAAACTGACACAATATTATTTTCAAATTTGGTAAATGAAATAAATTTGTATGATTATATATTATATATATATAAGTAAAATTTTCTAGAATTTAATAAGTTAATTAAATTAGTTGTTTGAAATGATAATATTTGATTATCAATAATTGTTCTATAAATGAATTTATAAACATGGTTTATAAATTGATTTGGAATTCAAATGAATTTAAATTAAGAATTTGAGAATTTAATTTCCGATTATTTCAAACTTTGGTTTTAAAGTTTTAAAATGCATATTATTTAAAGTATTTTCGATTAGAAATCGTTTCCAAATGAATTTTAAAGTTTTAAATCAGTACTCTTCTCTTTTGTCGCTAGAAAATAATTTCGATGATGACTGCAGCATCATCGACATTCATTTTCGAGTTTCGAAGAGGAGAGGCCACTCAATAGGTTGCTACACTTTTGTTTTGGAAATTTAATTTGATTTGAATTTCTGGGGTATGATTTGATTTATAATGTATATATAGGTATATGTTTATAAATTTGATTTGAAAATATAACATACATATATCTAAATGGTTTAAATTAAAATCGGAAATTTAACTCTTAAATTCTTGAATAAATATTTAAACTTGAAATAATTGAATTGGGAAAAATTTACTTGTAATACCCAATTTCATTCTAATACAACTTACCTAAATCATTCAGAAGTTGAATATGTAATTGGATAATATACAATATAAAATGTTTTATAAATAAAATTTGAGTGTTTATAATAAATGTTATACACTTAATTTTGATTATAAAAATGTTAATAGAGATGAATAGAATAATAAGTTGATTGAATAATAAATGAGATAAATAAAATAAATTTTGTTTTGAAGAAATTAATAAATTGAAATTAGATCAACTTATTGAAACACCTTGAATTTAAAATCAATTATTGAATATAAATTAATTTAAATTGAAATTTATGGTTTAAATTAATTGTTTTATTTGTATTCCAATCTATTTTCTTTTTGGTTGTTTCTATTCTCCTACCTCCTTCCTTTTCGGGGATGAAAAGTTTTGACTAGGGGAGAGTGTAACGACCCGTAAATTTTAAAGGTTTTAATAACGTATTTAAGCTGAAATTTTGTGAAATTTTAAATAATAAAATTTTGAAATATAAATTTAATATTTGGAATACGTCTATTTAAACATAGCCAATGGTAAATTTTCACCAGAAAATATGGAAGTTTATTTTATTGTGTAATTTTATTTCAATTTAAATCAGTTAATATTAGATGATAATAAAATGCTTTCCAAACCTGAATATTTTTATATAATAAATTTTTAAATCATCTTCTGAGTGAGACGTCATATTTCATTTCTTCAAATTTGTACTGTTATTGCTCCGTTTATCTTATTTTCGGTAAATTAGCAGCATTTTCGGTACCGATATCGACTTTTGATAGGATGGTCGTATCGCTGATATCTGTATACCGTTTTGATCGTCTCGTCGTGCTGATCCCCGCAGTGTATTCGTTTGTGCATTTCCGCGTCCAGTACGCGGCGAAATCTGCAAAACTATTGTCATATCGGTTCCGCAATTGGACCTTTTAACTTCCCATACTCCTTCGTATTCCACCGTATAACCAACGGTCACTACCTTTTAATATTCCTAGATATTAATATCAAACTTTTACCATTCCACCTGTAGCTTTTATTTTGGTTCCTTCTTTTCTATTCTCTTTCCTTTGCTTTCATTGTTCTGTTTCGTTGGTGAAAAAAATATATAAATAATATGCATGCGTGAATGCATGTTCCTATTTCTTCCTCCACCTTTCAGCTTCCCTCCGCCTTTAGTTCTTTTCCTCCACTCTCCTTCCTCCATCGGCTGCCCCGGCTACTTCATCTCCGCCCTTTCCCTTCCTCTCCTCTTCCAGGGCGAGATCCTCACCCATCCCATCACCGACCACATCCACCTGGCCCACCTCATCAACCTCCTCTGTCGTGAAGCCTTTCCCTCCAGCCTCTTCTTTCTCTTCCTTAATTATATAAGATGGAAGATATATATATTAGTATGGTAAGTATATAGAGTTGTAAACTGCATATTTTTATTTTGCCTGGTTAGTTATAATAATATGTTATGTATATTTTTAGTTTATGGAATACGGGTCTATGTCAGTCCTCACACATATGTTACCGTAGATATTATATTATAAAAGAGATATTATATAAGCTACAGTGTAAATGTATATTAGTATGTTGCTGTATATATAAAATTGTTTACTATATAATATGATAAAGGATGTTATAGATTTATGACAGTTGTTGATATATATTGATGCTCACTTGTGCAATCTATAAAAAGGTTTTATAAATTATATTTTCTATGTTATAAACTATATTATCTATTGTGTACATGTATGAATTTATGGAATATAATGAATATATAAAGTGTATCTGAGAATTTGTTGAAATATAATTATATCTAGTATATATAAACTTTATACGTATGTAATAATATATTATGTTAATTATATATTAACTACAAATGTTAGTTTATACAGATATGTTATTAGCTTATATAATCTGTTAGATGATGTATTTGTATATATGTATACTGTAATGACCTGATATTTTCAACCATTCGTATCCACACATGTCAGACTTGAATTGCTCAAAATACAGATTGTTAATTTATAATTTGGCAAAACTCAGCATATACATTAAATAAATCAATCACAGAATCACAGACAAAGAGTTAAATAACAGTAAGCAGCGGAATAGAATAACTAGTAGTTCATGAAGCTACCATATAAAACATCAGAGTTCGAAATAAAATACATCAGAATAACTCGAATATAATGCATTCTAGAATACAAGCAGATGACAAGTCCGAACAAAACCACTGGATAACTGAAAGCTGAATAGATGTAGATGGATCTTCAAGCAAAGCTCCAAAAGCTCCAAAGGTGAGTCTCAAATACTGTGACACTCAGTCTGACCCGAGCGTAAAGCAAAACATAAAACGCTCGAGTCAGGATTAACATTCTTATATCAATAAATCTAAATCAAGTGAAATATCAACTGAAATACAAGTAACTCAAAAGATGTTTGGGATAACCATCCTCTAAGGACTCGTGGAACTATTTACTATGTAGCAATATACGCTATTTACTATGTCTATAGTAAAGTAAACTATTAAAATAGCGTTAAGGCGTAACCCATATCCCCCTTAACACAGTTTTATAATGCCATAGTCTATACAGATACTGCAAACTCCACCCGCAAGTGGGCTATCAGGGAGCACTCCATAGGTACGACACAAAACAAACTCGTAGAAGGTGCGATAGGGCATGCGACACAGCACTCGAGGCAATGCCAGGGTAGATATACCGTTTGCGTATCCGGACTGGTGGTAACGCATAGCAGCTACTATCACCCACCTCGTGACACACTCCCAAATAAAAATCAAAGGTGCACCCAATCAAATCACAAAAGCAATAGAATGGTATCGAAGAAATGTGTCCGATAGGAGGAATGACCTCACTTGGCCCGGCGTGGATCCTGTTTTAGCCGCATCAAGCTGACTCTCGAGAGTCAGGGCTACGTAAATACCATACAAAATCGTCACCAAACCATCCTACTTCATTCTGGAATCTCCAACATGTACAAAGTTGTTAAAGTGGTTTTCGGTATTGGTAGAGAGTATGACAATATCAGATCCTGGTCTCTTTAACAACCAACCGTTATTATAACACCGTGGTCATTTCAAAATATCATACTTCAAACCAAAATATCATATTCATTTCAAAACAATATCAATACGATATCATTTCTCACTTAAAGTAATATTCATTTCCAAATCATAACACTTTCCAAAATTATAACACTTTGAAATCATAACACTTTTAAAATCATAACACTTTGAAATCAGAATACTTTGTAATCATAATACATTTAAATCATAACTTTGGAAATTATAACACTTTGAAATCGTAATACTTTGTACTTAAATAGTTTAAATATAGAAAATAGTTTATATAATAAAATAGTTTATAAAATAGTTTATATAATAAAATAGTTATATTAAAATAATTAGTATATAAAAATAGTTTATAAGATAAAATAATTAGTATATAAAATAGTTTATAAAATAAAATATCTTATATATCAAGATAATTTATAAAATAAAATAGTTTTAATATATATATTAAAATATTTATAAAATAAAACAGTTTCCCAAACTTCACATATCAATTCAAATCAACTCAAATTCCAAAATCTCATTTAAATCAAATCTCAGTTCTTCCATTTCAGTTCGATTCAAATCTCAATAAACCATTTATATCAATTTCAAAAATAAATTTAAACTACGAAAATACCATCTCGATTTCAATAGATTTCAAAATTTAAATATTCAAACACTTTCAAAACTAAATTTGATAAATTCATTTAGCTCTCAAATTCAACTTCATTATTATTTAGTTGTGAAATATTCACTTACTAAAATCCAATATCATTTTAAATAAAACCTAAACTTACAATTTAAATAAACTAAATATTCCTTTCAATTTAGTTAAACTTGAAATATTCATTTAATCACTTAAATCAAAATCATGTTATAAATTATATCTTTAAAATCTCAAATTTAATAAATTTCAAATCGGTTTTATTTAAGTAAAATTCAAATAAAATTCAAATTAATCTCTATTTCTCTTTCCAACTTAATTTAATAAAAATTATTATAAAATCTATATTAAAAATATAATATTTTAAGATCAATATTTATTAAAACCACATATATTTCTTTCCAAATACCTTGGAAATCATTTTCAAAATATAAATATATATATATATATATATATAGACCAACCGTGTCTGTATATAATTTTCTATCCTATGGTCAAGTGATACAGATATTTATCATTTCAATCTACAATTTAAATATCTACGGGTATATATCCTTTCTACCCGCAATCCCAAATTCAATTCAATGAAAATCACTTGGGTTTATCATTTCAACCCATAACAATTTTCTCCTGTTCTACAAAATCGTTCGGGTATGTATCATTTCAACCTATAGGGAATTCTATACTAACAGGGAACTTGCAGAGTGATAACAGATATGAATATAACAGGCATATATCATCGATAATTAAATAGAATATAAACAATAGGATATGGTGTCATATCCCACAGGTGAACAAATTCAGATAATAGCATATATATATATAGTAATTTAAATAACTAACAACAGCATATTTCAATTGTCGTTTCAATTGAAATCAAATTTAATAAATACAAGAACGTTAATCGTGAGTGATTTCTCACCTTTCGAGGCTAGATAGATTTGACAAAGAAATGGGCTACGAATTCCAAAAGCAACGCTAGATGGACACGATTCGATGAAGAAAACAGGCACGACGGACAAAGCCGATAATAGGAAATTGATGAGAACGATTAGAATCAGTTGATATAAATTGAACTAAATATATATATTATTTTTCTGAAATCAATTTAAAACATATTTTTTTTTGTCTAATTATATTTAATCCCATACTTATAAAATAGAATATATACATTTATGTAACTTATAAAATATATAACTCAGAACATATATATACTATATAACAACAGATCAACTTATACTACATACTTAATATATATTAACACACAACTTATATTATATATTAAACAAATAACATTTATAACTTTATAAACTTATAACTGTATAAACAAACATAACCTGGTTACTTCAAACTATTTGAAAAGAAAACCATATAGACATAACATTCATATAATACAATACTGTTATGAAATAATATATATATATACACACACACAGTACTATATATATACATACAAACAAATAAATCAAAATACATATAGTATCTCTTGTACAAACAAATATATATACCATATTTGAAAGCTTTTATAAAAACATATATATAAATATACCTATATATACACCGACTTACAAGCTCTATAACATCCATACAAATCTTTAAAACAAAACTCTGTCAATACACATTATTACTTAACATACCTATCCATAACAACACTTACAGTACATTAATATTTTTAACAATTTACAACTTATATACCCTAACATACTAACATGGGCACAGACACAATATGTATAGATTTATAAATTCTAGCATATGTGACTTATAAAACCGAGTATACGTACATATTATGGTTATAAAATAAATATATACATACTTTATAAACAATATATAAACTAATATATATACTCACATGCAACACCTTTAAAACTATAATACATTAACAAGGCTACTATGGAAAGTACATATATATATAGGCCGTGTCCTGCATATTTATACAAAACGACATGAAAAAAATATATACTTTATAAACATTATATATATAAACAAATTTTAATATATATATATATATATCCACTTACAAAAGCTACTCTATAATAATATATATGATACTGTAAGTATTGCAAAATAAAGATTTAAAACAGTATTTTATACTTAAAACAATATGTATATATTATATACTTCTTATATAAACAGAACAGAACTCATGTATATTCGCGTATAACCAATATGTAAAACTTTATGTTTATTATAACATAACACCTGAATAACTCATAACAAAATGGATATGGCTGACACATGGGTATATACTAAAGCAATCGCAACAACATATGTGGCCTATCAAAATATATTCGTAGAAACTCATTGTCTTACTTCAAAAACAATTGAACAACAGGCTGTACTTATAGTATAATATAATATAAGGTAGTGTAATGTAATATATTATATTATATTATAATATAATACTATATATAATAAACATGTAATACCGTAAAGGAAGAAGGCCGTTGTTATGCTCGGCTGTAGCTCGCTAGGGTGATGGACGATTGGGAGGTAGAAGGCGACTTCGGTTGGCCATTGGAGGAGGTGCACGCGGGTTTGTTCGGTGATTGGGTTGAGTGTTGACTTGGTCAAGGAAGGCTCAGGCTTGCACGTGTTATCTTTTTGTTTTTTTAAAGCATGGCCGAAGTAGGAGGTGGCGGAGGGAGGTTAAGGCGATGATGGGTTGTGGCACAAGCTTTGGGAAGGGGGGAGAAGCCTGGAGAAGAGGGATGGAAGAAAGAGAGAGGCCGAAAGGAGGAAGAAGAGGGGAAGGTTCGGTTGTTGGCGTTGTAACGACCCAAAATTTTGGGATATTTGAAATTGGAATATTTAATTGGATTAAATATTTAAAAGTTAATGTTTAACTTGAATTTCAAATATCAATATATATTTAATAATTTAATTATTGAATTCAATTATTGGAAAGTGGGTAAAATAGTGAATCCGGAGTTTTGAGCCCGTTAAAAATATTTCAAAGGCTTATAAAATTTATGTTAATAGTACTATAGATAATGAAAACTTTAAATTTGAATTTAAAAGTGATGTGTCCAGTTTAAAAATATACCGTTTAAATTAACATTTAAAAATAGCCTTCCGAGGCATGATCTCTGAATTCAACGAAACCAGTTCCATTGGATCCGTAATAGTGTATTATTATCGGATTTCAAATTTCGTGGCGTTTGGGGTTATCGTTTGGCCGTACGAGATATAAAGGCATTGAAATTTATATCGAAAATTCAATATAATAATTGGGTCCAAAAAGCTATCTTCTCCATACGATCGAACTAGGACTCGAAACCTTTTCCATTGCGTTCGGAATAGGGGTATAACATTATAAACGCCTAGCTGCACGCCTCGACAGGGTGTCAAAAATTTTAAGTTGTATTTATCGAAAAACTTTAAAATTTAAATAATATATATATTCATATGTACCAATCAAACCTCAGCTGAAATTCTTTCCCATCAACCACCATTATCTCATCTCAGCCATCCTATCATATACCTATGCAAGCCTAGCCGACCAAATTCTGTCCCCTTTTTCCTACTCTACACGCAACATTTCAGAGCACGCTTCCCCCTCTTTTTATATCCAGCCGAGCCTTCTCCTTATTTCAAATCAAAATAAAGAAAATAAAATGGCCGAACCTAGTAGGAAATTGGAAACAAAATCGCGCTACCTTTTTTCTTCAGTTCGATTTCTGGAACAAAAGAAAAAATCATCAATCAAAGCTAGAATCGCTCGCGAGCCTCTCCTCCTCAATTCTTCAGTTCTATTCGCGATTCAAATCAAATCTATCATACGAGGTTCGCTTTCGTTCATCGAGTTCGCAATGGCCACGAGGCCATGGAAGGAAGACGACAGCGAGGAAGGCATCGATCGAGATCGAGGAGATGTGCTTGTGAATGACTGATTGGTAAGCGAAGGGGAAGGCAAGATCATGTTGCGATGATTTTTTGCGTGTGGTGGAGGTTGCAAATGTCAGGGGGGGTGCGATCGCGTGAAGCTTGGTCATGCCATGGTCGTGACAGCTGGGATTCGCGTGGGGGTTCTGAGAACAACAGAGAAGGTGGAGGGCGGTCGACGATTTGGGTGGTTTTGTTCGAATCGTGGGGTTGTGGATCTCGTGCTCGAGTGGCAGGCGACGCCAGTGGCAACGTGAGGATGGTCTCGGGCCTGGGTTCGCGAGTGCAGTGAGGTATAAATTTATTTTTCAATTTAAATGTATATATAATACAGAGATTGATTTTACAGTAAGGTATATAGCAGTTTAGTAATATATATATATATATATGTATGTATGTATGTATGTATGTATAGAAGTTTAATACAAATACAAATATATATATCTATACACACATATTTTAATATATATATATATATAGGAAAACAGAAAAATTAGTTTATATTGATAAAGTTTGAAAAAAAAATAGGAATTTTAAAACTGTTATAGAGTTAGACTTTTTTTAAATCTGTATATAGATTTTTAGTATATGTAGTTTCAAAGAAAATAAAGTAAAGTAAATATACTTATACACATATTAAACCTACTATTTAATTTTAGAATAATGTATTATAGTGATTAACTTGTTATATTAACCTAATTAATTATTTTAGTTACTAGAAATAATTTGTTAAAGGAAAATTAGTTTAAATTAAATTATTAGTTTAAATAAAATTCTTAGTTAATTAAATTTATTAAATGGTAATTGATTAGTTCAAATGTTAATAAACAATATAATGTTGTACAAGGTCTAAAATCGTGGAGAAACAAGTCGAGATGGAAATGGGTTGCAAACAAAAATCAAAGGTGAGTAAATCTCACTCAAATTGGATTGCTAGTGGATTTAAATATTTAAAATTTAAATTACTGGATTGATTGCTTGAATTGATAATTTATTACCAGTCTGGATGTGATATTATATATATAGTATAGATATATTGGGTGATTGATATTCCCGCATTATATAGCAGATGAGACCCTATGCGCCCCGCATAATAGCGGATGACCCTATATACCGCGATATCCCCCTCGAAGTGGGTGTAACGACCCACTATTTTGGACCATTCAAATCGACAATAAATCCACACATGTCAAACTTGAATAATTCAAAATAATAGATTGTAATTTAAATTGGCAAAACTCAGCATATACAGTAAATAAAATAATCACAGATCACAGACACAGAGTAATATAACAATAATGCAGCGGAAACAAAAGAATAGTAGTTCATGAAGCTACTATATATATAACAGAGTTAAACAAGATACAACAGAAGTCTCGAATACATGGATATCTCAATACAATAGTCAAATACAAGATCTGAATACATCACTGGAATCAACTGGATAACTGATAGTAGAATCGATAGATAGTTGGATCTCCAAGCGAAGCTCTAACTCCAAAGGTGAGTCCCGAATACTGGTACACTCAATCTGACCCGAGCGTAAAGAAAACACAAAACACTCGATTCAGAATTAACATTCTTATATCAATAAATCCAACTCAAGTGAAATAACGACTGAAATACAAGTAACTCAAAGGATGTTTGGGATAACCATCCTCTAAGGATCCATTAAACTATCTACTATGTAGTAGTGTACGCTAAGTAGATAATGCCTATCAGTAATATAAAGTATCAAAATAGCGTTAAGGCGTTACCATTATCCCCCTTAACACATTTATATAAGCATCATAGTCTATACAGCACTGTAAACTCCACCGTAAACTGGTGGGCTATCAGGGAGTACTCCATAGGTATAACACAAAACAAATCATAGTGGTCGCGTATAGGGATACAAGTATGACAAGGCACATGAGGCCATACCCAAGGTAGTGAAACTACCGTTTGCCTGATCCGGACTGGTGAGAACGCATCGCCGCAGCGATCGCAACACCGCGAAACAACACTCCCAAATCAAGGGCGCGCACCAATCAAAAACAAGTAATGAGTAGTTTATGAAGAAGTGTGTCCGCTAGAGGTAGCTAACCTCACTGGCCCGGCACGGCTCCTGTTTAAGTCATTTCCAATTTGACACAAGTGTCAAGGTTATCCATTATCGTTCTCTTTCTTCAAATCCAGCAACATCATCATTCCAAACACTTCATTCTGGATCACACTACGCGTGTAATAGTTATTAAAGTGGTTTTCGGTTTGGACAGAGAGTATGTCCCTAACCGATCCCGGACTCTTCAATAACTTCGTAATTATTACACCGATTGGTCATTTAATAAACTTTCAAAATAGTTTATATTTCTAAACCCAAATATCATTACCATTTCAAAACCATATCCATACGATATCAATTTCACTTCAAATAAATCCATTTCCAAAATCATATCACTTTCCAAAGTTATATCGCTTTCGAAATTGTAAGTCTTTTAAAATAAAAACACTTTGGAAATCAAAACTTTGAAATTCATAACACTTTGAAACTATAGTTTGAAATCATAACATTTTGGAATTCATAACACTTTCCTCTTAAACAGTTTAGATATTAAAATTAGTGTATATAATAAAATAGTTTATAAAATAAAAATAGTTTATATAAAATAGTTACAAGTTAAAATAGTTTATAATAAAATAATATATATTGAAAATGATTTATATAAAATAGTTTATATTAAAATAATTTATAAAGTGAAATATAAATAGTTGTAGATCTAGTTTAAAAATACTTTATAAAATAAAATAGCTTCCACAAATTCACAAATCGATTCAAATTAACTCGACTTCCAAATTCAACTTAATTCAATCTCAATTCATAAATTTCAACTCAATTCAATTTCTCAATAAATCATTTCGAATTATAACGATTTCAAATACAGATTTGAAACACAGAATAAACCATTAAATTTCAATATACTTCAAAGCTTTAAATATTCCACATTTCAAAAAAACTAAATTTGATAATTCCATTTATATCTCAATTAAATTTCATTACATTTAGTTTCTAAGATATTTCTTTAATCATTTCAATACATCTAAATACAACTTTAATTTACAAATTTATAAAAACAAAATATCCTATTTAAATTTATATAAGTTTGAAATATTCATTTAAGCCTCCCTTTTATCAAATTCAAGTTATAAAACATATCTTAAAATTTCAAATTTAATAGATTTCAAATCAAACTTATTTAAGTATAATTCTTAAATAATTAAGAATTCCAAATCAATTTCAAATTTATCCTCAACCTGAAACATTATAAACTCTATATTTGAAAATATAAATTTTTCATAAATACTTAAACATATTTTATATTGACTCAAATCAACTTTATTGAATCAACTTTAATAAATCTTTAAAATCAATATTTATTAAAACCATATATTTCTTTTCAAAACCATAGAAATCATTTCAATTTATTTATATATAGACCAACGGTGTCTGTATATAATTTTCTACCCTATGGTCAAGTGATACGGATATTTATCATTTCAATCCGCAATTTAAAATATATTCGGGTATATATCTTTTCAACCCGAAATCCCAAATTCAATTTAATTGAAAATCGCTTGGGTTTATCATTTCAACCCATAACGATTTTCTCCTATTCTACAGATCGTTCGGGTATGTATCATTTCAACCCATAGTGATTCGATACTAACAGGGAACTTGCAGAGTGATAACAGGTATGATAATAAAATAACAATAGTAACAAGCAGATATCATCAATATAAATAACAGATAATGGTGTCAGATGTCATAGGTGAACAATTACAGATGATGGCATATTTATAGCAATATAAATAACAGATAATGGTGTCAGATGTCACAGGTGAACAGTTACAGATGATGGCATATTTATAGCAATATAAATAACAGATAATGGTGTCAGATGTCACAGGTGAACAGTTATAGATGATGGCATATATAACTAACAGCAGCATATTTCAATTGTCGTTTCAATTGAAATCAAATTTAATAAATATAAGAACATTAACCGTGAGTGATTGCTCACCTTTCGAGGCTAGCGATGGAAGAGAATGAGATGAGTTACGAATCCAAAGCAAAGCTAAACTGAATGCGAAGTTGACGAGCAAAGCTGATAAATGTGAACCGATGGAATGAATTAAATTAGCTCGATATAGATGGCAGATATATATAAACTCTCAGAAATCCATTTAAAACATATATTTCTAATTGATATCAAATACAACACAAATAAAATTAATATATATATATATGTTTTTAAAGAAAAATTCAAATATCAATACTTATAAAATAATCAAAACAATTTATTATAATATACATATAACTTAAACAGTACATGAGAAATTTAAAAAAAACCAAAGTATACATAGAATAACTAAACTTATATAACTTGATATATGTACTCATATATAAAACTGCAACCTTTATATAGAACCAGCGATATATATATATATATATATATATATGTATACAAACCATTAAGCAAAAATATATATACCTATAATTATCTTTTTTTTTATACAACTCTGATATGCAACTTTGATATATACAAAGTACAGCTAGATATGCAAACTCGGCATAGATATAATATTCACCTACCCAAGTATATACGAACAACATATATATGGAATGATTTACCTAACTTATACCTACATAAACAGATTTATATAAACTAATAGACCAAACCACTTAAACATGTATATACAACGTCATAACCATATATAATTATATATATACTTTTTGCAGTATACTTATACAATACTGTCATCTTTGTTCTCCCACTACCATCTTTAAAGTTTTAAACTCCGACTACTTAAAGAAAAATCTCATCT
This sequence comes from Allium fistulosum, assembly GCA_030737815.1. NCBI lineage: Eukaryota > Viridiplantae > Streptophyta > Magnoliopsida > Asparagales > Amaryllidaceae > Allium > Allium fistulosum. Next base: position 73,488,850 of record CM060908.1, on the reverse strand, counting down.
CACAAAGTTACTTTCATAAAAGATGTCTCAGCGTCAAATTTGAAAAATCCAACATGGCACTATATGCCTTATTAATATTTTTGTTATTAATTATGCAAATTATATCTCATCAACAATCATACTTCTGACCAGTACTTGCAAGTGAAACATTTTTTAAAGCCATAAAAACAAATGTACAATTCATTTACAAAAAGTTTCATGTCCATGTAGTTAGCAAATCAAACAATGCATCAGTAACTATATTATGACATGAATCCAATACGCATGCACGATAAACTATAGATTATATATACACGCACAGTTCAAAAGTTTCAATATTTAACATAAGCATCCAAATGTATTTTACTATACTATATATATATATATAATACTTGAAAAAGAAGAAGAAAAAAAAATCCAAACACATATGTATAAAATTAACTAAGATATATATAACATATAATAACTAAACTTATATAAAATTTGTACATCATCAGAACCTATATATATACCTTATATAAATATGGATGCAGCTGCATAAGTGGGAAAGAAGATGCGCACAAAGGGAGGAGATGCATGCAATTTGTTGAGGTGCTCGGCTGACTTGGGTAGGGTAGGCGAGTGGGTTTATGGCTGAGGTTGGAGCAAGTTGAAGCCAAGTCGAGAGGGGATGGGAAGATTTGTTGATGCGGCGTCATGAAGGTGGAAGCCAAGGGTTTGGGTTTTATATAATATATTTCATCTGAACCAATAAAGGAAGAGACAGAGTATTGAAAACTAAGATGCCAGACAACAATATCTTTGCAGTGGGAAAGTTATAAAGCAAAAGTGAACCGTTCAAAATAAATAAATGCAACCGTATAAAATTTTCATATTTCAAAACTGATGAAAATAAAGGCAGACATCAATGCATCCAGAAGATGGAAAGTAACAGCGGAAAATAAATGCATACGGCAGTTTGAAATCTGAATGGACATCAAAAGTGGTACCGCTACGACGAGCTGTTTTATCGTTTCTGTCGCATACCGGACCTCAAAATACAGGAATGAATATACTGTGGAGATCAGCACAACGAGACGATCAAAATGGTATACAGATATCAGTGGTATGATTGAATTATAAAAATTCGAATTTTCTACTAGCGGAAAATGCAGCAAAAACGTAGAAAAATAAGATCGACGGAGCTAAAGAAATCCGAATTTGGAAAAACAAAAAATGGCATCTAAGTCAGAAGATGAATTAGAATTTTTCTATGTAAAAATATTCGGGTTTGGAAAACTTTTTATTATCATCAATTTTAACTGATATAAATTAGAATAAAATTTCACTAGAAAATAAACTTCCAAATTATCTGATGAAAATTTACCAGTTGCTATGATTAATTAGACGCATTCCAAATATCAAAATTTTATTTTAAAATTTTATCGTTTAAAATTTCACAAAATTTCAACTAATTACGTTATTAAAACAGTTAAAATTTACGGGTCGTTACAGTGGGATTGGTATTTTTATATTGTGTTAACATCTGTGGATGTAGGAGAACAGGTTGGAGGGATCCAACTGGATTCCTCGAAAATATTGAAATTTATTTTCATAGTCTATGATTGTGATCTATTTGTAGAATCTATGATAGATTTTATCGAAAATTGAAGCTATTGAATGCTATGGTTTGGCTGAATATATTTTGGATATCTTGAGACATCAAAAGAAAAGTATTGGGTTTTTATGGGAAGGTTGACATTCTGAAATTAAATTGTTTTGTTAAAAACAACTTGGCTTAGGAGATGGCGTTTGGATTCGAAGAGACCAAGATCGGATTTGCTTCATTACAGCATGATAGGGGTTTCTCGCTTCTTGTTAGCTACAAACGGATGACTCTTTCTCCTACATGTCCTAGAGTGGTTGGTTGCAATCGAGAGGCTGGCCGTAAAAGCAAATTCGAGGTACCAGTGTGGTGCCACGGTGGAAAGTGGCCGCTATTGGGATGGTTGAAAAGCCTACCGACCGTTACACTGGTATCGGAGCTGAAAGGTTAAGCGAGTACCTTGGCTCTAGTGGGGATTACTCATTAGAGATAGTCAGTGGTACCCTAGAATGAGTTGAGAGTATTATATGAGGGCGTACTTGTTATTTTCTTATATAATGATTTTAAAAATGATTTTTATATAAGCTTAAATTTTGATATATAAAGAAGTAGTTTTTCTAATTATTATATATATTAAAGTAATTGGTTGTTGTTATACAAAAATAAAATAAGACCATAAGATTTAAGTGGTAAAAACATATATAACCAAATAGAAATTTGGGTAAAATAAGCTAATTAAAAATGGATTCAAACCCTAAAATTAAATCCTGGAAAATTCAAAGGAATTTTCAAAGTGTTTCAAATAAGTTACCCTTATTATATTTTATAGTAAATTATGATGGAATGTATGGTGTGTTTGATTTCTTGATATGATAATAATCATAAATTGGTTGTCGGGTCTTAATAGAGGGATGTTTATTTTTAAACAATGATAAAGCAGAATGAAATGTTTAAAGGAAGCAACAATATATATAAGTATGATTTATAGATTGAAATAGATTTAAATTGTGAAGTTTTAAAATCTAAGTCCAAAAAATTGGGAATTGTTTCAAAGTGTTAAAAGAAATAATAAATAATATTACTTAGAATAATTTTGAATATGGAAATTCAAGTTGAGTGGGATAAATGGATTAAATGAATTGAAATTTAACTTAGGGAAAGTTAAATAAGTTTGGACCTATAACCTGAAATTGGAAAATTTCAAGATGGAATTGAGATTTAACTTAGGGAAGTTAAATGGGTTAAATTGAAAAGGGAGTTTTGTGTGATCTCAAAACAGGGTTGAGTTCTGGAAATTGGTAATGAATGCTATTGATTGGTGCTTTAGATAATTTGGATGTTTATTTACTTTGACATATTATGCTATCATCCTGTTAGTTAGTGACGGTGTATATATATATATATAACTGTAAATTGGATTGTTTTGAATGAATTAAGAAGTGGATTGAAATGATATACGTCCATTGCTAAAATTAAATGGAAATAAAACTTTATTTTGAAAACTATTTAACAGATTTTGATTTTTAGAAATAAAAATTGAACTTAGGAAAATGGAAATCACGTTGGACTTAAGATTGAAATGTTAAAAATGGACTTATCAACCGGAATTGTTTAAAGGGATTGGGTTTAAAAATTTGAAGTATAATCGGGAAATCAATTGAATTCTGAGAATTGATTTGCTTAAGAAGATTTTAACTCTCACTCGAATCTCAAATAAGTCTAAGTAAAGGAAATTTAAAATGAATATTTGAAATTTGGACTCGGAATTAAATTATTTAAAAACTTGGGTTGTTCAATTAAATGTTAGGGCTTAATTTGATTTAAGGGAGTAAATCAACATTTGAAAATTTAACTCGAATTTGTATATAATTCGAGATGGTTTAAAGATTGAGATTGGAATTGGAATTAATTCAAACAGGAATTTTATTGAATTAATTGGATTTGTAATCGAAGTTGAAAAAGTTTAAATTCAAATGGGAATTGATTTGAATTAGTATGGGAATCGAAGTTAATTCAAATTGAATTGAAATTGAATCAATTTAAATGGATGTGGAGATTTAAATTGAAAATTGATTGAATTGGAGATTGGGGAATTGAACCAGTTTGACTCTGAAATTATTTTCAAATAAATTGTTTTAATATAAATTGTCTTAAATATATTTTTCCAAGCTATTTACTATACTACCTTTCTTTTTAAAAAACTCAAACTATCTTATATTAGCTATTTAACCATTTACAACTATTTTACAATTATTTAACTATTTTACCACTACTTAATTTAAACTATTCAAACTATTTTCTAAATTTCAAACTGTCAGAGTGAAACCAATTGATTTTTAAAGGCTTTTGATTTTAGGAAAAATCAATTTTGGGAATTTGGAAAGCCAAGTTTGAGAATTATCGATTTCGAGATATCGATTTTGAAGTTTATATGTGATACATATAAAGAGTATGATTTGAAAGATACTATATGTAATATCCCGGAAATTTTAACAATATCAATTTAATAATCTGTTGAATAATTAAATTGATATGGATAATCTTTGATAATAAGATTTGAATTTAATTTAATAATCTGATTAAATTAGTATTAATTGATGATTTTATCACGCTTCCGCTGCGCAACTCTGATCTGAGGTAGAACACAAGCACAGACTGGACAACTCATTCCAGAAATAAGGTTCACTGATCCATAAAGAAAACTCAGATACTCCAGCAAAACTTGAGCTGCTTCACCAACTCCATCTCTAGGAAACATCCTTCCACTAGACTGAACCACCGGTATCACTCCTGGAATCCAGTCGATAAGAAAACTCAACCTTCAGATGCGGACAAACTTCTGACTTCTCTGAAGACACCCAGAAAAATTCTGACAACCCAAGAGAACACTCAGGCAATCGCAAGTCACTTTTGCGATCAACCCAACCTAATTCCAAACAGACTGTTCTCTCTTTACCAATCAGAACAGCTTACACTTATTTATCCAATTTATCGAAGAAATGGGTCCACTCTGCTGCTTCTGAACTTCACTTCCAGAAAAACTGCTCAGCCAGAAAACTTCTTGCCATCACAGAACACTCCGAGTAGCACTACTGACACTGATGCTCCTATCCAAAGCTCTTCGAGAAACTCGAACTCCAAACCAAAGCAGAAACACCATGCTGAACTCAGCGACAACACCGAAACAGACACACTTCCTTAATCTTGTTCCAAAGAAAACATCTTCAGGAACATCCATAGTCACTGCATCTCATCATACAGCTACTATTACCTGAGGTATCAAGGTACCATCACTCACTTCTGCCTCATCGACAGATCCAACTCTACTCATCCACACTTCAAAGATAAACTCCGAACCATTACAGTTTCCTTCGGAGATCGATGAAATCCTTCACCACAGCAAAGCATACTCGAGACGGTATTGGGTTTACAGTCTCGATATATACTTCCAACCTCAAACATTCAAACTCCAACTATTGGTAATTGTGTTACACACACTATCACCTTATCTACCTTTATAACTTATATTGGAAAACCCGAACAGGTAACCCAATAAATAGGTAGAAATACATAAATATATATATTTAAAATGATATTTTTTTTTTCTGAAGGTTGAGTTTTCTTATCGACTGGATTCCAGGAGTGATACCGGTGGTTCAGTCTAGTGGAAGGATGTTTCCTAGAGATGGAGTTGGTGAAGCAGCTCAAGTTTTGCTGGAGTATCTGAGTTTTCTTTATGGATCAGTGAACCTTATTTCTGGAATGAGTTGTCCAGTCTGTGCTTGTGTTCTACCTCAGATCAGAGTTGCGCAGCGGAAGCGTGATAAAATCATCAATTAATACTAATTTAATCAGATTATTAAATTAAATTCAAATCTTATTATCAAAGATTATCCATATCAATTTAATTATTCAACAGATTATTAAATTGATATTGTTAAAATTTCCGGGATATTACATTCCTCCCCCCTTAAAATAATTTCGTCCCCGAAATTTAAACAAAGGTAATTTAATAATCTTATTAAAGATTTTAATTTAAACACAAGCATCTACTATCATCCATATGCTAGCAACCATAGCAACCTATTTGAGTCTGAGTATATCTATATACGAGAGCGCGTATTTGTTAGTTATATAAAATGGTTTTATATTGTGTTAATTGATCGGTTGGGTGGTATATGGATTCTGGTCAATACGAGTAGCTAACGTTATTGATAGGGATCTCTAAACACTTGAACCAGGCCAACGGACACAATATTGTTTTAAAGAGGTAAATGAAATAATTTTACCCAGAAATAATTTCTATATAAAAAAAAAATATCATTTTAAATATATATATTTATGTATTTCTACCTATTTATTGGGTTACCTGTTCGGGTTTTCCAATATAAGTTATAAAGGTAGATAAGGTGATAGTGTGTGTAACACAATTACCAATAGTTGGAGTTTGAATGTTTGAGGTTGGAAGTATATATCGAGACTGTAAACCCAATACCGTCTCGAGTAAGCTTTGCTGTGGTGAAGGATTTCATCGATCTCCGAAGGAAACTGTAATGGTTCGGAGTTTATCTTTGAAGTGTGGATGAGTAGAGTTGGATCTGTCGATGAGGCAGAAGTGAGTGATGGTACCTTGATACCTCAGGTAATAGTAGCTGTATGATGAGATGCAGTGACTATGGATGTTCCTGAAGATGTTTTCTTTGGAACAAGATTAAGGAAGTGTGTCTGTTTTGGTGTTGTCGCTGAGTTTAGCATGGTGTTTCTGCTTTGGTTTGGAGTTCGAGTTTCTCGAAGAGCTTTGGATAGGAGCATCAGTGTCAGCAGTGCTACTCGGAGTGTTCTGTGATGGCAAGAAGTTTTCTGGCTGAGCAGTTTTTCTGGAAGTGAAGTTCAGAAGCAGCAGAGTGGACCCATTTCTTCGATAAATTGGATAAATAAGTGTAAGTTGTTCTGATTGGTAAAGAGAGAACAGTCTGTTTGGAATTAGGTTGGGTTGATCGCAAAAGTGACTTGCGATTGCCTGAGTGTTCTCTTGGGTTGTCAGAATTTTTCTGGGTGTCTTCAGAGAAGTCAGAAGTTTGTCCGCATCTGAAGGTTGAGTTTTCTTATCGACTGGATTCCAGGAGTGATACCGGTGGTTCAGTCTAGTGGAAGGATGTTTCCTAGAGATGGAGTTGGTGAAGCAGCTCAAGTTTTGCTGGAGTATCTGAGTTTTCTTTATGGATCAGTGAACCTTATTTCTGGAATGAGTTGTCCAGTCTGTGCTTGTGTTCTACCTCAGATCAGAGTTGCGCAGCGAAAGCGTGATAAAATCATCAATTAATACTAATTTAATCAGATTATTAAATTAAATTCAAATCTTATTATCAAAGATTATCCATATCAATTTAATTATTCAACAGATTATTAAATTGATATTGTTAAAATTTCCGGGATATTACACTATATGTGTATAGTATAAAATGTTTTGAGAATGCTGTGGGGAAAAAGGCGCTCCCATTTAGAGTTGAAACTTATAGTAGGAGATCCACTGGGTGGTTCTGCCTTAAGCCCTATGGGGGGTTCTAAATTTTGATCCCAGAGGACGTCCGGACTAAACTGTAGTTCCTGTGGATTGTGATTGGGGTAGCGAAAGTCGAGGGCGCTGATGCCTACAGAGACATTGGGGTATGCTGTGACGGCAGTGTAACTCTGGTGTAACTGTGATCTACTGCGTTTCCATAGCGTAAGTCGAGGGGCAGTGATTACCTAAAGTCTACGTTTGATTTCGCTGGGAGAGCGACGTAACATCGGTAGTTTGCGATCTATGTGGTCCATAGCGAAAGTCGTGTGGTAGTGAGTGCCTACAGGCTACATTGGGACTCGACTGATGTAGACTGCGATCTATGTGGTGAAGTTTCATTTGGCAGCGAAATTCGAGGGCGTTGATGCCTATAGTTACATGGTTTTTTCCGTGATGGCAACGTAACCCTGGGTGTAGCTGCGATCTGTGGTGATTCCATGGTGTAATCGAGGGGTGCGGATGCCTACAGTTTTCTATGGTTTTCGCCGGGATGGCGACGTAATCATCGGGCAAACTGCGATCCATAAAGGGGTGATGATTTCCTGGGCATTCTCACAAAAAGAAAAAAAATGTTTTCCAAGTATTTTAGGTGTTGAAAACTAGTTTACTAAGCACTTATAGAATTTCAGTCCTGCGCTTGATCAACGTTTGACCGAATTTCTGTGAGAACAAGGATGGACTTGTTGAGACACCGAGTTATAAAAAGTATTTTTATAAAGATAGTTTTGGTGATGAATAAAAATGAAAGGTAAATTGAATTCAAATAGAATTGGAAATTTAAGTTAAATGAAATAGATATAAAAGTTTAAGTGGTAAAATGAAAATAAATATAAGAAGTATATAAAATATTTATATTAAACTTAAGAAATGGATGGTGAAATTCAAGTAAATTAGTATTAGAAATATACTATGTTGATATGTGAATTAAGATTAATAAAAGTTGGGTAAAAAGGGAAATTGTGAATAAGTGAATAGAAATCAAAATAAATGTGAAAAAAAGAGAATTGATATAAATAATAATCAATTGGAAATTAATACGTCGGATGTACGTATATTATTGTATCCGCATAGCGATTTGATCCAGATTCGAGCACAAAATTTCGGGATAGTTATATCGATCCGAGTTGGGATTTTCACTCGATTTTCGACGACGAACCCTGGATATGGATTTTTGATTGATTCTGAAATTCTCTATCATAGTATATGGCTATGCAAGGAGGATGACGGTTTCTGACCAAGAAAACAGATCTGAGTCCGCACTAGAGAGTCGGGTGGACGATACTAGTTCGGAAGTGAAATTGTGTGATTGAGTGAGCAATCGGATTTGATATTGCGTACGGATGATATGTGCACATCGTACGGCTTAAGTAGAACAATATTGAAATTTCGTAAAGGAAGTGAATAAAATGATTTTGAAATCTGTAATTGGATATTATTCCTAAGTAGGATACAGGTAATTAAAAGCAAAGGAAAATTGGTTTTGACTTCAGAAGTAAATTTGAATTACCCGACAGAAAGGTATGTGTTTAAAATTTTCGTATGAAATTTGATGGTTTTCCGATCTAGCTACTTGGCTTTTGTTTTCTTTTGAAATCTGGGGCCCGTAGAGGCGTTTTGCGGTTATTCCGATCTAGCCGCGCAAAGGAGATGTTGGCGAAATTATTCGAAAATTTAAGGAGTTAGAAAATTTTTGAGAAGATTTTGATAATTTAAAATTTGGTTTTAAATTATAATTTGAATGGTTAAGGAAGTAATATTGTTTGGAACTTATGGATGAGTTTGGGAGGTTAGTAGGATCGGTAGTGTGTCTTTAATAAAAAGATTGTTTTGGGAAGTTGTTTAAAACTATTGGTTTTGGGAAAATAGTAAACGGGTATTGGACCATTCTTCTTAACTAGAAATTTCGGGGACGAAATTCTTTTAAGGGGGAAGGAATGTAACGACCCTGAATTTTGGGATATTTGAAATTGGAATATTTAATTGAATTAAATATTTAAAAGTTAATGTTTAACTTGAATTTCAAATATCACTATATATTTAATAATTTAATTATTGAATTCAATTATTGGAAAGTGAGTAAAATAGTGAATCCGGAGTTTTGAGCCCGTTAAAAATATTTCAAAGGCTTATAAAATTTATATTAATAGTACTATAGATAATGAAAACTTTAAATTTGAATTTAAAAGTGATGTGTCCAGTTTAAAAATATACCATTTAAATTGACATTTAAAAATAGCCTTCCGAGGCACGATCTCGGAATTCGACGAAACTAGTTCCATTGGATCCGTAATAGTGTATTATTATCGGATTTCAAATTCCGTGGCGTTTGGGGTTATCGTTTGGCCGTACGAGATATAAACGCACTGAAATTTATATCGGAAATTCAATATAATAATTTGGTCCAAAAGGCTATCTTCTCCATACGATCGAATTAGGACTCGAAACCTTTTCCATTGCATTCGGAATAGGGGTATAACATTATAAACGCCTAGCTGTACGCCTCGACAAGGAGTCAAAAATTTTAAGTTGTATTTATCGAGACGATTTAAAATTTAAAATTTAAATAATATATATTCATATGTACTAGTCAAACCTCAGCTGAAATTCTTTCCCATCAGCCACCATTATCTCATCTCAGCCATCCTATCATATACCTATGCAAGCCTAGCCGACCAAATTCTGTCCCCTTTTTCCTACTCTACACGCAACATTTCAGAGCACGCTTCCCCCTCTTTTTATATCCAGCCGAGCCTTCTCCTTATTTCAAATCAAAACAAAGAAAATAAAATGGCCGAACTTAGTAGGAAATTGGAAACAAAATCGCGCTACCTCTTTTCTTCAGTTCGATTTCTGGAACAAAAGAAAAAATCATCAATCAAAGCTAGAATCGCTCGCGAGCCTCTCCCCATCAATTCTTCAGTTCTATTCGCGATTCAAATCAAATCTGTTGTGACGCCCCACCTCTATGCCTACGCTAGCCAAGAACACTATGGTGTAATGCTGTCAACTAGCGTGGAGAATAAGGCTGTTGAGGAGCGACCATCTATGTAATTGCTTTGTGCGAGCACCGATATGTCAGATAGTATAACATGCATTTTATTTTTGGAGGAAATCCGACATACCGATACAAACACAAGGCTACTACACAGTGGCTATAATAGTTTAGGACAAAATATAGAATAATAACACATATAAGATAAATGCGGAACACAGATAAAATCAGAAAGTCTCATATATATAATAACTGATGTCAGTTACAATACATTTGACACCATACATATGATACAACTACAACTGTCGACTCTGGAAGTTATATATATATATATATATATACAAATACATTATCAACTAATGTACATGAATACATGTCAACCTAATCAGTACACAGACTACAACACAAAGACGCAGACCACTTCAAAAGATATGAAAAGTCTTTGTAGCTCAAACAGCAACTCAAAGAAGGAAATCTACAACCTGAAATAACTCGGTCTGACCCGAGTATTAAATTCAAAAGAAAATAATACACGGGTCAGTCTAATTCAAACTCAGTCATTAATGCACGGAAGCAATAATAATTAAATAACAATTAGACGACAGTCAAAATAAATTCACCTATCCGATCCTTTAACAAGGAAATAGGATATCGGTGAATATAACACGTAATAGTGTTATACAACAAATCAGCAGATTCAAAATATCAACAAAGATAAATGAAGAGATTATCAGAATAGATAATTTAGAAAACATCAGAATTGCCTAAACGGCAATTACAACAAAATCATCAAATTAAACCAAATCAAAATACGATTCAAAATATATTGAATTGGCAACATAAAACAATTCTAGCAATAGAAAACATCAGATCTAGTAGGGCTGCAGTACACGCACGCGTGTACCGCCTCGCCACTACAGTATGAAATGCATAAAAGATCAACGGAAGTTCACAAACGAGCACAAGGTCAAATCCGAATCAGATTCAACTCAGGTGTAATTGGAAAGATCAAATGGCCTCGACCAAAATATCAATGATCACTGTAACAATGAAATGTGCATGTACACAGCAACATGATCAAGTACATCAACCCAGATTCAATAGAAATGATCATTAGTAACAGAGGTGATCATCAGATGCTCAAGTGAAGTTCAAGCAACTGGAAATGACCAGTGCAACTAAAAGATGGCAACAGGGAAGTAAAGCAATATCACAGGTGAAGCTAACATGATCAGAGACTACCATGTACACAATGAAGTCAAAGAAGTGCAACTGCAACTACAATGGCAACTACACAACCACAAATGGTCAAGCTACAAGTAATATGAACAAGTCTGGTTAACATGAAATGACTCAAGTTCAAGTGAGTAAAGCATGCACATAGGGAAACAACTACAAATGTATACCAGCCAGATGAATACAACATGAAGCACTGCAACTCAAAGAACAGTGCAACTCAATGCTACAAAAGACCACTAGTATGAAGACTTCAAGCAATACAACTAAAATCAAGCTCAATGAAACAGTCAGTGTTATCAAAGAGCAAGTGATAATTTATACAAGTGCAGTATGCAAGAACAAACAACCCAGTATCAACATATTTGAAGTAAATGCAACCAGACAGTAACAACAACCGATGAACAAAGATGAATCAACTACAAGCCCAAGTGACTACAAGATGAACCAGACAGTGATAAGGAAATATCATAGTCAAGTATGCTACAATAAGAGTGACTACAGTGATGTATCCAAGTACAAGCAAGGTGTTTGCAAAGTCGAGATAGCATGGCAATGTCGAATGCACAACAGTGAACAAGTAAAGCATTTGTGTCGAAGCAAAGCCAATGCCAACAGAGAAGTAAAATCAACAATATCATAAGCTCGAAGTCAAAATCCAAGAAGTAAACAAGTTCGAATTCAATGCAGACGCAAACCAGTCGAAGAATAACAAATGCAGATGTTAAACAAGTCGAATTCAATGCAGCTACAAGCAAATGGACTCATTTGAGACCAGACGCAAACAAAGTCAGGATAAACAAATGGAAGTATTGAAATCATGATAATAACAGAAGTCAAAATTCAAGTGCGTATTTTTGAAAAAAGTCAAAAATCAAAAGAGGAAAGTATTTGCCGTATGAATCAAGCAAAATCGAACGTTCAAGAATCAAAGCCGTGGGTTCAAAGGTCCTTCCAAACACTACACCAAAACAGTCATTTGGCAACACTTTTTTTTTTCCATTTGGCGACACTTATATGGGTTGCATTTTAGTCTCGCTAATAAGTGTCGATATCCAATATAAGTGTTACTGAAAATAAAAATTTAAACTTTTAAATACGGCGACACTTATCTTCGTTGTAAGCCTTGGTTTAATTGGAGTTAATTGAAATAAACTAGGGCAAAATTGTAATTGAATAACATATCACGCTTAACCCTAGCCACGCTTATCCCTGGCCGCATTTTCCCCAAATTGTTTCCCTCTCTGAAATTCGCACGCTCCACTTTTGGCGATGGCAGGCTCTGCGTTCATTGTCCAATTCGCTGGCGACGGCAGGCTCCAGTTCACAATGTACAGTTTTTGTCCCCCAATCATTTGCTTCTTCGAGTCTTGTCAGTCATCATCTTCATAGCCCTTGGCTCAAGTACGTTTGAGTTTTTTTAACCCCCATAGTTAATTGTTTGTTGAGCTACTCCATGATTTTTGCATGTAATGAATTTTGGTAAGCCCTTCATTTTTATTTCAATTTTAATCTTAGCATCACAAAAAGTTATAGCAACTTTTTGACTCTGCCACTAAGAATTTTTTTTATTTAGCACTGGTACTACTTTAAAATCAGCAGTTCAATATGGTAGAAAAATTAAGACGCTTTAGGCATGTTGAATAGGCAAGTATCCTACATGTCCGGCTTCCGTGTTTGCAAATTCGACGCAGAATGGTCAAAAAAAATTTCTGATAATGTGATGCATTACGAACTCATCAAATAATTAATGTATGTATGTATGCATATGTATCTATACGCACATAAACATATATGTATGTATATGGGAAAGCCTATTGAGACATAAATAAATACAATATTTGACAGAATTAACCTCAACTGTTAGATTTTTCCTTGATTTCATCTTTAAATATGGACACAATGAGATCCAACAACCAAAATATATTGTGTCATTTTTTTGTCAATAACCGCTCGGCGCTCCAATGTGTGTGTGAGTGCATGTGCATTTGTGTATGACTATGTATTGTGCGCGTGTATGTATGTATGTATATCTGGCTGTGCGTGTATAACTTGGCTGATGTAGTGTTTAAGGCTGCAAAAGGTTGCCTTGGAAGAATTGAAAGCTGGATATGTTTCATGTATTGTTGGTGAAATAAATTTAGTGTTGCTAAAATTCTGGAGATGCTTAGATTTAGATGCTCAGATTCTAACAATTCTTTTGATAAAACAACAAACGGGCTTGCTCAGATTTGTGTGAATTGCTAAAGATTGTAATATTCCTTTCTTTCCAAATGGACCAGATAGTTGTAGAACAAACAACCATAGCTATATCTGTACTGAAGCTACTAGAGTTAAATTTGTTCAAAAATGAAGCAATCTTTTGGCAGTAGAAGTATGACCTCGGTTTGATTTGCTGGCCAGAGGAGTTTAGACCAGCACCATTTCCAAATGCGTGCCCAAAATTTACAACTGAAGAATAAATGAGGAATTGATTCTTCATGTTCATCACAAAGAGTGCATGACCCATTGATAGAGACATGTCTAGCAATCAATCTCTGTTTGGTGGGTAAGAAGTCATTGATAGCCCTAAATATGGAAATTGACATTTTAGGTATGTGCATTTTATGCTATACAAAATCGGCCCAATTAACTTGATCGTAATTATGTCGAATTGATTTCCATATAGATCTGAAGCTGAAAAATCCGATATTGAGTTTTCAGTATGAATTTTAATTTTCCTCAAGTCATTTTTAACTGCATTTAAAAAACCATACTTGTTGAAGTCCAATTCCTTCCTGATCAACAACTCCCCAACCAACATCCTTTCAGTTCTCGTAATGAACATGAGATTTCTATCAAGTTTGTCAACTATGCGCCCCACCTACACCCAAGGATCAAACCAAAACAATGTAATCTTGCCGTCTACTATTTGCTTGTCCATACATTTTGATTATATTTGATTTTTATTTAGCCAAGCTCCTTGAATAACTTTTACTGCTCATGTCCCTATCGTAATTACTGTTGAAAGTATAATGAAAGATAAATGAATATTAATGAATATATCAGATGCTTAGTGGCTAATATAACATAGGTTGTTCTAACCATATAAATCTAGTCTAAGTCATGCTAGTTGTTTGTTAGCCAGTATAGCGTCTTGACTCTTTTAGAGATGTTACATAATTATTATTTTAGTCCATTTCCAATCCTTTTCTGGACTCATATGGACTTTGGTTCTGAAGTTTGAGATGCAAATTTTATTAAAACATCAAATCTTTTGCGACATAGTAAATCAGGTGCATCTTTACCCTTACCCTGTTGTTGGTCATTGTTATGTGCTTGAGTAGGCGGTTGTCGGTGAACAAATCTTTGTAACTTTGGTCATGCAGTTTGTGTTCACTGTCATTTAGAGATAAACTATTTTTTGTTTGTTGAACTGTTTACTGTGATTGATGTGCTCAAATCTTGGTTCAACTACTTGGCACATATATAGCTTCAAAATAGATTAATTGTTGCTATATTTTACATATAACATGTTGACGTCACTTAGTTTTCCTTAATGTTGATCTGAATGTCCTTTTGGTAGTTACTACCACTGAAAACTATCTGTGTTGCCTCTCAACAGTTCCTTATTGTTGCACAATTTTGAATATGTATGTATAGATAAGTTATTATCATATCTAACAGTGGTAATCGAATTACTTAAGCAGTTGTGAACTTGATTATTTACACGATTCAACCGAATACCATAACATTTAAATTTGGGTACGTTATATGTTTTTCGTCCCTTGCTTTTATTTGAATTCTTACCATATTCATCTGCTAAATCTCATGTTGTTCGTTACATTGTTCTAATAATTTAATTTGAACTTGGCTTTTCTTTCAATAGTTTTGAGATGGAACCTTCGTTGGTTCATCTAAACAGAAAGACTATTGACAGCCAGTCAATGGTTTTATTGGCGTAACAGATGAAAAAATATTGATTATACGGATAACTATGTGGTAGATGTAAAATGTTAAAATCTTCATTTCTAGATACAGAATTAAAATTTGCTGAAATATTTTATTGTCAAAGTGGTGGCAGAACACTACAGGTAATTTTTTCTCTCAATTTAAAATTTTCATTTTGTAATTCATTTTATAATCAGAAAATTATCCATGACATCCTTAGTGAATATGGGTATTCTTATGGTTTGAACTTCAATTTGAATATGATACACTTGAACGCTATTTTGGTAATAAGGCTTCGCCACATTTAGAGAAAAAAAAGAAAAAAATTTAGCCTTCTTATTCGCATCACTGGGAATATATAGTGTTGTAATTAGCTAGATGCGTGCCATATCCAAATTTGCAACCAAAAGCATATAATGTGTGATACCGGATTTGGACAATATCCTGTATTTGAGTTTGTAATCAGTGTGCTTTTAAGCTGACAGATGTTTTCAAACTGATTTTGCATAATAGCTACCATAAAATTTTATGAAAAAACAGTATAATTTGTGAGTTGTGTAGGCTGTATAGCACTACTTTTAGGAGGAGCGTTGCATTATACATGTCAACCAATCAACCTCAATGCTAAGAACAACGATTTGAGGCATACATTGAGTGTTACCAGGCATACTTTGTATTTGAACCAGAGTGGGTGAATCAGTAATCTACTTACCCTTCCAGACTTATACTAAACCTGCAATTAGTTGAATTAGTAAATAGCGCACCGATATAGCTTTTATTGAATATTATAGACTGGCATATGATTATCATACATTTGTTGCAATCTCAATCCATGCATTGTAAATATGTCTTTCTGCTGAAGTAAAAATATAATATGAATTTTACTCATCAAAACATTTTGTCACCATGGTTAATTTGGCAATTAAAATATAATATGAATGTAGTATAATAATGCTGTTAAAGCGTTATAAGCGTTGGCAATTAAAATATACCAACGCTTATAAGCGTCAGCATAGAAAATTAAACAATGTTGGATGGTTAATTTGCCAAAGTTTATATACGTTGCTAAATAATATACACCAACGTTTATAAGCGTTGGCAAATACAACCTTCCAACGCTTATAAGCGTTGGGAAACTAAACTCGCCAACGATTATAAGCGTTGGCAATAAATTGCGACGCCCCTACAGCGACGCTAATAAGCGTTGCTGAAACTGTTTGCGACAGTTATACTCGTTGGGAATCACCTGTTTTGGTGTAGTGAAAAAAATATCAAAGCATAAAAACGGAAAGTATCAACAACGTGAGTATCAAGGAAATTAAATCAGGCAAGTATAAGGGTTTCGAGAACCCTATATAAAGACCCCAAAAATCATCATCGACTGAGTGAGTAGAAAAAGAGAACCCAAAATCATGAAATATATGTGTTTGAAAAATCAAAGAGTGAAAGCGAAGCCAAGCTAACCACGAACAGAAACGAACGAAAATCACAAAGTTCGAGTGAACTAGATGTGAGGGAATATCCACTCACCTCTGTCGAAGCGAAGCCGAGCACGGCAAACCCCTTCAAGCGACGTCAATACGAAAATCTCGAAGCCCTAAATCGCCAGGAGAAACAAAGATACGAGACCGCCATTATTTCGTTTTCTTTCGAACATTTATTTAGTTTTAGGGTTTGGCTCCAGGAATGTGAAGAGGAACGATTACAACCTTTATCTCAACAAAAGGAACGGGTTGAATTAATTGAAAAGGGAACGTTTCTTTTTATCGATTGAACAAAGAGGGGAAGGGTGTTGATAAATATTACGACAACTAAAAATCAACATGGGCCAAACAATTGTTAAAGCCCGTATACTCTTTTAATCAAAATTGTAAAAGAATTTCTACCGATTAAAGACTTCCATCAGCAATTAATAACCAGATTTAATCGTCTAGAGGTGATAATTAATTGGTATGAAATCTCGGGTTGTTACAGACTCCCCTCCTTATAGAAATTGCGTCCCCGCAATTTTCATAATTAAGGTCGTCATTAACAATAAATTTTCTAACATAAACTGGTTAAGCTAGAAAAATAAAGGTAGAGAATTCAAACCTCAAAGAAATCTTTTAATTTTATAAAAGAAATTCACAATTCTCAACAAAATATAACTATCAAATAGATAATCAGAAAACAAAAAAACTGAATGAACGCAATTATCAGCAATATTCAATCATCAATTAGACAATTAAAATTCAGAAATCACAAAACAGCAATATCTAATTATCGATACGATAATTAGAAAACAGCAAAATCTAATTATCAACAAAGATAATTAGAAAACAAAATTCGCAAATCGCAAAACTGCAAATATCTAGTTATCCAGCAGATAAGTAGAAAACACAAACTTTATAATCAGCAAACTCTAACTATCAACAGAGATAGGTAGAAAACAGCAATTTAATATAATCAACATAATCTAGAATCAATTAGAGACTAGAAAATCTTATAATCAGCAAAATTAGCAATTACCTAATTATCAAAACGATAATCAGATCTCAAATCGCAAATATTCAATTATCAAAAACGATAATCGAATTTTCAAATCACAAACATTTAATTATCTCAAACGATAATCAAATCAATAAATATTTAATTACCACAAACGGTAATCAAACCTCAAATTTCTAGTTATCACAAGCGATAACCAGAAACAACAAATATCCGATTATCAAAAACGATAATTAGAAATCACAAATATCCGATTATCAAAAACGATAATCAGAAATCTCAAATATCCGATTATCAAAAACGATAATCAGAAATCACAAATATCCGATTATCAAAAACGATAATCAGAAATCACAAATATCCGATTAACGAGTCCGGAATTAACCAAAATAGTAAAAGTATGGTTCCATACTCCGTACTTTTGCTAAATCGTTTAAATCTCTTTATCATTTCCTTGAAAGTTCAAAATTGTGTATTCTAAAAAAATAACATATCACATTCTCAAACGGACAAGTCCAGAATTAAGCGAATCAGTAAAAGAAAGGGGTCATAGTCCTCGATTTTGCTGAAACGTTTAAATCGCTTCCTCATTCTTTTGAAAATGCAAACTGTAAAAATTTTGAAAACAATTTTAATTTATATTTTGAAACAACTTTTAAAAATAACGAATTTTGAAAACACGTGATTAAATTAGCAACATCAGTAGCAACTTTGATAAGGAAATTGCACTTCTCAAAATACCGTAAAAACGGACAACAAAATCAGCATTGTGTGAGAACCGCTTGTAAATCCATTTTAAAATTGACGGTTACTGAAGTTAACACGTCAAAATCTCATCAAAATAACTGGCATCAAAATATAATACCAATGAATTTTCATTCATCAAAAATGTCACAAGAATCTACTCAAAGATAGAAAGGGATACAATACCCTAAACTTGTATTCATAACAAGTCAATGACACACGAATTCACCAATGCACCAAAAATTGATAAAACTTATCAATAGAAATCGCGAAAATTGGTGAAGCACAGATTCTAGAAATCATCACAAGAAATCCAGAAATCACAAAAATTCTAGAATCGACACACGAAATCCAGAAATCACAAAGAGGGGGGAGGCCTATCATAAAACGGGAGTATGAAAACTCAAAACACCGATATCACAAGAACGAGAAGCAATCTCATGGTGGCTAACCATTAAATTTTGACACACGAATGGTCCGAAGACCGTGGGGCGCTACCCCACATATGTGATGGCGAAACATCACACAAACGGGGTTTAGTCTTCCTCGCAGACAAAGAGACATCGCACAATCGCTAGTCTAAATCATAAAAAGAAAAGGGGAAGGCCTATCACAAAATGGGAGCATGAAAACTCACCGACCGGTATCACAAGAATGAGAAGCTATCTCATGGTGGCCAACCATTAATTTTTGACACACAAATGGTCCGAAGACCGTGGGGCGCTACCCCACATATGTGATGGTGAAACATCACACAAACGGGGTTTAGTCTCCCTCGTAGACAAAGAGGCATCGCACAATTGCTAGCCTAAATCAAATCACAAAAATCATCGTCATGATCATCAAGAAGTGTCAATTACACTAAGTTAGTGAATATAAGAGTTAAGCTTTATGTCCCATAACCACTTGCTTAACTCAAATATTTACGAACAAACTGTAGATCTTCACTAGAAAATTGTCACAAAAGGTTCAATCGAACAAGTCCAGGAGTTAACCGATGAAGTAAACGCAAGCGTTTCATACCACTTGTTTTACTAAGCCGTTTAATTCAATTTCTCATACGAGTGAAATCGAGGTTTGTATATACTAATAGATTGGAAAATGGTTTAGGAAAAGAGCTTTGTAGTAAAATAGTTTTGAAATCGTTTGGAGAAAAGGATTTTAATATTTACTACTAGTATAGAGAACCTTTATAATTTTAAAGTGACAAATCACAAAAATGATTGTAGAAACAATCAATCACAAGAATTCACATACAAAGATGTGAATAGAATCCAATGAAATCGATACTGAATCCATCAAAAAGTATGTTCACAAAAATCCCGAAGAAAAATGTCATTAAAGTTGCTAATAAATGATAGCAACAAGTCGGGGAAATGATCAAGAATCGATTAAATTTGGAAACCAAATCAATTCACTAAAATTCACATTCGAAGACGTGAATAAAATCCAAAGAATTCGATTCCAAATTCATCAAAGTAGAAATACCCAAAAATTCCAGAAATAGAAGTTATCAAAGTCAACAGAGGTGATAACAACTAATTTGAAAAGAAGAATCGATTATCAATTGGAAAAACAAAGCAAAACGAGCATAAATGCATAAATGACTTCAACAAAAACAAGAATCAAGTCAATGCCGAAGTCAACAATTAATGGCCACGGTCGAGTACAAAATGAATCAACGTCATCATCAAAGAATCCAACGGCAAACAGAGTCTTGGAAATCAAGAAATTAGCAATTTCACAAAGACAAAGTGACCGAAGTCGAATGGAAATCAAGCCGAGGAAAACACAAAATATCTAGTTCAAAATCGCTGAGATTCGAACTAGATATGAGTGAAAATCAAAATCACTCAATTTGCAACCGGTCGAGCTATTTTTCATCATAGTGTAACAGGTACACAATGACACCCATAGCATAGCACAAAAGTGGAACAAAGTCAAAAGGTCAAAATAGCTTTAATTGGCCAAATTCGAACAAAATCAACATCGGCTAAATCAATTCAAAGCTGAAAACACAAGAACAAAATCCTCATCATCAAAAACCCAACTTGAGTTCGCAAAGCAAACAGAGGCAGAAGTCAAAATACTTTCACGAAATCAAAATCAAATGCACATGAATAAGCGTTAGGAATTCATACCTAACAATCAAAGATAATCATATGTAAAGATGAGAGATAAAACATTGACAAATAGTTGTAACACATGTTCCATCTAAGTTATGTTTTATAATTGTCCTAAACCCCAGGCTCTGATACCAAGCTGTGACTCCCCACCTCTATGCCCACGCTAGCCAAGAACACTACGGTGTAATGCTGTCAACTAGCGTAGAGAATAAGGCTGTTGAGGAGCGACCATCTATGTAATTGCTTTGTGCGAGCACCGATATGTCAGATAGTATAACATGCAATTCATTTTTGGAGGAAATCCGACATACCGATACAAACACAAGGCTACTACACAGTGGCTATAATAGTTTAGGACAAAATATAGAATAATAACACAGATAAGATAAATGCGGAACACAGATAAAATCAGAAAGTCTCATATATATAATAACTGATGTCAGTTACAATACATTTGACACCATACATATGATACAACTACAACTGTCGACTCTGGAAGTTATATATATATATATATACATTATCAACTAATGTACATGAATACATGTCAACCTCATCAGTACACAGACTACAACACAAAGACGCAGACCACTTCAAAAGATATGAAAAGTCTTTGTAGCTCAAACAGCAACTCAAAGCAGGAAATCTACAACCTGAAATAACTTGGTCTGACCCGAGTATTAAATTCAAAAGAAAATAATACACGGGTCAGTCTAATTCAAACTCAGTCATTAATGCACGGAAGCAATAATAATTAAATAACAATTAGACGACAGTCAAAATAAATTCACCTATCCGATCCTTTAACAAGGAAATAGGATATCGGTGAATATAACACGTAATAGTGTTATACAACAAATCAGCAGATTCAAAATATCAACAAACATAAATGAAGAGATTATCAGAAAAGATATTTTAGAAAACATCAGAATTGCCTAAACGGCAATTACAACAAAATCATCAAATTAAACCAAATCAAAATACGATTCAAAATATATTGAATTAGCAACATAAAACAATTCTAGCAATAGAAAACATCAGATCTAGTAGGGTTGCAGTACACGCACGCGTGTACCGCCTCACCACTACAGTATGAAATGCATAAAAGATCAACGGAAGTTCACAAATGAGCACAAGGTCAAATCCGAATCAGATTCAACTCAGGTGTAATTGGAAAGATCAAATGGCCTCGACCAAACTATCAATGATCACTGCAACAATGAAATGTGCATGTACACAGCAACATGATCAAGTACATTAACCCAGATTCAATAGAAATGATCAGTAGTAACAGAGGTGATCATCAGATGCTCAAGTGAAGTTCAAGCAACTGGAAATGACCAGTGCAACTAAAAGATGGCAACAGGGAAGTAAAGCAATATCACAGGTGAAGCTAACATGATCAGAGACTAGCATGTACACAGTGAAGTCAAAGAAGTGCAACTGCAACTACAATGGCAACTACACAACCACAAATGGTCAAGCTACAAGTAATATGAACAAGTCTGGTTAACATGAAATGACTCAAGTTCAAGTGAGTAAAGCATGTACACAGGGAAACAACTACAAATGTATACCAGCCAGATGAATACAACATGAAGCACTGCAGCTCAAAGAACAGTGCAACTCAATGCTACAAAAGACCACTAGTATGAAGACTTCAAGCAATACAACTAAAATCAAGCTCAATGAAACAGTCAGTGTTATCAAAGAGCAAGTGATAATTTATACAAGTGCAGTATGCAAGAAAAACAACCCAGTATCAACATATTTGAAGTAAATGCAACCAGACAGTAACAACAACCGATGAACAAAGATGAATCAACTACAAGCCCAAGTGACTACAAGATGAACCAGACAGTGATAAGGAAATATCATAGTCAAGTATGCTACAATAAGAGTGACTACAGTGATGTATCCAAGTACAAGCAAGGTGTTTGCAAAGTCGAGATAGCATGGCAATGTCAAATGCACAATAGTGAACAAGTAAAGCATTTGTGTCGAAGCAAAGCCAATGCCAACAGAGAAGTAAAACCAACAATATCATAAGCTCGAAGTCAAAAACCAAGAAGTAAACAAGTTCGAATTCAATGCAGACGCAAACCAGTCGAAGAATAACAAATGCAGATGTTAAACAAGTCGAATTCAATGCAGCTACAAGCAAATGGACTCATTTGAAACCAGACGCAAACAAAGTCGAGATAAACAAATGGAAGTATTGAAATCGTGATAATATACAGAAGTCAAAATTCAAGTGCGTATTTTGGAAAAAAGTCAAAAATCAAAAGAGGAAAGTATTTGTCGTATGAATCAAGCAAAATCGAACGTTCAAGAATCAAAGCCGTGGGTTCAAAGGTCCTTCCAAAAAAATATCAAAGCATAAAAACAGAAAGTATCAACAACGTGAGTATCAAGGAAATTAAATCAGGCAAGTGTAAGGGTTTCGAGAACCCTATATAAAGACCCCAAAAATCATCATCGACTGAGTGAGCAGAAAAAGAGAACCCAAAATCACGAAATATATGTGTTCGAAAAATCAAACAGTGAAAGCGAAGCCAAGCTAACCACGAACAGAAATGAACGAAAATCACAAAGTTCGAGTGAACTAGATGTGAGGGAATATCCACTCACCTATGTCGAAGCGAAGACGAGCACGACAAACCCCTTCAAGCGACGTCAATTCGAAAATCTTGAAGCCCTAAATCGCCAGGAGAAACGAAGATACAAGGCCGCCATTATTTCGTTTTCTTTCGAACGTTTATTTAGTTTTAGGGTTTGGCTCTAGGAATGTAAAGAGGAACGATTACAACCCTTATCTCAACAAAAGGAACGGGTTGAATTAATTGAAAAGGGAACGTTTCTTTTTATCGACTGAACAAAGAGGGGAAGGGTGTTGATAAATATCACGGCAACTAAAAATCAACATGGGCCAAACAATTGTTAAAGCCCGTATACTCTTTTAATCAAAATTGTAAAAGAATTTCTACCGATTAAAGACTTCCATCAGCAATTAACCACCAGATTTAATCGTCTAGAGGTGATAATTAATTGGTACTAAATCTCGGGTTGTTACATCTGTCATACGAGGTTCGCTCTCGTTCATCGAGTTCGCAATGGCCACGAGGCCGTGGAAGGAAGATGACAATGAGGAGGGCATCGATCGAGATCGAGGAGAGGTGCTTGCGCATGACCGATTGGTAGGCGAAGGGGAAGGCAAGATCGTGTTGCGATGATTTTTGGCGTGTGGTGGAGGTCGCAAGTGTCAAGGGGGGTGCGATCGCATGAAGCTTGGTCATGCTGTGGTCGTAACAGTTGGGATTCACGTGGGGGTTTTGCGAACACCAGAGAAGGTGGAGGGCGGTCGACGATCTGGGTGGTTGTTCGAATCGTGGGGTTGTGGATCTCGTGCTCGAGTGGCAGGCGATGGCAGTGGCGACGTGAGGATGGTCTCGGGCCTGGGTTCGCGAGTGAAGTGAGGTATAAATTTATTTTTCAATTTAAATGTATATATAACACAGAGATTGATTTTACAGTAAGGTATATAGCAGTTTAGTAATATATATATATATATATATATATATATATATATAGAAGTTTAATACAAATATATATATCTATACACACATATTTTAATATATATATATATAGGAAAACAGAAAAATTAGTTTATATTGATAAAGTTTGAAAAAAAGTAGGAATTTTAAAATTGTTATAGAGTTAGATTTTTTTTAAATCTATATATAGATTTTTAGTATATGTAGTTTCAAAGAAAATAAAGTAAAGTAAATATACTTATACACATATTAAACCTACTATTTAATTTTAGAATAATGTATTATAGTGATTAACTTCTTTTATTAACCTAATTAATTATTTTAGTTACTAGAAATAATTTGTTAAAGGAAAATTAGTTTAAATTAAATTATTAGTTTAAATAAAATTCTTAGTTAATTAAATTTATTAAATGGTAATTGATTAGTTCAAATGTTAATAAACTATATAATGTTGTATAAGGTCTAAAATCGTGGAGAAACAAGTCGAGATGGAAATGGGTTGCAAACAAAAATCAAAGGTGAGTTAATCTCACTCAAATTGGATTGCTAGTGAATTTAAATAGTTAAAATTTAAATTACTGGATTGATTGCTTGAATTGACAATTTATTACCAGTCTGGATGTGTTATTATATATAGTAGTATAGATATATTGGGTGATTGATATTCCCACATTATATAGCAGATGAGACCCTATGTGCCCCGCATAATAGCGGATGACCCTATATACTGCGATATCCCCCTCGAAGCGGGATTGGTATTTTTATATTGTGCTAACATCTGTGGATGTAGGAGAACAGGTTGGAGGGATCCAACTGGATTCCTCAAAAATATTGAAATTTATTTTCATAGTCTGTGATTGTTATTTATTTGTATAATCTGTAATAGATTATATCGAAAAATGAAGCTATCGAATGCTATGGTTTGGCTGAATATATTTTGGATATCTTGAGACATCAAAAGAAAAGTATTGGGTTTTTATGGGAAGGTTGACATTCTGAAATTAAATTGTTTTGTTAAAAACAACTTGGCTTAAAAGATGGCGTTTGGAATCGAAGAGACCGGGATCGGATATCAGCGATATCCGAAACCACTTCGATTCAATAAACAATATAAGTGTAAAATCTTATAGGCTGGAATGTAAATAAATTAAGTAAATCCGACTATTTTGAATAAGTAGCTGCACTTAGATATTATTTTAAATAATGGATTTAGCAACAAGTGTTGGTTATAACAAGATAAGAACCCGTAATGTTGGAAGAGTTACCTTGATTTTCAAAGACATTTTTACAACTTTAGCATTTCAAATTAAATGGGTTTACTCACGCTGGTTTCCAGCCTGACTCGGATGTTACTTTATTGTAATTCTCGGGTCAGACTGAGTATTACAGATTTTCAGTTTGGGACGTTTGGAGCTCAAGAGACGAGCTGGATGGCAGAGACGTACTGATTATATTCCGTTGTATATTATAGGCTGTGTAGACTGCAGTTGAGGACAAGCTGTTACAACTATCCAATTTTTGTTGTACTATGATATCTTGTATATATATTAACAGTTACAGCTTTTCATTGTATAAAAATGCTATTATTTGTATATTATATTTGTTTTGCTGCGATTGTGAGATTATGTGTTGTTGTTTTCTGTTCTTCTTCTACCTCCTTTTCTTCTTAACCCTAACAGTCTGGGATTTCCGACACTCGATTGCTCAGCACTCTATACAGTGAACGTATTAGTGTCGATTTTCGGGGTCGAAAATCTTCCCGGCTGTTACAGGCGTGCTGCTTGTTTAGGTGGTGAGGTTGCTAAGGTGGTTGTTTGTCAGTGGAAGGGTGAGAGTGGGAGAGACGTGGTTGTCTATGGATTAGAGGAGGAGAGGCCATGGGCGGATGATGATGGAAAAGAATTGAATGGGAGGAAGAAAAATGAGCTACAAGGAAATAAATAAAAAAGCTAGATTTTAATATGCAGATATTTTACAAATTTAACCGTTATGATGATTCAAATAATGAACAGTCGGAATAGAAATGGTCACCCCTTGATTCAGCTGAAAATAATTTAAAACAATTTACTATATTGCTTGGGCTGCACGGTTCAAAGTTTGAAACGCAAAAGAAAACAAAAGGTCACAGATCTGGTACTGATACGGTTACCGGTTTCGCGTATTCCGCTGTGTACCAGACTTCCAAACACATAATTGAATATACCGTAGAGATCTACACAACGAGACGATTGAATTGGTATACAGATATTAGTGGTACGATCATCCTATCGAAAGTCGATATTCGGTGCCTAAAATGCTGCAAATCTATTGAAAATAAGATAAACGAAGCAATAGGGGTCCAAATTTGGAGAAACGAAATATGACGTCTCACTCATAAGATGATTTACAAATTTATTATATAAAAATGTTCAGGTTTGGAAAATATTTTATTATCATCAAATATTAACTGATTTAAATTTGAAATAAAATTACACGATAAAATAAACTTCCATATTAACTGATGAAAATTTACCATTTGCTATGTTTAACTAGACGTATATTAAATATCAAACTTTTATTTCAAAATTTTACTATTTAAAATTTCACAAAATTTCAGTTAATTACGTTATAAAAACTATTAAAATTTACGGGTCATTACACTCTCCCTTACTCAAAACTTTTCATCCCCGAAAAGGAAGGAGGAAGAAGAATAGAAACAACCAGAAGAAAAAATAGATTTTAAATATAAAATAAAACAATTAATTTAAAACCATATAAACTACATTTATTTTAAAATTGGTTTATATTAATTTAGTTGATTCCGATTCATTTCATTTAATCAATCAAATTTATTGTTCCCATTTGATTGATTTCAATACCATCTATTTTTATTCAATTGATTTGTTTCCCATTTATTAACATTTATTATAAAAAATTTCACAACAAAATTTGTTTTATTTTACTCATTTATTAAATCTATTAGATCAACCATAGTTAATTCCACCTCAACATTCAACTTCAACTATTCAAAACCATATAAATTCCAATTAATATTCAACAAATTTGATTTAATCCATTTTATTCAACTAACAAATAGCCATTCAACTTAAAATTAATTTTCCTTCAATTTATCAACATTTCTTTCAAACAAATTCATTTTTAAATTAACTCATTTTATTTTTATTTTAATCCATTTATCTTCAGCTAAGTTGATTCCACAAAATTTCACTTTCCACTATCCTTAAGTCTATATTTGTTCTCATAACTAGCATTCTCCTTTATTTATTAAATTTATTTCACTTAACATATTTTTCCACATATATTAAGTGTAATAAACATATTATAACCATATATTATTCAACCAATTAATTCTCTTTTTATTGTTCAATTTATTATTCAATTATTATTTATAAATTCCCTTAACAAAATATCAGTTTGGACATCTTATTATTTACCCTTTTATATTGTATATTATTTAATTACCTACCCTCATAAACATTTAACTATTTCTAGGTAAGTTATATTAATGTTTATGAGTGCAATTTAAATACTATACAAATTTTCCTTTTGTCTATAACATTTATATTAAGCCAGATTTTAGTTTGCACAATTTATTACTTTATTTCCCTTGTATATACTTTAATTATACCCTAATATTTTAACTTTTTGAATATCTTAGGCAAGTTATATATATTAGAATGTAATTAAGTATTATACACATAAATTTTATTCAAGTTCAACTATTTCAAGTTGGTTTAATTGCATTTATCATTTTAGATATTCCACTTATTCAAACATTTCACTGTATTTCAATAATTGAAAAACTATTTCTTAATATAAAACATAAGGTTCAAATTTCCGGTTTCACTTCAAACTATTCTAAAATAATTATATACATATATATTATATAAATCAATTTATACACAAGAAATTCAAACAAAATTCATTGTCCAAAACAAAAGTGTAGCGAAGCTGCTACGTGGTCTCTCCACTTCGAGACTCGAAAATGAAGGTCGATGATGCTGCAGTCATCACCGAAATTATTTTCTAGCGACAATAGAGGAGAGTACTGATTTTCTTCATTTTTATAATCCTTTGGAAATAATTTATATTCGAAAATGCTTTCAAATAATGTTTTCTTTCAAATTATGAAACCAAATATAGAAAAGCACTAGAAATTTAATTCTCAAATCTTTAATTTAAACTCATTTCATTTCAAAGTCAGTTTATAAACCATGTTTTGTAAAATTTCAACTTCATATAACATACAACAATAATTAATGGTTGACAAACAATAAATGATAATCTAGTATTATCATTTCTAATAACCAAATCTTATTGACTATCCAATTTCAGAAAATTATACTTTTATAGATATAAAATACAACTATACATAAAATTATTTCATTTACAAATTTTGAAAATAATATTGTGTCAGTAAGTTCTGTTCAAGTGTTTTAGAATTCCTGTCGATAGCGTTAGCTAGACGAATCGATCGAAACCCAAAATTCAAACTTAACAACTCAAACATAACAATATAAAACATTTTTATATTAAATACAAATACACTCCCTCAAACGATGACTCCAAAATGGATTTCAAAGCAAGGTTAGGGATTCAAATTTAGAGGACTCTAATCCAAGAGAAATCTAACTAGAAGATAAGCTCGAAATTGAGATAAGATAATTAAATAACAAAATAGAAAGATGGATGTTCTGATATTAATCGCGGGTGACCTTAACCGGGTCAACTGCAACTTTAAGAATAAGATCAATGCAGAATATGATTGATCACAAGAGGATTACCCTGGTTGTGTACTAGAGATATTCGGGCATAGCAAGAGATAGCAGCATCTAAGCCGAGGATATAGAAATCTTCGGTGAATCGATGCCTATTGTAAAGGAGTTCCAACTCATGTTAGACTTGAATTGCTCAAAATACAGATTGTTAATTTATAATTTGGCAAAACTCAGCATATACAGTAAATAAATCAATCACAGAATCACAAACACAAAGTAATATAATAGTAAGCAGCGGAATAGAAAAAATAGTAGTTCATGAAGCTACCATATAAAACATCAGAGTTTGAAATAAAATACATCAGAATATCTCGAATACAATGTAGTCTAGAATACAAGCAGATGACAAGTCTGAACAAAACTAGGCATGTAAACGGATGCAATCGGATATGGATAGTGCTGTATCCGTATCCGTATCCAAAAATGAAAATCTGTATCCGGATCCGTATCCGATATCCGCGAATACCCGTTGAATATTATCCGTATCCATATCCGCTAATATTTTCGGATATCCGAAAATATCTGTATCCGGCTTAGCGAATACGGATATTTTTTGATATCCGAAAATATCCGTATCCGAACCTCAAAATGTATCCGAAAATTAATCAATATAATGCATATTTCATTTTTTTGACTGAAAAAAAGATGAAAAAACCTTGTAATACATAAATTACATCAAATTAACAATAGGTAATCCAATCACACAAAATCCGTACAATAATATTGCATATATAAATATAATCCATACGCAAAACCCATAGGCTAATTCAATCACAGCAAATCATAAAAGCAAACATGCATCACACAATTTAATTTCAAACCGGACGGATATTTATCGGATACGGATACAGCCATATCCGTATCCGTATCCGAAATATGTTTCGGATATCGGATATTCGCATCCGCTTTTCGGATATCAGATATTTTTCATGTTTTCGGATACGGATGCGAACGGATTTCAGATATTTCGGGTATTCATTGACAGGCCTAACCACGGGATAGCTGAAAGCTGAATAGTTGTAGATGGATCTTCAAGCAAAGCTCCAAAGGTGAGTCTCAAATGCTGTGACACTCAGTCTGACCCGAGCGTAAAGCAAAACACAAAACACTCGAGTCAGGAGTAACATTCTTATATCAATAAATGCAACTCAAGTGAAATATTCACTGAAATACAAGAAACTCAAAGGATGTTTGGGATAATCATCCTCTAAGGATCCGTGGAACTATCTACTATGTAGTAATATACGCTATTTACTATGTCTATAGTAAAGTAAACTATTAAAATAGCGTTAAGGCGTTACCCATATCCCCCTTAACGCATTTTTATAATGTCGTAGTCTATACAGATACTGTAAACTCCACCCGCAGGTGGGCTATCAGGGAGCACTCCATAGGTACGACACAAAACAAACTTGTAGAAGGTGCGATAGGGCATGCGACACGGCACTCGAGGCAATGCCAGGGTAGACATACTGTTTGCGTATCCGAACTGGTGGTAACGCATAACAGCTACTACCGCCCACCTCTTGACACACTCCCAAATCAAAATCGAAGGTGCACCCAATCAAATCACAAAAGCAATAGAATGGTATCGAAGAAATGTGTTCGATAGGAGGAATGACCTCACTTGGCCCGGCGTGGCTCCTGTTTTAGCCGCATCAAGCTGACTCATGAGAGTCAGGGCTACATAAATACCATACATAATCGTCACCAAACCATCCTACTTCATTCTGGAATCTCCACAACGTACACAGTTGTTAAAGTGGCTTTCGGTATTGGCAGAGAGTATGACAATATCTGATCCCGGTCTCTTTAACAACCAACTGTTATTATAACACCGTGGTCATTTCAAAATATCATACTTCAAACCAAAATATCGTATTCATTTCAAAACCATATTAATACGATATCATTTCTCACTTAAAGTAATATTCATTACCAAATCATAACACTTTCCAAAATTATAACACTTTGACATCATAACACTTTTAAAATCATAACACTTTGAAATCAGAATACTTTGTAATCATAATACATTTAAATCATAACTTTGGAAATTATAACACTTTGAAATCATAATACTTTTACTTAAATAGTTTGAATATAGAAAATAGTTTATATAATAAAATAGTTTATATAATAAAATAGTTTATATAATAAAATAGTTATATTAAAATAATTAGTATATAAAAATAGTTTATAAGATAAAATAATTAGTATATAAAATAGTTTAGAAAATAAAATATCTTATATATCAAGATAATTTATAAAATAAAATAGTTTTAATATATATATTAAAATACTTATAAAATAAAACAGTTTCCCAAACTTCACATATCAATTCAAATCAACTCAGATTCCAAAATCTCATTTAAATCAAATCTCAGTTCGATTCAAATCTCAATAAACCATTTATATCGATTTCAAAATAGATTTAAACTACGAAAATACCATTTCGACTTCAATAGATTTCAAAGTATAAATATTCAAACACTTTCAAAACTAAATTTGATAAATTCATTTAGCTCTCAAATTCAACTTCATTATTATTTAGTTTTGAAATATTCACTTACTAAAATCCAATATCATTTTAAATAAAACCTTAACGTACAATTTAAATAAAATTAATATTCCTTTCAATTTTGTTAAACTTGAAATATTCATTTAATCACTTAAATCAAAATCAAGTTATAAATTATATCTTTAAAATCTCAAATTTAATAAGTTTCAAATCGGATTTATTTAAGTAAAATTCAAATAAATTTCAAATTAATCTCTATTTCTCTTTCCAACTTAATTTATTAAAAATTATTATAAAATCTATATTAAAAATATAATATTTTAAAATCAATATTTATTAAAACCACATATATTTCTTTCCAAATACCTTGGAAATCATTTTTAATATATATATATATATATATACCAACTGTGTCTGTATATAATTTCTATCATATGGTCAAGTGATACGGATATTTATCATTTCAATCCGCAATTTGTATATATCCTTTCAACCCGCAAACCTAAATTCAATTCAATGAAAATCACTTGGGTTTATCATTTCAACCCATAACGATATTCTCCTGTTCTACAAAATCGTTCGGGTATGTATCATTTCAACCCATAGGGAGGGAACTTGCAGAGTGATAACAGATATGAATATAACAGGCATATATCATCGATAATTAAATAGAATATAAACAATAGGATATGGTGTCATATCCCACAGGTGAACAGATTCAGATAATAGCATATATATATATATAGCAATTTAAATAACTAACAACAGCATATTTCAATTGTCGTTTCAATTGAAATCAAATTTAATAAATATAAGAATGTTAATCGTGAGTGATTTATCACCTTTCGAGGCTAGATAGATTTGACAAAGAAATGAGCTACAAATTCCAAAGCAACGCTAAATGGACACGATTCGATGAAGAAAACAGGCACGACGGACAAAGCCGATAATGGGAAATTGATGAGAACGATTAGAATCAGTTGATATAAATTGAACTAAATATATATATTATTTTTCTGAAATCAATTTATAACATTTTTTTTCTAATTATATTTAATCCCATACTTATAAAATAGAATATATACATTTATGTAACTTATAAAATATATAACTCAGAACATATATATACTATATAACAACAGATCAACTTATACTACATACTTAATATATATTAACACACAACTTATACTATATAATAAACAAATAACATTTATAACTTTATAAACTTATAACTGTATAAACAAACATAACCTGGTTACTTCAAACTATTTGAAAAGAAAACCATATAGACATAACATTCATATAATACAATACTGTTATGAAATAATATATATATATATACACACACAGTACTATATATATATATATACATACAGACAAATAAATCAAAATACATATAATATCTCTTGTACAAACAAATATATATAGCATATTTGAAAGCTT
Source organism: Allium fistulosum (assembly GCA_030737815.1). Lineage (NCBI taxonomy): Eukaryota > Viridiplantae > Streptophyta > Magnoliopsida > Asparagales > Amaryllidaceae > Allium > Allium fistulosum. The sequence goes on along the minus strand of CM060908.1, from coordinate 73,455,912 downwards.
ATATAAAAACATATATATAAATATACCTATATATACACCGACTTACAAGCTCTATAACATCCATACAAATCTTTAAAACAAAACTCTATCAATACACATTATTACTTAACATACCTATCCATAACAACACTTACAGTACATTAATATTTTTAACAATTTACAACTTATATATCCTAACATACTAACATGGGCACAGACACAATATGTATAGATTTATAAATTCTAGCATATGTGACTTATAAAACCGAGTATACGTACATATTATGGTTATAAAATAAATATATACATACTTTATAAACAATATATAAACTAATATATATACTCACATGCAACACCTTTAAAACTATAATACTTTAACAAGGCTACTACGGAAAGTACATATATATAAGCCGTGTCCTGCATATTTATACGAAACGACATGAAAAAAAATATACTTTATAAACATTATATATAAAAACAAATATTAATATATATATATATATATCCACTTACAAAAGCTACTATATAATAATATATATGATATTGTAAGTATTGTAAAATAAAGATTTAAAACAGTATTTTATACATAAAACAATATGCATATATTATATAATTCTTATATAAACAAAACAGAACTCATGTATATTCGCGTATAACCAATATGTAAAACTTTATGTTTATTATAAAATAACACCTGAATAACTCATATCAAAACGCATATGGCTGACACATGGGTATATACTAAAGCAATCGCAACAACATATATGGACTATCAAAATATATTCGCATAAACTCATTGTCTTACTTCAAAAACAATTGAACAACAGGCTGCACTTATAGTATAATATAATATAAGTAGTATGATGTAATATAATATATTTTATTATAATATAATACTATATATAATAAACATGTAATACCGTAAAGGAAGAAGGCCGCTGTTATGCTCGGCTGAAGTTCGCTAGGGTGATGGACGACTGGGAGGTAGAAGGCGACTTCGGTTGGCCATTGGAGGAGGTGCAGGTGGGTTTGTTTGGTGATTGGGTTGAGTGTTGACTTGGTCGAGGAAAGCTCGGGCTTGCACGTATTTTTTTTTAAAGCATGGCCGAAGTGGGAGGTGGAGGAGGGAGGTTGAGGTGATGATGGGTTGCAGCACAAGCTTTGGGAAGGGGGGAGAAGCCTGGAGAAGAGAGATGGAAGAAAGAGAGAGGCCGAAAGGAGGAAGAAGAGGGGAAGGCTCGGTTGTTGGCGTGCTGCTTGTTTCGGTGGTCAGGTTGCTAAGGTGGTTGTTTGTCAGTGGAAGGGAAAGAGTGGGAGAGACGTGGCTGTCTATGGGTTGGAGGAGGAGAGGCCATGGGCGGATGATGATGGAAAAGAATTGAAGGGGAGGAAGAAAATTGAGCTACAGGGAAATAAAAAGTAAAGAAAAGCTGGATTTTAATATGCAGATATTTTACAAATTTAACCGTTATGATGATTCAAATAATGAACAGTAGGAATAGAAATGGTCACCCCTTGATTCAGTTGAAAATAATTTAAAGCAATTTACTATATTGCTTGGGCTGCACGGTTCAAAGTTTGAAACGCAAAAGAAAACAAAAGGTCACGGATCTGGTACTGATACGGTTACCGATTTCGCGGATTCCGTTGTGTACCAGACTTCAAAACACAGAATTGAATATACCATAGAGATCTACACGACGAGACGATCGAAACGGTATACAGATATTAGTGGTATGATCATCTTATCGAAAGTCGATATTCGGTGCCCAAAATGCTGCAAACCTGTCGAAAATAAGATAAACAAAGCAATAGGGTTCCAAATTTAGAGAAACGAAATATGACGTCTCACTCAAAAGATGATTTATAAATTTATTATATAAAAATATTCAGGTTTGGAAAATATTTTATTATCATCAAATATTAACTAATTTAAATTTGAAATAAAATTGCACGATAAAATAAACTTCCATATTAACTGATGAAATTTACCATTTGCTATGTTTAACTAGACGTATTTTAAATATCAAACTTTTATTTCAAAATTTTACTATTTAAAATTTCACAAAATTTCAGTTAATTACGTTACAAAAACCATTAAAATTTACGGGTCCTAACATATACGTACATAGGTCGGTCTACACACATGTATGTATATATTAACCGAGATATGTATATTTTGTTGTAAATTTTATAAACTGTGTCTGCATATTTATTTAGTCCGCATGCTATATATATATATATATTGACCTTTGTTATTGATTTTTATTTTTATATATAATTTATGGACATATTGATATTTAGATTTTTAAATAAATATATATATATATATATATATATATAGTCTTATGTCTATATGTAAACATTTTGATCATCATATAGGTTGTTTTCATAGCTAAGGGGCTGCTTGACTTTAGTATTGATTTCAAATATAATATATATCTTTGATTTTAAAATTGGTATTTTAAGATAACAATAATAATAATATATATTTTTCTATTTCTATCAAACTGATTAATTGTTCTCATCGATTCCAGCCTTACTTTGATCGTCAAATTCATACCCATCTTGTTTCGCTTTGGAATTCGTGTTTGGATTCATAATTTGCTCCCATTCTCGTTCATCTCTTTTGCCTCAAAAGGTGAGCAGTCACTCACGATTAACATTCTTATATTTATTAAATTTGATTTCAATTGAAACGACAATTGAAATATGCTGCTGTTAGTTATTTACATTGCTGTATATATGCTATTATCTGTATCTGTTCACCTGTTACATCTGAGACCATCATCTGTTATTTATATTGATGATATATGCATGTTATATTATTATCATATCTATTATCACTCTGCAAGTTCCCTGTTAGTATAGAATTCACTATGGGTTGAAATGATACATACCCGAACGATCTTATAGAATAGGAGAAAATCGTTACGGGTTGAAATGATAAACCCAAGCGATTTTCATTAAATTGAATTTGGGATTGCGGGTTGAAAAGATATATACTCGTATATATTTAAATTGCGGATTGAAATGATAAATATCCGTATCACTTGACCATAGGATAGAGAATTATATATGGACACCATTGGTCTATATATAAATACTTTGAAAATGATTTCTATGGTTATGGAAAGAAGTATTTGGTTTATTAAATATTGATTTTTAAGATATTATATATAAATGTATTTTATAAAGTTTAAAATTTAGATTATCTAAAATATATGTTTTGAAAATTGTATAGTTATAAGTTAATTTTGTAATTATAAATCTTAAGAATTTATTTATAATTTTTCTATTTTTAAAATATATAAATAGATTAACATTTAATATTGTTTAAGTACTTATTTAAAATTTATATTTTCAAATAGAGAGGTTATAATGATTTTTAATAAATTCAGGTTGGAAAGAGGAATAGAAATTGGGTTGAAATTATATTTACTTAAGAATTATACTTAAATAAGTTTGATTTGAAATTTATTAAAATTGAAATTTTAAAGATAAGATTTTATAACTTGGATTTGATTAAAAGTGACTTAAATGAATATTTCAAATTTATATAAATTTAAATGGGATATTTTGTTTATTTAAATTTGTAAATTGAAGTTGTATTTAGATGTTATTGAAATGATTAAGTAAATATTTCAAAACTAAATAATAGTAAATTGAATTTGATATATATATGAAATTATCGAATTTTGTTTTGACAATGTTGAATATTTAAAGCTTTGAAATATATTGAAATTGAAATGGCTTATTTTATGGTTCAAATATGTATTTGAAATCGATAATTTGAAATGGTTTATTGAGAAACTGAATTGAGTTGAATTTGATGAATTGAGATGGAATAAAATTTGAACTTTGGAATTCGAGTTGATTTGGAATCAATTTGTGAAATTTGAGAAGGCTATTTTATTATATAAGTATTTTTAAATTATATTTAAACCTATTTATATATTTCACTTTATAAATTATTTTTAATATAAGCTATTTTAATATAAACTATTTTAATATGCTAATTATTTTAATATATAAAAACTATTTTAACTTAAACTATTTTATTTTATATACTATTATTAATATCTAAACTGTTTAAAGGGAAGTGTTGTGGTTTTCCAAAGTGTTATGTTTTCGAAAATGTTATAACTTTGGAAGTGTTATGGTAATAGAAATGATATCATATTAATTTGGTTTTTGAATTGAAAATGATATCGTTTTGATATGGTTTTGAAATGGAAATGATATTTTGGTTTTGAAGTATAAACTATTTTGAAATGATTGCGGTGTTATAATAACGATTGGTTGTTAAAGAGACCGGGATCGGATATTGTCATACTCTCTGGCAATATAGAAAACCACTTTAACAACTGTGTACGCGGTGGAGATTCCAGAATGAAGTAGGATGGTGGCGACGTTCTTGAGGTATATACGTGGACCTAACTCCCGTGAGTTAGCTTAAGGTGGCTAAAATAGGAGCAATTGACATACCAATGAGGTAGCTCCTCTGATCGGATACACTCCTTCGATACCATTCTATTACTTTGTGATTGATTGGGTGCACCCCTTAGATTTTGGGAGTGTGGCTCGAGGTGGGCGGTAGTGGCTGCTATGCGTTACCACCAGCCCGGAAGTGTAATTGGTATATCTACCATGGCATTGCCTAGTTGTGCCGTGTCACCTACCCTATCGAGACCACTACGAGTTTGTTTTGTACCATACCTATGGAGTGCCCTCTGACGACGCCCAGTACAGGGGAGACTACGGTACTGTATAGAGTATGGGAATATAAAAATGTGTTAAGAGGGATATGGGTAACGTCTTAACGCTATTGTAATAGTTTACTTTACTTTAGACATTATTATAATAGCGTATATTACTACATAGTAGATAGTTCCACGGATCCTTAGAGGATGGTTATCCCAAACATCCTTTGAGTTACTTGTATTTCATCTGATTTTTCACTTGAGTTGGATTTATCGATATAAGAATGTTAATCCCGACTCGAGTGTTTTGTGTTTTGCTTTACGCTCGGGTCAGACTGAGTGCCACAGCGTTCGAGACTCAACTTTGGAGTTGGAGCTTCCCTTGGAGATCCAGCTATATCTATTTAGCTTCCAGTTATTCAGTTGACTCCAGTGATGTATTCAGATTATTGTTGTTTGACTATTGTACTGAGACTTCTTTGTATTCCAGACTTCTGTTATATCTTGTTTTAACTCTATTATATATATATAGTAGCTTCATGAACTACTATTCTTTTATTTATGCTTCTTATTGTTATATTACTCTGTGTCTGTGATTCTGTGATTATTTATTTACTGTATATGCTGAGATTTGCCAAATTTAAATTAACAATCTGATATTTTGAGAAATTTAAGTCCGACATGTATGGATGCGAATGGTTGAAAATACCAGGATGTTACAAGCTTGATTCATTTGGAGGTGAAGGGGTGTCTTGATTGAGGTGACAAATGATGATCTCGCTGAGATTTTGGAGGCCTCTGTGAAGGATGCGGACTTGGATGGTTTTGAAGTGATCGGCTCAAAGATTTTGTAATGGATCTTTTTCCAGGATGTCGGTGTTTGAAAGATGGATAATCTATCTCTGACTGTCCATTAGGTTGTGCGTATCATTTAGCATAACGTCATCCCTAAGACAGGATATTTTGACCGGATTTACCCCCTGGTGCGGATGATCACCTATGCTCGTATTGGCGGCGTCACCGTCAATTGGACCCGTACCCTTATGATGCAATTTGTTGATCAAGGATCAGCACTCCACAGAGTCACTTTCCATATTTTCACCTATCCACTCTCATCTTTAGGTAATACAGGTGAACCTCTGTGGAGAGGCAGTTTAGTAGAAGGTTCGTTCTACCCTCATTAGATCCTTCCTTAGGAAGATAGCAATTGCGAAGCCGTCAGCAACACCAGCAGCGCTAGCGGCACGGGATTAGGTGTATAGCCGCTATGCTACAACTATTCAAGGATCCCAACAATGGATCGAGCTCCAACCGCGGAGTAGGGCATCTTGTAGTCTGTAGGCACTATTTTTGAATTTACGGTGTTGTTGTCTTTTCCCTTCCAGCATTTGTTCTTTTCTGTTAGGTTGTTTGGGTTGTAACTGTAAGTTGTCTCTTGTAAAAGGCGCATAAGATTTTATGAGTTTCTATTTATATACTGTGTTATTATTTCTGGACGTGCAAACTGCTCTTATATATGTATAGTGAAGAAGTAGTAAAAATATGGAAATCTCATAAATGACACTTAACTAACAGTAAATGCAGTATAAGGCTGGAAGTTTAGAATAGTTGGAAAAGTTTAGAGAAGGACAGGTTTAACCTGTTTAGTATCACGGGTCATTGCTCATGTTCCTTTAAAGCTAATTTTTGGGTAATTGGGCATGATGACATTTTTAAATAAAATGTCAAGCTTTATGGGTAAAGGTTAGTTGTAGAATTTTGGAATTTGATTTATGCGTTTATCGCATAACCGACTTCCGCCTACGCTAAAATTATGGCATAATTTATCAAATTTTTTGAAAAGGAGATATTTTGAAAAGTTTCTCTTTTGAAAAAAAAAGTTTTTAGGTACTAGTTATTTTTGGCACTTAAATTATTTTTCGAATTTTTGTCTAAAAATTTGATTTCAAGGGAAAATGCACGTCTAAGTATTTTGGGATTTTATTTTTCAAATGATGTACAAATTTGAATGAGAAAGCTTTTGTAAAATATTTGAGTCTGAAGGCCACATGTTAAGCACAGGAAAGGAAAATAGGGTTAGAATTTGCAGATTTAGCGGTGCATTAAGATCGACGATGCGATAAATTCAAGCGATAACAACGAAATAGCTGTTTTAGCTTTGGAATTTCTATTTCCATACTTTGTTAATGACACACTTGAGTCTATTTTTAGACTTAACCCCATTTAGGAGTCGGAAAATAAGCATCCTTATGCGTTTTGTGCATGGAAAATTTGGAGTAAATCCGAAGGAGTGAGGAAATTTCACTGTACTACCTGAATATGAAGAATACAGAGTTGTAAGAATGTTAAATTCTCCACTTAATTTCCTTTTTTCGGCAAAAGAGTAAAGTTTAGGAAGCGATTTTTCGACGCGTTAGATTTTTGAATGGTAGTAATTGGATGCAAAATTGGTTGCTTCATACTTCTATTCGTAGGAGATGGGGTTTTGGTTGAAAAGATTTTTCAAAAGCTGCAAACATATAGAACTGCCATTATATATATAGGTTGTTTGCATCATATTTTTCAAAAATGTTTTCAAAGAAATGCACTCATATATGAGGATCCAATTTAGAATTATTCTGCATACATATTTTTTGTGTGTTGATACAATAATACACTATGCACTTGTGCATGTTTGGTTGCAAAATTGGTTGTACACTCATTGGTTGTGCATTTAAGGATAATTATGAGCCAAAACCATGATTAGTTATTGGTGAAATTTAGAGGGCAAAATTCTTTTTAGGGGAGAACGTAACACCCTGTAATTTGATTTTAGTTATTTAATTAGTTAGTTAATTAATAAGGCTCCAAAAATGGAATTTGTGCAAATGATGTAATTTGACCACGAAATTTGCACCACTGCGTTTGTGGCAAAATTCTGAGTAACTTTCATATTTGGATTTTTGCGATTGGAGTCCAAAAGAAGAAGTTACGGACTGTTAACGATAAAAATCTTTAATACCCCAAATGAGTGTGCAATATAGCTTATTCGTAGGAGTTCCACAAATGCCCTTGAGGTTTATAATAAATTACAAAATTTTTTGAATCAAAATTCATAAATGTAAAAGGATATTGTAGATAAAATTCGATCATGCTCAGGCCAACCTCTTTATTCATATTTTCATTATACTACAGGAAGAGCCATATGAGAGAGAGAAATTCAAGTCCCTTTGCATGAGGGGGTACATCTATACTTATAGAGATAGGATGGGGAGATCCTTGCTCCAACCCATGATGTGGGACTAATAACTCCATAGAAGTTGTAAAGGATCGTGAAGGCTTTGGAAGCTTTGTGAAGAAAAATGGGCTAATTCCCCTTGAATTTGCTTTGTGGATGGCTCTAATCTTTCTCTCTTTGCTTGATCTTCAATATCTTATAGCTTAGAAGTGGTGTGGCTTCAGTAATCATGAAATATGACTTTGATTACTGATCTACAGCAAGCTTTCGGTCAATATTCTTCATAAATTTGATGGCATGCTATCTTGATATGGCACGATGGTAGCTTCGACATTGTTAATAACTTTGTAGGTTTCGCATTATTGTTTTTAGTCTTTGACACCTCCTAAACTAATTATATATGGATGGAAGTCATACAGAGGGCTTGCATTGATGAAGGGAAAATACCAACTTTTGCTGAACACCTTTAATGCTTACGAAACCCTTTCCGACCCTGACAGAAGTCTCATTCTTTAATGTTTGCGGAACCCCTTTTAACCTCGTCGAAAGCGCCTTCTTCAATGGTTACAGAGGAAAAGTAAATGTTTGAGTTAGGCCAATTCCATAGTTGCGGCAGCCTTCACATCAATAAATGCAGGAGTATCTCTAAGGCAACAAGTGCGGAAGCACCACCAGTCAAAGGGTGTAGAAGTATCAATCGATAAATGCAGCATATGGAAGGAGCGGTACCTTTGATGCCCATGGAACCCCCCATTCGATGCCTTCGAAAGCCTTCTCCCTTTAACACAAGTGGAACCTGCTTTCGATGCCTTCGAAAGCCGTCTTTCGTACAATTATTCTTAAATGGATTTATGGTTAACACGAATGAACAACGAATTCCGAACAAAAATAATTCATATAAGAAATTAACGTTTTTAATTAATTGAATGGGGACCACAGGTCGACCCATATAGCGTAGCGGTCGACCAGGGGCGGTCGACCTCATGAGGGGGACGGCCAACCGCTCTTAAGGCGGTGGCTAGAATTTTCCTTGGCCCAATGGTCCGGATCAAATATATTTTGATCAGCGGTTTTGGTTGATTCTAGCACCTATAAATAAAGGCCTAACCCTTCCTTCTCTTCTCATATTTTTTTGAATAGAACAATGAAGTTGTAACAATCGGATTTTTGACCCTCGAAAATCGACACTAACACTTCTACTTTATTGCATGCCGAGCATTCAAGTGCCGGAAAACCGATCATTTTAGTTGAAAGAAAAAAAAAGATAGAAGTGAAGAAACTAAACAACATAGAATCTCACAACGCAATGGAACAATATATATTACTCAACATAATATATTACAAAGTCATTTCAAAAATATTACATCAGAGTCATACTAATACAAATTCCACCCTAGGACAGTTATAACAATCTGCCCCTACCTAACTAAATACAATATACATATAACACAGCGGAAAACTAGAAAAATAACTAGCTATCGAAGAATCCACCTGCTCAAAGCTCCTCTTAGTAAATCTGTGGAAAAACCTTAACTACTTGGTTGCCCATTCAAATTTGAGCACCCATGAGTTCTGGAAAAGAAAATAAACTCCAGGTTAGACATGGGTCTGGTGTGAGTAAACTCAAACAACTTAATTATTACTTTAAAACACTTTAAAATCAAAGGTATCTCTTAAGACCATGCCACACATAAAAATGGATGGGTTATTTACGTTACGATAACCAAAACATTTGTAGATAAAATGCATTGATATTATCATAATGTCTAGAGTATAAATACATATCCAAAATAGCTGAAATTTTTACCATACTAAATTCCAGCATACTAGGCTCTACAATCAAAAATTGCAAGGGCGCGTATTGGAGATGGATTCCATACTATGACATGGTAAGGGACTACCTTCTGATGGTACACCCCTAGAAAATGCACCAGAGTCTGACAAGAACTTCTTATACCCCCTGCTAAACAGAGCCAGCTGCCCCTTTAACATGGAGAACAGGATTACCTCATCCCTTTTTGGCATCGAGGCTTTATACTACTATAGTGTTTGCGCGCAAAACAACTCAAATATGGAAAATCTAGAATCGGATGGCAGTTTCTACTGGTAGCTGACCACATAGCTCTGCTGCATACCCTGTTTTTACCATTTCCCGGTTTGTGAGGCTCGTGAGGTCATGTCTTTAACTTCTTCCTCTTAGCAGACCGTCTTGGAATGCTAACACTACCCTCCTGGTGGAGATACAATACCAGCATTCATCCATGCAGGTTGTTTTGGGATCGAACAAACATTCCAAATTACTATCTTCCATTTTGGAATCACCCCCAGGAAGAATATTAATACTCCACATCATACTTCAATATGATTTAACATCGTTCGTTATTAGTTTGGAGTGGTTCGGATAAATCCGAGGACCGATGTCTCCGAAACTAAGCGATAATTTCCAGCTAGCTCAATTCTGGTTCTTTTGGAAGTATGCACTAAGCAATCAAGTCCTCATCGGGAAACTCAAATATATACCTGACATACCTCCTGAGTCAAAACAAGTTCAAATTGATAGTCGGTTATTTAACTATCGAATAAACAACACCAACCAATCCCTTTTGAGATTTATTTATTCGTAGCAACCACTAAGCCTAAAAAAATATTTATTTAATAAATCTCTTTTCAAAATATTTGTCTAAAACATTCTTATGCTTATCTATTTGACATAAGTATATTCACAAAACATTTGTGAATAACTTCTTACTTCCAGATCATGTTAAAAATGATTTACTAAATGTTGTTTAAACTAGAGATAAGGATTCCCCTAAACACTATTCCCTCGGTGTTAAGTGCGGAACGGATGTTCCATACCGCCAATTTTAAAACGTCAGTTTAGGGAAATCTAGATCTCAAATTCGCTCTTTTATTTCTTTCGATAATTCCATTTTAATAAAATCTATTCCATTCATGAAATCTCCTTTACTTGAAATCCAAATCCATTTCAAATTATTTTTCAAACTTCCAAATTCATTTATAAAACCCTTTTATAAATGTCCAAAACCCTTCTAACTCGTTTATAAATAACCAAACCTTTTATAAACTTCTTTTAAAATATTCAAACCCTTTCCAAAAACTTCTTTTATGAATATTCAAAACCTTTCTAAAACTTCCTTACGAAACCCCAAAATTGTTCATAAAATTCCTTTATAAACCTTTTTATATTTACATAACTTCTTAATGAAACCATATCCAAAAAGTTCATTTTGATAACCCCATCCATTATTAAATACCTTAACTAAAACCGTTGCCAAATCATCCTTGAAATGTCTTATCCAAAATGGAATAACTTTGAAATCTTTATCGAAAAGGAAAATGAAACATCTAACTTCACAAAATCCATCGGAGGTTTAGAGACCACAAGGGATCTTTTTATTTGGTTCTACTTAACAAATTAACATTGATAAATGCAAGAGCAAGAAGTAAGTAAAGGGAATCATTCAATCACAATCAATCAATCCATATATAGGTAAATGTCCTAGTATTTATAATAGCAGAATGGTGTTTTGTTCTACCAATAGATGTCATTTGGTTTTCTTGTCATAAAGAGTTACTTAAGGCTCAGACAGGAGATCCTTCGGTTAAAAACAATTCACTTGGATAAGAAAACTGGTTTAAAATAAATAACTAATAGAGTTTCAAAGAACTTTTGAAGTGAATAGCCCTTAATTAAAACATAAGTTAAAACTTAATTAAAACCTTAAGAAATTTTAATTAATCAAAATTTAAATCATAATTAAACCTTAATTTAGTTTATTTTAACTCTTAATTTATTTAACTAAAAGATTAATCTCAATTATGCTTGGTTAAGTCTTAATTAATCAATAAGTAGACCTTAGTAAATTAACAATTGATTAATAATTAAACCTTAATTAAACTTTAATTAAATAAACATTCGTTTATAATGAAACCTTAAATAAATAATTAAGTGAATAATTAACATTTAACTATATAATAATTAAGTAAGTAATTAATTCTAATTTGATAACTAATAAAAATAATTAAACTTGATTAATTAAAAATTTAATTACCTTTTTATCTTAATCAGTCCTTACTGAAAACTTCCTTAATTAAAAAAAATTAACTTTGTCAATAAATTTTTAAACTCTAATTACTTACCCTAAGTACTTAATAAATTAATAATTATCCGTAATTAATAAACTAAATAAATAAATTATTTAATAACAAAAGCTAACCCTTTTACTTAATGAGTTTGAAAAGAGTTTTAAAAAACAATTCAAGAAAATACTTTAAAAGTTGAAATCGTAAAAATTTTACGAACTGCATCCATAGCGACTATCATTATGAACGCAGTTCACTAGAATTTGTTTTCTAGGTGAAAATCCCACTTTAAACCTTGCTACTGCATATTAGAAAATAAAAATGGAAGAGTTTTGAAAACTTAAACAAAAGATGAAAACTTGGAAAAAAAATTACTAAATTAAAAAACTAGAAACAAGCTTTTGTTTTCAAATCGGATCTCAAGACCTCTGCGACTTTTCAAGGTGCTAACTTCACAACTAATTCATCACATACACTTGGTTTTGGTTTCATAAACACACTACCATCATTTCATAGCCAAATTTCACATATCTATATCCAAACATATCATTTAATATCCAAACCACAAATCCAACCTCAACCACAAACTTGTAATCATATGCCATCAAAACAACATGGTATTTCAACACAACAAGCGCTGTATTTTTTACAACATATAGTAAAATATATTCAAGTTAATATCTTTTCCAAAATGAGATTTTTACTCGCCGAAGCTTACTAATTTCAAACCAACTTTTGCTAAAACTTTGAAATAACCTAAGATCTTGCAAAATTGAAGACTTTTTATGCCTACACCCCCCAAAATGGGCTCGACCTTAGACAATTTAGGCTTGTCCATGCACTATTGGGGCTTAGCCATGTAGGGTTAGGTGGATGATGGTGCTTGTAATTGAATATGAAGTGAAGAAATGGATGAAGGGTTTTAAACAAGTTATGGAAGGAATTTAAAATAGAAATGTGAAAATTTTATAACATAGCAAATATGTAGGAAGCCATGAAAACTTTCTCAAGCTTTAGGAAATTTGAAATGAAGAAGAGAAGTTGTGAAGTGAAAATTATGAAATGGAAGCGGTATTTACATGCTTAGGAAAATATTTAAAAATGTATAGGCAGTTATAATTAAATATATACATATGCATGCATCACCATACTCCTCCCCCATGATCCGCCCCCTTCATGTACTCCCCGCCTCTCATGCAACTATTCAAGCCATGATTCTATGTACTATGTGTTGAAAGACACATTTTTATATAATAAAATATATACATTTGTTTAAAAAGGATTTCTTTTGTCTTATATATACACAATTAAATAATTAAATATATATACATGCATATATACATGTATCCATCATGCTAAAGAGTTTGTAAGGTATATGTGTTTACAGTAGTGTTTTAACATTTTAGATAACTTTTATTCAATGAAAAATCAAGTTTCAGAAAATAACTTCCGGTCACATTTTATATTTTTTTCCAAACTATATATATTGGTAAACATAATATGAAAACAATTTTATCATCATTAGATTAAAAATAAGTTTATTTGTTAATAAGAATATATTTATTAATTATTTAAAAATATTGTTAAATTTTCATTTAAATAGTGATTAAATTCTGGGTAGTTACACTCTTCCCCCCTTAAAAGAATTTTATCCCGAAATTTGTCACAATCCTAACCCAAAAGTATTGTTTAATAAAGCCAAGTTTATTTAAATCTTCTTATTTGTATGATTCAAATTTAACTTCATTTATTAATCTACCCTCTAGCCAAAGTACCATATGATGGGTTAACTCTTACCTATTGAGTTGACACAACATAAAGTCATGAATCTTATTAACTCCAATCCTAGTCTATCTACAAAGGTAGGAAAAATAGAACTATGATAAAGAATAATATCTATCAAGAACAATAGAAGAAACGATACATAGATATAGATTATCATTCAAGATAAGATACCATCCTAGATACACGCTAAGTGACACCATCATAGATGGGAAGTACACTTCAAAAGATACATACAACCAAAGGTACTAACAAGGCATAACTTAGGATATTATTCCTAATACTAGTCTCTATGTTGCTAGTGCTAAACTGACCCTTCCACAATTTTTTTTCCCTGTGCTGCTACTAAAGCAGATGGTTCTGTATGATAACAAATGGTTTAAGTTGCCTCCTTTCCTTGAGCTCAGGACAATTTCTGACAAAATGACCCTCCCCGTGATAGTAGTAACAATTCTTTGGTGCACTCTGCTTTTCAAGATTTTGTCTCTTAGCCTTTGCTTTCTCCTATCTTTTTTTCTTACCTCGACTACTTTTCTGAACCAAGTGATCTTTCTCACCATATCCAAAGCAACCACATTTAGGCAACCTTGTCTTGAATTTGCGCTTCTTATATTTAGTTGGTGTAGTAGTCGGGGACTGCAGTGCAAATTTTCAAACTGTAGAGCATTACTTATCATCTTCTCGAATGATCCTTGAATATTCTTCATCATGCAATTATGTAGCTTGTTGCACCATCCCAGCAAATTCTTAACTTCAATGATCGACTCCGAATCCAAGAACTTCTTTTGACTCAAAATCTCAAAATCATGGCATAACGAAGCAAAGTCCATTGAGGTTTGATCTTACGTCCCTTCCTCAACAACATATCCCTCAGTTCCAAAAAATCAAGGATTCATAATTCTTGGTTATTTGGATTCATATTAAAATATTTAATTCTAAACTTTACTGGACATTTCCTAAGTTTAAAGAATGATTTAAAATGAAACATCAATAATTTCATGGCATCCAAAACATCTGCAAGGATACATATTATACATAACTTCCCAAAACACCATCATATGTATGAGTTCATATTCAAGGTACTTATCCCCATCTACTATTCTCCTTCTCTTTCCGTATACACATCCCCTTAATTATCTCTCTCGAGGTGGCTGGTTTCTTCTTAATAATTCCTCCGTCTATGGTGCTTTGAATCATAGGACAATTTTTTTGGATGTGTACAAGTTGTTGGCAAAAGAAGCAATGTTTTTTCCAAATTTTAGGAACTACTAGTCCCTCTTTTCCTTCTATACAATAGTCCATACTATGTCCTATCTTTTGACATAAGTTACTACTAATTTCCTTACCCTTTTTGAAGAATTTTCTTTGTTGACCACTCTTTTCTAATTTGTCTTCCAAAGGCCTCTTCCAACGCAGCAGATATTTCCTCTTTTTGCATTTACTGGTGTTTCCATTCTTTGTTGAAGTTGTCAACTTCTTCTAAACTTCATCTACTTCTTCAGTTGGAACCACAACTAATCTGATGGCTTGTCTATAAGTCTTTCCATCCTTTGTGGTTAACTTCTAAGATCTCTTTCCCTGTTCTACCTTTCCTTGCGTACCCATTCTTACTACCTAATTACAGTAAGATTCCTTTAAAATACACTTCTAAATCTGTTCGTATTGGGAAAGGTATCGTTACCAAATGATAATAGACAGATATCATCATTCCTTATCACCCATTACACCCAACAATTTTATCAACCTTGAAAACCTTTTCTTTACATAAAAAATAAAATCCTAGGTAAAATTATTTCATTTACCATTTTAAAACAATATAGTGTTGGTTTGCCTTGTTCAAGTGTTTAGGAAACCCCTATCGACACCGTGGCATCCCACGTCTCGACCGGAGTTCTTAAGCCACTCAACCGATAAATCAACATAATAATAAAAAAATTATATCACTAACAAATACGTACTCGTATATATAATACACTCAAACTCATAATAAGGCATTTCATTACCTTATCACTTAATGAGTTTCCATACAAAAGCCTAGGTGTTCAGTTAACCTAGGCTCTGATACCAAAATGTAACAACCAGATTTTTGACCCTAAAAATTGACACTAATACATCCATTGTATCGCATGCCGAGCATTCAAGTCACTAAATAGTCAATTATTTAACTATCAAATAAACAACACCAACCAATTCCATTAGAGATTTATTTATCTATGGCAACCACAAAGCCTCAAAACAAATCACTATTTAATAAATATTTTCAAAACATTTGTCAAAAACATTCTTGTACTTATCTATCTGACATAAGTATATTCACAAAACATTTATGAATAACTTCTTACTTCAAAATCATCTTAAAAAGGATTTAACAAATGTTGTTTAAACTGGAGATAAGGACAGCCCTAAACACTATACCCTCAGTGTTAAGTGCGGAATGGATTTTCCATACCACCATTTTTAAAAGGTCGGTTTAGAGAAACCTCGATCTCAAATTCTTTATTTTATTTCTTTCGATAAATCCCTTTTAATCAAATTTATTCCATTCATGAAATCTTTTTTACTTGAAATCCAAATCCATTTCAAAATACTTTCCAAACTTCCAAATTCATTTATAAAACCCTTCTATAAATATCCAAAACCTTTCTAACTCCTATATAGATAACCAAACATTTTATAAACTTCTTTTATAAACATCCAAACCCTTTCCAAAAACTTCTTTTATGAATATTCAAAACCTTTCTAAAACTTCCTTATGAAACCCCAAAATCATTCATAAAATTACTTTATAAACCTTTCATATTTACACAACTTCTTAATGAAAACTTATCCAAAATGTTCCTTTTGATAAACCCATCCATTATTAAATATCTTAACTAAAACCATTGCCAAATCATCCTTGAAATGTCTTATCCAAAATGGAATAACTTTGAAAACTTTATTGAAAAGGAAAATTAAACATTTAACTTCACAAAATCCATTGGAGGCTTAGAGATCACAGGTGACCTTCTAATTTGGTTCTACTTAACAAGTTAACATGGATATTTGCATGAGCAAGCAGTAAGTAAAAGGAATTATCCAGTCATAATAAATCAGTCCATTATATAGGTAAATGTCCCAATATTTATAATAGTAGCAAGGTGTTTTGTTCTGCTAGTAGATGTCATTCGGTTTTCTAGTCATAAAGAGTTACTTAATGTAATATCCCGGAAATTTTAACAATATCAATTTAATAATCTGTTGAATAATTAAATTGATATGGATAATGTTTGATAATAAGATTTGAATTTAATTTAATAATCTGATTAAATTAGTATTAATTGGTAATTTTATCTTTTAAAATCTAATAAGATATTTTCTATTTGAATATATATATATATATATTTGTATATATTGAAATGGAAAGAATATTGGATTTGAATTTAATAAAGTATTTTCAAACTTTAATATTTATATAATTTGTAATTTGGAAATTTTTAATTTGACTTAATACTTTTGAAAATGATATTTGAGATTTAAATAACAAGAATAATTTCTTATTTATTATAAGAATATATTTTAAGTTTTTATTTTAGTTAAGATTTAAATTAAGAAGTTTATTTGTTTTAATATTCTTTCATTTTTAAATTTCAAACATAAGATAAATTGTTAAGTAAAAATGGGTTTGTAAAAATATATATAGAGTTAAAATAAATTTCCAAGTATATAAAAATATAATACATTTAATTTGATTAAAACATAAGCTATTATAAATAATTGTTTTCATGAGTTCACATTTCTATATTTATATAAAATCTAAAAGCTTATTTATAAAAAGATAAATACATTTTTATATACATATAAATATTTCATAAATACATATAAATGACTTAAATAAATTTATTAAAACAAGATTAACACTTGTAAGCTTATTAAGGTGGTTTAGTGACATTTGTAAAAATAAAGGTATATGTGTAAGATAATTAACACTTAAAAGGACAAGTGGCTATATTTTTCTTTGATAATTAAAATAAAAATTTATATGAAAGAGGGAAAAATCTGTTTTCACTTTCAGCTAAAATTCATCTTCACTTCTTTCTCAACTAAAAATACAATTCGAATCAATGAAAGAAAAAATGAAAACCTGGAAATTAAAATTCAAAGCAAAAGAAGAAGTAAAATCTGGAATTGCAAATCAAAAGAAAGATCAAGGAAATTTCAAATTCTTCAAACAACCTGAAGATCAGAGAAAGATCAAACATCAAGAATTTAAATTCAACAAAGCAAAGAGAAAATTCATAGCAGCTAGATTCAAATTCAACTAGGCAAATAGAAGTTCAAAATCAAACATGCAAGCCTGGAAACAGAAAATGTTCTCTGTTCTCTGATTTTTGGTGAGTAACTTTTAAAAACTTAAAGTAAAATATGGTTGCATGCTAGTATAGTTGAAATGAATAAGTATTGCATGAATAAGTGAAAATCTAATGTGAATGTTTATAGTGTGTATGCTCATAAACAATTAGATGCTCTGTTCATCTTCTTTAAATGGTGAGAAACATTTTAAGAGCTTAAATATAAGAAATATGTTTGCATGTTAACATCTGAGAGAAAGTTTTTGTGTGTATATATATATGTGAGTTTATATATATATATGGACGTATGGATATATGTGTGTGCCTGTTATCTGTGACCCCTGTTCTTTGTTTTAAGCTAAGATTTTGATCAAAAATTTATTATCTCCCAAACTAATCTCTGTTAGGATTTAAGTTTCATACAAATTATGTTTGTTTAATCATAGCATTGGGTTTAAAAATTTATTTAGGTAAATTAAATTTTTAGTTCTTTGGAAAACCAAGAAGAACAGTGCAAGTATAAGATATGTAAAATTTCAAACATCTAAATTCACCAATCCAGGTATATAAACTGAATCCTTATCTAAAAACATGAATTTTAAAAATGAAATCATAAATCTTAGGTTAAGGTTGAGTGTGCAGTTCAAGTTGATCAGTATAGGGTGTTTTGGGTTACCTCTGGCAATTTAGTAGCTCGGAATGGTTGTGATTCTCACTGGAGATGTAGGGATGATCGGAGATGGTGGGAAAAATGTCTGGAAGGTGGTTAAACCACTGTGGTGTTGGGAATTGAACGATTTTGTTTTAAGCCCTAATTTGAGTTGTGGTCGGTAATTAGAGGAGGGCATCAACTCGGATGCATCGAGTTTCACCAAACTCGGGAAATGGGAAGCTTGGATGATGGCGAATGTGTGGCTGGAGTTGCTGACCTTCTGGTGATCGGGATCTCGAAGACGAAGGGTTTCTGGTGTTGGCTGCTGAGCAAATTTTGATCGAGATAACTCGATTTCGATTTCGAGTATGGATGTAGGAATGGATGATCGTAGTTTGGTTGATGGTCGATCGTCTTCATGTGGGGATACTCGGCGATGGTCGGAGGGGACTGATCGGACGGTGCACGTGCACGAGATCGTGGATGTGTATCTGGTGAAGTCTGGTTTTACAGAGGAAGGCTACTCGAGATTTTCTCGAGTTGTTTCGAGTGATAATCGAAGATTTTGGAGAGGCGACTCGAAGTAATTTTGTAAGGGCTCGAGTACATTTGTGTTGTCAGGTTTTTAAAAGCCTGTCAGTTTAAATTTAAACTAAATTTAAATTGTGAAGTAAAATTTAAACAAGAATTTAAATCAAAGTTTTAATATATGGATTCAAGTTGGTTTTGAATCTTAGATTGAGATATAAAATAAGTTTTATAAATTTAAATGTTTTAAAATGTTAATTATATTTAATGGTTTGAAATTAAAAAGGAATTTGATTTAAACTCTTTTAAAAATTCTTTTATAAGATATAAGAAATTATTAAACATGTAAAAGTTTGTAATTTGGTTTTAAACTTTGTTAAAAATAAATTAGTATTCATTTTAAATCCAGAATTTAAAATGAAATTTAAAAGTAGATTTGAAAATGAATGTTTTCAAATATATGTGTAAATGATAACTTGATTTTCAATAAGAACAAAGTTTATCTTAAAGAAGTTAGAGATTTATATTCATTAAATTAATTAGAAATTTATTGGATAATTAAATTGTTTGATTTATTAATCATTTGGATTAATTAAATAGGTAATTAAAGGTTTAAACTAATTTATTTATGATTAAGATTAATTAATTAGGGATGATTAATTTGTAGTTAGGAATTATAAATTAGAGTATTAATTAATGGTTAGGAATTAATTAATAAGTAATTAAATATTAATTAAGTTATGGTTAACACTTAATTAATTTAGTAATTAGAGATTAATAAATTGGTTATTAAGATTTATTAATTTAGAATTAATAAAAATTAGTATAAGTTAATTACTTAAGGAAAGTAATTAAATAGTAGTTAATGAAGTCATTAACTATGGATTATTAAATAATAAATTAATAAGATTAATTTTAATAGTTAATTAGATTCATTAATTTGAAGATAATCATTTATGAATTTGTTTAAATGTAATTACTTATTGGAAGTAATTAAGAATTAATTACTTATTGTAATTAATTGAAGTTAATTTGATTTAGTTAAGTTAATTATTTAAGTTTAATTAATTTAGGATAATCAAGAGATGATTTGATAATAATTACTTAATGTAATTATTAAGGTAAGATTATTTAGGGAAGTAAATAATATGATAATTACTGGAAGTAATTAGTTGAATAATGATTTTATTAATAAAAGTAATTTGAGTTAATTACTTTGAATAATTAATCAAGGGATTAATTAAGAAATTAATTAAGGAAGTAATTAATTTAGTTAGTGAAAGTAATTAAGGGTAGTTAATTACTGATTAAAGATTAATCAAGGTGATTAATAAATGTTGTTTAATTAAAGATTAATTACTTAATGTAATTAATTTAATTGAGTAATTAATAATTAAGTTGTAATTAAGGATCATAAATTAATATAATTAATGATGTAACTAAGATTGATTTATTTAAGTAATAATTAATAATTGAAGTGATTAATTAATGTAATTAATTAAGGATTAATGTAATTAATTATAGTTGATTAATTTAATTATATTATAGTTAATTAATTAATGAAGTAATTAAAGGTTAATTACTATAAGTGGTTAAGGATAATTAATTTAAGTAATTAATTAAAGATAAATTACCTGAATGGAATTAAAGGGTAATTAAAGGATAATTAATTAATTTGTAATTAATTAATGATTAAGTAAGCAGGATTTATAGAATGAAGTAATTAATTTAATTCATTTTAAATTAATTAGAAATGGTATAAATCATTACTTAAGAATGGATGATAATATTGAATGCTTTGCATTGATTGATATCTCTGATGAGATATATGCTGTGTGATATGGATGTTTAGTTGAATTGTGATGATAATATGGATTATCTGATAATGTTGATTATCTATTATGAATTATCTTTCCATGTGTATAAAGATAATGAATTGAATTGTTTTAACCTTTAAAACAACTTGGCCCTTAAAAGATACGTTTTGGATTTCGATGAGACCGGGATCGGGTTTCCGTATACCGGTATTCCAGGTCTAGAGACCCGAATACCACATCGATCCAAATTAACGATAGGTCGTGAATCAAGTGAAGATGAAGATTCAGAGTGCAAGGGTTATTGTCGTTAACTCTAAGGGTGATTCCAAAACGAGTGTAACGAGATAATGCCTTCGGTTTCGTTCGAACCCGGAACGAACTTGTATGGATTGAATGCTTTCAGCACATCGTCAGGTGGACGATGAGCATTCTAAGATAGATGTGTTCTGATTAAAGGTAATCGTAACCTCAAGCCTCACAAACCGGGAATGGCTAAAACAGGGGAGGTGCAGCAAGGTTAGTGGGTAGCACCCAAGTAGGACAAGGTTACCTCTGTCTAGATGTCCCTTTCTATTTTCGACTTAGTGGTGCGGTTGCTGATCCCAACCGTGAGGTATCTTGTGCGGGAATTATCCAGTAAGGGATGTTCCGACCTTGTGTTGCAGGGGATTGGGAGTGATCCTCGGTACGGTGATCTAGGCCACGTACTGTGACGGGCGGTACCCCAGTAGCCCTGCCATTGTATGGAAACTCATTCTTCCTACGTGCCCTTACGGTTTTGATTGTATAACCCACTTTGTGGCTAGTATGCTGGAATTTAATAATGTAACAATTTCAGCTATTTCATATTTATTTGAAAACCCTAGACCCTATTATAATATAACTGGATTTCCTATCAAATGTTTTGGTTAGCGTAAGGTAAAAACTTACCCATGTTTATTTGTGGGGAGTCTTACGTGATACCTTTTCTTTCTAAAGGTTTTGAAGTTAAGCAAGTTTAACCTGTTACTCACACCAGACCCATGTCTGACCCAAGTGTTTATTTCTGTTTTATAAACTCTTGGGTACTCAAATTTTTACGAGTAGCCAAGGGATTCAGGTTTAGCTTTGACGAATTGTGGAGGAGCAATGGAGCAGGAGGCTTCAGCGTTGTAGATATATATAGTAGTTCCGCTGTGTCTGTATCTCTGTAGTGTATTGAGTTGTAATGTCTAGACAGATGTTTATAACTGTCTAGTAAGTGATGTAAATGCTGTGTAACTCTGTAAAGTGTTGTATACTATGTAATAGTTTATGTTATTAATATAATTTATTCGTTCCGCTGTGAGATCGTTGTTGTTGTTTCTTTCTTTCTTCTCTTCTTTTCTACTTTCTACCCCTTTCTTTCTTATTAGCGATATGACTTTCTATGGAGAGAAAGTCGTGGTCGTTACACTTAAGGTTTAGACAAGATATCCTTCGGTTAAAATTAATTCACTTAAATAAGTAAACTAGTTTAAAATAAATAACTGATAGAGTTTCAAAGAACTTTTGAAGTGAATAGCCCTTAATTAAAACATAAGTTACAACTTAACTAAACCATAAGAAATCTTAATTAATCAAAAATTAAATCATAATTAAACCTTAATTTAGCTTATTTTAACTCTAAATTTATTTTACTAAAAATTTAATCTCAATTAAGCTTGGTTAAGTCTTAATTAATCAATAATTAGACTTAGTAAATTAAAAACTAATTAATAATTAAACCTTAATTAACTTTAATTAAATAAACATTCATTTATATTGAAATCTTAATTAAATAATTAAGAGAATAATTAACATTTAATTATACAACAATTAATTAAATAATTGATTCTAATTTGATAATTAATTAAAATAATTAAACTTGATTAAGTAAAAATTTAATTACCTTTTTATCTTAATTAATCCTTACTTAAAACTTCCTTAATTAAAAATAATTAACTTTGATAATAAATTCTTAAACTCTAATTACTTACCCTAATTACTTAATAAATTAATAATTATCCATAATAAATAAATTAAACCAAGATATTATTTAATAATAAAAGTTAATCTTTTTAATTACTTAATGAGCTTAAAAAGAGTTTTCGAAAACAATTAAAGAAATTACTTTAAAAGTTGAAATCGTAAAAAATTTCAACAACATCCATAACGACTATCACTATGAACGTATTCACTAGAATTTTTTTTCTAGGTGAAAATCTCACTTTAAATCTTGTTACTAAATATTTGAAAACACAAATGGAAGAGTTTTGTATACTTAAACAAAAGGTGAAAACTTGGAAAACATTTACTAAATCCAAAAACTAGAAACAAGCTTTTGTTTTCAAATCGGATCTCAAGTACTTTGCCACCTGTCAAGGTGCTAACTTCATAATCATTTCATCACATACACTTGTTTTTGGTTTCATAAACACACTACCATCATTGTGACGACCCAGAATTTTTGAGCAATTGAAATTGGAATATTTAATTAATTTTAAATATTCAGAGATTAATTATTAACTTAAATTTCAAATATCGCTGTTTATTGAGTAATTTAATAATTAAATTAAATTTATTTGAAGTTGGATGAAATAGTAAATCTGGTATTCTACGCTAATTAAATTTTTTTTTTTTTGAAAGCTCGTAAAATTCATATAAATGATACTGGAAATAATAGAAGTGTTGAAATCGAATTTGAAGATGATTTGTTCAGTTTTTAAAAATATACTGTTTAAACTTAATTTAAAAATAGCCTTCCGAGGCACAGTCTCGGAATTCGACGAAACCAGTTCCATTGAATCCGTAATATTGTATTATTATCGGATTTCAATTTTCGTAGTGTTTGGAGTTGTTGTGCGAGCGTACGATATGTAAACGCGTTGGAATTTATTTCGAGAATTCAAAATATAATCTATATTGTTGACTGGTCCCGATTTCTTCACATTAGAACCTTCCTGATCCTTCTCCAATACGCTTCTTCGTTTAATAAATTAAAAAGGGGTAGATATTTTTCTTCGTTCAGAAAACAAAACGAAGCTTCTGCGAGAATCCAAATCTCGTTCGTTCCTTAATATGAAAGAAAATCATGGCTGCTATTCAAAATCAAAAATTTACAGTTCGACTCGAAAGGAATAAAATGGCTTCCAAACGAACTCCTCTTCATTTCAAAATCCATGCCCTATCCTCGTTCTCGTTTTCTGTTAATCGAATACAGATTTCAAATCGACTCGTCCCTATCCAAAAGAAATTGGAAACCCCTCTTTCCGCCTTTAATTCAACAAAGTCGAGTTTCGTTCATCTGAAAGGTTGAGGATGCGAGCGAATCGCGTTCGAGGTGATGACGAGTATCTCGACTCCGGGAAGATGCGTGTGCGCGCAAGGGATGGGCGACTCGGCAGTTCAGTTTTCACGCGAAGAGGGTCCATTTCATCATTTGTTGGTGGTCGCGAGTCGCGAAGGTGGGTTAGGGTTTCGATCGTGGTAGCTGGAAGACGGCGGGCGACAGCGTGATGGGGTTTGACTCGAACTGCTGGTGATGATCGCGAATTGAGGTGAGTTCGACGATGGTATGGTTTCTCGTTTTTATGTATGCTAATTATTTTGAATTTATATAAGTATACAGAAGAAAGAAAATATATATACATGTTTAAAACTTACTGTTACATTTTATAATAATGCACTAGTGATTAACGGTTCAATTAACTCATTTAATTATTTTTGTAAGTATATATATGTAGATGATTTCAGAAGAAAAGATAAGAAAAAAAAATAATTATATATACATATATAATTTCACTTATTTTTTCATTTCAAAATAAATATTAAGATGGTTAACTTATTTAAATTAGCCTATTCTTTTATTTTATCATTGGGAATAATTTATAAAAGGGAAAATAAATTTGTTTGATTAGTTTAAAATATTAATAAATTCCATAATATTATTCAAGGTCAAAAAAATCAAGAAACCAAGGCAATATTGGAAGTGGAATGCAAATGGAATAAGGTGAGTTAATCTCACCCAGCTGAATTTTTAATTTGAATTTAAATGGTTAAATTTAAATAATTGATTGGATGGTTGCATTGATTGATGTGCTATATATATAGTAGTATATAGCAATATACACATATTGGCATATGTGTATATTGGAATTGTTGATATTCCCGCATTATATAGCGGATGAGACCCTATGCGCCGCATAATAGCGGATGATTTTATATAAAACCCATATACCGCGATATTCCACTTTGAAGTGAAATTGGTATTGTGCTAACATCTGTGGATGCAGGGAAACAGGTTGGAGGGATCCAACTGGATTCCTCAAAATATTTAATTTTGTTTAAATATTCTGTGATATGTTTGTTGATATCCTGTGATGATTTATATTGGATAATCTGGTTGGATTGAATTTCCTAGTATAATGAATTATCAAAAGAAATTGAATTGGATTTTTGGAAAAAAATAAAAGAGTAAAATTCAAGTTAAATAATTCTAGTGAATTCGAATAAATTAAATAAGGAATTTTAAAAGAAATAAAGAAATTTCTTAATTCGAACAAATATGGGGAAATAGGATTTTGAATTTAACAGGGAAGAAATAAATCTTTAACTAAAGTGATATTATCTAAAATATAAAAGAATTGATTTTATTGAAATTTAAAGATTTAATTTAATTAAAATATTAATTGAAGAAGTTTGGAAATCCGAAATTGGTATTTTAGTTAAAAAGGGTTTTAACTCATAATAAGGAAATAAAAGATGAAAGTTAATGTATTTGAAATAATTGAAGTAAATAGGGAAATTTACATCAAAGTAAAGTAAAATGGAAATCAATTGGAAATTGATTTAAGTGTTTAAAAACTTGGATTTTCAAAAGAGAAATGAGATTTTGGAGATATAAACTGGGTTATAAAGTAAAATAAAATATCAGTGGATATTTGAGAATATAAATTCAAGATGGGAATTTATAAAAGGATATGGTTTGGTTTAAAAATAAATGTTGAATTTATTTTTAAAAGATGGAAATGAGAAGTGTATTTCTCTGGATAGCCATGTACGTTTGCAAAGCGATTTTTAATATAAGTTAAAAGTTCTAATTTGTTTAAAAATGCATGTTTTAGAAAATTGATTATCTCTAAAGGTTAATTTCCAAAGTAAGTATTTTCAAAAATCTATTATTGTAGTAATTATATAAAAGTGATTTGCTATTATGTTTTAAAAGAGAAATTTAGTTTATATTTGTAAAGGGGTTTCATTTTAAATATTCCTTAAGTATATATTTTGTTAAGGTATTAAAGTAGTTTTTAAATTTCAATATTATAAAGTATATTTATAGTAAAGTGCTTTTAAATTATTTTTAAATCTAAAGTATTTTGTACTTGGTGTTTTCAGAGAAATAAATATCTGGGGAAATGTATTCCGTAAGCGGAAACTGTTTGAAATTGTTTTCAAAAGGAGTTTGAAAATAGAAATATATCTTGGAAAGATATTTGAGGCTAATAAATAATGTGGGAAATTATTTATTGTGTGATGGTTGCTGGTGGATGTTAATTGATAGTTAAATAACCGACTATCAATATTGGCCAAATGCGCTGATCGTTTCTGTAATATCCCGGAAATTTTAACAATATCAATTTAATAATCTGTTAAATAATTAAATTGATATTGATGATCTTTGATAATAAGATTTGAATTTAATTTAATAATCTGATTAAATTAGTATTAATTGGTGATTTTATCTTTTAAAAGTTAATAAGATAATTTTCTATTTGAATATATATATTTATTTATATTGTAAATAGAAGCTTTGGGTAAATTGGGAATTTAGATTTAATTTAATATGACTTTTCAAAGTTATTTAAATTAGTAAATTTATAGTTTTAAAATACTTTAATTGCTTAAGATATTTTTACTTAAGTTTAAAATTATATAAGATTAACAAAAATGGTTTGTTTTATTTCTTTTTAAAATATTACTTGATAATATAATCTCTTATATAAATTATTTAAATATCAAATATGTTAATTTCAAATAATAAGTATAATGTATTATTTTGAATATTGTATGAATAGATTTTAAAGAATATGGAATTGCTATTTTTAAAATTGATAAGTAGTTTTATATATGTATAACTTAACTTTTCAAATTGAATCTAGGATTTAATTTGAATTGAATTTAATTTAAGTTTTGAAATTCAAGAGAATAAATATTTAAATTGTTGGATATTATAATATTTATATAAACTTATATTTATAAATAAATTGGTTTTCTTTCTTTAAAAAGATATATATATATAGATAAGCATTTAAATAAATAAGAAAAGGCTTTTGATTTACTTTTAAAATAAAAAAAAAAAAAGTTAGAAAAAAATACAAATGTCATCATTTTAGGATTCATGTTAACATGTGTAATTTAAGTAACAATTGTGTATGACAAGTGTCTTAATTAATTTCATTTCTTTTATTTTATAAAAATATAATTTACATACATATATACATTTGCATATCTCCACTTCATTTTCTTTTTAAATCTTCATTTCAAAACCAAGAAAACCCAAACCAATTCTCTAATACAAAATCTGAAATCAGTATTCGAAATGCCTCAAAACAAAACCAAATTCAAATAACCTATAATTCATTTTCCAAATCATTTCAAAAAAAAGCTGTCTGCATATTCAAAACCAAAGACCTCTGTAATTCATCTTCCAAATCAAACAGATCATCCAACATTTCTTCTTCAAAAAACAAATCTGTATCATTCCTCAAACTAAATTGCAAATCAACTTGTTGTAACATTCTTCTTCAAATCAAAAACAAAGGCCAGTATGTATTTTTCAATCTGGAATCAACTCAAGAAAACTGTCTGCATTCATTTTCAATCTGGAACCACCTCAAGTCTATCTGCCTTCATTTCTTCAACCTGGAGCAAGCATGCATGTAGATTTAAAGCAAATATAAAGTCCAGCAATTCAAGTTTTAAAGCAAAAAAGAAAAAGCATTCAAACTCTCAGTTTCAAGTTTTCAGTTTAAAAGCTTTTCAAAAATAAACTACCTCTGTTCATCAAAACAGGTGAGTAACATTTTATTTTTAGATTTAAGTTATGAAAGATGGTTGCATGTGAATATTTATAAATGGTTCTGCATATCTATGTATTGATGTATGATTTTATATCTGAGTTTCTATGTATACATTGATGAGTAGTTATGTATGCATGTCTGTTATATATGAATTCTGTTCTGTTTGTTGCCAGACTCGAGAATTTCTTTTAAATTCCCTTGTCATTGGATCTAGTTTTGAAATAACTTAATTTACAAACAAGAATGGTTTGGTTTATCACATATAAATGTTAAAAAGTTTAATTTAAGACAAACCTTTGGGTCTGAGTGTCTCTGTAACCATAATATCAGTAAGGTGATTTAAAAGTGGAAATTTAAACTTTGTAATTTGTAATTCCAGGTTTATAAATGGAATACTTAGACTATAATATGATTTTTAGCATTGAAATTATAATTTTTAGTTTAGTAAATAAGGAGCAGTTCTTATTCTAACTAAAAAGGGGAAATTGGGAAGAACTGGTGATCTAGATGGTCTTGGGAATTGGGTTTCTATCTGAAGGTAGTAGAGTGATCAGAGACTCGAGGAAAAATGTCAGGAAGATTTTTAAAGCATCGAGGAAGAATTGATTTAGGATTTAAATTCCTAGCCCTAGTTTTAATTAGTCTGGGTAAAGAGATCATCACGATTTCTATGATGGATCGAGTGCAGTGAGGTTTGGGGAAATGGAAGCTTGGTAGATGACGATGACATAGCCGGAATTTTAGAATCTCTGGTGGTGGGAATCTCGAAGACGAAGTGTTGACAGGTTTGGTGATGGGTGAGTCTTTCTGTTCCAGGTTTCGAAATCATCTCGATTTCAATGACGCGAGTGGATTGAAGATTGAATGATCGGAATTAGGTTGGGAGATGATCGTCGACTTGTGTACGTAGTCGTAGATGGTCGGAGGCGACCGCATTTCTGGTGCACGTGCACGGTGATATCGAACTGGTGATATCTGGTTGTTAGCAAAGAAAGGTTCCAGTGTTGCTCGAGTTTTTTTTTGAGTGCGACTCGAAGTTTTTAAGTTTTGACTCGAAGTGATTTAAGGGAGTCTCGAGTATTTTTGTGTGTTACCAGGTTTTTCAAACAGGCTGTCTGTTTAAATTTAAATCTAAATTTAAAGACTGTAAAGAAACATTTAAAAAACAGGAAGTTGAATTTTTAAAGGATATAAGATTTCTTTAACATGTAAAAGTTTTTGAATTAGATTTAAACTTTGATAAAGACAAATTGTTATTCATTTTAAGTTTCAAATTTAAAATGAAATTTAGGTGTAAATTTGAAATGGATATTTTCAAATATAGGTAAGAATGATAATTTATCTATGGATAAGAAAAATGTTTTATCTTAAAGTTGAAATCATTAAACTTTAAGGTAATTAAAAATGGTTTAATAAATTTAATAAATCAATGATTTGGATTAATTAATTTATTATTATTGATTTAAAATACTTTGTAAATGAATAACTTGATTATTAATAAAACAAAGTTTTATCTTAAGAAAATTAGAAGTTTGTATTCATTAAATTTATAAGGAATTTAATGGATAATTTATTTATTTGATTAATTAATCATTTGGATTAATTAATAGATACTTAAAGGTTTAAACAAATTAATTAATAATTAAGATTTATTAATTAGGAATAATTAATTTATAATTAAGGATTATAAATTAGAGTATTAATAAATGGTTAAGAATTAATTAGATGAATAATTAAATATTAATTAAGTTATGGTTAACACTTAATTAATTAAATAATTTAAAGATTAATTAATTGGTTATAAAGATTTATTAATTTAAAATTAATAAATACTTAATCTAAGTTAATTACTTAAGAAAAGTAATTATAGAGTTGTTAATAGTTAATGAAGGTCATTAACTATGGATTATTTAATAATTAATTAATGTAATTAATTTTAATAGTTAATTAGATTAATTAATTTAAAGATAATCATTATAGAATTTGATTTAAATAAATTACTTAATGGAAGTAATTAAGAGAATTAATTACTCATTGTAATTAATTGAAGTTAATTTGTTTAGTTAAGTTAATTTATTAAGTTAAATTAATTTAGAAAAATCAATGGATTGATTTGTTAAATAATTATTAAGATATTATTATTTAGGGAAGTAGATAATAGATGATTACTGAAAGTAATTAATTGAAGGAAAGTAATTTGAGTTAATTACTTTGAATAATTAATCAAGAGATTAATTAAGGAATTAATTAAGGAATAATTAATTTAGTTTAGAAAAGTAATTAAGGGTAGTTAATTACTGATTGAAGATAAATCAAGGTGATTAATAAATATTGTTTAATTAAAGGTTAATTACTTAATGTAATTAATTTAATTAAGTAATTAATTGAAGGAAAGTAATTTGAGTTAATTACTTTGAATAATTAATCAAGGGATTAATTAAGGAATTAATTAAGGAATAATTAATTTAGTTTAGAAAAGTAATTAAGGGTAGTTAATTACTGATTGAAGATAAATCAAGGTGATTAATAAATATTGTTTAATTAAAGGTTAATTACTTAATGTAATTAATTTAATTAAGTAATTAATAATTAAGTTGTAATTAAGGATCATTAATTAATATAATTAATGATGTAATTAAGATTGGTTAATTAAGTAATAATTAATAAATGAAGTGATTAATTAATATAATTAATTAAGGTTTAATATAATTAATTATAGTGATTAATTTAATTAATTATAGTTAATTAATTAATGAAGTAATTAAAGGTTAATTACTATAAGTGGTTAAGGTTAATTAATTTGAGTAATTAATTAAAGATAAATTACTTAAAGGTAATTAAAAGATAATTAATCAAAGATGATTAATAAAAAAAAAAAGTAATTAGAGGATAATTAATTAATTTGTAATTAATTAATGTTTAAGTAAGAAGGATTTATAAAATGAAGTAATTAATTTAATTAACTTTAAATTAATTAGAGATGATATAGATCATTACTTATGGATGGATGATAATACTGAATGCTTTGCATTTGATTGATATCTCTGATGAGATATATGCTATGTGATATGGATGTTTAGTTGAATTGTGATAATATGGATTATCTGATGGTATTGATAATGTTGATTATCTATTGTGAACTATCTTTCTATGTGTATAAAGATAATTGAAATGAATTGTTTTAACCTTTAAAACAACTTGGCCTTAAAAGATACGTTTTGGATTTCGATGAGACCGGGATCGGGTTTCCGTATACCGGATTTCCAGGTCTGGAGACCCGAATACCACATCGATCCAAATTAACGATAGGTCGTGAATCAAGTGAAGATGAAGATTCAGAGTGCAAGGGTTATTGTCGTTAACTCTGAGGGTGATTCCAAAACGAGTGTAACGAGATAATGCCTTCGGTTTCGTTCGAACCCGGAACGAACTTGTATGGATTGAATGCTTTCAGAACATTGTCAGGTGGACGATGAGCATTCTAAGTGATGTGTTCTGTTTTAAGGTAATCGTGACCTCAAGCCTCACAAACCGGGAATGGCTAAAACAGGGGAGGTGCAGCAAGGTTAGTGGGTAGCACCCAAGTAGGACAAGATTATCTCTGTCTAGAGGTCCCTTCTTATTATTATTCGGCTGTGTGGGCAGTTGTGAGCTCCAACTGCTGGGATATCTTGTGCGGGAATTATCCAGTAAGGGATGTTCCGACCTTGTGTTGCAGGGGATTGGGAGTGATCCTCGGTACGGTGATCTAGGCCACGTACTGTGACGGGCGGTACCCCGGTAGCCCTGCCATTGTATGGAATCCAAAATCCAATAAGTGATAACGGACTTGATTGTATACCTATGTATGCTGGAATTTAATGAATGTAACAATTTCGGCTATGTGAATACTTATTTGAAAACCCTAGACCTATTATAATACAATCGAATTTCCTATCAAATGTTTTGGTTAGCGTAAGGTAAAAACTTACCCATGTTTATGTGTGGGAAGTCTTACGTGATACTTTTTCTTTCAAAAGGTTTTGAAGTTAAACAAGTTTAACCTGTTACTCACACCAGACCCATGTCTGACCCAAGTTGTTTATTTCTGTTTTATAAACTCTTGGGTACTCAAATTTTTACGAGTAGCCAAGGGATTCAGGTTTAGCTTTGACGAGTAATCTGGAGGAGCAATGGAGCAGGAGGCTTCGGCGTTGTAGATATAGATAGTAGTTTTCCGCTGTGTTTATCTTTGTATTGATCTGTATTGTGTTGAGATGTAATAACTAGACAGATGTTTATAACTGTCTAGTATGTGATGTGTAATCTGTGTAACTCTGATAGATGATGTATATGATACTATGTAATATTTATGTGATATATTATATTTCGTTTCGTTTCCGCTGTGAGTATCTGTTGTTGTTTTCTTTTCTCTTCTTCTCTTTTCTATTTCTCACCCCTTTCTTTCTTACTGTCGATGCGATTTTCCGGGAGTGGAAAGTCGGGTCGTCACACGTGGTATCAGAGCTTAGGTTGAGCGAATGCCTAAGCTTTTGGTTAAGTGAATATCAGAGCTATTGGTTGAGTGAATACCTAGCTCTGGAGTGGTATCTATCGTGAGAGAGCGTATTTGTAATTTTTATATAACTATATATATATTCTACCTATATTGTTGGGTTACCCGTACAGGTTCTCCAATATAAGATATAAAGGTAGATAGGGTAGTAGTGTATGAAACACGACTACCAATGGTTGGAATTAAGGTTGGAAGTGTATTTATCGAGACTGTAGACCCAATACTGTCTCGAGTAAGTTTTGCTGTGATGAAGGATTTCATTGAATCTCTGAAGGAAACCTGTTAAGGTTCGGAGTTTATCTGTAAAGTTGGATGAGTAGAGTTTGGATCTATCGGTTGAACAGAAGCAAGTGATGGTATCTTGATACCTCAGGTAATAGTAGCTGTGTGATGAGATGCAGTGACGATGGATGTTCCCGAAGATGTTTTCTTTGGAACGAGTTTAAGGAAGTGTGTCTGTTTCAGTATTGTGGCTGAGTTCAGCATGGTGTTTCTGTTTAGTTTGGAGTTCGAGTTTCTCGAAGAGCTTTGGTTAGGAGTCCTTGGCATCAGTATCAGCAGTGCAGCTCGGAGTATTCTGTGATGGCAGGAAGTTGTCAGGCTGAGTAGTTTTTCTGGAGGTGAAGTTCAGAAGCAGCAGGGTGCATCCATTTCTTCGGTGGATTGGATAGTTAAGTATGGGCTGTTCTGATTTGTTAAGAGGAACAGTTTTCTTTGGAAATAGGCTGGATTGATCGCAAAAGTGACTTGCGATAGTTTGAGGGTTCTCTTGGGTTATCAGAATTTTTCTGAGTGTCTTCAGAGAAGTCAGGAGTTGTCCGCATCTGAAGGTTGAGGTTTCTTATCGACTAGATTCCAGGAGTAGTACCGGTAGTTCAGTCTAGTTGAAGGATGTTTCCTAGAGATGGAGTTGGTGAAGCAACTTAAGTTTTGATGGAGTATCTGAGTTTTCTTTATGGATCAGTGAACCTTATTTCTGGAATGAGTTGTCCAGTCTGTGCTTGTGTTCTACCTCAGATCTGAATTGAGCAGCGAAAGCAGTTTGGAGTATATCTCTGGATAGGAGAAGTAAGTTTGGAATCTACTGATAGTTGTGAAGTAGAGTTATGTTTGGATCTCTTCTTTGTTTTGATTTGGATAAGTATTTGGTCTTCCAGATTGAATTGTCAGTTTGGACAACTGGAATTCGTTGTGTTTTACGTATCTCTGAGGGAGTACGTATTTGATCTATCTTTGGTTTTGGAACCAGCAGTTCTGGAGGATTTGGTTGTTGAGTCAGACTCGTTTGTAGTCTGATATTCTGATTAGTTCTGTAGATTTAGATGAGTAGGAGATCTATAGCTTAGTAGTTTAGATTGTTGTAGAGCGAGTATCCCGGTATATATATATACTTGGGGAAACTCGAGGAATTCTATCTAGAATTTTGTCTGGATAGTTAGATTTGATTGATTGGATGAATTGGTTGCTATGGTTGTTAGCATATGGATGATAGTATATGCTTGAGTTTTAAAATTTAAAATCTTTAATAAGATTATTAAATTACCTTTGTTTAAATTTCGGGGACGAAATTATTTTAAGGGGGAAGGAATGTAATATCCCGGAAATTTTAACAATATCAATTTAATAATCTGTTAAATAATTAAATTGATATTGATGATCTTTGATAATAAGATTTGAATTTAATTTAATAATCTGATTAAATTAGTATTAATTGGTGATTTTATCTTTTAAAAGTTAATAAGATAATTTTCTATTTGAATATATATATTTATTTATATTGTAAATAGAAGCTTTGGGTAAATTGGGAATTTAGATTTAATTTAATATGACTTTTCAAAGTTATTTAAATTAGTAAATTTATAGTTTTAAAATACTTTAATTGCTTAAGATATTTTTACTTAAGTTTAAAATTATATAAGATTAACAAAAATGGTTTGTTTTATTTCTTTTTAAAATATTACTTGATAATATAATCTCTTATATAAATTATTTAAATATCAAATATGTTAATTTCAAATAATAAGTATAATGTATTATTTTGAATATTGTATGAATAGATTTTAAAGAATATGGAATTGCTATTTTTAAAATTGATAAGTAGTTTTATATATGTATAACTTAACTTTTCAAATTGAATCTAGGATTTAATTTGAATTGAATTTAATTTAAGTTTTGAAATTCAAGAGAATAAATATTTAAATTGTTGGATATTATAATATTTGTATAAACTTATATTTATAAATAAATTGGTTTTCTTTCTTTAAAAAGATATATATATATAGATAAGCATTTAAATAAATAAGAAAAGGCTTTTGATTTACTTTTAAAATAAAAAAAAAAAAAAGTTAGAAAAAAATACAAATGTCATCATTTTAGGATTCATGTTAACATGTGTAATTTAAGTAACAATTGTGTATGACAAGTGTCTTAATTAATTTCATTTCTTTTATTTTATAAAAATATAATTTACATACATATATACATTTGCATATCTCCACTTCATTTTCTTTTTAAATCTTCATTTCAAAACCAAGAAAACCCAAACCAATTCTCTAATACAAAATCTGAAATCAGTATTCGAAATGCCTCAAAACAAAACCAAATTCAAATAACCTATAATTCATTTTCCAAATCATTTCAAAAAAAAAGCTGTCTGCATATTCAAAACCAAAGACCTCTGTAATTCATCTTCCAAATCAAACAGATCATCCAACATTTCTTCTTCAAAAAACAAATCTGTATCATTCCTCAAACTAAATTGCAAATCAACTTGTTGTAACATTCTTCTTCAAATCAAAAACAAAGGCCAGTATGTATTTTTCAATCTGGAATCAACTCAAGAAAACTGTCTGCATTCATTTTCAATCTGGAACCACCTCAAGTCTATCTGCCTTCATTTCTTCAACCTGGAGCAAGCATGCATGTAGATTTAAAGCAAATATAAAGTCCAGCAATTCAAGTTTTAAAGCAAAAAAGAAAAAGCATTCAAACTCTCAGTTTCAAGTTTTCAGTTTAAAAGCTTTTCAAAAATAAACTACCTCTGTTCATCAAAACAGGTGAGTAACATTTTATTTTTAGATTTAAGTTATGAAAGATGGTTGCATGTGAATATTTATAAATGGTTCTGCATATCTATGTATTGATGTATGATTTTATATCTGAGTTTCTATGTATACATTGATGAGTAGTTATGTATGCATGTCTGTTATATATGAATTATGTTCTGTTTGTTGCCAGACTCGAGAATTTCTTTTAAATTCCCTTGTCATTGGATCTAGTTTTGAAATAACTTAATTTACAAACAAGAATGGTTTGGTTTATCACATATAAATGTTAAAAAGTTTAATTTAAGACAAACCTTTGGGTCTGAGTGTCTCTGTAACCATAATATCAGTAAGGTGATTTAAAAGTGGAAATTTAAACTTTGTAATTTGTAATTCCAGGTTTATAAATGGAATACTTAGACTATAATATGATTTTTAGCATTGAAATTATAATTTTTAGTTTAGTAAATAAGGAGCAGTTCTTATTCTAACTAAAAAGGGGAAATTGGGAAGAACTGGTGATCTAGATGGTCTTGGGAATTGGGTTTCTATCTGAAGGTAGTAGAGTGATCAGAGACTCGAGGAAAAATGTCAGGAAGATTTTTAAAGCATCGAGGAAGAATTGATTTAGGATTTAAATTCCTAGCCCTAGTTTTAATTAGTCTGGGTAAAGAGATCATCACGATTTCTATGATGGATCGAGTGCAGTGAGGTTTGGGGAAATGGAAGCTTGGTAGATGACGATGACATAGCCGGAATTTTAGAATCTCTGGTGGTGGGAATCTCGAAGACGAAGTGTTGACAGGTTTGGTGATGGGTGAGTCTTTCTGTTCCAGGTTTCGAAATCATCTCGATTTCAATGACGCGAGTGGATTGAAGATTGAATGATCGGAATTAGGTTGGGAGATGATCGTCGACTTGTGTACGTAGTCGTAGATGGTCGGAGGCGACCGCATTTCTGGTGCACGTGCACGGTGATATCGAACTGGTGATATCTGGTTGTTAGCAAAGAAAGGTTCCAGTGTTGCTCGAGTTTTTTTTTGAGTGCGACTCGAAGTTTTTAAGTTTTGACTCGAAGTGATTTAAGGGAGTCTCGAGTATTTTTGTGTGTTACCAGGTTTTTCAAACAGGCTGTCTGTTTAAATTTAAATCTAAATTTAAAGACTGTAAAGAAACATTTAAAAAACAGGAAGTTGAATTTTTAAAGGATATAAGATTTCTTTAACATGTAAAAGTTTTTGAATTAGATTTAAACTTTGATAAAGACAAATTGTTATTCATTTTAAGTTTCAAATTTAAAATGAAATTTAGGTGTAAATTTGAAATGGATATTTTCAAATATAGGTAAGAATGATAATTTATCTATGGATAAGAAAAATGTTTTATCTTAAAGTTGAAATCATTAAACTTTAAGGTAATTAAAAATGGTTTAATAAATTTAATAAATCAATGATTTGGATTAATTAATTTATTATTATTGATTTAAAATACTTTGTAAATGAATAACTTGATTATTAATAAAACAAAGTTTTATCTTAAGAAAATTAGAAGTTTGTATTCATTAAATTTATAAGGAATTTAATGGATAATTTATTTATTTGATTAATTAATCATTTGGATTAATTAATAGATACTTAAAGGTTTAAACAAATTAATTAATAATTAAGATTTATTAATTAGGAATAATTAATTTATAATTAAGGATTATAAATTAGAGTATTAATAAATGGTTAAGAATTAATTAGATGAATAATTAAATATTAATTAAGTTATGGTTAACACTTAATTAATTAAATAATTTAAAGATTAATTAATTGGTTATAAAGATTTATTAATTTAAAATTAATAAATACTTAATCTAAGTTAATTACTTAAGAAAAGTAATTATAGAGTTGTTAATAGTTAATGAAGGTCATTAACTATGGATTATTTAATAATTAATTAATGTAATTAATTTTAATAGTTAATTAGATTAATTAATTTAAAGATAATCATTATAGAATTTGATTTAAATAAATTACTTAATGGAAGTAATTAAGAGAATTAATTACTCATTGTAATTAATTGAAGTTAATTTGTTTAGTTAAGTTAATTTATTAAGTTAAATTAATTTAGAAAAATCAATGGATTGATTTGTTAAATAATTATTAAGATATTATTATTTAGGGAAGTAGATAATAGATGATTACTGAAAGTAATTAATTGAAGGAAAGTAATTTGAGTTAATTACTTTGAATAATTAATCAAGAGATTAATTAAGGAATTAATTAAGGAATAATTAATTTAGTTTAGAAAAGTAATTAAGGGTAGTTAATTACTGATTGAAGATAAATCAAGGTGATTAATAAATATTGTTTAATTAAAGGTTAATTACTTAATGTAATTAATTTAATTAAGTAATTAATTGAAGGAAAGTAATTTGAGTTAATTACTTTGAATAATTAATCAAGGGATTAATTAAGGAATTAATTAAGGAATAATTAATTTAGTTTAGAAAAGTAATTAAGGGTAGTTAATTACTGATTGAAGATAAATCAAGGTGATTAATAAATATTGTTTAATTAAAGGTTAATTACTTAATGTAATTAATTTAATTAAGTAATTAATAATTAAGTTGTAATTAAGGATCATTAATTAATATAATTAATGATGTAATTAAGATTGGTTAATTAAGTAATAATTAATAAATGAAGTGATTAATTAATATAATTAATTAAGGTTTAATATAATTAATTATAGTGATTAATTTAATTAATTATAGTTAATTAATTAATGAAGTAATTAAAGGTTAATTACTATAAGTGGTTAAGGTTAATTAATTTGAGTAATTAATTAAAGATAAATTACTTAAAGGTAATTAAAAGATAATTAATCAAAGATGATTAATAAAAAAAAAAGTAATTAGAGGATAATTAATTAATTTGTAATTAATTAATGTTTAAGTAAGAAGGATTTATAAAATGAAGTAATTAATTTAATTAACTTTAAATTAATTAGAGATGATATAGATCATTACTTATGGATGGATGATAATACTGAATGCTTTGCATTTGATTGATATCTCTGATGAGATATATGCTATGTGATATGGATGTTTAGTTGAATTGTGATAATATGGATTATCTGATGGTATTGATAATGTTGATTATCTATTGTGAACTATCTTTCTATGTGTATAAAGATAATTGAAATGAATTGTTTTAACCTTTAAAACAACTTGGCCTTAAAAGATACGTTTTGGATTTCGATGAGACCGGGATCGGGTTTCCGTATACCGGATTTCCAGGTCTGGAGACCCGAATACCACATCGATCCAAATTAACGATAGGTCGTGAATCAAGTGAAGATGAAGATTCAGAGTGCAAGGGTTATTGTCGTTAACTCTGAGGGTGATTCCAAAACGAGTGTAACGAGATAATGCCTTCGGTTTCGTTCGAACCCGGAACGAACTTGTATGGATTGAATGCTTTCAGAACATTGTCAGGTGGACGATGAGCATTCTAAGTGATGTGTTCTGTTTTAAGGTAATCGTGACCTCAAGCCTCACAAACCGGGAATGGCTAAAACAGGGGAGGTGCAGCAAGGTTAGTGGGTAGCACCCAAGTAGGACAAGATTATCTCTGTCTAGAGGTCCCTTCTTATTATTATTCGGTTGTGTGGGCAGTTGTGAGCTCCAACTGCTGGGATATCTTGTGCGGGAATTATCCAGTAAGGGATGTTCCGACCTTGTGTTGCAGGGGATTGGGAGTGATCCTCGGTACGGTGATCTAGGCCACGTACTGTGACGGGCGGTACCCCGGTAGCCCTGCCATTGTATGGAATCCAAAATCCAATAAGTGATAACGGACTTGATTGTATACCTATGTATGCTGGAATTTAATGAATGTAACAATTTCGGCTATGTGAATACTTATTTGAAAACCCTAGACCTATTATAATACAATCGAATTTCCTATCAAATGTTTTGGTTAGCGTAAGGTAAAAACTTACCCATGTTTATGTGTGGGAAGTCTTACGTGATACTTTTTCTTTCAAAAGGTTTTGAAGTTAAACAAGTTTAACCTGTTACTCACACCAGACCCATGTCTGACCCAAGTTGTTTATTTCTGTTTTATAAACTCTTGGGTACTCAAATTTTTACGAGTAGCCAAGGGATTCAGGTTTAGCTTTGACGAGTAATCTGGAGGAGCAATGGAGCAGGAGGCTTCGGCGTTGTAGATATAGATAGTAGTTTTCCGCTGTGTTTATCTTTGTATTGATCTGTATTGTGTTGAGATGTAATAACTAGACAGATGTTTATAACTGTCTAGTATGTGATGTGTAATCTGTGTAACTCTGATAGATGATGTATATGATACTATGTAATATTTATGTGATATATTATATTTCGTTTCGTTTCCGCTGTGAGTATCTGTTGTTGTTTTCTTTTCTCTTCTTCTCTTTTCTATTTCTCACCCCTTTCTTTCTTACTGTCGATGCGATTTTCCGGGAGTGGAAAGTCGGGTCGTCACAGTTTCGAAGAGACCGGGATCGAGTTTCCGTATACCAGGATTCTAGGTCTGGAGACTCGAATACCACTTCGATCCGGTTTGTACGTTTCGTGTAACGTGTTCGGAGTCGAAGATGGAGCAGTGAAGTGCAAGGGCTATTCGCTACTAATCCTGAGGATATTTCCAAAATGGATGTAGTAGGAATAGTGCCTTCGGTTCCGTTCGAACCCGGGACGGACTTGTATGGACGAATGCTTTCGGGACATCGTCAGGTGGACGATGGGCATTCTAAGGGATATGTGCTATAAAGGTATCGTTTAGCCTCAAGCCTCATCAACCGGGAATGACTGAAAATCAGGGGTTATGCAGCAAGGCTTCGTGGGTAGCCCCCACTTGAGAGTAAAGTCATCCCTGTCTAGATGTCCCTTTTATTTCGGCTTAGTGGTGCGGTTGCTGATCCCAACCGTGGGGTGATTTTATTTGGAATTATCCAGTAAGGGATGATTCCGGCTTTGTGTTGCAGGGGAGCGGGCGTACTCCTCGGTACTGTGATCTAGGCCACGTACCGTGACAGGTGGTACCCCAGTGCCTAGTCATTCGTTGGAAATCCATTCTCCCTACGTGCCTTGTACGAGTTTTGTTTGTATTACCCACGTTGTGGCTAGTATGCTGGAATTTAATCATGTAACAATTTCAGCTATTTTAATAAGTATTTGTGAATAGACACTATTATAATATCAGAGGATTTTGATATAAAGTGTTTTAGCTATCGTAAGGTAAAAACCTGACATGTTTATTTGTGGCGTGGTCTTACGAGATGCTTTTATTTTCAAAAGGATTTTTGAAACTTTAATAATCAATTGAGTGTGATTTTCTCACGCTGGTTTTCCAGACTGACTCGGGTATTGTTTTATATGATGCTCGGGTCAGACCGAGATAAACAGGTTTAGGATATGATGCTGTGGAGCTCAGGAGACGAGCTGGATGACGATACGTACTCACGTACTTGTTATTATTTTTCCGCTGTGTATTCAGTTGTAAGTTATGGATGTTGATGTACTCTGATGATGTATTCTGATGATATATTGTATAAAACTGATATAGTTTTGATTTGTGTAAAGATCTGTTAATATATATTATATTTTATTCCGCTGTGATGGTTAGATTCTGATGTTGTTTTTTTTTATTTTTCTTCTTCTACCTCTTCTTCTTAACTAAAATGGTTCGATTTTCCGGGTCTGGAAACTCGGGTCGTTACAGTGGTATCAGAGCTTAGGCTGGCGATAACCTTGGCTCTGGTGGGAATTTTGAGAGTATTAATAGATATGAGCACGTATTTGTTAGTGAATATAAAATGGTTTTATATTGTGTTGGTTGATTTATTGAGTGGCATATGAACCTTCGTCGGCACAGTCTGGACAACTGTATCGAAGGGGTTTCTAAACACTTGAATAGAACAATTCGACACAGTATTGTTTTAAAATAGGGTAAATGAAATAATTTTACCCAAATTATTTTTGTATACAAAAAGGTATAATTTTTGTAAATTATTATAGTGTTTGGTTGCTTGGTTGTTAGGAAGTGATAATATTAAATTATTATCATGTAAGTGTAAAATTGAATGAGAAATTGAAAGTTTATAACCAAGTTGAAGAATAAATTTATATAACAAAATGGAATTTGAAATATCTATAAATGAAATTTATAAATTGAGATAAACTTTATATACAAATGTGAATTACAAATGTGATTTATAATCAAATGAGATAAATTCATAAACAAATGAAATTTGTAAATGTAAATTGTAAATGTGACTTATAACTTGAAATAAAATGTG
Organism: Allium fistulosum; assembly: GCA_030737815.1. Lineage (NCBI taxonomy): Eukaryota > Viridiplantae > Streptophyta > Magnoliopsida > Asparagales > Amaryllidaceae > Allium > Allium fistulosum. The sequence goes on along the minus strand of CM060908.1, from coordinate 73,413,797 downwards.
ATAGAATTCCAGAGTAATGTTTGGATATAGATTGGATGGATTTGAAATTTGGAATTTTGGGAAAGTTTAAATTCCTTTGGATTTAAAATAGTTTTAAAGGTTTTGGGGAAATAATGGTGATATTATTTCATGAATATTTTTGAAATTGAATTGAAATCTGGTGGGATTTGGGATTTAAAAATGTTTGAATGTTTTAAAAGTGATAAAAGCATTAAATTCTCTTTTGGGTCGCTGGAAAATAATTTCGGTGATGACTGCAGCATCATCGATGTTTATTTTTGAGTCTCCAAAGAAAAATTTGCTACCAAACTGTTTTAAATTGGAATTGTTTGTGAACTAAGTTTGGTTTGAAATTCCAAAGGGAAACTGAAATTGTCAAGGGTTTTGAATGCAGTTGATTTCAAAAGTGATTTTGAAATTTTGGAGAATTGTTTAAACTCTGAAATCATATTTAAAATGTTTATATGGAATAATAAATATACCAAACTAAATAAAATGTAAATCTTGTAGTAAAGTATAAAAATGTGAATGAAATCGATTGTAAATAAATAAAATATAGATATAAATAAGTTTGGGACTTATAAAATTTGGGAGTAAAATAAATAAGCCAAATAAAACTGTTTGTGATGGTTTGAATTGCCAATAGAACTAAAATGAGTAGAAATAAATTGGAAATGGCCTTGTATTAATAATAAAAATATATTGGCTAAAAGGAAGTTGAATTTGTGATTTAATAAAGAAATTGGGGATGAACTTGGATTAAATAGAAATTATTAAATGTAATTCAAGTTGAAAATTAACAATTCGAATGTGGATGATATAAATAAAGCTCGACACATATATTTTAAATGCTGTTGAGCGCAATAAACAAATTGAGACAGAGAATGGACTAAAGACAATGAATGTGTGGAAATAAATTTATTGGTTGGCAATGAATTAGAGAATGAATAAATGATTAAATGTGAAGTAAAATCTATATTGATTCAATTAATATGATAATTACGAACAGAGCTGGTAATTAACTCAAGTTAAATAAAATAGAGTTGAATTGAAAATGAGCTTGTTGGATAAAAAAAAAATTGAATGAGTATATTAACTGAATCTAATTAGTAAAATAAATGAAATTTGATTCGGGTTAGAATCAAATTGAAATAGAGTTGGTGTAAGAAAGGAAATGAACTTAATATTTGTGACAAAATAGCTTGAAATAACTAAAGGAACGAAGGTAAATGAAATGCAAGAGAATGGATTAAAATTTGTAAATGCAATGAAAATACAAACATGGAAGTGTAAATAAAAGTAAAATGGAATGGTTGAGTATGGGTTGAAAACAATTGGAATAAGTGTCGAAGCATTTCATATGTGCTTATAGAAGTATATATCCTGCATCGTTTGTAGAATTCATGCTTTAGCAATGTAAAATTAAGTGAAATGCTATAAACTTTGTGTATTTGACACTCACATATTTATATTGAGTTCGTATAGGTTCAGGGGAGCCGCTTGGCTGATTTTGACTGCGTTAATTGCTTAAATAAATTGCCGCTTTGCTTAAAAATGCTAAAAGAAAGGTACGCCTACGCAAAGGAATTTAATAGGAGATATGAACTGTTTATATTGATATATATTTTGATTTCCGGCCTGAGGCCGATGTATATATATGTTTGTGCATCCTGCGATATCGCAGAAGTCCCTCCGTACAAGGAGACTCTGCCAAAATTTTCCGTAAATTTTGGGAGTTAGAAAATTTTCATTTAACGATAAATGATTTAAAATTTGCTAAGCAAATAAAATTGAAACTGGATATTGAAATCTAATTCAAATGTGAATGTAAAGTGAAGTCGAAGGAACTAAAGAAGTGAAGTTTGCGAATAAACTATTAATCGAAATTTAAATTAATTAGTAAGTGCAACTAATTAAATATTCGAGTGGAAGCCAAATTGAAATCAAATGGAATTGTAAAGACAAAAGTAAATAGAAATGGATATGAACTACGATATTGAAGTGAAAATAAGTATAAGCAGTATGTAAAATATTTATTTTGAACTTAAGAAATATGGTGAGATTCTTAAGTAATTTGGTATCGAGGGAAAATTATTCTAGGTGAGTAATTGAATAAAGATTTAAAATTGGAAGTTGTGAAACGGGATAATTTTGGATAAGTGAATGTAATCAAAATGAATGTGAATAAAAAGGAAATTGATATAAATGATAATCAATTGAAATTAATACGTAAGGTGTACGTATATTATTTATTTGCATAGCTATTTGATCCGGATTCGAACACAGAATTTCGAGATAGTTTTATCGATCCGAATTAGGATTTTTCACTCGATTTTCGACGGCGAACCTGGATATGGATTGTTGATTGATTCTGGATATTCTCTATCATAGTTGGTGGCTATGCAAGGAGAATGACGGTTTCTGATCAAGAAACCAGATCTGAGTCCGCACTAGGAAGTCGGGTGGACAATACTAGTTCGGAAGTGAAATTGTGTGATCGATTGAGCGATCGAATGTGATATTGCGTACGGATGATATATGTGCATCGTACGGGCTTAAGTAAAACAAATATTGGAAATTTGTAAAGAAAAGTATAAAATGACTTTGGAATTGTGATTGAATATTATTGCTTAGTAGGATATACAGGTGTATAAAAGCAATGGATAAATTGGGATTTTCGATTTTAGAGGATAAAATTTAATGGCCCGACAAAAAGGTATGTATTTGAATTTCTATATGAAATTTGATTGGGTTTTTGATCTAGCCACTTGGCTTTTTGTTTTCTTTTTGAGATTGGGAGGCCGTAGAGCCATTTTGTAGTTGTACCGAGCTAGCCGCGCAAAGGAGACGCTGGCGAAATTTTTCGGAAATTTAGAGAGTTAGAAAAATTTTGGGAAAATTTTTGATAATTTATAATTTGAATTCAAATTTAAATTTGAATGGATAAGTAGGTGATATGGGTTGGACTTATGAATAAGTTTGGGAAGTTAAAGGATGATTAGTGTATCATTAATAAAAGAAGACTTTGGAAAGTTGTTAAAACTGTTTGGATTTGAGGAATAGTTAACGGGTATTGAATCATTCTTCCTAACTGGTAATTTCGGGGACGAAATTCTTTTAAGGGGGGAGGAATGTGACGACCCAGAATTTTTGAGCAATTGAAATTGGAATATTTAATTAATTTTAAATATTCAGAGATTAATTATTAACTTAAATTTCAAATATCGCTGTTTATTGAGTAATTTAATAATTAAATTAAATTTATTTGAAGTTGGATGAAATAGTAAATCTGGTATTCTACGCTAATTAAATTTTTTTTTTTTGAAAGCTCGTAAAATTCATATAAATGATACTGGAAATAATAGAAGTGTTGAAATCGAATTTGAAGATGATTTGTTCAGTTTTTAAAAATATACTGTTTAAACTTAATTTAAAAATAGCCTTCCGAGGCACAGTCTCGGAATTCGACGAAACCAGTTCCATTGAATCCGTAATATTGTATTATTATCGGATTTCAATTTTCGTAGTGTTTGGAGTTGTTGTGCGAGCGTACGATATGTAAACGCGTTGGAATTTATTTCGAGAATTCAAAATATAATCTATATTGTTGGCTGGTCCCGATTTCTTCACATTAGAACCTTCCTGATCCTTCTCCAATACGCTTCTTCGTTTAATAATTTAAAAAGGGGTAGATATTTTTCTTCGTTCAGAAAACAAAACGAAGCTTCTGCGAGAATCCAAATCTCGTTCGTTCCTTAATATGAAAGAAAATCATGGCTGCTATTCAAAATCAAAAATTTACAGTTCGACTCGAAAGGAATAAAATGGCTTCCAAACGAACTCCTCTTCATTTCAAAATCCATGCCCTATCCTCGTTCTCATTTTCTGTTAATCGAATACAGATTTCAAATCGACTCGTCCCTATCCAAAAGAAATTGGAAACCCCTCTTTCCGCCTTTAATTCAACAAAGTCGAGTTTCGTTCATCTGAAAGGTTGAGGACGCGAGCGAATCGCGTTCGAGGTGATGACGAGTATCTCGACTCCGGGAAGATGCGTGTGCGCGCAAGGGATGGGCGACTCGGCAGTTCAGTTTTCACGCGAAGAGGGTCCATTTCATCATTTGTTGGTGGTCGCGAGTCGCGAAGGTGGGTTAGGGTTTCGATCGTGGTAGCTGGAAGACGGCGGGCGACAACGTGATGGGGTTTGACTCGAACTGCTGGTGATGATCGCGAATTGAGGTGAGTTCGACGATGGTATGGTTTCTCGTTTTTATGTATGCTAATTATTTTGAATTTATATAAGTATACAGAAGAAAGAAAATATATATACATGTTTAAAACTTACTGTTACATTTTATAATAATGCACTAGTGATTAACGGTTCAATTAACTCATTTAATTATTTTTGTAAGTATATATATGTAGATGATTTCAGAAGAAAAGATAAGAAAAAAAATAATTATATATACATATATAATTTCACTTATTGTTTCATTTCAAAATAAATATTAAGATGGTTAACTTATTTAAATTAGCCTATTCTTTTATTTTATCATTGGGAATAATTTATAAAAGGGAAAATAAATTTGTTTGATTAGTTTAAAATATTAATAAATTCCATAATATTATTCAAGGTCAAAAAAATCAAGAAACCAAGGCAATATTGGAAGTGGAATGCAAATGGAATAAGGTGAGTTAATCTCACTGAGCTGAATTTTTAATTTGAATTTAAATGGTTAAATTTAAATAATTGATTGGATGGTTGCATTGATTGATGTGCTATATATATATAGCAGTATATAGCAATATACACATATTGGCATATGTGTATATTGGAATTGTTGATATTCCTGCATTATATAGCGGATGAGACCCTATGCGCCGCATAATAGCGGATGATTTTATATAAAACCCATATACCGCGATATTCCACTTTGAAGTGAAATTGGTATTGTGCTAACATCTGTGGATGCAGGGAAACAGGTTTGAGGGATCCAACTGGATTCCTCAAAATATTTAATTTTGTTTAAATATTCTGTGATATGTTTGTTGATATCCTGTGATGATTTATATTGGATAATCTGGTTGGATTGAATTTCCCAGTATAATGAATTATCAAAAGAAATTGAATTGGATTTTTGGAAAAAAATAAAAGAGTAAAATTCAAGTTAAATAATTCTAGTGAATTCGAATAAATTAAATAAGGAATTTTAAAAGAAATAAAGAAATTTCTTAATTCGAACAAATATGGGGAAATAGGATTTTGAATTTAACAGGGAAGAAATAAATCTTTAACTAAAGTGATATTATCTAAAATATAAAAGAATTGATTTTATTGAAATTTAAAGATTTAATTTAATTAAAATATTAATTGAAGAAGTTTGGAAATCCGAAATTGGTATTTTAGTTAAAAAGGGTTTTAACTCATAATAAGGAAATAAAAGATGAAAGTTAATGTATTTGAAATAATTGAAGTAAATAGGGAAATTTACATCAAAGTAAAGTAAAATGGAAATCAATTGGAAATTGATTTAAGTGTTTAAAAACTTGGATTTTCAAAAGAGAAATGAGATTTTGGAGATACAAACTGGGTTATAAAGTAAAATAAAATATCAGTGGATATTTGAGAATATAAATTCAAGATGGGAATTTATAAAAGGATATGGTTTGGTTTAAAAATAAATGTTGAATTTATTTTTAAAAGATGGAAATGAGAAGTGTATTTCTCTGGATAGCCAAGTACGTTTGCAAAGCGATTTTTAATATAAGTTAAAAGTTCTAATTTGTTTAAAAATGCATGTTTTAGAAAATTGATTATCTCTAAAGGTTAATTTCCAAAGTAAGTATTTTCAAAAATCTATTATTGTAGTAATTATATAAAAGTGATTTGCTATTATGTTTTAAAAGAGAAATTTAGTTTATATTTGTAAAGGGGTTTCATTTTAAATATTCCTTAAGTATATATTTTGTTAAGGTATTAAAGTAGTTTTTAAATTTCAATATTATAAAGTATATTTATAGTAAAGTGCTTTTAAATTATTTTTAAATCTAAAGTATTTTGTACTTGGTGTTTTCAGAGAAATAAATATCTGGGGAAATGTATTCCGTAAGCGGAAACTGTTTGAAATTGTTTTCAAAAGGAGTTTGAAAATAGAAATATATCTTGGAAAGATATTTGAGGCTAATAAATAATGTGGGAAATTATTTATTGTGTGATGGTTGCTGGTGGATGTTAATTGATAGTTAAATAACCGACTATCAATATTGGCCAAATGCGCTGATCGTTTCGAAGAGACCGGGATCGAGTTTCCGTATACCAGGATTCTAGGTCTGGAGACTCGAATACCACTTCGATCCGGTTTGTACGTTTCGTGTAACGTGTTCGGAGTCGAAGATGGAGCAGTGAAGTGCAAGGGCTAGTCGCTACTAATCCTGAGGATATTTCCAAAATGGATGTAGTAGGAATAGTGCCTTCGGTTCCGTTCGAACCCGGGACGGACTTGTATGGACGAATGCTTTCGGGACATCGTCAGGTGGACGATGGGCATTCTAAGGGATATGTGCTATAAAGGTATCGTTTAGCCTCAAGCCTCATCAACCGGGAATGACTGAAAATCAGGGGTTATGCAGCAAGGCTTCGTGGGTAGCCCCCACTTGAGAGTAAAGTCATCCCTGTCTAGATGTCCCTTTTATTTCGGCTTAGTGGTGCGGTTGCTGATCCCAACCGTGGGGTGATTTTATTTGGAATTATCCAGTAAGGGATGATTCCGGCTTTGTGTTGCAGGGGAGCGGGCGTACTCCTCGGTACTGTGATCTAGGCCACGTACCGTGACAGGTGGTACCCCAGTGCCTAGTCATTCGTTGGAAATCCATTCTCCCTACGTGCCTTGTACGAGTTTTGTTTGTATTACCCACGTTGTGGCTAGTATACTGGAATTTAATCATGTAACAATTTCAGCTATTTTAATAAGTATTTGTGAATAGACACTATTATAATATCAGAGGATTTTGATATAAAGTGTTTTAGCTATCGTAAGGTAAAAACCCGACATGTTTATTTGTGGCGTGGTCTTACGAGATGCTTTTATTTTCAAAAGGATTTTTGAAACTTTAATAATCAATTGAGTGTGATTTTCTCACGCTGGTTTTCCAGACTGACTCGGGTATTGTTTTATATGATGCTCGGGTCAGACCGAGATAAACAGGTTTAGGATATGATGCTGTGGAGCTCAGGAGACGAGTTGGATGACGATACGTACTCACGTACTTGTTATTATTTTTCCGCTGTGTATTCAGTTGTAAGTTATGGATGTTGATGTACTCTGATGATGTATTCTGATGATATATTGTATAAAACTGATATAGTTTTGATTTGTGTAAAGATCTGTTAATATATATTATATTTTATTCCGCTGCGATGGTTAGATTCTGATGTTGTTTTTTTTATTTTTCTTCTTCTACCTCTTCTTCTTAACTAAAATGGTTCGATTTTCCGGGTCTGGAAACTCGGGTCGTTACAATCATATCATAACCAACTTTCACATATCCATATCCAAACATATCATTTAACATCCAAATCACAAATCCAAGCTCAACCACAAATTTGTAATCATATGCCGTCAAAACAACATGGTATTTCAACACAACAAGCACTATATTATTACAACATATAGTTCAACATAATCAAGTTAATGTCTTTTCCACAAATGAGGGTTTTACTCATCAAAGCTTACTAATTTCAAACCAACTTTTGCTAAAACTTTTAAAAAAACTAGGATCATGCAAATTTGAAAACTTTAAATACCAGCACACCCAAAACGGGCTCGACCTTGGATAATTTGGGATTGACCATTCACTATTGGGGCTCAGTCATGTAGGGTTAGGTGGATGATGGTGCTTGTAATTGAATATGAAGTGAAGAAATGGATGAAGAAGGGTTTTAAACAAGTTATGGAAGGAATTTAAAGTGGAAAATGTGAGATTTTTATAACATAGAAAATATATAGGAAGCCATGAAAACTTTCTCAAGCTTTAGGATATTTGAAATGAAGAAGAGAAGTTTTAAAGTGAAAATTATGGAATGGAAGAGGTATTTATAGGCTTAGGAATATATTTAAAAATGTATAAGTGGTTATAATTAAATATATACATATGCATACATCACCATACTTCTCCTCTATGATCCGCCCCCTTCATGTACTCCCTCCGCCTGTAACGACTCGCAAATCCGACCCGTTTAGAGCTAACAGTAAACCACACATGTCCAGCTCAAACCAAAAGGAAAGACAGATAATCATGAGAAAGAAAGAAGAGAGAAGAAGAGAAGAGAAGAAGAAGAGAGAAAAAAGGAGAAAACGAACAAGAGATACAGAAGAAACTAAAAAAATTACAGAATCTCACAATTGCAGTGGAAAAACATATAATATCATATTAATGATCTTTACAAAACTAAAACTGTAATATAATATACATACATCAGTGTAAAACAATCAATCACTAATCATCAGTCTGGACAGTTATAATAACCAGTCCTTATAATTGCTGATAATTTAAACAACAATGCAGTGGAAAAAATAAACATATACGTGAATAGGACCAGAAGATTTCCAGCTCGCCTGCTGAAACTCCAAAGCATCCAAATCTGAATCTGTAAATATACTCGGTCTGACCCAAGCATTGAAAAGGAAGAACGCCGTAATCAGTATGGTAAACCAGTATGAGAAAACACATCTCAACTGAATTTATTTTAAAGTTATAAAAACATTCCTTTATCAAAACAAAGGTATCTCGTAAGACCAGGCACACACTTAAACACGAACGGGTTTTTACCTTACGATAACCAAAAAATTTCATACCAAATCCAGTTATAGTATACTAGTGTCTAGTATAAAAATAATATGAATCATAGCCGAAATTGTTACATTGATTAAATTTCAGCATACTAGCCACAAACGCGGGTTCTACAAACAAAATGGCGGGCACGCAGTGGAGAATGGGTTTCTATACAAATGACTAGGTGAAGGGACTAACTTCCGGCAGTACATCTCGAAAGGAATGTACCGAGGCACAAAACATCTGCCCTTTACCAACAAAAGACCGACCTACCTTTCTCTCTAGATAGTACCGAATATGCCATCACCCCGGTCGTTACTGACCTATCCGAGGGTCCTCATAGTATACATCCACAATAATTTAAACCTGAACGTCATAGCGGGTAGAAATATATCTAGAAGGGGATGATCATATCCTAATGGTTGCAAATCACATAGCCTTGCTGCATCTACCCTGTTTCAGTCATTTCCCAGGTGTAAGGTCAAAGGTCACAATTACCTTTCATATAGCACCATTCACTTTGAATGCCACACTACCATTCCATCGATCACTATTGACTTTCACAAACATACAACCTCTTACATCTCAGAGAAGGGTGTTAAGCTAAGAGAAGTTGCCTTCTTCGCAACCAAATAGATGTACATTTATAAAAGTCAACGATGTAATCTCAAGAATGCACTGTTAAACATCCATCCATACAAGTTGTCTAAGAATAGGACAAACTGAAGGCACTTCTCCTACCACATCCTGTCGAGAATTATCTCTAGGACTAGTAGCGATTAGTCCTTGCATTGGATAATCATAATGAAGAGACCACTGCTACTATATGTATATTGGGAGTTTATCCCCAAACGATCAACAAGCAGTCCTTCATTACTAAAATCAAAAATATCAATGTCTTCCAAACCTGCACATTCGAGCACATATACGTTGGTCCGAAGTGGTTCTCGGATAAATCCAACCTCGATCTCTCTGGATCAACAACGATAAAAAGGCCAAATATTTGATAGTCGGTTATTTAACTATCAAAGATAACAAACAATATCTAGTACATAAGCAGTCACTAGGCCCATTTAATTAATCTTTTGTTAATTAAATCAATCTCCATGTATTCATTTCAAATTATCTTTAAAAACACATATTTACAAAACCATTTCAATCTTTCTATATTGGAAAACATTTCCATATTCTTATATCAATGATATAAGCATATTCATAAATCATTTCATTTCAACACTTAGAAAATATTTTCATATACTTATATCAATGGTATAAGCATATTCAATAACACTACCATTTAGAGACACGCCAAACAGATTTCTGTAACCATACAACTCCAGAGTTCGTACGCCTCCGGACGGGTGTTAAATATAGGAAGCAATGCTCCTACACCACCAAGCTTTTTGTACAATCGTAAGAACCAATTCGTGTAATTCATGATGGAAGGTCAAAATATAATTTATTAGGTTAAAATGAATGTTGCGTAAAACATCATTACGGTAACCCAAAAACATTAGTATATGGATTTGATTAATTAATATATATATATATATATATATATAAATCCTGTATGCTATATAAAACATTTCCTTTTGGAAATCATTTACTATAACAACAGTGTTATAGACCATGCCTTCCTTACTTCCTGAACACGTCTATTACAACAATAAATGTTGAAATCTATGTTTCCGATACTTATCTCATTTTAAAACATGTTTAAACCATTAAATTCCATTTAAAACCATTACTTCACAAAAGATAAATTACTTTTAAAACCATTACTTTCAACATTCCTTTAAATAAAAATCCATATTTACATCTCAACATAAAACATTTCCATATTTATAAAACTATTTTTACAAATCTTCTTTTGATTTTATAAAACTTCTATTTTGTAAAACTCCTTTATTTACAAAATTATATTTATAAATACATTCTTTATAAAACTAATTCTACTATCAAAATCCATTTATAAATCCATTTCTTTATAAAATCTATTTCAAATCCATTTACAAAATAACTTCAAATCCTTTTACTATGCATTTATAAATTTCATTTATAAATCAACTTCTTCATTTATAAAAATATCACTTCTATAAATCCTTTTTTTAAACTTATTAAAAAAATCCCAAATCAAAGTATTTCTCAAAACTTTATTTTAATGACATTAAAAATCTTAACTTTATTTCTTTAAAAATATATTCAATCCTTTTAATAATTTAAAAATCAATAAAACATATATGCTTTCAAAATCACTTCGAAATCCTTTTCAAATCAAAATCATCATTTCAATATTTCAAAATATCAAAATAATGCCCAGTGCTACCATAGCACTAAATAAGTCAAATCACATAATTGACATATACATGACATCCAGAACATCATATATCAGCATATATATGAAAAGTAAATCAACAGTGGTGAGGAATCATATTAGATCTCTCCAACTTGTCCCCCTACATCATAACGCATATAATCGTAAAAATATGAATCAACCGCGTCGAGGTGGGATTCGTATACAAAGGGTCATCCGCTCTTACACGGGAACGTAATAGGGTCTCATCCACTCCAATAGGCCGGATTATATCCAAACCAACTAATATATACAGTATATCATCTAAACAAGCATCAGTCAACATATATAAATTTATTCCCATTTATATAAAAATATAAGCAGGCAAGAGCGGTTATTTTACTCACAAAAATGCCAGAAATCGCCTAAGCGCTTCGGTTTGAATTAGAATTAACGGTCGTTCAATTTAACTCAAAATTCCAACTAGCTTCGAATTCGTCCAATCCAACTCCATGGCGTAGTGTTCGCTGATACGAATGTAATGCAACTTATCGCGCTCGAAACGGACCTCGTACGAGAAAGTTACGAGTTAATTAACATATGAATATAATTAAAAATATAATTAACTTATTAAACTTTAAATTTAAACTTAACTCTATCTTCATCTCCCTCCAGGCAGCACGCTACAAGTTGCAAATTTTTTTTTTTCATTTCCTTCGATCAATCGAATGCGCGCACCATCCCATGAACCACCGCCACGCCGTACGCCACACCACCCCTCCACGCGCCGCTGTGTGCCTGCTCCAGCCAACGTCGCCACCTGCACGTGCGCCTATCGGTGAAACATCGCCTCGCCTGAACCCATGACTGCTGTGAAACACGGCTAAATTCTGCCAATGTCGTGCAACAATAACTCGATCCAACCGTTGGTTGGCTTCGTATGGACGTGCTCTACGTTTTCCTAGTTGAAGTTGAAGGCTAGTTCGGCACCTAGAGGCTCCGATCGTTATCGATCGTTGGATGGAATTGTTTTAATGGCAGCTGAAATTGGGTTTAGGGTTTTAGTTTGCAAGTGAAGTGTAACAACCCTGAGATTGCAATTACCGAATGATGGAGTAAAATTATGATTTTTAAGTTAAAAAGGGGCTAAACAAATTTTTGAGAAGTTAAATTTACAATTTGTTTGCAAATTAAAATATTTTGGGTTGAAATGAGGAATTTTTAAATAAAAAGTGATTATAGGCTAATGGGCTAAATAAGACAATTATAAGGTTTTGATCAAAAATAGAATGCTTCTTAGGATTTTGGTTCACATGATAACATTAGAAAATAAAACTAAGTCCTAATGAGTTTCTAAAACCCCTTACCATTACCCATTAGCCTAACCCACTCCTTTATAATATCTCAAACCCATCCAAACCCTAACCCTCCTCTTCATAACTTCAAAACCTAGATCTAAACAAAATTAATGGCCTCCATTTAGAAGCTCCATCTCCTTCTCTTCATAAATTAGTTTAATCCTAGAAAAAAAAAGAAAGGTAATGCAATCTCTTATATTATCTAATCCTCCTTCTTAATCCATATTTATCTCAACCTTCATGTTGTAATTATTGTTTTATTTTTTTGATTTTGGGTCCTTGAAGTCTCTTGATCTTTGCTTGGAGGTTAAGGCTTTTGGCTTGCTTGATTGTGCACAAATACTATTTGTTCTTTTGCCTCATTAAGGTAATTACTATTGATTAGTAATTAATGCTAGTTGTAATATTGGTAATTACTATTGATTAGTAATTACTAATAATTAGTGATTATTGCTAGTAAATTTTTGATGAAAATTTAATGCCAAAACTTGAAAAAAACACTCCTAAACCACTAAAAACATCAAAATCAGCTGGCTGGAATTCAACCTGGCTGAAACAGAGTTCTGGGAGCCCAATATCAGATCTGGGTTGCACCCAGACTCCCATGCACAGCAGGCTAGCCCAGTTGGGCTAGCCAGAAGCAAGGCCAGCCCAGTTGGGCTGGCGCGCACGCAACCCAGCCCGCATGGGCTGAGGCTTGACACCCCAGCCCAGGCGGGCTGAAGATACCCCAGCCCCGCGTGGGCTGGGACATCAATCCCAGCCCAGGCGGGTTGGGACAATATTCCCAGCCCGCGTGGGCTGGGAATTCAATCCCAGCCCAGGCGGGCTGGGACATCAATCCCAGCCGCGTGGGCTGGGACATCAATCCCAGCCCAAGTGGGCTGGGACAATATTCCCAGCCCGCGTGGGCTGGGAATTCAATCCCAGCCCAGGCGGGCTGGGACATCAATCCCAGCCCGCGTGGGCTGGGACATCAATCCCAGCCCAAGTGGGCTGGGACAATATTCCCAGCCCGCGTGGGCTGGGAATTCAATCCCAGCCCAGGCGGGCTGGGACATTCTTCCCAGCTCGCGTGGGCTAGGACTTAAATCCCAGCCCAGGCAGGCTGGGCTGGACCAGGGCTGCACCATGCGGTGCAGCCCGAAAAAGAAAAAAAAAAAAGAAAAAAAAAAATATATTTTGTTCAATCCTGTTTCCAGATCTTTTACCTTCACTTCGCGATGCCATCGCGATCGCATCCGAAGTCGGAATTCGACGTTTTTGGTCTCGTTGGAAAGGTGGAGTTTCGAACTCCATCTCTGGAAAATTTGGGCAACATTTGACTTCGTTTGATACTTCGATTTTCGTGCCAAAGTTAGACTTCGGTCGCTGTTGGAAAATAGTATGAATCTTTCTCTGGGTTCAACTTTGAGACGTCGCAGCTACTTCGTCTCAACTCGGAATCCAGAAATTCTTTTTGCATCTTAAAGTAGGGATGTTGGACTACATGCCTATCAGTTTTCATGCCATTTGGACACAGTTTGCTGGTCCAAATAAATTGCCGAACTTGGGTTCGCAGCAGTTTTTGAATGGTTTCAAACACTTAGAAATTTTTTGATGATTTTCTGGTTTTCGTCGATTTCTTTGAGATTTGTCTCTGGATTTCGTGCACGGGCTTTATAAAGGGTTTTAAAAGGATTTTTCACTCCAAAATGGCTTTTGAAAATTATTATATAATATTATTTTTAATTATTAAATTAATTACTCTATAATAGGAGACTTTTCAAAAGACCGTTTTAAAGTGATTTCAAAATCAATTATAAATCCGCTTCGCACCATTATTTTCTATAATAAAAATCTCACACTCACTTTTTAGCACGTCAAGCGAAGTGGAAAGGTGCTTAAACGGTTAGGAAATCTCCGGCCTATGGAAACCGTGTGTATTTTCTTTCCGGTTAATCCCCGACCTATTCGATTGATCGTTTTGACCTTTGGGTCTAGTTTACCGATGATATGAGGTAGACTTTTTATTGTTTGGAGTGTGAGCTTGCTATTGGTTAGGAAACCGTTTAGTGCGAACGTGGGGTATGGGACTCATTGTTAACACTTTGCGGGTTCCTCTCCAAGAAGTTAGTGACACATTAGCCTCTGGGCGGCCAGTACTGGACCTCTAGGTCACCACGCCTCTGGGCAACCGTCTCTGGACACCTGCTCTATGGAGCAGTTTATTTTTCGGCGTGTGCCTCTGGGCCTTTATCCTTCTGGGAAGGATCTCGCCGTCTCGCGCGTTTCGCATCGGTGCGAGTGATCGATCACAACCCTACAGTACTTGGCAACAACGACTCTGGTCGGTGCACGTGCAACATTTGTATTATCTGATGATTTTTATATCCATTCGAGTACCGCCATTCGGCGTTGGTTCTATGGAACCATACGATGTAAGTGCGATTACCTTGTGGATTCACAGTGTCTCTGGACACTGCTTTTCAGTGTTTGATTTCATTGATTTTTCAGTATATCCCCATTGCTCTTTGGAGCATCGATCTTTGCTTGGGCATTGATTATAGACTCTGGTCACTCTTGGGATTATTGCCTATGGGCATCTTTTTATAGCTTTGGCTACGCCGATGATATGAGGCGATTTTATTTATTCTACACTTTGGTGTTGATTTATCTTTGGAGATTTTTATTGTTTATTGATGATTAGGGATCGTCATTATATTCATGTGGTTCATAATATACTTCTCTTTGGATAAGTACCGTTTTACTTATGTACCGCATTATTATATATCTCAGTTATTACTGATTGTTTAGCTAGCCTGACCCGAGTGTTTTCGCTCGGGTCAGACCGAGTTGTTTCAGGTTAGGTCTCTGGACTTAGCTTCTGTGCTTCCGCTTGGACATTATCTGCTATGCTGATAGATAGCGCTTTATTTGTCCACTATTCTGCTACTATATTATCATTCAGACTTTGATATGTACATATTTTTGACTCACATGTGTGAGCGGTGGCTTTGTACCCACTTATAGTATTTGGATCTGTATTGATGATGTATTGTTCTGGGATTTTATATCTGTTATGTGATTCTGTTCTGTGATGCTATTTCATTATGTTATTATGCTTTGTACTGATAGATCTTTAGCCATTTGTAATTTCGTTATAAGTATTTACCGAATATGTCGAACCACCTGATTGAGAAAAATTTAAATAGATTCCACATTTCGACGTATTCGGTAGATAGTTATAGCTTGATTATAGATGGTCGCTTCCACTATACTCTATTCTCCGCTTTAACAGACAGTATTACTCCCGTAATACTCTTTGTTACAGTGGGTCTCAGAGTGGGGCGTTACAGCTTGGTATCAGAGCCTAGTTTCAGGAATAAGCATAATAAACACAGAACATATACACTTAGTACAATACATTTTAATTAGATCCGAATTAAATCAAATCCCTTCCTTATGTTTATTGATAGATAAGTTAGGAATATGTTTAGGAATCTGTTATATTCCGTAGTATTCCTTGATTAAATATCTATCATTGAATCATGTCTAACTCTAATTCCCGTTTGACTTTCAGTATGTCTGGAAGGGGAAGAGGGAGACCCACACGTCAGACCAGTGCTGCTGGGCAGTCCAGCAACACTCATCCAGAGGGCGTGTTCATGACCACCGACCAGATCATGGAGCTGGTTCGGAATTCCCAGTCTCATTCTCAGTCTCCAGCCCCAGTTGCTGATGTTCCGCGCAAGTCTGCTTTTGCGCGTCTCTGCAGTGATTTTACCCATCTCGGAGGGAAGCCGTTCAGTGGCACCGAGAATGTCTTAGAGGTCCAGGCTTGGATTCGGATATGCGAGCGCACTTTCACTCGTATGGATATCCCGGATCATGACCGTGTTCTTATTGCTTCTAGTCAGCTTCAGAGTCGTGCCCTGGATTGGTACGAACTTCTTATTGCCGAGGTCGATGAGACTACACTTACTTGGGCTCAGTTTCGTGAGAGATTTGAGCTCAAATTCATTCCAGAGTCAGAGAAGAACTCCCTTGCTCGCCGCTTTCTTGATCTCAAGCAGGGGAAGTCCTCCGTTTCCGATTATGTCTCTTCCTTCCAGGCCCTGTCCAAGTACGGCCTTGAGTTTATTGCTACTTCTTATAAGAGGAACCTCAAATTTGTTGAGGGCTTGAAGAAATATCTGAAGAGGCAGCTTATGCTTCAGCTTGAGCTCTCATTCGAGAAGCTGGTCGATGCAGCTCTACATCTTGAGTCAGTCGAGATGGAGCATAGTGATGATGGTGGTGTGGGTGCCACAAACCCCACCAAGAAGAGGCTTCCTCCTGGCAAGTCTGGCTCTTCGTTTCAGCACAAGAAGAAGAAGACTGGCAGTTCCACAGTTCAGACTCAGCCTCAGACTCGTCCTCAGTCCCAGACTTCTGCTCAGCCTAGTGGGACACGTCCTCCGAAGAAATGCTTCAATTGCGGTTCCCCAGATCACTTTATTCGAGAGTGTCCCAAACCTCTCTATTGCACCTTCTGTAAGAAGGAGGGACACAGGATCACCACTTGTCCTATTGCTCCAGCTAGTGCCAAGCCTGGCAGGCTTAATGCTGCCAAGGCTTCTACCACTTCTGCTCAGCCTAAAGGTACACATCCTTCCGTTCTTGAAGGCTCTTTTTTATTTCATGGTAGATCTATTAGAGTTCTTTTTGATACGGGTGCCTCTCACTCATTCGTATCAAAGGAACTAGTTGATACTTTATCTTTGGATGTTACTTGTATGGTTTCTTCACTAAGGATTGTGAATCCCATTGGTGGATCCACGACCCTTAGCTTGCTCTGTGAGAATATAGATATTGATCTTTGTGGCTTTTCTTTCCGTGTAAATCTCCACGTTATGGAGTATTTGGGCTTTGATATGATTCTTGGCATGGATTGGCTCATTCAGCACGACGCCAAAATTATTTGTTCGGAGCGGATATTATTCATTCATCACCCTGACTCGTCCTCTCCGTTAGCTATTGTTCTTCAAGATGTTGGGCTTTCTGATGTTACTTTATTCTCTCTTGATTCACGAGATGATGAGGTAGACATATCTCGTATTCCTGTTGTTCGGGATTTCCCCGATATATTCGAGCCAGTATCAGGCCTGCCGCCAAAGCGGGCCATTGAGTTCCGCATCGATCTCATTCCAGGCTCCCACCCAGTTGGGCGTCCTCCCACGAGGATGTCTACTAAAGAAAATGAGGAACTCAGGAAGCAGTTAGTGGAGCTTGAGGCGAAGCAGCTCATTCGGTCCAGTTCTTCGCCATGGGGTGCTGCTGTGGTCTTTGTTAAGAAGCCCGATGGCTCTCTTAGGCTTTGCATTGACTATCGCAAGCTTAATGAGTTGACCATCAGAAATCGTTATCCATTGCCACGGATAGACGATATGTTTGATCAGTTGAGCGGTGCGAAGGTCTTCTCTCAGCTCGACCTTGCCACCGGATTCCATCAGCTACGAGTCGCCGAAGACAGCATTCCTCTTACAGCTTTTCGCACTCGTTATGGTTCTTTTGAGTGGTTGGTCATGCCGTTCGGCTTGACGAACGCTCCGGCTTTCTTTGTCGATCTTATGAATCGAGTATTCCGGGAATACATCGATAGATTCGTTCTGGTCTTCAACGACGATATTCTTATTTATTCTAGATCCGAGGCAGAGCATGCTCATCATTTGCGGATCGTCTTGGATACTCTTCGTCAGCATCAGCTTAAGGCCAAGCTCTCCAAGTGTCATTTTTGGGAGAGCAAGGTCAAGTTCTTGGGCCATATTGTATCATCTGAGGGTATTTCTGTCGATCCTTCAAAGATCGAAGCTATTCGGAATTGGAAGCAGCCCGAGAATGTTCATGATATTCGCAGCTTCCTTGGTCTGGCGGGTTATTACCGTCGATTTATCAAGGATTTCTCTCGAGTTGCACTTCCCCTCACGACTCTGACTCGTAAGGGGGTTTGCTTTATTTGGTCTGATAAGTGTGAAGCTTCTTTCCAGCGATTGAAGGAACTTCTCACTCATGCTCCTATCCTTGTGGTTCCTGAGAGTAACCAGGATCTTGTTGTTTACACCGATGCTTGTGGTAGCGGGCTCGGTGCTGTTCTTATGCAGAAGGATCGGGTAGTTGCTTATGCTTCCAGGCAACTGCGTCCGAATGAGGTTCGCTATCCTACTCATGACCTTGAGTTAGCAGCTATCGTCTTTGCTTTGAAGATGTGGCGTCATTATCTATTGGGCGAACGTTTCATTCTCTACACCGATCACAAGTCGCTGAAGTATTTATTCAGTCAGAAAGATCTCAATATGAGGCAGCAGCGATGGCTTGAGTTTCTCGCCTCATATGACTTAGACATTCAGTATACCCCTGGCAAGGGTAATCGGGTGGCTGATGCACTCAGTCGCAAACACTCGGCAGTAGTTTCTATGATGATAGCCGAGTGGGATATTCTTGAGACTCTTTCTTTGTGTGATTTTCGAAATCGAGCTCCGTCTTCTGACCCTCAGATCTTGTTATTCAGCTTGGAAGCTCGACCTATTCTATTGGATCGCATTGCCCATGCTCAGCGGCAGGATCCAGACTTGTTGCGATACATTCATCTCATTGAGTCGGGATCCAGTGATGAGACATTGTTGGATTATTCTATTGATTCTCATCGGTGTCTTCGCAGGAAGGACCGTATTTTGGTACCATCTGATTTATCACTTAGGCGTGACATTCTAGACGAGTGTCATCGCACTAAGTACACTATTCATCCCGGGTCGAGTAAGATGTATGCCGACATGTGTCGTCTATTTTATTGGGAGGGCATGAAGAGCGATGTTGCAAGTTATGTAAGCCGTTGCATGACTTGTCAACAGATCAAAGCTGAGCATCAGCGTCCATCCGGTCTTCTTCAACCGCTAGAGATTCCATTGTGGAAATGGGATCAGATATCCATGGATTTTATTGACGGTCTGCCTCGATCGAGGTCAGACCATACTTCTATTTGGGTCATCGTCGATCGCTTGACCAAATCAGCTCATTTCATTCCTATTAAGTCCACTCGGACTGCTCCTCAGCTTGCCAAGCTATATGTGAAGGAAGTCGTTCGACTTCATGGCATTCCTAGCTCTATCGTCTGTGATCGAGACACTATCTTTACTAGTCACTTCTGGAAGTGCCTACAGTCAGCTTTGGGATCAAAGCTGAATTTCTCGACTGCTTATCATCCTCAGACTGACGGTCAGACAGAGAGGGTGAATCGTGTTTTAGAGGATCTTTTGCGCTGTTGTATTCTGGATTTCGGAGGTAGTTGGGAGGATCACTTACCGCTTGTAGAGTTCTCCTACAACAACAGCTTTCAGTCTAGTATCGGCATGGCACCTTTCGAGGCTCTTTACGGAAGGCCGTGTCGCTCTCCTGCTTGTTGGTTAGAATCTGGGGAGAAGCACCTTCTTGGTCCAGATTCAGTTCGGGAATCTTCTGAGAAGATTATTCTTATTCGTCAGAGAATGAAAGAGGCACAGAACCGTCAGAAATCCTACGCGGACAGCCGTAGGAAGCCTCTTGAGTTCTCCATTGGTGATCATGTCTTTATTCGGATATCTCCCATGAAGGGGGTTGTGCGTTTCAGCTCTACAGGGAAGTTGGCTCCTCGTTATGTCGGACCATTTCCTATTACGGAACGCATCGGCCCCGTTGCTTATCGTGTGGCTCTACCTGCTCATTTCTCTGGAATACATGATGTGTTCCATGTCTCTCAGCTTCGCAAGTGTGTGCGCGATCCTGATTCTATTATCGAGCCTCATATTGTGCCTGATTTGGAGATCTCACCCAATCTGTCTATAGAGCAGCAACCTCTTCGTGTGCTTGATTCGGAGATCAGACGTCTTCGAAACAAAGAGGTTCCGCTTGTGAAGATTCAATGGTCGTCTAATCCTAAGGACTGCACTTGGGAGACCAGAGAATTTATCGAGCGTACTTATCCTGGTTTTCTTTCATCTTCCGGCACGGGTGAGCATCTATATTTTATCTTATGTATTCCTTTTGTGGATTAGATGTTATAGACGACTCCTATATTTAAGGAATTGCGAGGACGCAATTTCCTTAAAGGGGGGAGTCTGTAACAACCCTGAGATTGCAATTACCGAATGATGGAGTAAAATTATGATTTTTAAGTTAAAAAGGGGCTAAACAAATTTTTGAGAAGTTAAATTTACAATTTGTTTGCAAATTAAAATATTTTGGGTTGAAATGAGGAATTTTTAAATAAAAAGTGATTATAGGCTAATGGGCTAAATAAGACAATTATAAGGTTTTGATCAAAAATAGAATGCTTCTTAGGATTTTGGTTCACATGATAACATTAGAAAATAAAACTAAGTCCTAATGAGTTTCTAAAACCCCTTACCATTACCCATTAGCCTAACCCACTCCTTTATAATATCTCAAACCCATCCAAACCCTAACCCTCCTCTTTATAACTTCAAAACCTAGATCTAAACAAAATTAATGGCCTCCATTTAGAAGCTCCATCTCCTTCTCTTCATAAATTAGTTTAATCCTAGAAAAAAAAAGAAAGGTAATGCAATCTCTTATATTATCTAATCCTCCTTCTTAATCCATATTTATCTCAACCTTCATGTTGTAATTATTGTTTTATTTTTTTGATTTTGGGTCCTTGAAGTCTCTTGATCTTTGCTTGGAGGTTAAGGCTTTTGGCTTGCTTGATTGTGCACAAATACTATTTGTTCTTTTGCCTCATTAAGGTAATTACTATTGATTAGTAATTAATGCTAGTTGTAATATTGGTAATTACTATTGATTAGTAATTACTAATAATTAGTGATTATTGCTAGTAAATTTTTGATGAAAATTTAATGCCAAAACTTGAAAAAAACACTCCTAAACCACTAAAAACATCAAAATCAGCTGGCTGGAATTCAACCTGGCTGAAACAGAGTTCTGGGAGCCCAATATCAGATCTGGGTTGCACCCAGACTCCCATGCACAGCAGGCTAGCCCAGTTGGGCTAGCCAGAAGCAAGGCCAGCCCAGTTGGGCTGGCGCGCACGCAACCCAGCCCGCATGGGCTGAGGCTTGACACCCCAGCCCAGGCGGGCTGAAGATACCCCAGCCCCGCGTGGGCTGGGACATCAATCCCAGCCCAGGCGGGTTGGGACAATATTCCCAGCCCGCGTGGGCTGGGAATTCAATCCCAGCCCAGGCGGGCTGGGACATCAATCCCAGCCGCGTGGGCTGGGACATCAATCCCAGCCCAAGTGGGCTGGGACAATATTCCCAGCCCGCGTGGGCTGGGAATTCAATCCCAGCCCAGGCGGGCTGGGACATCAATCCCAGCCCGCGTGGGCTGGGACATCAATCCCAGCCCAAGTGGGCTGGGACAATATTCCCAGCCCGCGTGGGCTGGGAATTCAATCCCAGCCCAGGCGGGCTGGGACATTCTTCCCAGCTCGCGTGGGCTAGGACTTAAATCCCAGCCCAGGCAGGCTGGGCTGGACCAGGGCTGCACCATGCGGTGCAGCCCGAAAAAGAAAAAAAAAAAAGAAAAAAAAAAATATATTTTGTTCAATCCTGTTTCCAGATCTTTTACCTTCACTTCGCGATGCCATCGCGATCGCATCCGAAGTCGGAATTCGACGTTTTTGGTCTCGTTGGAAAGGTGGAGTTTCGAACTCCATCTCTGGAAAATTTGGGCAACATTTGACTTCGTTTGATACTTCGATTTTCGTGCCAAAGTTAGACTTCGGTCGCTGTTGGAAAATAGTATGAATCTTTCTCTGGGTTCAACTTTGAGACGTCGCAGCTACTTCGTCTCAACTTGGAATCCAGAAATTCTTTTTGCATCTTAAAGTAGGGATGTTGGACTACATGCCTATCAGTTTTCATGCCATTTGGACACAGTTTGCTGGTCCAAATAAATTGCCGAACTTGGGTTCGCAGCAGTTTTTGAATGGTTTCAAACACTTAGAAATTTTTTGATGATTTTCTGGTTTTCGTCGATTTCTTTGAGATTTGTCTCTGGATTTCGTGCACGGGCTTTATAAAGGGTTTTAAAAGGATTTTTCACTCCAAAATGGCTTTTGAAAATTATTATATAATATTATTTTTAATTATTAAATTAATTACTCTATAATAGGAGACTTTTCAAAAGACCGTTTTAAAGTGATTTCAAAATCAATTATAAATCCGCTTCGCACCATTATTTTCTATAATAAAAATCTCACACTCACTTTTTAGCACGTCAAGCGAAGTGGAAAGGTGCTTAAACGGTTAGGAAATCTCCGGCCTATGGAAACCGTGTGTATTTTCTTTCCGGTTAATCCCCGACCTATTCGATTGATCGTTTTGACCTTTGGGTCTAGTTTACCGATGATATGAGGTAGACTTTTTATTGTTTGGAGTGTGAGCTTGCTATTGGTTAGGAAACCGTTTAGTGCGAACGTGGGGTATGGGACTCATTGTTAACACTTTGCGGGTTCCTCTCCAAGAAGTTAGTGACACATTAGCCTCTGGGCGGCCAGTACTGGACCTCTAGGTCACCACGCCTCTAGGCAACCGTCTCTGGACACCTGCTCTATGGAGCAGTTTATTTTTCGGCGTGTGCCTCTGGGCCTTTATCCTTCTGGGAAGGATCTCGCCGTCTCGCGCGTTTCGCATCGGTGCGAGTGATCGATCACAACCCTACAGTACTTGGCAACAACGACTCTGGTCGGTGCACGTGCAACATTTGTATTATCTGATGATTTTTATATCCATTCGAGTACCGCCATTCGGCGTTGGTTCTATGGAACCATACGATGTAAGTGCGATTACCTTGTGGATTCACAGTGTCTCTGGACACTGCTTTTCAGTGTTTGATTTCATTGATTTTTCAGTATATCCCCATTGCTCTTTGGAGCATCGATCTTTGCTTGGGCATTGATTATAGACTCTGGTCACTCTTGGGATTATTGCCTATGGGCATCTTTTTATAGCTTTGGCTACGCCGATGATATGAGGCGATTTTATTTATTCTACACTTTGGTGTTGATTTATCTTTGGAGATTTTTATTGTTTATTGATGATTAGGGATCGTCATTATATTCATGTGGTTCATAATATACTTCTCTTTGGATAAGTACCGTTTTACTTATGTACCGCATTATTATATATCTCAGTTATTACTGATTGTTTAGCTAGCCTGACCCGAGTGTTTTCGCTCGGGTCAGACCGAGTTGTTTCAGGTTAGGTCTCTGGACTTAGCTTCTGTGCTTCCGCTTGGACATTATCTGCTATGCTGATAGATAGCGCTTTATTTGTCCACTATTCTGCTACTATATTATCATTCAGACTTTGATATGTACATATTTTTGACTCACATGTGTGAGCGGTGGCTTTGTACCCACTTATAGTATTTGGATCTGTATTGATGATGTATTGTTCTGGGATTTTATATCTGTTATGTGATTCTGTTCTGTGATGCTATTTCATTATGTTATTATGCTTTGTCCTGATAGATCTTTAGCCATTTGTAATTTCGTTATAAGTATTTACCGAATATGTCGAACCATCTGATTGAGAAAAATTTAAATAGATTCCACATTTCGACGTATTCGGTAGATAGTTATAGCTTGATTATAGATGGTCGCTTCCACTATACTCTATTCTCCGCTTTAACAGACAGTATTACTCCCGTAATACTCTTTGTTACAGTGGGTCTCAGAGTGGGGCGTTACATGAAGGAAGTTGGGGACTATTTAGAGAAAATTTTGCATGACACTATTCATCCATGAAAATTGCGAACTCCAAACAAAGCGTGCAGCTTGACATTCTGTATGATATACCCATATTTCAAACATAATGGAATATGTATTGGAAGCCAGTGCCATCATATACGGAAGATAGCTTTTCAAAATCGAATTATTTTAATTAAATTCCTTTAATTAATTCCTATGCGTTTCGAACTCGCACGATCAAATGATACGTCCAATCGCCATGAAATTTGATAGCTTACTATAATTCACTATTACTGATCCAATTAAACTGATTTCTCGAAATTCGAGACATTGCCAAAAAAGTATTTTTACATGTAAATTAAAATATAAAATTTCCAATTTCAGTTTATTCACTTCTATTCAAATTTAAAAGTTCACTAACTCCATTCTAATTTAAATAGAATTTAAATCAACTTTTGAAATCGTTTTCATTCATATTAAATCATAGATTCAATTATTTAAACAATTTCAACCATTAAATTTAACAATTTAATTATTAAATAAATCGCTATACTTGAAATATAAGAAATTTTACTTTTCAATATTTAAAATCATTAAATATTCCAAATTCAGACGACTAAAATTGTGGGTCGTTAGACCCCCTCCCCCTCCTTATGCAACTATTCAAGCCATGATCCTATGTACCATGTGTTGAAAGAGGCATTTTTATATAATAATATATATATATATATATTTATAAAAAGGTTTTCTTTTATCTTATATATGTGTATATACACTTAAATAAGGAAATATGCACATGCATATATACATGTATCCATCATGCTAAAATAGTTTGTAATGTGTATATATGTGTTTAAAATAGTGTTTTAACATTTTAGATAACTTTTAACCAATGAAAAATCAAGATTTCGGAAAATAACTTCCAGTCACATTTTCTATTTTAATAGTTTATTTGAAAATGATTTTATCATCATTATTTATTATTAAAAATAAGTTTATTTGTTAATAAGAATATATTTATTAATTATTTAAAAATATAGTTAAATATTCATTTAAATAGTGATTAAATTCTTGGTCGTTACAGAAGTTCTGCCATTTCTTCTTCTCCTATTTCTTTCTAAATTATAAAAATAAGATATTTATATCTATATTCATACAAATTGGAGAAGAATGGAAATTAAAATAAAAAGGAGAAGAGAAGAGAATCAACTATATGCATATTTGAGATATTTGTATCTTTTTTTCCTCTCAATCCAAAATCTCTTCTTGGATCTGTAATTAAAATATATGTACATAACCTTTTTATACATATTTCTTGGATTAAAAAGGATCAGGAGATGAATCAAAGGTTCTACTTTAGATCTAGAGATTTTGGTCGCTTTCAAAAGGTGAGTGAGAAATTTTATATATTGTTTATGATTCTAAATCTATTCCGTTGGCATACGTTTGATTTTTATGCCTAAACCAATTTTATAAAAATGGAGTATATATAAAAAGGTTACTAATTTGAAATTATTAATCGTACATAAATGTCTTAGGAAATTTTCGTTATGATTTTATAGACAAATTGATATTTATATGCATTAAAAGGGGAATTATGGGTAGATAAGTACTTAAGGTAAATCTTATTGCCTAAAATAAAAAGGGAATTAGTAAGCTAAGTCAAATGTCAACCTAAGATAGTATAAATAAAGACTTAGGATGGTTCATTGGACTTGGTAGGTTAGTGATGCGAGGTCAGCAGAGTCACTCGATGGAAGACTGCCTTTCACTTTGAGGCTACCAATAGTCGGGTGCACTTACTACTGATGCGAGATATCACTAATCCTAGGACTCATGACGATGTGAGAGATGGACTTGCTTTCTTAATTGGAAAGTATTAAATGGTCCAAATTTGGACTTAGGAGCAATGAGGGCTATCTCTAAAAATGTTTACTTTAGTGTTGAGGTATTAAGTGGCTATCTTAGGGCCCGCCTCTCTATCGAAAGAAGTAATCTAATGAGATTCCATATTTATAAGAGTGATACTGGATATCTCGGGAGAGGTTCACTTCAGGTTTGAGGTATTAAGTGGATGTAAGGTCCTCCTCTTTTCTGTAAAAGAAGTATTAAGTAGCCCAATGAGATTTCCAAGCAATGTCAACAAGATAGTACCAGTGAGGAGTCCGACTTGGAGTTAGGTATGAAATGGCAAAGGTATCTATAAATAGGTGTTAAATGGTCAAAGGCCCACCTAGTCCTTTTTAATGAGGTATTAAGTGGCTTGGGTACAGTCTCTCACATTGCTAAGACTTTAATTACGATAGATGCGCTAGTGGTATGGCTATTACAAATTATAAGGTCATATATAGTGGTCAAAGTCTCTTAAGTTAGGACCAATAGACCAATAATGTGACGACCCGGATTTTGACGTGTGATTTAACAGGTTTTATTATTGAATTATTGATTTTATTAGTCAAATAAATAAATTATATAGAAACTCCACTATTTGAATTCAAGATAAAATATCAAGGAATATATATATATATATATTTATACAAGCTTAGAGGTTTGATAATATACAAGTATATAAATGTATGCTTCTATGAAACAATATATAAAAGTATATAAATACAAGTACATAAATATGTATATATATGAGGATTAAACATACATAAGTATAAGTATATATATATATATGCTAGATAAAATAGTAAATAGGTAAATATACATGTAAAAGCTTTAAATGCATTAGCTAAAATGTATATAGTATTTGCAAATAGAGAAATGTAGAAACATATATGAAATGAAAATATATGGGAATATATATATGGTAACTTGGAATAAATGTACACATAACTATACATATATATATGTACAAAGAAAATGATATATACATATATAAATTCACATAAAAATGTTGTAAACACTTTGGGGAACATAGCATTAAAGTGCATATCCTCTCAAGCACACAATACATCAAATCCAAGCATACAAAACCTTAAATCAAAGTCACACAAAATCAAGTCAGGTCAAGCAAGTTTCTGACCAAATAAAATCAAATAAAATAAGAATAAAACAAAAGAAAAAAAAGGAGAACAGAAGCTTGTTGTGTACAACAAAGAGCAGCAGTATACTTTCTCTTATATATACCTTTGTACCTCTGCCTTTGTTTCATTTTCTTCCATTCGAGAACAAGCTAAGTAAAACAAAGAAAAATATATACTAAGTCCTGCCATTTCACAACTTAAAACAAATCAAACAACTCAAGCAACAGACAAGATCATCAAAAGCAAGCTAGCAGTTTCTAATGCATATTGTTCTCCGATTCAAAAAATTTTTGTGAGTAAACTCTTTCTTTCTCTAACGACCCAGAATTTTGAACAAATTAAATTGAGAATATTTAATTAATTTTAAATATTTGAACGGTAATTTAATTTGAATCCCCGATATAAATTCAATTTTGGTAATTTAATTACAGAATTTAATCTATTGATAGTCGAATAAAAATTTAAATCTTCAATTTAAAGCTAAAGAAAAATATTTCGAACGCTTGTAAAAATTATATTGATAACACTGAAGATAACAGCAGCTTCAGAATTGAAATTTAGACGGTTTCGTTCAGTTTTGAAAATAATCGTTCAAACCGATATTTAAAATAGTCAATCTTCAAACAGTCTCGGAATTCGACGAAACCAGTTCCATTGGGTCCGTAATATTGAATGATTGCCGGATTTCAAATTTCGTATCGATCGGAGGTTGTAGGTGTGCATACGATAAGGAAACGCGTTGGGTATTAAATTGAAATTTAATTTAAAAAGAAATAAATAAATAAAATATAACACCATACCTCTTGTACAAATATACACGTTTAAACCCATACCTCTCCACGTTTTTCCCCCTTACCTCAATTTAACCCGATCCCTTTCCCTCTCCTCCCATTCTTTTCAATAGATCACGAAATCAAACGAAAAGAAAAAAAATGGTGGCCTCGACTTCTATTCGAAATTTGAAAGCCGGGGTTTCGCGAGTCAATTCGCGAGCATCGCGGGCACGAGGCTAGGGCAGAGACGGCGGCGACTTCGACTTCGAATTGGGGTTGGGCGTAGCCGTGAGGTGAATAGGGTGCTCGCGTGGTCGATTTGAGTTCATCGCAATGTTGGAGGGGGCGTACGCGAGCAGTGTTCTGGGGTTGGGCGAAGCTACGGTGATGGTCGCGAGGTTCGTTCGCGACTGGGAGGCGAACTCGTGAAGGGTTCAGGCGCGAGTGGCAATGGCGAGCTCGAGTGATGAAAAGGCAGATGGTGATATTCGCGACTGGATTTTGGGGTTCAACATCTTCGAGCGACGACGAAGGCAGTGGCGATGGCGGCGGCGTGGTTCGTCGATGGCCATACGGGGCTGGTCTTGGGTCTGTGTGCTCGCGTTCGAGCTTCGGCAGCAGTGAACTGGTTTGCATTTTGCAGTAAGGTATTTGTAAATTGTTTCCATTTAATTTAGATTTGAAAATTTAAATTGTTTGATGAGCTTATTTAAATTCGTGTAGTTGTTAGAAAATAATTTATTAAATAGAAATTTATTTCTAAGATTCAATAGTTGATAATTAAGGGAATTTAGTTTTAATTTAAAATTTTAGTGAAACAAATTATTAACGAGAATTTGACTTTAAACTAAATAATTAATTTATTTAGATAAGTTGTTAGTTTGAAAATCAAAAAGGGTAATTAAACGAATTTATTTCAAAAAAAGAAATCAATTTAAAGTTTTATTTAGAATGAAATCGACGATGAATTGAAATTATCAACTAATCGAAAACTATTAAACGGAAATTAATTATGTGATTGATTAGAATATTAATAAAATTGTATAATTGTTTATACAAGGTCGGATACAACGAAGGAAAAATAAATCTGGATTTGGAATGGATTGCTAATAAAGGCTAAGGTGAGATTATTTTCTCACTCAAATAAATTTTGTTTGACAGTTATGGATATTTGGATATGATTGCTATGCTTATTGTGATATTAGATATAGTAGGATATATCTATTATATATAGCAATATATACATATTGGCATATGTATATATTGGATTGATTGATTTCCCGCCTCGTATAGCGGATGAGACCCTATTGCACCGTTAGTAAGCGAATTTTTATAAAACCCATATACCGCGATAATTCCGTACTGGAGCGGAATTGGTATTGTGCTAACATCTTTGGATGCAGGGAAACAGGTTGGAGGGATCAAACTGGACCCCTCACATTGATTGAATTTATTTCTACTGTGATGTGATAATCTGTGAATGATTATTGATGTTATTGAATTGATGTCTGGAAAATTGTTTTGAAAGCTAAAATTTAGTTGAATGGATGATTGATATCATTGGATTCCAAAAAAAAAACGAAATTGAATTTTTGAAATTCAAGTAGAAAATTTCTAAGTGAATCAATTTTTGAAATTGAAGAAATTTTGAAGAAAGGAATTTTAAAGTATAAAAAAGTTAATTTTTATATTCTTATCGAATTAATTCCAGAATCAAGTGAAAACGTTAAATAAATGAATTTCGTATAATAGTGATTTTAAATTGAAGAATTTAATTAAAATTTGGATTTCTAAATAGTTGGAAAAAGATAAAAGGGATTTATTTTCTTTAAGAGGAATTTGTTTAAAATGAAATAAGTTGGAAGTCCAATTATAAATTTAATTGGCAAATTGAAACAAGTTTTGAAAAAAATCAATATATTTGGTATTGAAGTAAAATTAGAAATCAATTTGGGATTTGATTTTGGGGTTAAAAGTGAATATTTGGGAATGTGGATTTAAAAATGGAAATGATATTAAAATGGGTTTATTTACAGTTTGTAAAGTTTAAAAGAACGATTTCTTTTAAAATAAATAAATTATAAGTATTTAACTTATAATATGGATTTTTGATGTATACGTTGAGTTATAAAATTGAATGGGTCATTAAAGGAAATTTATAAAATCGAAGTTGTTATAGAATAGAAAATAGAATTTATAAACGTTGTTTTATAAATTCGAAATCAATTGGATTTGGTAAATTAAATATAGAAGGACATTAAAGAAGATATATTCGCGATTTTAAATAGCGAATTTTTATTGAAATAAAATGTATAGAAAAGACTGAAATGTGGTTAGTGAAGTATATTCATGATTTTGGACAGTGAATATATTTTTAAGTAAAATGGATAGGGTTTTGGGAAAGCGATATTATGAAATGAAGTTAATTGTTTTAAAAGATGTTTTAAAACGTGTTAAATATCGAAATCATAGATTTCAACATTTATTGTTGAAATAGACGTTTTCGAAAAATAAGGAAATGGTGGACTATAACACTGTTGTTATAGTAAATGATTTCCGAAAGGAAATATTTTATATAGTATTGGGATTTATATATCTATCTTAATTCTGAATCCCTATACTAGTGATTTCGAGTCGTCGTAACGATGTTTTACGCAACATTCGTTTTGACTCAAATAAATGTGATTTAAGAATGATTTCCTTAAAGAATGAGATATATACTTAATTTTGATTTTAAGTATATCGAATATTTTCTAAGTGTTGAAAATAAATGATTTGTGAATTACTTATTTTTAAATAAGTATGGAAATGCTTTTCCAATGTGAAATGAACTGTTTGAGTTTTTATCTTTTAAAGATAAATTGAAAAGTGAATATTTGAAATTGTTTTCAAATGGTTAAGTGTGGAAATTTTATATCTAGTAAAAAATATTTTTGAAGGATAAATAATTTGGAAAATTATTTGGAATCTGATGATGTTGCGCATCTATGTGGTTGCTGCATTATTATCTATGTGGTTTGTTGGAAATCGGGGATCCTCGGGAAGATCGGTTACGATCGGGGGATGGCATACGCGTGTCAGTAGTTACCTACTTTTGCAGAGGTAACCCGGCCTTGTGTTGGCAGAGATCTAACCGTAATGTTAGGTTATTTCTCGGGTCGTCAATTCCAGGGACGTACCCATCGTGGAAAAGGAAGTTCCTTAGCCTGACCATTTGTTGGAAATCCAAACTCCAATACGAACTTTGTACGGTATTAGTTGTAGAACCTGCCATTTACGTACGGTGGTCACCACTGTTTAGATGGTAGCTATAGTAGGCATACGATACTGGTCGTATGTTGGCTAAGATTAATATTATACTTTCGAAATGTTTTCTACACTATGCACTAATAATAATATCAAAAAGGATTTGATTTTGCGTAGTAAGCATCTTTGACTATCATAAGAAGAAATCTCCTCCAATTCTGCGTTTGCATTGTGTGTGTGGTGGGAGGTCTTATGGTAGTTTCATTTTCCAAAAGCATTTCGAATTGACTTAAAAAAAATTATTTTGTTGTTACAAAGAATAACTGTTTTACGATCTCACACCAGTCACCAAGACTGACTCGGAGTTTATTGTTTCCCTTCTAAACTCTGGGTGCCCACCAATTTCCACACGGGCAGTCTAGAGTTAGATTATCAGGATATTCTGGATATTCTGGAGCTTTGGAGATAAGTTGGAGGACGAGACGTAGTATTTGTATCTGATAGTATTTATTCCGCTGTGTATTCTGTATGAGGACAAGTTATATAACTGTCCGTTGTTGTATATGACTCTGATTGATGTATGTATAAAACGATATAGTTCTTTGTTTAAAGATTATTCATTTACCTACTATATATTGTTCCGCTGCGATATGTGAGATTCTGATATTGTTTCTGCTTCTGATGTTGTTCTGTTTGTTTTTCTTTCTTCCTTCTTCTTCTCTTCTTCTTCTACTCTTTTTCTTCTTCTTAAACCATCATAGTTCGTATTCCCATTCATTTTGAGTTAATCAATGGAGATTAGTGGTTAATCAAGAGGGACGGATTTGCGGGCCATGACACTTTCACAACCTAATCTTCTTTATAATGGATATGTTTAAAGATTAAATGGAAGTATCAGTGTGAATATGTGTTGCATAGGAAGTAAATGTATATATCTGTTTGTACAGGGATGTATGAAAACTTGTAATCATTTGTTATCTCTGATCTTCTTGCTTCCATCATGTTCCAACCTTTAAAAATGCAAATCTCTTTATCTAGGTAGTTCGAGATCCTGACTTTTAAAGGATTTATGTTTGTATCAGAGTATATTTGTTTTAAAAAATAATTTCAGAAGATAATATCATGTAAAACACTGTAAAATAAGAATTTACAGTAGAAAATCAAACATTGTAAGAAAATCAAACGTGTTAATTCAAGTTTTCACCTACATAAGTGGGATCGTCTTTAGAAATGATGATTTTTAGTAGCATTTTTATAATTTTTAGTGGTGTGGTCAATGGTATGTTGGGAAATGAACGAAAAATGGTCATGGGATGTTTTCTGGCAAACGCGATGGTTTTGGCCTCGGGTTTGTGGTTAGAGGAGGCTGAGGGGTCGGTGGCCACGGGAAAAATGGAGCTACATTTTCTGAGCATCGGTGACGGTGGCGCGATGAGTTTAGGGTTTAGGGCTCATTTTGGTTGAGGCTGGTTTCCTGGCAAGTGCAACGTCGTGGTGGCGTTGGTGTGATTCGGTGGAGGGGGAAAAGGAAGGTGGAAGTGAAGCGAGGCTTCAGACGTGAGGCCGTGGGTTCTGGTGGCTGGTGGCAGTGGTACGAGGTGGAAGTAGGATGGGAATTCTTTTCTGGTAATGGAAAAACGTTCGAATTAGGATTCGAGCGTTTTCGTGGGAAATTGTATAGCCGGGGTGGTCGTCAGGGTCGTTAGCAACTTGGAGGTGGGTCGGCGATGGTAGGCATGCCTCCGGTGGCGTGTGCACGTGCACCGACTACATGAGAATGAGTGTATCAGGTGGGAAAGATTTTTAGCAGTAGATTGGTAAAGAGAAGAAAATGGAAGAGAGGGAAAGGATTTTCTTTTGGGTTCGGGCTTTGGGCCTTGAAAAAAAAAATATATAACGAAAACAAAAGTAAAAGCTAAATATTTCTAAAAAAATTTTAAAACCAAATTGCCCTGATTTTTCTAAATATAGGAACCCAAGTTTATTTGCACTCTAACCACATGCTAATAAAATTGTTTAATAATAAACTTGAAAATAGCTGTCAAAATAGTTTATGATTAATATAATTAAACTAATTTAAACTTTAAAATTTTACCCAAAACTTAGGTTAATAAATGATGCAAATAAAATGATTTAAGCTTAAATTAGTTAAGCTTAAGATAACTATATATATGTTAACTATTTATTAATTACTAAAGTTTATTAATGTAAAATAAAGTGTTGTAATTAGTTAATGGTTAAGGCAAAATAAAATGTTTTAAACTTTTAATTAATTAAAAGTCTTAAGTTAATTATACATGTTAATTATTAATTAATTCTAAATATTTAATTAAAATAAAATAAAATGGTTTGTAATTAGTTTAATAATAATTAAACAGGATTTGGAAATAATTAATTTTGTTAAATTAAATAGATGATTTGTGTGTGACTAGTTAGTCTAGTCCATGAATGGTTTAAGTGGTTAAGTACTTTGGATTGCTTGATTTACCTAGTATGTTATTTCCAGTTATTCCATGATGTGAAATACCCTGAATTGAATAGTTAATATAAAGAGTGAGACGTTTTATTAAATAGATATTTGTGATGAAATTTCTATGTAAGTGTGACATGCTGAAATTGAATTATTTTATTGAAAATAACTTGGCCTTGAAGATGGCGTTTGGATTCGATGAGACCAGGACCGGATATTGGCGTTATCCGGAACCACTTCAATTTCAGAACTACTACAAATCTTTATGGTTTGATTATAGGATCAGATATGCTGAAACTGAATAAATTAAGTAAAATCCGACTATTGCGAATAAGTAACTGCACTTAGATATTAAGTTAATATCAATGGATTTAGTAACAAGTGCTTGGTTATAACAAGATAAAAACTCGTAGATGTACACGAGTTACCTTGGTTTTTAAAGAAGTTTTATAACTTAAGTAATTCATATTTAGATGGGTTTACTCACGCTGGTTTCCAGCCTGACTCGGGTGTTACTTTATTGTAATGCTCGGGTGAGACCGAGTATTACAGAATTTCAGGTTAGGAAGCACTGGAGCCCAGGAGACGAGCTGGATGGCAGAGACGTATTGGTTAGATTCCGCTATGTATTATAGACTATATTGTTAGTATATTGGGACAAGTTATTATAACTATCCAGATTTGTTGTACTCTGATATCATGTATGTTTATTGATAGTTACAGCTTTTCCCTGCATAAAATGCTGTTGTTGTATATTATATTTTGTTCCGCTGCGATTGTGAGATTCTATGCTGTTGTTTCTATTCTTATTCTACCTCCTTTTTCTTTTTAACCCTAACAGTCTGGGATTTTCGACACTCGATACAGTGAACGTATTAGTGTCAATTTTCGGGGTCGAAAATCTTTCGGGCCATTACAGTGGTTTCAGAGCTGAAAGGTTAAGCGAGAACCTTGTCTTTGGTGGGGATCACTCATTAGAGATATGGTCAGTAGTACCCTACAATGAGTTGAGAGTATTATATGAGGGCGTACTTGTTATTTTCTTATAAAATGATTTTAAAAATGATTTTTATACAAGCTTATATTTTGATATATAAAGAAATAATTTTTCTAAATTATTGTAGTATATTAAGGAAATTGGTTGTTGTTATTAGAATTAAATAAGATTATAAGATTTAAGTGGTAATATATATAGCCAAATAGAAATTTAGGTAAGGATTAACTATACAAGAAGTTAAGATGAAAATAGAATGAAACCGAAAATTGAAAATTCCAGAAGTATTTTTCAAATTGTTTTGAAATGAATAAATTTACCCTGATTTCATTTATCAGGAAGTTATTATGGAATATATGGCGTGTTTGGCCCCTGAATATGATGATATTGACTTTTATCGGAAAATTGGTTATTGTAAAGGATGTTTATTACAGAATAAACAATGATAAAGCATTATGAAATGTTTAAGGAAGTGAAGGTATCTAAGTTGAATTTATAAATGTGACTTATAAATTGAAATGGATTTAAATTGTGAAGTTTTAAATCTAAGCCAGAGAAATTGGAAATTGTTTCAAAGTGTTTGAGGAAACAATAAGTAATATTATTTGTAATATTTTTGAATATAGAAATCCTTGTTTTAAGACAAGAGTTGTGGGAAGATGAGTTTGTTTTAGATTTAAAAACCCAGAATGGTTTAAAAATATAAAGTGTGGTTTGATATGTGAAAGGGTAGATGTATATATGATTTCAAAGTTGATTTGAAATAAAAAGTTTTGAATTGTGGAATTCCCCTGAGAATATGAAGTATAACCCTAAGAAAAATAAGTTTTTGAACGTATCAGTGGGAAGGGATATTGATAAAAATTAAATTTGGGGTGAAAAATTTAAATTGAGTAAGGTTAAATGGATTGAATGAATGGGAAATTTAACTAAGGGGAAGTTAAATAAGTTTTGAACGTACAACCTGAAGTGGGAAGATTTCAATGTGAAATGGAAAATTTTACTTAGGGAAGTTAAATGGATAAAATTGAAAAGGGAAATATGGATGAAATAAAAGGCTATGTAAGGATAATTTCAAACAGCTTTGAAATATAAACAGGTTTTGAATTCTGGAAATAGGTAATGAATGCTATTGATTGGTGTTTTAGATAACTTGGATGTTTATTTACTTTGACATATCCTGCTATCATCCTATTTGTTATTAACAGTATATATAAAACTGTGAAGTGGATTATCTCGAATAAATTAAAAGGTGGATTGAAATGATGTACATCCATTGCTGGAATGAAATGGATATAAAAAATTTATTTTGAAACTATTTAAAAGATTTTGATTCTTGGAAATAAAGTTGAATTTATGGAAAGGGAATCATTTTGAACATAAGTTAAAATGTTGAAAATGAATTTACCAACCGGAATTGTATAAAAAAATGGGGCTTCAAGTTGAAGTTAAAATTGGGTAATAAATTGGATTCCGAAGATTAAATTGTTTAAAAAGATTTGAACTCTCACTCGAACTTTGAAATAAGTTTAAGTAACAGCAATTTAAAATGAATATTTGAATTGGACTCAGAATTGAATTATTTAAGACTTGGGTTGTTAAATAAATTATTAAGGGTTAATTCGATTTAAGTAATTAAATCGATATTTGAAAACCGAACCCGAATTTATATAAATCGAGATATATTAAAATTTGAGAATGAAATTGGAATTAATTCAAAGGTCAAATTAAATTGAATTAATTGGAATTGTAATTGAAGTTGGAATTAATTCAAAATTGAAATTGAATTGAAATTGTAATCGAAGATTGAATTAATTTGAAATCAAATGGGAATTGATTTAAATTAAAATGAGAATCGAAGTTAATTCCTGTGTAGTTAATGCCCCGCAATTACCCCGTTATAAACCCGCTATATCTCATAGCGGATTTCTACCGCTACGATATTTCCATATAGCCCCAAAATATAGCCTTTCCGCTTTAAGCCCCGTTATTTCCGCTATATCCCATTATTCCCGCTATATTCCGCTATTTCCGCTATATCTTCTTTAATAAAATGAACTGAAAAATTGCATTTATACATTATAAAAATTATGAAACTGATTTATTTGATTTAATTTTTAATATATTTTCAGAATGAAAATACTCTAATATTCTACTAAAGTCAATTATGTTATATAACAGTTTTACGTTTATTTAAAGTATATTCGCACATGTTTTTATT
Source organism: Allium fistulosum (assembly GCA_030737815.1). Taxonomy (NCBI): domain Eukaryota; kingdom Viridiplantae; phylum Streptophyta; class Magnoliopsida; order Asparagales; family Amaryllidaceae; genus Allium; species Allium fistulosum. Next base: position 73,376,853 of record CM060908.1, on the reverse strand, counting down.
TAAAAATATTTATGTATTAATTATAATTCATTTGAATGATATTTTTTTCATTTAATTACCATTTATATATCTGTAAAAACATTAAGTACGAGTTTTATATGCTATTTTAGAGTCATCCGCTATATCCCGCTATATACTCGCTGTATCCCCGCTATGACTTTTTGCACCTCCACCGCTTTGAATCTGCCGAGCTCTTTAACTGCACAGGTTAATTCGAATTGGAATCTGGATTGAATCAATTTAAATGGAAGTGGAAATTGAAAATTGATTTGAATAGGAAAGTGGAAACTGGATCAGTTGACCTTGAAACTATTTTCAAATAAATTACTTCAATATAAACTATTTAAAATCTATTTTCTTAATTATTCAAATTATTTTGGATTTTTCCAAGCTATTACTATACAAACCCTTCTTTGTAATACCCAAACTATCTTATACTTACTATTTAACTATTTTACAACTATTCAACTATTATATAACTATTTAACTATTTTAAAATATTCAAACTATTTCTAAAATTCAAACTGGTCAGAATGAAAATTGGTTATATTTAAATCATGGATTTAAAATGCGAATTGGGATAAAATGAAGTTATAACCCAAATGAAAATTGAAGCAGTTTTGTAGTGAAAGAAAATCGGATATTGAAGCAAAGATGATTCGAAGTGGAAGAGTATATTTTGAGAAATATATGGTGATAAAAATAAAGTGTAAATAGTCACTATAACTGGGAACTTACTTTGCAAGAAATACGTAAAGTGACAAATGACTTTGAAAAGGAAATCAAACTTGAAAATTTGATTTGGCATTAATGCGGTTATATATACATATTGGTTCTATATTAAAAACTTCCCTTATTGAAAGTATAACCGGAGGAAATAATCCTTAAAGGATATTTGAAATATAAAGTGGAATTTTTATAAAAATGAAATGATCTGGAAATTATTCAAGTTGAAGAATAATCTTATATATATAAATGATTTTATATGGGTATGAGAGTGGAACTTAAAGGGTATGGGACTCATTGATTTTGAAAAGCTTTTGATTTGGAAAACAGCAAATTTTAGGATTTTGGAAAACCAAAGTGAGAATTATCGATTTTGGAAGATATCGATTTTGTGTAAATGGGATTTATATGTGATATATATATAAAGTGTATGATTTGAAAGATACTATAAGTGTATAGTATGAAATGTTTTGAGGATGCTATGGGGAAAAAGGCGCTCCCATTTAGAGTTTAAACTTATAGTAGGAGATCCACTGGATGGTTCTGCCTTGAGCCCTAAGGGGGGTTCTAAATTTGGATCCCAGAGGACGTCCGGACAAAACTTTAGTTCCTGAGGATTGTGATTTGGGTAGCGTAATTCGTGGGACGCTGATGCCTACAGTTACATTGGGATTTCTATGATAGCAACGTAACCTTTGTTGTAACTGCGATCTATCGCCGTTCCATAGCGTAAGTCGAGTGGCAGTGATTGCCTACAATCTATGGTTGATTTCGTTGGGATAGCGACGTAACATCGGCAGATTGCGATCTTTGTTGTTTGGTTCCATAGCGAAATTCGTGTGGCAGTGAGTGCCTACAGTATACACTAGTTCCACTGGAATAGTGACATCACTTTGTGTAGCCTGCTGTAACGACCCGGAAATTTCGAACCCGAAATTTCCAGATAGTTAGAAGAAACAGAAAAGAGATAGAAGAAAGAACAGAGCAAGACACAGATTCTCACATTCGCAGCGAATAAAATATAATATCAAATAATATTCTTTACACAAAGAAAATTGTATCAGTCAATTACAATTTAATACATCAGAGTTATAACCATTTATACATGAGCTGGACAGTTATACAACCTGTTCCAGACTACAATCTATACAGACTACACAGTCTCATATACACAGCGGAATACACTCCATACGTTCCTGCCATCCAGCTCGCCTCCTGAGCTCCAGAACGTCCTTACCTGAAATCTGTAATACTCGGTCTGACCCGAACTATTTTCAAGTATTTTCACTAGGTGTTGAAAACGGGTTTACCAAGTACTGATAGATTTTCAGTCTTACGCCTGATCAACGTATGACCGAATTTCTATGGGAACAAGGATAGACTGGTTGAGACATCGAGTTATAAAAAGTATTTTTATAAAAACTATTTTGATAATATTATGTAGCTTTTTTTTAAAAATATTTTGAAAATTTTAAATAAAAAGAGTTAAGAGTTAAGATATCTAAGGAATTTTGAGGGGTCTCGAGTATTTTTAGTGGTTGCCAGGTTTTTGAAAAAAAAAAACCTGTCTGTTTAAATTTAACTAAACTTAAATTTGTAAGAAAGATTAAAAACTGGAAGTTAAGTCAAAGTTTTAATACTTGGAGTAAGGTTTAGTTTTGAATTTTAGATGGAGAAATAAAATAAGTTTTATAAATTTAAATATGAATTTGTTTAGCACCCTTTTAAACTTCTTTATGAATGAGTATTTCTTTAACTTGTAAATTAAAAGAGATTTAGAAATGTTATTTTAAACGTTGTTAAAGATAATTTGTTTTCAATTTAAATCTTTAAATTTAAAATGAAATTTTGAAGGTAAAATTAAAGTAAATTGATTTAAAATACTTTGTAAATGAATAACTTGATTATTAATAAAACAAAGTTTTATCTTAAAGTAAATTAGAGATTTGTGTTCATTAAATTTATAAGGAAATTTAATGGATAATTAATTTATTTGATTAATTAATCATTTGGATTAATTAATAGATAATTAAAGGTTTAAACTAATTAATTAACGATTAAGATTAATTAATTAGAATAATTAATTTGTAATTAAGGATTATAAATTAGAATATTAATTAATGATTAAGAATTAATAAAGTAATTAAATATTAATTAAGTTATGGTTAACACTTAATTAATTAAATAAATTAGATTAATTAATTGGTTATTAAGATTTATTAATTTGAAATTAATAATAATTAATCTAAGTTAATTACTTAAGAAAAGTAATTAAATAATTGTTAATGAAGGTCATTAACTATGGATTATTAAATAATTAATTAATGGGATTAATTTTGATTATTAATTAGATTAATTAATTAAGGATAATCATTATGGAATTGTTTAAAGTGTAATTACTTAATGAAAGAAATTAAGAAATAAATTACTCATTTGTAATTAATTAAGTTAATTTGATTAGTTAAGTTAATTAATTAAGTTTAATTAATTTAGAATAATCAAATGGATTGATTTGATAAATAATTACTTAATGTAATTATTAAGGTATGATTATTTAGGGAAGTAAATAATAAATAATTGCTGGAAGTAATTAATTGAATGGTGATGTATTTATGGAAGTAATTTAAGATTTATTACTTGTGAATTAATCAAGGGATTAAGAAATTAATTAAGGAGTAATTAATTTAGTTAAATAAAGTAATTAAGGGTAATTAATTACTGATTGAAGATTAATCAAGGTGATTAATAAATATTGTTTAATTAAAGATTAATTACTTAATGTAATTAATTTAATTTAAGTAATTAATAATTAAGTTGTAATTAAGGATCATTAATTAATATAATTAATGATGTAATTAAGATTGATTAATTAAGTAATAATTAATAAATAAAGTAATTAATTAATGTAATTAATTAAGAATTAATGTAATTAATTATAGTTGATTAAGTTAATTAATTTTAGTTAATTAATTAATGATGTAATTAAAGGTTAATTACTATAAGTGATTAAGGATAATAAATTTGAGTAATTAATTAAAGATAAATTACTTGGATGTAATTAAAAGATAATTAATCAAAGATGATTAATTGAAATGAATTATTAGAGGATAATTAATTAATTGATTGTAATTAATTAATGGTTAAGTAAGAAGGATTTATAAAATGAAGTAATTAATTTAATTCAATTTAAATTAATTAGAGATGATATAAATCATTACTTATGAATGGGTGATAGTATTGAATACTTGGCATTGATTGATATCTCTGATGAGATATATGCTGTATGATATGGATGTTAGTTGAATTGTATGGATTATCTGATAATGTTGATTATCTGTTGTGAATTATCTTTCTTTGTGTATAAAGATAATTGAATTGAATTGTTTTAACCTTTAAAACAACTTGGCCTTAAAAGATACGCTTTGGATTTCGATGAGACCGGGATCGGGTTTGCTACATTACAGCGTGATAGGGGGTTCTCGCTTTGCGTTAGGTGGCGAACGGGAGACTCTTACCCCTACATGTCCCCGGGGGTAGTATAAGGCCTTTTGGGGTTGGTTGCGACTCGAGAGGGTGGCCGTAAAAGCAAACCCGAGGTATCACTGTGAGCCACAGCGGGGCTGGGATGGTTGAAAAGCCTACCGGTCGTGAACCGTTGCTGAAGGTTGAAAAGCCTAGGACGTTACACCTGCGATCTATGTGGTAAAGTTTCGTTGGCAGTGTAATTCGAGGGGTGCTGATGCCTACAGTTACACAAGTTTTTGCTGTGATAGCAACGCAACCCTGGATGTAGCTGCGATCTGTGCAGTTTCCATGGCGAAAGTCGAGAGATGCGGATGCCTATAGTTTTCTTATAGTTTTCGCTGGGATGGCGACGTAATCATCATGCTAACTGCGGGGGTGATGATTTCCATAGCATTCTTACAAAAAGTTTTTCAAGTATTTTCACTGGATGTTGAAAACGGGTTCACTAAGTACTTATAGATTTTCAGTCCTACGCCTGATCAACGTATGACTGAATTTCTGTGAGAACAAGGATAGACTTGTTTAGACATCAAGTTATAAAAAGTATTTTATATAAAATAATTTGGTTATATTAGGTAGTTTTTAAAGTGTTTTAAAATTTGTATAATAAAAGAGTAAGGAGTTAAAATATTTGAAGAATGATTTAATAATAAACATTAAATTAAATTTCTTGCTTCGTTCCTTTTCGAGGATGAAAAGTTCTAAGGGGGAGGAATGTGACGACCCAGATTTTGACGTGTGATTTAATGGGTTTTATTATTGATTTTATTATTCAAATAAATATATTATATAGAAACTCCACTATTTGAATTTAAGATAAAATATTCAGGAATATATATATAGATTTATACAAGCTTAGGGGTTTGATAATATACAAGTATATAAATGTATGCTTCTATGAAATAATATATAAAAGTATATAAATACATGTACATAAATATGTATATATATATGAGGATTAAACATACATAAGTATAAGTGTGTGTGTGTGTGTATACGCTAGATAAAATAGTAAATAGGTAAATATACATGTAAAAGCTTTATATGCATGAGCTAAAATGTATATAGTATTTGTAAATAGAGAAATGTAGAAACATATATGAAATGAAAATATGTGGGAATATATATATGGTAACTTGGAATAAATGTACACATAAGTATACATATATATGTACAAACAAAAGGATATATATACATATATAAATTCACATAAAAATGTAGTGAACACTTTGGGGAACATAGCATTAAAGTGCATATCCTCTCAAGCACACAATATATCAAATCCAAGCGTACAAAACCTTAAATCAAAGTCACACAAAATCAAGTCAGGTCAAGCAAGTTTCTGACCAAAGAAAATTAAATGAAAGAAGAATAAAACAAAAGAAAAAAAAGGAGATCGGAAGCTTGCTATGTACAACAAAGGGCAGCAGTATACTTTCTTTTATATATACCTCTGTACCTCTACCTTTGTTTCATTTTCTTCCATTCGAGAACAAGCTAAGTAAATCAAAGAAAAATATATACTAAGTCCTGCCATTTCACAACTTAAAACAAATCAAACAACTCAAGCAACAGATAAGATCATCAAAAGCAAGCTAGCAGTTTCAAAAGCATATTGTTCACTGATTCAAAAGATTTCTGTAAGTAAACTCTTTCTTTCACAACCTAATCTTCTTTATAATGGTTATGTTTAAAGATTAAATGGAAGAATTAGTGTGAATATGTGTTGCATAGGAAGTAAATGTATATATCTGTTTGTACAAGGATGTATGAAAACCTGTAATCATTTGTTATCTCTGTTCTTCTTGCTTCCATCATGTTCCAACCTTTAAAAATGCAAATCTCTTTATCTAGGTAGTTCGAGATCCTGATGTTTAAAGGATTTATGTTTGTATCAGAGTATATTTGTTTTTAGAAATAATTTCAGAAGATAATATCATGTAAAACACTATAAAATAGGAATTTACAGTAGAAAATCAAACATTGCAGGAAAATCAAACGTGTTAATTTAAGTTTTCACCTACATAAGTGGGATCATCTTTAGAAATGATGATTTTTAGTAGTATTTTTATAATTTTTAGTGGTGTGGTCATTAGTATGTTGGGAGATGAACGGAAAATGGTCATGGGGTGCTTTCTGGCGAACGCGATAGTTTTGGGCTTCGAGTTTGTGGTCAGAGGAGGCTGAGGGGTCGGCGGCCACGGGAAAAATGGAGCTACATTTTTCTGAGCATCGGTGACGGCAGCGCGATGAGTTTTAGGGTTTAGGACTCGTTCTAGTTGAGGCTGGTTTCCTGGCAAGTGCAGCGTCGTGGTGGCGTCGGAGTGATTCGGTGGAGGGGGAAAAGGAAGGTGGAATTGAGGCGAAGCTTCAGACGCGAGGCCGTGGGTTCTGGTGGCCGGTGGCAGTGGTACGAGGTGGAAGTAGGGTGGGAATTCTTTTCTGGTAATGGAAAAATGTTCGAATTTGGATTCGATCGTTTTCATGGGAAATTGGATAGCCGTGGTGGTCGTCAGGGTCGTTAGCAACTTGGAGGTGGGTCGGCGTACCTCCGGTGGCGTGTGCACGTGCACCGACTACGTGAGAATGAGTGTATCAGGTGGGAAAGATTTTTAGCAGTAGATTGGTAAAGAGAAGAAAAGGGAAGAGAGGGAAAAGATTTTCTTTTGGGTTCGGGTTTAGGCTTTGGACCTTGAAAAAAAAATATCGAAAACAAAATTAAAGCTAAATATTTCTAAAAAAAATTTAAAAACCTAGTTGCCCTGATTTTTCTAAATATAGGAACCCGAGTTGATTTGCACTCAAACCACTTGCTAATAAAAAAATTTAATAATAAACTTGAAAATAGTTGTCAAATTAGTTTATGGTTAATATAATTAAAGTAATTTAAACTTTAAAATTTACCCAAAACTTAGGTTAATAAATGATGCAAATAAAATGATTTAAGCTTAAATTAGTTAAGCTTAAGATAACTATATATATGTTAACTATTTATTAATTACTAAAGTTTATTGATGTAAAATAAATAGTTGTAATTAGTTAATGGTTAAGGCAAAATAAAATGTTTTAAACTTTTAATTAATTATACATGTTAATTATTAATTAATTCCAAATATTTAATTAAAATAAAATAAAATGGTTTGTAATTAGTTTAATAATAATTAAGCAGGATTTGGAAATAATTAATTTTGTTAAATTAAATAGATGATTTGTGTGTGACTAGTTAGTCTAGTCCATGAATGGTTTAAGTGGTTAATTACTTTGGATTGCTTGATTTACCTAGTATGTTATTTCCAGTTATTCCATGATGTGAAATACCCTGAATTGAATAGTTAATATAAAGAGTGAGACGTTTTATTAAATATATATTTGTGATGAAATTTCTATGTAAGTGTGACATGCTAAAATTGAATTATTTTATTAAAAAAAACTTGGCCTTGAAGATGGCATTTGGATTCGAAGAGACCAGGACCGGATATCGACGTTATCCGAAACCACTTCGATTTAAGAACTACTACAAATCTTTATGGTTTGATTATAGGATCAGATAGGCTGGAACTGAATAAATTAAGTAAAATCCGACTATTGCGAATAAGTAACCGCACTTAGATATTATTTTAATATCAATGGATTTAGTAACAAGTGGATGGTTATAACAAGATAAAAACTCGTAGATGTATACGAGTTACCTTGGGTTTCAAAGAAGTTTTATAACTTAAGTAATTCATATTTGGATGGGTTTACTCATGCTGGTTTCCAGCCTGACTCGGGTGTTACTTTATTGTAATGCTCGGGTCAAACAGAGTATTACATAATTTCAGGTTAGGACGCACTGGAGCCCAGGAGACGAGCTGGATGGCAGAGACGTATTGGTTAGATTCCGCTATGTATTATAGACTATATTGTCAGTATATTGGGACAAGTTATTATAACTGTCCAGATTTGTTGTACTCTGATATCATGTATGTATATTGATAGTTACAGCTTTTCCTTGTATAAAATGTTGTTATTGTATATTATATTTTGTTCCGCTGCGATTGTGAGATTCTGTGCTATTGTTTCTATTCTTATTCTACCTCCTTTTCTTTTTAACCCTAACAGTCTGGGATTTCCGGCACTCGATACAGTGAACATATTAGTGTCGATTTTCGGGGCTGAAAATCTTTCGGGCTGTTACAAATAATGACGATGCTAGAAGTCCATTTTGGAGATAGGTCTTAAATAATGGAGTCTACATAAATTGTGGTCTTAAATGGTAAAGTCTTCCTATTTATCTTTTAAAATTATTATGTGGCGACAGTAGAAGCCCACTTCATATTTAGAGGTATCGAGTGGCTAATCGGTATGAAAGTATTGGGTGGTTGATAAGGCTTCGTCGGTATTTTATACCTTGGGAATGGTTAGGTAAGTAATCGTGTGTGCAATGCAAGGTTAGATTAGACTTGCTAACCTTAATAGATATAACAATTAAGTGGAATCCAATCGGTATAAATTTACGTTGTGGAGAGTTTATAGATTTTCTAGTCACTAGAACGTTATTCTAACTCTCTCCTCATTAAAACCCACATGATAGAATTAGAATAACAGGTCACTAGAGCTGGATGTGTTTAGTTGTTGGAGAAGTCTTCTTTTCTCTCATGCTCAATGCTGATGTGACAACCTACTAGCCAAGGAATGCCATTAATTCCATAGTAGTAGTCATAATCAATATTCTTATCTTATTATTGTTTCTGTTGTGAGTTTAAATTTCTATCAATCTTTGATAATGCTCATGCTTATTTGCAGGTACCAAATCCAACGATCTGTGCTTTGATGTACTTGGGTTTCGATCTATGTCAAAATTTAGACCCATTAAGATATGGGTTATTACAACTTCCGCTACAGACTGACCTAGTTCCAACAATGGTATTGAAGCCCAATAGCCTATGCAGACTAGATTAGTCATGTCAGGGTTAACTAATTAAGCTCACAACCTCAATAGTATGGTATCTAGAAAGGTGATATTGAAGGATCGGGTTTGAGTAATCAAGTACTCTACCCTACCTAGCTACCATCTTGGTCCGAACAAATATATGAGGCCAAAGATTGCCCCTAGTAGAAAAGGCCTAATTTTTAAAATTGTTTGAAAGTTAAAAATAAGATTTTAAATTTAAAATACGATATAGATATATTATTAAAGTTATAATACAATAAAAAAATTTCAAAATGTTTGAAAAATAATATAAATTAATTTTGATATTCTAATTTATTAATTGATTAATAAAATAAAATAATTAATTTAATTAGTTAATTAATGAAAAAATATATATGTATTATATATTTTTGACATATATTATGATATATTAAAATGTTTAAGGTATTATAATTATACATGTATGTATATAATATGTTTTTCAAAATTAATATAATTTAATTAAAATTGTTTAATTAAATAGATTAATCAAAGGTTAACTAAATAAATAAATTAATTAAAGGTTAATTAATGAAATAAATTAATTAAAAGGTTAATTAATTAAATAATATACACATATATATGATATATGTGTTATACTATAAAGGTTATAGTATATAATAAATATTTAATATAAATGTTATATTAAAATAATTTAAAATTAATTAAAATGTTAATTAATTGAATAAGAGTTAATATAATATTATACATAAGAAATATAAAAGTTATACAATAATAAAACATATATAATATTAATGAATAAATCAAAGGTGAAACATTAATAAACCCTAAATAAATTAAGGAATAAATAAATATGTAAATGTACGTATACCATGATTTTTGATGTGTCCGACACTTGAATCGCGAGGGTATTTCATAAGAAATACTTTACTACATAAGTCTATATCACTTGATATAATATATTGAAGATTATGAATCTTCAATATAACGTTGTCCTCTATCATATATATTAATAAATTACTTGCATACTCCTTAGTTGTTGAGCAAACTCAAGCTTGGGATATTATGTGTAGTATTATTAATATATTGAATAGATGAGGTAAGATAACTATATGTATTTGTTGTGAAAACTCAAGGTACATATACTATACTTAGGCCGTCATGATATAGTAGGTACGAATGAATAATTTCGTTTATGTTTGTTGAGCAAACTCAAGGTCAAAGTGAAATTAGGACAAGGTATCAAGGATTAGGATTTGTATATGACACAACCAATAAGGAGTTATCCATAGCATGTGGAGCTATGATATGTTGAGCAAACTCAAGGTCAGAATTTCAAGATGGACGAGTCTTAACACCACTAGTGAAGTCGAACAACTTCTATGTTTCACTTAGAGCTTGGTGAAACATAAACGATTAGTGGGAGCGTTATTAGAAAAATGAAACGATACATTTAACCTTTCAAATATTGTAAGAACATATGCTATATAATGTTTTAATAATCTACATTAATAAATTTGCGCATTAATACGATTGATAAATCATTTATCAATTAAGAGTTACAAATGAACTGAATTAAATATTGACAAATAGAAATATAACATATGTTTACGCCAAAATTGGTCATAAACACCCAATTGCCGATAAAAGCACCCGTTCACAATCACAAATCACAGATAACAAGTATGCAGAGAATATAAATACGGAGAACACTCAAAAAATTAAAAGGAAAGCAATAGGAACACACGATTTATAGTGGTTCACCATTGTAGCCTACGTCCACTTTGAAGGATTTGCTGTTTTATTGATAATAACTCGCTGATTACAAGTATGTAATTGATAATCTTTGAGTTACAATCGAGTTTGGCAGAGTAACGGCGTAGAAGAACCAAGAAGAGATCCATTTTCTAAAGACCGTGGGCTGCTATTTATAGGCGTAGGTAGAGAATATATGTCTCAAACTTCGGAAGACTCCTTCCCTCACGTGGGTGAGCCCACGTGATCGATCCCTGATCGTTTGGACTTAATCCATGATCGATACGAATGAAATTCGTATCAATCAAAATTTAGCCCAATCGAGTTGAGATCGATCATGAACATTCCTAAGGTTGTACGCAAGCTCTTGTGAAAATTTGGTAGCATTTGGACTTGTAGATTTTTAGATATGATCGATGCAAGTTTGTGTGTGTAGCATGTTGCCAAATTCGTAACGCTTCCATTCGAATCTTTTTACTTCGTATTGATGAAATGCACGTGCTAACCAGATGACGTGGCGCTATCTTCTAGGATCAATCCACTTTTCATGCCGAGCGACCGAGTCTTTCCCTTGGACGTGCCTCGTTCGTATCCACCAGTTTAGCCATCCACCCATTACACCCCATTTCGTATCGATCCATGCGTATTCTTTTTGCGTCGTTGGTTTCAATTTTATTTCGTATCGACATTTGAGACTACTTCGTATCGATAATTTCTTTTGTATCGATATGAACATAGGCTCTTCGTGTCGATTTCAAATTCATATCGATGTTCTTAAGTGTTGTTTCGTATCGATCATTTCCATTCCTCCTTCGTATCGATAGCTGTCACCCCAACTCGTATCGATGCTTTCTAGGCAGTGTTTCGTATCAATTGTTTGTAGTCGATACGAATTGGGTAAGCGATACGAAGGATTCTCATGCAATGGATACGAAACAAGGTTTCTTCATGGATACGAACTGGCTGCACTTTACTTGAAACTTAGTGGATAAGAACGAGATTGTTATGCGGCTATGGTTATGAATTAGATGGATACGAATGTGATGCTTCTATCCATGGATACGAACTAGCCGCATTTTGCTTGAGATTTGATGGTTACGAACGAGATGGATACGGTAGTGGTTGGTGTGATGGATACGACTGAGGCTTTCTAGATGGATTCGAATGAAGTGGATATAAAGGAGGTGGTTGTTGAACTTATGGATACGAATGAGAGCATAGCTTGGCCATGGACACGAATGAGTTTTACTCCTTCCATGGATGCGAATTGTAGCTGTCTTCCTTGGTTTGCATCGATCATATCTTGAGCACACGAACTTCGATTGACTTGAAATTTGAAATGTTGACTGTTATAGCTTTTCTTGTCATACCATATCAATTGTAGCTCGATCTGGACTCGGGAAAAAATTGTTAGTATCCATAGCGAACCAATGTATAACCAATCTTCAAGACAGATTATCTTCAGTTATCAGTCAATTTTTAGGTGTCACGGCCTTGCCAAAGGGCGGGATAACAATTGCCCCCAAAACATGCCTTGCGATAGAAAAGCGTGTTTTGTAATTCGATAAGCTGGATGCTCGTATCCTGTTAATGACCTGTAAAGAGATTGATAATCTTACCTGGCTATGAATAGCAATCGTTCGAGATCGTAGTGCTGTTCGAGGAGAAATGTGACCGTTCGCGGTCGGGTGCCGTTCGAGGCGAATTGTGACCGTTCAAGGTTGGATGCCGTTTAAGGTGAATTATGACCGTTCGAGGTCAGGTGCAGTTCGAGGCGGATTGTGTGTGCCCGGGGGGGGGGAACTTAAGATCATTAATGTTAGATTTCACGTTCGAGTGAGTTTCTGAATCATTTATTATAGCGGTTTGTTGCCATCTCAGAGCATGCCTAGGGATCATTCGTGATCCCATACATGTGTAAGTGACTTGGCCGTTATAGAATTATTAAAACAAAATATCCATTCAAATGTGTCTTTCAACAAAAATGTCCAACAAAATCAAGTCCAAATGTGAGAAATAGAAAACAAAAGCAAAACAGAGACGTCAAAGTGCAAACACCTACACTGATGCGGCTGATAGTCGTATTAGAGCATGACTGTGGATCATTTGTGATCCTCTACATGTGTAAGTGACTTAACCATGTTAGCGTGGAGTTTTCTACTTATTCATCATTATTACAATCAATTGATGATAAGCTGACAATGCCTAGATCCAGAGCCGTCCTCATTTGGCGCGATTGGCGGTCTCTCTTGTTACACCGTTGCTATCCGCCTTTTCATGTATTATGATAGCAGTCCATTCCAGATATGTCCTTCGACCTCATCCCTCAAGTGCCTACAATGGTTTGTGCTATGGCCGTTTAGCTCGTGAAACAATCAGCACTTGTCCGATTTTCTTTCATTGTTGGTCGGATCCCTCCTCATTGGCCTCCGATAGGGAACCTGCCCTAAAGTGTCTTGGTAGATTCGTTCCAAAGTCTCATTCAACTCCGTGTAAGAGGTGAATCTTGGTTCCTTTCGCGGATGCTTTGACTCATCACAACTCTCTTCTGTTTTTTGTTTCCCTTTCTCCTTGTCTGAATCCTTTCCGAGCGGATCTCCTCTTTTGACTATATACATATCAACTCCCTCTCCTTCCTCTCTCTCAGCATTCGCATCCTCTTGTCGCAGAAACCTTTCTGCCTCGTGGTAAAATTCTCCTAGATCCATAGGTGGATCCCTTGTCAGTGAATTCTTGAATTCCGTACCATCATCTACGCCCGATACAGCCACCATCAAGACCATGAATGGATCTGGACGATCCACCGATGCTGCTGTCGCATTAAACCTTGTTAAAAAGTTCCTTAAAGACTCTCCGATCTTCTGCTTCAGTGTCGTCGGACTCATCACATTCTTGGGCCTTGAGATGTGAACCCCGAACTGCCTCATAAACTTTTCAGTCGACTCGGTCCATGTTCCAATCGAACTGCTCTCCAATTGTCTAAACCATAATGCTGCTATGTCGGTCAAATACAGTGGAAAACGTCGGTCCATGACCTCCTCTGGTGCCCCCAGTACTTCCATATGCCGCATATACCTCGTCAGATGAACAGCAGCGTCTGTCCTTCCATCATACATCTCTAGTGTCGGTAGCTTGAATTCTAGTGGATTCCTGGCCTGCCTAATTGTGGGAGTGAAGGGCCTCATGTTCACATCTTCCATATCTCTGTTCACTAGTCCACCTCTCATTGCTCGTCTGACCATCTCTACCAATTTGTCACTGTCTCCAAGTGGTAGTCCTTGTCTGTAGCCTCTGATTTGCCCCTCGAGTTCATGAGGGAATCCAGGGATCTGCTCCCATGGGCGAGCATCCATTCCTCTATCAACGCCATGTTGCACAGTTTTTCCCGGTATCCTGCCTGAGATTGGATCAACATGCTCCGGAGGAGTGCCCCCTAACTCTAGGGCTGCACCTGATGGTCCTGCTCTATTCTGAATTCCGGTTATTCCATGCTCCCGATCCCTATTTCCAGCGCTTCCTGTAGTTGTGTTTCCTTGATTTTGCACTCTAGCTTGTCTGATCTACTGGAGTAAGTTATGCATCATCTCTTCTTGCCTTTTCAGCATTCCCTTCTGCATAGATTCCATCATCATCTCAATCTTGTCTCGGGTGATGAAGATTGAGGCCTGATTCGCTCTTGAGGAAGCCTCCTGACTTCCTTCATGCTGGCTCCTGCTAAGCGATAAATTTGGTCAAAACATCACACCACCTGCTAAGCGACATGTTAACATTAATATTCAATAAGTTTGATATTAATTGCTGATTGAATTTACACTTGAAGAGTCACACAACCGAAATGATGAATTCTCTTTTGACAAAACGATTTAATTAATTTATAATTTTATAAATCAATTAAATTAATTAATATTTATGAAATATTAATTGTAAAATTTGATTATGATTTGATGAATAAATATTATTAGATATATTCATAATAGTTATAAACGTATCAATTGATATACGATATCGATAAACAATTAAATTGGATTTAATTGCTTAATATTTTATTTGGGCTCTAAATGGGTTTAAAAATCCATGAAGGAAGCTAGAAAATTCTCCCATAACGAGGGATTAATGTAGCTATAAGATGGTGCAATATAGACTTTGAGATGGAAGGCTAAGATGGAAGAGAACTGGTAAGAGATGATGTAGGATCTTGATCCTAAAATATCCCTTAATTCTTCTCTATATAAGCATATCTATCCTTAACCTTTAGAGGAGTTTGCAAGCCTCCAACCTAATCTATTACTGGCGTAATTCCTCTTTTCCATCTCCCTAATTTCTCAAGTGCAAATAAAATCAATTTGATCGCTATCCGATAGCTGAAGGTCAACGGTTCAAGAAATAACAATGTGCTGAATCGCAAAGAGTTTCAAAGGGAAAAAATTATCTTTACAATGTATACTTCAAGGATTTGGGATTAAGGTATGATTTTATCAGATTATAGTTAATAATTTGCAGTATAATTTTTTATTATATATGCGTATATATAATATTGTTAGTTTGGTGATGATTCTTATATCCAAGTAATGTTATAACAAATTAGTTTGGTTATATGCATGTATATATTTATGTTTAAGAAAATTAGTTTTTATCATATATAAATAAATAAATAAAGATATATATATATATATCAAGCCAGCGCAACCATATATAAAAATAATATAATTTTATATCTTATTAAATTAATATATATTATTTAATTACATATATACATATGTTATAATTAATTACAACATCATCCCATGGTAATATTAGTCATATAATTATATATAAAAATTATTATAGTAATACTAATTTTCGGTAGTGAAAAATAATTTTTTATGCTATTTATTATTATTTAAATAAATTACTACATTTATAAATTATCTTAATTCAAATATGTTATGAAAATAATTTTTAAAATTTTATAAAATTATGCCAACATTAGATAAGTCCTCGGTTGAAAAATTAAAAAAAATTAAAAAATTAGTTTTTTAATTCAGCCTAAATATAAATAATGCATTTTAAAATTAATTTAAACAAAAGAAATAGTAAAAAATTTTCAAACACACAAAATATAATTTAGGATTTACTTGAATTTTTAATTTTGAAATTTATTTTTGTACTTAATTTTTTATTAAAATTTTATTAATTTCCAAATGAATATTTAACTAAAATGTATTTTAAAATTTAAAAATAATATTAAATTATTTGCTGAGCTGTGCGTAAGACCTGTTATTTTATATTTATCAAAAAATATTTTTCTTGTATTTTATTAAAATATATATATATGTATATCTTTGTGTGTAAGTATGTATGTATGTATATTTTGTTACAAATATATTTGTATATATATTTTTTAATTAAAAATATGTAAATTTAATTTAATATATGTATGTATAAATACGTATTACTCACTGATTTTAAAAAATTATTTTAATACTTATAAATAACTTATTTATATAAATCTATTACATAATATGTCTATATAATATTAATATTTTATGCATATGATTATATATATACATATATACATACATATACACACACACACA
Source organism: Allium fistulosum (assembly GCA_030737815.1). NCBI lineage: Eukaryota > Viridiplantae > Streptophyta > Magnoliopsida > Asparagales > Amaryllidaceae > Allium > Allium fistulosum. Next base: position 73,360,359 of record CM060908.1, on the reverse strand, counting down.
CACTTGTATACTTATATAAAATTATTCAAGCAAAACTTGATACATGCACACACACACACACATATGTATATAAGTTTATAATATTTATTTACAAATAAAAGTGAATATATACATACATATATTTGGAGAACATATACTTGCATATTGGATGAGCTAACATAATGTAAATCACAACATCTATAAACCGGCATGTTATACCTTGTAGGGGTTGATGTATTATACATGCAGACACATGTATATGTGTATATCAAGAATCAAATACTATGATAGTCGTATACTATGAGAGAGAACTTTGGGTTTTATCAAGAATCCATATCAAGTGTTTGCTGTAAAGAATCTAGTGAAAAATCCTTGTTCGGATTATTGTAAACCACCTTACAATTATGTACTCGAATACCGGATCAAGAACAATCATGCGAATAAAATGATCTATGTACAACTTGCGTATTTATCATATTGGTTTCTTAACTATACCAATATCTTTTATTGCATTCTATTGCATTCTTTTATACAAATAGTATGTTTCACTCAATACTAAAATCAATTATGAATCATTCCACAAAACATAATTTCAGGTTTGTAAACCTTTTATAAGTTAAGTTCACACTCGTATAATACTCCACTACATTCTAAGAGTATATACAAAACATCAAATTCAATTTACTTAATAAGGATGTTTAATAATTTAAAATTTGTTTTAACTTACTACCTTCTCAATTCAAGTGTTATATAAATCAACTTTTATATCTTTACAAAAAACTTTTGTTTTAATTTTTATAACTATTTGGAAATTTCCGACTGTCCAAAATCATCGAAATATCCATTTCATTTTAACAAATTAAATCTACCAAACAACGTATCATAATATGGTGCACATACCATATAATCCTAATGCATGGGCTACATATGTCCATAAAATAGCTTAAAAAAATTCAATAATTTATTGAACACACTTTACCCAAAAAGGGAAAACATGAAAAGGTTTCATCATTTATTCCAGGCTATGCCACTACCACTCGGGGACCCTACATGTTATACATATAAAACTTTTCTATATTAAGAGGATCGTACCTAATTTCTTTCAAAAGAAAAACTTTAGAACTAATCACTAGACTTTATTTCAAATCGTTTGAAATAATAATACATATACATACATACATATATATATATATATCTTTTTTATAACAAATCATACTTACGGAATCAAATCAGAATATGTTTTATTATGAAAACAACCCTATAGCATTCCCTACATAGAGACCCGTTAATGAACGTCGATGATGCTGAAGTCAACCATAGAATTATTTTCAAGCGACAAAAGTGAGTTTAGTACGTCCAATTCATGCCTTTCACGCTTAACCAAAATCATTTCAAAATGGTATCAAATACTTCGCAAACATTACTAAGTACCACGATCTCAACTTCATAAACTAATTTCCTAGATACTTACTTTCAAATAATACTACTATTAGTTTTCCAAAATCTTGAAAAACATTTTCAAAGACACCGGATTTAAGTTCTCAAAATATCATGTTAAATCTTTCTTATTTATAAACCATGTTTTATAGAAATAAAAAAAACATGATTATTGATAATATTGTACATTCTTGTAATAATATTTCGTTCTGGCATGATTGTTGGTTATCGGATATTCCTCTTAAAGTGGAATTTGAAGAATTATATGAAATCTGTAATTTTAAATTCATTCTAATTTCTGATATCTATAGACCAGAATTAAATTTTCCTTGGGAATTTAATTTCAATCGTACATTAAAGGGTAATTCTTTTGTTCAATTTGCAATTTTGTGTGCTAAATTAGAATATTATAATATTGATAATGAGAAAGATATCATAAATTGGTGTTGGGATAGTAGTAAAAAAATACACATCTAATTCTTTTTACAAATTTACTAATTTTTCCGGAATTAAAATGAATATATTTAAGTACATTTGGAAAGTCAATGCTCCAGCTAAAGCCAAGGTACATATGTGATTAATCTTACATAATAAATTGAATACTATCGAACTGTTAAAAAGGAAAAATATTTTTAATGATAAAAAATGTTATTTTTGTAATTATGAAAAGGAGGATATTTTGCGTCTATATTTTAATTGTAATAGCACTAAATATATTTTCGCAAAAACTTTAAATCTTTTCAATTTTAATATAAATTTTACTTATTTTAGTTGTGAGTCATACTAGAATAACATTAGATTTCTTTACATGGGTTCTAATAGATTCTTACTAGATACTATCTTCACTATTGTTTGTTGGTATATTTGGTTTGATAGAAATCAATGTATATTTAATAAACATAATTTAAATTTAGATCATGTATGCTATTTCCATATTTTGTTTAAATTGAATTTCTAATCCTAGTTATAAATTAAATAATAATATAAATATAAAAAAAATTCTTAGAAAAACAAAATTTCAATTAGATTCTTTCAGGAAATCTATTTTTTTAATTGTAACAACTAGATAACTTTGGCTTTATTGGATTATTATTCTTATATAATCTGTTATATTCCCATTACTTTTAGTGGTCTTTTTTATTTTATTCTCATATGCAAGTTTAATTTGTCTTTTTAAACTTCTTTCTGTGTAGGTCTTTAGCCTATGATTTATAAATATAGGTTATTATATGTAAAGTTTTGTTGGTTTTTAAAGTTTTGTCCGTAATGTGTGGTAATTTACTTTTTTTTATAACAATATTTTTGTTGTTTGTAAAATACTATATAAGGTTTGGATAGTATTTAGTCTTGTAAATTTGAAACTTAATGTTTTTCCAGTTTTTGTGTGGTTATTATTTTATCTAATCTTAATTTGTATCTAGTAGTAATAGTTTCTTTTCTCGTAGAATTATATAGTTTTGGATCTCTTGCTTATTTTCAAATGATATGTTGCTTGTTTTTGCGACTTAACTATTTAATTTATGGTTTGTTTGATTGTACTGTTCAAGTATAACTTTAAATTCTAATTAATTTTCATAAATATATTAATAGTTTTTTATGATTACGTTTTATTTGTTTGTTTTGTATTTGCCGTTAATTTTTACTAGTTTGAAATTGCTAATTTGTTCTATTGTTTTCTATGATTAAGTGATAGTCTATTTGTTGGTTCAAGTAGTCTTCTGGGCAATGTAAATTTCTTAGCTCATTATACAAATTAGAAAACAACAAATGATATAAAATAGCTGGGTACATCTGTCTTGTTCTATTTTTAGCTAGTTTATTTGTTTTAGTCTATTCATATGTAGAATTAAAATAGCAGCTCTGTCTTGTCTTTCTATAATGATATATAATATAAGTAATATTTGCTTTATACTTAACTATCTAGAAATAAAATTTTCATATTTGTTTTATATTGCTGATTCTTTAAACTTTGTATTCTTACAGTCTATGTTGTGCAAGTATGCAGTTTTGAGTACGTTTGTACCTGTTATTTGCAATTCCTATGATATACTTTTGATGGCCTGACTCTTGTGCTTGCTTAAAATTATGTTCAAGCTTCAATTGATATTAGCTTTCAAGTCTCGTGAGTTTGTTGCTGTCATGGATATGTATTGTAGTATATGCTATAATTTTGTTCTGTTATATATTGCATTTTATATTTCAGTTGATACATATTTTACTAGTGAAGTTTGGGTTGCATTTATGCCATTTGATACATGTTTTGTGTGTCTCTTAGTCAATGATGTTATTTATATTTGTTAAAAATTTGGGTTGCGTCCATAGTTTTGAGAACCGAACCGTATGTAGAACCGCGATAGTCCAAGGTCGGATGTTTTAAAGGCCCGACCGGTTGAACCGTAAGAACCACGAATGTATAAAATCCAATTAAAATTAGTGTATTAATGAAAGAAATTTAGTATTTGGTAAGAGAAAAAAAGTTTTTACAACCAAATGCATAAATATGATCAATCCAATATATAAAATATCACCTGGCAAATTTTAAACATCGGTAATTGAAGCTATAAAAAGTTATTTATGCATGTAGATATTTTAATGATATCAATTATCTATTTTTATAATGCATTGACTTGCTGCTAATATAAGTAGTTTGAAGGAAACAAATGAAGTTTAGCAAAAATATTGTCCCATATCATGAAATAATGAAGAGCTTTCAGAGTTTCTATGTATAAATAAATGCTGCTAGTGAACAAACATGCACAGCTGGCCATTGGGCCTTCATTCCACAATCTCATCGGCTGAAATAAAGTATTTATAGTCTACGGTTTTATGTGATAAAACCGGTTTTTCTAGGTTGAACCGCTATTACTTACGGTTCAGTGTAAATGAAGGTTCAAATGGACTCCGGACCGGATTGGCTCACGGTTCACGGTTTTTTTGGTTGGACCGCCGGTCCGGTTTTCAAAAGTGGTCAGTTTATGTTATTTATTCTTGTTTCTTTTCTTTAGTTATATATATAGAGTTTTTAAATGTTAAGTGATAGTTTTTACGTGTGGATAGTAGTTCACCGTTTGTATTTTTTTCTTAACTCTTAGGTGATAGTTTGCTGTTTGTAATTAACCGTTTGTAGTTTACTGTTTTGTAGTTTAAAGTTTAATGTTAGGTGATAGTTTTTAAATGTTTGTATTTTTTCTACATTCTTAGTTGTTGGGTTGGTCTACATTACAGTAATGTTATATAGGTTTTTTTTGCGGTGGTAGTTTTTTTTCATCTGTTTCAGTGATATGTAGGCATTGTTTTTAACATAAGTAACACATGTTCTGTAGTACTACGCATATATAAAAGTTTTAATATATATACACATATTTATTTTATGTATATATATATATATCTGTAGATCCTTTTCTCATCTCTTGTTTAGTTTTTTCTTAGCAGATGCAGGTGTCGATATTAGACTAGCAAGTTTCTAAGGTCATTGAAGATTTGTTTCTTTGTTTTTTATACGTTATTTTGGACCTTAGTTGTATAGGTTATCGGGGGATTTTTATCTTTTTTATTTTTTATTTGTATGGGAGGGGTATTGCTATCTGCCAGGCTTGTTGGCAGCTCCTCAATGGTGTAGAATAAAATTATATGAGTGCTCTCCTCCTTGTGAGGACCACTCATTTTTCTCAAAAAATAAATCATGTTTTATAAAACATACTTATATAAAATCACTTCCTTATATAAATTCTTTTCACAAATGTTTATTTACGAAATATCTTATCTTTCTCATATTAAAATAAACATCTTTCACTAAAGTTAACTTTTAACCCAACATTACCACCGAACACCTTATAGTCAAACTGTAAAACTAAATTCACAAAGTCTTCGTTTTAATGTATCTACACTTATTATCTACCAAACCCACGCAATACAAGGTAAAACTACTTATAAACTGGTCGAGCACAAATCAATAATCAATAAATGAAAGTCAATACCCATAAACTGGCCAAGCATGACAAAACAGATTAATGAGGGGTAACGAATGAATATCATTAATACCTACATTAATTGAACTATACTTTAACAATTCACACTTATAAGTTACCTTATATAAGATCTTTAATTTTCGCAGTTGTAGTTACCTTTAAGGTATACGTTTATAAGAAATACGTTCTCATATATATAATACACTCAACTCAGTCTAGGGTGTCGCTTACCCTATCTCTAATGAGCCATACCCAACCAAAGCTAAGGTTCTCGATTAATTTTCAGCTCTGATACCAAGCGTAACATCCTAACGTTTCGACCCCCGAAAGTCGACACTAATACATCCACGGTTACGTGCTAAGCACTTAGGTGCCGGAAAGGTGAAAAGTTAGGGTAAAATAAAAAGGAAGAAAAACAGAACAAGGAAGACAGAACACAATATCAGAATCTCACTAGCGGAAAGATAATACATAATATCAAAAGAACTGTACAAAGGATTACTCCGATATAGAAATTTCGGAGTTATAAAATCTAAGTACTATCATCGGCCTAGGAAGTTATAGAAACATGTCCTCACAAATGCTGATATGTACTATATATTAATCTAGCGGAAATAAGAATACTATGGTAGGTGAAACATCCAGCTCGTAATCTCAAACTCCAAAGAACATAAACAAAAACCTACCTTTCTCAAACTACTTGAAAGAGTATAGGAGGAATTTGTCTAGTATGAGAAACTAAAGAAATATGTGTATAGCATATAACAGTACTTTTGAGACCGTATGGAATGCCATAATGGTTATTCGCTCAAAAGAACTACTATCTAATAGGTACATAAGGTGATATAATAAATACTGTCTAGGTGAAGAATATAAATATATAACATAGCTCGAATGGTAACACTGGCTACATTCAATAACATGTTAGGGGGTACAATCAAACCTGATAAGAAACATTCGCATAACGGATTCCCCATGGAGATATCGTCAGAGAAACCGAATCCGAACACCATGCACGAGGATTAGAAACCACCTTCCAAGCGCTGTATATCTCTAGATAAAATATACCATAAGGTAAACACAATGGCCCATGCCCGAACATAAACATGAAGCACGTGGAACCAAATACCATCAACTCCCGCATGCAACATCGATAAGCATACTCTAGATATTAAGTTGAAAATACCTAGTTGCGATACCAGGGAACCCCAAATTGTGCATTAACTCTGTCTTTAGCCATTTTCGATGTTGAGGTCACGTTCGGAATCTTTCACATGAGTCTTCATCACTCAAACAGAACACAATCCTCAATTGGATTCCCATATCTTGAAACCATACATGGTTCTAACATCTCGAGCAGATCTCGAAACCACACATAGATTCCAACATCTCGAGCAGATCCACTTCCAAGAGATAGAACACGTGTCCTGTCCTTAAAATGGTTTTCGACAAGTAAAATATTTACCAATCCCAATCTCTTCAAGCATGAAACGACAAATTTGGTCATATTCAACAATAATGAGGACGATCGCATATAGTAACTAAGTCTCACACTTATCAGTTCTGATATTTTCATCTCACACCATCCCTCTATCAAGAGTGAAGCTTGTAAGTTGGAGCCCTATTACTCATATCTCAACGTGAACATTAGTCTCAATTCCCACAGATAGATAAGCCTACTTCATTGGCTTTTAGTGCTAAGTATATGAATAAATGCCTTCTATAAAGGAGTAAACATACAAATCATGATCAAATCACACAAAGTGCCAAGTCACATAAGCGACTTCTAATCCCTTTTTTGTTTAATTCACCTTTTATTAGTTAAAACCTCTTTTATTAATAAAAATTCTTTTATCTAATAAAACATCTTTTATCAATTTCTACTATTCATTAGTACTCTTTCAATACTTTAAAACATATTCATATACTTATCTCAAATTGTATAAGTACATTCACAAATCATTAACAAGATTTCTTACTTTAAACCTTTACTTTTTCTATCTTTTTCCAAAAGATTCCTTACTTGTAATTTCTTTCAAAATATCCATTTTAAGGAACTAAGTATTTTCACAAATCCATTGAAAAGGTTTAAGACTAATGTTACTTAAACAATCTCACCACAAACCAAAAACAATTTGTTACCTGAAGATTTGACCAGACAACTCGGCACTTACATACCGTTCGACATTAAGAGTCGTTCAGTATTGTATATCGTTCGGCATCAGACCCTGTTCGGCATTCGAGAACATTTGGCATTCAAAGAGCATCCGGTATTCAGGAACGTTCGGCATTCGAGAGTGTTCGGCATACGTAGAGCATTCGGCATGCATGGACCGTTCGGCATGGCAGAGTCATTCGGCACTCCATACTGCTCGGCATCCACACCTCGAAATCACGGTCGGCATTCGAGATCGTTCGGCATCCAGAGGTGTTCGGCATTCAGGGTTGTTCGGCATCTATGGATGTTCGGCATCCAGAGGTGTCCGACATTCATCCAATCTCGACCGGCTTCGACTATTGCTCGGCCTGCACTCTCCACTCAGCGCATCACTTCGTTCGGCATGACGATATCGTTCGGCATCACTTCGTTTGGCATGACCATATTGTTCGGCATCACTTCGTTCGGCATGACCATATAATTCGGCACCACTTCGTTCGGCATCAATGGTTCGACACACAGAGCTCACTCTTTCTGGGCCGAGGTATTTAGCTGCCGGGCCCACCAAGGAAGTCCAACCCATCTTTGTCTATAAATAGAGAGGCAGGGGCACAGTGAAAGAGGAATTTTTGGGAGAACACTGGGGAGACTCTACCGCTTTCAAGACTCATTCTCTTTACTTAGCAGTTGTATTCAAGTAGTTGGTGTGCGGATTGTATCGGTAATCAATTATCAAGTAAAGCAATAAAGATTAACCTCAAAGTGGACGTAGGCAGTTACGCCGAACCACTCTAAATCCGGTGTTCTCGTCTTTGCATTCAATTTAGCATATTGCTCTTTGTTTAAATTTACTTTCATCATTTATCTCTCTACACAATCTTTCTCAACGAGGTTAGTGACCAGTTTTGGTGCTAACACTTTGGTGCTTTCACTGAGAATCGAATTCTCAGACCTCAAGGATCTGCTTTGAAGCTACTGGATTGAATAAATCCCCCGAAGAAGATCCGAGTCATTCGTAGGACGTCCGTTGATTCTACTCAGAGTTCATATCAATAACTCTACAATGGGAAGACCACGTACCAGATCAGCCTCTCATAATGCGGACGCCCATGAGACTGCTAGCGTACAACAAGCAGGGCCTAGCAATCAGCAAGCAAATCTAGGTACAGGGACTACCGCCTAGGACCAAATGCAAGTTGTCACCAGAATAGAGTTCAACGACTTGATGAGAGAGCTCAGGGAAAGTAGGAGACAACTCGGAGAGCAGATGCAAGCTAACGCCAACCTCATGGCATAGCTCACTCAACAACAGCATCAGAATGCTGGGGGCAGTCCATCTCCTTATTCTTCATCTGATAGCTCGACTTCGTCCGATGAACCTCCCAGGCGTAGACGCCGAAAGACTGAAACTACGCAGGCATGTGCTGTTGTCCGAACAGCTGGGGACCATTTACACCTCGGAGACCGTGACCAAGCAGGAACTGGAAACTTAGGAGCCGGAGTGCAGGTGGAGGCTGGACACCCGGCCCACCAAGATGCCAATGATGTCGAACCTCAAGATGCACGTTTGACAGATCGCCAACAGAGGAGGAATCATCCTGATCAATCCCGTAGGACAGACTCCAACCTTCCATCTTCCAAACAAACCCCAGATCTAACAGCTATGATCAGACAGTTGATGAAAGAGAATCAAGGCTTGTCGAATGATGATTGGGGGGTATCCAGGAGTCATACTCCGTTCACAAACACTGTCCTACGGGCTGAGTATCCCAGAAAGTTTAGCATGCCAACTATCCAGGCTTATGAAGGAAAGACTGATCCCAGGCAGCATATGATGAGGTACGAATGGATGATGGATTCAGATAGAGTAAATGATGCAACCAAGTGCAGGTGCTTTCCAATAACTCTATCTGGGATCGCTATCATGTGGTTCACCCGACTCCCTCCGTGGTCCGTATCCAGTTTCGAGGAGTTGGCAAAGAAATTTATAGAACAATTCAGAATACATACTACTCGTCCCAAGGACGCGATGTCACTATCGAGTGTAATCCAAGCTCCTGGGGAGTCGTTGAAGGAGTATTTGCAGAGATTCCATGTTGCGGCTACTGAAGTTAGTAATCCCAATGATCATGCAATTCTTATGGCTTTGATGCGAGGAGTGGATCCGAATTCAGAGTTTGGAGATTGGTTGGCAGGAAAACCTCCAACTACGCTAGAGCGTTTTTACTCAAAGGCACATCAGTTCATAAGAAGAGAGGAAGCCAGGTGGATAAGGCAAGATAAGGCACCGGGGCTTGTTCAGGAGTCCGTAAAAAGCATTATTGCTGTGAAGCAGTCCGGAGACAACTCCGGGAAAGTTCAGGTCAATGTCCAGAACAAGCCCGGGCAATCTAAGGAATCCGGAGGAAAAAATCAAGGGAAGAAGAGAGAAGCGGGGAAATGGAAGCCGAGAATTCCAACCTACAATGAGTAAACCCCACTGAATGCATCCCTTGAGAACATTTACCTATCAACCAGCAATACCTTTCAATATAGAAAGCCGCGCCCAAAGGAGTCAACCGAGGAGCAAAAGCGGACTGGGAAGTACTGCCGCTTCCATGAAACTTATGGGCACAATACTGAAGAGTGCAGACACCTACATGATGCTATAGAAAAGTTGATTAGACAGAAAAAGTTACAGGAGTTTGTGAAGAATCCGCAAGAAGGTGGACATGGAACGTCCAATCCCGGTCGTGCACCAGCTCCACGTCATCCCGAGGAGCCTGCTTGGACCGTGGGCAGACTAATCATAAACACGATCATCGGCGGACCTCACCCTGTGGATAAGAACTGGCAAGAGATGGAGCGGTATGCTAATTCCCTGAGGCATGCAGACTTCGAGTGTTGTTCCAACGTAGAGGATGGGACCCCTGCTAAACAGCTGCGCATGATGACAGACGATATAGTATTGAGGAGTAGAGATGCTGACCAAGTGGGGGGCTCCCACCATTGACCCGATGGTCATATCTGCGACAATCGGACCGGCTTATGTGAAAAGAATTTTGATTGATTGTGGAAGTTCTGTCAATATCATCTTCAAGAAGGCTTATGACCAGATGAAGATGGAGACGAAGGATTTGAAGCCATCTAAAGCTCGTATACATGGCTTTAATAGCGCAACGACCGATGCAGTGGGATATGCTGAGTTGCCAGTTGAACTGGGACTAGGTTAGCGTAGGAGGGTGCGAATCCTACCTTTCGTAGTTTTGGATGTGGATTCTCCGTACAATGTGTTTTTGGGCCGACCGGCCCTGGCTGAGTTTAGGGCAGCATTAGCCCCGTGGTGTTTGACTTTAAAATTTTCGACTGACAAAAGGGTAGGTGTTGTTCATGGCGACCAGGTGACCGGTCTTGCATGTTATGTGGCTGAGCTCCGAGAGGCCCATCGGAGGGAGAAAGGAAAGGTTGCGGACAATCCCGTCCGCATCCAACATACTGACAATTGAAATGTAATGCCCGAGCCCTGGCTCAGGCATGATTCTCGGATCTTCAGAGACATAGATCCGAGAGACGACGATGAGGAACCCAGGGAGGAGAAAGCAGCACCGGCTGAACTGACGATTGACATTTCAGTCAGTCGAGACGATCCATCGCGAGTATTGAAGATTGGATCAGAACTCAGCCCCGCAATGACTGAAGCCCTTAGTGATTTCCTCTGAGCGAATCTCGATGTTTTCGCTTGGACACATTCTGACATGTGCGGGATCTCTCCTGCTATTACGAGTCATATGTTGAACATAGACCCGAAGTATGTCCCCGTTAAGCAAAAGAGGAGAGGAATGGACCCGGAGAGGTCCGCTGCTCTCAGAGAGGAGGTGGACAAACTCAAAGCCAATGGGTTCGTCCGCGACGCCCTCTACCCTGAATGGGTATCAAACCCCATGCTGGTGAAAAAGGCGAACGGGAAACGGAGAACTTGCGTAGATTATTCCAATTTGAACAAAGCATGCCCCAAGGACAGTTTCCCATTACCTAGGATTGATCAGTTGGTCGACTCCACTGCAGGACACGAGTTGTTGTCATTCTTGGATGCGTACTCGAGATACAATCAAATGCCGATGCATATTCCGGACCAGGAACACACCAGTTTCGTCACAGACGTTGGGCTATATTGCTATGTAGTAATGCCTTTTGGATTGAAAAATGCGGGAGCGACCTATCAGCGTTTGGTGAATCGAATGTTCAAAGAACAGATTGGTAGAACGATGGAAGTCTATGTGGATGACATGCTCGTGAAGTCACGACAGTCAAATGACCACATTCGAGACTTATCAGAGATGTTCGGTATACTCAGATATTATGGGATGAAGATCAACCCTCTGAAGTGTTCCTTCGGCGTCGCGTCGGGGAAGTTTTTGGTATTCATTGTTAATGCCAGGGGATTTGAAGCTAACCCGGAAAAGATTCAAGCTATTCGAGATGTGCAAGTGCCCAGAACTATAAAACAGGTACAAAGCTTGAATGGAAAGGTGGCTGCTCTGAGCCGATTTATATCCAGAGCCACAAACAAGTGCATTTCCTTCTTCGATATAATAAAGAAAGGAAAGAGGAATTTCGAATGGACATCCAACTGTGAGGAAGCGTTCCGAGATCTGGTGAGGCATTTCGAGAGACCTCCAGTGCTGTCGAAACCAGTAGACCATGAGATGCTGTACATATACTTGGCCGTATCCCCGCATGCTATAAGTGCGGCTTTGGTCCGCGAGGAGGACCGAGTTCAAAAGCCGGTGTATTACGTTAGTAAACGTTTAACGGGGGTAGAGAGAAATTATCCTAAAATTGAGAAATTAGCCTATTGCTTGGTGATTGCATCATGCAAGCTGCGTCCATACTTTCAAGCGCACTCAATCAGTATTTATACCGATCAGCCCTTGCGACAGGTACTCCAACGACCAGAAACTTCTGGAAGGATGTTAAAATGGAATATCGAATTGAGTCAGTTTGATATTACCTACCTACCGCGAAGAGCCATACAAGGGCAAGCATTAGCAGATTTCATCGCTGAGTTTACTGTACCAGACGACCCAGATGGTCACAATGTCATTCCTCCCATTCAATGGAAATTGTACACCGACGGGGCGTCAAAAGACCGTTGCTCCGGGGCTGGCGTAGTCCTTGTGACTCCAAAAAATCGATCAATTTGTTATGCTTTGAAGCTCAATTTCCCGACTACGAATAATGAAGCAAAATATGAAGCATTGATTGCTGGCTTAAAGCTCGTTGGAGAACTCGGGGTAAAATCAGTTGAAATCTTTTGTGACTCGCAGCTGGTGGTGTACCAAGTGCGAGGATACTACCAAGCAAGGAGACAAAAGCTTGCTCCATACCTTGCTCTGGTTCAGGAACTATTGGCGAACCTCGAACATTATGACATTTCGCATGTCCCGCACGAACAGAACAAGGAAGCCGACTCGTTGGCCAAATTCGCAAGCACTGGCGATGCACAGCAAATGGGATTAGTTCCCATCGAAACCGTGCACGCTCCAAGCATAGATGTGATGGAAGTCGATTTTGCGTTGGAAACGGAAATCGAGGAGGAGTCGTGGATGACCCCATTCAAACAATACCTGCTAAATGGGACTTTGCTCGAAAGAAGAAGCGAAAGACGACAGGTCATTCGCAAAGCCGCGCAATATGTGATGCAGGGAGTTGTAATGTATCAGAGAGGATTCTCGGTCCCTTTACTATGGTGCATTGCCCGTGATGAGCCAAAGCGGGTCTTGGAGGAGGTTCACGAAGGAGAATGTGGCGACCATACTGGGGGGCAGACACTAGCAAAAAAGATCCTCCACTACGGATACTATTGGCCGACTGTGAATCGGGATGTTGCAGACTATGTAAGAAAGTGTGACAAGTGTCAAAGATACGCAAAAATCCCAAGAGCTCCACTGACGGAACTCAAGCAAATGGTTTGTCCATGGCCGTTTGCAATCTGGGGAATCGACATAATCGGTTCCTTGCCTATATCCAAAGGTGGTGCAAAATACGCCATAGTTGAGGTCGACTACTTCACGAAATGGGCCGAGGCAGAGCCTCTGGCCACAATCACCTCCAAGAAGGTCATTAATTTCGTTGTACGAAACATTATATGCCGCTTTGGCCTCCCGCGAACCATCATTACGAACAACGGAACTCAATTTGAAAGTAGAGAATTCAAAGATTTCTGTTTAAAGTACGACATTGAGAAAAAGTTCGCCGCCGTTGCTCATCCAAAGGCTAACGGACAAGTTGAGGCCGTGAACAAAATAATCAAGTCCATATTGAAGAAGCGTTTGGAAAAGGTTGGAGGCAAGTGGGTAGATGTACTCCCAACAGCGCTATGGGCTTATAGAACTACCCACAAGTCCGTGACTGGCCACACTCCATTCGCATTGGCATACGGCTCGAAAGCTGTTATACCCATGGAGCTTGAAGTTCCATCGCATCGAGTGACATATTATGATCCTAAGACGAATCAGGATCTCTTGCTGGAATCACTGGACTACATCGATGAAAAACGTGAAGAAGCTGAATTAAGAGCGGTAGCATATAGGCACCGAGTCAAGCGATATTACGACGAGAAAGTCCGCCCAAGAATCTTTAATGTGGGTGATCTCGTTTTGAAACGAGTTTTCCCGGTACCATCACGTATGAATCCCAACTGGGAAGATCCATATGTCATCGAACGGAAGCTTGGAGAGGGAACTTTCAAACTAGCGACCTTTGATGGCGTGACACTCCCCCGAGCGTGGAACAGTGAACATTTGCGACGTTATTATATTTAGCCTGTTTCTTTTCTGTTTCAGGTGCAATTGTTTCCCGTATGTTTATATTCCATTGATTCTTAGTTTCCTTTTTAGCATGTAATCGGAAGATTTAGTTAGTTTTCATTAATAAAGGCTTCAAGCCATCCTTTCTATGAATTATTAATGTTTCTGAACCTTATAGTCCGGTGACAAACAACTGAAGTTGCATTATTCTACCTGACGTACGAACTCGCATAAACAACTCGAATCTCCGAGTCCCCAGAATGCGAACCGGAGTACTCTAAGTCCTCGGAGCGCGGACTAGAGTATAAACGACCTGAATCTCCGAGTCCCCTGAGTGCGGACCGGAGTACTCTAAGTCCCCGGAGCGCGGATTAGAGTATAAACGACTTGAATCCCCGAGTCCCGTGAACGCGGACCGGAGTACTCTAAGTCTCCGGAGCTTGGACTAGAGTATAAACGACTTGAATCTTCGAGTCCCCTGAACGCGGACCGGAGTACTCTAAGTCCCCGAAGCGCGGACTAGAGTCTAAACGACTTGAATCTCCGAGTCCCCTGAATGCGGATCGAAGTACTCTAAGTCCTAGGAGCGCGGACTAGAGTATAAACGACTTGAATCTCCGAGTCCCCTGAATGCAGACCGGAGTACTCTAAGTCCCCGGAGCGCGGACTAGAGTATAAACGACTTGAATCTCCGAGTCCCCTGAATGTGGACCGGATTACTCTAAGTCCCCGGAGCGCGGACTAGAGTATAAACGACTTGAATCTCCGAGTCCCCTGAATGCGGACCGGATTACTCTAAGTCCCTGGAGCGCGGATTAAAAAATATTCTAAGTGCCAAAGATGTGAAACAAGAGATGTACAATTCCAGAGAATGTCCGAACAATGTAAGAATGGATTGGGAATTTATGTAACTCATAAGAACTTGAGTTTCGACCATAGTTATACAGAAAGCTAAAAAGCTGAAATCGTACAAATGAAAAAGAAACTAAACTTTATTCAATAATCCAAAATGGGGTTATACAACCACTCCTTCAAAACTTGGAGTCAAAAGTCTATCTACATAAACTACGAAAACGAAAAAATAAAAGTAGTTACATGACCTAAGCTAAACCTCATTGAACAAGTACAGTGGCTACTTCTTTGACTTCTTGAGTTTCTTGTCCTCCTTTGCTTTCTCGGATGACTCCTCTCCCTCACGCTTCCTCTTGGACTTTTTGCTCGCCAAAGAAGCGGAGTCAGGAGTGGGAGGAGGAACATCCAGAGGTTTGGATTTGCCGGGAAGAATGACTTTCAGAGGCCTGTTCAACGGGTCGTTAAGTTCTATTACTTGAGGCTCGACCTTGATCTCAACTTTCTTCTTCTTCTCTTCCACGAGTCGCTCCTTCATACTCACCTTCGAAGTGTGTTCTGAGGCGCCCATGATTTCAATTTCATAACTCCCTTCAACAGGAGATGTAGTGTCAGACTTATCATCATCTAGCGCATCGATCACTTGAGCATCAGGACCAGGGGTTACCCCCGCGTGAGTAGCGTCGCTTGCTTTCCCCATCTCCTCCTTGGCGTCATCGCTCCTCGGAGTTGGTTCAGGGTCGGGGTGGCCTGCATAAAAACACAAAGGACGAACGTTAGAATACAACAACCTCTCTTCGACAGCAACGGTTCATCAAACTTTAAGAAAAAGGGCTATGTACCGGTTTCTTGCTGACTTTCGGCCATCCGAGGGGTCTCGCCCTCTAAAATGGGAGATAGCACATGGACGCCGAGACCGGGGTCTTCTGGATCATAGCCGGGGTGTTGTTCGAACGGATCAAGTACTGGTCGGTTGACCGATTGAGTAAGAGGAGGAGCTGAAGGCCCAGTTTCACACGAGCCAGCTATGTCATTTTTCTCCTTAGATGGAGGAGAGCCTTTGCTAAAGAGAGCCATAGCTGCAGACAAGTCCGATGGCTCGTTCCCTCTGAGAAACTCTTTCACTAAAGCATCCTCATCGACCTCCTCGGTGCCCGACTCCACCTTTCTAATCTTTATTAAAGTCTCCCAAGCCTTGGCCAAAGATTCAAGGTAGCCCTCGCCTAAGAAAGTCAAGTCCCGGTGCATGAGGACACGGGCATTGTATTCGGCTATCAGTGGGTCGAACATACACTTGATCTCTTCTCTGCCGGCCTCTACAGCCGCTTCAAGGCGGGAGTCGATCTCCGTGGAAGCTATTCTCTTGCCCTCCTCACAGGCTTCATCCTTCATTGTCCCAACCTTTGAAAGCTCATCGTCGAGCTTTGCCTTTAAGAGACGAGTATCGACAATCTCGTGATAGTACCATTGAGACTCCTCTTGAGCCGCTATCTTCTCTTCCCTCTCCTTAGAGAGTAGCTCCTTCAACTCTTTAACCTGCAGGGCGAGTGCGTCCCTTTCTTTTTGAATAGAATCTTTTTCTAAAGCTAGGGCCCCACTGCGTTGGACCGCGACGTCAAGTTCCTTCTTATGAGTCGTCTCTAGATGAGCGACGGCCTCCGCAGTCTCCATAGCACTCTGTTCTGCTGCTTTAAGTTTGGAATTATACAAAGCGAGCTCTTCGTCCTGATTTTTGATAATGTCTTTATCAAAGATAGCTTCGAGCTTCAAGCGGTCGATCTCTTGTTGACGCTCAACGGATATTTACGAGACTTTTTCGACTAAATGAACAAACGCATCATGTTGAACATAGACGTCGTTGTTGCAAGCGATGGCACTCTGATTGTCATGCCCCGAAATGTGGTGAATAGCTGGGAGGAACTTCAGACCGTCAAAGCAGATTTTGGGGAATTTAGCTTTAAGCTCGGCCAACTTCTCCAATATCGTTGGGTCTGTCGCAGGAACAGAGGGAGGAGGTTTTGAAAGTTCTGTTCTCTTGCGATGCTCCTGAGATTGTCGTGTGCTTGATGAACCGGAATGTTGATCTCGAGAAACATCGGGTTGAGACCCCCTCTACGAAGATTTTTCTCTATCTGGTTCTGTTTGCGGAGGAAGATTGCGAGAGTATGAAGACTGGGAATGTGATTTCTTTCGATAAGTCGACTCTTGGGGACAGTTGTCTCGATCTCCGTAGTCGTCCCTGTCCCGGCGCTTGCCGGCGCCCGAGTCCCGGCTAGAATGATGAAAGATGGATAAACCGTGGAGACGATCAAATCCGTGGGAGCGTCCTATGTCACCTGCATAAAATGAGAATAACGACAAGTTAGAAAAGATCAGGGTGACGGCTAAGATAGAAGTGTAGGGTGAAGTGCACGTGTCCATGTGTGTCCTAGTGTTTCCCCCCGACGGACCAGTTTCTTTACTAATTGGAGTTTTATCTCCCTGGACTTGGGCTTGAACTCCCGTACTGCCTCTACCGGGCGAATGAAGCTTGAGGGCCTCTGGATCGTCGAAACCATAGTTGAGTAAATCATCAGGAATGGTAAGGTTCGACAGGCCCTTCAGAGAACTTTCTAAGTGCTCCGAGGAAGTTTCTTTTTCCATTGGAATAAAGGTAACTTTAGAAGTTCCGCCCACAGTTTTCCTCCTCAGCTTGCACGTCAGTTTCTTCTCTCTCTTCGAAGGGGAAGACGATGTTTCTATGTCATGAACTTCAACTGCCGGTCCCTGAGACGGGCTAATATTCTCGCCCTGTACTTCGGGCATCTCAGTCTCCTTAATTTCCCCCTCTTCTAGTGCATTAGGAGCAGTGCGTGCTGAAAACTCAGCTTGTCTTTTCCCTTTACCAGAGGCAGGCCTGGGAATGGTGATGCCTTGAGGAAGGCTTATCCGACGGCCTTATGCCAACAGTCTGAGCCTTGTAAGTGACTCATTCGAAATGAGAGTTCTAATGTCTCGTTCTTCGGCAGGAAGAGCTCGAATGGCTTCGACGGCATCAGAATATCCGCGGCCGTCAGGACGTGGGCTAATACCTGAAAAGATGGGTAAAATTTAGAAAAGGTATGGCTTCGACTAAACATGAGTAATAGTCCAAGAAAAAGGCTTACTTCCTTCAACCCATCTACTCGCAAAGCCAGGAGGACAACGCACATAAAACCATTCCTGTTTATACAAGGCGAACTTGGTCCACACCCCAGTTAAGATTTGACATTTGTTATGCGGCTCGAGAAACATGAATGATGGGCTATCCTTCCGCTTCTTGATGCAATATATGTATCGGATATCGCCCGGAGTTGGAAGCCTAGAGAAGACATTCATGAAGAGGATGCAAGTACCATAGAGGAATGCATGGCCGTTCGGGTGCAGTTGCGATGGGGCAATGTCAATATATTGCAGCACATCCCGAAGAAATGAGTTGAACGGTGGCACACTGCCAACCCAACACATGAATTTATTACAGGCTGTGTATCCGACTGTGGGCAAGTGTGGACGATCGTGCCCCGATGGGACTAGCACACCATCAAAGGGGATTCCATGGACAGAGCATATCCAACGGAGTGTACTTTCATTAATTTTCGAAGCATGTGAATCGACAGGGTTGTCCAAGAGAAGTTTTGCCTCTAGAGCTTCGGGAGCTAAGTCATGTGCAGGGGAAGTTGACGGGTTTGAAGTATCTGTGACTTCTCGTCGGGAGGACGGCCCAGGCCTGTCTGAAATCGTGGCGGAGCTAGATTTCCTAGACATCGCTGATAAAGATTGAATCTAGCAAAGTACCTGTTCGAACTATACTTGAAAAATAATCGACGTTAGACTTAACAGTACGAATATTCCCCCCGTGTAGTGTGTGAACTAGTGCGATCATTCAGGTGTAAACGCTGAGAAATTATAAGTCACAGAATTAATGGTATAAAGTTGAGCTTCGAACTGTCATCTTCGAAGACCGTCATCGCTGACCGTCTCCGAAAGCCAGCATTGCAATGTTTTCAATTTTGAACTCGGACATTGGCACTGCGTATTAAAAGCTTTAATCTGTTTTTATTGGTTTAAGTTCAGGCTTGTGATTATTGAAACTAGGAAGTTATTAGTCCAGATTAGTTCGATATGCTAGTATGCTTAGGTCCTTGTCCTTGTGTTTGTTATACAATTAGGCAAGTTGAATAGGAGTTCGGCTTAAGTTCTGTTCATCCTAAATTCTGTCCGGCCTAAATTCTGTTCGGCTTAAATTATGTTTGGCTTAAATTATGTTCGGCTTAAGTTCTGTTCGGCCTTCGTTCTGATCGGCCAAAATTCTTTTCAGCCAAAATTCTATCCGGCCAGAATTCTGTTCGACCTCCCTTCTGTTCGGCCTGAAAACGAGTGCACGCGACAAGTCATGCCGAGCCCATTCGCTCGGCCTTCTGCCCTTAACATCACTTCTCCTCTTTTCCTCCATCTCTCCCGACCGGCATGACCAAGTCTTTCGGCATGCCGTGTCAAACCACGGTCATGCCGATCCACTTCACTAGGCCTTACCTCCAATTCTGTGCACCCTTATACTCACGCGGCTTTAAAGATCCTGCCGTCCAAGCCTCTTACTTCCTTTAATCCATGGAGAATTTACGAGTTCGAGTTTTGTGTTATGCTTCCTAATTCGAGAAAATGATCGAAAGGTTCTTACCGAAGAAAACAACAGGAGCTTGGGGATCTGTGGACTTAAGATTGAAAGATTGTTCGAGCTTAACTTCGAAAGGGCTTGTTGGATTCGAAGTAAGAAGGAAAGATCGTAAGAGGTGAATAAAACCTAAGGGAGGTAAGTTATGTATTCTTGGAGAGTCGCAGAGGTAAAAAGTGAAAAAGAGAAGAAGAAGAAGAATGCCAGCCTTTATAGGAAAGGAGAGGAAGTCGAAGAGGCAATAACCGGTAGAACCGGTCAAAACGACATTGTTCGGCATCGGCTATGTCGTTCAGCATCCAGGGCGCTCGGCTTCGGCTATGATTGTTCGGTATTTGCATATCGTTTGGCACACATCGCCTCACCTGGAATTTAAGAGAAGATACTATCGTGAAGACGACACCACGGCTTGAAGCAAGACACGATGGATTCATGACTCAAAGCACATCACGTTTAACCACATGATGCACTTTGGGGGGCAAGTGTTACCTGAAGATTTGACCAGGCAACTAGGCACTTGGCACTTACATACCGTTCAGCATTAAGAGTCGTTTGGTATTGTATATCATTCGGCATCAGACCCTGTTCGGCATTCGAGAACATTTGGCACTCAAAGAGCGTCCGGTATTCAGGAAAGTTCGGCATTCGAGAGTGTTCGGCATACGTAGAGCATTCGGCATGTATGAACCGTTCGGCATGGCAGAGTCATTCGGCACTCCATACTGCTCGGCATCCACACCTCGAAATCACGGTCGGCATTCGAGATCGTTCGTCATCCAGAGGTGTTCGGCATTCAGGGTTGTTCGACATCTAGGGATGTTCGGCATCCATAGGTGTCCGGCATTCATCCAATCTCGACCGGCTTCGACTATTGCTCGTCCTGCACTCTCCACTCAGTGCATCACTTCATTCGGCATGACGATATCGTTCGGCATCACTTCGTTCGGCATGACCATATCGTTTGGCATCACTTCGTTTGGCATGACCATATCGTTTGGCACCACTTCGTTCGACATCAATGGTTCGGCACACAGAGCTCACTCTTTCTGGGCCGAGGTATTTAGCTGCCGGGCCCACCAAGGAAGTCCAACCCATCTTTGTCTATAAATAGAGAGGCAGGGGCACAGTGAAAGAGGACTTTTTGGGAGAACACTGGGGAGACTCTGCCGCTTTCAAGACTCATTCTCTTTACTTAGTAGTTGTATTCAAGTAGTTGGTGTACGGATTGTATCGGTAATCAATTATCAAGTAAAGCAATAAAGATTAACCTCAAAGTGGACGTAGGCAGTTACGCCGGACCACTATAAATCCGGTGTTCTCGTCTTTGCATTCAATTTAGCATATTGCTCTTTGTTTAAATTTACTTTCATCATTTATCTCTCTACATAATCTTTCTCAACGAGGTTAGTGACCAGTTTTGGTGCTAACACAATTTCACTTATACTTTTCTTTAAAACATTCTTTTTAATAACTATTTGTATTCATAATTATAATCAAAAGGCTTAAAGACGAATGTAATTAACAAATTTTCACAACAAACCCGAAACCATTTCATACTTATATCATCTTCAAAAACATACTTTTAAAGATCTCGATAATATTTGGTTAAGTTCGATGGTCGACTTATTGACTATCCAGTTAAAAAATTGCTTATACAAATCATTATTCATATATTTAACCAGTTTCCAACATTTCTACTTAACTGTTCCTCGTTTAAGAGTGCAGCCAGGTAAGTTAGAGCACTGATTGCATCAAAGCCTTGCCTAGACACTTCATCCTTGAATCTCACAAATAGATAAATCTACTCGTTTTCTTTTAGTGTTAAGTATAGTACTAATGACTTCCATAATAGATTTAGAAAATAACGAGATTAACATGTTTTTGACGTTCTGAACTTAATTGTTCCTCATTCAAGAGGGAAGCCGGTAGGTTAGAGCTCTATTGCTCATATCTATATTTGACATCAATCTTAACTGTAACAAATAGATAAGCCTACTTCGTCGGTTTAGCATTAAGTAAAGTTAATCACCTTTTAAACAAGAAAGTAAACCACAAGATTAACACATTTCCGACATTCCAACTTAAATATTCCTTATTCAAGAGGGATGCTGGTAGGTTAGAGCGGTATTGCTCCGTCCTTACTCGACGTCAATTTTAACTCTCACAAATAAAGGAGTCTACCTCGTCGGCTTTTAGTGTTAAGCCTAGTCAATTACATTTTTCAAAACATTTAAAAATACTTGTAAATAGGTTTTAAATGTCTATATAAAATATTACTTGAAAGTAACTAATTTATAACTTGATGAAAAACATGTTTTATATTATAAAACCTCTTTACTTTGAAAATACATATATAATTATTAAAAATATAATTAAACATCAAACCAACTTTAAAATACTTAAAAGTGGTTTAAAAAACATCTCTAAATTAATTAGAGAAAAATACTAAATTTAAATATCATTTTAAACACTTAAAACTATAAGCGACTTCTGCAGCATTTATAAATGATGCTAAAAGTTCCCGTTAAAACCAACATTGAAAAATTCGATCTTTGTGACTAGTTTTAATAACTTTAACTAATGATTAAAAACTTGAAATTTTTAGAATAAGTACTACCCTTGTGGTAATTAAAAACAATGGAAAGAAACCCTTAATAATATCTTTCAATTTATTTATAAATATTCTCGAAAATAGTCTATATTTACAAAGTGTATTTATACCACAATTTTGTTCTAACTTTCATAGGTTTGGTTCATAATTTCTATATCTTTCCAAACCATTTCTTTACTTTCCAATATACCATAATATGTATAGAGAATATCCAAATCAAATTATCCCAAGTTAAGATCATAAATATCCAATTTACACAAGTTAAAGTTAAGGGATATCGAATTGCACTTATAACGACTATTCTCGCTTCAAACACATTCAAACATAATTCAGTTCAACACACAATCCAAATAACCTTTTAAACATCAAGTCAAGGACACTACATGTTTAATAGGGTAATAAAAGTGATGTTATATAATATAAAGTTATCATTTGCTTTCAAAAGCAAGAAGGTTCCAAAGTTCGTAGCTTTAATTAGTTATGTCACTTTAACTTTATAATTCAAACACAACATATATATACACAATATATACAAATAAGATAGTGAGATAACTCACTTAGATCTAAGACAAGCACAATCACAAAGCCATAAGAATCAAAGAACCAACTCCTACCACCGCCAAAAACTAAATATCTAACCTTTAGTACTTCCAAACCAAGGCAATGCCTCCCATCATCTTCCTTTGCTCACGACCCATCTAAGATCCCCCTTCTCCTTCACTTTCCTTCCACTTTGAATTTAGATCTATGCCTCCTAGGGAGTTTTAAGGTGTTGGAGAAGGTTTGGAAGAGATTACGGTTGATTTAGTTTAGACCTGAAAAGGTTAGAGAAGAATTAGTGGATTAATGATTAAGCACTTCGATTATTTTTATTCCCTTACTTCATTTCTAGATTTGTGAATTTATGATTTATTATCAATGGTGTGCCCCTCCATTTATAAGCTTAAAAAATAGTGTTGCATAAGCTTGTTCTCACCCCTCCCCTCTCATGTCATGTACGACTCACCTCCCATCACTTCTCCACATAACACTTAAGAGTTAAGTCGTTCCTTAAAAGTTTATTTCCATAAATGGTGAGAAGTTTTTATTTCATTTTATTAATTTCGTAAGCAAATAAGTGTGAAAAAAAAGTTAGAACAACTTCTTACAGGTAAAAAGTAGTTTATCGATAGAATGATTTTCGGTCACATTATCGATACTTTTTCAAAGTATTTACTTTTGTAAACATTTTTCCAAAAAATGTTTACCATCATTAGTTATGATTTAAAAGGGAATTAACAAGCTTATTAAATTATTTTAATAACATTAAATCCAAGGTTAAAATATTTAAATAGTTCATATATTTAAATATTAAGTGTCTGAAATTCCGGGTCATTAGAATGATTCAATAATATGTACATATAAAATTGTGATAAGTATATTTCTAAGAAAATAAATCAAATTTAGATCATACCTTACATATCTAGCTAAAAAATGATACTTTGATATGGAAATCCTTCCATAGATTCTTGAATCAACACCCAACTTTGCATGAATTGGATGAACCATGTAGCTTTTAATTTTATTTGATGTTTTATTGTAGTTGATTTTTTCTAGTAGATGAAGAAGAAATTTTTTTCCATGGATGGAAGATAAGATAGGATAAAGAAAAAAAATGAAGGAAATTAAATCAGGGGAATTGTTTTAATTGGGAGAACGGGACATTTCCAATTTTGTTAATTAAAATTTTCCATAATTAGTTCCTCCTTAATTTTCAATTACTCCACCCTTTTGTCACCCCTTGTTTGGCTAACCTATGTTGTCATCTCTATGGTGCTAAATTTGCAAAAACCCTTAATTATCTCTCATTTAAAGCTTGTTTAAAAGTATATCATATTGTATATCGATAAATGAAATATAACTTTTATATATGCTTTTAAATAATTACTAACAATACCCAAAACATAAAATAAATTAAAAATAATTAATATTACTCAAATATTAATTAATTAACTCAATTTATAACATTTGACAAACAATTAACTCGTGTGTTTTTATGAATGATTCACAAATATAGTTATGGGACTCAAAGGTATGAATTGAGTCGGCGATTAATTTTGAACAATTCAAATTTAACGTTCAATCGTCACTTTAGCTAGTGGTGTGATAGTCTGACTGAATTCAATGCTTATGGATCTTTTCGGTGAAATCCAATTTCACATTTTCTTGAGCAGTACCTTTAGTAACGATAATTTTCACATGTTCTATTTTGTTGAAACTATATCACTATAGGATGTTGGAATTTGGTACTTGTTACAATTCCGATATTATCCACATTCAATTCGGTTAGTTCAAAAGCAAAGTCCTTAGTTCGATAATAACATTTGTTACTAACTATACTACTATGGCTAATGGTTTTAACTTTGAGTTGACTACAATTAAGTGTGATACTAGCCTCATAAAACTCAAAAGATGAATTCTCTATGGAATAATGCTTCACTTCCAATGCTTCAACTTAGACCTAACTATAGTCGCTTGATGGACCACCTTGTCATGATTTAACTATAATCAAAGTGAAGTATTCATATTGAAGTTCCATAGTATTCTTAAGTCAAGGGAACTATGCAACATCCTCGCACTGAGATTTCATGTTCGACTAATTTGTTATTAACCTATAGGAAACTCTTGGATGAGTCATTCTATATTTATCCAATAACTACAAATACATAACACCTTGGTGCCTCCAACAGCCATGAGTAATACACTACCCAATATTTGGATAGCGTTACATACTCTGGTTTTAATGAATGGGTTGATTTTTTTCTCGAAACATCTTGACCAAGAATATTTAAAACAAAATATCATTTTATTTTGTGAGTAATTACTCACGATTGCAACTATTTGCAATTACAATCGCATAACATTTTATTAAAGGATTTTCCTATTATATATACTTAAAATTAATTACGTAGTCAATTTTATCATAGTATAACAAAATATATAAATTAAAATAAACATCGTTACTACGAAGAAAATATGTAAAACAAAACAAATTATATATTTTCCCCTACAACGTTCCACTAGCTCGCACAATTACCACTCACTTTCAGTTGTTAGTACAAGGTAGAATATTATTGCTTTAAAGCATGGCTCAAATCCACAAAGATTATAAACACCCTAAAAATGAATAGAATGATTATGGTGATAGAGCTAGGTTTAGGGGAAATTATATAATTTATTGTAAATTATTAACTCTATAATCAATTGTCATTCGTAATAAAAGGCGTCTTCTTTCTGTTATATATTTCATATATTATGTTATAAATAATTAAATTGTTTAATTAAATTATATTTAACTGAAAATCCATAAATAGCGTGTTTATGATAGTAATTACAAATGGTTTTAATCATGAGTATCGTATTACAATATATACAATAAACACATCATTTTAAACGTTTCTAGTCAAGATGTATCGATACTGGATATCGATGCATTCGTCGAGACTAGAATACATAACGCTCTCCAAATGTTGGGTAGTGTATTACTCATGACTGTTGGGGCCACTAAGGGTTTATGTACTGATAGTTATTGGATAACAATGGAATTACTCACTTGATAGTTTTCTGTTGGTTAATATAAGTACGGTCAAATAAAAAATATCAATGTGACTATTTTATACAATTCTCTTAACTTGAGTATACTGTTGATCTTCAATATGAAAGCTCCACCTTAATTGTAGTCAAATAATGACACGCGACCATCGAATGACTATAGTTAGGACGAGTGAAAGTATTGGAAGTGAAACACTTTTCAAGAGAGGATTCATCTCCTCAGTTATATGAGGTTAGTGTCACGATCAACTGAAGTCAACTAAAAGTCAAAATCTCTAGGAAGAGTAATTCAATTAATCATAATTTTTATTGCTAAACCAAGGACTTTGTGTTGGACTATAGAGATAAATGTGGACGATACTGAAATTTCGACCATTACCAATTTCCATAAATGTAAAATAATATAGTTCTGACGAAGAGAATTGGTATAAATAATTGTCACTATTGGGTAACGCTTAATAAAATAAAATTATATTTTAATGATACTGAGCAGAAACAAAATTTAGTCATAATGTCACACCAACTACTAAGTGAAGTATGAATGTTAATATTCGAATTGTTCGATATTAATAGCTGACCAAATTTACACCTAAGAGTCCACAACCGAACCATTGAATACTTTTGTTACCACCTAGTTTCATTGAATTATAATTGTTATAAATTTAATAATGTTTATGAAATATTAATTATAAAATTTTATTTAATGTGTGGAATAATATTAAACACTATTTTTGTAATAGTTGTAAATATACTGAATGATATTCGATATTAGTACGCGTTTAAATTAGATTTAAATCGCGACGAGTTTTGTTCAGGGTTGGACTAGGTTTAAGGCCCATATAGGGCATGATGATTTTGGCTAGTAAGTGGCAAGGTCAGGCTCACTAAGGGTTGGTAGGTAGGTGTGGTTTGAGTGGTTAAAAGGGAAATAAATGGTAAAGATAGAAAGAAGGATGGTTATCCACTTTTTGCTCCATTATCTTTCCTTTATTTAATGCCACTTAACCCTCACTTTTACTACACTTTTTTTCCACTTCTCCTTGCTGAAAATTTTGGCCAGAAACCCTCCCATTCATTCCCCAAAAGTTCATGCAAAAAAACACATTAAATTAAATCCAATTCGATTGTTGGTGGTAGCTACATCCGAAATTAGCAACTTCTGAATTCAGATTCAATTCAAGGAGCTTTACTCTTCGTTACTACCTATGATTTTTAGGCATTGGTAAAGGGTATCATTCTTTACTTATTATCATATATTTATGTTTATATATCACCATATCATGTTGTAACGACCTGATATTTTGAACCGTTCGCATCCGCACATGTCAGACTTGAATTGCTCAAAATATCAGATTGTTAATTTATATTTGGCAAAACTCAACATATACATTAAATAAATCAATCACAGAATCATAGACATGGAGTATTACAAAAATAAGCAGCGGAATAGATAAAATAGTAGTTCATGAAGTTACCATAAAACATCAGAGTTTGAAATAAAATACAACATAATATCTCCACTACAATGAAGTCTCAAATACGAACAAATGACATTCTGAACCAAAATGACTGGATAGCTGGAAGCTGAATAAATATAGATGGATCTCCAAGCGAAGCTCCAAACTCCAAGGGTGAGTCTCAAATGCTGTAACACTCAGTCTGACTCGAGCATAAAGCAAAACACAAAACACTCGAGTTATGATTAACATTCTTATATTAATAAATTCAACTCAAGTGAAATGTCAACTGAAATACAAGTGACTTAAAGGATGCTTGGGATTTCCCTCCTCTAAAGATCCGTCGAACTATCTACTATGTAGTAATATACGCTATTATAATATGTCTATAGTAAAGTAAAAGTATTAAAATAGCGTTAAGGTGTTACCTATATCCCCCTTAACACATTTTATATATTCCCATAGTCTATACAATGCCGTACGCTCCTCCGTAAACTGGAGGTTTACACAGAGACACCACATAGGTACGGTACAAAACATACTCGTAGAAGGCGCGATAGGGCATGTGAACACGGCACTCGAGGCAATGCCAGGGTAGATATACAAATTGCACTCCCGGACTGGTGGTAACTCATAGCAGCTACTACCGCCCACCTCATGACACACTCCCAAATCAAAGGGTGCACCCAATCAAATCACAAAAGCAATAGAATGGTATCGAAGAAATGTGCCCGATCGGAGGAATGACCTCACTTGGCCCGGTATAGCTCCTGTTTTAGTCACATCTAAGCTGACTCACGGGAGTCAGGGTCACGTCATACCATATAAGATCGTCGCCAAACCATCCTACTTCATTTCTGGAATCTCCACCACGTACATAGTTGTTAAAGTGGTTTTCGGTATTGGCAGAGAGTATGACAATATCCGATCCCGGTCTCTTTAACAACCAAACGCTTATTTCACACCGTGGTCATTTCATTTCAAATAATTCATACTTCAAATCAAATTATCATATTCATTTCAAAACCATATCAATTCGATATCATTATTCACTTTAAAAATATTCATTTCCAAAATCGTAACACTTTCAAATTTATAACACTTTCGAAATCAGAGCACCTTTTGAAAACCATTACACTTTTGAAACCATAGCATTTTGGGAATCATAATACTTTTGAAACCATAACACTTCCAAACTCAACAGTTTAGATATTGAAATAGTATATATATCAAAATAGTTATAAATTAATATAGTTTACAAATTAAAATAATTTACATATTAAAATAGTTTATATATATTAAAAATACTTTATATAACAAAAATAGTTCCTCCAATCTCATAAATCAATTCAAATCAGCTTAAATTTCCAGATTCAATTTAAATCAATTCCAGTTTAACCATTTCAAAATTTTAAAATTCAAAGATTCAAGTTTATATATTCTAACATTTACCATATAAATTTCATTTATATTTCAACATTTATCTTTATTTTATTTCACATTAGAAATTATTCACTTAACCATTTATATAACAATTTGTTGAAATCCAAATTTATACAATTAAATAAATATTAAATCTCAAATTTTATTTAAAGTTGAGAATATTCATTGAATCACCTTTTTATAAAATCAAGTTACCAAGTTTAAATTTCATATCTTTAAACCTCAAAATCAATAAGTCTAGATCAGTTCTTATTTAAATTCAATTATTAACCAAATTAAATTTCAAATCAAATTTAATTTATCTTTCCATCCTTTATTATTAAAGTTATAAATCCATTTTAAAATATTAATATAAAATTTAAGTAAATATTTTAAAACATATTATATACTAATTAAATTAAATTTTATTAAATTAAATCTTATTATATATTTTTTTATAAAATAAAATTATTAGAAAAATCTTAAAATTTATAATTTTAAAACTAACTTATAAATTTTAAATTCCAAAACATATAATTTTTATAATCTAAAATTTTAACATATATAAAATAACATTTATATATATTATATTTTAAAAATATTTAAAACTATATATCTCCTTTCAAAACTTTGGAAATCATTTTCAAAATATAGACCAACGGTGTCCGTATATAATTTTCTATCCTATGGTCAAGTGATACAGATATTTATCATTTCAATCCGCAATTTAATTATTTACGGGTATATATCATTTCAACCCGCAATCCCAAAATTTAAAATAAATGAAAATCGCTTGGGTTTATCATTTCAACCCATAACGATTTTCTCCTATTCTACAAGATCGTTCGGGTATGTATCATTTCAACCCATAGGAAATTCTATTCTAACAGGGAACTTGCAAAGTGAGAACATATATGATAATAATATAACATATCAACAACAGGCATATATCATCAGTGATAAATAAAATATAAACCACAGGATATGGTGTCATATCCCATAGGTGAACAGATACAGAAAATGGCATATCGTATACAGCAATTATATAATTAACAGTTCAATTTATCAGCATATTTCAATTGTCGTTTCTAATGAAATCAAATTTAATAACTATAAGAATGTTAATCGTGAGTGATTGCTCACCTTTCGAGGCTAGAGGAAGACGAGAACAAGGCGGAAACGGGCACGAATAAGCACGGATAATTGACAAATCACCGAACTGATGCGAATAAGCACGAAGTGACAACGGGACAGCGACGCAGCAAAGCAAATCAACCCGAGTTCGATGAAAACAGGAATCAGAACAAACTTGATATAAATGGAAAAATGTATATATATAATTTGCATACTTTTAAACATATTGAATAATAATACTTTAACATATATAAACTGTAAAATAAATATATAGACAAGGAGATTAAAATATATATACGGCTAATGACAAATATGTGCAGACCAGAGAATGTATAAAACAAAATCTATGCAGACTAAAGATATGTATGCAGGCACTATATAATATACAACTGCATGCTATTCCTATGCAACCACAACAAGAAAATATGTATATTATATATATAATGCTTCCTTTAATATGATATACTGTAACCATATCTTTCCTTTTATAATATAATATAATGCAACATATATACTTCCTTTAGAATATATGTACTGTAAACATCTATATATATATATATACATATATATACACACACTGGAAAATCAAAAATATTATAGACATATGTACACAACTATAATACTTTAAAATGGGGACGGAGCATGGAGTCGGTCGGAGTCAGCTGGGGACGGCATAATATTTTATTGAACTTTGTGTCGGCTGGAGTCGGCCTGTAACAGATAGAGACGGCTAGCGTCGGCTATTTAATTATTTTCTCAATCTACTTCTTATATACACCTATTTCATTTGAAAAAATGAAAAACAGTACTAAAATGGCCAAAATAAAATAAAATTGACATGTATGATTATTAATATTCACCCAATGACGGGTCGTGATAGGTTAGATTGGTATTTTCGATGATATATGTTCGTGTAATTCGAAAAGTTATCGTTGTTGAAAATCTAACCCGCACGACCAATCGATGCAACTTTTAGTCGATCCGCTATACAAATTCGATAAAGGTGGTTATATATAACATTTTAAAGAATTAAAATAATTTTTTAAACCGTTGGGTAATCAATTATGAATTTTTAAATGTATTTGGTATAATAATATTATATAAAATAAATTATGCGGCGTAAAAATAAATTCTTTGGATATTATGTCGATCTAAGGTATTTTGGAGATGTTTCCAGAATATGCTTAAAAAATACACGAATTTGGGGTGTCGATCTTGAATTTCAAATTTATGGCCGTTCGTGGACTTTCGGACAAATAACCCTTCGTTCGAAGGCCGAACGACCTTCAAACGAGACCAAATTTGAACCACTGTTGCTTGGTAGTGTTTTAATCGAATCCGTACGGATGGATTAGCAAAAAAATCATCCCCTACAAAATTATCCAAGAAATATGTCATTGCCTAGGAGTTAGCTATAACACTTATAATATAAGTGTTATAGCTAACTACTACAAAATGACATATTTCTAGGATAATTTTATTTTCGATGATTTTTTTGCGAATCCAACCATACGGATTCGATTAAAACACTATAAAGCACCACTGGTTCAAATTTGGTCTCGTTTGAAGGTCGTTCGGCCGTCAAACGAAGGTTTTTTGTCCGAAAGTCCACGAACGGCCATAAATTTGAAATTCAAGATCGACACCCCAGATTCGTTTATTTTTTAACCATATTCTGGAAACATCTCCAAAATACCTTAGATCGACATAAGATCCAAAGAATTTATTTTTACGCCGCATAATTTATTTTATATAATTTTATTATACCAAATACATTTAAAAATTCATAATTGATTACCCAACAGTTTACAAAATTATTTTAATTCTTTAAAATGTTACATATAACCACCTTTATCGAATTTGTATAGCGGATCGACTAAAAGTTGCATCAATTGGTCGTGCGAATTAGATTTTCAACAACGATAACTTTTCGAATTACACGAACATATATCATCGAAAATACCAATCTAAACTATCACGACCCGTCATTAGGTCAATAATAATAATAATAATAAATGTCAATTTTATTTTATTTTATAATGTAGTAGTGTTTTTTATTTTTTTAAACGAAATAGGTGTAAAAAAAGAATTTTAAAAAAAAATACGGTCGATGCTAGCCGACGCCCATCGGGCCGATGCAGGCCGACGCCATGTCGCGTATACAGGTTTCAGCCGAACCCTTCTTCCTCACTTTCTTTGCTCCCCTAAAAAACGATTTTTTCTCTTCCCCATCATCGATTCCGACCCTCTCCAACCGTCACTCTCCGTCGTTGTCGCAGTAGAGGCCTAGAACTCGCCGGAACTCGCCTGAATCTCTTCTTCTTCTTGAATTTGGTAATTTTCTAAACCCTAATTTCGAATTAAATTGTTTAATTAGGTTTAAATGTACATTATTGTGATGATAATTGGGTGTAGGCATTGCTAATTTAGTGTATTAGGTTATTTTTAATTAGTACGAAATCGTTGAATTTGAAAGTGTGAATTGGGAATAATTGGGGTATAGGTATTTAGAATTTGAAAGTGTGAATTGGGAATAATTGGGTGTAGGTATTTTAGTCTATCTCTAGTTAATATAAATAATTTAAACGAAAATAAGACAGCAACAAACCTTTAGTCCCAAAGGCTTTGGTAGATTAGAAAGTACGATAATAATCAAATAAAACTTCAGATGCAAAGTATATATGCGTATAGGAATAGAAAAGAAATGCTGACGAAATTTCTAATATATATATGTTTTTAAATTAGGAAAAATGTTCAACTATCTTCTCGACCGTACCTGGATGTATGAATGTCGAACAGGAACGAAAGGTTCAACGAAAAAACATTTTAAGGATGGTGTACATGAATTTGTTAAATTCGCTAAAGCTAATAATGAAGCAGGCGGCACACAAATTCGTTGTCCGTGTCGTAAATGTCGACATTTGCATTATCGGGAACCGGATTTAGTTATTGTACATTTGTGTAAATCCGGTTTTGTGCCAAACTATTATTTCTATAGTGCCCGAGGTTGAGGTGAATAACAATAATGTTACGACGAATCCAATAGTAGATATGGTGGAAGATGCAGCACGGTCAATGTTCCCTGCTATTCAAGTTAATGATGTAAATGTCGAAGAAGAACTGATCGAGGGGATGAAAAGAATTTATGATTTACTGGATTCTACAAAAAGACGTTGTGGGAAGGTTGTAGTAGTGGAACAGAATTGTCAGTTACTACCGAATACATTACTATGAAATCAAAATTCAATTTTACAGAAGCTGGATTTACAGCAGTTGTACGAGCTGCAAAACGACATATGCCACCCAATAATCTGATGTGCGATAGTCATTATAATGTGAAAAAACTTATGTCTGCTTTCGGTTTGCCCTACCAAAAGATAGATACATGTATAAAAGGTTGTATGTTGTATTGGAAAGATGACATTAATCTTAAGAAATGCAGAATATGTAATGAGGAAAGATACAAACCAAGAAAAAAAAGGAAAGGAGATACATGGGCATTTTCATTACCGCATGGAAGGAAAATTTCATGGTTTGATTGTCGTCGATGTTTTCTCCATGTTAATCATACTTTTAGAAGAGATAAGAAAAACTTTGTATTAAATAGAGCAGAGAACAGACAACGACCAACGACTTTATCAGGTGAAGAATTATATGAACTAGTTAAAGAATATCCGAAGATACATGAAACTGGAGTTCCATACAAGAGAATGCATTATTTACCCATCACTCCCAGACTTCAAAGGTTATATGCGTCGTCTACGACAACATCACATATGAGATGGCACAATGTGAGAACGCAGGAAGAGGGGACTTTGATACATCCATCGGACGGAGAAGCATGGAAACATTTCGATAAGACTTATCCTGCGTTCAGAGAGTCGTAATGTGAGACTTGGTTTATGTACAGATGGATTTTCACCATTCTCTCAATTTGGTAGTAAATATTTGTCTTGGCCTATTATCGTTACACCTTATAATTTACCTCCGTGGATGTGTATGAAAACTCCATATATGTTTCTTACGTTTGTCGTCCCTGGTCCTGATGATCTGACACAAGGAATTGATGTTTATCTACAGCCATTGATCGAAGAGTTGAAAACATTATGGTATGAAGGGGTGGATACATACGACGTGTCGAAAAAAAAGAATTTTGTATGTTTGCATCTTTGTTATGGACTATTGGTGATTTTCCAACTTACGCAATGCTTTCAGGCTGGAGTACGGCCGGTCGTTTGGCTTGTCCTTACTGCATCGAAGATACGAGTACAGACTGAAATTCCAGGTAAATCGAACTGGCATAATTGGTGCAAACAAAATGTATTTTGGTAGTTACCTTATTGGAAGCATCTCTTACTACGACATAATATTGATGTGATGCACAACGAGAAAAACGTGTTTGATAATGTGTTTAATACAGTTTTGAATGTCAAGGGTAAAACTAAGGACGATCTCAATTCAAGACGTGATATAGAACAATATTGTAAACGTCCCGAACTTCATATAAACCCTAATGACAGTAAAAAACCCAAAGCATGCTATGAGCTAGACAGCAATCAAGTAAAACTTGTGTTGAAGTGGATTGAAGGGCTGAGATGTCCTGATGGGATTTCTTCAAATCTCCATAGATGTGTTGACTTAAAAAACAATAAATTGAGTGGGATGAAAAGTCACGATTGCCATGTCATGATGGAAAATTTCTTACCCGTTGTTTTCAAAGAACTATTGCCCGTAAAAGTGTGGAGTGCTATAACAGAATTAGGTCTGTTTTATAAAGAGCTTTGTTCGACCACGTTAAAAGTTGAGCGTATTCGTAAACTTGAAAATGACATCCCTATACTGCTCTGCAAACTTGAGAAAATATTTCCTCCAGGATTATTTAATGTAATGGAGCATTTACCTGTTCATCTTCCATATGAAGCACTTCTTCGAGGCCCTGTACAATATGGATGGATGTATCCATTTGAGAGGTAATTATGAATATTTGAAATAATAATTTAAATTTGAATTTGATGTAAGTAAATTTTAATCGAATAAATTTTGTAATAGGTACTTGAATCATCTCAAGAAAAAAGTTAGACAAAAAGCACGAGTTGAAGGTTCGATTTGCAAATCATATATCGAAGAAGAAGCTTCATTCTTTTTCTCTCACTATTTCAGTGACCATGTGAACTATGTAACGGTTGCGATTTTTCGACGCTCGAAAGTCGACATTAATACGTCCACAGTATCAAATGTCGCGCAATCGAATGCCGGAAAACCGAACCATTAGGGTTAAAAAGAAGAGGTAGAAGAAGACAGAAGAAAAGAGAGAACAGAAAAACAAAAATAGAAACAATATCAGAATCTTACATTCGCAGCGGAACAATATACAATAGACAATCACTAGTCTTTTGAACAAAGAACTATATCAGTTTATACATGCATCAATCAGAGTGAATATACAACTCAATACAACAATGGACAATTATATAAACTTGTCCTCATACAGAATACACAGCGAATAAATAAACAAGTACGGTAGTACGTCTCGCCATCCAGCCCATCTCCAAAGCTCCAGAATATCCAGAATATCCTAATAACATAACTCTAGGCTGCCCGTGTGGAAAATTATGGGCACCCAGAGTTTAGAAAGGGAACAATAAATTCCGAGTCAGTCATGGTGACTGGTGTGAGATTGTAAAACAGTTATTTTCACAAAGAAAATAAAACAAATTCGCAATGCTTTTGGAAAATGAAACTACCATAAGACCTCCCGCCACACACACAATGCAAACGCAGAATTGGAGGAGATTTCTTCTTATGATAGTCAAAGATGCTTACTACGAAAAATCAGTTGATATTATTATTAATGTCTAGCGTGGTAAACATTTCGAAAGTATAATATCAATCTTAGCCAGCATACAACCATTATTGTATGCCTACTATAGCTACTATGTTCAATAGCAGGTTACCGCCACATTCCATAGCAGGTTATACAACTAAAACCGTACAGGGCGCGTATTGTTTCTTTGGATTTTCCAACAAATGGTCAGGCAAAGGAACTTCCTTACACCGAAATGGAAACGCCTCTGGAAAGACGCCCCGAGAGTCAACCTGCTCTCTGCAAACACAAAGCCGACGCTACCTCACGCTGTACAGCTGTAACTAGGTAGCTAACACACAAGCTATGCCATCCTCCGGTCGTTACCGACCTTTATCCGAGGATCCTCAACCACAAAGCAACAACCACAAAGTATAATAAATTTGCAGCATCAACATAGGTAAAATATCTGGGCTCCATACCATGATATCACCTTTTATCCAGAAGGAAATGACATACCCGAGGGGCGCGACCCCTAAAAACCTTGCCGCAACATTCCTGTTTCGACCATTACCAGGTTGTGAAGCTCGACGAAGTCTCGTCCACAAAGCTACGCTTTTTCACAAAGCCATGCTTTGATCAACAAATGATGAACAGCACTTCGTATGCCACATTACCAAATTGGGAATGTATCACTAGTAACCATCAACTACATAACCTCTGAGCTCGTACGTCTCAGAGAAGGGTGTTAAGCCAAGAGAATAAATTCTCCGCCACCAACAGAAATGTATTTGATAGAAACCAGCTTTACATCTCAAAGTGTAACGTCGGACACACATCCATACAAGTCCGTTCCGGGATCGAACGGAACCGAAAACACTTCCAAAGAAGCCCTTGCAATCCGGATATTCACTAATCACGTCCGGACTTCCCATCACAAGAAGAGTGAAATAAATCTCTATACCGAAGGAACTCGGTGCAGAGACATTCGACAGGTTGTCCTTTCATTTTCTAAAATACCCGGTCTTCACACCGGTCTTCAATGATGTCCATTCACGACGTATCACTATTCGGAATGGGTTATATGACACAAGGTCCTCTCCCGGCTTAACCGAATAATGAGTGTTTGTTTTAAAAACAAATCAAGTGCCATTTCAAAGGCAAATATTGATAGTCGGTTATTTAACTATCAAACAACATTCACAACAATCAACCAAATTAAATAATTTCCCAAATTATTAAATTTCAAAATATCTTCACAAGATATATATTTTTCACACTTCAACGTTTTGAAAACCAAATTGAAACCACTTTTCACACTTCATCACTTTGAAAACAAATTTCAAATCACATTTTCACACTTCATCACAAAATGGTCCATTTAAACCAATTAAATAAATCCTTATCGATTTATTTCAAATTTACATCCCAAATCTGTAATTTATTTCCACACTTTAAAAATAAATCAATATTTATTTTTAAAACAAATTTCCCTTTCCTTTATAAATTCTATTCTGAATTTACATTCCCAAATGTTCACTTTTTATACGACTTTCAAATCGATTTCTCAAATATTCACTTTCAACACCAAATCAACTTTCAAATTGATTTTCAAGTTTCATTTCAATCCCAAATCAAATTTCAAATTGATTCTAAGTTTAATCCCAAATACCAAATCATTTTACAAATCGATTTCCAAATTTATTCTCAACACAAAAATAAATTTTCATTCAAACACCAAATAAATTTCCATACCGATTTCCCAAAGATTTCTTTTCAAATACTAAATCAATTATCAATTGGATTTCAAACAAATTTATCACCTTTTAAAATAAATTCCTTTTTCTTTTCCAAACCATTTAAAATTCCATTTTAAATAAATTTCCTAACTTTCGAATAATACTATTCAAAATCCATTTATAAAAATCTTTTCCCATATTTTGGAAAAAATTCGATAAGATTACAAAAATCAACTTTACGCTTTAAAATTCCTTCTTCGAAATTCAACTAATTCTTTCAAAAGAATTTACTCAAAATTTCCAACTCTAATTTCAAAAATCCAATTTTATTTATTTCTGGTATCCAACGATACCAAAAATACATTCGGCTAAATTATAGCCTTCAACACATTCAATCACAGATATAATCATACACAGATTATAAATAATCAACACACAACATATGAAACCAATTCAAATGTTTTGAGGAATCCTGTTGGATCCCTCCAACCTATTTCCCTGCATCCACAGATGTTAGCACAATACCAATTCCACTTCGAGGTGAAATATCGCGGTATATGGGATTTATAAAATATCATCCGCTATTATGCGGCACATAGGGTCTCATCCGCTATATAATGCGGGAAATCAACAACTCCAATATATACATATACCAATATATATATATATTGCTATATACTACTATCGTATATACTATCATTCAAGCACACAATCGACATAATCAATAATTTTAAATATAACTATTTAAAATTAAACAAAACCCTTTGTTTGAGTGAGAAGATCTCACCTTTGATTTGCAATCCATTTTACATTTCAGCCTGTTTTCTCCTAATTTTGGACCTTGTAACAACATTATAAGGTTTTATTAATATTCGAAATAATCGAATAATTCAATCTTCATTTGATAATTTTTTAAGTCACCACTGATTTTATTTTGAACAAATACTTCTAATTTAAACCAATCCCTTTTAAATTTTCAAACTTTTACCTATATATATATAAATTGAAAATCTGAATACATGTGCTACTTTATATATTTTCTATTTATGCATCTATTTAAATCAAAACAGAAATTTTAAAACTTGCAGTAAAATCAATACTGCTATATATTTCCTGACCAAAATATACATACATTTTTCTCTTTTTTTTATCTATTCATCTCTGTATATATGAGCATATATATTTTTTCAACTACGTATAAAATAATTTATATATAACTTGTAATTACCTTAAAGTCGATTCGCGAACAGCAAGACAGGCAAAACTCTGGCCACCCACGATTATCGCAACTTTCCCACATCGACTTTGCCCTGCTCCACTCACTCTCATGCATCCAGTAATCTTGTCGAACCCAGATCGAAGTTCGCTCGAAAACGCACGATGCTCGAGATTGCTGCCATCAGACGAACCCAACCCTAGCCTGAATCGCCTTGCGCCTTAATGCTATCGCCGACCATCCCCAAACCCTAGTCCACGATTGTCGCTACCAAATCATTCTCCTTCGATCGCAGCGCTTCTTTCGCCTTGCCACGCTTGATCGATACTGCGCCAATCCCACGCCGCCGACATCCCAGTCGTGTCGCGACCCTCCATCTACATCGGCCTAAGCATGCGCGAACAAGTCGCGACTTCGAACCCATGATTTTGAATTTGATTTCGCCAATTCGACTTTTCTGAGGCGGCTACGGATTTTGATTTGAATGAGAAGGGAGGAAACAACCATTATCGTTTTTTTTCTCTAAAGCTTTCGTCTTCGATTACTTC
Organism: Allium fistulosum; assembly: GCA_030737815.1. Taxonomy (NCBI): domain Eukaryota; kingdom Viridiplantae; phylum Streptophyta; class Magnoliopsida; order Asparagales; family Amaryllidaceae; genus Allium; species Allium fistulosum. The sequence goes on along the minus strand of CM060908.1, from coordinate 73,320,969 downwards.
GGTTGTTGTTTCAATTTTTTTTCTTTTCTGTTTCGTCCTTTGAAAGGAAAGAGTCACAGGCAACTTAAAAGAATGGAAAGCATGTACGAGTGAAAGACAACGTGGTGGCTAGTTGTACGTATTGTCGAAAAAAGAATAAGCAATATAATTTAAATTGATTTCAAATTGTCTCGAATCTGTAGCTTAAATTTTTGACCTCCTATCGAGGCGTGCCGCTAGGCGTTTATAATGTTATATGCCTATTCCGAATGCAATGGAAAATATTTCGAGTCGAAATTCGATCGTATGGAGAAGATAGCTTTTTGGACCTAGCTATTATATTAAATTCGATATAGTTTCAGCGCGTTTGCTTATCGTACGCTCACACAACAACTCCAAATACTACGAAAATTGAAATCCTATAATAATACACTATTATGGATCCAATTAAACTAGTTTCGTCGAATTCTGAGACTGTGCCTCGGAACGTTATTTTTAAATATCGATTTAAACGATAAAATTTCAAAACTGAACAAAACAGTTTCAAATTCAATTTTGAAAGTCTCATTATCTTCAGTATAATCAATATAAATTTTCTAAGCCTTGAAAATATTTTTAATCAGCATAAAACTGAAGATTCAAATTTTTACCCAATTTCAATAAATTAAATTAACTAATTAAATTGCCAAATTCATTCTGATATTCGAATTTCAAATTAAACTATCATTTGAATATTTAAACTCAATTAAATATTCACATCTCAAATGTCAAAAATTCAGGGTCGTTACACTTATCATTTGCAAGTGTTTCGCGTAATGATGAAGCCGTTGAACAAGATTGTTCTGAATCAATGTTTTCTATTTTTAGACAGAATGGTCGAGCTGTTGGAAAATGTGTGGAATCATGGTTAGAGGATAGAGATTACCATATAGCACACACATACGTTCTTCTTAATTGTGCTGACGTTGCACCATTTCTTAGGTAAATATTGAATGATAATTCACGATAATAGTACATATTTGCATTATTTACGAGTTACCCAATTTAAATTGATTTTGCACTTAATATACATATACATTTATTTACAGTATTTAAGAATAAGAACATCCACTTGGCGATCTCAGTAAAGAATTTGCTAACTGGTTTACGAAATACGTTTATGATCAAATAAATTGTGTCGGTGATGAAGGATTGAAACGTCTTGCGATAGGACCAAAAAGAAATGTCAACACTTATCGAATATTCTTCATGAATGGATTTAAATTCAACACCAAGGAATACGGTGCTGAAAAAATGACTAATAACAGCGGTGTATTTGTCAAAGGGACTGATGATCCAGATGAACATATAAAAGATTTTTACGGCGTCTTAACACAGGTTTTGGAATTGACATATTCTGTCCAATCTGCAGAAAAAGTATTTTTATTCAGATGTAGTTGGTTTAGCAATGTTCCGGGCTCTGGTATCAATGTGCACAAAGACTATAAACTTATTGAAATAAACCATAACTCACGTTACTCAAAGTATGATCCTTTCGTGTTAGCCAAACAAGCATTACATGTTTATTTTGCTCCCTATCCATCACTAAAACGAGATAAAGCAGATTGGTCGGCTGTTTTTAAAACAAAGGCAAGATTTACACTTGATGGAAATAATATTCCAGACGAAGCAGCTTATCAAGCAGATCTTGAGGCAAATAATGAATTAATAATAACTGATGATCATGCTGATATAAGGCCTTTGAACGATGAATCAAATATTCTAATAGAAGCATTTGAGACTTTAGAGGGAAATGACGATATAGAGTGCGAGACCGAGTCAGAATCAAAAAACGATGAAGATTGTTTATTAATTAGTGATGATGTAATGTATATAAGATGGAAATTTGTATCGTTTGTTGTATTATGTCAATTCTAGAACCTCTGTTAATATAATGAAAATTCGTATCATTTGTTGTATTATTCTTTTATTATTCTGCTGTGAGCTATGTGTATGTGATTATTAATCAGGCATGTTTTCTAATTATGAAATGATATATGTTTTTTTCATTATATGAAATGATATATATATATATATATGCATGTTTCTAGCAGATATTATGTCAAATAGCAGGAGGTCCCAAGGTTCACGAGGCCCTGATCATGGCGAGGGTAGTAGTGGTATGGCCGATAATCGCCAAAGAGCATACTTAGTGCCGAAGACCGATGGAGGGTAAGTATTTAATTTACTGCAACTTCATTATATTATTTAGTGCATGCTACTAGTATATTTATGATTTAGTAACTGATAATATCAAATGTATTCAGGGGTTTCGATTTACAGCCATCCGAGCACATTCTAGCTGTGTCTCGAAACAGCTACCGTAGTAGGATGACGGACTTGTGGGAGCACTGGGATAGTATCCCACTTTATATCAGAGATGCCATATGGGTTGACCACCAGGTAAGTATAAAATTCTAATTAATTTGAGATTGACATATTTGATCTTTGAAAATTAATATGCAATTTATATAATTCATTTAAATTTCAACGTACAGGCGTCCTTTATTGTGGATCCCGAAGATCTTGGGACGTTCAGGACGCACTGGGAGAGGAAGATGAGGAAAAACTATAGAGGTACGCTCTCCAAGATAAAAGAGGCCGGTAAAAAGCCAAACTGGATGAGTGAAAATCTGTATGTGCGGTTTCTGCAATATTGAGAAAGCGAAGACGCGAAGGTAAATTTTCTACCTTCATATGTCTGTAATTATAATTCGTTTAAATATTTATATAATAGTTAAATTATACAGGCGGTAGCTTCGAGGAACTCTACAAACAGGCTTAGGAATCCTGCAACACACCGCGGTGGATCCAAGTCTTTTCAGCAATATAGAGAAGAAATGGTAAATATAAAAATGTTATTTGTAATTTACTTATATACATTCTTTAATCATATCTAATTTCAGACGAGGGAGAGAGGTGGTGTTGCACCGTCTCATTTGGACGTCTTCACCCGAACACACGCCGTCGAGCATACAGATGAATATGGCAACGTAACATATGAATGGTCAGACGCCAAATCAGCGAATATCCGGTTATAAAGACTATAAATTTTTCCTCTTATTTAACAGTACATTAAATTGAATATTCATCTTCTCAAAATTATATTTCTAAACACAGGAGAGATGCGATCAGGAGATTGCTCGCGTGCTTGCAGATTCTGGCAGGGAGCAGTTGACCGTTGAGGAGACAGACAGGATATTCGCTCGTATTACCGACCCGCCGACCAGAAATAGACAGTATGGATATGGCAATCAAGCGGTAATATTTATTGAATTTAATTAATTCATTAACCAGTTTATAAATTTTATTGAATATTACGTATAAACTATAAGTATGAATTTATTAGTATACAGGCCGCGACCCAAGCCGCTTACAATAAACAACAGGCTGAAGAAACAATAGCGGCCCTGCAAGCACAAGTCGCCGAGTTGAACGATTGGAGGAAGACTAGATTGAAGCAGCAACTAGACGAGGCGATTGCTGCTTACTTGGCAGAGCACGGGACAAATATGCCGCCATCACAGGGATCTGGCGCTGATGATGATTGGGGTGAGTGGTAGCATGTTTTTATATATGTTTTTTGATGAACTTTTGGTTGAATTTTGTAAATATTATGGAATATATATGATTGTGTGGATGGATGGCAGAAAGGGGTGCTGGAAATATAGAAAAAATTTACCCAGATTAGAGTCGACTGGCGTCGGCTAAGGTCGGCCTATTGGTCACTTATTTTTTTACACGTGTACTATGTTTAGCGTCGGCCGGAGTCGGCTAGCCGACGCTAAATTAGGGGATGGACCCGTCCCCTTTGCCGTCACCATTTCACTTAGCGACGAGCTATTTAGCGTCGGCCTTTAGCGACGGCTCGAGTCGGCCGGAGTCGGCCGTAGTCGGCTATAGGCCGACGCTAAAAAGAATTATCCTTGTAGTGGTACCTATGTACTTTTAAAATAACAAAGAAATCAGAGCATTACAGGGACTCCATCTTTATTTACTATAAACTAGTTTTAAATGTATTATATGACACTTTAACTATATATATATACACACACTAATACATATATAACTTACATACATATTGTATATATGACATATATAAATTTGTATACAAACAATCCATAGTTTATAACTCATTCAAATAACAGATTATAGTGTGTGTGTGTGTGTGTGTGTATATATATAAACTATAGATTTAAACAACCGTGCTATATTATAAAAATCACAGGAAGGAAAAAAAGAAAAAAAATATAAACATATATACTGTATCCTATATTCGACTAGGCCACTTTGCAAACAGCACATAGCGAAGCTGCATGCGGCTTCACTGATCAACGGGGAAAGAATGAATAGGCGGGGAAGGTCAGAAGGGGGACAGCCGGAGGTGTTTGCGGGCGAAGAGAGAAAAGGCGAATGGTGGATGACGAGGCTGCTGTGGTCGGTGGTGGCACTGGGAAGGCCGGCTGCACGGGGCGGAGGGCAGGTGGGCCAGAGGGAGGTACGGTGAGGTCAGTGGATGCGAGGAAGAATGCGGCTATGGTAGTGGAAAGGGCTTCGACCAGTGCTCAGCTTGGGTGGGTTTGATGCTGAAGATGGATGTGGGTAAGGTGCTGGTTGTTCATTGATGAGAGGATGGAGAGGCCGAGTTGCGAGAGGAGATGCAGGGCAGTTGCTGACGTGGCGAAGAGGTCTCAATCGGTAGCAGATGTGGACGGGTTTGCTTGCGTGCTCGAGCGGAAGGTCTCGGCAAAAGGAACGACAGTGAATGATAACGGGGAAGAGGCGAAAGGAATGAGCAGGCAACCATGCCATAAACCTTGTTTATAAACTTATTAAAATTTAAATACCAATTATAATTATAACTTTATATTAGTATCTCTTCTGTTACAAGATGGTAAAATCAAAAGAGAAGAGGGAAGGACGCGTGAACCATATATATGAAAGTTATATATATTATCTATTTATTTATATCATTTTCTTTAAATCGAACAAAGCAAAAGAAAACGAAGGACAAAAGGAATGTGAAGGGACCAATCAACGTAATATATTGAAATTAAAGGAATAGGAAAAGTCAAAAAGCTGAAAATATTAATTGCTGGCGGCGATTTGATTCACGTGATTCATGGTGAACAGTGAAGAGACAGGAAACCAAAAAGACTCCAGAAATTAGTACCGATATTGTTAGCTGTTTCGCGGTTTTCACCGCGTACCGGACATTGAAACGTAGGAATGAATATACTGCGGAGATCAACACGATGGGACGATCAAAACGGTACACAAATATCAGTGGTACGATTATCCTATCAAAAGTCGATAATCGGTACCGAAAATGCTGCTAATACGCCGAAAATAAGATAAACGGAGCAATAGCAGTCCAAATTTGACGAAACGAAATATGACGTCTCACTCAGAAGATGATTTAAAAATTTATTATATAAAAATATTCAGGTTTGGAAAACATTTTATCATCATCAAATATTAACTGATTTAAATTGAAATTAAATTACACAACAAAAATAAACTTCCATATTATCAGATGAAAAATTACCATTTGCTATGTTTAATTTGACGTATTCCAAATATCAAATTTTTATTTCAAAATTCAATTATTTAAAATTTCACAAAATTTCAGTTAAATATATTATTAAACTAATAAAATTTTATGGGTCATTTGTAACGACCCAGAATTTTGAACGAATTAAATTGAGAATATTTAATTAATTTTAGATATTTGAACGGTAATTTAATTTGAATCCCCGATATAACTTTGAAAATTTGCGATTAAACTATGAAATTTAATCGATTGAAGTTAAATAAAAATTTGAATCCACAATTTTAAGCTGAAGAAAAATATTCCGAAAGCTTTTAATATTCGTATTGATAATACTGAAGATGATAGAAGCTTCAGAATTTAATTTCGAACTATTTTGTTCAGTTTTGAAATAAATCGTTCGAACCAATATTTATAAAATAGTCATTTTTCAAACAGTCTCGGAATTTGACGAAACCAGTTCCATTGGATCCGTAATATCGAATTATTACCGGATTTAAATTTTCATATTGATCAGAGTTGTTATATGAGCGTGCGACATATAAACGCATTGAAATTAAATTAAAATCAATTTGAAATTTTAATGTTTAAATTATTGGTCAAAGACGGCACACTTTTCTTCCTTTAAACACGCAGACGATCACGATACGAAATCAAGTAAGCACGTTCTTCTCCCTTCTTTCTGCCTAAAATCACGGTTACAAATCGTGCCAGCATGCCTTCTCTTGATTTTAAATATTCCTCTCCCACTCAGAAATCAATCGCAGAGAAAAAAATTAGCGAAACAAAATAAATCAATGGCCAAGCCCTGTATCTCGTTCGATTTCAAGTCGAGGGGCGCGCGCGCTTGCGTAGTAGGCTGGGGAGATCGACAGCAGAAATGGCCTCGGTCGCACGCGCGACTGGCCTTGGGAGGCGTTCTAGGGTTCGTGAGTCGTTCGCGTTGGCTCAGGAAGGCCGTGAATTTGGTTTGGGATTTCGAGACGGGGGCGAGGCCGTAGGTGATCTCATGGATAGTGTAGATGGGTTCGAGAAGAACTGCGAAGCTAGGGGTGGTCACGATGTTGCCTAGCGCGCGGCAGCGCTGGAGTTTTTGTGGCGATCAAAGTCGCGACTAGGGTGGCGGGTGCGGCGTCAGAAGGCGACGTGGAGTAGGAGGCGTATTCGTGAAGGTCGGCGATGTTTTGGGGATCGCATTCGTACGCCGTGAGCAAGCGAGGTGGAGGACTTCACGTGGCGGTTCAGTGATCTCGGCCTGGGTTTGTTATGTGGTAAGGGATTTACAGTTCGATTTAATTTGGTCTTTGAATCCATGTGAAGTTATCAAATGAAGATCTAGTTTGAACAGTAAAGTAATACATAGAATTTTAGAAATTTACAGTGAACGAAAGAGTAGTTTACATGGGTAAAATTTGATAATGATAAATTACATAAGGATTCGATTTTTTTAAAATCTATCTAATGGGAAAATAGTTCAAATTAAATTGTTAGTTTAACTAAAAATCTTAGTTAAATTAAAAATTGTAAAATGGCAGATTTAATTATTCGACCTATTCGAATATTAATGAATTGTATAATTGTTATACAAGGTCGAATACAACGAAGAAAAAGAAATGACTGGAATGGAAATTGGATTACAAATTAAAAGCGAAGGTGAGATCTTCTCACTCAGACTTAATTTTGAATTGCAGTTATTGATTGTGTTGATTGCTATTTGATGTGCTATTAGATATAGTAGGATATATCTATTATATATATAGCAATATATACATATTGGCATATGTATATATTGGATTGATTGATTTCCCGCCTCGTATAGCGGATGAGACCCTATTGCGCCGTTAGTAAGCGGATTTATAAAAAACCCATATACCGCGATAATTCCGTACTGGAGCGGAATTGGTATTGTGCTAACGTCTTTGGATGCAGGGAAACAGGTTGGAGGGATCCAACTGGATTCCTCACCAGTAGTTATTTATTTACAGGATTGATGTATATTCTGTTATCATATATTGATATATGATGTTGATGTTGTGATTGACTAATTGATGCGTTGCATCATTGGATTCAATTTTTGAAGTTTTAAAATAACGATTTTAACTTTAAAAGAGATTTTTAAAGTGATTTTTTGTAAATGTACGTAATTAAATTTTTGAATTAATTTACAAACGTTAAAATTATTAAAGTTATAAAGGTTAAGATTTTGGTGAAATATAACCGAGAGGTGATTTTTGAAATAAACAGTTAAGTAATTTATAAAATAGTTTTAAATTTTGAATTTTTGAATTATTAAAAACGAGGTATATAAAAGATGTAAAAAAATTGATATTTATCAATTAAAATTTTTGGAATTTTAAAACGAGTTTTTATAAGTGTTAAATTGTAAAGATATGAAACTTATAGAATTATAACGTGGGAAGATAGAAAATTTATAGGATTATAAATTGTGAAGTTTGAAGTTTATAGATTTATAAAGTTTGAAGTTTATAGATTTATAAAGTATGAAGTTATAAAATGAATGAAATTGTAGAATAAAGGCTGATAGGAAATTTACTTGTAAATTGGATTTTTGCCTTTAAGTGGGATATTTATCGAAGTTGTTATAAAACAGAAATGGAATTTATAAGCGTTGTTTTATAAATTCAAAATCAATTGAATTTGATGAATTAAATACTGAAATGTGATTAGTGAAGTATATTCACGATTTTGGACAGTGAATATATTGTTAAGTAAAATGGATATGGTTTTGGGAAAGTGATATTTAAGATGAAGTTAATTGTTTTAACGATGTTTTAAAATGATTAAATATCGAAATCATAGATTTCAACATTCATTGTTGAAATAGACGTTTTCGAGAAATAAGGAAATGATGGACTATAACACTGTTGTTATAGTAAATGATTTTCGAAAGGAAATGTTTTGATGTAGTATTGGGATTTATATATCTATCAAAATTCGAATCCCTATACTAGTGATTTTGAGTCGTCGTAACGATGTTTTACGTAACATTCGTTTTGACTCAGATAAATGTGTTATAGAAATGATTTCCTCAAAGAATGAAATATATACTTAATATTGATTTAAGTATATCGAATATTTTTCAAGTGTTGAAATTAAATGATTTGTGAAATACTTATTTTTAAATAAGTATGGAAATGCTTTTCCAAAATAAATGAAACGTTTTAGAATTTATCTTTGTAAAGATAAATTGAAGGTGAATATTGAAATCGATTGAAAACTGTATATCAGTAGATATTTTGAAAGATATAAATTCACTATGGAATTTATAAAGGAAATGGAAACTGTTTAGAAAAAATAAACGTTGATTTATTTTTGAAGTGTGGAAATTTTATATCTAGTAAAGATATTTTTGAAGATGAAATAATTTGGAAAATTATTTGGAATCTGATGATGTTGCGCATCTTTATTGATAGTTAAATAGCCGACTATCAATAATTACCTTTAGATAGGTATTTGTTGTGAATTGGATGAATTTGAATGCCACACTTATTTTTGAATAATCGCTCACTATTCGGGTTAGCCGGGAAAGGACCATGGGGTCGTATAACCCATTCCGAATATGTGATACGTCGTTATGAATTGCATTCGAAGACCGGTGTTGAAGACCGGATATTTTTGAAAACGGAAGGATTACCGTCGAGTTACTCTACATCGGCTGATCTCCGATTTAGAGGTTTTATCACCCTTAGTGACGGGAAATCCTGACGTGATTGAAAATTATCCGGATATGCAAGGGCTTCGTGAGAAGTGCCTTCGGTTCTGTTCGATCCCGGAACAGACTTGTATGGATTGTGTGTCTGACGTTACAATTTGAGATATAAAGCTGATTTCTTTCAAATACATTTCTGTTGGTGGCGGAGAATTTATTCTCTTAGCTTAACACCCTTCTCTGAGACGTACGAGCTCAGAGGTTATGTAGTTGAAATTTATCAGCGATATATCCCAATTTGGTAACGTGGCATACTGAGTGTTGCTGTGAAATGATCAGTGTTTGATCATTTGTGATATGATCATTTGTTTGATCTTATATCTTTGTGATCATAGGTTGATCATTTTGTTTGACCCGAAGCAGGGCTTTTTGAGAAAGCGTAGCTTTGTGGACGAGACTTCATCGAGCCTCACACCCCGGAAATGGTCGAAACAGGAAGAATGCAGCAAGGTTCTAGGGAGTAGCGCCCCTTAGTGTATGTCATACCTTCTGGATAAAGGTGGTATCATGGTATGGAGCCCAGATACTTAACCTCTGTGGTTACTGCATTATTATTATCTATGTGGTTTGTTGCGAATCGGGGATCCTCGGGAAGATCGGTGACGATCGGGGGATGGCATACGCGTGTCAGTAGTTACCTATTTTTGCAGAGGTAACCCGGCCTTGTGTTGGCAGAGATCCGGTTAGGTTCTCGGGTCGTCTATTCCAGGGACGTACCCATCGTGGATAGGAAGTTCCTTAGCCTGACCATTTGTTGGAAATCCAAAGAAACAATACGAGCCTTTACGATTTCAATTGTATAACCTGTCTCCTCAGGAGGCAGCTATAGCAGGCATAATATAATGGTACCTATGCTGGCTAAGATTTATATTCTACTTTCGAAATGTTTTCCACTATGCACTAATAATAATATCGAAAAGAATTTGATTTTTTCGTAGTAAGCATCTTTGACTATCATAAGAAGAAATCTCCTCCAAGTCTGCGTTTGCATTGTGTGTGTGGTGGGAGGTCTTATGGTAGTTTCATTTTCCAAAAGCATTGCGAATTGACTTTAAAATTCTCTGCTATTTATTTTAAAGAATAACTGTTTTACGATCTCACACCAGTCACCATGACTGACTCGGAGTTTATTGTTTCCCTTCTAAACTCTGGGTGCCCTCCAATTTCCACACGGGCAGCCTAGAGTTATATTATCAGGATATTCTGGATATTCTGGAGCTTTGGAGATAAGCTGGACGACGAGACGTAGTATTTGTATCTGATGTATTTATTCCGCTGTGTATTCTGTATAAGGACAAGTTTATATAACTGTCCATTGTTGTTTATTGACTCTGATGAAATGATGTGATGTAATGTAATAACAGATATAATTCTTTTGTTTTTAAATGATATTCATTTATCGATTATATATTGTTCCGCTGCGATATGTGAGATTCTGATATTGTTTTCTGTTCTGATGTGTTTTCTGTTGTTCTTCTTCTTTCTTTCTTCTCTTTTTCTTCTATCTTCTTCTTCTACCTTTTCTTTTTCTTAAAACCCTCACTATTGGAGTTTTCCGGCACTCGATCGCTCGGCAGTCGATAAAGTGAGTATCGATGTCGAATTTTCGAAAGTCGAAAATTTCAGGATGTGACAAAGTGGTATCAGAGCATATGGTTAAGCGACAACCCTGCTCTGTTGGGTGTTACTCATTAGAGATAGAGTCAGTAGTACTCTAGAATGAGTTGAGTGTAATAATAGATACAAGTGCGTATTTGTTAGTGAATATAAAAATTGTTTTATATTGTGATGATTGGTTTGTTGAGTGGTATATGGATTCTGGTCAATACGAGTAATTAACGATCATTGATAGGGATCTCTAAACACTCGAATAGAACAATTCGGCACAGTATTGTTTTAAAATAGGGTGAATGAAATAAATTTTGCCCAAAACTATTTTTGTATAGAAAAGAAATCATTTTCTATGAATTATTACAATATATGGTTGCATGGATGTTAGAAGTGATAATATTAATCTATTATCATTGAAATTAAATAAGAAACTGGAATCGTAACTCGAAAGTTAAGAAATAAATTCACATACAAATGAAATTTGAGAATATAAATTATAAATGTGAATTGTAATTTAAAACGGAATTCCAGAAAAGTTTTTGGAAATGTTTTGAGAAGAATTTGAAATTTTTGAGATTTGGAAAGTTTAAATTCTTTTTGGAGTTGAAAATGAATTTCAAAGGATTTTGAAAAAGTATTTTGGAGAGATGAAAGCTCTAAACTCTTTTCGGTCGCTGGAAAATAACTTCGGTAATGACTGCAGCATCACTGATGTTCATTTTCGGGTTTCCAAAAGAGGAATTGCTGCCAAATTATTTTAAATGGAAAGTTGTTTGAAATTTGGGTTTTGTTTGGAAATTCAAAAGGATAATTTGAATTGTTTTCAAAATGGTTTTGAAAAGGTTGAAAAGACTCTGGAATTGAGTACTGAATTATGAAAATAAATGAAAATTGTGAATGAACGAATAAATTTGCAAGTGAATCAATTAAATAAAATGAGATTGAAAATTGAAATTCGTTTCAAATTTGTAAGAAATGAATTGAATTGAATAATTATAAATGAAAGATGAATAAAAGATAAAATTCATAATGGAATGTAAATAAGTTAATAACTTATAGAATATTTGGTAATTTGATAGAAATGAGATTCAAATTGAAAATGAATGAATAATTTGCAATTGTAAATGAAATTGAAGACAAATTTGAAATTGTAAGTGAATTGGAATTTGTAATGAGTTAGTAATTGAAACTAAGCTAAAAGAGCAATTATGAATGAAAGTTGTTTGGTTAATAGAATAAACCGAATGAAAATATGAAATGCAAATTAAATTGAATGGAATCAATTGCAAATGAAGTAGAATTAAAATAAATTGAATTTGTATCAATTTGAATTAGTTATAAACTAGAATGGATATGAATTCATTTTGTTTAAAAACGAATGTAACTTCAACCGTAAATATATAAGCATATATTGAAAATTTTGTAATAGAATTTGCAAATTGGATTGAATGCTGTAACTAGATATAATGGCTAGTAGATGTACAGGTGTTATAAATTGGATTTGATCTTCAAAGATGAATTTGAATTTGCTCGAAAGAGGTAAGTATTTAAATTTGAATATGAGTTTTTGATGATTTCTTGTCTAGCCGCTTGGCTTTTTCTTTTCTTTTTGAAATCTGAGAGTCCGTAGGGACGTTTTTTAGTCGTGCCGTATTAGCCGCGCAAAGGAGACGCTGGCGAAATTTTTCGAAAATTCCGAGTGTTAGAAAATTTTTGAGAAAATTTGAAAGTTTAAATTTGAATTTAAATTTGAATTTGAATTCGAATTTGAATTTAGAAGTTAAACAATGTTGTTTGAAACTTAAAATTGAAGTTGGAAATTTAGTTGAAATGATAACAAATCTTTAGTAGAAAGATTTGATTTGAAAATTTGATAAATTTGATAAAACTATTTGAAATTGAGAAAACAATAGACGAGTTAAGGACATTTTTCCTAACTTATAATTTCGAGGACGAAATTCTTTTAAGGGGGGAAGTTTGTAACGACCCAGAATTTTGAACGGATTAAATTGAGAATATTTAATTAATTTTAGATATTTGAACGGTAATTTAATTTGAATCCCCGATATAACTTTGAAAATTTGCGATTAAACTATGAAATTTAATCGATTGAAGTTAAATAAAAATTTGAATCCATAATTTTAAGCTGAAGAAAAATATTCCGAAAGCTTTTAATATTCGTATTGATAATACTGAAGATGATAGAAGCTTCAGAATTTAATTTCAAACTGTTTTGTTCAGTTTTGAAATAAATCGTTCGAACCAATATTTATAAAATAGTCATTTTTCAAACAGTCTCGGAATTTGACGAAACCAGTTCCATTGGATCCGTAATATCGAATTATTACCGGATTTAAATTTTCATATTGATCAGAGTTGTTATATGAGCGTGCGACATATAAACGCATTGAAATTAAATTAAAATCAATTTGAAATTTTAATGTTTAAATTATTGGTCAAAGACGGCACACTTTTCTTCCTTTAAACACGCAGACGATCACGATACGAAATCAAGTAAGCACGTTCTTCTCCCTTCTTTCTGCCTAAAATCACGGTTACAAATCGTGCCAGCATGCCTTCTCTTGATTTTAAATATTCCTCTCCCACTCAGAAATCAATCGCAGAGAAAAAAATTAGCGAAACAAAATAAATCAATGGCCAAGCCCTGTATCTCATTCGATTTCAAGTCGAGGGGCGCGCGCGCTTGCGTAGTAGGCTGGGGAGATCGACAGCAGAAATGGCCTCGGTCGCACGCGCGACTGGCCTTGGGAGGCGTTCTAGGGTTCGCGAGTCGTTCGCGTTGGCTCAGGAAGGCCGTGAATTTGGTTTGGGATTTTGAGACGGGGGCGAGGCCGTAGGTGATCTCATGGATAGTGTAGATGGGTTCGAGAAGAACTGCGAAGCTAGGGGTGGTCACGATGTTGCCTAGCGCGCGGCAGCGCTGGAGTTTTTGTGGCGATCAAAGTCGCGACTAGGGTGGCGGGTGCGGCGTCAGAAGGCGACGTGGAGTAGGAGGCGTATTCGTGAAGGTCGGCGATGTTTTGGGGATCGCATTCGTACGCCGTGAGCAAGCGAGGTGGAGGACTTCACGTGGCGGTTCAGTGATCTCGGCCTGGGTTTGTTATGTGGTAAGGGATTTACAGTTCGATTTAATTTGGTCTTTGAATCCATGTGAAGTTATCAAATGAAGATCTAGTTTGAACAGTAAAGTAATACATAGAATTTTAGAAATTTACAGTGAACGAAAGAGTAGTTTACATGGGTAAAATTTGATAATGATAAATTACATAAGGATTCGATTTTTTTAAAATCTATCTAATGGGAAAATAGTTCAAATTAAATTGTTAGTTTAACTAAAAATCTTAGTTAAATTAAAAATTGTAAAATGGCAGATTTAATTATTCGACCTATTCGAATATTAATGAATTGTATAATTGTTATACAAGGTCGAATACAACGAAGAAAAAGAAATGACTGGAATGGAAATTGGATTACAAATTAAAAGCGAAGGTGAGATCTTCTCACTCAGACTTAATTTTGAATTGCAGTTATTGATTGTGTTGATTGCTATTTGATGTGCTATTAGATATAGTAGGATATATCTATTATATATATAGCAATATATACATATTGGCATATGTATATATTGGATTGATTGATTTCCCGCCTCGTATAGCGGATGAGACCCTATTGCGCCGTTAGTAAGCGGATTTATAAAAAACCCATATACCGCGATAATTCCGTACTGGAGCGGAATTGGTATTGTGCTAACGTCTTTGGATGCAGGGAAACAGGTTGGAGGGATCCAACTGGATTCCTCACCAGTAGTTATTTATTTACAGGATTGATGTATATTCTGTTATCATATATTGATATATGATGTTGATGTTGTGATTGACTAATTGATGCGTTGCATCATTGGATTCAATTTTTGAAGTTTTAAAATAACGATTTTAACTTTAAAAGAGATTTTTAAAGTGATTTTTTGTAAATGTACGTAATTAAATTTTTGAATTAATTTACAAACGTTAAAATTATTAAAGTTATAAAGGTTAAGATTTTGGTGAAATATAACCGAGAGGTGATTTTTGAAATAAATAGTTAAGTAATTTATAAAATAGTTTTAAAATTTGAATTTTTGAATTATTAAAAACGAGGTATATAAAAGATGTAAAAAAATTGATATTTATCAATTAAAATTTTTGGAATTTTAAAACGAGTTTTTATAAGTGTTAAATTGTAAAGATATGAAACTTATAGAATTATAACGTGGGAAGATAGAAAATTTATAGGATTATAAATTGTGAAGTTTGAAGTTTATAGATTTATAAAGTTTGAAGTTTATAGATTTATAAAGTATGAAGTTATAAAATGAATGAAATTGTAGAATAAAGGCTGATAGGAAATTTACTTGTAAATTGGATTTTTGCCTTTAAGTGGGATATTTATCGAAGTTGTTATAAAACAGAAATGGAATTTATAAGCGTTGTTTTATAAATTCAAAATCAATTGAATTTGATGAATTAAATACTGAAATGTGATTAGTGAAGTATATTCACGATTTTGGACAGTAAATATATTGTTAAGTAAAATGGATATGGTTTTGGGAAAGTGATATTTAAGATGAAGTTAATTGTTTTAACGATGTTTTAAAATGATTAAATATCGAAATCATAGATTTCAACATTCATTGTTGAAATAGACGTTTTCGAGAAATAAGGAAATGATGGACTATAACACTGTTGTTATAGTAAATGATTTTCGGAAGGAAATGTTTTGATGTAGTATTGGGATTTATATATCTATCAAAATTCGAATCCCTATACTAGTGATTTTGAGTCGTCGTAACGATGTTTTACGTAACATTCGTTTTGACTCAGATAAATGTGTTATAGAAATGATTTCCTCAAAGAATGAAATATATACTTAATATTGATTTAAGTATATCGAATATTTTTCAAGTGTTGAAATTAAATGATTTGTGAAATACTTATTTTTAAATAAGTATGGAAATGCTTTTCCAAAATAAATGAAACGTTTTAGAATTTATCTTTGTAAAGATAAATTGAAGGTGAATATTGAAATCGATTGAAAACTGTATATCAGTAGATATTTTGAAAGATATAAATTCACTATGGAATTTATAAAGGAAATGGAAACTGTTTAGAAAAAATAAACGTTGATTTATTTTTGAAGTGTGGAAATTTTATATCTAGTAAAGATATTTTTGAAGATGAAATAATTTGGAAAATTATTTGGAATCTGATGATGTTGCGCATCTTTATTGATAGTTAAATAGCCGACTATCAATAATTACCTTTAGATAGGTATTTGTTGTGAATTGGATGAATTTGAATGCCACACTTATTTTTGAATAATCGCTCACTATTCGGGTTAGCCGGGAAAGGACCATGGGGTCGTATAACCCATTCCGAATATGTGATACGTCGTTATGAATTGCATTCGAAGACCGGTGTTGAAGACCGGATATTTTTGAAAACGGAAGGATTACCGTCGAGTTACTCTACATCGGCTGATCTCCGATTTAGAGGTTTTATCACCCTTAGTGACGGGAAATCCTGACGTGATTGAAAATTATCCGGATATGCAAGGGCTTCGTGAGAAGTGCCTTCGGTTCTGTTCGATCCCGGAACAGACTTGTATGGATTGTGTGTCTGACGTTACAATTTGAGATATAAAGCTGATTTCTTTCAAATACATTTCTGTTGGTGGCGGAGAATTTATTCTCTTAGCTTAACACCCTTCTCTGAGACGTACGAGCTCAGAGGTTATGTAGTTGAAATTTATCAGCGATATATCCCAATTTGGTAACGTGGCATACTGAGTGTTGCTGTGAAATGATCAGTGTTTGATCATTTGTGATATGATCATTTGTTTGATCTTATATCTTTGTGATCATAGGTTGATCATTTTGTTTGACCCAAAGCAGGGCTTTTTGAGAAAGCGTAGCTTTGTGGACGAGACTTCATCGAGCCTCACACCCCGGAAATGGTCGAAACAGGAAGAATGCAGCAAGGTTCTAGGGAGTAGCGCCCCTTAGTGTATTTCATACCTTCTGGATAAAGGTGGTATCATGGTATGGAGCCCAGATACTTAACCTCTGTGGTTACTGCATTATTATTATCTATGTGGTTTGTTGCGAATCGGGGATCCTCGGGAAGATCGGTGACGATCGGGCGATGGCATACGCGTGTCAGTAGTTACCTATTTTTGCAGAGGTAACCCGGCCTTGTGTTGGCAGAGATCCGGTTAGGTTCTCGGGTCGTCTATTCCAGGGACGTACCCATCGTGGATAGGAAGTTCCTTAGCCTGACCATTTGTTGGAAATCCAAAGAAACAATACGAGCCTTTACGATTTCAATTGTATAACCTGTCTCCTCAGGAGGCAGCTATAGCAGGCATAATATAATGGTACCTATGCTGGCTAAGATTTATATTCTACTTTCGAAATGTTTTCCACTATGCACTAATAATAATATCGAAAAGAATTTGATTTTTTCGTAGTAAGCATCTTTGACTATCATAAGAAGAAATCTCCTCCAAGTCTGCGTTTGCATTGTGTGTGTGGTGGGAGGTCTTATGGTAGTTTCATTTTCCAAAAGCATTGCGAATTGACTTTAAAATTCTCTGCTATTTATTTTAAAGAATAACTGTTTTACGATCTCACACCAGTCACCATGACTGACTCGGAGTTTATTGTTTCCCTTCTAAACTCTGGGTGCCCTCCAATTTCCACACGGGCAGCCTAGAGTTATATTATCAGGATATTCTGGATATTCTGGAGCTTTGGAGATAAGCTGGACGACGAGACGTAGTATTTGTATCTGATGTATTTATTCCGCTGTGTATTCTGTATAAGGACAAGTTTATATAACTGTCCATTGTTGTTTATTGACTCTGATGAAATGATGTGATGTAATGTAATAACAGATATAATTCTTTTGTTTTTAAATGATATTCATTTATCGATTATATATTGTTCCGCTGCGATATGTGAGATTCTGATATTGTTTTCTGTTCTGATGTGTTTTCTGTTGTTCTTCTTCTTTCTTTCTTCTCCTTTTCTTCTATCTTCTTCTTCTACCTTTTCTTTTTCTTAAAACCCTCACTATTGGAGTTTTCCGGCACTCGATCGCTCGGCAGTCGATAAAGTGAGTATCGATGTCGAATTTTCGAAAGTCGAAAATTTCAGGATGTGACATCATTACACATATGTTAGTTTAGATAGTTGTCAATATAACGAATTGGTATATAACTGCGTTGTCACATTGGATGGTTATACTTATATGTACATATAAAATAATTTATTATTATTATACATGCTACTTGCTCAAGCCATATTATTAGAAAAAACTATAAAAATAATATTTATAAATGATTTTTAAATCTAAATATTAAATATGAAATTACGAGATATATGTATATTAAAAAATTTAAATTTTTTTATTTATACTAAGAGTATTCGACAGTTAAAAACATATATATAATTAATTGTTTGTTTTATTAAAAATTAGTTAAATAAATAAAATAAATTTATACACATTTATAAACATTATAAAATTCTTGAAAAATCTTGTATAATATAATAAAAAGATTATGACTTCGAAAATAATTTTTAACATTTTTTTAATCCGTACGGCTTTTTAATTATTTAATAAGTATTGAATTTAAATATTAATAAACCGAAAAAGAAAATTCAAAACTATTTCTAGTCAAAAGCAACATTAATTTTTTTTATAAAAAATTATATATATATATATATTTATTGATTTATAACTAGTTATAAACTTATATATATTATATCCATATCAATTAATTCAAAAAAAAAATTTGGTTGGGAGCAAAAGTAAAAATAAAATTATAAAAAAATGTATATATACAGTTGATTAATAACTAGTTATATACTTATAATATATATATATATATATATATCATGTACTTATAAATCAATGCAAAAATAAATTATTTTTAGATTTCATAATATATAATAAATACACTAAGTTATTTTACAAATTAATACTTGAAATAATTTTTTAATTTAATTACACACGCACACATATATACATACATACATATATATACATATTTCATAAATGCTTCATACGAAGAATTTACAACAAATATTTTATAATAATTATTTAACTAAATATATATATATATATATATATATACATATACTTATACAACAGTTTAATACACATGTATGTATTTTTAGAGAACGCATTTTTATACATGTGGGTCTAACATGTCTGTTGCATTGTAAATCCCAAAATTTATACATGGGCATGTTAAGCGATGTACACGTTACCATGTTCCACGTGCACATACATACATATGTATGATACACATATATATACTACAATATAAATAATATAAAATAAAACATTATTTTAAATTTAAATAAAATATTGATTTTATTTAAAACAAAAGTTGAAAAGTTTTAAATGGATTTAGACTACATCATGGTATCAAAGCCCAATAACATATGCGGTCTAAATTAGTCATGTCAGGACTAACTAATTAAGCCTACCCAATTAGTACGGCGTTTAGAAAGGTAATATCTTGGATTGGAATTGGATAATCAAATATCCTGTCCTACCTGGTTAGCGACCTAGCATGAAAGGTGAAGTGAGCTCGAAGGTTGCCTCTAATATAAAAGGCCCAATTTGAATTAGGCTTTATGCTAATTTTTAAAATTGTTTCGAAAATTAGATAATTTTTTTAATTTAGTAGTTAATTTAAAATAAAACATGTTTATTATAAAAGTTATAATATAACATAAGTTTTCAAAATATTTGAATATATAATAAAAATATCTCAAAGCATTTTAAAATATTTAAATATTAATTTCGAAATTTAAATTTATTGATAAGATTAATAAAATAAATAATATAATTAAACGAGTTAATTAAGGAAAAAAGATATATACGTATTATATATTTTTGTATATGATATGACATTTTAAAATGTTTAGGATACTATAAGTTTACATGTATGTATATAACATGATTTTAAAATCAATATAATTTAGTTATAATTGTTTAATATAATTAAGTTAATTTATTAAATTAAAATACATACATATATATATGTATGTATGTATGTATGATATATATGTGATACTATAAAAGTTATAGTATTTATATTCAATATAAATGTTATATTGAATTAATAAAATATTGATTAAAATGTTAATTAATTTTAAGATTTAGTTAATATAATATTATATGTATGACTATTATATAAGTAATTTTAAATATAAAATTTATATACTAATTAAACTTATATAGTATGCATGTATAAACTAAAGGTGGAACATTAAAGAAACCCAAACAAACTTAAGGAATAAATACATATGTAAATGTATGTATAACATAATTTTCAATGTGTCTGATGCTTGAGTCATGAGAGTGTTTCATAGGAATTACACTACTTCATAAGTCAATATCGCTTTATATAATATATTAAAGATTATAAATCTTTACTATAACGTTGTCCTCTACCATTCATACATTAATAGATCACTTACATACTATTTAGTTGTTGAGCTTTCCTCAAGTATTATTATATTAAATAGATGAGATAAGATAACTGCACATATTTGTTGAGCTTTCCTCAAGGTATGTGCATTATACTTAGGCCATCACGAAATTGTAGGCCCGAGTGAATAATCCTACTTTATTTGTTGAACTTTCCTTCAGGTAAAGGCGGGAATATGACAAAGTACCGCAGGTTAGAAGTTTTATATGATACAATCGATAAGGGTTTATTCATTAAATGTAGGAGTATGATTTGTAGAGCATTTTGTAAAGTCAGAATCCAAAGATATACTAATCCTAACTCCTACTAGTGAAATCGAAAGACATCTATGTTTTGACATAGGGTTCGACAAAACATAAAACACTAGTGGGAGTTTATTAGTAAAATAAAACATAAAGTTTAATCTCAATAATATTATAAGAAATCTACTATGTCAATGTCCTAATAATCAACCCTTAAAACTTGCAGAAAATGTTGAATCCAAGACTTTTCAATGAAAGCGATCAAGTGACTAGATTGAACAACAATGTCGACTGGCTATGAGATATAAAGATAGCTCTAACATATAAGCAAGTTTAGTCGTATGTAACTTGTGCTCCATTGACAAGACCTGCTGATGACGATCACGAAGACCTGCATGTTGCTTATAGTAAGAGAGTCGCTGACCTAGAAATCGCCCAAGTATTCATGCCATCTACTCTAGATGATCATTTGCAAAGGCAACACAAATCAATGTTTGTCCATGAGATTTTTGATAGTCT
Source organism: Allium fistulosum (assembly GCA_030737815.1). NCBI lineage: Eukaryota > Viridiplantae > Streptophyta > Magnoliopsida > Asparagales > Amaryllidaceae > Allium > Allium fistulosum. The sequence continues at coordinate 73,299,737 of CM060908.1, read as the reverse complement.
TAAGGCACCATTTGTTGAGCAATCTCATTTTGCAAAGTACAAGACTACTAAGAAACTATTCAACACCAAAATGAAAAGGGGAAAAAGATCGGTGATTTGATGCTGATGATGAAGGAATATATTGATAGGCTTTGCATCATTAGATGTGACTATAAACAATGATTTACAGGTCAACTTGATCCTTCGTTCATTGACCCCTCGGTATGAACCGTTCATATTGAACTATAATATGAACAATTTGAATGTGAATCTCATGGAGCTCTCCATACATAGAGGTAGACCGAGTCACAATCTAAGTGTGACGACCCGGAATTTTTGTATATTTGAAATGTGAATATTTAATTTATTTTAAATGTCCGAAGGTTAAATTTTAACTTTAATTTCAAATATACAGTATTTATTTGGATAATTAATTATTAAATTTAATTATCAGGGTTAGGTAAAATATTGAATCTTGATTTTAAGCCTGTTAAAAATAGTTCAAAGGTTCAGAAAATTTATATTGTTAATACTGAAGATGATAGAACTTTTAAAATGGAATTTTAAAAGAGTTTTGTTCAGTTTTAAAAATATATCGTTGAAATTAAATTTAAAAATAGCCGTCCGAGGCACAGTCTCGGAATTCAGTGAAACCAGTTCCATTGGATCCGTAATATTGTATTATTATTGGATTTCAATTTTCATAGTATTTGGAGTTATCGTGTGATCGTACGGAATGTAAACGCACTGAAATTTAATCGGAAATTTAATATTTTAACTGGTCGATATTTCTTTCCATATCCAGCTACGAGCCTTCTGGATCACGCTGTTTGTCCACGCGTTGAAACATCTGTACACGCGTCTCCTTCTCCTTGACAACTTTTCAGCCGAGTCTTTTATTTTATTTTATTTTCAAGTTTCGTTCCCAAATTCATCACCATGGCCGAACAGTTTCTTTCCTTTAAAATTCAAAGACAAGGCTTCGTTCTCATTCACAAATTCAAAGCCACAGCTTCCTTTACTTCCACTCCTTCACGAATCGAAATCCAAAAGCTATCGACAATATTAGGGCTCACGAGTGAATCGCAACTGAGCCTCACGCGATGTCTGTTAAATCGAATCGGAGGGAGGCAAGGATCGCGTGCGCGTATCCATGGTAGCGTCACACTCGAGAATCTCGAATTGAATTCGATCGAAGCCGTCTTCACGAGTTCAATCAGCGATAGCCAAGGGCAGCATCGAGGCTAGGCAGTGGGTTGATTTCGACTCGCGATCGACTCGAGGTTGAAGGCGAGGGAGGCGTTCGCGTGCGGTGACCTAGAAGCGTAGGGATGGAGTTGGCGATTGGCTTGGCCGGCATGTCGATGTTGCTTGGGAGTTCATACGCGCTGCGATGGAGCACGGTGGCTCGCGTGCGTTAAGAGGAACGAGTTTCGGCGAGACAGCTACATCGATGGCAGAGGTTCAGGCCTGGGTTCGAGTTGAAAGAGAGGTATGCAATTCCTTTTTCCATCTTGTCCAATTCGAATTTGATAATACGTGAATATATTTATAGTAAAGGCAGTTTTTAAATACAGAAAAGAAAATAAGATAATTTATCTAAAGGATTTAGTTTAGAATCAATTTATCAGTTTAAACCAAATGATTAGTTCAAATTAAATTGTTAGTTGATTAAAGGGAAATTAATTGTATAATTATTAAAAATATTAATAAGCTGTAAATTTATTTATACAAGGTCATGATCGTGGAGAAATAGCTGTAATGGAATTGGATTGCGAACGGAAATAAAAGGTGAGTTAATCTCACTCAGTTGAATTTTATTTTAAATTTAAATGGTTAAATTTAAATAATTGATTGGATGATTGCATTGATTGAATATGCTATATTATATATATAGTAGTATATAGCAATATATACATATTGGCATATGTATATATTTGAGTTGTTGATATTCCCGCAATTATATAGCGGATGAGACCCTATGCGCCGCATAATAGCGGATGATTTATATAAATCCCATATACCGCGATATTCCACTTTGAAGTGGAATTGGTATTGTGCTAACGTTTGTGGATGCAGGGAAACAGGTTGGAGGGATCCAACTGGATTCCTCAAAATTATTTAGATTATTTGATATTCTGTTCTATGAATATTGATATCCTGTGATGATTTTATTGATGATTGAAATATTGGATGATATGGTTGGATTGAATATTTCAATAAAAGGAGTTATCAAAATATATTGAATTGGATTTTGAAAGAAATAAAAGAGTAAATTTTAAGTAAATAATTCAAGTGAATTAGAATAAGGGAATTTCGAAATAACAAGGGAAATATTAACTTTAAACTAAAGTGATATTAAATTTAAAGAATAAAGGATTTATTTTGAATGTAAGAATTAAATTTAATTAAAGGCTAAAGAAGGAATTTTGGAAGTTTAAAATTGGTATTTTCAGTTAAAAAGGGTTTTAACTCAAATAAAGGAATAAATCTAAAAGTTAATGTATTTTGAAATAAATGAAGTAGTAAAGGAAATTTATTTCAAAGTAAAGTAAAGTAAATTGGAAAATCAATTGGAAATTGATTTAGTTGTTTAAAATTGGAATTTTAAAAGAGAAGTGAGATTTTGGAGATATAAACTGGGTTTATAAAGTAAAGTAAAATATCAGTGGATATTTGAATATAAATTCAAGGTGGGAATTTATAAAAAGATATGGTTTGGTTTAAAAAAATAAATGTTAATTTATTTTTAAAAGATGGAAATGAGAAGTGTAATTCTCTGGATAGCCAAGTACGTTTTCAAAGCAATTTTTAATATAAGTTAAAAGTTTTAAGTATGTTTTAAAAAGCATGTTTTAGAAAATTGATTATTTCTAAATGTAAATTTCTTAAGTAAATATGTTTGGAAAATCTATTCTTTTTAAATGTTTAAAATTTAAAGTAAGTATTTTTCAAATCTATTATTGTAGTAATTATATAAAAGTGAGTTGGTATTATGTTTTAAAAAGAGAAATTAGTTTATATTTGTAAAGTAGTTCCATTTTAATATTCCTTAAGTATATATTTTGTTAAGGTATTAAAGTAGTTTTTAAAATTTCAATATTATTAAGTATATTTATAGTAAAGTGTTTTAAGATTATTTTAAAATCTAAGTGTTTTGTACTTGGTGTTTCAGAGGAAATAAATATCTGGAAATGTATTCCGTAAGCGGAAACTGTTTTGAAATTGTTTTCAAATGAGTTTTGAAAATTCGGAAATATATCTTGGAAAGATATTTGGGCAAATAAATAATGTGGGAAATTATTTAATTGGGTGATGGTTGCTTGTGGATGTTAATTGATAGTTAAATAACCGACTATCAATATTGGCCAAATGCGCTGATCGTTTCGAAGAGACCGGGATCGAGTTTCCGTATACCAGGATTCTAGGTCTGGAGACCCGAATACCACTTCGATCCGGTTTGTACGTTTCGTGTAACGATTTCGGAGTCGAAGATGGAGCAGTGAAGTGCAAGGGCTAGTCGCTACTAATCCTGAGGATATTTCCAAAATGGATGTAGTAGGAATAGTGCCTTCGGTTCCGTTCGAACCCGGGACGGACTGGTATGGACGAATGCTTGCGAAACATCGTCAGCGGACGATGGGCATTCTAAGGGATATGTTCTCTAAAAGGTATCGTTTAGCCTCGAACCTCATCAACCGGGAATGACTGAAAATCAGGGGTTATGCAGCAAGGCTTCGTGGGTAGCTCCCACTGGAGGGTAAGGTCATCCCTGTCTAGATGTCCCTTTTTATTTCGGCTTAGTGGTGCGGTTGCTGATCCCAACCGTGGGGTGATTTTATTCGGGATCATCCAGTAAGGGATGGTTCCGGCCTTGTGTTGCAGGGGAGCGGGCGTACTCCTCGGTACGGTGATCTAGGCCACGTACTGTGATAGGTGGTACCCCAGTGCCTAGTCATTCGTTGGAAATCCATTCTCCCTACGTGCCTGTACGGTTTTGATTGTGCCCAACTATTGTTGAAATGTGAGATGCAAGCATTTCAGCTAGATTCTATTTTACTTTCTGTAGACACTATTATAATATCAGAGGATTTTGATATAAAGTGTTTTAGCTATCGTAAGGTAAAAACCCGACATGTTTATTTGTGGCGTGGTCTTACGAGATGCTTTTGTTTTCAAAAGATTTTGAAACTTTAAAAATCAATTTGAGTGTGATTTTCTCACGCTGGTTTTCCAGACTGACTCGGGTATTGTTTTATATGATGCTCGGGTCAGACCGAGATAAACAGGTTCAGGATATGATGCTGTGGAGCTCAGGAGACGAGCTGGATGTCGATACGTACTCCCGTACTTGTTATTATTTTTCCGCTGTGTATTTAGTTGTATGTTATGGATGTTGATGTACTCTGATGATGTATTCTGATGTATTGTATAAACAGATATAATTTTGATTTGTGTAAAGATCTGTTGATATATTATATTTTATTCTGCTGCGATGGTTAGATTCTGATGTTGTTTTTCTTTTATTTTCTTCTTCTACCTCTTCTTTTTACCCAAATGGTCCGGTTTTTCGTGTTAGAAAAACTCGGGTTGTCACAGTGGTATCAGAGCTTAGGCTAGCGATAACATTGGCTCTGGTGGGAATTTTGAGAGTACTAATAGATATGAGCGCGTATTTGTTAGTGAATATAAAATGATTTTATATTGTGTTGGTTGGTTTATTGAGTGGCATATGAACCTTCGTCGGCACAGTCTGGACAACTGTATCGAAGGGGTTTCTAAACACTTGAATAGAACAGTTCGACACAATATTGTTTTAAATAGGGTGAATGAAATAATTTTGCCCAAATTATTTTGTATATAAAAGAAATAATTATTTGAAATTTATTATAGTTATATATTTGGATGCTTGGTTGTTAGAAAATGACAATAATGAGTTAGTCTCATTATTGAGTAGAAATTGAAAACTTATAACCTAAGTTGAAGAATAAATTTATATAACAAATGGAATTTGAGAATATAGACTATAAATGAAATTTATAAATTGAGATAAACTTTATATACAAATGTGAATTACAAATGTGATTTATAATCAAATGAGATTAATTCATAAACAAATGAAATTTGTAAATGTAAATGGTAAAAGTGACTTATAACTTGAAATAAAATGTGATAGAATTCCAGAGTAATGTTTGGATATAAAAATTGGATGGATTTTGAATTTGAAGTTTTGGGAAAGATTTAAATTCCTTTGGATTTAAAAATAGTTTTTAAAGGTTTTGGGGAAATAATAGTGATATTATTCATGAATATTTTTGAAATTGAATTGAAATCTGGTGGAATTTGGGATTTTAAAAATGTTTGAAATGTTTTAAAGTGATAAAAGCATTAAATTCTCTTTTGGTCGCTGGAAAATAATTTCGGTGATGACTGCAGCATCATCGATGTCTATTTTCGAGTTTCCAAAGAGAAATTGCTACCAAACTGTTTTAAATTGGAAATGATTGTGAATTGGGTTGGTTTTGAAATTCAAAGGGAAAATTGTTTGGTAAAAGCAGATTATTTTGGAAATTGGGATTTGATGTGATATACCAGATGTGTATGAGTTATTTATGGATTCAAAATGGTTTTGAAATAAAACCGGGCAATTGGATTCTGGAAATTCTATTTAAAATTTAAATGTGAAAATTTAAATGAATCAACAATATAAAGTATAGAATGAAGTTGATTGAAATAAGAAAGGAATGAAAGTTAAATTCTGGGATTATAATTATGAGATGAAAATAACTCAATGAGTAATATAAGCTGGTAGATAAAGGAGTTAGAGAACTTGAAGGTGAATGAATTGTAAAACTTGTATAAAATTGTATCCTAGAATTAAAATTTAATTCGAGTATATGAAGGTGAATAAAATATATTTGAATTTAACTTAAGATAAGTTAAATAAAAATTGAGAATTGGAATTGAATTAAATATAAGTAAGTTGAAGTCGAATTGAATTGGATATAAAGGTAATGTAAAATACTTATAATTGTATAAAGAAATTCATATTCTTAAGTTCTTAAGAGTAATAATTTGAAATTGATTATAAAGATGAAAATGGACTTAGATGAATAACCCCAGATCTTAAGCATGTAAGTTAAAACTTATGAATAGAAATGGAATTGTAAGTCATAAATGGAAATCCATTACTTTGAACCATTAAGAGTTATAATTTGAAATTGTAATTATCAAATGGAAATGACCTGGTTATTAATAAAATAATTCTAGATGAATTGAGTATGGAAATTAAAATTCATAATGATTGAGTGAATGGACCACTTATATTAAATAAATAAATGGATGGAATTTGATTAAATAAGAATCAAATGAAAAGATGGAAATAAAATTTTAAAGGGTTGGTTAAATGGAAAATAAACTTAAGTTATTGACTTAAGTAAATGTTGCATGGAAACTGAACTCAACAGAGGAGTGGTTTAAATAAGTTGAGAAATAGTTATTGAATGAATTAACTTGAATTGTTTTCGAGCTAAATAAAATTCAATATTCATAGGTTGGAGATGAATTGAATTTAAGAAAGAAAAATTGGAAATGGAAATCTGAATGAAATGTGGAATAAGTATTTATATTTGAAATGAAGTAGTAAATTGAAGTAAGTTGGAATGCATATGAAATTGGAATTCAATTTGAATATATACACTTCAGTGGTGAAGTAGTAAATAAATATAAGAAAATTTATATTGAACTTAAGAATTGAAGAATGAAATTCTTAAGAAAATTTGTATTGGAAATATACTTAGTAATTTTGGAATGGAAAAATAAAAAAATATACTAAGTGAATAGTTGAATGAAGACTAAAACTGAAGTTGTGAAATGGGATAGTTGTGAATAAGGGGATAACAATCAAAATGAATGTGAATAAAAGAGAATTGATATAACTGATAATCAATTGGAATTTATACGTAAGATGTACGTATATTATTTTATTCGCATAGCTATTTGGTCCAGATGTCGAACACAGAATTTCGAGATAGTTTTATCGATCCGAATCAAAATTTTTCACTCGATTTTCAACGGCGAACCTGGATATGGATTGTTGATTGATTCTGGATATTCTCTATCATAGTTCGTGGCTATGCAAGGAGAATGACGGTTTCTGATCAAGGAACCAGATCTGAGTCCGCACTAGGAAGTCGGGTGGACGGTACTAGTTCGGAAGTGGAATTGTGTGATCGATTGAGCGATCGAATGTGATATTGCGTACGGATGATATATGTGCATCGTACGGGCTTAAGTAAAGCAAATATTGAAAATTTGTAAAGAAAAGTATAAAATGACTTTGGGATTGTGATTGAATATTATTGCTTAATAGGATATACAGGTGTATAAAAGCAATGGATAAATTGGGATTTTTGATTTAGAAGATAAAATTCAATAGCCCGACAAAAAGGTATGTATTTGAATTTCTATATGAAATTTGATTGGGTTTTGGATCCAGCCACTTGGCTTTTTGTTTTCTTTTTGAGATTGGGAGGCCGTAGAGCCATTTTGTAGTTGTACCGAGCTAGCCGCGCAAAGGAGACGCTGGCGAAATTTTTCGGAAATTTAGGGAGTTAGAAAAAAAATTTGGAAAATTTTGATAAGTTAAAATTTGAATTCAAATTTAAATTTGAATGGATAAGTAGGTGGTATGAGTTGAACTTATGAATAAGTTTGGGAAGTTAAAAGATGATTAGTGTATCATTAATAAAAGATTGTTATGGAAAGTTGTTAAAACTATTTGGATTGGGAAAAAGAACGGGTATCGAATCATTTCTCTTAACTGGTAATTTCGGGGACGAAATTCTTTTAAGGGGGGAGGAATGTGACGACCCGGAATTTTTGTATATTTGAAATGTGAATATTTAATTTATTTTAAATGTCCGAAGGTTAAATTTTAACTTTAATTTCAAATATACAATATATATTTGGATAATTAATTATTAAATTTAATTATCAGGGTTAGGTAAAATATTGAATCTTGATTTTAAGCCTGTTAAAAATAGTTCAAAGGTTCAGAAAATTTATATTGTTAATACTGAAGATGATAGAACTTTTAAAATGGAATTTTAAAAGAGTTTTGTTCAGTTTTAAAAATATATCGTTGAAATTAAATTTAAAAATAGCCGTCCGAGGCACAGTCTCGGAATTCAGTGAAACCAGTTCCATTGGATCCGTAATATTGTATTATTATTGGATTTCAATTTTCGTAGTATTTGGAGTTATCGTGTGATCGTACGGAATGTAAACGCACTGAAATTTAATCGGAAATTTAATATTTTAACTGGTCGATATTTCTTTCCATATCCAGCTACGAGCCTTCTGGATCACGCTGTTTGTCCACGCGTTGAAACATCTGTACACGCGTCTCCTTCTCCTTGACAACTTTTCAGCCGAGTCTTTTATTTTATTTTATTTTCAAGTTTCGTTCCCAAATTCATCACCATGGCCGAACAGTTTCTTTCCTTTAAAATTCAAAGACAAGGCTTCGTTCTCATTCACAAATTCAAAGCCACAGCTTCCTTTACTTCCACTCCTTCACGAATCGAAATCCAAAAGCTATCGACAATATTAGGGCTCACGAGTGAATCGCGACTGAGCCTCACGCGATGTCTGTTAAATCGAATCGGAAGGAGGCAAGGATCACGTGCGCGTATCCATGGTAGCGTCACACTCGAGAATCTCGAATTGAATTCGATCGAAGCCGTCTTCACGAGTTCAATCAGCGATAGCCAAGGGCAGCATCGAGGCTAGGCAGTGGGTTGATTTCGACTCGCGATCGACTCGAGGTTGAAGGCGAGGGAGGCGTTCGCGTGCGGTGACCTAGAAGCGCAGGGATGGAGTTGGCGATTGGCTTGGCCGGCATGTCGATGTTGCTTGGGAGTTCGTACGCGCTGCGATGGAGCACGGTGGCTCGCGTGCGTTAAGAGGAACGAGTTTCGGCGAGACAGCTACATCGATGGCAGAGGTTCAGGCCTGGGTTCGAGTTGAAAGAGAGGTATGCAATTCCTTTTTCCATCTTGTCCAATTCGAATTTGATAATACGTGAATATATTTATAGTAAAGGCAGTTTTTAAATACAGAAAAGAAAATAAGATAATTTATCTAAAGGATTTAGTTTAGAATCAATTTATCAGTTTAAACCAAATGATTAGTTCAAATTAAATTGTTAGTTGATTAAAGGGAAATTAATTGTATAATTATTAAAAATATTAATAAGCTGTAAATTTATTTATACAAGGTCATGATCGTGGAGAAATAGCTGTAATGGAATTGGATTGCGAACGGAAATAAAAGGTGAGTTAATCTCACTCAGTTGAATTTTATTTTAAATTTAAATGGTTAAATTTAAATAATTGATTGGATGATTGCATTGATTGAATATGCTATATTATATATATAGTAGTATATAGCAATATATACATATTGGCATATGTATATATTTGAGTTGTTGATATTCCCGCAATTATATAGCGGATGAGACCCTATGCGCCGCATAATAGCGGATGATTTATATAAATCCCATATACCGCGATATTCCACTTTGAAGTGGAATTGGTATTGTGCTAACGTTTGTGGATGCAGGGAAACAGGTTGGAGGGATCCAACTGGATTCCTCAAAATTATTTAGATTATTTGATATTCTGTTCTATGAATATTGATATCCTGTGATGATTTTATTGATGATTGAAATATTGGATGATATGGTTGGATTGAATATTTCAATAAAAGGAGTTATCAAAATATATTGAATTGGATTTTGAAAGAAATAAAAGAGTAAATTTTAAGTAAATAATTCAAGTGAATTAGAATAAGGGAATTTCGAAATAACAAGGGAAATATTAACTTTAAACTAAAGTGATATTAAATTTAAAGAATAAAGGATTTATTTTGAATGTAAGAATTAAATTTAATTAAAGGCTAAAGAAGGAATTTTGGAAGTTTAAAATTGGTATTTTCAGTTAAAAAGGGTTTTAACTCAAATAAAGGAATAAATCTAAAAGTTAATGTATTTTGAAATAAATGAAGTAGTAAAGGAAATTTATTTCAAAGTAAAGTAAAGTAAATTGGAAAATCAATTGGAAATTGATTTAGTTGTTTAAAATTGGAATTTTAAAAGAGAAGTGAGATTTTGGAGATATAAACTGGGTTTATAAAGTAAAGTAAAATATCAGTGGATATTTGAATATAAATTCAAGGTGGGAATTTATAAAAAGATATGGTTTGGTTTAAAAAAATAAATGTTAATTTATTTTTAAAAGATGGAAATGAGAAGTGTAATTCTCTGGATAGCCAAGTACGTTTTCAAAGCAATTTTTAATATAAGTTAAAAGTTTTAAGTATGTTTTAAAAAGCATGTTTTAGAAAATTGATTATTTCTAAATGTAAATTTCTTAAGTAAATATGTTTGGAAAATCTATTCTTTTTAAATGTTTAAAATTTAAAGTAAGTATTTTTCAAATCTATTATTGTAGTAATTATATAAAAGTGAGTTGGTATTATGTTTTAAAAAGAGAAATTAGTTTATATTTGTAAAGTAGTTCCATTTTAATATTCCTTAAGTATATATTTTGTTAAGGTATTAAAGTAGTTTTTAAAATTTCAATATTATTAAGTATATTTATAGTAAAGTGTTTTAAGATTATTTTAAAATCTAAGTGTTTTGTACTTGGTGTTTCAGAGGAAATAAATATCTGGAAATGTATTCCGTAAGCGGAAACTGTTTTGAAATTGTTTTCAAATGAGTTTTGAAAATTCGGAAATATATCTTGGAAAGATATTTGGGCAAATAAATAATGTGGGAAATTATTTAATTGGGTGATGGTTGCTTGTGGATGTTAATTGATAGTTAAATAACCGACTATCAATATTGGCCAAATGCGCTGATCGTTTCGAAGAGACCGGGATCGAGTTTCCGTATACCAGGATTCTAGGTCTGGAGACCCGAATACCACTTCGATCCGGTTTGTACGTTTCGTGTAACGATTTCGGAGTCGAAGATGGAGCAGTGAAGTGCAAGGGCTAGTCGCTACTAATCCTGAGGATATTTCCAAAATGGATGTAGTAGGAATAGTGCCTTCGGTTCCGTTCGAACCCGGGACGGACTGGTATGGACGAATGCTTGCGAAACATCATCAGCGGACGATGGGCATTCTAAGGGATATGTTCTCTAAAAGGTATCGTTTAGCCTCGAACCTCATCAACCGGGAATGACTGAAAATCAGGGGTTATGCAGCAAGGCTTCGTGGGTAGCTCCCACTGGAGGGTAAGGTCATCCCTGTCTAGATGTCCCTTTTTATTTCGGCTTAGTGGTGCGGTTGCTGATCCCAACCGTGGGGTGATTTTATTCGAGATCATCCAGTAAGGGATGGTTCCGGCCTTGTGTTGCAGGGGAGCGGGCGTACTCCTCGGTACGGTGATCTAGGCCACGTACTGTGATAGGTGGTACCCCAGTGCCTAGTCATTCGTTGGAAATCCATTCTCCCTACGTGCCTGTACGGTTTTGATTGTGCCCAACTATTGTTGAAATGTGAGATGCAAGCATTTCAGCTAGATTCTATTTTACTTTCTGTAGACACTATTATAATATCAGAGGATTTTGATATAAAGTGTTTTAGCTATCGTAAGGTAAAAACCCGACATGTTTATTTGTGGCGTGGTCTTACGAGATGCTTTTGTTTTCAAAAGATTTTGAAACTTTAAAAATCAATTTGAGTGTGATTTTCTCACGCTGGTTTTCCAGACTGACTCGGGTATTGTTTTATATGATGCTCGGGTCAGACCGAGATAAACAGGTTCAGGATATGATGCTGTGGAGCTCAGGAGACGAGCTGGATGTCGATACGTACTCCCGTACTTGTTATTATTTTTCTGCTGTGTATTTAGTTGTATGTTATGGATGTTGATGTACTCTGATGATGTATTCTGATGTATTGTATAAACAGATATAATTTTGATTTGTGTAAAGATCTGTTGATATATTATATTTTATTCCGCTGCGATGGTTAGATTCTGATGTTGTTTTTCTTTTATTTTCTTCTTCTACCTCTTCTTTTTACCCAAATGGTCCGGTTTTTCGTGTTAGAAAAACTCGGGTTGTCACACTAAGGATCAATCAGCTGTTCTTGTAGTTAAAGGTGGGACGTCATCTTCTAATAGATCGAAGAAATGAAAGAGAGAGAGTAAGAAAAAAAGCAAGAAAGGAAAGAAAACTACTGATAACAAGGGTGAGTTTCACCACTTCCATAAGAAGGAACATGTAACACCCCGATATTTTACGGGAAATATAATTAAAAGGAAATTAAAAGCACATTAGGTACGGTGGTAAAGGCACATGTTGACTTCCTTAGTGACCAGGGATCAAGTCTCATTGTCGTCCAAAATCTGGAGCGATATTTTTTTAGGTGATTCATTTTCAGCGATTTTTCTACGTATGTCAGCTTTGTTTCTGACATGTTGCAGTTTCCTATTCGCTCCAATGATGTAATAGGATGAGATGGCTAAATTTTATTGGTTGAGTGATGTGTATGGGCTAGAATGGATAACCATTAAGTGTATGAAAGAACCAGATTTAATCTAAAATAATCTAATGGACTCAAACAATCTATAAATAAACCATCTAACCTAAACATAATCTCTTATTCAGCCATCGTCATAATTCTACAGTAAAATTAGTGTGTATTATTCTTTCTCCTTTTCTCTACTAAATAAACAAATCTCTACTAAATTAAATTATCTATATATATTCAAGCAATTTGGGGAATTTAGAAGAATCAAAGGGAGAAAGATTAAAGCAAAGCTTTTTTCAAATTTATGCAAGCTCAACTGCCAGGTGAGTGGGAATTAATATGAAATAGAAAAATAAAGTAGTTCAATTTCAGTTCTTTTCTGGCACGTTAATATGAATTAATTTCTGTTATTAATTGAGAATAGATGTAAATTATTGCAACTTCTTCTTCTTCCACTTCTCAAATCTAATTCATGTTTGGTTTAAAATATGGGACGTATAAATTGTCTATTCACATTTTATGGCATAAATAAGATTAAAATTTATGTAAATTATTGTATCTTCTTTTTCTTCCACTAGTCAACCCTAATTCATGTTTGGGTTGAAATTTGGAACAAACAAATTGTTATTTACATTTCATGGCGTAAATAAGATTGGTTTAATTAAATTGAATTAGAATTGTTATTCAATTTCTAATGGTAGAACATGTTAGTTGAATAAATTTAGAATACGTTACTTGAATAAAATTATGGTTTTGATTGATATAATTACATAATTTTGAATATGGTTTTGAAACAAAATTGGGAAGTCTAATTGGCATAATTGTTTGTTTCATATGTAGCCTAAAAATGTAAAAGTGGAATTTTGTGTAATTAAATGGTTTGTGGCTATTGGATAAAAATTTGGTATGGATCAAATCTCTAAAAGGAGAACGTAATTAGGGTGGAAAAAAATGTAAATTAAATGGACCCTAAAGGCTAGTGTAAACATGTAACAAAATGACATAAAAATTACAGACAAACCATACAGACTGAACGGACGTGAAATTGAAATACCATTTATGTAAGAAAAAGGGAAATTGTGAAATAACCAAATCGGATGTAAAAATGCCCTAAAACATATTAATGGAAATAAACAGTATGTAAACTGTAACGGTAAAATTAATTAATCTAGAAGCGATTTGGTAGGCAGATCTGTAAAGGTCTGGATAGGTGTTTCATGCAGTTAAGACCAAAATATAGTTTTGGCAGTACGTACTAGGAGTGGGCAAGTAGGTTCGCAAGGATGTTTGTTACCTTTCATAGGTTGCTAGTACGTAGGATATATAGCATCTGCAATCGTAGGCATCTTCAAGCAAATCGACGCGGACGGAACAAGACAAGTGTGCTCCGACGTAGGCTTCTTTAAGTAGATCGTTGGAGGATTTTGTGCAGCCGACCCACCTACGGGCGCTCTTTCGGAGGACCGACACATTGGATAGGGGATGCTTACATTGGTGACTGAGGGGACAGGAGGATAGGAGTCCAGTTTGTCGAAGCCTGAGCGCAACTTCGGGGTCCTGCGAGGTTGTTTGAGTCGGCACCGGTCAAACGTAAAAGGAATTTAGTCACAGTGCACAAGTGAAGAGAATGACTTTCACGCTGTAGCACGTGGATAGGTAAGGACAGTAGGTCCAACAGACCGATTGACGTTTAGTATTACTGCATGGTTGACTTCCCTAGAGTGACCACAGACTTTGGCTTCTTAGGAACTGTATCAAAGAAGGATTCACTACATTATATTATTCACCCTCTGCGATATTCGGGAAAGACCTGGAATTAAACTGTTTTATTCTTTCTGCTTCATTTTATTTCTCATTCACTAGACTTTATGACTGCCCATTCCTATTTTTCTTATTTTCCCCAAATCACAGGAGGGCAGGTATAGGTTGCAGTTCTTTGCAGCTTGGAGGGTCATTGGAGCAGTTGTTATCTTCAACTTTTATTTCTTTTGTTTCATGTACTTCGTTTCTTTTTTCCGTACTTTACTCTGTATATGGGGACCTATATTGTGAACTTTGTTATGTTTTATGTTTTGGTGGAGACTACTTGGTACTTTTGGTTTTAGAATTAAATTTGGGATAATGTTGTTTTTAATGAAGCTGTTTTGCTAATAATTTATAATTAGCTTCCGCTGTAATATTTTAATCATTTTATGCTATTGCCTTAGTCTCTGTGCTATGTTATAGATTTTATTTCACCTGACAACCCGTGCTTCTAGTCATGTCCGATTTTCGGGATGCCTAGAGGTGCGGGGTATCACAGTTCGTATCAGAGCTAAGGTTTTGGTAATCCTAAAAATATTTTAAAAAATATAAAGGTTTTCGAATAATTTTAAAGAATATTCCAAATAATACTTTTAAAAGTATATGTATATATTTGGGAAAAAAAAGAAATTTTAGAAATGGGTCCCTCATATCTCTTCCTCCCTATCTATTGAACTATTTGTGGAGCACCTAATCCCATCTTTTTAATATCCACAGATAGAAATGTATGAACTGCAAGATATCCTCGAAGTTCGAGGCCTTAATATGCCTGCTTGGTTCAGATGTTATTTGCAGGCTACTGCACGAGCAGAGCCACTAGTGTAACGACTCGTAAATTTTAATGATTTTTAATAATATATTTTAATGAATTTTTGTGAAATTTTAAATATTCGAATTTTGAAATATAAAGTTGATATTTGGATTACGTCTATTTAAATATAGCTAATGGTAAATTTTCATCTGATAATATTAAAGTTTATTTTCTTGTGTAATTTATTTCCATTTAAATCAGTTAAAGAATGATGATAATAAAATGTTTTCCAAACCTGAATATTTTTAGATAATAAATTTGTAAATCACCTTCTGAGTGAGACGTCATATTTCGTTTCGTCAAATTTGGACTTCTCTAGCTTCGTTTAACTTATTTTTCAGCAAATTTGTAGCATTTTTGGTACCGATTATCGACTTTTGGTAGGATGATCATACCATTGTTATCTGTGTGCCATTCTATTCGCTTCGTTATGTTGATCGACACAGTATATCTATTTCTGTATTTTGAGGTCCGGTACGCGACGGAAACGATAATAACAGTCTGTCGTAACGGTACCACCTTTTGACTTTACACTTCCCTTTGCTTTTAAGAGTTTAAACGTGCAACCCAAGGAATTAATAAATTGCTTTCATAACTTTCCCGAAGCCCAACCTCTGACTTCTACTGTTTCCTGCCCTTTCCTTTTCTACCGTTTCACTGTTCTTTTATTTTTATATAACTGTTCTTATATAATGTCTCGTTTGCATTTATTCTTACTCTTGCTCTGTAATCTTCTCTTGCTCCTCCTTTATGTCTTCTGAAACCGATCTATAGCCTCCTCTTAAAAAATAAAAAAAATAAAAAAAATATTTGATTTAAACAAGGTTTCAATATATTCTCTCTCTCGTCGTTTTCGTACGCATCTCCCCTTCCTCCTTATATTTGTTTGGCTTGAAATTTAATCTGCTCTACTATGGCCGCAACTATTTTCTTCCACCATATGCCGAGCACCAAACCACCATCAGCCGACCCCACTTCCTCTTACCGTGCTTTTAGGCCCTAGCTGTGATCCCCGTCCGCCACCCAGAGACTCACGCACATGTCCACTCCGCGCCGACTAAACCCGCGTCTCCTTCCCCTCCATCACCCAGTAACCACCTTTCAACCATTTCCGACCAAACGCAACACACCAGAACGCCAGACCCTCGCCCACTTGTAGCTGATCAAGCCCATTTCCCAAAACCCCATGCAATAGCAGATGAGCACCACCCTGCTCGTTGCAGCCTCCACCACCGAAGCTAGGCTTCTACCGCACCTGTTTCTCTCTCCTTCTTTTATATGTGTATGGTGCATGTGAGTAGGTATATATATAAAAGTTTTATATATATTTGTTTATGTTCGTTTTTATATTTTATTTTATGAGTTTAGTTTATATTTTTTTATATACACAGTTTATATAGATTTATAAATATAGAATATAGATTTATAGTTATACAGTTTATATTATAAAGTATATAAGCTATAGCATATTTTATATTATAGATGAGGTATCAACAAATGTTGCGTTTATATTAGCTGTTATGAACACAGTTGTTCGATTTCATTTTTATATATATCTATTGTGATAGTTTTATAAAGAATCAGTATAAAATATGTTGTTTTAAGTAGTGCTTGGTAGTATACATTGCATATAAGGTTACAATATATACTATATAAATTAGTAAAATATATGTTATGACAGTCTTTATCTATATTAGCTTATATACAATCTAGGTGCTAACATATAAAGCTATATAAGGTTATATGATGTCAATGACCTGGGTGAGTTTGTAATTAAAGAAGTTTAAATTGGCTTTTATAAATACTGATTTTTAATGTAAATACAATGATTTTATTTAGATAATTGGTTTTAAAATACATATATATATATATATATATATATATATAGTATGTTAAGCAATTATATATATATATATTTGTTTACATCTATTTTTGATCCTGTTGAGTTTATTTATATATTATATAATAAAGTGTGTGTCTGTATATGATTTTAAAATATGCATATTAGTTATATAAATAGGCTATACAATTGGTTACAGTTATATTGAGATGTTTACATTGAGTTCTATAACAGATTTGTATACAGTAGTTTAGATATATATTAGTATTTTATCCCTGCATTTATACAGATTTATATATACATATATTGGTTTTGGATGGTATAAGTATATATAGTATGGTCAGGATGTATATATGTAAAGCTCTGAGAGAATTTTAAATAAATATATATTATAAAAGCCTGTTTGTTTATGCATGTAGAATCAAAGTACTTTAAGTATATATATTACATTTTAGTTTATATTTGATCTATGTTATCGTATAAAATTTATAATGAAGTATGTTGTTGTTGTAAGTACAAATATGAACTATATATCTGTTTGTTTTATAAATATGAATTTATATAAGTCGTAAATATTATTATTTTATCTTAAATTTCATATGGTTTTAAGAATAATATATATATATACATATATATCATTGATTCTTAATACTTGAGTTTTAAGGAAAATGATTTTGAAATTTTATACTATTTTAGTATTTGTCTAATTCAAATTTTTATTGGGAAAATATAATATAATATAAAAATATTGTTTATATATTTTCAGTTTATATCAAAACTGATTTTGATTTGTTCTCAGCAATTTCTGTTATCAGCTCTATCCGTCGAATTCGTGCCAATCTTGCTTTGCTCTGAAAATTCGTGCTTGGATTGTGACTCGTTTCATTTGTCGAATCTCTCTAGCCTCGAAAGGTGAGCAATCACTCACGATTAACTTTCTTATATTTATTAAATTTGATTTCAATCGAAACGACAGTTGAAATATGCTGCTAATTTGAACTGTTAATTATTTAAATTGTTATATATGATATGCTGTTATCTGAAATTGTTTACCTGTGGGATATGATACCATATCCCGTTGTTTATATTATATGTGATTGTTATTGATATTATATGCCTGTTGTAGATATATTAAATTTTTATCATATCCGTTCTCACTCTGCAAGTTCCTTGTTCCCTATGGATTGAAATGATACATACCTGAACGATTTTGTAGAATAGGAGAAAATCGTTATGGGTTGAAATGATAAACCCAAACGATTTTCATTAAATTGAAATTGGGATTGCGGGTTGAAAAGATATATACCCGTAGCTATTTTAACTGCGGATTGAAATGATAAATATCCGTATCACTTGACCATAGGATAGAAAATTATATACGGGCACCATTGGTCTATATATATATTTTGAATATGATTTCCAAGGTTTTGAAAAAATATGTGGTTTTAAATAATATTGATTTTGAGATTTTTTATCTTAATATAGATTTTTTTAATAATTTTAATAAATTAAGTTGGAAAGAGAAATAGAAATTAATTTGAAATTAATTTAAATGATATTGGATTGACTAAGTGAATTTTTCAATGTTAAATAATGGTAATCTTGAATTTGAAATATAAATGAATTTAAGCTTTGAAACCTATTGAAATTTAAATGGATTAAATTGTAGTTTATATATGTATTTGAAATCGCTAAAATTTTTAAATGGTTTGAACTGAATTGAAATTGGTGTATTGAGATTAAATTAAATTAAATTTTGGAATTCAAGTTGATCTGAATCGATTTGTGAAATTTGAGGAAAACTATTTTATTATATAAAGAATTTTAAATATATTTAAAACTATTTTAATATTTTACTTTATAAATTAATTAAATATAAACTATTTTAAATCTTTAACTATTTTTAATATACTAACTATTTTATTATATAAACTATTTTATTATATATACTATTTCAATATCTAAACTGTTTAAGTGGGAGTAGTATGACTTCAAAGTGCTGTGATTTCCAAGTGTTATGATTTGCTAAGTATTATGGTTTCAAAAATGTTATAATTTCAGAAGTGTAAATATTGGAAAGTATTATGATTTTGGAAATGTATATTATTTGAGTGAAAAATGATATCGTATTGTTATGGTTTTGAAATGGATATGATATTTTGGTTTTGAAGTATGATATTTTGAAATGATCGTGATGTTATAATTACGTTTGGTTGTTAAAGAGACCGGGATCGGATGTTGTCATACTCTCTGCCAATATCGAAAACCACTTTAACAACTGTGTACGTGGTGGAGATTCCAGAAATGAAGTAGGATGGTTTGGCGACGATTCTATATGGTATGACGTGACCCTGACTCCCGTGAGTCAGCTTAGATGTGACTAAAATCAGGAGTTATACCGGGCCAAGTGAGGTCATTCCTCCTATCGGGCACATTTCTTCGATACTATATTCTGACTTTGTGATTGATTTGGTGGCCACCCTCGATTTTGATTATGGGAGTGTGTCCGAGGTGGGCGGTAGTAGCTGCTATGCGTTACCAGCAGTCCGGGAGTGCAATTGGTATATCTACCCTGGCATCTCCTCGTGTGCCGTGTTCACATGCCTTAGAGCACCTTCTACGAGTTGTTTTGTACCGTACCTATGTGATGTCCTCTGGGTAAACCTCCAGTTTACGAAGGAGCGTACGACATTGTATAGACTACGGGAATATATAAAATGTGTTAAGGGGGATATGGGTAACGCCTTAACGCTATTTTAATACTTTTACTTTACTATATAGACATATTATAATAGCGTATATTAGTACATAGTAGATAGTTCCATGGATCCTTAGAGGATGGTTATCCCAAACATCCTTTGAGTTACTTGTATTTCAGTTGGTATTTCACTTGAGTTGGATCTATTGATATAAGAATGTTAATCCTGACTCGAGTGTTTGTGTTTTGCTTTATGCTCGGGTCAGACTGAGTGCCACAGCATCAGAGACTCACCTTTGGAGTTGGAGATTCGCTCGGAGATCCATCTATATCTATTCAGCTTCTAGTTATCCAGTTGTTTGTTCAGACTTGTCATCTGTTTATATTCGAGACTACATTGTATCTGATATATTCTATTGTATTTTATTTCAAACTCTGTTGTTTATATAGTAGCTTCATGAACTACTATTTATCTATTCCGCTGCTTATTGTTATATTACTCTATGTCTGTGATTCTGTGATTGATTTATTTATTGTATATGCTGAATTTTGCCAAATTATAAATTAACAATCTGATATTTTGAGCAATTCAAGTCCGACATGTGCAGATGCGAATGACACGAAATAGCGGGTCGTTACAGTTGGTATCAGAGCTCTGGTTTTAGGCAAAACTCAACATATAAAGTAA
The DNA here is from genome assembly GCA_030737815.1 of Allium fistulosum. Taxonomy (NCBI): domain Eukaryota; kingdom Viridiplantae; phylum Streptophyta; class Magnoliopsida; order Asparagales; family Amaryllidaceae; genus Allium; species Allium fistulosum. Next base: position 73,279,370 of record CM060908.1, on the reverse strand, counting down.
ATTTAATTACAGAATCACTTTCGTTCGAGCTTAAACTCCTTCCGCTTTAACTTGGATTTCCTTCGAATTTTGTAACGTTCCCCTCGGTTCCAAAATCCATTGTTTCCTCTCCCTATTCGTGTTCTTTTGATTCTGGAGTATCCCATAACTCCACTCCTGTTGATCTCTAATAAATCGGCGGTCCCGCCAATCTTAGAATGATTTGTAAAGGGGTGAAACTCCTTTAAAATAGCATTGATTCACCGAAAATTCTGTATCCTCGGTTTAGATGCTGTTATCTCTTGCTATCGAATGTCGATTTACCTTAGAATTCTACATCGATCGTATTCTTGAAGTCATAGTTGGCCCGGTTAAGGTTGCCCGCGATTTATATAAGTCTATCCATTCTTTTCTCTCTTTGTAATCTATTTATCTCCCTATCAAGCTCATCTTCTATTTGGAATTCTTTTGATTTGTGTCCCTCTAATTTGAATCCCTATCTTTGTTTTAAATTTATTCTGGAATCATCGAGTGAGGGAGTGTATTTGTATTAATATTAAAATGTTTTATATTGTGTTGTTTGAGCTGTTAAGTTTGAATTTTGGGTTTCAATCGATTCGTCTGGCTAACGCTATCGATAGGAATTCCAAAACACTTGAACATAGCAAATTGACACATTATTGTTTCCAAAATTTGTAAATTTTGTATGATTGTATTTTATCTATAAAAGTATAGTTTTCTGAAATTTGATAATTAAAGGAACTGGTTGTTAGGAATGATAATACTAGATTTTTTGTCTATTGTTATATGTTATAAGGTGTTCAAATTTTTATAAACAGGGTTATTTGATTTAAAAATGCAATAAATTTAAATTATAGATTTGAGAATTTAATTTTCGGTACTGTTCAAAATTTTGGTTTTCAAAAGTTTTAATTTATATATTATTTGGAACTATTTTCGAATGGAAATTGTTTCAAAAAGAATAATTTTAAAGGAATTAAGTCTCTACTCTCCTCTTTTGTCATTGGAAAATAATTTCGGTGATGACTGCAGCATCATCGACATTCATTTTCGAGTCTCGAAGTGGAGAGACCACTTAGCAGCTTTGCTACACTTGTTTTGGACAATGAGTTTTGTTTGAATTTCTTGTGTATAATTTGATTTATAAAATATATATATGTATATAATTATCTCAAAATAGTTTGAAGTGAAACCGAAAAATTTGAATATTAAGTTTAATACTAAGAAATGGTATCAATTATTGAAATAAAGTGATATTTTTAAATAGTTGGAATATCTAAAATGCTAAATGAAATTTAACCAACTTGAAATAGTGGAATTTGAATAAAAACTTATTCGTACAACACTAAATTACATTCTAATATATGTAACTTGCCTAAAGTATTCAAAAGGTTAAAATGTTATGATATAATTGAAAGTTATACAAGAAGAAGACTTAAGTAATAAATGGTTCAAACAAAATATGGCTTAATATAAATGTTGTAGATAGAAGGAAAATTTGTATAGTATTTAATTACACTCAGAAACATTTATATAACTTACCTAGAAATAGTTAAATGTGAATAGGTAATTGAATACAATATAAATGAAAGTGATAAGAAGTTCAAAAAAGATATTTTGTTAAGGGAATGTAAATAATAAGTTGGATAATAAAATGAATAATAAAAAAAGAGAATAAAATTGTTGAATAACGTAGTGTTATAATTATTTCACTTAATATATATGGAAAAATGTGTTAAGTGAAATAAATTTAATAAATAAAGGAGAACGCTAGTTAAGCAAATAAATGTGAACTTAAGAATAGTGAAATTGAAATTTTAAGGGAAATCAGCTTAACTAGGGTCAAATGGATTTAATAAATGGGAAAATAAATGAGTTAAATCAAATAAATTTTGTTTTGAAAAGGAAGTTTTGTAACAAATGCTAATAAATTAAAATCAAGTCTATTGATTGAAATACATTAAATTGAATCAATAAAATATGAATATAATAAATAATTATTGATTTAATAAAATGGATTAAACCAAATTGTTGAATATTAATTTATTTTGAATAGCTGAAGTTGAATGTTGAGGTGGAATTAACTATATATGGTTGATCAAATAGATTTAATAAATAATAAAACAAATTTTGTTGAAATATTTTGCAATAAATGAAAATTTTGAAATAAATCAATTGAATAAAGATATATATGGGATTAAAACCAATTACATGGGAACACAATAAATTTGATTGATTTAAACAAAATGATTTGGAATCAACTAATTGAATATAAACCAATTTTAAAATAATTAAGTTTATATGGTTTAAATTAATTGTTTTATTTTGTTTTCAATCTATTTTTCTTTCTGGTTGTTTCTATTATCCTACCTCCTTCCTTTTCGGGGACGAAAAGTTTTGAGTGAGGGAGAGTGTAACGACCCGTAAATTTTAATGATTTTTAATAATATATTTTACTGAATTTTTGTGAAATTTTAAATATTCGAATTTTGAAATATAAAGTTGATATTTGGATTACGTCTATTTAAATATAGCTAACGGTAAATTTTCATCTGATAATATTGAAGTTTATTTTCTTGTGTAATTTTATTTCCATTTAAATCAGTTAAAGAATGATGATAATAAAATGTTTTCCAAACCTGAATATTTTTATATAATAAATTTGTAAATCACCTTCTGAGTGAGACGTCATATTTCGTTTCGTCAAATTTGGACTTCTCTAGCTTCGTTTAACTTATTTTTCAGCAAATTTGTAGCATTTTTGGTACCGATTATCGACTTTTGGTAGGATGATCATACCATTGTTATCTGTGTGCCATTCTGTTCGCTTCGTTGTGTTGATCGACACGGTATATCTATTTCTGTATTTTGAGGTCCGGTACGCGACGGAAACGATAATAACGATCTGTCGTAACGGTACCACCTTTTGACTTTACACTTCCCTTTGCTTTTCAGAGTTTGAACGTGCAACCCAAGGAATTAATAAATTTCTTTCATAACTTTCCCGAAACCCAACCTCTGACTTCTACTGTTTCCTACCCTTTCCTTTTCTACCGTTTCACTGTTCTTTTATTTTTATATAACTGTTCTTATATAATGTCTCGTTTGCATTTATTCTTACTCTTGCTCTGTAATCTTCTCTTTCTCCTCCTTTATGTCTTCTGAAACCGATCTATGGCCTCCTCTTAAAAAAATTAAAAAAAATTGATTTAAACAAGGTTTCAATATCTTCTCTCTCTCATCGTTTTCGTACGCATCGCCCCTTCCTCCTTATATTTGTTTGGCTTGAAATTTAATCTGCTCTGCTATGGCCGCAACTATTTTCTTCCACCATATGCCGAGCACCAAACCACCATCAGCCGACCCCACTTCCTCTTACCGTGCTTTTAGGCCCTAGCTGTGATCCCCCTTCGCCACCCAGAGACTCACGCGCATGTCCACTCCGCGCCGAGTAAACCCGCGTCTCCTTCCCCTCCATCACCCAGTAACCGCCTTTCAACCATTTCCGACCAAACGCAGCACACCAGATCGTCAGACCCTCGCCCACTTGTAGCTGATCAAGCCCACTTCCCAAAACCCCATGCAATAGCAGATGAGCACCACCCTGCTCGTTGCAGCCTCCACCACCGAAGCCAGGCTTCTACCGCACCTGTTTCTCTCTCCTTCTTTTATATGTGTATGCTGCATGTGAGTAGGTATATATATAAAAGTTTTATATATATTTGTTTATGTTCATTTGTATATTTTATTTTATGAGTTTAGTTTATATTTTTTTATATACACAGTTTATATAGATTTATAAATATAGAATATAGATTTATAGTTATACAGTTTATATTATAAAGTATATAAGTTATAGCATATATATTTTATATTATAGATGAGGTATCAACAAATGTTGCGTTTTATATTAGCTGTTATGAACACAGTTGTTCGATTTCATTTTTATATATATCTATTGTGATAGTTTTATAAAGAATCAGTATAAATATGTTGTTTTAAGTAGTGCTTGGTAGTATACATTGCATATAAGGTTACAATATATACTATATAAATTAGTAAAATATATGTTATGACAGTCTTTATCTATATTAGCTTATATACAATCTGGGTGCTAACATATAAAGCTATATAAGGTTATATGATGTCAATGACCTGGGTGAGTTTGTAATTAAAGAAGTTTAAATTGGCTTTTATAAATACTGATTTTTAATGTAAATACAATGATTTTATTTAGATAATTGGTTTTAAAATACATATATAGATATATATATATATATAGTATGTTAAGTAGTTATATATATATATATTTGTTTACATCTATTTTTGATCCTATTGAGTTTATTTATAAATTATATAATAAAGTGTGTGTCTGTATATGATTTTAAAATATGCATATTAGTTATATAAATAGGCTATACAATTGGTTACAGTTATATTGAGATGTTTACCTTGAGTTCTATAATAGATTTGTATACAGTAGTTTAGATATATATTAGTATTTTATCCCTGCATTTATACAAATTTATATATATACATATATTGGTTTTGGATGGTATAAGTATATATAGTATGGTCAGGATGTATATATGTAAAGCTCTGAGAGAATTTTAAAATAAATATATATTATAAAAGTCTGTTTGTTTATGCATGTAGAATCAAAGTACTGTAAGTATATATATAACAGTTTAGTTTATATTTGATCTATGTTATCGTATAAAATTTATAATGAAGTATGTTGTTGTTGTAAGTATACAAATATGAACTATAGATCTGTTTGTTTTATAAATATGAATTTATATAAGTTGTCACGTACCGAAATTTTCGACTTTCGAAAATTCGACATCGATACTCACTTTATCGACTGCCGAGAAATCGAGTGCCGGAAACTCCAATAGTGAGGGTTTTAGAAAGAAGAAATAGAAGAAAAGATAGAAGAAAAAGAGAAGAAGAAGAAAGCAGAACAAGAGCAGAAACAGAAACAGAAAACAATATCAGAATCTCACATATCGCAACGGAACAATATATAATAGATAAATGAATATCATTTAAAAACAAAAGAATTATATCTGTTATTACATTACATCACATCATATCATCAGAGTCAATAAACAACAATGGACAGTTATATAAACTTGTCCTCATACAGAATACACAGCGGAATAAATAATATCAGATACAAATACTACGTCTCGCCATCCATCTTGCTTCCAAAGCTCCAGAATATCCAGAATATCCTGATAACAAAACTCTAGACTGCCCGTGTGGAAATTGGTGGGCACCCAGAGTTTAGAAGGGAAACAATAAACTCCGAGTCAGTCATGGTGACTGGTGTGAGATCGTAAAACAGTTATTTTTCACAAAGAAAATAAAACAAATTCGCAATGCTTTTGGAAAATGAAACTACCATAAGACCTCCCACCACACACACAATGCAAACGCAGAATTGGAGGAGATTTCTTCTTATGATAGTCAAAGATGCTTACTACGCAAAAATCAAATTCTTTTTTATATTATTATTAGTGCATAGTGTAGAAACATTTCGAAAGTATAATATTAATCTTAGCCAACATACGACCAGTATCGTATGCCTACTATAGCTACCATCTAAACAGTGGTGACCACCGTACGTAAATGGCAGGTTCTACAACTAATACCGTACAAAGTTCGTATTGGAGTTTGGATTTCCAACAAATGGTCAGGCTAAGGAACTTCCTATCCACGATGGGTACGTCCCTGGAATAGACGACCCGAGAACCTAACCGGATCTCTGCCAACACAAGGCCAGGTTACCTCTGCAAAAATAGGTAACTACTGACACGCGTATGCCATCCCCCGATCGTAACCGATCTTCCCGAGGATCCCCGATTTCGAACAAACCACATAGATAATAATGCAGCAACCACATAGGTTAAGTATCTGGGCTCCATACCATGATACCACCTCTATCCAGAAGGAATGACATACACTAAGGGGCGCTACTCCCTAGAACCTTGCCGCATTCTTCCTGTTTCGACCATTTCCGGGGTGTGAGGCTCGATGAAGTCTCGTCCACAAAGCTACGCTTTCTACAAAGCCCTGCTTCGGGTCAAACAAAATGATCAACCTATGATCACAAAGATATAAGATCAAACAAATGATCATATCACAAATGATCAAACACTGATCATTTCACAGCAACACTCAGTATAACACGTTACCAAATTGGGAGTATATCGCTGATAAATTTCAACTACATAACCTCTGAGCTCGTACGTCTCAGAGAAGGGTGTTAAGCTAAGAGAATAAATTCTCCGCCACCAACAGAAATGTATTTGAAAGAAATCAGCTTTATATCTCAAATTGTAACGTCAGACACACAATCCATACAAGTCTGTTCCGGGATCGAACAGAACCGAAGGCACTTCTCACGAAGCCCTTGCACATCCGGATAATTTTCTAATCACGTCCGGACTTCCCGTCACTAAGGGTGATAAAACCTCTAAATCGGAGATCAGCCGATGTAGAGTAACTCGACGGTAATCCTTCCGTTTTCAAAAATATCCGGTCTTCAACACCGGTCTTCAAATGCAATTCATAACGACGTATCACATATTCGGAATGGGTTATACGACCCCATTGTCCTTTCCCGGCTAACCCGAATAGTGAGCGATTATTCAAAAATAAGTGTGGCATTCAAATTCATCCAATTCACAACAAATACCTATCTAAAGGTAATTATTGATAGTCGGTTATTTAACTATCAATAAAGATGCGCAACATCATCAGATTCCAAATAATTTTCCAAATTATTTATCTTCAAAAATATCTTTACTAGATATAAAATTTCCACACTTCAATCATTTGAAAACAATTTCAAATCAACTTCCACATTTCAATTTATCTTTAAAAGATAAAATCTCAAAACAGTTCATTTCATATTGGAAAAACATTCCCATACTTATTTGAAAATAAGTAGTTCACAAATCATTTATTTTCAACATTTGAAAATATTCGATATACTTAAATCAATATTAAGTACATATTCATTCTTTAAGGAAATCATTCTTTTTAACAACATCTATTTGAGTCAAAACGAATGTTACGTAAAACATCGTTACGACGACTCAAAATCACTAGTATAGGGATTCGAATTTTTAAGATAGATATATAAATCCCAATACTATATAAAACATTTCCTTTCGGAAATCATTTACTATAACAACAGTGTTATAGTCCACCATTTCCTTATTCCTCGAAAACGTCTATTTCAACAATGAATGTTGAAATCTATGATTTCGATATTTAACACGTTTTAAAACATCTTTTAAAACAATTACTTCATTTCATATATCACTTTTCCAAAACCATATCCATTTTACTTAATAATATATTCACTGTCCAAAATCGTGAATATACTTCACTAATTACATTTCACTATTTTCTACACGTTTTATTTCAGTAATAATTCGCTATCCAAAATCGCGAATATATCTCCTTTAATAATCTTCTATATTTAATTTATCAAATCCCATTGATTTCGAATTTATAAACTATGTCTATAAATTCTTTCCCTATTTATAAACTTCGATTTATAAAAATTCCCTGAATTAACAAATTTAATTCATAACTCAAATCTTATACCAACAATCCATATTATAAGTCAAATACTTATAATTCCTTTATTTTACAAAATCATCTCCATTTATAAGTTCACAATTTATAAATTCCATTTATTTATAAATTCTTAAAAATTCATTTTAATGCTTATAAAAACTCGTTTTATAATACCAACATTTTAATTTATAAAGTGTCAACTTTATAAACCTTTTAAGTAAACCGTTTTATAATATTTTAAAAATCTCAACTTAAACCATTTTATAAATCAATCAACTGTTTATTCCAAAAATCACTTTTCGGTTATATTTCACAAAGGTCTTAACTTTTATAACTTTAAAATTTGAACGTTTATTTATTTAAAATAAATCACTTCAAAAATTTAATAAAACGTATAATTTCAAAGATCACTTTAAAAATCCTTTTAAATTAAAAGTCGTTATTTTTAAAACTTGAATCCGATGATGCAACAGCACCAATTAGTCAATCACAACATCAAACATCATATATCAACATATGATAACAGAATATATCAAAATATCTGTAAATAATCAATACGGTTGAGGAATCCAGTTGGATCCCTCCAACCTGTTTCCCTGCATCCATAGATGTTAGCACAATACCAATTCCGCTCCAGAACGGAATTATCGCGGTATATGGGTTTTATAAAAATAATCCGCTTACTAACGGCGCAATAGGGTCTCATCCGCTATACGAGGCGGGAAATCATCAATCCAATATATACATATGCCAATATGTATATATTGCTATATATAGATATATATCCTATCATATCTAATAGCACATTCAAACAAATCAATCAATAACTGCAATTCAATTATAAATCTGAGTGAGAAGATCTCACCTTAGCTTTTAATTCTGATTTCAGCGTTTATTTCGAATAAAATTAAACACACGTTTAATTTTACCCAAAATTCAAACTAGCTCCAAACGACTTCAATCCAATTGCATCGCGTAGTGCTCGTCAATACGAAGACAACGCAACTGGTTTCGTAATTTTCTGACAATATATGACAAAGTTACGATATTTTAAACTTTATACAATTTAAATCTTAATATCATTTACAAATTCTTTTATTTTTATACCCAAAGTTTATCCCTGCCGTTGATTTTCTAACTGAGACATCAGGCCGCCAAACGCAATTATCATCTTCCCAGGTTGTTCACGCGTACGTGAACCCATCACTCACGTTCGAACTTCGAAGTCGCACCCCCCTCCAACGTTGACGAAACTCCATCACAACGGCACCCTTCGAAAGCCCGTCTCGAGCTCGACCCACGCCTCGAACGGCGAGAAGCTCGGTCAACCCCTGTGCTTGAAAAACGAGCTCGAACGCACCCCCTTTGACTGCAAATTGCCATCGATCTAAGCCACTACAACAAAATTCAACCGTTGGATTTGCAGTTCGCTCTGTGCTCTACAATCTTCTAGTTGGAATCGAAGTCTATCGGGAAGTGGATGAGGAGATAATCGAGGGGGAACGGTGGAAGACGCCGGCCATTCATTTCCTTAGTGGCGGCTGAACTAAAATTAGGGTTAGGGTTGAATTGCTTTGCAAATGAAAAAGTGGAGGGGTTTATATAGAAAAATTCACAAATCACTATTCATCCGGAATTTTCGAACTCCAAATCTCGCGCGGTGACTGGCATTTCTGGGGTTTACCCCGCGTTCCGGACACAATGGAACAGGTTTCGAAAGCTAATTCGATCGTATGAGTGAGATATGGCAATAAACGATCAATTTAAATTAAACCGATTTAAATTGATTTCGAGGCGTTTTAATTTGTACCGGACAAATGGTAAATCCAAAAATTACGAAATTTGAAACCATGCAAAAATATCACATTACGGATCCGATGAAACTGGTTTCGTCGAAATCCGAGACTTTTTGAAAAATGACTATTTTAACTCGCCGAATTAAAATTAAAACGATATCGATGCGTTTCAAGCTGCCACGGTCAAACGATAACTTTGATTGCTACGAAAATTGAAATCCGATAATAACTAACTATTACGGATCCAATGGAACTGGTCTCGTTCAATTCTGAGACTGTTCGAAAATTGGCTATTTCTACAGTCGATAATTAAATATTAAAATATTCAATTTTCATAGATTACTCCAAATTCAATTTTAAGAGTTCTAAAATATTTCTATAACTCCAGTATGATTAAATAAAATTTTACAAATCATTTTCAATCATATTAAACTCGATTTTCAATCATCTCTGGAATTTCACTATTTAATTTATCGATTTAATTACCCAGGTAAATCCAATATTCGATAAATAATTTATCCGACTTATTAATTCCACTTATTAATATTTAAAATTAATCAAATATTCGAATTTTTAATTATCAAAATTTCTGGGTCGTTACAGACTTCCCCCCTTAAAAGAATTTCGTCCTCGAAATTACAAGTCAGGAAGAAAGGTCCTTAACTCGTCTACTATTTTTCACAATCTAATAGTTTTATCAATTTATCAAAACAAATCTTTCTATTAAAGATTCGTTATTAATCCACTCGTTTTCCAACTTCAATTATAAGTTTCAACAACATTGTTTAACTTCTCAATTCAAATTCGAGTTTAAATTCAAATTTTAACTTTCAAAATTTCTCAAAAATTTTCTAACGCCCTAAATTTCCGAAAAATTTCACCAGCGTCTCCTTTGCGCGGCTAATACGGCACGACTACAAAACGTCCCTACGGACTCTCAGATTTCAAAAAGAAAAAGAAAAAGCCAAGCGGCTAGACAAGAAATCATCAAAAACTCATATATTGAAATTCAAATACTTACCTTTTGTCGAGCAATTAATTTATCTTTGAAATCAAAATATCCAATTCCTTTATACACCTGTATGTCCTACTAGCCATAATATCTAGTTACACATTCAAACCATTTCGCAAATTCTATTACAAAATTTTCAATATAAATCGCTTATACATTCTTACTTCATTGTTGAAGTTACATATTCATTTTCATTCAATTTTACATTTCAAAAATTCCATTTGAATTCAATCTCATCTTTTATCTTTAATTGATAACTATACTATTCTAAATTAGTTTTATTTACTAATTTATTCGTCTTCAATTTGAATTTCATTCCAATCAGATTTCAAATATTCTATAAGTTATCAACTTATTTACATCTTGATTTATACAATCATTTATACATTCACATTCACAATTCCATTTCATTAAGGAATTTTATTTTCAATTATCTTCTTGGAATTCTATTTTCATTTACAAATTCATTTACAATTTATATTCACCATTTTATTCATATATGAATTCATTTCTTTATATTTCAATTCACATTTATAAATTATTCAATTTAATTCTATTGCTTACCACTTCAAAATGAATCTCAATTTTCAATTGCACTTTCATTTATTCAAATTTATTCACTTATACTTCTTTAATTTAACTCCATTCTTTAAGTTAAATTTATTGCATCAAAATTCAATTTGTATAAGTTATTAACTTAATAATATTTCATAAATATTTTCATATAGTATTCCAGAGTCTTACCAACATTTCAAAAATCATTTTTGAAAACAATTCAAATTATCCTTTGAATTTCTAAAACAAATTCCAAATTTTTCAAACAACTTCCATTTTAAAACAATTTGGCAGCAATTCCTCTTTTGGAAACCCGAAAATGAACACCGGTGATGTCGCGATCATCATCGGAATTATTTTCCAGCGACCGAAAAGAGTTTAGAGCTTTCAACTCTCCAAAAATACTTTTCAAAACCTTTGAAATTCATTTTCAAATCAAAAAGAAATTTAAACTTTCCAGATCTCCAAAATTTTCAAATTCTTTTCAAAACATTTCCAAAAACTTCTCTGGAATTTTATTTTCAATTATAAGTCACATTTATAATGTACATTCTCAATTTCATTTGTATATGAATTTATATTTTTTTTTTTACTTTGGAGTTACAATTTTCAATTTCTTATTTAATTTCAATGATAATAGATTAATATTATCACTTCTAACAACCATGCAACCATATACTATAATAATTTACAGAAAAATCATTTCTTTTATATACAAAAATAGTTTTGGGCAAAATTATCTCATTTACCCTATTTAAAACAATACTGTGCCGAATTGTTCTATATAAGTGTTTAGAGATCCCTATCGATAGAGTTGTACGGACAATACCGACCAGAATCCATATACCACTCAACAAACCAATCATCACAATATAAAACAATTTTATACTCACTAACAAATACGCACTCGTATCTATTATTACACTCAAACTCATTCTAGAGTACTACTGACTCTATCTCTAATGAGTAACACCCAACAGAGCAGGGTTGTCGCTTAACCATATGCTCTGATACCACGCTGTCACGTACCGAAATTTTCGACTTTCGAAAATTCGACATCGATACTCACTTTATCGACTGCCGAGAAATCGAGTGCCGGAAACTCCAATAGTGAGGGTTTTAGAAAGAAGAAATAGAAGAAAAGATAGAAGAAAAAGAGAAGAAGAAGAAAGCAGAACAAGAGCAGAAACAGAAATAGAAAACAATATCAGAATCTCACATATCGCAACGGAACAATATATAATAGATAAATGAATATCATTTAAAAACAAAAGAATTATATCTGTTATTACATTACATCACATCATATCATCAGAGTCAATAAACAACAATGGACAGTTATATAAACTTGTCCCCATACAGAATACACAGCGGAATAAATAATATCAGATACAAATACTACGTCTCGCCATCCATCTTGCTTCCAAAGCTCCAGAATATCCAGAATATCCTGATAACAAAACTCTAGACTGCCCGTGTGGAAATTGGTGGGCACCCAAAGTTTAGAAGGGAAACAATAAACTCCGAGTCAGTCATGGTGACTGGTGTGAGATCGTAAAACAGTTATTTTTCACAAAGAAAATAAAACAAATTCGCAATGCTTTTGGAAAATGAAACTACCATAAGACCTCCCACCACACACACAATGCAAACGCAGAATTGAAGGAGATTTCTTCTTATGATAGTCAAAGATGCTTACTACGCAAAAATCAAATTCTTTTTGATATTATTATTAGTGCATAGTGTAGAAACATTTCGAAAGTATAATATTAATCTTAGCCAACATACGACCAGTATCGTATGCCTACTATAGCTACCATCTAAACAGTGGTGACCACCGTACGTAAATGGCAGGTTCTACAACTAATACCGTACAAAGTTCGTATTGGAGTTTGGATTTCCAACAAATGGTCAGGCTAAGGAACTTCCTATCCACGATGGGTACGTCCCTGGAATAGACGACCCGAGAACCTAACCGGATCTCTGCCAACACAAGGCCGGGTTACCTCTGCAAAAATAGGTAACTACTGACACGCGTATGCCATCCCCCGATCGTAACCGATCTTCCCGAGGATCCCCGATTTCCAACAAACCACATAGATAATAATGCAGCAACCACATAGGTTAAGTATCTGGGCTCCATACCATGATACCACCTCTATCCAGAAGGAATGACATACACTAAGGGGCGCTACTCCCTAGAACCTTGCCGCATTCTTCCTATTTCGACCATTTCCGGGGTGTGAGGCTCGATGAAGTCTCGTCCACAAAGCTACACTTTCTACAAAGCCCTGCTTCGGGTCAAACAAAATGATCAACCTATGATCACAAAGATATAAGAACAAACAAATGATCATATCACAAATGATCAAACACTGATCATTTCACAGCAACACTCAGTATGCCACGTTACCAAATTGGGAGTATATCGCTGATAAATTTCAACTACATAACCTCTGAGCTCGTACGTCTCAGAGAAGGGTGTTAAGCTAAGAGAATAAATTCTCCGCCACCAACAGAAATGTATTTGAAAGAAATCAGCTTTATATCTCAAATTGTAACGTCAGACACACAATCCATACAAGTCTGTTCCGGGATCGAACAGAACCGAAGGCACTTCTCACGAAGCCCTTGCACATCCGGATAATTTTCTAATCACGTCCGGACTTCCCGTCACTAAGGGTGATAAAACCTCTAAATCGGAGATCAGCCAATGTAGAGTAACTCGACGGTAATCCTTCCGTTTTCAAAAATATCCGGTCTTCAACACCGGTCTTCAAATGCAATTCATAACGACGTATCACATATTCGGAATGGGTTATACGACCCCATGGTCCTTTCCCGGCTAACCCGAATAGTGAGCGATTATTCAAAAATAAGTGTGGCATTCAAATTCATCCAATTCACAACAAATACCTGTGACGCCCCACCTCTAAACCCACGCTAACCAAGAACACTACGATGTAGTGCTGTCAATTAGCACGGAGAATAAGGCTGTGGAGGAGCGACCATCCATGTAACTTCTTTGTGCGAGCACCGATACGTCAGATAGAATAGAATGCATATCTTTTAAGGAGGAAATCCGACATACCGATACAAACACAAAGCTATCACACGGTGGCTATATATAATCTTCGGATACAAACATAGAAATAGTCATAACATAAATCAGTCACAGACATCCATATCACAAAGGTGGAAGAAGATATGAATAAATATATATAACACATGAAAGTGTACATCAGAGTAGTGGTCAGAAAGATCCACTATAATACAAAAGAATAGCATCACGTGCTATACAAAAGAATAAGTACATAACATAGAGTCTATATCTCAAAGGTGTACAACAAAAAACTACTAATCTATGTAGTTAGCCAAAAGTCAGAGTAATCCAGAAGAGAAGTCAAGCAGAAGCACCTGTAACATCTCGGTCTGACCCGAGTATTATTTATAAGAAAATAATAAACGGATCAGTCTAACTATAAATATCAGATGACATGATATAGGATAAGGGGTATGGCATAAACATATAATAACCATGATGGCATACTACTATAAGTATGTAAATGATAATCAACAAGGGATTAATCAATGTCACAAGAATCTTCTCAAAGATCCAAACACATAAAAAGGTAATGACACACAAATTCACCAATACACAAAAACCTGATATCATATCAGTGAAAATCACAAAAGTTGGTGAAGCACTAAATCCAGAAATCAACACACGAAATCCAGAACAAATCCCAGAAATCAACACACGAAATCCAGAAATCACTAAAAGGGGGAAGTCCGAACACACGGACGAGAAGCTATCTCATGGAAGCTATCCATTTAATTTTTCCGAACACACGGATGGCCCGAAGGCAAGTCCGAACACACGGACGAAGAGACATCGCTCAATCGCTAGTCTAAATCACAAGAATGATCGTCATGATCATAAGGAAGTGTCAATCACACTAAGCTAGTAAATATATGAGTTTAGCTTCATGTCCCATAACCACTTGCTTAACTTAAATATTTACGAACAAACTGTAGATCTTCACTAGGAAATTGTCACAAAAGGGTTCAATCGAACAAGTCCAAGAGCTAACCGACGAAGTGAACGCAAGCGTTTCATACCACTCGTTTTACTAAGTCGTTTAAGTCGATTTCTCGTTCGAGTGAAGTAAAGGCTTATATATTAGTAGATTGGAAATCGGTTTGAGAAAACGAACTTTTGATATTAAAAATAGTGTTGAAATCGATTTGATGAAAGAGTTTTGATATTTGCTACTAGTATTAAAACCTTCATATCTTTAAAGTGACAAGTCATAAAATGATTGTTGGAACAATCTATCACAAAAATTCACATTCGAAGACGTGAATAAAATCCAAGGAAATCAGCTCAAAATGCATCAAAGTGGAAGTTCTGATGAATGCTTTTCAGATAAGATTGCCTATGCAGAGTAATACGGGGTTCGACCTAAGGACCTAAGGACCTAAGGAAAGCTGGTCCAGCGACCTAAGGAAAAGTAGGTCATACGACCTAAGAGTTCACGCGAACTAACAAGGCTAAGGACAAGGTCGGAGACGACCTACGACTTAACAAAGTCCTGCGACCTAAGTGGGATGCGACTTAGTGGGGCATAGGTCGGAGACGACCTACGACTTAAGGTCAAGCGACCTAAGGTAAATGGTCCAACGACCTAACTCGAACGACCTAGAGGGTCGAACGACTTAACTGGAGGATAAGTCGGAGACGACCTACGAGATATACTGGCCGACCTAACTCGAGCGACTTAAAGACTTAGCAGGGTCGAGCGACTTACGAGCTACGACCAAAGGTGACGAGGGCGTTAGGTCGGAGACGACCTAACATTTGACTCGCGAACGACTTAAGGAAAAGAAGCTTAGGTCGGAGACGACCTACGAGATAAGCCAGTGCGAGCGACCTAAAGTTTGCCTGGGGGATTATAGGTCGGCAACGACCTAATGTTTTGCTTGGAGATTATAGGTCGGCAACGACCTAACGTTTTGCCTGGGGATTTTAGGTCGGCAACGACCTACGACTTAACAAAATTCGAGCGACTTAGTGGTTTGCCTTGGAATTTTAGGTCGGCAACGACCTAAGACTTAAAGCTGTTTCGACCTACGACTTAAGGACGAATACGACCTACGACTTAAGGACGCGCGACCTAACTCCGAACGAGCTAAAAATGGCCAGAACGACCTAGTAGCAGTTTTTCACCAAAATCACTAAATTTTGGAGTTTTTCGCCAATCCAATCCAAACCAAATGCAAATGTTGATGCTAGAGTGATAGGGAATCATTCCCAACAGTCCAAGATAGATATAGGCAAGATGTGAGATCAAAAATCTCACCTTTTCCACGAAATTGATGAAGATGAAGATTGAAAGCAAGGAGAAGCAACCCAAAGCTTGAATCCACAATCTTCTACTTGAATTTGATGTTGAATCTCGGATTTGCAATAGAATTTGAGTTGGGAGTTTTAATTTCTCTTTCCCACCACCATTTTTGACAAAGCTTGAAGTGTTTGAACAAATGAGAAAGAGGGTTGGGCTGAACTAAAGGGGTGCAGTCCAAACCAAAGTCAAAGGCGGGAAAAAGTGTCGAAAATTTCACTATCTCCAAACATATCGAAGTTTACACTCAAAAAGACCGCAAACGTCATTTTGAACTCAATGGGAGTGGTCTCGAGTCCTAATTTGACCGTATGCAAAAAGTAGCTTTTCGGACTAACATCCGACTAACGATAAAATATTTAAATAAAATATTTAAATATAAAATCGATAGATATGCGGGTTGTTACAATACCTATCTAAAGGTAATTATTGATAGTCGGTTATTTAACTATCAATAAAGATGCGCAACATCATCAGATTCCAAATAATTTTCCAAATTATTTATCTTCAAAAATATCTTTACTAGATATAAAATTTCCACACTTCAATCATTTGAAAACAATTTCAAATCAACTTCCACATTTCAATTTATCTTTAAAAGATAAAATCTCAAAACAGTTCATTTCATATTGGAAAAACATTCCCATACTTATTTGAAAATAAGTAGTTCACAAATCATTTATTTTCAACATTTGAAAATATTCGATATACTTAAATCAATATTAAGTACATATTCATTCTTTAAGGAAATCATTCTTTTTAACAACATCTATTTGAGTCAAAACGAATGTTACGTAAAACATCGTTACGACGACTCAAAATCACTAGTATAGGGATTCGAATTTTTAAGATAGATATATAAATCCCAATACTATATAAAACATTTCCTTTCGGAAATCATTTACTATAACAACAGTGTTATAGTCCACCATTTCCTTATTCCTCGAAAACGTCTATTTCAACAATGAATGTTGAAATCTATGATTTTGATATTTAACACGTTTTAAAACATCTTTTAAAACAATTACTTCATTTCATATATCACTTTTCTAAAACCAAATCCATTTTACTTAATAATATATTCACTGTCCAAAATCGTGAATATACTTCACTAATTACATTTCACTATTTTCTACACGTTTTATTTCAGTAATAATTCGCTATCCAAAATCGCGAATATATCTCCTTTAATAATCTTCTATATTTAATTTATCAAATCCCATTGATTTCGAATTTATAAACTATGTCTATAAATTCTTTCCCTATTTATAAACTTCGATTTATAAAAATTCCCTGAATTAACAAATTTAATTCATAACTCAAATCTTATACCAACAATCCATATTATAAGTCAAATACTTATAATTCCTTTATTTTACAAAATCATCTCCATTTATAAGTTCACAATTTATAAATTCCATTTATTTATAAATTCTTAAAAATTCATTTTAATGCTTATAAAAACTCGTTTTATAATACCAACATTTTAATTTATAAAGTGTCAACTTTATAAACCTTTTAAGTAAACCGTTTTATAATATTTTAAAAATCTCAACTTAAACCATTTTATAAATCAATCAACTGTTTATTCCAAAAATCACTTTTCGGTTATATTTCACAAAGGTCTTAACTTTTATAACTTTAAAATTTGAACGTTTATTTATTTAAAATAAATCACTTCAAAAATTTAATAAAACGTATAATTTCAAATATCACTTTAAAAATCCTTTTAAATTAAAAGTCGTTATTTTTAAAACTTGAATCCGATGATGCAACAGCACCAATTAGTCAATCACAACATCAAACATCATATATCAACATATGATAACAGAATATATCAAAATATCTGTAAATAATCAATACGGTTGAGGAATCCAGTTGGATCCCTCCAACCTGTTTCCCTGCATCCACAGATGTTAGCACAATACCAATTCCGCTCCAGAACGGAATTATCGCGGTATATGGGTTTTATAAAAATAATCTGCTTACTAACGGCGCAATAGGGTCTCATCCGCTATACGAGGCGGGAAATCATCAATCCAATATATACATATGCCAATATGTATATATTGCTATATATAGATATATATCCTATCATATCTAATAGCACATTAAAACAAATCAATCAATAACTGCAATTCAATTATAAATCTGAGTGAGAAGATCTCACCTTAGCTTTTAATTCTGATTTCAGCGTTTATTTCGAATAAAATTAAACACGCGTTTAATTTTACCCAAAATTCAAACTAGCTCCAAACGACTTCAATCCAATTGCATCGCGTAGTGCTCGTCAATACGAAGACAACGCAACTGGTTTCGTAATTTTCTGACAATATATGACAAAGTTACGATATTTTAAACTTTATACAATTTAAATCTTAATATCATTTACAAATTCTTTTATTTTTATACCCAAAGTTTATCCCTGCCGTTGATTTTCTAACTGAGACATCAGGCCGCCAAACGCAATTATCATCTTCCCAGGTTGTTCACGCGTACGTGAACCCATCACTCACGTTCGAACTTCGACGTCGCACCCCCCTCCAACGTTGACGAAACTCCATCACAACGGCACCCTTCGAAAGCCCGTCTCGAGCTCGACCCACGCCTCGAACGACGAGAAGCTCGGTCAACCCATGTGCTCGAAAAACGAGCTCGAACGCACCCCCTTTGACTGCAAATTGCCATCGATCTAAGCCACTACAACAAAATTCAACCATTGGATTTGCAGTTCGCTCTGTGCTCTACAATCTTCTAGTTGGAATCGAAGTCTATCGGGAAGTGGATGAGGAGATAATCGAGGGGGAACGGTGGAAGACGCCGGCCATTCATTTCCTTAGTGGCGGCTGAACTAAAATTAGGGTTAGGGTTGAATTGCTTTGCAAATGAAAAAGTGGAGGGGTTTATATAGAAAAATTCACAAATCACTAATCATCCGGAATTTTCGAACTCCAAATCTCGTGCGGTGACTGGCATTTCTGGGGTTTACCCCGCGTTCCGGACACAATGGAACATGTTTCGAAAGCTAATTCGATCGCATGTGTGAGATATGGCAATAAACGATCAATTTAAATTAAACCGATTTAAATTGATTTCGAGGCGTTTTAATTTGTACCGGACAAATGGTAAATCCAAAAATTACGAAATTTGAAACCATGCAATAATATCACATTACGGATCCGATGAAACTGGTTTCGTCGAAATCCGAGACTTTTTGAAAAATGACTATTTTAACTCGCCGAATTAAAATTAAAACGATATCGATGCGTTTCGAGCTGCCACGGTCAAACGATAACTTCGATTGCTACGAAAATTGAAATCCGATAATAACTAACTATTACGGATCCAATGGAACTGGTCTCATTCAATTCTGAGACTGTTCGAAAATTGGCTATTTCTACAGTCGATAATTAAATATTAAAATATTCAATTTTCATAGATTACTCCAAATTCAATTTTAAGAGTTCTAAAATATTTCTATAACTCCAGTATGATTAAATAAAATTTTACAAATCATTTTCAATCATATTAAACTCGATTTTCAATCATCTCTGGAATTTCACTATTTAATTTATCGATTTAATTACCCAGGTAAATCCAATATTCGATAAATAATTTATCCGACTTATTAATTCCACTTATTAATATTTAAAATTAATCAGATATTCGAATTTTTAATTATCAAAATTTCTGTGTCGTTACATAAGTCGTAAAATATTATTATTTTATCTTAAATTTCATATGGTTTTAAGTATAATATATATATAAATATATATATCATTGATTCTTAATACTTGAGTTTTAAGGAAAATGATTTTGAAATTTTATACTATTTTAGTATTTGTCTAAACCAAATTTTTATTGGGAAAATATAATATAATATAAAAATAATGTTTATATTTTTTCAGTTTATATCAAAACTGATTTTGATTTGTTCTCATCAATTTCTGTTATCAGCTCTATCCGTCGAATTCGTGCCAATCTTGCTTTGCTCTGAAAATTCGTGCTTGGATTGTGACTCGTTTTATTTGTCGAATCTCTCTAGCCTCGAAAGGTGAGCAATCACTCACGATTAACGTTCTTATATTTATTAAATTTGATTTCAATTGAAACGACAATTGAAATATGCTGCTAATTTGAACTGTTAATTATTTAAATTATTATATATGATATGATGTTATCTGAAATTGTTTGCCTGTGGGATATGACACCATATCCCGTTGTTTATATTATATGTGATTATTATTGATATTATATGCCTGTTGTTGATATATTAAATTTTTATCATATCTGTTCTCACTCTGCAAGTTCCTTGTTCCCTATGGGTTGAAATGATACATACCTGAACGATTTTGTAGAATAGGAGAAAATCGTTATGGGTTGAAATGATAAACCCGGGATTGCGGGTTGAAAAGATTTATACCCGTAGCTTTTTTAACTGCGGAGTGAAATGATAAATATCTATATTACTTGACCATATGATAGAAA
Organism: Allium fistulosum; assembly: GCA_030737815.1. Classification (NCBI taxonomy): domain Eukaryota; kingdom Viridiplantae; phylum Streptophyta; class Magnoliopsida; order Asparagales; family Amaryllidaceae; genus Allium; species Allium fistulosum. The sequence goes on along the minus strand of CM060908.1, from coordinate 73,258,518 downwards.
ATTATATACATGCACCGTTGGTCTATATATATTTTTTGAATATGATTTCCAAGGTTTTGAAAAAATATGTGGTTTTAAATAATATTGATTTTTATATTTTATATTTTAATATAGATTTTTTTAATAATTTTAATAAATTAAGTTGGAAAGAGAAATAGAAATTAATTTGAAATTTATTTAAATGATATTGGATTGACTAAGTGAATTTTTCAATGTTAAATAATGGTAAGGTTGAATTTGAAATATAAATGAATTTAAGCTTTGAAACCTATTGAAATTTAAATGGTTTAAATTGTAGTTTATATATGTATTTGAAATCGATAAAAAATTTAAATTGTTTGAACTGAATTGAAATTTATTAATTGAGATTAAATTAAATTAAATTTTGGAATTCAAGTTGATCTGAATCGATTTGTGAAATTTGAGGAAAACTATTTTATTATATAAAGTATTTTAAATATATTTAAAACTATTTTCATATTTTACTTTATAAATTAATAAAATATAAACTATTTTAAATCTTTAACTATTTTTAATATACTAACTATTTTATTATATAAACTATTTTATTATATAAACTATTTTATTATATATACTATTTCAATATCTAAACTGTTTAAGTGGGAGTAGTATGATTTCAGAGTGCTGTGATTTCCAAGTGTTATGATTTCCTAAGTATTATGGTTTCAAAAATGTTATAATTTCAAAAGTGTAAATTTTGGAAAGTATTATGATTTTGAAAATGTATATTATTTCAGTGAAAAATGATATCGTATTGTTATGGTTTTGAAAGGGATATGAAATTTTGGTTTTGAAGTATGATATTTTGAAATGACCGCGATGTTATAATAACGTTTGGTTGTTAAAGAGACCTGGATCAGATATTGTCATACTCTCTGCCAATACCAAAAACCACTTTAATAACTATGTACGTGGTGGAGATTCCAGAAATGAAGTAGGATGGTTTGGCGACGATTCTATATGGTATGACGTGACCCTGACTCCCATGAGTCAGCTTAGATGTGACTAAAATCAAGAGCTATACCGGGCCAAGTGAGGTCATTCCTCCTATCGGGCACATTTCTTCTATACTATATTCTGACTTTGTGATTGATTTGGTGGCCACCCTCGATTTTGATTATGGGAGTGTGTCCGAGGTGGGCGGTAGTAGCTGTTATGCGTTACCATCAGTCCGGGAGTGCAATTGGTATATCTACCCTGGCATCTCCTCGTGTGCGTGTTCACATGCCCTAGAGTGCCTTCTACGAGTTTGTTTTGTAATGTACCTATGTGATATCCCCTGGGAAAACCTCCAGTTTACGGAGGAGCGTACGGCATTGTATAGACTACGAGAATATATAAAATGTGTTAAGGGGGATATGGGTAACGCCTTAACGCTATTTTAATACTTTTACTTTATTATATAGACATATTATAATAGCGTATATTACTACATAGTAGATAGTTCCATGGATCCTTAGAGGATGGTTATCCCAAACATCCTTTGAGTTACTTGTATTTCAGTTGGTATTTCACTTGAGTTGGATTTATTGATATAAGAATGTTAATCCTGACTCGAGTGTTTGTGTTTTGCTTTACGCTCGGGTCAGACTGAGTGCCACAGCATCAGAGACTCACCTTTGGAGTTGGAGCTTCGCTCGGAGATCCATCTATATCTATTCAGCTTCCAATTATCCAGTTGTTGGTTCGGACTTGTCATCTGTTTGTATTCGAGACTACATTGTATCTGATATATTCTGTTGTATTTTATTTCAAACTCTGTTGTTTATATAGTAGCTTCATGAACTACTATTTATCTATTCCGCTGCTTATTGTTATATTACTCTGTGTCTGTGATTGATTTATTTACTGTATATGCTGAATTTTGCCAAATTATAAATTAACAATCTGATATTTTGAGCAATTCAAGTCTGACATGTGCGGATACGAATGACACGAAATAGCGAGTCGTTACAACCAGCTAGGGATGCTGCTCCGGCGGAAGGGTCTCCAGCCCATTCGCCAGGCATTCCCAATTTTCCCAAGTTATGCAAGGACTACACCAGCTTAGAAGGCAAGCCGTTTCTTGGCACCGAGTCATATACTGAGGCGAGAGCTTGGATCCGTAGTTATGAGTGGATATTTGGACTTACGGGATTGGAGGACTTGGCTCGGAGGTTATTGGCTTTATGGCAGTTGTAGGGAGAGGCTCTTTATTGGTAGGAGATTGTGGAGGCTGAGGCTGATAATTTGACTTGGGCGGACTTTGGTACTAGGTTCGAGAGGAAATTCTTATTGCAGGCTGAAGAGGGAGTGCAGCTAGAGAAATTTATACAGCTCAAACAAGGGGATATGACAGTTAAGGAATATGTTAATCAGTTCAATAAGCTTGCCAGATTTGGACTAGACCTGATCAATACTCCTCACAAGAAGGCGTTGAAGTTCGCTAAGGTTTTGAGTAAGCCATTGTAGAGTTTGGTGGTGAGCTACATTCCGATGGGAGCCACTTTTGAGGGATTGATAGAGATGGCTTTACTTGCTGATACTGAGAAGAAAGGAGATGTGGCGCAGAAGAGTGATGGGAAGAAGCGGCGGAAAGGAAAGAGGAGAGGAGGAGGAGGGTCAGGTGGAAAAAGGAAAGTTCCAAGGAAGGACTGGAAGTGCAATACTTGTGGGAAACGAGGTCATCTTGCTAAAGACTGTAGAGGGGCAAGAGAGCGATTGAGACAGAGGTGCTATTTTTGCGATCAAGTGGGGCATATGAAAAAGGACTGTTCGTCAAAGCCCAAGGACAATTCATAGACACCTTCACAGCCTGCTCGGGCTTATGCTTTAGAGGCAGCTCCTTCCTCTAATACTCGTCCGGTTGTGGACAAGGGAAAGAAGGTGATCATCGAAGGTGTGTTATCTATCTCTGATTTTCCTGTTCGTGCCCTATTTGATTATGGAGCTTCGCACTCTTTTATATCAAGTACTCTGGTAGAGGGTCTTGGTCTTGATGCTTGCTTAGTGACCGACCAGGTAGTAGTATCAAATCCCGTAAGAGGATCAGCATATTTGACCATGTTATGTCGGGATTTGAAATTGTTTATTTTAGGGGTTGAGTTTGATTGTAGTGCCTTTGTATTGGGCTTTTCTTTGTTCGGGTTGATTCTTGGTATTGATTGGTTATCCATGTATGGTGCTGTTCTTGATTGCGATAAGAGGGCAGTGAGGTTAGGCACTTGTAGTGGACGTACCTTGGAGGTATCTTGTGATCCTAGAGGATCAGTCATGTTGAGCTATCTTTATTCTCTTGACTTATCGCCCGATAGTTTGAGTTCGGTACCCGTTGTTAGAGACTTTCCAAATGTGTTCGAGGAGGTTGCTGGCCTTCCACCTTGAAGAGAGATCGAGTTCAAGATTTATATTGTCGGTAATGCAAAACCGGTTGCTTTACCGATAAGGCATATGGCTCCTAAGGAATGTCTTGAGTTGAACAAGCAGATTGGAGAGCTTTTGGAGAAGGGCTTCATTCGTAGGAGCATTTCTGAATGAGGTGCACCCGTCGTCTTTGCATATAAGGCGGATGGCTCTCTCGGGCTTTGCATGGATTATAGGGAGCTTAATAAGCTGACGAAGAAGAATCGTTATCCTCTTCCCCGTATAGACGATCTTTTCGACCAACTAGTAGGAGCCAAGCTATTTTCGCAGCTCGATTTGGCCACGGGATTTCATCAGTTGCGTGTGGCGGAGGATAGCATCGACAAGACTGTGTTTAAGGCTCTAGATGGGTTATTTGAGTGGTTAGTCATGCCATTTGGGCTAACCAATGCTCCGGCATATTTTGTGGACCTGATGAGTAGAGTATTTCATGAATCGTTGAACAAGTTTGTGGTGGTGTTCGTCGATGACATTTTGGTTTATTCGTGAAGCAAGGAGGAGCATACTGTTCACTTGGAAGAAGTGCTTAGGACCCTGCGAGCACATAAGTTGAAGACGAAGTTCTCCAAGTGCCACTTTTGGAGGGATGAGGTTCGCTTTTTGGGACACATCGTTTCGAAGGATGGACTTGCAATAGATCCGGCGACAGTGGCAGCAACACAAGATTGGCAGACCCCTAAGAATGCCATGGACATAAGGAGTTTCCTTGGTCTTGTGGGCTACTATAAGAAGTTCATTAAGGACTTCGCTAGGATATCAGCTAAACTTACCCGCCTTACCAAGAAGAACTTAGCTTTTGTTTGAGGTGCCAAGTGTGAGGATGCCTTTGGTCGATTGAAGGAAGCTTTGACTACCGCGCTCGTATTGGTATTACCGGATGGAGCCAAGCCTTTCTCAGTTTATACAGATGCTTGTGGTACGGGGCTAGGGGCGGTACTAATGCAAGAGAGTATGTTAGTGTACTATGCGAGTAGACAGTTGAAAACGCATGAGAAGAACTACCCGTCACATGATCTTGATTTGGCAGTTATAGTTTTTGATCTCAAGTCTTGGAGGCACTATGTCTTAGGAGAAAGATTTGAGCTTTTCATGGATTATAAGTCTTTGAAGTATCTATTCTCTAAGAGACTTGAATTTGAGACAGCAAAGATGGATGGAGTTTTTAGCCTCTTATGACTTTGAGATTTCCTATACCCTAGTAAGGTAATGTAGTGGCAGATGCGTTGAGTAGACGCAAAGTAGTTTTAAGTCCTCTATTTTTGGAATGGAAGCATTTGGAGTACATTGATACCTTTGCTTTTAGACCTCCATCGGATTTAGCTCCGGGATTGTTAGCAGCCCTCGACGTCCAGCCTACTTTGATGGAGCAAATTGGAGCAAGGCAAGGTGAGGATGAAGAGTTAAAGGACATTTAGATAAGCTTGGTAGAGGAGAGTCATTACCACATCTTAGGCGCTATAGCATGGACACTAGGGGATGGCTTAGAAGGGATGGTAGACTTTGTGTTCCTCATAGTGAAGATTTAGTAGATGCGGTGTTAGCCGAGTCACATCATTCTAGGATGATAGTGCACCCCGGTGGTGATAAGATGTACCGGGATATGAAGAGGGTATTCTATTGGCCCGGAATAAAGAAGAGGGTGGCGTAGTATGTATCAAAGTGCACCACTTGCCAAAGGGTAAAGGCAGAACAGAAGAAGCCTGTAGAACTGTTGCAGCCATTGGATATTCCATTATGGAAATGGGAGAGCGTTTCTATGGACTTCGTGGATGGGTTACCAAGGTCATGGAGAGGGAACACGAGTATTTGGGTCATTGTGGATAGACTGACGAAGAGCGCTCATTTTATACACATTAAGAGTAATAGGATGGCAGCTTCTTTGGCGACTCTTTATGTAAGGGAGATAGTTAGGCTTCATGGAGTACCCACCAGCATTGTGAGCGACAGAGATCCATTATTCACTAGCGAGTTTTGAAGGAGTCTTCAGCAAGCCTTGGGAATGGAATTGAATTTGAGCACGGCATATCACCCTCAGACAGATGGACAAACCGAGAGAGTAAATAGGTTTTTGGAAGATTTGCTCAGATTGTGCATCATTGACTTCAGAGGCTCTTGGGAAGACCACCTACCTTTGGTGGAGTTCGCGTATAATAGTAGTTATCAAGCAAGCATTGGGATGGCACCATTCGAGGCCCTCTATGGAAGACCATGTAGATCACCGGCCTGTTGATGGGATACCATCGATAGGATCTTGTTTGGACCAGACTTGGTGAGGAAAACTTCCGAGAAGGTGGATTTGAAGACTGCACAAGATAGACAAAAGTCATATGCCGATAGAAGGCGTTCAGATTTGAAGTTTAAGGTTAGAGATATGGTTTTTGTCAAGGTTTCTCCTCTGAGAAACGTTATGAGATTTGGCTCGGTGGGTAAGTTGGCACCGAGATTTGTAGGACCCTTCCCTATTACCGCACGGATTGGAAAAGTGGCATACAGAGTTGATCTTCTAGATAAGCAAGTAGGAGCTCACGATGTTTTTCATGTTATGCATCTAAGGAAGTGTCTACATGATTTCGCAGTAGTAGTAGAACTCGATCGTCTAAGGGAAGTGGAGGTAGAGCGCGAATCACTTGTCCGTCGTACACCCGCCCGTATATTGGAACCCGACGACAAGAGATTACGCAACAAGGAAGTTTGTCTAGTGAAGGTTTAGTGGGGATATGACCCCAAGGAGAGCACATGGGAATCTAAGGAGAGAATTCGAACTTCTTATCCTTTTCTATTTGAAGGTACACTTCAAATATCCTATCTTTGATCTTTTCTTAGTTAGGGTCTTTTCGATAATCTTTAGGTGAAATCTATGGACGGTAGCTTGGTTGTAAACATGTCATTAGGTCATGTTATGTTTGATTGAAAATGACTGCAAGGGGATGCTAATGTTTGCAAATGGATGCATTGCATGCACTAGATAGATATTTATTAGGATAATCGACCAACTAGGTACACACACCTGCATATGCGTGCCTATTATCTATTGCATTTGCACAGGGTTGTGTGTGTGTGTGTGTGTATATGTGTGTGTGTGTATAAATGGATGGTGCATTTGGGTGAATGATTGAAACATACATATAGAATTATCAATTATACTAAGGTAGTTGAATACATTTGGTTGCATGGCATAAGCATACTTGCATTATAGGAGGTCAACTGAATTAGTAGACCACTTCCTTTTCGCATTAGGTAAGTTCATTTGCATTTCACTTTGCATAAATCATAAATTGCATTAGTTAAAAATAAGGAATGATGGTTGAGAAGATGGATGTAGTTCTTGGATGCTGGTTGTTAATTACGTTCTTCCGTCTTTGGAGATTTCGGGGACGAAATCCTTTAAGGGGGCGGAGAATGTAACACCTCGATATTTTACGGGAAATATAATTAAAAAGAAATTAAAAGCGCATTTGGTACAGTGGTAAAGGTGCATGTTGACTTCCTTAGTGACCAGGGATCAAGTCTCATTGTCATCCAAAATCTGGAGCGATATTTTTTAGGTGATTCATTTTCAGCGATTTTCCTACGTATGTCAGCTTTGTTTCTGACATGTTGCAGTTTCCTATTCGCTCCAATGATGTAATAGGATGAGATGGCTAAATTTTATTGGTTGAGTGATGTGTATGGGCTAGAATGGATAACCATTAAGTGTATGAAAGAACCAGATTTAATCTAAAATAATCTAATGGACTCAAACAATCTATAAATAAACCATCTAACCTAAACATAATCTCTTATTCAGCCATTGTCGTCCCGTTGTCGCCCAAAATCTGGAGCGATGTTTTTTAGCTGGTTCATTTCCAGCGATTTTCCTACGTATTTCAGCGTTGTTTCTGACTTGTGGCGACTTCCCATTCGGTCCAGTGATGTAACAGAATGAGATGGCTAAATTTTATTGGTTGAGTGATGTATATGGATTAGAATGGATAACCATTAAGTGTATGAAAGAACCAGATTTAATCTAAAATAATCTAATGAATTATATTCACTCAAAAAATCTATAAATAAACCATCTAACCTAAACCAAATCTCTTATTCAGCCATCGCCATAATTCTACAGTAAAATTAGTGTGTATTATTCTTCCTCCTTTTCTGTACTAAATAAACAAATCTCTACCAAATTAAATTATCTATATATATTCAAGCAATTTGGGGAATTTAGAAGAATCAAAGGGAGAAAGATTAAAGCAGAGCTTTTTTTAAATTTATGCAAGCTCAAGTGCCAGGTGAGTGGGATAGAAAAATTAAGTAGTTCAATTTCAGTTCTTTTTTGGCACATTAATATGAATTAATTTCTGTTATTAATTGAGAATAGATATAAATTATTGCAACTTCTTCTTCTTCTTCCACTTCTCAAATCTAATTCATGTTTGGTTTAAAATATGGGACATATAAATTGTCTATTCACGTTTTATGGCATAAATAAGATAGAAATTTATGTAAATTATTGTATCTTCTTCTTCTTCCACTTCTCAATTCTAATTCATGTTTGGGTTGAAATTTGGAACAAACAAATTGTTATTCACGTTTCATGGCGTAAATAAGATTCGTTAAATTAAATTGAATTAGAATTGTTATTCAATTTCTAATGGTAGAACAGGTTAGTCAAATAAATTCAGAATATGTTACTTGAATAAAATTATGGTTTTGACCGATATAATTACATAATTTTGAATATGGTTTTGGAACAAAATTGGGAAGCCTAATTGGCATAATTGTTTGTTTCATATGTGGCCTAAAAATTAAAAGTGGAATTTTATGTAATTAAATGGTTTGTGGCCATTGGACAAAAATTTTGTACAAATTAAGTCTCTAAAAGGAGAACGTAAATTAGGGTGGAAAAAAATGTAAATTAAATGGACCCTAAAGTCTAGTGTAAATCTGTAACAAAATGGCATAAAAATTACAAACAAACCATATGGACCGAACGGACGTGAAATTGAAATAACATTTATGTAAGAAAAAGAGAAATTGTGAAATAACCAAATCAGATGTAAAAATGGCCTAAAGCAGATTAATGGAAATAAAAGTATGTAAACTACAACGGTAAAATTAATTAAACGGGAAGTGATTTGGTAGGCAGACCTTGTAATGGTCTGGATAGGTGTTTCATGCAGTTAAGACCAAAATATAGTTTTGGTTGTACGTACTAGGAGCGGGCAAGTAGGTTCGTAAGGATGTTTTTACCTTTCATAGGTTGCTAGTACCTAAGATAGATAGCATCTGCAATCATAGGCTTCTTCAGGCAGATCGATGTGGACGGAACAGGACAAGTGTGCTCCGACGTAGGCTTCTTTAGGTAGATCGTTGGAGGATTTTGCGCAGCCGACCCAGCTGCGGGCGCTCTTTCGGAGGACCGACACTTTGGATAAGGCAAGTCCACGTTGGTGACCGAGAAGACCAGAGGATAAGAGTCTAGTTTGGCAGAGCTTGAGCGCAACTTCGGGGTTCTGCAAGGTTGTTTGTGTCGGCGCCGGTCAGAGGTAAGAGGCATTTAGTCACAGTGCATTGGTGAAGAGCATGACTTTCCTGCTGTAGCATGTGGATAGATAAGGATAGTAGGTCTGATAGGCCAATTGACGTTTAGTATTACTGCATGGTTGACTTCCCTAGAGTGACCACGAACTTTGGCTTCTTAGGAACTATATCTAAGAAGGATTCGATGCATTATATTATTCACCCTCTGCGATATCCAGGGAAGACCTGGAATTAAACTGTTTTATTCTTTCTGCTTCATTTATTTCTCATTCACTAGACTTTATGTCTGACCCATTCCTACTTTTCTTATTTTCCCTAAATCATAGGAGGGTGGGTCTAGGTTGTAGTTCTTTGCAGCTTAGAGGGTCATTGGAGCAGTTGTTATCTTCAGCTTTTGTTTCTTTTGTTTCATGTGCTTCTTTTCTCTTTTCCGTACATTACTTCATATGTGGGGACCTATATTGTGAACTTTGTTATGTTTTATGTTTTGGTGGAGACTACTTGGTACTTTTGGTTTCAGAAATAAATTTGGGATAAGGTTGTTTTTATTGAAGCTGTTCTGCTATTCATTTATAATTAGTGAAAGTTTTCTTTCACTGTAATATTTTAATCATTTTATGTTGTTGCCTTAATCTCTGTGCTATGTTATGGATTTTTATTTCACCTGACCATCCGTGCTTCTAGTCATGTCCAATTTTCGAGGTGCCTAGAGGTGTGGGGTGTCATAGAACACTAGAAGAGGAATTGTCCCGAGTATCTTAAGATTGTCAACAAAATGAAGCAAAATAGTTCTACAACTCCATCATGTACAATTATGATTCAAAATAGTTTTATAATCAATAAAATGTCTTGGGTTTAAGATATATGATCTGGAACTCATATTTGTAACTCGTTACAAAGGATTAGGAACTTGCACCATATAGAAAAGGGTGAAAGGAGTCTCCAGGTTGCTGATGGGTCTATCATAGATGCAACGGTAGTGGGAGATTTTCATTTATGTTTGCTTAGTTGTTTTATATTGATATTAAACAGCTGCTATTTTGTGAAAGACTTTATTTGTGGCATTTTATCTATTTCTAGATTATTTGAGAATGGATATGTGTTTCGGAATACAAATAATGTTATGAACATTGATTTGAATGGAAATAAAATTTGTGAAGGTGTTCTTGAAAATGGCATTTATGCGATCAATGCAAACTATGTATGTTCTATGAGTAGTTCTAATAGCAATATAAATGACAATTATCTTTGGCATTATAGGCTTGGTCATATTAGTGAGAAATGAATACACAAACTGAAAACCAAAGGTTTTTTACCGTCACTTGATTCTGAATCATTTGGCACATGTGAGTCGTGTCTCAAAGGAAAAATGACCAAGCACCCCTTAAGTGGGAGCAATGAGTTGATGAAATCTTAGAGCTAGTACATAGTGATGTATGTTGCCCAATGCCTATAATAACTAAAGATGATAGTTCTTGCTTTGTTACCTTCATAGATAATTTAACTAGAATACGATATATGTATCTTGTGAAGAGCAAATCCGATGTCTGCGAGAAATTTAAGGAGTATAAGAATGAAGTTTAAAATCAAATGAACCAAAAATAAAAATTCTTCGATCTAATTGAGGAGGCGAGTAGGTTGTACAAGAGCTCCAATAATCCTTAAAAGATTATGAGCTTATCTCTTAGGTTACTCCACCACATACTCCGCAACATAATTGTGTGTCGGAGTAAAGGAACTAAACCCTATTAGATATGATTCGTTCCATGATGAGTAAGGCCGAGTTATATCTGTCCTATTGGGGATATGCATTGGAAACCACTGCACATATGCTTAACTTAGTACCTACTAAATCAACGCCTAGGACACCATATGAAATATGGCATGGGAAGAAACCGCACTTCAATTATTAGAAGGTGTGGGGTTGTCTGGCCTACGTTAAGAATGTTGGCCTCAATAAGCTTGAGGTAAGATCAACTTTATGTAAGTTTATAGGATATCCCAAGCACTCTAGGGGATATATTTTCTACAACATAGAGGAATAAAAAGTGACTGTTTCCATACGTGCTACCATTTTTGAAAAGGAATTTTTGTCAAGGAAAATTAACAGTGAAGTTGTAGACTTGGATGAGATTCGAGAGACTGATACTAAGGCTAAAACAGCAGGAGAATTGAGTTCACTCGCATACAATAACATGCAAGTTATTATAAGGTCTAGTAGGGAATCTTGTGCACCAGAGAGATACTACATTTACTCATGAATGGTGAAAAGGTGGATTGTGTCTTAGATGATGACACTCCTCCTTTATACAAATAAGCATTATAGAGTAAGAACTCTGCACTTTGGCTTGGAGCAATGAAATTCGAGTCAGATTCCATGTACGATAACAAAGTATGGACTTTGTCTGACTTACCCGAAGGAATAAAAACCATCGGTTGCAAATGGACTTTTAAGAAAAAGCTGAATGTTGATGGAGAACTAGAGACTTACAAAGCAAGTCTACTTGTGAAAGGATTTCGTCAAATTCAAGGTGTTGATTATCACGAAACCTTTTTTCCCTTAGCCATGCTTAAGTCTATTCGGATTATGCTAGCTATTGTAGCATCCTATGACTATGAATATGGCATATGGATGTTAAGGCCGCATTTCTTAATGGTGATTTAGAAGAGATCGTATATATTTAGCAGCGTGAGGGTTTTGTGGTCAGTTAGAGTGTAGGCAATGCTTGCAAGATACTAAAGTCCATTTATGGGCTTAAATAAGCTTCAAGGAGTTGGAATAAGTGTTTTGATAAGGTAATCAAATAGTTTGATTTTATTAGAACATAGAAGAAGCATGCGTATACAGAAAGGAACTGGACAAAGCTATCATATTTTTAGTGCTAGATCTCGATGATATATTATTGATTGGAAATGACACTCTGTTATTACAATCAATGAAAGCTTAGCTGGCCAAGAATTTCTCAATGAAGGATTTGAGAGAAGTAACCTATGTACTTGGCATAAAGATATATAGAGAAAGATCTAATAGGATGTTATGATTGTCCCAATCATTACATATATGCACTATACTGAAAAGGTTCACTATAGAGAATTCCAAGCATATAAATATTACAACACAATCTGGAATCGTCCTTTTTAAGAAGGACTCTCCTCGTATTGATGAGGAGAAGCAGCGTATGAAAAGGATGCCATATGCTTTAGCCATAGGATCCATTATGTACGCTACACTATATAAGAGACCGGATGTGGCATATGCATTAGGATTCGTAAGCCTGTACCGGTCTATTCCTAGAGAAAAGCATTGGACGGCTTTAAAATGTATACTAATGTATTTAAGAAATACTTAGGACTAAATCCTCATATACAGGAAAGGAGACCTCCTTATGAAGGGGTATACAAACTCCAGCTTTTAAAGTGATACCGATCATAGTAAATCAGTCACTGATTATGTCTTTATGCTTAACGGTGGGTCCATCTATTAGAAAAGTTCCAAGCAAGAGACAGTAGTTGATTCAATGATGGAGGCTGAGTACATCGTGCTTAATAAAGCAGCTAAAGTGGCGGTCAGGATGCGCAAGTTTTTAAGTGAGCTCGGAGTGATTCCTAATACAGAGAATCCAATGGCATTGTTCTATAATAACAATGTTGCAATAAAGATTTCCAAGGAGTCCAAGGCAAATAAGAAATCATGACACAATCTTCGTAAGTTCCACCGCATCAGGAAATTCATTAAGAAGAAAGAGGTCATGATACAAAGGGTAGATACCAAGGAAAACATAGTATAACCATTCACTAAGGGTCTAACTCAATTAGTTCTTGAGAAACTGATCGAATGGATGTGATTAAGATTCCATAATTGGCAATAAATGGAAGTGGGAGATTGATAGAGCTAGGGGCATGCCTAGGAGCAATTTTATAATTTATTGTGAATTATTAACTTCGTAATCAATTCTCATTCGTAATAAAAGGTGTTTTCTTTGTGTTATATATATGTTATAATTTGTTATAAATAATTGAATGTTTGATTAAAATATATTTAATAGAAAATCCATAAATTTGTATTTGTGATAGAATGGTTGTAAAAATGAGTATTGTATTACAATATATAATAGACACATCATTTAAAAATTCCTAGCCAAGATGTATTGAGACTGGATATCGATACATCCATCGAGATTGGAGTGCATAACGCTCTACAAATGTTGGGAATTGTATTACTCATAACTACTGGAGGCACCAAGGGGTTACATACTAATAGTTATTGGATAACTATGGAATGACTCACTTGATAGTTTGTGATGGTTTTTATAACTAAGGTCAAATAGAAAATATCGATGTAACTATTTTTACTGTTTTCTTAACTTGAGAATGTTGTTGATCATCGACATGAAAGCTTCGCCTTGATTATAGTCAAATCATAGCACGGCGACCATCGAACGACTATAACTGGGACGAGTGAAATTATTGGAAGTGAGACACTATTCAAGAATGGATTCATCTCCTTAGTTATATGAGGTTAGGGTCACGCTTAACCAAAGTCAACTCAAAGTCAAAATCTCTAGCCATAGTAGTTTGCTTGATAATAATTGTTATTATTGAACCAAGGATTTTTATTTGAATTATAGAGTTGAATGTGGATGATGTTGGAATTTTGACCATTACCAAATTCTGCAAGTCCCAAGCGATATAGTTTTGATGAGGACAATTGGTATAAATAATTGTCACTACCGGGTAACACTTAATAAAGTAAAATTTGATTTTATTGATACCGAGTAAGGAATAAATTTGGCCATAATGTCACACCAACTACTAACCGAAGTATGAATGTTAATATTCGAATTGTTCGGGATTTGGCTGACCAAATTTACAACTAAGATTTACACAACCGAAAAGTTAAATATTTGTGTTACCACCTGACTTGATAAAATTATAATTGTTATAAATTAATTAATATTTATGAAATATTAGTTATAAAAATTTATTTTATGTGTTGAACAATATTAAATAGTTTGTTTATAAAAGTTATAAATATAGCGACCGATATCGGTACAAGTTTAAATTGGATTTAAATTACAAAGAATTTTGTTCGGGCTTAGATTAGGTTTGAGGCCCATAAGGGGCATGATTATTTTGGCTAGGAAGTGGCAAGGTCAGGCTGGACAAAGGTTGGTACGTAAGTGTGGTTTGAATGGTTAGAAGGGAAAGAAATGGTAAGGAGAGAAAGAAGGATGGTGGTCCACTTTTCGCTCGATTATCTCTTCTTTGTGTAATGCCACTTAACGCTCACTTTTACTACACTTTCATCCACTTATCCTTGCTAAAAGTTTCTACCAAAAAACCTACCATTCATACTTCAAAAGTTCAAGCACACAAACATATTAAATTAAATCCAATTCGATTGGTGGTGATAGTTATATTCGGAACTAGCAACTTCTGAATTTAGATTAATTCAAGGAGCTTTACTTTTCATTTCTACATGTGAATTCTAGGCATTGGTGAAGGGTATCATCATTTATTTATTATCATATTCTAATGTTTGTATTTCATCATTTCATATGTTCGTTTAGATGGTTGTCAATATAATGAATCGGTATATTGTTGGATTGCCACATTGAATGGTTATACTTATATATGCATATAAAAAAAGATTGTATTATTAGTATATGCTACATACTTACGGCCTGATTATTTAAAAAAAATTATTATAATAAATTTTTTAAACGATTTTAAACCTAAATATCAAATATTAAATTATAAGATATAATATATTTAAAATTTAAATTTTTTGTTTATACCTAAAAGTATTCTACAGTAAAAAAATATTTTATATATATACTTAATTATTTGTTTTATTAAAAATTAGTTGAATAAAGAAAATACATTTATACACATTTACAAATATCATAAAATTCTGGAAAAATCTTACATAATAGAAAATATAGATTATGATTTTGGAATTTTTTTTAGATATTTTTCTTATTTAATCCGTATAGTATTTTATTATTTAATAAGTATTTTATTAAAATATTATTCAACTGAAAAGAAAATCAAAAATTTATTTTAGACTGGAGCGACAACAACATCAATAGCAATTATTATTATAAAAAATATTATATACATACACATACATACAGACATACATACATACATATATTGTAGTCCGCATTTTTCTGACTTATATATCGAAAGAGTTACCAAAGGAAAGAGAAATCGATAAGAGGATATGGGAGCATTCATAAATAGATATCGAACTTGTAAATGCGTGATGATATGACAAGCGAAAATTTTCATTGTGATATATTAAGATCCTAAATCAATTATATAGCAAACCTCTAAAGAAGACATATCGAATCTATAATGCATAAGGATGACAAATTTACATAGCGACTTCCAACAGTCAAATGAGTGTACTTTGCATCCAACAAGCCATCAAGACAAGGGTAAACATATTTATGCAATCGGGTGGGCCAAGCACACAAAGAACGAAGCTCTATATTCAAGTACTACATGCAATATAAAGCCCATGAAAACATAATATCAAAGTTGTCGAATTCTAAAAATCATTATTACTGGAGCTCCAAAGGTGGTGTATAAAAAAGGTATCGAGCCTGTGAATAAGTCGTATCGAAGTTATATAGAAGTTGATGAATATATAAATAGAAGACATCTCGAGCTTGTGAAGTGATCGGATATGTCAAGCATATAATTTGGAAATATCAAGCCTTTAGACAACTAGCGATGACGCGCTTCTACAATGGCAAGTCACTGCAATAAGGAAAGTTTCTAAATATGTAACAAAAAAGGGATACCAAAAATCTAAGAATATAAGAAGATATCGGGTCTCTAAATGGGTAAACATGCAGACATATAAGTAATTAGAGTGCCAAGCATGAAGATGTTAAGCCTATATTCAGTGGGGTATTGGACATTGAATAACCAAAAGATGTCGAACTTGTAAAGGATACCACCCCGTTAAAGAGTATCGAGCATCTGACTACAAGAGGAGGATGGCAATTCTCTCTAGGAAAACAATCTTTGGATACAATAACTGTCATCGAGCCTTTACAACATTAACTGTTGAAAAAGCATCCCTAGGTGATAAAGCATGTCAAGCATTTACTCAGGAAGACAGGATGTCGAGACTTTACAACATTAATTGTTGCAAAGCAGCTCTAAGTAGATAACGATATTTAGTTTCTCCAAAAGGGAGGGATGTTGAATGTTGGCAAGATATTGAATATTAGCCATACAAGAGGATGTAGAATATAAGAAATATAAGAAGATTCTGAATATCAATAATGCAAAGGGAGATGTCGAATATCAACAACGCATAAGAGATGTCGAATGTCTAGTTGGATGGACACATAGCAACTATGCAGCCTGCCATAACCTCTATAAATACACCCCTTCCACTACTTAAGTAGAGGCGAATCATTTCTTTCTCTATTTCTCAAATTACAAAGTCTTAAACCCTAATTCCAATTGGGGATTTCTGGACAAATTGTAACTTTTTGAACATAAGAACTTGGACAATAAACTTTGCATATCATGACTTCGATATATGTATCTTTGACTATTATTATGAGAATGGACTTGCATATAGCTTACCTTTGGACTTGGACTTGAATTTGGACTTGCAAATTGATTATTTGAACAAGTCCATTCAAGCCCTTGCCTAAATTGAAGTTTATTTTGCATAACGACTATAATGCCCATTGACATATGAACAAAGGATTAAACCATATGTAAATTGCTTATTTAGTCCATTGCACGAGTTATGTACTATAGCACAATTATGTGACCTTCCTATTTTACCCTTGAACATATGACATGAACTTTGAATAGCCTCATGGAGATATTGAAGCTCATAAGTATTATTGGGACCATTACAGATAATACTGTCTTATACAACAAATCGGATGTTGAACCATTTTTTGGTTTAGCATATATATTTATGTATAACTAGTTATATACTTACCTATATTGTATACATATAAATTAAATTAAAAAAAAAATTCTAGCCGAGAGAAACAAATAATTTATTTTTATTTACAAAAGTTATATATATATATATGTATGTATGTATATAGGTATGCGTGTGTGCATTAATTTATAACTAGTTATATACTTATATATATTATATACATATAAATTAATTCAAGTGGATTTCATAATATATAACAAATAAACTTGTTATTTTACAAATTAATATTTAAAATAATTTTGTAATTTAATTATTGTATACACATGTGTGTATATATATACCATAAATGCTTTATACGAATAATTTACAACTAATATTTTATAATAATTATATAACTAAATTTATACATACATATATACATACATACAATAATTTAATGCACATATATGTATAGTTAGACAACACATTTGTATAAAAGAGGGGCCAACATGTCCGTTGCGATGTAAATCCCAACATTTATACACAGGCATGTTGAACCATGTACACATTACCCTATTGGACGTGCATATACAAACATATGTGTATACAATACACACACACATATATATATAATAATACAAATTATATAAAATAAACATCATTTTAAATTTAAGTGAAATATTGATTTTATTTAACAAGAAATTAAAAAGTTCTAAATGGATTTAAATTACATAGGCCCATTAAAGATCCAATAAAGGAATTTTTTGAAATTTACCCTTTAACTCCGATACAGGCTAGCCCAGTTCCATCATATGGAACGTGTACGAGATGATGGCATGAATTTGAAATGGGTCATTAAGAAGTAGGCTAAAGTCCTGATGAAAGGAGTTGGGAGTTTAGCACTTTAAGTGTGCGTAATAGCCTCACTGCCCACTTTCAGGCATGTTCAGTTGACTAACCAAGTCATGTCAATCGATTGGTCGAGCCATTGTTGAGGAAAATTTCCAGAATAAAAATAGCGCAAAATTGGGGACCGTCGGTCGATTGGGTTGTTTTATCCCATTCAGTCGATTGGGTTATTTTATCCAATCGATTGAACATGACTTTAGTCGATTGGTAGACACAATTGATCGACTGATGGGTATGTTTTTTGTTCGATTATGATAGAGTTAAGGGTACGTCCTATGAAAAATTATGTAATTTGATTATATAGCTTAACTCTTATAATGAATCTTGTTCAAAATAAAATATGCATTTTGTTTTATTTTCTATTGTACATACTTTTATATTGGGATATAATTGGTGTATTAAATACTTCAGGTATATACTAGAAAAAAATCCTTAGAAAATGAATTTAATTTATTGCAGTTGAGAATATGTTCATAACCATGAGTATTGAATCGAATAAAATATTTACTTGTCCTTAAATGTTTTTAGTTAAGTTATATTGAGAATGGGATATCAATATATCCATTGAGACTACTATATGTAATGCTCCTAATACTATAAATAGTAAATTAGTCATTGTTGCTGGTGCACCAAGTAGTTACATATGTGTAGTTGTTTGAAACAATTGCAAAACGACCCACCGACCGTCTTCTATAGGTTAAAAGTCGAATGAAAGATCTCATGTAATGACTTACAATACTCTTTTGACTTAAGAATATTATGAATAAAAAAGTATTAAACTATACTTTGATTATGGTCAATCATATGACAATGAAGATTATGTTAAGAACATAGTTTGGTATAAGCTAAACCACTTGCAATGAAATACTATTCAAGAGAGGATTCATCTCCTTTAGATAAAAGTTAGCATCACCATAATTGGTAGTCAGTATAAAGTTAAAGCCTTTGACCAAGCAAACTGGTTAATCGGTAATTGTTATCAGATTGAACCATAGACTTTAATGTTGGACTTCATAATTATATACATATATTATTAGAGTTTCGAATATTGATAGAGCTTTAGATATCTAAGTGATATAATGATCACAAAGAGAAAACGTGCATAATATACCATTTCTTAAGGGTCTCCCTTTAAAAGATAAGAAACTGTATTTCACCTAGATAATCTATGAGTAATCGAACGCGTGTCTACTACTGTGCTTCAACAAAGTCCATAAAGACTTTAATATTTAAATTGGTTTAGTATTATTAAGTTCATACCCGAGAATCATACAAACGCAGCTCTTTGTTTTTGATTGAAAGTCATTTATTGAGATGATTTATAAAAGTTATAAAATATTGTTGTGGAGAAATCAATATAGAGATTATATTAATCAATTTAATATTATTTATTATTCTTGGAGGGTTGAAAAATTAATTAATGGAATATATAATTGTTATATATTTATATAATATAGGCCTAAAATAATATTTCTTAAATAATACATATTTTTTATGGTAGTTGATACTGATTAATATCTAGAGATTTAGCCATACTGGTAATACCTAAATGGTTGATTATTTAATAAGGTTATTGAACCTAATTATTAAATAAGGTCCGGCCTGCTAGAAATATATTAATGGGATATTTTTAGCATCCTATACTATAAATGGTTCACATAACCAACATATAGAGACACAGACTTTTATTCTCTCTCTAAAATAAATTATAACTTAGTGTTGGACTTTGCAACTCCATCATTGAATTAGAGATGTTTTCCCCAAGGCAAAGCTAATTGTTCAAGGTGATATCAACCAAAAGGATTACCATGCAAATCTTAATTCGTTATTAGTGTACTATCTTATACATTTTGATTATCAATTGTAACCATCCGCCCTAAAACGAACCAAAATTCTTACTCAGAAAAGCCTATTGAAACTAAGGCCCATTCCAAAGCTGGCTATTGGTTGGTGTAAAGAATAATACAAAGCTATTTATCTACACATTCAAAACTCACAGCGGAAGGATAAAATATAATAACAAAAACAATATCCATTTCATTTGAAATCCAAATGTCATAAAATCCATAAAATAATACCAATAACAACTATCACATATCCATAGTACAACATTTTTAAAATACAATATTATTTTCTAATAGGTACATTAGAAAAAAACACGAGTAGATAAATAGATAAACCGCTACAAGTTTCCTCCTCGCCTTCACCTTCAGCATCACTTTTCTAACCTATGTTGTATTGAGGAGGGAGTCAGAACAACATATGTCTGGTGAATAATAATCTCAAGCCTTAATATAATAGTACTTTGGCAGAATAATTTAAATAGGAATATGTCTTTCATATATTAGCTTAAATCATTCCAGCTCTAAGGCTTTCCCTATTCCAATTCCATAATTGTTACTCTTACAGTCGAATAACCTATAACTATCGTTAGTAATGTCTTATCAATATAAGAGATAGTCCTAAAGCCACATATTACCTTTTTAATAGGAATTGGACAGACTCTGACCATTTAATACCTTATTTAAGGCAAGTCCTCTGTCATTTAAAACCTATTCCAAGGTGGACTCCTCATAGGTACTTATCTAGCTGACATTGCACGGAATCTCTTCTGTCACTTAGCACATCATATTGAAGCGGACCCTTTTTAAGACATCCACTGTCGTTCCTTCCGATTAACCCCGACCATTTACTACTTCTTGCGTAGAAAAGAGGCGGGCCCTCACACAGCCAGTTAATACCTTCAATCCTTGAAGCTGGTCCCTCGTACTATGAGCCCGAGGAAACCTTTGCACGCCTCTGTTACCTTTTGGGAGGCCTACGCCCCATAGAAGCTGTCTACCTAAGACTATCCTTTGGCCCATTGGTCCTGACACAAGGTTAGAATTCTAGCTCTTCCAGAGTGGTAACTCACTGATGGCTCGGCTCCTCCGTAAAGAGGCCATACCCCACAGTGATGTCTCACATCAGTCCGACTATTTATAGGTACTGGTACCAGATTAGCGGGGCGGTTTTACCCTATAGAATTTGGGACTAACCTCGCATCATCCGTAGTTACTTATTATAGGCAATGTCTCACACAACCCCAAAGTCACACTATTGGTAGCCAAATTAGCCGAGCAGACTTCCGTGTGTTTTTAACTGACATGCATTTCTATAACATAGTCATAATTTATAACACTCTCATATTATCAGACATCTCACTACATTCGTTATTTAGACCTTATAAGAAAACTTCTTATTTCGCCTCTATAATTACTTACTTTCCTAGGGGGGAATTCAATAATAACTAATAACCTATTACCTACGCCATTATTACATTATAATTTTACGTTATTCATGCTAAGTTATATAAAAATACGCACTTAGTAAATTTCTAAGCGTGTGGAGTTTACCACCTAAACTAGTATTTTAATGTCAAATCCACAAAAATTATACAAGTCTTAGTTCCATATTAATTAATATACCATAAATACAATATCTATAATTCAATCAGCAAACTTGTATAAAATAGAATCTAAACCCACATATTTTATTTTAAAACAATAAAATAAATTATTAGTATAAACTTGCAAATTTGAATACTTTTACGCCCTATTCAACTTCATTTTACATGAAATTAGACAAAGGGAATTTCTGTTCAAATTGTGGAAATAGGCGGTGTAACCTACGAATAAGAATTAATATCTTACATACCATTTTCTAATCAAAACCCCTTAATCGGATCTAAAGAAAAATATAAGAAGTGGAATAGAATGTAAACCACTAAAAATGCAAAATACATAAATTCCATTATTTTAACATAAAATAATTGAGATTCCCCCTAAGAATTGACATTTCGCTTTAGGGGAATTTTGGGTGTTTTAATGTGATGTTTTCATAAACCAAAATTTCCCTAGCCATATATCAAATCCAAACTACACTATTCAATTACTAAAATAGAAAGACTAAGATTTTCACTTACAACAGGTTCTTAGCTCTTCCTCTTTTTGGATTTGTCACCCCTTCAATAGTCTCTTTCATATCTCCCCTTTTAGATATATACAACAAGGGATTTCTATATATTCAGAAATTGAGGGATTGCAGGAGAATAGTGTAACGACCCCAGATTTTAATTTAATTTAAATTGATAACTAGATTAATTTTTGAATAAAAAATTGTAAAATCAATTGATAAATTGATTCGAGTTTCCCCGAATCCAAATTCCAATATATTAAATCATTTAAATTTAAATATGATATACGAGTAAATTTGAAACTTTATATATAAGTATATATTGAATCGAACTTAAATTTCAAGTAAATGAATTTTAAAATAAATATAAAGTAGACATTAGCAAAGTTCTAACAACACATCAAAATAGAAATGTATTCATATTATCAAGTAACAAGACTAAAGAAAATGTAACCATGAAGACACAAGTAAACTATGTAGCTGTGAAGTAATATGTAGGTAAGAAGTAAGAAAACAAGTAAACCAAATATTTACAAACAAAACAAAGAAGTAAAATACCTTTAGCCACCATAACAAAATCATATCTCAGCCGAGTTAAAGCAAGAGTAGGCAAGAAGAAAAGGAAAATAAATATCATAAGGGAACAACAAGTACTCAGGCAATTAATGCCAATATCCTAAGTACACAATATAATACTCACCAGCCACCAAAGTAATGTTTCAGCCTACAAAACAAAGTAAATATCTCTGGTGTTTGTACAAAATGATAACCCTGTAATTCGTTCACTTTGCATATATCAGTCTCCATCATTTTCATCCTCGTTCCATTCCAGCTGAGAAAAGATGTGAGTAAATAACATCTTAAAACTCAAACAATAACTCAAATAAAACAACAATACAACTTCATTCAAATCAGAGAATCAAGGAATGATTTCAGCTAGCTGATTCAACATTTCAAAACATGAGCCTCTGTTCTTTCTTTTTCCTGGAAAATCATGGTGAGCAAACATACTCGAACCCATTTATATGTTTTGATATTTGAGTTGATGCTTGAAATATATCTGTTTAGCTGATAACTATGTAAGTATGTTTGAATGGCTGTGAATTTGCTTGTGTATATATGTCTGTATACAGTCATGTGCCTCTGTCCATTTTTACAGGCTTATGGAATCTGTTATAAAATTCAAAATCATCCTATCTAGATGATTTTCAGGACTCAGTTTCTAAACGAAAAATAATGATAACCATGAAGTGCTAATTTTAAAAATAAATTCATGAACATTTGTTTGAAGTTATTTTTTTTTAATATAAAAACAGAGATGATCAGTTTTTAACAAAAAGATTTCGAATGTCAGGGTTTCGATTTCTAATTACAGGAATGAATTTGTAGTTTAAATCTATGATTTTTGATGATCATCTTAGAATTTATAGGCTAGTATTTTAGGAGTAGTTTGTAGTTGACCAGAAAAGTGTTTTCGAGTATTTTCTGGTGGTCGGCGTAACTAGGGTGGTCGGGGTTTCTCGTGAAGGTAGAGGAGCTTACCGAGGAGGTGGGAAAAATGGTCGGAGGCGACCACGAACTCGGTGGAGAAGGCGGCGTTCGTTTTTCATCTGTAAACCTAAAATTTGAGGTGATCGAACTTTGTATCACCACGGCCTCGATGGAGCATCGAGTGAGGTCGAGCTTGGTAGGGAGGTGCCTGGGTCGTAGACGAACCTGTAGGCGAAGTTTCTTGGATAATGGTGGTCGAAGTCATCGCGACGAAGTAGTTTTGGCGACTGGAATTGTTCCAGGTTTGATCAACTATGGTCGATTTTGATTCGTGGATGTTTTTGAGTTTCTGGGTGGTTAATTGGGATAATGAAATCAAAGGTGACTTGCGAGTGATCTTGTCGATGATCAGATGGTCGGCGATCAATGGTGCACGTATACGTGTGCATCTGAGTGTACCAGAGAATCAAAAGGGAGGAAGAAGAACTATTTGTCTCGGGTCGAACTCGAGTGATTTGGTGTGTTGTCTCGAAGTACAGAGATTCACGAGTGTAGCTCGAGAATTTGAGGAGTTTGCTCGGGGAAAATTTGAATTAGCTCGGGTCTGGGAAAAAATGGATATAGAAACAGTTTTAACCTTTTAAACAAATCGAGTTTAAATCAATCTCTTAATTAGCTCTTTTGTATAATGATTGTTTTATCTAAGTTTGGAATTAGATAAAGATTTTAAAATAAATTTTAAAATAAATTAAGTTTAAAATGTTTAAATATAGGTGTAACCTTTATCTTTGAAAATTTATTCTAAATAAACTTAATATTGAAATTAAGTGATTAAATTAAGAATGAAGTGTTTTAATCCTTAATTTAATTTAAAGACTTATTATGTGATTAAATGGTTAATTACTTAATTACTTAAAAGGATTAAATTCATGTGATTCATTAATTAATATGATTAATTTAAAGACTTATTATGTGATTAAAGGTTAATTACTTAATAATTAAAGGGAATATATAATTATATAATTATGTGATAGATTGATTTTAATCACACTATTAATTCATCTAATCGTTAGATGATTGATTATTATTGAAATGCTTTGAGCAGTCTAATATCCCTCTTTATGATATGAGTTACTTTGTGCTGAGCTGTGATTTCTGTTTCTGTGATATATTACTATGTGAATATGAAACCCTTTGACCCGTAAACCGACATTTGAATTTCGATGCGACAGGGAGTCGGATTCCAGTTGGTTATCCGAAACCCACATCGAATTGTAATAATGAATTTTTGTGACTGATAAATTTATTTTATCTATGAATCTGTGAATGAAGATAAGCGTTATCGATTATACCGCTTATCGATATATCTGTGATGATTGATGTTGCACTATTGTGTGTGAAACCCCTGGACTACACTGTTACACACACAAATATGGATTGCACGTGGAAATCGGTTAAGTCACAGACAATTTAAATTTGATGTTTTTGAAATTGAAATTTTAATTTCAATTGATTTTGGAATCGGAAATTTGGGTTTAAAATAAAAAGCTTTTGAAATGGAATTTCAAAGATAAAAGTTATTTTGAATAACTTAATCGAGTTTTGAAATTTAAATAATTTGATTTAAATTTGAATTCAAGTTTTAAATTGAATTCTATGATTTGAAACTAGGGATTAAAGATGTTGTACAAGTTATATATGGGTTAAACCATTTTAAAGGTATTGATTTGGAAATTTGAATTTAATTCAAGGGTTTTAACTCGTGTAAATATAACTGGATTTTTCTGAAATGAAACTATTTGTTTTCAAATAGTAAAAGCTTTCACAAAAGTAATGAACTTCAAAATTGTGTTGAAAGAATTTCAAGTTTGAAATGGAATTGAAATGTTTTGAAAAATATGAAATGAGTCTTTGATTTCAAAGACCGGATGAGTTAATCTAACTTGAAATGGAATTGATTTTGAAAGACTATGAATGAATCTTTGGAAACGAGTTTTGAAAGCTATAAGTTAAATCTTGATTTAAAGATTTAACGAGTTAATCCAATTGAAATGGAAATTGTTTTGAAATCCATAAATGGATCTTTGTGAACGGGGTGAACTTTGTTAATTGAATCTTTTTGTTAAAAGATTAAAAGTGTGGAAATTGTTTAAACCATTGAGGGTTTTTGAAATGAATCTTTTTGTTTAAAAGATTGGAAATGGTAATTTGTTTTAACCATTCGAATGAAAAGTTTTGGGCTTTAAGTTGTGATTTAACTAAGACCCCAGTATCCATATGATTTTTAATTGCGCTCGTTATTCGGTTTAGCCGGGAGAGGACCTTTGTGTCGTATAACCCATTCCGAATAACGATACGACGATATGGATAGCATTTGAAGACCGGTGGTGAAGACCGGGTATTTGCGAGAACGATAGGATGACCTATCGATTGTCCCTGCACTGAGTCGCGCCGGTATAGAGATTTCTTAAGTGATGGGAAATCCGATCGAGATTGTGAATACCCGGAATTGCAAGGGCTTCTTTGGAAGTACCTTCGGTTCTGTTCGAACCCGGAACAACTTGTATGGATGTATGTCTGACGTTACACTTTGAGATGTAAAGCTGGTTTCTATCAAATACATTTCTGTTGGTGGCGGAGAATTTATTCTCTTAGCTTAACACCCTTCTCTGAGACGTACGAGCTCAGAGGTTATGTAGTTGATGGTTACTAGTGATACATTCCCGATTTGGTAATGTGGCATACGAAGTGCTGATGATCATTTGTTGGTCAAAGCGTTGCTTTGTGAAAAAGCGTGCTTTGTGAAAAAGCGTAGCTTTGTGGACGAGACTTCGTCGAGCCTCACAACCCGGTAATGGTCGAAACAGGAATGTTGCGGCAAAGGTTTGTAGGGGTAGCGCCCCTAGGGTATGTCATTTCCTTCTGGATAAAGGGTGGTATCATGGTATGGAGCCCAGATACTTAACTCGTGTGGACACGGTAATTTATTACTGTATGATGTTGCTTTGTTGGTTTTCGGGATCCCGGGATAAAGGTTGGTAACGACCGGGGGATGACATGACTTGTGTGTTAGTTACCTAGTTACAGCTGTACAGCGTGAGGTAGCGTCAGTGTGTTAGTTACCTAGTTACAGCTGTACAGCGTGAGGTAGCGTCGGCCTTTTGTTTGCAGAGATCCGGTTAGGATCCGGGGCGTCTTTCCAGAGGCGTTTCTATTTCTGTAAGGAAGTTCCTTAGCCTGATCATTTGTTGGAAATCCAAAGAAACAATACGAACCCTGTACGGTTTTAGTTGTATTACCTGCTATGGAATGTGGCGGTAACCTGCTATTGAACGTAGTAGCTATAGTAGGCATACAACAATGGTTGTATGCTGGCTAAGATTAATATTATATTTTCGAAATGGTTTTCGACACTATGCACTAATGATAATAATATCGAATGATTTTGCATAGTAAGCATGTTTGACTATCATAAGGAGAAATCTCCTCCAATTCTGCGATTGCATTGTGTGTGTGGCGGGAGGCCTTATGGTAGTTTCATTTTCGAAAAGCATTGCGGATTTCAATGTTTAAAAGCCTTTCGTGTTTGTTTAAAGATAAACTGTTTTTGTTGCTCACACCAGTCCCATGACTGATCCAGAGTTTATTGTTCCCTTCCTAAACTCTGGGTGCCCACTATTTTCCACACGGGCAGTCTAGAGTTGGGTTTCTTTTTAGATATTCAGGTTTAGTAGATTATCTGGAGCTAGTTCATTCATCGGAGTTGCTTATCTTGGAGTTGTGGATTCATTCTTGTCTGAAGATCATTTTGGAGTTATCATTTCTATTGATATTGTTCCGCTGCTGATGTTATCTTT
This sequence comes from Allium fistulosum, assembly GCA_030737815.1. Classification (NCBI taxonomy): domain Eukaryota; kingdom Viridiplantae; phylum Streptophyta; class Magnoliopsida; order Asparagales; family Amaryllidaceae; genus Allium; species Allium fistulosum. The sequence goes on along the minus strand of CM060908.1, from coordinate 73,231,455 downwards.
TCTTTTCCGCTGCTATTCCTTGTATCATATCTCTGATGTATATTGATATCTGTTGTATCATTCTGTTGTATCATACTGTATCAGATTTTGTATCTGTCATTGTATCAATGTTATATATATTGATATATTCTTTTTCTTCCGCTGTGTTGTTATTTACTTAATTGTGTTATAGCTCCGGCGAATCGGATTTGAACGGTCGAATCTACGGCATTCTAGTACAATGTGAAGTACGGATGTTGATTTTCGAACGCGAAAATCTCGAGTCGTTACATGTGGTATCAGAGCTAAGGTTGAACTTTAGCTCAGGAGTATAACACATTAAGTAGCTCATTAGAGATAGAGTGAAGTAAACTCTAGAATGAGTATTCCTCAGATATCCGTTCGTGTGCCTCAGTAAATTCTCTTACTATTCACTGATAGTAAGTATGAGTGCAAGAAGAGGATTGGATAGGGGACAAAGAAATACGACTAGAAATGGTCAATACTCTGTAACAACAAGGAAGTAATCTTTTCTCTATCTATCTCTTTTGTTCAGCATCTCTTCTCTATTCTTCGATGATTTCTGGTAGATCCAGGAAGAAGAAATTCGATATATTTGTATGGGACATAAACTCCAAATAGGCCAAAATTGTTGTTTGGATGAATTGGTTGCATTGTATGCTATGGTTGATAGGTATAATTTAGTTTCTAAACTAAAATTTTGAAATTGTATCCATATATCTATCTATTCTTTGGGATTCCGATTTATTCTACGAATGGTTAGTTATCACTTCGAACTAACCGATGCCACTGCATATTTCGTAAATCTGGATAGCCCGAGTATTTTGTGAAGTGTTAAACAGATTCGTTTTTGTATCTATTATTGATATTCTGATTTGGTGAGCCAAATTCAGAATAGATGTTCAGTTTGAGTTGATGAAACATTCTTCATCCGTCTTTGTTTCCGTGCCTGTGAATTTCGAGGACGAAATTCTTTTAAGGGGGGAAGTTTGCAACGACCCCAGATTTTAATTTAATTTAAATTGATAACTAGATTAATTTTTGAATAAAAAATTGTAAAATCAATTGATAAATTGATTCGAGTTTCCCCGAATCCAAATTCCAATATATTAAATCATTTAAATTTAAATATGATATACGACTAAATTTGAAACTTTATATATAAGTATATATTGATTCGAATTTAAATTTCAAGTAAATGAATTTTAAAATAAATATAAAGTAGACATTAGCAAAGTTCTAACAACACATCAAAATAGAAATGTATTCATATTATCAAGTAACAAGACTAAAGAAAATGTAACCATGAAGACACAAGTAAACTGTGTAGCTGTGAAGTAATATGTAGGTAAGAAGTAAGAAAACAAGTAAACCAAATATTTACAAACAAAACAAAGAAGTAAAATACCTTTAGCCACCATAACAAAATCATATCTCAGCCGAGTTAAAGCAAGAGTAGGCAAGAAGAAAAGGAAAATAAATATCATAAGGGAACAACAAGTACTCAGGCAATTAATGCCAATATCCTAAGTACACAATATAATACTCACCAGCCACCAAAGTAATGTTTCAGCCTACAAAACAAAGTAAATATCTCTGGTGTTTGTACAAAATGATAACCCTGTAATTCGTTCACTTTGCATATATCAGTCTCCATCATTTTCATCCTCGTTCCATTCCAGCTGAGAAAAGATGTGAGTAAATAACATCTTAAAACTCAAACAATAACTCAAATAAAACAACAATACAACTTCATTCAAATCAGAGAATCAAGGAATGATTTCAGCTAGCTGATTCAACATTTCAAAACATGAGCCTCTGTTCTTTCTTTTTCCTGGAAAATCATGGTGAGCAAACATACTCGAACCCATTTATATGTTTTGATATTTGAGTTGATGCTTGAAATATATCTGTTTAGCTGATAACTATGTAAGTATGTTTGAATGGCTGTGAATTTGCTTGTGTATATATGTCTGTATACAGTCATGTGCCTCTGTCCATTTTTACAGGCTTATGGAATCTGTTATAAAATTCAAAATCATCCTATCTAGATGATTTTCAGGACTCAGTTTCTAAACGAAAAATAATGATAACCATGAAGTGCTAATTTTAAAAATAAATTCATGAACATTTGTTTGAAGTTATTTTTTTTAATATAAAAACAGAGATGATCAGTTTTTAACAAAAAGATTTCGAATGTCAGGGTTTCGATTTCTAATTACAGGAATGAATTCGTACTTTAAATCTATGATTTTTGATGATCATCTTAGAATTTATAGGCTAGTATTTTAGGAGTAGTTTGTAGTTGATCAGAAAAGTGTTTTCGAGTATTTTCTGGTGGTCGGCGTAACTAGGGTGGTCGGGGTTTCTCGTGAAGGTAGAGGAGCTTACCGAGGAGGTGGGAAAAATGGTCGGAGGCGACCACGAACTCGGTGGCGAAGGCGGCGTTCGTTTTTCATCTGTAAACCTAAAATTTGAGGTGATCGAACTTTGTATCACCACGGCCTCGATGGAGCATCGAGTGAGGTCGAGCTTGGTAGGGAGGTGCCTGGGTCGTTGACGAACCTGTAGGCGAAGTTTCTTGGATAATGGTGGTCGAAGTCATCGCGATGAAGTAGTTTTGGCGACTGGAATTGTTCCAGGTTTGATCAACTATGCTCGATTTTGATTCGTGGATGTTTTTGAGTTTCTGGGTGGTTAATTGGGATAATGAAATCAAAGGTGACTTGCGAGTGATCTTGTCGATGATCAGATGGTCGGCGATCAATGGTGCACGTATATGTGTGCATCTGAGTGTACCAGAGAATCAAAAGGGAGGAAGAAGAACTATTTGTCTCGGGTCGAACTCGAGTGATTTGGTGTGTTGTCTCGAAGTACAGAGATTCACGAGTGTAGCTCGAGAATTTGAGGAGTTTGCTCGGGGAAAATTTGAATTAGCTCGGGTCTGGGAAAAAATGGATATAGAAACAGTTTTAACCTTTTAAACAAATCGAGTTTAAATCAATCTCTTAATTAGCTCTTTTGTATAATGATTGTTTTATCTAAGTTTGGAAATAGATAAAGATTTTAAAATAAATTTTAAAATAAATTAAGTTTAAAATGTTTAAATATAGGTGTAACCTTTATCTTTGAAAATTTATTCTAAATAAACTTAATATTGAAATTAAGTGATTAAATTAAGAATGAAGTGTTTTAATCCTTAATTTAATTTAAAGACTTATTATGTGATTAAATGGTTAATTACTTAATTACTTAAAAGGATTAAATTCATGTGATTCATTAATTAATATGATTAATTTAAAGACTTATTATGTGATTAAAGGTTAATTACTTAATAATTAAAGGGAATATATAATTATATAATTATGTGATAGATTGATTTTAATCACACTATTAATTCATCTAATCGTTAGATGATTGATTATTATTGAAATGCTTTGAGCAGTCTAATATCCCTCTTTATGATATGAGTTACTTTGTGCTGAGCTGTGATTTCTGTTTCTGTGATATATTACTATGTGAATATGAAACCCTTTGACCCGTAAACCGACATTTGAATTTCGATGCGACAGGGAGTCGGATTCCAGTTGGTTATCCGAAACCCACATCGAATTGTAATAATGAATTTTTGTGACTGATAAATTTATTTTATCTATGAATCTGTGAATGAAGATAAGCGTTATCGATTATACCGCTTATCGATATATCTGTGATGATTGATGTTGCACTATTGTGTGTGAAACCCCTGGACTACACTGTTACACACACAAATATGGATTGCACGTGGAAATCGGTTAAGTCACAGACAATTTAAATTTGATGTTTTTGAAATTGAAATTTTAATTTCAATTGATTTTGAAATCGGAAATTTGGGTTTAAAATAAAAAGCTTTTGAAATGGAATTTCAAAGATAAAAGTTATTTTGAATAACTTAATCGAGTTTTGAAATTTAAATAATTTGATTTAAATTTGAATTCAAGTTTTAAATTGAATTCTATGATTTGAAACTAGGGATTAAAGATGCTGTACAAGTTATATATGGGTTAAACCATTTTAAAGGTATTGATTTGGAAATTTGAATTTAATTCAAGGGTTTTAACTCGTGTAAATATAACTGGATTTTTCTGAAATGAAACTATTTGTTTTCAAATAGTAAAAGCTTTCACAAAAGTAATGAACTTCAAAATTGTGTTGAAAGAATTTCAAGTTTGAAATGGAATTGAAATGTTTTGAAAAATATGAAATGAGTCTTTGATTTCAAAGACCGGATGAGTTAATCTAACTTGAAATGGAATTGATTTTGAAAGACTATGAATGAATCTTTGGAAACGAGTTTTGAAAGCTATAAGTTAAATCTTGATTTAAAGATTTAACGAGTTAATCCAATTGAAATGGAAATTGTTTTGAAATCCATAAATGGATCTTTGTGAACGGGGTGAACTTTGTTAATTGAATCTTTTTGTTAAAAGATTAAAAGTGTGGAAATTGTATAAACCATTGAGGGTTTTTGAAATGAATCTTTTTGTTTAAAAGATTGGAAATGGTAATTTGTTTTAACCATTCGAATGAAAAGTTTTGGGCTTTAAGCTGTGATTTAACTGAGACCCCAGTATCCATATGATTTTTAATTGCGCTCGTTATTCGGTTTAGCCGGGAGAGGACCTTTGTGTCGTATAACCCATTCCGAATAACGATACGACGATATGGATAACATTTGAAGACCGATGGTGAAGACCAGGTATTTGCGAGAACGATAGGGTGACCTATCGATTGTCCCTGCACTGAGTCGCACCGGTATAGAGATTTCTTAAGTGATGGGAAATCCGATCGAGATTGTGAATACCCGAATTGCAAGGGCTTCTTTGGAAGTGCCTTCGGTTCTGTTCGAACCCGGAACAGACTTGTATGGATGTATGTCTGACGTTACACTTTGAGATGTAAAGCTGGTTTCTATCAAATACATTTCTGTTGGTGGCGGAGAATTTATTCTCTTAGCTTAACACCCTTCTCTGAGACGTACGAGCTCAGAGGTTATGTAGTTGATGGTTACTAGTGATACATTCCCGATTTGGTAATGTGGCATACGAAGTGCTGATGATCATTTGTTGGTCAAAGCGTTGCTTTGTGAAAAAGCGTGCTTTGTGAAAAAGCGTAGCTTTGTGGACGAGACTTCGTCGAGCCTCACAACCCGGTAATGGTCGAAACAGGAATGTTGCGGCAAAGGTTTGTAGGGGTAGCGCCCCTAGGGTATGTCATTTCCTTCTGGATAAAGGGTGGTATCATGGTATGGAGCCCAGATACTTAACTCGTGTGGACACGGTAATTTATTACTGTATGATGTTGCTTTGTTGGTTTTCGGGATCCCGGGATAAAGGTTGGTAACGACCGGGGGATGACATGACTTGTGTGTTAGTTACCTAGTTACAGCTGTACAGCGTGAGGTAGCGTCAGTGTGTTAGTTACCTAGTTACAGCTGTACAGCGTGAGGTAGCGTCGGCCTTTTGTTTGCAGAGATCCGGTTAGGATCCGGGGCGTCTTTCCAGAGGCGTTTCTATTTCGGTAAGGAAGTTCCTTAGCCTGATCATTTGTTGGAAATCCAAAGAAACAATACGAACCCTGTACGGTTTTAGTTGTATTACTTGCTATGGAATGTGGCGGTAACCTGCTATTGAACGTAGTAGCTATAGTAGGCATACAACAATGGTTGTATGCTGGCTAAGATTAATATTATATTTTCGAAATGGTTTTCGACACTATGCACTAATGATAATAATATCGAATGATTTTGCATAGTAAGCATGTTTGACTATCATAAGGAGAAATCTCCTCCAATTCTGCGATTGCATTGTGTGTGTGGCGGGAGGCCTTATGGTAGTTTCATTTTCGAAAAGCATTGCGGATTTCAATGTTTAAAAGCCTTTCGTGTTTGTTTAAAGATAAACTGTTTTTGTTGCTCACACCAGTCCCATGACTGATCCGGAGTTTATTGTTCCCTTCCTAAACTCTGGGTGCCCACTATTTTCCACACGGGCAGTCTAGAGTTGGGTTTCTTTTCAGATATTCAGGTTTAGTAGATTATCTGGAGCTAGTTCATTCATCGGAGTTGCTTATCTTGGAGTTGTGGATTCATTCTTGTCTGAAGATCATTTTGGAGTTATCATTTCTATTGATATTGTTCCGCTGCTGATGTTATCTTTTCTTTTCCGCTGCTATTCCTTGTATCATATCTCTGATGTATATTGATATCTGTTGTATCATTCTGTTGTATCATACTGTATCAGATTTTGTATCTGTCATTGTATCAATGTTATATATATTGATATATTCTTTTTCTTCCGCTGTGTTGTTATTTACTTAATTGTGTTATAGCTCCGGCGAATCGGATTTGAACGGTCGAATCTGCGGCATTCTAGTACAATGTGAAGTACGGATGTTGATTTTCGAACGCGAAAATCTCGAGTCGTTACAAATAGAATTTGAAATAAAATAATAAACATCTAGAATCTGTTACCTGAAACTCTAAAGAACTTTTCTAAATCTTTAAAGAGAGAGACTGATAGAGCTTTGCTTGGTTCCCCAAAAAAATTTATGAATAAAAGTGAGGGGCTAGGCTCATATTTGTAGTAGTTAGAATGAAATAGAACCGTCGGATTTAAGTCTGTTTAAAATAATAAAATCTAGATCATTAACTGTTGCAAACAAACTCTAGCCACCATACAACAACCAGTCAACCGCGCCTACTCTACTGATCGATCACTAGCAGTCGACCGGTTTAGGTTAGGCATTCGACCGCTACATTTATTTTTTGAACTTAACCCCCAAGTATAATTACCGTTACTTTTCAACTTTTAAATTTGAGAATTGTTTAATTATTATAATTTGAATTCAATTTAAATTATTTTGAATCCGAAAACTTCAAACGTCCATACTTTTACGTTTGAGCTCTATTTTCAATATATTATGTATTGAAATTGATCAAAGAATTACCACGAAAGTAACTACATAACTTCCTTGGTCAAATTACGACTTTTCCAAAATTTCCATTTTTAGCCTTATCTGATGTAATTAATTATCTAATTTATTTATTTCTTATAAATTTTTACGTGTTGTTACAATCTCCCCTTTAAAAAGGATTTCATCCCCGAAATCCTTCCAAGGGACGAACAGCGTAATGGGCAATAAACATTCATGTTATATAACCAAGTTGTCTACATAACCATCTACTCAACCAAAACTGCAATATGATTATGTATGCAGACGTACTATAATTGAACTCAATCCTAGCGTGAGTGTATGATGTGACATATAAGTATGTATGACAACACCCTAAACATGTATAAAATTTCTATATGAGTGAAAAGTGAAAGTGAAAAGTGTTGCAACCATCTCCCACCATCTAATCTAGCAACCATGATGCAACCAAAACCTAATTTTAGAAAGAAAGGTTTACCAGTGAAAAGTTCAGAATGAGAGATCCTCGTCTTCTCTTCAGTTTCCCAAATGCTTTCTATCGGGTTGTCTTCTTATTGTACTCGAACTAGCCTAATTTCTTTATTGTAGAGCTTTCAAGTTATGTGCTCTATAATGGGTTCGGTGGCACGGGATGCTATTGGCTCCTTTTGAACATCCCTCAATTGATCAGGCTCTACAACTCTAGTTATGCTTTGAAGGCCTTTCCTCAAGTGCAGTATGTGAAGAATGACTCCAGCCAATATGCCCGGTAGCTCTAAGCAGTAAGCAAGATTTCCTATTCTTTTCGAAACTCAAAAAGGCCAAATAAATTTTGGTGCAAACTTTCCCAGTTTCTCAAATCTCATGACTTTCCTAAGAGCAGAGACTTTTTTAAACAACATGTCTCCAATCTAGAATTCCAGCTCTTTTCTTCTCTTATCCGCTTAGGATTTCTAGCAGTCTTGCGTTGCCTTCATATGTTGCCTAATCAACTCTACCTTATCCAAAGTTTCGCGAATTACTGGTCCGAGTAGAATTATTTCATTGGTTTCCCACAATAGTTTGGTGATTTTCATGGCCTCCCATAAAGCGCTTCAAATGGTGTCATACCAATCGTCGATTGGTAACTATTACTATATGCAAATTCGACTAATGGTAGGTGCTGCTCCCAACGTCCTCCAAATTCCATGATGCAAGCTCTTAACAAATTCTCAAGATCATACTCAATTGTCGTTTTGTCCTTCGGTCTATGGTGGTAAGCATTACTAAGATTCAACAAAATTCCTAATGCTGCTTACAAACTCCTCCAAAACTCATTGGTAAATAAGGGGTCCCTATTACTAACGATACTAACTAGAATTCCATGAAGTAGAACCACCTCCTTGATGTAACTCTATGCTAGAGATGTTGCGGTCCTATTGCTCCTAATGGTTATAAAATGAGTGCTTTTAGTGAGTCTATCTATTATAACTCAAATTTCTTCATTGCAACTTTGACTCCTAGGCAACCCATCTATAAAGTCCATTGATATATATTTTCATTTCCATGTTGAAATTTCTAATGGCAATAACAATCCTTTAGGCTTTCCATGCTTAGACTTTGTCCTTTGGCATGTTAAACATCTAAAAAAAATCCAACTACTCTCTTCTTCATCCTTGGTCAATAAAAAATTCATTTCATGTCCTTATACATCATATCTCCTCTAGGATGAATGGTTATCCTTGAATGGTAACACTCCGCAAGCACTTCCTCCAACACACTATCGATCTTTGGAACACAAAGGTGTCCATCTTTCCTCAAACATCCCTTCTCATCAACATCATATCTACTAATGAGGAAAAATTATTCTCCTCTACTTAGCTTGCCCAAGATATCAACTATCTCCTCGTCCTCCTTCCGCTCTACTCTAATGTAGTTCATCAACGACGGCCCAAACTCCATTACTGCTAAATAGCTTTAGGTCGGTTCTGTTAGTGGTTGGAAATTGAAATTCGAGAGCAACCTCAACTACTTCCACTCGTATATAGCACCTAATCTAGCATACCTCTGGCTAAGTGTGTCGACAACGACATTCCCTTTTTCGAGGATATACTGTATCTCAAAGTCATAGGATGCTATAAATTCCATCCAACTCTACTGCTTCAGAATTAAAACTTTTTGGGAAAGTAGGTATTGAATGATTTATGGTCGGTGAACAACTCAAAGCTTTGCCCCAAAAGATAATGCTTCCAAATCTTTAAGGCAAAAACAATAGCTGCCAACTCGAAGTCATGAACTAGGTATCTCTTTTCATAGTCCTTTAATCGCCTACTAGCATAAGCTATCACCCTTCCTTCTTGCATAAGAACTACTCCCAATCCTGTGTCAATGCATCCGTGTAAACGGTAAATGATTTCGTCCCCATCTGGAACGAAGAGTATTGGTGCACTTATCAATAGCTCCTTTAGCCTGTCAAATGCTTCCGTGCATTTCTCATCACATGCAAAAACCAGATTCTTCTTGGTTAGGCGAGTTAAAGAGACTGCTATCTTTGCAATGTCCTTTATGAACCTATAGTAACCAGCTAACCATAGAAAACTCCTAACCTCCATGGCATTCTTTAGAACCTTCCAATTCTAAAATAGCTTCCACTTTTGTGGGGTCCACTGCTAATCCAAATTCGAAAACAATGTGTCCAAGAAATCTCACCTCCTTCTTCCAAAAGTGATGTTTTGAGAATTTGACTTTAAGTTGGTGCTCCATCAAAGTCCCTAGTATTCTACTCTACTCATCAAATCTACAAAATATACAGGGGCATTTATCAATCCAAAAGGCATCACTTCCTATTCATAGAGTTCATTTGGCGTGCGAAATGCGCTCTTTGGTTTGCTATTCTCTATAATCCTTAGCTGATGAAATACAATCGCCAAGTCCAATTGGAAGAAGATTTTGGCTCCCACAAGATGATCAAACAAATCGTCTATCCTAGGTAAGTGATACCTATTCTTCCTTGCAATCTTTAGTGATATGTCATTTATTTTGGCATCTCTTGCATACCTTACCTTCCTTCCTAAACTTTTCTTTTGACTTCTTATTTGCCTAAAAATTTCCCTTCTTAGCTCCTCTTTGGTTTTAAGTAACCCATGCCTTCTCCTTCTCCATCCCTTTCTCCTCTGCACTAACCATATGCGGCAAAGCCATCTCAACTAGCGTCTCATATGTAGTGCAGTGGGTACTTTGGTCAATAAGAATTCTCTAAGTGGGTAGTTTAGGCCCTTGACAAACTTCATGGCATTTTTCATGGGTGTATCAATAAAATTCATTTCAAACTTAGCTAGCTCTGTGAACTTACTAGTATACTCCTTTAAAGTAGAGTCTCCTTGCCTAAATATATAAACCTCTCTAATTGCAAGCTCACTTCTGCTCTTGACATAAACCATGACTCAAATCGGTTCTTAAACTCATCCTAAGTGACAATCCTATCAACATTCTCCTCAGCCATGATATTATGCTAATCTAAGGCCTCTCCCTTAAGGTGCCAAGCTATCATTCTTCACATCATATGATCCTTCTAACTAAGCTCTCAAAATATCCTCTCATAGTCATTTATCCATGTATTTATCTCCATGAAACCATATGTTCTCGAATAAACTTTTCTTCCCATAGTTAGAAAATCCCTACAGATTTTGGGGAAGTCAAAGGGGCGAGGTGTTGCTTAGGCAAGCCAGATAGCGGGTGTCGTCGGTGCAGCTTGCTGAGGAATAGGGACATGTCCTACATGCCCGAAGTATTGTTTAAACCATTCGAGCATCCATCAAATGGTGTGCATTCCTCGGGCGGGATTCCCAGTCTCAGAAGAAGAAGGTTTTTCAACCATAATCAACTATATGTAGGTTAAACTTTCAATTACAATAGCCTAAGATGGTATTATAAGCTAAAATAAAGATTTGCTTAGTGTGTTTGCATATGTTCAAAAATAGTATATATCTATAGTAGGGGTTTTTGAAAAATCCTTTCAAAAATACATGTACGTCTCTTATGCGTATACCTACCCACGTTTATCAGGTAACCTAAGCTCTGGTACCAAATGTAACAACCAACCCTGAAATAGACCTAAATTCTAACCCAAAAAAGGCCCATCGAAACTTGACCAATTCCAAAGCTTGTTGTTTGTTGTTATAAATAACAATATATAGCTACTTATCAACACATTCAGTACTCACAGCAGAAGTATGAAATATAATAATAGGAAAGAGTACCCATTTCATTTAGAATCCAAATATCATAAAATCCATAACATAATACCAATTACGGCCTTCACATATCCATAGTACAACATTTTCAAAATACAACATTATGTTTCAATGAGTACATCAGAAAATAACATGAGTAGATAAATAGATAAACTGCCAAAAAAGTTTCCTCCTCGCTTTCAACTTCAGCATCGCCTTTCCTAACCTATGTTGTAAAGAGGAGGGAGTCAGAACAACATACGTCTGGCGAATAAAAATCCCGAGCCTTACTATAATAGTACTTGGCCAATATAGTTTAAATAAGAATATGTCTTTCATATATTACCTTTAATCTTTCCAACTCTAAGCTCTAAGGCTTTCCAAATTCCAATTCCGTAATTATTGATCTTACAATCTAGTAACTTATGTCTATCGTTAGTAATGTCTTATCAATGTAAGAGATAGTACCCAAGCCATTTAATAACCTTTTAATGGGAATTAGGCAGACTCCGACCATTTAATATCTTAATTAAGACCGGTCCCTCGTCATTTAATGCCTATCCCAAGGTGTACTCCTCACTAGTACTTATCTAGTTAAAAATGCACAGAATCTCTTCAGTCACTTAATACTTCATATCAAAGCGAACCCTTTTCAAGATATCCACTATTGTGCCTACCCATTAACCCCAGCCATTTACAACTTCATACATAGGGAAGAGGCGGGCCCTCACATGGCCACTTAATACCTTCAATCCCTAAAGCAGGTCCTTCGTTTTATGACCTGTACCTTGATGTCTTACATTAGTCTGACTATCTGTAAGTACCGCTAGCCAGATTAGCTAGGCAGTTTTACCCAACATAATTTGGGATTAACCACACGACATCCGTAGTAACTTATTATAAGCGATGTCTCGCTTCAGCCCCAAAGTCGCACTGTTGGTAGCCAGATTAGTTGGACAGACTTCCGTGTGCTTTTAAGTAACCTCACATCCCTATAACCTAGTAATAAGTTATAACACTCTCATATTATCACACATCCCAACGCAATCATTATTTAGGTCTTATAAGAGAACTTCTTATTTCGCCTCTACAACTACTCACTTTCCTAAGGGGGAATTCAATAATAATTAATAACCTATTAACTATGCCATTACATTATAACCTTACGTTATTTAGCTAATTTACACACACATGCACGCACACACATGCACACGCACACACACACACTTATTAAATTCCTAAGCATGTGAAGTTTACGCCCTAAACTAATGTTTAAATGTCAAATCTTCAAAAATTATACAAGTTCCATTTCCATAGTAACAAATATACCATAAATCCAATACCCATAATTCAACCAACAAACTTGTATAAAATAGATTCCAAACACACTTATTTTATTTTAAAACAATGGAATAAATCAACAGTATAAACTTGCAAATTTGAATATTTTTACGCTCTATTCAACTTATTTTTACATGAAATTAGACAAAGGGAAATTCTGTTCAAATTGTTGAAATAAGCAGTGTAACATACGAATAAGAATTCATACCTAACACACCATTTTCTAAACAAAATCCCTTAACCAGATCCAGAGAAAAAGAGTGGAATAGAATGTAAAACATTAAAATTGCAAAATATACAAATTCCATTATTTTAACATAATACATTTGAGATTTCAACCTAATAATTGACATATATCAAATCAAACTACACCATTCAAACACTAAAATAGAAAGGCAAAGATTTATACTCACAATATGTCCTTAGCTCTTCCTCTATTTCGATTTGTCACGCCTTCAATGGTCTCTTCCAGATCTCCCCTTTAGATATATACAATAAGGGATTTGTATATATAGATTAGATTCAGAAATTATGGGATTGGAGGAGAATAGAATTTGAAATAAAATTAATAAGCATCTAAATTCTGTTACCTGAAACCTTAAAGAACTTTTCTGAATTTTTAAAGAGAGAGACTGGAAGAACTTCGCTTGTTTACCAAAATAATTTGTGAATAAAAGTGAGGCTGCTAGGATCTCATTTATAATGGTTAGAATGCACCAGAACCATCAGACCTAAGTCGGTTTAGAATAATAAAATCCAGATCGTTAACTGTTGCGAACAAACCCTAGCCGCCATACGACTACCGGTCGACCGCCCCTACCCTATCGATCGACCATTGGCGGTCGACCAGCCTTTGGTAGGCGGTCAACCATTGCATTTATTTTGGGAACTATTCTTTCTGTTGTTGCCTTATTTATTTATTGCCTAATTTATTCCTTAATATTAACGTTAATTAAAATGATTACTTAACCTCTAAGTCTAATTGCAGTTGCTTTTCAAATTTTTAATTTGTATATTATTCGATTATTTGAATTTGAATTTGAATTCTATTTAAATTATTTGAATCCAAAAACTTCAAACATCCATAATTTTTTCGTTTAAGCTTCGTTTTCAATATACTATGTTTGAAAATTGATCAAAAAATTAATCACCATGAATGCCACAGTAAAACTTCCGTGGTCAAATTCCGACTTTTGAAAATTTTCCATTTTTAACCTTATTATATTTAATTAATATATCTAATTTATTTATTTCTTATTAATTTTTACGAGGTGTTACTTCTTTAATAATGGAAAAACTTTTTTTTCCTTGTTTGAAATAAATTAGAATTTTAAATAGAAAAGTTTTTTAATAAATATTTATTTCACTGTTAATGAACTATGCACAATAATCATCGTGCAAGCACCCTCGGCAGCCATCAGAAGTTGCAAAGGTGAATTCATGGTCACCTTGAAGAGGAAGCATTCCAAGCATCAATGGTCATTCCAATAACATCGATCATCCAAGCAATGTCGGCATCAGTAAATTAAGCATTGTGGAGTAAGGGGCTGGAATGGACGAGAGATGTGTAGGTGAACTCATCTCAGGAAGAGGAAGACAACAGTGGTAGCTAAGAGACGATGCTCTTAGCAGGGTCAGGTGGCTGAAAAGGCAAAGTATTAATGTTGGCAACCAGGGTCTAATTGGAGAAGAAAGGTATTTATTATGTCCCTGATTAAATGTAAAATTATATTTTAAACCTTGGATTTTGAATCATGAATAACTCTAACATATGAACTCACATAACTTGCTTTACTATGTTCATATTATAGTTCTAAGCACATTGATGTTACTAAACCATATGTTATACACCTGTATATAAAATAAAAAAATAGGAAATGGTATACTAAATTATTAGTCAAGTAATTGAGTATTACACCATTAAGATGAAATGTATACACACACACAAACCGATATTATTAATCTTATTCGAATATTTAATATCTAAACTAAGAAGAATTAAAAGTATTTAAATTTATAATATTAATTTATGAAATATTAAATTTGAACTACAATTTTAATTTACAATAAAAATATTTAAATAATTATTACTATTCAAATACTTATTTTTTAAAATTAAAATTATGCACATATTTTGGCTGGCAAAACAAAGCATTATTTTTTGCATATGCAAGCTGGATTTATAGTGGAGGTACCACTTTACAAAGTTATTATAAGTGTGAAGCAAGAGATGCCTCATCAACTATGGCACATAGGCTTAAAGCATGAAGACTCGGCATTTAGCATAAAGGTATCTATACTATACTATTATTAGTGAGTTGAATTTCAAGCTCACATAGGCCTCCTTGAAATTTGGCAACCGAACCGTCTCTAATTTTAAGAGCGCAGAGGCCCCTCCAATTTTGCAAACTGAACCGTCTCTGTGTTTCTTTCTTTCTCCATCTCGATAGTATCCTCTTCCTCCTTTTTCGTCGACCTGCAAAATTTCTTTCTCAGAAGCCTCCTAAATTTTGTTCCTGAATTTTAAAGTCACGGTTACCTTCTCCTTCTTCCTAGGCTGTTGAATTTTGTTTTCCGCCTCTTCAATTTCCCATTCTTCCTTTTTCCAGGTCCTACATATTTCTCCGCTGGTTCATTTCAAGGCGAACGATGTTCTGCCCTAACTAACGTTCACAATTTGGGCTTTCCGATGATTACTCTTCACCCAACCTTCCCGTTAGCACTCTTTCCCACGTACGTTGATATTTTTGGAAGGCATGCTTTGGTCGGTCAGTTATTCTTCCTTTCCTGGATTCGGTAACGCTTTGCCCTAATTGATTCGATCATTTGTCCTATTTCAGGTAAAAAATCCTAAGTGATTTTTATTTAAATAAGAGTTGCTGTTCTTTGAATTATATTAGTAGTTTGTATTGGTATACTTGATAAAATCAAAGTAGACATATGACTTTAGTTCGTGCTGATCTAACAAACCGTGGATTGTTTGATTCCCATGTATTTGTACCATTTTCTTGGCTTATTAATGTTTGGTTGCTTAAACATTTATGAGATTTATTGTTCTTAAGTTTGGTGCACATTTTGACTGTTATAAAAAATGCTATACACCAACCAAATAAAAAATGTGTATCTTTAGTGGGATATCTTCGCATATCGTATAAAAGTTGTTCATTTTATGATTTTTTAAACTTTGATGTTTAATGATAAAATTGTTGGTTTTATGGTTATTTAAAAGTTAATATTTCTTGACTAGAAGTATTAAGAGGTTATAGATATTTAGACAATGAAATATTCTCAAATGAAGAGGTAGTTTTAGAACTATTTGCAATGCAAAATTTATATGGTATCAAAATCTACTAAAACACTTACAAAGTAGCCTGTATTTAGTAATGGTCCACTTTTAGCAATCACCCCAGCTCTAAAAATTCACTTTTAATGTCCTAAAGTGATTAATTAATTAGCGATAGCGTAGGCTTTTTGTACAGAATATGAGTACCATTCAAAACTCAGAAATAAACCAACTCACACACACACACATCATTTAAAAATTTGTATTATTCGTAGAAAGTATGATATTTTAACTTTCTGATTTTTTTAATTTATGTGTGTGATTCATCTAACCTTTTGAAATTGACATTGTTTTTGTGTTGAAAATCTTTCGCATGTAGACATATATAGCCTACGTATGTTTTTAAAGAGGTGGAAAAAAAGTTCCACCGTGCTCAACTTACACAGTGAAATAAATATGCATATTATTTCACTTATCTTTTTCTCTCCTTACAACTATTTCACCTACCTTTTGAAATTGACGTTATTTATAAAACTGCATTTTCAGCTTACGATAGTTTATATGTTTGAAATTATGCAGCGTATTTCTAGGAAATCATTATGTACAAGGAATATGTTACATTGTAGATCTTTAAGTTAGTCCTTCTAGAGGATTATTTTATTGCTTTTGAACTTAAATGAATTTCATATTTTAATATGAGGATCTTAGTACCATTGGACTCATATAACTTAATTTCATTTTCCAATCAATGCACCGACAACATTTTATAATATTACGGTTTCTCTCTCTCTCCCAGTTTGATTAAGCATATTTTACGTAGAAATTAAATGCAGAATGGAGATTTTTTTCCTTTCAGTTTTATACATGAGATAACTAGATGTTTCCTTAATCCTAAGGGAAAAACAAAATTACTTTTCGTTATCAGCTTAAGCTAAACGATTGTTAAAAGTAGTATTGTACTGGAAAAACCTCTATAAGAAAATTCATGTTCATTTGAGGTAATAGTAGCAATACAAGGTACATGCACTAGATTAATAATCTGATTGAACTTATTCGTGTCAATAAATTGTAGCATTCAGTTTGTTTGGATCTATGGGCGAAAGCAAACTTCTAAACCTTTTTCCCATATAATTTTTTATATTATTTTTTAGAATTATCCAGTTTTAATCGACCTTCGCAGCAAAAACCCAATCAAAACATAATCCTTCCATGCTACAATAGTTTTCATTCACTATGTCTAGGTTGAAGTTTTATTTAGGTTTCAAATAATAAGTAAAAGAAACAGGAGAGCTCCAAGTACAAGAATATAAGATACATGGGTGAGGAGAAGTACTTCACTTCACTCTGTACTTTTTCACACCGACTGAAGCTTTTTTCTTTGTATTCATTTTGTTCTATTTTGATTAAGGCGAGATTTGAACAAAAAATTCATACACATATTTTATTACTTGACCATTGCGAATTTGATAGATCGAGAACTAGGTTAACACATTTCACAAATTGGTTTAATATATTTTATAAATTTATATTCTGCTTTATAATATGTCGAAAGAAAATGAGAAAAATGCATTTTCGGTATCTTTGGTATATTATTTGGTACACTGCAGCCCTATATATCACAAAACTGTAATTTTTAATCCAGGAAATTATATCACATTACCTCCACAAAATTACTTACAACATGTCAAGTTTAATCCGAATCTCAAACTAACAAAGAAACCCGAGTGACTTTTCATCTTGAACAATATTAAAATTATATCTTTTTGAACATGAGGGTGTTGTATATAGAGTTTTACATCGTTTATCCATCCTTTTTAAATCAGATGTATGTTTGTATTTGGTACATGGGTTGATTCTGTTATTTGAGGTTAAATGTTGCATTCTCATTATATTAAAGTTATAAATCTTTTCTCATCTGATGGGAATGTACAAACAAATGGAAAGAGGTATACTGTTGTTTGCAACTAATAAAAGGTGAACTTGATATTTGTTTTCTACCCCTACGCTTGGTTGACATAAAATAGGGAATAAAATTGGGTAGTTTGGTAGTTTTTATGCATTAGAATACTAAATAACTTTATGATTAGTACGAACTAAATGTAATTATTAACTTGGTGTACATTATAGTCTTATTTTTTCCTTGGCTATACCTTCAATGCACCAACTGTCATTATTATATGCCTTTCATATTTCAACAAAGCATGTGAATGTCATAGAGCGTATTTATGTTTCTTTAATAAGCAGTGTTTGGTTTATTCATCATTTTGACTGAATATGCATTATATATTACACACACGCACACAAGTTTAATATGAAGCTTTTCAGCACTTATTTTACATTTCTTTCCTCGATTTTTAATGTTTTATATTACACTATTATGTATTGTCTGTAATATTTTGATTCTATTATATTACTACATTCTTAGTTTGGTTGTGAGAATGATAACTAAGCCGTTGGTGAAAATTTTATGCAATAGGTAATTATAACATTTTTGATATTTATGTTATTTTTCTTATTTTATCCACTAAATTTTATTATACGAGGCTACAATATAACTGTTTGCAATATGCTTTTAGACTTCAAGTCCGTATATTAGTTCTGCCATTTGGTGAACCAGTTTATGTATTACTCCTTCATTCACTGCTGTTTATTATGGAGCTTTGCAAAATATCAGTTGGAAAAGTGCATGGTATGGTCTATTTGATCCTTTCTAGACAGTGATAGATGTTTATCTTAATGTAGGCATGAAGGTTAAAGGAAAGACAACAATAGATGTTCTATTCAGTCCATTGGTACACTAAAAAAATGCATGTATTCTATAATTTATGATTTTATCCTTTAGGATCCTTGCATCGGTATAATACGTATCATACTTCTTGCATGGTTAGGTAGAACCAAATCTTTGGATTCTTAGTTCTCTTCATTACCTAACTAAGATTTATAAAATAAAAAATGATAAAAGGAAGCAAACAAAGAACCAGCTATAATAGATTCTTCAGTACAAAATGGTGAAAGCAGATAAAGTTACAGAATCATTGAAATGCCTACTCTAAACTGATTGATGTATCAAAATGTTCATTTTAATCAAAAACCAGATAAGCACTGTAGATATTTTGAAATGGTTTTCGAACTTGAATTATATAGACAAAATTTAAAACATACATGGTTGGTTATATATTTAATTTTGATACAAAATAATTCATTTATGGAAAATAATTTGAAATGTAGAGCCATATGTGTTCTTATTATGAACTAATGTTTCTAACAAGAGATTAAGGTTTATTGGCTAGGAGGTTTACAGAATAAAAGTAATAACTTTGGCTCTTTACCTCTTTTGTTATTTTGCAAGTAATACACTTAGACATATATTTAATATATCCATTCACCTAATAGAATTTCCACAGTTGGGAGAGTAGTGGTCAATTTGCAGTATCAAGATAAGATAACTTCTAAGAAAGAACTGTAAAATTTACCTAGGATACAGCATCATTGGTGCTGCCATAAAATATCATGAATTTTGCAGCCCACACGGGATGGAAGTTGCATTACTAGGCTAACACATGTTGTTTTCTACTATAGCTTTTTTTTTTGAATTTATTTGGGTTCCAAGGCTCAGTCATAATGAGAGAGAATGGTAAACTTTCTTTGATAACAATAAGCAAGACCCAACCTTTTACTTTTGCATGATACAGATAATTGAATAAGTGAATTTCTTTGTAGGTAAGGAAAAAAATGTGGTGTACACTTCAGAACCAAACATTGAAAACAGAAAAGGCTTTTTGCAAGTATATGGGGATTACATCACCAAACTCAGTATCTACTTACTTTTTTTTATGCATACTTTTTGATATAGTTTTCTTCTCTTATGGTGTGTTGGTCCTTTTGTAGTAAAAAACAGTTAATATTATGTTTGTTGATTTATTTATTACTTTAACGCTTAATGAAAAGATTGCTTACCAGCAATTTTGTTGGCATTAATCAATTTGATATTTTGCACTGGAGGCAAGTGTTTGATGGATAAATTTATTGGATCTGTACTTCAGTGATTCTCGAAGCTGTAACAAATTGTACAAAAAATACATACTTACCACTGCACCCTTACATGGCACTATTTTACCCTACTTTATATTGTACGGTGTATTGTCCACACATTTTTACAAAATTATATTATGATTTGAATCCACTTTATATTGGTCACAAGTAAAATCAATCCACTTAATTTTAGAAGAAGGCTGAAACAAAGCTTGCTTGTGTGTTAGCTAATCCAACTCTATAATTCCATTTGTCCCTATCATTGTATTTTCAGGTATCTATTTAACAAGCATTTGATTGATGTAGCATCCATTCTAATGTTTATTATTTCAAAAAAATTTATTATTTGATTAATCTTTTTAGCTTTTAAAGCAGGATGCTTCAATAATAATATCAACTACATGGCTTTAATTTTACTTTGCATTTTCTCTTTTTATTTTTTTATTTCGTGATTTTGTTTCTCTTTGAGTTTTTGACAATACGTAATGAATGTTTAGTAATTTAAATTAAAAATTACCTTAACTATTTACTGATCACCTTATATTTCTCATGTAAAATGAGATAGGATCCGACCACTTTTATTATCAAAATTATTATAGTAAATAGTTATATTTCAGTTTATGAAATTTTCTTTGATTCTATCATTGTTGTACTTCATATCAATTAATATTTTTTTTGTGCCTTTTTATGTTGAACGAATTTGAGTTTCTCTCATTTTGTTAATTTTGTTGGCCAATAACTTTTATGCACAGTTTGGCATAATCATCATAATATCCAAGCTTTTTTAATCAACCATCAATATGTTCATTTCAAATTAAACTTGAGCATCAAATATTAGATTGATAAAGTTAATTTTTTTTTTTGCAACTATAAGTATAAAATAAAAATATGAGGCACTCGCTATTAAGTTGATATTTAATTTTATAATACAGGTCAACATATTTGTATAGTTATCAACTGATTACCGGAGACTAGCTGATGGAAATTTGTGGATACTTCCTTCGATACGTACTCTATCCGAATGAGGAATAAATATGATCATGTTTTGCAATCTACTTTATTATTTTCCACACAGGTTTGTGTCAGGTTTCTGATATACTATTTCATTTTCAACTTAGATCAACTTTTTGTTACATCCATTGGTTCACTGATCTTCAAATCATGGTTTTGTGCTCCGCTCTTTACTATACTATATTAATAGACTTATATAGTTATATGATAATTGTTGTTGACTGTCTGTTAGAAATTTGTAGGGATTTCCTTTGTTAGACACTCTACATGTAACCATGCCACTTACAAATGTATAGTCAACTTTTAACACATTTGGATAGATTCATCCAAACACATTACAGTTGTTTATAGGTAACTAAATGGTTAAATATCATTTTAAGGCCTCTTCACTTCCTCTTTCCCCAAAATTTTCTATGCAACAAACATAGTTTTTCATATGAAGAAATGAATATCACTAAGAATTTATTATACTGACATCAACTTTTCACTTAAAATTCTTTTCATTTTTTTATTCTCCTCTCTTCTATTTCAAGCTAGGTGATTTCTAATAATGATAATTTTTTGTATATTTTTAAGTATGGTTTTGTTTATTCTTGAATTTGTGTTTTTGGGATAATTATTGTTTGATCAAGAGGGTAATCATAGTTCAATTCTAATTTTATGGATATGTTACTTTGAGTGCTTCCACATATACTTTGTGTGTGTAAGCAAGCATCTCTTACTATGATTTAACAAAAAATAATACGAGGATGAGGCATGTGCAGCTGGTTTAAATTTGATAATGACATGCTATGTTTTCAGATATGATTTGCAGCTTTTCTAGACTTAAAGAACGATATAAGAGACTAATTTGAGCCAAATCTTGATAACAGTACAAGTTGATGGACGATGGATTTCGGTTTGCATTTTGTCGAATCAGTATGGACTATGTTTGTTGATGAAGTTTAAGAAATCAATATGATATGAATAATTGTTACTTCATAAATCAAAATATACCGACTATAGATTTAATGTTGTTTTTAAGATATATTCCACCTATATTCATTCATTTGGTTCGTATATAATTTTACTTTAAGCCATGTTAAGCATTTAAAAATTCTTAATTTGTATTATTGAGAAGTGTTCATATCATGAACATATGCAATTCAAATTTTTGGATAGTCTATAATATAGCATTTTCGAATTGCTAGATATATTAAAAAATTAATTGATTAATATTTTTGTCAATCAAAGCTTTTTCCATTATCTCCTATAAGGGAATGCGACCAACTCAGATGTTATGAATCAAGTTAGTACTTCACGTCTTTAGATATTTTATGTAAGTTATACATAGAAGCATATATATACACATATACATATACATATACATGCATATACATAGATGTGTGTCTATACACACACACACATGTACACACACACACGCATACACCCACACACACACATATATTGTGGTGCGCGCGCATGCATGTGCGTATCCATAGCGATAAATTTATTCTTTTAAACGTTATTTTTTTTTCTACTACAAACCTTAATTTTATCATTTGTCAAATTGTTGGTTTGCTATTGAGAGTGCTAATCTATTAATTTAATAATTACTCATATGTACTCATAGAGTAAAACAAGGAGTTTGCATGACTACGCAGTACGATCTAATGATTGAGCAGAATATTTGATGCTTTAGTTGAAACAAGGGAAAGCTGTTTCGTCCCACAATTATATTACATGCTCTTACATCGTGTGTGTCTCTCTCTCTCTCTGTGTGTGAAGAAAATGCCATACGTAACCTTATATGGTAGGCTAAAATTGCGTCATTACTAAATTTTAGAAGTTCAAAGACCAGTGTTCATGGTTATTACGTTGTTACTCAAAATTGTTTATGATAAAATACATGGAACTGTAATGATTGAAATAAAATCTTGGAAGAATAGCAGTTGGAGTAAAAAAGATTTATTTGGCAAGGTACTGCAAATGAAAAATTCTATCACATTTCAGTTTCACAAATGATATCGATACCTCAGTGAACCACCTTTTAAATCTTTTTCTTATGCATTTTCAGTTTGAACTCCCCTTTCCTTTTCAATTGTCAAGTATAATTCCATTTTGCTTATTGGCTTTCCATCAATGTTTAGTCGAAGTTATCCTTCAATATTCTTTAATTTTCCATTATGTTATCTGCTTTTCATACTCAGTATTTTTTGTGATTTTGCATGCTTTTTCAAGGATTGCAGATGCATTATTCATTGGCTGACATGTGGGGCTGCATATGGTAATGTTTTTGGCTATTGTAAGTTTGTTCGTTAATCAAAAATGGCAATCATAACAACTAAACACCATTAGCAACATAAATTTTACCATTTGTGGAATTAAGTTCTTAAAAAAGTGCATTCATGTACTTTAAATTAGTGTGTTCAGTTGTGTTTGTATAATGCTCAAGAAATCTCTATTGACTCACATTCATGTACATGATAAAAATATAAAAACATGCAACTTCAGTGTGATTTAAACAAAAAATGTTAAGTAAAAAAACTCATAACTAGGAAATTGGTTATGCAAAATGCAGATCTATATATATTTAAGTAGCAGAGCTTTATAATTTTTAGTTCTCCCACACATCTTTTTTTGTTTGGTCATTTGAGCTTTCTGTCCTTATATTCATCTTTGCAACTTTTGATCCCAGGTTTTCTAGAAATTGCAAATCCTACATTTACAAAATCTTGGGATCGGGGTTAACTTGGTACTTTATAATAATTTCCCTAAGTCTACCATCAATTGTTTCAAAATTTCGAACTCTAAAATTTTAGTTCTAAAATTCATAAATTAACATTGATTAACATTTGTATTCAAAGCCGCTAAATTGTAAAAAAGTAAGTTTCAAAACATAACATACACAAAATTAGAACTTCAAATTTTAGAACCGATATTTCATAATTTTAATTTTTTTTTCAACTATATGAAAGTGGAAATTTGAATGTCAAAAATTTCCAAATCAAAGTATATTTTTTTCTTAAATTAAACATTTTTAAATCGATATAGTATGCATTTCATAGCCGCTAACATTTTATTTTTAAAATCTAAAATATAGAAGTTTTAAAACTTTGCAAAGGAATTAAACTTCTAAAATGTGAAAAAGAAAATTACAGTCAAAATTATCGAATCAAAGTTATTTTAAATTTAAAATAATTATATTTCAAAGGTTGTAAAATTCAAAATTTTATGAGATTTCATCAAATAAATTTGTGAACACATATAAATCATTAGCTTAACATTTTGAAAAAATTGGACCTTTACAATCAAGAAACTTAAAGCAAAAAAAAAATCAACGCTGAAAGGGTCAGTTCATTTTGTTCTATTTTAGTTCTTTGATAATCAACCAAGGAGAAAATGAATAGGCTTTATCATCTATGGAATAGAAATATCGTAGTATAATAAAAAGAATTAAAAGTTTGTTGCGGTCGGATTTTTTATATTTTTATTCTTATCCCTAAACAAGTATGCCACTTTACCTTCCTTTTGCCTTCACTAATCAACTATACTTATATTTTTCCTCTGAATAATGTCTTCCATTGGTAACAACTTCACTATTAAATTGATTTCCTTTATAGTTAGTTCCATTCCCTTAACTTAATTATTTACCTAAACCATATCTTAATAATTCTAAATATGTAAAATTTTCATATACTTAGCATGAATCCTGAATATATCAATTTATACAAGCTCAATTATTATATGTTTGGCATCGATCATCAATTCTTTTATTTTGATATATTCAAAGTCTATGAGTCGTATATTTTTTGTCGATAACCTACATACTATGTCGGTTAGAAATCATCTTAAACACTCAACTGTCTTTTAGGATACATCGTCCAATGCCATATTAATAGGCTCCAAATATTGGAATTCAGAAATTTGAAGATTAAGATACAGTAAATCATTAATAACAATTCAAACCCATAGGAGAAATATATATAAATATATATTCAGAAAAATTAACATTCAATAATTTAGCATTAACAACAATCTTTTGATTTATTAAATTAAAACATAAAGAGTTAAAAATTAAAAAAATATCAATTATGAAATACGATAAAAATAGAAAGTAAGATTATTAAAAGTTGAATGTTTATGAATTGATAATTCAATTTTTTTTATTTCGAAGTTCTTTTGGTCTCAAAGTTTTGAATTTAGAAATCATAATGTGCACAAATTATAAAGTTCAAAACACATAACATTCCAATATAAAATAAAAAATTATTAGAAACAAAATTTTGAAAATTTGACTAATTGAATAACCAAAATTTTATTGGACTTTTTGAAGTATTTTTTTATTACATTGTTAAAGGAGAAAAATATGTGATTTAATTTGTTATCAAGGAATCATATATCACAACAATGACCATATGAAGTGCATAACTATTAATGTTAAGTTTTGTTTTGTTCAGTTCCTCCCCATAATAAGATACTCTAGTTTTCCATTTTTTTCCTTCTTTTAGTTCACATATATTCATTTCATTTTTGTTCCACATTGAACTATGTTTTGTATTACATTTTAGAAGTCAATTCTTAGTTTATTATCAACTTGCAGACTCAAACATTTACAAGGACTTACAAAAGTTAAACTTCAACTTGCAAACATGCATTTTTCTTTGGTGGAACACTGCAATTTTTAGTCAGCATAACACAAGGCTTTTAGCTGCTCAGCTATAAAAAAATATTACCATGCACACGTTAATTATACCATGTTTTATTAAGTTATTTAATGCTAAAATATTTAAGCTTTAACAAATTGGATAGGCATCAACTACCGTGTTTGAAAATTTTCAAACAACACGTTGCTTTTCAAACTTAGCTTTGTTTGGTATTTTCAGTGCTCTATTTTATGATCTTTACAAATAGACCAAGATTTCCCTAATATACATCTTTTGATAAGTGAAATAATAGAAAATTATCATGTCAATAAAGTAGACAACTACGATTGAACCAACTATTTTTTCTTGGTCGTATTGCTAATTTATTTATTCAAATTGGCTTTATAACTTATAGTTCACTGCAATACCCAATAAAATAGTATACAATATTCTGTTTAGAATTCACTTTTTTATTCAGATGACTGTGTTGAACTACATACTCAAATATATGCAGACCTGAAATACGTTTCAAAAATATATTAGCGAATGAATTTGGTAATGTTGGTAACTAGATAATCCTTGGACGCTTTAACATATGTTCAGGGTTCGGATACATGGTTGTCAACTAATCAAGGCTTCCTTTGATGCCGGAGAAGGGCCTACAAATAATACGAGCAAAAAATTATGCACATGCAGGTTTGACATTACTTTCTACGTTTTCTGTTGCAAGCTTGACATTACTTTCTACCTTTTCTATTGCAAGCGTAAATGCGTGCAGTACCCAAAATTATGATTTTCATTTTATTGATTTATATAGATATAAATGCACATTAATTCTCGAACTGCCATTGGTATGCCTTAATCTACCGAGTTCCCCCCGGTGCTAAAGTAATTCAACTTGGGCTCTTGCCAGTAAATTTTATTTTCATATTTATATATCAATCAGGTCCTATTTCAAAATTAAGCATGCATAAAGCTATGAATTTTACAGTCATCAACGTGTGAAGGACATGTTTATAGAAAATGACACTTGATCTGAATATACATACGTCAAAATTAAAATTCTCTGATTACCACTTTACTGGCTATAAATTCAACTATTTTTCATCTGCCTATAAAATCTTTGAGAATTTTAAGCTACACCTACTTATCACTTCTGTACCAGTCTAAGCATTTACTATAACATCTTCATACATCATAAAAAATAGACAGGGTTGTATAAAACAGAACAAAGCTTCTACATTACTGTAACTCAATTCAAAATGCTGAATACTTCAGTTTGATTGAAGATTAGTTTACACGTTGATCAATTATTTCGTCTGCCTTTAAGCTTCTATATGCATGGTTTACGACGAAGGGTTTTTTAATATGCCATATTAGTCTGTTGCACCTACCCTATTTTGCGTCATTACGAAATCTAATAGATTTTCTTACATGATAAATAGGAGAACGTTCAGTCCAATTGGGATGGCTGCAAGGATGCCGTCAACTGACAAATTCAATCGACAACTGAGGCTTGATCAACGAAGCTCCATTTTAATCTGAACACTTTTTCTAAATGATTATGCAAATAACCTATCATTCCACATTGGTTAGCACTGTGTATGTAGTTATGTACTTCTACTCTGTTGTGCCTATACTTTTATTTTTTTGTTCCTTTATTTCTTTTAAATTATTTTCCGCAGCATGTTGTTGTTCCACTAAGCCAACAGGTTGCTTTAAAGAATATATTGCATTGCAAACCTCTATTGCCAGTTCAAAATGTCATGAATAACAGTTTATTGTTTGACAATTCACTATTGTGTACAAATATTTTTATACTTGCATGATTAGAGCATGATTTACAAAATGAATATACCGGTAAAGTGCCAATAACGTGACTTATGACTAAAAGCAAGTAATGATAGTGATTTTAAGGCAATTTTTACGTAGTCCAAGATTTAACTATAATTTCAACTAAACATTATTCACTTTCAAGGTTAGTTCTGTTTCTGTTAGGTTTTTCAAATTTACTTTACTATAAGAACATGTCTAATTACTCAGCAATATTTCTTCTCACTTTGCAAATTTACTTCAAAAGCATAAAAGTATACCCATGAAACATAATGTTTGTTATAATTTAAGATCAAACGGTATGCGAAGCACGGGTTCGCACTAGTACTTACTAATAACTCAAAATTCATATCTGACTCGCACAACTCAGATGCAAAAACAACCTTACATAACCTTACATACAATTTTCATATGACCAACGAATTTCAATTGCACGCAGGCAACTATGACTAGATCAACAACCTTACATAAGTAGAATTACATAAGAATAAGCAAATGACCTAAGCAGGAGAATGCCTGTTCTAACAACGGTGTAGCAAAGCTATCACCATCAAACACCAAAACAAAACATTACCAAAGATGGAAAAAATAAAAGTGAAAAGAAACGACATGATCAAATCCAATAGAAACACCAAGCAAAAGCATAATATTAACCGCAAACAAGCAACGAAAAAGAAACCCACATTCACTGCTAACAGTGGCCGTGGGGAAAGATGTTAAAGAGTGTGTGAAGTAGCAAAGTCGGTAAATAAGCAAGCTCACACATCATCGGACAAGCGCTTCAAAAGAAGATTAGATCTAACATACTTAGAATAACATAGCCACCAAATAGAGCATCGGCAGCCAATATTTCCAAAGAGAGAAAGCACACAACCAGTCATTTCAAGGCAGTTCAAAAAGAAAACCCTCAACACATGACATAAATCATCCAGTTCGAGTGTTAACAACAATTGATTGTGGTCCGGCATGATCCCTGATCTGGAGCCGAGGAAGTTGCAACAAGCTTGAAACTATGGGTTGGGGAGAGGCTAGCGAGGGGACAGCTCGGGCTCCAAATCAGGGACGGAGCGAATGCGCGAGGGTTGTAGTTGAGGAAAAGAGCAACAAACGATCATAAAATTAAAAGGCTAATAAAATCAATAGTGTAGTGGAGAGAAAGAGATAGTAGAGGACGAAATTTAATAAAGTGGAGAGCACGGGAAGACGAGAGGAAATAGGTCTAAGAGGGAGAAAGGAGGCAGTTAAGACCTAGTCCCTATTAATTTACATTTCGAAAGTTTGGCTATTATCAAAACACTTGTAAAATTATGAGCATATTATATATATAATTTGTGTTTAAATAAATTTACAATTGAAACATTATTATTTAAATTCATAATAAATTATCTTATTAACTATTTTTATCAAATAATAACTTTGTAATTAACTCAATATTATTATTATAAAGATAATTTAATACAATAAAATTCAAATCAAACTTAAATAAAAAATTGTGTTTCAATTTGTATTCATGACGTTATAAATAAATCAACTTAAAGTTGTTTTAAATTGAAATAAAAATTTATAAGCGTTATGAATAAAAATTAAGTATATTTTTGTTCTTAAAGGTTATAAATAGAAATTTTCTAAATTGTTTTAATTTGAACTTATAAGTCACGAGCAAACAAATTTGACATTGTTTTGAATTTCAAATTATAAAAGTTATAAGCAACTAAATTCAAAATATTTTTAAATTATAATATGAATTATAAACGTTATAGTTCTTGAAGTGTTACAATATAATTTTTAATGTTAATTATTGTATCAAAAATTTCAAGCTATCGTATGTTGATGATAAAGGCCATCGCATGTTAAAGAAGTTCAAATCTATCACAAGTTGAAGAAAATAAAGCTATCACAAGTTGATATTATGGATTTATCGCAATCTGATAGTTGTCGCAAGATGTTTTTATAAAGCTACTGCAATTTGGTGTTATAAGCCTATATAAGTTGATGCCATGAAGCTGTCACAAGTTGATATTGTGGAGCTATCACAAGTTGGTGTTATAAGGCTACCGCAAATCAATGCAATAAAGCTATCGCAAGTTGAATAAATACAACCCATCATGGAGTAGTAAAATACACTATTGCAAGTTGGGAAAATGGAGTTATCGCGGGTTGATGAAGATAGGTTGTCAAAGATTGAGAAAAGTACTATATGGTCAGCCATGTGGCAAAACCTAATTGGTCTAATTAGGCCACATCATCACAAAAATATTAATAAGGAGATGTGCCATCTGTCTAGATTATAGTATGCCATAAAACAAAATCTATGCCGTCCATTTCCTATAAGGAATAGGTATGCACTCCTACAAAGAAGAGGCAAATTCTCAACTATACTTCTTTCTCATTTTCATTTTTCTTTGGCATAGAAGTCAAGTTTGACTTTCGAACTCCAATGGCCGATTAATTCAAATTCAAATTGTGACTTTGTGATTTAGCTCTTGAAGAATTGCCTATTTGCATAGCTATAACGCCAACTACAGCCGTAGCAAACCTAAAAGAAACCATGCTCCAAGCAATATAGCTAATTCCCATAGTAGATCAGCATTGAACAACTACATATCGGCAAAAAATGCAACCCTCGTGCATTCCAAGCAACTAAAATTTCCGATATAAGGATGGTTACTTGGCGATATCTTCATCTCAAAGGCAATCCAACGATGCCTAAAATTCTGATATAGGTTGGAGTGAAGATGTTGAGTTTGGTGATTCTAGGAAACGAGTCTTGTAGAGGGAGAGGAAGGCTAGGCTTAAAAGCAGGGAAGTGAGAAGCGAGCGAGGGGCAAGCAAATTCAGATTTAGAAGAGGGAAAAAGTAGGAAAAATAAGAACTGGAGATAGAGAGGGATGGCTTAGGAGAGACGAGGGGGAGGAAATTAGGAATGGGATGAAAGAGGATGAAGGACCATAAAATGGAAGGAAAGAGGCAGCTAGAACCCTAGTTCCCAAATATTTACATTTTGAAGCGTAATTTTGTTATTTTGTTGAAAGTATAAATGTTATATTAAAAAAGAGAATCTTATATAATGTATATAAAATAAGTATGATTTTAAAAGTTAAATAGAATTAAAATCCATAATAGTTATAAGGAATAAATACATATTAATATAACTATGTATGTATGGTATCACCGATTATTGCAAATATTCATTATTCCTTATAGATGATAATATTCATTACTATTAGTTTGAGATCATGAATCAAAAATAAGTTTGCACTCCATATTTACAATAAAAATAGAGTACAATACGTACTTATAGTTGTCCAACACCCTCAAGCAATATAATAATTATGTTGATATTTATATTGTCCTAAGATTAGTAAGAATATTTTGAAACTTTGTTGAATACCCTCAAGGGTTACAAAAGTTTACTTAAGCAATCACGAAATGATGGGTAATGAGTATCGAATGTACTTTATGATTTATTGAGAACCCTCTATGTCATAAACATGATTAAGAGAACGTACGGTTAAAAGTTATACACAAGATATAACTAAAAATTTATTATTTACCGTTTATGAGGAGTACAGTTCACTGAGCATCCTTAAGTTTGTAGTAATAGGATAAATGGATTCTAACATCCATTGGAGGAATTTTCAAAATACCATATATAATTTAGGGTTTTAAGAGATGTGAAATCTAATTGAAGCCTTAATAGAAAATATAATAAATCATTCTAAGACAAACAAGAATACATGAATAATCTACTTTAATAAATTTGCACAAATAATGCAGCTAATAAAATTGTTTATCAATTAAAATATAGTGAATGCACTAAATTAAATTTGACAAAAAAGGAAATATATATACTTACCAATAAATTATTCTTTGGCATGTTGATGCTTCAATGCCCATGCAAGTTCGAAATAATACAACCATTAAACCTTTTGAATCTCTTTCACTTAAGTGTGAAGCATCGTAGATTTTGTATTGTCTTTTATGGGCTTTGAACTTTAAACCATATAAGTGTATGGATATTCGATTAACATTCGATCACATACAAAAGCAATATAGTGAAAAGTTATGTTCATAATATACGAAATTTCTATCAGTGTGTTTCAGTCGAAATGAGAAAGTAAACCATAGTGTGAGATCTTACGTTCAATATGATTGAATGTAATCAAAATCTTTTGGTGTTGGAAACAACACTAGACCAAGGACTACAGACAAACCTAAGAATTTGTTCTTTGAAATGTTAGTTTTGATCAGTTTAATTAAGTGTGACTTATTCAATCCCCTTAACACGTTAAGGATATCTGAATGCATTTTTGTAAAGAAATCCGATGTAATCTTGTACTAAAGGGTTTTTGTTTTGAATGGTTTGATCACCCAAAAAAAGCAAAAGTATAAGAGTGGATGTAACATAGGAACAATTAGGATAAAGAGAGAGTGAATGATCACCTCTGCTTCATGAAGAGACATTGAGATAGAACTGTAAAAATATTTATAGATGCTTAATAAGGAACAAGAAATATGGTTTCTATTCTAAATGTAAATTTCTTATAAAAATTGTTCCCTATAAGATCTATTTCTTGAGTTCGAATCCTTAATTAAAAATTCTCCACAGTAAACTAATTACAGTAAAAGAAATAAATAGCACATACTAAGTGAATAAATAGAGCTTAATATTTCAATTGTTGTTATTGTGATAACGAAAATAGTGGGAGCATTCCATATAACAATTGCTAATGGCTGGATCAAGTTTTGGAAAACTACATCTGTGCATACCAAATATTATTTATGAAATAATAACAGGTTTCAGTTTTGATCGAAACTAGACGCAGCTCTGTTTTAATATGAGATTCATTATAAGATAAATACGTTGTTTATATTTTGATGATGGTATTTGTTTTCATAATAATAGTGATGTGTTAGCCATAGAGAAAATACATAATCATTCGAAATATTTATAAATTATTTTTGGATTCATGGACTAAGTCATACTTTGAGACATTATTATTTGATCATATGATTGTGAACCATATGGTACTTGTGGATTATATCTCAAATGAGTAAAAGAAAAACACTCGTTGAATAGGAGCAACAAAAAAGTTAACAAACTCTTTCGATTGATACAATAGATGTATGTAGTCCAAGTTCTAATGAAACTAAAAGAGGATCCATTTACTTTGCTAAATTCACTAATAAATTTTCTCAGACATGACCATGTGTATTTGATACACAAGTTCGATATCTAGGATACATTCACAGAATATAAGGCGGAAGTAGAAAATATAGAATGCAGAGGAGTTAAAAACAATTCGATTTGATTGAATAGGTGTGTGTCTTAGATAAAATTTCTCGGAGTTCCTAAAAGATAATACGATTTGCTCTCAAAATCACTCCTCCATATGCTATATAATGATGTATTGATAAGGAGTAATCAAACTCTGTTAGACAAAGTATGATTGTAATAGGTGAAGTTGAGATAAAATTTCTTAAAGGATATGTACTTAAAAGTAAGTATGAACGTTAAATTTGGTTTCATCTAAAGCCGAGATTATGATTTCATTTAAGATATGAGTTAGGCAAGAACCGCATCCTAAATAGTTTATGATATGTGGTTGCCCTATATACGTTATGAATATAAGTTTCATGAACTCGAGGCCAAAATTTATTTTATGTAAGTCTGTAGGCAATTCATGAATTATTTTGAATTCCTATTCCATCGAATTGAGAAATAAATTGTTGTTTCAAGACACACCACCTTCTTACTGAAGGAATTTCTTTGTAGAGAAACTAGTCATAGTGCGACAGACTTGGATGTGATCCAAGATTTATACAAAGAAACTATTTATTTAGATGATATAAATTTAATCAAATCTAACAAAAGGACAGAAATCATTAAAATATTTAATAGAAAATCTCACACGCTAAAGAAGACTACAAATTTATTATCGATATCGAGGAAATGGATTATTGTTAATGATAGTCTTCTTGGTTGTTGATAAGCCTTGGAGAGTATAGACTCTGCCACATGGCATGTTGCTTTAAATATAAAATAGATTGAAAGTACATTGAATTTTTTTTATTTTGGAAATTGTATTCGAAAGGACAGGATACATCGGCCGTCAATTCGTCTTCGAGAAAAATATGAATACAATTGGAAATGCATAAATCAAGGTTAATGGGAAATGACATCATCCATTTCAAATGTTGAAACTAATAAAGCATTTTTGCTAGTCAGTGTTCTTAAGTCTATTAAGATTTTATGTGCAAATTATCACACAATATGACTATGAGTTTTGACACACTATCCTTGAAACAGAACTTCTAAATAACGATATAAAGAGACCATTTACGCATCATTACTAAAGTGCCTCAAGGTTAGTAAGAGAGATAATGAAGCTTGTGGGTTTCTAAGATATGAACTTAAATAAGCATTTAGACATTGAGCAAGTATTTTGATAGAGAAATCAGTGGTTTGGTTTCATCCAAAATGCAAACGAAGCTGTGTCCATAAGAAAGAAAATCGATGGTACTAAAACATTTTTACTACTATAAGTAAACAACATTCTACTATTTTGTAATGATTATCTCACATTAAAATCGGTTAAAGTTTGGTGGTTTAATACTCGATGAAGGATTTGAAAGTGATGTGCTTTATAATCGGTATAAGAGGGTTTTGAGATTGTTCTAATCAGTATCTACTTAGTGTAGTTAGCAAATATTAAATCCAAATCCAAATAATTGAATGGCAGTTAAGTGCATTCTTGAGTAATTTTTATTATGGAAACCATGAACTCATTATGAAGGAGTATCAAACTCAAACTTCATAAGTGGAATTGAAAATAGTAAGTCAATCTTAAATTCATATTTACCCATAATAAAAGGGCGTTACGTTGGTTACAAACTAGAGGATGTGGTAGATTCAATTATGAAGACTAAGTAAATCACCTTAAATAGTGTCGTAATGAAAGTAGTACATGTGCGCTAGTTTATAAGAAACATGGGGATGGTTTAAACTATAGTGAATCCAATAATTTATTGTGATAACAACGATGTAATATAGACTACAATAGGAACCGGCAACACAATAAGTGGCTGGGATACGTTCTCCATAATTAACATGTGATAGAAGTGTTTATTAGTGATGGCAAAGCAAAATCAAAAAGTGGATGTGAATTAATAATATTACACTAAGGCCTTTTCTTAGATTTGTCTATGAAAATAAATTGAGAGTATGGTTTGAGTCGCTAAAATTAGCCCTAAGTGAAAATGGGAGATTGATATAATTAAGGGTATGCCCAAGGGGAAATTATTTAATTTGATTATATATATTAACTCTTATAGCGAATTTTTTCGAAATAAAGTAAGCTTTTGTTTTTATCTTTTAATGCATAAATTGATATATTGGGATATAATTAATATTTTAAATACATTAAATATATACTAGTAGAAAATCCATAGGAAAAATATTTAATCGATTGTAGTTGCGAATGTTTTCATAACCTTGATTATAAAATAAATACATATCTTTAAATGTTTCAAGTAAAGATATATCAAGAATGAGATAATGATATATTCACCGAGACTAATGCATGTAACGATCTCCATATGATGAAAATTAAACTACTTATGATGCTGGGACACCATTGAGTTACATTTGTGTAGTTGTTTGGAACAATTACAAAATGACTCACTAAGATCTCTTATAGGTTAACTGTCAAGAATACTGTGAATTTTAAGTATCCTTACTATACCTTGGTTATGTTAATCATACGGCGACAAAGATTGTGTTAAGACCATAATTGGTATGAGTTGAACTACTTGAAGTGAAATATTCAAGAGTGGAGCTGTCTCATTTGAATAGAAGTTAGTATCATCATAATTGATAATTATTGTTGGACTAAAACATAGACTTTATTATTTGACTTTGAAGTTAAATAAAGATATTATTAAAGTTTTGACCATTGATCGAGCTCAAGATGTTTAAGTGATTTATTGATGAAGAAAAGAGAACATGCATAATATATCATTGCTTAATAATGCCCCTTTCTAAGATAGAAAATTTGATTTCACCAAGATAATCTGTATGTTAACCCAAAAAAATGGATCAACATTCTGATATGATTGTGAAAGCACCAGCTTTGTTTATCAGGACAAATAAAGTAGAGCAAAAGACTCTCCAAATTGTAGAAAAGACAGAATAAAGTAGAGAAACGTAAGATTTTTATAGTGGTTCAGATGTTAACGAAGCCTATGTCCACTTTATAGATTTTATTAATGGGTTGACTACTGATCACAAGTACAGGATGTTTACAATTCTAATAATTGAATGAAGAAAGATCAGACCACCATTGATGGAGACAAAAGGAAGAATCTCAATTGCCCCATGGCAGCCACTGTGAGGAGGAAGAAGTTTTAAGAATCTTAGTAGCAAAGTTTTCCTAGTGATCAGAGCAGCCATCCCCCCTTCTGCTGAAGATAGGATGGTATTTGTAGGATTTAGATAGCACTTGGATCAGAGACAGAGTACCATAAGCCTGTAGTTAACCATAGGAGGAGGCATGTAAAATTTAGGGCAATTTTGAACTAACTTTTGGATCGGTACTAATTCAATTGGATCAGATCGGTACTGATCCAAAATGTTGTTGAAATTTTTGCACAACTCCTACTTCGATGGCTTCCTTTCTTGCATGCGAGGTTCCCCATGTGATTTCATAGCTGGTTGACTTGTTTTGACGATGGTTCACCTGTAAATTATATTGAACTATAATCCGAATCAGATAAGTCTTGACTTCTTCAAATCAGATTCTCGGAATGTTATCAAACTTGGTAGATAAGTTTAGGAGAGATGTAGGAACATAATGCATGTGGATTGGACAATCCATAAGTCAATATTTTGGATGGATACCGATCCAAATACTTAGTGTATTTTTGGTTCAAACTCCTATGGTTACTTTGTCATGTACTTTTAGGTCTTCCAATCAAGTTTTGAGTCTTTCTGGCTCGGTTTGAATGTTCTAACTCCTTTTGAATTCTACCGGGTTAAAAAACCGGTTAACATTTACCCCCAGAGCATGCTTTCATTAGAAACAAGGCATGCTCTGGAATTATTTATCTTCCGGTTTCCGTTTTATGGAGCTTATTGGTCGTATCTAGGTTCCTTGAGTAGTTTCCTATGACGTTCCGGCTAACCATCCAGTCCTTAGTGGAAATCTTCATTAGTCGTAATTACGAAGTGATCTTGACTTGATAACTTCTAGAATGAATACGAATATTAAGTTGGGCAAGCTAGGAAAGTTTGAGGTCATTTGGGGGAAATAAATTGGATCGTTACTGATCCAACTAGATTGGATCGGCACTGATCCAAGTACTTAGGAAACTTTCTTACCTTTCTTTTTTATATATCGGATCAGATCTCCATTCTCTCATTTTACATTTTTGACCCGAGCTGATCCAAAGGAAACCGAACCTTCACCGATCCGCCTTCTACCATCACTAGAGCGCCACAACCGTCGATCCTCACTTCTAGCACCACCTACTGCCGTGATTTTGCCTAGCTTGAGGACTGCCGATCCAAGGCACCCTATTTCAATCCATCTTGAATTGAAAATCTCGTCGCTTTTCTCATTTTTGAAGGTCGGTGAAGTGGATTTTGACGTGATATTACATCATCGATCAATGGTGAGGTTATGTTGATGATGGATGCAGTGGAAGATTTGAGCTGATTGTGATTTTGTGGAAGAAGATAGTAAATCGAGTCTGAAGTCCTTCACGGAACAAAGCTAGGGTTTTGCCCCAGTGCTCGACATGTTTTGCTATCTTCATTCATAGAATCAAAATTAACTTGTATCAAGATTTACATTCTACCCTGGTATGACATCTTGCGGATTGTGGATTGATTTTGGTTTTTCTGAGAGGTGAAAAAAACTTAGGATAGTGTCATGCATGCAGCTTAGGTTGTTATCACTTTCTAGGAAACTTAAATCGACTTATGCTAACAATTTTCTTCTCGATTCGGACTCATCGGTCTATAGTTTCTCATTGGTTAGGCCTTATCATTACATAATCGGTGTACCTAGAATAGGAAGAGCTTTCTGTATCGCTTCAGACAACGGATCCTTTATCAATCATTGATCTATAACGGATAAGTGTAAAAGAAGAGATATTAATAGCTGATACGGATCGCTTTTTCCAGTGTGAGTGAGCCATCTACATGGAATGGTCTGTTCATAGTGTTCAGGACGCCGAGCCGGTTCTCACATAGATTACATGTCACACACACTCACAATTAATATTTGGAATCTAATCGATGATTGGTAGACGTCAATTACCTTTCGAATTCCATGTATCAGCCATGTTAGGTGTTTATAGTTTAAGGATTTGGCGTACCTAACCATTTTGAACACAAGCTTTCTTATGTAGAATAACGTGCAAGTTCTCCCGGTGCAAGTCAGTTGAAGGAAGGTTACCTATTTCTGGAGCGGAGTCTTCGTTGATCCCGGCTGGACCTGCTACTTCCATAGCTTCGGGGCAATGTTGTCGTCGGATCCCAGTTGGCCCTACCGTCGACCACACTCCCCCCAACTTTTAGTTTTTGCTCGATCCTCCAGAGAAAGCTTCTTCGATCCTTACACACAGGGTGTTGCAAAGAATTTTCTCGCAATACGGCATCTTGGAGGACGACGTGCTTCTACCATCAAGAGTAGAATTCGCCCATAGGCCACCTTTCGGAAGCCACATCCGGATACGTGGCTTGCCATCGCTACATGTGTATGTATGGTGCGATGCCCCCATTTAATAACTTTCTTATGGAAACTCTTCAGAGCATGGGGTTGGCTCCATTCAAAATCCTCTCAAATGGTTACACCAAGCTAACATGCTTGTATATTCTATTCACGCAAACACTTAACTGCTGTTATCCCGCCTTTTGGCAAGGCAGTATACATATGGATTTAACATAACAGACTTCATGGTTATCAAGGCTGGAATATTATAGACTCGGTTCAGATGAATGGATGGATAATCAATTACGGATATGAAGCCAGGGTTAACAATAGTTGATGGATAAACGACGTAGGACTTAGAGAAAGGCGCAGCTCGGGTCGGCATGGTGTTGCTCCTGGTTGGCATTGTTACTCCGGGTCAGCATAGAGTTGCTTCGGGTTCTACTTCTGGTCGGCATAGGGTTTGCTTCGGGGACTTCTTCGGGTTGGCATGGTGTTGCTCCGGGTCGGCAATGTTGCTCCGGGCCGACATAGAGTTTCTACGGGTTCTAATTCGGGTCGGCATAGGGTTCGCTTCGAGTTCTACTTCGGGTTGGGATGCTAATTCGCTTGGGTTGGCATATTACTTGGGGTCAGCATATTTCATCGGGTTGGCAATAGCATAACTTCGGGTCGGCAATAACATAACTTCGGGTCGGCATTCCTTCAACCTCAGGTCGGCAGGGACGAGTTTACTTTCGGTCGGCGTGGACTTCGCTTGGAATCGGCATGGACCTCGCCTTGGGTCGGCATAGGCTACACTTCGGGTCGGCATGGACCTCGCTTAGGGTCGGCATAGGCTACATTTCAGGTCGGCATTAGACTTCACTTGCGGTCGGCGTACGTTTAACTTCGGGTCTGCATGAAGCTTACTTCGGGTCGGCGTGGACTTCGCTTGGGGTCGGCATAGGCTACATTTTAGGTCGGCATTGGACTTCACTTGGGGTCGGCACACGTTTTACTTCGAGTTAGAATGAAGTTTACTTCAGTTCGCCATGTCACTTGCTTCGGGTCAGCATACGAATTACTTCAGGTCGGCATATATGGATGAGTTGGGCTCGACGGTCGCTATGGTGGGCCCATGTAGCTGAGGAGGCCATGTAGCTGGAGTTTCGCCTATAAATATAGCAGATGTGGCTTTAAAAAGAGGGGTCTTCACTTTGTTTCTCTTCATCTTCCACCTAGAGGCTACTCTGCCATTTTTATTCAGAAATTCCAGATTGTAACCGTAATCAAACTTCTAATAATCAAAGGATTTTTCTGGAGTGGATGTAGGCTGGAGTTAGCCGAACCACTATAAATCTTGTCATTTTCACTTGCTTTCATTTTAATTTTGGTTATTCTTCATATTATATTCTCTTTCTATACTCTATCTGTGATATGTGACAGGATATTGGTGCTTTCACTTATAATTGGGTGTTGGTGGTCAATTTTGATTCCAATATTTTGGTTATCTCACTGAGAAACCTAGCACTCAGGGATTTGGAAGTTTGGATCTTGGATTTGAAAGCTTTGGAACTCGGATATAGAAAGCTATGGCTAGGCAATCAGCAAGGAGATAGAGGACATAGAGGAGTCATCATGAAGGAAGTCGGGAGGCTTGCTCAGGAGCTAATCAGACTTCAATCTTCATCACCAAAGACGAGATGGAAATGATGATGGATGCTATGCAGGAAAGGATGCTGAAGAGATAGGAAGATATGATGCAGAACTTATTTTGGCAGATTGGACAAACTGGTATCCAAAACCAAGGGAATGGAGTTGTAGGGAATACTGGAAATGTGGATCACGGAGTTAGAGCAGCAGGAACAGAGGAAGTCTAGAATCAGAACCAAGGAAACGAAGCCAACATGATGCAGGATAGAGCGGAACGACCGGGAGCTGCTCCTGATCGTTCCACACTTGGGGGCATGCCTTCGGATCATATTGGCTCGATTCCAGACAAGATACCAGGCAGTGCTATGCAGTTTGGCATTATCGGGATATGGATGCTCATCCAGAAGGACAGGTTTTAGGATTCCCTCGTGGACTCGGGGGGGGGGGGGTGGCAGGTTGGAGACACGGACAAAGAATACCACTTGATGATAATGACAGGTTGGCGGATATGATCAAACGGGCCATGAGAGGAGGATTGGTAAACAGAGATTTGGAGGATGTGAATAGGAGCCCCTGCGCTCCTGTGATTAGGTAAGCTAGGAATCCACTGGAATTCAAACTACCAACACTGGAGACGTATAATGAAAGGACGGATCCCGCTATTCATCTGACAAGATATATGAGGCATATGGAAGTACTATAGGCATTAGAGGAGGACATGGCACGGTGCTTCCCTTTGTATTTGACGGATATAGCGGCACTATGGTTCAAACAATTAGAAAGCGGCTCCATTGGTACATGGACAGAATTGACCGAAAGGTTTATAAGGCAGTTTAGAGTTCACATCTCGAGACCTAAGAATGTGATGAGTTTGGAAACACTAAAGCAGTGGACCAGAGAGTCTCTGAGAATTTCCTAACAGGGTTTAATACTGTGGCGGCATCGGTGGATCGTCCAGATCCATCCATGGTTTTTATGGCGGCTTATCTGGCATCGCTGATGGCATAGAGTTCAAGGATTCGCTAGCATGGGATCCACCTATGGATTTAGGGGAGTTTTACCATGAAGCAGAAAGGTTCCTGCGACAGGAAGACGCATGAACAAATAAACAGAAGGTGAATGTTGTGCAAGCTAGAGGACCATCAGGAGATGTAAACAAGAACGATAAAGGCAAACGGAAAATGAATGACAGCCGTAATACATCGAAAAGGCACTTGAGAGAACCAAAATTCTCTTCTTACATGGATTTTACTGAAACTCTGGAAAGGATCTATTTGGATACTCAAGGGCGCCTCCAGTATCGAAGGCCGGCAAAAAGGGAACCCTTCAAATACGAGCGGGCATCAAGAAAGCATTGCCTATTCCATGAGCTGGATGGGCACAATACGATTGACTGCATGCATTTAAAGGATATTGTTGAGGAACATATGAGGAATGGTCATTTGCAACAATACATAAGGAATCAAGCTGTGGTAGTAGAACAGGAGCAGCCACCGCCCACCTCAAACGAAGGTGGCATTGGATCAAGGCATCTTCGTTGGATTATTATTGCTGATTGGATTTATGGCATAGAATAAGTAATAAACCCCAAAGTAATGTAGCTAAGTCACTTACACATGTACGAGATCGAGGACGATCCCTAGGCATGGTCTGAGATGACGATGAACCGTGGTGCTCGGGTTTATGAAATCTTATTTTTCTGTTTACTGCAAACTTTGGTTTTTCTAGTACTATAGCTATTTAGTTTTCTTGGTTGTACGGACTTTTATTTTATCAATTGAACTCTGGAATGATTGGATTTGGATTAATGTATTAAATAACATAGGCCACGATTACGACCCCGACTAGAGAGACGGGCAATAACCGCGAGTTACGAGTCCCTTCACCAGAGAGCGACGGGATGGACTCGAACACGGATAAGTCCTCAACTGGGGATTGAGGCCGGAGTAGGATACCCCATAGATTAAGTCCTCGACTGGAGAGTCGAGGCCAAAGAAGGATATTCACAAATTAAGTCCTTGACTAGGGATCGAGGCCAGAGTAGGATACCCCACAGATTAAGTCCTCAATCAGAGAGCCGAGGCCGGAGAAGGATATTTACAAATTAAGTCCTCGGTTGGGGATCGAGGCCGTAGTAGGATACCCCATGGATTAAGTCCTTGACCAAAGAGTCGAGGTCGGAGAAGGATAACCACGGATAAGCCTTCGATCGGAGAGTCGAGGCGGGAGTAGGATAAAATGACCTGAAGAGGTCTAAGGATTTGAATATGGACCCGAAGCGGTCTCGGATTTGGATATGGACCTGAAGAGGTCCCAAATTTGGATATGGACCTGACGAGGTCTCGGATTTGGATATGGACCCGGAGAGGTCCGGGTTTGGATATGGACCTGACGAGGTCTCGAATTTGGATATGGACCCGGAGGGTCCCAGATTTGGATATGGACCAGAAGAGGTCTCAGATTTGGATTACAGGAAGCGGAGAGGTCCCGGACTTGGATAAAACTATCCGGAGAGAACATGGATTCGGCTAATGGATTTTGAATGGATTCAGAATTAGATATCAACTCGAAACAATCATGGATTTCGCTAACGATCTGGAGAGATGAAGGAACTAGATTGGTAATGGATTGGACTCTAGATTGGATAATATGATGATCAATGGATTATGGACTTCGGACCTTGGACTTATGGCATTTCAAAACACGCCTTCCAATAGCAAGGCATGTTTTTTGGGGCAAATGTTATCCCACTTTTTGGTAAGGCAGTATACATGTGGATTTAACATAACAGACTTCACGATTATTGAGGCTGGAATATTATAGGCTTGGTTCAGATAGATGGATGGATAATCAATTATGGATATGAAGCCAGGGTTAAGCATAGTCGATGGACAAACGACACAAGACATGAAGAAAGGCGCAGCTCGGGTCGGCATGGTGTTGCTCCGGGTCGGCATAAAGTTGTTTCGGGTTCTACTTCGGGTTGGTATAGGGTTTGCTTCGGGTTCTACTTTGGGTCGGCATGGTGTTGCTCTGGGTCGGCATTGTTGCTCCGGGTCGGCATAGAGTTGCTTCAGGTTCTATTTTGGGTCGGCATAGGATTCGCTTCGGGTTCTACTTCGGGTCGACATGCTAATTCTCTTGGGGCCGACATATTACTTGGGGTTGGCATATTACTTCAGGTTGGCAATA
The DNA here is from genome assembly GCA_030737815.1 of Allium fistulosum. NCBI lineage: Eukaryota > Viridiplantae > Streptophyta > Magnoliopsida > Asparagales > Amaryllidaceae > Allium > Allium fistulosum. The sequence continues at coordinate 73,188,626 of CM060908.1, read as the reverse complement.
GCATAACTTTGGGTCGGCAATAGCATAACTTTGGGTCTGTATTGCTTAACCTCTGGTCGGCATAGAAGAGTTTACTTCGGGTCAGCCTGGACTTCGCTTGGGGTCGGCATGGACCTCGCTTGGGGTCGGCATAGGCTACACTTTGGGTCGGCATGGACCTTGCTTGGGGTCAACATAGGCTACATTTCAGGTTGGCATTGGACTTCACTTGGGGTCGGCATACGTTTTACTTTGGGCCAGCATGAAGCTTACTTCGGGTCGGCATGGACTTTACTTGGGGTTGGCATAGGCTACATTTCAGGTCGGCATTGGATTTCACTTGGGGTCAGCATACGTTTTACTTCGGGTCGACATGAAGTTTACTTCGGGTCGGCATGTCACTTGCTTCGGGTCGGCATACAAATTACTTTAGGTTGGCATAGATGGACGAGTTGGGCTCGACGGTCGCTATGGTGGGCCCATGTAGGTGAGGAGGCCCTGTAGCCAGAGTTTTTCCTATAAATATAGTAGGTGTGACTTTAGAAAGAGGGATCTTCACTTTGTTTCTCTTCATCTTCCACCTAGAGGCTACTCTGCTATTTTTATTTAGAAACTCAAGATTGTAACTGTAATCAAATTTCTGATAATAAAAAGTATTTTTCTAGAGTGGACGTACGCCGGAGTTAGCCGAACCACTATAAATCTTGTCTTTTTTACTTGCTTTCATTTTAATTTTGGTTATTATTTATATTATATTCTCTACCTATACTCTATCTATGATCTGTGAATGGATATTGGTGCATTCACTTATAATTGGGTGTTGGTGGCCAATTTTGATGCCAACAATTGCGCCCTGAGGTTTGTCGAGCTGCAGTGTCTCCTATTATTTAAAAAGAGTGAGACTAACCCGTCACTTATTTATATTGAGGCACAGCGTAATCAAAAGCTTATACTTGATCTTCCTAGCAAGGTTCCCTCATTCAAAAATCAAGTCTTTTTTGCTAAGTGTCCAGAGGGATTCACTCGTCTGTGGACAACGGGGGGTAAGTTTCTTTCACCTTGCTTGGAATTTCCTTTAGCTGATAAAAAGTCTTCTGAATGATCGTCTATTCTTTTGAAGTTCTCCAAAAGATTAACAAAGATCCGATGTTGACCTTGTTCTCAATTCCCTAAAAGCGGTTGATGCTCGAGGGCACATGATCAGTTTTCTGCTTACAGATGAAAATCTTCACCGGTGTGGGCTCTTACATCTCGAGAGGTTTATTGGATTCATTAGTGCCTCTTCTTGCTCCAAAACCCAGACTCGCTCAGTTTCCTCTTCCCATTATTCTGATGAAGGTGACGATGATGATAAGGAAGAGGAAGAAAGTGACTCGTCCAATAGGTTCGAGAAAACTTCAAAAGAGGCCCTTGTTCAAGTTGGGGTGACAGTCCACTCAAGATGCCTTCTATCCTGGAGGAGAAAGAAGAAGAGTTTGTTCATCGGACGGGCAAAGATCCATTGATTGAGGGAAAGGAGAAAGGAGAGCTAGTGAGGGGATCCCTTTAATCGAAGAAGAAATAGATCGGGATACAGATACCGATGAAGGCAATGTCGATTTAGGTGACAAGGCCCCGGAGTTGAGTCCTGAACATACTACCTCACCTCCTTCAAAAAAATATTTTGAAGAAGCTCCTCCCAAGAACGAACCTATTCCCAACCCATTGTCGGAGGGCGCCGATTTTGACTTGGGAGATGCGAGCAACGTTTTTGTAGATATGGGTGACCTGATGGGTGACTTCACGTTGGAAGGGTTGCCTTCCCAGCCTACCCAAATCATTCCTATAAAAATGAATGTCCTGACTTTAGTTGGCAATCAATCTGGTTTGTGTATTTTGCTAGGGTCGTCAAACTGTACTACACACTTCACTAGGATCACGCATTTCACTGTTATTCTCTTAGGATATTTTAATCCATCAAATGCCTTTTTTCTAAAGTCATTTTGTTATTTGTGCAGAGATCATGTTTCGTGGTGTCTACAACGATCTTAACTGAGTACTTGAGTCTCGGGATTTGCGAAGGCATTCATCTAGATACTACGCCTCCCATGAAACTGATGAAGAGAGAAGGAGGAGAAAAGTTAGGGAGGCAGAAGAGCGCTGCCTGTCTGAGAAGGATCAAGACCGCGATAGAGGAAGCAGCCATGAGAAAATAAAAAGCTCGATTGAATGGGAAGACCCATCAAAGAAGTTGTAGAAAGATCAAGAATATGTACCTGCCGTATAGCTTCTTACTTCTACTGGGATTGCTGTTCCCACTCATGACCTTCTCCACTCACGTTGTTGTGGCCGCTTCTCTCCCAATTTCAAGGCGAGCCCCTTACATTTTCCCTGCTAGTCCACCACTTCCGTATGCTGCATTTCCCAACTTGTTCTTAAGAGGGGTTGTTTTCGATAAACCCAACTTGAAGTCGGCTCGCGGAGAATCTTATTTACCCCATATCCATGCGATTCAGAGCAGCTTCGAGCAAGCCGAGGAGTAGGAAAAATTGTGCATGCAACTTTATACTATTAATCAAAACAATTACCAGGAGATTCTCTCATTCGAGTCTGAAAAAGATGAATACGAGAAGCAGCTTGCGAACTATGACTCGGAGATTGAGAGATTGAAGAAGGAGATGGATGATGCCCTGAAGAGAGAAACTAAGAGTGCTTCTTTATTCAAGGAGTTGAAGGAGTCTACTGACCAAGCCGCACTCATATTCAGATATGAAATAAAGAAGTGCCACACTTATGAGGTGGTTGTGAAATAAAAACTGAAGGCAAGCAAGACGATGGTCGAGGTGGAGATGAAAGTTTTCTCCGAACAATCCCAAGAAATTGCCTCTCTACGTGTACAAATTTTGACTTTGGATGCTGAGAAAAATCAATTGGCAGTAGAGAAGGCTAGCAGGAGGCCAGCTTTTCAGAGCTCCAAGATACTTTTGCAAAGAAAATAGAAGGCTTGGATGCTGCCATTTTAGGCTTCTATGTTAATTCCGTGCTTCATTAGGGTAGCCTCAGTTACTTGGGCCCATTGTTCCCTCGCACGCTCGTTGTAGTTTGGGAAGAAATTCTGGCCCAACTTCGAGACATGGGCAGCAGTTACACCGAAAAGGAGTTGGTTCAGGCCTACTTGAATGAACAATCCCATCTAGCTCTAGTAGAAGGCCAGAAAATCTTAAAACTAGAGAGGCGACATGAAAACATCGATGTCACGGCCACCACCAAGGCTACTACTGAACATTTTCCTTCGAGCCTGGGCGAGCCATCTTTGCATCTTCATACTGGCGAGGGGATTGTTGCCACTTCTCATGTAGTTGTGCAGCCATCGAAGGAAGGCAACTACGAAGGCTTCGAAGTTGTTGTACATGAACAAACCCCTACAATAGGTAATTGTCTTATCTCTCCCATCCTTGAAGATTTTCAATTCATGTCTGATGAAATTGTCGAGATAACCACCTTTTATTCTGATATTGTAGATCAACCTTCTCTTCCCGCTGAATTGCCTTCTCATCATGGTGTCGGGTCCGCCACTATTTTAACTACGTCAACCATCATCTCCGCTTCTGGCTCACATCCCAATTCGCATTCTAAGCAAATTTCTACACTGCATAGTTTGGACGACCCCTCTGTTTCTTAAAAGAAGAGCTTGGCAGCTGGTGATACATGAGAGCAAGCAAACCAAGACAGCCAACCAGACAGAGCAGAGGTCGAGCAACCGCAGATCGAGCAACAGATGATCATGGTGAAAATGGAGAAGGTTGAAGCACAGAAGAGGTCTTCGTAGAGTTCTCACTGATCCCGCAAGCATAAAGGGAAAGGACGGTCCACCAGCGGCCATGCTTCGGAGAGTGAGATTGCCCAAGAAAGGATAAGCTTGATAAATTGCAAATTAAAGGCAGGAAAGGCGACTGGGGAAGCGGTGAGAAGACGTCTTGATTTGTCTTTTCCTCCTTTTTTTGTTTCTAATCACCTTTTGTACAAGTGCAGAGTCCGCACTTAGCATTTTTCTTGTTCTTGTCATAGTGATAGTTTGTATTTTTCTATTTTTTGTCGATATTGTGTGGGCATAGCACCCGCTATTTGTTGTTGTACATTGAAAATGTTTTAAGTAATAGAATGTTGACATTTTGATTGTAACTTTATTTTTCTACTCATCTATGTTTCATGCACTTATGCCAATTTTATTTATCATTATATTATTTAGTTCTGTAATCACCACCAAAATGCTTTATTTGGAATAACATAACTGTGAAGTATTTGGTTTTTTGGTTTTTTTTTGGTTGAGTATTGGTGTGTATGTGCCCTCCAGTTCACGGGGCTGTTCACTTTAGACATTTGACATGAGACTGGGTTCTTTTTGTGGCCTTTCGGATGCCCTTAGTAAATCTGTATTGCAACTCCTATCTTTCAGAATTCTTAGTTCGAGATATTCATGACACTCTTTTAGCAGCCTCACGACGAGCATTTTACATACTCTAGTGTTTTGTGTACTTAAGTGATCGGCGATGCCGGGACGACGCTGGTTTCCTAATTATTTGTTTAAGTTACTTTGTCGCGATACTGAAATTTAGGCTATCGTGCATGCATATCACTAATTGGAGAGCTATTTTCTTAGGTCCTAGGGCGACATGCGATTTTTGCAGTGTATGAATTCCTTGTCTTTAGATGCAATTTTGCTGATCCAAGTTATAGTGTGCAGCTTACGAAATGTAAATAGTGAGATTGGGGCTTGCATGGTCGTAGTTTCACGAAAGAGATACGCGGCTTATGAGATGCGCGGCTTAGGTTGTTGCGCTTGCTTTGACATGATTCCACAATCCAAGAAGCGATGTGCGGCTTATGAAATGTGCGGCTTTGATTTGGGCCTTCCCAGTGTCGCTAGAGCAACACTGGTTCTTAGAAGGCAGGGATCAGGTTCCGTCGATTCAACGGTTTGAGTCGATTTGCTTCCGTCGAACCGGCAGGTAGGTGGGGCATACTTGAGCATGGTTCTACTATCTCAAGCAGTGATTGGATGGTTTTGAGTCGATTTGACCCCATCAACTCAGCAGGTTACTGTTATGAACACGGTTTTATTGGTTCAAAAAGTACAGCAATTTAAAAGTTGGGCAAGTTCTGCCTATTTACAATGCCAACAGTACTCCGGGATAGCTTATTTGCAAGAAATAGGAAATACATAAGATAGTCTTAGATAACGTAGCGATTCATTGTTCCGTGCTCGTGGAATTTGGGCTCCATCAATTGTTTTTAGCTTAAATGTGACATCCCCTAGTTTCTGACCGATCACATAGGGTCCTTACCAGTTTGGTACGAATGCTTTTGGTATAGGGTAGATCCTCTTGAGGAAAAGGTCTCCCACTTCGAAGTTGCGATTATGAACTTTGGTGTTGAAGTATCGTGCGACCCTTTTCTGGTGAGCAGCGGTCCTTAATTCGACTTCTGTCCTCTTCTCATCGACCATATCAAGCGACTCGAGTATAAGCTGCTCATTCTGCCTTCGACCGAAGTTTTGCCTTCGATGAGAAGGTACTTCCAGCTCAATTAGGATCATTGCTTCTGAACCATATGCCAGGGCGAACGGAGAGTGCCCAGTTGCAGATTTGTGCGTCGTCCTGTAAGCCATAGTGCGAGTGGAAGTTCATCAACCCAATTTCCTTTCGCTTTAGTTAGCCGCTTTTTGATGGTGGACCTAATGATCTTGTTTACAGCTTCCACTTGCCTGTTTGCTTATGGATGTGCGACAATGAAAAAGCTTTTCTTGATTCGAAAGCATTTGAAAAAGTCTTTGAACTCGATGCTTTGGAATTGGGTCCCATTATATATGATGATTTTCTATGGCATACCAATCCTACAAATAATATTTTTAGTAACAAAGTTAAAAACTTTCTCTATATGGTAATAGTGGCCAACGATTCCGCTTTAGCCCATTTGGTGAACTAGTCAACAGCAATGGTAGCATATTTTGCTCCTCCTTTAGCTGCTGGTAATACACCAATTAGATTGATTCCCCAGATTACGAATGGCTATGGGATGACCATCTATGTTAGCTCCGTCAAAGGAGTTCTTTTGATCATGCTGAATCTTATGCATTGGTCGCACCGTTTAGCATAATCTGCTGCCTCACGGTTTTCTGTTGGCCAAAAATACCTATACCGGAGAACTTTTTTGCTAGGATTTGGCCCCCGGTATGATCTCCGCAGTATCCTTCATGAACTGCTCTTAGGATCCTTTGAGCTTTGTCGGTGGTCACATATCTGAGCAAGGGGGTAGAGAATCCCTTTCGGTGGAGTATCCCATCCTGTGTTGCGAATCATGGTGCCTTTTGAAGAAGCTTTTTCCACTGATTCCTGTCTACATGGAGAGTTCCTATGAGCAGGTAGTCTTTGATTGGCGTCATCCATGTTTCCGGTTCTTTGGTTGTCTCAAAAATCCACTCAATATCCATTTCACTTATGCTTGGGGTGGTCAAGGTTTCAATCGGGACTAGCCCTGTAACACCCCACATTTTATTGACAGTTAAACTAAAATAAATTTAATTGATAACTATGAAAACAGTGAAAGATGAATTTTTGCTAATGTTGGAATTTGACATGAAACTTATAACATTGTGTTCGTGGCAATTTTCTAATCAACTTCCATATACAATGTTTTCTGAATGGACTTCAAATGGAGAAGTTATAGCCATTTGAAGTTTTAGCATCAGAAACAATTACATATGCAAACATGGAAATTTATTAATTATAAACATTTGCAATTAATTCATAAGATATTTATAAAAGTAGTAACAAATTTATTATGTTTGTAATGAATGTAAATTATTAAGAGAATTAGATGTAAGAGGAAAAAAATAAGGGGAATAATTAACCTTGCAAACAGGATCAACTAAAAAGTGCAATTAATTAATATGTGAATTAATATTGGAGATTAATATATAACGTGTGTGTATATATATATCAGATCCCTCAATTTAAAGAGGTTTACATATAAATGTAACAAATAAATGTTCAAATTCAAATCTGGATAAAAAATATATGCATATTAAATATATATGTTAATTGAATGGTGGAATTGATTGACATGTCGATTAATGAAACGTTACAATGTGTAAAATATTAATTAAGGAAATTAACTAATATAGGTGACATGTTAATCTATTAATAGGGCTATTAATTAGGATTGTAACGTAATCAGTAGAAAATGTCAATTAATAAGGAAAAGAAATAATAGTTGACCTAGATTTGAACGTGTACATATAAGCAGTATATTGCTGCACATAAAAATTAATTGGAGGATCAATTAAATAGAGGATTAATTAGATAATTGGTGGGCTGCATCTATTTAAGAGAGAACGTAATGTAATTCGTTCCATCAGCCGTCACTTTCTTCATCCCTCTCTTACAGTAAACAATGGCTTCTTTCTTCATTCTTTTCTACTATTTCTCACAAATCTTCACCAAATAAATCCAAATAAAATATATGTGAACAAAATGGAGAAATTGCAACAAAGAAAAGGAGAGAAGTTGTAGAACGACGTAGTAATTTTAGAAGATAGAGATTTAAAGCTAAGGACGACAGGTGAGTGGATTTAATTATATATCTTTTACGTTTATGATATATTATCGTTAGATTCCCGTTAAATAATTTTATCCAGTATTTATTTCAGTAATTAATTCTATTAATTAGTTATGCTGAGACTGTAAATTGTATAAGAGAGCTTGTATTTAATTAATATTAGGCTTGATAGTTAGAGAAAGGCATAAGCCTAAAAGTAAGAAATTTACAGTTGTTTACATATATTTTAAACTAGAAATCTAGCTTGTAAATGTTAGCTTTTTTTATTCCTTTTTACGCGAATAAAATAGTAAAGAGAAGAATTCGCAAATACAGACTAAAATAGAAGAACACTAGATTTACAGAAATTAGATGTCAATAAGAAAAGCTGAAATAAAAAGAGAAAAATAGAAATTTGCAGTAAATTATGCCAAAACGGGGAAAGATAAATTAAAAGGAAAATTTTAATACCTTGATAGGGAAGTAAGTTATAGATTAGTTGGTTGGCTTAGAAAAGAGAATACATATCCATAATTTAATATTTAAAAGATAACGATAAACTTAATTGAAGGAATAAAAGAAAGAAAAAGGGAATTAGTGTGAAATAGAGAAACTACTGTATTTTGCACTATCCAAAAAGTAAAAGAAATAATAAAAGGAATATCTTGTAGTTACGGATTATTATTTATAGCATTATTTGGTATTAAAATATGGAAATGGATTTTTAGCACAGTTTTTGTAACCAACCAAATATAATAGAAATACTTCCTAGAATATAAGAAGTTAAAGTGAAGAATTAAAGGAATTAAATAAGGAATCAAGTTAATTATTAGACAAGACTAGAAGCTCTGCATTTACTGCGCAGATAATAGAATAAAAGTAAAGCAATTATTATGATAAGTAAATTTGTGACAATCGGACGTAGTCTCAAACCAAGATTGTCATATAATATAGGAGAATTAAAGAGAATTCAATATCGTAATAAAAAAAGATAGACTAGAATAGGAAAGAGAAGCTTGTAATTATATTTATAATGTACAGATTATAAAAGAAAATAAAAGTGACAATTAGAAGCAAAATTATAACATAGGTTATAATTAAGTTGAAAGAACAGAAAAGGCTTATTTAAGACTTAAATTAAGTTAATAAGCATGTAGAGCAGAAATAATAGAAGAGGCTTATTTTAATAAACTTAAGACTTAAATTAATTTAATAAGAAAGATAAAAGAAGTGGCTCGTACCAACAGCATTCCCTTTCAGTCAGGAACTGATGGTCTCATAATAGTTAGGTGAAGCTGGGAGAAGATTATGCTAATTAGGGTAAATAAGTAGCCAACAAAATAAGAAAAGTAAACTAAACGCAAAATAAAAGATTAGACCTAGGGTCTAATAAAAGAGTGAGATGCGTTTGAAGCAGCCCAAAGGATGAAGAGTCTAACGAAGCAGTTCATCATAGATTTCAGCACAGAAGAAGCACGTCCAACTTAGTTAATTTGGGCTAGAAGGAAGTACGAGACTTCAATGGGATGTGAGGGTACTCTAGGATGGCCCTTTGGGGTAGGCATATCTAAGCAGTCCTCCAGAGGCAGGTCTATAGGTGTTCCATCAAAAGATTATGCCTTGACTGCTTCTTGCATGGCAGGACCATTATAGGCAGTCAAAAGAGGTTGATGTTTGGAGTAGGATATTCGTATGTCCTAGTACTTGCAAGTAAGTTTTAGTGGGTAGGACCCAAAAGGATAGTCGCATGCGGATATCGGGCCAGCATCAAAACTAAGAGGCGAGTTCGAGAAAGACTAGAGCTAAACCAACAGTCCAATGAACCTTTCACTATTGAGACATTGGATGAGGGGAGCCACCAATTGGATGTTTAAATTGTTTGCAGTAGGGCATAGCCACTTAGCTGTTTAGAGGTCTTTCGATTAGTTGAGGGGTGGCTGCGTGGGACCATAGGCACGATAAGAAAAGAGACAGACCAAATAGAATATCTGTATTGTAGGCCTAATAGGGTTGTCCTTTACAGACATAGAAAATTCCCGACTGAGTTTCATACAAGGTAGACCTTGTTAAGCGGGATTCAGGGAGTAGACAGAATGATTACGTATAGTCCTCAAGGTACGCACTGGATGGTACATTGTGGATATCCGAGCATTAGTATAGACTAGTGCAGACGTAGTTTTACGTTTTCATAGTAGACGACGGAACATCTGTATTGTAGGCCTTATGAGGCAGTCCTTTATAGATGTAGTCACGGAATGCCATAGAAGCAAGATGATGGAGTCCTTTGTGAGGAGGATACGGAAGGTACTATGGGTAGTATCTAAGATCGATGCGGTCATTGGGCATATAGCTACATATATATCAGTTATTAGGTCTTGATCTACTAGGGAGTAGATAGGCACGATTCACGCACAGAGGCGAGAGTATTATGAACCCAATAAACCTAATATAACAATAATTGGAAATAAAAAGGTATATGTAGAATTAAGTTTCGAAGTGTATAATTTGTCCATTCACCAGAACTTTAGTTTTGACCCCCTCCTCATAACATCCAACATGTTAGGTAGATGGCAGAGACTTTCCAGCTTTGAGACACTTATTTAGAAAGTGTTATTATGTTAGTGAGTATTTACTTACTATTATATTTTAGTCAGTTCCGCTGTGAGATATTTATCTAAGCTCTGATATATTTGTCTTTGCCTATTTGCAGGATACTAGAAACCCAACTCGGGCTTTAGTGGGCTTGGATTTTTGCAAAAATCTGAACCCACTAGAATTCGGGTTGTTACAAGCCCAAATAATCAAGCTTCTTCGAAACTGGCCAGTTTGGCTAGATAATCCACCTTCGTGTTCTGTTCCCTCGGGATATGAGTTATGGTTTATTGCTCAATGTCGTTCAGCAGTTCTTGCACTTTAGATAGGTATGAGGCAAGGTTCTCTTCCCGAGCCTGGTATTCTCCTTTCACCTGACAAACGACTAGTTGAGAGTTGCTATAGACATGTATGGATTTTATCTCAAGTTCATTCACAATATTTAGCCCAACCATCAATGCTTCGTATTGTGCTTCATTATATATTGTAGGAAATTCCAAGTGTAAGGCATTGCAAACGAATCGTCCTTCAGGAGTCTCATGCACTTCCACTGCTCCCGAGCAGAAATAGTTAGATGCACCATCGACGAACAGCTTCCAGCATGTTTCCACTTTCGAAGTAATTTCTTCTTCATTATCCCATATAGTAAATTCGGCAATGAAATCTGCCAATGCCTTCCCATTGATCGCCCTTCGAGGATGGTAAGTGATTCCAAATTGACTCAATTTGATGTTCCATTTGATATGGTCCCCGGAGGAACACTTGCTTCAAGGGTTGATCTATTAGTACTTTGATCAGGTGCACCTGGAAATATGGTCATATTCTAGATGCGATCAAGAGGTAATATGCTACCTTTTCCAATTTCGGATAGTTCTTCTTGGCTCAAATAAACCATTTACTGATGTATTATATGGGTCGTTGGATCCTAGCTTCTTCACGTACAAGCGCGACACTTAATGCGTGAGGTGAGGCTGCTACTTAGATGAATAAGTCTTCTTCGTCCTCTGACTTGGATAGGATTGGCGAGCTTTCCGTATGTCGTAGTAACTCTTCGAACGTAGTTTTACAAGCCTAATTCCATTCGAAGTTCTTCTTTCCCCTCTTTAGTGCACCAAAGAACGATATACATTTGTCGGTTGCTTTTGAGATGAACCGGCTTAGTGCTGCAACTTTTCCATTTAAGCTTTGTAACCTTTTCTTATTCTTTCGGTCCTCAACTTCTCATAGAGAGTGATTTGTTCTGGATTTTCTTCAATGCCTCTGGCGCTTATGAAGAATCTCAAGAACTTTCCAGAGGCTACTCCAAAGTCAAATTTAATTGGATTGAGTTTCATTCCATATTTGTGCAGTATTTCAAACATTTCGATGAGATTGTTCAAGTGATTTGCGACTATACACGATTTAACCAACATGTCATCCACATGGACTTCCATAGTTTTCCCGATTTGATGCTTTAACATGGCGTTCAGTAGTGGTTGTTAGGTTTCCCAACATTCTTTAAGTCGAATGGCATCATTTTATAACAGTATAACCCCAGATCAGTAATGAAACTAGTGTTTTCCTGATCAGGTTTGTGCATTATGATATGGTTGTCTCCCAAGTATGCATCCATAAATGATAGCAATTCATGTCAAGCCATTCCGTCCATAAGCTGATCAATTCTAGGCAGAGGAAAGTTGTCTTTCGGGCAAGCTTTGTTTAGATCTGAGTACTCGATATAGGTTTGTCATTTCCTATTGGACTTCTTAACCAAGACTGGGTTAGATACCCATTCGGGGTTGATTGCATCGTAGATAAAACCATTTTCTATCAACTTGTCCACTTCTTCTCTTAGCGCTTTGGACCATTCGGGTCCTAGGCTGCGCCTCTTCTACTTTACTGGTGTATACTTGGGATCAATGTTGAGTACATGGCATGCAATCTCCAGCAACACCCCGCACATACTGGAACGCATCCAAGCGAATACGTCTACGTTGGGGTGAAATAATTTGATGAGTTCCAATCGCGTCTTGTTTCCAAGATGCGATTCAATTTTCAGGACCCGTATCCAGTCATCCATATCAACAGGGACAAACGCCATTAATTCTGCTAGTACTGCCCGATCCTTCCCTGAAATCTTCCTTCTAGAGTCCAAAGCCCTATCGAATTGGCTATGGTCCCCAAGCCAAAGGGGCTTTATGTTACTATTTGGCAAGCTCACAAATGTTAAGAGTTCTCCCACCTTCTTCCATTTTTCCCTTCTTTTAGACTTGCGTAGTTCCATGATATAGCATTCTCTAGCGGCACTCTGGTCTCCTTTGATCACCCCGACTCCATTCTCTTTCAAAAATTTCATAGTTAGACACCATTGAGTGAAAGCAATTCTGAAATCTGCCAAGGCGGGCCGCCTCAGGAAAGCATTGTAGGCGGCAATTTCATCTACGATCACAAAGGTTTGGATGTGGGTGACTCTTCGATCGTCTTCCCTAAGTTCTATGGGTAAATCAATTGTTTGGACAGGTTGTTTGAGTTCACCGGTGAATCCCTGGATTTTTGTTCGGCAAGCGGATACATCTTTCATAATGATCTTCATATGATCAAAGGTGTGTTTGAAAACGATATTCAAAAAACTACCACTGTCTACTAATACCCGTCGAACCATAGCGGGTTTGATTCCTACTGTCACGACCATGGGGTTGAGAGTTGGAGCTTCTGCCCCTTCAGTGTCTCGATTTCGGAATACTATGTCATTGTTCAGGGTTCTCTGCTACTTGGCGGGGGTTCCATCTTCGATCGCAAAGCATGAACCTTTCGGAGCATGCTTTAATGAGTTTGCATACCGCTCTATTTCTCCCCAACTCATCCGACGGGATGGAGTCCTCCAATATTGTTCCAATTATGAGTCTCTGTTCAGACCATTTGGGTCCCTCTTCCCTGGTTCTAGCTTGATTTCCTTGATCTCTAGGAGCTTGGGGCGCTACGGGTTGATCAGGATTCTGTGGTTTCATAACTTACTACTGAAGCTTGTTTTCCTGAATCAGCTCCTCAATCAAGTTCTTTAGGTGACGACACTCGTTTGTGTTATGGCGATGTGTTTCATGGAAGCGGCAGTACTTTCTGGAATTCTTTTGTTGTTCAGTTGCTTCCTTTTTAGGCGGCTTCTTGTACTCTTCCTTCCCCTATATTGCGAGATAGATGTTTTCTGGAGATCATTGAGCAGGATGTATTTTCAGGCCTCAAACCTTTAAGTTAGTTGTTACTTCCATTTTGCTTGTTGGAATTCTAGTTCTTCCTTTTCTAATTTCCATCTTTTCTTGCGTTTCCTTCAGTGGTCCCAGAGGCATTTATGTCTTGGTTTGTCACCATACCACTTTGCCCAATGTTGGTTGGTTGTAAGTTAGCAGATTTCCTTTCTAATTCATGTGCCTCTTCCACTCTCAAACACTGGCTCGCTTCGGTTGAAGTCCTTCCTAGTGGAAGGTTATTTCATTTTGATCCATTTTCCGAATTCAATTTCGGGGTGGATAGCGCCGACCAAGGCCATGAAAACCATATCCTCATTTAGATTACTTACTTTATTCACCACATTATTGAACCGATTCATGAAAGACTTCAATGATTCATTCCGTCCCTGGAATAGGCCAGATAAACACATCACATCTTTTGGTTATGCCGTGTGAAGCCTAAATTGATCAAGGAATCTTGTTGCTAGTTGATTATAGGTGGAGATGGATTTTTGCGGAAGCCTGATGAACCACATGAAAGCCATTCCCTCTAAAAAATTAGGAAACATCAACATCGAATGGCATTCGAAGCATTTGCTCCGTCTATGTACCAACTATACTTATACAAGTAGGGTTTGGGGTCTCTTGTTTCATCGTAAGATGGAATAGTTGGCATAGTGAACTTTTTAGGGTATCGCTCATTCAGAATGTCATCAGTGAAGGGAGTCTGACTTGGAGCGGATCCTTATTCATCATCCATTCTATCATTACTTTCATCCATTAGTCACTTGACCATGTCCGTGATATATTCCTTAGATGCCCGGTAATCTGCGGGTTGGCTGTCAGTGACTAGACTAAGTGTTTGATTTTGCAAACGATCTTGGTATGTGGACTGAAGTCTAGGCTCTCCTGTCTTTGAGAGAGCCACTCCCTCAAAGTTCCATTGGCTTGCGGTTGGTTGGATAGGGGCATTTTTGATCTCCTTGGTGTAATTGAATGCATTGATATTTCCTTCCAACTTGTTATCGTTAAGTCACTCACCACCTTCTTATTCGGAGAGATCCATTGCTATATCTTCCCATGGGATTTTCGCCCCTAGATTCAAGTTTGTCGTTGGTTGCCTCGTAGTTGGTGGAGTGCTTGTATTTCCCCCCATATTAATTCCTACGGTTCCACATATCATTCTGCCTTTGCTTTCTGTTTCTCCTGTTTAGTCTAGAGATAGAAGAATTTTCTTATTCCATAGTAGCTACAGGCTCTGTCATTGTTCTTGGAGCAGCATGTGGTTGTAAGGCCAATAGGGCATTCAATTTGTCCATAAGAGCTATTTGGCTAGTTTTCATCTTCTAATTAATTTCATCAACCATTTTATTTAATTCATCTCTATTGACAACTTTACGCTGAATAGAGGATCTCGGCACCTGATCTCCTGTGTTGGCTCCATTGACTTCAATTTGCTAAGGATTGATCCCTTCTCCAGCAATTACAGCTCCTATGGATCTTCCGAAATAAGTTCTCCTTTTTCCTAGTGCCATTGATTTTCAGCAATAGATCTTTGAGCAGAGATCGAGCATCTAACTTTTGAACCTATCTTATCCAAAGTAGATAGCTAGATCTAAGTCAAAGTTCAATTCTCAATGAAAGCACCAAAATGGATCAACACCCTGATATAATTGTGAAAGCACCAGCCCTGATTATCAGGACAAATAAAGTAGAGCAAAACACTCTCCAAATTGCAGAATAGACAGAATAAAGTAGAGAAACACAAGATTTTTATAGTGGTTCGGCTGTTAACGAAGTGTCTAACGGCCAACTTTATATCGAGTTAGAAAATAGCCGAAAATTTTAAACTAAAAATAACCGCAAGCGCACGGCATACAATTTTAGTACGTGGCAAGTATGGGTCGATCCGAAGGGAATTGAAAGTGATTTTAAAATTTCTACTCAATCAAATTAAACAAAGAATTTGAAGTTGTGTTAAGCTAATAAAATGAAAAACTAACAAAAGAAAAGGTGGATAAAAATATGATAGTAGAAGGCAATTTAGAGGCAATTTCCTTCTCATGATCATATAAATCAACAAAATGAAATTATGATCTCTCTTTTGGTCACTAGTGAATTTAGTTGATATGTTTATCATATGTATGGAATATTTGTGCTATTAGTTAGCGCAACATAAACCATCAAACTTTAACACACCCACTAAACCACTTATTAACTCTCATGAAAATGTTAATGAACTTGAAAATAAAATATATTCTAAGCATGATCTATTCACTATTGATTAGTAATATAGACCATCAAATATTGATTTTAAAATTCACTTCATTACCATAATCATATGTAGATAAAGAGGTAATTTGTATTTATGTTTGTTTAAGCATAGCCTATTTGGTGTCAACAACATAGGCTATCAAATTCAAAGCTAAAACAACAAAATTAAACCACATCAAATATTGTCATTAAGTACAAAAAGAGATCAAAAATTAGCAAAAAGTTGAATATACATGATTAAGAGAGCTTCATTACTCCTAAATTGAAGGGTTTAGCTTCTCATATTTGTTATCATTTCAACAAATATAAAGTTCAACATGAAACAAAAAACAAGAGGAAAATGCAAGCTAATTAAAATAAAAAGTGAGCTAAACTACTTGCAATAATTAAACTAAGCTAATAACATAAAAGAAAGAACATGAACTAAAATTGCAAATAAGAAAATGGCTAAGTAGCCATGAAAAATAAAAGAGAGATTTTGTTTATTTTTGAGTCTAAAACTAAACTAACAAAAAAGGAGGCTCAGAGCTCATTACATGAGACATAAGGGGTATTTATACATGTTTTGAAACCCTAATCATATTTTTGGGGACTACCCAAAATACTCTTGAGGAGGTGTGGCCACCAAGTTATCATTAGCATGAGCATAATCCACCATTACATGTGCATGTAACTTTAATCTCTCATAACATGTGCATTAGCTCCTAATTGTACATCAAGGTAAGTGGGTAGGTGGGGTCCTCCACGTTTCATGAAATGAATTATTTCCATCTTCATTTGTTTTCTAACTCTTGTGCATGCATATCTTCATGCAGACCTCTTCCATTTAAATCCAAATTCCTATAAAATAACATAAAAATGTCCAACTAAATTTTCTCAAATTAATATATGCATAAAATGACCATTTTGCCTCTATATGAAGATAAATAAATGATGATTTGAAATAATTTGAATTTTGGTTCAAACATGTTAAAACACCATATATGCTCATTTATTTAATTACATTAGATTAAATACGGAAGTAAAAATATGCACATTTACGTGCACATCAAATACCCCTACACTTATCTTTTTATTCGTCCTCGAATAAACTAAAACTAAGATAAATCTTTTTTTGTAGGAAACACGATTGCATGGAGCATATGCAACAAGCCGTTAAAACTTTAGGTGTCCCTAGTAGGACAAGTGTTGTCTCGTGAGGGTTTTCAGCGGATACTACCCACAAAATCCAAATACAAAGTGAAATCCTAAATGAAAGATTTATTTACAAAGATATGGATGCAAATTTTTGAAAATATTTACAAATGAAGAATTTACTTTTAAAATTGATGTGAAATAAGTTAAATATAAGTTCTGATCATTATCAAAAAATTTTAAGTCCTTTTACTCGTCAAAATTTCTAATAAAAATTAACTTATCATCACAATTAGTCTCAAGTTTGGTTAGTTGTTTCGGTTGATAACATAGTGCAACTATGAAATGGATTCTTAGTTGATTTTCAAAGTTTATCAAAGTGGTACTTTCATTTCTTTTGAATAAAAAGTCAAATCAAATAAGTGAAAATAGTGCTTGGATTTCAATTGCTTACTCTCTCTATTTTTGAAAATTTTATTGATATTAACAATATTTATATATGCCTAACTCAGAAAACTAAGGCCAGATATATGACCCATGCATAGCCTTGTAGACTTACCTGAGGGGGATATAGAGCGTGACGAGTGTACACACAAGTGTGTACACCTATCAACTATAGATTTTATCAACAAAAGAATTTTTATATACATACACCTAACTCGGATAAACTCAGGCCATATATACCGGTCATGCACTGATTTTCGGGCTTACATGAGAAGGGTATAGAGAATGGCGAGTGTACACACTTGCGTGTGAACATGTGACTTAGGTGTTTCTTATTTTTATAAAAAATAATTTTTTATGTTTTATATATATACATATTTGTTTTCAACTTTATTTTTTTAGAGAGAGTTTTGCAGAATCATCTTAGCACCATTTAACTTAGAAGATAAAAAATGTTATATCCTTTTCTTTAAATCCACCACTTTATTAAAAAAAGATTTTCAATTAGGATATACTTCATAATTATCACCATGAACCTTCCTATATACTAGTTAAACCGTTGTTACTTGTAATCAAACTTTATTTTTATTTTTGTAAAGACAAATAAAATTTAAAAAAAATTCAATTTAATAACCAAAATCCTATACTTATTCTAGAGTGTTTGTTTAAAAGTAAATTAAAATGCTAGAAAGAAAATTTGTTTTGGAGTTTTATTTTTTATTTTATTTTTCTAAATTTTTTTAAGTTTTGGAAAGAAAATGCAAAAAATAAAAATAAAAATGAGACTCCTCCCCACACTTAATTTTGACCGTGTCCCCACAGTCAATCCCAAGTGGAAGGGGAGAAATAAAATAAAAATATGACCTATATCTACATGAAAATGAAACGATTGTTATTTACAGGATATCAGAAAGTATATCGTCAAAGAGTAAATGAAACAGTCTTCCAAAGACCAATTCATTTGTCTCGTCAAGTATGAGAGACACGGCTTAAGCACAAAAAACCAAACCATAATAGATTTCAAAGTTGAATGTTGATTTGAAAAAACGAATGTCGTTTTATTAAAAATCGAATGAGTTGTTTTATTTTCGATGATTTTTGGGGTAGATAGAACAATTGGTTGAAGTTCAAGTTTATTTTCACCAATTTGAAATTCAAATTTATCATTTAAAACGTCTTCAGAATTATTGATTTCAAAATCAAAATGGTGATCTAAATCTTCCTCTTTAGAATTCAACAACTCAATTTTGAAATGTCCAAAGAATTATTGTTCACTAAATTCATCTTTCTTTGTTGGATTATCAACAACTTCATTGCATGCATCAATTTCAAAGTCTAAAGTTATTGTATTCAAATTTTCAAAATCGAAAAGAGGAAGATCGAATTTTAAATTTGGTTCCACACTCTCAAAAGAATTGAAATCCAACTCAATTACCATACTTTGAACAACTTCATCAAGATTGTCATTTTCAATTTCAAAAGTTGTTATTTCAAAATCGTCAATTTTGGTAAAAGATGGATTATTATTTGACTCGTCACATGTTGGGATTTAATTTTGTTTCTCACGTTGTTTCATATAGGTTTAGAACAACAAATTCGTGTGATCTTGGTGAATTTCGTCCATTTGCTCAACAAAATCAAATTTATAATTATTAACTTGAGAATTTTCAATTTGAAATTGTTGAGAACTGTGACGAATTCTGGATATTTGAAATTGAAATATTTAATTGATTTTAAATATTTGAAAGTTAGTTTAACTTGAATTTCAAATATCACTGTTTATTTGGCAATTAAATTATTGAATTTAATAATTGAAAATTGGTTAAAATAGTGGATCTTGGTTTTAAGCTAGTTAAAAATATTTCAAGGGCTTGGGAAATTTATATTTATAATACTGGAGATAATAGAAGTTTTAAATTTGAATTTGCAAGTGTTTTGTTCAATTTTAAAAATGTATAGTTTAAAATGACATTTGAAAATAGCCTTCCGAGGCACAGTCTCGGAATTTGACAAAACCAGTTCCATTGGATCCGTAATAGTGTATTATTATCGAATTTCAAATTTCGTAGAGTTTGGAGTTGTCGTGTGATTGTACGGTAGGTAAACGCTGAAATCTATATCGAAAATTTAATATAATAACTGGGTCCAAAAAGCTATCTTCTCCATACGATCGAATTAGGACTCGAAACCTTTTCCAGTGCGTTCGTAATAGGGGTATAACATTATAAACGCCTGGCGGCACGCCTCGATTAGAGATCGAGAATTTGAGTTGTGGAAACCGAAACGAGTTGAATTTAAATGTAAATAAAATAATTGCATTTCAAACCTGCAGACACGTACCAGAGTGTAAAACACGTGTCTTCATTTAGGACACGCGTATTCTTTAAAAATAATAATAACTCGGTTCTTCCTTTTTTTTCAAAACAAACGAAGAAAAAAATAAGCATAGCAAACTGAAATAATAATGGCAGCTCCTTTTCAAAATCAAAATGTAAAATGGCCGATCGAAGTTCAAAGCCGCAGTAAAAATAAATGGCACCACAAAATCTGCCTCTTTAAAATCGAAAAGTAAATTCAATAGCTCAACTAATTTCAGTCGAAATCATCTCAAGTTCGTCGAAGCTCGGGGCGACGTTCGTTCTACGGTCGGTTTGGGATGCTACCGTGATTCGAAGAGGGACTGTGATCGGATAAGACAGAGCGCATTGCAATGATGAAGGAAATTTTGTAGCACGCGAGGCCGATTTGTAACTCGTGATTTGTAACTCGTGAGGACGGAGATGGTGGCTGTACGATGGAGGGATGGCGGCGACTAGATGGCATCAGCGGTCGATGGGTGAACTCGATGACCAGTTAGGGCCTTGCGATGTCGGCTAGGGCAGTGAGGTCTAAATCGTAGAGAAGACAAGCCAGGTTGGGCTGGGTAGCAATTAGAAACAAAGGTGAGTTAATCTCACTCATTTGGACTACCATTTAAATTTAAATAGTAAACTTAATTATTGGTTGAATGATTGAATTGACTGGATGTGATATTATATGATAGTATATATATATATTGGAGTGATTGATGCCCGCATTATATAGCGGATGAGACCCTATGCGCCGCATAATAACGAATGATATGAATATAACCCCATTTACCGCGATATTCCACCTCGAAGTGGAATTGGTATTTTTATATTGTGCTAACATCTGTGGATGCAGGGAAACAGGTTGGAGGGATCCAACTGGATTCCTCAAAATATTGGAACTTGTTTTTATATTCCACGATATGATTTATTTGATAATCTGTGATAGACTATATTGGTAATTGATGTTATTGATTGCTATGGTTAGCTGAATATATTTGGGTATTTTAAGATATCAAATATATGGATGTAGGATTTTTAAAAGGAAAATAAAATGGGAGTTATGAAATAAAGATTGAAATTGATGTTTCAGATTTAAATAAGGATTTTAAATCTTAATAAAGGGTGAATTTGGTGTTAATGGATTTTGGAATTGATTTTTGATAAATCGAGAAATAAATTTTAAAGGGAATTTAACTCAGGAAATCGATTTGAAATCGATTAAGTGTTTTGGAAACTGTGATTTAAAGGAAATGAGAAATGAGGAATTGTAAACTGGGTTTATAAATATAGTGAAATATTTATCAGTGGATAAATTTGGGATTATAAATTCACGGTGGGAATTTATAAGGAGATGGGAATTGTGTTTTAAAAAAAATAAAAGTAGTTTTGGCTTAAGTTTTATTTGGAAAATTAGTATAGAATTTCATAACTATTGTTTTAAATTTAGAAGTATTTAAAGTAGCTTTATTTTAAAATGATAAAGTATATAATTTTGGTAGAGTGATTTAAATCTATTAAAATCTAATTTTTATAAGACTTGGCATTTTCGGTGGGAATAAAATAATTGGCTGAATTGATTGTTTATTTGATAGTTAAATAACCGACTATCAGATTTGGACCCAATAAGACTTTGGAAATCTTCCTTATTTGTTTACCCAAAACCACTCGTTCAAGGGCTAGGGCAGCGAATTTAAGGTCCCCGTGGGAAATGAAGGCTGACTTCTCGAATAAGAAATAGGAAGAATACGGGAATTATATGGTACAGTTACCATTCGAGGTGCTATACTATACGTATAAACTCGTTCGTTCTTCTAGGACGTTATAAGGAAATCCATCCACTAATGGTTAGGAGGTGATCTCCGATCTTATTCTCGTCTGTTTATTTCCTAAAGAACCGGGGTTGAGTTTACCGGGAAATAGCGAACGTTGTTTCGATGTGACCGGGATCGGATTTGTAATCCGAAAACCACTTCGATCCAATGAGTACGTTTTCGTAAGGAAGACAAGAGCTTGGAGTCGATGATGGAGCAGTAAAGTGCAAGGGCTAATCGCTACTAATCCTGAGAGTGATTCTAAATGGATGTAGTAGGAGTAGTGCCTTCGGTTCCGTTCGAACCCGGAACGAACTTGTATGGATGAATGCTTTCAGAACACCGTCAGGAGGACGATGAGCATTCTAAGTTAGATGTGTTCTAAAAAGGTAACGCATAGCCTCGAGCCTCATCAACCGGGAATGGCTAAAACAGGGGAGGTGCATGCAAGGCTAAGTGGCTAGCAACTAATTAGGGTAAGATTTCCCCTGTCTAGATGTTCCTTTATTCGGCTTAGTGGGCGGTTGCTGATCCCAACCGCAGGGTGATCTTATTCGGACTAACCAATAACGGGTAGCTCTGGTCTTGTGTAGCAGGGGATCAGGGTGGATCCTCGATACGGTGATCTAGACCACGTACTGTGACGGGCGGTACCCCAGTAGCCCTGCCATTGTATGGAATCCAATCTCCAATAAGCGCCTGTACAGTTTTGATTGTGACCAACTATTGCTGAAACGTGAGATGCATTCATTTCAGCTAGATTCTATTTTTCTTTCTATAGACACTATTATAATATCAGACGGATTTGATAAAAATGTTTTGGTTATCGTAAGGTAAAAACCCGGCATGTTTATTTGTGGCGTGGTCTTACGAGATACCTTTGATTTTTAAAAAGGATTTTGAAACTTAATAATTCAATTGGGTGTGTTTTCTCACGCTGGTTTTTCCAGACCGACTCGGGTATTATTTCACTGTAATGCTCGGGTCAGACCGAGTATTATAGAATACAGGAAAGGATGCTGTGGAGCTTAGGAGATGAGCTAAATGGCGAGACGTATCACTCGTATTTGATGTATATTCCGCTGTGTATGATTAACTGCATAGTCAGTTTTTGTGAGGACAGGTTATGCTAACTGTCCAGTTGCGTGCTCTGAATTTTGTTGTACTCTGATGATGTAATGTTTATAACAGATATAGTTCTTTTGTTTAAAGATCAGACATTTATCTATTATATATTGTTCCGCTGCGATTGTGAGATTCTGATATTGTTTTCTATTCTTCTTCTACCTCCTTCTTCTTTAACCCTAATGGTTCGTATTTTCGTTCACTTTGAGTTGATATGATGGAGAATAGTGTCAACTCAAGGGGCATAGGGCTTCGGGTTGTTACAGTGGTATCAGAGCTTAGGCTGGCGATAATCTTGGCTCTGGTGTGGATTACTCATTAGAGATAGAGTCTGTAGTACTCTAAGAATGAGTTTGAGCGTATTAATAGATATGAGAGCGTAATTGTTAGTGAATATAAAAACTATTTTTATATTATTTTGATTGGTTTGTTGAGTAGTTCATGGATTCCGGTCAATACGAGTAATTAACGTTATTGATAGGGATCTCTAAACACTTGAATAGAACAATTCGACACGGTATTGTTTTTAAAATAGGGTAAATGAAATAATTTTGCCCAAATTATTTTTATATATAAAAAGAAATAATTTTTGTTAATTATTATAATTATGGTTGCATGGTTGTTAGGAAGTGATAATATTAATTATTATCATTGAATGTGGAAATTGAATAGGAATTGGAGTTATAATCAAAGATTAGAAAATAAATTCATTTAACAAATGAAATTTATAAATGTGAATTATAATGTGATTTATAATGAGATAAAATCCTAGAGTAATGTTTGGATATGGACTGAAAGGATTTGAAATTTGAAATTTGGAAAATTTAATTTCTTTGGCTTTGAAAATGATTTTCAAAGGTTTTGGAGGAATAATGGTGATATTATTTGAGAAATATTTTTGAATTGGATTTAAAATCTGGTGAGATTTGGAATTTAAAAATATTTGAAATGTTTTTGAAGGAAGTAAAAGCACTAAACTCTTTTCGGTCGCTGGAAAATAATTTCGATGATGATCGCGACATCATCAGTGTTCATTTTCGAGTTTCCAAGGGAGGAAATTACTACCTGAATGTTTTAAATTGAGATTTGTTTGCGAAACTGGGTTTGATTTTGGAATGTAAAAAGAATAGTTTGATTTGGGTGTATATGATTTCAAAAATGGTTTTTGAATGTTTAAGAAAATGTTTAAACTTTGGAATCTTATTCAAAATGTTTACAAAATATAAATAAGTTTGATAACTTATAAAAAATTTGGAATTTGTTGGAATAAGATTCAACTTGAAAAGGGTTAATTAAAAGTAAGTGTGAAAACAAAATAAGTTGGAAGGTAAACTAATAAATTGAAGTGAATTAAAAGAAGTTAGCAAATGGAATTTAAATAAGTGGAAAACTTATAGAAAGTTTAAAATTTAAATTGAATCGGAATGTAAGTAAATCTAGTTAAGTGTAAGTGAGCTTTGAGGAAAAACGATTATTGAAAATAAGTTTATTAAGATTTTAAACAAATATATAGAGAAACAAATGAATTTACATTTGTAAGAAATGAAATTGAAACTGGATATTGGAGTTAAATTTGAATTGTGTGAAATAGGAATGAGTCAAATTGGATTAAATAAAACAAAGTATTGAAATTAAAATTAGTAAATAAACTAATTAATTTAAATGGGTAAGCAAATCAATTGAGATTTAATATTGAGATGATATTT
The DNA here is from genome assembly GCA_030737815.1 of Allium fistulosum. Lineage (NCBI taxonomy): Eukaryota > Viridiplantae > Streptophyta > Magnoliopsida > Asparagales > Amaryllidaceae > Allium > Allium fistulosum. The sequence goes on along the minus strand of CM060908.1, from coordinate 73,164,432 downwards.
AATTTAGAATTTTGTATAAGTAAAGTAAAGTGAAGTTGAAGAATTAGTCAAAGTGGACTAAAGATAATAAGGGTTTGGAAATAAAAAGTGTTTGAGATTTAAAATAAAGTAGTGAAGTGAAAATTTATACAAGGAAGTTGTATAAAATATTTATATTGAACTTAAGAAATGAAGGGTGAAATTCTTAAGTAAAATTTGGTATTGGGAAAAATATTCTAAGTTAATATGTGAATGAAGGTTTAATAAGGGCATGTGAAATGATAAGTGTGGATAAGTGAATAGAAATCAAAATAAATGTGAATAAAAAGAGAATTGATATAGCTAATAATCAATTGAGATAAATACATAGGATGTATGTATATGATTTTATTCACATAACGGTTTGATCCAGATTCGAGTACAGAATTTCGAGATAGTTATATCGATCCGGGTTAGGATTTTTCACTCGATTTTTGACGGCGAACCCGGGATATGGATTTTTGATTGATTCTGGAAATTCTCTATCATAGTATATGGCTATGCAAGGAGAATGACAGTTTCTGATCAAGAAACCAGATCTGAGTCCGCACTAGGAAGTCGAGTGAACGATACTAGTTCGGAAGTGAAATTGTATGATCGAGTGAGTGATCAGATTGGGTATTGCGTACGGATGATATATGTGCATCATACGGACCTGAATGAAATGATTTTGAAATTTGGATTGGATATTATTGCGACGTAGGATATACACGTGTTTTTAAAAGCAAAAGGAAAATTGATGATTTTGATTTCAAAAGATAAAATTTAAATGGCTCGACAAAAGGTATGTGTTTAAATTTCTATATGAAATTTGATGATTTTCTAATTCCAGCCACTTGGTGTTTTGTTTTCTTTTAAAATCTGGGGGCCCGTAGTGGCATTTTTGTAGTTGTACTGAGCTAGCCGCGCAAAGGAGACGCTGGCGAAATTTTTCAAAATTTTGAGAGTTGGAAAAATTTTGAGAGTTTAAAATTTGAATTTGAATTAAAATTTGAATGGCTGAATAAATAGTATTGTTTGAAAACTATGGTTGAGTTTGAGAAGTTAGTAAGAGTAATAATATGTCTTTAATGAAAACTGTTTGGTTTTGGGAAGTTGTTAAAAACTATTTGGATTTGGAAAATTGTTAACGGGTTCTGGATCATTCTTTCTAACTAGTAATTTCGGGGACGAAATTCGTTTAAGCGGGCAGGAATGTGACGACCTGGAATTTCTGGATATTTGAAATTGAAATATTTAATTGATTTTAAATATTTGAAAGTTAGTTTAACTTGAATTTCAAATATCACTGTTTATTTGGCAATTAAATTATTGAATTTAATAATTGAAAATTGGTTAAAATAGTGGATCTTGGTTTTAAGCTAGTTAAAAATATTTCAAGGGCTTGGGAAATTTATATTTATAATACTGGAGATAATAGAAGTTTTAAATTTGAATTTGAAAGTGTTTTGTTCAGTTTTAAAAATGTATAGTTTAAATTGACATTTCAAAATAGCCTTCCGAGGCACAGTCTCGGAATTTGACGAAACTAGTTCCATTGGATCTGTAATAGTGTATTATTATCGGATTTCAAATTTCGTAGAGTTTGGAGTTGTCGTGTGATCATACGGTAGGTAAACGCTGAAATCTATATCGAAAATTTAATATAATAACTGGGTCCAAAAAGCTATCTTCTCCATACGATCGAACTAGGACTCGAAACCTTTTCCAGTGCGTTCGTAATAGGGGTATAACATTATAAACGCCTGGCGGCACGCCTCGATTAGAGATTGAGAATGTGAGTTGCGGAAACCGAAATGATTTGAATTTAAATCTAAATTTAAATAAAATAATTGCATTTCAAACCTGCAGACACGTACCAGATTTTAAAACACGTGTCTTCATTTAGGATACGCGTATTCTTTAAAAATAATAATAACTCGGTTCTTCCTTTTTTTTCAAAACAAACGAAGAAAAAAATAAGCAGAGAAAATTTAATAATAATGGCAGCTCCTTTTCAAAATCAAAATGTAAAATGGCCGATCGAATTTCAAAGCCGTAGTAAAAATAAAACGCACCACAAAATCTTCCTCTTTAAAATAAAAAAGTAAATTCAATAGCTCAATTAATTTCTGTCAAAATCATCTCAAGTTCGTCGAAGCTCGAGGCGACGTTCGTTCTACGGTCAGTTTGGGATGCCACCATGGTTCGAAGAGGGACTGCGATCGGAGAAGACAGAGTGCATCGTAGTGATGAAGGAAATTTTGTAGCTCGTGATTTGTAGCTCGCGAGACCGATTTGTAACTCGCGATTTGTAACTCGCGAGGCCGGAGATGGTGGCTGTACGATGGAGGGATGGCGGCGACTAGATGGCATCAGCGGTCGATGGGTGAACTCGATGACCAGCTAGGACCTTGCGATGTCAGCTAGGGCAGTGAGGTCTAAATCGTAAAGAAGACAAGCCGGGTTGGGCTGGGTTGCAAATAGAAACAATGGTGAGTTAATCTCACTGATTTGGACTACCATTTAAATTTAAATAGTAAACTTAATTATTGGTTGAATGATTGAATTGACTGGATGTGATATTATATGATAGTATATATATATATATATTTATATATATATATATATTGGAGTGATTGATGCCCACATTATATAGCGGATGAGACCCTATGCATCGCATAATAGTGGATGATATGAATATAACCCCATATACCGCGACATTCCATCTCGAAGTGGAATTGGTATTTTTATATTGTGCTAACATCTGTGGATGCAGGGAAACATGTTGGAGGGATCCAACTGGATTCCTCAAAATATTGGAACTTGTTTTTATATTCTATGATATAATTTATTTGATAATCTGTGATAGATTATATTGGTAATTGATGTTATTGATTGCTATGGTTGGCTGTATATATTTGGGTATTTTAATATATCAAATATATGGATGTGGGATTTTTAAAAGGAAAATAAAATGGGAGTTTTGAAATTGATCTTTCAGATTTAAATAAGGATTTTAAATCTTAATAAAGGGTGAATTTGTGTTAATGGATTTTGGAACTGATTTTGGATAAATCAAGAAATGAATTTTAAAGGGAATTTAACTCAGCAAATCGATTTGAAATCGATTAAGTGTTTTTGGAAACTGTGATTTAAAGGAAATGAGAAATGAGGAATTGTAAACTGGGTTTATAAATAAAGTGAAATATTTATTAGGGGATAAATTTGGAATTATAAATTCACGGTGGGAATTTATAAGGAGATGGGAATTGTGTTTTAAAAAAAATAAAAGTAGTTTTGGCTTAAGTTTTATTTGGAAAATTAGTATAGAATTTCTTAACTATTGTTTCAAATTTAGAAGTATTTAAAGTAGCTTTATTTTAAAATGATAAAGTATATAATTTTGGGTAAAGTGATTTAAATCTATTTAAATCTAATTATTATAAGACTTGGTGTTTTCAGTGGGAATAAAATAATTGGCTGAATTGATTGTTTATTTGATAGTTAAATAACCGACTATCAGATTTGGACCCAATAAGACTTTGGAAATATATAGGAAGAATACGGGAATTATATGGTCTAGTTACCATTCGAGGTGCTATACTGTATGTATAAACTCGTTCGTTCTTCTAGGACGTTATAAGGAAATCCATCCACTAATGGTTAGGAGGTGATCTCTGATCTTATTCTCGTCTGTTTATTTCCTAAAGAACCCGGGTTGAGTTTACCGGGAAATAGCGAATGTTGTAACGACCCACTATTTTGGACCATTCAAATCGACAATAATCCATACATGTCTGACTTGAATAATTCAAAATAACAGATTGTAATAAAAATTTGGAGCAAATAAAATCAAATACAGAATCACAGACACAGAATATCAGAATAACTCGCAGCGGAAATAAAATACCATAGTAGTTCATGAAGCTACTATATACAAACTCTCAAAACATATACAAAATCTCATAGTCAAAATAAATATAATAGAAGTCAGGATAAATAAATCAATAATACCGAGACAATACTGAATAAGAAATAACTGGAATAGAAGTCGATGAACCGATAGATAAATAAGCTCCAACAGATCTCTAGCTCCAGAAGGTGAATCCAAAGCTGTGATTCTTAGGCTGACCCGAGCGTAAAGTAAAACACAAAACACTCGAGTCAGGACATATATACTTATACAATGTAAACCAACTCAAGTGAACTGTAATAGCAATGCATAATAACTTAATAGATGCTTGGGATCGCCCATCCTTTAAGGATCCATAAAACCATCAATTTAATTACATCCCGTGGTTAAAATTCCAAAATGGTAATTTATACTTCGAAATCAAATGTCATTTCAAATCCATTTCAAAATATCAAAATATTTCAAATCAAATTATTCCATTTAAATCATTTAAAAATGAAGTTATTATATTTAATAGTCAATATTCAATTCTCAAAATTTTACCATTTCAAAATTCATTTATTCACTTAAATTTATTAAAACGGTGAAATTTCAACTTTTATAGCATTTTGAAAATGCTACGGAAAGTTATGTTTAAAAACAATTCAATTAGCAAAAGACAGCATTTAGATGCTGTAATAGGTTTAGATTTCAAATAAAACTTTAGTTAAATTCAGCAACTACAGCACTTAGTTCATTTTAGCCATTTAGTTCATTTATATCAATTACAGCATTTACAAAATGCTGTAATATCTTTAACTTTAGAAATGACAACATTTCAGGAATGCTGTCGATTTAAATTCCAAACTTTCACTACAATTTCATAAACAATTAAAATTTATTTAAATCCATTTTAACTTATAAAAATCATATTTTCTTACTTTAAAAACAATCATTTAAATAACCCTTAATTTATGATTTTACAAAGTGAAAGTTTCACAAACAATTATCAAATCTTTAATAATTCACTTATAAAATAAATGTAAAATTTATAATATTTCATTTACTTAACATTTTAATTAAGTTTACCATTTCATACTTAAATTCCATTTTATTTTATTTTCTTAACTTAACTTTTATTTTAAAACACTTTCACATTTTCCAAGTTAAGTTATACTTCAAATTTCGACTTTTAAACATTTATTTATTTAACTATTTTTAATCTATAGAAACATCAATAACACTTTATAAAATCATTTTAAATTAAAATAAAAATCAAATTATCATAATATTTACATTTTTTAACATATTTTATAATTTCAAGAAAATATATATATTAACCACGGGTCTGTATATAAATTTTTCTAACCTAAGTCAAATGATACGGATAATATATCATTTCAATCCGTAATTTACAAAGGAAAAATCCGGGTTTTATCATTTCAAACCAGCAATCCCAAGTTAAATGAAATAAATAAAAATCATTCAGGCCTATCATTTCAGCCCATAACGATTTTTCCCTATTCTAAAGTCCGTTCGGGTATGTATCATTTCAACCCATAGTGATTCTATTCTACAGGGAACTTGCAGTATGATAAACTGATATAAATAAACAGAATAGCTTTATATAATAGTAACAGATGATATTACATGTAATTTACAGGTTTAACATCATACATAAATAATCACAGGCAGTTATAGCATAACATAATAGTACTACACATTCAATTGTTGTCAATTTACATTTGCATAAGTATAAAATGTCAGGTGAGATTTACTCACCTCTATGGCTGGAGATTGCAATACAAATGACACAACGGAATCAAAAGCACGATGACAAGACTAGAATTTGAGTGGAGAGCGAGATCCAAGCTATAGATCTTGTGTTACAACCCAAAACAAAACCAAACAAATTATAAATTTCAATGCAACCTTGAAATGATATAACTTTGGAATAAAAACAAATATGAATGCAATTTGCCTTGCTTTCTACATTTGCTTGCATAGCCTAGGGGATGTTTAGGCTCCGGTTTGGCATGACTTTGGCTCAGGTTTGAACATAGGAATGTATGGCATAAAGGTTAGAACAAGTGGAGAAAGTTACAACATAGGAAGGTGAAGAGGTTTTAGGCAACAAAGAGGAGTTTTGGTTCAACAAAGAGGCTCCGCCATGGGGTGTTTGGGGTTGGCCAGTGGAGTGTGGGTTAGGTCAGAGGCTAGAGGGGTGTGTGGTGGTCTGGTCAGAGGTGGTGGTGGCGGCCAAAGGTGGTGGTGGTGGTGGAAAATGAAGTGGTGATGCAAATAGTGGTCACAACATTGTTTTTAAGGCCTAGGTTACATTTTTGAGGGGTTTGGTCACCATGGTGGGTTCGGCCATGTTCATGACCTGGAGTATAGTTGGTGATGATGACAGGGAAGAGGTGTAGGAGGTGGTGGCCGTGGATATGAGGAGGAGGAAGTGCAAAAGAATCCAAGAAACAAGGCAAAAACCATGAAAAAAATGAGAAGAAGAAGAAGGAAAAAGTAGCCATTACCAAATTTTTTTGCAAGCCATGAATAGAATGAGGAAAAAATGTTTTTTTGCAGGAATGAGCACTGGAATACACATCCAAACAAAGCAATACACAACCAAAAGAAGTAAATGAGGAGTTGTGGCAATTGAAAGGACATAGGAGATGAAAAGACTTCAATTTCTAAAGCATTTTAAACTCTTTCATATTTCCTTTTTCTTTAATTCAAATAAAACAAAATATAAAATCAGAAATTAACTATTAAAGCCGAAACAAAATAATATGAAAAAAAAAATTTAATTTTAAAGAAAATGGAAAAAGAATATAAGAAATTACTTAAAAATTTAAAACAGGGTTCAAAAATTACAAATAAATCATCATTGGCTTTGGAAAATTATCTACTTCATTTTAAAAATATTCTAAAGCAAAACTTTGAAATAAATAATTCATTTATCATTTCTAAAGTGAAATAAATAATTAAATTTAGAGAAAATAGAAAAAGAATAAAGAAATTGTTTAAAAATTCAAAATATGACTTAAAAATTTCAAATAGAATATCACTAGTTTTAGAAAAATTATAACTTTACTTCTAAACCAATAAAAGTCAAGTAAAATAAAACAAATGCTGAAAAAAATGAAGTGTAAATGAAAATAAATTAAAGTCTTAAGAAAATAGAAAAAAACAAAGATTTTCTTTAATTAAATGAAACTGGAAATTAGGAATTATAAACAGAATACAACTGACATTGGAAAATGTCAATTACACTTTGAAAAATATTTTAAAACCAAAATATATACATAAAATGTTATTTTACCCATATAAATATAAATTAGAACATTACATGACCAATAAAATATTATTTATATAATTTAAAATAAACAATTTTGTTAAATACAGCAAATTACACTCAATAGTTAAAAAGGCATAACTTTCACAATATTAATCAGATTTTAACGAAACGAAAAGCATTATTCATTTTATTTACTTTCATAATAAAAGATAAAATTCAAATTTTCAAATTTTAAATTTAAAAGTCAAAGTTTGACCATATTGACCAAAATTCACTTTTCTGGAAAATATTCTATTTAGTCATGTTTGGAATTCTAATTCACATCAAAATCAAAATTTATATTTAAAATAAAAAAATTAATTCATTTTAATAAATAAAATAAAGTTTTCAAATCAGGAAATTCAATTAAAAATAATTAAAATATACAATTAAAATAATCACAAAATACAGGGTTGTTACAAACGTTGTTTCGAAGAGACCGGGATCGGATTTGTAATCCGAAAACCACTTCGATCCGACGAGTACGTTTTCGTGATGAAGACAAGAGCTTGGAGTTGATGATGGAGCAGTAAAGTGCAAGGGCTAATCGCTACTAATCATGAGAGTGATTCCAAATGGATGTAGTAGGAGTAGTGCCTTCGGTTTTGTTCGAACCCGGAACAGACTTGTATGGATGAATGCTTTTAGAACATCGTCAGGAGGACGATGAGCATTCTATGTTAGATGTGTTCTAAAAAAGTAACGCAGAGCCTCGAGCCTCATCAACTGGGAATGGCTAAAACAGGGGAGGTGCACGCAAGGCTAAGTGGCTAGCAACCAATCAGGGTAAGATTTCCCCTGTCTAGATGTTCCTTTATTCGGATTAGTGGGCGGTTGCTGATCCCAACCGCGGCGTGATCTTATTCGGATTATCCAGTAAGGGGTAGCTCCGGTCTTGTGTAGCAGGGGATCAGGGTGGATCCTCGGTATGGTGATCTAGGCCACGTACTTTGATGGGCGGTACCCCAGTAGCCCTGCCATTGTATGGAATCCAATCTCCAATGAGCGCCTGTACGGTTTTGATTGTGACCAACTATTGCTGAAACGTGAGATGCAAGCATTTCAGCTAGATTCTATTTTACTTTCTATAGACACTATTATAATATCAGACGGATTTGATAAAAATGTTTTGGTTATCGTAAGGTAAAAACCCGACATGTTTATTTGTGGTGTGGTCTTACGAGATACCTTTGATTTTTAAAAAGGATTTTGGAACTTAATAATTCAATTGGGTAGATTTTCTCACGCTGGTTTTTCCAGACTGACTCGGGTATTATTTCACTGTAATGCTCGGGTCAGACCGAGTATTATAGAATACAGGAAAGGATGCTGTGGAGCTTAGAAGACGAGCTGAATGGCGAGACGTATCACTCATATTTGATGTATATTCCGCTGTGTATGATTAACTGCATAGTTAGTTTTTGTGAGGACAGGTTATGATAACTGTCCAGTTGTGTGCTCTGAATTTTGTTGTACTCTGATGATGTAATGTTTATAAAAGATATAGTTCTTTTGTTTAAAGATTAGTCATTTATCTATTATATATTGTTCCGCTGCGATTGTGAGATTCTGATATTGTTTTCTATTCTTCTTCTACCTCTTCTTTAACCCTAATGGTTCGTATTTCCGTTCACTTTTAGTTGATATGATGGAGAATAGTGTCGACTCAAGGGGCAAGGGGCTTCGGGTTGTTACAAGAACAAAAATTGTCCATTGCACCATAATCGAGATTATTCTTATTGCCAAAATTATTTTAAAAGTGGTTCACATTTTCATTGCGTTTTTGAAACTCATTTTGGAGTTTGAAGTTGTATTGACATGAGTTATAATTGAAATCATTTGAATTTCGAAGCGAATTCAAATTTTGATTATTTTGAAATCCTTGACTTGAGTTATTGCACAAATATGAATTACAAAAACCATTTGTCCTTTGATCATTTTGTGTAGAGAATTCAAGAAAAGACGAAATAGTTTCAATACTCTTTTTAAGAGTTGAGGGTTTGTCATCATTTTGAAAATTTTGTTGTTAAAAATTCGAATAGTTATACAATAGTTGTTATTAAAATATCCATAAGAATTTGATGTGAAATTATATTGATTATATTGATTTTCACAACTATTGTAAAATTCTTGCAGATAGGGAAATTCAAACATTTTCAAAAATGGTGTTTTTTATAAAGGAAAATTATTTACCTAAAGGAATTTATTTTCAAAGGGAAATTTGATTTTTTTTTTTTGGATTTTTCAAAAAAAAAATTGTTTTTGAAAAGATTATATATATATATATATTATTTATTTATTTTTGTTTTTTAGAAAAAACTAACTCAAATAAAAAAGGTTTTTTTTAGATTTTTTATTTTGATTGAACATTTTCAAAATAAAGGATTTAAAACATAAGTTAAGAAATATTTACAATTTTTTTTAATTTTGGCTTTTGAATTTTATTTTTTAAATATGCATGAACTAATGCAATTAAATGATTGCAAAGGACTTAATTACAATTTTTTGTCCTTAATACCTCTTAGCCCAAAATTGTATAATCATACTTTGTCTTAATTTAACAAGATAGTTCTCAACCAGCTAACGGACAGGATTTATCAGTGCACCATGAATCACCACAGCAATGCAGGAGAAGGATTAAGTACCTTCAGAGAAAAACCCACTATAATATTTACGATTCAACGTAATATTTATAAATGGTTATTGCTCTACCGTAGCCTAGACACAAAGAAATTAAATTGTCGAAATAGGACAACTTGTCAATATACAATTAAGCCCTATGTGAGCTCGTGACACCCTTAAGTCTGATGTCTAACAGATATTATTAGGAGATTTTAAGATGAAATGCAATTTGTGGGGCAAGGATGGGGTGATGAAACCCCCACCTTATGTGGATTGGGGTGTTGCCCTTAGAAAATAAAAACAAGATGAGATGAATGCAAAGCAAAAAAATAAAGGTGAATTAACGATGCAAGTGCGAATGGATTTTTATTTATTGCTTCTTTTTGAATTTTTTTTTAAAAATGCAAGCAACCAACAATGCAATGAGAAATAACAACAAGTGATGAAAGAACGATACCAGAGCGTGTAGAATTATTAGCAAATTATTTTAATGCAGTGTTTTTTTTTAATAAGCAGAGTTGAGCAGTTTATCACAGCAACTTCTTTTTATTTTCTGCAACCTGAAAATTTTAAAAAAGATATAACAACTTATATATATATATATATCAAAGAAGAAACTAAAACAAAATAAACTAAAACAATTGAAAACAACTCTATTTATTATTATATTTTTCTTTTTTTTTAAAAAGTAAATCTAAAACTTAAAACAAAATGTTGACCAAGAATTTTTTTTAATATAAGAATTGAACAAAACCAAAACAAACTAAAGTTTTCTCTCTTTTTTTAAGGGATAAAACAAAACAAAATAAAAGAAAGCAAACCCTTTTTTTAGAGACAAACAAAACAATTTTTTTTAGACAAATGATTTTTTTTTCTTTTCGTTTTTTATTGATAAAGAAGATGGAAAAAAACAAAGGAAAATGGACTTAAACAAAAAAAGATGGAAAAACCACCCCGACCCAACTTTTTCTTCTCTATTTTTTTAATCTGAAAACACTCAATCACATTCACTTAAATATGAATAAAACAAACCCGGCCCACTTAAATAAGAAGTATTAGCTAGTTTCTTTAATCAAATGCACTAATAGTTAAGAAAAATGCCTCTAAATTCCCAATCAAAATTCCAAACGAAATATGCCTCTATCGAATTCAATTCCAAACCTAAATCTACTTACGGTGTATTTGTGGGCAGTTGTTTTTCGATTTTGGGGATTTCGGGTTTGAGTATGGATTTTGGGAATTTCGCGGTTGTGATTGGAAGCGGGTTCATTTGAGGATTACGGAGGAGAGGGTTGGCGATTTGAATTGTAGTGATTCGAGGTTGATTGGCAGCAAGATCATATGAGATGTTGGTGGGTTGGAGTTACAGGCAGGGATGAGGAGGATGATATTTGGTAGTTTGACTGTGCATTGTGCTGTGTTGTAAGAGGAAGGGTGGAGCACTGGGTTGTGCAGGCAACCAGATTGTTGTATGGATGTTGGAATGGGGATGGTGGGTGTGCAGTGTACAGTTGTATGAAATGTATTGTCTGGAGTGGTTGTATTGAGGCCTGATGGTCAGAGAGGTTATCAGGGAGAGTTATATTTTGGTGGGGGGAGTTTGTGGAAGTATGGTATATGACTGTGGTTGGTGATTGATGATGTATAGGTTGATAGCAGCAGTATGAAGAGGGGATGTCGAGTGGTATGCAGAAGTTGCCAGTGGGGAGGTTTGAAGGCATTGATGGATGGCAGGCTGTAAGAAGGTGATGTTGAAGTTATGTTGTAAGTTTGAATGTTGAAGTGATGTATGTTGTATGAATGGCAAGTGTGTATGGTTAGTGTGATATCCCGGAATTTTGGCAATATCAATTTAATAATCTTTATTAATAATTAAATTGATTTGTTGATTTTATTTTATAAATTGACAAGTTTAATTCTTTTAAAAGTTAATAATATTTTAAATTGGCAATACTTATTAATATCTTTTTTAAACAATTTAAAATTGGTAAGATTTATCTTCCAAAGCTTATATAAATGTTTTCTATTTATAATGTATATATATTGATGTATATATTATAAATAGGGAGTCTTTAATTTAATAAAGGATATGTTTTCAAATTATAATATATATGTATATATATTGTGATTGGAGTTATGTTATAAAATTCAAACATAAGATAAATTGATTTGTAAAAATATATATAAAGTTAAAATAAGTTTCTCAAGCATATAAAAATATGATATATTTATTTGATCAAAGCATAAGTTATTATAAATAAATTTTTACATGAATTCATATTTGTATATTTATATAGGATCTAAAAGCTTATTTATAAAAGGTAAATACATTATATATATGTAAATATTTCATAAATACATATGTATAACTTAAATAAATTAATTAAAAACATGAATGTACACTTGTTAGCATATTAGAGTGGTGTGAAGACATTTGTAAGAAAATAAGTAATTTGTAATTTAAATAGCATATGTGTAAGTTAACTAAAAGGGACAAGTGGCTTTATCTATTTTCTTTTCTCCAAGTTGTAAAATTTATGTAAGAGGAAATCTGTTTTCATTTTTCAGTTTAAAAATTTTCGTTTCTTCAAATTCTTTCTCCACTAAGAACAATTCGAATCTAAAGATAAGTAAAACCTGGAATCAAAATTCAAAGAGAAAATAAATCTGAAAATTCAAATGCAAATCTGAGATAAGAAGATGAAAAGCAATTCCAAACAGCAGCTTCAAATCTTCAATTGAATCTGAAGACATGCAATCAGAGGATTTAATCAATCAACAAGCAACTAAATTCAAAGATCAATTTCAGATAATATTCAATAGCAAAAGAAATTCAAGAAGTTTAAAATCTGGAACAAGCCTGGAAACTGTTCTCTGTTCAAAGTTTCTGGTGAGTAAATTTTATTTTTAAAAACAGTTTAATCTGGTTTAACTAAATTGCATGTGATGATATTGGATTATATTGAATTCTTCAGTTAGAATTTATCTGGATTTGCATAGGTATGTAGGTGAGATGTTTGATTTTATATATACTGTTCTCTGTTCAATATTACCTGATGAACAAAACTTTCATTTTAAGACCTGGATCTATTATATAACTTGATCTTGTGATTAATTTCTAAAGTAAGATGGTGATATGAATGAAATATTGTCTGAATATATATATGTATGTATGTGTAAAATTGCTTGCATGTCTGGTATATACTCAGTTCTCTGTTATATGTTAACAGGTTTAAAATAAAAATAGAACAAATTTAAATTCCTGTTTCCATAGTCTCTTTTAGGATCTGATGTATAAATGAAAAATGTTAGCATCAACTAGATTCAAAATTTAAAAATAATCTCAAGCATTTATATTAAACAGTTATTTTTAAATTAAGATATCATAATGTTGATTAACATTTAGTCATAAAATCGAATGATTAAATTTCAAGTTTTGATTATACAATCAGTTTCGAAATGGAAAATGAGGATTTTTGGTATGAATGCCATGATTTTTTAGTATTGGATATAATGAGAAATTCCGAGATGAACGGAAAATATAAAATCGTCAATTCCCGACAATCAACATGGAGGTAAGCTTCGAATTTGAGTCTGAAGATAGATAATGTGATGCTGGTCGATGGTAAAATTGTGCGAAATTTTCTAGATGATCAAATAGTCTTGGGTTCGAAGAGATAGGGTTTAATACCCTGGTATACTCGTTGATGTTTAATTGAGTTTCGCGGCATCATAACGCCACCGGAGGCGATCGCGATCATTGTCGTAAGTTCTGGAGGTTGTGGCGTAGCTACGGTGGAAGTCGTGGGTCTCCTCGAAGCTTTGGGTTGCCGTGGACGTTGATTTTTCTGGTGATGGGTTTTCAAGCAGTTGGGTTTGAGGATGAAAATCGATGTTCGATCGAAGTTTGGGTTTCTGGGTTGCGCGATGGGTTGTCGAGGTCGAACGTGACTTGTTGGAGGCCGGAGTGGAGTTCGCCGTCGACTGGCGTGGGTGTGCACGTTAACGTGCACGTTAACATATCTGGGAGTCTGGAAGTTGGGTTGGGGAAGAAGCTTGTTCTCGGGTTTCATTCGAGTATACTCGAGATTTACGCGAAGCAGGGAAGAAATGGATTCGTCTCGCGTTCGCTTCGAGATTTCTACGAGTTTTCTCGGGTTTGGGATTAGCTAGTTTTTAGAATTTTCCAGGAAGTGTTTTAAAGTTTTTAAAACAAAAGAAATTTATATTGTAGTGTTTTCTGAGTTTTAAAATAAAGTTAAACCAAGATTTTAACTACTAAACAAAATTGTTTTCTAGAATAATTGTTTTAACAAGTTTAAAATAATTTAAATAAATAAGTTTAAAAGAAGAATAGGAAAATAGATTTTCAAATGATCTTTGTATTAAAATTTATTTAATAACTTTGAAAAGTTTCAAAGATTTTATAGGTTAAAATTTAAATGTTGTAATTGTTTAGGTATAAAAAGTTAGGAAATTATTTAATTAAATTTAAATAATTAGTTAAATAATTAACTAAGTAATTAACTAGTCATTATTAAAGATAATTACTTATAATTAATTAAGTATAATTACTTGATGAAGTAATTAAGAAATAATTATTGGATGTAATTTAGTAAAGATAAAATATTTAATAAAGTAATTAGAGGATAATTATTTTATGAAAGTAATTAAATAAGAAGTGATTAAGGCTAATTACCTAGTGTTATTAATTAAATAATTTATTTAATTAAAGGATTAAGGATAATTAATAAGGTAATTAATTATTTCTTAAGGTAATTAATTAAAAGTAATTAATTAAGGAAGATAATTAATTAGAGTTAATTACTGGTTAAGTTTAATCAAAGGTGATTAATAAATTATGGTTTAATTAAAGGTTAATTACTTAATGTAATTAATAAATAATTAAAGGTGTAATTAGGGATCATTAGTTTATAATTAATGATGTGATTAAGAGTTGATTAATTAAGATTAATTAATCAAATGACAACTAATTAATTGTAATTAATTAGGGATTAATGTAATTAATTATAATTAATTAATTAATGAAGTAATTAAAGGTTAATTACTGTATTTGATTAAGGATAATTAGTTTGTGAAATTAATTAAAGATAATTACTTAAATGTAATTAAAATATAATTAATCAAGGTGATTAATTAAGTGGATAATTAGAGAAAGATTAATTAATTTATTTGTAATTAATTAATGATTATATAAGTAAGATTTATAATGAAGTAATTAATTTAATTTATTTTAAATTAATTAAGAGATGAAGTAATTAATTTAATTCACTTTAAATTAATTAAAGATAGAGATAGTTAATTTAATTCATTTTAAATTAATTATGTTGTGATTAAGTAAATCATTGCTTATATAAGAATGGATGACATTGATTGTCCTGAATGGATGTAATCTCAGAAATGAGATAAGTAATGCTGTATGGTATGAATGCTTGGTTGTATTATGATGGTATTATAGATTAACTATTGTGATGTTGATATGGATTACATATTGGTTATGAATCATCTGTTTTAATTGGTAATGTGATTATCAATTGTGAATTATGAATTATCTATCTGTATGAATATAGATAAGTTAAATTGTTTAAACCTTTAAACAACTTGGCCTTAAAAGATACGTTTTGGATTTCGATGAGACCGGGATCGGGTTTCCGTATACCGGAATTCCAGGTTTGGAGACCCGAATACCACATCGATCCAAATTAACGATAGGTCGTGAATCTCAAGTGAAGATGAAGATTCAGAGTGCAAGGGTTATTGTCGTTAACTCTGAGGGTGATTCCAAAACGAGTGTAACGAGATAATGCCTTCGGTTTCGTTCGAACCCGGAACGAACTTATATGGATTGAATGCTTTCAGCACATCGTCAGGCGGACGATGAGCATTCTAAGTGATATGTTCTGATTAAAGGTAATCGTAACCTCAAGCCTCATCAACCGGGAATGGCTAAAACAGGGGAGGTGCAGCAAGGCTTCGTGGTTAGCACCCACTGAGAGCAAAATAGATCCCTGTCTAGAGGTCCCTTTTCTTTTCATTCGGCTTAGTGTGTGGTTGGTCGCGCCAACTACGGGGTTATCTTGTTCGGGATTATCCAGTAAGGGATGGTTCCGGCTTTGTGTTGCAGGGGAGCGGGCGTACTCCTCGGTACGGTGATCTAGGCCACGTACTGTGACGGGCGGTACCCCAGTAGCCCTGCCATTGTATGGAATCCAAACTCCAATAAGTGCCGTACGTATTAGTTGTGCCCAACTATGTTGGAATGTGAGATGTAAGCATTTCAGCTATTTCTGTATTTTACTTGAAAACCCTAGACCCTATTATAATACAATCAGATTTCCTATCAAACGTTTTAGTTAGCGTAAGGTAAAAACTTACCCATGTTTATTTGTGGGAAGTCTTACGTGATACTTTTGTTTTCAAAAGTTTTCAAAGTTAAGCAATCTAACCGTTTACTCACACCAGACCCATGTCTGACCCAAGTGTTTATTTCTGTTTTATAAACTCTTGGGTACTCAAATTTTTACGAGTAGCCAAGGGATTCAGGTTTAGCTTTGACGAATATTCTGGAGGAGCAATGGAGCAGGAGGCTTCGGCGTTCGTAGATATAGTATTCCGCTGTGTTGATATCTGTGATAGTGTCTTGTCTTGTATTTGAGTTGTAATGTCTAGACAGATGTTTATAACTGTCTAGTAAGTGATGTATATGCTGTGTAACTCTGTAAATTGTTGTATACTATGTAATAGTTTATGTTATTAATATAATTTATTCATTCCGCTGTGAGATCGTTGTTGTTGTTTCTTTCTTTCTTCTCTTCTTTTCTATTTTCTACCCCTTTCTTTCTTCATAATGATCCGACTTTCTGTGGAGAAAAAGCCGGGTCGTTACAGTTGGTATCAGAGCATAGGTTGAGCGAATGCCTAAGCTATTGGTTAAGTGAATATCAGAACACTAGGTTGAGTGAATACCTAGGTTCGGAAGGATTGTTCATTAGAGACAGGATCTGTAGCAACCTGTTTGAGTCTGAGTGTGTATATATATATATTCGAGGGCGCGTATTTGTTAGTTATATAAAATGGTTTTATATTATGTTAATTGATCGGTTGAGTGGTATATGGATTCTGGTCAATACGAGTAGCTAACGTTATTGATAGGGATCTCTAAACACTTAGACCAGGCCAACGGACACAATATTGTTTTAAAGAGGTAAATGAAATAATTTTACCCAGAAATAATTTCTATATAAAAAGTATCATTTTAAATATATATATTTCTACCTATTTGTTGGGTTACCTGTTCGGGTTTTCCAATATAAGTTATAAAGGTAGATATGGTGGTAGTGTGAGTAACACGACTACCAATAGTTAGAATTTGAGTGTTGAGGTTGGAAGTATATCTGACGAGACTGTAGACCTAATACTGTCTCGAGTGAACTTTGTTGTGGTGTAAAGATTTCACCGATCTCTGAAGGAAACCAGTTATGGTTTAGAGTTTATCTTTGAAGTTGGATGAATAGAGTAGATCTATTGGATGAGCTGAAGAGAGTGATGGTATTTTGGTAACCTCAGGAAGTAGTAGCTGTGTAATGAGACACGGTGGCTATGGACGTTTCTGAAGATGTTTCTTCTGGAACAAGTTTGAAGAAGTGAGTCTGTTTCAGTGCTGTGGCTGAGTCCAGTGGGGTGTTTCTATTTGCTTTGAGGTCCGAGTTTCTCGAGGAGTTTCGGATAAGAAGTCTTTGGTTTGTGGCAGCAGTGCGACTCGGAGTGTTCTATGTTGGCAGAAAGTTTCTGGCTGAGCAGTTTTTCTGAAGGTGAAGTTCAGAAGCAGTAGAGTGAATCCATTTCTTCGATGGATTGGTTAGTCAAATATAAGCTGTTCTAATTAGTGAAGAGAGAACAGTTATCTTTGGAAATTAGGCCGAGCTGATCGCAAAAGTGACTTGCGATTGTTTAAGTATTCTCTTGGGATTATTGGAGATTGAGATTCCGTATCGACTTGATTCGTGGAGTTACCAGAAGTTCAGCTTAGTAGAAGGATGTCTCCTAGAGAATAATTTGGTGAAGCAGCTCAGGATTCTTTGGAGAGGGATTGACCACACCTAATTTTCTGGTGAGGATTCTGTTAAGGTGTTTTGACCAAGTAGAATGGTTCACTAAGATTTTATAGATATGGTGAACTGTGGATGATCAAGTTTGTGCTCGAGTTTCTCCGATGGCATTCTCATCTGTTCAAGATCAGAATTGTGCAGCGAAAGCAAGATAGCAGCTATTCTAGAGTGGAAGCAACCGAGAGTTGTAATTTTCTTCGAGTAGAGGATTTCTATAGGAAATTCAAGTGTATCTCTAAGTGTGAAGAAATTTTCGGGATTTGGAGGTAAAGTTGTCAAGTGCAACTGTTTTGACTATTTCAGATAGGAGAGGTAGTGCGAAGTTCTCTAATGTTTGTAGAGTAGAGTTGTGTTTTGGATTTCGGCATATTTTTGAGAAACCATTTTGTTGAGTAGGATCCGGAAATTGGTTTGATGTTGGTCTAATCTGTTTCAAGAAGCATCAGCAAGGGTTAAGCTGATCAGGAAGAATGAAGTGACTCAGGATCGTCAAAGGAGTTATGCAGTTAAGAATTGATGGAATTTGGAAATTGATGTTGAAATTGGATATTGTTTAAGTTTTTCTCCGATCAAAGGAGATATAAGATTTGGTAAGACTGGAGAGTAAGCTCCGGAAGTATTATGAGATTTTTCTGTGTTCTTTGGAGATTAGATTTTGATCCCCATGATTGAGTTGCCAGTTCGGATAACTGGAATTCATTTTATTTCACATATCTCTGAGGAATATGTGTATGATTCATCGAGTGATGGAATCAGCAGTTCAGAAGGATAGTTGGGATGGTTTTGAGTTAGTCTGATATCTTGTTCAGATTTGTGATCTAGAAAGGAAGGACTTCTAGATTATTGTAGATAGTTAGTTTAGATCCTGTAGAACGAGTCTCCCGGTATATATATATACTTGGGGAAACTCGAGTAAATTCTATCCAGATTTTGACTGGATAGTTAAATTTGTTTGATTAAATTGTTTGCTATGGTTGTTAGAATATGATTGATATGTATGATTGCTGTTTAAAATTAAAAATTTTCTGGGTTATTAAATTATCTTTGCTTTTAAATTTCGGGGACGAAATTATTTTAAGGGGGAAGGAATGTGATATCCCGGAATTTTGGCAATATCAATTTAATAATCTTTATTAATAATTAAATTGATTTGTTGATTTTATTTTATAAATTGACAAGTTTAATTCTTTTAAAAGTTAATAATATTTTAAATTGGCAATACTTATTAATATCTTTTTTAAACAATTTAAAATTGGTAAGATTTATCTTCCAAAGCTTATATAAATGTTTTCTATTTATAATGTATATATATTGATGTATATATTATAAATAGGGAGTCTTTAATTTAATAAAGGATATGTTTTCAAATTATAATATATATGTATATATATTGTGATTGGAGTTATGTTATAAAATTCAAACATAAGATAAATTGATTTGTAAAAATATATATAAAGTTAAAATAAGTTTCTCAAGCATATAAAAATATGTTATATTTATTTGATCAAAGCATAAGTTATTATAAATAAATTTTTACATGAATTCATATTTCTATATTTATATAGGATCTAAAAGCTTATTTATAAAAGGTAAATACATTATATATATGTAAATATTTCATAAATACATATGTATAACTTAAATAAATTAATTAAAAACATGAATGTACACTTGTTAGCATATTAGAGTGGTGTGAAGACATTTGTAAGAAAATAAGTAATTTGTAATTTAAATAGCATATGTGTAAGTTAACTAAAAGGGACAAGTGGCTTTATCTATTTTCTTTTCTCCAAGTTGTAAAATTTATGTAAGAGGAAATCTGTTTTCATTTTTTAGTTTAAAAATTTTCGTTTCTTCAAATTCTTTCTCCACTAAGAACAATTCGAATCTAAAGATAAGTAAAACCTAGAATCAAAATTCAAAGAGAAAATAAATCTGAAAATTCAAATGCAAATCTGAGATAAGAAGATGAAAAGCAATTCCAAACAGCAGCTTCAAATCTTCAATTGAATCTGAAGACATGCAATCAGAGGATTTAATCAATCAACAAGCAACTAAATTCAAAGATCAATTTCAGATAATATTCAATAGCAAAAGAAATTCAAGAAGTTTAAAATCTGGAACAAGCCTGGAAACTGTTCTCTGTTCAAAGTTTCTGGTGAGTAAATTTTATTTTTAAAAACAGTTTAATCTGGTTTAACTAAATTGCATGTGATGATATTGGATTATATTGAATTCTTCAGTTAGAATTTATCTGGATTTGCATAGGTATGTAGGTGAGATGTTTGATTTTATATATACTGTTCTCTGTTCAATATTACCTGATGAACAAAACTTTCATTTTAAGACCTGGATCTATTATATAACTTGATCTTGTGATTAATTTCTAAAGTAAGATGGTGATATGAATGAAATATTGTCTGAATATATATATGTATGTATGTGTAAAATTGCTTGCTTGTCTGGTATATACTCAGTTCTCTGTTATATGTTAACAGGTTTAAAATAAAAATAGAACAAATTTAAATTCCTCTTTCCATAGTCTCTTTTAGGATCTGATGTATAAATGAAAAATGTTAGCATCAACTAGATTCAAAATTTAAAAATAATCTCAAGCATTTATATTAAACAGTTATTTTTAAATTAAGATATCATAATGTTGATTAACATTTAGTCATAAAATCGAATGATTAAATTTCAAGTTTTGATTATATAATCAGTTTCGAAATGGAAAATGAGGATTTTTGGTATGAATGCCATGATTTTTTAGTATTGGATATAATGAGAAATTCCGAGATGAACGGAAAATATAAAATCGTCAATTCCCGACAATCAACATGGAGGTAAGCTTCGAATTTGAGTCTGAAGATAGATAATGTGATGCTGGTCGATGGTAAAATTGTGCGAAATTTTCTAGATGATCAAATAGTCTTGGGTTCGAAGAGATAGGGTTTAATACCCTGGTATACTCATTGATGTTTAATTGAGTTTCGCGGCATCATAACGCCACCGGAGGCGATCGCGATCATTGTCGTAAGTTCTGGAGGTTGTGGCGTAGCTACGGTGGAAGTTGTGGGTCTCCTCGAAGCTTTGGGTTGCCGTGGACGTTGATTTTTCTGGTGATGGGTTTTCAAGCAGTTGGGTTTGAGGATGAAAATCGATGTTCGATCGAAGTTTGGGTTTCTGGGTTGCGCGATGGGTTGTCGAGGTCGAACGTGACTTGTTGGAGGCCGGAGTGGAGTTCGCCGTCGACTGGCGTGGGTGTGCACGTTAACGTGCACGTTAACATATCTGGGAGTCTGGAAGTTGGGTTGGGGAAGAAGCTTGTTCTCGGGTTTCATTCGAGTATACTCGAGATTTACGCGAAGCAGGGAAGAAATGGATTCGTCTCGCGTTCGCTTCGAGATTTCTACGAGTTTTCTCGGGTTTGGGATTAGCTAGTTTTTAGAATTTTCCAGGAAGTGTTTTAAAGTTTTTAAAACAAAAGAAATTTATATTGTAGTGTTTTCTGAGTTTTAAAATAAAGTTAAACCAAGATTTTAACTACTAAACAAAATTGTTTTCTAGAATAATTGTTTTAACAAGTTTAAAATAATTTAAATAAATAAGTTTAAAAGAAGAATAGGAAAATAGATTTTCAAATGATCTTTGTATTAAAATTTATTTAATAACTTTGAAAAGTTTCAAAGATTTTATAGGTTAAAATTTAAATGTTGTAATTGTTTAGGTATAAAAAGTTAGGAAATTATTTAATTAAATTTAAATAATTAGTTAAATAATTAACTAAGTAATTAACTAGTCATTATTAAAGATAATTACTTATAATTAATTAAGTATAATTACTTGATGAAGTAATTAAGAAATAATTATTGGATGTAATTTAGTAAAGATAAAATATTTAATAAAGTAATTAGAGGATAATTATTTTATGAAAGTAATTAAATAAGAAGTGATTAAGGCTAATTACCTAGTGTTATTAATTAAATAATTTATTTAATTAAAGGATTAAGGATAATTAATAAGGTAATTAATTATTTCTTAAGGTAATTAATTAAAAGTAATTAATTAAGGAAGATAATTAATTAGAGTTAATTACTGGTTAAGTTTAATCAAAGGTGATTAATAAATTATGGTTTAATTAAAGGTTAATTACTTAATGTAATTAATAAATAATTAAAGGTGTAATTAGGGATCATTAGTTTATAATTAATGATGTGATTAAGAGTTGATTAATTAAGATTAATTAATCAAATGACAACTAATTAATTGTAATTAATTAGGGATTAATGTAATTAATTATAATTAATTAATTAATGAAGTAATTAAAGGTTAATTACTGTATTTGATTAAGGATAATTAGTTTGTGAAATTAATTAAAGATAATTACTTAAATGTAATTAAAATATAATTAATCAAGGTGATTAATTAAGTGGATAATTAGAGAAAGATTAATTAATTTATTTGTAATTAATTAATGATTATATAAGTAAGATTTATAATGAAGTAATTAATTTAATTTATTTTAAATTAATTAAGAGATGAAGTAATTAATTTAATTCACTTTAAATTAATTAAAGATAGAGATAGTTAATTTAATTCATTTTAAATTAATTATGTTGTGATTAAGTAAATCATTGCTTATATAAGAATGGATGACATTGATTGTCCTGAATGGATGTAATCTCAGAAATGAGATAAGTAATGTTGTATGGTATGAATGCTTGGTTGTATTATGATGGTATTATAGATTAACTATTGTGATGTTGATATGGATTACATATTGGTTATGAATCATCTGTTTTAATTGGTAATGTGATTATCAATTGTGAATTATGAATTATCTATCTGTATGAATATAGATAAGTTAAATTGTTTAAACCTTTAAACAACTTGGCCTTAAAAGATACGTTTTGGATTTCGATGAGACCGGGATCGGGTTTCCGTATACCGGAATTCCAGGTTTGGAGACCCGAATACCACATCGATCCAAATTAACGATAGGTCGTGAATCTCAAGTGAAGATGAAGATTCAGAGTGCAAGAGTTATTGTCGTTAACTCTGAGGGTGATTCCAAAACGAGTGTAACGAGATAATGCCTTCGGTTTCGTTCGAACCCGGAACGAACTTATATGGATTGAATGCTTTCAGCACATCGGCAGGCGGACGATGAGCATTCTAAGTGATATGTTCTGATTAAAGGTAATCGTAACCTCAAGCCTCATCAACCGGGAATGGCTAAAACAGGGGAGGTGCAGCAAGGCTTCGTGGGTAGCACCCACTGAGAGCAAGATAGATCCCTGTCTAGAGGTCCCTTTTCTTTTCATTCGGCTTAGTGTGTGGTTGGTCGCGCCAACTACGGGGTTATCTTGTTCGGGATTATCCAGTAAGGGATGGTTCCGGCTTTGTGTTGCAGGGGAGCGGGCGTACTCCTCGGTACGGTGATCTAGGCCACGTACTGTGACGGGCGGTACCCCAGTAGCCCTGCCATTGTATGGAATCCAACCTCCAATAAGTTCCGTACGTATTAGTTGTGCCCAACTATGTTGGAATGTGAGATGTAAGCATTTCAGCTATTTCTGTATTTTACTTGAAAACCCTAGACCCTATTATAATACAATCAGATTTCCTATCAAACGTTTTAGTTAGCGTAAGGTAAAAACTTACCCATGTTTATTTGTGGGAAGTCTTACGTGATACTTTTGTTCTCAAAAGTTTTCAAAGTTAAGCAATCTAACCGTTTACTCACACCAGACCCATGTCTGACCCAAGTGTTTATTTCTGTTTTATAAACTCTTGGGTACTCAAATTTTTACGAGTAGCCAAGGGATTCAGGTTTAGCTTTGACGAATATTCTGGAGGAGCAATGGAGCAGGAGGCTTCGGCGTTCGTAGATATAGTATTCCGCTGTGTTGATATCTGTGATAGTGTCTTGTCTTGTATTTGAGTTGTAATGTCTAGACAGATGTTTATAACTGTCTAGTAAGTGATGTATATGCTGTGTAACTCTGTAAATTGTTGTATACTATGTAATAGTTTATGTTATTAATATAATTTATTCGTTCCGCTATGAGATCGTTGTTGTTGTTTCTTTCTTTCTTCTCTTCTTTTCTATTTTCTACCCCTTTCTTTCTTCATAATGATCCGACTTTCTATGGAGAAAAAGCCGGGTCGTTACAGTTAGGGTGGTTTGACGGGGATAGTAGTGGTGTAGCAGTTTGGTTGTTGTATAAGGGTATGTAGTGGAGTGATGTATGTTTAGAGATGAAGTAGTGATGTCAGAGGGAGCTACTGGTTGTATGAAGGTGAATGGAGGAGTAGTGGTAGTCAGGAAGGTTTGTTGGAGATGGCAGTGTTTGATGGAGTTCGGGATGTTGATGGTTATTATGCGGTGTGGTGGACGAAGTGAGTAGTTCAGGTTGGTAATAGGGATTGTTGTAATGTGCTAGAGTGTTGACAATGTTGAAGTGGAAGGTTGTTTGTATTTGACGTGTGTACATGCAATGGGTTTTTTTGAAGAAGGATGGATTTTCAAGTGTAACAGTTTTGTGCAAGTTTTTTGTTGTGGGTAGAGGAGTTGTTAAGGAGCAATTTGATGGGGGAAAGTGTGGTAGGGGAAAGCAAAGGAAGCACCAAAGTTTATGGTTTTGAAGCAAAGTGGAAGGTAGACAGGGAGCGGTGTGGTGGAAGAGGGTCAGTGAGAAGTTGCATAGAGCAACAAATGCTTTGTTTTAATGGTGAATGTGTATGTGTTAGTATGGTTGATGTGTAACGACCCACTATTTTGGACCATTCAAATCGACAATAATCCACACATGTCAGACTTGAATAATGCTAAATAACAGATTGTAATAAAATTTGGAGCAAATAAAACCATTCACAGAATCACAGAAACAGAATATCAGAATAACTCACAGCGGAAAAATAAAATAAATAGCGGTTCATGAAGCCACTACAATACAAAGTCTCAAAAGCAGATACAAAATACATAGTCTGAAAACAAATACAGTTTTGAACAAGTACAGTAGAAATCCCAAATACATAAGTCTCTAATACAAAAGCTAAAATAGAACAACTGAACGGAAATAAATAGAAACTAAATATGCAGAATCTCCAGCGATTCCTAGCTCCAGAAAGTGAAGTCCAAAGCTGTGAATACTCAGGCTGACCCGAGCGTAAATAAAACACAAACACTCGATTCAGGACATACATACTTATACAATGTAAACCAACTCAAGTGAACTGTAATAAAGGTACAAGTAACTTAAAGAATGCTTGGGATCGCCCATTCTTTAAGGATTCATTAAACTATCTACTATGTAGTAATATTCGGTATTATAATAATGTCTAATCATAAAATAAGCATACTTTTAAATAGCGTTAAGGGGTTACCCATATAGCCCTTAACACATAATAGTTCCAATAGTCTATACAGTACCTGCATACCTCGAAAGGCTATGAGAAGATACTCCATAGGTACGACATAAATAGAAACTCGTAGTAAAGCTCGATAGGGTAGGTGACACGGCACAACTAGGCAATGCCAGGGTAGATATACCAATTACGCATCCGTACTGGTGGTAACGCATAGCAGCCACTACTGCCCACCTCGAACAACACTTCAAAATCAAGGGGTGCACCTAATCAATCACAAAAGTAATAGAATGGTATCGAAGAAGTGTGTCCGATCAGAGGTGCTACCTCATTGGCCCGTCGATCGCTCCTGTTTTAGCCACCTTATGCCAACTCACGGGAGTTGGGTCCACGCATATACCTTTAGGATCGTCGCCACCATCCTACTTCATTCTAGAAACTCCACCGCGTACATAGTAGTTAAAGTGGTTTTCGGTATCGACAGAGAGTATGTCCATATCCGATCCCGGTCTCTTTAACAGCCAATCGTTATTATAACCCGTGGTTATAAATTTCAAAATAGTTGATATTTCAAATCAAAATACTTCATTTAAACCATTTAAAATTAAAGTCATTATTCCTTTAAATCAAATATTCAATTCCCAAAAATTTAGCCTTTTCTGAGTTCATTTATTCACTTAAATACATTAAAACATTAAAATTTCATCTTTCACAGCATTTAGAAGATGCTGTGGTAAGTTACCTTTGAAAACAATTCAATTCAGCAAAGACAACGTTTAAAAACTACTGTAATAGTTCAGTTTTAGTGGAAAAATAGTTCAATTCAGAAAAGACAGCATTTACAAAACTGCTGTAATAGTTCAGGGTTCAAATTAAAAGATTAAATTCTATTCGGCAAAGACAACGTTTAAAAACTGCTGCAGTAGTTCAATTATATTCAACAATCACATTTCAGCCAACTGCAGCACTTAACAAGTGCTACAATATCTCTTAGTTAGTTTCCGTTTCAAGTTTAGTTTCTGCAACTACAGCACTTACAGAGTGCTGTCATAGCCTTAGTTAATTTTAGCCTTCTAGTTCACTTCTGCAACTACAGCACTTACCAAGTGCTGGATTCTATTTAGTTCAGATTTTAGTTCATTTCCAGAAACGATAGCATTTCTGAAGTGCTACTAAATGAATTTCCAGGTTTTAAATAGAATTTCAGCCACAAATAAACTTCAATTTAAATCATTTTAACTTATACAAATCACATTTTCCCACATCAAAAATAGTCATTTAAATACCTTTACTTATGGTTTTTTATAAAGAATAATTTTACCATAAAAATCAATTTTTCCAAAGTTTCACTTATTAAATTCAAGTGTACCATTTTTCCATTTTTTTCATTTTTAACAATTTACTTTAATACTTAAATTTAAATTTCCAATTTCATAAATAAACATAATTTCCATTTTTATTTAATTAACTTAAACTTCCATAAAAAATATCAAATCAAAATTTCCAATTTAAGTTATGCTTTTAAATCACAAATTTTCCATTCATTTATTTAACATTTTTAATACATAAAAAAATCATTATTACTTTATTTAATCATTTTAAATTCAATTAAAATCAAATTATCCTATTTTTACATTTTAAAAATACTTAAAAATTTCCAGAAAACTTTATAAAATAACCACGGGTCTGTATAATATTTTCTAGCCTAAGTCAAGTGATACGGATAATATATCATTTCAATCCATAATTTACAAAGAAAAATCCGAGTTTTATCATTTCAAACCCGCAATCCCAAGTAAATAAAATTAAATAAAAATCGCTCAGGCTTATCATTTCAGCCCATAACGATTTTTCCCTATTCTAAAGTCCGTTAGGGTATGTATCATTTCAACCCATAGTGATTCTATTCTACAGGGAAATTGAAGTGTGATAAACAGAATAGAATAAAAAATAAAATAAAATAAAATATAACAGATGATGTGACAAGTTTATAACAGGGTTTAACATCATATAATTTACATCACAAGCAGGTATAACATGATATAGTAGTTTACACATTCACTTGTTGTCACTTCACAAATTATATAAGTATAGATGTCATGTGTGAATACTCACCTTTTTACGCTGGAGTTTGCAAATAAAACACACAAATGAAAATCTAGAAAGCACGATAGCATGATTGGATTTGAATGGAGAGAGAGCCAAGATGTTAATCTTGTATTCACAAAATAAACAAAGCCAGATATAAATACAAATACAATACAAAAGATTATATTGAAACAAAGAAAATAGAAGCAACAAATGACATCACCAAGCTTTTAAATTGAATTTGCTTGACCGTACTCAACATTTGCTCGACCATAAGGCTTTAGGCTCGGCCACAACATGATTTCAGGTGGTAAGGGTCTGGTTTGGGTTCACAAATGCACGGCTAAGCAAGAGGATATGAAGAGGTAGGAGTTTCAACACAAGGAAGGTCAAAAGGCAAGGCTAACAAAGTGGTTTGGTTCACCATGGTCTCGGCCTATGGTCCTATGGGCTCGGCCCAAAGGAAAGTCAGGTCAGGTCAGAGGGTATGGATGGTGGCCAGAGGAGGTGCACGTGCTGATGGTGGTGGCAATGGTGGTGGCCGTGGTCAAGGATGAAGGGGATGGTGAATACTAGCTCGGCTATGGAGTGTTTTGGATTGTTTGACATTGTTTTTGTGATGATGGTTCAAGGGAGGGTCACGGCCATCAACTGGTCAGAGGAGGAGTAGGGGTTGTTGCCGTGGATCATGGGGAAGAGGAGGAGGTATTGGTCGATGGAGATGATGGAGTTATGGCCGAGCAACTTGTGGAGGAAGTCAAGGCAAAATCAAGCAAAATAATGGAAAAAAAATGAAGAAAAAGTAGAAAAAGAAGGAGAAGCCATTACCAAAGTTTTTCAGAAATGTTTTGGCCGAACTTTTGTGATGGAATGAGAAGTCTTTCACTTGAAAAATGAATAAAAACTCATGGCTAATAAATAGAAAAGGAACGGCCAAAGAAATGAAAAGTCAAGTGTTTTAAAGCTTTAGTCTCTTCAAATTTCCACTTCCTTTTTAATTCAATATAAACAAATAAAATTTTATTAAATAAAAATAAAAGACAATAAAATAAAGTGAAAATGAAAATAAATAATTATTCATAGGAAAAATAAAAAGAAAATAAAAGTAAATAAAGAAAATAGCTTTTTATATTGAAACTACATTAAAAATTTCAAACTAAAATACAATTAACTTGGAAAATTATAACTACTCTTTTGAAAATTATAACTATACTTCTAAAATGTTTTAAAAATAAAATATTGACATAAAATTTAATTTAAAATAATTGCAAAAATATTGGGTTGTTACACTCTCCCCTACTCAAATCTTTTCGTCCTCGAAAAGAACAAAACAAGAAAAATAAAGAAAAGCAAGATAGAAAAGACAATAGTACCTGAAACAAACAATTTCGGATTTGAAGCACGTATGCTCTCCTCCGTCTCCCAGGTACAATCTTGATCATTAGTACTCCACTGTACTTTGACCAGATTAACAGATTTCCTTCTTAGCTGCTTCATATCTCTGTCGACAATACAAAGTGGCTTCCTCTCGACAGTCAGATTAGGCTCAATATCTAAACTATCAAGAGCAGAAGGCTGAACAATAAGAGATGGATAATGCAGATAGCGACGAAGATGAGAAACGTGGAATACATTATGCACTTCACAGAACTTCTCGGGCAAATCCAAACGATAAGCCAAAGAACCAACTCTTTCCACAATGCGGAAAGGACCAACAAACCTAGGAGAAAGCTTCCCTCTACGACCAAATCGAATAACATTCCTTAAGGGAGAGACCTTAGGAAAACCAAATCACCAACAACAAACTCTAAACTCTGCCTACGCCTATCAGCATACTTCTTATGCCTATCCTGAGCAATCCTCATCTTCTAGAATCTGATTCACCCTCTCGTTTGACCGTCGGTCTGTAGATGGTAAGCAGTGCTCAGATTCAGACGAGTACCCAAAGAATCCTGAAAAGCTTTCCAAATCCGACTAGTAAAGATAGGGTTACGATCACAAATAATACTGAGAGGAACACCATGGAGACGAACAATCTCCCTCATGTATATCTCAGACAAACTAGAAGCAGAACGGGTAGACTTGACCGGAATGAAATGAGCTGATTTGGTCAATCTATCCACAATAACCTAGATACTCTCATTACCCTTCCTAGTCCTCGGTAATCCATCAATGAAATCCATAGAAACTTATTCCCACTTCCAATTGGGAATCTCAAGAGGCTGCAACAATCCAGGGGTCTTCTGATGATCTGCCTTGACTTGCTGACAAGTCGCACACCTACTAACAAAAATGGAGATATCTCGCCTCATACCCTTCCACCAATACAACTTCTTCATATCCTGATACATCTTGGTCACTCCGGGATGAATAGAAAGTCTAGACTGATGATTTTCCCGAAGTAACTCCTACCTCAATCCATCAACATTCGAGACACAAATCCTATTATTAATCTTCAAAATACCTTTATCATCTATCTGAGCTCCACTGCCATCAAGAAAACTACTACCAACTCTGCTACGAACATTCTCCTTCATCAATCTAAGCATATCATCCTCATCCTGCTTAGCCATGATACGATCCAAAACAGGAGAAGAAACAACAAGCTGACACAACATAGCCTTCTTCCGACTCAAAGCATCTGCCACAACATTAGCATTCCCTGGAGTATAGTTGATGTCGAGGTCATAAGAAGCAAGAAACTCTAACCACCTAACTTGTCTCTGGTTCAAATCCTTCTGAGTGAAAATATACTTCAAAGACTGATGATCTTTGAAAAGCTCAAACTTAGTACCCAAAAGATGATGTCTCCAAAGCTTCAAAGCAAAAACAACAGAAAGCAACTCTAAATCATGGGCATCATAATTGGCTTCATGGGTCTTCAACTAACGACTAACATAAGCAATGACCTTACCATCCTACATCAGAACAGCTCCCAAACCTTCATGACAAGCATCAGTGTATACCGTTAATCCCTCATTTCCATTTGGAACGGTAAGAACTGGTGCGGAAGTAAGCTTGTGCTTTAACTCACTGAATACAGCTTTACACTCATCACTCCAAATAAACTTAGCATTCTTCCGAGTCAAAGTGGTGAGAGGTGCAGCAATCCAAGCAAATTTCTCAATGAATCTCCAGTAATAACCGGCAAGGCCCAGAAAACTACGGATGTCAGTAGGAGTCTTAGGAGTTTCCTAATCCTGCACATAATAGGGATAAATAAGGACAACAGGAAAGATAGAATAAATTGAATGAAACAAGGAAGAGAAGGAAAGAAGGACTTACATTGATCGCAGCGATCTTGACTGGATCAATAGAAACTCCATTACCAGAAACAATATGCCCAAGGAATCGGACTTCATCCTTCCAGAAATGGCATTTAGAAAATTTGGCCTTCAACTAATGATTTCTAAGAGTTTCAAGAACAGATTTCAAATGTGACTCATGCTCTTTCTTGGACTTAGAGAAAATGAGAATATCATCAACAAAGACTAGAACAAATTTATTAAGCGTATCATGAAAAACATGATTCATTAAATCAACAAAGAAAGCAGGAGCATTAGTCAAACCGAAAGGCATGACTAACCATTCAAAGAATCCATTCTCAGTACGGAAAGCAGTCTTGGGAATACTTTCCTCAGCAACTCTGAGTTGGTGGAAACCTGAGGCCAGATCAAGTTGGGAGAAAACAGTAGCACCATAAAGCTGATCAAACATATCATTGATGCGATGCATTGGATATCTGTTTTTCATGGTGAGCTTGTTCATCTCCCTATAATCAACACACATCCGGAGAGAACCATCGGACTTAGTGACGAAAACCACCGCTGCTCCCCATTCTGAATAGCTAGGTCTGATCAGACCCTTGGAGGATAAGTCCTCAATTTGCTTTCTTAACTCAACCTTCTCACGGGGTGCCATTCTTCTAGGAGGAAGAACTACAGGTCGAGCTCCAGGAATAAGATCAATACAAAAATCAATTTCCCGCTTAGGAGGTATAGCAGTGACTTCACCAAATACATCGGGATAAAGTTTGACCACACGAGTCGACTGAAGATCAACCGGAGAAGAGTCCAGAGAATAGATAAAATTTCCAGCAAAATCCTAAGGCATGCGGCACTGAATAATCAAGGGATCACCCTTATCCCCCACAGGAGATACAATAAGGGATTTGCAAGAGATACGAGCATCATGCCTATTAAGCCAATCATCTCCAAGCAATAAATCAAAAGCATCGAAACCAAGAACATAGAAATCTCCAGAAAACCGATAACTAGAATGAAAGAGTTTCACATGCTTACAAATCTTATTAAGATTTGCAGGAACACCAATAGGATTTGAAACACATAAAGGAGCATAAGCATACTCAGGAGAAAGGAGATGCTCAAACTTATCACACAAATCAACAGAAATAATACTATGCGAAGCTCCAGTATCAAATAAAACACGAATAGGATGACTAAATAAAGAAAAGGTGCCCTGAAGAGTACCTTGGTCATCACTAGGAGCAGGAGCAGGTGTAGCAGGAGAAGAAGCAGAGGTAACAGCAAAAATACCAGATGGCTTACGGACAATCATTCTTAAAATGACCAGGCTGAAGACAGACATGACAGAGATTGTTCCTGGTACCCTGAGGTGGAGGAATAGCAGCACCAACTGAAGTAGGGCAACTATTAGCATAGTGTCCCTTCTGATCACACTTGAATCAGGTAATGGAAGATAAGTCGATAGGGTGCCTCTGAGAAGGAGAAGATGATGAAGATCCCAAACCCGGGTGCTTGAGCCAATTCTTCTTCTGCTGGTCGAAATTGGGCTTTCTCTTCTTAGAATTAGCAGAGGAAGACTGAGATGCAGGAGCACTAGCAACGGCAGGACCCTTGGAAGTAGGGTTCTCATAACGAATAGCAATATCCATAAGCTCGGTGAAAGTCCCATGAACATGAGAAATGAGACGATCGTAGAACTCTGGGCGAGCTCCAGCTATGAACTTCTCATTTTTCTTAAGCTGGGTGTCAATAAGACTAGGACCAAACTTGGAAAGTTCGTTGAACTTCCGCTCATACTCAGAAAAGGACATGGTACCCTGCTTGAGATCCATGAATTCACGATAAAGCTGAGATTTCCCGGCTTCGGGCATCCATTTTTCCACAAAAGCCTCCCTGGAAAGAAGATACAAAAACAAAACTTAAGATAGATTCAAAGAAAGGAAATGGGAACAAAATTCAAGATAACACAAAGGATACCTAAACTGCTCCCAGGAAATATCACCCTCATTAGTATGAGCTGTAACAGTCTCCCACCAATCCAAGGCTGACTCTTGCAGCTGCCAAGCTACTAACTGACGCTTCTGGGCATCAGTAATCTCGAGACTGGTAAAGATCCTCTCTAAACTCCGTAACCATTGCTGGGCTTCGATAATGCTCTCTGAACCAGTAAACTTAGTACCACCAAGTTGAGAGAATTCCTTACAGAGAATAGTAAACCTAACAGGTGCAGCAGGTTGAGGAGCTGGGGCAGTACCACGACCCCTACCTCTAGCATTTCCACGATTCATCCTGAAAAATATCAAGAATGAATTTAGGACATAGGTAAAGAGAAGACAAAGATAAGATAAGATAAGACAAGATAAATTCACTAGGATGAATGTTCTAATAAAAGAAATTTCTAACAAGGTAGATACGGAAAGAAGGAAGTTTAGAAAATTTGCTTTTTAAAACAAGAAAATTTTATATCAAAATAATCTTTGAAAAATCCTTTGAAAATTCATTTTAAAATCATTTTATACTTTGAAGATACGTTCTCTCACAAAGAAATGATTCTGAGGTTGATTTACTCATTCTAGGGTATTTCTACCCTATCTCTAATGAGTTTTTGCTCCATAGGCTAAGGTTTGCCTAAAAACCAAAGCTTTGATACCAAATGTAACGACCCACTATTTTGGACCATTCAAATCGACAATAATCCATACATGTCAGACTTGAATAATGCAAAATAACATATTGTAATAAAATTTGGAGCAAATAAAACCATTCACAGAATCACAGACACAGAATATCAGAATAACTCGCAGCGGAAAAATAAAATAAATAGTGGTTCATGAAGCCACTACAATATAAAGTCACAAAAGCAGATACAAAATACATAGTCTGAAAACAAATACTGTTCTGAACAAGTACAGTAGAAATCCCAAATACATAAGTCTCTAATACAAAAGTTGAAATAGAACAACTGAACGGAAATAAATAGCAACTAGATATGCAGAATCTCCAGCGATTCCTAGCTCCAGAAAGTGAAGTCCAAAGCTGTGAATACTCAGGTTGACCCGAGCGTAAATAAAACACAAACACTCGAGTCAGGACATACATACTTATACAATGTAAACCAACTCAAGTGAACTGTAATAAAGGTACAAGTAACTTAAAGAATGCCTGGGATCGCCCATTCTTTAAGGATCCGTTAAACTATCTACTATGTAGTAATATTCGCTATTATAATAATGTCTAATCATAAAATAAGCATACTTTTAAATAGCATTAAGGGGTTACCCATATAGCCCTTAACACATAATAGTTCCAATAGTCTATACAGTACCTGCATACCTCGAAAGGCTATGAGAAGATACTCCATAGGTACGACACAAATAGAAACTCGTAGTAAAGCTCGATAGGGTAGGTGACACGGCACAACTAGGCAATGCCAGGGTAGATATACCAATTACGCATCCGGACTGGTGGTAACGCATAGCAGCCACTACCGCCCACCTCAAACAACACTCCCAAATCAAGGGGTGCACCCAATCAATCACAAAAGTAATAGAATGGTATCGAAGAAGTGTGTCCGATCAAAGTTGCTACCTTATTGACCCGTCGATCGCTCCTGTTTTAGTCACCTTATGCCAACTCACTGGAGTTAGGTCCACGCATATACCTTTAGGATCGTCGCCACCATCCTACTTCATTCTGGAAACTCCACCGCGTACACAGTTGTTAAAGTGGTTTTCGGTATCGACAGAGAGTATGTCCATATCCGATCCCGATCTATTTAACAACCAATCGTTATTATAACCCGTGGTTATAAATTTCAAAATAGTTGATATTTCAAATCAAAATACTTCATTTAAACCATTTAAAATTAAAGTCATTATACCTTTAAATCAAATATTCAATTCCCAAAAATTTAGCCTTTTCTGAGTTCATTTATTCACTTAAATACATTAAAATTCCAGCTTTCACAGCATTTAGAAGATGCTGTGGTAAGTTACCTTTGAAAACAATTCAATTCAGCAAAGACATCGTTTAAAAACTGCTGTAATAGTTCAGTTTTAGTGGAAAAATAGTACAATTCAGAAAAGACAGCATTTACAAAACTGCTGTAATAGTTCAGGGTTCAAATTAAAAGATTAAATTTAATTCAGCAAAGACAGCGTTTAAAAACTGCTGCAGTAGTTCAATTATATTCAAAAATCACATTTCAGCCAACTGCGGCACTTAACAAGTGCTACAATAGCTCTTTGTTAGTTTCAGTTTCAAGTTTAGTTTCTGCAACTACAGCACTTACAGAGTGCTGTCATAACCTTAGTTAATTTTAGCCTTTTAGTTCACTTCTGCATCTACAACACTTACAAAGTGCTGCAGATTCTATTTTGTTCAGATTTTAGTTCATTTCCAGAAACGATAGCATTTCTGAAGTGCTACTAAATGAATTTCCAGGTTTTAAATAGAATTCCAGCCACAAATAAACTTCAATTTAAATCATTTTAACTTATAAAAATCACATTTTCCCACATCAAAAATAGTCATTTAAATACCTTTACTTATGGTTTTTTTATAAAGAATAATATTACAATAAAAATCAAATTTTCCAAAGTTTCACTTATTAAATTCAAATGTACCATTTTTCCATTTTTTTCCATTTTTAACAATTTACTTTAATACTTAAATTTAAATTTCCAATTTCACAAATAAACTTAATTTCCATTTTTATTTAATTAACTTAAACTTCCATAAAAAGTCAAATCAAAATTTCCAATTTAAGTTATGCTTTAAAATCACAACTTTTCCATTCATTTATTTAACATTTTTAATACATAGAAAAATCATTATTACTTTATTTAATCATTTTAAATTCAATTAAAATCAAATTATCATATTTTTACATTTTAAAAATACTTAAAAATTTCCAGAAAACTTTATAAAATAACCACGGGTCTGTATAATATTTTCTAGCCTAAGTCAAGTGATACAGATAATATATCATTTCAATCCGTAATTTACAAAGAAAAATCCGGGTTTTATCATTTCAAACCTGCAATCCCAAGTAAATGAAATTAAATAAAAATCGCTCGGACTTATCATTTCAACCCATAACGATTTTTCCCTATTCTAAAGTCCGTTCGGGTATGTATCATTTCAACCCATAGTGATTCTATTCTACAGGAAACTTGAAGTGTGATAAACAGAATAGAATAAACAGTAAAATAAAATAAAATATAACACATGATGTGACAAGTTTATAATAAGGTTTAACATCATATAATTTACATCACAAGCAGGTATTACATGATATAATAGTTTACACATTCACTTGTTGTCACTTCACAAATTATATAAGTACAGATGTCATGTGTGAATACTCACCTTTTTACGCTGGAGTTTGCAAATAAAACACACAAATGAAAATCCAGAATGCACGATAGCACGACTGGATTTGAATGGAGAGAGAGAGCTAAGATGTTAATCTTGTATTCACAAAATAAACAAAGCCAAATATAAATACAAATACAATACAAAAGTTTATATTGAAAAAAAGAAAATAGAAGCAACAAATGACATCACCAAGCTTTTAAATTGAATTTGCTTGACCATACTCAACATTTGCTCGACCATAAGGCTTTAGGCTCGGCAACAACATGATTTCAGGTGGTAAGGGTCTGGTTTGGGTTCACAAATGCATGGCTAAGCAAGAGGATATGAAGAGGTAGGAGTTTCAACACAAGGAAGGTCAAAAGGCAAGGCTAACAAAGTGGTTTGGTTCACCATGGTCTCGGCCTATGGTCCCATGGGCTCGGCCAAAAGGCAAGTCAGGTCAGGTCAAGGGTAGGGGTGGTGGCCAGAGGAGGTGCACGTGGTGATGGTGGTGGCAATGGTGGTGGTCGTGGTCAACGATGAAGGGGATGGTGAATACTAGCTTGGCTATGGAGTGTTTTGGATTGTTTGACATTGTTTTTGTGATGATGGTTCAAGGGAGGGTCACGGCCATCAACTGGTCAGAGGAGGAGTAGGGGTTGTTGCTGTGGATCATGGGGAAGATGTGGAGGTGTTGGTCGGTGGCGATGATGGAGTTATGGCCGAGCAACTTGTGGATGAAGTCAAGGAAAAATCAAGCAAAACAATGGAAAAAAATGAAGAATAAGTAGAAAAAGAAGGAGAAGCCATTACCAAAGTTTTTCAAAAATGTTTTCGCCGAACTTTTGTGATGGAATGAGAAGTCTTTCACGTGAAAAATGAATAAAAACTCACGGCTAATCAATAGAAAAGGAACGGCCAAAGAAATGAAAAGTCAAGTGTTTTAAAGCTTTAGTCTCTTCAAATTTCCACTTCTTTTTTAATTCAGTATAAACAAATAAAATTTTAGTAAATAAAATAAAAGACAACAAAATAAAGTGAAAATGAAAATAAATAATTATTCATAGGAAAAATAAAAAGAAAATAAAAGTAAATAAAGAAATAGCTTTTTATATTGAAACTAGATTAAAATTTTCAAACAAAAATACAATTAACTTGGAAAATTATAACTACTCTTTTGAAAATTATAACTATACTTCTAAAATATTTTAAAAATAAAATATTGACATAAAATTTAATTTAAAATAATTTAAAAATAATTGCAAAAATATAGGGTTCTTACATGATGTATTTGATGTTTGGCTATGATGGACTGGGGTATGGCAGTAGATAGTGATATAGGGTAGTAAGGCAGAGCACAGGGTTGTGGAAGGTAAGTAGCTAACAGGGGATGTTGATGGTTGGTTTCAGTGCAGCAGTTCGATGGGTGTGGTTACAAAAAAGGATGTGCATGTACAGTGGCTGTAGCAGTTTTTGTAGTTTGATGTAGGTTGTTGTGATGATGTGAGGAACAGTTGAAGGTGGGTTGACTGCACAATTGATGTCAGAGATGGTGGATAGTTCGTGACAGGTTGAACGAGTAGTTGTTGTGAATGTGGGAAGAGGTGACTGTAGTAGCATAGTTTTGGGGTGGTGACAGAGGCGATTAATGTCAGGCAAGCAATGAAGTAAATTGATTGTGATATGCACAAAGGTGCAACAGTGCACTGTTTAAGGAAGCAATGTAATAGTTTTTTGTTTTATAAATAAAATGTTATAAATGTATAATAAAAGCAAAGGTTGTAAAATGCAAATGAAAATAAAAAAAATTGTTTTTGAAATGAAATTATGGATTTTTTTTCCTTTTATTATATCTAGAAATGCCAAAGCAACTATAAAAGCTACATGCACACAAAAAATGCAAGCAAAAATCAAACAACAAACACACAACACAATATATTTTTTTAATTGTAAATTAACACACACAAAAAATGCACAATAAAATCAAACAACAATTAATTCGAAGAATAGAAATAAAAATCAAGTGAATTCCCAAGAAACGGCGCCAAAAACATGTTTAGCGGCCAACTTTCTATCGAGTTAAAAAATAGCCGAAAATTTTAAATTAAAAATAGCCGCAAGCGAACGACATACAATTTTAGTACGTGGTGAGAACGGGTCGATCCGTAGGGAATTGAAAGTGATTTTAAAAATTCTACTCAATCAAATTAAACCAAGAATTTAAAGTTGTGTTAAGCAAAAAAAATGAAAAACTAGCAAAAGAAAAGGTGGATAAAAATATGAGAGTAAAAGGCAATTTAGAGGTAATTTCCTTCTCATGATCACATAAATAAACAAAATGAAATTATGATCCCTCTTTTGGTTATTAGTGAATTCATTTGATGTGTTTATCATAAATATGGAATATCTGTGCTATTATTTAGCCCAACATAAACCATCAAACTAACACACCCACTAAACCACTTGTTAACTCTTATGAAAATGTTAATGAACTTAAAAATAACATCTATTCTAAGCATGATCTATTCACCATTGATTAGTAATATAGACCATCAAATTATGATTTTAAAATTCACTTCATTTTCATAATCATATATAGAAGAAGAGGTAATTTGTGTTTGTATTTGTTTAAGCATAGCCTATTTGGTGTCAACAACATAGTCTATCAAATTCAAAGCAAAAACAACAAAATTAAACCACATCAAATATTGTCATTAAGCACAAAAAGAGATTAAAAATTAGCAAAATGTTAAATCGGCATAATTAGAGAGATTCATTACCCCTAAATTGAAGGGGTTTAGCTTCTCATATTTTTTATCATTTCAACAAATATAGAGTTCAGCATGAAACAAAAAACAAGAGGAAAATGCAACCTAATTAAATAAAAGGAGAGCTAAACTATTTGCAACAATTAATCTAAGCTACTAACATAAAAGAAAAGAACCTAAAATAAAATAGCATGAATTAAAATTGCATATAAGAAAATTACATAAGAAGAAAATGACTAAGTAGCCATGAAAAACAAAAGAGAGATTTTTTTTATTTTTGAGCCTAAAACTAAACTATCTAAAGAGGAGGCTTAGAGCTCATTACATGAAACATAAGAGGTATTTATACATGTTTTGAAACCGTAATCATATTTTGGGGACTATCCAAAATACCCTTGAGGAAGTGTGGCCACCAAGTTATCATTAGCATGAGCATAATCCACCATTACATGTGCATGTAACTTAAATCTCTAGTAACATGTGCATTAGCTCCTAATTGTACATCAAGGTAAGTAGGTGGGTGGGGTCCTCCATGTTTCATGAAATAAATTATTTCCATCTTCATCTGTTTTCTAACTCTTGTGCATGCATTTCTTCATGAAGACCTCTTCCGTTCGAATCCAAATTCCAATAAAATAACATAAAAATGTCCAAGTAAATTTTCTCAAATTAATATATGCACTAAAATGACCATTTTACCCCTATATGAAGATGAATGAATGATGGTTTGAAAATAATTTGAATTTTGGTTTAAACATGTTAAAACACCCTATTTACTCATTTATTTAATTACATTAAATTAAATATGGAAGTAAAAATATACACATTTACGTGCACATCATGAAGCCTACGTCCACATTGTAGATTTTATTGATGGATTAACTGTTAATCGCAAGTACAAGTTGTTTACAATTATAATAATTAACGAAGAAAGATCAGACCACCGTTGATGGAGACAAAAGCAAGGATCTCAATTGTCCCATGGAAACCATTGGGAGGAGGAGGAGGTTTAAGAATCTTAGTAGCAGAATTTCCCTAGTGATCAAAGCAGCCAGCCTCCCTTCTGTTGAAGATAGGATGACATTTATAGGATTTAGGTAGCACAATGTAATGACCTGGTATTTCGAACCATTCACATCCGCACATGTCGAACTTGAATTGCTCAAAACAACAGATTGTTAATTTATATTTAGCAAAACATAGAATATACAGTAAATAAATCAATCACAGAATCACAAACACAGAGTATTACAACAATAAGCAGTGGAATAGATAAATAGTAGTTCATGAAGCTACCATATAAACATCGGAGTTTGAAATAAAATACAACAGAATATCTCCAATACAATGTAGTCTCGAATACAAACAGATGACATTTCTGAACAAAACAACTGGAAAAGCTGAATAGGTAAGACAGATCTTCAAGCAAAGCTCCAATCTCCAAAAGTGAGTCTCAAATGCTGTGACACTCAGTCTGACCCGAGCATAAAGCAAAACACAAAACACTCGAGTAAGGATTAACATTCTTATATAGTAAATTCAACTCAAGTGAAATATCAACTGAAATACAAGTAACTTAAAGGATGTTTGGGATTTCCATCCTCTAAGGATCCGTGGAACTATCTACTATATAGTAATATACGCTAT
Organism: Allium fistulosum; assembly: GCA_030737815.1. NCBI lineage: Eukaryota > Viridiplantae > Streptophyta > Magnoliopsida > Asparagales > Amaryllidaceae > Allium > Allium fistulosum. The sequence continues at coordinate 73,123,951 of CM060908.1, read as the reverse complement.
TATAATAATGTCTATAGTAAAGTAAACTATTAAAATAGCATTAAGGCGTTACCCATATCCCCCTTAACACATTTTATATAATGCCGCAGTCTATACAGATACTGTAAACTCCATACGCAAGTGGGCTATCAGGTAGCACTCCATAGGTACGACACAAACCAAACTCGTAGAATACACGATAGGGCATGTGACAAGGCATGCGAGGCAATGCCAGGGTAGGTATACCGTTTGCAGATCCGGACTGGTGGTAACGCATGGCAGCTACTACCGCCCACCTTGAGACACACTCCCAAATCAAAGGTGCACCCAATCAAATCACAAAGTAATAGAATGGTATTGAAGAAATGTGCCCGATCGGAGGAATGACCTCACTTGGCCCGGCGTGGCTCCTGTTTTAGCCACATCAAGCTGACTCACGGGAGTCAGGGCTGCGCTAAAACTTCATATAGAATCGTCGCCAAACCATCTTACTTCGTTCTGGAATCTCCACCACGTGCACAGTTTTTAATGTGGTTTTCGGTATTGGCAGAGAGTATGACAATATCCTATCCCGGTCTCTTTAAGAACCAAACGCTTATTTCACACCATGGTCATTTCATTTCAAATAGTTCATACTTTATATCAAAATATTATATTCATTTCAAAACCATATCAAACCGAAATCATTATTCACTTTATAAAATATGCATTTCCTAGAATCGTAGCACTTTCAAAATTATAACACTTTTGAAATCATAACACTTCCGTAATCATAACAGTTCCAACTTAAACAGTTTGGATATTGAAAATAGTATATATATTAAAATAGTTATAAATTAAAATATTTATATATTAAAATAATTTATATATTAAAATAGTTCATAGATTAAAATAATATATATTAAAAATACTTTATATAATAAAATTAGTTTCCTTCAATTTCACAAATCGATTCAAATCAACTTAAATTCTGAAATTCAATTTAATCAATTCCAATTCGATAATTTCAATTAAAAAGGTTAACAATTCAAATTCTCAATAAACCATTTCAATTTATATCGATTTCAAATCCAGGTTTGAACTATCACTTCAATTTCAATAAGATTCAAAGTTTAAATATTCAAACATTTACAATATAGGTTTCATTTATATTTCAACATTCAGTTTTATTTTTTTTTCAAATTGGAAAATATTTACTTAATAAATTTTAATAACAATTAAATAAAATCTCAATTTATAAATTTAAATCGATATTAAATATTCAGTCTCAATTTTTATTTAAAGTTGAGAATATTCATTCAATCACTTTTCATCAAATCAAGTTATAAATCATACCTTTCAAATCTCAAAATCAATAAGTTCAAATAAATTCTTATTCAAATTCAATTATTAACCAATTAAATTTCAAGTCAACATTAATTTATCTTCCCAACCTTTATTATTAACGTTATAAAAATCTATTTTTAAAATATTAATATAAATTTAAATAAATACTTTAACATATTATATACTAATTAAATTAAATTTTTATTAAATTAAATCTTATTATTAAATTTATTTTATATGAAATCTTATTTTATACATATTTGAAAATAATAAAATTTAAGTAAAAATTTAATAATTTATAGTCTCAAAACTAACTTATAAATTGAAAATTGCAAACATATAATTTAAAAATCTAAACTTTTCAAAATAAATATCTTTACATTATATTAAATAATTATTTATTAAAATCCATATATTTCCTTCCAAAACTAAAAAAATCATTTTTCAGAATTGACCAACGGTGTCCGTATATAATTTTCTATCCTATGGTCAAATGATACGGATATTTATCATTTCAATCCGCAATTTAAATTTAGAATTTATGGGTATATATCATTTCAACATGCAATCCCAAAGTTCCAAAATCAATGAAAATCGCTTGGGTTTATCATTTCAACCCATAACGATTTTCCCTTAATCTATAATATCGTTCGGCTATGTATCATTTCAACCCATAGGGATTTCTAAACTAACAGGAACTTGCAGAGTGAGAACAGATATGATAAAAATATAGCATATCAACAACAGACATATATCCTCAATAACAAATTTAATTATAATATAAACAACAGGTGATGTTGTCAGCTGTCATAGGTCAGTTACAGATAATGGCATATCACATATAGTAGTTAAAAAATAAGCAGTTCAAATTTAACAGCATATTTCAATTATCATTTCAATGTGAATTAAATTTATGAAATATAAGAATGTTAATCGTGAGTGATTGCTCATCTTTCGAGGCTAGAGAACAATGGAAAATGAGAATCAACGGACATGGATATGCACACGGATAAGCGACAAATCAAAACAGCTAACCACTGTGATCAATTCTAGATGGCGGCGAAACCAAAAGTAAAGCACGATGAACCATATTCGATGGGAATCAAATATATATATTTTCTTAAAATCTATATTCAAATTTAAACGCATTTTAAATAAAATATATATATATATATATATATATATATATATAAAATCAATATTTCAAAATCAATTAGATATTTATTAAACTGCATATTGCAAAAATCAAAGTGAAGGCTGCAGCGTGATATGCGTGCAGACTTATATATATAATACATTATTCTTTTCTATAAAATAGAGCAAATAAACAGAGAATATATAATGCTATTTCTTAAAAACAAAGTCTAAAACGTACATATATATTTTGAAGCTAAAAAAATCTATTTTACAGATATAAACATAAATTTAAGTAACTATTTTAAACATCTTATATATATCTTTATACATATTATATTTAAATCAATATATATATATATATATACTACATAAAGCGTATATTAAATGTACAGTACATGAAATCATTCCTTAAACCAATATATTATTTATTTACTAATATGTACTGTTACTTGTATATGAACACTACAGGAAATCAATACTTCAACCCAATATATATACCCAATACGTATACAATTAAAAATGCAAACACAAATATATACATACACGTGTACCTTTTTAAAACTTTTCATATATATACACACTTTGCTCAAAATATAGTGTGTATATATATACTACTGCAAGGGTGGAGTGGGGTGAACGTGAGCATGGAGAGGGGATTGGATCTGGGCTATTGTGGCCGTGGAAGGTGGAAGCCAGGCGAGGTGAAGGCTGTCAGGCATGGTTGGGTTTGGTAGTTGGCACTGGCTGCTTGGGCGAGTTCGTCAGGTGGTGGAGGGGGTCGATTAACAGTGGAGAAGTTAGGGAGGTTGGAGTGTGACTGGGAAAGGTGTTCAGTAGTTGGCTGCTGGGTTGGTGCAGTAGTGGAAGAAAGAGGTGGAGACAGAGGTAGGTGGATGGTCGAGGTTGTTGTGTGGGACAGGTTAGCGAGGGAGAGGCGAATTCGTGTAGTGGGTTTGATTCGTGTAGTGGGTTAGGTGCTGTGTATGGCTGTTGGGTGAGCTGTGCTCGGCAGGTGTGGTATGAGGCCGCATGGAGGATGAACGGTATGCTAATGGACGCGTAGGGACACAGGAGCATGCAAAAAAATGGAAAGGTTGAGTGAGGAGATGGGACGTCAGGTGGCAGATGCAGCCGTAGCTTGCGTGGAGATGGGCGGTTCAGGGTCTAGATGGCAGCGGGAGGGTGTTGGAGAGAGAATAGGTGTACGAGCAGTATATACATGACTTTACATATATTGTTTATATGTAATTTTTTTTCAAGAGGCAGAAAGAAAGAAAGAAAGAATGGAGGAAGGAATTGATCCAGTACAGAAAACAAATCAATAAATATATTGAATAGGTAGGAAGGGGAAAAGTTACAGTATGAACGTATATAAATAATGTTATGATATATTTATTTCACAATGCAGATGAGAATGAATCGAAAGGATAAATGGACGAACCAAAAATGAAATTGAAACCATAGGGAAATGGAGAGTCAAAATTTTAATCTTTGGAAGTATTAAAGATACTGACCAATGGAATTATACGGTGAATAATTTAATGGTCACAGGAACCTAAAAGGTTAAAATTGAGTACCGATGCGGTCATCCGTTTCGGAGATTTTTGCCGCGTATTGGACGCCGAAATACAGGAATGGATATACTACGGAGATCAGCACGACGATACGAACAAAATAGTACACAAATATGAGCGATACGACCATCCTATCAAAAGTCGATATTCGTTGCAAAATGCTGCTAAAAATCCAAAAATAAGATAAACGGAGCTAGAGCAATCCAAATTTGGGAAACGAAATACGACGTCTCACTCAGAAAATGATTTACAAATTTATTATATAAAAATATGAAGATTTCACTAATATTTTATTTACATCAATATTAACTGATTTAAATTGAAATTGAAAATTACACAACAGAACTAACCTTCATATTTATCAACGAAAATCTGCCATTTGCTATGTTTGAATAGACGCATACCAAATACCAATTTTTCATTGCTAAATTTAATTATTTAATTTCAAGAAAAATTTCAGTTAATTACGTTATAAAAACCATTAAAATTTCCGAGTCGTTACACTCTCCCCCACTCAAAACTTTTTGTCCCCGAAAAAGAAGGAGGTAGGAGAATAGAAGTAACAGAAAGGAAAGATAGATTTGAAATACATATTATCAGATACACAATAAATTCAAAACCATATAAATTTCATCAGTCTTTAAATGAATTTATATTCAATTAATTTGGTTTCAATCCATTTTAATTAATCAATAATATTCATTTATATTCATATTTTATTGATTTTCAATTCAAGCTATTTTCATTCAATTTGATTTGTTTCAATTTATTAATATTTGTTACAAAATTTATTTGATTTAACTCATTTATTAAATCGATTTATCTTCAGTTGAGTTGGTTCCACTAAAGATTCAATTTCAACTATTCTTAAGTCCATATTTATTTACTTAAATAGTAATTTTCTTTTTATTCGGTTTATTTCAACATAGATTAAGTGTATAAACATTTATTATAACTACTTAATCCTTTATTTATTAATTTCCCTAACAATATTTCATTTTTAAACATCTTATTACTTATAGTTATATTGTATATTATTCAATTACATTCAAACTTTTCCCAGTTAAGTTTTATTAATATTTTCTGAATGTAATTAAATACTACACAAATTTACCTTTTTATTTACAATATTTTATTAAGCAAGAATTTAGTTTGGACATTTCTATTACTTAAATTTTTCTTGTATAACCTTCAATTACATTTTCACCTTAACATTTTTACTTTTTGGATAATTCATGTAAGTTATATATATAAAAATGCAATTGAGTATTATACAAATAAATTTTATCCTACTTCAACTATTTCAAGGTGTTAAAATTTCATTTCTCATTTTAGTTATTCCAATTATTCAAAAAAATTGCATTATTTCAATAATTGAAAATCATCACTTGACATAAAAATTTAAGAGTTAAATTTCCGGTTTCACTTTAACCATTTTGAAATAAATATATACATATATAAATGTATTTTTATAAATCAAATCATACTCAAAAAATTCAAATCAAATCCACATTCCAAAACAAGAGTGTAGCGAAGCTACATAGTGGTCTCTCCACCTTGAGACTCGAAAATGAATGTCGATGATGTTACAGTCATCACCGAAATTATTTTCCAATGATAAAAGAGGAGAGTACTGACTTATTCATTTAAAATTTTCTGAAAACAATCCCATTCGTAAATATTTCAAATGATACAATTTCAAACTTTGAAACCAAAATTTGGAAGACAGCGGAAATTAAACCCTCAAATCCTTAAATTAAATTTATTTTCAATTTTAAATTAAATTTACAAACCATTTTATCAACTTCATCTTCTTATAACAACAATAGTTACTGGTTAAGGAAATGTTGACAAAGCAATAAATGATAGTCTAGATTATCATTTACTTACAACCAATTCATTTAACTATCTAATTTTAGAAAAATTATACCTTTATGTATATAAAATATAATTAGACATACCTATTTCATTTTTAAAACAATATTGTGTCAGTTTGCTCTGTTTAAGTGTTTTGGAATTCCTATCGATAGCGTTGGCCAAACGAATCGATTGGAACCCCAAATCAAACTTAACAATTCAAACAACACAATATAAAACATTTTTATATTAATTACAAATACACTCCCTCACATGATGATTCAATAATGGATCATAAATAAGGATAGAGATTCAAATTTGGAGAGACCCTAATTAAAGAGAATTTTAACAACGGAGATAGCTCGAAAGGATAAAAGATAATTAAATTGCAAAAGGGGAAAATGGATAGATTTATATTAATCACGGCGACCTTAACCTGGTCAACCGAGATTTCAGGAATAAGATCAATGCGAAAATTCAAAATCCCGCTCGAGAGGGAAAGAAGTGACTTCACCAAAACATCAGGATAATCCCTGACTATCGGGTGGAGTCAAGATCACTAGGCTGAGTATCAACGATGGATAGAACTACCTCCAAAATTCTGAGGCATTCGACATTCAAAAAGAAGAGAATTGCCTGAGTCGTCTACTATAGAACTGTTCGGGCTTTGCTAGGGATAATGGCATCGTAAACCGAGAACATAGAAATCTCCAGTGAATCGATGCCTGTTGTAAAATATTTTCACCCCTTTACAAATTATACGAAGGTTGGCTGAACCGCCGATGGGATTAGTCAGACATAAGTATGAAATTGCAGAGATCGACAGAAATAGAACTATGGGATGCTCCAATATCAAAAGAACACAAATAGGAGAAGAAAAGAATGAACTTTCAGAACAAATGTAGTAGGTTTTGAAATTCAAGAGAAATCCTAATAGAAGAGGAACCCAACCAAGAATTTCAAGCTCGAACGAATAGGATTCTGTAATTAAAATTTACTCCATATGCTAAGTTTTGCCTAAACCAGAGCGCTGATACAACTTGTAACGACCTAGTATTTCAAAATATTCGCATCTGCACATGTCGGACTTGAATTGCTCAAAACAACAAATTATTAATTTATATTTGGCAAAACTTAGCATATACAGTAAATAAATCAATCACAGAATCATAGACACAAAATATTACAACAATAAGCAGCAGAATAGATAAATAGTAGTTCATGAAGCTACCATATAAACATTGGAGTTTGAAATACAATACAATAGAATTTCTCCAATAAAATGTAGTCTCGAATACAAACAGATGACATTTCTGAACAAAACAACTGGAAAAGCTGAATGGGTAAGACAGATCTTCAAGCAAAGCTCCAATCTCCAAAGATGAGTCTCAAATGTTGTGACACTCAGCCTGACCTGAGCATAAAGAAAAACACAAAACACTCGAGTCAGAATTAACATTCTTATATAGTAAATTCAACTCAAGTGAAATATCAACTGAAATACAAGTAACTTAAAGGATGTTTGGGATTTCCATCCTCTAAGGATCCGTGGAACTATCTACCATGTAGTAATATACACTATTATAATAATGTCTATAGTAAAGTAAACTATTAAAATAATATTAAGGCGTTACCCATATCCCACTTAACACATTTTATATAATTCTGTAGTCTATACAAATACTGTAAACTCTACTCGCAATTAGGCTATCAGGGAGCACTCCATAGGTACGACACAAACCAAACTCGTAGAAGTCGCGATAGAGCATGGACAAGGCATGCGACGCAATCTCAGGTTAGTTATACCGTTTGCGGATCCGGACTGGTGGTAACGCATAGAAGCTACCACCGCCCACCTTGAGACACACTCCCAAATCAAAGATGCACCCAATCAAATCACAAAGTAATAGAATGGTATCGAAGAAATGTGCCCGATTGGAGGAATGACCTCACTTAGCCCGGCGTGGCTCCTGTTTTAGCTACATCAAACTGACTCACGGGAGTCAGGGCTGTGCTAAAACCTTATATAGAATCGTCGCCAAACCACCCTACTTCATTCTGGAATCTCCACCACATACACAGTTGTTAAAGTGGTTTTCGATATTGGCAGAGAGTATGACAATATCCTATCCTGGTCTCTTTAACAACCAAACACTTATTTCACACCATGGTCATTTTATTTCAAATAGTTCATACTTCATATCAAAATATTATATTCATTTCAAAACCATATCAATCTGATATCATTATTCACTTTATATAATATGCATTTCCCAGAATCATAGCACTTTCAAAATTATAACACTTTCGAAATCATAACACTTTTGAAATCATAACACTTTTGAAATCCTAACACATCCGTAATCATAACAGTTCCAACTTAAACAGTTTGGATATTGAAAATAGTATATATATTAAAATAGTTATAAATTAAAATAGTTATATATTAAAATAATTTATATATTAAATATTTCATAGGTTAAAATAATATATATATTAAAAATACTTTATATAATAAAATTAGTTTCCTCCAATTTCACAAATCGATTCAAATCGACTTAAATTCAAAAATTCAATTTAATCAATCCATGGTCGACAATTTCAATTAAAAAGGTTAACAATTCAAATTCTCAATAAACCATTTCAATTTATATCGATTTCAAATCCAGATTTGAACTATCACTTCAATTTCAATAAGATTTAAAGTTTAAATATTCAAACATTTACAATATAGGTTTCATTTATATTTCAACATTCAATTTTAATTTTTTTTTCAAATTGGAAAATATTCACTTAATAAAATTTAATAATAATTAAATAAAATCTCAATTTATAAATTTAAATCAATATTAAATATTCAGTCTTAATTTTTATTTAAAGTTGAGAATATTCATTTAATCACTTTTCATCAAATCAAGTTATAAATCATACCTTTCAAATCTCAAAATCAATAAGTTCAAATAAATTCTTATTTAAATTCAATTATTAACCAATTAAATTTCAAGTCAACATTAATTTATCTTCCCAACCTTTATTATTAAAGTTATAAAAATCTATTTTTAAAATATTAATATAAATTTAAATAAATACTTAAACATGTTATCTACTAATTAAATTAAATTTTTATTAAATTAAATCTTATGATTAAATTTATTTTATATGAAATCTTATTTTATACATATTTGAAAATAGTAAAATTTAATAATTTATATTTTCAAAACTAACTTATAAATTCAAAATTCCAAACATATAATTTAAAAATCTAAACTTTTCAAAATAAATATCTTTACATTATATTTCCTTCCAAAACTTAAAAAAAAATCAATTTTCAGAATAGACCAACGATGTTCGTATATAATTTTCTATCCTACGATCAACTGATACGGATATTTATCATTTCAATCTGCAATTTAAATTTAGTATTTATGGGTATATATCATTTCAACCCGCAATTCCAAAATTCCAAAATCAATGAAAATCACTTGGGTTTATCATTTCGACCCATAACGATTTTCCCTTAATCTATAATATCGTTCGGGTATGTATCATTTCAACCATAGGAATTTCTAAACTAACGGAAACTTGCAGAGTAAGAACATATATGATAAAAATATAACATATTAACAACAGACATATATCCTCAATAATAAATTTAATTATAATATAAACAACAGGTGATGGTGTCAGTTGTCATAGGTGAACAGTTACAGATAATGGCATATCACATATAGCAGTTAAATAATAAGCAGTTCAAATTTAACAGCATATTTCAATTGTCATTTCAATGTGAATTAAATTTATTAAATATAAGAATGTTAATCGTGAGTGATTGCTCACCTTTCGAGGCTAGAGAATAATGGAAAATGAGAATCAACGGACACGGATACACACATGGATAAGCGACAAATCAAAGCAGCTAACCGCTGTGATCAATTCTGGACGGCGGTGAAACCAAAAGCAAAGCACGATGAACCAGATTCGATGGGAATCAAATATATATATTTTCTTAAAATCAATATTCAAATTTAAATGCATTTCAATAATATATATATATATATATATATATATATATATTTAAACATCAATATTTTAAAAGCAATTAGATATTTATTAAACTGCATATTGCAAAAATCAAAGAGAAGGCTGCAGCGTGATATGCGTGCAGACTTATATATATATATATATATATATATATATATATATATATATATATATATATATATATATAATACATTATTCTTTTCTATAAAATAGAGCAAACAAACAGAGAATATATAATGTTATTTCTTAGAAACAAAGTCTACAACGTACATATATATTTTGAAGCTAAAAAATCTATTTTACAGATATAAACATAAATTTAAGTAACTATTTTAAACATCTTATATATATCTTTATACATATTATATTTAAAGCAATATATATATACTACATGTATATTAAATGTACAGTCATGAAATCATTCCTTAAACCAATGTATTATATATATACTAATATGTACTGTTATATGTGTATGAACACTACAGGAAATCAATACTTCAACCCAATATATAAACCCAATACGTATACAATTAAAAATGCAAACACAAATATATACATACACGTGTACCTTTTTAAAACTTTTCATATACATACACACTTTGCTAAAAATATAGTGTATATATATGCACTGCTGCAAGGGTGGAGTGGGGTGAACGTGGGCATGGAGAGGGGATTGGATCTGGGTTGTTATGGCCGTGGAAGGTGGAAGCCAGGCGAGGTGATGGAAGTCAAGCATGGTGGGGTTCGGTGGTCGGCACTGGCTACTTGGGCTAGTTCGTCAGGTGGTGAAGGGGGTCGGTTAACAGTGAGAAGTCGGGGCGGTTGGAGTGTGACTAGGAAATGCGTCGGTAGTTGGCTGTTAGGATGGTGCAGCAATGGAAGAAAGTGGCGGACACGGAGGTAGGTGGATGGACGAGGCTATTGTGTGGTACAGGTCAGCGAGGGAGAGGCGGATTCAGCGAGGTCTACTAAGTGATGGGTTTGATTCGTGTTGTGGGTTAGGTGCTATGTACAGCTACTGGGTGAGTTGTGCTCCGTAGGTGTGGTGTGAGGCCACATGGAGGATGAACGGTCTGCTAATGGACGCACAGAGACACAGACGCAGGCAAAAAAATGGGAAGGTTGAGTGAGGAGATGGGACGTCAAGTGGCGGACGTAGGCGTGGATTGCGTGGAGATGGGCGGTTCAGGGTATAGATGGCAGTGGGAGGGTGTTGGAGCGAGAATAGGTGTACGAGTAGTATATACATGACTTTACATATATCGTTTATATGTAAAAAAAATTTCAAGAGGCAGAATGAAAGAAAGAAAGAATGGAGGAAGGAATTGAGCCAGTACGGAAAACAAATCAATAAATATATTGAAGAGGTAGGAAGGGGAAAAGTTACAGTACGAACGTATATAAATAATGTTATGATATATTTATTTCACAAATGCAGATGAGAATGAATCGAAAGGATAAACGGACGAACCAAAAACGAAATTGAAACCATAGGGAAATGGAGAGTCAGAATTTTAATCTCTGGATGTATTAAAGATAGTGACCAATGGAATTATACGGTGAATAATTTAATGGTCACAGGAACCCAAGAGGTTAAAATTGAGTACCGATGCGGTCATCCGTTTCGGAGATTTTTGGCGCGTACTGGACGACGAAATACAGAAATGAATATACTGTGGAGATCAGCACGACGAGACAAACAAAATGGTACACAGATATCAGCGATACGACCATCCTATCAAAAGTTGATATTCGCTGCAAAATGCTGCTAAAAATCCGAAAATAAGATAAACGGAGCTAAAGTAGTCCAAATTTGGGAAACGAAATATGACGTCTCATTCAGAAAATGATTTACAAATTTATTATATAAAAATATTAAGATTTCATTAATATTTTATTTACATCAATATTAACTGATTCAAATTAAAATTGAAAATTACACAACAGAACTAACCTTCATATTTATCAATGAAAATCTGCCATTTGCTATGTTTGAATAGACGCATACCAAATACTAAATTTTCATTGCTAAATTTAATTATTTAATTTCAAGCAAAATTTCAGTTAATTACGTTATAAAATCCGTTAACATTTCCGGATCGTTACACACATGGATTGGAACCAGAGTACCAGAAGCCTACAACTATCCATAGAAGGAGGCATGTAATATTTGAGGCAATTTTGAACTAACTTTTCGGATCGGTACCGATCCAATTGGATCGAATCAGTACTGATCTAAAATGTTGTGCAATTTTTGCATAATCATACTTTGATGGCTTCTTTTCTTGCATGCAAGGTTCTCCATGTGATCTCATAGCTTGTTCACTTGTTTTGACGATAGTTCACCTGTAAATTAGATTGAGCTGTAATCCAAATCGGATAAGTCTTGACTTCTTCAACTCAGATGCTCAAAATGTTATCAAACTTGGTAGATAAGTTTAGGAGAGATGTAGGAATATAACGCATGTGGATCGGAGAATCCATAAGTCAATATTTTGGATAGGTACCGATCCAATTGGATCAAATCGATGCCGATCCAAATGATTTGCATATTTTTGGTTCAAACTCCCGAGGTTTCTTTACCATGTACTTTTAGGTATTCTAGTCAAGTTTCTAGTCATTCTGGCTCAATTTGACCATTCTAACTCCTTCTGAATTCTACAAGGTTAAAAACCCCGTAACACTATAAGCAACTGAATTTTTGTCCACTACCATGCTACAATAAAGTCCGTACATGCTTTAATTTGAATTGTGTAAATATTACTTAGGGCTGAGTTCACAAATAGGAGTCATATAACCACAACTCTAAATTTTCAAATGAAAATAATTTACTGAAGGTTATAAATTATTATTATAGATAAATTAATATAATTATTATTTTAATTAATTTATTGTTTTTAACATTATTAAAGTGTAGGAAAATAATTAATAAAATATATAATTTTTATCTATTGATTTAACCGTTTATTTCGGTCGAAAATAATATTTTAAATAATAATTGTTTTTATGGTAGTGAGATCATTAATATTTATAAACAATTAGAAAGCTAGCTATAATGATAATAGCTAAATATTGTATTATTTACTCGCGTTATTGAACCTAAGTAATAAATAAAGTCTGGCAAAGTGAAAATATATCAAGGAGAGCACCTAATGCTTTAAATAGATCTATGTAATCATCATTTAGAGACATTAAATTGTATTCTCTCACCAAAACAAATTATAACTTGATGGTCGACTTTGTAACTCCACAACTGATTTTGCAAAATGTTTTCTTTGAGGCAAAATTGATTGTTCAAGGTGTTATTGACGGCAAGATTATCATGTAAATCTTATCCCATTATGATTTTACGGTTGTATACATTTTGATTGTAAATATAATAATAATAATAAAAGATTTTTTCTTTTCTACAATGCAATAGAATTTTAAATATAAATGGTTTAATATATATATGTATGTATGTATGTATGTAAATGGATATGTATACATATACGTATGTATGTATGTATTTCGTTGTTTATACATGAATTGTGCACTACCATAATCATTTGCGTACCGTCGATAACCGCCAGAAGTTGCAAAGGAAAATTCATAGTCAACTAAACGAACAAGCAATTCCAGCATCAATGGTCTTTCTGATGGCACCAATCATCCAAGCACCATCGACATCAACAAATCAGGGTTTGAGGAAAAAAGAGGCAGAATCGATGGGAAAGGTACAGGCAAACTCATCTTGGCAAGAGGAAGACAACAATGGTGGAGTTGATATTCTCGGTGGGTCTTGTAGTGGAAACAATTTGGCGAAGTATTCATGCAACAGGCTAAGGTTTTATCGAAGAAGAAGGACGAAATCCTGGTTTTGAACACAAATAACTCAAACATATAAGCTCTATTTTGCACACGACCTACGCCTTGAGTTTGTATTACAATTCTAACTGCATTGACATTATTAAATTGTATATTGCACTTGTATATGACATCAAATAATAGGATAGAAGTATATTAAATTATCCTTCATGTAATTGAGTATTACATTATTAAAATGAAATACACACACATACATTTACATATATAGATATTGTTAGTAGTTTTCGAATATTTGATATTTGAATTAAGAAGAATTATAATTGTTTAAACATATAATATTAATTTATGAAATATTACCTTTGAACAAGTTCTATTTGGGATTTGTAATAAAATTATTTTAACGAGTACTTTGGCACGTGCGATGCACGTGCGCAGAGGGAAGTTGTATTTAAAAACACAGTTTGCATGGTTTTCTGCATCTTACAAAATGACTTGACATGTATGTAATGTTGCAATTTTTTATGCGTATACATGTAAAAATCAACCGATTATCAAAACTTGAATGAGGCTAAGTTATTTTAGTAAGTAATTAAACATGAAAGTAATCAACTATGTATTTTTTAAGTAGTTTAATAAATGAGAATAAAAAATAGAATTATCAACCCTCTCTGCCCATCAAAGAACAACACTATTGAAAGCAATGTTCAAGTAATAATATAAAAGTACAAAAGTAAGTGGTACTATATGCATATACTTAATAAAAGGAAGGAAGAATGCAATCAAAAATTACACTACCATCATTTTCACATTGACTTGTAGTCACAATTCATAATCATTCTGAATTCATATGATGTCTCGGTATAAACAGAAACTGTCATTTGACCATTTATATTATATAATTTATGAATTTGCATGTATCATTCTACACATCTAATTATATATTGGTACATATTTTTGCAAGTAAATATTAACATATATAATTGAAAATATATAAAAAACTGAATAGTTACCATTTTTATCACATAATCAACATTGGATTAATTAAAAACAAATTAGTTTACATTTTCTACTTTGTACACTTAAGTTTACATTGCTACTTTGTACTATGATATGGATGAAAATTAGAGAACTGCTACTTTAAGTCCTTTAGTAATCATCCGTGTGCTACCACTATCCATTTTGTTCTCACATCCACTCCCTTTTCTTTGTCTTAGCAGTTGCTTCCTTAGCTAGATTTGGATACTGGTAATAGTTGCTAGAAGGATTGACGATAGTTGATGTCGAAAGATGATGCGTTAACTCACCATTACTGAGTTGCTACTGACATTGAGATGCGACCCCAAATTCTCGTCTCCACTGTTGCATGAATAATAACTATTTGACTTATTTCAAGTTCTGTGGATTTTCGTAGAATTACAAAGAGCTACAATGATATGAGATCTTAAACTCATTCTTCAACTTACTTCAAGAGAAATTAAATATATTATAATATTCAACATCAACATTATAACAAAAATAAAATTGATTTCACGGGTAAGCTTTAACGAAGTAGTAGTAGTATCACAACTATACCATCTTAAGTTCTAAGTTGAACACAATATACCATCTTCTATAGGAGATGCTTCGCTTGTCAAAGAATTTACTTTGAGTGGATGAAGAAGAATATATCATCTGTTCATATACCATTTTCACTTCTTCTTTATCCGAGCTTGAGACCGACATCAATAACTAATAGATTGTAGATGGCGCAGTTATAAATTTATTTTAAAGGATTATTTTTATGTACTATGACAACTAAAATTTAAAATTATGTTACTTGTATTTGACTACTATAATTATTGTTATAATTAAAATTGATTTTGCTCCAACTACATGACCCATTTTGAATTTGAATCATTCTAATGGCACACGTAATGTCCTATGAATTTTGGATTTTGTAAAGATATAACATATATTGTTAAGAAACTATAAAAAGTGTGATAATTAGCAAATCATAATAGATTATGTTGTAATATTTTAGAAACTTTTTTGCTTGTTATAATACAATCTACTATAATGTGCTAATCATTAAAATTAACGTCGTAATTATCTTTTTGCTCTTGCATTTTCAATGGTGTTGTGCATTTACCTATTGAAATATAATCTTAAACTTGTAAAATATCTATGAGGACTTGAACTTAAACCGATACTTTAAATTTGTTGATTTTGTTTATTAGGTAAATAGCCAAATTAACCTTTTATAGTAAATTTGCTAAAGTGGGTGGTTGTAACCCCTGATTTAGTGGACGTGATAGAAAATAACGGATCTTTAAGTGGATCTACTATTTAGTAGCGCTAAATTGAAAAGGCATAGTTGTCGTAGTGCGCTTAGCAATTTAGCGAGGCTTTAGCACTACTTTAACTACATAGGTCAAGACTACACAAAAATTAAGGTAGTGTTTGGTTTAAAAACAAATTTTGGGTTTTCTGTTTTCAAATATGTATGTTAAATATGACAAGAGTGAAGCAATGGCGAAAGTGATGGTAGAAAAATGGACGAACGACGGAGTGGATGGAAGAATGAATTGTTTTTCGTGTTTCTATAATTTTTCAAAACACTGAAAATAAAAAATGTTGTTTTCAATTTTGTATGTTAATTTCGTTTTCTAAATTGGTCATTTTCGATAATGTACATGCGTCTTACGCGTTTTTTGTATGGTTGAAAACCGAAAACTAAAAATAACAAATCAAACACAGCCTAAGTGTTCGATATGTTTAATTAGAAGAGTGAATATATTATTTTATGTTAAAAAGTAACATCTCTATGTGTGTCAATATATATATATATATATATATATATATATATATATCATGGTACACTGTAAGGTGAGCAGTTATATGTTCCTTCCATCTTCATAGAACTGTCTAGTTTCTTAAATTCAACACCTGGGGATAATACAATGAATTTAACATAATTTATATTCTTACACCTATGTACAAAACAATATATGAGTTGTTATTTTTTTCATTTTTTTACGTCTTACATCCATTTACATAATCCTAGCCAGGTTTGATTCAATATTCACTTCATTTCCCCTTTTCTACACAGCATCAATCATTGAAACCCACACACACCATCTGGCAATAAGTTGATCTCATGAATAGTATATGTTACTAAACCAAACAATTGTGAAAACTTTTGGGAAATATGGCTACAGTATTTGTAAATGTTGTAAAGTTCAAGCTTAGTCAAATGCAATGTTAAATTTGGTTCATAATTCTTGTTAGTATGTTGATTATGCTTCCAAAACCTACAACAATAATGTAAATATGCAGCTGATACCTACCAATTATCTTGCTAGGTCTTTTTAGCGTTTGAGATACATTTCTTTTGGACCACATTACATTTTGTGTCTAAATTTTTAAACGACATCTGTTAATGATATCTGCCAAATATACCTTGTCTCTCACTGAACTCTATCTTCAAACTTGCTGAATTCAAAGAACTACTAAAACAGAGCAACCTGGTGTCCTAATGAGAAAGGAGAATTAACAAACTTGGCGAATAAATCCCATCCATTTTCACTCTTCGTGATATCTACAATTCTTTATATTTTAAATAGTCAATGATATGATGTTGAGACAATTAGTCCCACATCATCTAAGATTCATCTTTTGTTATGTATATATAGATGAATCAGCTATTAGAAAGCTATGTAAAAAACTAACATGCTACATGCCGCTTACTTCGATGACACATACGAACTTGAAAATGGTTTATGCATTTTTCAGAACATATAATTTCAACCAGTCAGATTCCAGCTTGCTCGCCTTCCTATCAATTAAAAACACTACTACTGCCATATATATGGAAAGGGCATTTTTGGAATTCCAAAAAAACACGGTTGACATCCTATTCATTGAATTTACGTTATTAATAGTAGAAATAATCGCTATTCAGATACTTATTTTTGAAATTTAAATTATGCACATATTATATATAATTGGTTTATTAATTTATTTACAATTTAATAAATGTTATTTAAATTGGTAATAAATTATCTCGTTTAGTACTTTTTAGCAAATAATAAGTTTGTCGTTAAATCGATATTGTTATTATAAATATAATATAACTTAAAGTAAAATCAAATTCATCCAAAAAACATTTAGTATAATATATGTTAACAACATTATTCATGATAACACTATAAAAGATCTAGTACATAATAAATTATAAAATATTTTTTTGAAATTTTACCCTTTTACCCCGTTGCCTGAAGCACCTGATCCAAATATTGAACCTTGGTGACCCTAGGATGATCGAGATGTGTTACGAATCCAGTTGGTTTATGGAGGTTCATAATGGAATTTTGAAGAACAACCATATACATCTTGAGTGTATGCAACATTTATGTGTAGCTTCAGTCTGTTGTGTGACAGCTTCAATAGGCATCCATATGCCATCGAAGGCTTGAATATGGGACTTTGCTCATAGTTCTTGGCTTCAGCCCAAGATATAGAGAGTTAAGATCCTATAGGTATTTTAGGGAGGCGGTGCTTGTAACACCCCGTAAGATTTAATAATAAATTAAATAATTAAAATGAGGTTAAATATGGAAATTTTGTAAATGTCAGAATTTAATCAGGAAAGTTACACCATTGCGTCCATGGAGATTTTTTGATCAATTTCTATATATAATATTGAAAGCAGAGTTCAAATGGAGAAGTTATGGAAGTTTGAAATTTTCGAATTCAAAATAATTCAAACGAGTTTAAATTTAAAATATAAATATTTGAATTTGAAATTCTGCAACATTGGGAGATACTTAATGTTTGAGCTAACCCAGTTAATGAAAGAATTAATTGAGTAATTAATAAATTAAATAAGGTAATTAATAAAAATTAAGCGGAGTAAATAAATTCACAGTCATAAGTTAGGGATTGGTCGACCGCCTAAGTATAAGCTGTCGACCAATGGGGGTTAAAAGTGTAGTTTTGTGTCGACCTGAATGGCTCGAATTCATTTATTTCAAATCCGACAGTTTTAGTTCCTTCTCCCCTCTATAAATAGACCCCTAGACCCTCACGTTTCCTTATAAAATTATGTAGTAACGACGAAGATCTGTCAAATTCTTTCCTTTTAGGTTTTCAAAAACAGTAAACTTTCTGGTAAGTAATTCTTATCTCTAATTTAAATTCCAAACCTTTCTTCTCTCTATCCTATGATTTATAAAACCTAATATATTACTACATTTTATATTCTGAAGGCATGAAGATGATAAGAATGTCAAAGTTGAAGGATTTCGTAGACAAAGGAAGGGTTAAATTAAAGGAAGGGTTAAATTAAAGAAAAGTAGGTCATCAAAGACAATGGCGAAGGCCTACAATGATGCCGCATTTAACAACCCATATTTTTAACAAATATTTTTAAATTACATTTATTTGAAACTTTGATTTTTAAATCATTTAAAATTGAATTTTTGGAATTGTCCAATGTAATTTTGGATTTTGTTTGTAATTTATTTTCCAAATATAATAAAAAAATTATTTTCTGGAAATTTTATATTATGGTCAACTTTGGTCAAACTTTGACTTACAGTTGAAATTTCTAAATTTGAATTTTTAATTTCTAATCTTTATCTTTGAAGCAGTATTTGTTTCTAATATTTGTCCTGCTTTTCGTTTCGTCAAATTCTGTTTTATACATTTTAAAATTTGATAAAATTCAGCGTTTTACACGTAGTTATTTTTTGTAGTTTATTTTCTATTTTTCTACGTTTATTTTTCTATTTTCCTATGTTCATTTCTTTATTTTATTTTCTATTTTTATTTTTGTTTAGACTTTGATTTATTTATTGGATTTTTATTTTTGATTTTGGCTTTGGAAATTTCAAGAGACTTTGGTTTCTTTTTCTTTAACTTATGCCTTTTCATTTGCCTAGCCTCTTCATTTGCCTAGCCTCTTCATTTCATTCCTCATAGCCGTGTAAAACTTCATTTTTCACGTACAATAAAATCTCACTTCTCATCTCCTTCCATTTCTCATTTCCTAACAAAAATTATATACAAGTTTTACATGGCTTCTCTTTTTTTTTCTCTTTTCATTTTCTTTTGTTTTGCTACAAGCTATGCTCGGCCATCACATGCCCATGCTTTTGCCGACCATCTTCCCCCACCTCCACCACCACCTGACCGGCCATCATCTTATCACCACCCTGGTCGTGAATCCCATGATCCATTAACCCATCTCCAAATCATACAAACCCTAACCGGCCTCATGTATTCAACCTCTTCCTCCTTGTAACCTCGGCCACCACCACCACTAGCTCCTCCTCCAGCCTGACCGTGACTAATTGGACCACTAACATGACTCCAGACCCGACCTAACCCATGCACACAACCCAGGCCGAACCATGTAGACATAGGGCCGAACCTATGTTTGCTTGTGACCTTCCAAAACTCTTGCCTTTTTGCCTTCCAGCACCTTTAACTTGCCCCTCTTCACATTCCACCAACCATAGCCATGTGTACATGACCATGGCCGAGCCTATTATGCCACAAACCATCATGGTCGAGCCCAATTGTGATGTGGCTGAGCCCACATATTGGTTAAGGCAAGTTATGTCATTTTGTTTCACATCTTTACATTGTTTTAATTTCTATTCTTTTGTATTGAATCTTATACTTATGTTTGTGTATTTGTTTATATACATGATTTGGATCTTGACTCTTCATCCATTCAAAATCTTGTTCATGCTTTGTCGTGCTTTTCGGAGTTTTAGTTGTGTGTCTTGAATTGTTATCTCTAGCTTTAAAAAGGTGAGTCTATCACTCTCGACAAATCGTACTTATATATTTGTGAAACGATGACAAGTGGATGTGTAGTATTGATATGTTATGTTGCTATAAATTCATATATGCCTATGATATGATTATATGATGTTATATACTGCTTATATATTTGTTACATCACCTGATATGATATTATATGCTCTATTGTTATTTTATTTTCTGCATCTCACACTGCAAGTTCCCTTTCACTATGGGTTGAAATGATACATACCCGAACGGACTTTAGAATAAGGAAAAATCATTATTAGCTGAAATGATAGGCTCGAGTGATTTTTATTTTATTTTATTTGACTTGGGATTGCGGGTTTGAAATGATAGAACCCGGATTTTTCGTTTTAAATTACGGATTGAAATGATACATATTCTTATCACTTGACCTAGGCTAGAAAATATTATACAGACCCATGGTTTATTTTAACTAATAGTTTTTTGAAATTTTTAAGTATTTTGAAATATTAAATATATGTGATTTTGAACTTAAGTTTGATATAATAGTTTTCTGAAACTTTAAGTATTTTGGAATACTAAATATATGTGATTTTGAACTTAAGTTTGATATCATAGTTTTTCTGAAATTTTTTAAGTATTTGGAATTTAAATTATCTGAGATTTTAACTTAAATTGGATTTAAATGATTTAAATAAATGTTATATTGATTTTTCTGTAAGTTAAAGTGTATAAGCAAATTTATGATTAAAAATGTAAATTTTGATTTGACTTAATAATTGAAAATTTAGTGTTAAATGGAATTTTAAGCTTAACTTAGTGATAAGAATATTTTATTTATGGAAGAGGTATTTTAAATAAAGCATTAAGTTATTTGTTAAAATAAAAGTTAAGTAAATTAATGTATTTTGACTTGATAAATGAATTATAATTTTAATTGGATATTGGTTAAATAAATGTTATTTTATAAAAAATATTATAAGTTAAGTAATATCGAAATAAATAATTTTGAAAAGTGAAATAAGTTTGATAAGTTAAAAATGGGAAAAGTTGAAGATATATTGTTTTTAAATTGCTATAGTAAAATACTTACTGTAGCACTTTGTAAGTGCTGTTGTTCCTAAAGCTGAACTGTTTTGAAACTAACATATCTACTGTAGCACTTTGTAAGTGTTGCTGTTTCTGAAATTGAAAATGTTTTGAAATACTAATATATCTACTGTAACACTTTATAAGTGCGGCTGTTTCTGAAATTGACAATGTTTTAAAATACTAATATATCTACTGTAACACTTTATAAGTGCTGCTGTTTCTGAAATTGACAATGTTTTGATATACTAATATATCTACTGTAACACTTTATAAGTGCTGTTGTTTCTAAAAATACAATATTTTGAAATTTTGTGAATGAATGAATGAACTCAGGAAATGCTATAATTCTGGAAATTAAATATTTAATTTGAAAGTATATTGAATTTAAATTAAATGGTTAAATGAATATGTTATGATTTCAAAGATATGATTTCAAAGTGTTATGAATTTCAAGGTTTTGATTTCCAAAGCGTTTTGATTTTTAAGACTTATGATTTTTAAAGTATTATAACTTTGGAAAGGGATAAGATTTTTTTGAAATGGATATTATTGAAGAGAAAATGGTATTGTTTTAATATGGTTTAAAAATAGAGATATTTGGATTTGAAAGTATAAACCATTTTGAATTTATAACCACCGGTTATAATAACGATTGGTTGCTAAAGAGACCGGGATCGGATATGGGCATACTCTTTGTCGATACAGAAAACCACTTTAACAACCGTGTACGCGGTGGAGATTCCAGAATGAAGTAGGATGGTGGCAACGATTCCTATTGAGGTATATACGTGGACCTGACTCCCGTGAGTTGGCATAAGTTGGCTAAAGCAGGAGCGATTGACGGGCCAATGAGGTAGCTCCTCTGATCGGACGCATTCCATCATATACTATTCTATTACCTTGTGATTGATTTGATGGCCATCATCGATTTTTGATTTGGGAGTGTGTTCCGAGGTGGGCGGTAGTGGCTGCTATGCGTTACCACCAGCCCGGATGCGTAATTGGTATATCAACCCTGGCATTGCCTAGTTGTGCCGTGTCACCTACCATATCGAGCTTTACTACGAGTTTGGTTTTTTGTCGTAGCCTGTGGAGTATTTAGGGTAGCTTCCCGGTTTGGAGGTACGCTGATACTGGATAGACTACTGGGACTATTTATGTGTTAAGGGGAATATTGGGTCACTCCTTAACGCTATTTTAAAGTAAGTTTATTTTACTATTAGACATTATTATAATAGCGAATATTATTACATTGTAAATAGTTTAACGATCCTTAAAGAATGGGCGACCCCAAGCATTCTTTAAGTTACATGAGCATTTTATTACAGTTCACTTGAGTTGGTTTACATTGTATAAGTATGTATGTCCTGACTCGAGTGTTTTGTGTTTTGCTTTACGCTCGGGTCAGAATGAGTTGTACCAGTATTCGAGACTCACCTTTGGAGTTGGAGCTTCGCTTGGATCCATCCATTGATTCTGCTTTCAGTCATTTAGTTAATTCTAGTGATGTATTCAGATCTTGTATTTGACTATTGTATTGAGACATCTTTGTATTCGTGATTTCAGTTGTATCTTGTTGAACTCTGTTATATTATATATAGTAGCTTCATGAACTGCTATTCTTTGTTTTTGCTGCATTATTGTTATATTACTCTGTGTTTGTGATTCTGTGATTATTTATTTACTGTATATATATTGAGTTTTTCCAAATTTATATTTACAATTCGGTATTTTGAGCAATTCAAGTCCGGCATGTGCGGATGCGAATGGTTGAAAATATCGGGTCGTTACATTTGGTATCAGAGCTTTGGTTTTAGGCAAAACTTAGCATATAGAGTAGATTAAATTACAAAATCACTTTCATTCGAGCTTGAATTCCTTCTTCTTCGATCTGGTTTCCTTTGAATTTTTGGAATGTTACCTCGGTTCCAAAATCCATTCTTGTCTTTCCCTATTCATATTCGTTCGGATTTTTGAGTATCCCATAGCCCCACTATATGATTTGTATGGAAGTGAAACTCCATACAATAGGCATTGATTCAACGGAGATTTCTGTATCCTCGGTTTACAATGCTGCTATCTTTTGTTGTTCTCAAATTCTATCTCTGGCGATCGGATGTCGATTTGCCTCTGAATAATACCTCGATCTTATTTTGAAGTCACGGTTGATCGATTAAGGTTGCCCGTGATTTATATAAGTCTAACCATTCTTTTCTAAATCTATTTATCTATCTATTGAGCTTATCTTCTAGTTGAATTCTGTTGGTAAGATCCCTCTATATTTGAATCTCTATCCTCTCTTTGAAATCTATCCTTGAATCATCGGGAGAGGGAGTGTATTTTGTATTTTTGTTATTAATATTAAAATGTTTTATATATTGTGTTGTTTGAGTTGTTGATGTTGGTTTGGATTTTCGATCGATTCGTCTGATCAACGCTATCGATAGGATTTCCAAAGCACTTGAACAGAGCAAACTGACACAATATTATTTTCAAAAAATTGATAAATAAGATTAATTTGTATGATTATATTTTAAATATATATAAGTAGAATTTCTGGAATTTAATAAGTTAATTAAATTGGTTGTTTAAAATGATAATATTTGATTTTCATTTATTTGTTCTATAAATGAATTTATAAATATGGTTTATAAATTGATTTGAAGTTTAATGAACTTAAATCTAGAATTTGAGAATTTAATTTCCGATAATTTCAAACTCTGGTTTTAAAGTTTTAAAAGGTATACTATTTAAAGTATTCATTTTAGTGAATTTTAAAATGTTAAAATCAGTACTCTATTCGTTTGCCGCTGGAAAATAATTTCAGTGATGACTACAGCATCATCGACATTCATTTTCGAGTTTTGAAGTGGAGAGGCTATTCTGTTGCTTTGCTACACTTTTGTTTGAAGATAAATTTTATTTAAATTTCTTAAGTATGATTTGATTTATATATATATATATATATGTATATTATTTTAAATTTGATTTGATTTGATATATATAGTATATACATTTACCTCTAAATGGTTTGAAATGAATCAAAAATTTAATTCCTTAATTTATATTAAAGGATGATTTTAATTATAGATAAATTCAATATTTTTGAATAAATATTTAAGTATAAATAATTGAATTGGGAAAAAATTTCCTGTATAATCCTCTATTGCATTCTAATATAACTTACCTTAATTATTCAAAAGTTAACTATGTAATGGAATTTTATACAATATAAAATGATGATAAAGAAATTTTAAATAATTTGAGTGGTTATTATTAGTGTGATTAGAAGGGGTACTATGCTAATTGTTGCCCTGCTTCAGTTAGTACTGTTGTTCTTCCTTCTACTCCTGCTCCTAGTGATACCCAATGTACTCTTCAGGGCACCTTTCCTTTATTTTCAGTATCCTGTTCATGTTTCATTTGATTCTGGAGCTTTCCATAGTTTTAGATATGTAGATCTTTTTGATAAGTTTGAACATCTCCTTTCTCCTGAGTATGTTCCTGAACTTTTGTGTGTTTCTAATCCTGTTGGGTTCCACAAACCTTAATAGGATTTGTAGAAGGGTGAAACTCTTCTATTCTGGCCATCGTTTTCTGGTAACTCTTTGGTTATTCTGTGCTGTATGCCCAGGGTTTTTCTGGCAGCTTTAATTATTCTTTCGATTCTTCTCCTGGTGATCTTTATTCGACTCCTGTGGTCAAACTCTCTCCCGATGTATTTGGTGAAGTCACTACTTTACCCCTAAGCGGGAAATTGAATATCATATCGATCTTATTCCTGGATCTATTGTTTTCTCTCAGCTTGATCTTGCCTCAGTTTTCACCAGCTCAGAGTTTCCGAGGAAAGTATTCCCAAGACTACTTTCCATACTGAGAATGGTTTCTATAAATGGTTAGTCATGCCTTTTGGTTTGACTAATATTCCTGCTTTCTTTTTGATCTAGTCTTTGTTTATGATATTCTTGTCTTCTCTAGTCTGAGAAAGAGCATGATTCCCATTTGAGCTTTGTTCTTGTAACGACCACGACTTTCTCTCCACAGAAAGTCGCATCGTTACAGTGGTATCAGAGCTTTGGTTTTGGAGAAGATTTTAGATTACAGGGTATTGATTTTTAATCAGAGGAAGGGTTTCAGGTTTTTGAATTTGAGAAATGTTTGCAGGATTTCATGTTGTAAATTTGAGAATTAAGCTTTGCAGATGAATCTCAGTTTTGGTTTGAAGATGAATTCAGGTTGTATATTTTTGGTTTGAGATGATTTCGGTTTTGATCATTTTCTGGTTTTAGTTTTTGAGGATTGAGATTAGAAAAAGAAAAAGGGAATGGAAAGGTAGGCTTTTATAAACTTAATTTATGGTTTATTAAAAATCAAGGAAAATGGAAAGAAAATTGACACTTGTCTTCATCCATTCTTAATTACCTTACACATGTATTTATGATGCATATAAAACTAACACTTGTAATTTTCCATTTTTATATTATTTTTTAAAAAGAGTTTTAAAAGCTTTCATATAAATTTCTTAATTAATAAACACATTTCTTAATTATAAATGCTTTTCTATATTATACATAAATGAAACCTTTTAAAGAAAAATAAAATGAAAACCCATTTATATTCGAAAAATCATATACAATGTATTTCATTCATTTTTAAGTGTAAAAATATCTTTTGTATTTATTTACTATTAAATAAATACTTTCTAAATTTATATACAAAATCTCTTTAAGGAAGACAAAAATAAAACAAAAGCCTTATTTTAAATAAAAGTCTTGTTCGTATATTCTTATACCCAAATATATTAAAATAATTATCTTTTAAAGATTCAAATTCAAATTTTACCTTTAAAAATCAAATTTATAAAATAACATAATTTAAACAATTATTCTTATTACAAATCAATCTATACCATAATTAAAACATCTTATTATTATATTATTTGGTTATTTATATTAATATTATCAATTTAAATAATTTAAATTTAGAGATTATCACATTTTAAATTCCTCGAAATCCCGGGATATCACATTCCTTCCCCCTTAAAAGAATTTCGTCCTCGAAATTTAAAACAAAAGATAATCCAAATTTTTATTTTATTTCAATCCATTTTAAAACAATTCAAGCATACTTATCAGCCATACACTATCAAACAAACAACCATTCATCCAAACAAACAATTTTATCTAAACAAACAATTTTATCCGAACAAACAACTCTAGCTATCCGGACATAGATCCGGATAAACTACCTAAAATTATCCTGAGTTTCCCCGATACAGATACTGGGTTACTCGCTCTATTAAATCCAAACTGGTAATTCAATACCGAAGCCAAAACACATATCCTCACAAAAACTCAGAAAGATCCAATATACTCGGAGCTATCTTCCTAGTCTTACCCAAACTCAATTGCTTCCTTTACCGAATAAATAACAACGAAGTCTCCAACTTCGAATTCCAAAATTCTCCATCTCTAATCCACAGAACTCTTCTGATGATTCTGGGCTGCCTTCATCCTTCCTGATCAGCTCAACCATCACTGATGCTTCTCGAAATAAATCGGACCACAAACAATCCAACAAACGGATCCTCTCAAGATTTACGGAAATCCAGAACTCAAACTCTACTCCTCAATCATCAGTAGATTCCAAATACTTCTTTTATCAAGACAAAACAGATTCTCTCACCAATCTGACCTTCAAATCTTGAAAAGCTTCCTGTAGGAACCCTTTTATCCAAACACTGCAACTTCCGGTTGCTTCTACTCTAGAACAACTACTACCAAGCTTTCGCTGCTCAACTCTGATCTAGATGTCGTCTATGAACTCGAACACAAACTAGATCAACACTTCCCATAAAATCTCTGTCAACTCTATAACTCCTACATCTTCTAGAGATGCCTCAAACTCAAGCAAAAGATTTCCCAAGAGAACACTCAAACTATCGCAAGTCACTTTTGCGATCCTATCCAGTCCAATATCCAAAGATTACTGTTCTTTCTTAATCCATCAGAACAGTCTAGTGCTTGACCAATCCATTTGAAAAATGAATTTACTCCGCAGCTTCTGAACTCCACTTTACGAACTGCTAAGCCAAAAGATCTTCCAGCAGGAACACAGAACACTCGAGCTGCACCGCTAACACGGATGACAAAGACTCCTTAATCCAAAGTTCTTCGAGAAACTCGATCCTCAAACCAAACACAAACATCCTGCTGAACTCAGCCACAACACCGAAGCAGACACACTTCCTTAAACTTGTTCCAAAGAAAAAATCTTCAGAAACATCCATAGTCACTGCGTTTCATCACACAGCTACAATTTCCTGAGGTATCAAGATACCATCACTTGCTTCTGCTCATCCAATAGATCTACTCTATTCATCCAACTTCAAAGATAAACTCTAAACCATAACTGGTTTCCTTCAGAGATCGGTGAAATCTTTACACCACAACAAAGTTTACTCGAGACGGTATTGGGTCTACAGTCTCGACAGATACACTTCCAACCTCAACACTCAGACTCCTAATCCTAGATGATAAATTATTATCATCTCAACCAATCATTACAAATGCCATATACATTTAAATGATACTTTTTTTTATATAGAAATTATATCTGGGTAAAATTATTTCATCTACCTTTTTAAAACAATATTGTGTCCGTTGGCCTGGTCAAGTGTTTAGAGATCCCTATCAATAACGTTAGCTACTCGTATTGACCAGAATCCATATACCACTCAACCGATCAATTAACACAATATAAAACCATTTTATATAACTAACAAATACGCGCTCTCGTATATATATACTCAGACTCAAACAGGTTGCTACAAATCCTATCTCTAATGAACAATCCTTCCGAACCTAGGTATTCACTCAACCTAGTGTTCGATATTCACTTAACCAAAATCTTAGGCATTCGCTCAACCTGTGCTCTGATACCACTGTAACGTCCTAGGCTTTTCAACCTTCAGCAACGGTTCACGACCGGTAGGCTTTTCAACCATCCCAGCCCCGCTGTGGCTCACAGTGATACCTCGGGTTTGCTTTTACGGCCACCCTCTCGAGTCGCAACCAACCCCAAAAGGCCTTATACTACCTCCGGGGGCATGTAGGGGTAAGAGTCTCCCGTTCGCCACCTAACGCAAAGCGAGAACCCCCTATCACGCTGTAATGTAGCAAACCCGATCCCGGTCTCATCGAAATCCAAAACGTATCTTTTAAGGCCAAGTTGTTTAAAGGTTTAAACAATTCAATTCAATACTAGAATTCACACAGCATTTACATAGATAAATATCACACATTTATCACAGATATATCCAATATCATATCACAGAATATCATAGCATATCATCAAATAGATATCAACCAAATCAGACATTCTACTCAAACAATCATCTATAAGCAATCATTTATTAATCCATATTATAATCAATTTAATCAACTTAAATTAAATTAATTACTTAAGAATTAATTCCTATCCTTGCTTAATCAATCATTAATTAATTACAATCCATTTAATTAATTAATCATTAAATATTAATCACTCTTGATTAATTATTTATTACATAAAGTAATTATCCTTAATTAATTTCACAAATTAATTATCCTTAATCATTTATAGTAATTAACCTTTAATTACTCTCCTTAATTATAATAATTAATGATCCTTAATTAATTACTTCCATTAATTAATTAACTATAATTAATTACATTATTCTTTAATTAATTACATTAATTAATTATGCATTAATTAATTACTTTCATTTATCAACCTTAAATAATTACTCCAATTACATACAGTAATTTATTTATTAATTACTTACACTAAGTAATTACACTTAACCAATCTTATTAAGTAATTATACTTAATAAATTACCAAGTGACTATCCTTAATTAGTTAACAAATTAATTTACTTAAATAAATCACAATCATTCCTAAATTATAACCGAGTAACTCATCCTTAATTACCCTTTAAACAAATTAATTAATCCTTGATTAATTATTCTTTAACTATTAATTAATAAGCCTTAATTATTAATCAATATCCTTTAATACAAAGTAATCAATCCTTAATTACTTTATAATTAATTAATTAAAATTAATTAACTAATTAATTACTTCTTAATTATTAATTAATAAAACTTAATTATTAATTAACAATCCTTAATTACAAGTTAATAAATCACTTGAAAACCTTAATTGTAAATTTACTTACCCTTAACCATTAACTAATTTAATTTAATAAATCACTCTTTATTTATCCCATTTATTATCAAACTTAAATTAAGTTTTAAGATAAAACATTTTCTCAATAATTACCTTATTACATTTCCAATTAACTTAAGATTTGATTTAATATATTTAAGTTAATCAAAATCATACAACTTAATTTTATTTAAATATTCATTACAAAGAAATGAATATTCAAGACAATTTATTTAACTTGATTTATTTCTTTATTTATTTAAAACTTATTTTAATTTAAATTTTAAAAACTGGTTTAAACCTTTTACTTTGGGTTTAAGTCATATATACTTGATTTTAACTTAATTTTAAAAACTGGTTGATACCAAATGTGACGACCCGACTTTCTTTGCCCAGAAAGACGCATCGTTATAAAGAAAGAAAGGGATAGAAGAAGAAAAGAAAAGAAGAGAGAACAACAACACATCAGAAATCTCACAGCGGAACGAGAAATATATTATCACATAAGATATTACATAGTATCATATACATCAGAGTACACAATTTATACATCACAGAATAGACAGTTATAAACTTCTGTCTATTATACAACACAAGTACATCAGTACAATACAGACTAATACAAACACAGCGGAAAACTCTATATATCTACACGCTGAAGCCTCCTGCTCCACAGCTCCTCCAGAATTCGTCAAGGCTATCCTGAATCCCTTGACTACTCAATACAATATTGAGTACCCAAGAGTTTAATAAAACAGAAAATAAACACTTGGGTCAGACATGGGTCTGGTGTGAGTAAACGGGTTGAAATTTGTTTAACTTTGAAAAACCTTTGAAAGAAAAGGTATCTCGTAAGACTTTCCGCACATAAACACGGAAAAGTTTTTACCTTACGATAACCAAAACATTTGATAGGAAATCCAGTTATATTATAATAGGGTCTAGGGTTTTCAAGTAAAATACAGAAATAGCTGAAATGCTTACATCTCACATTCCAACATAGTTGGGCACAACTAATACGTACGGCACTTATTGGAGTTTGGATTCCATACAATGGCAGGGCTACTGGGGTACCGCCCGTCACAGTACGTGGCCTAGATCACCGTACCGAGGAGTACGCCCGCTCCCCTGCAACACAAAGCCGGAACCATCCCTTACTGGATAATCCCGAACAAGACAATCCCATAGTTGGCGCGACTAACCACACACTAAGCCGAATAAAAGAAAAG
Source organism: Allium fistulosum (assembly GCA_030737815.1). Classification (NCBI taxonomy): domain Eukaryota; kingdom Viridiplantae; phylum Streptophyta; class Magnoliopsida; order Asparagales; family Amaryllidaceae; genus Allium; species Allium fistulosum. The sequence goes on along the minus strand of CM060908.1, from coordinate 73,092,923 downwards.
GGACCTCTAGACAGGGATCTATCTTGCTCTCAGTGGGTGCTACCCACGAAGCCTTGCTGCACCTCCCCTGTTTTAGCCATTCCCGGTTGATGAGGCTTGAGGTTACGATTACCTTTAATCAGAACATATCACTTAGAATGCTCATCGTCCGCCTGACGATGTGCTGAAAGCATTCAATCCATACAAGTTCGTTCCGGGTTCGAACGAAACCGAAGGCATTATCTCGTTACACTCGTTTTGGAATCACCCTCAGAGTTAACGACAATAACCCTTGCACTCTGAATCTTCATCTTCACTTGAGATTCACGACCTATCGTTAATTTGGATCGATGTGGTATTCGGGTCTCCAGACCTGGAATACCGGTATACGGAAACCCGATCCCGGTCTCATCGAAATCCAAAACGTATCTTTTAAGGCCAAGTTGTTTAAAGGTTTAAACATTTAAACTTATATTCTAAATGATATAAACAGATAGATAAATAACATTATCACAATAGATAATTCATATCAACATTCATCTCACAAAGCAGCATATATCATATATATATCAGAGACATACAAATCATCCAATATCAACCAATCATCCAATATCAAACATCCAGTATTAATCAATTATCTAAAAAGAATTGATTAACTCTAATCAATTTAATTAACCTTTAATTAAATTAATTACTATCACTTAATTACTTATCTTAATTAATTACTTTTTAATTAATTATATTAATTAATTATTCTTTAATCACTTATTATTGATTAATTAATCTTAATTAATTAACCCTTAATTAATTACTTCCTTAATTAATTACTCTCTTTTAATTAATTACCTTAACTAGTAATTAATCATATTTTTAATTAACCTTAATCTTTTAATTAATTAATTACTCTTTAATTCATTTACTTTAAATCAATTATATTAATTAATCCTTTAATTAATAACATCAAGTGATTAACTCTTAATCTATTCCATTTAATTACTTCCATAAGTAATTTTCTCTTCTCTTAATTACATTCAGTAATTATCCAATTATTACTTGACTAAGTAATTATACTTAATTAATTATAAGTGATTATCTTTAATTAATTAGACTAATTAATTAACCTAACATTAATTACATTAATTAATTAATCAATAAATCATCCTTAAATATATTTTTAAATCTTAGTTTAGGTTTAAATATAGACAGCTTGTTTGAATTCCTAATCCTATAAGAGATTGGATGAAGAGATTTTTAATATTCTATTTTGTTTAAACCCTGTTATTTATAAACAGAGACAAGTTTTTGCCTGAGAACAGACATGCACACTTCAATTCATATAAACACATATATATACTCACTGATATGTATACATATTCACAAAATTCCAACATGCATTCATAAACAATATTCATATAAACATATATATATATCATCACAGCACAATTCATCACATATAGCAAAGTAAATTTTCAATTTTAAAAACTGTTTTTAAAAGTATTTACTCACCTTAAAACAGAGCAGTTTATCACTTCCAAAAGATTCTCAGGTTATAAAACAGAGAACAGAGGCACTCATTTATGAACTGCAGATTGAATTTGATCTGGATCAGCTTTGCATTCAATTCGAATTCTTTGATGATGAAACTGCTTTTGCTTGATTATTTAGTTGAATTTGAAACTGCTACTTGAATTGTAGTTGAACTTCATTTTAGTTGCAGGTTGGAATAGTTTAATTTCTTTTGAATTTGATTTCAGATTTTTAGAAAGAAGAAAAAGTTTTTAGATGAAAAGATTTGAACTGAGAAAATAGAAGATCAGATTTCTCTAAACATACATTTATTTATAAACTATAAATCCTTAAATGAAGATAATGTTGCCACTTGTTTATTTATAAATTGGACAATAAATTTTAAAAGCCGAGTTTAAATATAAAAGTAAGTTTAAATAAGTTTTAAATCTAGTTGTTATCTGGAGTTTAAGTTAAATCTCAGTTTTTAAATAAGATAAAGTTTTTAAATTTTGAATTGACTTAACTACTTTAAAAGGAGTTAAGTAGTTTGAATTTTAAATTAAAGTTTTAAATTGTAGATAGGTTTTAAATCTAAAGATTTATATGGAGTCAAAGTTAATATGTGTTTCAAATTTTGAAATAAAAAGAAGTTTTTAAAATCTAAAATGTTTTAAACAATCTGAATGTTTAAAAATGTATTTTTAATTGATTTGAATTTAAAATGAATTTGGTTTTAAATTTTCTTTAATTAAGTAAATGTTTCTCTAACATGTGATTTAAAAGGATGGTTTTAAAACTTTGTTAAAGTTAAATTTGAATTCATTTTAAATCTTAAATTTAAAATGAAATTTAAAAGTAAATTTAAAAGTAAATTGTTTTAAATGCTTTATTAATGATAATTTAATCATTAATAAGAATAAAGTGTTATCTTAAAGATAATTAAGATTTAATAATTTAGGATAAAATAAATTATTAAGGTAATTGAAAGTTAATTAATCAATTTAATTAAATTATGATTTGGATTAATAAATTTAATAATTAAGGGTTTAAATTGATTAAGTAAAGTTTAATTAAATTAATTAAAGGTTAATTAATTTGAAAATTAAGGATCATTAATTAGATAAGTTAAGATTATTAATTAATGGTTAGGAAAAAATTAATTAAGTAATTAAGAATAAATTAATTTATCGTTAGGTACTTAATTAATTAGGTAATTAGAGATTAATTTATTGGTAATTAGAATTAAATAAATTGGTAATAAATAATGGTTAATTAAAGTTTAATTATTTAAGAGAAATAATTAAAGAATAGTTAATAGTTAATGTAGATCATTAACTTGGGTTAAATAAGTAATTAATTAATGTGATTAATTGTGATAATTAATTAGATTAATTAATTTAAAGATAATCATTTGTGAAAATTGTTTAAATGTAATTACTTAATGGAAGTAATTAAGAAATTAATTACTCATTGTAATTAATTGAGTTTAATTTGATTAGTTAAGTTAATTAATTAAGTTTAATTAATTTAAGATAATCATTTAATGATTTGTGAAGTATAATTACTTAATGTAATTTAATGAAGTATAATTACTTAGGAAAGTAATTAATGGATAATTACTGATGTAATTAGTAGAGTAATTAAGGGAAGTTAATTACTTAATGGAATTAATCAAGAGATTAATTAAGAAATTAATTAAGGAATAATTTATTTATTTTAAAGAAGTAATTAAGGGTAGTTAATTACTGAATGTGATTAATCAATAGTGATTAATAATTATGGTTTAATTAAAGATTAATTACTCAATGTAATTAATTTAAATAAAGTAATTAATGATAAAACTGTAATTAAGGATCATTAATTTATATAATTAATGATGTAATTAAGAATTGATTAATTAAGTAATAATTATAAATGAAGTGATTAATTAATGTAATTAATTAAGGAGTAATGTAATTAATTATAGTTAATTAATAAATGAAGTAATTAAAGGTTAATTACTATAAGTGGTTAAGAATAATTAATTTGTATAATTAATTTAATACTAATTACTTGAATGTAATTAAATAATTAATCAAGGATGATTAATTAAATTGAATAATTGGATGATGATTGATTAATTGATTGATAATTAATTAATAATGATTTAAGCAGGATTTATAGATGTAGTAATTAATTTAATTTACTTTAAATTAATTAAAGATGAAATAATTAATTTAATTCATTTTAAATTAATTGTAGATGGTGATAAATAAATCATTGCTTATGAATGGATGATATTGTGTACCTTGAATGGTTTGAAATCTCAGATATGAGATAATTGATACTGTATGATTTGGATGCTTTGGTTGCATAGTGATGATGATATGGATTATCTACTTATAATGATAATGTTGATTATCTATTGTGAATCTGTGAATTATCTATCTATGTGTAAATAGATAGTAGAATTGAATTGTTTTAACTTTAAAACAACTTGGCCTTAAAAGATACGTTTTGGATTTCGATGAGACCGGGATCGGGTTTCCAGATTTGGATATCCGAAAACCACATCGATCCAAATTAAACGTTGGTCATTAATCCAAGTGGAGCAAGTGAAGACTCGAGGTGTAAGAACTATTCTTTGTCAATATAACTCTGAGGGTGATTCCGTAATGAGTTTGACGGAGATAGTACTTTCAGATTCGAGATGAAGATTCAGAGTGCAAGGGTTATTGTCGTTAACTCTGAGGGTGATTCCAAAATGAGTGTAACGAGATAATGCCTTCGGTTTCGTTCGAACCCGGAACGAACTTGTATGGATTGAATGCTTTCAGAACATCGTCAGGTGGACGATGAGCATTCTAAGTGATGTGTTCTGATTAAAGGTAATCGTAGCCTCAAGCCTCATCAACCGAGAATGGCTAAAACAGGGGAGGTGCAGCAAGGTTAGTGGGTAGCACCCAAGTAGGACAAGATTATCCCTGTCTAGAGGTCCCTTCTTATTATTCGATTGAGTGGGCAGTTGATTGCAACAACTGCTGGGATATCTTGTGCGGGAATTATCCAGTAAGGGATGTTCCGGCCTTGTGTTGTAGGGGATTGGGAGTGATCCTCGGTACGGTGATCTAGGCCACGTACTGTGACGGGCGGTACCCCGGTAGCCCTGCCATTGTATGGAATCTAAACTCCAATAAGTGCCTTACGTATTAGTTGTGCCCAACTATGTTGGAATGTGAGATGTAAGCATTCCAGCTATTTCTGTATTTTACTTGAAAACCCTAGACCCTATTATAATATAACCGGATTTCCTATCAAATGTTTTGGTTATCGTAAGGTAAAAACTTTTCCGTGTTTATGTGCGGGAAGTCTTACGAGATACCTTTTCTTTTCAAATGGTTTTCAAAGTTAAGCAACTTTAACCTGTTACTCACACCAGACCCATGTCTGACCCAAGTGTTTATTTTTGTTTTATATAAACTCTTGGGTACTCAAATTTTTACGAGTAGCCAAGGGATTCAGGTTTAGCTTTGACGAATATTCTGGAGGAGAAATGGAGCAGGAGGCTTCGGCGTTCGTAGATATAGTATTCCGCTGTGTAGATCTCTGTGATAGTGTTTGTATTGTATTTGAGTTGTAATGTTTAGACAGATGTTTATAACTGTCTAGTATGTGATGTATATGTTGTGTAACTCTGATAAGTGTTGTATATTATGTAATACTTTTGTTATTAATATAATTTATTCGTTCCGCTGTTGAGATTCTGTTGTTGTTCTTCTTCTTCTCTTTCTTTTCTACTTTCTCACCTCTTTCTTTTCTTCAAAACGATGCGTCATTCTGTGGAATGAGTGGCGGGTCATATATCCATAGTTTAATTATATACCAACTGTAACGACCCGGCTTTCTTTGCCCAGAAAGACGCATCGTTATGAAGAAAGAAAGGGATAGAAGAAGAAAAGAAAAGAAGAGAGAACAACAACACATCAGAAATCTCACAGCGGAACGAGAAATATATTATCACATAAGATATTACATAGTATCATATACATTAGAGTACACAATTTATACATCACAGAATAGACAGTTATAAACTTCTGTCTATTATACAACACAAGTACATCAGTACAATACAGACTAATACAAACACAGCGGAAACTCTATATATCTACTCGCTGAAGCCTCCTGCTTCACAGCTCCTCCAGAATTCGTCAAGATTATCCTGAATCCCTTGACTACTCAATACAATATTGAGTACCCAAGAGTTTAATAAAACAGAAAATAAACACTTGGGTCAGACATGGGTCTGGTGTGAGTAAACGGTTAGATTGCTTAACTTTGAAAACCTTTGAAAACAAAAGTATCACGTAAGACTTCCCACAAATAAACATGGGTAAGTTTTTACCTTACGCTAACTAAAACATTTGATAGCAAATCCGATTGTATTATAATAGGGTCTAGGGTTTTCAAGTAAAATACAGAAATAGCTGAAATGCTTACATCTCACATTCCAACATAGTTGGGCACAACTAATACGTACGGCACTTATTGGAGTTTGGATTCCATACAATGGCAGGGCTACTGGGGTACCGCCCGTCACAGTACGTGGCCTAGATCACCGTACCGAGGAGTACGCCCGCTCCCCTGCAACACAAAGCCGGAACCATCCCTTACTGGATAATCCCGAACAAGACAATCCCGTAGTTGGCGCGACCAACCACACACTAAGCCGAATAAAAGAAAAGGGACCTCTAGACAGGGATCTATCTTGCTCTCAGTGGGTGCTACCCACGAAACCTTGCTGCACCTATCATTAATTAATTACTTTAAATTATGCGTTTTCCGGAGCATTGATCAGAGTTCGCCGACGACCAGAATAGACGTGCACGTGCACGAGCACGTTCGCGTGTATCAGGGAAGTAATGGGTTTGGAGAAGAATGCTTTGGCTCGGGTGTTCGTTCGAGAATTTTCGAGTTTGACTCGAAGCAGGGAAATAGTGGGAATACGCGAGTTTTCTAGGTGTTTACTTGGGTTTGAGTGGGAACAGACTTAAAGTTTGAACAGGAAATGTTTGAAGTTTTAAAAACAAAAGGAATTTATATTGTAGTGTTTCTTGAGTTTTAAAACAAAGTTAAAACAAGTAAACAAGTTTTGTTTATAAAATTAAATTTGTTTCAAGTTAATGTTTTAAACAAAGTTCTTGTATTTTGAAATGTAAAAGTTTTTAAATAAAATAAGTGAATTTTAATAATAAATTTTGTATTAAATTTTATTTGATAACTTTGGGAAAGTTTTAAAGATTTAAAGGTTTAATTAAAAATGCGTTTAATGATTTATTTCTAAATCTAATATTTTAATTTAAGTAAGGTTTAATGGTTAAGATTTAGTAATAAGTTAAAATAAGAATTTTCTTAAGTATTAAGAATGTTGATTTAAATAAAGATAATTAAATTTGAAAAGAGAATTTAGATAATTAAATTATTTTAATTATAAAGTGTTATTGGTAAATAATTGATTTAATTAAGATAATAGTTTCTTAATTAAGAACCTTTAATATAGTAAGTTAAGAATCATTTAATTAAATTTAAATGATTAAGTTAAATTAATAATTAATTTATGATTAATTAGAGATAATCATTTAATAATTAATTTAGTATAATTACTTGATGAAGTAATTAAGGAATAATTACTGGATGTAATTAAATAAAGGGAAGTTATTTAATAAGTAATTAGAAGATAATTATTTTATGAAAGTAATTTAATGAAAGTGATTAAGAGTTAATTACTTAGTGTTATTAATTAAATAATTTAATTAATTAAAGGATTAAGGATAATTAATAAGGTAATTAATTATTGGTTAAGGTAATTAATTAAAAAAGTAATTAATTAATGGAAGTAATTAAGGAAGTTAATTACTGGATTATATTAATCAAAGGTGATCAATAAATTATGGTTTAATTAAGGTTAATTACTTAATGTAATTAATAGAATAATTAAAGATATAATTAAGGATCATTAGTTTATAATTAATGATGTAATTAAGAATTGATTAATTAAGATTAACTAATCAGATGATAACTAATTAATTGTAATTAATTAAGAATTAAATTAATTAATTATAATTAATTGATTAATGAAGTAATTAAAGGTTAATTACTGTATTGGTTAAGAATAATTAATTTGTGAAATTAATTAAAGATAATTACTTAAATGTAATTAAAGTATAATTAATCAAAGTGATTAATTAAAATGGATAATTAGAGAAAGATTAATTAATTTATTTGTAATTAATTAATGATTATATAAGTAAGATTTATAATAAAGTAATTAATTTAATTTACTTTAAATTAATTAAGAGATGAAGTAATTAATTTAATTCATTTTAAATTAATTAAAGATAGAGATAGTTAATTTAATTCATTTTAAATTAATTATGTTATGATTAAGTAAATCATTCCTTATATAAGAATGAATGACATTGATTGTCTTGAATGGATGTAATCTCAGAAATGAGATAAGTAATGTTGTGTGATATGAATGCTTGGTTGCATTATAGATTAACTATTGCGATGTTGATATGGATTACCTATTTGGTTATGAATCATCTGTTTAATTGATAATGTGATTATCAATTATGATTGTGAATTATCTATTTGTATGAATATAGATAAGTTAAATTGTTTTAACCTTAAAAACAACTTGGCCTTAAAAGATACGTTTTGGATTTCGATGAGACCGGGATCGGGTTTCCGTATACCGGTATTCCAGGTCTGGAGACCCGAATACCACATCGATCCAAATTTACGATAGGTCGTGAATCAAGTGAAGATGAAGATTCAGAGTGCAAGGGTTATTGTCGTTAACTCTGAGGGTGATTCCAAAACGAGTGTAACGAGATAATGCCTTCGGTTTCGTTCGAATCCGGAACGAACTTGTATGGATTGAATGCTTTCAGCACATCGTCAGACGGACGATGAGCATTCTAAGTGATATGTTCTGATTAAAGGTAATCGTAACCTCAAGCCTCATCAACCGGGAATGGCTAAAACAGGGGAGGTGCAGCAAGGCTTCGTGGGTAGCACCCACTGAGAGCAAGATAGATCCCTGTCTAGAGGTCCCTTTTCTTTTTATTCGGCTTAGTGTGTGGTTGGTCGCGCCAACTACGGGGTTATCTTGTTCGGGATTATCCAGTAAGGGATGGTTCCGGCTTTGTGTTGCAAGGGAGCGGGCGTACTCCTCGGTACGGTGATCTAGGCCACGTACTGTGACGGGCGGTACCCCAGTAGCCCTGCCATTGTATGGAATCCAAACTCCAATAAGTGCCGTACGTATTAATTGTGCCCAACTATGTTGGAATGTGAGATGTAAGCATTTCAGCTATTTCTGTAATTTACTTGAAAACCCTAGACCCTATTATAATATAACTGGATTTCCTATCAAATGTTTTGGTTAGCGTAAGGTAAAAACTTTTCCATGTTTATGTGTGGGGAGTCTTACGTGATACCTTTGTTTTCAAAAGGTTTTGAAGTTAAACAATTTAAACCCGTTTACTCACACCAGACCCATGTCTGACCCAAGTGTTTATTTCTGTTTTATAAACTCTTGGGTACTCAAATTTTTACGAGTAGCCAAGGGATTCAGGTTTAGCTTTGACGAATATTCTGGAGGAGCAATGGAGCAGGAGGCTTCGGCGTTCGTAGATATAGTATTCCGCTGTGTTGATATATGTGATAGTGTCTTGTCTTGTATTTGAGTTGTAATATCTAGACAGATGTTTATAACTGACTAGTATGTGATGTATATGTTGTGTAACCCTGATAAGTGTTGTATACTATGTAATAGTTTATGTTATTAATATAATTTATTCGTTCCGCTGTGAGATCGTTGTTGTTGTTTCTTTCTTTCTTCTCTTCTTTTCTTTTTTCTCACCCCTTTCTTTCTTATTAACGATGCGACTTTCTATGGAGAGAAAGTCGTGGTCGTTACAGTTCTGGAGACTCTTAGGAGTCATCAGTAGAAAGCTAATTTCTCGAAATGCCATTTCTGGAAGGATGAAGTCCAATTTCTTGGGCCTATTGTTTCTGGTAATGGAGTTTCTGTTGATCCAGTTAAGATCGCTGCGATCGATGTAAGTTTTCTTTTCCTTCTCTTTTCTCTTTATCATTCAATCACTCTATCTTTTATATTGTCCTTATATATCTCTCCCTATTCTGTAAAGGATTGGGAAACTCCTAGGACTTCAATTGATATTCGTAGTTTTTTGGGCCTCGCCGATTATTATCGGAGATTCATTGAGAATTTTGCTCGGATTGCTGCACATTTCCTTGCTTTGACTCGTAAGAATGTTAAGTTTTACGAGAGTATCTGGGTTATTGTTAAAAGACTGACCAAGTCCACCCATTTCATTCCGGTCAAGTCTATTCGCTCTGCTTCATGTTTGGCTGAGATCTATGTGAGGGAGATTGTTCGTCTTCATGGTGTTCCTATCTGTATTGTTCATGCTAGAGATCCCATGTTCACCAGTCTGTTTTGGAGAGTTTTAGGAATCTTTGGATACTCACCTGAATCTGAGCACTACTTACCATCCACAGACCGACGGTCAAATGGAAAGAGTGAATCAGATTCTGGAGGATCTTTTTCGTGCTTGTGTTCTTGATTATGGAGGATTTTGGAAGATCATCTCCATCTCGTCAAATTTACCTATAACAACAGTTATCGGGTATAATTTCAATTTTCTGTTTTACCTTGTCTTTAATCCTCTATCTATATTATTTTATCTTTTATATCCGGGCTAGTATTGCAATGTCTCCGTTTGTTGCTATTTACGGACGACCTTGCAGATCTCGATCTTGCTGGATTGAATTCGGTAATCGTTTGGTTCGTTGGTCCTTTCCGCATCTTAGAAAGGATTGATTCTTTAGCTTATCGCCTGGATTTGCCTGAGAAGTTTACTGGAGAGCATAATGTATTCCTTGCTTCGCATCTTTGTCGGTATCTTCATGATCCATCTCTTATTGTCCAGCCTTCTACTCTCGAGAGTTTGGATATTGAGCCTAATCTGACTTTCGAGAGGAAGCCACATCGTATTGTCGATTAAGGTACGAAGCAGCTGAGAAGGAAATCTGTCATCATGGTCATAGTGCAGTGTTGTACTGATGGTCGGAATTGTACCTGACGACGGAGGAGAACATACGTGCTTCGAATCCGAAAAAGTGTTGTTTCAGGTATTATTCTCCGTTCTATCTTATCTTTATTTGTTCTTCCGTGTCTCGTTCCTTTTCAAGGACGAAAAGTTTTGAGTGGGGGAGAGTGTAACAACCCATATTTTTAACAAATATTTTTAAATTACATTTATTTGAAACTTTGATTTTTAAATCATTTAAAATTGAATTTTTGGAATTGTCCAATGTGATTTTGGATTTTGTTTGTAATTTATTTTCCAAATATAATAAAACAATTATTTTCTGGAAATTGTATATTCTGGTCAACTTTGGTCAAACTTTGACTTACAATTGAAATTTCTAAATTTGAATTTTTAATTTCTAATCTTTTTCTTTGAAGCGGTATTTTTTTCTAATATTTGTCTTGCTTTTCGTTTCGTCAAATTTTGTTTTATACTTTTTAAAATTTGATAAAATTCAGTGTTTTACACGTAGTTATTTTCTGTAGTTTATTTTCTATTTTCTACGTTCATTTTTCTATTTTCCTATGTTCATTTCACTATTTTATTTTCTATTTTTATTTTTATTTAGACTTTGATTTATTTATTGGATTTTTATTTTTGATTTTGGCTTTGGAAATTTCAAGAGACTTTGGTTTCTTTTTCTTTAACTTATGCCTTTTCATTTGCCTAGCCTCTTCATTTCCTAGCCGTGCATTTCATTCCTCATAGCCATGTAAAACTTCATTTGTCACGTACAATAACATCTCACTTCTCATCTCCTTCCATTTCTCATTTCCTAACAAAAATTATATACAAGTTTTCCATGGCTTCTCTTTTTTTTCTCTTTTCATTTTCTTTTGTTTTGCTACAAGCTATGCTCGGCCATCACATGCCCATGCTTTTGCCGACCATCTTCCCCCACCTCCACCACCACCTGACTGGCCATCATCTTATCACCACCATGGCCGTGAATCCCATGATCCATTAACCCATCTCCAAATCATACAAACCCTAATCGGCCTCATGTATTCAACCTCTTCCACCTTGTAACCTCGGCCACCACCACCACTAGCTCCTCCCCAGCCTGACCATGACTGATTGGACCACTGATATGACTCCAGACCCAACCTGACCCATGCACACAACCCAGGCCGAACCATGTAGACATAGGGCCGAGCCTATGTTTGCCTGTGACCTTCCAAAACTCTTGCCTTATTGCCTTCCAACACCTTTAACTTGCCCCTCTTCACATTCCACCAACCATAGCCGTGTGTACATGACCATGGCCGAGTCTATTATGCCACAAACCATCATGGTCGAGCCCAATTGTGATCTGGCCGAGCCCACATATTGGTTAAGGCAAGTTATGTCATTTTGTTTCACATCTTTACATTGTTTTAATTTCTATTCTTTTGTATTGAATCTTATACTTATGTTTGTGTATTTGTTTATATACAAGATTTGGATCTTGACTCTTCATCCATTCAAAATCTTGTTCGTGCTTTGTCGTGCTTTTCGGAGTTTTAGTTGTGTGTCTTGAATTGTTATCTCCAACTTTAAAACGGTGAGTCTATCACTCTCGAAAAATAGTACTTATATATTTGTGAAACGATGACAAGTGGATGTGTAGTATTGATATGCTATGTTGCTATAAATTCATATATGCCTATGATATGATTATATGATGTTATATACTGCTCATATATTTGTTACATCACCTGATATGATATTATATGCTCTACTGTTATTTTATTTTCTGTATCTCACACTTCAAGTTCCCTTTCACTATGGGTTGAAATGATACATACCCGAACGGACTTTAGAATAAGGAAAAATCATTATGAGCTGAAATGATAGGCTCGAGTGATTTTTATTTTATTTTATTTGACTTGGGATTGTAGGTTTGAAATGATAGAACCTGAATTTTTCGTTTTAAATTACGGATTGAAATGATACATATCTGTATCACTTGACCTAGGCTAGAAAATATTAGACAGACCCGTGGTTTATTTTAAATAATTGTTTTTTAAAATTTTTAAGTAGTTTGAAATATTAAATATATGTGATTTTGAACTTAAGTTTGATATAATAATTTTCTGTAAATTTTAAGTATTTTGAAATATTAAATATATGTGATTTTGAACTTAAGTTTGATATAATAGTTTTCTGAAACTTTAAGTATTTTGGAATACTAAATATATGTGATTTTGAACTTAAGTTTGATATCATAGTTTTTTTGAAATTTTTTAAGTATTTGGAATTTAAATTATCTGAGATTTTAACTTAAATTGGATTTAAATGATTTAAATAAATGTTATATTGATTTTTCTGTAAGTTAAAGTGTATAAGCAAATTTATGATTGAAAATGTAAATTTTGATTTGACTTAATAATTTAAAATTTAGTGTTAAATGGAATTTTAAGCTTAACTTAGTGATATGAATATTTTATTTATGAAAGGGGTACTTTAAATAAAGCAATAAGTTATTTGTTAAAATAAAAGTTAAGTAAATTAATGTATTTTGACTTGATAAATGAATTATAATTTAAATTGGATATTGGTTAAATAAATGTTATTTTATAAAACAATTATAAGTTAAGTAATATCCAAATAATTAATTTTGAAAAGTGAAATAAGTTTGATAAGTTAAAAATGGGAAAAGTTGAAGACATATTGTTTTTAAATTGTTATAGTAAAATACTTATTGTAGCACTTTGTAAGTGTTGTTGTTCCTAAAGCTGAACTGTTTTGAATCTAACATACCTACTGTAGCACTTTGTAAGTGCTGCTATTTCTGAAATTGACAATGTTTTGAAATACTAATATATCTACTCTAATACTTTATAAGTGCTGCTGTTTCTGAAATTGTCAATGTTTTGAAATACTAATATATCTACTGTAACACTTTATAAGTGCCGCTGTGTCTAAAAATACAATATTTTGAAATTTTGTAATTGAATGAATGAACTCAGGAAATGCTATAATTCTGGAAATTGAATATTTGATTTGAAAGTGTATTGAATTTAAATTAAATGGTTAAATGAATATGTTATGATTTCAAAGATATGATTTCAAAGTGTTATGAATTCCAAGGTTTTGATTTCCAAAGCATTTTGATTTTTAAGACTTATGATTTTGAAAGTATTATAACTTTGGAAAGGGATATGATTTTTTTGAAATGGATATTATTGAAGAGAAAATGGTATTGTTTTAATATGGTTTAAAAATAGATATGTTTGGATTTGAAAGTATAAACCATTTTGAATTTATAACCACGGGTTATAATAACGATTGGTTGCTAAAGAGACCGGGATCGGATATGGGCATACTCTCTATCGATACCGAAAACCACTTTAACAACCGTGTACGCGGTGGAGATTCCAGAATGAAGTAGGATGGTGGCGACGATTCCTATTGTGGTATATACATGGACCCGACTCCCGTGAGTTGGCATAAGGTCGCTAAAACAGGAGCGATTGACGGGCCAATGAGGTAGCTCCTCTGATCGGATGCATTACATCGTATACTATTCTATTACCTTGTGATTGATTTGATGGACATCCTCGATTTTTGATTTGGGAGTGTGTTCCGAGGTGGGCGGTAGTGGCTGCTATGCGTTACCACCAGCCCAGATGCGTAATTGGTATATCAACCTTGGCATTGCCTAGTTGTGCCGTGTCACCTACCATGTCGAGCTTTACTACGAGTTTGGTTTTGTGCCGTAGCCCGTGGAGTATTTATGGTAGCCTCCCGATCTAGAGGTACGCTGATACTGGATAGACTACTGGGACTATTTATGTGTTAAGGGGAATATTGAGTCACTCCTTAACGCTATTTTAAAGTAAGTTTATTTTCCTATTAGACATTATTATAATAGTGAATATTATTACATAGTAAATAGTTTAACGGATCCTTAAAGAATGGGCGACCCCAAGCATTCTTTAAGTTACTTGAGCATTTCTATTACAGTTCACTTGAGTTGGATTACATTGTATAAGTATGAATGTTCTGACTCGAGCGTTTTGTGTTTTGCTTTACGCTCGGGTCAGACTGAGTTGTACCAGCATTCGAGACTCACCTTTGGAGATGGAGCTTCGCTTGGATCCATTCATTGATTCTGCTTTCAGTCATTCAGTTGATTCCAGTGATGTATTCAGATCTTGTATTTGACTATTGTATTGAGACATCTTCGTATTCGTGATTTCGGTTGTATCTTGTTGAACTCTATTATATTATATATAGTAGCTTCATGAACTGCTATTCTTTGTTTCCGCTGCATTATTGTTATATTACTCTATGTCTGTGATTCTGTGATTATTTATTTACTGTATATATTGAGTTTTGCCAAATTTATATTTACAATTCGGTATTTTGAGCAATTCAAGTCCGGCATGTGCGGATGCGAATGGTTGAAAATATCGGGTCGTTACACCACATACCAATGTTACCGCCTATCATCAATAAAACACTATACTACATCAAAGTCATGATATCGTAAGCTATCAATGTGATGAAGGCATCACATATTATTGATGCTGCATTCCTCGATGCCGCATGTTGTCAGTATTAATTTCTAAGTGCTAAGAGATCGAAGCTTGTCGTAAATCATCAATATGGTTGGAGATGCCATATATCTTCAATGTCGCGACTCATCCATATCACCTGGGAATGATGGCACATGAAGCCGATGCCGTTACTTATCAACACCATCTCTATTCAATGTTGCATCTCTACAACGCCACTTACCACTCATGTTGCACTTAAACAATGTTGCATTAATTCCATGCCACATTTCATCAATATGAAAACAAAGGAAGGTCACCGCATGCCAACAATATACAAGAGCATATCGCATGTCACCAGTATGATAAAGCATGTTGAATGCCTTCATTTCTGGGGGATGATATCAAATTCTATCAAGCCGCATGCAATTAGGTTGATGATGTCATAATACTTCAATACACCAAAGGATGCCGTGAATCATCAAATCAAAGCAATATCCCAAGCGCCATCGAGATGGACCTCGATGCTAAAGATCAAGCATGCCGCATTGCAGGTGGCATCCATGTTGTGCCTTTCTACCCTTATAAATACGGATCTAGGGGCATGAACGAGGGGCAGTCAATTCTTTTCTCATTTCTTACTTTTTAAACTTTGTAACCCTAAATCAATTTAGAGATTTTAGTGCCAACTGTAATCTTGCAACTCTTATTGCAAATAAGGGCTTATACTTTATAATCATTGCATATGAATAAAAAGACATGAATTATGATTTTTAATTCTTATGATTTTGAAACTATCTTAACTTTTCCATTGAAAGTGCATAAGACCAACAAGTTGACGTAAGAATTCCTTAAATCATTACTTGTTGAATTCCCAAGCACTTGTGATTTCAATCATAACTTGTCTTCGAATTCCCAAAACACTTGTGACTTTAAAACCAATATGGATTCAATATAAAGCATGTTCTTTCCTAGCGAACTAGCCTTGGATTACTAAAGACTCTACTCAACTAATTCTCACTTTCCTCACACTTTTGGGGTTAACGAAGAAATTCGTTAACATTTTGGTGCTAAAAGGAGAGCTTGAACCTCCGTCTCTACTTAAACTACAAATGGAACTATCCTTAACCTACATATATAGAGCTTAAAGGATTTATCCGTACTAAGCATATCCCATTAAGGAGCTATTCCAATTCTTATCCAACCTTATTTGGATAATGACTATCTCCAAACAAGGATCTTCCGAACCTCGAGTAGCTAGGCCAACCTACCAAATCACTAGTGATCCTCGATTTCATAAAGAACAAGTACTAAGGATGTTAGCACTACAAATCATGGAAGATAAGAGAAGATAAGTAACTCCTTATGTTCCAGATAAATTGAGTTTAAACCCATTTAACATAGGGCCTAAACCAATCTTTTCTTTGGGAAAGAAAGATAAGAAAGATAACATCTTCATAGAAATGAGAAAGAGAATTCAACTCCAAGCTAGGGGAACTATATTTGAAAGAGAAATAACCAAAGACTTTGATCAATTTGCCAAAAGTATAAGATAGTGCTTAATCATTCCGATAAATTAAATGAGACTCGAAGCTTTTTAAAGAGAAAATTTGCTACGGAGGCTAAAGACCCTATTACATACAAAATACCTAAGTGGAAATCAAGGAAATCGTCCTTCAAAAGATCACGACTTTCTAAGAACTATTTTGTTACCGCTTCTTATGAGGATATTTACCTCCTGACCAAGGAAAGACTAAATTTTTAGCCTTCTCAAAAGAAACAACCAAAGAATAAACGAAATATTGGAGGACAATATTGTCGGTAATACCTCTCAAATGGAAACGAGATGAATTAATGTCGAAACTTGGAAAGGATGATCAACAAATTTCCTAGGACAAGGAAAACTTAAAGAATTTGTGAAGAGATTTTGAACAAGTCGACAACAAAGAAACATTCTTGAAATGAAACATGTATATCTACTAGATTAACCATAGAAAAGGAGAAAGAATGTCCTAAAAAGAAAGGAAAAGCCTAAATCATTACCTATAAGGTAATAAGATGCGAATAAAGCCTTAGATCCCGCCACAAGGGCATAGTCAAAGCCCCTCCTAGAGGGAGGTTAGAGTAAGCCTTTAGTCCTGCCAGAAATGGCCTAGACAAAGCATATGCAAGCCTTCAGTCCTGCATACGTGGCCTGGTCAGAGCACCACCTATATGGAGAATGGAGTAAGCCTTTGGTCCCACCTAAAATGGCCTTGCCAGAGCACCGACTAGCCTTCAATCCCGCTTATAAGGCCTGTCTAGAGCGCCTCCAAGAGAGAGGATGGAGTAAGCCTTCGGTCCCGCCTAAGATGGCCTGGCTAAAGCACCAAACATGCCTTCAGTCCAATCTATAAGGCCCGGCTGAAGCGCCTTTTAGAGGGAGGTTGGATAAGACTTTGGGTCTGCTTAAGATAGCTAAAAAAATACACCGGATGTAAGACCCAAATCATCACCTAAGACAATGATAAGGGGTTTGATCTAAGTTAAGATCATTACCTAAAGACGGTAATAAAGAAATCAACCAAAGCTTAAATCATTACTTGAAGAGTAGTAAGAGGCAGTATTCTAGAGAAAGATCAAATACAAAAGCAAATCAAACTCAATCCTAAAGAAGAATTTATGCAATATTCTAGAGGAAGATCGGTTGAAAATGAGTCATTCGTGCTCCAAAGCAAAAACACTTTTATAGAGGAAGATCAATCAAAAATGAGCCATTTGCGCTCCAAAGTAGAAATCAAGCAATTTTTGAAAGGAAGTTCTATCAAATACGAGCTGTTATGCTTCAAGGAAAGCAGGAGTTCTTCGTTAATTTTTTTTTTGCCAGACGGATATTCTAGTCTTCCATTCATATTATTGTCGAATGAATTTTCTGGTCTACTATTAAGATTATCATTACCAGATAATTTTCTGTTCTTCTATTCAGATCATTATTATCGCCAGATAATTTTCTAGGATTCAATTCAAGTGTCATTATTTCCAGATGATTTTTTGGTCTTTTATTTAAATGGTTCTCTAACTTTCCGTTTGTGATTGATTGAAAATTATTATGATTAAAATTCAACTTTCTTATTATAAAGCAAACTATTGGATGTCTAGTAATAAAGAAGTAGACTCCTAAATCAAGATCAAATTTATGGTCCTCATACCAACTAAGATTCTGAATGCTCAATAGGTAAGGCTTCTGGTTCACTTAACAAGCAGATTATTGGCACATATTTTAAAGGCCTAAGAGGTAGAAAGGCAGATTATGCTAAAAACAACAACTACACAGCATTAGACTGAAACTGAGAAAATCATTGCAAGTCTTAGGCAAAAATAAAGAATAGAATTCAAAATATCAACCATTCAGCTATGATTTTATTTACCATTTAATATATTATGTACAAGAATGACGAGAACAAAAGATTGGATAACAAGTAAGTCCAGTTAAAAAGTTTACAAATGATTCTCTATTAGGAGCTAAATTCTTGGGCCAGTTTCTTTAAATCTTCAACAACTAAAGGTGAATTGGTTAGATGATGAATTGCTACATTCAAAATTTGTTTAAGCTCCTTCTCTTTCTTGCGAATAATATTTGCATCGTCGATTGAATTGATTTGAAATTTTAGTTCACGACCGAGCGCCTTGTCGGTTTCTTTGAGAAGAAGAATCTTGCACTTTAATTTCTCAACCTCCTGCACAAAAGTCTGTTTTTTCATGCTCGAGTCTCTCAAATTCATCATAAGTATTAATGCGAGTAGAAACCTTATCAGTCCACTAATTTTTCAAAAATTGAACGCATTCAAATCTAACTGTTTGGCACCATCTAACAAAGATTGGCAATATGCTTGACTTTTCAATAGCTCCACCCCAAGATCCATCGCCTCCACTCGCGATATGCTCGAGTAGGAAGGTTGGATTCACCTCCACTCATGAAAAGTTCTAAAGATTGGTTATATGCTTGACTTTTCAATAACTCCACCTTGAGATCCATCACCGTTTGTTGAAATGGCGCAATTTCCGTGTCAACTTCAATACTTTGGACAGATGGTCTAGAATGGAAAATTGTGTCTATCTTTCCTTTTAGCTCCTAGATTCTCCCGCCCCTCTCTTTAATTAGCTTCTCTAAATCATAAGTCATCAATTTAAAACTACTAAACTTAGATCTCAATTTACAATATTTGTCATGTCATTCTTGTGCATCTGGATTATTCGAAAATCATAAAGCCAGAGTGCTTTAAGAAGAGAATTTCTCCTCACGTTCTACCCTAAGCCTATCTTTAATAGAGTTAAGTCGGACAAGGATATCTGAGCAACTAGACACGAGTGTCAACTGTTTTTCTGGCAAGAAAAGAAATCAGTACATAAAAAGTATTTTCTTTACTAAACGACAAAGGTTTACGACTTAAGAAAATTCAAAACTACATCAACACTGTATACAATTAACTCTTAAAGTATTGAAATAGAAATTTTGGCATTTTTAAATGACCCAATGGATAAGGTAAAGGTAGATTCAAAATAAGTTTTAATCATTTCTGGGGTATTAATCGGAGGGAATTGATAATAGTCCCATTCCCAGACTGGAGGACTGATGTGACCACATAGTAATTTAGTGTAATAAGTTCGAATTTCACTAAGTAGTTTATCCTTCTCATCACCCATGAAATCAAAAAATTAGAAAGTGGGGAAATCATGTATAAACTTCATGTAGATCTCTAAGAAAGCAATATTTCGCTAACTGAGATGTTCTGAGAGTTAAGGACTTCTCATTAAAATCCCTCTTTAACTTGATAAATTTACTCAAGATTTCCATGGGAACATGGCTACTTGTGTTTTCCTTAATCTATATAATATATGGAAAAATAATCTAAGAACAAAAAAACAAAAGTGATAAAGTTTGTAAACTACTTGAATCATACACTATAATCAAGCAATCATTGAGGTTCACACAATATCGATCCTTTATAAATTGAAGAAATGTATCTCTCTTTGCTATACTTGATTTTCTTGAAAGGAAGATTAGGAGAGAGGGGAACACTAGCAACCCTAAGAAGGTTCCAGCAAGCACCAAGAGGAGGGTCGCTTCCATGATCATCTAAATATCTTTTATGAAGATGCCTAATCAATCCCCCACTTTTTCCCCTAAGAATGAAAAGTCGGTGAGAACATTCCTAGAATAAATTTTATAGAGAAACTCTACTAGAGCCTCCCTATCATCAATAAGCATCCAAAACAGAGTCATTAATTTTGCAATATCTTTTCAAACGAGGGGCAGCTTGCTTTTCCTTAAAGAACTTTGATCGTGTAGCACTAGCAGAGAGGTGCTTGTTGTAAAGACCCAAAATTTTTGTGATTGAATTTGGAATGTTTAATTGATTTAAATATTGAAAAATTATTTTTATAAGTTAAATAAATTGAATTTCAAATATAGTGATTTATTTGATAATTAAATTATTGGATTAAATTTTTGGAATTGCTTAAATAATTAAATCCTGAATTTAATATGAATAAAAATGGTTTCAAAAGTTGATTAAATTTTACTTAAACAAGAATGAAGATAGCAAACTTTTGGTTTAGATTTAAAAGTGATTTATTTGGTTTTAATAATAATTCGTTTTAACTAATATGTAAAAATAGCCTTCCGTGGCACTGTCTCGGATTTCAACAAAACTAGTTTCATTGGGTCCGTAATAGTGTATTATTGTATGTTGTCGAATTTCATAGTGATTGGACGTATTGTTTGGATGTGCGAGATTGAAACACATAGAAATTAAATTCAGGAATTCATATAATAATTAGGTTGGAAATGCTATCTTCTGCATATGATCGAATTAGGTCTTGATACTAGTTCCATTGTATTCAAAATAGGGATATTACATATAGAATGTCGGGCGACACATCTCAATAGGTGTATGAAATTTTCGGACGTTTAAAAGTTGGATATTTCAAGTTTAAATATATATATATATATATATAATAGGACATAACACTATCCTATTCTTGCCCATGCTCTCCATTATTCAGCCATACCCTTCATATTGCACCCTTGCTTTAGCCCATACCTCCCCTTCTTTATAATCTACTCTGTGTATATGAAATGGAGCATTTTCAAAATTTTAAACTAAAAATTTATATAGCCAAATCCGATGGCCCTCATCGATTTGGACCGCCACAAGCAAAATCAGGCGAAGCCGTCAACTAAGAAATGTTCGAGGCATCAAGACGAGGAAGACCAATGGCTGGATTGGCGTAGCTCATGGCGAGGTGGCCGCAGGTTGGAGATGATCAGCGAATCAATTTTGGCCTAGGATCAAGGCATTTGAATGGAAAATGTAGGGGAGAGGGAGAGTTAGCTTCGGCTAAAGTTTTATGGTCAACGGTAATGTATGGCGGCCGTGGGAGCAAGAAACGTCGATCGACGTGTTGATGGGTTTCTCAGTGATAGTCGCGTTATAGGAAACCGGACCTTTGGTAGTGGCGAATTCGAGGTCAGGGAAGGTGGTACGCAAAGTGCGGGAGCACCTAGCGGCGTGTGGAAGTGGCAACGATGTGTTGAAGTTCACAGCTTGGGTGGGTTCGTTTGCGTGAACGAGATGTTTGGGGAGGGGGAGTATTTAAGTTAAGTTAATTAAATTATTAATGATGTATTTAGAGATTTAAATTTATTATATTAAAATCGTTTATTTAAAAAGTGTATAACTTCTTCATACGAGGTCGGAATCAAACGCGATGAGTTGCATTGCTCTCGTAACGACGAAAGCTTCACGAGAACTATTTTGTCGGATTTGGAGACAATTGAAATTTGGGCTAAAATCAGACATCGTTTGATTTTAGTTCCAAACCGAAACACCAAGGCAGCAACTGGAATAATTGTGGGTTAATCTCACCTTTTTGGTAAACTAGTATGATATATAGTTGATAAAAATTGTTGATTGGATGTTTTGATGATTTACTATTTTATTAGTTGGTTTGGATATATTCTCGCTCCTGGAGCGAATGAGCCCATATTACGTTCCCGTGTAAGAGCGAATGACCTTTTGTATATGAATCCTGCCTCGAAGCGATTGATTCATATTTTATGATTACATATTATTTGTGATGTTGGGGAGCGGGTTAGAGGGATCCAACGGGATTCATCGTTATTGTTGATTTGTTTACAATAAAATTCCTGTTATATGGTTAGTGAATATGAAACATAATTTGTGGACACTATGGCTTACGACATCGTGCATGTTTCAAAACCGATACCCAGTGGTGATAGAAAAATCAATATCGATATTGGTTAAGCGTTTGGTGGCTATTGTCCTTAAATTGGTATTTTGAAATATTATACATCGCCATTTGAATTGGAGTTGGCTTTTGAGACAGGAAATGATTTTAAATCCAAAATTTGGTTTTGGAATATTTTTTTAAAGGATTTAACTTCTATTTTACTCCAGCATTTAACTATCTTTTTTAGATTATTTATTTATACTTAATATTGTTTTAAAAATTATTTATTTATATTTAATATCATTTTAAGTTTTTATTTATATTTAATGCTGTTTAAAAGTTATTCATCAATATTTTATATTTTTGAAAAGTTAATTATTTGAAATAAATATAGCTTGAAATTTATAATAAGGATTTATTAATAATGTTTTGGACATAAATTATTATTATTTATAATAATAATGGTTAGAGATTAATTATTATTGTTTATTTCAAAATGTTTTAAAATCATTAATTATTATTTTTAAGATGTTTTAAAGTCAACAATTTTTATTTATATATAACATTTATTATTAATATTTATTATTATATAATAATGTTTTAAAGAAAATGAATTTTATTTAATTATAAATGTTATCGAGACTTGTAAATAGAGTTTATAAACAACACTTGGGGTTTATAAGGGAAGTTTTATGAAATGGTTTGAAGACTTAAAGGAGGATTAATATTTATGAGGTGAAGGGGTTTTAAAAATGGTTAGATATTTATAAATGAATTTAGAAATGGGTCTATAGAATTAGAAGAGGAGTTTTATAGTTAGTTTTACGGATTTATAAAGGTGTTATAAATGACTTGAGAAATAACTTATGAATAGGTTATAAATGGTATTAGGAATTTTTAAATAGTTTATAAATGATATAGAAATTTATAAAGGAGGTGTATAAATGGTTTTAGAGAATTATAAGGAATTATAAATGATTTTAGAATCGAATAAAAAGGAAAATCTTTCTCAATTTTGTAAATTTACTTATACCATTAAGATAAGTATATGAGTGCATCTTCTAAGTTGCATTGTGTAATGTGTTTGAATATACTTATGCCGTCGAGATAAGTTGTGACGACCGGCCATGACCCCTGCACTAAACATGGAAATAGTGCGCTGAAAAGTGTGCCAGGCAGCCATGGACGATTGCCAAGGTTAAGTTAAAGCAGCAGAATCTATCGTATTACTCACAGCGCATGGATAAAATACAATAGAGAATATATATAGTGAAGCTTCACAAAATAGAATCTCATCAATTAAACTTCATAATAGTTGAATACAAACATCTGAATATTCAATACATCGAGCCTCACTACATATCACTCAGAGAATTATACAAGCAGCGGAACATCCCGTACATATAGTAAGAAATAATATGTAAGCCTCCAGCTCGTCTTCGTCATCAGCATCGTTGGAAACTAAGAACAGCACCTGTCACCTGCTACCTAGTCTGCCCATCCAAAAATGGATGAACAGCCCAAGGTAATAAGAGTTGAACATAAAACCTTGAGTCAGACAACAGTCTTAGTGAGCGGTAAATTAACTAACAACATACCAAAAGAGCATAAAGGTAAAAGGAATAGGAATCCAACCCTCCCACTCCACCTCTTTCTACAGTGATAGCCCCCAGACACACTAAGCAGAAGTAAACATAGCAAAGCAGACATTTAAAGTAAAGCAATTATCACTCGAGTCAAGGTCAACATTTTCCAAGTACAAACCCCCAAGGCCTAAACCAAGATCAGATAAGCACCCAGAAAACATTGCTCTTGAGACCGAATGACGATACAACCAAACATCCATGACTCTGGCTATCACTGTTATCTTTGCTTTGATACCACCGTTAATTGAATGACCGGCACATTCTTTCAGCCGTCCGTCAAGGGTTAATGGCAACCCCGGTTCTAGACAGAACTCCGCACGTCGTCGCAGCCCGTGCCTAGGACTATCGAATCTGCCCAGAGTACTCGACTACAATCATAGTCTTTAGGGACTATCGAATCTGCCCAGCGTACTCTTGCTTTGAGTCTGCTAGAACCTTCAATAACGATGAAACCTCAGCCTTCTAGTCATCCTCCTCGACGACTATTTCCATAATAGCTCAAGCGCCTCTCGAGCAAACCATTATCCTCAAACCCGAACCATTTCACCGAGTTATCAACATGCTTGGAATGATCCCACCTAGATTAAACCAAGGCTATCTCATACCATGCCTCGCTTCATCTCATCATAGCAAAGCCTCATCTCAACATCAACATCATCAAATCTATCCATATGAGCTTCATCATCCGCCACATATACCACGAGCAGCTTTTCCAATTCAAGAGCCTTTCCCTTAGCTTTTGAATCATCTTCAACCATCTTGTCCAAATCAAATCATCAATCAACTAATTTATAACAATCAATCAAGTCAATCATTAATCCAAGTAATCAAGCATTCAAACATGATCTAATAAACAATTATAACAATAATGGCAATCTTGTAAATAAAGAGTCCAAATCTAACAAGCATTAATTATGAGCAATATCTCTACAACTTGATGAATGAACTTACATAGGTTAACATGTTGTAAAAATGGATGTCAAATCATCATGAATAATAGATCTATACTTAAGTTTATGAAAATGCATGGAAATCACTATTTTAACACATAATCAAGCCAACAATACGATATACTCCTTTGGATCCATGTGAGAGATAACAACCACTCACCAAATCACCTAAACACCTCAAAAGCAACACACTTCAGATCTGGACAGCGAAGGATCTAACTCGATCTATCAAAATTCCGCTTCAAACGATGAAATCTCTCTTCGAAGAATGTAGATCTTCAATCTAAGCTCTTGGATCTTCGATTTTATCTTCAATTTGGATGGAAGTAATCACAAGATTAAAGTGGAGAAAAGAAGTGAAGAAGTGTAGAACTCGAGCTCTCAAAATAGCAGCACTTCGTCGCTTCAAAATCCGGATCCCAAAAAGTGAGGAAAAACCCCGTATTTATAGGCTGAATCCTTAAGTCGTCCGCCTCCTTAAGTCGTCCACGACTTATCAAAACCCTACGACCTACGACTTAAAGACACCACGACTCAACACACCCTACGATTTAACTGAAATGGCCTAACGACTTAACAACAGTCGCGACCTAACACACACCTACGTTCCTACTTAAGTCGTTTAAACGACTCAACAACTTACGACTCATCGACCTTGCGACTTAACTACTCAGGCTTAAGCGCGACTTAAAATATACACGACCTAACCCCTTAAGCCTTCATGCGGCCTACTACAGAAACAACCTAACGACTTAAGCATCCATGCGACCTAACATAAGTCGTCTACGACCTAACATAGACACGACCTAAACTTCAATGACTTACCCAGAATCCTTAAGTCGCTCGAACGACCTAACTTCCTTAAGTCGTTGCCGACCTATCCTCCTTAAGTCGTTAGCTCGCCCAGTCTCCTAGGTCGCTACTCTTATGCCGCTAAACCCTTAAGTCGCCAACTCCTATAAGTCGCTCCACCGACCTAACTACTATACGACTTCAATTCCAACACGTCCCAATTTCCTTAAGTCGCCTACCCTTCTTAAGTCGGTCAATTCCTTAAGTCATCTATCCTTCTTAAGTCGGTCAAAATCCTATAGATCGCTCCATTCCCTTAAGTCGCTCACGATCTAACTTCTACTCGACTTAAGCTTCGAACGACTTAAACCCTAGACGACTTAACAACACTACGACCTAATGACAACTGTTTTACAATCTTTCGATCCGTAAAAATACGGGTCGTTACATTCTCTCTCCCTTAGGAATTTCGCCCCCGAAAATCCAAACAAACAAGAGCAATCAAAACTATTCCGCATGCCTACCATCCATAGCAATCAAAAAACAATGCGACCAATTCTAGCCTAGCATGCAGAATTCTAAAACTAGAACAAGTTACAATGTCATGAGATGACATGACACCTCATGGCCATACCTTGAAGTGTTCAGGATGAGCTGCCTTCATCCTCTCTTCCACCTCGCATGTACAGTCGTTAACATCATCACTCCATTGTATCTTGAGCAACCTAACTACCTTCCTCCTAAGCTGTTTCGTGTCAGTTTCCACAACACGAAACGGCTTACGAGGTCTCTTCTCGACTGGATAAATCTCAAAATCTTCACAGCTATCTGCAGAAACCACTGTATTCGAGTCGTGCACATACTTCCGTAGATACGATACATGAAAAACATTGTGCACACTCGACATCTTTTCTGGTTACTCCAATTTATAGGCGAGCTTTCCAATTCGCTCGATGATCGGGAATGGTCCAACAAATCTCGGAGTCAATTTTCCTTTCTTCCCGAATCGAATAACATTCTTCAGTGGAGAATTCTTCACAAAAACCATATCACCCACGTCGAATTCCAAATCCTTACGACGCTTATCGGCATAACTTTTCTGACGGTCTTGGGCTGCCTTCATTCGTTGCTGAATGATCTCTATGCAATCCGTAGTCTGTCGAATCATTTCTGGCCCAAGTATCAGCTTTTCTCCTGTTTCTAACTAACATGTCGGAGAGTTACACGGTCTTCCATACAATGCCTCATACGGTGCCATACCAATGCTTGACTGGTAGTTGTTATTATACGAAAATTCCACCAAATGAAGATGATCTTCCCATGATCCTCCAAAATCCAAAACACAAGCTCTAAGGAGATCTTCCAAAACTCGATTGACTCTCTCGGTCTGACCATCTGTTTAGGGATGATAAGCTGTACTCAAACATAACTCAGTTCCCAAGACTTCCTGAAAGCTCTTCCAAAATCCACTAGTGAACAATGGGTCTCGATCGCTCACTATACTCTTCGGAATACCATGGAATCGAACTATCCACTTAACATACAGCTCAGCCAATTTTGATGCAGTCCTGGTTGATCGAACAGGAATGAATCTTGCGCTCTTAGTCAAACGATCTACGATGACCCAAATCCCTTCATTTCCCGTTCTTGTTCTAGGTAGCCCATCAATAAAATCCATCGATATTTGCTCCGACTTCCATGTAGGAACTTCTAATGGCTGAAGCAATCCACTTGGCTTCTTCTGTTCGGCTTTTACCAACTGGCAGTTCATGCACTTGGAAA
Organism: Allium fistulosum; assembly: GCA_030737815.1. Taxonomy (NCBI): domain Eukaryota; kingdom Viridiplantae; phylum Streptophyta; class Magnoliopsida; order Asparagales; family Amaryllidaceae; genus Allium; species Allium fistulosum. The sequence goes on along the minus strand of CM060908.1, from coordinate 73,065,390 downwards.
TAAAATTTCCAACATCCTTCTTCATACCTTCCCAGTAATAGGTTCTCTTCATATCCCGATACATCTTATTTCCACCTGGATGAATTGTCAACTTCGAGTGATGACTTTCCTTTAGAACTTCATTTCTCAATTCATCTATATCGGGAACAACTAGTCATCCTTGCTTCCGAAGCCAACCCTCTCGATCGACCTCGAATCCTTTATCCTTTTTTGGATCCAATCCAGATTCCAAATCACGGATAATCTTGACAAGCTTACCGTCTCGTTTTTGGCTCTTGCCAATTCTTTCCACAAGAGTCGGTCTTATCGATAAGTTTGCCAACATCTCAGGTTCCAATTCACATCTAGGCCTGAAGTCAAATCCAGCCAGATACTCGAGACTCTTCCATTCCGAAAACATGGCTCCCAATCCTGCATGTCTTCGACTTAACGCATCTGCCACTGCGTTACCCTTTCCCAAAGTATAGGCTATACCAAAATCATATGATGCCAAAAACTCTAGCCATCGTTGCTGCCTAAGATTCAAATCCTTTTGGGAGAAAAGATACTTCAACGACTTATGATCTGTAAACAACTCGAATCGAACTCCCAATAGATAATGTCTCCACATCTTCAGAGCAAATAGAATCGCTGCCAACTCCAAATCATGAGTCGGATAATTCCTTTCATGCGGCTTCAGTTGTCGACTTGCATACGCAACAACTTTACCCTTCTGCATCAGCACTGCTCCAAGTCCAGTACCACATGCGTCGGTGTAAACCACCATCTCATCATTTCCACTTGGAATAGTCAAAACAAGAGCACTTGTCAATCGCTCTTTCAGGATTCTGAAAGCTTGCTCACACTTAGTATCCCATCTGAATACTTGGTTCTTTTTCATCAATCCTGTTAATGGTGCAGCCACCTTGGAAAAGTCTTTGATAAATCGTCGATAGTATCCTGCTAATCCAAGAAAACTTCTTACATCAGATGCATTCTTAGGTCTACCCCAATCCTGGATTGCTGCTATCTTGGCGGGATCAACCGCTATTCCGCTTCCAGAGATAATATGACCTAAGAACCTCACTTCGCTCTTCCAGAAGTGACACTTCGAAAACTTAGCCTTCAGCTGATGTTTCCGTAAGATTTCCAAAATAATACGCAAGTGCGTCTTGTGCTCTTCTTCTGTTCTGGAATAAATCAAAATATCATCCACGAACACTAGTACGAACTTGTTCAACTGATCTCTGAACACTCTATTCATAAGATCCACAAAATATGCTGGTGCATTGGTCAATCCAAACGGCATTACCAGCCACTCAAAGAAACCGGATGGTGTCCTGAAAGCAGTCTTCGGCACACTATCCTTAGCCACTCTTAACTGGTGAAATCCTGTTGCCAAATCCATCTGAGAAAACACCTTAGCTTCGTGAAGCTGATCAAACAAGTCATCTATTCTCGGCAATGGATACTTGTTCTTCTTAGTCACTTTATTCAGCTCACGATAATCCACACACAACCTCAACGACATATCCGCTTTGGTTGCAAACACAACTGGTGCCCCCTATTCGGACACACTACGCCGAATGAATCCTTTCCGTAAAAGATCATCAACTTGCACCCTCAACTCTTGATGTTCCCTAGGCGCCATCCGCCTAAGAGGCATCACAACAGGTCTGGCTCCTTCAACTTGATCGATACGAAACTCAATCTCTCTATGCGGCGGTAACCCTTTGACCTCATCAAAGACATCCTCAAATCCATTAGCGATTGGCACCGATGACAGTCCATCCCGTGGAACAACCAGCGAATACATGAAGCTCATGAAGACGCCTTCCTCATGCTTACATCGTATCACAACCTTTCGCCCCTCCACATTCTCGACTGTCCCCTCCAACCTTTCACAATCAACCTTTTCCGCATACTTCCTAAGCCAGTCCATACCCAAAATAATTCCGAACCCCACAAAGTTCAGAACAAAACAATCACAAACAAAAGAGCAATCATGACTCGATACAATCAGACCACGGCATAGAATACACAGACAGGACGAACCCCCAACTGGATTTGTCACAACCAATGGCCTATCAATATCCGGTTCTAAACCCAACCGGCCTACAAGTTCATTACAAATAAAAGAATGCGACGCCCCAGTATCGAATAACACTCTAACTGGAATACCACATATGGAAAGAGTACCTTGAACCACCACACTCTTTCCTTTCTCTTCAGCGGTAGGAGCTTTTGAAGATGATGGAACAGCCCCCAAAGCATAAGCCTGCACAATCTGCTTGTCCTTCCGCGGTTCTGGACAATTCTTCTTAATATGTCCCGGCTTGTCACAGTTGTGGCACTTCACCGACACCTTTGGATTCTTGCAATCTCTGGAGAAATGGCCCTTCTGCTGACAATTGTAGCAGGTCACTTCGCCCTTCGGCTTCTTCTGGCCATCCTTACCCTTTTGCTGTTGTAGCTTCCTCTTCTTGTTTCCACCCTGCTGTGGTTTAGACTCTTCCTTGGCCACAGCAACAACAGATCCTTCTCTAGGAAATAGATTCTCGTGCCTGAGAGCCTTCTCTTCAAGCTTCTCAAATGAATCGTCTAAATGATCCACCAACTGCCTTCCAAGATAACTGTCCAAGCCTGTCACAAACTTCTCGTTCTTCTGATATGAAGATTCAATATACGACCGGGCATACTTGGACAAAGCTTCAAACTCAGAAACATACTCAAGAACTGGTCTTCCACCTTGCTTGAGCTCCACAAACTTCCTGAACAGAACATATTTCTGAGCTGTAGAAATGAACTTAGCTTTAAATCTGGCTTGGAATTGTATCCAAGTAATCTCTTCATCCGGAGTATCAATGGTGATAGAGTTCCACCAATCAGAAGCTCTTCCTTGAAGCTGTCTTGATGCGAGCTTCCTTTTGGTTGCATCTTCGATTCCCAAGTCACCAAAGATCCTTCTACAAGCATCAATCCATCTCTGGACTTCAATAGTTGACTCTGTTCCCAAGAAAACCTTTCCTCCAAGAGCAATATAGTCTTTACACAGCTTAGCAAAATCCACCGGTTTTGGAGTTTGAACTTGAACTCCAACATCTACTGATGGCCCTGGAGCTGGCATCCTTCTCATGATCGAAGTCATCATAGCCTCGAACATAGCAGTATAATCAGCAGCCCCCTCAGTAGCACGGCCTTCCCAAGCAGGTGGTCTCCCTCTTCGACTCATTCTTAATATCTATAAAAAGGAATGATCAATACACCTTGAGAACAACCGCATAAAGGACTCACATACTTCTAAGCTACTATATTATATATAGTAATCATCCATCAAAATACAATTACGTCTCTCATACGTAGTTACGTCAGCGAGCGTTGGGTAAAATCAATTAACCAAAGCTCTGATACCAAATGTGACGACCGGCCATGACCCCTGCACTAAACATGGAAATAGTGCGCTGAAAAGTGTGCCAGGCAGCCATGGACGATTGCCAAGGTTAAGTTAAAGCAGCAGAATCTATCGTATTACTCACAGCACATGGATAAAATACAATAGAGAATATATATAGTGAAGCTTCACAAAATAGAATCTCGTCAATTAAACTTCATAATAGTTGAATACAAACATCTGAATAGTCAATACATCAAGCCTCACTACATATCACTTAGAGAATTATACAAGCAGCGGAACATCCAGTACATATAGTAAGAAATAATATGCAAGCCTCCAGCTCGTCTTCGTCATCAGCATCGTTGGAAACTAAAAACAACACCTGTCATCTGCTACCTAGTCTGCCCATCCCAAAATGGATGAACAGCCCAAGGTAATAAGAGTTGAACATAAAACCTTGAGTCAGAGAACAGTCTTAGTGAGCAGTAAATTAACTAACAACATACCAAAAGAGCATAAAGGTAAAAGGAATAGGAATCCAACCCTCCCACTCCACCTCTTTCTACAGTGATAGCCCCCAGACACACTAAGCAGAAGTAAACATAGCAAAGCAGACATTTAAAGTAAAGCAATTATCACTCGAGTCAAGGTCAACATTTTCCAAGTACAAACCCCCAAGGCCTAAACCAAGATCAGATAAGCACCCAGAAAACATTGCTCTTGAGACCGAATGACGATACAACCAAACATCCATGACTCTGGCTATCACTGTTATCTTTGCTTCGATACCATCGTTATTAGAATGACCGTCACATTCTTTCAGCCGTCCGTCAAGGTTTAATGGCAACCCCGGTTCTAGACAGAACTCCGCACATCGTCGCAGCCCATGCCTAGGACTATCGAATCTGCCCAGAGTACTCGACTACAATCATAGTCTTTAGGGACTATCGAATCTGCCCAGCGTACTCTTGCTTTGAGTCTGCTAGAACCTTCAATAACGATGAAACCTCAGCCTTCTAGTCATGCCTCCTCGACGACTATTTCCATACTAGCTCAAGCGCCTCTCGAGCAAACCATTATCCTCAAACCCGAACCATTTCACCGAGTTATCAACATGCTTGGAATGGTCCCGTCTGGATTAAACCAAGGCTATCTCATACCATGCCTCACTTCATCTCATCATAGCAAAGCCTCATCTCAACATCAACATCATCAAATCTATCCATATGAGCTTCATCATCCGCCACATATGCCACGAGCAGCTTTTCCAATTCAAGAGCCTTTCCCTTAGCTTTTGAATCATCTTCAACCATCTTGTCCAAATCAAATCATCAATCAACTAATTTATAACAAGAAATCAAGTCAATCATTAATCCAAGTAATCAAGCATTCAAACATGATCTAATAAACAATTATAACAATAATGGCAATCTTGTAAATAAAGAGTCCAAATCTAACAGGCATGAATTATGAGCAATATCTCTACAACTTGATGAATGAACTTACATAGGTTAACATGTATTAAAAATGGATGTCAAATCAACATGAACAATAGATCTATACTTAAGTTTATGAAAATGCATGGAAATCACTATTTTAACACATAATCAAGCCAACAATCTGATATACTCCTTTGGATCCGTGTGAGAGATAACCACCACTCACCAAATCACCTAAACACCTCAAAAGCAACACACTTCAGATCTGAACAGCGAAGGATCTAACTCGATCTATCAAAATTCCGCTTCAAACGATGAAATCTCTCTTCGAAGAATGTAGATCTTCAATCTAAGCTCTTGGATCTTCGATTTGATCTTCAATTTGGATGGAAGTAATCACAAGATTAAAGTGGAGAAAAGAAGTGAAGAAGTGTAGAACTCGAGCTCTCAAAATAGCAGCACTTCGTCGCTTCAAAATCCGGACCCCAAAAAGTGAGGAAAAACCCCATATTTATAGGCTGAATCCTTAAGTCGTCGGCCTCCTTAAGTCATCCACGACTTATCAAAACCCTACGACCTACGACTTAAAGACACCACGACTCAACACATCCTACGACTTAACTGAAATGGCCTAACGACTTAACAACAGTCGCGACCTAACACACACCCACGTTCCTACTTAAGTCGTTTAAACGACTCAACAACTTACGACTCATCGACCTTGCGACTTAACTACTCAGGCTTAAGCGCGACTTAAAACATACACGACCTAACCCCTTAAGCCTTCATGCGGCCTACTTTAGAAAAAACCTAACGACTTACGCATCCATGCGACCTAACATAAGTCGTCTACGACCTAACATAGACACGACCTAAACTTCAACGACTTACCCAGAATCCTTAAGTCGCTTGAACGACCTAACTTCCTTAAGTCGTTGCCGACCTATCCTCCTTAAGTCGTTAGCTCGCCCAGTCTCCTAGGTCGCTACTCTTATGCCGCTAAACCCTTAAGTTGCCAACTCCTATAAGTCGCTCCACCGACCTAACTACTATACGACTTCAATTCCAACACGTCCCAATTTCCTTAAGTCGCCTACCCTTCTTAAGTCGGTCAATTCCTTAAGTCGTCTATCCTTCTTAAGTCGGTCAAAATCCTATAGATCGCTCCATTCCCTTAAGTCGCTCACGATCTAACTTCTACTCGACTTAAGCTTCGAACGACTTAAACCCTAGACGACTTAACAACACTACGACCTAATGACAACCGTTTTACAATCTTTCGATCCGTAAAAATACGGGTCGTTACATAAGTATATGAATATTTTCTAAGTATAGAACTATAAGGATTTGTGGATATACCTTTGTAAAAGTATTTTTATACAAGTAATTTAAAAAGTGATTTTAATGAATGAAAGATTTATTAAAGGAGGCTACTGATTGCTTATGTGCTTGACCAATGTTGGTTTTTCCCCTACGGAACTAATCCCTGATTTGGATGTGTGTTGTTGATAGTTAAATAACCGACTATCAAATCTTTGCCTAAATATGCAATCCTTCTTAATTTTAGCGGTATGGAAATATTCCCTGCTTAACACCGAAGGATTTTAAATCTGGAAATATCAAGGACAAACATGGAAATTATATGTCGGTGGTGTTATACTGTACGTATAAACTCGTTTCGTTCTTCTAGGACAAATGATGAGGAGATATGTCCACTTAAACGGTTAGGGGGTGATCTCCGCTCTTATTTATTGTCTGATTATTTCCTAAAGAACCGGTATTGAGAATTTTAGAAAATTGACGATTGAATTTTGGAGTGCCGAGGAAGCGAAAGAATGTACTCATAAGAGATGACTCAAAAACCATAACCACTTCGGAACCATATACGGTTCTATGGAGGAGTTTCATGATGTATAGAGATGTTGGAATCCATGTGAGGTTCTGAGACCTGTTGGGAGTATGGGAATCCATGTGGGATTCCGTTATCTATTTTGGTGGCGGTGCATGAGCTAGAATGCTGGACGTAGCCTCATCAGCGGTAATGACTTAAACCAGAGATAGAAGGCATGGCCAGTAGGGTTGGAAAACCCATAGGGTGTAGATGGCTCCACCTAGACGTTGCTTATAGTTGTTATGCATGCATGGGCAATGCACTCGGTCTTAGTGAGACCTATTTTGTTTTTCCTATGGTACATCACTAGGGATGTATACTGCTTCGGGAGGATATCTCTGAATCTTGTATAGGAGGACCATTCTCAAAGTGTCGAGGGCATCTTCATTGAATCCCTCACAATTAGCGAACACGCCTTATCGGTTTTTGATTATATACCTAGTATTATTGTGGGGTACATTCACAAGCATCACAGCTACTTGATTATTATTATGATTACCTATAGACTTTATTATAATATCAATGTATTTAATATAGAAAAGGTTTTATTATCGTAAGGTAAAAACTCATTCGTGTTTATGTGCGGCGTGGTCTTACGAGTCTTCAATTTCAAAGATTTCTATAACTTTAAAATCCAATTTGGTGAGTTTCTCACATTGATTTTCCAGACTGACTCGGGTGTTATTTTATTTTAATGCTCGGGTCAGACCGAGAATAATACAGATTTAGTTTGGATGCTTTAGAGCTTTAGTAGTCTAGTTGGAGGCCTAGAGATGTATTCAAGTACATGGTTATTTTTTCTTTGTATTCATTGTTGTTTTATCAGCAATTGTGAGGACGGCTTATTATAACTGTCCGAGCTGAAATAGGTTAGTATACTCTAATTGATATATGTATATTACATTTCTTTTTTATGTAAAGATTTATTGTTATTATAGATTATTTGTTCAACTGTGAGAATCTGTGCTGTTTGGTTTTTCTCTTCTCTTCTTCTTTCTTTCTTCTTTTTCCCTAACAATCGGGGTTTCTGGCAGTCGATTGCTCGGCATGCAATATAGTGGATGTATTAGTGTCAATTTTCAAGAGTCGAAAATCCTGGCTGTTGCACATGGTATCAAAGCTGAAGGTTAAGCGAGAACCTTGGCTTTGGTGAGGATCAGTCATTAAAAATAGGGTCAATAACACCCTAGAATGAGTTTGAGTGTGTATGTGTGTGTGTCTATATATATATATATATATAAGTGCATATTTGTTAGTAATATAAAAATGTTTTATGTTTTGTTGGATGATCTGTTGAGTGGCTTATGTATTCTGGTCAATACGAGTAATTAACGCTATTGATAGGGATCTCTAAACACTTGAATAGAGCAATTCAACATAGTATTGTTTTTAAATTGGGTAAATGAAATAATTTTACCTTTCTATATTTTATATATAAAGGAATAATTTTTCAGAAATTATTATAGTATATATGGTGTGTTTAGGTGTTAGTGAATGGTAATATTTGATAATTATCATTTGTTGTTATAAAAGTAATTGTTATTATTATAATAAAAAAGGTTAACAATTAATAAATGATTTTATATAACCAAAGTGAGATTATATAAATTTGTGATTTATAAATGGAAAGGAAATGAAATTTCATAAGTTTATTATAAATATGATTTGTAAACAAAAAGGGTTTAAAAGCTGAGAATTTGAGATTTAAATTCCGTTGATTTTGAAAATTGTTCTTCAAAGTTTTGAAAAAACAAACTAGTGATGATATTATTTGGAAAGTATTTTTGAATGGAAATATTTAAAAAGGATTTAAGGAAATATAAAGTACTGAACTTACTTCAGTCACTGGAAAATAATTTCGATGATGACTGCAGCATCATCAATGTTCATATTTGGGTTTCCTAAAGAGGAATAGCTATCATTGGAATTTTGTTTGGGTAAAACTAGTTTTGGTTTTAAAAATTTAAAAATACGATTAGGAATACAAAGGAATTATTTATATTATTGTTTCAAAATAATTTGAAATAAGAACAGGATGTTTAAACTCTGAAATTTTCATTTAAGTGTTTTATGAAAATATGAGGAAATAAGTTTTATAACTTATATATTTTTAGGATTAGAAAGCTAAACAAAGTTTGAAATCGTGGAATACAAATTTTTAAGGAAAGAAAAATTTAACGAAATTTAAATCAAGTTAAGTTAAGTAGAATGAATTTTTAAAAGAAATTTAGTCTAAGTTAGGTTAAATGAAATGATTTTTTGAAATGAAATTTATTATGATTTGAAAGGAATTAATGAAATTGAACATTGGAATGAGTTAAATGAAATAAAATTTGATTTAAAATGGATATGAACTTGAGTTTTGAAATGAAAATAAACATGAGAAGAGTTGTATAAATGTTTATAAACTTAAGTAAAATTTTATTAAATGATTCATAAATGAATTTAGTATGGAGTGGAATGTTGTTAAACATAAAATCTGATCGAAGGGTTCTTAAGTGATATTAGTATAGGAAGAATATACTACGTAATAAATGAGTGTATATAAAGTGAATAATGATTATGAATTATATGACTGGATATCGCTGGTAAATAAGATGTAGGTATATAGAAGCAAAAGCTAGTTTGATGCCTTTGGTTTCACAAGTAGAATTTGGTTGCCCAACAAATAAATACATGTTTGTATTGTTGTTTGGTTTGATGGTTTTATGATTGAGCCTCTTGACCTTTGTTTTCTTTTGTTGGTTTGGGCCTCTAGTGGAAAATTGTAGTTGTTCTGATCTAGCCGCAATAAAGAGATGCTGGCGAATTTTTTTGAAAAGTTAAGGCGTTAGAAAAATTTTGAAAACAAAATTTGAGAAATTTTGAAGAAATTTTTTATAACTAAAATTTGATTTTTGGGTAATAACCTAAAATGATTGGATGGATGGAAAAGTTAACAGTACTAGAAAAGGCTAATATTCCGATAGCACGTAGCGATGGCTTTCGATGGCCTATTTCTGACGGCCCGATGGGCCGTCGACAGCCGTCGGAAGCTGTCGAAAATTCGCGAATTACAGGCCCAGCCGAGCCTTCTTCTTCCTCATTCTGCAGCACAAAACGTTTTGTCAAAAAACCCCCAAATCCCTCCTCCACGCTTCCAATCTCCAATTTCGAGCTTTCGGATCCTCCACGGCTGCCTAATCAAACTTTATAGCTCTCAATCTTAGGTATAATCTCTTATTTTCGCCAAAAATCTAATTTTTACCCTAAATCTAGATTTGCATAATTTGATAAATTAGAACTAATTAGTGATTGCAATTATTTCCAATAGCATAATAATGGTTTATAGCATCCCATGGTATACCCATTTCATATGTTATCGTGAAATTTTAAAGAGTGTGTATAATTTGTGATTGTATGTGTATATGTAAACCATTGTATATGTGTTATTTCTACCATTGTATTATGTTAATTGGAATAATACATAAGTTGTATAACATCTTGACTTGTATAACAATAATGAATGCACGAGTCTAAAAAAATTGACTGTATTGGAAAATGACAACAATACTAAAGCAGCCTTATTTGATAAAATACGATGAACGAATGTGGTAAATTAATAATTTTTTGAAATGTATAAAATTAGTAAATATTCTTTTTTATAAACTACTTTTTTACGTCCCTTAGAGAGTTTTTGGCCCCGCCCGACGGGTGCTGTACATGATCGTTATATAAATAGTCGTTTTTGTCATAAAACGACCATTTATATTCATTTGGTACATTACTTGTTGGATTTGTCCCTGTATTGGACAAGTTATAAACACAGTAAACAATTACATTTCACACATTATTTCGTTTCAAACGGTTCATAAAATTTCGCCGTCACTTTTCTTTTTTGTTTCCTGTGTACACGCATTTGTGTACAATGCAGGAAACAAAAGGGAAGTGCTGCCAAAATTTTGTTGAATCATTTAAATGAAATAATGCACAAAATATAAGTGTTTGCTGTGTTTGTAATGGGAAGTAGGATGACTGACCAGAAAAAAGATAACCATAAACCAACATTTCTATATTGTATTCTTAAGTGGGGTAAAATTGACACGTATAAATTTTTGTATCGATACATTGAAAAATAAAATGTGAATTCCTAATATGACCAATATTTATTTTTGAATTTGTGATATATTTTTCAAATAGGAAAAATGATCGATTGATTTGTTGATCGAAGGAGATGAATATATCAAAGTAGGGGATTGAGAGGCTCGATAAAAGAAGATTTTTATAATGGTATAAACGTATTTGTTGAATTTGCTTTAAGTAATAACGGAAACGATGTAGAAATTCATTGTTCGTGTAGTAGGTGTAAACATTTGAAGTATTTGTTACCCGATATTTTGAAAGTCCATTTGTGCAAAAACGGTTTCGTGCCAGAGTATTATGTTTGGGATCGTCATGGAGAAGTTGTAGCAAATACTTCTGCATAGTCTGAATTAGACATTGTTGGTAATGAAATTGTTATGACGAACCATATAGAAAATATGGTTGAAGATGCAGCACGATCAATGTTCCCTACAGTTGAAGTTGACGACAATGATGAGAATGTTGAAGAACCAAATATTGAAGCAATTTTTTTTTTGATTTACTGGAGGCTACTAAGAAACCTCTTTGGGATGGTTGTAAAAGCGGCACCCAGCTATCAGTAATCGCAGAATACATTACGTTGAAGTCAAAATACAACATCATCGAAGCCGGATTTACAACCGTTGTACAAGTTGCAAAAAGACATATGCTGCCCAATAATTTAATGTACGAAAATCACCATGAAGTTAAAAAACTAATGTCGGCTTTTAGTTTACTTTATCAGAAAATAGATACATGTTTAAATGGCTGCATGTTGTTTTGAAAAGAGGACATCACTCTTAAGAAGTGTAGAATATGTAACGAGGAAAGGTACAAACCAAGAAAAAAGAAGGGAATGGAAGTTCCATACAAATGTATGCATTATTTGCCCATCACTCCTAGGCTACAAAGATTATACGCATCTTCTATAACTGCATCTCATATGAGATGGCATAGTGTGAGAACAGAGGAATAGGATACATTGACACATCTAGCCGATGGAAAAGCATAGAAGCATCTCGACAAAACTTATCCTAATTTTGCAGCGAAGAGTGGTAATGTTAGACTTGGATTATGTACGGATAGTGTTTCACCATTTTCTCAATTTGGTGCTAAATATTCATCTTGGCCCATTATCATCACACCTAATAATTAACTCTTTGGATGCGTATGAAAATGCAATATATGTTTCTTACTGTTGTCGTTCCATGGATGTATCCATTTGAGAGGTATGTAATATGTTACCTATTAATTTAATTACATTCGTAAGTTAAAGTTAATTTAAATTAATTTTGACATAGATACTTGAATCATCTGAAGAAAAAAGTGAGGCAAAAAGCACGAGTCAAAGTTCATTACGCTCCTTATCCGTCTCTAAAATGAGATAAAGCAGACTGGTCAGCAGTTTTTAAAACAAAGGCAAGATTTATGTTTGATGGGAAGAATATTCTAGATGAACAAGCTTATTAGGAAGAACTTGAGCAAAGCAACGAAATAATAATTATAGACGATCGTACTGATTTTGGACCTCTGAACGATGAATCAAACGTTTTGGTAGTAGGAAGGAAAATAACGTAGAATATGAGACCGAATCTGAATCAGAAGATGATGAGGATTAATGTAAATGTTGAGATTTATTTTGCTAGTTATGTAATTATGCAATTGATGTAATTGATGAGATTATGCAATTGATGTATGTAACGACCTAGAATTTGACCACTTCAAAATATACTATTTAAAGTTATTTTAAATATAAATTAGGTAAGGTTATATGATTTAGACAATATTAGATAGTATTTGGAAAGAGAAGTATACACAAAAATAGTAACATTTCCATATAATAAAAGTGACAGAATGCTGATTTCAGAATAGTAAGTTTCAATGGTTAAATAAATTATTTTAATTAATTTATGAGTGTTCATATTTTTAAATAGCAATATACAAATTTATTTTTAAATTTGGTTCACATAAATACATAGTTTAACTAAAACATCAAAATGTGACTGTAAAACATTTTGTTGAAAATCAATGTTTTGTCGATTAAAAGGTGTCGCAAAGTTATCGTGCCTTTATTTTCTTATATAGAAACATATATTCAAATAGTATCAGTATTAGTTAATTCATTAATCATGTTTACTTTTACTAAACATACATAGAAAATTCTAGAATATAATTAAGAAAAAGTAAGCACAAAAGGACAAAAAAGTACAAAAGTCAAAAAAGTAAACATCAAATCAAACCAAACATAATTATTATATTTCTTACTTACTTCTTAAGTGAAATGGACATAAAGTTGTGAAATGACATTTGATGTTAAGTGTTACTTTGCTTAAAATTAAAGTAAGGGTATTTTGGTCATTTTACACAATAATATTTTATTCCAAACTTTTTTCTATAAATACCAACTCACTTCTTCACTTTCTTTTATACTTCTTCTTCTTCATTTCAAGCTTCTTTTCTCCCCTTTAATGGCTTCCATGCCTTAGGAAAATAATGGAAAAAAATTCGGAAAAAATAAAAGTAAAGGAAAATAAAGTATTCCACTTCAAAATCAAGTGTAAATCCCCTCTTGCTCCACCTACAACTCACAGCCACCACCGCCCAAACCAAGGCCGAGCTCCTCCAACATCCCCAAGCTAGGCCGTGTGAACCTCCCTCCTCCACAAGTCCAAGCCGAGCCCATTTGGAGGAAAGCAAGCAAATTCGGGAACTTCGGAGCTAGTAAAAGTGAAGTGCTGCCGGAATCAAAATGAAAGTCTATGAAAAAGATTGGTGGAGTTGAACTGATCGTGAGTACTCAAATCTTAGTTTTATTTAAATAAAACTTAAGTTGATAATACACATGTCAAATTAGAAATTAATATGTTGAATATTGGTTGATATTGCATGATAACATGGTTGATATTATAGTTGTGAAATGGTTGATAACTTGGTTTGATAATTGATAAGAGAAATGGTTAGTAATTAACCATATTTAATTTAATGGAAATTAAATCCATAATAATATGTGTATGGAGTGATTTAGCCTCTTAATGATTTTGAATAATCTAAAATGGTTAAAAATGATATTAAAATAATATAATATTATAATATAAAATGAAATGAAAAATAAGTTTGAAATATAAAATATTATTTAAAATGAGTTTAAAATGATTTAGAAATATTTTATAAACATTTAAAAGTGTTTTCAAGAAGTTTAAAAGGAAATTGAAAAACAAGTCAAAACTAGGCGCGTCGCGTAAGGGTAGTTCGCGATTTCGCGCCATAAAAGTTAAATGAGTGTACAAAGTGGAATATAGCTCGGAATTCTTCGAGATAAGAGTTTTTCGGTCTATTATATCCATAGTTTCCCAAAAAAAGAAAGAAAACCAAGATTTCATTAAGTAGGTTTTGAAATATATCCAAAATAATTTTCTAAAAACATCGTCGTTCTGAAGTTCGAAATCCAGAAAAGGATTTCTTTTTAAATGATATTTTTAATTGTTTTAAAAATATGAAATAAATTCTAAAAATCTTTTAAAATGTTTTAAAAGAGATTTAAGTTGAAAAGGTGGATATCTAAATGATATAAAAGTCGTTTTAAAGAATAAAGCTTTTAAAACCCTATTTGCAACGCTTTTCACAGCAGTTTTAAATAACTTTTGAAGTGTAGTTTTCAACTTAACAATTCTTTCCTAAATCTTTTGTGAACAATTTTAAAAGAATAATTAAGTATTTTATAGATGGTTTGAAGGTCTTAATAAGAGTTTGAATAAATGGTTAAGAGAAATTGTTTCTAACACTTAAGTAAAAAGTGAAAATATTGAATATAATAACAAACTGAGTACACGGAAAGGACTAGTACATTTGTCCCGCCTGTGAGAGCTAAATAGTAAAACAAGTTGTGTAACTAAGGTTAGGGATGGAGCAACCAGTGCCCTAAACTTTCCCGGCCTTTGCTTTATCTTTTAGACAAGGGGTGGAACTTATCGAAAGGGAAGTCCGGATGCTCTAAAAGATCATACTTAAGTTTTTCCAAGAAAAAAAGGAAAAAATTCTTTAAATATTAGCTAACCACTTAACATCTTTTATCGACTAGTACGAAGGAATCAAGATTGGATTTGGGTGATTCCTATCCGAAAAACTGGGATCAGATTTGGGTGATTCCTATCCGAAAACCCCTTCAAACTAATTTTCGAAATAAAACATATTGAAGACAAAGATCATTGAAGACAAAGATCTTCATGATGTAGGACTACTTGCCACTAGTCCCTAGAGGTGAAATTTACCATATCTAAAGTGGCAGTAGTGCTCTGTTATGAAAATCTTCGATTTGCAATAATATGATTTGAAGTTAAGAATGAAATCTATGATTAAGATGTAATGAATGATTTGGGAATATTTCCCCTAAGTTAATAGTTATAACTTGAATATAAGAAATATTTGATTAAGATTTAATGATTAATTTGGAAATGTTTTCCTAAGTAAAAGAGAAAATGATTTGGAATTATTCCAGGATTTAAGAAAGGTTTTAATAAATCAAATGATTTAATAAATGAGGCATAATGATTCCATATACTATTGAAAAGAAAATGGAATAAATTGAAAAGAATATCTAAGAAAGATATTTGATTTAAATAAAAGATGAAGTAATTGATTGATGATTGATATCCACGTATGAATTTAACATCTTTTAAAGCGATGATTGGCTTCGAAGGAACCAGGGTTGGATTTGGGTGATCCCTATCCGAAAACCACTTCGAACCAATGTATACATTCGAAAGTGAAGACATGTTAAAGATGATGATTACCGAAGACCGAAGATCTTCATAGCGGGAGGACTACTTGTTGACATTCTCAGGGTCGCTCCCAATATAGAGAAATTTATAGCAGTGGTTCTGTAGTGTTTGAAATCTTCGGATTGCAAGGGCTTCTCGCCTAGTAATGGCGAGGAAAGTGCCTTCGGTTTTGTTTAGTCCTAAAACGAACTTGTATAGATGTTTGTCTGACATTGTATTCTAAATAACATTTGAGTGGTTTTTATAAATGTATATCAGTTGGTGGCGGAGAAGGCAGCTTATTTTAGCTTAACATCCTTTCCCAAGACATACGAGCTTAGGAAGTTATACTTTTCTAGAAATCAGTCATGTGACGTGGAATGACAATGTGGCATTCAAAGTGGAACATGTTATGATCAAAGCGTGGTTTTGTATGAAAAGTGTGGCTTTGTCTAAATTGAGCGTAGCCTCACATCCCAAAAGTTGATATGGGATATTATGTGGTCTGACAGACACAAATTCGAAATAAGTGAGTATGTATGGTGGTGTCCAATACGTTGGACCCTTTGGGGGAAAATATTCCTCAAGGCATTTATTGCCCCATTTTGATAAAGTGGTTAGCTTGGGAAAAGCAGGGAACTACCAGTTATCAGTAGTAGTATAGTAAGTACAGTTCTAAGTTACTTGCTTGAGAAAAGCAATTAAGGCAACACGGGAATTATGTTTGTTATGCGTGGATCGGAGAAAGAAAAAGGCCACTAGTTCCCTATCATGCTGGAAATCCAATTCCAATACGAGCTTTACGGTTTTAATTGTAGTCCCAAAATAGCGGTAATACTTTGCAAACATTTCAGCTACCCCTTTTGGTATCATATATTCTATTCGGTATATTCCGTTGACCTAGTCCGTATATATTCCCTTAGACTTAGTCCGGGTATTGATACCTTATTTGAATAAGTTTATTTGAAAGGTGTTTTTAAAGGAATGCCATTAAAAATAATATCAAGTGTATTTTGGTATAAAAGTTTTTTGGTTATCATAAGGAATAAACCCGTCCATGTTTATGTATGGACGTGGTCTTATGAGATACCCTTCTTTTCAAAGGTTTTGTTAACATCGTAATTTTAAATTTCGAGTATCTCATGCTAGTTTATCAAGCCTGATCTGGGTATTTTTAATACTCGGGTCAGATCCGAGTAGTTTCAGGTTTAGTTGAAGACGATTGGAGTTTCTAGAGGAGAGCTAGAGATCTTCATCATCGTATGGACGTATTCTATTATCCACTACATCTATTGCGTTTATTTTGTTGCTTGTCAGCATTTATAAGGGTATGTGTTTATAACTCTAGGCTGAACCTAGGTTAGACTCGGATATTGTATTTTAAAATTTTCCACTGTAAAGATTATTATTGTAATAATATATGTTATTCCATTTGTGTGAGATTTTGTTCTATCATTATTTTCTTTCTACCCATAATGATCCGTCTTTTCGTGCAATTTGAGTTAGACATGTGTGGTTTATTATCGATTTAAAGGGTACGGAAAAACGAGCCATTACAATGTAATTATGCAATTGATGTACTTATGTTGTATTCTTGGTGTATTACGAAATTGATGAGATTTATTTTGCTAGTTATGTAATTTATGTCATTTATGAAACTGAATCTGCTTATCGTCATTTACATATTTTATGTCATTACCATTTCTGTCATTTATTTTGCAATTTATGTTAAAAATGCAATGTATTCTGCTTATCGTCGGAATATGAGACCAATCTGAATCAGGTATACTTTGCACTTTATGTACTTTATATCATTTTTGTCATTTAACTATAAAATATATTTCATTATCATGTTATTGTTCTCTTTTAAAATGATGTGTCTGTGACAGGGATCATATCGTCCAGAAGGAGGGGTTCTTCCTAATTTTTAGGAGGCGATGGCAGCAGTCCATCGCAACCGCCACACCTACCCGTTGTGTCTCTAGTACCTAGAGCAGAGGGGTAAGTATTAAACTTTTTTCAGCATCTTAAATATTTTGTGTACGATATACTAATTTGTATCATATTTAACACAGGGGGTTGAGCTACAGCCATCAACTGTAGTTCTAACAGTTTCGAGAGAGTCGTACAAGAGTAGGATGTCGGCTTGTTGACCGAAGTGGGATAATATCCCTCCCCACATCCTGGAGTGTATTTGGAAGGATTTCATTGTAAGTATAATCTTCTGTTTTCCATTCTTTTTTTTGTCGCTTATTTATTGTTCACCTTTTATTGTTTAATTTTTGGTTGCTTGTTTATCATGAAATGCAGGCCGCAGTGGACATACAATAAGATGACCTGCAGTTGGTACAACATTACTAGATGCAGAAGATAAGGAAGAACTACAAGGATTCCACGTTGATAGTGAAGCATAAAGGGCAGAAGCCAAACTGGATGAAGACGAGTGTGTAGGAAGGGTAGCTGGCACATTGGGATAGTGACGAGGCGAAGGTAAGTGTACTAAACTTTTATTAATTATTTGATTGATACGTAAATATCAAAAAATATTTCGTAAGTAAATAATGTATTAAATTTAAATGTACAGGTACAGTCAGAAAGAAACTCTTGAAATAGGAAGCAAAATCCTATCACTCGTCGAGGAGGGTCAAAGTCGTTCCAGCAATATCGCCAGGAGTTGGTAAATTTGTTAAATGTGAATTGTAAATAGTTATTGTGCTATATAATTTTGAATATACAATAACAGTACATAATAATCAATTTCAGGAAGCTGAGGCGCAGGGTCCCGTGTCGTATATGGATGTGTTTACCCATACTCATGCCGTCGAACATGTAAATCCGAACGGGACAGTTTCATATACATGGCATGACGATAAATCGAGAAAGAGCTATGTAAGAATATTTTAGATTATATACTATTAATAATTGTTTTAATTGTTAAAGTATAATGAATTAAGATATCATGATATTAATTTTAACTGCATTTTTATTTGTTCATGCAGGCAAGGTTTATGGAACAATGCCAGAAACTCCTGGAGGATACCTGTCGAGAGCAACTGACAACGAATGAGGAGGATGTTATTTTTGAGTCAGTCATGGATCCACCGTCACGGAATAGGCGCTTCGGCTTTGGCAATCAAGTGGTAATGAATAATATATTAAGATATAACAATTTAATAATCTTTTAGTTCTAAAGAACTTCACACAGCTTTAGTTTCAGTAATAAGTTTATAGATATAACAATTAACACATTATGTTATAACTTTGATAGTAAGATTATAGACTAAATTAAATAAGTGTTGCAGGCTAGCAGACAGAGGAGAGCCAGCCAAACAGCTAGAGCTGATATCGATCGAGCAAAGATCGAAGAGTTGAGAGCTAGGGTGGTGCAGCTGGAAGAGCAGAACCGTCGCTAGGCCATCGAGATGACACAGCTGCTGGATCAGTTTATTGCTGAGTACATGCAGCAGTGTGGTGGCCGCTTTCCATCCTTAGCTGGTTCGGGAGGTTCTAGAGCTGACTGACCAGAGTGATATGTATGTTTTTTTGTGTTGTGTCATTGTTTAGTAAGTTTTGATGATACATTCAATTGGTGGAGTTGGATTTGAAATGTTTTGTATATTGTTTGATAATACATTTTTTGGTAGTAATTCTGACATTTGGGAGTTGATGGTGAGGAGTTGGTGAAGGATTGATGTATATATTGTACAATTAGATGTATATAAATTATGGTAGTGAAGTTTGGTTTGATTCTATATGAATTATGCTTGATTTATTTTTTTATGATATTTGATTATGTTCATACGGTTTGATTTTATATTGAATATCTGAGTTGGATATATGCTTGTTGGGTGGAATATATTATGTTTATGGATTGTGGATGGAAGGCGAAAATGCAGTAGAATTACTGAAAAACGGACCCAGGTTTTTCGACGGCTCCCGACAGCCTATAGGTCAAAAATTTCTGACAGTTTTTGATGGCTAGAGATGGCAATTTTTGGACGACTACCGATGGCTTTCGGCACACAACATTGGAAAATAGGCGAAGGGGTCTGTCAAGAGCCGTCGGAAATTATGTTCGCCGATGGATATTTTTGCAGCGGATATTTCAGACGGCTTCCAACGGCCGCCGACGGGCAGGAGCCGTCGAAAATTGATTTGATTCTTGTACTGAAAGGCTTAAAAGGATTTGGTAATCTACTTCAACTAATTGGTTTTGAAAGATTAATGGGTTTGGACATTTTTCATACCTTGCTAATTTCAAGGACGAAATTCTTTTAAGGGGGGAGAATGTAACGACCTAAAAATTTGGTCATTGAATTTGGAATATTTAATTGATTTTCAACATTGAAAATTTATTTTTATAAGTTAAATAACTTGAATTTCAAATATAGCGATTTATTTGATAATTAAATTGTTGGATTTAATTTTTGGAATTGCTTCAATAATTAAATCCAGAATTTAATATGAATAAAAATGATTTCAAAATTTGATTAAATTCTATTTAAAGAAGAATGAAGATGGTAAACTTTTCATTTAGATTTAAAAGTGATTTATTTGGTTTCAATAATAATTTGTATTAACTGACGTGTAAAAATAGCCTTCCGGAGCATTGTCTCGGATTTTGACGAAACTAGTTTTATTGGATGCATAATAATGTATTATTATACGCCGTCGAATCTCATGGCAATTAGATGTATCCTTTGAGCGTGCGAGATTGAAATGCGTAGAAATTAAATTTAGGAATTCATATAATAATCAGGTTTGTAAAGCTACCTTCTGCATACGATCGAATTAGGTCTCTAGACTAGTTCCATTGTTTTCGAAATAGAGATATTACATATAGAACGCCATGCAGCACGTCTAGGAGTTCGAAATTTTTGGACGTTTAAAAGTTGGATATTTTCGAATATATATATATATAATAGGACATACCCTATCTTATTCTTGCCCATGCTCTCCACTATTTAGCCATATCCTTCACATTGCACCCTTGCCTTAGCGCATACCTCCCTTTCCTTATAATCTACTATGTACATATGAGATGGAACATTTTCAAAAATTTTAACTAAAAAATTTATATAGCCAAATCCTACGGCCCTCATCGATTTGGACCACTATGAGCAAAATCAGGTGAAGACGTCAACTAAAGAAATGTTCATGTCATCAAGACGAGGAAGTTCAAAGGTTGGATTGGTGTAGCATGTGGGGAGGTGGCCGTAGGTTGGAGAAGATCGGCGAATCAATATTGGCCAATTCCGACGATTACGTTCATCGATGCATAAAGGCATTTGAAGGGAAAATGTAGGGGAGAGGGAGAGCTAGCTACAACCGAAGTTTTATGGCCAACGACGATGAGTGGTGGAGGTAGGAGCAAGAAATGTCTATCGACATTTAGGTGGGTTTCTCGATGATGGTCGAGTTATAAGGGACCGGACCTCTGGCAATGGAGAAGTCGATGAAAGGGAAGATGGAAGGCAAAGTGTGGCGGCGCCTGACGGCATGTGGAAGCGAGGACCACGCGTTGAAGTTCGCAACCTGGGTGGGTTCGTTTGCATGAACAAGATGTTTGGGGAGGGAGAGTATTTAACTTTAGTTAATTAAATTATTAATGATGTAATTTGAGATTTAAATTTATTATATTAAAATCGTTTAATTAAATATTATATAACTTCTTCATACAAGGTCGGAATCGAAGCGACGAGTTGCATTGTGCTCGTAAGCTTCGCTATGAAACTAGTTTGGTCGGATTTGGAGAGAATTGAATTTTGGGCTAAAATCGGACATCATTTGATTTTAGTTCTAAACCAGAACGCCTCAGCGGAAATTGGAATAAATGTGAGTTAATCTCACCTTTTTAGTTAACTAGTATGATATATAGTTGATAAAATTTGTTGATTGGATGTTTTGATGATTTGCTATTTATTAGTTGGTTTGGATATATTCCCACCGCTGGAGCGGATGAGACCCTATTAATTTCCATGTAAGAGGGGATGACCTTTTGTATACGAATCCGGCCTCAAAGCGGTTGATTTATATTTTATGATTATATATTGTTTGTGATGCAGGGGAACAGGTTAGTGGGATCCAACGGGATTCCTCGCTATTGTTGATTTGTTTACAATAAAATTCCTATTATATGGTTATTGAATATGAAACATAATTTGTGGACACTATTGCTTGTGACATCGTGTATGTTTCAAAATTAATACCCAATAGTGACAGAAAAATCAATATCGATATTGCTTAAGCGTTTAGTGGCTATTGGCCTTAAATTAGTATTTTGAAATACTATAAATCGCCAACTGAATTGGAGTTGATTTTTGAGATAGTAAATGATTTTAAATCCGAAATTTGGTTTCAAAAATATTTTGTTTTAAACGGATTTAACTTCTATTTTACTCCAATCTTTTATCTGTCTTTTCTAGATTATTTATTTATACTTAATATTGTTTTAAAAATTATTTATTTATATTTAGTATTGTTTTTCAATTTTAACTTATATTTAATGTTTTTTAAAAGTTATTTATCGATATTTTTATATTTTTTAAAAGTTAATTATTTGAAATAAATATGGCTTGAAATTTATAATATGGATTTATTAATAATGTTTTAGAAATAAATTATTATTATTTAGAATAATGGTAGAGATTAATTATTATTGTTTATTTCATAATGTTTTGAAATCATTAATTATTATTTTTAAGGTGTTTTAAAGATAATAATTTTTATTTATTTCTGATGTTTATTGTTAATAACTATTATTATATAATAGTGTTTTAAAGAAAATGAGTCTAATTAATTCCAAATGTTTTCGAGACTCGTAAATAGAGTTTATAAACAATACTTGGGGTTTATAAGGGAAGTCTTATGAAATGGTTTGAAGACTAAAAGGGGGATTATTTATGAGGTGAAGGAGTTTTATAAATGGTTAGATATTTATAAATGAAATTTAGAAATTAGTCTACAGAATTACAAGAGGAGTGTTATAATTAGTTTTATGGATTTATAAAGGTTTTATAAATGACTTGAGAAATAATTTATGAATAGGTTATAAATGGTTTTAGGAATTTATAAATAGTTTTTAAACGATTAGAAATGTATAAAGGAGGTTTATAAATGGTTTTAGAGATTTATAAGGAGTTATAAATGATTTTAGAATCGAATAAAAAGGAAAGTCTTTCTCAATTTTGTAAATATACTTATATCATTGAGATTACTATATGAGTGCATCTTTTAAGTTGTGAGATGTAATGTGTGTGAGTACACTTATACCATTGAGATAAGTATATGAATATTTTCTAAGTATTGAAATGTAGGGATTTATGGATATACCTTTGTAAAAGT
Organism: Allium fistulosum; assembly: GCA_030737815.1. NCBI lineage: Eukaryota > Viridiplantae > Streptophyta > Magnoliopsida > Asparagales > Amaryllidaceae > Allium > Allium fistulosum. Next base: position 73,042,485 of record CM060908.1, on the reverse strand, counting down.
ATTTTTATACAAGTAATTTATAAAGTGATTTTAATGAATGAAAGATTTATTAAAGGAGGCTAGTGGTTGCTTATGTGCTTGACCGATTTTCGTTTTTCGCTTATGGAATGAATCCCTAATTTGGATGTGTGTTGTTGATAGTTAAATAACCGACTATCAAATCTTCGCCTAAATATATAATCCTTCTTAATTTTGGTGGTATGGAAATATTCCCTACTTAATACCGAAGGATTTTAACTTTGAAAATATCTAGGAGAAACATGGGAATTATGTGTTACATTTATCGTCGGTGGTGCTATACTGTATGTATAAAATTGTTTCATTCTCATAGGACAAATGATGAGGATATATGTCTACTTAAACGGTTAGGAGGTGATTGCGGCTCTTGTGCATTGTCTGATTATTTCCTAAAAATCGTTATTGAGCATTCTGAAAAATCGACGATTGGATTTTGGAGCACCAGGGAAGCGGAAGAGTGTACTCGTAAGAGATGACTCAAAAACCGTAACCACTCTGAAATCATATACGGTTCTATGGAGGAGTTTCGCGATATATTGAGATGTTGGAATTCATGTGTGGTTCCAAGAACCGTTAGGGTATGGGAATCCATGCGGGATTCCGTGATCTATTTTGGTGGTGGTGTGTGAGCTGGAATGTCGAACGTAGCCTCATCACTGGTAATGACTAAAACCAGAGATTGGAGGCATGACCAGTAGGGTTGGCAAACCCATAGGGTGTAATCGGCTCCACTTAGACGTTATTTATACTTGTTATGCATGCATGGGGCAATGCACCTGATCTTAGCAAGACCAGTTATGTTTTTCCTTTGGTACATCACTAGGGATGTATGCTGCTTCGAAAGGATATCTTTGATCCTTGTGCAGGAGGACCGTTCTCGAAGTGCTGAGGGCATCTCTATGGAATCCTACACAATTAGCAAACGCATCTTCTTGATTTTTTTATTATATACCTATTATTGTTGTGATATACACGCACAAGCATCACAGCTACTTGATTATTATTATTTTCACCCTTAGACAATATTATAATTTCAATGGATTCACTATAGAAAAGTTTTTTGTTATCGTAAGGTAAAATCCCATTTGTGTTTATGTGCGGTGTGGTTTTATGAGATATCTTTGATTTCAAAGATTTATTTAACTTTATAATCCAATTGGATGTGTTTCTCAAATAGGTTTTCCAGACTGACTCGGGTGTTATTTTATTATAATTCTTGGGTCTGATTGAGCATATTACAGATTTAGTTTGGATGCTTTGGAGCTTCAAGAATCGAGTTAGAGGTCTAAAGACGTATTCACGTATATGGTTGTTTTTCTATGGTATTCATTGTTATATTTCTCAGCAATTGTGAGGACAGGCTGTTATAACTGTCCGAGCTGAAATAGATTAGTACACTCTGATTGATATTTGTATATTACATTTCTTCTTTGTGTAAAGATTTATTGTATATTATAGATTATTCGTTCCGCTGCGAGATTCTTTGTTGTTTAGTTTGTGTCTTCTTTTCTTCTTTCTTTCTTCTTTTTCCCTAAAAATCGGGTCTTCTAGCATTTGATTGTTCGACATGCTATATAGTGGACATATTATTGTTGATTTTCGAGGGTTGAAAATCCCACCTGTTACACTTGTGTTTGTCAGAAAGTTTGTTAAGTTAATCAACTTCTTTGTGCGATCGATGCACCTCTCTTTGACTCTTTTCATATAACGTCTTGTAACAATACTTGTATTTCTCTTTAACTAAGATAATTACTTTATTAACTAAAGGATACTTGGTAACTTTAAACATTTGAATAGCTAATTCTATACCCGAGGGATGTGAACTTGGGAAGTTGAGACTTGAGTTTTTCCTCTAGGATGATGAGTCGGGGGAGCAATGTCTTTTGAAGGGGTATCCTTCCTTATACCACCTTGAGGATCAGGAAATTCAGCAAAGCACGCATCATGTGCAGATAAATCTAAGTTAGGATCACCTGATCCATTTCCCCCATCTTTTGGTCTTGAAGGACCCTTTCCGTCGACATCGCCACCATCATCGTCATCATGGCCATAACCATCATCATTGTCATTGTCATCATCATTGTCTTTCTCCTCCTCAAATTCTATCTCCTCTTCAGGTAGGGGGTCATCAAAAGTTAATAACTTTTTTGCATCATCCTTCTCATTGGTGGAAAACTCTTCATGAAGTGACCATTGAGTTCTCCCCACAATATAAGGCTAAACTTTCTTTTGAACTTTTATTCCAATCTAGGAGAGAGGAAAGTCTAAATTTGAAAACTTTCGGATGTTATCTCCATATGCCATGAACAAAGCGTTTTTGAAGCACTTTTCAGTAATCTTGCTAATTGCGTTATAGAGAAAAAAGTGGACCTTATCCTCGGTGTCCCCAATAATGTGTGTTAATGAATTTCTTCATCAACACCCCCAAAAAGGTTGTATAGAGTGACATATTCGAACAATTTCAAATATACCCCTTAGTTTTGTGATAATTACAAGGTCGTTTAAATTATAGTCCATAAGTTCAAAATATAGAACAGGCAAGTCCAATAGTCAAATAGGCAAGTTTATAAGTCAATAGGCAAATAGGAAAGTTCATAAGTCAATTGACAAAAAGGCACAAGTCAAGCCCTTTATTCAAGTCATGAATTTGATACAAGATGTGTGAATATGCAATTTCTTAATTGTTCAAGAACTATTTAACAAATATGTCTCATTCTCTTTCATTAGCTTTTTCCTATGAAAAGGTATTAAGAGAGAGAAAGAAGTTAAGGGTCTCTTCCCATGAAGGGGTTTATCTTTATTTATAGTAGTTGGAAGGAGGTAGGCTCGCTCAAATTGACGATGTGGGACTTTTAGTGCCATGGAACATGTAGTGGAATGTGAAGGCTTTTGAAGCCTTATGAAGAAAAATACACTAAATCCTCTTGAATTAGCTTTTGTAAATGATCTTATCCTTCTTTCTTTGCATGACCTTTGACATCCTACAACATGGACGTTGTGCGACTTCGATAATCATGTCATATCCATGAAATTCGACATCGATTAATAGCCTTTAGTATGTGGCATCCTTGTTATCATGTTGATGAAGCATGATATGGTTGAAGGATGACATTGACATCAATGAAGTGCAATGTGGATGAAATGCGACATCAATGGAATGTGGCATCGACTATCATCCCCTTTGTTTTGATGGTCTTTGTGGAAATCGACAATGTTCACCATCGACGTCGCGAAGATAGACCGCGATGATCTTTTCAAAGCAGGACCTCGATAACGGCCTATTTTGAAGAGATTCGGTGTCATTAAAGAAGCAGCATTGGTAGGAAGCAGAATTGATGATGTATGATATTATTGGTAAAGCAACATAGATGAGGAGCGACATTGATAATCATTATGATCTCTTTCTACATTCCTGTCTCGATGATATGCAGCATGGTGGTGTGCGATATCCATGGATGGTGGCAACGACGAAGAGCGGTTCTGGTGGAATCCGACATGGAAGAGTGTTGACATAGTTGAGGAGTGATATTGTTTGCTTCAACATAACCTTTTGGTCTTTGACGTTGGTTCGGCTTCATTCTTTCAGTGTTGCTTATCTTCATACTTTCAATATCGTATGTTGGTGTGGCGTCAAAATTCTACATGTCTTTAACATTGATGGGGACCTTGATGTCGACATTCTTCCTTAACATTATTTGCGAAATGCTTCTTAAGCGAGGTGCAGTTTTCTATCGTGACCTTCAATATCAACTATTTCTCTTTCTTAGCATCTAAATCCTTAACCTCGACATAAGTCTTCATTTTCGGCATTGATTCCTTAGCTTGAATCCTTTGGAAATTATGCAGATAACAATGTTGTTCAAATAAATCATGATACCGCTCTTCCTTTTCAAACCATCCTTTAAAGATTTATTCTTGTCAGCTAGCTCGGCCTCCTCTTTGGTGGCCTTATCAAGATTTTTTGCCTTCAGTGCTTTAACTTAATTCCGCCAATAACCGTTTAGCTTTCTTAATTTTCATCGCCAAGAGAAGAAGCAAGTTTATCTTTTCCAAAATAGCCTCATCCTTTGCTGTAGTGATACCAATTACGTTGTTGTTAGGTGAAGATATTTGTTCTTTGAGCTCAGCCACTTCATTAGAGGGCCCTTGAGAAGCTTCTTAGAGGAAGAACATATGCTTGGTCATTTGTAAAGCATAAGTCAGAATAAGAAATACCGAGCTGAAAGCCTAGATTAACTGAACAAAAGGAAATGCATACCGATATGAGCTATTTTATAATGATGAAAAGATGATCCTTAGAATAAATCAAAAACTATGGTGGCCTGAGAGAAGCCGAAGAAAGAGATTGAGCAACCAATCAAAGAAGATCATCAAAACTCGTCACAGTAGTTTTAGCCTTGGTCTTCGAAGGAAGAGAATCATTTGGAGAAGGAAATAGTCCAAGCTCATCATATATACGGCGAAAGGGTGTTGGAGAATCAGGAAGAGAGATGTTAAGAAGGGGATCTGAAGAGTGAGCCACCTCAATTGATTTTTGTACTATATGCCCAGGAGAATCCAGATTTGCAACATCAGGGCTTGAATCCATATTCACATGTTTCACATCATCCACAATAACAAGGGTATAATCACCCATGAGCTTAGGTATTTTACTCAAGGAAGGAGGTGAAGTATCGGCAAGAGCGACAGTGCTCAGTTTTCTTTCAAGTGCTTCAACCGCCTTAGCAATGGAATCTTCAATAAGGGCAGATTTACTCAATCTGGTTAAGGCGGGGCATCATCCTTGATCTCTTTTTTCTTAAAAGAAATAATGGGTGCAAAAATCCTAAATCAAAGGAAGAATCTTGTGAGATAATAACATAAAAGATTCCATACAAGTAGTATTTAAAACTTACCAGAAGATTCGAGTTGAACTGGAGAAGAAAGGGAGAAAGAATTTCGATTACTGATGACCAACGATCATTTTCCTTAGGAATTCCCCTTCATCATTGGAAGTTCTCTAAGTATTATGTGGTTATCCAAAATCAGGCAGTATTTACAGAGATTCACTTCCGTCAAAAGGGTAATCCTGTCACCTATGCTCTTAGAAGCTTGAGTCAGAGACTTGATTGTGTTGTTAATATAAGAGCATGGTTGTTTAGAAGCAGGACCTGAATGAAAATATTCATTATAAGATAATGACAAATATGACATAAATGATAGAAAATGGAAGATTGTTGAAAACGGAGAAAGTACCTGTAATCATAGGGGAATAGCATCTGACATAGAAGGATTGGTTCTCTCATTCCTTTGTCTTGTTAATAGTGTTGGTGATTAAGCACTTCGGGAATGGTCAAATACGATACAACGGGTTATCCCGCTGCTCGCTTAATCTTACAGGGCTAGCTATGATATGAAGAACTTCAGCACTCAAAGAGGGAAGTTTGGCTTTCCAAGTAAGAACTTCCAAGCAGCTCAAATAGGTGTACGAGTTGGGAGTTAATTAAAATGGAGCAATATTTAGGTGCTCCAAGAAGCGCAAAAAAAATTAGGAAAAGGTTGGTATCCTATGTGCCATGTATGGGTTGGTGTGAAGGCAAAGAACCCTTCTGGACGGTTGTCAATTCTGCCAGAAGGACCGGTGAGAATGGCTTCTATGTTTATAACCCTGAATTCCTTGAGGATAGTGTCCACTTTTCTTGAGTGGTAATATATGATCGGTTGAGATGATAATCCCCTTCATGATAGAGGGAGAAGATTTAGAGCTCTTACGAGCTTTCTTGCTTGCCTTCTTGCCTCCCATTTGTAATATTTTGTGAAATTTAGAATGCTTACGATATAAAATAGACAATTATATGCAAAAAAAAGTAGCAAGGTAATCCAAAATTACCCAAGCACTAATAGAGAATTCCTGAAGTACAAGTTAACTATTGTACTTACAACAAGATTTTAACCATTAAACAATCCATGCCGAATTTATGAAGTTCTTAAGTTTTTAGTCAATCAAAAATATGTACACGATTGTTAGATCCATAGTGGAAAGGTAAAGTCATTGAACCGATGTCGTAATAATGATGTTATAATAGTGACCCAATGTCGAAATGACTAGTAATCGACATAAATGAATGATGCCGAAACGGTCTAAAAATATTTTTATAAAAATATCAAGTATATGAGTAGTTCATGATTTTACCATACGATAACTATATATAAATTATTTATGTCACATAAAATTTAAATCACAACATCGTAAATAGTTGTTAGAAAAGAATAATGACACGCAATGTAAGGTTATCGGCTTCATATGATAACTCCTTAAATTGATGTCGCATTCATGAATGAATGTCGCACCTTTGTTTAGTTACTAACATTATAAGGATCTCACATTGTAAGATTTTCTAAGTTTCAGGTAAAATATTTTTAATGAGAAAAATTGTTATTTTTGTAATAATGAATTGGAAAATATTATTCACTTATATATTGAATGTAATATAACTAGTTCTATTATAGTAAAAACTCTTAATGTTTTTTATTTTAATTTAAACATAGACATATTAATTGGAATAATGTTAGATTTTATTATAAAGGTCATAACAGTTTTTTAATTGACACCATTTACACAATAACGTGTTGGTATATTTGGTTTGAAAGAAATCAACGTGTATCTAACAATATTAGTATTAATTTGGAAAATTTAATATATGTTATTTCTCTTTTCTGTTTTAATTGCATTTCAAATGCTAGTTATAAATACAAATTCACATTTTAAAGAGATTCTAAAAAAATAAAAGTTCGTATTGAATTTTTAAAGAATAAAATCATTATAAATAATAGGAACAATGGTAATGAGCTAATTTTAACTTCTTTAAATAACATGATAACTTTTGATTCTTTGTTATAATTTATATACATTGTATATTTGTGGTCATTCTTAGTGAGAACGCTATAAATAAATCTGAAAGTGGGCATATCATATAATTTTCGTTTAGTTAATCAGCATTTGTTTTCTCCTTTGTACAACTACGTCATTATCACCATATTATTGCTAATCATATGATCTATATTGTAAAATAATATGTATGCTGAGTTAGTCACCTAGGATTTTGTTTTCTAGTGTTTTCCATGCATGTTTATGATGTTTGGATCAAATTTTTTCATTTTAATGCCTGAATATTGTTATCAACATTTTGCACTCATATTAACAACAGTGTTTTTGGAAACTTGAACCACTCAAAAATTATGGTTATTTTTATCTGGCATGTAGGTTTTATGCTAAATTTAATTATATAAGACTTCATTGATACATTTCATGTTTTAATAGTATGTAAAAAATTGAAGGAATATATTATATATTTTTTCTCTCTGAATGTGACTGACAAAAGCTTTAGTATTCATGGTACATTAATAAGGCATAGGAAGGTTCCTCTGAGAGTACAAGTGATTGAGATCTGATTCACAGATTTGCTTTTGACGCTGTATACTCAAATTTATAGATTAGAACATGGATTTCACATTCTTTATTGAAATCCTTTTACTGACATTATGCATCTTTAAAGCATTGCAATATCTTTGTTCTTGCTTTCACTGAACAAATTACATGTATTCAGTTGATATGTAATGAATGGTTAGTTGAAATTTTATAAACTGTTAGAATTCATTTTACAAATTACAGCATATATTATATACTTTACAAGGATAATTATTCATTTCTTTACCTATATTTTATGAGTCAAAGGCAATATATGATTTTCCTTTGGGTTTAATGTTTGTTGTCTAAACAGAATAGTCATAAGGGGATTATTTTTGATTTAGTTTTCATGTATGGTATATTGGAGTTAAGATGTTCCTTTTATGTTGTTATTTGAAACTAATAAGAGGAGCCAATTGAGTTATTACGTGCTTGGTTATTGTTTATTAACATTTCCACTGTTTTTATTTGAGACTTTTCATGGCTATATGTATGTGCCTATTTCTTTAAGTGATATGACTATGCATTGCATGTAGGTATTACACTATTTTTTTTGAATAAAGGTAAATAGGGCCCAGCCCAAATACATAAAGATACGGGTGAAAAAATACAACCCGATAGCAAACAAACCTTAGAAAACCCTAGAAAAGAGAAGCACCGACTAAATCATACTCAAAACACAGACCCTTGTCGGTGAAGTTTTTCTCTGATTAGGGTTAAAACTAGGGAAATTAACAAATCTGTAGCCAATACGACTCATCTCTGTTGATTCCCCCCGAAAGACAGCACGAGCTCGATTTGAGGCACTATCAAAAGTATAATCTTCAGAAAGATGATTACTAGTCTTTAAGCTAGATCTGTGGTCAATACAACTCAGATCTGTTGAATCAACCCTTTGGAAGGCAACACGATATCGATTTGAGGCATTATCAAAAGTATAAGCTTCAGATAGATGATTACTGGTCAAAAAGCTCTTCGGGTGGGTTATGAAATGCTCCAGATGCTTACTACCTACTTCGATAGTCCAATCTTCAACTAAATTTGCAAATTTGGTTTGATCTTTCACCTTTTTTTTATTTGTGCAGCAGAATATTACTGTCGGTTTCTATGAGTAACCACTTCTGCTCTTTACTGCTACTTGCTTTATTATGAGTACGTGCATTTCTTTCTCTCCAAATATTGTAGACAGCAGTAGTGATAAGAATGTGAGCTAAGTCTCTTTCAATATATTTGCCTTTATATTTGTTGTTAATGAGATGAATAGCTTGCATGAGATCCATATGGCCATTATTTAGAATATCCATTTTAGCTTGAATGGGATTCCAAATAAAATAGGAACAAGTGCATTCAAAAAACAAGTGATCAGAGCTCTTATTAACCAGATTGCATAGGGAACAAAGTGAACTAGATTTATTGGCCCATTTATTAATTTTATCCCAAGTTGGAAACCTGTTATTCAATGCAAAAAAAGTACAGAAAGTCATCTTGGGACTGTTCACCTTGTTCCAAATGCAATTATACCAATCAACCTTGGTGACTTTATTTCTAATAATAGAAGACACTGTTGCATTGGCACCTCCACAAATTACTAAATTATTCCAGCCCACTTTATTAACAAAAGAATCATTATTAAACCAATAGTCAAACCATAAGCTAGTTTCTTCACCTAAATTAATTTTTCTTTCTAAAAGAGATTTACCAATATTTCTGCAATTTAAAATAGTGAATATTAGGCTCAGGTCCCTAATAAGTTTCAAAATACACAAAAACCCCAGTAAAAAAAGTATGTAAATTTTGTCCCTAGAATTAAGTTACTAGGTAATTGCATATAGTTATGCAATTATTCACTGAATAATTGCAGACATTTATGCAATTATATCCAAATGTTGCATAAATTTATGCAATTTTTTCGGTGAATAATTGCGGAAACTTCTGCAATTTTTCAATGAATAATTGTGGAAATGTCTATAATTTTTTGATATAATTGCATAAATGTCTGCAATTATTCACTGAATAATTGCATAAGTGTATGCCATTATTCGGTAACTTAATTCTAGGGAACTAATTTACAAACTTTTTTTTACTGGGGTTTTAGTGTATTTTGAAATTTATTAGGGACCTATGCCAAACCGTCCTTTAAAATATGCTTCCAAGTATTAGAATGATTGCTATTTGGTAACATGTTCCAAAAATTACCCCTTTTAAGGTATTTAGCTCTCATCCATCTAGCCCACAAAGAGTCTGCATTAATGAATCTCCAGAATAATTTTAAATGACATGTTAGACTGAGATCATTCATATTTCTAATGCCAAAACCCCTTCACTTTTTGGTGTGGAAACTTTATCCCAACTGATTTTATGATATTTACCCCTCCATAAAAAATTAACACATCTATTTTCTATTTTTTTGATGGATGCTGCAGGAATGTGAAAAGTTTGTAACCAGTAAAGAATGATTGCATAAACAACAGTTTTAATTAATTCTAATCTTCCTGCAATAGAAAGAAGTTTACAAGACCAAGTTTCCATTTTCTCTTGTATTTTTTCTAATAACATAGAACTGTCTGAATCTTTGATTTGGTTTACTGATAAAGGAAATCCCAAATATTTTATAGGGAGATTACCTTCTATAATATTTAAAACATTTAAAACATCATTTTTATATCTGCTATGTTTACTAAAATAATCTTTACTTTTATCTATATTAAGTTGCAATCCTGCATAATTATTTAGCATGTCAAAAAATTTCATAATGGAAACTGCATTATCTTTGTTAGCCTTAACAAACACCATTAAATCATCAGCATAGATAAGATGGTTTATACAAGGTTGAACTCTATTAATTGGATTAATATTACCTTTAATAGCTTCAATTGCAGTAATGTAGAAAAGTATTCCATAACCATAGTAAAAAGATAAAGTGATAATGGATTACCTTGTCTAATACCCATGTTACTTTGATAAAACCTTCTGATTTTCCTTGAATAAGAATAGATTAAGTAGAGGTATTAATACATTCCATAATTAAGTCTTACTAGGAAATCCCATACATCTCATTATATGATAAATGAAATATCTATTCACTTTGTCATAAGCTTTTTGTAAATCTATTTTTATACAAACATTGTCTCCATTTTTATATTAAATTTTCTGACAATCTCATGTGCTAACAGAGAATTTTCATAAATTAATCTACCAGGCACAAAAGCACTTTGATTTTCAGAAATGAGAAAAGGCAGAAATTTTTTTATTCTGTTACTCAGCACAGTGGCAATAACTTTATAAATGAAGTTACAACATGATATGGGTCTATAGTCACCTATATTAGTGGGATTTTTCTTTTTAGGAATCAAAGTAATAAAAGTATGGTTAATACATTTAAGAATTTTACCTTTTACTAGAAATTCATTTATGACATCAAAAACTTGACCCTTAATATTATCCCAACGATTTTTGTAGAATTTAGCATTAAACCCAGGCCAGGGCTTTTATTATCACTAGCATTAAAATGATATATTTTATCTCCTTTAATGAAACAGGAGCAAGTAAAATATCAGAAGCATTATCATTCAAAATATTCTTATAAATAATGTTAGGGAAAAAATTTCATTATAATCAGAGAAGTATAACTTCTCATAAAACTCAATAGCATCATTAGCAACTCTATCATAAGCATTAGAAAGATTGCCAATATTATTTATATGCTTTATGTTACTCATTTTAGCATGAAAAAATTTAGTGCAATCATCACCTAGAGTAAGCCAGTCTACTTTAGCCTTTTGTCTAGCATTAAGTGCATTTTTATAAATTTCAGAGACAGACTTTTCTGGTTCTTGAAAAAATTACTGGCAATATCAATATCACCTGGGTTATTATCAGCAAGATTTTGTAAAAATTTTCCTTCTTTTCTTAAATTAACCAGATTATTGTTTTTCAAATAATTATTATAATTCCAATTTTTGAGATTGTATTTAATATTTTTCAAAAGCATACTAAACTGAATTTGTTTAGTACCACTGCAAAAGAAATTTAAGCAATTATCCATCAAAACTTTATAATCCTCTTCTAAAACCCAGCTATTTTTAAATCTGAAAGGATAAACTTTATTATTTAAATCCATTTTTAAAAAAAGATTAACAATTAAAGGAGTGTGATCACTAGAATTTTGTTCTAAAGTGGAGCAAACAAAATTTGAAAAAATGTTTGAAAATTCTTTATTAATAAGAATTCTATCCAGTTTACAATGGATATTTTTAACCAAACTAGATTTCCAAGTATATTTGTTCCCACTAATAATAGGTTCAACATGACCAGTGTGTAAAAGAAAATTATTTAACCTATCTAACTTAATTTGAGGGATTTTACTACCTCCAAATTTTTCTGAAACATGGAATACAGTATTAAAATCACCCAAAATAATCCAAGGAAAGTTATAGATTTAATTCAAAGCTTTTAGTTTACATCACAAACCATTTCTTTCACTTTCAAAGTTAATACCATAAACAGTAGTAACTTAAAGCAAAAAACCCCAGTATTTTTAAAATGACAGACTATAAACTTCTTATCTTTATTAGTTTTTAAGTTGTCCAGATATTAGAATCCCATATAATAATGATTCTTCCTTTACAGTCACAATCATTATTATTTATAGATTTCCAATTGCTGGACAACTTAAGAAAAAATTTATCATTATTCTCATCATTCAGTTTTTTTCTATAAGAGCAATAATAGTAGGCTTATAAATGTTCAACATATGTAATATATTAGATTATTTTGCAGGGGAGTTCATACCCCTGACATTCCATGCAAAAATAGACATATTTATAATAATAAAATAGAAGATTAAATGGTACATGACACTGTAGTACCCTTACCCCTCCTCTTATTATCAACACTCTTAGCTTTTAGTCTTGTAGACATTTCATCCCATTCTGGATTGATAGAGATGTATTTTTGTTTGAAAGCTTTCTTCTCTTTATTTCCCTTTATCTTACCAGTTGCTTTTGGTCTTGGAATATGCAATTCTGAGATATCAAACCGGTCAGTAGCATCATCCATCTCTGATCAGTTCCTTCCTTTTGCACTGACTCTGGAACCTTAATCAGAGAAATATCAAAATTAGCTATGTGAAGCATGGCTGAGTCACAAGACTCGGTCACTGCAGCTTGCTTTGGGGGAGAAGCTTTCTTGCGAGGCAAGGTTGAGTTGACGCAGTCCCTGTCCTTAACTTCTACAGTAAGTTCAGAAGGAGATTTATCCTCCATATCACTGTCTCGATTCTGACTATTACTTTGATGAGGGATATTGTTTATTTTTGTACCAATATTCTTTGTAACTAAACATGGCTCTGAAACATAAGGGGTTTCAGAGTTAAAGACCTTTTTGATAATTTTACCCTCCTCTGTACTGTGCTGGTTGAATTATATGAACTTTTTTCACAATCTTTTGACTAATGAACTTCCATAGCAGTGATCTGATCATCTTGATCAGTGAGTGTATTTATTTCTTGATCGAAAATGATACAATCTTGGTTGATTCGATCATTGTTTCTTTGAGTTCTTGACTGATTGTTTGTCTCTTTATTGGAATTTGGTTCTTGAATTTTACCCGAACTATTTTCTTGAACAACATCTCTGTTTTGAATACTGTTTTGGGTATCCACATTTGTTTTGGGTTACACTGCTTTCTAGTGTGACTGAAACACTTACAGATGCTACACTTCGGTGGAACCCATTCATACTCAACATTTTGTGTAATGTTTTCACCATTGTAGAGAGTGAGATTGATCTCTTCAGGAAGTTCATCAGTCGCAGACACTTCCACAAGAAGGCGAGCATAATTCAATCTCGTCTTCATGGTAGTGGCTCCATCCATTTTCATGGGTTTTCCGATAATGCTCGCCATAACGCTAAAAGCCTCGCGGTCCCAAAATTTAAGATTTAGACTGGGTATTTTCACCCATATCGGTATAGTTGTCAGTAAATCTCTGTCCAATTTCACGGATTCGGACCACCTTCTCATTATGATGAGTTTGCCGTTGTAAAAATATGGGTCATTTTGAATAATTGTATTGCAGTCTTGAGACTCGTTGAACTTAACAAGAAAGAACCCATTTTCTGTGGAAAAGATTTTGAAATATCCAACTGGTTTCCAAACACGTTTTATATATTCTTTATAATACAAGAAATAAGGTTTGGTACCTACAACATAAATGATAACAGAGTTATTCCAGCTTTCAATGGCTCTTTTGCATACCGCATCCTTTACTAAACCGTATTTCTTGTTGTTAATCTTGATAGGTGAAATAGTTTCAAGACTGCAATCGTCCTCTTTTGGTTCCTTTGTTTGCTCTGAAACAATATCAGCCCAAGATCTATGCCTTTATTCTTTATTCGGAGAAAAGGTCGCCGGTTTACGAGGTTGCGGTTGTTGTTTACCCTTATTCTGATAGGATTTGGTCAGAATCCGACCCTCCCTTTTCTTCAGGACGCCATTATTATTCGGTCTTTCTTGATCATTTCTGGGCTGATACTCTCTTTAAGATCTTGGTTGGACCAATTGAATACCTTCATCATCGATGATGACACCATTAACTGGCTTTCTGATATGAGATTCAGGTGGTATGTCCTGATGGCTAAGATAAGGAAGATTGGTTTGATTTTTGCGAGAAGAGTTGGTTTCCCCCATGGCAGAAGAATACCCTAAATTTTTTCTTTTTTTAAAGAGAGGTTGATTTTGATTTTAATATGTATTACACTATTTATATTTGAGATATTACATTATTTACACTGTTGTTGCGCTATGTAGATAGTTTGTTTCCCTAGGCATTACTTGTTTATATACCTATGCATTGTTTATGATGTATTTCACCATTTGTATTTGTGATATTGTGTATCGGTTTGTACGTTTCTATTAGCTTTTAATATTATTGACTATAATTGCTTGTTTGTATCTTGTATCTTTGCCAGTTTATATCTCTATGCATCGCTTATGCAGTGTTTGGTTAACAAATATTTTGTTTGTTTATCACTAGTTGTTCAACATAAAACTTGATGTTACTATCTTTTAGGCCTTCAGACATTAAATTGCAGTTGCTAGCATTCAGTCATTAAAAATCATTTGTTTTCTGTTTTCATGCATATTACCATTCTTTTTAGTCTGCGTTTATTGTGCTTGCACTTTATGTTGGTCATCACTATTAGTATTTGGCATGTTAATCTTAAATTTCTTAGTGCATGTGAGGTGGAGGTGTGAATGTATAAGAGCCTATATATGTTTGTGTGAACCCCTCTTAGTGTTTATACATGTTCTATCTTCTCTGCTTGCTGGGTTGCAAACGTACGTGCACCTGCTGTCTAGTGTATGTTTATTCATTTGCTGCATTGTCTACTGTGTGTTTATAATATTCTTGTGTTTTGTTTTTTTACACGGCTTCAACTTCCCGAGTGCAAGTTTTTGATAATTAGCTTCCAATTTCTTCCTGCGTAGATTTTTTTTTTGAAACATGTTTTATATAACTGGGCTTAAGCCCATGAATGGACAAGCAGGCTAGGGTTAAATACCCACAAACAACATACCTCTTTACACTTTTACTATCCGTGAATTAGAAACCCTAGCCGCATTACTCTTAAAGCTTAAGAAAGAAATAAAAACGGTTACATCCTTTTCTTCTTCGTTTTGTTTACAGAAATTGTTAAATTCTTGTTTCCCTCCACTCGTAATTTATGTAGCAATCTCTACTGCCATGTATCCTTTGAAGATCTTTCAATGAACGAATTAAGGAGGCTTCTAGTACTTCACTTCTCTATCATTGTTAACATCCCACCCCTCTGTATCCATTTTACTATTGAGATTGCTAGATCCATCATCGTCTCTTACGAAAAGAGTTGCCTTGTTATAAAGCTTGCTACTTTTCCCCTTCACCCACATAGATAAGTGATAAATTTGACCATTAAACTTGCTAATATAGTGACAATCCCCGATTCTTTGAATATTGATGTTAAATTTTTTTGCTCTAACTTGATTTAGGTTTGGCGACTGCTCCTCCAGTATCATGTTGGATGCGTGGTAACTCTTGCCAAAATCAGGGAAATTCAAATTTGTATTAGCATCATGACTATTTTTATCCTCTGACTTATAAAGACTGTTTACTTCTCTTACAAGAGGAACTCTTGGTTTTGGTAATGGAATGGCCGTCAATTGCATTGATACTAACGAGTTAGCTGGCTTCCCACCCCAAAATCTTGTTAGAGTAGTGATTATTACTGAGTTGAAAGGACCTACCATGGGAAATGTTAGAATTGACTTTTCCGCCTTGTAAGTATGATTCAACTCTTTCCTTATAATTATCCAGATCTTGGATGGCAGAATTGAGATTTTGAGATGATAATTTTTCCTTATCAGCTTTCCTATTTAGAATTCAAAAATCTGTTTCTATGATTTTCCATAGGTGAATAATTTCGGTTTCCTTTTTGGAGTGCAATCTAGCATTCCTTTCGTTCCATATATGAAATATGGCTGTTGTTAGCATTATGCTTGCTTTGTTGAGCTCTTTTGATTTGATTTTGTATCTTTGTTGGAAATGTTATACACTGGTTCTAATATTATACTTTGGAATATTTTGGCTAATGTTGAGCTTGTTTTTTGCAATGAACCATATATGTCTTGAGTAATTACAATCAAAGAATAAATGCTCTGATGTTTCATTTTTTGTTTAGCGTAAGAGACAATTAACTTCCCCATTTTTACACCATTTACAACATCTATCCCTAGTTGGCAATCTATTTAGTAAAGCAAAATAGGCACAATGTGACATTTTTGAGCAATTTGCCCTATTCCAAATAGTTTTGTGCCAATCCACTTCAGCTTTAGATCCTTTGATGAATTCCCATGTATTTTTAAAACAGATTTCCCTTTTGTTGAAAATTTCCAATTCCAGTCGTCTTTGAAAATACTTGAATCAATTTCAATACTTTCTATGGCATTTTCGAATATAGAAGCTACTGGATGAAGGTTTGTATTCCATCTATGATTTTGAAGATGCTATCTACTTTTAAATTAGTACCCCTAAATTGCAATAAGTTGAACCATCCTAACAAGCTTACTAAAGATTTTCCTTTGATCCATGGATCAAATCAAAGGCTAGTATTTGTTCCATCTTTGAATTTCCTTTCAAGTAATTTGATATTAATGATTTTGCTCTTTAAAATGCTTTTCCAGGAGTGAGAATGATGATTTTCAATTGGCATAGTCCAAAAAAAATTATTTTTAACATATTTGTTTTTAATCCATTTTGACCATAATGAATTTCCCTCCACAAATTTTCAAAACAACTAGAGATTGCAAGCTTCTTTTAAATCCTTAATATTTCTTAAACCCAATCCACCTCTGTGAAGTTAATGCCTCGCTATTACCCCGCTATAACCCTACTATATCTCATAGTGGATTTTTACCGCTATGATTTTTCATATAGCCCCAAATATAGCCTTTCCGCTTTAAGCCCCGCTATTTCCGCTATATCCCATTATTCACGCTATATTTCGCTATTTTCGCTATATCTTATTTAAAAGAATTGAATTGAAAACTGTCATTTATACATTATAAAAATTATGAAGTTAATTTATTTAATTGAATTTTTAATATATTTTCAAAAATGAAAATACTCTATTATTCCACTAAATTCAATTATGATATATAATAGGTTTACGTTTATTTATAGTATATTTGCGTATGTATTTATTTAAAATTATTTATGTATTAATTATAGTTCAATTGAATATTAATTTTTCATTTAATTACCATTTATATATTTGTAAAAATATTAAGTACGAGTTTTATATTCTATTTTAGAATCATCCGCTATATCCCACTATATCCTCGCTGTATCCCGGTTATGACTTTCTGCACCTCCGCTGCATTTAATCTGTCGAGCGCTTTATCTGCACAGATCCACCTGCCCTTTTTGATTTGCATACTATGTCCCAAGGAACTTTATGCATTTTTCCTCTCCAAATGAAGTTAGCACACATTTTTTCTATTTTGTGTATAGCTGATTCTGGAACATTGTGAGTCCGAATCTAATATATTATAATAGCCATGATGATAGTGTGTGCAAGTTCAAGTCTGCCAGCAATAGATAATAATTTGCTAGTCCAACTTTCTAATTTGCCTTGAATGATGTCAAATAATCTTGAGCAGTCTTTATCAGTAATCTGATTCATACTAAGAGGAAGACCAAAGTATATAACGGGCAAATGACCTTCTTAAAATTTTAAAATCTGAAAAATTTCCTCCTTTCTATCACATATATTGCTAAAATAAGCTTTACTCTTACTTCCATTGATTTGCAGACCTATATAATCATTCAACTATTTAAAAGTTTTTGCAATTGAAATAACACCGCAAGAATCTGCATTCATAAATAGTAATAGGTCATTAGCATATAATAAATGGGGGTAATACTTGGCTTAATACTATTTGTTGGTCTAAGATTACCCTTAATTTGTTCTAATTCCATTTGCAAAGATAAAAACTCCATAGAAATTGTAAATTTATAAGAGGAGAGAGGATCGCCTTGTCTGATTCCACTAATACTTTTAATAAACCCACAAGGTGATCCAAAAGGATAGAAAAGGAGGCAGTGTCAATACATTCTTTAACTAAATTGCAAAATTTCTCATGAAAACCCATTTGTGTCATCATCATATGAATAATAAAATATCTATTAATCTTATCAAAGGCTTTATGTAAATCAATTTTAATGCAAACTTTGTTTTTACAGCCCTTGTTCAAATTTCTAATCATTTCATGGGCTAAAGGAGTATTTTCAACAATAAATCTACCAGGTAAGAATGCACATTGATTTTCTGAAATCAAATATTTTAAAAATATTCTAATTCTATTACTTAAGATATTAGCTATAATTTTATAAAGAAAATTACAACAGACAATATGCATGTAATCACTAAACCCATTAGGAATTTTAACCTTTGGGATTAAAGTAATAAAAGTGTGATTCAAACTTTTCAGTAACTTGCCGGTTGTGAAAAATTCATTCACAGCTTCATATAATTTTATTTTGATATCTTCCCAATGTGTTTTATAAAATTTAGCACCAAAGCCATCAGGGCCTGGGCTTTTATCTATATTAGTTCCAAAAATAATTCTTTTTATACCATCCAAAACTACAGGAGTTAGGAGGATTTCTTCACTATTTTCATTAAGCAAATATTTTGTGTCAATACTTGGAAATCCCTTTTATATGAATCAGTATTGTAAAGATCAGTAAAATATTTGACAACATTATGCTCTATTTGAGATACATTATTCAAAACAGCCCCATTTTTATCTAGTAATTTTCCTATGTCATTGATAGATTTTATGTTAGACATCTTGGCATAGAAAAACTTGCTAGATTCATCCCCACTAGTAAGCCATTCTATCTTGGCTTTTTGTCTCATGTTAATTGCTAGCACATGTAAACATTTTCTTAATTTATGTTGATTTTGAAAAAATTGGTTAACCAGAGATTTATCTTAGCTATCAAAATCAATAATATTTTGGAGAGACTCGCACTCTTTTCTAATATGATTAATATCAACTATGTTTCTATTTTTATTCCATAGTTTCATATTTTCTTTTATATTCTTTAGAATATTGCTAAATTTATATTGAGCAGAACCTTGGTTAGAAGTAACTATATTGTTTGACTGTTTCAACATAGTTATCTTCAAAAGTCCACCCATTAACAAATGTGAATGGAGTATTTTTCCTAGAATTATTTTTCATTGAAAGTACAATCTGGATAGGGGTATGGTCACTAGTAGCTAGGGGGAGAGTTAAACACTGAGAATTAGAAAAATAATTTTCAAAAATTTGATTAGTTAAAACCATATTTAATTTACAATGAATATCCCTGAATTCCCCACATTTCCAAGTATATTTATTACTCATTAAAATGGGTTCAAGTAGACCTCTGTTTAGAAAAAATTTGTTAAAAAAATTCCAATTTTTTAAAGAAAATTGGAATTCCTCCCATTTTTTCAAAAGAATGTAGAACAGTATTGAATTACCCCATTATAACCCAAGGCTTACTCGTATTTTTGTTTAAATATTCTAGGTTACTCCAAAGCAAAGTTCTTTCTTTTTCACTATTTGAAGCATAGACAAAAGTAATTTCTAATTGTAAACCCTTTATTTATGAATTTATAGTGAATAAATTGCAAATTTAAAAAATGTTGACTTAAACTCCAAATTTTTGGTTCCCACATAACCATTATCCTACTATTACCCCTTATAGTATTGTTATTAATAATACCCCAATCTTTAAAGCTATTAGCACGATAATCCTCAATTTTTTTATCATCAAGTTTATGCTCGAGGAATACCAATAATATTGGGCCTATTTGTAAGTATTAAATTAGATAAATCTAATTTTCTTTCAGGAGAGTTTAAACCCTTAACATTCTAAGAAATTATCGACATTAGATAACAAAAATTATTTAAAAAATAAAGAATGTAAAAAGGATATCACAGCCGTTGCAAGGAGAGACTGGGGTTGAACACTTCTAGATTCTCAGTGTCCATGTCTTCTTCAAAATACTCGTTACTTCTAAGTCCTTTCCTTTTAAGTGTTTTTTTGTCTTTTACTTTTAGATTATCAATCCATTTTAGATTTTTCATTATATACTTTTCTTGAAACTCATCTTGCACCTTATTATCTTCATTACTTTAAGATAAAATTTCCTACATATTTTTAATTCTGCTCTTTTACCTTTCTTTTCTTTTTTTCTTTGCTGGAGAGGAGGATTTGGGTATGAGTTTTATAGCTTTTTGAACAAGATCCTCTAAGAAAGTTTTTTGTGAAAGATTTATTCTGTTAATATTGCCGAATTCTTTCATAGCAACAACATTTGCATTTGTTTTATCTGGATTTGTGCTTACTTCCATATTTTCTACTATTATCTCATTATCTTCTCTAAGAGAGGAGTGCTTTGATTGAGCACCAGGAACCTTTTGTGACTGTTGCATTGTTAATGTTGCTTCAATATCTTTCTGTTGTACTTGATTCATAATCTCAGTTGTATTCTCCAGCATATTAATATCTGATACAGCCTGATTTTGGGTATTTTCCGATTTTTGGACTTATTCAAAATTTAGCACACTTATATTCAAGTCTTTTGCACTTTCCTTATTTCTCATATTCTCAAAGAATTTAATTTTCTCTGAAAATGAATTAATCTCTGATTAATTAGTGACTGCCTTGTTTTTCCCAGAATTTTGATTAAAGCTGATAACTTTGATTTTGTTTGTTTCTTAATTTTGTATCAAGATTGGATCATTTTCTTTATTGCCCAAGTTATCATTTGATTTTTCTTTCCTTCTTTGTCGAGCAGATTTCAGTAGAATGCCCAAAATATGCACATATCATACATTTTGGTGGAATCCACTCATATTCAATTTTCTGAACAATGTTTTCACCATCATGCACTGTAATATAAGCTTCATCAGGAAGATCTGCATTTGCTTTTATTTCAACAAGAATTCTTGCAACACTTGATCTTATTTCTTTCGCTGTTAGTTCATCCAATTTTAGAGGGACACCCATAACACTTGCAATAGCATCAAAAGCTTCTCTATCCCACAGTTTTAGACTTAATTCTGGAAGACGAATCCATATAGGAATAGTGGTTAATAAATCTCTATCAAATGCTATTTTATTAATTCATTTTTCAAGATAATCAACTTTCCATTGATATAGTAAAATCCTCCACTGATTGTTTTTTCAGAATCAGCAAATCTATTTATGAAAAAACCATTATTTCTTGTGAAAATATCAAAATTACCGAAAGGATTCCATGTTCTTTGAACAAATGCTTTAAAATGATGATGATAAGGCCTATTTCCAAACACATAAGCTATCACCGAACTATTCCATTTGGAATCCGTCCTCCTGCTAACTCCCTCTTTCATTATGACCCTTTTTTTGTTGCTAATGATTATAGGTGTTTGATATTCCAAATCAAAATTATGATTGAAGCCTCAATTTCTGATCATGTCATTCCAAGAAGACAACCTTATGTAGGAAAGATCCATTACTTTTTTTGATTAGAATTCTAATTTGAAACTACACAATTTGGAATTCGAACATTCTGATTTGTGAATGCAGATCTGGATATATTATGAGATCTCTAATTCGAATTGAAAGTGTAATTATCATTTCTTGAGTTTTTTGTATCCCTGAATCCATTATGGTTGATCTGATTTTGATTCTTGGTGAAGTATTGGGCGTGATTAGATTAGAGATGAATCTTTACCCTATTCAGGCGGTTCCTAATAGTTTGGAACCCCACACTGTCGATTTTAGGTGGCAACTCCTTTGGGTTAGAGGAAGAGGGAGGGATGCATGGAGGAGATTCAGAATTGATGGAGAAGATGGCCTTAAAATTCTAACTAGAGCTATCTTCCATTACTTCTTCATGCTACTGTTCGCATTACGCTAGTGCACTCGTTTCAACTTGTTCCTGCTAATGTGCACGTAAATGTGCATATTTTTACATCCATATTTAATCTACTTTTATTTAAATAAATGTCATATTGGGTGTTTTGCCATGTTTATAACCAAATTTCAAAAAATGCTTTCAAGTCATCGTTCATACATCAATTTGAGGGTAAAATGGTAATTTTGTGCATATATTAATTTTGAGAATATTCACTTGCATATTTTATTTCTATTTGTAGAAATTTGGATAGAAAATGAAAGAATCTTTTATGGAAATATACATGCACAAGGATGGAAGAACAAAGGAATGAAGAAATAAATCAATTCATGCAACAAGGAGGACCCTACCTACCCACTTACCTTGATCTACAATTAGGAGCTAATGCACATGTTAGTGGAGATTAAAGTTACATGCATACATAATGAAGGATTAATTAAAAGCTAATGATAACTTGGTGGCCACAATTCCTAAAGGGTATTTTGGGTAGCTCCCTCAAATATGGATTATGGTTTTAGGCTTGTATACCCCTCTTATGTTCACGTAATGAAGTTTTAGTTTTACATTAGCTTATATGCAAGTTGTAGCCTCAAATCAAATGAAAAATATAAATGGCCTTTTAAGCCCCTTCTTCTGATAAATAACATCACTAATTCCACTTAAGTAGACCATACTTATGATAAATACATCACTACTTCCACTTAAGATCAAAAAAGAGAGATCGTAGATTATTTTTGTGTTGATTTATGTAAAAATATGAGAGTGGATTTGCCTCTAAATTATTTTGTAATCTCATATTTTCAATCACTTTTGTTCTAGCCAGTTTTACATTTTACTTAGCTTAAAACAATCTCAAGTTTGGTTTAATTTGATTGAATAGAATTTTTAAATCACGTGAATTCCCTACAGATCGACCCGTACTCGCCACATACTAAAATTGTATGTCATGCGCTTGCGGTTATTTTTATTACAATAATTTTCAGTGATTTTCTAAACAGATAGAAAATTTGCCGTTAAACAAGTTTTTGGCACCGTTGCCGAATAGATTTGATTTTAATTTTATTCTTCGAATTAGTTTTGTTTGATTTTATTGTGTGTTAATCTTGTGTATGAGTTGCATTTAAAAAAAATATGTTATGTTGTGTGTTTGTTGTTTGATTTGTGTTTTCATTTTGTTTGTGTGCATATCTTGTTTTCTAGTTTCCTTTGCATTTGCACTTTATATATATATATATATATATATATATATATATATATATAACATACACAATTTCATTTGAAAAAAAGAACTTTTTTTAATTCCATTTCATTTTCAAGTACATTTGCAATTACATTTCATTTTATTTTGATTTTCGTTACATTTCACCCATACAAAAACAACCAAGCCCCCCACTGTGCACAAAACTGTGCAAACAGTGCACATCCAAGCCAATATACTCAACCACCATTAACCTTATTGCCTTGCTCTCAAACATCTAACCATCTTCACCTCTGCCCCTGCCAAAACCACCCAAACTACCCTTTATAAAGCATACAACATACCACTGCACATCACTATTCCATATATATACCAGTTCTCAATAACCCCACTGCACATCACTTCTACCACTGACTTACTGTTGCCACTTCAGTTCAACTCCATCACCCATCCCAGTTCATCTCCACTACCTTGCCACTTCACATACCAAATCACTACATTTCTACAAACCACCCACTGCCTTCACTTTTCCATTGCTGCATCATCCAACCAACCACTGTCTACTTCATTTCATTGCCTGTCAAATAACCCACTGCTCTTCATACTCTTTCCTTCAAAACTGTGCATGTGCACATCCTTGCTTGTGCACAATCCTGCACACCACTACTGTTTTACTCGTCATCACATAGTTGTGCAATCATCCCTGAAATCTTCCCAAACCAACCTCCTTCTTGCCTAAACAAACTCCTACACTGCTCTGACCAACACCTCCCTGTCACCATACTGCCAACTCCACCACTTCATTTGCCTCATCACCAATCCACCTTTGCAGTTTCATCACCCATCAACCTCTCCAACCTCCTTCAACCACTTCTCTGTCCATACAACAACACTGCACTGATCAACTTCCTCCCCTCTACCTGTCAACTTCATCATCCTCTGTCACAAACAATTGCCTTTCCCTACCAACTTTTACAAATAACCTGACATCACACCATAGACCAACCACCAAATACATATACCAGCCGCCAAACAGTCACTCCACCGTGCTTCCTCTACCTGACAGTATATATAACCATTGTCCAGCACCTCCTACAACAGACCACATATCTGCCTTCCTCTGGCACTACTGCACCATTACAACTCTCCACAGTTTGACACTTCCTCCACGATCACTACATTCCATCACCATCATCACAACTGATCAACCTCCTGCCTACATTCAAATTTCTACTTATCACTTCCTTCAGCCATCACAACCCATCACCCATACCACTACCACTTCCCTGACCAGCTAACTGCCTTCACTACGGTCATACAAACAACAATATACACATTGTCACCCTGCTTCACCATCAAACCACTCTATCAAACCAGCACTGCCATTCACCATCTCACATCAACTCCTCACTATCCATTCATCAACAACTGCACCAACATCAATCCCCCACCTCATCACCTCCAGCAACCAACCACAACTCCACAATTCAAACACTTCACTACCGTTCCATATCAACATATCTCCTCTCCACCACAAACCAACCATTTCCCTGACGATCCTCCCCCTACTCCTCCTCGTATACAACACAGCAACCTCACACCAACCACTACATCATCATACATCACCACTATCATCACCCACCTCTACGTCTGCAACTACACCCATATCCGACTATCAAACTCTAGCGCCCCTAAATCTAACCTCCGATCACCTTTCTAATCGTCGTCACCTCACAAGAAATTGACCTTGAATCCACTGCAATCCAAAACCCAAACTCAAGAATTGCCTCACCCAAAATCGCGACTGCCCAAACAAACCGCTCGAATCGACCATTTCAATTTCAACCATTTTAAATTCTAGTATTTGATTTTGTTGCTTGAATTATTGCGTTTGATTGTCTCGTGAAAATTTTGTGTTTGGGGATTTGTTACGTGAGTATTAGTTTAGGGTGAGAAATTTGTAATTGGGCTGGTTGGGTTTACTCTTTTTTTTTGTTCCATTTTAAATTATTTTGTTTCCTTATTATATTTCCATCTTATAAAAAAAATTGTTTTCGTTGTCATTTGTTTTCATTTGTGTTAGTTTTTTGTTCTCATTTATTGGTTGCAAAAGCAGAAGGAAATAAATAGGAATTGCTGCTATTAACTGATGTGCTTGCTTAAATCTGTGCTAAAAAAATGTTGCTTTTAAAATAAATTACTAATAATTCTACACGCTTTGGTATCATGCCCTTATCTATTGTTGTTATTTGCTTTGCATTGTTGGTTGTTTGCATTTTAAAAAAAAATCAAAAACAAAAACATAAAAAAAATCATTCGTAGTTGCATCGTTAATTCATGTTTAATTTTTGTTTTGCATTCATACCATCTTATTTTCTTTTCTAAGGGCAACACCCCAATTCACATAAGGTGGGAGATTTCATCACCCCTTCCTTGGCTCACAAATTGTATATCATCCTAGAAATTGACTAATAATAACGGTTAGACACTTGACTTAAGGGAATCGCGAGTTCACCTAGGGCTTAATTGTATCTTGATAGTTGTCTTCTTTGAACAATTTAGTTTCTTGGTGTCTATGCTAAGGTGGAGCAATAACCTGTTAAAATATTACGGTGATTCGTAAATATTATACTGATTGTTTCTTTGAATGTACCTAAACCTTCAGCTGCATTATTATGGTGATTTGCCGATAACTCCTGCCCGTTACCTGGCTAAGAAATATTTTGTTGGTTTAAGATAGTGTGATTATACAATTTAGGGTTAGGAGCTACTAAGGATAGAAAATTTGTAATTAAGTCCTTGCATTCACTTAGTTGCATTAGTTCACGCATATTTAAAAAAAAGAAAATAAAATCAAAATCCAAAACTAAAAAAATTGTACATTTTACTTAACTTAATTTTTGTTCAATCCAAAAGTCAAAAAAATCTTTTTAAATCTTTTCCGTTGAAAATTTTCAACCAAAATCAAAAATCCAAAAAAAAATTGAAGTTCTTTTTTTTTTACAAAAATAAAAATTCAAAAAGAAAAAATATAATCTTTTCAAAAACAAAAACAAAAATTCAAAAAGAAAAAATATAATCTTTTCAAAAACTAAAACTAAAACTAAAAAAACAAAAACATATAAAATAAAAGAAAAAATTTTGAAAATCGAAAAAAACAAAACAAAAAAATCAAATCTCTCTTTTGAAAAATAAATTCCTTTTGGTATTATTTTTCCCTTAAAAAAATATATATCTAAAAAACAAACAATTTCTCACATCATTTTCTAAACTTTGCTTTTTTTCTTTTAAATTCGATTCTAATTTCTTTCTCTTCTCGACTTTTACTTGTGCATGAGTACTTGGACTCGTGACACCTCTATGAATACTTGGATTCGAGACCCTTCTACAAATCTTTTAACCCGAACAAACGATCCTCCTGAAATGGCAAACGAGAATGCCCCTCGAACTCTTATGGATAGAATCTTTTCCATTAGAGTTTCTATTCCTTCTTGTATCATGTTACCCGCTCCTACGGTTAATCACTTCAAAATTCATTCAAACCATATTGCCACGCTCCCAAAATTTGGCAACTTTGAAAACGATGACCCATACATTTTCTTAATGAAATTTGAGCAAGTTTGCACAACCATTAAACTCCAACAACTTTCTGATGACGGAATCAAACTTCAATTAATTCCATTTTCTCTTACTGATTATGCTGAAATGGTTGTATAGCTTACCCTCAAACTCGATTAAAACTTGGGAAGAATTCGTTAAAGTATTCTTGAAAAAGTTCTACCCCTTGGAAGAAACAACTTAAATATGAAATGAAATCGTAAATTTTCATCAATTTAGGGATGAACTATTCGGAAAATATATTTTAAAAGATTTAAAGAGCTTTTGATAAAATGTCCACACCATAATTTTGAGAAATGTACCCTTTGCCAAATCTTATACGATGGACTCAAAAACAGCTCACGAACCATGCTTGAATCAATGTGCCGAAGCAACTTTCTTGCCCAACATCATGACGATGCTTGGCAATTTCTTGAAAACCTAGCCGAAAAGTCATCACAATGGGAATCTTCTAATGAAAAATCAATTTACTCACGATCGAGCGCACACTAGATAGGATCATACTTGGCATTGGAAGCTAAAATCAACGCAATGATTAATAAATTCGATAACGTTTTCTCATCAAACCAAATGAACCAAGCATCCTAACCAATGTGTTATAAATGCAACGATCCGAATCACATAGAAGATTAGTGCTCTGATTTTGTCGAATAACACAATGCTTTCAATAAAGTTAAAAATGACCTGTTTTCTCCAACGTACAATCCTGGTTGGAGAAATCATCCGAACTTTGTTTGGATCCAAAATAATCTCAACACGAATTTGGTTCGTCCTAATTTTCAAGCATTTCCGAACAATGCTTCGAATCCTCCCTTTCAACCCAACCATTTTCAACAAAATTTTGCGCGTCCATCCCAAAATCAACCGCAGCAAACTTTTACTCCTTCTCCCCAAGAAGATAAATGATTGAGTTCTCTTGAAAAAAGTCTTGAAACATTGGCTAAAGCAACGACTCAAAATCTCCAACCAATCGGTAATTTGCAAAATTTGTTAACCTCGTACATGCAGAATACAAGTCAATCCATTATGAAACTTGAAATGCAAATGAGTAATTAGCCACGTCTGTGAGCGAACGTGAACGAGGCATATTCCCAAGTCAGCCAGTTCCAAATCCTACAAATCAGAATACGAATTTGAATCAAGCCCATGTTGTTCAAGATAGCAACGTGACCCAAATGTGCTATTGCAACTTTGCGTTCTGGTAAACAAATCGATAATCAAGTTGAAACGATTTAGCGAAAACCCCTTTTGACACTTCTAAAACAGCAAACGAATCTGAACAGAATGTGGAGCCAAACATCGAATCAAATTCCAATCCGAATTCTTCTTCTACTCAAGTAGACCCGCTTACTGAGTATCGTGTTTCATTTCCACGTTATCTTTGACCCAAGAAACACTCTGACCAAATGGAAAAGATGTTGAAATTTTTTAAATAGGTAAAAGTTAACATCCCGCTTCTTGGTATCGTTCAACAAGTTCTAACTTACGCTAAGTTTATCAAGGACTTGTGTACCCAAAAACGACACACTCATGTACCCAAGAAATTTTCTTAGCTGTCGGATTTAGCGAAGTTTTGTCTCAATCAATCCTATTAAATACAAAGATCATGGATGTCCAACGATCTCGTGCACGATAGGAGACAAAAAGATTAACAAATGCTTACTCGATTTGGGTACGAGTGTCAATTTTATTCCTTATTCAGTTTACCAACAACTTGGCTTGGGTGAACTAAAACTGGCAAAAGTAACTCTTCAATTTGTCGATCGTTCGATTAAGAAACCCTTGGGAGAAATCAAGGATGTACTTATCAAAATTGGTCAATTCATATTTCCCATCGATTTCATCGTTTTGGAGACTCGACCTGTGAATAATCCAATGAGTCAAATTCCATTGATTTAGGTCGACCCTTCTTGGCAACTTCAAATGCTTTAATAAATTGTCGCAATGGTTCGATGAAAATTTCTTTTGGAAACATGACTTTGGATCTTAACATTTTCAATCTTGAAAATCAATCTAATGAACCATGCAACCAAACGTCGGAAGTTAGTGTTAATCACGAAAACTTTGAAAATGAGATGATTGACCTTAAAGATGAACGCAAGGCCGAGTATGAAAGAATGTTTCACGAAATCCTCAACAAGATTGAATACACGCTTCCATTTGAATCACTTCCAGTTGAGTCCGAATCTCATCCTAGTTCTTTAATCGAGCAACCCCTAATTTGGACCTTAAACCCCTTCCCAATCACCTTAAGTACGCATACTTAGGTGACAATGAAACTTTTCTCATCATAATTTATGCATCTCTCTCTCTTAATCAAGAAACATCCTTACTTGTAATCATTTCGAAAAATAAGGAAGCAATTGGATGGTCGATCACCGATATAAAGGGAATTAGTCATCGCATAAATTTAAATGACGATGCCAAGCCTGTTTGTGACGCGCAACGATAACTAAACCCAAAAATGAAGGACGCGGTTCGTGACAAAATTCTTAAACTTCTTGATAATGGTATAATATACCCAACCTCTGATAGTTCGTGGGTTAGCCTAATTCATGTTGTACCGGAAAAGTTTGGACTTACCATTGTCAAGAACGATTCAAACGAACTCATTCCAACTTGTACTCAAACAAGTTGCTGTCTTTGCATTGACTATCGAAAACTAAATGCTGCAACACGTAAAGATCACTTCCCTCTTCCTTTCATCGACCAAATGCTCGAACATTTAGCCGGCTATGAATTCTATTACTTTCTTGATGGTTATTCCGGCAATAACCAAATTCCAATCGCTCCCGGAGATCAAGAGAAGAAAACTTTCACATGTCCCTTGGCACTTTTGCGTATTGACGTATGCCTTTTGGCCTTTGCAACACCCCTACAACGTTTCAAAGATGCATGGTTAGCATCTTTTTTGATATAATCGAACGATTTCTTGAAGTGTTTATGGACGATTTTTCTATCTTTGGAAACTCCTTTTCTGAGTGCTTGCACCATCTTGAATTGGTTCTTAAACGATGCAAGGATAAACATTTGATGCTAAATTGGGAAAAATGCCACTTCATGGTCACTCAAGGCATAGTCCTTGGACATGTCATTTCAAATAAAGGCATTAAGGTAGATAAAGCGAAAATCAATGTCATTGCAAATCTACCCATTCCCAAATCTGTGAAAGACATTCACTCTTTTCTTGGACATGCAGGTTTTTGTCAATGCTTCGTGAAAGACTTCAGTAAGATTGCTCGACCCCTTATGACTCTTCTTGGAAAAGACGTTCCATTCAACTTTAATTCTGACCGTGTTTCATCTTTCGAACGTCTTAAAAACGAACTCATTTCTGCTCCCATCATTTGCTCATCTAATTGGGATCTTCCCTTCGAAATAATGTGTGACGCTTCTAACTTCGCAGTTGGTGCTGTCTTAGGACAACACATCAACAAGATCCTTCACGTTGTCTACTATGCTAGTATGACTCTGAACAATGCTCAACTTAACTACACAACCACTAAAAAAGAGCTTCTAGTGGTAGTTTTTGCTCTCGAAAAATTCCGACAATATTTGATAGGCTCACACATTGCTATTTACATTGACAATTCCACTCTTAGGTACCTTTTCTCTAAGAAGGACGCTAAGTCTCGCTTAATTCATTGGATCCTTTTACTACAAAAATTTGAACTTACAATCAAGGACAAAAAAGGATCCGATAATGTCATAGCCGATCACTTATCTCATCTTCCCAACGCACCATCACCTTTACCAATCAATGAAAATTTCCTTGATGAACAACTCCTTTCAATTTCTATCGATCCATGGTATGCATACATAGTGAACTATTTAGTCACCAAGGAAACTCCTTCATTTTGATCGAAACAAGACAAATATAAATTTCTTTCCGATGTCAAGTACATCTATTGGGATGATCCGTACTTGTTTAAATACTGTTCCAACCAAATCATTAGACGTTGCATCCCGGATTGCGAAATCAAAAGTTTTCTTTCATTTTGTCACGATCAATCGTGCGGTGGTTTCTTCGGTCCAAAGAAAACTGCTGAAAAGGTGCTTCACTATGGTTACTACTGGCTCACTCTTTTCAAAGATTCATTCGAATTTTGTAAAACTTGCGATCGTTGCCAAATGTTAGGAAGAATTTCTCGACGAAATAATATGCCTTTGAACCCCATTCTTACTATCGAAATCTTTAATGTTTGGGGTATTGAATTTATGGGACCATTTCCTAATTCTTTCGGAAATTTTTACATTCTCCTTGCTGTTGATTACGTCTCGAAATGGGTCGAAGCCGTTCCATGTAAAACCAACTACCATAGAATTGTTGTGAAATTCCTTAAAGAAAAGATCTTTCGAGGTTCCGCACACCTCGCACAGTAATAAGCGATAACGACACCCATTTTCGCAATCGTTCATTTGAAACTTTAATGAAGAAATACTCGATAACCCACAAGTTATCCACTCTGTATCATCCTCAAACCTATGGACAAGTTGAAGTTTTAAATCGTCAAATCAAACAAATCTTGGAGAAAACCAATAATAAAAATTGTAAAGATTGGTCTTAAAAATTAACTGACGCACTTTGGGCTTACCATACTGCTTTTAAAACTAACCTTGGTATGTCCCCATTTCGTTTAGTTTATGGGAAAGTGTGCCATATACCCGTTGAAATCGAACAAAAAGCATTGTAGGCAACAAAGAACTTAAACTTTGATCTTGAAAAAGCCGGTGAAAACAGAAAATTGCAAATCAACGAATTAGAAGAGATTAGGAACAATGCATATGAAAACGAAAAGATTTGCAAAGAGAGAACAAATTTTTTTCATGATAAGTCAATCCTAACAAAAACGTTGTCACTAAACCAAAAAATTCTTTTGTATGACTCTAGACATCACTTATTCCCTGGAAAATTAAAATAAAGATGGGCCGGACCATTTGTGATTCGAACTGTTTTTCCACATGGTGAAATTGAAATACAAAACCCCAAGGATCGAACAATTTACAAAGTCAATGGTCATCGCTTGAAACCATACTTGCAATTGCTAAGTAATCAAGAGGAGGAGCTCATGATTCTTTATGAGTCATACTACGTCTAGTAAGAAATGTTAACCCTCTTTTGTAAATATGCACATATTTTCCCATTACACTCATTATATATCATGCATTGACTGTGGGGACATTGTCAAAATCAAGTGTGGGAGGGAGTCTCATCTTCATTTTTTATTTTCCATGGTTTATTTTTGCATTTTCTTTCCAAAAACCAGAACTGAAAAAAATACCAAATCAAATTTTGTTTTTTTTAAAATATATTACTTTACTTTTGAAGAAACACAATAGGATTAGTATATGTTTTTATTATTAAGTTGAAATTTTTGAAAATTTATTTGCCTCAACAAAAATAAAAATAAAGTTTGATTACAAGTAACTATGGTTTAACTAGTATATAGGAAGGTTCATAAGTTTTAATCTTGAAGTATATCCTAGTTGTAAATCTTTGTTCAAAAGAGTGGTTGATTTAAAGTAAATGCGATAACATTTCTGATCTTCTAAGTTAAATGGTGCTAAGATAATATTGCAAAACTCTCTCTTCAAATATATATATATATATATATATAAACATAAAAAACATGGTTTTTGTAAAAATAAGAAACACCTAGCGTCATGTGTTCACACACAACTATGTACACTCGCCATGCTCTGTACCCTTCTCACGTAAGCCCGAAAGGCAGTGCAGGACCGGTATATATGGCCTTAGTTTATTTGAGTTAGGTGTATGTAAATAGATTTAATAAAAATAACCACCTAGAGTTGTGTGTTTATATGCAAGTGTGTACACTCGCCACACTCTGTACTCTTCTCACGTAATCCCGAAAGGCAGTGTAGAATCGGTATATATGGCCTCAGTTTATCTAAGTTAGGTGTGTAAATATTAATAATGTTAATACTTTTCAAAAATAGAGAGAGGAAGCAATTGAAATCCAAGCACTATTTTCACTTATTTGGTTCGATTTGTTATTCAAAAGAAATAAAAATACCACTTTGAAAAACTTTGATAATCAACTAAGGATCCATTTCATAGTTGCACTGTTTTATCAACCGAAACCACTAGCCAAACTCAAGTCTAACTGTGATGTTAATTTAATTTTTGTTGGATGTTTTGATGAGTAAAAGGACTTAAACTTCTCGATAATGACCAAAACTTATATTTAACTTATTCGTGTCAATTTAAAAGTAAATTCTTTATTTGTAAATATTTTTTAAAAACTTGCATCCATCTCTTTGTAAATAAATCTTGCATTTAGAATTTTTTCATGTTGCATTTGGATTTTGTGGGCAGTATCCGCTAAAAACCCTCACGAGACAAAACTCATCCTACTAGGGACACCTAGAGGTTTAACGGCTTATTGCATACGCTTAATGCAATTATGCTCCCTAGGAAAACGGATTTATCTTAGTTTTAGTTTATTCGAGGATGAATAAAAAGATAAGTATGGGGGAATTTGATGTGCATGTAAATGTGTATATTTTTACTTCCATATTTAATCTACTTTTATTTAAATAATTGTCATATTTGGGTGTTTTTACATGTTTAAAACCAAAATTTAAAAAATGCTTTCAAGCCATCATTCATACATCAATTTAGGGGTAAAATGTTAATTTTGTGCATATATTAATTTTGAGAATATCCAATTGCACATTTTATTTTTATTTGTAGAAATTTGGATGGAAAATGAAAGAAGCTTTCATGCAAATATGCATGCGCAAGGATGGAAGAACAAAGAAATGAAGAAATAAATCAATTCATGCAACATGGAGGACCCCACCTACCCACTACCTTGATCTACAATTAGGAGCTAATGCACATGTTAGTGGAGATTAAAGTTACATGCATACTTAATGGAGGATTAATTAGAAGCTAATGATAACTTGGTGGCCACACTTCCTAAGGGGTATTTTGGGTAGCTTCCTAAAATATGGATTAGGGTTTTAGGTTTGTATAAATACCCCTCTTATGTTCATGTAATGAAGTTTTAGTTTTACATTAGCTTATATGCAAGTTGTAGCCTCAAATCAAATGAGAAATAAAATGGCTTCCTAAGCCTCTTCTTTTTCTACATGCTCTTTCATTTTATGCTTGTTTTTATATACATGCTTTCTTCATTTTCATGTTAGTAGATTAGCTTTCATTTTTATGCACTTAGTTTAATTTTACTTTTATGCAAGTAGTTAGTTCTTTCTATTTTCATTAGCTTGCAATTCCTTCTTTTATTTTCTATGTTGAAATTTACATGTGTTGAAATGATAACACAGATGAGTAGCTAAACCCCTTCAATTTAGGGGTAATGAAGCTCTCTAAAATTATGCAATTCAACATATTTTGTAATTTATGATCTCTTTAATGCTTCATGAAAAGTTAGTTTATGATGTAAGTTTATTAGTGAATTTGATAGTCTATGTTGTTATCACAAATAGGCTATTCTTATTAAAACATAAACACAATTTACATCATTGACCAACTAAGTGATTTTTGATTGTGAAATTAAAGTTGAATCAAAATTTGATGAACTATGTTACTAAATAAAATAGTAAATAGATCATACTTAAAATAACTTTTGCTTTGACCATACTTATGATAAATACATCACTAATTCCACTTAAGATCAAAATAGAGAGATCATAGATTAATTTGTGTTGATTTATGTAACACCCCAGATTTTTAATAACATTATTTAAGAGATTTAGTTAGATAAACTAAATAAAATAATGTGTTGATAAGGGGATTGAGATTTGATTTAATTAAGGTAACCATGCCTTTTTAAACTAATAAACTTAATAAAGGGTTAAAATGAATTAGAGGAGGGGTATTATGGGAAAGAGGCCATTCCTATATTGTCTTCCTTAGGCCATGTATTCCAAACATACGTTCATTCTCATTTTTAAAAATTAAAAGCTTGGCCGGTCACCATTAGCGAAGGAAGAAGAAGAGAAAACAAAAGAGAAGCTTAAGGAAAGGAAATTCAAATCAAACTCATTCAAATCTCAAGCTCCTCAATTATTAAAGCAAAGATGAATAACGTTTACATCTCTACACATTTTTAGTTTTAGTTTTAAGGTTAATTCCAAATGATTTTGCAAAAATTTGCCATGTTTTCGAACAAGAAAAGACTATATACATGTTGATGACTTTTGTATGTTCATATAGATTTTACGACATGGTTTAAGATGAAAACCCTATTAAATGACATCCATTAGCCTTGCGAACTTTTATGACAATCTAAAAGGTTATTTTAGAGATGGGCTTCAATTTTCAGAATTTTCAGAATTTTTGTGGAATTATTATGAATTTTCTAAGGAAGAAAAGGTTTATTTGGATTATAAAATTATTAACGAGTAAAATAATTATTTTTTGGATCTGAAATTTTTATATGTTGAAGAGAACATATTGATTTACTTTCTGGAAATTTTCCAGAATTTTTCAAGCTGTTTTGATGATTATATAAAATTATTTAAGGTATGGGTTAAATGTTTTATATAATTAAAAAAAGAGAAAGGGGATTTTTAAAATTACTCAAATTTCCAAATAAGGAAGTCGGTAACACTTATGAATATAAAATTCTGGCAACCAATCAAATTTAGACAAATAAGGCAAGTGGGGTACAAAAGAACTATTTCAAACAGTATTTTCACTATTTCAACTCTTCCGACAAGAGCTTCTACCTTCATTCCAGACCTTCTGACAAGGTCGAAGGGTATCAAACCTTCCGATTAGATTAAATACCAATGCACATGGTATCATGAAACTGGTACGTTGTGAATTGGAGGAAGTCGAAAGGTTGGGGATGAAGGGTTATTGCTTTCGGAAGAGATGAAGTTTTGTTTTGGTTTTAACGAAAAATACACCTGCTAGCTTTCAACAAAGAGCTTTCGATATTGTCAAAAGGTTTAAAAGGAAAAGGTTTCGATTGGTTTGCTTTCTTGTTTTAATTGAAACCTTACGGCAAAGTTGAAAGGTGTAGCTTTCGGCCAGGTCGGAAGCATATTTGCCGCTTCCAAACCTTTCGGCACAAATGGATTCAAAGGTTACATTTTTTTTCCAAAACGTGCTGCCTCTCTCTCCAATGATTTCGAATGGTTGGTTCCAGTACTAACACTTTATAGTTTTCGAATGATTTCGAAAGGTTGTGATTCCGAAAGGTTTTGGTTTCAAAAGGTATTGATTTCGAAAGGTTTTATGAAGGTTTTGAAGCAGTTGCTTTCGACTCCAATGTTTTTCTGATCCCTTCGCATAATCTAAATGTTTTAAGTTGAAACATTTTAAAAGTTTCAAAGTAGTTAACTTTGATTGGTTTCGAAAGGTTTTCCACCTGTTTTAAATTGAACCCAAAGTCTTTGAAAGGTTTTGGATTTCATACTTTCGAAAGGTTTAAAAATGATTTAAAAAGGGAGGTACCCCAGGCTTTCAACAAAGTCGAAAGGTGAAACCTTTCGGCTAGGCCGAAAGGAAACCCTCCGACAAGGTCGAAAGGTTGAACCTTTAGGCAAGGTCGAAGGGTATGGTTTTACTGTTCTCGAAAGGGTAAGGTTTAAAGGTTTTAAAAGGCGGTTGTCAGATGTTTTAAAAGCTTGTAAAAGGAAGGATTTATAAAAGGTTTTGAAGGAGATACCTTCAATAATTTCGAAAGGTTCATTAAAGGAAATGAAGGAGTTACCTTCAATACTTTCGAAGGGTTTTATAAATGGTTTTGAAGGAGTTACCTTCTCTGTTTTCGAAAGGTTGTTCAAAGGTTTTAAACAAAAGTTTCGAATGAAAGAATTAGGCAAATAGCCTAAGTGTTTAAGTTATAAAGGACTTTAACTTATTTTAAAGGATAGATAATCCTTATTGAACATCAGCAACATTATTTTGAGCAAAGTATATATATCATGGCAAAAAATAGCATAGAGTAAAGCTAAAGATATTTTCCTTGTATATATATGATTTGACGGACTAAATCATTTTGAAAAGGTTTTCGAAGAAAACTTTTAAGAGCAGATAGCTCAGATATTTACAGCATAGTTAACCCAAAATAAAATTCGGGCAGTCAGCTCATTTAAATTCAAACAGTTAGTCCATTTTGCGGGCAGTCAGCCCAGAGGACAGTTAGTCCAGAAATAGCAATCAGCTCTGATATGAACATATAGTTCATTTATTAGCATAACGGACCTTGCTAAATTTAGTCCACCCTTTTTACCTATTTTGGGCAGATAGCTCATTATCTAGCATAAAAGATATTGCTATAATCGGTTTTAGGAAAAAATAGTCCAGTACAGAGCAAATAGCTCCAATTGTATGATAGATGGTCTATTTTATTTCCTGTTTTAGCATAATTAGTATTGCTATATTATTCTTATAATCAGTTGATTAACCTGTTTGGTTGCAGGAAAGAATTTGCAAAATATATGTTTTGAAAAGAGATACTAGTGAGGAGAAACCCATTTCGCTAAGCGGCGTGGTCTTACTATTTATCAGTAAATTGAGATGTAGCAGAAGTTATTCATACCAGGCTTTATGTCTGGCTCAAAGATTTTTTTCCCCTTAAACTCTCGAGTGCTCAAAATTTGATTTGAGTAGGTTGAGGATTTATGTTTTCAAGTTTTAGCAGATTTTGGCGAATAAAGCATCCGAAGACGAGAAGGTGGCTGACGGATAGCTAATTTAGGGATTCTATTTTAAAATTGTTTGCACTGTTTATTAAGACAATTATGTCTATATTGGTTTGATCATCCAATGGGGCATCTTCATATGTCGCTCTTGGCGTATTGTTGTAAATTATATTTGATCAATGCCTGGGAATACGTTTGGGATTTTTGTAACTTGGATATGATTTGTTGAAATGTAATCAATGAAAATTGTTGTTTTTGAAAATCTATGATTTTGCTCATATTCAACTGCTTCTGATATTATGAATACCATTAACATTGCCGTATTTCATCACCATAAGTTAATATTGTGGATGACTGCAACATCCATAGCGCTTAGCTTTTGGCCTCCAGATACGGGATGTTACAGTTTGGTATCAGAGCATAGGTTTATGAAAAATTTAACTAAATTTTTTTTTTTGAAAACAAAATTCCGAGCAAATTGGAGTAAGGTTTGGGGTTGGGTTAACGCTATAGTAACGTACTTGTATTTGTTTTATATAAGTATGCGCTTTATCTCCATTCATCTATCTTTGATTAGGTTATCTTTCTGAATCTCATAAGGTTTGAATACAAATATGGATGGTAGAAGAAGCTGAGTTAGCTAAGGAGGGGGAAGCACCGAAAGGAACGTTGGACCTAATGCAGGGAGAGGTCAAGGTCAGGTAGAGAATGTTGGTGCTAAAGTCTCGCAGGTCGGAATGGAAGCCATGTATCAGTTTTTCAGGAATATGATGCAGGCAGGAGTTGTAGCTAGAGTGGTAGGAGGAAATGCCACAGGGCAGGGGTTCTAGATGTTTTGGTAATTAATCATTTCGCTAAGATGAGCGGTGATTATGTAAAGCTAGGAGGGAAGCCGTTTATGGGAACAGAGTATGCCATTGAAGTGGAGAATTTGTTGTTACAGTGCGAAAGGATTTTCGCAGATTTAAGGCTCAATAACGAGCAAAAGAGGAGGTTGGCATCCAGACAGCTTCAGGGGACTACATTGTTTTGGTGGAACAGTGTATCAGCAACAGTTGATGAGGAGACAGTAACCTGGGAGGATTTCAAGAGGAGATTTCAGGAGAGGTTTATGTTAGTAATGGCACAGTTAGCTTTGATTAGGCAGTTTGCTGAGCTGGTGTAGGGAGAAATGTCTGTTGCTAAGTATGCTAGCAAGTTCGAAGAGTTGGCCCGGTATGGGTATGCTTCGGTGGATACCGTGTTGAAACGGAATGAGAAGTTTATCAGAGGATTGTAGCCAGAATTGTCTAGTGCTACTTAGTCCCATCTTAGAGATCCTTCTGATATTGTTATAGAGATGGCTTTGAGCAAGGAAGAAGTCCTTGAGTCTCTGGAGAAGAGCAAGGCAAAAGTAGTCCATGTTGGACAGAGCCAGAAGAGGGGTTCTTTCCCAAGAAAGGTGCTTAGAAGGGTGGAGTAGCCAAGAAAGCGAAGTCTGAAGTTGTCTGCTATAATTGCGACAAGAAATGGCACTTTGCTAACGAGTCTCGCTCAGGGAAAGCGAAGGATGTGGCTAAGTGGAAGAATGTTAGGTGTTTTAACTGTGACCGGATAGGCTATTATAAGAACAAGTGCAAGGAGCCCATTAGAGATGGTAAGGGCAAGGTGTATGCATTGGAGCCTGCCGCTTCTAAGCCAACATCCCAGGAGAAACGAAAGTCAGTTCTTAGGGGAACGCTCCAGATTCATGGTATGTCTGTTAGAGTTTTATTTGATACTGGTGCATCGCATTCTTTTATATCTAGATGTCTGATAGATAAGCTTAACCTTGAACCCACGTATTTAGTTACTTCCTTGCAGGTTGCGAATCCAATAGGAGGGTATGCAACTCTAGGGTTGAGGTGTGACCAGTTTGAGTTTGACCTGTTAGGTCATAATTTTGAATGCAGTTTGCATGTGTTTGATTTTTTGGGGTTTGAGATCATTCTAGGTATGGATTGGTTAAGTGAGTACGATGTTAAGATATTTTGCCAGGGTAGGAAGATATCTCTTAGTCACCCGGATTGTAGCAATCAAATTTTTTTCACCGTAGGAGGTTCTAGCGGTGCAGTGTTTGCTTTGTTGGGTGCTTTGGATATAGATTATGAGTTAAGCCGAGTTTTCATGGTTAGAGAATTCGCGGATGTGTTTGAGCCTGTAGTTGGATTGCCATTGAAATGAGCTATTAAGTTTCGGATAGATATGGTTCCGGGAGCAGAACCAGTGAGTAGACCGCCAATCAGGATGACCCCTTCAAAGATGAGGTAGTTGAAGGTGCAATTAGTGGAATTAGAGGGCAAGAGTTTTGTCAGGCCGAGCAGTTTGTCGTGGGGTGCAGCGGTAGTGTTTGCTAAGAAGCTGGACGGATCGTTGAGGTTTTGTATCGATTATCATAAGTTGAATGAGAGGACGATAAAGAATCAATATCCATTGCCCAGGATTGATGATTTGTTCGACCAGCTAAGTGGAGCAAAGGTATTTTCTTAGTTGAATTTGGCAACGGGTTTTCATCAGCTTAGGGTAGCAGAGGATAGTATACCTTTGATAGCATTCCAGACCTGATATGGATCGTACGAATGGTTAGTTATGCCGTTTGGACTAACGAAAGCTCTAGCTTTCTTTGTGGATTTGATGAATCGGATTTTTTGAGAGCACTTGGATAGGTTCGTGCTGGTTTTCATAGATGATATCTTGATTTACTCTAAGGATGAAAAAGAGCATGAAGTTCATCTAAGAGTAATGCTTGAGATGCTGAGGCAGCATCAGCTGAAAGTGAAGTTTTCAAAGTGTCACTTCTAGAAGGAGGAGGTGAAGTTTCTTGGTCATGTCGTCTCAGAGGAAAGGTTATAAGTAGATCTGACTAAGATTAAGGCATGGAAGAGACCCAAGACAGTAACCGAGATTAAGAGTTTCCTTGGGTTGGCTGGTTATTATCGGAGATTCATTAAGAATTTCTCGCGGATAGCAGCACCAATGACCAAGCTAACGAGGAAGGATGTGTAGTTTGTGTAGACTGATAAGTGTGAGTAAGCATTTAAGAGTTTGAAACACTTATTGACCCATGCACCTGTGTTAGTAGTTCCAAAGGAGAATCAGGACTTTGTAGTTTATACCGATGCGTGTGGAATAGGATTAGGAGCTGTGCCGATGCAGAGAAGTAAAGTGATTGCCTATGCATCTAGACAGCTTAGACCGCATGAGGTCAGATATCCAACGCATGATTTAGAGTTGGCAGCTATGATTTTTACTTTGAAGGTATGGAGACATTACCTTTTGGGAGAAAGGTTTGAGCTGTTTACAGATCATAAGTCGCTGAAGTATTTGTTCTCTTAGAAGGAGCTGAACATGAGACAGCAGAGATGGTTAGCGTTCATAGCCGCTTATGATTTTGGGATTGAGTACACACTAAGGAAAGGCAACCGGGTTGCAGATGCACTTAGCAGGAAACATCAGAATGCAGTGCTGGCAATGATGGCTGAGTGGAAAGATTTAGAGGCATTAGTAGATTGCAAAGTGCAATGGAGATCCGAGGCAGGGTCTAGTGGTGATACAGTTGTATTGTCTTGTTTGGAAGTTCAACTAGTTTTGATCGAACAAATTGCTTCTAAGAAGATGTAGGATCCAGTGTTAGCTAAACGGATCAATAAGCTAAAGGAAGGAACCAAGGGCGATGACTTGAAAGATTTCGGTCTTGACCAAAATGGGTGGTTGAGAAAGAAAGGAAGATTATGTGTTCTAAGTATAGGAAACATAAGAAAGGAAGTCTTAGACGAATGCCATCGTTCGAAGTTCACTATACATCCCGGAGGTACCAAGATGTATCAGGATATGAAGAGGAACTTCTTTTGGGAAGAATGAAGCGGGATATTGGTTTGTGTGTAAGACGGTGCTTGAATTGCCAGCTGGCAAAGGCCGAACACCAGAAACCGAGTGGTTTGCTACAGCCGTTAGATATTCCAGTATGCAAGTGGGATTCTATTTCTATGGACTTCATTAATGGGTTGCTACACTACAAGAAATTTTATTTTTGGTGGCGCACAAAAAACGCTACTAAAACTTTTGGTGGCGTTTTGATAAACGCCGTGAGAAAATATGCGACTAAAAATCCATGATTTTTTGTTGCATTTATTTTAACGCCACTATAAATGCATTTTTGGCAGCGTTTTTCAAACGTCACCATAAATATTTTTGTAGCGTTTAAAAAATGCCACCAAAAGGTTTTTTGGCGCTACTAATAGAATTTCCAATTTTACCCCTGTTTTACAGTTGCATTTACTCAACGCCACTATATATATTTCGGTAGCGTTTTTGAAACGCTACTAAAAGTTGTTTATTATTTTACACCATTTTTTCATGCTATTATTTCCTGTTAAGGTCTATTTTGGTTCTATTATATCAATCAACAATCACTCACATAAACATCGTATTCAAATAAGTTAAAAAAACACATTAACCATATAATCAAATAAAATATCCATAACCATTCCAATACAATAGTTATTCGACAAAATGACCTAACTCACATACAATAACCATTTGTAGACAAATTTATACATCGGGTACCAATAAATGTTATATCTAACTAGTGCTAACTAATAAATATACTTTTCAAGCTCAATAGAGATATAGTCCGGCCCAGTAGTAAAATAGCTCATTCTGCTCCATCCTGATATTAGTATTGCACTGCTCACTTTCTGCTTCACCCAGTAGTCTTCCAGAAACATTATATCTCCACTGTATTCAAAATATATATAATTCAAATAAAGTTTGTATATCAATAGAGAGAGTGTGTGTGTTATGTAAAGTTGAAAGATGAAAGTT
This sequence comes from Allium fistulosum, assembly GCA_030737815.1. NCBI lineage: Eukaryota > Viridiplantae > Streptophyta > Magnoliopsida > Asparagales > Amaryllidaceae > Allium > Allium fistulosum. The sequence continues at coordinate 73,000,217 of CM060908.1, read as the reverse complement.
GAACATACACAGCTGCATCAGCAGGGCAGCCTAGTAAATGTACAGAGCAATCAGAACCAGTATAACAAGTATGGCACTCGCACTGGATTGTTCCATTTATGACTATTTCATTTACTCGCACTGGATTCTTCTCAGGCTGCTTTAGCAGAAGGCCACAAAGGCAGCCTTAGATTTGGGTCATATGACAATAAGCTGCCTGCTTCTTTGGCTATCTTAATCGCCGCTATATGTGTTGATCGGCATGGTTCCTCAATCAGCCTTAAATATCTACATGATTCACCTCATTAGTTAACTTCAAGAATCTATCACATATCACCAATAAATCAATTCACATATCTCATATGATACACCTATCTCTTTCTAAATTAACACATTTAAGAATCCAAAAAAAGTTAAAATATATCAAGATAAATTTACAACATAACCATGGAAAATGAAAGACTTTTTAAGTTTCAGATCCAAAATCAAAATTGTTATTATGGAAAATTGTTATTAAGATAAATATAGCAATGCTCCACGTCAGCCCTACATCACTATCACAAAATTGTTATCTTTCCCATTTTTATACATTTCCATGGCTTATTACAACCTTTGCAGTTTATATAACAGTTTATAAATTTTAGTTGATACATAGTTTATGTTCAAGCACCTGCCTTTATATAGAGGACCAATGTGGAGGAAATAGGTAAGATGACAAAGGAGGAATCCAATTCCAATACATCACTTTAAAGTGCCACTCCAAAACTTTGGTGTTTTTGTTTTTTTAGGTGCATTTTTTTTAAAATGAAAGGGACACAGAAAAGAAAAATGGAATGGTTCGTGAAAGAAGAATATGTTTTTTTTCGCATACGAAAGGTGCACAGAAAAGATGCACGGACTGTAAAATAGGAATAAAGAATTGAAACAGATTACTTCGTCGATGATGCGTATATGCTACTTAAATCTGAAATTTTAAGTTTTATTTTATTTTCCCATTAGCTACTCATATAAATTTTACGATTATATTATCAATCCATAGGGGAAAAAATTAAAATATGCAACAACATTTCTAGCATCATCTTTGCACAAATGCATATGATATCATGATATAAACAAGCAATCTATGAATTAATTGTGTAGCAATACAAGTAATGACCAAAATCACTACACGAGGATTAATTGAAACATAAAATGTTCTACGATGACTTTTAGAAAATTAATAAAATGAAAGCAAGCACGGAAGCGCTAATTACTTGCAAATCAAAAAGACAAAAACTACATAAAAACAAAAGTCACTTACCTGTAACAATTAAAAGACTAACTTTACAGTTGCAAAGCAAAGTTGAAATAAGTTTTGGCATAAGGAAAAATATCCATGGAGCTGCTGCAACCACAACCATGTAACCTACCTAGAATAGAAGAGACACACTAATATTTAGCAGTTAAGATGCATAAATATTAGAGATCAAACTAAAGAATCAGGTTTAAAAAAGGTAGAAGCGTTATGTAGAGAGATTATTAATATATCATTTTGCAGTGCACCTTTTGAAAATTAAATACATTAAGTAATTTGTATATCATGGAAATGAAAATAACAGAATATTGTAGAAGCAAAGTATGTAATGAACTTGCCAATATGAAATAATAGAAGACACTCCCAAAGAAGCATCAATGATGACGATGGCCAGATAATGGGGTTTCTTGCAATATATCAGAAAACCTACAAACATCCAGAAAGGAATTTATAATTTGAAGTTGTTAAAATTCAAATATAAAAAATAAACTAGTAATATGTACTTTTTCCTCTGATTTCAAGAATATGCCTAGCACCATCTAGAGTGTACCAAAATATAATTTGCTCAATACTTCACCAGTCGAATGTAAAGAGAATTAACGTGTATAAATATTCTTTTAGTTACTTCTTTGCTCACTAACAGACATGCTCTAAGACTATGTCTCAAGTCTCAACCCAGTATAGTTACATAACTAGTAAAAAATGTTCTAATGCATCATTACAGTCTCAACCCAGTATAGTCACATAACTAATAAAACATGTTCTGATGCAGCATCATAGTTTTTTTTCTTAAACTGATTATTTAAAAACTATGATCTTGATAGACTTAATAATTAATTTAACACCCTTTTTTCCTCGATATTAACTTATAACAAGAATGAGTGTTGACAGACTGTAGTACTAATAATCTACAATCTGTTAACTTAATGTTTTTCTTAACCAAAATTGTGAATCTGTACTTGACATAATAGCATATCCCTGATCAGACCGATTATGACAATTTTGCACTGAAAGTCATAAAGAGAAGTGACATCAAGTATTCACACAAGGCTAGGACCGATGGTCATTTTAATAAATAGATAGCAATTTGGGGAAGAGACCAGTATTTTCCTAATGTTTCAGATAATCCTAATGTTTCAGATAACAATATCAACATTAAATTTTGACTTCAAGTGCTAATGAGAGGAGACCAGTATTTTCCTAATGTTTCAGATAATCCTTAGACAATGTAAAAATATTAATTTGAAACCTAAACTAGATTTAGTAAAAATCTAAACAAGGCTTTTATACCACCTTGCTTTGTTTAGTTGAAGGATTAGTAGGAAATCACCTAATGCATATCTACAACATCAACAACGCCAAAGAAACATAGGAAAAAGTCTATAAAACCATATAAATCTATAGTATTGCAGCTAAATTAACTACCACTATGAAATATAGGTAGAGAAATAAGCTTTTGACATAATGGAAAAATGAAAACATAGAAACCTAATATTAGCCAATTAAAAATTAAATCCTTGTTTTTTTTTCTTATGAATAAAACCATCCTGCTTTAGACAGTAGGCAGTTGGCCATTGATAGAGCATATGCACATTTTCAGGTTGATAGCAAGAATGATCGGTGTAAGGAGTTTAAAATTGGATTTGACTTGGGGTTTGTATGCAGATGATGTTATCAGTTTAAGCAGCAACGTTGACAAATAAGCAATGCAAAGGTTGTCATTATCTTCAATTGTAAAATGAAAAAAAAACACAAATATGAAACTTGAATGTGAACAGTGGAATAATCCATTGAGAAACCAATATACCAAGTACCGGTATACCAAAAATTAAAGAACTCTCAAGCTTTTGAAGATATGTGGATCTTTTTGTCATTAAGCAAAAGCTATAATATCATGATTATTTATATAAATGATTAGAACAATAAAACTATTTTTAACAAAAATCAAAACAAAACTTTCGCCATTAAAAATTGTGTGACAAACTCAAAACATGATAAGCAAAAGATGTGATAAAGTAATTACCCAAAAAGTGAGATTGTCCTTTGAATTGCCCTGCATACTTTCCTTTTGATTTTCTCTTCTTCAACTCAGTCTCAACCATCTAAATAAACATATTTTTTGTTTTAGTTTTCACAACCTAGTCACAAAAAAAAAATTCAGTGTTCGTCCTTTTTCTATCAAACTGAAGGAGATAACCCACATGTATATACGTATATTACTTAAAAGCAAGCGTTGAAAACTAAAATGTTTACCAATGGTCAAGATTAAACATATATATAGCTTGTAATAAACAATACATATAACACTTCTTTATGATTAACAGAAGTTTTGATTTTAACCTGGGTATTGAAAATCTGAGCTCACTTCAATCAAAACTCTTGCAAAATGAAGTCATGTCCCTGCATTTGTAATATTATCAATTGGACGACCATGAGCACCCACGATACGACTTATACCTTATTTACTCCAAAAATCAAGATTAAAATCTAGTAGTCTAATCCAAATAGGAACAGATGAAAAATAATCACAGGTAAGTGGAAAATCAGGGGTCCATTTCTTCATGATTAATATATGAGAGTTAAAAGTGTATGGGCCTCTTTTAATTATAGAATCAAAATTGACCGACGATGGAAACTTTATAAAATGAAATCGTTTGATTTGTAGTAAACACCAAATTCAAAAATAGGATTCATCACCTTCGCAACAATTTTTTTGAATTAGTCATACATCGGTCTGCATCCTATGACATATAACCAATGTATTCATCCACTTACCCACGTTTTCTTGAACAACTGCATCTGGCATATGAACGGCATGTCCTTCTTCATCATTTGCTGTAGAATAAAACTGGAGATCAATCTCTTCTTCTCGTTCTGCAAAACGCCCTGAAACCTTTCACAGCATCTGCCTAGGTGCTACTCTTCAGTCCAATTATTGAAGAAGATGGGGAAATGAAAGCTTTTAGACTAAGAAATACGCATTTAAATCAAAAAAGTTACGAATAAAAATTCATACTTTTGTTTCATTTCAGCTTCAGCTTCTTCACGAACTCTCGAAATAGAAGAATGGATTGTGCATCAATATAATCTTATTCAAGATGATATAGAATCGGCTGAATTTCAGAAAAAAATCCACGTTGAGAAAATAGTTTTTGGAATCGTGAATCAGATTTAGGGTTTGAAGCTATTTAGCGAACCGCTGGGAGAAATTCTTGCTGGCTGCTGCGACGATGTGGAGTGGAGTACAATGATGAAGTCGACGGTGAAAATGGATGAATCAAAACTGAGGATGATTAAAAAGGAGAATTTTTTGGGGAAGAAGAAAGCGAAAAGGGGAAAAGTGAAAACGAGGGTTTAAATTTTTTCTAAGTATGAGAATAGAGCGGTGGAGATTAAACTATGGGTTGCGTTTGGTTTGGTTAGGCGGAATTATTTTTGGTAAAGGCGGGAACGTGAATTGTTTTTTGTCACCTTTGTACTGTTTGTGAAATATTACCGGTTGCATTTAAATTAAAACGGTACTAATTTTTTCTACTATAAATGGTTTTTCTTGTAGTGCTAAGGTCGAACATGGGAAATGAAAGTATATGGGTTATAGTGGACAGATTGGCCAAGAGTGCCCATTTCATTCTAGTTAAGTCAACCAGGACGGCACCTGTTTTAGCAAGATTGTTCATGAAGAATGTGATTAGACCGCATGGAGTTCCTAGCAGCACAGTTAGTGATAGAGATTCCTTGTTCACTGGTGAGTTTTGGGAGATTCCACAGAAAGTTTTAGGAACCAAGTTTATGATGAGTACCGCTTACCATCCGTAGACAGATGGGCAAACAGAAAGAGTTAACAAGATCTTGGAAGATCTGTTGAGAGCTTGTGTTTTGGACTTTGGGGGATCATGTGAGGACCATCTGCATCTAGTCGAGTTTTCGTATAATAATAGTTATCAGACTAGTATTCGGATGGCACCGTTTGAAGCTTTGTATGGAAGGCCATGCAAATCTCCCGTTTGTTGGTTAGAGACTGGGGATATGTTGATTCTTGGTCTAGATTTGGTCAGAGAAGCTGCAGAAAAGATTGAGGTCATTCGAGATAGGATGAAGGAGGCTCAGTCTAGGCAGAAAGGTTATGCAGATAAGAGACGAAAAGATTTGGAGTTCTCAGTTAGGGACCAGGTTTTCGTCAAAGTATCACCGATGAAGGGTGTGCTTAGATTTGGGAAGTCGGGGAAGTTATCTCCTAGGTTCATAGGACCTTTTCCTATTCTTGAGAGGATTGGGAAGCTCACGTATAGACTTTGAGTAACCAAGCAGTTTGGCAGGTGTCCATGATGTTTTTCATATTTCTCATCTCAGAAAGTGTGTTAGAGACCTAGAGACTGCTATTGCACCGATAGTCCTAGATGATTTAATGGTAGAACCGGACTTGACCATAGTGAGGAAGCCAGTTCGCATTGTTGCGAGAGATAAGAAGAGGCTTAGAACCAAGACGGTCAGATTAGTCAAAGTACAGTGGAGTGACGACGATAGAGACTGTACTTGGGAGGTTGAGAGCAGGACTAGAGATACTTATCCTGACTTGTTTTAATGGTATGTTTTACCTTCTTATTTGTTTTGAGCCTTATTGTAATTTCGAGGATGAAATTCTTTAAGGAGGAGAGTCTGTAACACCCCAGATTTTTGATAACATTATTTAGGAATTTACTTAGATAAACTAAATAAAATAATGTGTTGATAAGGGGATTGAGATTTGATTTAATTAAGGTAACCATGCCTTTTTAAACTAATAAACTTAATAAAGGGTTAGAATGAATTAGAGGAGGGGTATTATGGGAAAGAGGTCATTCCTATATTGTCTTCCTTAGGCCGTGTATTCCAAACACATGTTCATTCTTATTTTTAAAAATTAAAAGCTTGGTCGGCCACCATTAACAAAGGAAGAAGAAGAGGAAACAAAAGAGAAGCTTAAGGAAAGTAAATTCAAATCAAACTCATTCAAATCGCAAGCTCCTTAATTATTAAAGAAAAGGTGAATAATGTTTACATCTCTAAATATTTTTTGTTTCGGTTTTAAGGTCAATTCTGAATGATTTTGCAAATATTTGCCACGTTTTCGAATGATAAAAGACTATATATACATGTTGATGACTTTTGTATGTTCATATAGATTTTATGACATGGTTTAAGATGAAAACCCTATTAAATGACATTTGTTAGCCTTGCGAATTTTTATGATGAACTAAAAAGTTATTTTAGAGATGGGTTTCAGTTTTTAGAATTTTCTGAATTTTTCTGGAATTGTTATGAATTTTCTAAGGAAGAAAAGGTTTATTTGGATTATAAATTTATTTACGGGTAAAATAATTATTATTTGGATCCGAAAATTTTATATGTTGAAGAGAACATATTAATTTACTTTTAGGAATTTTCCAGAATTTTTCAAGGTGTTTTGATGATTATATAAAAATATTTAAGGTATGGGACTTAAATGTTTTATATAATTATAAAGGAGAAAGGTGCTTTTTAAAATTACTCAAATTTCCAAATAAGGAAGTCGGCAGCACTTTTGAATAAAAAATTCTGGCAACCAATCAAATTTAGACAAACAAGGCAGGTGGGATACAAAAGAACTATTTCAAACAATATTTTCACTGTTTCAACTCTTTCGGGCAAAAGCTTCCACCTTCATTTCAGACCTTCCAACAAGGTCGTAGGGTATCAAACCTTCTGATTAAATTAAATACCAATGCACATGGTATCAGGAAACTGGTACGTAGTGAATAGGAGGAAGTCGAAAGGTTGGGGACGAAGGGTTATAGCTTTCGGAAGAGATGAAGTTTTGTTTTGGTTTTAAAGAAAATTACAACTGCTAGCTTTCGACAAAGAGCTTTCGAAATTGTCAAAAGACTTAAAGGAAAAGGTTTTGATTGGTTTGCTTTCTTGTTTTAATTGAAACCTTTTGGCAAAGTCGAAAGGTATAGCTTTCGGCCAGGTCGGAAGCATATTTGCCGCTTCCTAACCTTTCGGTACAGATGGAGTCAAAGGTTATATTTTTTTTTCTAAAACCTTCCACCTCTTTCTCCTATGATTTCGAAGGGTTGGTTCTAGTACTAACACTTTATTATTTTTGAATGATTTCGAATGGTTTTGATTTCGAAAGGTTTTGGTTTCAAAAGGTATTGATTTCGAAAGGTTTTATGAAGGTTTCGAAGCAGTTGCTTTCGGCTCCAATGTTTTTGTGATCCCTTCGCATAATCCAAATGTTTTAAGTCGAAACATTTTAAAGGTTTCAAAGTAGTTAACTTTGATTGGTTTCGAAAGGTTTTCCACCTGTTTTAAATTGAACCCAAAGTCTTCGAAGGTTTAAAAATGATTTAAAAGGGGAGGTGCCCCAGGCTTTCAACAAAGTCGAAAGGTGAAACCTTTCGGCTAGGCCGAAAGGAAACCCTCTGACAGGGTCGAAAGGTTGAACCTTTCGGCAAGGTCAAAGGGTATGGTTTTACTGTTCTCGAAAAGCTAAGGTTTAAAGGTTTTAAAAGGCGGATGTTTGATGTTTTAAAAGCTTGTAAAAGGAAGGCTTTATAAATGGTTTTGAAGGAGATACCTTCAATAATTTCGAAATGTTTATTAAAGGATATGAAGGAGTTACCTTCAATACTTTCGAACGGTTTTATAAATGGTTTTGAAGGAGTTATCTTTTATGTTTTTGAAAGGTTGTTTAAAGGTTTTAAACAAAAGTTTCGAATGAAATAATTAGGCAGATAGCCTAAGTGTTTAAGTTATAAAAGACTTTAACTTATTTTAAAGGATAGATAATCCTTATTGAACATCATGAACATTATTTTGAGTAAAGTATATATATCATGGCAAAAAAAATAGCTTAGGGTAAAGCTAAAGATATTTTCCTTGTATATAGGTGATTTGACGGACTAAATCATTTTGAAAAGGTTTTCAAGGAAAATTTTAAAGAGCAATTAGCTCAGATAATTGTAAGAGCAGTTAGCTCCGATATTTATAGGGTAGTTAACCCAAAATAAAATTCGGGGAGTCAGCTCATTAAAATTCAGACAGTTAGTCCATTTTGCGGCCAGTCAGCCTAGAGGACAGTTAGTCCAGGGCAGTTAGTCCAGAAAGAGCAGTCAGTTCTGATATGAACAGATAGTTCATTTATTAGCATAACAGACCTTGATAAATTTTTAAGGACAGTTAGTCCACCCTTTTTACCTGTTTTGGGCATATAGCTCATTCTAGCATAAAAGATATTGCTATAATCAGTTTTAGGACAGATAGTCCGGTATATAGCAGATAGCTCCAATTCTAAACAGATAGTCTATTTTATTTCCTGTTTTAGCATAATGAATATTGCTATATTATTCTTATAATCAGTTGATTAACCAGTTTGGTTGCAGGAAAGAATTTGCAAAATATATGTTTTGAAAAGAGATACTAGTGAGGGTAAACTCGTTCCGCTAAGCGGCGTTGTCTCGCTATTTATCAATAAGTTGAGATGTAACAGAAGTTATTCATACCTGGCTTTATCTCTGACTCGAAGTTTTTGTTTCCCCTTAAACTCTCGAGTGCTCAAAATTTGATTTGAGTAGGTTGAGGGTTTAAGTTTTCAGGTTTTAGCAGATTTTGGTGAATAAAGCATCCGAAGACAAGCAGGTGGCTGAAAAATAGCTAATTTAGGGATTCTGTTTTAAAATTGTTTGCGCTGTGTATTAAGACAATTATGTCTATATTGCTTTGATCATCCAAGGGGGCATCTTCATATGTCGCTCTTGGCATATTGTTGTAAATTATATTTGATCAATGCCCGGGAATACTTTTGGGATTTTTGTAACTTGGATATGATTTGTTGAAATGTAATCACCGAAAATTGTTGTTTTTTAAAATCTATGATTTTGCTCATATTCAAGTGCTTCTGATATTATGAATACCATTAACATTGTCATATTTCGTCACCAGAAGTTAATACTGTGGATGACTGCAGCATCCATAGCGCTTAACTTTTGGCCTCTAGATACGGGATGTTACAATTTATGTAAACATATGAGAGTGGATTTGCCTCTAAATTGTTATCTAATCTCATATTTTTAATCACTTTTGTTCTAGCTAGGTTTACATTTTTCTTAGCTTAAAACAATGTCAAGTTTGGTTTAATTTGATTGAGTAGAATTTTTAAATCACTTCAATTCCCTATGGATCGACCCGTACTCGCCACGTACTAAAATTGTACGTCGTGTGCTTGCGGTTATTTTTATTATAATATTTTTCGATGATTTTCTAAACCGATAGAAAATTTGCAGTTAAACACCTACGTACAATATTGCTTGAGTTCATTTCTAAGTTTAAGTGTGTTTGCCAGTACTTGTATATGTGTGCAACTTATCGGTGTGACTTGGTCTTCTTCTTTGTATATTTTAGTATGCAACATGTCTTCACCTTCCATATCTATGCTATGTTCATTTGTTTGTTGGACTATACTTTGTTAGATGTTATTTTGGTATATTTTAACCTTAGCAGATTCTATATCATTTACTTTAGTTTGGTTTATTTTTAATTGCATATATATATATATATATATATATATATATGTATATATGTGTGTGTGTGTGTGTGGGGGGGGGGTGTGTGTGCATAAATATATATTTATATACATATATGTATTGTGCTTACTTTTGTTTGTATAGTTTCTTATCAGGTACAGGTATGCGTACTGATTTTGATGGTTTCATCAGACTTGGTAGGCTGCAGAGTTCTTATTATTTTATGATTCTTTTGTATTTTCATATTGAACCATAGTTCTTTAGTTTTGGGGGTTCTTCATTTTTATTTTTATTTATATTTTGATTGTATGGGGGGCGTCGCTACTTGTCAGGCATGTTGACAACTCCATTTTTTAGTGTAGAATAAAATTACATAAGTGCTCTCCTCTAATGGTAGAGGATCTATCATTTTTCTCAAAAAGAATTCTAAGTTTCAGAATGGTTGTCGAAATATAAAAAACTATTTGATGTCGAACACTAGTTTGATGTCATGAGGCAGCATTTTCAGAATCAAATGAGTTAATATCGGGTTTTGGGTTTAATAAAGCTATTCACTTCATAAATAAACTAGAAACTCCCAAGATTGATGTCGCTTGACTCCAATTAACCTAGTAAATCCTCCACCAACATAATAATTCAAAATTAATTCCATTTGTAAGCATTATGAATCATTATTTCAATTAGTAATATGAAAATTAGCATCTAAACCCAAATGTCGATTCGAATCAAAGAATCCCTAAAATAAAACCCTAATAATGATTCCGATATAAAATTTATTAATTCAGGTTATTGATGTAATTAAAAACGAGGATCGTACCTTGATATTAGTTCGGATGCTTGAGGTTGAATGTTTTGAATGGTTTTGAGAATTTTAAAAGATTTCATTTTGCTTGAGTTCTGAATCATAGTTAAAAAAGTAAATGAAGAAGAAGCTCTGTTATTTATAGGGTGGAAGAAGATAAACAGTTACCATTGGATTATATTTAAAAGAGGTGTCAGATCTGAAGGAGAAGACCAATGGGCGGCAAGCGCCATTATCAAGACATTGACTTGAAAAGTCAATACTTCCTTCATACTAGAAGCAAATATTACTACCATTATTGATTCCAAAGGCATGAAGGCACGACGACGATAGGAATGTTTGAGTCGAAGGATTTTGTAGACAAATCAAGTGTTAAATTAAAGAAAAGCTGGTCATCAAAGCCAATGACGAAGGCCTACAATGATGGCGCCTATCATCAATAAAGCACTATACTTCATCAAGGGTGTGATATTGGAAGACAGCATATCGTAAGTCATCAATGTGATGAACGCATCACATATTATTGATGCAGCATCTCGTCGATGCCTCGTCCTGTCGATGCCACATGTCGTCAATAACAATTGCCAAGTGCTAAAAGATCGAAGCTTGTCGTAAGTCATCAATATGATTGTAAATGTAATTTATCTTCAATGCATGACTCATCTATATCGCATATCACCAGTAAATGATGGTGCATGAAGCTGATGCCGTTACTTATCAATACCGCCTCTATTCAATGCCATGTCTCTTCAATGCCACTTATCATCCATGCCACACTTAATCAATGCCGCATTAATTCCATGCCGCTTCCATCAATGTAAAAACAAAGGAAGGTCACCGCATGACAACAATATACAAGAGTATATCGCATGTCACCAGTACGATAATGCATGTCGAATACCTTCATTTTTGGGGATGATATCAAAAGCTATGAAGCGACATGCAATTAGGATGATGATACCGTAATACTTCAATATACCAAAGGATGGCGTGAATCATCAAATCAAAGAAATATCCAAAGCGCCATCGAGATGGACCTTGATGCCAAAGATCAAGCATATCGCATTGACACGTGGAATCCATGCCGCACCTTTCTGCCCTTATAAATACAAACCTAAGGGCATAAGGAGGGTACGGTCAATTCTTTTCTCAATTCTTACTTTCTAAACTTTGTAAACCTAAAATAATTTGGGGATTTTAATGTCAATTGTAATCTTGCGGCTCTTATTGCAAATAAGGGTTATACTTTTACAATCGTATTGCATATGAATAAAGAGACATGAATTATAACTTATGATTCTTATGATTTTGACATGATCTTGACTTCGCCATTGAAAGTGCATATAACGAACAAGTTGACGTAAGAATTCCTTAAATCGTGACTTGTTTTTGAATTCTTAAGAACTTGTGATTTCAGTCATGACTTGTCTTTGCATTCCTAAAACACTCATGACTTCAAGACTAAAATGGATTCAACATGGAGCATGTTCTATCCTAGTGAACTAGCCTAGGATTACTAAAGACACTACTCAACCAATCTCACTTTTCTAACACTTTTTTGTATTAACGAAGAAATTCATTAACTTAATCAATATATACATTTTATTTGTTGTATATTGTAAAAGGGGTAGATCTAACAGAGAATTAGGAGCAGTCTATATCGGATCTCATCTTCTTCTTCTTCTTCTTTAGATTCCAGAATCAGTTAGGATTTTCAGGTAAGAGGTTTAAATATTCAATTCTTTTGATTTTTGATTCTATTTCTCTATATCTAAATCTAATTTCTATATACAATTCACTTTGTTGTATACTTCAAAAAAGGGAAATCTGAAAGGAAATTAGGCATGGTGCAATCAAATCCAGTTAGGAAGCAAACAATTCTCTATGAGTGGAAATATCCACTTTTTTATACTTTTGCAATTGAATAGTATTTATTTAGATTTGATGTATGCCTTGGGAAATTTTGGTAAATGAAAACAAAACATCTAAAACCCCCAAAATTTCCTTAAATAAATGTCAATATTTGAATATTGGAATTTTAAATGTTTGTATTAATATAGTAGGATCGAATATGTAATTGAGATTTAGATAATATATAATTTATTCCATTTATTTATTTTTACTTCACTTGTAGTAGCAAAAGGGTTATAAAACCAAAAAATGTTAGAAATAGTGTGCAAAGTATGAATTTTATTATATATTGTAGTTTGCACAGTCTATTTCCATAAATCAAACATGTATGGACCCTTTTTCACTTCAAGATGCTTTGTGTAAAAGTTGAATAGAATATGAAAGATCTAAATTATAAGACTTGTTCTACTTGAAAAAGAAGAAATAAATTCTACTATGTTAATATGAAATGAGTTTGGTATTATTCCTTTTTGTACACAAGTCAGTTGTTGGCTAAGGATATTAGCTATATTTTTGTTGGAGTTTGAGACTTATATGAGTTTGACATTTAAATTAATTAGTGTTTTCTTTGCGTGTGATTAGAGATATTTTATTCGAATCTCATGCGTATATATATAATATTAACGGATTGATTATTAAAGTTAAATAACGTATGATTATAATGTGTTGAGTGCAATGATTAGTATTATTAGAATAATTAGGTGATATTAATTTGTAGGAAAGCAGTTAATGTAAATTAAGGAGTTAATCCTTAATTAGAGGCATAATAATATGGCCTCAATTATTAATTGTATAGGATAGTGTATGTATAGAATTGGTATACATATAAAGGTTGACTAAGTTATAGGGATCTGAGGTCGATCTAAAGTTACATAGATGTCTGTCCAGTTAAATCTTGCTACCAGTTGTGTACCTTTAAGGACTGTTGTGGGATATCACCTACAATAAATAACCCCAATGGACGTGAGATTAGTCCATATTCTATAGGATAAATCTGTCCAATCAATCCGGATGCCAGTACCTGCGAATGGTCGGATTACTCAAAGATGTCATAGTTTGGATTATGGGTCATAATCATGCTATTGATATGATAGAAGAAATCTTTAATGGGATCCGCTTTAGGTTTACAGGTATTAAGCGGCTATTGTAGGGTCCGCCTATTTCCTTTAGAAGATGTATTAAGTGACCTAATGGGATTTCTTACGATATCAGTTAGAGAGAACCATGTAAGGACCCACCTTGGGTTAGGTCTGAAATGATGGAGACCTGCCTATTTTATACGTGTTAAATGGTCAGATTCTACCTAATTCTCATTAAAAAGGTATTAAGTGGTTCGGGTGCATTCTCTTACATCGTAACGCTAGTTACGTTAGAATTTGGAAACAGACTGGAAAATGGGTAAGGTGTTAAATAAAGGGGACATGCCTATTTTATATGTATTAAATGGTTAGAGTCTGCCTGATTCTCAATAAAAGATACAAAGTGATTTGGATGCTTTCTCTTGCATTATAATTGGTAGTTGTGTTAATTTCGGAATTGGATAGGGAAGGCCTTTGGGTTTACAATTAAATTTATTAGTACGGTATAATTTAAATATGAAAGACATATTTCTTATCTAAATGATACTACCCAAATACAATTATGGTAAAGCTTGAGACTTTCATTTCACCAGACATTTGTTGTTCTGACCTACTCCTCATTACAACACATAGGTCAAAGGAGACAATGTTGATTTAGGATACGAAGGTGGAGATGAAGACTTATGGCAATTATCTATCTATTTATGCTTTTTAAATATTTTTAATGTACCTAGTTCAAACAATTATGTTATTTTGGAATATTGTACTGTAGAGATTTTATGTAGACATGTTGTGAGATTTGGTAATAACATGTATATTTTTTTGAAATGGTTTTTTTTTGAAATGGGTACTTGTTTCTGATATTATATTTTATCCATTCCGTTGTGAGATTCTAAACGTATAGATAGATAACTTTGTGTACTGTGTATTTTTTAATTTTGTTAACTTAATAGCTTGCCTTGAGATGGACCTAAGGTTCGATAGGCTTTCACTGGATCGAAATTAGGTCCATTTTAGGGTGAGTTGTTGCACTTGGTATCAGAGCTTATGTTACCAGATCAAAGGGATGGGTATCCGTATGAGTGGCGTATTTGTTGTTTTTGAAAGTATTTTCAAAAACCCTACTATATATTTATGTATATACATATATATAGACACACACACACTTAATTTGAACTTGCTCTATAAATTCGGACTATAGAAGTGGTTGGGACCATATTCCGGAAGGATGGACGAGGCGACTATGGGCTGGTAGAATAAATAGAGTAAGGAATGTGTGACGGAGGTTGTATCATAAGGAACGTAAATGGAAAAGATTGCAACTCTAAAATTAATAGGAAAATAAGTGTGCAATAAATAGGTAGTTACAATAATTTAATAAGGATATGAATGGACTAATTAAAGAAATTATTAGGGTAATTATGGAGAAGTACGGTAGTTTTAATAAGAAAGGTTGGATGAATAAATAAATGTCTTCAGAAATTGTCCGGTTAGAATAATAATTATTTATTTTGGACAATCGACATTTAGAGGAATAGCGAATAAGCATGTTAGGTAGTAATTAAATACTACAAGATAGTATAAGTTGTAAACATCGGGAAGTAAGGGATAATAGAAGAAGAAAATTCAATAGGAAGGACAACTAAAGTCAATTTCTAAAAATCCAATCCCATGCGAAAGAATTTGATAAAAATGATTTTTGAAAACTTCCCTGAAATGATTTGAATAAGTTTTTCAAAGGATTTATTGAGAAGTTGTTATTTCGAATGAAAAATGAGAAATTTGAAAATTCATAAAGTAGAATTTTTGTGAAAGCAAAAGTTGGTAAACTAAAGGTTTTAGGTAAAAAAAAGGGTTTTCATTGTTGAAACTCTTAGTTTATAATTTTGTTGGGTCAAAAAGTTTTCGGTTTACAGATTTTCGATAAATGTATTTTTCTTTTTGAAATAAATGTAAAATAGAGCATAAGTTGGACTTGATGATTTTTCCTATTTCATAAATTTGGAGGTTCTTTTAAAATTTTCTTTTTAAAGTGGAAATGGAACTTGATTAAAAAGATGTAGAAGCCATTTAAGTAGAACAAATATAAACATAGGCAATATTGGGAAATTTGGATAGTTATAGTGTTATGAACTTATAAAAGAGGATTAGTAATCTAGTTAGAGATAATGTTGGAGAAAAGTGATGAGAATGGGATAGGAAAATGATGGGATAAGAGTTTACCTTGTCCACTCCACCTTTCATTGTTTAAAGTTATAGAAGATGTTTTTGAATAGTTTTGATTAAAAGACCAACTTTTAAAAGAATAAACCTAGGATGTAGAAAGTTTTTGAAAAAGGAAAAATTATTTCGCTTCATTTTTTGGATTAAGCAATCCTTTCTGAATTTTTGATAGTTTGATTTAATAATTAAGTTTTTGAATGTTTTGGGTTAAAACCCCTACTTTTAAAGAAGTATGTCTTTGAGGTAAAAGTATTTGAGAAGGGAAAACATTTTTAATTTTTAAATTTAGGTTTAAGAATAAAGCGGTAAATATTTTGAAAATTGTAAAAAGTTGGATTCAAATATTTTAGGAAGGTTTTGTCCAAATGTTTAATAAAAATGGAATAGGTATATAGGATAAGTTAAAATATGATGTTTTGATGCTTTTGGGAATTCGATTAGCCAAACTATTTTTATAAGTTGGAAATTCTTTTGGGAAGTATGCTTAAAGGTTTTCTTTCAAGATGTGGAAATTCTTTTGCAAGTTTGAATTTCAAATGTCGCATACTAGTGTAATGTGGATTTCTATGTTTATATTTTATGGAGTAGATAGGGATCACTATCTAGGAAAAAAGGTTAAAGGTTTCAAGATATGAATAAAATAAGAATAGTATATACTACCTGATCTAAAAATTTGAAGTCGGTCTTAGACATTTGTTTGTATTTTTAACCTTCTTTGCTGGGTCCTTGCTTTGTTAGGGAAGACCTAGTGTGCCACTTACCATATGGTATAATATTTTATTTATAGTTGATATTCGTTTTTTTGTCGATGCATTAGATCACCTAATACCTTTGGTTATTTGTGTTGCTTTATATCAGAATATGCTAATTGGTTGTAGAAGAAGATATAGGTTCGGGTATGGATACAACTTGCTACTAGTCATGAAATACCTATACACTAGTTATCATGTAGTTTAGAGATACTTTTTACTCATCAGGTGTCATGCTTAACTCTATCTATCTTCCCTTCCTTTTTTATCTACATGTGAATAGGCTATCTTGGCTAGTCGGAGAGAGCATTGGAGTTGCTGGCACTTTCACTATCAATGTTTATTATCCAGTTACCTTGTTATTAGTATACGTCAGACTTATCATATTCTACCGAGACATTTGTATAGAAATTTTATGTATGACTCTATTATTGAATATATATTTAGATATGTATGTACCGAGAGTTTGACATGTGGTTGTTGCTGTTGGAACCGGGCAAGTTGGAAGTGGGTGAAATAAGTATATTTCAAATTTTTTGATCAATTGGGCCTATGAAGTCTAAAGAGATTTTAGATCCAATCTAAAAAGTGTTTTAAATAATATCCATTTAAATAGTTTGAAAGAGTTCAAATGTTTGTAGAAGGATGAATAAATGAAATTGAAGAGATTTCGTTTTTTAAGGGAAATGTTTAAACTTTTTGAATTCCTCCCTTAAAATCTGCCTACTTTTATTGCTCATCAAATATAAATCAAATCAAATCCCCTTTCTATATGTGTATTGCCAGCCAAAAAAAGTAATTAGATAAGCCTTCGAAATTTTCAAATCCACTTAGTAATTAATGTATTTAAATCAAATTTAAATATTTATCGATATTATATATCAATATGCACGTATATAACTTGTATAAACGCACTTTATTAAATACAAATGGCATTCAAACAAATCAAATAAGATAACTGATATTTCATAAATATTAATTAATTTAATTAATTTACTATGATTAAAAATTAATTAAATCATGTGGTTTTTCTGGAGCATTCATCATTACATTTATGCGACTCAAATGTGTAAATTCAGTCAGTGATTAATATCAAATAATTTGAATATTAACATTCACACATCTTCTTAGCTAGTGGTATGACATTTTGGCTGAGTTTATCGCTTACATAACTTTATGGTAAAATCCAATTTTAATTATTATTAGCAGTACCTAATAGTAATGTTTATTTACACCAATTCTTTTCGTCAAAACTAAATCACATTAGGACATATAAAATTTGGTTTTGGTCAAAAATCCAACATCGTCACATTTAACTTTATAATTCCAAACACAAAATCTTTGGTTCAATAATAACAATTATTATTAACCGTACAGCTTTGGACAGAGACTTTGATTTTGAGTTGATTATAGTTGATTGTGATACTAACCCCATATAACTGAGGAGAAGAATTCTCTATTGAATAGTGTTTCACTTCCATTGCTTCATCTTAGACAGAACTATAGTTGTTCGATGGATGCCAAACCATGATTTAACGATATTCAAAGTGGAGTATCTATATTTAAGTTCTATGGTATTCTTAAGTTGAGGGAACTGTGTAACAACGTCACTTCAAAAATTTTCGTTTTACCTTGATTATATTTACCATCAAAAAACTCTGGAACGAGTCATTCCATAGTTATCCAATCACTATCAGCATGTAACCTCTTAATGCCCAAGCAGCCACAAGAAATACACTGCCCAACATTTGGACTGCGTTGCATACTCTAATCTTAATGAATGAATCGATATCCTTTCTCAAAACATCTTGACTAGGAATATTTAAAAAATTGTTACTTTCAATATGATTAAATTCTTATGATTACAACACTTTGTAATCACTATCACATAACATATCAGTTATGGATTTCAATCTATATACTTTAAATTAATTACTTAATTATTTATATTACTCTATAACAAGTATATAATAGAAATAAAACCACATTTTTGAACAAGATTGAGCATAGAGTTAAATATATGTTACAAATTATATAATTACACCTTGGCACCCATAACTCTATCAATCAACGACTTGCACTTAGGTTCAATTATGGAATCTTATTCCAACTTCATCGATCGAGCCAGTCTCTTAGAGATTGGGTACACTGTGTTGTTCTAGTTATATGCTTTGTCAATCAACTCTCTCCGATGTTGATAAACTGCATTTATCATATAGAACAATTCAGAGTATGTCGCTTGACTTCTATTGAGGTCTATGTCCTTTTCTGAACTGTGTCACAATGTAGTTATCATATAATAATGTTATGAGATTCTCAACATTTGAAATAACCCTTAGCTTAGTTAAAACTGTGCATTTATTTATACTTCTTATATTATAGTAGCCTTTGGTTGAATTAGCCACTACTTAATGTTTGAAACAATTCAAACTCAAAGCTTCTTAGTTAAAGTTTGAACATGAATTTAATATTGACATACTATACTCAATAATATCTATGAAGTTTGAGTCTGAACAATCCTTCATAAAGAGTTTGTTGTTTTTGTAAACAATTATCTAGTATTTTGTAAATACACGAGAACACTTTAAATTACCATTTAGTGATCTTAGTTTGGATTTGATATTTTCTTCATGCATCCACTACAACAAAAAGTGTCTTTTATAGCGGTATATAGCCGCTATTAATCACAACCATAGCGGTTTGATAAGCGCTGTATATCGACATGTTATAAAAAACTGTTGAATATTTATAACACAAAATATGCTGCTATGGTTGAGCTTAGTTTTATAACGCAAATTCACCGCTATGGTACGTTAATTCAATAGCTCATTATAGCCGCTATAATACAGCTAAATCTCAACGGAACTGGAAATCTTTATAACACCATTTTGCCGCTATAAAATATTTATTCAATAGCTCATTATAGCCGCTATAATACAGCTAAATCTCAATGGAATTGGAAATCGTTTAATAATAGCAATCAAACTAAATCTTCATAAACGAATAAAGATTATAATCAACAAATATAACACAAGAGAATGCTCAGAAAGAAATGTGATATATTTTTCATTACAGTGTACAAACAATAAAGCAAGTGCATAACCATTGAATAAAACATAAGCCTGCAGCCAAGTTAACACAGAGAAACAGAAAATAATGTCAATTTAATAAGTGTACAAACATTACAGAGAGGAAACATTAAAGCAATCCTTCCAAATATTACAGAGTACAAACATTACAGAATTCCAACATGTAAGATCTGATCTAGTTGCATATACTTCTGCAATTACTACTCAACAAACTGCTGTGTTCATTTTTGTCATCTGCCATCTGCAAATACCCATTACAATCCCTACTTTCAGCCACTTCCATCAACATACTCCCTGTCTGCCTGCATACCATATATACATCCACCATTCTCCAACAAACTGTATATGCCCAAACCTCTTGAACACATCAAATTCACACTGCCACCTCAAACAAGCAACTACATTACCCTACTGCCACTGTTAGAAGCTACTTCTACCCACTATAGTCATCACCAACTTACTTTCATTGCCCCTACTGTCCTCTGGCCATATTATAGTAAATACTACCACCCCTGACCAACCAGACATCACAACACAAACCAACTTGCCATCACAAACAACCTGAACATACACTTGCCATCACAAACTTACTACAACAAACTGCAGACAATTCACAGCTACCAACTCCACCGGCAGTTCACAACAACAGCTCCTCCAACTGCCATCCCATTGCTTCTTCCAACCCTTCATCAACCATTAACTCCTCACCACCACAACTTTTTCCTTCTTCACTGTTGCAACATCCATCTATACACAATACACACCACCTCATTGAACATACCTCTTCATACATACATCCAATATCAACTTACATCACCACTACAACCACCTATACCACAATCATCCCTTATAGGCAATGAATTTTTTTTTACACTACCATCATCGGACTAAAATGGAGATTGACAACGCGCATCCGGCATTCTTCCATCTACCGCAGTGTCCTAAACAAATAGGGCAGCACCGCAATATAAATACAGACATCGCTATTTTATGTTTTCTTACAAAGATAGAAAAAATTGTTACCCTTACTAATAAACAAAAATTATAAAGAATTTACAGTGTATAAATCATTATATTTTCCTATTCCGCCCTTATATAATAAATAAATGAATGACATGCCTTATAGGCAACTGAGTATAGATAAATAAAATAGCATAAAGTTATTGACGAATCTCAAAACATGTAAATTAATTGTAAAGATAATGTTTACTTGGTTTTATAATCAAATGTAGTATTCATACTGAAACAGCATAAAAGGCATGTATGAAAAAAGTGGAAAAATAGAAAAACAGAGACAATTACACCACATTATATATCATAGTTTATTGTGTTAAATATTCAACTGAATCAAAAGGAAAAATTATTCCATAAGCATCTCACACCAAATAAATAAATGAAAAAATATTCCATAAGCGTCTCACTCCAAATTTATAATGTTTAGTCGACTTATGACTTTTTACCTATACATGTAGCCAGTCAATGAAATATACTATGTCAATGTATGTATGTGTGTACACGACTAAATGAACAATTTACATCACTGGCCTATACATATGACTTTTTACATATACATATGTCACAGCTTCATCTGTTATAAAATAAGTTGGCTATTGCATATTCTTAAAAATAGCAATCATTGTTCTAAGATCTTCTTCAATCCTAATCCAGATGAGCCTATTTTATCATACCCGATTCAATGAAGCATTACATATATACTGCTTGTAACATCTATTTATTAAGGGGTTGGCTGCACTACAATCATCAGTGGAGTTAGGTAGCCTACTATATCTAATATGATGGCTTGTAGATGTAAGTTGTATTTAAGCAATCTATACAAATTTCAAATTTCTACTTAGTCCTTATCTATTTGATTTTTACCAATACTACAATACCATAATTTTCTAAATCAACTCACAAGCGTCAAAAGTAAAATATGTGACATCAAATTCTTACCACCATACCTTATCACCATCGGATGGAAGTCTTACTTTGAGAAACTTAGCAGCAAGAAATATTGCACCAACTTCTATATGAATGAAGACATGGAGGATGTGGAGACTTGGAGAGAGCATCTAAATTGTTTGCTAAAAGAAAAGCATGAGTAGCTAAAGGTTATGATAAAGCAGTGAATTTGAAGTTGAATAAGCATTGCATATAAAGATTCTTATGAATTAATACCATAGTGTAACAGCTAAACAATTCAAATATTTCACTTTATCACCCCATTTCAAAAGTTCACAGCCTACTCAAGAGTCTAGGTGTACTTCAAATAAAAACGATCATAATGCTTCTCAAGGTGCATAAATGGAAAAAGCTATCAGAAAGATTCTGAAAAACATACAACATATTTGGCTAGTTGTTACATTAAATGCTCTCTCCACTCCAGTTACTCCAACAGGAAACAATTAGCATATTCGAACAAGCATTAGAACAATAAGTATAATTCAACATAAGCTGCATGTCAGGGCAACGAAATGGTGCATAATGATTAACGAGATAGCAAACACATGATACTTTGATTTAGAAAACTTTTAATAGTCCACAAAAACTTTGAGCCATTAACAAAAGAGATTTGTCTATTTTATTTTATTTATTTAAATTTTTTTGCAACTGCTCTTATCAGCTAAATGCAAGTTAGTGGCTTTTGAATATCATTATGGAAGTTCTATTCACACATCATATTTTACTACACATACAACCTGATATTTTACAAAAAATATACACCATTTTTTACTTTACACATCATACAATTTCAAAACAACAATTTTATTTCGCATATTTCGGCCATGTGATGCGTGAATTCAATGTTTTGCTGTTGGTAGATAACAGTACTTTGGTCTTAATTTTTTATTAAAAAACGGTGTAAGTATAGCAAATTTTGGTGTGTAAATAGAGAACTGACCTATCATTATTTATTCAACAAACTCTAAAATTCAATATTAGGCAGCAATTAATATTATTACCATAAGAAACATTAATTTGAGAACTCTCTATGGTTTAAACTGGCAAAGTCAATTTTGAACATATTGTTAATCTTTGTAACCTACAACCTAACCAAAAAAAAATGGTGTAAAGAAGTTGAGAACCTTCATACACACACACACTACAACATTTTAAAGCAATGACTATTTTAAGCACTACGCCATAAATGGCCTACTGCAACACAAAAAAAATGTTGGCTCAGGCCCGAAAAATGTTGCCATAGGTCTATGGCAACACTTTTAGGGTGATGCAATTTTTGCCGTTGCCTTAGACCTCAAAGGCAACATTTTGACTATCTAAGGCAACATAAGTAATATTGTTGCAATAGAACCCTATTTGGGTCTATGGCAACACCCATAGGTATCTGTAGCAACATTCCAAAATGTTGCTATAGATATGAACTTTTTGAATTTGTGGGGCCCATAATGTAGAGCATATTTGATTTTTTAATAAAAATAAATATTTATTTAATAAAATGCTATTACACTGAATTTGATATTTAAACAGTAATTTATTTAAATAAATATTTTATTTCAACATTTGAAATTGTACAAATTCCTGACTCCACTATTTTACAATACAATGATATATAACACCGATATTCACATATACAGATATTCCTCACTACATTACTCAGTTCACTCATTACATATGCAGTTTCAATTTATACATACACCGACACTGACAAATATATGCCGAGCCGAGTGCCGAGCCGAAGGCGAGCTGAGAAGCGGGTCCGGGCGCAGCGCCGGCGGGGGTCCGGGGCACCGCAGTCCCGGCGGGGTCCGGGGCACCGCAGTCCCGGCGGGGTCCGGGGCACCGCCCGATTCATCCGATTTCGGAAGATCGAGCCTTCTTTGAAATGATGTAAAATGATGCACAAATGAAGACTGAGCTTAATTCCTATCCTCCATCTCCTCGCCTAAATCTGCTTGAATCCCCTACGGCCAAACACCAAAACTCTACTGCAAACTCTTTTCAATTTCCAATCACCACATTAGCTTCTCTCCGTAACCAATACACAACAGCACTCTACCATTGTCAAACTCCAAACTCCGTCTACATCTCTCTGCCAACATTCAGGCATCACACTGCCAACTGAAACTCCTCTGCATCACCAACTTCCACCATCACTTCCATAACTTACCAAACCAACCAACCAACCTTCAACCAATACAACTACATCCAGATTCAATGGTGAACCAACCAACCAGATTATGAACTTGCGATGGACTTGCGATGGAGGCACAGGGCATCCAGAAGCAGTACATACCCAGCCAGATTCTGAAACATTAACAAGTGTTAAAGGAGCATTTGCACAAACATATGGGGGGCATACTGTCTTATTGAAATTACCAGTACCAAGTGAAGCAACCGCAATCATAGGGGAAAGTACGAAGAGATCAGCCTGGGATCTGCTCTGAACTTGCGATGGAAAGTACGAAGTGAACCAAAATCTCGAGGGCAGCAGTTCGGGTTTTGGGAGAAATTAAGGCGCTAGAAGGGTTTTCAGGTGAAGTGGTCTAAAGGAGAAAGGTAGAGGGGTTGGTGGCGAGCAGGTCTTCTGTTGGAGGCGAGAGCTGATGGCGACGACAGCGGTGGCAAAAGGGGTTTGAACGGAAAACTTTGTTTGGCTTCGGGTTTTGGTGTCGTGACAGGGCTCTGGTTGGAGCTAGATGGTCGCGATGGGTCAGGGGGTAGCTGGGGGTGAGGGTGACAATTTGGTGGCGGAGGCGAATGAGGAAGCAGAAGAAAAGGAGGGAGACAATTTGGTGGCGGAGGCGAATGGGAGGAGGCGACTGGGAGGAGGCGAATGGGAGGAGACGAATTGAAATGAAAACCAAAAGGGGATCTGAACTAGTTTAGGCGGGAAAACAAAATTTTGGGCCAAATTGCAGTGGTGATCCATTTTAACAACCAGATTAAATGTAGATCGTTGGATCATATTCACGCGGATTGCTAATTTTATTAATTTTTTAATTTGAATACATTTATTGCAACACTATATAAAAATGTTGCATCGTGTTACACTTGTTTAGCTAGAGCAACACATTTTTATGGCTAAGGTAACACCAAAAATGCAACGTTGCAGTAGGACCAAAATTTTATAGCTGTCGCAACATTTTAGCTGGCAACACCTTGCAAAAGTGTTGCAGAAGGTCATTTATGGCGTAGTGAAGGCTGTTGAAACATTCATCAAGTTGCTTGTTTATTGATCGGTATTCTGATTTCTGGAGTGTTTAATGCATAACTCGGAAACTACTAATCAAATTCAAACTAGTATAGAGCATCGCAATTTCATTTAGCTAACTTACGCAGTAAACACTATAAAATTGAGTAATATGAAATTGAAAACGTAGCTTCTCCATTAAAAATATTATTTTTTTTATATTCAAGCTTAATCCGCCATCCAGTTTCAAAATAATGAATATAAAATATCGTGAATCAAAGAATCGATAATTCAACGGTAGTCACTTCACAACAAACCACTAATAAATTAGAGAATCAATTTTCTAATGTGAACTTAAACACTGTAGATTAATTTTAATTCAGAATATAATCAAATTGAACTGAAAAATGAATTAGTGTAATTACCTGAAAATCAAACAGTAAACTGAATTAGAATATTAAAAACTGAAGTGAAGTGGACCATTCGATGGAAGTCTTACTTTGAGAAACTTAGCAGCAAGAAATATTGCACCAGCTGCTATATGGTGCACATTTAGATCAAAACCTAGCGTAGTAAGTACTAGACGATCCTCAAGTAAGATTAGTTCTTTTTGTTGTTCATACACTTCCTACCACAATAAATATCAGTTATAGATAGCAGCAAGAAAGTCAATAGTATCATACACCAATGATCTGTACAATTTACAAGGTAAAAGCAGTACACATTGTTTATAAAAATATCCATTCCAAGGCAGGTCAAAAAAGTTCACATTTCTTGCAAAAATGTTATTCCAAGGCAGGTCACAGAAGTTCACATTACTTATAACAATGCCATTCCAAGGAAGGTCAAAGAAGTTCACATTACTTATAATAATGCCATTCCAAGGCAGGTCGAAGAAGTTCGCATTACTTATAACAATGTTATTCCAAGACTCTCAACACAGTTGGGCTATTAAGTAGAAATTGACTTGCCTAGTTGCTACCATGGAACTAAAAACTTGGTGTAATTTGAAAAATAAAACTACATCTACAACTAATAACTAAAAAATGAGGTATGTGTGTGAGTGACTGTGTCAGTGTGTGTGTGTATGACTGCATCAGATTTGATAAGTTTCAAATAATCCAATTCAATTAAACCAGATGAAATTATTAGCATAGAAAATTATATATTTTAACTTAATATACTTTAGTATCTCAAGAACAAAATGTTTTGTTCAGTAAAAGCATTGCAGAGGAAAGTTATACTGATCCACTATCTATTTGTGTGAACCATTTTGTATGAATGGTTATTTGAATACACACTAGTTCTAATTATCCAACTCTATTATGGTTCCAATTCCAATCATGACCAATAACAAGTAAAATCCCTAATTTATTCCAAGGCACTAACATTTCTACTTTAGTTCCAAATTCCAGTTGCAAGGAGTAAACAATAAAATGTCATCACAAAATAGTAGTCTAATTCAATAAAGTGGCAATCGAAAAATATTAGAACAAAAATGCACTAAATAAGATGAGTTAAATGCATTACCCTCTGTTTAATTCTCTGAATAGCAGCATGGTCCTTTTTGTGAATGATTTCGTAAGACACGAGAATGACATCCTTGAGGGGTCGAGGAGTTTCCTCAACCTTACCTGCCAAAAACATACAAACTGTGGCTACAGTCTGTATATGACACTATAAGAAACAAAAGGAGCAAACCATCAAAATGAAGAAAGAAATAAACTGCATATGACTTTATAAAGGAGCAATTATTTAATATATTAGCAATAGGCACGAGCCAAACTATTTTGCTAAAGAAAGTATTGGTTAAATGTACTACAAGAATTGTTTTAACCAATACTTGCAATAGTAACATTACAATCAATTACCTCATAAATGTATTTTGAATAACTATCTTCAGTAGGATATTTCTCACTTGCATAAAATAGCATATGCTCTACAAAATAGATCAAGCATTTAATAGTTTAATTTACATTATATTCTGCAACAAATTAAATCAAACTTTGATCTAGCAACCTAGTAACAGTTACCTAAAAAATGAACCAACCCCTCAAGACCCTCAGGATCAGAAAAGTAACCAACAGAAACATCCATCGAAGCAGCAGACTGGTTTAAAAAAAAATCCAAATTAAAGTTAAAATCCAAAAGTAACACCAAAATATACTTAAAACAAAATACAAATCATAGATGAAACCTTATCGGTGTCTGGGTCGCTGATTAGAAGAACTTCGAGAGAATTAGAGAGAACGATTCTTCTGTATTCGCGCTTGTCGATTCGTGGCTTGGTTATCTCAATAGCTTGAGGCGATTTGCCTACCGCCATTTTTATCTTTGATAATTGTATGAATGGGAGCTTGGAGAAGAATTAAAGAACAGAAGCAACTACTGGTTTCCAATTTGATTAGCATGGACTTTGACTAATTCATGGCAAGGGAGGAGATTTTGTGTAAGGATTTGAGGAAATAACTTCACGAAGAGGAAAGAGAAAAATAAGTAAAAGAAGCGGCGGCCACGAAAATAATTTGGGGATCCTGCTTAAAAGCGTTACATAGCCGGTAAAACAAATCTAAAAAGCAAATCAAAACAAATATAATAACACCACAGAAAAAAGCGTTATCGATTAGCGTTATAAAAACAACTTTTCTTGTAGTGATCCAATACATAAGTAAGGTACGATATCATAAACAACACAACTTGTATGATAATTCCCATTGTTAATTCGTAAGGAATCTATCTTACATGTTTGATTTTAAACATTTTAATATGTGTCTCACATATCTTTTGAGATATTCCCAACATCCTTTATACTTATTATATTATAAAAGATATAATTTACAAATCCAATATCGAGTATTAAACAAACAGACTATTACTGATTTTAGCATAAGTACGTCGTTAAAAATCAGTAGTATGTTGTTTACATATAATTTTAGAAATATTTATGTACCCTTTAATGTTCTTTCATATGGACACACACTTCCTCTACATTTTGATTAAAAATCAAACTATTCGATATTTCTATCAAAATACTTATTCAATTTGATGCTTATAAAATAATACTTTCGTATCATTTCTTGGATCATATCCGAAAAACACATAATCTCAATATCGCTCTCGTTGACTTTGAGACACTTTGGTTGTTATGTGCAAACAGTCTATTCAAAATCATTATTTAGAATTTTTCGTTTTAATGCATATGTACTAAAACACATATCTACCAAGCGATAATTTTGTGAGTAAAATCTGAATCATCTTGTGCACATTGACTGGCGAAACTGTTATGTTAATTTCAACAATTGAAAATTATGATTTTATTCTTAGCAATGTTGATCACTATATTCCAACCGCTTTAGTCTCTCTCTTGAAGATGCATTTGCGACCGTTGAATCATATTCCTTTGGGTACAACTATCAAATCACATTTTGATAATGTACTTGGAATCCTTTTGGATTTGTGCATCATACCATATGGCAGAGTCAATACTCTCAATGGTTTAATTGACTGCTCAGGGTTATTTATTCTCAATTGATAAGAAACCCATAGTTTTTCTTTAATGTGCAAGAATATTTATTAGACATTCTAATGTGTAGCGTTTATTTAGGTTTTGTTAATTTCATTTCATTCCTCGTAATTATTTTTATCCTTGAATTGTATCCAATTCCCTTTTACTACTAATAATTTTTGAAAGAAATTCCTTCACTACAAAGTTGGTATTTCTTGAGATAATAATTGTATCTCAGTGCAATGGAATAGGTATTCATAAATATTTTATGAATTGCCCAATATTAAACTGTTTTAATTTAAAAGTTTACAAAATTTACGTTTAAAATATAAATTGGTCGTCCAATGACAATCATTTTCAAACTCCTTTTGATGTGATTAATACAAGATCCCTCACATATAATTATTACATGTAGTTTTTCAACTTGCGTAGCATGTCAACTCTTTGGCCTAGGATATGTTGTTGTTTATTATAAACTCTTATCTTGTATGATTTTGTAAACCATTCTTTAGATGAAATTATTTTTAACCTTGTGTACTACTCCTAGTTACATGACCTTACAAGAAAGAAGTTAACTCAACTTCACCGACAATCAATCATACTTCGTTCAACAAAGTTCTATCATTCCTTATAAATACATCATTATGTATCATAGGGAGGAATTATTTTTGATATTGAATCTTTATTCCTTTCTAGGAATGTTCATAACTCTTTCCAATATACTCAACTATTTGATCAGATCAAATCAAATCATTTTATTTTCTACCATACATTATTTTACTTACTTCTTTTATATTCTACGGACTCGTCATTAAAATATCACATGTGTATCATATACACATGTTCATGTTTATGATAGGTCATCAAAGTATACAAAAAAGGACATGGAATCATTTTGGAACTTACGATTGCATACACTTGTATGTGTCAATCCGTAGAGTTCCTCAACTCTTATAATGCTCCCACTGAATGGGTACTCTGCTTTTAATTGTCTAAGATTTAATTTACTAGTACCATATGACTCATAATCATATAATTATAAATTATTTCTCAAAATTGTGGCATGATTATAATGATAGATTATTTCTCAAAACTGTTGGTTAGTCCATAATTCTAAAATAATTGCAAATTAATTTAGATACCTTTATATTTTCCAATGCATATCAAATACCACCATTGTAGTTTTATTTTATAACAAATATTCATAATATTCATATTGAAATAAAACTATGTTTATTTTTCAATCAATACTAAAAAATAATTATTATTTCATAAATAATGTTTGCTACGTTTTACGAAAACAATTTTCATAACTTGATGTGACTAATAAGTGTTATATAGCATGCTCTCACTATTTCCATTATTACTATAATAGCGTATGAAATACGAAGCTCCATTCAACCGCTTAATATAGCCTAATTATTTCATTTACTATAGTTGGTTTATAGTCGTGAATGTTCAGATCAGATATCTTAAATTCAAAAAAATGGCGATTTGCCTACAGCCATTTTTATCTTTGATAATTGTATGAATGGGAGCTTGGAGAAGAATTAAAGAACAGAAGCAACTACTGGTTTCCAATTTGATTAGCATGGACTTTGACTAATTCATGGCATGGGAGGAGATTTTGTGTAAGGATTTGAGAAAATAACTTCACGTAGAGGAAAGAGAAAAATAAGTAGAAGAAGCGGCGACCATGAAAATAATTTGGGGATCTCGCTTAAAAGCGTTACATAGCCGGTAAAACAAATCTAAAAAGCAAATCAAAACAAATATAATAACACTACAGAAAAAAGCGTTATCGATTAGCGTTATAAAAAACAACTTTTCTTGTAGTGATCCAATACATAAGTAAGGTACGATATCATAAACAACACAACTTGTATGATAATTCCCATTGTTAATTCGTAAGGAATCTATCTTACATGTTCGATTTTAAGCATTTTAATATGTGTCTCACATATCTTTTGAGATATTCCCAACATCCTTTATACTTATTATATTATAAAAGATATAATTTACAAATCCAATATCGAGTATTAAAAAAAAGACTATTACTGATTTTAGCATAAGTACGTCGTTAAAAATCAGTAGTATGTTGTTTACATATAATTTTAGAAATATTTATGTACCCTTTAATGTTCTTTCTTATGGACACACACTTCCTCTACATTTTGATTAAAAATCAAACTATTCGATATTTCTATCAAAATACTTATTCAATTTGATGCTTATAAAATAATACTTTCGTATCATTTCTTGGATCATATCCGAAAAACACATAATCTCAATATCGCTCTCGTTGACTTTGAGACACTTTGGTTGTTATGTGCAAACAGTCTATTCAAAATTATTATTTAGAATTTTTCGTTTTAATGCATATGTACTAAAACACATATCTACCAAGCGATAATTTTGTGAGTAAAATCTGAATCATCTTGTGCACATTGACGGGCGAAACTGTTATGTTAATTTCAACAATTGAAAATTATGATTTTATTCTTAGCAATGTTGATCACTATATTCCAACCGCTTTAGTCTCTCTCTTGAAGATGCATTTGCGACCGTTGAATCATATTCCTTTGGGTACAACTATCAAATCACATTTTGATAATGTACTTGGAATCCTTTCGGATTTGTGCATCATACCATATGGCAGAGTCAATACTCTCAATGGTTTAATTGACTGCTCAGGATTATTTATTCTCAATTGATAAGAAACCCATAGTTTTTCTTTAATGTGCAAGAATATTTATTAGACATTCTAATGTGTAGCGTTTTTAGGTTTTGTTAATTTCATTTCATTCCTCATAATTAGTTTTATCCTTGAATTGTATCCAATTCCCTTTTACTACTAATAATTTTTGAAAGAAATTCCTTCACTACAAAGTTGGTATTTCTTGAGATAATAATTGTATCTCAGTGCAATGGAATAGGTATTCATAAATATTTTATGAATTGCCCAATATTAAACTATTTTAATTTAAAAGTTTACAAAATTTACGTTTAAAATATAAATTGGTCGTCCAATGACAATCGTTTTCAAACTCCTTTTGATGTGATTAATACAAGATCCCTCACATATAATTATTACATGTAGTTTTTCAACTTGCGTAGCATGTCAACTCTTTGGCCTAGGATATGTTGTTGTTTATTATAAACTCTTATCTTGTATGATTTTGTAAACCATTCTTTAGATGAAATTATTTTTAACCTTGTGTACTACTCCTAGTTACATGACCTTACAAGAAAGAAGTTAACTCAACTTCACCGACAATCAATCATACTTCATTCAACAAAGTTCTATCATTCCTTATAAATACATCATTATGTATCATAGGGAGGAATTATTTTTGATATTGAATATTTATTCCTTTCTAGGAATGTTCATAACTCTTTCCAATATACTCAACTATTTGATCAAATCAAATCATTTTATTTTCTACCATACATTATTTTACTTACTTATTTTATATTCTACGGACTCGTCATTAAAATATCACATGTGTATCATATACACATGTTCATGTTTATGATAGGTCATCAATGTATACAAAAAAGTACATGGAATCATTTTGGAACTTACGATTGCATACACTTGTATGTGTCAATCCGTAGAGTTCCTCAACTCTTATAATGCTCCCACTGAATGGGTACTCTGCTTTTAATTGTCTATGATTTAATTTACTAGTACCATATGACTCATAATCATATAATTATAAATTATTTCTCAAAATTGTGGCATGATTATAATAATAGATTATTTCTCAAAACTGTTGGTTAGTCCATAATTCTAAAATAATTGCAAATTAATTTAGATACCTTTATATTTTCCAATGCATATCAAATACCACCATTGTAGTTTTATTTTATAACAAATATTCATAATATTCATATTGAAATAAAACTATGTTTATTTTTCAATCAATACTAAAAAATAATTATTATTTCATAAATAATGTTTGCTACGTTTTACGAAAACAATTTTCATAACTTGATGTGACTAATAAGTGTTATATAGCATGCTCTCACTATTTCCATCATTACTATAATAGCGTATGAAATACGAAGCTCCATTCAACCGCTTAATATAGCCTAATTATTTCATTTACTATAGTTGGTTTATAGTCGTGAATGTTCAGATCAGATATCTTAAATTCAAAAAAAAAAGTCGTAAATTTTTTTATGTGAAAATACATTTGGAATAGATATCATATAATTTATTCCTGGTTAAGTATCTATTATTGTTTTACAATTCTCGTTTTCGATGTTTCCTTATGAAGCAAAAGTAACCATTCACTCTTTTAATACCAATTGTGCCTTAAGTTACATTTATCCTCGTACATTCATTTTCCTTTCTAAATGCTCGAACCATTCAAAAGGAAGCCCTTACTACATGATAATAACAAACTCTTTACAAAAAATGCATTCAGCCATATTTAACATTCAAGGATATCGAATAAGTTGCAATTTAAGTAAACTGATCATCGATGATTTAGTTCTTATATCAATTTTGTAGATCTTGGTCTAGTGTTACATATAACATAGTGAGATCATCATTGTAATCAATCATATTGGATACATGATCTCACATTATGGTTTACTTCCTCATTTTGACTGAACTAATTTTATCGAAGTTTTGTACATTATGAATTGTGATCGTTCACCATATAACATTTATATGTAAATCAATACAGATCAAATATCCATATTCAAGTATTGTTTCTGGAGTTCAAAACTCATAAAGGACAATACACAGTCTTGGAAAAATAAACATGTAAACGACCAATTACAAATATATTTAGTAGTTGTAAAATTTGACGCTTGCATGGGTCATGAAACAATAACATGCAAATAAAATTTACTAATAAGTATATTTCACATTTTTATTTATCAATCATTAACTTAGTTCATTTATATATCTTAACTGATAAATAGTTTATAAATTATATTAATTGCACAAATTTATCAATGTAAATTATTATAACTTTATACAGTAGATGTTATTACAAAATTAAAAGGTTAAATGCTACCATTTCATTTTTCTAATAAGACTCACATTAGTCTTTAATGTTTCTCCAAACCCTAAGACAAAACAAAGAAGTCCTTCGACTTCACTAATGGATATTAGGACTTGTCTTTCTTGGAATTCTTATCTTGAGTTTGTCCTATAAGTCATAGCCTCACGAACGATGGATAACTCCTTATCGGTTGTATCATATAGAAGTCACAACCCATGGTTCCTTGTCCTAATCTCATTTCAACCTTGAGTTTGCTCAACAAATCGAAAGAAATTATTCACTCATACCTACCATTTCACAACGGCCTAAGTATAGTATTTGTACCATGAGTTTTCTCAACAAATACATATAGCTATCTTACCTCGTCTATTATATATATTAATAATACTACACATAACATCACTAGCTTAAGTTTCCTCAACAACCAAAGAATATGCAAGTAATTTATTAATATATAAACGGTAGAGGACAACACTTATATTAAAGATTCATAACCTTTAATATATTTAATTGAGTGATATCAACTCACAGAATAATGTATTTCTTCTAAAATACCCTCGTGATTCAAGTGTCGATCGCATCAGAAATCACGGTATACGTACTATATGTAAGTATTTATTCCCTAAGTCTACTTTGGGTTTCTTATTGTTCCATTTTTGCTTTATACATTCATATTATGTAAGCTTAATTGTTATATAACTTTTATAATTTAATTAACTTATGTAATAGCCTTATGTACATTACATTAACCAAATCATATTTAATTAATTTAATTAATGAACATTTTAATTAATTTTATGGCATTTAATTAAACATTTTAATTAAATATGTATACTATAACATTTGTGGTTATGCACACACATGTACAGATATATACGTATTTTACTATTTGTTAATTAACTTATTTAATTAGACAATTTAATTAAATATTAATTTTGAAAATTTCTTACATACACACATAGACACAAAAACTTATATCATCTTAAACAATTCAAGATAATGTAACGTGTGTGTGTGTATTATACATGTATATACTTTAATTAATTATATATTTGATTAATTTATTTAATTTATTAAACTTATTAAAAAATATTAAAAAATTTAAAATATGTTTATTACATTTTCAATGCACTTTTGTAAACTATATTATAACATTTATATATACATTGTTTTCAAAGTTAACTTTGAAAATCATATATAACATTTATAATGCAATCCTTATTTTAAATTTAACTTTTAGATTTAAAATGTTATTTTAATTTTCAAAATAATTATAAAAATTAGCTCAAGGCCCAATTCAAATTGGACATTTTCTATTAGGGGCAACCTTTAGACCCAATTCACTTTACGGGCCAGGCCAATAGCCAGGGAGGACATTGTACTTGATTAGCCAAACTCAAGCCTATACACTACTTTTGTAGACACCTTACTAAATTCGTATGCTCAATTGATTAGCCCTAACATGAATAACTTAGATTGCATAGACATTTAGCTTTGATACCATTATTGGTGTAACTACCCAGGATTTTGGTCATTTGAATTTGAAATATTTAATTAATTTTAAATATTGAAAAGTTAATTTTATAAGTCAGACAGCTTAAATTTCAAATATAGGGATTTAATGTGAATAAAAATGATTTGAAAGCTGATTTAAATTCTGTTTAAATAAGAATAAAGATAGCAAACTTTTAAAATTGAATTAAAAGTGATTAGAATGATTTTAATAATAATTTGTTTTAATTTACGTGTGAAAATACCTACCGGTACACTATCTCGGATTTTAATGGAACTAGTGTCATTAGATCTGTGATAGTGAATTATTGTATGTTAATGAATTTCGTGGCGATCGTACGTACATTTAGTCATGCGAGCTTGAAACGTGTAAAAATTAACTAAAGGAATTTAAACTAATATAATTTGATTTTGAAATCTAATTTCTGTATATGATGGAATTGGATTCCGATACTAGTTTTATTGTGTTTGAAATACGGGTATTTAGTATAGAAAGCCAGTCGGTAAGTCTCGACTGGAGTTCGGAAATTTAAAGCGTGAATAGTGTTTGAAAATTTTATATATAAGGACCTCTACCCTCCTTTATTTTCTCAAACCTAACTCTAAACCCTAGCCACCGTTTTAATTACTCTCACCCAATGGTCCACAACCATCGCTACAACCAGAGATCGTATCGGCCTTTAACCTCAACTGGAGAATTATTCGGCATGGGGAGGTGTAGATGATGGACAATTGGATTGGTGATCGACATGGCATGGCGACGATAGTTCTAGTTCAAAGTCGTGGCAGTTTTCGGGCTGGATCTTGGAGGCGGTGACAGTAGGGGCAACGGGACCGGTGGCGTGAGGCCTGGCTTGGTTGGGGCAATCCACGGTAGTGAAGTGGCGATCGGCGGTGGCGAGCATATATAGGCGGAAATCGCTATGAAAATTATGACGCCCCACCTCTATGGTCACGCAAGCCAAGGACACTATGGGGTAATGCCGTCGAGTAGTACGAAGAATAAGGCTGTTGAGGAGCGGCCTTCTGTGAAATTGCTTTGT
Source organism: Allium fistulosum (assembly GCA_030737815.1). Taxonomy (NCBI): domain Eukaryota; kingdom Viridiplantae; phylum Streptophyta; class Magnoliopsida; order Asparagales; family Amaryllidaceae; genus Allium; species Allium fistulosum. The sequence goes on along the minus strand of CM060908.1, from coordinate 72,964,315 downwards.
GCGAGTACCGATATGTCAGATAATATGACTTACATTTCATTTCAAGAGGAAATCTGACATATCATATACAAACTCAAAGCAACTGCACAGTGGCTAAGTGGCTTTCAGAAACAAATATAGAAATAAACATAACACAAATCAGTCACAGACATTCATATCACAAAGGAGGAAACAGATATGAATATAACACAAAGAAGTGTACATCAAAGTAGTGGTCAAAGACGATCCACTACAACATAAAAGAATAGATACATGTGCTAGACAAAAGAATAATTATACATCAAGGAGTCTATATCTCAAATGTATAATAACAAAAACTACTAATCTAAAGTAGTTAGCCAAAAATCAGATGATAATCCCTGATAGGAAGTCAAGCGGAAGCACCTGTAACATCTCGGTCTGACCCGAGTATTATTTAAGAAGAAAATAATAAATGGATCAGTCTAGCTATAATTATCATATATAAAATGAGATATAAGAAGAGATATAACAAAAACGTATGATAACAATGATGTCATATAGTGACAAGTATACTTTTATCAACAATTAAAATCATACATTATCTCAAGAATCTCATAGCACCAAAAAGAATGTCATATTCTTTATTTTATTCACCAAACCACAAATGTATTGACAAACACATCATTGCCAATCACGAAAAGAGGTGAAACACAAATTCTAGAAATCATCAACTAGAAATCCAGAAATCACAAAGGGGGAGGCCTATCACAAACGGGAGCATGAAAACTCACCAACACGTGTATCACAAATGGGTCACTATCCCATGGTCGCTAACCATAGAGCCGGTGCAACAGCGTAGTACAATAACGGTACGCCCGATGAACCTGATACTCAAGTGATTCGGAACAATGACGTAGTACAATAACGGTACGCCCGATGAACCTGATAAACCGAGTCAACGACGTAGTACAATAACGGTACGCCCGATGAACCAAAAAGTTGGGACATCGATGTAGTACAATAACGGTACATCCGATGAACCCAAAAGCTGAGACATCGATGTAGTACAATAACGGTACATCCGATGAACCAAAAACCGTAAAAGAACATGGGTCACTAGCCCATAAAAATGAGACGAAGCTCAATAGAACGCGGTATAGTCCCCCACGTGGACGAAGAGACATCGCACAATGCTAGTCTAAATCACAAAATGATCATCATCGATCATCAAGAAGTGTCGATTACACTAAGCTAGTAAATAGATGAGTTTAGCTTCATGTCCCATAACCACTAGCTTAACTTAAATATTTATGAACAAATTGTAGATTTCCACTCGAAAATTGTCACAAGAGTTACAATCGAACAAGTCAAAGAATTAACCGACGAAGTAAACGCAAGCGTTTCATACCACTTGTTTTGCCAAGCCGTTTAATTAGATTTTCTCATACGAATGAGGTAAAGGTTTGTATATACTAATAGATTATAAAACGGTTTTATAGACGAGCTTTGTATTAAAAATAGAGTTGAAATCATCTTTGTAAACGAGTTTGAATATTTACTACTAGTATAGAAACCTTTGTATTTTGAAGTGACAAATCATAGAAGTGATTGTAGAAACAATCAATTATCAAAAATTCACATACGAAGACGTGAATCAAATCCAAAGAAATCGATACCGAATTCATCAAAATGGATATTCTCAAAAATCCGAAAAGAAGTCATCAAATTCGGTAATAAATTATAACAACAAATCGGATAATCACGAATCGATAAAAATTGGAATCTCAAGCAAAATAGGTAAATAGGGCTAAAGCAAGCAGGTCAGTCGACCGAACCAGGTGGTCAGTCGACTGACACAGGGATACGAATTCAGTATCCCCAAGGTCAGTCGACTGACCTAGATGGTCAGTCGACTGATACAGACCCAGGCAATTTCCTGGGTCCTGGTTCGATCGACTGACACACTGGTTCAGTCGACTGAACCTGCTTCTAAGGCATTTCCTGCCTTCTGGTTCAGTCGACTGAACCACTGGTTCTGTTGACTGAACCTGCTTTTGAAGCACATTCATCCTAGCCCTCTTTTGGGGCAAAAGTTCCACAAAACACGATCGAACGAGCCTCGGGCGCTAGGGATTTACGCCTATCGGCAACCCAGCCCTATAGGCTCTTCGATGCTTCACCGAAAACATGTTCAAACATCCGTAAAAGGATTTTCACAAAATTGGACTAAAAACCAAAAATTGGAATATTCACCAAATCAATCCAAATCAAAATCAAATGAACATGTAAAGATGTTAGGAATTCATACCTAACAATCAAAGATAGTATAGACATAGATTTGAAATAAAAATCTCACCTTTAAACCCAAAAACGATGAAGGAGAAGCTTGAAAGCAAAGGAAGATCAACAACTCTTCAACTTCAACTCAAGAAGTTTGAATCTAAGCTCAAAAGAAGAACATTCCCTAAGTTAGGTTTAGGAAATTTCTGAAATTGAAGAGAGAATGAGTTGGAGAAGATGAAGAGGATGCTTACCTAAGCTTCTCTTTGAATTTGGAGCAAGAAATGGAGCTTGCAAAGGAAACTAGGGTTTTGAATTTCTATTTCCAATCTTTTTCCCCCATTAATCTCAAAAGCTTAAAAGTGTTAGGAAATATTAGAATGAATGATGTAACGATCCTGAAATCTAACGCTCGAAAATCAACATCAAATACCTTACTTGTATTCGACTGTTAGATATTCCAACGTCAAACTTCAGTTCGCCGGAGCTTATAACAACATCAGATAAATATTAACAGCGGAAATAAACTGAACATCATACATCACATCAGAGATACAACATCATAATAATATCCAGTACTACATTAGGGTATCATAATACATATGTCTTCCATACAAGAGCACCACATATAGATACAATAACAGAAGATAATAACTCCACAACATAACAACAACAGAGTCTTCCAAAAAGTTCCAACATACATCTATTTGGATAAAGTCTTCAGAACTCTAAGCACTTCAAAAGATATCCTAGACAAAAGCTTCCCAAAATCTGATAGCTCCTAACCCAAAAGACTCCAAAATCCAGCTAACACCAAAGCACGGAAAACCTGCTACTAGGCTGCCCGTGTGGAAATAATGGGCACCCATAGTTTAGAAAAGAAACAATAAACTCCGGGTCAGTCATGGGACTGGTATGAGTAAACAAAAGTAGTTGCTTTAAATAAAACAGATTTTAAAAAGAAGTCGTTCATGCTTTTGGAAAATGAAACTACCATAAGACCTCCCGCCACACACACAATGCAAACGCAGAATTGGGGAAGATTTCTTCTTATGATAGTCAAATATGCTTAATACGAGAAAAATTCTTTGATATTATTTCTAGTGCATAGTGTAGAAAACATTTCGAAGATACAATATTAATCTTAGCCAACATAGGTACCATTATACTATGCCTATTATAGCTGCTATGTTAAATAGCAGGTTATACAACTAAAACCGTACAAAGTTCGTATTGGAAATTGGATTTCCAACAAATGGTCAGGCTAAGGAACTTCCTCCTGCCACATGGGATCGCCTCTGGCTAGACGTCTCGATAACTAACTAGCTTTAGCCAACACAAGGCCGGGTTACCCCTGTAACTAGGTAACTCACGAATATGCCATCCCCCGGTCCTTTGGGACCTTTATCCGAGGCGCCTCGATAAACACACAATCACACAATAAATGAGATCGGAGTATCCACATAGGTAAATACGAGGGCTCCATACCTGATACCACCCTTTTCCAGAAGGAAATGGCATACCCTAAAGGGCGCGACCCTCATAACCTTGCCGCATATTCCTGTTTCGACCATTTCCGAGGAGTGAGGTCTGACGAAGTCTCGTCCACAAAGCTACGCTTTTTCACAAAGCCAGCTTTGATCACAAATGATCAATAAATGATCAACACACAGCAACACTCAGCATGCCACATTACTAAATTGGGAGTATATCGCTGATAACCTTCAACTACATAACCTCTGAGCTCGTACGTCTCAGAGAAGGGTGTTAAGCTAAGAGAATTGATTCTCCGCCACCAATAGAAATGTATTTGAAAGAAATCAGCTTTATATCTCAAAATGTAATGTCAGACATGTAACCATACAAGTCTGTTTCGGGTTCGAACAGAACCGAAGGCACTTCCGAAGAAGTCCTTGCAATCCGGGTATTTACAATCCCGATCGGATTTCCCATCACTTAGGGAATCTCTATACCAGAGCAACTCAGTGTAGAGACAATCGATAGGTCATCCTATCGTTTTCATAAAAACCCGGTCTTCAATGCTAACTATTACGACGTATCACTATTTAGTGATCGATAAATTTTGAAAACATGTGGGTATGACAATCACAAAGATTCATATTCAGGGTTCGATGTAGGTTTCGGATAACAAACTGAAATCTGACTCCCTGTCGCATCGAAGTAAAAATGTTGTTCTACAGACAAAGGGTTTTCACATCAATACAGAACAAAGCTTAAACAAAGTGTAGTACATAGCAATCTACATTACATAGTATCGCAATCAAAACAGAAATATCAATACAGTGCACAACAATAGTTAATTATTTTCCAATAGGGTTTAGATAAATTTACCACACAATTTTTTGTAGTGATGTTTAAAATCAATGATCAAAATTTGGATAAATAAATTAAATCTTAATTAACTTGATTTATTGTTTCAAAATTATTTATTTTAATTAACTGCCAATTAAAATTTATTAACTTAATTTATCTAATCAACAAATTCTTAATTACAAATTTATTTAAATACTTAATTGTTTATTAATCAATTTTAATTACAAATTTTAAATCATTCTTAATTTCTTTTCAAAACTATTAATTAATAAAAATTATTTACCTTAATTATCATTTGAAAATCTTCTTTATACTTTGAAAACCAATTTATTACAATTATAGAAAGTTTTAATGTTATTTAACTTAACTTAAATTAAATTACTTAATTTAGATATTAATTAAGGTTTTATAAAGCATTGATATATATATATATATATACTTACTTAGTCGATAACTTAAACAAATTCTCAACTTAAAAATAGTCAACATTGTTCAATTTAACATTATAAACTTTAATAATTTGGCTTAACCCATTTTTAAGGCAACCCGAGTAACTCAGATGTTTACTCGATTTCCTTCTCGAGTTTATTTCCATTATTTCCCGAGCCATCCTCCTTTCTTCCCCGTGCACTCTTCTTCTCTGTTTCTTTTTTATTTCTTATAACTTATGTTTTCAAACTAGAAACAGCAGGGAGGCTAATCGCGTGCTCGAGCTATACACCGAAGCCAAACGTCACTTTCCTCGAGTCTCATCTCGTGTTGACCATCGACAACACCCAGACACTAAAGTGATGACGTGCACGTGCACATCAACGCGTCGCCGTTCTGGCGAACGTCGTGACCCTCGACAAGTCGAAAAACTCACAGACACTCGAATTCAAACATCAATTCGAAGCCATCGTCTCGAAATCAGAATGTAGCAATTCACTCGAAACTGAAACTCACACTCGCTGACACAAAATGCCTCGTTCTCCATGCCCCGACCATCAGAGGCGACGCAACTCAGGCCTCACCTCGTCGATACCCCACTCCAATGTCCCCTAGGAGCTCGTGCAACTCGATCACGCAACGAAGACGAACATGCCTCGTTTACTGACAGGTCCAGAAATTCAAAACTAACCCTAAATCGATCTCGTATCCTAATTTCACGCAATAGAATAATTTTCTGATAATTTTCACGAAATCATAGATGTTTATACTTGCTTCATCCCAAATTTCAACATTTATTATTGGGTCATTCATCAGTAGTTGGTAAAAATGCAATTTTTGTTCAACTACAAACTGCTCTCAAAATCCTGAATTAAAAATCTTCGTTTTTGATTTAAAAATCATAAATTTCAGTAAGGATTCAAGATATAAACTTGAATCAGCTTCTTGTAACAATCGAATTTATCAATTTATTACTTGACTTCCTGTAAAACAGTATTACAGTGATATATTTTACAACCCTGTTTTAATCAGCTTTTAAAAATCTTGATTGAGATTCAAACTTCTTGTTTGATTGAAAACTTAAAGCTTTACAATGATCAGTTGAAAACAATTTGAGTTTGAATGATAATTCACTCTGTAATCCATAACAGAGAAGAACAAATGTACAGAGTAACCTGGGAATACACATATCAAATCATATTCAAAGATAAATATATACAATGTCATAAAATAAATGAACCATCTTTACAGTTAAACTTAAAACTTTTAAGTGGGTGTTTACTTACTTGATAATATTTGAAAACATAGAACACTTTTCTTTTGTTTTGAAAACCTGCAGATTGAATCTTCCTCTTTGAAACTTCTTGCTTTGTTTTGTAAATTAATCTCGAGTTTGAAAATATAGTGAAGTTTATATGTTTCTTTTTTTTTTCTTTTCAGGCTTGAGGAGTTTGGTTTGAACGAACTGAAATGAAAAATGTTGATGTATAAAAGATGTTTAGAGAATAATGTATTGTACAGGGTGATTTTTTGGTTTTGTACAATATATCAGAGATGTTATTTTTCTTGTTTGACTTAGCAGATTTTCCTTTTACTTTGGTGGCTAATAATCTTTCTTTTGCAAGCTAGAACTGATGGCATTAAATGCCCATGCTTCCATCTTTGTTTACATGTAGTCCTATTCTTTTATGCAAGTACACAGCTTGTTTTATCAAAAGATATTTTCTTACATGCATTTTCCTATTACCTTTCTTGTTTTCATATACTCACGGCAAACACATTTATTTGATTCTTGAATGTAATCTTATTACAACAAAGTTTGTTTATCTTATTTCATTTGAAGTCTTTACTATCAACATTAAATTTGTACATATTTTATTTTATTGATTAATACAAATTCTTGTTTTGTTATATTCATTCATCACTTATTTAAAACTAAAACTATCAATTATTTATTTATACCTATATATCTTTCTTTTATTTAATATTAAAAATAGTTTTATTTAACAAAAATTCAAATTCAATATATATATAAGATGTTAAATCCAAGCGATTTAAATTCAAAAGGATTTAGAGTTTTATTCTTTTAAATCAACACATTATTTTATTTATTTAACTTTTCAAATTAAATTACCAAAAATTCAAATAAGTTACTAATTTTAAACTAATAAAATCTGGGATGTTACAATATCCCCTCCTTAAGAAAATTTCGTCCTCGAAATTTGAAAGAGAGAGAAAAGTAAACGAAGAATATACGAATTCAGAAAAAGATAGAGAATTGGTTTACCAGTTTAAGCCGAGATATCCACTCTGCAATTGGGATATGATTTCTTCATATTATCTTCGGTTTCCCAAGTACAGTCCATTGGATCGCCACTCCACTGAACTTTGACCAGTTTCACAACTTTGTTTCTCAATCGCTTCTCATCACGATCTACAATCTTGATTGGTTCTCTTCTGACTGTTAAATTTGGAGTGATTTCAATATCCTGCTGAGCAGCTTCTTCAATAATACTGTCTGGATCGTGCACATATTTCCGAAGGCTAGAAATGTGAAACACATTATGGACACCAGACAACCAGCTAGGCAGCTGTACTCGATATGCCAGAGGACCAATCCTTTCCAGAATAGGAAAAGGACCAATATAACGCGGTGCTAGCTTTCCAGTTTTCCCGAACCTCAATACACCCCGCATCGGAGACACTTTCAGAAATACAGAATCTCCAACTTGAAATTCCAAATCTCTTCTTCGGCGGTCATAATAACTCTTCTGATGACTTTGAGCAGTTATTAATTTCTTTCGGATAAAATCAACCTTTTCCGTGGCTTCTTTGATCATATCTGGTCCAAGGACGAGTCTATCACCTGCCTCGATCCAACATGTAGGTGATCGACACGGACGACCATATAAAGCTTCGAAAGGAGCCATTTCTATACTAGCCTGATAGCTGTTATTATATGAGAATTCAATCAGGTGTAAACGGTCCTCCCAAGAACCACCAAAATCATGAACGCAAGCCCGTAATAGGTCTTCTAGAATTCGGTTGACTCTCTCAGTCTGTCCATCAGATTGCGGGTGATAAGTAGTACTGAAATTTAATTTCGTTCCCAAAGCATCTTGGAATGCCTCCCAAAATCTACTAGTGAAGATCGGGTCACGATCACTCACTATACTGCTGGGAATACCATGGAGACGAACAATTTCCTTTATATATAGCCCTGCTAAGCTTGTTGCAGTCCGAGTGGATTTCACTGGAATAAAGTGAGCAGTTTTGGTTAGACGGTCCATTATAACCCAAATCGCTTCATTTCCCCTCTTGGTTCGTGGCAATCCGTCGATGAAATCCATCGATAACTGATCCCATTTCCACTTTGGTACTTCCAAAGGCTGAAGTAAACCGGCCACTATCTTTTGATCGCTTTTGATTTGTTGACAAGTAGCACAGCGACTCACATATATCGATATGTCTCTTTTCATTGTCTTCCACCAGAAAGTTCTTTTGATGTCACGGTACATCTTATTAACTCCTGGATGGATGCAAAGTTTAGACTTGTGACATTCGTCCAAAACTTCACGTTTTAGCTCCGGAATATCAGGGACACAGATTCTGCCCTTTAATCTTATAACCCCGGTATTATCGATCCTAAAACTGGAATCCTCACTTCGTCGAATCCTTCCATATATTTCTCGAAGAAACTTGTCCTCTTTCTGTTTATTGGCGATTTTCTCAAGAAGAGTAGGAGCAATGACAAGGTGAGCAAGAATAGCATGTTTCCTACTCAAGGCATCGGCAACTATATTGGCTTTTCTAGGTGTATACAGAATATCTAAGTCATAAGATGCCAGAAATTCCAACCAACGTTGTTGTCGGAGATTCAGATCTTTCTGGGTAAAGAGATATTTCAAAGATTTGTGGTCGGTGAATAATTCGAATTTTTCACCTATAACAAAAGAATTTATTAAGTATATGTTTGTTAAGTTAATTCGAACTTAAAATTTTCTTTTAGCAAGCTGAAGGAGATTCTTACCCAGAAGATAATGTCGCCAGATCTTTAAGGCGAAAATAACAGCTAAAAGCTCTAAATCATGTGTTGGGTAGTTTCTTTCATGTGAGCGTAATTGTCTACTCGCGTAGGCAATCACCTTCCCTTTCTGCATTAATACTGCACCTACCCCATCACCACAAGCATCGGTATAGACAGATAAATCCTGATTCCCGTTGATAATCGCGAGAACAGGAGCGGTGGTTAATCTCTTCTTTAACTCCTGAAAAGCTTCATCACATTTCGGGGTCCAGTTGAATTTTGCATTCTTCATTGTTAGCTTAGTCAATGGACTAGCTATCTTCGAAAAGTCCTGAACGAACTTCCGATAATAACCTGCTAAACCCAAAAAGCTTCGAACTACTTTTGGCGTAGTAGGTTGCTTCCAATCTAAAATAGAAGAAATCTTGCTAGGATCAACAGAAATTCCTTCTTCATTAACAATGTGGCCAAGAAATTTAACTTCTTTGACCAAAAAATGGCATTTAGAAAATTTAGCGAATAAGACGTTCCTTCTTAATATCTCCAAAACAATTCTGAGATGTTTAGAATGCTACTCCTCCGTTTTGGAATAAATTAGGATATCATCAATAAATACAAGCACAAATTCATTCAATACTTCCCGGAATACATGAGTCATAAGATCTACGAAGTATGCTGGAGCATTTGTTATCCCGAAAGGCATGACTAACCATTCATAGAACATATTAGGACCCCTGAAAGCAGTCAAATGAACACAATTTTCGGCGATTCGTAACTAATGGAATCCCTGAGCTAGATCCATCTTCGAAAAGAAACGAGCGCCGTGCAATTGATCAAATAGATCGTCAATTCTAGGTAGAGGAAATTTATTCTTGAGAGTCTGCTTATTGAGATCGTGGTAGTCAACACACAATCTCAAAGATCCGTCCGATTTAGCAACAAACACAACGGCTGAACCCCATTCAGAAACACTAGGACGAATTAATCCTTTGCTTAGCAGATCATTAGTTTGCTTGACTAATTCCCCCTTTTCTCTGGGCGCCATCCTGCGACTTGCGTGAACTACAGGACGAGCATTTGGAACTAAGTCAATTCTGAATTCAATTTCTCGGTGTGGAGGTAAGGATTTTACTTCTTCGAACACGTTTGGAAAATCTCTAACAATAGGTAGAGACTCCAAACTGGGTTCAGAATATCCCAAATTATACATCAACCCTTCTCTTTTAGGACTAGGGTTCTCATAAGAAATTTCAATAAAATCTCCATATTCGGTTTTAATCGAAATCAATCGATTGCTACAATCCAATTTGGCTTCGTATTTCGTTAGCCAATCCATTCCGAGTAAGATTTCGAATTCATTAAAATCAAGGACAAAGAGACCAATAGGGAATTGGTAATAATAATATGAGATGGGAACATCTCTACATCGAAGACAAAGATTTGCTGGGCCTCCTACTGGATTCTTTACGCATATAGGCTCCTCAACGAAATCAGGTTCAAGATTTAATTCGTTTACAGCTTGTTGAGAAATAAAACTATGTGTAGCACCAGTATCAAACAAAACTCGAACAATTCTATCATAAATAGTAAGGTTACCTTCCAGAACTCCCTTCCCCTTTCCTGCTTTAGAAGTTGTAGGTTGACCTTTGACTGCGTATACCTTTGCTACCTGTGCTTTCTTCATCATTGGGCAGTGTTTGACTTCATGTCCCTCTTCCTGACAAGCATAACATTTCTTGGACTTCGCTGGAACGAATTGATTCGCTTGTTTCTTAGGCTTCGTACAATTAGTTGAGTAGTGGCCTTTCTCTTGACAATTATAGCAAGTAACATTCTCTGCTGTGTTTCCCTAGTCGCTTTCCATTTTCTTCTTACCCTGCCATGGTTTCTTACCTCCAAACTTCCTCTTTTTCCAATTTGGATTGCTCGTATTTCATCCCTCCTTCGGGACCTCTTGCATATTCAAAGTAGCATATCTATACCCCATATCAGTAAGATCAGAAAAAGACTCTTTGACGTGGCTAGTCATCCATTCGTGGAACTTCTTATTCATCCCCCGAATATACTTTTCATTCATCTTCAAAGGTGTGTTAACCAATTCTGGACCGAAACGAGACAATTCATTGAATTTGTTTAGATACTCCTCAAATGACAAACTCCCTTCCTTCAGGTCCATGAATTCCTGATACATACGAGAAATCCCAATTGATGGCATATAGCGCTTCTCAAATACTTCTTTAAATTTCTCCCAAGAAAACTCGTCTTCTGGCTTATCCATGGTGACTGTCTCCCACCATGCTAAAGCTTCTTCTTGAAGTTGCCAAGGAGCTATTAGTCGCATTTGATCATCTTCCAACTTTAGCCCTCTAAAGATTCTTTCACAAGATCTGATCCATGCTTGGGCCTCAATAACAGACTCCTTGCCGGTGAACGACTTACCACCAAGCTTCGAGAAATTCTTATATAAGTCAGCCAGATTCAGCTGATGCTGAGTAGGTAAAGCTGCTTCTGCTATTAGGGGAATTTGATTAACTGTTATGGCATTTCCTTGACCCATAGTTCTTCCTCTTCGTCCGCTCATTCTTACTATCTGTAATTAGTAAGAAAACAGGATTTAGATCCACGGACAAAATATCTTAAGGAATATCAGCAGTAAAAAGAAATAGACAAGGAAAATTCAAGGTTTCGGGTTATACTCATCAAATACCTTACTTGTATTCGACTGTCAGATATTCAAACGTCAAACTTCAGTTCGCCGGAGCTTATAACAACATCAGATAAATATTAACAGCGGAAATAAACTGAACATCATACATCACATCAGAGATACAACATCATAATAATATCCAGTACTACATTTGAGTATCATAATACATATGTCTTCCATACAAGAGCACCACATATAGATACAATAACAGAAGATAATAACTCCATAACATAACAACAACAGAGTCTTCCAAAAAGTTCCAACATACATCTATTTGGATAAACTCTTCAGAACTCTAAGCACTTCAAAAGATATCCTAGACAAAAGCTTCCCAAAATCTGATAGCTCCTAACCCAAAAGACTCCAAAATCCAGCTAACACCAAAGCACGGAAAACCTACTACTAGGCTGCCCGTGTGGAAATAATGGGCACCTAGAGTTTAGAAAAGAAACAATAAACTCCGGGTCAGTCATGGGACTGGTATGAGTAAACAAAAGTAATTGCTTTAAATAAAACAGATTTTAAAAAGAAGTCGTCCATGCTTTTGGAAAATGAAACTACCATAAGACCTCCGGCCACACACACAATGCAAACGCAGAATTGGGGAAGATTTCTTCTTATGATAGTCAAATATGCTTAATACGAGAAAAATTCTTTGATATTATTTCTAGTGCATAGTGTAGAAAACATTTCGAAGATACAATATTAATCTTAGCCAACATAGGTACCATTATACTATGCCTACTATAGCTGCTATGTTAAATAGCAGGTTCTACAACTAAACCCGTACAAAGTTCGTATTGGAAATTGGATTTCCAACAAATGGTCAGGCTAAGGAACTTCCTTTTGCCACATGGGATCGCCTCTGGCTGGACGTCCCGAGAACTAACTAGCTCTCTGCCAACACAACGCCGGGTTACCCCTGTAACTAGGTAACTCACGAATATGCCATCCCCCGGTCCTTTGGGACCTTTATCCGAGGCGCCTCGATAAACACACAATCACACAATAAATGAGATCGGAGTATCCACATAGGTAAATATGAGGGCTCCATACCTGATACCACCCTTTTCCAGAAGGAAATGACATACCCTAAAGGGCGCGACCCTCATAACCTTGCCGCATATTCATGTTTCGACCATTTCCGAGGAGTGAGGTCTGACGAAGTCTCGTCCACAAAGCTACGCTTTTTCACAAAGCTAGCTTTGATCACAAATGATCAATAAATGATCAACACACAGCAACACTCAGCATGCCACATAACCAAATTGGGAGTATATCGCTGATAACCTTCAACTACATAACCTCTGAGCTCGTACGTCTCAGAGAAGGGTGTTAAGCTAAGAGAATTGATTCTCCGCCACCAACAGAAATGTATTTGAAAGAAATCAGCTTTATATCTCAAAATGTAATGTCAGACATGTAACCATACAAGTCTGTTCCGGGTTCGAACAGAACCGAAGGCACTTCCGAAGAAGTCCTTGCAATCCGGGTATTTACAATCCCGATCGGACTTCCCATCACTTAGGGAATCTCTATACCAGAGCAACTCAGTGCAGAGACAATCGATAGGTCATCCTATCGTTTTCATAAAAACCCAGTCTTCAACAACGGTCTTCAATGCTAACCATTACGACGTATCACTATTCAGTGATCGATAAATTTTGAAAACATGTGGGTATGACAATCACAAAGATTCATATTCAGGGTTCGATGTGGGTTTCGGATAACAAACTGAAATCCGACTCCCTGTCGCATCGAAGTAAAAATGCTGTTCTACGGGCAAAGGGTTTTCACATCAATACAGAACAAAGCTTAAACAAAGTGTAGTACATAGCAATCTACATTACATAGTATCGCAATCAAAACAGAAATATCAATACAGTGCACAACAATAGTTAATTATTTTCCAATGGGGTTTAGATAAATTTACCACATAATTTTTTGTAGTGATGTTTAAAATCAATGATCAAAATTTGGATAAATAAATTAAATCTTAATTAACTCGATTTATTGTTTCAAAATTATTTATTTTAATTAACTGCCAATTAAAATTTATTAACTTAATTTATCTAATCAACAAATTCTTAATTACAAATTTATTTAAATACTTAATTGTTTATTAATCAATTTTAATTACAAATTTTAAATCATTCTTAATTTCTTTTCAAAACTATTAATTAATAAAAATTATTTACCTTAATTATCATTTGAAAATCTTCTTTATACTTTGAAAACCAATTTATTACAATTATAGAAAGTTTTAATGTTATTTAACTTAACTTAAATTAAATTACTTAATTTAGATATTAATTAAGGTTTTATAAAGCATTGATATATATATATATATATATATATATATATATATACTTACTTAGTCGATAACTTAAACAAATTCTCAACTTAAAAATAGTCAACATTGTTCAATTTAACATTATAAACTTTAATTATTTGGCTTAACCCATTTTTAAGGCAACCCGAGTAACTCAGATGTTTACTCGAGTTCCTTCTCGAGTTTATTTCCATTATTTCCCGAGCCATCCTCCTTTCTTCCCCGTGCACTCTTCTTCTCTGTTTCTTTTTATTTCTTATAACTTATGTTTTCAAACTAGAAACAGCAGGGAGGCTAATCGCGTGCTCGAGCTATACACCGAAGCCAAACGTCACTTTCCTCGAGTCTCATCTCGTGTTGACCATCGACAACACCCAGACACTAAAGTGATGACGTGCACGTGCACATCAACGTGTCGCCATTCTGGCGAACGTCGTGACCCTCGATAAGTCGAAAAAATCATAGACACTCGAATTCAAACATCAATTCGAAGCCATCGTCTCGAAATCAGAATGTAGCAATTCACTCGAAACTGAAACTCACACTCGCTGACACAAAACGCCTCGTTCTCCACGCCCCGACCATCAGAGGCGACGCAACTCCGGCCTCACCTCGTCGATACCCCACTCCAACGTCCCCTAGGAGCTCGTGCAACTCGATCACGCAACGAAGACGAACATGCCTCGTTTACTGACAGGTCCAGAAATTCAAAACTAACCCTAAATCGATCTCGTATCCTAATTTCACGCAATAGAATAATTTTCTGATAATTTTCACGAAATCATAGATGTTTATACTTGCTTCATCCCAAATTTCAACATTTATTATTGGGTCATTCATTAGTAGTTGGTAAAAATGCAATTTTTGTTCAACTACAAACTGCTCTCAAAATCCTGAATTAAAAATCTTCGTTTTTGATTTAAAAATCATAAATTTCAGTAAGGATTCAAGATATAAACTTGAATCAGCTTCTTGTAACAATCAAATTTATCAATTTATTACTTGACTTCTTGTAAAACAGTATTACAGTGATATATTTTACAACCCTGTTTTAATCAGCTTTTAAAAATCTTGATTGAGATTCAAACTTCTTGTTTGATTGAAAACTTAAAGCTTTACAATGATCAGTTGAAAACAATTTGAGTTTGAATGATAATTCACTCTGTAATCCATAACAGAGAAGAACAAATGTACAGAGTAACCTGGGAATACACATATCAAATCATTTTCAAAGATAAATATATACAATGTCATAAAATAAATGAACCATCTTTACAGTTAAACTTAAAACTTTTAAGTGGGTGTTTACTAACCTGATAATATTTGAAAACAGAGAACACTTTTCTTTTGTTTTGAAAACCTGCAGATTGAATCTTCCTCTTTGAAACTTCTTGCTTTGTTTTGTAAATTGATCTCGAGTTTGAAAATATAGTGAAGTTTATATGTTTCTTTTTTTTTCTTTTCAGGCTTGAGGAGTTTGGTTTGAACGAATTGAAATGAAAAATGTTGATGTATAAAAGATGTTTAGAGAATAATGTATTGTACAGGGTGATTATTTGGTTTTGTATAATATATCAGAGATGTTATTTTTCTTGTTTGACTTAGCAGATTTTCCTTTTACTTTGGTGGCTAATAATCTTTCTTTTGCGTGCTAGAACTGATGGCATTAAATACCCATGCTTCCATCTTTGTTTACATGTAGTCCTATTCTTTTATGCAAGTACACAGCTTTTTTGATCAAAAGATATTTTCTTACATGCATTTTCTTATTACCTTTCTTGTTTTCATATACTCACGGCAAACACATTTATTTGATTCTTGAATGTAATCTTATTACAACAAAGTTTGTTTATCTTATTTTCATTTGAAGTCTTTACTATCAACATTAAATTTGTACATATTTTATTTTATTGATTAATAAAAATTCTTGTTTTGTTATATTCATTCATCACTTATTTAAAACTTAAACTATCAATTATTTATTTATACCTATATATATTTCTTTTATTTAATATTAAAAATAGTTTTATTTAACAAAAATTCAAATTTAATATATGTATAAGATGTTAAATCCAAGCGATTTAAATTCAAAAGGATTTAGAGTTCTATTCTTTTAAATCAACACATTATTTTATTTATTTAACTTTTCAAATTAAATTACCAAAAGTTCAAATAAGTTACTAATTTTAAACTAATAAAATCTAGGATGTTCCAAATGAAGAGGATAGGGGTGGAGTAAGGATATAAGGTGAGTTGGGTTAGTGGGCTGAACCCAAACCCAAGCCCAAATCCCTAAGTGAAAAATATCAAAATTCACTCAACTCCAAACATATCGATGTTTATACTTAAAAAAGTCGCCAACGCCATTTTGGACTCAATGGAAGTGGTCTCGAGTCCCAATTCAACTGTTAGCAAAAAGTGACATTTCGGACTTCAATCCGATTAACGATTCTATATTTAAATATTCAATCGTAAAATATGCGGGTTGTTACAGACTCCCCTCCTTAAAGAAATTGCGTCCTCGCAATACTTAAGAAGAAAATATAGAGTAACAACCATAAAAGCATATCAACACAAAAGAAAATTTGAAATAAGAAGTTCACCATAAAGACCACGAAAGAGTAAGTCCGGATGTGTTTGCTCGATGAATTCTCAAGATTCCCAAGAGAAATCCTTAGGATTTGAGGACCATTGAACTTTCACAAGAAGAATATCTTTATTTCGAAGGCGTTTAACCTCCGAAGTAATGATACTAATAGAATGTTGCTCATAATTTAAATTTGGTGAAACTTCAATTTCTTCAACAACACCGGGCTCAAGAATAAAATCGGAATTCCTAAGGTATTTCCGTAGTTGAGAGACGTTGAAAGCGTCAAGAATAGCAAAAGAATTGAGTCGGTAATAAAAAGGCGATAAGCCACGAAACAAATACGTTCGGTGATGGGAAAGGGACCAACATATTGAGGTGCTAACTTCCCCGATCGACTAAAACGCACAACACCCCTCATAGGTGAAACAAATTGAACGCACATAAAATCTGGACCTAAAACCAGCTTCTCACCGGCTTCAAGCCAACACGAAGAAAATCGGCATGGCCTTCCGTAGAGTGCCTCGAAAGGTACCATACCAATACAAGATTGGAAGCTATTATTGGAAGAAAACTCAACAAGAGTATGATCTTCCCAACTTCCACAAAAAAAATCAAGAACACATGCACGCAAAAGATCTTCAAGAGTTTGATTCACATGCTCGGTTTGTCCATCGGACAAAGGATGCTAAGCGGTGAAAAAATTTAAGCTTTGTTCCCAAAGCTTTTGAAGACCTTACCAAAATCCACTAGTAAAATAATGGATCATGATTGCTAACAATAGAAGTAGGAACTCCATGCAATTTAGTTTGACATAGAGTTTAGCACAAAGAGATACGGGCCAAAAGAGAAGGACGAGCCTCAAGGCTACACAAAACAAGAGATGAACATGAATTGGATTCACGATCTCGAATCTCACAAGTGAATAAAGTCTCGAGATCATTCCATTCAGATATCATCAAAGAAACAACTGCTTGTTGCTTACAACTAAGGGCATCGGCAACTCGATTACCCTTTTCCGGGGTACAAAGAAGATCCAGATCATAAGATGCAAGGAACTCGAGCCAAGATTGTTGGCGCAATTTATGTTCCTTTTGAGAAAATAAATAATTCAAAAACTTATGATCGGGGTAGAGAACAAATCCTCTCCCAAAAGATAATGAGCCAAATACTAAGAGCGAAAACAATAGCCGCGAGCACCAAATCATGAATGGCATATCTAGTCTCGACAAGCTTTAATTGTCAAGAAGCAAATGCGATAACACATTCCCTTTGCAAGAGAATGACACTAAAACCAGTACGACTAGTATCGGTACTAATAATAAAGTCTTGGTTCCCTTTGGGAATCGCAAGAATTAAAGCATCGGAAAGGAGTTCTTTTAATCGATCCTCTTTCCCGAAAAGCTAAGACATTCAAAATTATAATTAACTTTATGTAATAATCTTTTTAGAAAAATTAACTTATTACAAGAATTTACTGTGTTTGACTGTCTCATCATAGCGTTTAGGAGATTCCTATCTATAACGTTGATCAAGCGCATCGACCAGAATTCTTAAAGCACTCAATGGGCAAAACAACACAAAATCATCTTCTATATGAAAAACATGCCTCTTATAAAATTTACAAATATTCTTTGCTCGTTTTAAGAACAAAATCCAATCATACTTATAATTATCTAATTAAAAAGATTTGCAAATTTTAATTTGTTATTTTCATCCATAATCAATAAATATAAGGATAATCTAATCGAGATATTCGTAGAATACTCGATTCACAAAATGGATGAAATAAGGTAGAAGGTTCGTCAAATCGAATGACATAACGAATCACTCACAAGAATCATAACGAGTGCGGAATGCGGTAAGTGGAATGCTACACTCCGCAACTCGTAGCTGATGAAAACCGGTGGCAAGGTCGAGCTGAAAAGACCTTAGCACCATTCAATAGATTGCTTAGGTGAAAATCCTAAGACAAGCTCAAATATACCAGAAAATTCACAAACTACTTGAATGAGAGAAATAACACTTTCCTCATCAAGTGGGTTTAAAGAATAAAATGTTGCCACCAAATTTGGAAATCAAAATCTTTAAGAACCAAAGAAATCTACTTAACAGATTGAAGATGTCGAAGATGAATAGTCCTCATTGGACATAGGATATGGGCTTCATAATGATTAAGCCAATCCTTTCCCAAAAATCAGTTTCGAAGCCTAAATAACGCATAACATGCAAATCGGCTCGAAAAGAATAATTACATAAAATAACCTCGACATTTTTACAAGGCAAACTGAGTGTTGCAGGTCCACCAACCGGATTCGCAATTCTCGGTGAAGTCATCAAACCCAAAATATCTAAAGAAAAAGTATCACAAATTCTTTTGACATAAAAGAAGGAGATGCACTCGTATCAAAAGAAACCAAATAGGAAGATCACGAAATAAAATAATGTCGTCAAGGATAGAAGGAGAAATACCTTGACCACGAGAGGTGTTACAAGGAGCTTGCATAACATTTAGCTTTCCCTCTCTCTTGCTTGGAAGTTTGAGACATGTAGATAAAAGATGACCCGAACTTTTGCAATAACGACAAAAGGGAGGTTTCAGACACCTTTAGCATAATGGTCCGTGGAACCACAACTGTAGCATTGACCACGACTAGAGGTAGGAGTCTTTGCTACCGGAGTTTCTTTTTTCCCTTTCTTGTTGGGATTGGGGCCTTTGAACTTAATAGGCCTCTTCATGTTATTGTTGAAGTTCTTTTTGGCACCCACAACTTCAACATTACTTTCATTATCGGCCTCTTCAAGTCGAAGAGCGATATTAATAAGCTGATCAAAAGAAACTTCTAGTTTCAGAAGCAAAGGCTTTTTAAGGTTCTTATTCAACCCATAGACGAACCTCTAATTTTTCTTCAATGGGGTATTAATATACTCAACCCCATATTTAGAGAGAGATTCAAAAGATGCGACGTAATTCGTCACAGAAGATTCACCTTGAACAAGGTCAATAAAGCGTCGAGCTAAAGTTACCTTTTCAGCCTCCGGCACAAACTTCAATTCGAATCTTTCCCGGAATTGCTCCCAAGTAAGATCCGCTTCGATGATTTCAGAAATCAAAAGCTCATACCAATCTAATGCTCTTTCTTGGAGCATGCTAGAGGCCACTTGGACTCGAAGTGAATCAATAAGATCCATGCGGGAAAAGATGCGATCGCATGTTCTAAGCCAAGCTTGGATTTCTATGACGTTTTCGGAACCCTTGAATGGCCTTCCACCAAAAGCCGTATAATCTCTGCACAAGCGTGCAAACCCGGATTTAAGGGGAGTAGGCACGTGAACGGGTCCGTCAGCTTAGGCATTGTTCACAAGATCTCAAAGTAGTTGAGCTGACATAAATACTCCATCCTGAGGAGTAGCACTAGATTGACCGGCGCTGGGACGGCCTGGTCTAACCATTTCTCTTCTTTAAGAAAGAAAGAAGAAGAAAAAGGTTATTCACAAAGTGAAATATCAAACAAACTTGATTGATAAAAACAAGGCATCATAAAAGAAATAGGATAGAACGGTACGAAGACTCGAATTAAATCCTATGGCATGATTCCTAAGAAAGACTTAGGACAATGATCCTTGCCAGATTATTCTACACTGTTCCGAAGTTTGGCTCTGATACCATGCTGTAACGCCCCTCTATGGTCACGCTAGCCAAGGACACTACGGGGTAATGTCATCGACTAGCACGAAGATTAAGGCTGTTGAGGAGCGACCATCTGTGAAATTGCTTTGTGCGAGTACCGATATGTCAGATAATATGACTTACATTTCATTTCAAGAGGAAATCCGACATATCATATACAAACTCAAAGCTACTGCACAGCGGCTAAGTGGCCTTCGGAAATAAATATAGAAATAAACATAACACAAATCAGTCACAGACATTCATATCACAAAGGCGTAAACATATATGAATATAACATAAAGAAGTGTACATCAAAGTAGTGGTCAAAGACGATCCACTACAACACAAAAGAATAGATACATGTGCTAGACAAAAGAATAATTATACATCAAGGAGTCTATATCTCAAATGTATAATAACAAAAACTACTAATCTAAAGTAGTTAGATAAAAATCAGATGGTAATCCCTGATAGGAAGTCAAGCGGAAGCACCTGTAACATCTCGGTCTGGCCCGAGTATTATTTAAGAAGAAAATAATAAACGGATCAGTCTAGCTATAATTATCATATATAAAATGAGATATAAGAAGAGATATAACAAAAACGTATGATAACAATGATGCCATATAGTGACAAGTATACTTTAATCAACAATTAAAATCATACAATATCTCAAGAATCTCATAGCACCAAAAAGGATGTCATATTCTTTATTTTATTCACCAAACCACAAATGTATTGACAAACACATCATTGCCAATCACGGAAAGAGGTGAAACACAAATTCTAAAAATCATCAACTAGAAATCCAGAAATCACAAAGGGGGAGGCCTATCACAAACGGGAGCATGAAAACTCACCAACACGTGTATCACAAATGGGTCACTATCCCATGGTCGCTAACCATAGAGCCGGTGCAACAGCGTAGTACAATAACAGTACGCCCGATGAACCTGATACTCAAGTGATTCGGAACAACGACGTAGTACAATAACAGTATGCCCGATGAACCTGATAAACTGAGTCAACGACGTAGTACAATAACGGTACGCTCGATGAACCAAAAAGTCGGGACATCGATGTAGTACAATAACGGTACATCCGATGAACCCAAAAGTCGAGACATCGATGTAGTACAATAACGGTACATCCGATGAACCAAAAACCATAAAAGAACATGGGTCGCTAGCCCATAAAAATGAGACGAAACTCAACAGAACGGGGTATAGTCCCCCACGTGGACGAAGAGACATCGCACAATGCTAGTCTAAATCACAAAATGATCATCATCGATCATCAAGAAGTGTCGATTACACTAAGCTAGTAAATAGATGAGTTTAGCTTCATGTCCCATAACCACTAGCTTAACTGAAATATTTACGAACAAATTGTAGATTTCCACTCGAAAATTGTCAGAAGAGTTTCAATCGAACAAGTCAAAGAATTAACCGACGAAGTAAATGCAAGCGTTTCATACCACTTGTTTTGCCAAGCCGTTTAATTAGATTTTCTCATACGAATGAGGTAAAGGTTTGTGTATACTAATAGATTAGAAAACGATTTTATAGACGAGCTTTGTATTAAAAATAGAGTTGAAATCATCTTTGTAAACGAGTTTGAATATTTACTACTAGTATAGAAACTTTTGTATTTTGAAGTGACAAATCATAGAAGTGATTGTAGAAACAATCAATCATCAAAAATTCACATACGAAGACGTGAATCAAATCCAAAGAAATCGATACTTAATCCATCAAAATGGATATTCTCAAAAATCCCGAAAAGAAGTCATCAAAGTCGGTAATAAATGATAACAACAAATCGGATAATCACGAATCGATAAAAATTGGAATCTCAAGCAAAATAGGTAAATGGGGCAGAAGCAAGCAGGTCAGTCGACTGAACCAGGTGTTCAGTCGACTGACACAGGGATACGAATTCTGTATCCCCAGGGTCAGTCGACTGACCCAGATGGTCAGTCGACTGATACGGACCCAGGCAATTTCCTGGGTCCTGGTTCAGTCGACTGACACACTGGTTCAGTCGACTGAACCTGCTTCTAAGGCATTTCCTTCCTTCTGGTTCAGTCGACTGAACCTGCTTCTGAAGCACATTCAGCCTAGCCCCCTTTTGGGGCAAAAGTTCCACAAAACGCGATCGGACGAGCCACGAGCGCTAGGGGTTTACGCCTATCGGAAACCCAGCCCTGTAGGCTCTTCGATGCTTCACCGAAAACATGTTCAAACATCCGTAAAAGGATTTTCACAAAATTGGACTAAAAACCAAAAATTGGAATATTCACCAAATCAATCCAAATCAAAATCAAATGAACATGTAAAGATGTTAGGAATTCATACCTAACAATCAAAGATAGTTATAGACATAGATGTGAGATAAAAATCTCACCTTTAAACCCAAAAACGATGAAGGAGAAGCTTGAAAGCAAAGGAAGATCAACAACTCTTCAACTTCAACTCAAGAAGCTTGAATCTAAGCTCAAAAGAAGAACATTCCCTAAGTTAGGTTTAGGACATTTCTGAAATTGAAGAGATCGAGAATGAGTTGGAGAAGATGAAGAGGATGCTTACCTAAGCTTCTCTTTGAATTTGTAGCAAGAAATGGAGCTTGTAAAGGAAACTAGGGTTTTGAATTTCTATTTCCAATCTTTTTCCCCCATTAATCTCAAAAGCTTGAAACTGTTAGGAAATATTAGAATGAATGAAGAGGAGAGGGGGTGAGTAAGGATATAAGGTGAGTTGGGTTAGTGGGCTGAACCCAAACCCAAGCCCAAAGCCCTAAGTGAAAAATAGCAAAATTCTCTCAACTCCAAACATATCGATGTTTATACTTAAAAAAGTCACAAACGCCATTTTGGACTCAATGGAAGTGGTCTCGAGTCCCAATTCGACTGTTTGCAAAAAGTGACGTTTCGGACTTCTATCCGATTAACGATTCTATATTTAAATAAAATATTTAAATATTCAATCGTAAAATATGCGGGTTGTTACAAAAATGGGCAACTTGGGTTTATAAATAATGGTGATGAACGTTCAAAACTTAATTAATTTAAGTTAAATAAAATTTAGTGAAAATTAGCTACACATCCTTAAAACGGAACTTAAATTCAAAGCGGGTCCCTGTCATAAAATATATATTTTCTACATCCCTGTTTCTGTTTTCCGCCATTTTTTCCCAAATTACCCTTACGTTTCGCTGTGGAGCTGAATCTTCTTCTTATTTTTCGATTTAATGGTAAACTGCAATAATATTAAAGATGAATCAATTTTTTTTTATGAAATATGATATTCTTAATATTTGCAGTTATGAATAATCGCAACAAATTTCTGCAAATATATACGCAATAGTTGCAGAAATTTCTGCAACTATACACAATAGTTGCAGACATTTCTGCAACTATAAGCAATAATTATAGAAATGTCTGCAACTATAAGCAATAGTTGCAGTAATTTCTGCAACTATACGTAATAGTTGCAGACATTTCTACAACTGTTAGAAATAGTTGCATTTCTGCAACTATATGCAATAGTTGCAGATATTTCTGCAACTATACGCAATAGTTGCAGACATTTCTGCAACTATACGCAATAGTTGCAGACATTTCTGCAACTATACGCAATAGTTGCAGACATTTCTGCAACTATACGCAATAGTTGCATTTCTGCAACTATATGCAATAGTTGCAGAAATGTTTGCAACTATGTGCAATAGTTGCAGATATTTCTGCAACTATTTGCAATAGTTGCAGAAATGTCTGCAACTATGTGCAATAGTTGCAGATATTTCTGCAACTATACCGTATAGTTGCATAAATTTCTGCAACTATACCCAATAGTTGCAGATATTTATGCAACTATACCATATAGCTGTAGAAATATCTGCAATTATTTGAAAATTTTGTAAATTTGAAAAAAAATCAAAAAGGTTTAAAAGTTGCTGAATTGTCTGCAAATATTTGAAATAATTGCACATTTACTACAAATATGAATTTTTGGTATCAACAATGGATCTCATTTCAAAGATCATAAAATTTATGATTTTTTGGTGAAAACGGTTTGTTGATCCGGTTTTTGTACATAAAGTTATACGCGTTTGAAATGTTAAAAACGTAAAGGGTATTTGTGTATTTTTGCCTGCGCGAATTTGAAAATAGGGGGCGGAAATGTAAGTTTTGTATGTGAAGGATGTTTTGTTTATTTTGAAACTTATTAGGGATGTGAGCCAAACTTACCCTAAAATTTAAGTAATCTCAAATATTCTAACGTGTATCTTGTCCATACGAGATCGGATTTGGTTGAGATAAATTGCATTGGACTCGTAGTGATAATATCTACGCAATTGAGTTGGATTCGTCAAATTTGGAGCTTGTAACAATTTCAGCTCAAAATCAAACACTGCTCTATTTTAGTCAGAACCGGAACGCTTCGGCGACAACTGGAATTTAGGTGAGTTAACTTATCTCTATGGCCCACTTATATTTTATATAAGTGTGGATATTTTTATTGATGTTTGTTTATTGCTTGTTTGGATGATTTACTGCTTTGTTAGTTGGTTTGGATTTATTCCCGTCCTTGGAGCGAATGACCTTTTATATTTATCTGCTTAGTAGCAGATGACCCATATTATATGATTATATATTGTATGTGATGCAGGAGGACGTGTTGAAGGGATCCAACAGGATTCCTCACCACTGTTGATTTTACTATTTATATATATTGTGATGTATGATTTGTTGGACGCCATATTTAATAACATAGACATGACTTTGGTTATTTAGTGCTATAGTAGAACTTGGCCTTATTTTTAGTATTTCGAAATACTATAAAGTGAATATTTTGATTTAAAGGGATTTTAAAGCAGTTTTGAAATAACATATGTTTTTGATAATTATTCTTGAATTATTAAAAGAAGGAGTTTATTCTAAATATAATAAAATGTGTGATTTTTGGTATTATAAATTGATAGTTTGTGAAATATGTTAAATACAGATTTTTGAACTGTATTATAAAGGTTTTAAAAACTTAATAAATAATTCCATCTTTTATTATAAAGGAAATACAGTTTTAAAGAAGATAGAAATAATTCGAAACAAATATTCCTAAAATGGTTTATATAAAAGATTTATAAAAGTAATATTTTATAAATAAAGTAATAGATTTATAAACGGAGTTTTATAAATATTAAAAATGGATTTGTAATTGATATTTGGTAAATAGATTTATAAATGGGATTTTATAAATAAATGAGATTTATAAAGGAATGGATTTATAAATAAAGAGAAGTTTTATAAAATAGAAAGGAGATTTATAAAAATAGTTTTATAAATATGGAAATCATTTATGTTGAGATTTGAATATGGATTATTATATAGGAAATACATTCATGTTTTAAAAGTTAAATAATCTTTTAAAGGAATGTTTTGAAAGTGATATTTTCAGATGGAGTTAAATGGTTTTAAAAAGTGATTTAAAATGTACTAAGTGACGAAGGCATAGATTTCAACATTTATTGTTTTTATGGATGTTTTTGAGAAAGCGAGGAAGGCATAAACTATAACATTGTTGTTATAGTAAGTGATTTCCGAAAGGAAGTGTTTTATATAGTATACGAGATCTATATAAATATAAATAGTTGAATCCCTATAATATTGTTTTGGGTTGTTATAATGATGTTTTACGCAACATTCGTTTTGATCCAATAAAGCGTGTTTTGGAAAATATAAAGCTTTCCTCAAAAGATTTGTAAATATACTTATTATGGATTTAAGGATATAGAGATATTTTCTAAGTGTTGAAAAGGAAATGGTTTGTGAATATACTTATACCATTGAGATAAGTATATGGAAATGTTTTCCAAATATCGAAGATTAAAATGGTTTTGAGAATATATCTTTTCAATGATATTTTGAGATAAATATTTGGAAAGTGATTTAATTAATAAAAGATTAGTTAAACAAGCCTAGTGACTACTTGTGTGCTAGATTATATTTTTGGCCATTTATTGTTCCTTGATTTGATGTGGGAACTAATTAGTCGTGCACTTAGTACAAGGCCAACTAAGTGGGCTTGATTATCGTTTAGTGTTAAGAATGATGATTCGAGTAGAGCGGAGTGACTATGGTACTCCAATCTACCAAGCTTTCTTTTTGGTTGAAGGATAGAAAGTTGAGAGTTGGAAATGGATAAGTCACGAGACTAGGTGGAGGACCTCTTATCAATTGTTGGTCTGGAGAGACCGGGATTGGATTTATCCAAAAACCACTTCGGACCAATGTATGCGTTCGAAAGTGCACATTTGTTGAAGATGATCATTTTTTAAGATGGAGAACTTCATGATGTAGGGCTGCTTGCCATTAGCCCCTCGATTCCATATTATATATATTGTGGTAGTAGTGCTTTAATCTGAAATTCTTCATGAAAGGACCGCTCGCTACGAATCCAAGGGTTAATTCCCAATAGGATGTAGTAGGAGAGTGCCTTCGGTTTGTCCTGTTCCCGGACAACTTGTATGGACGAATGTCTTGACATTGCATTTCTAAGAACCCTGCACATTGGTTTCTACAAACGTACATCTATTTGGTGGTGTAGGAGGTAACCACTCTTGCACTTAGCACCCTTCTCTGAGGTGTATGAACACGGGGGTTGTACTTTTGTTAAAATCAACTAGTGTGTTGTCTAAAATGGCAATGTGGCATTCAAAGTGGAATTTGTTGCTTTGTGAAAGGTAATACGTTACCTTAGGCCTCACACATCGGGAATGACAAAAGCAGGGTAGATCCAGCAGGGCAATGTGGGTTGCTCCCATTAGGATATGGTCATCACCATTCTAGATTACCCTATATATATATATGTATTTATATAAATATATATGGTATGTTGTGTATGCTTGTGGCCACGGATAAGTCGGGAATGACCAGGGTGATGTCATATTCAGTACTATTTATGGTAAAGGTAGGCCGGTCTTGTGTTGGTAGAGGACCATCTGTTGGTGCCTTCATGCATTTTTCTATAGATGTACTGTCGGAAGGTAGTCCCTTACCTTGTCATTGTACGGAATCCATTCTACAATACGAGACTTTACAGTTTTAGTTGTAAATCTATTATGCTGGAATTTAATAGATGTAACAATTTCGGCTATGATTAATATGTATTTGTATCCTAGACACTATTATAACATCAGAAAATTTGATATGAAATGTTTTGGTTATCGTAAGGTGAAAACCTGTCCGTATTTATGTGCAATGTGGTCTTACAAGATACCATTGTTTTGAAAGGTTTTTATAAATTTAAAATCCAATTGAGACGTGTTTTCTCACGCTGGTTTAACAGACTGGTCCGAGCGTTACTCCTTCCTAATATGCAGGTCATACCGAGTATATCTACAGATTCAGTTTGGATGCTTTGGAGCTTCCGAAGATGAGCTAGAGGTCTTCAAGTCGATTCACAAATATGTTTATTTTCCGCTGCATTGGTAATTTAAATTATCAGCATTTGTGAGGACAGATCCTTATAACTGTCCATACTAATGATTAGTTATTTGTGTACTTTGATTTTATGTATGTATATTACAGTTTCTCTTTTGTAAAGATCATTGATATTATATTATATGTTGTTCCGTTGTGTTTGAGATTCTGTGTTGTTTGGTTTCCTTCTTCTCTACTCTCTTCTCTTCTTTCTTCTTTCTTTCCCTTAAATATTCGTCCTTTCGCTCAATTTAATGTGGACATGTGTGATTTATAGTCAGCTTGAAATGTGTAGAATTGCGAGTCGTTATAGTTGGAATCGGGCCAGTCAAAAGTGGGTTAAATAGGTAGATTTCAAAAACTTCATGTTTGGATCTGTTGGGCCAATGAAGTCTAAAGAGATTTTAGATCCAACTAAAAAGTATTTTAAATAAAATCCTTTATTCTATTTAATTAGTTTGAAAGAGTTCAAATTGTCTGTAGAAGGATGGAAAAATGAACTAAAAGAAATTTTATTTCTTAAGGAAAACATTGAAACTTTTCCAATGCCTTGCTTAAAGTCTTCCCATTTTTATTGCTCATTACTTCTCAACCAAATCTAATCAAATCCCCTTTTTATACATGTATGACCAACCAAAGAAAGTGCATAGGTAAGCATTCAAACATTCCAAATCCACTCAGTAATTTATTGATTTAAATGAAATTTAAATATTTATCGATATCGTACATCGATATATATATGTATATAACTTTTATAAACATACTTTACTAAGTACTAATGGCATTCAAACAAACCAAATAAAATCTAATAACTTATATTTCATAAATATTAATTAATTTAATTAACTTACAACGATTATAAATTAATTAAACCGTGTGGTTTTTCGTAGCATTCATCATTACAGTTATTGAACTTAAAGGTCTAAATTCAATCAGTGATTAATATTGAATAATTAGAACATTAACTTTCATATGTCATCTTATCCAGTGGTGTGACATTTTAGCTGAATTTATCACTTACGCATCTTTTTGGTAAAATCCAATTTTACTTATTCTAAGTGACATCTGGTAGTAACGATTATTTACACTAATTCTCTTTGTCAAAAATATATCATATTAGATCTTATGAAATTTGGTTTTGGTCAAAACTCCAACATCATCCACATTCAACTTTATAATTCCAAACATAAAATACTTTATTCAATCATAACAATTATTATTGACCATACTACTCTAACCAGAGATATTGATTTTGAGTTGACTAAAGTTGGTCGTGGTACTAACTCCATATAGCCAAGGAGAAGAATTCTCTATTGAATAGTGTTTTACTTCCAATTCTTTAACTCGGACCGAACTGTTGTCGTTCGATGGGCGTCATGCCCTGATTTAACTATAATCAAAGTGGAGTGTCCATATTGAAATTCCATAGTACTCTCAAGTCAAGGGAACTATGTGACATCGTCACATTGAGATTGTCTGTTTGACCTTAGTTATATCAACCGACAGAGAACTCTAGATTAAGTTATTTTATAGTTATCCAATAACTATCACTACGTAACCCTTTATTGCCCCTACAACCATGAGGAATACACTGCCCAATATTTGGAGAGCATTACATACTCTAGTTTTAATCGTTGAATCAATGTCCTTTATCGAAACATTTTGGCTAGGAATATTTAAAAAAAATGTTATTTTCAATGTGATAAAATTCTCGTGATTACAACATTTTATAATTACTATCTATAACATATCATTTAAGGATTTCCATCTATATATTTTGAATTAACTGCTTGATTATTTACATCACTACTTAACAAGTATATAATAGAAAGAAAAACATCTTTTATTTTGAATAAGATTGGGCACAGAGTTAGATATATGTAACAAATTACATAATTGCCCCTAGGACAAACCTCTAACTCTATCAGTTGTTGTAGTTCTATCTCGTATATTATAGTTTGTATTATGCACATGTATCTATATTGTTACTATACTTTATTCCTTCCACTATCAAAAACCATGCTTATATTTGTGTAGGTAGTGCCATTATTACCATATTATTCTTCCATCCTTCTTTTCATGGAATTACTAGGATGGGTGCTTATTTATGCAACGATCTCGTGTGTTATGAGAAAGTGGGTCAATACATCTGGTATTAGAGCTTAGGTTACCCGATCGAGCTGGTTTGTGGACTAAGTTAAAGTTTGTCTTAGGAGTAGCAATGAATGTATAAGGCCACAGATGGAAATGTATTGGGTTGAATAACACAGATACTCGGAGAAGCAAAGTATATATGGGATCCAAAGTCACTTAGGAAAGGTAGCATATGCTAGAGATATTGTTTAGTTAAGTTGTTGTTGGGTTGGTTTCTGCATTTACCCAATAATGATTAGTGATTTGGCTTGAGGATGGTTGGATCATATTGAAGGGAGGTGAGTCACTATCCATAGCACTCCAATGGTTTAACTACAATTGTGTAGGTAAACGAAGACCACATAAGTAGAAGGATGAAACAATACAATGAGAGAACGTACTTTTATTTTGTTATAATGATAAATATGTCCACCCCTATATCATGGGTTTACTCTTCGTAGTTGTCAGTAGTCTTTCATGATGTAAGACTATACGAAGTGGACGGAATATAAATCCAATTGCGGAAACGATGAACTTTGAAGCTGGGGTACAACAGAGAGGACTTGGCGATTGTAGGAGGATTAGTGGATGTCGTGCACTATTTGACCCATCCAGGAGGTAACGATTCAAGGCTTTCCAACGGTAGGAGTCATGGTTTTTCGTCATTTGGAAAGCTTAAATATGTGATATAGTTTCAGTTTGACACAAATTTGTCACCCGCTTTATGTAAATTTATCGAAAACTATTTAGTTTGTCCAGTACTAATAATTAATTTAATAATATTATTTATAAAATTTGTTACTAAGTTGGAATTGTTAGTTTAAATGCGAAAGATAAATTCGATACGCAAATTAAATTTAAATTTTCATATTTATTTTATTCACACAAATCGAATGAATGTTTTTGGATTATTTTCATTTGTTACTTTACAAAGTAATAATACTATTAACAAAATTCATGTTAGACTTTCAATATTATTTTTGTATTTAAAATAATATACAATAAGTTCGATTTGATGGTAATTTTTTCATATTTAAGGTTATTAGTTTTCCAACCATTTGACAGTAGATTACTGTAATTTATTAATAAATTAAATAAAAGGACATTCTTCAATTTTAAGAAACTAGGCATAAAGATTCTTTATTGTTCAAGTATGTTGGAATTATCAGTTTCAAAGAATGGGCATTAGTGACATGTTAGAATTACCATCCCTCCTTCTATCAATAAAATGGGACATTGAAGGTGTAGTGTAAGAAATCTCTATGTCTTGCGAATGCCTAGAATTTCTCCTTTTGTTTTAATAAAATTAGCAAGCGTACGACGTAGGGGTTGCCAATGCTTCTCCAATGCCTTTTTTTCTTTATTAAACGAGACATCGACATGGTGTAAGAAATCCTTATGTCTTCCCGATGTTTTGCATTCCTTTTTATTGGCAAAATGGAAAAGCAAAATCCATTGGAAAATTGTAGAGAATTCACACTCTCTGAAGGAATTTTAACTATTCATGTTGACAGCATGTATGAATTTCAACGTAGTTACTATGCTAATTTGATGTCTTAGAGATGAAGTAGGTAAAAGCCATAATAATTTTGTGAATTAAAAATGCTAACTTACATTAAGTGTATTGCTATCGGAACTCGGAATATCACTTCAGGCTCCAATAGCGTTACCATACAAACTCTGCTTGCAAGCCTACTAACACTGTACATTATTTTATTTTATCAAATAGACACTTAAATACTATTTGGTTGTTTATCACCATACGACAATGAAAGACCAATTAAAATCAAAGACACATAGCTATTTATCATCATCAGACAATGAACAAACATTGGAAATCAAAGACATATGATTGTTTATGATCGTAATGAAAAAATATTGAATTAGGTGTTAAGTAGCATATAAAAAAACGATGTTTATCAAAAAATTTGTAGTAACCATAAGTATTTTATTGGATGCCATAACACCACACTACATAATAAATCGTCTTTGTAAATAGTTACTATATCAACCACTCCCTTTATCTACCAACTTTCATTCTTTATGTGCAGTTTCCCATTGGAAATAAATTAAAAATTATAGAAATCTACTGTTTGGCAAGGATAAACCTAGCGAAACCAATAGTCGAACAAACTCAAAGCGGGATTGTTCAACCAAAACAGAGGATACCTAAGATATCAGCTCCTCGTCCACATCTCACTTCCAGAAGCTCCATAGCTTACACAATCCAAATCATGCCACCCACTATACCTAAAAGAACTCAACAAAAGATGCAAGTGCAGGACACATATATATATGTATATGAAAGGGTTATATACATATGTATGAGAGAGAGAAAACACTAGGAAGATATGAACTCAAACTCAGTTTTCTAGTAGATAAGAAGAGATCAAGTGATTATCCTCATCAAAAAAAATTATGGTTGTACTTAAGGCCAAATTATGTCTCCCTCTACTACGATCTATGCTTACCTTTAAGTTGTGAATGTGACTTTTTGCCCTTTTAAGAAATTCTTTGAAAAATACACTTTTCGCCAATTTGTAACTAGGATTTGCAATCCACTTATAAGTAAATTGTGTAATAGCATAAGTTAGGTTATCAAGTGGGGTGTTAATGCTATTGAACATTCTTTGGTTCCTTTCAAAGCATAAACACCAACAAGTGATTATGACATGATATCAATTAAGATTCTATAACATCTGGTATATTGAAGTCTAACAACATTCTGGTAGCGATAGTAGTTGAAGTCGGAATTGTTCGTATTAACCTTGAAAATACGTAGAGTATTTACAAGTATAGAATTAGTTAGAGGACCAGTAATTTATAATTGAGCTATGTCTTCTAAGTTTGAGTGCAATATCATCTCTGTAATCAATTAAAAAAGAATTTTCTTTTGGTTAAGCAATGTTTTTTGTGCATTTCAGAGTGTAGAGCATAGCAAAAATTGGACGTAAACTTTCAGTTTTGTACATTTGGTTAACTGGGCTGTAACGACCCGTAAATTCAATCAAATTTTAAAAGAAATTTTATTTGAATTTTTGAATTAAATATTTTAAAAATTGAAATTTGAATTTAAATAACGATTTTCTGGTATATTGAGTAATATATTTTTTCAAATTCAATAAAATAGAAAATTTTCTAAAATTTTATACTTTGGTCAAACTTGGTCAAAGTTTGACTTTTGGTTGAAAAAATTAAATTTTAAATTTTAATTTTTTTTTATGATACTAGACTGAATTCTAATCTCCTCTCCACTTTTCGTTTCGTGAAAATCCTATTTCTACATCTTCAAATCTGCAATTTTCTGTGTAAAAACGCGAGTTTTTTGTGTGTATTTTCTTATTTTTCTTTTATCTGGGTTTTTGGGTTTTGGGCTTTATCTATTGGGCTTGGTTGTTGGGCCGGGATACCAGAAGTCACCTGAATGGGCAAGTGACTTTTCTGAATGGACATACCTGTTGGGAAATAGATATGTACATACATTTTCTTTCTGCATATCTCTTCCTCACTTCCTTCTTCCTGAAACCAGAAAACATACAGTAAAACTCCAACTCCATTCTCTTCTTCCTTCCTCCATCTCCCAAATTTCTAACGCTTAACCATAGCCCTTCCTCTTTCTCTAGCCTCCCTCTCTCTCTCTCTCCTCTCCTTCCCTTACCTTTGCCGCCTACCCTTCCTCCTCCTTGCCGCCAACCACCACCCTTCCCCTACCCCTCTCTCGGCTGTATCCCCTAGGCCTCCACATACCACTCACCCACCTCCTACCCACCCCATACTCGGCCTCCCTCAACCACACACGCCACCCATCCACCCTATCTCTTGTTGGCCTCCACCTCTCTCACCCACCCAATTCGGTCGTACACCATACCCGCCACCCACACGACCACACACCCCATCCACACCTGCCTACCCGCCTACACTATACCCGTATGCACACATAGCCGAGCCCATATAGCCTAGGCCGAACCCTATATCCACACTCTCCTTAAAAAAAGGAATTTTGTTTGTGTTCGTGCCTTTTGGATTGTTGTGCTTGACTTGTGGTCTCCATCTCCGTGTCGTAACCGCGTCATGTCTGTTCGTATAGTAGTCTCTTTCAATTGCCATGGAAGGTGAGCCATCACTCACGACTAAATTCTTATGCTTAAGTGAATGGACATCTTTTGAAATGTCAAATTAAAATGTTGTGATAGTTAAATTTGATTTGCCTAGTTAACATTATATGATATGATGCTCACCTATGACACGATATGATATGTGATATGAAATAATCAGCTATGTTATGTTATCTATTTATTTTATATCACATTGCAAGTTTCCTTAACTATGGGTTGAAATGATACATACCCGAACGATCTTTTAGATTAGAAAAATCGTTATGGGTTGAAATGATAGACCCAAGCGATTTTATTGATTTGAAACTATTAATTTGGGATACGGGTTGAAATGATATATACCCAATCACTTGACCAGAGGGTAGAAAATTATATACAGACACCGTTGGTCAGTTTAAATTATTTTAAATTATTTTCTAAATTATAAAGTATGTTTTGATTTAATAAATTTGATTTTTAAAATTTAATATAATTTAATGATTTTATTTTAAAATTTATATTTGGAAAATAATAATATTTTTATATGTTTTTAAAGTTTTAAATTATAAGCTCAATACGGTTCAAATGTAATTTTAAGATTTTAACCTATAATTTTATTTGGTTCTAAAATATATAATTTAAATAATTTAAAAAGTTAATTTAATAAAATATTTAATATCGTTTTTAAGAAATTTAATTATAAATTTAATTTAATATAATAAATATAGTTTTAATTTAATATAATAAATATAGATTTTATATAATAACTTTAATAAATAAATTTAAGAAGTTAAGTGGAGAATAATTTGTAATTAAATTTTATTTAAAGGATTTAAAATTTAAATAAGATTTAATTTAAGTTTTAAAGGTATGATTTTTGGAATGTAATAATTTGATTTAATATGAATTTCAAAATAAATGTTTTAAATCTAAAATATAATTGAAGTTAAATATTTAGTATTGATTTTAAATTGTAATTTAAGATTTAAAGTTTTATAAAATGACCACGGTGTGGAAAATATAACGATTGGTTGTTAAAGAGACCGGGGTCGGATATTGTCATACTCTCTGCCAATTCCGAAACCACTTTAACCGTACACGCGGTAGAGGATCCAGAACGAAGCAGGATGGTTTGGCGGGCGCTTCTGGTATGAGGTAAGCAATGCAGACCTGACCCCCTGGTTAGCTTGATATGACTAAAACAAGAGCTATACCAGGCCAAATGAGGTCGCTTCTCCGATCGAGCATGCTTCTTCGAAACCATCTCTTTTACTTTGTGATTGATTTGGTGCGCACCTTTGATATAGGAGTGTGTCTCGAGGTGGGGGTACTACCAGCTACGCGTTACCACAAGTACGGGAGTGCA
Source organism: Allium fistulosum (assembly GCA_030737815.1). Taxonomy (NCBI): domain Eukaryota; kingdom Viridiplantae; phylum Streptophyta; class Magnoliopsida; order Asparagales; family Amaryllidaceae; genus Allium; species Allium fistulosum. Next base: position 72,928,912 of record CM060908.1, on the reverse strand, counting down.
AAACGGTAGAATCCTACCCTGGGTAAAGCCTCGCGTGCCTTGTCATATGCCTTATCGAGCCTGCTACGATTTTGTTTTGTGTCGTACCTATGGAGTGCTCCCTGATAGCCCACCGGTTTGGTGGAGTTTACAGTACTGTATAGACTACAGCATTTATAAAATGTGTTAAGGGGGATATGGGTAACGCCTTAACGCTATTTTCAGTATATTATACTTTACTGCTAGACATTACATATATAGCGTATATTACTACATAGTAAATAATTTAACGGATCCTTAAAGGATTAAAATCCCAAACATCCTTTAAGTTATTTTTGCATTTCATTTGTTACATTTCACTTGAGTTGATTTACTTACATGAGAATGTTAGTCCTGACTCGAGCATTTTGTTTTTACTTTATGCTCGGGTCAGTCTGAGTTCCACAACATTCAGGACTCACTTTTTGAAGCTGGAGACTTTGTTGGAGATCTATCTATCTATCAGCTTAGCTATTTCAGTTATCTTTGTTATTTCGGTTGTTTCTGTTCATATATTTGTCATTTGCTCATGTATTAGCGAACTTCTATGTATTTGAATTTCTGTTGTATTTGCTTCTCACTCTGTTGATTCTGTAGTAGCATCATGAACTACTATGTTTTATTTATTCCGCTGCATATTCTGTGTCTGTGATTCTGTGATTTATTCTATTTACCCCGAAAATAATTAACAATCTGTTGTTTTGAATGATTCAAGTCTGACATGTGTGATTTTATTGTCGATTTGAATGGTTCAAAATAGTGGGTCGTTAAGTTGGTATCAGAGCTTTGGTTTAGGCAAACCTTAGCTTATGGGGTAAAAACTCATTAGAGATAAGGTAGTAATATCCTAGAATGAGTAGAATTAATTACGGAATCACTCTGGTTTCAACTTGATTCTTAGTTAGAAATCCCTTTTATTAAGATTCCTTTGAATTTGAATCTCTTCCTTTGTTCTAAAATCCATTCTTGAATCTTTCAGATGAATCGTAGGAATGCCAAAGGTAGGGGTCGAGGGATTGCCCCAGCACCAAAACTTGTTGCACCAGTCAGATTCACCACTCTCTGTAAGGAGTACACTCAGCTTGGTGGTACCAAGTTTACTGGAGCAGAGAACATCATTGAGGCTCAACATTGGTTAAGGAGTTTAGAGAGGATTTTTACCGAGCCTACCCGCCTACACTATACCCGTATGCACACATAGCCGAGCCCATATAGCCTAGGCCAAACCCTATAGCCACTCTCCCCTAAAGAAAAGGAATTTTGTTCGTGTTCATACCTTCTGGATCGTTGTGCTTGACTTTGGTCTCCATCTCCATGTCTTATCTGCGTCGTGTTCGTTCGTATAGTAGTCTCTTTCAATTGCCACGAAAGGTGAGCAATCACTCACGATTAAATTCTTATGCTTAAGTGAATGGACATCTTTTGAAATGTCAAATTAAAATGTTGTGATAGTTAAATTTGATTTGCCTAGTTAACATTATAAGATATGATGCTCACCTGTGATACGATATGATATGTGATATGATATAATCAGCTATGTTATGTTATCTATTTATTTTATATCACACTGCAAGTTCCCTTAACTATGGGTTGAAATGATACATACCCGAACGATCTTTTAGATTAGAAAAATCGTTATGGGTTGAAATGATAGACCCAAGCGATTTTATTGATTTGAAACTATTAATTTGGGATACAGGTTTAAATGATATATACCCAATCACTTGACCAGAGGGTAGAAAATTATATACAGACACCGTTGGTCAGTTTAAATTATTTTCTAAATTATAAAGTATGTTTTGATTTAATAAATTTGATTTTTAAAATTTAATATAATTTAATGATTTTATTTTAAAATTTATATTTGGAAAATAATAATATTTTTATATGTTTTTTAAGTTTTAAATTATAAGCCAAATACGGTTTAAATGTAATTTTAAGATTTTAACTTATAATTTTATTTGGTTCTAAAATATATAATTTAAATAATTTAAAACGTAAATTTAATAAAATATTTAATATAGTTTTTAAGAATTTAATTATAAATTTAATTTAATATAATAAATATAGTTTTAATTTAATATAATAAATATAGATTTTATATAATAAATTTAATAAATAAATTTAAGAAGTTAAGTGGAGAATAATTTGTAATTAAATTTTATTTAAAGGATTTAAAATTTAAATAAGATTTAATTTAAGTTTTAAAGGTATGATTTTTGGAATGTAATAATTTGATTTAATATGAATTTCAAAATAAATGTTTTAAATCTAAAATATAATTGAAGTTAAATATTTAGTATTGATTTTAAATTGTAATTTAAGATTTATGATTTAAAGTTTTATAAAATGACCACGGCGTGGAAAATATAACGATTGGTTGTTAAAGAGACCGGGGTCGGATATTGTCATACTCTCTGCCAATTCCGAAACCACTTTAACAACCGTACACGTGGTGGAGGATCCAGAACGAAGTAGGATGGTTTGGCAGACGCTTCTGGTATGAGGTAAGCAACGCAGACCTGACCCCCTGGTCAGCTTAATATGACTAAAACAGAAGCTATACCAGGCCAAGTGAGGTCGCTTCTCCGGTCGAGCATGCTTCTTCGAAACCATCTCTATTACTTTGTGATTATTTTGGTGCGCACCTTTAATATGGGAGTGTGTCTCGAGATGGGCAGTACTACCTGCTACGCGTTACCACAAGTCCGGGAGTGCAAAACGGTAGAATGATACCCTGGGCATAGCCTCGCATGCCTTGTCATATGCCTTATCGAGCACGCTACAATTTTGTTTTGTGTCGTTCCTATGAAGTGCTCCCTGATAGCTGATGCAGCGCGAGATAATGATTAAACGACTTACCTTAAGTCACGGCCGCTTCCCTAAATCGCGAAGCCTAGTAAGTCGCTCCAGCCCTAAGTCGCGAACGACTAGAGTAGAGTTTCCTGAATCGCGAATTCTTCCAGTAGGTCGCGAAGCTAACTTAAGTCGTAGGTCGCTCCTCCTCCTTAAGTCGCGAGCATCTTCGCTCCAGATAAATCGCGAACGACATAAGTTAGGTCGCTCTAGCCTTAAGTCGCGAGCTCCAGAAACCCTAGGTCGCGAGCAAATTACCAGTAAGTCGCGAGCAGCTCCAACGAATTCCTTAGGTCGCGACTGAATCGTGCTTCCTTAGGTCGTGAACGAAACCACTTCCCTAGGTCGCGAACGAAGCTTAGGTCACTGAAGCTTAGGTCGCGAACGATCTTCCGTAAGTCGCTGCCAATTTCCTTAAGTCGCGAACGACTTCCTTAAGTCGCGAACGACGAACGAGCAGAATCCTAAAATCGAAGCCCTAAGTCGCTCCATCCAAGGTCGTTCCATCCAAGGTCGCGAACGAGCAGAAATCGTAAGTCGCAAAGGACATTGCTTAAATCGCTCCAGCTTAGGTCGCTGAATCCCTTAGATCGCGAACGACTTCCTTAAGTCGCTAAAGATTCTTATGTCGCTCCAGCCTAGGTCGCGAACGAGATTCTTAAGTCGCTGATAGTTAGGTTGCGAACTCCTTATGTCGATGATTGCTATGCCGAAGATACTTAAGTCGTTTTTCTTAGGTCGTATACTGTTAAGTCGTGTTATGTTGTAACCCGTTTGTTTGTTAAGTCGTTTGTACTTTTTGTGATGTATTTTCTTAAGTCGTGTGAAGTGTTGTAACGTGCGTTGAATTGTAATTTCCTATAAATAGGGGTGTGTTGTCATTTGTAAAAAGGAGTTGATTTTTGAATAAAATTTGGTTTGTGCTTTGTGCCACCATTAAAATTGGAAGTTGAGTGTTATCTCCTTTCTCCATCTTCGGATATTCGAGTGCGCTCGAATCAACGAACTTGAAACCGATTCACGGAATTTCGTGCGCGAGATCAACGTCGAAGAATCGTAGATCTTCTAACACGGTATCGTGCGCGATCAATGTGTTGAAGATAGCTAGAATCCGGTATCTCGAGAGATCAACGGATTTGGGCACTTGGGTATCTTCAATTCATCGATTCATCTTGTTTCATCGATTCATTTTCCACGAATTCATCAATTCGTGAGTTGTGTGATCCTGTAGGCTGCTTCAATAGCCCACCGGTTTGGTGGAATTTACAGTATTGTATACACTATGACATTTATAAAACGTGTTAAGGGAAATATGGGTAACGCCTTAAAGCTATTTTCAGTATATTATACTTTACTGGTAGACATTACATATATAGCGTATATTACTACATAGTAAATAGTTTAATGGATCCTTAAAGGATGGGAATTCCAAACATCCTTTATGTTATTGTTGCATTTCATTTGTTACATTTCACTTGAGTTGATTTACTTACATGAGAATGTTGGTCCTGACTCGAGTGTTTTGTTTTTACTTTATGCTTGGGTCAGTCTTAGTTCCACAGAATTCAGGACTCACCTTTTGGAGCTGGAGACTTTGCTGGAGATCTATCTATCTATCTGCTTAGCTATTTCAGTTATCTCTGTTATTTCAGTTGTTTCTGTTCAGACATTTGTCATATGCTCATGTATTATCGAACTTCTGTGTATTTGGATTTCTATTGTATTTTCGTCTCACTCTGTTGATTCTGTAGTAGCTTCATAAACTACTATGTTTTATTTATCCCGCTGCATATTTTGTGTCTGTAATTCTGTGATTTATTCTATTTACCCCAGAAATAATTAACAACATGTTGTTTTAAATGATTCAAGTCTGACATGTGTGATTTCATTATCGATTTGACTGGTTCAAAATAGCGGGTCATTGCATGAGCCAAAGCCTAAGTTGCATGGGCCAATGCCTAATATGAACTGACATAAGATACTCGTGCAGAATCGTCCTCAGTTTAAATCAAAATGTGCAACAACCGACTCTACGATAATAAAAAAAATTATCAAAGAGCGGCGGTCGAGATGTATATTCAATTCCAACACGTGATAAAACAGCCTTCAATTAAAAATCCCATGTTCCACTCACGTTTATCTTCTCTATATCCACATCGCACACAAAAATACTTTCTTCCTTGTAGTATATAAAACCATTTTGTTCGAGTCTTCGTTTCATAATTTTCATTTCTCTCGTACTGAAGCTTCACGAAACTTGGCAAATAATCATAACCATGGCTCAAAAATACTGTAACACAGAGCTTAGTTTAAGCCTAGGTACAAATACGGATTCTTCAGGTTCAATCAGGTAAGTCATTTAATCCAAATCTATTCTGAAATTTACAGTTTTATTTAACGTTTATTGATTATAAAACGTATTAATAACTATAGGTTGCAAGATTGGTTGCAAGAAGCAAGAGTCAGTAGGAAAAATCAGCAAGAAAAAATGACCATTTTTTACAATGGCATGATTTACGTTTATGATGTGACAGAGCTTCAGGTTTGGATTGTACACATTTCATTTTCTTTTATAAAAAGGAAATTTTACATTAAGTGAATATAATTAACATTTTGAAATGTTTTTGTTTTAGGCTAGAGCTATCATACGCATGGCAAATGATCATAAACAAAGCTGTACTACTCAAAGTTTAATGTCATCTTCTTGTTGTGAGCGTGAGATGATAAATAAACAGTTTATGAATCCCGGATTATCTAAGAAGAGATCTCTACAGCAGTTTCTTCAAAAAAGGAAGAATCGAATGGATGAAGCATCTCCTTATGCATGTAGAACTGACCGCAATATTTTTAAATCATGACTTTGTAACTTTTTTTTTCCTTTTTCCCTTTTTAAAAAAGTAAAAAAAAATAGAAAAGTGTATTGTAGGATGGCCTGATGTAAATTTAAGAGATGTTAAGATTTGAATGGTGTTTAGTTTTGCTACTGGATTTTTATCATATGACAATACCTTTTGCAACTACATATTATAGTCTTAGTATTTCAGTTAGTTTTCATGCTTTTTTGAACCAAATGGACACACTTTTAACATCACTACTAGAAAGGCCTCAAACTGCGACAAAGCCTAGCGACGGCTAAAAAAAGCGGCCGTTGCTAACCGTCGCTTATCGCGATTTCATAACCTGCAGCCGAGAACACAGTTTCATTAGTCTCTCCCCCAAATCTATTCCCAAATCCCCTTAGCTCCGCCACCAGCCGCCGTCCTCTGCCGCTAGGAGCCGTCGCAATCTTCCGTCGCTAATTTCAACCTCTCCAAACTTGCCGGTATCTCCTATTTTGCTTTATCTTTGTTTAATTTAGGTTTAAATTAAATTAGTTGATGATTTAGGGATTTTGAATTGGATGATTTAGAGGTTTGGAATTGATGAATATATGTTATTAGTTTATGGTATATAGTTTATTATTTGAATTGGGTATATAATGGTAAACCTAATTTAGAAAATTAGTTAATTATGCATTTGAAAATGGCGATTATTGCGTAATAGGTGATGATAATTAGTGTTGATTTGGTGGTATGAATTAGTGAATTTATTATTTACTATGTTGTTAAAAATTATGGCTAATTTAAAATCCAAAAAATAGTCCATGATTATTGAATAATATGTTTATTGATAAGTTTACGAGAATGTTTGTTATACTATTTGTAAGTGCTAACTACTTATTTAGTTCACAAAATCGTTAATTAAAATTTATGTAGTTAAACAAAAGTTAAAATATGTTTTAAAAAGGGGAATTTCACTATAAGGGCCTATTACCATCAACTAATTATTTTCTAGGACACATGTTCAAAAAAATTAGTTTCCAGGACACGGGTCGAAAATAAACCCTCTACTTCTCGCTAATCCATATCTGCCGCCAAACCTCCAAATGAAAAACAAAAGTAGGGCTTAGAAACAAAATCGCCTCAGTTGGATTATCGATTGGCTGAAGAAATCGTACCGCCTAACTTTTCTCAGCTGAACAAGTAAGTAGTTGTTTATTTCTACTGTTTGCTATATATCGATTGATTCACTTTTCTTCAGCTGAAGAAACTAAGACGCGATTTCTATTCACTAGTTGCAAGACGTGATTTCTATTCACTTGTTGCTGAACAAGTAAATACTTGTTTATCTTTGCTGTTTGTTGTTCATCGATTGTTTTTTTCTGCTATATATCGATTGTTTTTGTTAGCTGAAGTAAGTAGTCATTCACTGATTGATTTTCTTTGCTATTTATGGGTTGTTTTTGCTTGTGTTTGACAAGTAACAAATAAGTTCTATTGATTGTGTTTATATATAACAGTTTTTGTAATGCATGTAAGGTGTTTGTTGTTTTTGTAATGATTTAACGTGATGTAAAACTGTTCATATTCAACAGCTTAAAAATATAAATTTGTTTATCTTTTAATCTAAATGATTTAATACAAGAATGTAATGGATTTAACATGTTTGTTTATCTTTGAGTTGCTTTAACATAATTTTAACTTCAGTACTTCAAAAATTGTATGTATTGTGTAAACACAGTTATGTTGTAATGTTCCTATGTTCAACAGCTACGAAAGATAAACATATTTATCTTTTACTATAATTGGTTCAAATCAACTTAAGCCTTAGTTATCTTAAATAGTGACTAGTATATGTTATACATGTTTGCCATTTTTTCATGATTTAAAAGTTATTACAAAAGATATACAGCAAATTTACACCCTACTTAAAAAAGATAAAAGCATTTATGTTTTTATACAAAATGATTTAATTAGATAATGAACTATATATGATTCCCCTTTACAATAGGGAAATTTTACTACAAGGTCCTTCTTTCATCAAACAATAAGTTTGTAGCACACAGCTTTAAAATAATTAGTTTGCAGGACAAAATTTAAACACGTTACTTTATGCCCTTCTTCCACCAATATCTCTTCCAAATATTTCTACTTCAGCATCATCGATTTCTGCTTCATCGATTTTAACTTAAACTAAAATACTTTCATTGAGCAATTTCTACAATCACCTTAAACTTAAATGCGGAACAAGTAAGCTATATTTTATTTTGATGTAAATGTTTTAGTTAGATGATAAATCATAGTTAAATATTCATTCTTAACGATGCTGATGATAGCTTTTATAACAGATTTAAGGTATTTTAGTTCTTGTTATAATTTAAAATAATCGACATTTGCTTAATTAAGCATACCTTAATATTCAATGGCAGATGATACTAAACCCTAGGTGTTAAACTGAACAAGTTATTGTTTAGCTGTTAAAAAAGATAAACGTATCTATCTATTAATGTAAAATATTTAGACTACATGCTAAACCCTAGTTGTGTTTGATAATTACAATTACTTATTAGATAGGATTTTGTTTTTATCATGATTTAAAGTTATTAGAAAAAATATACAACTAATTTAAACCCTAGTTGGAAAAGATAAAAGCATTTATGTTTTAATGTAAAACATTAAAATACAGAATAAATCCTAGAAATTTTTATATCAGCTACTACATATAATATCATAAATACAGAATTTAAGTCAATTGCTATTGTCCTGAAGGATTTATGCGAAATAAATATACTTAATCAACTTATAAGTACAAAAAAATTATTCTTCACTCTTTCTAACATTTCATTATGTATGACAATTTTTTTGCAGCGTAAAAATGCACACCAGGTCATCAAAGTCAAAGTTATTCATACAGAAAACAACGTGCATATTTATAAATGAAGCTGGAACCCAATGCATAAATATTAGACCTTTACCAACCCATTCTGCGATCAACACAGCCAGAGATCACCTTTATCTTCAACTCCATTGGTAACTGTTTTCCTACTTATGTTATGTATAATATTTAGTTGTACTCTTCAATTTGTATATACATATTAAATTGGAATCTAGATTCCATATACTTCATGTAGTTTGTATTGGGTTGATGTGCACTGAGTTGAGTTGTTGCTTTAAATGCAGTCTGTCATATTGTAGCTTGTCTGCACTTGCATTCTTATCTTGTCGACATGTCTGCGTTGGACTCTGGTTTCAATGTGTATGATGTTGCATATTCACTTGATGTTACACACATGTATATATCTAATATTTGAACACTTCAGTCAGGTTTGGTTGCTTCATTTGCATTGATCTAGATTTGTTTTCATGTTGCATTTGCTTATGTGTATGTTGTGCACTTCTTTGTACTCTCACTTTTGGATCTGACTATTTGTTAATGTTGTAGCTTGATTCTCTGACCATATAAGTCTGCACTGTGCACTGCATTCATACATGTTGTACATGTTATTACTTCAAGGCTATTGTGATGATGAAATTCTAATAACTGATCACTAATTTGTAATGGATAATTTGTTGCTAATGCTTTGTTAAAAAAGATAAAAGAATTTATCTTTTTTATAAATAATATTCTGATGGCTATTTTGTGTTTCATTCTCTTTAAGTTTTTCAGATTTTTAAATGACCATTACTTAAACACCTAAAAAAGATAAAACAGATTATCTTTCTATACTTTGGGAAAAAAATAGCCATCAGTACTACATAGTTACTCAACAAAAGTGTTTATTATACTTTATGTGCATTATGATTCTTGAGCAAAATGATATTATCTTCATGAATATGCAGAAATAAATTTAGGATCCCAATTAATGATATTATTTTCATGAATGTAGGATGAAGCTAAACCAACACAGCAAATCTCACAAATGACTGAAAAAGAACATCTAACAAACTCAGATGACGAAGGAACAATTTCAGAAAAACTAAATGAAGCAAGTTATGATTCTGAAGAAATAAATATTGAAACAGATGAGTCAGATGATGTTGACAAATATGAAATTCAAAACAGGCTGAAAAGACAGAAAAAACATCTGTACAGTGGAACATACAGATGTAATTTAGATGTTGTGTACAAAGTTATGATGACGGTAAAGGAAAAAAACATTCTATCTTCAGAAGCAAAAAGTTATATCAACAAAACGCCATTCAAAAACTTTTTTAATATGTTTCTCACCAATGGCATAGAACGGCAAAACATACGAAAAAGTGCTTCAAATTTAGACCAACTAATTACTTCTTTCAGTATTAAAGAAAAAGCTTTCAAAATTGGAAACAAACTGCTGAAAATCACACCTGAAGAAGTTAGCCTTATATTTGGAATGAATTTATCTGGAGAGGATTTGTTTCCAATACCAACTTCAAATAAGGCCACAGCAATGGAGAGTTTTTCAGAGTTTCTGACTACAAATTTCGAAGAAAATGACATAATTAGCCAAAAGACAAGAAGGTTGAAAAAAATGATAGAGGAAGAAAACGGGAATGAAGATTTAGTCAAATTGTTGTTGCTCTTGTTGATTATTACTTTTTTCTTTCCTAACAATCAGAACTACATGCAGTGGGGCTTCTTATCAAAGCTGTTAAACTTAAAAAAATTTAACTCAATCTCTTGGCCGAGAGCAATATGTTAAAATGTCATGAAAAATGTACAAAAATACTATGCTAATCCAAGAAGCACACCTGGATGTACTATGGTCTTACTGGTATGATTTAAAAACTTTAAGCAAATATAAATAAATTTATACCAATGCTTTTTACAAAAATGTTAAATGTTAATGCTTATTTGCATGGTCTTATTGGCAGTATTGGTTTTGTGAAAGGACGCAAATCATCGATGAAAAAGAAAATTTGGAAAGCAAAATCCCAAGGATGAGAAAATGGGACTTGTCAAAATTAAAAGATTTGGACCTTGATGAAATAGACAATGATAAGGTATGCTACTTTTAAATACATAAATACATAATGATTTAAGTACAATTCAGTTTCTGCGCAACTCCAAATTTCTTCATTAATTTTACCATGCTTAAAAGCTATAAAAGATAAAAACATTTATCTGTTAATGTAAATGATTTTATAACAACTTAGGCATTACTTATATTTGATATATAGTTATACATATTAAACATTTTTCTTGATTTACACATATTTAAATTTATTACAGAAAATATACAACTAAATTAAACCCTAGTTAAAAAAGATAAATGCATATATGTTTTTATAGAAAATGATTTAAGTACATAATGAACTATATATATTTGTTGATAAACAAAATTATATGAGTACATATGTTTATATGTGTCTTATTTAATAGGGATAGTGTTCTAAATTTATGTAGTTTGTAGGTTATTTAATTACATATCTATATTTATACGTAACAACTATTGTGTGTGCATTATAGATTTTCCTAGTCTTCTCTCCTTCCCATATGAATGTGCCTGCATGTTGTTTCCATTTATCAAGTGTCTGAAATTTTTTTACCTGTATATTTTTAATAATTTCTGATTTCTAACTTCATAGAATTTCAAAGATATTACATGTCCAAATTTAATTTCAAATACCTTCCATGCAGATTTTAAAGAAATTTGCAAATGTAACTAAAGAGGAAAAAGACTTTTTTTCAAAAAAAAAATATACTGGGTTGGAATATGACAAATATGCTACAGACTGCTCTAATAGCATAAAAGAGTTAGAGAGGAAAGTGAACTTTTTATCTGCTGAGATGAAAAGTATGGCAGAACAACTGAATGAGGAACAACATTCAAGACAGCTGGTTGAACAAAGACTCCACAATCTTGAAATGAAACTTCAAAAGCTGGAAAATTTTGAAGAGCATAATGTGGAGAAAAAAAATGATTTCAAAGAAAAAAGTGAAGTTGATAAAGGTACGAATAAAAGAAAGATAGTTGGTATGATGCATATAAATAGTTCTGCTAACTTTCCATGTTTTGATTTGATGGAAACTCAAGATTGCATTCTAGAAACCGAAGATTGTTTAAAATTTGAAAATATCAAACAACATAGTCAAGAAATTGCTGCAGAAAATCCAATTGTTGTTGAAGATGTCATTTCTAAAGAACAAAAAAAGAAGAAGCAAAAGAATGTTGAAAAGTGTCCACTCATGAAGCATCTAACCGATGAACAGCAACAAAATGTGAAACTTTTTTTCAAAGTTTTGGGAGGAAACAAGTAAGTAATTAAACTACTTTTCACTCACACAAACTATATATCAACAATCTGTTAGATTAATTATTAGTACTGTGTTGGTTCTGTTTTAGTTTGGTCACCTATCAGTACATCTATCAACTACTATACACTCACACACTTGCTCAAAAATAAACAAAAACTAAACAAAACTAAAAAAGCTAAATTAATTTATCTTTAACTTTTAATAAATAATTCCATAAAGGCTTCTATTTTGTTTTACTATCAAATGCAAACAACATAGTACGTACTAAACTTAATTTCTTTTATTAACAACCGTCCAATTTTCCAGCGATGAAGCATTTAGTTGTGATGATGAAAACTTCATCACCATAACAAAAATGATGATAGAAGACCTCCTTTATCAACAAAGTATTTGTGGTCAAGTAAGTACAACAAACTAAACTTTCCTTCATTATAATTTATATACTTTATCCATATTATTTTTCAAATGTAGATCATTGATTGGTTTTGGTTCCGAAAAACAAAGCAACTAGAAAAAAGCAATAGCATTATCTATGTTAACACAACTATGACAGTAAGTGAACTATATTCTCAAATTAACATTTTTTTATAAAACATAAATTTTCTAAAACAATTTTTTTTACAGAAAAGAGCAACGAATGGAAGCTTGGAAAATATCAAGAAAAAAATGTTCAATCCTTTTATGAAAAGAACACTTTTAGATCCATTATGTTGCAACATATTATTCCCAATACATGGCAATGATCATTGGAGTCTGCTAGAACTAGTTGTTGGAGAATGCACTTGGAACCACTACGACTCTCTGCACTTGACCACGAGATCAAAAACTTGCAGAAGTGGACATACAAATTTTGTCATTAATGTGGTAAGTAAAAATACACAAAAAGTAAAAAAGATAAATGTGTTTATATTTATTCTAATTTTCCTTCACTGTTTGCAGAAATCAGCAGTGAACTACCTAAACAAAGAGTTACAAGAAGAAGGGCACAAAACAATTCTCAGGAAAAATTCAGTGCTTAAAAATGTTGACTGTGCTCAACAAAGCACTGGGTAATTTTGAAGATAGTTCAGAATTTTATATAAAAAATCACAATACACAATAACTACCTACACACATATTACCAATTAGATAATATTATTTTCTCACATACTAGTTTTAGATAAACATAATACTAATTACAATTCATTATCAAAATAAAGAAAAGATAATCTGTTTTTATCATTATATTCAAAGTACTAAACTTCAGAAATACAGGTACGACTGCGGAATTTTTGTGATGATGTTCATGGAAAAAATAGCACAAGGAATGCAGACTACAGAAAAAATTAGTCTTGAACAAGTTAATGCATTCAGAGCACAGATAGCTGCACAAATACTATCCGACGAACCATACTGCTGGCTTGACAAGTTTTGCAGCTCTTCTTCAGCCCATAAAAATGTAATGACTGATGAATGAGATGATGAATTTGTAATGGGTGATATTAAAAATTAAATAATGAATTTGGTGATGAATTTGTAAAAGCTGATACTACATTGATCATAGATTTTAGGGAGTATATTTTAAATTACTAATGAATTACATGATGAATTTGTAGTAACTGATATTGAAAATTTGATGTGAATTTGTAGTAATTGATACTGAATTTGTAGTAACTGATATTGAAAATTTGATGTGAATTTGTAGTAATTGATAGTGAATTTGTAGTAACTGATCTTAAAAATAAGTTTCTACTGCTCTTTTAAGAAATATAAATCCTTTTATCTGTTATTGATAATTTATAGTTTTATATTTATTATTATGTTTTCTAATTCCGTTGTTCTACACAGCAAAAAGATGTCGTATGGGCTACTTTTCCTAGACAAGAAGAAGCTTTAAGATTTGTCCAAACACATGCAAACACTTACGTTTTTTGCTACCAAGATCATTTGACTTCACAAAGAAGGTTCCTTGTTTCTACATATGATGAGTTCTGGAGAAGGTACAAAACCATGAATCCTAAGTTACGCCACCATTATGAGGTTATTCAAGTCGGACTGCCTTGCCACTTGTATTATGATCTGGAGTTCAATAAAAAGATTAACACTGGAAAAAATGCCGATAAAATGGTAGATATTCTGATATCTATCACCTTCAAACTGCTAAATGACAAATACAAAATCCAGGGAAATCAAGATTGGGTTTTAGAGCTTGATTCATCTACTGAAGAAAAGTTCTCTCGACATGTGATCATTCATATCCCAAATATTGCCTTCAAAGACAACTCGCATGTTGGAACATTCATCTCTGAGGTATGCTCACACATAATAAATTTAAGAGTAAGTGATCCACAGTTTGAAAAACTGTACATCAAAAAAGATTCAAGCTCATCAGACAATACGGAGCTTCTTTTTGTTGATACTGGAGTTTATACCTGTAATCGTTGTTTTCGTCTTCCTTTCTCATCAAAAGCAGGGAAGAATGCTTTACTCCTGCCAAGCGGACGCTTTGGATGTAAGAATCTGAATGAGGAACAAGTGTTTATCAAATCACTTATTTGCAGAATAGATGCTGATTTTGATAAGCTATTAAGTGCAAAATGGATCTGGACTGTTGCAAAATTCTTCATTTTGAATCTGAAGTCAATGATAATAGCACCCACACCGAGGGAGATAAGTCATTACATGATTATGGAAGCAATATACCCAAGTCCTATTGTTCAGGAAAATCTCCCTTTCCAGCTTTGTATGATAAAATTTCATCTTTTGCCTCTCATGGAAATATTTCGGGTAAAATAAGAAGGTGGTACTGGTTTTCTGCACATGGCTACATAATTTATAGCATGTCCAAAAGTCGATATTGTGAACGAATTGGAAGAGAACATAAAAGTAATCATGTTACGTACATTGTTGATTTCCAGAGAGGTGGCTACTATCAGAAATGCCACGACCCCGATTGTAGAGGCTATCGATCTCCAGTCCGCCAAGTACCATGGGATGTATTGTCAAACTGTTATGATATTGTGAACCAAGAAGGCAAGACTGTCTAGAACCAATGCATCTGTCAAAATGAAATATTAACTACATAATCACTTCAGTCTATGTTGCTTTTGTATATTGTTAACTAGCAAGTACTTACACAATTGATTTTAAATTTGATAATGAAATTATGGTAATTGATAGTGAATTTGTAATGGCTAATGTTTTTAATGCTCTGTTAAAAAGATAAACGAATTTATGTTTTATTGACAGTATGTTTTGGGTAGCAATATACTAGTCATATTGATCTCCAGTTGTTCTGTTTGATTTGTATTCCTACCGTTGTGCGTAAAAATCGTGGATTTACAGATGATTTGGTTCGAAATGGGCTTGTTCCCATTGTCGAATCTGAGATTCTTGTTGATGGATCCCATAACATTGACAGGGTAGTTGTCTGTTAATTTTACTTGTTAAACAAAATCAATGGGTCAAAAGCAAGAATGCTACTGTTAATTAGCAATAAATCAACTCATGAGAGAACATGATTTACCTTTTTTTGCTGTACTCAACACTCATTAATGAGAAAAACTTCATGCGTGAAATGCTAGCAAAGAGTAACCTGTTCCTGTTTTTGGATTGTTCATTTGGAACCTTAATATTGTTTGTTCCACAAAGTTAATTAACATATTGAATGGCCTTGAAATTGGCAGGTTTGCAGATGTGACTGAAAGAGTGCTTGCTGCATGCTACAAGGCCCTAAACGAGCACAAAGTCCTAATGGAAGGTACTTTGTTGAAGCCTAACATGGTTACACCTGGATCAGACTCTACTAATGTGAAACCTGAGGTCATAGCTGAGTACACCGTGCGAGCTCTTCTCAGGACTGTGTTTTAAAAACAGACTATACACAACAATTAAAAAGAAATATCAATTTATCATTTTTAACAGAACTAACAACATTGTATTCCAAATAACGGTTAAACATAAATAATTGCATACAACCAAAAATAATCAAAATCAGATCATAACCAATTCAACATATGCAATTATTAAAATATTCAACTCAAAGTATTCATACAACAACCAAATATTCATACAAGAACAAATCCAATACTTTGGACTAAAAAAATCAACTCAATTATTCAACTCAAAGTATTCATAGAACAACCAATCAAATACATTGAACTAAAACAATCAACTCAATTATTCAAAAGAACACCCCCTTCTGTTATGTCCTAGTTTTTTACACTTTCCACATCTATTTTGCTTAGCATTAAAATCAGCCCCTTCAATCCTATTCATCCTAGGCCTTCCAGCTCCACGAACAGGCTTAGGAGGAAGAACAGTAGATGATTCTTCAGCTTCATTTGCTTCCTTATCAAAAGTTGGAATAGGATTGATCAAGTGTGAATATGAAGCTAGATAATACTCAACAGTAAAGTAATTCTCAATATATTCATAAACAGAATTTCTGGTTAAAGAAATACACTTCAAAGCATGCACACAAGAAAAACCTGTCACTTTCCATTGATTTCAACTGCAAATGCGATTTTTAAGATCAACCTTTTGAGATGTCGGAGAATGAACTTCAAAAATATACCTACAAAATGTAAGACCCAATTCATGTGCAGTGAACTAATAGTGAAAAATAAGACTAATAAACCAAAAAATTAACAATCATACTGTGAACATAAGCTTTAATGCAGACAAAGAGAAAATACGTAACAAGCGACACCAACAAAATGAAATCATAACACAGGCTACATAGCAGGTTGAAAAAAGATAAATGCATTTATCATTTTTTAGAAACTGTGAACATCATGTAATAAATATAAATACATACCTAGATGATTTAGAAACACTCCACCCAAATCCTTCTTCCTTCAATTTTAACAAACGAGCTTCCATTTTCGGACATAGCACACTAGTCCACTTTAATGCCTCTTCTCTACGATTAGACATTTGCATCATAAGTTTTACCCTAATTCCATCAAGACAAGCAGTAACAGGCAAACTTCTTTCATCCAAAATCCAAGAATTAAAACTCTCGGCTACATTGGACTTATTTTCACCATATCGCTTCCTCGGAAAAAACAAATCGGCCCAATGATCATATGGTTTGTCATTCAAATACTCTATAGCTTTGGCACCTCCAATTTCTTTGTACTTGGACATGGCTTTTTCAAACTCATGATGATTAGAAGCTATAGCACAACGCTCAAGTAAATGAGCTACCCAAACACCCCTTTCACTTTTCACAATGCTAGCAATATTATTTTGCATATGATGCAAACAATAAGAATGATGACTATTCGGAAATTTTTTTGGAACACTTAACAATAAACCCCAGTGTCTATCACTTAAAAAAGTTAATATTCTATCACAACTAAGAGCATTCTTTAGGTGATTCAAAAACCAACTCCAACAATCTTCATTTTCTTTGGGAACAAGAGCCATTGCTAATGGGAAAAAACTTGGAAAAAAAACAAAATAATAATAATTCACTGTTTATTAATGTACATTTGAAAATAATGCACTATGTTTGAAACAGTATTATCTAATAGTAAAAAATCACATGAACACTATGCCCTTTGCCCAAATAAAAAAGGAAAAATAAATTTGCTAGAGACAATTCATCCTTTTTTTCTTTTGTTTTTTAAATTTTGCTACTTGAATGTGTAGTCTATGCAGGAAGAGTAGAAATTGCAAAGATATAATACTTAATTCATGCATACAACACAAAGACTTATATTTGAACTTCTAAAAGATATATGCTATTATCTTTTCTATATGCTGTTTAAATCATTTTTATACGTTATGTAAGAATTTCAAATAATGAGAAAAATGATAAATATATTCAACATGTACTAGTAACTATGATATATAAGTACGGCTTAATATGTTATTTAATTCTTTATCTTAAAAGATAAATGCATTTATCTTATTCAACATGTAGTAGTAACATAAATTCATTTTCTGCAATAATTTTACATGCTAAGCCCTAACGCAAAAGAAACTTTAATGAACTGAATCAGTACTATATAACAGTAGACTAATCACTTAACCAAAATGCAGTATGAACATAACAAAATTCACTAGAACAATCACTTAAAGAAACAGTACTATGTTACAAAAATTTATAACAAGAACCTAATGCACACAGTACAAAGTAAATACAACAGCAAAAAAAAGATCAAAATTAGTACCTTGATTCCCATTTTTTGCAGTGGCAGCCATCAAAATACCACTTCGCCCTTTCAAAAAGGTAGCATCTAAAAACACCATAGGACGACAATAGCTGAATCCAAATATACATGCCTCATAACATACAAAAACTCTCTCAAATTGATTAGTGTCAGAATCCACATCCATACTTGAATAACTATTTGGGTTATTTCTTTCCAATGCCTTCAAATACCAAACTAAATCATTGTAAGATTTCTTTTCATCACCGTAAATATCATTCATAGCCAATTTCTTACCCTTATAAGCAAAATAATAGCTCAGCTCCACATCATAATCTCTTCTAAAACTTTTAATGATATCCTTCGTTTTTCTTTTTGGCTCATCACGAATTTGAGTGAAGATTAGACTTTTCACAAGATCACTATTAATAGTTGGACTACC
The DNA here is from genome assembly GCA_030737815.1 of Allium fistulosum. Taxonomy (NCBI): domain Eukaryota; kingdom Viridiplantae; phylum Streptophyta; class Magnoliopsida; order Asparagales; family Amaryllidaceae; genus Allium; species Allium fistulosum. Next base: position 72,910,399 of record CM060908.1, on the reverse strand, counting down.
AAGTGAACGAAATCCACCACCACAAGTATGATTCAGCTGAATGTTTTTAACAAACAATTGGTCCAATTGCTTCAGTTTGCAAGAAGCATGAATCCTAAACGGACAACTATCTATAGCACATCGAACTGTCAATCGTTCTTTACAATTCTTAATATATTGTACTTTAAACCCATTCTTCAAACAATAAGCACTAACCGTTCTATGGAATCCAATAGCAGAATCAAACTGTTGACCAACCCTAGTAAAAAAATCCATATTTGAATTCTTCTTCAACAACTCATGTAAATCCTTTTGTTGAGTAAAACCAGAATCTAAATCATCATCATAACCTAACATATTATTACTTGACTCAACACCAACAACTGAACCAGACTTGCTACTTTCACCAACAAAATTATCCATTGAATCATTCTTCAGCCGTAGAAAAAAAACCAAAAATTCTTCCTTTTTAAACCAAGACAAAATCAATATAGCTTGAAGATCACTATCCGTTTCAATAAAGGTAGTCTTTGATTCTCGAATATAAAAAATATCAAAGCATAATGGAGTAAAATTATTCCACTGCTCCCAAATCCTATTCCTAACATAAGAAATAGAAGCATCCAATCCAAAACGAGCACTAAAACAATTGTTATTGAAATCAAACACAACTATAACAGATGAATCACACCTGCAAAAAAAAATGTAAAAAAATATTAAAAAAATATAACTATGTGAAACTGATCTTAAATAAAAACTAATAGCATAAGACTATTTAAATCATTTTTTATACCACTTTTTGAAAAAGATAAAACAATTTATCTTTTAGAGATCACTATCACTCTTTGGGATAACCTGATTACAACAGTGGAACATGTGGAAGAAAAACATTCGTTGTGATTGTACCTATTCAAGTTTACATTGTTGAAAACTCATAGGTGAAAAAGATGATCTGCAAAAATATACTTAATGGTGAAAAAGAAGGGCTAAAAAATTATCATAACAAACACACACTAAGATCAATATGGTCTTTAAAACACATAATCACATTCAATGGCTGCCAAATTATTACTAGAGCCAGAATGGAATTTTGATACACCATTCTTAAACATCTAAACAATCAGAGTTTAATTGCAAACTAAAGAACAAACGAAGCTAAATACACAGTGATTGTGTTATAAGAATAAAACAATACCATTCAGAAGCCATTATTCCAACTACATCAAACAAAACCTTCCTCCAATAGATGAAAATAGCCTCCTGTGAAAAGAAACATACAGTAACATCATAAAAAAAGAATTGAGAATGAAAAACAGCAAATAAAAAAGAAACTCACCAAATGAAGAAAATTGCCTCACGATTTCCCACAATTAAAGTCGATTTTGATTTGAGAAGAAACTAACGCCTCACAACTGCTTCAATTGCACAAGAAACGACCGCTTTGATTGAACAAGATACGTCTAATTTTCACGACCGCCTAATTTGCAAGATCGGTAGATTTCAGAAGGTACGTAGTTCTTTGAGAAGATGAAGACGCACGCGCCTAATTTTCACGATCGGTAGATTTCAGAAAATACGTACTTGTTTGAGAAGATGAAGACGCACGCGCCTAATTTCCAAGATCGGCAGATTTCAGAATATACGTAGTTGTCTGAGAAGATGAAGACGAACACGCCTAATTTCGACGATCGATTTTAGAAGATATTTAGATGTTTGAGAAGATGAAGACGCACGCCGCACATAATTGTCCTCGAAAATAATAATTTCAAACTCGTGTCCTGGAAAAAAAATGGGCCATATAATTAGGCCCTTCGTACCAATTTCCACTTTTAAAAATTTAGATTTAATTAATAAATATTTAAGTAGTTAAATGAATTATAAAATAGTTTTTGCAGTTGTTAAAATAGTAACTCATAGTTCCCATTTGCGAGATAAGGCATATTTTCCGAGTTACTGATAGTTCGCATGGATTTTGATTCATAATTAAATGAATTCTATTTGGCTACATTACCAAAAACATTTAAGATCATTATTTCACTACAGACCACTAATACTTCAATATTAATATTTTTTACTTGTGCTTTATTTATGTGAACCCCTTAGAGAATTTTTGGCCCCATCTGACAAGTGTTGTATATGATCGTTATATGGATATTCGTTTTTCCACAGAACGAACATCTATATTCATCTGATACAACATTTGTTGGATTTGTCCTAGTATTTGGACAAGTTACAAACACAATAAAGTAATCATATTTTATAAATCATTTCAGTTTAAACGGTTCAAAAAATTTCGATGGCACTTCCTTTTTTCCCTGTGTACACGCATTTGTGTACGATACAGGGAATAAAGGGAAGTGCTGCCGAAATTTTTTAGAATCGTTTAACCTGAAATGATTTATAAAATATGATTACATTATTGTGTTTGTAATGGGAAGTAGGATAACCGGCCGTCAAAGTAAAAAAACAATAAACTTAATAATTGAAAATTTGAATGCAATATTTATTTGAATTTGTTAAAATAGTAAAGGGTTATATATGAATTTTTACAAGACTTTAATATGAAGTGTGTTATTCAAACTTCTAACCTACATTTTACAAATCAGGAAATATGTTCGATTATTTTCTCGATCGTAGTTGGATGTATGAACCTCGAAAAGGTATGAAAGGATCAATAAAAGAACGTTTCTGTAATGGTGTACAAGTATTTATTAGATTTACTCAGTCTAATAATCGAAATAACGTAGACATTCGTTGTCCGTGTAGTAAGTGCAAACATCTGAAGCATTGGAAACCAGATGTAGTAGAAGTACATTTGTACAAATTTGGTTTTTTGCCGAATTATTACTTATGGGATTGTCATGGAGAACTTGTTCACCCTATACCTAATCCTGTAGTGTTAGAGGACGATAATACTATGACCAATCCTATAGAAAACATGGTGCAAGATGCTGCACGATCAATGTTTCCTACCTTTGACCAAGGTGATGATGGGAACGAAAATGTAGACAAAGAGCCGACCGCGGAAGCTATATTTTTTTATGATTTATTGGATTCTGCTAAGAGGCCATTGTGGGATGGATGTACAAGCGGAACCGAATTATCTGTAACCGCCGAATACATCACTATGAAATCGAAATTTAATCTTACAGAAGCTGCATTTACAGCAGTTGTACAAACTGCAAAACGACACATGCCACCTAATAATTTGATGTGTGATAGTCATTATAAAGTAAAAAAAGTTATGTCTGCTTTTGGATTGCCGTACCAGAAGATAGATACATGTGTAAAAGGTTGCATGCTGTATTGGAAAGAAGACGCTCATCTTACTAAATGCAGAATATGTAATGAGGAAAGATACAAACCAAGAAAAAAGAAAGGAAAAGAAGTTCCATATAAGAGGATGCATTATTTACCCATCACTCCCAGACTTCAACGGTTATATGCATCTTCTGCTACAGCATGTCATATGTCATGGCACAGTGTGAGAACACTAGAAGAAGGAACTTTGATACATCCATCTGATGGAGAAACATGGAAACATTTCGATAAGACTTATCCTGAATTTGCGGCAAAGAGCCGTAATGTTAGGCTTGGCTTATGTACGGATGGATTTTCGCCATTTTCTCAGTTTGGTAGTAAATATTCATCATGGCCTATTATTATTACTCCTTATAATTTACCTCCATGGATGTGTATGAAAACTCCATATATGTTTCTAACGATTGTCATCCCCAGTCCCGATGATCCGACACAAGGAATTGATGTTTATTTACAACCACTAATCGACGAGTTGAAATGACTGTGGCATGAAGGAGTTGAAACGTACGACATTTCGAGAAAAAGGAATTTTCGTACGTTTGCTTCTTTATTATAGACTATTAGTGATTTTCCCGCGTATGGCATGCTTTCAGGTTGGAGCACATCTGGACGTCTAGCTTGTCCTTATTGTATGGATGAAACACGGGCATTTTCATTGAAGTATGGGAAGAAAATTTCTTGGTTTGACCGTCATCGGTGTTTTCTACATACCAATCATAAATTTAGAACGGATAAAAAGAACTTTAAAGCTAACAGAGTAGAGAGTATGCTACCACCTAAGGTTTGGACAAGTGAAAAGGTATATGAAATTGTAAAAGACTACCCAAAGATACATGAAACTGGGGTACAGGTTGAAATTCCTAGTAAATCGGACATTCATAACTGGTGCAAGCAAAGTATATTCTAGGAGTTACCGTATTGGAAAAATCTCCTACTCCGACATAACATTGACGTCATGCACAACGAAAAAAACGTGTTCGACAACGTGTTTAACACAATTTTGAATGTGAAGGGGAAAACCAAGGACGATGCGAATTCAAGACGTGATATATTACACTTCTGTAAGCGGCCCGAATTGCAATTATACGACGATAATAAGAAACTGTAACAACCCGCATATTTATTGATCCTATATTTAAATATTTTATCGTTAGTCGGATGTTTGTCCGAAAGGCTACCTTTTGCATACGGTCAAATTAGGACTCGAGACCATCCCCATTGAGTTCAAAATGACGTTTGCAATCTTTTTGAGTGTAAACTTCGATATGTTTGGAGATAGTGAAATTTTCGTCACTTTTTGCTTTGAGCTTTGGTTTGGGCTGAACCATTTGTTAACTCAGTCCCAACCCCCTCTCCTCTTCATCACTTCATCAAACACTTCAAGCTTTATCAAAAATGGTGGAGGGAATGTGAAATTAAAATTCCAAGCTCAAGTTCCTTTGCAAATTAACCATCTAACTCCAAATTCAAAGTGAAGACATTGATTCAAGCTTGTGGTTGATTCTTGCTTTGCTCTCAAGCTTCATCTTCATCAAATTCCGTGAAAAGGTGAGATTTTTATCTCACATCTTGCCTATAACTGTCATTGGACTGTTGGGAATGTTTCCCTATCACTTGTGCACATGCATTTGCATTTGGTTTGGATTGAATTGGTGAAAAACCCAATTTTTAGTGTTTTGGCAAAATTCTAGGCTTAGGTCGTTCGGCTTTGGAGAAGACAGGCCTGCAAATTACTTGTTCTGAACCTTAAGTCGTTCGAGTGTGTTAGGTCGCTCGCCTGCAGTTAGGTCGTTCGGAGTTAGGTCGCTCCCTCTGTTGGAAGCGGCACCTCGGAGTTAGGTCGCGTGGCTTTAAGTCGCTGGGTCGTTCGGGCTTGGAAAAGACGCCCCTGTGCATTTAGCTCGTTCGCATTTAGGTCGGCATTGCCTTAGGTCGCTCGACTATAGGTCGTTTGCACTATGCTCTATCTCGTATCTGCAAATTAGGTCGTTCGAACCCCTAGGTCGTTCGAGTATGTTAAGTCGCTCGCGTGCTTAGGTCGTTTCCCCTTTAGGTCATGTACTCCTTAGGTCGCGTACCACTTAGGTCGCGTACCCCTTAGGTCGCGTACCCCTTAGGTCGCAACCACTAGGTCGCTCGGCCTTTGATCTTAGGTCGATCGCCACCTGAGTCGTATCCCTTAGGTCGCGAACTCTTTAGGTCATTAGACCTTATATCCTTTAGGTCGTTAGACCTACTTCCCTTAGGTCGCTCGACCTCATCCCCTTAGGTCGCTCGGCAAGGAGCGTTCCACACTAGGTCGTGTGCCTAGCTCTCTAACCTTTTAGGTCGCTTGACCCTATTTCACTTTAGGTCGTTCCATTGCTCTTTAGCTCGGCCTTGTTAGGTCGTATGGATATTTATACTTTGATGGCTTTGGAATTGATTTCTTTGGATTTTTTTCACGACTTCGAATGTGAATTTTGTGATTCGATTTGTTTCAACAATCGTTTTGTGACTTGTCACTTTAAAAATTTAAAGGTTTCAATACTAGTAGTAAATATCAAAACTCTTTCATCAAAACGATTTCAACTCTATTTTATTACAAAGCTCTTTTTACTAAACCGTTTTCCAATCTATTAGTATATACAAGCCTTTACTTCACTCGGATGAGAAATCTAATTAAACGACTTAGCAAAACAGGTGGTATGAAACGCTTGCGTTTACTTCGTCGGTTAATTCTTAGACTTGTTCGACTGAACCTTTTGTGACAATTTCCTAGTGAAGATCTACAGTTTGTTCGTAAATATTTAAGTTAAGCTAGTGGTTATGGGACATGAAGCTAAGCTCATATATTTACTGGCTTAGTGTAATTGACACTTCTTGATGATCATGACGATCATTTTTGTGATTTAGACTAGCGATTGACCGATGTCTCTTTGTCTGCGAGGGAGACTAGACCCCGCTTGTGTGATGTTTCTACTCACATATGTGGGGTAGCGCCCCATGGTCTTCGGGCCGATCATGTGTCAAAATTTAATGGATAGCTTCCATGAGAAAGCTTCTCGTTCATGTGTTACACGTGTTGGTGAGTATTCATGCTCCCGTTCTTGTGATAGGCCTCCCCCTTCTTTTTATGTGATTTCTGGATTTCGTGTGTTGATTTCTGGAATTTGTGCTTCACCAATTTTCATGATTTTCATTGATATGATATCAATTTTTGTGCATTGGTGAATTCGTGTGTCATTGACTTGTTATGAATACAAGTTAAGGGTATGATACCCCATTTTATCTTTGAGAAGATTCTTGTGATATTGATTAATCTCTTGTTGATTATCCTTTACATACTTATAGTAGTATGCCATTATGGTTATTATATGTTTATGCCATATCATGTCATCTGATATTTATAGCTAGACTGACTCGTTTATTATTTTCTTATGAAATAATACTCGGGTCAGACCGAGGTGTTACAGGTGCTTCTGCTTGACTTCTCTTCTGGGATTACTCTGACTTTTGGCTAACTACTTAGATTAGTAGTTTTTGTTGTACACATTTGAGATATCGACTCATTGATGTATTCTTTTGTATAGCACATGTTGCTATTCTTTTGTATTATCGTGGATCTTTCTGACCACTACTCTGATGTACACTTTCATGTGTTATATATATATTCATATCTTTTTCCGCCTTTGTGATATGAATGTCTGTGACTGATTTATGTTATGATTATTTCTATGTTTGTTTCCGAAGAATATATATAGCCACTGTGTGATAGCTTTGAGTTTGTATCGGTATGTCGGATTTCCTCCTTAAATGATATGCATTCTATACTATCTGACATATCAGTGCTCGCACAAAGAAGTTACATGGATGGTCGCTCCTCATCAGCCTTATTCTCCGCGCTAATTGACAGCACTACATCGTAGTGTTGTTGGTTAGCGTGGGTATTGAGGTGGGGCGTCACAGCTTGGTATTAGAGCCAAACTTCGGAACAATGTAGAATATCTTAACAAGGATCATCGTCCTAAGTCCACCTTAGGAGTCGTTATTCAGGATTTAGTTCGAGTCTTCGAACCGATTCATCCTGTTTTCTTTATGATTCCTTGTTTTATCTATCAAGATTGCTTGATATTCATTCTGAGAATAACCTTTTTCTTCTTCTTCCTTTCTTTCTTAAAGAAGAAGTGATGGTTAGTTCTGGCAGTCCTAGCGCTGGCCAATCCAGTAGTCCTTCTCTGGATGGCGTATTCATGTCTGCCCAACAACTTTTGGACCTTGCCAAGAACCAAAGGGTTATCTGTGCTTTGAGTAAGAACCCCGAAATGGTTTTAGCTCTGAAACTTGAAGTTCCTTTCAATCAGCTTGTGGATATCACTCTTCGACATGAAGAGGCTGATAAAGGAATTGATAACGGTATCGGGATTTCCGAGAAGAGGCATAATAAGTTCAAAAGCCCTTATCCCGATAAGAAGGTGAAGCAACCTACTTTGGTAGCAAAGACTCCAAACTCTATTAGTAGAGGATGCTTCAATTGTAATTCTAAGGACCACTATGCAAAGGAGTGTCCGGAACCACTCTTTTGTCGTTATTGCAAAAATTCTAGTCATCATATTTCTGTCTGCCCCATACTTCTAAGCAAGAAGAAGGTGGAACCAGCAACTTCAGGAGCCAAGACACCTACCCCAAGTCATAACCAATGCTTCAATTGTGGTTCCATAGACCATTATGTAATTAAGTGCCCGAAACCCCTTTATTGCCTCTATTGCAAAGGATCGGGTCATTACTTATCTACGTGTCCCAAACTTCAAAGCAAGAGAAAAAGGAAAGCTGCAAGCCCTAGCAACTCTTCTCTTGGTCAAGGTATTTCTTACTCAATCCCTGATTACACTTGTTTCGTGGTTATCCTATTCGAGTTCTTTTTTATAAGGGTTTATCTTATCATTTTTATATCAAAAGAACTTGTTGATTCTTTTTCTTTAAAACATTTTGGGCTTGATGACTTCTTTGAGAATTGCGAATCCGGTTGGTGGATCCGCAACACTCAATTTGCTTTTTATTAATGTCGAAATTATTTCATGTGATTTTTCTTTCCGAACCGATTTGCATATTATGCGTTGTTTAGGTTTCGGAATTGATTTGCGTGAAAGGATTAGCTTAATCATTATAAGGCCCATATCCTATTTTTCCCAATGGACTAATTCATTTTCGACATTTTTAATCTGTTAAGCAGATTCATATTTTCCTTTGTGATTTCGATTCCAAATTAATGGCATCATCTTATTCTTTAAGCTCACATGTTGAGTAAAGAATTATTTCTCTCAATTGAGAAGTTGTCAATTTTCCGGAATCTTTGAGCTTGTCTTAGGATCATCACCTAAGCAATCTTTTAAGTGATGTTAAGGTCTTTCCAGTTTGACCTTGCCACCGGATTTCATTAGCTAGGAGTTGCGGGAGTTAGCATTCGGCTTACCACATTCCGCACTCGTTATGCTTCTTATGAATGACTTATTATGTCATTCGGTTTATCCAGCTTATTTCATCCAATTTATAAATCGAGTATTCTATGAATATCTCAATAATTCCATTCTTGTATTTATTAATTTTGGATGAAAATAGAAATTTAAAATTTTGCAAATCTTTTTCATAAGATTTATTTATAAGTACAAATTGATTTTTAATTAAACAAGCAAAGAATATTCTCAAAACTTTTAAGAGATATTTTCATCATATAGAAGATGATTTTGTGTTGTATTGCCCATTTAGTGTTTTAAGAATTCTGGTCGATGCGCTTGATCAACGTTATCGATAGGGATTTCCTAAACTCTTTGATGAGACAATCAGACACAATAAATTGACTTGTGAAACGTAAATTTTTCTATAAAGGTAATTGTGATCTTGAAAGTTTTAGCTTTTCGGGAAAGAAGATTGAATTCTTTCTTTTCGATACTCTTATTCTTGTGAATCCCGAAGGGAACCAAGGCTTTATCTTTTGTACCAATGCTAATCGTATTAGTTTGGATGCCGTTCTCTTGCAAACAAGAGCGTGCAATCATTTGTGCTTCTAAATTTTAAAACCCGATAGAGACTAGGTATGTCACTTATGATCTGGTGCTCGCGGCTATTGTTTTTTCTTTCAAAGTTTGGCATCATCATCTTGGGGAAGAAATTTGTTCTCCACCTCGATTATAAATTATTGGGATATCTATTTTCTCATAAGGAATTTAATTAGTGTCAAGCACGTTGGCTCGAATCCCTTGTATTTTATGATCTTGATATCCTTTATACCCCGGAAAGGGAAATCGTGTTGCCAATACCCTTAGTCTTAAGCAGCATGCAGTTATTTCCTTGATGATATCCGAATGGAATGATCTCAAGATTTCCTCCACTTGTGAGATTCGGGATCGTAAATTCTAATTCATGTTCATCTCTTGTTTTATGTAGCCTTGAGGCTCATCCTTCTCTTTTGGACTGCATTCTTGAAGCTCAAAGGCTAGATCCCGAAATGGCTCTTCTTAGCCAAAGTTGTAGGGATAAAATTAATATTGTAAGTTGAAAGACTTCAATATTGATTTTCGTGGCGGCATTCGAAAATTTGGTAGACTTATCGTACCAAATATTAGTGATCTTCGTAAAAGATACTTTAGAAGATTCTCATCATTCTGAATTTACCATTCATCCCGGTAGTAGTAAAATGTACGCCGAAGTGAGGCGGCTTTATTATTGGGAGTGAATGAAATCTGTTATTGCTAACTTTGTTAAGTGTTGCATGACTTGCCAACTTCACAAAGGCATGGTGGGTTATTGCAACCTTTAAAAATTCCAATTTGGAAGTGGGATCAAATTTCCATGGATTTTATTGATGGCCTTCCCCGCTCTCGTTCGGGTCATGATAGCTTATGGGTGATAGTTGATAGACTTACTATATCCGCCCATTTTATTTCCGTTCGGTCTAACCGAATCGTTTCTCTTTTGGCCAAACTCTTTATCAAGGAAATTGTTAAATTGCATGGTGTCCCTACTTCTATTGTTAGCAATCGCGATCCATTGTTTAATAGTGGATTTTGGGAAAGTCTTCGAGATTTTTAACACCGCTTATCACCCCTAGTCCGTTGGACAAATCGAGCGTGTGAATCAAACGCTTGAAGATTTTCTTCGTTTTTGTGTTCTTGATTTTGATGGAAGTTGGGAAGATCATATCTTTCTATTTGAATTTTCCTATAATAATAGCTTCTAGTCTAGTATTGGTATAGCACCTTCCGAGGCACTCTATGGAAGGCATTGCCGATCCCCTTCTTGTTGGCTTGAGGCCGGTGAGAAGCTGGTTTTAGATCCAGATTTTATTCATGTTTCACCTATTAAGGGTGTTTTACGTTTTAGTCGATTGGGAAAAATTAGCGCCTCATTATAATGGGCCATTCCCTATCACTGGACATAGTGATTCCATGACGTATCGCCTTTTATTACCGGATCAAATTTTATGCTATTCGTGACATGTTTCATGTTTCTCAATTACGGAAATGCTTTCGAGATTCCGATTTTATTCTTGAGTTCGGTGTGGTGGAAGAAATTGAAGTTTCGCCTAATTTAACTTTTGAGCAGTATCCTATTCATATTATCGCTTCGGAAGTCAAGCGACTTCGAAATAAATATGTTCACTTTGTGTGAGTTCTATGGTTCTCAAATCCCAGGGATTTCTCTTAGGGAATCTAGAGAATTCATCGAGCGAACACATCCGGACTTTCTTTCTCATGCTCTTTGAGGTGAACTTCTTATTTCAAATTTCTTTTGTGTTAATATGCTTTTATGGCTGTTACTTTTTATTTCCATCTTATTTATTGCGAGGATGCAATTTCTTTAAGGAGGGAAGTCTGTAACAACCCGCATATTTATTGATCCTATATTTAAATATTTTATTTAAATATTTTATCGTTAGTCGAATGTTTGTCCGAAAAGCTACTTTTTGCATACGGTCAAATTAGGACTCGAGACCACCCCCATTGAGTTCAAAATGACGTTTGCGATCTTTTTGAGTGTAAACTTCGATATGTTTGGAGATAGTGAAATTTTTGTCACTTTTTGCTTTGAGCTTTGGTTTGGGCTGAACCATTTGTTAACTCAGTCCCAACCCCCTCTCCTCTTCATCACTTCGTCAAACACTTCAAGCTTTATCAAAAATGGTGGAGGGAATGGGAAATTAAAATTCCAAGCTCAAGTTCCTTTGCAAATTCAACATCTAACTCCAAATTCAAAGTGAAGACATTGATTCAAGCTTGTGGTTGATCCTTGCTTTGCTCTCAAGCTTCATCTTCATCAAATTCTGTGAAAAGGTGATATTTTTATCTCACATCTTGCCTATAACTGTCATTGGACTGTTGGGAATGTTTCCCTATCACTTGTGCACATGCATTTGCATTTGGTTTGGATTGAATTGGTGAAAAACCCAATTTTTAGTGTTTTGGCAAAATTCTGGGCTTAGGTCGTTCGGCTTTGGAGAAGACAGGCCTGCAAATTACTCGTTCTGAACCTTAGGTCGTTCGAGTGTGTTAGGTCGCTCGCCTGCAGTTAGGTCGTTCGGAGTTAGGTCGCTCCCTCTGTTGGAAGCAACACCTCGGAGTTAGGTCACGTGGCTTTAAGTCGCTGGGTCGTTCGGGCTTGGAAAAGTCGCCCCTGTGCATTTAGCTCGTTCGCAGTTAGGTCGGCATTGCCTTAGGTCGCTCGACTATAGGTCGTTTGCACTATGCTTTATCTCGTATCTGCAAATAAGGTCGTTCGAACCCCTAGGTCGTTCGAACCCCTAGGTCGTTCGAGTATGTTAAGTCGCTCGCGTGCTTAGGTCGTTTTCCCTTTAGGTCGCGTACTCCTTAGGTCGCGTACCACTTAGGTCGCGTACCCCTTAGGTCGCATACCCCTTAGGTCGCGTACCCCTTAGGTCGCGTACCCCTTAGGTCGCGTACCCCTTAGGTCGCAACCACTAGGTCACTCGGCCTCTGATCTTAGGTCGATCGCCACCTGGGTCGTATCCCTTAGGTCGCGAACTCTTTAGGTCGTTAGACCTTATATCCTTTAGGTCGTTAGACCTACTTCCTTTAGGTTGCTCGACCTCATCCCCTTAGGTCGCTCGGCAAGGAGCGTTCCACACTAGGTCGTGTGCCTAGCTCTCTACCCTTTTAGGTCGCTTGACCCTATTTCACTTTAGGTCGTTCCATTGCTCTTTAGCTCGGCCTTGTTAGGTCGTATGGATATTTATACTTTGATGGCTTTGGAATTGATTTCTTTGGATTTTATTCACGACTTCGAATGTGAATTTTGTGATTCGATTTGTTTCAACAATCGTTTGGTGACTTGTCACTTTAAAAATATAAAGGTTTCAATACTAGTAGTAAATATCAAAACTCTTTCATCAAAACGATTTCAACTCTATTTTATTACAAAGCTCTTTTTACTAAACCGTTTTCCAATCTATTAGTATATACAAGCCTTTACTTCGCTCGGATGAGAAATCTAATTAAACGACTTAGCAAAACAGGTGGTATGAAACGCTTGCGTTTACTTCGTCGGTTAATTCTTGGACTTGTTCGACTGAACCTTTTGTGACAATTTCCTAGTGAAGATCTACAGTTTGTTCGTAAATATTTAAGTTAAGCTAGTGGTTATGGGACATGAAGCTAAGCTCATATATTTAATGGCTTAGTGTAATTGACACTTCTTGATGATCATGACGATCATTTTTGTGATTTAGACTAGCGATTGACCGATGTCTCTTTGTCTGCGAGGGAGACTAGACCCCGCTTGTGTGATGTTTCTACTCACATATGTGGGGTAGCGCCCCATGGTCTTCGGGCCGATCGTGTGTCAAAATTTAATGGATAGCTTCCATGAGATAGCTTCTCGTTCATGTGTTACACGTGTTGGTGAGTATTCATGCTCCCGTTCTTGTGATAGGCCTCCCCCTTCTTTTTATGTGATTTTTGGATTTCGTGTGTTGATTTCTGGAATTTGTGCTTCACCAATTTTCATGATTTTCATTGATATGATATCAATTTTTGTGCATTGGTGAATTCGTGTGTCATTGACTTGTTAGGAATACAAGTTTAGGGTATGATACCCCATTTTATCTTTGAGAAGATTCTTGTGATATTGATTAATCTCTTGTTGATTATCCTTTACATACTTATAGTAGTATGCTATTATGGTTATTATATGTTTACGCCATATCATGTCATCTGATATTTATAGCTAGACTGACCCGTTTATTATTTTCTTATGAAATAATACTCGGGTCAGACCGAGGTGTTACAGGTGCTTCTGCTTGAATTCTCTTCTGGGATTACTCTGACTTTTGGCTAACTACTTAGATTAGTAGTTTTTGTTGTACACATTTGAGATATCGACTCATTGATGTATTCTTTTGTATAGCATATGTTGTTATTCTTTTGTATTATCGTGGATCTTTCTGACCACTACTCTGATGTACACTTTCATGTGTTATATATATATATTCATATCTTTTTCCACCTTTGTGATATGGATGTCTGTGACTGATTTATGTTATGATTATTTCTATGTTTGTTTCCGAAGAATATATATAGCCATTGTGTGGTAGCTTTGAGTTTGTATCGGTATGTCGGATTTCCTCCTTAAATGATATGCATTCTATACTATCTGACATATCGGTGCTCGCACAAAGAAGTTACATGGATGGTCGCTCCTCATCAGCCTTATTCTCCGTGCTAATTGACAGCACTACATCGTAGTGTTCTTGGTTAGTGTGGGTATTGAGGTGGGGCGTCACAAAAACCCAAAGCATGCTATGAGCTAGACAACAAGCAAGTAAAACTCATTCTAAAGTGGGTGGAAGGACTTAGATGTCCTGATGGGATTTCTTCTAACCTCCGTAGATGCGTTGACTTTAAAAACAGCAAATTGAGTGGGATGAAAAGTCACGATTGCCACATTATGATGGAGTATTTTTTTCCCGTGATTTTCAAAGAACTGCTGCCTGCAAAAATATGGAGTGTTATAACAGAATTAAGTATGTTTTATAAATAGCTTTGTTCTACGACGTTAAAGGTAGATCATATACGTAAACTTGAAGCAGAAATCCCTGTACTTCTATGCAAACTGGAGAAAATATTTCCGCCTGGTTTTTTTAATGTAATGGAGCATTTACCTGTTCATCTTCCATCTGAAGCACTCCTTCGTGGTCCTGTGCAATATGGATGGATGTATCCATTTGAAAGGTAATTTAATTAATTTCTATTTTTTTACCACCATATAAATTTAATTAATTTTGTTATAGGTACCTGAATCATTTGAAGAAAAAAATTAGACAAAAAGCACGAGTAGAAGGTTCGATTTGCAAATCGTACCTTGAAGAAGAAGCTTCATTTTTTTCTCACATTACTTTAGTAACGATGTGAACTTATCGTTCGCAAGTGTTCCCCGTAATGAAGAAACTATTGAGCAGGATTCTTCTGAAACAATGTTATCTATTTTTAGACAACATGGAAGACCTGCTGGAAAATGTATGGAACTATGGTTAGATGATAGAGATTACCATGTGGCACACACATATGTTCTTCTAAATTGTGCTGAAGTTGCACCATTTGTCAGGTACTTATGAATTCATATATATTTCAATTATACATGTATATATTAATTATAAAGGAATATAATACATATTTGCAGCATATACGAATCACAACATCCATCTGGTGATCTCAGTAAAGAATTTGCTGGATGGTTTTCAAACTACGTTCATGATACATGAAACTGTGTTATTGACGAAGGATTACGACATCTTGCTATAGGACCAAAACGAAATGTCAAGACTTATCCAATATTTTTCGTCAATGGATTTAAATTCAACACCAAAGATTACGGGGCTGAAAAATTAACTTATAACATTGGTGTATTTGTCAAAGGAAGTGATGATTCAGAGGAGCATATAAAAGATTTTTACGGCGTCTTAACACAAGTTTTAGAGTTGACATATTATATACAACTTGCAGAGAAAGTTGTTTTATTCAAATGCATCTGGTTTAGTAATGTTCCTGGCTCTGGAATTAATGTGCACAAAGATTATAAGCTAATTGAAATAAGGCATACATCGCATTACTATAAGTATGATCCTTTTGTATTAGCTAATCAAGATTTACAAGTTTATTTTGCTCCATATCCGTCATTAAAAAAAGATAAAGCAGACTGGTGGGCTGTTTTTAAAACGAAGGCAAGATATACATTTGATGGAAATAATATTCCAGATGAAGCAGCGTATCAAGCAGATCTCGAGCCAAATATTGAAATAGTGATAACCGATGACATTGATGTAGGGTCATTGACTGATGAATCGAATGTTTTAGTAGATTCATTTGTAAGTACCGAAGAAAATGATATAGAGTACGAGACCGAGTCCGAATCAGAATACGATGAAGACTGATCATAGATGGCATCGCTTGTTGTATAATTCTGAGCTATGTATTAACAATAATGACTATGTTATGTAATATTCTGAGCTACGTGTAATAATACTGATGACTATATATGATCTGTATCATTCTGAGTTATGCATTATTCTTTTTATGTACGTTTTTTTCGATGATTATGTGCAGAGTATGTTTATGTGATGATTACCACTTGACTAATAATTATGTGATGATTGTGCGACGATTAATGATTATGTGATATTGATTGATGATTATGTGATTCTTCTGTTATCGGTACTTTTTTCTAAACAGTACATCTCAGTCACCTTCACTTGGAGCTATGTCTGATAGGCGCCATTATCGACGTAGTACATCTCAGTCGCCTTCACCTGGAGCTGGTCCGAGTAGCTCTGAGCCAGATCTCCGTCGAGTTGCGGAGATAGTTCCGAAAAGTGCTGGGTATGTATCAAACTTATTTGAATTATATTATATGAAATATATTGAATATATACATCAACATTTCTACAGAGGATTCGAGGTGGAACCGTCCGATTTCATTTTACAAGTATCAAAAGAAGCATACAAAAGTAGGATGTCTGGCTGTTGGCCTCAGTGGGATAACATCCCAACACATATAAAAAACGCAATATGGGCTGATCTTATGGTAAGTACAACTTTGTAATATATAATTATGCCTTATATGAAACAAAAAACAATATGCCATCATGCCTTATGATATCACTTTTATGTATTCTGTTTTGCTAATTGTTTTTTAATTATATAATCTCTTTTACATAATACGTATGATAATTCAATATGCAGGTAGCTGTACGTGTGGATCCGCAGGATATGGATGTTTTTATAAATCATTGGAATACAAAGATGCGGAAAAATTACAGAGAGACTCTTTCAAGGGCTAAGAGTTCAGGGAAAAAGCCAAGTTGGATGGGGGATGATATTTGGGCTGGATTCCAACAATATTGGTAATCGGAAACATTCAAAGTAAGTTATATTGTCACTATATTTTTACAATTAAATGTGTTGAATTATTTTACTTAATAGTGTGTATAAATTAATAGGAATTATCGGCAAGAAATAAGGCAAATAGGAACAAAAACCCTGCTTTACATCGTGGTGGCTCGAAATCCTTTCAACAACATAGGAGGGAATTGGTAAATAAATTAACTATTCTATTCTATTCTTGTATATAATCTATTCTTGTATATACTCATGCAATTTATCAATATAATCTATTCTTGTATATATTCAGTGGGCAAAGTATGGAAGGGAGCCTACAGCGGCTGAGGTTTTCAGAGTCACACATGCAGTGGAGCATACAGATGAGGATGGGAATGTTTCATATGATTGATCGGACGACAAGGCTGCTTCTGTAATGGTAAATATGTTTATTTCTATAATGAAAATATTTCATATTCGTTTATTTCACAGTAAATAAGTAAATTGTATATCAATTGTGTCAAATATCTGTTCGTAATTGTAGGAGAGATATAATGCAGAGCATGATCGAGTGATACAAGCGAGTGGACGGGAGTCGCTTACGGTTGATGAGTCTAATCGGATATGGGACTCAATCATTGAACCGGCAAGTCGAAACAGGCGTTACAGTTTCGGCAATATGGTATGTACTCAACGTTTACACAGTAGAAACCTATATGCCATGAACTTCCTATTCATTTGAGTTTATTAGCGATAACTTGAGTTTTCTTATTGTTAGTGTATGCCATGAACTTATTATTCAGTTGAATTATTTCACAGGCTCTTAATTTCCAAAGAGCATATAGGAGATCCATAGACGAGGAAGAGATTGCTCGGATGCAAACACAATTGGATGAGTTCAATGATTGGCGGAAGAGTCATTTGGCGACGCAGATAGATAAGCGTATTGCTGCCTTCTATCAGGAGCATGGGTCAATGCCCGGGGAAGGAGGTGCAGATGATGATGATGCTTAGTGGTTTGTTTTGACGGGTACGCTTTATATACATATATGTACATATTATGAGAGGTTTAACATTTGGTAATTTGGATGTTGTGATTAATACTTAGTGTTTTGGTGGATTTGATATTTTGGTTGTTGTCATTGATACTTTGGCACTTGATATGTACTGGTTGTTTAATTTAGTTATGTGGGTTGGTTTGGTGGATTTTCATATTTGGTTATGTTGATTTTCTTATATGATTTTGTGAATATATGTTGGAATATGCAATATTTGATGATTTGGTTGTGTTGATATTGATTATATGGCATGATGGAATGGTATTATATGTGCGGAATGATGGAATTATATTATTTGGATTGATTGGGATTGAGGGTTGAAGGTGCTGGAATGCGACATTCAATTCTGTTCCAGATTTGCAACGGCTAGCGACGGCTAGCAACGGCCATATGATCACATATAGCGACGGCGAGCGACGGCTAGCGACGGCCATGTTGCGACGCTTTGCATCAACAACCCCGGAAAACTAACAACCCCAACGGTTGATTCCACGCGGACAATTAACCGTTACAAGCCATTGCAAAATGAACGATGGAGCCGTCGCTTTCTATTGTTGCAACGAGATAATTAGCGACGCCATTTAGCGACGGCTAGCGACGACCGCCAACGGCTAAAAGCCGTCGCTAAACAGTGCTTCTTTTGTAGTGCATTGTCATGGTCAGTAATTAAGTTCTTAATAAGTAATTAGGAAAATACATTGATGCAAACATTTCTGATTTAAAAAATATTACTTGACTGAAATATTGGATGATAAACAAATAAATATATAATATTTAAGTTTGTATATATCACAGTTTAGCCTAGATCTAATACTGTAACTTTCTTTTAAATTTTTTTGAATTATTTATTGAATAAGCTTGAAAGAATTATTAATGTGTTGAAGGGTTATATATTTAAAATCTGCTTTGTTTTTGCCCTTTGATAAAAGCAATTACACTTCTCTGTTCTAATCTTGTTAGCCAAGCATTATTCAGCAACCCTGGTACGGATGATAACATCTTGTACACAAATCATTTAAGATTGTGCCTATAAGACATCAAAACATTTTATGGCTTGTATATACAGTATGAATTTCTTTGTCATTGTCCAGCATTTGATTTACTTGCGGTCCATTTATGAGTCTATCAAATAGCATAAAACTATATTCATTTCATGTGTCATTAACAAATTGAACCCAAATCGACTTGAACCTCTGATTGAGTAGGGCATACGTTTCAAAATATATAGTTCGAAGACCTGACAAAATCCAACCTGTTAAGAATCAAGATTCATGGACTCCGATCTGATGGATCTAACTGCTACTTCTGTTCCCTATTTGATTAGGCTCCTGTACTCCAACAGTAAACATATATTCATGTTTAAGATGATATATTTTCCTTGCAGTAACAATCTAATGCTTTTATCTGTTTGGAGGTCTAGATAGATGGCCTCACAGTCATATATTAATGTTTTAATGTGTAAGATTCAAGACAGCATCTTTAATGACGTTATTTTAGCATGGTCACTATTTCAAAATGGTGTAATATCATGGGAGATTATGGGTTTGGTTATTCTATATATCGGTTGGAATTTAGAGGTTCAGGATTTCAGCTATAAAATTTGTTAAAGTGGCGTTCTACAACCAGAAAATAAGGTGCTAGACGTAGAACATTTGTGTATTAAAGTCGTTTATTCAGTTATTAAAAATTTAACAATTATTTTAATAGTTAATAGTGACTAAATTTTAGTAAAACAACTAATAGAAAAATTTATTTTAATGCAACAATGCAATAACAGTATAAATTAGATAAATTTCTTCAAACAGCGCATGTAATATAGTAGTACTTGATTGAATTCATCAAATAAGCACTGCATTGAACATTACCTTTACATTACTACATATATGTTTTTTATCTTTACCGCAACGGTTTCGACTTCTGATTGAATAAACAGTGCGACTAAAATTTTTTATACGGATGGATGCGACAATTGCCCTACAAAAGAGGGTAGGGTACAGCTACTTACTATTCTATATTAACCATGTCTACTTTCCTTCCTTTTTGAAGAGTCCGTTTTTCAAAGTAGGTACATATAAATTCAAAGTACTTGAACTGATAAATAAACGTGTGGCAATTAAAATTTGACGGTTTGATTGGAAAGTTTTGCTCTTTCAAAAACTAGAAATCTAGGGTTTTCTTTCAGCCACGGTGGAAAATCAATTTCGTCTAAACTCTCTAATTCTTCCTCTCTAATCAGACCACATGAGCCTTCTCACATCAGAAATCCATCAGGGAATTTCATCACAGATAATGATGGGTTTCAATTGATCCAATCTAAGCAACAAAGGAGGAGAGAGGCCAAGAAAGTTCAGAAGTTGCTACCAATTCTCAATAATGTCATTCTAAAAGACAAAGATGGTCAGAAAACCACCTCCCAGTAAATAAAAAAGGGAAATCTGGTGTCACAATAGAGAAAGTCGGTAGCCATCTCACTAAACAAGGAGCAAGGCCGAAAAACATGGGCATGTATAGTTGCAGATCAGCCTTAAGAACCAATTGATGATGAATGCAATCTTGAGCATATAGCACCAATCGATATCAATAACAAGAAGTATGGTCTGTTTAAAGAAGAAGTGTGTAAAAGAGCAACTGAATCATGGAATAATTCAGTTCTTATTTATGTAGTGGGTACCAAACCATACTACTTGTATTTCAAATCATATATTCAAAGAGTTTGGAATCCGATTGGTGAATTTGAAATATACAATAGAGAGAATGGATTCTTTCTAGTGTAATTTAAAGAATCTCAAGATTGCAATTCAGTTTTGAAAAATGGAGCATATTTCTATAATGGCAAACTCATCATAATGAGAAGGTGGTCTGATTCGTAGAAAATGGACAAAGCTATTTTAACTACAATGCCGATATGGGTAATATTACCCTGTGTTAATCTAAATCTATGGGACCGAGAGGCTTTCAGTGTCATGGCAAGTATCATAGGAAAACCCATTAAAATGGATGCAGCCACAACTATGAAGACAAGTTTGAATTATGTTCGCCTTCTAGTTGAAGTGTCTGCAAATGATGAACTTCCCAGTGAAGTTTATCTTTCTTTGTATAATGGTGAAAAAATTACTCAAAAAGTTGAATATGAATGGGTTCCACCGAAGTGTAATGTATGCAAGTGTTTCGGCCATACCAGAGAACAATGCAATCCAAAACAAGCATGGGTACCCAAAAGCAGTAATCAAGAAAGTCAAGAAAAAGAAACTATAAATTCTGATCCAAGAAACTCTTCAATAACACAAAAACAGATTTTATCATTTGGTGAAAGCGATCGAATCAACCAAGAAGGTGTCACTTTCGATCAAAGAAAGAATACTATATTGCTCTCTGATCAAGAAGATCAGGTCATAGCAGAGGAAGTTCATCATAATGTTGAAGAAAGCATCTCAAAGAAAAAATACAGAGTAGTACAGAGGTGGGTGAAACGAATATAATGGTCTTAGAGTCTGTAACCCCACCCATTACAGACCCTTGTTTATTTACAGATAGTTCTGTTACAAATAATAATACTGAAGATCATCAGCAATCCAAAAATCTGGATTTGAATAGGATCACTGAAACAGTCCCTCCACTAGAGCATGCTGCAATAGTTGAGGAGCCTGACTCAGCCATACCTCGCACTGCTGGCCAATTTGATATTTCTCTAATTAAAATTCTAGAAGTTGTAAACAATGCTAGAATTGAAACAGAGATGGTGGATGCTGTTGATCAATTTGATATCTCTGAACTGCATATTCCAAAATAAAGGCAACTGGTAAGAATAGGGGTAATAAAGAGAAGAAAGCTTTTAAACAGAAGTACATCTCTATAAACCTAGAATGGGATGAAATGTCGACTAGGCTTAAAGCTAAAAGTGTTGAGAACAAAAGAAGAGGTAAGGGCACTTCTATGTCATGTACTATTTAAGCCTCTGTTTTATTATTTCTGATTATGTCTATACTAGCATGGAATGTAAGAGGAATGAATTCCTCTTCTAAATAATCTAACATCTTACATATGCTTAATCTCTATAAATCCTCTGTTATAGCCTTGATTGAGAATAAACTGAATGATGATAATTTTGAAAATTTTTGTTTTAAATTGTCTAGAAATTGGAAAGTGACACAGCGGATTAATCAAAACGATCTTCAATCGGTGAAAGTAGTAATCGGTGGATTGGAAGATACTGAAATGCCCAAATTCGTTGATCCGAAGATACCGAATTCTAGCTATCTCTGACTCGTTGATCCGAAGATACCGGGAAAGAGATCTACGATTCTTCGACGTTGATCTTGCGCACAAGATACCGTGAATCGACTTCAACAAACGATGATTCGAGCGCACTCGAATGACGTAAGTGGAGATAGGAGATACACTCGACTACCAATTGAAATTGAGAGCACAAAGCTAACAAAAGAGAATTTTATTCAATATTCAACAACCTTTACAAATGAGACTCACGGCCTATTTATAGGCGAACAACTTTACAACAGAAATTTCACTAACTCCTAAGTCGTTTCCGACTTAACAAAGGCTCCGACTCAATCATAAGTCGTATACGACTTACGACTCAAAAGAAATGACTCAAAAGTAAACAACTCAAAACAGACGACTTACGATAAGTCGTTTACGACTTAGCAGATTACAACACAATCACCACGACTTACGACTTTAAACAAATGTGTTCTACGACTTACAAAAATATACAGACTTATTACAACACTTAGGTCGTAGACGACCTAACGACATAAGACTCATACGCTTTACGACTTAACAAACAACGGTAGAGATTAACTCGCAGAAGAATCAACGGCACCAGTCTTCAGCGACTTAAAACAAGCGGCATCAACGACTTAAGGAAATCAATGGTTTAGATTAACTCGCAGAAGAATCAACGGCACCAGGCTTCACGCGACTTACGACTTAAGAACTTCACGAGTTAAACTTCCGCGACTCACGAGTTACTTCTTCTAGGTCGCAACTCGCTTCCTCTTCATGCCTTTTGTTGATTCGTGGACGACTTATACCTTCAGCTTCGTTAAGTCGTGGGCTTTCACTATGTCGCTGCCGAGTTATACTAAGTCGCTGGGACGACTTAAAACCTTCGTTAGGTCACGAACTCGAGTTAACTCCTTCCCCTGGTTTCCAGTTAAGTCGTAGCTCCTGCTCCCATGCTTCCTTAGGTCGTAACTTGACACAGTCAACTCGTTCTTCATCATTAGGTTGTGACTCGTTCATCACTTCTACCTTGTTAGGTCGTGAACGACCTATAAACTCCTTAGGTCGTGAACGACTTATGCCTTCAACATTCTGCGCTGCATCATCCTCCCTAGGTTGAGAAAAATTCGACCTCGAAATTGCACCCTCTTCTTCTACAATAGACTCATCCCCATGATATGGTATAAGATGTTTAATATTGAAAACGTCAGACGTATACACATCATCTGGCAGTTTCAATTTGTAAGCATTTTCATTAATTCGCTTCACAACTTCCACCGGACCGATTTTCCTAGCTTTCAACTTGTTATAAGTGCCCACTGGAAAACGATCTTTTGTTAACACTGCATAAACCAAGTCTCCTTCATGAAATTTAACATTCCTTCGTTTCAAATCTGCAGATAGTTTATATTTCTCATTTGCTTTCTCCAATCGTTCCTGAATGATTTTATGACATTCCGTCAACCCTTCAACAAAATCAGCAGCTTTCTTAACTGTCTTCTTTGATTGTGGCACTACCGTTAAATCCAATGGTCCCTTCGGTAAACTTGAATATACTATCTGAAATGGACTGAACCCGGTACTTCGATTTACAGCATGATTATGAGCAAATTCTGCTTGGCATAACTTCATGTCCCAACTCTTCAGATTATCTTGCACAAGACACCTCAACAAGTTTCCCAACGATCGATTAACCACCTCCGTTTGTCCATCAGTTTGCGGATGATAAGCACTACTAAATTTTAGCTTCGTTCCCACCATTTTCCACAAACTCAACAAAAAATGACTCAGAAATCGAGTATCTCTATCCGACACAATAGATTCTGGCAATCCATGAAGTCGATAGATCTCTTTGAAAAACAACTGAGCAACATGAACAGCATCCGCCGTCTTCTTACAAGCAATAAAATGTGCCATCTTCGAAAATCTGTCCACCACATCAAATATAGAATCATTTCCCCTTTGAGTTCTAGGCAAACCCAAAACAAAATCCATACTGATATCCACCCATGGTTTTACAGGCACGGGTAACGGCATATATAAACCAACATTAGTCGCAGTTCCTTTCGAAACCTGACAAATATGACAACGCTCCACAAACTTCTCTACCTCTTTTCTCATTGATGGCCAAAAGTAGGACTGTGAAATCATCTGTAAAGTACGGTCTCTCCCAACATGTCCCTCTTCGTGTAACTCCTTGATAATCTTCATTCTCAGACTACCCTCCGGTATGCACAATCGATTTCCTTTAAAAAGAAAACCATCTACCATCACGAACTCATCCATCTCTCCCTCCTTGACTTGATCAACAAACTTTGCAAAGTAAGGATCATCGGTAAATAATTCTGGCAATAGTTCAAACCCCGTAACTTCAACCTTCAATGTAGTTAACAAGTGATTTCTTCTACTCAACGCATCCGCAACACGATTCGTCACTCCCGACTTGTGTTTCACAACAAATGTAAATTGTTGCAGATATGCAATCCACGATGCATGTCTCGCTGAAATCTTGTCTTTCCCTTGCAAATGCTTCAATGCTTCATGATCGGTATACAGAACAAACTCCTTCTGAAATAGATAGTGTCTCCAGTGTTTAATAGATTGTACAACAGCATAGAATTCCACATCATACGTACTGTACCTCATCTTCGCTCCTGATAACTTCTCACTAAAATATGCAATTGGACATCCCTTCTGACTCAACACCCCTCCAATCCCAACCTTGGATGCATCAGTATGTAGTTCAAACACTAACTGAAAATCTGGTAATATTAGAATTGGTGCAGACGTCAAAAGTTCTTTGATTCGCTCAAAAGCAACCCCGGCTTCCTCCGTCCATGCAAACTGTTTACCCTTCATGCAATGAGTAACAGGTGCCATCACACTACTAAAGTGTGGGATAAATCTTCGATAAAATGAAGCCAACCCGTGAAAACTACGAACTTCCGTTATCGTCTTGGGCTGCGGCCAATCTCTGATCGCCTCAACTTTACTTTGGTCCACCTGTATACCTTCCTTCGAGACAACATACCCTAGAAATAAAACGCTATGCGTCATGAACACGCATTTCTTCGTTGCTGCATAGAATTGTTCTTGTCGTAATACCATCAGGACTTCCCTCAGATGATTCAAATGTTCCTCTGGACTCCCACTGTAAATCAGAATATCATCAAAATACACCATCACAAATTTCCCAATGAACGGTCTAAAAATCTGATTCATCACCCGCATAAATGTACTCGGTGCATTGGATAAACCAAATGGCATGACCAACCATTCGTATAGACCCTCCCTGGTTTTAAAAGCAGTCTTCCACTCATCTCCTGATCTGATACGAATTTGATGATATCCGGTCTTCAAATCAATCTTCGAAAAGATAGTAGCTCCGCTTATTTGATCTAGCAAGTCATCCAACCTCGGCATTGGAAATCTATATCTCACAGTAATCTTATCCAATGCTCGACTGTCAGTGCACATCCTCCACGTTCCATCCTTTTTGGGCACCAATAAAGCTGGTACAGCACAAGGACTTAAACTCTCCTGCACACGCCCCTGTTCAAGCAATTCTTCCACTTGCCTCCGCAACTCTTCATGTTCCTTCGGACTCATTCAATAGTGTGGTCTGTGCGGCAACACAGCACCTGGAACAAGATCTATCTGATGTTGTATATCTCTCAACGGTGGCAACTCCGTTGGTAACTCCTCTGGAAATACATCGTCAAATTCTTTCAAAACTGGTTTAACTTCCTCTGGAATCTCAACCTCTTCACTGTTCTCTCGCCCAATTAACAAAAACACTTCAGGTTCCTCCTCTACTTCCTTCACAAACTCCTTCAACGATAACAAAGTTTTGAGCTCTTCAATGTCCTCCAACTTGTTTTCCTCCTGTTGTCGCTTCTTTGGAACTAGAGTAATCTTTGTGCCTTCAAACATGAAACTGTAACTGTTGGTACGCCCATCATGTTGCACCGCCCTATCATACTGCCACGGTCTCCCCGGCAACAAATGACAAACGTCCATGTCCACAACATCGCACCAGATTTCGTCTTTATATTTCTTCCCAATGGAAAACTTCACACGAGCCCTTCGTCCAACCTTCACCTCCCCGCCTTTCCTCAACCAAGCTAGCTTGTACGGTTTCGGATGTTTCTCAGTCTTCAATGCCAACTTCCTCACAGCTTCTGACAAAATTATATTATCACAGCTTCCAGCATCAATAACAAATTTGCAAACTTTCCCCAGAATGGTACATGTTGACTGAAAA
This sequence comes from Allium fistulosum, assembly GCA_030737815.1. NCBI lineage: Eukaryota > Viridiplantae > Streptophyta > Magnoliopsida > Asparagales > Amaryllidaceae > Allium > Allium fistulosum. The sequence continues at coordinate 72,884,171 of CM060908.1, read as the reverse complement.
ATATTGCTCCTCAACCAACTACAATCCTCCTCTTGCTTTGGTGTTAAACAAGACCTCTTCATCATTAGATTGTAACCTTCGTCTCCCGTCGCTTCTTCTTCCTCCTCATCAGGTGGTGAATTGGAACATTCAGCTTCTTCATCCTCATCCTCAACTTCTGCAATCATGGTTCTCTTCTTTGGCTTTGGACACTCACTGCTTTTATGACCCAATTCCTGACAATTGTAACATTTGAAACCGTTGTTAACCTTTGTCTTCTCAGCCTCCTTCACCACTGGTATACTGATAGGTTTAGAAACATTAGAACTTCCACCAACACCCTTCGCTTGATTGTTAGAATTAGTAAACACACCACTTCCTCGTCGTCCCTGTTTCTCCCAAGCCAACGCTTTCTGATGTGCTTCCGCTACAGATCTTGGATCGAACATATTAACCATATCCTGAATCTGCATTCGCAATCCTCCAACAAATCTGGCTGTTAACTGTTCTTCCGTCTCCATAATATCGTTCCTTGCAATCAGTTGATAAAATTCGTCAGCATAGTCATTCACAGATTTCGTCCCTTGTCTTAAGTTTTGCAAACGTTGATACATCAAAGATTGATAATTGTAAGGTAAGAACGTTGCTTTCATCAATTTCTTCATCTTCTCCCAAGATTCAACTTTTGACTTCCCCATCCGATCACGTGTAAGTTTGGTCTGCTGCCACCACGCCAAAGCTCTACCCCTCAGCCTCGTAGCAACCAACTTCACTCTACGATGTTCTGGAACTTCTTTGAAGTCAAAAATTTCCTCAACATTAGCCATCCAATCTAGATACTCCTCCGCTTGCATTCCACCTTTGAATTCAGGAATTTCAGTCTTCATCCCCGACTCCCACTTGTGATCATACTCAGAGTAATTTCTTCCTTGTCCTCGTCCTTGTCCTCGAACACTACCACCATCATACTCCTCTTCAAAATCAGATGTATCTCGTTGTCTATCTCGTCCACCCACATCTCTACTACCATTACGTCTACCACCATCATCCCTTCTATCTACATTCCTCCGTTCTCGATCATTCACGTTCCTCCCACGCCCTTGATTATTTTCAACACTTCTGTCTCGATTAGAATGCGGTGAGACTCTACTTCCCCCATGGTTAGATTAAGGTGAAACCCTTCTCCGATTTTGATTCATTTCTAACATCATCTTCTCTATTCGTCCAATCCCTTCATTAAGCTTCTCACTAAAGTTCTCATTAATTCTCTGCTCCATCTCATCAGCTTCTTCTCTTCGATACAAAGCTTCTACGTTTTGATGTCGATTAGCTCTCCTTGGTGGCATACTTGAAACTTACAAACTCTTCAAATTCAAACACAATTCGAACTTTGATCCGAAATGGAATGGATCGAAAACTTCCACTTTGTAGCAAATCGCGATGAACACGATGGACAAAGTTTCGGCTTCCAATACAAATTCGATCAATCAATCTTCGAACAAGCTCTTCTTACTCTCGGCCGTGATAAACAACCTCCAATCTTCAAACTCCAAAAAAAATGATTAGGCTCCAAGTCTCGATCCAGCTATGATTGGCTAGAACAAGCTCTGATACCAAAACTGATGCAGCGGATTAATCAAAACAATCTTCAATCAGTGAAAGTAGTAATCGGTGGATTGGAAGATACTGAAATGCCAAAATTCGTTGATCCGAAGATACCGAATTCTAGCTATCTCTGACTCGTTGATCCGAAGATACCGGGAAAGAGATCTACGATTCTTCGACGTTGATCTTGCGCACAAGATACCGTGAATCGGCTTCAACAAACTATGATTCGAGCGCACTCGAATGACGTAAGTGGAGATAGGAGATACACTCGACTACCAATTGAAATTGAGAGCACAAAGCTAACAAAAGAGAATTTTATTCAATATTCAACAACCTTTACAAATGAGACTCACGGCCTATTTATAGGCGAACAACTTTACAACAGAAATTTCACTAACTCCTAAGTCGTTTCCGACTTAACAAAGGCTCCGACTCAATCATAAGTCGTATACGACTTACAACTCAAAAGAAATGACTCAAAAGTAAACAACTCAAAACAGACGACTTACCATAAGTCGTTTACGACTTAGCAGATTACAACACAATCACCACGACTTACGACTTTAAACAAATGTGTTCTACGACTTACAAAAATATACAGACTTATTACAACACTTAGGTCGTAGACGACCTAACGACATAAGACTCATACGCTTTACGACTTAACAAACAACGACAGAGATTAACTCGCAGAAGAATCAACGGCACCAGTCTTCAGCGACTTAAAACAGGCGGCATCAACGACTTAAGGAAATCAATGGTTTAGATTAACTCGCAGAAGAATCAACGGCACCAGGCTTCACGCGACTTACGACTTAAGAACTTCACGAGTTAAACTTCCGCGACTCACGAGTTACTTCTTCTAGGTCGCAACTCGCTTCCTCTTCATGCCTTTTGTTGAGTCGTGGACGACTTATACCTTCAGCTTCGTTAAGTCGTGGGCTTTCACTAGGTCGCTGCCGAGTTATACTAAGTCGCTGGGATGACTTAAAACCTTCGTTAGGTCGCGAACTCGAGTTAACTCCTTCCCCTGGTTTCTAGTTAAGTCGTAGCTCCTGCTCCCATGCTTCCTTAGGTCGTAACTTGACACAGTCAACTCGTTCTTCATCATTAGGTTGTGACTCGTTCATCACTTCTACCTTGTTAGGTCGTGAACGACCTATAAACTCCTTAGGTCGTGAACGACTTATGCCTTCAACATTCTGCGCTGCATCAGAAAGCTATTAACAATAATGATTGTGGTTATAAAGGCAGAATTATTGTTGTTTGGGATTCCAATATTTGGACAATATTGAATACTAATAAGGATAAACAATTTATTGATTGTCAATTTAAAAATATTGGTGGTTTTTCTTTGCAAATTACTAGTATATATGGTAGCAACTTAGAAAGTGAAAGAAATGGCATGTGATGCAGGTTAAAAGCCTTAAATTTAAGCTATAATTTTCCTTGGCTTATTTTGGGTAATTTTAATACTGTTTTACGTGCATCTGAAAAATTTGGGGTAATAAAATCCCTCAAAGTAAATTAGACAAACTAAATAAATTTTTAATTGAGACTAGGTAAATAGAACCAAATATTAGTGGGAATAAGTTTACTTGGAAATCTTGTTTGGAAAGAAATATCCATTGTAAATTAGATAGGGCTTTTATTAACAAAGAGTTTCAAATGCTTTTCCCAAATTTATTTGTTCTACTCTTGAAAAAAATACTAGTGATCATACTCCTCTACCTATCACTCTTTTTCATAATTTAAACTTTGATAAAAAAATATCCCCTTTTAGATTTAAGAATGGGTGGGTTTTAGATGATAATTATAAAGCTCTGATGGAAGAATGTTTTAACTTTTCTTGTAATGGTACTAAACAGTATCAGTTCAACATGTTTTTGAAAAATGCCAAAAGTAAACTTAAAGTCTGGAACAAAAATAATTTTATGAAGAATAATAAGCTGGACTTGCTAAGAAAGGAAGGTAAACATTTATAAGAAATAGTTGATAAAAATCCTGAGGATATTGCTGTTGTTAAAAAATTCTTTTCCAATCAGAAAAATCTTTCAATAGAGCTTTATACTAATACAATGAATGCTAAGCAGAAGGCTAAGGTTGATTGGTTGACCCTTGGTGATGATTGTACCAAGTTTTTTCATGCTAAAATGAGCAGTAGGAAGCATGTAAATAACATTGGTAATGTTATTTACAAAACTGGCAATTTTTCTAATGCTCATGATAAAGTGGCTAAAGATGCAGTTGATTATTATGAAAAGATTTATTTTTCTGAGTCCACCGTTAAGAGTTTTCCTCATATTGTCTATAAAAATGTCTAAAATGTTAATGCTTATGATATATTGCTTTCTCCAATTTCTATTGACGAAATTAAATATGTTGTGCTTAATGCTGGTGACAACAAAAGCCCTGGCCCTGATGGGTTTAATGCAAAATTTTATAAAAATCATTGGGATAACATTAAGGGTCAGGTTTCTGATGTTATAAATGAATTTTTTTAATAAAGGAAAAATTCTTAAAAGCATTAACCACACTTTTATAACTTTAATCCCCAAAAATAAAAATCCCACCTGTATTGGTGACTATAGACCCATCTCTTGTTGCAATTTTAACTATAAAATTATTGCTACTTTGCTAAGTAATAGAATTAATGTTTTTCTGCCATTTATTATTTCTGAATTTCAAAGTGCTTTTGTTCCTGGCAGACTTATTTATGAAAACTCTCTTTTAGCCCATTAAATGGTTAGAAACTTTATTGTTAAAAGTGGTGATAATGTTTGTATTAAAGTGGATTTGTAAAAAGCTTATGACAAAGTAAACAGACATTTTATATATCATATAATGAAATGTATGGGTTTCCCTAGTAAATTTTGTGATTTGGTATTTGAATGTATAAATTCTTCTACTTTTTCTATTCTTTCAAGGTAAATCAGAGGGTTTTATCCAAAGTAATAGGGGTATTAGACAAGGTGATCCATTATCACCTTATCTATTCACTATGGTCATGGAGTACTTTTCAATATTAATGGAAATAGAAGCTATCAAAGGTAATATTACTCCAGTGAATAGAATCTAGCTTTGTATTAATCATCTTATATATGCAGATGATCTTATGGTTTTTACTAAGGCAAATAAGATTAATGCAGATGTCATAAAAAAATTTTTTGGTAAACTATATAAATATGCTGGCCTTCAACTTAATGAATGCAAAATTAAAGCTTATTTCAGTAAAAAATATTAGATATAAAAATGAAATTTTAGAATCTCTAAATATTACAGAGGGTAGTCTGCCTATTAAATATTTAGGTCTGCCTTTATCTATTAACCAAATTAGAGATTCTGATTACTTTATGCTTATTCAAAAAATTCAAGAGAGAATGGAAACTTGGTCTTGTAACTTCTTTCTATTGCAGGTAGAATGGAGCTTATAAAAACTGTGGTACATGCCATTATTTTATACTAGTTACATACCTATCATTTCCCAGTTGCTTCTATTAAAAAAATTGAAAGTAGATGTGCTGACTTTTTATGGAGGGGTAAATATCATAAAATCAGCTGGGATAAAGTCAGCAGACCTAAAAAAGAAGGGGGGTTTGGTATTCGAAACATGAATGATCTCATTTTAACCTGCCACTTAAAATTATTTTGGAGATTTTTTAATGCAGATTCTCTTTGGGCCAGATGGATGAAGTCCAAATATCTCAAAAGTGGTAATTTCTGGACTGTTTTACCAAAAAACAATCAATCTTATGCTTGGAAGCAAATTTTAAAATGCATGAATATTGGTAAATCTTTTCTGGAAAGGAAATTTAAGCTAGGAGAACAAACTAGTTTATGGTTTGACCCCTGGTTTAATAATGAATCTTTTGTTAATAAAGTTGAATGGGATAACCTAGTTATTTGTGGTGGTGCTAATGATACAGTATCTAGGATAATAAAAGATAATCAGTGGCAACCACAATTGCACCCAATTACTAACCATCATAAGCATAATATTTGCCAAATCACTACACCAGAATCCTCATTTCGCAACGGCCTTAAGCCGTTGCAAAATAATTTCGCAACGGCTATGAGCCGTTGCGAAATGGGCAGTGGTAAAAATTTCGCAACGGCTCTTGTCCGTTGCTAAATATACTTTTGCAATGGCTAAAGGCCGTTGCAGAATCTTATTTAGCAACGGCTCATAGCCGTTCCGGATTTTATTTAGCAACGGCTTAAAGCCATTGTTAAATGTAGACGTATAACTGTTTTTTTAACTATTAGCAACGGCTTTAATCCATTGCTAAATACTAATTTTTTTTAAAAAAAAATCGAAATTTCTTCTCTGCACCACTGATAGTCATTTCATTATCATAATTAATACAAAAATTTGCAAATTTAACACTATCACAAAAGAAAGATTATTAAACCAAATATTTTTCATACATTCAACACAAAAACCAAACATAACAAATGTTTGAATTATAATGTTCAACATCAACACATACCACTATATAATACAACAGCGGAATCATTACATAATACTATATTGCAATCTTATGTTTAACTTGCCTTGGTTGATTAGTCTTATGTCGCACAAATACAAATTATGAGTTTTTGCACAAATACAAATACAAATATTAACTATGTTTAACCTGCCTTGGTTGATTAGTCTTAGTTAAATTGCATACTCTGATAATTAATCATATTGCTCCCCTCTTATAACCTGTCATTTAAGGAAACATGTAAGAAAACAATGGTATAAGAAAGGTGTGGGGAGCGGAGCGGAGTGTAAGGTATGAAATGTAGTAGGAAACACGTAAGAAAACAATGGTATAAGAAAGGTGTGGAAAAAAAGTAACATATGAAATGAATGACGATAGACAATTCCCCTAGCGTAGGTAAGGCGAAAGTATTTATTTCCAACACAGTTTTTACTTACGTCATTATTACTATAGATGCTGCATTGGTAGCGTGTTTAGCTGCACCATTTTGACGTAAGTAAATACGCAGTTTTTTTATAGTGGCGTTTTCGTACGGTGGAGAAGATAGAAAATAAAATGGCAAAGTGATTTTCGTTTTAGTTCAGATGACAATCACTTTTGTTTGATAATGAAACTGGAGATCTGCATGTAACAAAAGCTCGTAGAATTTATAGTTTTGAGGTTGCCGTGTCGAATAGGTTTGATGGGTTAAATTATTTGAGAAAAACTGGAATGAACCTTCAGATTAGTTACCTTAAACAATAAAATTCAACGTGTGTTTGAAAGACATATGCTATAAACTTCCCTAAAAATAAAATTTCAAAATAGTTTCAGATTAGTTACCTTAAGGATTCCATTTTCCGCATTGAATCTACCAGCAGCTATAGTAGCACCTCCAGCTAGGAAGCTAGAATGATGAAACATCCCTTTCTTTTTCTTCAAATCAGAGGATCAAAATGTAAAAATTAAATTAAAACTCAAAAAATAACAAGAAGCAAAAATATTTAACTTAAACACCCACCTTGCCAGCATACAACTTATGTGAGGTGCTTACTACAAAAATCCACTTGGAACTTTTTGGTCCATCAGTAATGGTATCAAGCAGATCTCCAGTTTGCTTGTGCACTATTTTTCCCTCTGAAACAATATACTCGAAGTGTTCTCTCTCTTGCTGCAAATAGAATAGTTTCACATGCCAAATTTAAAAACACCAGAACTTCACATAATTTAATTATTCCAGAAATAAAGTCTTAATGATAAGCAGTTCACAATTTCATATGCTACATGGTTAATGCACAGTAAATGGTTACAAGTATAGTACAAGTTGATCTACAAAGGCACTGCGGTGGGGTAAATTAATGACCATTCACTTACTGGAATATTGAGTGACAAGCTAAGGAAACTTACAGGTCCAAAATACTTGACACATTGTTTCCGAAGTAATGACCTTGGGCATTCAGGTAGATCAACATTTTTTCTAGCACCAATATCCAACCTACAAAGATTTTCCGTAATGTATCATAGTATCCTTCTTTACTACTGTCTATTGTATGCAAAACAGTAATCAAATTCACACTTTGGCATATATCTCAAATTCTAGCTGCTATAGAATGCAGTATATGTTTACATATACATAAGTTGAACTCACTTGAAAGTTTCACTTTGCATGTTGTTATATCTTTTTTTTTAATATCTTGGGTAATATATCAATAATTAAGAGCGGATATTTTTAACTTTCAAACACACGTTGAAGCAAAAGCTTATAGCATATGTCTTTCAAATCCTATACATATATTAATCAAAAGTAAAAGTGATAGAACACGAAATGTGTACGGTGCTTTTCGGAAATAGGTCCAAATATATTATTTTTGACCTCATACTACTTTTATGCTATGCAATTCAACATATAAAACAAAGTACCAAAAATAGCTGAAACAAAATTCAAATAAAACTGTTGATGAAACTGATTTGAACAGAAAACAATAAACTATTGCTTGGAAATGACCAAATCCTAAAATCTGGGAAAACCGCAATTGAAATTTAAATAAAGGCGGGTTTTGAACTAAAAAGCATAGCATGAATATAGCAGAAAAATTAAAATATATTATTTATCCAAGCTATAGCAGAAAAATTCACCAGTAAAAGAATGGCTGGCCCTCAGTACTTTCACACCATTTTACATAATAGATGTGCAAATTGTGGCCATATCGGTGCCTTGGATCGATCTATATTGACAATATAATTTAAGGCATGAATTAGCATTTTGATTAGAAAAATCATAGAATAAAGATGGTTTCAAGTAATTTTGGGAGCAACAGAAAAATCATAGTAAAGTTATTAGTCCCTAATATGAACATTGTACACTAGGAATAGCTTATTATCCAATATTATGCATCTGCTCCTTGACAAGCTTGGTTTGTTTATGTGATGAAATTATCATCTATCTTCCACCAAGATCTTGTTACGTCTTAGCTCGGTTTACTTTTCTAGATTGGTTTATGTACACAATTCCGAAGATAAACAAGCTACAAAACTTCATACAATAATATCAAAATCTGTTGGTTATACTAACAAATGAAAAGTGGATCTTTAACATGATAATTTGTCGTTCTCCTCACAGTACATCGACAACCGAGAAGTTTTAAAGTAAAATTATGCAGTATCAGTTGACCATAGTTTACACTCTATACAGAATAGACTTTGTGCAAAAGTGGAAAAGCTTATAGCTTCGATCCAATGCTGAAAAGCCAATTTCAAGGCTTTAGAATCTTTTGATAATCCCCGTCCAACCTGCAATTCAATAATCAATCATATCTTATCACTAGTAGATACTCAAAGATACAGTGACATGAATAGTGAAGGAAGAAATATTACAACCTTGGAAGCATTCAAACTAACTCGGTTCCATCTAGAAATAGCAGATTCAGGCTTAGCATAATCAAAAAAAGAAATAGTACTCTGATTCAACCGCGCAAAATCCAGCGCTTGCCACCTGATAATGTCACAAACACAAAACCCTAAGAAATCAAAAGCGTCATTGTCCCAATTTTTTTTAAAAAAAGGACGAAAATTGAAAATTAAACCAAAGCTCTTCGGCAATGATAGCGGAATCAGCTAATCTGCGCCTAGTCCTAATTAACACAAAACCAAAGAAAACAAAGCCGATGGGTAATCTTAAAGTTATCACTTAATTACCTAATAAACTTTCAAACCCCTAAACAGAATGAGCTGATCACGAAGACGGACCTACAGGGGAGCGAAGAGCTTCCAAGTCGATTGAGAAGATGTGAGAACAAGGCGGTAGATTTGAACGAAGAAGCACGTAAATGATGGACAAAGGATCTGGATCTGGATCTATCGCTTTTTTTTATCGAAGTGAATTATGATAGAATAGGGCGTAGCTAGTTGGGAACGGGGGTATGGAAGGCTGTACTAAAATGTAGTACGCGTAAGAGCCGTTCCAAAATTTAGAACGGCTATGAGCCGTATTATAAGGTTTTGCAACGGACTTTAACCGTTGCTTAATAGCAACGGCTAAAAGCCGTTGCAAATTTTCCGCCTTTGGGGGTTGCGAAATGGCTGGTATGGTGTAGTGAATCCCTATTGATATTCATGCAGACAGTAATTACTGGAAGTGGAAAGCAAGCAACAGAGGGAAGTTTTCTTTTAAAACTACTTGGGAAACTATTAGAAATAAACTACCCACTTTTGTATGGCATAATTGTATATGGAACAAAGTGAATTGTCCTAAGATGGCTTTTTGTACATATTTGCTATTAATAACAGATTGCCAACTTGGGATAAAATAAATAAATAAATGGGGTAATACAAATAATTCACTTTGTTCTTTATGCAATTTAGTAAATGAAAGTGCTAATCATCTGTTTTTCAAATGCAGTTACTCTTATTACATATGGAATCGAATTCAAACCATACTGCAAATTACTAACAATGGTCAGATGGATCTTATGCAAGCTATTCAACATATCAACAACGATTTTAAAGCTAAATCCAGTGAAAGAGGTTATGCTCACATATTAATAACTACTGCTGTGTTTCATATCTGGAAAGAAAGCAACTTTTGAACTCATAATAAAGGCAGCATTAATAGAGAGTAGAAATGGATACTTATCAAGACAGACAGCAGAATTATCCTCCATAAATCAAAGAAAAAAGTTAAAGATCAAACCAAGTTTGCTTTTTTAGCTGATCAATAATCGATATCAATTTAGAAAAATAAAAGGTAGAATCAACGTTTCGAGTTTGACAAGACATATATGATTGTATATAAGTTTTGCATGTGCTTCTGGGTTTGCACCGACATTATATATATTTTTTTTTGAAGGGAAGTAAACGGGCCAAGCCCAAGTACAAGTGGATACAGGTTGGATAAAACACCTACCCAAACATCTAGTATTTCTCTAAACCCTAACTAGGGTTGCCAACATACTTACACAACAACAACAACTACAAAAAAAACTTAAAAATGGCGGAACGACGATTCATAACTTCTATGAATCTCTACTTCCAATCCTCGTTCCGCTTGCTTCTCCACGTTCCCAATATGATATGTACTCATTGAAACCACTTCTCATCCATTCTATGTTATGATTGCGGTTGTAATTACTCAGATTCGAGGAGGAGAGAAAGGGGTTAACTGATCTGACATCATCGCGACTCAGATCTGTTAATACCCTTTTAGAATCACCATCTCCAGCCACCCTTGAGTCTGGAATTGCTATTCTGACTTCAGTAACTTCTTGGTTATTTTGGAAGCTTGAGTCTCGAGGTGTAGCTCTAACTTCATTAACTTGCTGGTTAATTTGGAAATCTTCGGGCGAAATAAATATAGCTCTAAGTGCTTACTTCTAGCTTCCGTACTCCATTCATCAACTAAGAAAGTTAATTTGGTTTGTTCTTTTACTTTTTTCTTTGAATTTGGAGAAGTATTCTGCTGTCTGTTTCGATGAGTAACCATATTTGCTTTATTATGAGTACACAAATTCCTTTCTTTCCATATATGAAAAACTGTAGTGGTTACTAAGATGTGAGCATAGTCTCTTTAATTAGATTTAGACTTAAATTTGATGTTGATAATTTGAATTGCTTGCATGAGATCCATCTGCTTATTGTCTTGAATATCCAGTATAGCTTGAATGCGGTTCCAAATAAAATAGGAATAGCTGCATTCGAAAAACAAATGATCATCACTTTCATTAACTAAATTGCATAAGGAACAAAGTGAATTAGATTTATTGCCCCATTTGTTTATTTTATCCCAAGTTGGCAGTCTGTTATTTATAGAAAAATATGTACAAAAAGCCATCTTGAGACTATTCACTTTATTCCATATGCAATGATACCATTCAACATTGGGGATTTTATTTCTGATAGCATCCCATGTAATTTTAAATGAAACTTCCCTTTGTTGGTTGCTTTCCATTCCCAGTAGTCATTATCTGCATTAGGATCAAGATATATTTTTGCAGATTTCATGTTTATGAGGGTTAGTAATTGGATGTAATTGAGATTGACATTGGTTGTCTTTAATTATTCCAGACACTGTTGCACTGGAACCCCCACATATGACTAAATTATTCCAACCAACCTTATTTATGAAAGAATCATTATTAAACCAGGGGTCAAACCATAAGCTAGTTTCTTCACCTAGCTTAAATTTTCTTTCTAATAAAGATTTGCCAATATTTCTGCATTTTAGAATTTGTTTCCAAGCATTTGAATGATTACTATATGGCAGGATAGTCCAGAAATTACCATTTCTAAGATATTTAGCTCTCATCCATCTAGCCCACAGTGAGTCTGCACTAATAAACCTCCAAAATAATTTTAAATGACAAGTTAAATTGAGATCATTCATGTTTCTAATGCCAAAACCCCTTCATTTTTTGGCCTACAAACTTTATCCCAACTAATTTTATGATATTTACCCCTCCATAAAAAATCAGCACATCTACTTTCTATTTTTTTAATGGATGCAGCAGTAATATGATATGTTTGTAACCAATATAAAATGATAGCATAAACAACAGTTTAAATAAGTTCAAGTCTTTCCGCAATAGAAAGTAATTTGCAAGACCAAGTTTCCATTCTCTCTTGAATTTTTTCAGTAAGCATAGATTAGTTAGAGTCTTTTATTTGATTTACAAATAAGGGCAATCCTAAATATTTAATAGGAAGATTACCTTCTGCAATTTTTAAAACATTTAAAACATCTTTTTTATATTTACTATACTTACTAAAATAAGCTTTACTTTTACCAATATTAAGCTGCATCCCTGCATATGAATTCAGATTATCAAAAATTCTCATAATGGTGTCTGGATTAACTTTGTTTGCTTTAACAAACACCATAATATCATCAACATATATAAGATGGTTTATACAAGGTTGGATTCTATTAATCTAATTAATATTACCTTTAATAGCTTCCATTTCCATTAATATAGAAAAATATTCCATGATCATAGTAAATAGATAAGGTGATAAAGGATCACCATGCCTAATACCCCTATTACTTTTAATAAAACCTTCTGCTTTACCTTGGATAAGAATAGGAAAAAGTAGGGGTATTAATACATTCTAGAATCATATCACAAAACTTAATAGGAAAACCTATACATTTCATGATATGATAAATGAAAAATCTATTTACTTCGTCATATGCTTTTTGCATATCAATTTTAATGCAAACATTATCACCTTGTTTTGTATTAAATTTTCTGACCATTTCATGTGCTAACAGAGAATTCTCATATATTAGTCTGCCTGGCACAAAAGCACTCTAATTTTCAGAAATGAGAAAAGACAAAAATATTTTGATTCTATTACCTAGCACATTAGCAATAATTTTGCACATAAAGTTGCAGCAAGAAATGGGTCTATAGTCACCAATACAAGTGAGGTTTTTATTTTTAGGAATTAAAGTAATAAATGTATGATTTATACTTTTAAGAATCTTACCTTTTTCCATAAATTCTTTAACAACATCAAAGACCTGCCCTTTAATGTTTTCCCAGTGGTTTTTATAGAATTTTGCATTAAACCTATTAAGACCAGGGTTTTTATTATCTCCAGCATTAAAAAAATACGTTTAATCTCTTCAACAGTGACTGGGGCAAGTAAAATTTCTGATGCATTTTCATTCAAAATATTTCTATAAATAATTTGAGCAAAATTCTTTTCATTAGTCTCAGAAAAATATAGCTTTTCATAAAATTCTACTTCATCTTTAACAACTTTATCATAAGCATTAGACAAATTACCTGCATTATCTATAACATTGCCAATATTATTTAAATGCTTTATATTACTCATTTTAGCATAAAAAGATTTGGTAAAGTCGTCTCCTAGAGTAAGCCAATCTACTTTAGCTTTTTGTCTAACATTAACTGTATTTTTGTAAAGCTCGGAGGAAATATTTTTCTAATTAGTAAAAAAATTATTAGCAATATTCATATCCTCAGGATTATTATCTACAAGCTCTTGTAAAAAATTTCCTTCCTTTCTCAGAAGAGTTAGTTTGTTTTTATTCATAGTATTATTTTTATTTCAAGTTTTAAGCTTATTTTTAGCATTTTTCAAAAAAAAACTAAACTGATATTGTTTAGTACCAATACATGAAAAATTAAGGTAGTTTTCCATCATTATAGCCTTCCTCTAAAGTCCAACCATTTTTAAATCTAAAAGGGGAATTTATTACTAAAACCACATTTTGAAAAAGATTGACAAGTAAAGGAGTATGGTCACTAGTGATTTGTTCAAGAGTGGAACATATAAAATTAGGAAAAATGCTTTAAAATTCTTTGTTAATTAAAATCCTATCCAGTTTATAGTGAATATTCTTTTCCAAACCAAATTTCCAAGTAAATTTATTCCCACTTATATTAGGTTCTAAAAGACCCGTTTCTAATAAAAATTTATTTAACCTATCTTGTTTACTTTGAGGAATTTTATTACCCCCACATTTTTCAGATACATGAAAAACAGTGTTAAAATCCTTCAAAATAATCCAAGGAAAATTATAAATTAAATTCAAAGCTTTCAATTTACACCACATACCATTTCTTTCACTCTCAAGATTACTGCCATAAATACTTGTGATTTGGAAAGAAAAACCCCCTGTATTTTTAAACTGACAATCAATATATTGTTTATCTTTATTAATATTCAAGTTAGTCCAAACATTGGAGTCCTAGATAATGATGATCATACCTCTACATCCACAATCATTATTATTAATAGACTTCCAATTACTAGACAGTTTCAAACAAAACTTTTCAAATTTCTCATCAATCGATTTATTTTCTATAACGGCTATAATAGAAGGCTTATAAACACATAACATATATAAAATATCAGACTGTTTTGTAGGGGAATTAATTCCTCGAACATTCCAAGCAATGATAGACATTAATATGATATATAAAATTAAGAGTTAGACAGTACCTGACACTGTAGTGCCCTTACCTCTTCTTTTATTTTCAACACTTTTAGCTTTAAGTCTTGAAGACATTTCATGCCAGTCTGGATTAATAGAAATATACTTTTGTTTGAAAGCTTTCTTCTCTTTATTACCCTTAATCTTACCAGTTGCCTTTCATTTTTGAATGTGTAGCTCTGAGATATCGAACTGATCAGTAGCATCCACCATCTCTGATTTAGTTTCTTCATTATGCACTATTTTTGGAACTTTAATCATAGAAATATCAAATTGATCAGCTGTGCGAGGCAAAACTCAGCTAATGCAGCCTGCTCTTGGGGAGGTTCTTCAGTGGTTCTATCCAGATCTTGATTCTTGGATTACAGTTGGATTTTATTATTATTATTTGTGTAAATACTGTCTGTAATTAAACATGAGTCTGAAATTGGGGGAGTTTCAGACTCAAAGACCATTGTATTTTTCCCTCCCTCCTCTGAGCTGCTATGTATATTATCTTTTGAGATGCTTTCTTTAACATTATGATGAACTTCCTCTGCTATGATCTGATCTTCTTGATCAGAGAGCAATATAGTATTCTTTCTTTGATCGAAAGTGACACCTTCTTGGTTGATTCGATCCTTTTCACCAATTGATATAATCTGTTTCTGTGTTATTGAAGAGTTTCTTGGATCGGAATTTACAATTTCTTTTTCTTGACTTTCTTGGTTACTACTTTTGGGCACCCATGCTTGTTTTGGACTACATGTTCTCTGCTGTGGCCGAAACACTTGCATACATTACACTTTGGTGGAGCCCATTCATATTCAACCTTTTGAGTAATTTTTTCACCATTATACAAAGAAAGATAAATTTCATTAGGAAGTTCATCATTTGCAGACACTTCTACAAGAAGGCGAGCATAATTCAATCTTGTCTTCAAAGTTGTGGCTGCATCCATTTTAATGGGTTTTCCTATGATACTCGCCATGACACTGAACGCCTCTCGATCCCACAGATTCAGATTAACACAGGGTAATTTTACCCATATCAGAATTGTAATTAAAAGATCTCTGTCCATTTTCAACGATTCAGACCACCTTCTCATTATGATGGGTTTGCCATTATAGAAATATGGTCCATTCTACAGAACTGAATTGCAATCTTGAGATTCTTTAAACTTCACTAGAAAGAAACCGTTCTATCTAGTGTAGATTTCAAATTCACCAACTGGTTTCCAAACTCGCTGAATATAAGATTTGAAAAACAAGTAGGATGGTTTAGTACCCACTACATAAACAAGAATTGAATTGTTCCATGATTCAGTTGCACTTTTACACACTTCTTCTTTAACCAGATCATACTTCTTATTATTGATCTTGATTGGTGCTATATGCTCAAGATTGCAATCATCTTCAATTGGTTCTTAAGGCTGATCTGCAACTATATCTGCCCATGTTTTTTGGCATTGCTCCTTGTTCAGTGAGATGGCTACCGACTTTCTCTGTTGTAACATCAGATTTCCCTTTTTTATCTGCTGCGTGGTGGTTTTCTGACCATCTCTGCCCTTTAGATTAACATTATTGGAAGCTGGTAACAACTCTTGAACTTTCTTAGCCTCTATCCTCCTTTGTTGCTTAGATTGGACCAATTGAAACCCATCATTATCAATGATGATATCCCCTGATGGCTTTCTGATGTGAGAAACCTCAGGTGGTCTGAGAAGAGAGAGAGAATTAGAGAGTTTAGAGGAAATTTGGTGAGGAAATTGATTTTCCCCCATGGTTGAGTAGAAACCCTAGATTTCAAAGTAAGGTAGCTCGATTTGACATCGTTTTTGTTTAGTAAACACCAATTTGAGGTCTAAGCTTATATATGTTTCCGACATTTTATATTGCATCAGCAGATTCTTGTATTTTACTTCTAGGTGTGTTCTTAATGAACGATGACAAGGAATTTAAACATGCCATTTTAACAGATCATTTGAATGGGGAAGCTGAATGAACGTAGAATGCATTTGTGTGCTGCAAGGGAAGAATCTGGGCATAATATTTGAAATGTATATTTTAAAACAAAATTAATTTATAATTAATTAATTATTTATTTGTATTTTAATAAATAATATGTGTCACTAATTTGAAAAAATAATTAACTAAATTGTAACATTATAAATTGTTTGGGTATAGTTCAAACCAACCACATAATGCAGAGCACTTTAATACGATCATAATGCAAAAAACCACGTCTCAAACGGACCTCATTTGCATAAGTTATTAATTTTAAAAAATTTGAAAAATATAAATTTACTAAATAATTCCCTAATTAAATCAAAAACGGGCCAAAAAGTTGTATTCATTGGAACGGAGCATTTGCCCCATTACCGGTCCTCGTGCGTCGGACGCGTCTGACACATCAAAGACGGTAACGGGACAAAAATTGTGATGAATGGACCCGAAGCATGCGAAATTTCATTTCTGTAGAAAATTCATTTTGAGTTTTACTAATCCAAATGTTTTCAGGATTCTCTTCTACTGATACTATTAATAGTTAACTTTTCAAATAAATAATAATTCCAACGACCCGGATCACTCACTAATCCACTAATCGGATCGAGAATCTCTTCATTTTGCTAATGCCTTATTTGTAGGTTAAAATTTTTATTAGTTTATTTAATATATTAAACATATTAATAAATTTTAGTTGAATACAAAACGAAGTGATTGATATTATACTAAGCAGTATTAATGTACATGCATTGCACGTGTACATATAAAATTGTACGAATTTATAATTTTGTATATACTAGTATAACCGTACAACGGTGAATATGATTGTTCATGTTATAACACTGAAGACAATAATATGTTATAATTTTCCGTTTGTGTAGCATGTAGTTTTGAATGAAAACTAATATTTACTTACAAATTGAAGTGTTAACTTTAAATACAACTAAGAGGCCATAAGTTTGAATCCTGATTTGAACAAAAGCTAACATTTACTTTGAATTTTAATATGTGTATATATAAGGTCGTAAGTTCGAATTTTAATTAGCGCAAAAAGTTCATAATTTTTCTTTTTATAATTTGTGTGATTATGTTTATTTAAACCTTACATAATTGATGATTAATAACATCATATTATCTTGCAAGGGATTTTACATTCACATGCATCACATGTGCTGAAATATCTGAAGATAATTTGAGCTAAACATACCTGCATCATTAGAAACAAATAATAAAAATAGAAAATAAAATGTACAGTAATACATGGTGGTGATTTATGTGCATACTTGCTCACCCAGACCCCTTCCCCCACGTGCATACAGATGCATACACACACACTCTTAGTTTCCATAGCCTTTTGTTATTATATTCTGCAAGTGTATAATGTTTCTTAAAGAATAAGCATGATATTTGATTCAACCATAGCATTCAATTTCATGTTTCGGGGTTCGAATTCATCCACTGTCTAGTCTCGGCATAAAATGCCATACCACTTACTAGTTGAACTAGCGGTCCTCAACTTTGTAAATGCAACTAACAATGAATTTTTTTCAATGTTGGTTCTAAAAAGAAAAAAGTACATAAAACAACCATCTCACGAATAGTTGAAGTTATCTATTTATAAAGCAAAACCTATTTTGGAGATTTTACCAAATACCCCTATGTCGTAATCCTAAAATTTCTTGTAATTTTCTTTAAAAATTGAAGAAAATCATTTAACAATGGTGTTGCAATTAATTTCCAGAATTGTTTGTGTACATTTCAGACTACCATATTTCTTATCTTATAAACAACTATTACATGTTCTCAATTAATAATCCAGGAGAGCACCTAGATGTTCAACTGCAGCTCATGAGTCTTGGGCATTGACGTATGTAGTGTTATTTTGGCTCCTTTCTTAATACACTGAGTTGTTGCCTGAAAAAGACGAGTTAGCTAGTTTTATTTAAATAAAATTTGAAAAAATAAGTACGGTAAAACACACTATACTAATCTATAAGTGAAAATTAGGGCAGATCCTTATTTCAATTTTTTTTTACATTCATCTCTTTTAAAAACTATTTTATACATCCCTCTATTTATTCTAAATTATAAAATAGTACGAACCTGTCAAATACATACCACGGTTATTTGTTAATAGATTTTCGATTTCAAGGTTTGAACTCGAGACCTTTAGTCTTGCAGTCCGGACCATAAACCAACTTATATACATCCTATTTTTTTATAAGTCTTTCTCTTTTACATCTCTCGTTTCCAAATTCAAGAAAGTCTGTCAAGGCATGTATTGTATACAGTTATGAGTTATGAAAAATGATAACATCGGTACATATTAAGGTTAGTAAAATTACCACGTGAATTACACCTCTTTTTCTGAAAATAAGGATTTATTTTATAAAAAAAATAAGAAGAACCTAAAACATAGTTTTTATAATTATAGGAATGCATATTAAAATTTCCCAATTTACCTTTTCGTTTGGACTACCATATTTTTTTAGTCTGATTACATGCAAGGAAAAAGTCTAGGCAACAAATATGTAACATTTTGAAACTCAATAGTTGCACCCAGTCATATAGTGTAACATCCCGGAATTTTCGACTTTCGAAAATTTGACATCGATACTCACTTTATCGACTGCCGAGCCATCGAATGCCGGAAACCCGAAAAGTTATGGTTTTAAAAAGAAGAAAAAGGTAGAAGAAGAAGAAAAGAGTAGAAGAAGAAAAAAAAAGAAGAGAGAAGAGAAGAAAGAAGAACATCAGAACAGAAAACAATATCAGAATCTTACACATCGCAGCGGAACAATATATAATAGATAAATGAATAATCTTTAAACAAAGAACTATATCATTTTATACATACATCAATCATCAGAGTCAATATACAACTCAATACAACAATGGACAGTTATATAAACTTGTCCTCATACAGAATACACAGCGGAATAAGTATATCAGATACAAATACTACGTCTCGCCATCCAGCTTGCTTCCAAAGCTCCAGAATATCCAGACTATCCTGATAACATAACTCTAGGCTGCCCGTGTGGAAAATTTGTGGGCACCCAGAGTTTAGAAGGGAACAATAAACTCCGAGTCAGTCATGGTGACTGGTGTGAGATCGTAAAACAGTTATTTTTCACAAAGAAAATAAAACAAATTCGCAATGCTTTTGGAAAATGAAACTACCATAAGACCTCCCACTACACACACAATGCAAACGCAGAATTGGAGGAGATTTCTTCTTATGATAGTCAAAGATGCTTGATACGCAAAATCAAATCATTTTTGATATTATTATTAGTGCATAGTGTAGAAATCATTTCGAAAGTATAATATTAATCTTAGCCAGCATAGGCATTCCGCACTTATGCCTACTATAGCTACCATCCAAACAGTGGTGACCACCATAAGTGAATGATAGGTTCTACAACTAAAACCGTACAAGTCTTGTATTGTTTCTTTGGATTTCCAACAAATGGTTAGGCTAAGGAACTTCCTATCCACGATGGGTACGTCCCTGGAATAGACGACCCGAGAACCTAACGTTACGGTTAGATCTCTGCCAACACAAGGCCGGGTTACCTCTACAAAAATAGGTAACTACTGACACGCATATGCCATCCCCCGATCGTAACCGATCTTCCCGAGGATCCCCGATTCGCAACAACCATAAAGTAATAAATTTGCAGCAACCACAGAGGTTAAGTATCTGGGCTCCATACCATGATACCACCTTTATCCAGAAGGAATGACATACACTAAGGGGCGCTACTCCCTAGAACCTTGCCGCATCCTTCCTGTTTTGACCATTTCCGGGGTGTGAGGCTCGTCGAAGTCTCGTCCACAAAGCTACGCTTTCTACAAAGCCATGCTTCGGGTCAAACAAATAATCAACCTATGATCACAAAGATATAAGATCAAACAAATGATCATATCACAAATGATCAAACACTGATCATTTCACAGCAACACTCAGTATGCCACGTTACCAAATTGGGAATATATCGCTGATAAATTTCAACTACATAACCTCTGAGCTCGTACGTCTCAGAGAAGGGTGTTAAGCTAAGAGAATAAATTCTCCGCCACCAACAGAAATGTATTTGAAAGAAATCAGCTTTATATCTCAAATTGTAACGTCAGACACACAATCCATACAAGTCTGTTCCGGGATCGAACAGAACCGAAGGCACTTCTCACGAAGCCCTTGCATATCCGGATAAATTTCTAATCACGTCCGGACTTCCCGTCACTAAGGGTGATAAAACCTCTAAACCGGAGATCAGCCGATGTAGAGTAACTCGACGGTAATCCTTCCGTTTTCAAAAATATCCGGTCTTCAACACCGGTCTTCAAATGCAATTCATAACGACGTATCACATATTCGGAATGGGTTATACGACCCCATGGTCCTTTCTCGGCTAACCCGAATAGTGAGCGATTATTTAAAATAAGTGTGGCATTCAAATTTATCCAATTCACAACAAATACCTATCTAAAGGTAATTATTGATAGTCGGTTATTTAACTATCAATAAAGATGCGCAACATCATCAGATTCCAAATAATTTTCCAAATTATTTAATTTCCAAAAATATCTTTACTAGATATATTATTTCCACACTTAACCATTTGAAAACAAATTTCAAATATTCACTTTTAAATTTATCTTTAAAAGATAAAATTTCAAACCCTTCGTTTCATATTGGAAAACCATTTCCATACTTATTTTATAATAAGTAATTCACAAATCTATTTATTTTCAACATTTGAAAATATTCGATATACTTAAATCAATTTAAGTATATATTCATTCTTTAAGGAAAACATTCTTTTAACACCTTTATTTGAGTCAAAACGAATGTTACGTAAAACATCGTTACGACGACTCAAAATCACTAGTATAGGGATTCGGAATTAAGATAGATATATGAATCCCAATACTAGATAAAAAATATTTCCTTTCGGAAATCATTTACTATAACAACAGTGTTATAGTCTACCATTTCCTTATTTCTCGAAAACGCCTATTTCAACAAAAAATGTTGAAATCCATGCTTCCGATTCATAATACATTTTAAAACATTTTTAAAATGTTTAACTTCATTTTTTTTTATCACTTCAAAAATAAATCCATTTTACTTAACAATATATTCACTGTCCAAAATCGTGAATATAATTCACTTAACCCAATTTCAATCTTTTCTACACATTTATTTCAAGGATAATTCGCTATCCAGAATTGCGAATATATCTTCTTTAATAACCTTCTATATTTAATTTATCAAATTAAATTGGTTTCGAATTTATAAAACAACGTTTATAAATTCTATTTCTATTTTATAACAACTTCGATTTGTAAATCTCTTTTATTAACAAATTCGATCAATATTCCACTTAAAGGCAAAAATCCAATTTACAAGTAAATTCCTTATCAGTCTTTATTCTACAATTTCATTCATTTTATAACTTCATACTTTATAAATCTATAAACTTCAAACTTTATAAATCTATAATTCTATAAATTTTCTATCTTCACAATTTATAAAAACTCATTTTAAATTCCAAAAATTTTAATTGATAAATATCAATTTTGTACATCTTTTATATACATCGTTTTTAATAATTCGAAAATCCAAATTTAAACTATTTTATAAATTACTTAACTGTTTATTTCAAAAATCACCTCTCGGTTATATTTCACCAAAATCTTAACCTTTATAACTTTAATAATTTTAACGTTTGTAAATTAATTCAAAAATTTAATAACGTATACTTACAAATAATCACTTTAAAAAAAATCTCTTTTAAAGTAAAAAAATCGTTATTTTAAAACTTCAAAACTTGAATCCAATGATGCAACACATCAATTAGTCCATCACAACATCAATATCATATATCAATATGATAACAGCATATACATCACAAATATCTGTAAATAAATAATACTGGTGAGGAATCCAGTTGGATCCCTCCAACCTGTTTCCCTGCATCCACAGACGTTAGCACAATACCAATTCCACTTCGAGGTGGAATATCGCGGTATATGGGTTTTATAAAAATATCCGCTTACTAACGGCGCAATAGGGTCTCATCCGCTATACGAGGCGGGAAATCATCAATCCAATATATACATATGCCAATATGTATATATTGCTATATATATATAGATATATCCTACTATATCTAATATCACATCCAATAGCAATCATCAATAACTGCAAAAATTCCACATTCAATTTGAGTGAGAAAGATCTCACCTTCACTTTTACTTTGCCATCCATTTCCATTTCTTCTTGATTTTTAACCTTGTATAAATAATTATACAATTTTCATTAATATTTGAATTAATCGAACTATTAAATTTTTATTTTACAATTTATAAGTTCACCGGTGATTTTATTTTGACTAATAAATTTTTAATTTCAAACAATTAAACCTTAAACCAATTTCGTAATTTCAAATCAAGATGTTAAAAATTTAATATCTAACTTACTGTAAAAATCAAACTGGTTTCACATTTTATTTCATAATTTTTTTCTCTCTATAAACTTACCAAAAATTCTCAGCAAATAACCCAGAGATTCTTTTTTTATTGTATATGTACATCTAATCTAAATTTAAATTTAACAAAATAAAATAAAACTTAAGATTCGAACCTCAACCACCTCGAACGATCTGCAGCCCATTCTTCGATCGCGAACGAACTCACGACCACCTCTCAGCTTGACGTCGCAATTCCCATCACCGAAGTCACTTCCACTGTCTCTACTCTCGATTGAATCGAGAATCTCTACCAGCCTTCATCGCCACGCCTTGCTGCCGTGATTTCTTCCAGGTCGCGATTCATGCTCGCTCGAGTCGTCGCCACGAATCCTATCGACTCCGACCCTGCTTCACGCGGCTGCCCTAGTTCTCGTCTTCGACGCCGCCTTCGAGCTGAACTCGCCTAGACGTCGTGACTTCGACTTCCAACTGGCGACTCGAGATCTTGATTCCTTTCGAATATGCTTTGGCTATTATACTGGAGAGGGAAAATTGGGTTTTCGATTACAGAGGGGACGAAAAATAGTACACGCGATTTTGATTTTTCTTTTTAAACTGGAGAGGAGGGATTTCTTTTATTTTGGAACGAAGGCGAATTCGATCGAACAGAAGGGAAAAAAGAAACGGCCATTGATTTTCTTTGAACTGCTCGAAATTTTAAATTAACAGAGAGGGACGAGATACTTAAAGTCGAACGAAGTATGGCCTGCATGATTTGGCATCGTGATTTTAACAGGAAGAAGCACGATTTGTTTCCCGATCTTAGGCGTGATTTTAGGGGAGAAAACGTGGGTAAGAGGTCAGCAAAAGTTTATAAAATTTAAATTAAATTTAAATTGAATCTTGATAAAAATCCAATGCGTTTACTTACTGTGTGCTCACATATTAACACCGAAAAATACGAAAGTTGAGATCCGGTAATAATTCAATATTACAGACCCAATGGAACTGGTTTCGTCGAATTCCGAGACTATGCC
Organism: Allium fistulosum; assembly: GCA_030737815.1. Lineage (NCBI taxonomy): Eukaryota > Viridiplantae > Streptophyta > Magnoliopsida > Asparagales > Amaryllidaceae > Allium > Allium fistulosum. The sequence continues at coordinate 72,860,156 of CM060908.1, read as the reverse complement.
TCGGACGGCTATTTTTAAATATCAACTCGAACGATATAATTTCAAAACTGATCAAATCAATTCCAACTTCGATTCTGAAGCTTCTTTTATCTTCAGAGTTATCAATAGGAATTTTTCAAACTTTCGAAATATTTTTCTTCACTTAAAATCGAAGATTCAAATTTTTATTCAACCTTTCTTAGATTAAACGTTAAAATTAAATTGCCAATTCAGAGTTATATCGGGATTCAAATTAAATTACCGTTCAAATATTTAAAATTAATTAAATATTTCAAATTTAATTCGTTCAAAATTCTGGGTCGTTACAAACTTCCCTCCTTAAAAGAATTTCGTCCCGAAATTACAAGTTAGGAAAAATGGTCCTTAACTCGTCTACTATTTTTCACAATTCAAAAGTTTTATCAAATTTATCAAAACAAATCTTTCTATTAAAGATTCGTTATTAATTCAACTAAATTTCTAAACATTTTCATAATCTTCAAACAACATTGTTTACTTCAAAATTCAAATTCAAATCTAAATTCAAATTTTAAACTTTCAAAATTTTCTAAAAAATTTTCTAACGCCCGATATTTTCGAAAAATTTCGCCAGCGTCTCCTTTGCGCGGCTAATACGGTACGACTACAAAACGTCTCTATGTACTCTCAGATTTCAAAAAGAAAAGAAAACGCCAAGCGGCTAGACAAGAAATCAGCAAATCTCATATTGAAATTCAAATACTTACCTTTTGTCGAGCAATTCAATTTATCTTCAAAATCAAAATTTTCAATTCCTTTAATACACCTGTATATCCTACTAGCCATAATATCTAGTTACAAAATTCAAACCACTTTGCAAATTCCATTACAAAATTTTCAATATAAACTACTTATATCATTTTTACTTCACTGTTGAAGTTACATAACTATTTTTCATTCAACTTTGCATTTCAAATTCATTTGAATTTAATTCACAATTTCAATTCAATTTGGATTTAGTTTAACTTCTGAATATTGAATTTATCAATTATCTTTCATTCATAACTGCACTATTTTAAATTAGTTCCAACTACTAATTCAATTTCCATTTCTAATTATTCAATTCAAATTCGTTTTCAACATTCAGTTTTAATTCCAGATTTATCTTCATTCAATCATTAACTTAGAATAATTTCAATATCAAATTCTCACTTAAGAATTTCACTCTTCATTTCTTAGGTTCAATATAACCCATTATATTTATTTTCAATTTACCACTTCGGTTAAATTTACTTATATTTAAACTGGATTTCCAATTCGAATTCAATTTCAGTTTCATTTATAATTATAAGCCTTTCTTTTATAATTATTGAATTTAATTCGTTCCAATCCTTTCGTTTTCAAAAATATCTTTATATAGCATTCCAGAGTTTACCAACATTTCAAAGCCATTTTGAAAACAATTCAAATTATCCGTTGAATTTTCTAAAACAAAATCCAAATTTTCCAAACAACTTTCATTTAAAACAATTTGGCAGCAATTTCTCTTTTGGAAACCCGAAAATGAACACCAATGATGCCGCGGCCATCATCGAAGTTATTCTCCAGCGACCGAAAAGAGTTTAGAGCTTTTATCCTTCCAGAACATTTTTCAAAACCTTTGAAATTCATTTTCAAATCAAAAAGAAATTTAAATTTCCAAATCTCCAAAATTTTCAAATCCTTTTCAAAACATTTCCAAATACTTCTCTGGAATTCCGTTTCAATTTACAATTCACATTTATAATTTATATTCTCAAATTTCATTTTATGTGAATTCTTTTCTTAACTTTCAATTCACATTTATTAATTTCATTTGTTAATGAATTTATCTCCAAATCTTTGGTTATTATTTTATTTCTTATTCAATTTCACTATAACAATGATAATTTTTCAATGTTATTACTTCCTAACAACCAAGCATCCATATACTATGATAATTCATAGAAAATCAATTCTTTTCTATACAAAATAGTTTTGGGTAAAATTATTTCATTCACCCTATTTAAAACAATATTGTGTCGAATTGTTCTATTCAAGTGTTTAGAGATCCCTATCAATGATCGTTAATTACTCGTATTGACCAGAATCCATATACCACTCAACAAATCAATCATCACAATATAAAACAATTTTATATTCACTAACAAATACGCGCTCGTATATATTATTACACTCAAACTCATTCTAGAGTACTACTGACTCTATCTCTAATGAGTAACACCCAACAGAGCAGGGTTGTCGCTTAACCATATGCTCTGATACCAAATGTAACATCCCGATCGGAAGCGGTCACAACCGGTAGGCTTTTCAACCATCCCAGCCCCACCGTGGCTTACACTGATACCCCAAACTTGCTTTTACGGCCAGCCTCTCGACTGTCACGGCCTCTGCCTAACCAACCCATCCCTCTCAGGGACATGTAGGGGTAAGAGTCTCCCGTTCGCCACCAAACTGCGAAGCGAGAATCCCCTATCATGCTGTAATATAGCAAGACTGGTGTGAGATCGTAAAACAGTTATTTTTCACAAAGAAAATAAAACAAATTCGCAATGCTTTCGGAAAATGAAACTACCATAAGACCTCCCACCACACACACAATGCAAACGCAGAATTGGAGGAGATTTCTTCTTATGATAGTCAAAGATGCTTGATACGCAAAATCAAATCATTTTTGATATTATTATTAGTGCATAGTGTAGAAATCATTTCGAAAGTATAATATTAATCTTAGCCAGCATAGGCATTCCGCACTTATGCCTACTATAGCTACCATCCAAACAGTGGTGACCACCATAAGTGAATGATAGGTTCTACAACTAAAACCGTACAAGTCTCGTATTGTTTCTTTGGATTTCCAACAAATGGTCAGGCTAAGGAACTTCCTATCCACGATGGGTACGTCCCTGGAATAGACGACCCGAGAACTTAACGTTACGGTTAGATCTCTGCCAACACAAGGCCGGGTTACCTCTGCAAAAATAGGTAACTACTGACACGCGTATGCCATCCCCCGATCGTAACCGATCTTCCCGAGGATCCCCGATTCGCAACAACCACAAAGTAATAAATTTGCAGCAACCACAGAGGTTAAGTATCTGGGCTCCATACCATGATACCACCTTTATCCAGAAGGAATGACATACACTAAGGGGCGCTACTCCCTAGAACCTTGCCGCATCCTTCCTGTTTTGACCATTTCCGGGGTGTGAGGCTCGTCGAAGTCTCGTCCACAAAGCTACGCTTTCTACAAAGCCATGCTTCGGGTCAAACAAATGATCAACCTATGATCACAAAGATATAAGATCAAACAAATGATCATATCACAAATGATCAAACACTGATCATTTCATAGCAACACTCAGTATGCCACGTTACCAAATTGGGAATATATCGCTAATAAATTTCAACTACATAACCTCTGAGCTCGTACGTCTCAGAGAAGGGTGTTAAGCTAAGAGAATAAATTCTCCGCCACCAACAGAAATGTATTTGAAAGAAATCAGCTTTATATCTCAAATTGTAACGTCAGACACACAATCCATACAAGTCTATTCCGGGATCGAACAGAACCGGAGGCACTTCTCACGAAGCCCTTGCATATCCGGATAAATTTCTAATCACGTCCGGACTTCCCGTCACTAAGGGTGATAAAACCTCTAAACCGGAGATCAGCCGATGTAGAGTAACTCGACGGTAATCCTTTCGTTTTCAAAAATATCCGGTCTTCAACACCGGTCTTCAAATGCAATTCATAACGACGTATCACATATTCGGAATGGGTTATACGACCCCATGGTCCTTTCCCGGCTAACCCGAATAGTGAGCGATTATTTAAAATAAGTGTGGCATTCAAATTTATCCAATTCACAACAAATACCTATCTAAAGGTAATTATTGATAGTCGGTTATTTAACTATCAATAAAGATGCGCAACATCATCAGATTCCAAATAATTTTCCAAATTATTTAATTTCCAAAAATATCTTTACTAGATATATTATTTCCACACTTAACCATTTGAAAACAAATTTCAAATATTCACTTTTAAATTTATCTTTAAAAGATAAAATTTCAAACCCTTCGTTTCATATTGGAAAACCATTTCCATACTTATTTTATAATAAGTAATTCACAAATCTATTTATTTTCAACATTTGAAAATATTCGATATACTTAAATCAATTTAAGTATATATTCATTCTTTAAGGAAAACATTCTTTTAACACCTTTATTTGAGTCAAAACGAATGTTACGTAAAACATCGTTACGACGACTCAAAATCACTAGTATAGGGATTCGGAATTAAGATAGATATATCAAGTTCTAGTGGTCCAGTGGTTAAGACATAGTGGAGTTGCTACATTGTGTTGTAGTGGCACCGGTTCGATACCCAGCGGCCACAATAATGAGACATAGTGCACGGCCACTTATAAAACCGGCTAACCGAAGGCAATGGAATACAAAGTATCTATGGCCCCAAAGTTTTCATAACATCAACTCCCTTTTTTTTCTTTTTTCAATGTCCTTTGCTCCTTCTTTCCCTCCTTCCATCGTCCTTTCAAACTGTCACCAGGTCCAATCCATCAACCCTACCTTGCCTTCCTCGTACTCCTCTCCTGTTCATCTACAGCCTCCCCTCTATCCTCCGGTCCCTCATCCGCCTGATCCTCCGGCCTTGCTCCCTCCTTCTTCTCAACCTCTTGTTGTTTCTTCCTGTATTGACCCACCACTGCCTATATTGCCCAACCCATCTTCTTCATCTGTCCCCTCTCTCCCATGGAATTCTCTTTTCAAGGCAAAACCGCGTAATGCTGGGAAGCATATTCCGATCCAGGTCCCACTTGTTTTTGATGGCCATGTTTTAGTTCCTCCTGAAAACGTAATAAGTGCTGGAAATGAAGTTTGGGGTGATTATCTGGTAGGTTTCTTCCTTGATAAACCTCTTTCTTATCTTACTGTTATAGCCCATTTGAAAAAGGTTTGGAAACTAAAAGGTTCAATAAAAGTGAAGTCTGATGGTTACTTGTTCCTATTCAATCTATCTTGCGATGAGGATAGAAGGAAAATAATTGCAGCTGATCCAATTATCATGAGGAACAAGTTATTCATTGTTAAACAATGGGATCCAAATGTTGGAAATAGTTGTAGTACTATAAAATCTGTTCCGGTGTGGATTAGGTTATCGAATATACCGTTATATGCTTGGTCTCACATAGGAATTAATTGGCTAGCCAGTCGAATTGGAACCTTTATGTGTATGGATGAACAAACAGAGAAGTTGGAAAGAATAGGTTATGCAAAATGCATGGTAGAAATCACACCAGCAGTTGAGTTATTGGATGAATTTTCTGTCAGATTGCTGGATGGTTCGGAGCAGATTGTAAAAGTTGATTATCTATGGAAACCTGAGGTATGCAGTGGGTGCAAAGAATTTGGCCATATGCCTGAAATGTGCAAGAAAAAGAAAGCAAACCAAGAACCAACTGTTAGAACAGTGCCATTGTCTTCTAAGGAAAGAATGGTAAGTCAAAATCAAAATGAAAAGAATAAAGTTGACACTAAGAAAAAGCAGGAGTGGAAAAGGGTGGTAAATAAAGGAACAAAGATAAATAAAGCTAAGGAAAAAGAAACCATTGTTGAAACTCAGAGAATTGAGAAGGATAATTTAGATGCTGAACTAAATATTGGTGATGAACTGGATGTTAATGCTAGTGTAACAAGAAAAAATGAGTTGGTGGAGTCATATGAAGATATAAGAATCGACACAAATAAATATAATGTCTTGTTGGAAGGAAATGAGACTGAATCATGTAATGACAAAAGTGATAATGAACTAAGCAATGAAATTAGTGACAATGAAGAGGAAATTGAGGAAGGAGAAATAACTGCAAGCAAGATAATTCAATTGTGTGGAGTGCTTAGTGGATCCCTATCACAAAAGCAAAATGTACAAGAAGAACGGGAAAACAACATATCAGGGATGGTTCCTTTGCATGACATTTCAAATCCCGATGATCAGAGTCATAAATCCACTTCCTCAGCTGACAATGCTATGGCCAATGCAAGTGAAGGGTTATCCAAGCAAACTAGTGGTGTGCAAGTCTTTAAACCAAATAAAGTAAGTATAAATGTTAATACTCAGCAAGCTGAAGCACAGTTTAAGGAGGAACTTGAAAATGAAATAATGGAACTAATCAAAGCTGAACATTCAAATGCTTCCCCCCCCTTATCTGGTGGATACACTTTCTCTGGTCATCTGCCTGGATGGATATCATTGCCAAATGCCTCTCCTAGGAGGGGAAAAAATAAGGGTAAGTGTCTCAATGATGGCTCTGAACCAGTTGCTGATTTAAACAATGTACAAAGAGATTCTCCTGCAACAAGGAGCAAGAAAAAGGTAGTACATCAATCCCTGAAGTATACCAAATGATGCACAACTATGCAATATGGAATGTCAGAGGAGCTCATTCAATCGCAAAGCTTGATCAAGTGAAATATATAATCAATCAGCACAAAATCTCCCTTTGTGCTATTCTGGAAACTAAACTAAATGAGAATTTAACTTTAAAAGCAGCAAAGCATATTAATCCTAGCTGGTCTCTTAATCATAATTTGGATCAAGCCCCCTATGGTAGAATTATGGTCATCCATGATCCCTCTGTCTTATCCCTTACTCCTGTTCTTTCCTCTGATCAGCTCATCCACTTTCAAGCCAAATTAGTTGATTCTCCCATCTCTTTTTATATAACTATTGTCTATGCTCATAACTCCCCTTCTTCAAGGCAAAATTGTCTTAATCTTCTTCCTGCTTTCAGACAAACCTCCCATCCTTGGATTGTCTTTGGGGATTTTAATTGCTGCTTAACTTTGAATGATAAACATGGTGGGCTTCCGCTGCTCCCTAATGATATTTATCCTCTAAATAAGGCCATTGAGGACTCAAACTTGCTTTCAATCCAATCTTCTGGGGCTGAGTTCACTTGGAATAATAGGAGTAGGTCTGGTGTCAGGACTTACTCAAGAATTGATCATTCTTTTGCCAATCTCAATGCTATAACCACTTGGCCTACTCTGTCCACTTTTATCCCTCACCCTGTGCTTTCAGATCATTCCCCAATCATTTTCTCTTCTGGACAGAGGATGTTGAAAATTAAAAGAAGCTTTAAATTTTATAATGCTTGGGTCCATGAACCTGAGTATAATAATATTATTAGCAAAGCTTGGAATGAAAAGTTTGTTGGTAACCCAATGTTTATATTTTGCAGGAAATTAGGAGCTACTAAATTAGCATTAAGAGAATGGGCCAAAGGAAAATTTGGTGATGGCAACCTAAATTCTGCTTTGATTAGGAGCAAACTCATTCTTGCTCAGGATGAGATGATGAATTCTCCTGACGATCCTGAAGCTGCTGCTGCTGAGAGAACTCTTTTTGATCTTCTTTCTGCTGCTTTGAAGTCTGAAGCCAATATGAAGAGACAACAATTGAGACAAAAGTGGGCTTCTGAGGGGGATATAAACTCGGCATATTTTCATGCTGCTATCAAGGTAAAGCAAACTAAGGAGCATATAAATAACATTTATGATGAAGAAGGGGAATTGCACTCTTCTCCTGCCTCTGTTGATAAAGCACTCCTTTCCTATTTCAAGAAATTGCTAGGTAACAATAATGGCTTCATCCCTAATATTGCTGATCTATCCCTTATTCAACTTCCTGAAGTGTTACCAGATGAAGCTGATAATCTTGTTGTCAAGGTGACTGATAATGAAATTAAAGATACTTTATTTGCAATGAACAAGCATTCCAGTGGTGGCCCTGATGGATTCAATGTCAACTTTTTTATCCATAGTTGGGATATTATCAAGAAGGATTTTTTAAAGGCTGTACATAACTTTTTCAATACTTCCAAACTTCTAAAACAAGTGAATGCAACTAATCTAGTGCTAATTCCCAAAGTCCACCATCCCTCATCTGTTTCATCCTTTAGACCTATTTCCTGCTGTAATGTCATGTACAAGTGTATATCCAAAATCTTGGCCTCCAGACTTGTTAAAGTTCTAAGCAGAATCATCTCTAATAACCAGTCTGCCTTTCTTCCCAACAGAAATATCCTTGATAATATTCTGCTATCTCATGAATTATTAAAAGGCTATGGTCGAACTCAAGCTCCCAAAAATGCCATGCTTAAGGTGGACTTGATGAAAGCCTATGATAGTGTTCACTGGACTTCAATTGTTAGAATCATGGCCCTGATGAGGTTTCCTAAAGTATTTGTGGCTTGGATTTACAGCTGTATCTCCACTCCAACTTTCTCTATTAAATATAATGGTTTCACTTCTGGTTTTTTTAGCAGCAATCAGGGGATCAGGCAGGGGGATCCTATCTCATCTTATATTTTCATTTTAGTTATGGAAGTCTTTACTAGTTTGTTGTCTTCCAAATATTTAATCGGAGATATTCAGTTCCACTCCAAATGTAAACCTCTACATATTTCTGCTCTGTTATTTGCAGATGATATTATGATCTTCACAAAGCCAGATCAGAAATCTATTGAAAACATTAAAGCTTCTTTTGATAATTTTTACCTCATGACTGGGTTGAAACTTAATGCGAATAAATCTCAAATTATCACCTCTGGAGTTTCCACTGAGGAAGCTAATACAGTTATTGGAATCTCTGGGCTTCAACATATGGAAAATAATATGTGCTACTTAGGCATTCCTCTGTGCACTTCTAGAATCACCACTAGACATTGCCTTCCCTTGTATACTAAAATATGTAATTTAATGAACATATGGGCTAATAGGTATCTCTCACAAGCTGGTAGGCTTGTTCTAATAAAGTCTGTCATCACCTCTATGATGGTGTATTGGTCTAGAGTATTTATTCTCCCTAAAAAGCTGGTGAACATGGTTCGTACTGCTATGCTTAGGTTCTTTTGGACAGGCTCTGTTTTATCAAAAAAACTCATTCCTTGTTCTTTTGCTAAAATGGAATTGCCTAAAAGGAAAGGAGGTCTTGGGATAATTTGCTTGGCTAAATGGAATAAAGCTGCTATCAGTGCTCATATAAATTCTCTTCTTACTGGTGCTGACAATTTATGGGTGGATTGGACCAAAAAGTATAACTTGGGAAGTAGGAATTTCTGGACAATGCCAGTTCCTCAGGGTTGCAGTTGGACTTGGAGGTGTTTATTGGGCTTGAGATCTGAATTCTCTCAACACATTAAGTATGATATCTCTTGTAACAGTAGCATCAAGTTTTGGAATGAACCATGGATGGATGATGGCTTGGTTCTTGTCAATGTTTTCTCTTCTGACCAGATAGCTCAGGCTGGCATTGGTAGACTTGATAATGCTGCTGACTATGTTAATGAGGGAAAGTTGGTGCTACCTTATACTAGTAATCAGGGAATTAGAGCTTTCTGGAAGTTATATCAAAATAAACAATATGGTTCTGCTGAAAATGATGTTGTATTGTGGAAAGGGAAAAAACACTCGATATCTGTTGCTTATGATCTCTTATCTAATGTGAATAGCAGTAATAATTCAGTTTGGTACAAAGTTATATGGTCTACGGCTTCTCCTGCCAGGGACAATCTGATGTTGTGGAAGGTGATCATGAATGCTCTGTTAACAAAGGAAAAAATGTTGAGTTATGGGATGAGCATTGATCCCCTTTGTATTTTCTGCAAGTTGAAGAATGAGACTGTTGCTCATCTGTACTTTGAGTGCAGTGTTTTGCTTGGTATATGGGGGAATTTAGTTGCAAAAATTTCAGATGATCATAGGTTTGGTAATTCTGAAGTTGAATGGGATCTGATTTGCAAATCAACTAGGTGGAAGAAGGATAGAAGAACTATTTTCTTTTTCGTTATTAAGAAGTATCTTAGCATTGTCTGGGAGGAAAGAAACTTGAGAATTTTTGAAAGCAAGTGTAGAAGTAATCAGCAATTATGGGAAGTGCTCAGGTCATCTATCATCAATGGTATGAAGGATAGCAATTTTGCTTTCTGTCCTTCTTTGGCTGATGTTTTTGTTTGATGTTTTTGCCTTTTCTTTTACTGCCTTGTTTGTCTTGTCTTTGTTTTCTGTCCTGCTTTGTTTTTCTTTTTTGGTATCTATGAGCTTGTTCATAGATATGCTTTTTGTTTGTATTTTTTTTAATAAACTGGTAGGGGACCAGATAACCCCGCTTGCCTTGCAAAAAAAAAAAAAAAAAAAAAAAAAAAAAAAAAGATAGATATATGAATCCCAATACTAGATAAAAAATATTTCCTTTCGGAAATCATTTACTATAACAACAGTGTTATAGTCTACCATTTCCTTATTTCTCGAAAACGCCTATTTCAACAATAAATGTTGAAATCCATGCTTCCGATTCATAATACATTTTAAAACATTTTTAAAATGTTTAACTTCATTTTTTTTATCACTTCAAAAATAAATCCATTTTACTCAACAATATATTCACTGTCCAAAATCGTGAATATAATTCACTTAACCCAATTTCAATCTTTTCTACACATTTATTTCAAGGATAATTCGCTATCCAGAATTGCGAATATATCTTCTTTAATAACCTTATATATTTAATTTATCAAATTAAATTGGTTTCGAATTTATAAAACAATGTTTATAAATTCTATTTCTATTTTATAACAACTTCGATTTGTAAATCTCTTTTATTAACAAATTCGATCAATATTCCACTTAAAGGCAAAAATCGAATTTACAAGTAAATTCCTTATCGGTCTTTATTCTACAATTTCATTCATTTTATAACTTCATACTTTATAAATCTATAAACTTCAAACTTTATAAATCTATAATTCTATAAATTTTCTATCTTCACAATTTATAAAAACTCATTTTAAATTCCAAAAATTTTAATTGATAAATATCAATTTTGTACATCTTTTATATACATCGTTTTTAATAATTCGAAAATCCAAATTTAAACTATTTTATAAATTACTTAACTGTTTATTTCAAAAATCACCTCTCGGTTATATTTCACCGAAATCTTAACCTTTATAACTTTAATAATTTTAACGTTTGTAAATTAATTCAAAAATTTAATAACGTATACTTACAAATAATCACTTTAAAACAAATCTCTTTTAAAGTAAAAAAATCGTTATTTTAAAACTTCAAAACTTGAATCCAATGATGCAACGCATCAATTAGTCCATCACAACATCAATATCATATATCAATATGATAACAGCATATACATCACAAATATCTGTAAATAAATAATACTGGTGAGGAATCCAGTTGGATCCCTCCAACCTGTTTCCCTGCATCCACAGACGTTAGCACAATACCAATTCCACTTCGAGGTGGAATATCACGGTATATGGGTTTTATAAAAATATCCGCTTACTAACGGCGCAATAGGGTCTCATCCGCTATACGAGGCGGGAAATCATCAATCCAATATATACATATGCCAATATGTATATATTGCTATACATATATATAGATATATCCTACTATATCTAATATCACATCCAATAGCAATCATCAATAACTGCAAAAATTCCACATTCAATTTGAGTGAGAAAGATCTCACCTTCACTTTTACTTTGCCATCCATTTCCATTTCTTCTTGATTTTTAACCTTGTATAAATAATTATACAATTTTCATTATTATTTGAATTAATCGAACTATTAAATTTTTATTTTACAATTTATAAATTCACCGGTGATTTTATTTTGACTAATAAATTTTTAATTTCAAACAATTAAACCTTAAACCAATTTCTTAATTTCAAATCAAGATGTTAAAAATTTAATATCTAACTTACTGTAAAATCAAACTGGTTTCACATTTTATTTCATAATTTTTTTCTCTCTATAAACTTACCAAAAATTCTCAGCAAATAACCCAGAGATTCTTTTTTTATTGTATATGTACATCTAATCTAAATTTAAATTTAACAAAATAAAATAAAACTTAAGATTCGAACCTCAACCACCTCGAACGATCTGCATCCCATTCTTCGATCGCGAACGAACTCACGACCACCTCTCAGCTTGACGTCGCAATTCCCATCACCGAAGTCACTTCCACTGTCTCTACTCTCGATTGAATCGAGAATCTCTACCAGCCTTCATCGCCACGCCTTGCTGCCGCGCTTTCTTCCAGGTCGCGATTCATGCTCGCTCGAGTCGTCGCCACGAATCCTATCGACTCCGACCCTGCTTCACGCGGCTGCCCTAGTTCTCGTCTTCGACGCCGCCTTCGAGCTGAACTCGCCTAGACGTCGTGACTTCGACTTCCAACTGGCGACTCGAGATCTTGATTCCTTTCGAATATGCTTTGGCTATTATACTGGAGAGGGAAAATTGGGTTTTCGATTACAGAGGGGACGAAAAATAGTACACGCGATTTTGATTTTTCTTTTTGAACTGGAGAGGAGGGATTTCTTTTATTTTGGAACGAAGGCGAATTCGATCAAACAGAAGGGAAAAAAGAAACGGCCATTGATTTTCTTTGAACTGCTCGAAATTTTAAATTAACAGAGAGGGACGAGATACTTAAAGTCGAACGAAGTATGGCCTGCATGATTTGGCATCGTGATTTTAACAGGGAGAAGCACGATTTGTTTCCCGATCTTAGGCGTGATTTTAGGGGAGAAAACGTGGGTAAGAGGTCAGCAAAAGTTTATAAAATTTAAATTAAATTTAAATTGATTGATAAAAATCCAATGCGTTTACTTACTGTGTGCTCACGTATTAACACCGAAAAATACGAAAGTTGAGATCCGATAATAATTCAATATTACGGACCCAATGGAACTGGTTTCGTCGAATTCCGAGACTGTGCCTCGGACGACTATTTTTAAATATCAACTCGAACGATATAATTTAAAAACTGATCAAATCAATTCCAACTTCGATTCTGAAGCTTCTTTTATCTTCAGAGTTATCAATAGGAATTTTTCAAACTTTCGAAATATTTTTCTTCGCTTAAAATCGAAGATTCAAATTTTTATTCAACCTTTCTTAGATTAAACGTTAAAATTAAATTGCCAATTAAGAGTTATATCGGGATTCAAATTAAATTACCGTTCAAATATTTAAAATTAATTAAATATTTCAAATTTAATTCGTTCAAAATTCTGGGTCGTTACATATAGGCACCATGTCATATACGCTGTTAAGAAAAAATGGTACACAACTTTCTTTTCCTTGAGAAGCATATTTCTAATATGCTTAGAAGAAATTTTTAGAATGCTATAGCCAATTAGAAACCTACTTACTATGTTTTTATTATAATTGCAATAGCCATACTATTTGATTTTGGGCCTTATAAATCATAGCTCAACCATGTTTGGATGTGCTACTATTCATTGGCCATGGAGATAGATTATTTAAACAAATAATAATATATTTTGAAAATGGTGCTACAAATTAACTTTAGATTGCTCAGCATGTTATAGGAGTTAAAACTCATAATGAATATAGTTATCCAAACTCAAGTAAACAAATCTTATTTCACCTTAGCTTAAAATTAAAATTTAGGAGAGATTCATCTTAAGGTATCCATTCAGTTAAAGTAAAAAAATTATAACGAATGACTATAGTAATTAAACAGCCCTAAAATTTAGTGTTAATTTGCAATTGCAAAAATACTATTGTTGGATAATAGTGATATTAGCATTTGGAAGCAATTCATTATCAATAATAGACTATGTCCCGATATCTAAACACCAACAATGTGGAAGCCGTTGAATTTTATTTAAACTAATTTGGGAATCATAAAAAACTAGGACCAATGAACTCGCATCTACATTATGTACAATATGATACATTTGCATACTTTATATTCTAAACGTATGTTATAGTTTTCCATTGTGACTAATAATTGAACTTACCAAATAATAGGTTACATTCTCATATCTAAGCTGCTAGTAGGCAGAAGTCACTATTTATTCGTTTAAAATGCAATAACTTTTTTTGTACTAACTTGAAGTGAAACTTTGATAAATTAACTTGGATCTACATAACAAACTATACAGAACACACATAAACTTCTTGTTTAAAATGTACATTGTAGTTCTTCATATTCTGAATAATAATTTTAATAATTAACGCATGTGTTATGCATGCTACTACGCTAGGCGTGAATAATAAATTTTCTAATTGAGAATTATCACACGTTATTCATGCTGCTATGCGAGATTTTAATAGCGAGTGTTTGATATAGTCTTTTACAGTTATCTTCCCTACAAATGCCTAGTCCACCATTTAGTGATTGAATCATGTATTTCATTTCATTGCTTAGTCAACCAATTAGTTAGTCAATCATATATATTAGTAATAGCCACGCAAACATTTTTACCATTAAAGTTTGTTATAATAACTTCGTCCTAGTTTCTAATATTAAGTGCAAAAGTACAACATGAAATATGTTGGAATCGAGCTAGTCAGAAGTGGGAGAAGTTGGTAGATTTCAAAATATTTTCCTATTTGATTTGTTAGGCCTATAAAGTCTAAAGTGACGTGCACGTAAATGTGCATATTTTTACCACCATATTTAATCTATTTAAATTAAATAAATGATCATATCGGGTATTTTAACTTGTTTAAATCAAAATTCAAATTATTTCAAATTGTCACATATTCATCTTCATCCAAGGGCAAAATGGTAATTTTTGTGCATATATTAAGTTTCTAAAATTTAACTGAAAATTTCTATATTATTTTGTAGGAACTTAAATTCATATACAAGTGGTTTCATGATAATATATACATGCACACGAGTGAAGAGAACAAATGAAGATGGAAATAATTCAAAGTGAAGATCATGGAGGACCCCACCTACCCACCTTTCTTCATGTACAAATTAGAGGCTAATGCACATGCTTATGGAATTAATGGCTTCATGTACACTTAAATGATGATTAGTAGAAGCTAATGATTACTTAGCCTCCACACTTTCTCAAGGGCGATTTGGGTATTCCCCAAAAATATGAATTAGGGTTTAACACTTGTATAAATACCCCATATCTTCATGTAATTTCCTCTTCTTCTTAGTTCCTCTTAGTTTTAGTTTAGGCTCAAAATAAAAAGACAAGCTCTTTTTTTCATGGCTACTTAGCCATTTTTATTTTCATGTAATTTCCTTTCTTTTTCTTATGCAATTTAATTACTTATCCATTTTACCTTTCTTGTTCATTTACTTTAATGTTGGTAGTGTAGATTTACATTCATGCAAAGTAGATTAGTTTTAATTCTTGTTAATTAGCTTCTCCTTTCCATTAGCTTTCATTTTCCTTTCTTTTTGCTTTCATGTTGCTAGCTACATTTGTTAATCAAATGACAAATCTGAGAGGCTAAACCCCTTCAATTTAGGGGTAATGAAGCTTTCTAATTATGTAGCTTCAACTATTTGTTAATTCATGCTCTCTTTTTGTGCTTAATGATGATCAACGAAGTGTTTTATTTATTGTTCTCTTTTTGAATTTGATAGCCTATATTGTTGACACCAAATAGGCTATGCTTAAACAATCACTAACACAAATGCCTCTTCATCAAAATATGATTATGGCATAAGAAAGTGATTTGAAATTAAAATTTGATGGTCTATATTTCTAACCAATAGTTAATAGGCCATACTTAAAACAGATTTCATTTTCATTTTCATTCTCAAGTTTCATGAAAGTTAGTAAGTTGTTTAAGGGGTGTGTTAAAGTTTGATGGCTTATATTGGCTAATCAATAGCACAAATATGTCATACTTATGATAAGCACGTCAATTAAAGCACTAATGACCACAAAAGAGAGATCATGATTTCATATGTGTTGAACTACATGATCTAGAGAGTGGAATTATTCTCTAAATTGTCATTTAACTCTTATATTTGCATCTCTTTTCTTTTAGTTAGTTAGCTAATTTTCTAATTCTCTAGCTTAACATTCATTCCAAATTGGTATAATTTGATTGAATTGAATTTTTAAAATCATCAATTCCCTGCGGAACAACCCGTATTCGCCACGTACTACAAGTGTAAGCCGTGCGCTTGCGGTAATTTTATTATAAAATTCGTTCGGCTATTTTCTAGTTCATAGAACTTTAGTCGACGTGAACAAGTTTTTGGCGCCATTGCCGGGGAATTGCTTTGATTTTTAATTTCTATTCTTTAGATTATTTTTCGTTGGATTTTTGTGTGTGTTTGTTGTTTGTGTTTGTTTGTAATTAAATAAAATATTGTGCATTTGTTTGTTTGCTTGTTTTATTTTGTTTGCATTTGTTTTCTTTTCATTTTGCATTTGCATTGCTAAAAAAAACATCCACAATTTCATTTCAAAAACAAAAAAAATTTCATTGCAATTGTGTTTACAATTTGATTTTCAGTTCGAAAAAAAAAGAAACTGTTACAGTCACTGGCTCTCTGTTTTACCATCAACCGTTCTACTTCCCCTGTTGCCATAACATTTCATACACTCCACTGCCCATATCAATTACAACAACCACATATTTCACACTGCCTGACTTCTACAACAACACAACCCCCAAACTTCAGCTACCAGACCATATACACTCCATCCATACAAACCAAAGCATTATTTCAAAGCACATGTTTCAAACCATTTCCAAGACTTCATTGTGACCATCCTACACTTCAAACCTATCTAATTGCTACTATCACCTTGCTCCTCTATCCATCCCCAAGCCTGCCATACCGTCATCCACCATAAACCCATACCACCTGTCCACACATTCCATCCTCAACCAAAAACACTTCAACACAGCCGTCATTCACATTCATTCACATCACCCTCCACTTCCACTACAACTTGCTCTACACATTCATTCACATCTATTCACCTTTGCCATTGCACATCTTTCTTGTACAAACTTTCTCTCCAACCACCATTCAACCTTGCCTCCGACAACAACACTCACCATCCACATTTGGCAATCTCCATCATTATTACTGTTTCCGACTTCTACTCTGCCTTGCTGTGCATACATTGCATATCACAAATTTACAACCTTCACTGCACCTTCAAATTGCTCTGCCAATATATATTCCCACCATCAACTTACAATTTCCAGACCTCATCCCCTACTTCAAACTGCAGCTCCACCACATCAAAAAATAGAACAGACCATACTTCTGGTTCATCGGACAACACTTCACCATCCTTACAACCTTCGTAATCCCTACGAATAACTGCAATCCACCATACAAACTCAGTCATACCACAGTATATCTCCATTTTCACTTGCCTACCGCAACTTCATTCATCACTATCCCTGACCATATTAACTTGCCTCTACCATTCATTTCGTACAAACCATCAACCACTCTCACATTCACCATCATTTCCTGCCTTCACTCCTCATACAACATCATTGCCAACTTCCTAAAACACGACTGACCATACAACAACAGTACAACATCGACTTCCGCAACAATGCCCAAACAACTACAAGCAATCAACAACTTCATTGCCATCCACACAACAAACAACAGACCACAACAACACACTTCTTCCATACCACCTACATTTCATATAACAACTATCATCTCCACTCACAACAGTTCAACTTGATCCTCCACAAAACTCAATAGCCACCATATAACATCCCCTTCATTTACTCACTTCAACATCCCTCATCAACAACATATCTGCCATCCCCTTTGTCTTCACATCATACCAACAACACTCAAACCACTCAACCCTCTTCACCACTTCAACATTTCAACATATCATCGCAATCGACACCAGACTGCTTCCTCCTCCAATACAAACATACAAACCTGCAACACAACTTATCACAGCCTGCCTTCATACTGCCCACATTTGCAGCAGCCACCATACTTCAATAATCACTAACTACCAATACTGCTCCTAGAACAAACATCATTGCAAGTTCGAACCAGTGACATCAAACAAAACATCAAATACCACCACCCTCTGCCAGTACAAGATCTTCGGTCCACCAAAACCTCATCGTCATCATCCAACAACCAGCATAGCAACTCCTCTTCAATCCCCAGCTTCCAATTCGAAATCGCCCCTCTGCAAAATTGATCGACGATCATCCAAGTCGAACCAAGTCTGCACGCAACTGCCACGAACTTCGCCTGACACCCCCCACCTCTGACCTCATCTTCACTCATCAACTCCACATATAATCTCAAAACCCCAACCTCCCTCGCCTTACCACAAAACAACCATTTACACACTCTCCTACAAATTTGCATCCACCCAGAATCGCCTGAATCGCCTCGTCCCCAAATCCAACCACCCTTAAAACAACTAAATCGCCTTCAACAACAAACCACGCGATCCTATCATCGACTACTTGGATCGAAAACACTGCAGCGAAATTGATTTTTCTTTTGTGAATTTTGATTCTCGAGTCGCAATAATTTTGAGGAATTTAAATTTTATTTTTGGGAGCGAACGAGAGATTTTTGTTGTGCTTTGTTTAGGAACGAAAAATTTAGTTGGTTTTGTTTTATTTTTGGGCCGGGCTGTTGTGGAATTGCTTTGCTTTTAAATTGTGTTGAGTTTGTGAACAATTTTATTTCTAAAAAAAACAAGTTAGTTTGGGGTTGATTAGGTTTTTAATAAAACAAGTTTGTTTGTCTTCCTTTCTTTTATATATTAAAAAAACCTTAGTTTATTTTGTCTTTGTCTAAGTCTTCTATTTAAAAAAAAATCTTGTTCAACATTTTATTTTAAGTTTTAGATTTACTTCCTTTTTAAAAAAAAACAAAAAAATATAATAAATAAATTTGTTTCAATTACACTATGTATATATCTTGTTTTATTTCAGGTTGCTGAAGCAGAAGATCGTAAGGACAAGGAAATGCTTGCTAAATAAACCGCTCTGCACAACTTTCCAAAAAATTAAAAAAATGCTTGCTTAATTTATTGTTTTTATTTATCTTGCATTGTTGTTTGCTTACATTTGCAAAAAAAAAAAAAATTAAAATCCAAAAATAAAAACAAAAATTCATCGTAGTTGCATTGTTAATACACGTTTAATTTCAGTTTGCATTTCATCTTAAAATTTTGATTAATAACAGTTAGACATAGACAACTCTTAATTGTATATTGATAAGTTGTCTTCTTTGAACAATTTAATTTCTTGGTGTCTAGGCTATGGCAGAGCAATAATCAGTTATAAATATTACGGTGATTCGTAAATATTATACTGAATTGTTCCTCTGAAGGTACTTAAACCTTCGGCTGCATTGCTACGGTGATTCATAGTGCACCGATAACTCCTGCCCGTTACTTGGCTGAGAACTATCTTGTTTATCTAAGCCAATGTGTGATTATACAATTTTGTGTTAACTTAGGATAAATAATTTGTAATTAACCCTTGCATTCATTTAGTTGCATTAGTTCATGCATATTTAAAAAAATTTCAAAATCCAAAATTAAAAAAATTGTAAATATTCCTTTTCCTTTGAAATTTTTAAATCCTTTTCTTTGAAATTTCAAAATTCCAAAAAAAATTGAAAAACCAAAAAACAAACAAAAATCAATTTCCCTTTTGAAAAATAAATTTTATTTGTAATATTTTTCCTTTAAAAAAACAAAAACATTCTTGAAAATGCCCGAGTTTCCCCACTTACGTGAATTTTACAATAGTTGTGAAAATCAATATAATCCATATGATTTCACTCCAAATCCGTATGGATATTTTAACAACAACTATTGTTCAAACGATTTGGATTTTGCACCACAAAGTTCAAAATAACGAGCAACCCTCAAATCTTGAAAGTAGCATTTCGTCTTTACTTGAAATCTCAACACAACAAAATCAAATGATAAATGAGTTGTGTAATTCATATTTGTGCGATAAGTTGAATCAAAGTTTTCAAAATAATCAAAATTTGAATTCACTTTAAAATTTAAACAATTTCGATTATAACTCATGCCAATTCAATTTCGAACTCTAAAATGAATTTCAAACTCAAAATGAAAATGGAAACAACTTTTCAAGCGAATTTGGCAATGGGAATAATCTTAACCATGTTACGATTGAAAATCTTTGTTCTCAACAATTTCAAAGTGAAAATCCTCATATTAATAACTATAAATTGGATTTTGTTGAGCAAATGAACGAAATTTACGATGATCACATGGATTCGTTGTTTGAAACATATATGAAACAATGTGAAAAACAAAATCAAATCCCAACGTGTGACGAGTCAAATAATAATCCATCTTTTACCACAATTGACGATTTTCATATAACAAATTTTGAAATTGAAAACGACAATCTTAATGAAGTTGTTGAAAGTACGGTAATTGAGTTGAATTTCAATTCTTTTAAGGGTGTGGAACCAAATTTAAAATTCGATCTTCCTTTTCTCGATTTCGAAAATGTGAATACAACAACTTTAGATTTTGAACTTGAGATATACGATGAAGTTGTTGATAATCCAAATAAGGAAGACGAATTCAATGAACACGATTTCTTTGG
Organism: Allium fistulosum; assembly: GCA_030737815.1. NCBI lineage: Eukaryota > Viridiplantae > Streptophyta > Magnoliopsida > Asparagales > Amaryllidaceae > Allium > Allium fistulosum. The sequence goes on along the minus strand of CM060908.1, from coordinate 72,839,689 downwards.
ACTTTTTGAAGATGAGTTATTGAATTTCGAAGGGGAAGATGTCGATCACCATTTTGATTTTGAAATCGATAATTCAAAAGAAGTTTTCAATGACAAACTTGAATTTCAATCTAGAGAAAATAAACTTGAACTTCAATCAATCGTTTTATCAACCCCGAAAATCATCGAAAAGGAAACAACTCGTAAGATTTTTAATAAAACGACATTCGTTTTTCCAAATCAACATTCAACTTTGAAATCTTTTACGATTTGATTTTTCGAGCTAGAGCCGTGTCTCGTATATTTGACGAGACAAATGAATCGTTCTTTGAAAGACCGTTTCATTTACTTTTTGACGATATACTTTCTGATCTCGTGTAAATACCGTTCGTTTTCATATAAATAAAGGCCATTTTTTTTAATTTTATTTTTCTCCTTCCACTTGGGTTGACTGTGGGGACACAGTCAAAATCAAGTGTGGGGGGAGATTCATCGTCATTTTCGATTTTTCATGGTTTATTTATTTTTATTTTCTTTTCAAAATTTAAAAAAGAAAAAAATCTCAAAAAAAAATGTTGATTTATTTTTAAAGAAACATTATAGGATAAATATATGGTTTTGGTTTATTAAATTGAAATTTTTGAAAATTTATTTGTCTTAACAAAAATAAAATGAAGTTTGATTACAAATAACAATGGTTTAACTAGTATATAGGAAGATTCATACGTGTTAATTATGAAATACATCCTAATTGAAAATCTTTGTTTTAAAAAGTGGTGAATTCAAATAAAAGGATATAACATTTTTTTGTCTTCTAAGTTAAATGGTGCTAAGATGATTTTGCAAAACTCTCTATTTCCAAAAAAAAGAAAAAAAAGAAAATACAAAAAATATATTTCTTGTATATATGTATATTTTTAATAAACACCTAGAGTCATGTGTTTACACTTGTGTGTTCACTCGCCATGCTCTGTACCCTTCTCACGTAAGCCCGAAAGGCAGTGCACGATCGGTATATCTAGCCTCAGTTTATCTGAGTTAGGTGTATGTATAAATAAATTATTTTTAATAACGCCTATAGTCGATAAGTGTTCACACTTGTGTGTTCACTCTCCACGCTCTGTATTCCCCTCACATCAGTCCGCAAGGCAGTGCATGGGTAATATATCTGGCCTCAATTTTCTGAGTTAGGCATATGTAAATATTGTTAATATCAATATAATTTTCAAAAGAAAAAATGGAGAGAATAAGCAATTGAAATCTAAGCACTATTTTAACTTATTTGATTTGACTTGTTATTGAAAAGAAATGAAAATACCACTTTGATAAACTTTGATAATCAACTAAGGATCCATTTCAAATTACATTGTGTTATCAACCAAAACAACGAGTTAAACTATTGTCTATTTATTATGATAACTTGATTTTTGTTGGAAATTTTGACGAGTAAATGACTTAAATTTTCAAGATAATAACCAAACCTATATTTAACTTATTTGTGTTAATTTAAAAATAAATCATTTATTTGTAAATATTTTCAAAAGCTCGCATTCATCTCTTTGTAAATAAATCTTGCATTTTGTAAATATTTTCATCCTCAATTTGGATTTTGTGGGTATTATCCACTGAAAACCCTCACGAGATAACACTCGTCCTACTGGGGACACCCAGAGGTTTAATGGCTTGTTGCATACGCTCAATGCAATCGTGCTCCCTACGAAAACGGATTTATCTTAGTTTTCCTTTATTCGAGGATGAATAAAAAGATAAGTATGAGAGTATCTGATGTGCACGTAAATGTGCATATTTTTACCACCATATTTAATCTATTTAAATTAAATAGATGACCATATCGGGTATTTTAACTTATTTAAACCAAAATTCAAATTATTTTAAATTGTCACATATTCATCTTCATCCAAGGGCAAAATGGTCATTTTTGTGCATATATTAAGTTTCCAAAATTTAACTGAAATTTTTTATATTATTTTGTAGGAATTTAAATTCATATACAAGTGGTATCATGATAATATATGCATGCACAAGAGTGAAGAGAACAAATGAAGATGGAAATAATTCAAAGTGAAGATCATGGAGGACCCCACCTACCCACCTTTCTTCATGTACAAATTAGAGGCTAATGCACATGCTTATGGAATTAATGGCTTCATGTACACTTAAATGATGATTAGTAGAAGCTAATGATTACTTGACCTCCACACTTTCTCAAGGGAAATTTGGGCATTCTTCAAAAATATGAATTAGGGTTTAACGTTTGTATAAATACCCCATATCTTCATGTAATTTCCTCTTCTTCTTAGTTTCTCTTAGTTTTAGTTTAGGCTCAAAATAAAAAGACAAGCTCTCTTTTTTTTCATGGCTACTTAGCCATTTTTATTTTCATGTAATTTCCTTTCTTTTTCTTATGCGATTTAATTACTTGTTCATTTTACCTTCCTTGTTCATTTACTTTAATGTTGGTAGTGTAGATTTACATTCACGTAAAGTAGATTAGTTTTAATTCTTGTTAATTAGCTTCCCTTTTCCATTAGCTTTCATTTTCCTTTCTTTTTGCTAGCGACATTTGTTAATCAAATGAAAAATATGAGAGGCTAAACCCCTTCAATTTAGGGGTAATGAAGCTTTCTAATTATGTAGCTTCAACAATTTGTTAATTCATGCTCTCTTTTTGTGCTTAATGATGATCAATGAAGTGTTTTATTTGTTGTTCTTGCTTTGAATTTGATAGCCTATATTGTTGACACCAAATAGGCTATGCTTAAACAATCACTAACACAAATGCCTCTTTATCAAAATATGATTATGGCATATGAAAGTGATTTGAAATTAAAATTTGATGGTCTATATTTCTAACCAATAGTTAATAGGCCATACTTAAAATAGATTTCATTTTCATTGTCAAGTTTCATGAAAGTTAGTAAGTGGTTTAAGGGGTGTGTTAAAGTTTGATGGCTTATGTTGGCTAATCAATAGCACAAATATGTCATACTTATGATAAGCACATCAATTAAAGCACTAATGACCATAAAAGAGAGATCATGATTTCATATGTGTTGAACTACATGATCTAGAGAGTGGATTTATTCTCTAAATTGTCATTTAACTCTTATATTTGCATCTCTTTTCTTTTAGTTAGTTAGCTAATTTTCTAATTCTATAGCTTAACTTTCATTCCAAATTGGTATAATTTGATTGAATTGAATTTTTAAAATCATCAATTCCCTGTGGATCGACCCGTATTCGCCACGTACTACAAGTGTACGCCGTGCGCTTGCGGTAATTTTATTATAAAATTCATTCGGCTATTTTCTAGTTCATAGAACTTTAGTCGACGTGAACATAAAGGTATATTAGATCCAATCTAATAAATTTTTAAATAAAATCATATTAGAATGATAAAAACATGCATATTCAAAATATCAACCATTTAATAAAAGGAATTAATATTTAAGGTGGAAGTTAATTAACTAACATAAATAGTCTATTTAAATTTATGTATATAAATATTATAAAATTATAAAAGAGATCTCACTCAAAATAAGTTTTTATTTATTTATAAACTTCCAATGCATTAGAAAAGGAATTGGACTAGTTAAGCATATGTAAACCCATGATAGGGACATACAAATCCAAACTACACAAAAGAATTCAAAAAATTAAATGGAAAAAAGGAGGACAAAATCATATCAATAACAATAAACATATTTTGAGATGAGATGAAGAGCAAAAACAGATCTTAATTAAATCAACTTAATTAACATATTTTAACAGATTTAGAGATAAAGGGGCTTGAACAACTTGTTCGAAGATAAACCATAAAACCGCACATGTGTCATATGATTCAATCACACAAGTAAGATAAATAAATGAAATTAGATAACTACCTATGGATGTTGCCAAAAAATCACACTTGAATGAAGTTATCTCATCGGATCTCCAAGATCCACACCTAATCCTTGCAAGAGATCGATGAACCACTTATGTTTCATTATTTCTTATGTATGCATTTGATTTAGAGTTGAAAATTTTTGGAACTCTTTTTTTGTTGACTGTCATAAAAGGTTAGGAGGAGAGAAGAGAAAAAAATGAATGCATGTAAATAATAAATTAGTGGATTTTTTTTAAGTGAAAGAACAAAATATTTCTCATTCCTTAGTTAAAACTTTACCTAATCAATTCCCTTCATTATCTTTCTCCCCATTCCTCTCTTTTCACGTGGCATGGTCGAGATTACATGCCATCAAATGGGAAATTTTTTCATAAATTCCTTCATGCAATTATCTTTTATTTAAACTCATTTAAAATTACACTGATATACACGCGAAAATATAACTTTTATAAATGTATTCAAATAATTACAAACAACTCCCAAACATCAATTAAATTAAATATTAATTAATACTTCTTAAATATTAATTAATTTACAATATTTTATGAATCTATTAAATCTTGTGGTTTTTTGGAGAATTCATCATTACGGTTATACGACTCAAAGGTGTAAATTTAGTTAGCGGTTAATATCGAACAATTCAAATATTAACATTCACACGTCACCTTAGCTAGAAGTGTGACATTTTGATTGAATTTATCTCTTACAAATATTTTTTGGTAAAATCCAAAATTATTTATTCTTCCATTTGCTCTAATTAATCTTCATATGTATAATCCATTTGCTTCCACCGAGTTTTTTATCTTTGTAAAATGTCTCAATAATATATTTGAAAATACCGCACAACTTGGAGATATATTAGTAGTAATATTTATATGGTTGTTCATCAAAATCAATATTTAGGATATTAAAAATCTCCTCCTTTTTGATGATTACAACCACATAAATATTTGAGATATAAAATATAATATTTTTATGTTTGAGTCCCCCTAACTCTATGCACTCCCCTTATCATTTTGCCTAGTATATTTATACATTTTCTCACCCTTTCTCCCCTATCGTTGTGCAATTATCTTTCATTTATACAACTAGATAATATGTATAGAGTGTTATACACAAAAAAAAATAGAACTCAAGGGGGGAATCAAAATCAATACAAAGCATGAAATTTATGAAGTAAAACATTTAAAATAAGAGAAGTTTTAAAATTATTGACATTGTCGATGCTAATAACATATCCTTTTGAATTATATCCAAAGTTCACAATTCCACCATCTTTGTATATAATCTCACTTGATATCTATGGATTTCTTGTCATATGCTTTGAACATCCACTGTCCGGTATCCATTGTTTGGTACCTGAAAAGTATAAAATATGCACACTGGTACCCTATTATATTTTGGGGTCCATGGGGTTAAGTCTTGGGAAGCAAAACCCATGAAGAGTTTGAATACCATTTCAAAATATAATCAACAAACAAATGAACTTTATTAATAAAATTATAAATATATTTTTCTTTCTCATTGTTATCTAACCTTCTAAGAACCCATAAATTAATGAACTTATTTGAGGATTTAATCTTTCATTTTCAAGGTTTTGGTTTGAACTTGGTACCCATAACAAATTTAGTACTTTGAGTACCATTTTCTTTGATTTGGGCTTACGGGTGTATCCAAATCCATGTTTATTGTTAGTGGGTTTAGATGCTGATAATAAATTTTCTAAATTATCCTTCCCTTTGTTAAATTTATCAACATCAGTTTTTATTTTATCAATATCCTTATTACAATTAAGAATAATATTGTCCAGAGATGTTACTTTGCCATTTAGATTAGCGATCTCAGACTATATTGAAAGATTTTCTAATCTTAAGGCTTTATTTTCACTTTTCATTTTTTTAAACTTTCATGTTTTAAATCCTTTTCATCATTATGTCCATTAAATATTTCAATTTCATCTTCTAGACATTGATTTTCTTTGGTTAACATTTCATAGACATTTTTAATCCATCTATCTCTGCTAATCTAATCTTGTACTCTTTTCCAAGCATTTTGTATCTCTTATACCTATAATTTAAGACATTCATAATTTCTTCGTTAAAATTCCATGCCTAGTCAACATTTTCCATGAAGTACATGTTAGCATTTTCAGTTCCTGAATCACTATCACTTGATAATGTATCTGAATCATCCCATGTTGTACTGAAAGCCTATTTCCTCTTCTTATTAAAAATGTTTTAAGAGTACTTTGCTTTCTTTAGGTTTGGATAATCTTTTTTCAAATGACCAGTTTTATCACATTCGAAACACTCAGCAGCATTTCCATTTCTGGAATTATCTGTATAGTTGTTAGTTTTTTGAAGTTTATTCATTTTACTATATTTCAAGAATTTCTTGAAGTTCCTGGTCATGAAATCGATTTCCTTATAATCATCATCTGGATCATGGTTGTCATTTATAGCGGTGAGTGCTGCTAACCTGCCTTTTGGCAAGGCAACATACAGGCGGATTTAACCCACTCGACTGCATAATGATCGAAGTTGGATTGTCACAGATAATAAACATAATCACGAGGTCAGTATATAGCATAGTCGACGAACAAACAAAACAAGATGTTTAAAATATGGTTTCGACAAAAATCGAGTCGCTTCAAGTTGCTTGGATTTTGCTTCAAGTCACAACCATGTTTACTTCGAGTTTTCAGGCAGGCTACTTCAGGCCAGTGATGGGTTTGCTTCGGGTCTTTGATGGATTGGCATACTTACGAGCTACTTCGAGTCATCGAACACTACACTTCGAGTCAGAGACAGGTTCACTTCGACTCAAGCAGGCAGCTACTTCAAGTGGATCGATCAACAACCTAGGATTCACATCATTTCGTATCCATCATTTTACCCCTTCTTCGTATCGATACGGCATCGTGTCCATCAAGTTTACACCCTCTTCCTTCATATCCATCGAGTGTTGGCATCGGTCTGGGGTCATCTGATCAATTACCACCCACTTTGTATCGATCCCCCCTTCCATATATTTCATATCGACTAGAAAATGATCGATACGAAACCTACCACTAAACAATCGATACGAAGAACACGTGCCAACATCGATCGATACGAAGCGACATATAAGCATGGATACAAAGACGCCCCCAAATATCGATACAAAAAGCAATCTACAGGATGGATACGAAAAGCATGGTCTAATGATAGAAGCGGTCCATCGGCATAAAATATGGATCTCACCTGAACTATCGCTCCACGTCATCACCACTCACTTGATCGATACGCATATGATCGATACAAAGACAGATCGATATGCAACCATGGATACGAACGTGACAGCCAACTTGCAAATTCAACTTTGGATCGATCATAACTCAAAATCTACAAGTCCAAACGTCTTCAAATTTTCACTATAGCTTGCATACCACTAGAAGAACGTTCGTGATCGATCCCATCGCCATTGGACAATTTTTGGATCGATACGAAATGCATAGGGATTGATCCTGAACCAGCCTGGATCGATCACGTGGGCCCACCCACATGGTAGAAGAGGTATTCTGAGATCTATGCCAGATATTTTCAGACTACATCTATAAATAACAGCCCCATGCCTTTATAAAATGGACTTTTTGGCTCTTCTACGATGTTACTCTGCTGAAACTCCATTGTAACTTGAGTATTATCTATTATACTGTTGTAAATCAGTTGAGAATCATCAATAAACAGCAAACTCTACAAAGTGGACGTAGGCTACAACGCCGAACCACTATAAATTCTGTCTTTTTATTGCTTTCTTTTTAATTTTGAGTGTTCTTCATATTTATGTCCTCTACATTTTGTCTACCTATGATCTGAGACTGTGAATTGGTGCTTTCGTTTGTAATTGGGTTTTTGTGGCCAATTTTGGCGCAAACATTTTGGTGCTTTCATTGAGAAGGCTAGCACTCTGGGATTCTAAAGCTTGGATCTTGAATTTGAAGGCTTAGGAAATTGGATCTGCAAAGTTATAATGAAGCAATCAACAAGGAGAAAAAGAGCAGAAAGGAGTTAGCATGAAGGAAGTCAGGAGGCTTCTTCAGGAGCTAATCAGACTTCAGTTTTCATCACTAGAGACGAAATGGAGATGATGATGGAGGCTATGCAGAAAGGGATGCTGAAAAGACAGGAGGAAGTGATGCAGAACCTACTCCGGTAGATTGGATAAGCTGGAGCGTAGAATCGAGAGAATAAAGTAGCTGGAACAGGGGGAATCCAGAACCAAAGTCAGGGAAACGGAGCAACCATGATTCAAGATAAAGCGGGACCATCAGGAGAAGCCCCTGAGCTAGGGGGCACACCCCCGGATCATGTTGACCCAATTCCAAGCAGGATACCAGGTAATACTATGCAGTTTGGCGTCAATGGAGGAATGGATCCTCGTCCAAGAGAATAGATCTCAGGATTACCTCGTGAACTCGAGGGGCAGGTTGGAGGTAATAGGCAAGGACCACAACTTGATCACAATGACAGATTGGCAGAGATGGTCAGACGAGCCATGAGAGGAGGATTAGTGAATAGAGATCTGGAAGATGTGAACAGGAGCCCCTTCTCTTTCGCAATTAGGAAGGCCAGGAACCCACTTGAATTCAAGCTACCTGCACTGGAGACGTACGATGGGAGGACAGACCCTACTGTTCATTTGATGAGGTATATGAGGCACATGGAGGTACTGGGGGCATCGGAGGAAGTCTTGGCTCGGTGTTTCCCGTTGTATCTGACGGATATAACAATGCCATGATTCAGGCAATTAGAAAGAAGCTCCATTGGAACATGGACCAAGTTGATCGAGAAGTTTATGAGGTAGTTCAGAGTTCACATCTCGTGGCCCAAGAACGTGATGAGTTTGACAACACTGAAGCAAAAAACCAGGGAGTCTTTGAGGAGTTTTCTAACATGATTCAATGCAGCGACGGCATCGGTGGATCGGTCAGATCCATCCATGGTTCTGGTGGCGGCTGTATCTGGCATAGGTGATGGCACGAAATTCAAGAATTCATTGACAAGAGATCCACCTATGGACCTGGGAGGGTTTTACCATGAGGCGGAAAGGTTTCTGCGATAGGAAGATGCAAAGGATGAAAGAGAGGAAGGAGATGAAGTTGATTTTTACGCGATCAAAGGCGGGGATCCGCCCGGAAAAGATTCAAACAAGGACAAAGGGAAGCGAAAAGCAGAAAACAGCTTCGACGAGTCGAGCAGCCGCGAAAGGAGCCAAGATTTACCTCCTATTCGGAGCTGAGCGAGACTTTAGAGCAAATATATCAAGACACAATGGGGCAGTTCCCTACCGGAAGCCAATGAGGAGGGATCCAACCAATAATGAAAGGAAATAAAGCAACTACTGCTTATTCCACAAGCTAAGTGGCCATAGTACGAATGATTGCAGGCACTTGAGGGATGAGATAGAAGGACATATCCGGAACGGTATGCTGTTGCAGTACATGAAAAAGCAAGCAGCGACGGTGGAACAGGAGCGGCCGCCATCTGCATCAAATGAGAACGGCTCCAGATCAAGGCATCAGCATATCATCAACTGATTGGAATAATGACGAATAAGTAGCAAACTTCGCACTAACAACGTTTAAATCACTTACACATGTACGGGATCACGAACGGTCCTTAGGGATGCTCTGAGGTGGCTATAAACCGCAACAGTGAAGGTGTTTGCACTTTAACGTTTCTGTTTTGCTTTTGTTTTCTCTTTTGTGCATCTGGACTTGATTTAATTGGACATTTTTATTGTAAGACTCATTTGAATGTAACTCTGATGTTTGTGATTTCAAAATTCTACCTCGAATGGTCACAATTCGCCACGAACTGCACCAGACCGGCGAACGGTCACAATTCGCCATGAACAACACCCGACCGCGAACGATCACAATTCGCCTCGAACGACATCCGACCTCGAATGGTCACATATCGCCTTGAAAAGCATATGATCTCGAACGATCACTATTCACAATCAGGTAAGATTATTGATCTCTTTACAGGTCATCAACAAGATAAGAACATCCAACTTATGAAACTACAAAACACACCTTCCTATCGCAAGGCATGTTTTAGGGGGTGAAGTGTTAACCCGCCTTTTGGCAAGGCAACATACAGGCGGATACAACCCACTCGACTGCATAATGATCGAAGTTGGATTGTCACAGATAATAAACATAATCACGAGGTCAGTATATAGCATAGTCGACGAACAAACAAAACAAAATGTTTAAAATATGGTTTCGACAAAAATCGAGTCGCTTCAAGTTGCTTGGAGTTTTCTTCGAGTCACCACCATGTTTACTTCGGGTTTTCAGGCAGGTTACTTCGGGCCAGAGAAGGGTTTGCTTCGGGTCTTTGATGGATTAGCTTACTTACGAGCTACTTCGAGTCATCGAACACCACACTTCGAGTCAGAGACAGGTTCACTTCGAATCAAGTAGGCAGCTACTTCGAGTGGATCGATCAACAACCTGGGATTCACATTATTTCGTATCCATCGCTTTACCCCCTTCTTCGTATCGATACAGCTTCGTATCCATCAAGTTTACACCCTCTTCCTTCGTATCCATCGAGTGTTGGCATCGGTCTGGGGTCATCTGATCAACTACCACCCACTTCGTATCGATACCCCTTCCATACACGTATCGATCAGCAAATGATCGATACGGAACCTACCACTAAACAATCGATACGAAGAACACATGCCAACATCGATCTATAAAAAGCGGCATATAAGCATGGATACGAAGACACCCCCAAATATCGATACAAAAAGCAAACTACAGGATGGATACGAAAAGCATGGTCTAATGATAGAAGCGGTCCATCGGCATAAAATATGGATCTCACATGAACTATCGCTCCACGTCATCACCGCTCACTTGATCGATACGCATATGATCGATACGAAGACAGATCGATACGCAACCATGGATACGAATGTGACAGCCAACTTGTAAATTCAACTTTGGATCGATCATAACTCAAAATCTACAAGTCCAAACGTCTTCAAATTTTCACTAGAGCTTGCATACCACCAGAAGAATGTTCATGATCGATCCCATCACCATTGGACCATTTTTGGATCGATACGAAATGCATAGGGATTGATCCTGAACTAGACCGGATCGATCACGTGGGCCCACCCACGTGGGAGAAGAGGTATTCCGAGACCTAAGCCAGATATTTTCAAACTACACCTATAAATAGCAGCCCTATGCCTTCAGAAAATAGACTTTTTGGCTCTTCTACGCTGTTACTCTGCTGGAACTCCATTATAACTTGAGTATTATCAATTGTACTGTTGTAAACCACTTGAGAATCATCAATATATAGCAAACTCTTCAAAGTGGAGGTAGGCTACAACGCCGAACCACTATAAATCCTGTCTTGTTACTGCTTTCTTTTTAACTTTGAGTGTTCTTCATATTATATCCTCTACATTTTGTCTACCTGTGATCTGAGACTGTGAATTAGTGCTTTCATCTGTAATTGGGTGTTTGTGGCCAATTTTGGCACAAACAAGTGCCAATGATTTCTTCTCGGTCGCTTGATTCACTTTTCTAACATGCAACTGTATTTCATAGGATATTAGATTACCAATTAATTCTTCTATTTTTATAGTACTAGTATCATTGACTTTTTCAATTGCTAGTGTCTTCTAATCCCATTCACTAGAAAGTGAATTTATTATCTTTCTGATTTGGTCCTCTTCAATAACATTCTCACCTAATGATATTTTGTGCATGTAATCTAACCTGGAATCTATAATACATATCAGAAATGGAATCATTTTGTTTTATTCTAAACAGCTGAAATTGATTGGTTAACGTGGATATCTTTGCTTATTTTACTTTTCTAGTGCCTTCATGTGTGACTTGCAGTGTTCTCCAAATTTCAGATGCACGTTGACCAATTGAAACTCTATTAAACACATTTTTATCCAACACAGGGAGTAAAATATTCATAGCCTTTGAATTGTTGAGTGCTTGTGTCTTTTGATCGTTAGTTCGTTATGCATAATTCATTTGTGGATCAGTGTACTCTGTTTGGGTAATGTTCCAAATATCTAAAACATTAGACTGCAAATAAATTTTCATCCTACAAGCCCAATAAGTATAATTACTACCATTAAATAGTGGGGGTCTAGTAGTCGATTGTCCTTCTACAAAAGTGTTAAAGAAAGTGTTACTAGTGTTATTAGCCATTTATACTTTTCAAAATCAAGTTATGAATTTTTAAAAACCAGTCACTATGATTCCAAATGTGGAAAAATGGGTTGTTTATAACACAGTGCGGAATGGATCTTAAGGTTAATTTTACAGTAGAGGGGATCAAGTGTGTATTTCAACTATTTAAGACTTACTTATGAATATAAAACCTCATTTACTCAAATTGCAAATAGAAACAAATAATCACAGAATAAGTAAGCAGTAAAATAAGATGTAGTAAAATAAATAACACCAAGAATTTTTATACTAGTTCGGATTGACCAATCCTACATTCAGTCCTGCACTACACTGTACAGAATTTCACTATCATCACTTGCTTTTTTTCTGAAATTGGTTACTTGGATAGTAGTACATATTAGTACTACAAGTCTTAGATAGTATACAACATACTACATGTCAATATATGTTTGAATCACGCTATGCAAGTTTCGAATCTATGACCTCTCGCCATAAAGTCGAAGTGCCTAACTACTGGGATAATGGTGTTAGTCATCACCACTTGCTTTCCATGGGCGGCAGGAGCACCTTTGCAACCTTTAATTCACGGTCTACAAGATGCACACTCTTGATTTAGCGGGCTACAAGATCACCTTTTTGATTTTATAAGCTACAAGAACACCTTTTTCTCTTTACAATCAATAATAGAGTATGGAAGTAATTATATCTTCATTACAAATTCTTGTCGATTCCGTACAATGATCATACAGACCTCCAATAGTAATATATCTTTGAATTCTTTGAGGAGTCGGACGAAATCAGAAAGAGAATGATATGAATTCAATTGCAAATTCTCTGATCTTGTGTGGTTTGCAAATCCTTAAAGAATTAGAGTGAAAGAGTATGGATTTGCAAAGAGAGTGGAAGAATATGCATTGGATCTTTCTCACATAAGTATAGAAATGGAAGAGTAAGAGAGAATAAGAATGTTTTATTGTAAATTTCGTTTTCCAGAGCCATTATATCGTTGTTGAAGAAACATGTCCATTGGTGAAGGGATGGAGGAAAAATCCCTTCATTTGAATTTCAAAAAACAGAAAAACTGTTAATATGTTGACATACTTAGGGAGATATGTCAGCATACAGTGTTCTAGAAATGTTATATCGACATAACTGGGAGGGATATTTCAACATACATATGAAATTCTCAGATTTTAAAGTTCTTCATATTTGTGGAGATTTTGTGATTCGTTGAGGTCAATGGTTAATAATCTAAAAGTATAATTGCCAAGGGGTCTTTAACAAAGATTCTAAGATTCAAATAACTGCTCATTACTTTAAATATCTCTTTCGTTACCGCATTTGCATTTAATTCCTCTTCAATTGGTCCATTTGCTCTGATTAATCTTCATATATATATATATATATATAATTCATTTGCTTCTACTGAGTTCTTGTTTATCTTTGTAAAAGTGTCTTTATAATGTATTTAAAAGTACTGCAGAGCTTGGAGATATGTTAGTAGTAATATTTATATGGTTGTTCATCAATATCAATACCTAGGGTATTAACATATTTAACTATAATCAAAGCGGAGTTTCCACATTAAAGCTCGATAGCACTCTCAAGTTGAGGCAACTATGTAATATTATCATGATATTTTCTATATGATCTTAGTTATATTAACCAATAGAAAACTATCGAGTGAGTCATTTCATAGTTATGATAACTATCAGTATGTAACCTCTTGGTGCCCCTAACAATCATGAATAATACACTGCTTAGTGTTTAAAGCGCTTTACATACTCTAGTCTCAACAGATATATCAATATCTAGTCTTGATACATCTTGACTTGAATATTTCAAATTATATGTTTATTTTATTGTTATAAATCATTCATGATAACAACATATTGTAACAACTATCACAAAACATACCATTTACGGATTTTCTATATTAAATATATTTTAATTAAATAAATAATTAATATAACACATTATATCAAGTATATAATTGAAAGAACACATTTAATTTTGTGGTTGTCGAGTCAAATATATGTAACAAATTACATAATTGCCCATACTCACTGTTAGTGTGGAATTTCGTCAACACCAACAACCGAAGTTCGGAGGTATGTCCCTGGGAGTCGAATGTGAGATTGGACCCGATGAAGAGATTGCCAAGACGTGTTGTAGCTAAATCTTGAATTTGAGATGTTGGACCATAAAGTAGTAATAACATATGTAAAGAAGGTGAAGTGTAGAAACTAAATAACACTGAAACTTTTATAGTGGTTCAAGCCGAAAGTCCCCATGTTCACTGTCCTTTCCTTATTTATTTAGTCACACTTATATAGTTGAGTGGCTGTTTACACTGAGTTTTGGTATTTCCACCATTAATGAGTTTTTGAATAGAGCTTTAATATAGAAAAGTACACATATGATTTTATGTCAAATTTTGTTATGCCAGAAGATCTCTTATGCCTTGGGTTTGCCACCTATTTATAGCAAATATGCCATAACACCAACGGTGGAGAGCCTTCTTCTTAGATAAATGACCAGGCTTGTCATGTGCGACTTTGATTTAAACACTTGTCATCATTTGGTTAAAAGTGCATTGACGCGGATTACTAACATGGCACTTTTATATACAACTCCTTTGATTCCTTTCATTATCTTGGTCGTTGATATAGGTCTAGGGCCATTAGAGCCATTGATTGTTGATACTTGTTGAAATATCTTGGGTTTCGATAGTTACTGCTCTCGGCTGACCTTGCTGTCTTAATCGGACAATGGTCTTGATCTTCATCGACGTCTTTGCTCTTGCTTTCGAATCTCACGCTCTTAGATATTGAGCCCAGTGCCTAAGCTCTCATTGGAAACCAAATAATGGGCCTCGGAATTACAAGACAAGGAGCTTTTATTTCAAATATTCATATTTTTGCTTGGTATAAATTATGATGTAACACATGCCCCTTAAAGTTCACCTTATACAGTCGGTATGAGGAGGACTTTGGAAAGAATGGTGTTATATTGTGCTTTGTTCTTGGCTTGTAATTTCGTCCCCATCATAAAGTTAACCCTAGCCCTTGTGCGCAATAGTTACCCTGAGAATTCTTTGCAATATTACTTTACCTAGACAACTTATGAAGATCTGACCTTGTTTTGGAAACATTTTGAAACCTAACATCATCTAATGGGTTTTTGGAAATGATTTGAGATCTAACCCCATCTAGAGAGTTTTAGGAAACAACTTGAAATCTAACCTCATATAGTGGATTTTCAAAATAATTTGAAATATAACCTCATCTAGAGGGTTTTGAAAATAATTTGAAATCAATGCTTTAGGCTGAAGGCTTGGCTGGTTGCTTTGGTCAAGTGGCGGGTAGTTAACAGTTTTTAAACCCGAAGGGTGAAATTTTGACTCGGACTGTGAGGTCAAAAACTTTAAAATCATATTTTCCACTCAAGACTATCTAGGCTAGGTGATGAGTGAAGTCGCTAGAACGCCAAAAGGCAAAATTCAAATCGGAACCGTAAGGTCAAAACTTATGAAAGTCGTGCTTTCTACTTGAAGCTATCTGGACTAAGTGGTAAGTGAGACTGTTTTGGTGCCATAAGGCAAAATCTAATTTGAGACCATGAGGTCAAAACTTTTGAAAACTATGCTTGCCACTTGAAGCTATCTAGGCTAAATGGTAAGCAAATTTGTTATGTGGCCGAAAGGCAAAGTATGATTTGAGATCGTGAGGTCAAAACTTTTGAAAACTACGTTTATCACTTGAACCATCTAGGCTAAGTGGTAAGAAAAAATGTTACGGTGCCGAAAGGTTAAATCTGATGTGAGACCGTTAGGTCAAAACTTTTGAAGACTATGCATGCCACTTGAAGCCATCTAGGCTAAGTGGTATGCGAAATTGTTACGGTGTCGATAGGCAAAATCTGATTTGGGACCGTGAGGTCAAAACTTTTGAAAATTGTACTTATCACTTGAGGCCATCTAGGCTAAGTGGTAAGCAAAATTATTACAGTGCCGAAAGGCCAAATCTGATTTCAGACCGTGATGTCAAAACTTCGTTTGTAGTAAAAATTCATAACTGATCATTCGGGACTAGACCTTTGAAAAGACGGGTTCTAATTTCGCATTTAATGCGGGTCCATATGTTGGCAATTGATTGGTTATCCCCAAAATGCATTTCTCTTATTTTCTTGTATAATGATGACTTAGCATCTGGTAGAGAACCTTTGATATTCTCTTTATGTACACATGTTAAACTAAATCCACGATGGAAAGCTTTCCTCTTCTTAATCTATGCCATTCTTTTAATATAAGCACTCCTCCCCCTTTTCTCTCCTCTTCTCACTTGTTCAAAATTTAAATCTCCATTGTTATCATCAAGATTTCTTCGATTCCTCTTTCGACATCTGCCCTATTTTCTTAGATTATAAATGGATGCTCCTATTCAGACTCGGGAAGAACTCGACGATATTTTATCTTCGTATGGGATCATAGAAGTTGAGACACTCGCTCCCTAGTCTATGATGCATTATAGCAATCCCTCAGAAGGGTATTTTGTGTGGTCTACCGAGCATTGGGAACATGGGATTTTCCTACCTCTAGCGCCCTTATTTGTTGATGTTCTAGAATTTTATCGCACTAATCCCTTCCAATTCTTGGCTACCTCCTACATAACTTTATTTTCCATGGTGATCCTGTATTCCGAAAAAGGCTATCGGGACATACCTGCTATCGATATCAACTACATGTTCAACTTGTTAGAATCCAAATCCATTAGGCAATTTACCATGTATTTTCTCAAATTTCTAATGACATCTCCTCTATTAGATCCATTTAGCAAGATAACACCATGTAAGTGGTTCCATGTTAAGGCCTCTTTTGATCGAATTGTCACCTCCTTTAATAATGCTGGTATGTTTTTGGATATTTTTCTTTTCTTTATTCTCACCCGTATTATAAGTTGTATCTCATTATTTCATTAAATCTTAAATAGTGAGGCCTGAGAAGAGTAGCGATCCGGCTATCACTAACCAATATAAGGAGAGGTATAAGGAAGTTATGAGGATTCCTTTCTTACAGCGATACCGACACCTAGTTCTTGCCGAAGACAAACTAAAAGCTCGGAGCTTGCTACCTCATTTTGCTATATTTTCTCGACTCACACCCTCTAAGAAGTACGAGACAGCTTCTACCATAGTCATTGATGTGGAGGGGAAGCTGAGTCCGATCCTAGAGAAAGCGAAACTAGGGGTTTTACTCTTTAACCATTGAACTAGTTTATTTTAGCCTCTTAGCGCAACTTAGTCTTAACTTTGATTTTGACCTTATCCCCCTCTTTTTTTATTTTAGTATCTTCTTCTCCTAAGAAGGTCGGCTACCAAAATAAGGAAAGAGGGGCCAAGAAAAGATCCAAGTCGTTGCTTCCTAACAAAGGCACTCTTGGTTCGAAGAAGCAAAAGGTCTCCAAATCCTCTAAAACCAAGAGTTCTAGGGTAAGAGATTCGAATTTGCTTGTTGAAAAAAATAAGCAGGCGATGGAAATTATGAGAGCTACCATAAAAGGTGACCCTCTTCATGCCATTACCAAAACACATGCTAGACCTTCAACCTTTGTCCTGGGACTTTGGAAAGCAATCGAGTATAGCCTCCGGTAGAGTATCAAGGTAAAAATTCTTGTGTTAGATTATGATTTCAACATGTGTACTTACTCTGTTTACCTCTTCCTAAACCATAGTGGAAATCTCTGCCCTTCGGCATAGGTGGCTAAAAACGGAGGAGGTGGTGGTTGTTGCCAAAGCAACAAAAAAGGAGTTTGCGGAATTCAGGGCTAAGGTTCAAAAGACGACTACTTAAGTTGAGGAATCATGTTGAACTGTGGGAGAGAAGGATCACGGGATCGAGACATCTGAAAAAGCCCTGAAGGAAAGGGATGAGAGGTTGAAGGAAGCCGATGCTAGGGTGATTAACAAAGAACGTTACATCGCTAGAGACGAGCATAAGAGGGACGCCAGCAGGCGAACCTTCCAAGTTTTATTTGATGCTTATGCTCACCACCGGGATCAAAACATGCCTTTCTCTCTAGCTTACCTTGGAAACAATGTAGCGACTATGGAGGCCAACTACAATAAAAGGTATGAGGAGCATCAAAAGTAGAAAGATACTGAGGCCACTGAAGTTGAAACCCTGGTAGAGGAAGAAAAAAGGGCCACTTCTGTCGACGAGGAGGTATAAGAAGATACTCCCGATATTACTCTTGATGAAAGGAAACATACCATGACTTGTCTTTGTAATAATACAACTTTTGTAACTTTTCACTTCTATGAATTCTTGAACGGAACCTACTTGATGACCTACTTATATTTTAATTTTCATTCGACTTAATGCGATTGTCACATAATGTTTCAAACTAGAGTAACCAATATGAAGTCCTTTTTTGATTACGGTTTTTAACTCTACTAATTTTAAGTCGATGTTTCTTAGGGAGTATCTTGCTTGAACTGTAAAAATATTTAGAGAGACTATGCTTCTATTCTCCAACCTTATGAGGACTAGGTAGCCGAACTCCAAAAGCTTAAAGTAACCCTTAAGGCTTTTGAGATTAAGATTCATTTCCTTGAGTCAAAATTGGGTCTAAAAGCTAACAGATGCTTCTCTTTGAAGAGGGGTGAGCCCTGAACTGATATCTGACCACGACGGATAACACTAGCATTCTTTTCAAATGAAGGGAAGAGAAGAGCCTAAGTATGATGGAATAATGAATCCCTTCCGAGACAATAAAAATGAAGTTGTTACGGAGAGCTTTGACTTGCCACCTTAGCTTGCCCCTTTGGATGGATCTCCTTCTTTCGTTTTTATACTTTATCCTGTGATGCTCTTGATTTTGTAATCCGGTCTTTGTAATACTATTTCTTTAGGCGTTTGTCTCGGCCTTTCCCTTGTAACATTTTCTTGGATAAACTATATGTAAAACTTTATTCCTTTAGACTTCACTTCTTTATGCTGTCACTTTGCTTGAGTGTGCTTTTTAGGACTTTCCTTCTATAGGGTAAAATAAGGTCTCAGACTCGACCGAATTTTATTATTGGACTCTTATTCAAAGCCAACCTAGTAACATAATCAAGAGTTTCGTCTTATTCTGATTCTATGTTCACCTTTACTTTTTTTGGGTTTACCAAGAATCTACTCGGTGTCTTAACATAGGAGCTTCTCCCTAATATTTTGTTTGTATCGGGAATCTACTCACTTTTTATCTCACTAGGAATCTACCCACTGCATGGCACTTATCATCCATGGTTCACTAACTTTAGGAATCTACCCTCTACTCTAATCTAACTAGGAATCTACCGAGTGCATGGTACTACTTAACCATGGCTCACTATTATTGGGAATCTACCCACTACTCTGATCTAGTTGGAAATCTACCCAACATTTTAATCTAATTAGGAATCTACCCAACATTCTAATCTAATTGGGAATCTACTAAACATTATAATCTAATTGAGAATCTACCCAATGCAGGGTACTTCTTAACCAAGGCTCACTATTTTTGGGAAAACTACCTAATATTCTAATCTAACTGGGGATCTACCTAGTGCATGATTCCACTGACCATAACTCACTATCACCATGCATTCTACTTTTCGACGTCTTTTTAAACCCAGGTGATATTGGCCTTACACATTGTTGTGCATCACTGGGGGGGAGGGTTGCTCTTATGGCGAGGTCTACCGACTTATCGTTGGGTCCCAATCTACAACCATTTATGACTGGCATCAACCAACTATAACCACTTTTGGCTTGTGTCAAGGCAGGTGTCGGCCATCAAAATGATTTTTAATTTAATGGTTTTATGAAAAGCTAGTTGTAACTTAGAAGATGGGAAATATGGGTCCATTGAAAAGAATGCCTTCGGACCATTTTGTAAAGATTTTTGAAATCACATAGTTTTGTTTTTTTAAATCACATTGTTCAATAGGAAGTTTATTTGAGTTTGAGAAAGAAGATTGTTGATGGAAATATTATTATTATGCATATATATATATATGTATGTATATGTATGTATATTGAAAAATGAAACACTTCATTGATCTCGTTAGATCAATGGGGAGTTTCAGTCCTTGAATCCTAAATGCAAGTATGAATGGGGAATTTCAGTTCTTAAATCCTAAATGTAAGTATAAATAGGGAATTTCAGTTCTTAAATCCTAAATGCAAGTATGATATGCAAAAGTTCTTAAGGAGAGTAAACATACCGAAAGAGAGACCATGAATACCGAGACTTGAATATTTCCTCAGAGTTGGAACCCGAGACAGGGTTATGCCAAAGATGGATGTAATGAGACCCATTAATTAAACTTCCATTGATCCGAAACTATGAGGAACCCTTCCCCTTTGGAGTTGAAACTTTTGAATTTATAACCGAGATACACACTTTAATGGAACCGGAGTCCTTTATTTGTCTATAGGAATTTGACTTGTGAAAATAATTCTTCTTGTAACTTCATCTTTGTGAAAGGAAACACCTTATGCATTCATTTGACAAGGGTTACATGGAGTTCCCTTGGAACAATAAAAGCACAATGAAATAAATAATTCTAAAATAGGATATTCAATCTAATGCTTAATGAATTTAGTTAACTTCCCTTTTTTTATGAATTTTTCAATCGCGTAAGAGAGCTTTTGGCATTTTTCTATTTCATGTCCATTTATCTAGGTGCAATACTTCGCACTCTTTGGATTTTCTTTCTTTAATAGAGTATAATCGAGGTAAGAGAGGTCATCATGAGTTTCCATGAATGTCTGAGACAAGCATTGATTGAGTAGGGCAAGGTCTTAATCACGCTTCGGCTTCTTTCGAAACCCATCAACTAAGGTAACCAATGGGGCTCTCTTGTTGGAAGGAACCAGATCTTTATATTTCAACAATTCAATTGAAAGATCCCTAACTTCACTATTCATGGCCTTAGCAAATTTTCAAAGCTGGGCTGACTCATGGAGTGATTCCTGGAGATATTTCGAAAGCTGCCTGATCTGGAGAGCTTGAAGTTCATACATAGGATCATATTTTTTATCATTTTCTTTCTCCGAAATGAGGGTAACCAATCTTTGGTTGTTGTCTTCTTTAATGAGTTAGATGCGGAGGTTGAAGGGCAACTCTGGGTTTAGCTTCTCATTCCCAAAGTTAGCCATTCTTGGAGGGATGATGTTACTGGATTTTTTGAGGGGGAACAAATGACGGAGGTTCAAGCCCTCCTTCTAGTGCTAAAAATGTTAGTGTAGAATTTCATCAACACCAACACCCGAAGTTTGAAGGTGTCTCCGGGAGTCAAATGGGATATTAGACCCGGCAAAGAGATTGCCGAGACATGTTGTAGCTAAATCTTGAATTCGAGATGTT
Organism: Allium fistulosum; assembly: GCA_030737815.1. Lineage (NCBI taxonomy): Eukaryota > Viridiplantae > Streptophyta > Magnoliopsida > Asparagales > Amaryllidaceae > Allium > Allium fistulosum. The sequence goes on along the minus strand of CM060908.1, from coordinate 72,818,184 downwards.
GGACTATAAAGTAGTAAAGTATATGTAAAGAAGACAAAGTACATAAAGTAAATAACACCGAAACTTGTATAGTGGTTCGGGCCGAAAGTCCCTACGTACAGTCTTTTCCTTATTTTGTCACTTTTATATTGTTTGTACCAAAAATGGGCACAACACTCTTCGGAAGTCTTTGAAGAGATAAACGCGAAGAATGAAATTTAACACTGCGGATTATCTAACAAAAACTCCAAGTAACAGAAAGGTAAAGTGCAAAGACAAGTGATTTAGAGTGGTTCGGCGTTTTAGCCTACGTCCACTATGAAGTTTGATGATTTTATTGCTCGACACTCGAAGATTACAATTTCTTACAACGCAGTACAACTGGTTTCGTGAGCTAAGTATGAATCTAAGGCAGCCGTGGCGATTCTGAGTAAATCCGGCAGAGTCTGGGCGCTCTTTAGCTCTTAGAATTATCCGACCCCTTTTCTGAATGACCAGGGGCTCTATTTATAGGTGTAGGAGGCTGATATTTCACCTAAACTGAAGGGAGACCAGTTCTGGTACGTCAGGGGGCCCACATGCCCGCTTTCTGGAAGTCTGGGCCCTCTTTGGGATCGATTCGAAGCTATGTTCGAATCGATCAAGAAATTGTCCAATCGAGCTGAAATTTGGTGTGAACATTCTTCAACATGTGCTCAAGCTTCTGTGAAAATTTCATAGTATTTGGATCTGTAGATCCCAAGTTATGATCGATTCAAGATGGTGTTCTTCGTCCAATGGATTTGTTCGAATCGATATGGTTCGAATCCATAGGGTCGAATCCATGCTCCTGCACGTGAAGGTGATGATGTGGTGCGTGTCCCTCGTATCGATCCGCTTTTCACTCCGTATTGACTGGGTCGACTCCATGTTCTTCGCCGCTTTGACTGGGTGGATTCATGGTAATGGATTCGAAGGTATGCTCCTTCGAATCGATAGAGCGTACGTTCCCTTCATACTGATCAGAGCACTCCATAGTCGATTGATACGAAGGCTTTACTGCTGAATGGATTCGAAGATGGGAATGCTCAATGGATGCGAGGTAATGGGTTCGAAGACAATTACAGGATGGATTCGAAGCTCCTTCCACTTCTCGGACTCAAAGCATGGAATGGCTCCGATGGATTCGAAGTGTGATCCGTTCTAATCGATTCGAGGCTGAGGCTCGCATTCGATGGATACGAACCATGGCCTTGTCCCGATGGATTCGAACATAGGCTGTCTCATGGATTTGAACTCAAGGCTTTTTTACTCCATTTTTGGTCGATGATGTCTTGAGCATACGAACTCGGGTTGCCCCGAAATTTGGAACGTTGATTTCCACAGCTTCACTTGTCGTGTCTTATCAATTATAGCCCGATCCGGACTCGGGCATAATCCATCGATATTTGCAGTTGCCCAACAATCATTCAAAGTTGAAGACGTGTGATCCTGTTTCTTTTTCAGCTAGTTTCTTGGTATCTCGGCCTTGCCAAAAGGCGGGATAACATTTGCCCCCCAAAGTACGTCTTTTGTAAACATGACGTGCTTTGAATAGCTGCAGTCCAACGTTATACAATTATGACATGCTCTGCCGAAAGTTGTATTCTTTGTCGCAGTAACCGACTGTCGTACGACCGTGATTGGCTCTTTGCCGTTGGGGTTATGACGAGATGAACATTTGATCCCTGTAAATGGTATAGATCAAACATTAGTCAGAAATATGTGCATACTTGCATCACCTTGACTTTAGTTAACGTCGTGTGATCGCAAGTCGTTGTCAGTTTGGTTTGCTATCGAAATCTGCATCGGTCCTCTCCTGAACCGGTTTGAGATTCGAGTTAAAACATTGCTTTTATGATTGTCTATGATCATCCTCTTGTATCGATCCTCTCCTGAATCGGTATAAAGAGTAGACAAGCAATTTTTCATATTGAAATGATTCGCCCATTTTCATTGGTGGTCTTTGATGGATTCGAATCTATGTTTGTTCGAATCGATGGCCCTAGGGACCTCGCGCTTCGAGCCGATAAGACTCTCAATCCAGCCTCTGTTCGGTTACTCCTTCGAATCTATGATGCTTCGCATCGATACTGCATGATTGGATTCGACGTTGTAAAGGGTTCGAAACCAGATGGATTCGGGATAAGGGATGGATTCGAAGCAGTGGAATGTCTCTGTGTCGTGATGGATTCGAAGGTGATGGGTAATTGAGCAATCGTTCGCATCGATGGGGTTGCGACCTATTATGATCGGTCAACATGACCGGGAGACGAAGAGCCTCGAGTCGTCCTTGGAACCCATATAAATACGCGAGGCCAATTTCATTTTTACTTTTTACTGTTGCAATTGCTGCTTCTTCGAACCGATCCTTCAGATCTCTTCGTCTTGCACGAATCGATCAGATTATACCAAGTCTTCATTTGTAATCGAATCCAATCAGGTACCTAAGGGATCGATACGAGTGTAAAACGATGAAATCAGTATTACATCATCGATTTCGATTCTTTCTTGCGAGAAACATGAGGAATAGCAGGGATTGAAATGGGTCGACTCGATGGTTTCGAGAGACAAAGCTTTTTCGACTCGCATCGATTCGGGGACAAGTAGCTCGAATCGATCGAAGATGCAAGATTTCGAGTCGATGTAGGAATAAGTAGTTCGAACCGATCAAGAATACAAGACTTCGAATCGATTTAGGAATAGGTAGTTCGAATCGATGCGAGACTTCGTATCGATGGTTTCGAAAGATCGTGCCGGTCGATTCGAAGTAGCAATGTCCCAATCGATTCGAAGGTGCTGAGCATTGATCGATTCGAGGTTATGCATAGCTCATGGATTCGAAGTGCTTCTCCACCCCAAGATTTCATCGAGTCGAACTATGCGGAGTCGAAGCATATCGATTCGACCTTCATCGATTCGACTCATATCGTTTCGAGTCGATCGATTCGAACATCCTTGCTTCAGAGGCTTCTATTCTTATGATTTGCTCCAACATCTGAACTGCGGCCATTTTCAAGTTTGAACTTTGACCAACTTAACGAACTTTAGCATACTTGACTCCGACGAGCTTCGGCCTTGCATAACCGAACTTGATTGTAAGACTATACTTGAATTTCCTTTGAAGCTCGTCGATGAAACTGTGACTTAACCAACAATACAACTGATTTATACTTGAAGTGATCAGTAGCGTCTGGATGGTGTGGAAGTGACGGTCGGCGATGACCGTCATTTTCATTCTCTAATCCCAAAGTTTTGTCGTACGGACATCTTGTTTCAACCTGTAAAATTTGCTTAAGTAATGCACAACACTTGCACTGCACGGCACATCCATACACACTATACTGGGGAATGCCCGGGCTCTTTATGAACTTAACGTTGCTTTATGGTGAGTTAGTTAGTTATGGAATCTTCGAGCTCTCAACAACAAGAGGTACAGGGTTCGCCTCCTCCGGTCCTTGAGATTCCCAATATTCCTGCCGACGTAATCGAACCAGCTCCAGACGAATTGCCAGAGGCTATATTTATCGAGAATCCCGTGGATTCCGTCCAGTCTAATATCTCTGAATCCCTATTGGGCCGGATATGCTTGAAACACAACATATCTCTGAACGATGTATTACTACCCAGAGCTAATGACAGACCGCATAATCCACCCGAAGGATATACTGCCTTATACCGCCATGCTTGCGCGGCTGGAACTCTTCCTCCTTTTAATCAATACATCAGGGAAATGCTGTCATATCTAGGAATTTCTCCTTCGCAACTTCATCCTAACGGACATGCGTTGCTGAATAGTGCCTTCGTCATATTTATGGACTGTCTCTTTCGCCCGCCAAGGCCAACCGAGATCAGACACATATTTAATTTCAAGAGCAGGGGTGATAGCCCATCCTTTACATTTTTGGAGGCAGTCAGAAATTGCCAAGTTATTATTGGAGCATGGACCAGACTAAGCTACTTTAAGAATGAATGGTTTTATGTCCGGTGTCCTCCTGGTTTCGCTAGGCGATGGTTGTCTAGACGTAAGTGTCCTCATATGTCGTTGTTTCTCTTTGATCAATAGTTCTTTGGCATTGGTATTGACATCTTGTTTTTCTTGCAGCCATTATCTCCAGACTCGATGGCGGGTACTACAAGGGCATAGTCCATAGTCTCCAAGAAGTTCCGAGCGAGCTGAGACACATCGACTTGGTGTTGAATGACTATAACTTAAGAACTCTCGGCTTGATTGAAATAAATCAGAGTATAGTCATCGAGGGGATGTCAAAGCCTGCCTCAAAGAAGAAAAACAAGGAGAAGAAGGAGAAGAAATGGCGAAGAAAATGCCCGGGATTACAATAACCGAAGTGAGCGATGAAGAAAGGACCCATACAGATGTAGAGCCGATGGCTGATCTTTCGGGCAACTTCGAAGAGTTGGGAAAAAGACGGAAAAGCAAGACCGTCGTTTCTAAAAAATTTAAGTCTAAGGGGTGGAAATCTGTGGATATGTTTCCTCCCACTTCCGGAGTTACGATTTCTGAGGCCGCCCCTTCTCATTCGAGAGATACTTTTAAAGGGCTTGACGACATTCCCATCCCGGATTTTATATTGATTCCATGTAATTCTGGGTTGGAGGAATTTCAAGATGTGTTAAGTATGAGCGAGCCCTTTCCTTTGAGTGCGATCAACACTTCCGGTTGGTCTGGGGGTTTACACATTTTCACACACTTCCACACCACTACATGACTTTCGCATATTAATTACTGTTTTGTAGGATTCTAATCTGTAGCTCCTTCTTATTACAGGCGAGATGTCGGGTCGCGGGTCTACTTTGGATAGGCTCCGTAATGTGCGCCAATCTTCCCCATATTATGATTCTCGTAGGAGAGAATCGGATAGGGACCACGGGCAAGGTTACACTAGCCAGAAGCGCTACGACAGGGATAGAGATTATTGGCACGGCCGTTCTGGCCATGATCGTACCGACAGAGATCGAGGCCATCAGTACCGATCACGATCTCGTTCTCCTCCGCCTCCTAGGGCCCCCGTAGATATCCCTGGGCCTTCACAGCAGCAGCAGCCTTCCTAATCTTCAAGGCCCGAGACTCAGCGGCCTAGAGTTGAACCACCGGCAGCTGCTATCGTTGAGCAGGCTCCGGCTGAGTTGACAAGCGAAGGTGCCATCCAGCTTGCTCAAATGAAGAAGGACTTCCCAGAAATCTGTATGGACGCATACGTTTTTCCTCCTCATCTCAAGAGGATTCCTCAGGATGCTGAAAATATTGCGCACAGCTATATTCGTGACTTCTATGTCAATACAAGGAATGGTACAAAGCAGCCACGAAAGCTTCAAAGGTAGCTTTTGACCGGGCGAAAGTTATTCAGGAGCGAGATGCTGAGATTGTCAAGAAAGACCACATCATTCAAGTTCTTCCGTCTGAGATGGAGTCGTCTCGAAGCTTGGAACTCCGAGTACTCAAAAAGCATGAGGATGTTGTAGCCAAAATGGCGAGAATGCAGCAGGCACACTGTGCCACGGTTGAAGAGATGGGCCACCGCTATACCAACGTTGTAGCTGAGCGAGATGCAGCCGTTAAGGAGCTGAATGAGCTCAAGGCCAAATTCACCGAAGTGGTGAAAGAGAAAGATGCTTCTAACACCACCGCTCAGGAGGCGTGTGACCAAGCTGTGTCACTTCGGGCCGAACTTGCTGCGGCGGTGGCCAAGTCCAAGTCTGTGGATGCAGAAATCCAGGAAAAGATTATGGCGGAGCAGTCCAGGATGGATGCTGATTTCGACAATCTCCTGGTTACATACAACGCCAATGTGTTAGAGCACAGAAATTTATCGTGGCTGGGAGATGACTCCATGATTCTATATAACGCCTGGACTAGATTGGTGGAGGAGAAGAAAGCGGCGCATCCGGATGAAACACTGGATGACTTCGAGCTTGAGATGCGCTTGCTTACTGAGGAAGAGAGGAAAGCTCTTCATGAGGCGATGGTTTCAGTGGCGAGAGAGAGGCTCGGGTTCCAACAGATAGAGACAGGCGAGGGCTCGGGGATTGAGCATCACGAAACGAGTGTTAGAGCTGCAATTCCGACATTGCCTGAAAACATCGGTGCGGTCAATCCTCAGTCCGTCCCTGCTTATAATCCTGACCAGCCGCATTTATCTTCTACTGATGTTTCTACCTTTGTATCTGCCCATACTGTGAGCCAGGCTAAGGAAGGTAATCAAACGCCTCCTGTATATATTTAGTGTGGTGAATTTGGATAAATACCCACAGCTAACAATCTTCGTTTTTTCACATTTCAGTGACTGAAGTCGTTATCCCCGCGCCTCCTGCATCTCAGGCTTCTCATCAAGCGCATGTGGCTATCGTCACCGAAGCAACTATGACATCTTCTGTGGTCGGTGAAGAAGGGGAAGTGGATACGTTATCTTTTGACACTCAGATGATTGAGGAACTCCTCAATCAACCCAACGATCCTTCCATCGATCCATCCTTCTCCATGAGCGGGACCACCCCGGCTGTTAGTGTTTCCATGCCAGTCGTTAGCATATCCAGCGCGGCCCAAGTACCTCGTGAAGATGAGATTTTGGCTGAGATCAATGCTGAGATGGGCGCAGTGACCGCCGGTATGGACCCGTCAGGCCATGCCCCATTAATGATGATATCGCCTGGCGGCACTGTGGTAATTGCGAGTGCTCCTGTTCCACCTCCTACTACTGATTCTATTCCTCCGGCTCCACCCTCCAAAAGAATCTCTGTTGCCTCTAGCTCTGAGGGAGAGGTGGACATTATGTCGCCATCTGAGGGCAAATCGGAGAAGAGCAAAAGAAGGAGGAAAAAGTTGGGTAGCAGCTTTAGTGGGACTTCCTCGAAGAAGAAGCTAAGGAAGAAGAAAGATTGAACACCTTCTTCAGTTCTCTGTAGTGCTTTGTCTTTTGGTTTTCTCTATAGCCGTGTATAGATGTGGACTCGGCTCCCACTAGCAGGAATTTTTTTTTTGAATCATCTTGTGATCGAATTCTTTTTGTTGGTAATGGAAATGAAAGTATATTCTCTTCCGTCTTCAATTTGATGTTTGTTTTGGTCCTGCCCCCAGTCTTGGGGACAAATACGGAGTTGATGTATGTTTATACTCCGTCTCGCACTCTTGGAGTATAGAGTTAAGGAAATGTTTATACTCCGTCTCGCACTCTGGGAGTATGGAGTTAAGGAATGTTTATACTCCGCCTCGCACTCTGGGAGTACGGAGTTAAGGAAATGTTTATACTCCGTCTCGCACTCTGGGAGTACGGAGTTAAGGAATGTTTATACTCCGTCTCGCACTCTGGGAGTACGGAGTTAAGGAATGTTTATACTCCGTCTCGCACTCTAGGAGTACGGAGTTAAGGAATGTTTATACTCCGTCTCGCACTCTGGGAGTACGGAGTTAAGGAATGTTTATACTCCGTCTCGCACTCTGGGAGTACGGAGTTAAGGAAATGTTTATACTCTATCTCGCACTCTGGGAGTATGGAGTTAGGGAAATGTTTATACTCCGTCTCGCACTCTGGGAGTACGGAGTTAAGTAATGATCGTTGTGTATCAATCCGACTTTGGCTTTGATGTGATGGCTTGCCCCCGAGCTCTGGCTTCACTTAGTGAGTGGCCGGTCGTATCATAGGCACTCCTTTCTTGGATAAATCCCATTGCGTGATGGAATTTTAGTTCTCCGTGCATCGTGATGTTGTACATTGTATTTAATGAATCACAGCTCTGACCCGAAGAAATGGCATTTTATTGCTGAAATCATAAAATATGGCAAAGTCAGTTGCCTTATTATAAGTTCTAATTTCGAAATGCTGAAACAAATTTTAAAACGGAATTTAAACTAAATAAATAAACACAGCCTGTTAGTTGCAGTAGCGATGGAGGCTTTCGCTATTCTAGGCCGTTGGTAAAGTTCAACGGGTGATAACTCGAATTCGCCATCCTTAAGCCTTCGCTTAATCTTGCGCGACCCTCTCCACGCTGATCTCAGGGGCAGGGGTGCCGGATAACCTTTTTTAGCGACTAGCCTACCAAGTTCAAAATTTTTAAGTCGGTCCTTGGCATTGTGCAATCGGGCAACTCGATTTCGATGTATGATTGTTCTCAAATCAACATGATCGCCCTGGATGACCCCAACTCCGTTGACGGTCGGGAATTTTAAAGTTAAACACCACGGGGCTATTATGGCCCTGAATTCAGCAAGGGCAGGTCGACCTAAAAAGGCATTATATGGCGACTCTACATCCAACACAACGAACTGCAATATTCGAACCGACCTACATTCTCTGGTTCCCAATTCAACTGGTAACTCTACCATTCCAACTGGTACAGTAGCGCTGCCATTGAATCCATAGAGATGAGTTTGGCAGGGTTTTAGACCCCCATCTTTCATCTTCATTTGATTATAAGCATGTGCAAATATGATATTCACAGAGCTCCCGCAGTCAATCAGGATCCTCTTCATCCACATCGGGCCTACCTGGGTCGATATCACAAGTGGGTCAGTATTCGGGCTTCCGACGTAGTCAACGTCGTTGTCCCAGAAAGTGATGTCGTTAGTCATTGCTCTCTTCCGTTTGGTTGAAGGTTTATCGTCCAAGTTATCATTATACTCGAAGTTTGAGCGTTTAGCTAAGTTTCCATATGATTCCATTTCCTCCCAGCTTCGGACCACTGGATGAGGATTACCACTTACAACATTAATTAGCAATCTTCCTCCGTCACGACCTGGTTCTTCCTGTCTTGCTTGATTCTGTGTATGATTTTGCTTTGAGGGGCCCGCTCCACCAGACGGTGGTGCCCGTACAAACTGGTCCAACTTTCTCTCTCTGATCAATTTTTCAACGAGGTCTTGCAGATGTCGACACTCGTTGGTATTGTGGCCGTAACTTTCGTGAAATCTACAAAACTTTCCTGTCTGAATCTGTCTCTCCGATGATTGCTTCGGAGCAGGTTTCTTATATTGCTCAGCATTGCAGGTTTGCAGATACACGTTTTCCAACGATGTATTCAATGGTGTGTAACTGTCAAACATCAGGGTCCTACGTTCCGGGCCTCGATTTTGATCTCTCTTCTTATCCTGACCGCTGCTGACTCTCGGCTGAGCTTGTTTATTCTGTATATTTAGCTGGACTTTTCCGGAACTCTCACCGGACTGTTTGACTGCCACATTACTCTGTATTCCTTCAGTTCTGGGTATCGCATCGCCCTGTTTCCTAGAATGTTTCGCGTCCTCTTGTCGCAAGAATTGAGCGGCTTTGGAGTAGAAACGGTCCAATGATGCGGGTGGTTTCCCAGCTAACCAATTCCCAAATTCCGAGTCGGGATCGATCCCTTTGGTTAACGCCATCAGAATCGAGTTGTCGTTGGGATTGCTAATTTCCATGCATGTTGCGTGGAATCTCTCCAGGTAACGCCTGAGCGTCTCTCCCTTAGCCTGGGTGACACTAGATAAGGTGTTAACGTCTTTAGGCCTAGTGACATGCATACGAAACTGTTCGACAAATTTTTTAGCTAGTTGGTCGAACGAAGAGATGGATCTTGGTGGCAACCTTGTGAACCACATCGTTGCAATTCCTCCCAAAGAGATGGGGAAGCTTCGACATTTTACTGCATCATCAGCCCTTGCGGCGCTCATTGACCATTCATACTTTAAGATATGTTGATTGGGATCGGAATTTCCTTTATACAGAGGGAGAGTTGGCATTCTGAATCGCCGAGGAGGTTCATCGTGCAGTATTTCGTCAATGAAAGGAGTTTGACTACGGGAGATCCCCTAAGTCCCTGGCTCTCGCGGATCATTTGACGTACCATGGTTGAAATGTCGGGCATAGACACATTCCGTGTAGGCTGAACTAAGGTGTGGTCGGGTTCCACAGCGCGAGCTTGGACCGGACGTTGTCGACGGCCCATATCTCGCCTCCTTGGCTCCACATCTTCTGGGACGTATGGTTCGGGAGTACGCCCACACTGTTGATTATTTGGATCCGACAGGTTTTGGGTATCAACCCTTGTCTCTACCGCGGCTGTTGTAGCGCGATCGCCTGTGGTATGCTGTGGAGCAACACCTCCTCGTGATGAGGGCCCGGCCTGGGAGCTAGTTGACGGTCCGACCCTCAATTGTCCCACAGTCAAGGCGGGTTGATATTCGGTAACTAGCGTATGACCTGTGTCCAACCGGGGACGTGTAGTTCTGCCATGATAGTCAGAGGAAGCAGAACTTTCAGTGGACGAGTGGGAAGCATCGCCCGTCCTTGTCTTCCTACGCCTTTGACGGTTTAATTGATTGGTCAATTCAATGTTGGCACGCAACTGTTCAGCTAACTGTTGCCGACTTTGGGTCAGTTCCTGGAGTAATGTCTGGAACTCTTGTCTGGTTACCGGTCCAGATGGACCGGAGTAAGCAGTGTTGTCTTGATTGGACTGTAACTGCTGCGTGGGATTCTGTTCATCTCGAGCTTCTTGATTAGCAGCTGTAGAAGTAGTCCTTGTGCTAACCATCTTGAACAGTGGATTCCTCTCCTAGATTTTATGCAAATCTGAATAGAATGGAAGGATTCCGGAGTAGAGATCTGGATCTTCCTCTTGGATTTTACGCAATCCGGTATCGATGGTAGATCCGAAGAGCAGGAGAAAAACTGGTTTTCTCAGTGAAAGCACCAAAGTGTTTGTACCAAAAATGGGCACAACACTCTTCGAAAGTCTTTGAAGAGATAAACGCGAAGAATGAAATTTAACATTGCGGATTATCTAACAAAAACTCCAAGTAACAGAAAGGTAAAGTGCAAAGACAAGCGATTTAGAGTGGTTCGGCGTTTTAGCCTACATCCACTATGAAGTTTGTTGATTTTATTGCTCGACACTCGAAGATTACAACGCAGTACAACTGGTTTCGTGAGCTAAGTCTGAATCTAAGGCAGCCGTGGCGATTCTGAGTAAATCCGGCAGAGTCTGGGCGCTCTTTAGCTCTTAGAATTATCCGACCCCTTTTCTGAATGACTAGGGGCTCTATTTATAGGTGTAGGAGGCTGATATTTCGCCTAAACTGAAGGGAGACCAGTTCTGGTACGTCAGGGGGCCCACATGCCCGCTTTCTGGAAGTTCGGGCCCTCTTTGGGATCGATTCGAAGCTATGTTCGAATCGATCAAGAAATTGTCCAATCGAGCTGAAATTTGGTGTGAACATTCTTCAACATGTGCTCAAGCTTCTGTGAAAATTTCATAGTATTTGGATCTGTAGATCCCAAGTTATGATCGATTCAAGATGGTGTTCTTCATCCTATGGATTCATTCGAATCGATATGGTTCGAATCCATAGGGTCGAATCCATGCTCCTACACGTGAAGGTGATGATGTGGTGCGTGTCCCTCGTATCGATCCGCTTTTCACTCCGTATTGACTGGGTCGACTCCATGTTCTTCGCCGCTTTGACTGGGTGGATTCGTGGTAATGGATTCGAAGGTATGCTCCTTCGAATCAATAGAGCGTACGTTCCCTTCGTACTGATCAGAGCACTCCATAGTCGATTGAAACGAAGGCTTTACTGCTGAATGGATTCGAAGATGGGAATGCTCAATGGATGCGAGGTAATGGGTTCGAAGACAATTACAGGATGGATTCGAAGCTCCTTCCACTTCTCGGACTCGGAGCATGGAATGGCTCCGATGGATTCGAAGTGTGATCCGTTCTGATCAATTCGAGGCTGAGGCTCGCATTCGATGGATACGAACCATGGCCTTGTCCCGATGGATTCGAACATAGGCTGTCTCATGGATTTGAACTCAGGGCTATTTTACTCCATTTTTGGTCGATGATGTCTTGAGCATACGAACTCGGGTTGCCCCGAAATTTGGAACGTTGGTTTCCACAGCTTCACTTGTCGTGTCTTATCAATTATAGCCCGATCCGGACTCGGGCATAATCCATCGATATTTGTAGTTGCCCAACAATCATTCAAAGTTGAAGACGTGTGATCCTATTTCTTTTTCAGCTAGTTTCTTGGTATCTCGGCCTTGCCAAAAGGCGGGATAACATATATAGACGAGAGGCTGTTTACAATGAGTTTTTGCATTTCGCCATTAATGAGTTTTTTAATAGAGCTTTTATATAGGAAAGTAAACATATGATTTTATGTCAATTTTTTTTATGCCAGAAGATCCCTTGTGCCTTGGAAGTGCCGTCTATTTATAGCCAATATGCCATAATGCAATTGGTAGAGAGCCTTCTTCTTGGATAGATGACATGGCTTACCATGTGCAGCTTTGATTTAAACACTTGTCATCATCTGGTTGAAAGGGCTTTGACGTGGATTGTTGACATGATGCTTTTATATATAGCTCCTTTGATTCCTTTCGTTTATCTTGGCCATTGATCTCGATCTAGGGCTATCTGAGCCGTTAATTGTTGATAATTCTTGAAATATCTTTGGTCTCGGTAGTTGCTGCTCTCGACTGAGCTTGTTGTCTTAATTGGATAATGATATTGATCTTTATTAATGTCATTGCTCTTGCTTTCAAATCTCCCACTCTTGAATATTGAACCCGATGCCTAAGCTTTCGGTGGAAACCAAATAATAGGCCTCAGAATTACAAGCAAAGGAGCTTTCCTTTCGAATATTCATACTTTGTGCTTGGTATAAATTATGGTGTAACACCCCTAACTCTATCGTTATCTCACTTGCCCTTGGGTTCAATTATGGAATCTTATTCCAACTTTATCAATCGGCTTTCTCAAAAACAATCGGGTCAGTCCCTTAGTGAATGGGTATGCTATGTTATTTTAATTATCTACTATATTAATTAACTTCCTCCGATGCTGATAAATTTCCTTTATCATGTGGAACTATTCAGATTATATCACTTAACTTCTAGTGAGCTTTAGGTTCTTTTACGAACTGTATCATGACATAGTTATCATGTAACAATGTCATGGGATTCTCAACTTTTACAATCACCCAAAGCTCAGTTATAAATTTGTGCATTTATGTATACTTCTTATATTGTAGTCGCCTTGGGTTGAATTATTTATTGCTTATTGTTTGGAACAATTCAGACTTAAAGCTTCTAATTAAATTTTGAACATGAATTTAATATTGACATATTATACTCAATAGCACTTACGAAGTTCGGGTTCGAACACTTCTTTATAAGGAGTTCGTTGTTTCTATAAACAATTCTCTTGTATTTTGTAAATACTCAAGAACAATCTAAACTACCATTTAATGATCTTAATTTGGATTTGATATTTGTTTCATGCATCAGATACATAAGTAAGACATGATATTGCAGACAATACAACATGTATGATAATTTCTATTGTCAATACATAAGGAATCTATCTTATACGTTCCATTTTAAACATTTAAAATAGTGTCTACGCATATTGTTTGGGACATTCCCAACATCATTTATACTTATTATATATAAAAGATATAATTTAAAAATCCAATATCGAGTATTAAACAACCAGACTATTACAGATTTTAACATAAGTGCGTCATAAATAACCGGCAGTATGTTGTTTACTTTTAATTTTAGAAATATCAAGAAATCTTGTCAGCACCCCCATAGTAAGGTTAGAGGAGTGAATGACCCCTTCGAAACCCCCTTCAAATTTGTTGGAGTAATCTAAGGTCGTAACCTAGTGGGAACAAAAGGTATTAACTGAGTCGAAAGGATCTTATTCCTTTGAAAGGAACCCCTTCGAAAGGTATAGATATGCGTATATCATAAATGAAACCAAATATAAGCTGTGAATCAAATTCCATGCATTCGAAAGTTCCATGTATTTACTTTATTGATAATTTTTATGAATATAAGGGCTTAGGTATTATAATGAAGTGAGATCCCCAATTTGATTTAGAAATTAGGGTTTACAAACTCAAGAAAAGTACAAGTGTAGAAGGAATGAAATTGGATCCTCCAAACGGCACCATAGGGTCTTATTTATAGGCACAGGTGGGACCCCCTTCACATCAATCCTTTCGACTTGATCGAAGGATGCCTTCATGACCATCCACCGCTGTTGAATTCAAAGCGCCTCTCTAATGGTGCTTTCGAATAAGACTTGGATGCCTTCAACTCCATCAAAAGGTATAGGAGCGACTCTTATGCTGTTGTAGATGTGTTGGATAAACAAAAAAGGAAGTCTCAACGTGTGTGGAAGGAACATATCCAATACTTGTGAAAGGTGATGATGCTTTCGAATGCTTTAATTCCGATGGTTGTGGAAGCATTCATTGAGGATGGTATGGCAAGTGGTGTTGAGTCCTGCGAAGGGTCAACTGCTTTAGAAGTACTTACTTAGTTGGTTACGGACGACATTCTTGTTGACTCCTTCGGAAGCATTGGACTTCTTCAATACTTGCGGAAGGTAGGTTTCGATGAAGTAATTGTTTCTTGTGGAAGGTATCGGGCTTCGATTATTGCGGAGGCTTATTATTTGATACCTTCGAAAGGCATTTTTAACACATGTGAAACTCTTTGATGTGTGCGGAACCTACTATTGCGAAAGGGATCAACTGAAGCAGAAGGGTAGTCTTGACCCCTTTCATCCCCTTCGGAAGCCCATAATTCATTTAATACTCGCAGAAGCATCCCTTTGACTCTTTTGAAAGGCCTTGCTATCATTATTGTTCTTCATGAAGCCCTCCTTCATAATCTTTTGGGCTCCGATAGGGTTGAGGTGATTTTTGGTAGTAACATATCTATATACCCTTTAATGTTATTTCTTGTGGACACATTGTTCATCTATATTTTGACTAAAAATTAGACTATTCAATATTTATATAAAAATAATTATCCAATTTTGATGCTTATAGAATGGTACTTTCGTATAGTTTCTTGGATCGTATCTGAAAAACCCACAAATTCAATATCGCTCCATTTCAACACATATATACCAAAATATAAAGTCATGCCAAGCGATAATTTTATAAGTAAATCTGAATCATCTTAAGAACATTGAATGAAGAATTTATTACATTAATTTCAATAATTGAAAATTATGATTTTATTCTTATCAATGTTGCTCACTATATCCCAACTGCATTAGTCTTTATCTTGAAGACTCACTTGCAGTCGTTGAATCATATTCCTTTGGGTACACAATCAAATCACATTTTTATAATGCACGTGGAAGCCTTTTGGATTTGTGCATCATACCATTTGGCAGAGTTAATACTCTTATTGGTTTACTTGACGGTTGAGCATTATTTATTCCCGACATTTATAAGAAACTTATAGTTTCCCTTCAGCGTGCAAGATGATTTATTAGACATTCTAATGTGTAGTGTGAGTTATGGTCTAGTTGATTTCATTTCATTCCTCATAATCAGTTTCATTCTGCGATCACATCCAAATCCATTTTACTATCAATAATTTCTAAAAGAAATTCCTTCACTATGAAGTTTGTATTTCTTGAAACAACAATTATTTCTTGGTGCAAAGGAATAGGTATTCGTAAATGTTTTATGAATTGCCTCATATTAAACAGATTTCATTTTAGTTTACAAAACTTATTTTCAAAATATAAATTGTTCATCCAATGGAAATCGTTTCCAAACTCCTTTTAGGATGACTCATATAAAGCCCTCACTTACAATTATTACGTGCATTCTTTGGACTTACACAGCCTACAACTCCTTATCTTAGGATATGTGGGATTTCTTATAAACCCTTATCTTTTAAGATTTTGTAAACCATTCTTCAGATGAAATTAATTTGAACCTTATGTACTACTCCTAAGTACACGATCTTACAAAAAAAAGTTTACTCAACTTCACTCACAATTAATTGTACATCATTCAAAAAAGTTCGATTACTCCTTGCCGATACATCATTATGTATCATAGAGAGGAATAACTCTTGAGATTGAATCTTTATTCATTTTTAGATATGTTCGGAACTCTTTTCAATATACTCACATATTCGATCAAGTCAATTTTTTTTCATTGTATATACTTTTATTTACTTCTATTTTATATTCTATGAACTCATCATTAACATATCGGATTTGTATCATATAAACATATTCATATTTGTGATAATACATCCGTGATTACAATAAAGTAGTATAACTGTTTTGGAGCTTTCGATTGCATATATCTATATGTATCAATCCGTAAAGTTCATCAACTTGTATAATGCTCCTTTGAATGGGTGCTTTGCTCTTAATTGTCTGAGATATAATTTTATAGTACCATATGATTCATAATTATATAATCATAAATTATTTCTCAAAACTATGGCTTAGCCCATAATTCCAAAATAATTGCAAATAAATTTAGATACTTCTGTATTTCCCAATGCATCACAAAAACTACTATTATAGTTTTATTTTATAAAGTAAATATTCATAATATTCATTTTGAATTAAAACTATGTCTATTTTTCAATCATTAATGAAAAATAATAATTATTTCATAAATAATGTTTGGTGCGTTTTATGAAAATAATTTTCAAAACTTGATATGGCCAATAAGTGTCATATGGGATTCTCTTACTATTTCCAGCATTACTATAATAGCATATGAAATACAAAGCTCCATTCAGCCACTTAATATAGGCTATTTATCAATAGAGTTAGGGGAATGCCCTAGTGGAAGTTATGTAATTTGTTATATATATATCTAACTCGATAACCAATCTTGTTCGAAATAAAAGGTATTTTTTCTATTATGTACTTGATATAACGAGTTATCACAATGAAATTAAAACATACAGTTTTAAATATTCCTAGTCAAGATGTATCAAGACTGGATATCAATGCATCCGTTGTGACTAGTACGTAAAGCACTTTAAATGTGGGTAGTGAATTACTCATGACTACGAGAGGCACAAGGGGTTACATATCAATAGTTATTTGATAAATGTGAAATGACTCGTTCGATAGTTTTCCGTTGGTTATACTTCACCATAATTGGCCTTTGGTAACGTTGGAAAAATAATACAAAACTTGTAAGCGATTCCATAAACGCTGTTATGCGACATGCAACTAAAAGTCTAATTTTTTCTGTAGCGTTGCAAAAAACGCTATGGAAATTTAACATATTATGGATTTTGGAAATGCTACAAAAGTTTATTTCTGTAGCGTTTATAATTTTACAGTACTTACGTCCTTCTTTGGTTTTCTGTAGCGGTTTTTTTTGCTACTATACATTTTTTGTAGCCTTTTTAAGACGCCACTAAAATTTACTAATTGTTTTGAAGCATATTGTACATGCTACTATTTCCTATTAATGGCTTGTACCAATTAAAACAATCACTCACATAATAGTCATATTAAAACTAGCAATTAATCACTTAATCGTCTTATTCAAACAAGCAATCAATCAATAACATAATTATCATATTCAAACAATTAAAAAACACATTAATTACATAATAAATATGATATCTATAACCACTTCAATATTGGATTTTTTTTGAATTCGCATACCATAACCATTCATATACAAGTTTACATAGCCAGTAATATTATAATATATATAACAATTAGAGCCATGTTTATTGTTAAATTACCCACAATTTTTTGTTGCAACTTTTATTTGTTTTGAAAAAACTAATTATCTATAGACAAATATAACAATCAACGACAAGAATTACAAACATGAATATATATATATTTTTACATGTATTTCCTGACATGAATATATATTTTGACATGTATTTCCTGACATGAATATATACTCCGAAAAAGCTAATTAGTCCTCTAGAGTTTCTATGGTTTAGTAAAAGAAATATTTCATGACATGTACTCATAAATTGGTAACCAAATATATTCAGGGCTATGGTACTGCTCAATTGAAATAAAATATGTCAACCCTTAAATACTGCATATTGCAAATGAACTTGACCATCAAATGGTAACATTGTTCTTGCTAACCGAAGTGCTAATTTTTGGTGATAAAAAGTAGTTCAGATTCCAATATTTAGTTGTTAAACACTCTTTAAGTTTGATGCAATGTAGTAGAATTTAATTTTAATCTAAATGTTAACTTGCAGCTATACTCGGTGCCTTGGATGTAAATATTTCTTATAAAGCAAACTATCAACTATCATAACAATCATTTTACTAGATTCTATAAACAACGTTAAGTTTGATTTTGTAGTTATGTTTTTTTACTTCAAATAAGTTATAGGAAAGAACATTTACAATATGTTAGTCCTTGAGATGATGGTTTTGATGACAACAACCTTAGAATAGATTATAAAATATAAATACTAACATTATAAGTTTAGATATATATGTATATGCAGGATTTAACCATGCAGGTACCAAGAATGAAGACTGTACAGTATAGAGATTCAAGATATCAAGATTGAAGACTCATGAGTATCAAGATTATCAAGAGTTCAAGATAAGTATTGAGTCTAGAATTATGTTAAAACTTCACAATAGCACTGAAATCTTCACTCTATTTTTCTTTTGGGATGGAAACCATTTCTACCTTTTTAGTGGCTTACAAACCCACGACAAGTAGCTTACAAACCTACGACAAGTGGATTACAAACCCACGAACATCCTGGTTTTGTACAAGTTCTCGAGTCCTGACATGATGAGATACTCTACAGGAAGAAGCTTGCAAAACTACTTTAAAATGTTTTTTCAAAACAACTTCGGAATGTTTTTCAAAATTGTTTTTCAAAATGTTTTAGCATTAAAAATTATCTTTTCAAATGATTTTTCAAAAAAAATGTTTTAGCCTTAAATATTCTTGTTTTTAAACTTCGTCTGTTTTAAACTATATTTTTAATATAATATATTTATACTTAGATTTAAATATAAAATTATAGTAAAATTATATATATATTGTTCTCTATATTTATCTATGTATTTTATCTATAGTCAAGTATATTTATAAAGTTTAAAATAGTTTTAATATAAGATAAAGGTTATTTTCAAAGAAAATCAAACTATCAAAAATGCTTTGGGATGTCGACATGCCTATGGTGACCATGTCGACATGGTGACAGTTGAGTTCAAAATTTCAATTTCAAAAGAAGTGTCTATTCGTCATAACCTTTCACGAATGGACATGACTGGTGTTCTTCTATAAATAGGAGTTAGTTTCAACGAATTTTATATCAGATTTTCTGGTTTTTCACTTCTCTTCTTCTTCCACATTTTCTTATTCAAAATTCTATCATTACTCTGTCGAAATCAACATTGAATCTAACTAGATTATCTCTGGTTTGATTCTCTATCACTATCTCAACAAGATCCAAGTGCTATTCAGAGTTATAGGCTTCTTTGTAATCTATCTAGCGAGAAAATGTGTGATTGTAGCCTTGGAAATTAATCAAGCGAGAAAAGGTGTGATTGTAGCCTTGGAAATCAATTGGGTGAACTTGTTGCCCCGGAAATCAAGTATCTCTACCTAGAGGATTGTGATTCTAGAGGGTGTACCTCGTAGCCTTGAAACCGAGGGTTGTAATTGTTGAATTGCTTTTGAAAGGAAATCCATACTTAGTTGTGCGGGACTGGATGTAGGGTAACCCCGAACCAGTATAAAATCCGGTGTGTTCTTTCCTTTACTGCATTTACTTTATTTCTGCATCTGTGCTTGATTTTGTGATTATATCTGTGTCTGAATTTTACATACATCTGTGTACAAATTAACATAAACTTAAAAAGATTTAGTAATTTCTTATAAACACTATTCACCCCCCTCTATTGTTATTCCTAGCCTTAAGATCCGTAATCTGCATTCCTCACATTTGGTATCAAAGCAAGGTTTTCAAAAGTTTCATAATCTGATTTTTTGAAAAAATTCTTTTTAAATGGCTATGTTTAAGAAATTTGTTAATGCATGTTTAGAAATATTCAGATCATCATTGTTTCTTGAGTCTGCATTTAATCAATATTCAAATACAAGTTGTCTACTAAGATTGTTTGATGTACAGGAATCATGTTTTATGGGAGTTGAGGACTCAATCCAGAACAAACAAACTGTGGAGATCAAAAAGGACAAATGGATACTCGATAGTGGATGTTCTAGACACATGACTGGGAATCCAGATATGCTGAATGATATAATATACAAATACGGAGGACTGGTTAACTTTGGAGACAATTCAAAAGGCTATGTGATCGGCATCGGCAAAGTCAGTAACTCTGAAACTCCTATTATTACTAATGTTTTGCTAGTTAAGAATCTGAAACACATTCTGCTAAGTATAAGTCAACTATGCGATAAAGGATATAAAATTAAATTTGAAAAAGATAAGTGTCACATTGAAGATAATAATTCAACCATAATATTTGAGGGAATTAGGAAAAAGAATATTTATGTTCTTTGTATGAAAATTTCAAATGATAACCTGTGTCTTTTGGAAAATGCAAGTGACCCCTGGATTTGGCATAAGAGATTTGGGCATTTGAATTTCAAACTCTTATCTAGACTGTCAAAACATGATCTAGTAAGAGGCCTCCCTAAAATGAATTTTAAAGTAGATAGTCTATGTGATGTGTGTCAACTAGGAAAACTTAGAAAAAGTTCCTTTAAATTAAAAGATTTGATTTCAACTTCAAAACCTCTTGAATTACTTCATCTTGATTTATTTGGTCCGTCTCAAATTCAGTCATTAAATCACAGCAAATATTTTTTTGTAATTGTAGATGATTATTCTAGATTTACATGGACAATATTTTTGAAACATAAAAGCGATACTTTTGAATGTTTTAAGAATTTTTCAAAAAGGGTTCAAAATCAATTTTCTCAAAAAATTATAACCATCCGTAGTGATCGCAGTGGTGAATTTGAAAATGAAAAATTTGAAGAATTCTACAATAAAAAGGGAATAATTCACAATTTTTCATTTCCAAGAACTCCACAACAAAACGGAGTAGTAGAACGTAAAAATAGGACGATTCAAGAGTGTGCGAGAACTATGCTTTCTGATAGTAATTTACCAAAGTATTTTTGGGCAGAAGCAGTTGCTACCGCCTGTTATATTTTAAATAGAATTTTAATTAGACCTTTAACTGATAAGACATCTTATGAACTTATTTACTCAAAGAAACCTAAGGTATCTTATTTTAGAATTTTTGGAAGTAAATGTTTTATTTTAAACACAAAAGATAATTTAGATAAATTTGATCCTAAATCCGACAAAGGTATCTTTATCGGATATTCTAATAGAAGTAAAGCATACAGAGTATTTAATTTAAGAACTAATACCATCGAAGAAACAATGCATGTTTCATTTGATGAAAATTTCAAAAATTTTGAAGAAATAAATGATGAAGAGGATTTAATCACTCAAAACCAAGAGTCAACTGAAACTAATAATGAATTAAATCATCCTAATAAAAGGATTAAACTTTTAAAAGATCACCCTATAGAAAATATACTTGGAGATATGTAATCTGTTGTTAAAACTAGAAATCAACTAAGTCAAATGAGTAATGTAGCTTTTATATCAACTATTGAACCTAAAAATCCAAAAGAAGCATCAATTGATGATTCATGGATTTTGGCTATGCAAGAAGAATTAAATCAATTCACTAGAAATGATGTTTGGGAACTTGTTCCTAGACCTGAAAATAAAACAATAATTGGAACAAAATGGGTTTATAAAAATAAAATGAATGAACAAGGAGAGGTTGTTAGAAATAAAGCCCGGTTAGTCGCTCAAGGTTATTGTCAAGAAGAAGGAATAGATTTTGATGAAACCTTTGCCCAGGTAGCAAGGTTAGAAGCGATTAGGATTCTACTTGCTTTCGCAAATCATAATAATTTCAAATTATTTCAAATGGATGTTAAAAGTGCATTTTTAAATGGTTTTGTAAAAGAAGAAGTATTTGTTAAACAACCACCACTTTTTGAAAATGATAAATTTCCAAATCATGTTTACAAATTTAAGAAAGCTCTATATGGTCTAAAGCAAGCTCCTAGAGCCTGGTATGATAGACTAAGATCTTACTTGTTACAATCAAATTTCGAAATAGGTAAAGTAGATAATACTCTTTTTATTAAAAGAAATAAAAATGATATTCAACTAGTACAAGTCTACGTAGATGATATCATTTTTGGATCAACTAATTTTGAAATGAATAAAGAATTTTCTGAAACAATGACAAAAGAGTTTGAGATGAGTCATATGGGTGAATTAAACTTCTTTTTAGGATTACAAATAAAACAATTAGATAATGGTATCTTTATTAGTCAAGAAAAATATGCTAAAGACCTAGTTAATAAATTTGGTTTGACTATTGCGAGAGGAAAACCCACTCCCATGGCAACCAATGAGTACCTTAGTAAAGAAGATCTCTCGAAAGATGTAGATCAAAAATTATATAGAGGAATGATTGGATCACTACTCTATATCACTCCGAGTAGACCTGATATCATGCATAGTGTCTGTCTCTGTGCAAGGTATCAATCCCAACCTAAAGAAACTCACTTAAAAGCTGTAAAACGTATTATAAGATATGTTAAACACACCTTTGATTATGGCTTATTTTATCCTAAAAATGATTCGTTTGATTTAATATCTTACTGTGATGCTGATTATGCTGGTTGTAAATCAGACCGAAAAAGTACAAGTGGAACTTGTCACTTTTTAGGGCATTCTCTGATTTCCTGGTTTAGTAAAAAGCAAAACACAGTTTCTCTATTAACAACTGAAGTGGAGTATATTTCTGCTGCTTTGGCTTGTTCTCAAGTAAAATATATGCAACAAACTTTAAAAGATTTCGGTTTAAATATTTCAAAATCACCAATCTATTGTGATAATACTAGTGCAATAAATTTATCCAAAAATACTACTCAACATGCTCGAACTAAACATATTGATATCAGACACCATTTGCTCAGAGATAATATAAGTAGAGAAGTAATTACTCTCAACTATATCAGTTCTGAAAATCAAATTGCTGATATCTTAACAAAACCCTTAAATGAATCTACATTTACTAAATTAAGAAGAGAATTAGGTATTTGTTCATTAACTGAAATATAAAATATAAATAATAAGTATAATTAAAAATTAATTCAAAATAAATTAAATAGGCAAAAATTCAAGACCCATGTCGATATCCCCCCTAGACCCATGTCGACATATAACGTTTTTTAATTTTTTAAAAAAAAATTCCCACCAAAATTCAAATAAGTGGTTATAAATTTCTCCTATTTCGAAATTTTCTTCATTTGCTCTGTTTTCTTTCTGTTCTATCTTCTGAAATCATTCTATCAATGGCCTCCTCTTCCAAATCAAACATAAAATCAACTTTTTCGTTTCCATCGCCTACTTCTGGTCTGTTTCAACAATTAACGCTCGCTCGTGTAACGAAAATGGAAAAGTCTCTGAAGAATACCATTCAGTTAATGACTGAAATTCAAGTGATGCAACTTCGAATGGCCAAAGAACAAGAGAGGCAAGGCAAAATCCTTAGGAATTTGCAAAAATTTCTTATGGATAATCATGCCAACCCAATCCTGATTGACGAGGACTCTTCAGGAAATCATGAACACGAGGAAAGCGAAGAAGAAGAAGAACCAATGGAAGAAGAGCATGCAGAAGACGATGACAAAGTCATTTGCGTTGGCGAAGTGTGCTTTGATAAAGATGGAAATCTTGTCGAACAACGTGGAAATTTCTGTTTCCACTATCCAAATTGTTCGATTCATAGAACTCCTATGTTCAAAAACACACATTAGTTTCTTCTCTTTCTTTTCTAATTGTTGTTTGTTTTACAATCTCTATGAAAATGTAAATATAAACAAATATATAATTAATAAATAATGTATGTTTTATTAAAAGTATTATTATATAGATTCTTAGTTAGGAGAGTTTGTAATTTAGGACTAAGTTTTAGGATTACAAGTAAGTAATGATGATAACACTATCATCATATAGGATATTAGGCTGGGAGTTATATAGTTTGGAGTTAGTTTGTTTTTGTTGATGACAAAGGGGGAGAAATATAAAATAGGGTAGTTAGGCATAGATTAAGGGGGAGTTATTAGATTTAGGGGGAGTCAATAGGATAGAAGTAATATTTTATAAACAAAGGTTGTCATCATCAAGAAGGGGGAGATTGTTAGTCCTTGAGATGATGGTTTTGATGACAACAACCTTAGAATAGATTATAAAATATAAATACTAACATTATAAGTTTAGATATATATGTATATGCAGGATTTAACTATGCAGGTACCAAGAATGAAGACTGTACAGTATAGAGATTCAAGATATCAAGATTGAAGACTCATGAGTATCAAGAGTTCAAGATAAGTATTGAGTCTAGAATTATGTTAAAACTTCACAATAGCACTGAAATCTTCACTCTATTTTTCCTTTGGGGTGGAACCCATTTCTACCTTTTTAGTGGCTTACAAACCCACGGCAAGTAGCTTACAAACCTACGACAAGTGGCATACAAACCCACGAACATCCTGTTTTTGTACAAGTTCTCGAGTCCTGACATGATGAGATACTCTACAGGAAGAAGCTTGCAAAACTACTTCAAAATGTTTTTTCAAAACAACTTCGGAATGTTTTTCAAAATTTTTTTTCAAAATGTTTTAGCCTTAAAAATTATCTTTTCAAATGATTTTTCAAAAAAAATGTTTTAGCCTTAAATATTCTTGTTTTTAAACTTCGTCTGTTTTAAACTATCTTTTTAATATAATATATTTATACTTAGATTTAAATATAAAATTATAGAAAAATTATATATATATTGTTCTCTATATTTATCTATGTATTTTATCTATAGTCAAGTATATTTATAAAGTTTAAAATAGTTTTAATATAAGATAAAGGTTATTTTCAAAGAAAATCAAACTATCAAAAATGCTTTGGGATGTCGACATGCCTATGGTGACCATGTCGACATGGTTACAGTTGAGTTCAAAATTTCAATTTCAAAAGAAGTGTCTATTCATCATAACCTTTCACGAATGGACATGACTAGTGTTCTTCTATAAATAGGAGTTAGTTTCAACGAATTTTATATCAGATTTTCTGGTTTTTCACTTCTCTTCTTCTTACACATTTTCTTATTCAAAATTCTATCCTTACTCTGTCGAAATCAACATTGAATCTAACTAGATTATCTCTGGTTTGATTCTCTATCACTATCTCAACAAGATCCAAGTGCTATTCAGAGTTATAGGCTTCTTTGTAATCTATCTAGCGAGAAAATGTGTGATTGTAGCCTTGGAAATTAATCAAGCGAGAAAAGGTGTGATTGTAGCCTTGGAAATCAATTGGGTGAACTTGTTGCCCCGGAAATCAAGTATCTCTACCTAGAGGATTGTGATTCTAGAGGGTGTACCTCGTAGCCTTGAAACCGAGGGTTGTAATTGTTGAATTGCTTTTGAAAGGAAATCCATACTTAGTTGTGCGGGACTGGATGTAGGGTAACCCCGAACCAGTATAAAATCCGGTGTGTTCTTTCCTTTACTGCATTTACTTTATTTCTACATCTGTGTTTGATTCTGTGATTATATCTGTGTCTGAATTTTACATACATCTGTGTACAAATTAACATAAACTTAAAAAGATTTAGTAATTTCTTATAAACACTATTCACCCCCCCTCTAGTGTTATTCCTAGCCTTAAGATCCGTAATCCGCATTCCTCACATAATAATCGTTAGGAAAGGAAATAACATAGGATACATATTTACCGGTTCAGCAAAAATGTATGTACATTAGAACATAAGCTTTAGATGAAAGAAATCTAGGAGATATAACTTTCAAATAGTAGTATTTTTTTCGAAGAATATTGCATCTCTCTATGAGATGTTCTTTCAATTCCATGTCTTCTTCGCCATAATCTATGTCACAAGTCACAACAAAAAAAGGAAATCAATATAAAATATAGCCTTGCAAGTGAAGGGATAAAAAAATATGAGTGTTATGTCATAATTAGCCTTCTACATATCATTACAAACGTCATTGATGGTCAATATATACCCTCTTTGATTTGAGCAAAAAGTGGTTGATAATTTTTCCACAGGTAATCGAAATATTTAGTGAGAGTATCTTCTACATAGTGTATATTCATGGGATATCGTTACAAACATATGGACAACTATCGATACTAAGGCATGTTAAAAGTAATATTATACTAATTCCTGCAATGGTGTACTAATTTAAACCATCATTTTAGCTTGAAGTGTTCAGAAACAACTTAATTTTTTGAAATAAAAATAGAAAATAAGTAATATTTATTTCACTTATTCCAAATTTTACAACTAAATTTTGTCACAATATCTACTTATCTATTCAAACACTTTTAAATTTTTATCATACATCCAAAACTACGTAAAAGTTACAGTTCAAATCTACTTATAAGAAGAACTAAAACAAGTTGTTGCCAAACCGACTTTAAAATACAGCCCATCCTATATAATGTAGATTCTATAACTTATACTGAAAAATACCAAACCATCCATGAGCTTAGACTTTACAAACCAAATGACAGTAACTTACAAGAACATTCTTGTGTGCAACAACACACAAAGATTCTGCTCCGTTGACAGCAATTGAAGTTCTTTCAGTCGCCTTTACAGCTTTGAATGCATACTCTATTTCGAAACAAAACAATGAAAAATATTATACAAATGATTAATTTTTTTAAATCTAATTAGATCTTCTCAAAAAAATTTCTTAGATTACCAACTTGATATAAGTTGCCACCAGGCAAAAATACGGTTATATGGTTATCATACCCTGGTCTGCTTCTTCTACTCGTCAAAAAAGTATAACTTTATTAATTTTCAATGGAAATTTGATTGAAATTGAAGCAAAAACTAAAGATCGGTATTTATGTATATAACGGATTCGACTACAACCGGTAGTTGGAGACACAAACCAAGATCAATGGCACCAAAACCGATCTAAGCCCAATCGATTACAATTACAATAAATAATATAAACTCAGTCAAACGTGGATACATATGGATGTTACTTGGTTCAAGTGGAACTAGAGATATAAGTTCAAAAGTAGCAGTCGCATTATCTCCGGGCATCACCACTTTCATACCTTTGAGGAATTTTACTCTACCAGTGATATCGGCAATGCTTATATGAAATATAGGCATATAATTTGAAAAGAAGGCAATGTGATAGCCATCTTCATCTTTTGTAAATACATAAATCTTTGCTTCGAATCTCTTGTATGCTGAGATTACTTGGCTTGATGACAACCAACCAATCATTAAATATGAAAGGAAATTTCTTAATGCAAATAGGTGATTATCCTATTAATTTTTCCAAAATTAAAATTCAGAAGGTGATATTATTGCAACATATAATCTGGTAATTTGAATTCAACAAAGGTGTATTTGAAACGAGCTCAGATTTCTTGTCCCCAAATTACCCGTCTCTATGCTCCTCACACATCTAAGCCATTGATTTTTCATCATCATCCATTCATATGATATGGTGGGTCCTACTGATTCATTGTTTTGTTGTGATGGGTGGCTATGATTTCTTATGATACATGGGAACAAGTAATACAGGTACAAAGGAATTGAATCCCTTTAAAATCGAGGAAGATATTAGACTTTGAAATTAAGGCAATTAATGTTGGGTTGGACTTGCTATCATTGTCTACATTAAGTGTGCAAAGTTATACATTAAACTTTGAAACTGAGGAAGACAAAAGCTTTGAACTAATTTATAAATAAATATATAATGATTAACAAATAACTATATTTTAGGCACAGTGCAATCAACCTCTATTAAATGAAGCTTAACTATTGATTCACTTTATTTGCAGTTCGATTATTCTACACAACAAAAAATGTACAATGAAAAATCAAATCATGGATTTAAAATCAATTAGCAAACGTAATGATATAACAACCCTCAAATTCATCACTTCATAATTTTTTTGAAATATTCAAATATAAGATATTTTAACATAAATAATAGTGTTTTGAACAATATTTAATATTGGTAATCTTATTTTGATTAAACATTTACAAAAATATATACTTAGGAAGATATATCGATAAAATGACCGAAAACCATTTTATAAATAAACAGCTCTTGGACCATCCGACATCATGCACGGAGCTTGGTACATACACTCATTTATATATATGAGTGAGAATATATAATAAAATTATTTATTTTAATTTTGAAAATAAAATCTATTTTATGACATCATCGATGATATCACTATTGTGGAATAAACGATTTTTGAATTTAAATTGAGTTTAAATGATTTAATAATTATTTTAATTATTAAATAAGCTATTTTAATTATTATATAATGATAGAAATATTAGTATCAAACTTTGTTTAGAAATATATATATATATATATATATATATTAAATAAGAAGTGAAAATATGACCCGAAATCGAAATCGAAATCGAAATCTGTAATGATTCAACGTAGAAACGTTGTGCAACGTTGTGAATCATTTGAGATATACATATGCACCCATACATGTACATATACATGAACACATTCACATGCACATGAACACATATATACATACAAATATGCTTATACATTTATATATATATATATATATATATATTACAATATATCCAAGATATTTTCCTAAAACTTAACACTTAAGTAAGTCCAAAGTCAAACTCTTACGCACTAAGTACAAGCACATAGGTACACACACATGGTGGGAGTTCGACTGAGCATGATGACATGGGAGGGAGGTGTGGTGGTCAACAAATGGTGATGTGTTTGTGTAGAAATATCATGATATTTAATTCCTTACTTTTTCCTATAAATAGCACCCACCTCTCTTCATTTCATTCACACTCCTTCTTCATAGAAATTCCTAAGCTTATTCACTTCTTAAACTCTACATCAATAGCTTCTTGCCTAAAGAAAGCTATATCAAATATTATGGAAAAAAGTAATTAAAATTATATGGTAAGTATATATTATTAAAATTCTTCAAAACCAAAGCAAATCTACTTCTTTTCACCTCTACAACCCACGAACACATCTTCCACAACCCAAGGCTGAACCCACCTCTATTAGAAAGCATAGGCCAAGCCTTTCCAAAGGTCCAAGGCTTGATTCCATAGGCTCCCGTGCGATCGTTGCGGAGCTATAGCCGTTTTAAAGTTTGTCCAATCGTAAATCAAGTGAGAAACTCTCTATATATATGTATGTATATAAATTGATGATGTGATATGATTGCTATGGTTATTTACTATATTTGATCATCAAGTTTGGATGTTGATTATACGTTTATTTTAGTTGTGTAAACAAGTCACGTTTAATACACGTCGAATATCACAAAGGAAATCACTTTCCTTTAATAAATGAAATTGTGTTTATGAGATTGTTAAACCTCTTTAAAATGGTTTATAATTTTTTATAGATACTAAAATCCGATTTAGTGAAGTTTTGACAATTTATGAAAATTGAATCAAAAATAGGTGTGTCGCGTAACGGTAGTTCGGTATTTCACGCCGTAGAAAATTATATCCATTTAAACGATGGCTTCGGAGTTAGAATTCTTTGTAATAAGAATTTTTCAAACTCTTATAATCATAGTTTTCAAACAAAAGAAAAGGATCAAGATTTCATTTAGTGGATTTTGAAATATAAGCAAAACAAGTTTTTAAATAGTCGTGGTTTGGCAGTTCGGAAACCAATGCGACAAATTCTTTAAAATTTATAATTTTAAATATGTAATAAATTTTATAAATGTTTTAAAATGTTCTAAAAGAGATTTAATTTATAAAAATGGATTTCTAAACGATTGAAAAGTTTTTCGATCGAATAAGCATTAAAATATTACAGGAAATTATTGTCAAGGACAAAATTTCTCAGAATTTTAGCCTCAAGGACGGACCTTCGGTATTTTAGCTTGAAGGACAACTTTCTTTAGGTATCAGTTTTAGTTATTGATAGCAGTTTTTAGGTATCAGTTTATAGTTATTGGTAGCAGTTTGTCGGTATCAGTTTTTAGTTTAGTAGCAGTTTTAGAAAAATGTTTGTCCTTATGAATAATTTTGGAAGAATGTTTGTCCTTGTGAATAATTTTTACAAGAATGTTTTTCCTTGTGGTTAAAATATTGAGGTCGTGTCCTGGTGCATAAAAATATACAAATTTTTGTCCTTTAAATTAATTCCCCCTTAAAATTACTATCCGCAGCACTATTTTAGCGCTTTTAATAACTTATCAAATATGGCTTAAAACTTAAGTGTTCCTTTTCAAATCTTTTATAAATGTTTTTAAATAAATAATTAAGTATTTTAAAGATGATTTTAAGGTTTTATAATTTATTTTAAAGAGTTTAAATAAATGATTTTAAAAAAAGCTGTTAAAATCAAGTAATTAATCTTGGCTCTAAAAGTCAACAAGTAGACTGAATTTTTTGATTCGTGAGATCTGGATGTGAGGTACTTAAACTAAGAGGATGTTCAGGAGCAACCTGTGCTCTAGTTCACCTGGCAGTTTTCCTGGATGAGGAATAGAAAAGGTTCAAATGTTGGAAACGAGGCAAGTATAAAAGATTTAATTTTTCCTAATTTAATACAACTTGGATTATATAGAAATAATCTTTTTATACTTGGTATTAAATTCCGAGGAGGGAGCCTATACTATCCATGTAAATTTAAAAGGTAATTTCACTATTATTCGATGGATAGTAAAGGTTGTATACAGAAATTGATGTTGAGTAGTATTATCATAGTTTTTATCAACCATTTTTTCTCAATAAGGTTTGGCAATATGATTTATGAGAAATGATTTAGATTTGGTATTTCCAAAGTTAAAAGGGAGGTTTAACAATTCCGTATATACTAGAAAGAAATGTTTTAAAGATATATATCTCTAGAAGATATTTTTGATAAAAAGAAAGTAATTAATCAAATGATAAGCACCTATTTACTTAACATCATTTTATCGACGATTGGTTCAAAGGAACCGAGGTCGGATTTGAGTGATTCTTACATGAAAACCACTTCGAACCAATTTAAATATTTGAAGTGAAGACTTGGAATGATAATAAATGAATGAAGGGCTGCTTTTCACTTATCCTCGGGGGAAATTTCCCATATCTTATACATGTGGCAGTAGTATCTTCATTTAATCTTTGATGCAAGGGTTGCTCGCTACTAATCCTAAGGATGATTCTCATCAGGATGTGGTAGGAAAGTTCCTTCGGTTTGTGCTATTTCTAGACAACTTGTATAGACGAATGTTTGACATTGCATTTCCAACATATACATACATTGATTTTTATGAACGTACATCTATTTGGTGGTGTACGAAGTAACTCTCCTATACTTAACACTCTTCTTTGTGACGTATGAGCTAAGAGGTTGTACATTTGTAGAAATCAACGGTGTGTGATGGAATTGGCAATGTGATATTCAAAGTGGAATGTGCTATGTGAAAGGTAATTGTTACCTTGGGCCTCATCACCCGGAAATGGCTTAAACATGGCATACCGTAAGGCTATCTGGTTCGCAACCATTAGGGTATGGTCATCACCTTTCTAGATTACCCTATATATGTCGAGTATGTTGTGTATGCTGTGGCATCCCAGATAGGACGGTTACGACCGGGGTGATGTTTTCAAAAGAATGTCATTAAAAATAATATTACCAGAGTTTGCATAGTAAAGATTTTGGTTATCATAAGGTAACAACACGTTCCGTGTTTATGTGCGGCATGGTCTTATGAGATACCCTTTGTTTTTAAATATCCATATTTTGAGTTTCTCATACCAGTCCCATGATTGACCCGGAGTTTATATTCCTTTTCACTTAAACTCTGGGTGCCCTATTTTTTCAGGCAGCCAAGTAGTCAGGTAGCGTTGTACATTTTGGGAGAAGCTCGGAGCAATTTTGATGGAGCATTAAGCTGGAGGGTCCTATGTGGATAGTCATTTATTTCTAATTCTGTTGTATTTTGTATGATGTATCTTCCAACATTTATGAGGATATGCAGTTATAACTATCCTGGCTGGATTAGTACTTACTAGAACTTTGATGGAGCAATTTGTATTAATTGCACGTACTATTCATATGTATAATTAAATGTTGAATACGATGTGTGATACTATTTTGTTTGTCTTCTATCTTTAGATTCTTTACCCCATGATAATCTGCCTCTCTGGCACTTGGATTTAGGGCACGTGAATACCGATAGGATGTATCAGTATCAATTTTCGAGGGTCGAGGACGTGGGTTGTCACATGTGATATCGAAGCTTATGATTGAGCGAATACCTAAGCCTAGATGGGTTCAACTCATTAGAGATAGGGTTAGTAATGCCCTTGAATGAGTTTACTCAAAGAGAGCGCATATTTGAAATTTTATCCGAATAAGTATATTCGAGTTTATACCCATTCCCTAAGATAATTTTGTCTATATTTCTAAAGATGTTTCCTTACTATATGAAGATATTAGGAGATGAGTAATAGAAGAGGACGAAGGGGAGGTAGCAACACTACGACTACCAATGCTAGATCAAATGCTACAGTAATTGAGGAAGTGCTAATCCCTGTGCAGCCTCAAATTAACTTTGCTACTCTATGCAAAGACTACACAAGTTTGAATGGTAAACCATTCAAAGGAACAGAGTCCGTTATTGAAGTTCCGGCTTGGATCAACTCTTGTGAAAGAAATTTTAAAGGATTGAATACGGGAATGAGCAGGAAAGATTCTTAGCTTCTTGGTGGTTACAAGAAGGGGTTCAAGCATGGTGGGTGTAACGACCTGGAATTTCGCTACTTTGATTTGCGAATATTTAGTTAATTTTAAATATTCAATATATAGATTTTATAATAAAAATAAATCCCTTTTAAATAATGAATAATGAGGATGGATTATTTTTCAGATTTTCGTTACAAAAATAATTAGTTCGAAGAAAATCAAAAATGTTACTAGAATTTGTTTTCCGAATTTTTGACTTTTCGTCGAATAAAAGTTATCGAAAACGTTGTGAAATCTTAGCATAAGTATACATATTTGTTAAAAAGTCATCATATCTATACTATAATGCAAATACCTCAGTCAAAGAGTCAAAGTGAAGCCTTTTTCATCATGTCTAAAATGCCCTTCTGTTTGCTGTAACAAAAAACAGTTGAAGGGGCTACTGTTGTAAACTGGATCGTTCAACCCACCCACGACCCCACAGCCCAATGACTCACGACTCCACGTCTTCTCCCCTCCCCTGAAGGCTTCTGTCTGCAAACAAAATATATCTCCCTTACTGCAGTTACTCCCATCCTACTCAAACTCGCTTCTCTGTTCATTAGAATCAGCCATTTCTATTTTCCACGCTTTCACCTCCATATTATCCCAAAACGAAGACTTTATCAAAGGTTCTCCCGATTTCACATGCCATTTTGTCTGACCGGTGAACAGATCTGGATGGTATCCATTATAAAGTCATTTCTTCTAGAATATGCTATTTTAACTCTCGATTTCTCTCCAAATTGTTACATATACTGTTGTTTATCTTCGGATAAAGGATGAATCAGAACGAAGGATGATCAACAGACATACATCTGCTATGGATGATCTCAGCCTCAGGTTTGATATCACAAACTGGTTATTTTATTCCTAATATACTAGATCTGTTATTAACTTTGCATACAAAGTTATTCAGTTCCACTATTTCTTCTGCGTACTGTCACTTTAATCGTTTTCCCTTCCTTCTAACTTACAACATATCGTCCACTTAACTGACTTCACACTGTGCGTCAAATCTGCTTGACGCACATTTTGATATACATTCGTTTTAATTTCAAATATTGACGTGCAACCATCAATATCCACATCTAATTATTGGACAATAATCTTGGATAAACACCATGCTAGAATTGCAATTTTAAAATTGATAGCGTGAAATATTTTTGTGATGGTAAATGAATTTTTGTTTGATTTTCTTTCATCTGTTTAGTATTAGTTTAGCAAATGTTTAGCGACTATAATAATAATGAAGTTTTTACTCCTCCAAACATTATAATTGCCAGAAATATTTCTACAGCATGTTATTTCTGAGTCCGTTCTTCATTTGGTCCTAAGTGCAGTTTTTTGCAAAATTGTAAACATATGTGGCCCTTTACATTAAAAGATTTTCATTGCACTTTGAGATTTTGCTTCACAATTACTATAACTAATATTTACTCTTTCAAACATTATAACTGCCACAAATATTTCTGCAGCATGTTATTTGTGAGTCCGTTCTTCATTTGGTCCTAAGTGCAGTTTTTTGCAAAATTGTAAACATATGTGGCCCTTTACATTAAAAGATTTTCATTGCACTTTGAGATTTTGCTTCACAATTACTACAACTAATATTTACTCTTTCAAACATTATAACTGCCACAAATATTTCTGCAGCATGTTATTTGTGAGTTCGTTCTTCATTTGGTCCTAAGTCCAGTTTTTTGCAAAATTGTAAACATATGTGGCCCTTTACATTAAAAGATTTTCATTGCACTTTGAGATTTTGCTTCACAATTACTACAACTAATATTTACTCTTTCAAACATTATAACTGCCACAAATATTTCTGCATCATGTTATTTGTGAGTTCGTTCTTCATTTGGTCCTAAGTCCAGTTTTTTGCAAAATTGTAAACATATGTGGCCCTTTACATTAAAAGATTTTCATTGCACTTTGAGATTTTGCTTCACAATTACTACAAATAATACAAGGACTGAATATCTTATGTGAGCGATATGGTAAGAAAGGCTTAATGTACATGTATTTTATAGCAAAAGCAAACTTTCAACTTGAATTATACTTGCACTTCATTAACAAAAGTAGCACCTCAAGAAACATTACGTTCAGTAGTTGTTTTGGGCCATGAAGATATGCATTTTTCTTATTATATATTTGTTATTAATTAAGTCCATTTGGTTTGATTATGATTTATATATGGTTAATTAAGTCTCTAGCTAGATTCAACTTTTTTACATATTTTGTTGTCATCAAAATTCATTTATGAGTTGTTTAAACTTTTTTTGGTATTTCAAAATTTACTAATCAAACTACTAAAACAAATTATGATTTCTATTTAAAAATAATGCTCAGTCTGGTTGGGAATTCAAAAACATATACATGTATACAACAAGCTAAGAAAACTTTTACTGAAGTATATTGATACATGGAGTTCCTAACAAAAATATAACCCGGAAATATCATTTTTAATTCTTCTTTCGGATAATGAATATGGTTTCTTATTCTATATAAATATTAATAATTGAAATATTTGTTTGTTTTGTTTCCTGAGTAACGCATACATAAAAAGATTGTTATGGAAACTTACAGTGTAATCAATTGAACCAATTTGCGTGCTTCAAATTGACGCTCACTCTATTGGAATTACACACACATACAAATTTGCGTGCTTCAATATTTTCACTTTTTCACCATCCATCCATTGCATCAAGTTTAACTTTCCTTAGACTTGCCGCAGTCTCCATTTTCTATACCGATTACCACATCGCTTCCAGTAGCATGCTGCTGAAATTTTCATTTAAGTAAATCATTCTACATGTTTGTTTTGCAGCAAGCTATTTTGGTGTGCCTGTACAGCAAAAGCAAACTTAGAGGTCTTTACTTTATACCGACATGGAGGGTTAGTTTTTGTTCGCTGGATTTGTGGTGATTAGTTTTTTATTATAGTTGTTGCATTTAAAACCTTCATTTATCATACAAAAGTTCCCTATATTCACAAATCATTCCGTGCTTTACATAACTTTGTGTACAGTCCTCACCTTCGCTGTTTCGATTAGCAACGAATTAGTTCCTTTCAAGCCAAATACTTTATTTTCTTATTACCTAAATATTTTACTTCCTATTTTTAAACTAGCAAAATCAATGATTTCTCATGTTTAGGTTTAATTTGGCCCTGATTGCATAAATTCATTTGTATAGTATAGGAGCTTAGGATTGTAAATTAAAGTATCTTAAACTATATATCCCTCATAGTAAAAATTTGTACAAAGAAAATGGGTATGTGATGATTATTTTTTTTCGTTCTCAACTTGAAAATTTTGCATTGTAGTATGGTGCCAAACTGTTTATGTACCGATTCTCATCTCCTTTTTTTAATTTTGAAATTGTGTTTTTTCTACAAATTGTAAGCATATTACCTGGATTTCTATTCTCTTCTTATTATCCATTAGAAATTGAGTTTATTCCTAATTTTTTTAATGTTTTAATGAGATAGTGATGGAGTGAGCTTGAGTTCATGTTTGCCTACACCTGGGTTGAGGAATAGAACGAAGAGTTCGCATAAGGTATCTTCTCTCCTATGTTCTTTTTTCTATGCTCATGTTTGGTTGTAATAACTATTATTCGTTATATCCACCCTTAGAAAAATTGGCACCACACTATATGAAATCATGTTTAGGATTGTAGAAATTGGAACTATTTCTTTATTTTCATGTAGGACCAATGGATGTTTTTTTTATGTGTGAAGGGTTCATACACACTTGAAATAAGCGGAGTAAATTTATTTTTTCTAAAATTGATTGTGAATTTTTTGTTCTGTCTCAGCTCTGATTCCAAGACCAACATGACATATGGGTTTGCAGTTAGATTTTAGGGAAGAAAGAGGTTAGTATAGAGAACAATTTCTTCCACCGAGGTGCTATCTACTGTCATATGTTTATATAGATTGTAGTAATGATGAACGTTAACTCTTAACACATGCTACATATTATATGCATTGTGCTGTAGTCTTAATTTTATGCATTTTCCTTTGTATATAATATGCATCTCTTGGAACTTTTTTTTGCAGACCTTTGTAGTAATGATGAACTATTTTTCTTTATATATAAAGCAAATCCTTGAGGAGGTGAAGCCTTTTTCAGATTGCCAAAAATGTCCTTCTTTAAATCATTTCATTACATATGGCAATAAGGATATATCCGGTTTTTTCCATTTCCACTACGCTTTAGTTTGGATACACGTTTTCTCATCACGCCCCCGTTTCTTCCTCACGTACCAAAAAAGAAAACAAATTAGGTCATGTTCGGTTGTAATAACTATTATTTGTTATACCCACCCTTAGAAAAATTGGCACTACATTGTATGAAATCATGTTTAGGATTGTAGAAATTGGAACTATTTCTTTATTTTCATGTAGGAACCATGGATGTTTTTTTGTTTATGTGTGAAGGGTTCATACACACTTGAAATAAGTGGAGTAAATTTATTTTTTCTAACATTGATTGTGAATTTTTTGTTCTGTCCCAGATCTGATTCCGAGACCAACATGACAGATGGGTTTGCAGTTAGATTTTAGGGAAGAAAGAGGTTAGTATAGAGAACAATTTCTTCAATCGGGGTGCTATCTACTGTCATATGTTTATACAGATTGTAGTAATGATGAACGTTAACTCTTAACACATGCTACATATTATATGCATTGTGCTGTAGTCTTAATTTTATGCATTTTTCTTTGTATACAATATGCATCTCTTGGAACTTTTTTTTCCAGACCTTTAACAGTCACTATAGTACAAAATTCTTAGTACGTAACTTTCCTTTTTCCTTTTTTAATACAGAAGTCAAATGCTATGATATTATTGTTTAACAATCACTTACTTATGACCCTGAAACTGTAACATAACTGTTAAGTTCATGCCATCTATCTTCTACCTACAACTGTAATCTTAACATTTTTTTTTAAATTAACAAGATATTTAAGAGAAAAATGGGAGAAGGGGAAAAACAGAAATGGGAGAAATCTAGAGAATGTTAGCAGTTATACTTTTTTTATCCTAGAAAACGATTGTCTTTTAGGAATACAAGTATCAGTTAAAAAAATAATATGTAGGCCAATTCTACTTTTACTGATTGTGTGGCATTGAAATTCCATTATCAATTTATACAATTTGTTGCAATACGTCATATCATGGTTTTTACTTGCTAAAACTGTCCAATTTGAATGAACATAATAAGATCTGACCTACTATTTATTATGCGTTATCAAGAGGCGTTTCACGAAAAACAACAAAAGTTTTGGTAAAAAATGGAAAGATTCGAAATAGAAATGGCACACATACTAGAAATGTTGTGTATAAGGATGTGTTATTACAATGTACTCACTAACTTAATTAACAATACTTTATTTTTCCACTTCACATGTTGTAGTTTTACAATAATTATTACTCTACAACATTGGGTACACAAATAAGATCTTCACCATTATTTTTTTAATCCACTTAAATTTAATCCGACCATAAATAAGTTATATCTGCACTTAAACTCTTTTTCTCCATTTTACTGTTTTTCAGTCATATATTTAGTTACAGATTATACAAAATACAAAACATGGTTTACAAAAAATTCCTCCTTTACTACTCCAACTCCCTTTCGGTTCACATAATAATTCCCTTAAAAACCGTTTTTAACTCCGCCATCAACCTACTACTGATGCCGGTCTCAAGCCCGGAACAAGGAGGAGAGAAAACGGTTATGACAACTACACTAACTACCTACAATTTACTATCAAATAGTTTCTCAGCTGCAACAACTCATTATGTTTCCCTATCCCCACAAAATGCTTTCATATCTACCTCTGATCACCTACTATACGTAACGAAGACCATATTCTACTTCCATTACAAATCGAAGTTATTCTCTACAATTCGCATGAACATGCGTTAATAATTCGTTACACCATATGTATATTACATTTCTTCCTACCCACCCAATGTCAGTCTGATCTAACGCTTCTTCCCATTTTCGATACAAATTTTCTATGTCCACGTCTATCTGCTGTAGATTCATTCTGCATGTCAATATCCAAAATATTCAACATTACATGTACGTCACAGTCATTTTGTCGCATTCAACAACTCTCATAGACATTGTTTCTTAACACCAGCTCATTCTGCGCACGTGCATCGCACGTGCCAATCTACTCGTATATATATATGTGTGTGTGTGTGTGTGTGTGTGTGTGTGTGTATTAGTGTACGTATATATGTATTTACACCGAAGTATACTAAGTTTAAAATAAAAATGAAAAAGAAGTCACATCATAGGGGACATTAAGTACAAAAAGGTACACCTAACATGTTTAAACATGTCTTAGACATGTTGGTTTTGATGGGAAGGATGGTGTGATGCTTTGGGGGCTGGTGTGTGTGTGAGGTGAAGGATAGGTGAGGTGGCAATAAGGTAGTGGAGGGTATAAGGCAAGGGTAGATAGGTAATTTACTTTTTCTTTTATTTAAAAACAGCCTTCCATTTCATCAATCTTTCCTCCTCTTTCTTCGGCCATATCTTCCATATTTCCAATTCAAATGGAGATTTTCATTTTTTGTAACCATATCAAATTTCAGTGGCTACAGGTTTTATGTAGATCACATTTTCAAATTTTAGGTCTAGTTACGTCAAAATCTCGTTTAGTTGCAAAGTGTTTTGGACTCAGAAATCCAGGTCCGAAAATGGTCCTTCTTATTTTGATCATATCTTCCTCAAAAGTAAATGAAATTGAGTTTTTATTTTTTTAAATTGTAGAGGAAAGAATTTCCTAAAAGTTTCCTTTTAACTACTTTACCAAAATCCGAGAATTACATGTCCCAAAATCGAGGGGAAGTTTACCTATTTTCTAGTGGATTTTGTGATTTTCCAAGTTTTCCGAACTCCAAAATGTATCAAGTTTTCAAAGGATTTTTGATGAGTAAATTCTTCAAATTTTGGGAAAGTTTTACCTTTATATGTATAAAATATTGTATGGTAAAATAATTTAGTTTTTTGGTTGGAATATTATATGGTTTGAATATATGTGTATGTTGCTAGTTTGGGTTTAGATATTGACTTGTGAATCAAAAGCTAAAGCGTTGTGTTTCAATGTAAAGATGTGATTTTTTGGTTTGTGCTATGATGTTGATATGTTTATGCATGTTTAGGCATGTGTATGTGATGTCATGCTAAGGAAGTGGAACTTTGATATGGTATTGATGATTGGATCTCTTTATGGGAAAACTAGTGTTTAGTTAAAAGGAAATTGAAAATCATTTCAAAGTTTTCAACTTTTTTTCTTATGCAAATTTTTTTGCTATTTTATGATAAGTTGGTAAGTATTTAAGTGTTGAGGTTTCAATGAGGAAAGTTAAAACATTTTCAAGTTATGGTGTCCACAACGATAGTCGCTATGGGTGTAGTTTCGATTAAAAAGTCAGACATTTTAAATTTTAGTTTTCATACTTAGAACTGTCTTTAAAATGTTTTATAAACTTAACAATGGTGATTTAAAAAGTTAATTAATTATTTAATAATTAATTTTTAATTAATTAAGTTTTGATAATTAATAATTAATTAAGTATTAAATAGGGTTTATTAATTATAATTAAGTGAAGATTAACTACTAATTAATTATGTTTTAAAAGTAAGTTTAATTTTAATTAATCTTTGATTATGCCAGATTAATTTTAAATTAAGCATGAGTTAAATACATGATCTATTTTTAATTACTTATTAATCAAATATAAGGTTAATTATTTATTTATTTAATCAATCAACTGTTAACTATTTTTAATGATAAATTAATTAAGGTTTAATTTATTATTTAAGTTTTAATAAAAAGATTATTTAATTAATTAATTAAGATTAATTAATAGTTAATTATTAATAAATGTTTTAAATTATTATTTAATAATTAATAAAGGATTAATTAAGGGTTTTATTTATAAATAAATTATTTATTAAAGGTTTAATTATTTATTAATTTATAATTAAATTAAGTTCGAATTTAATAAAAATTAATTATGGTTTAATAAGATTTTATCTTGTAATTAATCATTTTAAAAGGGTGTTTTAAGTTTAATCTTTGTTTTCCAAGAATCAAATTGTTTTTAAGGTACTTCTTTTCAAAGATAGTTTGAACACAAGCAATTCAAATGTCGATATCATTAAGTAGAAAAACACAACTGTGAATGAATTACAATGTGAGTGATTGTGTTTGTGTGGACATCTATTTGCAGAATAAATTCCCGTTCTGTTATAATATGGTGATTTGATTGTTATGGAATATATTAGCAGAATAAATCACCGTTCTGCTATAGATTGATTGTTTGATTTTTATGGGCATATATGTTAGCAGAATAAATCCCCGTTCTGCTAGACATTGATTGAATTGTTTAGACATCTATTTAGCAAGACAAATCACCATCCAGCTATTTTGTTATTTGGATATGTATATGCCAGTTAGTTATATTGACATGGTATTCCCCGAGTTGGATATGAATTGTATTTACATATATGTTGACCTATGTAAATAACTATTAAGTGAATTGGAATTGAAATGAAACGGTAACTTAAAAAGCCTCCTTTTGAATTTATAAAGTATGATTTTGAATTAACTTCAATTCTTTAATCAATCTGCGGTTTTAAAGTTTATAAATGATTTTCTTGCTATATAATTATTTTATAAAGGTATTTATAAATAATACTTATTATAATAAAAGGGTTTTATTAAATAAAAGGGTTTATTTAAAGTGATTTAAAATGAGATTTTGTAAACGTTATTTTGTAAAGTCAAAGATATTTTATAAAGGAAAGTTTATAAAGAGTTTTATACATGGAAAGAGATTTATAAATCATTTTAGAGATTTTAAAAAGAAGTTTAAATCTAGTTTGAAGATTTATAAGGAGGTTTGAAATATGAAGTGAACTTCTAAAAAGAATTTTTACAAGGGATAAGCGAATGAGTTTTATAAAGTGAATGGGTTTTATAGTAAGTGATATTTTGAAAAGGGAATTTCTTTGCCATTTAATATGAAATTTGAGAAAAGGGAATTTTCCAATTGTTTTTAGTAAATACTTATATTTTTGAGATAAATAAAAATGTTTTTCAAGTATAAAAGGAATTTAAGGGGTTTGAGATAACTGTTTTAGAAAAGATCTTTTGATCAAGTTTTATAAAGAGGATTTTATTAATTAAAGATTATT
Organism: Allium fistulosum; assembly: GCA_030737815.1. Classification (NCBI taxonomy): domain Eukaryota; kingdom Viridiplantae; phylum Streptophyta; class Magnoliopsida; order Asparagales; family Amaryllidaceae; genus Allium; species Allium fistulosum. The sequence goes on along the minus strand of CM060908.1, from coordinate 72,776,279 downwards.
TAATAAAGGCTTAGTGGATACCATATGGAATTAAATCAATGTTTGATGTTTGTTTATTTGATAGTCAAATAACCGACTATCAAATCTGGACTAAAACGTAACTTTGGAAATATCTAGGATAAACATGAGAATTATATGGTACAGTTACCATTGGTGGTGATATACTGTGGTATATATCTCATTTCGTTCTTCTAGGATAAATGATAAGGAAATCCATCCACAAACAGTTTGGAGGTGAACTCCGCTCTTATCTTTTGTCTACTTATTTCCTAAAAAACTGGGGTTGAGTTTACCAGAAACTATCGAAAATTGTTTCAAAGAGACTTGGATCGGATAAGTACAAATCATCCGAAAACCACTTCGATCCAACTCAAGCGTTTCGAACTGAAGATATCTTGATGAGGATTGAAGACAGAGCTTTGAAGTGCATGGGCTACTTGCTACTAATCCCGAGGGTGATTCCAAAATGGATGTAGTAGAGGTAGTGCATTCGGTTTCGTTCAGACCCAGAACGAACTTGTATGGATGAATACTGACATTGCATTTCTGCCAAACGGTAGTGTTAGCATTCCAAGATGGTCTACTAAGAGAAAAGGTAAAAAGCATTGCCTCAAGCCTCACAACCAGTGAAATGGCTAAAATAGGGTAGATGCTACATAGCTATGTGGGTCGCTCCCATTAGGGTGTGTCACCACCTTACTAGATTATCACATTACGGATTTGGTTGTGCTTGAGAGATCTCGATAAAGGTTGGGAACAACCGGGGTGATGACATATTCAGTACTATCCAAGTTTAGGGGTAGGTCGGTTCTGTGTTGGCAGGGGTGGACCAAGTTCAAGGTCTGACTCTAGGTACATTTTATCTAGAGGTGTACTATACGAAAGTAAGTCCCTTACCTTGCCACTGTTGGAATCCATTCTCTAATAAGCATCGTGCGGACTTGATTGTATACCTATTATGCTGGAATTTAATAATGTAACAATTTCGGCTATTTTCATATATTTATTTTGAACGCTTAAACATTATCATAATACCACTAGATTTTCTATAAAAATGCTTTGGTTATCGTAAGGTAAAAACCCGTCCATGTTTATGTGCGACGTGGTCATACGAGATACTTTTGATTTTAAAAGTGTTTTACAAGTTATAATAAAGTTCCTTGTAATTTGTCTTTCTCATGCTGGTTTTACAAGACTAACCCGGGCGTTGCTTTCCTAAAATGCTCGGGTCAGCCCGAGCATATTTCCCAAATTTAGCTGGATTCTTTGGAGCTTTCAAGTGACGAGCTGGATTCTCCCAAACGTATTCACGTATCTAATATTCTTCCGCTATTCGGTTTTATTTTGTTCTTTTTTGTATTTGTCAGGAACTATAAGGACAGGCTGTTATAACTATCCAAGCTAATAATAGGTTAGTGTACTTTGATGTCGTGTATAATAAAGATGATTTCTTTTTGTAAAGACTTGTCATATTGTATATTACTCGTCACGTTTTGTGAGATTCTGTTTTTTTTTCTTCTTCAACCTAAATGACATGTCTTTCGGACACTTAAATGATCGGTGCATGAATACCGAGGATGTATTTAGTGCCATCTTTAGGTGTAAGAAAGGTAGGCGTTACATTTGGTATCAGAGCGTAAGGTTAAGCGAGAACCTTGGCCTTGGTGGAATAAACCCATTTGAGATCGGGTAAGTGAGACCCTAGAATGAGTATGAGTGCATTATATATAAGAGCGCGTATTTTTTAGTGACATAAAATGTTTTATATTGTGTTGATTTATCTATTGAGTTGCTCAAGAACTCTGGTCGAGACGTGGGATGCCACAATGTCGATAGGGGTTCCTAAACACTTGAACAAAGCAAACTGACATAGTATAGTTTTGAAATTAGGTAAATGAATTAATTTTATGTAACAACCATGGTTTGGAGATTACCTATCAATACTAAATTATAATAGTAATTATAATTTAATACTGTGATTTAAAATAAAATTGGAAATTTTATATTGTTTATTTGGAATAAACAATGAATTTTGGAATTAAATTGTGAAAATAAAATTTGGAACTTTATTTTGTTTGGGTTGATATATTTAGTGAAAATGCAATAATTAAATTAATTATTTCTAATTACTTCTTTTAATAATTTTTAAAAGAGGTATTTGATTTTTAAAGGATGTTTATTTAAATAAAAAGATGGAATTGGGTTTAAAAATGAGTTTTGGTCATAAATTATGTTTGGAAAGGGTTTGAAATATCTTTCTAAGTAAGAAAAGTATTTTTGGTGAATTTTAGAAGTTAAAAACAAGGTTTTATTCATTTATTTGGTGGAAATAGTGTATTTTTGTAAATTAAAGGTTTTAATAACAAAAAGTTTTAAAAATATAAATTTATCTTTTTATATGATGTAAAATGTTTTATTTCATATGTATATAAGTTTACATATTTTGTTTGATTAAAACTTGAAAGAGAAATACAATTTATTTGGTAATATTATATAACTTGTGCATAATTGTATATGTACATGAATTAATTCCTTAGGCCATTTGATTTTTCTTTTATTTTTGAGTCCATTAGGCACATTAGTACACTTAACCTGATATTGAGAAAGAGGAAAACATTGCCAGTACGTTCAATTACTTCTCCTTCTTCCTCTTTTCTGAAATAAGAAAAACAGTAAACCAACTTCACAAATTTCCAATTTCAAGCTAATTTCTTCAAATAAATTCAACAAACCGAAAACTTTTGCAATCTAGAGTGTTAATCTAAAGGTAATCAAACTCCAAACTCAATAATTTCATTAAATTTCTGATTTGAGAAAGATGTTTCTAATTTATTGTATATTTTTGCTTACATGTATTGTATCTTCCTTCTACAGGTTCCTAGAGGCCAATTTCTCCACCAAAGCTTCAATCTTTTTGCTTAAATCTAGGTATTTGCACAACTACAGCAAGATGAGTTACAAAACTCATAAAAACTAGCTGAGCCAAGCTCAAAATCGCCAAACATTTGCTTACTGTATTAATTTCCTGTAGTGTTTCTCTATTTGAAAATCTGAGTTATATGCTCTCTTTGATTGACTGTAACTTTTGATTCTTGTAACGAATTGCTGCCGGATTTCTTACATTTGCTAGCTTGCATGTTGAACTTCATCTCGGCAAATTTTGGTTGAAAAATATTATCATTCGGATGTTCAAAACAGTGGTAGAAAATCAACTCAAACGCAGATTTTTGCCTGTAGAAATTGTTTTGAGTTGCTGCAAACATGGTCTGGGTTCATGTTTGAGATAGCATAACTCTTTCATTTCTTACTGAAATTAATCGATTCTTTTTTTTTTGAAAGATAAAGTTTTCTACTATATGAATATCAATTTTCAGCTCAATTTAAGGTAGTTTGGTCCTCTGTTTCATGCCTGAAATTTGAACCCGAGATTGGTTTCAGACCTGTATATTTTTGGTTTTTTGAACTGTTGCAAACATTGTCTGAGTCCATGTTTGAGACAGTGTAACCTTTTCATTTCCATTCGTAATTCGTTGATTCTTTTTTTGTTTGAAAGATGAATTTTTTAGTATGGGCATACCAATTTTCAGCTCAATATGAGGTAGTTTGGTACTCTATTTTAGGCCTGTAATTTGAACCCAAGATGGTTTTCAGGCCTGGGCCCGTTTTTTGAACTGTTGCAAACATAGCCTGAGTCCATGTTTGAGACAGCGTAACTTTTTCATCTCCAATCAGAATAAATTGCTTATTATTTTGTTTGAAAGCCGAAGTTTTCTACTATGTGCACACTAATTTTAAGTTCAATCAGAGGTCGTTTGGCCACTTGTTTCATGTCTGAAAATTGAACCCAGAGAAGATTTCAGACCTTGGTATTATCTTGCCTATGCATTTTTATGTTCTATTTTCGTCCGACTTTTGACTTTTACTTCATGTTTTTGTGATATTTCTGAAATTTTTTGAGTTCTAAGATGAATATCAATAGGCTAGCCAAGTTTTGATGAATTTGAAATTCAAATTTGAAATGAATTTGAATGACGGTTTGAGCGATTTCATTGATTTCGAGCATGGATTTTTCCGAACAATTTTGAAATAAATTTTAAAATAAATTGGCATTTAAAATAATTATTATATAATATTTTTAAATTATTTTTAAGCTATACAGTCTATATATTCTCTATAATAAGAGAATTTTCAAAGTTTGATTCCAAATATGATTTCAGGAATTGTTTTTAAAATCTTGTTTTCTCAAGTAAATTATTTTATATATATAATACACATTTTTGCACTATTCGAGATAATGAGAAGGAGAATTAAACGGTTTGATAAAACATGTGGTATGAGACACGTGCGTTTACCTTATCAGTTAATTCCCGACTTGTCCATTTGATCGTTTTGACCTTAGGGTCGAGTTACCGATGAGATGAGGTAAACTTTTTACTACTTTGAGTGCGAAATTTACTATTGATTATTAAATCGTTTAGTGCGAACGTGTGGTATGAGACACACGTTAACACTGTTCGGGTTCCTATCCGAGAGTTTGTGACACTTTTGTATAAGAGAGGTATTTGCCAGTATTGGACCTTCGGGTCGTTTGTCCTGCGGGATGTTTGTCAAATAAACGTTTGTCATCGCGACGTATTTGTCCTTCGGGATGTTTGTCCAAGAGGCGTATTTATTTATCCTACGGGACATTTGTCTAAAAGACGTGGCGCCTTATTTTGGGAGAATAGTATTTGGCGGGCTTCAACCATAAGAACATGCTATACCTTTGAGATGATTTTATTGGTTTCCTTGTGATTTTCCAAGTGTATCGCCTCTTTACATTATTGGCCATTTGAGCCGTTCGAGATATTATATATGGCGATTACATCTTTGCAAATTAAACTCCTTATCGAGTTCTATATTTGAGATTTGGGTTTGCCAACACTTGGCGTTTATTTGAGATTTATACTCTCCTATTTGGAGATATATGAGATTGCCATTATTGGCGTATTTTGTGTTTGAGACTTCTCTATTTAGAGAATATTTTTGAGATTGCCATTTATGGCAAGTTTTGAGTTTGAGATTTAGGATTCTCCTATTTTGGAGATATGGTTCATAGAAACCATTTTATTAGCTTTTGGGATTTCCCCGATGATATGAGGCATTTATTATACTTAGTGTTATTTGGTGAGTTTACCTATTTCGAGGACATACACTTAGTGTAATTACATTATTTGAAGTAGAGGCATGCTCTTATTATTGTTTCTTCTCATTCGAGAGGATATCTTACCATTTACCTTATGCTCATATTATCACTTTTCCTTATAAACTGATTTGTTTAGCTAGACTGACCCGTGTATTTTATACTCGGGTCAGATCGAATTGTTTCAGGTTAGATACCTGCTTTTGGACTTTACTTGATGCTTCCGCCTTGGATATCAGCTTATCTCTTTTTGTAGTTTTATAGTCGTTTTGTATGACTCTGATATGTATTTATTGTTTTGATTCGTGTGTATATTGTGGTTGTCATACCACTTATGATGTATTATTTGTATTATATTGGGATGTATCAGTATATATGTGTATATATCTGTTTGCTGTTCTGTGATGTGTTATGCATTTGAGCTGTTGTATTTTGTTCTGATAGATCCTATAGCCACCTGTAGTTTTGTATTAAGCATTTATTGGATATGTCGATCCACTTGAGTTGGAAAAAAAATATAGAGCACTAATCGACGTATTCAATAGATATTTAAGACAAGACTATAGATGGTCGCTCCTAACCAGTCCTATTCTCCACTTTAGCAGACAGTATTACCCAGTAATACTCTTTGTTAATGTGGGTCTCGAGGTAGGGCGTCACAACTTGGTATCAGAGCTGAGTTCAGAACAAAATAGGATAAACACGGAACATAAGCATATATTACGATATATCCAAGTATAGTACAAGTGTTACAAATTCATCGTGTCCTTTGAGATAGAAGTTTGGGATATGTCTAGGAATATATTTTATTCTGTAGTATTCCATAATTGAATTGATTATATCTTATCTTAAGTGTAATCCTAATCGTGATTGTTTTATTCGAGTCCTCTTCGATACGGGTGCTGGACACCCATTTGTATCATAGGAATTTGTTGATGCTTTTTGATGTTCTTATCTTGTGATTTCTTTAAGGATTGTGAATCCTATTGAGGGGATCCATAATATTTGGTATGATGTTTGAGGATTTTGGGATTGTTCCTTGTAGCTTATCTTTTTGTGAGAATTAGGATGCTATTTCTATCTAGAGTTTGGAATGATTTGAGATGGAGTTGCTTGTGTATTATCAAACCGCATTCTGTGATTCGAAGGATCCTATATTTAGGTATCCTAATTTTGGCTGATTTTTTGTTTCTTGTTCTTCAGAATGTTAATGATGATTCTGAAGTATCTGTATTCACTCTTGAGTTTCGAGATGTTGATGATATATCTCGAATTCCAGTCATTGCGACTCTGTTGATTTTTGTGAGTCCGTTTCGAATATGACACCCAATCGGGAAAATTAATAATGTATTGACTTCATTTCCGGTTCTTAGCCTTTTGGTCATCCTCCCACGAGGATGTCCACTAGGGAAATGAGGTGATTCTTTGAATTTATTTGATACTGTCGTTCTTGCCTCCTTTTGAGATATCCTCTTTAGATACTCAATTGTTGATATACTTTGTGAAATTACTTCACTCGAAGTAATGACATGTTCATAGTGTTCTTCTTCTTATTCGAGAAGATATCTTAACCTTACTCTTATATCTCGTTGATCTCTTTTTAATCCATTAAGTGGTGCTAGGGTCACTCCTCGGCTTGACCTTACACCGATTTTCATGAGCTGAGTCACGGAGGATAGCGTTACTTTTACTGCATTCCGCACTCGTTATGAGTCTTGTGAGTGGTTCGTTATACCGTTTGGAATAATGAACACTACAGTCCATTCCATCAACCTTGAGGATCGAGTATTCTGGCAATATCTCGATGAGCTCTATTTGTGTTCCTTGATTTTGATAATAAGTAATAAATTGTGTTTTCAAATTTTTCAAAAATTGAAGGTATGTTTTTAAGAGAAAATGGATTTTTTTTTGGGAAAAACAAAGAATATTTTGAGTATTATATATGAGGTATTTCTTTTTAAAGAAAATGAATTTTTGTGTTGGGTTGTCCGTCTAGTGCTTTAAGAATTCTAGTCGATGCGTTTGGCCAACGTTATCGATAGGAATTTACTAAACACTGTGATGAGACAGTCAAACACGGTAAATTGAGTTTTAATAAGTAAAGATTGAAAATAATTAATATGGTGGAGTATTAATTTTTATTTTAAATGTTTAATGAAACCATTGAACCATAGTGAGTGTTGGATGAGTGGCGAGGTAGTTTTGATCATTTGATCAACTCTACAGCTGATCGATGAGGTCATTCACTATAAATCAAAGGCGAGGCAATACCCTTATATTATTTAAAATTTGAGAAATTGAATATGGTAATTTGGGTAAGTAAAAGTGAATAATTCTAATTAAGGGGATATCTTAATTAGAAGAAAATATCATTTGATGCTTTGATTAATAAACTGATGTATTTAAGGTAAAAGAGTACTTTGGTTTGAAAAATTAAAATATTAATTGAATAGTTTAGTACAAGTTATTAATGATGACTATAAAAATTTGTTATGGCACTTAGTTATTTGAGTAATAGTAGATGACATATATAAAACTCTATCTTAAGAGAAAATAAAGAAGTGTTAGTTTAGAACATTTAGTATAAATTTGTGAGCTAGTTTTTGTTTTAACTTAAATGGTATTAAAACTTGTGGGTTTGAAAATGCAAAATTCTTTTGAAAACAAGTTTGAATAAATTATCAACTTTAATTAGTTTTATGTTGATAATTAGATGGAAATTTAATTTTTGTGATAAGTGAAAATGTGAATTTGAATTGTTTTGATAAATGAACCATTTATGTAGTATAATCATTTTAATTGTGAGAATGATTTTAAACTTTATATATATATATATATTCCAAAATTTATTGTATGGATAATCAATAATCATGTTTTGATAATGGAAGAGATTAGTTATCTCTTCTGAAATGAGTTTTTATATTTAATTGTTTTTAAAGCTAGATTTTGGAAAGCAATGAAAATATTTTCACTTAATGAATTGTTTTTTTTTATGATTACATAAAGTTGATCATAATTTTGTATGTCATCGCTTTCTTGGGAAAAAAAATAAAATCATTTAATAAATGATTTAACAAAAAGCTTGTTTGAAAATGTAGTTTGAGCTTAAAATGGTTTGGGTAACTTTCAAATTTTAAATTGATTTAAAAGCTGAAATTTTGTTTGGAAAAGTGCTGTACTAAAATAGCGGTAACTTGAGATTTATAACTCCAAATGAGTTCAATCTATTTGTAGATGAAAAATCTTTTAGTAAGTTACAAATTTTCTTTTTACCACTTTGGAAGATTTTTCTTTTTACTAAGTCTAAAATGGGTTTGAAAGTGGATAGATATTTTTGTCCTCTTAAGAAATTTCTAAGATTAAGCTGAAAATAAATCTAGCATAACTTTCAAACCGTAAATCCAATTTTGATAATCTTTATATTAATGGAAAGCTTAGACTTAGTAGAATAACTTTCATTTAATAAAGGTTTTCAGATTTTGTGGTTTGCTGTGGCAAAACTTGTCTTCTTTACTGCAGGTTTGAAATAAAATTGATCCATTTCCCTTAATAGTTAAGTGTAGTACTTCTTATTTATGAATATGAACTGTTATCATCTATTTGAGTTAAGTACAGGTGAAAAGAGGATAGTTGGACTATATTTTAAGCAAAAAGATTATATATAAGATTGTGCAAACTCGCTTTAAAATGCTAAAAAGAAAGGTATGTTTTAGGATTAATTTTAAGAGTTAAATGATGGTATATATTGTGTTTCCGACCTATTGATCGATGTGTATTATATAAATCATTTTTTAATACTGTATATGGCCCTCCGTACAAAGGAGAGTCCGCCAATTTTTCCGGATATTTCTAACACTTATAAAATTTGAGAGACAAATTGAAAAAAAAAATATATGTTGCAAACTAGAGAATACCTATGGAAGAATTAGAGAATAAACAACTTAAACTTTATTTACTCTAATGAAGAGTAATGAATTTAAAATCTAAATAAGAAGTTTTGAAAAAATTTCAAGTGTTGAAAATTGTGGTTATAATTATAAAAACATTGAATTTTGAAACTCTAAGAATTTTTGATTGAGAGTTTATACATATATTTTAGTTCCTTGTGTTTATCTTACTCTCGTGTTATTTTCTAATGACGTGCATTTATGTGATCGTTTGAGTATGGTGGCCTTTGAAGAAACCACCTTTTGGTTGATCTATCTTGCCGCTTTTGTGTCTATCTTATATCGGTGTGGTTCCTTCCATAGTGTCATACGGAAAATCATATTGATAATCATTTTGTTGGTTAGAGTTTGGGCTGGAGTTGTGCTAAATCCCAACCCTACTCGAGGAGCTATGAGAAATCAATCTCATTCGATTAATCCTTTGTGTAGCATCTTGTTGTGTTCTCATTCGAAGGTGAGACGCCTTAAAAATCTTGTGTGTTGCTCGGAAAATTCAATGGTTCGCTAATTCCAATATTAGCATTTTCGAAACCATAGAATTAATCGACCAAGTCTTATCTTGGTTTTCTACCATTTTATTTTGAGAGTGAGAGAATTTTTAAACTCGAGCTTGTCTATCTTTCTTTTGATTGATGAAATTAATAGGTTGAACATAAACTCTTCCCTAGAAATTGCGTGGACGCAATTTTGTTAAGGGGAGAAGTCTGTAACAATCCTGGTTTGGAGATTACCTATCAATATTAAATTATAATGGTAATTATAATTTAATATTGTGATTTAAAATAAAATTGGAAATTTTATAATGTTTATTTGGAATAAAAAAATGAATTTTGGAACTAAATGGTGAAAATAAAATTTGGAACTTTATTTTATTTTGTTTGGGTTGATAATAGATAGAAAATGGTTTTTATTTAGTGAAAATGCAATAATTTCATTAATTATTGCTAATTACTTCTTTTAATAATTTTTAAAAGAGGTATTTGATTTTTACAGGATGTTTATTTAAATAAAAAGATGAAATTTGGTTTAAAAATGAGTTTTGGTAATAAATTATGTTTGAAAAGGGTGTGAAATATTTTTCTAAGAAAGAAAAGTATTTTTGGTGAATTTTAGAAGTTAAAAACAAGGTTTTATTCATTTATTTGGTGGAAATGGTGTATTTTTGTAAATTAAGGGTTTTAATAATAAAAATGTTTTAAAAATATAAATTTATCTTTTTATATGATGTAAAATGTTTTATTTCATATGAATATAAGTTTACATATTTTGTTTGATTAAAACTTGAAAGGGAAATGTAATTTATTTGGTAATATTATGTAACTTGTGCATAATTGTACATGTACATGAATTAATTCCTTTTATTTCTGAGTCCATTAGGCCCATTAGTACACTTAACCTGATATTGAGAAAGAGGAAAACATTGCCAGTATGTTCATTTACTTCCCTTCTTCCTCTTTTCTGAAATAAGAAAAACAGTAAACCCACTTCACAAATTTCCAATTTCAAGCTAATTTCTTTAAATAAATTCAACAAACCGAAATCTTTTGGAATCTAGAGTTTTAATCTAAAGGTAATCAAACTCCAAGCTCAATAATTTCATCAAATTTCTGATTTGAGAAAGAGGTTTCTAATTTACTGTATATTTTTGCTTGCATGTATTGTATCTTCCTTCTACAGGTTCCTAGAGGCCAATTTCTCCACCAAAGCTTCAATTTTTTTGCTTGAATCCGGGTATTTGCACAACTACAGCAAGGTGAGTTATAAAAATCACAAAAACTAGCTGAGCCAAGATCAAAATCTCCAAAAATTTTCTTACCGTATCAATTTCCTGTAGTGTTTTTCTCTGTTTGAAAATCTGAGTTATATGCTCTCTTTGATTGACTGTAACTTTTGATTCCAGCAACGAAATGCTGCGGGATTTCTTGCTTTTGCTATTTTGCATGTTGAACTTCATCTCTGCAAATTTTGATTGAAAAATATTGTCATTTGGATGTTCAAAACAGTGGTTTAAAATCAACTCAAACGCAGATTTTTGCCTGTAGAAATTTTGTTTTCTGAGTTATACAAACATGGTCTGAGTTCATGTTTGAGATAGCATAACTCTTTCATTTCTTATTGAAATTAATCGATTCTATTTTTGTTTGAAAGATAAATTTACTATATGCATATCAATTTTCAACTCAATCTGTAGTAGTTTGGCCCTCGGTTTCATGCCTAAAAATTGAACCCGAGTTGGGTTTCAGGCCTGTATATTTCTGGTTTTTTGAACTGTTGCAAACATTGCCCGAGTCCATGTTTGAGACAGTCTATCTTATTCATTTTCAGTCGGAATTCATTGACTCTTTTTGTGTATGAAAGATGAAGTTTACTAGTATGTGCATATCAATTTTTAGCTCAATATGAGTTCGTTTGGTACTCTGTTTTAGACCTGTAAGTTGAACCCAAGATGGTTTTCAGGCCTGGGCATGTTTTTTGAACTGTTGCAAACATAGCCTGAGTCCATATTTGAGATAGCGTAACTTTTTCATCTCCAGTCGGAATTCATTGATTATTTTTTTGTTTGAAATCTGAAGTTTTCTATTATGTTCACACTCATTTTTAGTTCAATCAGAGGTCGTTTGGCCACCTTTTTCATGTCTGAAAGTTGAACCCAAAGAAGATTTTAGACCTGGGTATTATCTTGCCTATGCATTTGTATGTTCCATTTCCGTCCGACTTTTGACTTTTACTTCATGTTTTTGTAATATTTCTGAAATGTTTTGAGAGCTATCATGCCTATCAATAGGCTAGCCAAGTTTTGATGAATTTGAAATTCAAATTTGAATTGAATTTGAATGACGGTTTGAGTGATTTCTTTGATTTCGAGCACGGATTTTTCCGAGAAATTTTGAAATAATTTTTAAAATAAATTAGCATTTAAAATGATTATTATATAATATTTTTAAATTATTTTTATGCTATATAGGCTATATATTCTCTATAATAAGAGAATTTTCAAAGTTTGATTCCAAATACGATTTCGGAAATTGGTTATAAAAGCTTGTTTTCTCAAGTAAATTATTTTTTATATATAATACACGTTTTTGCACTATTCGAGCGAATGAGAAGGAGAATTAAATAGTTTGGTAAAATATGTGGCTTGGGACACGTGCGTTTACCTTATCCGTTAATTCCCGACTTGTCTGTTTGATCGTTTTGACCTTCGGGTCGAGTTACCGATGAGATAAGGTAAACTTTTTACTTCTTTGAGTGTGAAATTTACTAGCGGTTAGTAAACCATTTAGTGCGAACATGTGGTATGGGACACGTTAACATTGTTCGGGTTCCTATCCGAGAGTTTGTGACACATTTGTCTAAGAACGTATTTGCCAGTACTAGACCTTCGGGTCATTTTTCCTTCGGGATATTTGTCGAAGAGACGTTTGTCATTGCGACGTATTTGTCCTTCGGCATGTTGTCCTTCGGGATGTTTTCTAAGAGACGTATTTATTTGTCCTTCGGGACGTTTGTCTAAGAGACATGGCGCCTTATTTTGGGAGAACAGTACTTGGCGGGCTTCGGCCATAAGCACGTGCTGTATCTATGAGATGATTTCATTGATTTCCTTGTGAATTTCCAAGTGTATCGCCTCTTTACATTATTGGCCATTTGAGCCGTTCGAGATATTATATATGGCGATTACATCTTTGGAAATTGAACTCCTTATCGAGTTCTATATTTGAGATTTGGGTTTGCCAACACTTGGCGTTAATTTGAGATATATACCCTCCTATTTGGAGATATATGAGATTGCCATTTTTGGCATATTTTGTATTTGAGACTTCTCTATTTAGAGAATATTTTTGTGAATGCCATTTATGGCGAGTTTTGAGTTTGAGATTTGGGATTCTCCTATTTTGGAGATATGGTTCATAGAAACCATTTTAGTGGCTTTTGGGATTTCGCCGATGATATGAGGCATTTATTATACTTAGTGTTATTTGGTGAGTTTACCTATTTCGAGGACATACACTTAGTGTAATTACATTATTTGAAGTAGAGGCATGCTCTTATTATTGTTTCTTCTCATTCGAGAGGATATCTTACCCTTTACCTTATGCTCATATTATCACTTATCCTTATAAACTGATTTGTTTAGCTAGACTGACCCGTGTATTTTATAATCGGGTCAGACCGAGTTGTTTCAGGTTAGATACCTGCTTTTGGACTTTACCTGATTCTTCCGCCTTGGATATCATCTTATCTCTTTTTGTAGTTTTATAGTCGTTTTGTATGACTCTGATATGTATTTATTGTTTTGACTCGTGTGTATATTGTGGTCGTCATACCACTTATGATGTATTATTTGTATTGTATTGGGATGTATCAGTATATATGTGTATATATATGTTTGTTGTTCTGTGATGTATAATGCATTTAAGTTGTTGTATTTTGTTCTGATAGATCCTATAGCCACCTATAGTTTTGTATTAAGCATTTATTGGATATGTCGATCCACTTGAGTTGGAAAAAAAATATAGAGCACTAATCGGTGTATTCAATAGATATTTAAGACAAGACTATAGATGGTTGCTCCTAACCAGCCTTATTCTCCGCTTTAGCAGACAGTATTACCCAGTAATATTCTTTGTTAATGTGGGTCTCAGCATGGGGCGTCACATTTTACCTAGAAATATATTTTGTATGAAAGAATGATTTCAAAAATAGTATAGTATTTTAATGTATTATTGTAGGAGAAAATAATATTATATTATTATCAGTTAGGGTTTGTTTAGTCATGCTCGTCAAGTTGAGCATTGACTATTGTTAGTGTGCATATGTAGCTTTCCTTTTTAAGATTTGGGTTTGGTAAGTGGAAATAGGGAAAACATTGAAGCGAACACCATGTGAATTAAGTTTTGCAATTTGACTATAAGGTGTTCGCTGATAATCTTAGGTTAAAATTGGGTTTAATATAAGGTGTTTGTTAAAAAGAAATATTTCAGTTGATTTTATAAATCAGAGTTTTAAAATATATTTTGGAAATAAGATGAATTTTCAAAGAATTTAAAAAAATCCCGATGCTTTTGGAAAATGGTTTGCAAGGTTTGGGAAAAATAGTAATAATTTTACATAAAAGTACTTTGAGGTATGAATATTCTAAAAAAAGGGAATTTGAGAGTAAAACTTATCTTTGAATAGTTCGGGAAATGAGTCTCGATCTTTTTTGTGATGATCTGAATAATCTTCTAACTGACAATCGAAGGTTTGCTAGGCTGATGTGATAGCGCACTTAGTAAATTATTCTCTTTGTAATTGTACGATCGAAACAAGTTCGAATCCGAATGAATCCAAAGAAAGTGGATGATAAATATTTTGTTAAAATTGATTTAGTTGGAAATATATATATATAGAGTATTGTTTCAAAAAGGGATTTGAAAATGAAGAAATATTTTCATAACTAACTCATCCGGGTGACTCGAAAGTGACAAAATTAGGTAGGAGATGTGTTCGGATGGTAAACACTTCTCTTGAGTATTACCCTTCTTGGTAAAGGGGACTTATGATACCGTTCGGTAGTACTCAGCTCCTTGATATCATTTTGGAGTTACTCGGGCAATATGTATATTTGCTAAGAGTTAAAGATAAAGTATCATTTCAAAAAGTTTTTGAAATAAAACCCGGGTATTTGGCTCTTATGTTTCCAAAATATAGTGGTACTTTGATGTAAGAATGGGTTGATAAATGAAGTTAAAATTGATTTAAAACAAAAAGATTTAATAAACTTGGTTTTATTTAACTATGTCTTTTGATTTTAAATCTAGGAAGTGAAAAGTTATTTGATGTTATTGGGCTGGCTAATAAACATCTTTAACTTAGAGGAGTCTAAAGAAAAGTAGACTCTAGGACGGAGTTAGGATACCAACATCCTACTTCTCTTAGCTACTTACCAAACCGATTGGGTAAAGAGGTTGGATTGGTCGACTCAGTTTTAAGACCCAAGTTATGTTGGGCCTACATCTGAATAGAATAGATGAATAACATTTAAAATCAAATGATTTGTATACTCTTAGGATGTAGAAGAGTATTATACAGATTAATAATTAAAATGATTTTATGAAAAAGTTTCATGAATAAGTTGTGCCATTTTAAGTGTTGAACCTATGTTGATATTTCTATGAAATGTACCACGAATCATTTTGGGAGGGTAAAAAGTAAATGGGTAGTAAGAACCTTTAAATGAGTACATAAGTTGTACGTAGATTCTTCCTCTTTTTCATACAATTCTCGATCCAAGATTCGAGTACATGACTTTGAGGTGATTCATACCATTTTGGATAAGAATTTATCACTCGATTATTGACGGCGAACACTTGGTGAGGGTTCTTAATGGGGAACCAAAAGTTTTCTATCATAGTATATGGCTATGTAGGGAACACATAGGTTTCTAATTATGAAGCTTGATCGGAATCCGCACTAGAGAATCGAGTGAGCGATACTAGTTCGAAAATACAGCTATGTATTCTAGTGCGTGATCGAATTATATTTTTATATAAGAATGATCTATATACATCATATGAACTGATATACAATGTTAAGTGTTTTCTAAGATAGGTTGAGGTGTAATTTCGGGGACGAAATTCTTTTAGGGGTGAGAGTGTAAAGACCTTGAATTTTGCTACTTTATTTGCGAATATTTAATTAGTTTTAAATATTCAATATATAGATTTTATAATAAAAATAAAGCTCTTTTAAATAATAAATAATAAGGATTAATTAATTTTCAAATTTGCGTTAACAAAATAATTAGTTCGAAGAAAAATCGAAAATGTGACTGGAATTCATTTTCCGAATTTTCAACTTTTTGCCGGATAAAAGTTATCGAAAACATTGTGAACTCTTTAGCATAAGTATACATATTTGTAGATAAGTCAACGTATATTATATATATCTGTATGTGTGTGTATTAGTGTACGTATATATGTATTTGCACCTAAGTATACTAAGTTTAAAATAAAAATGAAGAAAAAGTCACATCATAGGGGACATTAAGAACAAAAGGGTAGGCCTAACATGTTTAAACATGTCTTAGACATGTTGGTTTTGATGGGAAGGATGGTGTGATGCTTTGTAGAATGGTGTGTATGTGAGGTGAAGGCTAGGTGAGGTGGCAATAATGTAGTGGAGGGTATAAGGCAAGGGTAGATAGGTAATTTACCTTTTCTTTTATGTAGATCACTTTTTCAAATTTTAGGTCCAGCTATATCAAAATCTCGTTTAGTTGCAAAGTGATTTTGAACTCAGAAATCTAAGTCCGAAAATGGTCCTTTTTATTTCGACCATATCTTCCTCAAAAATAACTGAAATTGAGTGTGTCTTTTTTTAAATTGTAGAGGAAAGAATTTCCTAAAATTTATTTTTACTACTTTACCAAAATCCAAGAATTACATGTCCAAAAATTAAGGGGAAATCAACCTATTTTCCAAGTTTTCCGAACTCCAAAATGTATCAAGTTTTAAAAGGATTTTTGGTGAGTAAACTGTTCAAATTTTGGGAAATTTTACCTTTATATGTATTTAATATTGGATGGTAAAATAAGTTGGTTTTTTGGTTGGAATATTAAACGGTTTGAATATATGTGTATGTTGCTAGTTGCGGTTTAGATATTGACTTGTGAATCGAAAGCTAAAGCGTTGTGTTTCATTGTAAAGATGTGCTTTTTGGGTTTGTTCTATGATGTTGATATGTTTATGTATGTTTAGGCATGTGTATGTGATGTCATGCTAAGGAAGTGGAACTTTGATATGGTATTGACGATTGGATCTCTTTATGGAAAAACTATTGTTTAGATAAAAGGAAATTGAAAATCATTTCAAAGATTTCAACTTTGTTTTCTTATGCAAACTCTTATGCTATGTTTATGATAAGTTGGTAAGTATTTAAGTGTTGAGGTTTCAATGAGAAAAGCTAAATCATTTTCAAGTTATGGTGTCCATAGCGATAGTCGGTATGGTGCAGTTTCGATTAAAAAGTCAGACTTTTTAAGGTTTAGTTTTCATACTTAAATCTTTAAAATGTTTTATAAACTTAATAATGGTGTTTTAGAAAGTTAATTAATAATTTAATTATTAATCTTTAATTAATTAAGTTTTGATAATTAATAATTAATTAAGTATTAAATGGGGGTTATTAACCATAATTAAGTGAAGATTAACTACTAATTAATTATGTTTTAAAAGTAAGATTAATTTTAATTAATTTTTGATTAAGCAAATTAACTTTAAATTAAGTATGAGTTAAATACATGATTTATTTTTGATTAATTATTAATCAAATATAAGGTCAATTATTTATTTATTTAATTAATCAACTGTTAACTATTTTTAATGATAATTAATTAATGTTTAATTTATTATTTAAGTTTTAATAAAAAAGATTATTTAATTATTTAATTAAGATTAATTAGTAGTTAATTATTAATAAAGGTTTAAATTATTATTTAATAATTAATAAAGGATTAATTAAGGGTTTAATTTATAAATAAATTATTTATTAAAGTTTTAATTATTTATTAATTTATAATTATGTTCAAATTTAATAAAGATTAATTGTGATTTAATAAGAGTTTATCTTCTAATTAATCATTTTAAAAGGGTGTTTTAAGTTTAATCTTTGTTTTCCAAGAATCAAAATGTTTTTAAGGTACTTCTTTTCAAAGATGGTTTGAACACAAGGAATTCAAATGTCGATACCATTAAGTAGAAAAACACAACTGTGAATGAACTACAATGTGAGTGGTTGTGTTTGTGTGGACATCTATTAGCAGAATAAATCCCCGTTCTATTATAATATGGTGATTTGATTGTTGTGGACATATATTAGCAGAATAAATCCCTGTTCTACTATAGATTGATTGTTTGATTTTATTAGCATATATGTTAGCAGAATAAATCCCCGTTCTGCTATATATTGATTGAATTGTTTGGACATCTATTTAGCAGGACAAATCACCATCCTGCTATTTTGTCATTTGGATATGTATATGCCAGTTAGTTATATTGACATAGTATTCCCTGAGTTGAATATGAATTGTATTTACATACATGTTTACCTATAAATCTCGTTTCATTTTTCTAGGATAAATGGTAAGGAAATCCATCCACAAACGGTTAGGAGGTGAACTCCGCTCTTATCTTTTGTCTACTTATTTCCTAAAGAACCGCAGTTGAGTTTACCGGAAACTATCGAAACTTGTTTCGAAGAGACCGGGATCGGATAAGTACAAATCATTCAAAAACCACTTCTATCTAACTCAAGCATTCGAACTGAAGATATCTTGAAGAGGATTGAAGACAGAGCTTTGAAGTGCAAGGGCTACTTGCTACTAATCCCGAGGGTGATTCCAAAATGGATGTGGTAGAGGTAGTGCCTTCGGTTTCGTTCGGACCCAGAACGAACTTGTATGGATGAATGCTGACATTGCATTTCTGCCAGAGGGCAGTGTTAGCATTTCAAGATGGTCTGCTAAGAGAAAAGGTAAATGCATTGCCTCAAGCCTCACAACCAGGGAAATGGCTAAAACAGGGTAGATGCAACATGGCTATGTGGGTTACTCCCATTTGGGTGTGTCATCACCTTTCTAGATTAATATATTACAGATTTGGTTGTGCATGAGAGATCTCGATAAAGGTTGGGAACAACCGAGGTGATGACATATTCGGTACTATTCAAGTTCAAGGGTAGGCCGGTTCTGTGTTGGCAGGGTTGGACCAAGTTCAGGGTCTAACCCCAGATACATTTTATCTAGAGGTATACTGTACGGAAGGTAGTCCCTTATCTTGCCATTGTTGGAATCCATTCTCCAATAAGCGCCTTGCGGACTTGCTTGTATACCTATTATGCTGGAATTTAATAATGTATTAATTTCGGCTATTTTCATATATTTATTTTGAACACTAAGACATTATCATAATATCACTGGATTTTTTATAAAAACGCATTGGTTGTCATAAGGTATAAACCTGTCCATGTTCATGTGCAGCGTGGTCTTATGAGATACCTTTGATTTTAAAAGTGTTTTACAAGTTATAATAAGGTTCCTTGTAATTTGTCTTTCTCACGCTGGTTTTACCAGACTGACCCGGGTATTGCTTTCCTAAAATGCTCGGGGTCAGCCAGAGCATATTTTCCAGATTTAGCTCGATTCTTTGGAGCTTTTAGGTGATGAGCTGGATTCTCCCAGACGTATTCACGTATCTTATATTCTTCTGCTGTTCTATTCTGTTTTGTTCTTGTCTGTATTTGTCAGCAATTGTAACGATAGGCTGTTATAACTGTCCAAACTGATAATATGTTAGTGTACTCTGATGTTGTGTACAATAAAGATGATTTCTTTTTGTAAAGACTTGTTCATATTATATATTACTCGTCACGTTTAGTGAGATTATGTTTTGTTTTTTTCTTTACCCCAAATGACCTGTCTTTCGGACACTTAAATGATCGACACATGAATACCGAGGATATATTTAGTGTCGTCTTTAGGTGTAAGAAAGGTAGGCGTTACATCATGGTGGGAGTCCATAACTCTAAATGATTTAGAAGATAATTTCTCATGGGAACGGTTCAAGGAAGTCTTGGAAAAACAATATATGCCATATGCAGGAAAATCCCACCATCATCGGAGTTTTATGGATTTAAAGCAAGGAGAGATGTCCGTAGATGAATATTCCAACAAGTTCAGTGAATTGTCCCATTTTGGGCCGGGCCTGATGGACACTCCTTTAAAGAGAAATGAAATGTTTATCGCTGGGATGAAGGGGCGGTATCAGGATGGGATGACTGGACATGAAAAGGGAACCTTTGTAGATTTGGTAGACATGGGTTTTCGATATGAAACTCTAGACAAAAAGAGTCAGCCCACAACTCTAAGCTGCAACAATAACTGGAATAAAAGGAAGTTCAACCATTCTGGGAAGAAACCATGGCAAGGAAAGCCAGAAGGAGGTCCGCAAGAGATTAATTTGAAGGATATTACTTGTAACAATTGCCAACAAAAGGGTAATTTTGCCAGCACCTGTAAGAACTTAAGGCCTAGGATAGGAATTGCTACAATTATCACAAACCAAGGCACCAGAAGAAGGATTGTCCATTGATAAAGAAAGGCGAACAAGTTAGAGTTTTTTCCATAAAGATGAACCCTAAACTTCGACTAATGTGAAGGGCAAGAGAGTTCTTGAAGGTAATATCTGCATTAATGAAAATATAGTTAGAGTATTATATGATACTGGGGCTTCCCATAATTTTATTTCTAAAGAATTAGTTGATAAATTGAAACTTACCAAAAAAATATTAGATAACCCTATCTATGTCTCTAATCCCATCGGTGGTAAAACTAATCTCTGTATAGTTTGTGAAAAAGTACAAGTTGCCTACCTATCCTAAAAATATTCATATGACCTAGTAGTCCTCGATTTTATTTGATTTGAGATTATACTCAGTATGTATTGGTTATCTGAATATAAGGCTGTTCTTGATTGTGTTAAAAAGACGATCCATTTGGAAAATAAAAGAAGTGAACCTTTTAAAATAACGTGTGAAGAATCAAGTCCAGTAATGGATAGTTTTATGTATGCCCTAAATTCATTTCAAAAACGTCTAGAAGAAATACCAATTGTTAAGAAATTTTCATATTTTATTGAGGAAATTAAATGTTTACCCCCACATAGGGAAATTGAGTTTTGAATCGACTTGATTTTCGGTGCGAGTTCTATTTTTCACTCTTCTCAAAGAATGGCCCTTAAGGAAGTAAACGAGTTAAGGAATCAAACAAATGAATTGTTAAAGAAAGGACTAATTAGAGGAAGTCACTCAAGTTGGAGCTCAGTAGTAGTTTTCATTAAAAAGTCAGATGGCTCCCTAAGACTTTGTGTAGACTATCGAGACCTAAATCATCAAAGGATTAAGAACAAGTATCTTCTACCCCGTATTGATGACTTGTTTGATCGACTTCATGGTGCTCGAATATTCTTCAAAATGGACCTAGCTATAGGATTCCATCAATTAAGGATAGCAGAAGATTGCATTTCTTTAACTGCATTCACAAGATTAAATGATTTTTACAAGTGGTTGGCTATGCCTTTTGGGCTAACCAATGCTCCCGCTTATTTTGTGGACGTTATGAATAGAGTATTCAGAGACGTGCTCCATAAATTTATGTTGATTTTGTGATGATCCGGAATTTTTAAATATTTGAAATTGGAATATTTAATTGATTTTTAATATTCAACGGTGAATTTTTGACTTGAAATTCAAATATCACTATTTATTGGGTAATTTAATTATCAAATTAAACAATTAAAATTTGGTAAAATATTGAATCGGGAGTTTTAAACCTGTTAAAAATAATTTGAAGGCTTGGAAAATTCACAAGGATAATACTGAAGGTAATAGAACTTTCAAAATTGAATTTGAAAATGTTTTGTTCAGTTTTGAATTTATACCGTTTAAATCGACGTTTAAAAATAGACTTCCGGGACACAGTCTCAGAATTTGACGAAACCAGTTTTATTGGATCCGTAATAGTGTATTATTATCGGATTTCAAATTTTGTAGTGATTGGAGTTGTTCTGTGAGCGTACGACATATAAACGCGCTGAAATTTATATCGAATTCAATATAATAACTAGTCCAAAAAGTTATCTTCTCCACACGATCGAATTAGGACCTGAAACCTTTTCCATTGCGTTCGGAATAGGGGTATTACATTATAAACGCCTGGCAGCACGTCTCGTTAGGAGGTCGAAAATCTAAGTTACGATTTCGAGATAATTTAAATTTAAAATATATGCATTTTATATGATGGTCAACTTCAGCTGAAATAATTCCACATTGTAGTTTTCTTTCACCTCAAAAAGCACTGTAACGACCCAGAATTTTGAACGAATTAAATTGAGAATATTTAATTAATTTTAAATATTTGAACGGTAATTTAATTTGAATCCCCGATATAAATTCAATTTTGGCAATTTAATTACAGAATTTAATCTATTGATAGTCGAATAAAAATTTATATCTTCAATTTAAAGCTAAAGAAAAATATTCGAACGCTTGTAAAAAATTATATTGATAACACTGAAGATGATTAAAACTTCAGAATCGAATTTGAAATAAATTTGATGAGTTTGAATTTATAATCGTTCGAATCGATATTTAAAAATAGCCGTTCGAGGCGCAGTCTCGGAATTCGACGAAACCAGTTCCATTGGGTCCGAAATATTGAAATATTGTCGGATTTCCAATTTCGTATTTTTCGGAGTTAGTACGTGATCGTACGGCGTGTAAACGCATAAAAAAAAATCTTTATCAAATTAAATTTAAATTTATATTTTTTTATTTGGTCAACAAACACACGTCTTCTTCCCTTAACCCACGCCAAGTATCACGGGTACGAAATCGTGCCAACCATCTCGTTCAAGAGATAAAAATCAAAACCCATGCCTCCTCGATTTAAAATATCCCGAGCCTCTTTCATTTAAAACAAACGAAAATTTATCTTCTTGCTTTAAATCAATGGCGTCTCCCTCTTCATCCCCAAATCAGAGAAATGTGTCGCGATGTTAAAAACGAACTCGAGTTCGAATCTGGGGCAGCAATGATTGGCAAGGCAGGACGAGGCGGCAGCGAATCGCGAGGCTCGCGATTCAAGAGGGGCAAGCGCACTCGCGTAGGGCAGGCGATTCGCGAGGCCGCGTTCGCGCGTGGAGGATGTTCGACTTCGAATTCAGGTTGGCGAAGTAGCGGCCCAGAGCAAACGCGAGGGCAGGCGCGGCATGAGGGAACTCGATGGCGAGCTATTGGAATGATGATCGAATGATGGCGACGCGATCGATGGAACTGGAGGCAGTGGGAGTTTCGCGAGACTGGGGTCGCGATGGTTTCGTCGAGATTGGGTGAGGCTCGTGAGCTCCAGGAAGTGGTGAGCTCGAAGTCTAGCGAGGTGATGGGCGATCGAAACTGTTGAGGTCAGTGTTTGAGGTGGGATTCGAGAGCCAATCGAGTTCGATCTCGATCTTGGGTGGTTCGACAATTTCCAGTAAGGTAACGATTTTTCTTTTGTTAAATTAATCGAATAAATTGATGTTGTTATAAAAAAATAAAATCACTTGTTAATTTAAATTATCAAATGGAAATTTAATTTGATAGATATGTAGTTTAACTCAAAAGGAAATGAACTTGTTTAGATATATATATATATATGATTTTAAAATGTTATAGAATTTCAAAAGGGAAATTAAAGAGATTTGTACAATTTAATTATCAGTTGATTTGTTATTTAATGGTAATGAATTGTTTGATTAGTTAAAAATATTTATAAAACCTTATAACGTTGTCACAAAGGATATTTAAATGAGAAATTGGTTTAAATGAAACTATTAGTTAATTAAACAATCAAAAATGGAAATGGGTTATTTGATTGGTTCGAATGTTAATTAATTTATATAATGTTTATACAAGGTTAAAAATGGAAGAAAACAAATAGAAATGGGATGGACTGCAAAATAAAAAGGCTAAGGTGAGATTTTTCTCACTCGATTGAAAAGTGGAATTTTCAGTTATTTATTGATTGATGATTTGATTGCTATTGGATGTGGTATTAGATATGATAGGATATATCTATATATATAGCAATATATACATATTGGCATATGTATATATTGGATTGATGATTTCCCGCCTCGTATAGCGGATGAGACCCTATTGCGCCGTTAGTAAGCGGATTTTTATAAAACCCATATACCGCGATAATTCCGTACTGGAGCGGAATTGGTATTGTGCTGACGTCTTTGGATGCAGGGAAACAGGTTGGAGGGATCCAACTGGACCCCTCACATTGATTGAATTTATTTCTATTGTGATATGAATCTGTAAATGATTATAGTGATGCTATTAATCATATTGATATCTGGAAATTGTTTGAAAGCTAAAATTTAGCTGAATGGATGTTTTGACATCATTGGATTCCAAAGATAAACGAAATTGAATTTTTGAAATTTAAGTAGAAATTTCTAAGTGAATCAATTTTTGAAATTGAATAAATTTCGAAGAAAGGAACTTTAAAGTATAAAAAGTAAATTTTTATAATCGTATTTAATAAATTCCAGAATAAAGTGAAAATGTTAAATAAATGGATTTCGTAAAAACAGTGATTTTAAATTGAAGAAATTAATTTAAATTTGGATTTTTAAATAGATTGAAAGAAACGATTGAAATTTATTTTCTTAAAAAAGGAATGTATTTAAAAGAAGATAAGTTGGAAATTCAGTTTGAAATTTAATTGGTAAGTTGAAACGATTTGGGAAATCAATGTAAAATTAGTTCAATTTAAAGAATCCATTTAAAAACAGGAGATTGAATAATTTGAAGGAAAATAAGGAATTTATTTTAGTAGGGATGAATAAAATTAGAAATCAATCTATAATTGAATTAATATTGAAAATGAAATTTTGAGAAATCAGTATGGGAAGTTTATTTAAAGTTGAAAATAAATTTAGAAATCAATATCGAAATTGATTTGGGATTGAAGTTTTATAAATAGAATTGGAATTTATAAAAGTTGTTTATAAATCCGAAATCACTTATTTTGATAAGTAAAAATATAGAAGTTGATAAAAGAAGATTTATAAGACGAAGTTGTTATTAAAAAGAGAAATAGAATTTATAAACGTGCTTATAAATTCGAAAATAGATTGAATGTGATAAAATTAATAGAAGATTTTTTCAGAAGATATATTCACGATTTTGAATAGCGAATTTTTATTGAAATAAAAATGTGTAGGAATGATTGAAATGGGGTTGAGTAAATTTTATTCACGATTTTGGACAGTGAATATATTGTTAAGTAAAATGGATTCATTTTTGAAGAAGTAATATTTTAGAAATGAAGTTAAACATTTTAAAGATGTTTTAAAATGTGTTATGAATCAAAAGCATAAGATTTCAACATTTATTGTTGAAATAGACGTTTTCGAGAAATATAAGGAAATGGTGGACTATAACACTATTGTTATAGTAAATGATTTCCGAAAGGAAATGTTTTTATGTAGTATTGGGATTTATATATCTATTTTAATTTCGAATCCCTATACTAGTGATTTTGAGTCGTCGTAACGATGTTTTACGCAACATTCGTTTTTGACTCAAATAGATGTTAAAATTTATGATTTCCTTAAAGAATGAAATTATACTTAATTTGATTTAAGTATATCGAATATTTTCCAAGTGTTGAAAATAAAAGATTTGTGAAATACTTATTATTAAATAAGTAAGGAAATACTTTTCCAAAATGAAATGAAATGTTTTGAGATTTTATCTTCTTAAAGATAAAAAGAAAGTGAATATTTGAAATCGATTTGAGAATCGAATATATGTAGATATTTTGAAAATATAAATTCACTATGGAATTTATAAAAAGAAATGGAAACTGTTTAGAAAAATAAACGTTGATTTATTTTTAAAGTGTGGAAATTTTATACCCAGTAAAAGATATTTTGGAAGATGAAATAATTTGGAAAATTATTTGGAATCTGATGATGTTGCGCATCTTTATTGATAGTTAAATAACCGACTATCAATAATTACCTTTAGATAGGTATTGGTTGTGAATGTTGTGAATTGGATGAATTTGAATGCCACACTTATTTTTGAATAATCGCTCACTATTCGGGTTAGCCGGGAAAGGACTATGGGGTCGTATAACCCATTCCGAATACGTGATACGTCGTTATGAATTGCATTCGAAGACCGGTGTTGAAGACCGGATATTTTTGAAAACGGAAGGATTACCGTCGAGTTACTCTACATCGACTGATCTTCGATTTAGAGGTTTTATCACCCTTAGTGACGGGAAGTTCTGACGTGATTGAAAATTATCCGGAAATGCAAGGGCTTCGTGAGAAGTGCCTTCGGTTCTGTTCGATCCCGGAACAGACTTGTATGGATTGTGTGTCTGACGTTACAATTTGAGATATAAAGCTGATTTCTTTCAAATACATTTCTGTTGGTGGCGGAGAATTTATTCTCTTAGCTTAACACCCTTCTCTGAGACGTACGAGCTCAGAGGTTATGTAGTTGAAATTTATCAGCGATATATCCCAATTTGGTAACGTGGCATACTGAGTGTTGTTGTGAAATGATCAGTGTTTGATCATTTGTGATATGATCATTTGTTTGATCTTATATCTTTGTGATCATAGGTTGATCATTTTGTTTGACCCGAAACAGGGCTTTTTGTAGAAAGCGTAGCTTTGTGGACGAGACTTCGTCGAGCCTCACACCCCGGAAATGGTCGAAACAGGACGAATGCGGCAAGGTTCTAGGGAGTAGCGCCCCTTAGTGTATGTCATTCCTTCTGGATAAAGGTGGTATCATGGTATGGAGCCCAGATACTTAACCTCTGTGGTTGCTGCAAAAAAATTTATTTCTTTGTGGTTTGTTGGAAATCGGGGATCCTCGGGAAGATCGATGACGATCGGGGGATGGCATACGCGTGTCAGTAGTTACCTATTTTTGCAGAGGTAACCCGGCCTTGTGTTGGCAGAGATCCGGTTAGGTTCTCGGGTCGTCTATTCCAGGGACGTACCCATCGTGGATAGGAAGTTCCTTAGCCTGACCATTTGTTGGAAATCCAAAGAAACAATACGAGCCTTTACGATTTCAATTGTATAACCTGTCTCCTCAGGAGGCAGCTATAGCAGGCATAATATAATGGTACCTATGCTGGCTAAGATTTATATTCTACTTTCGAAATGTTTTCCACTATGCACTAATAATAATATCAAAAAGAATTTGATTTTTGCGTAGTAAGCATCTTTGACTATCATAAGAAGAAATCTCCTCCAAGTCTGCGTTTGCATTGTGTGTGTGGTGGGAGGTCTTATGATAGTTTCATTTTCCAAAAGCATTGCGAATTGACTTTAAAATTATCCTGTTGTTTATTTTAAAGAATAACTGTTTTACGATCTCACACCAGTCACCATGACTGACTCGGAGTTTATTGTTTCCCTTCTAAACTCTGGGTGCCCACCAATTTCCACACGGGCAGCCTAGAGTTATGTTATCAGGATATTCTGGATATTCTGGAGCTTTGGAGATAAGCTGGAGGACGAGACGTAGTATTTGTATCTGATAGTATTTATTCCGCTGTGTATTCTGTATGAGGACAAGTTTATATAACTGTCCATTGTTGTATATTAACTCTGATTGATGTATGTATAAAAACTGATATAGTTCTTTGTTTTAAAAAGACTAGTGATTATTTATTATATATTGTTCCGCTGCGATATGTGAGATTCTGATATTGTCTCTGTTCTGTGATTCTATTGATGTCGTTCAGATGTTTTCTGTTGTTCTTCTTCTTTCTTTCTTCTCTTTTTCTTCTATCTCCTTCTTCTTCTACTTTTTCTTTTTCTTAAAACCCTCACTATTGGAATTTCCAGCACTCGATTGCTCGGCAGTCGATAAAGTGAGTATCGATGTCGAATTTTCGAAAGTCGAAAATTTCAGGACGTGACAGCGTGGTATCAGAGCATATGGTTAAGCGACAACCCTGCTCTGTTGGGTGTTACTCATTAGAGATAGAGTCAGCAGTACTCTAGAATGAGTTGAGTGTAATAATAGATATGAGCGCGTATTTGTTATTTGAATATAAATTTGTTTTGTATTGTGTTGACTTATCGGTTGATTGTTTATGGATTCTGGTCGGTGCAGTCTAGCTAACTGTGATCGATAGGGGTTTCTAAACTCTAAACAAGATAAACTGACACAGTATTGTTTTAAATAGGGTAAATGAAATAATTTTACCCAAAACTATTTTGTATAGAAAAGAAATGTTTTCTATGAATTACTATAGTATATGGTTGCATGGTTGTTAGAAGTGATAATATTAATCTATTATCATTGAAATTGAATAAGAAATTGAAATCGTAACTCCCAAGTTAAGAAATAAATCCATATACAAAAGGAATTTGAGAATATAAATTATAAATGTGATTTGTAATTTGAAACGGAATTCCAGAGAAGTTTTTGGAAATGTTTTGAAAGGAACTTGAAAATTTTGGAGATTTGGAAAGTTAAATCATTTTTGGAGTTGAAAATGAATTTCGAAGGTTTTGAAAAATATTTTGGAGAGTTGAAAGCTCTAAACTCTTTTCGGTCGCTGGAAAATAACTTCGGTAATGACTGCAGCATTACTGATGTTCATTTTCGGGTTTCCAAAAGAGGAATTGCTGCCAAATTGTTCTAAATGGAGGTTGTTTGAAAAATTTGGGTTTTGTTTTAGAAAATTCAAAGGATAATTTGAATTGTTTTCAAAAATGGTTTTGAAAAGGTTGAAAAGACTCTGGAGTTGAGTATTGAATTATGAAAATAAAATTGAGAATGAATGAATCAATTTGCAATTGCAAGTACATGAATGTAAATTGAATTCGAATTGAAATCCAGTTTAATATAAGTGATTGTAAACCAAAATAGTAAATTGTAAATAAATTTTGGAAATGAGCAAAAGAATAAAACTGGAATTAAAGCTGAATCCAAATTGAATTGAATGGTAAATTTAATTCAAATGAGAATTGAAATAAAAAAATTGAATGAAATGGGATATGTAACTTCAATGGTGAAGTAAAAATGTATGAGTAGTTTATATTGAAATTTGTAATTGAATTTGCAAAATGATTTGAATGCTGTAACTAGATATTATGGCTAGTAGATATACAGGTAAAAAGGGAATTGAATTTGATTTCACAGATAATTTGAATTGCTCGACAAAAGGTACGTATTTGGATTATAATATGAGTTTTTGATGATTTCTGGTCTAGCCGCTTGGCTTTTTCATTTTCTTTTTGAAATCTGAGAGTCCGTAGGGACGTTTTGTAGTCGTACCGTATTAGCCACGCAAAGGAGACGCTGGCGAAATTTTTCGAAAATTCCGAGTGTTAGAAAAATTTTGAAGTTAAAATTTGAATTTAAACTCGAATTTGAATTTTGAAGTTAAACAATGTTGTTTTGAAACTTAGAGTTGAAGTTGAAATGTAGTTGATTAATAACGAATCTTTAATAGAAAGATTTGTTTTGGTGAATTGATAAAACTATTTAGATTGTGAAAGATAATAGACGAGTTAAGGACCATTTTTCCTAACTTGTAATTTCGAGGACGAAATTCTTTTAAGGGGGGAAGTCTGTAACGACCCAGAATTTTGAACGAATTAAATTGAGAATATTTAATTAATTTTAAATATTTGAACGGTAATTTAATTTGAATCCCCGATATAAATTCAATTTTGGCAATTTAATTACAGAATTTAATCTATTGATAGTCGAATAAAAATTTATATCTTCAATTTAAAGCTAAAGAAAAATATTCGAACGCTTGTAAAAAATTATATTGATAACACTGAAGATGATTAAAACTTCAGAATCGAATTTGAAATAAATTTGATGAGTTTGAATTTATAATCATTCGAATCGATATTTAAAAATAGCCGTCCGAGGCGCAGTCTCGGAATTCGACGAAACCAGTTCCATTGGGTCCGAAATATTGAAATATTGTCGGATTTCCAATTTCGTATTTTTCGGAGTTAGTACGTGATCGTACGGCGTGTAAACGCATAAAAAAAAATCTTTATCAAATTAAATTTATATTTATATTTTTTTATTTGGTCAACAAACACACGTCTTCTTCCCTTAACCCACGCCAAGTATCACGGGTACGAAATCGTGCCAACCATCTCGTTCAAGAGATAAAAATCAAAACCCATGCCTCCTCGATTTAAAATATCCCGAGCCTCTTTCATTTAAAACAAACGAAAATTTATCTTCTTGCTTTAAATCAATGGTGTCTCCCTCTTCATCCCCAAATCAGAGAAATGTGTCGCGATGTTAAAAACGAACTCGAGTTCGAATCTGGGGCAGCAATGATTGGCAAGGCAGGACGAGGCGGCAGCGAATCGCGAGGCTTGCGATTCAAGAGGGGCAAGCGCACTCGCGTAGGGCAGGCGATTCGCGAGGCCGCGTTCGCGCGTGGAGGATGTTCGACTTCGAATTCAGGTTGGCGAAGTAGCGGCCCAGAGCAAACGCGAGGGCAGGCGCGGCATGAGGGAACTCGATGGCGAGCTATTGGAATGATGATCGAATGATGGCGACGCGATCGATGGAACTGGAGGCAGTGGGAGTTTCGCGAGACTGGGGTCGCGATGGTTTCGTCGAGATTGGGTGAGGCTCGTGAGCTCCAGGAAGTGGTGAGCTCGAAGTCTAGCGAGGTGATGGGCGATCGAAACTGTTGAGGTCAGTGTTTGAGGTGGGATTCGAGAGCCAATCGAGTTCGATCTCGATCTTGGGTGGTTCGACAATTTCCAGTAAGGTAACGATTTTTCTTTTGTTAAATTAATCGAATAAATTGATGTTGTTATAAAAAAATAAAATCACTTGTTAATTTAAATTATCAAATGGAAATTTAATTTGATAGATATGTAGTTTAACTCAAAAGGAAATGAACTTGTTTAGATATATATATATATATATGATTTTAAAATGTTATAGAATTTCAAAAGGGAAATTAAAGAGATTTGTACCATTTAATTATCAGTTGATTTGTTATTTAATGGTAATGAATTGTTTGATTAGTTAAAAATATTTATAAAACCTTATAACGTTGTCACAAAGGATATTTAAATGAGAAATTGGTTTAAATGAAACTATTAGTTAATTAAACAATCAAAAATGGAAATGGGTTATTTGATTGGTTCGAATGTTAATTAATTTATATAATGTTTATACAAGGTTAAAAATGGAAGAAAACAAATAGAAATGGGATGGACTGCAAAATAAAAAGGCTAAGGTGAGATTTTTCTCACTCGATTGAAAAGTGGAATTTTCAGTTATTTATTGATTGATGATTTGATTGCTATTGGATGTGGTATTAGATATGATATGATATATCTATATATATAGCAATATATACATATTGGCATATGTATATATTGGATTGATGATTTCCCGCCTCGTATAGCGGATGAGACCCTATTGCGCCGTTAGTAAGCGGATTTTTATAAAACCCATATACCGCGATAATTCCGTACTGGAGCGGAATTGGTATTGTGCTGACGTCTTTGGATGCAGGGAAACAGGTTGGAGGGATCCAACTGGACCCCTCACATTGATTGAATTTATTTCTATTGTGATATGAATCTGTAAATGATTATAGTGATGCTATTAATCATATTGATATCTGGAAATTGTTTGAAAGCTAAAATTTAGCTGAATGGATGTTTTGACATCATTGGATTCCAAAGATAAACGAAATTGAATTTTTGAAATTTAAGTAGAAATTTCTAAGTGAATCAATTTTTGAAATTGAATAAATTTCGAAGAAAGGAACTTTAAAGTATAAAAAGTAAATTTTTATAATCGTATTTAATAAATTCCAGAATAAAGTGAAAATGTTAAATAAATGGATTTCGTAAAAACAGTGATTTTAAATTGAAGAAATTAATTTAAATTTGGATTTTTAAATAGATTGAAAGAAACGATTGAAATTTATTTTCTTAAAAAAGGAATGTATTTAAAAGAAGATAAGTTGGAAATTCAGTTTGAAATTTAATTGGTAAGTTGAAACGATTTGGGAAATCAATGTAAAATGAGTTCAATTTAAAGAATCCATTTAAACAGGAGATTGAATAATTTGAAGGAAAATAAGGAATTTATTTTAGTAGGGATGAATAAAATTAGAAATCAATCTATAATTGAATTAATATTGAAAATGAAATTTTGAGAAATCAGTATGGGAAGTTTATTTAAAGTTGAAAATAAATTTAGAAATCAATATCGAAATTGATTTGGGATTGAAGTTTTATAAATAGAATTGGAATTTATAAAAGTTGTTTATAAATCCGAAATCACTTATTTTGATAAGTAAAAATATAGAAGTTGATAAAAGAAGATTTATAAGACGAAGTTGTTATTAAAAAGAGAAATAGAATTTATAAACGTGCTTATAAATTCGAAAATAGATTGAATGTGATAAAATTAATAGAAGATTTTTTCAGAAGATATATTCACGATTTTGAATAGCGAATTTTTATTGAAATAAAAATGTGTAGGAATGATTGAAATGGGGTTGAGTAAATTTTATTCACGATTTTGGACAGTGAATATATTGTTAAGTAAAATGGATTCATTTTTGAAGAAGTAATATTTTAGAAATGAAGTTAAACATTTTAAAGATGTTTTAAAATGTGTTATGAATCGAAAGCATAAGATTTCAACATTTATTGTTGAAATAGACGTTTTCGAGAAATATAAGGAAATGGTGGACTATAACACTATTGTTATAGTAAATGATTTCCGAAAGGAAATGTTTTTATGTAGTATTGGGATTTATATATCTATTTTAATTTCGAATCCCTATACTAGTGATTTTGAGTCGTCGTAACGATGTTTTACGCAACATTCGTTTTTGACTCAAATAGATGTTAAAATTTATGATTTCCTTAAAGAATGAAATTATACTTAATTTGATTTAAGTATATCGAATATTTTCCAAGTGTTGAAAATAAAAGATTTGTGAAATACTTATTATTAAATAAGTAAGGAAATACTTTTCCAAAATGAAATGAAACGTTTTGAGATTTTATCTTCTTAAAGATAAAAAGAAAGTGAATATTTGAAATCGATTTGAGAATCGAATATATGTAGATATTTTGAAAATATAAATTCACTATGGAATTTATAAAAAGAAATGGAAACTGTTTAGAAAAATAAACGTTGATTTATTTTTAAAGTGTGGAAATTTTATACCCAGTAAAAGATATTTTGGAAGATGAAATAATTTGGAAAATTATTTGGAATCTGATGATGTTGCGCATCTTTATTGATAGTTAAATAACCGACTATCAATAATTACCTTTAGATAGGTATTGGTTGTGAATGTTGTGAATTGGATGAATTTGAATGCCACACTTATTTTTGAATAATCGCTCACTATTCGGGTTAGCCGGGAAAGGACTATGGGGTCGTATAACCCATTCCGAATACGTGATACGTCGTTATGAATTGCATTCGAAGACCGGTGTTGAAGACCGGATATTTTTGAAAACGGAAGGATTACCGTCGAGTTACTCTACATCGACTGATCTTCGATTTAGAGGTTTTATCACCCTTAGTGACGGGAAGTTCTGACGTGATTGAAAATTATCCGGAAATGCAAGGGCTTCGTGAGAAGTGCCTTCGGTTCTGTTCGATCCCGGAACAGACTTGTATGGATTGTGTGTCTGACGTTACAATTTGAGATATAAAGCTGATTTCTTTCAAATACATTTCTGTTGGTGGCGGAGAATTTATTCTCTTAGCTTAACACCCTTCTCTGAGACGTACGAGCTCAGAGGTTATGTAGTTGAAATTTATCAGCGATATATCCCAATTTGGTAACGTGGCATACTGAGTGTTGTTGTGAAATGATCAGTGTTTGATCATTTGTGATATGATCATTTGTTTGATCTTATATCTTTGTGATCATAGGTTGATCATTTTGTTTGACCCGAAGCAGGGCTTTTTGTAGAAAGCGTAGCTTTGTGGACGAGACTTCGTCGAGCCTCACACCCCGGAAATGGTCGAAACAGGACGAATGCGGCAAGGTTCTAGGGAGTAGCGCCCCTTAGTGTATGTCATTCCTTCTGGATAAAGGTGGTATCATGGTATGGAGCCCAGATACTTAACCTCTGTGGTTGCTGCAAAAAAATTTATTTCTTTGTGGTTTGTTGGAAATCGGGGATCCTCGGGAAGATCGGTGACGATCGGGGGATGGCATACGCGTGTCAGTAGTTACCTATTTTTGCAGAGGTAACCCGGCCTTGTGTTGGCAGAGATCCGGTTAGGTTCTCGGGTCGTCTATTCCAGGGACGTACCCATCGTGGATAGGAAGTTCCTTAGCCTGACCATTTGTTGGAAATCCAAAGAAACAATACGAGCCTTTACGATTTCAATTGTATAACCTGTCTCCTCAGGAGGCAGCTATAGCAGGCATAATATAATGGTACCTATGCTGGCTAAGATTTATATTCTACTTTCGAAATGTTTTCCACTATGCACTAATAATAATATCAAAAAGAATTTGATTTTTGCATAGTAAGCATCTTTGACTATCATAAGAAGAAATCTCCTCCAAGTCTGCGTTTGCATTGTGTGTGTGGTGGGAGGTCTTATGGTAGTTTCATTTTCCAAAAGCATTGCGAATTGACTTTAAAATTATCCTGTTGTTTATTTTAAAGAATAACTGTTTTACGATCTCACACCAGTCACCATGACTGACTCGGAGTTTATTGTTTCCCTTCTAAACTCTGGGTGCCCACCAATTTCCACACGGGCAGCCTAGAGTTATGTTATCAGGATATTCTGGATATTCTGGAGCTTTGGAGATAAGCTGGAGGACGAGACGTAGTATTTGTATCTGATAGTATTTATTCCGCTGTGTATTCTGTATGAGGACAAGTTTATATAACTGTCCATTGTTGTATATTAACTCTGATTGATGTATGTATAAAAACTGATATAGTTCTTTGTTTTAAAAAGACTAGTGATTATTTATTATATATTGTTCCGCTGCGATATGTGAGATTCTGATATTGTCTCTGTTCTGTGTTTCTATTGATGTCGTTCAGATGTTTTCTGTTGTTCTTCTTCTTTCTTTCTTCTCTTTTTCTTCTATCTCCTTCTTCTTCTACTTTTTCTTTTTCTTAAAACCCTCACTATTGGAATTTCCGGCACTCGATTGCTCGGCAGTCGATAAAGTGAGTATCGATGTCGAATTTTCGAAAGTCGAAAATTTCAGGACGTGACAAGCACTGTAGCTAGATTTTTTTTTTCAATCACGCTTCCTTCTGCCTTCTCGAACACACTTCCTCATTTTTTCAAAATGGAGATGCTTCATTCTCGTTCGAAAATAAAATCAAAACAAAAGAAAACAATGGCCGCTGTATAAAAGATATGCGACTTCCTTACTTTCCCTCGTCTTCTTGAATTAACTTCGAACTGCCTCTCCTCTTCTCCTCCAAGTCGCGTTCGATTTCGTCCTTTTCAAAATCAAATAAAAAAAATAAAAAAATATATAATAATAATAATGATAATACATAAATTTAGGTGATTGATTGGTTGATAAACTTCTTTAATTATTTCAGTTACTAGGATAATTTAGTAAAAGAAACATTTGTTAAAATTAAACTTTTGATTTATTAAATTATTAAAATGGCAATTGATTAGTCGATTATTTCGAATATTAATAAACTGTATAAAATGTTTATACAAGGTCCAAATTGTGGAGGAAACAAGTTGAGATGGAAATGGGATTACAAACAAATCAAAGTTGAGTTAATCTCACTCATTTGGATTACCATTTAATTTTAAATGGTTAAAATTTAAATTATTGGTTGATTGTTTGAATTGTCTGGATATGGTATTATATGTAGTAGTATATATATATTGGAGTGATTGATATCCCCGCATTTATATAACGGATGAGACCCTATGCGCAGCATAATAGCGGATGATATTATATTAAACCCATATACCGCGATATTCCACCTCGAAGTGGAATTGGTATTGTGCTAACGTCTGTGAATGCAGGGAAACAGGTTGGAGGGATCCAACTGGATTCCTCAAATTTATTTAGATTATTTTAATATTTTGTGTTATGAATGTTTGATATTCTGTGATTAATTATATTGATAATTGGAATGTTGAATGTTATGGATTGCTTGAATATATTTCGATACTCTGAGTTATCAAAATCTATAAAATTGAATTTTTGAAAAGAAAATAAAGGAGTGAATTTTTCTTTAGTAAAATAATTATAGAGAATTTGAATAAGTTTAAAGAATGAATTAGAAAAGAATAAAAGTGATGTTAAATAAATTCCGAATATATAAAGGGGATTGTGAAATAACCAAGAAATAATAAATTTTAAAACTCAAGCATTATTATTTTAAAGAAATAAAGAATTTAATTTAAAATTCAAGGGATTAAATTTATTTAAAGGATAAGAAAGGAATTTGGGAAATCTGAATTGGTATTCTCAGTTAAAGAGATTTTTAAATCATAAATAAGAAATAAAATGGATTTGAAATAAATGAAGTAAGTATGGAAATTTATTTCAAAGTGAAGTAAATTGGAAATCAATTGTAAATTGATTTAAGTGTTTGGAATTGAAATTTATAAACTGGGTTTATAAAGTGAAGTAAAATATCAGTGGATATTTGGGAAGTATAAATTTCACGGTGGGAATTTATAAAGGAATGGAAATTTTATTTAAAAATAAATAGTGATTTATTTTTAAAGGTTTGGAAATGGGAAGTGTATCTCCCTGGATAGCCGAGTATATTTTAAAGGAGACTTTTATGTATAAGTTAAAGGCTTTAAAAATTTGTTATAAAGAATGTTTAGAAAATGTATTATTAAACGTTTAAAGTATATTTTATAATAAAGTGTTTTTAAGTTATTTTGTTTAAATCTAAAGTACGTTTCAAAGCAAATTCTTAAGTATAAGTTAAAATTCAAAGTATGTTTTAGGAAATTATTATTTTTAAATTGTTTAAATTTTAAAGTAAGTATTTTTTCAAATTTATTTTTGTAGTAATTATTTAAAGGTTGAATGGGTATTATGTTTTAAAGATAAAGTTAGTTTTATATTTTATTAAGTAGCCTTATTTTAAATATTCTTAAGGTATAAATTTTTGAATAAAGTATTAAAGTTGTTTTAATTAAAGTGTTTAAAGGTATATTTGATAATAAAGTGTTTAAAATATTTTTAAGCTCTAAAGTATTTGTACTTGGTGATTTCAGTGGAAATAGAAAATATTTGGGAAATTTATTATGTGAGAGGAAAAATAGTTTGAAAACTGTTTTCAAAGGGTGAAAAGTGAAAATATATTGTTCAAAGATATTTTGAGGAAAATAAATAATTTGGAAAATTATTTATTGTTTGATGATGTTTTTGGATGTAAATTGATAGTTAAATAACCGACTATCAATATTGGCCAATGCGCTGATCGTTTCGAAGAGACCGAGATCGAGATTTATTTATCGAAAACCACTTCGATCCGGTTTGTACGTTTTCATGGGAGAAACGAGTTTGATATCGAAGATGGAATAGTGCCTTCGGTTCCGTTCGAACCCGGAACGGACTTGTATGGATGAATGCTTCGGAACATCGTCAGGCGGGCGATGGGCATTCTAAGTGAAATGTTCTAAAAGGTAACGCTTAGCCTCAAGCTTCATCTACCGGGAATGACTGAAAATCAGGGGTTATGCAGCAAGGCTATGTGGGTTGCACCCATTAGGGTGAGGTCATTCCTGTCTAGATGTCCCTTTTTATTTCGGATTAGTGGTGTGGTTGCTGATCCCAACCGTGGGGTGATCTTACTCGGAATTATCCAGTAAGGGGTAGTTCCGGCTTTGTGTTGCAGGGGATCGGGCGTGGTCCTCGGTACACTGATCTAGACCAGGTACTGTGACAGGTGGTACCCCAGTGCCTAGTCATTAGTTGGAAATCCATTCTCCCTACGTGCCTTTTTCAGATTTTTTTTGTAGATCCCACTTTGTGGCTAATATGCTGGAATTTAATTATGTAACAATTTCAGCTATTTGAATAAGTATTTGTATATAGACACTATTATAATATCAGATGGATTTGATAAAAAGTGTTTTGGCTATCGTAAGGTAAAAACCCGACATGTTTATTTGTGGCGTGGTCTTACGAGATGCTTTTGATTTCAAAGAGTTTTGAAACTTTAATAATTAAATTGAGTGTGATTTTCTCACGCTGGTATTCCAGACTGACTCGGGTGTTATTTAACTATAATGCTCGGGTCAGACCGAGTATTATAGATTATAGGAAAGGATGCTGTGGAGCTCAGAAGACGAGATGGATGGCGATACGTACTTCCGTATTTGTTTAAAATATTCTACTGTGTTGATTTGATGTATAGTCAGATTTGTGAGGACAAGTTGTCATAACTGTCCAGTATTGTATTATTGATTGTGATGTACTCTGATGATGAGATGTATAAACAGATATATTTTCTTTTGTGTAAAGATCAGTTATTATCTATTATATTTTATTCCACTGCGATAGTTAGATTCTGATGTTGATTTTCTATTTTCTTCTTCTACCTCTTTCTTCTTTGACACAAATGGTTCGTATTTCCATTCTTCATGAGTTGATTGGTTGGAAATAATGCCAACTCAAGGGGTACGGAACTGCGGGTCGCTACAGTTGGTATCAGAGTGAAGGTTAGCGATAACTTTGGCTCTGGTGGGAATTACTCATTGAAATAAAGTCCATAGTACTCTAGAATGAGTTCGAGTATATTAATAGATATGAGCGCGTATTTGTTAGTCAATATAAAAATTGTTTTTATATTGTGTTGACTTATCGGTTAAGTGTTTATGGATTCTGGTCGATGTGTGGGACGCCACGTCATCGATAGGGGTTTCTAAACTCTTAAACAAGATAAACCGACATAGTATTGTTTTAAAATAGGGTAAATGGAATAATTTTACCCAAAATTATTTTTGTATATAAAAGAAATAATTTTCCTTAAATTATTATAGTTATATATGGTTGCTTGATTGTTAGAAAGTGATATTATTATTATTGTTGTTGTTGTTGTTGTTGTTGTTAGGAAAATATAATAGGAATTGGAATTTAATCAAAATTCAAGAAATAAACTCATATACAAATGGGATTTGTAAATGTAAATTGTAAATGTGATTCATAACTTGAAATTTAAATTCCTTTGTGTTTGAAAATGGTTTTCAAAGGTTTTGGAGAAATAATAGTGGTATTATTTCGGGAATATCTTTGAGTAGAATTTGAAATTTGGTGGATTTGGAATTTAAAAATATTTGAAATGATTTTGAAGGGAGTAAAAGCACTGAACTCTTTTCGGTCGCTGGAAAATAATTTCGATGATGTTCGCGACATCATCGGTGTTCATTTTCGAGTTTCCAAAAGAGAAATTGCTACCAGAAGGTTGGAAATTAGAGTTGTTTGTAAAAACTGGGTATGGTTTTGAAATTGAAAGGATTCTGGATATAGTTGATTTCAAGGGTAATTTTGAAATTTTGGAAAATCGATTATACTCTGGAATCTTATTTAAAATGTTTATGGAATAATAAAAAGGTTTGAAAACTTATAAAAGTTTGAAATTAAGTTCTTACTTAATAGAATTTAAATGAATTGTGTAAAGTATAATATAGTATGAGGATAGATTTAACTAGAGTTAAGTTGAATAAAAATTGAATTAGAATAAATAGATTTCG
The DNA here is from genome assembly GCA_030737815.1 of Allium fistulosum. Classification (NCBI taxonomy): domain Eukaryota; kingdom Viridiplantae; phylum Streptophyta; class Magnoliopsida; order Asparagales; family Amaryllidaceae; genus Allium; species Allium fistulosum. Next base: position 72,736,808 of record CM060908.1, on the reverse strand, counting down.
ATGGCTTATAAAAGAATTGAAACTAATGGTGTAAAATATACGTGGCTAAAATAAATGTATAATTCCAAGTTAAAAGGTAAAATGTGAATGAAATTGAGTGTAAATAACTGGAAGTATAGATATAAATAAGTTATGACTTATAAAATTTAGAAGTGGGATAAATAAGCCAAAATAAATTTGTTTTGCATTTTGGGAAATGGATAAAAAATCCAAAACTTGAATTATAAAATAGATTGAACTCAAGTAAAATAGTTAGAGTGATTTTTGAAATAAAAAGGAAATGGAACTCGAATTGGTTAATTTAAAAATTGAATTGTGAATAAATAACAGAGTTTGAAAGTGAAGCTTGGGTTATAAATATAAATCCAACTTGGAATTGTAAGTGAATTAAATATGAAGTGAAGTTGTTTGGAATTGGATTACAATAGAAATGATTTGAGTTGCAAATAAAATCCAATATGAATATAAATGAGTTAAATATGTGCTTGGATATTATTTTGATAAATTTAAAATGTGAATTAAATTTCAAATGGATTGAATTAATGATATACAAGCATGGAAGGTTGTCGAGCTTAAATAAAAACGTTTTGAAGGAAAATTTGGCAAGTATGAAATAAATTGCAAGTGGGTGAGTGGTGAATAAATTAAAATGGAATGAATTAAGTGTAAATTGAATTGGAATCAATTTAAATGATTATAAACCTAAGTGATCAATTATTTGCATGAGAATAAATTGTCGTTTGACGGAAACGAGAATTTAATAAATTCGATGAAGTGATAAAAGTGAAATAGATTGATTTTACAATCGATTAAATTGGATATGAGTCTGTTTCGATTGATAATGGATTGTATGCAACAAGTGAGTGTAAGTCACTTAAATACGATGAAATGGTTTGGAAATTTGTTGAAAGCAATTAAATTAGTTTTGAAACCATATAAATTACCTATGGAAATTGTTTTATGTACATTATTTATGTAATGCATGTGTTTAGCTATTGAAAGTAAGTGAAATTATATATATATAGCACTTACGTGTTTGAATTGAGTAAGTACAGGTTCAGGGAAGCCGTTTGGCTGGATTGGGTCATGCAAAATGCTAAAATAAAAATCCGCTTGCTTAAAAATTCTAAATAAGGTACGCCTACGCAATAAAAATAGGAAATATGAACTGTTTTTGTTTTTCCGACCGTGTAGGTCGATGTATATATATTTATATCTCTTTTCAAATTGCAAAAGCTCCTCCGTACAAAGGAGACTTTGTCAAAATTTTCTGAAATTTTGGGAGTTAGAAAATTTTTGAAATTTTTTGAAATTTTCTCTAACAATAAATGATTTAAAATTGGAATTTGAGATAAAGGTAAATTAAATTCAATATTCAAAGTCGAAGATAAATTAAATTCAAGTAAAATTGAAAATGAAAATCTGAATGGAAATTGAGGAAAAGTATTTATATTTGAAATGAATTAATAAATTGAAGCAAATAGATTTATATGTGTGATTTATATAAGTTATGATATAGACTTCAGATTGTTGTAAATGCTAAATTTTCCTAATATACTATGAAGGTTTAATTTGTTTAATACGTTGGTAAGTTAACTATTGATTTTGAAGCATACTATAAAGATTTTTATTTTATCTTGATCTGAGTTAATAATTAAACTTTTATTTGTGGTTTATTTTATTGGTTTTATGAACTTATATATCCTGTTCGAATATATATATCATGTATGTTAGTATGATATAAGTGGCATATGTTTATATATTAGTTTATATAAATGAGTATGCATTATTTGGTTTTCAAAGATATAAATATATGGAGACTATGTTTGAAGAGTTGAATTAAATTTTAATTTGAGATATATGTTTAATTTGATAATAATAATAATAATAATAATAATAATAATAACGATGTTCTATCAAACTGATTCTAATTGTTCATCTATTCCTTATCTATCAGCTTGTCCGTCGAATTCGTGCCAATCTCGCTTTACTTCGGAATTCATGCCGGGGTTTGTAACTCAATTTTGTGTCATATTCTGTATTCTCTAGCCTCGAAAGGTGAGCAATCACTCTGATTAACGTTCTTATATTTATTAAATTTGATTTCAATTGAAATGTCAATTGAAATATGATGGTGCTAGTTATTTACATTGCTATATATATATATATGCCATCATCTGTATCTGTTCACCTGTGACATCTGACACCATTATCTGTAATTTATATTTCTATATATATGCCATTATCTATATCTGTTCACCTGTGACATCTGACACCATTATCTATTATTTATCACTGATGATATATGCATGTTACTGTTGTTATATTTTATCATATCTGCTATCACTCTGCAAGTTCCCTGTTATATAGAATTCACTATGGGTTGAAATGATACATACCCGAACGATCTGTAGAATAGGAGAAAATCGTGATGGGTTGAAATGATAAACCCAAGCGATTTTCATTTGAATTGAATTTGGGGTTACGGGTTGAAAAGATATATACCCGTATATATATTTAAATTTTGGATTGAAATGATAAATATCCGTATCACTTGACCATAGGGTAGAAAATTATATACAAACACCGTTGGTCTATATATAAATATTTGAAAAATGATTTCTATGGTTTTGAAGGAAATATATGGTTGTAATAAATATTGATTTTAAAGATCTAATAAAGTAGATTTAATATACGGTTGACCCGGTTAAGGTTACCCGCGATTTATATAAATTTGTCCATCTTCCAATTTGAAATTCAATCACCTTATCTCCCTATCGAGTCTATCTTTTAGTTGAATTCTATTTGATTATAGTTCCTCTACTTTGAATCCCATCTTTGCTTTGAAATCCATTCTTGAATTATCAAGTGAGGGAGTGTATTTGTAATTAATATTAAAATGTTTTATATATTGTGTTGTTTGAGTTATTGATGTTGATTTGGATTTTCGATCGATTTGTCTGATCAACGCTATCGATAGGATTTGCAAAACACTTGAACAGAGCAAACTGACACAATATTGATTTCAAATTTGTTAAATGAAATATTTTTATATGATTATATTATAAATATATAAGTCAAATTTTCTGGAATTAAAAAAAAAGAGGTTAATTAATTGGTTGTTTGAAATGATAATATTTGATTTTCATTCATTGTTCTAAATGAATTTATAAACATGGTATAAACTGATTTGGAATTTAAATAAATTTAAATCAGGAATTTGAGAATTTAGTTTCCAATGATTCCAAACTCTGGTTTTAAAATTTTAAATGTATATTATTTAAATATTTTCGAATATAAATGATTTTCAAAGAATTTTAAAATGATTAAATCAGTACTCTTCTCTTTTGTTGCTGAAAAATAATTTCGGTGATGACGGCCGCATCATCGACATTCATTTTCGAGTTTCAAAGTGAAGAGACCATTCAGTCGCTTTGCTACACTTTGTTTGGAAATTTAATTTGATTTGAATTTCTGTGGTATGACTTGATTTATTATATATATAAAGATTTAATTTTGATCTGCTATATACTATATATTTATCTCAAAATTGTTGAAGAAAATCAGAGATTTAAATTCTTATGTTTATGATTTAATGATGATTTCAATTATAAACTGAAGTCCAAAATTTTGGATAAATATTTAAACTTGAAATAATTGAATTTGAAAATTTTATTTGTATAGTACTAAATTGCATTTCAATATAACTTACTTAAATTATTCAGAAGTTAAAATGTAATTGGATAATATACAATATAAAATGATTTTATAAATAAAATTTGAGTGTATAATATTTATTATACACTTAGATTTTAATTATAAAAAAATGCTAATAAAGATAATAGAATAATAAGTTAATTGAATGAGATGAATATAATAAATTTTGTTCTGAAAGAATTAACAAATTGAAATTAGATCAAATTATGGAAATACCTTAAATTTAAACCAATTATTGAATATAAATTAATTTAAATTGAAATTTATATGGTTTAAATTAATTAATATGGTTTAAATATATGTAATAAGTTATATTAAGTGGAATAAACTTAATAATAATTTGGAATAATAGAATTAAATTGGTTGAATAAAATATGAGTACAATAAATGATTATACAAATTGATGATTTAGAAATTGTTAATTGAGGATGACTAGATAATAAGATAATGAATTTAGAAATAGATAGATTGATTTAACTTAAGTGAACTCAAAGGGATTTAACCAAATTGTTAAATATTAATTAATTTAAATTGAAATTTATATGGTTCAAATTAATTGTTTTACTTGTATTCCAATCTATTTTCTTTCTAGATGTTTCTATTTTCCTACCTCCTTCCTTTTCGGGGACGAAAAGATTTGAGTGGGGGAGAGTGTAACGACCCGTAAATTTTAACTGTTTAATAACGTAATTAGTTGAAATTTTGTGAAATTTTAAACGATAAAATTTTGAAATAAAAATTTGATATTTGGAATGTGTCTAATTAATCATAGCAACTGGTAAAATTTCATCAGATAATTTGGAAGTTTATTTTCTAGTGAAATTTTATTCCAATTTATATCAGTTAAAATTGATGATAATAAAATGTTTTCCAAACCTGAATATTTTTACATAGGGAATTCTAATTCATCTTTTGACTGAGACGTAATTTTCCGTTTTTCCAAATTCGGACTTCTTTAGCTCCGTCGATCTTATTTTTCTACGTTTTTGCTGCATTTTCCGCTAGTAAAAAATTCAAAATTTTATAATTCAATTGTACCACTGATATCTGTATACCGTTTTGATCGTCTCGTCGTGCTGATCCCTGTGGTATATTCAATTCTGTGTTTAGAGGTCCGATACGCGACAGAAACTTTAATCGGTGCATCATATCGGTACCACAAATTTTGACTTGCAACTTCCCGTGTCTTTTTAGATTTTCAGCCGTATAATACCAATGGTCATCTGTCATTAATGCAACCTAAATTTGCGTGTGTGACCTTCTCTATCCTACCATTCACTTTATTACTGTTTGTTTTGTTCACCACTTGAAAGAAAACATAATATACGTATATTATTTTACAACGCACAGTTTACCATCCTCCTCTGTTTGCAAACTATGGTCATTTTCCTATTGTTTCCACCTGACAGCCGTTCACACTTCCCTTCCGCGCTGATGAGAAAGAAGCTCCGACCCAGGCTCGGCCCTACTCCTACTCACAGCCTCGTGCTCTACCAGCTGCTCCTCCTTCACTTCTAGTTATAGCCGAGTCCTCCCCTTTTCCTTTGGCTGCCAATCGAGTCACCTAACAGCACCTTCCCAGCCGAGAGCAGCAAATGCAACAACCCACTCACCCACCGCTCTGATCAATCAACTTCCACTCGACCTCACGTCCTAGCATGCCACCGCACTCCGTAACCCAGATCTCTGACCTTCGCCTTCCTCTCTGGCCGAGCTTCCCTCTTCCACGCCCAAACTCAAATCTCTCCTCTACTCGAACCCATAACCGCAAGCCCGAAACCCCAGACCATCCACCAACCCGAGCACCTTAGCTCTTCACTAAACCCGGCTCCTCCCCTTCATCCCGAACCTACCCGCGCCCATCATCCCTCCGCAGACATTCACTCCTCCTCTCTGTCAAATATGAACAGCCGAGCCTAGTATCTATGTCGTGCCTCATCTCTTCTGTGTAAGGTATATAATCAGGGTGTGGTAAATGAGTATACAATATTATATGAATTTGTACGTATGTCAGAATATATATATATATTAGTAAGTATATATGAAGCTTTTGTAAGTTATTCTTTTGACTACTCATTTCTTTCATTTTGTTCTTGCTTTTGGAAAGCGTATTATATAATTTGGGTTTCCATATAAATTAGATATATATATACACATATATAAGTAATAGTTTATATAAGTTTTATGTATAAGTTGTTACAATAATTTGTCTGCACTTTTTTTTGGGTTCAATTTACAAGTTTTAAAAGTTTATATATATATTTAATATAGCAGCTATGTATATATATAGTCCATATATATATAGTCAGTTAGCTTATATATATATAAAGGTTTCATAAATTATATTTGCTATGTTATGAACTATACTATCTGTTATGTTTTCAAATTATATATATATAAAGTTATGGAAGATAACGTATATATATAGTGTATAGGGGATTTGTTGAAAATAAAATTTTGTCTAGTATATATAAACTTTATACCTATATATTAATATATCATGTTAGTTATATATTCTCTACGTACGTTAGTTATACAGATATGTTATATATAATCTATTAGTGTATGATATTAAACAAAGCCTGTTTGTTGTATATGCAGGATATTTTAAATTTGTATGTAGAGTTTTAGATATAAACTGTTAGTTATATATAGTGGAAATTAGCCACAAGGGCCTCTTTAGTAAGTGGAATTAGTTTCTAGGACACACAACTGAAATAATTACTTTCAAGGACAAAACGTAAAATAATTAGTTTCTAGGGCTTAAAAACCTATGAAATTATGTCCTTGAAAGTAATTAGACTGCTGACTTTGTCCTTGAAAGTAATTATTCTGCTGACTTTGGCCTTGAAAGTAATTTCTTTGAATGTGTGTCCTAGAAACTAATTGGACTGCAAAGTTTGTCCTTCTGGTAAAATGCCCCTTATATATATGTATGTTTATGGTTACAATAGTTTACTCATTTCTGTGCATGAATCATATTATATATGTACACATATTAAGTTTATATATGGGTAGTTATTATCTGTTATATATATTTTGTACAAGTATTTATATTAGTATATATATATGTATAGATTTATATGTGTGATTTATATAAGTTATGATATAGACTTCAGATTGTTGTAAATGCTAAATTTTCCTAATATACTATGAAGGTTTAATTTGTTTAATACGTTGGTAAGTTAACTATTGATTTTGAAGCATACTATAAAGATTTTTATTTTATCTTGATCTGAGTTAATAATTAAACTTTTATTTGTGGTTTATTTTATTGGTTTTATGAACTTATATATCCTGTTCGAATATATATCATGTATGTTAGTATGATATAAGTGGCATATGTTTATATATTAGTTTATATAAATGAGTATGCATTATTTGGTTTTCAAAGATATAAATATATGGAGACTTTGTTTGAAGAGTTGAATTAAATTTTAATTTGAGATATATGTTTAATTTGATAATAATAATAATAATAATAATAATAATAATAACGCTGTTCTATCAAACTGATTCTAATTGTTCATCTATTCCTTATCTATCAGCTTGTCCGTCGAATTCGTGCCAATCTCACTTTACTTCGGAATTCATGCCGGGGTTTGTAACTCAATTCTGTGTCATATTCTGTATTCTCTAGCCTCGAAAGGTGAGCAATCACTCTGATTAACGTTCTTATATTTATTAAATTTGATTTCAATTGAAACGTCACTTGAAATATGCTGGTGCTAGTTATTTACATTGCATATATATATGCCATCATCTGTATCTGTTCACCTGTGACATCTGACACCATTATCTGTAATTTATATTTCTATATATATGCCATTATCTATATCTGTTCACCTGTGACATCTGACACCATTATCTATTATTTATCACTGATGATATATGCCTGTTACTGTTGTTATATTTTATCATATCTGTTATCACTCTGCAAGTTCCCTGTTAATATAGAATTCACTATGGGTTGAAATGATACATACCTGAACGATTTGTAGAATAGGAGAAAATCGTTATGGGTTGAAATGATAAACCCAAACGATTTTCATTTGAATTGAATTTGGGGTTACGGGTTGAAAAGATATATACCCGTATATATATTTAAATTTCGGATTGAAATGATAAATATCCGTATCACTTGACCATAGGGTAGAAAATTATATACAGACACCGTTGGTCTATATATAAATATTTGAAAAATGATTTCTATGGTTTTGAAGGAAATATATGGTTGTAATAAATATTGATTTTAAAGATCTAATAAAGTTGATTTAATAAAGTCGATTTAATCAATATAAAATGATGTTTAAGTATTTATGTAAATTTATATTTTCAAATATAGAGTTTACAATGATTCAGGTTGGAAAGATAAATTGAAATTGATTTGAAATTATATTTATTTAAGAATTTTACTTAAATAAAGTTGATTTGAAATTTATTAAATTTTGAAAATTGAAAGATATGTTTTATAACTTGAATTTGATTAAAAGTGACTTAAATGAATATTTCAAACTTATATAAATTTAAATGGGATATTTTGTTTATTTAAAATTTTAAATTGAAGTCGTATTTAGATGTATTGAAATGATTAAAGAAATATCTCAGAAACAAAATGTAATGAAATTAAATTGAGATATAAATGGAATTATCAAATTTAGTTTTGAAATGTGAATATTTAAAGCTTTGAAATATATTGAAATTGAAATGGCTTATTTTGTGGTTCAAATATGTATTTGAAATTGATAATTTGAAATGGTTTATTGAGAAGCTGAATCGAGTTGAAATTGATGATTTGAGATTTGATTAAATTTTAATTTTGGAATTCGAGTTTATGAGAATTGATTTGTGAAATTGAGGAAGCTATTTTTTTATATAATGTATTTTAAACTATATCTAAAACTATTTATATTTTACTTTATAAATTTTAATATAAATCATTTTAATATAAATCATTTTCAATATAAATTATTTTATTATAAACTATTTTAACTTATAAATATTTTATATAAACTATTTTATTGTATAAACTATTTTTCTATATATACAAATTTTAATATCTAAACTGTTTAAGAGGAAAGTGTTAGGATTCCAAAATGTTATGGTTTCAAGCTATGATTTCAAAGTGTTATGAATTTTAAGGTTTTGATTTCCAAAGTGTTTTGATTTTAAAAGACTTATGATTTCGAAAGCGATATAACTTTGGAAAGTGATATGATTTTGGAAATGGATTTATTTGAAGTAAAAGTCATATCGTATTGATATGGTTTTGAAATGGCAATGATATGTCGGTTTTGAAATATAACTATTTTGAAATTTTATTAAATGACCATCGGTGTAATAATGCGTAGTTATTAAAGAGACCGGGTCGGATATGGACATACTCTCTGTCGATACCGAAACCACTTTAATAACTAATATACGCGGAGTGTTGATCCAGAACGAAGTGGATGGTTTTGATGAACGCGTTGACTGAAGAAAGAGAACGATTTTGGATGACCCCTGACGTGACTAAAACTGGAGCCGCGCCGGGCCATTGAGGTTCGCCGCCTCTAGCGGACACACTTCTTCGATACCATATCTATTACTTATGTGATTCGATTTGGGTGCACCCTATGATTTGGGAGTGTTATTTCGCGGTGTTGAGGTAGTAGCTGCTATGCTCAACATCAGTCCGGATCACGCAACTACTAGTATCCTAGTTGGTATCGCCTCATGTACCTTGTCATACTGATTATCCTATTCGCGACCACTACGATTTGTTTTTTTTTATACCTATGGGGTACCCTCGGATAACCACTAGTTTACGGTGGGGCTTACGGTGCTGTATAGACTATGACATTATAAAAATGTGTTAAGGGGGATTATGGTAATGCCTTAACGCTATTTTGATACTTTATATTACTGATAGGCATTATCTACTTAGCATGCACTATTACATAGTAGATAGTTTAACGGATCCTTAGAGGATGGTTATCCCAAACATCCTTTGAGTTACTCGTATTTCAGTCGTTATTTCACTTGAGTTAGATTTATTGATATAAGAATGTTAATCCTGACTCGAGTGTTTGTGTTTTTCTTTACGCTCGGGTCAGACTGAGTGTACCAGTATTCGAGACTCACCTTTGGAGTTGGTGCTTCACTTGGAGATCCAGCTATCTATCCAGCTTTCAGATATTCAGTTTATTCTAGTGATGTATTCTGATATTGTATTTGACTATTGTATTCGAGACTTATGTTGTATCTTGTTTAACTCTGTTATATATATAGTAGCTTCATGAACTACTATTCTTTTGTTTCCGCTGCACTATTGTTATATTACTCTGTCTCTGTGATTTTGTGATTATTTATTTACTATATATGCTAATTTTTGCCAATTTAAATTAACAATCTATTGTTTTGAATTATTCAAGTCTGACATGTGTGGATTTATTGTCGATTTGAATGGTCCAAAATAGTGGTTCGTTACACCAATGTTGCCTCCATGTTTGGCCAACCACATAAGATAGAGAAAGGATAAGTTTTCAAAAGAATTAATAAAGGGAAAAAAATAATATAAAGAAGGAAAAAAGTCTCTCTTGAATTTGGCATCGATTACCTTCCTTATTTGATTCTTTTCATAAGCTTTTTCTATTCATTCCTTTCTATAACTTTTCTGGTTCTCTCCTTTCTCTCTAAATTCATTTATACAAGTTTCATTTACACAACATACACTACTTATATATTGTGCTTAAACTTCACACAAATGAATGTATTTGATACATTCCTTATAATATCTATAAGATTAAGTTATATTTAAATCTCCATTTCAACAATTTAAACAAAATAAGATTTTATTTAATTTTTTTATTAGATTGGATCTAATATACATTTAGATTCTATAAGTCCAACAAAGATACAAATTGGTAAAAAAAAATTGAAATTCAGCCATTTGTTCCGTTGTAAGCAGGCCCATTTTCAACAATGGTATAAGAGTCCAATAGCCTATGCAATCTAAATTACTCATGTTATGCCTAACTAATTAAGCTGGCCCACTTATTGCGGTATCCAGAAATGTAATGTTTAGGGTCAAAATTAAAAATCAAGTACCATGTCCTACCTGGTTACCGACCTGGCCTGAAATGTGTAGTGATCCCAAAGTTGCCCCTAGTAGAAAAGGCCCAATTTGAATTGGGCCTTGGGCTAATTATCAAAATTACTTTAAAAATTAAAATAACAGATTTTAAATTTAAAGTTAAATTTGAATGTAATTTAAGGCACATTTGGAATGAAGAGAGTGATTGATCACTTTTGCTTCATAAAGAAATTCGAAAATGAGAATTATAAAATAATTACAGATATTTAACATTGGAATGAGAAATATTATTTTTATTCCAAAATTATTTTCATATTGAAAATTGTTTCTATGATATTTAATCCTTTGAATTTAGGATACTTGATCTGAAAATTATCGACTATAAACCAATTATAGCAAATGAAATAAATTACATATATTAAGTGGTTGACTGGAGCTTCGTAATTCATACGCTATTACAGTAATGGAAGAATAGTGGGAGCATGCCATATAACACTTATTGATCGTATCAAGTTACGAAAATTATTTTCGTAAAAGCACTAAACATTCTTTATGAAATAATAATTATCTTGCAGTATTGATTGAAAAATATACATAGTTTCATTTCAATATGAATATTATGAATATTCGTTATAAAATAAAACTATAATAGTAGTATTTGTGTCGCATTGGAAAATATAGAAGTATCTAAATTATTTGCAATTGTTTGGGAATTATGGACTAAGCCAAAGTTTGGAGGAATAATTCTTTGATTATTTGATTAAGACTCATATAGTACTAGTACATTATATCTCAAACAATTAAAGGCAATGCATCCATTCGGTGGGAGCGATCGTAAAAGTTGATGAACTCTACGGATTGATACATATAGATGTATGCAATCGAAAGTTTATTAATTCCAAAATGGTTCCACATATTTCATTGTATTAACTAATGAGTTATCATAAACATGAATATGTGTATCTGATACACATCTAGTATATCTATGATTAGCTCATATAACACAAGTTGGAAGTAAATTAAGTAATGTGCAAAAGAAAATAAAATGATTTAATTTGATTGAATAAGTGAGTATATTGGAAGGAGTTTTGAATGTATCTAAAATGAATAAAGATTCAATCTTAAAATTCACTCCTTCCTATAATGCATTATGATGTATCGACATGAACTGATCGAACTTTGTTGAACAAAGTACGATTAATTGTGAGTGAACTTGAGTTAACTTATCACTATAAGGTCATGTACTTAAGAGTAGTACACAAAGTTAAAATTAAATTCATTTAAAGAAAAGTTTACAAAATCATATAAGAAAGCAATTTATAAGAAACTCCAACATATCCTAGGCTAAGGAGTTGGAAAGTTATGTGAGTCAAAAGACTACATAATAACTATATGTGAGGGGTCATGTATGAATCACCCCCAAAAGGAGTTTGGAAACGACTTTCATTGGAAGAAAAATTTATGTTTTGAACGTAAGTATTGGAAACTAAAAACAAAATCAGTTTTTTATATAATTCAATTTATAAAGTGTTTCTGAATACTTATTCTGTTGCACTAAAAAACAATTGTTGTTTCATGAAATACCAACTTTATAGAAAAGGAATTTATTTGAATAATTATTAGTATTAAAATCGATTTAGATACGATCCAAAGATAAAACGGATTACGTAGGAAGAAATAAAATTAACCTAACCTAAATGAACACATCACATTAAAGTGTCTTATAAGTATTCTCACACATTGAACAGAAAATATGAGTTTCTTATTAATGTCAAGAATAGATAATTCTTAGTTTTCAGTTAAGCCATTAAGAGTATTGACTCTATGGTATGGTATGGTACGCAACTTCGAAATAGATTCTAAAGTGCAGTATCAAATTATGATTTTGATAGTATTACCCAAAAATATATGATCCATCAATCACAAATGTGTCCTTAAGAGAGAGACTAATGCAGTTGGAATATATTGAGCCATATTGATAAGAATAACATTATGAATTTCAATTGTTAAAATTAGCGTAACAGATTCGCTATTCGATGTGCTCACGTTTATTCGGATTTACTCCATATTATCGTCTAGTATGACTTTATGTTTTGGTATATATGTATTGAAACAAAAAATTCTAAATAAAGACTTAGACTAGACTGTTTGCATATAACAACCAAAGTGTCTCGAAGTAAGTTTGAGTGATATTGAGTTTTTGGGTTTTGGATATAATCCAAGAGTCAATACAAAAGTATCTTTCGAAAAGCATCAAAATTGAACAGGTATTTCGATAGAAATATCAAGTAGTTTGATTTCAGTCGAAATGCAGAGGAAGCATGTTTCCATAAGAGAGAACACTGAAGGTACAATGATATTTCTAAACATAAGAAAACAACAAGCTACTGACTTTTAATGATGTACTAGTGTTAAGATCAGCTTTTAGTTGCTTTAATACTCAACGTTGGATTTACAAATATTGTCCTTCACAGATAGTATAAAGGACATTGCGAATGTCCCAAACAATATGCAGAAACACCTTATTACAGTGTTTAATATGGAACATGCGAAATGGATTCCCTATGCATTGGCAATAGGAATTATCATACATATTATGTTGTTAACGATATCGTGATTTGGTTGTATTTAATACATAAAACAAATATTAAATCCAAATTGATATCACAAATGATTGTTCAAGGTGTTCTCGTATATTGATGAAACTATAGAATTGTTTACAGAAACAATGAACTCCTTGTGAAGGATTGTTTGTACTTAAATTTCATAAGTGATATTAAGTATAATATGTCAATAACAAATCCAAGTCAAGAAGCTTTAAGTTGGAAATGTTCCAAACAAAACATTGTGGCTAATTCAATGAAAAAGTTATGTACATCTCCTTGAATAGCATCACAATAAAAGCAAAGTGTGTGTGTGTCTGTGTATGCACAGATTTGTAACTAAACTAGGGGTGATTCCAAGTATTAACAATACTAATCATTGTTATACGGTAACAATGTAATAATAAGAGCTCATCAAAAGTCGAGAAACATACCCTGAATAGTTCCACATAATAAAGGTAATTTATCAACATTGGAAAGATTTGATTGACATAGTAAATAATTAAACCAACATAGCAGATCCATTCACAAAGGGTTTAACATTACCGTTCTCATCAAACAGATTGAAGGGATGGGATAGAGATTCCATAATTGACCCCAAGTGCAAGTGGGAGATTGATAAAGTTAGGGATATGTCCTAAAGGCAATTATGTAATTTGTTACAGATATCCAACTCAATAACCAATCTTGTCCAAAATAAAAGGTGTTTTCCTTCTATTATGTACTTGATATAATGAGTTATAATAGTTAATTAATTTAATTATAAGTATATTTAATAGAAAATCCATAAATAGTATGTTTAATAATAATAGTTACAAGGTTTTGTAACCATAAGTAATTTATCACAATGAAATTAAAACATACTATTTTAAATATTCCTAGTCAAGATGTATCGTGATTGGACATCGATACATCCATTGAGACTATAGTATGTAACACTCTCTAAATATTAGGCAGCAAATTACTCATGACTGCTGGGGGGGCACCAAGGGTTTATGTACTGATAGATATTGGGTAACTATGGAATGAATCACTTGATAATTTTTTGTTTTTATGTACTGATAGATATTGGGTAAGTATGGAATGAATCACTTGATAATTTTTTGTGGGTTAATATAACTAAGGTCAAACAGAAAATACCGATGTGATAAAATTACACAGTTCTATTGACTTGAGAATACTGTTGATCTTCAATGTGTAAACTCCACTTTGACTGCAGTTAAATCGTGGCACGGTGTCCATCGAATGACCATAGTTACGTCGAGTGGAAGCAATGGAAGTGAAACACTATTCAAGAGAGGATTTGACACCTTAGTTATATGAGGTTAGTATCACAGTGAACTAATGTCAACTTAAAGTAAAAGTCATTGCCATAGCAATTCGTGATAGAGTTAGGGGTATACTCTAGGGGCAATTATGTAACTTGTTACATATATCTACCTCGATAACCAATATTGTTCGAAATAAAAGGTGTTTTCTTTCTATTATATATTTATATAATATGTTATATTAATTAATTAATTTAATTAAAAGTATATTTAATAGAAAATACATAAATGGTGTGTGTGTGTGATGGAAATTACAAATAGTTGTAATCATGAGTATTCTATCACAATTTATAAAATACATCATTTAAAAAGTTCATAATCAAGATATAACGAGATTGGATATTGGTGTATCCGTTGAGACAAGGGTACTTAATGCACTCCAAATTATGGCACGATGTCAAACAGAAAATATCAATGTGACTAATTTACATAGTTCTCTCGACTTGAAAATACCATCGATCTTCAATATGAAAGCTCTAATTTGATTATAGTCAAATTATGGCACGATGTCCATCGAGAGACTATAGTTGGGTCAAGTGGAAGTATTAGAAGTGAAACACTATTCAAGATAGGATTCATCTCCTTAGTTATATGAGGTTGGTATCATGGTCAGCTCAAGTCAACTCAAAGTCAAAGTCTTTTACCAAAGCATTTCGATTAATAATAATTGTTATTATTGAACGAAGGACTTTGTGTTTGGCTATAGTGTTGAATATGAATGCTATTGGAATTTTGGCCATTACCAAATTCCATAAGTTCAAAGTGATACAACTTTGATGGAGAGAATTGTGTAAAATAAAAGCCACAACCGGGTAATGCTTAATAAAGTAAAATTAGATTTTAACGAAACCAAATAACCAATAAATTTGGATAAAATGTCTTATCACCTGTTAAGTGACGTTCGAACGTTAATATTCGAATATTTCGATATTAATCGCCGACCGAATTTACACCTGACAAGTCAGACAACTGAAATGATGGATTCTCCTTTGACCAACTGATTTAATTAAGTTATAATTGTTTATAAATTAATTAAATTAACATATATTTATGAAATATTAATTCTAAAATTTGGTTATTATTTGATGAGTAAATATTATTAGATATATTTATAATAGTTATAAATATATCAATCATTATACGATATCAATAAGTGATTAAATTGGATTAAATTGTATAATATTTTGTTTGGGCTCAAATCGGTTTAAGGTCCATCATAGTGCTTGATATTTCCGGCAGCAAGAATAGTTATAGGCGGCTCAAATTAGATTAGAAAGGGCTTAATTTTGGATGGCCTGGATTAAAGGAGAGTTAGTATGATATAAGATCCACACTTCTCTCATTTCTATGTACTGTATAAGCAACTCTAACCTAATGAGATTTAGATTTCTATATGCCTCCTCCTCTATACTTGCCGGCCGAAATCCCTTCTGGTTTCTCTCCATCTCATTAAGTTCAAATCAAGTTAATTCAATTGTAACTCAATAGTTGGTGGTCAATGGTTCAAAGACTAGTTACCTATTGAACCAGAAATAGTTTCAATGGGCAGAAATCATCTTTTTAAGGTGCACTTAAAGGTATTGGGAATAAGGTATATTTCTAATCAAAATATAGTTATTAATTCTTAGTTATAATCCTTTATTATATATGTATATATTATATATATTATGAATTTGGTGACAATTCTGATATGCAAGTTATGTTATCACAAAGTTGTTTGGTTGTATGCATGTACATATATTTAAAATAAGAAAACAATACTTTTTTATCAAGTATGCATCAGGTCAGTTCAGCTCTTAATAAAATATTTAATTTTTATATTTTATTAAATTAATATATGTTATTTAATTACATATATATAGTTTATAATGAATTACAACATCAAAATTTAATCAAAAATAGTCATATACAGTTATATGTAAAGAATTAAAGCTATGATAACTTTTGATAGTAGGAAAATATTTTTATTAACACATTTTATTATTATTTAACATTATTTAAACCAATTTATTACATAAATAAATTATATTATTTTAAATATATTATGGAAATTATATTTTATAGAATAATATTAACAGTAAAGAAGCTCTAGGTGAAAAAATTTAAATTAATTATTTAATTTCAATCGAAAAAATGAAAAATCATTTTAAATCGAAAAAATTGTTAAATATTTTTAAAAGAGTACATAATCATTTAGGATTTATATAAAATTTAAAATTTGAAATAAAGTTTAGAAAATAATTTTTAGTTATTGTTTTATCAATTTTCGAATGGATATTAACTCAAATGTATTCCAAAATTAAAAAAAATTATTTTCTAATTAAGCTGTAGTACGCAAGAACTGGACTTTTATATTTAAAAAATTATTTTAAATATTTTATCAATATATATATAATACATATATTTGTGTGTGTGTATTTAAAATAATTTTTTAATATATATATATATATATATACATATGTATTACTCACGGTTTTAAAAAATAACTTTATATTTATAAATAATTTATTTATATTTAATAAATATACTGTACTAATATCTATGTAATATTAATATTTTATTCATATGATTATATCTATAAATATATAAACATATATGTTTATATATAAAAAAATATTTATACACTTATATAACATTATTTAGACAAAACTAAATATATATATATACATACATATATATATATAATACTTATATAAATAATAATATATGTATATATACATATATCTAGACAATATATACTTGCATATTGGATGAGCTAACATGTCGTTGCGATGTAAATCCAAACATCTATACACAAGCATGTTATGCTTTATACGGATTGATATGTTACGCATGCGCGCACACACACACAGATATATATATATATATATGTGTGTGTGTGTGTGTGTGTGTGTATGTGTAATACACGTATGTATGCATGTGTATCATCACATAAATTAATAAAATTGTATCAATTTATGAATTTAAATAAAATAAAAGATTTTATTTAAATAAAATTTATAAATATTCTAAATAAATTAGACTTCATGGGCCCAATAAAGTTCCAATTGGGTAATTTTTTGAAATTCGCCTATTACTTAATTCTGTTATGGGTCAGTCTAGTTTCAACAACGATATCAGAGCCCAATAGCATATGTGATCTAAATTAACCATTTTATGGTTAACTATTAAGCTCATAGCCCAAAAGGTTATCCCTAATAGAAAATACCCAATTTAAATTAGGCTTTTGGCTAGTTTTCAAAATTGTTTGAAAACTAAAATATAGTATTTTAAATTCAAAAGTTAAATTTAAAATAAGCTATACATATATTATAAAGGATATTTCAATATTCTTTTTCGGCTCTCATGTCCGCTTCTACGGATGTCCTTCCCCTCTCCCACTCTTTCTGCTCTTCTGTCCTTCCCACCTTACCTCCCGTCACCTCACTCGTACCGCCATGCTCCTCCACAGTCTTACCTCTCCTCCCAAAATCTGCTCCATCATCCACCTCTCCTAGCCCTCTCTCCTCTCCTCCTCCTCTTGTCCCATCTGATATTCTTACGGCCTCCGTACCTACTTCCTCCTCTGTCCATGCTGCCTCTGTGCCTTTTCTTCCCTCTCATGTCCCTCCTGATACTCTTCCCCCTTCTCTTGCTCCTCCTCTCTCTTCGTCTACTCCATCTCTAGTTGTCCCTCCTCCTCCTGTCCACTGTGAACGGATATGGACTTCTCTCTTCAAGCGTAAACCTAAAAACGCTGGGAAGTACATCCCCGTTCACATGCTTCCTGTGTATGAGAATGAGGTATTAGTGCCTCCTCCAGAAGTGCTAGAAGCAGGTGATGTTTTATGGAGTGACTCGGTAGTTGGTTTCTTTCTCGATAGGCCTTTATCTTACACTGCTGTAATTCAGAGGCTTAAAAATATATGGAGATTAAAAGGCTCTGTTTCAGTAAAATCTGATGGCACCATATTCTTATTCAAATTCTCTTGTGCGGAAGACAGA
Organism: Allium fistulosum; assembly: GCA_030737815.1. Classification (NCBI taxonomy): domain Eukaryota; kingdom Viridiplantae; phylum Streptophyta; class Magnoliopsida; order Asparagales; family Amaryllidaceae; genus Allium; species Allium fistulosum. The sequence goes on along the minus strand of CM060908.1, from coordinate 72,718,101 downwards.
GATAAAATCTTACAGAGCGATCCCATAATCATGAATAACAAACTATTCATCATTAAGCCATATGACGCTGGAGTTAGTAATGTTTCTGGTACAGTAACTGCAGTGCCAGTATGGGTTCACTTGTACAATCTACCTATTTATGCTTGGTCACCGCTAGGGATAAATTGGCTTTGTAGTCACTTGGGTAAAATGCTATGTATGGACGAAATGACTGAACGGCAGGAGAGGTTGAGTTATGCTAAATGCCTGATTGAAATCAGACCAGATAAAGAGTTAGTAGATGATTTTATGGTTAAATTGGTTGAGGGTGGACATCAGAAGATAACAGTTCAATATCTTTGGAGGCCACATGTTTGTGTCGATTGTAAAATCTTTGGACACACAACAGCTGAATGTGATAAGAATGTCTGTGCAAAAAGCAATGAAATGGTTGCTAATGTTCAAGGAGGAGTGGAAAGTGTAGAAGCTAAAGTGATCAAGCAGTTTCGACAAAGGGTGGGACCCCACAGGCAGCAAGTCATTAGAAAGTGGCAACGTGTTAGGGGTAAGGAACATGGTCCAACTTCGAGGAAGGGAAGTTTGGAACAAACAGGTCTTCTGAATACTGTTGAAGTTAACAAAGTGGTTGATGAAAAAAGTGATGAGGGAGGCAATATAGAAGTAGGTGAAACTATTATTCAGGAAAAAGATAATTCATGCATGGCAGTTATGCCACATTTGGTTCTTAAAGAAAGTGAAGTTAAACTGAGTAAAGCTACCAATGTAACTGTGGAAAATAACATAGGAGAAGTGCAAGTATTAACAAATGAAGAAGAATGCAATGAAAATAACCTGTTTGTTTTCAACAAATTTGATATACTACGAAATTTGGATGAGGCAAACTCCTCTCTTGAACAGCAGCAACAGATCCAAAAGGTGGTAGGAGATTGTGAGGCGACGATTTGTCTTGCGGCAAATCAATGTACAAAACAAGTGGTGGTTCATTCTGAACAGTGCCTTTCTCCTCCAATTGATGTCAATGAAGTCGATTCGGGCATCTCTCTAAATATGCAAGGAAAGGAACATGATGCTGTAGCTCATAATGCTAACTACAATCTTCAGGAAGAGAGTAATATCATGGAGAGTAATAAAATTAGTATGCTGCTTAACTCAAGTGGTAAGAGGGGCAAAAAAGGCAAAAAGAAGAAAAACGTTTCCAGAGGTGATGTGAACAAACTGGGTAATCTGATGCCAACAACTGATAGTCTTCTTCACCATGCACAAACATGCACAACTGATACCAACTCAGTTATCTGCGCAAACACAATCCTCTCATCTACAGTCCAATCACTTGAAAATCCTTATTCCAACATCTTACCTCCACTAGCCTACAAATCCCCACCCCCCCACCAGAGCTCTCCTATTTCCACAACTCCTCTTTTTGCAGATCTGTCTAGCGGTATTGCAACTAATGTGAACAGTATTAACAAATCCCAAAATGATAAAACTCCTAGCTACTTGATCTCTTCTCAAGCAGTGACTAGGAGAATGAAGCTTGAAATGCTCAACGGTAAGTCTCTCCAATGATCACGAATATTGGAGCATGGAACATACGTGGAGGTCACCACGTTATCAAACTTGATCAATGTCGTCAACTTATCAGCAAGTTCCAATTATCGATCCTAGCTATTCTTGAAACCAAATTAAATCTCGCTTTGACTATCAAAGCTGCTGATTATGTCAAATCTGACTGGAGCCTCATCCATAATCTCAATGAGGCTCCGTACGGTAGAATTTTGATCTTATTCAATCCCCTTCACATCCAGCTAACATCCATCCACTCTACCCCCCAGCTTATTCACTACCTTGCTCATGTCCCATCTGATAATTCTAACTTCTATATCACCTTTGTATATGCCTTCAACTCTGCTGTTGCTCGTTCTTCTATGCATTCTCTTATTCCTGCTCTGAGACAGTCCTCCCACCCTTGGCTGATCTCAGGTGATTTCAATTGTTGTCTCAACTACTCTGACCGAGTTGGTGGCAACCCCCTCTCTAGTAATGAAATTCAACCTCTTGCTGACACTATTCACCAAGCTGATCTTGTTCCCATTAAAACTGTTGGTATGCCATTCTCATGGAACAATAAAAGGAGACTCGGCAGTAGAACATTCTCTAGAATTGATCACACCTTCTCAAATCAACCTGCTCTTGACAAATGGCCATATCTCTACTCCAATCTTGCTCCTCCTCTCCTATCTGACCATTCTCCTCAAATTTTACATTTGTGTGAAGCTGGCATGAGAGGCAAATCAAATTTTAAATTTTTTAACTCCTGGGTGCTTGAACCTGATTTTAAAACTATTGCTATAGCCTCTTGGAATAAAACTAAGTATGGTAATCATTTATATATTTTGCAGGAGAAAATCAAGGACATGAAAAGGGACTTGAAGGACTGGTCTTTTAATAGATTTGGTAAAGGTGATAAATTAAGCACGACCCTGGAGGCTGAACTTGTCAATGTTCAAACTGCTATGATGCAAAACACTGCTGATGTTGGTCTTGCCACTACTGAGTGTATTCTGTCCCAGAAGTACTACGAAGCTCTGGCAAAGGAGAGTGATATGATTTGCCAAAAATCCAGAATTAAATGGAGAGATGAAGGCGATAGGAACAGTGCTTACTTCCATGCTAGTCTCAGGAATAAGCAGCGACGTGATAACATTGTGACTATCCACGACACTAATGGTGTCCTCAAAACGTCTGATGAGGAGGTGAAAGCTGCCTTTGTTCAGTATCTCTCGTCCCTTTATGGCAATGATGCCAACTTCATCCCCAGTATTGATGATATTCCTCATGATATACTTCCCAAGTTACCTGCTGCTGATCATGAAGCCTTATGCAAAGTTGTAACACAAGTAGAGATTGAAAGAGCAATGTTCTCTCTCAATGTTAACTCGTGTGGTGGTCCAGATGGCCTAAACGCTAAATTCTACACTGTTTGCTGGGAATTTGTCAAAGCTGATGTTTGTAATGCTATCAAACTGTTCTTCAACAAAGCCAAAATATTCAGATCTTATAATTATACTAATATTGCACTGATTCCGAAGATTAACAATGCTCATAACGTTAAAGACTTCCGCCCTATTTCATGTTGCAATACCATATACAAATGCATCTCCAAAATCATTGCAACTAGACTAAGGGATGTGCTTCCTTCCATCATATCCTTTAACCAAGCTGCCTACTTACCGGGTAGAAATATCCTAGACCACATCTTGCTTTCTCACGAACTACTCAAAGGGTACAACAGAAAGCAATCTCCTCCTAAGGCAATGCTGAAACTTGACATAATGAAGGCTTTTGATATGATTCAGTGGGACAGTATCGTCAGAATCATGGGTTACATGAACTTTCCACCGCATTTTATCTCGTGGATCTATGAATGTATCTCTACTACGAGCTATTCTGTCATCGTTAATGGTACTAATACTGGCTTTTTTGGTGGTAAGCAAGGTATACGGCAAGGGGACCCAATCTCTGCTTATATTTTCATTATAGTGATGGAACTTCTAACTGGTATGATAAACAGGCTTATAAGTCAAGGTGGTTTTAAACTTCACCATGCTTGTAAGGATCCCCAAATATCCTCTCTGATGTTCGCTGATGATTTAGTTATATTTTGTTCCCCTGACATTGACACTATAAAGAACTTAATGCATACCCTGGATCAGTTTTATGTCATGACTGGTTTGAAAGTTAACTTTCTGAAATCTGATATTAAAATTGTTGGGGTTAGCATAAATCAGATGGCCGAAATTGCTCTTCTCACTGGCCTCTCCCCTAACAACAACTCTATATCCTACTTAGGGCTACCCCTGGCTTCTTCTAGAATTACTACCATGCAATGCCTTCCTTTGTTTCAGAAAATTACTGCAAGACTGGATTGCTGGACTGCAAGGAAGCTTAGTCAAGCTGGAAGGCTCACTTTAATTAAATCAGTACTCTTTGCAATGCAAGTGTACTGGGCAAGGTCCTATGTTCTTCCTCTTAAACTTGTTAAAATGATTCGTAGTGCTTTTATGAGATTTCTCTGGCTGGGTAAAACCTCAGGTAGATATCTTGCTCCGTTAAATTTCAACAGTGTTGAATGTCCATTGAGCAAAGGTGGGCTTGGATTACTCAACATCGCTCAATGGAATCAAGCTGCTTTCACTAAGCATATTGACACCCTCTTCAACTGCCCTACCAGTCTCTGGGCTTCCTGGTCGCACAGTAATATAATCAAGGGAAGGAGTATTTGGAACATGTCTAAGCCTTCGAATCTCAGCTGGTCCTGGCAGTGTATCTTTAAGCTCAAAGAAAAATTCCTTCCAATCATTAGTATGAACACCAACCCTGAATATAACACTAAATTCTGGGATGACCCGTGGCTTGAGGCAGGCATGATCCTTAGGAGGCAATTAACTCACAGTGAGATGATGCAATCTGGTATTCACCCTTTGGCTCATGTCAAGGATGTTCTTCAAGTTAACTCAAGTTTTAGATTATTCTCCTCGAATACGAGAATTCAAAATATCTGGAACAGGATTAAACATTTTGTTCCTATTATCAGGTCCTCTGATCAACTTGTTTGGGGAAATGATAAAGGTAAATTCACGATTGGGGCTGCTTATGAGTTCCTGATGAAGACTAATATGTATCCTGACTGGAAGTGGTGGAAACGTACTTGGAACAGGGACTGTAGCATGCGTGAGAACTTGTTGCTGTGGAAAGTTCTCCATCGTGCCATCCTAACTAGAGCCAAACTCGTAGCCATGGGTATGAATGTTAGTATCTACTGCACTTTCTGTTCTGTCCACCCTGAAACAGTTGAGCACTTGTTCTTTGACTGCCCGGTTATTAAGGTGATATGGAATGATGTTAAGACAAAGTTAGGTATTGGTAATGCTGCTAATCACAATTTGGATGAATGGAACCATATCTACGCTAGCACGGGGTGTAATCAAGTGATGAAGAAGCTAACTACTACTGTATTAAAGAGTTTTATCATGACAGTCTGGACTGAGCGTAATATCAATGTCTTTGATCCTGTCAACTCGAAGTCAAGTTCTTTTCTAAAGAAATGGATCTTGCATCAAATTAAACGAGACTTGAGTATGCTCCGGTTCTCCTTTGATCCAGGAATTCTTCAGTGTTTCTCTTCCTGAGTCCCCGCTGCGTTGTGTTGTTTTTGTTTTTTATTCCCTGTTTTGGGTTTCTTTTGCTGTGTTTGTCTCTCGCTGTGATTGTGGCACTTTGTTCCCCTCTGTTTTTCTTCCGTGTTTGTAAGTCGCTCTTTGGTGTCGCAATAAAATGGTCGGGGTCCATCTAACCCCGTCGGCCTTGCCAAAAAAAAAAAAGAAATATAAAAGTTATATAATAATAAAAATTATATAATATGGATGTATAAATTAAAGGTGGAACCTTAAGAAACCCTAACTAGACTTAAGGAATATATACATACGTAAATGTACATATATCATGATTTCCAACGTATCCGACACTTGAATCACGAGAATAATAAGAATTATATTATTTCATAAGCTGATATCACTCAATTTAATATTTTGAAGATAATGAATCTTCAATATAATGTTGTTCTCTACTATGTATATATATATATATAAATTACTTGCATACTCCTTAGTTGTTTAGCAAACTCATGCTAGAGATGTTATGTATAGTATTATTAATATATTGAATAGACAAGGTAAGGTAGCTATATTTATTTGTTGAGCAAACTCAAAGTACATATATTATACTTAAGCCATCATGATATGGTAAGTATGACTGAATAATTTCATTTCGATTTGTTGAGAAAACTCAAGGTTGAAGTGAAATTAGGACAAGGTAACAAGGGTTAGGAGTAGTATATGATACAATCGATAAGGAGATCCATCGTTCATGGAGCTATGACTTGTTGAGCAAACTCAAAGTCATAATTCCAAGAAAGACGAGTCCTAACACACACTAGTGAAGTCGAAAGACTTTTATGTTTCAACTTAGGGTTTGGTGAAACTTAAAAGACTAGTGGGACCTTATTAGAAAAATGAAATGATAACATTTAACCTTTCTAATATTGTAAGAACATATGCTATATAATGTTATAATAATCTACATTGATAAATTTATGCATTTAATACGGTTGATAAAAATATTTATCAAATAAGATTTAAAAACAAGCTGAATAGATTGACAAATAGAAATATAATATATACTTACTAATAAATGCTTCTTGTATGTTAATTTTTCAATTCCCATGCAAGCGCCTGATTTATCAGCTACTAAATCAATTCATAATTTGGTCACTTACGCATTTATTTGGTCGAGACCATGTATTGCATTCTGTGAGTTTCGAACTCTAAACGCAATAAAAGATTATGGATATTTGATATACTATTGCATATAAGTATTATATGGGGAATAGTCATAGGTTGTAATGTATGATACTTTGATGAGGTTAGTTCATCCAAAATAAGCTAACAAATAGCACTGTGAGATCGAGTATTCAAATTGATTAATTACAAAAGGATCGTATTATGTTAAATGTAACACAAGACCAAAATTACAAGAAAGATCTAAGAATTAAATCACTGAACTGTCAGTTTGATCATTTTACGTAAAGGGAATATTCGATATCGTAAACGTTAATGATAATCGAATACGCTCTGTAAAGAGTTCGTTATGATATTGTAGTAAGGATTTTCCTTTGAATGATTTAACCATTTAGAAACAAAAATGAATGTACAAGAGTAGATGTGATTTAAGGTACCGTTAGGATGAAGAGAGTAAATAGTCACTTTTGCTTTATAAAGAAATATTGAAACCGGGAATTGTAATAATCATAATTGATATTTAACATTAGAACAAGAAATACAATTTCTATTCCAAAATCTATTTTCATATAAAAAAAATTCTATTACATTTATTTATTTGAGTTTAAGATATTTGATTAAAGAACTCTCAACTATAAACTAGTTGCAGTATATGACATAAATAATCTATATTAAGTGAATCATGGACCTTCGAATTCAGTACTTTATTATTGTAATAACGGAATTAATGAGTGCCATGTAACACTTATTGATTGCATCAAGTTAGAAAAATTGTTTCCATAAAACCCACCGCACATTATTTATGAAATAATGACTATTTTTCGATGTTGACTGAAAAATAGACTTGTTCATATTTCAATATGAATATTATGAATATTCATTAAGAAATAATACTATAATGTGGTATTTGTTTTCATTTTGAAGGTGATGCATCGACAATAAAGAAGTATCTAAAATTATTTACAATTATTTTAAAATTATGGATTAACCCATAGTTTTAATAAATAATTTTTATTATATGATTATGTATTATATGATACTAGTTAACTGTATCACAAAAAATTTAAGGGCAATGCAACCATTAGTGGGAGCATCATAAGAGTTGATTAACTCTTCGGATTGATATATATAAATATATGCAATCGTAAGTTTATTAACACCAAAACGGTTCCACGTACTTTGTCATATTCACCGATGGGTCATCACATGCATTGGATATGTGTATTTGATTCACATGTATAAGTGTATGATAAGCTCAAAGAATATAAAAGCGGAAGTAAATAATATAGCATGCGACAAAAATGATCTGGTTTGAGTAAATGTGTGAGTACATTGCAAAGGGTTTATATGTACTTAGTAGGAATAAAGATTCTATCTCAAAGGTCATTCATTCCAACAATACATAATGATGTAATGATAAGGAGCAATCGAACTTTGTTGAACAAAGCACGATTAATGATGACTGAAGTTGAGTTAAAATTCTTTCTATAAGGTGTGTGTTTAAAAGTAGTACACAAGGCTAAAATTAACATCATCTAAAGAATAGTTTATAAAACCATTTAAGATAAAGGTTTATAAGAAACCCTACATATCCTAGGCTAAGGAAACGGCAGGTTGTGTGAGTCGAAAGACTGCACGTAATAATTGTACATAAGAGATCTTGTATGAATCGTCACAAGAGAATTTTGGAAATGATAGTCATTAGATGACTAATTTATGATGTGAACATAAATATATTGTGAACTAATGCAAAATCAGTTTTATATAAAGCAATTCATAAAATCTTTATGAATGCCTATTCCGATGCACTGAGAAACTACCATTGTTTCAACAAATACCAACTTTGTAGTGAAGGAATTTCTCTAAGAAATTATTGTTATAAAATGGATTGGATATGATACAAGGATAAAACTAACTGCAAGGGATGAAATGAAATTAAATGTGCCTAAATGAACATATATACATTAGAACATCTAATGAATATTCATGTACATTAAAGAGAAACTATGATTTTCTTGTCAATGTCAACAATAAATAATCCTTGGTTATTTAATTAAACCATTAAGTGTATTGACTTTTTGATATGGTACGATACGCTAATTAGAAATAGATTCCAAGTACATTGTCAAAATATGATTTTGATAGTTGTATCTAAAGGGATATAATCCATTGATCGTAAACGTATCTTTATGAGAAAGACAAATGCATTTGAAATATAGCGAGCCATATTGATAAGAATATTACCATGAATTTAAATTGTTGAAACAAACGTAACACATTAACCATTTGATGTGCTTGAGTTGGTTTGATTTTACTCACAAAATTATCACATGGCATGACTTTATATTTTGGTACGTATGTGTTAAAACAGAAAATTCTTAATATTGATTAAGAATAAGTTTACGCATAACAGCCAATGTATCTCGAAGTTAGAGAAAGCGATATTGAGTTTGTGGGTTTTTGGATGTGATCCAAGAAATTATAAAAAATGTCATTTTGAAAGCATCAAAATTTAACAAATCTTTTGATAGAAATATCAAATAGTTTGATTGTGAATCAAAATGAAGAGGAAGCGTGTGCTCATAAGAAAGAAAATTAAAAGGTACATAGATATTTCTAAACCATAAGTAAACAACACAATGCTGATTGGTAACGATGTACTTGTATTAAAATTAGCTTTAGTTGTTTTAATACTCGATGTTGAATTTGTAAATGATATCTATAGTAAGTATAAAAGTTATTGGGAATGTCCCAAAATGATATGCAAGGACACCTTATTAAAATGTTTAATACGGAAGATGTAAGATGGATCCCTTATGCGTTGGCAATATGAATTATCATACATGTTTTGTTGCCTACGATATCGTGATTTTTTTGTGTATTTTATACATGAACAAAATATCAAATCCAAATGGATATCAATAAATGTTAGTTTGGAGTGTTCTCATGTATTTATGAAATACCAAAGAACTGTTTGCATAAACAATAAACTCCTTATGAAGGAGTATTCGAACTCAAACTTTCATAAGTGATATTGAGTATAACATGTCAATAATAAATTCAAGTTAAAAAATCTTTAAGTTGGAAGTGTTCCAAATGAATGATTATGGCTGATTCAATGAAAAAGGCCAAGTACATCGTCCTAAAAAGCAATACAATAAAAAATGTATACAAATATAAAAGCACGAATTTATAACTGAGCCGAGGGTTATTCCAAAGGTTTTTTTGCAAATGCAAGCGAGGTTTTATACTGGTCCCTTACCAGATCTTATTGATAACAAAAATAGGAAAAACAACATAAGAAAACACGAAAAGATAAAGTTGAAAAAAGGAACAAACGAGATAATTAACATAGGATTCAGGCCTAAAAGCCCAAATACCGCATTAATTAAACCTCCAATTGAAACCCGATCCACTAGATCGTAGCCACATCAATCGTCTGTTAACAGCACCCTTTACTTCAGCCATAATTTCTTTCCTATTTCTCAATTTATTTTCAAAAAATTCAAGCATTCCTCTCCCGCCAAATAACAGCGATGAAACATATAAGTACAACAAGCATTCGGTTACCCAATTCATCTCTCCATCTCGATCTCTTGAATATTTCAAACCATTGTATGTTGCGATTTTTATTGCCATAGTATAATCCTACAGATAGAATGACAGACTTCCAAATTTTATAAATAATGGTGCATTGGAATAGAAGGTGGTTTCTACTTTCTGGTTTGTTGTTGCAGAAAACACAGTTGTTATTGATGATGAACCCTCTAGCAGTTAATTTGTCTCGAGTGAGAAGTGAGTTATGTATGGTCCTCCAAAGAAGGAAATTATCCTTCTAAGTTCCCATACGATTCCATATTCTGCGATACCATGGCGAGTTTGGTCTATCACTATCAGGAAGCAGTGCATTATATACAGTGGAGATTGAGTGTGCACAACAATTACTGGCCCACTAAATTTTGTAATGCGTGTTGATGTGTTGTTCTCCCATGATAATCTTCCATAAGTTCCTAACCACCAGTGAACTAGCATTAGGCATAATGACCTTGTCAAGGTGAATGAATTGATGAATAGTAGCATTTTCCAAGATGCCAGTGGAATTCTTATGAGTACCATTTAATATGTCATTTAAGATTAAACCTTTGGAAGCCCAAGGAGAATGCCAGAAGGATGCATGGATATCAGAGAAGATATTATACTTGACAAGAGGAAGAACAATATGTCTCATGTTAAGAATACTCTTCCAAAACCAGCTAGTATTGGCAGTAGTAGTCATGGTCCAGAAGTGTTTTCCATATAAGTAGTTCTTGTTGATCCATTTAACCCAAAGATTTGATTTGTTTCCCAGAATTTCATTGATGTGTTTTGTTGCGACTGCAATTTTCCAACAGTGAAGGTTGATAATCCCAAGGCCTCCCTTCTTTCTATGTTTGCAAATTTTGTTAAATGCTATAGGAATTGGTTTATGAGAATGACAGTCTCCATGCCACAAAAAATGACTCATAGCTGCATTAATCATTTATAGTAATTTCTTCGGTAGGATAAAAATACGAGACCAGTATGAAGTCATGCCAAATATAATGGATTTCACCATTGTGATCCTCCCTGCCTGAGACAAAAGATGAGTAGGCCATGTCATAAGTTTTGATATAATTTTTTCATACATCGGCATGCATTGTGTAGTCTTAATTCTAGATGTGGTAATAGGGATTCCCAAGTAAGTAGAGTGCGCTGGCATAGCATGCAGCCCAAATAGAGTAGTAATGGCATCTTTAGCAGTGGTGGTGAGATCAGCAATGATAATGTTTGACTTGCTCTTGTTTATCTGTAATCCAGTTATCTTATGAAAGAAGATGAGTGCAGAGTTGATAGAGGATATAGTAGTAGTATCTGGTTTAGCAAATATGACAATATCATCGGCAAACATCAGGGATGTGATAAGAGGCAGCTTGCATTTAGGTTGTGTCTTCAGTTTTCGGTCAATATCAATGGATTTCAGGATGGAGTTCAATAATTCCATAATGATAATAAATAAATATGGGGAGATCGGATCACCTTGCCTAATTCCCCTCGATGATTTGAAATAACCAGCGGAGTGTCCATTCACTTTAACAGTGTATGTTGCAATGGATATACAAGTGAATATCCATGAAATATATGTTTTCGAAAAACCCATCCTAGTCATGATGGAAACAATAGCTATCCATTTAATCGAATCAAATGCCTTATGTATATCTAATTTCATCTTGCATCTTGGAGAAATATTTTTCTGGTTGTAGCCCCGCAGCAGCTCATGTGTTAGAAGGATATTGTCAGTAATATTCCTATTCATTAAAAAGGCTGTTTGATTCGGTGATATAATATTACTCAAAATAGGCTTGATTCTCTTGGCTAGGATTTTGGTGATGCATCTATATATGACATTGCAGCACGATATAGGGCGGAAGTGTGTTACTAAAGTAGGATTATCAATCTTTGGTATCAAGGCAATATTCGTAGCATTGATGCCACCGAGAATGGTATTCGTATGGAAGAAATATTGGATAGCTTTAACAAAGATAGTGTCAATGATAGGCCAAGTTGTTTTGAAAAAATGAGTATTAAAACCATCGGGTCCACCCACACTATTAGGATTCATCGTAAAGAGAGCCTCCTTGATCTCAGCATATGTGACCATACTGATAAGGCTCATGGCTTCAATATCAGAGATTTTGGATAATGAGATATGTAAAAGATCAGTGGTGTTAGGTTCATGGTTGTTATTGGAGAAACAAGAATAGAAATAATCAACAAAAGCCTCGTCAATATGTTGCTCATTAGTTTGTATGGTGGCATTTTGATCTTCAATAGCCATAATACTGCCTTTGAATCTCTTGATTTTAAGAGCATTGTGGAAAAAGGAGGAGTTCCTATCACCATTGAAGAAATATTCTTTGCCAAATTTCTGTTTGGTCATTTCAAGTTCATGTTGAAGAGTGTCCTGAAGTTGTTTATTTAGCAGATGCTCCACCTTCGATAAAGTTTCATTTTCTGGATCAGCAAGCATATCGTCAGACTAAGCCTTGCATAGTTTATCACGAATTTTTTTAGATTAAGATGCACCATTCCCAAAAGTCGATTTGGACCATACGTTCAAGCAATGTTTGACGTTCTTCAGCTTCTTCTGTAAAATATACATAGGATCGCCGAAGGTGGAAATGTTCCATCCCTGTAAGAAAATAGGTAGAAAATTTATGTGGTTAGTCCAAAAATTGAAAATTTTAAATGGGGCTTGATACTTAAATGATTTCACACTCCAGGAGAGGATTAAGGGACTATGGTTAGATATGCTAGGATGAAGGACAGTAGATGTGAGGTTAGGCCAAGCAGTAAGGGCATGGTAGTTGTAAAGCGAGTGATCAAAGGTACATAAGGTACGTCTGCCTTTTCGACGGTTATTCCATGTGTATTGGAGTCCAATTGAGGGAATTTTATGAATGGTTGCAATTTGGATAGATTGGAAGAGGGGTTTAATATAAATATAGGTAAGGGGGTACCACCATCTTTTTGAGTAGAGGAAAACATGCAGTTGAAATCACCAATGAGTAACCATGGAACATTGATATTATTTTGCTATTGTATAAATGAATGTAGCATGCTTCTGGTATCTTTGTTGCCGGAAGCATAAATGAAAGCGATGTTGAAGCTAGTGGAGGTAGATATATGTGTAACATGTTGGTTGATGTATTGATCAGATGAAGAAATGGTGCTGGTTTTGAATGTCATGGGATTCCACATCACAATTATTCTACCATATATTGCATGTATCAAGTTGTGTTCATATTCCCAGAGGGGATTAATGTAAGAACAGAATTTTTTGGTTCTGAGTTCATCCAGTTTGGTCTCAAGAATACCTATCATGTGTAAATTGTTTTGCTTTATAAGTGTTTTTACTTCCTGTTGCTTTAAGGGGAGGTGAGCACCCCTTAAATTCCATGCTCCAATGTTGTCAAGCATGAGAACTAATGTGCTTCTTATTTCTACCTAATTTCCTCAGACCAGAGGAGCTAGCCTGCAGTGCCTTTCCTTCTTCATCATCAGTATTTGAATTATGCAGCTGTATCTCCGTCATAGAGTAGTCATGTCCATTACCATTGTCTTCATGCTTCTTTCCTTTTCTGTTCTTTGTATTCTTTTTTTCCTATGTTGAGGTTTAGGAGGTGAGAGTCTAGTTGGGGATGGTAGGGGGTGGTAGGATGGTCAGAGTGGTCATCATTAGATAGGTTATGTGTAGGAGAAGATTGTTGAAAAAGTAGTTGTAATCCAGTGTTAAGGTCGGCAAATGTGTCATTTTGGATGATGTTTTGTTCTATGAGCTTGTTGGTGATGATAGATGGAAGATGAATATGAGAGTATGGAAGAGTAAGTGTGGCAGTGGAGTGTGCATCAGTAGGAGGTGGTGCAGCATTAGATATGGTTGGTGGATCAGAAGCAGAAAAAGGCAGTGTAGAGGGGTTTGGTGTGTCAAGAGGTATGGTATCAGCAGTGCAAGTTGAGGAGGAATGGTTGGCCAGAATATCAAAACTATTTGATAATGGTATAACGGTGGTGGGTGGTGAAGGGGAAGCTGAATGGTTAAGTGTGAGATCATGCAAGGTTGCAGGGTCTGTATGGTCGGTGGTAGCCAAATAGAAGTAAGTGGTGAAGATGAATAAGGAGCTGAATTATTGAGATGATTCTTGTGCATGTATCTTTTCACGCACATGCACAGTGGTCGGCAATTTATTGGCTACAGGTAAGAGCTGCATTTGAGATTGTTGTGCTTCATTGTGCTTCTAATCCAATGTTTGTGCACTTTTGTTTTCCACACTCCTGTTTGATAAGTTAACTTTGCATTTCCAATTTTGTTTTCCTTTTCTAATTCTACTACAACTTGTGTTGGTGGGGATATAACAGTATCAAGCATTACTTGCATGTTGCAGCCAGTATCAATGTGCATGCTTTGCATTCTATCAACACATGATGTAATGTCATGACCAAAACATCTACAGTAGCTACAAATTTGTGGTCGCCAATCGTAATATACTTCGACAAAAACAACATCATCTCCTTCGCCACATTTAATAAGGTCAAGTAATTCCTTATCCGGAGTAATTTCTATGAGACATTTTGCGTACTCAAATCTCTGCAATTTTTTCCGTAGCTTCGTTGTAACAAACAAGTTCACCCAGATGACATGCCAACCAGTTAATGCCTAATAAAGTCCAAGAAATAATTGGTATTTTGAGAAAATGCACCCATATAGGAATAATTTGTGATTGGGAACTTTTGAAAGTTGGCTTCCATGTAGTGATAATAAACATTTTCCCTCTAATAAAAATTGGATCACTCTCTAAAAATTTTTGTCTATCTTCCTCATCAGTAAATTCAAAGTAGAAGTTTGAGTTATCCGATTTCATCTTATATTTACCTTTAAGCCGCCATATCCTTTGCATGTGGAATATCACAATATTAAAAGGCGGATTATCATTCAAGAAAAACCCCACTAAATGTTGTTTCCAGTAGTTAACCCCTTCTTTATGAACATCAGTTGGCATGGTTAGAGCAACTCCTTCATAAGAAAGATTGAAAGATCGAGGAGTGTATCTGCCCGCATTCCTAGGCTTGGATTTAAACAGAGAGGTCCATGGTGCAGAAGCCGAAGCAGCCAAACCAGAGCAGGGAATGGAGGCCGAGGGTGGAAGGGTAACATGGTTCAGCAAAATAGGGACATGGTCAGATGGTAAAGGGTTTGGAAGTATATCGGGTGGAACCGGTATCGGTGGAGCAGGTGGAAGTGACAGAGGTGGTGGAATAGGTGTGGTAGCGGTACGGCCAGTAGGGATATTGGTGGATGATACGTGGACAGTAGCAGGAGATGGTGGATGTAGAGGAGTGGTGCGGCAGCCTAAAAGCGGGGGATTGGAAAGGGTAAGGCCAGTACGGGATGGTGAAGTGATGGGAGAGAGGCAGAGAGGATGTGGAGTGGAAACCATGAAAGTAACGTGTGATAATAGTTCAAAAAATACTGGTTATTCCAAATGTTGAGAATCTCATAACAATGTTATATGATAACAATATCACGATGTGGTTCGTAACAGAACTTAGAGCTCACTGGCAATCGACAGACATACTTCGAATTGTTCCACACGATAAAATAGTTTATCAACATCAAAGAGAGTTGATTGACAGAGTAGATAATTAAAACATTATAGCATACATGTTCACTGAGGGAATGAACCAATTGGTTTTGAGGAAACTACTGGTGAAATTAGAATAAGATTCTATGTTTGACCTTGAGGGCAAGTGGGAGATTGATAGAGTAAGGGGTATGCCCTATGGGGAATTATGTAATTTATTACATATATCCAATAAGATAACCATTTTTGTTCAAAATAAAAGGTGTTTTATTTCTATTATATACATGATATAATGTTTCATATTAATTAATTAATTTAATTAAAAGTATATTTAATAGAAAATCCATAAATGGTATGTTTTGTGATAATAGTTACAAGGTTTTGTAACCATGAGTAATTTATCACAATCAAATTTTTGAGAGAAATGTGTGATCCTCAAAAGCAGAGGAGAGCGCGCACACACACACTCACACATATATATATATATATATCACCGATAATAAAGGAGCTGCTAACATGCTTGGCAGGTGACAAATCATAATACAGAAAAATCAAAGAAAACAAACTCTGGTAACTTCTTGAATGAGCTTCGATAAGGCCATCGCCTATTACACCTCAATATCGAGCTCCGACAAGGCCACCACCGGATAATGAAGTGTTAGAAGTACCCAAAAAAATCAATGGTGCAACCAAGTGCACAAATGAGATCGACAAGCAGCTCCACCAGAGAAAGAACGCCTCACTGCAAACGCGGATGAATCAGAATGAAGGCCTCACTACAAATGTGGATGATCCAGAATGAAGGTCTCACTACAAATGCAGATGATCCATGATGCGACCAAGTGCACAAATGAAATCGACAAGCAGCTCCACCAGAAAAAGAACGCCTCACTACTAACGCGGATGATCCAGAAAGAACGCCTCACTGCCAACGCGGAAGATCTAGAATGAATGCCTCACTGCAATCCTGGCGACAACACACCTGAAAACCCGCAAATAATAATCTAGCATCTTTTTGGCCTAAATCTGTATCTGTAGATGGAACTAAGCAAAAATACAAGAATAATATATATATGTATGTATATAAATGAAATATATATATATGTATGTATGTATGTATGTATGTATGTATGTATGTATGTATGTATGTATTAAGAGATAGACTAATAAAAGGATCAAAACTCATTATGCAACATCTTAACTAACTCTAAAGTTATGAAATAGTGATTTCGAAATATAAAAGGCATAAAAAGTAACAAAATATGAAGTTAAAAACCTATAAACTATAAAATCTAAAAAATTAACATTATGCTCCTTTGATCAAAAGAACGTTATGATAATCAGTAATATCATCATTCGAATTCAAGAAAATGTTAATGCTATAATTATTAGTGTTAAAAATATTGTTTTTTTTGTTTAAATAACTTAACGCTATTTATAACCTTATTAAGATATTCTTTAAAATGGTTATTTTTAGCTATTAGTATGACTATTTTAAATATCAATCTATTAGTATGACTATTATTATTATTATTAAAAAGTTTTTGGTTTCTCTCAAACCAAATATACCAACATATTATAATGAATAAAGTATCTAGTAAAAATCTATATTCCTTTTTAAACTTAAATCTTAAATTATTCCAGTAAAACTTTAGTTGTAAGAATAAAGTTAGAGATTTTAAGAGTATTATTAAGAATATAGCGGGTATCCATACAATCACAATATATATGATTAATATCTTCAAAATACAATTTACAAAAAGTACATTTATTATCAATTTGCATATTCTTTCTTTTTAAAAATTAAATACTATTTAGTTTCCCATGCATGATTAACCACATATGAATCTTAGCTTTTGGCGGAGCGTTAGCTTTCCAAATAAGATTAAAAGAGTTATTAGTAACGCCCGAGAAATTAAGAAATTTATATAAAGAATTAGAAGTGAATTTCTTACTTTTGTCCTATTCCCAGTTAATAATATCATTTTCGTTATCAATATTATATAAATTCAATCTTGCAGATAATAAAGAAAATTGTCTAAGAGTTGTACCTTCTAAGATTCTATTAAAACTAAAGTTCCAAGGGGGTTCATTATCCGGAGAAAAAACATCTATAGTTAAAGCATTTTTAAAGTTACAAATATCAAAAAGCTCTTTAAATTCTACCCTAAGAGGAATGACAGATATCTAATGATCATGCCAAAAAGAAGTATTATTTCCTGAATGAACAATCTTATTAGAACCGAGGTTAAAAATCTCATGACATTTTAAAATTGATTTCCAAAAATTAGACAATTTATTAATAACTGAAGGTGTAATTTAGTATAAATTATTGCTACCATTATAATAATGTTTAGAAATAATTTTTTTCCAAATAGAATTATAATTAATATCCTTAAATTTCCATAAGCACTTCCCTAATAAAGACAAATTTATGTTACGTAAATTAATAACTCCTAAACCACCTTCCTTTTTCAATTTACAAACTGTTTCCAATTGACTAAACATTTAAGACTATTGTTAGGATTATCGCAACTCCATAAGAAATCCCTTTTTATTTTATCAATTTTATTAATCACCCAATCTGGGAAAAGATGCATAGACATCCAATAGATCGGAAGAGCAGATAAAACAGAGTTGATGAGAACTAATCTACCCGCTCTCGATAAAAACCTCCCATTCCAATTAGAATTCTATTTTTTATTTTATCTATTATAATTAACCAGTCATCATGCTTAAGTAGTTGGTCTAATCAAAAATCCAAGATAATCAAAAGGGAAATTCATAGTTTTACAATTAAGCGTATTAGCAACTAAACCTTCAACCTTATCAACGTCATTTAATACTAAAACCGAACTTTTATCGAAATTAATTTTTAGCCCTAAAAGAAGTTCAAAGCTGTATAAAATAAATTTAAGGGTAATGACGTGATTAGGCAAATGAGAAGTAAATAATAAGGTATCATCCGCAAATTGAAGAACAGAGAGACCATTGCGCGAGATTTCACTACCAACGCACCCTAAAGAACCATTTCCAACCGCCTTTTTAATAATCATAGCGAAAACATTTGCAGCTAAGTTAAACAAAAGAGACGATAAAGGATTACCCTACCTTAAGCCATGTTTAGATTGAATTTTATTTCCTAAAATACTGTTAACCATTATACTTGAATTACCAATTTTAGGCAAAGTCATAATCCATCCAATCCATTTGCGACTAAAACCTCTATCCAGTAACATATCAATTAAAAGATCTCAATCTACCAAGTCGAAAGCTTTAGCAAAGTCCAGTTTTAGAAGTGCACATGTAATGTTATTTTTACAACAGTGATTAATGTATTCTTGAACATCAGCCACTCCATCTGTGATATTTCTACCTTTAATGAAAGCGGTTTGTGAATAATCAATTAGATTATTCATTCTTGTGCTAAGTCTATAAGCTAAGACTTTTGAGATAATTTTAACAGAACAATTAATTAAATAAATTTGTCTAAAATCTTTTAAATTATTAGCACCGATTTTTCTATGTAATAGAATGACGTTCGCAAAATTAAATCTTCCTAATTGCAGTTTCCCATTATAAAATTCATTAAACATGCTAATTAAATCAAACTTTAAAACATCCCAAAATAATTTGTAAAATAAAATAGGAAACCCATCAGGACCCGGGGCTTTATCACTAGGCATGTCGTTAATAGCCTTCAAAATCTCCTCTTCATAAAAATGATTATCAAAGTCAGTAAGGTTAAATCTAGATTCAATAGGATAAAGTTCATCCCATCTAACCTTTATTCTATGCTTATTCTTATTGCCAAAAATATCCCTATAATAATCAATAAATGCCTTATTTAGATACCTTTAATCAACCAATTCAACATTATTAACAAAAATAGAATTTATTGTGTTGCTATGTTTTCTACCATTCGCCATATTATGAATTTTTTTATATTATTATCACCTTCATTAATCCATATTGTTTTAAATATTCCCAGTCAAGATGTATCGAGATTAGATATTGATACAACCACTGAGACTATAGTACGTAACGCTCTCCAAACGTTGAGAAGTGAATTACTCGTGACCGTTGGGGCACCAAGGGGTTACACACTGATAATTATTAGATGACTATGGAATGAACCACTCGATGGTTTTCTGTTGGATAATATAACTAAGGTCAAACATAAATACCGATGAGATAAAATTACGAAGTTATCTTGGCTTGAGAATACCGTTGATCTTCAATGTGATAAAATCACAACTAGTTAACGCTTAATAAAGTAACATTGTAT
Organism: Allium fistulosum; assembly: GCA_030737815.1. NCBI lineage: Eukaryota > Viridiplantae > Streptophyta > Magnoliopsida > Asparagales > Amaryllidaceae > Allium > Allium fistulosum. The sequence continues at coordinate 72,698,299 of CM060908.1, read as the reverse complement.
TTTACCGAAACCAAGTAAGCGATAAATTTGGCTAAAATATCACACCAGCTGCTAAGTGACATGTGAATGTTAATATTTAAATAGTTCGGTATTAATCGCTGACATAATTTACACCTAATGAGTCATACAACTGAAACAAAGAAATATCCTTTGACCAAACGATTTAATTAATTTATAATTGATATAAATTAATTAATATTTATGAAATATTAATTATAAAATTTGATTATGGTTTGATGAGTAAATATTATTAGATATATTTATAATAGTTATAAATATATCAATCGATATACGATATTGATAAGTAATTAAATTGGATTTAATTGCATAATATTTTATTTGGGTTTAAGGCCCATCAGGGGCTTGATATTTTCAGCAGCAAACATAGGTATAGGCGGCTCAAATGAGTTAGAAAGGGCTTGATTTTGGATGACTCGGAATAAGGGAGAATTAGTATGATATGAGATCCACACTTTACTCTTTTTTATCCACTATATAAGCAACTCTAACCTAATTAGATTTAGATATTTGTATGCCTCCTCCTCTATACTTGATGGCTGAATTCTGTCTCTATCTCATCAAGTTCAAATCAAGTTAATTCAGTCGCTATCCGATAGCTGGTGGTCAATGGTTCAAAGACTAATTATCCGTTGAATCGAAAATAGTTTCAAGGGGTAGAATTCATTTTTTCAGGGTGTACTTCAAGGCATTGGCATTAAGGTATGTTTCTAATCATATATAATTATTAATTCTTAATTATAATGGTTTATATATATGTATTGTTGGTTAGGTGACGATTGTGATATGCAAGTAATGTTGTCACAAAGTTGTTTGGTTGCATGCATGCATATGTACATACATACATACATACACACACACACACATATATATATATATTTAAAATAAGAAAAAATATTTTTTATAAAATATACATCAGGTAAGTACAGCTCTGAATAACAAATATAATTTTTTTTATTAAATTAATATATATTATTTAATTACATATATATAGTTTATAATTAATTACAACATTATCCTTTAAAAAAATAGTTATATAATTCTATATGTAAAGAATTAAAGCTATGATAATTTTCGACAGTGGGAAAATATTTTTAATAATATATTATTATTATTTAATATATTATTTAAATCAATTTACTACATAAATAAATTATATTAATACAAATATATTATGAAAATTATATTTTATATTTTATAAAATATTACAAAAAGTAAAGAAGCTCTCAGGAAAAAAGATTTTCTATTTTTAAATTAATTATTTAATTACGGCTAAAAAACGAAAAATCATTTTATAATTATTTTAAATCGAAAAAATTATGGAAAAAAATTTCAAGGCATAAAATATCATTTAGGATTTTTTGGAAATTTAAATTTGAAGTAATGTTTCTAAAGTAATTTTTAATTAGTATTTTATTAATTTTCGAATGAATATTTAATTAAATGTATTTTAAAATTAAAAAACATTAAATTATTTTCTAAGCTGTAGTGCGTAAGACCTGGACTTTTATATTTAAAAAATAAATTATTTTAAGTATTTTATTAATTTATATATGTATGTATGTATTATATATATATATATATATATATGTGTGTGTATATGTTTAAAATAATTTTTTTAATATATTTGTGCATATGTATTACTCATGGTTAAAAAAATTAATTTAACATTTACAAATAATTTATTTATATTTAAATAAATCTATTATAATAATAACTATGTAATATTAATATTTTGTCCATACGATTATATATATAATATATAAACATATATATATATATTATATTCTTATATAAAATTATTTAAACAAACTTAATATATATATATATCTGTGTATGTGTGGTTATTTATAATACTTATATAAATAATAGTATACATGTACGTATATATATTTGGACAATATGGATTTGCATACTGGATGAACAAACGTGTCTGTTGCGATGTAAATCCCAGCATCTATACACGGGCATGTTATAGTTTACACCGATTGATATATTACACATGCACAAATACATATATGTGTATATGATACGCGCGCGCGCACACACACACAATATACACACACACACACACACACACACATACATACATACATATTTAAGTATGTATGTATGTATATATCATAACATAAATTAAATAAAATCATATCAATTTATTAATTTAAATATAATAAAATATTTTATTTTACTAAAATTTAGAAATGTTCTAAATTAGATTTCATAGGCCCAGTAAAGATTCAATAAGGTAATTTTTTTTGAAATTCACCCATTACTTCCGCTACAGGCTAGCCCAGTCCTAACAATTCCGTTAATAATAATTGTTATTGTTGAACTAAGAACTTTGTGTTTGAACTATTGAGTTGAATATGGATGATATTGGAATTTTGACCATTACCAAATTCCATAAGTCCAAAGTGATATAGTTCTGATGAAAAGAATTGGTGTAAATGATTTATTTTCAACAAGATTGATTATCGAGTCAGATATATGTAACAAATTATATAATTACCCCTAGAGCAAACTCCTGAATCTACCGAAATAACCAATATCTTTTGTAGATATTCAAATATTTTAATACGGTTAACTTTTAACATTTAGCTTTTACAACAAGATTATCAACAATTTTTAAGATATAAAAATCCGTTAAATTCAACTATTCAACATTGTTCCATTAAGCAACAAAATTACAGAATAAAAAAGCTTAGTCTACAAAAATCAAGTTATAAACCAGTTGTAAATATTCAATTGAAGTTCAAAATGAACAAAATATAGCAAATCATTAAATGAAAGTCTGAACTGAGGCATGAACTGAAGCATGAAATCAAAAATAAGAAGCATAAAATTTATATCTTATACTCTTTTTACCTTTTTCCCACATTTTCCTCTATTTCATTTCTTTTTGCTCGAGATCATCTCGAAGCATAATAAAGCTAAGATACTTAAATTCACTCTGACTATTAGTTGTTACTACTAAATAGCTTATATGATATTTTAGTTCTTATTTCTTGGATTTGTTTCTTTGAAGAGGAGTTAGGTAACAAATAGCAAACTGCTCACCTAATGTTACTCATGTATTCTATATAAACCGGTGTGAACTCGTGATTTGCATACGGGCTTTTTGTACCAACGTATAGAATTTTAATTTATATAGATTGAGAAAACAAACATAAAAAATGGAAGGACAGAATGTTATATTTTGTGACACTATATGAAGGTGAATTGAAGGGGATGAATGTAGCTTGGTGTCGGAGAAGACGGTTCGCAAATCGGAGTCCGGAGGAAGAAGATAGGAGAGAAGGTGCTGGTGTTGCTGTTGTTGGTCAGATGTCTGGCTAAGAGGGCCAGACGTCTGACGAGGTTCATGCTGCGTCCTGAAAAGTCTTGCAGACGTCTGGTCCCTCTGGCCAGACGTCTGGTCCTGCCCGTTTCTGTCATCCTGAACCTGGCCTCAGACGTTTGAGGTCAGAGGCCAAACGTTTGAGGCAGCGTTTTTCCTGTTTTTCTGGGCCGAATTTCTGAGCTGTTTTGTGAGTTTTTGAAGGGCAAAGTGGTCTTTCTCCAGGGTTTTCTCTATTAGTATATATACTCTCTTCAGGTTTGAAAGGAGGGTTAATTCATCATCTCTAATCAAGGGTTTAGTCCTCCATTAATTAGGGTTTAGGCAAAACTCTATTTCTTCAATTCTAATCTCCTCAAACATATATTCTTATTGAATAGATCATTGTAATCAATCTTTTGTACTCTTCTCATTTGGTGATAATAAAAATCTCTCTCAAAGTGGATGTACACTAACGCGACGTTAGTGGAACCACTATAAATCGGTGTGTGATTTATTGTTTCGTTATTGCTTATTATTCTCTATTGCTTGTGGTGTTATTGTGATCGTGTTTGGATCTGGTTTTATTGAATTCTTCGAGTGATTGGTTGTTTTGCACTATCTATCACGATCTAGCTTTTCCGCGTGCGTTTGGGGATTTTAGTTTGAGCGGTCTCGATTGAAATCCACCATAACATTTGGTATCAGAGCTTTGGAGTTGGTAGGTGGTTGTTGAAATGCCGGAAACGGAAAACTCTGAAAATTCAATGGTTAGTCCAAGTAGTATAGCGCCGTATGTACGTGGGTCGTATGTGGCGTCGGGATCGCAATTGGTTATCGACAAGTGGAACGGCGATAATGATTTTGAAAAATGGCAATGGAAGATGAAAGCGGTTCTAAGGAGGAATCGGGTACATCGAGTGGTGTTTGATACTCATTTGTTGCCGGCGGACATCTCGGATGTTGAGAGAGAGGAAATGGAAGAGTGAGCATTTACTACACTTCAACTTGCTATGGGAGAGAATGTGATTTCTGAAATTAGTGGTGAGACCACCGCTAAGGGAATTTGGGACTAGTTGGAAGAATTGTATATGAAGAAGTCTCTAACTCATCGTTTGATCTTGTTGCGAACGTTTTTCACCTATAAGATGAAAGAAGGAACTTCGCTAAAGGCACATTTGAATGTGTTTGATGATTTGCTAATGAAGATGAAGGCAGTAGATTTGAAGATTGAGGAAGAGCAAAAGGCGATGATATTGTTATGTTCGTTGCCGGACCGTTATACGGGTTTCTCAAATAGTTTGATCTATAGCCGGGATAAATTGACGTTAGATGATGTCAAGACGGGTCTTCTTAGTGAGGAATTGAGAGATCAAATGAAGGAGTTGAGTGTTGGTGGTAGTAGTGCCGGAAATGGTCAAGGTTTGTTTGTGGAGAAGGAAAGATATGTGAAGAAGGACAACCGGGGGCGTTCTAAATCAAGGAATCCCGGTTGGAGAGGAAAATCAAAGGAAAGGCAAGTGCTATATTTGTAAGAAACACGGTCATTGGAGAAATGAATGTCCGGACAAGGAGAAGGGTAAAAGGGAAGTAGCATTTTCATCTGTAGCGGTGGAGAGAAGTGTTGGTGAGGAAGACGTAGATGTGTTGACGGTGGTAGCATCGGATGTTTCCGGTAGTGAGTGGGTGCTCGACTCGGGGGCGTCGTATCATATGACGCCTAATAGGAATTGTTTTTCTTCTCTTGTTGCTAAAGAGGGAAATTCAATTATTATGGGAAATGGTGCTATGTGTAGGTCTCAAGGCATTGGTTCCGTGCAAATTCGAATGTTTGACGGAGTGGTTCGTACTCTCACTAATGTACTCTATGTTCCGGGACTTCGTAAGTCTCTTATCTCTTTGGGGCAATTGGATTCTCTTGGATGTAAGATCACTATTAAGGGTGATAGTTTACGGGTTTCGAAAAGGGCGCTTGTGGTCATGAAAGGTGCTAGGGCTCATGGTGTTTATTTGCTTCATGGAGAGACCGTAGAAGGTGAAACTTGTGTAGGTGTTGATAGTTCTCGTGGCTTGGATGCGACAAGGTTGTGGCATTTGAGGTTGGGTCATAGCTCGGAGAAGAGTTTGGAGATTCTTCGAAAGAGGGAGATGATCAATGGTGAGAGTTTCAACAAATTGGAGTTTTGCGAAGAGTGTATCTTGGGAAAGCAAACAAAAGTATCATTCGGTGAAGGAAAACATGATTCGAGAAATGTTCTTGAGTATGTGCACACGGATGTATGGGGACCGGCACCGGTAGCTTCTTCGGGAGGAGCAAAGTATTATATTTCCTTTATAGATGATTTTTCTCGTAAAGTTTGGGTGTATGTAATGAAGGCTAAGTCGGAGGCATTTGCAAAGTTCAAAGCATGGAAGGCTCTTGTTGAGAATGAGAGTGGTAAGTCTTTGAAGGTTCTTAGGTCCGACAATGGCGGGGAGTATGTTTCCGGAGAATTCTTAGAGTTTTGCAAGCATCATGGGATTCAGAGACATTTTACTACACCGGGAGATCCGCAATCAAATGGAGTTGCGGAGAGGATGAATCGTACTCTACTAGAGAAAGCTCGATGCTTGAGATTGACATCGGGTTTGTCTAAGGGATTTTGGCAGCTTTGTCAACCGCGGTGCATATCATTAATCGAATTCCGTGCTCGGCTATTGATAACAAAATTCTGGAGGAAGTGTGGAAGGAAAAGAGTATTGACTTGAGCTATCTTCGTGTCTTTGGAAGTCCGGTTTATGTGCATGATCCGGGTAATGATAAGCTTGAACCAAGAGCTTTCAAAGGGGTTTTGCTTGGCTATACGGATGGAGTGAAAGGCTATCAGATTTGGAATCCGGAAATGAAGAAGGTGACAAACTCTCGTCATGTTACTTTTGATGAGTCGGCTTTGTTCAAGGAGAATGAGAGCTCATCGGATATTCCGGTCTTGGTTCGTGATGAATCGAAGGAGAAGGAAATTATTCCACCATTTCGTCCCAGTGGTAGAGGAGGTAGAGTAGTTGAAGGTGCTTGTGAAGAAAATGCGGTTGATGTTATATCACAAAGTCAACGTGGTGACTCTAGTAGTGTTGGTGATGTACACGAGCCTGGAGAAGTTTCAGTTCAAGGTGGAGCCGAAAGGAGTTTGGGTGAAAATATTGCTACTCGGGTTGGTCGTCGTCCCATAAGACCACCCGAAAAATATGGTGATTGGAACTATCTTAGTTTTTGTGATAAGTTGGACTATGCGCTTCATGTAGTCCAAGATGAGCCAATGGACCTTGATGACGTCATGAATTCGAGTGATAGCTCGAAGTGGATTTGTGCCATGGAGGAAGAGATGCAATCATTGATGAAGAATCGAACTTGGAATATGGTTCCGCTTCCTAAAGGAAACCGTGCTATAGGGTGCAAATGGATATACAAGGTGAAGGACGATGGAAGATACAAAGCTAGGCTAGTGGCTAAGGGGTTTGCACAAAGGAAGGGAGTGGAGTATGATGAGATATTCACACCGGTTGTGCGTCATACTTCTATCCGGATATTACTTGCTATAGTTGCTGTTCATGACTTGGAGTTGGAGCAACTTGATGTGAAGACCGCCTTCTTGCATGGTGACTTGGATGAAGACATCTACATGGAGCAACCGGAAGGTTTTGTTGTGGATGGTAAGTCAAATTTGGTTTGCAAGCTGAAGAAATCACTATATGGGTTGAAGCAATCACCTAGACAATGGTACAAGAGATTTGATCATTTTATGCTTGAAAACGGTTTCAATAGAAGCATCAAGGATGCTTGTGTGTATATCAAGAAGTTGGGAAATGATTGTTGGGTGTATTTACTCTTGTATGTGGACGATATGCTCATTGCTTCGAAGGACAAGAATGAAATCAACAAGTTGAAATTGCAACTAAAGTCGGAATTCGAAATGAAGGACCTTGGAGAAGCAAAGAGGATATTGGGCATGGAAATAGAAAGGGATCGAAAGCGTTTTGAGTTGAAATTGACTCAAAAGGAGTACATTAAGAAAGTGCTTTGCCGGTTTAGCATGGAGAATGCAAAGGCGTCAAATACACCTTTACCTTTGCATGTGAAGCTTTCGAGTAAAGGGTCACCTATCTTGGAGAGAGACAAGGCTTATATGGCAAATGTGCCATATGCAAGTGCGGTTGGAAGCTTAATGTATGCTATGGTGTGTACAAGGCCCGATATAGCAAATGCCGTCGGGGTGGTTAGTCGTTTTATGTCTAATCCGAGAAAATCGCATTGGGAAGCTATGAAGCTTATATTGAGATACCTTAGGGGCACGTCATCTCATGGTCTTGTTTTTGGCGGTAGTGGGAAAAGGAGTTGCAACTTAGTTGGTTATTGTGATTCGGACTACGCCGGTGATAGATGTTAGGAGAAAGTCAACTTCCGGTTATGTCTTCACACTTGGTGGTACGGCCATAAGTTGGAGATCGAGATTGCAAACCGTAGTAGCTTTATCCACTACGAAGGCGGAGTTGATAGCCGCGGTAGAGGCGGCGAAGGAAGCACTCTATTTGAAGCGATTGTTGTGTGACTTGGGGATTGAACACGATAGCATTGATGTTCAATGTGATAGCCAAAGTGCTATTCACTTGGCGGAGAATTTGGCATTTAGCTCACGGACTAAGCGTATAGAAGTGAGGGAGTCATTCTTGGTAGCCATGGACGAGGATAAGCAAGTATATCTTCGAAAGGTGCACACAAAGGAGAACGCGGCGGATATGTTCACTAAGGCATTGCCAGTTGGGAAGTTCGAGCATTGCTCGGACTTGATTCGCTTGGAGAAATGCTAGGTGCCACGGGGTGGCACGGTTGAGAGAGATACTTGTGTAGATGAGGAAGAGTATTGGTATGAGATTGTCGTTCTATCTTCTTGGTGTAGTGCTAGTGTACACTCCTAGTGCTCTTGTCTTTGGTGAGACGGTGTTGGATGTTTTCAACATTTCATTGGTGGGTGGGGGCTTTGTGCCTGAACTCGTTGATGGAGTGCAATGAGGGGTGGCTGTGCCGGAACCCGTTAGGAAAACATTCAAGTTTGGTTGAAGGTAGAAGTGTTGGTAGTTAGAGCTATCGATTGTTGATGGTATGGTATCATTGGTGTTGGAGATGGATATAGTGTCAAGGTGGAGTCACTACGCCATAAATGGCCTACTGCAACACAAAAAAAATGTTGGCTCAGGCCCGAAAAATGTTGCCATAGGTCTATGGCAACACTTTTAGGGTGATGCAATTTTTGCCGTTGCCTTAGACCTCAAAGGCAACATTTTGACTATCTAAGGCAACATAAGTAATATTGTTGCAATAGAACCCTATTTGGGTCTATGGCAACACCCATAGGTATCTGTAGCAACATTCCAAAATGTTGCTATAGATATGAACTTTTTGAATTTGTGGGGCCCACAATGTAGAGCATATTTGATTTTTTTAATAAAAATAAATATTTATTTAATAAAATGCTATTGCACAGAATTTGATATTTAAACAGTAATTTATTTAAATAAATATTTTATTTCAACATTTGAAATAGTACAAATTCCTGACTCCACTATTTTACAATTCAATGATATATAACACTGATATTCACATATATAGATATTCCTCACTACATCACTCGGTTCACTCATTACATATGCAGTTTCAATTTATACAGACACCGACATTGACAAATATATGCCGAGCCGAAGGCGAGCCGAGTGCCGAGCCGAAGGCGAGCCGAGAAGCGGGTCCGGGCGCAGCGCCGGCGGGGGTCCGGGGCACCGCAGTCCCGGCGGGGATTCATCCGATTTCGGAAGATCGAGCCTTCTTTGAAACCTGTCTTCAAGCTCATGCACATTTGATTTGACTCTGTCTTCAAGCTTATATCCAGCTGTCCAGTCTTCAATACCTGTCACATATAATTCAAAAGCAGTAATCTGGAAAATAATATTTAACTCGAACAGAAAATGAAAATATTTTTGTTATATTATTTGCCTCAGGTATTTGGATTGTTTCTTTTCATAAGTGCATAAGCCAAACATGAATGCAACACATGGATACAAGGCAGTATGGAAGACAGCAAGCAACAGTTCAAGCAAAAATGCACAAAGGAGAAGCCAAGTGCACAAAGTAGTACTCAACACAGCAAGCAACATAACATGACCAAGAAATGCATGTACATGGATGAACATACATGCATCATAAGGCTTGGTACAAGAAACTACTCAAGTGCAACTACTCAAGTGCAAGTTCATACTCAAGTGCAGCCAGATATGTAGACAAGCCAAAAAAACGGACACGGCACAAGGTCAAACCCGAGTCATCGACTGGATTCAACTCAGGGCCAAGCAACCAACAAAACAAACAAGAACCAGGTTCAGCAAAATATAGACAAGCCAGTGCAAGAAACACAGCAGTACACATAGGCAGCCCATCAAGCAAAAACAGTGAATGCATCAGGCATGTACAAGAGAAACCTAGGCAGTAACATGATATACAGAGGACTTGGAGCATCAGTTCATGTTAAAGAACAAGGTTAGCATGGTACCAGTTCAGTCCAGACCAAGCAAAACCAACAAAGCTCAACACACATATGTTTGTATTCATCATTGCAATCCAACATACCAGATTTCTCAAAGTCCAACAGAAAGATTAAACACGAGATTATAGGAAATAAAGCCTATAAATAAATCCCAATTCATCATCGGCAAAAGCGTGCGAGTGTAACCAAAATCAAGAATATTCAAGTAAACCAGAAGGCAGAAAACATACCAAATAATATCACATCGCACCCGACGACGAAGTCAAAGCAATTCGAGCAATCAATCAAGGAGAACGAAGGAGCAAGCTACCAGGAACGTTTCTCACACTAGATTCGATCAATCAGAGCATCAAAGCAATTAGAATCGCGTGCCCTAGTTTTCACCGAAACCAATTCGACTACCCCCTGCCACTTTGACATCAGGCCCCAACCACGAAATTGCGACCAAATTAGCAACTCCCTGAACCATCGCAATCCCACAACCTTACCTCGAATCACCAGAATCGCCAAAAACCTGAACAAAATCGCAAATCCGGAAGTAGTGAGGAAAACTGACGCAAGGCGAAAGAAAATAACGGAAATTGATATGGCCGACAAGGGATAAAAGCAAAGCCAGTTATTCTCCAGATCGAAGAAACAAGGAGGAGCGGCGTCATTTTTTTTAAAGTCGGCGGAATAAAAATTAGGGATTGGAAAATTGGGGGTGAGAAACGAAAGCGGATGAGTGAAAAGAAAAGCGGGAAATGGAAATTGGTAAGGTGTGGATCGATGGTGTGAATCGACGGTTGAGATTTTATTTTAAATGGTGGTGTGGATCGCTGAGGTGTAATTTTTTTTTTAATTTTTTAATCTGAAAACATCTATGGCAACACTATATAAAAATGTTGCATCGTGTTACACTTGTTTAGCTAGAGCAACACATTTCTATGGCTAAGTTAACACCAAAAATACAACGTTGCAGTAGGACCAAAATTCTATAGCTATCGCAACATTTTAGCTGGCAACACCTTGCAAAAATGTTGCAGAAGTTCATTTATGGCGTAGTGAGTGTAAAATTTTGTGACACTATATGAAGGTGAATTGAAGGGGATGCATGTAGCTTGGTGTCGGAGAAGACGGTTCGCAAATCGGAGTCCAAAGGAAGAAGATAGGAGAGAAGGTGCTGGTGTTGCTGCTGTAGGTCAGATGTCTGGCTGAGAGGGCCAGACGTCTGACGAGGTTTAGGTTGCGTCCTGAAAAGTCCTGCAGACGTCTGGTCCCTTATGACTTGTACCATTTAATTTGTGAAGGGGCAAGAGCCACTGTAGTAATTAATAGACTAAGGTTGAACCTAATAAATGCAACAAAGGGAATTAAAAAGACATTTAAAAAACTATAATTCATGTTATGTCAAATGACTAATGGTGCTATAAAGCAATGGAGTGACCTTCATGTGCATAGCTGAGTCACCTATCTTCAAATCTCAATGTCCTCAATCTCCACCTCATCATAGCTCTACATTGAATAACCAGTTGAAGTTAAAAAAAGCAAACAGAAGTACTGGTACATATATAGTCAGTACTAAAATTAAAAATGATTATTCTACACTGAAGAAAGTGTAGTTATATAGGATAATTATCAAACAGTTAGAGGCACTCAATCTAGAGGTTTTTCATTGATATATAAGATAAGATAATAATAAGGATTTTTGCATTTGCATATAAATGGCTTATTATTGTTATATTAATTGTAAAATATTCAAATACCACTGGCATATAAGTGTGTTCATTCCTTGGCAGTATCGACTGCCTCAGCTTCATTGGTTTTCCAATGCTTTGCAATGTTTCTGAAAGAGGATCTGTGGATCTGGAGCACTCAAAAGTGCTTGAATACTTAACAATACAGTTCTAATCTGCAAAGCTGGACCCATTTTCTTTCAAAATGTCCAGGCATATTCTTCTAAGCTTGTCAATGTTGGGATGATATATTTTTGTAAGCAATGTTTGTATACTCTTCAGACAAAAACAATTCAAGCTTGAAAATCCCACCTTCATATGGAGACCGAGATCGATGGAGAATCATGTCATTAAAGTATCGCATATTCTCCTCAGACGACGATGCACTAATTCCAAGAGCTAGTTCACTCAATAATCTCTGCACGTCCTTGATAATCCTTTGAGGAAGATTGTTGTTTGCTATACCAAGATATTCTAAAACTTTGATAATTTTCCCTTTTGATGGACCAAAATTTAAGAAAAAGCTAAGAAAAATTGATTTTGCTTGTTCTCTCCTCTCTATAGAAACTTTATTATATTTGCTTATCTATTCCATTCTTCGTAATGGTAAAAGCAAAAGGAATCTGTATAAAGTAATCATGTACGTATGAGAATTCATAAGATCATGATTCCTAGCTTAATGTAATGCACATCAGTGGAAGTAATTAATATAGTAGATAGACAAATAAATGAATCTGATCAACTGGGTTCAAAGGACAGACAACAAAGGAGGATAGAGGATATGCTCTTTCGTGTGGAAGAGTAATAGTTGCAATAATAAAAGGTTAATTGGTTGCCTATGTAAGCACGACCGTAATATGCAGAAGTCTCGTCTTTATTTCTGCCAAAAAAGGCAGCCATCGACTATCATGGATGAGCATATGAGAAGGTCTTAAAACTGCTAGCGTGTGAGTAAAAACAGCTAATTGCTATCTTCGTTCATTCTTAGACTCCATACCAGGTTCTGGTCCAAAACAGACCTCATTTCTGAATACACGTAAATTGGGAGAAAAATAAATTTAGATAAGCCAAATCACAGTAAAAACACATATCAAGTATACATCTTGATTTTAGCGCCTATCTGTTTTTACAATATAATACAACTAACAATCTAGTATGGAATTTAATTAACAATAGTTACATGACTAATTTGATATGCTAGGAATATAATTAATATTTATATAGTTTTCTGCTTATTGACAACTATAAACTGGATTGCATATATTTTTAACATTGGTTGGTTAATGCCATTGGAATTCAATCCAAAGACTATTATATATACAATCCAGAGACCTACAACTGTCCTATAGGGACCATATCTAGACTGAATTATATATTCATCAATCCTAATTTGTTGGGTAAACTTATGTAATAGTCCCTTTATTTTTAAAAGAATCGTTGACTTAGGAACAATAAAAAAGTGTTCGATGAACAATTTGCAATCATTTTATATTTAAATATTCGACCAATAACTGCCTATAATATTAAAAATTATTCAGTTATACTTCGATGATTACTACCGTAACTTACCTTTTAACTAACCATATTTATTCATTTTCTATTTGCTTACTCTTTAACCATCTATCACTTTATATTAAAGCAGGAACTTCCACATGCTGAGGTGGATTACTTTACATTCGTCATTTCAAAATGCTGCTCCCTTGGCCACTTCCGTTTTTTTAACTTACAGGATGTAGCCTTCTCTCCCCTTCTCACGTGAGATCCACCTTCTCTTGCTTCCCACTCTCTTTCCCCACAACTTCTCTCCCTCCGTCTTCCTCTCCGTCTCTCTCAAAACCACCCAAAATTCTGCCCCCTTTCCTCGATTCTTAACCCCACGACTGCTTCCCCTCTCTCTCCTTGTCTCTTCTTTCTCAAAAACACCCAAATTTATATCCCCTTTCCCCGATTAAGTTTTTCAATCGGCAGCACAAGCCTCTTCCCTCCAACTGCTTACCATCGCTCTTCTATTCCCAATCGCTAACCAACTTTAACACTCGCGTTTGGGGACTAATGCCAGTTAGCTCAGTGCTATGTTTGGCGACCAGAGCTTCGCCCAGGCAATAAGACAGCCAAATTCTCACATCTACTTATGGATTGAACACCGAGGTACTAATTTCTTCCAACAATTAATTGTATCTAAAGTTATTCGTTATTTCAATTTGATTTTTGTAATTTTGACGTAGATGTAAATTTGACGTATACCACTGTGTTTTTTACTTGCCTCATATGCTTCATTACCGTTCTCGGTTCCTAATCATAAGGATCTTTTGATTAAGTCGAACTAAAATATTATTAACTTAAAATCAGTTTTTACCATCAACTACCACTACCTATTTTCACAATATGGATTTAAGTTAACGGTATAATATACAGTGTTACCAAAGGAAGATTGGTGGGTTCCACTGTAAGCCGTTCTGGTTGTCAACAGCTTTGATGATGAGTTCATAAGGAGATTGCTTGGTACTTTACTTATTATTTATTATTTTTGAATTTTTTACCATTTCCACATGCAGAAGTTTGATTTTTTGTGCTTATCCGATGTAATCTTTTTCGTTCCACACTGTAGTACAACTGTATACCAAGTAAACTGTTGTGACACCACATTGGGTCATGATAAGCGAGCATTCTTCTATGCTAATGTGTACATAATTTACATTATGACTGACCAAACAATGTAGTAAAACGCATGCAAGGCTTCCTTTAACACAAAAGTCATCGATGCTATGTCAACAGGTTACTAGCATAAAGGTTATCTACTTTTTGAGATATTTCATGAAAGTTTTCGATCCATTTATTGAAGCTTTGTTTTCAACTTTCTTCGGATAGGCAAAGTAAATCATTGGGTACAATGATGATGAACATGATACAATGAAGAACTACAGAGGAAAAATGGATACTAATTACTGGTCACATAAGCAACATGGGTTCCTCAACATATCTGAGTCGGTATTGAAAGAACTGGGCATGTGAATGAGAAAAGGTATACTATTATTTTTACCTATTTGATTGACTGCTCTGAATCGATGTAAATAAAATAATGTTAGGCTTTTGAATTAATTTTACTGTATGTTATTGCTTATAAAAATTTAAGTGTTTCATGCTACGTCATACGAATTATTGGTCTTAGGTAATGAATCTTTTTATTAATGACTTAATATAAGTTGCTTTATGGTAAAGAAAAAAGGTTGATACTATTTTTTCCTTCTCTGTTTCCTTACAATTAATGCTTACTTTTCATTTGCTTCCGTTTACGTACAGCTTCAATCATTCGGTTCTATCCTACTTGCTAATTATGATAGCGGCCACACAATCATCTTGAACGTGAAACCACTAACTCTTTTATAGATCAATATCACAACACCAATGCCTTCAAACCAAACAACCAATGCAATAAAAATATTGTCCGACAATGGTTAACACTGACACTATAGTTTCCTCAACAACCGATGTGCAAAGCATGGGTTACATCCTTAGTAGTGGGAAGATGGTTATATTACATATTGATGTTCATGAACAGCCAACTATCTATCATCCACTGCTTAAACTTAGATAAAAAAAACCGTTGAATATTTTAGAAAAAGCCGGATGTTTATAAATTCTGTCTTTATATGCATTTCTGTTGCACTGAAATGGTAGTTACTGACTGAAGCAAGATTGTAAGAGCATTCCCAACGTATGGTATTGCTTGGGATCGATTTAAGGCAATCAACCCCCAAAGCAACCCCAACCGAGGAAAAAGCCCAAAAATTGTGCTTCCCCTTAGCCGGCCTTATTTTGGCCGGTTAAGGGGATAAGGTGTGGATTGAATCCACACCCGTTGGATTACAATCCACAACGAGGTGTGGATTGCAATCCACACCGTCCACTTAGCCGGCCAAAATTTGGCCGACTAAGTGGATGCAGCATACTAAGAGCCAACAGCTACTTTATAGCCGTTGGCTTAGCCGGCCTTATTTTGGCCGGCTATGGATTGCTTTGGCAACCTTCCGGGTTGCAAAAGCAACCCAGAAGGCTTCAACTGACCGTCCGTTGGAGGTCAGTTGCTTCCCAATCATGACCTGGTTGGGAATGCTCTAAGGTTCTATGGCTATTTCTACTTTACTGTCTACTCCAAATTTATTTGCAACAAACATGGAATATGACTTATACATTGTATGCATGTCAACCTGAACTTTTGTATTCATTTATACATCCAATAACTTCTGGTTTTTTCAGCTATGTATTTGCACACTCAAAAAATAATTTACATCGAAGCATCGAACATATACGGCCATTATCGAGTTATGGGAAGTTCGCAAATCAGCTTTGCTATTGTCTTTCTGTTCTACAGTATAGGTAGAGGAAAGGACATATTTTTACTGTCCAAGAAAATTTTGCCAAGAATAGCTTTGCCAAGTAACTTTTTTGATCATGGTATACATTTGACTCTATTCTTAACTTATGTTTAATAAACTTATGGAATAAGTAACTGTTATTCTATTAGTATTCATTGGTTTCCTCTTCATTATGCCTATATCCATTGTTCTATAATTTGTATGAATTAAGGTGATGATTAATTGGAGAACAGTATTCTATTTTATCGTTTTCAAGATGCAGTTTTTCATTCAATTTTAGTCACAGTATAATTATCTACTTTGTCTAATGAAAATTTGAAAATGAATAAATGTTATACCAGTGCTAAGGTTCATTCCTAATGTAACATGCATATTGTAAGTTATATCATATTATATCCAACCGACCAATTTTATGCAGGCTGTCAGTTCTATACCATAATTTTGAAAAATAAATTTCATAAATTTTAAGGACATTATGCAATTACTGGTTGAACAAAGAAAAGGTATGTCTTCAATGCCGCATCATGTGTTTTTTTGTATTTTATAAGTGCATAATTGTATGAATTATGCTAAGTTGTTTAAATGGGGACATCGTTTAGCAAATTATAAAGTCATATGCAGACATGATAATTTTGTTTCCTCTTCATTCAGGTAAGGTATTACTATATCTCATGTATTTATCAACTACTTTTTTTCTCTTCAAAGAAAAAACTTAAATGACATTATTAACGGACGTGTGCAGACAATGAAGCCAAGTTTGAGATCATGAAGGCTTGATGTTGTGTTTACAGTTCACGTTCGCGGTCTGTATTTCTCATAATACCATGCATCATTATATTTTGGTTTATTATAACATAGTTTGTAGTATCTTTTTCAAGGTTGCATCTATGGTATAATGTAACATACTATCTGCTATCTTTTTCAGGACAACATATATGATGATATTTTATGTCAAAAAAATAAAAAAGATATATTTTGTCTATATATCATACAATCAGTGTTTAAATTCCCAATTCCTAAGATGAGATTTTAAGACATTAATGTAGCTTCTGATATAACCAAAAATATACAAGATAGTTTGATATATGCTTACATTTTTCTGTTATGCATGTGTCTATGAATCATATATTGGTTAGTAAAATATACTGCTTCCCATTTTCTAAGAAAAATGCAAAAATTACACCGTAGCTTTACAAATTGGCCACGTTGTTTCGTTGCCTGCAGCATAGTACATTTGCATATTAAAGCTTCTATTATATTTTCAACAATGTCGCTTTTGAAAAAAAAATTCAGCTTCGTCAAAAGTTTTAGAAGTTGATTCCTTTGTGTTATCATTATTATTTTATTTCTCATCATCGGCTTCATTTGCATCCATATTATGCTCTTCATCTAGATCCACACTAGCTATGGGTGCTACAAATGAATTATCAGGTTTTCATCTTTATTTTTTTTCTTTCAAATCTTCATTCTCTTCCAAATTAAATTTTGTTGTACCTATATCTGAATATGCAGCGTCTTTTTTTTGGCCGAGTCGCGGACTAGGTCGCTCACATTAAGACGATTCACGGCTTAGCCTCAAGGTGCGAAGCTATCTATCTACTTCTTCGTCCCTAGGATAAAACAACCTCTGCAATTTGGTCAATTTGTTGTTTGCACTATAGCAAATTGTTATGAATATAGCACTTTCTAATTTAATTGCTTGTAAAGTTATTTAAAGAGATAAAAATACAGAGGATAAAGAAAAAGAAATAAAATTGTCTGTTATTCTCATTTTCTCTTCTACCCATCTATTATTTAAATTTTCAGAATGGAAATTATATATGTTACTGAAGTGAGAGAATGTTAATAGATTTGAATTTATTGTCATTTAAAACGAATTTTTAATATCATTAACTTTTGCGACGACTCAATAATAATGGCTCCTGAATATATATCACCGCTATACATTTGCAACGGCTCAATTATAATAATGACTTATAAATATATGAATGTTATACATTTGCAATGGTTCAATTATAATAATGGCCCATGAATATATATATATATATATATATATATATATTATTGTTATACATTTGAAATGGCTCAATTATAATAAAGTCTCATAAATATATAACCATTAACCTGTTTTCATTTATTTTTTAATTAATTCACTTAATGTTCCAACAATCCCCCACTTGAATTATTAAAAAAAATTCCAAGCAATTTCTAAAAATATAGGATTGTGCATAAACAAAAGGTATCTTTCGATTTGAAACTTTGCATAGTGAGTAAGGTTCAGTTTACTAGAGTGACTCGTAGTCTTGAACTATATTTCTGATATCAAATCACACACAACCTTTCTAAAGTGCTATCAACTAAGCACGTGCATTTATGGTCATGCACGTCTATCCCAGTTTAGTAAATGCTGTAGGAATCTTGCCCAAAATTCCATAGGAAATGGCCACATTTCCACATCCACACAGGCGAGTCTATCAAAAGTACCCCTGAAGGTAGGTACTCCACTCATTTAGAGTATAGATCTCACTAAGAGTTTCTATTAACTTATCCTCTAATCACTATAGGAATACATGCTTCTAAGTATATAAAAATAGCATGTTCAACTCATATCACTTTACAACTTGTTATTACCCATTGAACCAAGTTCTTGGGATCTCCACTCATTAGGTCAGGTTACCATTGTGCATGACTCAATAATCTTAGGGCAATAGTCCCATTCTTTTAGATGTAAAAAGAACTTTCTCTCTATTTGGTCCTTTCATCAAAGGATTCTTCAGATTCTCGTTAGTGCGTACATGATCCACTCTTACAGATCTTGAAGAGATATACTCTCTTACAGTACTGTGCTTATGATGAATTTTTATCTCTTACCGTAGTAATAACGGTTCCCAACTTTTGCAGTAGCCACGGTCCTATCACAATGGATCAACGCAACTGATGTCGATTTTTTCCATAAATGAATATCAGCTAGCAGATTTTTAAGTAATTTGCTTCTTCACTAGCATTAACTAGTGCTATCATTGCTGACTCCATAGTGGATTGAGTCAAGATAGTCCGTTTTTTAAATTTCCAAGAAACGGCTCCTCCTGCAATACTGAAAATATATCCACTAGTAGTTTTTGAATCGTCTAATAAAGTATTCCAATCTACATAACCGTATCATTCAAGGACAGCATGAAACTTCTGATGGTGTAATCCAAGGTTCATAGTTCTTTTAAGGTATCTCATGACCCTTTCATTAGCATGCCAATGCTCTATACTAGGTCTGCTAGTAAACCTGCACAATAATCCCATGACATATACAATGTTGGGTCTAGTACAATCAGTGGCATACCAAAGACTGCCAATGATGCTCGCATATTCAGACTGTCTTATACATTCACCAGTGTTCTTAAATAGTTTTACACTTGGATCGTATGGTGTACTAGCAGGTTTACATTCAAAGTAATTATATTTCTTTAACATCTTCTCAATATAATGAGATTGATCCAAAGAAATTCCCTTTTTAGACTTAGTAATCTTAATACCAACAATCACACTTGCTTCACCAAGATCTTTCATATAAAAATTGGCATATAGTATGGACTTAACATGATTTACAACATGAATATTTGGACCAAATATAAATAAATCATCAACATATAAGCATATGATAGTGCAAATATTATTCTTGGATTTATAATAAATACACTTGTCACTTTCATTTATTTTAAAATGATGTGAAATAATTAGATTGTCAAATTTTCATGCAATTGTTTCGGTGTCCATTTAAGATCATATAGAGATTTATCTAATTTACAAACTTTATGCTCTTGACCAGGTATAACAAAACCTTTGGGTTGGTCCATATAAATCTCTTCTTCTAATTCACCATTCAGAAACGCAGTTTTTACATCTATTTGGTGAATTAGTAGATCATATAGTGAAGCAAGAGAAATTAAAACTCGAATTGATGTTATTAATGTAATAGGTGAAAAAGTATCAAAGAAGTCAATGTTTTCTTTTTGTCTAAATCCTTTAGCTACAAGACGAGCCTTAAATTTATCAATTGTACCGTTAGGTTTCAACTTCTTTTTAAGTACCCATTTACAACCTATAGTTTTACAACCTGGAGGTAAATCAACTAGATGCCAAGTTTAATTAGATTCAAGAGATTCCATTTCATCATTTATAGCTTCTTGTCAGAGATCTGAACCCAAAGAAGACAGAGCTTCTTTTAGATTAGTATGGTCCTCTCCTAGTGCACAAGCATAATATCCTGTACCAAAACCTTTAGCTATCCTAGTTCTTTTGCTTCTTCTAAATTCAGATTCACTTTCCGTATTATGTTCATTATTTCTGAGTATTGGTAGAAGTGCCATCAATATTCCTAAGTTTAAACGGAAATTTATTTTCAATGAAATCAGCATCATTTGACTCAATAATAACTCGAGCATTCAAATCAGAAAATCTATATGCTTAACTGTTAATGGAATAACCAATTAAAACACATTCATATGCTAGACTGGCTAATTTAATTCTTTTAGGGTTAGGAATACGAATATATGCTAAGCAACCCCAAGTTTTAAAATAATACAAGTTGTGTTTATGATTTTTAAAAATCTCAAAAGGTGAATTTTTTATATTAGATTTAGGAATTATGTTTAAGACTTAGCAAACAGTTAATAAAATTCCCTCCCTCCACCAGTGAGATGCTACACTCGAATTTAATAAAACAGCTACTACTAATTCGGTAAAAATCCTATTTTTCTTTCAGCTTTACCGTTTATTTCAGGCGAATAGGGTACGGTTCTCTCATGAATTATGCCATGTTGTTTATAAAATTCAATGAATAAGTTAAATTCATATCTATTCCTCTATCACTTCGAAATCTTTTAATTTTCTTATTAGATTGACTTTCAATTTCAGTGACAAATAATTTAAACATATCTACGCATCACTTTTATTCTTCATTAGATAAACATAAGTAAAATCAGAGCAAACATCAATAAAAGTAATAAATAACATTTTCCATCCCTAGTTAGAGTACCATCAAGTTCACACATATCAGAGTGTATTAAATCTAAAGGTTCTGACTCTCTAAAAACGAATTTAAGTGAGGTCTTAGTAATTTTAGTTTGGCTATAATATTCACATTCTTCTAAATCATTTATGGAAACTTTAGGGATTAGGCATAAATTACTCATATTATGAATTAATCGCTTATTAACATAACAAAGTCTAGCATGCCAAATATTAAAATCACACAGCATATAAACAGAACCATTAACTTATAAATTCTTTCCACAAGTAAACTTTAACTCCACAGTTCCAATTCCAGCAACAGTAATGGTGTGAGGATCTCCCAACATTACTTTCATATCATTAGCAGCATTATATGTTTTAAACATTTCACGATCATAGCAGACATGGCGAGAAGCACCGGTGCCTACCCACCACCCTTCTGGTCCACCGACTAGGTTGATCTCAGTAAGTATAGCCAGAAGGGCTTCTTCAGTCAGGTTAGCCTACGGTATAGGATTTGGCCTGTTCCGACACTTTCGTACCATATGGCCTGGTTTTCCATAGTTGTAACATAAGAACAACTGTCCAGTACCATTCTTTAGAGGGGTATTATACTGATTCTTCTAATGCCGATTGTTATGATTCTGATTTAGTTTATGATTTTGATTTTTAAAAATTTCCGCATTTGGTTTCAGACTCTTTTTTGTGGATTTCTTAGTGTTGTTGGTAGATACAACAAGCACCTCTTCTTTTCGGTCCTATTTTCTGGCCTCCTCTTCAATACGAAGATGAGTAATCAAATTCTCTAAGGAAAACTCCTTAGTCTTATGCCTGATATTATTTTTAAAATCTTTCCAACTAGGGAGTAATTTATCAATTAACACAGTAACCTGAAATTGTTCATCTAAAGCCATACCTTCGAAGATGATCTTATGCGCAATTTTCTGGAGCTCGCATGAGTGCACTTCCATAAATTTGTCATCTGTCATTTGAAACTTCAAATAGCGACTGACAATATATTTTTTCGCTCCAACTTCCTTGGTATCATATTTCTTTTGCAGCGCATCCCAGATCTTCTTCGTTAACTTGTTTAAGTTGTAGTAATCATACAGATCATCGCTCAAGCCATTTAGAATATAATTTGTGTAGAGGTAGTCATGTTCAATCCAGTCCTTCAAAGCCTTTTTCTGATCGTCTGTTGCTTCTTAAGGCAGTGTTGGTTTTTCGATCGTCGGCACTTGCACCACCTTACGC
The DNA here is from genome assembly GCA_030737815.1 of Allium fistulosum. Classification (NCBI taxonomy): domain Eukaryota; kingdom Viridiplantae; phylum Streptophyta; class Magnoliopsida; order Asparagales; family Amaryllidaceae; genus Allium; species Allium fistulosum. The sequence goes on along the minus strand of CM060908.1, from coordinate 72,676,047 downwards.
GTAATCAGAAAAAACTCTATCTTTTGGCACCATCATTTGAAATGCAAGCCTTCGAATCTGAACGGCACAACAGATACAGTCGAAACCTCAAACATTGACATCGGAGCAGCAGAGTTGTCAACGATCGAAGCCATGAATGTCTTAAAATTGTGTACCTCAATCTGAATTTGTAGCTTCTTTTTTTGGCTGAGTCGCAGACTAGGTCGTTCTCTTTAAGACGATTTGTGGCTTAGCATCAAGGTGCAAAGCTATTTATCAATCGCTCCGTCCCTAAGATAAAACATCTTCTGAAATTTGGTCACTTTGTTGTTTGCACTACAGCAAATTGTTCTGAATATAGCACTTTCTAATTTAATTGCTTGTAAAGTTTCTTAAAGAGAGGAACAATGTAGAGGACAGAGAAAAAGAAAGAAAAACTGTCTGTTATTCTCATTTTCTCTTCTGCCTATCTATTATTGAAATAGACAGAATGGAAATTGTATGCATTACTGAAGTGAGGGAATGTTAATGAGTTTGAATTTATTGTCATTTAAAATGAATTTTTAATACCATTAACTTTTCCAACGGCTAAATAATAATGGCTAATGAATATATATTACCGTTATACATTTGCGGCGGCTCAACTATAATAATGACTCATAAATATATGACCGTTATGCATTTGCAATGGCTCAACTATAATAATGCCTCATAAATATAGATTAGCGTTATACATTTACAACGGCTCAATTATAATAAAGGCTCATAAATATATAACCATTAACCTATTTTTATTTATTTTTTAATTAATTCACTTAAAGTTCCAACAAATTTGCATTCTAAAATTTCATTTTCAGAGCAGTCCTCTATGACTTCATTTATTTGAGGCAAATTTATCTTTGACAGGCAAATTTTCCTTATTAGAGTTTTTATTCTTTGTAGTTTTATAATTATCACCTATAGCATCATCATTAGTAGATTTTTTTGCTGAAAATTTATTTCTTGTCCGTTTCAAAAGTATTCTACTTATGTAAAATTTGACAGAAAAAAATTACTTTTTCTTTTAAATATTCTTTCTCTAATTCAACCTGATCACGTTCTTCTTTAAATCATTGTTTTCTCTTTTCAAATCATCTATTAAAATGGAAATTTCTTCTTCAACTTTAAAGGGGTTTTCTTTTGGATAAGCAATAAATCTAACAACATCTTCAATAAATTCCTTGTCATTCGGTTTCAATGTCATATATATATATATATATATATATATATATATATATATATATATCGGCTACCATCTTTTTGTTTATCTTCTCGTTCTCTAACAAATATTTCTTAATAAAATATATGAAAATCGATGGTAAATAAAAAAATTATTTTTGTTGTAAAGATGTTATTACTTTTCTTTATACGAGAATACCAAATATTTCTTTTATTTGCACTTCATCAAAATCCAATAATTGTTTACCTATCTCAAATTTTTCTAAATCGGGCCTATATGTCTGTATTATTGCATCTAAACTTTTTGAATTTTTTTAATATCTTTTTTGGTCTGCTCCATTATAGTAAACAATTGGATACAATTTTGAAATGAAGTAGCACCCATTATATGCAAATGTTCTAGTTTCAAATATTTTGTTAGTCCATTTATAAATTTCAAAAAAATTCCTAGATTATTTCTATAACTTTTAATTTCCTTTGTTTTCACATCTTAATCAGTTTTAAATCCTTTTGTTCTATAGTAGAACTTTTTTTAAAAGTTGTAGTTCATTTTTCTCTTTTAATATGCCAAATGAGCTAGGCTCATCACAAGAGTTATTTGATGAGTCTTTCACTTATGATTTTTGTTCATATGGTAAGAAAATCAATGTTAGCTTGAAATTTATCAATTAGGTAACATTATGAAGTATGATGCAACCGATAATATGAACGCATTATATAGCTACTTCTTCAATACGAGATTTTAGTTGAGTAAATAAATACAAAATGGAAGTGCAAGCATGAAGAACTGTAATATGAACTAATATCAATGAGCATATGCAAGACCATTTTAATGACTTTAGTCCTTCATTATTGATTCTTTGTTACCTATTTTCATTCATATTGTTTTTAATATTGATGATGATATGCAATATGTATTTGTATTTTAAACTATCACCGAATAAGTCGTGCGTTACTTTTTATCATATGCATAACTTATTGTTCAAGTAAATTTGTCAAAATTGTTAAGCATAAAGTGATAAGACATTTTTAATTGTCAACTTAGCTTTAAAAAGAATAGAATACTTGATGAATTCTATATAACAACTAAAAGAAGGAAAAGTAATATGGAAAAAAAATATGCTCAACAATGTTATAAAATAGATCGAGCCAATAAGAAGTACTAGACTTGTCCATTTTTATATATGATATCCTACTTCAATTCCAGAAGACATCAAAAAGTCAAAACTTAGTTGAACATATAGTATATTTAATATCTCTATGAATGTACTTACAATATCAAGCATAGGAAGTTTTGGGTGATGGATATTCCTCAAAACAGTAGTTGGACATGGAGGAATATCCTTAAGCTTAGGGAAGTGTTTCTGCCCATGATTCAGTACCATGTCTCCGAAACCACTGAAACAAGTTTTTGGGATGAACCCTGGGTTAGACCGGGTATGATTCTATCCTCATACTTTGATCATGCAATGATAGTTCAATCTGGCGTTAATCGTGAAGCAAAAGTCAATGAGTATCTTAATGTTGGAAGAATCATTCTTCCTTACAATAGTAGCCAAGTTGTTAGGCAACTGTGGAACACAATTCAGAGCATTAGTTTTAGCACTGACCATCTTTCCTTTGTGACATGGAATAAAAAACCCCATTGTGTTAAGTGGGTTTACAAACTCTTAAGCAATGACAATGTCTACCCTGCTGCTAAATGGAGCACTGTGCTTTGGAACAATGATTCCCTGCCGAGAGAAAATCTAATGTTCTGGAAGGTTGTTAGCAATGCACTCCTTACTAGACATGTTTTAAACAGGTATGGTATAAGTAGTATCCCTGAATGTGTTTTTTGTGAGCAACATGATGAAACAGTTGAACATATTTTCTTCGAATGCCCAAGATTAAATGACCTGCTCGTAATGATTGTGAGCTGTCTTCAGAGAACTGTTGCTGTTCCCTTCTCATCAATTGATTGGAATATTATTCTGATGGCTACAAAGTGGAAGAATAGTGCTAGCAGAGTTTTGTTCATATGCATTAAAATTTATATGGATGTGATATGGAAGGAGAGAAACTCTATACTCTTTGAAAATAAAAGGAAAAGCAGTAGTTCGCTAGGGTCTGAAGTGAAGAATAGAATTTACATGCATCTGAAAAGAAAGGAGAGCCATATCCCTGGCATCATGATTGAATGCTGGAAGTAATTTTTGTTTCTGTTCCATGTAACTTTGTTGTTTTCTTTGTTTTTCCCTGTACTTTCTTTTTTGACTCAAAGTATGTTTTGAGTCTTTTTATTGTATTTGCAATAAACTGGTAGGGGACCAGTTAACCCCGCTGGCTTTGCCAAAAAAAAAAAATATCTCTATGAATGTATCAATGTATTTGTGGTAAATTACTATTTTGTTTTTGGAGTGTATAACATAGAGAACATATAGCAAATAATTATATATTCTTGAAGTATTTCATGTTATAGACTAATTCCACTAATGAAACCTTTTTTTCCATGTTAAAGGTCAACTAAAATTTGTAATATATGAAAAGCACTAAAATTTGTAATATATGAAAAGCGCAAGAAGGTGTGCATTTTTGGAAAATTAAGTTGCTCTTTTGTAAATTTAAGCTACAGTTTCCTTAATTTTTTTAAATTTATTAAACTTAAGAAAATATTTTTATATTAAAATTTTACTTTCCCATGTTAAAAGTAAATTAAAATTTGAAATATACGAAAAGTGCAAGCATGCGAGCACTTTTTGAAAATTAAGTTGCGCTTTCGCAAAATATAAGCTATTGATTTCTTAATGTTTTAAAACTTAAAAAAATATGTTTCATTAAAAATTTACTTTGCCATGTTAAAGGTCTATTAAAATTTAAAATATATTAAAAGCACAGGCAGGTGTGCACTTTCTAAAAATTAAGATATCCTGTTGTAAAAAACTTCAACAATAAATATTATAAGCAATAAATTACAATAAACCAATTCTTAATATTGATTCATCAAAACTCTAATCAAGTTTATTGTCCCCATAAATTCAAAAAATATAAAGCAAAATTTCAGTTTACAGTCATACTAAATGTATAACTATAAATAAATTTTCTGGATTTTTTACGCCTAAATAATCTAAACACATAAAAATTTACCGTGTTAGTCTTCCATGGTTCTACAACAATATTGGAAAAATATAGCAATAAAAAGAAATAGTTCATCTAATGACAAAGGGAGGTGCAACTCTTATAATTCAGCATCAGTTTTACACAACATATGAGTATAAAAATCACCAAACCCTAACTAACAACAAAAGCTTAATCTGATAAAGTAAACCTTAATCGATTAAATCATACCAGCAATTTAAAAAAAAATCACTATACCTTGAATAAATTGACTGTAACAAAATTTAGAAATGTTTTACCTTATTTTTGCTTGTCGATTTTGATTTTTTCTTTTTTGACGTTGTTTCATTCAGTCATTGATTTGTATTGTACTTTGTTCCATTTTGAACTTTAGATGAGTAGTAGGGTTTTTCATATCGGATAATGGTAGTTAAGGAAGATTTTTTGTACGTTATAAAATAGGGGCTAAATCTTTTAGTGCATTGGACCAGAAATATTTTGTGAATGAGCTTTGAAAATAGGGAATATTGGTGCGAAGCCCCTTTATAAAATCATGATGGGGGAAAGAGTTAGGTAACTCTATAGGCTGGACTTAGAGTTAGGTGAATATTTGGTAGCTTCTTGGCGTTGCGCAATAGTGAAACTACTTAATATTTATGGAGTTGTTACTTACCAACAAACAGAGGTGAAACATGCCAACAAAACAGTAGCGAAATTTACTAGCAAAAAAGTAACATAGGAGTTGTTACTTCTTTGAGTTGCAATATTTCTTTTCTAGTTTTTCCTCAAGTTGTCCTAAATAGATTTTGTCCAATTTGTGATTCTCATTCGATCAAAATCTAGCATATATGGTAGATATAACCACTTCAAGTCAAAATTGCTACCTGTAAAGTATGTTAATGTTAGTAAATATAATGCATAATTATGGAAATACTGTTTAAATTTCAAAGTAGTTGTATTACCAGCGAAGAAAAATGTGCATAGTAGATGCACTATGAAAATTCTAACGACATCTTTAACAAATTCTTTGTTGTTTTGTTACAATGCTATATACACACGTACAAACATACATACATACAGACGTGTGTGTATATAAATACATACATACATACATATTTATATATCTGTGTGTGTATATATATACATATATGTGTATACATACACACACACACACACACACACACACACATATATATATATATATATATGTGTGTGTGTGTGTGTACGTATATATACATATATGTGTATACATACATACATACATACATACATATATATATATATATATATCTTTCAACCTCCTTTTTGTTTATCTTTTCATTCTCTAACAAATATCTTTTAATAAAATTTAGGCAAATTGGTGATAAATACCTCTTTCTCTTTGTGGCAAAAATGTTATTACTTATCCTTCTGTGTGAATACCAAATATTTCAGAATTTTTTTAATATCTTTTCTGGTTATCTCCTTTTCAATAAATAATTGTCTATAATATTGAAACGGAGTAGCACTTATTATATCCAAACAAATGTTCCGGTTTTAAATATTTTGTTAGTCTATATATAAGTTTCATAAAACTTCCTAGATTATTTCTATAACTTAATTTCCTCTATTTTTACATCTAAATCGGTTCCAAAATCATTTAGTTCTAAAATAGAATTTTGTTCAAAAAGCAATAGTTCATTTTTCGCTTTTATTAGCTAATTGATTTAAGGTCATCACATGAGTTATCTTATGAGCCGTTCATTAATGATTTTTGTTCATCCCGGAAGAAAATTGATATTAGCCTGAAATTTATTAATTAGGTAACTATATGAAGTATAATACGGTAGAAAATATGTGTGCATTATATAGCTACTTTTTCAACATTAGATTATAATTGAATAAATAAATACAAAAAGGAAGTGCAAGCATGAAGAACTGTAGTATGAAGTATCAATGCACACATATGCATGATCATTTTGATGACTTTAGGCCTTCATCGTTGCTTTTTTTTATTATCTATCTTCATACATGTTGTTTTCAATAGTGACGATGATACGTTTTATGGATTAATATTTTAAACTACTATTGAATATAGGTCGTGCATAACTTTTTATCATATGCATGGATTGTAACTTATTGCTCAAGTGCATTCGTCAATAAGCACAAAGAGGTAAGACATTTTTTATTGTTCACTTATTTAAGAAGAATAGAATTCTTTATGAATTTTGTATGGCAACTTAAAGAAGGAAAAGTAAAACATATAAAGAAAATAATATATATTCAACAATGCTATAAAGTAGATTGAGATAATAAGAAGCATGGGAATTGTCCATTTGTATATATGATATCCGGAGACATCAAAACGTTAGCAATTAGTTGAACATACATTAACTTTATTGTCTCTATGAGTGTATATGTGATAAATTACTGGTTTGTTTTTTGGGTGATAATGAAGAGAACATATAGCAAATTATTATATATTCTTATGGTATTCCATTTTATGACTAATGCAACTAATGGATTAGAGTACACCTTTTTCTCCATGTTAATGACCAATTAAAATTTGTAACATGTGAAAAACGCAAGAAGGCGCGCACTTTTGCAAATTTAAGTTGCTTTTTTGTAAAATTTACGATACGGTTTTCTTAAAGTTCTTAAACTTAAGAAAATATTTTTATACCTAAAATTTACTTTCTCATGTTAAAAGTATATTAAAACTGATATATGTGGAAAGTGCAAGCATGCGTACACTTTTTGAAAATTAGGTTGTGCTTTCGTAAAAGGTAAGCTATTGTTTTCTTAATGTTATTTAAATTTTTTAAAATTTAAGAAAATATGTTTGCTTTAAAAATTTACTTTATCATGTTAAAGGTCATTTAAAATTTAAAATATATTACAAATTCATTAAAACTCTAATAAGTATAACTATAACTCAAATTATTTGGGTTTCCTACATCAAAATAATTTAATCACGTAAAATTTTACAGTGTTAGTTTTCTAAGGATCTACAGCCGTATCGAAAAGGTATAACAATAAAAAGAAATAGTTTGTCTAATGACAAAGAGAGGTGCAACCCTTCCAATGTAGTAGCAATTTACACTACATGAGCATAATAACCACGGAACCTAACCGCAAAAACTTAATCTAATAAACTCTAACAGGGAAATAGTAAAAACTTGATTGATTATATCCTAATAGCAAAATTTAGAAAAGAAAAAAAAAAACCGGAAAACCCTAAATAAATCGACTGCAATAAAGTCGAGAAATTTTGTTATACCTTACTTTTGCTTATTGATTTTGATTTTTCTTTCCTTCTTTGTGACTGTTTCATATTGACATTGAATTATATGATATTTTGTTTTGTTATGAATGTTAGAGGCATAGTAGGGCTTTTTTCATGTTGGATAATGATAATTGAGGAAAATTATCTGGACTTTATAAAATACAGACTAAATTTTCAAGTGTATTTGGCAAGAATTACGTGACTCTATAGGTTAGACTTTAGAGGTTGAACTCTAAATTTTATAAAATTGGTGCCTTCGATTAGGAGTTTGGAACTCATGTAATGAACACAAGGTATTTACGTATACAGGTCATTTGTTTAGTTACTAATAATTTAATAATAATTTAAATAATTAATAATCACTAAATTATAAATTAACATAAAATTCCATTTTAACCATACAGTAACAATAGAAATGACATAAAATTCAAATGGTTCATCTAATGAAATATTTTATTGCAATGTTCTTTTCTTCTGATTGAATTTGTGTTGAGCGGAATAAGGCTTCAACATATGCAGAAACATGTACAACTTTTTGATAAGTTCGATATTGAACTAGATTATACTTACGAATTGCATTTTTCTTCACGTTTATTTTTCAAAATTGTTGATGGCAGGTTGAGAAATGGCAAATAAGCAATTTTTATAACTAATTTCACGTTCTATATAAGCCTTCCATTTTCGACAGAGCTCTTCACATTATTATAGTAGTTAAAAGCATTCCAATCCAGTGACGTATGTTCTACGTTTGACATGACGTGCCTTGCGATTCACTAAGTTGCATAAATTCAACATTCTAGCGCAACAAGTTGCTAAATAAATAAAAGGTTTTAACAGTGTAACTTTGGAATGGTACACGGATGCTAAATAAATAAAGGTTTATTTGGGTACATTAACCATGTGTTTCTTCCATGCAGTAAACAGTAAAGGGCGCATGAAGTTGATGGATTAAAACCCAAGCCTAGCAGTAGACTACTATGAAATCACCTGTAACGGGGAAAAGGAATTGAAGGTAAAATCCAAACATTTGATTTGATTGGCTGTTAAAATAGGGCAGCCTCGTTTTTAGTTAAATAATATCAATAAAACGTGGGGTAAATTCAACGTGTCTAATTCTCTTTTGACAAGACATATACGAGTGCATGTAGTGCTATCCCGATTCTCTTCTACAAATACATCTTTTCTAATAACGTTTCCAATAAAACACCAGTTGCTCTCCTACTGGAACAACTTGATCTAACGATCCAAAAATTTCTCAACTTTTGAAATGAGAATATTTTTTTTTAAAATATATTCAAATTTGATTCGAATAAAATAAATAAGAAGAAAATCAAAATTTGAAAAAACTTCTGTAATGTTATGTGCGATTGTATTTTTAGTTCTGTTGTGCGCGATCTATACGCGAATTGAATATTGTGTAACAGATGCCATGTTTGATGGTTGCATAGCTTGAAACTTTGGCGTTGCTTTATTTATACTCCATATCGCACTTCACTCATCTCACTTTACTTCTTTCACTTCTTTTTAATGTACTTTGATTCGATGGATTCTTAAATTTTGAATATCTTGGTTGCTTAGCTTGTTTTTATAAGTATGCTCTCATCAGCACTCTTTGCTTCATGCTTCATTTCTTCTTCCAATGCTTTCATTTTCTTTTCCATGTAAATAAAAACAAAGCCCCCTTTCAAGCTTCAAAAATCAACGTTTTCCAATCCGATCAAAATTTGATGAAACATCCAAAATGAAAATTGTTTGTTTCCTTGTCCAGTATTTTAAAAAAATAACCGCTCATCGTTTCGTCGAGCGAGGTGGTCGGAATCGGTCAAAAACAGTAGTGGGTGAATATTGATTGTTTTTCGACGATCACAGAATGACGAATGGAGAGCATGGTTGGGTCGTATGGTCGAGTCGAGATTTTTGGAGTTGGTCTCGTGATTTTGTTGGAGTCGGAATCGTCGTGGAGAGTTAAATGAATGGATTCCGTTCATCTTGCATTTGCCGACGGCACGGCGGTCTAGAGAAGGGACGGCAGTGACCAGTGACAGGCTTGGGTCGAGGCCGAGGCAGGAAGATCGGTCGGAGGAAGTCTAGTGGCCTGTGGTGGTGGCGCAAAGTCGGATTAGGGTTTTGTCCTATATATATTTTTGGGCTTCGGTTTTTTTTTGTCGCCGGGGTTGATCGAGTGCATCGAGTGTGGCATGAGCATGTCGGAGGTAAGGCGAGACGCAGGCGGTCGCATTGGTGGTGACAATGTGGGCTTCAGGTGGTCGAGGAAACGGTGTTTTCGTGATGGCCGAGGCGTGCGTTCATTTTGAAAATTGCCTGTGTGTGATTTCTGTTTTGGGAGGGAAGGAGCTAATCATATTGGGTGCTGGTTGAGTTTTGGGGCTGGGCCGATTATTTGGGTGAGAAACCTTAATATTTATTTGCTAAATATTCTTATATAAATATATTGAATTTTAAAATGTGATAACTTACCCGTTTTAAATCCGTCTAATACGTGAATTTTAGCATTAGACTCGTATTGACGAGTACAACGCCATGGCATAATTTGTTGGTAGTTTTGACGAAGTATAAAATATTGATAAAATAATAGGGATTGAATTTAATTACGTTGTTTTAAATAATAATATCGTTAAATTAATTTATACTTCGTTGATATTATCTATTTAACCAAATAAAATACCGTTTTGCTATAATTAAATTGAATGGATTATTGATGGCATCTGTTTAGCAGAATAAATCTCTGTTCTTCTATTATGTTAATTTGGAAAATTATTCATATGCCAGTTATTTAATATGTGGATTAATTAATACTGGATAAGTGATGTATTAGATATTGATTATTGCTAATTGTTGATTTTATTTACATATATGCTTGCTTATGTAAATACCAGTGATATGACTTAGAAAGTTGAATTAAAATAAAGCTTGTTTAAGTAACATAATGGACGCTGAGCCTCTTTCCGAATCTGAAAGGTTATGCATTTAAATTAACTTTAATTTTATAACAATTTGAGGTTAAGTATTTATTTAATTATAAATGATATTAATTATTTTATTAATGATGTTTAATTTAATTAATAATTTTATTAATGGATTTAAGTTATTAATTATTTTATTAATGATGTTTAAGCTAATTAAATTATTTTATTAATGATGTTCAAGTTATTCAATTATTTTATTAATGACGTTTATGTCATTCAATTATATTATCAATGTTGTTTAAAGATATTTAATTATTGTATCAATGCTTTTAAAATATATTTAATTATTTTATTAAGGATGTTTAGGTTAATTAATTATTTTAATTAATGATATTTTTAAGTTAATTAATTCTTTTTTTTATTAGCGATGTTTAATGTTGGAAATGGGGGTTGTTTATAACACAATACTGAATAAATCTTAAGGCTATTTAAACACTAGAATTGGTAAAGTGTGTGTTTCAAATATTAAAACTTACTTATGAATTTAAAACTCTATCTACCCAAATTGCAAATAGAAACCAATAATCATAGAACAAGAAAGTAATAAAGTAAAATGCAGTAAAGTAAATAAACCAGTAATTTTTATACTGGTTTGGATTAACCAATCCTACATCCAGTCCTGCACTGCACCATACAGAATTTTACTATAATCGTTTGCTTTCCACGGATGGCAAGAACACCTTTACAATCTTGATTTCACGGGCTACAAGATACACCCTCTTGATTTATCGGCTACAAGAACACCCTCTTGATTAATGGGCTACAAGAACATCCCCTTAATTTCATAGGCTACAAGAACACCTTATCCTTTTTATAAATAACAACAGAGTATGGCAAGTGGTCGTATCTACAATACAAATTCTTGCAGATTCGGTACAATGATCTTATAGTTCTCTAATGGTAATATATCTTTGAATTCTTTGAGGAATAGGATGAAATCAAAGAGAGAACGATATGAATTCAAGTAGAAAATCTCTGATATTGTGTGGATTGCAAATCGGTGAAGAATTAGAGTGAAATAGTATAGATTTGCAAGAAGAATGGAAGAGTATGCAATGGAATTTTCTTACAAAAGTATGGAAGAGAAAGAGTATGAGAAAGAGGAGAGAATTGATTGGAAAATTCATTTTCCAAAGCCTTTATGTAGTGATTGAAGAGACATGTCTTTTGGTGAAGAGGTGGCGGGAAAATCCCTTGATTTAAATTTTTAAAAACTAACCAATGGGAAGTATGTCGACATACTAGGGGACCATATGTCGACATAAAGGTGATTTTCAAAGAGAAATAGCAACACCAATAATTGTTGAAGAATTTAAAAAGTGTTGCAAATTTCAAATTTCAAAAGTACCTCTTATTTGTGAATTTTTGTGATTCGATTGAGGTCAATGGTTGATGATCTTCAAGTATAATTTCCATGGAGTCTTTAACAAGGAATTCTAAGACTCAACCAACTACCCATCACTTCAACACCTCGGTCCTTTCAACATTCTTCTTCATTCAGTTTTGTTTTTCCATTGCTCTGATTAACCTTCATATATAATCCATTTTCTTCCGCCGAGTTCTTTTTTTTCTCTGTAAATGTCTCAATGATATATATGAAATAACTGCACAACTCGGAGATACATTAGTAGTAATATTTATATGGTTGTTGTCATCAAAATCAATACCTAGGGTATTAACAATCTCCCCCTTTTGATGATGATAACCATATAAATATTTGAGAGATAAAATATAATACTTTTATATTTGACTCCTCCTAACTATATGCACTCCCCTTATCATTTTGCCTAGTATATTTATACATTTTCTCTCCATTTGTCATCAACAAAAAGGGCGAAAAAGAATTGCTTAGGCACAACTAGACAATATGTATAGAGTTTGTACATAGAGATATATATAAATTTATATAACTAGAACTTATGAGGAGGTTCAATATCAATACAAAGCATGAAGTAAAATATTAAAAAAAATTAGAGTTACCGACTTTGTCGATGCTAATATCACATCCTTCTAAATTATATCCAAAGTTCTTCTCACCACCTTTGTATATAATGCTCGCTCGGTATCTATGGATTATATGCTTTGAATATCCATCGTCCGATATCCATTGTTAGGTACCTAAAAAATATAAAATATGCACACTAGTACCCTATTTTGTTTTGGGTTCATGGGGTTAAGTTTTGAGAAGCCAAACCCATGAAGAGTTTGAATGCCCTTTCAAAATATAATCATCATATAAATTAACTTTATTAATAAAATTATCAATATATTTTTCTTTCTCATTATTATCTAAACTTCTAGGAACCCATAAATTAATGAACTTATTTGGAGATTTGAACTTTAATTTCCTAGGTTTTGGTCTGAACTTGGTAGCCTTAACAAATTTAGTACATTGAGTACTATTTTTCTTTGATTTGGCCTTATGAGTGTATCCAAGTCCATGTTGATTATTAGCGGGTTTAGATGCAGATAATAAATTTTCTAGATTATCCTTCCCTTTGTTAAATTTACCAACATCAGTTTTCATTTTATCAATATCCTATTACAGTTAAGAATAGCATTGTCTAGAGATGTTATTTTGTCATTCAGATCAGTGATCTCTGACTTCATTGAAAGATTTTCTAATTTTAAAGGTTCATTTTCACTTTTCAATTTTTCAACACTTTCAAGTTCTAAATCCTTTTTATCATTTCATCCACTAAGTCTTTCAATTTCATCTTCTAGACATTGGTTTTCTTCGATCAACATTTCATTAAACATTTTTAATCTATCTCTACTAAACTAGTCTTGTACTCTTTCCTAAGTTGTCTGTTGTATAAATCATTTAAGACATTCATAATTTCTTTATTAAAATTCCATACCTGATCATCCTTTGTCATGTAGCACATGTTAGCATTTTCTATTTTTGAATCACTATCACTTGATGATGTATCTGAATCATCCCATGTTGCATTGAAAGCATGTTTGCTCTTCTTATTGAAAGTGTTTGAAGAGTACTTTGATTTCTTCGGGTTGGGACAGTTTCTTTTCAAATGACCAGGTTTATCACATTCGAAACACTTAACAACATTTCCATTTCTGTAATTATTTTTGTTAGTTTTCCGAAGTTTGTTCGTTTTCTTGAAATTCCTAGTCATAAACTCGACATCATCATCACCATCAGCATCATATGGTTCATCAATGTCGTTTGTAGCATTGAGTGCTAGTGATTTATTCTCATTTGCCTGATTCTCTTTTCTAACCTGCAACTTTACTTCATAGGACAGTAGATTACTAATTAAATCTTCTATTTTCATAGCACTAATATCATTGGATTCTTTGGTTGCTAGGGTCTTCTGATCCAATTCACTAGAAAGTGAATTCAAGATCTTTTTGACTCGGTGCTCTTCAGTAGTTTTCTTTCTTAATGATATTAATGCATGTACTATATCCTGAAATCTAGAATACATATCAGAAATAGACTCATTTGGTTTCATTTGAAAAAGTTGAAACTGGTTAGTTAGCATAGATATCTTAGTTCGTTTTACTTTACTAGCGCCCTCATGTGTGACTTGCAATGTTCTCCAAATTTCATATACAGACTTTGACGCAGCGGATGTTTCAAAACGATGTAGATCGTTGAATGTAGTAATCGGTGGATTGGAATAATACTGGAATGCCCGAATTCGTTGATCCGAAGATACCGAACTCTAGCTATCTCGAACTCGTTGATCGCGCACGATACCGGGTTCAAAGATCTTCAATTCTTCAAGCGTTGATCAAGCGCACTTGATTCCGCGAATCGGCTTCTACAATCGTTGAATCGAGCGCACTCGATTATCCGAAAGAGGAGATAGGAGGTTACACTCAACTACCAATTTGGAATGAAAGCACAAAGCAATCAAAAGAGAATTTTATTCAATATTCAACAACCTTTTACAAAATGAGACTCACGGCCTATTTATAGGCGAACAATTTTACAACAGAAATTTCTCCAACTCCTAAGTCGTTTCCGACTCATAGCTACGCTCTACGACTCATCATAAGTCGTATACGACTCATCAAATTACAACATGACTTACGACTTATACAAAACGACTTAACAAACTGTACAAAATAACAACTACAACAACACACGACTCAACATACTCCGACTTATGACTCAGCCAAGGATACGACTTATTACAAACAGACGACTTTAAACAGATGCGGCTTAACAATGCAACACAACAACAGCTTTCTACGACTCAAGAATCAATGGTCTAGATTAACTCGGCATCAGAAACAACGGCATCCATCTTCACGCTACTCAACTAAGTCGTAACTCGTTTCTCCGTCTTCTTGCTTTGTGTTAAGGCGTGGACGACTTATACCTCCAGTTTCGTTAAGTCGTGGACGACTCATACCAGCTTCTCCCTTGAGTCGTGGATGGCTTATCTCCTCACCTTCCTTAAGTCGTGGACGACTCATACCAGCTTCTCCCTTGAGTCGTAGACGACTCATCACCGTCTCCTTGAGTCGCTTACGACTTATACCTTGACGACTCATTACCGCTTCCTTAAGTCGTAGACGTCTCATACGATTCATGCCTGTCTCTATGAGTCGTAGACGACTCATAGCATTGCCCTTAAGTCGTAGACGACTTATATCTTCCCCTTTGGTTTTCCAGTTGAGTCGTGGACGACTCATCACCGCCTCCTTAAGTCGTAGACGACTTATGCTTTCCCCTTTGGTTTTCCAGTTGAGTCGTGGACGACTCATCAACGCCTCCTTAAGTCGTAGACGACTTATGCCTTGGCCAAATAAAGGTTGCGCTGCATCATCCTCCCTAGGTTGAGAGAAATTCGACCTCGAATTTGCACACTCTTCATCCCCAACAAACTCATCCCCATGATATGGTACAAGATGTTTAACATTGAATACGTCAGATGTATACACATCATCTGGCAGCTTCAGTTTATAAGCATTTTCATTGATTCGTTTCACAACTTCCACCGGACCAATTTTTCTGGCTTTCAACTTGTTGTATGCGCCCACGGGAAAACGATCTTTTGTTAATACTGCATAAACCATATCACCCTCATGAAATTCAACACTCCTTCGTTTCAAATCTGCAGATTGTTTATATTTCTCATTTGCTTTCTCTAATCGTTCTTGAACGATTTTATGACACTCCGTCAGCCCTTCAACAAAATCAGCAGCTTTCTTAATTGTCTTCTTTGATTGTGGCACTACCGTTAAGTCCAACGGTCCCTTCGGTAAGCTCGAATATACTATCTGATATGGACTGAACCCAGTACTTCGATTCATAGCATGATTATGAGCAAATTCTGCCTGGCATAACTTCACATCCCAACTCTTCAGATTATCTTGAACAAGACACCTCAACAAGTTTCCCAATGATCTGTTGACCACCTCAGTCTGTCCATCCGTTTGTGGGTGATAAGCACTACTAAACTTCAGCTTCGTTCCCACCATTTTCCACAAACTTAGCCAAAAATGACTCAGAAAACGAGTATCCCTGTCCGACACAATCGATTCTGGCAATCCATGAAGTCGATAGATCTCTCTGAAAAACAACTGAGCAACATGAACAGCATCCGCCGTCTTCTTACAAGCAATAAAATGTGCCATTTTCGAAAATCGATCAACCACCACATAAATGGAATCATTACCACGCTGCGTTCTCGGCAACCCCAACACAAAGTCCATACTCACATCAACCCATGGTTTAGTTGGTACCGGTAACGGCATATATAAACCAGCATTAGTCGCAGTTCCTTTCGAAACTTGACAGATATGACATCTCTCAACAAACCTCTCCACTTCTTTCCTCATCGATGGCCAAAAGTAGGATTGTGAAATTAATTGTAAGGTACGGTCTCTTCCAACATGCCCTTCTTCATGTAATTCCTTGATAATTTTCATTCTCAAACTACCCTCCGGTATGCACAATCGATTCCCTTTGAACAGAAAACCATTTACCATCACGAAATCATCCGTCTTTCCCTCCTTGACTTTATCAACAAATTTTGCAAAGTAAGGATCATTAGTAAATAAGTCTGGCAATATTTCAAACCCCGTCACTTCAACCTTCAGTGTAGTCAACAAATGACTCTTCCTACTCAAAGCATCAGCCACACGATTTGTCACCCCTGACTTGTGTTTAACAACAAAAGTAAACTGTTGCAGATATGCAATCCATGATGCATGTCTCGCCGAAATCTTGTCTTGCCCTTGCAAATGCTTCAATGCTTCATGATCAGTGTAAAGAACAAACTCCTTCTGAAATAGATAGTGTCTCCAGTGTTTAATAGATTGCACAACAGCATAAAACTCCACATCATATGTACTGTATCGCATCTTTGCTCCTGACAACTTCTCACTGAAATAGGCAATAGGACGCCCCTTCTGACTCAACACCCCTCCAATCCCAACCTTGGATGCATCAGTATGTAGTTCAAACACCAACTGAAAATCAGGTAGCACTAGAATTGGTGCAGAGGTCAAAAGATCTTTGATTCGTTCAAAAGCAACCCCGGCTTCCTCCGTCCATGCAAACTGTTTACCTTTCATGCAATCTGTAACAGGCGCCATCACACTACTAAAGTGTGGAATAAACCTTCGATAAAATGAAGCCAACCCATGAAAACTACGAACTTCCGTTATCGTCTTGGGCTGCAGCCAATTTCTGATCGCCTCAACTTTACTTTGGTCAACCTGTATTCCTTTCTCTGAAACAACATACCCCAGAAATAAAACACTATGTGTCATGAACACGCATTTCTTCGTTGCAGCATAGAATTGTTCTTGTCGCAATACCATCAGCACTTCTCTAAGATGATTCAAATGTTCCTCTGGACTCCCACTGTAAATAAGAATATCATCGAAATACACCACCACGAATTTCCCAATGAACGGTCGAAAAATCTGATTCATTACCCTCATGAAAGTACTTGGTGCATTGGATAAACCAAATGGCATGACCAACCATTCGTATAGACTCTCCCTGGTTTTAAAAGCAGTTTTCCACTCATCTCCTGGTCTGATACGAATTTGGTGATATCCGCTCTTCAAATCAATCTTCGAAAATATAGTAGCTCCGCTTATTTGATCTAACAAGTCATCCAACCTCGGCATTGGAAATCTATATCTCACGGTAATCTTATTCAATGCTCGACTGTCAGTGCACATCCTCCACGTTCCATCCTTTTTGGGTACCAATAAAGCTGGTACAGCACAAGGATTTAAACTCTCCTGCACACGCCCCTGCTCAAGCAATTCCTCTACCTGTCTCCGCAACTCTTCATGTTCCTTCGGACTCATTCTATAATGTGGTCTGTGTGGTAACACAGCACCTGGAACAAGATCTATCTGATGTTGTATATCCCTTAACGGTGGCAACTCCGTTGGTAATTCCTCTGGAAATACATCGTCAAATTCTTTCAAAACTGGTTTAACTTCTTCTGGAATTTCAACTTCTTCACTGCTCTCACGCCCAATCAACAAGAATACTTCCGGCTCTTCTTCAACTTCTTTAACAAACTCCTTTAAAGTCAATAAAGTTTTCAGCTCTTCAATTTCTTCTGACTTACTTTCTTCTTGTGATCTCTTCTTCGGAACTAAGATAATCTTCGTGCCTTTAAACATAAAACTGTAGCTATTGGTCCGACCGTCATGTAGTACTGCTCGATCATATTGCCATGGTCTTCCCTATAATAAGTGGCAAACATCCATCTCTACGACATCACACCATATTTCATCTTTGTATTTCTTCCCAATAGAGAATGGAACACGAACTCGTCTATCCACTTTCACTTCTCCTCCTTTTCTCAACCATGCTAACTTGTATGGACTCGGATGTTTCTCTGTTTTCAATTTCAACTTTGTCACAGCCTCGGTTGAGATAATATTATCACAGCTTCCTGCGTCAATCACAAACTTACACACCTTTCCCAGAATAGTACAGGTTGACTGAAAGATATTACTCCTCAACCAACTAGCTTCCTCCTGCTTCGGTGTTAAACACGATCTCCTCAGCATTAGGTTACAACCTTCATCCCCTGACGCAATATCCTGCTTATCCTCCTCAACTGGACTAGAACAATCCTCATCAACATCCTCATCTTCAACCTCTACAATCATGGTTCTCTTCTTTGGTTTTGGACACTCACTGCTTTTATGACCCAATTCCTGACAATTGTAACATTTGAAACCATTGTTAACCCTTGTCTTCTCAACCTCCTTCACCACTGGTCTACTGATAGGTTTAGAAACATTAGAACTTCCTCCAACACCCTTCGCTTGATTGTTAGAATTAGTAAACACACCACTTCCTCGTCTCCCTTGTTTTTCCCAAGCCAACGCTTTCTGATGTGCTTCTGCCACAGATCTTGGATCGAACATATTAACCATATCCTGAACCTGCATTCTCAATCCTCCAATGAACCTAGATGTCAGCTGCTCTTCTGTTTCCATAATATCATTCCTTGCAATGAGTTGATAGAATTCATCAGCATAGTCATTCACAGTTTTCGTCCCTTGTCTCAAGTTTTGCAAACGTTGATACATCAAATATTGATAATTGTAAGGTAAGAACGTTGCTTTCATCAATTTCTTCATCTTCTCCCAAGATTCAACTTTTGACTTTCCCATTCGTTCACGTGTAAGCTTGGTTTGCTGCCACCATGCCAAAGCTCTACCCCTCAGCCTTGTAGCAACCAACTTCACTCTACGATGTTCTGGAACTTCTTTGAAGTCAAAAATTTCTTCAACATTAGCTACCCAATCTAGAAACTCCTCTGCTTGCATACTACCTTTGAATTCAGGAATTTCAGTCTTCATCCCCGATTCCCACTTGTGATCATACTCAGAATAGTTTCTTCCTTGACCTCTTCCTTGAATACTACCACCATCATACTCCTCTTCAAAATCAGATGCATAACGATGTCGATTCTGACCACCAACATCTCTACTACCATTACGCCTTCCACCTTCCTCCCTTCTATTGACATTCCTCCGTTCACGATCATTCACGTTCCTCCCACGCCCTTGATCATTTTCAACACTTCTGTCTCGATTGGAATGTGGCGAGACTCTACTACCCCCATGGTTAGATTCTGGTGAAACCCTTCTCCGATTTTGATTCATCTCCGTCATAAGCTTCTCTAACCGGCCAATTCCTTCGTTAAGCTTTTCACTAAAGTTTTCATTGATTCTTTGCTCCACCTCATCAGCCTCTTCTCTTCGATACAAAGCTTCTACGTTTTGGTGGCGATTAGCTCTTCTTGGCGGCATACTTGAAACTTTCACAACTCTTCAACACTTCAAAATTCAAACACCATTCGGATTTTGATCCAAAATGAAACGGATTGAAAACTTCCACTTTGTAGCAAATCGTGATGAACACGATGGACAAAGTTTCGGCCTCCAATGCAAATCCGAACTTCAATCTTCAAATCAATGCACCACCCAATTCTTCAAACTCTCGGCCGTGAATAATGAAACTTCAAATCTTCAAAATGAATAGGTTCCAAGTCTCGATCTAACTATGATTGGTTAGAACAAGCTCTGATACCAAACTGACGCAGCGGATGTTTCAAAACAATGTAGATCGTTGAATGTAGTAATCGGTGGATTGGAATAATACTGGAATGCCCGAATTCGTTGATCCGAAGATACCGAACTCTAGCTATCTCGAACTTGTTGATCGCGCACGATACCGGGTTCAAAGATCTTCAATTCTTCAAGCGTTGATCAAGCGCACTTGATTCCGCGAATCGGCTTCTACAATCGTTGAATCGAGCGCACTCGATTATCCGAAAGAGGAGATAGGAGGTTACACTCAACTACCAATTTGGAATGAAAGCACAAAGCAATCAAAAGAGAATTTTATTCAATATTCAACAACCTTTTACAAAATGAGACTCACGGCCTATTTATAGGCGAACAATTTTACAACAGAAATTTCTCCAACTCCTAAGTCGTTTCCGACTCATAGCTACGCTCTACGACTCATCATAAGTCGTATACGACTCACAAATTACAACATGACTTACGACTTATACAAAACGACTTAACAAACTGTACAAAATAACAACTACAACAACACACGACTCAACATACTCCGACTTATGACTCAGCCAAGGATACGACTTATTACAAACAGACGACTTTAAACAGATGCGGCTTAACAATGCAACACAACAACAGCTTTCTACGACTCAAGAATCAATGGTCTAGATTAACTCGGCATCAGAAACAACGGCATCCATCTTCACGCGACTCAACTAAGTCGTAACTCGTTTCTCCGTCTTCTTGCTTTGTGTTAAGGCGTGGACGACTTATACCTCTAGTTTCGTTAAGTCATGGACGACTCATACCAGCTTCTCCCTTGAGTCGTGGATGGCTTATCTCCTCACCTTCCTTAAGTCGTGGATGACTCATACCAGCTTCTCCCTTGATTCGTAGACGACTCATCACCGCCTCCTTGAGTCGCTTACGACTTATACCTTGACGACTCATTACCGCTTCCTTAAGTCGTAGACGTCTCATACGATTCATGCCTGTCTCTATGAGTCGTAGACGACTCATAGCATTGCCCTTAAGTCGTAGACGACTTATATCTTCTCTTTGGTTTTCCAGTTGAGTCGTGGACGACTCATCACCGCCTCCTTAAGTCGTAGACGACTTATGCTTTCCCCTTTGGTTTTCCAGTTGAGTCGTGGACGACTCATCAACGCCTCCTTAAGTCGTAGACGACTTATGCCTTGGCCAAATAAAGGTTGCGCTGCATCAGACTTATAAATAGACACTCGATTAAATTCATTTCTATCTAAGGAGAAAAATAAAATGTTTACAGCCTTTGATTTACCGAGTGCTTGTGTCTTTTGTTCTAGTGTCCATTGCGAATAGTTCGCTTGGGGCTCAGTGTACTCTATTTGGGTAATGTTCCAAATATCTAAACCATTTGACTGTAAATAAAATTTCATCCTAAAAGCCCAATATGCATAATTACTACCATCAAATAGAGGGGGTCTAGTGGTAGATTTCCCTTCTACAAAAGTGTTAAAGAAAGTGTTACAAGTGTCATTGGCCATTTATACTTTTCAAAAACCAAGTTATGAATTTTTGAAAATCAGTGCTCTGATACCAAATGTTGGAAATTGAGGTTGTCTATAACAGAAGGTGGAATGGACCTTAAGGCTATTTAAACAGTAGAAGTTGTGAAGTGTGTGTTTCAAATATTTAAAACTTACTTATGAATTTAAAACTCTATCTACTCAAATTACAAATAGAAACCAATAATCATAGAACAAGTACGTAATAAAGTAAAATGCAGTAAAGTAAATAACACCAACGATTTTTATACTAGTTCAGATTAACCAATCCTACATCCAGTTCTACACTGCACCTTGCAGAATTTCACTATAATCGCTTGCTTTCCATGGGTGGCAAGAACAAATTTACAATCTTGATTTCACGGGCTACAAGATACACCCTCTTGATCTACGGGCTACAAGAACACCCTCTTGATTTATGGGCTACAAGAACACCCTTTTGATTTCACAGGCTACTAGAACACCTTCACCTTTTCAAAATAACAACAAAGTATGGCAAGTAGTCGTATCTACAATATGAATTCTTGCAGATTCGTTACAATGATCCTATAGACCTCCAATGGCAATATATCTTTGGATTATTTGAGGAATAGGATGAAATCTGAGAGAGAGAGAGAGAATGATATAAATTCAAGTAGAAACTCTCTGATATTATGTGGTTTGCAAATTGGTAAAGAATTAGAGTGAAATAGTATCGATTTGCAAGGATAATGAAAGAGTATGCAATGGAACTTTCTTACAAAAGTATGGAAGAGAAAGAGTCTGAGAGAGAGGAGAAAATTGATTAGAAATTTTTTTTTCCAGAGTCTTTATATAGTGGTTGAAGAGACATGTCTCTTAGCAAAGAGATGGCTGGAAAATCCCTAGATTTAAATTTTAAAAACTGACTAACGGGAAGTATGTCGACATACTAGGGGACCATATGTCGACATAAAGGTCATTTTCAAAGAGAAATAGCAACACCAAAAAGTGTTGCAAATTTCATATAGTATTGCAAATTTTAGATTTCAAAAGTACCTCTTATTGTGGATTTTTGTGATTCGGTCGAGGTCAATGGTTGATGCCTTCAAGTATAATTGCCATTGGGTCTTTAACAAGGAATTCTAAGACTCAACCAACTACTCATCACTTCAAATAGCTCGATCCTTTCAGCATTCTTCTTCAATCAGTTTTGTTCTTCCATTGCTCCGATTAACCTTCATATATAATCCATTTTCTTCCACTGAGTTTTTGCTTATCTCCGTAAATGTCTCACTAATATATCTGAAATAACCACACAACTCGGAGATACATTAGTAGTAATATTTATACAGTTGTTGTCATCAAAATCAATACCTAGGGTATTAACATTTAAGTTAATTAATTATTTTATTAATAATATTTAAAGTTAATTAATTAATTATTTACTAATGATATTTTTAAAATTTTAAATTATTTAATTAATGGTACTTAAAGTTTATTAATCGATGTAATTAATGGTGTTTAGAGTTAATTAATTGTGTTTAAGTTAATAAAGTAATTTATTAAAAGTGTTTATAAATAATAAATAGAGTTATAAAAGGAATTTTACTTAATAAATGATATTTTGTAAAGGAGATTTATAAATGATATTTTGTAAAGGAGATTATAAACGATATTTTATAAAGAGGTTTTATAGGAGATATTTTGCAAGAAAGATTTATAAATGGTACTTTATAAATAAAATAGAGATTTATAAATAGTAATTTATAAATAAAAGAATGAATTTATAAGTTATATTTTAAATATAATGAAGATTTGTGTTAAATATATAAGATTTATGAAAATGGGTTTTCGATTTATAAAAGAATTTTTATAAAGGATTTTATAAAAGATTTCTATAAAGGAGTTTATAAAGGAAGATATAGAAAAGAGTTTTATTAATAGAAAAGAGTTTTATAAAATAGAAAGGAATTTTATAAATAATTTTAGAGATTTATAAAAGAAATTTTATAAATTAATTTTCAAATTTATAAAAGGATTCTTAAATATGAAATGGGCTTATAAAAAATGGGAATTTTATAAAGGGAAGAGGTTTAATTTTGATAATAATCCTTCTTAATTATGGTGGTATGGAAGCATTCTTTCCATACTTAACACCAAAGGAAAAATGGGTTTGGGTTCAGAGTAAGTAATGTTTTAAATTATATTTTTTTGGCCTATTTAAATATGAATTTGGAAAAGAGAAAATCTTCCTTATAATATACTTATACCGGTGATATAAGTACATGAATGTTTTTCCAAGTATTGAAAGGAGTATAAGGGGTTTGTGAACGTTTATCTTTTGTGAAGGTATTTTGAATCCAATAATTGAAAGTATATTTAATTAATAAAAGATTAGTTTCTAGAGGCTCAGTGGATCCCACATGGTATTTAATATATGTTTGATTATTTGTTTGTTTGATAGTTAAATAAACGACTATCAAATCTTGGCCAAAATATAACTTCGGAAACATCTAGGAGAAACGCAGGAGTTATATGGCACAGTCATCTTCGTTGACATTGTACAGTGTGTATAAATCTCGTTTTGTTTTCCTAGGACAACTGATAAGGAAATCCATTCGCTTAAATGGTTAGGAAGTGATCTCTGCTCTTATGTATTATTTGATTATTTCCAAAACAACAGGAGTTGAGTTTTCCAGAACTATCAATTTGGTTTTGGAGCGACCAGTAAGCGAGGAGTGTACTTATATGAGATGACTCGAAACCATACCCACTCCAAAACCATATGCGCATTCTACGCTTTTGAATAGGTTCGAGATTGGTTCGAGATGATGGAATCGAAGACGGGATTCTTTGAAGTGCAAGGGCTACTTGCTACTAATCCCGAGGGATATTCCAAAATGGATGTAGTAGAAGTAGTGCCTTCGGTTTGTTCATATCCTGAACAACTTGTATGGATGAATGCTGGCATTACATTGTTGCTTGGAGGGTAGTGTTAGCATTCAAATTGGGAATTGCTAGGAAGAAAAGATAAAAGCGTAATCTCACAAGCCTTACAACCCGGTAATGGCTAAAATAGTGGATGCCGGCAGAGCTATGTGGTTAGCTACCATTGGGAGCAGTCATTCCTCAATCTAGATGGAATTTCAGATTTGTTGTGCGCATGGGGCGACCATGGGGCAATGTTTGCAGCCCGGTGCCCGAGGGATGATGTTATCCGATTTGTCATTTTAAAGGAGCAGGCAGGCTTTGTCTTGGCGGGGAGTCCATGTGTGGCCATCAGGTACATTTGATCTAGAGGTGTACTATACGAAAGGCAGTCCCTTACCTTGCCATGTTGGAATCCAATCTCCAATACGTGCCTTTACGAACTTAGTTGTATACATATTATGCTGAAATGTAATTAATGTAACCATTTTGGCTATGATTAATATTTATTTTAAACCCTAGACATTATTATAATATCACAAAATTTTCTAAAGGGTTTGGTTATCGTAAGGTAAAAACCCGTTTGTGTTTATATGTTGTATGGTCTTAAAAGATACTTTTATTTTGAAAGGTTTTCTATAAAAATATAAAATTCCATTTGATTGTGTTTCTCACGCTGGTTCTAGACTGATACAGGCATTGCTTTTCTTATAATGCTCAGGTCAGCCCAAGCATATTTCTATATTTTGTTGTGGATGCTTTGGAGCTTCAGGAGACAAGCTAGATGCTTCCAAGGATGTATTCCTGTATTTTCTTTAATTTGTATTAATAAGCAATTGTAAGGGCGGGCTGTTATAACTGTCCAGGCTGATGATAGGTTAATATTACTCTAATTTGATGTATATATATTACAGTTTTCTTTTGTAAAAACATTAGTATATTATGTATTACTCATCACGTAGTGAGATTCAGTTCTATCTTTTCTTTTCTTCCACCTGAACAATCCGCCTTTCGGCACTTGGATGTTCGACACGTGCATACCACGGATGTATTAGTGTCGACTTCTAAGGATCGAAAAGGTGGGTCATTACATTTGACGTCCACCAGTGTAGGAAATCCTTTACAACGCAATTGCCTTATTTTTAAATATAAAAAACATACTTTATCTAGTTAATTAAACTTATAATTTGGATATAAAACTAAATAACCGATAGTTTATAACATCTTTATAAAATGAAAAAAAAATACTTATCATAAATATGTAGAATGCATTAACGTATGCATATGAATTGACATATATTATTATAACTAAAGAAATATCTCAATGTTACATGACTACTAACTCATATTTATACACCACATATCCAATTTACTAAGTGAAGTGAAACATTACATTTTCAAACAATCGTGCCAATTTAGCAACATGCGAGACAACCATAACAAAACCAATTTCATTTTTATAATTTATTATTGAATGTAAAAATATATAACTTAACCATATTTATTAACCTAAATTTCAAACAAATTAATACCATTACTGTAATGTCTTTTCATCAAGGAGCCTATTCTGCGATAATATTCTAAAATTTAATTCAATAAGAAAATATATTTTACAAAATCGATAAAAAAAAATATTTAATTTTTTATCATTCATTCCACATTATAGGGCAAGCAACAAATTTTATGACAAATATTTTGCATCATCCTAACTTATTTAATTGTATACGGAGTGAACAATTTCCTACTAAATTATTAACACCAATGATAAATTTAGCCATATAAGATGATATAATATATATAAGCTTTTTAAACAACATTATATAAACATTGTGAATTCCTCTTTTTCAATTTTATAACTTAAAATTTTATTGTTTAATTAATAGTTATGATGTTTGATAATTATTGTTGAATAAAATAACTTTACAATGTTAATTTTTCTTTAGATTTTGAGATTCAATAACATCACATAAATGTTATGGAAAGCAAAATATTACTTAATACAAAAAAAAATATTGTGTTGGACCAACCTTCTAGAAATTATTTTTGTTTCAACATTTAATTAAAAAGTTGTCCTAAGTAACTTATTACAAGGTTTTCTTCAAAATATGTTGTTATTGTTTAGCTTTATTGCAACACTTCACAAAAACATTGTAATTTCAACTTTCTATAATGATGTTTGTTTATAGAATAGCTGACTTACCTAAAACGTTTCGACTAAATTACCTACGATTAGGCCTGTTAATGGATCAGGTTCGGTCCAAGTTTCTTAAAACCCAGACCCGAGCTTGTTTACTAAAATTAAAACCCGAGCCCACTGGGTATCTCAAACCCATTACCCAAGCCGGATTGTTGGACTTTTTAAGTTCATTGGGTTAATACCGTAAGCTCAAAATGAAATATTGAAACCAAAATCATCATCTTTGATCATAACATTTAAAATAGCTACATAAACAAAGGAAATGGGCGGTGATGAAATCAAGTTCGCAAACAAAAATATGCAAAAAGTTTCGCATTTATACAAACGAACCATGCACAAATAATATATACATCCATATTTTTTGTACAATGAACAAATATTAATCAACTCGGTTCAAAACTGGGCTAGGTTGTGATGAAACCAAACCACCTTAAAAATAATTGGGTCAGCCTTGGTTTCAGGCTTAGGTAGTTACAACTAAACTCATACCCATATTAACAGGGCTGGTTTGGGCTAGCTTCGTACCAAAAGTCTTACGATTGTTAGACCTACTTAAGATTGACGAACAAATTGAGCCCAGATGACACTATATGAAATATTTGTACTTTCAGACAACATTAGTAAATCTAAATGGTTGGATTTTCAAAATTTCAAAGATAAACAGGACTTTCAAGTCACATTGATCTTTAGGGTAACATACCAATATTTTTCAACTAAATTACCTATAATCGATGATCAAATTAAACCATCTAACATAAATAATATATTTAATCTTTCCAAACTAATAGTGCATCTGTATGGTCGGATTCTAAAAATTCCAAATATAAGTGGGACTTTCAGTTCAAATTAGTCATTTCAGATTAAATTCCATATGCAATTAAGTTATCTAAAACAATTAGATTTAAAAAGCGTGCATGGTAGTATACTTTCGTCAAACTAAAAGCTATTTTTCATTCTTCAACGAACTACACAAGCCTTAGATAGGTGCAGACACTTAACAGCACTGTGCCCATCTTAATAATTCAAATTCAAATTATCCTACTTTAATTAGATTATCCCACCAAAGCCAAAAAGTGTTATACCCAAATCAAATTACCTCACCTAATCACACATCATTAATACGCAACATGGAAGCCTATCAATACAGATGGAAGACAGTGACAAGATCTCACAGTGGATATTAAGTAAGAGATATGACATAATCAATCTATGTGATGTTTTTTCTACTATAAAAGAAAACGATTACAACAAAGAAAGGGGATCGACTTTTTCAAACTTGGATAATTTATCATTGTAAAAGCTATACGAAATCTCTAGTGATTTTTGTGTCTGTAGTTGAAAAACAACTATAAAAGCTTGATTGATTTAATCCGTGAATGTAGAATTCCTTAACATTTGAATCATGTAAATTATTTACGTTATTTACTTTTCAGCATTTTTATATTCTTCTCCATGTTTGAACTTTGTTTAAATTTGTAATAGTTCATGAGGCATTTTAACAAATAGTTAATTTGCAACCCTAGCAGTTATGTAAGCATACCACAACATAATTACTTCTAATCACGACAATTTAATAAACGATAACTTGCTCATTCACAATCATATAAGCCTACAAAGGCATGACTGCTTCTAATTTGGCGTTGGGGGATCAAAAATCTCACTGATGTTATGGTGCTAGAAGGAGAGTCAAGCCACCAACAAAAATTTTTCAAAAATCTTTATCAATCAAGCAACCACAACCTTACCAAACATGCATCCAACAACTGCCCATACCACCAATTCTCTCCCTCCTCCTCCAGTTGAAGGATAACAACTCATCACTAAGGAAAAACTCCACAACAACCCAAGTTACTCTAAGAAAATAACGAGCCCATAAAAAATTCCATCTCAAATCCTAACCTAGAGGCCTTTAGTTAATTCATGACCCAAATAAATGAAAGAATGGGTAAACTAGAAAAAATATTGGCTCAGTATCCACCTTCTCGCTACCATAGCTCCATAGTTTGCAGCCATGGTTCACCAGTTGCACAAACTACATGGTTGTGAGACAATTAGGGGTATGCCTAAGGGAAATTATATAATTTATCTCTGTAATAAAATCTCATTCGAATAAATTGTGTTTGTTCTCTATCATATACTTGTTGAAACAACCCTACTTTCCGCGTAGTTGTAAATAATAATTTAAATTAAAATAAATGTTTGAGTGTAGTTTGGGATAATTTTATTTTTGAATTATATTTTAGTTGAATTAAAAAAAGGATTTTGTTTTAATAAATTAGATTAATTAATAAATTCCTTTTTAGAAAATATATCGAGCTCGAATAAAACATCAACAATAGGTATAAAATAATTTTATAGGGCAAATAATTTTTATATGGTTGAAATATATGAAAAGAACTTTTATTTGATAGTGATTATTATCCAATCTTTTGACCTGGCAGTATACGGACTAAGTTGATGAACCAAACTTGCAAGCTATCATGGCGGGAAGCCCGAAGAGATCGCCCCTGAGTCCAAAAACCAAGTGCAAATAGAGCCATGGGGCAAAAGACTAAACCATCATAAGAATCGAGGACCAAGAATCAACCATAGCAGTGGATCGGTACCGATCCAACCTCTTAGATCAGTACCGATCAATGAAGCTTCGGCAAAACTTGCCCCCACTCCTAATACTCATAAGTCGTGTTGCTAGGAGCCTCTTTCAATTCCAATTTCATTGATCCCATGTAATTCCTTATCGGATTCCACGAGCAACTGAAATCAGCAACTCCATTCTTCCACCGATCCTCATTTGGACTCAGGAACAAACCAATAATGGTGCAAACAAGTTTAGAATCTTGAGGTTAACCACAAATCGAGCCAGGGCAAAGCATTCAAAACTATCCATATGACCATTTTATGAATTGGTACCAATCCAATACCATGGATCGGTACTGATCCACGAATTTTGATAAGGTATCCACCACTTTTTCTAAGGAATAGGTATTAGTGTGGAGAACGAGGTATAGATCATGGATGCAAGTTTTTAGGCCATCTATTGCTATAAATAAGTGGATAGATCTCATTTTTATGGATCTTTTCAGCTCTCTTGTTCTCTTACTTTAATTTCTTATAATCACACACGGATTTATACCGATCCATAAGAACAGATGTGTAAATTGCATTATAAACCATCAACAAGTTAAGTGGACATAAGCCAAGATTGGCCGAACCACTATAAAACGCTATGTGTTCTTTTCTTGGTCTTTTTAATTTGCTTTTCTTCACTTCTTATTCTCTACTCAATCTATTGGGTGTCTATGCCATTTTTGGTCCAAACATTTTTGTGCTTTCGCTGAGAAGGTACTTGAACTTGCTGATTTGAGATTTGAAAAAGTTTTGAATGAAAAGACAATCAACTAGGAAGACCACTGCTGGAGGAAATCAACAAGGGGGCAGCCAAGAGGCGTTCTCAGGAGCCAACCCCTCATCCATCTACATAAATAGAGATGAGATGGAAAACATGATGATACAATGCAAAAAAAGATAATGGCCCATCAGGAAGAGATAATGGAAAATTTCTTCAGAAGAAAGGGACAGACGGGAACTGTCGGAGTTGCTGCAAACCAAAACCGAAGACCTAAAGTAGGAGTAAGCATGCCATAGAGCAGAGCGAAACAAGTTGGAGCGAACCGTACGCCAATCGTATGGATCGGTACTGATCCCATGCATGGATCGGTACCGAACCACAAGAACATTATGGAAAGGGTGATCTTGGCGTAGATAGAAATGGTGTGCGTCCAGGGAACAGTGCTAGGCATGTGAATGTGAATCAGAATGCTGATGTACAGCCGGAGGAATACGTACCAGAATTCCCTACAAGAGTCAGGGGAAAGCCTGAGAATGCAAACTTAGGAGTTCATTTGGATGACAACGACCGACATGTTGAAATAGTGAGACGAGCTATGAGAGGTAGATTGCCTAACCGAGGCCTGAAGGATGTGAACATGAATCCATTCACTTCGAATATTCGATATGCTAGGAATCTGCCTGATTTCAAGCTGCTTACATTGGAAACGTATGATGGAAAGACTGATCTGACAGCTCATTTGATGAGGTACCTTCGGCACAAGAAGGTGTTGGGTGCATTTGAAGAGGCCATGAGATGGCGTTTCATTTTATATTTGATAGATTTGGTGGCATTATGGTTTAGACAGCTAGAGAATGGTTCCATTAGCACATTTGGCCGAGTTAGTGAACAAATTTATGAAACAGTTCTGGGTCCATATTTTACGACCCAAAAATGTAATGACAGTATCATGTATGAAGTAGAGGGCCGAAGAGACCTTCAGGGGTTTTTTGACAAGGTTCAATACGGCGGCTGCCGTGGTTGATAAGCTAGATCCATCAATGGTTCTGATAGTGGTGTTTTTAGAAATAGCCGCTAAGATGGATTTCAAGGTTGCTTTGGAACGGGATCCTCCGATGGATCTCGTAAAATTTTATCATGAGGCCATGAGATACCTGCGTTAGGAGTACGCTGAGGATGATCAGGAAGAAATTAATGATGTGAATGGCAAAGGACCACCCAAAGAAGGATCCAGCAAAGGCAAATGAAAAAGAAAAATGGATGACAGCTTTAAAGGATCAAAGCGACAAGGAAGGGAACCAAAATTCTCTTATTACACGGATTTAAATGAAACCCTGGAGCAGATCTATCTGGATATGAGAGGACAGATCCCCCATCGAAAGCCGACGAGGAAAGAGCCCACAGACCATGATAAGATGTCCAGAAAATATTGCCTATTCCATGAGCTGGATGGGCATAACACGAATGATTGCAGGAACTTGCGCGATCTGATCGAAGAACAGGTCAGAAACAACCGATTATTGCAATATGTTAGAAGTCAAACTACAGTGGTGGAACAAGAGCAGCTATCAACTGCAGCGAATGCTAGGCTATAGCGCCTGGTGAGGCAATTATCGTGGTGTTAAACTTTATGTTTTTTATTGTTTGAATTCGATTCCATTAGATGAATCCCTGATTATTGAAATCCACTTGAATCTGACGACCGATATTTATCGCTTTAAAATCTGAACTGAAGAGATAGGACCGGAGTGTAGGGTGCAAGTCCCTTCACAGAAGAGCGAGTGGATGGACTTTTATGATATTGATAGCTTTAAAGTCCCATCCAAAGAGACGGGACTGGAGTGCAATGTGCAAGTTCCCTTGCCGGAGAGCGAGTAGGTGGACTTGTATGATATATATCAATTTAAGTTCCGGTCAGAGAGAAGGTACTAGAGTGCAAGAGATAAGTCACCTTGTCGTAGCATGAGTGGATGTACTTGCTTATCGTTGAGTCCCCTCATCGAAGAGCGAGCGGATTGGGCTCAACAAGGATCCAGAGAGTACACGGATTTGATTATCGGCCTCGAATGACCATAGATTTGATTAAAGATCTGGAAACACCATGGATTTGATTATCGACCCCAATTGGCCGTGGATTTGATTAACGGTTCGGAGAGACTATGGATTTGATTATCGGCTTTGAACAACCATGGATTTGATTAAAGGTCCGGAGAGACCATGGATTTAACTATCGGCCCTGAAGGGGGACAAATTCAATTAATGATCCGGAGAGATTGCGAACTTAACTATCGACCTTGAACGAACACAGATTTCATTCATGATCCGAAAAGGTTGAGATTTCAACATAAGGCTGATATCCCTTGATGAACACAGGATGATCCTGATTAGTGATACAGCCTATGGCTTATTGATTTTGGGAGAACACGAA
Source organism: Allium fistulosum (assembly GCA_030737815.1). Classification (NCBI taxonomy): domain Eukaryota; kingdom Viridiplantae; phylum Streptophyta; class Magnoliopsida; order Asparagales; family Amaryllidaceae; genus Allium; species Allium fistulosum. The sequence goes on along the minus strand of CM060908.1, from coordinate 72,643,540 downwards.
ATCATTGTTTATGACTGACACTCAAGCAAGGACTCGAATCCATAGCATCACGGTCTGGAATGAACTTTAATTTACAGGTGAATCCAAAGGAACAGGAAGATTCGCAACGAATTGATTTGCTGATAACTCGAAAATTCAACTACTAATGCTTCATCGACTTCAATATTTATTCTTGAGAAAAACACACATTCCATTCGCAAGGCGTGCTTTGGGGGACAAATGTTATCCAGCCTTTTGATTAGGCTATATATGGACTAACTTGACAAATCAAACTTACAAGCTATCAAGGCAGGAAGCCTCGGAGAGATCGCCCCGGAATCAAAAACCATGTGCAAATAGAGCCAAGGGGCAAAGGCTAAACCATCATAAGAATCATGGACCAAGAATCCACCAAAGTGGTGATCGATACTGATCCAACCTCTTGGATCAGTACCGATCCACGAACCTTTGGCAAAAATTTCCCCTACTCCCAATACTCATAAGTCGTGATGCCAGGAGCCTATTTCAATTCCCATTTCATCGATCCCAAGGAATTCTCTATCGATTTCTGACGCAGCGGATATTACAAAAATGATGTAGATCGTTGAATGTAGCAATCGGTGGATTGGAAGATGCTGAAATGCCCAAATTCGTTGATCCGAAGATACCGAATTCTAGCTATCCTGAACTCGTTGATCGCGCACGATACCGGGTTCGAAGATCTTCAATACTTCAAGCGTTGATCAAGCGCACTTGATTCCGCGAATCGGCTTCTACAATCATTGAATCGAGCGCACTCGATTATCCGAAAGAGGAGATAGGAGATTACACTCAACTACCAATTTGGAATGAAAGCACAAAGCAATCAAAAGAGAATTTTATTCAAAAATCAACAACCTTTTACAAATGACACAACTTGCCTATTTATAGGCTACAACACACAAAGCAGAAAGAAAGACAACTCCTAAGTCGGCAACCGACTTAACAACACCTCCGACTTAGCATAAGTCGTATCCTATTTACAACACAGTTCAGAAAACTTGAAAAATTACAAGTACTTAGGTCGGTTCCGACTTATCAAAGCCTCCGACTCAACATAAGTCGTACACGACTTAAGCCCAAGTAGTTACAACATACCGACTTACAACAGAAAATACAACAGACAACTCCTTAAGTCGTTGCCGACTTACAACATACCGACTTACAAACAGAAAATACAAACAGACCCGCTTAAGTCGTTGCCGACTTAACAGCTCTACACGACTCAACTATTAACGACTTAAGAATAGCGGTCCAGATTAACTCGGTCTAAAGATCAACGGCAACAGCTTCAGCAACTTAAAACATGCGGCATCTCAAAGGAACCAATGGTGGAGGTTAACTCGGCAGATCATCCAACGGCATCAGGGCTTTCGCGACTTAAAATTTCGACCGACTTAAATAAGTCGTAACTCGGTGCCGACCTATCACTTTCCTTAAGTCGTAGCCGACTTAAGCCTTCACATTTTCCACCTCGTGTTGCTCCTCCTGTAGTTTTAGGTCGTAGCTCGTTCGAGTTGAGTCGGTCACTACTTATGTCTTCTCTCCAGTTAAGTCGGTCACGACTCATGCTTGTTTCTATAAGTCGGAGACGACGTATATCTTCCTTAAGTCGGTCACGACTTATACCTTCGCCTTTCTTAAGTCGGTCACGGCTTATGCCTTCGTCTTCCATAAGTCGGTCACGACTTATGTCCTTTGCTCTGATAACTCGGCTACGACTTATGCCTTCATTCCTGGCCTGAGCTACATCATCCTCCCCAGGTTGAGAGAAATTCAACCTCGAATTTGCACACTCTTCATCCCCAACAAACTCATTCCCATGATATGGTACGAGATGCTTAATGTTGAATACATCAGACGTATACACATCATCTGGCAGCTTCAGTTTATAAGCATTTTCATTGATTTGTTTCACAACTTCCACCGGACCAATTTTCCTGGCTTTCAACTTATTGTAAGCGCCTACTGGAAAACGATCTTTCGTTAATACTGCATAAACCAGATCACCTTCATTAAACTCAACATTTCGTCGTTTCAAATCTGCAGACTGTTTATACTTCTCATTTGCTTTTTCTAATCGTTCTTGAACGATTTTATGACACTCCGTCAGCCCTTCAACAAAATCAGCAGCTTTCTTAATTGTCCCCTTCGAGTGTGGTATCATCGTTAAATCTAACGGTCCCTTCGGTAAACTTGAATAAACAATCTGGAACGGACTGAATCCAGTACTTCGATTCACAGCATGATTATGGGCAAATTCTGCCTGGCATAACTTCACATCCCAACTCCTCATATTATCTTGAACAAGACACCTCAACAAGTTTCCCAATGATCTATTAACCACCTCTGTTTGTCCATCAGTTTGCGGATGATAAGCACTACTAAATTTCAGCTTCGTTCCCACCATCTTCCACAAACTTAACCAAAAGTGACTCAGAAATCGAGTATCTCTATCTGACACTATAGATTCTGGCAATCCATGTAGTCGATAGATCTCCTTGAAAAACAACTGAGCAACATGAACCGCATCTGCCGTCTTCTTACAAGCAATAAAATGTGCCATTTTTGAAAATCTGTCAACCACCACATAAATGGAATCATTACCACGCTGCGTTCTTGGCAACCCCAACACAAAGTCCATACTCACATCAACCCATGGTTTAGTTGGTACCAGTAATGGCATATATAAACCCGCATTAGTCGCAGTTCCTTTCGAAACTTGATAGATATGGCATCTCTCGACAAACCTCTCCACTTCTTTCCTCATCGATGGCCAAAAGTAGGATTGTGAAATTAACTGTAAGGTACGGTCTCTTCCAACATGCCCTTCTTCATGTAACTCCTTGATAATCTTCATTCTCAAACTACCCTCCGGTATGCACAATCTATTTCCCTTGAAAAGAAAACCATCAATCAACATAAACTCATCAGTCTTCCCTTCATTGTCCCTTTCAACAAATTTCTTAAAATAAGAGTCTTCAGCAGTCTGCTCCGGCAATAATTCAAAACCAGTCACCTCAACTTTCATCGTTGTCAACAAATGACTCCTTCTACTTAAAGCATCAGCCACTCGATTCGTCACCCCTGACTTGTGTTTAACAACAAAAGTAAACTGTTGCAGATATGCAATCCACGATGCATGTCTCGCTGAAATCTTGTCTTGCCCTTGCAAATGCTTCAATGCTTCATGATCAGTGTAAAGAACAAACTCCTTCTGAAATAGATAGTGTCTCCAGTGTTTAATAGATTGCACAACAGCATAAAACTCCACATCATATGTACTGTATCGCATCTTTGCTCCTGACAACTTCTCACTGAAATAGGCAATTGGACGTCCCTTCTGACTCAATACCCCTCCAATCCCAACCTTGGACGCATCAGTATGTAGTTCAAACACCAACTGAAAATCAGGTAGCACTAGGATTGGTGCAGACGTCAACAATTCCTTGATCTTCCCAAAAGCACTCCCTGCTTCCTCTGTCCATGCAAACTGTTTACCTTTCATGCAATCGGTAACAGGTGTCATCACACTACTAAAGTGTGGTATAAACCTTCGATAGAATGAAGCCAACCCGTGAAAACTACGCACTTCCGTTATCGTCTTGGGCTGCGGCCAATCTCTGATCGCCTCAACTTTACTTTGGTCAACCTGTATTCCTTTCTCTGAAACAACATACCCCAGAAATAAAACACTATGCGTCATGAACACGCATTTCTTCGTTGCAGCATAAAACTGTTCTTGGCGTAGTACCATCAGCACTTCTCTAAGATGATTCAAATGTTCCTCTGGACTCCCACTGTAAATAAGAATATCATCGAAATACACCACCACGAATTTCCCAATGAACGGTCTAAAAATCTGATTCATCACCCTCATGAAAGTACTTGGTGCATTTGATAAGCCAAACGGCATGACCAACCACTCGTATAGACCCTCCCTGGTTTTAAAAGCAGTCTTCCACTCATCTCCTGGTCTGATACGAATTTGATGATATCCGCTCTTCAAATCAATCTTAGAAAAGATAGTAGCTCCGCTTATCTGATCCAACAAGTCATCCAACCTCGGCATTGGAAATCTATATCTCACGGTAATCTTATTCAATGCTCGACTGTCAGTGCACATCCTCCACGTCCCATCCTTCTTGGGTACCAATAAAGCTGGTACAGCACAAGGACTTAAACTCTCCTGCACTCGCCCCTGCTCAAGCAATTCCTCTACCTGCCTCCGCAACTCTTCATGTTCCTTCGGGCTCATTCGATAATGTGGTCGGTGTGGCAATACAGCACCTGGAACAAGATCTATCTGATGTTGTATATCCCTCAACGGTGGCAACTCCGTTGGTAACTCTTCTGGAAATACATCGTCAAATTCTTTCAAAATTGGTTTTACTTCTTTCGGAATTCCAACCTCTTCACTGCTCTCACGCCCAATCAATAGGAATACTTCCGGCTCTTCTTCAACTTCTTTAACAAACTCCTTTAAAGTCAATAAAGTTTTCAGCTCTTCAATTTCTTCTGACTTACTTTCTTCTTGTGATCTCTTCTTCGGAACTAAGATAATCTTCGTGCCTTTAAACATAAAACTGTAGCTATTGGTCCGACCGTCATGTTGTACTGCTCGATCATACTGCCATGGTCTTCCCAATAATAAGTGGCAAACATCCATCTCTACGACATCACACCAGATCTCGTCTTTATATTTCTTCCCGGTAGAGAATGGTACACGAACTCGTCTATCCACTTTCACTTCTCCTCCTTTTCTCAACCATGCTAACTTGTATGGACTCGGATGTTTCTCTGTTTTCAATTTCAACTTTGTCACAGCCTCGGTTGAAATAATGTTATCACAGCTTCCTGCGTCAATCACAAACTTACACACCTTCCCCAGAATAGTACATGTTGACTGAAAGATATTACTCCTCAACCAACTATCTTCCTCCTGCTTCGGTGTTAAACACGATCTCCTCAGCATTAGGTTACAACCTTCATCTCCTGACGCAATATCCTGCTCGTCCTCCTCAACTAGATTAGAACAATCCTCATCAACATCCTCATCGTCAACTTCCACAATCATGGTTCTCTTCTTTGGCTTTGGACACTCACTGCTTTTATGACCCATTTCTTGACAATTGTAACATTTGAAACCATTGTTAACCTTTGCCTTCTCAACCTCCTTCAACACTGGTCTACTGATAGGTTTGGAAACATTAGAACTTCCTCCAACATTCTTTGCTTGATTGCTAGAATTAGTAAACACACCACTTCCTCGTCTACCCTGCTTCTCCCAAGCCAACGCCTTTTGGTGTGCTTCCGCTACAGATCTGAGATCAAACATATTAACCATATCCTGAATCTGCATTCTCAATCCCCCAATGAATCTAGATGTTAACTGTTCTTCTGTCTCCATAATATCATTCCTGGCAATGAGTTGATAAAATTCATCAGCATAGTCATTCACAGACTTCGTTCCTTGTCTCAAGTTCTGCAACCTCTGATACATAAGCGATTGATAATTATAAGGTAAGAATGTCGTTTTCATCAATTTCTTCATCTTTTCCCAAGATTCAATCTTTGACTTCCCCATACGTTCACGTGTAAGCTTGGTTTGCTGCCACCATGCCAAAGCTCTACCCCTCAGCCTCGTAGCAACCAACTTCACTCTACGATGTTCTGGAACTTCTTTAAAGTCAAAAATCTCTTCAACATTAGCTACCCAATCTAGAAACTCCTCTGCTTGCATACCACCCTTGAATTCAGGAATTTCTGTCTTCATTCCCGACTCCCATTTGTGATCATACTCAGAATAGTTTCTTCCTTGACCTCTTCCTTGAACACTACCACCATCATACTCCTCTTCAAAATCAGATGCATAACGATGTCGATTCTGACCACCAACATCTCTACTACCATTACGCCTTCCACCTTCCTCCCTTCTATCGACATTCCTCCGTTCACGATCATTCACGTTCCTCCCACGTCCTTGATCATTCTCAACACTTCTGTCTCGATTGGAATGTGGCGAGACTCTACTACCCCCATGGTTAGATTCTGGTGAAACCCTTCTCCGATTTTGATTCATTTCCGTCATAAGCCTCTCTAACCGGCCAATTCCTGCATTAAGCTTCTCACTAAAATTCTCATTGATTCTTTGCTCCATCTCATCAGCCTCTTCTCTTCGATATAAAGCTTCTACGTTTTGGTGGCGATTAGCTCTTCTTGGCGGCATACTTGAAAACTTCACAAATTCTTCAACACTTCAAATTCAAACACTTTCCGGATTTTGATCCAAAATGGAACGGATCGAAAACTTCCACTTTGTTGCAAATCTCGATGAACACGATGAACACAACTTCTCCAAATCACAAATCCAAACTTCGAATTTCAAAACAAAGTCGATCTACTCCAACTTGTTTTCGGCCTCACTTGCTTACCACGGCCAAGCTTCAAAAATCTTCGAATGAAAAGGCTCCAAGTCTCGATCTAACTATGATTGGTTAGAACAAGCTCTGATACCAAAACTGACGCAGCGGATATTACAAAAATGATGTAGATCGTTGAATGTAGCAATCGGTGGATTGGAAGATGCTGAAATGCCCAAATTCGTTGATCCGAAGATACCGAATTCTAGCTATCCTGAACTCGTTGATCGCGCACGATACCGGGTTCGAAGATCTTCAATTCTTCAAGCGTTGATCAAGCGCACTTGATTCCGCGAATCGGCTTCTACAATCGTTGAATCGAGCGCACTCGATTATCCGAAAGAGGAGATAGGAGATTACACTCAACTACCAATTTGGAATGAAAGCACAAAGCAATCAAAAGAGAATTTTATTCAAAAATCAACAACCTTTTACAAATGACACAACTTGCCTATTTATAGGCTACAACACGCAAAGCAGAAAGAAAGACAACTCCTAAGTCGGCAACCGACTTAACAACACCTCCGACTTAGCATAAGTCGTATCCTATTTACAACACAGTTCAGAAAACTTGAAAAATTACAAGTACTTAGGTCGGTTCCGACTTATCAAAGCCTCCGACTCAACATAAGTCGTACACGACTTAAGCCCAAGTAGTTACAACATACCGACTTACAACAGAAAATACAACAGACAACTCCTTAAGTCGTTGCCGACTTACAACATACCGACTTACAAACAGAAAATACAAACAGACCCGCTTAAGTCGTTGCCGACTTAACAGCTCTACACGACTCAACTATTAACGACTTAAGAATAGCGGTCCAGATTAACTCGGTCTAAAGATCAACGGCAACAGCTTCAGCAACTTAAAACATGCGGCATCTCAAAGGAACCAATGGTGGAGGTTAACTCGGCAGATCATCCAACGGCATCAGGGCTTTCGCGACTTAAAATTTCGACCGACTTAAATAAGTCGTAACTCGGTGCCGACCTATCACTTTCCTTAAGTCGTAGCCGACTTAAGCCTTCACATTTTCCACCTCGTGTTGCTCCTCCTGTAGTTTTAGGTCGTAGCTCGTTCGAGTTGAGTCGGTCACTACTTATGTCTTCTCTCCAGTTAAGTCGGTCACGACTCATGTTTGTTTCTATAAGTCGGAGACGACGTATATCTTCCTTAAGTCGGTCACGACTTATACCTTCGCCTTTCTTAAGTCGGTCACGACTTATGCCTTCGTCTTCCATAAGTCGGTCACGACTTATGTCCTTTGCTCTGATAACTCGGCTACGACTTATGCCTTCATTCCTGGCCTGAGCTACATCAATTTCCATAAGTGCCTAAAATCAACAACTCCATTCTTCCACTGATCCATCATTTAGACTCAGGAACAAGCCAATAATGATGCAAACAAGTTTGTAATCATGAAGCTAACCACAAATCGAGCTAGGACAAAGCATTCAAAATAGTTCATATGACCATTATATGGGTCGGTATTGATCCAAGACTATGGATCATATCGATCTACAAATTTTGATGAGGTGTCCACCACTTTTTCTAGAGAACAAGTATTTGTCATGGAGAACAAGGTGGAGATCAAGGAGGCGAGTTTTTAGGCCATCTACTGCTATAACTAAGAGGGCATGGCTTATTTTTATGGATCTCTTCAGCTCTCTTATTCTCTTACTCTAATTTCTTATAATCACTCATGGATTTATATCGATCCGTAAAGGATTTATATTGATCCATAAGAACAGAAGTGTAAACAACAGTATAAACCACCAACAAAGTTAGGTGGATGTATGCCATGATTAGCCGAACCACTATAAAACGCCGTGTGTTCTTTTCTTGCTCTTTTTAATTTACTTTTCTTCACTTTTTATTCTCTACTCAATCTATTCGGTGTTTGTTCCATTTTTCGTCCAAATATTTTGGTGCTTTCGCAAAAAAGGTGCTTGAACTTGCTAGTTTAAGACTTGAAAAAGTTTAGAATGACAAGACAATCAACTAGGAAGAGCACTGTTGGAGAAAATCAACAAGGGGGCAGCCAAAAGGCATCCTCAGGAGCCAACCCTCCATCCATCTACATAACCGAGGATGAGATGGAAACTATAATGAATACAATGCAGGAAAAGATGATGGCTCGTTAGGAAGAGATGATGGAAAATTTCTTCAGAGGAATGGGATAGAAGGGAACAACCGGTGTTGCTATAAACCAAAATCGAAGACCTGAAGCAGGAGTAAGCATGCTAGAGAGCAGAGCAGAACAAGCTGGAGCGAACCCCGTGCCAACCGTATGAATCGGTATCGATCCCAATCCATGGATCGGTACCGAACCACAAGAACCTAGGGGCACGGTGATCTTGGCTTAGTTGGAAATGGTGTGTGTCCAAGGAACTGTACTAGGCATGTAAATGTGAATTGGAACATTGATGTACAGCCAAAGGAATACGTGCTAGGATTCCCTTACGGAGTATGGGCAGGCTGAGAATGCAAACTTGGGAGTTCATTTGGATGACAATAACCGACTTGCTGAAATAGTGAGATGAGCTATGAGTGGTGGATTGCCTAACCGATGCCTGGAGGATGTGAACATTAGTCCATTCACGTCGAATATTCGATACGCTAGGAATCCGCCTGATTTCAAGCTGCCTACATTTGAAACATATGTTGAAAAGACTGATCCGACAGTTCATTTACTAAGGTACATCCGGCACATAGAGGTGCTGGGTGCATCTGAAGTGGTCATGGCATGGTGTTTCCCTTTAAGTTTGACAGATTTGGTAGCATTATGGTTTAGATAGCTGAAGAACGGTTCCATCTGCACATGGGCCGAGTCGGTGAATAGATTTGTGAAACGGTTCCGGGTCCATATTTCATGACCAAAAAATGTAATGACACTGTCAAGTATGAAGCAGAGCGCCGTAGAGACCCTCAGGAGTTTTTGGCAAGGTTCAATCCGGCGGCTGCCGTGGTCGATAAGCCAAACCCATCAATGGTTTTGATGGCGGTGGTTTTAGGAATAGCCGCTAAGACGGATTTCAAGGTTGCTTTGGAATAGGATCCTATGATGGATCTTATAGAATTTTATTATGAGGCTGAGATATTTGCGTCAGGAGGATGCTAAGTCTGATCAGGAAGAAATTAATGCTGTGGTTGGCGGAGGACCGCTCGGAGAAGGATCTAGTGAAGGCAAAGGAAAATGAAAGATGGATGATGGCTTTGAAGGATCAAAGTGACAAAGGAGAGAACTGAAATTCTCTTCTTACATTGAATTAAATGAAACCATGGAGCAGATCAATCTAGATGACAGGAGACAGATCCCCTATCAAAAACCGACGAGGAGAGAGCCCACAGACCGTGAGAGGATGTCCAGAAAATATTGCATATTCCATAAGTTGGATGGGCATAACTCAAATGATTGTAGACACTTGCGCAATCTAACCGTATAACTGTTCAGAAACAACTGATTATAGCAATATGTGAGGAGTTGAACTGTGGTGGTGGAACAGGAGCAGCCATCAACCACAGTGAATGGAAACGACCTTGGATCAAGTTTGTGGATAGACATCTCTTAATCGGCATGGCACGGAATCAGGTTCGGTTCTCATACCCTATTTTTAATTTCAATAAACAATGCAATGCAACATTACAGTCAGGCCACTTACTCATGTACGAGACCTCGATCGGTCCCTAGGAACACTCTGAGCTAGATGCTAGGCTTTAGCGCCCGGTAAGGCAGTTATCATGATGTTAGACAATATGTCTTTTAATGTTTGAATTTGATTCCATTAGATGAATCTCTGATTATTGAAATCCACTTGAACGTGATGACCGATATTGATCGCTTTAAAGTCCCATCCGGAGAGACAGGACCAGAATGCAGGGTGCAAGTTCCCCCATCGGAGAGCAAGCGGATGGACTTGTATGATATTGATCGCTTTAAAGTCACATTCGGAGACACGGGACGGGGGTGCAAGGTGCAAGTTCCCTTGTCGAAGAGCGAGTGGATGGACTTGTATAATACAGATCGCTTTATGTCTAGGGCGGAGAGCAGGGACCAGAATGCAAGAGGTAAGTCACCTCGTCGGAGCGTGAGTGGATGTACTTGCTTGTCGTTAGTCCCCTTGTCGGAGAGCGTGGGGATTTGGCTCAACAAGGGTCCATAGAGACCATGGATTTGATTATCGACGCCGAAAAACCGTCCTATTTGATTAACAGTTCGGAGAGACCATGGATTTGATTATCGGCCCCGAATGGTCATGGATCTGATTAATGGTCCGAAGAGATCATGGATTTGATTACCGGCCCTGAACGGCCATGGATTTGATTAAAGGTCTGGAGAGACCTTGGATTTAACTTTTAGTCCTGAATGGCCACGAATTCAATTAACGATCTGTAGAGATCACGAACTTAACTATCGGCCCTGAACGGCCATAGATTTCACTAACGATCCAAAAAGGTCGAAATTTCAACATATGACTGCTATCCCCCAATAAACACGGGATGATCCTGATTAGTGATACATCCCACAGCTTACCGATCTCGAGAGAACATAGAATCATTGTTTATGATTGACACTTAAGCAAGGACACGAATCCATAGCTATCACGGTTTGTAACGACCTTTAATTTATAAGTGAATCAAAAGGAACATGAACATTCACAATGACTTGATCGGCTGATAACCAGGAAATTCAACTATTAACGCTTCATCAACTTCAATATTTGTTCTTGAGCAAAGCACTCCTTCCATTCGCAAGCGTGCCTTGGGGGGAAATGTTATCCAGCTTTTTGACCAAGTAATATATATATACTAACATGATGAATCAAACTTGTAAGCTATCAAGGCAAGAAGGCCGAAGAGATCGCCCCAGAGTCCATAAACTAAGTGAAAACAGAGCCAAGGAGCAAAGACTAAACCATCACAAGAATTGAGGACCAAGAATCCACCAAAGTGGTGGATCAGTACCGATCCACGAACCTTTGGCAAAACTTGCCCCCATTCCCAATATTCTTAAGTTATGATGCCAGGAGCATATTTCGATTCTCATTTCATCGATCCCATGCAATTTTCTATTGATTTCTACAAGCACCTGAAAACAGCAACTCCATTCTTCCACTGATCCATCGTTAGGACTCAGGATCAAGCAAACTATGATGCAAACAAGTTTGGAATCATGAAGCTAACCACGAATCGAGCTAGGACAAAGCATTCAAAACAGTCCATATCACCATTTACGGATCATTACCGATCCAAGACCCTGATCGGTACCGATTTACGAATTTTGATGGGGTGGCCACCAATTTTTCTAGAAAATAGGTATTGGGCGTGGAGAGTGAGGTGGAGATCATGGACGCGAGTTTTCAGGCCATCTACTGCTATAAATAGAGGGGCATGGCTCATTTTTATGGATCTCTTCAGCTCTCTTGTTCTCTTACTCTAATTTCTTGTAATTACTCATGGATTTATACCGATCCGTAATGGATTTATACCGATCCGTAAGAATATAAATGTAAATAGCATTATAAACCATCAACAAATTTAAGTGGATGTAGACCAAGATTAGCCGAAACACTATAAAACGACATGTGTTCTTTTCTTTCTCTTTTTAATTTACCTTTCTTCACTTTTTATTCTATACTCAATCTATTGGGCATTTGTGCCATTTTTGGTCCAAACAGTAATCAAATGAATAAATCAACGAAGGTAAATAATTACTGAATTTAAACATTTTGTATAGTCCAACGATTTTTTTATAAAATAGCTATTTCAATTAAATTGACAATATATTCATAAATATTTGGTAAATATTTATATATGTTAATAAAAGGGTGATTACATGTGAATAGAAGATTAAAATAAGAATTTTATTCGCATAAGGGCTTTGTTTGTAAATAATAATTGTCTAGCGCATCCTTTAAACATCTCTACTATTCTAGATTCTTCTTTCTTGCCCTTAACCCATATAAAAATGAAACCCGCCCCTTCTTCTCTCTGGGAGGAATTAACTCATTTTGATTAAAGGGAAAAAATGGTGACCTAAAAAAAGAAAAAAGAAATGGCGACATCGAGCACGACGCAGGAGAAGGCGACTGACCATAGAGAACGATGCACGATTAGAAGAAGAAAGCAACAATGAATCTTCAAAGGGGCACGAGCATAGCTCGAGCGTTATGGTTGTTGATGATGGCAGTGCAGAGGTTAAGACGAGATTATTAGGCGCCAAGGATGAGGATGTGCGTGCAACGGTTAGTCGAGGCTAGTAGGAACGCAAAAGAGAAAAAACGTGTTTGGAAGAGGAGAGATCACATCTTGGGCTATTGTTTAGGCAATATTGATTAAGGGATTTTTTTGGATGTTTGATTGAGAGAATAGAAAATGCCAACACGATTAGTTTTTTTATTACTCACAGTTATAGCGTAAATCTATTTTTAATTATTTTTGTTGACTGTTAACCTGCTTCTTAGCCAAGCAGATTTCAACTGGACTTAGAAGATCAAAACAAGGACGAAATGATTCACAGACTTGTAAACATACTAAGAAGGACTAGAAAGTTAAACTCAAGAAGTTTGAGTGGAAAGTTGGCTAAGGACACAACTCGATGCCGAGTTGTTTAGGTTGGCACGGACCAATTTCCTCTCCATTTTTTGCCTTTTAAACACCATACACCTCTTATACTACTCCAACAACTCATTGTGAAGTTGTTTTCCAAGATTTTGGATTAGCGATTCAAAGGATTAATGAGAACGAAGCAAATAAAGCTGTTATCAGAAAGATCGCTAGAATCAACTCAAAGTTGATGGAAAGAATATGGAACAACTCAAGAAGGAGATAGAAAAGCAAGTAAATGAACGAGTTATCCTTTTCATTAATGAAAATAGGTTGGTGACGAGTCAAATGATACGGTACCAAGTGATTCTTTTGGCTCGTGGGCCCTCAGTTCCACTTGTGCAATATCGGGCTACCTCCTGGACCTCAGTGCAAGCAGGCCTTTGACCTTGTACCTCTGTTCCCATATAAATACCAGCCCTATGGCAACCAAAAAAGGATCTTCACTCTACTTCACACTCTGCATCTTCCTTATTCCAATCTTCTCCCCCAAATACACTATAAACTCCATTGTAATTCCGAGATCCACGAGATTATGGTCAGATCTAATATAACTAGTTGTAATCCAAAGAGAGAACCTCTAATAATAATGAATAAAGTGGACGTAGGTCGGAGATTACGTCGAACCACTATAAAAATTCTTGTGTCTCCTTGTACTTCCATTTTGATTTTTGCCTGTTCGATTTGGATCTCTACATTTTGGTGCTTTCCCTGAGAAAGAACAAGATTTCACAACCTAAAGCTTGGATCAGAAGCTTAGAGAATACAGAGAGACCTAACCCTAGATCAAAGATTATAGGAAGTCAATCAGAGCATGGATGCAGCCAAGAGGTGTCATCAAATTCTCATCAATCCATCTACATGACCAGAGAGGAAATGGAAAGATTGATGAAGGAGATGGAGGATGGAATGATAGCTAGACATGATTATTCCAAAAGATGGGACAAGAGGAAATAGTTGGAGCTGCTGGAATTCAAAACCAAGGATATGGAACTAATGCAGGAACATCTGGAGGTAAAGCAGAGCAGACTGGAACGATGCCTCTATAACTAGACCACTCGGTACCGACCAGAATCCGCTGGGTATCGAGAGGATTTTTACTCGAGGGTAATGTCGGATTGGACTTAGGGCATGCTGGAGCCAGAAACGCAAGACAAAATGCAAACACGTAATAACCAAAGGAATATATGCTGAAGTTTCCCCATAGGAACGGAGGACGGAATAAAAGCAGAGGTGTGGATCAAAAAGCAGACGTGCATCCAGAGGTGTACGTTCTAAAATATGTGACGGAGCTCCCCCACAAGAGCATGGGGCAGAATACAACTAGTGGTCAAAGATTTCCGTTAGATGACAACAGCCAGATGGCTGAAATGATCAAAAGGATAGTTAGATGTGGACCCCCAGACTAGAGTTTGGAGGACGTAAATAGGAATCAATTTACCACTAATATCTGAAATGCGAGGAATCCTCTCGATTTTAAGCTTCTAACGCTGGAAATGTACGATAGGTAATTTGATCCAATAGTTTATTTAATGAGATACATCTGACACTTGGAGTTAATGGGTGATTCTGAGGAGGTGATGTGTATCTGATAGATTTAGCAGCGATGTGGTTCAAACAGCTGGAGAATGGATCCATAAGCACATGGACCGACTTATTGAAGAAGTTCATAAGATAATTCAGATTTTATATCTCGCAACCAAAGAATGTGATGATGTTGTCGAGCGTGAAACAAAGGGCCGGAGAGACCCTAAGGACTACTTGACTAGGTTTAACGCGATAGCTGCTGCGGTCGATAGGCCAGATCCATCCGTGATTCTAATGGTGGCAGTTTCAGGAGTCGCAAGCAAGAATAACTTTAAGATTGCTATGGAAAGGGATACAAATGGACCTTATGGAGTTCTATCATGAAGTTGAAAGACATTTGTGCCAAGAAGAAGCCAAAGCGAAGGATGCTGAAATTAACGTTGTGGACGATGGAGGACTCTTTGGAGCAGGATATGGCAAGGATAAAGGAAAGCGAAGGGCTGATGATAATGTTGGAGAACCAAAATGGCGGAGGAGGGAATCAAAGTTCTCTTCCTACACTGATCTAATAGAGACCCTAGAGAGGATATACTTAGATACTAGAGGGCCAATTCCTTATTGAAAGCCGGCTAGAAGAGAGACCACTGATCAGGAGAGAAGATCTGTGTAACGACCCAAATTTTGACTAACATTATTTAGAACATTTAATTAGATAAATAAAATAAAATAATGTAAATGGTTAAAGGAATTGAAATTTGAATAATTAAGAGTCGTGCCTTAATGAATGAGTTAAGAATGAAGATTTAAAACATAAATAAAAAGGAAGAAATTATGACAAGGGTAAAATGGGAAGAGAGTGCATCCTCTTATCAGAAACCCTTATTCTCCTATTCCCCTTCATTCCTTTCATAATACACGAAATTAAATACAATAAGAAGGCTAGCCATTGTTGGGGTTTCAAGAGGAAACAAAAGCAAGAGAATCAAGGAAAAACTTAGGGGAAAGTAAATAAAGATTCAAATCTCAACTTTCTTAATCAATACAAGGTGAATAATAGTTTGCATCTCAAATTTTGATATATACTTTCATTTTAAGTTTAAATCCGACATCTTTGATGTTACTATGCCATATTTTGGGTTGATGATTGAATATATGCTTGATTGATGAACATTAAAGATTTATTATGAAATGATTTAATTGGTTTTAGAGTGAAAACCTAACTTTTTATGACCCAAATGAATTGAAATTTTGAGATGAGGTTTGGAATATAATTTTAGAAGTGGGTTTTGAATTTTACAATTTTCCAAGCAAGAATGGATTTATGGCGAATTTTCTATGTCTAGAAAATGGTTTAGTTCGGGTTTAATTATTATAAATAAATAAATGATGATTTTAGCCTCGAAATTTTTATATGTTAAAGAGATTAATAAATGTGATTTATTGTGATTTTAGGGGGTTTTTCCAAGTAATTATGAATGCATAATAAAATTATTTAATTAAAAGGGCTCAAACGTTTTAATTATGATATTAAGAGAACGGGTCTCCTTGTAAAAATGTTTAGTAATGGTAATTATTAAGTGCGATAGTTTTTCTATAAAAGATTTCGTTAAAAAATTTCTAGCCAATAAGCTTTTGACAAATTATAGAGGTTTGATGAAAAGAAACACTTTTTATAGTAATTTTCCAATTTTCAAAATAATTACAACTTTTCCATGTCAAAATTGGCTATGTCGAGCCACAACTCACCGCATCTTAGTGTCATCGACGGGGAAGAAAACAATGCATATGTTGTCAACGAGTTTGGCATGAAATGGATTGGTTTTGAACCTCGTCGAGGTCACAGTAACAAAGACAAAGAGGTGGACTCGACATAGGTATGTCGTTGTTTATACATGCTGCGTTTTACACCAAGTGGCTTATTGCCATGTTTTATACAAGAAAGCATGTTGTTGTATATACTATTCAATGTTTTGACTCGAAGACCCAGATGGTCATCAAGCCTACACTCTGCTGCTTCAACTTGTTGTCGAGCATAGCCAGGCCGCTTTTAACTTGTCATCGAGTTTACACTATGTCGCTTTTAATATTGTTATCGAGATTAGTCAATGCCTTTAACTAGTCTTCTTGCCTAACCCATGTTGTTATAGTCACCGAGCTTGACCCATAGTCTATATTTTATACCCTCGATGAGGCATGCCAAATGTTTTATGTATTGTCGATGTTCAATATTTATAGTTTTAACACTACAACTTATGATGTAGTAACTTCGATATCATCCCTATATATTTTAAGTAAAAGACTTTAACATGCTTTTGAGCGGGCAAAGATCTTTAATAGCGTTGATCTCATCGAGTTTTATAATTGCAAAGGTTTATATAGTTTTAGCCTTATAGCCTAAGTTTTAAGAGGGCCGAAGACCCTAATGATTTCGAGTTTTCATCAATAATGTTTTGTAAAGCATATGTCATGACATAAGTGCTTTGAGTAAAGTAAAGGACCAATGTTTTTCTTGTTTTAAGTATGATTTCAAGGGTAAATTCATTTACAAAGATTTTGTTTTCAAGGAAATGTGGATAGGGAAGTTAACCTAGAATTTTACTAAAGAATGACCCAGAGATTAGAAAACCATATGGGACTGGTGTGGGGTCACGCCCTATACTTTAGCTAGTAGCCCCTAGCTAATATAAGTCCAAGATTCTAGTGTGTAGTCTAGTGTAATGGGTAAAAGTAATAGAAGGTTACACACAAAAAGGAATACACTGAGAGAGATAGGTTAATAGTGAGCCCGCAAAATCATTAAGATCAGTTGACCCTAAAAGTAGTAAGTTATGGACAGACCGTCTAGTTTTTCTCTAGCAGAAGTTAGAACATTTATTATGTCTGGTAGGCCCGAGTCAGCCATAGGTTCATAGTCAACCTAATAAAACTATGATGTTGGGACAGATAGTCAACTAATTACCTATTTTGTATGCATACAGGTTATTATTTTATTGTCTGTTATAACCAGTTTGGTTGTAGGATTTTGATTGCAAAAGATATGCTTTTAAAAGATATTAGTGAAGGGAAAATCCATTCTGCTAGGCGGCGTGGTCTCACTTAATATTAATAAACTGAGATGTCGTATTATTATTTTCACCAGGCTTTTTGTCTGAATCAATGTTTATGTTTTCCTCTTAAACTCTCGGGTGCCTAAAATTTAATTTGAGTAGGTTGAGAGTTGAGGTTTTTAGGTTTACTAGGTGTTGTCGAATAAAGCTTCTGAAGATGTGTATGAGGCAAAGAGTAGCTATGTAGGAGAGTATCTATTTGTCTATTCCGCTATGATTGAATGTTGTATGTAAAGGCAGATGTTATAGCTGTCTATTTAGGAACTCTGATCATCCAAGGAGGCATCATCCAAGGAGGCATCTTCATATGTAAATGCAGATGTTATGGGATTATGTACTGAATATGAAATGTTGATTTGCAATGTAATGAGAAAAGTTGTTTTGAAATTGTGTTGAAATGTTTCATATTCTTGTGCTTCTGTATTATGGATACCATTAACGTTACTGCATTTTTTCATTGGAAAATAATACTATAGGTGACTGCAGCATCTGTAGCTATTAGTTTCGGGCCTCAAAATGGGGGATGTTACAACTTGGTATCAGAGTATAGGTTTATGTTAAATTTAAAATAATTTTGACCCTAATTTTTTTTAAACATAATCCTAATGAATCAGAGAATAATATTGGGGTATGAGATAGTGCTATAGTAACGTACTTGTATTTGCTACATATATATAAGTATATGTTCTATCTTTATTCTCCCATCTCTCTTAGACCGTTCTTCCATGTCTTACTAAATTTCTAATGCATATTTAAAGGAAAGTAAGATATGGAGCCAGGAAACAGAAGAGGGTATCTCGGTGGAGGAAGCACCAGAACAAATGGAAACACTAGATCCAATACTAGAAGGAATCCGGGTTAGGCACAAACTGCTATTGTAGGTGCTGGAACACCGTAGGTTGATATGAGAGCTTTGTATTAGTCCTTTGTCAACATGATGTAAGTAGGAGCTGCTACTGGAATAGTAGATAGAAATGCTGGAGGAGTGAATCAGGAAGTCTGGTGGCTTACAACCATGTTGTGCTAAGCAGAGACTATGCAAGGCTTAGAGGAAAACCATTTATTGGAATTGAGGATGCAATTGAAGTAGAGAATTGGTTGCTTCATTGTGAGAGGATCTTTGTTGATCTTGGAATGAATGATGAGCAGAAGAGGAGGTTAGCATCCATACAACTATAAGGAGCTGGGTTGTACTGGTGGAATAGTGTAATTGTTGAGGTAGCGGAGGAAACATTGACTTGGGCAGAATTCAGGAGAAGGTTCGAGGAAACATTTATGTCGGAGATCGCTATGTTTACCATGTTGAGGAAGTTTGCTGAGTTGCAGGGAGACATGATGGTGCTGGAGTATGCTACAAGATTTGAGGAGTTGTCCCGGTATGGGTATGCTACCATTAATACAGTAATTAAGGGGAACGAGAAGTTCATTCATGGACTGAGATCTGAGCTTGCTAGGGCAACTTTGCCACTTATTAGGGATCCATGTGATATAGTGGTAGAGATGGATTTAAGGAATGAAGAGATGCTTGCTTTCTTTGGTAGTAACAAAGCAGTAGAGGCTTAAGGTGGGCAGAATCAGAAGAGGAAGATCTTTCACAAGAAGGGAGCTCAGAATAGTAGGCTGCCAAGAAAGGAAAATCCGAGGTTATCTGCTATAAGTGATATGAAATGGCATTTCGCAAATGAATGTCATTCTGTAGATGGAAAGAAGGTGATTGAAAGGAAGAACATCAAGTGCTTCAACTTTGATTAGATCGGTCATTATAAGAACCAGTGCAAGGAACCAGCTAATGCTGAGAAGGGCAAGGTGTTTGCATTGGAACCGGCTACCTCGAGACCAACAGTCGAGGAGAAGGGAAAGGCTGTGATTGGAGGTACGCTTTTGATTCATGGTATACCTATTAGAGTTCTATTTGATATCAATGCATCACATTCTTTCATATCTCATTGTTTGGTAGATAAGCTTAACCTAGAACCCTCATACCTAGTTACATCCTTAAGGATTGCGAAGCTAATAGGAGGGTATGCAACTCTTATGAGAAGTGACCAGTTAGAGTTTGAATTGTTAGGTCATATATTTGCTTGTAGTTTGCATGTGTTTGATTTCACAGGCTTTAGAATTATTTTAGGTATGGATTGGTTAAGTAAGTATGATGCTAGGATAATTTTCCACGATAGGAAAATATCACTAAGACACCCTAGTAGTAGTGACCGAATTATATATTATATAGAAAACCCGAGTTTTGATGTTTGTGCTTGGTTGGGTGTAATGGAGGAGGAAGACGAGTTGAACCGAGTTTTTGTTGTGAGAGAATTCGCAGATGTCTTTGAAATGGTAATAGGTCTACCGCAAAAACGAGCTATTGAATTTCGGATAGATCTTGTATCAAGAGCTGAACCCGTTAGTAGATCGCCAAGTATGATGACACCTACCGAGATGAAGGAGTTCAAGGTGCAACTGGTGGAGGAGGGAATTTTTTTATTAAACCAAGCAGTTCACCTTGGGGAGAAGCCGCGGTGTTTGTTAAGAAACCAGACAGATTGTTAAGATTGTGTATCGATTATCACAAGTTAAATGAAAGGACGATAAAGAATCGATATCCATTATCGAGGACTGATGACTTGTTTGATCAGTTGAGTGGAGCAAAAGTGTTTTCTTAGTTGGATTTGGCAACAGGGTTCCATCAACTAAGAGTGGGGAAGGATAGTATTCCTTTGACGGCGTTTAGGAAAGATATGGATCGTATGAATGGTTAGTAATGTCGTCCGGATTAACTAATGTGCCGGCGTTCTTCGTAGACTTGATGAATCGGATCTTTTGAGAGCATTTGTATAGATTAGTGTTGGTGTTTATAGGCAAAATCTTGATATATTCCAAGGATGAAAGTGACTATGAAGTTCGTCTTAGGATAGTGCTTGAGATACTGAGATAGCATCAATTAAAAGCAAAGTTTTCAAAGTGCATTTTTGAAAGGAGGAGGTGAAGTTTCTTGGGCATGTAGTCTTAGAGGAAGGGTTGTCGGTAGATCCAACTAAGATTGAGGCAGTTAATAATTGGAAGAGTCCCAAGACAGTGACTGATGTAAAATGTTTTCTTGGACGAGCTAGATATTACCATAGATTTATAAAGGATTTCTCATGGATAGCAGCACCGATGACTAAGCTAACAAGGAAAGAAGTAAAGTATGTTAGGATCGATAAATGTGAGAAGGCATTCCAGAAGCTGAAACACTTATTAACAATGCGCCAGTGTTAGTGGTTGCGGATGTGAATCAAGACTTAGTAGTGTATACGAATACATGTGGAACTGGATTATGAGCTGTGTTGGTGTAGAGAGGAAAAGTGATTGCATATGCTTCTCGACAGCTCAGACCGCATGAAGTTAGATATCCGACGCATGACTTAGAGTTAGATGTAGTAATTTTTACATTGAAGGTGTGGAGACATTACCTTTTGGGAGAGAGATTCGAGTTGTTCATGGATAACAAGTCATTAAGGTACTAATTCTCTTAGAAGGAATTGAATATGAGACAACAAAGATGGTTAGAGTTTATATTTGCCTATGACTTTGGAATTGAGTACACACTAGGGAAAGGATATAAGGTTGTAGATGCACTGGTAGAAGACATCAGAATGCGATATTGGCAATGATAGCAGAGTGGAAAGATTTAGAAACATTAACTACATGTGGTGTGTAGTTAAGATCTATGGTAAGTTCGAGTCAAAAAACCGCTATGTTTTCATGTTTGGAAGTTCGACCGGTGATGATCGAAAGGATTGCTTCTAAGTAAGGGGATGATCCATTACTAGCTGAACGGATAAGAAGGTTAAAGAGTGGAACTGAGATTGATGATTTGAAAGATTTCAGTCGTGACCAAAATGGATGGTTGAGGAAGAAAGGAAGGTTATATGTTCCGAATATTGGAAACATAAGGAAGGAAGTTCTTAAGGAGTGTCATCGATCAAAGTTTACCATTAATTCAGGAGGAACTAAGATGTACCAGGATATGAAAAGAAGTTTCTTCTATGAAGGTATGAAGAAGGATGTAGGCTTATGGGTAAATCAGTGTTTGAACTGTCAGCAAGTGAAAGCCGAACATCGGAAACCGAGTGAGTTACTTCAGCCTTTAGATATTCTAGTTTGGAAGTGGGATTCTATATCTATAGATTTTATAGATGGGTTGCCAAGGTCAAATAGAGAAAATGAAAGTATCTGTGTTATAGTGGACAGATTGACTAAGAGTGCACACTTTATACTCGTTAAGTCGACTAGAATAGCAATAGTCTTAGTTAAGTTATTCATGAAGAATACAGTTAGACTGCATGGGATTCCTAGTAGTATAGTAAGTGACAAAGATTCCTTGTTCACTAGTGGGTTCTGGAAGAGTACTCTCTCTGTTTGCCCATCGGTCTGTGGATGGTAAGCGGTACTCCTCTTGAGCTTGGTACCTAATACTTCATGTAGAAACAAAGTCCTAGAGGATTTGTTTAGAGCGTGGGTGCTAGATTTTGGAGGATCGTGGAAAGACCATCTACACTTACTCGGGTTTTCGTATAATAGCAGTTATCAGACTAGTATATGGATTACATCGTTTGAAGCTTTATACAAAAGACCGTATAAATCTCATGTATGTTGGTTGGAGACCAGAGGTAGATTAGTTATTGGTCTAGATTTAGTAAGAGAAGCTGTAGAAAAGATTGAGCTAATTCAGATTAGAATGAAGGAAGCTCAATCTAGGCAGAAAATTTGTGCAGATAAGGGATGAAAAGACTTAGAGTTCTCAGTCGGAGATCATTTTTTCGTCAAGGTATCACCAATGAAAGGTGTAGTGAGATTTGGGAAGTCAGGGAAATTGGCACTTAGATTTGTTGGACCGTTTTCTATTATAGAAAGGATCGGAAAACTCACCTATAGGATAGAGTTACTGTTAACCATATATCCATTTAAGAATAAAGGTATGAAAGAAGGCTTCTGAAGGCGTCGAAGCAGGGTTCCGCATGTGTTAAAGGAGAAGGTTTCCAAAGGTAATGAAAGCAGGGTTCCGCATGTGTTAAAGGGAGAAGGCTTCCGAAGGCGTCGAAAGCAGGGTTCCGCAGGTGTTAAAAGAAGGCTTGCGAAAGTATTATAGAGGCTTCACAAGAGTTGAAAAAAGGGTTCCGCCATGGTTCAAAATGGGGGTTTTGAAGAAATTAAAGTAGCTTCCGGAGAGAATGTATTGGTGTTGTAAGGGTTGGATGCTTCCATAGAAGATGAAAATAAGGAACTCTTCCAACATCATCCCTTCCATATAAATCAAATCTTTCGAAACGATTGGTTCCACCACTATCTACCTTCCGTAGCCTACACTTCCCATTCGAAAGCATGGCTTTGCGAAGACTAGCCTTTCGAATTGGTTAAACCCTTTCGAATTGGTTAAACCCTTTCGTAAGAATTAGAAAGGCTTCATATAAGTTAATATTGCTTCCGCAAGCATCCGAAGGTGGGCGTCTGCATTAACAAAGGGGATTACTTTCGAAAGCTGTAATTTGCAACCATCATCAGTCCATCAAGAAGCTACTTCCATTATAAATGACCGTGCGCAATAATCTTTCTACCACCACAAGATCCTTTCAAGACCATCCAAATGCACTTCGGCACTTATACAAATAACAACCTACCATATTAGCACAAGATCTCAATAGCAATGAAGAGGTCCAAGAAGCCTTCAACTATGTTACAACCCTTCCAAAACCAAGAAAATACCCTTTCAATAGTGACGAAAGCCTCCAAAGATGCATATAAGTGGTGTGGAAACCGATTCGATACCCAATGGCGGAAGGAAGATTCAAGTGTTACGAAAGCTTAAACAAAGAAAGAAGAAGCACCCTAACATCAATGACAACGAAAGGTCGGTGAAGAGACCTCTCGACAGCTTCAGAAGAATGGATGCGGAAGGGTCTAACCTGCATCTATAAATACGACCCTAGGGGTCCAAGTTCGGGACCGATTTGGGATTCCTGCATTTCTTTGTCAAATCGAATTCTTGTAACCCTAAATCAAATTGGGGAAAAATTCTATTACTTGTAATTCATTTGTGAGAAATAAAAAGAGAGGATGCATGGAATTGATATTGATTTCGAACATGAGAATGATCATCTCGGCCATTAGCTTGTCTAATGAACAATTGCACATGATACACACTTATCTTCTTAACCCTTTATTAGCATATGCTACACTATAAACCTATTTGGATATCTTGACTTTAAAGAATATTATCATTACGTCCAAAGCCCTTGCGGCACTAAAGTAATGTGATGATGATAATTCAACATTATCGAGTCCATTGAACTTATGACATTTATCCAAAATAAGGTTCTATGGCACATTGAATCCACTCTTTACTCAAATATTTACACATCGAGTTTCGAATCCTTTTGAATGGCATTGGACTTTCGAAGGGGTTCTCATCATATCTATCAAATCAACACCATCGAAAGGATGCTTTTGGAAGGCATTTGTATGCTTTCGAAAAGAACTTGCCTTTCGAAGGAGATCCTTTCAGAGCAGCTTTATCGACACCCTCGGAAGGGTGCTTTTGAATAAATTCTCTGATCTGGAACTCATTTTGATCCCTTCGTAAGGGGTCTATACATAAGATGGTAATATCAAATCACCGTTCTGTCAATACAAGATGTTTCAAAGTCTTTCGAAAGGGATCTTCATTTGATTGACCCTAATTCAATGCACCATTAGTTGTTGATGATTTATATCATTAACATTTTGGCGCTGGAAGGAGGGCCCGTACCTCCATCCTTTTTCTTTCCTTATAGACTAATTCTGGAAAGTTTGATTTATTGTAGGAAAATAAAATCAAAAAGACTCAACCGATTAGATGAAGAAGTGGTGCACACAACAGTTTTAGAGGAAAATATTGTGCCAACCATCAACTTAGAGGGCGGTATGACAGGACAACCATCAACTCCAACGCAACCTGATGACAATGCAGCTAAGATAAAACATTTGGAGCATTGGCTACTAGAAATTCAAGAACTCCCGAAAGCAGCCCTTACTCGGAAATCATCTAAAACCGCTAAGCCAACAACAAAGGACGGAGTGGTCTCCCCAAAGAGGAATCTGAAGGCTTACACGTTCGAGGGAAAGAGCAAGATTGACTTGACATCATCAAAGAAGAAGGAAAGTTGTGCAACTAAAGCTGATCACCAGGGCAGAATGCAAGATAAATCTTTGGAGAAATCTGGAAGCTTGACCTCAAAGGAGTATAATCCAAATCGAAAAAGCTACCATAATACTAAAGCATACATGAAGGACGTGGCAGAAAAAGGTGTTAAAGACATGCTGAATGGTGAAGGGAAAACAACTTTGATGAGCATGTGAATGATAACGATCGAGTAGCTCCGTTCATTGACGAAATCATGTCAACAACAATTCCATATCATGTTAAGGTTCCTTCTATGAAATACCATGGCACTACTGATCTTGATGACCACCTAATGGCTTTTGATAACCAAATGGACCTTTGTAATGCTTCGGGGGTAGTGCGATGCAGATTATTTCCCTTAACACTTCAAGCGGCTGTTGCAAAATGGTACCGCCAATATCGGAAGAAAACTATCTACTCATGAAAATAATTCTCCTACGAATTCTCTGCTCAGTTTTGCATATGCAAATATACAACAATTGACTACACCATCTTGGCAAACATCAAGAAAAGGCGAGGAGAATCGTTGGGTGATTATCTCAAAAGATTTAATATAGAGGCACTAAAGGCCAAAGACATAAACGATAGAGATAAGCTAATCGCAGTGCACTCGGGATTGATAGAAAACACGTCGTTCTGGAAAGTGCTCTTTGTCCATGGACGCAAAAATTTACAAGATTTTCACTTTCAAGCTGATAAATTCATTAGAATGGATGAATTATACTGTGATAAAAGGAAAACAAACCCCAAGAAGGAAATTGGAAGATTTGGGTTCGATCGAGGACACAAAAGGTCAAGGTGGGAAGACTCGAACACTAGTTCAGTTGCTTTGAGTAACCTTTGTCTTATATATACGCCACAACTAAAGAAAAGATTAATTTTCCAACTTCATTCAAGGCCAAGAAATTCCTCGAGCATAGAAAAGTGTGTGATTATTTTGCTTATGATAAGACGAATGGCCATAAGATAGACGAGTGCTGAGAGCTAGCCGGAATTATTCAAAAGTTGACCTGTGAAGGACATCTGAAAGAATTTGTCTAAGATAAATAGAAAGCACCACATACTAACAATGGATCCCAAAAATTACCTAGTAATGTTGTGAATGTTTTAGAGGATGAAGATCCATTGAATTTAAGTCCACCTTTGAACAGGATTGATGTGATTCATAGGGGACCGCATCCAGTGGGAAATAGTAAGGGAGCTAGGAACAAATATATCAAGAAAGCTAGGGAAGGAGTGTTCTCTGTACAGGAAGAGCCCCCGCTCTAAAACACTCGACTTAATATACAAATGCCAAGTCTTTTCATCGCTCTACAAGAGCTAAAGAAAGGAATCCATCATCCCCATAATGATACCCTTATGATCATAGCTCAAATCGAGCTTTCCATAGTAACCAAGATTCTGGTAGATACTGGAAGCGCGGTTAACGTCACTTTTAAGCACGCTTTCGATCAGATGGGCATTCCCGAGGATAAACTGGAGCCTAGTCTTGAACCTATCTTTGGGTTCAAAAATAAGGGATCGACACTGGTAGGGCAAGTAAAGCTACTGGTACAGATGGGCCTGCCACCATGCTGCAGAACTTTTGAGACTCTCTTTGTAATCATTGATACGCCTTCATATTACAATGGATTCTTTGGTCATCCTACGCTGGATGAGGTGGATGCTTTTGTCTCACCAAAATACTTGATGGTAAAGTTCTTGACTAAAAAGGGTTGGGGTACTATTTACGGAGAACAATTTAGCTCCTGGGAAATATATTTTGCAACTCTCGATCAAAACAAAAGGGAGTACTCTTCTTACTATGATTCTTCTACTAATTTTCAGCCTTTGGGTGATGGATTTTTATATCCAACATTCGAAGCAAAAATAAGATCTAATAAAATGAACAAATGTTTTTTGAAAGGTACATCTCACTTGGAGGAAAGAGGAAGAGGACCGATGCTAACTTTGTAGAAGAAGGCAAGATCTTCACAGAACTAGATTACCAAGGAGAAATGGAGAGGATGTATGTATGATCCAACCGATTCAACCAAAATAGTCAAAGTGGGAAAAGAGTTAGAAAATGTGACGACCGCCCATGACCCCTGCACCGAATCTAGAGATAGAGCGCTGTAAAGTGTGCCAGGCGACCATGGACGATTGTCAAGGTAAGATTTAAAACAACTGAATCTATCGTATTACTCACAGCGCATGGACAAAATACAATAGAACATATGTATAGTGAAGCTTTATAGAACAAAATGACATCATATAATACTTCATAATAGTTGAGTACAAGCATCCAAATAGTCAATACATCAAGCCTCACTACATAACTCTCAGAGAATACAAAACAGCGGAATATCCAGTACATATAAGAAGAAAATAATATGCAACCCTCCAGCTCGTCTTCGATATCAGCATCGTGAGAAGAGAACAGCACCTGTCACCTGCTACCTAGTCTGCCCGTCCCAAAATGGACGAACGGCCCAAGGCAATAAGAATTAAAACATAAAGCCTTGAGTCAGACAACAGTCTTAGTGAGCAGTAAATTAACTAACAACATACCAAAAGAGCATAAAGGAAAAGGAATAGGAATACAACCCTCCCACTCCAACCTCATTCTGCAGTGATAGCCCCCAGACACACACTAAGCAGAAGCAAACATAGCAGAGCATACAATTTAAAGTAAAACTACTATCACTCGAGTCAAGGGCGATGTTTTCCAAGTACCAAGGCCTAAATCAGATAAGCACCCGGAAAATACCGCTCTTGAGTCCGAATGACGATACAACCAAACATCCATGACTATGGCTATCACTGTTATCATTGCTGCGATATCGCCGTTAATTGAATGACCGGCACATTCTTTCAGCCGTCCGTCAAGGGCTAATGGATACCCCGGTTCTAGACATAACTCCCGCACGTCGTCGCAGCCCGTGCCTAGGACTATCGAATCTGCCCAGTGTACTCGACCATCAACAGTTGGCCGTTGGGACTATCGAATCTGCCCAAACGTACTCTTGCTTAGAGCATGCTAGAACCTTCAGCAACGACGCTATCCAAGCCTCCTAGTCATCCTCCTCGACGACTATTCTCATATCCATTCATTATCCTCAACTCGAATCATATCACCGAGTTATCAACATGCTTGGAATGATCCCATCTGGATTAGACCAAGTCTTCATCGCATGATTGCCTCGCTTCATTACATCCTCGCAAAGCCTCATCTCATCATCACATCATCAAATCTAGGCATAAGAGCTTCATCATCCCGCTACATATGCCACGAGCAGCTTTTCCAATTCAAGAGCCTTTCCCTTAGCTTTTGGATCGTCTTCGGTCTAAATCTAATCATCAATCATCTAGTTCATAACAATTAATCAAATCAAACATCAATCCAAACAATCAAGCATTCAAATATGATCTAAGTAGACAATTATAACAATAATGGCATTTTCGTAATTAAAGAGTTGAAAGTCCAATAAGCATGAAAACATGGATTATATCTCTACAAACTTGATGAATGAACTTGCATAGGTTAACATATGATAAAATGGATGTAACATCATCATGAACAATGGATCTATATGGATCTACACATAGGATGAAGAAAATGCATGGAAATCTCTATATTAACACCAAATCGAGCCAACAATCCGATATACTCCTTTGGATCCGTGTGAGAGATAGTCACCACTCACCAAATCACCTAAACAAACCCAAATCAACACGCTTCAGATCTGGACAGCAAAGGATCAAGCTTGATCTATCACAAATCCGCTTCAAATGAAGAAATCTCTCTTGAAAAGATGAAGATCTTCAATCTAAGCTCTTGAATCTTCAATCTTGATCTTCGATTTGGATGGATGGAAGCACTAGATTAGAGTGTAGAAAAGAAGTGAAGAAGTGTAGAAGTCGAGCTCTCAAAATGGCAGCACTTCGTCGCTTCAAAATCCGGATCCCAAAAATGAAGAGAAGCTCTCCTATTTATAGCAGAAAATACCCTAAGTCGTAACTCGGCTATCTTCTTAAGTCGCTGCCGACTTAACACTATGCCGACCTACGACCTAACGCTTTGCCATCCTACGACTTAACCAGAAGCATCTGCGACCTAACAACTGCTATCTCCTAAGTCGGTCACGACTTATAGCATGCGCGCCTACGACTTAAGACTCATGCGCCTCTAGCGACTTACCACTAGTCACGACTTATAACTCGGCAGAAGATACGACTTAACAGATCTGTGCTTCTACGACTTAACAAACAACTGGGTTACGACTTATCACTTGGCAAAACCTAGCGACCTAACAAAGTCCAACAACTCACGACCTAACAAGGTTACGACCTATAACCTCAGCGACCTAACACTTAGGCAAAACCCAACGACCTAACACTTATGCGACCTAACTCCACACGCTAACTCCTTAGGTCGCTAACACGCTAACTCCTTAGGTCGCTAACACGCTAACTCCTTAGGTCGCTAACACGCTAACTCCTTAGCACGGCCACGACTCAACTAGGCTACGACTTATCTCTTTAGGTCGCTAACCCACCCAGTCGACCTAACTTGGTAACAACTTAACCCTTAGGTCGCTTACGACCTAACCAACCAAGCTACCAGACGACCTATCCCCTAACAGCTTACTCCACTAGGTCTGCCTACCCTTGAGTCGCCATATCCTTAAGTCGGTCAGTTCTTTAGGTCGTTAACTCGCCCTGCCGACCTAATACTTAACCAAATCCTAGGTTGCATAATTCTATAGGTCGCTCCAACTAACCCACGACCTAACACTAACTCGCCGAATTCCTTAACTCGGTCACGACTTAGCTCTTAGGTCGTTCACGACCTAGGACTTAGATAAATCTGCCTAAAAATCTGAAATGACTTAAAAATGCAAAAATTCCAGATTTTGACGAACTTGTCGATCCGTAAAAATACGGGTCGTTACATTCTCTCCCCCTTAGGAATTTCGCCCCCGAAATTCCAAGCAATCAAAAACTATTCTGTACGCCTACCATCCATAGCCATCAACAAACCATGCATCCAATTCTAACTTAGCGTACAGAATTCTAAAATTAGAACAAGTTACAATATCGCGAGATGACACGACACCTTAGGGCCATACCTTGAAGAGTTCAGGATGAGCTGCCTTCATCCTCTCTTCCACCTCCCACGTACAATCGTTATCATCGTCACTCCATTGTATCTTGAGCAACTTAACTACCTTCCTCCTAAGCTGTTTCGTGTCTGTTTCAACAACACGAAGCGGTTTACGAGGTCTCCTATCGACTGGATCAACTTCGAAGTCTTCACAGCTATCAGCAGAAACCACTGTATTCGAGTCGTGCACATACTTCCGTAGATATGATACATGAAAAACATTGTGCACACCCGACATCTTCTCAGGTAACTTCAATCTATAAGCGAGCTTTCCAATCCGCTCGGTAATCGGGAATGGTCCAACAAATCTCGGAGTCAATTTTCCCTTCTTCCCGAATCGAATAACATTCTTCAGTGGAGAAATCTTCACAAAAACCATATCTCCTACGTCGAATTCCAAATCCTTACGACGCTTATCGGCATAACTCTTCTGACGGTCTTGGGCTGCCATCATTCGTTGCCGAATGATCTCTATACAATCTGAAGTCTGACGAATCATCTCTGGCCCAAGCATCAACTTTTCTCCAGTTTCCAACCAACATGTTGGAGAGTTACACGGTCTTGCATACAATGCCTCATACGGTGCCATACCAATACTTGACTGGTAACTGTTGTTGTACGCAAACTCCACCAAATGAAGGTGATCTTCCCATGATCCTCCGAAATCCAAAACACAAGCTCTAAGGAGATCTTCCAAAACTCGGTTGACTCTCTCGGTCTGACCATCTGTTTGAGGGTGATAAGCTGTACTCAAACACAACTCGGTTCCCAAAACTTCTTGGAAGCTCTTCCAAAATCCACTAGTGAACAATGGGTCTCGATCGCTCACTATACTCTTCGGAATACCATGGAATCGGACTATCCACTTAACATACAACTCAGCCAACTTTGATGCAGTCCTAGTCGATCGAACAGGAATGAATCGTGCACTCTTAGTCAGACGATCTACAATGACCCAAATCCCTTCATTTCCCGTTCTGGTTCTAGGCAATCCATCGATAAAATCCATCGACACTTGTTCCCACTTCCATGTAGGAACTTCTAATGGTTGAAGCAATCCTCTTGGCTTCTTCTGTTCGGCCTTCACCAATTGGCAGTTCATACATTTGGAAATAAAATTTCCAACATCCTTCTTCATACCTTCCCAGTAGTAGGTTCTCTTCATATCCCGATACATCTTATTTCCACCTGGATGAATTGTCAACTTCGAGTGATGACTTTCCTTCAGAACTTCACTCCTCAATTCATCTATATCGGGAACAACTAGTCGTCCTTGCTTTCGAAGCCAACCCTCTCGATCGACCTCGAATCCTTTATCCTTTTCTGGATCCAATCCAGATTCCAATTCACGGATAATCTTGACAAGCTTATCATCTTGCTTTTGGCCCTCGCCAATCCTTTCCACAAGAGTGGGTCTTATCGATAAGTTTGCCAACATCTCAGGTTCCAATTCACATCTAGGCCTGAAGTCAAATCCAGCTAAATACTCGAGACTCTTCCATTCTGAAAACATGGCTTCCAATCCTGCATGTCTTCGACTTAACGCATCTGCCACTGCGTTACCTTTTCCCGGAGTATAAGCTATACCAAAATCATATGATGCTAAAAACTCTAGCCAACGTTGCTGCCGAAGATTCAAATCCTTTTGGGAGAAAAGATACTTCAGCGACTTATGATCCGTAAACAACTCGAATCGAACTCCCAATAGATAATGTCTCCACATCTTCAGAGCAAATACAATCGCCGCTAACTCCAAATCATGAGTTGGGTAATTCCTTTCATGCGGCTTCAGTTGTCGACTTGCATACGCAACAACTTTATTCTTCTGCATCAGCACTGCTCCAAGTCCCGTACCACATGCGTCGGTGTAAACCACCATCTCATCATTCCCACTTGGAATAGTCAAAACAGGAGCACTCGTCAGTCTCTCTTTCAGGATTCCGAAGGCTTGCTCACACTTAGCATTCCAACTGAACACTTGGTTCTTCTTCGTCAATCCTGTTAACGGTGCAGCTATCTTGGAGAAGTCTTTGATAAACCGTCGATAATATCCTGCTAATCCAAGAAAACTTCTCACATCTGATGCATTCTTAGGTCTAACCCAATCCTGGATTGCTGCCACCTTAGCGGGATCAACCGCTATTCCACTTCCAGAAATTACATGGCCTAAGAACCTCACTTCACTCTTCCAGAAGTGACACTTCGAAAACTTAGCCTTCAGCTGATGTTTCCGCAAAATTTCCAAAACAATACACAAGTGCGTCTTGTGCTCTTCTTCAGTTCTGGAATAAATCAGAATATCATCCACGAACACAAGTACGAACTTGTTCAACTGATCTCTGAACACTCTATTCATAAGATCCACAAAATATGCTGGCGCGTTAGTCAATCCAAACGGCATTACCAGCCACTCAAAGAAACCGGATGGTGTCCTAAAAGCAGTCTTCGGCACACTATCCTTAGCTACTCTCAACTGGTGAAATCCCGTTGCCAAATCCATCTGAGAAAACACCTTAGCCTCGTGAAGCTGATCAAACAAGTCATCTATTCTCGGCAATGGATACTTGTTCTTCTTAGTCACCTTATTCAGCTCACGATAATCCACACACAATCTCAACGACCCATCTGCCTTGGTTGCAAACACAACTGGTGCACCCCACTCGGACACACTACGCCGAATGAATCCTTTCTGCAAAAGATCATCAACTTGCACCCTCAACTCCTGCTGTTCCCTAGGCGCCATCCGCCTAAGAGGCATCACAACAGGTCTGGCTCCTTCAACTAGATCTATACGAAACTCGATCTCTCTATGCGGCGGCAACCCTTTGACTTCGTCAAAGACATCCTCGAATCCATTAGCGATCGGCACTGATGACAGTCCATCCCGTGGAACAACTAGCGAATACATGAAGCTCATGAAGACGCCTTCTTCATGCTTACATCGTATCACAATCTTTCGCCCCTCCACATTCTCGACTGTCACTTCCAACCTTTCGCAATCAACCTTAGCCGCATACTTCCTAAGCCAGTCCATACCCAAAATAATTCCGAACCCCGCAAAGTTCAGAACAAAGCAATCACAAACAAAAGAGCAACCATGACTCGATACAACTAGACCACGGCATAACATACACAAACAAGACGAACCCCCAACTGGATTAGTCACAACCAATGGCCTATCAACAATATCCGGTTCCAAACCTAACCGGCCTACGAGTTCATTACAAACAAACGAATGCGACGCTCCAGTATCAAACAGAACTCTAACTGGAACACCACATAGGAAAAGAGTACCTTGAACAACCACACTCTTTCCCTTCTCTTCAGCAGTAGGAGCTTTTGAAGACGACGGAACAGCTCCCAAAGCATAGGCTTGAACAATCTGCCTGTCCTTCCTTGGTTCTGGACAATTCTTCCTGAAATACCCCGGCTTGTCACAGTTGTGACACTTCATCGGCACCTTCGGATTCTTACAATCCTTCGAGAAATGGCCCTTCTGCTGACAATTGTAGCAAGTCACTTCGCCTTTCGGCTTCTTCTGGCCATCCTTACCCTTCTGCTGCTGCTGCTTCCTCTTCTTGTTTCCACCCTGCTGGGGTTTAGACTCTTCCCTGGTCACAGCAACAACAGATCCTTCCTTAGGAAACAGACTCTCATGCCTAAGAGCTTTCTCTACAAGCTTCACAAATGAATCGTCCAAATGATCCACCAACTGTCTCCCAAGATAACTATCCAAGCCGGTCACAAACTTCTCATTCTTCTGGTAAGCAGACTCAATATATGACCGGGCATACTTGGACAAAGCTTCAAACTCAGAAACATACTCAAGAACTGATCTTCCACCCTGCTTGAGCTCTACAAACTTCTTGAACAGAACAGACTTCTGAGCTGTAGAAATGAACTTAGCTTCAAATCTGACTTGGAATTGCTCCCCAGTAATCTCTTCTTCCGGAGTAGTGATGGTAATAGAGTTCCACCAATCAGAAGCTCTCCCTTGAAGCTGTCTCGATGCCAACTTCCTCTTAGTTGCATCTTCAATTCCCAAATCACCAAAGATCCTTCTACAAGCATCTATCCACCTCTGGACCTCAATGGTAGATTCTGTTCCCAAGAAAACCTTCCCTCCAAGAGCAGTATAATCCTTGCACAACTTAGCAAAATCCACTGGTTTCGGAGTTTGGACTTGAACTCCAACATCTATTGCTGCCCCCGGAACTGGTATCCTTCTCATGATCGAAGTCATCATAGCTTCGAACATGGCTGCATAATCAGCAGTCTCTTCAGTAGCACGGCCTTCCCTAGCAGCTGGTCTCCCTCTTCGACTCATTCTCAATATCTATAAAAAGGAATGATTAGAACATCTAGAGAAACAACTGCATAAAGGACTCAACTCTACCAAGCTACTATATTATATATAGTAATCATCCATCAAAATACAATTACGTCTCTCATACGTAGTTACGACGGCGAGCGTTGGGTAAAATCGATTAACCAATGCTCTGATACCAAATGGGACGACCGCCCATGACCCCTGCACCGAATCTAGAGATAGAGCGCTGTAAAGTGTGCCAGGCGACCATGGACGATTGTCAAGGTAAGATTTAAAACAACTGAATCTATCGTATTACTCACAGCGCATGGACAAAATACAATAGAACATATGTATAGTGAAGCTTTATAGAACAAAATGACATCATATAATACTTCATAATAGTTGAGTACAAGCATCCAAATAGTCAATACATCAAGCCTCACTACATAACTCTCAGAGAATACAAAACAGCGGAATATCCAGTACATATAAGAAGAAAATAATATGCAACCCTCCAGCTCGTCTTCGATATCAGCATCGTGAGAAGAGAACAGCACCTGTCACCTGCTACCTAGTCTGCCCGTCCCAAAATGGACGAACGGCCCAAGGCAATAAGAATTAAAACATAAAGCCTTGAGTCAGACAACAGTCTTAGTGAGTAGTAAATTAACTAACAACATACCAAAAGAGCATAAAGGAAAAGGAATAGGAATACAACCCTCCCACTCCAACCTCATTCTGCAGTGATAGCCCCCAGACACACACTAAGCAGAAGCAAACATAGCAGAGCATACAATTTAAAGTAAAACTACTATCACTCGAGTCAAGGGCGATGTTTTCCAAGTACCAAGGCCTAAATCAGATAAGCACCCAGAAAATACCGCTCTTGAGTCCGAATGACGATACAACCAAACATCCATGACTCTGGCTATCACTGTTATCATTGCTGCGATATCGCCGTTAATTGAATGACCGGAACATTCTTTCAGCCGTCCATCAAGGGCTAATGGAAACCCCGGTTCTAGACATAACTCCCGCACGTCGTCGCAGCCCGTGCCTAGGACTATCGAATCTGCCCAGAGTACTCGACCATCAACAGTTGGCCGTTGGGACTATCGAATCTGCCCAAACGTACTCTTGCTTAGAGCATGCTAGAACCTTCAGCAACGACGCTATCCAAGCCTCCTAGTCATCCTCCTCGACGACTATTCTCATATCCATTCATTATCCTCAACTCGAATCATATCACCGAGTTATCAACATGCTTGGAATGATCCCGTCTGGATTAGACCAAGTCTTCATCGCATGATTGCCTCGCTTCATTACATCCTCGCAAAGCCTCATCTCATCATCACATCATCAAATCTAGGCATAAGAGCTTCATCATCCCGCTACATATGCCACGAGCAGCTTTTCCAATTCAAGAGCCTTTCCCTTAGCTTTTGGATCGTCTTCGGTCTAAATCTAATCATCAATCATCTAGTTCATAACAATCAATCAAATCAAACATCAATCCAAACAATCAAGCATTCAAATATGATCTAAGTAGACAATTATAACAATAATGGCATTTTCGTAATTAAAGAGTTGAAAGTCCAATAAGCATGAAAACATGGATTATATCTCTACAAACTTGATGAATGAACTTGCATAGGTTAACATATGATAAAATGGATGTAACATCATCATGAACAATGGATCTATATGGATCTACACATAGGATGAAGAAAATGCATGGAAATCTCTATATTAAAACCAAATCGAGCCAACAATCCGATATACTCCTTTGGATCCGTGTGAGAGATAGTCACCACTCACCAAATCACCTAAACAAACCCAAATCAACACGCTTCAGATCTGGACAGCAAAGGATCAAGCTTGATCTATCACAAATCCGCTTCAAATGAAGAAATCTCTCTTGAAAAGATGAAGATCTTCAATCTAAGCTCTTGAATCTTCAATCTTGATCTTCGATTTGGATGGATGGAAGCACTAGATTAGAGTGGAGAAAAGAAGTGAAGAAGTGTAGAAGTCGAGCTCTCAAAATGGCAGCACTTCGTCGCTTCAAAATCCGGATCCCAAAAATGAAGAGAAGCTCTCCTATTTATAGCAGAAAATACCCTAAGTCGTAACTCGGCTATCTTCTTAAGTCGCTGCCGACTTAACACTATGCCGACCTACGACCTAACGCTTTGCCATCCTACGACTTAACCAGAAGCATCTACGACCTAACAACTGCTATCTCCTAAGTCGGTCACGACTTATAGCATGCGCGCCTACGACTTAAGACTCATGCGCCTCTAGCGACTTACCACTAGTCACGACTTATAACTCGGCAGAAGATACGACTTAACAGATCTGTGCTTCTACGACTTAACAAACAACTGGGTTACGACTTATCACTTGGCAAAACCTAGCGACCTAACAAAGTCCAACAACTCACGACCTAACAAGGTTACGACCTATAACCTCAGCGACCTAACACTTAGGCAAAACCCAGCGACCTAACACTTATGCGACCTAACTCCACACGCTAACTCCTTAGGTCGCTAACACGCTAACTCCTTAGGTTGCTAACACGCTAACTCCTTAGGTCGCTAACACGCTAACTCCTTAGGTCGCTAACACGCTAACTCCTTAGCACGGCCACGACTCAACTAGGCTACGACTTATCTCTTTAGGTCGCTAACCCACCCAGTCGACCTAACTTGGTAACAACTTAACCCTTAGGTCGCTTACGACCTAACCAACCAAGCTACCAGACGACCTATCCCCTAACAGCTTACTCCACTAGGTCTGCCTACCCTTGAGTCGCCATATCCTTAAGTCGGTCAGTTCTTTAGGTCGTTAACTCGCCCTGCCGACCTAATACTTAACCAAATCCTAGGTTGCATAATTCTATAGGTCGCTCCAACTAACCCACGACCTAACACTAACTCGCCGAATTCCTTAACTCGGTCACGACTTAGCTCTTAGGTCGTTCACGACCTAGGACTTAGATAAATCTGCCTAAAAATCTGAAATGACTTAAAAATGCAAAAATTCCAGATTTTGACGAACTTGTCGATCCGTAAAAATACGGGTCGTTACAGAAAATAACTTGAAAGCAAACTTGGTTCGATTCCTTAAAATTAGCAAAGACGTGTTTGCATGGACCCATTCAGATATGGTCGAGATTGACCCATTAGTTATATGTCACGCACTAAATATTGATCCAAACATGACTCATGTCCGACAAAAGAATAGGTAGTTTGATAAAGTTCGATCTGACGCCTTGAAAGAAGAGGTTAAAAAGCTATTTGAAAATGGATTCATTCGACATGTTGTTTTTATCCAAAATGGCTGGAAAACCCTGTGTTGGTAAAGAAGTTGAACGGAAAGTGGAGAACCTGCGTCGATTACACTGACCTGAACAAAGCATGCCCGAAAGACTTTTATTTGCTACCCAAAAATGACCGGTTAGTTGATGCGACTAGCAGACACAGGCTATTATCTCTAATGGATGCTTATTCAGGATATAATCAAATTCCCATGTTTAAGCCAGACGAAGAACATACAAGCTTCTTTACCGATTGGGGAACTTTTTGTCATAAAGTAATGCCTTTCGGACTAAAGAGTGCAGGAGCTACTTATCTAAAGATTAGTCAATAAAATGTTCAAGGAACAGATCGGTCAAAATATGGAGGTTTACATGGATGATATGCTAGTAAAGTCCTAAGGAGCTGAGAGTCACCTTCAAGGTCTTGAAGAAACGTTTGAAGTATTACGAAGGTGTCAAATGAAACTAAATCCTCAGAAATGTTCTTTCGGGGTTCATTTCGAAAAGTTCTTAGGTTACATTGTTAGTGCACAAGGGATTGAAGCCAGTCCTGACCAGATCCAAGCTATTAAAGACATGGCCGAGCCCAAAACAAGCAAAGACGTAATGAGTTTGAATGGTAGAATTGTAGCTTTGAGTAGATTCATCTCCAAGGCAACCGATAAATGCATCACATTCTTCAATGTAATCAAGAAAAGAAAGAACTTTGAGCAGGGAGAAGACTGTAAGAAAGCCTTCCAAGAATTAAAAAATCATTTGGAAAAGCCACCAATATTATCCAACCCTAAGAATGGAGAAAGCTTATACTTATATATAGCAGTCTTAGAACATGTAGTTAGTTCGGTTCTGATTAGGGAAGAAAATGAAACTCGGCTTCCTGTTTATTATGTGAGTAGACGATTGAAGGATGCCGAAGTTCGATACCTAGTCATAGAAAAGTTGGCTTATTGTTTGATACTTACAACACGGAAACTCAGAGCATACTTTCAAGCACATCCGATCAAAGTATTGACTTACTTTCCGCTCAAGCAGGTTTTCAGTAAACCTGAGACTTCGGATAGGCTAGTAAAATAGGTAATTGAACCTAGCCAATATGACATCGAATTTCAGCCACGAGCAGCAATCGAAGTGCAAGCATTAGCGGATTCTATCAATGAATGCACGGGCTTTGTTAAAGAGCGGTCAGAGAAAGAAAAAGATCAATCCCATATGGAAACTATTTTTGGATGGGGCATCAAATGAGCAAGGAGCCGGAGCAGGGTATGTCATAATCACACCAGATGGACACCGCCTACACTATGCGATGAAGCTAGGATTTCCTACAACAAACAACATGGATGAATACGAGTCGATGGTGGCAGGACTAACTATAGCCTTACAACTCAAAATACCACGAATTCAAATCTTAGTGACTCTCAACTAATGGTAAATAAGATAAAACTGATATATTAGACTAAAGACGTTAGACTATCCTTATATGTTAAGGTGCTAAAAATGCTTACCCTATTTGAAGATTTTTCTGTTCACCAAGTCCCAAGGGGAGATAATTCTCAAGCAGATTCATTAGCAAAATTGGCTAGTTCAAGAGGAGCTTCAGAAACCCGTATCGTACCAGTATGGTATCAAGCAAGTCCCAGTATTGAATAGAAAATGCTTGAACCAGGGAAAGAACTATTGATTTTAAGTAGATCCTAAGCCATGACACAAGACAGAGAAGAAAGAGACATTGATGAAGAAATTCCATATGAAGAGCCCCTTCATCCAAGAACAGATAACTACTACAAGAACACTTAGATGACACCTATTGTAGAATATCTTACCAATGGAATATTATCATCTAACAAAACGGAAGCTAGGAGAATCGGGCGTCAAGCTATGACCTTCACTTTGATGGATGGAATTCTCTATAAGAAAGGATATGTTCTTCCTTACTTAAGATGTGTAAGTTCTGAGGGTGGGATAAAATTACTAAAAGGCACATGCAGGATTTTGTGGAGACCATTTGAATGGGATAAAGTTGGCTAGGAAAGCAATAAGACAAGGTTTCTATTGGCCTTAAATGACTAGTCAAGCTATAGAGCACGTAAAGAAATGCAAAGGGTGCCAAAAATACTCAAAGATTCCCTATTTACCACCATGCTAGTTAACCCCGATCTTCAATCCATGGCCCTTTGATGTATGGGGAATCAATTTGATTGGACCATTACCAATTTCTAAAGGAGAGGCAAAATATGTTGTAGTTGCCAGTGATTATACTAAATGGGTAAAAGCAGAATTGCTTCCTAAAATCACTTCTGGGAAAGTACTTAGATTTTTTATTAAGAACGTCAACATTGGATTTAGGATCCCTGACAAGATTATATCAGACAATGGAACATAATTTGAAAGTGAAGAGTTTTCTCGATTTTGCCATAAGAATGGAATCATCAAAAGTTTTTCTTCCGTAGCACATCCAAAGGCTAATGGAGCCGTCGAAGCAGCCAACAAGACTGTTAAGACCTTCTTGATAAAACGAGTAAACACGGCCAAAGGAAATTGGGTTGAAAAATTACCACTTGTACTCTGGGCATATCGTACATCCACCAAAAATACTACAAGTTATACCCCTGACTCTCTAACATACGGATGTGAAGCACTATTACCAGTCGAAATTGAAATATCTTCCCATCGAAGAATTGCATACGCATTTGCTCCAAACCAAGAGTTAAAAGAAGAGTCATTGGACTTCATACATGAACTAAGAGATGAAGCAGCTATATGAACTACCGAGTATCAAAGAAGAATATCATAATACTACAACTCAAAAGTAAAGACAAGATGATTTCAAGAAGGAGATCTAGTGCTCCGAAAAGTGATGGCAAACACTAGAAATCATGTAGATGGATCGCTAAGACCAAACTGGGAGGGTCCTCTAATTGTGTGCAAAGTAATTCCTTTGGGAGCTTACTAATTATATCGACCAGATGGCAATATGGTTCCAAGAATATGGAACGCGGAACATTTGCAACTGTATTTTCCAACATTGGATGAATAAAGCGCCTCTTTTTTTAAAGAAATTTTACATGGTCGGGAGTATAATTCTCCTTAACCTTGGAAACTACCTTAAACGGTCATAAGCCTTTGTCCGCGCCAAGATGACCAGGTCAAAGCGCCTCCTAGAGGGAGGTCAGAGTAATCCTTTATCCGCCACACTATGTCCAGGTTAAAGTATCTGCAAGCCCTTGATCGTGATACGCCATGGCCAGATCAAGGCGCTTCTTGGAGGGAAGACGGAGTAAGCCCTTGAACACGCCATGCTATGGCCAGTTCAAGGCACCGACCAGCCTTCAGTCTCGCCTATAAGGCCTGGCTGAAGCACCTCCTGGAGTGAGGATGGAGTAAGCCCTTGATCTCGCCATGCCATGGCTTAGTCAAGGTACCAGACAAGCCTTCGGTCCCGCCTATAAGGCCTGGTTGGAACACCTCCTGGAGGAAGGTCGGGTAAGTCCTTGGGTCCTACTTGTAGATAAGCTAACCAAGCACACCGGACAACAACGGACTAAGACCTCCAAACCTGAGGGCACACAAAGCATTAATAATATACGCAGCCTAAAGGATGGCGCATTTCAAAAGAATCAGGTACCTGGAATCAGAAAGGTAACACAAAGCAAAAGATTCGAACAATCAAAGTCCAAAGAGTAATGCGGAACAAAAGGCTCAGATGAGAATTTCCGAACTTCCCTTATTCAAATAATGATTTCTAAACTTTCCTACTTATTACCAGGAATGGATTTCTAGTCTTCTGCTAGTTTCGAATGATAATTCTTGGATTACTTTCATTGTTAGATATGAATTTATGGCCTTCGGCTAATTTCCAGAAGATGATCTCTGGACTTCACTTATCAATACCTGAATCTGGGTTTGGGTCATTTTCCATTAATTTTTGAACTTCACTCATTAATACCCGAATCTGGGTTCCGGGTGTTCTATCATTGATTTCAAGTCTCTATTATGGACTTCTAATCTTCTACTAATTTCCAAATAATAATTTCTGGGTCTCTCTTACTAATACCTAAATTTGGGTCTTGGGTCTTCTACTATTAACTTCTAAACTAAACTTATCAATACCCAAATCTGGGTTTCAGGTCTTCTATTATTTCCAGGTAAGAGTTTCTGGACTCCTATTATTTATTCCCAAAAAAGGATTCTCGATCTTCCATAACTTATTTCCAGATGATGATTCCTGGACTTTTATTATCACTAGACTATTGTGGTCTTCTATCAATTATTTTGAGAAGATGGCTTCTAGACTTCAATTATTATTATTTCTAGAAGAATATTTTTAAACTTCTATTATTAATGCCAGATTGGGATTTCTGGTCCTCTATTATTAATTCCCTAATTAGATTTCTGGTCTTTTATTAATATAACCAAAGTTGGATTTATGGTCTTCTCTCTTTATTACCAAAGTTAGAAATCGGGACTTCTATTATTGTTGGACAAGAATTTCAGATCTTCAATCATTCCTAACCATGGATTTCTCATCACTTATTATTTCTAGACGACGATCTACGAACTTCCATTATTTCTAGATTTGAAATTCAATTATTAAAAACTTCAAATGATCTCACTGATAATACTATTGAACAAATTGGCATACATAATTTTATAGATTCTAAAACTAATAACAAGGAACATTACTCTAATTATGTTTTGAAGGAAGATGGAAAAAGAGTTAATAGGTTTTTGTCCTAAAGTACAAAAGCTTCTTTCATACAAAGCGGGGATAATTGTTAACCATAAATCCATTTAAGAATAAAGGTATAAAAGAAGGCTTCTGAAGGCGTCGAAAGCAGGGTTCTGCAGGGTTAACGGGAGAAGGCTTCCGAAGGCATCGAAAGCAGGGTTCCGCATGTGTTAAAGGGAGAAGGCTTCCGAAGGCGTCGAAAGCAGGGTTTCGCATGTGTTAAAGGGAGAAGGCCTCTGAAGGCATCAAAAGAAGGGTTCCGCAGGTGTTAAACGAAGGCTTGCGAAAGCATTATAGAGGCTTCAGAAGAGTTGAAAAAAGGTTCCACCATGGTTAAAGAAAGGGGTTTCAAAGGAATTGAAGTAGCTTCCGGAGAGATTGGATTGGTGCTGTAAGCGTTTAATGCTTCTGAAGAAGATGAATTTAAGGAACTCTTTCAACATTATCCCTTCCACATAAATCAAATCATTCGAAACGATTGGTTCCACCACTATCTACCTTCCGGAGAAGAAAACTCTAAGTACACTTCCCATTCAAAAGCATGGCTTTGCAAAGACTAGCCTTTCGAATCGGTTAAACCCTTCCCTAAGAATTAGAAAGGCTGCATATATGTTAATATTGCTTCCACAAGCATCAGAAGATGGGCTTTCACATTAATTAAGGGGATTACTTTCAAAAGCTACTATCTGCAACCATCATCAATCCATCAAGAAGCTTCTTCCATTATATGTGACCGTGTGCAATGATCTTTCCACCACCACAAGATCCTTTCAAACCCATCCAAATGACCTTCCGCACTTGTACAAATAACAACCTACCATATTTGCACCAGATCTCAATGCTAATGAAGAGGTCCAGGAAGCCTTCAACTATGTTACAACCCTTTCAAAACAAAGAAATACCTTTTTGATAGCGACGAAAGCCTCCAAAGATGCATATAACTGATGTGGAAACCGATTTGATACCCAATGGCGGAAGGAAGATTCAAGTGTTATGAAAGCTTAAACAAAGAAAGCATAAGCACCCTAATATCAATGATAGCAAAAGGTCAGCGAAGAGACCTTTCGACAGCTTCGGAAGGATGGATATGGAAGGGTCTAACCCGCATCTATAAATACGACCCTAGGGTTCAAGTTCGGGACCGATTTTGGATTCCTGCATTTCTTTGTCAAATCGAATTATTCTAACCCTAAATCAAATTGGGGACAAATTCTATAACTTATAATCCATTTGTGAGAAATAAAAAGAGAAGATGCATGGACTTGATATTGATTTCGAACACGAGAATGATCATCTTGGCCATTAGCTTGTCTAATGACCAATTGCACATGATACAGACTTATCTTCTTAACCCTTTATTAGCGTATGCTATGCTATAGAACCTATTTGGATATCTTGACTTTAAAGAATATTATCATTACGTCCAAAACCCTTGTGGTACTAAAGTAACGTGATGATGATAATTCAATATTATCTAGTCCATTGGACTTATGACATTTATCTAAAATAAGGTTCTATGGTATATTGAATCCACTCTTTAATCAAATATATACACATCGAGTTTCAAATCCTTTCGAAAGGCATTGGACTTTCGAAGGGGTTATCCTCATATCTATCAAACCAACACCTTCGAAAGGATGCTTTTGGAAGGCATTTGTATGCTTTCGAAAAGAACTTGCCTTTCGAAGGAGATCCTTTCAGAGCAGCTTTATCGACACCCTCGGAAGGGTGCTTTTGAATAAATTCTCTCATCTAGAACTCATTTTAATCCCTTCGAAAGGGGTCTGTACATAAGATGGTAATATCAAATCACCGTTTTGTCAATACAAGCTGTTTTAATGTCTTTCGAAAGGGTTCTTCTTTCGATTGAACCCAATTCATTGCACTGTTAGGTGTTGATGATTTATATCGTTAATAGTTACCTAATAGTTTGGCAGGAGTCCACAATGCTTTCCATATTTCTCATCTAGGGAAGTGTGTTCGAGATCCAGAAACTACTATCACTCCGATTGCATTAAAAGACTTAGTAGTGGAACCGAACATGACTATAGTTAGACAACCAGTTTATTTAGTGGTTAAGGATGATAAGAAGCTAAGGAACAAGATAGTCAGATTAGTAAAGGTCTAATGAAGTGACGACGGGGGAGACTGTACTTGGGAAATGAAGAGCAGAATTAGCGGCACTTACCTTGACTTGTTTGATGGTATGTTTTACCTTTACGTTTGATTGATATGTGTACCTTATCATAATTTTGAGGACTAAATTTTTTAAGTAGGGGACTCTGTAATGACCCTAA
Source organism: Allium fistulosum (assembly GCA_030737815.1). Lineage (NCBI taxonomy): Eukaryota > Viridiplantae > Streptophyta > Magnoliopsida > Asparagales > Amaryllidaceae > Allium > Allium fistulosum. The sequence continues at coordinate 72,598,858 of CM060908.1, read as the reverse complement.
TTTTGACTAACATTATTTAGAACATTTAATTAGATAAATTAAATAAAATAATGTAAAGGGTTAAGAGGATTGAGATTTGAATAGTTAAGAGGTCGTGCCTTAATGAAAGAGTTAAGAATAAATATTTAAAACATAAATAAGAAGGAAGAAATTATGAAAAGGGTAAAATGGAAAGAGAGTGCATCCTCTTATCATAAACCCTTATTCTCCTATTCCCCCTCATTCTATTCATAATACACGAAATTATATATAACAAGAGGGTCGGCCATTGCTAGGGTTTCAAAAGGAAACAAAAGCTAGAGAATCAAGGAAAAGCTTAGGGGAAAGTAAATCAAGATCCAAATCTCAACGTTCTTAATCAATACAAGGTGAATAACAATTTGCATCTCATATTTTGAACTATACTTTTGGTTTAAGTTTAAATCCGAATTCTTTGATGTTACTATGCCATGTTTTGGGTTGATGGTTGAATATATGCTTGATTAATGAACATTAAAGATATATTATAAAATGATTTAATAGGTTTTAGAGTGAAAACCTAACTTTTTATGACCCAAATGATCTGAAATTTGAGACGGTTTAGAATATTATTTTATAAGTGGGTTTCGAATTTCATAATTTTCCAAGAAAGAATGGATTTATGGCGAATTTTCTAAGTCTAGAAAATGGTTTAGTTCTTGTTTAATTATTAAAAATAATTAAACTAGGATTTTAGAATCGAAATTCTTATACGTTGCAGAGAATAATAAATGTGATTTATTGTAATTTTTGGGGGTTTTTCCAAGTAATTATGAATGCATAATAAAATTATTTAAGTAGAAGAGGTCAAACGTTTTAATTATGATATTAAGAGAAGAGGTCTCCTTGCAAAAATGTTTAGTAATGATAATTATTAAGTACGGCAGTTTTTCTGCAAAAGAAATTGATAAAGTTTTGCTAGCCAATAAGCTTTTGACAAATTATAGACGTTTGGTGAAAAGAAACTACTTTTTATAGTAATTTTGCAGTTTTCAGAATAATTACAACATTGCCATGTCGATATTGGCTGTGTTGAGCCACAACTCACCGCATCTTAATATCATCGATGAGGAACAAAATAATGCACATGATGTCAACGAGTTTGGCATGAAATGGATTGGGTTTGAACCTCGTCGAGGTCACAGTAACAAAGACAAAGAGGTGGACTCGACATAGTCATGTCAATGTCTATACATGCCACGTTTTACACCAAGAGACTTGTTGCCACGTTTTATACTAGAAAGCATGTAGTCGCATATACTATTCAATGTTTTAACTCAAACACCCAAATGGTCGTCGAGCCTACACTATGCTGCTTTCAACTTGTTGTCGAGCCTAGCCAGGTCGCTTTTAACCTGCCATCGAGTTTACCCTATGCCGCTTTTAATATTGTTATCGAGCTTAGTCAATGTCTTTAACTAGCATTCGAGCCTAACCTATGTTTTTATAGTCATTAAGCTTAACCCATAATCTATATTTTATACCCTCGATGAGACATTGATGCCAAATGTTTACATAGTTTTGGCCTTATAGCCTATGTTTTGAAGGGTCGAATACCCTAATGAATTCGAGTTTTCATCAACAATGTTTTCTAAAGCACATATCATGACATAAGTATTTTGAGTAAAGTAAAGGACCAATGTTTTCCTTGTTTTAAGTTTGATTTCAAGGGTTAAATCATTTACAAAGATTTTGTTTTCAAGGAAATGTGGATAGGGTAGTTAACCTAGAATTTTACTGAAGAACGACTCGAAGATTAGAAAACCAGATGGGACTGGTGTGGGGTCACGCCCTATACTTTAGCTAGTAGCCCCTAGCTAATATAACTAGAAGATTCCAGTGTGGGTAGGGCAGTGTAATGGGTAAAATTAAAAGAAGGTTACACACAGAAAGGAATACACAGAGTCGAGATAGGTTAATGGTGAGCCCGCAAAACCATTAGGATCAGTTGACCCTAGAAGTAGTAAGTTACGGACAGATCGTCCAGTTTTTCTCTAACAGAAGTTACAACATTTATTATGTCTGGTAGGTTCGAGTCATCCATAGGTTTATAGTCGGCCTGATAAAACAATGATGTTGGGACAGATAGTCCATTGATTACCTATTTTATATGCATACATGCGATTGTTATATTGTTTATTATAACCAGTTTGGTTGCAGGATTTTGAAAAGATATGTTTTAAAAGACATTAGTGAAGGGAAAACCCATTCCGCTAGGTGGCATAGTCTCACTTAATATCAATAAATCTAGATGTCATATTATTATTCACACCAGACTTTATGTCTGACTCAAAGTTTATGTTTTCACTTTAAACTCTCGGGGGCTCAAAATTTAATTTGAGTAGGTAGAGAGTTAATATTTTCTGGTTTAGTAGGCCTTGGCGAATAAAGCATCAGAAGATGTGTAGGAGGCAATGATTAGCTATGTAGGAGATTATTTATTTATCTATTCCACTGTAATTGAATGTTGTATGTAAATGCAGATGTTATAGTTATCTATTTAGTAAATCTGATCATCTAAGGCTGCATCTTCATATGTCGCTCTTAGCGTATTTTTTAAAATTATATTTATCTGAACCTAGGAAACGTTGTGGGATTATGTACTGAATATGAAATGCTGATTTGAAATGTAATAAGAAAAGTTGTTTTGAAATTGTGTTTGAAATATTTCATATTCTTGTGCTTTTGATATTATGGATACCATTAACATTACCGCATTTTGTCATCAGAAATTAATACTATAGATGACTGCAGCATCTGTAGCGGTTAGTTTTGGGCCTCAAAATGGGGGATGTTACAATCTGGAAAGTTTTGCATCTTAAATAAGCTGGATAAACATGAAACGAACGAGTGCCGACGCCTTCGTGATCTAATAGAGGAACTGGTTTGGAGCAACCAACTATAACAGAACATGAGGAACAGAACTGTAGCGGTGCAGCCGGAGCAGCCACCATCTACAATGAATGCATCAAGGAACAACCAAGGCCTGGGTCAAGATTCGAAATCTCATGATCGGGATGGACGGGAAGCAGGTTCACTCCCTCGCTTTGCTTTTTTGCTTTGAATATTTAAAATTATAATAACCTCATATTGCTTACATGTCTACCAGGCCTAGATTGGTCTCCATGCATGCCCTGAGTTAGATGTCTGAGATAATTAGTTAGGACAATAATAACCTAAGTCCGCTTGCACATGTACGAGGCCTGCATTGGTCTTTAAGCACATGTAACACCGCGTAAAATCATTTAGAATTAAATATGTAAATTAAATTAAGTACGGGTAAAAATGTTTTGTAAAAGTTTGAATTTGGCCTTGGAAGTTGTAGCGTTGTATTCATAGCGAAATTCTGATCTATTTCCATAAATAATATGCTGAAAACAGAGCTCAAACAAAGAAGTTATTGGCATTTGAAGTTTTCGGATTTAAAATAATTTAACTCAAATTCAAATAAATAATAAAATTTGTAATTTGAAAATTAACTAAGATTAGACTTGGGGGTTAAGGAATAATTAACATTAACAATTAACGTTAAAAGAATAATAAAAATATTAAATTAAATAAATGGTACAAAAATTAGTACGTTCCCAAAATAGGCGGAGGGGTCGATCGCCGACCCTAACTGGTTGACTGCTAGTGGTCGACTGGTGCATATAGAGCGGTCTACCGCCCCTATTGGTGACAGCTAGTGTTTCCTATCAATGAACGTTCCTGATTTATCCGTTTTTAACCTACTTTCATCCTACGATTTTGGTACGTATCAACCTCTACAAATAGGACTCTACCTTCTCCACTTTTATTCACAAAAATATTTAGGAACTTGGTGAAACTCTGCCATTTTATCTCTTCAGTTAGATTCAGAAATTCAATTAGGAATTCAGGTAAGCATTTTATTTCGTTTCTAATTATTTTTTAAAATTTATTCTATTCTCTTTCAACCTCTCTTAATCTAACAAAATTATATATACCAATCCCTTGTTGTGTATATATCAAAAGAAGAGATCTGGAAAAGAGTGTTTTGGTGTTGCAAATCCATACAAGAAAGGCTAAGGATAATTAGTGAGTTTACAAAAATATGCCTTAAGGCTTTTGGGTTTACGAAAATATAACAAAATGGAAACCCCAAAACTCCTATAATTCGAAATGTCAATTCTTGTTGGAATTCTTAATTGTTCACATTAATTTGTTGGGATATGTAGTTTTTGCAGTTTTTGGTGATTTCAATTTCTATTACACTCCTCTTTGAATTTCAATTTGATTATGAAGTTTCAATTAAGGAATAAGGTGTAAAAGTATGAATTTATTCGTAGTTTACACCATTTATACCATATGAAAATAAAAGGGAAATCACATTGTTTAAATTCTTTGTAAAGAGGAGTTGAATAGAGATTGGAAAGTAGAATTGCAATTTCTATTTTGAGATTATTCCCTGATTTGATGTGATAGACTGAGTTGATATTTTTACTATAGTCTATGTATTACAGTTTTTGGATATGAATGTTGAATCCTTTATTAAGGATATTGAAATCCCTTGTTATGGATAATGGAAAGTTGGTATCATTGATAATTTGGAAAAAGGACTTGTATTATCGTTATTAAAAAGGAATTTACATTTAAGCATTAATTAGGGCGAAATCTCCGCACACATAGAAAATAGTATGTGTGTATTTATTTATATATTAATTACCGTAAATAGTGTATAATTATAACGTATAATTGCGTAGTTAATTAGGTAATAATTATCATTAAATCCCCGTTAGGAAGGTAAGTGATTTGTTAAGGAAATATAAGAAGAAATTCTTATATAGCCTAATTAATAGACATAGTGAGGTATGCAATAATATATTAAGAATGCTGTAAAATATGACTAAGTCATAAGTGGTGCGAGGTCAGTTAAAAGACACACGGAAGTCTTCCCAGCTAATATGGCTACCAGTAGTGTGACTTTAGGGCTGATGTGAGACATCACCAATGATAAGTAAGTACGATAATGCGAGGTTAGCCCTGATTTTGTAGGGTAAATCTGACCAGTTAATCTGGCTACCAATACCTATGAATAGTCGAGCTAATGTGAGACGTCACTGTGGGTATGGGTCATAAGACGAAGGAATTGCTTAAGGGTTTTGGAAGGTATTAAGTGGTTATTTGAGGGCCCCTTTTCTCCTCAAATGAAATATTAAACGGTCGGGATTAGATTTAGGCACAGTTAAGGATATCTCAGAAAGGTCCACTTCAATAGAAAGTATTAAGTGTTCGAAGAGATTTCTGTGCAATGTTCCCTAGATAGATGCATATGTGGAGTACACCTTGGGAATAAGTATTAAATGATGGATGCCTACCTCAAAGGTCTTAAATGGTCAAAGTATACCTATTTTCCATTAAAGGTATAAAGTGGCTTGGGCTCTATCTTTCGCATTGTTAGATATTTATGACGTTGGTTATGGGATTATGAAACATGCTTTGCTAATGGAAGGTATTAAGTGGTTGTTTGAGGGCCCGCTTCCTTTCCTTATATGAATTCTTAAATGATTTTATAACACATAGACATATTCCTATTTTGCCACATACCGCCCAAATGCTGAAATAATAAGACTCGAGGTATTTTATTCACCAGACACTTGGTGTTCTAACTTCCTTCTCATTACAACACATGTTAAGGAAGGAGTGATGACGATGATGATGCTTGAAGACAGTGTGAGCAAAGCTTGTGCTAGTTATTGTTATTTATTTACAATGCTTTTTATTATATCCACGAAAGAATAATTTTAAACAAATATTGTAACGGTTGTTGTGGAGACTATATTTTGTTCTATATTATGACATTTGAACTTATTTTGAAATATATGGGTACAATTTGTTATTATACTTGGTTCCTTCCACTGTGAGTTCTGAAAGAATAATTATAGCTCTGTATTGTTATTACTTTTACCAATCAACAGCCAACTTTGGAATGGGTATAAGTTTCGATGGGCCTTTTCTAGGTTAGAATTTAGGCCCATTTCAAGGCGAGTTGTTAAGCACTCTCTGAGTTGGATGTTTGGGATGAATAATTAGGACTTATGCATATTTTCCTTGATTTGAATACTACATTTTTGAAAAATTCACTTGAATGTGATGATTGATATTGATGGCGTTAAGTCCCGGTTGGAGAGTCGGGACTGAAGTGCAGGGTGAAAATTCCATTGCTAGAAGTAAGTGGATGGACCTGTATGATATTGATCGCGTTAAGTCTCGGCCTGAGAGTTTGGACCCGAGTGCTGACCTAGATTGGAATGGGTATAAGTCGAAACAGTAGATCGGGCGATAAATGATCCGGAGATATCAAACCCTAGATTGAAAGATGAACGGTTCAGCAAGATCAAGTCCCGGAGCATATGCATATTTGATAAAAGTATTTGAACGACTTGCAATCAAAGAAAGAAAGATAAATCCTGGGCGAACACGGGATGGCTTGGATGTGAAATGAGACCCCTGGTTGAAGACATCTTGATCATAATTCATAGTTGACACTTAAGCAAAGGATGGATCCTTAGCTAAATTGGGTTTGGGATGACCTCTGATTTGTAGAAAAAATCTAAAGGAATTGGACGATTTACGAGATTGAGATCAATGAATGGGCGGAGAGCTCAACTATCGAGGATTGATTATCAGAACTTGTTCTTTAGCAAAGCACACCTTACATTTCGATAGGTGTACTTTAGGGGCAAGTGTTAACACACTTCTTAGCCAAGCAGATTTTAACTAGGCATTGAAGATCAAAACAAGAACGAAATGATTCATAGGACTTGGAAACACACGAAGAAGGACTGGAAAGTTGAACCCAAGAAGTTTAAGTGGAAATTTGGCTAAGTTCACAACTCGATGCCAGGTTGTTTGGTTCGGCACCAACCTATTTCCTATCCATTTTTTCCTCTTAAACACCGTACACTCTTATACTACTCCAAAAACTCATGATCTAGTGATTTTCCCAGAGTTTGGCCGTGCATTCAAAGGATCGATGAGAAGAAAGAAAAGAAAGCAATTATAAAAAAGATCGCTAAAATCAACTCAAAGTTGATGGGAAAGAGTCTGGAACAACTCAAGAAGGAGATTAAAAAAGCAAGCAAATGAAGGAGTTAGCTTACTCACCAATGAAAATAGGTCGATGACGAGTCAAATGACTCGTTACCGAGTGATTCTTTTGGCTCATGGACCCCCGGGTTCACTTTTGCAACATCGAGTTACCTCCTGGACCTCAGTGCAAGCAGGCCTCTGACCCTGTACCTCTGTTTCTTATAAATACCAGCCTTATGGCAACCAGAAAAGGACCTTCACTATGCTTCACACTCTACAGCTTCTTTACTCCTATCTTCTCCCTCAAATACTCTAGAAACTCCACTGTAAATATGAGATCCACGAGATTATGGTCAAATCTGATATAATTGGTTGTAATCTAGAGACAAAATAACTAATAACTAATAACAAAGAATAAAGTGGATGTACGTCGGGTGTACCAACCCAATATTTTGAAAATTATTTTTAATTTGAATTTATTTCATTTAAAATATTTTTATAGTAAAGTAGAAATTTTTCTAGAATTTATGGTAATTTATTTGAAATTTTCAGGTTCTGTTTCCTATTTTTAAGCAATTTCTTCCATTCTTTTGATATTTTCTATGAATTTAATTATTTATTTCACTTTGAAAATGTTTTAAAAATCATTTTATTTCAAAATTTTGTCTTATAATATTTTTAAAATGAAGTACATAATTTTCCAAAGCCATTGGTTATTTTTCTGTAATTTCTGGACACTGTTTTGTATTTTTAAGTGATTTCTTTCATTTTTTTTATATTCTTCTTTAAAATTAATTATTTTTTTTCTTATATCTTTACTTAGTTTCGGTTGTAAAGTATATTTCTGAGTTAAATTTTGTTATATAAAATTTAAAAAGAAATGGAAATGCCAAAGGTTTAAAAAGTTACAAAACTTAAGGCCTTTCACCTTCAAAACGTTCCAAATGCCATAACCTTCACTTTAATTCATTTGGCTGTCCACTTTTTCAGTTTTAGTGTATTATCTTTACTTTTCACGTGAAAATATCTCAGCTCCTCATTTCTCACGGCTTCAACAAAATTTTTGATAATGATCTCCATCTCTTTTCTACTTTTCTTCCTATTTTTTCTATGCAAACTTGCCTTGTTTCTCTTCATTGTTGGACCGGCCTCCCCTTGGATCCACGGACACCACCACTCTACATCACTTCCATGACAGCACCACCAGCCACTCCTCTGATATTGACCATGGCCGAGCCCCTATGGTGATCAAAACCCTCTAGAATGCAACCTATTGCCTAAAAACAATGCTAGATGACCACTATTGTTTTCTCTCCTTCAACCACCACCATAGCAGCCACCACCACCTCCGACCTGACCACCACATACCCCTCCAACCTCTGTCCAGTCATGGTGCACCCACAGGCCGAGCACACTTCCCATGGCCGAGCCCTTTAGCCAACCAAACTCCATCATTTGCCTAAAAACCCCTTCACCTTCTCATGTATAAAACTCCACCTTGTTCATGCCTTGAACCCAAGCTATGCTAGCCCAAACCTGACCCAAAACCTGACCCAAAACTTGACCAAATCTGAACCAAACCAGACCCTAGGCCATGACCAAAGTTTGAGGAAGCAAGGCAAAAAGTTTGGCAATTCATATTCTCTTTATTTCAATGTTATTTCATATCTAGTTGTATTGAAATTGTGTTTGTTTTGATGTTTGTTTTGGGTTGTAACACAAGATTTGTAGCTTGGATTCGCTCTCCACTCAAATCAAAAATCGTGCTATTGTGTTTTGGAATCCGTTGTGTCATTTGAATTGATATTTCCGGCGCAAAGAGGTGAGTAAATCTCACCAGACATTTATACTTATACAAATGTGAATTGACACCATTTGAATGTGTAGAACTATTATGTGATGTTATAACTGCTTGTGATCATTTATATATAATGTTAAATTGTTAATTTACTTGTCAGCTTATCTGTTATTGTTATATGATGCTATTCTGTTTATTTATATCAGTTTATCACACTGCAAGTTCCCTGTAGATTAGTATCACTATGGGTTGAAATGATACATACCCGAACGGACTTTAGAATAGAGAAAAATCGTTATGGGCTGAAATGATAGGCCTGAACGGTTTTTAATTTATTTATTTTAACTTGGGATTGCGGGTTTGAAATGATAGAACCCGGATTTTATTTTTAAAACTGCGGATTGAAATGATACATATCCGTATCACTTGACCTAGGTAGAAAACTATATACATGCCCGTGGTTATTTTATAAATGTTTTCTGAAATTTTTAAATATTTTAAAGGTGTATATATATGAAAATTTGGTTAAATTAGATTTTTAAATATTAAATAAAGAAATTTTGGAATTCTCTATAAGTTAAATTGTTAGAAAAATGAATAGTTACATTGAATTTTGGAAGGACAACTTGAGTGGAAATTGGGAATTTTGGTTAAATAAATTTAGTTATTTAAAATAAAAAAAATAAAAAAAAATATAAAAAGGTAAATTAGATTTTATTTTGAGAAAATGGAGAAAATACAAGTGTTAAGTTGTTTATTTAAAAATGTGAAGAATTAAAGACTTTTACACTTGAATCTATTTAGTAAATTGTTGAAAATTGGATTTAATTATAAGAAATTTATTGTGTAAAACAATATATTTAATGATATGTTAATGAACATTTTTAATGTTAAATTATGATTTTTAAAATGTTTAAAGAGTTTAAATTGAAGTTTATTATTTGCTGGAAATACACTAAAAAGCTGGAAATCACTTTTAATAGCATTCACAAATGCTATGGTTCTGAATTACACTAAAAATTGAATAAAAGGGCTACTACAGCATTTCTGAAATGTTGTAGTTGCTGTAGTTGAACTAATAGGCAAAAACTTAACTCAGATCTATTATAGCATTCTTTGGAAATGCTGTAGTGGTCTGCAGTATTTGTTAAAATCAAATAAAACCTTTGTTTTGAAATCTGAGCTACCGCAGCATTTCTGGAAATGCTGTCTTAGCTGTTTAAACTAATTTTTCAACTAGAAATGAGATATAACAGCAGTTTTTAAGAGCTCTATTTGCTGAATTAAAATGTTTTCAAATATAACTTATCACAGCTTTTTCTAAATGCTGTGAAAGGCTGAAATTTTAATAATTAGGAGTTTTGACTTAGCAAATGAACTCAAAATGGTTTGAAACTTTGAGAATTGAATACTTGACTTGAAAGAATAATAACTTCACTTTTAAATGGTTTAAATGAATTAATTTAATTTGTACATAAACTATTTAAAGGGTGATTTGATAGAGTAATAAATGAGTGATATTTTGGAGTTTAAAAGGTATTAAATTGATAATTGGATTTGAATTCAAATAATAATTTGAAAGAGTTTGAAAAGGATATGATATTTTGAGATATTGAAATGATTTGGAAATGATAAATCTTTATTTTGATAAATATATGGTTTTGAAATGATATTTTATTTTGAAGTAAAGTATTGTTTTAAAAGTTATAACCACGGGTTATAATAACGATGGGTTGTTAAAGAGACCGGGATCAGATATGGACATACTCTCTGTCGATACCGAAAACCACTTTGACAACTGTGTACGCGGTGGAGTTTCCAGAATGAAGTAGGATGGTGACGACGATCCTAAGGTATATATACGTGGACCCAACTCCCGTGAGTTGGCATAAGGTGGCTAAAACAGGAGCGATCTCGGACCAGTGAGGTAGCACCTCTTATCGGACACACTTCTTCGATACCATTCTATTACTTTGTGATTTTTGGTGGCCACCCTTGATTTGGGAGTGTTTTTCAAGGTGGAGCGGTAGTGGCTTCTATGCGTTTCCATCAGTCCGTGTGCGTAATTGGTATATCTACCCTGGCATTGCCTTGTGTGCCGTGTCACCTACCATATCGAGCCTTACTACGAGTTTCTATTTGTGTCGTACCTATGGAGTATCTTCTCATAGCCTTGCGAGGTATGCAGGTACTGTGTAGACTATTGGCATTTTACGTGTTAAGGTGGAAAATGTAAAGCCTTAATGCTATTTAAAATTATGTTTATTTTATATTAGACATTATTATAATAGCGAATATTACTACATAGTAGATAGTTTAAAGGATCCTTAAAGAATGGGCGATCCCAAGCATTCTTTAAGTTATTGCACTCTTTATTACAGTTCACTTGAGTTGGTTTACATTATATAAGTATGTATGTCCTGACTCGAGTGTTTGTGTTTTATTTACGCTCGGGTTAGCCTGAGTATTCACAGCTTTGGATTCACTTTTCTGGAGCTAGGAATCGCTGGAGATTCTACCTATCTAGTTATCTATCTATTTCAGTTTCAGTTGTTCTATTTCAGCATTTGTATTAGAGACTTATGTATTTGGGATTTCTATTGTACTTGTTTCAGAACTGTATTGGTTTGCAGACTATGTATTTTGTATCTGTTTTGAGACTCTGTATTGTGATGGCTTCATGAACCACTATTTATTTTATTTCCGCTGCGAGTTATTCTGGTATTTCTATGTCTGTGATTCTGTGAATGATTTTATTTGCTCCAAATTTTATTACAATCTGTTATTTTGCATTATTCAAGTCTGACATGTGTGGATTATTGTCGATTTGAATGGTCCAAAATAGTGGGTTGTTACATTTGGTATCAGAGCCAGGTTTTAGGAAAACCTTAGCCTATGGAGCAAAAATCTCATTAGAGATAGGGTTGAAATACCCTAGAATGAATGAAATCAACTTCAGAATCATTTTTTTGTGAGTGAACGTATTTTCAAAGTATAAAATGATTTTAAATGATTTTTTTCAAATAATTTTTTAATGATTTTCAAAGATTATTTTGATATAAAATTTTCTTGTTTTAAAAGCAATTTTTCTAAACTTCTTTCTTTTTGTATCTACCTTGTTAGTAATTTCTGATATTAGGATATCCATCCAAGTGATTTTATCTTGACTTATCTTACCTTACTTTGTCTTCTCTATAGCCTTGTCCTAAAATTCATCCTTGGTATTTTCAGGATGAATCGTGGAAATGCTAGAGGTAGGGGTCGTGGTATTGCCCCAGCTCCTCAACCTGTTGCACCTGTTAGGTTTACTGTTCTCTGTAAGGAATTCTCTCAGCTCGGTGGTACTAAGTTCACCGGTTCAGAGAGTATTATCGAAGCCCAGCAATGGTTACGGAGTTTAGAGAGGATATTTACTGGTCTTGAGATTACTGATGCCCAGAAGCGTCAGTTAGCAGCTTGGCAGCTGCAAGAGTCAGCCTTAGATTGGTGGGAGTCTGTTACAGCTCACACTAACGAAGGTGATCTTTCGTGGGAGCAGTTCAGGTATCCTTTGTGTTATCTTGAATTTTTCCCCATTTTCCTTGCTTTTGAATCTATCTTAAGTTTTGTTTCTGTATTCTTTTTCCAAGGAGGCTTTTGTGGAAAAATGGATGCCCGAAGCCGGTAAATCTCAGCTTTATCGAGAATTCATGGATCTTAAGCAGGGTACCATGTCTTTTTCAGAGTATGAGCGGAAGTTCAATGAACTTTCCAAGTTTGGTCCTGGTCTTATCGACACTCAGCTTAAGAAAAATGAGAAGTTCATAGCTGGAGCTCGCCCAGAGTTCTACGATCGTCTTATTTCACATGTTCATGGCACTTTTACTGAGCTCATGGATATGGCTATTCGTTATGAGAACCCTACTTCCAAGGGTCCTGCTGATTCTGGTGCTCATGTATCTCAGTCTTCCCCTGCAAATTCGAAGAAGAGAAAGCCCAATTTCCACCAGTAGAAGAAGAATTGGCTCAAGCATCCGGGGTTGGGATCTTCATCATCTTCTCCTTCTCAGAGGCACCCTATTGATCTATCTACCATTACTTGCTTCAAATGTGACCAGAAGGGACACTATGCTAATAGTTGCCCTACTTCGGTTAGTGTTGCTGTTCCTCCGCCTCAGGTTACAAGGAACAACCTTTGTCATGTTTGTCTTCAGCCAGGTCATTTTAAGAATGACTGTCCTTTGTATCAGAAGGGAAAGCCATTTAGTGTATTTGCTGTTACATCTACTTCTTCACCTGCTGCACCTACTCCTGCTCCTAGTGATGATCAAGGTACTCTTCAAGGCACCTTTTATTTATTTCAGCATCTTGTTCGTGTTTTATTTGATACTGGAGCTTCGCATAGTTTTATTTCTATGGCTATTTGTAATAAGTTTGAGCATCTCCTTTCTCCTGATTATGTTTCTGTTCCTTTATGTGTTTCTAATCCTATTGGGGGTCCCGCGAACCGTAGTAGGATTTGTAGAGGAGTGAAACTCCTCCATTCTGATCATCGCTTTAGTGGTGATTTCTATATCCTTGGTTTTGATACTTTTGATTTATTGCTTGGAGATGATTGGTTAAGGAATCATGATGCTCGTATCTCTTGTAAATCCCGAATTGTTTCTCTTGAGGATGATCGGGGTAATTCTTTGGTTATTCAGTGTTGTATGCCTCATGATTGTGCTGGTAGCTTTATTTATTCTTTGGATTCTTCTCCTATTGATCTTCAATCGACTCGTGTAGTCAATCTCTATCCCAATGTATTTGGTGAAGTTACTGCTTTACCTCCTAAGCAGGAAATTGATTTCCGCATTGATCTTATTCCTGGAGCTCGACCTGTAGTTCTTCCTCCTAGAAGAATGGCACCCCGCGAGAAGGTTGAGTTAAGGACGCAAATTGAGGACCTGTCTTCCAAGGGTCTGATCAGGCCTAGCTATTCCGAATGGGGAGCAGCGGTGGTTTTCGTCACCATGTCCGATGGTTCTCTCCGGATGTGTGTTGATTATAGGGAGCAGAACAAGATCACTATGAAAAACAGATATCCAATGCCTCGCATCAATGATATGTTTGATCAGCTTTATGGTGCTACTGTTTTCTCTCAACTTGATCTTGCCATAGGTTTTCACCAGCTCAGAGTTGCTGAGGAAAGTATTCCTAAGACTGCTTTCCGTACTGAGAATGGATTCTTTGAATGGTTAGTCATGCCTTTTGGTTTGACTAATGCTCCTGCCTTCTTTGTTGATTTGATGAATCGTGTTTTCCGTGATGTGCTTAATAAATTTGTTCTAGTCTTTGTTGATGATATCCTTGTTTTCTCTAAGCCCAAGAAAGAGCATGAGTCACATTTGGAATCTGTTCTTGAAACTCTTAGAAATCATCAGTTGAAGGCTAAATTTTCTAAATGCCATTTCTGGAAGGATGAAGTCCGATTCCTCGGGCATATTGTTTCTGGTAATGGAGTTTCAGATGATCCAGTCAAGATCGCTGCGATCAATGTAAGTTTTTCCTTCCTTCTCTTTCCTTGTTCATTCAGTTCATTTTATCTTTCTTGTTGTCCTTATTTATCCCTATTCTGTACAGGATTGGGAAACTCCTAAAACTCCAACTGGTATCCGTAGTTTTCTGGGCCTTGCCGGTTATTACCGGAGATTCATTGAGAATTTTGCTCGGATTGCTGCACCTCTCACTACTTTGACTCGGAAGAATGCTAAGTTTATTTGGAGTGATGAGTGTAAGGCTGCATTCAGTGAGTTGAAGCACAAGCTTACTTCCGCACCAGTTCTTACTATTCCAAATGGAAATGAGGGATTAACGGTATACACTGATGCTTGTCGTGAAGGTTTGGGAGCTGTTCTGATGCAGGATGGTAAGGTGATTGCTTATGCCAGTCGTCAGTTGAAGAACCATGAAGCGAATTATGCTGCCCATGATTTAGAGTTGTTTGCTGTTGTTTTTGCTTTGAAGTTGTGGAGACATCATCTTTTGGGTACCAAGTTTGAGCTTTTCACAGATCATCAGTCTTTGAAGTATATTTTCTCTCAGAAGGATTTGAACCAGAGACAAGTTAGGTGGTTAGAGTTCCTTGCTTCTTATGACCTCGACATCAACTATACACCAGGGAAAGCTAATGTTGTGGCGGATGCTTTGAGTAGGAAGAAGGCTTTGTTGTGTCAGCTTGTTGTTTCTTCGCCTCTTGTGGATCGTATTATGGCTAAGTAGGATAAGGATCGGATGCTTAGATTGATTAAGGAGAATGTTCGAAGTAGAGTTGGAGGCAGTAGTCTTGATGGCAGTGGTGCTCAGATTGATGATAAGGGTGTGTTGAGGATTAATAATAGGATTTGTGTCCCGAATGTTGATGGATTGAGACAAGAGTTACTTCGGGAGAATCATCAGTCCAGACTTTCTATTCATCCAGGTGTGACCAAGATGTATTAGGATATGAAGAAGTTGTATTGGTGGAGAGGTATGAGGCGAGATATCTCCATTTTTGTTAATAGGTGTGCGACTTGTCAGCAAGTCAAGGCAGATCATCAGAAGACCCCTGGTTTGTTGCAACCTCTTGAGATTCCCAATTGGAAGTGGGAACAGGTTTCTATGGATTTCATTGATGGATTGCCGAGGACTAGGAAGGGTAATGAGAGTATCTGGGTTATTGTGGATAGATTGACCAAATCAGCTCATTTTATTCCGGTCAAGTCTACCCGTTCTACTTCTAGTTTGTCTGAGATTTACATGAGGGAGATTGTTCGTCTCCATGGTGTTCCTCTCAGTATTGTTTGTGATCGTGATCCTATCTTTACTAGTAGGTTTTGGAAATCCTTTCAGGATTCTTTGGGTACTCGTCTGAATCTGAGCACTTCTTATCATCCACAGACCTACGGTCAAACGAAAAGAGTGAATCAGATTCTTGAAGATCTTCTTCGTGCTTGTGTGCTTGATTATGGAGGATCTTGGGAAGATCATCTCCATCTTGTCGAATTCACCTATAACAATAGTTATCAGGTATAATTTCTATCCTCTGTTTTAATCTCATCTTAATCTCTTATCTATCTCATTTCTATCTTTGAATTCAGGCCAGTATCAAGACGTCTCCGTTTTCTGCTCTTTACGGACGACCTTGTAGATCTCCTTCTTGCTGGATTGAATTCGGTAATCGGTTGGTTCTTAGTCCTGAGATGATTTTAGAGGCTTCTGAGAGAGTTGAGGAGATTAGGAGGAAGATGAGAATTGCTCAGGATAGGCCGAAGAAGTATGCTGATAGGCGTAGGCGGAGTTTAGAATTTGCTGTTGGTGATTTGGTTTTCCTTAAGGTCTCTCCCTTAAGGAATGTTATTCGCTTTGGTCGTAGAGGGAAGCTTTCTCCTAAATTTGTTGGTCCTTTCCGCATTGTGGAAAGAATTGGTTCTTTGGCTTACCGTTTGGATTTGCCCGAGAAGTTCTCTGGAGTGCATAATGTATTCCACGTTTCTCATCTTCATCGCTATCTACATGATCCATCTCTTATTGTTCAGCCTTCTACTCTTGATAGTTTGGATATTGAGCCTAATCCGACTGTTGAGAGGAAGCCACTTCGTATTGTCGACAGAGGTACGAAGCAGCTAAGAAGGAAATCTGTTAGTCTGGTCAAAGTACAGTGGAGTACTGATGATCGTGATTGTACTTGGGAGACGGAGGAGAGCATTCGTGCTTCGAATCCGGAATTGTTCGTTCCAGGTACTATTTGCTTTCTATCTTTTTTTCCCCTTATTTTCTTTGTTTCTATTCTTTTCGAGGACGAAAAGGTTTGAGTGGGGGAGAGTGTAACAACCCAATATTTTGAAAATTATTTTTAATTTGAATTTATTTCATTTAAAATATTTTTATAGTAAAGTAGAAATTTTTCTAGAATTTATGGTAATTTATTTGAAATTTTCAGGTTCTGTTTCCTATTTTTAAGCAATTTCTTCCATTCTTTTGATATTTTCTATGAATTTAATTATTTATTTCACTTTGAAAATGTTTTAAAAATCATTTTATTTCAAAATTTTGTCTTATAATATTTTTAAAATGAAGTACATTTCCAAAGCCATTGGTTATTTTTCTGTAATTTCTGGACATTGTTTTGTATTTTTAAGTGATTTCTTTCATTTTTTTATATTTTTCTTTAAAATTAATTTTTTTTCTTATATCTTTACTTAGTTTCGGTTGTAAAGTATATTTCTGAGTTAAATTTTTTTATATAAAATTTAAAAAGAAATGAAAATGCCAAAGGTTTAAAAAGTTACAAAACTTAAGGCCTTTCACCTTCAAAACGTTCCAAATGCATTAACCTTCACTTTAATTCATTTGGCTGTCCACTTTTTCAGTTTTAGCCATGTATTATCTTTACTTTTCACGTGAAAATATCTCAGCTCCTCATTTCTCACGGCTTCAACAAAATTTTTGGTAATGATCTCCATCTCTTTTCTACTTGTCTTCCTATTTTTTCTATGCAAACTTGCCTTGTTTCTCTTCATTGTTGGACCGGCCTCCCCTTGGATCCACGGCCACCACGGCTCCATGAGAAGGTGGACAGAAATGGCCTTGTTGTACCTCACTCCCGTCTTCAATGGGGTCTGCTCTTTTTTTTTTTGGGAGAGTATGCCAATATGATCTTAATGAGGTGCGGGGCTTTGCATCTGACATTCGTTGGGCTTCCCTCTGCGAGAGCCAGCGTCACTAGCCACTCCTCTGATATTGACCATGGCCGAGCCCCTATGGTGAACAAAACCCTCTAGAATGCAACCTATTGCCTAAAAACAATGCTAGATGACTACTATTGCTTTCTCTCCTTCAACCACCACCCTAACCACCACCATAGCAGCCACCACCACCTCCGACCTGACCACCACATACCCCTCCAACCTCTGTCCAGTCATGGTGCACCCACAGGCCGAGCACACTTTCCATGGCCGAGCCCTTTAGCCAACCAAACTCCACCATTTGCCTAAAAACCCCTTCACCTTCTCATGTATAAAACTTCACCTTGTTCATGCCTTGAACCCAAGCTATGCTAGCCCAAACCTGACCCAAAACCTGACCCAAAACTTGACCAAATCTGAACCAAACCAGACCCTAGGCCATGACCAAAGTTTGAGGAAGCAAGGTAAAAAGTTTGGCAATTCATATTCTCTTTATTTCAATGTTATTTCATATCTAGTTGTATTGAAATTGTGTTTGTTTTGGGTTGTAACACAAGAGTTGTAGCTTGGATTTGCTCTCCACTCAAATCAAAAATCGTGTTATTGTGTTTTGGAATCCGTTGTGTCATTTGAATTGATATTTCCGGCGCAAAGAGGTGAGTAAATCTCACCAGACATTTATACTTATACAAATGTGAATTGACAACATTTGAATGTGTAGAAATATTATGTGATGTTATAAATGCTTGTGATCATTTATATATAATGTTAAATTGTTAATTTACTTGTCAGCTTATCTGTTACTGTTATATGATGTTATTCTGTTTATTTATATAAGTTTATCACACTGCAAGTTCCCTGTAGATTAGTATCACTATGGGTTGAAATGATACATACCGAACGGACTTTAGAATAGGGAAAAATCGTTATGGGCTGAAATGATAGGCCTGAACGGTTTTTAATTTATTTATTTTAACTTGGGATTGCGGGTTTGAAATGATAGAACCCGGATTTTATTTTTAAAACTGCGGATTGAAATGATACATATCCGTATCACTTGACCTAGGTAGAAAACTATATACAGGCCCGTGGTTATTTTATAAATGTTTTCTGGAATTTTAAATATTTTAAAGGTGTATATATATGAAAATTTGATTAAATTAGATTTTTAAATGTTAAATAAAGAAATTTTGGAATTCTCTATAAGTTAAATTGTTAGAAAAATGAATAGTTACATTGAATTTTGGAAGGACAACTTGAGTGGAAATTGGGAATTTTGTTTAAATAAATTTAGTTATTTAAAATTTAAAAAAATATATATAAAAAGGAAAATTAGATTTTATTTTGAGAAAATGGAGAAAATACAAGTGTTAAGTTGTTTATTTAAAAACGTGAAGAATTAGAGACTTTTACACTTGAATATATTTAGTAAATTGTTGAAAATTGGATTTAATTATAAGAAATTTATTGTGTAAAACAATATATTTAATGATATGTTAATGAACATTTTTAATGTTAAATTATGATTTTTAAAATGTTTAAAGAGTTTAAATTGAAGTTTATTATTTGCTGGAAATACACTAAAAAGCTGGAAATCACTTTTAATAGCATTCAGAAATGCTATGGTTCTGAATTACACTAAAAATTGAATAAAAGGGCTACTACAGCATTTTTGAAATGCTGTAGTTGCTGTAGTTGAACTAGTAGGCAAAAACTTAACTCAGGTCTATTATAGCTTACTCTGGAAATGCTGTAGTAGTCTGCAGTCTTTGTTAAAATCAAACAAAACCTTTGTTTTGAAATCTGAGCTACCGCAGCATTTCTGGAAATGCTGTCTTTGCTGTTTAAACTAATTTTTCAACTAGAATTGAGATATAACAGCAGTTTTTAAGTGCTGTCTTTGCTGAATTAAAATGTTTTCAAATATAACTTATCACAGCTTTTTCTAAATGTTGTGAAAGGCTGAAATTTTAATAATTAGGGGTTTTGACTTAGCAAATGAACTCAAAATGGTTTGAAACTTTGAGAATTGAATACTTGACTTAAAAGAATAATAACTTCACTTTTAAATGGTTTAAATGAATTAATTTAATTTGTATATAAACTATTTAAAGGGTGATTTGATAGAGTAATAAATGAGTGATATTTTGGAATTTAAAAGGTATTAAATTGATAATTGGATTTGAATTCAAATAATAATTTGAAAGAGTTTGAAAAGGATATGATATTTTGAGATATTGAAATGATTTGGAAATGATAAATCTTTATTTTGATAAATATATGGTTTTGAAATGATATTTTATTTTGAAGTAAAGTATTGTTTTAAAAGTTATAACCACGGGTTATAATAACGATGGGTTGTTAAAGAGACCGGGATCAGATATGGACATACTCTCTGTCGATACCGAAAACCACTTTGACAACTGTGTACGCGGTGGAGTTTCCAGAATGAAGTAGGATGGTGACGACGATCCTAAGGTATATATACGTGGACCCAACTCCCGTGAGTTGGCATAAGGTGGCTAAAACAGGAGCGATCTCGGACCAGTGAGGTAGCACCTCTTATCGGACACACTTCTTCGATACCATTCTATTACTTTGTGATTTTTGGTGGCCACCCTTGATTTGGGAGTGTTGTTCGAGGTGGAGCGGTAGTGGCTGCTATGCGTTTCCATCAGTCCGTGTGCGTAATTGGTATATCTACCCTGGCATTGCCTTGTGTGCCATGTCACCTACCATATCGAGCCTTACTACGAGTTTCTATTTGTGTCGTACCTATGGAGTATCTTCTCATAGCCTTGCGAGGTATGCAGGTACTATGTAGACTATTGCCATTTTACGTGTTAAGGTAGAAAATGTAAAGCCTTAATGCTATTTAAAAGTATGTTTATTTTATATTAGACATTATTATAATACCGAATATTACTACATAGTAGATAGTTTAACGGATCCTTAAAGAATGGGCGATCCCAAGCATTCTTTAAGTTATTGTACTCTTTATTACAGTTCACTTGAGTTGGTTTACATTATATAAGTATGTATGTCCTGACTCGAGTTTGTGTTTTATTTACGCTCGGGTCAGCCTGAGTATTCACAGCTTTGGATTCACTTTTCTGGTGCTAGGAATCACTGGAGATTCTACCTATCTAGTTATCTATCTATTTCAGTTTCAGTTGTTCTATTTCAGCATTTGTATTAGAGACTTATGTATTTGGGATTTCTGTTGTACTTGTTTCAGAACGGTATTGGTTTGCAGACTATGTATTTTGTATCTGTTTTGAGACTCTGTATTGTGGTGGATTCATGAACCACTATTTATTTTATTTCCGCTGCGAGTTATTTTGGTATTTCTGTGTCTGTGATTCTGTGAATGATTTTATTTGCTCCAAATTTTATTACAATCTGTTATTTTGCATTATTCAAGTCTGACATGTGTGGATTATTATCGATTTGAATGGTCCAAAATAGTGGGTTGTTACATCGGGGTTACGCTGTACCACTATAAAAATTCTTGTGTCTCCATATACCTTCCGGCCGATTTTTGCTTGTTTGATTTGGACCTCTACATTTTGGTGCTTTTATCTGATATTTGGGTGTTGGTGCCATTTTAGGCATCAACATCAATTGTTTGTTGATGAATTTTTCTTATTATGAATTGTATTGGTTGATAATTGAACACATGCATTATATGTTATTGCACAATAAATAGATTTTTGTAAACTGTTGGAAACGCCATTTTAAATTGGTTAGAAGGGGATAAATGAATTAAGATTGAAATTTTTGACTGAAATAAAATATTTTAGATATAAATAGTAATTTTTGGAATGAGCTTAATTTAATATTGAAAGTATTGTTATTTATAGAAAATATATAGGTAAGATAATTTAGATAATTGTGTGAATAAAATTATTTGAAAAGTGGTGATTTTCTAAATTTGATTTAATAAGCGAATGTTTGAATATAAAGGAAAATTTACAATTTATATTTTTAAAATGATGATCTTATCTTTAAGAGATTTAGTTAGATTGGAAGTTTTAAAAAATAATATTTTCGAATTATAATTAGACGAATATGATTTATTTATTGCATTAAGATTATTATTAATAAAAATTATTATATATTTTATTGGGAATAATGTCGGAAGTAATATATTTTGTATTTGATTATTTTTAAATAGAAGGAAATTTCTATAAAATCCATTGGAAATATATATAATGGAGTTTAACTAAATTATAGTGGAAAGGCAAATTTTAAGACTTGGTTATACAAATATATTTTATAAATTGATATACTAGTTTTAAATGTTTGGAAGATTTTATATAAAATATAATTTTAGTTTAATAAATTATTTTCAACAATGGTTTGAAAGAAAATTTGAATCTAAACGAGAGTTTTAAATAAATTGCTATTGAAATTTTATACTATGGCGTTGAGAAATATTTTAAAATGTAAACCCTTATTGGGAAAGATATTGTTAATTATATTTGTTGTTTGTGGAAATCATAACTGACAAACTCTTTTGCTATTGTTATTTCTAAAGTATTAAAGAGGAATTCAAGGGTATGGAATATATTTAAAAGGGAATTAAGGATTTGACATTGAATAACGGTTTAAAATATTGATTTTCTTGTAATTAAGAAGGAGGTTTACGAACATTGATTTTACGAATTCGACAAGGGTTTTAGGGAGAAAATGAAATATATAATTTAAGACTCTTGCAATTTAATCTTAATATTTTAAATTATGTTAATTATTCTAGAAATGAATATTTTATTGTAAAACCCTTTTGAACCAATTAGTAGTTGGATTATTCGATTGTGTGTTAATTTTATATCGTGAATATTCTGAGTAAATGGATTAGTAATACCAAACGGTATGAGACGATTTGGTAATATTTTTCAAATTACTCTTTCTACTCATTGTATAGAATAATTGTGTGATGTGAGTGCAGTTTACAAGCATTGAATACATGTGCGAGTAACACCAGGTGGTATGAGACGCCTATGTTGATATTTGTTTGATTATTTTCCGTGAGTAAATATCACTTATATAGGGAATACGAGGTATTATATGAGATTATTACATGGAGGTAGACAGCTTAGTGTTGGTATGCTGAGAGCCATATGTTTATCATTTGATCGAGTATTATACTCCTATTATCGAACGTGGAGTAAAACCAAATTAGGCTAGTTGTAACAACCCGTAGCTTAATGGACCCGAATTTTGACTAAATTGAAATCCAAGTCAACTAGGGTACGGATCGTTGTGTTGGTAACTTGAAATAAACATAAGTATATTAGATAGCCATCTACACAAACTCACGGTGGAATAGAAAATTATAATAGAACATATATACCGACTAAGGCTGCTATCTTAAAATCAATATTATTCCTTGGATATATTGTTGCCTTGTTAGACTCGAACATAAATAGGAAGACTTCTCCAGCTACCGTTCCTGCGTTTCATCCGTAGCATGTCCCTCTAAATCTATCTCATGGGTTGTAATGAGGACGGGGTCATAACAAGTTCTAGTGACTAGAAAATTACATGCTTTATCATTTACACTAGTTTATGTCGATTGATTTTTATTTAAGTGTTATGTTTGTTATTCCAGGTTTATCCATTTAATCACATATACGTGTATGATACATCCAACTTCCTCCGAGGTATTACTATGTATATACATAACCATTGTACTATCTAAAAAGCAAACCCCGACTACTTAATACTTCCTAAATATGGAGGAGGCAGACCTAATGGCCATTTAATACATCAACCCGAAGCGGGCCCTACGTGGCGTAATCGCTAGTTAACTGCCTCTAGCTACAAAGGCTGATGACCCCTATATACGGCTTTATAATCTAATTTATTTTATTACTAACATATCTCAAAGACTTATCTAAGGGTTAACTAGCCCGCCTTCGAAAAACAACAACAAATTAAACTTTGAGGTCTTTGCGTATCCCATACAGATTCTACACTAGTAGGAAGCGAAATCCATCAGGGCATAAGCCAAGTCTTTGCTAACGACCGCTTGGGAGCACTAGAGTCAAAGCCTATATGTCAGCCCTACTTCAAAATACTAATCGACCAACAATACTAACATAACCCGTCAACCTCCCACGGTTGAAATCCCATTTAAACTTGCCTAATACAAGTCAAAGAAAATATCCATTTCAGTTACTTAGTACCTCTAGTTTAGAAACGAAGCAGACTTCATTTCCTAATTAGTCACTAGTGTTAGTTATTTAAGACTTCTTAAATAGGAGGAGGCAGACCCAACGACCATTTAATACCTTCCACGTCGAACTAAACCCCTTGACATCCCTAAAGTTACCGAGCCATTTAATACTTAAAATTCTAGACGAACCCTTGGTTTGTTATCCCACAACTATACGCAAACATATATCCCTTCCTCATGGGTCCTATAGTTGGAGATGTCCACATCACTAGTATGTGTACACGGTTGTTGGTAGCCTTTAGGTGAAGGGCAACAGGTGTAACTCTTCTGACGTGGCATTCCAACCCATACTAAACCAAGCCATTTATCCTAAACCTAAATATTAGGCTAGGCCCAGTAATTCACACTTGACCTAAACGTGTTATTGAGGCTATATAATTTCGACTGTGAAAATTATATTGCCTCGTAAGTTTATTTATTAGTATACATTAAT
Source organism: Allium fistulosum (assembly GCA_030737815.1). Taxonomy (NCBI): domain Eukaryota; kingdom Viridiplantae; phylum Streptophyta; class Magnoliopsida; order Asparagales; family Amaryllidaceae; genus Allium; species Allium fistulosum. The sequence continues at coordinate 72,574,634 of CM060908.1, read as the reverse complement.
TTATTTGTTGCGAACTTGGTCCTATCTTATATGCTTATTTCCTATATTCTTGGTTTCCTTTTTATGTCACTTATTCATTTGCGTCCAATTAATTGTCCTTAATAAATGGTCATTATTATTAAAATTGGACAATCACTAATGACATTTATTCATTGATTTCAATTCGAACTTATTATGCATATTCCATTTCCTCTATAAAGTCATGTTTAAATCTGCAATTAATCCCCTTAAACACATACATGTGCCCATTTGGTTTTTGTAACTCCCTATTAACTGCGCATATATTGCCCATTAATATTGTAATCATTATTCATAAATGTCAGAGTTACTACCTCTTTTCCATTGCAACATCCTAATCCTATGATTTACTATATTGATAATATTTAATCATCCTAATTGTAACTAATACGAGTACCAATTTATATTAATTTATTACGCTTTATTATTTACCCTGTGTGCATATATATATATATATATATATATATATATATATATATATATATATATCTGTGTGTGTGCGCGCGCGCGCGCGTGTGTTTGTATATGTGTGTGTATAGTAGGCACAGTTATATATATTTCTATTTTTAAGTTGCTAATTCCTACATTTAGAAATTTTAGAATATACACTTGTATGTACATTCTACAAAGAACATTTGTTTCCACATTTTAATATATTTGGGCTACCCTTCACAAGAAGGAAATTATTATCGTTATAATTTTCCATAAACTAACTAAAAGTGTGACTTTTGCTCTACTTGAAATTACAAGGAATTTTCTCTTTTTATTTCTATTGAAATAGACAATACAAACTATGGAGAAGAACATTCATACTTTACACGTCTATTTTATTTTGGTATATTCCTTATTATTCCAAATGATGTACTTTTTATATGTTAGATAGTCTATGGAAATTTACATGAAAATAGATACAACTAAATTGTACCTACAATGCTCCCAATAAATTAAAACATAGAGATTTACGTTCCAAGTCAAATTAGGGCATTCCAAATGATCGCTAAACAATTTACAGCCTAATTAATATAAATCTGGAATTAAATTCACAATCTTATCAACAACATACTTAAAATATTGAGGGGGACTAGTTTGCAAAATTTCCATATTAGGGTGTATATGCCATTCCATCACAATTACATAACTTATATAATGTGTAGGCGAGGTTTCAATTAAATTATTCATTTTAGGCCTACAATTCAACAAATCTTGCATATGCATAATAATCAAATAAAATTCAATGATATAAATTTTAGTGTTATATATAAATCATATAATTTCTCACTTGCCTTTCTAACTTTCCAAATCTCCAGATTCGACTGTATCCCTTTAATTGACTCCTTTTTCCTTTCCATTCGAAAAATATGCATAACAAGATATATACATACCCAATAGAATTACATATCTAAAAGGAGATTGGAGTTAAGTGAAAATTTAGATTTATAATTATGGAATTTACCTTTTTTGCACACATAATTCACTCCTTCTCTTCTTCTCTTTTACTTTCTGCCCTTCTCCTAAATATATATAAACACACACACAAATATATATATAATACTTTTATAATTTCTTGAAATAGAAGAGAAGGAAAAATGACAAAGCCCCGCTGCTCTGTTCAGAAAATATGAGAAGAAAAGTAAGGGGCTAGACCTTTACTTATAGGCATTGGAATCAATTCTATCCGTAAGATTAATATTTATTGAATCTAAGTCGTTAGGCTGAGGTTCAACCTTTGCCGCCAGCACTAGAACTATTCGATCGCTCCCTTATAGACAGTCGACCGCTAGCAGTCGACTGGCCCAAGGACGGGTCCAGATGTTTATTATTATTTATTTCCATAGATTCCTTTTTAATTATTTTCGATTCAAAAACTTCAAACTCTTATAACTTCTTCATTTGAACTCTGATCATAATACTTTATATATGAAAATTGCTCAGAAAATCATCATGAATGCAATGGTGCAAGTTTCATGGTCAAATTCTGACGTTTTCTCAAATTCCATTTCTAAGCCGTATTAATTATTTATTAATCCTTTTTTAGTTAATTACTGTTCATTTTAGGGGGTGTTACATTAGTATTCGTCATAGCAGCATGATTGCGGGGTCGCACCCAAATCCGTGACATACCTTGTTGTATATGCCATGGCTCAATGTTATTGCCGCATGTCATATAGGCCAGCGGTTTGTTACCATTAGAGAATTTACAATGTCATGACCATTGCATAGCATAGACTTACATCTGATAGATATTGGGTCACGATGGAGGTCGAGGTAACTAAAGACGGTATGAGTAGCGCTAAGAACGTGTGAGGAAGGCTCCTTGAGATAGCAGATAGTTGTCAATCTCCCGTCCGGTTATGGACACATGATACTACGATTATACCTCTATTGCATTATTATTATTATTATTATTATTATTATTATTATTATTATTATGTGTGAGCCAGTACATGGATTCACTAGATTGAGAGTCATATGACTAACTATGTGATTGGAAGACAAGATGGGTACTTATGTGATTGAGGGTATTCATGAGATAAAATGTTTAAAAATTGGTGTAACCTCAAACGTACCTATTAAATGATTATTTGAGAGATATTCGTTTAATGCTGAGGGCATGCCTGGGACTGGTTGACTGCGTGCTATGTTGAAGCAGGCCAAAGGCGAGTCATGCTTAGGTCGGGCTGTATCGTAAAAGTTGACTATTAAAGCCATCTTGAGTTGAGCCCGTCGGTCATAGGCTTGGAGTCCTTCTAAAAAGATGGGCTGGCGTGGGACCGAATTGAGCGTGAGCTGACATGAACTATGTAACGACCTATAATTTCAGACACTTCATATTTAAATATCTGAATTATTTAAATATTTGAATCTTGGATTAAATATGATTAAATTAATTTAATAACCCTGTTAACTCCCTTTTAAATGATAATTAATGATGGTAAAATTATTTTAGAAAAATGTTTACAAAAATATATACTTCAAAGAAATATGGATAATATGAACGAAATTGTTTTTATCAAAAAACAGGTTTTAACTCAACAGAAGTTGTTCAAACATATTTTATATACACAAAAACACTTAGAAAATTATTAATATGAATTAAAAATATTTTTCCATTTAAGTAAAATAAAATATTGATGATGTCATGCATGATCTAGGATAGATATTTGTGTGTGGGGGTAAAAGGGTAATTATCTAAAGAAAATGAGGTGTAAAGTAAAAAAGCATACGAGGCACATAGGGGGCACTTTTGGCCAGAAATGGGGAGGGTAAAAGAGAAGTTTAGATGTGTTAACACTCATTAACAAAAGCTTCAAAAAAATAAAAAATAAATAAAAAATAATGGAAGTAGATTAGCACTAATACACTTTGTTTTTCAATAACCTTTCTCTAGTTAGTTCAAATCTCTTACAAACTTCACCAAACTTTGACCACCACCACAGAACACTTTAGGAAGCATGGATCTCAAGTCAAAGTGGAAGAAAGTTTAAGAAAAGGGGGGTAGCATTTTTTTTAGGCCACGACAAAGGAAGTGGGAGGGGAGGTGTTGTCTTAGTATGTCTGTAATAAATGTTGGATCTTTAGGCTTTTGGATGATGGTAGGAAGCGATTCTTTGTTCTTGAGTGTTTGAGCTTATTGTAGACTTGGATTTGGTTGAGTTATCTCACTATCTTTTTTTGTATATATTGTGTGTATATATATATATGTGTGTGCAAGTATAAAGTTAAAGTGACATTAACTAATTAAAGTTATAAACTTTGGACCCTCTTGCTTTTGAAAGAAAATGTCAACTTTATTTTGTATTACATCACGCCTATTACCTTCCACAACATGTGGTGTGGCCTTCTTGATGCTTAAACGGTTGTTTGGATTGTGTGTTGAATTGAAGTGTGTTTGAAAATGTGAAGCGAGAATAGTCGTTATAAATGCACTTTGATATCTCATAACTTTAACTTGTGTAAATGGAAGAATTATGATCTTAACTTGGTATAAATTGTTCTAGTTGTTCTCTACACACATTTGGGTGTATAGGAAAGTAAAGAAATGGTTTGGAAAGTTATAGAAATTGTGAAACAAAATTATGAAAGTTAGAAGCGAAAAGATCGCTATGGATGCACTTTGAAAATGCCTTGTGTTCGACGATTTTTGAGGTCAACTTTGGAAGACAGCCTAGGGGATTATTTGAATTTTTAAAAAGTATTATAGTTTAAATATTACTTGAAAAAAAATCAAAGTTTACAAGATTTTAGAACTAGTCAAACAAAGTGGCTAAAAATGGAGTAAAAAGGTCGCTAAACGAACACTTTAGTAAATACCTTGTTTCGAGAATTTTTAAAATTAAATTGGAGGATATCCTTAGGGGTTTCTCTTCATGATTTTTAAGTACCCTAAGGGTAATACTTACCATAAATTTCATGTTTTAAATCAATTGTTCAAGTGGTGAAAATAGGTCACGAAGTTTAAGCTTTTCTATATTGTTCTTTGCACAAGACTTTTAACAACATTTATAAATCCTATAGTAAGTTGCTTATGGTTTTAATTGTCTAAAAATGATATCTAAATTTGGTATTTTCCCCTAATCTTTTAGAGATGTTTTCTAACATATTTTAAAGTACTTCAAAGTTAATTTAAAGTTTAAATATATTTTTAATAATTATATATGAATTTTTAAAGTAAAGGGATTTTAATTTATAAAACATGCTTTTTATTTATTTTCATCAAATTATAAATTCGTTATTTTTAAGTAATATTTCACATAGATATTTGAAACCTATTTATAAGTATTTTTAAAATATATATATATATAAGTTTGGAAAAGTTAGTTAAGTATTTTATAAAGAAATAAAGGGAGTTTTGTATTGTAACACTTATATAATAATAAATGGTTTTGAGAAGTTAATTAAAAGTATAATTCCTTGTTTAATAAGTGTAGATATACTTTGATTTTTTAAAACAATGTTTTAAAGATAATTTTGAGTAAAAGTGGTTTTGAGTTTATTACGACAATGTGTTAATAACATTCGCCTTTAACCGTTTTTTATTATACTTATGAATGTAAATGGATCTTTGAAAGGAATTTTTAAAAGGTAAGCATAAGTGAAATAGCTCTAGGTTTGTAGTGATAATGTTTAAGTAACATTAGCCTTAACCCTTTTTGAATAGATTTGTGAATGCACTTAGATCCATAAAATGGATATTTTATAGAGAATAACAAGCATGGAATCTTTTGAAAAAAAGATAGAAAAAGCAAAGGTTTAAAGTAAGTAAATCTAGTTAAAATTTTGTGAATATACTTATACCATTTGAAATAAGTATATGAATACTTTTTGAAATCTTGGAAGAGTACAAATAAATAGTAGTGATTGATAAAAGAAGTTTTACTAGTAAAGGGTTTTATTTAATAAAAATATTAATTAAATAAAAAGGGGACTAGAAGTCGCTTGTTTAACTTAATCATCTTTGTGTGACTTGATCGTGCTTTGTGTATTTACTTGTTTATGGAAAGTATTTAGTCGTGTACTTCACACTAAAAGCTGACTAAGAAGACTTGTCTATCTCTGAGAGAGAAGAATGAAGTGTTTAGGCAAGGCTTGGATGCAACCAGTGCTTTAACTTACTAGGCTTCACTCTTGACCGTGGGAAATTATACGTTGAGAAGTTTAGGAACGTGATAGGTATGCGAGACTTAGTTTCCATATGTGATCGTTCTCATAGTTGTTAAAATTAACCAAATTAACTTAGGAAGTATCTAAAAGCTTCATGGTTTCATACGATTTGATAACCCTCGGAGAGGTACATTGGTATGAAACATCTCTAACGTTAACTACTTATACATATGAGATCTTGGAGAGGACTCCTCTTTATATATTGTTCTCTTACTACTAAAGGAATTGGAATTGAGTTACCGAAAATTCGTAGATTTAGTTTTGACGAGTCTAGGATTGGTAGTTGTTATACTTACCGATTACCACTTCATAATAGATATACGAGTGACAACCCACACCTCCTAAGACATCGATCCAAATCCTAGTATGACTTTCAAACTCGCGTCGTGCCGAGGAATGCAAACTGTCAAATTTTTATAACATTACAAAGACTAATACAAGCAGATATAATCTAAAATATACCGCACTTTCAGAACTCACGGTGGAAGGAACAAAATATATAACACAAAAAATATCCATCTTATAAAATATCCAAATCACCGTCTCAGAAAATTAGTACGTGGTCTAATACAAAGTACATAGAAAATATCACTCTGATTCTGATAAAAGAGATAATATGTATTGTTTAGATAGATAAATACATGGAGAGAAAATACGGTAAAAAGCAGTCACCAAAGATAAGCTCGACTTTCCAAGTACAAAGAATGGGCCAATCACCTGCTGCCATGTCCATCTGTGGGGGAGAAAAAGAAGGGAAAAGAGTGGGTCAGACAAAAGTCTGGTGAACGAGTACAAGTTTAATATGTGATGATCATGTTCAATTACTTTAATGCTACTTTAGATGATATAGGGTGTGTAACAAGTGTCCATGAATTCCTAAAGTCCATTACCTGTAGGTTCTTGTCTAATACATACCTACACTACAATTTGCATAGGCTACCACAAGAATCGAACTACGGGTCGAAACTCACAACTAATGATCGACCACTGCTCCTAGAGCTACTCAATTTACACCGCCCTATTGGATGGTAACTATGGAAACATCACCCCTAAGCTATTGTGGAGATACGTTCCCACTACTATCACCGCCACCAGGCTACCGAGGAACTAATTTTCCCCTAACTACGACTATCCATTTCTCACTAAGCCTAGAAGGGGAGAACCCGAAATGCTAACTCCCCGGTGTGTCCCATCGTCTGCCCCCGCTTCCACATCTTGATCATAGTGTTGGCCTCTTAATGCATGCACAAGGATCCTCCATTTTTAGTATATCACATCGCGTAAAAAATCGTGCATATTAGGATTTCTGTTATGCTAGGCCCATTCCATCAGGCATCCTCATCAGTGTTGCGCGTCCACCGTGAAACCTCCTCTGAGTGCCATTTGCGAAAATACACCGCCCCCATCCATTGCTCAACCCCAAATTGGGTAAAGTACATTTACCCAACACCGCAATGACCTAGCATCCTCTCCTAGGGTACTAGCTTCCCTAGTACTTACTCTAAATATAAGTCCAAAAGCCTTTAAATTGGCCAAAAAAAAATCATCGTTTAGTTAATTTTTATTATTAAATTTGTGCCTTAGGCTGAGATTTAGATTCTGCAATTTAGTCTTACCGGTCGACTGTTGGCCCTAACTGGTTGACCGATACCAGTAGACCACCAGGGATCAGAGGTCAACCGGTCGTAGGCTATATTTTACAACTCTTTTGATTTTAAGGGTCGATTGCAAATTTTTGTTTGATTCGTGTAGTTAACTGTTTTCAGTGGACCCTAATTACTAATTCGATCAGTCCATATTTTTCAATTTCAATTATCAAATCTAATGTTTACAGATTTAAAGGTTTCTGACTTTAGAGTTTACAGTTTAAATAGAAGTAATTGTGCTAGCATCAATATAGGTTTAACAATTTACAGTAATTTCAATTCCTTTTCTTGATTATAGGTTTCATTTTAAGGTTTCAAACATCATCCAGGATCATAGACAATAGACTAATTTTAAGTGTAAATAATCGCCTAAACAAAATTGTTTCATTCACCTCAAGCCTAAGCTCTTCCTATTTGCCTTGCTTGAGAATCACGCCTCTGTACGCTAGCTCCGCTTGCTCCATCTAGATCCAATTGATTGTGTTCTTCTAGTTTGATTTTTGAAGAATTTTTGGGGTAGTGGAGAATCTAGAATTGGTCAGAGTTTCGTTACAGTGAACGATTATGTGGATTTTAGGGTTAGGTTAGGCTTGCATTTATAGGGTTTGCAAATAGTGTAAACCGATAGATCTAGGTTAGTGAATTTTTACAGTCATCTCACAAGTTCATCATAGGTTTGGCAACGAAGCAACAAATGGTCACCGATCAAACACCTCATCCATCGCTCGATTTAACACAGCTATGGTCGACCGCTACCCTACCTGGGTCGACCGCTACCGGCCGACCGTCGAGCCTCTAGGGTCAATTGGTCCTTTTGTAAAATTTTGAATTTTTATGTTTTAGTTTTCTATTTTATTTTCAATTCTTCCAATTCCCGTAACTTCTCCATACTAACTCCAATTTTGAAGTGTTATATATGAAAATCGCCCAATAAATCGCTACGAACACAATTGTGAAAGTTTCATAGCCAAACTCGGTCATTTGTGAAAATTTTCATTTTTGGTCCTTGTTTTATTTATATTTAATTTTCTTATTAAATTTCCGTTAAATTCTCGGTGTATTACATTCTCTCCCCTTTAATAAGGATTTTGTCTGAAATCGCAAAGGACGAAAAAATGTAACCTATACACTCAACAACCAATAGCTACAACTATCTACTCATCCATCATCCATGGTAGATCAGGTCCATAAAAAATTTCTAATGCAATATGTACATATATATATATATATATATATATATATATATGCAACGTGAAATGCATGTGAACCTATACTAATGCAAAACATAGGCGGTCTACTTATCCAAACGACCTCTTGTCATACAAATGCTCATGTCATGTATCCAAATGTATGCAACATCCTATGTTGCAATTCTATATGTATGTACACTCATACAACTCATATGCAACATCCATATGCATAACATCCACTAAAATAACAAAAATAAAGAGATATTATGCTACCAAATGTGAATGTGTGTGTATACCTAGAGGATACATTGTCCTAAACATGTAAAAGAAAATAGTCCAAACAATACATCCAAATGGATCCACTAGCATCAATCATCAATGACACGTCTTATTGACATGTTTACAACCATTCCTACCATCTAATGGTCTGTACCTAAAGGGTATACGAGGCTTTGTCCTATACATAAGTAGTCTATACCTATTAAACTTAAATTGGAGACATACCAGAAAAGAGTCGTGGGTAGGTAGCACGGATCTTCTCCTCAGGCTCCCATGTACTCCCTATTAGATCATATTTCCATTAGACTTCAACAAGTCTGATCTCCTTGCGGTGGAGTCGCTTTGTACCATGCTCTAGAATACAAATGGTGCATGACGAACAAGCGAATCTCGCTCTATCTCAACCTCCTCTGACTGACTCAACTCAATTACGGTAGCTGTATTGCGTAACACTTCCGCAAGTGTGTTACATGGAAAACATCATATACCTCCTCTAACTTCTCTGGAAGCTTTACTCTATAAGCCAACTTCCCAACTCTAGCAACTATCGAGAAAGGCCCTATAAATCTCAGTGCTAGCTTTCCTGATCTACAAAATCTTATAACACATCTAAAGGGTGAAACCTTCACAAACACCAAGGCCTCCACTGTGAATTCTAACTTCGTACGTTCCCCATCAGCGTAGGATTTCTGCCTATCCTGGGTGGTCTTCATTCCCCTATGGATCAAGTCCACCTTCTTTTATGTCTCCCTCACCATGTCCGGCCTAAGAATAATCCTATCCATAGTGTCATACCAACACGATGATGATCTACATGGGCTACCGAATAATGCCTCGAATGGTGCCATCCCAATGCTAGCCTATTTGTTATAGGTAAACTCCACCAACGGTAAGTGATCCTCCTAAGAACCTCGAAAGTCTAAGCACATCCGTAGTAAATCCTCCAATGCTCGATTTACCCTCTCCGTCCATCCCCAAAGCCTTCTATAGACTTATCCATAACTCACTGGTGAAAAGCGAATCTTGGTCACTAACTATACTAGTAGGAACTCCATGTAACCTAGCGACCTCTCTTACATATCGAACCGCCAATGATGCCGCCTTCCTCATACTCCCCACTGGTATGAAATGAGCGCACTTGGTCAAACGATCGACTATGACCCAAATGCTCTCATTCCTCTCCTACTCTTTGGTAAACCATCTACGATATCCATAGAAAAACTCTTCCACTTCCACTGAGGAATATCCAATGGCTGCAATAATCCTCCTGACTTCTACTTCTCCGCCTTTACCATCTGGTAAGTGTACATCCGCTACATACTTCGCCACTTGCTTCTTTGTATCGGGCCAATAGAAGACTCTCTTCATGTCGTGATATATCTTGTCACAGGATGAACGGTCATTCTAGAATGATGGGACTCAGCTAATACTGCACTTACCAAATCCATACTATGAGGAACATAAAGCTTATTATCCCTCCATAACTATCCTCTCAAGTCAAAGGCGTAATACCTTAAATGACTCGATGACTCTTTTCTACCTATCCTTTCAATAATGTATACTAGCTCCTTGTCCTCTTTCTGCCTAAACCTAATATGTTCCATCAATGTAGGTTGCACATTTAAAGCTGTTAGTAATCTCGGTGAAATATCTGATGTTGGTTGAAAATCAAGGGTAGAAATATACTCCAAATGCCTCCACTCCAAGAACAAGGGACTCAACACTGCACTTGTCTGCTCAAAGCATCTGCCACTAATTTACCTAGCCTAGGGTATAAGAGATATCGAAGTCATATGATGCCAAAAACACCATCAACCATTGCTGTCTCAAATTCAAGTCCTTTGAGAGAGAAAATACTTAAAGGACTTGTGATCTATATATAGCTCAAACCCTCCTATAAGGTAATGCCTCCATGACTTGTATAACTCACCACCCTTCCTTCTTGCATCAAGACCGCGCCTAACCCTGTACCACAGGCATCAGATGAAACTGTAATGGCTTCGTCTCGTCGGGTAATACCAAAACCGTGCACTAGTCAACGCCTCCTTCAACTTGATAAAAGCATCTTTGCATTTAGCATCCCATGAGAAAACGGGAGCCTTCTTAGTAATACGGATTGGTAGGGAAAAAATCTTTGCGAAGTCCTTAATGAACTTTCGATAGTAGCCCGCCAAACCAAGGAAACTCCTCACTTCCGTGGCACTCTTCGGCACATGCCAATCCTGAACTACTGGCACCTTACTGGGATCAGCCACCAATCCCCTTTTTAAGACAATGTGTCCTAAAAAGCGTACATCCTTTCTCCAAGAGTGGCATTTCAAAAACTTTGCCTTCATCTTATGCACACAGAGTGTACTGAGCACATCTATTAAATGAAATGCGTGCTCCTCTTTGCTCCTCGAATATACTACAATATCATCCATAAATACCACAACGAATTTTTTAGCAACCACCTCAATACTCAGCTCATCAAACCAACAAAGTATGCGGTTGCATTAGTCAGTCCGAAGGGCATGACTAACCACTCATACAATCCATCGGGTGTATATAACATTGTCTTATGGATACAGTTCTTGGCTACACGCAATTAGTGGAATCCGGTAGCCAAGTCAAGCTGTGAGAACACCTTAGCTCCAACTAACCGATCAAAGAGATCATCTATATGGGGCAATGGATACCGATTATTCTTTATCAGTTTATTCAGCTCTCTATAATTGACGTGGAGTCTAAGAGAACCATCCGCTTTAGTGGCTAAGATGATTAGTGCTCCCCACACAGAGATGCACCTCCCAATGAAACCCTTCTCAAACAACTCATTAACATGCTTGTTCAACTCGCATCTTTCCTTTGGACCCATATTCCTTAATGGTAAGGCAACAGACCTGGCATTGTCAACAAGATAGATCCTAAACTCGATCTCTCTCTGGGGTGGAAGACCAGTAACCTCAGCAAAAACATCTGGGAAATTCTAACTACGGGCAGCGTATCTAGCTCATCATGTGACAGGTTTAAAGAAAATAAGTAGCCCAACATTACTGATCCTCGGGGAATGTAATAAACCTCCAAGCTACATTCACTACATGTGCTAAATCTAACGAATTTCCTATCATACTTAAAAGTCGCCCCATATATCTTCATCTAATCCATGCCCAATACCAGCCTAAACCTAGAGAATCCCAATACAAAGGCATCACAATCAAACTCGACCCCTAAAATGAACAACTTTAAACCCATGCATAACATAGACAAATAGGTCGATCCTCCTACGGGGTTTGACACAACTACAGGATTAGTGCTAAATCAAACTCGACCCCCAAATAGAGTCAACACAATTTCGATCGCCACTTTCTTTCCTTTATCCACCACCAACTGCTCACTCGAGCTAGGGACTACCTCCTGTGCTTAAGCCAAAACTACCTAAGTAGAAGTCTGAGTAGAAGCTCTCGGTGGTGCGTGCAAGCTCGCTTCACATACCCATGCTGATCGCAGTTATAGCACTTAACCTTTGGAAGATCCATCTTGCACTCCTTCAAGAATGCTCCCTCCTGCCACAGTTCCTACAGTGCATATCCTTCTTCTATACCTTTCCTTTGGGTTCACCTCAACCTTTAAGCTGGTTCTGATACGATTTCCCTCCAGCCTTCTTAGGTTCCTCTTCCTTGGCTTCCTTCTTGGAGACAGTATTTTGCAAGGCCGTCTCAAGTCTCGACTAGACCCTCATACGTAGCACCCATAGGAATACGACTCAAAGCTAAACCTTGAAGTGGGTTGTTCAGCCCTTTAGCAAGCCTTCTTCTGTAGTGTGTCAATCAGCTCCATACCAAATCTAGCTAGCTCATTGAACTGGTTGACATATTCCTTAATAGACAGATTTCCTTTATTCAAGTGAATTGACTTTTCCAATTTCACACCTTCCTCTGCCCTAGATAGGAACTTCATCTCAAATCGCTTATGGAATTCTCCACAAGTAATCTTCCCTCCGTCAGTCTCAGCCTCAACTACCCCCACCAACTCAATGCCTCACCCTAAAACTGTCATGTAGCTAACTGCCTTCTCACCTTGTCAGCCAATCCCATTTAACCAAAGATCCACTCACAAACGCGGATCAATGTCCTTGAATCCATGTAAGACTCTGTCCCTACGTATGCCTTTCCTCCAAGATTTGAATAATTTTTTGCATAGCTAAGCAAAGTTTGTAGTGGTTGTTGGGTGGGCAGGAACAACACCTATCGCTCTCTCCACGGTCTCTCTAGTAGAATTTAGCTCTGCCAGTCTCCTTGCCTGAAGGTACAGGCGGAACCATATCATAATGTTCATGTCCGAGACCTCAAATGCATCATCGGAGCCTGAACTTGATGGATCCCTCATCTTTTATTTGTGAATTTTAAGAATTTTATTAGCAACTCTTCACAGATACTATAGGCAGAAATAAGAGAGATAACATAGACACGAATCAAAGATAGCATAGGCATGGACAAGAGAGATTATGAAAAATATTTGTAAAGCTCATTGAAAAATCTTTACTCACACATACACACACACATATATATATATTAAAACCCATTTTTCAAAAAAATATTGGAAGACATTTTTGGAAAATCTTTAGAAAAACCATTTTTTTCTTAAATACTTTTCAAATACGTTCTCTCAATACGGTCCTAATCCGTAAGAAATTTTGAAGTGGCTTCGATACTAACTGTAACAATCCACACCTTCCGACACACCAATCCAAAGCCTAATGTAACTTTCGGACTCGCGTCGTGCCAAGAAAGGCAAGCTGTCAAGTTTTATAACGTTATAGAGACTAATACAAGTAGATATAATCTACAAGGCTTTCAGAACTCACAGCGGAAGGAACAAAATATATGACATTGAAAAATATCCACCTTAGAAAATATCCAAATCACAGTCTTAGAAAATCAGTATGTGGTCCAATACATAGTACATAGAAAATATCAATACAAGTCTGATTAAAGAGGTAAAATGTACCGATAAGATATATAAATTCATGTATAGCAAATATGGTGAAAAGCAGTCTCCAAATACAAGCTCAACTCTCCAAGTATTAAGAACAGACCAATCACCTGCTGCCCTGTCCATTTGTGCTGGGGGAAAAGAAGCGAAAAGAGTGGGTCAGACATAAGTCTGGTAATTGAGTACAAGTTTAATATGTGATGATCATTTGCAGTTACTTTAATACTACTCTAGATGACTTAGGGTGTGATACAAGGGTCCGTGAATTTCTAAGGTCCATTGCGTAAGAGTTCTTGCCTGATACATACCTACACTACAATTTGCATAGGCTTCCACAAAGATCGAACTACGGATCGAAGCTCACAGCTAATGATTGGCCACCGCTCCTAGAGCTACTCAATATGCAAAACACTACCATCTTAGCTACTAACTATGGAAACACCGCCACTAGGCTACTGCGGAGATACGTTCCCACTACTATTACCGTCACTAGGCTACTGAAGAACTGATTTTCCCCTAATTATGACTACCCATTTCTCACTACGCTTGGAGAGGAAGAACCCGAAATGATCACTTCCCGGTATGTCCCATCGTTTGCACCTGCTTCCTCCTCTCAATCGTAGTGTTGGCCTCTTATTGCACGCGTCGGGATCCTTCATCTTTACTGTATCACGTTGCGTCAGAAATAGTGCATACTAGGAATCCCGTTATGGCAGACCCACTCCATTAGGCATCCTCGTCACTGTTGCGTGTCCACTGTAGAACCTCATATGAGTGTCATTTGCGAAAATACATCGCCCTCAATTTATTACTCGATCCCAAATTTGGTAAAGAACATTTACCCAACACCACAATGACCTAGCGTCCTCTCTTAGGGAACTAGCTTCCCTAGTACTCCTAACTTACATCCAAATGCCTTTAAATAGGCCCACAAGCAATCGTTATTCATGTTGCTTTTTATTATTTAATTTGGGCCTTAGGCCAAGATTCAGATTCTGCAATTTACAGTCTTATCGGTCGACCGCTAACCCCTAACCGGTCGACCGTTACAGGTCGACCGCCAAGGATCAAGGTTCGATTGGTCATACGCTAAATTTTAGGGTTCTTTTGATTTTAATTATCGATTTCAAATTTTTATTTAATTCGTGTCGTTAACTATTTTTAGTGAACCCTAATTACTAATTCGACCAGTCCATATTTTTCATTTTCAATTATCAAATCTAAGGTTTACAGATTTAGGGGTTTTTAACTTTAGAGTTTACAGTTTAAATAGAAGAAAGTATGCTAGAATCAATATAGATTTAATAATTTACCGTAATTTTAATTCCTTTTCTACATTATAGGTTTCAAATTAGGGTTTCTAACATCATCCTAGATCATAGAGGATAAATTAATTTTAACTGTAAATAATCACCTAATTAAAATTGTTCCCACTCACCTCAAGCCAAAGCTCTTCCTACTTGCCTTGCTTGAGAATCACGCCTCTGTATGCTAGCTCTGTTTGCTCCGTCTAGATCCAACTGATTGTGTTCTTATAGTTTGATTTTATTTTTTCTTTTGAACAATTTTTGGTGTAGTGGAGAGTTTAGAATTGGACAGAGTTTCGTTATAGTGAACGGTTATGTGGATTTTAGGGACGGGTTAAGCTTGCTTTTATAGGGTTTGCAAATAGTTTAAACTGTTAGGTCTATGCTAGTGAATCTTTACAGTCATATCACATGCTCATCAAACATTTGGAAATGAAGCAACAAATCATCACCGTTCGAACACGTCATATATCGCTCGATTTAACACAGCTACTATCAACCTTCAACCCTCTGGGGTCGACCGATCCCTTTGTTAATTTGTGATTTTTTATTTTTTATTTTTCTATTCTACTTTCATCCTTCCAATGTCCATAAATTCTTCTTACTAACTTTGATTTTGAAATGTTATATATGAAAATCTTTCACAAAATTGCTACGATCACAATATTGAAAGTTTCGTAGCCAAATTCGAACGTTTGTGAAAATTTTATTTTCTGTCCTTGTTTTATTTAAATTTAATTTTATTATTAAATTTCCATTAAGTTCTTGGGGAGTTACATTCTTCCCACTGAAACCATCTACTCATCCATCATCCACGGAAAATCATGGTCCTTATAAATTTTTATAATGCAATATGTACATATATATGCAACGTGAAATGCACGTAAATCTATACTAATGCGAAAGGTTGGCGGTCTAATGATCTATTCGACCTTCTGTCTCATGTCATGCATCCAAATGTATGCAACATCCTAAGTAAGTATACTTGCAATTCTATATGTATGTACAATCATGCAACTCATATGCAACATCCATATGCATAACATCCACTAACGTAACAATAATTTATGCTGCCAAATGTGAATGTGTGTGTATACCTAGAGGATACACTGTCTTAAATGTGTTAAAGAAAACATTCCAAACAATACATCCAAATGCATCCACTAACATCCATAATTCATAACATGTCCTATTGATATGTTTACAACCATTCCTACCATCTAATGGTCTGTACATAAAGGGTATACCAAGCTAAGTCCTATACATAAGTACTATATACCTTGTAAGCTTAAATTGGAAACATACCAGAAAAGAGTTGTAGGTGGGTAGCATGGATCTTCTCCTCAGGCTCCCATGTACTCTCCGTTGGATCATCTCCCCATCGAACTTTAACAAGTCTGCTCTCCTTGTTGCGGAGTCACTTTGTATTATGCTCTAGAATAAGAGTGGGTGCATGGCGAATAAGTGACTCGCTCTGTCTCAACCTCCTCTAGCCGACTCAACTCGACTATGGTAGATGTATCATGTAAGTACTTTCACAAGTGTGACACATAAAAACATTTATGAAAATTGTCTAAAGGAAAGATAAGATGTTTTGTAAATAAACATTTGTGAAAAGATTTTATATACGAAAGTGATTTTATATAAGAGTGGTTTATAGATATGGTTTATAAAAGAAGAGAATTTAAACTGATATATTAAGAACTTAAATCCCATTGTCTTTGAAAATGTTCTTCAAGATTTTGATAAAATATAATAATAGTTTATTTTAAAATAAACAATTGGGAAACTGGTTTACGAAATTGAGATCATGCTACTTAATAATATTTATGAATTATTTGATATTGCTTTGAAAATAATTTTGGTTAAGTCCCAAAAGAAAGATTTGGATGTATTGAACTCACTTTTTTGGTTGAAAATAATTATGGTGATGACTGCAACATCGTCGGCATTCCTTTTTGTGTCTCGAAGTGGGGAATGCTACAAAGTTGTTTTAGTAAAATAGATTTTTATTTAAATCCCGAAGGTATGATTTGATATATAAAAGATATATGTATATATTAGTATTCAATTAATTTGAAATAAAACCCGGTGTTTAGTTCTTAAGTTTTCTTTAAAGAATTTTGATATAAAATATATAGCAGTTCAATAAATATTTTAAAATAAACTTTCTAAACGGAAAAAAATTGTATGTATGCTATGTTGGGTGCCCAAGTGGTAGTGACATAACCCAAATAATTAAGAAACTTTTCCTTGTTCTCCTATATAGTAAACCGTGTCTAATAAACAGTGAAACTTTGTTAAGTTATTATATGTACGCATGTATCATATGCATTAGGATGGTATAGTATGTGCAATATGTTATGATAAGTTGTTTAGTAGTTTTCATTTGTTAAAATGAAATGGGATTTCGATGATTTTGGACAGTCGGAAACTTCTGAATTGTTATAGAACTTGATGTTAAGTGTTTTTGTGAAAGTATAAAAGTTGAGTTTATAACTCTTGATTGAGAAGATGGTAAGTTAAAACAAGTTTAAATTGTTTAACATACTTGTTAATTAAAACAAATTTGATGTTTGTATATATACTCTTAGGATGTAGTGGAGTATTATACGAGTATGAACTTAAGTTATAAAATGTTTAATAACTTGAAGTTATGATTTTATGAATTTTCGTAAATGATTTTTGTATTAAATGGTATACTACTGTATCAAGGAATATGCGAGTAAAAAAGATATTTTTGTAGTTAAGAAACCAATAGGTAAGTGCTTAAGTTGTATGTAGATCATTTTATTCGCATGATAGTTCTTGATCTAGGATTCGAGTATATGATTTCGTGGTGATTTACCCCAGTCCGAACAGGGATTTTTCACTCAATTCTTGATGGCGAACAGTTGATACAGATTTTTGATATGATCCCGAGTTTTCTATCATAGTACATGAATATGTTAGGAGAATAGAGGGTTCTAATCAAGGAACCTGATTGGAGTCCGCACTAGAGAGGTCAAGTAATCTATACTAGTTTGGAAGTGAAAATATGTGATCAAGCAAGTGATCAAATTGGATATTGCGTATGAATGATCTATGTGCTTTGTACGGGCTTAAGTATATTTGTATACTATGTTTTGTTGGCTTATGGAGAGTTTAAGTGATGAATCTTCGATTTGTTATGAGGTAGCATGAATAACGGTCTAAGTAATAACCTGAGGTTGTGAGCGTAAGGTACGCTTAGTAGGTTGTTTATGGTCCTTGTATGATAAAAGGATTTGTGAACCTGGGCAATCAGTAAGCTATGGTTACTAGTGATTGTGAATACTGTTAAATATTGCTATGTTATTCTTTCTTTTTGTTGCTCGTGTTGGAATTTCAAGGACGAAATGTTTCAAGTGGAGGAGAATGTAACGATCCGGAATTTCGAACATTTCGTATTTAAATATCTGAGTTATCTAAATATTTGAATCTTGGATTAAATATGATTAAATTGATTTAATAACCATGTTAACCCTCTTTTAAATGATAAATAATGATGGTAAAATTGTTTTAGAAAAATATTTACAAAATTATATACTTCGAAGAAATATCAATAATGTGACCGAAAATTGTTTTTATCGATAAACAAGTTTTTACTCGACGGTAGTTATTAAATTTTTTTTTACATACACTAAAACACTTAGGAAATCATTACTATGAAATATATTTTTTTCATTTATGGAAAACAAAATATTGATATGTCATGAAGGATGTATTGTATAGATATTTGTGTGTGGGAGTTAAAAGGTAATTTGCTAAAGAAAATAAGGTGTAAAGTAAAAACATGCAAGGCATATGGGGTGGACTCTTTTGGCCAGAAGTGGGGATGGTAAAGGAGAGCGTTTAGATGTGTTAACACTTATAATTCATAAAGCTTCAAAAAATATAAAAAATGGTGGAAATGAATTAGCACGAATCCACTTTGTTATTCACTAATATTTCTCTAATTAGTTCAAATCTCTTCCAAACTTCACCAAGCTTTCACCAACACCTTAGAAAACTTTAGAAAGCATGGATATAAACTTAAAGTGGAAGAATGTTAAAGAAAAGGGAGGGTCTTGTTTAGGCCGTAAGCAAGGAAGTAGGAGGGAAGGTGTTGCCTTGGTTTATTTATACAAAAGGTTGGATCTTTAGGCTTTTCGGTGATGGTAGGAAGTGATTCTTCATTCTTGAGTGTTTAAGCTTATTGAAGAATTGTATTTGGCTTAGTTTTCCCACTATCTTATATGTATATATTGTGTTTGTATATGTGTATATGAAAATATAAAGTTAAAGTAACATTAATTAATTAAAGTTATAAACTTTGGACCATCTTCCTTTTGAAAGCAAATGCCAACTTTACACTGTATATAATCACTCCTATTACCTTTTAACATATGGCATGGCCTTGACTTGACATTTAAATGGTTGTTCTGATTGTGTGTTGAATTGAAGTATATTTGAAAGTATTTGAAGCGAGAATAGTCGCTATAAGTGCACTTTGATATCCCATAACCTTAACTTGTGTAAATGGAAGATTTATGATCATAACTTGGTATAACTTGTTTTGTTTTTTCACTACACATATTTTGGTATATAGGACAGTAAAGAAATAGTGTGTAAAGTTATATAAATTATGAAACAAAACTGTGAAAGTTAGAAGCGAAAAGGTCGCTATGGATCACTTTGAAAACGCCTTATGTTCGGTGATTTTTAAAGTCGATTTTAAAAGACATCCTAGGTGATTATTTGGATTTTTAATAAGTATTATATGTTTACTTATTACTAGAAAAAAATCAAAGTTTAAAAGATTTAGAACTGGTCAAACAAAGTGGCTAAAGTTGGAGTAAAATGGTCAGTAAATGAACACTTTAGTAAACACCTTAGGAAATTTTAAAATTAAATTGTAGGGTATCCTTAAGATTTTATTTTCATGGTTTTTAATTACCCTAAGGTTTTCACTTACATAAAAATTTCAAGTCTTAAATCAAATGTTTAAGTGGTGAAACTAGCCGCGAAGTTCAAGCTTTTCTATGTAGTTCATTGTACAAGACTTTTAACAACATTTATAAATGTTGTAGTAATTTGCTTAAGGTATTAAATGTTTAAAAATGATATTTAAATTTGGTATGTTCCCTAATATTTTTAGGGATGTTTTCTAATATTCTAACGTATTTTAAAGTTCGTTTTAAGTTTAAATATATTTTTAATAATTATATATGAATTTTTAAAGTAAATGGTTTTTAATTTATAAAACATGCTTTTTATTTATTTTCATCAAATTATAAATTCGTTATTTTTAAGTAATGTTTTACATAGAGATCTAAAACCTAGTTATTATTATTTCTAAAGTATTTATATATATATAAGTTTGGAAAAAGCAAGTTAAGTATTCTTATAAAGGAATAAAGAGAGTTTTGGGTTATAACATTTATGTTATAATAAATGGTTGTGAGAAGTTAATTAACAGTTTATTAACTTATTTAATAAGTATAGATATACTAAGATCTTTAAAAATAATGTTTTAAAGATAATGTTGAGTATAAATGGTTTTCGGTTTGTTGTGACAATGTGTTAATTACATTCATCTTTAACCCTTTTTTATTATACTTATGAATATAAATAGATTTTTGAAACGAATGTTTTAAAGACAAGCATAAGTGAAATGGTTCTGGGTTTGTAGTGACAATGTTTAAGTAACATTAGTCTTAACCCTTTTGAATAGATTTGTGAATGTACTTAGATCCTTAAAATGGGTATTTTAAAGAGAATAACAAGTGTGGAATCTTTTGGAAAAAGTAAAGGTTTAAAGTAAGTAAATTTAGTTAAAGATTTATGAATATACTTATACTATTTGAAATAAGTATATGAATACTTTTTGAAATATTGGAAGAGTACAAATGAATATTAGTGATTGATAAAAGAAGTTTTATTAGATAAAAGAAGTTTTATTAGTAAAGGGGTTTTAATTAGTAAAAGTATTAATTTAATAAAAAAGGGACTAGAAGTCGTTTGTGTGACTTAATCATGCTTTGTGTTACTTGATCGTTCAGTGTGCGTTTACTCGTTTACGGAATGTATTTAGTCGTGTACTTAGCACTAAAAGCTGTCTAAGTAGACTTGTCTATCTATCTGAGATAAGAATGAAGTAACTAGGCAAGGCTTTGATGCAACTAGTGCTCTAACTTACCTGGCTTCACTATTGACCGAGAGATAGTCTAAGTTGAGAAGTTGGAAAATGTGATAAGTATACATGACTTGGTTTTCATATACGATCATTCTCATTGTTGTTGAAATTGACCAAATTAACTTAGGAAGTATCTAAAAGCTTCACAGTTTCATATGATTTGAGAACCCCCGGAGAAGAGCATTGCTATAAAACATCTCTAGCTTTAAGGACTTATATATACGAGATCCCTCGAAGAGGAATCCTCTTTGTATATTGTTCGCTTAATTTTATAAGAATCGGAATTGATTTTTACCGAAAATTCATCGATTTAGTTTTGAACAGTCCATGATTAGTAGTTGTTTTACTTACCGAATACCACTTCAAAATATATATACGGGTTCCATGTTTTTGAAGTGGTTGTGAAGTGGAATACTTTAGAGTTAAACTGACTATCCTAAGATTAAGTTTAAGGGAGAGGTTAATGTTAGCATTCGTCGGAGGACTTATGCGAGAATCTATATGGAGATTCGAGATCTGTTTGAGATGATGGAATGCATTTGGGCATTCGTGATCTATTCAAGTGATGAAGACTCGTATGTTAAAATGTTGAACGTGACTTCACCTAAGGTATATGACTAAAGATAGAGTATGATGCATAATCTCGGGTTTAGCAAACCTATAAGGGTATATCAACTCCATATCTAGAGTATGCTTATCGATATGTTGTGTGCGAGAGTTGTTGATACTTGGTTCCACATGATTCACAAAAGTGTTTGAGTGTTGGGCTAGCTATGTTTACTTTATAGTATATCCTATCTAGAGATATACGATTCTTGAAAGGTAGTTTCTAATCCTTGTCATGGAGATCCGCTTCACTTTACTGAAGGCGTCTCCGTGAAAAATCCATATGCGAACATACCTTAACAGTTTTTATTATACCCTCAATATTGTTGTGTTGTGACAAATGTAAGCATCATAGCTATTTTTTTATTTATATTCTACACCCTAGACATTATCTATTATATCACCTTATGTACTTAGTAGGTGATGGTTCTTTTGAGGGAATAACTATTACGACATTCCATACGGTCTCAAAAGTACTATTAAATGTTGGTCGCATATTTCTTGAGTTTCTCATATCAGACTTTTGTTTGACTCATGGTTTTATATTTCCCTTATCTACATGGGTGTTCTTTCAAGTTGTTTGAGAAAGATAGGTTTTTGTTGATGTTCATTGGAGGTCGAGGAGCCGAACTGGATGTTTCACCTATCGTAGTATTCTTATTTTCGCTGCACTACTATTATGTATATATCAATAATTGTGAGGACATGTTGTTATAATTGTTCGGGCTGATGATAGTATTTATAGTTGTAACTCTAAAATGTTATGTAACTTAGAGTGATAGTTCATACTTTCTTTTGATATCATATGTTATCGTTCCGCTGTGAGATTTTGATATTGTGTTCTCTTCTTTCCTGTTCTGTTTTCTTTTTCATTTTATTTTACCCTAATAATTAGTCTTTTCGATACTTGAATGTTCGACACATGAATACCGTAGATGTATTTATTGTCGACATTTGGAGATCGAAATGGTGAATCGTTACATGTGGTATTAGAGCTGAAGGTTAATCGAGAATCTTGGCTTTGGTTGGGTATGACTCATTAAGAGATAGTGTATTGGAATGTACTTGAGTGAGTTGAGTGTATTATACATTTAGGAGCGTATTTGTACTTATTATAAACGTATGCCTTAAACTAATTCCAACAATAAAAATTGAAGATCTACTTATATAAGTATAAGTTGATAGTGTAGTTAAATTAATATAGGGATTAATGATGACCATTCGTTGCCCCTCATTAATTAGTTTAGCCATGCTCAGCCAGTTTATGAGCATTGCTATCTTTGTAGAATGATTTGACATGCTCAACCAGTTTATGAGTATTATTATCATTTGTAGAGGTATTAGCTTAATATTGCTTAGCCAGTTTACGAGCTTTGTTATCATTTGTTGATTGATTAGTCATGCCCAGCTAGTTTGTGAGCATTGACCATTAGTTACTGATTGTTGATTGTGCTCGACCAGCTTATGTGCAGTTTTACCTTTTCACTGCATAGGTTGGGTAGACAGTAATTGTAGATGCATTGAAATGAACACCTTGTGAATTAAGTTTCACAATTTGACTATAAGGCATTCGATGATAACGTTGGGTTAGAAGTTAAATTTAGTAAAAGATGTTTATTATAATCTAAAGGAAAGATAAGGTGTTTTGTAAATAAACATTTGTTAAAAGATTTTATATAATAAAGTGATTTTATATAAGAATGGTTTATAAATATTGATTATAAACGAAGAGGATTTAAACTAATATTATGAGAACTTAAATCCCGATGTCTTTGAAAATATTTTTCAAGATTTTAGAGAAAAATAATAAATTATTAATTTAATGTAAACAATTGGGAAATTGGTTTATGAAATTGAGATCATGGTACTAAGTAATGTTTACGGAATATTTGATACCACTTTGAAAATGATTTTGGTTATCTCCTAAAAGTAAAGTTTGGTTGTACTGAACTCGTCTATCACTTGAAAATAATTCTGATGATTATTGCAGCATCATCGACTTTTATTTTCGAGCTTCAAGGTGGCGGTTGCTACAAAGTTGTTTTAGTAAAATAGATTTTGATTTAAATCCCAAATGTATGATTTGATATACAAAAGGTGTATATATATATTAGTATTTCAATTGATTTGAAATAAAACCCAGTGTTTAGTTCCAAAGTTTTCTTTAAAGAAATATGATATAATATATAGATTAGTTTTATAAAGATTTTGAAATAAACTTTCTATATGGAAAAGAATGTATGCTTTGTTGGGTGCCCAAGTGGTAATGGCATAACCAAAATAATTAAGGAACGTTTTCCTTATTTTTCTTTATAGTAAAATGTGTCTAATAAATAAGTGAAACTTTGTTAAGTTATTATATGTATGCATGTATCCTATATATGCATTAGGACGACATGGTATGTGCATCATGTTGTGATAAGTTGTTTGGTAGTTTTCATTTATTAAAATGAAATGAGATTTTTAGCGATTTTGGGCAGTTAGAAACTTCTGAATCAAAATCGCTATATAATGATATATTAATCATTATATAGCGATTTTTATGAAAATATAAAAGTTGAGTTTTTGCAACTCTTGAATTGAGAAGATAGCAAGCTAAAAAAGTTTAAATTATTAAACATACTTGTTAAGTAAAACAAATTTGATCTTTTGTATATATACTCTTAGGATTTAGTGAAGTATTATACAAGTATGAACTTAAGTTATAAAATGTTAACAATGTGAAGTTATGTTTTTATGAAATGGTTCATAAATGATTTTTGTATTAAATGGTATACTACTATATAAAG
Source organism: Allium fistulosum (assembly GCA_030737815.1). Lineage (NCBI taxonomy): Eukaryota > Viridiplantae > Streptophyta > Magnoliopsida > Asparagales > Amaryllidaceae > Allium > Allium fistulosum. The sequence goes on along the minus strand of CM060908.1, from coordinate 72,549,968 downwards.
GAACATGCGAGAAATAAAGATATTAGTGTAGTTAAAAAACCAATAGAATAAGTGCTTAATTTGTACATAGATCATGTTATTCGCATGACAGTTTTGATCTTGGATTCGAGACATGATTTCGAGGTGATTTACACCCGTCCAAACAAAGTTTTTTCACTCGATTCTTGACGGCGAACACTTGATACTGATTCTTGATATGATCCTGAGTTTTCTATCATAGTATATGGCTACGTAACGAATGGAGGTTTCAAATCAAGGAACTTGATCAAAGTCCGCACTAGAGAAGTCAACTAATCTATACTAGTTTGAAAGTGAAAATATGCGATCAAACAAGTGATCGGATTGGATATTGCGAATGATCAATGAGATTTGTACGGGCTTTAGTACATTTGTATAATATTTTTTGTTGGTTTATGGAGAGTTTAGGTGATGAATATTTGATTTGTTCTGAGGTAGCACGAATAATCATCTAAGAAATAACCTGAGGCTATTGAGCGTAAGTTACGCATAGTAGGTTGATTATTGTCCTTGTGCGATAAGAGGATTTGTGAACTCGGGGCAATCCGTAAGCTATGGTTGCTAGTGATTTTTATATTGTTTAGTATTGCTATGTGATTGTTTCCTTTTGTCACTCGTGTCAGAATTTCGAAGACGAAATTTTTTAAGTGGGGGAGAATATAACGATCCGGAATTTTGGATACTTCGTATTCAAATATCTAAATTGTTTAAATATTTGAATCTTGGATTAAATATGATTAAATTCACTTAATAACCATGTAAACTCCCTTTTAAATGATAACTAATGATGGTAAACTTGTTTTAGAAAAATGTTTACAAAAATATATACTTCAAAGAAATATCGATAATGTGACCGAAAATCGTTTTATCGATAAACAGTTTTTTACTCGACAGCAGATGTTCAAACTTTTTTACATACACTAAAACGCTTAAGAAATCATTAATATGAAGTAAAAATATTTTTCCATTTATGGAAAATAAAATATTGATATATCATTCATAATGTATTAGATAGATATTTGTGTGTTGGGGTAAAAATGTAATTTGCTAAAGAAAACGAGGTGTAAAGTAAAAGGCATGTAAGGAAAATTGGGGAGCTCCTTTGTCCAGAAATGAGGAGGGTAAAGGAGAGGGTTTGGATGTGTTAACACTCATAATTCAAATAGCTTCAAAACAATAAAAATAATCAAAATTGGTGGAAGCGGATTAACACTGATCCACTTTGTTCTTTTCTAACTTTCTCTAATTAGTTCAAATCTCTTCCAAACTTCACCAAACTTTCTCCAATACCTTATAACACCTTAGAAAGCATGGACCTAAACTTAAAATGGAAGAAACTTAAAGAAAGGGGGGGTCTTGTTTAGCCCGTGAGCAAGGAAGTGGGAAGGGAGGTGTTGCCTTGGTTTGTTTGCACTAAAGGTTGGATCTTTAGGCTTTGGGGTGATGGTAGGAAGTGGTTCTTTGTTCTTGAGGGGTTGAGATTGTTCTAGGATTGGATTTGGGTGAGTTTTCTCACTATTTTGTAAGTATATAGTGTTTATATATATGTATGAGCGAATATAAAGTTAAAGTGACATTAACTAATTAAAGTTATAAACTTTGGACTCTCTTGCTTTTGAAAGAAAATGTCGACTTTATTTTGTATAACATCACTCTTATTATTTCTATAACATGTGGCATAGCTTTGATTTGATGTTTAAATTATTTTTTGGATTTTATGTTGAATTGAAGTATGTTTGAAAGTGTTTGAAGCGAGAATAGTCGTTATAAGTGCATTTTGATATCTCTTAACTTTAACTTGTGTAAATGGAAGATTTATGATCCTAACTTGGTATAACTTGTTTTGGTTCTGCTATACACATATTTTTGTGTATGGGACAGTAAATAACTGGTTTGGAAAGTTATAGAAATTCTAAAACAAAATTGTGAAAGTTAGAATCGAAAAGGTCGCTATGGATGAACTTTGAAAATGCCTTGGGTCTAACGATTTATGAAGTCAACTTTGAAAGACATCCTAGGGGATTTTTTGAATTTTTAACAAGTATGATATGTTTACTTATTAGTGAAAAAAAATCAAAGTTTAAAATACTTTAGAACTGGTCAAACAAAGTGGCTAAAGTTGGAGTAATAAGTTCGCTAAACGAACACTTTAGTAACTACTTTGTTTTCGGGATATTTTAAAATTAAATTTGAGGATATACTTTGGGGTTTCTTTTCATGGTTTTTAAGTACCCTATGGGTAGTACTTACCATAAAAATTTCAAGTCTTAAATGTTTAAGTGGTGAAAACTAGTCGCGAAGTTCAAGTTTTTCTATGTTGTTCTTTGTACAAGACTTTTTACAACATTTATAAATGCTGTAGTAAGTTGTTTAACGTTTTAAGTGTCTAAATATGATATTTAAATTTGGTGTTTTTTCTTAATATTTTTAGGGATGTTTTCTAACATATTTTGAAGTATTTTAATGTTCGTTTGAAGTTTAAATATATTTTAATAATTATATATGAATTTTTAAATTAAAGGGGTTTTAATTTATAAAAAATGCATTTTGTTTATTTTCATCGAATTATAAATTAGTACGTAATATTTTACACATATATTTAAAATCTATTTATAAATATTTTTAAAGTATTTTTATATGTATGTAAGTTTGGAAAAAGTAAGTTAAGTATTTTATAAAGGAATAAAGGGAGTTTTGAATTATAACACTATGTTATAATAAATGGTTTTGAGAAGTTAATTAAAAGTGTATTACCTTGTTTAATAAGTGTAGATATACTTAGATCTTTAAAAATAATATTTTAAAGATAATGTTGAGTATAAATGATTTTGGGTTTGTTGTGACAATGTGCTAATAACATTCGTCTTTAACCTTTTTTTTATTATACATATGAATGTAAATAGATGTTTGAACGGAATGTTTAAAGATAAGTATAAGTGAAATGGTTCTAGGTTTGTAGTGACAATGTTTATGTAACATTAGTCTTAACCCTTTTTGAATAGATTTGTGAATGTACTTGGATCTTTAAAATGGATATTTTAAAGAAAATAAAAGTATAAAGTCTTTTGGAAAAAGATAGAAAAAGTAAAGGTTTAAAGGAAGTTAATATAGTTAAAGATTTGTGAATATACTTATACCATCTGAGATAAGTATATGAATACCTTTTGAAATGTTGGAGGAGTACAAATGAATAGTTTTGACTAATAAAAGAAGGTTTATTATATAAAAGAAGTTATACTAGTAAAGGGTTTTAATTAATAAAATTATTAATTAAATAAAAAGGGGATTAGAAGTTGCTTATGTGATTAATCGTGCTTTGTATGACTTGATCGTGCTTTGTACGTTTACTCGTTTATGGAAAGTATTTAGTCGTGTACTTAGCACTAATAGCCGATTTGGCAAACTTGTCTATCTGTGAGAATTAAGAAGGAAGTGTTCAGACAAGGCTTTGATGCAACTATTGTTCTCACTTACCTGGCTTCACTCTTGACCGAAAGATAGTATAAGATGAGATGTTCTTGTTTTTATATGTGATCGTTCTCATTGTTGTTGAAATTGACCAAATTAACTTCGGATGTATCTAAAAGCTTCACGGTTTCATACGATTTGAGAACCATCGGGAAGAAGCATTGGATGAAATATTTCCAATTTAAGAACTTATATTTACGAGATCCTTAGAGAGGACTCCTCTTTATATATTGTTCGTTTACTTCTAAAAGAACCAAAATTGAGTTGTGGAAATTCATCAATTTAGTTTTGGAGAGTCCGGGATCGATAATTGTTTTACTTACTTAATACCACTTAAAAACAAATATACCGGTTCTATGTTTTAAAAGTGGTTGTGAAGTGGAATGTTATAGAGTTAAATTGTCTACTCTAAGGTTAAATTCAAGGGAGAGGTCAGTGTTAGCATTCGTCAGAGGACATGAATCAATGTGGAGATTCCAGATCTGTTCCAGATGCTAGAATCCATTTAGGGATTTGTGGTCTGTTCGAGTGGTGAAAACTCGTGTGTTTAGTTGCTTAACGTGACTTCACCATCGGTATATGACTAAAGACAGAGTCGATAGCATAATCTTGGGTTTAGCTAACCCATGAGAGTATATCAACTCCATATCTAGAGTATGCTTATTGATATGTTGCACGCAGGAGTTGTTGATACTTGATTCCACGTGGTTCACGAAAGTGTTCGGGCGTTGAGCAAGTTGTGTTTACCTTATGGTATATTCTATTTAGAGATATACGGCACTCAGAAAGTAGTTTCTAATCCTTGTTATAGAGACTAGCTTCAGTTTACTAGAGGCGTCTCCATCGGAAATCCATATTCGAACGTACCTAAGCGATTTTAATTGTACCCTTAATATTGTTTTTTCTAGCTGTACTCAGAAAAATCCGACGGACCAGTAAACTCCCGAGGGGAATTAAGTTGTGTTTGTCTGCTTCAACTCATGGCATCTATAACCCCAGATTCTATTTTTTACGAGAATATGTGCAAGGTAGGGCTCGAACCTAAGTCTATTACCAAACCTAGGCACCCTTAATATTGTTATGGTGTGATCAATGTAAGCATCACAGTTGTTTTCTGATTTATATTCTGCACCTTAGACATTATCTATTATATCACCTTATGTACTTATTAGATGGTGGTTCTTTTGAGGGGATAACCGTTACGACATTGTGTCCAGTCTCAAAAGTAATATTATATGTTGGTCGCATATTTCTTAAGTTTCTAATACCAGACTTATGTTTGACTCATGGTTTATATTTTTCTTATTTCCGTATGTGCTTTTTCGAGTAGTCTGAGAAAGACAATTTTTCGTTAATGTTCATTGGAACTCGAGGAGACAAGCTGGATGCTTCACCTACCGTAGTATTCTTATTTCCGTTGCATTATTATTATGTATATATCAGCAATTATGGGGACAAGTTTTTATAATTGTCCAGGCAGATGATAGTATTTATAATTGTAACTCTGAAATGTTATGCATCTTAGAATGACAGTTTGTACCATCTTTTGATATTATATGTTATATATTGTTCTACAGTGAGATTCTGATATTGTGTTCACTTCTTTCTTGTTCTGTTTTCGTTTTCTTTTTATTTTACCCTAACAAATTGTCTTTCCGACACTTGGGTGTTCGGCATATGAATATCATATATGTATTTAGTGTTGACATTTGGGAGGCGAAAAGGCGAAACGTTAAAACTAGGTTGGGCATAGTTGTGCTGTGTCAGCTTGAGTTGAACCGGGCTCCGTCGAGTTGTATGGCTAATTATACTTGCAAGAAATTTGAACAACGGCAGCAATAAAACATGGATACCGCCCCAAGTTGTTAGCAAATGATCACTTAGCGATGTTTTTTCCTGTCTTGGACCAGTCCGTTTCTATTAAAAAATCTTAGTGCGATTTTAATTATGTGAAAATCTTTTAATCCAGGATGATCAATATTAACTACATTATCATGAAGTAGTTGAAACATCGTATGGTAGATGCAATCTTAACTTCATTTGAGTAATTCTGTTATACCTGCATCATATGAGATATTCCTTACGCTTCGTCGATCGTAGAATTTTTTTTAAAAAAAATGAGTGTCGACAAAGTGATTCACTGTGCTTCTTTGACTCCTTATTACTTTATTTTGTATAATGGGGTATTAGCATGGTGTAGAGAATCCATGTATATATGGTATATATACCAAAATCAGAATTTTATTTCTTCAAAAAAAGGAGTTCTGAACATCCCTCAATCATCTTATTTTTTCCATTATAAAATGTGGTGTTGCCATGACATAGAAAATACATATACCTAGACGATTTGTGTTATGTATTATTTGGAGAATTGGAAAACGCTAATGTATCGAAAAAGCATAGAGCATTCACACTGTTTTCCGATGCTTCCATAAAAAATAACTAGGAATTTATTTTCCGACTTTTCTAACAATGGATGTGGATACTGTGTTGGACGCTACAAGGGGAAAAGGCTATTCCAACGGCTCTTAGCCGTTGGCGGCCGTTGGGAGCCATTGGAAATGCCGTTGGAATAGCATACAACGCCTTCCAAAGGCTTCCAACGGAAGCAACGGGGTTATTCCAACGGCTACCAACGGCAGTTAACCGATGGGCGCCGTTGGAAGCCGTTGCAATAAACTGACCAATAAGCCGTTGGTAGCCGTTGCTAATCTGGGTGAAATTTTTTTTATAGCAGCAAACGATTCACCTTCCAGCCACATACAATCAATATATATCAATTTCCATTCCATTTCCATTCCATTTCCACTCCATTTCACATATATATCACATATTCAACACATTATACCACAAACAATATAAACAACCAAAAATCAACATCAAACATTACATATTCAAGTCCAACTCCAACTCCATATTCAAACATTACAACCAAACCCTCACCAACTCCAACTCCACATTCAAGTCAATATATACAATGCAAACACTTATACCTCACCACCTCAAAGTCAATACATACACAATAACCATCAAACACAATCCTCACCACCTCAAAGTCAATATATACAATAACCAACCACAAAACAATAATCATCATACCTCTCAAGCATCATCATCACCTCCGGAAGCACCAGACGACGAAGGGAAGGAACCATGCCTCTGCGCGTACTCCGCTAAACGTTGATTCAGCTGCTCCATTTGTATAGCGCGAAGACGGTCCTGCTCTTGCAACTGCTCAACCATGGTTCTAAGCTCTTTTATTTCAGCTTTGTCACACGCCTTTTGAGCTGCCCGAACCTGCAAATAGAATATGAGATGTTCACATTTGTTTATAATCATTTTCTTAAGCAATGTATATTTTAAAATATAGAAACGTAAATGACGTGATCTTAAGCAATGTATATACCACAAATAAATGCATATTTTTAATACAATATATAGGTTAACTTATTAAATATATAGGTTAACTCAACTAGAAATCATCATATGTATAGTGTATCTATAGGTTAATTTATTAAATATAATATTGCAATGTTTATAAGATTACCGCTTAGTTTCCATAGCCATAGCGCCTATTCCGCTGCGTCGGATCCATAATAACGTCGAAAATATTATCTTCCTCCTCTACCGTCAACTCATCGCGATCCGATTCTGAAAGCAGCTCTGCCTGTGCCTCCTGAAACTTTGCCTAAAATAAAAAACAATTACAGGTTAAAATTAGTAGAATAGGATTTAAACATATCGATATTAATAAAATAAGTTTAAAATATGCATACATATGCAGCCGTCGTCTTATCATCACCATCCCACTGATATGTAATATTGTCAGCATTGTCTGCTTGTCTTGATGCGTGGGTGCGGGTAAATACCTCCATCATAGACACGCGGCGTCCAACCGATCTTTCCTACAATAAATAATTTATATATTTTATTTTTTCATAGCTAATTACCGAACTAATTAATATACAAAATGTAATAACGGTTTAGATAAATTTACCAAGTCCTCACGGTGATGCTGAAAAGACTTGGATCCGCCACGATGCGTTACAGGATTCCTACTTCTATTGGCAGAGTTCCTCTCCGACTCCATCTGCAATTTAAATTGAATATTATATTTATACTAATTGCGAAATAATTAACTATATATTTGGTAGAATATTTACCTTGAACTCATCGGTCTCCCACCAACTCATCCAAGAATCCCATACGGAAGCGCCCATCCAGTTCGGTTTCTTCCCCGATTTTTTAAGAGCTGACATTACCTCCCTGTAATTTTTGGCGACCTTCGAATTCCAGTGGCGCTGAACCATGGCGACATCGGCCTCCGCCAAGTCCACTTGCCCCTGTACAAAGAGAAAACATTACTAAGTGTTCATTTATACTTATTCATATAGTAAAGTAGTATAAACTCACTAGAAAATCCTGCCAGATGGCCTCCCTGACATGGTCAGGGATCTTACTCCACTTAGGCCAGCAATCTGTCATCCTGCTCATATATGATTGCTTGGAAATGCCAAGCACAACTCCTAAGAGCTTCAAATCAAATCCTCTGTGTTAAATAAAACAAAGCTTTAGACAAGTATATATATGTATGAACAAATTTATATTGTTATCATTTTAATTTTGATACTTACGCTCCATCAGCCTTCGGCTGCAAATATAAAAGTGGTCGAGCCGGAATTCCTTCGTCTTGCCAACGGCAAAAATGGTGGAAAGTAAACATCGTAGTCATTTTGTGCATCAAAAATGATAAGTTTACGCAAACCGTCTTTGTACAATGATAGTGGTGTGATGTGATACTAACCATATTTTTTCACTATTTTTTTGTTTTTATAATTAATATCAAACCATATAGCTTTTAAACCGTTTGTGAAGAAAAAAAGAAAGTCACTGTTTCATTGTTGGCCCTTTAAGTGTCCACAACATAACAAAAATTTTACCCGGTTCTTTCAATTTACAAAGGTTACATTTTGGACATATGAGTAAAGTGTGCAACAACTGGCTCTAGAGTTAAAAAAGAAGACGTTACTGAAAAACTATAAAACAGCGGCAGTGGAGATCCATATCCATTCAACCACGTGATAAAATAGCCTTCAAAAATACCCCGTGTTGCACGTTTCCTTTCTCTCTATGGTCTATCCACATCGAACAACAGTAGTTTCTTCACTGTATATAATAACAAACTTTCATCTCCTCTTCATTTCATTTCATTTATACCACATTCAAGCTTCACAAAAGCAATCAATTAAACTTAAATTTACTAATCATGGATCAAAAAGACTGTAACACCGAGCTTAGTCTACGACTAAGTACAAATTTAGATTCTTCAGGTTCAAGCAGGTGGATTACATAATCCAGATTTATTCTGAATTTTAGAATTTTATTTTTAAGTTGTTAATCGTGTAATGTCTTCATAACTGTAGAGTGGAAGATTGGCTGGAAGAAGCAACAGCAATCAGGAAAAATAATCAGCAAGAAAAAATGACCATCTTTTACAATGGCAAGATATGCATTTGCGACGTCACTGAGCTTCAGGTTTTGTATTGTACGTTTTTTTCATATTTCTTAATGAAAATGAAATTCTACATTAAGTAAATGTAAGTTTGAAATGCTTTTGTTATAGGCAAAAGCTATCATAAGCATGGCAAATAAACACAAAGAAATTGGTGGTACTACTACTACTACTTCTTCTTGTGAGCATGAGATGATGAATACACAATTTATGAATTCAGGATTGAGGATGAAGAGATCGCTACAGCAGTTTCTACAGAAAAGGAAGAGTCGTATGGATGAAATATCTCCTTATGCATGTAGAACAGAGCGCACTATGTATAAATTATGAGTTTGTAATTTGTAGAATAACCTTCAGAGATGGTAAAGTTTGAATAGTATTTGGTTTTCATTTTTGATTTTGACCATATAATAATATTGTATAGATGTTTCTTTTGTCGCCAGAAACTGAAGAGGCTTTTTTTTTCATTTTTTCTTTCATTTGCATTTGCATTTGCATTCGTATTTGATTAATTAGTTTAGATCTTTTACTTAATTTATATATACAGCTGCAGATTATGTTGAAATTTTGTGTACAAACCATTTATGATTGTGCCTACAATTAAGATATCAAAACAGTGATCCACATCCGTTAGTGGCTTGTATATATACACTAAAACGATATTTTGTCTTTGTCCAGCAATTAAATTAGTGGGGGTTCATTTATGTGTGTATATATTAATCACTTCTCATGCAAAATGACGGTTACTGCACTGGTTGGTATAATAATGAAATAATGAATGTGGAAATATTGTTTAAGCTGTAAGCAAACGTGTTTCACCCTTGGCCAGGAGTACCTCATCTCTACTCCTACTCCTACAGTAAACATATATTTATTTATCCCTAAGACGATATATTTCACTCACAGTAACTATCTTATTGATTTATTGATTTTGAGCCCATTGATCGATAGGCTAATCTCTATTTTAATTTGTATTAACTATAGCATTCATTATAATAGGTCTTATATTTATATTCAATGCTACTACCTAATCGTTTTAAAATAAAATATGTAGTAGTTTATGATTATATGGTTTTAAAATAAAATATGTAGTAGTTTATGATTATATGGTTCGATTATGGGCAATGTGATTTGAATTTAGAAGCAAGAAAATATGAAATAATATTCACTTTATATTCTTATTATGCATCCAATAATGTAGTGCATGTAACGAGAGGAAACGTTCATTTCCTTCTTTTGAATTGTTCAAAATGGCATTTAAAATTAATTTTGTAAATGCATACGACCATTATCATAACTCGTTTAATATCCTTTGTTGGATATATTATATGATATTGATGACTCGATACTTAGATACAAAGTTATGCTCCTTTCTTTTCTTTTCTATTTAAGACTCCGTTGTTAAAAGTTGGTCTATGCAGCAAATTAGAAGTAAAAAAGCACATGAATTTGATGGCTGAACAAATGCAAGTAAGGCATATTAAATTATCCAATGGCTATCAGTAGAGAAGAAAAAAGAAGGTAAAATCCAAACATTATGATCGGTTGTAAAGATTAATGGTACGGCAGTCTCTTTTTAGTTAAATATGGCATAATAAAATGATGTGTATACACCTTCCGTGTTTGGTCTGGCATTTCATGAATAGGAGACATCCATCTACTATGACTCACTAGAGTGACCGACCCCACTGCAAATGACCATTTCATGTTTAAGAAAGAAATTAGAGTTTCTCATTCAAAAAAACTTGAGAGTGATGTGAATCAGAACTAGATTTCTGTTACGATTCGTATTTTTGAAAATTAAAATATTAAATTTAATAAGATTTTTGAAAATTAACATTGTCAGAACTTAAAATTTATTAGAATATAATTTAATAATGTTGATTGAATTAAATTGACAACTGTTTGATGTAATTTCAATTAATGGTAATAATTGTAGGTTAATAAGAAATAAATTAAATGTTACTAAAAAGAGAAATAATATGTATTTAATTGAATTAGGTTTTAGTATAGAATGTGGAATCAATTATTTGTACGTAATTTTTATAATCCTGGTTTGTAAACAATAAGTTAATAATATGAATTATTAATGTATAACAATTGATTTATTATCATTTCAATAATTAAATCAGTTGAAATTAATTTGAAAATCAATAAAAATTAATGTAATTGAAACATTGCGGTTATTATAAGAAAAGACGTTAACTGTGCAGTTTGAGTGAAATAAAATGTAAACTAATGTTAATTATATTCATAAGGTAATATTTGATTTAAGATAAGAATTTAAATCAAAAAAAGAAATTATTTGGAATTTAAATTATAATAAATGGTTTTATTTCAGTTGAAATTGAACGTTGAAATTAATGTAATAATTAAATGTTGGATTTAACATGGAAATTCTAATTTTAAAAAATATTATTAATTTCTCTGTAATCAAGAATGATGAAAATTGTTAACTTTTAAATTTGAGTTTAAAAGTGATTAAATATATTTTAAAATAATAATTTATTTAATTAACGTATAAAATTGGGTTTTTGGGCACTGTCTCGGATTTCGATGGAACTAGTTTCGTCGGATCCGTAATAGTGAATTATTATAGGATTTCAAGTTTCGTAGCGATCAGACTTATCGTTTGATCGTGTGGGCTCGAAACGCGTAGAAATCAATTAAAGAAATTTAAATAAATATAATTTAATTTTAAATGCTAACTTCTATATATAATGGAATTAGGGTTTGAAACTAGTTCCACTGAGTTTAAAAATATCGAAAACATATATTTCGATATATTGGATGACCTATTTTCGTTTCGAGAATGAAACGGGCTTTTTAGGCCATTGTTATTGTTTCGATCCAATTCGATATGTTCAATCCATTTTTATCTATCTCTGCCTATATATAGGCTGTTATAAAGCCTTGCAGTCTTTTATTTTCATTTCCTGTACGTACAATTTTCTGTTCTCTTCTTCTTCTCAATGGCAGAAATCTCAAACCCTAATTGCAATTTCAAATCAAACTTCGAAATTCAAACTCCTCAAACGCTATCATATAATATATCATCGTGAAGCTCTCGACGAACGTAATCTGCGTATGCAGTTCGTTTTTGCAATTAAGTCTCAGATTGGCCAGAATTTGGCGAAAAAGTTTTGGCCGTTCATATTAGGGTTTGCAAATCAATGGTGGATCGTCGACCATTCTACGACCGGGGAGTGGCGTCTGGAAGAGGGGACGAAGCAGAGAGGGTCCATGGGTTTCGCTTGTGTCGGAGGTGCATGATTTCACCAGAAATCGCCAAAATAGGCATGGTGACGGCTGTGGTTTCAAGGAGGCCAGAGGTGGCCACAAGCACGCCAGAGAGGCGGCGGGCCATGGGGGAGACGGCGCGATGGTATGATCGAGGTGATAGCTTGTGTGGCAGCGGCATTTGGTCAGTGATCGAGGCTGCTGTTAGGGCTGTAGCATGTTCGAACGCGTGATGTAGGGTTAGAGAAGGCGATCGTTTTAATCAAAATGCCCTTTATTTTATTTTATTTTAATTTTATAATTTAAACTTCTAACTAGCATAAGTTTTGCATACGGACTCGGATTTGGAGACTATTCAAATTTGGAGACTTATTAGGTCGAATTTGGAGACTGTTCAACATGGAACTTATTTGGTCGAATTTGGAGACTATTCAAATTTTGGGTTTTATTTGGATTTTTAATCGGCTAAAAATCAAAGGTGAGTGTTCAAACCACTTACAAAATACTAAAATATTTTGATGTTCGTTAAATTGAAATCATGAAGTGATTTAAATTTATTGATTGTTGTTTGATGGTTTAAAATTGACATTTATATTGAATTGCATCGATGGTGTAATTTAATTTGACATTTAAATTGAAACTGAAATTGAAATTGGAATTTAATTTGCTAGTTAAACACCCAAGAATTTATAACTAGTAATATGTTATGATATGTGACTGTTTTTTATGTTGATTGTGATGGATGCCTAATGATTGATATGTTAGATGTTTGGATGTCTGTTTATGCCGATCTATTCCTATTATTCACTCTTGATGTTTTATGATGATTTATTCCTGTTATTCACTCTGGATGTAACAGGCATCAAATAAATCTGAAATTACATAAATTAAGAAATAGGTTGAAATGATATATACCTATGACACTTGATTTGGATTGAAATGATATAGATCCATCTCTAAAATTAAAATTAACTGATCACTTGGCCATAGGATAGAAAATTATATACGGACACCGTTGGTCGATTTTAATTATTTTCTAAAATTGTGAAGTTTTTTTTTATTTAATAAATTTGATTTTAAAATTTTATTTAAAGATTTTATTTAAAAATTTATATTTTAGTTAATATAAGTTTTAAGATTTTAACTTATAATTTTATTTAGTTTAAAATATATAATTTAAATAATGTAAGATAATAAAAACACTTTAAATATTTAATTTAATAAAATATTTAATATAATTTTAAAGATTTTTTTAAAATTTAATTTAAGATAACAAATATAGACTTTTATAATAACTTTAATAGATAAAAAAATTTGTGAAAGATTTTATAATTTTGTAAAAGGTTTTGTAAGGAATTTATAAAAGTTTTGTAAGGGATTTTATAAAAGGTTTTATAAAGGATTTTTTTATAATGGTTTTATAAAGGATTTTATAAAGGTTTTAAACGATTTTATAAATGGATTTATAAAAGAACTTGTATAAAGGGGATTTGGAAGCGTTTTAAAGGAATTTGCGTTGTGGATTATGAAAAGGGGAAGAGTTGTAAACTATTTTGGAATTTATAAATAGCTTTATAAATGGTTCTAAAACATATAAATAGTTTATAAATGGTTTAAAAGAGATTTATAAATTATTTTTGAAATTGTTTGCACAAAAAATGGGCAAACACCTCCAAGTCGTATGATTTAGTAGATTTTATGTTGTTTTTAGTGGTCTGGGTGATTTATGCAAATATGTAAAAAGTAGGGACTAAACTGTAAAAGACACACAGATTTATAGTGGTTCGACCAGAACGTGCCACGTCCACTTTATATGTTATTTCTCCTTTCTTGTTCAGATTACAAGTACAAAGCTTTGATACAAGTATATGAAAGTTGTTTGAAAGTTCTCTCCGTGCTTGAGCTCTCAAACTTGTCTGCCATTGTTGTACCCCTGCCCCTCTATTTATAGAGTGAGGCTGGGGGTAGGGGTCTTGGATGTATAAAGCTGCTGGTGGGCCTGGACTGATGCAATCTGGCCTGGCAATGTTGGTTCGGTACTCCCTGGTTCGGTGATGGTTGGAGCGTAGAGTGGACCGGTTGTAGGTGATTCGGTGATAGGTGGTTCGGTGATTCGGTGATTTGTGGTTCGGTGATAGTAGTTCGGTGACTCGGTGATAGGTGGAGTGCGTTGGTCCGGTAGTCGTTGGTCCGGTAGTAGAGGAGAGAGCTGGTTCGGTGGGCATGGGATGGAGCCGGTCGAAACACACCCAACATTTGCCCCCCCAAAGTAGGGCATATGCCTGTATATGGTGTGCTTTGTTTTAGGTCATTCACGCTATCATTCGGTCTCTAGTGCCGAACCAACTGGTCCGGTCATTGATATTTGCTTATAAGTAGGGGCCTTGTGCTTCCATTATTCCTTACCAGCCGAATCACACCCTTGCCATTGCCGGACCAAACGTGTTAGCCGAATCAAACCCTTGTCATTGCCGGACCAAACGTGTTAGCCGAATCAAACCCTTGTCATTGCCGGACCGAACGTGCTAGCCGAATCAGGTGAGTTCCCCCCCTCCTTTTTCTGCAGAATGAACTGGATGGACTCGTGGATCCCGAGTACCGAACGGAACCGATACTGAATGAACCCGAAAATTTTCTGTACCGAATGAGCATATGTTTTGAATTCCAAGTAAAACTCCGGACAACACATTTTTACATCCTTTATTTTAACAACGTGCTTTTCTGTGTTTGTAGATAAATGTCTCACAAAGTGGAAACCCGATCAGAAAAGAAGGGATCCCAGGACAGAGAAGAGCCTTCCGCCGTGCCCCCAGTCCAGTCAGGACCGGGACGTTATGGGCCCACCCCGAGATCATTGGTAGATGGATATGGTCCTTAGGAGCTTCTAAACTCACCTCCTGATTGTTTCCCTAGCTCACTCAAAGGCGAGCAGCTTGATGTTATTTCTCGCTCCTTTGGGATTGACAGAGCACGCATGCTATTGCCGGGGGAAGGAGTGATTCCGTATGACCCCCCTGAAGGCTACTTTGCTTACAGCAGGTATCACTGTATGTGTGGTGCCATCCCGCCTCTCAATGCCTGGATAGTCAGCTTTGTCACATATCTGAAGGTGGCTCCATTCCAGGTTCAGCCTAACTCCTACGCCATTCTGGTGAGCCTGTTTGTCATTTTCCAAAGGAGATACGGGCGTCCTCCCTCCAACCGGGAGATCCGGTATTTGTACAACTTGAGAGGCTATAAGAAGGGGTCTCCATACATCAGCTTGGAATCAGCCATATCTTTCAAGCCGGTCCTGGACTTATATTTGAAGTTCAGCATGTTTAAGAAAGAATGATTTTTTGTTAAGGATGACTCTGTTTCCATCCGTCGCTTCACCTCAGGCTGTAAGTCGAAGTTTATTTATGATTTCTGTTTTGACTGCAATGCTTCTTCTTATGTGTTTTTATTTCTTGCTAGTGACAGGTGGATTTGCGGTCGTAGAGAATGACCGCCTGTTCAGATGGCTGCGGAAATAGAAGCCATCACGGGAAGGGATAGGTCGGCCTCTTACTTGATTAGGAACGCTACACTTCTGGGGCACAACCTGATCCTACCACATCAGTCTGTGGTCAAGCAGAGAGACACGGCGGAGGAGAGGGCTGCCAAAGCCACAGGAGGGGCCACGGCGAAGAGCGGCAAAAGGAGACCCTTCTCGGCGCATCCAGTCGTCGGGGGGAAGAAACTCAAGAAGTCTGATGGACCCTCTCCCAGCACACATCCAGATGTTCAGGAGGAGGATAAAGTGGAGGGGGAAAAAGGCGAGGATGGAGGAGGTGAGGCGGAGAGCGGAAGCGGTGGAGAAGGTGACGGTGATAATGGTGGCGAAGGACAGGGCAGTGATGGCACCGGGGCTTCGCCTCCTGGGCAGGCGGGCGTGATCCAAGAGTGGACGGATGATGCTCTCCGCCAAGCCTTTGAAGAGTTGGAGGAAACGGAGAAGTCCAAGAAAGCTGATAAGGTTGGGACCGGCGTCGATTTATCTTCCGGGAGTGCTTCTACTGAGGCAACTTCTGCGGTTCAAGGTGAATTTCTCTCCTTCCTTTTTTAATTCTCGAATGATGGCTCAACGCATGCTGGTGACACTTGAATTTTATTCTAGGAGTGGGAAAAACGGCCAAGACCTCAGATCTTCGGCACAGGCTTGAACAATACAAACTCCTCAAAGCTTCCGCCAAGCCGAAGCCTCCTACTGACCGTCCTAGAGACGTAGTCGGCTACCGTCCTCTTCTTGGAGTTATTGAAGAAGATATACAAAAGAGGAAGAGGAGTCGATCTACGTTTGAATCTCTTCCTGGCCCTTCGGCCCCACTCCAGCCTATTCATGATATTGAGGAGGAGGACACCGAGTTGATACCTTCCCCACATCTGTCTGAGAATCCAACCGTCACCCCGATAGATCATCCTGGCTTAGTTCGCAATCCGTTTGCGGGTCATCCGGACCTGGACCCGGCATCTCATGACATCTCCTTCGATGAGGTTACTGGTGAGCATCTTCTCCCTCGCAATCCTATGGTACGGGTGCTTGACGAAGCTAAGTCCCTGGACCTTGATTTGCTTACTACCCGGGTTGTAACTCTGGGGGATGAGGCTAAGGCAAATATTGACCGGGTTGCTAAGGAGACCAGGAAATTGATGGGGCACCACGCCCGACTGGTTAAGGCTGGGGAAGAGATAGGGAGCGCCAACATTCGACTACGGTTGATGGTTTTCGACCAGGCTAAGCAACTTGCCGACCAAGCCATCCAAATCTCTTAGCATGAGGCCGCATCCAGACAATTGAGGAAGACTATGGAAGAGGCCAGTAGGGCAGAGTTGCGGAAGATGGAGGCCGTCTGTAAGGAGCGGATTGACATGGCCATTGCCACGGTGGATGAGGTTCGGCAAGCGGACCTCGAGCGGGTAGAGGAACTATCGGGGAGATTTGAGGCCGCGGAGCTTGCTCAGGCTAAGTTGAAGGAGGAGATGGAGGCGATGAGGAGGTCCCTTCAGGCTGACCGTTTACGGTATCGATCGGAGAGGGATGCTGTCGTTGCGAAGCTGCGGGCTTCTGAGGTCCGAATGAGGGAGTTTGAGGAGACGAGGGGATGATGGATGGGATGCTCCAGGATATGTACTTCCGTACTTGGAGGCAGGGTAACTTGTCCTGGATGGATGATTACCCCCGGGTTATGGCTAGGATCTATCTCAGGGCTCTAGAGGAGGCCAAAGCTGAGGCGGATAAGGAGGGTGGCGTGGCCTTCAGGATGGATGTGGTTACTGCCCAATTTACCAAGGAGGAGAAGGTGGCGGTGAAGGAGGGAATACGGTTGCTTGCAGCTGAGGAGGTAGGTGTGCAACTATGCAAGTAGAGGATGATGATCAAGATGATCAAGGAGCAGATGCTGGTAAGTCTTCCGTTCTAGTCTTTCCGTTAACTTGGTTGCTTATCATTAATGAATTCTTTCTTTGACCTAACAGGTGGGCAACATGACAAGGATAAAACTCCGACGCAGCCGGCTCCTTGATTTGACCTAGATATCCTTTTGTGAACTTGACATTGTTGTGTATGTTAGTCTCAGAACAGTAACGTAACTCTTAGGCTGTAATTATGCTACTTGTAATAAACAACATTATTCTCGACGTGTAATTTTTTAACTTAAGCTGATTCTGTCGTTTTTGAATGTTTTTGCTATTTTGACATGTTGTATGAGAAATATAGCTATGCATATTCTTGTAATTAAATTGTGTTTGACGTCAAGTTCTTGTTTAAAACATAATTTCATGTCTTGCAATATTAGTGTGATGTGTGAATAAATTATAGCCACATGTTTATACATGAAAGAAGGAAATACCGCCCTTCATATTTTGCTTGTAGATGGCAGCTTTGAATGTCTTGTGTGACCGAGTATGGAATGCAGTCCAGTGTCTCATTGCGAGTACCTGCTTCCATTAGCGAATGTTTCCTATTCTGTGTCCTGTACTTTAGGGATTGTTACAGAGGATAGAAGAATAGTTTTTTAAATAAAGTTGAAATATGAGAAATAGTAAAACTTCCAATCACGGAAGGCCTTCGATGTGCTTAAATTCGTGGCAAACGGGCTTTGTAGTCACTTTCCCTAGCTGTGGGTCTTGGAGACACTTGTCACCCATCTTACGCCTCCGCGGGGAGTTAATCTTTTTTACCACAGCCGTACTTAAGACATATCGGAGCCGAGATCGCGCACAGTAACTACCCGGGCCATTATGGCCCGTAATCGTGGGTATTATTCGATTTACTGTGGCCGGCTAGCGCGGGTGCCGATCGTCAACCGTGAACTACCCCTGGTTGGCCACACCTTATGTTAGGGCTTAAAGTAGGTTCACAGTTGTCGGCGAGCCGAACGCCGTAATGAGCTGCCTCGGCTATAGTCGGCCTTCTTGGTGGCTTATAATCGGCTCATTACAGTTGGCTTTGAGGGCCGTCGCGAGCAATGAGTTAACCCGCAGCAGAGGGATGTCGGAGCAAAAGTGTCTCATTGGCGAGGGCATAGATTCGTATAGTACCTGTTAGGTCTTGTCCAGAGAAGTCGCGCTGTGGAGCGCCTTGAGTGAAAATGCTATTTGCACAGGGTTTTGTTCAATAGAAAAGGATAAAGTTAACAAGCAGCCAAGATATAAAGGAACAAGTTAAAAAAGAGACAAGATTTTTTAAAGTGGTTCGGCACGAAAATGCCTACGTCCACTGATTCTCTTTGTTAATTCACTTCATATGGGCAGTACAAGTTAAGAAAAGTATCGACGGAGGTGTTGAATGTTCCATGCCCTCTGGAACACCTCTCCATCCACTGTTGACAAAATATAAGCTCCATTGTGGAGATCTTTATGAATTACATATGGTCCATCCTAGATTGGATATAGTGCCCCGGGGCGAGGGAAGACTCGCTTGAGGACAAGATCTCCTTCTTGTAAGGTACGATGCTTGACTTTGGAGTTGTATTGTGCTGCCACTTTTTGCTTGTGGGCTGCTGCTTTGAGGGCTGCATCATTCCTTCTCTCCTCAATTAGATCCAAAGACATGTGAAGGAGTTCTTCGTTCTCTTCTGGGTTATAGTGGATCCTACGGTGGGAAGGCACGATGGTTTCAACTGGGAGCATAGCCTCCGATCCGTATGCCAAAGAGAAAGGAGTATGCCCCGTTGATGTTCTGAAAGATGTGCGATAGGCCCATAGTGCCGTAGGGAGTTCATCCACCCAAGCGCCCTTTGACTTTTCGAGTTTCTTTTTTATTAGAGTTTTCAGAATTTTGTTGACGGCTTCGACTTGTCCGTTTGACTGGGGATAAGCTACGGATGAGAAGCTTTTGTGAATTCCGTGCTCTTGGCACCAGTTGGCGAACTCCTCGCTGTCAAACTGGAGTCCATTGTCTGATATAATTTTGAATGGGACTCTGTACCTGCATAGAACATTTTTGATCAAGAAGTTAATAACTTTTGCTGAAGATACATTATTTAGGGGTTCTGCCTCCACCCATTTGGTAAAGTAGTCGACTGCCACTATAGCATATTTGGCCCCGCCTCGGCCCATTGGCAGTTCGCCGATCAAGTCAATTCCCCATACTGCAAAGGGCCAAGGGCTGGTCATTTGAGTAATCTCAGTTGTTGGTAGCCGCGGAATCTTAGCAAACTTCTGGCATCTGTCACATTTTCTGACGAAATCTAAGGCGTCCTTGCTTAAGGTGGGCCAGAAATATCCATATCGGAGTATCTTTTTTGCCAAAGTCTGCCCTCCAGTGTGATCTCCGCAGCTTCCTTGATGAATGTTGGATAAGATTTCCTTGGCTTCCCTTCCAGTGACACACCTTAATAAGGGGTTAGAGAAGCCGCGCCGATAGAGGGTGCCCTCTTGTATTGTGTAGCGGGAAGCTTTCCTCAAGATTTTCTTGACTTCGTTACGCTCGTTGGGCAGTGTGCCACTTTGTAAGTAGTTTCGGAGAGGAGTCATCCAAGTTGCTTCTTCGGTTGCAGCTATCAGATTTACTTGCTCAAAACTTGGGATCAGTTGCTTTGAGATGGCTACTGCTCCGGAAATAGCACCGTCTCTCATGCTAGCTTGCTTCGCCAATTCGTCAGCCTCTTGGTTCTCTTCCCGAGGGATGTGTTTGACTAAATAGTGGTCCAATCGATCGAGAAGTAACTTGGTCTTCTTTAAATATGCCATGAGTCGTTCTTCTCGAGCCTGGAATTCTCCTAGTATTTGATTTACAATAAGTTGAGAATCACTATGAAGACACAAAGAATTGGCTCCAATTTCTAAGGCAAGTTCTAATCCAGCTATCACTGCTTCATACTCTGCATCGTTGTTAGTGGCAGTGAATTCCAACCTTATAGCATAGTGCAGCTTACTTCCCCTGGGGGTGATTATTACCACACCTGCCCCCGAGCCTTGTTCGTTTGATGCACCATCCACAAAGAGGTTCCACTTGATGTCTTCTGCTATCTCTGATTGCTCCTTACCTTCGTTGGTAGTGAATTCGGCAATGAAATTGGCCATGGCTTGCCCCTTGATGGCGGTGCGAGGATGGTAGGTAATATCATATTGACTTAGTTCAATGCACCATTTAAGTAGTTGTTCGGAAGTGTCGGGACGATGGAGTACCTGCCTCAGCGGTTGATCGGTCAGAACTCTGATGGAATGGGATTGAAAATAGTGTCGCAATTTTCGTGATGCGATTAGTAAACAGTATGCTAGCTTCTCAAGTTTAGGATATCTGACTTCTGCCCCTGTAAACCTCTTACTTACAAAGTATACTGGCCACTGCGTGCGGTTGTCTTCTCTTACCAAAGCAGCGCTTAGAGCATGAGATGATACAGCAAGGTATAGGTATAACTCTTCGCCTTCGTTTGGAGTCGAGAGTACCGGCGGTTTCTGGAGGTGTTCGATTAAGTTAAGGAAAGCGGTTAAGCATTCGTCAGTCCATTCGAACTTTCCTTTGTCTTTCTTTAGAGCTTCGAAGAAGGGGACGCACTTGTCCGTTGCTTTGGAGATGAATCGGCTTAGGGCGGCCACTTTCCCATTCAGGCTTTGCATTTCCTTTCGAGTGGAAGGTATTTTGATATCTTTTAGAGCTCGGACTGTTCAGGGTTTGCTTCAATCCCTCTGGCGTGGATGATGAATCCCAAGAACTTTCCTGATGATACTCCGAAGGAGCATTTCAGAGGATTAAGTTTCATTCCATACTAGCGAAGTACTTGAAACATCTCGCCCAGGTGGCTTACGTGATCGTCGGCTTTCCTTGACTTTACCAGCATGTCATCCACATACACTTCCATAGTTTGTCCTATTAACCCTGCAAACATCTTGTTGACGAGGCGCTGGTAGGTGGCTCCTGCGTTTTTATGTCCGAAAGGCATTACCTTGTAGTAGTACAAACCCCGGTCAGTGATGAAACTAGTGTGGTCTTGATCGGGAGCATGCATAGGAATTTGGTTATATCCTGAGTATGCGTCCATAAAGGATAAGAGTTCGTGCCCGGCTGTGCTGTCTACAAGTTGATCGATTCGTGGAAGCAGGAAGCAATCCTTCGGGCAGGCGTCATTTAAGTTGGAGAAGTCAATGCATGTTCGCCGCTTCCCATTAGCCTTCTTTACCAGCACCGGGTTGGCGATCCACTCTGGGTAGATGGCTTCTCGTATAAAGTCATTGGCAAGTAGATTCTTTACTTCTTCATCGAGGGTTGCTGATCGTTCTGCCTCCATGCTTCTCTTTCTTTGTTTTACGGGCGCCTTGGTAGGATCAATGTTTAGTACGTGGCATGCTATGTTAGGGGAGATTCCGGTCATGTCAGCATGTGACCATGCAAATACATCCAAGTTGTGGCGGAGAAAGTCAATGAGTTGTTCCTTCACCTCTGCTTTTAGTTGGGACCCGATTTTCAATAGTCTACTCGAGTCATGCTTGTCTACAGATACAAATTCCATAGCTTCTACAGGCTCGGCGGTGGCCTCCTCCTCTTTGTCCCTGGGGTCTAATTCATTGAAAGGGTCGCTGGTATATCGAAGAGGAGGGGCTTTCTTTAGTTGCTATGCTTCCAAACTTTTTGTGCAGAGGGCAACCTCTACACTCTTCCCTTTATCCTTCCTGTGGTTGTTGCGAAGTTCAGTTACATAGTAGTCTCGAGCAACGTCCTGGTCTCCCTCTACCTCCCCTACTCCATTGTCCGTTGGAAATTTCATCTTTAGGCACCATGGGGCCAGGACAATTTGGAAGTCAGACAAGGCTAGCCTTCCTAAGAAAGCGTTGTAGGCCGAGTGGTTTTCTATCAGCACAAATGTCTGTTTCCGCACAACGGAGCGGGGATGACTTCCAATTTCAACAAAGAGGTCTAGTTGCCCGAGGGGCATCTTTGCATCTCCAGTGAAACCGTGTAGTGGTTTATTGCAGGGAGAAACATTCTTTATCGATAGTTTCATTTTGTCAAATGCATGTTTGAATAAGATATTTACAGAGCTTCCAGTGTCCACTAGAATTCAGAAAACTTCGGCCGGACCGAGCCGGGCAGAGATAACCATGGGATCCATGTGAGGGTACTGCCTTCCCTCTAGGTCACGCCTACTGAATGTGATGTTATCACTCTCTTTCCGCTTCGGGTGGCGTTCTTATGTAACAGAATTAACACAATCTTCATTGTTTCTAAGCGACTTTCCATATCTTTCCATTTCTGCCCAGCTTCTGTCGGCGATGTGCGGTCCTCCCGAGATGGTATGGACCACTATCTTCTCTGGACTGGAGCCGCTAGTGTTGCGATTTCCTCTGCCTACCTCTGGGGAGGGTAGCCTTGGGTTCTCATTGGCAAGAGCTGGAGTCCTGTTCTGACCTTTTACATAGCGTTCCAGTCTCTTCCTTCTGATGTGTTCTTCAATCAAGTCCTGGAGATGATGGCATTCATTGGTATCATGCCCATGGGATTCGTGGAAGCGGCAGAATTTTCCAGACTTAATCGCGTTATCTGATTCCTTCTTTTGCGGGGGGCGTTTGTATATAACTTCGTCTTGGGTGGCAAGGAAGATGTTTTCAATGGTTTCATTCAAAGGAGTGTAAGTGTCGAATCTCGATCCTGGCCGATATAGGCGCTTTTCTCCCTTTTTGCCCCCAGCATTGTCTCTAGAATCATTTCTTCGAACGTCCTTCGCTGCAGCGGGCGTGTAGCCGTGAGCTACCTTATTTTGTTGCCCTGACCATTCCTCAGTGGCAGCGTCTTCGAGCCTCATATATTTCCCGGCTTCATGGAAGAAATCGGGTAAATTAGCTGGTTTTTCTTTTGTCAATCTTCTAGCAAATTTAGTATCCGGATGCACACCACTACATAGGGCCATTAAGACAAGCTTCTCATCGGCATCTTGGACTGCGGCCGCTGCGGCATTGAATTGGGTTAAATATTGCTGTAGCTTCTCTCCAGGTTTCTGTTTGACATTGGATAAGGAATAAGCGTCCTTGGGTTGTTCCACATGAATGCGGAACTGGCTGATAAACTTTTCTTTCAACATCTCCCATGAGCTGATGGATCCTTGGGGTAGATGGCAGAACCATGAGGTAGCCAGATCTGCTAAAAATAGTGGAAAGCATTTGCACAATACCCCCTATGTTGCTCCGCTCATGAGCATATGCTGTGTGTATCTCTGCAAGTGTACAACGGGGTCAGAGGTTCCTTTGTAAGGTTCCATTGTTGGCGTTTTCCATTCTCGGGGGGTGATAGCAATTTCGATATTGCGGGCGAAAGGGCTGGTTACCCTAGCGCCTATCCCTCGATCTCTTTGATCCTGTTGGACGCACTCTCTGAACAAGCGTGCCATCCTTTCATCAGAATTTGGAGCAGATAGAAATGAGTTCGGTTCTGTTCTGTGGGATTGATTCCGTCCAGATGACCTGTAGGGATGGTATCGTCTATCATTCCTAATACTTTCCAGTGGCTGCCTTCGGTCTTCTGGGAGCATGTTAGGGTCAGCTACAGTTGGCCCTTGCCTTGATCTTCCCTTGCTGGGGTCTGATCTAAGCACTTCCTCGGGTCCAACTTCGGGCTGGACTCTAGCTCGGCCCCGTTCATTGGTGTTTCCGTGGTTAGGCAGTATGATCGGCTCAGCTACAGTTGACCTCCGCCCGGTATCTCCCCCGTTGGGTTCGGTTCCAAGCGTTTCCTCAGGCCTAACTTTGGGCTGTGCTCGGTCTCGGCTCCTACCATGGCCGCTTCTGTCGTTAACTCCTTCGAAGAAGGAAGATCTTTGTTGTCTCTGAGATCCTCCAGACTGGGACTCACCCCATGATTCAGTGTTGCGATTGGACTCTTCAGCATCCCTTAAGTGTGACATGAGATGGTCCACCAAGGCTTCCTGCTGGGACATGAAGCGGTTAGTCACTTCAGCCACAACCCTGTCTAGATTTGCCCTAGTAATTGCTGTCGGCTATTCTGCGGCAGGGGTGGTCGGATTTGCCTGACCTTCATTTGGTACTGCTGCTGGAGGGGGACGATCTACTTGATCTGTGACCACTAGATCTGGAAGACTGCTGGTTGCGACGTTTTTTCCTTTGTTAACATCTTTCTTCTGCTTGGGAGGCATGTTTCCCAAGCGATGAACAATGCTGTTAGAAAGAATGTTAAGTGGAAGAAGCTGAAACTTCGAGCTTCAACTCTCAGTGAAAGCACCAAAAATGTTTGCACAAAAAATGGGCAAACACCTCCAAGTCGTATGATTTAGTTGATTTTATGTTGTTTTTAGTGGTCTGGGTGATTTATGCAAATATGTAAAAAGTAGGGACTAAACTGTAAAAGACACACAGATTTATAGTGGTTCGGCCAGAACGTGCCTACATCCACTTTATATGTTATTTCTCCTTTCTTTTTCAGATTACAAGTACAAAGCTTTGATACAAGTATATGAAAGTTCTCTCCGTGCTTGAGCTCTCAAACTTGTCCGCCATTGTTGTACCCCTGCCCCTCTATTTATAGAGTGAGGCTGGGGCTAGGGGTCTTGGATGTATAAAGCTGCTGGTGGGCCTGGACTGATGCAATCTGGCCTGGCAATGTTGGTTCGGTACTCCCTGGTTCGTTGATGGTTGGAGCGTAGAGTGGACCGGTTTTAGGTGATTCGGTGATAGGTGGTTCGGTGATAGGTGATTCAGTGATTCGGTGATAGGTGGTTTGGTGATTCGGTGATAGGTGGTTCGGTGATAGTGGTTCGGTGACTCGGTGATAGGTGGAGTGCGTTGGACCGGTAGTCGTTGGTTCGGTAGTAGAGGAGAGAGCTGGTTCGGTGGGCATGGGATGGAGCCG
Source organism: Allium fistulosum (assembly GCA_030737815.1). Lineage (NCBI taxonomy): Eukaryota > Viridiplantae > Streptophyta > Magnoliopsida > Asparagales > Amaryllidaceae > Allium > Allium fistulosum. The sequence continues at coordinate 72,524,409 of CM060908.1, read as the reverse complement.
GTCGAAACACACCCAACAGAAATTGATTGAAAGAAATCTTCCTCGGCATTTATGAATATATTCATACTTTTGGAATAAGTATATGGATGTCTTGATATGAACGTATAAACTGTTTTCTGGATTTATTATTAAAAAAAATTTATAAAATGACCACGGTGTGAAATAAGCGTTTGGTTGTTAAAGAGACCGGGGTCGGATTTTGTCATATTCTCTGCCAATTTTGAAACCACTTTAAAAACTGTGCACGTGGTGGAGAATCCAGAACGAAGTAGGATGGTTTGTCGAACGTTACTGGTATGAGGTAAGGACACAGTCCTGACCTTCAGGTCAACTTGATATGACTAAAACAGGAGCTATACCTGGCCAAGTGGTGTCGCTCCCCGGTCGAACACGCTTCTTTGATACCATATCTGTTACTTTATGATTGATTGGTGGCCACCCTCGATTTGATTATGGGAGTGTGTCTCGAGGTGGGCGATAGTAGTTTCTATGTGTTACCACCAGTCCAGGAGTGCAAAATGGTAGAATCCTACCCTGGGCATTGCCGTGCGTGCCTTGTCATATACCTTATTGGGCCCACTGTGATTTTGGTTTGTGTCGTATCTATGGAGTGCTCCATGATAGCCCACCAGTTTACAGTGGAGTTTACAGTACTGAATAGACTACAATGCTTATATAAAATGTGTTAAGAGGGATATGGGTAACGCCTTAACGCTATTTTCAATATTATACTTTACCGATAGACACAACATATATAGCGTATACTACTACATATAGATAGTTTGACGAATCATTAAGAAATGGAAAAATCCCGTAACATCTCTTAAGTTATTGTACTCACGTTATACAACGGATAGGAGAAGAAAATCCTGTAACGTCTCTGACACCATTACACGCATTTTACACGTGATATTGATTTGACTTACATGAGAATATTTTAGTTCTGATCCAAGTGTTTTGTCTATTCATTATGTTCGGGTCAGTTTGAACTTTTCAGCGTATTGAAGACCATTTTATTTTTAGAGGATGAAGACGGAGATTGATATACTATTTATTATATTTATTCCACTGTATCTTGTTGTTCCACTACATCATCTTATTATACTTGTTGTATGTATAACTCTGATTGTATTGTAAAAGTGTAATCAAAATGTTATTTGTAAAACAGCTTCATGAACTATTTTTGTTATTATTATATTTTGTCATTCTGCTGTGAGATTCTGTGTTTTGTTTTCATTCTTCCATTTTATTTTCTTATTAAACCCCATTGATATCTACCCTTTTGAATGGTTTGATTTTGACATGTGTGGTTTATTATCAATTTAAATTGTCCAAAAAGGTGGGTCGTTACAAATTACACAATATTATATGAAATAAATCAAATTGCCCAAAAATGTCTCATTGTGCCTATTTTGACATTATAAATAGGTTACCAACAAGTGATAGGTTTCTGAAATGGAACAAAAATAGAGAAACCATTTGTCTTCTTTGCAAAAGTGAAGCAGAAAGCATAGTTCATCTGTTCTTTGATTGTGTACATTCAAAACATATTTGGTGCATAAGCAAAACAAAGCTTAAGATAAATCAAAAGCAGGCAGTGTAAAATACAAAGGAAAGTATCAAGTACATCCAACAAAACTTTAAGACAAAATAAAAAGAATTTAGGAAAGCAAGCACAATTCTAACAATAGTAAATTTTCATATTTGGAAAGAGAGAAACCAAAGGCTCCATACGCAAAGAGAAACAGAATGTATTTAACTATGGAAAACAATTGAAATGGAAAGCTAGATTCTTCTCAACAAATTTAAAAATCAATGCATCAATTCAGACAATCCAAATAGGGATACTTGGAAAATCGATAACTATAAAGAAAGGATAGAAGCTTTCTTACAGAGTGGGAAAATCAATACTGATATTTCCCATGGCAGAATAGTTCATCATAGTGACAATCACTGGATGGAGGAGCCTAAAAGCCAGATTGAAACAAATCATGAGAATACATCTTTTGGAGGCGGCCAATTGTACCATCAAAGCAGGATCAAATCCTACAAAGGAAAGGGAAGTAAACATGATTTTAGTATCTATGAATCAAATAATAAGTTAAATATGAATAATAACCAATCTTTTTTTATTACCTTATAGGAGCAGAATCTACCGCTCATGCAGCCACAATGCAGTCGAGATTAGATTCCTGCAAATGGAAAGAATTTTGCAGGTTGACATCAATATTCAAAGAATCTTTGATAGCTTTCACAAAAGCAAGATTAACAATCATATATTTCACTTATCTGTTTGGGACAAAGGTGAAAGTAGCAAGCTTCGAGAACAAGGAAAGCTTAGTACAATTGATCTAGATTCTCCAAACAACATCGATCGAAGCTTATCAAATTAAGGTAGCAAGTTTCAAAAGCAAAAGGAGCTTCTATTAACCGAATTTGATACTCATAATAACCCCAAAGAAACTCCATCAGGTCCTCAAATCATGGAAAGTAGAGAGAGTAAAGTGAAGGCATCATCTTGGAAACCTCATTGAATCAACCAATTATGCAAAATAAAGGGATTTGAAAGCAATCGCTTAGAACTCTAATTTGCTAGGGCTAAAGATTTCCTCTCAGATGAAGACGAGAGTAGCGAATAATTTCGGCTAGAGTTATAAATGTATGTATTGTGTTAAGAGTGGTATCAGGTAGGGTTATAATACCCTGTTTATTATTCGGGCCTTGGGCCTTTGTATTTACCCATTCAAAAAATAAATAAATAAATAAATAAAAGGAAAGAAACTAGAATCCCTTCTGCTGCAACAAACATGAATGATCATATATATATCAAGCTACTATACAAACTAGAATCCTCTCTTTGATATATACATGAATGATCATATATCACAATAGTACAACTATTTTATAATATAATCTGTCTACCTCACTAACATAATCCATACGTACTCGTCTTAAGAAAAGGTTTATTTTTCCTGAATATTATGTGGTCATCATGCAAGCAATGATTTGTCGAGTAGAGTTATGGCCAGGATTCTAGGGACTTTTGTAACAAATTGGTGGAGCTGGTTTCTATGTTAGACGTAAGCCTTTGTTTTCAAGCGGTCAAATGCATTCCAGTCCATTGACATACATTCTACGTTCGACGTAACATGATTTATTTATCATTCTAATGTAATGATTTGCTAATTAAAAAAAGGTTTTGCTAGTATAACCTAAAATACTTTATGGATGCTGCTAAAATTGTACTGGAAAAGAGGGTATAACTGCTTATTATTCTATATTAATCACGTGTACTTTTCTTCTTTTTAGAAACTGTGTTCTTCAAAGTAGGGCTGTCAATGGATACCCGAAAAATCTGAAATCCGTCCACATCTCCATTCGAAAAGCGGATAAATATCAGATATCTGGAAAAAAGAATGCGGATGTGGATACGAAGACATCCGCATCCGAAAATTATCCGTTCGGTTTTTGTCAAGATTATAGTTCAAATCATGTGTATTTTAGTGCAGTGAAAGATATTCGTTTATTATTTTATTAAGTTAGTAATTTATATTATATGCATGTAATGCTTATTAACTGTTCGAAACTATTTATTATCATCATATTTGTTAATTTTTAACACTTTTATAATCAATGGGATTGAAAATTATTTATGTTAAACTAACATTTCATTTTATAATTCTAGATTTATCGGTCGTTAGAGGATAGGATAATTATTCGATATCCGTCCGTATCCGTGGATGCGGATATCCGATATTCGAAAATGATTTCGGATGCAGATGCGGATATGGCACTATCTGCATCCGAAAGCATCCGTTGACAGGCCTACTTTAAAGTTGGTATATGTAGCAAATTAGAAAGTAAATAGCAGCCTTGTGTTCCACTTACATTACATACAATGTAAATGAACACGTGAAATTCCATTTAGGTACATTTGTTTTTCACTAATCCATATGTTATCAAGGTTCGCTTCTACTATTAGTAAACTTTTCCGTACTTAAACTTCACCTCTTATGATGACATGCATCTTAATGGATGTTAACTCAAACCATATATAACACGTCTCCTCAAAGCAAAATGTCACCTCTTATGATGACGTGCATCTCAAGCATGCGCAGACACACACAAATATGAAGTATGGAGAAGATTCTGGGGAATTTCCTTGATGTAAAAAACTAGGCTATAAATGCTCAGGCAATTGTAAGCATTTGTGAATCAAGCAAAATCAATCAAATTAATAAATAAAAGCTTTACTGCAAAAGAGTAAAAGTTAAATAAATATATTTTTTGTCAATTCTTCTTCTTTAGTCTATTACAATTCTCCATAATTTCCTATCAAATTGGTATTAAAGCGCGGACTTCTTCTACTTTCATTTTGTCTCTTTCAAATCTTATAAAATGAATTACATGAAAACTACATCTTTCAATTACACATCACCTTCAATCCCATGTTTTGAAGTAGAAAAACTTTGATTATTGAGTCATTAATATGAGATCAATTTTTATCTTAAACAACTTGCAGGAAATAGTTGAAGAGGTTATGAAAAATCAACCGGCGAAACAAAGGAGATGGTGAAGAAAAATACAAAAGCATTGCAACTCATTCATGCAGGAATCTATAAAAATGTATTTCCATGAAAGGAATGCAAAAGATGCTTGGGATATCTTTAAAAAACATTTCAAAGGTCAAGCAAAGTTATCTCCATAAAGCTTCAATGCATGTGGGGAAATTTCAAAAATTTGATGTCGAAGGAGAACGAAAATATTCAGCAATTTGGCTCTCAATTGTTGAATTTGTAAATCAAATCCAAAGCCATGGAGACACAATTGAAGATAAAAAAGTTGTGGAAAAAATTCTTCTAAGTTCGTCTTCTAAAATTGATAGTGTTGTAGCAGCTATTGAAGAATCCAAAGATATATCCAAATTGTCTAATTGGATCGCTTAAAGCTCATGAATTTAGAATTAGTCGTTCTTCATATCCACAGTTGGAACAAGCATTCCAATCGGGACTTTCCATTGATAAAGGCAAGAAAGGAGAAGAAAAAATGAACACATTTTAAAGGAAAGGCCAATTCTGAAAGCAACAATGACCCAGAATCAATGGAAGAAAAAAAGTTCATTTCAATAATTATTTTAATGGAGATTCTCAATATTTTATTTGCATGAAGGTAGGATATGAATATAAAGAATGCTACTTTAGATGTAAAACTTGCAAAATCCCTAATCATTCTGAAAGGGATTGTTGGAGGAAGAAGAAAAACAAAGAAATTTTTTTGAAGTACAAATGGGTAAACAATTATTCTCTTGCATGACTGCTGAAGAAGAGCCACAAATATATAGTTCTTGGATAGTGATTGTAGTAGTCACATGATCGGTAAGCGCAAGATGTTTATAGTGCTCGATGAAAATATTTCTACAGATGTCAAGCTTGGTGATGGAAAACACAAGGAAGTCAAAGGCATAGATTTTGTTATAATTGTTAATACCTCAGATATTGATTTTGTTGATAACAACCATATAAATATTACTACTAACATTTCTTCTGAGTTGTGCAGCGCTTTCAGATATTATGGAGACATTTTACAGAGATAAACAAGGACTAAGTGGAAGCAAAATGAATTATATATATAAAGATTAAATTAGAGCAAATGAAAGAACAAAACTAATTGAAGAAGAATGGAATACAAATGTTGTAAGTGATGAGTAGTTGGTTGAATCTTAGAATCTTATTTAAAGACCCCATGGCACTCTTACTTGAAGATCATCAACCATTAACCTCAATCGTCATCATAAATATTCACAAATATGAAAAATTTTGAAATATGAAAATCCACATGTATGTCGACATACCCTCTTAGGTATGTTGACATACATGTTGTTTTTTAGTTTTTTAAAATTCAAATGAAGAGATTTTTCCCTCTACCTCTTCAACAAAAGGCATATCCCTTCAATCACTATTTAAAGGCTCTGGAAAATGAATTTTCACATCAACTTTCTATTCTTTCTCTTACTCATTCATATCCATATTTTTTAGACGAAATCCATTGTATACTCTTCTACTTTCTTTGCAAATCCATACTCTTTCACTCCAATTCTTCAAGGATTTGCAAACCACACAGTATCAGAGAGTTTGTACTTGAATTCATATCATTCTCTCTCTAGTTTCATTCTATTCCTCGAAGAATTCAAAGATATATTGCTACTGGAGTTCTGTAGGATCATTGTACCGAATCTGCAAAAATCTGTATTGAAGATACGACTACTTGCCATACTCTACTGTTGTTTGTAAAAAGAAGATGTTCTTGTAGCCATTGAAATCAAGAGGGTAATCTTGTAGCCCATTAATTAAGAGGGTGCATCTTGTAGCCCGTGAAATCAAGATTGTAAAGGTGTTCTCGTCACCCGTGGAAGCAAGTGCTAATAGTGAAATTATGTACTATGCACTACAGGACTGGATGTAGGATTGGTCAATCTGAACAAGTATAAAAATCTATGGTGTTATTTACTTTACTGCACTTTACTTAACTACTTACTTATTCTGTGATTATTGGTTTCTGTTTGCAATTTAACTAGATATAGTTTTAAATTCTAAGTAAGTTTTAAATAACTAAAATATACACTTCATCCCCTCTAGCGTTCAAATAACCTTAAGATGCATTTCACGTTGTATTATAAACAACCCGTCATCCACAGTCGTCAACACAAAAAGGAGGTAACACTAAATATATACATGATGTTCTTTATGTTCATGGCATTTCTCATAATCACTTCAGTGTTGGTCCATTGCTAAACAATGGCTATAAGCTGGTTTTTGATGATCTTGAATGCAAAATTATTAATAAGAAACATCAAATTGTGGCAAAAATGTCACCCAACAAAGTCTTATCTCCTCTAATGCCACAAATTGATAAATTTGCATTTAAGTGTGAAAAAGATGATGAATCTCAGTTATGGCATTTGAGATATGGTCATTTAAAGTACCAATGTACCGACCCGACTTTTCGACTCTCGAATATCGACACTTATAAATCTATAATATCCATGTGTCGAACACCCAAGTATCGGAAAGATAGCTTGCTAGAGTTCAGTAAAAAGAAAAGGAAACATAATGTAACGACCCAAAACTTTATCACTTTGATTTGGGAATATTTAATTAATTTTAAATATTCAATTAATGAATTTTATTGGTCAAAAACCCTCTTTAACTTAATTAATAATGATGGTAAACTTGTTTTGAAAGTTTGTTTACAAAAATAAGTAGTTCAATGAAAAATTGAAAAGTGACCGAAAATCGTTTTTCAAATTTTGGACTTTTCGTCGTTCAAAAGTGTTGGAACATATTGTATACACTAGTGTATATATACACACACACATACACAAATAACATATACTTTTTCTAATGAACTGATTTGATTAAAATAAGTTTAAAAATATAATTGAGTTAATAAAAAAGTAAGTGGACTTTTGTTCTCTTTTAAAAAAGAATAAAGGACTAAAAGGACATAAGTGAAGTGATGTGCACAAGACTTAAGGCAAAACACATGGGTTCTTATGCCTTTCAAATCTCTCTTTTCCTTTTTATTATTTCATTTTGTTTTTCAAAAATATTTCAAAAGCTTCCAAAGGTTAAAAGGATTAACCTCTTTTTTCATTTCTTTCTTCCATAACTCATTCAAATCATCTCTAACCTCTTTTAAACTCCAGTATGTGTCTTAGCATACCACTACATCACCATATAGCATCCAATTTCGTGAGAAATGGAACATGGAGGGGGGTCCATGGTGGATGCATGAGTGATAGAGGCTGGAGGAAGGCTTTGTTTTGCCATTTTTGGTGTAAAGGTCGAATCTTATGTTGTTTGGTGATGGTAGGAAGTGTTTGTTAGTTTCTAGGGGGTTTGCACTTGGCTTTGCTTGTTTTTAAAGTGCGATTTCTAGCTTTAAAAATTACCCTTTTGATATACATAAATATTAGATGTAAATGTTGCTTGAATAAATTTTGATGTGAATATTGACTATTGCTTTGGAAAACCGGATTGTTGTGTATGTAGTAGTGCTTTGGAAAGCACTTTAATTTGTTTGTTTAAATAGCATATGTAACGGACACACAAATATGTACTTACATTTTAACATATGTGACCCCGATGAAATTTGGCTTTGATTTAAACTTGGACTTGTATTCGAGCTTATGTAATGTCACATAAGGATTAGTATGAGAATTGAACTTGAAATGGAAGTGTCCATATAGCGATAGTCGCTATAGGAGCACTTTGTTGACGTATATTTTATTCGTGTTTCAATAATTTGTTTTCATGTATATAATGTTTTATATATGATTTCTATGCACTTTTTAAGTGATGTAAATTTGAAAACTATTTTTTTTTGAAGACCTAGAGAACCAAGCTTTGCTTGTAAACTCTAAGGAAGTATGCACCGAACCCACAACACATACTTCAGGTAATTCACAAGGTTATGTAGTTGGTGGGGATTGAACGCTCGACCTTTAAGGTGAGCGCCGCATGTCCTAACCACTGCACCACCTTGGGGCTTTGAAAACTATTATATGACTTGAAAGTTGAACTCTTTTGAAACTAAAAATAAATGGTAGCTTGTTTAAGTACCATAGTAGTCGCTAAGCCTCTTTTCGAATTTTAAAAGTTATAGTTTTGGATTTTATTTGTCTTTGACTTTTATTTTAAAGTGAAATATTTTGTATATTCATACTAGTATATAATACAGAAAGAAATGGAATTTAAAAGTTACTTGATTTATAAAACCAAGTTTTAAAAGTTATGGTCCATATAGCGATGGTCCTATAGGCGTAATTCGGAAATCTTTGATTTTTATAAAAGATTATCTATTTTAGATATTTGAAAATTCTTTTCAAATATGGTTTATAAAGGTTATATAAGTGATTTAAAGGAGATTGAGATTTTAAAAAGTTTATTTTGAAATATTTTAACAAGTGGTTTATTTAAAGGAAATTGGTTTACTTTTCAAAGTTGAATTCTTTTTAAAAAGGCGATGAGTTTAAGTCATGATTTGAATGGATTTTAAAATTTGTTTAAAAGTGTTTTAAAGGAGGTTTGAAATTTGATATGAGATTTAAAGGAGTTATTTGAGATAATAAAGCAAGTGTTTATTTTGACATAAAGGAAGGATCTATCCTTTTTAAATCAAAAGTGGTTTTTAAACATAGATTTCCAAGTGAGATTTGATATAGAAATTATAAAGAGTATTTTTAGGGTTTTTTAAGTGGGATATTAAAGTGAAAAGAAAGTGGTTTATAACCTTTATTTTAAATGAATAATATAAAGAATTAAGGAGTTTTATACTTGATATTAGACTTCGAGGTAGGTAGGCTTCTATCCTAAAGACAAGAATGTTGTCTAGTCATGGTGTGAGAGGCAATAGTACTCCAACTTGAACAACCTCATTGTTATCTTAAGGGCGGTTTTAAGTTTGAAAGTGAAGGTTGATGTTAAGTATTTGAAGTCTTATTTCGTTATACAGATTTATTTATTTATGGAAATTTAGTAATTCAATACTTGGTACTAAAAGCCGATGAGTAAACCGATCCTCTATCTATGAGATCTAGAATTGAGGTGTCTAGGCAAGGATCTAACTTACCTGGCTTCGTTTCTAGGTGAGGGATATGGTAAGTCGAAATATCGGAAACGTGTCAAGTAAAGGAGTTTTATATAAGAGATTTTTAAGAAGAGTTTTATAAATAAAAAGGGTTTTTATAAAGGATTTTTATAAATGAGGTTTATAAATAATTTTTTAGATTTATAAAAGGAGTTTTATAAATAATTTAAGAGTAAAGAAGTTTTACAAATTAATTTGGAGATTTGTAAAAGAACTTGTAAATATTGAATGGGCTTATAAAAAGAGAATTTTATAAAGGAAATGAGATTTGATTTTGATAAATAATCCTTTTTAATTATGGCGGTATGGAAGCATTCCTTCCATACTTAACACCGAAGGAAAAGTGGTTTGAGTTAATAGTAACAATGTTCTAAATGACATTTGTTTTTGTCCGATTAAATATGATGTTGGAAAAATGGAAAATGTTTTCTAAGTATTGAAAGTGTAGTGTTTTATGAATAAACTTATACCATTGAGAAAAGTATATGAATATTTTTTGTCAATCATTAAAAGAGTATAATTGAATAGTTATTGAGTAGTATACATATGTATATATTTGCAAAAGTATTTAATACAAGTATTTTCAAGGTGATTTTGAATTAATGAAAAGATTAATTAATGAGGCTTAGTGGTTGCTTATGTGCTTAATCATGCTTGGTTTCTTATGAAATCAAACTGTTTATTAATTGTTTGTTTATTTGATAGCTAAATAACCGACTATCAAATCTTGTCTAAATATAACTCTGGAAATATCTAGAAGAAATATGGGATTTATATGGTACAGTTATCTTCGGTGATGTTATACTGTACGTATAAACTCTTTTTGCTCTTTTAGGATGAATGATAAGAAAATCCGTCCGCTTAAATGGTTATAAGATGATCTCCACTCTTATTTATTGTCTGTTTGTATCTGAAAGAATCGGAGTTGAGGTTTACCGAAATAATCAATTGGTTTTAGAGCACCCGATAAGCGGGGGAGTGTACTTATATGAGATAACTTGAAACCGTAACCACTCTAAAAACCATATGCACGTTCTACGCTTTGGTTGAAGTTTGTGATTTGCTCAAGATGAGAGAAATTAACCTTCGGTTTATTCATATCCTGAACAACTTGTATGGATGAATACTGACATTGCATTATTGCCTGTAAGGTGGTGTTAGCATTTTAAGTGGGATATGCTAAGAGTGGAAAAAGGTAAACATGACCTCAGAAGTGTCACGACCCGGTAATGACTAAAATAAGGGAGATGCGGTAGTGCTATGTGGTTCGCTACCTTAAGGAGCATCATTCCTCAATATAGAATCGGGATTTACGGATTTTTTATGCACGTGGGGCGATATGGGGGCAATTTTTGCAGCCTCGATACCCGAGGGATGATGGAATCTGGTATGCCATTTTAAAGGGGTAGCTGGCTCTGTGTTGGCAGGGGCCATAGGTTGGCCCTTGGTATATTTTCTTCGAAGGTGTACTGTTCGGAAGGTAGTCCTTTACCATGTCATTGTATGGAATCCATTCTTCAGTACATGCCATATGGTTTTAGTTATAGAACTAGTACCATTGAATGTAATTATGGGTAACCATTCCAGGTATGTTACATATTTATTTTAATCCCCAGAAATTATAATATCAAAAGATTTCGTATAAGAAACGGTTTGGTTATTGTAAGAAAAAAACTCGTCTGTGTTTATGTGTGGCATGGTCTTACGTGATACCCTTATTTTTGAAAGGTTTTATAATATATAACAATCCATATGATTTGTTTTTCTCACGCTGGTTTACCAGACTGATCCTGGCGTTATTTTCTTATAATGCTCAGGTCAACCCAACCATATTTTCAGATTTAATTACGGATGCTTTGGAGCTTCAAGAGACGAGCTGGATGCTTCCAAGACGTATTCCCTTATTTTCTTTATTTCCACTATATTTTCTTGTTTGTATTTATCAGCAATTGTAAGGACATGCTGTTATAACTGTCCAGGCTGATAATATGCTAGTTACTATGGTAGATGTATGTCTATCACAGTTTTCTTTATAAAGATCATTGTTATATTATATATTACTCGTCACGTTGTGAGATTATATTCTTCCTTTTCTTTTCTTTCACCCCAATAATCTGTCTTTTTGGCACTTAGTTTTTTGACATGTGAATACCATTGATGTATTAGTGTTGACTTCCGAGGGCCGATAAGGCGGGTTGTTACAGTTGGTACCAGAGCCAAAAGTAAAGCGAGAACCTTGGCCTTGGTGGGGTAAACTCATTGAAGATAGGGTAAGTGACACCCTAGAATGAGTTTGAGTGTATATATATACAAGAGCGTATTTGTTAGTGCTATAAAATTACTTTATATTGTGTTGATTGGTCAGTTGAGTGACTTATAGATTCTGTTCAATACGAGTAGTTAACAGATTGATAAGGATCTCTAAACACTTGAATAGGGAAAACCGACCCAGTATTGTTTTGAAATTGGTAAATGAAATAATTTTGCCTAGGATTATATTTTATATATAAAAGAATAATTTTCAAAAATCAATATAGTTATTTATGATGTGTTTGTTTGTTAGGAAATGACAATACCGAATTATTATCATTTACTGTTTGATTACTTATGCTCGTCCAGTTTTTAACATTGACTATTGTTTGTGAATTAATAAATAGTTTACCAATTTTAACATGGGTTGGGTAGATATAAAGTGTGGGAATATTGAAACGAACACCTTGAGAATTAAATTTCACAATTTGACTATATGGCGTTCGTTGATAATGTTGGGTTTTAATAAAAGATGTTTATTAAAAGAAAGGTAAGATGTTTGGAATAAATATAAGAAGGAATGATTTTATATAAGAAAGTGAAATTATATAAGTATGGTTTATAAATATGTTATATAAATAAAAGGATTTAAGTAAGGAATTTGAGAACTTAAATCTTGGTGTTTTTGGAAATCGTTTTTCAAGGTTTTGAAAAAATAATAGTATTATTTTTAAAGTATTTATGAATAGAGTTATTTTAAAAAGAATTTTAAAGGAGATAGAAAGCACTAAACTCACTTTTGTCGTTGGAAAAGAATTCTGGTGATGATTGCAGCATCATCGGCGTTCATTTTCGAGTTATAAGTGGGGGATGCTATCATAGTAGTTTTTCTTCATAATTGTTTTGGTAAAACAAATTTTGTTTTAAATTCCAAAAGTTTGATTTGTTTTATAAAAGGAGATATGTATATTATTATTATTTCAAAATGATTTGAAATAAAACCCGGGTGTTCTGTTCTTAAGTTTTCGGTTAAGTTATTAATATGGGCACATGTATCCTATGCATTATGGTAGTTTGCTTTGTGCATATCATTATGATATGTTTTTTGGTTGTTTTTCATTTGTCGAAATAAAATGGAATTTTCGACGATTTTGGACAGTAAAAACTTCCAAAGTAATTGAGAACTTGAAGCTAATTAGAGTTTTGTAATTCTAGAATTGAAAGATAGTAACTTAAAACAAGTTTAATTTGTTGAACATCTTGGTTTGGTAAAACAAATTTGATATTGTATATATACTCTCAAGATATAGTAGGGTATTATACAAGTTTTAAACTTACGTTAAGTTTTTATGAAATATTTTCATAAATAATTTTGGATGTAAAAAGAGATCGGTATAAGTAAGAACCAAGGTTTTAAATATCAGATTTCGGAGACGTCTCGTCTCGAGAGTTTTAAACACAATATCTCACACCGGACGAGATCTCGGATGAGATGAGTGTATCTCAAGTGTACATCTTAGATTAACATCTTGGATTTTAAATCCATCTCGGGACTATCTAGGAGTAACTTAACCTTCTAAAATTGACATTTTGATGATTTTTATAATAATTGCTATCCAAATACAAATTTTTTAACATACACAATATATATAAAAAATGGCAAAATTTTCTTTTTAGAATAAAGTGGTAACAATATTGATTTTTATTGATTGAATGGATCCTACACATCTGAATATTAAAAATAACAATATTTTATTTTTGCTTACATGCTAAAAAATAAAAAATTGAATTAGAAGGTTAGTAGAACGTTATTTGAGTGCACTTTCTTTTGGATCTACATAAGAAGTAAAAGAAATAATTAATTTAAAAAACATAACTTTGTATGAGTTCAATATTGATATCTTACCTCAAATTTCACTTGAGATCTTAATATCTTAAACAAGATGAGTGTCAAATAAGATATAAACAAAATTTAATATCTCGTCTCGTTAAATCTCGTCTCGCTCAAGTTCGAAAATGAGATCTCGGGTGAGACGAATGAGATTTGAAACAGTGGTAAGAACCAATAAGAGTAAGTACGTAAATTGTACGTAGATCATTTGTTCACATGGTTCTTGATCCAAGATTTAAATACATGTTTTTGAGGTGATTCACACCGACCCGGATAAGGATTTATCACTTGATTCTTGACGATAAACACTTGGTGAGGGTCCTTGATATGGAACTGAAGTATTCTCATAGTATATGGCTATGTAAGGAGAACAGAGGTTTCTAATCAAGAAGCCTGATCAGAGTTCGCACTAGGGAAGTCGGTGAGCGATACTAGTGCGGAAGAGAAGTTATGTATTTGAGTAAGTGATCAAATCAGATTTTGCATACGGATGATCTATGAACATCATATGGACTTATGAATAATGTAAGTATTCATGCGTTTGCTTGTTTTCTGCTTTGTTTTGGTTGGCATGAAATTTCGAGGATAAAATTCTTTTAAGGGTGAAAAATGCAACGACTTTGAATTTTATCGCTTTGATTTGGGAATAGTTAATTAATTTTAAATATTATATTAATGGTTTTTATTGGTCAAATAACCCTCTTTAAATTAATAAGTAATGATGTTAAACTTGTTTTGAAAGTTTGTTTACAAAAATAAGCAGTTCGATGAAAAATTGAAAATGTGATCGAAAATCGTTTTTCGGTTTTTGGACTTTTCATTGTTCAAAAGTTGTCGGAACATGTTGTATACACTAGTGTATATATGTACACACATATATAAAATAACATATGATTTTGCTAATGAAGTGATTTGATTAAAATAAGTTTAAAAATATAATTAAGTTAATAATAAAATAAATGGGATTTTGTTCTCTTTAAAAAAAATAAAGGACTAAAAGGACATAAGTGATGTGATGTGCACAAGAGTTAAGATGTAACAACCGAGAATTTTGGTCATTGGATTTTAAAATTTTTAATTAAGTTTTAACTAAATATTGGTTTAAAAGGTTTATTAACTCGATTTCAAATATACGGATTATTAGAAATATTTGAATTATGAATTTAATTTCTAAATAGTGAATTTAATATCGGGATTTTTGAATTGGGTATGTATTAAATGGATTTAATGGACTTATTTAACTCCTTTTAGTTAATAAATTATAACGGAGAATTATTTTTAAATTTATTTGCAATAACAAATGATTCGAATAAATAATAAGAAGAATTTATTTTATTTTAAAGACTTGATTTTTATTCAAATATTTTAATTTTAATTTTTCGGCAAATGACGGTATTTTTGTGATTTTATAGAATTAAATAACCAGTGTATATTGTTATTGTTTTGGAGTCACGTCGTTGTCCTATGCGCGACCGTATTTTTGTTTTATTGTTCGGTATTCATACGCGAATGAAAATTTATGCGGTGAGATGCCGAAAAGTTGAAAATATGACTAACACTAAAGCACTTGAGAAATCAACCTCAAGCTTCTCTTATTTTTACTTTTTCGTTCTATTCATTTTGGAAAAGCTAAGTTAATCCACTTCTTTAAAAATTCCATATAAAATCAAATAATCGCCCAAAATTTGTAAAACAAAAATCTTTGTGTATAAAATGGAGAGATCTACCTCATACTTGGTTTTTGTTGCGTTCTGTTATGTGTTGGAGAATACGGCAGTTTGTGGTCCGGGTGTGGAAACTAGGGCTTTAGTTTTTGAGGGATTGTGGCGACGATAGAGTTTGGGAGTGATTGCAATGGGTTTCTAGAGGTAAGGCGATCTTGGGGAAGTATTTTGGGATGGTGCAATGCCATTTTGAAAATCGCGACTGGTAGCGATGAATTAGGGCATGAAGTGTCACATTTCACAGTGTGGGTGCGGGCTTCGATTGTTTGGGTGCATTGCGTAGGGCTTGCGAAGAGTGACTTGTAGGAACGAACGGTGCATCGATTCGTTGACCAAAGAAGGAGATAAGGGGGAGAGAAGGAGGTGGCTTGATGGGTTTGATCGTGCACATGATATCATGTGGTGATACATTATGAGAGGGAAGAAGATGTTTAAAAGGTAATTAAGTTTGTAATTAGTTGATTAAATAATTTAATTAAATCGAAATCTTGTAAATTTAATAACTTGTTCACACAAGGTCCAAATCGAACACGGTCGCGGTGGGTTCGTTATGGCGAAAGCTTCGCGATGAAATTGGTTTGGTTGAATTTGGAGCTAATGGAAATTTGGGCTAAAATCGGACGTTGTTCGATTTTAGTTCAAACCGGAACACTTCGGTGCCAACTGGAATTTCGGTGAGTTAAACCCACCTCTTTGGATAAATCTGTATATTATATAATAGATAGAATTTTACTGTTTGTGTTTGGTTGAAATTATTGGTTGTATGCTTGGATGTTTTAATTAGTTGATTATTTGGTTTTTATGAATTATCGCTTTTTAAAATAGTCAATATATAGAATCATTTGCAGTGAATTTATCTGACGTACAAGGAATTTGTAGAGGGATCCAATGGGATTCCTCGCCATTGTTGATTTATTTTAATCATATTCCTGTTGAATGAATTATTGGATATCAAAACTTAATTGTTTGGCCTTATTGGTTATGACATTATTATGTGTTAAGACTTAACCCTGTGATGATAAAAATCAATAACAACATTGGTTAAGTGCTTAGTGGCTATTGGCCTCAATTTAGTATTTTGAAAAACTATTAGCTACCATTTTGGCTTGAAATGGGTTTTTGATTTGGAGAATGATTTCAAATCTAATCTTTGGGTCTACTAGAATATTTTTATTTAAGCAGATTTTGAGCTTCTTTATTTTACGCCAACCTTTTTATTTGTCTTTTCTAAATCATTTAGAAAGGTTTTAAAGTTATTTAACTATCATTTGATAATGATTTAAAGTTGTTTAACTATTGTTTAATAATGTTTATAAGTTGTTTGTTTCAATTCAATATTGTTTTAAATTTATTTATTAATATTTTAATATTGTGAAAGGTTATTTATTTAAATAATTGATATTGTTTGAGGATGATAATTATTATTTATTATATTTTTTTTGAAAGTTAATTATTCAATATAATAAGGTTTTTGAATATTAATTATTAATTATTATATTAGTAATGCTTTGAAGTTATTTATTATTATACTAATAATGTTTTGAAGTAAATTAATTATTTCATTAATGATGTTCTAAAGGAAATTGACCGTGTTATTAATGTTTGTTGAATTATTTTTATGATGTTTAAAGTAACTATTTTATATGATTAATTGTATTTATAAATAATAAATTGATTTATAAATGAATTTCATTTAATAAAGTGTTTATGGATGAAAATGGAGTTTTGTATTTATAAAGGATTTTTATAGAGGCTTTATAAAGAATTTTTATAAAGGGATTTTAGAAAAGATTGTTATACAGTAATTTTAGAAAGGATCTTTATAAAGGAGTTCGATAGAAGAATAAAGTTTTATAAATGTGTTTATCGATTTATAAAAGAAGTTTTATAAATAGTTTTATGGATTTATAAAAGGGCTTTATAAATGGTTCAGAAATTTAGTTGTATAAATTGCTTTAGAGATTTATAAAAGAGTTTTATAAATTGTTTTAAGATTTACAAAAGAGTTTTATAAATGATTTAAGAGTTGTATAAAAAGTAGATTTATAGGGAACCTAAGGACTGCGTCCGGGCAGGTTCGAATCCCATCGCCAAACCATCAGTGGGAGTTTTAACGTTACGCATCCGTGTGCGACGACTAAATAAAAGCGGGGTAGACACACGGCGTGGTTTACTTAAGTGAGTATCAATGAATACCATGATCTTAAGGTTTCCCATGTGCTAAAAAAAAGTAGATTTATAAAAGAAGATGAGATTGATTTCCAAAAATGATCTTCAAATAATTATGGGTATATGGAACATCTTTCCGTACTCAACACCAAATAGGAAATTTTCTCTATGTTTGTGAATATACTTATACCGTTGAGATAAGAATATGAATACATTTTCTAAGTAGTGGAAGTGTAGTCTTTTTGTTAATATTTTGATACAAGTATATGGATATTTTTCCAAGTATTGAAAGGGGTGTGAATATATCTTTGTAAAATTATTTTGATACAAGTATTTATAAAGTAATTTTAAATTAATAAAATGATTAATTAAAGAGGTTATTGGTTGCTTATGTGCTTAACCAATGTCGGTTTCCCTATAGAAATAAACCCTTGATTTGATTGTTGTTTTATTTGATAGTTAAATAACCGACTATCAAACTTGACCAGTTTTTAAAATATCATTGTCGGTTCGGGGAGACCAAGATCGGATATGTTATTCGTAAACAACTTCAAACCGGCATAAGCTTTAACGACCCTACCGTGATACCCATATTAGCAAAGAACATTACAAATAATGTCGTCTGCTAATCTGGAGAATACGGCTTGTTAAGGGCGATCGAATGTGAATATATCTTTATACTAACACTGACACGTCATTTATACCTTTTCACTTAATATCTGAACTGAAATTTGACGTGTACAGTATTAATACAAAGTAATAGACACACTGATTTCTCAAAATCAGAAAAATATATATCATATAAGCATCAATCAAAGGTCACAGCGGAATAATAATCTCTTATACATATACAAATAGTGAGTCTACAAAATAAAACACTAAACTCACATAATATACAAATTTTACAATTCTCTAATCTCGATTATACATTTTATATACAAGGTCCAAATTCCTAAATGGGATAAACTAAAAGTCCAAATGTTTATCTCCTTGCTAGCATAACCATTCAAAGGTCAACCCGTCCTGTAACCTGAAAAGTCTCGGCCTGACCCGAGCAAAATAACACCCTGGTCAGACTATCTCTAAATATCCAATAGGGTGAGAACAAGATATAACACAAGAACAAACAACATATAAGTAAATACAGATGTCCATGAAATAACGAGTCACGAAAATTAATTTAACTTAGAGTTAATCACAAGGCACATGGTTATACATTTAAGTCACCAACACATATTAGTCACTAAACAAAGAATAACAGAATTAACTGAACATCCATCACAAGAGACAAGAACATATATTTATTTCACTAACACAAGACACAAGAATATATATTTATTTCACTAACATAAGACACAAGAATGTATATTTATTTCACTAACACAAGACACAAGAATATATATTTATTTCACTAACACAAGATAGTCACAGAATCCAAATATCCAAAATCCAAGAGATCTTAATCCAAATCGATCATAATGATCGTCCAAAACAATCACAATTATTGTACTCAAAACCCGTGGCAAACAAACAAATAAACAAATTGGTATCACTCGAACCAATCTGATACCAAGGATCGTACTTAGACCGGGAAAACAAAATCACAGAATGATCTCAAAGATAGTCCAAACCGATCAAGGTGATCGTAGAAACCATTACTCGATAAATCAACATTTATTTAATATTATTTTATTATTATATTCGAAAAGAAATCCAGGAATAAACTTCTTAAGGATCTAGCAGCCACTTGCCGCACACCAAAAGAGAGTAAACTCTAAAGTGCCAAATACTATCACCTTCAGTAATCACTACAATTTAACCAATGCGTCCCATACCGTATGGTGAAATTCAAATATTTACTAAAAGCTAGTAAATATCACTTATTACGGACACCACTGGAAAATCTGAACCACATTCTCTTAAGGATCTAGCAACCACTTGTCGCACACCAGAAGTGAATACAACTCTAAAGTGTTAAGTACTTTCCCAAATATGATCACAAGAATTTAACCAAGGCATCTCATACTACCCGGTGGAATTCGAGTATTCGCTAATGGGTTAGTAAATTCCACTCAAACATTCTATTCAATGAGTTATACCGTATTCAACGAAGCGTTACTCAAAAGCATTTAAAACAATCGATAACATTAAGTCGAATAATAATACTTTGCAAATTATAGACTTAAGGTTCTCAAAACAATTTTTCTCTCTGATTTTCATTATAAAAAAACACTTGTTATAATTTTCCACAAATCCACTTATTATTTAACTTTAAATAAATGTTCGCTTGTTTGGTAAAATATTCCATAAACCTGAATTGTTCCAAAATTACATTTATGTACATAGAGTTGTCTCAAATTTCCATATAAAACACTTAGTTAATAACTCATATTTTAAACCATTTTTATTGTTCTTCCAAATCAATTTATATATATATATATATTAAAAATAAATTAAACTCACCTTTTTAAAACCATATTTCCAAAGCCACTTGTATATGTTATCACTTATTTTATAAAACCATAATCACTCGTATCTTCAATTCCATAACTCTATATACTAGAAATAATTAATATATATATATATATAATTACCTATTAAAATCATTTACAAAAGAAAGTTAAACTAATTTAGAAACAAGTTTGAGATTTATAAATTTAAACAAACTCTCTTTCGTAAAATTACTTGAATATGAAGCATATCCATTTATATATTTTTTAACTCAAATTTAGAGCATTTAGATCTGTAGTTTTGACCACTTGAATCCCATATTTTTTCAAATCCCAAAACATGAAAGTTGTAGAAAAACGTCTAAGATTTTAAACAAGAAAAGGATCATCTAATTTGGACTTTTGATTCAAAAGTTATGGTCAAAATAATTCTCAGATTTTAAATTCATTGTCGTTGTCGTTTATTCTCAGGGCATCGACAGAGAAATATGATTTCGACTATTTAAACCTCAAATTTTGTAGAACTCAAAACATGAAAATTTTAGAACATAGTTCATGCTTTCCAGAACATCAAGAATTATCAAATTTCGATAAGTAACATAAAAGTTACGACCAATTTAATTTCAGGTTTTAACACAGCCAATTAAACATGACAGCGCGACATCATCGGTTTCTAACTCAATTTAGACCACTTAACAGCAGAATTTTGACAAGTGACAAATAGAGAAGTTGTAGCTAGTTGAAAGAAGGTTCTACACCAAAAGATTGAGCCATTTTGGAATATTCTACCCCATGGTATGGCTGTTTTACTACAATGAATTTCATACAAAATTTCCACCAAACAACAACACAACAACTACTCAAGTTTACACCAAATTGCAAGCAATTCAATTCAACAAATTATCTAAACATTATGTACAGCAAGCAAAGATTTAGAAATAAATATGTGAGTGATAACTCACCTTTAATGCTTCATATAACTTGCTAATCTCATCCAAAGCCTTGCTACTACCAATGTATATGTTCGAAAGTGAAGACATGATGAAGATGATGATTTTTGAACACGGGGATCTTCATGATGAATGGCTGCTTGTTGCTAGTCCCTCGAGGTGAAATTTACCATATCATGTATTTATGGTGACGGTGGTGCTCTATTATGAAAATCTTCGATTACAAGGACTAATCGCTATTATTCCTAGGGATAATTTCTGACAGGATGTAGTAGGAGGAGCGCATTCAGTTTCGTTCAGTCTCAGAACGAACTTGTATGGACGAATGTCTGACGTTGCATTTCTGATATCACAACATTGACTTTTACAAACATATGTCTGTTTGATAGTGGAGAAGGCAACTTCTCTTAGCTTAACACTCTTCTCTAAGACGTACGAGCTTAGAGATTGTATGTTTGTGAAAGTCAATAGCGATCGAAGGAATGACAATGTGACATTCATGGTTGAACCTGTTTTGATCAAAGCGTGGCTTTGTGGAATGTAACCTCACGAGCCTCACATCCCAGAAATGAAACGGGATACTATGTGGTCTGTAGGACAAATTTCGGGCTATCAGTTATAAGGAATGAAAGCCATCTGTTGTCTAAAGATAATGAAATGGACAGGTTTGGAGGCTGACGGAGATCCTGTAAAGCCACTGAGTAATATTATGTTACATAGTAGTATATCGGTATAGTTCAGAGGCTGACGGAGATCGTGTAAAGCCATTGAAGTGAACTAGTATTGTTATACGTGGATTTTTCGGGTCTGAATGGTCACTAGTTCCCTATCATGTTGGAAACCAAATTCCAATGCGTTGTCTTTACGGTTTTGATTGTAGTCCCAAAATAGCTGTAATGTTTTGCAAACATTCAGCTACCCCTTATTGGAATTTAATAATGGTAACAATTTCAGCTACATTTATACATATTTACTTGGAAAGGATTTTCAAAGCAATGTTATTAGAAGTAACATCAAATGATTTAAGTATAAAGTATTTTGGTTATCATAAGGTAAAATCTCGTCCGTATTTATGTGTGGGTGTGGTCTTATGAGATACCCTTCTTTTCAAAGGTTTTGATTGACATCAGCATGATCTATACATTACATTCGAGTATTTCACACTGGTTTATCAAGCCCGATCGGGTATTTTTAATACTCGAGTCAGATCCGAGTATTTTCAGGTTTAGTTGAAGACGCTTGGAGTTTTCAAAGGAGGGTTGAAAATCTGCATCTGCGTATGGACGTATTCTATTATTCGCCAAATCTGTTGCATTTGTTTTTATTTTTCAGCATTTGTAAGGACAGAGGGTTTATAATTGTCCAGGTTAAATCCAGGTTAGGCTCTGATATTGTATTCAAAATTTTCCGCTGTAAAGATTTTTTTTTGAAAATGGGTAAACCGCCTCATTAAAAACCTTACTAGATATCAACGTGATATCTTGGTAAGGAAAAAAGAGTGCGGTGCTTTATTGATATATCTAAAAATATTGATATACAGTTTACAAACATAGTTCTTCTAATAGGGTAAAAGAGAACACCCGATCCTACTCAGTACACAACATAACTAATCAGTTGAAACAAAACACATATCAAGGAAAAAAAACTGAAAAAACTGAAAGCAGGTTATCAACCGTTATCCACTAGATCGATTCCCTATCTTTGTAAAATTTCTTCATTTTCTTTCGATCTCACTGTCTTCCTTTTACTTTTCATCAGCAAGTATTTAACATCCATCTCCACATAGTTCCAACGTTGAAATTTGTATATTTCTTTGCCATCATGTATTCTGGCATTTCTTTCCAACCATATATGATAGATTATTGTGACGAAGCTGCAGGAAGCAAGGTCTTTAATTTGATTTGCAATTTTGAATGAATCATGAATGGCCATCGCTTCCTCTTCAATCAGCATCGAGCTGTTCATATTCATTCCTAGTTTGAGTTTACTTCGAGTCCAGAGATATGCCGAATATGGGCATTGAAAGAACAGGTGATCTCTATTTTCTGGCTCTCGATTACATAACACACATGTAGGATCTACTGAGAATCCCCATTCCATCTGTTTGTCTTTGGTAGGTATTCTGTTAAGAATAATTTTGTATGTACATAAACTCATTTTAGGACTGTTGCAATGGTTCCAAATAATTTTAGCCCAAAAATAAGGCTGAAAATGTCTTCTAGTGCTATCCCATGCTGAATAGAAAGTGAAACCATTTGGCTTGTGGTTCCAGCTCCAATAGTCAGAAACATGAGTAGTAGACAGTTTTACTTCTTTAATTTGGTTAACTTGTCTAGTAAACTGTAGGATCTGTGGCTTAAAAGTGTTGTTTTGTATTATACTACTGACCTTCAGATTGTCCCCTCCATATAAACCAAGAGCATCCCACCCAAGGATATTGACCAATAATTCATTGTTTATCCAGGGGTCGTGCCATAGCAGTGTGTCCTGCCCATTTACTATGTTTCTGTGAATGTGTTGTAGACCTTTTTGTCTATGTTTTAGTATAGATTTCCAAGTGCAAGAACTGTTGTTATCTATCACCATCGTCCAGAAGTGTTTTCCTTTGCAATATCTACTTCTCATCCAGTTTGCCCAAAGATTATTGTTAATTATGTAATGCCACAACAATTTGATAGCAGTAGCAGTTCTAATATCCTCAAAATTTCGTAGACCCACCCCTCCTTCAAGCTTAGGTCTGCATATGATGTCCCAGGCAATTTTATGCGTTCTGCCACCCCACACAAAATTTGCACATAGTTTATTGATTTTATTGATTGTAGCATGAGGTAATTGATATATCATCATCCAGTATAGTACCATAGGTGTAATAACTGAGTGTATGAGTTCAATCCTTCCTGCCATTGATAGGAGTTTGCAATCCCATCCATCCATTCTGTTTTGGATCCTTTCAAGTAGATTTCCACAGTCATTATAATGAATGCAATTGTATGATAGAGGGACTCCCAAATATTTAATGGGAAGTATTCCTTCATTCATATCCAATATGTTGAGGAGAGAATTTCTGTTGGTTACACCTCTGCTGAAATAAATTTTAGATTTCAAGTTGTTTATATTTAGTCCTGTCAAATCTTTCAATTTCTGCATCATGTCTTTGAGGGCTGTAGCATATTTATGCTTAGCTTTTGAAAATATCATGAGATCATCTGCATACATGAGGTGAGTGACACAAGGATCTTGATTGTAGATAGGTTGAAAATTGCCTGCCTTGTGAGCTTTATATAACATCAAAGATAAACATTCCATGGCTATGCAGAAAAGATAAGGAGAGAGGGGATCTCCCTGTCTCAACCCTCTATTGCTATGAATAAAACCTTTGGGGCTACCATTGACAAGGATAGAATAGGTAGGGGATGAGATGCATTTTCTTATAAGTTTGATAAGGCTACACGGGAAACCCATCATGTTCATCATGTGGCATACAAACTCCCTATTAACCATATCATAAGCCTTTTGAAGGTCAATCTTTAGACACATTTTGTCACTGCCTTTTCTATTAAATTGTCTGATTTGTTCATGTGCAAGCAGGATATTTTCTGCTATGCATCTTCCTGGAATGAAAGCTGACTGGTTTTCTGATATAAGGTGAGGTAAGAAAGGCTTAATCCTATTGCATATGATTTTGGATATAATTTTGTATAGAACATTACAGCAAGCAATTGGTCTATAATCAGAGATGCTAACAGGCTGTTTGATTTTAGGTACAAGTGTGATAAAAGTATGGTTTAGACCTTTTTCAATTCTACCTGTATTGAAGGCTTCTTGAATTAAATCCAGAATATCATACTTCAACTCATTCCAGTGAATTTTGTAAAATTTTGCAGTGAATCCATCAGGGCCTGGGCTCTTGTCTTCAGGGATTGAGAAAATTGCTTTTTGAACCTCTTCTATTGTAATAAGAGAAGTGAGTTTAATTCTTCCTCTATCATTTATTTTGTTCTTACACTGGATATCTGGGAAATTACTAGACAGAGGCTGTGTGGAGTAAAAAATGGTAGTGTAATAATTTAAAGCCTCAGATTCTATTTTATTAGCATCTTGTAATATTTCCTCATTGCTCATAATAATCTGGTTCCAGTTGTTGATATATCTCCTTTGTGACATCTTTGCATGAAAGAATTTGGTACTTGAATCCCCTTCTGTCAGCCATTCAATCTTTGCTTTCTGTTTTGATTTTAAAAATTCTGCCTCATTTTGTATCTTCCAGTTGGTATATGCGTTGCTAAGCTTTTCAAATAAAAGAGTGTTTGTAGGGTTTGCATCACAATCCTTAAGGCATTTCTGGTATTCTTCTTCATAGAATTTGAGAAGGTTACCCTCTCTACAATTTTTGAGATTCCAATCTTTGAGCCTGTACTTGCATTGAATAATGAATTTCATGAACTTGTGCATTTTTGAAGCTTGGTAATTTGGGGAAGTTACCTGGTAAATTTCTAAAGCACTTTGAAAACATTGCATGTAGCCTTCTGTCATATGCCAGGAATTCACATATCTAAAAGGAGTGTTTTTAAGAGATTTGACCTCTTTATTAAAACTGATAAATATTGGTATATGGTCACTAACAGCATTAGAAACCCCAAAGGAAGTAATCCCAGGATTAGATCCCATTAATAAGTGATTACACAGGACCTTATCAATTTTAGAAGCTACCCCCTTCTTCCTCCAAGTGTATTTAAAACCTATAATCGGTAGTTCCAGCAAACCCACTCTAGTAACGCAACTATTAAATCCTGCCATTTGACTAAAAGGCACAACTGATCCTCCCTTTTTATCTGAAGGTGATAATATATTATTAAAATCTCCTAATATTATCCATGGGGAATTCACCAATCTAGCTTCTTCAATTAAGTCTTCCCATAATTTATTTCTGTCTTTAATGAAATTACTAGCATAAACAAAAGTTATTCTGCATGTAAATCCACCAGTGTTTACAGCTAGTATAGAAATGTGTTGAACAGATTTTTTCTCCATTTGAAAACTCCAAATATTTGAGTCCCAGATAATGAGGATACGGCCTTTGCTACCACAGTCATTATTATCAATCATTTTCCAATTATTTTCCAGTCTTTGCCCCAATTTATCTATATTCATATTACTTAATTTATTTTCCAGTAAGCCAGCAATAGTTGGCTTGTATTTTGTTAGGAATTTAATCACTTCGAATTGTTTATTCTTAGTATTTAAACCCCTAACATTCCATGAAACAATGTTCATTATTTATTCTTGCTTTGGCTCCTTGTATTTGCTGTAAAGATTATTATTGAAATAATATATATTATTCCATTAGCGTGAGATTTTGTTCTATTTTTGTTTTCTTTTTCCCCAAACAATCAGGCTTTCCGGCACTTGGATTTGCGGCACGAGGATGCGTTAGTGTCGATTTTCAAGGGTCCAATTTTCTGGTCGTTACAGCGTAGAAAGCACGTACACCTTGGAGATGGCTTGTGTTTTGTATTTTTGGGAGAAATGGAAAAATTGATATATTGGAAAAACGTAGATAATTCATATTATTTTATGATGCTTCCATTAAAAATAACTAAGAAATTCTTTTTCGAATTTGGTTTACTATAGACATTGATGATGTATTGGAATTCCTATGTGGTGCCTATACGTCGTTGACATACATGAAAATGACGTACATAAACATCGTAGTCATTTTTTGCATATAATTGTTAAATTTACATAAATTGTTTTTGTAACGGGATAGTAGTGACATGATTATGATCGCTTTTTTTAAAAGTTTTTATTTGTATTGTTATGACTAATCTTATTGTATTTTAACCACTGAAAATAAATAAATTTGTAAGTGTGTCATTATTATTATTTTTGCTTTCAGTTGTATGACGTAGCAAAATTTAACCCGGTTCTTCAATTTACAAAGCCTATGTAAGCTTACATTTCGGCACAAGGTTAAAGTGTGCACCAACCAGCTCTACAATTTTAAAAAAGAAGACGTTTTCAGACACTATAAAACAGCGGCAGTGATGAAATAGCCTTCAAAAATACCCGTGTTGTACGTTTCCTTTCTCTCTAGTCTATCGACATCGAACAACGGTAGTTTCTTCACTGTATATAATAACAAACTTTCATCTCCTCTTCATTTCATTTCATTTATACCACATTCAAGCTTCACAAAAGCAATCAATTAAATTTAAATTTACTAATCATGGATCAAAAAGACTGTAACACCGAGCTTAGTCTACGACTAAGTACAAATTTAGATTCTTCAGGTTCAAGCAGGTGGATTACATAATCCAGATTTTTTCTGAATTTTAGAATTTTATTTTTAAGTTGTTAATCGTGTAATGTCTTCATAACTGTAGAGTGGAAGATTCACTACAACAAAGGCAGC
Source organism: Allium fistulosum (assembly GCA_030737815.1). NCBI lineage: Eukaryota > Viridiplantae > Streptophyta > Magnoliopsida > Asparagales > Amaryllidaceae > Allium > Allium fistulosum. The sequence continues at coordinate 72,496,915 of CM060908.1, read as the reverse complement.
GTATAGCGACGGCAAAAATGCGTCGGCGGCCGTTGCTAGCCGTTGCTAGCCGTCGCTAATTGCCGTCGCTATTCAATCCGTTGCCATCAGGAAAAGCAACGGCATAAGCGACGGCTCCGTCGCTAATATAGCGACGACAAGCGACGGTATCTTACACGTGTCAACGCCACGTGGCAGTTAGTTGTTCCAAAAGCAAGTCTGTTACTCGCCGTTGCCTGCCGTTACTAGCCGTTGCTATTTTTGCCCAGTAAGCCGTTACTAGCCGTCGCTTTTCTGGGCAAAATCTGTTGTGCATACAGCAGCTATCCTTCCATCAAACCTCATCCCAAACCTCAAACCATCTTTTCAAACCTCAATAATATCAACAACAACGCATCTCAACAATACCCACAACATCAATATTCAACAATATAACCAAAAAAACACAAAAACCAACCAAACCAACATAGTATACAAAAACCAACCAAACCCAAACATCATCCAAAATGCCAAGTATCCAAACCCAAGTATCAAATCTAGTCTAAATACGTACATAAATACATACCCACAAGAATAGTAAAACTATGCATCATCATCCTCCTCGGCATCATCAGATCCATCTCCCTGCTCCCCAGGCATAGAGCCGTGCTCCTGATAAAATGCTGCAATGCGCTCATCTATCTGCTGTGCCAGTTGGCCCCTTCGCCAATCGTTGAGCTCGTCCAGCTGCCTCTGCATCTGAGCAATACGCTCCTCCTCCATCGATTTTCCATAAGCTCTTTGAAAATTAACAGCCTGTGAAATAACTGAAGTTAATACGATAGCATTTCACATGAATTTTGAATGAATTGGATAGTATATAAATAATTCTTTTGATGTGAGAATAATGTGGATCTTTTAATATGAAGTTAGTGAAATGGTTTACCTCCTGATTGCCGAAACCATAACGCCTATTTCGAGTAGGCGCTGCAATAACGGAATCCCAAATCCTGTTGGACTCCTCAACCGTAAGCTCTGCTCTTCCACTCGCCTGTGTCAATGCCGATGCCTTTGTCTCATATCGCCCCTGCAATTACAAACATAATTTTAAAATAATTGGTATAAAATTTACATATATACAATTTGAATCACGAGTTAGCATATTTACCATCGCTGCTTCAGCTTTGCTGTCGGTCCAATCATAGGTCGCATTCCCCTCATCATCAACAGACTCAACTGCGTGTGTGGCTCTAAAAACCTCAGCCATTGTAGGCTCCCTTCCGTACTTTGCAAACTGAAGATATACACAAATAAGATATATTGAAAATAAGCATAAATGTTATACATGAAGATATGCATCACCATATGCTAAATATATTTTATATTTACCAATTCTCTCCTATGCTGTTGGAAAGATTTAGAGCCACCTCGATGTAAACCCGGATTCTTATTCCTATTGGCTTGGTTTCTTGCTGCTACTTCCTATATTAATTTAGATACACGATTAAAATAATGCAACTAACATAATTGTAAGCATTCTCATCATAGCTTACTTTAGCTGCTTCTGACTCCCAATATGTGAGAAATCCGTTCCAGACTTCATCGCTCATCCAACCTGGCTTTTTGCCAGCCTTCTTCGCCCTTGATATTGTCTCTCTATAATTCTTCCACATTTTTTGGTTCCAATTATTGCTAAAAACATCTAAATCATGCGGCTCCACTCGTACAACAGCCTGCATATTGAATTTATTTTGAATTACATACAGCATATTATTTTCAATAGAAATATATAAATTGTAATTACCATCAAGTCGGCCCATATAGCATTTTTAATATGAGCTGGAATGCTATCCCAATGCGGCCAAACTGCTGACATCCGACCCTTATATGATTTCTTCGAGACATCTAAAATAAACTGTGATGGTTCCACCTCGAATCCCCTGTGATTGTTAACGTGCATATTTTATATAGTTTATATATTTTAAATAATATAATTGAAATAAATTTAACATTTACCCAACACTCTTCGGAATAATCTCTGCAACTCGGCGTGTATCTGCCTCTAAGCTACTAGGACCCGCTGCAGCTCCAGGAGACTGAGATGGAGAAGGCTGAGATGGAGAAGGCTGAGATGTACTCCTACGTCTTCTATCAGCCATATCTGCCACAATCATATATTATATATAAAAGCATAATGATCAAATGAGCATCACATAATCATACAATAAAACGATAACGCATAAATCAGAATAATACATCGCTCAGAATAGTACATCGCTCAGAATATTACATAGCTCATAATAGTACATTGCATAAGTGAATACATGCAACCTTTAACACATGTGTCTATCTTCTGGTATGGCAATCCAAAAGCAGACATAAGTTTTTTAACTTTATAATGACTATCGCACATCAAATTATTGGGTGGCATGTGTCGTTTAGCAGTTTGTACAATTGCTGTAAACGATGCTTCTGTAAGATTGAATTTTGATTTCATCGTGATGTATTCAGCGGTTACAGATAATTCGGTTCCACTTTCACATCCATCCCACAATGGTCTCTTAGCGGAATCCAATAAATCATAAAAAAAATTAGCTTCCATAGTCGGTTCTTCACCATTTTCGTTTTCAATGTCGTCTTGATCAATGGATGGAAACATTGATCGGGCTGCATCTTGCACCATATTTTCTATTGGATTTGTCGCTGTATTATCATCCTCTTCCACTACAGGATTAGGTGTATATTGAACAAACTCTCCGTGACGATCCCATAAATAATAATTCGGTACAAAACCAAATTTATACAAATGAACTTCTACTACATCTGCCTTCCAATGCTTCAGATGTTTGCACTTAGCACACGGACAACGAATGTCTACGTTATTTCCATTATTAGATTTAGCAAATCTAATAAACTCGTGTACACCGTTAACAAAATGTTCCTTTATTGATCCTTTCATACCTTTTCGGGATTCATACATCCAACTACGATCGAGAAAATAATCGAACATATCTCCTGATTTGCAAAAATTATATTAGAAAATTCAATCAAACACTTCATTGAAACTTTATTAATAATTTGACAAATTAGACTGAACTTCAGTAAATTTAATAATTTTGGTAAACTAGACTAACTTTATTAATTTGGTAAATTTTAAACTAACTTTAGTAAATTTTAATAAATTAGACTGAACAAATTTATTAGTTACAAACTAACTTTTAAATTTTATTACTTTAGTAAATTGCACTTAATAAATTATTTGATTGTTTTATAAAATACAGATCATATATATACAACACTTGATAATACTTGTTTAACGGCCGGTCATCCTACTTCCCATTACAAACACAATAACGTAATCATATTTTATAAATCATTTCAGATTAAACGATTCAACAAAATTTCGGCAGCACTTCCCTTTATTCCTTGTATCGTACACAAATGCATGTACACAGGGAAAAAAGGAAGTGCCATCGAAATTTCGTTAACCGTTTAAACTGAAATGATTTATAAACTGCGATTACGTTATTGTGTTTGTAACTTGTCCAATACTGGGACAAATCCAACAAATATTGTATCAGATGAATACAGATGTCCGTTCTGTGTAAAAACGAACATCCATATAACGATCATATACAACACTTGTCAGACGGGGCCAAAAATTGTCTAAGGGGTTCACACAAATAAAACAAATTTTCTAATTTATATTTTAACAACTATAATTTTTTTAATAATACGTTCAATAAATATTTGTCAAGTAAATTTCACATTTTAACACGATTACACTTATAACTAACGCATGCTAAATAATTAAATTTTCACCTAATCGACAACCGACATTGCATAAACTTATCAATAAGCATCTTAAAATGTTATCACCATCTTAATCCAAATCACATCACCAATCGTTAATTCTACAATAACCAACATCATAATAGTATGCTTTAATCATTGTTTTCAACGTCGAAATAAAATGATTTTATTCTTAAATTAACCTACAATACTACTATCACCATACGTATACCACGTAACTACCAATCTCAAACCCATAAACATGCCATTAACAACCAATTTTTAAACCCAATAAACATGCAAATAAACCCTAATTAAACCCTAATTGAATAGAAAATAGGGTTAGAACACATACCGGATCAATTTGGGAAGTAGGGAGCGAACGTTTGAGCACCGAATCGGCGGGGCGACGGGGGGGCGACGGGGGGGGGGGGGGGGTTTCTTTTTTTTTAGGTTTTGTAGAATGGGGAAGAAGAAGGCTCGGTTCTGGCTGATATACAGGTCGAGCGACGGTTAGCGACGGCTAGCGACGGCCGCTTTTTTTAGCCGTCGCAAACCGTCGCCCCAGTCCGACGCTATGCCAACCGATTTTAGTAGTGATTGGCTGGAAGAAGCAACAGCAATCAGGAAAAATAATCAGCAAGAAAAAATGATCATCTTTTACAATGGCAAGATATGCATTTGTGACGTCACTGAGCTTCAGGTTTTGTATTGTACGTTTTTTTCATATTCCTTAATGAAAATGAAATTCTACATTAAGTAAATGTAAGTTTGAAATGCTTTTGTTATAGGCAAAAGCTATCATAAGCATGGCAAATAAACACAAAGAAATTGGTGGTACTACTACTACTACTACTACTACTACTTCTTCTTCTTGTGAGCATGAGATGATGAATACACAATTTATGAATTCAGGATTGAGGATGAAGAGATCGCTACAGCAGTTTCTACAGAAAAGGAAGAGTCGTATGGATGAAATATCTCCTTATGCATGTAGAACAGAGCGCACTATGTATAAATTATGAGTTTGTAATTTGTAGAATAACCTTCAGAGATGGTAAAGTTTGAATAGTATTTGGTTTTCATTTTTGATTTTGACCATATAATAATATTGTATAGATGTTTCTTTTGTCGCCAGAAGTTGAAGAGGCTTTTTTTCATTTTTTCTTTCATTTGCATTTGCATTCGTATTTGATTAATTAGTTTAGATCTTTTACTTAATTTATATATACAGCTGCAGATTATGTTGAAATTTTGTGTACAAACCATTTATGATTGTGCCTACAATTAAGATATCAAAACAGTGGATCCACATCCGTTAATGGCTTGTATATATACACTAAAACGATATTTTGTCTTTGTCCAGCAATTAAATTAGTGGGGGTTCATTTATGTGTGTATATATTAATCACTTCTCATGCAAAATGACGGTTACTGCACTGGTTGGTATAATAATGAAATAATGAATGTGGAAATATTGTTTAAGTTGTAAGCAAACGTGTTTCACACTTGGCCAGGAGTACCTCATCTCTACTCCTACTCCTACAGTAAACATATATTTATTTATCCCTAAGACGATATATTTCACTCACAGTAACTATCTTATTGATTTATTGATTTTGAGCCCATTGATCGATAGGCTAATCTCTATTTTAATTTGTATTAACTATAGCATTCATTATAATAGGTCTTATATTTATATTCAATGCTACCACCTAATCGTTTTAAAATAAAATATGTAGTAGTTTATGATTATATGGTTAGATTATGGGCAATGTGATTTGAATTTAGAAGCAAGAAAATATGAAATATTCACTTTATATTCTTATTATGCATCCAATAGTTAATCAAGGATATTTCCATGTATGCAATATGCTCATATAGCAGTTTTTGAATGAAAAAAAGAAATAATATTATAAGCTTGACCTGCTCATATGCTCATGTTTGAATTATAGCAAGTAATCATATTTTTAGAAATTAGATATTCATCACAGGTCCAATGCACTTGATCTTATTATGGTAACAAAATCAATTATTATCATAACTGTTTGGATCTAATCACACATATATACACGGTGCACTTGAATCTCATGACCTTATTATGGTTTTTGTACATTTGGAATTTAATGTGGATATGTGGATTAAAATTGCTTTGCAGTTCAAAATTTGGTTGCTTGGCTCAATCTACATATACAGGTTGGTGTTCTTGAATTTAATCCAAGTTTTTTTATGAATATATTATCTAATATGGATGTATAATCTATTGAGTTTGGGACGATTATAAATAAATTGCAGTAATGACAGTTGTGACATTAGGAAATATTAAAGAAGTTTATATTCTAACATTTTTTAAATTTTATCCAAGTAAAGTAAGTCTTTGTATCTTATCAGTGAAACTAAATACTTGAAATTCAACAGATCCACAGTTTTTTTCTTTTTCTTGTCGAATAGCCAAGATGAATGAATTTTTGACCATAAAAACAAAATTTTCTTTTTTTTTCTTTTACGCGAATTTTACCGATCAGGAAAAATAAAAATATTTATTATACGTGTTATTTGCAGTTATTTGAATTTAGTACAAAAAAATTTCTCATTTCTTCATATAGAATTTTTTCTATCCAATATCCAAATTAAATTTTCAATTTGATTTGGATAGAAAGGAACGATCCATTTTTTTTTCAAGATTTTCCTATTCAGGAAAGAAAATGTTTTTTCGATAAAGAAAAATAGATATAAGATATAGAGGAAATATACTATGTTATATTTATATTTATTATATACTATTAATATAATTAAAGAATTTAAAGAATTCTGAATCGTGGATACATATGTATTCTTGATATACTGAAATTGCTGCCATTATTGGTATCAAACCAATAACGATTCATACAAGCTAAATGTGTTGAAGAAGAAAGTTTTGCTTTGTCCTTAAGTTTGTTTTCCTTCTATCTTATACATTTCCATTTAGTCAATATAGATATTTGATACTATGCAGTTAGTTAATTGTGTGTTTGCCACGCCTTAGAATTTGCTAATAGTCAATGACTAGCTAAAATATGTCTCATACTATCATGAAAGTTCTTTAAATATAAATATCATGAAACTTGGCATAGATTTTTTTTCTTTAGAAAAACTATCAATAGATCCTCAGATAGTTTAAGGATCCCATTGTTTAACTTATATTCAATGATTTTTAATAAATCTGATGTTTTGTAGTTCGCCGATGGTAGATTGCAACTTTGAACAAATGTTATGTTTTTGTGCATATTTCTTCTTTTTTGTGGTGAATGCCTCTACTTTTGCAGTGGAAGCTTTATATATCGCACTCCAACCGTTTGACGAAATGGCTGATAAGTAATGGATAACCATTATTTTACAAAAAACGATTAGATGAATATGGTATGTATTACTCTCTAACTGAACACTTATATTACAACTTATATTACTGATTTGATAAGTACTAATGTTATGGCTTACTCATGTGATAAGAATATCATGTTAATATAAGAACAATTAGTCCTTGCATTTACATGTGCTTTATTGGAACATTCATATACTACTCATTTGTTGTACTTACCAAAACTCGGCTTTTTGTCAAATCCATAATTTTGTAGACGAAAACGTAAAATTACGAGCACATATTTTTTGTCATATTCTCTTATATTATTAATGGAAAAATAACTCATCCGTATTTGGTTTTATTATTACTTAATTTAGTAAATGAAATCAGTATATTGTCGCAACTCAGAAGAACTACTTAATTTGCGTTTTATCATGAGATCAAACTTTTATAGTGTCAATGTTGCTAGGTCAAGGAGTGCAAAAAAGAAGGTTGAAATAGCAAGGAGGTGGTGCTATGAAGGGTGGAAATGGAAAGAGATGGTGGAAAATAGGGATACTATGAAGGGTGGAAGTAAAAAGTTAGGATTAGGGAGTGCAAAACGATGGATACCAGAGATGTATGCACATGCACAGAAGGTGGTGCTGGGTTTGATAAAGGAAAATGGAGAACCACCCTTGGTTAGGAGAGAGTTGAGAGATATGGAAAGGTAGGAAATTGGAAATACAGGCTTGCTAGATCACTTGCTTAAACATATGGCAGAGAAAGTTCTGGGAGATGAAGGGGAGAGGTTTATGAGTGAGTATAATGAGGACGGGGTTATGTTCTATTGGCTTGAGAGTGCAGGTAGCGAAAATGGCAGAACCAGCAGAGGTTTTTATAGGTGCGGTGATGGGTGCATGGAACAAATTAAAGGATTCAAGGAGACAATCATTGCTCTAAATTGATAAGATTGTTTTTCTTTAAATTATAATTATTATGTTGTTATTGCTAGATATGTATAGTTCGCGAATTTGTTGATGAATCATGTGAAGTAGACTAGCAATATTAGTCGAATAATAGCATATACTTAAATAATTAATGCATTATTATGTTGTTATTCTTTCAATGAATAGAATGAGATATGTATAAAATTATTGTATACAAGGATTCAATTTTCAAGTTTGGAACTATAAAGGAAGTAAAATGGCAATCCATATGGTGGCCAAAGGCAAGTAATATTAATGTTGTCTTGAGCTGCATTGTTTGGCTAATATATAAATGCCAAGGGCAACAACAAGCAGTTATCACATGGTCCATCAATAAATGTTAAGGGCTTATCCCATTTTGAAATGTCACCATTAGGTACATAATTATTATGTTCAAAATAATAGAGTTTTGTTCAAAATAATAGAGTTCAAATTTGTATATTCATGATTTCTCTTAATGTCCAATTTCGATATTTTGTCTGTAGCTAACATCAATTTTCATATGATTTACATACCAACTTTGAAAACTATTGCCTTTATATCAATTTCTTTTCTAATTGCTATTTTTTCGCATATTGTTTTCTTCGCACACGTCCATCAGACGTGCCTTAAGTACTCGTATTCATAAGGTAATAGTTGATTTAAGATAAGAATTTAAATCAAAAAAGAAATTATTTGGAATTTAAATTATAATGAATGGTTTTATTTCAGTTGAAATTGAACTTTGAAATTGATGTAATAATTAAATGTTGGATTTAACATAAAAATTCTAATTTTAAAAATTATTATTAATTTCTCTGTAATCAAGAATGATGAAAATTATTAACTTTTAAAATTTGAGTTTTAAAGTGATTAAATTGATTTTAAAATAATTATTTATTTAATTAACGTATAAAATTGGGTTTTTGGGCACTATCTCGGATTTCGACGGAACTAGTTTCGTCGGATCCGTAATAGTGAATTATTATAGGATTTCAAGTTTCGTAGCGATCGGACATATCGTTTGATCGTGTGGGCTCGAAACGCGTAGAAATCAATTAAAGAAATTTAAATAAATATAATTTGATTTTAAATGCTAACTTCTATATACAATGGAATTAGGGTTTGAAACTAGTTCCATTGAGTTTAAAAATATTGAAAACATATATTTCGATATATTGGATGATCTATTTTCATTTCGAGAACGAAACGGGCTTTTCGGGCCATTGTTATTGTTTCGATCCAATTAGATCTGTTCCATCCATTCTTATCCATCTCTGCCTATATATAGGCTGTTATAAACCCTAGCATTCTTTTAATTTCATTTCCTATACGTACAATTTTATGTTCTCTTCTTCTTCTCAATGGCAGACATCTCAAACCCTAATTGCAATTTCAAATCAAACTTCGAAATTCAAACTCCTCAAACCCAATCATATAATATATCGTCGTGAAGCTCTCGACGAACGTAATCTGCGTATGCAGTTCGTTTTTGCAATTAAGTCTCGGTTTGGCCAGAATTTGACGAAGAAGTTTCGGCCGTTCATATTACGGTTTGCAAATCAACGGTGGATCTTCGACCATTCGACGATCGGAGAGTGGCGTCTGGAAGAGGAGACGAAGCAGAGAGGATCCATGGGGTTCGGTTGTGTTGGAGGTGCATGATTTCACCAAAAATCGCCAAAATAGGCACGGCGGCGGCTGTGCTTTCAAGGAGGCCGGAGGTGGCCGCAAGCACGCCAAAGGGGCGGCGGACCATGGGGGAGACGGCGCGATGGTCTGATCGAGGTGATAGCTCGTGTGGCAGCGGCGTTTGGTCAGTGATCGAGGCGGCTGTTAGGGCTGTAGAATGTTAGAATGCGTGATGTAGGGTTAGAGAAGGTGATCGTTTTTACCAAAGTGCCATTTATTTTATTTTATTTTAATTTTAAAATTTAAACTTCTAACTAGCATAAGTTTTGCATACAGACTCGGATTTGGATGTGGTTTCTTCCATTGGGATCAAAATTCCGGACAACATGAAACTTATTTGGTCGAATTCGAAGGCTGTTCAAATTTTGGGCTTTATTTGGATTTTTAGTCAGCTAAAAATCAAAGGTGAGTGTTCAAACCACTTACAAAATACTAAAATATTTTGATGTTCGTTAAATTGAAATCATGAAGTGATTAAATTTATTGATTGTTGTTTGATGGTTTAAAATTAACATTTATATTGAATTGCATCGATAGTGTAATTTAATTTGACAGTTAAATTGAAACCGAAATTGAAATTGACATTTAAATTGAAATTAGAATTTAATTTGCTAGTTAAACACCCGAGAATTTATAACTAGTAATCTATTATAATATGTGACTGTTTTTTATGTTGATTGTGATGGATTCTTAATGATTGATACGTTATATGTTTGGATGTTTGTTTATGTTGATCTATTCATGTTATTCACTCTAGATGTTTTATGATGATTTATTCCTGTTATTCACTCTGGATGTTACGAGCATCAAATAAATCTGAAATTAAATAAATTAAGAATGGGTTGAAATGATATATACCTATGACACTTGATTTGGATTGAAATGATATAGATCCATCTCTGAAATTAAAATTAAAATTAAAATTAACCGATCACTTGGCCATAGGATAGAAAATTATATATGGACACCGTTGGTCGATTTTAAATTATTTTCTAAAATTGTGAAGTTTGTTTTGATTTAATAAATTTGATTTTAAAATTTAATTTAAAGATTTTATTTAAAAATTTATATTTTAGTTAATATAAGTTCTAAAAATCTAAGTTTTAAGATTTTAACTTATAATTTTATTTAGTTTAAAATATATAATTTAAATAATGTAAGATAATAAAAACACTTCAAAAATTTAATTTAATAAAATATTTAATATAATTTTAAAGATTTATTTAAAATTTAATTTAAGATAATAAATATAGACTTTTATAATAACTTTAATAGATAAAAGATTTTGTGAAAGATTTTAGAATTTTGTAAAAGGTTTTGTAAGGAATTTATAAAAGTTTTGTAAGGGATTTTATAAAAGATTTTTATAAAGGATTTTTTTATAATGGTTTTATAAAGGAGTTTATAAGGGTTTTAAAGGATTTTATAAAGGGATTTATAAAAGAACTTGTATAAAGGGGATTTGGAAACGTTTTAAAGGAATTTGCGTAGAGGATTATGAAAAGGGTAAGAGTTGTAAACTATTTTGCAATTTATAAATAGCTTTATAAATGGTTCTAAAACATATAAATGGTTTATAAATGGTTTAAGAGAGATTTATAAATTATTTTCGAAATTGATTGAAAGAAACCTTCCTCGGCATTTATGAATATATTTATACTTTTGGAATAAGTATATGGATATCTTGATATGAAGGTATAAACTTTTTTTCTGGATTTATTATTAAAAATGTTTTATAAAATGACCACGGTGTGAAATAAGCATTTGGTTGTTAAAGAGACCGGGGTCGGATTTTGTCATATTCTTTGACAATTCTGAAACCACTTTAAAAATTGTGCACGTGGTTGAGAATCTAGAAGGAAGTAGGATGGTTTGGCGAACGCTACTAGTATGAGGTAAGAACACAGTCTTGACCTTCGGGTCAGCTTGATATGACTAAAACAGGAGCCATACCTGACCAAGTGGGGTCGCTCTCCAATCGAACACGCTTCTTTGATACCATATCTATTACTTTATGATTGATTGGTGGCCACTCTCGATTTGATTGTGGGAGTGTGTCTCGAGGTGGGCGATAGTAGTTGCTATGTGTTACCACTAGTCCGGGAGTGCAAAACGGTAGAATCCTACCCTGGGCATTGCCTTCCATGCCTTGTCATATGCCTTATCGGACCCACTACGATTTTGGTTTGTGTCGTACCTATGGAGTGCCCCCATGGCAATCTTACTTGAAGATCATCAACCATTAACCTCAATCATCATCACAAATATCCACAAATGTGAAAAAGTTTGAAATATGAAAATCCACATGTAATCTCCAATAGGCCTTCAAGCTCTCCGCCCATATTTTCTACTCCTCTAACACAAAGGCCTATTGGAGAGAAACCACCGAGAATCATAACATCTTCTAAAGTCATGGTAGCTTCAAAAGATGGGAAAATGAATGTACTCTTCTCACTGTTCCAGTAAGGCAGAACTTCCCAAAATGATGTTGAATCCCTTCTGATTTTACATGTAGAAACTTGTATGGCTTCATAATACCAGTGTGTTTCCATGTATTTTTGTAGGATCGACTCATCTTCTCAACCCATTGCTCCCAATTTTGCTGAGGATTAGGCCAACCTTTAAATCGATGATTGCCGACTTGTTTTAATCATTGCATGAAGCAACCTTTAGTCGTCTTTTACTGCTACTAAATTAGTTTTTTTTCCTTTCTTTTTTACTCTATCAATACATTGAATTGCATTATGCGTGTGCATAGTGATAATAGTTGCTCCCAAAGTCTTCTTGGTGACTCCAACACAGCCATTTATATTTAATTAAAAAAACAAAGAACATAAAAAATGAAGAGAGATGGAATATATTATCAAAATCTGACATGTTTTGCACTTTAGCAACTCCGTAACCATTAAAATTCATCCGACCAACCACAGACTACATAATAAGGTCGCCATTCCTTGCTTCCTTCAGTGTGCCTTGAACCCATCTTCCCACACAATCACTAACCACTTCGGATAACTTCACTCTAGGCTTTTTTGTCCATTAAAGCTGACAACCTAGTGGGCAGTTTTAGGTTTATGGTTCGCTGGTTTTGATTTAGTGGACAAATAGTTTGCGGTTCGCTGGGGGAACGGGAGGAAAGGGGAACGGAGGGAAGGAAGAGGGAGGCGACTAGGGTTTTGGAGTAGATCTGGTGGAGGAGAGAGAGGGAGGAGGGAGAGATTAGGAGGACCAGCGTAGGAGTTTTAGGGATTTCGGAATTAGGGTTTGGGAGGAGGAAATGATCGGTAATAAATAAAAAAACGAACATCAGTTAAAATTTGGGAGGGATGAAAATAAAATTTGTTTAGAGCCAAAATTTCATAGTTGGAGCCAAAAAATTTGGTTAGGAGACTAAAAGAAAATTGTATACTTTGTTGCAATACATTTTGCAATAAACTTTGTCTTCAAATATTATAAATATTTTTAAACTTTTACAGAAAATTTTAAAATTTTGTCTTTAAGTTCTATAAATATTTTCTAATTTTTTATAAATTTCAATTTTCTTTAAATATTAGATACAGTTATTAAAATTTTAATACTAAATAATAAATATTACTTCCTAATCATTAAATATTATTATTAATTATCAATTTTTAAACATGAAATATTAATTTTATAATTAATTATGTAATATTATTAATTATTAATTATTAAATTAAGTATTAAATACCAATAGTAATTATTAAATATTTATATTTATTACTAATAGTTAATTACTAACTATTAAATTAATTATTAAATATTAATAGTAATAGCAATTATTTAACATTAAATATTTTGTGACCGTTGTAAAATTGTCGTCTATTACAACGGGCATTTTGTGAACGTTGTAAAATTGACATGTATTACAACGAGCTTGAAAGGACGTTGTAATAACATTCTATTACAACGGGCTATCATCGCCCGTTGTAAAAAGGACGTTGTATAGGGCATCTATTACAATGGGCCTGAATGGACCGTTGTAATAGCCTTCTATTACAACGGGCTATCATCGCCCATTGTAAAAAGGGCGTTGTATAGGGCATCTATTACAACGGGCCTGAATGGACCATTGTAATAGGCTTCTATTACAACGGGCAGCCAATGCCCATTGTAAAAAGGGCGTTGTAATATGGTATTTTTGTTGTAGTGTATAACTGTCCAGGCTGATGATATGTTAGTTACTATGATTGATGTATGCCTATCACAGTTATCTTTATAAAGATCATTGTTATATTATATATTACTAGTCATGTTGTGAGATTATATTCTGTCTTTTCTTTCACCCCAATAATCTGTCTTTTTGGCACTTAGTATTTTGACATGTGAATACCATTGATGTATTAGTGTTGACTTCTGAGGTTTAATAAGGCGGGTTGTTACAGTTGGTATCAGAGCCGAAAGTTAAGCGAGAACCTTAGCCTTGGTGGGGTAAACTCATTAAAGATAGGGTAAGTGACACCCTAGAATGAGTTTTAGTATATATATATATACAAGAGCGTATTTGTTAGTGCTATAAAATTATTTTATATTGTGTTGATTGGTCTATTGAGTGAATTATAGATTCTGGACAATACGAGTAGTTAACGGATTGATAAGGATCTCTAAACACTTGATAGGGCAAACCGACACAGTATTGTTTTGAAATTGGTAAATGAAATAATTTTGTCTAGGATTATATTTTATATATAAAAGAATAATTTTCAAAAATCGATATAGTTATTTATGATGTGTTTTTTTGATAGGAAATGATAATATCGAATTATTATCATTTATTGTTTGATTACTCATGCTCGTCTAGTTTTTAACATTGACTATTGTTTGTAAATTAATAAATAATTTACCAATTTTACAACATAGGTTGGGTGGATATAAAGTGTGGGAACATTGAAACGAACACCTTGAGAATTAAGTTTCACAATTTGACTATATGGCGTTCGTTGATAATGTTGGGTTTTAATAAAAGATGTTTATTAAAAGAAAGGTAAGATGTTTGGAATAAATATAAGAAGTAATGATTTTATATAAGAAAGTGAAATTATATAAGTATGGTTTATAAATATGTTATATAAATAAAAGGATTTAAGTAGGGAATTTGAGAACTTAAATCTTGGTGTTTTTGGAAATCGTTTTTCAAGGTTTTGAAAAAAAAATAGTATTATTTTGAAAGTATTTATGAATAGAAATATTTTAAAAAGAATTTTAAAGGAGATAGAAAGCACTAAACTCACTTCTTTCGTTGGAAAATAATTCTGGTGATGATTGCAGCATCATCGGCGTTCATTTTCGAGTTTATAAGTGGAGGATGCTACCATAGTAGTTTTTCTTCATAATTGTTTTGGTAAAACAAATTTCGTTTTAAATTCCAAAAGTATGATTTGATTTACAAAAGGAGATATGTATATTATTATTATTTCAAAATGATTTGAAATAAAACTGGGTGTTTAGTTCTTAAGTTTTCGGTTAAGTTATTAATATGGGCAGATGTATCCTATGCATTACGGTAGTTTGCTTTGTGCATCTCATTATGATATGTTGTTTGGTAGTTTTTCATTTGTTGAAATAAAATGGAATTTTCAACGATTTTGGACAGTTGAAAACTTCCAAATTAATTGAGAACTTGAAGCTAATTAGAGTTTTGTAATTCTAGAATTGAAAGATAGTAAGTTAAAACAAGTTTAATTTGTTGAACATCTTGGTTTGGTAAAACAAATTTGATATTGTATATATACTCTCAAGATATAGTAGGGTAGTATACAAGTTTTAAACTTACGTTAAGTTTTTATGAAATATTTTCATAAATAATTTTGGATGTAAAAGGAGATCGATATAAGTAAGAACTAAGAACCAATAAGAGTAAGTACGTAAATTATACGTAGATTATTTGTTCACATGTTTCTTGATCCAAGATTTAAATACAT
Organism: Allium fistulosum; assembly: GCA_030737815.1. NCBI lineage: Eukaryota > Viridiplantae > Streptophyta > Magnoliopsida > Asparagales > Amaryllidaceae > Allium > Allium fistulosum. The sequence continues at coordinate 72,481,247 of CM060908.1, read as the reverse complement.
GTCTTTGAGGTGATTCACACCGACCCGGATATGGATTTATCACTCGATTCTTGACGATAAACACTTGGTGAGGGTCCTTGATATGGAACTGAAGTATTCTATGATAGTATATGGCTATGTAAGGAGAACAGAGGTTTCTAATCAAGAAGCTTGATCAGAGTTCGCACTAGGGAAATCGGGTGAGCAATACTAGTTCGGAAGAGAAGTTACGTATTTGAGTACGTGATCAAATCAGATATTGCATACGGATGATCTATGAACATCGTATGGACTTATTAATAATGTAAGTATTCATGCGTTGGCTTGTTTTCTGCTTTGTTTTGGTTGGGATGAAATTTCGGGGATAAAATTCTTTTAAGGGTGAAAAATGTAACGGCTCTGAATTTTATCGCTTTGATTTGAGAATATTTAATTGATTTTAAATATTATATTAATGGTTTTTATTGGTCAAATAACCCTCTTTAAATTAATAAGTAATGATGTTAAACTTGTTTTGAAAGTTTGTTTACAAAAATAAGCAGTTCGATGAAAAATTGAAAATGTGATCGAAAATCGTTTTCGATTTTTGGACTTTTCATTGTTCAAAAGTTATCGGAACATATTGTATACACTAGTGTATATATGTACACACATATAAAATAACATATGATTTTGCTAATGAAGTGGTTTGACTGAAATAAGTTTAAAAATATAATTAAGTTAATAATAAAGTAAATGGGCTTTTGTTCTCTTTTAAAAAAAGAATAAAGGACTAAAAGGACATAAGTGATGTGACGTGCACAAGAGTTAAGATGTAACAACCGAGAATTTTGGTCATTGGATTTTAAAATATTTAATTAATTTTTAACTAAATATTGGTTTAAAAAGGTTTATTAACTCGATTTCAAATATAGGGATTATTAGAAATATTTGAATTATGAATTTAATCCCTAAATAGTGAATTTAATATCGGGATTTTTGAATTGAATATGTATTAAATGGATTTATTTAACTCCTTTTAGTTAATAAATTATAACGGAGAATTATTTTTAAATATTATTTGCAATAACAAATGATTCGAATAAATAATAAGAAGAATTTATTTTTATTTTAAAGACTTGATTTTTATTGAAGTATTTTTATTTTAATTTATTTGGAAAATATTTAAATTATCATTTGACGATTTTTCGGCAAACGACGGTATTTTGTGATTTTATAGAATTAAATAACCAGTGTATATTGTTATTGTTTTGGAGTCACGTCGTTGTTCTAAGCGCGACCGTATTTTTGTTTTATTGTTCGGTATTCATATACGAACAAAAATTTGTGTGGTGAAATGCCAAAAAGTTGAAAATATGACTAACACTAAAGCACTTGAGAAATCATCCTCCAGCTTCTCTTATTTTTGCTTTTCCGTTCTATTCATTTTGGAAAAGCTAAGTTAATCCACTTCTTTAAAAATTCCATATAAAATCAAATAATCGCCCAAAATTTGTAAAACAAAAATATTTGTGTATAAAATGGAGAGATCTACCTCATACTTGGTGTTGGTTGCGTTCTGTTATGAGTTGGAGAATACGGCAGTTTGTAGTCCGGGTGTGGAAACTATGGCTTTAGTTTTTGAGGGATTGAGGCAACGATAGAGTTTGGGAGTGATTGCAATGGATTTCTAGAGGTAAGGCGATCTTAGGGAAGTATTTTGGGATGGTGCAATGCCATTTTGAAAGTCGCGACTAGTAGGGACGAATTAGGGCATGAAGTGTCACATTTCCCGGTGTGGGTGTGGGTGCGGGCTTCGATTGTTTGGGTGCATTGTGTAGGGCTTGCGAAGAGTGACTTGTAGGAACGAACGGTGCATCGATTCGTTGACCGAAGAAGGAGATAAGGGGGAGAGAAGGAGGTGGCTTGATGGGTTTGGTCGTGCACAGGATATCATGTGGTGATACTTTATGAGAGGGAAGAAGATGTTTAAAAGGTAATTAAGTTTGTAATTAGTTGATTAAATAATTTAACTAAATCAAAATCTTGTAAATTTAATAACTTGTTCATACAAGGCCCAAATCGAACACGGTCAGTCACGGTGTGTTCGTTATGACGAAAGCTTCACGATGAAATTGGTTTGGTTGAATTTGGAGCTAATGGAAATCGGGCTAAAATCGGACGTTGTTCAATTTTAGTTCAAACCGAAACACTTCGGCGCCAATTGGAATTTCGGTGAGTTAAACCCACCTCTTTGGATAAATCAGTATATTATATAATAGATAGAATTTAACTATTTGTGTTTGGTTGAAATTATTGGTTGTATGCTTGGATGTTTTAATTAGTTGATTGTTTGGTTTTTATGAATTATCGCTTTTCAAAACGGTCAATATATAGAATCATTTGCGGTGAATTTATCTGACGTACAAGGAATTTGTAGAGGGGTCCAATGGGATCCTCGCCATTGTTGATTTATTTCAATCATATTCATGTTGAATGAATTATTGGATATCAAAACTTAATTGTTTGGCCTTATTGGTTATGACATTATTATGTGTGAAGACTTAACCCTGTGATGATAAAAATCAATAACAACATTGGTTAAGTGCTTAGTGGCTATTGACCTTAATTTAGTATTTTGAAATACTACTAACTACCATTTTGGCTTGAAATGGGTTTTTGATTTGGAGAATGATTTCAAATCTAATCTTTGGGTCTACTGGAATATTTTTATTTAAGCAGATTTTGAGCTTCTCTATTTTACGCCAACCTTTTTATTTGTCTTTTCTAAATCATTTAGAAATGTTTTAAAGTTATTTAACTATCATTTGATTATGATTTAAAGTTGTTTAACTATTGTTTAATAATGTTTATAAGTTGTTTGTTTCAATTCAATATTGTTTTAAATTTATTTATTAATATTTTAATATTGTGAAAGGTTATTTATTTAAATAATTGATATTGTTTGAGGATGATAATTATTATTTATTATATTTTTTTGAAAGTTAATTATTCAATATAATAAGGTTTTTGAAGATTAATCATTAATTATTATATTAATAATGTTTGAAATTATTAATTATTATATTAATAATGCTTTGAAGTTATTTATTATTATACTAATAATGTTTTGAAGTAAATTAATTATTTCATTAATGATGTTCTAAAGGAAATTGACTGTGTTATTAATGTTTGTTGAATTTTTTTTATGATGTTTAAAGTAACTAATTTATATGATTAATTGTATTTATAAATAATAAATTGATTTATAAATGAGTTTCATTCAATAAAGAGTTTATAGATGAAAATGGAGTTTTGTATTTATAAAGGATTTTTATAGAGGCTTTATAAAGAATTTTTATAAAGGGATTTTAGAAAAGAATGTTATAAAGTAATTTTAGAAAGGATTTTTATAAAGGATCTTTATAAAGGAGTTCTATAAAAGAATAAAGTTTTATAAATGGGTTTATCGATGTATAAAAGGAGTTTTATAAATAGTTTTATGGATTTATAAAAGGGCTTTATAAATGGTTTAGAAATTTAGTTGTATAAATTGTTTTAGAGATTTATAAAAGAGTTTTATAAATTGTTTTAACGATTTACATAAGAGTTTTATAAATGATTTAAGAGTTGTATAAAAAGTAGATTTATAAAAGAAGATGAGATTGATTTCCAAAAATGATCTTTAAATAATTATGGGGATATGGAACATCTTTCCGTACTCAACACTAAATAGGAAATTTTCTCTGTTTTTGTGAATATACTTATACCGTTGAGATAAGCATATGAATACATTTTCTAAGTAGTGGAAGTGTAGTCTTTTTGTGAGTATACTTATACCGTTGAGATTAGTATATGAATACATTTTCTAAGTAGTGAAAGTGTAGTGTTTTGTGAATATCTTATACCATTGAGGTAAGTATATGAATACATTTTCGAAGTAGTGAAAGTGTAGTGTTTTTGTGAATATACTTATACTGTTGAGATAAGTATATGGATATTTTTCCAAGTATTGAAAGGGGTATAAAGGATTTGTGAATATATCTTTGTAAAAGTATTTTGATACAAGTATTTATAAAGTGATTTTAAATTAATAAAATGATTAATTAAAGAGGTTATTGGTTGCTTATGTGCTTAACCAATGTCGGTTTCCCTATAGAAATAAACCCATGATTTGATTGTTGTTTTATTTGATAGTTAAATAATCGACTATCAAACTTGGCCAGTATTTAAAATATCATCGTCGGTTCGGGGAGACCAAGATCAGATATATTATTCGTAAACAACTTCGAACCGGCATAAGCTATAACGACCTTACCACGATACCCATATTAGCAAAGAACATTACAAATAATGTCGTCTGCTAATCTGGAGAATACGGCTTGTTAAGGGCGATCGAATGTGAATATATCTTTATACTAACACTGACACGTCATTTATACCTTTTTACTTAATATCTGAACTGAAATTTGACGTGTACAGTATTAATGCAAAGTAATAGACACGCTGATTTCTCAAAATCAGAAAAATATATATCATATAAGCATCAGTCAAAGGTCACAGCAAAATAATAATCTCATATACATATACAAATTGTGAGTCTACAAAATAAAACACTAAACTCACATAATATACAAGTTTTACAATTCTCTAATCTCAATTATACATTTTATAAACAAGGTCCAAATTCCTAAATGGGATAAACTAAAAGTCCAAATGTTTATCTCCTTGCTAGCATTACCATTCAAAGGTCAACCTGTCCTGTAACCTGAAAAGTCTCGGCCTGACCCGAGCAAAATAACACTCGGGTCAGACTATCTCTAAATATCCAAGGGTGAGAACAAGATATAACACAAGAACAAACAACATATAAGTAAATACAGATGTCCATGAAATAACGAGTCACGAAAATTAATTTAACTTAGAGTTCATCACAAGGCACATGGTTATACATTTAAGTCACCAACACATATTAGTCACTAAACACAGAATAACAGAATTAACTTAACATCCATCACAAGACACAAGAACATATATTTATTTCACTAACATAAGACACAAGAATGTATATTTATTTCACTAACACAAGACACAAGAATATATATTTATTTCACTAACACAAGATAGTCACAAAATCCAAATATCCAGAATCCAAGAGATCTTAATCCAAAACGATCGTAATGATCGTCCAAAACAATCGCAATGATTATACTCAAAACCAGTGGCAAACAAACAAATTGGTATCACTCGAACCGATCCGATACCAAGGATCGTACTCAAACCGGGAAAACAGAATCACATAATGATCTCAAGGATAGTCCATACCGATCAAGGTGATCGTAAAAACCATGAATCGATAAATCGACATTTATTTAATATTATTTTATTATTCGAAAAGAAATCCAGGAATAAACTTCTTAAGGATCTAATAGCCACTTGCTGCACACCAAAAGAGAGTAAACTCTAAAGTGCCAAATACTATTACCTTCAGTAATCACTAGAATTTAACCAATACGTCTCATACCGTACGGTGAAATTCAAGTATTTACTAAAAGTTAGTAAATATTACTTATTACAGATGCCACTGGAAAACCTGAACCACATTCTCTTAAGGATCTAGCAACCACTCGTCGCACACCAGAAGAGAATACAACTCTAAAGTGTTAAGTACTTTCCCAAATACGATCACAAGAATTTAACAAAGGCATCTCATATTACCCGGTGGAATTCGAGTATTCGCTAATGGGTTAGTAAATTCCACTCAAACATTATATTCAATGAGTTATATCGTATTCAACGAAGCGTTACTCGAAAGCATTTAAAACAATCGATAACATTAAGTCGAATAATAGTACTTCCCAAATTATAGAATTAAGGTTCTCAAAACAATTTTTCTCTCTGATTTTCATTATAAAAAAAACACTTGTTATAATTTTCCACAAATCCACTTATTATTTAACTTTAAATAAATGTTCGCTTGTTTGGTAAAATATTCCATAAACCCGAATTGTTCCAAAGTTACATTTATGTACACAGAGTTGTCTCAAATTTCCATATAAAACACTTAGTTAATAACTCATATTTTAAACCATTTTTATTATTCTTCCAAATCAATTTTGATATATATATATATATATATATATATATTAGAAATAAATTAGACTCACCTTTTTAAAACCATATTTCCAAAGCCACTTGTATATGTTATCACTTATTTTATAAAACCATAATCACTCATATCTTCAAATTCATAACTCCATATGCTAGAAATAATTAATATATATATATATAATTACCTATTAAAATCATTTACAAAAGAAAGTTAAACTAATTTAGAAACAAGTTTGAGATTTATAAATTTAAACAAACTCTCTTTCGTAAAATTACTTGAATATGAAACATATCCATTTATATATTTTTAACTCAAATTTAGGGCATTTAGATCTGCAGTTTTGACCCCTTAAATCCCATATTTTTTCAAATCTCAAAACATGAAAGTTGTAGAAAAATGTCTAAGCTTTTAAACAAGAAAAAGATCATCTAATTTGGACTTATTATTCAAAAGTTATGGTCAAAATAATTCTCAGATTTTAAATTCATTGACGCTGTCGTTTATTCTCAAGGCAGCGACAAAGAAATATGATTTCGACTATTTAAACCTCAAAATTTTGTAGAGCTCAAAACATGAAAGTTTTAGAACATATTTCTTGCTTTCTAGAACATCAAAAATTATCAAATTTCTATAAGTAACATAAAAGTTATGACCAATTTAATTTCAGGTTTTAACACAGCCAATTAAACATGACAGTGCAACACCATCGGTTTCTAACTCAATTTAGACCACTTAAACAGCAGAATTTCGACAAGTGACTAAAAGAAAAGTTCTAGCTAGTTGAAAGAAGTTTCTACAGTAAAAAGATCGAGCCATTTTGGAATATTCTACCTCATGGTATGGCTGTTTTACTGCAGTGAATTTCATACAAAATTTCCAGCAAACAACACAACAACAACTCAAGTTTACGACCAAATTGCAAGCAATTCAATTCAACAAATTACCTAAACATTATGTACAACAAGCAAAGATTTAGAAATAAATATGTGAGTGATAACTCACCTTTGATGCTTCATATAACTTGCTAATCTCATCCAAAACCTTGCTGCTACCAATGTATATGTTCGAAAGTGAAGACATGATGAAGATGATGATTTTTGAAGACGGGGATCTTCATGGTGAAGGGCTGCTTGTTACTAGTCCCTCAATGTGAAATTTACCATATCATATATTTATGGTTGTAGTGGTGCTCTGTTATGAAAATCTTCCATTATAAGTACAAATCGCTACTAATCCTAGGGATAATTTCTGACAGGATGTAGTAGGAGGAGTGCCTTCGGTTTCATTCAGTCCCAGAACGAACTTGGATGGACGAATGTCTGACATTGCATTTCTAATATCACAACGTTGACTTTTACAAACATACATCTGTTTGGTGGTGGAGAAGATAACTTCTCTTAGCTTAATACCCTTCTCTGAGACGTACGAGCTTAGAGGTTGTATGTTTGTGAAAGTCAATAGTGATCGAAGGAATGATTATGTGACATTCAAAGTTGAACCTGTTTTGATCAAAGCGCGGCTTTGTGAAAAAAGCGTGGCTTTGTCGAACGTAACCTCACGAGCCTCACATCCCAGAAATGAAACGGGATACTATATGGTCTGCAGGACAAATTTTGGGCTATCAGTTATAAGGAATGAAAGCCATCTGTTGTCTTAAGATAATGAAATGGACATGTTTGGAGGCCGACGGAGATCCTGTAAAGCCACTGAGTAATATTCTATTCCATAGTAGTATATCGGTATAGTTCAGAGGCTAACGGAGATCGTGTAAAGCCATTGAAGTGAACTACTATTGGTATACGTGGATTTTTCAGGTCTGAATGGTCACTAGTTCCCTATCATGTTGGAAACCCAATTCAAATGCGTTGTCTTTACTGTTTTGATTGTAGTCGTAAAATAGCTGTAATGTTTTGCAAACATTCAGCTACCCCTTGCTGGAATTTAATAATGGTAACAATTTCAGCTACGTTTATACACATTTACTTGGAAAGGATTTTCAAAGCAATGTTATTAGAAATAACATCAAATGATTTAAGTATCAAGTATTTTGGTTATCATAAAGTAAAAACCTGTCTGTATTTATGTGTGGATGTGGTCTTATGAGATACCCTTCTTTTCAAAGGTTTTGATTGACATCATCAGCATGATCTATACATTACATTCGAGTATTTCACACTAGTTTATCAAGCCCAATCGGGTATTTTTAATACTCGAGTCAGATCCGAGTGTTTCAGGTTTAGTTGAAGACGCTTGGAGTTTCCAGAGGAGAGTTGGAAATATGCATCTGCGTATGGACGTATTCTATTATCCGCCGCTTCTGTTGCATTTGTTTTTATTTTTCAGCATTTGTAAGGACGGAGGGTTTATAATTGTCCAGGTTAAATCCAGGTTAGGCTCTGATATTGTATTCAAAATTTTCCGCTATAAAGATTATTATTGAAATAATATATATTATTCCATTGGTGTGAGATTCTATTCTATTTTTATTTTCTTTTTCTCCAAACAATTAGGCTTTCCGACACTTGGATTTGCGGCACGAGGATGCATTAGTGTCGATTTTCAAGGATCGAAATTTCTGGTCGTTACAGCGTAGAAAGCACGTACACCTTGGAGACAGCTTGTGTTTTGTATTTTTGGCAGAAATGGAAAAAATTGATATATTGGAAAAACGTAGATAATTCATATTATTTTCTGATGCTTCCATTAAAAATAACTAAGAATTTCTTTTTCGAATTTTGTTAACTATAGACGTTGATGATGTATTGGAATTCCTATGTAGTGTCTATACATCGTTGACATCCATGAAAATGACGTACGTAAACACCGTAGCCATTTTATGCATAAAATTATAAAATTTACATAAATTGTTTTTGTAACGGGATCATAGAGTGACATGATCTTAATCATTCTTTTTTCAAGTTTTTATTTGTATTGTTATGACTAATCTTATTGTATTTTAACCATTAAAAATAAATAAATTTATAAGTGTGTCATTATTTGTTTTGCTTTTAGTGTCTATGACATAGCAAAATTTAACCCGGTTCTTTCAATTTACAAAGCCTAATGTAAGCTTACATTTCGACACAAGGTTAATGTGTCCACCAACCAGCTCTACAATTTTAAAAAAGAAGACGTTTTCAGACATTATAAAACAGCGGCGGTGAAGATCCATATTCAATTCAACCACGTGATGAAATAGCCTTCAAAAATACCCTGTGTTGCACGTTTCCTTTCTCTCTATAGTCTATCCCATGGTTCAAAATTCCGACGGAAGTCCGGTTTTTCCGACCATTCCGTTCCGGTTCCGCTCATAACCGGAACGAAATCCGGTCAAAATTCCGGTTCCGGTCTAAATTCCGAATTTGCTTTTCAAACATTGAAAAAAATTGTATAAAAATACAACAAACATATGGTAATTAAAAAGAGGAAAGCAAAATAAACAGGACAATAAATAAACGAGTATATATGCATATCCAGATGGGCCTACATTTAATCACAACGTGTATTCGTTTATAGTTGCACCTATGAAATTAGATTTGACAGTACCATTAGCAGCATAAATTTTTAATCGATGTTTTTTATTTTCTAAAACATTATAATTGAGTGCGATATTTTTTCTTCTTTTATAATTTGTCAATTTATTTTGCGCGGATGTAAAGTTTAATCGATGTTAAGTTTATTTTCTAAAAAAGAAAGTAAAATCTTAAGAAATATAACTTGGTATGAGATCATTATAATTGACAACATTTGTGTTTCCCTATTTAATTGGAAAATGTATAATGCAAAAGAAATATTTATCCATACATGTGTTGTTTTTTTTGCCGCTATTGGCATCCATTAAGGTGATTCGAGCTATCATTAAAATTTTAGTATATATATCAAATTTATTATACGTTATTTACCATCAAATTCATTTTTATTTCATTTGGCCTAAAATAGCCCTGCGTCTTTGCTTTACAACGTCCTTTCATTGCCATACGGCTATCCAGCATTGTTACTCTACATTCATAGATGATTTTTCACTACCATATAGTAACAAATGGTCGAACAACTAAAGTCTCAGGTATAGGAAGTGTACAGAAAATGATTCAACTATCACATAATTATTGGTTGCATGCTTAAAGAGCCTGTTAACCTTCAACATTTATTCAGTCATAGCTAGCAACATAAATAATTTTCACCACAATGCCACAATTAAATCATATCCCCACCAATTTTCCATAGCATATATCCAACTTATACTACTACAACCAATATGTTTTCCAACATACAGTTTGGTCATTTGAAAAATCATAGGTACTTAACGATTTGAAGGAAATATTTTAAGTGAATAGCTTTATAAGTAATGAGCGTTTTAAACATGAAAACACCTATAATATGCATTTGGGTCAATGCCTTAGGAACCCATATATATCCAAGATTCTGACCTTAGAACGTGCAATTTTGGTATAGAATAATCCAAATTTTGGAGCTGCATCAAACCTTCCCATGATAATTTTTGTAGTGAAATTGAGTATGGACAATTTTGTTAATGCTTCAAATTAAACGACATAAAGCTTCACTGATAACATCTTTTTTAATTTAAACCGAAATTCCACAAAATAGTTTACATGCATATATTTCAACATGTCAAGTATATTCTTAGTGAGAAGGTCATTGGTACCAAGGTTTTCATTGAGCCTGACATGATAAAATGCATTTATGATGGAAATCAAAAGTAGAACAAAACGTTTTTGAAAAAACTGAAAATGTACAACATATAAATACATAATTAAATCTAGTACATATAATTTCCTTACTATACCACTTAAATTTTTAATGAACATCTCTCTTATAATATACATTCCTCTTTCACTAACTGAACATGCAATTAATGATGACCATCGATGAAATCATTTCATTAAACCTTACAAATTGAAGACTATTAATTAAATGGAAGATTAGAACATAGAATAAAATAGAACTGTCCAGCATATACTGAGTTGTAACTGTGTGAATCAAACAAATAGCAACACGTTGGTTTATGGATGCACAAAATGTTAGTACCACCAACCTACAATAGTAAGTCCCTATGATGAGATTTGATTTCATTTTTGCCATAAATTATGTATGGAGATGAATATAATCAATATGTATGGAGATGAATACAACCAGCTGAATAAGCGAGTAAAGAAATAAAGCTGGATCCACAACCTCACAACCGGTTTTAGTATATTAGCCTATTGAGAAATGAAAGTATGAATCTTGTACACTAAATTTATCATCGTTTCTAAAATCAAAATGAATATTGTTTTACTGAAGGAAAAAAATATTGCCATATTTGAACAAACGACAAACCGGAGTAAGTTTGAAATTATTGCTTAAAATTTGATAATATTTAAATGGGAATAATCACAGGCACAAATTACAAAAGCTAGCATTCAATAATAAAATATGCATCCAATGATGTGATCATAGCCATAATCATCACTAAAAAATCAAATAAATAGATGGTATAGTCATAGATTAGTAAAATTATCCCATCTTTTTTTGCATGTTCCTTGTGAGTTTTTTCAAGCTTCGATGTAAACCATCGCCTAAGCTAAGATTAGAAGCATGTCATAACTTTTAGAATAATTCAAACTTGGTCCATATAGTTTTTAGAATAATTCAAACTTTATCCACATACTAATTTTCTAAAATAAACGAAAAAAGAAAAATGTAAAGTGTTTAACTACGTGCTTCATTTTTCCTATTCTTTGACATTTTTGTAAATGCATCATAATCTACAATGAGAAATTAATTGCTTAATTTAAAGTTGTTTATTTTTTAGATTATTGTAGTAATGAAGAATCTTCATATTTAGGAAACCAAAAATCATCCGTTATTATTTTTCATTGAATGACCATTGACATTGTCACTCCTCGAGTTCAAAATCTATTTCGTAAAAACTTGGTTTAAAAATTAAAGCAATATGTAGAGTAATGTACATATATGGTATATAAATTAACTAAAGCACAATTTTAGTTGGGGAGTCAAATATGGCAGCAAATCATCATATACAGAACATATGACTAAATAAAAGAATTATTATCACTATACTATAATGAAATTGTTCTTCTAAAATGTACGTGATGCAACAAAAATAAAATGGTAGTGGCACATTCTCATTTGAGTCAAGGGAAAGACAAACAAAAACATAAAGAAAGGTTCAGATTTGATAATAAGAAAGATATCGAAGGCTTCTATTTGTCCAAATAAGCATTGATTTAATTACGTAAGTGATTTTGTAAATGACGTTAAATTTTGCACTCACTATATTACAGCCTTCTTTACTCAATCGGTCTACTCCATGGTTAATCAAATTAGCCGCCATCTATTCAAATTTCAATAATGGTACATGAAATATTTCTTCAAAGGATCACAACCATTAAAAAATTAGTTACTTCCAGATATTTATTTTTTTAAACCAATTGTGCTAACATTGAATCTTCACAGTAAAGAAAAAACAAATCATAAGTTATTATTTTTCATTGAATGGCCATTAACATTGTCATTCCATGAATTCTAAACCTTTTTTATTTACTTGGTATAAATATTAAAGGAACATGTGGATTAATCTACATATGGTATACAAATTAACTAAGAAAATCAATATGAGAACAATTTTTGTTGGGGAAATCAAATTTGGTAGAAAATCATAATGTACGAAAAAAATGACTAATCAAAAGAATTATTATTAACTTACTCTAATGATATTGTTCTTCCAAAATGTACATGATGCAACATACATAAAATGTTAGTGGTACATTCAATCAATAAAACTATAGATTCTTTAAACATTATAGTGGAAGAAAATGACAATATCACTTGCTGATAAAATATTCATTAATGTGCATCATCAAGATACCGTAAATAGATGTAAGAACATACCTTTTCGAACTGGTGAATCAGCATGGCATCGAATTTTTTTCAGAACATCAAACTTGAAAATAAGAGTAACAAAAATCTGCAGTAAGGTTGATCGTTTATTAATATGAACAAAGAGAACCATGGTACATTTGTATGACTAAAATATCCACTACTTTTGAGTCGATTGGCAACAATAAATCCTGGTAAATTTTAATTATCTTCTTTCAGTAATATTAGTGCATTCATTACTTAGGAAATTTTTTGCATCATATGTTTATGTAAGTTAATGATTCAAAAGAACTCAGGTTATCGTATTGGTAACTTGTAAATAGTAAAATTAAATCTCAAACATGGTTTAGTATTAAAATACAGTAACGATAATTTTATAGAACAATGAAATACTAATTACTATGATTTAGGTTAGTTTTTACAATATGAGTTTGCAAATCACATCCCCTTATTTGTGTTAATAAATGGCAGTTATTCTTATTTTTATTTAGATAAAAAAAGCTTCTACTACATGAAAATACCAAATGAAATATATAGTAGACTTAAACATAAAAAGGAAATACTAATTTACTGGCAAAATATACATACATCGTAAAGAACACTCCCTTGAAAGAAAATATACATAATTTGTCCAATGGTCCAAACTTATACAAAATAAATAAACAGATATGCTTTAGCTTAAAGCGTACAATCTATCCAGTTATTCAGCTATTAGTTTTTTTACCAGCCTTCCTTTTTGTATTTAGAAATATATTTGTGTCAAGTTCCATTTTTAGTATATCTGCTTCAACTTATTTTGCCAATGAGCATCAGAAGAATTTAACAATTCAAACTCATGAATACTTTGCACTTCAGTGTAGCATGCTTGAGAATGCACATTATAACAAATATATCCCCTAATATCAATATACAAAAGATGCACATTTTGAGAATGTAAACTGTTGAACTTGGTTTAATCAAGTGTAACACAACAAAACATATCAAATAAAACCATGGTCAATATGGACTTCTTTATTACAATTCTTACTTATAAAAAGGTCCGTCCAATAGCATTATTGCAAAAGCTTCACTCTGTGTTAGTACTAATACAAACTATTGTGTTTATACTCTAATATCAGTGCATGAGATGTCAATTAATGCAATAAAATGATCTAGAAAATTGCTAAAATCTTAAATTCTAGTTATAACTTAGAATTGTATATTGAATACTGAAAAGTGAAAAAAAAAATGATCGTTTGTTATGATAACAAACCTTACATATATATATGCAAGGTCCTCGACAATAACCACGACTGCATAAGAGGGTATCGTCCCTCAATTTCCTACCATCAATCAATAGAAAAGGTTATAAATTAACCTTACATATATGCAGTTTTAGATATTAAATTAACATTCATGTATACTTGTTTTTTTAACACTTTTAGGAATTAAGTGATCCTTTTCAGTGGTGTAAGTTTTAAGCTCTAATAAAGTTTGTATGATTAACAATGAATAAAATTTTCAAGGTAAAACATATATGCAGATAATCCACAAAATATCCAACTTGTTACCCTAAAGCAGTATGAGAATCTATAGTTGCCTCAAAAACAACTCTTGTTTTTTTTGTTCTACAGAGCGGTACAATATACAATGCGACCACAAAAATTCCGTATGATCTTGGTCATGTAAAGGACCCCTATGTTATGAATTGGATCTGCAATGAAAAGGTAAATATTATTAAATCATGAGAAAAAACATACAAAGCATTTTCACAAACTGCTTTTGAGCACACCCATAGTTTAATATAAAATATCGAACGTAATATGAGCGGAGAAAGGTAGGAAGCGAGCTGCTATTATTTTCAAGAGATAGTACTCCTAACCGAATGAAAACCTAAGGGTAATTAGCTTATAGCGAAGCGTAATGGATACCGTATCAAAATCGAGTCAATTCCATGGATAATTGGTAATCATCATCGCTGTTAATAGGTGAGGAAATCGATCTAGTTTTTTTTCCAGTGAGTGTGAAAGAGAAAGTAGGGTTGTTTAGTTTTGGGAAGAGGGAAGAACGGATGTGAGATATGAAACAGTGAAACAGAAAGGGGAAGGGTATATTTGGTACTTCAAAAAGACGTACGTCAAAAAGACACCGTGTAATTCTATTCAATGAATTTTCTTTATTAGTAGTAAAGATAAAGTTGAATAAAAAATCATATGTATAGAAAAAAAAAGTTGTTATACTTTTGTTGATTTACATCGAATTATAATAAAAATTTCAAAAATTTATCAAAATTTTAAATCTCAAATAACAATACAGAATCTTAAACGATGGTTTTTTAATTAAAGTGTATTTTATATGTAATGTAAAAAATATACTATAAATTTATGACAGTATTGGATATTTATTAGCGTAAATAACAAATTAAAGCAAAAAAGTAACGGAATTAAAAAACCGGAATTAAAACGGAACTTCCGAAATTTTCGAAACGGAACCGGAAATTTTTAAATTATCAATGATCGAAACGGAAACGGAAAACGGAATTTCGAACCTTGTCTATCCAAATCGAACAACAGTAGTTTCTTCACTGTATATAATAACAAACTCTCATCTCCTCTTCATTTCATTTCATTTATACCACATTCAAGCTTCACAAAAGCAATCAATTAAATATAAATTTATTAATCATGGATCAAAAAGACTATAACACCGAGCTTAGTCTATGACCAAGTACAAATTTAGATTCTTCAGGTTCAAGCAGGTGGATTATATAATCCAGATTTATTCTGAATTTCAGTATTTTATTTTAATGTTATTAGTCATGTAATGTCTTCATAACTGTAGAGTGGAAGATTGGCTGCAAGAAGCAACAGTAATCAGGAAAAATAATCAGCAAGAAAAAATGACTATCTTTTACAACGGCAAGATATGCATTTGCGACGTCACTGAGCTTCAGGTTTTGTATTGTACGTTTTTTTCATATTCCTTAATGAAAATGAAATTCTACATTAAGTAAATGTAAGTTTGAAATGCTTTTGTCATAGGCAAAAGCTATCATAAGCATGGCAAATAAACACAAAGGAATTGGTGGTACTACTACTACTACTTCTTCTTGTGAGCATGAGATGATGAATACACAATTTATGAATTCAGGATTGAGGATGAAGAGATCGCTACAGCAGTTTCTACAGAAAAGAAGAGTCGTATGGATGAAATATCTCCTTATGCATGTAGAACAGAGCGCACTATGTATAAATTATGAGTTTGTAATTTGTAGAATAACCCGATGTAAATTTCAGAGATGGTAAAGTTTGAAAAGTATTAATTGATATTATTTGGAAGTTTCTTTTGTTACCCGAAGCTGAAGAGATGTTGATATTTCTTCCATTTTTTATTTTTTTATTTTTTCCCATCACTATCTGCATTTGCATAGCTGCAGATTAAGTTGAAATGTTAAAATTTGTATATAGAACATTTATGAATGGATGGAATTAATTTAAAGGACAAAAAATTATATTTTTAGCCTCAAGATGCGATTTCAATATTTTAATCACAGAAATAAACATTCTTCTAAAATGTCAAAATTATTCATAAGGACAAACATTCTTCCAAAACTGCACCGAACTTAAAACTGATACTTAAAAACTGTTATCGATAACTACAAATTGATACCTAAAAACTGCTATCAATAACTAAAAACTGTTAACTAAAAAAAAATTTCCTTCAGGCCAAAATACCGAAGATCTGTAAACGCTGAGAAACTTTGTCCTTGACAATAATTTCCTGTTATGAATGTGCCTGTAATTAAGATATAAGAACAGTGATCCACATCTTTAATGGCCTGCAAACAGTATGAATTTCTTTGTCTATGTGATAATGTCTAGTTTCTGATTTAGTTGGGGTTAATTTATATGTGTGTATATTAATCCCTTTTCATGCAGAATGATGGTTACTATACTGGTTAGTGTTATAATGAATGAAAGAATGAATGTGGTAAATATTGTTCAAGCTGTAAGCCAATGTACTACAGTAGTTGGCCACGAGTATCTTATGTTTACTCCTACAGTAAAAATATATTTATTTATGCCTAAGACGCTATGTTTTACTCACTAAATGTTGGATTCTCTTGTTATCCGATTGGCTGATGTAAATCGGGTAGAATATTTTGTCTTTTGGATTGTTTTGTCTCATTTAAACATTTATTATATATGATTGTTGCAAAGATATTCTTCTTAACATTATTCGAAACCGATGGAATCTATTGTCTCGGTCTATCTGTCCCATGTTCACACATAAATCACAACCACGGTTTATAATAATCTGATAAATAAAGATGGATTTGCAACGTACGAAAGCGGGGTATTTAAACATGGTATTTAAAGAGAAGATTGATAAATGGAGAATGCGTGAACGGGACATTTAATTTATTATTTTAATTTAATTGATTTATATTTAATTAATTATTTGTTTTGTTATGTAATATGCACTTAATTAAAATAAAATAACAGTACAAAAATCGAAAGACATGCAAATTAATTAAAATATATTAAAGACTACACTGATAAAATGCATAAATAATACAACAAAAATACAATTATAGTAAAATTTCTATTTGTCAACACTACCTTGATTTATCAGAAAAGTTTTGTAGTTTGCAGAAAGAGGTTGAGACTCAACCCCTAACGTCAACTAATCTTTTGCTAAGTCGTCGTTAAGAGTATCGAATAAATCTTTATTGTCGGGTTGCATAACAATTATCATTGCTTCTTCAAAATTAAATTCTCCACCTACTCCAAGAGGCTGGACGCGAGCAGACATATCTGTGTAGTTTACAGAATTTCCTGTTGACTCTACACTGTTTGTGTTCGAGCTGTTTCAAGTCGTACTAGATTTTTTCATCTATCTCTTGTGTATTACGTCAATGATGTCGTACATCATCTCATCAGCTTCTCCACGACGTCTTCTCGAACTACTACTTGCACCAGAAGATGAACCAACGTTCCGAGCTTGTTGCACTGGAATTTGTTGTAATAAAGAATTGGTTGATAAATTCAAATTTGAAATTTGTTCTCCTTGTGTTTCATCCAATTGTTTAAAAAACCCATCAAAAGCCCATGTTCTATCAAATTGGATATGCACAGGAGTGGATTGTTGCGATTGTTCTTTTGTACAAGCAGGCGTATACAATGTTTGTTCAATTACATTCGTTCCTTAATACAATTGTTGCATCACCTCCAAATGTTCAAGCAGTGTTTTTCTATGTTTTTGAATAATCGTTTCAAATTCCTACAAGTAAAATAATAATAATAATAATAATAATAATACAAACAAAAAAATTGCGAATATGAAAAATAACTTTACACGATCACTCCACCACTCCTCGCTGCCTGTAACAGTTTGTTTATTCGGATCCAGCCAGCACCAATTTATTGCATAAGTGTTCCCATTTAACTCAATCTTTTTTAAGACTATCATATTTATGTCGATTTTGGTTTCGTCTATCGGTTCGACACCATCAATATTTTCTACAGCTCGATTGAACTTTTTCGTTATAGCTTTATTCACTTTCTTTTTATTGTTACCACCGACAGAATATGCTTCTATAGTAATTTCAGCATAATTCGAGTAATAGCGGACGTCCAATGATGAGGAGCTCTTCAGTTTGTCATTCTGTTTGCAAAAAATCTCAAAAAAACAAATGATGTAGAAAAAACAAAGATGTAGGTGCTAAAAAATACCCGAATGGTCTAGCGGCTTGACGGAAATAAATTGATAATTGATAGGGTTAGAGTAGGAAAGATGGAGATTGAGAAGATGAATTATATACAAGGGAGAGGGTTGAGGAGGAGGAGGAGGAGGAACCGTTGGAGGCAAAACGGCTCGACCTGTCGGACGCCATAGACATTTTTTCCTCCAATGGCTCAAGCGGGCTTGGAAAGGGGGAAAACATCGTTGGTGCGTCGGACGCGTCCAAAACGGTAACGTGAAATAATTTGACTGCGAACTACACTTAAGTAGAACCCATTAAATCAAACCTGAAGATACTAATATAAAAATTAATGGTTGACAGAGAGTGGACACATGAAGTTTCGGGATGGAAGATTTGAACTCGATACGAATACGAATCAATTATATTATTTATCGGATTTTTCCTTCAACAAATTATGAATAGAACCATGTTCATATTTCACAAATCATTCCATCTTAAAACGATTCATAAAATTTCAATACTGTTTATTTTTTGCCGTATTCTATGTGC
The DNA here is from genome assembly GCA_030737815.1 of Allium fistulosum. Lineage (NCBI taxonomy): Eukaryota > Viridiplantae > Streptophyta > Magnoliopsida > Asparagales > Amaryllidaceae > Allium > Allium fistulosum. The sequence continues at coordinate 72,462,042 of CM060908.1, read as the reverse complement.
ATTTTCATAAGATGCCAGGAATATGATACTTCTGAGATGAAATGAGTTGTGCAATAGAGGGTAGGTTGATAAATGACTAAAAGAGAGATCAAATATTATTTAAAATATATATAAAAAGAAAATTTCATTTAAAATTAAAACGAAAAAGCAAGTTACCAAATAAGTATATCATTTGAAGAAAACAAAAAATAAGGTAAATAGAAAGTATATTAAAAATAATACATATGTAGAAGATGTATTCTTTGAGTAGACGTTATATATGGTTTGAGTTAACATCCATTGGGATGCATACCATCATAAGAGACGGTGACGTTTAAGTACGGGAAAAGTTTACTATTTGTAGAAGAGGACCTTTATTAACATTTTGATTAGTAAAACAAAAAATGGATTTTGTATCTAAATGAAATTTCACGTGCGTATTCACATTACATGTAAGTGGACGCGGAGCACAAGGCTCTGATGGGTTCCACTGGATATCTGCTCGTTGAATGCCGGCCCAAACCCACAGACCACAAAAATATTTACCTACTTCTACACTCATATGTGCTGTCAAACTAGAATTGGGCACGTTGATTTATATCACGTTGAATTGATAGTTAACGAGGCAGCCGCTACACCACTATATAATATTAAACATGGTGACACAAGGAAAAAGTTGTAAAAAAATTTAGTCTCAGGGACAACAAGTTTGCTTTTTAGTCTGAAGGACACTTTTTAGTGTAAACTGAAAATGATAGTTACAACTATCATTCTGTGATTTACACTAAAAAGCGTCCTTCAGCCTAAAAAACAAACTTCTTGTTCCTGAAACTAAATTTTTTTCTAACTTTTTCCTTGAGCCTAAAAACCCCTATTAACAACCCATCAAAAATCAATGTTTGGGTTTTACCTCAATTTTATTCTCTTGTGATAGTGATTGCATAGGTAGAATGGCACGGTATCGTTGGGACGTGTGTCGGAAGTCCCAACGGTCTTAACCCCTTCTCCCAGTTCCGTTGGATGAACGTTGGAAAAAGATACGTTCGCGTCGTACGACAACATACTAACCAACCCAGCCATCTTAAATACTCTCATCCTCTTCCTTCTCATTCACATCGCTCTTCTTTTCTCTTCTCATCTCTACTTCCTTATCTTCTCCTACACTAGCAATGGTTGATTCAGAAATGGATTTCGACTACGAATATGTATAGTATTTAGTCGTTATATCAGCATATCCACGTAAAAGAAGAAACGATATCGGTTTATTTCACACGTCAAATTATACCGATTTAATGTGGATGAATAACATATTAAACGGACATCAAGAATGTTGTCAATAAAATTTTCGAATGAAAATGCTATATTTTCTTGTGCGATAGGTTGAAAAGTTATGGTATGATTTTAACGGAAGTAATTAGTATCAAAAAAGTGGTTGTCATATTCGTATACACCATAGCTACAACGTTCTAAAATTGACAAATGAGCGAAAGATTTCAAAGGTCGGGATAACAATTTCAGTTTGTTTTTATGCAATTTTAGAAGCTGTACGATAGTCAGTTACTTGCTAAAGATATTATCTAACCAGATGTTCCTCAATTTAATATTGTTATAGATTATATTATAACTTCAAACCGGTACTACTCATATTTTAGAAACTGTATTAATGCTATAGATGTTACACATGTAATGACACACTTACCTGCAAACTTAGTTATTCAATATATTGGACTGAAAGGTTTTGCTCATTCGATTTACAGTTTACTTATGTTATAACTGACTGAGAAGGTATTACGTATGATAGTAGAATTTTTAATTCAATTATAGATAATACTAATCTAACTTCCCTTATTCTTCACCTGGACAGTGTTATGTAGTTGATTCAGAATATCCACTTCAACCTACTTATTTACCACCTTATCGAAATATCAGGTATCATATTTCTCATTTTTGTGAAACCGCAAATCAACCAAAATTAGTCAATGAAAATTTTAATTTCTACCATTCGAGTTTACGTATGACAAATGAGAAAACCTTTGAAATATGGAAGACAAAGTTTGTCATTTTGAAGAATATGCCAACATACTTATTTGAAACTCGAGTAGAAGTTATTGTATCTGTAATGGCTATACATAATTTTATACGAAAATACAATAATGGTGATCCAGATTTTATGGTTTATGATGATGATCCCGATCTTGTTTTAGACGAGTACTAGAGAAATATTATAGTATGAGAACTACCGCAAACAGAACGACTGAACAGTTACGACACGTTGACCATGAAATGTTAACAATCGAAATAGCATAAGGGATGAAATTGTTGCCGCATGACTGTACTGAAACATTGTATCATTTTATCTGCACTTAATAATTTTTAATAATAGTTGTAATAACTTTGGTATCACACTTTTTTGGTGTCAACGTAAACTACCAAAAATGTCCCTCTACAGTATTAACAAATTTTAATATTTCTTAAAAATAGGATCTAATAGTTAAACTTGCTCGATATTAACAAATCTTAATATCCCCTAAAAATAGAATCTAACGGTTAAACTTTTTTACACATTCAAAACGTCCATCTACAATTAAAAATAGGATCTAACAAACAAACATTTTTTCTTTAATTAACTACAAATTCGTTGTTTATTAATTATTAATACAAATAAAATTCAAACAAACAAACAAAATTAGATATTGAATCTTAGAAATAAAAGTTTAAATTAACTACGCATTATTTTAATTTATAAACATGGTTAAATATTTGTGCAAACCATTTTTTCTTGAACGTGTTAATCGTATATATTCTATAGAAAAATAATTCTTACGTCAGACACATGTCATTATCACGTGCGAAAGCGTCCCCTAACGCTCATATTGCATAACTAATTTGCGTTTATTTCGATTTTTGTACCGTTATTTCATTTTAAATAAATGCATATCACACGACAAAACAAATAATTAGTTAACTATAAATTAAAAGTCGCATTTTAAATACTCTGTCAAATACTTCGTACAAGTTCTCCGTTCGTGGCACACACATGCATTTTTTATTCAGTCAACTTTTTCATTCAAATGTCACGCTAAGCTTCTCCGTTACCATTGCTTGACAGTGCGCCCATAATCTACTGCTTGAATTCGTGCATCCATCAAACTCATGTGCTGTTTACTTTTAATTTGCCGTATATACCACCTTTGAAAAACGGATCGTTCAAAAAGAAGAAAAGTACACAGGGTTAACGTAGAATAATAGGCTAAGCTGCTGTACCCTCTTTTCTAGTGCAATTTTAGCATCCACTAGTCCATCTATTCGTTAACGTGTACCTTTAAAATACTTGCTACTGTCATATATAATCATTCATGCATGTTGGTGTTGCAGGCTTGCAGCAGACACTACAAGGGAAATAGGCTATTCCAACGGCTCCCAGCCGTTGGCGGCCGTTGGGAGCCGTTGGAAATAGCGTTGGAATAGCGTATCACGCCTTCCAACAGCTTTCAACGAAAGCAACGGGGAATTTTCAACGGCTACCAACGGCATAAAACCGTTGGTAGCCGTTAGAAACCGTTGCAATAAACTGACCAATAAGTCGTTGTTAGCTGTTGGTAGTCGTTGCTAATCTGGGTGAATTTTTTTTTATAGCAGCACGCGATTCACCTTCCAGCCACACACAATCAATATATATCAATTTCCATTCCATTTCCACTCTATTTCACATATATATCACATATTCAACACATTATACCACAAACAATATAAACAACCAAAAATCAACATCAAACATTACATATTCAAGTCCAACTCCATATTCAAACATTACAACCAAACCCTCACCAACTCCAACTCCATATTCAAGTCAATATATACAATGCAAACACTTAAACCTCACCACCTAAAAGTCAATACATACACAATAACCATCAAACACAATCCTCACCACCTCAAAGTCAATATATACAATAACCAACCACAAAACAATAATCATCATACCTCTCAAGCATCGTCATCACCTCCGGAAGCACCAGACGACGAAGGGAAGGAACCATGCCTATGCGCGTACTCCGCTAAACGTTGATTCAGCTGCTCCATTTGTATAGCGCGAAGACGGTCCTGCTCTTGCAACTGCTCAACCATGGTTCTAAGCTCTTTTATTTCAGCTTTGTCACACGCCTTTTGAGCTGCCCGAACCTGCAAATAGAATATGAGATGTTCACATTTGTATTATAATCATTTTTTTAAGCAATGTATATTTTAAAATATAGAAACGTAAATGACGTGATCTTAAGCAATGCATATACCACAAATAAATGCATATTTTTATTACAATATATAGGTTAACTCAACTAGAAATCATCATATGTATAGTGTATCTATATGTTAATTTATTAAATATAATATTGCAATGTTTATAAGATTACCGCTTGGTTTCCATAGCCATAGCGCCTATTCCGCTGCGTCGGATCCATAATAACGTCGAAAATATTATCTTCCTCCTCTACCGTCAACTCATCGCGATCCGATTCTGAAAGCAGCTCTGCCCGTGCCTTCTGAAACTTTGCCTAAAATAAAAAACAATTACAGGTTAAAATTAGTAGAATAGGATTTAAACATATCGATATTAATAAAATAAGTTTTAAAATATGCATACATATGCAGCCGTCGCCTTATCATCACCATCCCACTGATATATAATATTGCCAGCATTGTCTGTTTGTCTTGATGCATGGGTGCGGGTAAATACCTCCATCATAGACACGCGACGTCCAACCGATCTTTCCTACAATAAATAATTTATATATTTTAATTTTTCATAGTTAATTACCGAACTAATTAATATACAAAATGTAATAACGGTTTAGATAAATTTACCAAGTCCTCACGGTGATGCTGAAAAGACTTGGATCCGCCACGATGCGTTACAGGATTCCTACTTCTATTGGCAGAGTTCCTCTCCGACTCCATCTGCAATTTTATAAATTGAATGTTATATTTATACTAATCGCGAAATAATTAACTATATATTAGGTAGAACATTTACCTTGAACTCGTCGGTCTCCCACCACCTCATCCAAGAATCCCATACGGAAGCGCCCATCCAGTTCGGTTTCTTCCCCGATTTTTTAAGAGCTGACATTACCTCCCTGTAATTTTTGGCGACCTTCGAATTCCAGTGGCGCCGAACCATGACGACATCGGCCTCCGCCAAGTCCACTTGCCCCTGTACAAAGAGAAAACATTACTAAGTGTTCATTTATACTTATTCATATAGTAAAGTAGTATATATAAACTCACCAGAAACGAATTTCTACGTCGTTTCCAATATTACTTAAAGCAAATTCGACAAACACATTTACCCTGTTGAGAAAATGTGTACTTATTGAGCCTCCAATTTCTCTTCTTTGATACATCCAGCTCCGATCAATAAAATAATTGACCATTTTTCCTACTGTAAAACCTATGATCAATAGTAAAAAAACTATTAATCAAATTCGATAAACACATTTTAGATTTTACTGTTTTTTATAATCCATTTTCGTTTATATACAAAGTTATATTTCTTGCTATTTTGTTTACATTTTTGTACCTTTTGTGATGGTCGGTTATCCTACTTCCCATTACAAACACAATAGTAATTACATTTCTTAAATCATATCTTTATAAACGATTTCCCAAAATTTCGGCAGCACTTCCCCCGTGTTCCTTGTATCGTACACAATGCATGTACACAAGGAACAAAAAGGAAATGCCGTCGAAATTTTGTGAACCGTTTATAACGATATGATTTACGAAACGTAATTACTTTATAGTGTTTGTAACTTGTCCAATACAGGGACAAATCCAACAGATATTGTATCAGATGAATATGAATATCCGTTTTGCAATAAAAACAAATATTCATACAACGATCATATACAACACCTGTCAGACGGGGCCAAAAATTCACTAAGGGATTTAAATTTGGTTTTTATGTTACCGTTTTATTAAATATATAAAATAAAGCATATTATGCATTATTATATGAATTATATTCTACTATTTTACTAAATATATATATAGTAAATTATATGATTTTTACTATTTCACAAAATATATAATTCATGTTCGTAAAATAGTCCACTAATTCATGTTTGTCTAACATTTTACAAAACATACACAAAATAATTTAAATCAATCCTAACTAATCTAATGCTAATTCACATGCGCATTTATACTAAATTATAAACATATTTACATACGTGCATAATATATACATACACAAACAATTTGGACATTTGGATGACAATAATTGTAATTAGCATTTAGTTTGGTGTAATAAACAAGCAATATGTCATTGGATACAAATATAACAGCAAATTAACACAAAATTAGAAAAAATAAAAATTGTAGGGTTTTAGGAAAACCTGATTTTGGAGACTTTTAGGGATGGAGAGAGGATGTTGGCATTGAGTGATGGCGTTGGAGCAGCTGTTGGTTGCGTGGGGAAGGTTGGAGCAAGAAAAGAGGAGGGGAGGAGTAGGGTTTTGGTGGAATTGGGGAAGAAGAGAATAATGTTTTGGTCTCTGTCTTTTGCAGGTATACGCAAATTTCCAACGGTTACCAACGGCCGCAAACGGCGTTATTTCCAACGGTTATCAACGGCTACCAACGGCAAGTTAAAAAATAACGAGCCGTTGGAAAATGCCGTTGGCGGCCGTTAGAAAGCCTTCGTGGCTATATACTGTATTTCTAGTAGTGAGAGAGGATTCTAATTTGTATATTAGCTTGTTCAACCATTTTTTACTATCCCACGTGCATTTTATGTATAATGGTCTCATTATGAGGTTATTAACGTGGGTAAATGTTTGCTCTTGTTTGTTGAGCAAATAAATCACTACTTTCAGCGGTTTAAGAAAACGAAAAAAAAAATGCCATTTAGTAACATTGTATTCAAATCCTCAAGTTACCAACCCATGCTAGGTCTCTTGAAATTTGGATAAATATATGGCTCATAAATGAAAATTTCAAGCCGTATATGGAATATACAAATTGATCATCACAAAAGAACACTTCATATTATCGTTCATCAAAAACTAGTTCAACACATTGATACATACAGTGCTGTAATTTGTATACATACAGGCTGATGCTAATATTATTTGCTTTCTTCAAAGAATGATATGTACGTTTATGAACAAATGGTGTTCAAATAAGTTTGCTTTTCTTTTCTTTCAAAAAAAAAGTTTGCTTTTCTTATTAGTTATACAAAGTAGTTCACAACATGAAACCATCCTTCATACAATTTGGGTGAAACAAGACCTATTATAATGAATGCTATAGTTAATACAAATTTAAACAGAGATTAGCCCATATGTCAAAGGGCTCTAAATCAATAAAACAGTAAGATAAGGCGGTGAATATATAATACAATCCTGATTTATCTTCAATTCAAGTTTTTATTTAAATGTTATTAATAATATAATGTCTTAATAACTGTAGAATCAAAGATTGGCCGGAAGAAGCAACGCAAAAAGGAAAAATCAGCAGGAAAAAAAGACCATCTTTTACAATGGCATGCAAGATATGCATTTCGGACGTCACTGATCAGCTTCAGATTTGTATTGTACGTTTTTTCATATTCTTTTATGAAAATGAAATTCTACACTAAGTAAATATAATTAACATTTTGAAATGTTTTTGTTATAGGCTAGAGCTATCATAAGCATGGCAAATAAGCACAAAGAAAGTGGTACTTCTTCTTCTTCCTCTTGTGAACATGAGATGATGAATACACAATTTGTGAACTCGGATTGTCTATTTAGCATTATTTGAAGCCCTTTAATATCAGTCATTAATTTCTATCGAAATATTTATTTCTTTTATCTCATGTTAAATGGAGCAAATATCTATACTATATTATTATTAGTGAGTTCAATTTGAAGCTCACACAGGCCTCCTTGAAATTTGGCAACCGAACAGTCTCCTCATTTATATCAATAATATAATCATCCTTTCGTGTAAACAAAATAAAGTAGCATCTCTCGTCAATTCTTATTTTCTTCTTCTTCCATCACACCTCTCTCCTCCTTTTACCCATCCTTCCGAATCTATTTTGTTATTCCATCGCGCCTCTCCCTTCCGCTTTTGTGAATCTGAAACTGAAGCGCTTTTACTTCTATTCTTCTGCTCTTGCTCCTCCCTTCTTTCTCCATGCCAGTCCAACCTACCGAATAGCTTCCACCCTCGATTAGGGCTTTTTTTAACAATCGCGAATTTACTTCCCTGCTTATGCTCTCGCTCCTCTCTTCTTTCTCCATTTCAGATCGACCTACACGCTAGCTTCCCCCCTCGATTTGATCATTTTCCATGCTTTTATCGTCGTCACTCCCTCCTGCCACCATCTCACCGAAACCAACCCGAATCCACTAATAATCTTTTGTTCGATTCCCATGCTAGGGCTGTGAAAATTAGGATTGGATATCGATCGAGGTGTAGGATTTCTGATAGAGAAACTAACGGCCATAATTATGCGATTATTTTGACTACAACCAACGAACGCCTTCCTCTTCAGATCCGTAAGCCTCATAAATTTTAGGTATTCTTTGATTTTTTTGTTTAATTTGATTTACGTTACTTTGAACCTTTTGATTTCTTCTTCCCTTTTCTTTTTTGATGCTAACAGTGAAAAAGTGAGCGTAAGGTGTTTAAGTATTCTTTGAATTTTGCTTTAGTTGATTTAAATCGCAATCTTTGGAGGAGGAGGTTTTAATTATAACTTGGAAAATAATACTGCAATCTATTGGTATTCCTCGATCAAGAGCATGCATTTGTAAATATAAAACTTGGAGCTAAAAGGTTTTTGAGTTTTTATTCTTTGATAATTTATACTTTTATTTTATTCATTTTTTTGGTTATTTAGTAATGTATAATGTTGAAAAATCATGACATTAGAATATTTTGATGCAATAATGGGAATAATATTGAAATGAAAATAACATACCAAACAATAAATTGTTTAAAACCATAAAAACCTCATGGTAATAAAATAAACAAAAACCACCGTGTGTTTTTAAAATTTACCTTTTATACGGATCTATTGGTTGACTAGCTTCATACTTTTTTCATCCTTAAGTATATGAACATGCATCCTTAAAATCTTGTGCGATATTATTTATGTTGGTTATTAATATAGAGATGTAAAAGTTGTATTATGTATGACATTAAAGTTAATTTGAATGCATTAATAAAAGAGATGAGTAAATTATACATGCTAGAGAAAGAAATAAATGTAATTTATAATATTTAGTTTGATATTATTAGAATTGAATATCCTGAAAGAAGGAAGAATGCATATGAACTATCATATTTAGATATAAAAGTCTGTTATTATAATTATGCATTATTTTTCTACTTATACAATAAAAGATGGTGTTACTGTTATTCACACAGCATTACAAACTTTAAGATTAGTGTTATAATGGAATGCAAAATCAACTTGCAACAAGTGTATATCTACCTTTGGTAATGATATTTTAGTCATTAGGAAAATTATTGATCTAGGATAATGTTCTTTTGTCTGGCTTCAGTGTATTTAAATTATGTAACGAACAATGCAAAATTTATTGATTAAGTTTCATCATTACGCTGGATTAAATAGGTAGTTTTATCCAATTTTGTCTTGACACAATCTCTTTTATCCAATAGTAAACTCGATTTTATGATGCAGATAAAAGATTTAAGTATGTTATATTATTTTAGATTAAATTGTTATGTATGGAGTAATTGTAATTATGACTTTATAGGTTTGCATGTCATACAATAGATAATAATAGAGAAAAGGCATTTCTTGTGTGATATTAAGTGAATCAGCTTCGCTTTCGCATGCACTTGATTTTCTTGCTCTCTATCACTAATTAAAGTACAAATTTCACATTAATTTGGTCTAAAATTTGTCCAGTCCTAAGCGAAATCTTAATTTTATATTTCAATGCTTATGTGCATAGCATATTTGGAGTTTTGTTTTGAAATGTTCCTTTAATATATCGATCTATGGATGAATAACTACCTATGAATCTTTAATGAATTATAGACATCAAAGAAGCTACTTTAATTGTCGATAGATTGTACCTACTGTTGTAGGTTGCTCAAATCATAGGATCCTTCTTGCCTTGAATTGTCTTGAACTAGGAAAGGTAGTTAATGTGACGACCGCCCATGACCCCTGCACCGAATCTAGAGAAAGTGCGCTGTAAAGTGAGCCAGGCGACCATGGACGATTGTCAAGGTAAGATTTAAAATGAAAGAATCTATCGTATTACTCACAGCGCATGGATAAAATACAATAGAACATATGTATAGTGAAGCTTTACAGAACAAAATGACATCATATAAAACTCCATAATAGTTGAATACAAGCATCCACATAGTCAATACATCCAGCCTCACTACATATCTCTCAGAGAATACAAAACAGCGGAATATCCAGTACATATAATAAGAAGATAATATGCAATCCTCCAGCTCGTCTTCGATATCAGCATCGTGAGAAGAGAACAGCACCTGTCACCTGCTACCTAGTCTGCCCGTCCCAAAATGGACGAACAGCCCAAGGCAATAAGAATTAAAAACATAAAGCCTTGAGTCAGACAACAGTCTTAGTGAGTAGTAAATTAACTAACAACATACCAAAAGAGCATAAAGGAAAAAGGAATAGGAATACAACCCTCCCACTCCAACCTCATTCAACAGTGATAGCCCCCAGACACACACTAAGCAGAAGCAAACATAGCAGAGCATACAATTTAAAGGAAAGCTACTATCACTCGAGTCAAGGGCGATGTTTTCCAAGTACCAAGGCCTAAATCAGATAAGCACCCAGAAAATACCGCTCTTGAGTCCGAAATGACATTACAACCAAACATCCATGACTCTGGCTATCACTGTTATCATTGCTTCGATATCACCGTTAATTGAATGACCGGCACATTCTTTCAGCCGTCCGTCAAGGGCTAATGGAAACCCCGGTTCTAGACACAACTCCCGCACGTCGTCGCAGCCCGTGCCTAGGACTATCGAATCTGCCCAGAGTACTCGACCATCAACAGTTGGCCGTTGGGACTATCGAATCTGCCCAAACGTACTCTTGCTTAGAGCATGCTAGAACCTTCAACAACGATGCTATCCAAGCCTCCTAGTCATCCTCCTCGACGACTATTCTCGAATCCATTCACTATCCTCAACTCGAATCATATCACCGAGTTATCAACATGCTTGGATTGATCCCGTCTGGATTAGACCAAGTCTTCATCATATGATTGCCTCGCTTTATTACATCCTTGCAAAGCCTCATCTCAACATATCATCAAGTCTATGCATAAGAGCTTCATCATCCCGCTACATATGCCACGAGCCGCTTTTCCACTTCAAGAGCCTTTCCCTTAGCTTTTGAATCACCTTCGATCTAAATCTAATCATCGATCATCTAGTTCATAACAATCAATCAAATCAAACATCAATCCAAGCAATCAAGCATTCAAAAATGATCTAAGTAGACAATTATAACTATAATGGCATTTTCGTAATTAAAGAGTTGAAAGTCCAATAGGCATGAAAACATGGATTATATCTCTACAAACTTGATGAATGAACTTGCATAAGTTAACATATGATAAAATGGATGCAACATCATCATGAACAATGGATCTACAAGGATCTACACATAGGATGAAGAAAATGCATGGAAATCACTAATTTAACACCAAATCGAGCCAACAATCCGATCTACTCCTTTGGATCCGTGTGAGAGATAATCACCACTCACCAAATCACCTAAACAATCCAAAAGATAACGACTTCAGATCTGGACAGCGAAGAACTAAGCTAGATCCGACAAGATCTCACTTCAAACGAAGAAATCTCTCTTGAAAAGATGAAGATCTTCAATCTAAGCTCTTGAATCTTCAATCTTGATCTTCGATTTGGATGGATGGAAGCACTAGATTAGAGTGGAGAAAAGAAGTGAAGAAGTGTAGAAGTCGAGCTCTCAAAATGGCAGCACTTCGTCGCTTCAAAATCCGGATCCCAAAAAGTGAGAACAACCCCTCCTATTTATAGCTGAAAACTGCCCTTAAGTCGTGACTAGTCTATCTCCTAAGTCGTTTCCGACTTACGACTTAAGCCCCTACGACTCAGCAACCCCCTACGACTTAACCAAGCTACGAGTCAACACACGCTCCTACGACTTAACCTTCATCTGTCTACGACTTATAGCATCTTCCAACTCAACACAAAGACTACGACTCATCAGGGTACGACTCATCAGGGTACGACTCATCAGGGTACGACTCATCAGGGTACGACTCATCAGGGTACGACTCATCAGGGTACGACTCATCAGGGTACGACTCATCAGGGTACGACTCATCAGGGTACGACTCATCAGACCAATCCTTAACTCGGCAACGACTTAACAAATAGCTGTGGTTACGACTCAACTGGTCAGACGACTCAACTGGTCAGACGACTCAACTAGGCTTACGACTTACGACTTAGTAAGTATACGACTCATCCCTTAACTCGTCCAGTCCTTAAGTCGCGCCTACCCCTTAAGTCGTTCAAACGACTTATCCTTACCCCCTTAACTGGCCAAGTCCCTGAGCCGCTCCCATCTCCTGAGTCGTATACGACTCACGACTCATCCTAAGTCGTGAACGACTTAGGACTTAGGCAAATTTTTGCCTAAAATCTGAAATGGCCCAAAATGCTAAAACTCCAGATTTGACGAACTTTTCGATCCATGAAAATACGGGTCGTTACATTCTCTCCCCCTTAGGAATTTCGCCCCCGAAATTCCAAGCAAACAAAGCAATCAAAGACTATTCTGTACGCCTACCATTCATAGCAATCAACAAACCATGCATCCAATTCTAGCTTAGCGTACAGAATTCTAAGACTTAGAACAAGTTACAATGTTGTTAGATGATACGACACCTTAGGGCCATACCTTGAAGAGTTCGGGATGAGCTGCTTTCATCCTCTCTTCCACCTCCCACGTACAGTCGTTATCATCATCACTCCATTGTATCTTGAGTAACTTAACTACCTTCCTCCTAAGCTGTTTCGTGTCGGTTTCAACAATACGAAGCGGCTTACGAGGTCTTCTATCGACTGGATCAACTTCGAAGTCTTCACAGCTATCAGCAGAAACCACTGTATTCGAGTCGTGCACATACTTCCGTAGATATGATACATGAAAAACATTGTGCACACCCGACATCTTCTCAGGTAACTCCAACCTATAGGCGAGCTTTCCAATTCGCTCGATGATCGGGAATGGTCCAACAAATCTTGGAGTCAATTTTCCTTTCTTCCCGAATCGAATAACATTCTTTAGTGGAGAAATCTTCACAAAAACCATATCTCCTGCGTCGAATTCCAAATCCTTTCGACGCTTATCAGCATAACTCTTTTGACGGTCTTGGGCTGCCTTCATTCGTTGCCGAATGATCTCTATAAAATCTGAAGTCTGACGAATCATCTCTGGCCCAAGCATCAGCTTTTCTCCAGTTTCCAACCAACATGTTGGAGAGTTACACGGTCTTCCATACAATGCCTCATACGGTGCCATACCAATGCTTGACTGGTAACTGTTGTTGTACGCAAACTCCACCAAATGAAGGTGATCTTCCCATGATCCTCCGAAATCCAAAACACAAGCTCTGAGGAGATCTTCCAAAACTCGGTTGACTCTCTCGGTCTGACCATCTGTTTGGGGATGATAAGCTGTACTCAAACACAACTCGGTTCCCAAGACTTCCTGGAAGCTCTTCCAAAATCCACTAGTGAACAATGGGTCTCGATCGCTCACTATACTCTTCGGAATACCATGGAATCGAACTATCCACTTAACATACAACTCAGCCAACTTTGATGCAGTCCTAGTCGATCGAACAGGAATGAATCGTGCACTCTTAGTCAGACGATCCACAATGACCCAAATCCCTTCATTTCCCGCTCTGGTTCTAGGCAATCCATCAATAAAATCCATCGACACTTGTTCCCACTTCCATGTAGGAACTTCTAAGGGCTGAAGCAATCCACTTGGCTTTTTCTGTTCAGCCTTTACCAACTGGCAGTTCATACATTTGGAAATGAAATCTCCAACATCCTTCTTCATGCCTTCCCAATAGTAGGTTCTCTTCATATCCCGATACATCTTGTTTCCACCTGGATGAATTGTCAACTTCGAGTGATGACTTTCCTTCAGAACTTCACTCCTCAATTCATCTATATCGGGAACCACTAGTCGTCCTTGCTTTCGAAGCCAACCTTCTCTATCGACCTCGAATCCTTTATCCTTTTCTGGCTCCAATCCAGATTCCAATTCACGGATAATCTTGACAAGCTTATCATCTCGCTTTTGACTCTCGCCAATCCTTTCCACAAGAGTCGGTCTTATCGATAAGTTTGCCAACATTTCAGGTTCTAATTCGCATCTAGGCCTGAAGTCAAATCCAGCTAAATACTCGAGACTCTTCCATTCAGAAAACATGGCTCCCAATCCTGCATGTCTTCGACTTAACGCATCAGCCACTGCGTTACCTTTTCCCGGAGTATAAGCTATACCAAAGTCATATGATGCCAAAAACTCTAGCCAACGTTGCTGCCGAAGATTCAAATCCTTTTGGGAGAAAAGATACTTCAACGACTTGTGATCCGTAAACAACTCGAATCGAACTCCCAACAGATAATGCCTCCACATCTTCAGAGCAAATACAATCGCCGCTAATTCCAAATCATGAGTTGGGTAATTCCTTTCATGCGGCTTTAGTTGTCGACTGGCATACGCAACAACTTTATCCTTCTGCATCAGCACTGCTCCAAGTCCAGTACCACATGCGTCGGTGTAAACCACCATCTCATCATTCCCACTTGGAATAGTCAAAACAGGAGCACTCGTCAGTCTCTCTTTCAGGATTCCGAAAGCTTGCTCACACTTAGCATTCCAACTGAACACTTGGTTCTTCTTCGTCAATCCTGTTAACGGTGCAGCTATCTTGGAGAAGTCTTTGATAAACCGTCGATAATATCCTGCTAATCCAAGAAAACTTCTCACATCAGTTGCATTCTTAGGTCTAACCCAATCCTGGATTGCTACCACCTTAGCGGGATCAACCGCTATTCCATTTCCAGAAATCACATGGCCTAAGAACCTCACTTCACTCTTCCAGAAGTGACACTTCGAAAACTTAGCCTTCAGCTGATGTTCCCGTAAGATCTCCAAAACAATATGCAAGTGCGTCTTGTGCTCTTCTTCAGTTCTGGAATAAATCAGAATATCATCCACGAACACAAGTACGAACTTGTTCAACTGATCTCTGAACACTCTATTCATAAGATCCACAAAATACGCTGGCGCGTTAGTCAATCCAAACGGCATTACCAGCCACTCAAAGAAACCGGATGGTGTCCTAAAAGCAGTCTTCGGCACACTATCCTTAGCCACTCTCAACTGGTGAAATCCCGTTGCCAAATCCATCTGAGAAAACACCTTAGCTTCGTGAAGCTGATCAAACAAGTCATCTATTCTCGGCAATAGATACTTGTTCTTCTTAGTCACCTTATTCAGCTCACGATAATCGACGCACAATCTCAACGACCCATCTGCCTTGGTTGCAAACACAACTGGTGCACCCCACTCGGACACACTACGCCGAATGAATCCTTTCTGCAAAAGATCATCAACTTGCACCCTCAACTCTTGCTGTTCCCTAGGCGCCATCCGCCTAAGAGGCATCACAACAGGTCTGGCTCCTTCAACTAGATCTATACGAAACTCGATCTCTCTATGCGGCGGCAACCCTTTGACTTCGTCAAAGACATCCTCGAATCTATTTGCGATCGGCACTAAAGACAGTCCATCCCGTGGAACAACTAGCGAATACATGAAGCTCATGAAGACGCCTTCCTCATCCTTACATCGTATAACAATCTTTCGCCCTTCCACATTCACGACTGTCACCTCCAGCCTCTCACAATCAACCTTAGCCGCATACTTTCTAAGCCAGTCCATACCCAAGATAATTCCGAACCCCGCAAAGTTCAGAACAAAGCAATCACAAACAAAAGAGCAACCATGACTCGACACAACTAGACCACGGCATAACATACACAAACAAGACGAACCCCCAACTGGATTAGTCACAACCAATGGCCTATCAACAATATCCGGTGCCAAACCTAACCGGCCTACGAGTTCATTACAAACAAACGAATGCGACGCTCCAGTATCAAACAAAACTCTAACCGGAACACCACATAGGAAAAGAGTACCTTGAACAACCACACTCTTTCCCTTCTCTTCAGCAGTAGGAGCTTTTGAAGACGACGGAACAGCTCCTAAAGCATAGGCTTGCACAATCTGCATGTCCTTCCTTGGTTCTGGACAATTCTTCCTGAAATGTCCCGGCTTGTCACAGTTGTGACACTTCATCGGTGCCTTCGGATTCTTACAATCCTTAGAGAAATGGCCCTTCTGCTGACAATTGTAGCAAGTCACCTCGCCTTTCGGCTTCTTCTAGCCATCCTTACCCTTCTGCTGCTGCTGCTTCCTCTTCTGGTTTCCACCCTGCTGTGGTTTAGACTCTCCCTTGGTAACAGCAACAACAGGTCCTTCCTTAGGAAACAGACTCTCATGCCTAAGAGCTTTCTCCACCAGCTTCTCAAATGAATCGTCCAAATGATCCACCAACTGTCTCCCAAGATAACTATCCAAGCCGGTCACAAACTTCTCATTCTTCTGATAAGCAGATTCAATATACGACCGGGCATACTTGGACAAAGCTTCGAACTCAGAAACATACTCAAGAACTGATCTTCCACCTTGCTTGAGCTCCACAAACCTCTTGAACAGAACAGACTTCTGGGCTGTAGAAATGAACTTAGCTTCAAATCTGACTTGGAACTGCTCCCAAGTAATCTCTTCTTCCGGAGTAGTGATGGTAATAGAGTTCCACCAATCAGAAGCTCTCCCTTGAAGCTGCCTTGATGCCAACTTCCTCTTAGTTGCATCATCAATTCCCAAATCACCAAAGATCCTTCTACAAGCATCTATCCACCTCTGGACCTCAATAGTTGATTCTGTTCCCAAGAAAACCTTCCCTCCAAGAGCAGTATAATCCTTGCACAACTTAGCAAAATCCACTGGTTTCGGAGTTTGGACTTGAACTCCAACATCAACTGCTGCCCCCGGAACTGGTATCTTTCTCATGATCGAAGTCATCATAGCTTCGAACATGGCTGCATAATCAGCAGTCCCTTCAGTAGCACGGCCTCCCCTAGCAGCTGGTCTCCCTCTTCGACTCATTCTCAATATCTATAAAAAGGAATGATTAGAACATCTAGAGAAACAACTGCATAAAGGACTAACTTACTGCTAAACTACTATATTATATATAGTAATCATCCATCAAAATACAATTACGTCTCTCATACGTAGTTACGACAGCGAGCGTTGGGTAAAATCGATTAACCAATGCTCTGATACCAAATGTGACGACCGCCCATGACCCCTGCACCGAATCTAGAGAAAGTGCGCTGTAAAGTGAGCCAGGCGACCATGGACGATTGTCAAGGTAAGATTTAAAATGAAAGAATCTATCGTATTACTCACAGCGCATGGATAAAATACAATAGAACATATGTATAGTGAAGCTTTACAGAACAAAATGACATCATATAAAACTCCATAATAGTTGAATACAAGCATCCACATAGTCAATACATCCAGCCTCACTACATATCTCTCAGAGAATACAAAACAGCGGAATATCCAGTACATATAATAAGAAGATAATATGCAATCCTCCAGCTCGTCTTCGATATCAGCATCGTGAGAAGAGAACAGCACCTGTCACCTGCTACCTAGTCTGCCCGTCCCAAAATGGACGAACAGCCCAAGGCAATAAGAATTAAAAACATAAAGCCTTGAGTCAGACAACAGTCTTAGTGAGCAGTAAATTAACTAACAACATACCAAAAGAGCATAAAGGAAAAAGGAATAGGAATACAACCCTCCCACTCCAACCTCATTCAACAGTGATAGCCCCCAGACACACACTAAGCAGAAGCAAACATAGCAGAGCATACAATTTAAAGGAAAGCTACTATCACTCGAGTCAAGGGCGATGTTTTCCAAGTACCAAGGCCTAAATCAGATAAGCACCCAGAAAATACCGCTCTTGAGTCCGAAATGACATTACAACCAAACATCCATGACTCTGGCTATCACTGTTATCATTGCTTCGATATCACCGTTAATTGAATGACCGGCACATTCTTTCAGCCGTCCGTCAAGGGCTAATGGAAACCCCGGTTCTAGACACAACTCCCGCACGTCGTCGCAGCCCGTGCCTAGGACTATCGAATCTGCCCAGAGTACTCGACCATCAACAGTTGGCCGTTGGGACTATCGAATCTTCCCAAACGTACTCTTGCTTAGAGCATGCTAGAACCTTCAACAACGATGCTATCCAAGCCTCCTAGTCATCCTCCTCGACGACTATTCTCGAATCCATTCACTATCCTCAACTCGAATCATATCACCGAGTTATCAACATGCTTGGAATGATCCCGTCTGGATTAGACCAAGTCTTCATCATATGATTGCCTCGCTTTATTACATCCTTGCAAAGCCTCATCTCAACATATCATCAAGTCTATGCATAAGAGCTTCATCATCCCGCTACATATGCCACGAGCCGCTTTTCCACTTCAAGAGCCTTTCCCTTAGCTTTTGAATCACCTTCGATCTAAATCTAATCATCGATCATCTAGTTCATAACAATCAATCAAATCAAACATCAATCCAAGCAATCAAGCATTCAAAAATGATCTAAGTAGACAATTATAACTATAATGGCATTTTCGTAATTAAAGAGTTGAAAGTCCAATAGGCATGAAAACATGGATTATATCTCTACAAACTTGATGAATGAACTTGCATAAGTTAACATATGATAAAATGGATGCAACATCATCATGAACAATGGATCTACAAGGATCTACACATAGGATGAAGAAAATGCATGGAAATCACTAATTTAACACCAAATCGAGCCAACAATCCGATCTACTCCTTTGGATCCGTGTGAGAGATAATCACCACTCACCAAATCACCTAAACAATCCAAAAGATAACGACTTCAGATCTGGACAGCGAAGAACTAAGCTAGATCCGACAAGATCTCACTTCAAACGAAGAAATCTCTCTTGAAAAGATGAAGATCTTCAATCTAAGCTCTTGAATCTTCAATCTTGATCTTCGATTTGGATGGATGGAAGCACTAGATTAGAGTGGAGAAAAGAAGTGAAGAAGTGTAGAAGTCGAGCTCTCAAAATGGCAGCACTTCGTCGCTTCAAAATCCGGATCCCAAAAAGTGAGAACAACCCCTCCTATTTATAGCTGAAAACTGCCCTTAAGTCGTGACTAGTCTATCTCCTAAGTCGTTTCCGACTTACGACTTAAGCCCCTACGACTCAGCAACCCCCTACGACTTAACCAAGCTACGAGTCAACACACGCTCCTACGACTTAACCTTCATCTGTCTACGACTTATAGCATCTTCCAACTCAACACAAAGACTACGACTCATCAGGGTACGACTCATCAGGGTACGACTCATCAGGGTACGACTCATCAGGGTACGACTCATCAGGGTACGACTCATCAGGGTACGACTCATCAGGGTACGACTCATCAGGGTACGACTCATCAGGGTACGACTCATCAGACCAATCCTTAACTCGGCAACGACTTAACAAATAGCTGTGGTTACGACTCAACTGGTCAGACGACTCAACTGGTCAGACGACTCAACTAGGCTTACGACTTACGACTTAGTAAGTATACGACTCATCCCTTAACTCGTCCAGTCCTTAAGTCGCGCCTACCCCTTAAGTCGTTCAAACGACTTATCCTTACCCCCTTAACTGGCCAAGTCCCTGAGCCGCTCCCATCTCCTGAGTCGTATACGACTCACGACTCATCCTAAGTCGTGAACGACTTAGGACTTAGGCAAATTTTTGCCTAAAATCTGAAATGGCCCAAAATGCTAAAACTCCAGATTTGACGAACTTTTCGATCCATGAAAATACGGGTCGTTACAGTTTATTCACAAATTCCATGTTTTTCGTTCTAACTCTTGAACAAATCAGAGATGCAATTTAGCTGTAAATAACATGTATAATTATGTAACAAATGGTTTTAAAAAATATGCATACTTTTGTGCAGTATTCCAAAATTTTTGTAACTTCTCTTCATTAATTAAGTGTTATTCCTCTATTAAAAAAAGTTATAACTTCCTTTTATTAAATATCTGTCTTTTTAGTATTCGTATCTAGATTTATACATACCTGGTTTATAAATATGTTTCATTGAATTTGTACTCATGTGATAGAACAATTTTGAAAATATATGTTGAAACTATTCCCCTTATTTCCCTAATTGGAAATTACAGACTTTTAAGCATTCACTTAAGGTCTAGGCTTTTTCATGCATTTAGAAACATTACTGTAATTTACTGCAACAATTTATTCTATGACAACAGCTTCTAGAAAATATATAACTTCCTTTTTGTGCAAAAATACGCTACTTTATATTTTTGAATATCCAAATCTATTTAAGTAAAAACTTAATGAAACATTCTGGTATTTCATATATATATAATTGGTCTCCCTACTTTTGGTTCTATTTGGAATTATTCTACATGTTTATTTTTATATCTACATGGCATAATTTGGAAATTGTAATCTTAATTCCATCATATTGTTTCTCCCAAATATGAAACCATTATACTTAATCCTGTAGGATCAGTTTTTGACAGTGCTTAGCAGTTTGTTTTTTATGCGTACTTGGATTAATATGGCAAAATGCACAAAAAATCATTTATTTCAGGCTAATTCTTCTCCCTTTCATGTTTTAAACATTATATTTTTCATGTTAAATATTTATTTTCTTTCAGTATATGTTCTATCTTTGATTTTATGTTTAAACTTTCTATCTGATTGCAGATATTACTTTCCACTATGAAACATCATGCTCCTATTGGTTATGTCGTCCTTTTTAATTTCCATGTTTTATTTTACAGAAAAGCTCATTTTTATAAGTTTTGCTATATGTTGTTACTGCCAGCTGCATTAGTAAAGCTAGGAAGTAAAATTTATTTAACCGGTGAGCAATTTGTTGGATACTGGAAATCAAATCTGCACTAAGTTGTCATTTTTATATAGATGAATGGACAGGCTTACGCTTATCAAGTAAGTGTGTTTTCTTATTTTCTGATAACTATGGGGATGAACAAGGTATTTTCTTATTTGGCATGCGCAAGATAAATTTTCATCAAAATAGTCCCATATCCAACTAAGGTTTTAAAAGCCTGTATTATGCTATAATTTTTTTGTTTTGCCTATTATTTGCAAGCTGGTATTACAACTATGTATCCATAAAAGTGGCATTCATCATATCACTATGTCCTACAATATCTTTTTTATCTTAAATTCTATACAACATTATATTGAATGGTGGTGATGGTATGAAGTTTCTATATATATAATTTTTAGCCTACTATTATTGTTTTTGATGACACAAAGGTCCAAAATTTCACCTCCATGGCTTTCTTTTTCGAAAATTAAAGTTGAAATGGTATACAATTCTAATAAATTGTTCAACCTATTAGTTTTTACAGGTTTTACGATTTTTGGCTCAATATTCTTCTGGAGTATATAATAATTTCCCTAATTGAATGCTTTTTAGAATAATTTGCTTATTAAATAGCTTGGTATTATTGTATGCTTTTGTTGTTTCTCGAAAATTTAATTACTAATTCATATACGCTTATTTACACTCTCACTTTGATGCTTTATTATTCTACAAATAATATGAATTTGGTTGTGACTTATACAATTTTTTTTCGTAATCTGTTAATCTATTGATGTGTCTATATAAATAGATGGTTTTTTCTAATAATATCTATGGATGATCTTTGTGAATAAATGGATCAAATATTTAGGTTCATCTTCATTTATATATAGATCAATGTTGCCATTTCTTTAGTTTATTTAGAGATTTAAATAGATATGGATGCTATCAGCTCCTAACAGTAAAACCGATGTAGTGAAACTTACGATGTTTTCAAACCTTATAACCTATTTAGCACCTGAGTTTGAATTTTGATGTAGATATGTCAACGATCACATACAAATGCATATAGTACTATATCAGCATCTGTATCAAAAATTAAGATATCAAATATTACATCTAAGTATAACCTTAGGTTATCAGGTTGGTTGGCTTGGGTTTTGTTTACATTGAAATTATTTTTGTATTTGTTATAATTTTCTCATTGTTGTTTAGATGCTTATATGAATTTTACTAGCATTATAAATCATAATCAGTTATGCTCCATCATTCCTGAACACAATAATAATTTATTGTCATGGTTATTCAATTACACTATTAATTTTGGGTTATTGGAATAAGCAATTGATGTTCTTGGTTTTTTATCTATTCAAATTAAATATCATTTTACATCTGTTTTGCGTTTTACAAAAGAGAAGCAACTTTAACAGATAGTTAAATTTATCTGAACAAAACCATAGTTGCTTACAATAATTAGATTATATGATATCCGACTAGAACATGGATCTATATTTTACATTTCTTATACATTTTTTTCTAATAGCGAATGGTATTTTAAATCAATGTGCATAAAGCGCGCACACAAATACACGTGTGCGTATACACACGCACACACATATCCGCGTGTGTGTATGCATATGTACATGTATATATTTATGTTTGTATATAGAGACACATGTGTGTATGCACACACGCAGGCATGCATATGTACGCGTCTCTGAAGAGGTGCATGTATATATAGACATGTTTATGAACATTTGTAAGTATATGTTTGTATATATAGATACAAATATGTGCGTATGTGCACACGTGTAGGCACATGTGTGCATCTGGGAAAGGGGAGATATAAGTATTGTCCTATAAAACATGTCAACTTTAGGCACATGTGTGCATATGGGAAAGGGGAGATATATATTGTCTTATAAAACATGTCAACTTTAGGCACATGTGTGCATCTGGGAAAGGGGAGATATATATTGTCTTATAAAACATGTCATTTTATCTTCAATCAATTAAAGAGTTATTAATACGTTGATTGGTTGTATTCACTTTTTGGATTTTTCTGCTGCTTTTTATTTTTACTTCATGATATTTGGTGAATATCATAATTTTATTTTAAGTACCAATCTATATACATTTGTAAGTTAAATTATTTTATGTTTAATCCATGTTTGATTGACAATCTAATAGGTTTTCATACTGCTTTGTGTTATCATTCTCTAGATGGAAGTAGTTGGCTTACTTCAAAGTTTTAAGAAGAAAAGTCTAAAACTTGAAGGATGAATTCTGGTAGATAGAATCTTAGGAAATCAACCTAACTAAGCTTATTAAGACTGCAATTGCTGTAGTTTTATTATAGCTCATTATGATACTTACGATGACAGCGATATTGTAATTATTTTTTAACCTTGCCTTCAGTTTGATGTATTTTTTCCAAAATAATTGAGTGTTTTGGGCTTTTGATATGTTGTACTTAAAATTTGATCGAGTTCTTTCTGACAATTGGAGAAATTTTCTCATGAATCCAAATTTATTGAACTGCTACGAGAACTTTGGACTTTATTGTTCCTTTTCTTACAAGGTACAAGATGGTTCATAATTTAGGGTGGTATATTGCAGCGATTTATTTTGGTAACATATATTATATTCGCATGTATTTCTGTTTGCATTTTTCTATAAAGAACATACACTCAACCTCAATTCAAGTAAGGTTCCTTTTACCAACTTTATCAACGGGTGGACTATCATATTGGATTTGAAAAGACTGCCAAAACTTGAATCCATTTTTGTTAACAAACTATTTTCAACCTATCATTGGTTTTTGTCCACGAAATTGCTACAGCAATGCATGTGGGTCGCTTATACTTGCAACATATGTTTTCCAGCTATAACGTAAATTTATTTCACGACATGTGTACTGTTTTGTGGGTCCAAGCATTGAGTACAAAGATAGGAACCTGTACTTTAATTTTATTGAACGATTGGTTATGATAAGTTTCCTCTGATATGAAGGAAATGCTTGATATATTTCTTATTTTGTAATTGCTATCTATGAAACTGTGTGTATATGTGCTACTTCACCGTTTAATTATAAGATCTTGCTACTTTTAATTCAGATTTAATAAGTTCGTATTGGACGTAAAAAATAAAACAACTGTTATGTCGTGTCTTTTGTATTGCTAAATAATTTCTTAATATTACCCAATCCTAATTTACTATTTGGTGTATATTTTAGTATTACGTTTAGTTTTATAATTAATGATTCAACTTTATTTATTATTATAAAACTAGATCAATAATGAACATGATTTTACTCTACGATCATACTTAAGCCTAATAGCTCTCCACTATTCAAATATACACTATTATTAAACGTGTAGTCAATTTAATGGTTGTCGATAGCTATTGATGATATTCTCCAAATGTTACTATATCTGTTAGTACGACTGTTCCTATCCATGTTTCTGCATTTCTTGGTGCTTCTCTTACGAGTTCCTTATTATAAGGAATGTTTTGCAATTTAGTAGCCTTAGCAGTTAGCAATGGGTTGAATAATAAAGATCTCATGGAAATTAATTTCCAATAGGAGCCAAAATGAAAAGAAGAATAGTTGGTTAAGTTATGAATATCGATTCAGAGTTGGGCTCTGAATTCTGTTTCTTTTGCAAAAGAGATTTTAGCTTGGGATGGGTTATGTCTGGCATTTATGGTGATGCTCGGCTGACATTTTGTTGGAAATGTTATGGGGTACAGGTTGGGCGATATTATAGTTATTTTTTTCATTGCTTCTGGTTATAGAACAGTGTTTTTTGCTTAGGTTTCAAATTAAGTGTAGAGTGGTCGTAGAACTGATGTACATATTTACTAGAGGTTGCATTGATCTGTGAGTTCTTTTTCTTCTTTTAATTTGCAAATGAAATGTATTAGAGGTGCTGTGAATCAAATTATAAACCGCAAAGAACAAAATATCAAATCCTAAAGAGTAGCCAATGGTTCCATTGTATTGTATGTTACCATGTAAATGTTGTTTTGCATTCCAATAAATGAACATCCACTAACACATGCTTATGTTTTTTAACTTTCTATACAGCAGGCATGTAGAAAATTAACGGTTAACTCCAGCTTTAAAATGTTGCTTTTGTTTTTTATCCAAAATAAGAAACAAACACTGTTATTTGCTTTTTGATGATTTGTAACAGCTTCCATCATTCCTGCAACTGTTACCGACTTTTCCTAATTTAAATTGCAGGAACACAATGAATGAGACTAAATGACTATAAACAAATGAAAAATTATTACTCCATGCTCACTTGCTTGGTTCTGACATTAGCGCTTTCCTATAAACTGTATTATTACTTTTCGAATTTATGGTTCTGCTGTAATAATAACACGAATAAACCTTTTTTCCGCTGCTATTGTACCGTTAACAAAGAAGGTTATCTTTTTCGCTGCTACAGTCGATCTTCTTTGTTACCTTTTGATTCATTAATGTGTTCACATACTATAATACTACGGTATGGTTGTGCATACATACTTTTCCAACTCGATTGTTTAAAGGGGAGAAGTTAATTTAATTCCTATTTTCCTGTTAAATGTTGTTATTTTGTCTTAGTCTACATAGTGTTTTTCTCATTTCATCGTCACCACTTAACATGTATGTCAATGGTATCATGTACTGATTCCTCTGTTTGTTTTATGTACTCATTTATAAAGAGGGCTTTCAAAACCTATTATATAACATATTTTCTATGTCCCATAATATTAGGATTCTAATAAAATAACTACATACATTGCAATGCAAACATTATTTTCTTATTCAACGTTAATCCTATTTTATAAGGCCCATATTTGTTAAACTGTTTACTATATGCTTTCGTATTTAAGCATTATTTTCTTATACAACTTTATTTTTCCATTCCCGTGTGCGAAGCACGGGTTCACACTAGTTTAAATATAAACATATGCTTGATATTAGCAAGTTACAAATAATGCTAAATAGAGGAAATATCCATCCTCTATGTATAGATGTTTATACATGTATGTATGTATGTATGTATGTATGGGCATCTTCATACACACGCGCATATGCGTATAACTTACTTCATCCAATTTTATGAAGACGGTTTCTTCTTCTGAACTAGTGAGACGTTTATACAATTACTAAGAGAACTAGCGTGTTTCATTTCTTTTCCTTTGTTTCAGATGTAGTACATATATCTTATTACTAACGGAAAAGGCTAAAGTTTCAAAATTTGTTTCATAAAACTAGACTCATTAATATTCTTACATACAAAGTTATGTTCACAAAAATAACTCATTAATATTCTTTATTAAATATACGATATTGAAGACTCTGTCCTTAAATACAAAGTTATGTTTCTTTTTCTTCTATTGAAGACTTCTGTTCTTCAAAGTTGGTCCATTCAGCAAAGTAGATATAAAAAGCACGTGAATTTGACGGACGAACAATTGAATCCAAGGAGAGCGTATTATCCAGTCGCTATCACAAGAGAAGAAAATAAAGAAGAAAAACAATCAAAACGTACGTTTAATTGGTTGTAAAGATCAATGGTTTGGTAGCCTCTTTTTAGTTAAATGTCACATATTAAATTGTGATATAAATACAACGTGTCTAATTTCCAGTTTGATAGGTCATATGTAGAAAGGATCAACTTTTCATATGAGATGTGTACTTCTTCTGGGTTTGAACTGGCCTTGTTCATTTTAGAAAAATAGAATAAAAAAAAATACATAAGTGATTCATATGATGTATAAGGGGATCTCCAATCCTATGCTCCATGTGTTCCGCATGCAATCAGTGATTTTACAAGTAGAGTACACTCCAAGATTCTAGGTACTTTAGTAACAAACTCTTGGAGCTCGTAAACCTGTTTTTCCTTATTTATTTATTTAATCCTTTTTCCGAATATCACAGCATCTTCTATCAGCGTCGTGTGCAGCTTCCCACCAACGTGAAGGGGTATTGTTTGGTCAGAAAGCTTTGAATGATGTCATACCCGTGCTCGACTGATAGCTATAATTGTATGCGAACTTTACTAAATGCAATTGATCATCCCACGAGCCTCCAAAATCAAGAATGCTAGCTCATAAAAGATCCTTTAATATATGATTCACTCTCTTAATCTGACCGTCAGTCCGTGGGTGATAAGTCGTACGCAAATGCAGCTTTGTCCCTAATGCCTTTTGCAAGCTCTTCTAAAATCCACTCATGAATAACCGAGCTCAATCGCTCAAAATATTTTTCAGTAGACCATGGAATCATACGATCCAACTCACATACAACTCAAACAGTCTAGCGCTGTTGTTCTATCAGACTTTAAAGGTGTGAATTGGGAGCTCTTCGTAAATACAATAACCCAAATGCTAACCTACCCTCCTCTAGTCTATGACAATCCATCGATAAAGTCCATCGACATTTCCCACTTTCACTATGGAACCTCAACCGGTAGTCACTTGGTTTCTTCCGCTCAGCTATGACTAGATGACAATTTATACACTTCGAGATAAATGTCTCGATATCCTTCATTATTCCTTTCCAATAAAATGTTTGTTTCATATCTTTATACATTTTATTGCCTTCGAGATGAATAGTCAACTTTGAATACTGGCATAATCATAGCACCACATTTCTGACGTGACTAATACAAATTTGCTTTATCAAAGTAGGTTTAATAGTCAATCTCGCCAACATCTCTTGCTCTAGCTCACACTTCGGTCAAAAATCATATCTGGCTATATACTTTAACCGCATCCACTCTAGGAACACGGCTCCCAAGATGGCATGCCTTTTACTAAATGCATCTGCGATTGCATTTCCCTTACCAAGCCTATAGGAAATATCAAAGTCATAAGAGGGTAAGAACTCTAACTATTGTTGCCGTCAAGATTAGGGTCCTTCTATAAGAGAAGGTGTCACACCGATTTATAGTCGGTGAACAGCTCGAACCTTTCTTCTAGCAAATAATGCCTACATGCCTCCAATGCAAAAACAATAACTACTAGCTCTAAATCGTGGGTAAGATATATCTTCTCATGCGGTTTAGTTGCCTACTCACCTAAATGGCATCTTTACCTTTTTGCAACAATACCACCCCAAGTCCAGCGTCACATGCATTTGTGAAAACTGTCAACTCCTTATAACCCTATAGAATGACATATATTGATGCACTCGTCAACCTCTCTATCAAACTAACGAATGCATGCACACCCTCATGTCCCAAATAATATTGTGATTCTTCTTCACCAAAAGATTCAACGGTGTTTCTATCTTAGAGAAGTCCTTAATGAATCTACGGTCATAGCCCGCTAATCCAAGAAAATTTCTCACATCCGTCACATTCTAAGGTCTTTTCCGATCTTGGATTGTTACCACTTTGGCTCTACAGCAATGCCTTGCTCCGAAACAAATGACTTAAGAACATCACTTCTCTCTTCCAAAAGTGACACTTTTGAAAAAAATTCTTTAAGCTCTCGATGTCTCAAGCACCACTCTCAAATGAGTTAGTGGACCTAATAATAGGCCTAGCTACTAAATCTACCTAAAAACTATCTAACTTAAAACTGTAATATTTCCAAAATTGTGCTTAATAAAAAACCTATTATGACCACTCTATGGAACATGAAACCATCTTACCTTTCATTCAGAACAAGTTTCATGATCTAATTTTGCTTCTACCAAAAGTTATAGTCAATACAAGATTTTAAAGTCAAAACTATCCATAATTAATTTTAAGGGTCTAAAATATCAAAACACAATACTTGAATTTTTAGCTAAATTTAAGGTCATTTGATTATGAAAATAATATTTTTATCATATGACAATATGTAAAATGTGGGTCATTGCACAATTTCTCAAAAACAACGAAAAATTTCTCGATACACTAATTGGAGGCTGGTTAAAAGAAGATTTACAAAAACAATTTTTAAAGCTTATTTTCAAAAAGAATCTTCCTTGATCTAATGGCCGAGAACCTTGCTAACGAAATATCCACATCAATACTGTACCCACTTTGAGCATAAATCAAGTGGTGACCCCTGGTTTAAGATGCACTATGCTTTTTAAGATGCACTATGCTTAATAAAGCTTCTAGCCTGACAAGGTTTGTAAGATTCTTTAAGTGTAGGCCACCTTACACCCGATAGTGTTAAAAGCCCTTGACCAAGTTTGAGGTACCAAATAAGAGAGGTGGCAAAATAGGTATTTGGTCCCACCTTCGGGCCTGACCAAAGCAGCCATCCAAAAGAATATGGATGGTCAAACAAGCCTTTAGTCTCGCCTCTGAGCCTAGCCAGAGCAACCATCCAAGAAAATATGGGTGGTTGAACAAGCCTTCGGTCCCGCCTTTAGGCCTGGTCTGAGCAACCATTTAAGAGAACACAGATAGACAAATAAACTTTTGATCCCACCTCCGAGGCTAGTTGAAGCCATCATCCAGAAGAAAGAGTATGGATGGCAAGCCATATGAGAAACTCAAAGAATCATATAGACTATCCAACTAAAGGTTGATCAAAATAAATTTTTAGTAGCGAAAATAAAAGATTAAATAAAAATCAAAGGATCATCAAAATTATCTAGCTAAGGGCTAACTAAAATAGTACTCGCCAAGAAAGAGTATGTTGATAAAGGATCCATCAAGGTAACCAAAGAAGGCCTTGAAGATTATATTAATGGTTAAATCAATACTCGATAAATCAACAATTCACTCATTAAAAGAGTCCACCTTAGGAAATTCAAGAAAAGAATTACAACATGACTATATCAATCACAATTTGATTAAAGCATGAGGATATGAATAAGCAATAGTGATCTTATTTGGAAAATGAGTTCTAACAAGTTTATTTTCTTGATTTTAGGATTAAAATTTAAGCTAAAGAAAAAAGACAATTTGAAAAAAAGAAATTTGTTGTCGTCAAGTATCAAGGGTGATAAAACCAAAACTATGTATTAAAGCGATAAGTTACCTTAAGCTAAAGAATAAGAAAACTTTTCGAGGAGGACAAATACAATAACCAAAACACTTAAATCCAAAGACATGGGATATCAATAAAGAAATAGCTATCATAATTCTATAGGTGTAGATGATAGAGTTAGGGGTATGCCCTAGTAGTAATTATGTAATTTGTTACATATATCTAACTCGATAACGAATTTTGTTTGAAATAAAAGGTGTTTTCTTTCTACTATATACTTGATATAATGTGTTATATTAATTAATTAATTAAATTAAAGGTATATTTAATAAAAATTCCATAAATTTTATGTTTTGTAATAGTAATTACAATTTGTTGTAATCATGAGTGATTTATCACAATAAAATATAAACATACTTTTTAAATATTCCTAGTCAAGATGTATCAGGACTGGATATCGAAACATCCATGGAGACTAGAGTACATAACATTCTCCAAATTCGGGCACTGTGTTACTCATGACTGCTGGAAGCACCAAGGAATTACGTACTGATAGTCATTGGATAACTATGGAATGACTCACCCGATTGTTTTCTGCTAGTTAATATAACTAAAGTCAAATAGAAAATATCGATGTGACAATATTACATAGTTCTCTTGACTTGAGAATACTATTGATTTTCACTATGGAAGCTCCGCTTTGGTTATAGTTAAATCATGGCATGGCGTCCATTAAACGACTATGGTTGGGTCAAGTGGAAGCATTGGAAGTGAAACATTATTCAAGAGAGGTTCATCTCCTAAGTTATATGAGGTTAGTATCACGATTAACTAAAGTCAAATCAAAGTCAAGGTCTCAAAGCAAAGTAGTTCGGTTAATAATAATTATTATTATTGAACCAAGAACTTTGTGTTTGGACTTTAGAGTTGAATATGGATGATACTGAAATTTTAACCATTACCAAATTCCATAAGTCCAAAGTGATATAGTTTTGACGAAAAGAATTGGTGTAAATAATTATCACTACCGGACAATGCCTAAATTAGTAAAATTGGATTTTACCGAAGCTAAATAAGCAATGAATTTGGTCATAATATCACACCACCTACTAAGTGACATCTGAACATTAATATTCAAATTGTTTGATATTAATCGTTGACCGAATTTACACTTTAAGAGTGAAAGACGAGATCCTAAATTCTCTTCTTCCCTTCCTCTATTTAATTACTCGTCTCTTCCTTCATTTGAGATTTACTTTTGAAGCCTCCAACCTAATCTATTACTGGTCGATCTTCATCTATCATCTCCCTGATTTCTGAAGTGCAAATCAAATCAAGTTGATTGCGATAGCCGGTGGTCAACGGTTCAAGGACTATCACTCTTTTAGATCGGAAATTGTTTCAAGGGGCGTATATCATCATTGCATGGTGTAGCTCAAGGCATTGAAAGTGAGGTATATTTCTGATCAAAATACCATTATTAACACTCAAATATAATGTTTTATTATATACATACATACATACATATATATATATATATATATATATATATTATATTGTTAGTTAGGTGATGATTCTGATATGCAAATGATATTATCACAAAATAGTTTTGGTTGCATGTATTCATATATTTAAAAAAAATTATGCTTATACCTATAATGTCACGGCTTAGAAATAAAAAATAAAAAGATTATTTAATAATATATATATATATATATTACATGCATATATATATATTTATAGTTAATATAATTACTTCATCACATTTTATATAAACATGTTTTATAAATTTTATATATAGTGTATAATGCATATATTATAGTCGGTGGTAGTAATAATAATTTTTTTATATTTATTATTATTTAATTATATTTGAATAATTTAATTACATAAATTAAATACATTAATATATATATTATATAAAATTTACATTTACATTTTATAAAATTACATTAAAACAAAAATATCCTTGGCAAAAAAAATTATTTTTTAATAAATTTTGTATGTATAGGCCGAAAGTCAATATTAATTATAAAATTATTTTTAAATAATAAAATTACGAAATAAATTTTCTACGTACAAATTATCATTCATGAATTTACTGAAAATTTTTAATTTCAAAATTTTATATCGAAATTATTTTATATTATTATTTTAATTTAAAACCTTATAAAATTAATTAAATAATGTTTGAAATTTTAAAAAATTCTAAGTCATGTGCATGGCTAAGTATATGTATTTTATTAAAAAATATTTTTGTATGTATAAGTATTAATTTATATTTTTAATATATCATTATACATTTATAAATAAGTAATTAATTTAATATGTATATATACATAATTTATTTTATTTATCTTTTCAGAAAAATTCTTTTATTTACATATATTGTTCTTGGTTTTATAAAAAAATTATTATTTATTTTATTTAATGTATAATTGACTTAAAATATAATCACATAATTAAATCTATATATATATATATATACAATGCTAATATTTCATAATTATATTTATATGTATTTTTATTTTTATATTTTTCTACATTTATATATTAAAAAAATAATTAAAGTTTATATATGTGCGTTTGTGTGTAAAATATTTTATTTATGTAAATAAACGTATATATACATTTGGACAATATATTTGTATATTGAATGAGCTAATGTGTCCATTGCGATGTAAATCTCAGCTCTATATACAAGCATATTATACATTGCACGGATTGATATGTTACACATGCACACACACATATATATGTGTATATGATACACACACACACACATATATATATATCATAACATAAATTTAAATAATACTATATCATATTATAAATTTAAATAAAATAAAGGATTTTATTTTAATAAAATTTAGAAATATTTTAAATTGAGCTGACTTCATAGGCCTAATAAAGATCCAATAAGGTAAAAAAAATTGAAATTACCAAAAACTTCCGCTGTGGGCTGGACCAGTTACAATAGTCATCACCGCTAATTCCACTGTGTAGTGCTATGGAGCTGCTTACACTACAAGAACAACAGTAAATAGCGACGGAGTGTTCCGCTGGCCGCCGACGGCAGTTTTCGACTGCTAGCGATGGGTGTTGAACTTCGTGGCATTTTCGTAAATAAAATATATTAGCCGTCGCTAGCCGTCGAAAACCAAAACAACAAAGCCATCGACGGTCGTCGCTAGCCGTCGAAAATTATCGTGTATACAGGCCTCTTGGCCGAGAGCTGAAACATTATTTTCAATTCCCCAATTCTAGCCAAAACCCTACCAGCACTACCTCTTCCCCGTCGTCAGCCAACCGCCGTGCCTTCCCGAGCTTCTCCAGCTTCATCATTCTCCAATCTCAACAAGCCTAGCCCCTTCATCAATCTCCAATTGGTTTTATTCCTAAATCCTAATTAATTTTGATTTGTTAAATTAGGGTTAATTTGTTGTTATAGTTGTCTAATACCCCATTGATTGTTTGGTATAACCTATAGAATACTAATTAGGTTGTTATTATATTTGTTTATCATTGAAATATTGAGAGAAAAAATGTGACGACCGCCCATGACCCCTGCACTGAACCTAGAGAAAGTGCGCTGTAAAGTGTGCCAGGCGACCATGGACGATCGTCAGGGTAAATTAAAACAGCAGAATCTATCGTATTACTCACAGCGCATGGACAAAATACAATAGAATACATATATAGTGAAGCTTCACAGAAATAGAATCTCATCAATAAAACTTCATAATAGTTGAATACAAACATCTGAATAGTCAATACATTAAGCCTCACTACATATCACTCAGAGAATTATACAAAGCAGCGGAACATCCAGTACATATAGTAAGAAGATAATATGCAAGCCTCCAGCTCGTCTTCGACATCAGCATCGTGGGAAGCAAGAACAGCACCTGCCACCTGCTACCTAGTCTGCCCGTCCCAAAATGGACGAACAGCCCAAGGCAATAAGAGTTAAAACATAAAGCCTTGAGTCAGACAACAGTCTTAGTGAGCGGTAAATTAACTAACAACATACCAAAAGAGCATAAAGGAAAAAGGAATAGGAATACAACCCTCCCACTCCACCTCTTTCTACAGTGATAGCCCCCAGACACACATTAAGCCGAAGCAAACATAGCAAAGCATAAAATTTAAAGTAAAGCAATTATCACTCGAGTCAAGGACGATGTTTTCCAAGTACAAACCCCCAAGGCCTAAACCAAGATCAGATAAGCACCCAGAAAATACCGCCCTTGAGACCGAATGACGATACAACCAAACATCCATGACTCTGGCTATCACTGTTATCATTGCATCGATATCACCGTTAATTGAATGACCGTCACATTCTTTCAGCCGTCCGTCAAGGGCTAATGGAAACCCCGGTTCTAGACATAACTCTGCACGTCGTCGTGACCCGTGGCTAGGACTATCGAATCTGCCCAGAGTACTCGACTACCAATCAGTAGCCTTCAGGGACTATCGAATCTGCCCAACGTACTCTTGCTTTGAGCATGCTAGAACCTTCAACAACGATGAAGTCTCAGCCTTCTAGTCATCCTCCTCGATGACTATTTCCATACTAGCTCAAGCGCCTCTCGAGCAAACCATTATCCTCAAACTCGAACCATTTCACCGAGTTATCAACGTGCTTGGAATGATCCCGTCTGGATTAGATCAAGGCTATCTCATATCATGCTTCGCCTCATCATTATCATAGAAAAGCTTCATCTCAACATCATCATCAAATCTATCCATATGAGCTTCATCATCCGCTACATATGCCACGAGCAGCTTTCCCAATTCAAGAGCCTTTCTCTTAGCTTTTGAATCATCTTTGACCATCTTGTCTAAATCAAATCATCAATCATCTAATTCATAGCAATCAATCAAATCAAACATTAATCCAAGTAAACAAGCATTCAAATATGATCTAAATAGACAATTATAACAATAATGGCAATTTCGTAAATAAAGAGTCTAAAGTCTAACAAGCATGAAAACATGAGCAATATCTCTATAATCTTGATGAATGAACTTGCATAGGTTATCGCTTAGTAAAATGGTTGTCGAATCATCATGAACAATGGATCTATACCTAGGTTTACAAAAATGCATGGAAATCACTACTTTAACACCAAATCAAGCCAACGATCCGATATACCCCTTTGGATCCGTGTGAGAGATAATCACCACTCACCAAATCACCTAAACAACTAAAAGCAACCCACTTCAGATCTGGACAGCGAAGGATCTAACTCGATCTATCATAAATCCGCTTTAAACGATGAAATCTCTCTTCGAAGAATGTAGATCTTCAATCTAAGCTCTTCGATCTTCGATTTGATCTTCGATTTGGATGGAAGGAATCACAAGATTAGAGTGGAGAAAAGAAGTGAAGAAGTGTAGAAGTCAAGCTCTCAAAATGGCAGCACTTCGTCGCTTCAAAAATCCGGATCCCAAGAATGAAGATATGGACGTGTATTTATAGCTGAAATCCCTAAGTCGTCTGCCTCCTTAAGTCGTCCACGACTTATAGATCATCACGACCTACGACTTAAGAGATACCTCGACTTACGACCTAGTGAGACAACCCATCCTACGACTTAACAGACATCATATGCGCGCGACCTAACAGATAGCATATGCGCGCGACCTAACAGATCAACCCCTACGCGACCTATCATAAGTCGTCTTCGACCTAACGACTTACCATAAGTCGCGACTTAAAATGCCACGACTTAATAACTCACGCGACCTAACAACTTACGCGACTTACGACCTAACCCAGATCTGCGCACCCACGCGACCTACGACCTAACAGATCCAACGACCTACGCGCATCCGCGACCTACGGCCTAACTCTACACAGAAGCTCACGACCTAACCCTACACAGAAGCTCACGACCTAACTCTTAGCTAGGATACGACTTAACATCTTAGGTCGTCTACGACCTAACTACGCTAACTCGCTAACTCTTAGGTCGCTAACCACTAGGTCACTAACTCGCTAACTAATAGGTCGCTAACTTCTATAGGTCGGCAACTTCCTATAGGTCGCTAACCCTCTTAGGTCGGCAACTTCTATAGGTCGCTCAAATTCCCCTAGGTCGCTTACTCGACCTAACCTACCCACGACCTAAGCCACCACACGACCTAACTACTATACGACCTATCCCCAAATCCTTAGGTCGTGAATTCCCTTAGGTCGCTCCACTTCCCTAGGTCGCTCCACTCCTTAACTCGCCCACTTCCTTAGGTCGCTCCAAACTCTCATACGACCTAAGACTTAGACTATGGACGACTTATCAACAATGCGACCAAATGATAACTGTTTTACGATGTTTCGATCCGTAAAAATACGGGTCGTTACATTCTCTCCCCCTTAGGAATTTCGCCCCCGAAATTCCAAACAAACAGAGCAATCAAAGACTATTCTGCATGCCTACCATCCATAGCAATCAACAAACCATGCATCCAATTCTAGCTTAGCATGCAGAATTCTAAAACTAGAACAAGTTACAATGTCATTAGATGACACGACACCTTAGGGCCATACCTTAAAGAGTTCAGGATGAGCTGCTTTCATCCTCTCTTCCACCTCCCATGTACAGTCGTTATCATCATCACTCCATTGTATCTTGAGCAACTTAACTACCTTCCTCCTAAGATGTTTCGTGTCGGTTTCCACAATACGAAGCGGCTTATGAGGTTTCTTATCGACTGGATTAATTTCGAAATCTTCACAGCTATCAGCAGAAACCACTGTATTCGAGTCGTGCACATACTTCCGTAGATACGATACGTGAAAAACATTGTGCACACCTAACATCTTCTCTGGTAACTCCAATCTGTAGGCGAGCTTTCCAATTCGCTCGATAATCGGGAATGGTCCAACAAATCTCGGAGTCAATTTTCCTTTCTTCCCGAATCGAATAACATTCTTCAGTGGAGAAATCTTCACAAAAACCATATCACCTACGTCGAACTCCAAATCCTTTCGACGCTTATCAGCATAACTTTTCTGACGGTCTTGGGCTGCCTTCATTCGTTGCCGAATGATCTCTATGCATTCTGAAGTCTGTCGAATCATCTCTGGCCCAAGCATCAGCTTTTCTCCTGTCTCTAACCAACATGTCGGAGAGTTACACGGTCTCTCATACAATGCTTCATACGGTGCCATACCAATGCTTGACTGGTAACCGTTATTATACGAAAACTCTACCAAATGAAGGTGATCTTCCCAAGATCCTCCGAAATCCAAAACACAAGCTCTGAGGAGATCTTCCAAAACTCGGTTGACTCTCTCGGTCTGACCATCTGTTTGAGGGTGATAAGCTGTACTCAAACACAACTCGGTTCCCAAAACTTCCTGGAAGCTCTTCCCAAATCCACTAGTGAACAATGGGTCTCGATCGCTCACTATACTCTTCGGAATACCATGGAATCGAACTATCCACTTAACATATAACTCAGCCAACTTTGATGCAGTCCTAGTCGATCGAACAGGAATAAATCTTGCACTCTTAGTCAGACGATCTACAATGGCCCAAATCCCTTCATTTCCCGTTCTTGTTCTAGGTAGCCCATCAATAAAATCCATCGATATTTGCTCCCACTTCCATGTAGGAACTTCTAATGGATGAAGCAATCCACTTGGCTTCTTCTGTTTGGCTTTTACCAACTGGCAGTTCATGCACTTGGAAATAAAATTTCCAACATCCTTCTTCATGCCTTCCCAGTAATAGGCTCTCTTCATATCCCGATACATCTTATTTCCACCTGGATGAATTGTCAGCTTCGAGTGATGACTTTCCTTCAGAACTTCACTCCTTAATTCATCTATATCGGGAACAACTAGTCGTCCTTGTTTTCGAAGCCAACCCTCTTGATCGACCTCGAATCCTTTATCCTTTTCTGGGTCCAATCCAGATTCCAAATCACGGATAATCTTGACAAGCTTATCGTCTCGCTTTTGGCTCTCGCCAATCCTTTCCACAAGAGTTGGTCTTATCGATAAGTTTGCCAACATTTCAGGTTCCAATTCACATCTAGGCCTGAAGTCAAATCCAGCTAAATACTCGAGACTCTTCCATTCTGAAAACATGGCTCCCAATCCTACATGTCTTCGACTTAACGCATCTGCTACTGCGTTACCTTTTCCCAGAGTATAAGCTATACCAAAATCATATGATGCTAAAAACTCTAGCCATCGCTGCTGCCGAAGATTCAAATCCTTTTGGGAGAAAAGATACTTCAACGACTTATGATCTGTAAACAACTCGAATCGAACTCCCAATAGATAATGTCTCCACATCTTCAGAGCAAAAACAATCGCTGCTAATTCCAAATCATGAGTCGGGTAATTCCTTTCATGCGGCTTCAGTTGTCGACTTGCATACGCAACAACTTTATCCCTCTACATCAGCACTGCTCCAAGTCCAGTACCACATGCGTTGGTGTAAACCACCATCTCATCATTCCCACTTGGAATAGTCAAAACAGGAGCACTTGTCAATCGATCTTTCAGGATTCTGAAAGCTTGCTCACACTTATCATCCCATCTGAACACTTGATTCTTTTTCGTCAATCCCGTTAACGGTGCAGCTACCTTGGAGAAGTCTTTGATAAATCGACGATAATATCCTGCTAATCCAAGAAAACTTCTCACATCAGATGCATTCTTAGGTCTACCCCAATCCTGGATTGCTGCCACCTTGGCGGGATCAACCGCTATTCCATTTCCAGAGATAACATGGCCTAAGAACCTCACTTCACTCTTCCAGAAGTGACACTTCGAAAACTTAGCCTTCAGCTGATGTTTCCGCAAGATTTCCAAGACAATACGCAAGTGCGTCTTGTGCTCTTCTTCAGTTCTGGAATAAATCAGAATATCATCCACGAACACTAGCACGAACTTACTCAACTGATCTCTGAACACTCTATTCATAAGATCCACAAAATATGCTGGCGCATTAGTCAACCCAAAAGGCATTACCAACCACTCAAAGAAACCGGATGGTGTCCTAAAAGCAGTCTTCGGCACACTATCCTTAGCCACTCTCAACTGGTGAAATCCCGTTGCCAAATCCATCTGAGAAAACACCTTAGCTTCGTGAAGCTGATCAAACAAGTTATCTATTCTTGGCAATGGATACTTGTTCTTCTTAGTCACCTTATTCAGCTCACGATAATCCACGCACAACCTCAACGATCCATCCGCTTTGGTTGCGAACACAACTGGTGCACCCCATTCGGACACACTACGCCGAATGAATCCTTTCTGCAAAAGATCATCAACCTGCACCCTCAACTCCTGCTGTTCCCTAGGCGCCATCCGCCTAAGAGGCATCACAACAGGTCTGTCTCCTTCAACTAGATCTATACGAAACTCGATCTCTCTATGCGGCGGTAACCCTTTGACCTCATCAAAGACATCCTTAAATCCATTCGCGATTGGCAACGATGACAGTCCATCCCGTGGAACAACCAGCGAATACATGAAGCTCATGAAGACGCCTTCTTCATGCTTACATCGTATCACAATCTTTCGCCCTTCCACATTCTCGACTGTCACCTCCAACCTTTCACAATCAACCTTTGCCGCATACTTCCTAAGTCAGTCCATACCCAAAATAATTCCGAACCCCGCAAATTTCAGAATATAACAATCACAAACAAAAGAGCAACCATGACTCGACACAATCAGACCACGACATAGCATACACAAACAAGACGAACCCCCAACTGGATTAGTCACAACCAATGGCCTATCAACAATATCCGGTTCTAAACCCAACCGGCCTACAAGTTCACTACAAACAAAAGAATGCGACGCCCTAGTATCAAATAGCACTCTAACTGGAACACCACAAATGGAGAGAGTACCTTGAACCACTACACTCTTTCCTTTCTCTTCCGCGGTAGGAGCTTTCGAAGATGATGGAACAGCTCCCAAAGCATAAGCTTGCACAATCTGCTTGTCCTTCCACGGTTCTGGACAATTCCTCCTGACATGCCCCGGCTTGTCACAGTTGTGACACTTCATCGGTACCTTCGGATTCTTACAATCCCTAGAGAAATGGCCCTTCTGCTGACAATTATAGCAGGTCACTTCGCCCTTTGGCTTCTTCTGGCCATCCTTACCCTTTTGCTGCTGCTTCCTCTTCTTGTTCCCACCCTGCTGGGGTTTAGACTCTTCCCTGGTCACAGCAACAACAGATCCTTCCTTAGGAAACAGATTCTCGTGCCTCAGAGCTTTCTCCACAAGCTTCTCAAATGGATCGTCCAGATGATCCACCAACTGCCTCCCAAGATAACTGTCCAAGCCTGTCACAAACTTCTCGTTCTTCTGATATGAAGATTCTATATACGACCGGGCATACTTGGACAGAGCTTCAAACTCAGAAACATACTCAAGAACTGGTCTTCCATCTTGCTTGAGCTCCACAAACTTCTTGAACAGAACAGACTTCTGAGCTGTAGAAATGAACTTAGCTTCAAATCTGGCTTGGAATTGCACCCAAGTAATCTCTTCCTCCGGAGTATCAATGGTGATAGAATTCCACCAATCAGAAGCTCTCCCTTGAAGCTGTCTTGATGCCCACTTCCTCTTAGCCGCATCCTCAATTCCCAAATCACCAAAGATCCTTCTACAAGCATCTATCCACCTCTGGACTTCAATGGTTGATTCAGTTCCCAAGAAAACCTTTCCTCCAAGAGTAGTGTAGTCCTTACACAGCTTAGCAAAATCCACCGGTCTTGGAGTTTGGACTTGAACTCCAACATCCACCGATGGCCCCGGAGCTGGCATCCTTCTCATGATCGAAGTCATCATAGCTTCGAACATAGCAGCATAATCAGCAGCCCCTTCAGTAGCACGGCATTCCCTAGCAGCTGGTCTCCCTCTTCGACTCATTCTCAATATCTATAAAAAGGAATGGTCAGAACATCTTGAGAAACAACTGCTTAAAGGACTCAAACTCTTCTAATCTACTATATTATATATAGTAATCATCCATCAAAATACAATTACGTCTCTCATACGTAGTTACGTCAGCGAGCGTTGGGTAAAATCGATTAACCAATGCTTTGATACCAATTGTGACGACCGCCCATGACCCCTGCACTGAACCTAGAGAAAGTGCGCTGTAAAGTGTGCCAGGCGATCATGGACGATCGTCAGGGTAAATTAAAACAGCAGAATCTATCGTATTACTCACAGCGCATGGACAAAATACAATAGAATACATATATAGTGAAGCTTCACAGAAATAGAATCTCATCAATAAAACTTCATAATAGTTGAATACAAACATCTGAATAGTCAATACATCAAGCCTCACTACATATCACTCAGAGAATTATACAAAGCAGCGGAACATCCATTACATATAGTAAGAAGATAATATGCAAGCCTCCAGCTCGTCTTCGACATCAGCATCGTGGGAAGCAAGAACAGCACCTGCCACCTGCTACCTAGTCTGCCCGTCCCAAAATGGACGAACAGCCCAAGGCAATAAGAGTTAAAACATAAAGCCTTGAGTCAGACAACAGTCTTAGTGAGCGGTAAATTAACTAACAACATACCAAAAGAGCATAAAGGAAAAAGGAATAGGAATACAACCCTCCCACTCCACCTCTTTCTACAGTGATAGCCCCCAAACACACATTAAGCCGAAGAAAACATAGCAAAGCATACAATTTAAAGTAAAGCAATTATCACTCGAGTCAAGGACGATGTTTTCCAAGTACAAACCCCCAAGGACTAAACCAAGATCAGATAAGCACCCAGAAAATACCGCCCTTGAGACCGAATGACGATACAACCAAACATCCATGACTCTGGCTATCACTGTTATCATTGCATCGATATCACCGTTAATTGAATGACCGGCACATTCTTTCAGCCGTCCGTCAAGGGCTAATGGA
Organism: Allium fistulosum; assembly: GCA_030737815.1. NCBI lineage: Eukaryota > Viridiplantae > Streptophyta > Magnoliopsida > Asparagales > Amaryllidaceae > Allium > Allium fistulosum. The sequence continues at coordinate 72,420,038 of CM060908.1, read as the reverse complement.
AACCCCGGTTCTAGACATAACTCTGCACGTCGTCATGACCCGTGCATAGGACTATCGAATCTGCCCAGAGTACTCGACTACCAATCAGTAGCCTTCAGGGACTATCGAATCTGCCCAACGTACTCTTGCTTTGAGCATGCTAGAACCTTCAACAACGATGAAGTCTCAGCCTTCTAGTCATCCTCCTCGACGACTATTTCCATACTAGCTCAAGCGCCTCTCGAGCAAACCATTATCCTCAAACTCGAACCATTTCACCGAGTAATCAACGTGCTTGGAATGATCCCGTCTGGATTAGACCAAGGCTATCTCATATCATGCTTCGCCTCATCATTATCATAGCAAAGCTTCATCTCAACATCATCATCAAATCTATCCATATGAGCTTCATCATCCGCTACATATGCCACGAGCAGCTTTCCCAATTCAAGAGCCTTTCTCTTAGCTTTTGAATCATCTTTGACCATCTTGTCTAAATCAAATCATCAATCGTCTAATTCATAGCAGTCAATCAAATCAAACATTAATCCAAGTAAACAAGCATTCAAATATGATCTAAATAGACAATTATAAAAATAATGGCAATTTCGTAAATAAAGAGTCTAAAGTCTAACAAGCATGAAAACATGAGCAATATCTCTATAATCTTGATGAATGAACTTGCATAGGTTATCGCTTAGTAAAATGGTTGTCGAATCATCATGAACAATGGATCTATATGGATCTATACTTAGGTTTACAAAAATGCATGGAAATCACTACTTTAACACCAAATCAAGCCAACGATCCGATATACCCCTTTGGATCTGTGTGAGAGATAATCACCACTCACCAAATCACCTAAACAACTAAAAGCAACCCACTTTAGATCTGGACAGCGAAGGATCTAACTCGATCTATCACAAATCCGCTTTAAACGATGAAATCTCTCTTCGAAGAATGTAGATCTTCAATCTAAGCTCTTCGATCTTCGATTTGATCTTCGATTTGGATGGAAGGAATCACAAGATTAGAGTGGAGAAAAGAAGTGAAGAAGTGTAGAAGTCGAGCTCTCAAAATGGCAGCACTTCGTCGCTTTAAAAATCCGGATCCCAAGAATGAAGATATGGACGTGTATTTATAGCTGAAATCCCTAAGTCGTCTGCCTCCTTAAGTCGTCCACGACTTATAGACCATCACGACCTACGACTTAAGAGATACCTCGACTTACGACCTAGTGAGACAACCCATCCTACGACTTAACAGACATCATATGCGCGCGACCTAACAGATAGCATATGCACGCGACCTAACAGATCAACCCCTACGCGACCTATCATAAGTCGTCTTCGACCTAACGACTTACCATAAGTCGCGACCTAAAATGCCACGACTTAATAACTCACGCGACCTAACAACTTACGCGACTTACGACCTAACCCAGATCTGCGCATCCACGCGACCTACGACCTAACAGATCCAACGACCTACGCGCATCCGCGACCTACGACCTAACTCTACACAGAAGCTCACGACCTAACCCTACACAGAAGCTCACGACCTAACTCTTAGCTAGGATACGACTTAACATCTTAGGTCGTCTACGACCTAACTACGCTAACTCGCTAACTCTTAGGTCGCTAACCACTAGGTCACTAACTCGCTAACTAATAGGTCGCTAACTTCTATAGGTCGGCAACTTCCTATAGGTCGCTAACCCTCTTAGGTCGGCAACTTCTATAGGTCGCTCAAATTCCCCTAGGTCGCTTACTCGACCTAACCTACCCACGACCTAAGCCACCACACGACCTAACTACTATACGACCTATCCCCAAATCCTTAGGTTGCCAATTCCCTTAGGTCGCTCCACTTCCCTAGGTCGCTCTACTCCTTAACTCGCCCACTTCCTTAGGTCGCTCCAAACTCTCATACGACCTAAGACTTAGACTATGGACGACATATCAACAATGCGACCAAATGATAACTGTTTTACGATGTTTCGATCCGTAAAAATACGGGTCGTTACAAAAAATTTGTTTAATATATAGGTGCATTAATTGGTGTATATGCGTTGATTAATTAGTGCATGCGCGCATTAGGGCTACTTTGGATTGATTAGAGTCAATGGTCAGAATTTGGTGTATGCGTTTTCAAGATGACGAAAATGACGATTTGGTGTGTGCGTTTCTTAGAATGTAAATAAATTATTGTAAAAATTGTTGTATAATATGTTTTGCTTTTTGTAAATCCCTTAGAGAGTTTTTGGCCTAATCCTATATGTTGACATCAATGTTATTATCTTTAGATCTCGTTGAAACATCAAACCCGTAATAATTGCTTCATCGCTAATTTAAGTGATTCGGATCTTTTAGTTAATATGTTAATCAATATAATAATAATTTACAGACTAGTAGATATTGTTTTTGTTGAAGCCATCAAAAGCTGTTTTGGATATAACTTCATTTTTATCAAGATAGCTAACAGAGGGATAAACCATAAACAAAAACAGCGTTTCATATTTACGATTAGTTAATACAAAAAATCATACAAACGATTTTGATCATCTGCTTAGGTAAAATTTCGGTGCCGTGACCTAGATTTCTTGGACTGCTTTTATTATGTGAAGCTGAAAAATACAAATACATGAAAGAATATAAAAAAAGTTAATTGCACACAATTGATCATCATAAGTAATACAAACACCAATGCAACTATATATACCTTAAATCGAGCTGATCCATTTAACTCAAATACCAACACATCTCCAATTTCTAAACGAAGCGCCTTAGCGAAATTTGCCCATCCACTAGAAAAAGCATTCCTCTTACCGAGATAGTTAACTGCTTATTTCACCCTATCCTCGCATTCTAGTATCATTTTCAAGGAAGTGGTTATTCGTGCAAAATTTCCTCGTAAGTGTCTGCAAATGCATTCATTTTCGTTGTTACTTTGTTACGTAATGTTTATTTAATGCAAACTGGGTATTTATATCTTGATGAGATACATATATACGCTTACAAACCAATAAGCACCAAAGACATAAGAAAGATTCATAGGTCTAACAAACGAAGGATTTTTTATGCTTCTCCAAAGCTGTTCTGCTCTCTGTTGTGCGCGATGTTTTTCTTCTTCTGAAATTGGGATTCTGCCCATATGTCTACTTCCTGGACATTCTAATTTTGAGTTACTAGGTGACTGTGTGTAGTCATTTTCGGACTGGGTATGGTTTTCTTTTTTAGAAACCTGATATTGTGGGCACTCTTGAAATTATTAATCATGCTACTGATGTAATTTGTATTACATTCAACTTATATAATCCACACTAGTGATGCAAAAGTAGATGAAAAAAGCAGAAGCAGAGTTTAACATTTGATTAGAAATCTGATATAATTCTTGATGTCAAGGCACATATATAGGAATCTGCTTAACAACTTATACCAAATCTCTTTGGAAAAGCTGTGAATAAAAATTTATAAGTAGTTTGTAAGCTACTTTTGCTACCTGTCAAACATCGTCCAATCATGTGTGATGATACGGCTATTTTTTTGTATAATAATGTTGCGGTTGGGATTACATTTTATTGTGAACATAACAAACATTTTCAGCATAAAATGATATGAAATTTTCATCAACTACCATTCAAGGGACTCGTTTATTTGTTAAAAGATCTTGATTTTTACAAATAAAAAAGGTATTCTATGATCTATAATCTAATGATTTTTATAAGAAAAAATAATAAGATCTGAAGGGCGAAACCATACCTCAATTTGAGGTGTTCTATATTATTTCACACAAACTGAAAATTGTAGGCTTAATCAAATACATATATGTAGATCTAATCAAATATATATCTTTTTTTAAGCTCATAAGCATACAAGCTTATGGAGCATCTCAGACTACAATAAGACTAACAATATTAACAAACAACAAGGTATGTTGATACTACTACTTTTATAGTTATAAATGTATTGTACGGAATATATACTTACACAACTGTCGGCTAGGATAAAATCAGATGATGATTTGAACTTTTTTACTGGTGTTTTGCAACTATTTATCTGCAGAAGTACACCAATTTGAAAACTTTCCTTGCTTGCATTAATACCATAAATATTCTGTAACATATATGTTAATACATATGAAGAAAATATAGCAAGATGTACTAAGATAAGCGAGTCATCTGATTCCAATGTTGGACTATGTTTCATGCCATCATCATCTGAATCAGTGTCTGAATCAGAAAACGACGAGGACTAATTTAATAGTATATATGTTGAAAAAAGGTAATTTATGGGAGTATTGATATTACACTTTTTGTATATTACATGTGATTATTGATGTTAAATCTTGATATGTTTACTCATAATTGAATGATATATTCTGCCATAATAAAATAATATGTATGTGACAGGTATTGTAGATGTCCTTCTTTAGGCGGCGGAGTTCTTCACAGTCTGGTTCCCCCGTTGGGTCCCAGAGAAGAACATGTCGCAGTGGTGGTGATGGAAGCGGCCCTTCGCAAGAGGCGCCGCGTACAGTAGTTAAATTGCTACCAAAAGCTAATGGCTTGTAAGCATTAAATTTACTTCAGCATTGTAAATATTTTGTATGATATATTAGTCATGATTTGTTTGTATCATATTTAATGCAGGGGTTTTGAGCTTGAGCCTTCTAACATTGTGCTCAGCATATCGAAGCAGGCATACATGAGACGTATGACTGCATGCTGGCCGAAGTGGAGCAAGATCCTGGACCATGTACGGGAGAGCATATGGCAAGACTTTCCAGTAAGTGTAAAATTATATACCATTATATATAATCACTTTACAATTTACTGACTAAGTATAAATGTATAACTTATATTTTTTCAACGTATATAAAGGGGGCAGTAAACTTACAAGAGGAGGACGTGTCTCTTTGCCAGCGCCATTCGAACTCAAAAGTAGCAAGGAATTATAGGGATATAATGTCCACCATAAGAAAAACTGGGAAGAAGCCATAATGGATGGTCGCCAGCGTCTGGGATGGTTGGGTCGCATGGTGGAGTAGCGATGAATTCAATGTAAGTCTATCAGATATCACCTTAATTTATTCAGTACAGAATACATAATTTATACCTGTAAAATATAATCTTAGTTTTTAATTTGCAGGCGGAGTCGGAAAGGAACTCTGCGAACAGACAGAAAAATTCTGTCATACACCGTGGTGGCTCAAAATCATTTCACCACCACCGTGGTGGCTCATCTGTCATACACCGTGGGGGTCCATTCTTGTGTATGGACGTGTTTGAGCATACCCATGCCATTAGGCAGACAGACGATGAGAGATCGGTATCGTATGTCTGGCACGAGAATAATAGAGCGTACGTCGCACATGTAAGTATATTTTAAGTTATAAGTTATCAATAATGATCATTTTAATTAATTAGTTATAAAATATTATAATAATGTCATGTAATATTTATTTGTATTTAATTTTGCGTTGCATGAAAAATCTATGCAGGCGCGTGCACGGATGCTTGAGCATTCCGGACAGATGCAGTTGACTAATGATGAGGAGGACACGATCTTTGACTCTGTTATAGACCCAACCCAGAGAAACAGGCGTTTCGGCTACGACAACCAATCGGTAATTTATAGAAATTAATTACGTTGTAAAATTTGCTTAATTTTTAGAGAAGTTACATGATAACTTAAACATGTTTCGACTTGTTTTGTAGGCTCGGACATCACAAAGGGCTTACCGAAAAGCTCAGGACAACGCGAAGATTAATGAGCTTCGACAGCAGATTGCACAACTGGTGGAGCAGGAACGCCTCCGAGCAGTGCAAATGGAGCAACTCAACCAGCGTTTGGCCGAGTATGTGGAGCATCGTGGAACATTCCCTTCGTCCGGTGGTTCCGGAGCCGATGATGAGTGTTGAGGTATGATTTGCAGTTTTTTTAAACTGGTGTATATAAACATTGAGTGATGGTGAGGTTAATTTATGGACATGTGGTGTTTGACATTGATTTGTGTGGTTGATTTGGTGGTTGATTTATGGAGTTGATATTTGGAATTTGATGTTGGATGTATATATTGTACATTGATGTTGGATGTAAATATTGGAGTTGGATGGGTGAGACTGATGGCGGAAGGTTTGTCTTGTATTGATTGAATATGTTTGCGTTTGATATGATGATGTTTGAGTTTTATATTGATATTGATATTGATTTCAGCTATATATCTGATTTATATATTGATTTTGATGGGTTGTGTTATATATTGGTATGGAAGTGATGCTGTGCTACAGAAAAAAAAATTACCCAGATTTTCGACGACTTCCGGCGGCCTATTGGCCATTTTTTTTACGGTGTGTGACGGGTTCCAACTGCTTTCTGAGCGAAATTTGCGACGGCATGCGACGACTTAATGAAAAATTTTCATGCCACGTGGTCGTCTTTCATGGAAAATTTTCATGCGACGGCTTCTTGGTTCATTTTGATTATGCTACTATCTCCTCTATTTTATATCTGTGTTGATATTATATTTTGTCCATGCGATATAAAATATATTAATGTTATTGATTTATCGAACACATTTTACCTTGATTACTTCCCTCTACCGGTCGAATACCACTACAGCGCACTATCTGATATATTGGTATTTAGGTACCAGAGGAGAAGGGAGGTTGTCGTTTTCATGTCCTCTAATTTGGGGTATAAATGAGATTGTTGGCAAAACCAGTGTATCTCTCCGGAAGCGAGTACGACCCCATGGCCTTCTACTTCTCATCAATCTTCAAATCAACAGACTTCATCTTCATACCAACAAATCTCTACCCAAAGAACCACTTTTCATTCATCCTTGAGTGCAAAGGTCATCAATAATATCAAACGTTTGATAATGGACTTCTTTGGGTAGAGATTTTTCAACTTTTTCCAAATACCCTATTGGTGGTTCATCACTTATTTCAAAGTATGTCTTTTCTTGCATAACAAGTTAGAGAGTAATAAAAGCTCATTCTTCCATCTCCTCTAGCTTTAGGTAATTAACTTAGTAGTCTCCAACATGACAAGATAAACATGATTTCTCTCGGTGCCTTTTACTAAAATATACGTGATGGGTATAATGTCGTTTATTAATTAATTAGTTATGTAATTTATTAATTACCTTTCATCTCTCAAAATTCATTTTTCTCTTTATAGATAATTGAAGGAATTAGCATAAGGAGGACAAACTTTGAAGAAAAAAATTTAGGCTGAAGGGCACCAAGTTCATTTTTTGCCTGAAGGACAAATTTTGAAAAAAAATTAGGCTGAAGGACAATGCTAAATATAACTAGCATTTTGTACAGTGTAAACACTATACAAAATGATAGTTATAACTAGCATTATATTCAGTTTTACACTGTACAAAATGCTAGTTATATTTAGCATTGCCCTTCAGCATAATTTTTTTCAAAGTTTGTCCTTCGATTTAAAAATGAAACCTGTTGTCCTTCAGCTTAATTTTTTTTCAAAGTTTGTCCTTGTTCCTATTTTCCACTAGATAAGTATGTGTTTTTTCTTTAATTTAATCGATTTGCATTCAATTAGTGCATTCGGATCATTATCGAGTAGGCAATTTACGTTCTCTAGCCTTTATTTAAATATCAATCTCAAGTTTTTCCAAATATTTTCGCCGTTGTACTTTAATTTTATAAGATATCGAAAAAGTGTATGAAAACTACCTACGCCGTCAATAAAGATAGTTAGAAATCTTGTGATGTGTAAGAATGTAAAAGAAATAGCTTTTGTATTTATTGCATAATTCTCAGTACAATACAAATGTAATACACAACACTTATTTATATAAAACATATTGGGCTTAATATAGAAGCCCATGATCCGAAAGTAATAAAAGAAATAGCTGTAGCCTTTGGATCAATTGGATGGTGGAGATGTTGCTAGCTGGAGGACGTGGATTGCAGTATAACATACCAAAGGAAGCACACGTTACTTTTACTCCCCCACTCAAACCCGATTAGGTTAGGGTTTGTGAAAAACAGAAAACTATGGCGGCTGCTCCTTTGAGAGAAGGAGATTCAACAATCCAGTGATAGCAGGATGTAGATCTGACTTTATTCTGGTATGAAGACAACTCTTTGTGATCTCTGGTGTGGATTGGCAGTGTCGACGTTGAGTTCGTCTCTAAGTCTTGTGAAGTTAAGTCTGGTCAAGGGTTTAGTAAGTATATCTGCCTTTTGGTGTGTAGATGGTATGTATCCGACTTTTAGCTTCTCTTTAATCACTTGTTCTCTTATGAAGTAAAGATCCAGTTCTATGTGTTTTGTCTTTGAATGGAGAACTGGGTTGGATGATAAAGATATAGTGCTCACGTTATCACACCAGATTGTTGCTTTTTTGTTTGAAGTAATGTTAAGTTCACTTAGAAGTGACTCTACCCACATAACTTCCGTTGTTGCACTTGCCACGCACCTAAATTCAGCCTTAGTGCTGGATCTCGACACGGTGCTTTGCTTCTTTGCACTCCATGATATAGGGTTTTTTCCTAAATATATGCAGTAGCCTGAAGTAGATTTGCGATCATCAGTGTCAGTACCCCAATCAGCATCAGCATATGCATTGATGTTGAATGATTGACTTGATTTTAGGATGAGTCCATGATTGATTGTCCCTTTGAGATATCTGAGTATTCTTTTTACAGCTTTCCAATGATTGTCTAAGGGATTTTGCATATACTGACTAACTTTTTTGACACTAAATGATATGTCAGGTCTTGTGATAGTCACGTATTGGAGTGCACCAACTATACTCCTGTATTGCTTTATATTTTGAATTGCTTCCCCCTTATATTTTGATAGTTGATGATTTGTGATCATAGGAGTTGGTAGTGTATTAGCTTTGTCCATTTTTGCTCTTGATAATATATCTGCAATGTATTTTTTTTGATTGAGATGCATCTCTGATGTTCCATATCTCTGAACTTCAATTCCCAAAAAATAATTCAGATCACCTAGATCTTTAACAGAGAATTCTGAATTGAGAATTGCAGTAACTTTCTTAATTTCTAATTCACTACTTCCTGTAATGATAAAATCATCAACATAGATTAGAATATAAGTGGTAGCAATATCATTAATTTTAGTTAATATAGAGTTGTCTGATTTTAGAGATTTGTAGCCAAATTTCACAAGAGTTGACTTGAGTTTGTCAAACCAGACTCTTGGTGCTTGCTTTAAACCATAGATGGCCTTGTTGAGTTTGCACACCATCTCTTTGCTTGAATTGTGAGTAAATCCTTCTGGTTGCTCCATAAATACTTCTTCCTGTAATACACCATTTAGAAATGCATTATTCACATCTAATTGCCTGATGCTCCAATTTCTATTTAAAGCAATGGTTAGTATAATCCTAATAGATGATGGTTTCACAACCGGGGAGAATGTTTCAGAAAAATCAAACCCATGCTGTTGTGAATACCCCTTTGCAACCAATCTTGCTTTATATTTAGAAATTGAACCATCAGCATTTTTCTTTAATTTGAATGTCCATCTACATCCAACAATATTTTTGTTTTCAGGTTTTTTAACAAGAACCCAGGTTCCCTTGTTAACTAGAGCATTGTATTCCTCTTGCATAGCAGCTCTCCATTTATTATTTTGAGCAGCTTCTATGTAAGAGGATGGTTCGTCTTGATTTATAGTGGTGTTGATAATTTTCGGTTTATGTATACCACATTTTGCTCTAGTTAGCATTGGATGAGTATTAACATTATTTCTAATTGTGATGTCTGAATTATTTTCAGAACTATTGCAAGCCACATAGTCATTGCTGGCATCTTAATTATCACTTTGGCTGCTAATCTCTTGATTATCACCCTTGTTGCCGATCTCCTGTCTTTGAGTACTTTGATTGTTGTTATCATCTCCCCAATCATCTTGCTCTTGACCTGGTTCCCTAGTGGGCATGGTGAGTTGAGGGCTGATGGTTGTGCCCTTACTTGTGGGCTGAGTTGAGGGTACAACTTTGATCTCATCGGGTAGATCAGGTATAGTAATCCTTGCTTTTCTTATTTTTTCAGTGGTTTTAATTTCAGTGTTGCTATATGGATATACATGTTCATTAAATCTTACATGTCTGGAAATATATATCTTTCCTTTATTGTCTAGACACCTATACCCCTTCTGGTTGTTACAGTAACCTAAGAAAGTACAAGATTTAGATCTAAAATCTAATTTGTGAGTGTTGTAGGGCCTTAAACATGGAAAACATTGACAACCAAACACCTTTAGATGTTTATAATCTGGTTTGACCTTAGTTAGCACTTCTTGTGGACATTTAAATTTGAGATTCTTTGCTGGCAGTAAGTTTATCAAATGCACAGCAGTATTAAATGCTTCTGGCCAAAATTTTAAAGGCATAGAAGCTTGTGCTAGCAAGGTCAGACCAGTTTCGACAATATGTCTGTGTTTCCTTTCAATGATCCCATTTTGTTCTGAAGTATATGGACATGTAGTCCTATGATTAATCCCTTTTTTTCAAAGAAGGTTTTTAGTCGTAGGAATTCCTTTCCACCATCAGATTGAAAAGTACAGACATGATTTCCAGTCATGTTTACAACCTTGTTAATAAATTGCATAACTATATTACTAGCTTCTGACTTGGTTTTTAGCATATAAATCCATACAAATCTTGAGTAAGCATCTATGAAAGATATATAATATTTGTAACCATAGTCAGAACTAATAGGAGCTGGACCCCATAAATCACTAGCAATTAATTCAAGAGGTTTTGTGTAGCTAGTGTGTGAATCTGGAAATGCAAGTTTATGACTTTTTCCCAATTGGAAAGAAGCACATATATATGAGTCAGAAATATTACTAAAGGGAATGTTATTACTGGTCATGACATGTTTTACAACTTTTGCACTGGGGTGTCCCAGTTTGTAGTGCCATAAATCGAAAATACTATTGTTCATGACATTCATTATACAATAGTTCCCTTTGTTTTCAGAAACATTTGAGTTACAAAAATCAAATTTGTACAACCCATTGTTTTCTTTACCCTGCAAAATGATTTCTTGAGTTAGTATATCTTTAACTATGCAATTATTTGGGTAGAATTCGAAAAAGACATTGTTATCTTTTGCAAATTGGGAAACACTCATTAAATTCTTTTTAATTGAAGGAACCCTCAATAAATTTTTTAGAAATAATTTCTTGGGTCCATTTATACTTGCATTTCCAGTGTGTGTAATATGAACAGTTTTACCATTGCTAACAAGAAGATTTTGTGTATCTTTATATTCTTTGTTTCCCAAGTTTAAGTTGCTGAGATTGTTGGTCACATGATTGGTTGCTCCAGAGTCTGGGTACCAGCATTCATTACTGACATCATCTGCTGTAGCAGTCTCAGTATTAAGTATCTTTGGTTGACCATTGTTGTTGTCTTTGGGCATATTAACTGCATTGATATTAGTATTGCTATTTTGTTGTGAGGGAGTAAAGTTCTTGTTGAATCTGAAATAGCAATTGTTTGCTCCATGTCCATATCTTTCACAAATTTGACACCTTATTTTATTGTTGTTGTTGCTCATGCCACCTCTCCTGCCTCTGTTGGATGGTCCTCCTCTCTGGTGGCTATTGAACTGCCCTCTTCCTTGGCCTTGTTTGCCTTTGTTGTAAGTATAATTGACAGATATGTCTGAACTTACTGTTTTGCCATGTTCTATTCTTCCTTCGTGTGATAAGAGAGTAGAGTAGACAAACTGTAGTGAGGGAGTAGGTTCCATGGTAGAGATAATTGCCACAACAGCTTCATATTCACTATCTAGACCACTGATTATGTATAATACATGTTCTGAATCAGAAACTCTGTGTCCTGCTGAGGCTAGTTGGTCACATAGATTTTTGACTTTGAGTAGATATTCATTCATGGTCATTTCATTCTTCCTAATGCTTTGTAATTGCCTTCTATGATGCATGATTCTTGCAGATGACTGAGATGTGAAATTTCTTTTAATTGTTGCCCATACTTCTTGAGCAGTTTTGCAACCTATAAGCTGTGGTAGAATAGATGCACTTACAGATGACATCATCCATGCACAGACAAGACTGTCTTGTCTCTGATGTGCTGTGTATTCTTGATTTTGCACCAACTTGTCTTCATTGTCTTTGACAAATTTTGGTGGTGTAATTTTTGTACCAAGAATATAATCCTCTAATCCATAACCTCTAATTGATGTCTCTACTTGTAATTTCCAGATCAAGAAGTTGGTTTCATCAAGTTGAATGGAGAGTAGTTGACTCTGAGGTTTGATGGTGGTCTTCATCAGATCATTAACTGGATCTGATTGAGTTCGACTGGGAGAAACTCTTGTGCTGGACATTTGTGGGCTTGTGGCTTCACCTTGACTCATGATGAATGATGAGAAACGTTAGAAATCAGGTATAATGATTCAGCCCTGAAAATCTTGAATTAGGAATAAAAGAGAAAGTTGTGCAGTTGAATCTCGATGCTGTCTTGTGGACTTAAATGATGATTTCTCTTTTAAATGCTTTTCTGATAAGTTTTCTTGATGCACTTGAATTCAACTGAAACTTTTTCTTGATTTTCTTGATCGGTTTTCAAAGGGTTTTTTGAAATCTTTATACCACCAAGCTTTCAGTGGTAATCAGATGCAGCCAGAGTGATGAACTGGCGAGGCACTGATCTCCAGTGATGGCAGCAACTCTTAAATGAGAAGATGCTGAATCTTTGATGAGAGGAGTCCAAATGATGATACTTTATCTGATGGACGATGATCTCTGATTGTCAGGTGCAGTTAGCACATAACAATGCTCTGATACCAAGTTAGAAATCTTGTAATGTGTAAGAATGTAAAAGAAATAGCTTTTGTATTTATTGCATAATTCTCAGTACAATACAAATGTAATACACACCACTTATTTATATAAAACATATTGGGCTTAATATAGAAGCCCATGATTCGAAAGTAATAGAAGAAACAGCTGCAGCCTTTGGATCAATTGGATGGTGGAGATGTTGCTAGTTGAAGGATGCGGATTGCAGTATAACATACCAAAGGAAGCACACGTTACTTTTACTAAGATGATTAGGAATTTTCTACGCATTTCTCATACCTTGTTCATTGTCAATTTTGAAAAGCGGACATGAAAGTGGTGTATAAAATTTGTACGTTTTTCTTACATCCTTACATTTGCCTTTGTTGGCCACAAGTTTTGCTCTTTTTCCAGTAGTGGAGAAATTGAAGTTGTCCAAAGACACGATGCAGCAATTTTAGTCAGAACCTGCTATCGAGCTCCATCTGAATAGCCTTTTGTTTTCATATACTTGTAACGTCGGTGTTTTCACCTATGGATAAAATAAGTGTACATTCAAAGGGAACGCAAAGATTCTTCGGGAACCAAATGTGCCATGTATTTGAGCACGTTAGTAAAAGCAAACCGCAAAATAGAAACTTAAGCTGGATCTTAAAACCATGACTTGTCACAAACTAATTAATAGCTACATTTAACTCACTAACCACGCATTTATTTCTTAATTAATAAAAGCACGGAGATTTGTATACTAACGTCATTTTGATCATTCTCATATGTGACTAAGCACGTCAGTTGTGGGAAGAAAAACATCATCAAACGTGTTTCACGAGGCACTTTTCTCTTGTGTATGTGCTTTCAACATCTATTTTGTCCACCTCTTCCTATATTTTTTTATAATATATATAAATAGCATTGCTTGTACTGTATTTCTTCCATCTCTGTTTCATTTCTTTCACATTCTAGTTTCAAAATACATTAACAAAATATAAAGCAGCAATTAATGGATCGAAGCGATTGTGATCTTGAGCTTAGTTTACAACTTGGTACAAGCATAGATTCTACAAGATCAAGCGGGTATATGTTTGTATATATAGCTGATAAATCTCAGTTTAATCATTTCTCGCTTTGAGAAAATATCTGATAATTATGTTATTAGGATGAAGGAAGCAACATGCGATCAACCAATGACGATTTTTTACCATGGCATGATGTGCGTTTTTGATGCCACTGAGCTTCAGGTTTGTACTATATATTTCTTCATTTTACTTAATATTACATGCAGTTTTATTTCTTCATTTTCTTAATAATATGTACATTTTATACCTTAATACATTGCAAATCTATTGTTAATTAACTCCGTTTTGACTCAGTAAGGAATTTCTAAGTTTCAACAATGTGTAGAGAATATTAATTAAGAGAAAAGAGAATGTTGGTCATCTAAAGTTGACCCAAATAACACTTTAGAAGTCAAAACCATATGCAGCAACATCATTTTAGTTCTTCTAAATATTTTAAGGTCCATGTTTGAACTGAAAGATTCAAAATATTCTAATATTTCATTGAACAAATATTACAACTATATTGAAAATATATTTGTTTATGTGATTATAGGCAAGAGCTATAATAAGCATGGCAAATGGTCATAAAGCAACAAATCCTACTGGCAGATTTCATCCTACTCCTTCATATCCAAAACAGAAAATGGGTATCATGAGTCCGCCATTAATGAATCCAACGTTATCTATGAAGAGATCGCTTCAACAATTTTTGCATAAGAGGAAAAAGAGGAATGAATGAATTATGCATGGAGAACAGCCTCTTGATAGCTATGTTTTGAAGTTCAGTTTGATGTTGTAATGGATTATATTGATTCTTAATTGATTTGTTATAAGACTGTTTTTTTATGGCTTACATGAGCTATATATTCATTGGACAAGTTTGGTAAATGTTTGCAAGTACTAATTAATTAGATGACCTTCAGTGTCCACTGCATTACTCATTGTTTCATGCCGTCATAATTATTATCCAAAGTTAAGTAATTAGTGAAATTGGTTAATTGTTTATACTAGTAATGTCATATGAAGTTATGAACGAAGCTGATGCATAGAAAAGAGAGCACCAAAGAAGTGGGTTAAGTAGCGTTCACGGTAACCCGGCCCAATGTTCAGCTTTGCTGCCCAATCGAAGATAATGTCTACGTCCAATGGACGGGACATGGACTAGATTACTGTCCTGCTCCCACCGGCATAGCAAACTTGGTACTTTCAACTCATCAACACAAAATACACGTGAAATAGCCTCACTTCAAAATAGTCCTTTAATCAAAGCGTAGCAAGCAATATATGGCATGTTTAATTCAATATATAGAAGAATTAGGAAGTGATTGGTTTCATTTTGTATTTTCTGTTTTGCGTTTTTTTAACCATCATAACAAAATACGAGAATAACGAAAGAGAAATTTAAAAATTTATGTCATTATGACGGCGATGGAGGAGCGGCGAAGAGAATGGAGGGACGGCGAAGAAGATAGATTGTTTTCATTCTTTTGTTATTTCTTAAAACACGAAAAACAAAGTAAATTTATTTTATATTTTAAATATTAGCATCATTTTTTAAATTGTTTTTTTGGACGAAAGTACAAAACTAAAAGCGGCAAACCAAACGGAGTCTTAATCTTTTAGACTA
Organism: Allium fistulosum; assembly: GCA_030737815.1. Lineage (NCBI taxonomy): Eukaryota > Viridiplantae > Streptophyta > Magnoliopsida > Asparagales > Amaryllidaceae > Allium > Allium fistulosum. The sequence goes on along the minus strand of CM060908.1, from coordinate 72,404,548 downwards.
GTTCTCTCAAGTAGGAAAATTTTGTTACAATATTGTAGTTAATCATTTTATTCTTCACCCTTCCCGAAATAGACAAGTGGCAAAAGGACCGACTATGGGACATTGAAGAATTGAAACGCTTTTGTTACTTTAATAAACGTTGTCAATGATCATTTCCATGCAAACAAATCGCTTACACCAAGAACTGTCGTTAAATATTCCAGTGATAGTCCTTGCACATCAACGATCTTTCATCGGGTTGGCTAGTTGAGTCACTTACTCAATATGGATTTGTCTACCTAGATCATCTCACAAATTAACACGCATACCACACACACCAAATCTAAGTCACAGTGGATCATTACACGAATCAACAATCCATTTTATCTCAAAATCTTAAATCAAATCCAACAACATTTGCTATATCTCGAGATCTCAGTAGATCATCATAGAAACTCACATTTATGCGTCGATCTATTAGGATCAACCGTAGGCCTAAACTTAATCCGTGATTTAGGTCAAATTGCCATGAAACATTAATCAAACAATGGAAAACTTCAAAAGCATAGACACAAACGTCATTTCTTCAATTCAAAGCATCAATTACAAATTCATGCACTATTTCTCAAATCAAAACATCACAACATACATAATATCCAATTCTAATATGAAGATAAGTCAATAATAGTCGATTGAGGAGTTTTATATGATAAATTACTCACTAATATCTCCTCCTAAACTATCACCGAAGGCCACCATTCCTAAATTATCTACCTAAGTCCAATATCTACACTACGCTCAACTACTCCAATAATTGCGATCTTCATCTTCTTCTTCTTCGATTGCTCTTCCATTGTTGCTAGTTCACTGTCCATTTTCTTCCTCTTTTATTTTCTGATTTGGTAACTTTTGAATTTAAATTTTACTTTCCAAATCAAAAGAGTGTGAGAGGTTGGTATTTGCCTCTACTTCTGCATACCCTATTCTGAAATTCGGCTTTCTATCCTTAATTTTATGATCCTGCTCAACCCAAATTATGGGTCCAGTCTTTCTTACCAAATTTAACCCACTCTCCCTTCTTTGGCTTGCTTTACTAAATGTTGCAACTGTTAATTTAGGCCTGTATCATAACTGTAGTCTGCCCTATAACTTCTTAAAGTCACTTCTCAAATTTGTATCTTACTAGACAACAATATTCACATATCAAATTTATGTCGTATTTCTCCCAATCGTTACATTTTCCACTCTTTGTAAAAATTGCTGTAACACCCTAATTTTTGATAATATTATTCAAAAGATTTAATTAGATAAATTAAATAGAATAGTGTAAATGTTAACTATAAGGGGGTTGAGATTTGAATAAATCTAATTAAGGTCGTGCTTAGTGAAAGAATTAAATGGGCTTAAGAATGGTTTTAGGATAATTAATTTACATAAAGGTATATTAGGAATTTGCCGCACATAACCCATAACCCTTATATAGTCTCGTTCCTACCATTTCATTCCTATTCACGTCATTTTGAAAACAATAACAAAAACGTAAGAAGGGGAGCCGACCATTAACAAGAGAAATTAAATCAAAAGCTAGAGATTCAAGCTTAAGGGAAATCAATCTCAATCCAATCTCCTTATCTTAATCAAGGTGAATAATAATTCCATCTCTATTTTGTTTTGGATAATATGTTTTTAGATTTAAGGGTAAATTCGTTTTATGATGAATTGGATGATGATATGTTTGAATATTAATTTGTTTAATTTAATCACGATTGTTTAAATGAGATTATACACGGTTTAGAGAGAAACCGGTTTATATTGATGTTTAAATGCCATGGAAAAATTTTATGTTGTATAAAACATGAATTTGGAGTTGGTTTTTAATTTTGATAATTTTCCAAGCTATGGAAAGATTGTTATGAATTTTAAAAGGAAAATATGGTTATTTGGGCTTATAAATTTATTTCGGAAAATATATTAAGAATTTAGGTGTGGAATTTTGATATGTTAGATAACATGATTAAAATGAATTTCTAGAATTTTTGAGAATTTTTCCAAAGTAATTTGCTATGCAAATTAAATTATTTTAGAAGAGAGACTTCTTTGCAATATTGGTTTTGTTTAATGAAAGGGCTTATTTGATTAACTTAACCATGGTTCAGATCTGAAATTAGTGGCAGTTATTTTAGCAAAGAATTTGAAAAGTTAAGGCAATCAATCTGGTGTTTACACGTGGCAGGTTAGTAAGAAATTTTTTTTACTTTAATTAGTATTAAACCAGGTTTTTCCAGAAAAGTGGATTTCACCTACTTTAGAAGTACCATTCGACACAGAGCTTCCGCCTTCAACTCAGTCGAAACCTACTAAGCCAAAACCAATACACAAGGTATCACAAAGATGATACGTAGTGGATTGGAGAAAGGCGGAAGGTTAAGTGTCGAAAGCATGGCTTCCGAAGGGGTCATAACTTGGTTTGTTTTAAAAAGTGAAGCGCCTGCCTTTTTATTGTTTAAGCCTTCGAAGAAGTTGAAGAATATGGTTTCGAAAGAGGTTCTAAAAGCTTTCGAAGGAGTTGCCATCAACTTATGTTTGCTTTCGAATGGGTTCCTTTACTTATATGTAATAATGCTTTTGAAAGAAGGGGTTCTGACCTAGTCGAAGCCCTGCTACCGTTCTTTAGCATTTCAATGGTATTGATGTTACCAATGCTTTCGAAAGGTAGTATTTGTTTATAAAAAAAATTAAGCCTCTTCCCAAATGCTTTCGAAAGGGTCCAAGGGTTTCGAAGGAAATAGCTTCGAAAGGGGTTCCGAAGCTATCCTTCGATGTTTTGTTTAAATTATTTGAAGCTTTCGATAGGGATGGTGCCGACGCCATCATGTTTTACCCAATATTTTTATATGATAAGGAATGGTTTCGAAAGAGATGCTTTCGCCTATATTCACTTTGACCCAAATAATATTTTAAGTATAAACCCAATGGTTTGAAAGGAGGACTTTTAATGATTTCGGAAGAGTTACTTCCAATGGTTTCGAAAGGGTACTTTCAACTAGTTTCGTAGTCATGCTTCTAAAGTTAAATGTTAATACTTTAATACAATCGAAAGGTTTTCGAACGGAAGTTTTAAAGTATTAGAAAGGCAGGAGCCTAATTTTTTGGAGATAGATTTTAATGCTTTCGAAGGAGGTCATCCTAGGAAATCGAAAGCAATGTTTCGAAGGTGTCGAAAGGTTTTGTAACCCAAACTCGTTTTTAAAGGAAAAAACCATGGCCAAATAAAGGAGTTTTTAAATGATTTTAAGTATGTAAATTTGAAGAAGATTTTCCTTGATAAAAGTGTAGGTTAAAGGGATTAACCATGTTTTATATGAAAAGTATTTCAAGGAAATTAAACCCACACGAGTGGTATTGTTTTGTAATTATGTTTGCATCTTCAAATATAAATATATTCATATTATAATGGATCCATAACTGCATTTTGGGAAAAAGGGTAGAAGAACCAGCTTGATTGACCCAGTAGTGAATATAAATTGATTAAACTCCTGGATGAGTAGATTTGCATCCAAGAGGTCAGGGAGACCAAAACATAGGATGCCTAAATATGGAAGTTGTCAGGGGAGACAAGTTCATAGTGATCCCATGAAAACTATGATTAGGAAGTTATTGGAGTTTTCAATAGGTTCATAGTGATCCCATGAAAACCATGTTATAAAGAGTGGTTGGCAGGGGCCAATTGGTTTGTAGTGCACCCATGAAAACTATATTCGGATTAAGTTATTTACATATGTCAATAGGTTCCTAGTCAACCCATGAAAACTAGTATAAGAAGAATATGTATTGGCAGGGGCCAATAGGTTCCTAGTCAAACCATAAAAATTATAAAAGAAAAGTTATTAGAATCACCAATAGGTTTAGGAGAACCCATGAATTAATTAAGTTAATTGGCAGGGGCCAATAGGTTCATAGTGCACCCATGAAAACTATAAAATAGGACAGGGAGTCCATATATTATATAAAGGTTATTAGTAAGCCCATGAAAACTAATAGGTTAATAGTGACCCTAGAAACTATAAATATGACAAGGAGTCAATTAAACAGAGGATGGTAAATCCATAATGTTTTAACTTGTTTGCATATCATCATAATATTTTGAAATGACTATGTTTTTAACCATTGTGGATGCAGAAGCATAGTATATGGTTTTATAAAGGTTTTAGGATACTAGTGAGGGGAAAACCCGTTCCACTAAGTGGTGTGGTCTCACTAGATATCTAAATGATTTGAGATGCTAGATTATTATTCATACCAAGCTTTATGCCTGACTCGAAGTTTATGTTTACCCCTTAAACTCGCAGGTACTCAATTGATTTTGAGTAGTTTGAGAGTTGAGGTTTTCAGGTAGCTCATTAGACGAATAAAGCTTCCGGAGACGTGCATGAGGTATGATAGCTATATAGAGTGTTCTTTTATTTGATTCCGCTGTGTTGTTTGTAATGGAAAAGTTGTTATATTGCCTGTATATACTCTGATCATCCAAGAGAGCATCTTCATATGTCGCTCTTGGCGTATGTTGTAATAAATATATTTTCTCTAAACGTGATTTGCGATTGTGGGATTATGTAATGAATTGGAAATATTTTACTGGTAGGATTTCCTTCTTGAATTTTAATATATTTAAAATCTCTTCTTTCCTTGTACAACCTTTACTGAAGTAGACTTTACTTTTATACTCATTAACCTTTAATCCAGCATAGTCTTCTAATTTTTCAAAAATTATGAAAATAGCCTTTGCACTTTGTGAGTCTGCATTTAAAAACAAAAGCAAGTCATCGGCATATAGAAAATGTGTAATAGATGGTTTGGTTCTATTAATGGGTTTAATGCTTCCATTTTTTTGTTCAACTTCCATTAATATTGAATAGAATTCCATAACAATAGTAAATAGGTAGGGAGAAAGTGGATCTCCTTGCCTAATACCTCTATTGCTATGGATAAACCCTTTAGAGAACCATTAACCAATATTGAGTATGTAACACTGTTTATACATTCATTAACTTGAGCACAAAACTCTTCATTGAAGCCTATATGTTTCATCATATGAATTATAAATTGTCCATTTATCTTATCAAAAGCTTTATATAAGTCTATTTTGATACATATGAAGTTCCTATTTTTATTGTTAAAGTTTCTGATCAACTCATGAGCAAGCAAAGTATTTTCTGCTATAAGCCTGCTAGGAATAAAAGCACTTTGATTCTCCGAAATTAAATATTTCAAATATTTTTATTCTATTGCACAATATACTAGAAATAATTTTATGTATAAAGTTACAACATGTAATTGGCCTATAATCCTCTAAACTATTGGGGATTTTAATATTTGGACTAAAGTTATAAAGGTTGGTTTAAATTTTTAAGAATTTTCCCAGTCCTAAAAAAATCAATGATAAATTTTTCTTTATTTCCTTCCAATGAGTTTTATAAAATTTTGCACCAAAGCCATCAGACCCTGGACTTTTATCATTGTTAGCATAGAAAATAATGTTTTTGATTTCCTCCAATATAATAGGAGCAAGAAGAATATCCTAGCTAATATCATTCAACATAAATTTGTCTCAATTTTGGGAAGATAACTGTATAAAAATTAATATTATATAAATTTGATAAATAGTTTATTGCTTCCCTTTCAATGCAAGAAACATCATTAGTAACATTACCCATTGCATCTATTAATTTCCCTATATCATTCTTATATTTCTTGCTAGACAGTTTTACATAAAAAATCTACTTGCTTCATCTCCATTAGTCAATCAATGAACCTTAGCTTTCTGCCTCATATATATAGACTGCACATGAAGAGACTTAATCGGATTATTTTGGGTATGAAAAGTTTGTTAACCTTACAAATGTCTGTGCAATCATTATCCAATTCATTTTACCTCATTTCGCATTCCTCTCTAATAAGTTTTAATTCATTTCTATTTCTATTTTTATTCCAGTATTTCCGGTTATCCTTCGTTATTTGAAGCATTTTATTAAATTTGCACCGGGCAGTGCCCTGTACTTTTATAGTCAAGCTATTTTTAACTATTTCTCTATAATTATCCTCATATATCCATCCATGTATGAATATGAAAAGGGTATTTTTCTTTGAAAAATTATTTTATGTGAAATATATTTGTGTTGGTGTGTGGTCACTAATTGCCTGAAGCGGAGTGTAACATTTAAAATCTTTAAAAATGTTTATAAAGCTTTGATTTACCAACATTCTATCTAATTTATAGCGAATGTTTCCGTATTCCACAGATTTCAAAGTGAACCTATTTCCAAATATAACCGGTTCTACAAACCAGTTTTAAGTATAAAGTTATTTAGCCTTTCTGATTTTTTAAAAGGAATTGAATCCCTCTCCCCTCTCATAAGCATGCATGATGGTATTAAAATCTCCAATAATTAACCAAGGGTGACCTAAATTTGAGTTTATTAGTTCTAGTTGATTCCATAATGTTAGTCTTTCATTTTCACTGTTAGATGCATAAACAAAGGTGATTTCAAGGTCTAACCCTCCTTTATTTACACATTTACAATGAATGAACTAAAAGTTAATAAAATGTTGATTAATATCCCATATATTAGGGTCCCAAATTACCATAATCCTACCATTCCCTCCTATCTGATTGTTGTTTATAGTTTTCCAATTAATTAAACTTTTAGCTTGATAATCTTCTATTTTAGAATTATCTAACTTGTGTTCTAATAATCCAACAATACTAGGTTTAATAGTCGAAAATAGATAAGATAAATATAATCTTTTTTTAGGGGAATTAAGTCCCTTAACATCCAAGCAATTATTGACATGATATATAAAATATATAAAATATAAAACATATAAAGGATACACCAAAGGATACATCCAACAGCTACAGTAAAACACTGTGTCTGTTTCCATCCTCCATCACCTCCGGTCTCTTTCCTTTTTTCTTGTATGATTTTTTGCTTAATGCCTTTAGCTAATCATCCCATTTGGAGTTTTTGATGATGTATTTTCTTTTAAAATCACTGTCATCAGCATCTTCAATACTATCAGTTGCAATAATATCCTTTATATTCTTTATTCTACCTTTTCTTTTTCCTTTTTGATTTTGCTTGTAGATGAAGAGGTGTTTATAGCTAAACTGAGTGCCTTCTGAATATTCTATTCTGAAATAGATTTCCTAACTTGAGGGGATAGATGACTTGCTAAATGATTTATTTTAGGATTGTCAGGTGGCTCTTTATCAAGAATTTTATTTATGTAAGAGCCCTCATCTAAATTCATACCATCAAATTCAGTAGTGAGTCACTCTTTTTCTTGTATAATTGCTTCTTTTCCTTTTATTTGTGTTTCAGTCAGATTTATGATGATTACTTCGGTGCCACAGAATTTGGAGTGGGACTTGTATCAATATTCCCACCTGAATTCTGTTCTGTAATGATTTCTTGAACTTCATCTTCCTGAGAATTTTTTTGAAACAAAAGTAGAATTTTCATTGTTTTTGTCCTTATTCGATATGTCTTTTGAAGATTGAGGAGCTGCACCATTATTAAATTCGAAGTGCACCCTTTCAGTATTTGCATCCTTTTCAATTTGCATGTTGTCTCTGTCTGCTACTAAATTTTCTTGCATTGAACTATTTTCTTTCCGCACCATTTTGGTAACACGGTTTTCTATAGAGTTACCAAACCATGAGCATGTTTTGCATCTAGGAGGAATCCATTCATATTCTATACTTTGCACTAAATTTTCTCCATCATGCATAGACATGTAAGCTTTATTTGGTAGATCAGCATCTACCTTAATCTCTACTAGAATTTTTGCACATGATAATTTGGTCTCCTTTGCAATATTTTTATCCAACTTCATTGGATTACCAACTACATTAGCTATTGCACTTAAAATTTCATTATCCCACAACCTAAGATTCAGTTCTAGTAATATAACCCACACTAGCATTGTTGTAAGCATATCTCTATCAAGATTAATTTTTTTACTCTATTTTTTCAAAATGATAAGTTTCCCATTTAAGAAATATGGACCTCCATTGATAGTTTTTTCACAATCTGTAGCGTTTGAAAATCTAATAATAAAGAAACCATTATTACGAGTATAAACGTCGAATTTACCAGTGGAGTTACAGGATCTTGCAATGAAGGCCTTGAAGTGATGGTATGCGGGTCTATTGCCAAATACATAGGCAATAACCGAGAAATTCCATTTATGCTCTGTTTTATTACTGGCCTCTACATTCACAACAACAATCTTTTCCTCGTTTATGGGGAGGTGAGCAGCATACTTGAGATTGAAATTAAAATTTAATCACCCATTTTTGATCGTGTCAGCCCAAGAAGAGACATTATTCAGGTTGTCTTGAACTGTGCATCTGAATTCACATTTGTTTGATTCTTTCTTAAAGAATTTCTTGCATCCTTGAAGTGTGTTTCTGAAAACACATTTGCTTGGTTGTTTCTTGATGAATTTCTTGTTTCTGGAATAGGTCTAAAGTTCCGATTGCCTGGGTAAAAGCCTTTTCCATAAGATTGCCTATCTGATTTGCATTTCTATGATTTAGATTAAACTGATTTGATCCAATTCCAGTTCGTTGATTCTGAGATGCAAATCTATTATTCGAAAGCTTAGATCGACAAATCTGAAAACCCTCTTCATCAATGCCCGAGGCTTTCTCTACCGGATGTTATTGTGAACGGAGATTGTGACCTGGTAATGGAGGAGAATTAGATGGAGAAGAAGAGGAGGAACCCCCATCCGATCTTTGCTAACAACAAAGATAGGGTTGTCAAGTAGTTTTGTATAGGCAGTCATAACTGCATGAGAATTTTCTTGACGTTTTGCATGTTTTTTTTTAATTCTCTTCTGATTCGCCAGAATTAGTTCATCTATTTTTTTTGTTTCACGAGTGACAAAATCTGCCATGATTGAAAAACTGAGACCTACAAAAGGATTTTATTTTTTATTTTTTTTATTTTTTTATTTTTTGCAAGTAGCTTGACTTCACATATAAAATAATTTGAGAAAGCAAGCTTCTCTTATGCAACCAAGTAGCGTTTTATTTCAAATCCAAATATCAAATATAGTATTTCCCAAAAATATACACTACACTACAACCCATATAGAACGATTTTAGCATGTCACTTGCCCAAAATAACGTGCACCACCTTCTCACTTTAACAAATACTAAAAACATTACTTCAACAACAAGCTAGTTGAACAAATGCTTTGACGTCGACAAAGCATTAGTCGACAATTCAATCTACAACACGGAAAAAGTACTAGTACTTATTTCTTGCTTTTGAAATCACCATTACTTCAATAAAATATGCACCTACTTTGCAAATTTTCCAGATTTGTTGCCCATAATATCTTTTACAGAGATTTTATAGTAGAAATTATACTTCCTCAGTTGTCAACTTATGATTTGATTCTGTGAATTAAGCATTCTTTGCAATTTTTGCAATATCTCACATGCAAAATTATATGAGAAGTATATAGAAATAATATACAATACAACAAAAGTAGCAGCATGATCAATATAAAAATATCCAGTGACATCTTAATATGAATTCATACGATTGGTATCTTTCATATATTCATATATATTTTTTGGCCTCCTTTGTTTTAAGCAATTTGTTTATAACCTTGATCCGAGGCGGTTCTGATCGGATGGAGTGATAATGTGCTGACGAGTGATTTCCTTGAGGGATGTGCAGCCGCTAAGTGCCATTGTGAGCTCGAACTCTTCACGGAGCATTTGAAGCACTTTTCGTACTCCTGCCTCTCCTTCCGCTGCTAGTGAAAACACGACTGGCCTTCCAATCTATAGATAACAAAAGTAGCTAATAAGTTACTTTTATAATTTGAAAAGTTTGAGAACAACTTAATTTTCGACTTAAAAGAAGCAAACAAGTTGAGAAAGGAAAATGCAACAGATATTTGCTTATTACTTATTTTAAATTTTATAATTAAATTTTACCGTAATTTTAACTTATCTAGCCAAACATTTTGCTTTTTATCATTCACTCAAAACTAATTATAAATTACTATTCAAAACTCAAAGTTGGTGCTAAATGGAATCAACTTAAAACAGCTTCCGAGTTATTAATATTTCTGTGTTCACCAACAACTTATAAAAACCTGGAATAAGTCGTTTAGAAGTCGATAAATCATAAGTAACATTGTTTATGATTAATTTCAATCCAGAAGTATCTTATTACAATCGTAATTTGATTACCCAAGCGTGTTTTTTCTAAAGATACTATTCATTAAAAACTACGTGAAAGTTGTAATTCAAAACTGCTGATATAAAATGTCATTAAGTGAGCATATTTGACCACATGGCACATATAAATCGTTACATGAAAGTGTAATAAAACTGCTGAAAAGTTGTGCCCGAGTGGGCTTTAAATGTAAAGAATTTGATCTCTTGGCACAAAACTACAAAAAGAATTTGATTCGGAAGCGTCTAAATCCACATGGATTAAAGGTCTACTACTTTAGTAGTGCTGAATGCTGATATAGAACTAATTAACTGGATTTTATAAATCACACTAGAAACAGTCAACAATGCAAAGGAGGGGAAAAAAGATTTGTCTACTTACAAAAATTCCAGAAGCTCCGAGAGCTAATGCCTTGAAGACATCAGTGCCACGGCGAACCCCACCATCCATGAAAACGGGTACACGGCCTTGAGCAGCTTTGACAACCTAAAATACCGATTATATATGTTAAGTGTAGCAGACATTGCTGCACAGGTTTATACATTTCATAGTAAAATCAGATACATGTGTCTCTTGTCAACATGCATTACATTACATAGGAAAACCAATTGTCTAGCATGCGCCTAAAAACACACACACACATGCACGATGTGCACACTTGCAAGTGATGTAAACGTTCGGTAGAATATCTTTAATAATAGTTGTAATAGCTTTGGTGTCACACTTTTTTGGTATCAACTTGAATTACCAAAAACGTTCATCTATATATTATCAAATCTTAATCACTTAACAATAGGATCTAATATTAAACTTTTTTCACAAATTCAAACGTCCTTAAAAGTAGGATTTAACAATTAAACATGCTTTACAAATTCAAAACGCTTCTAAAAATAGAATCTAAAATTAAACTTCCTTTACAAATTCAAGATACTTCTTTACAAATATACAAATCTTGATATCACTTGAAAATAAAAAAACATTTTTTTTGACTGATCTGAACATATATCTTTACTACTAATAAAGAAAATTCAATGACTAACACTTTAACGGTGTCCTTTTGAAATTCCGAAAATACCCTTATCCATCAACGGATACCCATCATCGTTTTGCAACATCCACCACCACCCCTTCTCAGCTACCCATCAACGGAATTTTACTACCAATTTACGACCGACACCACCAACAAAACAACTTGAAATAAAAGCGTTGTAATTACTAAAAACTTTTGCACTTACAACACACATCTGCTCTAGCTACTAGATGCATGTACGTGTGGTTTATACTAGTAATTTATAAGAAAAACAATTCACGCGCGAAGCGCGTGCCGTAACGCTCGTGAAAAGAGTGAGAGTGCATTTATGTAAACTAGATGATGGTTGAAATGGAGAAATGCCACTGAATCTTATATAATCAATTGCCTTTATTTGTAGTGTGATGTTGAGATGTGCATTCAAATAGATCAAAGGTGTAAATCAACCAAGTAATCTTCTAGATTGAATATTGTTAAGTAATGATAGTTGACATAGAGTACATAAACGTGTCTAACGTGTTTACTTGCCACAAAAATTAATAACTTATGTGTGTGTATGTATATGTATAAATGTATGTACGTGTATGTACGTGTATGTATACTTGTGTTGGAAAAATAAATCTGTCATAGTGTCATAAGACAAGAAATTAGCAGTGCTATAACACAGTATTTTACATTTCATTCCACATGCTCATGTGGCTATGTATTGCAAAGCAAATGTACCTCTTCTAATGCACTGATGGTTGCCTGAGAATAATCAAGCTGACGAGCTCCATGGTTCGAAACTATGATACCTGCAGCACCAGCTTGTACGGCTAACCTAGCTGTGGTTTCAAGACCATGGAAATGTCAGAAAGAATTATATTTTGATATCGATACTAAAAACAATACAATTATAGACACATAATCTGTTTTTACCATCTTCAGCAGTCACAACTCCTTTCACCAAAATTGGCATGGAAGTTATGGTTTGCAGCCACTGAACATCCTGTCAAACATAAATGTTCAATTCATTACTTAAACCATACATCAAATGCAAAATACAGTGCATAGTTAGCATTAAAAATTCGGATATTTGTTATAGAGACAATGATAGTTGGTTCAGGCAAACACCAAAAAATCTAAACATCAAGAATACATCACAGAACATTAGATGGTTATATTTCTTCTGAAGTCGAAACACATTCAAAGAAAATATTTTTTTAGAGGAGGTTTATAAATAAACATAACTGGTAAACAGAACATTTGATGCATATAATATAAAAAATTGACTGTCAAAGTTAAATAAAATGTAGTACCTTCCAGCTAAGAGTTCGATCAATCTGTCCAGCCACATAGGATGCCAAACCTGAGTCATTTGCCTGAATCATCCCAAAATAAAAATTAGATAACAAACAAATAAAGTTTTTGAAATACAAATATTTAAGCATTATACCTCATCCATTTTTCCAAGGTCCAATCCCTCAAAGTTCTTCAGTGTCAAGAACGGAGGCAATGTAAACCTGTAAAAGTGTTACTATTTTAGTAATGATAAATAAAACAGACCAGTTTTGCAATACAAATTGATTGATTGACATAATGATGAGATTAGGAAATATAAAAGTGAAAACCTGTTCTTGATATCTGCCTCTCTGCGACCAAGCCTAGGAGTATCCACAGTAAGAGCAATTGCCTTAAAGCCAGCTCTTTCAGCTCTTCTAACAAGCTGGGCAACTACATTTCTGTCCTTGTAAACCTGGTATTTATATTCATACAGGTTTTCAAATATTATGTCAAGGGATATACATCATGCTAAAGATCTAAATATTTGTAATGTTGTTGGGTAAAAAAGTGAGATTGTGAATGTAGTTACGTATAGTTGGAAGAAGCGAATTCCAGGTCCAGTTGAGGCAACCTCTTCCACGCTTGAAGTAGCCCATGAGGATAAGGTCTGCAAAAATTAAATATAAATATTGGGAACTGAATCATCTGTTTATTATTGGTGCTATGAACTGGGTAACAGAGTCAAATTAATTTCTCAGAAACAAGGTTAAAAATACTTGTGCTTATTATGATAAATGCACACATTATCGGATGGACAACGTACACAATTTAGTGTAAAAGGTTAATTTCTTTTTTATTCAATCTTATAGAAATAAAATTGTTTATTTTTGTTTGATTTCACAGGAAAATAGAATAGTCAGTTTACGTAACAGTATAATTTATCGATCGAACGATGGCAGACAGATCGTGTTTATTCTGCATATTAGATATGTACCAAAAACAGAAGTGTTATGACTTCAAATAAATGATCGAACGATGGAAAACAGATCGTGTTTATTCTTCATATTAGATATGTTCCAAAAACAGAAGTATTATGATTTCAAATAAATGAATTATTCATATAGTGTACTAGCAATAAAGTATGAGTTGATTAGTAACAAACCATAATAGTGCCAGCTGCTGATGCTGCTCTTGCAGTTGCATACTCTCCTGTGTTGGAAACATTATCATGAATACTATCATAAGTTCTATAAATACTATAAAAATACGACAACCAGATTAAGACTGTTTATTGATGTCAATCAACGAACTTTCAGAAAAAATAAGGGCATTTCAAAAGAGGATTTTCCATGACAAATGATTAACGCTACTAACTAAGATATTGACGTAGAAAATTTTGACTGGATAGATTGAAACATTAATGCAAGTTTTATTTGATAGATGCATATGTTCTCATAGTTGACAGGATATGAAGCAGTAAAATACCTTCAGGATGAGCCATTTTCTGCATGGCGGTAGGAGCAATCATAATGGGCATGGATATTTTAAAACCAAGAACAGTTGTTGTCATATCAATCCTTGATACATCAATCAGTATACGAGGACGAAACCTAGTTTAAAATAAAGAATCAAGTCTGCAGGTTTATAAACAGAACATCTCATAAAGATGCATGTACAAATAACAATTTTTCAAAATTTCATCTCATCAAGGAGTGTGCTTTACAAGATAACTGCAGTTCAAATCAACTAAACATGCTTAGTCTGTCTTACTTGAAACAAAAAAAATTGATAGAACCATCAGGTATCTTCATCATATATCTTAAACTATTTACACAATGATAAAGAAAAGTATCGCAGTACCAAAATTTCAAGGTCTGTAGGCGAGTTTTTGACTACAAGGACAGATATAGCATAAGTTAAATACTTAACCTCTTGAAAATAAAATTACCTACATGCAAATGTAATCTGGAAAGAGCACAATACATAATGACACCTCATGATATTCATTTACATGCACAAACATCATCCTTCATTAGAGCCAACCATCAAAGCTAGTCATATTATGAGCTTCAATGTATGTGGCGAGTAATTAACTATGCGATGTATATTGAATAGTTAGGCAGCAATGAACTGAAGTTTACGCTGATGTTTAATGTTTATCAGTGCACAGTCCTCATTTCCAACATATGTACCGCTAAATTTTAATATTCCTAAAACATAAGGCTGTACAACAACTTAGTTTAATTTAAGGTAGATTACATAATTATTAATACTACAACCTTGGTAAATTAAGGAAAAAAACTTACAGAATCCTTGAAAATGCTTCTCTGTTTTCTTTAAGAGTCCATTGGTCCTCTGCGCCAGATGCATAGTAATCATAAACCATCTTTGGCAACTTTTGTTTCGCAACCTCCTCATATTCTGAAACATTTGTGATCTCCATCTCTACAAAATTTAGAACAAAAGGCTAATCTAAAATCTTCTTACAACATTTCACTTCAATGCCTATATATTAAGTATATTCCAGAGAAAATTAATTTCATAAATTCACATAAAAGATCATTGAGAAAAGTGAAGATAAGAGAAAACTCACTTAGGCACAAGTGGAGTGAGTAAACAAATGAGAGTTGATAAGAAATGTAATGGGTTTATAGAGAATAAAGACAAGGCATGAAGTAATATAATAACAAAACAATGGGTTGGTTTTGGATCAGATTTTCAAGGTGGGTATGTAAAATTGCATATCTAGCACAACTTTCTAATCCACATACGTCATTTTTAATAATTTGAACTACAAACCCATGTTATATTTTCATACAAATTGACATGTAAATAAAAATAGTAACAAATATATGTATATATGGGGTGGTAAAGAGAAGCCTTATCTTCTTTCTACTTAGATCCTAGTGAGATTCAAATTATTATAGGAGGGTCAGGATTTTGTACTTTATGAAATGTATCATGTAAACCAATATGTTCAACAAATTTAGACGATATTTCAATAAATTAAAACTTACATCTAAATAATATGGAGATTTCATACTTCATCAGAGTTTTACTAGTGTAAGCTTGGCTACACACACACAAAAAGAAAAAGAAAAAAAAAACATAACAGATGCAAATTGAGAGCTAATCTGAAATATAACAAACCGAAATGCTATTTAAGCCTGTAAAAGTGCTACTATATGCAAATATACAGATATATTAACAATAAGCTGTGATGTTCAGCATCATACAAATTAGGAATAAACTATCTTCATTTGTTACATACAAGTGAACAAATCGCAAAGGCTAGTCTGCATATTACTATAACATATAAACATGTAAAAATGAAGGTACATATTAATTTATACCAAAAACAGAAACATGATATTTACTTGCACAAGGTATCTAACTGTCCAATATTTCAATTTTTTGAGCATCTCCATCTTTAGTGGATGAACCATTGCTCGTATCTAAGCGGCAGTATGTAACACCATCATCATTTTCCGATATCTCATTTTGAGGATTAGGTAATTCAGATAATCCATTTTCTTCAGATAAAGAAATAAGCCGAGAGATGTCTGGTCTCTTCAAACTTAGGGTTAGCTCATTTGTGGATTTTACGGTTTGGCGCCCGTTTTCTTCAACCAGATCAGTCACTCTCAACTGGCGCATTCATGAAAAAACAAAAGATCGAACTTGGTTAAGAACAGTAAAGCATCCTATCTAATTTAATAATGTGACACCCAGAATTAGCATTTGATTTTTAAGTACTTGATTTGAATAGTTATTGTCATGTCTTGGGAAAGTCAACCAAGAAAAAAAAGAAAAGCATTCTAGAGGTATTTTATTTATTTTTTTCATTTTTTGAAGGGACATTCAAAAGTTCTGTACAGTTTAAAAAAGAAAAATATTATTCGATAGGTGCTTCACAAATCAAAGCAAACATACGAAGTTCTGCTCAATCATAGTTCAACGTCCTTAAGTACGTGGAAAAAATGTTATGTTTGTTTTATCATAATTATTTAACAATTTAGTTACCCCAATAGAATTTTGTTTACAAAAGTCTGAATATTTGGGTGTTACATTCTAAAAGTGTTAAATATAACATATACACAAATGCACACCACATATATTACCTGTAATGGTTTCATAGCATCAATGTCTCGGTCATCAGTTCTATTGATAGCCTCAAGATACTGAAGCTCCATTGAGTCTCTAACAAGCTGACTCAAAAATGATACATCATCAGACATGACACCCAATCCTTTTAACAGCTTGGAACCAAGTTGCAAACCTGTCTGCAACAAAATAACAGTTGTATAAACATGTAAATTATACATACATATACTGTATAAATCAGTTTGAATGACAAGTAAATTTACCTCTGCATTTTCAATAATGGCATCTGTTGCGCCTGCTTTCTTCAACTCTAACAAATGTGCAAGATCTTGTGCTCTCGCATATATAGGGACCTGTGCAAAAAAATTCATTGAGAAACAATAAAATAGAAAAATGGAAATACTACATCTAATCGTTAGTGTCATATCTCTTTTAGTGAGAAACAAAGAACATCTAGGCCCTCTGCTGATTCTTAAAAGACTTCATTTTTATGGCAATATTTTATCTTGGTTTTTTTTTTCCTCGTGTTGGACATTATAATCCAACGATACAGAAATATACCGCAGGAAATGCTAGCCGAATCCTTTGAACAGCCTCTACAGTGCGTGTTTTACCCGAATACATCACCATGACTGCTTTAGGAGAGGAAACACCAGCTGATTGCAAAACTGCTGGGCGTGACCCATCGCCATACAGTATAGCAAAGCCAGATTTTCTAGCTGCCTGTTCAAATAACATATAGAATAAATCCTTAAACATCACCTCCAAGCACATATAAAATAAAATAATAAACTAGTGTGTACCCTATACGATGCACTTGGTAATGTTGTAAAATAATGGTAATATTTTAAATATTATTTTAGAGATATCTTTTTAATAGTAAAAGTGGTACTTTATTCAAGCAGGGCAACATTTAAATGTCTTGATGGTTCGAATTCATGACCTCTAGGAGCTCAGTCTACAGCGCCATACCACTCGAGCTAGTGGTTTTTTTCCATATTATATTAGAGATTTAACTGTTGTTGATATGATTTATACATTTTTATAAGTGAAAATAAATAAGATTTCATTATTTTTATTAGGATAAATAAATAAGGTATAGACAAAATGTGTTGTTTTTTCTAGGATTTAATACTTTTTATGTGAATAACAAATGTATTAAATAGTAAGTTTATTTAATTAATTCAAATTCAAATTTTGGCTTCTTCCTTTTTTTAACACTCAAGTAACCACACAACACATACTTCAGGGAATTATGCGGTCAAGATTTGAAATCGTGTCA
The DNA here is from genome assembly GCA_030737815.1 of Allium fistulosum. Lineage (NCBI taxonomy): Eukaryota > Viridiplantae > Streptophyta > Magnoliopsida > Asparagales > Amaryllidaceae > Allium > Allium fistulosum. Next base: position 72,386,625 of record CM060908.1, on the reverse strand, counting down.
AGCGGTTTCTCTATAGATGCTTTATCCACTGGGCTACCCTCTGCGAATATTTTAGCAAATTTGTTGAGAACAATATTTATTTACAAAAAATAGATTCGTTTTTTGATTTATAATAACTTCGTTGAGACGAAGGATGGATAGATCTAAAATTGAATTATTATTATCATTAATCTATTCAAATGAAGGCAAATTTTGAAGATGTGAAGAACTTGAGTGAAAATAACGATGATGTTATTAATGAGAGATTGAATGGGAATTTTTAAGATTTGGAGAATACAATAAGAAGTAATAATGAGGAATAAAGGAAAGCAAATGAAATTTTTTGAGATGTTGAGGCCTTAAATAAAAATATAATGAAACAATAAGAAAAGATGAGTAAATATTTCTTCTTTACTGTTATATAGTAGATATACACTTAGCTTATCAATACAAAACTGAAAAGAATTACCTGTACGACCCCAGGGTTCAGATCGAATGCAACGTAAGGCCAGCCAGCTTTCTCACCATCCAAGCCTGACGATAGTGGCGTGGATAAAAAATTGGCTAGCACCTGTAATTTTATATTTTGTACAAAGAATGATAATGAACAGAAGTACATGATAAATAAACATCATGATAGTATTTACTATAATACCTGCCCCATTTGCTCAAACCCCAGAATAACAACAGGCTCAGTAGCGTCAAAGTTCACTGCCTCGATTGTTTTCTACAAGAAATAAAAATAAAAATGTTTAGACTGAAATCAAACAGAATCTGATTCGTACTTTAGAACTTGATGCATACTTCTTTTACTTCTGTTTTTTCATCGATAATTGCAGCAGCCTTTCTTCCAAGGTCATTCAGCAAAGGAGTCAGTGCCATTGAAAGCACAACTACAATAATTAGAAGTTTATTCAACTCAAGCGGCAATACTCCAAGTCTGTTTATTAATATTAACACAAAAATGAATGTGTAAATAGATATGTAAAGGATTTGATTGCAACTGTGAATTTTCAGTTAGACGAACTGGCCTGTTTGCTAAAGAAAATACCACAAATCCAAATTCTCCTCCTTGGGAAAGAAGAAAACCTATCCTAACACTTTCTTGAAGAGTTAATCCGACACGTGGCCCGATTGCAGTTATTATCAGTGTTTTAATAGTAATTAAACCGGCTAAGAGGGCAAGCACATTCGGCCATTCTCTGAATAGTACCTGCACATAAAATCTTATCAGTATAGCTTAGAACTTAAAATTATTTGTGTATCGTAAACCATTATAGAGCTTGTATTCGATTAGCAACTAATTTCAATACACCGCCTTCATTTGGTCGAAGGAAACAGTGTAAGTGGTTTAAGTTACAAATATATTTAAAATTACTAGGCGTTGAATATCTTTTATTTTATTTATTTATTTGTTTGTTTTACCATGATACGTGAGTGCACACATATTGAGTCAATTTTCCAAATAAAATCATCATGGAAAAAGTCGAATGTCAACTAATATTTATATAACTCCCTATTTTGACCTCAAAAAATATTTCTATGGTGCTTGCAAGCAAGGTTCTAAATTCCAGTTTCCGATCCTATTCCGTCTGTTTGAGATTTTTCAAATTTCGGTCTATCTTTAAAACTCTGATCGAAAATTTCTTTTATGATTCCGTTTTGGATTTTGATAATATATACTCTATAAAAATACATTAATAGACAGTACATATTTGTATTTATAAAGATAAAGTATGTACTGTACATAAAAAATTGATTCGATTTTTTATTTTCACTGGTTTTTCATTATATTTTTGTTGTATTAGGTCGAAATTGACAAAAGCATCATCGTTTTTTTTTCTACAACTATTTGATCATTTATCCACTTTATATCATGTTGTTATTTTTGTTGTTTTTTAATTTTTATTACATATTTATTGCATTTTTTTCTCATTTTCTGTTGTATTTTTACTGTTTTTCCAGCACTTGAAGTGCAAAGCCGGAGTTCATACAGAAACCAGAATTTACATCGGAATCTGAAATGGAATTATTGAAATGACCGTGATTCCGCCAAAAACTTTGAACCATGTTTGCAAGTATGCAACTAGGGGACAATGTGTGACGAAATTCCATTAGATAGGCATACGGTAATTGATAATCGACACTGCATATTAACTACAGCTAAAGTGTGCATGACTGGATTCACTGAATGGAAAAAAATGAGGTAGTAACAGACTTCAGACAAACAATCAAGTTTGTAATTAGTGAGATGACAGTCATTGTATGCTGTAAAAGGGCAAAAAATTGAATAGAAGTTCACCTGCATATCAATAGAGGTACCCGTGGTTACAAAGAATAAACCAAGAAGTAGTCCTCTAAAGGGTCTTATATCAGCTTCAATCTGAGTTCGAAAATTTGTTTCTGCAAGAATTGCCCCAGCAATAAATGCTCCTAACTATGTGGCAACAAATACATATGTCACTAATTAAAAATGTTGAAATCATATAAAACCATTGAATGAAATGACCTACTGTATCACTGAAGCCTAGTTTTTGGGTGAGGAGTGATGTCCCGGAAACCGTAAGCAAACAAAGAGCAACAAATGCTTCTGAACTTCTCGACTCTGCAACAAACTGTATAGGCAAATGTTAAATTATCCTTTTCAAGCATCAATACCAAAAGTTGGATTCTATGTGCTTTAAATATGTACGGAACAATCATACAGACTTCAAAGATGCGCCTCAACAGAAATTTCGCTCCAAGTGAAAGAAGACCAAGGCCACCAAGAGCTTTCAGACTTTCAGCTAATAGAATTGGCCAGATGCTATCAGTCGCTAGATTCTGCAGTAAAGACAAACAACAAACTCTTGATTCATAGGACATTCAATGAAAAATAGCTATATTTCCACTGCTATATTATATTTCAGGAATTGAATGAATATGCATGGAGTAAATTATTGAGGGAACTTGGATGGTGAAATGAGCTACGCTAATCAGACGGAAGTGGTGAGGTTGTGGTGATATATGGAAGGAGAGAGTTGATTGATGTGGTCTGTAGAAAACAGGTTTGTTTCCCAAGTTAAAATTATAAAATATGATTTTATCCTTGAATATATCACCACAACCTCCTTATTTCCATCAGTTGCTGCAGATGGAGAAAAACTTTGAAACTTCCCTGTGTAGATATTAAACAGTTGGCTAGATTACTACTTGCACAATCATCTTTTATTTGTCTTTCTACAAATTTTTTCTTGTTACTTGACATTATAAGAATTTAATCATACTTAACATACTAATTTGAAAAAGAAGAGGAATCCAATAGAAGTTTATACAAACGTAACTTCTACGTTATACAAGTACTGGAAACAGATAAAGAAACTGAAACTGCAAGCTTATTGTGATTTAATATCCATCTTAATGTTTGTGCTGCAACTAAAACATTGGTTAAAATTTAAACGGCGACATATGGAGCATATTTATGTTGGTAAGAAGTTGAAACAATCTCATATGTTGCATCAATATTTGCATATCTAATTCAATAGCAGAAAATATGTTACCTGACTCTCTAGTACTGGAAGTATCACTAAGAGTGGCACCACCGCTATATCCTGGACAATTCAACAAATCAAACCAGATGTTATTGATAGAACATCTTAAAGCGATCCTTATTAAACAAGCGATATAAACTAAATAATTGTTACCTGATAAGATAAGTTGAAAAAGGAATATCACTTACTTGCAGTAGGAGAATTCCCAGAGTTGCAGAACCAAGTCTTGTAGGAAGCTCACCTTTTTCCGCAAGAAGCTACATGAGAAGATTGGTGTTGCATTTCTTCAGATATATGTCATGCTAACAGTACTCAAATCAACAGTAGTCTAATTAGTTACAATTAGAACCCAAGAGAATTAATCGTAATTAATTCTATAGTAAAAATTCATAGTTAGATCATATTTATATATCATTTGGCATGTCTTTGTGCATCTGGAATAAAAAATGAACGGTTTCATGGCAATGAATAGCAGAGTAATAAGAGATACAAGATATAAATAAGGTGTATGACAAATTACAGTTTGGAGAATCAGGAATCTTGAAGCTATTGCATTTTGAAAGTTGTCCAAGTTATAAATGATTTGAGGGGGTGTGATGATAATAGACGAGAAACAATATCAAGAATTCACATGAACACCTCACGGACAGTGGGGTTGGTTGTGCATGCAACCTTCATGGAGCAAGGTTGATAGCTCGATCCCACTCCAGGGATCAGGGATAATTAAATTACCAGAAATAAGCCATGTAAATTAAGTTTTGCTACTAATTGTAGACTTTTCTAATTGTGTATGGAACTAAAAACACACCTGCAGAACAAAAGCTGAAGAGGATAATGAAAGAGCAGCTCCAATCACCACAGCCTCATCGACACTCCTGATATTTACCTGTATTAGTAAATCAACAACTAAGATGGGCAAAAGGGTGAGGGCAAAGAATTCTTAGCTATACAATGATGAACCCTAATTTTCTCTAATACATTAATTCCAGGGTATATTACTAAATTATTTTAAGAATTAAGTCCTTAAATTTTCAAAAGCTCTAAATTTTAGTTTATCTGACAATCAACATTAAGGCATGAATCTACCCTTCTAAAACAATTGAAGGACAAACATTATAGGATTCAAGTGTTCAACTTAAACTTGTTAAATTGTCTTGATTTTACTCTCATAACGAGAAGAAGAAACTGGTATACATTATCCACACGATGGCTTAAACCATATCTATAAAAAGTTGTTTTAGAAGACCCAACGTATGGTATCACCCTGGCGTTCCAAAAATATGTCCATGGTGGCATGGTGCTTTTATTTTCTTATAAAATACAAGGACATGCTTAAGATGTATGTAAATCATGTGATCCCAGTCGCATATCTGAAGAAGTATACAAAATATTTAAACATGCATGATTGATAACCAATACCTCCACTAACTTTTGAGAATTAGTCCTAAACATAATAAATAACTTAGAAAAATTAGGAAATATTTGCAAATAATGAGGTTTTAGTATATATTTGTACTCGGTAATGCAAATCAGACAAATACAAAAAGAAAAGAAAAAAGTTCGTATTTTCACTGATAATTTGAGAAAGTATAGCTTATGGGAGTACTATGATAACTCACCAGATCCGACTTCGAATGAAAAAGGAACTGAAGAATTTGTGTCCCGATTGCACCATTAGGTGGAAGTTCAAATGCTGTAAAAGCAAGAGTAGACAGTACAACCTTCAAATGACAATAGACAATAGAAAAGAGTTAGTGGTTTATTAGGACAAATGCATATATCATGCATAATTACTCACAAAATTGCATTGTTTGTGTGCGGCTGTTCAGGTGATTATGGAGAATGCTAGCATTTCTGGATCTCAAAATTTTTACGCTGGATGTCCTAATTTGAGTACTTGTGAACTTTAACTATGATACAGTACCCAATTGGGAAACTGTATTCCATAGTAAAAGTGGATTGTCAAGAAATATGTTCTCTGTGCACTGAAGTTTTGGTGCTATCAATATGGATAATCCTCGAAGTAAAATCACAGGGAAAAGATGATTGCATCTGCTACTTGACAGTTTGTATTCATTTAATCAGTATTCTGAATTTTTATATACTCGACAATTTCTTCCATCATGATAGATGTGATCAAAAACCTGATTTCTGAGTAGTTAGTTAAGGGTATATAATAAACATAGTACTTAGTCATGTGGATATATGCTAAGATATAATGCAGTGTATAACTAACCTCCAACAGAATAGAATACATAGACCCGCTTCCAAGTCATAATGAAGTTCCCTTTTATGTGGAAGTAAATTGAATGAGTTACATTAGTTATATGTGGTACACTCTATTCTTCTTAATTTATTTGTTTGATAACATTGTTGTTAAATTTTTGTGACACTATATGATGGAGAATTGAAGGGATGAATGTAGCTTGGTGTCGGAGAAGACGGTTCGCAAATCGGAGTCCGAAGGAAGAAAATAGGAGAGAAGGTGCTGGTGTTGCTGCTGTGGGTCAGATGTCTGGCTGAGAGGGCCAGACGTCTGACGAGGTTCAGGTTGTGTTCTGAAAAGTCCTGCAAACGTCTGGTCCCTCTGGCCAGACGTTTGGTCCTGTCTGTTTCTGTCATCCTGAACCTGGCCTCAGACGTCTGAGGTTAGAGGCCAGACATCTGAGGCGGCGTTTTCCTGTTTTTCTGGGCCGAGTTTCTGAGCTGTTTTGTGATTTGTTGAAGGGCAAAGTGGTCTTTCGCCAGGGTTTTCTCTATTAGTATATATACTCTCTTCAGGTTTGAAAGGAGGGTTAATTCATCATCTCTAATCAAGGGTTTAGTCCTCCATTAATTAGGGTTTTAGGCAAAACTCTATTTCTTCAATTCTAATCTCCTCAAACATATATTCTTATTGAATAGATCATTGTAATCAATCTTTTGTACTCTTCTCATTTGGTGATAATAAAAGATCTCTCTCAAAGTGGATGTACATTAACGCGACGTTAGTGGAACCACTATAAATCGGTGTGCGATTTATTGTTTCGTTATTGCTTATTATTCTCTATTGCTTGTGGTGTTATTGTGATCGTATTTGGATTTGGTTTTATTAAATTCTTCGAGTGATTGGTTGGTTTGCACTATCTATCACGATCTAGCTTTTCCGCGTGCGTTTGAGGATTTTAGTTTGAGCGGTCTCGACTGAAATCCACCATAACATTTGGTATCAGAGCTTTGGAGTTGGTAGGTGGTTGTTGAAATGCCGGAAACGGATACCTCTGAAAATTCAATGGTTAGTCCAAGTAGTATAGCGTCGTATGTACGTGGATCGTATGTGGCGTCGGGATCGCAATTGGTTATCGAACGGTGGAATGACGATAATGATTTTGAAAAATGGCAATGGAAGATGAAAGCGGTTCTAAGAAGGAATCGGGTACATCGAGTGGTGTTTGATACACATTTGTTGCCGGCGGACATCTCGGATGTCGAGAGAGAGGAAATGGAAGAGTGAGCATTTACTACACTTCAACTTGCTATGAGAGAGAATGTGATTTCTGAAATTAGTGGTGAGACCACCGCTAAGGGAATTTGGGACAAGTTGGAAGAATTGTATATGAAGAAGTCTCTAACTAATCGTTTGATCTTGTTTCGAACGTTTTTCACCTATAAGATGAAAGAAGGAACTTCGCTAAAGGCACATTTGAATGTGTTTGATGATTTGCTAATGAAGATGAAGGCAGTAGATTTGAAGATTGAGGAAGAGCAAAAGGCAATGATATTGTTATGTTCGTTACCGGACCGTTATACGGGTTTCTCAAATAGTTTGATCTATAGCCGGGATACATTGACGTTAGATGATGTCAAGACGGGTCTTCTTAGTGAGGAATTGAGAGATCAAATGAAGGAGTTGAGTGTTGGTGGTAGTAGTGCCGGTAATGGTCAAGGTTTGTTTACGGAGAAGGAAAGACATGTGAAAGACAACCGGGGGCGTTCTAAATCAAGGAATCCCGGTTGGAGAGGAAAATCAAAGGAAAGGAAAGGCAAGTGCTATATTTGTAAGAAACACGGTCATTGGAGAAATGAATGTCTGGACAAGGAGAAGGGTAAAAGGGAAGTAACATCTTCATCTATAGCGGTGGAGAGAGGTGTTGGTGAGGAAGACGTAGATGTGTTGACGGCGGTAGCATCGGATGTTTTCGGTAGTGAGTGGGTGCTCGACTCAGGGGCGTCGTATCATATGACGCCTAATAGAAATTGTTTTTCTTCTCTTGTTGCTAAAGAGGGAAATTCAATTATTATGGAAAATGGTGCTGTGTAGGTCTCAAGGCGTTGGTTCCGTGCAAATTCGAATGTTTGACGGAGTGGTTCGTACTCTCACCAATGTGCGCTATGTTCCGGGACTTCGTAAGTCTCTTATCTCTTTGGGGCAATTGGATTCTCTTGGATGTAAGATCACTATTGAGAGTGATAGTTTACGGGTTTCGAAAGGGGCGCTTGTGGTCATGAAAGATGCTAGGGCTCATGGTGTTTACTTGCTTCTTGGAGAGACCGTAGAAGGTGAAACTTGTGTATGTGTTGATAGTTCTCGTGGCTTGGATGCGACAAGGTTGTGACATTTGAGGTTGGGTCATATCTCGGAGAGGAGTTTGGAGATTCTTCGGAAGAGGGAGATGATCGATGGTGAGAGTTTCAACAAATTGAAGTTTTGCGAAGAGTGTGTCTTGGGGAAGCAAACAAAAGTATCATTCGGTGAAGGAAAACATGATTCAAGAAATGTTCTTGAGTATGTGCACACGGATGTATGGGGATCGGCACCAGTAGCTTCTTTGGGAGGAGCAAGGTAATATATTTCCTTTATTGATGATTTTTCTCGTAAAGTTTGGGTGTATGTAATGAAGGCTAAGTCGGAGGCGTTTGCAAAGTTCAAAGCATGGAAGGCTCTTGTTGAGAATGAGAGTGGTAAGTCTTTGAAGATTCTTAGGTCCGACAATGGCGGGGAGTATGTTTCCGGAGAATTCTTAGAGTTTTGCAAGCATCATGGGATTCGGAGATATTTTACTACACCAGGAGATCCGCAATCAAATGGAGTTGCGGAGAGGATGAATCGTACTCTACTAGAGAAAGCTCGATGCTTGAGATTGACATCGGGTTTGTCTAAGGGATTTTGGGCCGAAGCTTTGTCAACCGCGGTGCATATCATTAATCGAATTCCGTGTTCGGCTATTGATAACAAAATTCCGGAAGAAGTGTGGAAGGGAAAGAGTATTGACTTGAGCTATCTTCGTGTCTTTGGAAGTTCGGTTTATGTGCATGATCCGGGTAATGATAAGCTTGAACCAAGAGCTTTCAAGGGGTTTTTGCTTGGCTATACGGATGGAGTGAAAGGCTATCAGATTTGGAATCCGGAAACGAAGAAGGTGACAAACTCTCGTCATGTTACTTTTGATGAGTCGGCATTGTTCAAGGAGAATGAGAGCTCATCGGATATTCCGGTCTTGGTTCGTGATGAATCGAAGGAGAAGGAAATTATTCCACCATTTCGTCCAAGTGGTAGAGGTAGAGTAGTTGAAGATGCTTGTGAGAAAAATGCAGTTGATGTTACATCACAAAGTCCACGTGGTGCCTCTAGTAGTGTTGGTGATGTACACGAGCCTATAGAAGTTTCAGTTCAAGGTGGAGCCGAAAGGAGTTTGGGTGAAAATATTGCTACTCGGGTTAGGCGTCGTCCCATAAGACCATCCGAAAGATATGGTGATTGGAACTATCTTAGCTTTTGTGATAAGTTGGACTATGCGCTTCATGTAGTCCAAGATGAGCCAATGGACCTTGATGACGTCATGAATTCGAGTGATAGCTCGAAATGGATTTGTGCCATGGAGGAAGAGATGCAATCATTGATGAAGAATCGAACTTGGAGTTTGGTTCCGCTTCCTAAAGAAAACCGTGCTATAGGGTGCAAATGGATTTACAAGGTGAAGAACGATGGGAGATACAAGGCTAGGCTAGTGGCTAAGGGGTTTGCACAGAGAAAGGGTATGGAGTATGATGAGATATTCGCACCGGTCGTGCGTCATACTTCCATACGGATATTACTTGCCATAGTTGTTATTCACGACTTGGAGTTGGAGCAACTTGATGTGAAGACCGCCTTCTTGCATGGTGACTTGGATGAAGACATTTACATGGAGCAACCGCAAGGTTTTGTTGTAAATGGTAAGTCAAATATGGTGTGCAAGTTGAAGAAATCACTATATGGGTTGAAGCAATCACCTAGACAATGGTACAAGAGATTTGATCATTTTATGCTTGAAAACGGTTTCAATAGAAGCATCAAGGATGCTTGTGTGTATTTCAAGAAGTTGGGAAATGATTGTTGGGTGTATTTACTCTTGTATGTGGACGACATGCTCATTGCTTCGAAGGACAAGAATGAAATCAACAAGTTGAAATTGCAATTAAAGTCGGAATTCGAAATGAAGGACCTTGGAGAAGCAAAGAGGATATTGGGCATGAAAATAGAAAGGGATCGAAAGCGTTTTGAGTTGAAATTGACTCAAAAGGAGTACATTAAGAAAGTGCTTTGCCGGTTTAGCATGGAGAATGCAAAGGTGACAAATACACCTCTACCTTTGCATGTGAAGCTTTCGAGTAAAGGGTCACCTATCTTGGGGAAAGACAAGGCTTATATGGTAAAGGTGCCATATGCAAGTGCGGTTGGAAGTTTGATGTATGTTATGGTGTGTACAAGGCCCGATATAGCAAATGCCGTCGGGGTGGTTAGTCGTTTTATGTCTAATCCGAGAAAATCGCATTGAGAAGCTGTGAAGCTTATATTGAGATACCTTAGGGGTACATCATCTCATGGTCTTGTTTTTTGTGGTAGTGGGAAAATGAATTGCAACTTGGTTGGTTATTATGATTCGGACTACGCCGGTGATAGAGATAGGAGAAAGTCAACTTCCGGTTATGTCTTCACACTTGGTGGTACGGCCATAAGTTGGAGATCGAGATTGCAAACCGTAGTAGCTTTATCCACTACGGAGGCGGAGTTGATAGCCGCGGTGGAAGCGGCGAAGGAAGCACTCTATTTGAAGCGATTGTTGTGTGACTTGGGGATTGAACACGATAGCATTGACGTTCAATGTGATAGCCAAAGTGCAATTCACTTGGCGGAGAATTTGGCATTTAGCTCACGGACTAAGCATATAGAAGTGAGGGAGTCATCTTGGTAGCCATGGATGAGGATAAACAAGTATATCTTCGAAAGGTGCACACAAAGGAGAACGCGGCGGATATGTTCACTAAGGCATTGCCGGTTAGGAAGTTCGAGCATTGCTCGGACTTGATTCGCTTGAAGAAGTGCTAGGTGCCACGGGGTGGCACGGTTGAGAGAGATACTTGTGTAAATGAGGAAGAGTATTAGTATGAGATTGTCGTTCTATCTTCTTGGTGTAGTGCTAGTGTACTCTCCTAGTGCTCTTGCCTTTGGTGAGACGGTGTTGGATGTTTTCAACATTTCATTGGTGGGTGGGGCTTTGTGCCTGAACTCGTTGATGGAGTGCAATGGGGGGTGGCTGTGCCGGAACCCGTTGGGGAAACATTCATGCTTGGTTGAAGGTAGAAGTGTTGGTAGTTGGAGCTATCGGTTGTTGATGGTATGGTACCATTGGTGTTGGAGATGGATATAGTGTCAAGGTGGAGTGTTAAATTTTTGTGACACTATATGATGGAGAATTGAAGGGGATGAATGTAGTTTGGTGTCGGAGAAGACAGTTCGCAAATCGGAGTCCGGAGGAAGAAGATAGGAGAGAAGGTGCTGGTGTTGCTGCTGTAGGTCAGATATCTGGCGGAGAGGGCCAGACGTCTGACGAGGTTCAGGCTGCGTCCTGAAAAGTCCTGCAGACGTCTGGTCCCTCTGGCCAGACGTCTGGTCCCGTCTGTTTCTGTCATCCTGAACATGGCCTCAAACGTCTGAGGTCAGAGGCCAGACATCTGAGGCGGCGTTTTCATGTTTTTCTGGGCCGAGTTTCTGAGCTGTTTTGTGATTTGTTGAAGGGCAAAGTGGTCTTTCGCCAGGGTTTTCTCTATTAGTATATATACTCTCTTCAGGTTTGAAAGGAGGGTTAATTCATCATCTCTAATCAAGGGTTTAGTCCTCCATTAATTAGGGTTTTAGGCAAAACTCTATTTCTTCAATTCTAATCTCCTCAAACATATATTCTTATTGAATAGATCATTGTAATCAATCTTTTGTACTCTTCTCATTTGGTAATAATAAAAGATCTCTCTCAAAGTGGATGTACACTAACGCGACGTTAGTGGAACCACTATAAATTAGTGTGTGATTTATTGTTTCGTTATTGCTTATTATTCTCTATTGCTTGTGGTGTTATTGTGATCGTGTTTGGATTTGGTTTTATTGAATTCTTCGAGTGATTGGTTGTTTTGCACTATCTATCACGATCTAGCTTTTCCGCGTGCGTTTGGGGATTTTAGTTTGAGCGGTCTCGATTGAAATCCACCATAACAATTGTAACAATTTTCTTAAATATTTTCTTTGCATAGATTAGTTTGACTGGGAACACACTGCTTCATTCTGAATTTTACAACAAATGTGTATGAATTCAGTTTTAGCATAACAAAACTGATATCATAGGTAAATACCCAGCAATAAATATGCACCACGTACATGTTTCATATATTCACAACCAAAATGATATATAGGTACATCAGTTGCAAGCTTAAGAAAAAAAATGAATATGCCTAAATTGTTGCAAACCAATAATACCTGTGTCAATCCTAAGCCAAATGCAAATTTTGCAAGAGACTTAAGACGTGCCAGTGAGAGCTCTAACCCCATTTCAAAAAGCTGTGGTTTTCAAAATTAAATCCAGATTAAAATGCATCATGTTGAATGCTTGGCTGCAAGCAGTCTATTCAGCATTTGAAACTTCAAACGTATACTGCAAGTAATGCATGTAACCTAAACAAGTAGTAAGAAAAACGGTATAGAACATGAAAACATACCAAGAATAGAATTCCCCACTCAGACAAAACTTTAACATCTGTGAGGTTTCTAATTAACCCAAACTGGTTAAGCACCACACCAGCACAGAAAAAACCAAGTATCTGAAAGTAAAAAAAGTTAAGTCATCGTTAGAATGACAAAGAAGAAAGTGTGTAACTTGTTTTAAACCGTTAAGGATATGAACCCAAGAAAATACTCACTGGGCTAGCTTTAAGTAGCTTGAATGCTGGCACTACCAACACTGTAACCGCTAAGAATGTGAGAGTATCAAACCCCAAATCATTGATGACTTCAACCGAACCAGAAATATCAAGCTCAGCGAAAATCTGAAACCTTTTTCTTACTGAATTTCTGTAACTTTGTATACGAACTCTGTCACCAAGAAATTTTGACTGCTTGTGTCGATTGTACCGACTCTTGGAATTAGGTAATGGTGTAGAACATAACAGACTGTATGCATTAAATTTTGTAGAATGTAATGACACTTGTGGTTTACAGCAAGAGGAAATGTTAGATAGCCGTCTTGTATCCAATGAAGTATAATTAAAGAATGTAACAGGAGAAATCTGGCATTTTAGAATATCTCCCTGCAATTGGATGATCATGTCAGCAAATTATTTTCCTTATCTAGAAAACAGTAGGTCTTATGTAATGTTAATAGATTGTCTTAAACGAAACATAATTCATCATTCATAGTTTTACAGGGAGTTAAAGAATGTATAACTGAAGAACTTTATCCAGAATCATGTACATCCAAAATCATAACGTTATCAGTCATGATTGTATCTACCCAAAATTGCTACTGCTATAGTTATTCAAAACTTTTATCTGGTACTACTAAACTCAGCATATTTCACAAGTGGCTAATAAACATAATTGTGTGAAAACATAACACAATCGAACACTTAAAGAGCAGGAATCACCAACTAAATTAGAGTATACAAACGGAATAGTATGAAAACATTACCTTGAAAATACACTTGGAATCAGCCATTATGAAAAAAGCTTCAATCCAAATTTATTGTTCGCAAATGGGAATAAAAATCATGGTAGAAGAGAGCGCCAAGTCATCATGAAGTTCTCGGTTGTGAAGTAAATTGTGAAGAAGATAAAATCTATCTCCATCACTGAAAACTCGTAAACATTTTCGTTCATTAACAAAATATAAAGTGGGCTCCACATCTAATTTGAGAGGATGAGACGTACTGTATTCTTCAACAGAAAACTAGGTAATGGGACTTTCTTTCGAACGGTATTATTTGCAAGTAATTTGATAATGGTCAAATAAATGCCATTCGGACTGGAAAAGGTTCAAGTTTAGGGTATCCCACTCAAAATTAACAATGGTTGTGTAAATAAAACAATTTACTTTTTTATCCTTATGCAAAGTAATCTGCAAGTCTCCATCCAAAAATGAAAACAAAAACGACGATGGTTCACGAAAAACCGTTTTTGATGGGGTCTTATTGAAGAGAAAGTAAAAAAAATGATGGATGATCATCGAAATAATAATGACTATTACGGAATTTTCATTTATTGTCAAAGGAAGTCAATATTTTTTGGTACACAATTTTATGAAAATTGAAAAAATAGTCATCTGTCCAAAATTGAAGTCCATCTAACAATATCTTTTTTTAAAGGGATTTTTTTTCAATTTAGCACAATTATTCAAACTTTTACACAAGTACATTGCAAACTAATTACAAATATAGGTCAGCTCGGCATTACGCTAGCAAAAACATATAAACGAAAATTGAAATGTCATCAGTATTCTAGAATTTTTATACAAAATCATACTTGTGAATTAATTGCATCGCTATTCTAGAATTTTTTATACATATGGAATTTGAAAGGTTAATTTTATTTGAACCACTTTTCTCGCTAAGTAGTCCCCCCCTCCCTTTCAAAAAAAAAATCCAAAGAATAAAATAAAAACCCATGAACCCCTGTTTTTACTTAGTATGTCCAAATTCCAAGTTAGCTATTCTTTTTATTCCCTTAGGTCAGAAAGTAACGCACATCTTAAATTTCATTTTCAACGCTAGTTCGCTGCCAAATCGTATCTCACACACGCTGCTGCCTAGCTCAAGCGTCTTCACCTTTCACGCACGCTACCGCCTAGCTCAAGCATCTTCACCTATTGTGCACGCTACCAAACCCTAGCTCAAGCATCGTTAGACTGTAACTTCGATCGCTCACATGTCGCGAACATGCTCACACCATCACGGTAGACAGCGATGTGTAAGCTTTACCCACAACAACGTTGCGAAGTAATGCTCACATCATCATTGTTCAATTGCCATAGTTGATTTTTTGCCACGCAGAAGACATGCATGGCAAAAATACAACCATGCACTACTCTGCATGGTTTGTATTTTTGCCGCACATAAGACCTGCGTGGGAAAAAAATATCAACCACATATATTAGCTGCATGCTTGATGTTTTTTCCACACAGGTCTTCTACGTGGCTAAAAGTCAACTGCGGCAGTGAAACAAATTTGAAATTTGAATCTTATCGAATAATTTGAACTTTGAATCGTAAATATATTGTTTGTTATTTTGTTTTGTTATTTATAGATGACTTGAACTCGCATGACTGCTTTAGAAAGACGTAGAAGAGCGGAGAGAAGACTAGGTGAAGAGAATAGTTTGCATGAAAATGAGGAAACAAAAGAGATGCAGATGTCGAAGGTAGTGAAGAGGAGACAAAATATGTTGCAAGGGAAGTGAGAGGAGAGGAGGAGGAAGGGGGAAATGATGGGGAACGGGATGATGATGCCGAGACAGATGATGATGCGAAGAAAAAAAATGATGTCGAACAAGTAGCAAACGATTATGGTGAGCCAAGATATAGTGATGTAATCAAAGATTATGAGACTCATATTGCTTCGAAAATATGGAAGGGTGAGGTATTTTAATTTATAGTCTCTGTGATCATTTTTTTTATACCAATGCATTAGAGTCAGTAGAGTGATGTAAATTTATTTTACGGTAGGAACGATCACCCTTTACATGGGTTAATCATGCACGGAAGATTGCAGAGTGGAAGAATTCAAGAAAATGCTACTAGATTCGGAGATATTATTAAAGCATCTGGCTTGTTCTCCATTGTTAACATGTGTTGTAGGAGCACCAACAAAAATTTAATATCATCTGTTGTTGAACGATGGTATATAGAGACTAATACCTTCCATATGTCGTTTGGTGAGATTACTATTACCCTTGATGATGCAGTTTCTTTATTACACGTTTTGATGGAAGGCAGACATATACAAAGTCTTTCATTTGATATGGCACAAGCAGTTAAGATTGTTTAAATATCCAGGCCTTAGTAAAGTAAAAGCGAGGTTGAAAATGAATGATAGAGTTGGCTATAAATTAAGTTTGTCTATGTTATTTGAGAAGTTCAAAGATGTTAGTAATGATTAGACCGATAGAGCAATTAGGTGTGTTGCTCATGCTTATCTCTTATTCTTGCTTGGCAACACATTGTTTGCTGATAAAAGCAAGTCACAAGTGCATATGACACTTTAGATCCACTAAAAGATTCAGGTATCGTTAATACTTATTCATGGGGTTCAGTGGCACTGGCATTTATGTATAAGCAGCTAGGATTAGCTAGTTGTATCGATGTTAAGCAGATTGCAGGTTATCTTTGCTTATTGGAGACATAGATATTCGAGCATTTCCATGCTTTCATCCTTCAACAAAACTGCACTTTGAAATTTTACCCTGTGCTACTCGATGGAATCCATCTTCATAAAATAATTCATAAGTCGCCGATATACGTATATTTCTCGATAATATTCAAATTGATCGGGTAATTATATTCATTTAACCCTAATAATAGTAAATTAATAAATTTCCACCATATTGTTAATTATTCTCTTGCCATTTCTTTGCAGGTTATTTTGATCCATGTATCTATGCACGTGACTATCATCCATTTTATAATATTGCTTGGTACAGTGATTGCATTCTTTTTCTCGACACCGTAGAACCATATCATCGTAATAGAGTATTGATACAGTTTGGTAGAGTACAGAATATTCCAATATCTCATATTCCTCCGACCACTACAAATGCTAGACGATGAACAACTTCTACTACATGCACTAGTGTGTATTATCAGTTTTTAGAAAGTATATGGGAGCATTGATATCATCATGTTATTGCGGAAGGACATCGAACAATACCACTAAATCAATCATGCTTGAGTTATATGGATGATTATATTCAATGGTATGGAGATCATAGTGTATTAAATCCAGCTATGTCACCTGGCAATGTCATTGTAGGCGCATCACATTTTATGCCAACCTATGAGTAATTGCATATGGTAAATTCAATTTCATATTTCATTTAAGTTTGAATGATCATCAAGGTAATATAATCATTGTATGAAGCAAACCCTATGATAGTTTAATTTTTATTTTGTTCAATTTAGACTTTAGGTGATGTGCATGGATTTTTGGATGAAGCAAACACTCAAGCTAATCCAAATGCAATCGGTCATGCTAAAGATGCCAGTGGATGCTATCTTCGTCGGCACAATTAGATATTTTGTATTTTATATTAGAATATGGTATTATGTATTGTTTTTTGGTCATTATGTTGTATTAAAAATGTTGTTTGGATGTCTGTAAGGTTAACTTATTATGGTATTAAACAATGTGAAATTATGATATGCAATGTTTTTTTTGGTTTTAGTACGCTATATGATCTATAATGTGAAATTTTGATAATATGAAATGTGTGTCAGTTTGTGATCTGCTATATAGTTTTTTCAACTTTTTCAGCCACCACGTAGAGACTCTTCGACCTGGAACAGGATCCACGTACAGACGTTGTGCGATAAAATTACCAACCACATGCAGCCACCACGACCTGAAACAGAAATCACGTATAGCCAATGCATGATAAATTTATCTACCCGTAGCCTTTATATGTGATAAAAATACATTCCACGTATTAACCGTGCAAGGTGATGTAAAAAAATTTTGAAAAAAATACGATACAGAGAACATGGATATTACATCAAATAATAGTATCAAATGACAACACAAAACAAAGTTAATTCAACATATATCTAACAGCACATTGGTTTAAAGTATGTAGTTAAGTCAAAGTACATCTGACAAAACATGGTTTAAAGTACATAATTAATTCCACTCCGCAAACTGAGTTCTTTCATCCCAAGCTTGCCTACAATCACCATAAATAAATTCCCAATTGTATGCCTCTGTATGTCGTGTCGTTGACCATTTTGCACAAATAGGTAGCACTGGATGTTTAGGTTCCAATTTTAGCTACATTTCACAAAAACTATTAAGTGCATTGCAAAAATAATAATTAAACTATAATGAAAAAGAGAGATTGATTATGTAATTGCACAAAATGATCATCATTAACAAATGTTATTGCTATTTCAGAACGTTGTATGGGTGGTGGCATTTTTCCTTTCAGTGGTGGTATCGTTAAAGCGAGTCTTTCACTTATGCTAAACACGACTATGTTATATTTAGAGGCAGTAACATAACCCATTTTGGGCATTGTCATTTGTTTCTCCTGCGATGCAAAACAATCACCTTCATGTCGTAGTTGCATAAGAAAAGTATTGTATCTACCCCGTTCTATGAACACTTGCTCATATAGTTCTTGATTCTTATATAACTCCTCATACAAATCACGAAAAATGTGAGGCCAACATGATTCTCTCATTCCAAGCAGTGTTGCAATACAACGAAATCCACAATTGTCGTCCGAACGAACATCAATAATATCGGTCACAAATGGTTTGATCTTCGAAGGTATTTGATTTATGTACTTTCTCATATCATGACTACACTGTTCCGACTGCAAAACGTAAACATGCATTAATAAGTAAGTAATATAAGAAACCAATTTATGAAGTAATATAAGAGAAAGTGAACAAATTCCATATAAACCTATATTGGTTTCCGGATTTGAAGTTTTTCTAGAAGTTTTTCTAGAAGTTTTTCCTTCTTCGGTTTGTTCACACTTAGTTGACTAGATGAGTTTTATGAAGAAAGACTTCCTACCAACTCGAATGAAGAAGGCGTTCTTTTTGTTGAAGTACTAGTAGTTTTCATGCTTTCTCTTCCTTTAGTTTTCACTTTACTTTTAGGTGAGCCAAGAATTGAAGTTTGTGGTTGCACTACTTCCATCGTTTTTTTGTAAATTTGAAGTTGATAGATCTCCATTTTCTAACATCATTTATTTTACTTTTTTTCTACTACACCAATGTAACGACCCACCTTTTTGGACAGTTTAAATCGATAATAAACCACACATGTCAACTCAAACTATTCAAAAGGGAGGATTGTTATTGGGGTAAATAAGAAAATAAGAGAAAAGAAAGAAAAACAAAACACAGAATCTCACAATGGAATGATAAAATATAATAATCAAATAAACAGTTCATGAAGCTGTTTTACAAATAACATTTGATTACACTTTTACAATATATCACAGTTATACATTCAGTAGGAATAAATAAATAATGCAGCGGAACAACATGATGTAGTGGGATAAATATAATAAATAGTGATAATATACTAAATCTTCGTCTTCGTCCTCCAGAAATAAAGTCTTCAACACTGAAAAACTCAGGCTGACCCGAGCGTAATGAAAAAGACAAAACACTCGAGTCAGAACTAAAAGATCTTATGTAAGTTAAATCAACATAAATAAATATGACTATATGAGTGTAATGGCTTCAGAGATGTTTATGGGATTTTACATCTCCTATCCAGTGTCTAACGTGCGTGCAATAACTTAATAGATGTTCGGGATTCCATCTCCTAAGGATCCGTTAAACTATCTACATACATAGTACAATACGCTATTATAATATGTCTACAGTAAAGCAAAGTATTAAAATAGCATTAAGGTGTTACCCATATCCCCCTTAACACATTTTTATATAAATGTTATAGTCTATACAGTACTGTAAATTCCACCAAACCGGTGGGCTATCAGGGAGCATCCATAGGTACGACACAAACCAAACTCGTAGTGGCCTCGATAAGGCATATGACAAGGCACGCGAGGCAATGCCTAGGGTAGGATACTACCGTTTTGCGGATCCAGACTGGTGGTAACGCATAGCAGCTACTACCGCCCACCTTGAGACCACTCCCATAATCAAATCGAGGGGTGGCCACCAAATCAATCACAAAGTAATAAATATGGTATCGAAGAAATGTGCCCGATAGGGGGAGCGACCCCACTTGGCCCGGCATGGCTCTTGTTTTACTCATATCAAGCTGACCCAAAGGGGTCAGGGCTGCGTCCATACCTCATACAGTAGCGTTCGCCAACCATCCTACTTCCAACTGGATTCTCCACCACGTGCACAGTTGTTAAAGTGGTTTTCTGTATTGGCAGAGAGTATGACAATATCCGATCCCGGTCTCTTTAAACCAAAATGCTTATTTCACACCGGTTAGTTCTTTTACATTTCCAAAACCGATTCATAATTGATATCAAAATATCATATTCAATTCAAATTCATATCACTTTCGAAATCATATTCACTTTCGAAATCATTATTCGCTTTAAATCATATTCATTTTCAAAATAATAACCACAAAATAGGTTTAACCATCATATCAAAATATTTGCATTTAAATCAATTAAATCTAAATCATAACGGTTCCAACTTTAAACGGTTTGAATATTGAAAGTAGTTTATATATTGGAATAGTTATACATTAAAATAGTTTATATTTTTACAAATAGGTTATAGATTAAAATAGTTTATATATATTAGAAATAATTTATATGTGAAAATAGGGTATATATTAAAATATATATATATATAAGTTGTTTATAAATTTAAAATAATATATATTAAAATAGTTTATAATTTAAAAATAGGTTATAGATCAAAATAGTTTATATATTAAAAATAGTTTATATATTAAAATATGATATATACTAAAATAGTTGATGTATTAAAAATTGTTTATAAATTTAAATTAATATATATTAAAATGGTTTATATGAGAAAATAGTTTATATGTTAAAATAGGTTTGTATATTAAAAGAGTTTATATCAAAAAAATAGTTTCAAATTAGAATTGTTTCTTCCATTTCACAAATCAATTCCAAATCAACTTTAGTTCCAAAATTCAATTTAAATCAATCTCGGTTCAACAATTTCAATTCAAAAGGCTGAAGGTTTCAATTCAAATTCTCATTAAATCACTTCAAATTCAATACGTTTCAAAGTTTAAATATTCAAACATTTACATAAATCAATTTTGATAAATTTCATTTATATTTCAAAATTCAGATTTCAATTTAAATTCTTTAAACAATTTATTTAAACCAATTTCAATTTCAACATTTTAAAGCTTGGATTTTGAAAATAACTCAGTTCATATAAATCTAATTTTATTTCAAAATATCATTTAACTGGATTCAGAATTTAAGGATTTAAAATCATTTAATTTAACCAATCCGGTGTCCGTATATAATTTTTTACCCTATGGTTAAGTGATACGGATATATATCATTTCAACCCGCAATAAATTTAAATTTACGGGTATATATCATTTTAACCTGCAATTCCGAGTAAAATTTAAAATCCATAAAATTGCTCGAGTTTATCATTTCAACCTATAACGATTTTTCCCTAATCTATAAGACCATTCAGGTATGTATCATTTCAACCCATAGTGATTTTCCTAACAATAACTAAGGGAACTTGCAGTGTGGTAACAACATATAAAATAAATATAATATCCAATCATTCAAATATCAACAATTAAACATCCATCACAATCATTATTCAAATCAGCCAATAAACCACAACAGATAAACTGGTTATCATTATCTTGTATTTAATTGGCAATTAATTTCAATATTAATTTAAATGGAATTAAATTCAATATAAATTAAAATTAAACTTGAATGACAATTTAAATATACCAAACAGTAATCAATAAATTTCTAATCACATCATAAATTTAATTTTAACAAACATAAGATGGTTTAGCATTCGTGAGTGGGTTAAAACACTCGCATTTGATTTTTAGTCGATTTAAAATCCAAATTAGGCCCAAAAATTTAACAGTCTCAGAATGCAGCTAAACTAATTTTAGATTGTTCGAAATTTCGATACGATCGCAACGGAGAAAACCGCGTGTGAATCCGAGCTCGTATGTAAAAGTTATTCGAGTTAGAACATATGAAAACTTAATTTTAAATAAAATATATATATGGGCAAATACGTAAATTTACTTACCTCTGAAACCCTAATGTCGCTACAGCCAACCATGTACGTCTTAAGCACACTCACGACCGCCAGCATACAAACACCACGCGCCGCCACTCACCATTCCCACGATCAACCCACGCCGATGAACTCAACGTCCAAGGCCGACCCTACATGTGGCCTCGCGACCACCCCGACCTCCCCTATCAGCCAACGCCACCGCCGCTATTTTTGCCATTTTCTAGCGAAATCATTCAGCTCCAGCACGACTCAACCACATGAATCTACTTCCCTGATCGTCCTCTACGTCGTGGCGCCTCCTGATCGTCATAAGGATGAAGATCCATCGTTGAACGTGAAGCCCTAATATGGACGGCCGAGGCTTCTTCATCAATTTCTGGCCAAACGATGCATCAAATCGAAAAACGAATTGCTGTAGTAGATTGCGCTCGTCGAGAGCTTTCCAACGATATATAATTTGCTATGTTTGAGGAGCTTAAATTTTTCGATTTAATTTTGATTTGCAATTGAATTTGGGAATTAGGGTTTCTACCATTGGGAAGGAAGGAAGGAGCAGATGGAAATGTACGTATAGAAATCAGAAATGAGAAACAACTAGGGTTTAAACAGCCTATATATAGGCAAAGGTAGACAAGCAAGAATGGACATATTGAATTGGTTCGAAACAATAACACGACCCGAAAAGCCCGTTTCGTTTCCGAAACGGAAGTAGGTCATCAAATATATCAAAATAGATGTTTTCGATATTTTTAAACTCAATGGAACTAGTTTCAAACCCAAATTCCATTGTATACAGAAGTTAGCTTTCAAAATCAATTATATTCATTTAAATTCTTTTAATTGATTTCTACGCGTTTCGAGCCCGCACGATCAAACGACAAGTCCGATCGCTACGAAACTTGAAATCCTACAAATAATTTACTGTTACGGATGCGATGAAACTAGTTTCGTCGAAATCCGAGGCAGTGGCCAAAATGGCTAATTTTCACATTAATTAAATAAATTATTATTAAAATAATTTAATCACTTTTAAATTCAAATTTAATAGTTAACAATTTATCATTCTTGATTACATAGAAATTAACCTATTAAAATAAAATTTCCATGTTAAATCCACTATTTAAATATTACATTAATTTCAGAGTTGAATTGCAATTGTAATAAAATTCCAGTTAATTATAATTAAATTCAAACAAATTCTTATATTTTGATTCTCACTTTTATTATTAAATCATAAAATATTATATGGATATAATTAACATTAGTTTACCTTTTATTACTTTCATATTCTACAATTTCGTCTTAACTCATATTAACTGCAATATTTAATTATATTAATTCACATTGATTTCCAAATTAATTTCAACGGATTAAACAAACACATTTCTACGTTTACTGTTTACAAACAAAGCTAATAACTTCGTATACTAATTAATTGATTTCATATTCCTTAATAAACCTATTCTAATTTATAACATATAATTTCGATATTAAATCCAACATTTAATTTATTTCTTATTTATAATTATAACCAAATTAACTTTACAATTATTTCAATTGATTGAAATTACATTAAAATAACTGTCAATAACCTTCAAACAACATTATTAAATCATATTCTAATTATTTTTCTCATAAATAAATCACAAATTTTAAATTTCTTCCAATATTGAATTCCAAAATCTTATTTAATTTAATATTTTAATTATCGAAAAATACAGGTCGTTACACTCTCCCCCACTCAAACTTTTCTTCCTCGAAAAGGGAAAGAAAGGAATTAAGAACTAATATAGTTTTATTTAAAATATTAAATTTATAAACGCTTTAAACTTACATAATCAAGTATTTTAAATAAAATATATCAATTTATAAACAATTAAATCCTTCATATTCAAGTTTAATAAAAGTTTGAAAATATTTTCACTTTCACAAAATTTTCTAAGTCTTAAATTCACGAAAAATTTCGACAGAGTCTCCTTTGCGCGGCTAGGTCCGAAAAACTAATAATATCAATAATTTCAATATATATATCATATTTCAATAATAAAATATCCCAAACCACGGGAAAACAATAAAATATCGTTATAAAACCGTAATCCGAAAATGTACCTATTTGTCGGGTAAACAAACTTAAAGCAGTAGCTATTGCTTCCATAAACCTGTATTTCACTTACATAATCCAAAGAGTTAATAATTATGTAAAAAAAAGAAATATTTAGTGGTTTCAACTGGTAATAAAAAAAATCAACACAAACATATGCAACAAACAGCACGACCATCATATGCAACAAAGAAATCAACCATACATCCATAGCAACCAAACTAATTATTTGTTCAGGTTCAGAACTTTTAATCGTACAAGGTGATAAATAAACTATCAAGTGTACTCTATTGTCAATAGCCTTA
Organism: Allium fistulosum; assembly: GCA_030737815.1. NCBI lineage: Eukaryota > Viridiplantae > Streptophyta > Magnoliopsida > Asparagales > Amaryllidaceae > Allium > Allium fistulosum. The sequence goes on along the minus strand of CM060908.1, from coordinate 72,362,434 downwards.
GATAATTACTTAATAGATTATTCATACAACCTTAAACAATTAGAAGTATCCTTTTCCAAACTTCTCATCAGCCAAACAACAAAGAATTTAACACATTATTTAAGTTTTCTCAATTGGTTTCTTTTTTTTCTTTTTTTTTCATTTACTTTCATTTATTTTCATTCATTCATACAATGTCATTTTTCTTCTTTCATTCATTTAAAAAAAATTTCATGTACTATTTAAAATCATCAATGAATTCATTATTGAAGTATTACATACATCCTATTGCAATTTATTTAACATTTATTATTTATATAGCTTGATTAATATTCATTCATGGATCATTTCAACTTAAGTTTCTTAACTTTTTATTTTACATTCATTTCTTCACATACAGTATCATTTAATATTACATCTACTTATGAATAAATAAATATTAAATCTATTAGTGATTCATTTCAACATCTTCTTAAGTTTAAAATCATCTACTTAAATAGTATTCACATTTACCTATTCAGTTTAATTTGTTAAGCATTTCAAAACATTAACTTATGTTTATAACATTTCTTGCACATCAAAATTCTTATTTATAGAAATAATTCCATTTAAACACTTTCATTACTTAAGTTTTACTTATATAATATTCTATTACATATTCTTATTAACATTACAACTTTTTAAACATTTCTGGTAAGTTATATATATATATATATATATATTAAGAATGTAATTGAATGTTACACAAGTTTATCTTATTCATTTTAGTTAACAAAATGTTCAATAATTACATTTTCTAAATTTTCATATCTTTTGATTTACAAGTTACAAGTTTCCAATTTCTTATATATTCCATTAACCACTTAGCATCTAATTTCTTATTTTTCATTTTAGAAGTTTCCAACTATTAAAATGGTTAAGATTTCATTTCATTACAATAATTGAAATCCCTAATTTATGGAAAACTTAAGAACTAGATACCGGGTTCCATTTTCAAATCATTTTAAAATAATATATATACACTCATATCTTTTATATATCCAATCATAATTAGAAAATTAAAATTTAAGCTTTTTTTATCAAAACAAATGTGTAGTAAAGCTACTACAGTTGCCTTCCCACTTTGAAACTCGAAAATGGATATCGATGATGTGGCCGTCATCACCGAAATTATTTTCTAATGACAGAAGAGGGAAGTACAGACTTATTTCCTTTAAAATTCCTTTAAAACATTTCTTTCAAATCACATTGAAAATATTTATATCCGAAAATACTTTCAAATAATACAAATATTTCTTTCCAAAATCTTTTGAAAACTAATTTCAAAACCCCGGAACTTAAGTCCTCAAATTTCCAATTTATATTCACATTATTTGTAAATTCTATTTTACCCCCAATATTTATAAAATTTCAAATATATCACACACAACTATATCCATTTATAAAATTTATTATTTTATATACAAAATATAATACTATGTAAAATTATTTCATTTACCTATATTTCAAAAACAATACTGTGTCGGTTTGCCCTATTAAGTGTTTAGAAATCCCTATTGGTGCCATAGCGTCCTATGTACCGACTAGAATTTATAAATACTAAACAGAACAAATTAACACAATATAAAAATATTTTATAACACTAACAAGTATGCTCTCTCATATATATACACTCAGACAAACTCATTCTAGGGTATTACTACCCTATCTCTAATAAGTCAGACCCCACAAAGCTAAGGTTATTGCTAAACCCAAGCTCTGATACCAAATGTAACGACCTACCTTTTTGGATGGTTTAAATCGAGAATAAACCACACATGTCAACTCAAACCATTCAAAAGGGAGGATTGTTATTGGGGTAAATAAGAAAATAAGAGAAAAGAAAGAAAAACAAAACATAGAATCTCACAGCGGAATGACAAAATATAATAATCAATTAAATAGTTCATGAAGTTGTATTACAAATAACATTTGATTACACTTTTACAATATATAAGAGTTATACATTCAGCAGGAATAAATAAATAATGTAGCGGAACAACATGATGTAGTGGGATAAATATAATAATTAGTAATAATATATTAAATCTTCGTCTTCGTCCTCCAGAAATAAAGTATTCAACACTGAAAAACTCAGGCTGACCCGAGCGTAATGTAAAGACAAAACACTCGAGTCAGAACTAAAAAACCTTATGTAAGTTAAATCAACATAAATAAATATCAGTTTAATGGCTTCAGAGATGTTTACGGGATTTTAAATCTCTTATCCATTGTCTAACGTGCGTGCAATAACTTAAGAGATGTTCGGGATTCCATCTCCTAAGGATCCGTTAAACTATCTACATACATAGTACAATACGCTATTATAATATGTCTACAGTAAAGCAAAGTATTAAAATTGCGTTAAGGCGTTACCCATATCCCTCTTAACACATTTTTATATAAATGCCATGGTCTATATAGTACTGTAAACTCCACCAAAACAGTGGGCTATCAGGGAGCACTCCATAGGTATGACACAAACCAAACTCGTAGTGGGCTCGATAAGGCATATGACAAGGCACGCGAGGCAATGCCCAGGGTAGGATACTACCGTTTTGCGGATCCGGACTAGTGGCAACGCATAGCAGCTACTACCGCCCACCTCGAGACCACTCCCATAATCAAATCGAGGGATGGCCACCAAATCAATCACAAAGTAATAAATACGGTATCGAAGAAATGTGCCCGATAGGGGGAGCAACCACACTTGGCCCGGCGTGACTACTGTTTTACTCATATCAAGATGACACGAGGGGGTCAGAGCTGCGTCCATACCTCATATAGTAGCGTTCGCCAACCATCCTACTTCATTTTGGATTCTCCACCATGTGCACAATTGTGCAAAGTGGTTTTCGGTATTGGCAGAGAGTATGACAATATCTGATCCCGGTCTCTTTAACAACCAAACACTTATTCCACACCGGTTGGTTCTTTTACATTTCCAAAACCGATTCATAATTGATATCAAAATATCATATTCAATTCAAATTCATATCACTTTCGAAATCATATTCACTTTCGAAATCATTATTCGCTTTAAATCATATTCATTTTCAAAATCATAACCACAAAATAGGTTAAACCATCTAATCAAAATATTTGCATTTAAATCAATTAAATCTAAATCATAACAGTTCCAACTTTAAACGGTTTGAATATTGAAAGTAGTTTATATATTGGAATAGTTATACATTAAAATAGTTTATACTTTTAAAAATAGATTATAGATTAAAATAGTTTATATATATTAGAAATAGTTTATATGTTAAAATAGGTTATGTATTAAAATATATATATATAAGTTGCTTATAAATTTAAAATAATATATATATTAAAATAGTTTATAATTTAAAAATAGGTTATAGATCAAAATAGTTTATATATTAAAAATAGTTGATGTATTAAAAATTGTTTATAAATTTAAATTAATATATATTAAAATGGTTTATATGAGAAAATAGTTTATATGTTAAAATAGGTTAGTATATTAAAAGAGTTTATATCAAAAAAATAGTTTCAAATTAGAATTGTTTCTTCCATTTCACAAATCAATTCCAAATCAACTTTAGTTCCAAAATTCAATTTAAATCAATCTCGGTTCAACAATTTCAATTCAAAAGGCTAAAGGTTTCAATTCAAATTCTCATTAAAACTATTTCAATTTATATCTATTTCAAATCCATGTTTGAACTACAAATTTAAATCACTTCAAATTCAATAGGTTTCAATGTTTAAATATTCAAACATATACAATAACTCAATTTTGATAAATTTCATTTATATTTCAAAATTCAGCTTTAAGATTTTAATTTAAATTCTTTAAACAATTTATTTAAACCAATTTCAATTTCAACATTTTAAAGCTTGGATTTAGAAAATAATTCACTTCATATAAATCCAATTTTATTTCAAAATATCATTTAACTGGATTCAAAATTTAAGGATTTAAAATCATTTAATTTAACCAATCCGGTGTCCGTATATAATTTTCTACCCTATGGTCAAGTGATACGGATATATATCATTTCAACCAGCAATAAATTTAAATTTACGAGTATATATCATTTCAACCCGCAATCCCGAGTAAAATTCAAAATCCATAAAATCGCTCGAGTTTATTATTTCAACCCATAAAGATTTTTCCCTAATCTGTAAGACCATTCGGGTATGTATCATTTCAACCCATAGTGATTTTCCTAAGAATAACTAAGGGAACTTGCAGTGTGGTAACAGCATATAAAATAAATATAATACCCAATCATCCAAATATCAGCAATTAAACATCCATCACAATCCTCATTCAAATCAACTAATAAATCACAATAGATAAACTGGTTATCATTAACCAATTATTACACATTAATAATTCAAACACATTTCTATGTTTACTGTTTACAAACAAAGCTAATAACTTCGCATACTAATTAATTGATTTCATATTCCTTAATAAACCTATTCTAATTTATAATATATAATTTCAATATTAAATCCAACATTTAATTTATTCCTTATTTATAATTATAACCAAATTAACTTTACAATTATTTCAATTGATTGAAATTACATTAAAATAACTGTCAATAACCTTCAAACAATATTATTAAATCATATTCTAATTATTTTTCTCATAAATAAATCACAAGTTTTAAATTTCTTCCAATATTAAATTTCAAAATCTTATTAAATTTAATATTTTAATTATCGAAAAATACGGGTCGTTACAACCAATATCCCTTTTCCCATCTCTTTCCACTAGATGTAGTCGAGACGAGCTAACTTGTGTGCACATGGAAGTCCATGTGTTTTCGAATGATGCAACCACATAGAAATTCATTATCCCCAATGGATTTCACTAACCACACAGAAATTCATCATCCCCAACGGATTTCACTCGAAGTAGCTCCGAATGAAGTAAGTCAAGATCCACAGTAGAAACAACACCACGCAAAATTTTGACCTCCTTAATATAAAAAACATGTTTTACTCTAATTAAGCTTTGTTCAAACGAAGCCATTAATTCGCTGAGCTCCAGCAATGAATGCATTTTAGCCCAAACTTGCTCGAAATTGCATGGACAAATAGCTAAGTGTTTCTTCAGCTTCGAATTAGCTAATTCGGCACTACATTTAACAAAAAAAATTTAGAACGAAAAAAATTAATAAACAATTTAATACCATACTTATGCATGTTAAAATAAGATAAATTAATGTTACCTATTAGGTGTATAATTTCCAAAATGCATATACTCGTCGATCCACGTTTAAACAAAACAATCGTTATACAGATCTAGCCATTATTCATGCGCATATTTCAATAGCATACTATATTGACCATACTTTTCATGCAACAAATTGAAATTTTTCATGGTACATAATACTGTATTTTAAGCAAACAAGTTCATTCCAATCACCTAAGAAAGATTTCTTCTCCGCCTTTTCTTTGATATTCCTCTTCTAACCCATAAAATTAAGTATGTTACTCTTGATATGTCACTTGCATAACATATGAGAGGAATTTGGAAAAAAATAAACTAATGGCATTAACCAAAGCCAACTCTCTATCACTGATGAACACAACAGGCATTTCCATATCACAGTCGACCATAATAGACTTCAAACGTTCCAAAGCCCAAATATAATTTTCCTCACTTTCCGTTTCCGCAACTAAGCAAGCAATAGCAATGCAAAATATTTGATCCGTAGAGGTTACATCAACTATCTCTAGTAATGATATCTAATATCTATTAGTTTTGTATGTAGAAACCAATAAGATAACTTGAGGAAATATTCTAAAAAATTCCAAACTAATGGGATGTACCCAAAAAATATCTTTGATAATATAGCTTCCGTCTAAGGTCATTCGATGCCATTCAAAGTAGCTAAACTCTTATAGTTTTGTTAAGAAAATATTGCACATGAGACTGTCATGCTCGTTCAATTGAATTTTGAGCTTGAATTACATTGTATATGGTTTTGGTGGTAGTACAATTTGAAGGATCATTTCTTTTCAATGTATGCAAAATTTCCTTAGCTTTAACCATGTTTTTGTGCATTTCAATCACGACTTTGATCTCTTCTTCACTTAACCTTCCTACCTAAGAATGTCCTTCATTGTGCTTCAACTTCAAATGATTATGGACACCGTTAACAACCATCAAATGTCAATTGCCCAAAGAAGGAAGTTTCACATCTTTTAGCATAAATGGACAATTACATTTGTGACGACCACCTATACCACCAACACAAATAATAACTAAATAGCATGCCGTGGTCGGGCCCGGTCGATATAGGATGATTATCAAGGTGCATAATAACAAACATAACATATTACTTATCATATCTCACAGCGCATAGGTAAAATATAATATCACCTATAACAGAAGAAACAGTAATAACTATATGAACAAATCATTAGAGTACAGATCCACATAGTTATACGTCAAATGTCATAGAGTTTATGCAATCGAAACAAATTCAATAACTATCTCAAATACAAGTATAAGCAGTCACTGCTAAGGCTTCTCAATGTTGCACAGTGGAATAAGTGTAGAATCCATATAAATATATAGTACGAGATAGCCACATCCAGCTCGTCCTCCGAACAACTAATGCATCACCTAGACCTGTTATCTAGTCTGCACATTTAAGAGTACCCAAGATAATAAGGAGAAAAACGTAAAACCTTGGGTCAGACAACAGTCTGGTGTGAGCCATAAATAAATCTCAAAATACTAAACATGTAAATATGGTAAGGAACAAGAGTACACGAACCATACCTGACATGTCCCTGCATCCAAAGAGTTAGCACATAACAGTATAATATGCTACTATACAATATCATAAAGGCACAATATAAAATACCATAGTGGATGTCCAAATATCCCTATCTCTAGTACTTACTCCCAATGATATCCCCGAGTGATAGCCCACTAACGAAAAGCAACCATATCATCCATCAAACAAGACTCACTATCACTCATCCCTGCGCTCTGAATATATGATAACTCGTATGGCTTCCTTACTGCCACAGACTAATGGAAATCCCAGTTCTCCATTGTACTCTTGTATGCCGCATCCCAAAGTTGGTTACGTGTCTCGCAGCCCAAAGCTAGATGCTAGACCCAAAGCCACCGGTCCAGGGTATTCGGATCCTCGCTACTAATCCATGGGCGTCCCCACTTACAATACCCCTGCTTCGAGTACAATAGAAAACACTTCGAGCATCAACGATTCCTTTGCACATACTTTCGAGCTCACCTTTCCTCTATTTGGATACCGAGTCCTTCTTGCTTAATCCACTTTCCATTATTCACGAGGAACCCATCCACATTCCTCGATCATACGGCTCACTCCTTTATGAGCCGCCATCTTCGGACCCTACTCCCAATACGAGCCAACATCTGAAGGCTATAGCATCATACTGTTATATTTTTATCCAACCTGATACGAATGAGCCAACACCTCTAGTATGATCTCCAAAGCATCATCTTCCTACCCTGAAAGTTTCATATCTCATCTACCAAGTTTCGTCCAATTTCGACCAACTTTGCCTTTGATTTGCTCAATTCTTTGACCTAACTTTCTATGCAATCATACCATTAGTAAACTACATCAAATCATAACATCCAAATATAGAATAATAAGCAATTTTCATCCAGTCAAACTTGCAATCCATCAAAGTAAGATAAACAAGTGAATTTCTAACATAGATCTACATATAGCATGAATATATAAGCATAAGCAAAGGTGATTTCTAATCAATCTATATCATATGCATGGATTAACCTGTAATTATAGTTAGAAATGGTTTTATGGTCAAAAATCAATTTAAAACATGTTAAATCCTATATTTCCACCATATAAACATGCATTATATAGTGAGAAGGCATAAACCACTCATCAATTACCAAATTCAACCAATTTGTGTGTAAATCTAATTTGGACAGCGAAGAAAAGCACTTCAAATCAAGAAAATCAATGACCTCTATCTTCTAATTGAGGATCTAACCTCTAATCCGCAATCTAGTTTAATTTAGAAAGCAATTTGGATGAATTAGAATGGATTGAGGACTAATTATGATTTAGACCTGATTTAGAATGAGAGGAAAAAGTTCTAATTTGACTCCTATGACCCCTATTTATAGTAATCTCTAATTAGACTAATGTGTCGACTAATGAGATTAATTAATTACACACTAATTCTGACCAGCAGCTGTTAAAACTTAAAACAACCATAACTTCCTAACTATAAGTCTGTTTTCTCTACGAAATGGAAAACCATCATCCTGAAGCAATGGAATTGGTTTGAGACCCTAATTCGATTCCTATCAAAAGTTATAGCCCAAACAAGGTGCTAAGAGTCAAAATTGTTACATAGAAATTAGGGAAAAATCATAGGTGTGTAAATTATCCCTAAGAGTCATATCCTAAAATTATAGAATCATATGAACTTATATGAATAAAATAAAAATCTTTTACGATCATCCGATACGTAAAATACGGGTTGTTACAACATTTATTGGTGCACGTCAATCTACAATTACTAGGATCTTTAATTTATCTCTCTTATATATACCACTGCGTTCACATGCAAACATTATTCTTGGTTTCTTACTGGAGGCACCAACGTTCGATTTCATTATAATGATTAGAAAACCAAGATGTTTGCCAGCGTTACGAACTCAACCTACCAATTGCTGATGGGATTGATAAATCTGTAAAGAAACAAATATTCATATTACCCAATTGTTTAATAAATAAAAACCATATAAAGAAACCATATATTACTTACATCATAGGTTATAAATTCACTATTAAGCGGACAAAATTTCATTACTATCATCTTCATTACTCGAGTATTCTACAAGTTGTTACAGTCAAAATAAAATAAAACTGAGAATATATTAAGAAAGAACAAGTTTGGTTGAATAATTCAGTGTTGTACAATGCAGAGGCACTGCGTGATTATCTGAATTACCATGTAGAGACCCCATATGATTTTCTGAATTACCATGCACAACTAATATGTGATGAAATATAAAATCACAATTTATCCTTGTGTAATAAAGGTTACAATCACACTACATCTCTGCGTAGTAGTAGCAGAAAACCACGTTGAGCCTATGCGAGATTGTGTTATCAATCTCACACTATTACTTCTTCAAACTGCAAAATTTAAAATCAGTAAGTTTGAAAAATAAAAAATGGTATATTTATTGCTATCAATATGTATATATATAAATATATACATATTTGTATACATAAATATATATATATATATATGCAAATAATAATAATAATCTAATAAAAAATAAAGCGATCAGTATTAGGATTAAACTGGGTAAGAAATACTAAAAGGTATAGCACAAATCCAATTCCATTAAATCAAGCAAGTTAATGAGGATTCTAATTCAAAGCTAGTATCGTAGTAATAGTAAAGCATTAAATGTGTTGTTTGAAAGATGTCTAAGGAAGCTAAATTTAAATCATTACTATTTCTTCTATTATTGAGAGTGATTTTGTCCTTTAAAAAATCAATGCAAGATTTTATTTTTTAAAGAAACTCTTTAAAACTCACATTTTACTATTTTATAGCTAGAATTTGAAATCTAGTTAAAACTAAATAGAGTAGTTACATGTATAAAATGCAATGAACCGCCATTTGAATCGCCAAATGTTGACACTAATACATCCACGGTATTCGTAAGCTGAGCATGCAAGTATCGGAAAGACAGATAGTTACGGTGAAATAAAAGTAAAAGAAACAAAAAAAAGGAAGAAGTGAACACAACATCAGAATCTCATAGCGGAATGATAACATATAATATCAAAAATAGTACAAAACCGTCACTCTAAGATACATAGCATTTTAGAGTTACAATCCTAGGTGCTAGCATCATCCTGGATAGTTATAGCAACCTTTCCTCATAAACGTTGATGTATACAATATAGTAGTGATGTAGCGGAAATAAGAATACCACGGTAGATGAATGGAAGCATCCGGCTCGTCTCCAAAAGCTCCAAGGAACATTAGTGAAAACCTACATTTCCCATACTACTCGAAAGAGCATTGATGGAAATAAGGAAAATATAAAACCACGAGTCATACATAAGTCTGGTGTGAAAAACTCAAGAAATATGTATCCAACATATAACATTATCTTTTAAGACCGTATGAATTACCGTATAGTTTTCCCCTCTAAAGAAATCAAACCATCCGATAAGTACATAAGTTGATATAACAGATAATGTCTAGGGTGCAGAATATAAATTAGAAAATAGCCGTGCTGCTTGCATCTCATAACACAACAATATTAAAGTACAACTAAAACCGTTAAGGTACGTTTGCATATGGATTTTCCGTGGACAAGCCTCCAGTAAACACAACTGGCCCATACCCGAACATGTAGAACCACATGGAACCAAGTATCATCAACCCCCGCCGGCCAACATAGCGAAAGCATCTCTAGATATGGAGTTGATATACCGTGTTGCACGTTAGCTAAACTCCAGGTTGTTCTGCCTACCCCGTCTTTAGCCATTTCCGATGCTGATGTCAAGTTTGGTATCTCTTACATGAGTATTCATTACTCAAACAGAATATGAATCTCTCCATGGATTCCAGCACAAGTCGTTTGTAACACCCCGTAATTTTGCATTAGTTTTTTAATTAGTTAGTTAGTTAATAGTTAGGCTCCAAAAAAAGAATTTGTGAAAACAATGGAATTTGACTATGAAACTTGCACCATTACGTTCTTGACGAAATTCTGAGCAACTTTCATATTCGGAGTTTTGTGATCGGAGTCCAAATGAAGAAGTTACGGACAAAAAACGAATTCGAAATAAAAATAATTAAATAAACAAATAAGAAAAATTAACGTTTATTAATTATTCGCCCGGGCACACATGCCAACCTGTCATTGGGGCCGGTCGACCCCTAGTGGTCGACCGATGCTCCATAGGTGGTCGAACGCTTCATGTGTGGCAGCCCCAGAAACCCAAGTCCATCAAAGCATAGATCGTTGGATTTAGTACTTGCAAATAAACATGAGCATTATCAGAGATTGATAAAAATCAAAACTCACAGTGAAAACAATAATAGGATAATAATATTGACTATGAATATTGCTTTAGAATTAATGGTATTACTTGGATAGTAGATTATCAAATCAGCGTCGAGCATGAGAGAAAAAAAGACTTCTCTAGCAACAAGCACATCCAGCTCCGGTGACTTGTTCCTCAAAATCTATCATGGTTCCTCCGATACACTAACCTAGGCTCTGATACCAAATGTAACAACCCATACCTTAATGGGCCTAAATTTTGACAAAAATCAAAACCCAAGCCCATTAAAGCATAGATCGTTGGATTTGGTATCTGCAAATAAGCATGAGCATTATCAGAGGTTGATAAAAATCTAAACTCATAGCGGAAATAATAGTAGGATAAGAATACTGACTATGACTACTACCTTGGAATTAATGGTATTCCTTGGATAGCAGATTGTTACTCTAGCATCGAGCATGAGAGAAAAGAACACTTCTTCAATAACAAAGCACATCCAGCTCCAGTGACCTGTTCCTCTAAATCTATCCCGTGGGTTGTAATGAGGAGGGGATCAGAACAACATTCTGGTGATTGGAAAATCTATAAACTATCCATAACATAAAGTTATACCGTTTGGTTACCACTTAATAGTTATGTCCATGAAGGTTAGCAGTTCTAATCTAACCTTGCATTGCACACAAGATTACTTACTTACCCCTTTCCCAAGGTACAAAATACTGATGAAGCCTTATCAACCACCCAATACTTCCACATCCATTTTCCACTTAATACTTCTAAATATTAAGCGGGCTTCTATAATACTTTTAAAAGAGAAATAGGCAGACTCTTCCATTTAAGACCTCAATTAAGATAGACCCCATCATTTAAGACCTAAATCAAGGTAGACCCCGTCATTTAAGACCTATTCCCAAGGCGGTTTCCTAACAATGTTGTCAATGGTCGGTGTGTCCTAGCTACAATGACCTTTAACCACCATTTAAGGCTTCCAACATTTAATGTCCAACAATTAGTGCATCTATTGTCAATAAAATCATAGCCATATAAGAAACAATATCTAAGCCAATTAATAACTTTTATTGGAAAATATGCAGACTCTGGTCATTTAATACCTTAATTAAGGCAGACCCCGTCATTTAATACTTATTTCCAAAGCGTGCTCCTCAATGGTACTATCGTTATTACGGCCTTAGTAATATGAGAGACTGTACCCAAGCCACTTAATACCCCATTAATAAGGACTAGGCATACCCCTGACCATTTAACACCTATTTATAGGTAGACCTTTGTCATTTAATACCTAACCCTAAGGCAAACTCCTCACTGGTACTATCTAGACGACATTGCTTGGAAATCTCATTAGGCTACTTAATATTTCTTTCATAGAAAAGAGGCGGACCCTACAGTCGCTTAATACCCCAAACCTGAAGTAAACCCTTCCTGAGATTTCCATTATCACTCTTAATTATAAATATGGCATCTCATTAAGTTATTTTCTTTCGGTAGGGAGGCGGGCCCTATAACCACTTAATACACATTGCACCCTTTTTGAGACATCCTTATTTATTTGGAATCTCACTAGGTTACTTAATACTTCATTTTAGGAGAGAGGCGGACCCTACAACCACTTAATACCTCAAATCAGAAGCAAACCCCTATGGAGTATACCTCACCGCTCCAAATTCCAAACTTGGACCATTTAATACTTTCCAATTAAGAAAGCAGGCCCAATTTCTCACGTCGTCATGGATCCTAGGATTAGTGATATACCACATCAGTAATAAGTGCATCGATTGCTGGTAGCCTCAAATTGAAGGGCGGTCTTCCATCGAGTGACTCAACTAACCTCGCATCACTAACCTACTAAGTCCAATTAACCATCTTAAGTCTTTACTTATATTATCTTAGGTAGACATTGGACTTAGCTTACTAATTCCTTTTTTATTTAAGACAATAAGATTTACCTTACATACCTATCTACCCATAAATCCCTATTTAATGCTCATAAAAGTCAATTTGTCCATAAAATCCTAATGGGCATTTCGTAAGACATTTATGAATGATTACTAATTTCAAATTAGTAACCTTTTATATCTGTTCCATTTGTATCAGTCCCATTAATTCATTTACCCTATCAAATTATTGCAACTCCCATATTTATTACCATTTATTTCCTATTTATTGGAGTTACAACCCTTTCTAAATTCCTTTCCAATTATCCTAACACGAATATTACGTGTAAGCGTCATTATTAACTTTTTATTTAATTATTACAAGCGTAGTAAATTACGTACAAATATCTACTTTTATCGAATATATTCTAGTTATATATCTTCACTAGAATATTCTTTTCCATGTTCAATTGTTTGAATCATATCTAAAAGATTATCCGCTATAATTTTCATAAATTAGTCAAAACAAAAGATTTAGCTTTAAAATATAAAGAATTACATCGTTTGAAATTACAAGGAATAATCATTTCTTTTTATTACTGAAGTAGACAGTGCAAACTACAATGAATTCATACTTTACACGTCTCTTTCTCTTTTTATTTGCATCTATCCCTTGCTAGATCAAACACTGTATTTTTCCAAAAAAAGGAAAGTAATCAACTAGTTTACAAATATTAAATGGATCTAAATTCCAACAATTTCAAACATAGAGAAGTTTACATTCCAACAAGGTTAGGGTAATAATCCAAATTCATAACATTATTATACAACATATTGCAGATCTGGAATAAATTTCATTCAAATCAATAATCTAAATTCATGCTTTTGGGACTGATTTCCAGATCAGGTCGTAAAAAATTATAAATCAATTTATAAACAACAATATGTAGGCAATATTTATTATATTCGGATTATATCCAATTTATTGCCTACAACTCATATACAATTATCCAGTTAGACATAATAATCAAATAAACACCAACGTGATAATTTTCTATTATAACAATCTATAAAATTTCTCACTCACCTTTTTAAAGCGATCCAAATCTCTAGATCTGAAGTAGAACCTTTGATTCATTTCCAAATCCTTTTTAATCCAAGATATATCTATAAAAGGGTATATACATGCATTTAATTACAGATCTAAGAAGAGATTTGGGATTGGGAGAGAAAAATAGATACAAATATATATAAATATATATATTACCACAAATGCGCGTATAGTTGATTCTCTTCTCTTCTCCTTTTTATTTGATTTCTATTCTTCTCTAATTTGTATGAATACAAATATCTTATTTTTATAATTTAGAAAGAAAAGGGAAAAGGAGAAATGGTAGAGCTTCACTGTTGCCTCCAGAAAAATTTGAGAAGAGAAGGGAGGGTTAGGCCTGAATTTATAGATGCTAGAATCAACCAGAACCATTAGATCAAAATATATTAAATCCGAATCGCATATGGCCTAGGGTTTCTCAAGCCACCGCACATGAAGCGATCGACCGCCCATGAAAATAGGTATTAGATGATGGGGTCTGCCTTAATTAAGGTATTAAATGACCAAAGTCTGCCTATTTTCCAATAAAAAGTATTAAGTGGCTTGGGTATTGTCTCTTGTATGGCTACGATTTTATTAGCGATGGATGCGGTAATAGTTGGACATTAAACGTTGAAAGCCTTAAATAGTGGTTAGAGGTCTTTGTAGCTAGGACCCACCGACCATTGACAACATTGTTAGGAGACCACGTTGGGAATAGGTCTTAAATGATAGGGCCTACCTTGATTTAGGTCTTAAATGACGGGATCTACCTTGATTGAGGTCTTAAATGGCAGAGTCTGTCTATTTCTCTTTTAAAAGTATTATAGAAGCCCGCTTCATATTTAGAAGTACTAAGTGGCAAATGGATGTGGAAGTATTGGGTGGTTGATAAAGCTTCATCGGTATTTTGTACCTTGGAAAGGAGTAAGTAAGTAATCGTGTATGCAATGCAAGGTTGGATTAGAATTGCTAACCTTAATAGACATAACTATTAAATGAAAACCAATCTGTATAAATTTATGTTATGGACAGTTTATAGATTTTCCAGTCATCAGAATTTTGTTCTGACCCTCTCCTCATTACAACCCACATGATAGATTAGAGGAACATGTCACTAGAGCTGGATGTGCTTTGTTGTTGGAGAAGCCTTCTTTTCTCTCATGCTCGATGCTGATGTGACAATTTGCTATCCAAGGAATACCATTAATTCCAAGGTAATAGTCATAGTCAGTATTCTTATCCTATTATTGTTTCCGCTGTGAGTTTAGATTTTTATCAATCTTTGATAATGCTTATGCTTATTTGTAGGTACCAAATACAATAATCTATGCTTTGATGGACTTGGGTTTCGATTTTTGTCAAAATTTAGGCCCACTAAGGTATGGGTTGTTACATTATCCGATGAATGCTAACACCGACCTCTTCCTTGGACTTAACTTTAGGATAGATAGTTCAACTCTATAGCATCAACCTGAAATGTTAATGCTGACCTCTCCCTTGGACTTAACCTTAGGATACACAGTTCAACTTTATAACATTTCACTTCATAACCGCTTCCAAAACATAAACTCGTATACTAGTTTTGAAGTGGTATTCGATAAGTAAAACACTTACTGATCCCGAACTCTTCAAATCTAATTCGATAAATTTCCGGTAAACTCAATTTTGATTCTTTTATAAGCAAACTATATAAAGAGGAGCCCTCCTAAGGGGATCTCGTGTATACAAGTTCTTAAAGCCAGAGGCGTTTCATACCAATGTTCCTCTCCAGCGGATCTCAACTCATATGAAGCCATGAAGCTTTTAGATACTTCCTAAGTTAATAATTGGTCAAGTTCGATAGTTGACTTATCAACTATCTAGTTCTAAAAACGATCGCTTATGGAAATCAAGTTTCATATACTTAATACGTATTTGACCTTTTCATCTTACTTTATCTCTCATTCAAGAGTGAAGCTGGTAGGTTAAAGCACTATTGCTTCTAAACCCTACTGGAACGTCATTCTTAAATCTCACAGATAGAACATGCCTATTTCATTGGCTTTTAGTGTTAAATATAGTTAATTACTTTTCATAAACAAGTAAACACATAAAGTACAATCAAGTCACACAAAACATGATTAAGCCACAAAATGCACGATTAGATTAGACAAAGCACGATTAAGCCGCACAAAGCATGATTTAATCATATAAGCGACTTATAATCCCTTCTTATTTAATTAATACATTTATTAATTAAAACTCCTTTATAAATACTTTTATATTTGTTTAAAATATCTTTACAAAAGATATATACATGTATACTACTATTCGACTATTCATTTCTACCCATTTCAATACTTCAAAAAGTATTTATATACTTATTTCAAATGGTATAAGTATATTCATAAATCATTAACAATATGTCTTACTTTAAAATATAATCAAAGAGGTTGAAAACAAATGTTACTCAAGCACTGTTACTTAAAACCTCTTTTCTTTTATAAGTTAAATCGTTACTATGTGTAACCTTTTTCCAAATTATTCCATACTTGTCATTATCTTTAAAATATCCGTTTTTAAAGATATAAATATATTCACAAGGGTTGAAGATAATTGTTACTTAAATTTTGTCACTACAAACCCAAAACCATTTCACTTATAATTATCTTTAAAACATTCTTTTTAAAGATCTAATTATATTACTATGTATAATTAAAAAGGGTTAAAAACAAATGTTCCTTAAATATTGTTTACTATAAACCCAAATCCACTTTATACTAATCATTATCTTTTAAAACATTCAACTTAAGGTCTAAGTATATCTACACTTATTAAACAAGGTAATATACTTTTAATTAACTTTATAAAATCTTTTATTACAACATACGTGTTATAACTCAAAATTTCTTTTGTGTATATATGTATACTTATTTATTTATAAGATAAGATATTTAATAATAAAAATAATTTAAAAGATATATTACATAAGTTTTATATTATTTTGATAAAATAAATAACTAAAATTAAATAAACTATATATACTTAAAATATACTTATAAATACTTAATTAGGTTTCATTTTTTTAAATATTACTTAAAAAATACTTATTTTGTAATTTATTTAAAATCTAGAAAAAACATTTTTTCTTGTTTATAAAAATAAACCCTCTGCTTTAACAATTCATAATTAATTATTAAAAATTCATAAAAATTCCAAACCATTTTAAAAATACTTTAATATATGTTAGAAAAGAGTACTAAAAAGATTGAAGTAAAATAATTAAGTTTAAAGTCATTTCAAAGCAATTTAAACTCTCAAATGGAAACTATATAGAATGCTGTGAAAAGCAGTTCGGAGAAAAGACAGTGTTTTAAAAGTACTATGGTTGGCTGTTGTAAATGACTGCAACTTGGGCCAGTTTTAATATCAATAAAGTTTGATCGATTTTCGAGATGCTAACAAACTTTTTAGCATTGAATATTTTTGCGATAACTAATATACACATAATACATTATAATCATGGTGAGAAACCCCTAAGAATCTCTCTACAAATTTTTATAGAAATTGCCGAACACAAGGCAATTCCTAAGTGCGTTTATAGCGACTATCGCTACAAAACCACTTCCAAATCAGGTCCAATTCAAATTATTGTTCAACCAAACCCTACGTGCTTTGTTTCAAGGTTATGCAACAAGTGATACAAAGTCATACAAGTCCATATCTAGCACTTACATATGTCATTTTCTTTTCAAAGCAAGAATAAAAACAAATATCACAACATGTAGTCAAGCAACTTATTATAGTTAAAACAATCAACATATACACTTCATATTCATTTAAGTGGTGAGTTAGCTCACCCTTCAACAAGAAAACAACCAAGTACAAGCTCCAACTTCCTACCACAACCTTGCAAGCTCCCGAAATCCTCCTACCTTCACCCAAAGCTCACGGCCTAACCTCTCTCCCCTCCACATTTTCTCATGGCCTTGACAAGTTCAAGGGTTTGTGCTCCAAATCTTCAAGATTTGAGTTTCTAGATGTTGTTGCTATGTTGTTGCAAGCATATAGAAGAAGTTTGAGTTGAATTGGAGTTGATTTCAATTATTTAGATCTTAGGAAATTATGAAGAGAAGATGGTGAAGAGTGTTTGATTTAATTTTGCAAAAATATAAAAGTGATCTATTGAACTATACATGGCCTTATATAAGCTTCAAGTGGTCACCCTAACCTCCCACTCACCCTCCATTTCTGGTTAAGGAAGACTCACCCCCATGCCTCCATGTGCTTTCTTTCCACCTCCTTTTCTTAAGCCTTAAGCATTCCCAAATACCCTCCACTACAAAAATCTTTCTTTCTTCTAGAAGCTTCTGGAAGCTTCCCAAAAAAGGCTTAATGCAAAATATTTTTATTATCTACTAATGATCTCCTAAGTTATTTTGTGTATGTTATAAAAGTTCGATTACTAATGATCTCCTAAATTATTTAGTGTATGTAAAAAAAGTTTGAACAACTTATATTGAATAAAAGGCTGTTTATCGATAAAACGATTTTTGGTCACATTATCGATATTTCTTCAAAGTACTTATTTCTATAAACAAATTTTAAAATAAGTTTACCATCATTAGTTATTATTTAAAAGGGGATTAACAAGGTTATTAAATAAATTTAATCACATTAAATCCAAGATTCAAATATTTAAATAATTAAGATATTTAAATACGAAGTGTTCGAAATTTCGGATCGTTACATCAAATTTTCCAAGCCAATACTAATATTATTAAACACTCGCTGATTTCTTTTAAACCAAGTATACCAATATATTATTGTGTAAATGGTGTCAAGTAAAAACCTACTATAACCCTTATAATAAAACATAAGACCATGCCAATATAACTCACAATTAATATCATTATTAGTTATATTAAAATCAAACATATCGAGAGTTTTTAAAATAATAAATCTAGTTATATTACATTGAAAATATAGATGTATAATATTTTCTACTTTGTTATTACAGAAAAAACAATTTTTATCACCAAATATATTTTTCTTTTTTATAAGTTCTATAGTATTCAATTTCCCAAGTAAAATTAACAACATATGTACTTTTGCTTTAGGTGGAACACCAACTTTCCAAAGGTATTTAAATATGTTCGATTTTATTCTCAAAAAATTTATAAAATTTTAAAACGAATGAGACATAATTTTTACTCTTATCCCAACACCATATTTTAATGTTTTTTTTTCATTATCAATGTCATATAGTTCTGATTTAGCATACAATATGGCAAATTATGGTAAAGTTTTTCCCACTAACGTACGATTAAAACTACATTCTTATGGGAAATTTATATTTGGCTTATATATTTGAAATCTTTACATTTTTAAAATTATATATTTTATATGGTTATCGAAATTCCACTTTAAGGAGAATAACCGATATCCAGCAATCATGCTGTAACGACCCAAAATTTGATCACTTTAATTGGGGATATTTAATTTATTTTAAATATTCAAATATGGATTATTTTCAACAAATAATCAAGTTTTGTGAAGTGAATGATAATAATGAACCTATTTTGGAGAAATATTCGCAAAAATATTTCCTTTGAAAAAATACCGATAAAATGGTCGAAAATCGTTTTATCGATAAACAACTCTATAATCGTAAAACATCGCGCACGAATCTGGATACATAGACTTAATTTTATAATTGAACAAGAATATGAAATAAAATCAATTATTTTATTTTTGGAAATAAAATGTATTTATGACATCATTAGTAATGCTCTTCTATTTATATATTGATTTATGAACTTAAATTGAGATTTAGATTTAATAATTATTATAATTATTCAATTAATTTTTTTAAAGGATAATAATTAATTTTAATTAGTTATGAAGTGATAATAAATCATTTATAATGGTTTTATAAATTTATAAAAGTAATTTGAAATTATAAGGAAAATCGATATCGATTTATCGGTGTAATAACACTTTTTGTAAACAACGGTTTGATATTAATTTATATGATTTTATAATTCAAATGTGATTGTTTTAATTAATTTATAATAATAAGGAATTAGTTTACAAATTTTGTTTACAAATATTTGTATATTAACTAAGAAGTGAAAATATGATCGAAAATCAAAACCGAAATTCGTAACGATTCAGCATGTAGAAGTTGTGCAACGTTGTGGATTATATGTGACATACATATGCATATATATATATATATTTGTATATGTACACATACATGAAGACATTCACATGCACATGGACACACACATATATACATATACATGTTTATATAAAATAACAAAAAATATTAAGATATTTTCTCTTTTCCTTAATCCTTAAGCTAACTCAAAGTCTATGCCCATGCATAAGTACAAGCACATGGCCTTATCCATGATGGAGGGGACTTCTAGCCGACCTAGAGTGATGTAGGGAGGTGAAACATGTGGGTGATGTAGTGGTGAGGCAGGGGTGCAAGAGATATTTATAGATTTTGGCTATAAATAGCCCACCCTCTCAACACATTTTTTCACCTTCGTCACTCTAGCATAACTTCCTCAAACCAGAACAAAATGAAGAAATTCATTTTTTTCAAACCTTTTAAAATTCTAATAGCTACAACTTTCTAGTTGACCATGTCTTCCCATTCTAAGCTTAGCTATGCTCAAAACTCCATTCTCTCTAGAGCATTTTCGAGCCCAGTTTTAAAGCCCAAGAATACCTCTTTTTCATTCGAGCATAACTCCTCCAAAAATGAGTGAAATGAAGTAATTCTTTATTTCAAACCATGTAGAATTCTAGTGAATACAACTTTCATGTTTAGCACTTCTTCCAGTTTTGAGCTTAACTATGTCAAAATTCCACTTCTTTACAGTGTATTTTCGAGCTTCATTTTTATGAATCCGAGAATACCCTCTCTTCTTTTGATCATATCTTCCTCATAACGAGTTGAAATCCAGTGTTTCATTTTTTTCAAATTCAAGAGAAAAGAAATTGCAACAACTTTTCAGGTAACTTTTTCAAATTTTGAGAGTAAGAGGGTCAAAAACTCGAGAAGACCTATTTTCGGGTCTAGATTTGGAGAACTCAAAGTCGTAGCTTCACCACTTATCTTCCTCCTTCCCAAAGCTTGGCCATGAGCACTTGAAGGTCTTGGAAGTAAGCAAGCGTAGTGAAAAGTAGCTAAGGCCGAGAGAAAAAGCATAGAGGAGGGGGTGGCCGAGCACTTGAATAAGGAGATGAAGTTGATTAGGTGATGGTAGAAGTGTATAAGTGAAGTGTTTTGGCGATATGAATGATGGTAGGAAGATTGGTATTAATTATGGTAAGAACTCTAACTTTAAACCATTATGAGTAGTTATAAATATTTAACATAACTATTTGGATGCTAATGATGTTTGGTTGATGAATGTTTGAAAAAGTAATTAGCAACATATAGCTAAAAGTGAGAAACTTCTAAATTTTAGTTATATATACTATTGGATGATATATATGTTTGGATATGATTATTAATGATGGTTGTTAAATATGGTTGTTGGATATATAAGCAAGTCACGTTAATACACATCCATAAGCACAAAGGAAATTGGTTCCCTTTATTGAATGAAATTGTGTATATGGAATTTTTAAACCTCTTAAAATGGTTTAATATGATTTAGAAATGTTTTACAAACATTTAAAAGTGTTTTGATAAAGTTTAAATGAATACTGAAAATTGAGTCTAAATTAGGTGCGTCGCATAACTGTAGTTCGCGATTTCGCGCCGTAAAGATCAAACGAATATATAGAATGGAATATAGCTCGGAATTCTTCGAGATAAGAATTTTTCGAACTATTATATCCATAGTTTTCAAACAAAGAAAGAAAATCGAGATTTTGATAAGTAGATTTTGAAATATGAATAAAACAAGTTTTCAAAAAAATCGCGGTTTTGCAGTTCGGAATCCATAAATGGATTTCTTTAAAAATGATATTTTAAAATTGTTTAAAAATATGAAATAAATTCTAAAAATCTTTTAAAATGTTTTAGAACTGATTCGAATTATAAAAAATAAATTTCCAAACGATAAAAAAGCCGTTTTGATCAATACAGCTTAAAAGCACCATTCGCAGCACTTTTCACAACACTTTTCTATAACTTTTGAAATATAGTTCCGAACGCAACGATTCTTTTCCAAATCTTTTATAAATGTTTTCAAATAAATAATTAAGTGTTTTAATATTTATTTGGAAGTTTGATAATAAAAATGTTTAAAATAAATGATTTAAAGAAAAGCTGTTAAAAATCAAGTGATTTATTCTTGGTTCTAAAAGCCGACGAGTAGACTGGATTTTTCTTTTCGTGAGATCCAGTTTGTTGTAAGGAGATGTTCAGGACCAACCAGTGCTCTGGCTCACCCGACCTCTCCAGTGCGAGGGATGGATAAGGTCGAAATGTCGGAAACGAGTTAAGTATAAAGGATTAAAATTTTCAAATTTAAACAACTTGGATTTTATGAAGATAATATTCTTATACTTGGTGTTAAAGCCCAAAGAGGGAACTCGTACTATTCGTTGAATTTAACAGATGATTTTGCCGTTATTTCGCCTATAGTACTTATTGAATACGAGAATTGATATTGAATAGAATTAGATGATTACTATAGATTTTGCTCACTTAATATTTACTGGTGTTGGATTAACATCCTAGATAACATGATTATAACTCAATCAAAATTTTGATTTTTGAATTAAGAAATCTTTGTTAAGATTTAAATAAATGATTTGGAAATAATTTCCTAAGCGAAAAATGAAATGGTTTAGAATTATTCCAAGATTTAAAAAGGTTTTAAGTAATCAAAGGATTTGATAAGAGAGGTTTAATGGTTCCGTATATACCAGAAAGAAATGTTTTAAAAGATATATATATCTCTTGAAGATATTTTTGATAAAAAGGAAGTAATAAATCAAAAGAATAATTCCCTCTTCACCTAACATTTCTTTATCGATGATTGGTCCGAAGGAACCGAGGTCGGATTTGGGTGATTCCTATCTGAAAACCACTTCGAACCAATTTACGTATTCGAAGTGAAGACATGGAAATCATTTGAAAATGTAGGGCTGCTTGTCACTGACCCTCGGGGGAAATTTCCCATATCATATTATGTGGCAGTAGTTCTTCATTTGAGATCTTCGATGCAAGGGCTCCTCGCTACTAATCCTAGGGGTAATCCACGACAGGATGTGGTAGGAGAGTTCCTTCGGGTTGTCCTGTTCCTGGACAACTTGTATGGACGAATGTTTGACAATGCATTTCTAATTACATAAATTGATCTCGATGAATATATCATCTGTTGTTGATGGAGAAGGCAACTTCTCTTAGCTTAACACCCTTTCCTGAGAAGTATGAGCTTAGGAGTTATACGTTTGTAGAAATCAGTTGTGTGATCATGGAATGGCGATGTGGCATTGAAAATGGAATGTGCTATGTGAAGGGTAATCGCTACCTCGGGCCTCATCACCCGGTAATGGCTTAAATAGGGTACGCCATAATGCTATGTGGTTCGCAACCATTAGAGTATGATCATCACCTTTCTAGATTACTCTCTATATGTCGATTATGCGGTGTATACCATGGGGCCCCGGATAGGTCAGTAATGATCGGAGTGATGTCATGTTAGGTTTATATCTGGGCCATGTATGAGTGCCAAATAGGGATAAACCGGTCTTGCCAGATACGGAGAATTGTTTGGGTATCCTTGGTACATTCCTCTAGATATGTACTGTACGGAAGGTAGTCCCTTACCTGCCATTGTATGGAAATCCATTCTTCAATAAGTGCCTTTGGACTTAGTTGTAAACCTATTATGCTGTCAAATTTAACAAATGTAACAATTTTGGCTATTTTAATATGTTTATTTGAAAACGTTTTGCAAAAGAATGTCATTAAAAATAATATCAAATCATTTTACGTAGCAAATGTTTTGGTTATCATAAGGTAAAAACCCGTTCCGTGTTTAGGTGCGGCGTGGTCTTATGAGATACCTTTTTTTTCAAAATACGTATTTTGAGTTCTCACACCAGTCCCATGACTGACCTGGAGTTTATTTTCCTTTTTTCTTAAACTCTGGATGCCCTAATTTTCCCAGGCAGCCTAGTAGTCAGGTTTAGTTAGAAAAAATCTAGATGGAGCTCAAAGTATGGAGTTAGAAGATTCTTCTGAAGATTGTTATCTGTTACCACCACACTCGTGTATTATTGTATTCTGCATTTGTAAGGACGAATAGTTATAACTGTCCAGCTTTAACTCTGATAAATGTATTTAAATATTCCACTGTAAAGGTTATATGTTGAAATAATATATGTTATTCCATTCGTGTGAGATTCTGTTCTATCTTTATTTTATTTCTTACCCTTGAGAATCCGCCTCTCCGGCACTTGGATTTGCGACACTTGAATATCGAGGATGTATTAGTGTTGGTTTTCGAGAGTCGAAGAAACAGGTCCTCATATATGCCAAAATGAAGTGTTATTCCCTAAATGCACTATATTATTAATTCCTAATTTATAAATATCAAAATTTATTATTATCGATCTCCAAAAGTGAGATATATTATTCATATTACTAATAGTAATATGATGCAAACTAAATGTGCCATCTTTCCATAGTAAATTTTCATTATTATCATTAAATTTCCAAAACCGTTTTCCAAATAGAGATATATTTAAGTTATGAAAATTTATAATTCTCAATCCTCCCCCATTTTTAGACTCAAACAGTTTCCCATTTAACATGACACTTTGAACTATAATTTGGGTTTGAACTATAATTTGGGTTATCTATAATCCATAAAATATCTCTCCTAATTTTGTCTATTTTGTCTATTACTCACTTTGGAAAAAGATAAAATGATATCTAGTATATAGGCAACACAGATAAAACTAAATTAATGAGAACTATCCTACTTGCCCTCGATAAATATTTACCATTTCATTTAAACAATCTTTTATTAATTTTATCTATTATAGTTAACCAATCATCATGTTTAAGATTTTGTGATCTTATTAAAAATCCTAAATATCCTATCGGGAATTTCATCGCTTTACAATTCAATGTGCATGCAACTTGGTTTTTTATATTATCTATGTCATTCAATACCAATAATGAACTTTTGTCAAAATTAATCTTTAATACATAAAGTAATTCAAAACTATATAAAATGAATTTAAGTACAATAATGTGTTTAGGAGAATGAGAAGGAAAAATCATAGTATCATCCGCTAACTGGAGAACAGAAAGACCATTATTTGTAATCTCATTTCCTACATTGTCTAATATCCTATTACTAGTGGCCAACTTGATAATCCTAGCAAAGACATCAGTTACTAAGTTAAACAAAACAGATGACAATAGATCACCTTGCCAAAGTCCATGTTTTAATTGAGTTTTATTTCCTATTATATCATTAACCCTAGTATTTGAATTCCCAGTTTTAAGTAAAGACATAATACATCCCATCGATCTAACATTGAAAACCCTGGCCAGTAATAAATCCTTAAGAAAATCCCAATTAATTGAATCAAAATCTTTAGCAAAATCAAGTTTTAAAAATGCACAAATTGTATTATTTTTCCAACAGTAATTAATAAATTCTTGAACTACGGCTACTCCATCTGCCATAATTCCACCCATGATAGATGCAGTTTGGTATTATCTATTAAATCATTCGTTTTAGTATTTAATATATTAGCTAAAACCTTAGAAACGATTTTAAAAGAACAGTTTAATAAGGAAATAGGTCTGTAGTCTTTCAACTGATTAACACTTACTCTCTTTTGTAGTAAGATACATTTGCAAAATTAAACCTACCTAAATGCAATGAACCATCGTAAAATTCGTTGAACATTTTAATTATATCATCTTTTAAAACATTCCAAAAAATTCATAGAATAAAATAGGAAATCCATTTGGAAACAAAATTTATCATTAGGCATGTCCTTTATATCCCTCAAAATCTCTTCTTCCGTAAATGGAATATCCAACCCTACTAGATAATCTTAGTGTCATCAGTATACAACACATCACATGTAGCCAAATTCTATGCCATTTCTTAGATCCAAAAATTTCTTTATAAAAATTGGTAAACTTATTGTTTAGTTCTTTTTGGTTAAAAATCTCAATATTGTTAATTAGAATGGAATTAATGGTATTACTACGTTTTCAACCATTAGCTACTTTATGAAAAATTTTAGTACTCATATCCCCCTCATCCATCCATTGGACCGTAGATCTTTACTACTACATCACTTCTTCTTGCAAAATAATTTTATTTAATTCTTCTTTTAAATTCGAAAGCAATTTTTTTTCTGAAGTATCTTAACTCTTTTATTTTATTCAATTTTAAAATATCATTTAGTTATTTATCATTTTTAATTATAATGTTGCCAAAAACATCTTTACTCCATTTCTTAAGAAATAATCTTAAGTGTATAAGCTTACTAATAAATACTTTAGGTATGTTTCATGGGAATCTATAATTATAATTATTCATAAAATGACATTTATTTGCAATTATATCTTTAAAATTATTTTCTACCAACCGGATCCTTTCAAATTAAAAATTTTTAGTCCCAATATTCTAGTTAGTACAGGATAGGACAATTAGGCAATGATCTGAATAGATATTTAGAAGTCTAAAAACCTTGCAAGTAGGTAATTTGACTTCTGCTTCATCACTAACAAAAAATCTGTCTAAAAGTGTCATCGATGGGTCTTCTCTACCATTCGACCAACTAAATTGTCTGTTACTTAATTTTAACGTTAGATTGTAAAAGTCTAACACAATGTTCTTTCCAGCCTATCAGTAATACTCCTACACTACATCTGGTTGGAAGATAAACCCAATGATCTATATAGAGACCAACCCAATGATTTATATAGAGACCCCCTAGACTCCTACAAAAATGACAATCATGATGTTTTATTTTCGTTGTTTGTAATAATACAATATCAATGTTATTATCTTTGAAAAAAGTTTTAATTTTACTACATTTGCTGAAATCATGTAAACCTCTAATATTCCAATAAATGTATCTCATAATCCTAGTATTCTAACCCGCTCTAAGTTCTTACTCTTAATATACTCGGTTTCTATTTGAATATCATCAAAATAAATCTGAAATTCTTAGCTAAATATTGTATGTCACTAGTGGATAAACCGCTCAAAGCACATGAACTATATGTACTGCCCAAAAGAAAATTCATCCATGAGCTGAGCTATCAAAAAATCTAATAGTCGCTCTATGAAGACGAGCACTCCTTAATACCGATCTAGATGCACTCGAACTAGATCCATCTCTCTATGCACTATAGAATCAGCCGCTATGCACTTTGAACTAGACATTTCAGACATTCTAGTGTCTGCTCTACTAGAATACTCTCTCCACCTCATCGACCTACTCAAACACACATCTTGGTCTCCTCCATGATATGTATAATCAAAATCCAACCAAATTTCTTTTTTGTTAACTCTCTTTCTAACATGCTTCAAATCTAAGAACCTTATATTCTAAACACAACCCTTATCATGCTCACAACATTCCTCATGTTTAAAACCCACAGCTTGTACGTTGCTTATACCCGCACCTGACTTCTTATTACCAAATTCTACCTCATTAGCCCAACCACAACTATTCAAACTAGTATAATCTATACCATCTAGACAAAATTCTATATATTTCTACCAATCCTTGATATTGTAATAGACAATTAGCTGTTTACTTTTTATGTTTTTGTCCTAGCCCGTCCTTCCCATTGAAGTAGCTATGTTTACACCGTCAGTTGGCTTTATTCTATCCTACTTTTCATCTTTTTGTACCTTATTCCAGTCTAATAATTCACTACCTTTAATTATATATACCAACTCATCATCATGTTCGTACAACAACATATCTTCGTAGGAAATTTTTGAATGAAAATTCTCTTCTCTTTCAGCTATTATATTTGCTTTAGAATTCTCGACAATATTACTAAATATAGTCATCGAAATAGATGTGTGCAAAGAATTATCGACAGTGGTACTCACTCTCTCATCAATAGTTTCAAATATTGGAACTTTTTTAGAATTCGTATTACATGGCATGGGCTTCAAGTTAGATGTGTGCACATCTTTTGTATCACTGTGCATGTTTCTTGTTTCTTCATCACAGAAACTTTCATCAGCGTTATCTTCATCCACGATGACCACATTTGCCACAACAACATCAGCCTTGCCTCTATTAATGACAGTGCATTCGATAGCTTTATACACCTCATTACATATGTTTGAAGATTCATCTGTATCAAGATCATCTAACCAATTTAACCCATTAAATCTATTCGAAATAGCAATCTCAAAACTTGAAC
Source organism: Allium fistulosum (assembly GCA_030737815.1). Taxonomy (NCBI): domain Eukaryota; kingdom Viridiplantae; phylum Streptophyta; class Magnoliopsida; order Asparagales; family Amaryllidaceae; genus Allium; species Allium fistulosum. The sequence goes on along the minus strand of CM060908.1, from coordinate 72,333,982 downwards.
TTCTACATGTTTTTGTTACATGCTTGTTAGAGTTTGATTGTAACGTCGATGACATTTATTTTTTACCCAAAACTCAATTTTCAATTTTTTTACATAATTATGATGTTGTAACCGAGACTCAATTCAAAGTGGAGGCCACTGAGCGTAGACTGGGAGAAGAGGTTTGTGATGATACAGAGTTAGTTGCTCGTTGACCCGACAAAGAATGTCATAGTGATATAGTTCACGTTAATCAAGAGCATTGTGTTGATAAGTCTACTAAAATGAGAAAAGAATTAGCTATAGGAGAACACCCCTACTAAAATTTTATTATCATGGAATTTCTACTGTAGTGATTGTGTGTAGTAATAGAAAAGCAAGTTGTCAATTCTATGGATGCCGGTGGTATGCAGAGCATAAAACGGTGTCTAAAGTTTACTCCTACCATAATTTCTTCCAATGGATAAATCCTCTAATCTGTCATAGGGAGCTTAATATGCTCTTGAGGTGTAGGCTGAAGTGTTACGATTGAATAAGTATACTCTTAGATTATTGATGGATAATGCTTACTTACAATCAAAAGTCCCCGACAATGTACAAAACCATCATACAAGGTCCAGAAGCTAAGAAGCTCAATCAAACACTCCATACTCATATGTTGATATATGCCCAACAATACTTGGGTACAGTTTAGTGATTTCAATAAAATATTATTGTAGATTTGTATAGAATTTTACTCAGTCGCCATAAATATGTTCTATTTTCTTACTCAAAGCTCTCCTTGCCTTTATATAATTAATTTTTATAAACAATTGTTCTTCCATTAACCCATGTAGTGCTTTAGTTGTTATATCCGAATCTATATTTGTAAAAGACGTGGTTTTCAAAACTAAAAAAATAGATGTTACGTTGTTCTGATTAGAATTAGTTGTTGGGTTATTCGCTTGGATATTTTATAATCACCCACCATCCTAAATAAGATATTTTTTGAAACTATATCATGTATTTTTCATGGATAATTTGAATCAACATTGCATATTTGGTATTACTTGATGCAATTTGCTTGAAAGAAACTGTATGTATAAATCGAACATTCACTTGATTGTTGTCGGGTTGCTTTGTTCTCAAATACCATGCCAACTTTGAACCCATTTTAAACAATAGTAGATGAAAATAACTCATCGTTGAATTGAATTTTTGCAACAATGGATCAATCCAACATTTGTGCATTACAAAGATCATCATTTAAACATACCTCCATCTCTTGATTCATCACTATCTCCACAAATATCATCTTCAGCTACAAAATCATAGTTAAGTATTTCGTTGTTGACTTGGATGTGAATGAACCTAGACCTATCGTTCGCTAGCCTAGTCGTAACATCCATGCAATCAAGAGGAGGATCGTCATGTACATATGTAGCCACATCTATATCCATATAGTCATCAACTACATTTGCTGCTTCTAAATCTAATTGGTTGAACGTTCAACTATGTTGCAATATCATGTGTGGGAAAGCTGCAATTTGAAAAGAAGCATAATTTTAATATAATTTAAAAGTGGAAGCCAAATATTTGACATTATAAATAATGCGTACCACTAGCTCATATAGTATAACTCAGAGGCTATGGGATATATTGGATAAGACGTACTGCTATTCGATCCAACATTACTTTGCAGTGTAGGTTGATATGGAATATAACATAAAATAACTTTAAAAAAAACTTCAAACAGTTTAGCAACTCTAGTATATTGAATATAATATAATTTAAGAACATTACAAAATATGCATTACCTTATACTCATACATGCAATTTTGGGTTGCGACGTAGCGGATCTTAAGGCTATTTTAACAATAGAGGGGGGTGAATAGTGTTTTATAACTTTTATGAATCTTTTAAACTTTGTTTCAAGTTTTAAATCAAATCACAGATTATCAACATAGATCTATTCTAATCAAGCAGTCACAAATGCAATCATGGATAAATATAAAAGTAATAATAAAAATAAAGTAAGAGAGATAACACCAGAAATTTTTATACTGGTTCAGATTAATCAATCCTACATCCAGTCTCGTACAATACTGTATAGGTTTCTTTTCAATCGTCTACTTTAACCAGGTAGCAAGCAAACCAGAACACAATCTCGATTTTAAGGTTACGAAACACACCCTCCTGTCTTACGAGTCTTGGGTAAACTCTCTTAATTTAACGGAAAACAAGATCACCCACTTGATTTGAATGGGCAATAAGTGCACCCACTTGATTTGAATGGGAAACAAGCACATCCAAACACATAAGAGTAGAGTTGTTGATTTCCAAATACAAACGGTTATACTTAGGATACAAGATATCCTATAGCCCTTTTAATAGCAGTTTGATCTTTGAGTTTATAGAGAATGCTTCCAAAATAGTAGATAGTTTGTAGAGAATCAATATGTTAGAGTATGGATTGATTTAAGTAGATTTTAAAGAATATAGAAAGTAGTTTTCAAGAAATATTTCAAGAGAGTAAGGAGTAATAAGAAAGTAAGAAAATTAGTTTTAAAAATTAATTTGCACTCCTCTTTATATAGTGAATGAATATAAGTATCCATTTGTGAAGAAGTGTGTCAAAAAGACACTTCTATTCAAAAATTTAAAAAACAACCAACGTCCACTATGTCGACATATCTAGAAGTGGTATGTCAACATACCCTTATTAATTTTCAAAAAAATAATTTTTCTTTTAAATTTTTTTCAAACTTCTATATTTTTTAAAATAATTTTAAACATAATTTTTAAATACTAACACATAAAAACATTTATAAAATATCTGTAAAAATGTATTTTGAATTTAAAATAATTCATTTTGATTAAAATATCAAAGATCAGAAATTTATGATAAAGATTAGAATCTGCTATCAAGGATTTAATTATTTGTTCTAGTGACTCATACTAAAGTCTTCGGTTCTTCAAGTCTTTTGTCTCTAAACTCACGAGTCTTGATCTTCATCTCTAAATCTTTATTCTTGGTCTTTATACTGATCGGTCTTCAAGTTTAATCATTCTGTACATGTATAATATTCTGCAAAATATACTATACAACTTGACAAAACATCAGTTTCTATACTTATATAGTTGTTGTCATCAAAATCAATATCTGAGGTGTTAAGACAAAGCTATCCTAGGTCGGATATGGATAGTTTTATTGCACACCCTGTTGATAATTCATAAAAGGAGGAAATCCAAAGAACATTTGCTGTTGTCCATTGTTCGCAACATTCATAGGCAGATTACTATAATTGTGGGACATATTGCTTGAGCACTATTAATGGTCTCCACCATTTTGGAATGCTCTTTAATGCAATAATTAACTATCGGTAAAGGTTACCTTCTAGTTTTTTAAACAAACAACTCTACCAATTTTGGTACAATAGAAAATATTAACTCAACGTCGTTATCATCACTATTTTTATTGCTTTCGATCCATAATTGGTGGGCTAATTGTAAAAAAAGATCTATATCAAACTCTTCGGATTTAATCTTTACTGCTTCGAAAACCTATTCTTTCAATTGTTCCAAGTTACAATCTTTACGAACTTTTACCGGTCTATAAGAACCACTAACGTATTTTTCACACATTTGTTCATCAATAACAAACTCACAATCAAAATAGCAAATAATTGAAACAATGTTACAAGTAATTCTACGATAATAATGAATACAATATGACACAATTTACAAGTATAGTCACCATAATAAAAAACCAATCTAAAAAAAAATTTAAGGTTTACAAATCATAACACGACCGTTCCAAAGCAAAGAGATGTTGTTATCCTTCAACTAGAAACACTAAAATACAACTTTTGATTGTTTTTAACACAAAAATAAAGAGATTTTTGGAAAATAAGAGAGGAAGGCTTTTGGGTTTTTTTGAAAGAAATTTGGTAAAGTAACAACGAGGTGACAAAGAAATAGGATGTTGTTTTTTAGGGTCCAGAATTATAGGTGTAATTTGAAATGCCACCAACATAATATACGAACGTAAATGGCGATTTTAAAAAAATCACCTTCAACATTTTCTACACTACAACATTGGTGCAAATTTCGTCGGTATAGTTCTAATGGAAAAAATCGACGTTTGGAATATCGTCTATATGTTTTGGCCAACATGTTGTTGAGCTGCCCAAAATTAGCATATGTTTGTAACTAGTTTAAGAAGCGGTCTATTTGCGTAATAACTTTGAGAAAGTTGGCTAAATTGGGAAAAAATCCTATTAAAGGGATTGATGAAACTCCAAAGTTGAATAAAATAAGATTTTCAACGTGGGAGAGCTATCAGATTCATGATTGATTTTCGACAATGGATCACCAAATTTAATGTATTTTTAATATTTCGGCAATGGACCAATGTTTTTCATCTCATTCCTATACAATTTCAGAATTTATTTTGGTTCCTTCAGAAATAAAAGTAATTAACTTTTATCTCCAAATCATTTACAAATTCCTTAGATTCCTATCGAAATTTCTTTTTATTTTCAGTACGTCACTGTCAAATTTCACATACCCAGCAAAATATATGGTTGCACCCTATCCTTTTATGTCTCATGATATTAAAGGATAATTTGATAATTTGCATGGTGTGTTTAAAATAAATTGTAGGGGGCTTTGCACGAAAGGTCCCTATTTCTGATGGTGTTACAAGAAAAGTCCCTCTAGAAACAAGTATGTAAATTAAGTCCCTGTTTTTTCTAAATAAGAAAACACAAGTTAGCTTGCGTTTTTTTAAATTTCAAAATTTTCAAAATCAGAAAGCGCAAACTAGCTTGCGCTTTCCTGATATAAAGCGCAAGTTACCTTGCGCTTTTCAAAAATTTTAAAATTTTAAAATTTTCAAAAAAATTTCAAAATTAGAAAGCGCAAACTAGTTTGCGCTTTTCTGATAAAAAGTGCAAGTTAACATGCGCTTTTCAAAATTTTAGAAATTTTCGAAAAATATTTTAAAATTAGAAAAGTGCAAGTTATCTTGCATTTTCTGTCAGAAAAGTGCTAGATACTTTGCATTTTTTTATTTTTGAAAAATAGGGACCAAATTTACATATTCATTTCTACAGGGACTTTTTGTATAACAACATCAAAAATAGGGACCTGTTACTCTTTTCTTGTAAATTGTAGTACCCTTTTAGCAGTTCTAGATTTAATATAGTCCTTCTTAAATTATTCCTCATATATAAATACAATCCATAACTAAACTAACTATAAAGACCGAAAGTGGTAATTCATACATCGATGATTGAATAAGAAATATTAGGTCATCTCCAACTGTTTATATATTGTAAAAGAGTGTTGTTACTAGCTCCACATTTTAATGTTACTAGGCATCAATGTTACCCATTTTTATTGTTACCAGTTCCACTATAAAATACCTAGCTTATTATCCATGTTGAAAATAAGAAATAAGTCCCAAACATTGATGCTGCATTCTCTCTCTTTATTTCTTTGTCTTCCTGTCCATTTCATGTTTCTCCAAAACAAACAACTAATAATCATGATATAATATATTAATGAGAAAATTGTTTGTTTGATTGGTTCTATCTGAACACACATATTTGCATCAAAATTGTTTGGTTAGAAGTAAATTTATTTGTCATTATCTTTCTTCACAATATCCATATTTACACAAAAAAATAGCAATTTACCATTGATTAGTGAATTGATTAATAGAGTAATTATATTTATAGTTTATATTTTGAAAGAGAACCTAAGGAATAAGAATATGATTGGTCATATAACTTTGGGATTAACGATTATTTTAGTAGTTTCAGATGAGTTTGTTTGGTACTTTTTTAGTTTTGGTTTAGGTAATATTAAGTGAAAAATGTGCAGTGAGTGGCCACATTTTTGTAAAGTCACAAATTATGGTGTGGGAAAATTAACATAAAAGGACAAAATCTATTTTTAATTTCTTTACCACCAACTTTAGTAAATCTAACTATCGAGCATTAATGATATTTTAAATCAATGCTAATAAAAATATATGATTATAAATACAATAAGTGACAAACTATTTTGGTGAATTTAGACAAAACTATCTTGATAAAGTTAAGGGCGTGCCCTATAGACAATTATCTAATCCAATTATATAACTAAACTTTTATATCAAATTTAGTTCAAATTAAAGTAAAATTCTAGTTAATTTTTATTGCATACGTTATCATATTGTGACATAAGCAATTTTTAAATACATAATGTATACAAGTAAAAAATCTTTACGAAAATTATTTAATCAATTGTAGTTACAAACTTGTTCATAATCGTGAGTATTAAATCATGTAAATAAATGCTTGTCCTTAAATTCTCCTAGTCAAGATGTATCGAGAATGGGATATATCCATTGAGAGTAGTGTTCCTAATGCTCCTCATACGTTGGATTGTGAATTACTCATGCTTAGAGGTACTGAGGTATTATGTACGTGTAATTGTTTGAAATAATTACAGAACAACTCACTAATAGTCTTCAATATATTAATTATACAGTCAAACGGAAGATCTCATGTGATAACGTGCACAATTTTTTAGCTTAAGAATACTGTGAATCTTAAGTATTTAAAATATGCTTTGACTATGGTTAATCATATGACAACGATGACCTTGTTAAAGGCATAATTGAGTATAAGTTGAACCACTTGAAGCAAAACATTGCTTAAGAGTGGATATGTCTCATTCGAATTAAAGGTTAGTATCACCATAATTGGTAGTCAACTTAAACTCAAAGTCTAGCCAAAAAAGCTAATCGATAAATGTTATTGGATTGATGCATTGGCTTTAAAATTGTGCATCATAATTAATTATGAATACTATTATAGTTCTAACCATTGACCAAATTATAGATATCTAAGTAAAATAGTGATGACGGGAAGAAAATGTGCACAACCTACTATTGCTTAGAGTATAACTTAGATGATTAAAAAGAAATTTTACCTAGATGATCATTAAGCATTTAAACTTGTGTTCACTACTGTGTTTCAAAAAAATCTGCACTGGCCTTAATAAATATTACCGAGGGGTAAATTCATGTTAAGAAGCACCCGACCATTAGTGTTAACGTTCACCTAACTTAAAAAAAATTATAAATATTATAAATTAAAACGGAGAAAGCTAATATAAATATTGTATTAATTCATTATGGTTTATTTATTTATTTGGAACCTTAAAATTAATTAAAATAATATATAAACGAGTATAAATGCACGTCCAGTTAGACCTGCATTTGATCATGGTCACTTCACCATTTACTTTTTTATTTTTTATTTAGGATATGGAGGTTTTTCTTTATATTTGTATATTTAGTTTTTTCTTTATAATCAATAAACCAGGCCACTCATAAATTATGACATTATTAGTCGCACGATTTAAAAAATTAGTGAGTTATGGGTATAAGTTTAGGAACTGTACATTATAAAATATATTTATAAAGACTATTTTTTTTAAATATTTATAAATCACTAAATTATCATTTATAACAAATATGTTTGATGTGAATACAAAATTTGAGAGAAATGAATCACTCTCATATGCAAGCAAATTTGTATGGTTAAAAACTCGGTAAATAAAGGATAATACACATGTTGGCTTGCATCTAATAAATTGGGTATTTAGAGTTTATACATATATCTTATACTATGCCAGTACAAAGGCACGTGCGTTGCACGTGTGCTTAGAAAATAGTGAGAAAATTATGGGTTGACCTTCAAATTGGTAAGGGTTAACATCAAAGTGAGCAAATTCATGTTTTGTGCAATTATAGTATTTAAAAGGTTGATGTTTTAGTGCATGATTTTTAAGCTATCAAAATAGTGAAGCTGACAAATATAATCCCAAGATGATCAGTAATGTAATTTAGAAAATGTTTGCTTTCATTTTATTATAGACATTTGTGTTCATTACCCTTGGCTGATTACACGCATTGGAATATGTCAAATTTACTGGATGGAAGCGAATTTATAATGACGTGTTGGTATTTGCAACATTTTTTCAATAATTTTAGCTTATAATACTAATTAATCTTTAGTTTTAAAGAAATAGTTAAAGGAAATTCTCATCATATTCACAGTTACATTGCCTACTTTTTTCAAGACCTGAACTCCTTATTTTGCATAGAACAAAAAATAACAAAAAAAAATCATTAACGTTTGGTCTGAATAGAACTTTTATAAGGAACAGATATTTCCTTTATCTGATATGGACTTTAAGAAGGAGCTAATATTTTCAACCGCAATATTGTATTAATTCAATGATCTTTGGAATAGTGATCAAATTATGCATGTTACTGCAATCTTTTAGAAGCCAACTTTATTTTCTATAAATGAAAATAACAAAACATACCACCATGAAAAATTCATGCACACGGTTTAATGACAGCTATGATAATAAAAAAGTATTAAAAAATAAAGAGAAAGAGGGATATCAAAGGAAAAGGAACGGCAAAGTAAACATAGATTTGCAGGATATATAACTTAATGTGGAACAAAGACCATGTATACAGAAGCACTGCTATATATCCCTATGAACCACCATGAAAAATTCATGCACACGATTTAATGACAGCTATGATAATAAAAAAAGTACTAAAAAATGAAGAGAAAGAGGGAAATCATAGGAAAAGGAACATCAAAGTAAACATAGATTTGCAGGTTATATAACTTAATATGGAACAAAGACCATGTATACAGAAGCACTACCATATATCCATATGATCCATCTTGGTCTTCACCGCATAGGCTTCTGTTTTAAATACAAATTTGATTATTTATTTGTTAACTGCTCATTTGATACTAAAAGAACACAATTTGAAACATAATTATGCAACTGTAGTTTTCATATTGATTTAATATCATGCTTTGATCATCATTCGGTAAACTTTCTTCATTGATCAGAACATTTTGATCCTTTTGAAGACTTGTAACATGCAGCGTAACATATGGAAGTTTAGTATTTTGGAGAAATCCATTATCCACTGCCATAAAACATTTCACACATTACCATATTTATATCAGGATAAGAAAGACAATAAGTTCAATCTGGTATGTAACAAAAGTTAACCTAGCATACTAATAAATTTAGGGTATTCTCTCCTATATCTGATAGACTCTATCATAAATTATGTTAATGATTTAGTCATTTTCAAACTTAATGTCATTTATTGTATCATAGTGGGAAACTATTGCAACTTAAATGAATGCATAGAGTGCAAATTCACATAAAAACCATATGTAGCATTCATATAGACTCCACTATTTATCAACGAAGAATTATGTAAAATAGTTGGCTAGGATTTTTGAGAGCAATTTTGATATGAAATTTGCATCTATGTAATTAAAAATCTATGACAATGCTTTCTAAATACAGAATTTAAATTATTTTTATCTTAAATATGCAATCTAACAAACAATGTTTGCCAATAAATATGATTACAATTGCAATGAGAATCAAAAGTTATCACCAAAAGCAGTTTAATTCCATTACAACCAATTTTCTTTTTAGTTCACTGGAATAATAATAGACACATTCTTACCGTAATTATTGTTTAGAAACAAATTTCATTAACGATTAATAGCCTAAAATTACAAATGAAAAATCCTAAAATAATATAAACCAACATAAGTAAGCACTGTACAAAAGGAAGAAAGGTATAAAAGGAAACATATGCAAAAAAAATGGCCACTATATTAAAGTTTGAAATATAAAAAAAAATGCAAAAGTAAGATTTAGCGATTCTGTTGAAAATATCACACTATATCAACCCATGTCCTACAATCGTTATAATGTGATGCCAATCCTCGTTATTTAGACTATAAAATATATTAGAGAACTAAACGTAAAATACATATTCTATATATTTACTTTTTGCTTGTAATTAAAAAACTGAAATTCCTCGTAGCTAATTTACCTGAAAAAGCATACATGTACCTTAGAACACCACAAAATGATGCATGACATACCTCTAGTAATTGGGCTATAATCTCTCATGTGCTACATATTTGTTGTATGGTACCACCTATAGAGAATTCATGGAAATAGTTAAGGTATCCATGACTGAACACTGTTAAAAGATGGGTACTACAAATCCAGCAAACTTTTAGCCATATATAATGGGTGTTCAAGATTTTATTTTCCGGGAATTTTTGGAGCACGTGATGAATAATTAGTTATAATAACAAACCAAATTTCTTACTGCTAATATTCCAATAGTAATCAAATATTCCACACAATAATCAAATATACAATACTTGTAGTGAAATGTGCATAATAAAATTTGAAGTAAAAAACTGAAATCTGCCTTATGCATGTATCAAATATATATATGTTAAATCTAAACCATAAAGTTCAAAATCTCGTAGTTCAGTTGTTTAGGCATCGAAATTTGGAATTGCAATGCCATAACGATGACAAATATGCCGATGTAATTTAGGCCGTAGGAAAAAAAATTATGAGGGCATAGCGATGGAAACTGTTATGAGTTTAGTGACTCTATAGTAAAGGAGGCTTCATACAAATGTACAAATAAAACCAAAAGTAAATCAAGTGCAGCAAAGAATACACATAACTAAACAAAAAGAAACAGCAAGGGCATGATGACTCAACACACACAGGAAGACACGCGCACACTCTCTCAAACCTAGACACACAAAAACACACATATAGAATACACAAATGGATACACACACTGCTACATGTAGTAGAACACACTGAAATACACAACACTCTCGCATACCTACAGCCTTGCACAAACACCTGCAACACAACATATATATATGAACATCCTTTAACTATAAATGAAAATGAAGCATACTAATTTTTCAAATGAGTAGAGGCACAGGTGCGTGCATGTATGTGTAGGGTATAATAATGTGTGTTAGTGGTAAAACTGTCCAACAAAATGTGAAGGGGACATTGTAAGCAAGCTAAGAATAAAATGTAATAGATTTTGATGACTATGAATTATAAGGTTATGCTTAAAAAAATCACATGCAGTTCTGCTCAAAGATGAGTGTAGATGATATGGGAAAGCTGATTTATCCATGAACAACCTCCTTGGTTGCCTTCTGGTGTAGCCTCTGCATCACTGATCCTCCAAAAATAATTGACAGATCCAATTAGTTGTTCTTTGAAATGGCCAAAACTTTCTTTTCCATTAACTGCTTCATTGCTCTTCTAGAATGTAAAAAATCTAGAATTGGTTTGATGTCTGACATTTCTTCCCTTACACGTCCACTTGTAGCTTGCTCTCAATCTGGAATGTGTCTTGTGTGGCCCATAAACTATGGCTGTGTTCCTTTCTTCCTTCTCTCCCTGCAAATGAACGCATGCACAAAACTCAAGCTCCTCGCAATGCAACCCCATATCTCTCTTGCCATGGGTTAACATCGATGTACAGAACAACATATTTGAATTTTTTATTTTATTTTAGTTTATTCAATTTGTTTTTGAATTTAAAAGCGGAGAAATTTTTTCTTTGTTTTGCTTGGGAAAGAAAATTCAGTCTCCTTATGATCACCATGAAAGAACATCAAAACTACAACCACTTCACCAAATGTACCAATGCCACTTCATCATCCTGTTGTTTAATTCTGCTCAACTACACAGATGATCATCAGGAGGTAACTTAGGATCATACATTGTTCTTTGTAATCAATTGTCTGAAGTCACCAAAATATTTATATTATATTTTTGTCTTATTTGGTAGCCAATAAATGGCTGTTACTCAGGAGGAGGATTAGAACTTAACTATGAACTTAATCAAACAAATAATCATGAATCAGTCAAGTGGAAATCATCTAATATGAGGATTATGAACAAAATTTTGTAAATAAGCATAACAAAACCCAATCTGTGCAATCAATCAAGCAAGCACCAATAACAATAATTCGAGAACAGAAGGCGGACCTGTAGAGAAGACCAAAAGCAGTAGGTAAACTCGATCGATCTAAAAATCAATTTTCCAAGATCGATAGGTTGAAACGAAGTCGATGTCGCAAATAGCAAAATCGCGAGGAAGAAACAGCTGCCGAAGACGCCGGAGCAGAGCAACGATCAAGATGGACGCAATTACGAAGATGCATGGTGGCGATTTGAGGAACGACTTAGGGGTTTTGAGATGCATTTTCAAAAATCGTAGGCTTCTGATTTATGGTTTCTCGGATTGTTTTGGAGCAGGGGTATTTTTCGCAACGGAAAACGTTAAACGGAGAAGCCGTATGGATGTAAAATGGAAGTAGGACCGAGGGCAGTATTGGTATTTCAAAAAGACACCGAGTAAATCAGTTAAGTGAATTCTCATTATTAGTAGTAGAGATGTTATATATCGATTTAATTAAATAAATATGATACAATAAATACTTAAATAATTAATAATAGTTGTTAATAAAGCCTCGAAATAGATGGATTTGGGCCAGTGAGAAGCAGGTTAAATGAGTGAATTTAAAAAAAAATCCATTTTTGATCATTGTTAGGCCTATATAGTCTAATGAATGCTAGATCCAATCTAAAATTTATTTCAAATGAAATATTTTTTATTTTATTGATTTAAAAGGATTTTAATTAATTAATTATTTTAATCAATTTGATAGTTATATAAAATAGGGTATATCAAATATACTTTTGTGTGTATATATGTGTAACAATTACTTATTTTGTATTATTATTCTGGTAAGTAAAGAGTCAAATTGTTATTTATGCAATACTATTTAATATATGCCATAAATATTATGAACGTGCAGTTAATTAGGAATTACACCTACTAATTTTGATTTGACCAAATTTGTATTTGGTATGTTTGTGATTATGTTTAAATATACTCGTGTGACTCAGGAATTTTTAATTTCAGGTGTGTTTATATGCTTCAAATAACTGTATCCATACCATGCAATTCTTTTAATTTCAGGTGTGTTTATATGTTTGGAAATTAAAAGTCAACAATTTGAAAACTAGCTTTGACTCGGGAATAATTTAAAATTAGATCTATGATTTTGAACAAAAGTCCTTTTATAAATTTTGAATTGAAATAATACACACACACATGTATGTATGTATGTAAATAATAACAAAATATATTTTATATTCGAAAAGGATATATATATATATAACTTATATTCAATTATATAAAATAACTTCAAATAATTAATATATGTAGTTGATTTATATTCATATGTATAAAATATAAAATTGCTTTTAAATAACTAAATATTTTCAAATCTGAATTTATTTTTATAGGATTATGGCCGAAAAAATTTCAATATAATGTTGTTATGAATGTCTTTTTTCTTTTTAACATTAATCTCTAGATTAATGGCAAAGAATAGACTGGGCAGTATAGGCATATATAAATTCATTGTATAGGATATGCTATCTAAAATATATTAGCATGATGTTATATAAATCAAAATGGGATTGGATAATCACCTTATGAAGTAGGCTAAGATTCATACCTTGAATGGCTGAATAATTCCTAGATTTAATTAAATCCACCTTCGGATTTTGCTACGATCTAAGGACGACACCATCTTGTATTAATTATTTAGTTTTGATTTTCTTTTGGGAATTTAGTGGCTATCAAACCATGTTATTTCGACTGGAATGGACAAGAGAAAGAAGTCAAAATAATGACAATTAATGTGTTTAAGTAAGCATTTAAGACAAGGAAAAGGTGGAGGTCTTTTCTCATTCCTTTAAGCATTCATTTAATACCATTTCATAACTGTTTTAAAAACTCAAACTCACCTTCTAGCACCCTTATAGCTAGCCATACGTGTGCCTTAGAAAGGTCTTCAAAAGTCCTAAAACCCATTTAGCAATCAATTGGTTTAAATCAAATTGAAATATTTATCGATATTGTATATCGATACATACATATATAATTTTTATATACGAACTTTAAGTAACACAACTGGCATCAAAATAAAATAAAATTCAATAATTATTTTTTCATAAATATTAATTAATTATAGTTTACAACAATTGTAAATTAATTAAATCGTATGACGTTTCAGAGTATTCATCATTACGGTTGTGCGACTCATAGTTGTAAATTCAATCAGCAGTTAATATTAAACAAGGGACAGTTTGGCACAGGTCTCTAATAAGTTTCAAAATACACAAAAACCCCAGTAAAAAAAGTTTGTAAATTAGGTCCCTAGAATTAAGTTATCGAATAATGGCATACACTTATGCAATTATTCAGTGAATAATTGCAGACATTTATGCAATTATATCAAAAAATTGCAGACATTTCTATAATTATTCACCAAAAAATTGCGGAAATTTCCGCAATTATTCACCAAAAAAATTGCATAAATTTATGCAACTTTCGGATATAATTGCGTAAATGTCAGCAATTATTTAGTGAATAATTTCATAACTATATGCAATTACTTAGTAACTTAATTCTAGGGACCTAATTTACATACTTTTTTACTGGGGTTTTTGTGTATTTTGAAACTTATTAGGGACCTGAGCCTAATATTCACATTAAACAATGCAAATATTAACATTCACACACCACCTGTTTTAGTGGTGTGACATTTTCGCCGAATTTATTGCTTAGATGTCATTTCGATAAAGTCAAAATTTCTATTTTAAGCGGTACCTTTTAATAATGATTTTTTACAATAATTATCTTCGTCAAAATTATATCACTGTAGGACTTATGAGATTTGGTTTTGATCAAAATTCTAATATCGTCTATATTCAACTTGGTTAGTCCAAAAATAAAATCCTTGGTTTAGTAGTAACATGTATTACTATATGTACCACTTTGGCCAGATACTTTCACTTTGAGTTGAGTTAGCCGTAATACTAACCTCTTATAACTAAGGAGGTGAAATCTCTATTGAATAGTGTTTCATTTTCGATGCTTCAAACCCAACTATAGTTGCTTGATAGATCTCTATGCAATAATTTAAGTACAACCAAAGTGGAGTATCTACATTAAAGTTCCATAGTATTCTCAATGTAAAGACCCGCAAATCCATACCCTTTGAGTCGACAATAATTCACATCAGTTCAACTCAAATTGAACGGAAATACGAATCTTTAGGGGTGAAGAAGAAAGAGGTAGAAGAAGAAACAGAAACAACAGCACAGAATCTTACAATCGCAGCGGAACAAAATATAATATATATATATATATAGTAACAAATCTTTATACAAAAGAAACTGTATCAATTAATCTACATACAATCATCAGAGTACACCAATCATCAATCAATTTGGACAGTTATAATAACTTGTCCTGATATACATAACTCACACAACGGAAATAACAAAGTACGTGATATACGTCTGAAATCCTCCAGCTCATCTCCTGAGCTCCATAGCATCCTATCCTGAATCTGTAATACTCGGTCTGACTCGAGCATTATAATAAAATAACACCTGAGTCAGTCTGGAAAACCAGCATGAGAAAACACACTCATTTTGAATTATTAAAGTTATCAAAATCCTTTGAAAAACAAAGGTATCTCGTAAGACCGCGTCACACATAAACACGACGGGTTTTTCCCTTACGATAACCAAAACGTTTTATAGAAAATCTCGTGATATTATATTAGTGTCTAAGTACAATTACTTATCCAAATAGCCGAAATTGTTACATTAATTAAATTCCAGCATACTAGGCTCTACAAACAAAATCGTAAAGGCTCGTATTGGAGAATGGATTCCATACAATGACTGGGCTACTATGGTACCGCCCGTCACAGTACACTTCTAGAAAGATGTACCGAGGACCTCGTCGGGATCCCCTACCACACAAGACTGGCCTACCCCTAACCTGGATAGTACCGAATATGTTATCACCCCGGGTGTTCCACCCTTCAAAAATCGAGCGCTCACTTTTCCATGCACAACCATATCCATAATTTATACATATTTCCGAGGGTATCTAAAAAAGTTATAACATACCCTAATTGGGTGCTACCCACTTAGCCTTGCTGCATCTCCCCTGTTTTAGTCATTCCCGGTTGATGCGGCTTGAGGCCAAATGTTACCTTTCAAGAACACTTCCTCTTAAAATGCTCATCGTCCTCCAATGACGATGTTCTGATAGCATTCGTCCATACAAGTTGTCATGGGTCTGGACAAACCAAATCACCATCTGCACGACCTTCACGATATCCATTCGGGATGTTCAAACCGGATCGAAGTGGTTTTCGGATAATTAAATCCGATCCCGATCTCTTCGAAACGATTGACAAAATTGGCCAATATTGATAGTCGGTTATTTAACTATCAAATAACATCCATAAGCAGTCACTAGGCCATTATTTGTAATTCTTTAAACTTTCATTTCAAAATATCTTTACAAAGATATATATTCAAATCTCTTTCAAATTTATCAATATTTGAAAACATTTCCGAATACTTGTTTCCAAAACAGGATATTTCCACCCATACCCCACTTCAACACTTAGTGAAATATTTCCAACTTCGATTTATAATCCATCACTTAGAAAATATCTCGATATAAATCCTTCGTCTCTAAATATTTTTCAAAACCCTTCCATTCCAACACATAGGAAAATATTCTAAGTCCACTTTACGAAATCATTTCTAATATCAATACTTAGGAGTTTTTCTTATCCTATCTCCTACATTTTCGAAATTTATATTAATTCCTTCTACATTTTCCAAAGTCGATTATACTCACTTGTAATCTCGTCTATTCATTTACAACTTCTAAAACCATATTCGTTTTCACATCTCGAGATAGTTTATAAAAAAATTAAAATCATTTTCAAAACTCTATATATGCATAATAAGTATTTTTAAAGAATGATAATTTATTTAAAAAAACACTTTTAAGTAATTATTTAAAATTTTAAAATACTTTAATAAACATTGATATTTCATTCCCTATTTCATTTTCAAATAACAAATTGATTTACGAAGCTTATTATAAAAAATAGAAATTTATTTCAATTAATATTAAATATTTGAAAAAAATCCACTTTCGAAGTATTTTATTACTAAAGCAGCTTTAAATTACATAGTTTGGAAAAACAATTTAACTTCTCGATAAAAATATAAAATTTTAAAATCCTAATAACCAATTCAATTATAAATCCCTCTCGATTCATAACACATCGATATCATCCCGATTTCTAACCATTTTCACTTTTCATAGAATCCACTATACTTTCTCCAAAACCTATTTCCATATCTCAATATAAATTCACACCATGAATTTATATCCCCAATTTATCAACTTATATCATTTTCCCTTATTTATAAACATCGTTTATAAACTTATAAACTCTTTTGAGTTTCACTTTATCAACTTATAGTCTATTTTTAATATCGATTTCAACTCCTTTTCATGTTTTCCAGTAATATCGTTTAAAAATCCTTTATATAAATTATTTTAAAATCTCTATTTAAAATATATTTTTATGAATAGTTAAACACTAACCAAAATCAATTATTGTTTTTATCCAAATCAATTTCTTAAAAATAATCCAATTTTCGATATAAATATTTTTATTTCAAAATCTCTTTTTAAATCCTTTCAAATTCTAAAAATAATATTTATCGTATTTAAAATACCAAAATTTAGGCCAGTGCTACTATAGCATCCAATAATTCACATCACAACAAAAATCTATAACAGATTATTCTAACACATCATAGATTATTATATATGAAAAAAAATCAATATAAATTTGAGGATCCAGTTGGATCCCTCCAACCTGTTTTCCTGCATCCACAGATGTTAATACAACATAAAAATACCAATCCCACTTCGAGGGGGATATCGCGGTATATAGGGTCATCCGCTCTTATGCAGGGCGCGTAGGGTCTCATCCACTAAATATGCGGGAACATATCCAACTACCAATATATATATATATACTACTATATATATAATAACATCCAAACTGATAATAATTTATAGATTCAACCAAGCATCCAATAATTTATTTTAACTATTTAAAATTTAAATTCGGCAATTCAAATGAGTGAGAAATTCTCACCTTGATTTTAGTTTGCAAATCCGTTCCAATTTTTATTTCATATCCTACGACATCACGAATCCATTACAAAAATCCACACTCGAATTTGACCTCGCATTCAAAAAGTTATACGATTTTAACATTTGAATTTATTATTTAATTAAACAACTAATAAAGCACACTAATTACCTTAATTGAATACTAACCACGAGATTACCCATATTAGCTTTCTGATGGTTCCTCTTCCAACCTCAACTCATCTCCTCATCCGCGACTGCTTCTCCATACGCCTGCCTGAAAGTCTCCAGTTAGTACACTACCTCCGAGATCCGCGTTTGCAACTTACACTCGCTTCTTGCGCCAGTAATTGACCTACTCGAGGCCGCCCATCATCCTCTTCCTCAACGCGTTCGCCTGAATTGCCGCTCCTTAAAATCGAGCACCTCGGCCAGAACCCATCGCACTGCTCCACTCTGGTCGTGTCGACCTGAGAACCCAAATCCACCTCGCACTCCCTTATCTCCTTTTCCATTTCGACTATCATCGACCGCCGCCACCTCGCGTATATGCGCGCGTGAACGCATAGTTGCGTCTCCCAAACCCATGCCCTAGCATCCCCATGACATCAAGCTCAATCCCTAACCGCCTACCGCCCTCCTAAAACTCACGTCCTAGGCTTTCGATATTAAATCGAATTCGATTTGATTTCTCCCCCCCCCCCCCGTTTTTTCTTGCGAACGGTTTGATTTCTGGAAGAAGGGGTGTCGTGTTTTTAAATTGAAGGGGTGGTGTGTTTGAACAATTTTGATTTGACCTTATTTGAAGAAGAGAGGACGTGATTAAACGTGAACAGGCGGCTATGACTTGATTTTTTTATTATATATATATATATATTATTTTATTCCAAATACCTCACATTACATATCTCGAAATTTTGAACCCCTATGGAGGCGTGCCGCCAAGCTTTCCTAATTTTATACCACTATTCCGAACCCAATGGAACAAGTTTCGAAAGCTAATTCGATCGTATATGAAAGTTAGCTTTTTAAATTGACTATTTAAATTAAATTAAATTAAATTATTTCTAGGTGTTTTCAGATCGCACGACAAAACGGTAAATCCAAATGTTACGAAAATTGAAATCCGATAATAATACACTATTACGGATCCAATGGAACTGGTTTCGTCAAATTCCAAGACTATGCCCCGGATCGCTATTTTAACGTGTCGATTAAATCGACGATTTTAAAATTTTACGAAATCGTTTGAAATTTCAGTTTTATAAAAACTCACTAGCTAAATTCTAATTCTAATAGAATTTATATCAACATTAGAAATCGTTTTCGATTTCATATTCAACTCCAATTCAATTATTTAAATGATTTCCAATTATTAATTTAACAATTAAATTTATCCAATAAATCGCTATATTTGAAATTTAAATCTTTATTACACTTATTTTATCGATAAACTTTATACTAAAATTCCATTTATATTTCAAATTCAACTTTTAAAATAAATTGAATATTCAAATTCTAACGACTGAAAATCCGGGTGTTCCTATCCTTAAAAAATCGAGCGCTCACTTTTCCATGCACAACCATATCCATAATTTATATATATTTCCGATGGTATCTTGAAAAGTGATAACATACCCTAATTGGGTGCGACCCACTTAGCCTTGCTGCATCTCCCCTGTTTTAGTCATTCCCGGTTGATGAGGCTTGAGGCTAAACGTTACCTTTCAAGAACACTTCCACTTAGAATACTCATCGTCCTCCAATGACGATGTTTTGATAGCATTCGTCCATATAAGTTGTCCTGGGTCTGGACAAACTGAATCACCGTCTCCACGGCCTTCACGATATCCATTCGTGACGATCAAACCGGATCGAAGTGGTTTTCGGATAATTAAATCTGATCCCGGTCTCTTCAAAACGATTAACGAAATTAGCCAATATTGACAGTTGGCTATTTAACTATCAAATAACATCCATAAGCATTCACTAGGCCATTATTTATAATTCTTTAAACATTCATTTCAAAAGATCTTTACAAAGATATATATTCAAATCTCTTTCAAATTTATCAATATTTGAAAACATTTTCGAATACTTGTTTCCAAAACAAGATATTTCCACCCGTACCCCGCTTCAACACTTAGTGAAATATTTCCAACTTCGATTTATAATCCATCACTTAGAAAAAAATCTCGATATAAATCCTTTGTCTCTAAATATTTTTCAAAACCCTTCCATTCCAACACATAGGAAAATATTCTAAGTCCACTTTACGAAATCATTTCTAATATCAATACTTAGGAGTTTTTCTTATCCTATCTCCTACATTTCTGGAATTTATATTAATTCCTTCTACATTTTCCAAAGTCGATCATACTCACTTGTAATCTCGTCTATTCATTTACAACTTCTAAAACCATATCCGTTTTCACATCTCGAGAGAGTTTATAAATAAATTAGAATCATTTTCAAAACTCTATATATGTATAATAAGTATTTTTAAAGAATGATAATTTATTTAAAAAAAAACACTTTTAAGTAATTATTTAAGATTTTAAAATACTTTAATAAACATTGATATTTCATTCCCTATTTCATTTTCAAATAACAAATTGATTTACAAAGCTTATTATAAAAAATAGAAATTTATTTCAATTAATATTTAATATTTGAAAAAAATCCACTTCTGAAGTATTTTATTACTAAAGCAGCTTTAAATTACATAGTTTGAATAAATAAAAATTCTCATTTAAAACAATTTAACTTCTCAATAAAAAAATATATTTTTAAAATCCCAATAACCAATTCAATTATAAATCCCTCTCGATTCATAACACATCGATATCATCCCGATTTCTAACCATTTTCACTTTTCATATAATCCACTATATTTTCTCCAAAACCTATTTCCATATCTCAATATAAATTCATATCCCCAATTTACCAACTTATATCATTTCCCTTATTTATAAACATCGTTTATAAACTTATAAACTCTTTTGAGTTTCACTTTATCAACTTATAGTCTATTTTTACTATCGATTTCAACTCCTTTTCATGTTTTCCAGTAATATCGTTTAAAAATCCTTTATATAAATTATTTTAAAATCTCTATTTAAAATATTTTTTTACAAATAGTTAAACACTAACCAAAATCAATTATTGTTTTTATCCAAATCAATTTCTTAAAAATAATCCAATTTTCGATATAAATATTTTTATATTCAAAATCTCCCTTTAAATCCTTTTAAATTCCAAAAATAATATTTATGGTATTTAAAATACCAAAAGTTAGGCCAGTGCTACTATAACATCCAATAATTCACATCACAACAAAAATCTATAATAGATTATTCTAACACATCATATATTATTATATATGAAAAAAATCAATATAAATTTGAGGAATCCAGTTGGATCCCTCCAACCTGTTTTCCTACATCCATAGATGTCAATACACACAAAAATACCCATCCCACTTCGAAGTGGATATCGCGGTATATAGGGTCATCCGCTCTTATGCAGGGCGCATAGTGTCTCATCCGCTAAATCTGCAGGAACATATCCAACTACCAATATATATATATATATACACTATTATATATAATAACATCCAAAGTGATAATAATTTATAAATTCAACCAAGCATCCAATAATTTATTTTAACTATTTAAAATTTAAATTCGGCAATCCAAATGAGTGAGAATTTCTCACCTTGATTTTTATTTGCAAATCCGTTTCAATTTTATTTCGTATCCTATGACATCACGAATTCATTGCAAAAATCCACACTCGAATTTGACCTCGTATTCAAAAAGTTATATGATTTTAACATTGGAATTTATAATTTAATGAAACAACTAATAAAACCCACTATTTACCTTAATTGAATACTAACGACGAGATTACCTGGATTAGCTTTCTGCCGGCTCCTTGTGACGCCCCACCTTTATACCCACGCTAACCAAGAACACTTCGGTGTAGTGCTGTCAATTAGCACGGAGGATAAGGCTGTTGAGGAGCGACCATCCGTGTAACTTCTTTACGCGAGCACCGATATGTCAGATAGAATAGAATGCATATCGTTTAAGGAGGAGATCCGACATACCGATACAAACACAAAGCTATCACACAGTGGCTATATATGATCTTCGGAAACAAATATAGAAATAAACGTAACACAAATCAGTCACAGACAATTCATATCACAAAGGCGGAAAGAGATATGAATACAACACATGAAAGCGTACATCAGAGTAGTGGTCAAATAAGATCCACAATAACACAAGTTAATAGATACAAGTGCAAGATAAAAGAATATGTATACATCAAGGAGTCTAATCTCAAATGTATACAAACAAAAACTACTAAACTAGAGTAGTTAGCCAAAAGTCAAAAGATGGCTCCAGATAAGAAGTCATGAGGAAGCACCTGTATAATCTCAGTCTGACCCGAGTATTATTTAAGAAGAAAATAATAAACGGATCAGTCTAGCTATAATTATCAGATAAAGTGATATAGAACAAGAGATATGGCATAAACATATAAGATATCCATAAAAGCATACTACTACAAGTATGAAAATGATAATCAACAAGAGATTAATCAATAACACAAGAATCTTCTCAAAGATTAAAAGAATGTCATATTCTTAATTTAATTCACCAAGCCACAATAAAATGACATACTCATCAATGTCAATGGTAAAAGCTGGTGAGACATAAAATCCAGAAATCTCAAGAAAAGAGGATGACAAATCCCATAAACTGAACATCGACGCACCTAGAAAGATATGCCCCATGTAAAGTCTAGCATCGACGCACCTAGAAAGGTGCACCCCATGCATAAATAAACATCGACGCAACTAGAAAGATACGCCCCATGTAATGTCTAACATCGATGCACCTAGAAAGATACACCCCATGAAAAGACTAACATCGATGCACCTAAAAAGATACACCCCATGTAAAGTCTAGCATCGACGCACCTAGAAAGATGCACCCCATGCATAAATAAACATCGACGCAACTAGAAAGATACGCCCCATGTAATGTCTAACATCGATGCACCTAGAAAGATACACCCCATGAAAAGACTAACATCGATGCACCTAAAAAGATACACCCCATGTAAAGTCTAGCATTGACGCACCTAGAAAGATACGACCCATGAGCCTAAACCATAAAATGATCGTCATCAATCATAAAGAGTTTCAATATGCGTGAATCAAAATCACACCAATGAGGCATAGACTAACCTTGAAGATAAAGAGATATGTGTGAATCGAAATCACACAAATGGTGTCTAGTCTAACCTCGCAAACAAAGAGACATAGCACAATCGCTAGTCTAAATCACAAGAATGATCATCGTGATCATAAGGAAGTGTCGATTACACTAAGCTAGTAAATATAAGAGTTTAGCTTCATGTCCCATAACCACTTGCTTAACTCAAATATTTACGAACAGATTGTAGATCTGCACTAGGAAATTGTCACAAGAGTTTCAATCGAACAAGTCCATCAATTAACCGACGAAGTAAACGCAAGCGTTTCATACCACTTGTTTTGCTAAGCCGTTTAATTATATTTTCTCATACGAATGAGGTAAAGGTTTGTATATACTAATAAATTGGAAAACAGTTTTATAAACGAGTTTGATATTGAAAATCAAGTTGAAATCGTTTTCATGAAAGAGTTTTGATATTTAATACTAGTATAGGAAACCTTTATATATCTTTAAAGTGACAAGTCATAAAACGATTGTAGAACAAATCAATTCACGTTCGAAGACGTGAGTAAAGTCCAAAGAAGTCAATCCCAAAACCATCAAAGTAGAAATTCTGATAAATGTTTTTCAGAAGAGATTGCCTACGCAGAGTAATACGGGGTTCAGCGACCTAAGGAAAAATAGGTCATACGACCTAAGGAAATCGCGACCTCAAAAGACCAAGTGTAAGGTCGGCGACGACCTAACTTGAACGACTTAACTGGGGGATAAGTCGGAGACGACCTACGAGATATACTGGCCGACCTAACTCGAGCGACTTAAAGACTTAGCAGGGTCGAGCGACTTACGAGCTACGACCTAAGGTGAAGAGGGCGTTAGGTCGGAGACGACCTAACACTTGACTCGCGAACGACTTATGGAAAAGAAGCTTAGGTCGGAGACGACCTACGAGATAAGCCAGTGCGAGCGACCTAAAGTTTGCCTGGGGATTTTAGGTCGGCAACGACCTAAGACTTAACAAAATTCGAGCGACTTAGTGGTTTGCCTTGGAATTTTAGGTCGGCGACGACCTAAGACTTAAAGCTGTTTCGACCTACGACTTATTTCCCTGCGACCTAAGCCAGAACGACCTAAGCACGCAAGCGACCTAAGTCCTAACTCGGTGACGACCTAAGATGTTAACTCGTGGACGACCTATGGCTTTAACTCCTGAACGACTTATCATTTTGCCTGGAGATTATAGGTCGGCAACGACCTAAGACATAAGGTTTAACTCGCGAACGACTTAACATCTTGCCTGGGAATTATAGGTCGGCAACGACCTAAGACTTCGCCTGGAGATTATAGGTCGGCAACGACCTAAGGTTTAAAGTTTAACTCACGAACGACTTAGCATTTTGCCTGGACGACCTAAGGAGTTGGAGACTTTTCAACACGCGAGCTAGCAGCCTGGACGACCTAAGGAGTTAACTCGTGGATGACCTAGGGATGGCCAGAAACGACTTAAGGCCAGAAAAATCACCAAAACGCTGAAAATTGAAGTTTTTCGCCAATCCAATCCAAACCAAATGCAAATGTTGATGCAAATGCAATAGGGGATCATTCCCAACAGTCCAAGATAGATATAGGCAAGATGTGAGATCAAAAATCTCACCTTTTCACGGAATTTGATGAAGATGAAGCTCGGGGCAAAGCAAAGATCAACCACAAGCTTGAATCAATGTCTTCACTTTGAATTTGGAGTTAGATGTTGAATTTGCTAAAGAACTTGAGCTTGGAATTTTAATTTCCTACTCCCTCCACCATTTTTGCTAAAGCTTCAAAGTTGATGAAGTGATGAAGAGAAGGAAGGGGTTGGGCTGAGGTAGAAGAGGTGCAGCCCAAACCAAAAGCTCAACACAAAAAGTGACGAAAATTTCACTATCTCCAAACATATCGAAGTTTACACTCAAAAAGATCGCAAACGTCATTTTGAACTCAATGGGGGTGGTCTCGAGTCCTAATTTGACCGTATGCAAAAAGTAGCTTTTCGGACTAACATCCGACTAACGATAAAATATTTAAATATAAAATCGATAAATATGCGGGTTGTTACACTCCTCTTCCAACCTCAACTCATCTCCTCATCCGCGACTGCTTCCCCATACGCCTGCCTGAAAGTCTCTAGTTAGTACACTACCTCTGAGATCCGCGTTTGTAACTTACCCTCGCTTCTTGGGCCAGTAATTGACCTTCTCGAGGTCGCCCATCATCCTCTTCCTCAACGCGTTCATCTGAACTGCTGCTCCTCAAAATCGAGCACCTTGGCCAGAACCCATCGTGCTGCTCCACCCTAGTCGCTTCGACCCGATAACCCAAATCCACCTCGCACTCCCTAATCTCCTTCTCCATTTCGACTATCATCGGCCGCCGCCACCTCGCGTATATGCGCGCGTGAACGCATTGTTGTGTCTCCCAAACCCATGCCCTAGCGTCCCCATGACATCGAGCTCAACCCCTAATCGCCTGCCGCCCTCCTCAAACTCGCGTCCCAGGCTTTCGATATTAAATCGAATTCGATTTGATTTCTTACCCCTTTTTTTTCTTGCGAACTGTTTGATTTCTGGAAGAAGGGGTGTCGTGTTTTTAAATTGAAGGGATGGCATGTTTGAACGATTTTGATTTAAACTGATTTGAAGAAGAGAGGACGTGATTAAACGTGAACAGGCAGCTATGACTTGATTTTTTATTATATATATATATTATTTTATTCCAAATACCTCACATTACATATCTCGAAATTTTGAACCCCTATGGAGGCATGCCCCCAGGCGTTCCTAATGTTATACCGCTATTCCGAACCCAATGGAACAAGTTTCGGAAGCTAATTCGATCGTATGTGAAAGATAGCTTTTTAAATCGACTATTTAAATTAAATTAAATTAAATTATTTCTAGGCATTTTCAGATCGCATGACCAAACGGTAAATCCAAATGTTACGAAAATTGAAATTCGATAATAATACTCTATTATGGATCCAATGGAACTAGTTTCGTCAAATTCCGAGACTATGTCCTGGATCGCTATTTTAACGCGTCGATTAAATCGACGATTTCAAAATTTTACGAAATCGTTTGTAACTTCAGTTTTAAAAACTCATTAACTAAATTCTAATTCAAATAGAATTTATATCAACATTAGAAATCGTTTTCGATTTCATATTCAACTCTAATTCAATTATTTCAATAATTTCCAATTATTAATTCAACAATTAAAATTTTCCAATAAATCGCTATATTTGAAATTTAAATCTTTATTACACTTATTTTATCGATAAAATTTATACTAAAATTCCATTTACATTTCAAATTCAACTTTTAAAATAAATTAAATATTCAAATTCGAACGACTGAAAATCCGGGTCGTTACACTCAAGTCGAAGGAACTGTAAAGCATCATCACTTCGAGATATCCCGCTTGACCGTAGATATAATTAACCAACAGGAAACTCTCAAGTGAGTCATTCCATAGTTATCCAATAACCATCAATATGTAACCTCTTGGTGTCCCTAGCAGCCATGCGTAATATACTACGTACTTTAGTCTCAACAAATGAATCAATATGCTTTCTCAAAACATTTTGACTTGGAAAATTTAAAACTATATATCATTTTTTAATGTGATAAAATTCTCACGATTACAACCATTTATAATTATTATCACATGACATATTATTTAAGAATTTTCTATTTATATACATTTTAAATTAATTACTTAATTAACTATATGGAAATATAACAAAGTATGTTATAAAAATCAAACACCTTCATTATGACTAAGACTGATTATCGAGTTTGAGATATGTAACAAATTACATAATTGCCTCTAGGAGATACCTCTAGCTCTATCAATCTTCCACTTGCAGTTAGGGTCAATTATGGAATCTTATTCCAACTCTTCGATCGGTTTTCTCAATACTAATATAGCTAGTTCCTTAGTGAATAGGTACACTATTTTGTTTTAATTATCTACTTTGTCAATTAACTCTTCCGATAAACTGAAACCCTTTGGATTAAGCTTAACTTCTAGTTAGCTATAGGTTTTTTACGTTTGCATCCCAAGAATGTAAAAATATAACAATGTCATAAGATTCTTAACTTTTGGAATTACCCTAGCTCAGTTATAAATTTGTGCATTTATTTATACTTCTCAAAACATTTTGACTTGGAATATTTAAAACTATATGCCATTTTTTAATGTGATAAAATTCTCATGATTACAACAATTTATAATTATTATCACATGACATATTATTTAAGGATTTTCTATTTACATACATTTTAAATTAATTACTTAATTAATTATATGGAAATATAACAAAGTATGTTATAGAAATCAAACACCTTCATTATGAACAAGATTGATTATCGAGTTTGAGATATGTAATAAATTACATAATTACCCCTAGGAGATACCTCTAGCTCTAACAATCTTCCACTTGTAGTTAGGGTCAATTATGAAATCTTATTCCAAATCTTCGATCGGTTTTCTCAAAACTAATATAGCCAGTCCCTTAGTGAATAGGTACACTATTTTGTTTTAATTATCTACTCTATCAATTAACTCTCTTCGGTACTGATTAACGAAACCCTTTGGATTATGTTTGACTTCTAATTAGCTTTCGGTTTTTTAGGTTTGCATCCCAACAATGTTATGATATAACAATGTCATGAGATTCTTAACATTTGGAATCACCCTAGCTCAGTTATAAATTTGTGCATTTATTTATACTTCTTAAATTGTAGCATTGTTCAAGGCGATGTACTCAACCTTTGATTGAATCGGCCACCACTTATTATTTGGAAGATTTCCAACTTAAAGTTATCAACTTAAGGTTGAGCATGAATTTATGATTGATATACTATACTGGATATCATTTATGAAGTTCAAGTTCGTGCACTCGTTCGTAAGGAGTTCGTTATTTCCATAAACAATTTCCAGTGTTTCGTAAATACTTGAGAACACTTTAAACTATCATATAGTAAACTTAATTAGGATTCGGTATATTTATCAAATACATAAGCAAGGTGTAATATTGCAGACAATATAGCATGTATGATAATTCCTATGGTCAATGTATAAGGAATTCTTCTTACATGCTTCATATTAAATAATTTGATAGTGTCTATATATATCATTCTAGGACATTCCAAACATCCTTTTACACCGATTATTAAGGTGACTTTTCAAATCCTACACTGAGAATCAAACAACTAAGCTATAATGATTTTAACAAGAATACATAGTTAATAATTATAAGTTTGTTATTTACTTACAATTTAAGAAATATTTTGATAACTTTAATGTTCTTTCTTATAGACACACGTTCCCTCTGCATTTTGACTGGAATTCAATCTGTTTGATTTTTCTATCAAAATATTTGCTCAACTCTGATGCTCATTAAACGATACTTTCATATCAGTTCTTGGATCCTATCCAATAACCTACAAACTAAAAGTCGCTCCCACTGACTTCGAGATTCTTTGGTTTTTAAGCACACATAACATATTCTAAATAATTATTCATAATTTCTATTTTAGTATACATATACCAAAACTCATAATCATATTGAGCAGTAATTTTATGAGTAAACTTCGAATTAACTTAAGTACGTTGAATGACGAATTTGTTATGTTAATTTCAATCACCGAAATTTACAATGTTATTTTTTCAATGTACCTTACCATGTTCCAATTGCATCAGTCTTCTTCTTAAAGACAATTTTTCGGTCGATGGATCATAATCCTTCGTGTACTTTTACACCATTATTTGTGCTCTTAAAGTATGTTGAGCACAGGTTTAAATGAACACAATCAAGAAGCTATCCAAAGTAATTAGGTAATCAATCAGGCCACTTCTGCACTAGAAAGAGGCTGTGCATGTCCAACAATTCAACATTCAATGGCCAATAAAGATTGACACCTATACACGATGGTTAGCATGGACAAGGTAATAAATGATATATATCAAAGAACAACACAAACCAGGAACATAAACTACACTATACCAATAGAAGGTCAAGGCAATCCGTGACATACCACTTGAGAAACGAAGCCCCCATTTAATAATGCAAGTCACCACCCTTAAGAAAAACTACTTACATGGTTAAGCCAGGTCGCACCATTTTAAAAAGAGAATTACACCACCATTCTAGGGAAGGGTTTTGCCATTTTTCCAAAGAAGAATCATGCCACCATTTCCAAAGAAGAATCGTGCCACCATATCCAAAAGAAGAACTTTATGACCTTAGGGAACAAAGCTTTGGTCAGTGCAGTCAAGTTGAACATCATAATATCCAATGAAAAATTGGGCAGCAACACCCGAACTGTTGGGAAAACCAAAGTAAGCAAAAGAAAGGTAGTGCCACAAGCCAACAAAAAACTTCATATGTTAGATTCAAAGTTCCTACCAAAAGCCAAATTCAAAGTTTTCACCTAAAGCCAAATTCAAATTTCCTACCAAAAGCCAGCGGTCTTGGCTATATCCAAGTCAGCGATCTATGCACAATCAAACAAGTCATAAATGAATGACATGTGTCATAATCTAATGGCAGAGAAGGAAAGTGAGGCTACGTCGTCAGCAATCAATATGACATCACTTTTTACTATAAAAGGGGAGATGCTATAGCAGAAAAGGGGGGACAAACATTACTTTTCTCTAAATTTTAGGCTAAATAGATTACATTTTTAAAGATTTTAATATTACTTCTTTCAGTTGGGTAAGCAAAAGTGACATAATTACTTTTTTAAAGGAAATTTAATATCACTTAACTTCGCCAATCCTAATCATGAAAATATTCAACACTGTGATTACTTCATAACTAAGTTAATGCTACGAGAACGAAAACTCTCATCAACATTTTGGCGCTAGAAGGAGGGCATACCCCTAACAAATTACCTTATTCATAGATTTTCCTTATATCTAAAATTGATGCAACCTATAAATTCCTCGACCCCACCATCAATAAAAGCTGTTAACTTAGCTACAAAAACCATACCCCTTATCCAAACCCATAGTCCCACCATAGAAAATCAACATCGACCCCATGCCTAACTCCCTCAACATATTTTCCAACCAGATCAATGAAAGAATGAATAGATTTGAAAAATTGGTAGCCTAATATCTAGCACCCAAGGTAACTAGCCGTGCTAGTCTTACATCTCAACGCCAACGTTCACCCTCTATGCAAAGTGCATTAGAGGGGAACAAGCACGACAGTCTCATTAGTAAGAAGGGTGAGGCTACTATCGTGGACTTAAGGAAAAAATCAAAAACCAAAGCTTAAATATATCCTAACATATAAACCAGGCCTACAAATATTAATCCACTACCATTGACAAATCACAATAAGTAGCATGCATAGAACAATGATGAAGCAACCTCTGTTTGCAAGAATGGCTCATCATGGATAACTGACAAAGATGAGGAGATATTAGAGTTAAAAGGTCGCATAGAGTAGCTAGCAGTTGTGATAGCAAAATAATCAAGGGAGGAAAGGAGGAGAACTCTTCATCATTTAGCGAATCAGTAATCAAGGCAGACTTCCTTGATAGTTTTAGGGCTCTTGCTTGTCGGATTTAGGATCAAATTTATCCAAATTGTCTTTTACATTTAGAATAAAACATTTACTTTCAAAGATTCTAAAATAAGATACCTTTGGTTTCTTCTTGTAAAGAAGTTCATGAGGTGTTTTATCAGTTAACGGTCTAATTAATATTCTATTCAAAATGTAGCAAGCTATAGCGACTGCTTCAGCCCAAAAATGTTTTGGTAAATTACAATCTAAAAGCATTGTTCTAACACACTCTTGAATCGTCCTTTTTTTACGTTCTACCACTCCGTTTTGTTGTGGAGTTCTTGGAAAAGAGAAATTATGAGTTATTCCTTTTTTATTGCAGAATCTCTCAAAATTTTCATTTTCAAATTCCCCACCGTGATCACTACGAACATTTATAATTTTTAAAGAAAGTTGGTTTTGGAGTCTTTTTGTAAAAAATTTAAATGAATCAAAAGTATCGCTTTTATGTTTCATAAAAATTGTCCATGTAAACCTAGAATAATTATCTACAATTACAAAGGCATATTTATTATGATTTATTGATTGAATTTGAGATGGACCAAACAAATCTAGATGAAGTAACTCAAGAGGTTTTGAAGTTGAAATCATATCTTTTAATTTGAAAGAACTCCTCCTAAGTTTTCCTAATTGACAAGCATCACCTATACTATCTATTTTAAAATTCATTCTAGGGAGACCTCTTACTAGATCAAGTTTAGAAAGTCTAAATAAGAGTTTAAAATTCAAATGCCCAAATCTTTTATGCCAAATCCAAGGGTCACTTGTATTAGCCAAAAGACATAGATTATCATTTGAGATTTTCATACTAAGAATATAAATATTTTTCTTCCTAATTCTTTCAAATATAATATTTGAATTATTATCTTCGATGTGACACTTATCTTTTTCAAATTTAATTTTGAATCCTTTATCGCAAAGTTGACTAATGCTAAGCAGATTGTGTTTCAGATTCTTAACTAATAATGAAACGACCCGATTTTTCATTCCCGAAAAATCGAACCATTAGGATTAGAAGAAGAAGGAGGTAGAAGAAAAGAAAACAACAAACAGAATCTCACATCGCAGCGGGTTAAAATATAATAGATAATAACTGATCTTTACAGAAAGAAACTATATCTGTTTATACATACATCATCAGAATACAACATCAGAGTACAATGCAATCAACATCACAATTCAGGACAGTTATAATAACTTGTCCTCACAAGATGACTATACCACTTATGATTCACAGTGGAATACAACAAATACGGGTGATACGTCTCGCCATCCAGCTCGTCTCCTGAGCTCCACAGCATCCTATCCTGTATCTGTAATACTCGGTTTGACCCGAGCATTATAATAAAATAACACCCGAGTCAGTCTAGAATACCAGCGTGAGAAAACACACTCAATTGGATTATTAAAGTTTTCCAAACCCTTTGAAATCAAAAGCATCTCGTAAGACCGCGCCACAAATAAACATGTCGGGTTTTACCTTACGATAGCCAAAACACTTTCTTATCAAATCCGTCTGATATTATAATAGTGTCTATGGAAAGTAAGATAGAATCTAGCTGAAATGCTTGCATCTCACATTTCAGCAATAGTTGGGCACAATCAAAACCGTAAAGGCACGTAAGGAGAATGGATTTACAGCTAATGACTAGGCACTGGGGTACCACCTATCATAGTACCTGGTCTAGATCAGCGTACCGAGGATCCACCCTAAATCCCCTGCAACACAAGACTGGAGCTACCCCTTACTAGATAGTCCGAGTAAGATCACCCCGCGGTTGGGATCATCAACCGCCCACACAGCCGAAATAAAAAGGAACATCTAGACAGGGATGACCTCACCCTAATGGGCGCGACCCACTTAGCCTTGCTGCATAACCCTTGATTTTCAGTCATTCCCGGTTGATGAGGCTCGAGGCTAAGCGTTACCTTTTTAGAACACATCTCTTAGAATGCCCACCGTCCACCTGACGATGTTCCAAAAGCATTCATCCATACAAGTCCGTCCCGAGTTCGAACGGAACCGAAGGCACTACTCCTACTACATCCATTTTGGAATCACCCTCAGGATTAGTAGCGATTAGCCCTTGCACTTTACTGCTCCTTCTTCGATTCCGAACTTGTTTTTTCCACGAAAACGTACAAACCGGATCAAAGTGGTTTTCGGAAAATAAATCCCGATCCCGGTCTCTTCGAAACGATCAGCGCATTGGCAAATATTGATAGTCGGTTATTTAACTATCAATTAACATTCACAGCAACCATCAAACAATAAAATATTTCTTCCAAATTATTTATTATCCCCAAAATATTTTTGCAAGATATATTTCTATTTTCAACCCTTTTTGAAACAGTTTTCGAACCACCTTCCTTTCACGGAATAAATTTCCTAAATATTTATTTTTAACAAATTTACCCATTACTTTAATAAATTCCCACCGTGAATTTATTCTTCCAAATATCCATTGATATACCACTTCACTTTTATAAACCCAATTCATAAATTCCAAAGTCTCACTTCTCTTTTAAAATCCCACTTTTATACACTTAAATCAATTTCAAATTGATTTCCAAATTTCTCCATTTTGAAATAAATCCCTTTACTTACTCAATTTATTTCAAAACCCATTAATTTCCGATTTTATTTCTTTATTATGATTTAAAACCCTTTTTATCTGAAAATACCAATTTCATATTTTTTTTCCAAATTGCTTCTTTATCCTTTTTAAATAAATTTAAAACCTTGAATTTTAAAGTAAATTCTTTATTACTTTAAATAATATCACTTAAGTTTAAATTTTCCATTATTTCTCTGTTTGCTCAAAATCCTCTTTTCCCATACTCGGAATTTATTTATTAGGATTTTAAAATCACTTATATTATTTTCCAATTCATTCTTAAATTTATTCAAATTCTCTATAATTATTTTACTTGAAAATTTACTCTTTTATTTTCTTTTCAAAAATCCAATTCTATATATTTTGATAGCTCAGAGTATCGAAATATATTCAAGCAAACCATAGCATTCAATCTCAATTGTCCATATAATCCATCACAGAAAATCAAATATTCATAACACAGAATATTAAACAATCTAAATAATTTTGAGGAATCCAGTTGGATCCCTCCAACCTGTTTCCCTGCAACCACAGATGTTAGCACAATACCAATTCCACTTCGAGGTGGAATATCGCGGTATATGGGTTTAAATATTATCATCCGCTATTATGCGGCGCATAGGGTCTCATCCGCTATATAATGCAGGAAATCAATCACTCCAATATATATATATATATATATTCTATATATAATAATATCACATCAAATCAATTCAATCATTCAACCAATTATTTAAATTTAACCATTTAAATTTAAATTTAACCCAGTTGAGTGAGATTAACTCACCTTTGATTTTTTTATTTGCAAATCCGATCCACACCGGCTTGTTTCTCCACGATCCTAGACCTTGTATAAATATTTATACAGTTTATTAATATTCGAACCAATCAAACAAGTAAATTCCTATTGGATAAATTTAATTAACCAATGATTTTATTAATTTAATTTTAAACCAAAAATTCCCTTTTTAGTTTCTTTGAATAATTAAATAGATTAATTTAAACCAACTAGTAAATTTAAAATGTATATATCTATTTTCCATTTGAAACTATATATATACATATACTATTATAAAAATAATCCATATACATCTCATAAAATCTAATTTATATAGATTTTTCCAGCATTTAAAATTCCTATATCCTTCAACTTTATTTATAAAAATAATTTTTCTGTTTTACCCATGTATATACATATATATTAAATTAAAATAGAGCGGAGTTGTTTTATAAAACTAACTATATATACATATGTGTTTTGTTTCTATAATATATTCATATATAAAATTTAAATAAGATAGATTGGAAATATCTTACTATAAACTATCTACATCAGTTTCTATATTTTTTTTCTGCATATACATATTCATATATATAAATTAATTTAATGAACAAATACCTTATAGCAAATCGAGTAAACCCAGGCCTCGCCCGAGTTCGCACGCGAACTTCACCCTCGTGACTGCCCACCCTGCCTTCTTCAACAATGCGACCTCTTTCTGATCCAATGACCATCGAGAATCCTACTGTCCTTTCGCCAGAGCCACACCAATCTCGAGCCACCCAAAATCGCGATGCTCCCAAACCCTAGAACAAAATCGCGACCATGCCACCGCACGCGAGCTTCCAGAACACGTCGCCCTCCCTTCCGCGGGCTCGATTTGGTTCTGCCCTCAATTCGGTTTGATTACGTGAACGTCGAATATGAAACAAGAGGAAAGGGGAAAATCGATGCTTATTATACTCTTCGATTTGAAATGAAAAGGAATGGAGGAGGAAAGAATTCATTCGGCCATTTGATTTGTGAAAGAACTGAGAAGAGGAAGAGGGGATGGAAGTTTACTCTGAAAGGTTCGGCCATTTCATTTATTATTTTTAACGATGAGGGAAGCATACGATTATAAAACAGAAGAAAACGGCTACGCGTACATTACTAGGTCTGCAAACTAGGGTGGCTGGTGAAAAGGGAAGACAGATGTGAAGGGTTGAGGAAGCCAACTACAGTAATTTGTGAAGTGAAATCAAAAGTATTGACGTGAACTTAATTGACTGGTCAAACGATTTATGTATTATTTTAAATTTAAATCGTCTCGAAATTTGCAACTCAAAATCTCGACCTCCTATCGAGACGTGCCGCTAGGAATTTATAATGTTATACCCCTATTCCGAACACAATGGAAAAGGTTTCGAGTCCTAATTCGATCGTATGGAGAAGATAGCTTTTGGACCCAGTTATAATATTTAATTTTCGATATAAATTTCAGCGCGTTTATCTATCGTACAATCACACGACAACTCCAAACGCTTCTAAATTTGAAATCCGATAATAATTCAATATTACGGATCCAATGGAACTGGTTTCGTCGAATTACGAGATTGTACCTCGGAAGGCTATTTTTAAATTCAATTTAAACGATATATTTTCAAGACGGAACAAAACACTTTTAAATTCAATTTCAACACTTCTATTATCTCCATTATTATCAATATAAATTTTATAACCCTCCAAAATATCTTTAATAAGCTTAAAATTTCAGATTCAACCATTTACCCAATTTCCAATTATTTAATTAAACAATTAAATCACTCAATAAATGGTGGTATTTGAAATTCAAGTTAGAAATTAACTCTTAAATATTTAAAATCAATTTAATATCCCAATCTCAAATATCCAAAAATTACGGGTCGTCACAAATAAAACATTAGAAATAATAGGAGTTTTACAGTTACCGACATTGCTGATGCCAATCACATATCCTTTTGAGTTGTCTCCAAAATTAACCAATCCTCCATCTTTATAGATAATATCATTCATCATATCTGGATTACCAGTCATGTGTCTTGAACATCCACTATCAAGTATCCATTTATTCTTCTTGATTTGCACAATTTGTCCATTGAGTGTTGATTCTTCAAAGGCCATATAACATTTTTCTTTCTACACAGAATATAAACTCGGTAGATAACTTGATTTTCTATAATAACTATATGCAGACTTATTAGACAATGATGATTTGAACAGTTCTAAACTAGTGTTAACAAAATTCCTAAAAATAGCCATTTTAAAAACTTTTTCAAAATTCAGATTATGAAAACTTTGAAAACCTCGCTCTGATACCAAATGTGAGAAATGCGGATTACGGATCTTAAGGCTGGAATAACATTAGAGGGGGTGAATAGTGTTTTATGGATTTTTTAAATCTTTTTGAATTTTATTCAATTTAAACACCAACAAATGCAATTCACAAACACAGATATAATCACAGAATCAGACACAGATGAAAATACTAAATAAAAGAAGTAAAGGAAAGAACACACCAGGATTTTATACTAGTTCGGAGTTACCCTACATCCAGCCCTGTACAATCGTACGGATTTCTTATCAAAATAATCTCCCAGATTACACCCTCGGTTTCAAGACTACGAGGTACACCCTCCTGTACTCGAGTCCAGGGCAAACTCACTTGATTTAACCAGGCTACAAAATCACCTAATTGATTTCTGGGGCTACAATCACACCCAATTGATTTCAAGGCTCAACCGCACTTTTTACTCAACAGTTTGATTTACAAAAGATTCTATAACTCTGAATAGCACTGAGATCTTATGGAGAGAGTGGTAGAGAATCAAACAAGAGATAATCAAGTTTGATTCACTTGGTATTTTGGCAGAGTATAGTTTAGGATTCTTTAGAATAAATGTGGAAGATGAAGAGGAGAAAAAATAATTGAAATCTGATAAAAATTCATTTAGAACTTACAGGTATTTATAGTAGAGCAACAGCCATATCTATTCATGAAAGGATACGACGAATAGACACTTCTTTTGAAAATTGAAATTTGAAAATAACGGACACCATGTCGCCATGGGGGGGGGTTGAGGGATGTCGACATGCTCAAGGCAAAATTGATGTTTTGATTTTCTTATTAAAATTGGTTTCTATAACTTGTCAAAACAATTTCTAAACTTTGTAAATATATTTAAACATATAAAAGAGTTTAGAAAATAATTTTTAACATATATAATCTTAATCTATAAAGTGATTTAAAATCTGAGTATATAAATATTTTAAAGCTAAATATTTAAAACAAGAGATGGTTTAAAAACAAGGGCAATTTTGAAATCAAAATATTAAAAATGATAAAAATAGTTTTGAGGCTAAAATATTTCAAACAAGAGGGATGTCTTTTCGAAAAGAAAGTTTTGAAAACATTTTTAAAAAACAAGAGATATATTTTTGAAAAACATTTTTATAAAATTAATGGATATCAAAATAGGACCACTATATGTTCCACTAGATATTGTCGTGGGTTCCATCCCTTTAACAGGCTTGAAGTGGATTCCCTTCCACGAATAAATTTCGAATAAAGATGTAAGTGTTTTCAAGAAGTTTTAACATAATTCTAGACTAACTACATTATCTTGTACTGTTTGAAATCTTGAACTCTTGATAACTTGATTTATTGATACTCATGAGTCTTCAATCTTGATATCTTCGATCTTTAAATTCATCAGTCTTGTATCTCTATACCGTACAGTCTTCATTCTTGGTACCTACATGTTTATATTCTGCATATACATATATATCTAAACCATAACGTTAGTATTTATATTTTATAACAAGTCCTAAGATTGTTGTCATCAAAACCATCGTCTTAAGGACTAGCATTACTGTCTTGGCTATTTTGTATCTATGTTGATTATTATATCGTATCATATACGCTGTGAGATATAGGACATGTTCTATAATTAATTTTTTTACTTTATCCCTTGGCAGTCGTCTTGCATCGGCCGGGTACCATTATAGTGTACTATATAGGTATTGGATACTAGAGAGGTAGGCCTTTCATCACATGTTTGATGACTAATATGGCATAAACATTGTAGAGTGATTAGTACACATTTGATGACTTATACTTTCATTGATGATGTATTACTATAGTTAATGGTTATTATATGTGTAAGTATATTGTATTGGTTTCTTATTTGACGATTGGACTTAGCATTGAGTGTTTTTTAAGGTCGATGGTTGTGTATTATTATTGTCGTTTCCCTGTATGATAATTTGTTGTGATTGATGAGTAGGAATAGTGTTTTTTGATTATACTATTTACATTGATTGCATTAATTGCATGGATGCTATGGTTGTTATGTGCTAACACGTATTTAATGCAAGAGGATAGTAAGAAATAGAATTACATGGGCATGATCCTAAAAGGGTATATATGTAGTCTTTACCTGCTCTCGATTCCCATGTGGTTAAAGTGTATAGGGTAAGGTGCGGTCCAAACATAATTGACCATTTTTCCCTTTATATATGTCTATATGTGTGTTTTTAAATTTGTAGATGGAAGCAATGGAGGAAACAAAGGGTCTGGAATATGTCTTCTCCATAAGATGATTCAAGTATGTAACGACCCGTATTTTTAACTATTTTAAATTATTAAATTTAAAATGATTATTGAATAAAAATGGTTGGAAATAAAAATTTATCTTTATTTATGTAGTTTATTGAATACCTTGAATAAAATTTTGAAATAACCAATTTCGAAGATTTAGGCAGTAACAAGTATTGAAATGAAATTCTATGTATTGAATGTGTTTATAATCAATAGCTGGAATTGAATAATAAATATTGAATTATTAGATGTAAATAAAATAATTGTTTGATAACTAAAATTCATTTGAAATTCTAATATTGGAATTCAACGAAATTGGATTATTGGAATACTTTAAATAAAGAAGTGGAACTAAGTGTAGTAGTTGTTTTATTATTTGAATTCGTTTTAAAGGTAAATTTGAAAAGTTAAATAACTTATATTTCAATTACTTGATAATTAATTATTTAAATTTAATATTGGAATTATTTAAATAATTGAATCCTAAATTTAATATGAATGAAAATGATTTCAAAAGTTGATTTAAATTTTATTTAAACAAGAATGAAGATTGTTAACTTTTAAAATCGAATTTAAAAGTGAATAAATTTATTTTGGAAATTATTTGTTTTAATTAACGTGTAAAAACAGTCTTTTTGGGCACTATCTCGGATTTTGACGAAACCAGTTCATCGGATTGGTAATAGTGAATTATTATAGGATTTCAAGCTTCGTAGCAATTAGACTTATCCTTTGATCGTGCGAGCATGAAACGTGTAGGATTTATTTTTAGAACTTTAATTAAAATATATTTGATTTGAAAATCTATCTTATGAATATGATGGAATGGGCTCCCGATATATGTTCCATTGTGTTCGGAATGGGGTATAATATATAGAACGCTAAGCGGCACGCTTCATTTGGAGTTTGGAAATGTTTTGGGTAAATCGGGTAGAAAATTTATATAAGAAGCCGTCTATTTTCATTTTCTCAAAACCCTAAAGCTTCATCGGTCGATCTTGTTTCATTTAATGGTCAAAATTGCCTCACCTTCTCCCTTCGTTCTCTCTTAATCCACTCAACAAAATCAAATGACTCCAAAAACAAAGTTCTAGAGTTCGATCTCCTCTACAAGATGGACGGTCGGATCGTCTGGTTTCGTGGCGTGGAGGGCGAGATCTGCTCACGTTCGAGCAGCGGGTTTTGGGATTTTCTCGTTTGAGCATGCACGCGGGAGGGTGGTGGTGGCTTATGCGGTGGTCGTGGCAGGGCTAGACGGTGCGGCGCGACGCGCGATGGAGGCTGGAGGCGATGAGGTGCGATCGATTAAAAAAACAGTAGCGGAAGCAGCGTGCGGGCCTGGAAGAACGAACAAAGAAGGATGAGCGGCTGTTGAGGGCAATGTTTAAAATCAAATTAGTTTAGTTAATTAAATTTTAATTAAATCGTTATGCTAATTATCGTATAAAATTTCATACGAAGTCGGATTCGAGTGAAACGAGTTGCATTAGATTCGTATCGACGTCGTCTACGACATGGAGTTGAAGTTGGAAAATTTTCGGTTTCAAATAAAGGTGAGTGATTAAACCCTCTCAGGAAGACTAAAATATTTTTATGTTAGTTAAATTTAAATCATGAAGTAATTTAATTTTATTGACTGTTGTTTGGTAATTTAATTGACGTTTAAATTTACATATGATTTAAACTGATAGAAATTTGAATTGACAGTTAAATTTGGAATTTGAATTAAATTGCTAGTTAAACTCCTTATTATTGATAATTAGTTAACTATCATGATTTATTGGCAAGTTTGGATGTTGACTGTGATGGATGGCTATTGGTTGATATTATGGATGTTTATTTATTTTATATATATATATCATGTTATAACCCTGTATATTTTTGACAGTATATAAAACTATAACTTGAATTATTTCGAATAAATTAAGAAATATGTTGAAATGATATATACCTATAACACTTTGATTTGGATTGAAATGATATATATCCGTCCCTGAAATTTAAAATCGAAATAATTGATCACTTGGCCATAGGATAGAAAATTATACACGGACACCGAATTGGTTAAATTTAATGATTTTAAATTCTTGGATTTGAATCCATTCAAGTGATTTTGTTTTATAAAAGTAAAATTGAATTGAAATATGGGAATTGGATTACTTTTGAATTCGATTTTTGAAATGTTGAATTTTGAAATTTGTAAAAGAAATTTTTTAAAGGGTAAAATTTGAAATATGAAGTAATAATCGATATAAAATTCGAATTATGGAAATCAAGTTGTTTTAAAAGGCTGAACTTTGAGATTTGTCTTCGGAAAAGGGATTCAAATTGATATTTCAAATTTGAGCTCGGAATTGAATTATTTTAAAAGATTTGAACCTTAAATTGAATATTGAAGTTTAAATTGATTTAAGTGGTTTAAATCGGTATTTTGAAATCGAACTCAAAATTGATATAAATTAAAATGGTTTAAAAATAAGAATTGAATTGAAATTTAAACTATTGAGTCGAATTGCTGAATTGAA
The DNA here is from genome assembly GCA_030737815.1 of Allium fistulosum. Taxonomy (NCBI): domain Eukaryota; kingdom Viridiplantae; phylum Streptophyta; class Magnoliopsida; order Asparagales; family Amaryllidaceae; genus Allium; species Allium fistulosum. The sequence continues at coordinate 72,292,608 of CM060908.1, read as the reverse complement.
TTTGTAGTTAGAATGAACGTTTCAAAATCAAAGTAATTCGAATTGATATCGAAATAAAGTTGAATTGAATTTAAATCAAAATTGAGTCGATTTGAATTGATTTGAGATTTAAGATGATCGAAATTGAAAGATTTGGAATTGAATCAGTTTAATTTAAATTTGGACCTTAATCCAGATTTATTAGAAATGGGAAGAAACAGTTTTGAATTTGAAATTATTTTCACTATAAACTATTTTTTCCTATAAACTATTTTAAAATTCATCTTTTAAAATTTCCAAATTATTTAAATTTTCAAATCATTTAATATATAATCTATTTTTATTTAATTATTTAAACTATTTTAACTTTTAAACCATTTAAAATTATTCAAACTATTTTTAAAAATTCAAACTGGTCAGAGTGGGAGCTGTTTATATTTAAATCGTGGATTTAAATGCGAATTGGGTTAAAATGAAGTTATAACCTAAATTGGAATTCGAAATGGAAATTTGAATGAGATGATTTTCAAGTGAAATTGACATATTTTAAGTAAATATGATATTTTGAAATGAATGATATTTGAAGTGAATATGATATTTTCATACCAAGTATGAATCGTTTTTGAAATGTAAAAGAACCAACCGATGTGTAAAACGACGTTTGGTTGTTAAAGAGACCAGAGTCTCTTATTCGCATACTCTCTGTCAATATTGGAACCACATTAACAACTGTGTACGCGGAGGAGACTCCATAATGAAGTGGTTGGATTTGGCATATGTTTGCTGGATTTGAAGAAAGAGAACGATGATGGGTAGACCCCGGCACTTGTACCAATTTGAAATGACTAAAATAGGACGGCTTGATAGGGCCAAGTGGGCTAGCTACCCCTAGCGGACATCCGTTCTTCAATTTTATTCTTGGACTTGGTCCATACTATTACTTTTGGTGTTGGTTTCAATTGGTGCACCTTGATTTGGGATGACCTCCCTTGACTCGATATGGGATGGATGGACGTGGTGGGCGATCGTGGCTACGATGCATTACCACCAGCCCTGCGACCTGAACTGGTAGTATCCTACCTTGGGCATTGCCTCACATGCCTTGTCATACTCTTATCCTTATATGAGACCACTACGAGTTTGGTTTAGTGTTGTCGTATCACGGCGCATCCCTATCCCCTAACGTACTACTGGGGAGTTATATGCAAACTGTACGACAATGCTTAAAAACGCGTTAAGAGGGATTAATGTATAGCATTAAAGCTAAGAAAAATATTTATTTTACTGATTAGACATTAAATATATAGCATATTCTATTATATATAGATATTTTGACGGATCCTTAAGAGATGGAAAATCCCGTAACATCTCTTACGTTATTGCACGCACGTTATAGACTGGATAGGAAATGTGAAATCCCGTAAACATCTCTGATGCTATTACACTCCTGTCATATGTGATATTGATTTGACTCACATAAGGATATTTTAGTCTTGAGTCAAATGTTTTGTCTTTTCATTACGCTCGGGTCAGCCCTGAGTTTCAGCACATTGAAGATTATTATTCTGGAGGATGAAGACGAAGATTTGGTATGCATTATTACTAGTATTATTCCACCACATTGTTTGTTCTGTTGCATTATTCTATTGTATATATAACTCTGATTTATGTTGTAAAATTATAATCAAATGTATAGTATACACAGCTTCATGAACTGTTTATTTGATTATTATATTTTGTCATTCCGCTGTGAGATTTTGTATTTGTTTTCTTCTTTTCTTATTTTCTTAATTAACCCCATTGATTATCTGTGTTCTGGATTGTTTTGAGTTGGATATGTGTGGTTTATTGTCGACTTAAACCTTCCGAAATGCGGATCGTCACAATTGGTATCAGTGCTTTGATTTAGCGATAACCTTAGCTTTGGTGTGGTTGGACTCATTAGAGATAGGGTTAGTACTACCCTAGAATGAGCTTGTTTGAGCATATATATATGAGAGCGCATACTTGTTAGTGTTAAAAATGTTTTATATTGTGTTTACTTATCTATTGAGTTTTTTTATGAATTTTGGTCGGTGCGTGGGACGCCATGTCATCGATAGGGGTTTCTAAACACTTAAACGAGGCAAGTCAACATAATATTGTTTTAAAAATTGGGTAAATGAAATAATTTTACCTGAATTATATCTTATATATAAAATGATAATTTTCATAAACCTGTATGATTTTTAATGAATGTTGTTTGTTAGGAGATGATAATATTTAGTTATCATCGATTATTGGTTGAATTAAACTAAAAATGAATACTTTGTGAAATTTCACGAAGCGTTCGATAATTAGATTGATTTGAAATCTAATTATAATAAGAATTGTTTGCAATAACCAAAAATGTAAATCAAAAAAATGATATCATAATAAGGTAATGGAATTTTATAAGTATATTTATAATATAGCTTATAGATAGAAAGGATTTAAAAGCTGAGAATTTGAGAACTTAAATCCCGGTGCTTTTGAAATTGTTTTCTAAGATTGTGAAATAATAATTAGTATTATTTAAAAATATTTATGAATACAAGTGTTTCAAAATGAATTAAAAGGAAATAAGTCATGTACTCCTCTCTTCTGTCACTGAAAAATAATTTCGGCGATGACGGCCGCATCATCGACGTTCATTTTCGGGTCTCAAAGTGGGAAGGCCACTTAGTGGCTTTGCTACGTATTTGGTTTGATAAACCGATTTTGATTTAAAATTTCTAAATATGATTTGATATATATAAAAGATATGAGTATATATATTATTTCAAGATGATTTGAAATGAACTCGGTATTTGAATTCTTAAGTTCCTGTTAATTAATGATTTTCAGTTGTAGAAATAAAGTGAATTTTTTTATAGTTGGAAACTTCTAAAATGAGAAATAAGAAATTGAAGCTAAGTGTTTAAATGAAATATGAGAAGTTAAATTATATCTCTTAAATTTCAAGATAATGGAAATTTAAACATGTGTAAATTATTGAACATTCTTGTTAACTAAAATGAATAAGATAAATTTGTATAACGCTCAATTACATTCTAAAAACATATATAAAACTTATCAGAAATGTTTAAAAAGTTGAAATGTTAAATATGAATGTGTAATAGAATATTATACAAGTATGAACTTAAGTAATAAAAATGTTTCAAATTGAATTTGTGTTTAAAGAAATGTTTATAAAAATAAAAATTAAATTAAGTAGTTATAAGAAATGTTAAATGAATAATTTGAGTAGTAAAAAAATACTATTTAGATATGAACTTAAGAGAAGGTAAACAAATAATAAATTAAATCATATCTTTGTAAATTGTTTGTAAAATAAAATAAATAAATTTGCAAAGGATGTTTTAAGGTTTAGTTGTAGCTTTCTGAGATAATTATAATTTGAATAATATTGTGTAAAAGAAGATACATCCATATAAAATGATTATAGATCTAAGAAATGATTAATGAAATAAGAAAGTTGAAATTTGAATTATGAAATGAAATTTTACTTAAGTCAAGTTAAATAGAATGAATTAATGAAATAGTTAATGAAATGAATTATAAGATGAAAGTTAACTTAAGAAAAGTTGAATAAAATTGATTGTGATAAAAAGAAATTTTATTAATATGAGTTTGAGTTATAAAATAAAATTTACTTAAGTAAAGTTAATGGTATGAATTAATGAAATGAACTAATGAAGCGAATCAATGAATTAATATAAACTTAAGTTATGAAGTAATAATAAACATGAGTTGCGTTTTATAAAATGTTTATAATAAACATAAATGATTTTATAACATGGTTCATAAATGAATTGATATGAAATGTTGTTAAACATAAAGTGAAACAATTGGAATTAAACAAATTGAATTGAATAAATTGAATATAGATGTAAATAAATTTGAAGCAAACCAATTAGATGTTAATAAAGAATTAATGTTAAATAGAAATGAAGTGTATAAATTAACTATTGACATTGGGTAATGTAAATTCATATAGTTATAAATTAATTGGATGAATACTAATTTTTGGATGGTTTCTTTGGTTGCTAAATCATTGTTATTACTGCTTTTTATTGCATATGATTGTTATGGTTGTGTATTAGTGCTTGTGCTTATGATTTGGATTCAGAATTCATGTTATATAGTTCTATTAAACTTATACATGTTTCTATATCTTTTATAAGTGACTAATATTCAAATTTGAGTTGAGATAGGTACATACGAAGACCGTTTGGACGTATACGCGGTTTTATTTGCTTTTGCTTGCTTAATATGAGCGAACTCGCTCGTATTAATAATAATAAGGTACATATCTCGGATTACATACCGTGCTTTTATTTTATTTTCCATTATGGGATGCCTCGTCATTAAGATGAGATGTATATTTGTGTTATATATCTATATTGTAAACTTTTACGATTGAACGCGCAAAGGAGACACGGCCGAAATTTTCCGTAAATCTGGGTGTTCGAAATTTTTTGAGATTTTAAAATTTTAAAATTTTAAAATTTGTTTTTATAAATAAGTTGTGAATTCCGTAAAGCCGATATAGGAGTGGTGTAATAGGAGTGTAGTAAAGATTTTCAATTAAGATTTTAATGTTTTGTATGTTAATTATTTTGAGTAAAATATATCAAATGTTAGATTCCTTACTTAACCCCTTTTCGAGAACGAAAGTTTTGAGTGGGGGAGATTGTAACGACCCATTTTTTTAACTATTTTAAATTATTAAATTTAATACGATTATTGAATAAAAATGGTTGGAAATAAAAATTTATGTTTTATTTATGTAGTTTATAGAATATGAACTTAAATAAAATTTTGAAATAACCAATTTCAACGATTTAGGCAATAACGGGTATTGAAATGAAATTCTATGTATTGAATGTGTTTATAATCAATAGCTGGAATTGAATCATAAATGTTGAATTATTAGATGTAAATAAAATAATTGTTTGATAACTAAAATTCATTTGAAATTCTAATATTGGAATTCATCGAAATTGGATTATTGGAATACTTTAAATAAAGAAGTGGAACTAAGTGTAGTAGTTGTTTTATTATTTGAATTCGTTTTAAAAGTAAATTTTAAAAGTTAAATAACTTATATTTCAAGTATAATGATTTATTTGATAATTAATTGTTTAAATTTAATATTGGAATTATTTAAATAATTGAATCCTGAATTTAATATGAACGAAAATGATTTCGAAAGTTGATTTAAATTTTATTTAAACAAGAATGAAGATCATTAACTTTTAAAATCGACTTTAAAAGTGAATAAATTTATTTTGGAAATTATTTGTTTTAATTGACGTGTAAAAATAGTCTTTTTGGGCACTGTCTCGAATTTCGGCAAAACCAGTTTTATCGGATCTGTAATAGTGAATTATTATAGGATTTAAAGTTTCGTAGCGATCAGACTTATCGTTTGATCGTGTGAGCTTGAAACGCATAGGATTTATTTTCAGAACTTTAATTAAAATAAATTTGATTTGAAAAGCTATCTTCTGAATATGATAGAATTGGCTCCTGATATATGTTGCATTGTGTTTGGATTGGGGGTAAAACATATAAAACGCCAGGCGGCATGCTTCGTTTGGTGTTCGGAATTTTTTTGTGTGAATCTGGTCGGAAATTTATATAAGAAATCGTCTATTTTCATTTTCTCAAAACCCTAAAGCTTCATCGGCCGCTCTCGTTTCATTTAATGGTCTAAATTGCCTCACCTTCTCCCTTCATTCTCTCTCAATCCACTCAACAAAACCAAACGACTCCAAAAGAAAAGTTGTAGAGCTCGATCTCCTCTACAAGATGGACGTTCGGATCGTCTAGTTTCGTGGCGTGGAGGGCGAGATCTGCTCGCATTCGAACTGTGGGTTTTGGGATTTTCTCGTTTGAGCATGTGGGCGGGAGGGTGGTGGCGGCTGCTGCGGTGGTCGTGGCAGGGCTAGGCGGCGCGGCGCACGATGGATGCCGGAGGCGATGCAGTGCGATGGATTCAAAAAAAAGAATAGCGGAAGCAGCGTGCGGGCCTGGAAGAACAAACAGAGAAGGATGAGCGGCTGTTGAGGGTAATGTTTAAAATTAAAGTTAGTTTAGTTAATTAAATTATAATTAAATCATTATGCAAATTATCGTATAAAATTTTCATACGAGGTCGGATTCGAGTGAAATGAGTTGCATTGGATTCATATCGACGTCGTCTACAACATAGAGTTGAAGTGGAATTTATTTGAAGCTGGAAAATTTTCGGTTTCAAATAAAGGTGAGTGATTAAACCCGCTCAGGAAGACTAAAATATTTTTATGTTAGTTAAATTTAAATCATGAAGTAATTTAATTTTATTAACTGTTGTTTGGTAATTTAATTGACATTTAAATTTACATATGATTTGAACTAATAGAAATTTAAATTAAATTGCTAGTTAAACTCCTTATTATTTATAATTAGTTAACTATCATGATTTATTGGCTGATTTGGATGTTGATTGTGATGGATGGCTATTGGTTGATATTTTGGATGTTTATTTATTTTTTATATATATCTTGTTATATCCCGTATATTATTGACCGTATATAAAACTGTAACTTGAATTATTTTGAATAAATTAAGAAATAGGTTGAAATGATATATACCTATGACACTTTGATTTGATTGAAGTGATATATATCCTTCCCTGAAATTTAAAATCGAAATAACTGATCACTTGGCCATAGGATAGAAAATTATATACGGACACTAGATTGGTTAAATTTAATGATTTTAAATTCTTGAATTTGAATCTGTTCAAGTGATTTTGTTTTATAAAAATATAATTGAATTGAAATATGAGAATTGGATTATTTTCGAATTCGAGTTTTGAAATGTTGGATTTAAAATTTGTAAAAGAAATTGTTTAAAGGATAAAATTTGAAATATGAAGTTATAATCGATATATAATTTGAATAATGGAAATAAAGTTGTTTTAAAAGGTTGAACTTTATTTGAACTTCGAGATTTGTCTTCGGAAAATGAATTCAAATTGATATTTCAAATTTGAGCTCGAAATTGAATTATTTTAAAAGATTTGAACCTTAAATTGAATATTGAAATTTAAGTTGATTTAAGTGATTTAAATCGGTATGTTGAAATCGAACTCAAAATTGATATAATTTGAAATGGTTTAAAAATAAGAATTGAATTGAAATTTAAACTATTGAGTCGAATTGTTGAATCGAATTTGAAGTTAAAATGAATGTTTCAAAATCGAAGTAATTCAAATCGAAATCGAATTGAGTTGATTTGAATTTAAATCGAAATTGAGTCAATTTGAATTGATTTTAGATTTAAGATGATCGGAATTGAAAGATTTGAAATTGAATCAGTTTGATTTAAATTTGGACCTGAATCCAGATTTATTAGAAATGGGAAGAAACAGTTTTGGATTTGAAATTATTTTCACTATAAACTATTTTTTTTCCTATAAACCGTTTTAAAATTCATCTTTTAAAATTTCCAAATTTTTTAAATTTTCAAATCATGTAATATATAATCTATTTTAACTATTTAAACTATTTTAACTTTTTAAACTATTTAAAATTATTCAAATTATTTCTAAAAAGTCAAACTGGTCGGAATGGGAACTGTTTATATTTAAATCATGGATTTAAATGCGAACTGGGTTAAAAGGAAATTATAACATAAATTGGAATTCGAAATGGAAATTTGAATGAAATGATTTTCAAGTGAAATTGACATATTTTAAGTAAATATGATATTTTGAAATGAATGATATTTGAAGTGAATATGATATTTTGATATTAAGTATGAATCATTTTCGAATGTAAAAGAACCAACCGGTGTATAAAACGATGTTTGGTTGTTAAAGAGACCGAGGCCTCTTATCGGTATACTCATATCAATATTTGAACCACTTTAACAACTATGTACGCGGAGGAGACTCCAGAATGAAGTGGTTCGATTTGGCATGCGTTTGCTGGATTTGAAGAAAGAGAACGATGATGGATAGACCCTGGCACTTGTGCCAATTTGAAATGACTAAACCCGGATGGCTTGATAGGGCTAAGTGGGCTAGCTACCCCTAGCGGACATCCGTTCTTCGATTTTCTCCTTGGACTTGGTCCATACTATTACTTTTGATGTTGGATTCGATTGGTGCACCTTGATTTGGGATGACCTCCCTTTGACTCGGTATGGGATGGATGGTCGTGGTGGACGATCGTGGCTATGCTGCGTTACCACCAGCCCTGCTACCCGAACTGGTAGTATCCTACCTTAGGCATTGCCTCACGTGCCCTGTCATACTCTTATCCTTATATGAGACCGCTATGAGTTTGGTTTGGTATTTTCATATCACGACGCATCCCTATCCCCTGACATGCTACTGAGGCGTTATATGCAAACTGTACGACAATGCTTGAAGACGCGTTAAAGGGGATTAATGTAAAGCCTTAACACTAAGAAAAATATTTATTTTACTGATTAGACATTATATATATAGCGTATTCTACTATATATAGATATTTTGATGGATCCTTAAGAGATGGAAAATCACGTAACATCTCTTAAGTTATTGCACGCACGTTATACACTGGATATGAGAGGTGAAATCCCGTAAACATCTCTGACGCTATTACATTCCTGTCATATGTGATATTGATTTGACTAACATAAGGATATTTTAGTCCTGACTCGAGCATTTTGTCTTTTCATTACGCTCGGGTCAGCCCTGAGTTTTCAGCGTGTTGAAGATTATTATTCCGGAGGACGAAGATGAAGATTTAGGATATATTATTACTAGTATTATTCCACCACATTGTTTGTTCTGTTGCATTATTTTATTGTTTTGTTGTATATATAACTCTGATTTATGTTGTAAAATTATAATAAAATGTATAGTATAAACATCTTAATGAACTGTTTATTTGATTATCATATTTTGTCATTCCACTGTGAGATTCTGTATTTGTTTTTTTCTTTTATTATTTTCTTAATTAACCCCATTGATTATTAGTGTTCTGGATTGTTTTGAGTTGGACATGTGTGGTTCATTGTCGACTTGAACCTTCCGAAATGCGGGTCGTCACAACGTATATCTCTTGCATTATAGTTATATAGTTGTTATTTTAAAGGTTAGTGTATTGAAATATGTATATTATCTGATGTATCGGTGTAATATTTAATTGTTGAAGTGATGCGTGCATATATGTGCGTGCGTGTTTGTGTTTAAATTCTGGTGTGAGGTTCCCTTTTATGTTCATTGTTTTGGAGACTTTTTTAAAATTTGATATATAAATGGTCTATTACCATTAATATATGAATTTAGTTGCAAGCTCAATTTGATAGTGTTTATAATTAATTTTAAATGTTAAAAATAGTGGCTAAGACATTAATCATTAATTTATTTGATGTTTTGGGTGTTGGTTGTAATATAAATGCACATGTCGATATACGATATCAGATATTTATTTAAACGACTTTTAAATACAGGTAATTGCATAATGGACTATTTTAAAACATATAAATCCATGCATGGTTATGTCATGGCCAACCATGCATAGCAGAGAGAGAGGATTGCCTTGATTGAGGATTAATTGGAAATTAAAAAGGGAAGTTTTGAAGAGAGAATGAGGAAGGCTTTGATTATCTCTATAAAACATTATTCTCTTAATTATTTTCAAATTTAATTTTCTCTTTTCTTACTACTTTCATAGCCACCGCCCTTTCTCCCTATTAGGGGCGAATTTTTTTCTTTTACCCAGTATTAAATAAAATAAAATAAAACAATGTGGTTCATTCGATTCAAGCAAGATCAAGTAATGATTCAAGCTATTTATGAAACAATTTGCAAATCAAAGTGTTACAAAGGGCAAAACTCTCTTAGGTTTAATATTTTATTCATTCATGATGTTTAACCTTAACCCAAGTTCACATATATGTATATTATATTGCCACTTATTGGATTTCATTTGAAACTATTTGTGTATTGTCATCTAAACATAAAACCAATTTTATGTTTGATATTTGATTTTAAATTTATGTATTGTTTATGTTCATTGAATTAATATGGATGTTAATTTAACTTCGATTTTTCTATAATAAATTTTACATATGTTTTCACAATTTAATTTATTCATAATTGTGGATTTGATCTTCGAATAATGGAATTCTATATAGATAATTACCTTTACGTTATTAAATTAGTAAAATAATTTTAAGTGTGAAGACCCGTCTCCTTGACTCTCGGAAATAGACACTAATACATCCACCGTATTCATGTGCTATAAATCCAAGTGCCGGGGAGGTATATTTTCAGGGGTAAAGTAAACTAAAAGATAGAAAAACAAATTCTCACATTTCGTTAAATAGATAAATAGTACATACAATTTACATCATTAGGGTACATCAAAGTTTTTGTATGCACTGACGATGCAATCTCTAGAATGCACTATCAGACATCCATGCATACAAGTTGTCCAAGAACAGGACAAACCGAAGGCATTTTCCTACCACATCCCGTCGGGAGTTCACCCTATGATTAGTAGCGATTAATCCTTGCATCAGATTTTTCATATTGAAGAAACTACCGCTACTATATGTATATTGGAGTTTATCCCCAAATGATCAACAAGTAATCCTTCCATATGAAAATCCCCATATCATATCAACGTCTTCACTTCGAATATGCAAATTGGTTAGAAGTGGTCTTTGAATAGGAATCATCCAGATCCGACCCCGGTTCCTTCGAAAAAATCATCGATAAAAAGAAGTTCTTGTGAATAGGAAATCATTCTTTAATCGATTTAGCTCTTTTTATCAAAATCTCTTTTAGAGATATACATTTCTAAAACATTATTTCCGGTATATATGGAACTATCAAAACTCTCTTACCAAATCTTTGATTACCTAAAACCCTTTTTAAATTCCAAATCATTTCATCTTTTCTTAGGAGAAAAATTCCAATTCATTTATTTAAATCTTAGCAAAGATTTCTTAATTCAAAATTCATACTTTTGATTTAGCTGAAACCATGTTATCTAGGATATTAATCCAAAATCAGTCAATGTTAAGTAAGCAGAATCTATAGAAATCATTTAATTCTACTTAATATCAATTTCTGTATTCAACAAATACTATGGGCGGAATAACGGTGAAATCACCTTTTAAATTCCATGAATAGTACGAGTTCCCTCTTTGGGCTTTAACACCGAGTATTTGAAGATCATCTTTATAAAATCCAAGTTGTATTTAGTTTTGGAAAATTTAAATCTTTTATACTTGACTCGTTTCCGACATTTCGACCTTATATATCACTCGCCCAGGAAAGAGGCCAAGTGAGCCAGGGCACTGGTTACTCCTGAACATTTCCTTAATTTAAGCACCTCACATCCGGATCTCATGAATAGAAAAATCCAGTCTACTCATTAGCTTTTAGAGCCAAGATTAAACCACTATTTATAATAGCTTTTCTTTAATTCATTTATTTGATCTTTCTTCAGTAAGCTAGAAATCCCCTAAATTATTATGAAAACTCTTAATTTTCCATTTGAAAACAATTAAAAAAAGATTTGGATAAGAATCGATAGGTTTAGACCATATTTCAAAAGTTATAGAAAAGTGCTGCGGAAAGTGCTTTTTAAGCTATATTGATCAAAACGACTTTTTATTTTTTTGAAAATTCATTTTTATTTCTCAAATCTCTTTTAAACCATTTTAAAACATTTATAAGATTTATTCCCCATTTTAAAATAATTTTAAACAATCATTTCCAAAGAAATCTAGTTTAGGATTCCGAACTACAAAATAAGGATTTTTCCAAAACTTGTTTTACTCATATTTCAAAATCTACTTATCGAAATCTAGATTTTCTTTCTTATTTGGAAAAATATGGATATAATAGCTCGTAAAATTCTTATGTCAAAGAATTCCGAGCTATATTCCACCTTTTACACTAGTTTGATTTTTTATGACGGGAAATCGCGAAATACCGTTACGCGACGCGCTTATTTTTAACCAAATTTCCTATTTCTTTCCAAACTTCACCAAAACACTTTAAAATATTTATAAAACATTTCAAATATATTATAAAAAATTTACAAGAGGATCAACACTTCCGTATACACAATTTCATTAATTTAAGGAATGTGATTTCCTTTTGTGTTTATCGACGTGTATATTCATGACTTGCATATATATTCTATATTAATATGAAAACAACCAAACTTGATGATCAAAGCATATTAAACATCCATTTGCAACATCATATCATCATCCAACATATAGTATAATAATTTTAGGAGTTCTCACCTTGGATTTACAATGATTCACTAAAAGAATGCTATAGCTCCGCTATTCGAGTTCCGAAGCTCACTAATCTTCGGATTTTAGCTCCTAAATGTCTCGATCAAGCCTTGAGGAGGCTAGGAGGTGCACGGCCTAAGTTGTGGCTCAGGTTGGGCTCGGCCTAGTGTAGAGTGAAGAGGGGTTTGTGAAGAATAAAGGGAAATGAAGAGTTTTTGGATCGTTTTGAGGTGTTTTACTATATGTAGCTATATTTTATGATTTTAGTTTCTTTTTGAAATAAATTTTGACATTATTTCTTTTAATTTGGAAGCCATTAAAGAGGAAGAAAAGGCTTGAAAATATGAAGAAGAAAATGAATGGAAAAGGAGAAAAGAGGGTAGGGTATTTATAGGAAAAAAGAAGTGTGTAAAGGAAGATATGTAAACACCACTTTTTCCAAGCTTCTCCAACATACCTTCCCCTTCAAAATACACGGCCAAAGCCCCCTCCCCCTCCATGTGCACATCACTTCCATCATCTCATGTTCATATATATTGACTTATAAAGACTTAAGGAGTAAGTTTGTTTTAAAATATCTTATATATTTTATATTATATCTTTTACTTAATTATTTGTTTATATATGTGTTTATGTGCATGTTCTAATGTATACATGTACATGTATATGTGTATGTAACATATACCAACAACGTTGCACAACTTCCACACGTTGCATCGTTACAAATCCCGATTCTGATTTTCAGTCATATTTTCTCTTTTAAGTTTATATGCATATTTTTGTAAACAATTTTTGAAATAAATTTTCTTATTATTATTAACTAATTAAAATAATCACACTTTATTTATAAAATCATATAAATTAATATAAATAATTATTCACAAAATTATTTGTATTATCAATAAAGCTAAACGATCATTTATTTAAAGGGATATATTTACGGGTCGTTATAAACTCCCCTCCTAAAAAGAATTTCGTCCTCGAAATTAAGATAAGAGAAAATAGTTCAAAAGGAATTATATTCGATATGATGGAACATATACAAAAGTATAAATAAGTGACTACACCATAGGAGGTGAGAACACTATATTGATAAAGTTCATTCTTCCATTCTAAACTCGGGATATGCCTTTCTCATTCTATCCTCTGTTTCCCAAGTGCAATCCTCAGCATCTCCACTCCATTGAACTTTAACTAATCTTACTACCTTCCTCCTTAATCGTTTCTCATCACGATTAATGATTCGAATAGGTCAGCTAACAGCTGCTTAATTTGGTTCCACCTTCAAGTCCTCCTGAGCAGCTGTTTCTATGATTTGCTCTGGGCCATGCACATGTTTCCTCAAATGAGATACATGAAAGATATTGTGCACTCCTGCCAACCTTTCTGGCAACTGCACTCGATAAGCTAGCGGGTCAATTCGTTCAAGAATGGGAAATGGTCCGACATATCGAGGTGCTAACTTTCCAGCTCTTCCGAAACGCGGTTGACCCTTTCCATCTGTCCATCAATTTGAGGGTGATAGGCAGTACTTATATTTAGCTTGGTTCCCAAAGCTGTCTATAATGCTTCCCAAAACCGACCAGTAAAGATTTGATCTCGATCGCTCACTATAGTGCTCGGAACTCCATGCAATCATACAATCTCTTTCATATATATATATCAGTAAGGCTTGCAACGGCCTTATTGGCTTAACTGGAATGAAGTGTGCACTTTTAGTTAATCGATCTATGATAACCCAAATGCCTTCGTTCCCTTTTCTCGTTCGAGGTAAGCCATCAATGAAATCCATTGATATTTGATCCCACTTCCAAGTTGGAATCCCCAGAGGTTGAAGTAACCAGCAATTTTCTACTGGTGGCTCTTGACTTGTTAACAATTGGCGCATCTGCTAACATAAATGGATATTTCCCTTTTCATGCTTTTCCACCAAAATGTGCGCTTCATATCTTTGTACATTTTGTTAATTCCTGGATGAATGCTAAATTTGGATTTGTGACATTCTACTAACACCTCCTGTTTAAGATTTTCTACATCTGGAACACAAACTCGTCCATTCAATTTTAATACTCCACTTTTATCTACTTTAAAGCTTGAATTTTTCCCTTGGCATATATTCTTATAAATTCTCTTTAAAACCCATCTTCCTTTTGTTTACTGTAAATTCTTTCCCAAAGAGTTGGAGTTACTAAAGAATAAGAAATAACAGCATACTTCCTACTTAATGCATCAGCCACTGCGTTGGCTTTTCATGGTGTGTATAAAATATCTAGATTATAAGATGTGATAAATTCCAACCAACGTTGCTGCCTCATGTTTAAATCCTTCTGAGTGAAAAGATACTTTAAAGATTTATGATCCATAAAGAGTTCAAATTTTTCACCTAATTAAAAGAGGAATTTTATTTACTAAGGTCAATTCAAAGTTTTTAATTGAAATAAACTATGAAAATTTCTTGCCCAGCAAATAGCGCCTTCATATTTTTAATGCAAACACCACGGTTAATAATTCTAAGTCATGTGTTGCATAATTCTTCACATGAGTCTTTAGTTGTCTTCCTGCATAAGCAATCACTTTCCCTTCCTGCATTAGAACTGCACCAACTCCTTCTCCACAAAAATCAGTATAAACAGTTAATCCATTATTTCCATTTATAATTGCTAGGACTTTAGTAGTTGTTAATCTCTCTTTGAGTTCCTGGAATGCTGCTTCACATTTAGGAGTCCAGATAAACTTGGCATCTTTCATAGTCAACTTTGTTAGGTGGTAGGCAATCTTTGAGAAGTCTTGAATGAATCTTCTGTACTATCCTACCAAACCTAAGAAGCTACGAACTTCTTTAGGAGTTTGTGGTTGCTTCAGTTTAGAACAGCCGCAACTTTTATAGGATCTACTGAAACTCCGTCCTTTGACACTATATGTCCAAAGAATCTTACCTCCTTCTCCCAAAAATGGCATTTTGAGAATTTGGCTTTAAGCACATTGTTTTTCAATATTTCTAACACAATTTCTTGATGTCTCTCGTGTTCTTCTTCTGTCTTAGAGTAGATAAGGATATATCGATAAAGACTAACACGAACTTATTGAGTACATCTCTAAATTCTTTATTCATAAGGTCTATGAAATAAGCGGGTGCATTGGTTAGCTCGAAAAGCATAACCAACCATTCAAAGAAAGTGTTTGGACCATTAAATGCGGTTAGATGGATGCATTCTTCTACGATTCTCAACTGATGGAATCTTGTAGCTAGATCCATTTTCGAGAATATCCGAGCACCGTGTAATTGATCAAACAAGTCATCTATTCAAGGTAGAGGATCTTGTTCTTAATCATTTGTTTATTCAGATCTCAGTAATCTACGCACAACCTTAGAGATCCATCAGACTTGGCCACAAAAAATATTGTCGATCTCCAACTTGAATGACTCGGCCTTATCAACCCTTTCTTTAATAGCTCTTGAGTTTGGTTATTTAACTCCTCTCTCTCCTTCGGAGCCATCCTTCGGTCTTATTGTTTAATTGGCATTGCACCGGAAATAAAGTCAATACAAAATTCAATTTCCCGTTGTGGGGGTAGAATTTTTACTTCTTCAAAAACATCTGGGAATTCTTTAACATTGGGTATGGTTATTAATCCTTCCTGGGATGAGTCTAATGCATATAGGAAACTTCACCTCCTTGGACTAGGATCTTTACAAGATATTTCTATAAACCTCCCGAAACTGGTCTATAAGGTTATTGTCCTACTAACACAACCGAGAACAGCTATAAACTTAGTTAATCAATCCATACCGAGCAAAATTTCAAACCCAATAAAATCTAGGACAAATAGGTCAAAAGGAAATTTATGGGAAGAGTGGAAAATTTGGACTTTTTCACAATTCATGCAAAGGTTAGTAGTACCGCCTATAGGATTTGTCACGCAAATAGGGGTATCAACTAACTTAGGTTCAAGTTTTAATTCTTCTACAATTTTCTTAGCAATAAAACTATGAGAAGCTCCTGTATCAAACAATACTTTAACTAAAACATATTCGATAAAAATATTTACCTTCCAAAACTTCCTTGCCTTTCACATCCTAAGAGGTTGAAGGCTCATCCTTAATTGCGTAGAATCGGGCTTGCTCTCCCTTCCTCATGATCAGACAATCCTTGATCATGTGTCCCAAATGATGACAATTATAACAGTTTGGTGGTGGCCTATGAACCTTGGAGTTCTTGCAATGAGTCGATAAGTGGCCATTTTGTTGGCAATTGTAACATGTAGCCTCTTTCAAATAGTTACCTTGGGCTTTTCCTCTAGATTTTCCTTGACCTGGCTTTTTTCCATTTTGATTAAACTTCCTCTTCTTCCAATTGTTGGTGTTATTGTTATTGTTTGTTTGAGCTACTACCGGCTTCGTCTTGTCCAATGTTTCATAACGAAATCCCGTATCAGCAAATCTATAAATGACCCCTTAACATGGGCAGTCATCCTGCTCTGGTATTTCTCATTCATCCCAAAAATGAACTTTTCGTTTTTCTTCAAAGGCGTGCCAATTAGACTCGGTCCAAAATAAGATAATTCGTCAAACTTACTCGCATACTCCTCGATAGTCATTTCCTCCTGCTTCAGATCCATAAAGCTTCTATATAGATGAAATTTTCTCGATGCTGGCATGTACTGCTCCTCTAAAACCTCCTTAAATATTTCCCAAGGGAAATTGTCCTCTAAATCATTCAGGGTGATAGATTCCCACCAAGCCAAAGCCCCTTCCTGAAGTTGCCATGAGGCCAGAAATCTCTTTTGCTCATCACCAATATCCAACGCTTTAAAGATCATTTCACACGATTTAATCCAAGCTTGTACTTCAATAATAGCTTCTGTACCTTTGAATGGTTTTCCCCCTAAGCTGGTATAATTCTTGCACAGAGTGGAAAAATTAACCTAGGGCTGTACGGGAGCTATTTCTTCTACAGCGGCGGTTTGAGCTCGACCGTTAGTTCTTGTGGTGCTGCTATTTCCCCTTCTTAGTCCTCTACCAGTACTCATGTCTTACTACCTGGATTTAGTAAGATAACTTAAGAATACAAAGACGAAAATATCTTCGGAAATAGGGATATAACACAACTTTTATTCAGATAAGGATTCTAAACGCGCACTCTCAAAGATTAAACTTATTCTAGGGCATTACTGACCCTATCTCTAATGAATTATACCCCACCAAAGTCAAGGTTCTCGCTTAACCTTCAACTCTGATACCAAATGTAAAGACCCTTCTCCTCGACTTTCGAAAGTCGACACTAATACATCAACGGTATTCACATGCCGTAAATCCAATTGCCGGGGAGGCAGATTTTCAGGGGTAAAGTAAAGTAAACGATAGAAACACAAATTCTCACATTTCGTTAAATAGATAAATAGTACATACAATTTCCATCACTACGGTAGATCAGAGTTTTTGTATGCACTAACCCAGCCAGGAACAGTTATAATTGCCTGCTCCCACATGTGCTAGCATTACTAACTTATATACAGCGGAAAAAAAAATAGGTAGATAGATATCCCATCGGGTGCTCCAGCTTCATGCTCCAAAATCTCTTCCGACATGCTCCTCCCAAAACACTTTAACAGAATCCTGACTACTTAGCTGCCCAAAAAAATAGGGCACCCAGAGTTTAAAGGGAAAACAAAATAAACGTCGGGTCAGTCATGGGACTGGTGTGATAACTCAAAATACATTATTTGAAAACAAAAAGGTATTTCATAAGACCATGCCGCACATAAACATGGAACAAGTTTTTACCTTATGATAACCAAAACACTCTTACATAAAAATAAAGGATATTATTTTTAATGATAGGTCTTTGAAAACAACTGTAAGTAAATTTATTAATCTTAGCCTTGTCACATTATTAAATTCCAGCATACTACCTTATAGTACAAGGCTTTCTACATCTAAATTCTTACGAGTTCTTATCGAAAAATGGGTTTCCATACAAATGGTCAGGTGAAGGGACTACCTTCCAGCAGTACATCTCTAGAGAAATGTACCGAGGCCCAACAGATGGTCCTCTACCAACACAAGACTGGCCTACCTCTTCCTAGATAGTACCGAATATGTCATCACCCCAGTCGTTACCGACCTAACCGAGACGTCTCTTAGCATACACCATAATAATTTAAACCCGAACGTCATAGTGGGTAGAAACATATCTAGAAGGAGATGATCATACCCTAATGTTTGCGAACCACATAGTCTTGCCGCATCTACCCTGTTTCGATCATTTCTGGGTGTGAGGCTTGAGGTAACGATTACCTTTCTCATTTCACATCATCTTTATTTGAACGCCACACTGCCATTCCTTCGATCACTATTGACTTTCAAAAACATACAACCTCCGAGCTCGTACATCTCAAAGAAGGGTGTTAAGCAAAGAGAAGTTGCCTTCTCCGCCACCAAACAGATGTATGTTCATAAAAGTCAACGATGCAATCTCTAGAATGCACAGTCAGACATCCATCCATACAAGTTATCCAGGAATAGGACAAACCGAAGGCACTCTCCTACCACATCCTATCGGGAGTTCACCCTAGGATTAGTAGCGATTAGTCCTTGCATCAGATATTTCATATTGAAGAAACTACCGCTAGTATATGTATACTGGGAGTTTATCTCCAAAGGATCAACAAGTAGTCCTTCCTTATGAAAATCCCCATATCATATCTACGTCTTCACGTCGAATACGTAAATTGGCTCAAAGTGGTCTTTAGATAGGAATCATCCATATCCGACCTCGGTTCCCTCGAAATAATCATCGATAAAAAGATGTTCTTGTGAATAAGAAATCATTCTTTAATTGATTTAGCACATTTTATCAAAATCTCTTTTAGAGATATACATTTATAAAATATTCTTTTCGGTATATACGGAACTATCAAACCTCTCTTACCAAATCTTTGATTACCTAAAACCCTTTTAAATTCCAAATCATTTCATCTTTTCTTAGAAAAACATTCCAATTCATTTATTTAAGTCTTAGCAAAGATTTCTTAATTCAAAATTCATACTTTTGATTTACTTGAAACCATGTTATCTAGGATGTTAATCCAAAACCAGTCAATATTAAGTGAGTAGAATCTATAGAAATCATTTAATTCTACTCAATATTAATTCATGTATTCAACAAACACTATGGGCGGAATAACGGCAAAATCACCTTTTAAATTCCACGAATAGTACGAGTTCCCTCTCCGGGCTTTAACACCGAGTACAAGAAGACCATCTCTATAAAATCCAAGTTGTATTTAATTTTGGAAAATTTAAATCTTTTTATACTTGACTCATTTCCGACATTTCGACCTTATCTATCCCTCGCCTAGGAAAGAGGCCAGGTGAGCCAGGGCACTGGTTGCTCCCGAACATCTCCTTATTTTAAGCACCTCACATCTGGATCTCACGAATAGAAAAATCCAGTCTACTAGTCGGCTTTTGGAGCCAAGATTAAACCATTATTTATAATAGCTTTTCCTTAATTCATTTATTTGATCTTTCTTCAATAAGCTAGAAATCCTCTAAATTATTATGAAAACTCTTAATTTTCCATTTGAAAACATTTACAAAATATTTGGATAAGTATCGATAATTTTAAACCATATTTCAAAAGTTATAGAAAAGTGCTGCGGAAAGTGCTTTTTAAGCTATAGTGATCAAAACGACTTTTATTTTTTTTGAAAATTCATTTTTATTTCTCAAATCTCTTGTAAAACATTTTAAAACATTTATAATATTTATTCCACATTTTTAAACAATTTTAAAACATCATTTTCAAAGAAACCTAGTTTTGGATTCCAAACTGCAAAATCAGGATTTTTCCAAAACTTGTTTTACTCATATTTCAAAATCTACTTATCGAGATCTCAATTTTCTTTATTGGAAAACTATGGATATAATAGTTCGTAAAATTCTTATCTCGAAGAATTCCGAGCTATATTCCACCTTTTACACTAGTTTGATTTTTATGGTGCGAAATCGCGAACTACCGTTACGCGACGCGCTAATTTTTGACCAAGTTTCCTATTTCTTTCCAAACTTCACCAAAACACTTTAAAATATTTATAAAACATTTCAAATACATTATAAACAATTTACAAGAGGTTTAACACTTCCATATACATAATTTCATTAATTTAAGGAAAGTGATTTCCTTTTGTATTTATCGACGTGTATATTCGTGACTTGCATATATATTCTATATTCATATGAAAACAACCAAACTTGATGATAAAAGCATATTAAAAATCCATTTGCAACATCATATCATCATCCAAAATATAGTATAATAGTTTTAGGAGTTCTCACCTTGGATTTACAATGATTCACAAAAAGAATGCTATAGCTCCGCTATTCGAGTTTCGAAGCTCACTAATCTTTGGATTTTAGCTCCTAAATGTCTCGACCAAGCCTTGAGGATGCTAGGGGTGCACGGCCTAAGGTGTGGCTCGGGTTGGGCTCGGCCTAGGGTGGAGTAAAGAGGGGTTTGTGAAGAACAAAGGGAAATGAAGAGTTTTTGGATCGTTCTAAGGTGTTTTACTATATGTAGCTATGTTTTATGATTTTAGTTTCTTTTTGAAATAATTTTTGACATTATTTCTTTTAGTTTGAAAACCATTAAAGAGGAAGCAAAATCTTGAAAATATAAAGAAGAAAATTAATGGAAAAAGAGAGAAGAGGGTAGGGTATTTACAGGAAAAGAGAAGCGTGTTAAAGAAGATATGTAAACACCACTTTTTCCAAGCTTCTCCAACACACCTTCCCCTTCAAAATACATGGCTAAAGACCCCCCCATGTGCACATCACTTCCATCATCTCATGAGCATATATGTTGGCTTATAAAGACTTAAGGAGTAAGTTTGTTTTAAAATATCTTATATATTTTATATTGTATCTTTTACTTAATTATTTGTTTATATATGTGTTTATGTGCATGTTCTAATGTATGTACATGTACATGTGTATGTAACATATACCTACAACGTTGCACGACTTCCACACGTTGCATCGTTGCAAATCCCGACTTCGAATTTCGGTCATATTTTCTCTTTTAAGTTTATATGCATATTTTTGTAAATAATTTTTGAAATAAAATTTCTTATTATTATTAACTAATTAAAATGATCATACTTTATTTATAAAATCATATAAATAATTATTCACAAAATTATTTGTATTATCGATAAAGCTAAACGATTATTTATTTAAAGAGATATATTTATGGGTCGTTACATTAGGTTAATCTTATTTTCAAACTAATATATTAAGCATTTTATTATTTAGCCAAATATATGCATTTGAATTTTAAATTTTAAATTAAATTACACAAACACACACACGCACACGTGCACACACATACGTATATATACATATATATATATATATACACACACATATATACATATATATGAAATGCTTCAGTTAATTAATCATGTTGTTGGAGCTAGATATTAATTATGAAAATGCTTCATAGTAACCTTGTTTTTATATATGTTTATGTGTTCTTTAAATCCGAATTATTAATATTAAGATAATTTTGGTGAGGGATAGGTATAAAATCATTTTTATAGATATTACATCTAGTATTAATTAGTTGTTTGTAAAAGAGGAAGATGAAATCAATATATTATCACCTTTTTCTCTTTCCTCTTTAGATCCTGATTTGACTAGATCTAAATCTAATATATAATTTTTCCCATCTTCTCTTAAACACCAATTATTCACCTATTTGAAGATATCACTTTTAATAATACTGGTTTGTTTTCGAACACACACACACACATATATAAGTGGTAATATAAATATCACACATGTGTGTATAATATATCTAAACTATACACACACACACAAAGATATATATATATATATATGTATGTATGTATTATGTATGTATATGGTACTATAAATATTTGTATACAATATATACACATATTATAGTATATTTAAACATACATATAATTAGGCATTTATATTCCCAACATTCATATGAAATTGCCATATGCAAATGTAAGTGTAATATATATGTATATAAAATAAATAAATCCCAATATCTATGTGTGTGTAGTTATACACATGTTTATACTTTATTGTACTATTATGTAATGTTGTTGAATATACATGATATATTCGAATAAACATGTAATCAAATTAATTATGATGATTAATTAATAAATATAATTAATTATACATAAAATATGATTTTATTTAATAATTAGGTTGGACTAATGCTAGCTAATAGACTTTATAGGCTCATTAAGAATTTTTTTTTGAAATTTACCTATTTCACCCACCATCAAGATGGGCTGGATCCAGTAGTCCTAATTGTAATGTAGGGAGTACCATTCAACATGAAAATGTAACAATTGGGGTTTTCCTATTCAAGAGGAGTTAAACAATAGTGGATTGCATGTCATAATTTAGTGATAGAGAAAGGGACATATGGACTAGGTAACCTAATGATAGTGACTTTACCATTCAAACCACATACGAATAGGTAAGGGAGAAATGGTAGAATAGAACTAGTATCAAATTGTACGAAGAAAATAAAACACTCCTAAAATGGCACTAATAACTTATAAAGCTCTACTAGCTAAACTACATCTAAAGACAAGCTTTCAAAATGGGGTATAATAAACGAGATGAAACACAGAGTCACAAAAATCTATTTTTTGAGTGTGTTTTGAAAAATTACCTATCAAAAATATGAAAACTCAAGCGTAATCTAAAAGATCTAGTAAGTCAACGATTAGGACATGATGTGATATGAGAATATGGTGGCATATGGGGGGACTGGTTTCAATGTGTAAAGGGGTACATTTGGATGACATAAGGGTGGGTGATGCATGCATGATGGTGTGGAGATATTTTCCACTTTACTTAAGGGTTAAGGCTTGAAAAAGGTTTTAAATACCCACCCATATCCTTCTTCATTCTTCACAAATTCATTCTTCTTCTTCTTCACCATTCTTGAGCTCCTTAATGCTCTTTAATGGCCTCTCCTCTTTATGAGAGGTAAGAGAGTTAAAAATAGTAGAGTGCTTAAGCACCAATCCGCTAATTACTCTCTAACATCTTCTTAATCTACTTCTTTCTCTTCTCTTCTTTAATCGCGCTTGGCCATGAGTAATGTGGAGGTGCGGAGGCATGGCCGTGATCATTGGAAGGTGATTGGAGGTGATGGAATAAGCAAGAGGTGATGATGAGGGCATGGCTGAGCACTTGGAAGAGAAGTAGAGTTGTTTGGTGATGTTAAGATGAAGTTTAAATGATTTAATGAAGTGTTGTGGTAGTTTGAATGTTGGTAGGAAGTTTGAGTTTGATAATGGTGAGTACTCGATATTTATTAAATGATAAATAATCTCTATAAATATTTTAAGTATGATAATATGACCATTTAATCTCTTAATGATTGTATGAATGTTTGATAACTTGAATGATTATATGGTTGATTATATGGATGTTGATATGGTTGACAATTTGGTTGTGATAAATTATGAGAAATCATAATAAAAATGGTTAAGTAATTAACCATGATTAATTAATGAAAAATAAATCCATATGGATGTGTATATGAAGTTATTTAGCCTCTTAATGGTTTTAAGAATATAAAAATATTGAAAAGGAATATTATAATAATATAATATTATGAAATGATTTAAAGATGAAAAAGAGATTTAGTATGGAAAATATTGGTTTAAATGTTTAAAAATGGTTTATAAATGTTTTATAAACATTAAAATTCAATTTGTAGAAGTTGTGACAAATAACGAATTTGGAGTCAAAAATAGGCGCGTCGCGTAACAGTAGTTCGCGATTTCGCGCCGTAAAAGTTGAATCCTTCTATAGAATGGAATTGGAGTCGGATTTCTTTGCAATAAGAATTTTCTGAAATATTATATCCATAATTTTCAAACAAAAAAAGAAAATCGAGATTTCGATAAATAGATTTTGAAATACGAGTAAAACAAGTTTTTGGAAAAATCGCGGTTTTTTCAGTTCGGAATCATTAAAAGGATTTCTTTGAAAATGATATTTTAAAGTTGTTTAAAATATGAAATAAATTCTAAAAATCTTATAAAATGTTTTGAAAGTGATTTGAGTTATAAAAAATGAATTTCCAAATGACAAAAAGTCATTTTGATAAATATAGAAGGCACTTTCCGCAGCACTTTTTCGCAGCACTTTTATGTAACTTTTGAAATATAGTTTTAAACGCACCCATTCTTTTCCAAATCTTTTGAAAATGTTTTCAAATGATTGATAAAGTATTTTAAAGGTAATATGAAGGATTTATAGAATGGTTAAATGTTAAATGGTTTAGAGTCGATCAAATAACTTGACCGCCAATGGGTGTCAGAGAGATAGTATCTAGGCTTGAGTTTGGAAAACCAGTTTCCTGCTCTCCCTAGCTATCCGGACTGGCCGACGGATGGGATAGTGAATTTGATTTACTCGGATTGAAATTTACCAAATTTAAATAACTTGGATTGCATAAAAATGATTTGGAAATGTTTTCCTAAATAAAAGGTGAAACAATTTGGAATTATTCTAAGATAAAAAGGTTTAAAATTAACCAAACGATTTGATAAATGAGGCTTAATGATTACATATACTCTGGAAAAGATAATGGAATAATTTAATTGAATATATCTCTCAGAGATATCTATAAACGAATAAAATGATGAATTGAATGATGATTGATAATCATATATGAACTTAACATCTTTTTAATCGATGATTAGTTCGGAGGAACCAGGGGCGGATTTGGGTAATTCCTACCGGAAAACCACTTCGAACCAATGTATACGTTCCAAAGTGAAGACATGATGAAGATGATGATTTTTGAAGACGAGGATCTTCATGACGAAGGGCGCCACTAGTCCCTCGGGGTGAAATTTACCATATCATATATTTATGGTTGCAGTAGTGCTCTATTATGAAAATCTTCGATAACAAGGACTAATCGCTACTAATCCTAGGGTTAATTCCCGATAGGATATGGTTGAAGGAGTGCCTTCGGTTTCGTCCAGTCCTAGAACAAACTTGTATGGATGAATGTTTGACATTGCATTTCTGAGATTACAATGTTGACTTTTACAAACATACATCTGTTTGGTGGCGGAGAAGGTAACTTCTCTTAGCTTAACACCCTTCTCCGAGACGTACGAGCTCGGAGATTGTATGTTCGTAAAAGTCAATAGTGATTTAAGTAATGGCAATGTGGCATTCAAAGTGGAACCTGTGATGATCAAAGCATGCCTTTGCGAAAAGCAAAGCGTGGCTTTGTGGAGCATAGCCTCATGAGCCTCACATCTCAGGAATGATATGAGATACTATTTAGTCTGAAGGACATATTTTCAGGCTATTATTGAGGGAAGATGTCCATGTAAGCATTTATTGCCATATTGTATGAATGGAAAGGTACGGAGGCTGACGAAGATTATGTAAAGCCATTGAGTAATTCTCTGTTCCATGGTAGTATAGCAGTATAGTTCGAAGGCTGATGGAGATCGTGTAAAGCCACTGGTGTGAACTAGGATTGTTATTTGTGGATTTGCGGGTCTGAATGGTCACTAGTTCCCTATCATGTTGGCAATCCAATTCCAATACATTGCCTTTACGGTTTTGATTGTAGAACCTACTTTTAAAAAGTAGCTAGTAAGCCGTCAAATTTAATCAATGTACAATTTCGGTTATCTTAATATATTATTTGAAAAGTGTTTTCAAAGGATGTCATTAAAGATAGTATCAAATTATTTTGGTATAAAGTTGTTTGGTTATCATAAGGTAAAAACCCGTCCGTATTTATGTGTGGGCGTGGTCTTATGAGATACCCTTCTTTTCAAAGTTTTTTAACTGGCATCAATTTATAAATGGTGTATCTCACGTTGGTTTATCAAGCCTGATCCGGGTATTTTTAATATACTCAGGTCAGATCCGAGCAGTTTCAGGTTTAGTTGAAGATGCTTGTAGTTTCCAAAGGAGAGTTGGAGACCTTCATCCACGTATGGACGTATTCTATTATCCGCTGCATCTATTGCATTTATTTTTATTTTTCAGCATTTGTAAGGACAGAGGATTTATAACTGTCCAGGCAAAATCTAGGTTAGACACTGATATTGTATTCAAAATTTTCCACTGTAATGATTATTTTTGAAATAATATATGTTATTCCATTCGTGTGAGATTCTTTTCAATCTCTATTTTCTTTTTCACCTAACAATCGGGCTTTCCGACACTTGGATTTGAGGCACATCAATACCTAGGTTGTATTAGTGTCGATTTTCGAGTGTCGAAAATTCCCATTCGTTACATTTGGTATCAGAGCTTAGGTTGAGCGAACACTTAGGCTTTGGTGGGGTAAAACTCATTATAGATAGGGTTACTAATACCCTAGAATTAGTGAGTCGTTAGAGATGGGGTTAGTAACACCCTATAATGAGTTTTGAGAGTGTTATATATATGGGCGCCTATTTTTTATTCGATATAAAAAATGTTTTGTGTTGATTTATCTGTTGAGTGGCTTATAGATTATGGTCAATGCGCCTGATCACCGTTATCAATAGGGATTTCTAAACACTTAAACAAGGCAAATCAGCACACCATTTTAAAAGGAATATATTTTATATATACAAAAGTATAAATATTTATGTGATTTGGAAAATTTATAAGATGTTTTCCCTCTAGAAAGTTCCAGGAATAAGGTCTTGATCTGTTTGGCGATGGTGGGAATAAACTTCTAAGTATCGATCATATGTTGGCTTGGGCGAACGATATCGAACACTTGGCAAATTATTTTCTTTATCATTATATATGACCAAGACAAGTTCAAATCCAAACAAGTTGAACTAAATTATTTGGATAAAAGGTTTTAGGTCAAGAAATAAATGGTATAAACCTTATAATGATATCTTGGTATATCACTTAGGTCAGGATGTCTTATTTTTCAGGAAAATATTTTTGGATGACTCCAAAGCAAGCACGAAGAGCATGTGCAGCAAAAGAAGCAGAAAAGAAATTAAAACTAGGATCTTATGTTGGCATATACTGTTACCGATGCGGTAAAGAAGGGCATTATGTAGTTCTGTATAAGGATATGAAAGAAAAGGAAAGGATTAAAAGGAAAGCGGAGAAAAAGAAGAAAGAACAACCTTTTAGGGTTGATATATTCTGTTACAAGTGTAAAAGGCAAGCACATTTTCTACGTGGGTGCCCTAAAACGAAGAAAAAACCCAGGATTCTGTCAGGGAAGGAAAAGGGTTACTACCATTGCAAGGGACTAGGACATATGGTCAAAGAATGTCCCCGAACATGCATTTGGTGCTACCAGGGTAAACACTTAATGAAAGACTGTCCAAAAATGAAGGTGGCTAACTTAAGGCCTCAAAGATAAAAGTACCGTCTACCTCAAAAGGGATCCAAGAATAGTATATATATAGCAGTTCAAGTATCTATATATGTATGATGGTGGTGTGTGATAGGTTGTGTTCCCTAAGAAGTTATCCCTAAATTTTGTAATATAGCTAGGAATGGATGTATAAAAATAATGTTAATTAATAAATCTCTTTTGATCATTCTCTCTGTGCATTTCTTCTATCTTATATCCGATCAAATTTAATAAGATATTTTGAAATAAAAAGATTATATAATATAAAGAAGCGTCTTTATAAAAAAAATTAAATTAAGAAATTATTTAAGAATGTATTTTATAAAAGTATATTTTATAAAATAAAGTGTAATTAGCAAAAATAAAATGATGTTTGAGAAAGATGGGTTTGAGAATTCATATCCTAATGTTTTGAAAAAGTATAAAAGGGAAAGTTATGTAATATAAAATAAGTTTGGAACTAAATTTATGATGAGATTTATTAACAAAGAAATTTCAAAGGAATTTTGAAATAAGAATTATAATGATATTATTCCAAATAAAGGATAATTGATTTCTTTTGGAAAAGAGATTGAAATATTTTTGGGAATAAATATTTTGAAGAAAGGGTTTATAAAGGTATTTAAATAAAAAATAAAAGATTTATGAAGGTTTGAAAAAGTTAAATAAGTTGTTAGTAGATTATTTCGTCACACGATTCTGATCTAAGATTCGAGTATGGAACTTGGAGGTGTTTACACCAGTCCGAAAGAGGATTTATCACTTGATTCTTGATGACGAACAATGATGAGGATTTGTGTTTGGATACTTACGTTTTCTATCATAGTTGAGAGCTATGCAAGAAAAAATAAAAGTTCTAATTGGAAAGCCTGATCAAAGTTAGCACTAGAGGATACGGGGGATCAATACTAGTTCAGAAATAAAGTTGTAGATACAGATAGTAGATCGAATCAGATATTGTGTTTGGAT
Source organism: Allium fistulosum (assembly GCA_030737815.1). Lineage (NCBI taxonomy): Eukaryota > Viridiplantae > Streptophyta > Magnoliopsida > Asparagales > Amaryllidaceae > Allium > Allium fistulosum. Next base: position 72,263,917 of record CM060908.1, on the reverse strand, counting down.
GATAAATGTACATCGTATGGGTGTAAGTTTAATAATAAATATTTTTTGAGTTTTGTTTTGGTGTAATTTCGGGGACGAAATTCTTTTAAGGGGGGAAGTCTGTAACGACCGGCTAATTTATCAGTTTGATAAATTATTTTTATTTTTAAAATATTCAATATAAGCTTTTAAAAACATAGATTATGATGTTTTGAACAATAAATAATAATGGTAATAAGTATTTTCAAAAATATTTCATTTGGAAATATATTGATAAAATGACCGAAAACCATTTTATAGATAAACAACTCTATAATCATAAAACGTTGCGCACGAAGCTGGATACATACACTTATTTTTATAATTGAACAAGAATATGAAACAAAATTATTTATTTTATTTTTGGAAATTAAAAGTATGTATGACATCCTCAATGATGCTCTTATATTTAATAATTGATTTTTGATTTTAAATTGAGATTTAATGATTAAATAATTATTATAATTATTCAAATAATTATTTTTGAATGATTGTAATTCATTTTAAATAGTTATAAAGTGAAAATAAATAATTTATAATAGTTTTATAAAGATATATAATCAGTTTGAAAACATAAGAAAAATTGGTATCTCTTTATCGGTATAATAGCAATTTTTGTAAATAATTATTAATATTGATTTATATGATTTTATAGTTCAAATGAGATCATTTGAATAAATTTATAACGATAAGGAATTTATTTTCAAATTTTTGTTTACATATATATGTAATTTAAATTTTAAGTGAAAATGTGAACGGTAATCGGTTTCCTGATTTTCAACGGTTTAACAAACGGAAGTTATTTGAAGTTGTTGCAACGTTATAAATGACACTAACACATATTTATATACATGTATACATATCACATACTCACATATACAGACATATAACATATATACAAATATATATATACCTATTTTAAAAATATCAAAGATATTTTATGAAACTTCACCCTTAAGCTTGCATAAGTCAACGATTAGGACATGATGTGATATGAGAAGATGGTGGCACATGGGGGGACAGGTTTCAACATGTAAAAGGGTACATTTGGATGACATAAGGGTGGGTGATGCATGCATGATGGTGTGGAGATATTTTCCACTTTACTTAAGGGTTAAGGCTTGAAAAACGTTATAAATACCCACCCATATCCTCCTTCATTCTTCACAAATTCATTCCTGTTATTCTTCACCATTCTTGAGCTCCTTAATGCTCTTTAATGTCTTCTCCTCTTTATGAGAGGTAAGACGGTTAAAAATAGTGGAGTGCTTAAGCACCAATCCGCTAATTACTCCTTAACTTCTTCTTAATCTACTTCTTTCTCTTCTCTTCTTTAATGGCGCTTGGCCGTGAGTAATGTGGAGGTGGGGAGGCATGGCCATGATCATTGGAAGGTGGTTGGAGATTATGTAATAAGCAAGAGGTGATGATGAGGGCATGGTCGAGCACTTGGAAGAGAAGTAGAGTTGTTTGGTGATGTTAAGATGAAGTTTAAATGATTTAATGAAGTGTTGTGGTGGTTTGAATGTTGGTTGGAAGTTTGAGTTTGATAATGGTGAGTACTCGATATTTATTAAATGATAAATAATCTCTATAAATATTTTAAGTATGATAATATGACCATTTAATCTCTTAATGATTGTATGAATGTTTGATAACTTGAATGATTATATGGTTGATTATATGGATGTTGATATGGTTGACAATTTGGTTGTGATAAATTATGAGAAATCATAATAAAAATGGTTAAGTAATTAACCATGATTAATTAATGAAAAATAAATCCATATGGATGTGTATATGAAGTTATTTAGCCTCTTAATGGTTTTAAGAATATAAAAAGGTTGAAAATGAATATTATAATAATATAATATTATGAAATGATTTAAAGGTGAAAAAGATATTTATTATGGAAAATATTGGTTTAAATGTTTAAAAATGGTTTATAAATTTTTTATAAACATTAAAATTCAATTTGGAGAAGTTATGACAAATAACGAATTTGGAGTCAAAATAGGCGCGTCGCATAACGGTAGTTCGCGATTTCGCGCCGTAAAAGTTAAATCTTTCTATAGAATGGAATTGGAGTCGGATTTCTTTGCAATAAGAATTTCCGAACTATCATATCCATAGTTTTTAAACAAAGAAAGAAATTTGATTTCGATAAATAGATTTTGAAATACAAGTAAAACAAGTTTTTGGAAAAATCGTGGTTTTGCAGTTCGGAATCCATTAAAGGATTTCTTTGAAAATGATATTTTAAAATTATAAAAATATGAAATAAATTTTAAAAATCTTTTAAAATGTTTTAAAAGTGATTTGAGTTATAAAAATGAATTTTCAAATGATAAAAAGTCGTTTTGATCAATATAGCTTAAAAGGCACTTTTCGTAGCACTTTTTCACAACACTTTTCTGTAACTTTTGAAATATAGTTTTAAACGCACCCTTTCTTTTCCAAATCTTTTGAAAATGTTTTCAAATGATTGATAAAGTATTTTAAAGGTAATTAGAAGGATTTAAGGAATTGTTAAATGTTAAATTTTTTAGAGTCGATCAAATAATTTGACCGTTTTATGGGTGTCGGAGAGATAGTGTCTAGCTTGAGGAAAACTAGTTTTCTGCTCTCCCTGGCTATCCAGACTGGCCTAATGGATGGGACAGTAAATTTGATTTACTTGGATCGAAATTTTGCAAAGTATAAAGATAAAATTTTCCAAATTTAAATAACTTGGATTGCATAGAAATGATTTGGAATTGTTTTCCTAAATAAAGGGTGAAACAATTTGGAATTATTCCAAGATAAAAAGGTTTAAAATTAACCAAATGATTTGATAAATGAGGCTTAATGATTCCATATACTATGAAAAATATAGTGGAATAATTTAAATGAATATATCTCTAAGAGATGTCTATAAATGAATAAAAAAATGATTTGAATGATGATTGATAATCACATATGAACTTAATATCTTTTTGTTGGTTTGGAGGAACCGGGGTCGGATTTGGGTAATTCCTATCTAAAAACCACTTCGAACCAATGTATACGTTTGAAAGTGAAGACACGATGATGATGAATTTTGAAGACGGGGATCTTTATGATGAAGGGCTACTTGCCACTAGTCCCTTAGGGTGAAATTTACATATCATATATTTATGATGGCAGTAGTGCTCTGTTATTAAACTCTTCGATTACAAGGACTAATTGCTACTAATCCTAGGGATATCCCGACAAGATGTGGTAGGAGGAGTGCCTTTGGTTTTGTTCAGTCCCAGAACGAACTTGTATGTATGAATGTCTGACATTGCATTTCTGAGGTCACAACGTTGACTTTTACAAACATACATCTATTTGGTGGTGGAGAAGACAACTTCTCTTAGCTTAACACCCTTCTCTGAGACGTTCGAGCTCAAAGGTTGTATGTTTGTGAAAGTCAATAGTGATTGAAGGAATGACAATGTGGCATTCAAAGTGGAAACTATGATGATCAAAGCGTGACTTTTACAAAAATCAAAGCGTGACTTTGTGGAGCGTAGCCTCACGAGCCTCACACCCCAGGAATGATACGGGATACGATATGGTCTGAAGGACATATTTTCGGGCTATTATTGTGGGAAGGTGTCTCTATATTTACTTATTTCCATATTGTATGAATGGAAAGTTATGGAGGCTGACGGAGATCGTGTAAAGCCACTGAGCAATACTCTGTTCCATGATAGTGTAGCAGTATAGTTCGGAGGCTGACGAAGATCATGTAAAGCCACTGGTGTGAACTAGGATTGTTATACGTGGATTTGTGGGTCTAAATGGTCACTAATTCCCTATCATGTTGGAAATCCAATTCCAATACATTGCCTTTACAGTTTTGATTGTAGAACCTACTTTAAAAAAGTAGCTATTAAGCCGTTAAATTTAATCAATGCAACAATTTCGGCTATCTTAATATATTATTTGAAAAGTGTTTTCAAAGGAATGTCATTAAAGATAATATCAAATTATTTTCGTATAAAATTGTTTGGTTATCACAAGGTAAAAACCCGTCCGTATTTATGTGTGGGCATGGTCTTATGAGACACCCTTCATTTCAAAGTTTTTAACCGGCATCAATTTATAAATGGAGTATCTCACGCTGGTTTATCAAGCCCGATCTGGGAATTTTTAATACTCCGGTCAGATCTGAGTAGTTTCAGGTTTAGTTGAAGACGCTTGGAGTTTCCAGAGGAGAGCTGGAGACCTTCATCTACGTGTGGACATATTCTATTATTCGTTGCATCTATTGCATTTTTTTTATTTTTCAACATTTGTAAGGACAGAGGATTATAGCTGCCCAGACTTAATCTATGTTAGACTCTGATATTGTATTCAAAATTTTCTGCTGTAAAGATTATTGTTGAAATAATATATGTTATTCTATTCGTGTGAGATTCCGTTCTATCCTTATTTTCTTTTTTCCTTAATAATTAGGCTTTCCGGCACTTGGATTTGCGGCACGTGAATACCGAGATTGTATTAGTGTCGATTTTCCTGGGCCGAAATTCCCATTCGTTACAGTTGGAGTAAGGTAGATCTAAAAACGTAAGGAAGGAGAGAATTAGGAATGCAGTTAATTAAAAGTTGGTTTTGTATTGTTATGCCATGTACAATTGCGGTTAATATGGTTTGCCTTCTTATTGGGCCGACAAGCCAGTAAAAAAAACCACTCCGTTTTAAAATATATATATTATGCATATGTTAAACTAATACTTATTCATCATAATAAAATAATATTTTAATCGCATATATATATATATACTTATGCTTTATATTAATATATATAAATAAATATATTAAATTAATTATAAATAGCCTAACGAATTTAGATTATATTGGTATAAATATAAACAAAATTATTTGTTGCACATATAAGTATATCACTTGAAATCATTTTGACATACGTTACACATTGACATTTACTGACCGTGGGACACATGGTATATTTTCCAATTATAACCATTAGTTTGTCTATACTCTAATATTATCGCAATGTTACACTTTGAGCACGAATATCTGAAAAATTAATGATAGAGTTAGGGGTATGCCCTAGGAGAAACTATATAATTTATTACATATATTTAACTTGGTAACCAATCTTATTCATAATAAAGATGTTTATTCTATAATATACTTTGTTATACTATGATATAATTAATTATGTAATCAATTTAAAGTATATTAAATAGAAAATCCTTAAATGATAAGTTATGTGATAATAATTACAATGTTTTGTATCATGAGAATTTTATCACAATGAAAAATAACGTATTGTTTTAAATATTCTTAGTCAGGATGATTTATGAAAGGATATCGATTCATCCATTGAGACTAGAGTATGGAACGCTCTTCAATTGTTGGGCGGTGTATTATTCATGGTTGACGGGGGCATCAAAGGGTTACGTATTGATAGTTATCGAATGACTATGGAATGACTCACTCGAGAGTTTTCTTCTTGTTAATATAACTAAGGTCAAACAAAGAATCTCGAGGTAATGATATTACAGAGTTCCCCTAACTTAAGAATACTGTTGAAATTCAATGTGGACATTCCACTTTGATTATAGTTAAATCATGGCATGAAGTCCATCAAATAACTATTGAAGCTTTGGAAGTTAAACACTATTAGATAAAGAGCTATAGTCAACTCAAAGTCCAAGTCTTTGACCAGAGCAATACGATTAATATAAATTATTATTATCGAACTAAGAATTTTATATACGGACTAATCAAGTTGAATTTGGATGATATTGGAATTTTGACCAAAACCAATTCCATAAGTCCTAAAGTGATATAGTTTTGACGAAGAGAACTGGTATAAATAATCATTGCTAACGGGTACCACATATAATAGAAAAATTGGATTTTTAATGAAAAGATGTGTAAGTGATAAATTCAACAAAAATGTCATACCATTAGCTAAGGTGATGTATAAACGTTAATATTCGAATTGTTAGATATTAATCGCTGAATAAATTTACACATTTGAGTCGCACAACCATATTGATGAATACACCGAATAAACCACACAATTTAATTAATTTATAATCATTGTAAATTAATTAAATTAATTAATATTTATGAAATATGAATTATTAATATTTATTTTATTTTTTGAATGCCATTGGTATTTAATGAAATGAATATATAAAAATTATGTATGCGCGTATCGATATATGATATCGATAGAATGTTTAAACTAGATTTAAAACGATTAATTACTAAATGGTTTAGGAATATTTTAAGGCCCATCTTGCCTCTTTCATGGCTGGCCAAAGGGAGGAGAGCCAGGGATTCAATTTTTTTTTAAAAGGCAAAAGAGTATTTAAAGGAAGGCAAAAGATCTCTGGCCTTTTATTCTCTTTTATTACCTTCTTAAAACAATTTCATTCGTCGGTTTTTGCTCTCTCTCTCTCTCTTCATCGGCTCACTATCGAAAATCCATGGCTACCTTGGCATAATATTTCCAAAACAAAATTCAAATAAAATAAAAAATATTCAAGATGGTGTTTGTCTCTAAATCATTGCAAAATTCAGAAGCTGACACAACACCATATAGGCTATTTTGCAACATATTTTCGTCTTCAATTAGCAACGGTTATTACTGTTATTAAGTACCAACGGTTATTTCCATTAGGGAGTGTTCCAACGGTTATTTCCGTTAGGAAATATGGTAATTTCGTAAATGGATAAAACTAAAGGGGGCATAGTCGTAATTTCCTCTTTTATTTTCCTCTAACGCTTATGTTTTCCCCATTTCATTATTCCCTCCTCTTTCAGTCTAGGGTTACTGCCTCACCGCTTCCACCTCATTTTGTCGCCGCTAGGTTTTGTCGCTGCCTCCGCCTCCTTTTGTCACCGCCCCCACTTCGTTTGTTAGCCTTCGCCTTGTCCAATCAACGTCTAGCGTTTCCGATTGCTATTTGAATTTCGATTCTGGTAATTTTATTTTGTTTTTTCTTGTTTAGCTTTTAAATTGAACACCCACTGTCAAATGTAAATCTAATATTGATGATCGCTATTTTTTATATAGCCGAATTCAAATAAAGTGATTTATTATTTAGATTAAGTTTTTCTTCGTTGAATTGAAGAAGCTGATATCTGATGCTTGCTCGATTTGCTTATAGAGTAAGACTAATGGTCTGAAGCATTTAAACCTTTTCATCTTTTAATTGTTGTTTTAAACTGGTGACAAGTTTTAGTTTACTGCAACAAAAGGTATTTTTATTTCAGACTGAATATGATATGAATATTATCATAAAAAGTCTGCTGCTCCACTTTTTTTTCAGTTTGCATTTTCTCTCTCATACGCATTCAAATATGTTGTTCTTGCATTAAGTTTTTATGTTTTTGTCGGGGAACTTATATATAACAAATTTTTTGTGCTTAGAAAAATAAGTAATTATTAGCTTTCTTCTTGTTTTTTCTTTTTCCGTGAGTAGGTTATAGCTGGCTCTGGTCATCTTCAGACATTTCGACTACTAAGATATCTTCGTGGTCGAAGTTCTACTGAAGGGAATATGAACTACGAAATACAAATGGCTGTATGTCTCTTAGTGCCTCTTTTTATAGCCTCTTTAGCTTTATAGTAATATATGATACAAAGCTTCTTTAGTTGGTGCTTCAGTCATCAACTGAAGGTTATTTAATATGTTATGTTATTTCCTTATAGTCACTATCCTTCATAAATTTCAAATTTTCAAATCCCCAAAAGCTAAAACAAATAATTCTAGATGTGATAATAATACTTGTGTACTATTGTTATGCATTATGACTGTATATAAAGGTACATTTCAGAATACTTAGAGAAACTTTTGTATGATGTAAATGTATCTTATGCTCATTGAAATATCATAGATTTGTTTATAAAGTTTGGATATCCACTTTGATCTATATGCAACACATAGATAAGTTTCAGTTTGTTTTCTTTATATTTTTACTTCGGATTACTACTGAAACTTATGGTTTTCTGATATAGGCTAATGTTAACTCCTTTATTGATGTAGGTTAAATTTGGTGCACACACATATGTTGCCATAGTGGTTTAATTTTTGAAATAACTACCAATGTTTGCAAAGAGACTACTGTGACATTGAGATGCCATAGGAGAACTTTTTTCCTTCAAATATGCATATCTGAACTTCTAATCCCGAGATTGAAAATCAAACTATTGTTTCTCTACTGTTTTCATAAAGAAGATCTCCAAGTAATCCAGTGCTTAATGTCACTACTTTTGCTATCGATCATATCTGCTGCGAGAAATTGTGTCATCAGTTACCATTGTATGTACCATAAATGTCGAAGTAAATAATGGATAATTAGTCATAAATAATTCCTATAAACGTGTCACCGTTACATATAAAATTTGGTCCATTTCATGGTAAGGACTTTTACAATCTTTCAACACTGTTGTACTTTAGAATATACTGTCTTATTAGTTTATCACTAGAAAGCATAAGTTGCTTTGAGTTCATTTGTTAATAGTTTTTTCTTACAACTTAATATAAAAAATGCACTCCTAGCTTGTTTATTACTGAAATGGTTGCTGCAGCCACACTACTCTTTTTTTACTTCGTAAATAAATTTTATTGTAAAATGCACATAGGTAAGCTTGGCAATTGGATTCTTATTTCTTGGTGGAGGGATGCAAACATTTTCAACTGGAAACAATGCAATTGCTGCATTGCTGATCACACTTTATCCACGTTTTCCTGCATGGCCGAATGACAATCGCTGTCATCTCCCGGTACTGTTAGCTAAAATATTTTTATTTTACTTTTCTCTTTTACTATCCTTGTTGATTGCTACATTTTGGCTGTCAAACCATGTTAGGCTTTTAGGCATCTATACGTTAGTGCTGCAGAATCTCGCTACATACAAACTGTAGATGTGGATACAGGCCTCCTGGTTTATGTTCCTCTTAACATAAAAGCCATGTCATATTATGTGTTCGAGTTAAATATACCAATGGAGAACCTGTAATTTGCATAATATCGCAGTTGAAGAGTGTTCGAGTTTGTGGACCAAGATATTGGCCCCAAGTCATATTATGTGTGCCTGAAGGTATTTGAAGCTATACTTTGAGTATATGTATTTTGAATTGCAAGCTTATCTGGGCATGTGTTCTTAATGTACAGAAAAGCCATGGTGGAGATATGAGGACAAGAACAACCCTTTCAACGGTGGCCTTTTATATATTAAGCGTAAAGTTGGATCATGTTCATATGTGGATGATCTAGTTGGATGTCAGTCATTGCTCTCTCGAGTAATGCACAAGGTCTGTTGTTTTGTAAATTATTAAACTATTAAACTGGATCACAATGTTGACCAAATTACCTTTTACCTTTGACAGATTCTTGACACACCATCTTTTTCCTCATCCCTTAAAGATGAAAACATTTCTGATATAGGCTTGTATAAAGTTGAGCAGTTGATAAGTACATTTTCTGCTGATCCAAGCTTGCTAGCTTTTTCACAAGTATGCTGTGGCCCAACATCGAATAATAGGCAAGCAGATTATGATCCTTTCTGGTTTTTTACCCTCTTTTCTTCTTCAATATATATATTCTGTTAATTTGTTTGGATTCGACATAGAATAAACAGAAATAGTAGATCATTTATACATATATTATCATGTGCAAATATTGTGTCACCCTAGAACTAGAAATTTGTTTATCTTTTGCTCGTGATATGATAATCTGTTCCTTTTAATGTCCAGATCACTCTAAATTTCAAGATTTCTGGTCACAAGTGCTTTTTGAATGTGTAAGCAATGATCGACCAGGCTTATTGCAGGTAAATATATTTTGTCCCTTATTCCCGACTACTTATGGTTTTGATTATTTTCTCATAGGAGTACAATTTTATGCACACCACTTTTATGTGTTAACATAATACTTTGATTGGTCAAATACAGACTACAAATCTGTGGTGGGTCACTTTTGTTGTACTGTATTGACCAATCGAAGATGGCGTCATCTTAACACATATAAAAGTAGCGTGTAACCTGAAACCAATCGAGTCCTTTACTATTAGCGACCAATCTTCCTTCATGCTTACGATCAAGTATGAGATCACATGCTTCTCTTTAAAATTACATAACTTTTTTACTCATTTGGCATCATGATCAAAGTTTTAAAATGCGAAAAGCGTACACGAGGCGTTATTTTTCTCGCGATGCATGGTGTAAGCCTCAATAGTGAAATTGACACCCTTGAAGTAAAGAATGACAAAATTGATTGGAAATGCAATGTAAATGCAAAACATAAGCAAATTTGCATACAAAAGTATAGATAGTTAGATCCATGTAATTCAGATGAGATTAGTTTACACGTTATAATGAGATCAGTTATTTGGTAAAACCATAAAGGTACATTTTTGTCTTTTGCTCGACTTATAGTTCTACCAATTTTTTTATTTGACCAAGTTACTCAGATAATATTTCCACTCAATACTTTTGAACGAAAAAATAACAGTGCTAAATTTGAATACTTTTTGAAGGAAAAAAGCACTAAATTTGAACACTTTTCGAAAAATAAAAATAAATGTGAACCGAGTTATTGGAGCAACTTGCAGCAAAGTTACTGCAACTGCATGCAGCAAGTTTAATTTCTTCTCTGAGTAGCAACTTTTATTGTTGTTCTACGTAGCAACTTTTCGTTGCTACAATTGCTTGCAGAAATGGAACAATTTTATTTGTTGCTCTAAGCTGCAATTTTTAGTGGTTGTAATTGTAGCAAAGTTGCGGCAGCTTCAACAACTTAATTGCTGCAGCAACTTGCAGTAATGTTTCTGCAACTTCAGCAACTTCGTTGCTATTCTAAGCAACAAATTGGCTGCAGAAACATTCTTTTCTACTAAACATACAGGGTGTTCAATTAGTAGTCTGTCTGTTGGCACCCTTTCATTTCTTACTGAATATAACACCACGAGTTCATGATACTCTACAGGAAATATGCAAATGTTTTTAGACAAGTTGAGATTTTAGTGATATTGAAGAAGGCAATGTGATACTTGTAGATCTACTGAAACTAAATGAAGTTTAATATATCTCCTCTTTTTACTATCTACTATTCAAAATTTAGGTAGGAAAGCAAATATTTTAGCTAAGAAGATATATTCTACTTATCCGTGTAGGATGAAGATCTGAAATATCAATGAACATACAAAAACTAAGATGTTATGTATACGTAGTATTATAATTTATACATATGCATATAAATCAACTAAAGATGCCACAGTGTAAAATTAAACTAAATAACGCTCATGTCATTTAAAGTATATTATAAAAAGACATCTAGCTCTAAGGGCAAATGAAAATCTTACACTGGAACATAAAAGCAAGCTTTTAATGTACATTTAATGAACAATGCTGGTCTCGGGACTGATTTGCTGTTGTAGGGGGGTCAAGTATATTATAACTCATTCTTTGGGTCAAGTATATTTGTACTTAATGTACGCATTTTGTTTCTAGATTTTGCTTCGTTTTTATATTTTAATTAGTCTTTAGTAGAAATATATAATGCATCACATAGTTTACTATTGTTATCATCATTCATCATCAAATCCAATGAATGAATAAAAATATTTTGGAGATCACCAATATAAGAGCATCTTAAATAAAAATATTTTGGAGATCACCAATCCAATAACATAGTTTTTGTTAGCTAATTGATATGCATTACTGTATATATAGTAGTAAAACTAATCAATCAACAAGAAAAAAAAGTTGCCAACCTTAATACTAAAAAGGATTAAAATGCAGTCTTTTGCACTTGTGCGTTTTGATATTCAATATAGATGGGTTGTATACGTTGCTCTAAAATAAAATAAACAAATCAACTTGACAAACTGATTGCATCAAGGAATGGGGCTCGGTTGTACATGCTTGAACTAAAACTAGAAAACTTTTAATTATGCTCAATAGGCATCATATACAATCATGTACATTGTTAACCAATTCCTTCATTTGTTTTTGACATCTTACAATTTCTAGCTCTCGAGGTGATTGTGCTTCTTCTTCTTCGGTTTGCCATTTACTTTTCCATTCACTGAATGAGAATTCTTCATTATTGATTGAAATGATTGTGTTGTTAAAGCTGAATTGATCATAGGAAGTCATTCTTGAATAGAGAATGTGAGAAGAAATAAATGATACAACTTTGAAAAGTTAAAAATGATGAAACTGGATGCATTGTTCAAGTCCTTATATACCTATATATTTAATAATATTGAATATGGATTCAGCATGTAAATGCCAAAATATCATTTTCTGTAACGTCTTTGTTCCTCTAATATGACGTATTGAAAATAAACAGAAGATAAATAACTTTATCCTTTAAACGAAAATATAAATAAACTCACCATTTCCTTTAATATGCTTTTCTCAAATATATTTTTGAGAAGAAATAAACATAAATTAAGCTTTGAATAAAAGACAAATGGTAAATAAATTTATCATGTATATCAGAAGAATGTTTTTTATTTATCGTTTTTATCGGAAACTATGCATTTGAGCTTCTTGTTTACAATTACCTTTTTAACTAAAGTAAAATGATAAATAAATTAAACTTTGTATAAAAGATATAAATTCTCTATCGTCAGTGAAGATATGTACTTGCAACCAGAGTTGGATAGGGTTTTCTAACAGCAATGTACTCATAAGTTCATAAACTAAGCACATACTAAAAAAAATCTATACCATACAGTAATAAACAAATATATTTTAGTATTGCAATATCAAAAATGCAGATATCTCTGATATACTTCAGCTTAATCTCCAACGTCACTCCTTTGACTACAACAAAAGGTTCCCCAATAGTTAAAAGAGATACATAGATCCTTAGTGGAAGGCAATAAAATTTAAAAATTGTATGACATCATTAGCTTGCACATCTCTAATTAACCTGTATGTTTGCAACTTCCCTGGTCATGGGAATACTATTAGTAACAGCGCTTTGTAAGTTATAACAGCACATACAAGGTTGCGTTTTGATTTGTTTGATCTAACAGTAGAAATCTCAGCTAAATGGCAACTTGTATATACTTTAAACCAAGAGGTTGTCTCATTATACCATGCTAATGTCTAATGTCATTGATTAAACACACAGAAATGGACATATGCTATTATGAAGTAGCATATGCTTCAAAGAAATTCACCTGCACATGAGCCTATTAGCTAATTATTATCTTTGCTAGCTTTGTATTTTCTTTTACTTCACTAATTAACCTTTGATTGATATATAAGTAAAGCCCAAGTATTTGCCTATGCTGGTGCTTAGTTTATATAAATTTGATTCTCTTTCTAACCCATTTTTCTTACTGAATTTTTTTTCCAATACAAATTGTATTCCTTTACCAATATCCAACATGAGTAAAATCATACAAATTAAAGCAACAGTTATAAATAAAAACTAGTAAATAGCCATTGAACTCGGTGGTTGGCAAAGTGGTGGAAACTTAACCATACTATTGTGATACGAAAAAACTCTATAATTGGCAAAGAATTAAGCTGCTTTCAACTTTGCACCAACGTAATTTTTGATGCAAACTATATTTGAAAATTATTCCTAAGTAGTCAAACTAGGAAAGAGCATTAGTATTTTATTAGTGTTATGATATTATATCAGACTTTTCTATGCAGATTAATGGATTGACTCTTTGTAACATTTCTTATTTTTGTAATCATGTTTTTGTTTGGAGTATCCATGGATGCATATCTTACCATGGATGTGATATTTAATATTTTCCATGATCTCATTCATTTTTAGGTGCATGTTGTTAAACTGTACGCATGTGGCCTTGTGGGTAGGTTATTTGATCTCATCATTCGCATCCCATTACTCACAGTTGAATAATCAATTCGTTTTAATATTCAGGCTTTAATAGAAGCTGCAGAAGAGAGGCAAAAATCAAAAGCTAGTGTTAATGGTAATGAAGGATTAATTAGTTTGGAAGATTTTAGATATGTTGTAGCAATGAAATTTGAAGTTGTCACAACGAACTTTGTTGAATTTGATATGTACTATTTCGTACGTTTGATGTTTTTATTATTATTTGATGATATGTTAGTTTTGAAATTTAGTTTCGTCTTTTCTATTGTTATAAATTCGTATGGATATAGTTGATAAAATACTATTAGATGTTGAATAAGATATGGTTCAATTATATCAAATTTGTAACACTTATAAGTGTTGGTAATTTTGCTATTTTCCTATGTGTGGAATTCCCAACAGTTATAACCGCTGGAAATTAAAAAATTCCCAACGGTTATAACCGTTGGGAATATGAAAATAATCTTGGATTATAACCGTAATTCCCAACGGTTATAACCGTTGGAAAAGAGGTTATAACCGTTGGGAATACCAAAATTTCGTAACGGTTATAACCGTTACAAAATATGTAAAAAAGATTGTAACGTACCTGCTACCAACGGTTATAACCGTTGGGAATTTGATTGCCAACGGTTATAACCGTTACAAAATGACAATTCTGCTGTTGTGTGATTCAATTAAATCTATGAATTTTATTCTTCATTAAATGGGAGAATTTTGGCTTCATATTAAGGTAATTTTCTAATCTTATTTAATTATGTAATACATAATATTAATATAATTTTTATCCCCATATGTTACTTCTCTTTTAATTATATGTTCATCTTGTATGTATAATTTACATCCTAAAGATTGTATGACGAATTAATATATGGTTGGGTTTTCCAATCCAATTTTTTTATTGATTTGTATATTAATATATAAAAAAATAGATTTGGAAACTAATTTTAATCAATCGATATAATTTTGTAACTTATTAATGTTAATTACTTGATATCATTTTGAAATTTGAATATATGTTTTGTATGTTTGTTTCTTTTGTATGTAAATTCATTTGGTTATTATTTACATATTTTTAAGAGTCGTTTCAATTCAAAATTCATAAGTGGACTTTTGTGCAAAATCATAAACTTATTTTGAATCTTGCATAAATTAAAGGTTGCTTTTTATTTTGCTGATTTTAAGTTTTAAAACATATAAATTACAAATTTTATAAAGAGGGAATTAAGGAAAAGGACAAACTTTGAAAAATATTTAGGCTGAAGGACAAATGCTAGTTATAATTAGCATTATATTCAAACTTTTACACTATACAAAATGCTAGTTATATCTAGCATTATATTCAGTTTTACACAATACAAAATGCTAGCTATAACTATCATTGTCCTTTAGCCTAAAAAACAAACTTGTTGTCCTTCAGCTTATTTTTTTTTCTAAGTTTGTCCTTGTGCCTATTTTCTTATAAATTTATGTTGTTTTAAAATTTTAATCATTTTTGCAATTATTTATATATGTATACATATATGAACGTTATTTCAACTTAAAGTTTATAAAAGGAAATTTCATGTAAAATCATAAATTTAATTGTAACTCCTTCCTAAATTAATACTAGATTAAAAGTTGTTAATTATAGAATTCGAAACATATAAATAATCAAAATAATTTTTTAACATATATATATATATATAATATGTATGTATATATATAATGTATGTATGTATATATGTATGTATATGTATATGTATATGTATACACACACGTATATATGATTGTTATAATATAGATATTTACAGTTGTTATCTTGTATGATTAAAAAAACTATAACCGACAAAGGCATATATAAAAAGACAAATGTGTATATTGCGGTGTAAATACCAACACTTACATATGATTATATTAGCCATGTACACTTCATATTTGTTGCACATGCACTATACACGTATAAGTGTATTTGATAAACTTATAAATTGAAACTCATATAAGTTAATATAAACTTTTATAAACAAATAAAATAAAATAAAGATTTTATTTAAAATATTTTAGATTGGATATAAAATCAATTTAGACTACATAGGCCCAATAAAGATCTAGAAATTGATAATAAAAATTGAATTTTACACATTTAACCCACTACAACCCGACATGGTCCCTTTATTGGTATCAGAGCCCAATAGCTTATGAAGTCTAAATTAGCAGTGTTAGGACTAATTGACTAAAGGCTAATGACTTGCCCCGAAGGATGATGTAAACCCAAAGATTATCCTAATATAAAAGCCCAAATTGATTTTGGGCCTTGGGAGAATTTTTCAAATAGTTTTTTGAAAATTTTAAAAAATATTTTAAATTTAAAACATAAGTTTAAAATATAACATGTTATAAATTTTCTAAATATTTCAAAAGGTTGTTTTTAAATATTAACAAATTAATTTTGAAATTTTATCCTAATTACTTAATTAACTGGATTGATTAAATAAATATATAATTAATTAAATTCAAATGCATATATAATGATGTGTGTATATTTACCTTGAAATATTTAAGGTAGATGATGATAAAAATTCGAATTTAATAAATATTATTTTAATTAATTAAATTAACTAGAGGTCAAATAATAAAAACTTACATGTAATGATATATGTATAAAATTACTATAAATGTTAAGTCTATATTCATCTATAAATTTTTAAGGATGAATAAATTAAAATTCAATGGTTGAAATTCAATTTAGACTAATTAAAATGTTAACTAAATAAATAATTGGTTAAATTAATTAAATAGTATTTAATTAATACAATTAAAATTAAACTAAATATGATTTTATTAAATATTGTAGACTTATAAGAAACCCAAATTATGTTTAAGGAATAAACACATACATATGGTATGTATACAATTATTTCAAATGTATCTGACATTTGAATCATGAGGATATTTCATAAGAAATACAGCATTCCCTAAACCAATATCACTTAAGTAAACATATTAAAAGATTATGAATCTCTAATACAAAAGTTGTCTCTACCATTTATATATTAATAAATTACTAGCATACTCTCAAGTTGTTGAGCAAACTCAAGCTAAAGATGTTATGTGTAGTGTTATTAATGTATTGACTGGACATAGTAAGATAACTTTGTATTTGTTAAGCAAACTCAAGGTACATACATTATGCTTAGGTTATCATGTAACGGTAGGTATGAGTGAATAATCTCTTTTCATTTGTTAGCAAACACATGATAAAAATAAGATTAGGACAAAGACCACGAGTTAGGAGTTGTAGAAGGTACAACGGATAATGTATTATCCATCGCTTGCAGACCTATGATTTGTTGAGCAAACTCAAGGTAAAAATCCCAAGACAAGCGAGTTTAATGCTCACGGGAGAAACCGAAAGATTTCTATGTTTTTCTTAGGGTTTTGAGAAGCAGAAAAATATAATAGAAACTTATTAGAAAAATAGAAACATTTAACTTTTCTAATTTTATAAGAATTATACTACACAATTCAAAATTATCTACTTCGATAAATTTGTGCAACTAATATAATTGATAAAATGTTTATCGGATAAAATTTTCATTTAAACTAAATTAATATTGAAATGGAAATATAACATATATTTACCAATAATTCTTTTGGTATGTTAACACCTATGTAGGTGTTGAAGTAATACAACTACTAATAACATCCATGCCTTGGTTATGTAAATATTTATTGTCGGAACTAGGCCAGCACGCAGTGGGGTAAATGTGTAGGTTTCAAAAAAAAAATTCCAGTTCGATCTTATTGGGCTCATGAAGTCTAATTTTATTTAGATCTTTTCTAAATCTATTTTAAATAAAATCAATATTTTGTTTAATTTATAATGAAGTCTTATTATATTAATTATATATATATATATAATATATAGAATAATATGATAAGTTAAAGAGCTACAATATCGTAGTAAGCGTTTTTGGCTTTAGCTTTGGGTGTTACCTTGTGCTTGTGTATCTTATAGCTTCATTTTTGGGTATCTTGCATGATACTAGTGTAAGTTGTGCTTGTAGTGTGTATGGGTTAGTTAGTTTAGTAGACGAGACAATGTAGTCTTGCTTTTGTATTGTAATGTGTTTATGCGCCGCTAGTGAGCTGTCATTTCCACACACATGTAATGATTGTTGTAAAAGTGGTACGACTACTATAATCCGGCTTGCATGTGCAAAATAATAATATTTAGTTTTGCTAGCAAATATAATGAATAATATGTGTATCATATGCACATATGTGTGTACGTGCACGTGCAACATATATGATGTACATGGTTTGACATGCACATGTATAAGTGATGGGATTTATAGCATAACAGACATGTTAGTTGTTATCCAGCCTTTTGTTCTGGCTACATCTGGACTGATCAAACGAGACAGACTCAATGGTCATCTAGACCGATGAATCATATTAATGATCATGAAGCCCAAAAATCAGGCATAGATGATAATATGAAGCATTGACAAAGCAGAAGCTGAAGGAAAAATCAATAGAGCACTCAAATTATGAAAACTCACTACACCATAAAATGGATCAGAGACAATCCGTATTCATTACTATGGATCGTATCATATCGATTCTACAGCTTAACTCAACGATGATCAATCGATATCTCGGAATCTACAAATCCATTACACATGAAACTTTGGAAACAACAATATATTAAAGAAAGGAGCCCCTAAAATCGATCGCATGCCTAGATAAGCAAAAGTGAACGATTGCCATACATCGTTCATGATTGATCGAATCGTTTCAGCCAAAACAATTCAACTCAATGAAGATGGTTCAATATCTCACTAAAACGAAGTCGGAATGACACCAAACTTTGGGAGCATGGACTAGAGGCATGGGGGAACTCACAAAAATTATCGCACGTACATTGGAGCACAAATGAACGATTGGCACCGATCGTTCCAATGATTGAGATGGGACCCGCGATCGTTTGTGCGGGCCCCTATGGATCTGGAGATTCTTCTAACGAATTTTCAACCCGATCCATGCACATCTTCCTCTATAAATACAACGGTCATTCTCTATAAACAGGTTCCTTCTTTCGGCTGCCCAGACTCCTCCATTTTTATTCTTCATTCTTGTACTAATTATCCCTGCCGATCCAAATTTTCTTGTAATCATAACCAAGTGTAAGATTAATAAAAATACAAAGTGGATGTAGGCCAAGATTGCTGAACTACTGTAAAAATCTATGTGTTCATTTACTTTCCCTACTATGTTTCAATTTCATCCATCATTTGAATCTCTACGAGATTCTATTGGGTGTTGATGCCTATTTTTGGTGTCAACATTAGCCCATTCATGTACACGTGTGTCGTTTAATATGCATGTGTGTGTATTCATAATTATATATATGTATGTATGTATGTATGTATGTATGTATGTATGTATGTATGTATATCTATGCATGTATATCATAATGTAGTATTTGTAACACATGCACACATACATACATACATACACACATACATACATATATATATATATATATATATATATATGTATGCATGTATGTATCTGTAAATATATATATATATATAGTTTATACTATAATATAATAAAGTAATTGTATATTTAATATAAATAACTATAAGTTCAATTACAAATTTAAAATTCAAATTCAAATCTTAGATCTACATCTACATAGCAAATATCTAGTAAATTAAAATTAAAATTAATATATTAATATTAAATAAAAATTATATATATATATAATATAGATATATTTCAAAACATAAAATTATATATATATTTATATGTACGAATGTATACACACACTTTGAATTAATATTTAAGAGTTTTATATATAATAGAACATACATACACATGTATATATGTATATATTAATGTAAATACATAATTAAAATTATATATATAGACATTTGACCAGAAGAATAGTTTTTCATTTGTTTAAATCTTAAGGTTTAAAAGTTGTTTTTTTATTCTTGATTTACGAACGAAAATCATTAATAAACAAATTCTCGAAAGCATAAACAAGCATATACAAAATTTTATTAAATATATATATATAGACACATATTACATATATATTATTAGTATATAAAAATCGTAAAAGTTAGATTTTATATTTAAAGTAAAATATATGAAATATATATATATATATATATATAACTATCCATATAAGATTTAAAAAAATTCATTTCTTAAAAACATATTATGCATACATGTTAATAAAATGTATATGTATATTTTATGTAATATATATACATACATATATATATATATATATATGCATGCATGCATGTATGTTTTTAAAACCAAACTAGTTTTAACTATTGTTAAATATTTTAAACTATTTGCGAAATTAAAATATACAAATTTGTTTTTATCATTGCCGAATGATATATACAATTATATATATATATATATATAATATTATTCAATACATATATATACAATCATATTGCTCCAATGTTAATGGCATAAACATATCTAAATTCGTGATAATATACACATAATAAAACAGCATGATAACATGATAGATAAGGTATATATAAATGATATAAATTAGATTATTACCTTGTCCAATGCCTAGATGAAACACCTTGAGATGTTGAATATGTTCGCTCCTTGAATCAGTATACAGGCCTTCAGATAGAGTTACCAGTCTAAATGCAGTAACTAGGGGCCTTCGAATTTGATTTAATTTATGTATTTGGAAGCTTAAAATTGAGGAGGAGGTTGGCTATATGGCCGGCCTTGGTTGGTTGGAATGGACTAAAAAGTAAGTAAAGTAAAGTAGGGTTAGAGATGAATGAATAGGCAAGATCCTAAGAAGTGAAAAGGGGATGTAGATCCACCTTTTGCTCTTACAAAATCACCTCTTTTTGAATCAAAATTCCACCCCACTTCTCCTTGATATAGTCAGACAAACTACACTTCTATATGGGCCTCAAAACCTCTTCAAGCCCGATCAATAATAATTGCGTTTAAATCTAATTCAAATGCACATCATTATCGTATATTGATACGTGTGTCTATAATTATTATACACATACTATTTAATATTGACCAATACAAATTAAATAAAATTTATAATTAATGTTTCAAAAATATTTATTAATTTAATCTATTTATAACAATTATAATTAACAAAATTAGGTGGTAGTAGAAGTATTCAACATTTCGGTTGTGTGACTCTTAGATGAAAATTCGATCAACGATTAATATTGTACAACTCGATTATTAACGTTCACACATCACTTAGTAGGTGGTGTGAGATTATGGCCACATTTATTACTTACACAAGCCAATTTTAATTATTTAAGTGTTAATCGGTAGTGACAATTATTTACACCAATTTTATTCATCAGAACTATATCACCTTAGGACTTATTGAATTTGGTGATGGTTAAAATTCCAATATCATCCATATTCAACTTTATAGTCCAAACATGAAGTCCTTGGTTCAATAATAAAAATTATTATTAATTGAACTACTCTGATAAGAGATTTTGACTTTGAGTTGACTTTAATTGACCATGATACTAACCTTGTATAACTTAGGAGACAAATCCTCTCTTGAATATCGGTTTGGTTCCAATGTTTCCGCTTGACCCAGCTATAGCCATTCGATGGATGCCATGCCACAATTTTATTATAATCAAAGTAGAGCTTTCACATTGAAGGTCAACAATATTCTCAAGTCAAGGGAACTTGTAATATTTTCACATCGATATTTTCTATTTGACCTAATTTATATTAACCAATAGAAAACTATCGAGTGAGTCATTCCGTCACTACACCAAAATGACCAATTTTAAACGGTAATAAAATGTTGCTAAAATTTTTAGAAACACTTTTAAAGTGTTGTAGATTAGTATGTTGCACATTTTTGAAACATTTGTACTATGTTTCAGATTGACAAATTGAAACACTTATCGAGCGTTTCAAATTGATAACCTACAATACTTAGTAAGTGTTTCAAGTTGATAATCAGCAACACTTACTAGGTGTTTCAAATTGATAAACTACAACACTTAGTAAGTGTTTGAAGTTGATAATCAACACCACTTACTGGGTGTTTCAAATTGACAATCAATAATGCTTATTACATGTTTTAGGTCCACTTATCGAATGTTCCAAACTTGTAAACTGCAACACTAAGTGGATGTTTCAAATTGGCAATCCACAACACTAATTGGGACTTCCAAATTTACAGTTCAAAACAAGAGTAAATTATTCATCTCAAATTAAGAATATATATAAACAATATATGATCAATATATGAGTAGCATATAAATAATAAATCAACAATATTATATATATATATATACACCCACGACATCGAGCAACAATGAATTATGAAAAACAATGCTACAACATTATTTTAGAATCATCAAAAACTAGTTTATCACCAATTCCTATTAGTCATCACAAAAGTGGTTATATTATATTAGAGACTGGAATATAAACCTAAACTACTCATTTCACATTAGGTATTGGATAACCATATCTCAAGTATCACTGATCAACCGAGTAGAAATATATCCTACAAACACAAAATCAAATAATGTATTAAAGCTTTTATCAAGATTTCAAAGAGTGAGATATATTTTATATCTATTGTATAATGTAGGTCTAATAATAAAAGTGATGGGAATTAAAAATTAACTATAAAACTAAAGCTTCATTTCTACTCAATCTTTATTTGCAGAAAGTTCTAAACCTTTAAATCTAATGCTAATCAGATAAAGATTGATATTTTTTCTAGTGATTAGACTAATTAAGATTAAACATAGACTTAGTGTGTGGCACCGTTGGGAATAAAAAGGATATTGTTTATTGTTAATTATAACTACACACATCCAATATATGTACTACTTGACTTTTAACCACAACCAATGTATTATAATGATATTGTTTAATGAAAGGTATTCACCAAATAACAAATCATAAGCACGGTGTAGGCCCTTTAATACCGAACCCGTTTTGTGACGACCGCCCATGACCCCTGCACTGAACATAGAAATAGTGCGCTGTAAAGTGTGCCAGGCAGCCATGGACGATTGCCAAGGTAAGTTACAACAGCAGAATCTATCGTATTACTCACAGCGCATGGATAAAATACAATAGAGAATATATATAGTGAAGCTTCACAAAATAGAATCTGATCAATTAAACTTCATAATAGTTGAATACAAACATCTGAATAGTCAATACATCAAGCCTCACTACATATCACTCAGAGAATTATACAAGCAGCGGAACATCCAGTACATATAGTAAGAAATAATATGCAAGCCTCCAGCTCGTCTTCGTCATCAACATCGTTGGAAACTAAGAACAGCACCTGTCACCTACTACCTAGTCTGCCCATCCCAAAATGGATGAACAGCCCAAGGTAATAAGAGTTGAACATAAAACCTTGAGTCAGACAACAGTCTTAGTGAGCGGTAAATTAACTAACAACATACCAAAAGAGCATAAAGGTAAAAGGAATAGGAATCCAACCCTCCCACTCCACCTCTTTCTACAGTGATAGCCCCCAGACACACTAAGCAGAAGTAAACATAGCAAAGCAGACATTTAAAGTAAAGCAATTATCACTCGAGTCAAGGTCAACATTTTCCAAGTACAAACCCCCAAGGCCTAAACCAAGATCAGATAAGCACCCAGAAAACATTGCTCTTGAGACCGAATGACGATACAACCAAACATCCATGACTCTGGCTATCACTGTTATCTTTGCTTCGATACCACCGTTAATTGAATGACCGGCACATTCTTTCAGCCGTCCGTCAAGGGTTAATGGCAACCCCGGTTCTAGACAAAACTCCACACGTCGTCGCAGCCCGTGCCTAGGACTATCGAATCTGCCCAGAGTACTCGACTACAATCATAGTCTTTAGGGACTATCGAATCTTCCCAGCGTACTCTTGCTTTGAGTCTACTAGAACCTTCAATAACGATGAAACCTCAGCCTTCTAGTCATCCTCCTCGACGACTATTTCCATACTAGCTCAAGCGCCTCTCGAGCAAACCATTATCCTCAAACCCGAACCATTTCACCGAGTTATCAACATGCTTGGAATGATCCCGTCTGGATTAAAACAAGGCTATCTCATACCATGCCTCGCTTCATCTCATCATAGCAAAGCCTCATCTTAACATCAACATCATCAAATCTATCCATATGAGCTTCATCATCCGCCACATATGCCATGAGCAGCTTTTCCAATTCAAGAGCCTTTCCCTTAGCTTTTGAATCATCTTCGAATAACTTGTCCAAATCAAATCATCAATCAACTAATTTATAACAATCAATCAAGTCAATCGTTAATCCAAGTAATCAAGCATTCAAACATGATCTAATAAACAATTATAACAATAATGGCAATTTTGTAAATAAAGAGTCCAAACCTAACAAGCATGAAACATGAGCAATATCTCTACAACTTGATGAATGAACTTGCATAGATTAACATGTAGTAAAATGGATGTCAAATCATCATGAACAATGGATCTATACTTAAGTTTAAGGAAATGCATGGAAATCACTATTTTAACACCAAATCAAGCCACCAATCCGATATACTCCTTTGGATCCGTGTGAGAGATAATCACCACTCACCGAATCACCTAGACACCTCAAAAGCAACACACTTCAGATCTGGACAGCGAAGGATCTAACTCGATCTATCAAAATTCCGCTTCAAACGATGAAATCTCTCTTCGATGGATGAAGATCTTCAATCTAAGCTCTTGGATCTTTGATTTGATCTTCGATTTGGATGGAAGGAATCACAAGATTAGAGTGGAGAAAATAAGTGAAGAAGTGCAGCACTCGAGCTCTCAAAATGGCAGGACTTCGTCGCTTCAAAATCCGGATCCCAAAAAGTGAGGTAGAAACGTGTATTTATAGGCTGAATCCTTAGGTCATCCGCTCCTTAAGTCGTCCACGACTTAACAAACCCCATGACTTACGACTCAACAGCTCTACGACCTAAGCCTTCGCACGACCTAACCTAACACACATGCGCACGACCTAGCGACTTAACAACATAAGTCTTCACGCGACTTAACTAAGATACGACTTAACGACTTACGACCCATCGACTAAGCAGATCCTACGACTCAACACACATAAGCGGCTTAGCAACAATGCCGACCTACGAGTTAACTGGGATACACGACTTAACGCGTGCGCGAAAGTGCTCGACCTAATGACTTATCATAAGTCGCGACCTAACTGTGATGCCGACCTAGCATAAGTCGTCTATGACCTAACCCAGACACAGGGTCTCACGACCTAAACCTTAACGACTTATCCCAAATCCTTAAGTTGCTCGAACAACCTAAACTATAACACGACCTAACTATCACACGACCTAACCCCTTAGGTCGTCTAAACTCTTAAGTCGCCAACTCCTTAAGTCGCTCCATTCCTTAGGTCGCCTATCCTTCTTAAGTCGGTCAATTCCTTAAGTCGCTAACTCCCTATAGGTCTCTCCTATCTCTTAAGTCGTTCCACGACCTAAGCTACCATTCGACTTAAGCTACCACTCGACTCAACTTCTACACGACTTAAGCTACAACACGGCTTATCTCCGGACGACCTAACTTCTTCACGACTCAAGCTCTAGTCGTCTAAACTCTGGATGACTTAACTTATGGACGATCTAACTCTGAACGAATCAACAACACTAACGTCCTAAAGACAACAATTTTACGATCTTTCGATCAGTGAAAATACGGGTCGTTACATTCTCTCCCCCTTAGGAATTTCGCCCCCGAAATTCCAAACAAACAAGAGCAATCAAAACTATTCCGCATGCCTACCATCCATAGCAATCAACAAACCATGCGTCCAATTCTAGCCTAGCATGCAGAATTCTAAAACTAGAACAAGTTACAATGTCGCGAGATGACACGACACCTTATGGCAATACCTCGAAGAGTTCAGGATGAGTTGCCTTCATCCTCTCTTCCACCTCCCATGTACAATCGTTAACATCATCACTCCATTGTACCTTGAGCAACCTAACTACCTTCCTCCTAAGCTGTTTCATGTCAGTTTCCACAACACGAAGCGGCTTACGAGGTCTCTTGACAACTGGATCAACCTCAAAATCTTCACAGCTATCTGTAGAAACTACTGTATTCGAGTCGTGCACATACTTCCGTAGATACGATAAATGAAAAACATTGTGCACACTCGACATCTTTTCTGGTAACTCCAATTTATAGGCGAGCTTTCCAATTCTCTCGATGATCGGGAATGGTCCAACAAATCTCGGAGTCAATTTTCCTTTCTTCCCGAATCAAATAACATTCTTTAGTGGAGAAATCTTCACAAAAACCATATCACCTACGTCGAATTCCAAATCCTTACGACGCTTATCGGCATAACTTTTCTGTCGGTCTTGGGCCGCCTTCATTCGTTGCTGAATGATCTCTATGCAATCCAAAGTCTGTCGAATCATTTCTGGCCCAAGTATCAGCTTTTCTCCTTTTTCCAACCAACATGTCGGAGAGTTACACGGTCTTCCATACAATGCCTCATACGGTGCCAAACTAATGCTTGACTGGTAACTGTTATTATACGAAAATTCCACCAAATGAAGGTGATCTTCCCATGATCCTCCGAAATCTAAAACACAAGCTCTAAGGAGATCTTCCAAAACTCGATTGACTCTCTCGGTCTGACCATCTGTTTGGGGGTGATAAGCTGTACTCAAACACAACTCGGTTCCCAAAACTTCCTGGAAGCTCTTCCAAAATCCACTAGTGAACAATGGGTCTCGATCGCTCACTATACTCTTCGGAATACCATGGAATCGAACTATCCACTTAACATACAGCTCAGCCAACTTTGATGCAGTCCTAGATGATCGAACATGAATGAATCTTGCACTCTTAGTCAAACGATCTACAATGACCCAAATCCCTTCATTTCCCGTTCTTGTTCTAGGTAGCCCATCAATAAAATCCATCGATATTTGCTCCCACTTCCATGTAGGAACTTCTAATGGCTGAAGCAATCCACTTGGCTTCTTCTGTTCGGCTTTTACCAACTGGTAGTTCATGCACTTGGAAATAAAATTCCCAACATCCTTCTTCATACCTTCCCAGTAATAGGTTCTCTTCATATCCCGATACATCTTATTTCCTCCTGGATGAATTGTCAACTTCGAGTGATGACTTTCCTTCAGAACTTCATTTCTCAATTCATCTATGTCGGGAACAACTAGTCGTCCTTGCTTCCGAAGCCAACCCTCTCGATCGACCTCGAATCCTTTATCCTTTTCTGGATCCAATCCAGATTCCAAATCACGGATAATCTTGACAAGCTTATCGTCTCGCTTTTGGCTCTCGCCAATTCTTTCCACAAGAGTCGGTCTTATCGATAAGTTTGCCAACATCTCAGGTTCCAATTCACATCTAGGCCTGAAGTCAAATCCAGCCAAATACTCGAGACTCTTCCATTCCGAAAACATGGCTCCCAATCCTGCATGTCTTCGACTTAACGCATCTGCCACTGCGTTACCCTTTCCCGGAGTATAGGCTATACCAAAATCATATGATGCCAAAAACTCTAGCCATTGTTGCTGCCTAAGATTCAAATCCTTTTGGGAGAAAAGATACTTCAACGACTTATGATCTGTAAACAACTCGAATCGAACTCCCAATAGATAATGTCTCCACATCTTCAGAGCAAAAACAATCGCCGCTAACTCCAAATCATGAGTCGGATAATTCCTTTCATGCGACTTCAGTTGTCGACTTGCATACGCAACAACTTTACCCTTCTGCATCAGCACTGCTCCAAGTCCAGTACCACATGCGTCGGTGTAAACCATCATCTCATCATTTCCACTTGGAATAGTCAAAACAGAAGCACTTGTCAATTGCTCTTTCAGGATTCTGAAAGCTTGCTCACACTTAGTATCCCATCTGAATACTTAGTTCTTTTTCGTCAATCCTGTTAATGGTGCAGCTACCTTGGAAAAGTCTTTGATAAATCGTCGATAGTATCCTGCTAATCCAAGAAAACTTCTTACATCAGATGCATTCTTAGGTCTACCCCAATCCTGGATTGCTGCTATCTTGGCGGGATCAACCGCTATTCCGCTTCCAGAGATAATATGACCTAAGAACCTCACTTCGCTCTTCCAGAAGTGACACTTCGAAAACTTAGCCTTCAGCTGATGTTTCCGTAAGATTTCCAAAACAATACGCAAGTGCGTCTTGTGCTCTTCTTCTATTCTGGAATAAATCAAAATATCATCCACGAACACTAGTACGAACTTGTTCAATTGATCTCTGAACACTCTATTCATAAGATCCACAAAATATGCTGGTGCATTGGTCAATCCAAACGGCATTACCAGCCACTCAAAGAAACCGGATGGTGTCCTGAAAGCAGTCTTCTGCACACTATCTTTTGCCACTCTTAACTGGTGAAATCCCGTTGCCAAATCCATTTGAGAAAACACCTTAGCTTCGTGAAGCTGATCAAACAAGTCATCTATTCTCGGCAATGGATACTTGTTCTTCTTAGTCACTTTATTCAGCTCACGATAATCCACACACAACCTCAACGATCCATCCGCTTTGGTTGCAAACACAACTGGTGCACCCCATTCAGACACACTACGCCGAATGAATCCTTTCCGTAAAAGATCATCAACTTGCACCCTCAACTCTTGCTGTTCCCTAGGCGCCATCCGCCTAAGAGGCATCACAACAGGTCTGGCTCCTTCAACTAGATCGATATGAAACTCAATCTCTCTATGCGGCGGTAACCCTTTGACCTCATCAAAGACATCCTCAAATCCATTTGCGATTGGCACCGATGACAGTCTATCCCGTGGAACAACCAGCGAATACATGAAGCTCATGAAGACGCCTTCCTCATGCTTACATCGTATCACAACCTTTTGCCCTTCCACATTCTCGACTGTCACCTCCAACATTTCACAATCAACCTTTGCCGCATACTTCCTAAGCCAGTCCATACCCAAAATAATTCTGAACCCCGCAAAGTTCAGAACAAAACAATCACAAACAAAAGAGCAATCCTGACTCGATACAATCATACCACGGCATAGCATACACAGACAGGACGAAGCCCCAACTGGATTTGTCACAACCAATGGCCTATCAACAATATCCGGTTCTAAACCCAACCGGCCTACAAGT
Source organism: Allium fistulosum (assembly GCA_030737815.1). Classification (NCBI taxonomy): domain Eukaryota; kingdom Viridiplantae; phylum Streptophyta; class Magnoliopsida; order Asparagales; family Amaryllidaceae; genus Allium; species Allium fistulosum. The sequence continues at coordinate 72,234,833 of CM060908.1, read as the reverse complement.
TCATTACAAACAAAAGAATGCGATGCCCCAGTATCGAATAACACTCTAACTGGAACACCACATATGGAAAGAGTACCTTGAACCACCACACTCTTTCCTTTCTCTTCAGCGGTAGGAGCTTTTGAAGATGATGGAACAGCCCCCAAAGCATTAGCTTGCACAATCTGCTTGTCCTTCCGCGGTTCTGGACAATTCCTCTTAATATGCCCCGGCTTGTCACAGTTGTGGCACTTCACCGACACCTTTGGATTCTTGCAATCTCTGGAGAAATGGCCCTTCTGCTGACAATTGTAGCAGGTCACTTCGCCCTTCGGCTTCTTCTGGCAATCCTTACCCTTTTGCTGATGTAGCTTCCTCTTCTTGTTTCCACCCTGCTGTGGTTTAGACTCTTCCTTGGCCACAGCAACAACAGATCCTTCTCTAGGAAACAGATTCTCGTGCCTGAGAGCCTTCTCTACAAGCTTCTCAAATGAATTGTCTAAATGATCCACCAACTGCCTCCCAAGATAACTGTCCAAGCCTGTCACAAACTTCTCGTTCTTCTGATATGAAGATTCAATATACGACCGAGCATACTTGGACAAAGCTTCAAACTCAGAAACATACTCAAGAACTGGTCTTCCACCTTGCTTGAGCTCCACAAACTTCCTGAACAGAACAGATTTCTGAGCTGTAGAAATGAACTTAGCTTCAAATCTGGCTTGGAATTGTATCCAAGTAATCTCTTCCTCCGTAGTATCAATGGTGATAGAGTTCCACCAATCAGAAGCTCTTCCTTGAAGCTGTCTTGATGCGAGCTTCCTTTTGGTTGCATCTTCGATTCCCAAGTCACCAAAGATCCTTCTACAAGCATCTATCCATCTCTGGACTTCAATAGTTGACTTTGTTCCCAAGAAAACCTTTCCTCCAAGAGCAGTATAATCTTTACACAACTTAGCAAAATCCACCGGTTTTGGAGTTTGAACTTGAACTCCAACATCTACTGATGGCCCCGGAGCTGGCATCCTTCTCATGATCGAAGTCATCATACCCTCGAACATAGCAGTATAATCAGCAGCCCCCTCAGTAACACGGCCTTCCCTAGCAGCTGGTCTCCCTCTTCGACTCATTCTTAATATCTATAAAAAGGAATGATCAATACACCTTGAGAACAACCGCATAAAGGACTCACATACTTCTAAGCTACTATATTATATATAGTAATCATCCATCAAAATACAATTACGTCTCTCATACGTAGTTACGTCAGCGAGCGTTGGGTAAAATCGATTAACCAAAGCTCTGATACCAAATGTGACGACCGCCCATGACCCCTGCACTGAACATAGAAATAGTGCGCTGTAAAGTGTGCCAGGCAGCCATGGACGATTGCCAAGGTAAGTTACAACAGCAGAATCTATCGTATTACTCACAGCGCATGGATAAAATACAATAGAGAATATATATAGTGAAGCTTCACAAAATAGAATCTGATCAATTAAACTTCATAATAGTTGAATACAAACATCTGAATAGTCAATACATCAAGCCTCACTACATATCACTCAGAGAATTATACAAGTAGCGGAACATCCAATACATATAGTAAGAAATAATATGCAAGCCTCCAGCTCGTCTTCGTCATCAGCATCGTTGGAAACTAAGAACAGCACATGTCACCTGCTACCTAGTCTGTCCATCCCAAAATGGATGAACAGCCCAAGGTAATAAGAGTTGAACATAAAACCTTGAGTCAGACAACAGTCTTAGTGAGCGGTAAATTAACTAACAACATACCAAAAGAGCATAAAGGTAAAAGGAATAGGAATCCAACCCTCCCACTCCACCTCTTTCTACAGTGATAGCCCCCAGACACACTAAGCAGAAGTAAACATAGCAAAGCAGACATTTAAAGTAAAGCAATTATCACTCGAGTCAAGGTCAACATTTTCCAAGTACAAACCCCCAAGGCCTAAACCAAGATCAGATAAGCACCCAGAAAACATTGCTCTTGAGACCGAATGACGATACAACCAAACATCCATGACTCTGGCTATCACTGTTATCTTTGCTTCGATACCACCGTTAATTGAATGACCGGCACATTCTTTCAGCCGTCCGTCAAGGGTTAATGGCAACCCCGATTCTAGACAGAACTCCGCACGTCGTCGCAGCCCGTGCCTAGGACTATCGAATCTGCCCAGAGTACTCGACTACAATCATAGTCTTTAGGGACTATCGAATCTTCCCAGCGTACTCTTGCTTTGAGTCTACTAGAACCTTCAATAACGATGAAACCTCAGCCTTCTAGTCATCCTCCTCGACGACTATTTCCATACTAGCTCAAGCGCCTCTCGAGCAAACCATTATCCTCAAACCCGAACCATTTCACCGAGTTATCAACATGCTTGGAATGATCCCGTCTGGATTAAACCAAGGCTATCTCATACCATGCCTCGCTTCATCTCATCATAGCAAAGCCTCATCTCAACATCAACATCATCAAATCTATCCATATGAGCTTCATCATCCGCCACATATGCCACGAGCAGCTTTTCCAATTCAAGAGCCTTTCCCTTAGCTTTTGAATCATCTTCGACTAACTTGTCCAAATCAAATCATCAATCAACTAATTTATAACAATCAATCAAGTCAATCATTAATCCAAGTAATCAAGCATTCAAACATGATCTAATAAACAATTATAACAATAATGGCAATTTTGTAAATAAAGAGTCCAAACCTAACAAGCATGAAACATGAGCAATATCTCTACAACTTGATGAATGAACTTGCATAGATTAACATGTAGTAAAATGGATGTCAAATCATCATGAACAATGGATCTATACTTAAGTTTAAGGAAATGCATGGAAATCACTATTTTAACACCAAATCAAGCCACCAATCCGATATACTCCTTTGGATCCGTGTGAGAGATAATCACCACTCACCGAATCACCTAGACACCTCAAAAGCAACACACTTCAGATCTGGACAGCGAAGGATCTAACTCGATCTATCAAAATTCCGCTTCAAACGATGAAATCTCTCTTCGATGGATGAAGATCTTCAATCTAAGCTCTTGGATCTTTGATTTGATCTTCGATTTGGATGGAAGGAATCACAAGATTAGAGTGGAGAAAAGAAGTGAAGAAGTGCAGCACTCGAGCTCTCAAAATGGCAGGACTTCGTCGCTTCAAAATCCGGATCCCAAAAAGTGAGGTAGAAACGTGTATTTATAGGCTGAATCCTTAGGTCATCCGCTCCTTAACTCGTCCACGACTTAACAAACCCCACGACTTACGACTCAACAGCTCTACGACCTAAGCCTTCGCACGACCTAACCTAACACACATGCGCACGACCTAGCGACTTAACAACATAAGTCTTCACGCGACTTAACTAAGATAGGACTTAACGACTTACGACCCATCGACTAAGCAGATCCTACGACTCAACACACATAAGCGGCTTAGCAACAATGCCGACTTACGAGTTAACTGGGATACGACTTAACGCGTGCGTGAAAGTGCTCGACCTAACGACTTATCATAAGTCGCGACCTAACTGTGATGCCGACCTAGCATAAGTCGTCTACGACCTAACCCAGACACAGGGTCTCACGACCTAAACCTTAACGACTTATCCCAAAATCCTTAAGTCGCTCGAACGACCTAAACTATAACACGACCTAACTATCACACGACCTAACCCCTTAGGTCGTCTAAACTCTTAAGTCACCAACTCCTTAAGTCGCTCCATTCCTTAGGTCGCCTATCCTTCTTAAGTCGGTCAATTCCTTAAGTCGCTAACTCCCTATAGGTCTCTCCTATCTCTTAAGTCGTTCCACGACCTAAGCTACCATCCGACTTAAGCTACCACTCGACTCAACTTCTACACGACTTAAGCTACAACACGGCTTATCTCCGGACGACCTAACTTCTTCACGACTCAAGCTCTAGTCGTCTAAACTCTGGACGACTTAACTTATGGACGATCTAACTCTGAACGAATCAACAACACTAACGTCCTAAAGACAATAGTTTTACGATCTTTCGATCCGTGAAAATACGGGTCGTTACACGTTTAGACGGCTCTGTCGGTTCTCATTAAAATCTGTTTCCAAAGTTGAAGTATGTTCGCTAGTAAGAGTAAACTCACTACAAGAAAACTGCGGTTTACCTACGCCAAAATGGCGTAGGCGGGACGTAGGTAAATGCATTAACTACGTAACCCCTATGTCAATTTTGGCGTAGGTAAAACTTACGTAGCTAACAAAATACCTATGCTTTACCTACGCCATCTGTTGGGTTGTTTCCTACGTCTTCCCTACGCCATGATTTTTCTACGTATTTCCTACGCCTCGTTATTCCTACGGTTTTGCTACGACATTTTTACTTCTTTCATTACCCACGTCTTTCCTACGTCATCCATTTACCTACGTCTTCCCTGCGCCTTGTTTTCCTACGCTTTCCCTACGCCATTCTTACATATTACATTTCCGACGTTTTTTCTACGCCATTTATTCATCTACGGGTGCATCAATATTCTCTTTATCTACGCCTTTTCTAAAGCAATTTTGATATATTACTACTGTGTTTCATTTCACCATATTAAATAGAAACTAAAACCAACTTGTTACACATATATACACATTCCAACAAAAATATTAACATCAAATCATTCATCTTTAATTCAAAAAACAAATATCTCATTCATATTACAAAGTCAAACAATATTAATCAAGTTCTTATATGTCAAAATAATACGATAATATGTTTATGATACATGACATCATACAATTACCATTAAAAATAAAAAATACCCTCATCCCTCACGAGATCATTCAACTCCCCGTCAAATTGCCGTCGAAGAACCTCAGTGGAATACTTCTTCAGCTTTGGCAAATTCATCATTTGTGGCTTGAGACAAGCACCTATTTGCAATACTCTGTAAAGCAAGGCAGTACTGACCAAAATCTGCATTGCCCCATCTGTAGGCAGAAGGCAAAGCATTGCTGGTACACAGTTTCAATTGCTCAGAAAGCTGAGATGGCAACTGTGTAACTGACCTCAGGTGTAGTTAGATTTTGTAAGAACCCGAGATCATAATTATATGATTAACCTCACAGAGATATGGTAGAACCTGCATCACAATTAATTATGATAAACATTTAAACTTTCAAACGCAATGACATAAGTTTCTGTGATTTTATTTACCTACAAACCAGAGTCTTGTATCTCCAAAGCATGCTTTTAATTATTTATTGGAGTTATACAAACAGAAAATCACCATTAGGCTTATTAGTGTAACAGTATTTTCACCACATTCACACGTTATTAAGGTTTCATGTTTACCTCATTTACCCTTGCTAAGTGTAAAAATATAATTTCGACAAATTTTTTTTTTGAGATCATGGGGAACCTTAAGATCATGGTATTCATTGATACTCACTTAAGTAAACCCCACGCCGTGTGTCTACCCCGCTTTTATTTAGTCGTCGCACACGGATGCGTAACGTTGAAACTCCCACTGATGGTTTGGCGCTGGGATTCGAACCTGCCCGGACACAGTCCTTTGGTTCCCATCTCCCATCTCCCAAACCAACCAAGCTACGAACGGCGGGTTAATTTCGACAAATTGATAACTAAACTTTTTTTTTCTTAATACCACAAGAGATTTATATTTTTGTGTGTGTGTATTCTTCATGGATTTGCTTTATAAACATATATTTAATCTTCATAATTATAAACATTTACTAACTCTGCTACTTTTCACTTAAAATAATATTTTTAGCTTTTAATTTTCAAAATAATTTTTTTGGAATTTTGATATCATGCATTCTTTATTTCTGTTTTAGAATATAAAGTTGAAATTATTTATAGAAATGTTTATATTTCCTTTGTGTTTTTTTTATTTTTATAAATTAAAAATATTGAACACAATTTGAACACAAACAAACACTTCATGCGCACACTGCCTTGCAAACCCTCACACATATATATTCACGCAAATGCACATACTTACATATATACTCACCCACTGCCCCACTTTTCCACTTCTCCCACCAACACCTTTTGTCCGCACTTCATTTCCACGACCTCCCCACTCACGTCTCTCACGTCTCCACCTGTACATGATTTCATGCATGAAAATGTATTCATGCACCATCACTTGCAGCAAGCTACAGTGCCTCCCTATACTTACCCTCACTACAGCCTAAGCCGACCACTAGCAACATCACATACACACCCACATGCATGCAAGTTCGTATTCATATGTAGTGAGAAAATAATTAGAACTGTTGTCAGCAGAGAGTAAATTGAAGATATAAATACGTGTGTGTGTTTTTTTTTCATCTGCAGTGAAGAGAACAGAAAAATGGAAAGTGTGCAAAAATGTGTCTTCCTGTTTTTATGCGTGTTCTCCTTCTTCATTTTTTTGTGAATGCAGTGGAAAAATATCAAGTTTTTGTCCCCCCGGCGTACCTTGAATTGTGTTCAAATATATAGAAGCTAAAAATGAGTTTTTTTTTATTTTTATAAATTATAAATGACAAAAGTATATTACTAGCACCAGGCAGATGAATTACACATAAGAAATATATCAGCTAACTGCCATTTTATATAATTATAATAGGAAAATATGGGCACATGGAAAACATACTATGTATCTTTTTTACTGATTGAAGACCATATATATATTATTTTATTTAAAATTAATGGATACTGAACAGAATATAATGAACCTGAAGATGCAAGTTTGTAGTTAATGTTAGCCAGCTTGCCCCAACTATTTCCATAATTCACCTGTGTAGAATAAAGGTGAAAGGAGTTATATCAGCAATAAGTATAATTTATTGTACACATTATAATAATGACATTCATGGCCAATGTTTAAGTTCGTCAAACAACTAATAAATAAATAAAATCAATTCTTACGAAAGAATGACAACGCTCAAATAATGACATTCATGACCCAAGTTTTCAATCCTTACTATTTAACTTTCCAAGTTATCATTCTCTAACATTAATATCTCAAAACCTAAACTCTAAGATATGAACAGTCTAGAAAAGTGAATGAATCTTTTTCATACATCCAAACTAACAGTACAAAAATATTAAAAAGACAAAAAATAAAAGATAAGAAGAAGTTATGTAAAGCATATAATGAGCTTAAATAACACCTCTTCATTGCCAATCTCAGTGCAACATCAGCATGTACAGTACCCCTCTCTTTATTTCCATTCTCCCTTGCATTCTATAAAACTCTCTTTTGCCACCTGTTTGTCTCCACACTTTTTTCCTATAGACAACATCAAATATAGTAAGAAAATAATAAAAATGCCTCAAGTTCCATCAACTAGGTGGTGCCCGAAAGCTGAGCAGCTAGTGGTGCTTGATGAGCTGTATAGAAGTGGAGTTAGAACTCCAAATGCATCCCAAATACAGCAGATAACTGCATATTTGTCTTCCTTCGGAAAGATTGAAGGCAAAAATGTCTTCTACTAGTTTCAGAATCACAAAGCATGGGAGAGGCAAAATCTTAGGAGGCTTAGCATGCTGCAGCAGCAGTTGTTTCACGACTACTATAGTCAGTTTGACTATTTCGATGAAGCTTCTCAGCACTGTCTATATCACTATATAACTCAACCAATACGGTTCAGTGATCAGGTCATGCTATCAATCATTTTCATGCTATTGATCATCTTAGAAACTTTATAGATTACTGCTCTTTACCTTCAAATTCAAGTTATCCATCTAAGCAAGTTTCAACGTGACATTTGTCCACATTAGAAAGCAATAAGTGGATATATGACATATGCAATATGAAATAATGAACTGTAGTATTTGACGTATTTTGGTACTTTAACTATAGGTTAATCTTCGGAATGGAAGACAAGGCATGAATTTATTCTCCAAGTTAGACACAAGTGGTTCACTGCAATCAAAAATTGCAATCCATGGACATGATTGGGTGAAGAATCATTCCATATCTGATACAGAACCATGCTTCAAACCTCTCAAGACTCTAGATCTATTCCCAGTGAAAAGCATTGGGTTCAAAGACGAGCAAAATCTAGCGCAGTCCCAATAATTAGATGAGTGTAGAACAAATATATATGGACTTTGTACCTTAGTCAGACTCACTGTAGAAGAAGCTACTTGATTGTGAGAAGACATATAACTTGGTTAGTACTGTTTACAAGTTTTGGTAAAGATGAAAGAAAAAATTATCGAACCAGGTAACCACGGAAGGCAGATTGAATCTTTGCTGCAAATTCCTCTTTGCTTCCACCACCTGTCATCCTACCACTGTTTGTCAGCTTTACCACTGCCGTCGCCACCTGAGCAGCCGCAATCACTGCCTCGGCGACTGCAGCAGTGGCGACGGCAACCGTAGTGGCTCTTTTGTACTGATTGTCCACGTCATCGCTTTCGCAGTAGCGGTTGAAAGGAGGGACATTTTTGCCTTTTTCGCGAAAGGATTTCATGAGATTGACCATTTTTTGCTTTTCCCTTTGGGGAGTGGCTTGGGCTCCACCGACGATGGCTTTTTCTTTCCGAAGAGGGCGGAAAGCCAGCGGAGTGGATTTCCCATCATGAGTTTGAGGAGGGAGACGACATTGGAGGAGTAGAATTGGAAATTTGGGTTGGAATTTGGATGTGCTGGCGGCAAGTTGTTTCACTTTTGTTTCATTTTTTGACGAATGAAGATTAGGGTTTTTTCTTTATTGAATAATTGGGGTCTAGAAGGATAGCTACTAGAGTAAATTTAATAAAAACTATATTTTCGTTATACTGAGGCGTAGGGATGGCGTGGAAAATTTTCTACGCCTTTCATACGCCAGTTTGAATTTGTAGAAAATTAACAGAGGCGTGAAAATGGCGTAGAAGATTGTCTACATCTTTTCTACGGCAAAATTTTACATAACGGATTTCCTACATCTTTCCTACGCCGGTTTGGATTTGTAGAAAATTAACGGAGACGTGGAAAAGACGTAGAAGATTATCTACGTCTTTTCTACGTTATAATTTTGGTGTAGGAAATTTCTTACGTCTTTCCTACGCCTCGATTATTTTTCTACATATTGAAGTTGGCGTAGGAAAGGCGTAGGAAATTTCCTTACGTCTTTCCTACGTCTTTACCTTTTTCTACCTATTTCCTACGTCTTTTCTACGCCCCGCCTTTTGGCGTAGGAAAGACGTAGGAAATTGAAGTATTTTATAGTAGTGGCTATGTTGGGAAATTTCTACAGAAAGAAGAAAAAGGGAGAAACTTTTAATTTACTAATGGAGATTGAGAGAATACTTTATAAAGGAGGAAATAGCTTTATTTTCTTTGCACTTTTATTCTTTTTGCTTGCTTGCTTTGAACAAGAGAAATCATTCATATTTATAGTGTGACACAATCTTTAGACTTTTCTTTAATCTTCCATATTCTAGAATTTTCTTGATAAAGCATATTCTAGAATTCTCAAAATTACATATCTGATAAGTCTAGATTTTTCTCTATTCTTAATTTGACATTTCCATTAATACAAAGATTATAATCAACATAATTAACGTTTCCTAAAAACCAAGTTTATTTCCAACATGCTGAACTAACATACAATATTTTTAATATATGTAGGTAACAATTTTTGTTTTACAGCAGCATTTATACACAATATGTACAAAACTACCCGGGATAGAGTAGTAGCTGGTTGAGTTGACGCTACTGTCTTATTAATCCTTCTAGCAGTTGACAATGTATCAGTGTTGTTCATTTCATAGTTGCTTGGGCTGAATTTGAACAATGCATCAATTCCAGCCAATTTGTGAAAAATATTATCCATTTTCTCCAATCCTTTAAAGAAATGGTTGAAAGTTAGCATATTTTGAAAATAATGGTAGTACATTTGATTCGTTGGTTTAAAAATTAGTCTAATTGTTCAATTTTTCACTACACATATTTTATAAAAGCATCAAACACTACATAATTATAGGATACGATACCATTATTACATTTATCATACATTGACTTGATTAGACAATAATTTAAGTAAATCCTAATAATTAAATGTACTAAAATTTGTTATTGCTTGAACGTGGGATCATACCATATGAACAAGCTAAAAATAATGGACCATTATAATATAAAACGTAGAATATGAAGGATGAGTACTAGCTAGAGAATAAGATGGAAAGTGAAAGAGACAAAGGAAGCTTTCCTCTGTTGAGCAGAAAGGAATCTATGCAGCATGCATGGTGCTTTAACATATGGTATCATGGACAATTATTCTGGAGAAAATACCTTATAAACTTGCTACACTGGGTAGTTGTCTCCTAGGTAGCCATCAACAATAGCTTCTAACTCCAGTTCAGGATCATCTTCTGCAAATACTTTGTGCATTTGTTTACTTTTATGATCCAATTAGAGAATAATACATAACCACTATATTGGATATAAAAACAAAAGCTAAAGCAAGAAACTTTACAACTGAAATAAGCGATTTCATCTTACTTGTTTCTTTGATGTCTCGCGTAAGGGAATGACAACCTGTTATTAACTCTGCTAGAACCACTCCAAATGCAAAGACATCTCCTTTAGATGTCATCTGGAGTTCCTAAACTGATCTACAAGTGTATCGTAGATTGTCAACCTTTTGTTCTACATGTATTGTACACCACTTATGCAGACGCATATGAATATGAGATAGCGATTACTCCTGCGGAAGATAGCATGGAGTTCCAACTAAGCGAGTTGCCAAGCAATCTTCTTCACTGCTACGCTCTGCAAGCTTCACTAAACCAAACCTGCGACTTGGAACGTGACTAATCCAACTTTTCATGTCTGATACTACCTAGAACATAAGGTCAGTTAAATGTATGCATTTTATGCTTCTTATATTTAACTATAGGATATGTAAATTCACCCTGTTATCAAGAGGATCAGATTCTCTTGATAACAACATTTGAAGGCTTTGAATTGCAAAAGCAGCAGCAGATGTCGGATCCACAGCATTGTGTGGGAAAGCTGCATGTGCTCCTTTACCTCTAATCTTTGCTTCAAATACATCTATTGCTGCATGGATGGATCCAGGACATGAAGAAATAGTACCAGTTTTGAGATTTGCATCCACATGAATACCAAACATTGCCTCTATGCCATCTACGCCACCTTCTTTAATCACATGATAAGCACCTGCTCCTCCCTCTTCAGCAGGTTGAAAAATTAGTTTTATGGTTCCATTCATGCTCTTCTTCACGCTTTGAAGTAGCTTAGCAGCACCTAAAAGCATTGTTACACGTGCATCGTGTCCGCATGCATGCATTTTCCACTGACCATGCTTTTCTACTTCCAGTCCACCATTTCCTTTAGTAAAGATAGTCAGTTCATGCTATCTAGTTCGATTAAACATTTTTCTTTCCTAATTAGCTCGATCTAAACAATTAATTTTTTGACCATTTCGAAATAGTTATTATATAACAAGTTGTCTGCTGAAATGTGAAGATTATTTTGGTTTTTATGCACTCAAGTATGCTGAAATGTGAACTCATGTACAAATAGAAATAGGTACATGTAAGGGTTACATTTTTCTTTTTTTTCTTTTTTTTTTGCTCGTGTGATAACCATATTCAGATTCACATAGGTATTGGTTCTTACTAACAATTTACGTTATTTTGAATTATGCGGTTTTCTTGGGTGGAACCGTGGAATACTACCTATCTAGCTACCAACCAATTAAACTTAGCAACTTAAACAGAATAGTGCAACATGCTGAAATATAAAGCATAGAGATCGTTTTATAACCCATTAATAAGCATGCATTAATTTAAAAAAGAAAAAAAGAAGAAAAGGTTTGCTGAAATTAATGGTAATTTGAGCAACATACCGGTGGTCAAGTTAACCCATAAACACTGATTGAAGTGGAAACAAATCAAATATGGTGTAGTGCATAATACTCATCAAAGTAATAGCAAGCAGGAAAGGGGGAAAATGGTAGGAAGAAATATCATGCAAATTTTCCTTTATTTAATAAACTCGGTGCAAGAATTAGTTACCATTCATGAATTTTACATGTCATTTGCAAATGTTTTTTTTGACATGTTTGAGGATTTCTTCTATATGTTCCGATTCTATATAGAGCTTCTTGTAAGAACATCTTTCTTTTGTAAGCTTTTGTATCACACTTTTTTGGTATAATGTGAACTACCAGAAACGTCCCTCTATATATTATCAAATCTTAATCACTTAAAAATATGATCTAATACTAAACTTCTTTTACAAATTTAAACGCCCTTAATTATAGGATCTAACAATTAAACATGCTTTACAAATTCAAAATGCCCCTAAAAGTAGAATCTAACAAATAATTTTTTTTAAAGTCGTTTTTTATTAATTAATAACAGAAATAAAAATACAAACTAATAAAAAATTAAATTCATTCTTTATTAATTAATAATAAAAAAAAAATTTAAACTAACAAAAAATTAGATGTTGTAATTTAGAAAGTAAAATTAAAACTAACTGCATATCATTTAAACACAAAAATCCGATTAAATATTTGTGCAAATCATATTTTTTCGAACGAGTTAAACATATACAACTTGTAATAAACAATTCACACACGAAGCGTGTGTTATTATCACGTGCGAAGCGCGTGCCGTACCACTCGTCTTTAATAATTGTTATAATTTTGGTATCAACGTAAACTACCAAAAATGTCAATCTACAAATATTATTAAATATTAATATTACTTTAAAATAGGATCTAACGATTAATTTTTTTTTACCAATTCAAAACGCACTTATCATAATATTACTTAAAAATAGGATAACGAATAAACTTTTTTTCAAAATCGTTTTTTACTAATTAATAACAGAAATAAAAATTTTAACCAATAAAAAAATTAAATTCATTCTTTATCTTTAATAACAGAAATAAAAATTCAAACTAACAAAAAATTAGACGGTATAATTTAGAAAGAAAAATTAAAACTAACTACATATCATTTCAACGCAAAAATATGATTAAATATTCGTGCAAATTTTATTTCTTTCAAACGAGTTAAAATTACACAATTTATAAAAAAACAATTCACGCACGAAGTGCGGTCTCGTATAAACATAGTGTTGTTATTCAACTCCAATCTTGTAAGAATGAAAAAAAACACAACACAAAATTTTAATTACACTATTACAAGTTTTGTGATTGCATACGATCAGTACACCACATAATCACTAATAGCAAAATGATAATTTCTTTCTTAAAAAAAACACTTACCAAAGGTCATGAAATGGATGATGCAAAGTTACAACTTTAATCTATGAAGAGGCATGGATCAATCTTTAACTCAAAAAATTATTAAATCATTATCAGTGTATAATTAATCACTAATCATTCGTTGAAATTTGAATTAGTAAGAGCTCAAGTAAATTTAGCTTGTCAATCAGTAAACATGTGCAAACATAAACACATGTATCGCACGTATGTACATCAGAAACAGAATTGGCATTTAGATAGGTGTTTTTAATCATTATGTCCCAATAAATCCAAAATAACATGGAAAAATTAGTCAGCTCATTTCAAGAAATTTAATCATGATGAAGCATTAACGCAATTCTAACAGTAAACGTTTAAATTAGAACTGCGACAATAATCGATGGTGAATATTACACAAGTATTCGGGCTTTCTTCACTCGGCACAATACTTTAGAGTAGCCACTGATATGAATGGCAAGGTAAATAACATGCCTTTTTCTGGCACAAGACTTTAGTTTGACAACTACATATTGTACCATATGTATGCCATTCCAATGAGTTCCTTTTCTTGAATTGATTTATATGGACTTATCCATTTTGATGTGGTATTTCATACAACCAAAATTAGCATAGCACAAATGTTGACAGCTTGATGAAACTATAATGTGTTGTGCAAAAATGGTAGCACTTTGCAGAAGCTTATATCAACGGATCTTTGTCACCCAAATCACAAAGAGATAACTTGGATTTAAAATAAGACGGAATTGAAATTAAAAGCAATAAGACAAGATATTCCACCCAACCACCCACTTTATTGATTCACCAATTTTTTTTTTTTACAATTAATACAACAAAGCTAAAATAAACAAAATACCATTGAATCAATAACCAAATTGAGAAAGGGAGCAAATATCTATATGGCTAAAATTGTTGGAGAAGAAGAACAAAGATGGAGAACAGGGAATTAGCAAATAGATTTTCCACCATACTTTTACCCTCTCTTCTAGTCTCTATTTATATAATCAATTACTTAATGCCCAAGTTAACATTAGATGGCAAAAAATAATTTGATTAGCCAATTAGAGAAAGAAATAAACATAGTCAATATGCTTATTAATTAGGGGAAACAAAATCTTCTCTTTCATTCTTTTGCATATTTCTTTCCCTCTATTTGTGATTTTGTATCACCAAAATTTAAAACTCCACCTTGATGCAAAATCACATATCTCCAACATATCGAGCATACCATATCTAGATTTATCACAAATCCCTATATCTCAACCACACTAAATTACAAACCTCAACCACCGTCTGCAAGTGATGCATCTTCCACATGAGGTGCACCACACAAATCCGGTCTAAAAAATGTTTGTAATACCACAAAGATCTCTGTCTTGTCTTTGTGGATTTTACAACTCGACACCCGTCTATCACTCGATCTGAGCTCATTACTTGATCACTATCGATCCCTCGAGCATCATCAACATGAAGACACCTGTCTAAAATATGATCCTCAATGCTAGAATCATAAGCAGTGACCATATTAACCTCTCCACCTTGTTGTGGACTAGGTCCTTCAACCGTCACTCGCTTTCCATTTTCGACTACAGAACCAACCAAGCTATAAAGGTTTCCTTCTTCCAATACTCCTCTCATCCTTACATGACCACCTTTCTTCACTCTCAAAACTCCACCTTGAGTCTCATAAGTGCAACCATGGCGATCCAACTGACCGAGAGAAATAAGATTATGCGAACAAGTGGGTACATGTCTCACT
Organism: Allium fistulosum; assembly: GCA_030737815.1. Taxonomy (NCBI): domain Eukaryota; kingdom Viridiplantae; phylum Streptophyta; class Magnoliopsida; order Asparagales; family Amaryllidaceae; genus Allium; species Allium fistulosum. The sequence goes on along the minus strand of CM060908.1, from coordinate 72,219,825 downwards.
CCAGAGACTTCTCTAACCACACCATCATGCATACGAAACCGGATAGATCCAATACCACAAATCGGTAGCTCTTCTCCATTGGCTGTCCTAATCATGCCGATACTCTTCTCATAAGAAGAAAAATAATTCACATCTCTACAAATGTGAAAACTGGCTCCCGAATCCATCTTCCAAGGCTTATTTTCACTAAAGAGGACATCATAAGAAGCATCACTATCGGTACCTTCAGCAAAACCTACATGTGCATCACTACTAGTATCACCATGCGCAGCCTTTTTCTGATCTCTTTTATAAGCATAACACTTGCTACGTATGTGACCTTTCTTATCACAATAATGACAAGTGATAACACCTTTACCATTAGCATCCTTCTTCTTCCAAATTGTATCTTTCTTCGAGTCCCTTGCCACCATAGCCTCACTTTGAATTGATTTCATACCTGACCCTTTTCTTCTAAGCTCATCATTCAAAAGACTGCTTCGAACAGTTTCCAAAGAGATAGTTCCATTAGCATTGGAATAACTCAATGAAACAACCAAAGTTTCCCAACTTTCTAAAAGCGAACTCATCAATAAAAGAGCTTGTAACTCATCATCAAAATTGACCGTTATATTTGCCAATTGATTTATTACATCCTGAAATTCATTCAAATGCTCTGCAACAGACTTCTCTTCATCTAATCTCAGTTGTACCAACTTTCGAACCAGAAAAGCCTTACTAGTAGCACTCTTTGACTCATACAAAGATACCAACTTGTCCCACAAAGCCTTCGCGGATTCACAACTAGCCACATGATGGAAAACTGAATCATCAAGATACTGGCGAATCAAAGCAATCACCTTCTTATCCATCTTCTTCCATTTTCCCTCATTTACATCAGAGGGATTCTTTCCATCTCCATCAATCGGATCATGAAGACCATTGAGGTACAGAACATCCTCCATCTTAGGCTTCCAAATACCCCAATTTTTCCCATCCAAAATAGCCATCTTCGAAAATGAAATCATATCCGACATCAATAATTTTTCAATCCGAAATTACTTTAAGCTTTGTGATGATCTGCGCTCTGATACCAAACTGTTGTGCAAAAATGGTAGCACTTTGCGGAAGCTTATATCAACGGATCTTTGTCACCCAAATCACAAAGAGATAACTTGGATTAAAAATAAGACGGAATTGAAATTAAAAGAAATAAGACAAGATATTCCACCCAACCACCCACTTTATTGATTCACCAAATTTATTTTTGTTTACAATTAATAGAACAAAGCTAAAATAAACAAAATACCATTGAATCAATAACCAAATTGAGAAAGGGAGCAAATATCTATATGGCTAAAATTGTTGGAGAAGAAGAACAAAGATGGAGAACAGAGAATTAGCAAATAGATTTTCCACCATACTTTTACCCTATCTTCTAGTCTCTATTTATATAATCAATTACTTAATGCCCAAGTTAACATTAGATGGCAAAAAATAATTTGATTAGCCAATTAGAGAAATAAATAAACATAGTCAATATGTCTATTAATTAGGGGAAACAAAATCTTCTATTTCTTTCTTTTGCATATTTCTTTCCCTTTATTTGTGATTTTGTATCACCAAAATTTAACATAATGATGTAAAGGTCATCCATCTATAACAAAATAACATAGGGAATCTAACCATAACTCAAACTATTTTTATTTTATTTTTTCAAATGTGTTAAATTATTGAATGCTTTTACTTTGATAAGTGTGTGTATGTGTATATATATGTACACTTCAGATGACCTTTTGGTAGCTATATCTGCATCTTTAATGCTTTTGAGGGAATCATAAAGATCTGCAAGAAGTTGGTGGGGAGGATCAGGAATTGTCAACTCATATAACTTTGAAAATGAAGTGTAGTAGCCTGATATCATACAAGTGTCACTTTAGCACCTAAATCTCACATCTAAAATTTGTGTTAACTTATATATATATCAAGAAAATCTTTAGACATATGAAGCAAATAGTAGAGAAATAAATAGCAGAGGGATTTACTTGTGGGTGCCCATATACACTTGGAGCAAGATAGACAAGTGAATAACCATGATAGCCAACTTCATCGTATGGCTCTACAATATTGGACGGAGACAATGTGGTGTGGTGGAGCAGTCTGCCACTAAGTAATGACGCTATCTGCAATGGATTTTGAAAGATAAGTGGAGTAGTGGTAAAAGAAATGCCTACAAACCTGAAATTAAAGCTATTGTTTGTACCAAAAATGGGCACAACACCCTTCGGGAGTTATTTGAAGAGATAAAATGAAGATTATAAATGTAAAACGGAGGTTATCTAACAAAAACTCCAACAAACATAAATGTAAAATGCACAGACAAGCAATTTAGAGTGGTTCGGCGTATGGCCTACGTCCACTGTGAAGTTTTGATGATTTTATTGATTCTCTTTCAATGATTACAAGCGGTTACAGCAATGAACAGCGGATTACAGTTTAGAATTCGAAATTGACAGCAAAAGCAGGATGCAAATCTCAATCCGGCAGAGTCTGGACGCTTCAGAGAAAAAAGATCCTTTTTCTGTTGATCCTGGGGCTCTATTTATAGGCGTAGGAGGCTTAGATTTCGCTCAAACTCCGGGAGACTTGGTCTGACACATGAGGGGACCCATTCAACCATTTCCAGAGAATTTTGCCTCGATCTGCGATCGATACGAATCCATTTCGTATCGATCAAGATGATGTCCAAATGAGCCGAAATTTGGTGGAGACCTGCTTTAGCGTGCATGCAAGCTTCCCTTAAAATTTCATTGGATTTTGGTCAGTAGATTGGAAGATATAGTCGATACGAACTGAGATTTCTCGAAGGCTGTCTGGTTCGTCTCCATGACTTCGACTCGGTACCTTCGTGTCGATGGCCGCGCGTGCTCTTGGGATGACGTGGTGCGCGCGCTTCGCCTCGATCCGGTTTTTGCTCCGCTTTGACTGCTTCGACTCCATGTATCTCGCCTCGTTTCCTTCGATGGATGACACGTTATCCAAACTGGTTGACTCGATGGATATGAACAAGTCACTGGGCACGTATTCGAAGCAAGGCTTTCTAGTGGATACGAAGTGGACATGGACTGATGGATACGAAGTAGACATGGACTGATGGATACGAACAACCCTTTCTCTCATGGGTACGAGGCAGACACTGGCTGAAGGATACGAAGCGCTTCAACTGCTGATGTGTACGGAGTCCATTGATACGAGCTCGATGGATACGAAGGAAATCGAGTCGAACCTGGGTATCTCGATGGATTCAAAGCTGATTGGTGCGAACCTTGATCGATTCGAACCAGGGCTTCGGTGATGGATACGAAATTGCCCAGAGTGATGGATACGAAATTATCTAGAGTGATGGATACGAAATTGTCGTTTTTCCCTTCAATTTGAGTCATTCATATCTTGGGTGTGCGAGCCCGGATTGACCTGAAATTTGAGGTGCTGATCTCTATGACCCTTCTTGTCATGTCCTATCAATTGTAGCTCATTCTGGGCTCGGACAAAATTCAGTGATATCCATGGCGTGCTATCCTTGTTCTCTAGTCGGCTCCTTGGTGTCCTGGCCTTGCCAAAAGGCGGGATAACATTTGCCCCCCAAAGTACGTCTTGTGAAAACATGACGTGCTTTGAAAAGCTGCAGGTCTTCTTTGAATAATTTGGAAGCCGTACTCTTTAACCATTCTCATGTGTCGGTCCTCTAATGAATCGATGCTAAAAGTTGGAAAGCTTTTCTTCGTATCGATGCGGGTCATCTTGATCGATACGAAATGGATCCGTATCGATGGTCGCAAGCCATGGTGGATTCTGATTCGAATTGGCGACATCTGATGGATACAAATTGATTGTTCGTATCGATAGGTTCCGATGGATACGAAATCTACGCTCGTATCGATAGGTCTGCACTTGTTGTGAGTCGATGGATCATAAAGTGGATGTATCGAATCGATGGCATCTGGTGAATATTTCGACTCGATGGAGGTACAGTATGATGGGTTCGAAGATGGCGCTTGCACAGATCCGTCGCTTGACCGCTTGCGACCGCTTGCGTTGACTGGGAGACGAATCGACCCAGTTCGTCTCCAGACTTCATATAAATACCTAGGACTTAGCCCATTTTCCACTTTTTTACTTTCTACTTTTTACTGTTGCCTTCTGCTTTCGCATCGATCCGCATCCTTCGAGAAAGAAGAAGAACTGCATTCTGCTCTCGAATCGATCAGATTCATACTTCCAATTCTTCGAATTTGAACCTCAAATTAGGTAATAATCCGGTTGCACTTGAATCCAGGCGACAACGCTTGGATCTCAGATCCACTTTATCTTCACCAATCATCAAGCCCGGCAGCCTTTAAGGTTAGATCTGGGTCAAAACTTGGTCGAAAATAGCCATGGCGGCGTCTCCGTTGATTGGAGAAGAAAGAGTGGACAGAATAAAAGTGGATCGAACTGTGTTTCGAGCAGATCTGGGGGCCTGTGTTCGAATTGACGTGGGCAACAACGTCTCCGTTTGGATTTCGCATCGATTTCAGGGATATCCTAATGGAGGCGTTTTGGTTCGTGTCGGTGGGGATGGCAGTAGATCGCATCGTTCAACAACAATCGATGCGAGGATTAAGCGAGCCATCGTTTCGAAACCCTCGGTTTCAGATTGATACGAAATTGATTCGTCTTGATCGATACGACAAACATCGATTCGAATGTGATCGATGTGAAACCGTGGCTTTCCTGATCGATGCAAACTTGAATAGTGACGATCGATTCGAAGTATGCCCCCGGTGATCGATACGAAATTCAGAACTTGAGGGATGCGAATAAATTCCTCACGATCGATTCGAACCCTCCCTTGGATGGATACGAAATCTTCCGAGCACTCGATAATATAACCCCGACAGCTTCATTCTTGCATATCTGAACTTGACTGTTAACTGCATATCTGACTGCCTATCGAAGCTCATCGATGGAACTATAACCTAACACTGTGACAACGAACTTTAACTTGAATCGATTGCCAACATTGGGACGGTTTGAGGATGACGGTCAGCGATGACGATCGTTCCGACTGGGTTCCGATTACCCTTGTCGTCCACAAATTTTCTTTAACCTTGCAGAATTCGTCCAAGTAATGCACAGCACCGCACTGCACAACACACACTTTACACGGGGGAATGCATGGGCTTTTTATCGTCTAATAATGGTTTCTCGTGAGTTAGCCAGTTATGGAACCGTCAAGTTCACAGCAGCAAGAAATTTCCAGACTTGAGATTCCGGACATCGAGGCCGAAGTCATCGGTCCAGCTCCGGACGAGTTACCTGATGCATCCTTCATAAACAATCCACCGAACTCTGTTCCGTCCAATATCTCAGAAGATACGCTAGGGAGAATATGCCTAAGGCATGGCTTATCGTTGGACGATGTAATGTTGCCTGGACCAGACGACAGACCACACAATCCCCCAGAGGGGTACACTGCTTTTAATCGACATGCGTGCGCAGCCGGCATACTTCCTCCGTTCAATGATTACATAAGAGAAGTATTGGCTTATTTGGATATCGCTCTGTCTCAACTACATCCAAATGGATATGCTTCACTCAATGGCCTGTTCATCGCATTTATGGAATACCTCTACCGGCCTCCCCGCCCGACCGAGATAAGATACCTCTTCAACTTCAAGAGTCGAACTGACAGCCCATCTTTTACATTTTTGGAGTCTGTTAGAAACTGCCAAGTTGTCACGGGGTCGTGGACTAGGCTGAGCTACTTCAAGTCAGAGTGGTTTTATGTCCGATGTCCACCGGGGTTTGCCAGAAGATGGCTGTTTAGACGTAAGCATTGTCTTTTTCCCAAGTAATTGACGGGGCAATTTTTTGAATGAAACTAAACTCATATCTCATATTCTCTTTCTTTCAGCGATAATCCAGCGACCTGAAGGCGGCTACTATAAAGAGATAGTTCGTGTCCTTCAAGTAGTCCCTAGCGAAGAAAGGAATATCGAGTTGCTACTGACGGACCAGAACCTTAGAGTTCTTGGGTTGATCGGGCGGAGGCAGAGCATAAGGCTCGATGGTGCATTAAAGACCGTCTCCAGGGAAAAGGTTAAGCGGAAGAAACCCAGGGTCGTGATAATTGAAGAACCTGATTCTGAGAGAACTCATACCGACGATGAATCGTTGGTCGGACCCGCTAATGCAACCCCGGAATCTGATGTAAAGAGGAAAGGCAAAGCAGTGGCCTCAAAACAGCCTAAGTCCGGGAGGCGGAAGTCTATGGTTTTACACCGTCCTCTGCCAGGAGTTAGGATTGTGGAAGCACCCTCCCTGCCAGCTGAAAATCAATTCGAAGGGCCCGCTGACCCTCCAATTTCGGACATCGAGCCCGAGCAACGCGACGTTGAATTGGGTGGACCGCGACATATCGTCGATGTTAGCGAGTCTCTTCCTGCCAGTGCGATTGACACTTCTGGTTGGTCCGGGGGGTTACACATTCACACACTCTTCACGGCACAACACACTTTCCTAACCGTAAACAACATATTGCAAACGGCTACTGATTCTTCGTGGTTTGTTTTTCAGGTACCATGTCTGGGCAAAGTTCTGTACTTGGCAGTTTGCGCAGCAAGCGCCGTTATCACGAGCCACGCAGGAGAGAGGGTGAGAGGGATTACGACTCCGGACACTCTGGTCAGGAGAGGTCTGATAGAGACAGGGGGTACGTTCACCGATCCCGATCTCGCTCTCCTCCTCCTAGGACCTCTGCACCTCCTACGGTAGCAGTCGTTCGTCCTCCTGAAACTTCACGGCCTAGGCCACCTTCTCAAGCTTCGAGGTCCGATCCTCCGCGCAGGACTGAAATAGCCACCTCCTCGGCTACTGTACCGGTCCCGACTGAAGCGTCTAGTGAAGGAGCGCTTAAATTGGCACGGATGAGGAAGGAATTTCCCGACATCTGCTTTGATGGTTATGTCTTCCCTCCGCACTTGAAGAGAATTCCGCCAACCGCTGAAACCACTATCCATGATTATGTTGCGGACATCTTTTTCCAGTACAGGGAATGGGGATGGGCCGCGAGGAAAGCGTCCAAAGTGGCATTCGATCGGGGCGTCACTATTGAGAAGCTCGAGAAGGAGTTGGGTCACAACGATCGAATCATAAAAGCGCTCAACTCGGAGCTGAGTCTTCCCGTAAATCTGAAATGGAGGCTCTAAAGAAGGTTGATGAAGTAAACGCTGCCATGACCAGGATGAAGCAAGAGCATTATACCGCCATCGAGGACATGGGTCATAGGAACACCACCATCACCGCCGAGAGGGATGATGCTCTCAAGGAGCTTAATGAGCTGAAATCAAAGTTTTCCGAGATGGCGAAGGAAAAAGACGCAGCCAATGTCTCTGCGCAGGAGGCCTGTGATCAGGCAGTGACGCTCCGAAAGGAGAAAGAAGCGGCTATGCAACAAGCTCACGAAGCTGAGGCTGGGGTTGACGAGAAGGTACAGCAGGCGGAGGCCAGGATTGAGGCCGAGGTGGAAGAGCTACTCGTCATGTACAACGCCAATGTGCTAAGGCACCGAGATTTGACATGGCTTGACGATTACCCCACGCATCTCTATAACGCCTGGAACTTACTGGTTGATGAGGAGAAGTCTGGGCACCCTGATGAAGCCCTTGACGAATTCGAGCTGGAGAACCGCATTCTCAACGATGACGAAAAGAAGGTTCTCCATGACTCCATGATTTCCCACGATAAGGAGAGGCTTGGTGCCCAGACTCAGGAAGTCGGAGAAAGTTCTGGTGCAGAGCACCATGTTATGAGTTCTGAGATAGTCGTGTCATCTCAATCTGAGCCAACTCCGATGATCGACTCGCAGCACATCCCGGCATATGATCCAGACCGACCACATCTATCTCCTGTTAAGGAACATCCTTCCGAAGTTGTTCAGACGACCTCGATCCAAACTGAGGAAGGTACTCTGAACTAACTTCTTGTATATTTGGATTGAAGAGTTTGTGTTGAAGTGTTGCTAGTGACATGTCCTTTTTCTTTGATCAGTGACAGAAGTTGCACCAGCCGCGCCTCTTACCGCCCAAGAATCAGGCCAAGCGCCAGAAGCCATCATTTCTGAGGCGACTTCCGTCGCAGCGATGGCGCCAGTCGGAGTAACGCAGGGGAGCTCACTTTCTTTCGATGAACAGATGATAAACGAGCTCCTCGGCCGTTAGAGTGATCCTTTTGCGGACCTGCCGTTTGGCCTGGGTGGATTCTCGTCTACTTCCGACACTTCTACTCAGACTATCACAACCCATAGCGAGGCCAGAGCACAACGGGAAGCGGCGATGTTGGCCGAGATTAATGCCGAGATGGCGGCCGCGGCGCACGGTGGCGGAGCAGCGGGACGGTGCCCTACTCCTCTTATGATTGTGTCTCCTGGGGGCACGCTTATTGATACTAGTGTATCTGCCCCTCCTCCGGCAGTGGATTCTATTCCTCCAACTCCTCCCGCGGGAAGCATTCCCATAGAGTCCAGTTCGGATGAGGACATCGACATTATGCCTTCACCCGAGGGGAGCCTGCCTAAGGAAAAAGGTTCCAAGTGCAAGGGCACTGGTGGCTCTAGTAGCTCCTCGATAAAGAAGAAGTTGAGGAAGCAGAAGGATTAGACATTCCTTTTAGGCATACTTTTCTTTTTTGGCAGTTAGGGATTTTGTCATTTTTCTTTTTTCCCTTTTGTAGGCCGTGTTTAGATGCGGGTTCGGCCCCCGCAAGTAGGAGTATTTTGGAAAGGCTCATGTATGAACCGCAGCTTTGGATTTAGTTGAAAATAAAATTTTGTCTTCTAGTTTTAGCTTATGCTCCTTTCTATGCTTGAATATTGTAGTGTTCGGACTTTGGTCCGGTGTACTTGCATTATCTTATTGTTTCAAGAATAGCTCATTTTGCTTGTTAAGTATGGAAATCTCGAACTTGAGTTGTGATAGGGGATCGCATCGGAGCTGAACATCGTACAGTTTCGGGTAACGATTAACATTTACCTCTGCCCCCAGTTCCAGGGTTAAGTTGTGATGATCAGCTTGTGATTGCATCAAGCGAGGACCGAGTGGTCGAACTACACTTGTTCTCTTATGAATCGTTTCATCCACACTCCGGGGATATATGTCATCTCGTAAGCGGTTGTTCGTACTCTGGGAACACGGAGTTGACTGATGTCTGTACTCCGTCTCGCACTCTGGGAGCACGGAGTTGGTCGTTTTTACTCCGCTTCGCACTCTGGGAGCACGGAGTTGGTCGTTTATACTCCGCTTCGCACTCTGGGAATACGGAGTTAGTTGTTTATACTCCGTTTCGCACTCTGGGAATGCGGAGTTGAGTGTTTATACTCCGTCTCGCACTCTGGGAGCACGGAGTTGAATGTTTATACTCCGTTTCGCACTCTGGGAACACGGAGTCGATTGTTTATACTCCTCTTCGCACTCTGGGAACACGGAGTTGGATGTTTATACTCCGTCTCGCACTCTGGGAGCACGGAGTCGATTGTTTATACTCCGCTTCTCGCTCTGGGAACACGGAGTCGATTGTTTATACTCCGCTTCGCACTCTGGGAACACGGAGTTGGATGTTTATACTCCGTCTCGCACTCTGGGAATACGGAGTTAATTGCAGGATTGTCGTCTATCAATCCTATCAATATCGGTGTCATGGCTTGCCCCCGAGCTCGGGTTTCACCTAGTGAGTGGCCGGTCGTATCACAGCCACCCTCCATTTGAATAAATCCCACAGCGTGATGGGATTTAGCTCTTCGTGCATCGTGACGTCGTATATCGTACTTAATGAATCACAGCTCTGGCTCGAAGAAGTGGCATTTTATTGCTGAAATAAGAAAGTGCGGCAAAGTCAGTTGCCTTATTACAAAATTCAAATTTCGAAATGCAGAAACAAATTGCTAAATAGAATGAAATAAATAAAGCCTGTCATATGTAATAGCGACGGAGACTTTCGCTGTTCCAAGCCCTTGGTAAATCGAGACCGTCAATAGTCGACAGCTTGAATGTACCATCTCCGAGCTTTCGTGTAATTACATACGGTCCTCCCCAGTTCAGCTTCATGTGTGAAGGAACTGGGTAGATTCTCTTGAGCACGAGGTCGCCGAGTTCAAAGGTTCGAGGTCAAACTTTGGTGTTGTACAGCCGGGCGACCCGACTTCGATGTGTGGCTGCTCTCAAATCAGCCTCTTCCCGTTTTTCATCTAATAGATCCAAAGATTCGGCCAGGAGTATAGCATTTGTTTTCGGATCATAATAAGTCACGCGATGAGAGAACACTTCTGTCTCGACTGGAATAACAGCCTCTGAGCCATAAGATAGGGAAAACGGAGTGTGTCCGGTTGCGGTTTTGTGGGTCGTTCGATAGGCCCATAACGCCATAGGAAGTTCATCGACCCACTTGCCCCCAGCCTTCTCCAATCATTTCTTCAGGATCGATTTTATAACTTTATTGACAGCTTCAACCTGTCCATTCGCTTGGGGGTGTGCGACAGCCGAGAACATTTTGTGGATATGAAACCGTTGACAGAAATTCTTGAATTCCGCACTCTCAAATTGGGCTCCGTTATCAGTGATGATAGTATGCGGGAGTCCAAATCGACAGATGATGTTGCGAACCACGAAATTTATCACTTTCTTTGTCGTAATGGTTGCAAGGGCTTCGGCCTCAGCCCACTTTGTGAAGTAGTCAACGGCGACGATGGCGTATTTCGCACCGCCTTTTGCTAAAGGTAAAGCGCCGATGATGTCGATGCCCCACATTGCGAATGGCCAGGGACTGACCATTTGGGTTATTTCGGTAGGCGGAGCTCTCGGAATTCGGGCATGTATCTGGCATTTATCGCACTTCCGGGCATAGTTTGCCGCATCTCGGTTCACTGTCGGCCAGTAGTACCCATATCGGAGTATCTTCTTAGCGAGAGCTTGTCCTCCGGTATGATCGCCACACTCTCCTTCGTGCACGTCATGTAACACTCGTTTGATTTCCTCGTGGGCGATACACCTGAGGAGAGGAACGGAATAACCTCTCCTGTACATGACTCCGTTTTGGATGACGAACCGCGAAGCTTTTCGCTGAATTTGTCTCTTCTCATTTCTAGGTTCAGGCAACGCCTCATTCTCGATGTAATTCCGATACAGAGTCATCCAAGATTCTCTACTGGGAGCGGTTTCAAACACAGAGTTCATTTCTATCCGATCGATGCTCGGGGAGGCCAAAGTTTCAACAGGGACAAGTCCCATTTGCTGCGCTTCACCTGTGCTAGCTAACTTTGCCGGTGAATCGGCTTTCTGATTGTGCTCTCGAGGCACATAATAGATGGCATAATAATCAAACTGGTTTAGTATTTCCTGAACTCGAGCCAAGTAAGCAGCCAGTCTTCGGTCTCTTGCCTGATATTCTCCTCGTACTTGACATACCACTAACTGTGAATCGTAGTAAATTTCCACAGCGATAATTCTCAAGTCTCTGGAAGTTTTAAGCCAGTTAGGAGGGCTTCATATTCGGCTTCATTATTAGTTGCACGAAAGTCGAACTTCAGAGCATAACATATGGATCGGCCCTCGGGAGTCTCAAGTACAACCCCAGCGCCCGAACATCGGTCATTTGACGCACCGTCAGTATACAGCTTCCAAATGTATTCGGGAGATTTACTGGTCTCAGGCAAGTCTTCTGGAACGGTGAATTCAGCTATGAAATCTGCCAGGACTTGTCTTTGAATGGCTCTCCACGGAGCGTATGCGATATCAAATTGGCTTAGCTCAATGTTCCACTTGAGTAACCTACCGGACGTCTCAGGCCGCGTGAGGACCTGTCGTAACGGCTGGTCGGTGTACACAGTAAGCGGATGAGCTTGGAAGTAGGGACGGAGCTTCCTTGAGGCAATGACCAAGCAATAGGCCAGTTTTTCCAGTCTCGGATAATTTCTTTCGGCTCCTGTTAGTCGCTTACTAACATAGTAGACCGGGTTTTGCACTTTGTCTTCTTCCCGAACTAGAGCAGCGCTGATCACATGTTCTGATACTGCTAGGTAGAGATATAGTTGCTCGTGGTCAACCGGTTTTGACAAGATCGGAGGTGTGGAGAGATGTTGAACTAATGATCGGAACGCGCCTTCACGCTCCGTGGTCCATTCAAAGTTCCGTTTGCCCTTCCGGATCAGGTCGAAGAAAGGAATGCATTTATCGGTGGACTTTGAAATGAACCTGCTCAATGCTGCGACCTTTCCGTTAAGACTCTGGACTTGCTTTATAGTTCTAGGGGTTTGCAAATTTCTAATAGCCCAGATCTTCTCAGGATTCGCCTCTATTCCTCGAGCGTTGACGATGAACCCAAGGAATTTTCCGGATGCCATGCCAAAGTGACACTTGAGCGGGTTGAGCTTCATTCCGTACTCCCGGAGGATGCTGAACATTGAATTCAAATCTCTGACGTGATCTGTGGAGAATCGGGACTTCACCAGCATGTCATCCACGTAAACCTCCATGGTCTTCCCGATCTGATCAGCGAACATCTGGTTGACTAAGCGTTGGTATGTTGCTCCAGCGTTCTTTAGACCAAACGACATGACTTTGTAACAATAGAGTCCCAGATCGGTCACGAAGCTGGTATGTTCCTGATCAGGTAAATGCATGGGTATTTGGTTGTAGCCGGAATAAGCGTCCATAAAGGATAGTAGTTCATGTCCGGCCGTTGAATCTACGAGCTGATCGATTTGCGGAAGTGGGAAGCTATCTTTTGGACAGGCCTTGTTTAGGTCAGAGTAATCAACGCAGGTTCTCCACTTCCCGTTTGGTTTCCGAACTAGTACAGGGTTGGATACCCATTCTGGATACAAGGCATCTCGAATGAACCCGTTTGACTGTAGTTTATCAACTTCCTCCTTAAGGGCGGCAGATCTCTCTGGATCCATACCGCGCCTTTTCTGCTTTACTGGGACATGTCGCGGATCTATATTCAGGGAGTGACTCGCAATGCTCGGCAAGATTCCGCACATGTCAGAGTGTGTCCAGGCGAAGACATCGAGATTCGCCCGAAGAAATTCGACCAACTCCTGCTGTGTCTGCTCGTTCAGTTGGGACCCAACTTTCAGCATCTTTGAATCATCATCCTCACTGATTGGGACGTCCACAGTCAGTTCGGCTGGAGAAGCTTGACTCTCCGTTGATTCGTCTTTATCCTCGTTGTCCCTAGGGTCCAGATCTTTCAAGAACTGGTCGTGGTGCCCGGGTCGAGACCCAGGCATCAATTGTCAATTATCAATAGAGCGGACGCAGAGAGATTCCTCTACGCCCTTTCCCTTCTCTTTACGCTGTGCCCCGCGCAGCTCAGCAACATAACAGGCCCTTCCTGTGGCATGATCTCCTTGAACAACTCCAATCCCATGATCAGTGGGAAACTTCAAAGTCAGACACCATGGGGCGATTGCCGCCCTGAACTCAGCTAGGGCTGGTCGACCCAGGAATGCATTATATGGCGAATCAATTTCTAGCACAACAAATTGTAACATTCGGACCCTCCGGCGTTCTCCAACGCCTAACTCAACTGGGAGTTCAGTTATTCCGATGGGTATCGTGGCACTTCCGTTGAAACCATGGATTCTGGATAAACAGGGTTTCAAATCCTTTGTCTCCATCTTCATTAAATCGTAAGCCCATTTAAGCAAGATATTCACAGAGCTCCCACTGTCAACCAGGATCCGCTTCATCCAAGCAGGACCTACCTGGGCAGATATGACTAGTGGGTCGATTGTAGGGGCTTCGACTTTATCAGCGTCTCGGTTCCTGAACACAATATCATCAGATATTACCTTTTGTTGCTTCGCCGGGGTCCCGTCTTCGCAATTACTACAACACTCGAAGTCCGCATGCCTGATAGAACTGGCATACGACTCCATTTCCCCCCAGCTTCTGTCTGCCGGATGGGGACCACCACTTATTGTGTTAATAACCAATCTCCCGCCCGCACGGGCGGGTTCCTCCTCTTTTTCCTGATTTTGTGAACGATTTTGATTCGAGGGGCCCGCTCCGCCAGACTGCAGCGCTCGTACAAACTGATCTAGCTTCCTCTCTCTAATCAATTTCTCGATGAGGTCCTGTAAGTGCCGACACTCATTGGTATTGTGTCCATAGCTCTCATGGAACCTACAGAATTTTCCTGTCTGAACCTGCCTCTCCGACGAGGGCTTCGGAGCAGGCTTCTTATACTGTACAGTGTTACAAGTCTGTAAGTATACGTTTTCCAACGACGTGTTTAGCGGTGTATAACTGTCGAACATCTGAGCCCTACGTCGTGGACCTCGGTTCTCATCTCTCTTCTTATTCTGGCCATTGTTTCCTCTCTGCTGGGTTTGTTTGTTTTGTATATTCAGTTGAACTTTCCCGGAACTCTCACCGGACTGTTTAACTGCTACATTGCTATGTATTCCCTCAATGATGGGCCTCGCATCGTCCTGCTTCCTAGACTGTTTTGCGTCCTCTTGCCGCAAGAATTGTGCGGCCTTGGAGTAAAAACGGTCCAACGATGCGGGCGGTTTTCCAGCTAGCCAGTTCCCGAATTCAGAATTAGGATCAATGCCCTTGGTCAGAGCCATCGATATTGAATTATCGTTAGGATTGGTGATCTCAACGCATGCCGCGTGGAACCTCTCCAGGTAACGTCTGAGTGTTTCTCCATGAGCTTGAGTGACGCTGGACAGGGTGTTAACGTCTTTCGGCCTAGCAACATGCATACGGAATTGCTCTACAAACCTCTTGGCCAATTGATCGAACGAAGAAATTGATCTAGGTGGTAGGCGTGTAAACCACATTGTCGCGATTCCCCCCAGAGAGATGGGGAAACTTCGACACTTCACTGCATCGTCGGCCCTTGCAGCGCTCATCGACCATTCATATTTCAGAATATGCTGGTTGGGGTCACTATTTCCTTCATACATCGGGAGAGTCGGCATTCTGAATCGCCTAGGGGGTTCGGCATGTAACACTTCGTCTGTGAAAGGGGTATGACTACGGGAAATCCCCCAATCATCATTAGTGAGCCCCTGACTCTCGCGGATCATCTGACGTATCATGGTTGATATATCCGACACGGGCAGGTTCTGAGCTTGATGAGCTAAGGCGTGGTCGGGTTCCACGGTGCGAGTTTGGATCGGGCGCTGTCGACGATCCATATCTCGCCTCCTTGGCTCAGCATCTTCTGGGACATAAGGTTCAGGAGTATGTCCACGCTATTGATTGATCGGCTCTGATTGATTTCGGGTATCAACCCTTGTTTCTGCTGCGGCGGTTGTGGCGCGGTTATCCGTGGTGTACTATGGGGCAGTAGTGTACTGTGGGGCAGTACCTCCTCGTGTTGAGGGACCCGTTTGGAAGCTGGCCGATGGTCCTACCCTCAGTTGCCCAACAGTTAAGGCGGGCTGATATTCAGCAGCTTGAGCGCGACTCCCCTCTAGCCGAGGACGAGTAGTTCGGTGGTGATAATCAGATGAGGCTGAGCTTTCGGTAGACGCTCTGGAGGCATCATCTCTCCTGGACCTTCTGTGCCCCCGACGGTTTAGCTGGTTGGTCAGCTCGATATTGGCGCGCAACTGTTCCGCCAACTGCTGACGGCTTTGGGTCAGCTCCTGGAGCAATACTTGAAACTCCTGTCGGGTGACTAGCCCCGTTGAGTCCGAGTGAGTGGTATTGTCTTGATTGGAAGAAGGCGGCTGTGTGGGATTCTGCCTATCTCGGCCTTCTTGCTCTGCAGCGGTAGCGCTAGTTCTTGTGCTGACCATTCTCGGTGGTGGAGTCCTCTCCTAGATTTTGAGCAAATCTGAATAGAATGGAAGGATTCCGGACTGGATATCTGGATCTTCCTCTTGGATTTGTGCATTCCGGTATCGACGGCAGATCCGATGAGCGGGAGAAAAAACTGGTTCTCTCAGTGAAAGCACCAAAGTGTTTGTACCAAAAATGGGCACAACACTCTTCGGGAGTTATTTGAAGAGATAAAATGAAGATTATAAATGTAAAACAGAGGTTATCTAACAAAAACTCCAACAAACAGAAATGTAAAATGCACAGACAAGCAATTTAGAGTGGTTCGGCGTATGGCCTACGTCCACTGTGAAGTTTTGATGATTTTATTGATTCTCTTTCAATGATTACAAGCGGTTACAGCAATGAACAGCGGATTACAGTTTAGAATTCGAAATTGACAGCAAAAGCAGGATGCAAATCTCAATCCGGCAGAGTCTGGACGCTTCAGAGAAAAAAGATCCTTTTTCTGTTGATCCTGGGGCTCTATTTATAGGCGTAGGAGGCTTAGATTTCGCTCAAACTCCGGGAGACTTGGTCTGACATGTGAGGGGACCCATTCGACCATTTCCAGAGAATTTTGCCTCGATCTGCGATCGATACGAATCCATTTCGTATCGATCAAGATGATGTCCAAATGAGCCGAAATTTGGTGGAGACCTGCTTTAGCGTGCATGCAAGCTTCCCTTAAAATTTCATTGGATTTTGGTCAGTAGATTGGAAGATATAGTCGATACGAACTGAGATTTCTCGAAGGTTGTCTGGTTCGTCTCCATGACTTCGACTCGGTACCTTCGTGTCGATGGCCGCGCGTGCTCTTGGGATGACGTGGTGCGCGCGCTTCGCCTCGATCCGGTTTTTTCTCCGCTTTGACTAATTCGACTCCATGTATCTCGCCTCGTTTCCTTCGATGGATGACACGTTATCCAAACTGGTTGACTCGATGGATATGAACAAGTCACTGGGCACGTATTCGAAGCATGGCTTTCTAGTGGATACGAAGTGGACATGGACTGATGGATACGAAGTAGACATGGACTGATGGATATGAACAACCCTTTCTCTCATGGGTACGAGGCAGACACTGGCTGAAGGATACGAAGCGCTTCAACTGCTGATGTGTACGGAGTCCATTGATATGAGCTCGATGGATACGAAGGAAATCGAGTCGAACCTGGGTATCTCGATGGATTCGAAGCTGATTGGTGCGAACCTTAATCGATTCGAACCAGGGCTTCGGTGATGGATACGAAATTGCCCAGAGTGATGGATATGAAATTATCTAGAGTGATGGATACGAAATTGTCGTTTTTCCCTTCAATTTGAGTCATTCATATCTTGGGTGTGCGAGCCCGGATTGACCTGAAATTTGAGGTGCTGATCTCTATGACCCTTCTTGTCATGTCCTATCAATTGTAGCTCATTCTAGGCTCGGACAAAATTCAGTGATATCCATGGCGTGCTATCCTTGTTCTCTAGTCGGCTCCTTGGTGTCCTGGCCTTGCCAAAAGGCGGGATAACAGCTATAACTTCATCTTTTATGAAATACCATATTTAATTCTTCAGTAAAAAAAAATTAAAGTGGAAATTTTAGTTTGATTGCCAATTTATTTATTTTTTAAAAAGAAAAATTATTTTAATTACATATTAATATATATGCGTATAAACTAAGAGATAACTGGTTTCATATATCGTCATTCTTGCCTTCTTCCTAACACTCATGGTAGAAACCCCTCTTTCCATTAAAAATCAACCATTTTAATTCATATAAATTATATATGAAATATATTAAATCATAAAATCATCCCATATATTTTAAGTTATGTTAAATCTGATACTACAATTCCTACCAAAATTGCAAGCCCTGCAACCACTACCGTCCTCAACTGCAAACTCTCCCAGTTTCCAATCTCCTACCTTGGCCTACATATTCGTCCCACAAGACTCACCCGCCCTAACTGGCTACCCCTCATTAACAAAATTGAATCCCGCCTCTCATCCTAGAAAGCTGCTTCCCTCTCGTCTGCTGGTAGATTAATCCTAGTTAAATCGGTCCTCTCGGCCATCCCCTCCTACTGGATCTCCTTCCACAAACTCCCCTCTTGGGTATCTAATAAAATTGACAAAACTCGTAGGGCCTTCCTTTGGAATGGCTCCAAAACAAAGTGCCTAATCAACTGGCGCACAGTCTGCCTCCCAAAACCCCATGGGGGCCTTGGTGTCCCTGATCTTTCCTCGCTCAACACTGCTCTATTAACAAAATGGCTCTGGCGTTTTCTCTCCCCCGACAAATTGCTCTAGAAAGACTGGATCCTACATACCTACCACTATTCCAATCCTCACCTAGCCCTGCATCACCCCCCCAGTTGCAGACCATCCCCATTCTAGTCCGGTGTCCTCCATACCATCCCCCGAGTCAAATCCCTCTTTCATGTCATAATAGGCAATGGCAACAACTGCCTATTCTGGCATGACACGTGGGTGGACCCTTCCCCTCTAGCCAAATCACTACCAAACCTTTACTCCTCCTCAAACCTCCAACTCGCCACCATCAATACCCTTTGTCAACTGGGCCCCGGTAGTCTCCATCCCGCTCCCTTTTTTCCATCGAAACTTTTAATGAACTTCTAGAAGCTTCTAGAAACCTCCAATCTCTTCGCCTATCCCACTCACCTGACCGCTTCATCTGGGCACTTAATCCATCAAAAGGCTTCTCTGTATCCTCTTGCTACTCCTTCCTCACCCACCCTGGCCGCCTATTCCCTTTCAGCAGGATTTGGAAATGCCATTCACACCCAAGATTCCTCTTCTTCCAATGGTGCCTCATTCACAACCGCATAAACACCAAGGATAGACTTATTCGTTTAAACATCCCCACAGATCCACTCTGCGTACTATGCTCCTCTCACGTCGAAACCATCACACACCTTTTCATAGACTGCGATTTCTCTTTCGCAATTAGGGCCCCTGCCAGCGCGCATCTCCTTGGTTACATCCCGGAGATCGCTTCATTTTTTGATTACTGGCAGCAAGATCACGGAAATCACAAACTCGACATCTTTATCACCATCTATTGTTGGTGCATCTGGAAAGAAAGAAATGCCCACGTCTTCAACAAACCAAGATCTACTTTTGCGGGCATTTGTAGTCGAATCTCACATCTTTTCAATTACTGGACAAGTACCAACTCTGCCCCGTTCAGATTTCGACTGAGGACCGCCCCTGCTATCTCTGCGGAATCCATGGCCAGCACCAGCGCCAACCCTCGGTAGCAGCTCCAGATCGAAACAGATTAGTCTCATTTTGTCAGTTGAAACATCGAATCTGGTGTCAGTGTTTTATCCTATTATCCGTTCTCTTATGTACATTATTATGCTGACTAGTTAAGCTTATTTTTTGGGCCATCAGTTGGGATTTGTCAACCGGACCTTATTACCTATTATCCTACTATTATTAATCGGTTGTGTAGTATATCACTACACATCCGTATTTCTCAAAAATATCTCTCATAATAATTGATGCTACACACATGTTCAATAAATATCAGAACCAAAAATACCAAAATCTCCAAATTCATGCACACTTGAGTTATTTGCCTTGATTTAGAAAAGATATTGATTGCTTTGCACAATAAGAACATCGAAGCATTTTGAAGACTTGCAAACTGCACTAATTAAACCTCGTTTTTCTGATGGAAATATTTTGTTTAATTAATTATTCATACTAATTTAAAAAAAATCACCACTAAAAATACACTAATAGAAAAGTAGGCAAATTGTTTGATCAAAAAATAAATGGAAATGAGCAGGCAGATGAAAGCTTTATCTTCTTCATAACAAAAAGTTTGTGTTATAATGATTGATAATATTAATTTATTCGAATTGCTTATTCGCATGAGGAAAATTTTTTATAACAGTGATGAAACGTATTAAAACTTGTATTTGTTGAAATGCACCGGCCCGGACAGTATGCTCTCTTCAAGCAACATGGTGGAAATCCTATAATCCCTCTTTTGACATGGAAACTTGTGTTTGATGCCGAATTTGTAATCTTCTTGTTTATTGGTACGCAGCATCGACTTTAAAGTACTTTGGTTACTAAGAACTCATCATCTAAATTATTTTGTAATCACATGTTTTCTAAGACTGTAACAAGCTCAATGTATTTCCTCAATGTAATTCCTTCTGAAATTATATTGAAAGTGATCTTACATTGAGTGTTAATGGCTTCATTATTAAATACATCAGCTACAAAGCTATACTTAGCGTCAAAAATATCGTATAACTTAGGAAACTTGACAGCCAAAGAAGTTGAGCCTGTCCATATATCATGGAAAAGTAACGTTTTTCTTGCAGTATTCATCTTAACATCAATACACAATTTGAACATATATGATACTTTCAAGATGATATTCCAAAAAATTGTGCACCTATCCACACTCTTATTCCAAGAGAATAATCAATTATGATATAAATTTAAAATCCATTCTTTCCGCTTCACATTTCTGCCATTCTATATATATCCTCATAATGACTTGCATAATAGAGAGATGTTCATGTCTTTTGAATCCAACTCAACCATGACCTTATTCAAAATCAATAAAACCTTTCGAATTGAACACTAAATACCTTTTATGAACGACTGCAGAGAAACTTGTATACTAACAAAATTGAAAACCTAATCTGAAAATAAAAACTTAAAAATAGGTATAAAAACATGTGCATTGAGGCTTCTTCTCGGGTATGTATTGATCTTCCTATATGCCTATATGGACAACAAATTTCTTTGTAGAGAAGATAATCCTCTCACCATTCAATAGATATTTTAGCCCTCCAAACTCTTGGTGAGATCTCCTGTCTCTTTGAAATGAAATACGAGGTAAGAAAACTCTTTTGTTTCTATAGCTCTTGAGTATGTTAGACCCAAAAATAAATAAATTGCAAGTATCAATAGCATGTATTAAATATATGCAGTGTAAAAATAAGTAGCTTGTGAAGTAAACCAGTAACAGAACTGTGTAATCGTGATCTAAACCTTTTGTTTGGATTTTTTAAAACTTCTCCTGAAGTGGACTATATTGATGGATGGCAAAAAGTGCGTTTATCCAATATATTTTTGTTCCTTCTATAATTGCAGTTGAAATATTTTAGTTTAACCCTCTACAAAACACACAACTTAATCTGAAGTGAGCATAGAGATGCATATCTGCTCTAAACACACAGAACTTTCTTTAAGCATCCTCTAAATTGGGTTCGTTAGCATTTCTAGACTGATGCACTTTATTTACACTTAAATGTAGTACATTGTATTTTATTCAACCAATGGCCACTAAAACGTAGCCAACATTAATAATATGATAAATTTTGTCAATTAATCTAAAAAAGATCAACGTAGGTAGAATCCTCATCTCAATAAAACCTTTTGAATTAAACATAAATGCCCATTGCATAGAATTGATCCCAAAAGATATTCAAAATAACTTTTGATAATCCATCGAGTCGAAAGCTTCATCCATGAGTTGTAGAAATTACCTGATCGATGAAGGTGAAGGAAGCTCAAGCTTATTGTTAACCCGCCTTTTGGCAAGACCGTATATAGGCGGAATTAACTCAAATGACTGCACGGTTATCGAGACTGGAATACTATGGGTTTGATTCGACTGGATGAATGGACGCTTAATCACGGATGATAAACATGAATATGTAGCCGGGATTTGGCATAGTCGATGGACAAACAGCGCGACGTACTTGGATTATAGATTTTGGAAAAAATGGGTTGCTTGTAGTTTGCTTCGAGTCACCTTTGAGTTTACTTTGGGTTTTCGGGAGGCTTGCTTCGAGTCAGGCAAGGGCACGCTTCGGGTCACTGAGTTATTGGCTAGGGATCGGCATAATATGGAGGGTTCGGCATTGCTTTGGGTCGGCAATACACTGGCTTCGAATCGGCATCATTTTGGCTTCGTGTCGGCAAAGCTCTAGGGTTGGCATAAAATTTGGGATCGGCATACGGGTCGGCACTTCTGTGGCTTCGGGTCGGCAAGCAAGGCATAGGGTCGACATATGGTGGAGCTTCTAGGGGTCAGCATATTTGAAATACTTGGGGTCGACGACGAGTTGGCTTCGGGTCGGCATCGTATTAGGGTCAGCATTAGCAAGGAGCTTGGGGTCGGTATAAATGCTTCGGGTCGGCATCCATACTTCTTCGGGTCGGCAACATGGGAGATTGGGATCGGCTATAGGAATTCTACTTCGAGTCAGGGAGGAGTTGTCTTCGGGTCACTGGAGAGGTTACTTCGGGTCAGTACCCAGGGCAATTTCAGGTCGGCATGTTAACTACTCAAGGTCGGCAGGGATGAGTGATATGGTCTCGACCATAGTCTTAGTGGGCCCAAGTAAGTCAGGAAGCCTAGTAACCGGGGTTTTGCCTATAAATACAGCAGGCGGGGCTTCAGAAAAGGGATTATCATTCTGCTCTTCTTCATCTTCTTCTAGAAAAAGCTACTCTGCCATTTTTGTTTCATAAACTTCGGATTGTAACTGTAATTGGATTCAGTATAAATAAAAAAGGAAATTTTTGGAGTGGATGTAGGCCGGAGTCAGCCGAACCACTATAAATCTCGTCTTTTTTCACTGCTTTTATTTTATTTTTTGTTATTCTTCATATTATTTCCACTACATACACTTTATATGTGATATGTGACTGGGTATTGGTGCTTTCATCTGCGATTGGGTGTTTGTGAACATTTTTGGTACAAACATTTTGGTGCTTTCACTAAGAAAACTAGCACTCAGCGATTTTGGATTTGAAAGCTTAGGAACTCGGATTTTGGAAGCTGTGGTTAGGAATCGACAAGGAGACAGATGACAAAGATGAGCCATCAAGAGGGAAGTCGAGAGGCTTCCTCCGTAGCTGGAGCAGACCAGGCATCCATCTACATCACAAGGGATGAGATGCAGACTATGATGGATTCCATACGGGAACAGTTGCTGAAAAGGCAGGAAGATATGATGCAGAATCTCTTCAGGGTAATGGGAACAGCTGGAACACAAAACCTAGGAAATGGACCAACCGCAGATGCTGGAAATGTAGGACAAGGAGTCGGAGCTGCAGAAATCTCTGGAGGTCGGATTCGGAACCAGAATGGAGAACATGAAGGGAATCAACAAAGGCCTGGGGGCAGACCCCTGGGATCGGAGATTGGAAGGCCCGTGAATGAAGTTCAGCAGGCTGGGGCCAACGCAAACGTGAACGAGCAACATGAAGAGTACTACCCAGAATATCCTCCAAGACATGGGGGGCAGGGTGGAAATGCAAATAGGGGGCCACCCCCATATGGAGACGAGCGGATGGCTGGATTGATAAGAAGGATTATGAGAGGAGGGCTACCAAGCAGAGGCTTGGAGGAAGTTAGTCGGAGTATGTTCACTCTGAATATCAGAAACGCAAGGAACCCTCCAGAATTCAAACTACCAACGCTGGAGGCCTATGATGGGAAGTCGGACCCGACTATGCACGTAACCAGATACATCAGGCATATGGAAGTGCTGGGGGCATCTGAGGAGGTGATGGCAAGATGCTTCCATTTATACTTGACGGATTTGGCTGCGCTTTGGTTCAGGCAGCTAGAGAATGGATCGATCAGGACATGGGGCGAACTGGTGGAACGCTTCATGAGACAGTTCAAGATCCACGTTACCGACCCAAGAATGTAATGACATTGGCATCAATGAAGCAAAGGTTAGGAGAGTCCGTGAGGAAATTTCTAATGCGGTTCAATGCAACCGTGGCTTCGGTGGATCGCTCGGATCCATCAATGATTTTGATGGCGGCGTTAGCCGGAATTGCAGAAGGTACCGAGTTCAAAGATTCATTGGCACGGGATCCACCATAGGATCTCGGAGAGTTCTACCATGAGGCGGAAAGGTTTATATGATTAGAGGATGCACACACCGAAAGGCAGGAGGTAAACGCCGCGCAAGGCGAACGAACGTCTGGAGAAGGACGTGGAATGGATAAAGGAAAGCGAAAGCAGGACGATGGATATGATGGTTCTGACAAATGGAGGAGAGACCGGGAACTCAAATTCACAACATACATAGACTTGATGGAAAATCTTGAATGAATTTACTTGGAAACACGGGGGCAGCTCCCCTATCGAAAACCACCCAGAAGGGATCCCATAGAACTGGAGCGCAGGAGCTGGAGGTACTACCTATTTCATGAGCTGAAAGGGCATGCCACGGATGAATGCCGCCACTTAAAGGACATGGTGGAAGAACACGTTAGGAGTGGCAGATTGCTACAGTACGTGAGGAACCGGACAATGGTGGTAGCACACAAGCAGCTACCGTCTGTACCAAACAGAAATGACCCTAGATCGGGATTACGACGCGTCATCAACTTATCGTGATGGCAAGGGCCGAGTTCATGATTGAACTTTGGTCATCACATTATCTTTCTGGTTTAATTTTGAAAATAAAGCGGCTATGCCACTTACACATGTAAGGGAACCGGAGCGATTCCCAGGCATGCCCTGAGATGATAGTAGGCCGCTCTGCCCAGAGAGGCAACACTTAGCTTTTTCTGTTTGTTTTTTTATTGGACATTTGGATTTGGGATTTAATAAATGGATTTGGATTTTATGAAACAAATCCCTAACCGGAGAGTTACGGAATGGATACTGGAAGTCGGTTGGAAATTGATCGCTTAATGTTCAGGGATACTGAACCGGAGTGCAGGGAGTGACGCCGCTTCGCCGGAGAGCGACAGGATCGGCTCGCTCGACGTTGTTTCCCCTGCATCGGAGAGTGACAGGATGGGATCCAGCAAGAGCCCGGAGTGGCTATAATCGGTTTAGGACTTAGGCCATGGCATCGCTTAATGTTCAAGATACTGAACCAGAGTGTAGGGAGTGACGCTGCTTCGCCGGAGAGCGACAGGATCGGCTCGCTCGACGTTGTTTCCCCTTCACTGGAGAGTGACGCCGCTTCGCCGGAGAGCGAAAGGATCGGCTCGCTCGACGTTGTTTCCCCTTCACCGGAGAGTGACGGGATGGAATCCAGCAAGATCTCGGAGAGGCTATAATCGGTCTAGGAGGACCAGGGCATCGCTTAATGTTCAGGGATACTGAACCGGAGTGCAAGTGATAGGTTGCTTCGTCGGAGCATGACAAGATCTGCCTATTCAATCGTTAAGTTTGGATCGAGCTTAGCAAGGGTCAAGAGAGGTCGTCAACAACCCGGAGAGATCGTAGGATTCAGTTACTGGCTTCCAAGATATGAGATGGATTTGGATAGTGGCTTTGAATGGCTTAGGATTTAGCTAAGGACCTGGAGTGGTCCCGGATTTGGATATGGACCAGGCGAGGTCTTGGATGTGGATTTGATACCCAAGAGAGGTCCCCGGAATTGGACAGGACCTGGGGTGGTCCCGTATTTGGATAAAACGGTCTAGAGAGATCGTGGATTCAGTTAATGGATTCGGAATTGGATATCGACTCGAACGGTCGTGGATTTGGCTATCGGACTTGGATGGAATTGCTTGGTAATGGATTGAATTATGGATTGGATGATATGGCTATGGATGGAATATGGACTTTGGTGTCGGATTTAAAGCTATACAAAACATGCCTTCCAATAGCAAGGTATGTTTTGGGGGGCAAATGTTAACCCGCCTTTTGGCAAGACCGTATATAGGCGGAATTAACTCAAACGACTGCACGGTTATCGAGACTGGAATACTATGGGTTTGATTCGAATGGATGAATGGACGCTTAATCGCGGATAATAAACATGAATATGTAGCCGGGATTTGGCATAGTCGATGGACAAACAGCGTGACGTACTTGGATTATAGATTTTGGAAAAAATGGGTTGCTTGTAGTTTGCTTCGAGTCACCTTTGAGTTTACTTTGGGTTTTCGGGAGGCTTGCTTCGAGTCAGGCAAGGGCACGCTTTGGGTCACTGAGTTATTGGCTAGGGATCGGCATAATATAGAGGGTTCGACATTGCTTCGGGTCGGCAATACACTGGCTTCGGGTCGACATCATTTTGGTTTCGGGTCGGCAAAGCTCTGGGGTCGTCATAACATTTGGGATGGGTAAACTTCGGGTCGGCAAGCAAGGCATGGGGTCGACATATGGTGGAGCTTCTACGGGTCGGCATATTTGAAATACTTGGGGTCGACAACGAGTTGGCTTCGGGTCGGCATTCACCCTACTTTGGGTCGGCATGAGGACAATATCGGGTCGGCAGCGTATTGGGGTCGGCATTAGCAAGGAGCTTGGGGTCGGTATAAATGCTTCGGGTCGGCATCATACTTCTTCGGGTCGACAACAGGGGAGATTGGGATCGGCTATAGGAATTCTACTACGGGTTAGGGAGGAGTTGTCTTCGGGTCACTGGAGAGGTTACTTCGGGTCAGTACCCATGGCAATTTCAGGTCGGCATGTTAACTACTCGAGGTCGGCAGGGATGAGTGATATGGTCTCGACCATGGTCTTAGTGGGCCCAAGTTAGTCAGGAAGCCCGGTAACCGGGGTTTCGCCTATAAATACAACAGACGGGGCTTCAGAAAAGGGATTCTCATTCTGCTCCTCTTCATCTTCTTATACAAAAAGCTACTCTGCCATTTTTGTTTCAAAAACTCCAGATTGTAACTGTAATTGGATTCAGTATAAACAGAAAATGAAATTTCTGGAGTGGATGTAGGCCGGAGTCAGCCGAACCACTATAAATCTCGTCTTTTTTCACTGCTTTCATTTTATTTTTTGTTATTCTTCGTATTATTTCCACTACATATACTTTATATGTGATATGTGACTGGGTATTGGTGCTATCATCTACGATTGGGTGTTTGTGAACATTTTTGGTACAAACATTTTGGTGCTTTCACTGAGAAAACTAGCACTCAGGGATTTGGAAGCTTGGATTTTTCATTTGAAAGCTTAGGAACTCGGATTTTGGAAGCTATGGTTAGTCAATTGACAAGGACACAGATGACAAAGATGAGCCATCAAGAGGGAAGTCGAGAGGCTTCCTCCGTAGCTGGAGCAGACCAGGCATCCATCTACATCACAAGGGATGAGATGCAGACTGTGATGGATTCCATGCGAGAACAGTTGCTGAAAAGGCAGGAAGATATGATGTAGAATCTCTTCAGGCAAATGGGAACAGCTGGGACACAGAACTTAGGAAATGGACCAACCGCAGATGCTGGAAATGTAGGACAAGGAGTCGGAGCTGCAGAAATCTATGGAGGTCAGATTCGAAACCAAAATGGAGAACGTGAAGGGAATCAGCAAAGGCCTGGGGGCAGACCCCCGAGATTGGATATTGGAAGGCCCGTGAATGAAGCTCAGCAGGCTGGGGCCAACGCAAACGTGAACGAGCAACATGAAGAGTACTACCCAGAATATCCTCCAAGACATGGGGGGCAGGGTGGAAATGCAAATAGGGGGCCACCCCCAGATGGAGACGAGCGGATGGCTGGATTGATAAGAAGGATTATGAGAGGAGGGCTACCGAGCAGAGGCTTGGAAGAAGTTAGTCGGAGTCTGTTCACTCCGAATATTAGAAACGCAAGGAACCCTCCAGAATTCAAACTACCAACGCTGGAGGCCTATGATGGGAAGTCGGACCCGACTATGCACGTAACCAGATACATCAGGCATATGGAAGTGCTGGGGGCATCTGAGGAGGTGATGGCAAGATGCTTCCATTTATACTTGACGGATTTGGCTGCGCTTTGGTTCAGGCAGCTAGAGAATGGATCGATCAGGACATGGGGCGAACTGGTGGAACGCTTCATGAGACAGTTCAGGATCCACGTTACCGACCCAAGAATGTAATGACATTGGCATCAATGAAGCAAAGGACAGAAGAGTCCGTGAGGAATTTTCTAATGCGGTTCAATGCAGCCGTAGCTTCGGTGGATCGCCCGGATCCATCAATGATTTTAATGGCGGCGGTAGCCGGAATTGCAGAAGGTACTGAGTTCAAAGATTCATTGGCATGGGATCCACCACAGGATCTCGGAGAGTTCTACCATGAGGCGGAAAGGTGTATATGGTTAGAGGATGCACACGTCGAAAGGCAGGAGGTGAACGCCGCGCAAGGCGAATGAACGTCTGGAGAAGGACGCGGAATGGATAAAGGAAAGCGAAAGCAGGACGATAGATATGATGGTTCTGACAAACGGAGGAGAGACCGGGGACCCAAATTCACAACATACTCAGACTTGACGGAAAATATGGAACGAATTTACTTGGAAACACGGGGGCAGCTCCCCTATCGAAAACCACCCAGAAGGGATCCCATAGAACGGGAGCACAGGAGCTGGAGGTACTGCCTATTCCATGAGTTGGAAGGGCATGCCACAGATGAATGCTGCCACTTGAAGGACATGGTGGAAGAACACGTTAGGAGTGGTAGATTGCTATAGTGTGAGTAGAACCAGACAACGGCGGTAGGACACGAGCAGCTACCGCATGTACCAAACAAGAATGACCCTAGATTGGGATCACGACACGTTATCGACTGATCGTGATGGCAAGGGCCGAGTTCAGGATTTGAACTTCGGTCATCATATTATCTTTCTGGTTTAGTTTCAAAAATAAAGCGACTATGCCACTTACACATGTAAGGGAATCAAAGCGATTCCCAGGCATGCTCTGAGATGGTAGTAGGCCGCTCTTCCCGGAGACGCAGCACTTAGCTTTTTCTGTTTATTTTTTATTGGACATTTGGATTTGGGATTTAATAAATGGATTCGGATTTAATGAAACAAATACCTAACCGGAGAGTTACGGGATGGATACTGGAAGTCGGTTGGAAATTGATCGCTTAATGTTCAGGGATACTGAATCGGAGTGCAGGGAGTGAAGCCGCTTCGTCGGAGAGCCACAGGATCGTCTTGGTCGACGTTGTTTCCCCTTCACCGGAGAGTGATAGGATGGGATCCAGCAAGAGCCCGGAGTGGTTGTAATCGGTCTTGGACTTAGACCATGGCATCGCTTAATGTTCAGGGATACTGAACCGGAGTGTAAGGAGTGACGCTGCTTTGCCGGAGAGCGACAAGATCGGCTCGCTCGATGTTGTTTCCCCTTCACCGGAGAGTGACAGGATGGGATCCAGCAAGAGCCCGAAGAGGCTATAATCGGTCTAGGAGGACCAGGGCATCGCTTAATGTTCAGGGATACTGAACCGGAGTGCAAGGGATAGGTTGCTTCACCGGAGCGCGACAGGATCTTCCTATTCAATCGTTAAGTTTGGATCGAGCTTGCAAGGGTCTATAGAGGCCGTCAACGATCCGAAGAGATCATAGGATTCGGTTACTGGCTTCCAAGATGTGAGATGGATTCGGATAGTGGCTTTGAATGGCTAAGGATTTAGCTAAGGACCCGGAGTGTTCCCGGATTTGGATATGGACCCGGCAAGGTCCTGGATGTGGATTTGACCCCGAAGAGGTCCCCAAATTTGGACAAGACCCGGAGCAGTCTCGGATTTGGATAAAACGATCCGTAGAGATCGTGGATTCGGTTAATGGATTTGGAATGGATCCAGAATTGGATATCGACTCGAACAGTCGTGGATTTGGCTATCGGACTTGGATGGAATTGCTTGGTAATGGATTAAATTATGGATTGGATGATATGGCTATGGATGGAATATAGACTTTGGATTTCGGATTTAAAGCTATACAAAACACTCCTTCAAATAGCAAGGCCTGTTTTGGGGGGAAAATGTTAACCCGTCTTTTGGCAAGGCCGTATACAGCCGGATTTAACTCAAATGACTGCACGGTTATCGAGACTTGAATACCATAGGTTTGATTCGACTAGATGAATGGACGATCAATCATGGATAATAAACATGAATATGTAGCCGGGATTCGGCATAGTCGATGGACAAACAGCGCGATGTACTTGGAGTATAGATTTTGAAAAAAATGGGTTGCTTGGAGTTTGCTTCGATTCACCTTTGAGTTTACTTCGGGTTTTCAGGAGGCTTGCTTCGAGTCAGGCAAGGGCACACTTCGGGTCACTGAGTTATTGGCTAGGGATCAGCATAATATGTAGGGTTCGACATCGCTTCGGGTCGGCAATACACTGGCTTCGGGTCGGCATCATTTTGGCTTCGGGTCGGCAAAGCTCTGAGGTCGGCATAACATTTGGGATCGGCATACTTCGGGTCGGCACTTCTGTGGCTTCGGGTCGGCAAGCAAGGCATGGGGTCGACATATTCTGGAGCTTCTAAGGGTCGGCATATTTGAAATTCTTGGGGTCGGCAACGAGTTGGCTTCGGGTCGGCATTCAGCCTACTTCGAGTCGGCATTAGAACAATATCAGGTCGACATCGTATTAGGGTCGGCATTAGCAAGGAGCTTGGGGTCGATATAAATGCTTCAGGTCAGCATCCATACTTCTTTGGGTCGGCAACAGGGGAAATTGGGATCGGCTATAGGAATTCAACTTCGGGTCAGAGAGGAGTTGTCTTCGGGTCACTGGAGAGGTTACTTCGGGTCAGTACCCAGAGCAATTGTAGGTCGGCATGTTAACTACTCGAGGTCGGCAGGGATGAGTGATAGTCTCGACCATGGTCTTAGTGGGCCCAAATAAGTCAGGAAGCCCCGTAACTGGGGTTTTGCCTATAAATACAGCAAGCGGGGCTTCAGAAAAGGGATTCTCATTCCGCTCTTCTTCATTGTCTTCTACAAAAAGCTACTCTGCCATTTTTGTTTCAAAAACTCAGGATTGTAACTGTAATTAGATTCAGTATAAATAAAAAAGGAAATTTCTGGAGTGGACGTAGGCCGGAGTCAGCCAAACCACTATAAATCTCGTCCTTTTTCACTGCTTTCATTTTACTTTTTGTTATTCTTCGTATTATTTCCACTACATATACTCTATCTATCATCTGTGACGGGGTATTAATGCTTTCATCTACGATTGGGTGTTTGTGACCATTTTTGGTTCAAACACTTATGAAAATCTGAGCACAACGATTTGCTGGATCATGGCTGAAATTAGAGAGTGAAGATTGGGATCTAAAGGATTTTCCAGATTGACCATAGTTCAATTATGATGGATCGGACATTGAAAAATGCATCGATTTCTAGGGTTCATTTTTTTAGAAGTATGGATTAGACTAAGAGAAGGGAGGGGAACGGTTATGCGGGAGAGTTCCAAAAATGAAAGAATTAATTTAATTGAAATTAATTTTCATATATTTAATAACTAAAATTATCAAATAAAGCAACGTTTTAATTGAATTGAAACACTTAGAAATAGTTTCAGCGCCTAAAATATAATCTAAGCATTTCTACTTAAAAATTTCATATGTTTATAATTCTGCATTTTAGTGTAGTGCATGGTTGATGTGCACGTAAATGTGCATAATTTTACCACCATATTTAATCTATTTAAATTAAATAAATGATCATATTGGGTATTTTAACTTGTTTAAACCAAAATTCAAATTATTTTCAAATTGTCACATATTCATCTTTATATAGGGGCAAAATGGTCATTTTTATTCATTTATTAAATTGTGAAAATTTACTTGGAATTTTCTACGTTGTTTTGTAGGAAATTTGGTGAATTTTACAAGTAGTTTCATGATGATATATGCATGCACAAGAGTGAAGAGAACAAATGAAGATGGAAATAATTCAAAGTGATGATCATGGAGGACCCCACCTACCCACCTACCTTAATGTACAAATTAGAGGCTAATGCACATGCTTATGGAATTAATGGCTTCATGTACACTTAAATGATGATTAGTAGAAGCTAATGATTACTTGGCCTCCACACTTTCTCAAGGGTATTTTGGGCATTCCCCAAAAATATGAATTAGGGTTTCATACATGTATAAAGACTCCTTATGTTTCATGTAACCCCCTTCCTCTTAGTTAGTTTTTAGCTTAGAAAATAAATCAAAGCTCTCTTTCTTTTCATGGCTACTTTTCCATTTCTTCTCTTATGTAATTCCTTTTTTTCTTTATGCAATTTAATACATGTTCTTTTTCTTTTCTTGTTTATTTCCTTTCATGTTGTAGTGTAGATTTGTTTATTTATGCAAGTAGTGTAGATTTTCTTTTATGCAATTAGATTAGTTCTCTTTTTCATTAGCTTTCATTTTCCTTTCCTTTTGCTTTCATGTTGCTAGCTACATTTGTTAATCAAATGACAAATATGAGAGGCTAAACCCCTTCAATTTAGGGGTAATGAAGCTCTCTAATCATGTAGCTTCAACTATTTGTTGATTCATGCTCTCTTTTTTGTGCTTAATGATGATGATAGAAATGGTTTGCTAGCTGTTTTTGCTTTGAATTTGATAGCCTATATTGTTGATACCAAATAGGCTATGCTTAAACAATCACTAACACTAATTGCCTCTT
This sequence comes from Allium fistulosum, assembly GCA_030737815.1. Taxonomy (NCBI): domain Eukaryota; kingdom Viridiplantae; phylum Streptophyta; class Magnoliopsida; order Asparagales; family Amaryllidaceae; genus Allium; species Allium fistulosum. The sequence goes on along the minus strand of CM060908.1, from coordinate 72,187,570 downwards.
CATCAAAATATGATTATGGCAAAAGAAAGTGATTTAAAATTAAAATTTGATGGTCTATATTTCTAATCAATAATTAATAGGTCATACTTAAAATATATTTCATTTTCATTTTCATTGTCAAGTTTCATTAAAGTTAGTAAGTGGTTTAAGGGGTGTGTTATAGTTTGATGGCTTATATTGGCTAATCAATAGCACAAATATGCCATACTTATGATAAGCACATCAATTAAAGCACTAATGACCATAAAAGAGAGATCATGATTTCATACGTGTTGAACTACATGATCTAGAGAGTGGATTTATTCTCTAAATTGTCATTTAACTCTTATATTTGCATCTCTTTACTTTTGGTTAGTTAGCTAATTTTCTAATTCTCTAGCTTAACTTCCATTCCAATTGGTATAATTTGATTGAATTGAATTTTTAAAATCATCAATTCCCTACGGATCGACCTGTACTCGCCACGTACTTCAATAGTGCGCCGTACGCTTGTGGTAAATTTTATTTCAAAATTTATCGGCATTTTTCTAATCCAATAGAAATCTTGTCGTTAAAAAAGTTTTTGGCGTCGTTGTGGGGGATTTGTTTTGATTTTGATTTTATATTCTTCGAATTATTTTTTGTTTGATTTTTATTGTGTGTTTGTTGTGTATGTTTGCATTAAAAAATAAAATAAAAAATTTATGTTGTGTGTTTGTCGTTTTCATTTTTGTTTGTGTGATTGTTACCTTCTATTTGTTTTGCATTTGCATTGTATATATTTAAAAAAAACATACACAATTTATAATAAAAAATTTATTTCTCACAATTGCATTTACATCTTCTGTTTTGGTCAAATACATTTTTTAGTTACATTTGCATTTTCAAAAAAAAATAGTGTACATTTGTGCACACACCACTGTGCACTGTGTTGTGCACATTTTTACCATAGTGCATCCTCCTACCAGACCATCTGTCCGCCTTTGCAACCCACACACCACCATCGTCACAGTTCCATCCTCTGCCAAAACTGCTGCACACATCCGCCTTCACAACCACTATTTACAACAACTACTACATCGGCCAACTTGCTGCTCTGTTACCCCACTGTGCATACCACATTCCTGACAAGCCACATCAACCATCTGGCCACAGTCAACGTCTAACAAATTCCTGCTTCTCTATACCTTTGCCTTGTAATCACCATTCAAATTCATAGTCATTCCTACTCTCCATCATCAAACAACCCTGCACATTGCCTTTCCACTCAACTACAACCATCATCAGCCATACAATCCACTTCCAGTCTCTCCTCATCACAAAACGACTAAAGCATCACTCCATAACCATCTACCCATTGTTCTACTTCCTTCAGTTCTAAAACTCCTCCAATTCAACCTGAGATACTCACCCTCCACCATACACTGATCTCACCATCTTCTGCAAATTGTTGCACACTGTCACCTGAGCACTACCACAGTTACAATAGCAAAACTACTGCACTCAGGTAGACAATCATCTCACAACAACAACACAATTCTCAAACACCCTACCACTTCAAACTATTGCCTCTAAACATCACACCCCATACCATCATCCACTTGCTCTGTGCATAAAAACTTACTTCCCATTCCCTTGCAACACCCACTGATACACATTACCTGACACTGATATAAACAAAACTGCTAGCTTCACCACCCTCTTCCACCAAACTACCTCGATATCACTGACTATAGATCCTCTTGACTGATACAAACATACAAAAAATGCTTCAAACCACTTCTTGCATGGCCACTGCCACTACCACAACACAATAGAACTACATACAAAACCGTACAAAACTTGCCTCATACCATTAGCAACATCAGACTACCTCTGCATCCCCTTCAGTTCAACTTCATCGCCAACACAGTCAACTGCATATTCATTTCATCTCACTTCGACTGTAGTAGAGCAATTGCAGCCACCATATCATCTACAGCAACCCATACAACTGCATTTCTTACTCATACAAACCATACAAACTTCTTCACTTCAACATCCACCAACTTCTTCAATATCTACCTCACCTTCTGCCATAATTTCATCTACTATTGACTGCACCACCATAAAACTACAGCCTTCAAACCAAAACAATCATTCTGCTGACATACCTTACATAAACCTCATTTCTTCATCACTCATCTACCAGACTACAATCCCATTCAACTGTACACACCTTGTGCACTGCGATACCCGACTGCTACCTACATCATTGACAAGTTCCTACCAGTCATCATCATCTTCCACTTACATACAGGCAACACATTCAAAACTTCCTTCACCAACTCACTTCAGTTCAAACATCAAACACCCCCTAACCACATCAAAACAACCTGCCATTAGTGCATTCCACTGTCCACTGTCCATACTACATCAAATACCCCCTGACCTAAATTGCCATTAACATTTCATTCCTCACAGCATTTCACCACAACTACCATCACTTACCTGCAATACATCAACTGCCTGAACATCATCATCGAATATCCCCTACCACTTGTCTTCCCTTACAACCAATCACCTTGAATCCACTTCGAATGCCAGCCACCAAACCTGCCAGCAACAATAATCGAAACAACCCAAAATAAAAAACAACTACAACCCCAATCGCAACCCTATCCCCAAATCACCTGCAATCAATTTCGAAACCACAAACTCGAAGTCGCAATCAATCCCCGATCAATCCATTGCAACCCTTGATCAGATTTCCACCTGTAACGAACTCTTTCTATCTTTTGATTGAATTCGAATTGGGCACATCGGATGAAATTGAGAATTCGCGAGATTGCGAATTGGAGAATTTGATTAATTTTGTAAAGCAGAGAAATTATAGTTTTGATTTTTCATTTAACAGGGAAATTCTTTTGTGCGCTGAGCTTTTTTTTTGTGAATCATAGAAATCATATTAAGTAGTTAGGCTGTGGAGTAGAGAGGGCTGGGTATAATTAGTTTGGGCCGGGGCTTCTTGTAAAAATTAGTATAGCCTTTTTTTTAGTTGTTTATATTGAGTTATTGTGTTTTGTTTTGTCTTGTAAAAAAAGAGTTTGCTTTGTTTGCTTTGTTTAATTTATTTTTAGTTAGTTTTGCTTTATCCTTAAAAAAGAAAAAAAAATTAGTTGTAAATTTGTTTTGTCTCGTTTCAAGTTGTTCTTAAGTTTCATCTTTATATTTAAAAAAGAAAAAAAAAACTTGTATATATCCTGTTTTTATTTCAGGTTGCCAAAGAAGAATTTCAGAAAGAGAAGAACTGCTGCCAAAAATAATTGCTTCGCTTTGCTTGCCAAAATAAAATAAACTGCTTGCTTGTTATATCTATTTTTCTTGCATAGTTGGTTGTTTGCATTTGCATTTATAAAAAAATTTCAAAAACAAAAACAAAAATTCATCGTAGTTGCATTGTTAATACACGTTTACTTTCTGCTTTGCATTTCATTCTAGATTTTGATTAATAATAACAGTTAGACATCAATAACACTTAATTGTATATTGACAAATTGTCTTCTTTGAATAATTTAATTTCTTGGTGTCTAGGCTATGGCAGAGTAATAACCATTTATAAATATTACGGTGATTCGTAAATATTATAGTGGTTGTTCCTTTGAAGGTACTTAAACCTTCGGCTGCATTGCTACGGTGATTCGTGGTGCACCGATAAATCCTGTCTGTTACCTGGCTGAGAACTATCTTGTTGGTCTAAGACAAAGTGTAATTATACAACTTTGGGTTCACTTAGGATAAATCATTTGTAATTAAACCCTTGCATTCATTTAGTTGCATTAGTTCATGCATATTTAAAAAAATTCAAATCCAAAACAAAAAAAGTTGTAAATATTCTTCAACTTAGTTTTTTTTCCTTTTCTTTTGAAAATTTTCAAACCAAAATTTCAAAAATCCAAAAAACAATTTACTTAGTTTTTTTAGAAAATCAAAAATCCAAAAAAATATATATATAAAATCTTTTCAAAAAAAATTGAAAAATCAAAAACAAAACAAAAAATCAATTTTCCATTTTTTTTTAAAATAAATTCTATTTGTAAATATTTTTCCTTTATAAAAAAAACCCAAAAACATTCTTGAAAATGTCCGAGTTTCCCTACTTGCATGAATTCTACGATAGTTGTGAAAATCAATATAATCCATATAAATTCACACCAAATTCGTATGGATATTTTAACAACAACTATTGTTCAAACGATTCGGATTTTGCACCACAAAGTTTACAAAATAACGAACAACCGTCAGATCTTGAAAATAGCATTTCGTCTCTACTTGAAATCTTTACACAACAAAATCAAATGATAAATGATTTGTGTAATTCTTATTTGTGTGATAACTCAAGTCGAAGTTTTCAAAACAGTCAAAATTTGAATTCAATTCAAAATTCAAATAATTTCGAGTATAACCCATGCTAATTCAATTTTGAACTCCAAAATGAATTTGAAAATCAAAACGAAAATATGATCCACTTTTCAAATAATTTTGGCAATGGGAATAATCTCGACCACGATACGATTGAAAATTTTTGTCCTCAACAACTTCAAAGTGAAAATTTTCAAGTTAATAATTACAAATTTGACTTTGTTGAGCAAATGAATGAAATTCACAATAATCACATGGATTTGTTGTTCGAAACATATATGAAACAATGTGATAAACAAAATCAAATCCCAATGTGTGACGAGTAAAACAATAATCCATCTTTTACCCAAATTGTAACGACCCACTATTTTGGACCATTCAAATCGACAATAAATCCACACATGTCAGACTCGAATACTTCAAAACAGTGGATTGTTAATTTAAATTTGGCAAAACTCAGCATATACAGTAAATAAATCAACCACAAAATCACAGACACGGAGTAATACAATAATACGCAGCGGAAAAGATAAAATAGTAGTTCATGAAGCTACTATATAAACATCAGAGTTAAAAATAAAATACAACAGAATATCTCAAATACAGTGAAGTCTTCAGTACGAATAGATTGCTTCTCTGAACAAATCAACTAGAAGAGCTGAAAGCTGAGGCGATAGTTGGATCTCCAAAGGAAGCTCCAAACTCCAAGGGTGAGTCTCAAATGCTGTATCACTCGGTCTGACCCAAGCGTAAAGCAAAACACAAAACACTCGAGTCAGGATTAACATTCTTATATCAATAAATCAAACTCAAGTGAAATATCAACTGAAATACAAGTAACTTAAAAGATGTTTGGGATAACCATCCTCTAAGGATCTGCGGAACTATCTACCAGGTGAAAATATACATTATAACACCGTGGTCATTTCAATTTAATTTATACTTCAAAACCCAAATATCATTTAATTTCAAATATATTTATTTTCCAAGATAGTATATATATTAAATAATTTATAAAGTAAAGTATTTAAAATTTCCTCAAGTCTCACAAATCAATTCACATCCACCCAAATTCCAAATTCAAATTTATTCAAAGCCCAATTCATCAATTCAATTCAGTTTTAAATATACCATTTAAATTTTCAATATATTTCAAAGCTTTAATATTCAACATTTTCAAAGTTAAATTTAACAGTTTCATATAGCTCTTGATTTAATTTCATTATTATTTAATCAGGGAATATTCACTTAATAAATTCAATATCATTTAACTAGCCTTAAATTACATTTTTACTAAATATTTCCTTAAATTTATTTAAACAAGAAATATTCATTAAATTACTTAAATCAACCCAAGTTATAATCATATCTTAATTCTCAATTTCAATAAGTTTCAAATCGGTTTAATTAAATAAAATTATCTTCCCAACCTTAACTTATTCAAATTATTACCAATATCTATTTTGAAATATTAATTTAAATACTTAACCATATTATATGTATTAAATCAATCTTAATTAAATTAAATATTATTATTAAATCTATATATATCATTACCATTTATATATAATATTTTAAGAATCAACATTTATTAAAAACCATATATTTCTTCCCAAATCCATAGAATTTATTTTCAAAATATTTATATATATGGACCAACGGTGTCTGTATATAATTTCATATCCTATGGTCAAGTGATACGGATATTTATCATTTCAATCCGTAATTTAAATATATACGGGTAGATATCATTTCAACCCGTAATCCCAATTTCAATTCAAAATGAAAATCGCTTGGGTTTATCATTTCAACCCATAACGATTTTCTCCTATTCTAAAGTCCGTTCGGGTATGTATCATTTCAACCTATAGTGAATTCTATACTAACAGGGAACTTGCAGGGTGATAACAGATAATATAAAATACAACGGGCATATATCATAAATAACAATGTAATATAAACAACAGGATATGGTGTCATATCCCACAGGTGAACAGTTACAGATAATATCATATATAACAATTTTAAATAATTATAGCAGCATATTTCACTTGTCGTTTCAATTGAAATCAAATTTAATAAATAAAAGAAAGTTAATCGTGAGTGATTGCTCACCTTTCGAGGCTAGAGGAGTTTGGTATAAATAAGCTATGAATTGGATCACGATCTAGACAATTGAACAAATCCAAACAACAATCTCAAGCGAAGTAAGCTGAAAGTGGATTTGATGGGCAAAGCTGAACGATAGGGATTGATGGAAACAAATCAGAATCATCTAGACAGAAATAGAATATATAAATTATTATTATTGTCATTCCCATGAAATCAGTATTTAATTTAAAACAAATATTATTATATATATATATAATTAAAATCATTGTTTTAATTAAACACATAAAATCAACATATATACATCATATCTTTTTTTTTAAATTACACACATATAAACAACATTTACCTTTTTCAAATCTATTATAGAATAATCGAACAGATTGTATATGCATATAATATGTAACTTATATAGCTATCACTTATATAAATATGCAACTATATCCTTTTATATACAATGTACTATAACACCTAAAGATCTATCCTTATAAAGCCCATTGCCTATACTATTCTATTACACTATACTGTACATAGCAGCTTTATGAATGTAAACTATTACCCTTTATAGTAAAACCAACAGAATATAAGTACTAGTATATATATAAATCTTATATAATATACAGCCGAAACTACTAATATATAATATAAACTGTAAATCATATATACACGTATAAACTAATATACTTCTTTCTTCAACAAACCATATGACATACATAATATATAGTTTGGAAACTTTTACATGCAAACCCGAGGAAAATATAACATAGCTTTATCTGGTAAAGTATAACTAGGCAGAAGATAACTGAGATATATATACATATGTTAACTAACTATTTAACAAACTAATATATATAATAGTACCTATATAAACTGGTATTGATATATTAACTAACATCACTACAGCTTATATACTAACTGTATAAATAGATGGACTAACATGAAATTCTAACAGTAAACAAATTTTCATTATATATAGAGATAATGTAAACTGTTGAAAGATAATATATATAACTTACTTTATTAAGATATCTATTATAACATTTATATATATAAACAAACTTTGTAAGATTAAAACTATAAACACTATATTTTTAAGTGAAACAGAGCCCATATTATATAAACAATATATATTTGGAATAGAAAATAGGATATACGAGAATAAAATATAACAAAATATAAAAATATAAAATATACATTTACCATAAAAGAAGAAGGCTAAGGGGGGTCTTCGGCCAGAGCATCCGCAGGTGGAGGACAGGATGCTCGGTGAGGGGAAGAAGGGTTTTGCGTGCGGGTGCCTAGGCTGAGCGCGGCTAAGGCACATGGTGATGGGTAAGCCGATGGCTGCTGATGGTGGACGGGTCGAAGGGAGGAAGGGGAGAAGGCGAGTTTGGTGCGGAGGAAGGGGAGAAGGCGGAGCTCCGGCGTGGTGCTGCTTGAGGCGAGGAGATGGCAGGATAGTTGGAATCGGCTGGGGGAAGAAGGCAGAGGAGGGCGGTGATGGGTTCGAGCTGCTGACGCGTGGGTGGGTCGGCACTCGGTGGAGGGGAGCACGGCGTTGGTGGGAGCCGGCGGAAGTTGCGGGTGCGTGCGAGTTTGATGAGGTGGGAAGTTGAGTATGGTGAGGGAAGGCATGGAGGTAGAGGTAGAGAATGCCTGCTTCAGGAAGAAGAAAGTATAAAGTTGGAGGGAGGAAATTGAAACAGAGAGAGAAAGGGTAGGAACCAGGAGAAGAAAAGAAAATGAAAGGTGAACGAACAGAGTACAATACATATTTGTATCCAGATCTCAATTAATAGCATTAAAATAAAATTTATTGTAAACGTTCTGAAAGTTATCATCCAACACAGAAATGACATAGCAACGGTCACCCTATGATACAGCTAGAATAATTTAAGACAATTTATTGCTTGCGTGGGCTGCACGTTCAAAATTTTGAAACTGAAGGAAAGTGTAAAGTTGAAATTTTCGGTCCCGTTACAACGAACAGTTTATTGTTTCCGTCGCGTACCGGACCTCAAAATACAGAAATAAATATATCGTAGAGATCGGCACGACGAGACGATCAAAACGTTATACAGATATCAGTGGTACGATCATCCGATCAAAAGTCGATATTCGGTACCAGAAAATGCTGCTATTTGGCCAGAATTAAGATAAATGGAGCAATAGAAGTTCAAATTTGGAAAAACAAAAGATGACGTCCCACTCAGAAGAGGATTTAGAAATTTTCTATAGAAAAATATCTAGGTTTGGAAAATATTTTATTACCATCAATTATTAACTGATTTAAATTGAAATAGAATTTCACAAGAAAATAAACTTTAATATTATCAGATGAAAATTTACCAGTTCCTATATTGAAATAGACGTATTCCAAATAATAAATTTTTATTTCAAAATTCAATTATTTAAAATTTCACAAAATTTAGTTAAATACGTTATTAAAACCAATTAAATTTCATGGGTCGTTACACAAATCGACGATTTTCAAATAACAACTTTTGAAATTGAAAATGTAAATCTTAACGAAGTTGTTGAAAACACGGTAATTGAGTTGGATTTCAATTCTTTTGAGGGTGTGGAACCAAATTTAAAATTCGACCTTCCTTTTCTCAATTTTAAAATTTTAAATACAACAACTTTGGATTTTAAACTTGAGATACGCAATGAAGTTGTTGATAATCCAATAAAGGAAGACGAATTTAACGAACACAATTTCTTTGGACTTTTTGAAAATGAGTTGTCAAATTCTGATGGGGAAGAGTTACATCACCACTTTGATTTTGAAATCAATAATTTTGAAGAAGTTTTCAATGATAAATTTGGATTTCAATGTGGTGAAAATGAACTTGAATTTCAATCAATTGTTTTATCGACCCCAAAAATCATTGAAAATAAAACAACTCGTATGATTTTCAATAAAACGGCATTCGTTTTTCCAAATCCAAATTCAACTTCGAAATCTTGATTGGTTTGGTTTTCCGAGCTTAAGCTGTGTCTCGCATATTTGACGAGACAAATGAATCGGTCTTTGGAAGACCGTTTCATTTACTTTTTGACGATATACTTTCTGATCTCGTGTAAATACCGTTAATTTTCATTTAAATAAAGATCATGTTTTTGTTTTTGTTTTTATTTTTATTTTTCTCCTTCCACTTGGGTTGACTGTGGGGACACAGTAAAAATCAAGCGTGGGGGGGAAGACTCATCTTCTTTTTGATTTTTTCATTATTAATTTTTCATTTTTCTTCCAAAACTCAAAAAAAAAACATAGAAAAATTTTCAAAAATTTTTTTTTAAGCATTTTGATTTATTTTTAAAGAAACACTATAGGATAAATATATGATTTTGGTTTATTAAATTGAAATTTTTGAAAATTCATTTGTCTTAACAAAAATAAAAATGAAGTTTGATTACAAATAACGATGGTTTAACTAGTATATAGGAAGAATCATATGTGTTAATTTTGAAATACATCCTAATTTAAAATCTTTGTTTTAAAAAGTAGTTGATTTAAAGTAAAGATATAACATTTTTTTTGTCTTCTAAGTTAAATGGTGCTAAGATGATTTTGTGAAACTCTCTCACTAAAAAAAATAAAATAAATAAAATATCTTTATATATGTATATATTTTCTTAATAACACCTAGAGTCATGTGTTCACACTCGTGTGTTCACTCGCCATGCTCTGTACCCTTCTCACGTAAGTCCGAAAGTAGTGCACGATCGGTATATCTGGCCTCAGTTTATCTGAGTTAGGTGTGTGTATATATATAAATTATTTTTCTAATAACGCCTACAGTCAATAAGTGTTCACACTCGTGTGTTCACTCATCATGCTCTGTACCCCTCTCACATAAGCCCGAAAGGCAGTGCACGATCAGTATATCTGGCCTTAGTTTATCTGAGTTAGGCATAAGTAAATATTGCAAATATCAATAAAGTTCTCAAAAAAAATAGAGAGAGTAAGCAAATGGAATCCAAGCACTATTTTAACTTATTTGATTTGATTTGTTATTTAAATGAAATGAAAATACCACTTTGATAAACTTTGATAATCAACTAAGGATCCATTTCATAGTTACACTTTGTTATCAACCGGAACAACGAGTTAAACTATAGTATATTTGCTTTGATAACTTGATTTTTGTTGGATGTTTTGACGAGTAAAATGACTTAAATTTCAAGATAATGATCAAAACTTATATTTAACTTATTTGTGTCTATTTAAAAGTAAATCTTTCATCTGTAAATATTTCCAAAAACTTGCATTCACATCTTTGTAAATAAATCTTGCATTTTGTAAATATTTTCATCCTGCATTTGGATTTTGTGGGTAGTATCCACTGAAAACCCTCACGAGACAACACTCGTCCTTCTGGGGACACCCATAGATTTAACGGCTTATTGCATACGCTCAATGCAATCGTGCTCCCTACGAAAACGGATTTATCTTAGTTTTTAGTTTATTCGAGGACGAATAAAAAGATAAGTGTGGGGGTATTTGATGTGCACGTAAATGTGCATATTTTTATCACCATATTTAATCTATTTAAATTAAATAAATGATCATATTGGGTATTTTAACTTGTTTAAACCAAAATTCAAATTATTTTCAAATTATAACATATTCATCTTCATATAGGGGCAAAATGGTCATTTTTATGCATTTATTAAATTGTGAAAATTTACTTGGAATTTTATATGTTGTTTTGTAGGAAATTTGGTGAATTTTACAAGTGGTTTCATGATGATATATTTATGCACAAGAGTGAAGAGAACAAATGAAGATGGAAATAATTCAAAGTGATGATCATGGAGGACCCCACCTACCCACCTACCTTAATGTACAAATTAGAGGCTAATGCACATGCTTATGGAATTAATGGCTTCATGTACACTTAAATGATGATTAGTAGAAGCTAATGATTACTTGGCCTCCACACTTTCTCAAGGGTATTTTGGGCATTCCCCAAAAATATGAATTAGGGTTTCATACATGTATAAAGACCCCTTATGTTTCATGTAACCCCTTCCTCTTAGTTAGTTTTTAGCTTAGAAACTAAATCAAAGCTCTCTTTCTTTTCATGGCTACTTAGCCATTTCTTCTCTTATGTAATTCCTTTTTTTCTTTATGCAATTTAATACATGTTATTTTTCTTTTATTGTTTATTTCCTTTCATGTTGTAGTGTAGATTTGTTTATTTATGCAAGTAGTGTAGATTTTCTTTTATGCAATTAGATTAGTTCTCTGTTTCATTAGCTTTCATTTTCCTTTCCTTTTGCTTTCATGTTGCTAGCTACATTTGTTAATCAAATTACAAATATGAGAGGCTAAACCCCTTCAATTTTGGGGTAATGAAGCTCTCTAATTATGTAGCTTCAGCTATTTGTTGATTCATGCTCTCTTTTTTGTGCTTAATGATGATGATAGAAATAGTTTACTAGTTGTTTTTGCTTTGAATTTGATAGCCTATATTGTTGACACCAAATAGGTTATGCTTTAACAATCACTAACACTAATTGCCTCTTCATCAAAATATGATTATGGCAAAAGAAAGTGACTTGAAATTAAAATTTGATGGTCTATATTTCTAATCAATAGTTAATAGGCCATACTTAAAATAGATTTCATTTTCTTTGTCAAGTTTCATTAAAGTTAGTAAGTGGTTTAAGGGGTGTGTTATAGTTTGATGGCTTATATTGGCTAATCAATAGCACAAATATGCCATACTTATGATAAGCACATCAATTAAAGCACTAATGACCATAAAAGAGAGATCATGATTTCATACGTGTTGAACTACATGATCTAAAGAGTGGATTTATTCTCTAAATTGTCATTTAACTCTTATATTTGCATCTCTTTTCTTTTGGTTAGTTAGCTAATTTTCTAATTCTCTAGCTTAACTTCCATTCCAATTGGTATAATTTGATTGAATTGAATTTTTAAAATCATCAATTTCCTGCGGATCGACCCGTACTCGCCACGTACTTCAATAGTACGCCGTGCGCTTGCGGTAAATTTTATTTCGAAATTTATCAACATTTTTCTAATCCAATAGAAATCTTGCCGTTAAACAATGGTTACCTGATAACTATCAGTACGTACCTCTTAATGCCCCCAAAAGTCATGAGTAATATATTGCCCAACATTCAGAGAGTGCTACGTACTCTGGTGTTAATGGATGCATTGATATTAAAACTCGATACATCTTAGTTGGGAATATTTAAAACGATATGTTTAGTATATTATGATAAAATACCCATGATTACAACAATTGTAATTACTATCGCTAAACACAGTATTTATGAATTTTCTATAAAATATACTTGAAATAATTAATTAATTAATTGTAACATATTACAACAAGTATATAACATAAAGAAAGCACCTTTTATTACGAATGCAATTTGATTATAGAGTTAATAATTTATACTAAATTACAAAATTGCCCTAGGGGCATATTTCTAACTCTATCAAGCTCTCACTTACACTTGGGGGCAAATATGGAATCTAAATCCCATCCCTTTGGTTGGCTTCTTGAGAATCGACCGAGCTAGATCCGTCGTGAATGAGTCTGCTATGTTGTCCTTTAGTATCTACCCTTTGTGTCACGACCTATTTCTTATTAACAAATTCTCTGATGAGGTGGAACTTGCAAAGAATATATCTTGAGTTCTTATATGCTTTTGGCTCCTTTGCGATCTGTATCGCCACATTGTTGTCACGAAACAATATCGTTGGATTCTCAATGTCGGGAATCACTCAAAACTCACTTAAAAACTTGCACCATACATACTGCTTCTTTAGCTATTTCATTGAGGACGATGTATTTGGCCTCCATCATGGAAATCGGGTATTATTTCCTATTTGGAACTTTTCCAACTATCTACCCCACCATTTATAGTAAAAACATAACCTGACACCGACTTTCTAGCATTTATATCACTCCGAAAGCTAGAGTCGGTATACCCTTTCATAAGGAGGTCTCCATTCTCATATACTTAGAAAAAGTCCCTGGTGTTTCTTAAATACTTTCGTATATATTTTACAGTCGTCCAATGCTATTCTCGAGGATTAGACTGGTATCAACTTATGTATCCTAATGCGCATGCCACATACGGTCTAGCAAATAACATAACATACATTATGGAACCGATCGCCAATGCATGCAGTATCCTCTTCATACGCTCTTTCTCCTCATCAGTCTGAGGAGGGTCCTTCTTAGAAAGGATGATTCCATATTGCATTGGAACCTTTCCATGCTTGGAATTTTCCATGCTGAAACTTTTCAGTGTGATATCTATATACATGGATTGGGACAATCTCAACAGCTTCTTAGATCTATCTCTATAAATATTTATACCTAGTACATAGGCTGCTTCTCCCAAATCCTTCATGGAGGAGTTCTTGGAAAGCCAAGTTTTTACTGATTGCAATAACGAAACATCGTTGCCAATCAGTATAAGATCATCAACGCATAACACAGAATACGATAGCATTTCCTTGTTCCTTTAGGTACACCACACTTCCTCTATGCTTTGATAAAAACCAAATTGTTTGATCACTTTATCAAAACACTTATTCTAACTTCTTGGAGCTTGTTTAAGTCCATAACGAACTTTAACAACTTGCAAGCTTTTCCCTCACTCCCACTGACCTCGAAAGCCTCGAGCTGTGACATAAACAGTCTCTTCTAAATCACCATTTAGAAATGCTATCCTTTCGTCCATTTTCCATATTTCATAGTCATAAAATGAAGCAATAGCCAGCATTATACGAATGGACTTAAGCACGGCTACGGGCGAAAAGGACTCGTCATGGTCAACACCTTGAATTTGATGAAATCCTTTCTCAACTAGCATAGCCATATAAGTCTATATTTGTCCATTTGCATTCAGCTTTTTCTTAAAAATCCATTTGTAGCCGATGGGTTTTATCCCTTTGGGTAGGTTGGACAAAGCCCGGACTTTGTTTTCGTACATTGAATCCATCTCGAATTTCATTTCTCTAAGCTAGAGTGTGGATTCTTCACTCTGCAATGCTTGTTGGAATGATAAAGGAGTGTTGTCATCTAAGACGTAGTCCTCCTTCTCATCATCCACAAGAAAACCATAGTATCTCTCTAGTGCATGAGATTTCCTACTATACCATCTAATAGGTTGTGTTTTTTTGCAAATGGATGAACATGGTTCTCCCACTGGTCTAATCTCTAGGTTCGACTCTCAGATCTCATCCAATTCTACAATTTTGTGGTTAATTTCTTTTAACAGAGATTCCTTTTCCAAAAAGACAACCTATTGAGAAACAATGACATTTTCTTTCTCGATGTTGTAAAAAATAGATCCTATGAAGTTCTAAGGTTACCTTACGAGTTTACACAAGACTGATCTTGCCTCAAGATTATTGGGAATAATAATCTTAGTGTAGGCTGGAAAACCCCACACCTTCAAATAATTGAGGTGGGGCTTCTTCCCATGCCACATCTCATATGGAATCTTAGGCACAGACTTAGTGGGTAACAAATTCAACATATGCTATATGGTTTCTAACGCATATCCCCAATAGGACAAAGGTAACTAAACTTCACTCATTACGGAACGAACCATATCTAATAGGATTCAATTCGTTCACTCTGAAACACCATTGCATCGGAGTATATGGTGGAGTAACCTGAGAGATAATTACATTATCTTTTAAGTACTATTGGAGTTCTTGTCCAACTTACTCACCTCCTTAATCGGATCGAAGTATTTTAGTCATTTGATTCGTTTGATTTTCAACCTCATTCTTATATTCAATAAATTTCTCACAGACAGTGGATTTGTTCTTCATAAGATACACATACCCTAGTCTTGAGAAATTATCAGTTAAGATTACAAAATAAGAACTATTATGTTTTGCAATTACATACATTGGGCCAGATACATTAGTATATACAAGCCCCAAGAGTTCATCAATACTTTCATTACTCCTATTAAAGTGGTGCTTGGTCATCTTATCTTTGAGACAACTCACACATGTCATATGATTCAAAATCAATTGATGGGAGAAAACCTTCCATTTCATATTGTGTGGTCGTTTTTCACCAATAAGACCTTGCCCACATTGCAAAAGATAATTTTTATGTATTTCATTACCTAAAGAACTACTCACAGAACCGACATAATTTGTATTGATCGCATAAACACCATTATCTAAAATAATGTTCATAACATTATTAGCATAGTAAAAAACATAACCAGCCTCGGATAATCTAGACACAGAAATAATTCCACAAATAATTTTTTACAAAATAGCAATTATTTAATATCAAAACAAATCCATTCAGCAAACTCAAATGCAAATCTCCAACTCTCGATGCATCTACAATAGACCCATTAGCAACTTAAAGCCTTGATTCTCCTTTTTCCATGGGATATCAGTTTCTAAGCCTATGTACTGAATTATAGATGTGAGCTCCAGATCCAGTATATAAAACCCAAGATAATTTGTTGATTGCAAAACAATTTTGAATCATAAATGTATTAGATAGAGTTGCGGAACCATTCTACTTCTTCTCTTTAACATCTTTAACTACTTTGGACAATTCGTTTTCCAATGACCCTTCATGTGACAATGATGACATACCCTAGTCCATAGCAACAATCTTCTTATTTTTCTTGTTAACCCTTTTCTACATCTTCGAACCTTTTGAAGATGGCACATTACCCTTAACAGCAAGTATGGCCCCTTGATCCTTAGATGAAGACTCGATCGACCTTAACATATTAAGGAGCACCGTGAGGCTTACGTTCAACTGGTTCATATTATAGTTTACTATGAAAAGATCATACTAAGAAGTAAGATACTCAAGGATTAAGTCTACTTGCATCTCGTTGCTTATTACTACGTCTAACTGTATAAGTCTATCAATATAACCTTTCATCATTAGAACGTAATCGTCCACTTTATATCCCTTGGTCATTTTTGTATTAAATGGTTTCTTCAAGATTTTGTACCTAATAGAACGAGACTGTTCAGCAAAAGAGCTTTGAGACTATCAAAAATCTCATGGACATGCATGTTTTGTGCTTCCTCTGTAATGGCTTGTCCAGCATACATAGCAGGAAATCCTGGGCGATCTCTAGGTCCGAAACCCATTTCTCATAAGCAAACCTAAGTTTGGGGTCTGCATCATCAGTGGGTTGTTCTTTTGGAGGTGCAGTTATCGAAGACTAAAGAGTTGATAAGTTAATGCTATCTTTATCGCTCTTAGCCGGTCAATGTAGTTAGGTTCGATGAGTTCGTCAATTTCAGAAAATAGCTTAAGTGTAGACAGTTTTTTGCAAGTTTTAACTTAGTAGGTTAGGACTATTTCATAGTAGATGTTCTTATAATATTAGTAAGGTTAAACTTTATGTTTCATTTTACAAATAAGCACACACTAGTCTTTTATGTTTCTCCAAACCCTAAGACGAAACATAGAAGTCTTTCGACTTCACTAGTGAGTATTATGACTCATTTGCTTTGGGATTCTAAGCTTGAGGAATATCAACAAATAATACTCTCACAAATGATGGATACCTCTTTATCAGTTGTATCATATACAACTCCTAACCCATGGTTCCTAGTCCTAATCTCATTTTAACCTTGAGGAATATCAACAAATCGAAAAAGATTATTCACTCGTACCTACCATTTTACGACGGCCTAAGTATAAATGTACGTACCTTGGGGGATATCAACAAAAATGTACATATATTTTACCTTATTTATTCAATATATTAATGGTACAACACATAACATCTTAGCTTGAGGAGTATCAAAAACTAAGGAGTATGCAAGTGATCTATTAATATATAAATGATAGAGGACAACTTTATGTTAATGGTTCATAATTTTTAATATATTTATTTAAAGTGATACCGACTTATGGGATAATGTATTTCTTATGAAATACCTTTGTAATGCAAGCGTCGGACACATCCAAAATCACGGTATACGTACGATATGTATATATTTATCCCTTAAGTTTATTTAGGGTTTCTTTGAGGTTCCACCATTAATTTATACATTCGTTATAAAGTTTCATTATTGTATAATTTTTATAATTTAATTTACTTATATAATTGTCATATGAATATTATATTAATTAAATCTTATTTAATTAATTTAATTTATTAACATTTTAATTAGTTTTATATTATTCAATTGTAACGTTTTATATGGAATATGTACATTATAACACTTATAGTTTACACACGTATCTTTATATATATATATATATATATATATATATATATGTGTGTACATATATATATATATATCTAATAAAACAATTTTAATTAAATATTAATAATTTTGAAAATTCATTTATATATATACTTATATTGTCTTAAACAATTCAAGTTAATGGAATATATATCATTATATATCTTATTTATATATCATAATATATCTTATATATATGTGTTTAATTAATTAGATATTTAATTAACTTATTTACTTTGTTAATCTTACTAATATTAAAAATTTTGAAATTTGTTTATTTTATTTTCAAAACACTATTGAAATTTATATGATAACATTTACAATATGTCTCTTATTTTAAATTTAACTTTTAAACTTAAAATTTTATTTTGATTTCAATACAATTTCGAAAATTAGCCCAAGGCCTAATTTAAATCCGGCATTTTCGATCAAGGACAACCTTTTAGGCTTACTTCATCTTTTAAGCTAGACCAGTAGCTAGGTAGGATAGAGTACCCGATTATCCAAATCCAACTTTAGAAACTACTTTTCTAGACACCCTACTAAATGCATAAGCTCAATTAGTTAGCCCTAAATTAACTAATTTAGACCGTGTAAGGTATTAGGCTATGATACTATTGTTGGAACCGAACCAGTATGCAACGGGGTAAATGAGTAAATTTCAAAAAAATTATTCCATTTCGATTTTACTGGGCCTAAGAAGTCTAAATTTATTTAAATCTTATCTAAATTCATTTTAAATAAAATCAATATTTTATTTAATTTATAATAAAGTTTTTTTATATTATTGTTATGTATATAATACATAGAATAATAAGTGTATCATATAATCATATGTGTGTACGTGCATATGCAACATAAATGGTGTACATGATTTGACATGCTCGTGTATAAGTATTGGAATTTACACCGCAATAGACATGTTAGCCCCTTCATATACATGTATGTCATTTAAGACGTGTGTGTGCGCATAATATATATATGTCATAAAATAGTATTTGTAATATATCTATATATACATATATGTATATATGTATATATATTTAATATTGTAATATAAAATAATTGTATATTCAAATTCTAAAGCTAAATCTAAATTAGATCTAGATCTACATAGCAGATATCTAGTAAATTCAAATTCAAATTAATGTATGGATTTTAAATTATAGTATATATATATATATATATCGAAACTTAAAATTATATTACATACAAACACACACGAAGCATGTGTATGCATATTGAATTAATATTTAAGAGTTTTAAATATAACAAAACATACACACACATATGTGTGTGCATATATCAATGTAAATAAATAATTAAACTTATATATATATATATTCACCTATAAATGTAAAAAATTGTTCATTTAAATCTTGCAGTTTATTTTTTTTAATTCTTAATTTCTATATAGGAACCATTAAATACAAAAAAAATTGAAAGCATAAACAAACATATACAAAATTTTATTAAATATATATATTTACATATTGCATATATCTTATAAATATATAAATTTTAGATTTTATATTAAGATTAAATTATACGAAATGTATATGTATATATAAATATCTGTGTACGATTTTTTTTGAGAACATATGATGTATACATGTTGATAAATTTTATATGTATATTTTATGTAATATATATATATATATATATATATATATTTAAAATCAAAATAGTTTTAAATATTATTAAATGTTTTAAATTATTTGCAAAATTAAAATATAAAAAAATTATCATTGTCGAATGATATATACAATTATGCATATACATTTTTTTTTAATTTAACACACATGTATACAATCATATTCATCCAATGTTAATGGCATAAGCATATATGAATTCATGATAATGTATAGATAAACAAGGCAACATGATAACACTATAGATAAGGTATATATAAATGATATAAATTAGATTATTACCTTATCCAATGCCTAAATGAAATACCTTGAGATTTTGAATCCCTTTGCTCCTTGAATCAGTATCCAAGCATTCAGATAGAGCAACCAATCTGAATGCAGCAACCATCGGTCTTCAAATTTGATTTAGTTTGTGAATATGGAAGCTTGAAATTTAGAAGGGAGGTTATGATAGCTGGCCTTAGTTAGTTAGAATGTAGAAAACATCAAGTGAAGTAAAGGGGAGGGTTAGAGACGAATAAATAGGCAAGATCCTAAGGAGTGAGAAAGGGATCTAGATCCACCTTTTGCTCAAGAATCAAAATTCCACACTTCTCCCTGATATGAACGGCCACCATAAGCTCCTATATGGTCCTCAAAACTGCTTCAAGCCAGATCAATGGAAATTTCATTTAAATCTAATTCAAATGCACATATCGCATATCGATACGTATGTATATAACTATTATATACATACTATTTAATATTGACAACACAAATTAAGTCAAATTTTATAATTCATATTTCATAAATATTAATTAATTTAATCAATTTATAACAATTATAATTAATTAAATTAAGTGGTAGTAGGAGTATTCAACATTACGGTTGTGTGACTCTTAGGTGTAAATTCGATCAGCGATTAATATCGAACAACTTGAACATTGAGGTTCACATATCACTTAGTAAGGGCTATGAAATTATAGCCAAATTTATCGCTTACATAATATCAGTAAAATCTAGTTTTTACTTATTTAATCGTTCCCCGGTAGTGACAATTATTTACACCAATTCTTTTCATCAAAACTATATCACATTAGAACTTATAGAATTTGGTAATGGTCCAAATTCCAGTATTGTCCATATTCAATTTTAGTCCAAGCATAAAGACCTGGTTCACTAATACAATTATTGTTAACCTAAGTACTCTGGCTATAGATTTTGACTTTGAATTGACTTCGGTTGACTGTGATACTGACCTCAAAAACTGAGGAGAAGAATCCTCCCTTGAATAGTGTTTCGGTTCCAGTGTTTCCACTTGACCCAACTTTAGTCATTCGATGGAAACTATTTCCTGATTTAACAATAATAAAAGTGGAGCATCCACATTGAAGATCAATATTCTCAAGTTAAGAGAACTGTGTAATATTGTCACATCGATATTTTCTATTTGAATTTAGTTATATTAACTAACAGAAAACTATCAAGTGAGTCATTCCATAGTTATCCAATTACTATCAGAACATAATCCCTTGGTGCCTCCAGCAGTCATAAATAATACACCGTCCAACATTAGAGAGTGTTATGTACTCTTGTGGATTTTCCATAAACACCTCTTAGTGGAAACATTGGAGAGCGTTATTATAGTAATGGCGGAAATAGTAGGAGCATACCATAAACACCTCTTAGTGGGTGCATCAAGTTATGGAAAATTGTTTCTTTATATATACCAAAATCTTATTGATGAAATATTACTATTTTCATATTGACTGGAAGTATACATATATTTCAATTTTAATATTAATACTATGAATATTTGATATAAAATAAATATATAGTATTATTATTCATAACAAAAGTGATGCAATAGAAAATACAAAAGTATCTGAAAAAAATTTACAATTATTTTGGAATTATAAACTAAGCCACAAGTTTGAGAATAATTCTTTGATCCTATGATTATGAATCATACGATATTAGTGAATTGTATCTCAAACTATTAAGAGCAAAGCACCCATTTAGTTGAAGTGACATAATAGTTGGTGAATTCGTAGGATCGACACATATAGATATATGCAATTGTAGGTATAATACCAAAATGGTTCCACATACTCTTAAATTCACCAATGAAATATCATAAACATAGCATATGTATTTAATACATATGTCGTATATCTATAATTAGTTCATAGAATATAAAATAGAAGTAAATAACATAATGTCGAAAAGAAAACAAAATGATTTAATCTGATCGAATACGTGAGTATATTGGGAAGGAGTTCCAAATGCACCTAAAACAAATAAGATTCAATCTCAAAAGTCACTCCTTCCTATGATACATAATGATGTATCAAGAAGGAGTAATCAGAATTTTTTAAACAAAATATGAGTAATGATGAGTATGTGGGCTGCTTCTTCTAGATGATTTGTGGAGAAGTTCTTGGAGCTAAGCTTTCACTGACTACAATAACGCGATGTTGTTGCCGATCGGTAATAAATCATCGACATATAATACCAAAAACACTATAATATTTCCTTGTTCTTTTCGATATATGCATGCTTCCTCTATGTTCTGATAAAAGCCAAACTGTTTAATTACTTTATCACAACACGCATTCTAACTTCTTGAAGCTTGTTTAAGTTTATAAATGGATCTTGACAACTTATAAGCCTTACCCTTACTCCTACTGACTACAAAACCATCAGATTGCGACATATAAATGGCCTCTTCTAAATCATCATTTATAAATGACATTTTCATGTCCATTTTCCTTATTTCATAGTCATAGAAAGTAGCAATATGTATCATTATCCAAATGGACTTTAGCAGTGCTACCGGTAAAATGTTCCATCATAATCAACGACTTGAATTTGATGAAACCCATTCACAACTAGCCTTGCTTTGTAAGTCTCCACTTGTCAATCTAGATTTGGCTTTTTCTTAAAAACTATTTCTAGCTAATGGGTTTCATCCCCATGGGTACGCCAACCAAAGTCCATTCTTTTTTTTCATACATGGAGTCGATTTCATAGCTCCAAGCCAAACTGTAGTCTTTACTCTGTAGTGCTTGTTGGAATAAGAGAGGAGTTTCGTCTTCTAAGATGCAGTCCTCTTTCTCGTCACCCACGAGAAAACCATAGTATCTCTCTGGTGCATGAGATTACCTTTTTAACCTTTTAATAGGTTGTGTGTTTTCATATATTGCTTAGTTTGGTTCTCCCACTGATTCAACCTCTGTATTAGTCTCTCGGGTCTCATCCAAGTCTACAACTTCACTATTGTTATCCGGCTTTATAACCAAGCAATATTCGGAAAAATCAGATATCAAACAAAAAAACTATAGAGCGGGAATCTAGAATGATAAACTGTCAAACCTATATACGATACAAGATTACTAGATCAAGTCATCCACTTGGCCATACATCAACTCACTTGTATCATAAGATTGAATTCCAAGATCGGTGCAAAGGCATGGATCAGTACAGATCCATGATCAGGGATCGTTACCTATCCACAACTTTTCCTCAAATCCACCAACAACTTACACCACATGAAGATGGAATGATTATAAGCTAATACATATCGTATGGGATGGTTCGCTAGCCGTTTCCAACCTAAAAAATTAATGAGCAAACCAAGAGCTATCATCAATCATTCGAGCAAGGAGTTCAACCAAATTAAAGCTCACACCCAAGCAACTAGATGCCAAGAACCAAGACATAAGCCAAACATGCAACTATGACAACTTGGAAAGAGATTCACAACACAAATTATGGATCGGTATCGATCCCTGAATTTTGATGATATGGCCACTATCTTCTTATCATTACTCCTCCTAGACATGGGGAATGTGGGAACGAACATGGTGGAAAAGATTTCGGCAACCTACAGCTATAAATAGATGAGGATGGGCATTGTTCAAATGACTTTTAGCTCATTTAACAAATTTCCATATATTCTCTGTAATTTTACGGATCATCACCGATCCCTAAATACCGATCCATAAAATCATCTTTGTAGATCTCAAGAGAAAGATAAACAAATTTCATTTGGACATAGGCCATCGTTTTGCCGAACCACTATTGTAATGACCCAGAATTTATATTAATTAAAATTCGAATATTTAATTGATTTTAAATATTAACAAGTAGAATTAATAAGTCGAATAATTTATAATTCGAATAATTGGATTTAATTTGATAATTAAATCGATAATTTAATAGTTGAAATTCCAGAAATAATTGAAATCTGAATTAAAATGATAAAAAAATGATTTATGAAGTTATATTAAATCATATTGAAGTTATAGTGATGTTTTAGAACTTTTAAAATTTAATTTTAAGTTAATCTGTGAAAATTGAATATTTTAATATTTAATCGATTTGAGAAATTAGCCATTTTTCGAACAGTCTCAGAATTGGACGAAACTAGTTCCATTGGATCCATAATAGTTTGTTATTATCGGATTTCGATTTTCGTAGCAATCGGAGTTGTCGTTTGCCGTGGCAGCTCGAAACGCATCGAAATTGTTTTAATATTAATTTAACAACTAAAAATAGTCATTTTTCAAAAAAGTCTCGGATTTCGACAAAACCAGTTTCATCGGATCCGTAATGTAATATTATTGTATGGTTTCAAATTTTGTGTCAATCGAATGTACAGTTTGTCCGGGGTAAGCCAAAACGCATCGAAATCGGTTTAAATCGGTTTAATTTAAATTTGATCGTTTGATTCCGTAACTCGCACAGATGACCGAATTAGACCCCGAAACATGTTCCATTGTGTTTGGAACGCGGGGTAAACCTTAGATACGCCAGCCGGCACGCTTGATTTCGAGTTCGAAAATTTCCGGATGAATAGTGTTTTGTAATTTTTCTATAAAAGCACCTCAACTTTTTCATTTGCAAAAGAAACCCTCCTTCCTCCTTGAGCCGGCCCTAAATTTTAATGGCCAGAAATTTCTCAACTTCCTCCTCCATTTATCTTTCCATCCATCAACTTTTAGGCCGAGACTTCAACTAGAGATTTGTATATCGCGATGAGATCTATCTTTTCAACGGTCGTGATCGATTTTGGGATGGTAGATTCGCCAGAATTGGCTCGTGAGTGGTGCGCGTTCAAGGGGCTGCTGTGTGGCATAGGGTTGACTGAGTTGGACCGCAATTGGCATGGGGGCGTGGTGGAGGAGGGCGCATGTCGTGGTGGTTCTTGATCGACGTAGAAGTCGACGAAGGTGGCTCGATAATTAGGGTTTTCGAATGGAGGCTATGGGTTTCTTTCGTTCAAACGTGACCTGGGAGTGAACGTGAGGGGAGAGGAGAAGAGGAGTGGCCTGATGTGCAGCTTGAGAGATGGATGGCCATGATCTGATGCACGGTTTTAAATATAAAATAAAATTTGTAGATTGTTATATTAAAATTTGTATTAACTTCAAAATATCATAACTCTTACATACGAGGTCCGTTTTGGACGAAACGAATTGCGACGGGTTCACTTTGTCGAGCACTACGCAATGGAGTTGGATTGGAATCGTTTGGAGTTAGTGAAATTTTTGGGTAAAATTAAACGTGCGTTTAATTTTATTCGAAATAAAACGCTACGACTGATATCGGAAATTCAAGGTGAGAACTTCTCACTCAATCGAATGTATTCGATGTTAATTTTAAATAGTTAGATTTAAAATTGTTTGATTGTATGCCTAGATGATAAATTATTATCTGTTGTTGATTGAAATAGACATTATACGCCGTTATTAAGCGGAGGTTATTTATTAAAAACATATACCGCGAACATTTCACCGTAAGTGAAATTGGTATTATTTATGTATATAGCAATATATATATATTGGAATATGTATATATTGGAGTTGATTTCCCACATTGTATAGCGGATGAGACCCTATTGTGCCGCATATATAATAGCGGATAATATTTATTAAACCCATATACCGCGATATTCCGTACTGGAGCGGAATTGGTATTGTGCTAACATCTGTGGATGCAGGGAAGCAGGTTGGAGGGATCCAACTGGATTCCTTACCAATATTTATTTGATTATAGATATTGTGATATTTGTTGATTATCATATGATGATATATGATGTTTGATTGCCGTGATTGATTATTGGGTGCTGTTGCATCATCGGATCCATTTTTGAAGTTTAAAAATAACGATATTGATTTATAAAGGATTTTTAAAGTGATTTTTGAAAGTATACGTTTTATTGATTTTGGAATTGATTCATTTTAAATAAATAAATGTTATAATTTTTAAGTTATAAAAATTATGAGATTTGTGAAATATAAGCGAAAAGTGATTTTTGAAATAAATAGTTGATTAATTTATAAAATGGTTTAAATTGGGATTTTTGAATTATTATGAACGATTTATATAAAAGATGTATAAAATTGATATTTTATAAATTAAAAATATTGGAATTATAAAAACGAGTTTTTATAAGTGTTAAAATGGAAAGATGGATTTCATAAGTGAACGAAATTTATAGACTTATAATTTGTGAAGTTAAAAAATGAGTAGAAGTTGTAAATAAATGGATTATAAGTTCTTAACTTAAAATATCGACTTCCGGTATATAATTGAGTTATATAAATTGAATTGGATAATAAAGGAGATTTATAAATCGAAGTTTTATAAATAGAAATGGGATTTATAAACATTGTTTGTAAATTCGCAACCAATTGAATTTGATAAATTAAACATAGAAGTTTAATAAAGGAGAAATATTCGTGATTTTGGACAGCGAATTATCCTTTAAATTAAATGTTGTAAAAATAAAAGTTTGGTTGGGAATTTTATCCACGATTTTGGACAGTGGGTAATCTTTTAAATAAAATGTGTAGAAATGTTGAATTTGGATAACGAAGTATATTCACGATTTTGGACAGTGAATATATTATTAAATAAAATGGATATGTTTGGAGAAGTGATATTACGAAATGAAGTAATTGTTTTAAAAGATGTTTTAAAACGTGTTAAGTATCGAAACATAGATTTCAACATTCATTGTTGAAGTAGACGTTTTGAGAAATAAGGAAATGGTGGACTATAACACTGTTGTTATAGTAAATGGTTTCCGAAAGGAAATTTTTTGTGTAGTATTGGGATTTATATATCTATCTAAATTTCAAATCCCTATACTAGTGATTTTGAGTTGTCGTAACGATGTTTTACGTAACATTCGTTTTGACTCAAATAAAAATTTGTGAAAGAGAATGATTTCCTTAAAGAATGAAATATATACTTAATTTTGATTTAAGTATATCGAATATTTTCCAAGTGTTGAAAATAGATGATTTGTGAATTACTTATTATTAAATAAGTATGGAAATGCTTTTCCAATATGAAATGAAAGGTCTAAAATTTTATCTTTTAAAGATAAATTGAAAAGTGAATATTTGAAATTTGTTTCAAATGGTTAAGTGTGGAAAATTATATATCTTGTAAAGATATTTTTGGAAATTAAATAATTTGGAAAATTATTTGGAATCTGATGATGTTGTGCATCTTTATTGATAGTTAAATAACCGACTATAAATATTTACCCTTGAATGGGTATTTGTTGTGATTTGCTTGAATTTGAATGCCACACTTATTTTTGAATAAGCGCTCACTATTCGGGTTAGCCGGGAAAGGACCTTTGGGTCGTATAACCCATTCCGAATATGTGATACGTCGTAATGGATCGCATTTGATGACCGGTGTTGAAGACCGAATATTTTTGAAAATGGAAGGATTACCGTCAAGTTACTCTACATCGGCTGATCTCCGATATAGAGGTTTTATCACCCTTAGTGACGGGAAGTCCGGACGTGATTAGAAAATTATCCGGATTTGCAAGGGCTTCGTAAGAAGTTCCTTCGGTTCTGTTCGATCCCGGAACAGACTTGTATGGATTGTATGTCTGACGTTACAAATTGAGATATAAAGCTGGTTTCTTTCAATACATATCTGTTGGTGGCGGAGAATTTATTCTCTTAGCTTAACACCCTTCTCTGAGACGTACGAGCTCAGAGGCTATGTAGTTGAAGGTTATCAGCGATATATTCCCAATTTGGTAACGTGACATGCTGAGTGTTGCTGTGAAATGATCATTGTTTGATCATTTGTGATATGATCATTTGTTTGATCATTTATCTTTGTGATCATTACTTTGATCATTTGTTTGACCATTTATCTTTGTGATCATTACTTTGATCATTTGTTTGACCCGAAGTATGGCTTTGTGACAAAGCGTAGCTTTGTGGACGAGACTTCGTCGGACCTCACACCCTGGAAATGGTCAAAACAGGAAGGATGCGGCAAGGTTATTAGGGGGTAGCGCCCCTTTAGTGTATGTCATTCCTTCTGGATAGAGGTGGTATCATGGTATGGAGCCCAAATACTTAACCTATGTTGTTGCTGCATTATTATTCTTATGTGGTTGTTGGAATCGAGGATCCTCGGATATAGATCGGTTACGATCGGGGGATGACATATTCGTGTCAGTAGTTACCCAGTTAGGGGTAACCCGGCCTTGTGTTGGCAGAGATGCGATTTGGTTCTCGGGTCGTCTTTCCAGAGGCGTACCTATGTGGCAATGGGAAGTTCCTTGGCCTGACCATTTGTTGGAAATCCAAAGAAACAATACGTGACTTGTACGGTTTTAGTTGTATTACCTGCCATGGAGTGTGGCGGTAACCTGCTATTGAACATGGTAGCTATAGTAGGCATACGATACTGGTCGTATTCTGGCTAATATTTATATTATACTTTCGAAATGATTTTTTCTACACTATGCACTAATAATAATATCAAAAATGATTTGATTTTTTGCGTAGTAAGCATCTTTGACTATCATAAGAAGAAATCTCCTCCAATTCTGCGTTTGCATTGTGTGTGTGGCGGGAGGTCTTATGGTAGTTTCATTTTCCAAAAGCATTGCGAAATTGACCTTAAAATTATCATGTTGTTTGTTTAAAGATAAATACCTGTTTTAGTTCTCACACCAGTCAACATGACTGACCTGGAGTTTATTGTTTCCTTCCTAAACTCTGGGTGCCCACCAATTTCCACATGGGCAGTCTAGAGTCAGGTTATCAGGTCATTCTGGATTCGGGATGCTGTGGAGCTTAATGGCGAGCTGGATGGTGAGACGTACCACTTTTATATGATATTATTTATTCCGCTGTGTATTCTGTATGAGGACAAGTTATATAACTGTCCAGTGTTGTATTGTTGTTGTAAACTCTGATGATGATGTAATGTATAAAATGATATAGTTCTTTGTTTTAAAGATTATTCATTTATCTATTATATGTTGTTCCGCTGCGAATGTGAGATTCTGATATTGTTTCTGTTTCTGTGTTTTCTGTTGTTTCTTCTTTCTTTTTCTTCTATTTTCTTCTACCTCTTCTTTTTCTCCATAACAATTCGGTTTTCCGGCATTTGATTGCTCGGCAGTTGATACAGTGGACGTATTAATGTCGATTTTCGAGCGACGAAAAATCGAAAACGTTACAGTTGGTATCGGAGCATATGGTTAAGCGACAACCCTTCTCTGTTGGGTGTTACTCATTAGAGATAGAGTCAGTAGTACTCTAGAATGAGTTTGAGTGTAATAATAGATACGAGCGCGTATTTGTTAGTTAATATAAAATTGTTTTATATTGTGATGATTGGTTTGTTGAGTGGTGTATGGATTCTGGTCGGTATTGTCAGTACAACTCTATCGATAGGGATCTCTAAACACTTATATAGAACAATTCGGCATGATATTGTTTTAAATTGGGTAAATGAAATAATTTTACCTCGATTATATTTTGTATATAAAAGAAATAATTTTTCGGAAATTATTAAAGTGTATATGAATTGATTGTTAAGTTGTTTGAATAAGTTAAATAAAACAACAATTGTAAAAGAATGAATTGTATAAGCAAATGAATTATAATGTATGAAGTTATAATTAAAATGATTTACAATGGTAAAATAATCTTATATATTAATAGTGAAATTTTATAAGTAAAAGATTTATAAATGTGATTTATAATCTGAAATGAAATTCCAGAGAAATATTTTTGAAAGGATTTGATATTTTGGAAAAATGTTTTGGAGAGATGAAAGCTCTAAACTCTTTTTGGTCGCTGGAAAATCATTCCGATAATGACCGCGGCATCATTGGTGTTTATTTTCGGGTTTCCAAAAGAGGAATTGCTGCCGATTATTTTAAAATGGAAGTTGTTTTGAAAATTTGGATTTTGTTTTAGAAATTCAAAAGATAATTTGAATTGATTTCAAAATGGTTTTTTGAAAGTTGAAAAGACTCTGGAATCCTATTTAAAATATTTATGGGAATGATAAATGAGTTGATAACTTATACAATTTGAATTTTGATAGAATAAATTTAACTTAAAGGATGGAGTTAAATTAAAATAAGTATAAGTGAATCAATAAAATCAAGCTGTAATTGTTGAATATAAGTAATCAAGTTTTAAACTTATAATATGAGATGATAAATTTTGACTTTGGTAAAAGTAAATAGAATTGGAATCTGAATTGGATTTATAAGTGGAAACTTAAGTTAAGTTGAACAAATAATGTTTAATTGGAATATAACTTAAGTAATGGTGAATGAATTTGATTTTGGGTATCAAAATTAATTAATGAAATGAAGTGATGAATGTGAACTTGAGTTATATAAATGAAATTCAATTTTATTTGTAAAATGAAGTAGCAATTGAATTGAATAAATGAATGAATGTTAATCAATTGAATGTAAATAATTGATATGAAACAATGAATATAAGTGTTAATTCATTAGAAGCTAATGAAGTTGAGAAATTGAATAAATTGAATGGAAGTCAATGTAATATCGACCAATTGAATTAAAGGTGTTGAACCAAATTGGATGTAAATTAAATAATTTGGTTGTGTTGAATGTACATTGGTTATTATATGGATGTTGGTTGATTGTATATAAATTCATTAAGTGTTAATGAAACTGAATTAGCGAAATTGGAAGCTAAAGTAATTGAATTCAAATTGAAAGTGATATAAATTAGTGAATGTAAACTAATTGAATTAAAAAAGAATGTTGATAAAATCCAATATAAATGAATCAAAGATGATTTAAAATTGAAAACCAATTCAATGAATGTTAATGAGAAGTGAATCTATATGAATTTGGTTATGAAATTGATTTGGATAGACATTGATTGGTTGGATGATAGTTGGATGATAGTTGTTTGATGGTTGCATTTGTTGTTTTGACGCATTGCTATGTTAGCACATGTTGTTATTATGTTGCTATATGTTGTATATTGATATTATTTTCTATATACACGTTCTCATTTGTTTGATTGAGTGTTTAGTAGGTGTGGATGGCGTTTGCTTCGCATTTGGAGCTCGCTTTCGCGCTATATTTAGCCGTATACGCTCGCTAATTATATATAAGGTACATATCTCGGATTAAATATCGTAATTTTACACTTTTTTCCCTACGGGATGCCTCATCACTTAATGAGATGTATATTTGTGATATATATACACTGTCATTTTTTTTTCGGATCGAGCCGCGCAAAGGAGGCTATGGCGAAATTTTCCGAAAATTCAAGGCGTTAGAATATTTTTGAGAAAATTTGAAAATTTTGAAAATTTTGAAAAGTATAACTTAGTTGATTTGAAAACTTAGTAAAAGTTGTTGAAAGAAGTTTAACTATTGGATTTTGGAAAAGTTAAACACTTAAGAGATTTGTAAATCTAATTTGAACGGTTTGTTTTGAAAAGTTAATGGATTTTTGTGAATTTTTCTTACTTGGTAATTTCGAGGACGAAATTCTTTTAAGGGGGGAAGTTTGTAACGACCCAGAATTTATATTAATTAAAATTCGAATATTTAATTGATTTTAAATATTAACAAGTAAATTAATAATTCGAATAATTTATAATTCGAATAATTGGATAATTAAATCGATAATTTAATAGTTGAAATTCCAGAAATAATTTAAATCTGAATTAAATATGATAAAAAATGATTTATGAAGTTATATTAAATCATATTGAAGTTATAGTGATGTTTTAGAACTTTTAAAATTTAATTTTAAGTTAATCTGTGAAAATTGAATATTTTAATATTTAATCGATTTGAGAAATTAGCCATTTTTCGAACAGTCTCAGAATTGGACGAAACTAGTTCCATTGGATCCGTAATAGTTTTTTATTATCGGATTTCGATTTTCGTAGTAATCGGAGTTGTCGTTTGACCGTGGCAGCTCGAAAAGCATCGAAATTGTTTTAATATTAATTTAACGACTAAAAATAGTCATTTTTCAAAAAAGTCTCGGATTTCGATGAAACCAGTTTCATCGGATCCGTAATGTGATATTATTGTATGGTTTCAAATTTCGTGTCAATCGGATGTACGGTTTGTCCGGGGCAAGCCAAAACGCATCGAAATCGATTTAAATCGGTTTAATTTAAATTTGATCGTTTGATTCCGTAACTCGCACAGATGACCGAATTAGCTTCCGAAACATGTTCCATTGTGTTCGGAACGCGGGGTAAACCTTAGGAACGCTAGCCGGCACGCTTGATTTCGAGTTCGAAAATTTCCGGATGAATAGTGTTTTGCAATTTTTCTATAAAGGCACCTCAAATTTTTCATTTGCAAAAGAAACCCTCCTTCCTCCTTGAGCCGGCCCTAAATTTTAATGGCCAGAAATTTCTCAACTTCCTCCTCCATTTATCTCTCCATCCATCAACTTTTAGGCCGAGACTTCAACTAGAGATTTGTAGATCGCGATGAGATCTATCTTTTCAACGGTCGTGATCGATTTTGGGATGGTAGATTCGCCAGAATTGGCTCGTGAGTGGTGCGCGTTCAAGGGGCTGCGGTGTGGCATAGGGTTGACCGAGTTGGACCGCAATTGGCAGGGGGGCGTGGTGGAGGAGAGCGCATGTCGTGGTGGTTCTTGATCGACGTAGAAGTCGACGAAGGTGGCTCGATAATTAGGGTTTTCGAATGGAGGCTATGGGTTTCTTTCGTTCTAACGTGACCTGGGAGTGAACGTGAGGGGAGAGGAGAAGAGGAGCGGCCTGATGTGCAGCTTGAGAGATGGATGGCCATGATCTGATGTAGGGTTTTAAATATAAAATAAAATTTGTAAATTGTTATATTAAAATTTGTATTAACTTCAAAATATCATAACTCTTACATACGAGGTCCGTTTTGGACGAAACGAATTGCGACGGGTTCGTTTTGTCGAGCACTACGCAATGGAGCTAGATTGGAATCGTTTGGAGTTAGTGAAATTTTCGGGTAAAATTAAACGTGCGTTTAATTTTATTCGAAATAAAACGCTACGACTGATATCGGAAATTCAAGGTGAGAACTTCTCACTCAATCGAATGTATTCGATGTTAATTTTAAATAGTTAGATTTAAAATTGTTTGATTGTATGCCTAGATGATAAATTATTATCTGTTGTTGATTGAAATAGACATTATACGTCGTTATTAAGCGGAGGTTATTTATTAAAAACATATACCGCGAACATTTCACCGTAAGTGAAATTGGTATTATTTATGTATATAGCAATATATATATATTGGAATATGTATATATTGGAGTTGATTTCCCGCATTGTATAGCGGATGAGACCCTATTGCGCCGCATATATAATAGCGGATAATATTTATTAAACCCATATACCGCGATATTCCGTACTGGAGCGGAATTGGTATTGTGCTAACATCTGTGGATGCACGGAAGCAGGTTGGAGGGATCCAACTAGATTACTTACCAATATTTATTTGTTTACAGATATTGTGATATTTGTTGATTATCATATGATGATATATGATGTTTGATTGCCGTGATTGATTATTGGGTGCTGTTGCATCATCGGATCCATTTTTGAAGTTTAAAAATAACGATATTGATTTATAAAGGATTTTTAAAGTGATTTTTGAAAGTATACGTTTTATTGATTTTGGAATTGATTCATTTTAAATAAATAAATGTAATAATTTTTAAGTTATAAAAATTATGAGATTTGTGAAATATAAGCGAAAAGTGATTTTTGAAATAAATAGTTGATTAATTTATAAAATGGTTTAAATTGGGATTTTTGAATTATTATGAACGATTTATATAAAAGATGTATAAAATTGATATTTTATAAATTAAAAATATTGGAATTATAAAAACGAGTTTTTATAAGTGTTAAAATGGAAAGATGGATTTCATAAGTGAACGAAATTTATAGACTTATAATTTGTGAAGTTATAAAATGAATAGAAGTTGTAAATAAATGGATTATAAGTTCTTAACTTAAAATATAGACTTCCGGTATATAATTGAGTTATATAAATTGAATTGGATAATAAAGGAGATTTATAAATCGAAGTTTTATAAATAGAAATGGGATTTATAAACATTGTTTGTAAATTCGAAACCAATTGAATTTGATAAATTAAACATAGAAGTTTAATAAAGGATATATATTCGTGATTTTGGACGGCGAATTATCCTTTAAGTTAAATGTTGTAAAAATAAGAGTTTGGTTGGGAATTTTATCCACGATTTTGGACAGTGGGTAATCTTTTAAATAAAATGTGTAGAAATGTTGAATTTGGATAACGAAGTATATTCACGATTTTGGACAGTGAATATATTATTAAATAAAATGGATATGTTTGGAGAAGTGATATTACGAAATGAAGTAATTGTTTTAAAAGATGTTTTAAAACGTGTTAAGTATCGAAACATAGATTTCAACATTCATTGTTGAAGTAGACGTTTTGAGAAATAAGGAAATGGTGGACTATAACACTGTTGTTATAGTAAATGGTTTCCGAAAGGAAATTTTTTGTGTAGTATTGGAATTTATATATCTATCTAAATTTCGAATCCCTATACTAGTGATTTTGAGTTGTCGTAACGATGTTTTACGTAACATTCGTTTTGACTCAAATAAAAATTTGTGAAAGAGAATGATTTCCTTAAAGAATGAAATATATACTTAATTTTGATTTAAGTATATCGAATATTTTCCAAGTGTTGAAAATAGATGATTTGTGAATTACTTATTATTAAATAAGTATGGAAATGCTTTTCCAATATGAAATGAAAGGTCTAAAATTTTATCTTTTAAAGATAAATTGAAAAGTGAATATTTGAAATTTGTTTCAAATGGTTAAGTGTGGAAAATTATATATCTTGTAAAGATATTTTTGGAAATTAAATAATTTGGAAAATTATTTGGAATCTGATGATGTTGCGCATCTTTATTGATAGTTAAATAACCGATTATCAATATTTACCCTTGAATGGGTATTTGTTGTGATTTGCTTGAATTTGAATGCCACACTTATTTTTGAATAAGCGCTCACTATTCGGGTTAGCCGGGAAAGGACCTTTGGGTCGTATAACCCATTCCGAATATGTGATACGTCGTAATGGATCGCATTTGATGACCGGTGTTGAAGACCGGATATTTTTGAAAACGGAAGGATTACCGTCGAGTTACTCTACATCGTCAGATCTCCGATATAGAGGTTTTATCACCCTTAGTGACGGGAAGTCCGGACGTGATTAGAAAATTATCCGGATTTGCAAGGGCTTCGTAAGAAGTGCCTTCGGTTCTGTTCGATCCCGGAACAGACTTGTATGGATTGTATGTCTGACGTTACAAATTGAGATATAAAGCTGGTTTCTTTCAAATACATATCTGTTGGTGGCGGAGAATTTATTCTCTTAGCTTAACACCCTTCTCTGAGACGTACGAGCTCAGAGGTTATGTAGTTGAAGGTTATCAGCGATATATTCCCAATTTGGTAACGTGGCATGCTGAGTGTTGTTGTGAAATGATCATTGTTTGATCATTTGTGATATGATCATTTGTTTGATCATTTATCTTTGTGATCATTACTTTGATCATTTGTTTGACCCGAAGCATGGCTTTGTGACAAAGCGTAGCTTTGTGGACGAGACTTCGTCGGACCTCACACCCCGGAAATGGTCAAAACAGGAAGGATGCGGCAAGGTTATTAGGGGGTAGCGCCCCTTTAGTGTATGTCATTCCTTCTGGATAGAGGTGGTATCATGGTATGGAGCCCAGATACTTAACCTATGTTGTTGCTGCATTATTATTCTTATGTGGTTGTTGGAATCGAGGATCCTCGGATATAGATCGGTTACGATCGGGGGATGACAAATTCGTGTTAGTAGTTACCCAGTTAGGGGTAACCCGGCCTTGTGTTGGCAGAGATCCGGTTTGGTTCTCGGGTCGTCTTTCCAGAGGCGTACCTATGTGGAAATGGGAAGTTCCTTGGCCTGACCATTTGTTGGAAATCCAAAGAAACAATACGTGACTTGTACGGTTTTAGTTGTATTACCTGCCATGGAATGTGGCGGTAACCTGCTATTGAACATGGTAGTTATAGTAGGCATACGATACTGGTCGTATGCTGGCTAAGATTTATATTATACTTTCGAAATGATTTTTTCTACACTATGCACTAATAATAATATCGAAAATGATTTGATTTTTTGCGTAGTAAGCATCTTTGACTATCATAAGAAGAAATCTCCTCCAATTCTGCGTTTGCATTTTGTGTGTGGCGGGAGGTCTTATGGTAGTTTCATTTTCCAAAAGCATTGCGAAATCGACCTTACAATTATCCTGTTGTTTGTTTAAAGATAAATAACTGTTTTAGTTCTCACACCATTCACCATGACTGGCCTGGAGTTTATTGTTTCCTTCCTAAACTCTGGGTGCCCACCAATTTCCACACAGGTAGTCTAGAGTCAGGTTATCAGGTCATTCTGGATTCGGGATGCTGTGGAGCTTAGTGGCGAGCTGGATGGCGAGACGTACCACTTGTATATGATATTATTTATTCCGTTGTGTATTCTGTATGAGGACAAGTTATATAACTGTCCAGTGTTGTATTGTTGTTGTAAACTCTGATGATGATGTAATGTATAAAATGATATAGTTCTTTGTTTTAAAGATTATTCATTTATCTATTATATGTTGTTCCGCTGCGAATGTGAGGTTCTGATATTGTTTCTGTTTCTGTGTTTTCTGTTGTTTCTTCTTTCTTTTTCTTCTATTTTCTTCTACCTCATCTTTTTCTCCATAATAATTCGGTTTCCGGCATTCGATTGCTCGGCAGTTGATACAGTGGACGTATTAATGTCGATTTTCGAGCGACGAAAAATCGAAAACGTTACAAATATAATTGTTATGTGTCATTTCCTTTTGCTTTTTCACTTAATTTCTTCACTCTATTCTCCACTACATTCTTTGGGTATTTGTGCCATTTTTGATGCAAAAATTTTGCTGCTTCCACTAAGAAAACTTAGATTTGATGACTTGAAGTGTGAAACCAGAAAAGATGACGAGACCATCAACTAGGAAAACTACTAGAGAAAGCCAACAAGGACATAAAGGCAGGCAGGAAGTGTCCTCGGGATCTAACTCCCCTTCCATTTACATAACCAAAAATGAGATAGGAATGATAATGATATAAATGCAAGAAAGAATGATAGCCCACTAGGAAGAGATGACGGAGGGATTCTTCAGAAGGATGGAACAACGAAAGATGATTAGAATAGCTAGAAACCAAAAACAAGGGCCAGAAGGTAGGACAAACATAGTTGGAATCGAAGTGGAGTAGGTCGGAGCAACCCCTGCAGAAGCATCTCAGGTCGGTACCGAACCAAGGGTACGGATCGATACTGATCTATGGATCAATGGGGCCAATATTGAATTAAATCTAGAACTTGGATATACTCATTTGATAAATGCTATTGAACACTAGAACGTGAATCAGAATGCAAACGAGCTGTCAGAGGAGTATGTGCCAGAATTTCTCCATAGGAACTGAGGGTAAAATGAGAATGTGGAGAGGAGACCTCTATTAGATGATGATGATGATGATATAATTGCTGAGATGGTTAAATGAGCAATGAGAGGTCAGCCTCTAGACCAAAGCCCGGAAGACGTGACCAGAATTCCATTCACTCTTAACATCCAATACGCAAGGAATCCACTCGATTTCAAGCTGTTGACGTTGGATTTGTACATTGAAAAAACTGATCCAACAGTTTATCTAATGAGAATATGAGATACATCCAAAATATGGAGGTGTTGGGTGCATCTGAAGAGGTAATGGGACGGTGTTCCCCTTGTGTTTAACAAAGTTAGACACAATATGGTTTCGACGGTTGGAAAATGGTTCTATTAGAACATGGACTGAGTTAGTAAACATATTTATAAGGCTGTTCAAAGTGTACATTTCACGATAGAAGAATGTGATGATGCTATCAAGCATGAAGCAAAGGGATGGAGAGACCCTGGGGAATTTTCTAACTAGGTTTAACACAGCAACCACTGCAGTTCATAAGCCGGATCCAACAATGATTCTGACGGTGGCAATTTCGGGAGTTGCCAGTAAAAAGGATTTTAAGGTTGCTTTGGAAAGGGATCAACTAGCTGATCTCGCGAATTTTACCATGAGGTTGAATTATACTTGCATCAAGAGGACGTTGAAGCCGAAAAGGCTGAGGTTAATGTTGTGGATGACGAAGGACCATCTGGAGCAGGATTTAGTAAAGATAAAGGAAAGAAAAAGGCGGATGACGGCTTTAGAGGACCAAAGAGACAAAGAAGGGAACCGAAAGTCTATCCTACTCAAAATTGAATGAGCCCCCTGAGCGGATTTACCTTGATACCAGAGGGAAAATTCCCCATCGAAAACTGATGAGGAGAGAACCCACTGATCGAGAGAGAAGATCAGGAAAATATTGTCTATTCATGAGCTAGATGGGCATGAAACAAATGACTGTAGACATCTTCGTGATTTAATTGAGGAGCGGGTTAGGAATAACCAGCTATACCAGTATGTAAGGAGCCAAGCTACAATGATGTAGCAAGAGCAACCATCGGGTGTAGTGAATTAAAGCGGCCTTGGGTCTGGGAGGATAGTTATCCCACAATCGGGATGGCAAAGAGTCAGGTTTGATTCCCACACTTTGCCTTTTGTTTTTAGTAATTGATGGAGTGTTACAACCAAACAACTTACTCGTGTATGAGACCTCGATCAGGCCCTAAACACGCTCTAAGTTGGATACTAGGCTGCATTACTTGTTATGATGGATGTTGTGATGCATGTTTGATGTTTGAATTTGAATTATATGAATTCTTGACTATGAAAATCACTCGAATGTGATAACTGATATTGATCTCGAAACACTAATGGAAGTTGGGTACCCCCTAATATTGATTTATGAATTGATTGAACGCGATTATCCCGACCGGAGAGGCTGGGCAACAAACTATAAGGTACAAGTTCCCTTGCCGGAAAGCAAGTGGATTGGACTTGTACAAGATAGCCAGTTCCTTTGTCAAAGAGCAAGGAGACTGGACTCAGAAGGATCCGGAGAAATTGAATCCAAATTTAGATGCTAAATGATCCGGAGAGATTGTGGATTTAACGAACGATTCAGAGAGATCAAGATTTAACTAATGGCTCGAAAGGGCCGCGGATTCAACTAACGATCCAGAGAGGTTATGGATTCAATTAACGGCCCCGAAAGGCCAAGGATTCAATTAACGATGCGAAGAGGTCAAGAATTAAGCTAACGATCCGGTGTGATTAGGAATGGAATTGGTCATTGAGTACATGACCTAGAGAAATTGAAAACTAGACTTTGGTTTTGAACATTGACCTTGAAGCAATTCGATAGCGATTATCAAATTGAGCCACTGGTTTTGATACGTGATTGTTAACTCCAAATGAACACGAGACGATTGTGATTCGTGATACAAAACACGATATAATAATTCCAAAAGAACATGGAATGATTATTTGTGACTAGCAGTCAAGCCAGGACTCGAGCACCTGGCTATAATGATCTGGAACGATCTTTGATTTACAGGTGAATCCGAAGAAACTTGATGATTCGCCACATTTTGGTTGATTAATAGCCAAGATATTCAACTACTATTGTTTCATCGACTTTGATACTTGTTCTTGAGCAAAGTACACCTTCCACTCACAAGGCATGCTTTGGAGGGCAAATTTTATCCGGTTTTATAACCAAGCCATATTTAGACAAATCGGATATCAAATGGAAAAACTATATAGTGGGAATCTAGAGCGATAAACTGCCAAACCTGGATACCATACAAGATCACTAGATCAAGCCATCCTCTAGCAAAGTTTCCCATACATCAAATCACATCAATAACGAGATTGAAGTCTAAGATCAGTGCAAAGGTATGGATCGGTACCGATCCATAATCAGGGATGATTATCCACAACTTACACCACATGAAGCTAGAATGAAGCTAGAATGCTTATAGACTAGTACATATCGTATGGGATTATTTGCCAGCTGTCTCTAACCCAAACAATCGATGAGCAAACCAAGAGCTATCAACCAACACTCAAGCAAGGAGTTCAACCAAATTCAAGCTCACACCCAAACAACTAGATGCCAAGGACCGAGACACAAGCCAAGCAAGCAACTATGACAGCTTGGAAAGAAATTCGCAACACAATTTATTGATTGATACCGATCCTCAAATTTTGATGATTTGGCCATGAAATTCTCAGCATTACTCCTCCTAGACGTAGGGAACGTGGGCATGAATGTGGTGGAGAGGATTTTGAGAACCTACAGATATAAATAGACGAGGAGGGCCACTATTGAAAGGACTTTTGGCTCATTTAACAAATTTTCGTACATTCTTTGTAATCTTATGGATCATCGTCGATCCATAAATACCAATCCATAAGATCAACTTTTTAAATCTCAAGAGAAAGATAAAAAAAAGTTCAAGTAGACATAGGACATCTATTAGTCAAACCACTATAATGTTGTGTGTGATTTCCTCGTTCTTTTTTACTTAATTTCTTCATTCTATTCTCCACTACATTCTTTTGAGTGTTTGTGCCAATTTTTATTCAAATAGCTGTTAATTTCTTTTGACAGAAATTCATTTTTAATATAGATAGCGAGTGTGGAAACAATAACCTTTTGTTCCTCGTTGTTGTAGAAAACATATCCTCCAGGGTTCTTGGGATATCCTATGATCTTGCCTCTAGTTTGTTGGAGCCGACGTTTTTAACGTTAGCAGTAAAACCCCACACCATCAAATAATTGAGTTGGGTTTTCTTACCATGTCACATCTCATATGGTGTCTTAAGCAAAGATTTCATGGGTATCGAATTCAACATATGCATTGCATTTAATAGCGCATATCCTCAATGGAAAAGAGGTTACTCAGCTCTACTCATCATGGAACGAATCATATATAATAGGGTTCGATTCCTTTTCTCTGAAACACCGTTGTGTTATAGAGTATAAGGTGAAATAACTTGAGAGATAATCTCATTATCTTTTAAGTATTGTTGGAGCTATTGTCCAACATACTCACGTCCTCGATCGGATCGAAGTATTTTAATCCCATGGTTCGTCTAATTTTCGACCTCATTCTTATATTCTATAAATTTCTCACAGACATCAATTTTATTCTTCATAAGATACATATATCATAGTCTTGAGCTGTGTAGTTAATGCCCCGCTATTACCCCGCTATATCTCATAGCGGATTTCTACCGCTACGATATTTCCATATAGCCCCAAAATATAGCCTTTCCGCTTTAAGCCCCGCTATTTCCGCTATATCCCGTTATTCCCGCTATATTCCGTTATTTCCGCTATATCTTTTTTAATAAAATGAACTAAAAAATTGCATTTATACATTATAAAAATTATGAAACTGATTTATTTGATTTAATTTTTAATATATTTTCAGAATGAAAATACTCTAATATTCTACTAAATTCAATAATGTTATATAACAGTTTTACGTTTATTTAAAGTATATTCGCACATGTTTTTATTTAAAATTATTTATGTATTAATTAAATTCATTTGAATGATATTTTTTCATTTAATTACCATTTATATATCTGTAAAAACATTAAGTACGAGTTTTATATGCTACTTTAGAGTCATCCGCTATATCCCGCTATATCCTCGCTGTATCCCCGCTATGACTTTTTGCACCTCCACCGCTTTGAATCTGCCGAGCGCTTTAACTGCACAGGTCTTGAGAAATCATCGGTAAAAGTAAAAAAATAATAAGAATTATCTTTGATAGCTATAAGCGTTGGGCCACATACATCAGTATGCATGGGACCGAAGAGTTCATTAACTCTTTCATTGCTCCCACTAAAATAGGTGCTTGGTCATTTGTTCTTCTAAGATATGACTCAACATGTATCAAATGATTTCTAATGATGGTAGAAAATCTTTGGTTTTCAGTTTATGTAGTCGTTTCTCACTTATATGGACTAGCCTACAACGTCATAGATACTATTAATGTCGATATTAGAAAAATTATTCACAACATATACATATTTAGTATTAATAACATAAATGTCATTATCCAAAACACCAATATAGATTTTATTTCTATTCAACATAATGTTCATAGCATTATCCACACAATAAAAAATATATCCATTCCCAAACGATCTAGATACTGAAATTATGTCACAAACAAAGCTTCTTACATAATAGTAGTTATTTAAAATTAAAACTAATCCATTGGGAAAATCCAAGTGGTAATCTCCAACCGCGGTTGCATCTAGTAGAGATATGTTGGCAACTTAAAGTCTCATCTCACCCCTTGCCACATGATGCCCGTTCCGATGAATTACATATATGGATTTTAGATCTAGTATCTAAAACCCAAGGTAATTTATTAGTTACAAAAGTTTTGAATTATAAACATACATGCAGGAATAGTAGAACTATTCAGTTTCTTCTCTTTGACAATCTATAGATCATCCAAACGGTTTCATTTCTAGTGACCCTTCTTATGACAATGATGACACTAACCCTACTCATTAGGAGCAGTTTTCTAATTCTTATTATTAACCCGTTTCCTCTTCTTTGAACCAATCAAAGATGATGCTTTACCCTTAACCGCGAAAACTACACCTTGATCCTTGGACGAAGACTCGACTAACCCCAACATATTAAGTAGCTCCACAAGGCTTGTTGCAACATCCCCCATTCTAAGGCCCAAAACTAACCGCTATGGATGCTGCAGTCATCCATATTTATTAATTCTCAGCTGCAAAACACGGCTATGTTAATCATATCAATAATCAAAAGCACATGAATATGAAAAATTTCCAACACAATTTAGAAATAACTTTTACATTCCATTTCAAAATATGATTTCATATTCATTACATAACACCATTTGTGATTTCATGTTTAAAGAAAATACAAAATACTCCAAAAGCGACATATGAAGATATCCCCTTGGTTGATCAGAGTCTAACAATTGGAAATTATATAACTTGCCACTACATCTATACAAACAAAACTAAACAACACAGCAGAATTAGATAAAGCTCCTAATAGCTAGATTGCTTCCCGCATGTCTCCGAAAGTTTACTTGTCTAACTGAAAACCTTAAAACCCTTACTCCCGACCTACTCAAATGAGTAACTGAGAGTTTAAGGGGAAAAACAAAAACTGATGGTCAAACGACTAATAATAACCTACCATCTCGAACCAACTAGATATCTAGTGAGACCACGCCGCTATGCGGAATGGGTTTTCCCCACTCTGGTATTTTAACCAACACCTTAACCATATATTGTGCACCTACATTTGAAATGGTTATAACATAATAATATACTGATATGAAACCATGCAATAAACATTGGATTACCCATCCCCAAGTTATTAGACTACCCCCTAAGATTTCATTGACTATCCATCTTACATTTATGTGGACTACCCATCTCA
Organism: Allium fistulosum; assembly: GCA_030737815.1. Taxonomy (NCBI): domain Eukaryota; kingdom Viridiplantae; phylum Streptophyta; class Magnoliopsida; order Asparagales; family Amaryllidaceae; genus Allium; species Allium fistulosum. Next base: position 72,144,348 of record CM060908.1, on the reverse strand, counting down.
CATATATTAATTCTTTGGATTACCCACTCCTACCATGTTGACTGCCCATCACTCATGGTTTAGCTATTTAAATTTTGTGAACTATCCATCACACATATCATATTCATTTAAAAATTAATCTGGACTATCTATCATACATCCCATAGTTTTTCTAGGATAACTATGAACCCTTCATTAAACTAGTAGAGACTATCCATCTTCATCATGATGTGGACTATCTATCTCACATCCCACAGTTTTCTTAGGATGACTATGAACCCATAAACTAACAATTTAATTCAAGTTACCCACATTTTTAACCTTTTTCTATTGGTGTCCCCAGTTAGGTTATTTCCCCTCAAAATTATACATCTCGAAGTGACATACATTGGTATCCCTAAATGTTCTATGTTGAACTTATTAAAAATAAACATTGGTATCCCCTATGTTTAATGTCGACAATACATTGATATCCCTAATAATCAATATCAAAGTTACAAAGTTGAATACAGTGGTATCCCTAACGTTATTATTATTTTTCTTAAAACATATTGCATGTCGAAAATAATCTCCATTGGTATTCCCAATGATCAAAGTCGAAATTTATAATTTAAAATGTATTGGTATCCCCAATGACCAAAGTCTAAATCTCAAAACATAAGGCTCACCGCCTTTAATTTAGTTGATAAAAATCTATGTCGACATCAAAGACAACGTCGACAAAGGAGTTTAAGGTTCTCAGTCTTTAATAAAATAACATGTGAAACCCACGGCGTTACGACATCGTTGACCTCTATCCATGGTCAAAGACATGACTTAAATTCTTTTAAGTATTAAAACTCTATGTCGAGGATGACATCGACGACATAGATAAAATATAGGTTACCCACCCTTTTCGAAACAAAGCTTAGTGTTTGTAAAAACAAGTATAACATCGTCGACATTGATGAATGACGACATCAATACAAGCGGCATCTTTATAAAAACATACTTAGCTCAATTCGGTATTGTTATGCCACTTCATACATAAAGTCGAAGACAAGACATGCGTCGTCATCGCCCTTTCGTATAGATGACTTCGAAAGCACTTAAACAATAGTATGCGGTGTTATTTATAAACATAGGCGAAGAGATGCGGCTTCGACATAGATAAATCACGAGTGCCGATGCCACTTATACTAGATTGTTAACGAGGTTGACTTCAACCTACTCGAAAGCATTTTATAGCTACCGTGGTAATTATCCTATGCTTCCTTTCACCTTGACTTCGACACTCAAGGACGCGGCACTTCTATAGCTCGAAGAGGATACATGCGGCATGGCATTATCATAATTATCAGGAAAATTGATTTATTACTAATAAAAGCATATATTTTCTAACAAACCTAAACTTTTGTTCAATTTCCATTGGATAAAACATCATTTAACCTTTCCTTTGCAGAAATACAGTCGCATACCATTTTCAAGTTCCAAAACATTTATCAACTTTAGTTAATTAATGACCTTAATTAATTACTGATTTAAATGCTTATCTAGCATATTAAATTCATAATAAATCATATTCACTTGGGAAAAATCCAAACAATTCACAGAAATTCGAGAGTATTCTTCTCTTTACCATACAAAAATTTCAGGGCCAAAAACCGTAGTTAATTATTCTAAATAATTAAAACCTGAAATTAAGTTATTTCCTCCTTAGGAAACTCATAAAATATTTAATATAACTTGGAAAATTATGAAGTTAAAAACCCATCTCCAAAATATCATTTTACATTTCATACCAAAAATTCAAGCCATTTGGAGAATAAAAACTTATATTTTACCCTTAAAATCCTTTCGATTAATTTCATAAAAATTCTCATAAATCATTATTCTATCCAAACAATAATTCTACAACCATACCTTAGCAATAACAATCAAACTAATTTGGATACTACCCATAGCCGAATTCAAAACAAGAAAATTGAGATGGAGCATTTATTATTCACCTTCGATTTGAATGTTGGAGTGGAGATTTGATTAGTGCTTTAGTTTCTCGTAAACATGCTTGAATCTCCCTTTGATTTTGAGCTTCTTCCTCCTAGGTTATGGCCGGCCACTTTAGGTTTGTTTTTTGATTGTTTTTGTTTGTGAAAAATGAGAATCATATAAGGGGCAGAGAGGATTTAAAGGATATACGATAGGTCTATACCTAAATTGCCCCTCTAATATATCCTTATATATATATTAAGTTTTCCAAAACAATCTCATTAGTTAATCTATTAAGGCACGACCTTATTAAATGACCATTTCTCATTCTCCTTAACTATTTACATTATTCTTATTAATTTATCTAATTAAATATCCCGAATAATGTTAAATTAAAATTAGGGGGCTTCCATCTTTAAAGAATTTCATCCCCGAAAAATCAGTAAGGACTACATAACGAGCACATCAAATATGCAAACAATGCTAGTATATCCTACCAGCTACTAATTCTATATACAACAAGTATAGAACATATCTAACAGCTCAGGGTAAGTATTCCTAATCCTACCCTCTGTCTCCTAAGTACAGTCTTTCTCGTTGTTACTCTATTGGACTTCACTAACTTGACTGACTTGTTTCTTAATCTCTTCTCATCTCTCGCTATAACTCAAACTGCTTGTCTCACAAAAGTCAGATCCAGTTCTACTACTGAATCTTCCAATGCAGCCGGTGCAATAGCAGTCTCTATATCATGCAAATACTTCCTCGGATGAGAAACATGAAACACATTATGGACACCTGCCAAACTACTCGGTATGCGAGTTTGCTATTCCGCTCTATAATAGGGAACGGTCAAACATATCTTGGTGTCAGTTTCCCTGACTTTTCAAATCGTACAACATCCTTTATCGATGATACTTTAATGAAAACACGATCTCCAACTAAGAACTCTAAATCGTTACGCCTTTTATCTGCGTAACTTTTCTACCTAGACTGAGCTTCTCTCATCCTATCCGGGATTAACTCAATCTTCTTCATGGCTTCTCTTACCATATCTAGACAAAGGACTGATCTTCTCAGACCTCTAACCAACATGCTAGTAATTTGCACGGTCTTCCGTAGAAAGCTTCGAAAGGCGCCATTCCTATACTAGTCTAATAACTATTATTATAAGAAAACTCAACCAAGCGCAAATGGTCTTCCCACGACCTACCAAAATCTAGTACACAAGCTCTCAAAAAATCCTTGAGTACCTTATTGACTCTCCCTGTTTGCCCATCTGTCTTAGGGTGGTAAGCGGTACTCATCTTAAGCTTGGTACCTAACACTTTCTGCAGACTCTTCCAGAACTCACTGGTAAACAATGCATCTCCCTCACTAACTATACTACTAGGAGTCCCAGTAGTCTATCAATATTCTTCATAAAAAACTTAGCCAGTACAGATGTTGTCCTTATTGACTTAACGGGAATGAAATGTGCACTCTTGGTCAGTCTATCCACTATGATCCATATACTTTCATTTCTCTTGTTTGACCTTGGCAACCCGTCAATAAAATCCATGAATAACGAATCTCATTTTCAAACTGGTATATTTAAAGGTTGAAGAAATCCACTCGATTTCTGATGTTCGGTTTTCACTTGCTAGTAGTTTGCACGTTACTTCACCCATAAGCCTACATCCCTCTTCATGCCTTCCCAGAAGAAACTTCTCTTTATATCCTGATACATCTTGGTTCCCCCAGGATGAATCGTAAATTCAATCGATGACATTCCCTAAGAACTTCTCTCCTTAGGTTTCCAATATCCAAAACACATAATCGTCCCTTCTTCCTTAACCATCCTCTCGGGTCAAGACTAAAATCTTTTAAATCATTGATCTTGATTCCACTTTCCAATCTTCTAATCCTAACAGCTAGCAATGGATCATCTCTCTACTTAGAAGTAATCCTTTCGAACAATATGGGTTGAACTTCCAACCAAGATAGCATGGTTGTACTTTGACTAGAGCTAGCAGTCGATCTCAACTGCACACTACAAGTAGTCAATGCCTCCAAGTTCTTCCATTCCATCAACATAGCTAACACCACATTCTGATGTTTTTTGCTAAGTGCATCCGTAACTTTATTTCCTTTCTCCGATATATAGTCAATACCAAAATCATAAGCTACTAAAAAATCTAGCCACCTTTTCTGTCACATATTCAACTCTTTCTGAGAGAATAAATACCTCAAAGACTTATGATCCGTATACAGCTCGTCTCTTTCTCCTAAGAGGTAGTGTCATTATATCTTCAATGTAAAAATCACCACTGCGGTCTGAGCTATCAAGAGGAATAGGTAATAACCTTATCCTTCTACATCAACATAGCACCTAATCCAGATCCACATGCATTTGTATACAGCACTAAATCGTGATTCCCATCTGGAACAACTAAGAGGAGCGCATTGGTCAATAAATGCTTCAACTCAAGGAATGCTTCCTTATATTTATTGGACCAAATAAACTTCACGTCCTACCTGATTAGCTTAGTTAGGGGTGCTACTATTCGTGAGAAATCCTTGATGAATCTCCGGTAATAGCCGACCAATCCAAGAAAACACCTTATCACGGTCACCGTCTTGGGTCTTTTCCTACTATTAACAGCTTCGATCTTAGCTGGATCCACTGACAGCCCTTTCGTTGAAACTACATGACCAAGAAACTTCACTTCCTTCTTCCATAAATGACACTTAGAAAACTTCACTTTTAGCAGATGTGGCCTTAGCGTCTCTGACACTATTCTAAGATGAATCTCATGATCTCTTTCATCCTTAGAATATATCATAATGTCATCAATGAACACCAATACAAACCTATCCAAGTGCTCTTGGAAAATCAGGTTCATCAAATCCACAAAGAAAGCTGACGTATTAGTGAAACTGAATAACATCACTAATCACTTGTATGAACCATATCTTGTTCAAAACACCGTCAAAGGAATACTGACCTTGCCACTCTCAATTGATGGAACCCTATCGCAAAAATCCAACTGGGAAAATACTTTGCCTCCACTCAACTGATCAAACAAATCATCAATCCTCGGCAGAAGATATCTATTTTTTATCGTCCTTTTGTTCAACTTACAATAATTGATCACAATCTCAATGACCCATCCAGTTTCTTCACGAATACCGCGGCCGCTCCCCAAGGCGAACTGCTTGGTCTAATAAAAATATTTCCTTCTAAGTCCACTAGCTGCACCTTTAACTTCATCATCTCGGTAGGTTTCATCCTGCTAGGTGGTCTACTTATGGGTTAAGCTCCAGGTACAAAATCTATTTGAAACTCAATAGCTCGTTTCGGTAGTAGTTCTGCAACCGGCTCAAAAACATCTGAAATTCCCTTATAATTAAAACCCGATTCAATTCATCTTCCACTTCTGTGGCACTTATTAAAGCATAAATTTATGGACTCAAATTCTCAACTGAGTATATTGTTTGATCACTACTATCAGGGTGTCTCAACGATATTTTCCTATCCTGACAAAGTATCCTAGCATCGTGTCTGCTCAACCAATCCAGACCGAAATAATCTTAAAACCCGCAAAATCAAACGCATACAAACTATAGGCAAATGTATAGCATAGCAACTCAAATTCTAAAAAGTCGCATCTAATTCTTCTCCATTGGATTAGCTATCCTTAAGGAAGTAACAAGGTATGATGGCTCTAAACATAACTTATCACCAAACACTGAGATATAAATGAATGTGATGCACCAGTATCAAACAGTTTTCTAATTGGTATGCTATGAATAAAAAGTGTACCTTCCATCACAGACTTTCCCTTCTTAGCTGCTGTTGGTCTTGAGGGAGATGGCTCCAAAGCAAACACCATTTCTTTATTAGCCTTAGCCTCTTCTGGACATTTGTTCTTATAGTACCCCACCTGATTGCAATTAATGCACTTCACATTCTGCTTGCCTACAATCACCTTGCCATCACCAGATCAACGCTCATTGGCATTGTGTCCCTTCTTGTCACACTTGTAACAAACTATATTAGCTTTCCCCTTTATGGCAGCTCCACCTTTCTGAGCTCCCTTCTTCTTAAAGAACTTCGTCTTCTTCTTTTGAGAATTCTAGTTTTCCATCGACTGCTCTTTCCCAAAGGTCGAAAGCATTTCTTTATTCCTATTGCCATCTCCATTACTACATTCGATGGATCCCTGAGATGTGGCATAATTGCCCTAGCAATCTCCAGCCTCAACCACTAGATAAACTTCTCGTTCCTCTTGATAATGGTGTTAATAGAGGCATCCCATATCTAGATAGCTCATTGAACTTAACAGAGCATTCCGACACTGACATTTCTCCCAACTCTAACTCCATAAACTTCCTAAGCAAGGCTGACTTAGCTATTTCGGACAAAAACAATTCCTCGAATCCCCTTCGAAATTCCGCCCAAGTCAATTCCTCCTCTTGTACCCCTATGGTCACCCTGTTCCACTAGAACAAAGCAGCTCCTTACAACTGTCTCGAAGCTAATCTCCTTTTCTGCTCATCATTCAGACCAAATCAGTAAAAATTCATTCACAATGTAACAGTCAGTTCTCCACTTCTATTGCATCCTCGGTCCCCAGAAAAGGCTATCCATCTAGACTGGTATAATCTCGACTAAGCTTAACATAGTTATTACCAACTGGTGCTACGGGATTGACTCATCCTGCATTAGCAGCATTTCCTCCAGCTACTCCTACAGCTGCTCCAGCTTGCATCAGATTGAAGAAGAACTGATACATAGCCCCCATATCTACTGATGGGGTCGCAGCACCTACATTGGCATTTCTGTTTTGCTTAGCATTTGGCTGTCAACACGGGTTTGTTATAGTAGTGGGTCGAGCATTTCTGTTGGTTATTGTTAGTCCATGAGATGATGGTTTTGATGACAACAACCTTAGAATAAGATTATAAAATATAAATACTAACATTATAGTTTGGATATATATGTATATGCAGGATTTAACCATGTAGGTACAAACAATGAAGACTGTACAGTATAGAGATTCAAGATATCAAGATTGAAGACTAATGAGTATCAAGATTATCAAGAGTTCAAGATTTCAAGATAAGTATTGAGTCTAGAATTTTGTTAAAACTTCACAATAGCACTGAAATCTTCACTCCATTTTTCTTTTGGGATGGAACCCATTTCTACCTTTTTAGTGGCTTACAAACCCATGACAAGTAGCTTACAAACCTACGACAAGTGGTTTACAAACCCACGAACATCTTAGTTTTGTACAAGTTCTCGAGTCCTGACATGATGAGATACTCTGCAGGAAGAAGCTTGCAAAACTACTTCAAAATGTTTTTTCAAAACAACTTCGGAATGATTTTCAAAATTGTTTTTCAAAATGTTTTAGCCTTAAAAATTATCTTTTCAAATGATTTTTCAAAAAGATGTTTTAGCCTTAAATATTCTTGTTTTTAAACTTCGTCTGTTTTAAACTATCTTTTAATATAATATATTTATACTTAGATTTAAATATAAAATTATAGTAAAATTATATATATAGTGTTCTCTATATTTATCTATATATCTTATCTATAGTCAAGTATATTTATAAAGTTTAAAATAGTTTTAATATAAGATAAAGGTTATTTTCAAAGAAAATCAAACTATCAAAAATTGCTTTGGGATGTCGACATGTCTATGGTGACCATGTCGACATGGTGACAGTTGAGTTCAAAATTTAAATTTCAAAAGAAGTGTCTATTCGTCATAACCTTTCATGAATGGACATGATTGTTGTTCTTCTATAAATAGGGGTTAGTTTCAAGGAATTTTTAATCAGTTTTTCTGGTTTTTCACTTCTCTTCTTCTTCCACATTTTCTTAATCAAAATCCTATCATCACTCTACCGAAATCAACATTGAATCTAACTAGATTATCTCTGGTTTGATTCTCTATCACTATCTCAACAAGATCTAAGTGCTATTCAGAGTTATAGGCTTCTTTGTAATCTATCTAGCGAGAAAAGGTGTGATTGTAGCCTTGGAAACCAATCAAGCGAGAAAAGGTGTGATTGTAGCCTTGGAAATCAATTGGGTGAACTTGTTGCCCCGGAAATCAAGTATCTCTACCCAGAGGATTGTGATTCTAGAGGGTGTACCTCGTAGCCTTGAAACCGAGGGTTGTAATTGTTGAATTGCTTTTGAAAGGAAATCCGTACTTAGTTGTGCGAGACTTGATGTAGGGTAACCCCGAACCAGTATAAAATCCGGTGTGTTCTTTCCTTTACTGCATTTACTTTATTTTTGCATCTGTGATTATATCTGTGTCTGAATATTGCATACATTTATGTACTAATCAACAATAACTCAAAAAGATTTAGTAATTTCTTAAAAACACTATTCACCCCCCCCCCTCTAGTGTTTATTCTAGCCTTAAGATCCGTAATCCGCATTCCTCACAGTTGTGGTGCTTCCTCTATCAAGATTCACTCTTTCGTTTCCTGCTTTCGTATCTTTCTTTCTAATAAATCTGCATATGAGCCTTAGTAAGATACAAAAGAACGGTCTAAGAGAGATGGGAGAATACATTCTTATATATAGCAAATACAAGTATGTTGCTATAGCGTTATCTCATAACCCTGATCTTATTCTCTGATCCATTAGGATTATGTTTTCAAAAACCTTTAGGTTTAAAAATTATTTTGATCTAAACCTATGCTCTGATACCAACTTGTAACATCCCTCATTTTGAGGTCCAAAACTAACTGCTACGGATGCAGCAGTCATCCATAGTTATCAATTCTCGGCAATAAAACGCGGTTATGTTAATCATATCAATAGTCGGAAGCACATAAATTTGAAAATTTTCCAACACAATTTAGAAATAATTTTTACATTCCATTTCAAAATATGATTATATATTCATTACATAACCCCATTTGCGATTTCATTTTCAGAGAAAATATAATTATTACAAAACACTACAAGAGCACATATGAAGATGCCCCTTGGTTAATCAGAGTCTAACACTTTCCAATTATATAACTTGCCATCACATCCATACAGACAAAAACAAATAACACAGTGGAATTAAATAAAGCTCCTAGTAGCTAGATTGCCTCTTGTACATCTTCGAAAGATTATTCGTCTAACTGGAAACCTAAAAACCCTTACTACTAACCTACTCAAATGAGTACCCGAGTGTTCAAGGGAAAAAATAAAAACTTCGGGTCAGACAATAGTTCAGTGTGAGTAATAACCTACCAACTCGAACCAACTAGATATCTAGCGAGACCACGCCGCTGTGCGGAACTGGTTTTCCCCTCACTAGTATTTTTAACCAAAATCTCAACTATACACTATGCACCTGCGTTTAAAATGGTTATAACCACTATGCCACAAAGTGAAGATAATAGTGATCACACGACATAAGGTAGATTTTCTGTTATCCCACTTTTTCACAGAACACATGACAAATCCATTTGTTGTCTGAAGAGCCACATAATCTTTCATCTGTTGTCTGAGTAGCCCGTGAAATCTCTATGTACAAGCTTGTTACTTAGACAATAGTTTATATGTCGTCTGATTTAAGTTATCAAAATTTGGTTTTGGCTCCTTATTAAAATTTGGGTTTCCCTCTCAATATTCAGTACATTATTTCATGGCATCCTTCTTTCCAATTCATTCCCTCTCTTAATTCTTTCATTTGCAAAAGAAAAAAAATGGCGTTCCAGTTCTTCACCGTCTTCGTTCCTCTCAAAATGCTTGCTTCTCCCTCTCATTTTTAGAACCCGATACACTCTCCCTCTCAAAACGTGGGTTAGTGAATTAGGGTTTCTTCCAAACACTTGCTTCAGGTTGCTCCTTTTGTCTTCGAGTTGCCTTCAAAAATTAGGGTTTCACAATCGATTACTTTCGTGAGTCGATGATATATGAATTCAACTACTCAGTATGATTTTTGCCCCTTTTTGATTTGTTGCGTTCTCGACTTTTGATGCTGTGTGTTAAAATTTGGTATGCCAATGATGATTTTAGGTTATTTATATGGATTCAAACCCTATATTTTGTGAACACCGATATACTTGTTGGTTTGGTTGCTTTATTAGTGATTTCGAAATCTGATTGACATTAGTATTATCTAATTTTTTGATTTCCGCATGTGAGTTTGTTATCTGAGTTTTCTACACTTGAGCTTGTTAGTATTATCCGAGTTTGTTATTTGAATTTTCGATGTACTTGTAAATGTACTTCCTGGCTAAGTTTCACTTGAGTTTATGTGTATATATGTACATATATGTGTATATATGTATATACCATGTCTGAGTTGCACTTGAGTTCATGTGCTTTGAGACATATGTGTTTTTAGATTTCTGTTTTGAGATATATGTGTATATATGTGTGTATATGTACATATATGTTTTGAGATATATGTGTTGTAATGGTGAAAACTTTGGTTGCTGCTTTATTAGTTCATGTCTGATTTAGTGGATATTTTGAACTTCCATGTATTTACATACATACATATGTATGTATGTATGTATGTGTGAATGTTCTTTTGATTCCTATTCATTTGATTCTTGCACTTTACAAGTTCATGTGCTTGTTTTGTTGCCCCTTGCACTTGTGATTCTTTCACTTATTTGTTAGTGTTTTCTTTGAACTAAAATGAAATGTTATGCCTGATGCTTGACACTGAGTGATATACTTGTTGCCTTTCTACTCACTATGTCATATATACATGTATATACATATGTGTATATATGTATAAACAAGTTAGTGTACTCTTGAGTTCATGTTCGAGTTAGTGGATGTTTTGAACTTCCATGTATATACATACATACATATGTGTACGTGTATGTGTGAATGTTCTTTTGCTTGCACACTGCCTTTTTCATGTCCATGTCCGAGTTAGTGTACACTTGAGTTATGTGTGTTGTTCCACTTGCTTGTTGCTCATCTCTGAACATGTGTTGCATATATACATGTATACATTTATATACATATGTGTATATGTGTGTTGCTTACTATACTTATACTTGAACTTATGTGCTTGTATATACTCGTATGTACTTGTATATACTCGTATGTACTTTGATACTTAAAATGTGGTTCATCCATGTTACAGTTTCCTAGAACTTTGATGCTTATGTTGGCTGTTGGTTCATACTTGATTCTGCCATGAATCTGGTTTTGCTGTTGCTTGACTTTATGCATCTCCATGTGCATTGAATTGTTCATGTGTTCATATGTTTTATATATATGTATACATGCATATACATACATGTGTACATGTATATACATGTAAAATCCCTTAACCAGATTTTGAATAGCTTTGAGCTGCTTTTGAATTGTTCATGTGTTCATGTATATATGTATATACATATGTGCTTTGAGATGATTTTGAATTGCTTTGAGCTGCTTTTGAATTGTTCATGGGTTCATATGTTGAATTTTTGATGCATTTTGCTTTGATACTTGAATGGATTTTTCTTTGATTGCTTTCACTGAACCTTGAATGCATTTTGATACATGTACACATCCTTTTGTATTCATTTTGGTTTATACATATATACATGTATGCATTTTGATTTGAATGGTTTATACATACATATATATATATATGTGTGTGTGTGTGTGTGTATGTATGTATACATGTATCAATTTCAGGCCATTCAAGTATCAAAGCAATCAAAGATTTATACATGTATATATGCTTTGATACCAAAATGCATTTTGCTTTGATTGCTTTCCCTGAACCTTGAATGTATACATCTTTGCCTTCCCTGAACCTTGAATGGCCAGAAATTGATACTTGAATAACATGAACCTTGAATGTTCTGAAACCTTGAATGGTTGTTGCTATATGTAGTCTTCTTGCTTATTACTTCCATGTATATAGACACATACATATTATTATATATGTGTGAAATATTTCCATGTTTTTCCTTGTTTTTGTCTGGTTTATACATGTGCACTTCAGCTTTGTTCATGCTGCTCCTATGTGCACTATGCATAAACTATTTTGAGATTTCTTGCCTTGTATTCACTATGTACTCTTGTGTTTGTTGAATTGATGAAACTTGTATTCACTATGTACTCACTGTGCACATTTGCACTGCACTTATTTTATATCGTAGTTGATCTTTTTGCAGTGTGTGGTTTGCCTTTTGTTAAAGTCTAGTCGTCCTTCCTTTTGTTAAAACTCAAATAACCTTGCTGCACTACTGAAGTTGTATCATTATGTTCACTGGTAACATTTTCCTGAGTGACATTGGTTACATTATGTGCACTGGTAACATTGGTTACACATCTCCCCTATATGTGTAACATCCCGGAATTTTCGACTTTCGAAAATTCAACATCGATACTCACTTTATCGACTGCCGAGCCATCGAATGCCGGAAACCCGAAAAGTTATGGTTTTAAAAAGAAGAAAAAGGTAGAAGAAGAAGAAAATAGTAGAAGAAGAAGAGAAGAAGAAGAAAGCAGAAGAAGAAAGAAGAAGAACAGAACAACATCAGAACAGAAACAATATTAGAATCTCACATATCGCAGCGGAACAATATATAATAAATAAACACTAGTCTTTTAAAATAAAGAGCTATATCGGTTTATACATACATCAATCATCAGAGTCAATATACAACAATGGACAGTTATATAACTTGTCCTCATACAGAATACACAGCGGAATAAATAATTTCAGATACAAATACTACGTCTCGCCATCCAGCTTGCTTCCAAAGCTCCAGAATATCCTGATAACATAACTCTAGGCTGCCCGTGTGGAAAATGGTGGGCACCCAGAGTTTAGAAGGGAACAATAAACTCCGAGTCAGTCATGGTGACTGGTGTGAGATCGTAAAACAGTTTATCTTTAAAACAACGACAAGATAATTTTAAAATAAATTTCGCAATGCTTTTGGAAAATGAAACTACCATAAGACCTCCCGCCACACACACAATGCAAACGCAGAATTGGAGGAGATTTCTTCTTATGATAGCCAAAGATGCTTACTACGCAAAATCAAATTCTTTTTGATATTATTATTAGTGCATAGTGTAGAAAACATTTCGAAAGTATAATATTAATCTTAGCCAGCATAGACATTTCGAACTATGCCTACTATAGCTACCATCCAAACAGTGGGGTGCCACCATAAGTGAATGATAGGTTCTATAACTAATACCGTACAAGGCTCGTATTGTTTCTTTGGATTTCCAACAATGGTCAGTCTAAGGAACTTCCTATCCACGATGGGTACGTCCCTGGAATAGACGACCCGAGAAATAACCTAACATTACGGTTAGATCTCTGCCAACACAAGGCCGGGTTACCTCTGCAAAAATAGGTAACTACTGACACGCGTATGCCATCCCCCGATCGTCACCGATCTTCCCGAGGATCCCCGATTCGCAACAACCACAAAGTAATAAATTTGCAGCAACCACAGAGGTTAAGTATCTGGGCTCCATACCATGATACCACCTTTATCCAGAAGGAATGACATACACTAAGGGGCGCTACTCCCTAGAACCTTGCCGCATCCTTCCTGTTTTGACCATTTCCGGGGTGTGAGGCTCAATGAAGTCTCGTCCACAAAGCTACGCTTTCTACAAAGCCATGCTTTGGGTCAAACAAATGATCAACCTATGATCACAAAGATATAAGATCAAACAAATGATCATATCGCAAATGATCAAACACTGATCATTTCACAGCAACACTCAGTATGCCACGTTACCAAATTGGGAATATATCGCTGATAAATTTCAACTACATAACCTCTGAGCTCGTACGTCTCAGAGAAGGGTGTTAAGCTAAGAGAATAAATTCTCCGCCACCAACAGAAATGTATTTGAAAGAAATCAGCTTTATATCTCAAATTGTAACGTCAGACACACAATCCATACAAGTCTGTTCCGGGATCGAACAACCGAAGGCACTTCTCACGAAGCCCTTGCATATCCGGATAAATTTCTAATTACGTCCGGACTTCCCGTCACTAAGGGTGATAAAACCTCTAAATCGGAGATCAGCCGATGTAGAGTAACTCGACGGTAATCCTTCCGTTTTCAAAAATATCCGGTCTTCAACACCGGTCTTCGAATGCAATTCATAACGACGTATCACATATTCGGAATGGGTTATACGACCCCATGGTCCTTTCCCGGCTAACCCGAATAGTGAGCGATTATTCCAAAATAAGTGTGGCATTCAAATTCATCCAATTCACAACAAATACCCATTCAAGGTAATTATTGATAGTTGGTTATTTAACTATCAATAAAGATGCACAACATCATCAGATTCCAAATAATTTTCCAAATTATTTATTTTCCAAAATATCTTTACTAGATATAAAATTTCCACACTTTAAAAATAAATCGATATTTATTTTTAAAATGAATTTCCATTTCTTTTATAAATTCCATAGTGAATTTATATTTTTCAAAATGTCTACTGATATACGATTTTCAATCGATTTCAAATATTCAATTTCATTTTATCTTTAAGAAGATAAAATCTCAAAACGTTTCATTTCATTTTGGGAATGCATTTCCCTACTTATTTAATAATAAGTATTTCACAAATCATTTATTTTCAACACTTGGAAAATATTCGATATACTTAAATCAATATTAATTATATATACATTCTTTAAGGAAATCATTTATTATAACAACATCTATTTGAGTCAAAACGAATGTTACGTAAAACATCGTTACGACGACTCAAAATCACTAGTATAAGGATTCGGATTTTGATAGATATTTAAATCCCAATACTACATCAAAACATTTCCTTTCGGAAATCATTTACTATAACAACAGTGTTATAGTCCATCATTTCCTTATTTTTCGAAAACGTCTATTTCAACAATAAAAATGTTGAAATCTATGTATTCGATATCATAATACATTTTAAAAACATCTTTAAATGTTTAACTTCATTTCCAATGTCACTTTTCCAAAACTATCCATTTTACTTAACAATATATTCACTGTCCAAAATCGTGAATATAATTCACTAACCACATTTCAATCTTTTCTACACATTTTATTTCAATAATAATTCGCTATCCAAAATCGCGAATATATCTCCTTTAACAACCTTCTATATTTAATTTATCAAATCCAATTGATTTCGAATTTATAAAACAACGTTTATAAATTCTATTTCTATTGTCTAACAACTTCAATTTAATAAATCTCCTTTATTAACAATTCGATTCATAACTCAAATCTTATACCAACAATCCATATTATAAGTTAAATACTTATAATTCCTTTATCTTACAAAGTCATTTCCATTTATAAGTTCCCAATTTATAAATTTCATTTATTTATAAATTCTTAAAAATTCATTTTAACGCTTATAAAAACTCGTTTTATAATACCAACATTTTAAAGTTATAAATATCAATCTTGTACATCTTTTACATATATCGTTTTTAATAATTTAGAAATCTCAATTTAAACCGTTTTATAAATGTCTTAACTATTATTTCAAGAGAAATTACCTTTCGGTTATATTTCACAAAGATCTAAATTTATATAACTTTAAAAATTTGAATGTTTATTTATTTTAAGAGGAATCACTTCAAAAATTAAATAAACGTATATTTTCAAAATTACTTTAAAAATCCTTTTAAAGTAAAGTCGTTATTTTTAAACTTCAAAACTTGAATCCGATGATGCAACATCATCAATTAGTCAATCACGACAACAAACATCACATATCAATATGATAACAGAATATACACCAATATCTGTAAATAAATAAATACTGGTGAGGAATCCAGTTGGATCCCTCCAACCTGTTTCCCTGCATCCACAGACGTTAGCACAATACCAATTCCACTTCGAGGTGGAATATCGCGGTATATGGGTTTTATAAAAATAATCCGCTTACTAACGGCGCAATAGGGTCTCATCCGCTATACGAGGCGGGAAATCATCAATCCAATATATACATATGCCAATATGTATATATTGCTATATATATATATAGATATATCCTACTATATCTAATAGCACATCCAATAGCAATCATCAATAACTGCAAAAATTCCACATTCAATTTGAGTGAGAAAAATCTCACCTTCGCTTTAATTTGCAATCCATTTCCATCTCAGTTTGTTTTCTTCCATTTTTAACCTTGTATAAACAATTATACAATTCGTTAATATCCGAAATAAATCGAATAACAAATTTTCGTTTTGATAGTTTTAATTAACCAATTTCTCCTTTAATAATTTAACTAAAATTTTATTTACCCGATGATTTAATTTCAAACTAATTCTCTTTTAAATTTATTTAACTAGAAATTTTAAAAACTAAATTTCCTTTTAAAAATTTATTTCTAGTAACTAAACAAATCCGTTTAACTAAATTTTCTTTAATCATTCCCAAAAATAAATTAAACAAGTAAGTTAAATAAATTCATTTCCTCTTCATTCCTTTTTAAAAAAAAAAATCTTCTCTACTGTATATATATAAACTCTGGGATTTTAAAGCTAACAGTAAACACAATTTTTTTCCTTTTCTGCTTGCAGATAAACTTAACTGCATAATATATTTCACCTAATAAATTTCGTTTTTAACAAATTTCCTTTTACAGTTTTTGATATTAAATCGAGATTAACACAAAATATACTTCACTGTAATCAAATTTAAATCAAGGCAATGAAGTTCGAATACCTCACTTATGAACCCAGATTGAAATTTCTGCCGATGCTCGAACACGCCTACCAGAAAATCACACGCGCTTCCTCCATTCGAACGAACGCCTCCAGCCCTGACTTCGCCTGCCACCGTCGCGACACCCATTTCTTCGATCGCGATTGTTCCCATTGCTTTAGTCGCCGTCCATCGCGCCCTTGCGCCTCCACCTTGTCGCGACTCCATCGCCTCTCGACTCGAGTTGCCATTGATGAACTCGAGCTCGATTTCCCCTAACGTGAGCCTCGCGACCATCGCGACCTGCTACTGCCTCGTGACAAGCACGAGCTCGACTTCGCCTATACGAGCGCGCGCGCCTCCTTTCCTAATCACCATGATACCCTCCACGCGAAACCTTACTCGCGAAATCCCCTAACTCGACGAACCTCTTCCTTTGATCGCGGTTGAACGAGGACGAATGATTCGACCTAACTACTTCACGAATATAACCAGGGAGATGAAAGAGTCTTCGTGATTCACTCTTGAATGAACTGAAGGGGAAGAGCGAAACTTGACTCTGATTTGGGATGCAAAATGAATAACGAGCGGCCATTTTTTTCTTGTTTGTTTTTTATTTTCAAAACTGGAAGATAAGAGGAGTATTTACAATTGAAAGAAGATGATTGCGTGATGGGGTGCACGATTTTTGTATCGTGATGGCAGGCGAAAATTTAGGCGTGATTAGAGGAGCGAAACGTGCTGATGTTTGACAAATATTTAAAATTTAAATTTTAAATCAAATTCGATTTAAAACTTCATCGCGTTTACGTGTCGTATTCGCACATAACAACTCCAAATGCCATGAAATTTGAAATCCGGTAATAACTCAATATTACGGAGCCAATGGAACTGGTTTCGTCAAATTCCGAGACTGTGCCTCGGACGGCTATTTTTAAATTCGATTCGAACAATAAAATTCAAAACTGAACAAAACAGTTTCAAATTCAATTTTGAAGCTTCTATTATCTTCAGAAATATCAATACGAATTTTTAAAAGCTTTCGAAATATTTTTCTTCAGCTTAAAATTGAAGATATAAATTTTTATTCAATTCAATAGATTAAATTTTAAAGTTTAATCGAAAAATTCAGAGTTGAATCGGGAATTCAAATTAAATCATCGTTCAGATATTTTAAATTAATTAAATATTCTCAATTTAATTCGTTCAAAATTCTGGGTCGTTACAATATGCATGTAAAACTGGTTGAAGGACCTGGGTGACATTGGTTACATTATGTGCACTGGTAACTCAGGCTTGAGTGTGCATTTTCCTGGCTGCACATGTATATTTCTGGTTGGAGCACCTGAGTGTGCACCTGAGTTTGATTTCCTGGTTTGTATATTACTGGTTTGATTTTCTGGTTTGAGTTGCATTTCCTTGTGCACCTGAGTTGAGCCCGATAAGGCTTGGGCTTGACATTGTGGGCATTTGCACTGTGTTGAGCCTTCGGGCTTGACCATTGCAATAGTCCGTGAGATTTAATCGATGTCCGGCCTTGTGATATTCATAGTGATACATTGTGCATATCATAAGTTATCCGTGCACATATATATTTGTCTGACCATGTCTAAAACATGAAGAGAAAACAAACTCATAAACTAAGGCAATATTAATATTCAAATTTTATTTTATTTTTGCAATTTAGGTTTGTTTCCTTTTCCATTTTACTGCGTTGTTTATTTGACAGGTATAAGAGATGACTGGACATAAGTTGGGGCAAGCAAATGAAGATCAATATCAAAAATAAACTCGAGTGAGTATAAGTGAGTGCTAGTAAAAAAAATTATATACGAGAGTGTAGAGAAAAGTTGTATATATGAGAGTGATAGTGAAAGTTGTATTGTATTTGAAAATGTTAGAATAGTGAAAGTTGTATTGTATTTGAAAATGTAAGTATAGTGAAAGTTGTATTGTATTTGAATTTGATTTGAAATAAATATTTGTTTAAATAAAATTGTGATTCATTATTTCATTTTGCAAATATAATATAAGTGTAATTGATATGCATATCAGTCAATATTTATATGTTGTCTAATAGAAAATTTTAGAAATGATACTATAACATCAGACAACGTATGGTTTTTTTTTCTTTTGATGTGTTAGTGCATATCAGATGATGGTGCATATCTGTGGTCTGATATGTAATGAAACAGCACGGAAATAGACAACAGATAGGTATTCATTCAAACAACGGAGCATATCTATCGTCTGATTCGTTTTTTCTTATAGTGAACATAATAATACACTAATATGCAACCCGCAGTAAACACGGGATTACCCATTCTTAAGTTATTAGACCACCCATCTAAGTTTTCATTGACTGTCCATCTTATATTTATGTAGAATGCCCATCTCACATATATTAATTCTTTAGATTACCCATCCCCTACCATGTTGACTATCCATCACTCATGGTTTAGCTATTTAAATTATGTGGACTATCCATCACACGTATCACATTCATTTAAAAATTGATATGGACGATCCATTATACATCCCATAGTTTTACTAGGATAATTATGAACCCTTCATTAACCTAGTAGAGACTATCCATCTCCATCATGATGTGGACTATCCATCTCACATCCCATAGTTTTCTAAGAATGACTATAAACCCATAACTTAACAGATCCAGGTAGATCCAATCATAGATCTTATGATAGTTATATGTAAAGAGTAATAAAGTGAAGAAACAACAAATGAAAATGAAAACAAGTAGTAAAGAACGCAAGAAGTTTATAGTGGTTCGGCTATCTCCGGCCTACGTCCACTTTAAGAGTTTTCTTTATATTTCTTTATATTGTGAATACAGTTACAATGGAGTGCTATTTAATAGCTAAAATGGCAGAGTTTAGCCAAGCTTGAAGATAAAGGAGAGCAGAGAGAAGAAGATCCCTTTTCTTGAGCCATGCTCTCTCTATTTATAGGTGGTGATCTGCAAAGATCTTGCTGAAAATTAGGCAGAGAAGCCTCTTAGTCCATGTGAGCCCATATGCAGATCTGTAGGGCCCACCTCCATGCTTTGGGATCGATCAATAAGTCCTTCATATCGATAATCCCCACGTTAGAATCAGCTGAGATTGATCATGGTGAAAGATGACGGTGCAAAGTCCTTGCTCTCCAAATTTCATGAAGTTCCAACGTGTAGATTGTGAGATATGATCGATCCAAGTTCGAGTTTGCAAGTGTAGGCTGATGATTTCGTATCTATAGGTTCGTATCCGTCAGTTCGTATCCATCAAATTACCATCCATCCGAGTCTTGCGCTGTGATCCATGCTTTATGCTCCATCTTGATGGCTTCTTTCATATTGATCGATACGAACATGGTCGATACGAAACACGGTTCTTAGTGCAATTTCTTCCTTTTGGGTTTGAGATGTGTTGCTCGATACTTTCATATCCATCCAGCATAGCTTCCTCTGTATGTGTCCTTCGTATCGATCGATAAGTGATCGATATGAAATACACTTCCAAGCCTCCGTAACCATTTCTTCGTATCCATCCTAAGTATAATGTTGAACTGCACATCACCGAGTTCCCTATTTGTCTTCCGTATCTATCCAGTCGATACGCCTGTATAGATATGAATGTATCGATCCGAAGTAAACGGCCGTGTCCATCTCGATCGATACGAAAGTATCAATACGAACTGGTTTCTCATGAATATTGATTCATCCATAACTTGAGCATATTAACTCCGATTGACCTAAAATTCGAAGTGTAGCCTCACCGGGCCTTGTGTATCATTCCTTATCAATCTCGCCTCGATTGGAGCTCGGTCCAACTTTGGCGGTATCGATCATAGCTAGGTTTTTGATCGATCTTCGATCTTGATAACCATCAATTTGTTGATATCCTGGCTTGACCAAAGAGTGGGAAACATTTGCCCCCCAAAACATGCCTTGCGGTAGGAAGTTGTGTTTTGAATAGCTGTAAACCTGTGACCTGCAATATAATTCATTGATTCTCAAGATCATCATTCATGGTCATTCAAGACCGTTAGTTAAAAATGAGGTCGTTCAAGGCAGAGTTTTTATTACAAGATGAGCGGTGGTTGTTCGCGATTGATAGTTGTCCATGGTGGACGAGGGTCGTGCGTGGTCGAGTGTCGTTCAAGACAAGGTGAGATCGTTCAAGATCATGCACCATTCAAGGCATGACATAATCGTTCAAGATCAAATGTTGTTCAAAGCACAATATGATCGTTCGAGATCAGATGTCGTTCAAGACGTAAAATGATCGTTCGAGATCGAGGATGTTCAAAGTAGATGATGATCGTTCATGATCGAGTGCTGTTCAAAGCAAAGGGTGAACATTCGAGATCGTACCATTCATGGTGGATAGTGATCGTTCGAGATCGAATGCTTGTTCAAAGCGAAATGTGATCGTTCGAGATCGAGTGTCGTTCATGGCTTTAGATAGGCCCAATCCACTCGTTGTTTCTGACGAGGGGACTTGCTTACATTATTTTGTATCTCCTCTTAGGGTAAGACTTTGGGATTATCATTATCAGATTCCACATTCAAGTGGGTTCACAATCAAATAATTCAATCAAATAAATAAATAGAGTTCAGAATGTCCATAGAAAATAAAGAAAACAAATGTCCAAACAGTGCGGTGTGTGTGCTTTCGGGGCGTGATGGTTTGTCGTCAACTCAGAGCATGCCTAGGGACTGTTCGTAATCTCGTACATGTGTAAGTGACTTAGCCGTTTTATTGGAGAGGCATAATGAAAAAACCTGTTATGTGGTCAAGGTTCAAGTCGTGAACCTACCCCTTATCATCACGTTCAACTGATGACGAGGCATGACCCCAATCCAGGGTTATTCCTGTTTTTTGATGGTGCAAGCGGGGGTTGTGCATGTTCTACCTCTGCTCTTCGGGCTCTTACGTACTGTGATAGCCAGCCATTCATGACATGATCTTCAATTACATCTTTCATATGCCTATAATCATTTTATTGTGCCCATTTAACTCATGGAACACACAATATCTTCCCGATCTCCTTTCACTATCAGTGGGCTCTCGCCTCATCGGCTTGTGGTAGGGAACCTACCCCCGGGTTTCCAGGTATATTCGTTCGGGAGTTTGAGTCAGTTCAGTGTAAGAGGAGAATCTCGGTTCCCTCTTAGGTTGTCTCGGTACATCGGAGCTATCAACAGCTTTTCTCTTTCCGTTGTTTTCCTTGGACCTTCCTCCAGACGGTCCCTCATCTTGAGTAACATTGACATCTTGCTTTTTGACCTGTGCATCTTCTTGCCGCAAGAACCTATCCGCCTCGTGGTAAAATTCCCCGAGGTTCTATGGTGGATCCCGTGTTAATGAATCCTTGAATTCTATGTTGTCAGCTATTCCTGATACAGCCGCCATCAATACCATGGATGGATCTGGCCGATCCACCGATCCGCTGCTGCATTAAATCTGGTTAGAAAATCTCTCAAGGACTCTCCGATCCTCTGCTTTAGTGCCACCAATGTCATAACATTTTTGGGTCTTGTGATGTGGACCCTAAATTGCCTCATGAACCATTAAACAAGCTCGGCCCATGTCCTTATAGATGCATTACCAGCTACCTGAACCAAAGTGCAGCCAATTCGGTTAGATAAAACAAGAAACATCTTGCCATTACCTCATTGGATGCCCCCAAGACTTCCATATGCCGGATGTATCTCATCATATGTGTGGTTGGATCCGACTTTCCGTCGTACATATCCAATGTGGGTAGCTTGAAGTCTGGCGGGTTCCTTGCGTTTCTAATGTTGGGGGTGAATGGGCTTCTATTCACATTCTCTTTATCCTTATTCGTCAATCCTACACGTATGGTTTGTCAGATGATCTCTGCCAATCTGTCATTGTCATTCAAGGGCATTCCCTGATTTCCTTTAGCTTGCCCCCCAAGTCCGCGATGGAAATATGGCACATACTCTTCATGTTGTGTTGTCTCCATGGCAGGTCCAGCATTACACGGGGGTGCGCCCCCGAGTCTAGATCTATCCAAATTGGTATATGTTTGCTCATTGGCGGCTACCCTATGTTGGACCGCTACATTTGATTGTCTATTGAGTCCTTCTGATCCAGCTCCGTGGATCTGTACTCTGGCAGCTCCTGCTACTCCTGCCTGTCCAAACTGTCTAAGAAGATTCTGCATCATCTCCTCCTGCCTTTTTAGCAACCATTCCTGCATGGAATCCATCATACTCTGCATTTCATCCCTTGTGATGTAGATGGATGCCTGATCTTCTCCAGCTCCGGAGGAAGCCTCTTAACTCCTTCTTGATGGCTGCTTTCTGGTAATGTCTTTCTAGTCGATTGCCTAACCATAGCTTCAGATCCAATCCTTTTCCAAAGTAGTGGGTGCTAGAGTCTCCCGGTGAAAGCACCAAAGTGTTAGTGCCAAAATTGGTCACTAACCCCAAATGTGTGAAAGCACTAATATCCAAATAGATCCAATCACAGATCTTATGATAGTTATATGTAGAGAGTAATAAAGTGAAGAAACAACAAATGAAAATGAAAGCAAGTAAGTAAAGAACACAAGAAGTTTATAGTGGTTCGGCTATCTCCGGCCTACGTTCACTTTAAGAGTTTGCTTTATATTCCTTTATACTGTGATTACAATTACAATGGAGTGCTATTCAATAGCTAAAATGATAGAGTTTAGCCAAGCTTGAAGATAAAGGAAATCAGAGAGAAGAATATCCCTTTTCTTGAGCCATGCTCTCTCTATTTATAGGTGGAGATCTACAAAGATCTTGCTAAAAATTAGGCAGAGAAACCTCTTGATCCATGTGAGCCCATATGCAAATCTGTGGGGCCCACCTCCATGCTTTGGGATCAATCAATAAGTCCTTCATATCGATAATCCCCATGTTAGAATCAGCTGAGATCGATAATGGTGAAAATGACAGTGCAAAGTCCTTGCTCTCCAAATTTCATGAAGTTCCAACGTGTAGATTGGGAGATATGATCGATCCAAGTTCGAGTTTGCAAGTGTAGGCTGATGATTTCGTATCCATAGGTTCGTATCCATCAGTTCGTATCCATCAGATTACCATCCATTCGAGTCTTGCACTGCGATCCATGCTTTACGCTCCATCTTGACCGCTTCTTTATTATCGATCGATACGAACATGATCGATATGAAACACGGTTCTTAGTGCAATTTCTTCCTTCTGGGTTTGAGATGTGATGCTCGATACTTTCGTATCCATCCAGCATAGCTTCCGCCGTATGCGTCCTTCGTATCGACCGATAAGTGATCGATACGAAATACACTTCCAAGCCTCTGTAACCATTGCTTCGTATCCTTCCTTAGTTTAATGTTGAGCTGCACATCACCGAGTTCCCTATTTGTCTTCCATATCCATCCAGTTAATACGCCTGTATCGATACGAATGTATCGATCCGAAGTAAACAGCCGTGTCCATCTCTATCGATATGAAAGTATCGATACGAACTAGTTTCTCATGAATATTGATCCATCCATAACTTGAGAATATGAACTCCGATTGACCTAAAATTCGAAGTGTAGCCTCACTGGGCCTTGTGTATCATTCCTTATTGATCTCGCCTTGATTGGAGCTCGGTCCAACTTTGGCGGTATTGATCATAGCTTGGTTTTTGATTGATCTCCGATCCTAACAACCATCAATTTGTTGATATCCTGGCTTTGACCAAAAAGCGGGATAACACTCACATCCCATGGTTTTCTTAGAATGACTATAAACCTATAACTTAACAATTTAATTAATTTTACCCACATGTTCAACCTATTTCTGTTGGTGTCCTCAATTAGGTTATTTTCCCTTAAAGTTATACATCTCGAAGTGACATACATTAGTATCCCCAAATGTTCTATGTCAAACTTATTAAAAATATACATCGGTATCCCCCATGTTTAATGTCGACAATACATTGGTATCCCCAATTATCAATATCAAAGCTATAAAGTTGAATACATTGGTATCCCTAATGTTATTATCAAGCTTCTTAAAACATATTGCATGTCAAAAATAATCTCCATTGGTATTCCCAATGATCAAAAGTCAAAATTTATAGTTTAAAATTTATTGGTATACCCAATGACCAAAGTCGAAATCTCAAAACATAAGGCTCGCCGCCTTTAATTTAGTTGATAAAAATCTATGTCGATGTCAATGACAGCGTCGGAAAAGGAGCTTAAGGCTTTCTGCCTTTAATAAAATAACATGTGAAACCCACGGCGTTACAACATCGTCGACCTCTATCCAAGGTCGAAGACATCACTTAAATTCTTTTAAGTATTAAAACTCTATATTGAGGACGACGTCGAAGACATAGATATATTATAGGTTACCCACCCTTTTTGAAACAAAGCTTAGTGTTTGTATAAACAAGTATAATATCACCGACACTAAAGGATGATGACATCAATACAAGCGGCATCATTATAAAAACATACTTAGCTTACTTCGGCTATTATGCCACTTCGTATATAAAGTCCAAGATAAGACATGTGGCTTCACCACCCTTTCATATAGATGACTTCGAAAGCACTTAAAATAGTAGTCTGCGGTGTTATTTAAAAACATAGGCGAAGAGGTGCAGCTTTTACATAGATAAATCACAAGGTGCCGATGCCACTGATATTGAATTGTTAACGAGGTTGACTTCGACCTGCTTGGAAGCAGTTCATAGCTACCGAAGTAATTATCCTATGCTTCCTTTCACCTGGACTTTGACACTTAAGGACGCGGCCCTTCTTAGGCTCAGAGAGGATACACGTGGCATGGCATTATCGTAATTATCAAGAAAACTGATTTATTACTAATAAAAGCATATACTTTCTACCAAACCCAAACTTTTATCCAATTTCCATTGGATAAAACATCTTTTAACCTTTCCTTTGCAGAAATACTACCGCATACCGTTTTTGTTCCAAAACATTTATCAAATTTAATTAATTAACAACCTTAATTAATTATTAATTTAAATGCTTATCTAGCATATTAAATTTATAATAAATCATATTCACTTGGGAAAAATCCTAAAAATTCATAGAAATTCGAGCATATCCTTCTCTTTACCATATAAAAATTTCAAGACCAAAAATCATATATAATTATTTTAAATAATTAAAACCTGAAATTAAGTTATTTCCTTTTTAGAAAATTCATAAAATATTTAATATAACTTGGAAAGTTATGAAGTTAAAAACTCATCTCCAAAATATCATTTTACACTTCATACCAAAAATTCAAACTATATAGAGAATAAACACTTAGGTTTTACGCTTAAAACCCTTTCAATTAATTTCATAAAATTCCCATAAATCATTTCTCTATCCAAACAATAATTCTACAACCATATATTGGCAATCAAATAATTCGGATACTACCTATAGCCAAATTCAAAATAAGAAAATTGAGAAGGAACATTTATTATTCACCTTTGATTTGAATGTTGGAATTGAGATTTGATTAGTGCTTTAGTTTCCCCTAAACTTACTTGAATCTCCCTTTTGATTTCGTTCTTCTTTTTCCTAGGTTATGACCGGCCTCTTTAGGTTTTTTTAATTATTTTTGTTTGTGAAAAATGAGAATGATATGAGGGAGAGAGAGGGTTTAAGGGATGTAAGATAGGTCTATACCTAAATTTCTCCTCTCATATATCCTCCTATATATTAAGTTTTTCAAAACAATCTCATTAGTTAATTTATTAAGGCACAACCTTATTAATGACCAAATCTCATTTTCTTTTACTATTTACATTATTCTATTTAATCTATCCAATTAAATATCCTAAATAATGTTAAACTAAATTAGGGGTGTTACACTTGCATTCGTCTGGTTTATAGTTAATATTAACGGCTCAAACCATGGAGTTAAAGACCTAGGATCAAGTCCACTTGTAACTCATTGCCTATCGTAAAGTCTACATGAGAAAGTCTATCAATATAGCATTTCATCATTAAAATATAACCATCCACTTTTATGCCCTTCGTCATCTTTTTATTGAACAGTTTCCTCATAATCTCATACCTTGTGGAATGAGACTGCTCACTAAACAAAGCTTTGAGGCTATTGAAGATTTGATTTACATATATGTTTTTGTGCTATCTCTACAACGGTTTGTCTAACATAGACAACACATAAAACTGGGTGATTTCTTAGTCCGCAACCCATTTGTTATAGACTATTATTAGTTTAGGGTCCACATCATCAGATGATTTTTCCCTTGGAGGTTTAGTTATCAATGACCATAAGCATTTCTATGTAAGTGTTACCTTAATTTCTCTTAACCATCCTATGTAGTTAGGTCCGGTGAGTTTGTCATTTTAAGAGAACAACTTTGGTGTAGACATTTTTTCTACATATTTAATTTAGTAGATTAGGACACTAAATTCATAGTAGATGTTCTTTTAACATTAGTAAGGTTAAACATTATATTTCATTTTACTAATAATCTCACACTAGACTTTTATGTTTCTCGGAACCCTAAGAAGAAACATAGAAAACTTTCGACTTTCCTAGCGAGTGTTAGAACTCGCATGCCTTGGGATTCTAACCTTGAGGAAAGCTCAACAAGTCATAGCCTGCATGCGATGGATAATACCTTATCGATTGTGTCACATAAAACTCCTAACCTAGTGGTCTTTGTCTTAATCTCATCTTTACTTTGGGAAAATTTCAACAAATAAAGAGAGATTATTCGCTCGTACATACCATTTTGTGAAGGCCTAAGTATAATGCACATACCTTAAGGGAAGCTCAACAAATATGTGTATGTATCTTACTGTAGGATCGTTTTCACCCTAGAGGGGGGGTGAATAGGGTGATACTAATAATAAAAAAAATTAATGCAAAAATAAAAATAATAACAGAAAGTAAAGCAGAAGAGATCACACACAAATTTACCCAGCTTCGGCAAAACCTTGCCTACGTGCTGCCCCTAAGGTTTCTACTAGAAATTAAGTAGTCAAATGCTTACACACGTAAACTTGCGACACTCGCTACTTGACTAACCTAACTCTATGCTCAAAACCCTGCCACAACTTAGTCGCTGAGTTGTGAATTCTCGAACTACACTGCCGTAGTTCGTAACCTAGTTACACAACTAGAGTTTCACAAATTTTAAAAGGGAACTACAAAATAAAACAAAACAACTAAACAAAACCCTAATTAATTAAAACTCTAAGCCCAAATTAAAATAAGACCGACCCACTTAAATTATAACACAAGAAAAATAAGGACGTCTCCCTTTTCTCTTCAATTCGTATGCTCTGACCAATCATTATTCGTTCCTCTTCAAAAAATTAGGGCTTCATTCGATTGAAGCCGCCACTTCTAGAATTGATCGATTGAGGTGTGCTTTTTCTTCTGGTTGCCTCGTCAATCGATTTGCTTGAGTTACTCTCAGTAGCTTCAATTGATTCGAGTTCGAATGGCACGAAATTGGTATGTGATTTATGCTTTATTTTACTTGTTGATTTGTTTTAACTCGAATGCTTGAATGCCGATGATGATGTGGGAATTTATAGAGAATAAAACCCTAAATTATCGTTCGTATATTTTCTATTTGAATTCTTCAATTTGCTATGCTCGGCCATTGATTTGTAATCGAACGTTGGTAATAAATTTGACTTGTTCATTTCGTTGACCTGTTACTTCATATACACCTGTTATATTCAAATTTCTTGAATTTCTTTTGGTCGGTTCCTATAACTTTGGTATTTTAATTTTTTGAGATAATTGACTTGGTTAATTCGTGTTTCATCTGCAAGTTCCATTCTTTTCTGGCTTTGACTTGATGACTTCATTCAAACTACTACCTTGTTCATTTCTTTGTATTCCTTTCACTTCGACTGGTTCATTGACTCTCGGCTTCATGAGTGATCTGCACTTTGACGTTTGCATACATGTTGTTGTGTACTTGTGTAAACATCTCTGATCTGTTGGTCTTCATGGGTTATGATATGTTCACACTGCTTTGACCATTCATGCTGGTGTAGTTTGTATTTATGCATGTAGTCTTGTTCACTTGAGTCTGGTTTGGTTTGCATATGAGCTTCATGTGTACTCGAGTCTCTTTGTTGTTGCAGTCTTGTTAGCCTTTGACTTGTGCACTTGTATTTTCATTTGAAGTTTATTGTTGTAGTCTGGTCATTGCATTGCTTTGACTCATACTTGCCTTCACACACCTGAAATGTTGAAATTGTGTTGTTTGGAGTTTTGGTACGAGTTTGTTGGTCTGCACTGTGCATTGAACTTGACCATTTGGTTGATTTATTTGCCTTTGAGTATGTGTTAGATACTGTGCTTGTTCTGGTTTTAGTTGATACTTCATGTCCTGCATTTTGTGTTGAATTGTTTTGAGTCAGTTCATTTTTTTATGATCTTGTTTGATTCATCTGAGTGTTGTATGCATGTGCTAGTTGCTGCATGCACCACTTTGCTCATGTCTGAAATGTAGACTGATTCACCAGTTTTGATTGCACTGGTTTGTACATTTTGTTGAGGCTCCATGTTAACTGTTAGCTCGATCTTGGTTGACGCTTCACTTGTGCCATTTGATGTTTTGTTTATTCTTGAAGTCACCACTGTTGGTTGTTTTTCCACTATATATATACATGTGTGAACATGCATGTATATATGTATTCTGTGTTGAAGCTTTGCATTCATGTTAGTGTAGACTTTTGAAGTCTTGTTACCCCATGCTTGAACTGTTTACTTGAGTCTGTTGTGTGTCATCTCTATTTTGGTCTGGTTCACCACTTTCTTTTAATTGCACTGGTCTGGTCTTGTTTTCACTTGAACACTTTGTTTTCATTCTAGTTCAATTTTGGTCTTTGACTGGTTGTAGTCATTTCATGTGTAAACTCCATGTATACTTGAGTTTGTCTCATTTTAGAGTGGTCTAGTTTCATTCTTGTTTGGTTGCCATCCACTTGTTGAGTTCATGAAGCTTGTACATACTGATCTGGTTTGGTTTTTCTCATGATCATTTCATTGAACATGTACACTCGAGTATGTACTGTTCATTTGCTTTTTGTTCCATGGTTTGCATTCTTGTACTTGTGCTTGTACTTGATCATTCTGTGATGTTTTGTTTTTGTATTGCACCTGAGTTGAATCCGGACTAGGCTTGGGTTTGACCTTGTGCTCACCTGTCCCTGCAGTTTTAACAAGCAAGTGTATATCGGTGTGCACGACCTTGTGACATCTACAATGATACTCTATGCATGTTACAAGTTGTTCGTGTAAGATGAATTCAAAAGAAACATGATGACGAACAACCCAAATAACTGAGGCAAACAGTATTTTCAAGCACACACTTTATTGTACATTGCAAAAATATCTCTTTTACAATTTTACCGCGTCAGTGTTTATTTTGCAGATAATTCAGATGCGGGATACAAGCTGGAACAGAGTTGAAGATCAAATACGAGTGGTGAGTGAATGTAGTGAGGTGAAAATGTAAAGTGAAAATTGTTTTGTAATTGAAATTGAATTGTAATTGAAAATGTGTAAATGTAGTGAGAGCTGAAATTTGTACTATTCAAATTTGTAATAAAATATTTGTTTGAATAAAATGTTTGTTTGAATATGAATTCTGAGTTATTTATTTTATTCAACAAATATTTATTTAATTATGTGAAAAATAAAATAGTACAATATCAAATACATTTAAACGAATATATATATATATATATATATATATATGTTTATTATCACCAAACAAAAATCATATACTAGCATATTCTACACTTACTATGTCTATTTTATATAATACTAATACTACACATAATATCTCTAGTTTGAGGAAAGCTCAATAACTAAAGAGTATGCAAGTAGTTTATTAATATATAAATGGTAAAGGACAACATTTATATTAAAAAATCATAATCTTTAATATATATAATTAAGTGATATCGACTTATGGGATAATGTATTTTTTATGAAACAACATCGTGATTCTATTAACATACACATCTAAAATATGGTATACATACTATATGTATGTATGTATGTATGTATTTATTCCTGAAATCCAATTAGGGTTTCTTTTAGTTCCACCTTTTAATATGCATTCATATTATATAAGTTTAATTCTTGTATAACAGTATATAATATTAATTAACTAATATAATAATCTTATGTATGGTATTAAATTAATTTTATTAATTAAATCATATTTATTTAATTCAATTACTTAATTAACATTTTAACTAATTTTTCTTTATTCATTTTAAACATTTTAAATTGAATATTTATACTATAACATTTATAGTTATACACATATATCATAATATATGTACATTATATTATGTATGAATTAACGTTTAATTAATTTATTTAATTAAACAATTTTAATTAATTATAATTAATTTCGAATATATACAAATGCACATGTATTACCTTAAACATTTAAAGACAACATTATATATATATATGTTATTTAATTTAATTAATTGACTTTTTGATTAATTATTTAGTTAATTAATCCAATTAGTTATTAATAATTTTTGAAAATAATTGTTTAATTTTCAAAATTATTTTATAACATTTATAAAATATTTATTTATTTTGTATTTAACTGTTTAAATTTAAATTTTATTTTAATTTCAAAATAGATTTTGAAAATTACCCTAAGGCCCAAATTCACATTGGTCCTTTATATTATACCTTTGAGCTTATCTCAACTTTCAGGTCAGCTAGTAGCTACGTATGGCATGGTAATTGACTATCCGACAACCCAGCCTTGACCCTACTTTTCTAGACACCCTACTAAATGTGTAGGCTTTAATAAGTTGACCTTTATATTGTTGATGTAGACCGCATAGGCCACTAGGTCCAATACCATTGAAGGAACTAGGCCAGCACGCCACGAGTTAAATGAGTGAATTAAAAAAAATCCATTTTAGATCTTGTTGAGCATATGAAGCCTAAATTGATTTAGATCCAATCTAAATAATATTAAATAAAATATTTATTTTAAATTATTGATTTATATAAATATTTGATTCTATGTGTATATGTGTATGCGTAATATATAAAGTATATGTGTATCAAATATACACATACATGTAAGTGTACGTGCAACATATAAATGTGTACATGGTTTAACATGCTCATCCATGAGTACTGGGATAAATAATGAACACATTAGCCTATTTATATACGTATTTGTTATCAATAATTAAATTAATATTAATTTAATTTAATTTAATGCAATGTATACATGTATACACACAATACACACACACACTAAATAATTATGTATGAATTTAAATTCTGAAGATGTTGACCTGTCAAATAATTAAAATTTAATATTTGAAGTAGCTTAGGATAAGTTCAAATTTGAAAACAGATCTAGATCCAAAACAAAATCTTATTTTAAAATTCAAATTCAAAATTTGAATATTATATATATACACACACACACACATTAGAAAAAAATTTATATCTGAAAATGTAAAACATGGACACACACATGTATATATATATACTATTAATAAAGAGAGTTCAATGAACAGGATTTACCCATATCCTTCTGAAATTCTAAAAATACCCAACACCAATGAACAACATCTCACCATCGGTTTGCAACGTCCACCACCATCCTCATCCTGACCACTCATTAACCGAATTTCACTATCAATTTGCAACTGATAACAGCAACAAAATGGCATGAAATAAAATTATTCTGACCACTAAAGCTTTGACACTTATAGCACATACATCCATAATTTTTTTATTAAATAAAAAGTAAATATCTCTAGCTATCAAATGCACGTACATGCGATTTATACTAGTATATATATTAAAACTATTTATAAAATGCTAATTTGTAAATAAATAATGATATGCATTTTTTTTAATTCTCGAACAAAAACCTTTTTTAACAAAACAAACCTTTTTAACTTTAAATCTATATGGGTTTAAAATCCTTTTTTATTTGAAAAATTCATACAGATTACAAAATTACCTTTTTAAGTATAAATTTTGCGTAAAGTTTTATTTATAATATACATTGACACAAGTTAATACATAATAATTTTAAAAGCTTTAATATATATGTATATTAATAGTTAAATTTTGATTTTATTATAAAAATATATATTTATATAAATTATTCTTTTAACATATATATATATATATGAATTAGATTTAATAAATAAATTTATATGAAGTATATATGCGACTACAGATTATAAAATTCACATAATTTAGAATAATTTTAATTCTAATTTTTTTAAATAGCCTAAAAAACATACATGTATGTAATATTTTATTTTATTTTAGTGTGTATGATATATATATATACATACAAATTTGATAGTGAATAAATATACAAATTCATGATAAAATATGGTTTTAATCTGTACACATCTGATGACGTAAATGAACATATACAAAAGTAAATATTGATTAGATATTACTTATGCTTTGGCCTTGATGTTGCACCTTGAATGTTGAATTAGAATCTTGTTGGATCGAATCCTTACTCTTCCAGAAAAGCGGCTAACTAAAGAGATTACCTTACCTTTGTACTGTATTTGATTTGATTTGATCTGGAAATGAAAAATGGAGACTGGTATATAGCTTGTGGCCAAGGGGGTATAAGGTAGGAGGCAAAAGTAAAGTGCAAATGAAGAGGGATTTTGAGTTTAAATAGGCAAAAGAATGGAGTAAAAAGAGGATATAGGTCTCCATTTTTTCCTCTTCTCCTTGCCATTTCAAAAATCTATATTTAAAATCAATATCACACCCCACTCCTCTCAAGCATGGTCAGCCATCTATGATGGGCTATGGACCCAAATGCATTTCCAAGTCTAATCATATTAATACACTTTGAATCCAATTTAAATATTTATCGATATCGTATATCGATATGTACATATATAACTTTTATATACACACTTTATTAAATACCAATTCAAATAAATCAAATAAAATTTTATAATTAATCTTTCATAAATACAAACTGGTTTAATTAATTATAACAATTATAATTTATTAAATCATGTAGTACTTTAGAATATTCAACGTTGTGGTTATGCGACTCATAGGTGTAAATTCAATCGGTGATTAATATCAGACAATTCAAATATTAACATTCACATGTTACCTTAGCTAGTGATGTGATAGTTTAGTCGAACTTATTGCTTACATAATTTTGGTAAATCCAATTTTATTATTTTAAGCGGCCCCAATAATGATAATTATCTACACTAATCCTCTTCATTAAAATTATATCATGTTAGGACTTATAAAATTTGGTTTTGGTCAAATTCCAATATCATCAACATTCAAACTGTATAATCCAACACAAAGTCCTTGGTTCAATAATTATTATTATTATTAACCAAACTGCTCTGGTCAAAGACTTTGACTTTGAGTTGATTATAGTTGACCGTGATACTAACCTCATGTAATTAAGGAGACGAATTCTCTATCGAATAGTGTTTCACTTCCAATTCTTCAATTCGGATCCAACTATAATCGTTCTATGAACATCGTGCCATGATTTAACTATAATCAAAGTAGAGTGTCCACACTGAAGTTCAATAGTATTCTCAAGTCATGAGAACTATATAATATTGTCACTTCGATATTCACCGTTTGACTTTGAAGGTTAGTGGTCAATGAAATAATAATCTAACTTATAAATTACGGAATAGGATCTCTTGTATAACTAATATAATAAAATAACAAAAAATAAAAATAAAATGTAGTAAATAAAATAATAGAGTGCACTGAGATTTTATCCTTGTTCGGACAGCCCATCCTGCGTCTAGTCCTAGACTATCTTCTGGATTTTCACTATCAACCCCTCTCTTAACCCAAAGGAATAGATTTACAACTTCTGCCTGATGAACTACACAAACAGGACTTCAACACTGTCTAATGAATAACACCAATGAGACCTTTTCTCTTTTCAGAAAATAAACTTTAGCAATAATGTATTCTTGAATACTGATATTGCCAACGATGCTATACAAATCCTTATACCACTTTAAACGATCGATTGCGATGGAGTATTGGGCCTTGAGGATTGGAATTTAGATTTATAAGATCAGATATTGATTGTTAGCATTTTGAAAGTAGGAAAAGAGAATCACAGTAGAGATTAGAGAATTGAGAGAGCAATTGGTTATCTGGTGATTGCAAGGTCTTAAGTTTATATAGGCATGAAAGGGAATCATCTAGAAATGTTCTAAAGGGTTAGGAACTATTGACGAAGAGTTTGGATGCCTGGAAGTGAAAGGTCACGACTAGATGAAGAAACGAAATCAAAATATTTTGGGCCTCGGTTTACAGGCCTAGAAAAATTTGGCAACCGTTTCACCGATGCCTAAAGATTGGTCCACCGATTGGCAATTTTCAGGCTCAGCAAACCTTAGGCTTAAAGCCTTTTTTTGGTATTTGATGCTTTAGAAAATTATGAGAAAAATCAAGTTCTTCATGGATATATGTTGGAGGATGGTCAAATTTCAAGGCATTTGGAGATCGTTTAAGTGGTTTAACAAATATTCACAGTATACAACTCTAAAACCAACACAAACAATACTTCCACATAGTTCTGTATCTGAAGCTCGTATTTAAGTATAGTTGTGACTTTGTTTGCTCTTTGTTAACACCAACTTGATATTCTAAGTATCATCTATATGCTCCAAAAGTAATATTAGCTCCATCTTCATATTTTATTTCACCTTTGTTTTATTATGTTTTGCTAAACTTTCTAAAATAACTCAATAAAACATTAGTAGCATTTGTTGTATAGTTGTGATCAACAAAATACGTAATCGCGGTTCTAACATTCTCTCACTTTTTGATGATGACAACCACAAAACTTTATAAATTTAAATGCATGAAAATATAGGTGGCTCCCCTAACTATATGATATATAACATAAGTTTGCTTAAGAATATATCATCTCTCTTTAAGTTTTTCTCCCCCTTTGTCATCATAAAAAGGAAATAAAAAAATATACCCCCCTTATTTATCCGAAACTAAGATAATTTTAGCTTAGGCCATTTAAAGTACAAATACCAAGTTCTTGTCTTAATATTATATAGGTAGCTTCACATATTGGTTTGGTAAATATATCTGCAATCTGATTTTCTGTATTTATGAATTCTAAGGATATAATTTCTTTTTCTACGTGATCCCTTAAA
Organism: Allium fistulosum; assembly: GCA_030737815.1. Classification (NCBI taxonomy): domain Eukaryota; kingdom Viridiplantae; phylum Streptophyta; class Magnoliopsida; order Asparagales; family Amaryllidaceae; genus Allium; species Allium fistulosum. Next base: position 72,108,522 of record CM060908.1, on the reverse strand, counting down.
AAGTGATGTCTAATGTCTATATCTTTTGTTCTCTAGTGATTTATCGGGCTTTTAGCTAAGTTAATTGCACTCGTATTATCACAGTAAATAGTTAATTTTATTAAATTTACACCAAAACCTCTTAAAGTTTGTTGCATGTAAATTACTTGAGCATGTGCTAATGCTGCTGATATGTATTCTTCCTCACACGTTGATAATGATACGCAGTTTTTCTTTTTACCATACTAAGAAATTAAAGATTGACCTCTAAAATGGCATGTGACAAAATCAGCATTGTTATATGATACCAATTCAAATGGACATCCTTTTGGATAAAAAAATCCATAGTATTTAGACCCTACTAAGTAACGCAAAATTCTTTTAATGGCACGTAACTGTGATTCTTTTAGATTAGACTGGAATCTAGCTCATATACAAGCAATCATTATAATATCTAATTTACTAGCAGTTAAATATATTAAAGGCCCTATCATACATCTATATAATTTCGGTTCTATGCCTTTACCATTTTCATCTTAATCTAAGTGTACATTTGGACTTATTGGAGTTGATTTATTACTCATATTTTCAACATTAAATCTCTTTAGTAAGTCCTTGCAGTATTTTTCTTGATTTAAAAAAGACATTTTCTAGTTGTTGACTTGTAAGCCAAGAAAATAACTTAATTCTCACATATGTGACATTTCAAATTCACTTTTCATAAGTTTGAATATTTGATACATAAGTTATCATTAGTTGATCTAGAAATAATACCATCGACCTATATTTGAACAACTAATATATCTTCTTTATTTTGTTCAATAAAAAGTGTAGTTTATTTTCCACATTTCAAAACCAGAACTTGATAAATAAGTTTAAGTCGGTCAAACCAAGCACGAGGTGCCTGTTTTAGACCATAAATAGCCTTTTTAAGTTTATAAACATGGTTAGGGTATTGTTCATTTTCAAAAAGTAGCGATTATTCAACATAAACATTTTCTTTAATAAATCCATCTAGGAAAGCACTTTTAACATACATTTAAAAAAAATATGTTGTAGTGACATGTGAAAGCAAATAAAATACATATAGCTTCTAATCTTGCAACAAGGGCAAAAGTCTCATCATGGTCTATTCCTTCTTCTTGATTATTACTTGGGCAATTGATCTGGCCTTATTACGTATAATATCGCTATTTTCATCAAGTTTATTCTTAAATACCCATTTAGTTCCTATTACAGATTGACCAGTAGGCCTTGGAACTAAATCCCAAAAATCATTATGCTCAGATTGATTAAGTTCTTCTTGCATAGCTAAAATCCAATATTCATCTTTACTTGCCTCTTTATAATTTTTAGGTTCCAAGTTTGAAATAGAAGCAGTGTGACTCGTTTCATTTAGTTGTCTTCTTGTTAAAACTATAGTTTCAATATCACCAAGTATATTTTGTTTAGGGCGATCTTTCAAAAAATTTGGCGCTGAACTTAAAACAGTTTGTTCTAATTTGTAGTATTATTATTGACCTCATTTTCAACCACATTATTAGTTGTGCTTTCATTTGAAATACCATTTATTGGTTGACTGGGATTTTCCAAAGCAGATGGTTGATTAATCTTATTAATTTTTGAATCATCGTTTGTATTTGGATAAGTTTCGTCAAAAGATACGTTTAAAGGTTCTTCGATAATATTTGTTCTCCTATTCAAAATTATGTAGTTTTGCTCCTTTCAGAATACCCAACATAAATACCTGCATTGGCTTTATGATCAAATTTTCTTAAGTTATCTTTAATATTTAATATAAAACATTTTGAGCCAAATACTTTAAAATATGATACTTTTGGTTTCTTGTTATAGAAAAGTTAATATATTTTTAGTCTTGGGTCTTATAGAAATACGATTCAGAACAAAACATGCAGTAGCAACAGTTCCAGTTTAAAAAATTGTGGGTAAAGTTGTGCTGTTGAGTAATTTTCTAGCGTATTCTTGTAGGGTTCTATTTTTCCTTTCAACAACACCACTTTGTTGTAGTGTTCTAGGAAACGAAAAATTATGACTAATACCCATTTTAATGTAAAATTTTAAAATAGTTGATTATCAAATTTACCTCTGTGATCACTTCTTATGCTCTTTATTTTTAAAATTTTCAAATTTTGAATTCTCTTTTCAAAAGCTTTAAACATTTCAAAAGTATCATTTTTATGTTTTAAAAATATAGTCCAAGTATACCGTGTAAAAATCGTCAACAATTGGTATACTTACTATGGTTTATTGATCTTACTTGTGTAGGACCAAATAAATCCAAGTGTAGTAATTATAATGGTTGGGTAGATTTAATTTCTTTTATATTTTTAAAAGATGATTTCCTTGGTTTACCTTTTTGATAGTCATCACAAAAGTTATTAACTTTAATATTCATTTTAGGTAAGCCATGTACAGTTTCATCTTCTGCTAATTTATAAATATATTTGAAATTAATGTAACAAAATCTTTTGTGCCATAGCCAGGGTTATTTATGTTAGCTTGAGGCACATACTATTATTATGTATAATTTTCTTATTTACAACGTAAGTATTTCGTTTTCTTATACCTTCAAAAATTAGATTTTTGTCTTTATCAAAAATACTACATTTGTTCATTTTGAAGATGATCATAAAACCTTTATCACATAATTGGCTAATACTAAGTAGATTTTGTTTTAAGTTTTCTACTAATAAAACATTGAAAATTAAAGTGTTACTAGAAAAGCTAACATCCCCTTTTTCAATGACACGTCCTTTAGAGTTTCGAAATTGACGGTTCCTCCCTTAAAAAATGTAATAGTTGTAAACATATATGAATCTTCCGTCATGTGTATGGAGCATCCACTACCTAATATCCACTTTTCATTCCTACGTGTTTTGGGCACCTCATTATTAGTAGCCATAAAACAAACATTTGCATGTTCAGATTCGCTATCACTTTCAGATAATGAGGATTATGAATCGTCCTATGTGACTTGAAAAGCCTGCCTTTTCTTTGGTTTTTCCTATGTATATTTTTGCTTCTTCTTAAGTTGTGGACAGTATTTCTTCATATGTCCATTCTCTTTGCATTCATACCTTTCTTTGAAGAGAGCTTGCTAGCATTGCCATTTTTCTTGACTTAAAATATCTTTTGATCCCTTTAGCTAAGCATGCAAAGCCATCATCATTGAAATCGTCATTCTCTTCTACTTGGAAAGCTATAGATGTTTACACTTATGCTTGTTCCTTTTTAACTTGCAAATTATACTCATATGACATCAACTTTCCAACAAGCTCTTCAACCTTAAGTGTGGAAATATCATCGCTTCCTCGGTGGCTAAAACTTTTCTTCTCCACTCATAAGTTAAAGAGTTTAAAATCTTAGAAACTATATCAGATTCAGAAATGGTAACTCCTAAACCTTTTAAAGCATGTGTAATATTCAGAGACGTGCATACATGTTAGAAATAGTTTCTTTATCTAAAATTTTAAATAATTGTTCTTCAACATGGAAATTTAACTTTGCTTTACTTTATTATTTCCTTCGTATGTAACTTGCAAAGTGTGCCATATTTCATAAGAAATTTTACATATGCTAACTCTTTTAAATTTATTTTTATCTAATGCACAATATAGAATATTCACAACCTTAGAGTTATTTTCAGCTTTAGCTTTTCGGTTAGCAGTCCATGATTCAAAGCTAGTAGTAGGTTCAATAAACCAGTTTGAGTCATTTTCGAAATAGAATAGCTATTAGCTTGCATGTAAATTCTTATTCTGGTAGCCCAATTATTATAGTCAGTACTAGTAAATAAAGAGGGTCTAGCAGTAGACTGGCCTTCTTGAAAAAATTTCATATTTGGTGTCATACTAGTTTTATAAATTATGTTACGATTTATAAAATGTCTGGCTTTAATACCAAGTGAAGATAGGAGGTCAATGATATAATAATCTAAATTATATATTTTGGAATATGATCTCTAGTATGACTAATATAACTAGATAACAAAAAATAAAAATAAAATGTAGTAAATAAAGTAATAGAGTGCACCGATATTTTATCCTAGTTTGGATAGCCCATCCTACGTCCAGTCTCAGACAATCTTCTGGATTTTCACTATCAACCCCTCTCTTAACTCGAATAAATAGGTTCTACAACTTTCCCCTGATGAACTACACCAATGGGACTTCAACACTGCCTTTAGTAATAATGTATCCTTGAATATTGATATTGCCAATGACGCTTTACAAATCCTTATACCACTTTAAACGATTGATTGCAATAAAGTACAAGGTTTTAAGGATTGGAATTCAGCAAATGATATGGATTTATATTATCATATATTGATTGCTAGGGTTTTGAAAGTAGGCACAGAGAATCACAATAGAGATTAGCGAATCGAGAGACCAATTAGGTTATCTGGTGATTGCAATTCTTTAGGTTTACATAGGGATGAAAGGGAATCATCTGGAGATGCTTTTGAAGGGTTAGGAACTACTGATGTAGAGTTTTGGATGCCTGGAAGTGAAAGGTCGCGATTAGGAAAAGAAACGGAATCAAAATATATCAGGCCTCGGTTTACAGGCTTAGAAAAATCTGGTAATCGGTGCACAGGTGCCTTGGGACCAGTTCAACGGTTGGCAATTTTTAAGCTCAGCACACCTAAGGCTTAAAGATTTTTTTCTGGTCTTCGATGCTTTAGAAAATTCTAAGAAAAATCAAGTTTCTTCATGGATATATGGTGGAGGTTGTGGTCAAATTTCATGGGAATTTGGAGATCGTTTAAGTGTTCTAACAAATATTCAAAGTATACGACTCTAAAACCAACACAAACAATACTTCTACATGGTTTTGAATTTAAAGCTCGTTTTTAATTATAGTTGTGACTTTGTTTGTTCTTTGTTTACACTAATTGGATTTGTTAACACCAATTTGATCCTCCATGTATCAGTTCTATGCTCTAAAGTAATATTAGCTTCATCTCCATATGTTATTTCACCTTTGTTTTACTATGTTTTGCTAAACTGTCCGAAATAACTCAATGAAACATTAGTAGCATTTATGTAGTTGTGATCATCAAAATACGTAGTCGTGGTTCTAACAGACTTTAGTTATATTAACCAACAGAAAGCTATCGAGTGAGTCATTCCATGCTTATCCATTAGTACGTAACCCTTTGGTGACTGGAGCAGCCATGAGTGATACATTACCCAATATTTGTAGAGCATTACATACTCTAGTATCAACATATATATCGATATTCAGTCTTGATATATATTGACTATGAATATCTAAAGCAATATATGTTTCTTTTCATTGTGATAGATTTCTCATGATTATAACACATCGTAATTACTATCGAAAAACATATCATTGATGAATGTTCTGTTAAATGTACTTAAATTAAATAAATAACTAATACAACACATTCTAACAAGTATATAATAAAAGAAACACCTTTTATTTCAAACAAAAATTTATTACAGAGTAACAATGTATAATAATTGCCCCTAGGGGATACCCCTAACTCTATCAAGCGTGTCTAGAGTTTTATTACGAACTCAACAATACAAGTTGTATGTGAAAACGGAGTTTGTATATGAGATTTACAGGTGTTTGTTGGGGATTAACATGTAATTTGGAAATTAATAAGGTTTAATTCAAAATTTTACCTCGTTCACCTCTTAATTCCCTATCGAGTCCATGCCATATCCTAATTAGTTCAGCCACCACAGATTACTAGACCTGTTGCTATTGCCATGTTGATGCCCGTCACTGTTAGAGCTACCGTTTGACCGCCTTGTTGCCACTTCTGATGAAGATCACCCAAACCTTAATTTTAATCGACTGCTTCCATTTAAAATTCATGAATGTCGTTGTAGTAATTCGAAGATGACGAAGTCTCGCCATTCCTCCTCGACATCGAAGTTGGCTCCGATGATGAAGTCGACGAACTTGGATATGGTGTAACAATGATGTGCATGGAAATGAACGGTACCAGGCATAATTTTTTGAATTTAAAACAAAAAAATACGTGTAAATGATTTTTAATTTGAAAGATAAATAAAAATATTTTTTTAGCTATAAATATGTGTGTGCATTTGACATTCATATTTGAAACTGATAAATAAAACATGGTTGACTTGACAATCCATTCGGTCGATAACACCTTGTACCATCAGCTTCACTTTTGAGAGATTACATCTCCAACTCAATGGTGGAGTTGTAAAGTCCACCATTAAGATATAAATTAATTTTTATGGAGAGACTGCAAATTTATGTGTTAGAGAATAGGGAATGAAGGTAACTAAGTCTTTTTATAGCAGCGCTAAGGAGCTATGTAAATATCTTATCCGGATCCATCATCTAAGTATGACCCATTAAAGGAGATCCCATCTCATTTAATTAATTCACACTCACCTACATCTTGGCTTGCCTAATTTTAAACAATATTAAATATTTCGGCTACTAAAATAATACACCCACCCACATATAGATATATATTTGTGTGTGTGTATGTATTATTTAAAAATATTTAAATTATTATATTGGCCCAAATGGTAATAAAATAAATATATAACGATTATATATTTTATTAATTAATTTTAGACCCTCTAAAAATAATTAAAAAATAATAATAAATTAATTGGAATAACCATTATATTAGTTTCTCCATCATAATAATTTATAACTTTTATAAATTATTTCAATAAATAATTTTCGAACGAAAATCGAGTGTGGTCGTTGTGTAACTCTCAGGTGTGAACTCAACTAATAGTAATATTTTTTAAAAAATTAAATATTAAAACATGTACGGACTTTGCTGAAGCATGATAGTTTAATATGAGTTCATTTGCTTATAGATTATCTAGGTGTATCCAAGCAAAACCCTTAAGCAATGATATATTATACATTTTTTCTCTTCGTCGTTAATATATCAGTTATATATCTAGAGCTCGGTCAATAGTCAAAACTCTATTAATATTCGTTAGTTAATTGCGACGTCCAATACTAAAGTCTATAGTTCAATTAGATAACAATTATTGATTATGTTTTGGCCACTTTAACTTTACGTTGACTTCTAATTAGCGATTACAGTGATACTAACTTTCTATTCGAAGAAAAAGAATCATCTCTTGAAAGATGTTCACTTCAAGTGATCTAACTTATACCCAACTATGACCTTCACACGATCATCGACGTAATAAGATTAACCATAATCAAGACATAGTTTAAACAGTGAGACACTTAAGATTCGCAATATTCTTAAGTCAAAACACTACTACACATCGTCACATGAGATCTTATATTGACTTTGGACCTATATAAGACTCTTGGTGAGTCATTCTGCAATTGGTTTAGACAATTACATGTACGTAACTCATTGGTGCTCTCAATAGTCATGATTCACGATCCATCACATGGAGAGCGTTGCGTACACCAGTCTAAACAAATAATCAATATCTCATTCTTCATACATCAAGACTAAGAACATATGAGGACAAATATTTATTTTATTCGATTCAATACTCATGTTTACGAACACATTCGTAACTGGATTATATGTTTTTCATAAGAATTTTCTACTTGTATGTATTTAATGTGTTTAAAACGTTATTTATATAGCGATATAACAATGTATAGAAAAAAAAAAAAATGTTTACTTACTTTCAAACAAGATTCGACGTCGTAAGAGTAAGTTATATATCAAATTATATAATTGTCTCTATGACACACCATTAAATCTATCATATGATATTAATATTAAAGTATCTCCAATACAGATATGCAAACTACAATTTTATAATTTGAACCGTAAAAACGCTTCCAGCAGTTGATTGCGAGGCGCAATATTATAAAACCAGGGTGAAAAGATGCAAACCTGTAACTTCTATTAGACGCATATTGGACACACTCATCTAAGCTCTTTAAATGTTCAATCGTCATTCAGGTATTAGGAAATTCAAAATTTTTAGTAGACGTCTGTTAAATAAATGTACAAAAATTGAAATTTTGCCGGAAACACCCTCCATAATTGAGGGTTTGTTGAATACACGTCAAACTTATTATTCTATGATCATTCGTTAACCACAAACCCTGATTAAAGTGTAATATTATAGATTTCTTATTGTAACCGTTCATATAATTAAACTCTTGGTTTAAAGGGGAAAAAAACCGAATTGATTGAATGTTCAAAAGCCGAATAGCAAAACAGGATGGATGCAAAAAAAACTATTTTTATTTCGCGTTTAAATTTGGTTTTATCGATAAAGAATTACATTAAAACCTATTTGCTAATAAAATATCAAAATTGTATCAATGATTCATGCTTGTATTAATACAACACCAAGTCACCAACCACCATACAACCAATGACCAAAAAAATCAAGGTCAACGTCCGGCCATTGACCAACTCCTTCTTCATCTTCTCTCTCCTTTCGTAGGATTCTGAATATTTCTCTTAAGAAAAAATACTACAGAAAAAGCTCAACAAATGAACAATCTCTTCTCCAACTCATGGCGCCGCGACAGCGACGTCCGATCCACAGAACTAACCCGCAACTCGAGCTTCGGCAGCGCCGAGGCCACGTCCGGCGGCGCCAGCCTGGACAAATTCTTCTCCGACGTGGAATCCATCAAGGAGGAGCTGAAGCTCATAGATCTCCTCCACAGATCGCTGCACGAAGCGAACGAGAGCTCAAAAACGATGCACAACGCGAGTCAGATTAAGGCGCTTAGGTCAAAGATGGACGCCGACGTGGCAAGCTGCCTGAAGAAGGCGAAGGTGATGAAGGTGAAGTTGGAGGCGTTGGATCGCGCCAACGCGTCGAATCGGACGGTGGAGGGGTGCGGGCCTGGGAGCGGTACGGATAGGACTAGGGTTTCGGTGGTGAGTGGGTTGAGGAAGAGGCTGAAGGATCAGATGGAGAGTTTTCAGGATTTGAGGAAGGAGATTGGTAACGAGTACAAAGAAACCATTCAAAGAAGGTAACTCCTGGTATCCAAGGCTAAAATCATTATGAAAGAAGAAAAAAACGGTTAAGCTCTGCTATAAAGTTCATATTTCATAAGTTAATTTGTAATTCAATCAAACTAGTTTTTTTTAAAGAGGGTGATGCTATTTGCATCCATTAACCCAATCAGCGTCACGCAACTTTCTCATTCCTTTCTGTTCACGTTTGTCACTTTGGACGCTTATGATGTGGAATCCATTGTTTTGTCCCGTTTAATGAACGGATCAAATTGGTGAGTTGGCCTAGGACGCTTTCCGAACGTCAATGTTAATTAATCACAATTAACCTTTTCCTTAGTATATATTTAATATTTTAATTCATATTAAACTTCAAATTCAAACATGAACAAGATATACTCTTATTCGGATCGCCGTGTTTTTCAGACTGCTGAGTTTTTTGGACGACCGCCGTCTGACCGGCCGCCATCAGCAGTGGCGTTTCCCCTGCGCCTCCACATCCACCTAGGGGATTGTCACTCTCCCTAGACCCCTCTTCGTAGTGAGAATCATTTTTTATATAGATGCATACAAAATAAAGTTGTGCGATAGAAGACTGATTTATAAATAGTACATACAAACTAGTATTTTATTTTTATTTCGAACTAACAGTATGCGACAAAAATTTTCTTTCTTTTATTGCACTTTTTTTTTGGAATTTCATAATTTATAAATAATATAAATTCATTTAACGGTATTAATTAAAAGAAAAATAATTATTAATAACCAAACAATTAAAATATTCATTTTCTACACAAGAACGTATTCCCTTTCGCGAACTATTCTTCTTTTGTGCTTTTTTCAAATGTCTCTTTCGTGTTCGCGAACTATTCTTCTTTTGTGCTTTTTTCAAATGTCTCTGTCGTGTGCGCCTTTCTTGTTATTCAAGAACGCATCTCAATTATCTATTTAACACCTTTACGCTCTCTCTTTGCCTTTTATTTTTCCAATATATTATGTGTTCAAACTCCCCCGTTCTTCTATTTTTACACCATGAAATGGTTTATGTTTTATCATTCCTTCCATCTACAACATCATTGCGAATGACTGAATAAAACTTAACAATATTTTCCTCAAATAGCACATAAAAAAAAATTATTGTTGGATGATTATGCAAACTACTAGGTTGTAACTAAGAGAAATACTCATCACACTCCTAAAAGCAAGTGTGCATGATACTTTTCATGTTATTGGTTGTAGCAATAATGTTAGGTTTCACGTGCAAAAAACTTACAATAATCAAATGAACATGGTTAAAAAGAGTGCACAGCAATTCTCAAGCATCTTAAATCTTACTTTAACTTTTTCTAATCACATAAAAATCAATTGGCATCCATGTTCCTAAACATCAAAGAATAATCTCTAATATATTGTATAACCTAAAATCAAAATCTAGGATTTTAGAACTGCTTAAGTTCTTCATTTCTCATCCTTCGGTCATTAAAGGTTGCTAGGAGTGACTTTTCAAAAATTAGAATTTGTCATTTTTATATTAAATTGTTCGATTATATGAAGTCGACCGCCTTTATTTCACTCAGTTATGCAAAATCGAATGTGGCGGGCTTTTCTGTTGTTTTCTTTAGTTGAATTTTAAAAGTTTTTCAAGTGGCGTTAGAAAGTGTTTATGTGTGTGTCACTCTTTCGGAAAGTTTTAGTTTATTTTTGAAAGGTTCTTGAGGAAAAAACACGAGATAAAAGCAGCCCAAAAAAGCATTTTAGTACAAAAGTAAAATCTATGTAGGATTGAAACAATAAGACTAATTTTATTGTAGTATGCTTGAAACAGTAAGACTATTTCTATTGTTCACTTAGTCATCAAATCAAATTGTAGCATAGCATGAGTTATAACTTTTAACTTCTAGAAAATATAATTATAAGAAGTTTCCGAACTCTAAGTCTAAAAAAAGCTAAATGTCGAACATACTCTTAATCTATAATCAAAGCATATGTTGTAGGTAGTTTTTGAGAATTAGTTGTCAAACATACTCTTAATCCATCAGGTACTACACGGTAACAGGCGAACAACCGAGCGAGGAAATGGTGGAAACCCTAATCTCAACCGGAGAAGGTGAGCGCTTCCTCCAACGCGCAATCGAAGAACAAGGGCGAGGCCAAGTGGTAGACACGATTGCAGAAATCCAAGAACGGCACGCGGCAACAACGCAACTGGAAAAAAGCCTGCTCGAACTCCAACAGGTGTTCATGGACATGTCCGTGCTCGTGGCGGCCCAAGGAGAGCAGCTCGATGACATCGAAAATCAGGTCGGGAGAGCAAAGTCGTTCGTCGACAGAGGGACCGGACAACTCATGGAGGCGAGGAAGAGTCAGAAGAATAGTAGAAAGTGGACTTGTTACGCCATCGTTTTGTTGTTGGTCATCGTTTTGGTTATCGTTCTTCCTATCGTTTTGAAGAAATGACCGCGGAATTGTCTGTTTTCGTGTTATTGTTTGATGTTGCATACGAATTGATATTTGTGTTGTTTACGGTCATGATTTGTACAAGATATGTATATAGTGAAGATTTTGTATTACAAGCGAAATTATGCAAGAGAGATCCTCATGATATATCGGCCACATGTAAAGGATAGGATGAATTTCTCATTGGTTAACGTAGACTCATCTGTTTAGTGCTAAGATTCAATCTAAATTTCGAGGTCATGAAAATGGACAGAAAAGGAGATTAAATTTTGAAGCAAAAGATCAAAATCTTGGTCCAAGCATCTATGGTACTTGAGAAAATTTTGATTTTGTTTCACCAGTGCTACCAAGATCATATTCAAGTGCCAATGATACACATGAAATATTTCAACATATCGATAACAAGTCATCTTTGCATTTTATAGCAAAATTTGTCAGATATAAATCAAGTAAATAAATCACAGAGATTAATTGACCATGTCTTCTGTAATTATTCTGAATCACTTCTGCTTCTATGCTTCTTATGGCATCGATGCTTGCTTTTCTTCTTCTCTTCTCTTCTCTTCTTTCTATCCGAACGTTCTTCCTTCGATTTTTTCTTCTTCTTCTTCTCTTTAATATCCTGTTTTTTCTTTGAGTCGGAAGCATGAATATTTTCATACAGTGAGTCATGAGATTTTAAAAAAGGAAATTTCTGAGGACCAATAATCCGATGTTCCCAATCTTCTTTTTCTCTTGTTTCACAATCATCGAATTTTGAAGGGGTAGAAAGATATGGGCCGGGTTCGTCCATCCTTGGGCCAATGTCGCCTCTGCCTCGTTTGGCCCTGTAATATACAAAAATACTTCAAATATCAATCACATAGTACAAGTACTGAAGATGTTAAAGGGGAAATCTCTTAAAGCATTAAGTGTAAACTTTTTTTTTACCAATTAACCCTCTTCTCAAAACTATAACAAATTTAGATATGTTTCGAAACATATTTCAGACAGACATGTTTTTACCAAGTTGGCGCTTACTCGGCAATTTCCTCCTAGTTCATTTTGAAATTGCTACAGGATAAATTCTTCAAAATTAAAATCTACACTGGTGCATTTTCCAAGTGTATTAGGAAAAATTCTTCGAAAAATAAAAACTAGCTAAGCACAATCTCAAATAGTACGGCTGCACCAAAAGGAATCACTGAACTGGTACCAACATGCCTACATTTGTAGTATGTTATTATGTTTTGAAACATGTTTAAAATTATTATAAGTTTTGAAAAGTGAGCTGAATTGTTTTTTTTTAAACCCTTCATATATATGCATTTTCCAGAAGAGAACAAATGACCAAAAGCGGAAAGGTAAATTTATATTAAGAAGAAATAAAAAAGGAGGAATATAAGAAAGTTTACTTAAGGTTATTCCTAGGAACATGTTACGGTTAAAAAGTTGAAAATTAAACGTACATGATGTGATACCAACCTGGAGTGAAGAAATTCTTCGAGTTCATCGTCCCTAAGACCATCTTCTTCTTCGTGGTCATGACCATGTTTGCTTGATGAAGGGTTATTGGAGTTTCTATAATGTTGTTCATGCCTCGAATTGTACGTGCTTCTATTTGAGTTGGAAATATGCTTATCATCGTAGTCATTTAGCTCCCTATCTTTCATTCTTCGCTTAAGTTTTGCATTAAGTTCCTTCTCTTTTTCTCGAGCACGCCACAGTTCATTAACCTCTACAGCACGATTTGCTGGTTGAAATAAAGAATGTTAGAATAATTTGACAGCAAAAGCCATCACCAATGAATAAAGATCGAAGAGATTCATGCAAAATAGCATCGAGTTAATTGTACATGGTGATAAATGTTCAGGTTGCAACATGCAAGAATTTGGACAGTCCAACTATCTTTAGTTACAGAAGAATTATACTGCAAAATGCAAATATTTATTCATGTAATATAGAGTACCCATCAACAGGACACAGTATTTTTCCATAAATGAATGAGGTTGGACATGAATGCATATATAAAAAGGGAGTTACTAAACGAAAAAACATTTTGGATAGAAAAATGAAAAACATGTATTTTCTAAAACAAATCTTTTTGTTGGGGAGAATCAAATAATTGATTCTCCCCTTTTAATGGAAATCATAGTTACTAATCTGATCTTGTCGTTATTATTTTGCTTTACTTTTTCTCTCACATAACTTCTTCAGCCATCCTGTTAAAATCATTCATCGTGTCGCTTTACCACTAAAAAAGTAATTTCATAGTTCGATATTTTATCTTTCATTTTATAAAAAAAATTGTTAAAAAATGAAGAATATAGAGTATAACTCAACTCATACCCTAGCATGCAACAAATCCAGGAATATAATATTTTGGGTTGAACATACAATTCTAAATAGCCTAAAATCATACACGGTTTTTAGGTTTGGTACTCAACCTTTACTCAAATAATTCACAAAGTTGCTTCTTTCTTGTGCACAGCTGTCCATTAGAATTAAAGATGTACATTTTATGGTTTGCATAAATAGAGCACCTGGGAACAACTTTTTTGTAGCTACTTAGAAATGTAATCTTGAAAAGTGGCTTTAAAGTTGTTTTAAGTGAATAGCGAAGTGTTTAGATAAGTTGAAATTTTATTTGAAAAAGATGAAATAAGTATACGTGTAACAGACATATGCATCAATACTTAAGCAACTTTCCCCTCCTCATAAATTGCTGCCGAAGTTATAAAAACAAATAGACAACTTATAAATTGTTTTTAGTAATTACACATAATTGCCAAACATGCTCGAATGTGTTCCTTTGCGCACATGCACACGCACACCCTACCATCCGTGACTACAGATTCATAAGATAGCCACATACAACATGATTGGATGAAAACAAAGTAATACCAATTAAGTGTTCGAAAACTGTAAGATACTCTGAAGTTAGTACATGCTAATTTCATGATCAGTATCTCATACCTTGCTCGACTCCAAGAACAGTAGCAGTCAGAAACCTTGAATTGGGTCGACCACGGACATTTGGCCTATGAAGATACGCAAGCACGCCTTCTTTATCAGCTTGAGCCTGCAGTTTTCTTGCCTCTTCCACTAACATGGCAGCAAGTCGGTTCTCCGTCTCCAAATCCATTGTTACCTAATCTGTTTATGCATACAATTTCATATTAACACCAAGAGCCTGCTTCCAACTATGCTATAACCACTTAAAAGTAGTTTTCAGCAATATATTCAAAGTAATTTTAACCGATCATCAAGAAACACAAGTGTTTGGCAGTGTTATTGTTTTAATATTATTCTTCTTACTCTTTATTATTATTATTAAAATTATTATTGTTTTGTCAAAAATTATACGGTTGCCAGATATGAATATCTTTCTTATTCCTCCAACAACTAAATTTTCAAATACATAATGCTTCGAATTTTTCCATAAACTGCTTCTTGATTTTTAAGTTAACAGTTACTTACTGGCCAAAAGAATAAGCTGTTGTTAAACAAAAAATTCTTAACCAGCCACTCATGTGCTAATTTGACTACTTATATATCATTGCCAAACATGTTATAACAATAACTGCTTGGATTAGATAAACAATAACTGATTGAATTAGATATGCTCGGCTATCCCACCTAGCCAAACCATTCTCTTTACAGTGATTGCAAAAATCGCAAGATCGTACGTTCCAAAGCGCGATTTGGTAGGAATCGCAGCCTTCGCGATCCAAGAATTAAATTGGATCGCAACCCGTGTAAAATGTGCGATTCTATTTCGGAACGAAAATATTGGAGTCCAATACTGAATCGCGATTTCAAGTTAAACATCGAACTTAAACAAAAAAAAAAGGCGGAATAGGAAGAAGCAGCAGCAGCAAACCTGAAAATTTGGAAACCCTAAAAGCTTCGGGAGGAAGATGATTGTCAGAAAGTATTAACATAGGGTCATTGCAGTATTAAAATAAGGGTGCGTACACCCCTAATAAAAAAGTCACATCCCAATTTTTTCTTTATCTATCCTATTTATTCCAAAATTATCGTTCGGCCTTTATACTTAGGCTGATTTTGTTTTTAAAAAGAAGTTCTGAATTCAAGTTCTGATTTAAAAATCAGACCTTCCTATGTTGTTTGTTTTTTATCAGTCTTCTGAATAAAGCTATCTATTCGGACAAAACAATTCATAACTTTTTTAGTGCTTATTTTTTTTTTCTTAATGTTGAATGTTGTTTTTTGTTCTGAATGTTGAATGAAAACAAACGAGTAAGTGATTATTCAGAATTCAGCATTCAAAATTCAGAGTTCAGCATTTTAAACAAACGGAGCCTTACTTTCTTCGTTTTTTTTACTATTTCTTTTATTCTTAAAAATATTTTACGAAATCCTAATAATGAAGAGACACAAACAGAGGGATAGGATATCCAAGCAGCAACACGGTAACTCTCCAGCGTCTTCTTCAATTAGTGATTAGATTTTGATCTTCATTCTTTTTTTCGATCATAACAACAACAGCAATATCCGAGCAAAGGAGAAAAGAGAAGAAGGGCAGAGTTTGTCATTGAATCACTTCCCTCTCCCTAGAAAGTTCAGCCTTTCAAAGTCTCAACCAGTAAAAGATGTTAGATGAAAAGAAACACATATCTAATTAATTGGTAGAGGGTAAAAACGGAATTACAATTTTAATAATATAAATGGGGTGGGAAAAGTAAATGCATGGGTGTTAATTGCCGCACCCTTAACATAAAAACAAGTTGCCACCAACATAATTTGTTTCAACATATTTGGGCAGGCACGTGATTTGGAAACCACTAAGAATAATTAAAGAGGAAAAGTTCACAGAATTTGACTAAGTTTTAGATAATAAAAACATATCGGTACTGACGTGATTTGATCGGTATCGACATAATTTTGGATCTTGATTTGGCCACTTTGAAGGCATAGGAATCAACCTACGAAGAAAAATTAAAGTTTTGACACACAAAACACGTCGTTACCGACATGTTTGACTGCCTTGAAAAACGTGTGCAATAACCTATTGTTCATGTTGGAATTTCGGATCTCAAAGAAATGACTCCTTCAAACTGAAAATGGGGAAATTCGTGTTGAATCTCGTCTATAAATAGCAGTCTATCTTTAACTGGAAAGATGATCGATCTTCTTCATCTTCTATTTCATAAGACTTTGAGAAAACGTATAATGTTCCGAAATTTCAAACATTTCATATTTAAATATCTGAATTATTTAAAATTTGAATCTTGGATTAAATATGACTAAAGTGATTTAATAACCTTGTTAACCCTTTTTTTAAAATAACTAATGATGGTAAACTTGCTTTGAAAAAATATTTACAAAAATAAATACTTTGAAGAAATATCAATAATATGACTGAAAATCGTTTTATCGATAAACGGCTTTTTACTCGTCAGAAGTTGTTCAAATTTTGTTCACATACACTTATTTGCTTAGAAAATCAATAAAATAAAAATATTCTATCATTTATGGAAATAAAATATTCTGATGATGTCATGGGAAGCTCTCCCTTGCTTCCTGTGTGGCAGCTTCATAGATGCTTCTCCTCACATATTTGGCCAGTGCAACGTTGCTTTCCAGGTGTGAAGTTTATGCGCAACTAATCTCCACATTTCCACTTGTTTTCTTGATCTGGAACCTCTCCGGTTTTGGAACAACTACCCAAACACTTTAGAAGCTTGTTTAGCTTTGGCCTTCTACTGGTTGACTTGGATTGAGAAAAATAACATATGTTTTAATTCATTTTCTACAAGTTATTTGTTGGTTGCTAATAATATCATGTCTACAATATGTTCTTGGACAGGTGATGGCGTATGGCCTTTGCAGTTTCTGTTCATGAACTCCAACAGGGTGGAATCAGAGGGAAGTAACAATCTGCATGATAGCTTCACTGGTTGGTCTTTGTCGTTGGTGCTTTTGGTTTGTATATGTATAATATATGCTAGTATTATGATGGTGCGATGCTGGACAGTTTTCTATAATGTTATGTTTGTATGATGTCGGTATTGTACTGTAGTATATTTGTAGCCCGAGTGGTAGTATGTTTGGGAACTTATATTTTGACCACCGGCTAGGCTTCTATGTGTATATATCTAGTATGGTTGTGCAGCCCAGTGTTGTATAACCTTTTAATCAAAAAAGGTAAATGGGTAATTTGCTAAGGGATATTTTCATGTAAAGTAAAATGCATGCAAGGCACATGAGGGATCTTTAGACAGCAAAAGGAACGGTTTAGGCTTGGGTATTCATTCATTAATTCAAAAAAGCTTGAAAATAACAAAAGAATAAGGTGGAAGTGGATTAGCACTAATCCACTTTGTACTTCACTAATCTTTCTCTAATTAGTTCAAATCTTCTTCAAAATTTCACCAACACCTTAGGAAGCTTAGATCTAAAGTCAAAAGTGGAAGAAGCAAAGAGGAGATAGGGTTTTCTTGTGAGGTCGTGAGCATGGATGGTGAAGGGGTGGCTTGGCTCAGCTTAGATGTGCTAAAGGTTGGATCTTTATGTGTATTTGAAGATGGTAGGAAGTGGTTCTTGGTTCATGGATGCTTTTGCGTTGTTTTGGCATGGAATCTGTGAGTTTATGCACCATGGAATGATTACATATCGTGTTATATATGTTGTGTGCTTGTAATATAAAGTTAAAGTGACACTAACTAATTAAAGTTTTAAACTTTGGAACCCTCTTGCTTTTGAAAGCAAATGACAAGTTTATATTTGGTAACATCGCTTCTATTACTTTCTATAACATGTGGCATTAACTAGACTTTGAGATTACATGTTTGGTTGGCTTGTGTGTTGAATTAAACTATGTTTGAAAGTATTTAAAGCAAAAATAGTCGTTATAAGTGTACTTCAATATCCCTTAATTTTAACCTCTATATATATATATATGAAGATTTATGAACTTAACTTAGGATAATTTTATTTGGTTATTCTCCATTTTGGTGTATGGGACAATAAAGAAATTGTTTGGAAAGTTATAGAAATTATGAAACCAAATTGTGAAAGTTAAAAGCGAAAAAGTCGTTATAAATGCACTTTGAAAATACTTTGTGTTCGGCGATTTTTGAAGTCAACTTTGAGAGACATCATTGGGATATTTTGCAATTTTAATAAGTACTATAAGTGTACTTATTACTGGAAAAATATGGAAGTTTAAATCATTAATTAACTTGTGAAACAATTTAGCAAAATGTTATCGCGAGAAGAAGGTTGCTAATGAGCACATTAAAATGTTATATTTTTAGGTATTTTTGCAATTAAATGGAAAGACATCCTTAGGGGCTTCTTTGCATATTTAATATAGGAAAATGGGCACAAGAACAAACTTAGAAATTTTTGTAGGCTGAAGGACAGCAAGTTTATTTTTTTGGTTGAAGGACAATGCTAGTTATAACTAGCATTTTGTATAGTGTAAAACTGAATATAATGCTAGTTATAACTAGCATTTTGTATAGTGTAAAACTGAATATAATGCTAGTTATAACTAGCATTTTGTATAGTGTAAAAGTTAAATATAATGCCAAATATAACTAGCATTTGTCCTTCAGCCTAAAAATAAAACTTCATGTCCTTCAGCCTAATTTTTTTTCAAAGTTTGTCATTTTCCCTAATTCACTCTATTTAATAAGTATTATATGTGTACTTATTACTGGAAAAAATTTGGAGCCTAAAAGGTTTTTGAACTGGTCAAACAAAATGGCTAAAGTTGGAGTAAAAATGTCGCTAAAAGAACATTTTAGTAAATGCCATGTTTTCGGGAAAATTCCTAATTAATTCCGAAGATATCCTTAGGGCTTTCCATGGTTTTCAAGTACCCTAAGGGTGGAACTTACTGTAAAATTTCAAGTATTAAACTATTTATTAAAGTAGTTAAAACTGATCGCAACGATTGTGCTTTTCTATGTTATTCTTTATCAAAAACTTTTAACAATATTTTTAAATGCTGCAGTAAATCGTTTATGGTTTTAAATGTTTAAGCATGATATTTAAATTTGGTTTTTTTTTCAATCTTTTTAGGGATGTTTTCTAACATATTTTGTAGTATTTTAAAGTTGGTTTGAAGTGTAAATATATTTTAATATTTATTTATGAATTTTGAAAGTAAAGAGGTTTTATAATATAAGTCATGTTTTTCTTTATTTTCATCAAATTAAAAATTAGTTATTTTCAAGTAATATTTTATATAGATATTCAATTCCTATTTACAAGTATTTTTAAAATATGTGTGTGTGTGTGTGTTTTGAAAAAGTAATTAACTATGCTTAACATTAAAACCAACGAAGTAGACTAATCTATTTGTGAGAGTTAAGATTGATGTTCGAGTAGGGATAGAAGCAATTAAGCTCTTACCTACCGGATTCACTCTTAAATGAGGAATAGTTAAGTCGGGAATGTTGGAAATGTGTTAATCGTGTTGTTTGTTTAATCGTTTATGAAAGTCATTAATACTATACTTAACACTAAAAGCCGACAAGGTAGACTTATCTATCAATGAGAGTCAACGATGAAGTGTCTAGGCAAGGCTTTGATATGAATCCGTGCTAACTTACCTGGCTTCACTCTTGATTGAGGGATAGTATAAGTTGGAATGTCGAAAATGTGTTAAGTATACGAACCTTGGTTTCTATAAGATATCATTTCTAACTAGATCATCGACTATCAAACTTAACCAAATATTAAATTAAATCTTTAAAAGAATGGTTTTAAAGATAATATAAGTAAGGAATGGTTTTGGGTTTGTTGTGATAGTTTGTTAATAACGTTCGTCTTTAACCCTTTTTTATTATACTTATGAATGTAAATAGATTTTTAAAAGAATGTTTTAAAGATAAGCATAAATGAAATGGTTTTGGGTTTGCGGTGACAATGTTTAAGTATCATCAGTCTTAAACCTTTTTGTATGTATTAATGAAAGTACTTAGATCCTTAAAATGGATTTTGAAGGAAATTATAAGTATGAAATCCTTTAGGAAAAGATAAAATAAGCGAAGGTTTATAGTAAGAAATCTTATTAATAGTTTGTGAATATACTTGTATCATTTGAGATAAGCGCGCGCACATGCACACACACGTTTTGAATTATTTAAAGAGTACAAATTAATAGTAGAAATTGATAAACATAGTTTTATTAGGTAAAAGAAGTTTTTACTAATAAAATAGATTTTAACCAATAAAACGATTAATTGATTAAAAAGGGTATTAGAAGTCACTTATGTGACTTAATCCTGCTTTGTATGACTTGATCATATTTTATATGTTTATTCGCTTATGTAAAGTATTTAGTCGCATACTTATCACTAAAAGCCGATGAAGTAGTCTCGTCTATCTGTGAGAGTTAAGACTGATGTTCGAGTAGGGTTTAGTAGCAGTAATGCTCTAATCTACTGGCTTCACTCTTGACCAAGGAATAGTATGAGACGAAAAAGTCGAAAACATGATAAGTATAAGAGACTTTGTTTCCATATACGATCGTCTATGCGATCATCAATTTGAACTTGATAGTTGATCAGTCGACTATCGAACTTGACCGTAAATTCATCGAATTAATTTTGAAGAGACCGGATCGGTAAGTGTTTTACTTATCGAAAACCACTTCAAAACTGATATGCGGGTTCTATGATTTGGAAGCAGTTGTAAAGTAGATATTATAGAGTTGGACCGTCTATCGTGAGGTTAAGACCAAGGGAGAGGTCGGCGTTGGAATTCGTTAAAGGACTTGTGTTGGAATCTATGTGGAGATTCGAGATCTGTTCGAGATGCTCGAATTCATGTAGGGCTTCATGGTCTGTTCGAGATGTTGGAATCCGTTTGAGGATTCGTGTTCTGTTTGAGTGGTAAAGACTCTTGTGAAAAAGGTCGAACATGACCCTGACATCCAAAATGGCTAAAGACGGAGTAGGATGTACAATCTCGGGTTTAGCTGACTCATGAGGGTATATCAACTCCATATCTAGAGTATGCTTATCTATATGTTGCACGTGGGAGTTGTTGATACTTAATTCCATGTGGTTCACGAAAGTGTTCAAGCGATTGGCCAGTTGTGTTTACCTTATGGTATATCCAATCTAAAGATCTACGCCACTCGGAAGGTCGTTTTTGATCCTTGTCATGGAGTTTTGATTTAGCTAGACTGAAGAGGTCTCCGCAGAAAATCTATTATGTGAATGTACGTTAGAGGTTTTGATTGAACTCGGTACTGTCATGGTGTGATCAATGTAAGCATCACAGTTATTTGTCTGATTTATATTATATACTCTAGACATTATCCATTATATCACCTTATGTACTTATTAGATGATGGTTCTTTTGAGGGGGTAACCGTTATGGCATTTCATGCGGTCATAAAAGTACTGTTATATGCTAGCTACATATTTCTTAATTTTCTCATACCAGACTTATGTCTGACGTGTGGTTTTTATTTTCCCTAAATTCCTCGTATGCATTTTCGAGTAGTTTGAGAAAGGTAGGTTTTAGTTGATGTTCATTGGAGCTCAAGGAGATGAGCTGGATGTATCACCCACTGTATAATTCTTATTTCCGCTACATTATTATTATGTATGTATCAACAATTATGATGATAGGTTGTTATAACTGTATAGGCAGATGATAGGATAAAGAATTGTTACTCTGAAATGTTATGTATCTTAGAGTGACAATTTGTACTGTTTTTTGATATTATATTTTATCATTCCATTATGAGATTCTGATATTGTGTTCCTTCTTTCTTGTTCAATTTCCTTTTCTTTTACCTTAACAATATGTCTTTCTGACAATTGGATGCTCGGCAGAATAATGTGGATGTATTAGTGTCAACATTGGGGGTCGAAAAGGCGGATCATTACATCTAGTATTAGAGCTGAAGGTTAAGCGAGAACCTTGACTTTAGTTTGGTATGACTCATTAAAAGATAGGAATGTCCTAGCATGAGTTGAGTATATTATACATATGAGAGAGTATTTGTACTTGTTATAAATGTATGGAATAGTAAAGAAATGGTTTGGAAAGTTATAGAAATTGTGGAACCAAATTGTTAAAGTTAGAAGCGGAAAGGTCGCTACGGATGCACTTTGAAAATGCTTTGTGTTCAACGATATTTAAAGTCAACTTTGAAAGAAATCATAGGGGCTTCTTTGAATTTTTAATAAGTAATATAAGTGTAATTGTTGCTGGAAAAATATGGAAGTTTAAATAATCCATTAACTTGTGAAACAAAGTTGCAAAATGTTATGGCGAGAAGAAGCTCGCTATACGAGCACTACAAAATGTCCTATTTTTAGGAATTTTTATAATTAAATGGAAAGACGTCCTTAAGGGTTTCTTTGTATATTTAATAAGTATTATACATGTACTTATTACTAGAAAAAATTGGAATTTAAAGGTTTTTGAACTGGTCAAACAAAATGGTTAAAGTTGGAGTAAAAATGTCGTTAAACAAACATTTTAGTAAATATCTTGTTTTTGGGAATTTTTCTAATTAATTTGGAAGATATCCTTAAAGGTATCTTTCCACGATTTTTAAGTACCCTAAGGGTAGTAACTTAATGTAAAAATTTAAAGTGTTTAATCATTTATTAAAGTGACTAAAACTGGTGACATAGATTGTGTTTTTCTATGTTATTCTTTATCAAAGACTTTTAACATCGTTTATAAATGCTGGAGTAAGTCGTTTATGGTTTTAAGCGTTTAAAAATGATATTTAAATTTGGTATTTTCCCTAATATTTTTAGGGGATGTTTATAAGATATATTTTAGTATTTTAAAGTTGGTTTGAAGTTTAAATATATTTTTAATATTTATTTATTGAAATTTGGAAGTAAAGAGGTTTTATAATATGGGTCATGTTTTTATTTATATTTATCAAATTATAAATTAGTTATTTTCAAGTAATATTTTACATAGATATTTAAAACCTATTTATAAGTATTTTTAAAGTGTATATATATAAGTCTCGAAAAAGTAATTAACTATGCTTAATACTAAAAGCCGACGAATTAGACTTATCTATTTGTGAGAGTTAAGATTGATGCTCGAGTAAGGATAGAAGCAATTGAGCTCTAACCTACTGGCTTCACTCTTCAATGAGGAATAGTTAAGTCGGGAATGTCATAAACGTGTTAAGTATGTTGTTTGTTTAGTCATTCGTGAAAGTCATTAATATTATACTTAACAGTAAAAGCCAAAGAGGTAGACTTATCTATCTATGAGAGTCAAGAATGAAGTGTCTAGGCAAGGATTTGATATGCAACCAGTGCTCTAACTTACTTGGCTTCACTCTTGACCGAGGGGTAGTATAATTTGGAATGTCGAAAACGTGTTAAATATACAAACCTTGATTTCTATAAGCGATCGTTTCTAACTGGATCGTCGATTAGTCGACTATCGAACTTAACCAAATATTAGCTTGGATCTTTAAAAAAATTATTTTAAAGATAATTGAAGTATGGAATGGTTTTAGGTTTGTTGTGACAATGTGTTAATAACATCTGTTTTAACCTTTTTTATTATACTTATGAATATAAATAGATATTTAAAGATAAGCATAAGTGAAATGTTTTTGATTTTGTGGTGACAAAGTTTATGTAACATTAGTCCTAAACCTTTTTGAATGGATTTGTGAAAGTACTTAGATCCTTAAAACAAATATTTTAAAGGGAATTGAAAGTATGGAATCTTTTGTAAAAAGACAAAAAAAGTAAAGGTTTAAATAAGAAATCATGTTAAGGTTTGTGAATATATTTATACCATTTGAGATAAGTATATAAATATTTTTTGAATTATTGAAAGAGTATAAATGAATAGTAGAAATTAATAAATGGAGTTTTATTAGATAAAAGAATTTTTACTAATAAAAGAGGTTTTAATTAATAAAAGCATTAATTAAATAAAAAGGGGGTTAGAAGTCGCTTATGTGACTTAATCCTGCTTTGCGTAACTTGATCGTGTTTTGTGTGTTTATTCATTTATTGAAAGTATTTAGTCATATACTTAGCACTAAAAGTCGTTGAAGTAGGCCTTCAATCTGTGAGAGTTAAGACTGATGTTCGAGTAGAGTTTATTAGCAATAGTGCTCCAACCTACCGGCTTCACTCTTGGTTAAGGGATAGTGTGAGACGAAAAGGTCAGAAAGATGATAAGTATATGAGACTTGGTTTTCATATGCAATCGTTTATTTTGAACCTGAAAGTCGACTCGTCGACTATCGAACTTGACCGTAAATTCATCGAATTAGTTTTGAAGAGATCGGGATCGGTAAGTGCTTTACACATACCACTTTAGAACTAGTACGTGGGTTCTATGTTTTGGAAGCAGTTGTGAAGTAGAATGCTATAGAGTTGAACTGTCCATTTTGAGGTTAAGTCCAATAGAGAGGTCAACGTTAGCTTTTGTCGAAAGACTTATGCTGGAATATATGTGGTGATTTGAGATCTGTTCGAGATGCTTGAATCCATGTAGGGATTCTTGGTCTGTTTGAGATGTTGGAATCCATTTGGGGATTTGTGTTCTGTTTGAGTGGTGAAGACTCATGTGAAAGAGGCCAAACGTGACTTCGACATTGGAAATGACTAAAGATAAAGTAGGACGTACAATCTCGGTTTTAGCTAACTTATGAGGGCATATCAACTCCATATCTAGAGTATGCTTATCGATATGTTCTATGCGGGAGTTGTTGGTACTTGGTTCCATATGGTTCACGAAAGTGTTTAGGCGATGGGCCAGTCATGGAGTTCGGATTTGGTTGGATCGAAGAGATCTCTTTAGGAAATCCATTATGCGAACGCATCTTAGTGGTTTTGATTGTACCTCAATATTGTTGTGGTGTGATCAATGTAAGCATCACAACTATTTGTCTAATTTATATTCTACACCTTAGATATTATCTATTATATCACCATATGTACTTATTAGATTCTTTTGAGGGGATAAACAATACGGCATTCCATGCGGTCTTAAAAGTACTATTATATGCTAGCTACATATTTCTTGAGTTTCTCATACCAGACTTATGGTTGACGTGTGGTTTTTGTTTTCCCTAAATTCCTCATGCGCTTCTTTGAGTAGTTTGAGAAAGGTAGGTTTTAGTTGATGTTCATTGAAGCTCGAGGAGACGAGCTGGATGTATCACCTACCATAGCATTCTTATTTCTGTATCATTACTATTATGTATGTATCAGTAATTGTGAGGACAGGTTGTTATAACTGTCTAGGTTGATGATAGTATTAAGGGTTGTTACTCTGAAATGCTATGTATATTTGAATGACATTTTGTATTGTCTTTTGATATTATTTGTTATCGTTTCATTGTAATATTCTGATATTGTGTCCATTCTTTCTTATTCTGTTTCATTTTCTTTTAATTTTATCATAATTATTGTCTTTCTAGCACTTGGATGCTTGACACAAGAATAACATGGATGTATACTATCGACATTATGAGGTTGAAAATGCGGATCGTTAAAAACAAAGATATATTAGATTGTAACTTAGGTTGATTGTAAATTGTATATTCTGAAGGGAATTCATAAATAAAACAAACTGAGTGGACATGGGCTGAAGACTTCACCAAATCACTATAAAAATCTCATGTCTCTTCTTCATTCTCTTTTGGTTTCTTCATTTTAATATTTGTTTAATTCATTTTTAGTGATATTAAGGACTTGTACCAATTTTTTTGCGCAACATTTTTGTGCTTCCAATAAGATGAACTTAGATCTTATATTAGAAAAAATGAAGAGGCGTACTATAAGAGCCATCGTTGGACCAAGTCAACCAGAGCAGGGGGCCGGTAGAAGGTGTCCGCTAATTCAAATCCACATTTTATCTATGTAACTAGAGAGGAGATGGATGGGATGATGACAAGTTTGCAAGATAGATTGATAACTTGATAAGAAAATATGATAAATGGATTCTTTCGAAGGATGGAATAATAAAGTGTAGCTAGAGTTGTTGAAAATTAGAACCAGAGGTTAGAAGGCAGAGCATATAGACAAGGAAATGAAACAGAACAAGCTGAAACCATCCCTTAGCACGCCAACAAGTTGGTACCAAGAGGTCCAGACCAGTCGGTGATGACATGTTTAGTTGGACAAGGGAGCATGGTCGATATGAATGTCGAGCATGGAAGGGTGCATCAGATGGATGATGTCGAGCCTTGAAATCAAGATCAGAATGCAAACTTACAACCGCAAGGATTAGAACTTAAAGTTCTTCATAGGAATGGAGGCATGAAGAAGAATTGAATCAAAGGCTTACGAAGAGATTTCAACTAAATCCAGATGATCACTTAGCTAAGATGGTAAGACCTGTACTTCGAGGTGAAGCTATGGATCGAAGTTTGGAGGATGTGAATAGAAACAATTTCACCCTAAACACCCAATATGTTAGGAATCCATCAGATTTCAAGTTACCTACTTTGGAGTCGTATGATGGAAGGATGGAACCAATTATTCACTTAATGATATACATCCAACGTATGAGAGTGTTAGTAGTTTTGGAGGAGGTGATGGGGCAATGCTTCCATTGTACTTGACTGATTTGGCTGCAATGTGGTTTCACCAACTGGATAATTGGTCCATCATCGGTACATGGACCGAGTTAAAAGAAAAGTTTATGAGCCAATTCAGAGTTCATATAGTTTAACCAAAGAATGTACTGACACTTTCAAGTGTAAATAAGAGAGAATGAGCTTTGTAGATTTACTTGATTATACTTAACGCATAGCCGTTACATTTTAGAAACCATATTTGTTGATAGTACCGATGGGGATAGTTTTCGTAGTCGCTAATAAGATTGATTTTAAGAAAGCATTGGAAAGAGATCCACCAATGGATCTCGCAGACTTTTACTATCAAGTTGAGAGACATTTATGCCAAGAGGACATAGAAGCTGAGAGCGGTGTAGTTAACATTATGGAGGATGGAGGACCATCTAAAGCAAGATCTGGAAAAGATAAAGGAATAAAGAAAAGCCGACGACTTTGGATGATCAAAGCGATAAAAGAGGGAACCGAAGTTTTCCTCCTACACTAAGTTAACTGAGACCTCGAAGAGGATTTATATTGATACTAGGGGTAGATTATCTAAATCTATAATTATGTACTTTATTATAAATAATCTAACTCTGCGATAAATCTCACTCAAAATAAAAGGTGTTTTATTTCTTTTATATGATTTGTTATATTGTGATATAAACTAATTAGTTAAAAATATACAGATAAGAAAGTCCTTAAATAAATTGTTATGTGATTGTAATTACAAGTAGTTGCAATCGTGAGTAATAAATCACAACAAAAAATAGCATTTTTTTTAAATATTTTTGGTCAAGTGTTTCGAGAAAGGACATCGATACATCCATTGAGACTGGAGTTCGTAACGCTCTCCAAATGTTGCATGGTGCATTAATCATAACTACTGGGCGCCAAAGGATTATGTGCTTATAGTTATTAAATAACCATGGAATGTTAACATCTAAATTATTTAGTTATTAATTGTCGACTGAACACACGCTTGTGAGCCGCATGATTGAACTCATTCGGTATTCGAAACAACACACAATTTACTTAGTTTATAATATTTATAGAATAATTAATACTTTAATAATGTTAATTATTGATATATTTTATGTTTGGGGTGTATTTAGTAAATGAAGTAGTCTTTAGAAATATTCTGGGTTCTAATAGTAATTAATATATATATATATATATATATATATATCTATATATATAAGTTATATATGTACATATCAATATACGATGTCGATGTGCATTTAATTTGGATTTAAATTAATTTGATTGCAATTGGGTTTTGTAGTTTATTGGTCCATTAAAGGACCGATAAGGAGTCGACTACAAGAGGATAAAGAAGATATCTTGGGAGTTGGACTTAGCAAGAGAGAGTAGTGGAAAATATTTTCCACTTATTCCGTTGTATAAGTAACTCGGAACTAAATTGTTTTGGTTCCTGCTTTCTCCCATCCTTGGCCTCCATTTACATCTATCCTCCCCCATCATAGTCGATCTCCATTTAGCCCTTCATAAAACCTTAAAACATCAAACAACTTAACTCAAGTGGTGATACGTCGAAACCAACAACTTTGGTTAGAGATCTAAAAGATCTAAGAGATTTTCAAAATCGACTACATCTCAATCAGGTAGATTCTAACTTACATACGTATTGTTATTATATGCTATTTCGAATCATTTTTATATACATTGATTGCCATGCTTTAGTTATAATTTAAAATATTAATCTAATAGTAGGTTAAATGTATTTATTTATTTTAACATAATAATATAAATAAAATATATATGTAATTTTTGTTTTGACCATATAATCATTCTAAAGTATGTAAAATAACTTTTTGAATTTGAAATATATATTTTTACTAATTATAAATTATTAATTATAAATTAAAATAATTTAAATTATAGTATACATCTATATCTAAAATAATATATATGACATTTAAAATCAAGTTACTCACTGTAATTAAAAAACGATTAGGCCAAAAGATATATATATATATATATATATATATATATAATTAAGAGGGTACTTTTAAATTATATGTTAGTGTATATATCTATGTAATTGCTTTCGACATTTTACAAAAAGATATTACCGAAATTATATATATACATAATTTTTATAATTTTTATTTATACTCAATTTAATTACAAATATTAATATATATTTTTAAATTAATTAAAAAATTATTTTCAATGGCATTATATTTAAATCGATATATTTATTTTATAATAATATCACTTAGTCAAATATAAGATATTTTATAACTTTGAATTAATATCTTAGACCTAAATTTGAATTTGAAATTTTGTTTATTGAAGTCAAAGTTAGATATTTTATTTAAAATTAAAATTTGAAAATCTTGGCTCGGTCAAATTATATATGATATTTTATAAAATTATATTTATTAAATAAATAAATATATGTATATATATAATAATATATTTTATATCAAACAATTTAATCATGACAATTTATATATATAGACACATACATATATCAGGTAGATATAAATCTCATATCTACACATGTGTTTGCGCCAAAAATGGTCACAAACCCCAAATGTCGTGAAAGCACCAGTGTATGAACACAAATCAGCAATATATGATCACAGATCTCAGATCTAAGTATTGTAGAGGATAAAAATGAAGAATAATAAACTTAAAATGGAAAGAAGTACACAGAGACACAAGATTTATAGTGGTTTGGCGATCTTGCCTACGTCCACTTTGAAGTAGTTTTCTTTATTGATCTTCCTTTGATGTTTACAAGTGAGTTCAATGAATTATAGCAGATAATTATGATTTGCAGTAATGAATTTCATTCGTGGCAGCAGCAACTAAGTTCAGATCTGGATTTGGCGGAGTCCGGGCGTTGGAGATCTCAAAGAGGAAGAAGAACCCCTTTTCTGTTGGCTTTGGGGGTCTATTTATAGATGTAGGAGGCTGGTATCTTGCTCAGACTTCGGAAGACCCTCTTTGGCACATGACCAGGCCAGCACGCCCAAGCCCGTGAAGTTTCGGTCCGATCCGTGATCGACACGAGCAGATTTCGACTCGATCGAGATTTCATCCAATGGAGTTGAAATTTGGCGTGGACATTCTTTAGCATGCATGTAGTCTTCTGTGAAAATTTCATAGCATTTAGACTTGTAGATTAGGAGATATGATCGATACAAAATGAGATCTTCCGTTGGCTTTTCCGTTCGTATCGCTTTGCTCGACTCGCTTTCGTTCAACTCGGTGACTGGAGTCGAACTAGATGGAGTCGAACAGTGGTTCTTGTGAAGGCTATGAAGCAAGTCGAAGAAGACTTTCTGATGGATGTGGAGTGGAGCGAGTCAAAGTAGACTCTTTGATGGAGGTGGAGTGGAGCGAGTCGAAGTAGACTCTTTGATGGAGGTGGAGTGGAGCGAGTCGAAGCAGGCTCGAGGCAGAGCGAGTCGAAGTGTGATTCTGTGTTGGAGTTGAAGCGGAGAAGGCTGAGCGAGTCGAAATTTGTAGACGAAGCAAGTCGAAGTAAGCAGACGGAGCGAGTCGAAGTTGTCATCTCTGTTTGTCGCGAAGCGAGTCAAAGCTGTTGCTCCTGATGGATTGTGAAGCGAGTCGAAATGCGCACTCTCTATGGATTCGAACTGGAGCGAGTCGAAGGAGGCTGTTCTTGACCAATTTTGCATCGATCATAACTTGAGCATACGACTTCGGATTGACTTGAAATTTAGAACGATGGCTCCCCTAGCTTCGCTTGTCATGTCATATCAATTCTGGCTCGATCTGGACTCGACCAAAATTCATCGATATCCATAGCGAGCCTGCGTATAACTGATTTTATAGACGAACTGTCTTTGATCTCTAGTCAAGTTCTTGGTGTCACGGCCTTGCCAAAAGGCGGGATAACACTTGCCCCCCAAAACATGCCTTATGATAAGAAGGTGTGTTTTGAATAGTTCAGAATCCGATATCTAAAGTCCATAGCCATATCATCCAAGTGCATCGTTCTTGACTACTCCGAGTCAACGTTTGATTCCAGATCTAATAACCAAAGCCTTAGCCAATTCCGTATCCATCCATACCCGATATCCGAGTCCTAATCCACCTCATTCAATAACCAATAACCGAATCCAGGACCTCTCCGGGTCGATATCCAAATCCGTAACCTCTCCGGGTTCTTGCCAAGCGTAATCCACACTTGACGACCATGGCCCAGTGTCCCTGGGCGTTAAATAATTACCATGGCTTAAGTCCTAAGCCGAATCCTGGTCGCTCTGGACCCTTGTCGAGCATAGTCCATACTCGACGACCTAAATAAGCCAATTTGCCACGTTCGGACGAAGAGACTTACCCCTTGCCAGGCATAATCCATACACGACGACCGTTTTCCAAAAACCAGATGAAACCCAATCAAAATCCCATCCAAAATCCAAACCAAATCGGAAAACCAAAAATCCATATCAGAAATCCAAATCAATATCCAAAACAGAAAGCAATCATCCAAACAAAAGTTCAAACCAGAAAACAAACAAAACCAGGAGTTCAATCAAGAAAACAAAACCAGGAGTTCAAACCGAACTCCAAAACCGAACCAGAAAAAGAAAATGTCCAAACCAAAAGAGAAGGCAGATTTCACAAACCATAGCGTCCCGGTTTATCATCATTCAGAGCATGCCTATGGGCCATCTCTGTCCCCGTACATGAGTGGATGACTTGGCCGTTTGCTAGTAGTTTGCTACTTATTTCATATCATCCCGGTCAATTGATAACCAATCGACCATCATTCCTGGTTCTCGCACCATTGTGGTTTGAGGTAGATGGCGGTTGCTCTTGCTCCATTGCCGCATTCCGAGCCCCGACATATTGTTGTAATTGCCCACTCCTTACATGCTCCTCAATAATGTCCTTCAGATGCCTGCAACTGTTGGTATCATGTCCGTCTAAATCGTGAAAAAGACAATGCCTTCCTTATGCCCTTTCACGTTCTGAGGGCTCTCTCCTAGCCGGCCTTCGATAGGGAAGGTGATTCCGAGTTTCCATGAATATCTGTTCCAACGTTTCATTTAATCCTGTGTAAGTGGAAAACTTTGGTTTCTTCCATCGCTTCCTAGCTTTTCCTGATTCATCATCCAGCTTCCTTTTTGCCTTATCTTTATCCGAGCCTCCACTGGGTAGCCCACCATCCTCAGCTGCGTTCACCTCTTTTAACTTCATATCCGAGCATGCATCTTCCTACCGAAGGAATCTCTCAGCTTCGTGAAAGAATTCTCCGAGATCTATTGGTGGGTCCCTTATTAGAGATACTTTGAAATCTGAATCCTCTCTGACTCCTGATACTGCCGCCATTAAAACCATCGATGGATCCGGCCGATCCACCGAAGCAACTGCTGCATTGAATCGAGTTAAGAAAGCTCTGAGTGATTCGTCCGTCCTTTGATTTACCGACGTTAGCGTCATCATGTTCTTCGGCCTTTTGATATGAACCCGAAATTGTTTCAGAAACCTGTCCACCAATTCCGTCCATGTCCTGATAGACCCTTCTTCCAGCTGTCTAAACCACATAGCAGCTATATCTGTCAAGTACAAGGGGAAACATCGGGCCATCACCTCCTCCGATGCCCCCAGCACTTCCATATGTCTTGCGTATCTCATCAAGTGATCAGTAGGATCAGCCTTGCCATTGTACATGTCCAAAGTAGGTAGCTTGAACTCTAGTGGATTCCGAGCAATTCTGATGTCACGAGTGAATGGACTCCTATTTACCCCTTCCAGATCCTTGTTTGTCAAACCAACGCGTATAGTTCGTTTGATAATCTCAGCTAATCCAGCGTCGTCCATCAAGGGTTGCCCCCCGAGTCTCCGAGGGAATTCTGGTACATACTCCTCATCCTGTGCTCCTACATTCCTTCCAGGTTCTTGTTGTGTGGCGCCACCTGGAATTCCTCCATGGATTGGTCCATTGCAGCCGGGCGGTCTGCCCCCGTGCCTGGATCCATCTAGGTTAGCGGTTGTGTGCTGATTAGGGGTCACGCCTTGTTGAGCTGCTCCATTCGGTTGCCTGTTTGGTTCTTCTGTTCCAGCTCCGTGGATCTGAACTCCTGAAGCTCCAGCTGTTCCTGCTTGTCCAAACTGTCTGAGGAGGTTCTGCATTATTTCTTGTTGACTCTTCAACAATCTTTCATGAATCGAATCCGCCATTGCCTCCATCTCATCCCTGGTGATGTAGATCGAAGCTTGACCTGCTCCAGCTCCAAAAGAGGCCTCTTGGCTTCCCTCTTGCTGGCTCCTTTCTCCTCTCTATTTTCTTGTTGATTGCCTTGTCATAGCTCTTAGTCTGAATCCTTAAGCCTTCAAATCTGAACTTCAGATCTGGTATAGCGGGTGCTAGTTCTTCTCAGTGGAAGCACCAAAGTGTTTGCGCCAAAAATGGTCACAAACCCCAAATGTCGTGAAAGCACCAGTGTATGAACACAAATCAGCAATATATGATCACAGATCTCAGATCTAAGTATTGTAGAGGATAAAAATGAAGAATAATAAACTTAAAATGGAAAGAAGTAGACAGAGACACAAGATTTATAGTGGTTCGGCGATCTTGCCTACGTCCACTTTGAAGTAGTTTTCTTTATTGATCTTCCTTTGATGTTTACAAGTGAATTCAATGAATTACAGCAGATAATTATGATTTGCAGTAATGAATTTCGTTCGTGGCAGCAGCAACTGAGTTCAGATCTGGATTTGGCGGAGTCCGAGCGTTGGAGATCTCAAAGAGGAAGAAGAACCCCTTTTCTGTTGGCTTTGGGGGTCTATTTATAGGTGTAGGAGGCTGGTATCTTGCTCAGACTTCGGGAGACCCTCTCTGGCACGTGACCAGGCCCGCACGCCCAAGCCCGTGAAGTTTCGGCCCGATCCGTGATCGACACGAGCAGATTTCGACTCGATCGAGATTTCATCCAATGGATTTGAAATTTGGCGTGGACATTCTTTAGCATGCACGTAGTCTTCTGTGAAAATTTCATAGCATTTGGACTTGTAGATTAGAGATATGATCGATACGAAATGAGATCTTCCGTTGGCTGTTCCGTTCGTATCGCTTTGCTCGACTCGCTTTCGTTCGACTCGGTGACTGGAGTCGAACTAGATGGAGTCGAACAGTGGTTCTTGTGAAGGCTATGGAGCGAGTCGAAGAAGACTTTCTGATGGATGTGGAGTGGAGCGAGTCGAAGTAGACTCTTTGATGGAGGTGGAGTGGAGCGAGTCGAAGTAGACTCTTTGATGGAGGTGGAGTGGAGCGAGTCGAAGCAGGCTCGAGGCAGAGCGAGTCGAAGTGTGATTCTGTGTTGGAGTTGAAGCGGAGAAGGCTGGGTGAGTCAAAATTTGTAGACGAAGCGAGTCGAAGTAAGCAGACGGAGCGAGTCGAAGTAAGCAGACGGAGCGAGTCGAAGTTGTCATCTCTGTCTGTCGCGAAGCGAGTCGAAGCTGTTGCTCCTGATGGATTGTGAAGCGAGTCGAAATGCGCACTCCCTATGGATTCGAACTAGAGCGAGTAGAAGGAGGCTGTTCTTGACCAATTTTGCATCGATCATAACTTGAGCATACGACCTCGGATTGACTTGAAATTTGGAACGATGGCTCGCCTAGCTTCGCTTGTCATGTCATATCAATTCTGGCTCGATCCGGACTCGGCCAAAATTCATCGATATCCATAGCGAGCCTGCGTATAACCGATTTTATAGACGAACTATCTTTGATCTCTAGTCAAGTTCTTGGTGTCACGGCCTTGCCAAAAGGTGGGATAATAACATGTATATATTTGACCATGCTTTTGTTTGATATTATAGACATCACACATATATGTCATCTCACATATGCATGAATATATATATATATATAATGATATACTCATAATAATACACATATTATATTTAATCACTACATTTTAAATGAATAAAACGAAACAATAAATAAAATATAATTTTATTAGAAACAACCAGATTAGATCCAATGTTAAATATTGGATTTCATAGGGTAGTTAAGATCCAATTAGGAATTTTTTTTTAGATTGACCCATTTTAGTCGTTGTCGAATAGGCCATCTAGCACTTTTCATGTATTCGATAGCTACCGAAGTCTTACTTCCAATAGTTTTGCCCTTCGTATGGTTGATAGTTACTCCCTTCATATTTGGATGATTAATGACTAGAAAGTTTTGTATAACATTGGCATTTATGAAGTATTTATATATTTAGTGCACATATTAGTGTAACATACTTAATTATAGATACATAACATTACATAAAATATTTTAGTTAATCTTTTATATGGCTAAGCGATTTGATGTTGCATTTATTTAGCTATGGACCATATATCCAATTTATAATGACAACCAAACATGTTTAGAGTTCTTCTTTCATAATGCAAAAACAGAGTGTAGAATTTTCATTAATGAGTACACTTTATTTTTACAAATGTTATTTCATTAATTAAAAACGAGTGTAAAATTTCACAAATAAGTATACTCTATTTTTACAGCCTACGGTTTGAATCTCACTCGGATCTATGATTCACGATTCGGATCTCGTTTCGATTTAAATTTTAAACTTTACATTTTAAGATTTGAATCTCATATTGAAATCATTGCTCCTTTATTTTATGAAAGATAACAAGTCAATCCAAACAAATAAATAAAATAAAAAATTCCACAAGAAAGAAGAATGAGAGAAAGGGAATCAAAACTTGGTGGCAAGCGCCTAGATTTTGGATTGAGGCTAGGGTTTTCTCATTGGACAGTAATCACAAAATTCAGGGTGAATTTGCTAACTATCGAACATAAAAAATCAATTGTATCAATCTACGTTGAACTTTTATTTATTTATTGAATAATGATCATAAAATTCTAGGCAGGAATTATTCTTCCAAACGAGTCAATTGTTTCAAACTAGGGATTCTAATTTCTACTATTATAATATAGGTTTGTATTGATAAATTCATAAAAAATGATCGAGTAAAGAAAGAAGTGGTTCGAAGCTAACTGATCAGGAAGGAGAATAAGTGACCTACAACTGAAGATTACGGAGGAAATATTCAAGTTACACGACGGAGATCAATGGCCGAAGAGTAACTTGTGATGGCAGGTTGAGATTTAAGTTGCCAAAAGGGAAGGGATGTCTCTGATATACCTAATTAAGTGTGTGCAAAAAATATTCTTTGTCATTCGATATGCGCAGGTAATTAGAATTAATCTACTTCGATTAATAAAACGATCAAGACTTACAAAAGTCAGAGGCAGGACTGATGGAGGCGATACTGAAGCCGGGACGTCGGAGTAGACGGCGACGATTCAGGCAGTTCAAAGCACGATTTGGTGAGAGGTGGGAGGCAGAAGCGAATTGATTGAGTAAAGTAAAAACAACCCTAAATGGATCGGAGGAGGAGGTAGGGGACGACGCATAAATGAGTGATGGGCTTCAAATAAATTGGTGTTGGACTGGGTGAACACTTTAAGTATATTCTGCACCACAAAGCAAACTATATTATGTTTTAAGTGCAATTTTGATTCTTAAGCATACTCGATGTATTTTTTGATTGAATACATTATAGAATGAACTTGGTAAAATGTAGCAAAGATATCGTGATATAAATATCATGTTTAAAATGTTTTTAATTTGCCTTAGGTGTAGCCCAACGCTTCATCGGTTTTTGTAACTTCAATAACTCAATCATAATCAAATCTAATTTTGACATATTAAGACGGACCTATGTGGAGTGGTATATTAGAGTGTGTGCGCATGGGGTGAACCAAGGTTTGTGCTGATGGACTAAGGGGTGAGTTAAACAGATGATTAGCTATTAATTCATTAGCTTGTGATCATGTTTTCCGCATATAAGCTCTTTTAGTTTTCACCATCTTTCATTGTCTTTCATTTTAGAAGACTAAACATGAGAGGCAATAATGGTGGCACTTAAGGGAGTTAGATCCGATAACTAGAGTGTTATTGAGTCATTGATCATTGAGGCAAAGTTGTGAAGAAGATAAAAATAGAGACCCGTTTTGACACGTGTTAACCGAAGGTGGATGAAAGTTGAACAAATGTGAATGCACAATGATGGTGGTTGCTATACCATGTTTTAGCATATTGATGTAGTAAGAAAATAGTTGGAAGTTTGCTCGAGATAGTGGTCAAGATATATGAGAGAGTTAGAGTATGCCCTAGAGTGGAAGTATGTAACTTGTTACATATATCTAACCCTATAACTAATCTTGTTAGTAATAAAAGTGTTTAATTTTCTAGTGTATACTTGTCATATTAGATATATTAATTAAGTAATTAATTTATGTATATAGATATAGAAAACTTTTAAATGGTATGTTATGCGATAATAATTACAAAAAGTTGTAATCATGAGAAAATTATCATAATATAAATAAGATATTATTTAAGTACTCACGATCAAGATATTTCGAGAAAGAATACCGATACATCCTTTGAGACCAGAGTGTGTAACACTCTCCAAATGTTAGCAGTGTATTACTCATGACTATTGGGGGCAACAAGGGGTTATGTACTCGTAGTTATTCGATAACTATAGAATGGTTCATCTGAGAATTTCATGATGGTCGATAACAACTAGGTCAAACAAGAAATTTCAAGGCGGCGATGTTACACGGTTCCCTCAACTTGAGAATACTCCACTTTAATTATAGTTAAGTCATAGCATGGCATTCCATCGAGCCAGTATAGCTGGGTATGAGTTAAAGACTTGGAAGTAAAGCACTATTCAATAAGAATTCATCTCCTTAGTTGTATGAGGTTAGTGCCACGTCAACCATAGTCAACAAAAATTCAAAATCTCTGTCTAGAGCACGGTTAATAATAAATGTTATTGTTGAATCAAGGACTTTGTTTATGGAGTAACTGAAGTTGAATAAGGATGATATTGGAATTTTTACCAAAACCAAATTCCATAAATCCTGAAGTAATAGAGTGTTACGAAGAGGACGTCCCTGCTAAAAGGTACCGTTTAAGAAAATGTGAAATTAAATTTTATAGAAAAGATCTGTAAACGATGAATTTATCCAAACCGTCACACCGCTACCTAAGGCGACATGTGAACGTTAATTTTTGAACTATTTAATATCAATCGCTGATTGAATTCACACCTCTGGGTCTCAAAACCACATTTATGGATTCTTTGAAAAGAAAACTATATGATTTAATTAGTTTATAAAATGTTATAAATTCAATAAATTAATTAATATTTAAGAAATATTGAATATTAATTTATTTGATGATTTGGGTGTTGTTAGTAATTATTTAGATGTATATATAAAAATTATACATGCATGTATCGACATATGATATTGGTATATATTTAAACTGGTTTTAAATAGAGGCAATTGCTTAGCGGGCTTTTGGAAATAAACATAATATGTGATGGTATGATGTGGCGGGCTATTCTTTATAGAAAGAAAGAGATATAGATAAGATTTTATTAAAGCTAAACAAAGGGGACTTCTTTAAATCAAAGGAACGACGAAGGATTTCTTTTTTAAAACAAAAATGAAATCTTCCTCATTAATTCCATTTGATTAACTCCATTTTCTCAATTCAGTTTTTCTTCCTCTCTTCTCTCCTTGTTCATGGCTGAATTTGCTTTCCCCCATTTTTGAGAATAATAAACTCCAAATCAAATAAAAACATCAAATAAAATAAAGAGCTACGTGGTCCATCCATCTCCTGAAAATATAGAGTGCCGATTTTAGAAATGTGAGGAGAATTCAGAAATTAAAGTGTAACTTATTGGTTAGATCCATAAGGTAAATTTTCATTTTCATATTTATATTTTAGATGTATCACTTTATAATGATTATATATACATACATACATATACATACATACATACATACATACATACATACATACGTACGTATACATACATACATACATATATATCATTGCCTCACCATAATTTATAATTGATATCATAATCTAAACAATAAATTCGATGATGGACTTAATTTAATTCATTTGTCTAAAACTGAAAATGTTCACGTGTGTAAAATTATAGTGTCATATATAAATATGATTATATATATATATATATATGTATGTATGTATAATGATTTCTTAATGTAGTTATAATTTTAATGAATTAAATAATGTTGATTTGAACCATTTTGGAACATGAAATACATTAATATTTTATTCTAAACTTATGTGTATGTTTTGATTTTAAAAATCCTTTTAATTGTTTTTGTTTTTAATTGTATTAATTCCGAGTGATAAAATTAAATATTATACATACATACACATACATATATGCATGCATGCATACATATGTATGCGTGTGTAGATTTATATATAAAAGCTTTTAAAAATATATGAATCTTATGTTCATAATAAAACAATTTAATTTAATATATATATGTGTGTGTGTGTGTATACTTTGAATGATTAAAATTATTTTCAACTTCATTGTTATACACACACACGCGCACATATATAATTTAATAGTACTTAATTAATTAACTTTACTTTATTAATCAAATGTAGTCTAGATCTTAAATACAAATAAAACTTACCAAATAAAATTTAGATCTCTAACTTCAAATTTAGATTTGAAATTTTTATTAGTTGGTTTATATTAAGTTTTGTTTAATCAATCTTTGTTATTAATTTTTAAATCTCAAAATATTTTATAATTAAACAAACATTTTACAAATTCAAATTAAATTGAGGTAATTGATATATATATGTATGTATGTATGTATGTATGTATGTATGTATGTATGTATGTATGTATGTATGTATGTATGTATAGATATACGTGTATGTGTGTGTATGTAAATGTTAAATATATACAAGGTAGATATAAATCTCAATGTTTGGACATGTATACATTGACTTTGTTGTTGTTTTGCTATAATTTGTCATGTTAAACATTTTATTATCACATGTCATTTTGAAAATAATCAAGCATGGTTTTAGTAGAATGCTTGCAGAAGAGGAAAGTATAATCAATTAGTGATACCACCTTTTTAACTTTTTCCTTTTGGATCTTGATGTGATTACATTTAGATCTAATAATAATAATATTTTCATTCCTTTTTAAAAACCTTTAGAAATATAAATATATTTGATATATTCTTACTTATTCAAACTTTATTACTTAATAAACATAAATTAAATCAAAAATTTAAATAAAACTGGATTTTATTTAGTATAACTAGATTGGATCTTGTGAAACCTATTAGATTGCATATGCGCACTATGATCCAAATAGAGAACTTTTTTGAAATTCATCCAATTTACCCGTTGCTAACCGGACCGGTTTGTTCAAAGATATCAGAGGTTAAATGGTCTATGCGGTCCAATTAGCAACTTTAGAGCTAACTAATTAAGCATACATATCTGATGGCTGTTTAGAGAAGTAGTGTCTAGGCTTGGGGTTGAATAATCAAATATTCTCTCCTCTTTGACAACCGGCTCGACCCAATAGGTGGAGTAAGTCTAAAAGGTTAGCCAGTTGTAAAGACCTAACTTATTTGGGCCTTGGACTAATTTTCAAAATTAAGTCTGAAACATTTAAAGATATGGGTGCGTTTGGCATACATCCCTGATAAAGTTTGCAAATACACAAAACATCCCTCCGTTTTTTTAATAAGTTTCCGGTCTCTGTTTTCAAATTCATGCTCGCAAAAGGACCCAAATATCTTTTTCGTTTTTAACATTTCAAACACTTATAACTTTCTGTAGAAACATCGGATCAACAAACCGTTTTCACCAAAAAATCAAAAAATTATGATCTTTAAAACGAGATCCATTATTGATACCAAAAAAATCATATTTGCAGTAAGTGTGCAATTATTCCATATATTTGTAGAGAATTCTGCAAATTTTGAACATCATCGATTTTTCTTCAAATGTGTAGTTATATTATATAATTGCAGACTTGTCTGCAACTATTGCATATAATTGTAGACATTTCTGCAACTATTGCATATAATTGTAGACAATTCTGCAATTATTGCATATAGTTGTTGAATTGTCTGCAACTATTGCATATAATTGCAGACATTTCTACAACTATTGCATATAATTACAGACAATTCTGCAATTATTGCATATAGTTGCTGAAATGTCTGCAACTATTTCAGCCTGCAATTATTGCATATAGTTGCTGAATTGTCTGCAACTATTGCATATAATTGCAGACATTTCTGCAATTATATGGTATAATTGCAGACATTTCTGCAATTATTGCATATAGTTGCTGAATTATCCTACCGTTGTTTTTACATATGCACAATGTCACTCGTTAGAAAGATAATAAAATTTGTGATTTAATGGTGAAAACGGTTTGTTAATCCGTCGTTTCTACAAAAAGTTATTGCGTTTTAAAGATTGATAATTAATGGGGTGCAAATTTTAATTATAAACGTGAGAATAACATCTACATATGAGAAGAATCAACATTGCTGCAATGGAGGAGAGGGGTATTGTAGGGAAGAAAATTATAGTATTTGAAAATAGGGATGTAATTTTATTTTTTTGAGGAGGGTGTTTTGTGTATTAAATTTGATTTTAGGGATGTGTCTCTTATTTTCACTAAAGATATTATATATTAAATTTTAAGTTTACAATATACAAGGATGTTTAATAAATATTATAAACTAAATCTAAAACTTTTCAAAATCGTTTTGAGAAATTAATTTAATATTTTTCAAAACTTTATAAAATTATTTAATTTGATTAATTAAATACACGATTAATTCAAAGTTAATTAATTTATATGTATGTAACTATAAAGGTTATAGCTGAGATTTTATCTTAAATTTTTTGAGGTAAATTAAATATTATTTTTGAAAATTTTGAAATTATTTAATTAAAATGTTTAAATAAATAAATAATTAATTAAATAGTTTATATAAATTGAATTAATTAATAAGTTCAAAAATCAGAATAATATTAACCGTGTATTATTGACATTTTAAAGGAGATGAGTATAATCTCATGACATCATATATCTTCACATCTTACGTATGCTCTCTTAAGTTTGTATGGGTTTTAATTCATCTTAACTCCCTTTTTGGTATATTTAAGATTTATTATTAATTTACTACAAAATTTATAATTCACCAAGTTATGTATATGTTCATATGTATTTGTGTAACAACCAACCATTTTCGACCCTCTGATTTAACACAACGCACAATGTGTACATCCCAAAATTGAAAATATGTGCTGCTGGTGATGGATAAGAAGAGATAAAACAAAAAATATATTCTATATGTCTCTTTCTGAACTCACACACAGAAGGTAACTATAACGCCCCCAACTTTGAGACCTGGAATTAGACGCTGATGATGCTGCAGTCATCATTAGAATCATTTTTCAGCGATAAAGTGAGTTTATTATTGTATTGCACAATATAAGTAAACAAAGCAGCTAAATAACTATTTCATTACAATAATTTCAATTACATAATCCATTACATAATTCATTATAATAATTCGAATTACATAATCCATTACACTCTTTTAACCCAAATCAATTTCCTACACAAGGATAAATACAACTAAAACATAGATAGAGTAGCATTGTGTCCGACATATGAAGATGCCAACATAATACATAACCAGTTATAGAACCAGGTTTTACATATTGGAAATTTCAAAACACTTATATTCTCTAAATAAGCCTCCTACTTCATCTTTGGAGTCTTTATTTGTCCTTCCAAAAGATACTTGTCTAATCTATAAACTCAGTCTGAGTCTACTCAAACCCGTGAGTTTAGAGAAATAGTAAAAACACAAGTCAGGCGTAAAGTATTATATGAGTGAAACCTTTACACTAGTCATTCACGGTGAGACCACGCCGCTAATGCAGAACGGGTTTCCCCTCACTTCATCGTAACGGCAATGTGCTGCATATCATATAAACAAGTATAATCATCAATTCATATAAGTATGAGATTTCATTCATACATGCATGACTAATATTCAAAGTCTTATTTTAGATTGCCACACATGCCTAACTTTAATAGTTTAATTTTTAGTTCTCTACACTTATGGGTTATTCATAAGTGTTTTATCTTTATTTTATCGTAAACAGATAATTGGGTTGCCACACAGGCCTTACGTCATTATTCCCAAATTTCGTCATGGTTAGGAAACATGATGTTATTCAAGCCTTACTCCCCCATTCTCGTTTATTTGTCGTAAATAGACAGTTTAATGCTACACAACCCTTACTCCACCATATTCGCTTAAGTGTCATGAATAGACATAAGTTTGCCACATAGGCTTTCCATCAACGATACCACAATGTCATGGGTTTAACACTTGGTAGTCACACATGCCTTCGTTTATATACAATGTCGAAGTTAGGTGCATGATCTCCATTAAGACCTTGCATTGCTCATCATCGAATAATAAGTTTGGTTTTTACATCTTATTACCACAAAGGCCTTTAATTTGCGTTTATATTCTTATAAACGGTTCCATTCATCATCATATAACTTAATCAAGCTTAATCCCTTTTGCATCCTTTAGTTGAGCCATTCTTTATTAACTTATCATTTCCTAAGTTCATTTCTTACTTAGGACCAATCAATAATTGTTGTGTTTTATCATTCTGAAGGCCATCGTGTGTTATTACCCCTAAAGTCATCGTATGTTATTACCCCAAGGTCATCGTAGGCTATTACCCTAAGGTCATTGTGTGCTATTACCCCAAAGTCATCGTGGGTTATTTCGTAAGAAGCCATTGTGGGTTATTCCATCTGAAGCCATCATCGGTTATTCCACACAAAGCCATCATGGGTTATTCCATCCGAAGGGCATCATGTGTTAATCTCCAAATAGCCATCATGAGTGGATAGCCTCACTATTGCTCCACATGTTAACTTCAATAGTCATCAAAAGTAACTCTCCCAAAAACGCTCATATGTCAATTTCCCCTAAGTCGTCATGGGTAGGTAGCTACCCAAGCTATCATGGGTTGTTTTTATTAAAGCCTTTGTATGTTAGTATTGGCCTTTGAAAGTTGGAAATCCAATTGAAGTCGAAACCTTATTAGCTCCTTTCTTCCTTCATAATTTTCTTTCCAGAAGTTGTTAATTACATTACTAATTAATTAAATTATCCTTAATTCATTAGTCCTTTTCTTCACCAATTAATTTATATAAAATCGAAAATTAATTGAAAAAA
The DNA here is from genome assembly GCA_030737815.1 of Allium fistulosum. Taxonomy (NCBI): domain Eukaryota; kingdom Viridiplantae; phylum Streptophyta; class Magnoliopsida; order Asparagales; family Amaryllidaceae; genus Allium; species Allium fistulosum. The sequence goes on along the minus strand of CM060908.1, from coordinate 72,064,372 downwards.
GGTCCAAAAAATTCACCAAAAATTAAACTTATCATATTTTACCTTTTTCCAAAATTTAAACTCAAAATAATAAATTTTATTATTTTAATAATTAATTTACTTGAAATTTACTCTTATTCCAACTTAGAAAATTCATATTAGTTCCAAAAATCATGAAATTAAAAAATCATCTCTATTTCATCATTATAAACATCATATTTCAATTTTGAATCATTTAGCTTAGATTAATTCTTGTTTTACCCTAAAACATGAATTAAATTTCTTTATTTAAATTTCTAAACACCACCAAACAATTTTTAATCATTCCAACATATTTAACATTGACATAAATATTCATATGAGAGTCAAATCCAAACATAACAGGTTAGGATAGGTCTTAGAGAATTATTTTACTCAACTTTGATTATGAAAGAACCTTGTTTAACCTTATTTGTTCCTTAAAGTTTAAAATATGAATTCTTTAGCTCTTGATTCCTCTTCTTCTCTACAAAATGGTAGCCAGCCTAGCTTGTTTTCTCTTTTTCTGGTTTTGTGGAATTATGAGAGAACGAGTGGGGGTTAGGAATTTAAGGAGATAATAATTTGGGCTTTGGACTAAAATCCCATTTCTAGCATAATCTTAATAAATCCCTAACTCCACTTCCATTATTCATTCACCCTATTTTAGTTAACTTTTACTATATTCTATTTGTTCGATTACTTACTTAATTTATTTGTTTCCACATATTTTGGTACTCCGCAAAATAGGGGCTATTACAATAACGACATATAATAAAATCAAATATCACTTTATTTCAAACTAATATTCATAGTGTGACATTTGGTTATATACAAATAAAAACCCAGACAAAATCCATACACACACATGTACACAGTCAACATCAATGCCCGATGATTATTTATATACATAAGTAATGCCTTCGTCATCTGCACCATCAAGCATCACTAGATACCCCCATCAATTCCCATCAACCTAGTGGTGAAACAAAAGGGAAAAATAAAGAAGAGGTTAGAATATAGTCTGGTGAGTCATGTACGTCTACTTTACTACATACTCTAATCATTCTCAAATGATACTAAGAAACTATGGTAAACATCATACCTTAGTCATGTTTCACTACATCCAACAAGTCGGTTAAACAATACGGTAAAAAAATCTAACTCGTGAGACAAGGTCTAGTCTAACACAATTACAATGGTTGACGATATGGTCTAACCATATACAAAGCCAAGTCTACCCTATTGCATGGACTTAGTTCCATATATGACTTATGGTCCCATTTTTATACTACAATATGCAACTTAGAAAAAATTCAGATAACCGAGTGGTTGTATTACCTTGATAACCAATGGAGGTCACGAAAATAAATAGTCAAACAAGTCGCTAATAGAAATCGACTATCCATACGTATATATCTATACACACATCCCATATATACGTTCAAACATTCAATTCAATCAAACAGGGAGAATCACATCATAGTGTTGTTTAAACGTTAACTTAAAACCTCCGAGAAAGCCCTGAATCGATCGAGCAAACTTATACGAACTGGCCTACTTGGGTCAAGGCAAACCTGACCTAACAGGCTGCCACTACTCAACCGGTGACTCCATTACCGATAGACAAATTAACAGGAACAGATGCTCCTGACAATTTTCTAAAGCTATTTTTTAAGTTTGTTTCCTCTAATTCTTACTCGTTTTTAATTTGCTTTCAAATATGTTTTTGTCAAAATTTTGATAATATTACGGGCAGATGTTCCACAATTTAAGAACATAGTCTAATAGAAGAACTGAACTAAAACATGGTAAAGGAATGGATTCAAAGGCTTGGAAAACATCATAAAATGGCAAAACAAAGATGTACCAAGAAAATGAGAAAACTAGACTAAGTAAAATAACTCGGTATCGAGTTATAATCATAACTCATACTCGAGTTGTTATCCACAACTCATACCCGAGTAGTGATCTAGGATGAGTCAGAAAGCTTAAATCAAAAATGAAAAATAAAGGAAGAATAAAGCTCCATAACTCATACTGTAGTCTTGACCCACAACTTTTTGATCCATGACTCATACTTGAGTTGTTATTATAATTCATACCCGAGTTGTGATGATTTGTGGTTGACCACAATCTTTTGCTACAATTTCGAGAGCAACGTGGAGAACGTGGTTGAGAAATTTCAGGCAATTTTGGCGATGGATTTCGTCTATAAATAAAAGAGGAGATGTGTTGGAAAGGAGATATTTTCTGCTCCACTCTAAATCAGTTCAAGTTGAGGTATTCAATTCCCTACTAAACCCTGTATAATTCATAACCGAGTTATAAGATACCGAGTTGTAAGAACTACTTTGTAGGAGCAAAGTACAATCAATAAAATAGATCAAGTGGACGTAGGCCAAAGTATTTGCGGAACCTTTAAGAAAATTATGTGTTCTTTCTCTCTTTTAATCTCATTGTTTTTATATTCATAACTTGATTTAGTGGTGTGCTATTATTGGTCCAAACATTTTCATGCTTCATTGAGAAGGCCTTGAGATTTGACTTGGAGAAGATGAAGAGGCCTAATACAAGAGTTATTGCTGTAGGAAGTCATTGATAGGGTTTAGGGTATACCCTAGGAGCAATTATTTAATTTGTTACATATATCTAACTCGATAGCCAATCTTGTTCAAAATAAAAGGTGTTTTTCTTTCTATTGTATACTTGTTATATAATGATATAAATAATTAAGTAATTAACTTAAAGTATATTGATCGTAATCCTTAAATGATATATTATGTGATAGTAATTACAAAGTGTTGTAATCATGATAATTTTATCACACTGAAAATAACAAATTATTTTAAATATTCCTAGTTAGGATGTTTCGAGAAAGGATATCGATTAATCCATTGAGACCAGAGTACATAATGTTCTTTAAATGTTGGACAGTGCATTTTTTATGCTTGTTGGAGTAACCAAAGGGTTACATACTAATAGTTATTGGATAACCGTGGAATGACTTACTAAAGATTTTTTGTTTGTTAATATAACTAAGGTCAAACAAAGAATCTTAAAGTGATGATGTTACATAATTCTCTCGACTTGAGAATACCGTTGAACTTCAATGTAGACACTCCACTTTGATTTTAACTAAAATGTAGCATGGCGTTCATATAACGAATACAGTTGGATCTGAGTTGAAGCAATGGAAGTAAAACACCATTCAATATAGGATTCATCTCCTCGGTTATATGATGTTATTATCACGGTCATCTGTATCAACTCAAAGTCAAAATCACTTGCCAGAGTAGTACAATTAATAATAAATGTTATTATTGAATAAGGACTTTGTATTTGGAGTTACAATGTTGAATATGGACGATGTTGGAATTTTGATCAAAACCAAATTTCATAAGTCCTAGTGCGATTTAGCTTTCATAAAGATAGTTGGTGTAAATATAATAATCGTTATTATCAAGGACCGCTTATAGTAAGTAGAATTAGATTTTACTGAAAGATGTATAAGTGATAAATTCAGCTAAATGTCGCACCATTAGCTAAGATGACGTGTGAACATTAATATTTGAATTATCAATATTAACCGCTGACTGAATTTACATCTTTGAGTCACACAACTGAAACGATGAATATTATTTGTTTGCACCTATTTTGTCATTACTATATATTGTTATCTATATTCAGGTTATTGTTAATATCCCTATGCGTATCACATCTTATTTTTCTAGGAATGTTTGGAATTGAATATGTTTAATATGAATTATTTGGATTGCTTTGATTGCGTTGTGGTTGAGCATATGTATTGTACATTAACATGTTTGTTATTGTATGATTAAGTATACAAGTTACATTTTCCCATCCCTTGGAATTTTGGGGATGAAAGTCAATTAAGGAGGGATAATGTCACACCTCGTATTTTTAACAAAAACAAATAACTAGTTAAAAAGGGCATTTTGGTACATGAAACTGAAAAATTAAAACTTTTACAAATGAAGGAATTTGGAAAATATGACTTTTTCATTACATCAAGTATATTTTTCTAGCCTAAATTCATATAAAAACATCTTGAATAAGCACCAGATGAAGAAAATTCTATTACCATAGCACGTATTTCAAGGAAAAATAGGTTAAGGCCTAAGTAGGGTAAGGGATGATCTCAGGTTTTTGGGTATAAATAGGGAAGATATGAAACCCTAATTCATTTCACCTTCATTTCTTTTCATTATGTAGCTGCCATTCAACCTAAACTCTGTTCTTCTTCTCCTTCTTCCTCAATTCTAAATCAAAATTCTCAAAATAAAATAGAAAATAAGGTAGAAATCAAGAGAGAATTTAATCCAAACATTAGAAACTAAATAAAGGAGGAGAGATACCAAATTCAATCGAATCAAATGTGTAAATTTGAGGATTTCTACCAAGGCAACAAATAGAAGTAAGTGGGTTTATCCATGAAATGAATATATTGTTAGATAAGCATTAAATTACACTTATATATATATTTAGGTTTAAATATAATCTAAGAATTGAATCTACGCTTTTAACGGATAATTCATATGAATTAGATAAATTAGAAACCCTATATCATTGATTTGACCAGGAAAACTGATACAAATTGAGGGGAGCGTTAACCTAGATTAATTTGACAGATGAATAATTTATCTTAGATCTTGTAGAAATGATAGATAGAGTAATTATATAACCGGTAGAGATGAATATAGTTTAACTTTGTGAATATATCAATCATAGAGTACTTTATATGATTCATTGTAATATTTTACATTGGAAATGGACTCTAATCAGATTTAACGAATTTATAATCTTTGGCATATGCTATATGATGTTAGTAAGTGTGAGCAATTAAGAGTGAATCTAAAATGAACCTTACATCGTATTCGAATTCTAAAAATAAAATAGGATGAAATAGTAAACATAAAACAATTGAAAGAACCAAGTTTGTTGCGTTGGAATGCATGCTACAAGGAAGGATCAACTGGGAAAAAATGCAGTCGACTGCTAAAAAGGTCAAAAAGTGTAGAGAAAAGGAGAGGAGTTGGAGTCGACTAGAAACAATGTTGAAGTTGACTAAAAATAGGGCCGATACTTGAATCTAGTTGATTGAAAAAGGTTATATTCGACTGATACCAATCAACTGGTGACATTTTCCAATCGAGCAGAAATCTGTATCAGGTAAGGTTGAACTTAGACCCAGTGCAAGCCAAGTAAAGATGTTTTTAGGGACTTGTTTCCTGCTTAATTGACATTATAGTGTTCAAGTAGCTTCATGATGTTGTATAACATGATACTCAATATGATATGCGATTGCTTCGTAATTAATTTCTCTCATAGTTACTGTAGTATCACGGTTGCATATTTTAACATGTGAAATGCAAGGGGAACAGAGGTATCTATATTGGTAGGGCATGCATCGTTTAGGTGGATGTACCTTTTAGGAGAAGTCAAATTATCTATTGACCCTTCTATGCTATTATGAAAATGACGTGGAGCATATGACATGTTTACCATCAATATTGTATATTCAATGCTTGGTTACGCAATTTACTGTCGGGATTGTATACTCGATAGGTGCCTTAGGTAGTTTACCATCGAGTAGTCATTCCATACGTATCTTATCATGCTTGTTAGTCAAATACTTATTATATTTATATTTGGACATTATCAGGAACTTTGTTTGATTATTTCCTGTATTGATTATTGTCATCTAGTATTTATACTTTATCCACTGTAAGATCTAATAGTATAGAATATTTGAAATTTGTATTTATCTCTGTACCATGTAAAGCATCAAAACCTAATAATTCATACTTCTTGGCACAGTGCGAGTTCGAATGTCGCTTTTAGGCGTTGAATTGGCATCTTCGAAGGTGCGGGTTGTTACATTGTTCCAAAAAATTGCATGTACGTAATCCCTTGGTATCCAAAATGGTCCGGAGTAGTTTATCATTTACTACATGGAGAGCATCATTTAAACTAGTCTCAATAGATATATGGAACATTTAAGGGAAGATACTTATTTTATTAATTCAATACTCATGGTTACAACTACATTCATAACTGGAACTGATTAAACACTTTTCCTAAGGATTTTCTATATGTACATATTTAATGTATTTATAACTTTATTCACATCCTACGATACATATATATACAATTGAATACAAAACCAAAAGATTATTTTATTTCGAACAAGCTTCAATATAAGAGTAAAGTTATATAATCAAATTTCATAATTGCAAGTAGGGCACGCCCTTAACTCTATAAGAGGTATGGTTTCATTACCTCGTATTGTACCATTTGGTATCGTATAAGATATAGTAGCATATTGGTAATCATGCAGACTAGTGACATTTCCTTTTCACCAGACTTTACGCCTAACCTTCTCTTTTTCTTCTTCTGAAATTGGTACTTTATTTACTACATGAAAGTATTTACAAAAGTTTATATTGTTAGAGCTCTAAATAAGTGGAAGAGTGAAATTAAATGCCTACTTAAAATCACTCATATAAATATTCTAAATTAAAGGGGACGTATTAAAACTCAAATTTGACATCAATATAAGCACAAGTAAGCAAAAACACACCGAATAACTTTCCCAACCTGACCTTATTTCTTCTTTATAGAATTCTTCATTCTCGAGAAATGTTCAATGCAGTTCAGAAAATCCATTCCTTAACTCATAAACCCAAAAGTAGATCTGATAAACAACGTCTTCTTCTTTCATTTGAAGTATCTCTAGCTTTAAGTTATTAACATCATGTTGTAAAGAGCCAGATTTACTGGCTTATGATTTACACTCATAGCTAAGCTAACACCAAAATCTTTGAAGATGTGCTCCTTTTCTTCGATTTCTTCAATTTTAACATTTCTTGTTTAATTATTTGATTACAACCTTGAGTTATAAGAATGACCCATATATTTGTTTGCATGTGAACCATGGGAATTCCCTTGAGTTTCTTTCATCCATATGTGCTAAATTATTGTAGAAATTGCTAAGTCAGTTAGATCTTTGTATGCTGTATTTTTATGCTTATTTGCCACCATTTTGTTCATTAATTTATCCATATTATATTGAATATTTGCTTGCAATTGTAGCTTGTGGTCGATGCGGAACAATGCTTATATAAAATAACTGTAGTTGAAGAATATACGCTCCTCGTTTTCATTTTCCAAATTGCATAATTGACATATCAAGTTTATATTGCTACACCATCAACTCACCCTGTCTTTTGAGTAGAGTTTGTTTAATCTAGCTAGCAATGCACATGTTGACATATTTGGAGGACAACTGTTATTCTGGATGTTTTTGCACCGTTCAAACTCATTATGTTTAGTTTAGAATGTGCTCCATGCTGATTTGAAAGAAAATTTTCCATTACTATTAGGTAGCAAACTCTAGTAATCATTTGCAGACTTCATTCCACTTTAATTTTTTGAGATTAATTACTCCATAGAAATTTTTTACATAGTGCGTTTAACTTATCAATCATGCTTGCTGTAATTCGAGAAAACTGCATCCAGAAATGAATTATGAGATATATGACTGTCTTGATAAATTCAACTCTACCACTAGTATTTAAGAATCTATTGTTTCAATTATTTTTTTTTTGTTGAATTTATCTAGAAAGGGACCAAAATCCCTAGCTTTCAACTTGTTTACAGACAGTGGTATGCCCAAATATATGATTGGAAGATCCCAGCATTTATTTTTGAAGTGTTGCAGACATTTTCTTCATCTCTAGATCTTATAGTAAAAAATTTAGTAGATTTTTGTTCATAGATTGCTAATCAACCTTGTACTTTGATGTAGTTCATGACTTTGTTGTAGTTTCTACATTCTTGTTGGTAGATTCTGCAAAAATGAGAATGTCATATTATAACATCCCATATTTTTGGTAATATTATTTAGAATATTTAATTAGCTAAATTAAATAAAATAATGTGTTGATTTGGAGATTGAGATTTGATTTTAATTAAGGGTAGCCGTGCCATTTAACCAGTGAATTAAAAGAAAGGGTTAACATGAAATATGGGAGGGGTAAAATAGGAAAGATGCCATTCTTATACCCTAAACCTTTGGCCTGTAATCTCATACACGTTCATTTCATTTGATAAATTTTTAAAACTTGAGGCCAACCACCATTAACAAGAGCAAGGGAAAAAATAAAGAAAAGCTAAGGAAGAAGCTTAAGCAAATCAAATCCATTCAAATCTCAAGCTCCTTAATCTCTAAAGCTAAGGTGAATACTGACTACATCTCAAATTTCTTATTGTTTTCGGTTTTAAGTTGAATCCGAACTTATTTGCAATGATTTGCCATGTTTTTGAATGATGGGATGATTATATATATACTTGTTGATGACTTATATTTGTCATATAAACTTTATGACATGTTTTAAGGTGAAAACCCTATTAAATGACATCCAAATGCCTTGCGAATTTTTATATGGACCAGAAACGATATTTTAGAGATGGGTTTCATTTTTCAGAATTTTCATAATTTATGTGGATTTTATATGAATTTTCTAGCGGAGAAAATGTTATTTTGGGTTAAAAATTATTTACATTTAAATGATTAATGGTTTGGATCTGAAATTAATATATGTTAGAAAACATATTAAAAGTGATTTTTTAGAATTTTTGTAGAATTTTCCTAAGTGTTTTAATGGATATATAAAATTATTTAAGGTATGGGACTTAAATGTTTTATATATTTATAAAAGGAGAAGGGGCTTTTTGTAAATAATTCTTCATTATTTCTGGAAATTGGCAGTACTTTTGGAAAAGTAAAATTACAACCAATCACAATTTGACAAACAAGGCATGTTAGGTACAAAGAAATAGTTTAAAAAGGACAAATCTACATGTTTTTACTATTTCGATGCTTTCGGCACCAGGTTTTCGCCTCCTTACCTTCGCCTTCGACTCCATCGAAACCAATGCACATGGTATCAGGTAACTGGTACATAGTTAATTGGATATAGGCGGAAGGTATAGGGTTGAAACCAGGGGTTTCGAAGGGGTTGAAGCACTACTTTGCTTTAAATGAAAATGCGCCTGCTTGCTTTCGACTTGGTTGGATTTCGACCAGGTCAATTGGTTTTAAATAAACGGTTTTGATTGGGTTGCGCCTTTGTTTTTAAATAATTGCTTTTGACTGAGTCAAAACCCCTAATTACCGCTTTTTACCTTTCGACCCAGATTGGTTTCGAAAGGGCTGCTTTGCTTTGTTTTTTTAAATTGACCACTTCTCCAATGCTTTCGAAGGGATTGTTTCGACACCATTACTTCTTTACTTAGGAATGATTTCGAAAGGAATGCTTTCGAATTTAATGAGTTTCTGATTCCTTTGCTCTATGTGAAGGCATAATCCAAATGGTTTCGACCGAAACGGTTTTCAGAGGTTTCGAAGGAGTAAAATTTTGAATGGTTTCGAAAGGTTTCCACATGTTTTAAATTGAACTCAAGGGCTTTCGAAAGGTTTGGTGTTTTAATGCTTTCAACAGGGTTTTAAATACAGGTTTTGAAGGGTTGATTCTCCAATGGTTTCGAAAGGTCTAAGAGGAAAGGTTTTCCAATGTTTTCGAAAGGCATGGTTTAAAGGTTTTAAAGAAGGATGTCTAATGTTTTAAAGCTTTCAAAGGGGAGGTTTCTTAATGGTTTTGAAATTAAGATTTTGAATGGTTTCGAAAGGAAGGATTTGGCCTTTCGGGCTAGGTTAAGTAAAGGGTTTTACTTAGTTTCGAAAGAGATACTTTCAAGGGTTTCGAAAAGGTTGTTTAAAGGTTTTGAACAAAGGTTTCGAATGTACCACTTTGGCAATATAGCCTAAGTGTTTTAAGTTAAAATGGGGTTTTAACTTATTTTGGGGGAATAGGTAATCCTCATTAAACTTCATCAACATTATTTTGAGTAAAGTATATATAACATGGAAAAATAACTTAGAGTAAAGCTAAAGACGTATTTTCCCTGTATAAGTATGATTTAACTGGTTAAATCATTTTGAAAAGGTTTTTCAAGGAAAAAGATGAAAGGTAGTTAACCCTATGAAAATGACGCAGATTAGAAGACCAGAAAGGATTTGTGTAGGGTCGCGCCCTATACTCATTAGCTATTAGCCCCTAGCTAATTTAGTACGGAATTCCAGTGTGTAGGGCTTAGTCATATGTAAGGCTAAAATGATGATTACACACAAAAATGAATATTTATGTACAGAGATAGGTTATTGGTTAGCCCGCAAAACCATTAAGATCAGTTGACCCTTGGAGAAGTAAGTTAAGGACAGAGTGTCTAGAAGTTTTGTCTAACATATGTTTAAACAATTTGATATTTTATTTGGTAGGCCCGAGTCAGCCAAAGGGACAGATAGTCCAGTTTTCGGACAGATAGTCCATTTATTACCTGTTTTTAGAACAAAGGATATTGCTATTATTGATATAATCAGTTTGATTAACCAGTTTGGTTATAGGAAAAGATTTACAAAAGATGTGTTTTAAAAGGATGTTAGTGAGGGGAAACTCGTTCTGCTAAGCGGCGTGGTCTCACTGATTATCAGTAAATTGAGATGTAATAGTATTATTCACACCAGACTTTATGTCCAACTCGAAGTTTATGTTTCACCTTAAACTCGCAGGTTCTCAAAATTTATTTCAGTGGGCTGAGGGTTGATGTTTACAGGTTTTAGTTTTGGCGAATAAAGCTTCCAGAGACGAGCAGGTGGCTGAAGGATAGTTATTTAGGAGTCGTTATTTTACTTTTATTCCGCTGTGTGTATTAAGTAAGATATGACTATATTGATTCTAATCAACCAAGGGGGCATCGTCATATGTCGCTCTTGGCGTATTTACTATAATGATTATAATTAATCTCTATCTGGGAAACATTATGGGATTATGTAACTTGGATATGAATTATTGTTTTGAAATGCAATCAATAAAATGTTGTTTTTGAAATTTGTGATTTTGTTCATATTCAATTTCTTATGATATTATGGATACCACTAGCATTACCGTATTTTGTCACCAGAAGTTAGTACTATAGATGATTGCAGCATCTGCAGCGCTTAGCTTTTGGCCTCCAAATACAGGGTGTTACAACTTGGTATCAGAGCATAGATTTATGAAAAACATTAACTAAAAATGCTTTTGAAAACACAGTACTAAGGAATTAGAGTAAGATCGGGGTATGGGATAACATTATAGTAATGTACTTGTATTTGCTATATATATGTATACGCTTTATCTCTAGTCTCCTATCTTTGTTAGGCTATTCTTCTGTATCTTATGAGGTTTGAATACAGATGTGGATGGTAGAAGAGGAAGAGTTAACCCAGGAGGGGAAGGCACCGATGGGAATGCCAGACCTAATACGAGGAAAAGCCAAGGTCAGGCACAAGCAGAGAATGTGGGTGCTGGAGTCCCGCAAGTTGATATAGGAGCTATGTATTAGTTTTTTGTGAATATGATGCAAGATGGAATTGCAACTAGAGTGGTAGGAGGAAATGCTGCGGGAGCAGGAGTTCTGGAAGTTCCGGTAGTTAACCATTATGCTAAGCTGGGTGGATATTACGCTAAACTTGAAGGGAAGCCATTTTTTGGAACAGAGGATGCTATTGAGGTGAAGAATTCGTTGCTGCACTGTCAGAGGATCTTTGCAGACTTGGGGCTCAATGATGAGCAGAAGAGGAGGCTTGCTTCAAGACAGGTTCAGGGAGCAGCTTTGTTTTGGTGGAACAGTGTGACAGCTGGTGTGCATGAGGAAACTATGACATGGGCAGATTTTAAGAAGAGGTTCAAGGAGAGGTTCATGTCTGTGGTGGGCCTGGTGGCACAGTCTACTCTGATAAGAAATTTACTGAGTTAGAGTAGGGAGAGATGTCTATTTTGGAGTATGCTAGAAGGTTCAAGGAGTTGGCTAGATATAGGTATGCTTTGGTGGATACCGTGATGAAGAGGAATGAGAAGTTCATCAGGGGGTTGAAGCCTGAGTAAGAAAGGGCTACATTACCTCGTATTATAGACCCTTATGATGTTGTAGTGGAGATGAAACACCCCACACCCCTTAATATACCCAAAAAAGACACAATAAAGGCGTGGTGCGTTGTAGGTATAACTAAAGCTAACAGAACTGAGATTCACAAGACAAAAATATATAAAAACAGCGGAAACTTAAAATAATAACTTAATCAAAACAAAACTTCATAATTGCTTCATAAATAAGTCAAATACCAAATACCACATACATGTCTAAAAATCCAATATGTCTCATGAAACAAAAATTCATAGTCTCAAAAATCAGAATACATAATATCCCTTATAATAAGCCAGTACATAGAAAGAACAAAAGCTGAAAATAAAAGAAATACATAGTAGAAATCTCCTCCAAGAAAACTCCAAGCAACAACAATCTACTGACTTCTCCCTTGATTTCTTGTGGGGGAAAAGGGAAAAATAGAGGAGTGGGTCAGACTAAAAATCTGGTGAATGATAGTAATTACTAGAGTCTTTAAGCAAGATTAAAGTAATAGCCTCTACAACAGTTTTAGCATAAATAAGGATAACAAAGGAAATAGGAAAGAAATAAACTGGAAATAAGTACGATTAAATATTGCTCAATTTATAAGATAGGTTAACTTTGATTGCTTGCACTTGTCCTTGATTTCTGCTTTGATTAGGCTGAATTCCTAATCCTGTAATTAGGATGTAACCCTAATTCTACCCTTTTTGATCGGCCTGCTACTCCATAGACCTTGCTGCGGACCAGGCGCTATATAACTCCCTACACAGCAGCCAATGGTATCTACGAAAGATGCACAAAGCACCCACTCTGGATCCGGACGACATATATAGCTCCCTACACAGAAGGCAATGGTGTCTACGAAAGACATCCATACTAAGCGCTTGGAACTCATAGTGATTACTGAGCACCTGAATGGAAGATGCACGCGTAACTACCACCATGCCCGTGCTACCTTTTGCTCCACCTATTGGGTCTTCTTATTACCTCGAACTCCAGCATAAGCGTGCCCCTAATCTCACTTCAGGCTAATGTGAGATCACCGTATGTCCATAGAAAATAGGGGAAATGCTGTTGGTACTGGCCCGTCATCCAAACAATATCTAGTTGCGCCCTTTATCCAAATCCCCCGTGATTTGGACTTCTATTTGACTAATTTCTATCTTAGCATAAGTGTGCTCTCGTCTCACTTCAGGCTAATGTGGGACCACCGTTTTGTCTAATAGGGAATGCTATTTGGTACCGGTCCTACTTTTATCTTTGCTTATTAACTTAGATAAATTATCTAAATAAGCCTTTACATTTTTCTCTACTATCTATGCTTATTAATTTATCCTATCTCTTAAAATAAGCCTTATTATGTTCTTTTTCTTATTATAACTTACGTTATAATCATGCTTATTACTTAAACCAAGGTCTAAGTGTGAAAATAAGCCTCTTTCATCTTTTTCTCTTTTTTAGTTATAATTATAAGTTATAACTAGGTCAATCTTTTTAATTCAGTCCAATTCCATTTATATTACAGTCTTTGAAATTTACATCTTATATTCCATTATTCAGTTTTCTTACAATTTAATCCATATTCGTGTTAATCCTATTCTAATCCATACGCGAAGAAGAAGTAGGAATAAAATAAAACTGAAAATAGAAGAAAATCCAAAGCGTAGAAAGAAGATGTAAACAACGTATAAATAACAGTAAATAAACTAAAATAGTGAAAATAAACTGTAAATAAACGGAAAAGGTATAATTAACAGAAATAAACTAAAATTACTGAAAAGAATAAGTGAAAGGAAATAGACTGAAAATAATTCTAAAAACTGTAAATAAACTACTGAAAAGGTTATTCCAAAAATCGTAGTAAAACTATAACTATTGGAAACCTTATTATTTTAAATTACTTAAAGAAATCTAAAATAATTACAATCACTCACCTCCGGTCCTAACCTCTTCCTTTGGTCTTCCCGGATCCACTTGGAGTTGTAAAATAATTTAATTTATAACAATTTTCTCCTTTTGAAAAAATATTCTGTTTAGGGTCCTTCCTAGAAAGGTGAACCCAATTGGAGAAAACCTAGAATGAAAAAAAGTGTTAGGTCTAGGGGTCTATTTATAGGGGTATAAGTGGATCTCAGACCGTTGGATTTTGAAGATTGAATGGGATGCAACCACGTCATATACTGAATAGGAGCCATCAGATGCAAGAATGGAGGGACCAGATTGGTTTGAAGAATGCAAAACACGTCATAGTCGGTTAAAAAAACCGTGTCATCATTCAAACAAACGAACAATTATCCGTTGGCCCCCAAAACAGCAGGTGGGTCGACCGGTACCATATATATATATATATATTTATATGTTGGTCATACTAGCTCGGTTTCTGACGTTCTATAAATGAAAATTGATCAAAAAATTACCACGGACACAATGGTGCAATTCCCATGGCTCAATTCTAATAATTTCACAAAGTTATTTTATTATTTAATTAATTAACGAATTAATTATTATGGGTTAAATTTTGGGTTGTTACATTCTCCCTCCTTAAGAGATTTCGTCCCCGAAATCTCTAAGGATAAAAGAATGTACTAAATGTTTTCATCCAATTCTACAATCAACTACTCTGATACCAAGCTGTAACACCCCACTCCGAGACCCACATTAGCAAAGAGTATTACAATGTAATACCGTCTGCTAATATGGAGAATAGAGCTGGATAGGAGCGACCATCTATAGCCTTGTCTTAACTCGAGGAAGCAACGGTTTGAACACTCAAATGACAATATTTTCCAACCAAATTTTGCAGAAACAAAGTTCAACATAAAAACTTGACTCAGAAAAAGATTTAATTTTGTTGAATTAACTTGAAAATTTGAGCTTGAATTGAGGGAATGGTTGCTTTTTTTACTGTATTTTGTTTCTCAGGTAGAAGAAGAAGATGAGATAGTGAGAAGGAACGTACAGACAATTAGATTTCTCATTATCTCACCTGATTAAGCACTAATGGGCCTTGGACCCATTAGTAAAAAGAAAATAAAATGGACTATTTATTAAATAATCAACACTTAACTAAAATGTGTACACATATCACATTATACACAAAACAAAAATACATTTTCTCTAAAGTTTTACATAATAAAAATGTGAAAACTTGTATACATATAAAATAGAACATTTTCTATCATTTAAAATGATAATTTACTCTTTTTAAACATTTTTATTGTTAATTTCCTTTATTTTGAATAAAATGCACATTTAGTTGTAATATACCACGTTCATTACTTTTAAAATTCAACAAATTACATTTTATTACTTGTAAAAATATTCCAATTATCAACCATTCATCCATTGTCCTCAAGTTTTTCTAATGCAATTTATGATACCTATGCAATTAGTGTAGCGTAAATGTTCCTAACTAATGCAAAAGATTAGGCGGTCCACTGATTCAGTTGACCTCTTTTTATGCAATCATGTCTGTGCCATGTATCCAAATGAATGCAAAAAATTTCTAATGATAACTATAGTTCTATATGCATGCTACAAACATCATCCAAATGCAACAATCATGTGATAAACATCCATTTATAGCAACCATGGAAATAAAATAAAAATGCGCTCACATCCATATGCATATGCTCTAGTGTCCTAGTTAGGCTAATCCTAAAGAATAATAGTGCCTAGTGTACCTATATGCGTCCATTAGCATCCACTAGCAAACACTTGCAATTACTAGCATACATCATTCATAACATGTTCTATTAACATGTTTACATCAAATCCTACCATCCATAGGTTAAATCCAGAGTTCTACCCTCTCAAAGGATAATAAAGGAAAGAACCTATTCAAAACTAAAGATGAAAAAAGGAATTTTAAAACTTACTATTAGAAAGATGAGGATAGGAAGTACGAATCTTCTCTTCTGCTTCCCAAGTGGCGTCTGCAACATCATCTCCCCATTGCACCTTCACCAGTGGAACCTCCTTATTCCTTAGTCGCTTGATGTCTCTTCCAACAATCTTCGTGGGGATACGCCGAACAGAAACTTCCTTTTCTACCTCTACCTCCTCCAACCGACTAGGCTCTACAACCTCCGTCGAGTCATGTAAGCACTTTCGCAAGTGCAAAACATGGAAAACGTCGTGCACTCCTGCGAGCCTATCAGATAGCTTCACTATGTAACACATCTTCCCAACTCTCTCTACGATAAGGAATGGTCCAACAAATCTAGGGGCTAACTTTCCATTTGGTCCGAACCTTACCACCTTCCTAAGCGGGGATACTTTGATAAAAACTAAGTTTCCAACCTCAAACTCTAAGTCTCTCCTCCGCTTATCCACATAAGACTTCTGCCTTCCTTGAGCTATCTTCATCCTCCACCGAATCTAATCCACCCTCTCAGATGTCTCTCTGACCATATCAGGCCCAAGTAATACTTCTCCGTAGACTCAACCCAACAAGATGGGGACTTGCAAGGTCTCCCATATAAAGCCTCAAATAGTGCCATCCTTATGCTTGCATGATAACTATTATTGTAGGCAAACTCAACCAATGGAAGATGCTCCTCCCAAGTACCTCCAAAGTCCAAAACGCACATCCGTAGCAAATCCTCAAGCACCCTATTTACCTACTCCCTTTGGCCATCTGTCTGGGGGTGATAGGCCGTACACAACCTAAGTTGCATCCCTAGCGTCTCCTGTAAGCTTCTCCAAAACTCACTAGTGAACATGGGATCTCTATCGCTAACAATGCTAGAAGGAACTCCATACAGACGGACTATCAGTTGAATATACAAGGATGCCAAATATGATGTCGTACGCTTACTCTTAACTGGGATGACGTGGCACTCTTAGTCAACCTATCAATAATCACCCAAATGCTAGTGTTCCCCTTCCTAAAACGAGGTAAACCATCAACGAATCCATAGAAATACTGTCCCACTTCCACTCTGGCACATCTAAGGGCTGAAGTAATCCATCGGGCTTATGTTGCTCTGCTTTTACCCTTTGGCATATAAGACACTTAGCTACAAACTGCGCCACATCCTTCTTCATACTACCACAATAGAACATCCTCTTCGTATCTCGATACATTTTGTCACCACCTGGATGAATAAGTCATACGGGAATGGTGCGCCTCCTCCAAAACTGCTCTCAACAAGTCACTTGCGCTTGGAACCCAAAGCCTCCCATTTCTCTTAAGCCACCCTCTACTATCAATGGAATAGTGTTGGAGATGTCTCGAGACCTCTCCTCGGCTAATCCTATCCATAATGTCCATGAGCTTCGAATCCTCCTGTTGTCTCGAGCCAATCTGATCCATAAGGGTAGGCCTCACCTCTAATGTCGCAAACAATCCGGGAGTAATGTCCGTAGAGAGCTTAAAATAAAAAGTAGAAATAAACTCCAAGCTCCTCCACTCTACGAACAAAGGACTAAGGGTTGCTTTCTTTCTACTCAATGCATCCGTGACCACATTACCCTTGCCAGGGGTATAAACTATCTCAAAATCATACGAGGCTAAAATCTACATCCACCTCTATTTCCTCAAGTTTAAGCCCTTCTGCGAGAATAGGTACTTCAAAGACTTATGGTCGGTAAAAATCTCAAACCTCTCTCTAAGAAAATAGTCCCTCCAAGACTTGAGTGCAAAAACTATGGCAGCCAACTCCAAATCGTGGGTAGGGTAGTTCTTCTCATGCGTCCTCAACTGCCTACTACCATAACACACTACCCTCCCTTCTTGCTTCAACACCGCTCATAGTCTCGTCCTGCATGCATCAGTATATACAGTGAAAGGCTTAGCTCTATCGAGTAAAACCAACACTGGTGCACTAGTAAGGGCTCTCTTAAGCTTCGTGAAGAAATCCTCACAATCCATGTCCCACACGAAAGCTTTATTCTTCTTAGTAAGGCGCGTGAGTGGTGCCGAAATCTTGGCAAAGTCTCTAATGAACTTCCTATAGTAGCCAGCCAATCCTAGGAAGCTCCTACCTCAGTAACGTTCTTGGGGGCCTTCCAATCTTGCACTGCAATAACCTTGGCGAGGTCAACAGCTAAATCTTCCTTCGAAACTACGTGCCCCAAGAAACGTACCTCCTCTCTCCAAAAATGGAACTTCGAAAACTTAGCTCTCAAATGATGACTATGAAGCGTGCCAAGAACTTCTTCCAAATGAATAGCATGCTCCTCCATATTCTTGGAAAATACCAAGATATAATCCACAAATACCACCACAAACTTATTTAGGACATCCCTAAAGACGCGGCCCATCAAATCAAAAAAATAGGCTGGAACATTGGTTAGCCCAAAACACATAACCAACCACTCGAAGAATCCATCTGGTGTCCTAAAGGCAGTATTATCTATGCTGTCATCAGCGACTCTAAGCTGATGGAATTCCATGGATAGATCAAGCTGAGAGAAAACCAAAGAACCAACTAATTGGTCAAAAAAGATCATCAATCCTAGGAAGTGGATATCGGTTCTTCTTGGTGAGCTTATTTAATTCCCTATAGTCCACGCAAAGTCAGAGAGAACCATCTGCCTTAGTGGCGAAGAGGACTGGCGCTCCCCACTCCGATATGCTCCTTCTTATGATTCTCTTCTCCAAAAGCCCACGAATTTGTTTACTCAATTCTCTCCTCTCTCTAGGTGCCATGTGCCTCACAAGTAATGCTACTGGCTTGGCATTAACGGTCAAATAAATCCTGAAGTCAGTCTCTCTCTTAGGGGGCAGTCCCCTAACCTCCACAAAGACGTCTGCAAAATCTCTAACGACAGGAACCGAATGCAACTCTGATGAAGATGAACCGAGGGAATAGAGAAAAATCAACATGACTGACCCTTACGGGTTGCAAGATACCTCCAGAGTCCTACCACTGCAAGTCTCAAGTCTAACGACTCTCCTTTCGCAGTCTAATATAGCTCCGTATGTGGATAGCCAATCCATCCCTAAGATCATCCCATACCCCGAGAATCCCAAAACATAGGCATCACTGTCAAATTCTACGCCTAGGACAAAGATTTTCAAACCCCTACAAACCATAGATAAGTGTGCAGATCCTCCTATGGGGTTTGAAACAATAATGGGGTCTACAACTAATGATATGTCCAAGTGCAAACAATCTACTAGAGAACTAGAGATAAAAGAGTGTGATGCTCCAGAATCAAATAAAGTCCGAATAGGAAAATCAGATATAGAAATCAAACCTTCAACTGTTCCTACCTCTATCTGGAATGCTACTGGAAGGTGCTGCATCTAACACCTGAATCTGCGCAACTAGCGCACTCGCTCCCTGACCGGCTCTCTAGTGACAACTCCTACTCATATGACCGGGCTATCCGTAAACATAGCACTTACCCTTCATCTTATCCTTCCTGCAATCCTTGGCCATATGTCCAATATTTCCACAACTACGATACTTTATTCCTTTCTTAATCTGCTTTTGAGGACCATCACCTTTCTTATTCTTCTTATTATTTTCTTACCACTTCTTCTTTGAACCTTCTGACTTAACCTCCTCTTTAGACTCTCCCTCCTTGACTGTATCCGACATAAGCACCATCTCGACCAAAGACTCATTAGTAGCTCCCATTGGTACATGAGTCAGCAATAGTCCCTGAAGGGGTTGATTCAATCCCTTCGCAAACTTCATAGCTTTCTTATGCTACTTGTTCACCAAATCCATACCAAACCGCGATAGCTCATTGAATTGATTGATGTATTCCTTAACAGACAGACTCCCTTGCTTCAAAGTGATAAACCTCTTCAGCTGAACACTCTCTTCCGCTTGAGACATAAACTTCCTATCGAATCGCTCCCGGAATCCATCCCAAGTAACATTTCTACCCTCCAACTCTATCATCTCCCACCAATAAGATGCCTCCTCCTTCAGCTGCCAAGCGGCTAGCTGAACTCGCTGCTGACCATCCAATCCCAAAAGACCAAAAATCTTCTCTGTGTCCCTAAGCCATGCTCTCGCCTCCATAAAAGTCTCCTTGCTAGAAAAAGTCTTCCCGCCCAAACTCGCAAAATCTTTACAAAGCTTAGAGAAATTGATGGCGGCAGGTGGGTTGATGGGATTGATGTGCACGTAAATGTGCATATTTTTACCATCATATTTAATCTGTATAAATTAAATAAATGATCATATTGGGTATTTTAACTTGTTTAAACCAAAATTCAAATTATTACAAATCGTCACATATTCATCTTCATCCAAGGGCAAATTGGTCATTTTTGTGCATATATTAATTTTCTAAAATTTAATTGAAAATTTCTATGTTATTTTGTAGGAATTTAAATTCAAATACAAGTGGCTTCATGAAGATATATGCATGCACAAGAGTGAATACAAAGAAATGGAGATGGAATTAATTCATTTCATGGATCATGGAGGACCCCACCTACCCACATATATTCATGTACACTTAGGAGCTAATACTTATGCTAATGAAAATTAAAGCTACATGTACATTTAAGTAGGGGATTAAGACATGCTAATGATTACTTGGTGGTCACACTACCTCAAGGGTATTTTGGGTAGCTCCTAAAAAATGAATTAGGGTTTTTAAACTTGTATAAATACCCCTTATGTTTCATGTAACCCTCCTTTCCTTTAGTCTCTTCTTTAGGCTCTCTTCTCTTTAGTTTTACCTTAGAAATAAAATGAGAGCTCTCTTTCTTTTCATGGCTACTTAGCCATTTCTTTAATGTAATTTCTTTTTATGCAACTTTAAATACATGCTCTTTTCTTCCCTTGTTTATTTTCCTTTCATGTTAGTACAGATTTATTTTCCATGCAAGTAGATTAGTTTTATTTCTTGTTAATTAGCTCTTCTTTTATTTAGCTCTTTTTTTCCTCTTCTTTTTGTTTCATGTTGCAAGCTATATATGTTGATTTGATAACAAATATGAGAGGCTAAATCCCTTCAATTTAGGGGTAATGAAGCTCTCTAATTATATAGCTTCAACATTTTGATAATTATTGCTCTCTTTTTGTGCTTAATGAGAATGATTGAAGTGGTTTAACTTGTTGTTTTTGTTTTGAATTTGATAGTCTATATTGTTGACACCAAATAGGCCATGCTTAAACAATCACAAATAATAATTACCTCTTCATCTACATATGATGATGGTAATGAAGTGATTGTTGAAGTTAAAATTTAATGGCCTATATTTCTAAACAATAGTTAATAGACCATGCT
Source organism: Allium fistulosum (assembly GCA_030737815.1). Classification (NCBI taxonomy): domain Eukaryota; kingdom Viridiplantae; phylum Streptophyta; class Magnoliopsida; order Asparagales; family Amaryllidaceae; genus Allium; species Allium fistulosum. The sequence goes on along the minus strand of CM060908.1, from coordinate 72,043,135 downwards.
TAAAATAGATTTCATTTTCAACTTTGTTGTCATTTTCCTGAGAGTTGGTAAGTGGTTTAAGGGGTGTGTTATAGTTTGATGGCTTATGTTGAGCTAATTAATAGCACAATAGCCATACTTATGATAAACACATCATTCAAATTCACTAATGACCAAAAAAGAGAGCATAATTTTATAATTTGTTGAACTATATGATCTAGAGAGTGAAATTATATCTAAATTGTCATTTAACTTTCATATTTTTATCTATTTTTCTTTTGCTAGTTTTTGTTAGTCTTCTTACATTTCTAGTTTAATTCACTCTCGACTTCGGTATAATTTGACCGAATAGAGATTTAAAATCAACATTCCCTGTAGATCGACCCATCCTCGCCACGTATTACGATAGTACGCCGTGCGCTTGCGGTATAAATTTTATTATAAATTTTTCAATGGTTTTCTAACTCGATAGAAATTTCGTCGTTAAATAAGTTTTTGGCGCCGTTGCCGGGGATTTGCTTTGATTTTGATTTTCTATTCTTTGAATTATTTTTGTTTGATTTTTGTGTGTTCTATTTTGTGTGTTTGTTGCATTTAAAAAAAAGTGTTGTGTGGTGTGTTTGAGTGATTTTTGTTTCCATTTTGTTTGTGTGTTTGTGAGTTTGTGTTTTCTTTTGCATTTGTATTGCATTATTTAAAAAAACACACTGTTTTCTTACTAGCATTGTTTTTGTATTTTCTCCTTGTTTACTGTTTTTTTTAAATAAAAAATAAAAAAATTTGCTTATGTTTTCTGTTTCATCTGTGTGCTTATCTAACAAGTTGTTTCACTGTTTACACAAGTTTGTTTTACAGTTGCAACACAAGTTTGTTTTACAGTTTGTTTGCATTTAAGCTACATCTCATTTCAATTAACATTGCATTTGCAAAAAAACTGTTGCACTGTTTATACAAGTTTGTATTACATTTGCAAATTGTTCCTCTGTTACATAAAGTCTATTTCCCTTACATCAGTGCCAAACAGTTCTGCGAGTGCTTACCTCCAACACCACCAAACCCAAATATCTCCTCTCTACAACCAAAGCATACACTTCCATCCATCACATCTACTCTCTGTAAAACACTCCCACATTCCTCATTGACCACCTTCAAAACATCACATCTACTCTCTGCAACACACATTGAAAATTCACTCCTCACTTCAACACTGCCTTCATTTCCTCTCTAATCACCTCCTCCAAAAACCATCCTCATCAGCACCACTACTGCCAAACAAGACCACTGGAATACCAGACCATCACCTTCATACAATCACCACTGTCAACTCTGCCAAATCCACAATCACACATAACTGCCACCACTTCAAACCATCACCCCACACCATCAAAACTGCACACAACTGCACAAAGCAGTGACAACACCCTGTTGTGCACAATTGTGCACACAATACTTACTGCCTTCTTCCTTCACTTCCACCCACACTTCATCCACTAGAAAAAAAAACTACCACAATAACCTGCACTTCATTGAGATACCACAACTTGACTTTAAACCCTGAAACAGTCATCACCACTTGACTTCATCCAGCAACTTGCTTTCCACTATTCCACTGCCCCGGAAAAATACTTCCAATATCATATATACTCAACCCATATTCACCTACAACAAGCTTCACTAAGCATAGCAACATCACCTGCTCCTTCTCTCTATACACTTCACACCATACCATACCACCCCTTCACCTCATCATCCCCTCTTCAACATCTCAACCTGCCTCATTAACCCACTGTCTTTCACCATCTCAAAACACCATTCATTTCAAAGCAATCTACATTACCCCTCACAACAACTTCCATCCTCATTCTCCGAAAACCCATTATCATCCAGACTCCTGCCTTGAGCAACCCGCTGACAACCCATCAATGACCAAGCTCCTGCAACCCAAATTCGCAAACAAATCCACTTCGAATCAACAATAGTGCTATCTCCGCACCCAATACAAACCCAAACAACACCATCATATGTCCACAATTGACCGACATCATCTTCAGTCACCCACCAGAAACTAACAAACCATCACCATCTCTGTTAACCAAAGCCTGCCTCGCCACTTCACTCACTACTGCCATTCATTGCCACTGTCTCCACCAGCTGCAACAAAAAAAAACTAGATACACAAAAACATACCTCCTTCCCTCCAGCATTTCATCACAATCATCTACCTCCAGTTACCAACTGCTCCTCATATTCAAGACCATCAACCAGAAACAGCAGCAAGAAAACCACAATCCTGCCACCAACTCGAAACTGCCAACAATCCCCCAATATCGACTTCGCCGTCGACAATCGAACTTCACGGCTACACCCTCCAGCACCACCGCAACGAACAAGTTTTATTTTGAATTTCGGTGTTGTTTTGAATTTGAGGATTTGTGAATTGGATTGGGGAAGTTGCGAATTAAATTGTTCATGAAATTATTATTTTTTGTTAGTTGAGGTGAAGTAATTTGAGCTAGGCGAATTTTTTTTAGTAACGAGAAAACTGGGCCGGGCCGGGATTTATTTCCTTGCTCTTGTTTTTATTTTTATTTTTATTTGTTAGTTTTCCTTCCTCTGGTTCATCTTTCATTTTGTTCTATGTATAAAAAAAGGCCCAACAAGTTTCATTTTTATTTTCATTTTATTTTGTTTTGTTGTGTTTTGTTCTAGTTCTTTCTCTTAAAAAAAATTTCAGTTGGTTTAATTTTCAATTTGTTTTGTTTTGAGTTTCAACCTTATATTAAAAAAACTTTAGTTCATCTGCAGTGGTGGAGTTGTGTTTTGTTTTGTTCTTTTTTTCAATTATTCTTTTAATTAAAAAAATAAAATAATAAACAACAAATTTCAATTTGTTTGGTTTTGCTTTCATCTTTTAGTTTGGTTTTCCTTTGATAATTTTTTTTTGTAAATATCTTATTTTTCGTTTCAGGTTGTCAAAGCAGATGAAGGAAGGAGTAGCTTGCCAAAAATAACTGCTTGATTGCTTATAAAAAAATTGCTGCTTATAACCCCCATCTATTGTTTTTATTTGTCTTGGATTGTTGTTTGCTTACATTTAAAAAAAAATTCAAAAACCAATTTCATTTGTAGTCGCATTGTTAATGCACGTTTAATTTCTTCTTTGCATTTCATCCTAGAATTTTTATTAATAATAATGGTTAGGTAACACTTAATTGTATATTGACAAATTGTCTTCTCCGAACAATTTACTTTCTTGGTGTCTAGGCTACGGTAGAGTAATAACCATTTATAAATATTACGGTGATTCGTAAATATTATAGTGGTTGTTCCTCTGAAGGTACTTAAACCTTCGGCTGCATTGCTACGGTGATTCGTGGTGCACTGATAAATCCTGTCTGTTACATGGCTGAGAATTATCTTATTGATTTAAGACAAAGTATGATTATACAATTTTGGGTTAACTTAGGATAGATAATTTGTAATTAACCTTGCATTCATTTAGTTACATTAGTTCATGCATATTTAACAAAAAAAATCTAACTCCAAAACTAAAAAAAATTGTAAATATTACTTTGAAATTCTTAAATCCTTTTCCTTTGAATTTTTATTAATCAAAATCAAAAATCCAAAAAAATATAAAATCTTTTCAAAAAAAACCAAAACAAAAATCAATTTTCCTTGTGAACAAATTCATTTTTTAAATATTGTTCCTTTATAAAAAAAACAAAAACATTCTTGAAAATGTTCGAATTTCCATATTCACTTGAATTTTACAATAGTTGTGAAAATCATTATAATCCATATGATTTCACTCCAAATTCGTATGGATATTTTAACGACAACTATTCTATAAACAATTCGAATTTTGAACAATAAAGTTTTCAAAACGACGACCAACCCTCAACTCTAAAAAATAGCATTTCATCTTTACTTGAATTCTCTACACAACAAAATCAAAGTATAAATGATTTGTGTAATTCATATTTGTGTAATAACTCGATTAAAGGATTTCAAAATTTGAATTCAATTAAAAATTCAAATGATTTCGATTATAATCCATGCCAATTCAATTTCGAACTCCAAAATGAATTTCAAACTCAAAATAAAAATGGAAACAACTTTTCAACCGAATTTGGCAATGGGAATAATCTTAACCACGTTACGATTGAAAATCTTTGTTCTCAACAATTTCAAAGTGAAAATCCTCATGTTAATAACTATAAATTGGATTTTGTTGAGCAAATGGATGGAATTTACGATGAACATACGTATTTGTTGTTCGAAGCATATATTAAACAAGGTGATAAACAAAATAAAATCCCAACAGTGATGAGTCAAGTGATAATCCACCTTTTACCCAAATCAACAATTTTCAAACAACTTTTGAAAATGAAAATGATGATGATGGTCTTAATGAAGTTGTTGAAAAAATGGTAATTGAGTTGGATTTCAATTCTTTTGAGGGTGTGGAACCAAATTAAAAATTCGATCTTCCTTTTCTCAATTCCGAAAATTTGAATACAACAACTTTGGATTTTGTACTTGACACATGTAATAAAGTTGTTGATAATTCGATAAAGGAAGACGAATTCAATGAACACGATTTCTTTGGACTTTTCGAAAATGAGTTGCTACATTCTAAAGGGGAAGATTTGAATCACCATTCCAATTTTGAAATCAATAATTTTGAAAAATTTGTTAATGATGAGCTTAACTTTCAATTTGGTGAAAATAAACTTGAACTTCAACCAATTGTTTTATCGACCCCAAAAATCATCGACCAAAAAAGAACTCGTAGGATTTTTGAAACGACATTCGTTTTTCCAAATCAACATTCAACTTCGAAATCTTTTATGGTTTGGTTTCCCGAGCTTAAGTTGTGTCTTGCATACTTGACAAGACAAATGAATCGGTCTTTGGAAGACCGTTTCATTTACTTTTTGACTGTATACTTTCCGATCTCGTGTAAATACCACTCATTTTCATGTAAATATAGGTCATCCTTTTATTTTCGTTTTATTCTTCTCCTTCCACTTGGGTTGACTGTGGGGACACAGTCAAAATCAAGTGCGGGGGGGGGGGAGGGTGGGGAATCTCATCTTCTTCTTGATTTTTCATGGTTTATTTTCTTTCCAAAATTTTTAAAAAATCTCAAAATAAAAAAACAATAAAAAACAATTTTTTTTTAAGTATTTTGATTTATTTTTAAAGGAACACTATAGGATAAATATATGGTTTTGGTTTATTAAATTGAAATTTTTGAAAATTTATTTGTCTTAGCAAAAATAAAAATGAAATTTGATTACAAATAACAATGGTTTTAACTAGTATATAGGAAGATTCATACGTGTTTATTATGAAATACATCCTAATTGAAAATCTTTGTTTTAAAAAGTGGTTGATTTAAAGTAAAAATATAACATTTTTTTTGTCTTCTAAGTTAAATGGTGCTAAAATGATAGAGCGAAACTCTCTCTTCTAAAAAACAAAAAAATATAAAAAATATAAAAAAAACAAAAAATATTTCTTGTATATATGTATATTTTTTAATAAACACCTAGAGTCATGTGTTCACACTCGTGTGTTCACTCGTCATGCACTGTACCCTTCTCACGTAATCCCGAAAGGCAGTGCACGATCGGTATATCTGACCTCAGTTTATCTGAGTTAGGTGTGTGTATATAAAAATTATGTTACTAATAACACCTACAGTCAATAAGTGTTCACACTTGTGTGTTCACTCGCCACGCTCTATATTCTCCTCACATTAGTCCGCAAGGCAGTGCATGGGTAATATATTTGGCCTCAGTTTATCTGAGTTAGGCATATGTAAATATTGTTAATATCAATAAAATTTTCAAATAAAAAATAGAGAGAGTAAGCAAATGAAATCTAAGCACTATTTTAACTTATTTGATTTGACTTGTTATTGAAAAGAAATGAAAATACCATTTTAATAAACTTTGATAATCAACTAAGGATCTATTTCATGGTTACCCTTTGTTATCAACTGAAACAATGAGTTAAACTATTGTCTATTTGTTATGATAACTTCGTTTTTATTGGAAACTTTGACGAGTAAATGACTTAAATTTTCAAGATAATGACCAAAACTTATATTTAACTTATTTGTGTCTATTTAAAAGTAAATCTTTCATTTGTAAATATTTCCAAAAACTCGCATTCATCTCTTTGTAAATAAATCTTGCATTTTGTAAATATTTTCATCCTGCATTTGGATTTTGTGGGTAGTATCCGCCGAAAACCCTCACGAGACAACACTCGTCCTACCGGGGACACCCAGAGGTTTAACAGCTTGTTGCATATGCTCAATGCAATCGTGCTCCCTACGAAAACGGATTTATCTTAGTTTTTCTTTATTCGAGGACGAATAAAAAGATAGTGTGGGGGTATTTGATGTGCACATAAATGTGCATATTTTTACCTCCATATTTAATCTGTTTGAATTAAATAAATGATCATATTGGGTATTTAAACTTGTTTAAACCAAAATTCAAATTATTTCAAATCCTTACATATTCATCTTCATCCAAGGGCAAATTGGTCATTTTTATGCATATATTAATTTTCTAAAATTTAATTGAAAATTTGTATGTTATTCTATAGGAATTTAAATTCAAATACAAGTGGCTTCATGAAGATATATGCATGCACAAGAGTGAATACAAAGAAATGGAGATGGAATTAATTCATTTCATGGATCATGGAGGACCCCTCCTACCCACATACCTTCATGTACACTTAGGAGCTAATACTTATGCTAATGGAACTTAAAGCTACATGTACATTTAAGTGGGGGATTAAGACATGCTAATGATTACTTGGTGGCCACACTACCTCAATGGTAGTTTGGGTAGTTCCCAAAAAATGAATTAGGGTTTTTAAACTTGTATAAATACCCCTTATGTTTCATGTAACCCTCCTCTCCTTTAGTCTCTTCTTTAGGCTCTCTTCTCTTTAGTTTTACCTTAGAAATAAAATGAAAGCTCTCTTTCTTTTCATGGCTACTTAGTCATTTCTTTTATGTAATTTATTTTTATGCAACTTTAAATACATGTTCTTTTCTTCTCTTGTTTATTTTCCTTTCATGTTAGTATAGACTTATTTTCCATGCAAGTAGATTAGTTTTATTTCTTGTTAATTAGCTCTTCTTTCATTTAGCTCTCTTTTTCCTCTTCTTTTTGTTTCATGTTGCAAGCTATATTTGTTGATTTGATAACAAATATGAGAGGCTAAACCCCCTTAATTTAGGGGTAATGAAGCTCTCTAATTATATAGCTTCAACATTGTGATAATTTTTTCTCTCTTTTTGGGCTTAATGAGAATGATTGAAGTGGTTTAACTTGTTGTTTTTGTTTTGAATTTGATAGTCTATATTGTTGACACCAAATAAGCTATGCTTAAACAATCATAAATAATAATTACCTCTTCATCTACATATGATGATGGTAATGAAGTGATTGTTGAAATTAAAATTTGATGGCCTATATTTCTGAACAATAGTTAATAGGCCATGCTTAAAATAGATTTCATTTTCAACTTTGTTGTCATTTTCATGAGAGTTAGTTAGTGGTTTAAGGGGTGTGTTATAGCTTATGTTGAGCTAATTAATAGCATAAATATGCCATACTTATGATAAACACATCATTTAAATTCACTAATGACAAAAAAAAAGATCATAATTTCATAATTTGTTGAACTATATGATCTAGAGAGTGAAATTATCTCTAAATTGTCATTTAACTTTCATATTTTTATCTATTTTTCTTTTAATAGTTTTTGTTAGTCTTCTTACATTTCTAGTTTAATTCACTCTCGACTTGGGTATAATTTGATTGAATAGAGATTTAAAATCAATATTTCCTTATGGATCGACCCGTACTCGTCACGTACTAAGATAGTACGCCGAGCGCTTGCCGTATAAATTTTATTATAAATTTTTCGACGGTTTTCTAACTCGATAGAAGTTTCATCGTTAAACAGGGATTCCCACCCGTTGGTGCAGGATTGGGCGTTGGCTCGTGCACCTCTGGAGTCGTGGCTTGCAAGTACCTACGAAACTAGGCTGGGATAGGGATGCCCTCGGGAAGGTTCGGGGCATCAACCATTCTACGAAAAGAAAAGATAGTTTAGCAAAGAGTCAAAGGGAGATTGAACTGGACTTATGAGGGGATTTTTATAAAAATTCTGTTATACTTAAAATCATTTCTAAAAGTTCTTTTCTGAAAAATACCTTTAAAACAAGTTATTTTGAAAAATACTTTATTTTTAAAAAAAATTTAGGAATCCTGTAACCTTAGGCTCTAATACCAAGTGAAACACCCCACACCCATTAATATACCCAAAAGGAAACATTAAAAGGCGTGGTGCGTTATAGGTATAACTAAAGCTAACAGAGACTAAGATTCATAAGACAAAAATATATAAAAACAACGGAAACTTAAAATAATAACTTAATTAAAACAAAACTTCGTAATTGCTTCATAAATAAGTCTAATACCAAATACCACATACAAGTCTAAAAATCCAATATGTCCCATGAAACAAAAACTCATAGTCTCAAAAATCAGAGTACATAATATCCCTCATAATAAGCTAGTACATAGAATGAACAAAAGCTGAAAATTAAAAAAATTCATAGTAGAAATCTCTTCCAAGAAAACTCCAAGCAACAGCAATCTACTGACTTCTCCCTTGATTGCCTATGGGGGGAAAGGGGAAAATAGAGGAGTGGGTCTGACTAAAAGTCTGGTGAATTATAGTAATTACTAGAGTCTTTAAGCAAGATAAAAGTAATAGAATCTATTATAGTTTTAGCATAAATAAGGATAACAAAGGAAATAGGAAAGAAATAAACTGAAAATAAGTATGATTAAATATTGCTCAATTTATAAGATAGGTTAACTTTGATTGCTTGCACTTGTCCTTGATTTCTGCTTTGATTAGGCTGAATTCCTAATCCTGTAATTAGGATGTAACCCTAATTCTACCCTTTTTGATCGGCCTGCTACTCCATAGACCTTGCTGCGGGCCAAACGCTATATAATTCCCTACACAACAGCCAATGGTATCTACGAAAGATGCACAAAGCACCTACTGTGGATCCGGACGACATATGTAGCTCCCTACACAGAAGGCAATGGTGTCTACGAAAGACACCCATACTAAGCGCTTGGAACTGATAGTGATTACTGAGCACCCGAATGGAAGTCGCACGCCTAACTGCCACCATGCCCATGCTATCTTTTGCTCCACCTATTGGGTCTTCTTATTACCTCGAACTCCAGCATAAGTATGTCCCTCATCTCACTTCAGGCTATGTGAGATCACCGTGTGTCCATAGAAAATAGGGGAAATGCTGTTGGTACTGGCCCGTCATCCAAACAATATCTAGTTGCGCCACTTATCCAAATCCCCCGTGATTTGGACTTCTATTTGACTAATTTCTATCTTAGCATAAGCGTGCCCTCGTCTCACTTCAGGCTAATGTGGGACCACCGTTTTGTCTAATAGGGAATGTTATTTGGTATAGGTCCTACTTTCATCTTTGCTTATTAACTTAGATAAATATTTAAATAAGCCTTTACATTTTTCTCTACTATTCGTGCTTATTAATTTATCCTAAGTCTTAAAATAAGCCTTATTATGTTCTTTTTCTTATTATAACTTACGTTATAATCATGCTTATTACTTAACCCAAGGTCTAAGTGTGAAAATAAGCCTCTTTCATCCTTTTCTCTTTTTTAGTTATAATTCTAAGTTATAACTAGGCCAATCTTTTTAATTCAGTCTAATTCCATTTATATTACAATCTTTGAAATTTACATCTTATATTCCATTATTTCAGTTTTCTTACAATTTACTCCATATTCGCGTTAATCCTATTCTAATCCATACGCGAAGAAGAAGGAGGAAATAAAAGAAAACCGAAAATAGAAGAAAATCCAAAGCGTAGAAAGAAGATGTAAACAACGTATAAATAAATAAACTATAATACTGTAAATAAACTGTAAATAAACGAAAAAGCTATAATTAACAGAAATAAACTAAAATTACTGAAAGAATAGTTGAAAGGAAATAGACTGAAAATAATTCTAAAAACTGTAAATGAGAAAACCTAGAATGAGAAAAAGTGTTAGGTCTAGGGGACTATTTATAGGGGTAGAAGTGGATCTCGGACCGTTGGATTTTGAAGATTGAATGGGATGCAACCACGTCATAGGCTGAATATGAGCCATCGGATGCAAGAATGGAGGGACCGGATTGGTTTGAAGAATGCAAAACATGTCATAGTCGGTTAAAAAAATCATGCCATCATTCGAACGAACAATTGTCCGTTCGCTTACAAAACAGCAGGTGGGTCGACCGGGCGGTCGACCGCCTGGTGCCCAGGTCGACTGGCCGGTCGACCTGCCATATTATTATTATTATTTTATATATCTTGGTCATATTAACTCAGTTTCTGACGTTCAATATATGGAAATTGACCAGAAAATTACCACGGACACAATGGTGCAATTCCCATAGCTCAATTCAGATACTTTCACAAAGTTATTTTATTATTTAATTAATTAACTAATTAATTATTATGGGTTAAATTTTGGGTTGTTACATGAGATGACTTTAAGGCATGAGGAAATACTTGATACTCTGGAGAAGAGTAATGCTAAAGAGGCTCAGGTGGGGCAAAGTCAGAAGAGGAAGTTCTTTCCTAAGAAGGGTATTCAGAAGGGTGGAGTAGCTAAGAAAAGGAAGTCCGAGATTGTCTATTTTAAGTGCGATAAGAAGGAGCATTTTGCAAATGAGTGTCATGCTGGAAAGGCAAAGGAGGTGGTCGGGAAGAAGAATGTCAGGTGCTTTAATTGCGACCAGATTGGACACTATAAGAATCAACGCAAGGAGCCCGCTAAGGATGGAAAGGGCAAGGTGTTTGCATTTGAGCCTGCTACTTCGAAGCCAACAGCTCAGTAGAAAGGAAAGGCAGTTTTGGGAGGTGCGCTTCAGATTCATGGCATGTCTATTAGCATTTTATTTGATACTAGTGCATCGCATTTTTTTATATCTAGATGTTTGATAGATAGGCTTACCATAGAACCCACATATTTAGTTACTTCCTTACGGGTTGCGAATCCAATAGAAGGGTATGCAACTCTAGGGTTGAGATGTGACCAGTTAGAGTTTAACTTGTTAGGTCATACTTTTGTTTGCAGTTTGCATGTGTTTAATTTTGTAGGGTTCAGAGTTATTCTTGGAATGGATTGGTTAAGTGAGTATGATGCTAGGATATTTTGCCAGGATAGGAAAATATCACTTAGACACCCTGGTTGTAGCGATAGGATTGTTTATACAGTAGAAAGCCTTAGCAGTGGGGTGGATGCTTTGTTGGGTGTTATGCAGTTAGAAGATGAGCTGAATCGAGTTTTCATGGTTAAAGAATTCACGGATGTTTTTGAGCCTGTAGTTAGCCACCGAAACGAGCCAATGAGTTTCAGATATATTTGGTTCTGAGAGCAGAACCAGTGAGCAGGCCGGCAAGCAGGATGACCCCTACAGAGATGAGGGAGTTGAAGGTGCAGTTAGTGGATTTGGAAGGCAAGAGTTTTATCAAGTCGAGTAGTTCGCCTTGGGAGCAGCCGCAGTGTTTGCTAAGAAGCCGGACGAATCGTTGAGGCTATGTATCGATTATCATAAGTTGAATGAGAGGATGATAAAGAATCGATACCCATTGCCAAGAATTGACGATTTAATTGATCGGTTGAGCGGAGCCAAGGTATTTTTCCAATTCGATTTGGCAACAGGTTCCATCAACTCAGAGTAGCAGAGGATAATATACCTTTGACAGGACCAGATATGTGTCATACGAATGGTTAGTTATGTCGTTCGGACTGACTAATGCACCGACATTCTTTGTGGATTTAATGAACAGAGTTTTCCAAGAGCACTTGGATAGGTTCATGTTAGTTTTCATAGATGATACCTTGATATACTCTACGGATGAAAGAGAGCATAAAGTTCATCTTATAGTGGTGCTTGAGAGGTTGAGCCAGCATCAGCTAAAGGTGAGGTTTTTGAAGTGTCATTTCTAGAAGAAGGAAGTGAAGTTTCTTAGTCATGTAGTCTCAAAGACAGGGTTGTCAGTAGATCCGACTAAGATTGAAGCGGTGAATAATTGAAAGAGACCCGAAACAGTGACTGAGATAAAGAGCTTCCTTGGTTTAGTTGGTTATTATCGGAGATTCATTAAGGAATTTTCGTGGATAGCAGCACCGATGACCAAGCTAACAAGAGAGGATGTGAAGTTCGTGTGGATCGATAAGTGTGAGGAAGCATTCCAGAGTTTGAAACACTTATTGATCCATGCACATGTGTTGGTTGTTTCGGAGGTAAATCAGGGTTTGGTGGTTTATACAGATGCATGTGAAACAGGATTAGGAGCTGTGCTGATGTAGAGAGGTAAGGTGATTGTCTATGCTTCTAGACAGCTTAGACCACATGAGGTTGATATCAGACGCATGATTTGGAATTGGTTGCGGTGATTTTTGCACTGAAAATGTGGAGACATTACCTTTTGGGAGAAATGTTTGAGTTATATATAGATCATAAGTCACTGAAGTATTTGTTCTCTCAGATGGAGCTGATCATGAGACAGCAGAGGCGGTTAGATTTATTGTCGCTGGGGGTGGGCACGGTCGGTTAACCGAACCGATCTGTTAATTAACCGATTTAACCGACCATAGTACACGGTTCGGTTAACCGAACCGAAAATAATTTTAGGTTGTTCATACCGGCCGAACCGCCCGAATTTAACCGCGGTTAACCGCTTATATCGATCAGTTAACCGAAGTTGACGGTTAAAAATTAACTGAAACTAAAAAAAGTGAGAACAAGAACATAATGCATTAACAGAGAAAGATAACCATTACATAGTACATATAATACATGCTAACTGAAATAAGCACCCAAGAAACTATTCGATTTGCTCAGCAAACCTACATACTTACATACTGACAAACAAGCAGCCTAGCCATAGCATATTACATAGTTCATACATATACAGTCTGTAAGTTTGTATTAATCAGCCTAATTGAAGACTAATTTAGCAATTACATCGTACATATTAACCAACAGGCAACTCAGCTAGACAAAAACTCAGCAATTGCATGTTTACTTCAAAGCCAAACTTCATACTAAACCACATTTGCTATGTGCGCATGCTGATGCTCAAGTGGAAACAGAACATGCATCTCAGGTACTTCCAATTTAATCTTGAAATGTAAGTTAAATGAAATGACTAAAAAAACATGCAATAACCATATGTTTAAAAAAACATGATGGGTAAAGTATCAAAACATATAGATTAAAAAGTTTAACGAAAAAAACCAGTCCTTTGATATCAACTAAATAAATTTATCAACAAAACTTTAATTGCTCAAAACAAGAAAGAAAATTAAAGCCTAAAATGGATTATTGCACCATCTATACTAACTCCTGTACCACAACAATACAATTGAAACGAAGTGATGCGCTTGAAATGAAGTGATATACACCTTAGGAAATCCTGTTGGTGAATATAACAAGCAATTATTATAAATAAACTACAAAATACAATTTTGATGTTTAACAAAAAAATGGTCCCTTGATGTCAACTAAATGTATCTTTCTTAACAACATGGAAAGATACGTGTTTGCATTTGAGCTACCTAATCATTGCTAATTAATTCCTAGCTATCAATTTCTAGACTGGAAGTAACAAAATTTTAAGCTCAAAACAAGAAAGAAAAGTCTCGACCAGCTCATTCATCTTCAGCAATAACTCCTATATCAGAAAGAGTCGCTCCATTTGTAAGGATCTTACCTCAATATCAGTAAATACATTTCTTAATGTCTGCTGATATCAATTAATATTGATGTCAATCTTGCTTGGTGCTATAAGAGTTTGTTAAAAAGTTTTAGTGCATCATCTTGCTATTTAAACAAATGACAACCTGAACAATGGGAAGAGAGTGCTCTCGGGTCCAAACAATAAAAGTTCAGATTAAGTCTTAAATAGATCTAAATTATTTCAAATATATGTTGTACTCGATAATACATGAATTGGTGCATTCCTAATTTACAATTTCATAAACTATACACTAGATCTCATACATACAGTCTATTACCTTGAACATTCACGTACCTTGTTTATAAACTATCATTATTACCTTGAAATTGTTGAATTACTAGATCTAATACTCTTTCTTTGACACCAATGTTTTCTACAATAGCTGGAGGCCGGCATGAAGTGATGCGTTGCGACTAATCGGGGTCTACGGTTTTTGATTAGCAGACAAAGATGAGCACTTGAGAAGATGCATATTTTTCGATAAGAAAATGAAGATGAGCACCGAAAGCACTAATCACATCTAAGGTTTCTTGTATTTTTTTTCTTTTTGATTTTACTAAATAGTAAAAGAACTGAAAGTACAAAGTAGATAATGAGGGCACAGGATCGGTTTGGGTATTGATTGTATAGAAATGGGCTAGTAATTGGGTTGGGCCATGTTATTAAGAAAACCTTAATTTTTTGATCGGTTAACGGTTAACCGACCGACCAAATTCTTTTTGAAAATGGTCGGTTATGGTCGGTCGGTTAACCAATGACGTCGGTTAACCATATTTATCGGTTAAGTCGGTTCGATCGATGTCGGTTAAATCGGTTGAGTCGGTTAATGTAACATCCCCCTACTTGGAGGCCCAAAACTAACGGCTACGGATGCTGCAGTCATCCATAGTTATTAATCTTCGGCGACTAAATATGGCGGTGCTAGATAAATTGATACACTGATCACAAGAATATGGAAAAAAATTAGCAATGCAAAAACATATTTCCACATTCAAATCAAAACATTACTTGTTCATTACATAATCCCAAAATACGTTAACCACATTCAGCAAAATATAATTATTACACATATGAAGATTCCCCCTTGGTTGATCAGAGTATATAATAAGGCTAATAAATCTTCCTTTACAAACAAAACACACAGCGGACAAAAATATCTCTAAATAACTATATGCCTCCTGCACGCCTCCGGAAGCTTTATTCGTCAAAGAAGAAAACCTGAAAACCTAAAATCTCAAACGACTCATAAATCAATTGAGTACCCGAGAGTTTAAGGGGAAAACAGAAACTTCAAGTCAGACATAAAGCCTGGTATGAATAATAATCTAACATCTCAATCATTTTAGATATCTAGTGAGACCACACTGCTTAGCGGAACGGGTTTCCCCCCACTAGTATCCCAAAACCTTCATAAAACCATATATTGTGCTCCTGCATCCACAATAGTCAAAACATACATTTTCAAAATATTATGATGATATGTATGCTTAAAACAATTAGGATTTCTCATCCCCAGTTTAATCTGACACCCTGTCTAATTATGGTTTTTAGGGTCACTATTAACCTTATTAGTTTTCATGGATTTACTAATAACCTTGTCATAATCAATGGACACCTTGCCCTATTCATAGTTTTCATTGGATCACTAAGAACCTATAGGCTCCTGCTAGTTAACTTAATTAATTCATGGGTCCTCTTGAACCTATTAGTCATTCCAATAACTAATCACCTTATCCTAGTTTTCAAGGGTTGACTAGGAACCTATGGATTTAACCAGTAACTCACTTCTCATCCTAGTTTTCATGGGTTGACTAGGAACCTACTGATACTTCCATTAGCCACTTTCTTACCCTAATTTTCATAGGTTTACTAGAAACCTATAGACTGATGTCAATTCTTAATCCGGATATTAGTTTTCATGGGTTCACTACAAACCAACCAGCCCCTGCTAACTGTCCTTAATGCGTAGTTTTCATGGGTTTACTATGAACCCATTGGTTACCTCTAATAACTACATAATCATAGTTTTCATGGGTTTACTATGAACCTTTTGGTTTCCACCAATAACTATTCTAACATAGTTTTCATGAGTTTACTATGAACCTTTTGGTTACCTCCAATAACTACAAAGTTTAGGCATCCTATACGTTCGGTCACCCTGACTCCTTGGATGCAATTCTACTCATTCAGGAGTTTAAGATATTTATATTCACTATTGAGTTAACCTAGCTAGTTCTTCTACCCCTTTTTACCCAAATTACAGTTATGGGTTATCATGTGAATATATTCATATTTGAAGAAGTAAAATAATAATTTAACAATACCACATCCGTGGGTTTAAGGTCCTTGAAATATATTTCATAAACATAGTTAGCACCTTTAATTTATATTTTTATCAAGGCAACACTCCTTCAAAATCACATACTTAAAGTCATTACAAAATCCTTTATATAAGCCGTGGGTTTTCCTTTAAAAATTTGAGTGTGGGTTTAAAAACCTTTCGACAACGTCGAAAGCTTCAACTTTCAACCCCTTCGAAAGCATAAATCATGTCTTTTAAAACAATAGGCTCCAGCCTTTTTAATGCTTTAAAACACTTCTTCGAAACCTTTCGACCTTGTTAAAGTATCATTAAATGAGAGTAAAACTTTTCGAAACCAATGGTCAAACCTTTTGAAACCATTGAAAATCAAACCTTCCGAAAGCATTGGGTTTGTAGTTAAAAACATTACTTTGGGTCATAGTGAAAATAGGTGAAAGTGTCTCTTTCAAAACCACACTTTATTTTATAAAATATTGGGGAAGTTTGATGACGTCGAAACCATCCTTTCGAAAGCATTAAAACATCTGGGAAACAATTGAACCTTTCGACAACGTCGAAAGCTCCTACTTTCAACCATTTTGAAAGGTTTAGGAAGCGACTTGCTTTTATAAAAATCATTAAACCTTTCAACAATGTCGAAAGCTCCTGCTTTCGACCTCTTCGAAAGCTTTAAAAAAAAATAAAGGCGGCAGCTCTCTTTCAAAATCCTCTTTGAAACAACCTTTCGAAAACATAGCTTTCGACCGTGTCGAAAGCTCCTTTAAAAATTATCCTTTTTGAACCATAGCTTTCGACCTTGTCGAAAGCAAGCACAACTTTCGACCTTGTCGGAAGCTCTTTATAACAGGCAAGTGATTTTTCTTTTTCAAATCAAAATAAACTAAGGGACCATCTTCTTCGAAAGCAACCCTTCGACACCATACCTTCCAACTTGGTCCAATTCACTACATACCACCTGAATGATATCATGGGCATTGCTTTCGACCTTGTTGGTCATTGAAGTCGAAAGGTCTTGGTCGATAGGTCTAAGTCGAAAGGTTTGCCAAAGAAGGCGGAACCACCTTTTTCTAGGTAAAAGCTAATTTTGTCAAAATAAGTAAACTTTTTGTAACAAACTTGCCTACTTGTAAACATTTGATTGGCTTTCACAACTTTAACTAATTTGGATAATGTTTGCTGCATTTTCTCAAATCCAAAACCAAATTAACATTTAACAAATAAGCCCTTCCTCTTATAAAAACAATTAAATCATTTAGGTCCTCCTTTCAAAATAATTTATTTTCCATACTAAATCACTTAGTAAAAATCCGCAAAATTCCAGAAATTCACTTTAATCATGTTATCTGACATATCAAATTTTTGACCCAAAATCTTAATATATTTTCCAAAATAAATTTACAAACCCAAATATCCATATTTTCCTTTGAAAATTTATAACTAATTCTCCACGGCTTGGAAAATTATGAAAATTGAAACCCAACTCCAAAATTATGTTTTCTATAACATATAATTTTCCCATGGCATTCAAAAATCTTTTCATCTCGGTTTTACACTAAAACCGTATATATCCCCTTTAAACCACCTTATTTAAACATTTATAACTCATAATCAAGTATATTATCGTTCAATATATATCATAAAAACATATTTATTCTTAAATTCAAAACCATATGATCATAAAGTCAAAATAGAGATGTAGAAATTATTATTCACCTTAGATTGGATAAGGAAATTGAAGTTTGATTGAGATTGATTTCTTCTAGCTTGATCCTAAGCTTTACTTTGATTTTCTCTTCTTTCTTCCAAATGGTCGACCTTGCTTTCTTCTTACATTTACAATTTTGTTTGAGATAAAAATGAAGGTGTATGACTAAGGGAGACAATATAAGGGTAGGAAATGTGGGCGGCTATTTACCCTAGTGCCCTTATGTTCAATTTCTTAACCATTTTATAAGTTCACTTGATTTAAATAAGCATGGCCACTTGGTTTATTAATCAACCTCAATCTCCTTATCTACATTATTCTATTTAATTTATTCTAATTAAATCTCCTGAATAATGTCAATAAAATTAGGGGTGTTACAGTTAAATCGGTTAATGCCCACCCCTAATTTCCGTGTATGATTTTGGGATTGAGTACACACCGGGAAAAGGCAACAAGGTTGCAGATGCGCTTAGCAGGAAGCATCAGAATGCAGTGTTAGAAGTGATTGCTGAATGGAAAGATTTAGAAGCCTTGTTAGCTTGTAGAGTTCAGTGAAGATCTGAGGCTGGTCTAGTGGAGAGACTGTTGTATTATCTTTTTTAGAAGTTCGATCGGTGATGATCGAAAAGATTGCTTCTAAACAGGAGGAGGATCCAGTGTTAGTTAAACGGATCAGGAAGTTAAGAGATGGAACCGAGAACGATGACTTAAAGAATTTTAGTCTTGACCAGAACGAGTGGCTAAGAA
Source organism: Allium fistulosum (assembly GCA_030737815.1). NCBI lineage: Eukaryota > Viridiplantae > Streptophyta > Magnoliopsida > Asparagales > Amaryllidaceae > Allium > Allium fistulosum. The sequence goes on along the minus strand of CM060908.1, from coordinate 72,024,478 downwards.
AGAAAGGGAGATTATTTGTTTCGAGTGTAGGAAACATAAGGAAAGAAGTTTTGGAGGAATGTCATCGTTCAAAGTTCACTATACATCCAGAAGGAACTAAGATGTATCAGGATATGAAGATAAGTTTCTTCTGGGAAGGTATGAAGCGGGATGTTGGCTTATGGATAAAGTAGCGTTTGAACTGCCAGCAGGTAAATGCCGAACATCAGCAGCTGAGTGGATTGCTTCAGCCATTATATATTTCGGTATGGAAATGGGATTCTATTTCTGTGGATTTTATTGACGGGTTGCCAAGGTCAAACAGAGGAAATGAATGTATATGGGTCATAATGGACAGATTGACCAAGAGTGCCCATTTCATTCCAGTTAAGTCAACCAGAACGACACCTGTTTTAGCGAAGTTGTTTATGAAGGCCGTGGTTAGACTGCATGGGATTCCTAGTAGTGTAGTAAGCGATAGTGATTCCTTATTCACTAGTGAATTCTAGAAGAGTCTACAGGAAGTTTTGGAAACCAAGCTCAAGATGAGTACCGCTTACCATCCGAGATAGATGGACAAACGAAAAGAGTTAAGAAAATATCGAAAGATTTGTTAAGAGCTTGTGTATTAGATTTGAGGGGATCATGGGAAGACTATCTGCATTTAGTCGAGTTTCATATAACAATAGTTATCAGACTAGTATTGGGATGTTACCGTTTGAAGCTTTGTATGGAAGACCACGCAAATCTCCCATTTGTCGGTTAAAGATCGAGGATAGATTGGTTCTTGGTCCAAATTTAGTTAGAGAAGATGTAGAAATGATTGAGGTCATTCGAGCTAGGATGAAGGAAGCTCAGTCTAGGCAGAAGAGTTATGTAGATAAAAGACGGAAAGATTTAGAGTTCTCAGTTGGAGATCAGGTTTTCGTCAAGGTGTCATCGATAAAGGGTGTGATCAGATTCGGAAGATCAAGGGAGTTGGCACCGAGATTTGTTGGACCTTTTCGTATTGTTGAGAGGATTGGGAAACTCACATATAGAGTCGAGTTACCGAGCAGTTTGGCAGGGGTCCACGATGTTTTCCATGTTTCTTATCTCAGAAAGTGTGTTAGAGACCCGAAAACTACTATTGTACCGACTGTGCTAAATGACTTAGTGGTAGAACCGAACTTGACCATAGTGAGAAAGCCGATTCGTATTGTTGCGAGGGATGAGAAGAGTCTTAGAACCATCACAGTCAGATCAGTCAAAGTCCAGTGGAGCGACGGTTACAAGGACTATACTTGGGAGATTGAGAGCAGGATTATAGATAGTTATCTTGACTTGTTTGATGGTATGTTTTACCCTTTTGATTGATTTATTATGTACCTTATCATAATTTCGAGGACAAAATTCTTTAAGGAGGGGAGTCTGTAACACCCCGTATATTTGGTAACATTATTTAGGATATTTAATTAGCTAAATTAAATAAATAATGTGTTGATCAGGGGATTGAGATTTGATTTTAATTAAGGGCAGTCGTGCCATTTAACCAACGAATTAAGAGAAAGAGTTAACATGAAATAAGGGAGGGGTAAAATAGGAAAGAGGCCATTCTTATACCCTAAACCTTTGGTCGTGTATTCACATACATGTTCATTTCATTTGATAAAATTTTAAAACTTGAAGCCAACCACCATTAACAAGAGCAAGGGGAAAACATAAAGAAATGCTAAGGAAGAAGCTTAAGCAAATCAAATCCATTCAAATCTCAAGCTCCTTAATATCTGAAGCTAAGATGAATAATGACTACATCTCAAATTTCTTATTGTTTTCGGTTTTAAGTTGAATTCGAACTTATTTGCAATGATTTGCCATGTTTTTGAATGATGGGATGATTATATATATATATATATATATATATACTTACTTGTTGATGATTTATTTTTGTTTATATAGACTTTATTACATGTTTTAAGGTGAAAACCCTATTAAATGACCTCTAAATGCCTTGCAAATTTTTATATAGACCAGAAATGATATTTTAGAGATAGGTTTCGATTTTCATAATTTTCTGAATTTATGTGGATTTTATACGAATTTTCTAGTGAAGAAAATGTTATTTTGGGTTAAAAATTATTTACAGTTAAATAATTAATGGTTTGGGGTCTGAAATTAATATATATTAGAAAACATATTAAAAGTGATTTTCTGGAATTTTTGTAGAATTTTCCTAAGTGTTTTAATGGATATATAAAATTATTTAAGGTATGAGACTTAAATGTTTTATATATTTATAAAAGTAGAAGGGACTTCTTGTAAATAATTCAAATTTGTTATTTTTGGAAATTGGCAGTACTTTGGAAAAGTAAAATTGCAACCAATCACAATTTGATAAACAAGGCAGGTTAGGTGAAAAGAAATAGTTTAAAAAGGACAAATCTACATGGTTTTTACTGTTTTGATGCTTTCAGCACCAGGCTTTCGCCTCCTTACCTTCGCCTCCGACTCCATCGAAACCAATGCACATGGTATCAGGTAACTGATATGTAGTGAATTGGATATAAACGGAAGGTATATGGTCGAAATCAGGGGTTCCGAAGGGGTTGAAGCACTACTTTGCTTTTAAATGAAAATGCGCCTGCTTGTTTTTGATTGAATAGCTTTCGACTTGGTTGGTTTTCAACCAGGTCAATTGGTTTTAAAGAAATCGTTTCGATTGGGTTGCGCCTTTGTTTTTAAATAATTGCTTTCGACTAAGTCGAAATCCCTGACTGCCGCTTTTTACCTTTCGACCTAGATTGGTTTCGAAAGGGTTGCTTTGTTTTTTTTTTAAATTGACCACTTCTCCAATGCTTTCGAAGGGATGGTTTCGACACCATCACTTCTTTACTTAGGAATGATTTCGAAATGAATGCTTTCGATTTTATTGGGTTTCTGATCCTATTGCTCTACTTGAAGGCATAATCCAAATGGTTTTGAACGAAACGATTTTCAAAGTTTCGAAGGAGTAAATTGTTGAATGGTTTCGAAAGGTTTCCACATGTTTTAAATTAAACCCATGGGCTTTCGAAAGGTTTAGTATTTTATTGCTTTCGAAAGGGTAATCAATACAGGTTTCGAAGGGGTGGTTCCCCAATGGTTTCGAAAGGTCTAAGGGGAAAGGCTTTCCAATATTTTCAAAAGGCATGGTTTAAAGGTTTTAAAGAAGGATGTCTAATGTTTTAAAGCTTTCAAAGGAAAGGTTTCCCAATGGTTTCGAAAGGAAGATTTTGAATGGTTTTGAAAGGAAGAATTTGGCCTTTCGGCCTAGGTTAAGTAAAGGGTTTTACTTGGTTTCAAAAGAAATACTTTCAAGGGTTTCTAAAGGGTTATTTAAAGGTTTTGAACAAAGGTTTCGAATGTACCACTTTGGCAGTATAGCCTAAGTGTTTTAAGTTAAAATGGGGTTTTAACTTATTTTGGGGGAATAGGTAATCCTCATTACACTTCATCAACATTATTTTGAGTAAAGTATATATAACATGGCAAAATAGCTTAGAGTAAAGCTAAAGATATATTTTCCTTTTATAAGTAAGATTTAACTGGTTAAATCATTTGAAAAGGCTTTTCAAGGAAAAAGGTGAAGGGTAGTTAACCCTATGAAAATGGGTCGGATTAGAAGACCAGATAAGACTTGTGTAGGGTCACGCCCTATACTCATTAGCTATTAGCCCCTAGCTAATTTAGTCTGGAATTCCAGTGTATAGGGCTTAGTCAAAGGTAAGGCTAAAATGATGGTTACACACAGAAAGGAATGTTTATGTACAGAGATAGGTTATTGGTTGGCCCGTAAAACCATTAGGATCGGTTGACCCTTGGAGAAGTAAGTTAAGGACAGACCATCCAGAAATTTTGTCTAATATATGTTTAGACCATTTGATATTTTATCTGGTAGGCCCGAGTCGGCCAAAGGGATAGATAGTCCAGCTTTCTGACAGATGGTCCATTTATTACCTGTTTTTAGCATAAAGGTTATTGCTATTATTGATATAACTAGTGTGTGGCCCGTGCTTCGCACACGGGCATTGTAGGTAAGCAAGGTGGTATAAAAAGTTATGGCACAATGTTGTGTAGTATCGAAAAGGGATTTTATGTAGAATAGGAATGTGTAGTTGCACTGTAAGTTGACATAGACGTGTAAATGTAATGTACAGAAGGACAGACGTATATATGTGTATATGGGTGTGTGTGTGAACTTAGGACAGTATTGTTTCCCAACTGTGGCTGGTTTGTATAAATTGACAACTTCAAACTATGCTGCAAAACCGATTTGTAATGTAGGGTAATATATGCATGGGCAGGAGTACGGAGTGGAAATACGGAAATCTTAAATAGTGGTCAGTCTGTATTGTTGAAAAAGAAAATCAAATTTCCTTTTTAGTGTAGAGAAAGAGTAACACTGTAAAACCTAGAGCAGCTGGATTATTATTTATATTGGCAGACTGGTCGTTGAGAGGTGGGCTGTAGTACATCAGTCAGTTGTATGAGTAGCTGTAAACCGACTTTTGGAGATCAAAATATGCGAACTGTATGCAGTGATGAAGTAGGAAATTGGAGGTTCACAGACAGTGCATAAATAGTGAAAAAAGATGTACCTATTCACCAATTGCCGTACAGAGGGTGGTCAATGAGAGTCGGTGAATATGTTGACTGAGCAGTCACACTATTGGGTGTAGGGGAAAGTGCAGTCATCAAGCACGGATAGGACAGTGCGAAATTAATGAAAGTTAGGACTAAATGTAGCTGTGCACAGTAGAAAATAGAGAGAGAGTGTGTGTAGGTAAAATGGGCATGTATAGCAGTAGACAGAAGGAGGAGGTAAACAGATGATACTTTGAGTAGTTGAGAAAATGTGAACAGTAATAGTAAAAAGTGTCAAATACGCAGAAAGTGCATATGTTTATATCAATATGTACGTATAATATGAAATGGGAATAGTTGAATGTATGAACACGGCGTACAATATATTGTGTTTGGCAGAATAACGTTGTAATAATTATTACAACTGAGCAGTTCACAGATGGAGAAACGAACAAAAGGTAATATACAGGGACTGTCATACAAAACCCGAAGTACATAAGGAAAACAGACTTTTATTTGCGGAGCGTGCATATAACTAAGTACAGCAGGGAGTACAAAGATAGAGAAGTTGAAACATAAAAGGGAAATGTGAAAATGAATAAAACAGAGATGGTGTAGGAAGAAGACGTGTCCTGTTGCGCTTATCCCTGTGACCGCTTACTTCTTTCTCTTTCTGTCTGTAGTCCGTCTTGCTTACCACCATTAACCATGCCACAGTCAGGTTCACTGTCAGGTCCATCGCCTTCTTCTTTTATGCTTGAACTGTGTAAACAGTCGTCCGCCTCCTGCAGGAATGCGTAGTAAACAGGTCAGTTTGTAACTTTGATAGTTGGCTAGCAATGTGGAGTGTGTGTTGAACTACAAACCTGCTTAACTTTCGTCGTCCGTTTATTCTTCAAACCTGGTTAATGTCAGAGCAGCAGTGTTAGTTGGAGTAAAGTATAAGGTTTGTTATGAAGAACATAAAGAAGTTTAAAAGAGAACTGTACTCTGTTTTTGAACCATGCTGGACTCGGCAGTTAACTGTGTTCCTTCTACTTCCGTTGTATCAGTTGGTTCCACGGAGTCAGGTCGATCAGTGTAGGAGTTGTAGGGGTGTTGAATATTTGAAATTCGGCTAACAGTGAGTGTTTTTCCATGGTTCATGATGTCATAGGTAGACGGTTTGAATTCAAACTGAGCTTCGGAACCCGTTAAGCTACTGAACAGTTTTCCAATCAGTTCGTCACCATTGCTCTGAAAAAACATAATACGGGGTATTATACCGTTGTAGTTGACTATGACAGGGGTAAGTTGACAGTATATATATATTATGGTTGATTTCTCCAGCATTAGGACTATAAACTGAAAACTGATGTAACATATTATTTGTGTACCTTTATCGATAGTTCCTTCATCTCATCCACGCTCCGGTTGATTAAGCAGGCAGCATCTTTGTCAAACGCAATTACAGTAGCAGAACCAATGTGGTCGAAAACTTCCATTGCTGACTGATACCTGTGTATATATAGGTGGCAGTTAGTAGGGTCTAACTAGACAACCGATTGAGTTAGTCATACCTGTGTACAGGATGGGCAATATTATTATTGCATTTTGGGCAGCTTGCGTGCACTACATACTTCTTCGACTAAAAATCGGAGAAGTACAGAGAGTTGTTAGTAAAAGACTGAAGTGTAGCAGAAGAAATAAATAATAATTCATTACGTGGCAGTCATTAGCTCTAATGTCTTCTAACATCTTAACTATAGTACTTCTAATTTCGTGATCAGAAGATGTTGAGGTCGTTGGTCGTTGGTGCTCAACTGTAGTAATGGTACTTCCTCCACTTTCCGTGATTCTGGAATGTATTATGGTCAGGGTTAGTGTGAGGACATAAACTACGCAATAGTAGTAGGTGATATAACCAAGTAAGAGAAAAACCTCGAAGTTAGATTCGCTAAGTCTGGACAAGCAATGTTTGAGTACATTTGTGTAGCATTGGTTGAAGAAAAGGTGAAGTCTCCTAAAATAAGCAGTTTTGTTATAAGGTTGACAGAGCAGAGGAAAGTGTAATTGGGTACTGCAAAGTTATCTTTAAAAAGCTTTACTAACATAGACGTGAATATCAGTGAGGGTGGTTGGTTTTTCGAATCAATAGCGCCCACATCGATGAGGTCTGTCTTTTCAGCCTACAAAGTAACAAATATAGTTTTTGAACTGTGTAAAATTCAAAACGGATGGTGTTTAGAGTCACACAGAGGAAGATAAATATAAGAAAGTGTTAACAGTGGAACCTTTTGGTGGAAATAGTTAGTTCTCTCTTAGATGTTTGACATCCGGTCCTTTTTGTGACTTGAGCAACATCGGAAATGCTTCGTAGCACACCACCGGTATCTGCAAAATATATTGGGAAAACGGGAAGATTGAAGAAATATATGGAAAACTATAGTCATGAAGGGTGGAATAGTAGAACATGGCAAATAGTAAAACGGATATAGTGTTCACCTGTAAATTGAGCCACCTTATCTATACGTTCAATGAGGGTGTCATCATCGACAAAACCAAATCTGTATCTAGGAATATTGTACATCGTAGGTGGCAGCCTTTTTACTTGGGTATCCTGACGGAAGATGATCATCAACTCCTCATCTACAGGACGGTAGGTAGGTTTTGAAGAGTAGACGTTGAATGTTTCAATCTTGTATAAACACTGTTCTTCGAACGTATGCAAGTATTTGTCTACCAAACTCTTTGGCACGACAGTATGCTTTTGGTTACCCTACGACGGAATACATTGTTATCCTATTGCAGCATAAAAGTAATTGGGGAAGAAGATGTAAACATATCAAGCGGAATGAAAACGTACCTTTACATCAAGAAGTTGAAGATTTGTGGAGTAAACCTTTTTTGCCGCCTTGGAGATTGAGTTCCACATCCTGGACAGTTTGACGTGGACGCAATCCCAGTTAGGACCGATGGTTAAGTCGGAGAGTAGCCGGTATCTGTTGGCCATGCTTAGATCTGTTAAATAGAATTGAGACAGAGCTAAGAACAGGAGGTAACATAAAAGTTGTAGACGATTAGAATGTAGGCTGCAAAGTAACATAACAGTTATAAATTTACTGCCCTGTAGTGGACAGAGGGACGTAGAAGTTAGTGGGGTAGACTGATGTGTATTTCATACAAGTAAGGGGAAGGAAGAAGAGATAAAAATTTAATGCGGACGTACCGTGGTAGTAGTACAAAGTTGGGAGTAGCAGTTAGATGTTTCAGATGGTATGGTGTAAAAACAGTTTTTGCATTATTTATAGTGGTAAATTGAGGACTGTAACTGCTGTATATTTATTTGGACCACAAATACGAATTACTAATTGAAGCAGAGACCACCATCTCTCTTGAACTTTTTTGTACTACAGGCAAAGTTTGCCGAAAGTCACCTCCCAGCAATACTGTCTTTCCTCCAAAAAGGTGTAAAGGTCCATCATCATTACCAGCCTGCATTATATCCTGTAAACTTTTAAACTTTTTTCAAATGCCTCTAAAGCGTTACGATGCATCATAGGTGCTTCATCCCAAATAATTAAATCAGTAGACTTGAGTCGCTGTCCTAAAGGAGACTGTTTTGATATAATGCAGGTAGAATTATCATCCAAAGTGAGTGAAATTTTGAATTTTGAATGGACAGTCCGGCCGCTAGGTAAAAGCAAAGACGCTATACCGGAAGAAGCAATAGCTAAAACAATCTTACCGTTTGATCGCAAGAAAGTGATAATGGTTTTCCATAAGAAAGTTTTACCTGTACCACCACTTCCGTAAACGAAGAAGAAACCACCTTCATTCCGCTCAACAGAATTACGTACAATGGTACACTTTCTGTTGTTCACAGTTTAATGAGGATAGAAGCGTCTGTTACTCCATTCTCAAAATATTAACATCAAAATCCTGCTCTTCTACGAGGGAGCTATGGTGCAAAGTACGAAGTGCTAATGGGTCTGAATGAGGAACGAAATTAAAGTCTGTTAACGATCTACCACTTTTGCTCAATATCTTCTCTATTTCAACTAATGTCCGCTGCTTTATTTGAGAGTTGTCATAAAGTTCAGTACGCTGTTCATACAGATGATGAAGACGCCAGTCAATATCCTTAGCCAACATTTTTCAATTTTTAGTCCACGGTTCCAAAGGATTGGAAACTTCATAAAACAACGACATAACAAACATTTCTCGTAGAGAGAATGGAGTTGCCCAACATCCTGCCTCGGTTAATGCTATGTTCCATTCATTATCATCTTCAAGTAAGCCGCGAGCAACACATGCACTTTTAAAACTGTCATAAACAACAGAATTAACAGTTCTAATGTCTTCATAGCAAGTAGGGCCTTTCCGTGCATCCTCACTGACTTTATTATTTTCCATCCATTCAGTGGAAATGGTATTCTTAACATTAGTTTGATATACTAATTCACTCAAACTATCGTCATCGTGAAATACCACCACATTTTGCTCTTTAGGTAAATGAAATTGTAGACGTTCAACTGCAGGTTTCCGATAATGAATATCAAATTTAAAAATTCTCCAACTTGCTTCAGAAGCAGCAATGTAACGACAGTCTATATAAGTCTTTATTTCATCCACCTCGCGAACAGAATTCCGGTTTGTAACATTATTTTCCTCTATCTCAATAGTAGCCCTATCATGTCCTTTGTTAATGTACTTGAATAAATATTTAACAGACTTCGCACGATTGCATATCTTAACATTAATGTGTTCTTGATACTTGACAACTAAACTGACGTTATGAGGTATTACCCAGGAATTATCTAAATTAACTCTGGTTGTTGTGGTGACAAAATTGGCATTGCCGTCTTATGTACTTAGGAAAACCATTTTTGTCAAATGTTGTCTGGGAATTACTGGTTTTTGGATAATGTTTTGAGCATTTACCCTTTATCATACATTGACAGTTAGGATTCAGTACACCGCACGGTTCGTGTATCATAAACTGACAGACTGATTGATATGCGATTGGATCAGACTCAGGGTTAGGAATTTCTGCACTAACCACCTTATCGACATCGTTGGTAGTTTTTGGTCTATCCTCGCCCCATACAAATAGTAATATATGTGCATGAGGCAAGCCACGCTTTTGAAATTCCGTAGCATACAAAGCTGCAAAATTATGAAAAATCAGTAACCAATATTTATATTGCCTGCAAAATCAGTAGGGAAGTTCACTTTATGTTGTGTTTACCTGCATTCAGTTTTTCAAAATGTTCTTTTTCTTCAGATCTTGCATTAATTGTTGCAACTTTATATGAAAAACACGTGAAATGATATCCGGTCTGTCTTTTGGCCATTGCCCCGAAATTGATTTTAAATACTCCTTAATCTCTGGCCACTTTGAATTGCAAGTAAATGTGATAAAGTAATCTGGAGCACCAGTCCATCTACAAATTGCCATTGCGTCTTGGTAATTTTGAACCATATAGACCTCCGGTGAATGATGAAGGCAAAACCATTTGTTTGCCAATAGACAAAGCTGATGTATCACCGCTGCAACCGCATCCTTTAGGCCCTTGTAAACTTCAGATCTAATATTATGCTGATTATTTCTGATCCAATTTAATCTATCCTCCTCAATGCAACAATACGCGTCTACTATTAGTTGTAACAATCTCCCACCAAAAAGCAAGGTATTACCATCTCCCTCTCTATACTGGAGTATGTAGGCATAATATTCACGCATGCTTACCATCTCGTCCTTTCTGATATCAATTCCGTCCACGGAGCGATACGGTATGTTCAGTCTATAACCATCCTTTGCATATGGAAATAAGATTGGACACTGCATGGCCATAAAACTTGGGTGTTTCTCATTAATTCTCTTAAGCAACCCACTTTTCTCCTCAATTACGATGTCCCTGAAGCCTTCACTTTTGGTTCCATTCCCTATAACCAACGTTGCAATCTCCGAAGTTGTCAGTAAATTGTATTGTCTACCATCTTTGTCCCTCCTTTCCAATAATCGCAACGAAACATTGTTCAAAGTACTACCCTAAAAACGGTCTCTAGCCATACGAAACATCTTAGCTAATTCATTACACTCATTGAACATAGCTATTAAATTAGTAAATAATATGAGGGTTCGTAGCCTGCCTACCAAACAATCCAAGCGCCTTAATTTTGTTTGTAACCTCGTTGGCTGTATCATATATATACAGTTGAGCAAATTTAGCTTGGCCATCAGTTGGTAGCATAGATCCAATTTTATGATAATTTTGCCCACTTATTCGAAATACATAAGGACTCCGATCAATATTGACTGAGTTATCAATGCACCCACCCATTGATGTAAATGCAAACATAGAGTTGTACACCCGTATGTTCTCTTTGAAATTAGAACTATCGGAACCACCATTGTACTGAAGCAAGTTATGCAAATAGTCAAGGCTTTTTTGTACTTTGGAAACTGAATTTTATCGCCTTTACGGCAAATGGAAAACTTTGGAGTCATAGGTCTTCTCGACTTTCTGTTCCTTTCTTCATGCCAAACTATTGCATCACAGTGTGAACATGCATAAGTTGGACCGCCAAAATTCCATGGTTCAACTGTTTGTCCTGTTTCAGGAGGTTTTAAATCAAAGAAAGAAAGATCTACGTATACGGTAAGCCGAATAAAAAAAAGGATTTAATCGCACCATTGTCGGAGTGATTTATGAAAAATTTGTACTCCACTCTGTCCAGCAGACTAATTTTTAGGTGGGAAGGCATATACGTGTTCATGTTAAAAACGCAGTAAAAATGTAACATTACATTGGGGTGAACCCAGTTTTTTTAGTTGTTCCAAAAGTAAATAAAAGATGACACTGTTTACACATTACCTGAGCGTACTGTGTCCAACAGATTTATACGTGAACTGTTTGCTGCATGCCGTACAGTTCTCTTCGTACCTGTTGCTGTTACAGTAAAATGCATCAGTTGACTTAAACCGAAAATGTGAATCAGTTACAACTTTTTGTGCTGATTTAATTAAACCTGTTTTGCACTCTATCCCAAATTTATGTTTCGCATATATGCCACTGCTACAGTTGAATTTCGTGTATCTTCCATCCGCCTTCCCTCATCTAGGAACACTCCAGATCTATCTCTTTTTCGCTCCCTGATTATAACTCTTCTTTCCGCTCTATCATTCCTACGTACTTCAATGCTGCCCATAATTTTAGAGAATAAAAAAGACCTACAACTGGTAACAGCTGTCAATTACATTTTTGTAAAGCATATAAGTTTTACAGTGAACGCGGCAAATTTATAGTCATACAGTAAGCTGTTATATTATTCCGATATAACAGCGAACAAAACAGTATGCAAATGCATACTGATTTGTAGGTCAATATGTATACCAGCAGACGTTATCCTACTATACCTTACTACTTATACGTCGTATTTGACCCAAGCTTGTTGGCAGAAAAACAGTGACAAACAGATTGAACTGCACTATTTTCATTTTCCAAACTGTAAAGCACCCTTTCATAACAAACCATGGCATAAGTAATATGACATCATGCATATCAGAAGACGGACTGACTGTTTGACATATGAATTTAGACTGAGATATGAATGCGGTTGTCATATCGTGCAGATGAACAATAAAACTGCCTCCCCTCGCAGTTCTGAGATGCAGCAGGTAAAATAACAATCGATTTACCCTAAATCAGTATATTCCCTATTTGTAAGACGGAATTAGCCCGTCAATATGGACGTGGAACTATGTTTACTGATGAAGTTATGGAAAATAGCCAGGCACGAAAGTATACTCAGCTTTTGCATACCAATATGGTAGAAGTATAAACTCATGTTCGCGTTAAAGTAGCAAAAATAACCGTCATTCTGTGGCAGAATATGTACAGAGGTCTATATGAGTTTCAAAGTTTTGTAAATAAGTAAAATTTCGTAGTCCAAACAGTTGATGGTGGAGAAGTAAATGCAGCATACAACACACAATCTGAACTTGTGAAAATGTATTCCTGATTAGTACATACAGAACCATAGTGACCTGTATGCAGTGGAAAGAAATGAGGCTGAAATTGCCACTGCAAATTCCAGCTTACAGTCCTCTATAATAATAGTCCACAATAAAGAGGAGCGCACAGACAGACAGAGTTCATATATATTACACACACACACACATATATATATATATATATATATATATATATATATTCATTCGTTAGTGTATGAGCTATCATCGTATTATAAATGGAACTTACGTAACCTATTATTGGAAATTCCAGTTCAAGAAGTATCTTATATGCAAATTGAAAACATAATAACTGTTGTAACTGTGTAGGTCAGAAACCAAACAATGTTAACATAATGAGATTACTTTTACTCTGGATACACCGCCGACCTCTATTAAATTAAGTCGTACAGCTTTCACCAACTGTAAAAACAAAACAGTCCAGCGGTAAATGTTATATCGCATGTTTTGTTGATGAGTATTTGTTTCTGCCCATGATTCAGAATTAGTATAATATTGTCATCTTTAAAAAGTTGACATTTTAGGAAGCTGTAAATTTTGCTCAATCTAATTAACTGTAAACTGAGTCGATCCTATTTAAGATATATATTATTAGAGTCCTGAACTGGCTTGTTCTATCTAAATAGATAGATATAGATAACAATGTGAACGATAATCGTTGAACAGATGGATAGCAAGTTATATTTATAAAGACATGTACTCGTTTTCAGAGTAGAAGTACTAACTTATTAAGGGCCAATTTCAAGCTCAAATGATATACCGTAATAAATTTGCCACTGTTGATAATTTAAGGAGTTTAGTTTCTGGCAAAATTTTGTACAAGACAGTGAAAATGTATGGCCGTGCATTCGTGGAAATCCTTTAAATAGAGGAATTAGAGGGGAGGAACTCAACTATGGGTCACCAACGTCAGCAGCGCATATGCTGATAATGCGCTAAGCAACACACCGTTTGAACATCAAATTATATAGAAAGGAACGTTGACATACGCACGCTTACTCTCTGTATACATATACTGTACATGCACACGGACAGTGTGTGTATGTGTATTACATGTGTGTACTAATGTTACCCACGCACAGTTAGTAAAATGCTGAAATTACCTTGTGCAGAATAGTTGACAAATAGTACGCCAAATCTACCCAGTTTAAAGAGCCATCCAAACACAAATGCACCTGTTGCATACAATTCAACTACAATTCAATATCATGTTAAACGGTAAGATCTGTGTTCCAAACAGAGCAGGATGTTACAAAACACGGCACTTTGACAACTTAAACACTGGAATCATCTCCTTTTGCAATTTGTAAATGTCCTTTACTAACTGTAAAAAAATAAACATTCCTACCAGAGGAAGGCAATTAGATATCTATGCATACATATACACATATATGTATATGTGTATGTGTATGTGTATATGTATGTGTTTGTATATATATATGTATGTATATATGTATATATATATATATGTATATGTATAGAGAGAGAGAGATCTCTATGTGTGTGTGTATGTACATATACAAAGTGATATATATGTGTGTGTGTGTGTATGTACATATACACATCTGTCTGTATAAACAGTATGAGGGTGACGGGGGATGGTAAAGTATTCAGCGTTGAAAACTGTTTATAGCATATATGTGCAGTGCAGAGTAGGTTGACTGTAATAGTAGAGGAATGAAACTCAGGTATAGGAAATTCTCAATAAACACGGTAGTTAAGAAGAAATATGGTTGTGCATTGCTGTGCACGATTTGGTATTAGCGAGAGTGGCAATGAATAAATACCTTGCCACGAGTTGTCAGTATGCGTTAGTTGGACTGCATCATCATCCTATTTGATTTTCTGCCAAACGCAGTAGAGAGCAAGTTACAGGGATGTCCACTAATTCGTAAAGACAACACGGGAACAATTGTCAAATATGTTCCAAAATCATCATACAGCTGAATGTATAAAATACTGTAAAACAGGTTGAAATTGCGATCCTTATGCTGACCATTTGATCATAAATAAGGAATAGGAGCAGAAAATTGCATGCATCGGCGGATATAAACATCCGCAGACGTACTGGATTTCAAATGGTAACCAACTGCACAGTGAACTTGGGTACTAAACCATGTATGAAATTCGTAACAGAGAGTTATGTGTACAAAAACAAATCAGACAGTGCAGGTGAACAATGAAGCGATGGTAGTTTACAGGTAAATGCAAAGCAAAGCATAAATTTTCAGCCACTTTGTGTGAACCTGTTATATGTCATATAAGGCTTCCAAATCAAACTGCAAGTAATTAGGACCAGAAAATTTTTTATTTATCAGTAAAACTGCTAGCAATTTCACCGCAATTGCAACTGGGGGATTGTTAAATCAGACTGAAGTAGATACCTGAAAATCATGAATACTGTGACAAAATTAAGATAAGCACAGTTCTGTCGTATTTGATAGTGTTGACCTCACTCAGAACAGCAAATCTGGTGAAGTACATACGGTAAAGAGCAGACGGAAAGCTCGGGAAAGGGACAGTAATCAAAAAAGATGAGTGCTGACAGTTCAAATCAGGAAGTGCGTAACACTAACCTTGGAAACCGTAATGGCGAACAACTTTGTCAAAACTCCGGCGGGGCAAAAGTAGTGTGACCAACAATGTCGATGAAATGAACGGGTCGAAAACCGAAGGGGGGATGCGAGGCAGTAGGTGGAGTTAATGGAGGAGAGTAAGAGGGAATTTAGGAAGGATGGGAGGTGAAGTCGGTTCGTCCAATCGGTATTTGGGGGAATTGAAGTTTGGGGAGTTGAACACAGAGAGTTGAAAACTGATTCTTCAGAACTGCAAGTTGTTAGTTGAAAGGGATTAATAAAAAAGAAGGACAGGTGTCGTTGCGAAAATGGTTTGGTTTCTCTTTTCCTATTTAAGTAATAGATCAGCTTTGATTAACCAGTTTGGTTGTAGGAAAAGATTTACAAAAGAGGTGTTTTAAAAGGATGTTAGTGAGGCAAAACCCGTTCCGCTAAGCGGCGTGGTCTCACTTAATATCAGTAAATCGAGATGTGTATTATTAACACCAGGCTTTATGTCTGACTCGAAGTTTTTGTTTCCCCTTAAACTCTCGGGTGCTCAAAATTGATTTGAGTAGGCTGAGGGTTGAGGTTTACAGGTTCTAGTTTTGGCAAATAAAGCTTCCGAAGACGAGCAGGTGGCTGACGGATAGCTATTTAGGAGTCGCTATTTTACTTTTATTTCGCTGTGTCTATTAAGTCAGATATAACTATATTGATTTTGATCAACCAAGAGGGCATCGTCATATGTCGCTCTTGGCGTATTTACTGTAATGATTATAATTAATCTTTATCTGGGAAATGTTATGGGATTATGTAACTTGGATATGAATTATTGTTTTGAAATGTAATCAGTAAAATGTTGTTTTTGAAATCTGTGATTTTGTTCATATTCAAGTGCTTCTAATATTATGGATATTGTTAGCATTACCGTATTTTATCAACAGAAGTTAATACTATAGATGACTGCAGCATCTGTAGCGCTTAGCTTTTGGCCTCCATATACGGGATGTTACATATATGCATATAACTAATGTGTTATAATAGGCTCTGTGCTATATATGGGTGTTAAATTCCTACTATAGTGCTCAATATCAAGTAATATAGATAAATACTCAATTGCTATAGAAAAGAGATAAAGGGATAATGGATCCTCTTATCTTATGCCTCTATTACATCCAAAAATTCCATGGGATTTTCCATTCATAAGCATAGAAAAAGGGGGAATGAAATACAAGTGTATATAAGCTTAACTGTAACGACCCACTTTTCCATATAGTTTAAGCGGATAATAGTAGCCACACATGGTGTAACACCCTACATTTTTAGATAATTAAATCATCAAATAACGATGAACGGTAAAAATAGGCATTTTGGAATTGTCAGAATATGGCCTTGAAACTTATATCATTGTGTTCGTGGCGATTTTCTGATCAATTTCCATATATAACTTATCGAAATCCGAGTTAATATGAAGAAGTTACAAGAGAATAAGAAATCAGAATTAAACGAAAAAAGGAGCAAGACCCTACTGGTCGACTGGCAAAGCACAAGTGTCGACCTATAGGTCGACCGACAAAACACACAGGTCGACCTATAGGTTGACCCACGTTCTGCCCTGGATGAGAAATCGTCCAGGGACGTGCTGAAGTTATAAATTTTGATTTTCGTGCGATTTGAAGCATTGTTTTCTGGATCCAATGATTCGCAGCGAGCTTGTGACGTGGTTGCACCAGATTCAATCCAAAAATCCGACGGTCTGAGATCCCCAAACACCACTATAAATAGGACCCTAGGCCTAGCTATTTTCTCACAATCAGATTTTCTCCGAATTGGGTTCATTGCCTGAGGCTGAACCCTAAATAGAAAATATTTCTAGGGAGAATATCTTTTTAATTAAAATATTAGACGCCTTAGAAGGGGATTCAGGAAGGCCATGGAGTAAAGCTAAGGACGACATGTGAGTGGATTTAAATTATATCTCTTTTATGTTGATGATATATAATATCGTTAGATTCCGTTAAATATTTAATTCAGCATTTATTTTAGTAATTAGTTCTACTAATTAGTTATGTTGAAACTGTAAATTTTATAAGAGAAGTATACTTATATTTAAATGTTATTTATTTGGAAAAAAGAAAGGAATTTACTTAAACATAAGTAATATTAGGCTTAAAAGTTGTAGAGAAAGGCATAAGCCTAAAAGTGAGAAATTTGCAGTAAATTATGTTAAAACAGGAGAAATGAATTAAAAAGGAGAAAATCTAATAACTTGATTTGGAAGTTAGTGATAGATTAGTTGGTTGGTTTAGAAAAGGGGGTACATTTCCATAGTTTAATACTGTAAGAATAACGATAAACGCAACTACAAGAATAAAAGCAAGAAAAATGGAATTAGTGCAAAATAGAGACATTACTGTATTTTGCATTACCCAATAACTAAAGAAACAACAAAAGAAATATCTTGCAGTTACGAGTTATTATTTATAGCATTCTTTAATATTAAATATGGAAATGAATTTTTAGCACAGTTTTTGTAACCAACCAAATAGAATAGAACTACTTCCTAAGATAAAAGAGAATAACGTGAAACGTTAAAGAAATTTAAGAAGAGGAAATAATCAAGTTAATTATTTGACAAGACTAGAAACAATAAATAGAATATGTGACTAGATCTGCATTTACTGCGCAGATAGTAGAATAAAAAGTTAATCAGTTATTATGATAAGTAATTTGTGATAGTTGGACGTAGTCCCAATCTAAGACTGTCATATAATATAAAAGAACTAAAGAAAATTTAGTATCATAATAAAAGAAGACATATTAGAATAGAAAAGAGACACTTGCAATTACATTTATAACATGTAGGTTATAAAAGAAAGAAAAGAATATAAAAGTGACAATTGCAAGTATAATTGTAACACGTAGGTTATAGTTAAAAAAAGTAATAGAAGAGGCTTATTATATCAAACTTAGATCTTGGATTAAGTTAATAAGCAAAAATAATAGAAGTGGCCTGTACCGGCAGCATTCCTTTTCAGGTCTAGGACTGATGGTCTCACACATGGGTGGGGCTGGGCATGCTAATTAGGGTAAATAAGTAGCCAACAGAATAAGAAAATTAAACTAAACGCATAGTAAAAGATTAGACGTAAGGTCTAATAAAATGGTAAGGTGCATTTGGAGCAGCCCGAAAGAGAATCTGGATAAAAAGCCTAACGAAGCAGTTCATCGTAGATTTTTAGTACAGAAAGAGCACATCCAACTTAGTTATTTTAGGCTAGAAGGTAGTACGAGACTTCAACAGGATGTGAGGATACTCTAGGATGGCCCTCTAGGGTAGGCCTAACGAAGCTGCACCCCCCAAGGTAGGTCTGTAGGTGTTCCATCAAGAGAGAATGCCTTGACTACTTTTGCATTGTAGGCCTAACGAAGCGGACCTTTGTAGGCAGTCAAAAGGTTGATGATGGAGTAGGATATTCGTATGACACCGTACTCTAGTTTGCGAGTAGGTTATAGTGGGCAGGACCCAAAAGGATAGTCGCATGCAGAGATCAGCCATCATCAGTCAGAGCGAGTTCGGGAAAGACTAGAGTTAAACCAACAAGCCAATGATTCTTTCACTATCGATACATTGGATGAGGGGCACAGCCAATTGGATGTTTAGATTGTTTGCAGTAGGGCACAACCACTTAGCTCTTGAAAGTTCTTTCGATTAGTTGAGGGAGGGCTGCGTGGGGCCATAGCCACGATGAGAAAAGAGACAGACCAAGTAGAATATTTGTATTGTAGGCTTAACGAAGCAGACCTTTACAGATATAGAAAATCCCCGACCGAGTTCCGTACAAGGTAGGCCTTGTTGGCGGAATTCAGGGAGTAGACAGAACGATTACGTGTAGTCCTCAAGGTACGTACTGGGTGGTACATTATGGATGTCCGAGTACTAGTATAAGCTAATGCGGATGCCGTTTCACGTTCTTATAGTAGACGACGGAAAATCTATATTGTAGGCCTCACGAAGTTGTCCTTTATAGATGTAGTTATAGTACGCTCTAGGAGCAAGATGATGGTGTCCTTTTCGAGGAGGATACGGAAGGTACTATGGGTGGTACCTAGGACCGATGCGGTCTTTGGGCATGTAGCTACATATATATTGGTTATTAGGTCTTAATCTACTAGGGAGTAGATGGGTACGATTCACGCACAGAGGCGAGAGTATTATAAACCCAATACACCTAATATAACAGAAAATGGAAATAGAACGATATATGTAGAATTATGCTTAAAAGTGTATAATTTGTCCATTCACCAGAACTTTAGTTCTGACCTCCTCCTCATAACATCCCACAGGTTAGATAAATGACAAAGATCTTCCAGCTTTGAGACACTTGTTCAGAAAGTGTTATTATCTTGGTGAGTATTTACTTACTATTATATTTTAGTCAGTTTCGTTGTGAGATATTTATTTGAGCTCTGATATATTTATCTTTTACTATTTGCAAGATACCAGATACCCAACTTGGGCTTCTGTGGGCTTGGATTTTAGCATTTTTGCACAAATCCCGGACCCACTAGAATTTGGGTTGTTACATTTAGTATAAGAGCTTAGGTTAGTAGATCCTAAGTAAATTAGGAAATATGAGTGAACGTATTTGTATTTTTGAATAAAATATAAATATATTATGTACTAAAATCCAAATAGTCCCCAATTATAGATTTTAACATATGGAATGTTTATAGAAGTACATTTGTGCATAGTTTGCTAGTTGGGGTTAGGATGACCCAAGGATGTTGAGCCTATGTTATTGCCGATTTATAGTGTACAATAGGCTATGTTTTGAGAGAAGATTGGTATCCATATGTTATAGGAAGTGAGAAAGTTCCCTAGGGACAGTAAGGAGAGTACTTTTATTTTGGAAGGAATAAGAGATTTTAGTAAGGAAATGAGATTTCCAAGGTTTAGGAAGGGTATTCCTAGGGTAGTAAGAAGAAAATCCGCTTTATGTCTAGCCCAATAAAATGAAACATTTGGAATTGAAAAGTTGAAAAATATAATTGTTAATATGTTTGAGGAAGTAAATATTGGGTTTTTGAAAAAGAAAAGTGGTATGAAATTTAAATTGGTTTTTATATGATGTTAATTTTGTTAAAAGTGAAATTATTTTTGAAGAATTATAGAGCATGTATAGCTCGCTAGTTTCTTTGTAGGTAAACAAAGATTTTAAATATAAAAACCTAGAGTGTGTTAAGTATCAAAAACGTAGATTACAATATTTATTGTTGTAATAGATGTTTTCGTGAAAAATAAAGGAAGCATTGACTATGACACTATTGTTATAGTAGGTGACTCCCAAAGGAAATGTTTTTACATAACATATGAGATTTTTTAATATTTGTTTTAATTGAATCCATATGCTAGTATTTTTGGGTTGTAGTAACGGTGTTTTACGCAACATCAGTTTTGACCCAAATAAAAATGTGTTTTGAAGATAATTTCTAAGTATAGAAATAAAGTGGTTTGTAAGTACACTTATTATTTAAATAAGTATATGGAAATTTATTTCTAGTTATGAAAATATTAAAACAATTTTGAAAATGAGTTCTTCTGAAAAAAAGAAGAAGTTAAATATTAGGAAATTAATAAATTTCATAAGAAATGTCTATTATAAGTGAATATAGATTAAACATACTTTAATCTATTGGAATGAAATGAATAATGATATAGTTTTCTATGAAACCAAATCACAAATAAAGATGTTTTGTGCAGGTTATAAGGAATATGTGAAAGAGATGTACAAGGTATGGAAAGCACCATATTTTGTATAGCCTATTTCGATAAAATATAAAATAAGTTCCTTGTAATTTCACATAAACATGAAATCCTCTTTTAAAGGATTCATAGAAGGTTTTAGCATTAATGGTTTCTCATAAGAGAAAGTAGTTCCAATACATTAAGGCATAAAACCATTAGGTGTAATAAGAAGTGTAATAATTAGAGACAGTGTCTGTTATGAGGGATATTATAGAGAGCCTTAGTAGGAAAGCTAAGCAATGGAAATTTCATATTTTTCCATTGATTATGCACATTGGTTGCTTGCCTTCGTAGAAAGTCCTCATTTGTAGAAAGTTAGAAACTCCTCTAAGGTTAGGTAATTGGATGGGTAAGAAAGTTAAGAGATTTTTGATAAAATAATTGTTCTTATATACTCCAGTTTTTGTAAATTTGAAAATCTATGAAAAGAAGATGTTTTGAAAACATGTGAGGACATTTTTGGAAGTCAAGAAAAAAATGTTTTAAGGACAAGCAAGGCATGTTTTAAAGAAAAATGGTTTGGTGAAAAAGTAAATAAGTTTATGGAAGAGAAAAACTTAGTAAGCAGTTAAATTTAAAAATCCAAAATTTCTTTTTTTATGGAAAGCTGTAAAGGTCTTTAAAAGTAAAAGAGGAATAAGTTTTGAACTTAGAATTTGTAAGTTTTCCCCTCTAGGTTTGGGGAATAATTTAAATTCAAAGAGCTGTAAAGATGCAAGGCTAGAAAGATAAAATGTAAAGTAACCAAGTACCTTTGAATTTAATAAAAACTTCAAAGTAACACTTTTAAAGGCAAGAACTTTGGGATTTGATGTTTCAAAAATTTAGAAGCTTTAATTTTTGAAATGAAATGATAAATACCAAACCAAACTTTTAAATATGGAGTAGATAGGAATCATTTCCTAAGTGTGACGAGAAAAGTGTAATGATATAGCAGTGATTACTTTTAGTAGTAATAATAAAAGTTCCCGTAAAGTGTATAGGACACTAGTGAGAACCTAGGAATGTTGCTTCATGTGTGTATACTATAGAAGAATAGTGAAGTGATATTAGTAAGATAGTAAGACACACATGGTTGGTATAGGTAGACCTTAGTTGGGGAAAAATGAAATGTAAAGAGAAAATTTCCCCAAACTTAGTTGCCTTTTTAGATAGAGACTGCATAGATTGAAAACCTTATTTGTTGCAGTAAATGAGACTTGGTTATTCCATTTTGAGTATGAAATGGAAGAGATGATAGATCTTATTCATCGTGAGTAACACTGCATAAGTTAATAATGAGTAATAGGCGGTAGGAGGAGCATATGAGTTACTTGGATTCCTAGAGTAGGACCTTTCCGTGTCAGAGTGGACATGGTCCTAGGCCTCCTAGCCCTAGATGACAGCTGTGTTTAGCTGCTATATTTACCTATCTAGTATCGCTTTGTAGTGGGACTTGTTTTCTCTTTTAGTTATGAGATTGTACTCCTATGTAAGCATTTAGTTCCTATTGTAGTAAATCAGTGATGATTAGTATGATGCTCTTTTTCTGTGATGTTCACAAGAAGAGAATAAAAACATAGGATGTAAGTATAAAAGAAAAGAAAAGGCCAAAAATAGTAACTAAAAGGAAAACAACAAATTTAAAGAAAACGACAGAAACGTCAACAGAAAAATTTGAAAAGAAAAATTTTCTTATGTGAACTGTGCTTGGGAAAACAAATATAGATTTTTATAGAATAGCGGCATAGGTTCCAAGTACGGAGAAAGAGGTGCGCTAAAGTAAAACAATAAATGTGAGGTTTTCCGTTTTCTACCTTCTTTCTGACATAAGAAATCGAGTTAGGAAAAAATAGATTTTTTCTGAAATTCGAATATTAAAAGATGTGTGGTAGGATTTGGATGTAAAATTCGTTGAACTATGCCCCTATTCAGTAGGAGTGGGAAAAATTGGATGAAAAATGTTTTGAGTTTCAAAAGATTGCATTCATATAAAAATTGCAAGTATATTTAGGATATGTGCATCATATTTTAAAAAGGAGTTTTTAAAGAAGAAAAGCATTCATATAGGAGGTACTGCTTAGAAATTCATGTTCATGCATATATTTTATGTTGAATGACACTTTGCACAAGGACACAGATGGTCGCAAAATTGGATGTACACAAAATGGATGTGATTGATGCGAGGAATTACATAGTTTTACCCTTGTCGAATTTCGGGGATGAAATTTCCTAAAGGGTGGGAGAATGTAACACGCTGCATTTTTAGATAATTAAATAATCAAATAACGATGAACAATAAAAATAAGCATTTTCGGAATTGTCAGAATATGGCCTCGAAACTTATACCATTGTGTTCGTGGTGATTTTCTGATCAATTTTCATATATAACATGTCGAAATCCGAGTTAATATGAAGAAGTTACGAGAGAATAAGAAATCAGAATTAAACGAAAAAAGAGCAAGACCCTACCGGTCGACCGGCAAAGCACAAGGGTCGACCTATAGGTCGACCGGCAAAACATACAGGTCGACCTATAGGTCGACCCGCATTTTGCCCTGGACGAGAAATCATCCAAGGACGTGCCGAAGTTATAAATTTTGATTTTCGTGTGATCTGAAGCGTTGTTTTATGGATCTAACGATTCGCAACGAGCCTGTGACGTGGTTGCACTAGATTCAATCCAAAAATCTGACGGTCTGAGATCCCAAAACGCCACTATAAATAGGACCTAGGTCTAGCTATTTTCTCACAATCAGATTTTCTCCCAATTGGGTTCATTGCCTGAGGCTAAACCCTAAATAGAAAATATTTCTAGGGAGAATATCTTTTTAATTAAAATATTAGACGCCTTAGAAGGGGATCCAGGAAGGCCATGGAGTAAAGCTAAGGACGACAGGTGAGTGAATTTAAATTATATCTCTTTTATGTTGATGATATATAATATCGTTAGATTCCCGTTAAATATTTAATTCAACATTTATTTCAGTAATTAGTTCTACTAATTAGTTATGTTGAAACTATAAATTTTATAAGAGAAATGTACTTATATTTAAATGTTATTTATCTGGAAAAAAGAAAGGAATTCCAATTAAATATAAGTAATATTAGGCTTAAAAGTTGTAGAGAAAGGCATAAGCCTAAAAGTGAGAAATTTGCAGTAAATTATGTTAAAACGGGAGAAATGAAATAAAAAGGAGAAAATCTAATAACTTGATTTGGAGTTAGTGATAGATTAGTAGGTTGGTTTAGAAAAGGGGATACATTTCCATAGTTTAATATTGTAAGAATAACGATAAACGTTACTGCAAGAATAAAAGCAAGAAAAATGGAATTAGTGCAAAATAGAGACATTACTGTATTTTGCATTACTCAATAATTAAAGAAACAATAAAAGAAATATCTTGTAGTTACGAGTAATTGTTTATAGCATTATTTGGTATTAAAATATGGAAATGGATTTTTAGCACAGTTTTTGTAACCAACCAAATAGAATAGAACTACTTCCTAGAATAAAAGAGAATAACGTGAAGCGTTAAAGAAATTAAAGAAGAGGAAATAATAAAATTAATTATTTGACAAGACTAGAAACAATAAATAGAATATGTGACTAGATCTGCATTTACTATGCAGATAGTAGAATAAAAAGTAAAGCAGTTATTATGATAAGTAATTTGTGACAGTTGGACGTAGTTCCAAGCTAAGACTATCATATAATATAAGAGAAGTAAAGAAAATTTAGTATCATAATAAAGGAAGATAGACTAGAATAGAAAAGAGACATTTGCAATTACATTTATAACATGTAGGTTATAAAAGAAAGAAAAGAATATAAAAGTGACAATTGCAAGTATAATTGTAACACGTATGTTATAATTAAAAAGAAAGAAATAGAAGAGGCTTATTTTATCAAACTTAGATCTTGGATTAAGTTAATAAGCAAAAATAATAGAAGTGGCCCGTACCGGCAGCATTTCCTTTCGGTCTAGGACTGATGGTCTCACACATGGATGGGGCTGGGCATGCTGATTAGGGTAAATAAGTAGCCAACAGAATAAGAAAAGTAAACTAAACGCATAGTAAAAGATTAGATGTGGGGTTTAATAAAATGATAAGGTGCGTTTGGAGCAGCCCGAAAGAGAATCGTGATAAAGAGCCTAACGAAGCAGTTCATCGTAGATTTTTAGTACAGAAAGAGCACGTCCAATTTAGTTATTTTGGGCTAGAAGGAAGTATGAGACTTCAATGGGACATAAGAATACTCTAGGATGGCTCTATGGGGTAGGCCTAACGAAGCTGCACCCCCGGAGGCAGGTCTGTAGGTGTTCCATCAAGAGAGTATGCCTTGACCGCTTTTGCATTGCAGGCCTAACGAAGTGGACCTTTGTAGGTAGTCAAAAGGTTGATGATGGAGTAGGATATTCGTATGACACCGTACTTTAGTTTGCGAGTAGGTTATAGTGGGAAGGACCCAAAAGGATAGTCGCATGCGGAGATCAGCCATCATCAGTCAGAGCGAGTTCGGGAAAGACTAGAGTTACCAACAAGCCAATGATTCTTTCACTATCGAGACATTGGATGAGGGGCACAGTCAATTGGATGTTTAGATTGTTTGCAGTAGGGCACAACCACTTAGCTCTTTAAAGGTCTTTCGATTAGTTGAGGGAGGGCTGCGTGGGGTCATAGCCACGATGAGAAAAGAGACAGACTAAGTAGAATATCTGTATTGTAGGCCTAACGAAGCGGACCTTTACAGATATATAAAATCCCCGACTAATTTCCGTACAAGGTAGACTTTGTTGGCAAAATTCAGGGAGTAGATAGAACGATTACGTGTAGTCCTCAAAGTACGCACTGGGTGGTACATTGTGGATGTCCGAGCATTAGTATAAGCTAATGCGGATGTAATTTCACGTTCTCATAATAGACGACGGAACATCTATATTGTAGGCCTCACGAAGCTGTCCTTTACAGATGTAGTTACAGTACGCTCTAGGAGCAAGACGATGGACTCCTTTTCGAGGAGGACACGGAAGATACTGTGGGTGGTACCTAGGACCGATGCGGTCTTTGGGCATGTAGTTACATATATATATATTGGTTATTAGGTCTTAATCTACTAGGGGTAGATGTGTACGATTCACGCACATAGGCGAGAGTATTATAAACCCAATACACCTAATATAACAAAAAATGGAAATAGAACGGTATATGTAGAATTATGCTTATTGTATAATTTGTCCATTCACCAAAACTTTAGTTCTGACCCCTTCCTCATAACATCCCACATGTTAGATAGATGGCAGAGATCTTCCAGCTTTAAGACACTTGTTTAGAAAGTGCTATTATCTTTGTGAGTATTTACTTACTATTATATTTTAGTCAGTTCCACTGTGAGATATTTATTTGATCTTTGATATATTTAGCTTTGCCTATTTGCAGGATACCAAATACCCAACTTGGGCTTCAGTGGGCTTGGATTTTAGCATTTTTGCGCAAAACCCAGACCCACGGGAATTCGGGTTGTTACACATGGCCCACTCAAATTGAACCGAAAGGCGGATAGTTAGGGAAAAGAAAGAAGAAGAAGAAGAAGAAGAAGGAAGACAAGAAGAAACTAAACAACATAGAATTTCACAGAGGAATGAATAATCTATAATATACAACAGATCTTTACCCAAAAACAAACTGTAATATATATATATATATATATATATATATATACATACATACATCAATTAGAGTATACCAACCTACTTTAGCCCAGACAGTTATATCAACCTGTCCTCACAATTGCTGATAAATACAAAAATGAATGCAGCGGAAAAATAACCATGTATGTGAATGCATCTCTGGGCCTCCAACTTGTTTGTTGAAGCTCCAAAGCATCCAAACTAAATCTGTAATATACTTGGTTTGACCCAAGCATTATAATAAATAACACCCGAGTCAATCTGGTAAACCAACGTGAGAAAAACACACCCAATTGAATTTTAATGTTTCAAAAATCTTTTGAAAATAAAAGTATCTCGTAAGACTGCACCGCACATAAACACAGATGCATTTTACCTTATGATAACCAAAACATTTTCTACAGAAAATCCATTGATATTATAATAATGACTAGGGGTCAAAGTAAAATATGAATATAGCTGAAATGCTTGCATCTCACGTTTCAGCATAGTTGGTCTGTAAAGCCCGTATTGGAGAATGGATTCCGTACTATGACAAGGTAAGGAACTACCTTCCGATGGTACATCTCTAAATAGAATGCAATGGGGTCTGACAAGAACATATTGTACCCCTATCATATGGGACCGGCCTACCGGTTGACTAGTAGTACCGAATATGATCACCCCGTTTGTTAATGGGCCCGGAAATATACATGAGTAGATAGTAATCGATTTAGATATGGAATGACCATACCCTGATGGGCGGGACCCACTTGACCCTGCTGCATGCTCGATTTTTGTCAATCCCCGGTTGATGAGGGTTGAGGTTACGTTTTACCTTTACATAGCACTTTCCACTTAGAATGCTACATTGCCGTCCAAGCAACAATGTAATGCCAGCATTCATCCATACAAGTTTGTTCTGGGACTGAACGAAATCGAAGGCACTACTTCTACTACATCTATTTTGGAATCATCCTCAGGATTAGTAGCAAGCATCCCTTGCACTTCAAAGACCTTCGTCTTCACTTCCATCATCTTCAAGATATCTTCACTTTGAAAGGCTTGAGTTGGATCGAAGTGGCATTTGGATAACATATCCAATCCCGGTCTCTTCGAAACAATACTCGACAGTTTCCCATAAACTCAACCCCGGTTCAGGAAATAAGCTGTCAAAGATAAGAGCGGAGATCACCTCCTAACTGTTTGTGAATGGATTTTCTTATCATTTGTCTTAGGAGAATGAAACAAGATTCATACGCACAGTACAACATCATCAAAGATGACTGTGCTATATAACTCACATGTTTCTCTTAAATATTTCCAAAGTTACGTTTTGGACCATATTTGATAGTCAGTTATTTAACTATCCACAAACACACATCCAAATCAGGGATTTAATTCCATGGGGAAAACCAACATTGGTTAAACACATAAGCAACAACTAGCCTCCTTTTGATTAATCTTTTTGTTAGTTAAAATCATCTTGTAAATACTTTTATAAAGATTCATTCACAAACCATTATTTTCAATACTTGGAAAATATATATATATATATATATATTTATATTAATGGTATAAGTATATTCACCAAACCGAGAAAGATTTCCCTTTTTATCCAATTCTAAAATCATTTATAAACTCCTTTATAAGTTTCTAAAATCATTTAGAAATTATTTACAAATCTCTAAAACCATTTATAAACTTTTTATAAGTTATTTCTCAAGTCATTATAAACCATTTATAAATCCACGCAACTATTTATAAAACTCTTTTTATAATCTAGGACCCATTTATAAAATCTCTTTATAAATATTTAAGAACAATTATTAACTATTTTATAAATCTATAAAAAAATCATTTATAAAAATATTTCATAAATCTTTGAAACCATTTATAAAACTCTATTTATAAATTTCTAAAACATTTATGAATAAATAATAATCATTTACTTCAAAACACTGTTATATAATAATAAATACATAAAAATTATTCACTTTAAAACATCTTAAAAATAATAATTAATAATTTCAGAACAATATTAATAGAATAATAATAAACAAACCTTCAACATTATTACAAATAGTAATAATTAATTTCCAAAACATTATTAATAAATCATTATTAATTTCAAACCATATTTATTATTTAAATAATTAGCTTTTCAAAATATTAAAATATTAATAAATAACTTTAAGACAATATTATGTATAAATAAATAACTTTAAATAATATTAAACATAAATGAATAAATAAACTTTTAAACCATTTTTAAATGACTTAGAAAAGACAGATAATAAGGTTGGAATAAAAATAGAAATTAAATCTTTTAAAGCAAAATATTTCCCGAATCAAATTTCAGATTTAAAATCACTTCCTGTCTCAAAAATAGCTCCAACTCAAATGGCAATCTCAGATTGGCTTCTTTGCCTTCTGACATGCTACTTTAAGGTGGGTGTTATGTTGTGCCTCCACTCCTACTCCATGTCCATCCTTAATGCTTACCAACTTGCTCCCGGATAGCTGACTCCTACCAACTATCGGTTTTTGTATGGAATTTACGCTTCTTCTTTGGCGCTCCATCTTTTAAGCCAAAATTCAATCTCATAGAGATGGTATTCTATCTTCAGGAAGAGACCAAGAGGCCAACTACCTGGCCAATACCTATTATCACTTCCAGGCTGTAAGCCTGTGCTTTTTTTGAGCATTTCCAGCATGGCCACCCCTGGTTGGATGACCATATGCTTTTTCATGCCCCACGATGTTAACCCTGGGATTGAGAACACTACCTTACAAAACTCCAGTAAGTCTTCCTATCTCTTTCTTTCCTACATCTTTTTCACAACTTTCCTTTTCTTAACTCCTTTTACAACAAGAGATGAGCTCGCATTCCTTAGCGTCAGGTTTTCCCAACTAAATGAGGCATCTAAGGGTCGATGCCAACCTTCACCAGGTTAGGTTGACGAGGCAAGGACATGCAATGGTCAAAGAGCCGCAGAGGAGGAAGCCAATAAAGAAGCTAACATAAGTGGAGAAGTCAGCCAAATTGAGCGGGACAAATCCAAGGTCCAAATCAACAATCCGAATGTTGGGTCAATCGCAGGTGCCAACCATGTATATGGCGACATCATAATGGATGAGGAGAAAGATGAGTGGTAACATGTTGACCTCACTAAGTTTGTTGATGTTTCTTGGAGCAGTGGGAATAGTTTGACCTACAATAGCTAGTCGATGTCCCAAACCTTGCTGTGTGCTGCTACCCGAGGACTAGGACACCAAGTCAAGATCCGGCAAAAGCAGCTTTAGGAAGGACTAGAGTCGGGCATTGGCGGAGATGCAGGTGCCTCCTCCAGGCAAAATCTTAATTACGACCCCTCTATCCTAGATACACGGGCGAATCTGCAGGCGAGCCTTGCGTAGGGACGGATGAATCTAGCGTTGCTAGCTCGACCTCATCACGTCATCACCTTGTAAGAAATAGGGTTTGGGCTAGTACAAATGGTAGTTTACTTGTGCTTCATCTGCTTTTTCCTTGAATTTTGACTAACTCTTTTGTTCTTTGTTATTACAGTGGATGGGAAGTTCGATTTTACCGCCTCCGACCAATCCAGCTCCATTTCCAAAACCGTTTTGCTGCCATCATAAAGCAGAAGTAGGTCATTAAGGTTTCCTATAGTGATGAGGGATTGGAACTTAAGAGGGTGAGAGGTCTAGGGAGGCATGGTACAAGGAGCCCGTAACTCCTTTTCAAGAATGCACCCATCTTTGATGAGGACGACTACGGTGGAGGGAGAATGGGATGCTAATATGGCACATATCATTAGAAATTGAGGCTGCCCGAGATTACGATGACCTGGAGCTTTTGTTGAGGTCATTCCAAATGATGTCGGTGGAGCTACAAGCGATAACCCATCATGCCTGGAGCGAACATTTTATGGAGGATGTTGTGGACACCAACACTTAGGATTCCTTGCTTGGAATTTCCTTTACTATAGATCTCTTACAAGACTTTAATAAATTTTCTAACTCGTTTTCTTTTGTAGGCAATGCTCCATCTTCTTCCACGACGACTACCCGACGCTTAAAAACAAGGTCAGGAAGTGCATGAAGGCCCAAACGATAGTCGAGTAGGTGGCTGAGGAGGTGAAGAAGGCGACACTAATTGTGATTGAGGCTAAGGACTGGGCGAAGAAGGAGGCAATGGACCTTAAGAAGAGGTTTAAGAGGGCCGAGAGGGTTCTAACCCAGCATAAATAGAGTGCAAGTCTTCTACCGATGCGGAGTCCGCTCGGAAGGGGGAAGAGGACTTATGGAAGAATTGGCTAACCAACAAGATAAAGGCCCTGTTCAGGGAAAACTATGATCTTCCTATCTCTATGAGCCGTTTGGATGTCGATACCCTCACAGCGTCCTAGGAAGAGGTTGTGGAAGAGATGAAGGCCATTGGGGAAGTTGTGTCTGTCATCCTAACCAGGAAGCAAATTGATTCCTTACACCAGCCAGTTGAGAATCCAGCTTTGTAGATATTTTTATTCTTCCTTTTCTAAGCCTAGCGGGGTGGATTATGTGCCTCCGCATTTTTTATTTTGAATATAATTTCTTTTTTGTTGAAATTTTTCTTAAGTGTTTTGATACCTCTATTTTCTCTTGTCTGTTTTATGCTTAGCTTGTAGGGTAGCACATTTTGAGTAGCTAATAATCCCCACATAATTGCACTTCATATTTTTCACAATATAGATTAGCCAAGTAAGGGTAACTGGTGGTCGGTGAGGCAGCCCGTTTTCGCAAACCTTGTACTGAAATGATCCACTTATGTTAGTTGATAGGCTAGGCCAGTCAACGGACTCGGATGCGAGCATTGATTGTGTAACTCGGTTGCTTGTTAAGTGCCATGACCAGCATATGATAGTCGTGCTTAATTGGGCTATCTATTTGCTGGGTGGTCCTGGCACGTAACTAAGCGCTGGGTGGTGTGAAGGTTACTCTTAGGTGACATGCTGTAAGAATAAATTGTAGGTGGTCCTCGCACAAACCTAAGCGTTGAGTGGCTTGAAGCTTACCCTTGACACGCTATAATAAAGAGTACAGTCTCCAATAAGGAAATAAATGCATGGCAATTCATCCTCGTGGATAGCCAATCGACAAGCAGGGAGATTGGCTCACTGCGCACTTGGCAGCCAAGGTCGGTAATCCCTAAAATGATAAGTGAACACATAAAAACTCATCGTTCATTGGATATCCTGGACTACTCGAAGGTTCTCCAAGGTGACATGATGCCAGTTGAGAGTAACAGTCGAGCCCAGCACAAACCTGAACAGTTTGTGGAAATCCCTAACAAGGAAGTGCCAACACGATAATGCACCCTTATGGATAGCCAGTCGGCAAGCAAAAAGATTGGTTCGCTGTGCACTTGGTGGGGTCGGTAGTCCCCAACAAGGTAAATGAGCATGTAAAAACTCACCCTTTGTTGGATAGTCTCGGCTGACCGAAGATTCTCAGCCGAGATTCTCCAGGGTGACACGATGCTAGTTGAGAGTGGCAGTTGAGCCTAGCATGAACCTAAACGCTAGGTGCTAGTCCCCAATAAGAAAACGAATGCACCGTAATTCACCCTCGTGGATAGTCGGCCGGCAAGCGTGGAGGCTGGCTCGCTACACACTTGGTGATAAAGGTCGGCGGTTCTCAACATGGTATAACATATTAAAACTCAACCTTCATTGGCCATGGCGAATGTGTTGAACAATGTTGGCTCTAGAATCTTCGATGTATTCTTCACCAAAGATTTGTTACATGACCTTATAATTATGGTCGACTCATATATGTGATAAGCCCAGAGATGTATTGAATTCCCAAGCGTGAAATATGGATTCCATCCGGGTGAAAGAGGCGATAGGCGATGTTTGTTAAGACAATACTTATGACATATGGACCCTCCCAGTTCGAGCCAAGCATTCCTTCAATCGGGTTCTTTGTGTTTGAGAACACCCGATGCAGGACTAGGTCATCATCAATGAATTCTTAGACCTTTACTCTTAAGTTTTAGTGCTTGGCAATCTTCCGCTTATAGGCTTCAATGTGAAGTTTGGCTTCTACTCTTCATTCTTTTGTAGTATCAAGTCTGAGCTTAAGTAGCTTTTGCTTGGGCTTGAAGGTTAAATGTCAAGGTAAGGGGACGTTTACTTCAATGGATAGCATGGCTTCGTACCCATAGCACATCAAGAAAGGAGTATAACCAATTGAAGTGCGGTTGGAAGTATAATAGGACCAAAGAAAAAGCGACAGTTCCTCAGCCCAGTTCCCTTTTGCATTTATGAGGTACTTCTTGAGAGTATACTTAATGGTTTTTTCACGGCCTAGACTTGCCATTGGCTTGAGGATAGGTAATGGAAGAGAAGCACTTCTTGATTTCTTTCCTTAAGAAGAAGTCTTGAAATAGGTTAATCTCAAATTGAGTGTCGTTGTCAGTGATGATCTTCTTTGGCAGGCAATGTTCTTGATTACAAAGTTGAGAATCTTGGGGGTGGTGACCCTAGTGAGAGGTTCGACCTCGACCCATTTGGTGAAGTAGTCAATGACGACTATGTCATGATTGTACCCTCCCTTGGCATCCGACAATTTCCCTATTAAGTCAACCCCCTAAGTGTCAAATGGCCATGTGGAAGTCATTGGAGCGAGGAGAGTAGGCAAGGCTCTGTGGATCTTGGTGAACCACTAACATCGGTTGCACTTCTTTATGTAGTCCATAGAATTTTTGATCAAAGTAATCCAATTATAGCCTTGCCAGTAGCGTTCTTTGCTAGGCTTTTCCCCCAGCATGATCCCCACATAATCCTTAATGTAGCTCTTCCAGAATCTGACCGGCTTCATTCGGAGACATGCACTTTTGAATGGTATGGATAACCCCGTTTGTAGAGCCTTCCATCTATAATCTTATAGTTGAGAGATCGAAAGAGAATTCTCTTACCTTGTTTGTGGTCGGTAGGAAGCTCTTCGCTTGTTAAATATCTGACAAGGGGCACCATCCAGTTGTCCATGGATGGCACACCTATTTCCATGGTTGTTACCATCGTTCGTAGCAGATAATGCCTTGAATCTCTAAGGGAACCCAAAGAGTTACTTCTTTTTTATTACCTACTGCCTTGGCCAGTTATTCGGCATTGCCGTTCTTCTCCCTTGGTACGTGCTCCAACTTGAACCAGGCAAAGGTGTTGATAACCTTATTGGCCTTGGCAACATACAAGGCTAATGTCTTGTTCACTTGACAAGACTCGCCTGTTAATACCCTAAATATTGATTTTGATGAACAACATATAAATATTAGTACTTACACATCTCCAAGTTGTGCAGTTGTAATACCCCTGGAATTTTAATAACAAATTAAAATATTAAGGGTAAATATGTAATTTCACATAAAAGGACAAAATAGTAAATTTCTATAAATAAAGAAATTTGAGGAATCTGACTTTTCCATTGTGTCAAATATATTTTCTAGCCCAAATTCATATATAAGTTGCTAGAAATGACTATCGTATGAAGAAGATACAGAATGTTTACCATAGCATGCATTTTTTGTTTTACGCCTATTTTGAAATTAAGCTCAAGAATTAATGCAAGAACAAAGAAAAAATTATTTGTTAAGAAATAAGTTGAATATGTATGAATTACTCTAAGAAAAGAAAAGAAAAGAAAGAGGGTATAATGATGTATGTGCATTTAAAAGAAAAAAAGGAAAAGTATTTATGTGCACAAATGTGAAAATGCTTCAAGGAGAAAGCATTAATGATGAAATTATTATTGTACTAAATAGACTGAATTGACTAAAAAAATATAAGAACATATTTAAAAAGAAAAGAATGCATCTACATTTATATATTTGAAAAGTTAAGATAACGATATATGAGAGTGATGGGTTATGGTGGAAGGAATGTAACGTAACCATATATATGAAAAAAAGATGGTATTTATTAAAATAAACATTACATATTTTGAAAAGAAAATGCAAGAATTTATTAGTGGAAGGAAATCATTAAGGAAAAGGTAAGGTATGCCATTTCTTATTAGCAAAGAATAAGAGTAAGTTTGGTTTCTGGAATTAAAAACATTAATATCAATCAATTAATGTAATTGACTGCTCAATTTATGGTAAAAATAAGATCTCTCATTAATACACATATGTATCTATGTTTGTATGTACATGTTTAAATATAAATCTAGGATTCCATACAAATGTTAATACTATATGTGATACCAATTAATATAATTGATTTAAATTAATGAAATCGATTTTAAATTGGAAATTTTAATACCAATTAGTTGGTAAGGAGTATAGCTTCCAACTAAATAAATGCACATGTAATGTAGAATATCAATTAAGGATGTTGATTGAAATTATAATAATTAATGACATCCGTTTAGAATTATAATTAATGACTTTAATTATAATTAGTAGCATTAGTTTAAGGTAATGTGATTGTTATGTTAACAAAGGTGCAAAACATTAAAGGTAAACGCACATTATTTCTGTCATTTTCAATAATAACAAAGGTGCAAAACATTAAAGGTAAGTACTTAAATAAAGAAAATAAATTTAAACAAATGGCTATAAATGGTATTAAAGGGGAAGGATAAAGATGTTACCTTCTTTAAATAAAAAGAAAGAGAGATAAATTTTTCTTATACGTAAAGCAAATAACTTAAGGATAAATACATAATTTTTTCTAAACATAGTTTTCAACTATAAATACATAGCCAAACTCCATTCTTTTCATTTTAGACACCATAGCATCCATCATCTTCTTCTTCCTCCTCCTAAAAAATTCTTAAAACAATTCCTATTATCCTGTCCAAATTTTATTAATAAAAAATAAAATAAAAGGACTATAAATCAGATTAAAGAAGAGAGAGAGAGAATCAAAATAAAACGAGAAAGGGAGAAGGAAAATTAATCAACAAAGGAGAAAGATGGTGAAATCAAATCAAATCGGAAGAGGAAATCCTTCGAGTTGATTGGGTATACTTTTAGTGAGATGATTAATATTTAGTGAATTTTGATATACCCAATCTGATTTAGGATGTTAGAAACTAAATTGAGAATTTTATCATCTAGATCCAATGATGGATAACAATTAAATAGAGAAAATTTGTTAAACATATATTGAGCTGGATTAAACCCCTTCCTCTACTTTTCTA
The DNA here is from genome assembly GCA_030737815.1 of Allium fistulosum. Lineage (NCBI taxonomy): Eukaryota > Viridiplantae > Streptophyta > Magnoliopsida > Asparagales > Amaryllidaceae > Allium > Allium fistulosum. The sequence goes on along the minus strand of CM060908.1, from coordinate 71,988,673 downwards.
ATCTTTTTTGAGTCGTATAATTAGTTAATATAAATGGTTAATATTGATATTAATAGTAACCCTACATTTTTATGGTTTCTATAAATCTAAATTTTAAGTTGAATTTGAATAAGAATCTGGAAAATTGGAACTTTGGTTCACTATAATTACTCTAACATGAATCCCTCTGATAGAAATTTTGAATGATCGATTAATTGTTAATTAAAGAACAAAAAATAATTAAAAATCAAAAATTAAAATCCTAAATAAGCGATGACCGGTCGACCGCACAATCTGGAGCGGTCAACCACTCTAGGAGCAGGCGGTCCATCTGTAGGAGTTCCAAAAGCATAGTTTAAACTCGACCTAAGGCCTAGGTTATAAATAAAATGTAATTATTTTAAATAAAGGTAATTATTATATATATATATATGGATGTTAGGAGTAGGGAAGCATGTTCCCTATGAGGCGACAATAGGACATTGCAGGACTTCGTAAATGCTATTTATCCGGTGGAGGTCGATATTCGGCTGGGGAAAACTCTATCGCAAATGACACCCAAAGAAGGTTCAATGGTAGATGAATAACATTGATTGATGCCTAACGAATTTTGTGGAAAGGGCATAATGGAAGTTCCATGGCATTCACGAATACCGATGTGATGTGATGGTGTGTTGTTGTTGGATCCCAACGCGTGCAATAAGAGGCGTTATGTTACTTTGAGAGGTGGAAACGGATGCAGATGATGAGACACTACAATGAATCAGCATTGCGTATTTCTCCTCAATTCGTAACAGGGGTACGTGTAGTCATAATTGTGGGAAACTTAATCCTATGCTAGAAATAGCAGGGAAAACTATATGGAATAGTTACGCTAGCAGTAATATGATATATGTAGTCCCATAAAGGAAACTGTAGGATAACCCTATGTTGGAGAAGTTCTGGTAGTTATTAGCCAATCATTAGTTATCTATAAGTTCGATCAGTTGTTCAATCCTGGATATGAGCCTACACAAGTAGTTAATGTGCGTGTGTATTAAGTTAAAATCTCTTAGTAAAGGAATCCAGTAATTAACAGTAGAACGCTCTAGATCACATAGAGTATCATTAAAGTCAATAGCATATGATCACCATATGTTAATGATGTACTCATTCACTGGACATTTGTTTGACCTACTCCTTTTCCTTCTTTTTCTCCCACCATAGGTGTAACATCCCTTATTTTGAGGCCCAAACTAAGCACCACAAATGCTGCAGTCATATATAGTATAAATTTCCGATGACAAAATGTGGTCACATTAATGGTATCCATAATATCATAAGCACAAGAATATGAAATAATTTTAAATACGATTTCCAAAGCAAACCTTCGCATTTCATTTCAAAGATATATTTCATATTCATTACATAATCTCAATCGTTGCCCAAGTTCAAATAAAATATAGTTATTACAAAATACTCCAAGAGCGACATATGAAGATGCCCCCTTGGTTGATCAGAGTTACTACATAGACTAATATAGTTACTATCAATACATTCATATAACAATTGACATAACACAATGGATAATAGAAATATATAGACTCCTACATAGCTAGCATTGCCTCATGCACGTCTACGGAAGCTTTATTTGCCAAAACCTACTTAATTTGTAAAGCTCTTACTCATGACCTAATTAAATCATATTTTTAGAACCCGAGATTTTAAGGGGAAAAAACTTTGAGTCGGACAAAAAACCTGGTGTACTAATAATATGCCATCTCGGTTTATAGATATTAAGTGAGACCACGCCGTTGAGTGGAACGAGTTTTCCCCTCACTAATATCTCTATTTAAATCATATCTTTTACAAATCAATTCCTGCAACCAAACTGGTTAAAATAAACAATATAAACAATAATGCGCATGCATGCTACATAGGTAATCATGACTATCCATCCCAATGTTTAGTTTTCACAGGGTAACTGCCAACCATTATAGCTGAGTCGAGCCTACCTGATATACCAAATGTTCTAACTGATTATTAGAAGAAAACTAGACGATTTGTGTTTACCTGACTACCTATCAATCTCATAGTTTCGCTTGGCTTACTATGAACCTAAAGGTTTTGCAGGCCAACCTATAACCTATCTTGTCTTTATGTATTCCTTTCTGTACGTAACCAACCTTTTGTCTTACTCTTGACAAAGCCCTACACACTGGAATGTTGGACTATATCGGCTAAAGGGTAATAGCTGAAGTATAGGGCGCTACCCTACACTAGTCCCATCTAGATTTCTGATCAATTCATCCTATCACAATCTATCAAAAAGTAATAAGAACAGTAATTTCTTTAGTAAAATTTTAGGCTAAATACCCTTTTATATTTCGTTGAAAACAGTTTCTTTATAAATGATTAAATCCTTGAAATCATGCTTTCAAAATAAGGAAAATATAGCCATTTATTATATCCAAATAATTATCCCATGATATACACTTTAATAAAGTAATATTGATGAAGTTCGAAGTCATTTAGAGTCATCGCCTTACAAAACCATAGGATATCGAGCCAAAACAATATGAAGTTTTTATATTGATAAACACGGCAACAAAATAGTCGACGAGGATCTTCATCCATCAAAACATAAGCTATAAGCAAAAGTTAATGAAACACTTTAATTGATAACGTCGGCGACCTCTTCACCACTAAGGGTCTTCCCCTTTCTAAATGCAAAAGTATGTTAAAGCCTTTAACTTTTAAAACATAAGGTCATAAGGCTGATAACATGGATGTCACACTTCATACAACATTGGTGTCCTAAGTTATAAAACTTGGTTTGCATAAGCCTTAAAAGAATAGAATCGACATCATTGAATATCGGTGTCATTGCTTTAAGGAAAATTAGCGGCTTCATTAGAGCCGAAGTTATTAGGAGCGACACCATAGCCATCTTCAAAAACATATGTTTTTGAATAAAGGCGATATTGTCATCAACGATGTCGACATAGCAAAAAGTGGCATAGTTTCCTATATTGTCGAAGGCCATAAATATAAAACATGCAGCATCATTAATGCTACTATAAGTCACTGTGAAACCCATGGGGTCGACGACATTGTAGAAAACATGCGGCATAGTACAGAGTGCAGCATTAATAGGTTAAAAATGCGGCCTCATCGACTTCAAAATTCACGATGTCGACATTGTTGCTTGCTTTCTACTTCGACCAAGCCGATGCATTCCTTATTAACCTAAGTTGATACCCTATGCGTTGCTCTTGATCGACGTTAGAGACCATAAAGGCGGTGAGATTAGGCCAACAACATGAACTTTGGCATGGCAAGGTCGTAATTAACAGGAGAACTGTTTTATTACCATTAAAAGTAGTTTCTTTTCACCAAACTTCAATTATTTAGCAAAATTTTATTGGATAAAACTTTCTTTACCAAAAAACTGTTGGTACACTAATTATTGGATAAAACTTTCTTTTCACCAATGTTTTTAGTAAACCTTGCATTTTATATTTAAATACACTAATTAAGACTTTCTAGCTCAAATTATTCATATTAAATCATAAACAGCCGGGAAAAATTCCTAAAGATCATAATAAATCCAATTTATCGTATTCTTTAACATATAAAAATTACGAGGCCAAAAACCTAATTAAATTATTTTTAATAATTAAAATCCGGAGTATCTTCCAACATTAGGAAATTCGCCAAATATTCCCACTAAATCAAATAATTATGAAATTAAAAACCCACTTCCAAAATAATGTTTCTAACATTATATCAAAATCTCAAGTCATTTGGGTATCAAATGATAGGTTTTCTAACTCAAAAATATATCACTTAATTTCATAAATAAATTCCATAAATTCACCAATAAGCATATAATCATTCAAACTATCATAACATGGCATAATATAAGCAAAAGAATCAGATTTATGCTTAAAACCGAAAATAATACTTAAAACATGAGATGCATAATTATCATTCACCTTGAATGGTTTAAGAAGGTTGAGATTTGTATTTGATTTGATTCCGCTAAGCTTTGCTCTTGTTTTCCCTAGCTTTACTTCTCTTGAAACCCTTGTTAATGGCCAGCCTAACTCTTATCTTTATTTGTGTAAACGAAATGAAGGAAGAAATGAGAATGAGTATATTTGTTAAGGAAACATGCCCCTTTACCATTTTTCCATCCTCATATAACCTTCTTCTTATTAATGTTCAAATCAATTCCATTAGTTCAATAATTTAGGCTCGACCCATACTAATTATTGAATTATAATCTCCATATCCATTTACATTATTTTATTTTATTTATCCAACTAAATATCCTAAATAATGTTAATTAAAATTTGGGTTATTATAGATTCCCTTCCTTAAAGAATTTCATCCTCGAAATTACAATAAGATACACACATCAAACATAAAAGCATAGATATAAAACATACCATCAAACAAGTCAGGATAAGTGTTTCTAATCCTACTCCCGGTTTCCCAAGTATAATCTCTCTCATCGTCACTCCACTGGACCTTTACTAATATGATTGTCTTATTCCTTAGTTTTTTCTCATCCTTAGCCACAATACGAACTGGATGTCTAATTATAGTCATGTCCGGCTCCACTACTAAATCTTTCAATGTGGTCGGAGTTATAGTAGCCTCTGGATCTCGAACACACTTCCTCAAATGAGAAATATGAAAAACATTATGGACTCCTACGAAACTGCTTGGTAACCCTATCATGTAAGCGAATTTCCTAATCCTTTCAGTGATAGAAAATGGTCCAACGAATCTAGTGTCAATTTCCCTGACTTCCCGAATCTTACCACACATTTCACCGGTGACACTTTGATGAAACCTTGATCTCCAACTGAGAATTCTAAGACTTTCTGTCTCTTATCTACATGACTTTTCTACCTACATTGAGCTTCCTTTATTCTAGCCTGAATCAGCTCAATCTTTTCTGCTATTTCTCTTATCATATCCAGACCAAGAACTAATCTATCTTCGATCTCTAACCAACATATGGGTGATTTACATGACCTTCCATACAAAACTTCAAAAGGCCCCATTCTTATACTAGTCTGATAACATTATTATAGGAAAATTCAACCAAGTGCAAATGGTCTTCCCATGACCCCCCAAAATCTAGTATACAAACCCTTAATAAATCTTCAAGTACCTTATTGACTCTCTCTGTCCGTCCATCTGTCTGGTGGGTGGCAAGCGATAGTCATCTTAAGCTTGGTACCTAATATCTCCTGCAGACTCTTCTAGAATTCACTAGTGAATAAAGAATCTCTTCATTGACTATACTACTAGGAGTCCCACGCAGTCTAACTATATTCTCCATAAACAACTTAGCCAATATAGGTACCATCCTGGTTAACTTGACGGGAATGAAATGCACACTCTTGGTCAGTCTATCCCCTATTATCCCACCTTTTGGCAAAGCCGAGATACCCAAAACAGACTGAAAATCAATGATTACTAGTCGTGAATATCAACTGTGCATTGCAGGATAACCATGGATATCGATGAATTTTTTTCGAATCCGGATCGGGCTGCAATTGACAAGGCATGGCAAGAAAAGCCATGGAAGCCAGCGTTTCAGATTTCAGGTTAATCGGAGTTCGTATGAATGAGATATGATCGATACAAGTTAGATACAAGGTGTTGTTCGTATCCATCAGAAGACCAAGGTGACGACCTGTTCGAATCAATCAGATTCATATCCATCGGAGAGTCATCGTCAAGTTCGAATCCATCGGGACTTGGCGACTTCGGATCAATCGTCTTCGAATCGATCAGGCACAAGTCAGTCCGCGGTCATGAAGCTCGAATCCATCCGTTCATATCCATCACCACACCTTGGTTCGTATCCATTGGCTTCACATCAATCGAAATAGTTCAGGCCTTCGTATCCATGGACTTCATATCGGTTGATCGATGATTAGTTCGAATCGATGAATGAGGCGTTCATTTGAATCCATCAGGAAGCTTTAGTTCGTATCCATTGAATGGGTCACCATCAATACGAGCTAAGCTGCCAATCTCGATTCGAACTAGACGTTGAAAGCTGATACGAGATATTCGAAGTTGATTGTTTCAAACTGGATAACAATGCTCGATACAAACGAGGCAAAATTCGTGGATACGAATCGGTCAATATGCCACTAAAAACGGATCGATCCAGGCATCTCACTCCACGTCACAGCGCGCACGCGCTTCCGATCGATGCGAAAGCCATCGATACGAAACCATGGATTCGAACTCCGTAGCCTACGCGGAGCCTCAACCTTGCATCAATCATATCTCACAAACCCTTAGTCCATATGCTACGAAATTTTAACAGTAGCTTATGTACAAGATAAAGAGCAATCCTGCCAAGTTTCAGCTCGATTGGATCATTTCTTGATGGATACGAAATTGCTTCGTATCGATCGCAGGTCGAGTCGAAACTTGGTGGGGTCGGTCGCCTGGGTCCCCTCACGTGCCAAAAGAAGTCTCCCGAAGTTTGGGTGCGATCTCAGCCTCCTACGCCTATAAATAGCCCCCTGAAGCCTGCAAAAAAGGGATCTTTTTGGCTGCCCAACGTCCAGACTCTGCCGGATTCAATCCTACTTCTTTCCATTGCTGTTATACTCGAATTCATTCATTGTATCTGCTGTAATCATCTGTAATTAGCAAAGAACATCAATAAAAGATAAAAATCATTGAAGTGGACGTAGGCCGGAGATAGCCGAACCACTATAAATCTTGTGTTCTTGTGATTTACTTCTGGATTGTTGTCTATTGCTAGCTTAGATCTGAGATTTGTGTTTGAGTATTACTGACTTGTACTCATATACTGGTGCTTTCACAGTACTTGGGGTTTGTGACCATTTTTGGCGCAAACACTTTGGTGCTTCCACTGAGAAGGACTAGCATCCGCTACGCAAGATTTGAAGTTCAGATTTGAAAGCTTGAAGATTTGAAAGACAATGACTCGACAAACAAGTAGAAGGCAAAGGGCTGAAAGAAGCCAACAAGGAGGAAGTCAAGAGCCATCCTCTGGTGCTGGAGAAGAACCATCTTCGATCTACATCACTAGAGACGAAATGGAGACCATGACCAATCCGATGCACGAAAGAATAATGAAGAGCCAACAAGAGATGCTGCAGAATTTCTTTGAACAAATAAGAGCTGCAGGGATACAGAACCTTGGACCAGCTACAACGGCTATGAATGTGGAACAAGGAGCTAGGGTTGCAGAACCCAATGAAGGTCAGAATGCAGATCCAGAAGGCAATCTACAAGGACTTGGGGGCAGACCCTCAGGATCTGATACTGGAAGGCCTACAGATGGAGCTCAACAAGTTGGAGCCAACGCTGATGCTAACGGGCCACACGAAGAGTACGTACCAGAATACCCTTCAAGACCAAGAGGGCAACCCCAGGATGGAGATGAAAAGATGGCTGGATTAGTCCGACGACTCATGAGAGGAGGATTGTCTAGTGGAGGACTAGAGGAGGTCAGTCGGAGTCCGTTCGCTCTGAATATCAAGAATGCAAGGAACCCTCCAAAGTTCAAACTACCAACGCTGGATCCGTATGACGGGAAGTCAGATCCGACCATGCATATTACCAGATACATTAGACACATGGAAGTACTGGGAGCATCCGAGGAAGTGATGGCACGATGTTTCCCTTTATTTTTGTCAGATTTGGCTGCACTTTGGTTCAGGCAATTAAAGACTGGATCGATCAGGACATGGGGCGAGCTTGTAGATTGCTTCATGGAACAATTTAGGGTCCATGTGACAAGGCCCAAGAGTGTGATGACTTTAGCTTCGATAAAGCAAAGGACCGGAGAGTCCATAAAAGGTTTTCTGCTGCGATTCAATGCAACGGTGGCTTCTGTAGATCGCCCGGATCCATCGATGATTTTGATGGCGGCGGTGACAGGAGTTGGAGAAGGCACCGAATTCAAAGATTCATTGACAAGAGATCCACCACAAGATCTTGGAGAGTTTTACCATGAAGCTGAGAAATTCATTCGATTAGAAGAATCACGAGCCGAGAGGCAGGAAATAAATGTTGCACAAGGCGAAGGAACCGCCAGGGAACAGTCCAGGGCAGACAAAGGAAAGAGAAAGCAGGATGACGCACATGATGGTCCAGATAAACGGAAGAAATTCCGAGAGCCCAGATTCAGGCAATACACAGATTTGGCGGCAAGCCTGGAACGAATTTATACTGAAACTCGGGGGCAACTCCCCTATCGAAAACCACCCAGGAGAGATCCCACAGAGCGGGAGCGTAGAACCGGTAAATATTGCCTATTTCATGAGCTGGATGGGCACACAACCGACGAATGCCGCCACCTAAGGGATGAGGTGGAAGAACATGCCAGGAGTGGTAGATTGCCACAATATGTCAGAGAACAGGCAGCGGCGGTAAGGCCTGAACAACTACCGCCTCCACCTAACAGAATCGATCCTGGATCGGGATCACGACTCGTCATAAACTGATTAAGGTGGCAAGGGCCAAGTTCAGGATTTGAACTTCGGTCAAATGATTTCATTAGATTTGTTTTCAGAATAAACGGCTACTCCACTTACTCATGTATGGGAACCAGAGAGATCCCTAGGCATGCTCTGAGATGGAGATAGACCGATCTGCCCGGAGAGGCAATGTTTAGTTTTTTCCTGATGTTTGAGATTGAGCATCTAGGACCTGAATTTAATAAATAAACTTGAGTTTCTTGAAATGAACCTTTGACCGGAGAGTTAAAGGATGAATATTAAATATCAATACAAAAATGATCGCTTTATGACCCTACCCGGAGAGACGGGGTCCGGAGTGCAGGAAGTGGGTTGCTTCGCCGGAGAGCGACAGGATCAACTCACTTAACGTCATTTCCCATTCACCGGAGAGTGATTGGATCGGGATTCGATAAGAGCCCGGAGAGGCTATGATCGGCCAACGATTCAGGTCATGACATCGCTTAATGTTCAGATACACTGAACCGGAGTGCAAGAAGTGGGTCGCTTCGCCGGAGAGCGACAGGATCGACCCACTTAACGTTGTTTCCTCTTCACCGGAGAGTGACAGGATGGGATCCAGCATGAGCCCGGAGAGGCTACGATCGGTCCAGAACGACCAAGACATCGCTTTATGCCCTAACGTGGGCCAGAGTGCAAGGAATAGAAAGCAACGCCGGAGTGCAATAGGATCTTTCTATTCGATCGCTAAGTCTGGAATGGGCTGGGCAAGGGTCCGGAGTGACCACCGATAGTATGGAAAGACTGTAGAATTTCATTCTTAACTTCCACTGGAAGAAGTTAAACACAATTCGGCTTCGAACAGCCATGGACTTGATTGAAAATGCTATAAGCTCTGAATAAAACATGAACTCACTGCATTCAATTTGAGACTGATCAAAACACACCTTTTACCAAAAGGCGTGTTTTGGGGGGCAAAGTGTTATCCCACCTTTTGGCAAAGCCGAGATACCCAAAACAGACTGAAAATCAATGATAACTAGTCGTGAATATCAACTGTGCATTGCAGGATAACCATGGATATCGATGAATTTTGTCCGAATCCGGATCGGGCTGCAATTGACAAGGCATGGCAAGAAAAGCCATGGAAGCCAGCGTTTCAGATTTCAGGTTAATCGGAGTTCGTATGAATGAGATATGATCGATACAAGTTAGATACAAGGTGTTGTTCGTATCCATCAGAAGACCAAGGTGACGACCTGTTCGAATCGATCAGATTCGTATCCATCAGAGAGTCATCATCAAGTTCGAATCCATCGGGACTTGGCGACTTCAGATCGATCATCTTCGAATCGATCAGGCATAAGTCAGTCCGCGGTCATGAAGCTCGAATCCATCCGTTCGTATCCATCACCACACCTTGGTTCGTATACATTGGCTTCGCATCAATCGAAATAGTTCAGGCCTTCGTATCCATGGACTTCATATCGGTTGATCGATGATTAGTTCGAATCGATGAACGAGGCGTTCATTTGAATCCATCAGGAAGCTTTAGTTCGTATCCATTGAATGGGTCACCATCAATACAAGCTAAGCTGCCAATCTCGATTCGAACTAGACGTTGAAAGCTGATACGAGATATACGAAGTTGATTGATTCAAACTGGATAACAATGCTCGATACAAACGAGGAGAAATTCATGGATATGAATCGGTCAATACGCCACTAAAAACGGATCGATCCAGGCATCTCACTCCACGTCACAGCACGCACGCGCTTCCGATCGATGCGAAAGCCATCGATACGAAACCATGGATTCGAACTCCGTAGCCTACGCGGAGCCTCAAACTTGCATCGATCATATCTCACAAACCCTTGGTCCATATGCTATGAAATTTTCACAGTAGCTTACGTACAAGATAAAGAGCAATCCTGCCAAGTTTCAGCTCGATTGGATAATTTCTTGATGGATACGAAATTGCTTCGTATCGATCGTAGATCGAGTCGAAACTTGGTGGGGGTCGGCCGCGTGGGTCCCCTCACGTGCCAGAAGAAGTCTCCCGAAGTTTGGGTGCGATCTCAGCCTCCTACGCCTATAAATAGCCCCCTGAAGCCTGCAGAAAAGGGATCTTTTTGGCTACCCAACGTCCAGACTCTGCCGGATTCAATCCTACTTCTTTCCATTGCTGTTATACTCGAATTCATTCATTGTATCTGCTGTAATCATCTGTAATCAGCAAAGAACATCAATAAAAGATAAAAATCATTGAAGTGGACGTAGGCCGGAGATAGCCGAACCACTATAAATCTTGTGTTCCTGTGATTTACTTTTGAATTGTTGTCTATTGCTAGCTTAGATCTGAGATTTGTGTCTGAGTATTACTGACTTGTACTCATATACTGGTGTTTTCACAGTACTTGGGGTTTGTGACCATTTTTGGCGCAAACACTTTTCATTTTCCTTATTTGACCTTGGCAACCCCTCAATAAAATCCATGGATAATGAATCCCATTTCCAAACTGGTATATGTAAAGGTTGAAGCAATTCATTAGGCTTATGATGTTCGGATTTCACTTGCTGGCAATTCTGACACCGGTTTACCCATAAGCCTACATCCCTTTTCATACCCTCCTAGAAGAAACTTCTCTTCATATCCTGATACATCTTAGTTCCTTCAGGATGAATAGTAAGCTTTAATCGATGACATTCCCTGAGAACTTCTTTCCTTAGGTCACCAACATCTGGAACACACAATTATCCCTCTCAACCATCCATTCTAGTCGCGATAAAATCCTTCAAATCATCAATCTCAGTTCCATCTTCTAATTCTTATAGCTATCAATTGATGATCTCTCTGCTTAGAAGCAATTCTGTCGATCAATACCGGTCAAACTTCCAAAGAAGATTACATTGCGGTACTCAGACTAGAACTGGTAGTCGATCTTAACTACACACTATAAATAGTCAATGCTTTCAAATCTTTCCATTCAGCCAACGTAGCTAACACCATTCTTAGGCTTCCTTCTAAATTCATCTGCAACTTTGTTTCCTTTCCCCGGTATGTACTCAATTCCAAAATCATAAGCAGCTATAAACTATAACCACCTCCGTTGTCTCATGTTTAACTCCTTCTGAGAAATAAGTATTTTGCTAAATTATGATCCGTATACAACTCGAATCGTTCTCCCAAAAGGTAATGTCTTTGCACCTTCAATGCAAACACTGTGGCAGCCAACTCTAAGTCATAAGTTGGATAATATAACTTCGTGCGGTCTGAGCTGTCATGATGCATAGGCAATCACTTTACCCATCTACGTCGACACAGCTCCTAATCATGTTCCACACGCATCAGTATACACCACCAAACCTTGATTCCCATCTGGAATCACTAACATGGGAGCGTTGGTCAATAAATATTTCAGCTTCTGGAATGCCTCCTCGCATTTATCATCCAAATATACTTCACGTCATTCTTCATTAGTTTAGTCATCGGTGCTGCTGAACGAGAGAAATCCACGATGAATCTCCAGTAGTAGCCAGCTAGACAAGAAAACCTTTATCTCAGTTACCATCTCGGGTCTCTTCCATTTATTAACTGCTTCTATCTTAGTTGGATCTATTGACTACCCTTTTTCTGAGACTACATGACGAAGAAACTTCACCTTCTTCTTTAGAAACTGACATTAAGAAAACTTCGCTTTTAGCTGATGCTGCCTCAGAGTCTCAATCCCTATTCTAAGGTGAATCTCATGATCTCTTTCATCCTTAGAATATATCAAAATGTCTTCTATGATACCAATACAAACCTATACAAGTGATCTTGGAATATTCGGTTCATTAAGTCTACGAAGAAAGCATGCGTATTAGTCAATCCGAATGGCTTTACTAACCACTCTTAGGAACGATATCTTGTTCTAAACACCGTCAATGGAATACCGTCTTCCACCACCTATAGTTGATGGAACCTTATCGCCAAATCTAACTGGGAAAACACTTTAGCTCCACTCAACTGATCAAATAAATCATCGATTCTCGGCTGGCGATATTGGTTTTTTGTCGTTTTTTCGTTCAACTTACGATAATCGATACACAATCTTAACAACCCATCCGATTTCTTCACAAACACCACGATCGCTCCCTTAGACGAGCTTCTTAATCTAATAAAACTCTTTCCCTCTGTCCACCACCTGCAACTTTAACTCCTTTATCTCGGTAGGTGTCATTCTACTAGGCAGTCTACTTACGGGTTCATCTCCAGATACAAGATCTATTCGAAACTCAGTAGCTTATTTAGACAGTAGTCCCGTAACAGGCTCAAAAACATATGCAAATTCTCTAAACATGATAACTTAATTCTGTTAGGAACTGGAGATAGTGGTTTTGATGACAACAACCTTTGTAACTTATTTTATTATAACTTATATACTAACACTATTGTCTAGATATATATGAATGTTATTATGCAGGATATATATAAGGCAGGTACTGATTATTGAAGACAGTACAGTATAAAGATCAAGAATGAAGAAATCAAGTTTGAAGACTCATGAGTATCAAGATCAAGATTTCAAGATAAGTGTCTAGTTTTGTTAAAACTTCATAATAGCATGGAAATTTTCATTCCAAATTTCATTTGGGATGGAACCCATTTCTACCTTCTTAGTGGCTTACAAACCCATGACAAGTAGCTTACAAACCTACGACAAGTGGCTTACAAACCCATGAACATCCTGGTTTTGTACAAGTTCTCGAGTCCTGATGTGATGAGATATTCTGCAGGAAGAAGCTTGCAAAAATACTTCAAAATGGTTTTTCAAAATGATTTTCAAAACTGCTTTTCAAAATGTTTTAGCCTTAAAAATTATCTTTTCAAATGATTTTCAAAAAGATGTTTTAGCCTTAAAATATTCTTTGTTTTTGTTTTTAAATAAACTCTTGTTTTAAACTTCGTTTGTTTTTAAAACTATCTTCTGATTATTAAATATTCTTTATAATATATATATATATATATATACTTGAGATTTAACATCAAATTTATATATACATTCTAAAAATATATTTTTCTACTCTTTTTTATTTTAAAACATAGGGAAATTAGTTTATTTTACTCCAGAATCATTTCATCTTGTTTTCCTTTCAATACCATTTTCAAAACAAATTTTACATTATTTTTAACTAGGGTATGTCAACATCATGGGATACCCCATGTCGACATGGTGGCCGTTAAATTCAAAAGCTTCAATTTTCAAAAGAAGTGTCTATTCGTTTAAATCTCTTCACGGATGGTTATGACCGTTACTGGTCTATAAATAGCCTTCACAAATGAATTTTTTTAACTAACTACTTTCTTATTTTCTTCACTCCTTCTTCTCCACAAATCCATATTCTAAAATATTCATACTTTTAAGATCGTGCCGAAATTCTACCGAATTCTCAAGTGAATCAAACTAGAATCTCATTCTTGTTTGATTCTCTGCCCTCTCTCGAAGATCAAAGTGCTATTCAGAGTTATAGGATCAATTTGTAATCAAAAGTTTATCGAGTCTCTCTATAAGGTGTGGTTGTGCCTAGAAATCAATTGGGTGATCATGTGGCCTATAAATCAAGAGAGTTTGTCCCAGACTCGTGAGACAGGAGGGTACCTCAAGGCCTTTAGAAATTGAGGATTGTAATCTCGACTTTGGTATAATAAAAATCTGTATGAGGTGTTTTGCCTTGGTACAGGACTGGATGTAGGGTAACTCTGAACCAGTATAAAATCTGGTGTGTTCTTTCCTTTTACTACTTTTTATTTACTTTCTGCATCTGTGTTTGATTCTGTGATTGTTCTGTTATTAAGTTCTGCATTTGTTTATAACATAATTTTTAAATTAATCCATATAAGTCTTAGAATCCGTTAAACACTATTCACCCCCCCTCTAGTGTTAAATTAGCCTTCAGATCCTTAATCCGCACTCCCTTTCAATTGGTATCAGAGAAAGGTTTTCATAGTTTTCATAATCTGAAACTTGAAAAGTTAAAAATAGCATTTTTAGAAAATTTTGTTAATACTAGTTTTAATTTATGCATTTCATCAAAGTATCATAAGTTTGCATATAGTTTTAACGAAAAATCAAGTTATCTACTGAATTGGTTTGTTATACAGGAACCGACATGTTACATGGCTTTTGAAGAATCAACAACCAATGGACAAACCGTGCAAATTGAGAAAGATAAATGGATACTTGATAGTGGTTGTTCAAGGCATATGACTGGAAATCCCGAGATACTCAATGACATTATATTTCAAGATGGTGGATTGGTCAACTTTGGAGATAACTTGTAACAACCCGCATATTTTACGATTGTATATTTAAATGATTTATTTAAATATTGCATCGTTAGTCGGATTCGAGTCCAAAATGTCACTTTTTGCAAACAGTCGAATTGGGACTCGAGACCACTTCCATTGAGTCCAAAATGGCGTTTGCAACCTTTTTAAGTATAAACATCGATATGTTTGGAGTTGAGTAGAATTTTGACATTTTCACTTAGGGCTTTGGGCTTGGGTTTGGGTTTCAGCCCACTAACCCAACTCACCTTATATCCTAACTCCACCCCCTCTCCACTTCATTCATTCTAATATTTCCTAACACTTCAAGCTTTAGAAAAATGGGAGAAGAGAAAAGAGATTAGAAAATTCTAAGCCCTAGTTTCTTTGCAAATTCAAGTCCTAGCTCCAAAATCAAAGAGAAGCTTAGGTAAGCATCTCCTTCTTCTTCTCCATCTCAATCTCTCTCCAGTTTCAAAATTTTCCTATAACCTAATTTGGGAAATTATTGCTTCTAGACTTAGATTGGAGTTTCTAGAGTTGATGTTGAAGAGTAGTTGATCTTCCTTTGCTTTCAAGCTTCTCCTTCATCGTTTTTGGGTTTAAAGGTGAGTTTTGAACTCACATCTATGTCTATATCTTTGATAGTTGTTAGGTAGTGATTCCTAACATCTATTTCTTGTCCATTTGTTTTGGATTGAATTGGTTTTATGAATATTCCAATTTTTGGCATTTTGAAGTTAAATCTTTAAAAATCTTAGCTTTGATGTTTGATCATGCTTTTGGTGGCGTATCGAAGAGCCTATTGGGCTGGGTTGCCGATTGGCGTAAACCCCTAGCGCCCATCGCTCGACCGATCGCAAATTGTTTGGGATTTTGCCCCTTGGGGGCTAGGCTGAGAATACTGGAATTTCCAGTTCAGTCAATTGAACTAGAGGGTCGGTTGACTGAACCGAACCCAGGAAATTTCCTGGGCCGGTATCAGTCGACTGACCACTCTGGGTCAGTCGACTGAGCCTGGAAACCGAAAGTTTCCCGGCAAGATTCAGTCGACTGAACCTGGAAACATAAAGTTTCTAGGAATTGTGTCAGTCGACTGACCACCTTGGTCCAGTGGACTGAATCTGCTGTCTCTGCCTATTTTGCCTTTTATGTTTGAATTTTTAATTTTTAATCGATACTTGTTTCTCCAATTTGTTGTTATCACCTTTGTTGACTTTGATAACTTCTTTTTCGGGATTTTTGGGGAATATCCATTTTGATGGATTCGGTATCGATTTCTATGGATTTGATTCACGTCTTCGTATGTGAATTTTTGGTGATTGATTGTTTCTACAATCAATTTTGTAATTTGTCACTCTAAAATGCAAAGGTTTCTATACTAGTAGTAAATATTCAAACTCTTTCACAAATATGATTTCAACGTTGTTTTAAATACAAAGCTCGCTTATAAAATCGTTTTCCAATCTATTAGTATATACAAGCCTTTACCTCATTCGTATGAGAAATCTAATTAAACGGCTTAGCTAAACAAGTGCTATGAAACGCTTGCGTTTACTTCGTCGGTTAATTTTTGGACTTGTTCGATTGAAAATCTTGTGACAAATTTCGAGTGGAAGTCTACAATTTGTTCGTAAATATTTAAGTTAAGCTAGTGGTTATGGGACATGAAGCTAAACTTATTTATTTACTAGCTCAGTGTAATCGACACTTCTTGATGATCGATGATGATCATTTTATGGTTTAGACTAGCAATGTGCGATGTCTCTTTGTCCACATGAGGGACTGTACCTCGTTTTATTAAGCTTCGCCTCATTCCTTTATGGGTTAGCGACCCATGTTCTTTTATGGTGTTCGGTTCATCGGATGTACCGTTATTGTACTACATCGATGTCCTGGCGTTTTGGTTTATCGGATGTACCGTTATTGTACTGCGTCGTTGCTCCGAAGTTATGGTTTCTAGAATTTGTACTTCACTAATTTTGCGATTGACATTGATATGTTTGTCGATATTTATGGTTTGGCGAATAATTTAAAGAATATGACATTCTTTTTGGTGCTTGGAGATTCTTGAGATATTGTATGACTTTGTTGTTATTAAATGTATACTTGTCACAGTATGGCATTATGGTTATCATACATATTTGTTATATCTCTTAACCTATCTCATTTTATCTGATATTTATAGCTAGACTGATCCGTTTATTATTTTCTTATCGAATAATACTCGGGTCAGACCGAGATGTTACAGGTGCTTCTGTTTGACTCCTCATCTGGGACTATTATCTGACTTTTGGCTAACTACTTAGCTTAGTAGTTTTTGCTTTTATACATTCGAGATAGAGACTCCTTGATGTATAAATATTCTTTTGTCTGCCACCTGTATCTATTCTTTTGTGACGTAATGGATCTTATATGACCATTACTTTGATGTACACTTTTATGTGATATATTCATATCTATTTCCACCTTTGTGATATGAATGTTTGTGACTGATTTGTGTTATGCTTATTTCTATATTTATTTCCGAAGGCCACACAGCCACTGTGCAGTAGCTTTGAGTTTGTATTTGATATGTCGGATTTCCTCTTGAAATGAAATGTAAGTTGTATTATCTGACATATCGGTACTCGCATAAAGCTATTACACATATGGTCGCTCCTCAACAGCCTTATTCTTCGCGCTAGTCGATGACATTACGCCGTAGTGTCCTTGGCTAGCGTGAGTATAGAGGTGGGGTGTCACAGGTTGGTATCAGAGCCAAACTTCGGAACAATGTAGAATAATCTAGCAGGGATCGTTATCCTAAGTCTTTCTTAGGAATCGTGCCATAGGATTTAATTCGAGTCTTCGTATCGTTCTATCCTATTTCTTTTTATGATGCCTTGTTTTATCAATCAAGTTTGTTTGATATTAATTTTGTGAATAACCTTTTTTCTCTTTTCTTTCTTTCTTAAAGAAGAGAAATGGTTAGACCAGGCCGTCCCAGCGCCGGTCAATCTAGTGCTACTCCTCAGGATGGAGTATTTATGTCTGGTCAGCAACTTCTAGATCTTGTAAAGAATGCTCAAGCTATCAGACCCATTCCAGAGCCCACTCATCCTAAATCTGGGTTTGCACGCTTGTGCAGTGATCACACCAACTTGGGTGGAAAGTCTTTCAAGGGTTCCGAGAGCGTTATAAAAGTCCAAGCTTGGCTTAGAACATGCGATCGCGTTTTTCCCGCATGAATCTTATTGATCTACATCGAGTCCAAGTGGCTTCTAGCATGCTCCAAGAAAGAGCATTAGACTGGTATGAGCTTCTGATCTCCGAAATTATTGAAGCGGATCTTACTTGGGAGCAATTCCGAGAAAGATTCGAGTTAAAATTTGTGCCAGAAGCTGAAAAAGTATCTCTAGCTCAACGCTTCATTGACCTTGTTCAAGGTGAATCTTCTGTGACGAATTACGTCGCTTCTTTCGAATCTCTATCTAAATATAGGGTCGAGTATATTAATACCCCATTGAAGAAAAATCAGAGATTTGTCTATGGGTTGAATAAGAACCTCAAAAAGCCATTACTTCTGAAATTAGAAGTTTCTTTCGATCAGCTTGTTGATATCGCTCTTCGACTCGAAGAGGCCGATAAAGAAAGTGATGGTGAAGTCAAACAAAACCTCAACAAGAAGAGGCCTTTTAAATTCAAGCCTAATCCCAACAAGAAAGGGAAGCAAGCGACTTCGGTGGCAAAGACTTCTACCTCTAGTCGTGGGCAATGCTACAATTGTGGTTCTAAGGACCATTATGCGAATAAGTGCCCAAAACCTCTTTTTTGTCATTATTGCAAAAGTTCGGGTCATCTTTTATCTTCATGCCCCAAACTTCCAAACAAGAAAGAGGACAAGCTAATTGTGGTGCAAGCCCCTAGTAACACTTCTCGTGGTCAAGGTATTTCTCATTCTATCCTTGATGGCATTATTATATTTCGTGATCTTCCAATTCGCGTTCGTTTTGATATGGGTGCATCTCACTCTTTTATATCAAAAGAACTTGTTGATGCTTTGTCTTTGAATGTTATTGGCTTGATGACTTCATTGAGAATTGCGAATCCGGTTGGTGGATCCGCAACACTCAGTTTACTATGTAAAGATGTCGAGATTATTTTATGTGATTACTCTTTCCATGCTGATTTGCATGTTATGCATTACTTAGGCTTCGGAATGATTTTGGGAATGGATTGGTTTAACCGTTATGAAGCCCATATCCTATGTCCTGAGCGGACTATATATCTTCGACATCCTCAATCTGTTAAGCAGATCTCTCTTGTTCTGAAAGATTCAGATTCTGATTCGAAAGAATCCTTGTATTCTCTAAATCCTCATGATGATGATAATGATGATGAGGAAGATGTTATTTCTCTCATTCACATTGTTCGTGAATTTCCCGACATATTTGAACCCATGTTAGGATTACCACCTAAGCGAGCAATTGAGTTCAGAATTAATCTAATCCTTGGAGCTCTACCTATCACTCGTCCTCCTTATCATATGTCCAATATGGAAAATGAGGAGATGCGTAAACAATTATCCGAATTGGAAGCGAAGCAGTTTATTCAATCTAGTTCCTCTCCTTTGGGAGCTTCTGCTATCTTTGTGAAGAAATCTGATGGTACACTTAGGCTTTGCATTGAATACTGCAAGCTTAACGATCTCACCATCAAGAATAAATATCCCTTGCCTCGGATTGATGATTTATTCGATCAGCTTAGTGGTGCTAAAGTCTTTTCAAAATTAGACTTAGCAACCGTTTTCATCAGCTCTGTATTGTAGAGGATAGCATTCCTTTGACATCGTTCCGTACTCGTTATGGATCTTATGAATGGCTTGTTATGCCATTTGGTTTAACGAATGCTCCAGCTTATTTCGTTGACCTTATGAATCGAGTTTTCAAAGACTTCATCGATCGATTTGTTCTCATCTTTATCGATGATATTCTTATTTATTCTAAAAACGAGGAAGAGCATGAAAATCATCTTCGGATTGTGTTGGAAACTCTTAGGAGCAACCAATTGAAAGCAAAATTTTCTAAATGCCACTTTTGGCAACCTCGTGTGAAATTTCTGGGGCATATTATTTCTGAATCCGGAATTTCCATGGATCCTTCAAAGATTGAAGCGATTCAAAATTGGAAGAGACCGGAGAGTGTGATGGAAATTCGTAGCTTTCTCGGATTGGCGGGCTATTACCATCGGTTCATAAAAGACTTTTCTAAGATTTCCGTACCTCTTACTAATTTGACAAAGAAGAGAGTTAAATACATTTGGTCAGACAAATGTGAAGCTGCTTTTCAAAAACTAAAAGAACTCCTCTCCGATGCTCCTATTCTTATGATTCCCGATGGGAACCAAGACTTTATTGTTTACACCGATGCTAGTCGTGGTTGTTTGGGAGTCGTTCTCATGTAGAGGGAACGTGTTATCGCTTATGCTTCTATGTAATTAAAGCCTGCCGAGACTAGATATGCCACTCATGATTTAGAGCTCGCGGCTATTGTTTTCGCCCTTAGAATTTTGCGTCGTTATCTTTTGGGAGAGAAGTTTGTTCTCTACACCGATCATAAATCTTTGAAGTATTTATTTTATCAAAAGGAACTTAATTTGCGTCAACAACGTTGGCTCGAGTTCCTTGCATCTTATGATCTTGATATTCTTTATACTCCCAGAAAAGGAAATCGTGTTGCCAATGCCCTTAGCCGTAAGCAACAAGCGGTTGTTTCTATGATGATATCCGAGTGGAATGATCTCGCGACTTTATCCACTTGTGAGATTCGAGATCGTGAATCCAATTCATGTTCATCTCTTGTATTATGTAGCCTTGAGGCTCATCCATCTCTTTTAGACCGCATTATTGAAGCTCAAAAGCATGATCCCGAATTGGTTCACCTTAGCCAAAGTTGTAGGGATAAAATTGATATTGAAGGTTTTAAAAACTTTGATATTGATGCTCGTGGCGGTATTCAAAAATTTGGTAGACTTATTGTGCCAAATATTATTGATCTTCGTAAAGACATATTAGAAGATTCTCATCGTTCTAAATTAGCATTCATCCCGGTAGTAGTAAAATGTACGCTGACATGAAGCGACTTTATTATTGGGATGGAATGAAATCTGATATTGCTAACTTTATTAAGCGTTGCATGACTTGCCAACTCGTGAAGGCCGAGCATCGAAGGCCCGGTAGGTTATTGCAACCTTTGGAAATTCCAATATGGAAGTGGGATCAAATTTCCATGGACTTTATTGACGGTCTTCCCCGTTCTCATTCGGGTCATGATAGCCTTTGGGTGATAGTTGATAGACTTACCAAGTCCGCCCATTTTCTTCCCGTTCGGTCCAATCGGACCGTACCTATTTTGGCTAAACTCTTTGTCAAGGAAATTGTTAAATTACATGGAGTTCCTACTTCTATTGTTAGTGATCCATTGTTTACTAGTGGATTTTGGAAAGGTCTTCAAAAAGCTTTGGAACAAAGCTTAATTTTAGCACCGCTTATCATCCTCGGTCCGATGGACAAACCGAGCGTATGAATCAAACTCTTGAAGATCTTCTTCGTGCATGTGTTCTTGATTTTGGTGGAAGTTGGGAAGATCATATTTCTCTTGTTGAGTTTTCCTATAATAATAGTTTCCAATCTAGTATTGGTATGGCACCTTTCGAGGCACTATACGGAAGGCCATGCCGATCTCCTTCATGTTGGCTTGAGGCCGGTGAGAAGCTGATTTTAGGTCCAGATTTTATTCGGGATGCCACAGAAAAGATTGACCTTATTCGTCATAGGATGAAAGAAGCTCAAAGTAGACAAAAATCCTATACCGATAATCGAAGAAGGAAATTAGAATTTTCTGTGGGGGATTTGGTGTTTATTCGTGTTTCACCTATGAAGGGTGTTGTGCGTTTCAGTCGATTGGGAAAGTTAGCGCCTCGATATATTGGTCCATTTCCCATCACCGAATGCATTGGTTCCGTGGCTTATCGCCTTTTATTACCGGCTCAGTTTTCTACTATTCATGACGTATTCCACGTCTCTCAACTACGGAAATGCCTTCGAGATTCCGATTCTATTCTTGAGTCCAGTGTTATTGAAGAAATTGAAGTTTCGCCTAATTTGACTTATGAGCAACATCCTATTCATATCATTGCTTCAGAGGTTAAACGCCTTCGAAATAAAGATGTTCCTCTTGTGAAAGTTCAATGGTCCTCAAATCCTAAGGATTGCTCTTGGGAGACTAGAGAATTCATCGAGCGAACACATCCAGACTTGCTCTCTCGTACTCCTTATGGTGAACTTCTTATTTCAAATTTCTTCTTTTTGTGTTGATATGCTTTCATAGTTGTTACTTCTTATTTATTTCTTAAAGATTGCGAGGACGCAATTTCTTTAAGGAGGGAAGTCTATAACAACCTGCATATTTTACGATTGTATATTTAAATGAATTATTTAAATATTGCATCGTTAGTCGGATTTAAGTCCGAAATGTCACTTTTTGCAAACAGTCGAATTGGGACTCGAGACCACTTCCATTGAGTCCAAAATGGCGTTTGCGACCTTTTTGCGTATAAACATCGATATGTTTGGAGTTGAGTAGAATTTTGACATTTTCACTTAGGGCTTTGGGCTTGGGTTTGGGTTTCTGCCCACTAACCCAACTCACCTTATATCCTAACTCCACCCCCTCTCCTCTTCATTCATTCTAATATTTCCTAACACTTCAAGCTTTAGAAAAATGGGGGAAGAGAAAAGAGACTAGAAAATCCTAAGCCCTAGTTTCTTTGCAAATTCAAGTCCTAGCTCCAAAATCAAAGAGAAGCTTAGGTAAGCATCTCCTTCTTCTTCTCCATCTCAATCTCTCTCCAATTTCAAAAATTTCCTATAACCTAATTTGGGAAATTATTGCTTCTAGACTTAGATTGGAGTTTCTAGAGTTGAAGTTGAAGAGTAGTTGATCTTCCTTTGCTTTCAAGCTTCTCCCTCATCGTTTTGGGTTTAAAGGTGAGTTTTGAACTCACATCTATGTCTATATCTTTGATAGTTGTTAGGTAGTGATTCCTAACATCTATTTCTTGTCCATTTGCTTTGGATTGAATTGGTTTTATGAATATTCCAATTTTTGGCGTTTTGAAGTTAAATCTTTAAAAATCTTAGCTTTGATGTTTGATCATGCTTTTGGTGGCGTATCGAAGAGCCTATTGGGCTGGGTTGCCGATTGGCGTAAACCCCTAGCGCCCATCGCTCGACCGATCGCAAATTGTTTGGGATTTTGCCCCTTGGGGGCTAGGATGAGAATACTGGAATTTCCAGTTCAGTCGACTAAACTAGAGGGTCAGTCGACTGAACCGAACCCAGGAAATTTCTTGGGCCAGTATCAGTCGACTGACCACTCTAGGTCAGTCGACTGAGCCTGGAAACCGAAAGTTTCCAGGCATGATTCAGTCGACTGACCACCCAGGTTCAGTCGACTGAACCTGGAAACTAAAAGTTTCCAGGATTTGTGTCAGTCGACTGACCACCCTGGTCCAGTCGACTGAATCTGCTGTCTCTGCCTATTTTGCCTTTTGTGTTTGAATTTCCAATTTTTAATCGATTCTTGTTTCTCCAATTTGTTGTTATCACCTTTGTTGACTTTGATAACTTCTTTTTCGGGGTTTTTAGGGAATATCCATTTTGATGGATTCGGTATCCATTTCTATGGATTTGATTCACGTCTTCGTATGTGAATTTTTGGTGATTGATTGTTTCTACAATCAATTTTGTAATTTGTCACTTTAAAATGCAAAGGTTTCTATACTAGTAGTAAATATTCAAACTCATTCACAAAGATGATTTCAACGTTGTTTTAAATACAAAGCTCAGTTATAAAACCGTTTTCCAATCTATTAGTATATACAAGCCTTTACCTCATTCGTATGAGAAATCTAATTAAACGGCTTAGCAAAACAAGTGCTATGAAACGCTTGCGTTTACTTCGTCGGTTAATTTTTGGACTTGTTCGATTGAAAATCTTGTGACAAATTCCGAGTGGAAGTCTACAATTTGTTCATAAATATTTAAGTTAAGCTAGTGGTTATGGGACATGAAGCTAAACTCATTTATTTACTAGCTTAGTGTAATCGACACTTCTTGATGATCGATGCTGATCATTTTATGGTTTAGACTAGCAATGTGCGATGTCTCTTTGTCCACGTGGGGGACTGTACCTCGTTTTATTGAGCTTCGCCTCATTCCTTTATGGGTTAGCGACCCATGTTCTTTTATGGTGTTCGGTTCATCGGATGTACCGTTATTGTACTACATCGATGTCCCGGCTTTTTGGTTCATCGGACGTACCGTTATTGTACTGCGTCGTTGCTCCGAAGTTATAGTTAGCGACCATGGAATAGCGTTCCATTTGTGATATACATGTTGGTGAGTTTTCATGCTCCCGTTTGCGATAGGCCTCCCCTTTGTGATTTCTGGATTTCTAATTTATGATTTCTAGAATTTGTACTTCACCAATTTTGCGATTGATATTGATATGTTTGTCAATATTTATGGTTTGGTGAATAATTTAAAGAATATGACATTCTTTTTGGTGCTCGGAGATTCTTGAGATATTGTATGACTTTGTTGTTATTAAATGTATACTTGTCACAGTATGGCATTATGGTTATCATACGTATTTGTTATATCTCTTACCCTATCTCATTTTATCTGATATTTATAGCTAGACTGATCCGTTTATTATTTTCTTATCAAATAACACTCGGGTCAGACCGAGATGTTACAGGTGCTTCTGTTTGACTCCTCATCTGGGACTATTATCTGACTTTTGGCTAACTACTTAGTTTAGTAGTTTTTGCTTTTATACATTCGAGATAGAGACTCCTTGATGTATACATATTCTTTTATCTGTCACATGTATCTATTCTTTTGTGATGTAATGGATCTTATATGACCATTACTTTGATGTACACTTTTATGTGATATATTCATATCTATTTCCGCCTTTGTGATATGAATGTCTGTGACTGATTTGTGTTATGCTTATTTCTATATTTGTTTCTGTAGGCCACACAGCCACTGTGCAGTAGCTTTGAGTTTGTATTTGATATGTCGGATTTCCTCTTGAAATGAAATGTAAGTTATATTATCTGACATATTGGTACTCGCACAAAGCAATTACACATATGGTCACTCCTCAACAGCCTTATTCTTCGCGCTAGTCAACGGCATTACCCCGTAGTGTCCTTGGCTAGCGTGAGTATAGAGGTGGGGTGTCACATATCTCAAAAGGATATGTGATTGGCATCGGCAATGTCGGTAATTCTAAAACTCCTCTTATTTATGATATTTTGCTAGTTAGGAATTTAAAACATAATCTGCTTAGTAGAAGTCCACTATGTGATAAAGGATTTAAAATTAAATTTGGAAAAGTTAAATGTCACATCGAAGATAATAGGTCAAATATTATCTTTGAAGGAATTAGGAAGAAAAACATTTACATCCTTAGTATGAAAGTTTCAAATGATAACTTATGTCTTTTGGCTAATACAAGTGACCCTTGGATTTGGCATAACAGATTTGGTCATTTAAATTTCAAACTGTTATCTAGGTTATCAAAACTTGACTTAGTTAGAGGTCTTCCCAAGTTAAACTTTATATTCCCAAGTTAAACTTATAAATTCTTAAAACATTTCATATTCTCTTCCCTAAATTTTCTTAATAAAAAACAAGATAAAAGGATTATACATCAGATTAAAGAAAAGAGAGAGAATCAAAATAAATGGAGAAAGGGAGAAGAAAAATTAATCAACAAAGGAAAGAGCAGTGAAACCAATCAAATCAGAAAAAGAATTCATTCGAGCCGAGTGGGTATATTTTTAGTGAGATGATTTATATGTAGTGAATTTTGATATACCCTATCTAATTTAGGATGTTAGAAACTAAATTGAGAATTTTATCGTCTAGACCTAATGATGAATAACAATTAAACTGAGAAAACTTGTTAAATAGAAATTGATCTGGATTAAATCCCTTTCCTCTAACCCTTTTCTAACGTATAACTAATATAAATAGTTAATATTGATGTTTATAGTAACCCTACATTTTAACAGTTTCTATAAATCTGAAAAGTTGAATTTGAATAATAAATCTGGGAAATTAGAAATTTGTTTCACTATAATTACTCTAACATGAATCCCTCTAACATAAATTTTGAACAAACAATTAACTGTTAATTAAAAAATCAAAAAGAATTAAAAATCAAAAATTAAAACCCTAAATAAGCAACGACTGGTCGATCGCACAATGTTGAGCGGTCGACCACTCCAGGAGCAGGCGATCGACCGCTCCAGGAGCCGGCAGTCGACCACTCTAGGAGCAGGCGGTCGATCGATTGGCATTCCAAAAGCATAGTTTAAACCTTGACCTAAGGCCCAGATTATAAATAAAAGTATTCATTTTAAGTAAATGTAATTAGTGTGTGTGTGTGTGTGTATAGTGTATATATGGATGTTAGGAGTAGGGAAGCATGTTCCTCAAGAGACGACACTGGGACGTTGCGGGACTAGGTAAATGCTATTTATTCAGTTGAGGTCGATATTCGACTGGGGGCGATTTTATCGCAAATAGCACTCAAAGAAGGCTCGGTAGTGACGCGTATCATAGGCTGATTCCTGATGGAGTGTGTAGGGCCAACACAATGGGAGTTCCTTGACATTCACGGATACCAGCATGACGTGATGTTGTGTTGTTGTTGGAATTAAGTAATTAATTGGTAATTAGTGATTAATTAATTGATAATTAAGGGTTAATTTATAAATTATTAAGAAT
Source organism: Allium fistulosum (assembly GCA_030737815.1). Lineage (NCBI taxonomy): Eukaryota > Viridiplantae > Streptophyta > Magnoliopsida > Asparagales > Amaryllidaceae > Allium > Allium fistulosum. The sequence continues at coordinate 71,962,064 of CM060908.1, read as the reverse complement.
TAATTAATTAATTTCTAAATCAATAATTAATTAAATTAATCACACTTTAATTTCTTCATTTAATTATCAAAATATTAATTACTTTTAGGATAAATTATCATCTTTATTATTTACCTAATTCAATTAATGAAAACATTAACCTTTAATTAACATTTAATTTTATTTATAAAAATAAAATTTAAAATATCTTTTACTTAACAAACTTAAGTTAGTAAACCTATAATTTCCTTAATTAAAGTTCTAAGAATATTTAAAATGGAAAAGAGATTATTTTGGAAATGTTTTAAAACAAAACCATTTTAAATTTCAAAGTTTTACTTTATAAAAATCTTTTAAAAACATGCTTAAATCCTCCTGTTCTGTGACGACCGCCCATGACCCCTGCACCGAATCTAAGTGCGCTGTAAAGTGTGCCAGGCGACCATGGACGATTGTCAGGGTAAATTAAAACAATAGAATCTATCGTATTACTCACAGCGCATGGACAAAATACAATAGAACATATGTATAGTGAAGCTTTACAGAACAAAATGCCATCATATAAAACTCCATAATAGTTGAATACAAACATCCAAATAGTCAATACATCAAGCCTCACTACATATCTCTCAGAGAATACAAAACAGCGGAACATCCAGTACATATAAGAAGATAATATGCAACCCTCTAGCTCGTCTTCGATATCAGCATCGTGAGAAGAGAACAGCACCTGTCACCTGCTACCTAGTCTGCCCGTCCCAAAAATGGACGAACAGCCCAAGGCAATAAGAATTAAAACATAAAGCCTTGAGTCAGACAACAGTCTTAGTGAGCAGTAAATTAACTAACAACATACCAAAAGAGCATAAAGGGAAAAGGAATAGGAACACAACCCTCCCACTCCAACCTCATTCTATAGTGATAGCCCCCAGACACACACTAAGTAGAAGCAAACATAGCAGAGCATACAATTTAAGGTAAAATAATAATTATTCGAGTCAAGGGCGATGTTTTCCAAGTACCAAGGCCTAAATCAGATAAGCACCCAGAAAATACCGCTCTTGAGTCCGAATGACGATACAATCAAACATCCATAACTCTGGCTATCACTGTTATCATTGCTTCGATATCACCGTTAATTGAATGACCGGCACATTCTTTCAGCCGTCCGTCAAGGGCTAATGGAAACCCCGGTTCTAGACATAACTCCCGCACGTCGTCGCAGCCCGTGCCTAGGACTATCGAATCTGCCCAGAGTACTCGACCATCAACAGTTGGCCGTTGGGACTATCGAATCTGCCCAAACGTACTCTTGCTTAGAGCATGCTAGAACCTTCAACAACGATGCTATCCAAGCCTCCTAGTCATCCTCCTCGACGACTATTCTCATATCCATTCATTATCCTCAACTCGAATCATATCACCGAGTTATCAACATGCTTGGAATGATCCCGTCTGGATTAGACCAAGTCTTCATCACATTATGCCTCGCTTCATTACATCCTCGCAAAGCCTCATCTCATCATCAAATCTGTGCATAAGAGCTTCATCATCCCGCTACATATGCTACGAGCAGCTTTCCCAATTCAAGAGCCTTTCCCTTAGCTTTTGAATCATCTTTGGTCTAAATCAAACCATCAACAATCATCTAATTCACAGCAATCAATCATGTCAAACATCAATCCAAGTAACCAAGCATTCAAATATAAGCAAAATGGACAATTATAACAATAATGGCATTTTCGTAATTAAAGAGTTGAAAGTCTAATAAGCATGAAATCATGAGAATTATCTCTACAATCTTGATGAATGAACTTGCATAGGTTAACACTTAGTAAAATGGTTGTCAAATCATCATGAACAATGGATCTACATGGATCTACACTTAGGATGAAGAAAATGCATGGAAATCACTATTTTAACACCAAATCGAGCCAACAATCCGATATACTCCTTTGGATCCGTGTGAGAGATAATCACCACTCACCAAATCACCTAAACAACCCCAAATCAACACACTTCAGTTCTGGACAGCGAAGGATCAAGCTTGATCTATCACAAATCCGCTTCAAACGAAGAAATCTCTCTTGAAAAGATGAAGATCTTCAATCTAAGCTCTTGAATCTTCAATCTTGATCTTCAACTTGGATGGATGTAAGCACTAGATTAGAGTGGAGAAAAGAAGTGAAGAAGTGTAGAAGTCGAGCTCTCAAAATGGCAGCACTTCGTCGCTTCGAAATCCGGATCCCAAAAAGTGAGAACAACCCCTCCTATTTATAGCTGAAAATCTCTCTAAGTCGTAACTCGGCTATCTCCATAGGTCATCTCCGACCTAAGCCTCTCCGACCTAAGCCTCTCCGACTTAACATAGCACGCGACATAACAGTCTTCGACTTAACGACTTAGCCTATGCTCGACTTAGCGCCTTACGACTTAGCGCGCCTTAATGACTCAACAATGCTGGCACGCGACCTAAAACTTACGCGACTTAACAATCTCGCGACCTAACACAAGTCGCAAACAACTGGACTGCGACCTAACTACTAAGCCAAAGCCCAACGACCTAACAACTCGTGCGACCTACGACCTAACAAGTGCGCGACTTACGACTTAGAAATCACGCGGCCTAACACTTAAGCTATACCCTACGACCTAACAACCCATACTACAAAACTACTCACGCGACCTAACTGGGTTATGTTCTAACTCCTTAAGTCGCCTAACTCTTAGGTCGCTAACACGCTAACCTTCTTAGGTCGCTAACCTATAGGTCGCTCCAAGATACTAAGTTGCCACATTCTATAGGTCGCTGGTTTTCTTAAGTCGTCTACATTTTAAGTCGCTACCCTACCTAAGTCGTAAACTCCGACCTAACTATCATAGGTCGCTAACTCGAACTGCCGACCTAACACTTAACTCACCCATACACTTAGGTCGCTCACAACAGTTTCCTTAGGTCGTTGCCGACCTAACTCTACCCCACGACCTAACCCCAGAATACTTAGGTCGCCTACTACTCTTCCTTAGGTCGCCTAAACCTCTTAAGTCGGTCAACCACACTTCCTTAACTCGGTTAATTCCTTAAGTCGGCAACTCGACCCAGACTTATCCCTTAACTCGTCCAAACTGACTTAGGACTTAGAAAAATTCTGAAAGACTTATCAACAATGCAACCAATTGTCAACTGTTTTACAATGTTTCGATCCGTAAAATACGGGTCGTTACATTCTCTCCCCCTTAGGAATTTCGCCCCCGAAATTCCAAACAGCAAAGCAATCAAAGATTATTCTGTACGCCTACCAACCATAACAATCAACAAACCATGCATCCAATTCTAGCTTAGCGTACAGAATTCTAACACTAGAACAAGTTACAATATCGTGAGATGACACGACACCTTAGGGCCATACCTTGAAGAGTTCAGGATGAGCTGCCTTCATCCTCTCTTCCACCTCCCACGTACAGTCGTTATCATCATCACTCCATTGTATCTTGAGCAACTTAACTACCTTTCTCCTAAGCTGTTTCGTGTTGGTTTCCACAACACGAAGCGGCTTACGAGGTCTTCTATCGACTGGATCAACTTCGAAATCTTCATAGCTATCAGCAGAAACCACGGTATTCGAGTCGTGCACATACTTCCGTAGATACGTGAAAAACATTGTGCACACCCGACATCTTCTCCGGTAACTCCAATCTGTAGGCGAGCTTTCCAATTCGCTCGATGATCGGGAATGGTCCAACAAATCTCGGAGTCAATTTTCCTTTCTTCCCGAATCGAATAACATTCTTCAGTGGAGAAATCTTCACAAAAACCATATCTCCTACGTCGAATTCCAAATCCTTACGACGTTTATCGGCATAACTCTTCTGACGGTCTTGGGCTGCCTTCATTCGTTGCCGAATGATCTCAATACAATCTGAAGTCTGTCGAATCATCTCTGGCCCAAGTATCAACTTTTCTCCAGTTTCTATCCAACATGTCGGAGAGTTACACGGTCTTCCATACAATGCCTCATACGGTGTCATACCAATGCTTGACTGGTAACTGTTGTTGTATGCAAACTCCACCAAATGAAGGTGATCTTCCCATGATCCTCCGAAATCCAAAACACAAGCTCTGAGGAGATCTTCCAAAACTCGGTTGACCCTCTCGGTCTGACCATCCGTCTGAGGGTGATAAGCTGTACTCAAACACAACTCGGTTCCCAAAACTTCCTGGAAGCTCTTCCAAAATCCACTAGTGAACAATGGGTCTCGATCGCTCACTATACTCTTCGGAATACCATGGAATCGAACTATCCACTTAACATACAACTCAGCCAACTTTGATGCAGTCCTAGTCGATCGAACAGGAATGAATCTCGCGCTCTTAGTCAGGCGATCTATAATGACCCAAATCCCTTCATTTCTCGTTCTGGTTCTAGGTAATCCATCAATAAAATCCATCGATACCTGCTCCCACTTCTATGTAGGAACTTCTAATGGCTGAAGTAATCCACTTGGCTTTTTCTGTTCAGCCTTTACCAACTGGCAGTTCATGCACTTGGAAATAAAATCTCCAACATCCTTCTTCATACCTTCCCAGTAGTAGGTTCTCTTCATATCCCGATACATCTTATTTCCACCAGGGTGAATTGTCAACTTCGAGTGATGACTTTCCTTCAGAACTTCACTCCTCAATTCATCTATATCGGGAACAACTAGTCGTCCTTGCTTTCGAAGCCAACCCTCTCGATCGACCTCGAATCCTTTATCCTTTTCTGGATCCAATCCAGATTCCAATTCACGGATAATCTTGACAAGCTTATCGTCTCGCTTTTGGCTCTCGCCAATCCTTTCCACAAGAGAAGGTCTTATCGATAAGTTTGCCAACATCTCAGGTTCCAATTCACATCTAGGCCTGAAGTCAAATCCAGCTAAATACTCGAGACTCTTCCATTCTGAAAACATGGCTCCCAATCCTGCATGTCTTCGACTTAACGCATCTGCCACTGCGTTACCTTTTCCCGGAGTATAAGCTATACCAAAATCATATGATGCTAAAAACTCTAGCCAACGTTGCTGCCGAAGATTCAAATCCTTTTGGGAGAAAAGATACTTCAACGACTTATGATCCGTAAACAACTCGAATCGAACTCCCAACAGATAATGTCTCCACATCTTCAGAGCAAATACAATCGCCGCTAACTCCAAATCATTAGTCGGGTAATTCCTTTCATGCGGCTTCAGTTGTCAACTTGCATACGCAACAACTTTATCCCTCTGCATCAGCACTGCTCCAAGTCCAGTACCACATGCGTCGGTGTAAACCACCATCTCATCATTCCCACTAGGAATAGTCAAAACAGGAGCACTTGTCAATCTCTCTTTCAGGATTCCGAAAGCTTGCTCACACTTAGCATCCCAACTGAACACTTGGTTCTTCTTCATCAATCCTGTTAACGGTGCAGCTACCTTGGAGAAGTCTTTGATAAACCGTCGATAATATCCTGCTAATCCAAGAAAACTTCTCACATCAGATGCATTCTTAGGTCTAACCCAATCCTGGATTGCTGCCACCTTAGCGGGATCAACCGCTATTCCACTTCCAGAAATCACATGGCCTAAGAACCTCACTTCACTCTTCCAGAAGTGACACTTCGAAAACTTAGCCTTCAGCTGATGCTTCCGTAAGATCTCCAAAACAATTCGCAAGTGCGTCTTGTGCTCTTCTTCCGTTATGGAATAAATCAGAATATCATCCACGAACACAAGTACGAACTTGTTCAACTGATCTCTGAACACTCTATTCATAAGATCCACAAAATATGCTGGCGCGTTAGTCAATCCAAACGGCATTACCAGCCACTCAAAGAAACCGGATGGTGTCCTAAAAGCAGTCTTCGGCACACTATCCTTAGCCACTCTCAACTGGTGAAATCCCGTTGCCAAATCCATCTAAGAAAACACCTTAGCTTCGTGAAGCTGATCAAACAAGTCATCTATTCTCGGCAATGGATACTTGTTCTTCTTAGTTACCTTATTCAGCTCACGATAATCGACGCACAATCTCAACGACCCATCTGCCTTGGTTGCAAACACAACTGGTGCACCCCACTCGGACACACTACGCCGAATGAATCCTTTCTGCAAAAGATCATCAACTTGCACCCTCAACTCCTGCTGTTCCCTAGGCGCCATCCGCCTAAGAGGCATCACAACAGGTCTGTCTCCTTCAACTAGATCTATACGAAACTCGATCTCTCTATGCGGCGGCAACCCTTTGACTTCGTCAAAGACATCCTCGAATCCATTAGCGATTGGCACCGATGACAGTCCATCCCGTGGAACAACCAGCGAATACATGAAGCTCATGAAGACGCCTTCCTCATGCTTACATCATATCACCACCTTTCGCCCCTCCACATTCTCGACTGTCACTTCCAACCTCTCGCAATCAACCTTAGCCGCATACTTCCTAACCCAGTCCATACCCAAAATAATTCCGAACCCCGCAAAGTTCGGAACAAAACAATCACAAACAAAAGAGCAACCATGACTCGACACAATCAGACCACAGCATAACATACACAAACAAAACGAACCCCCAACTGGATTAGTCACAACCAATGGCCTATCAACAATATCCGGTTCCAAACCTAACCGGCCTACGAGTTCATTACAAACAAACGAATGCGACGCTCCAGTATCAAACATAACTCTAACTGGAACACCACATAGGAAAAGAGTACCTTGAACAACCACACTCTTTCCTTTCTCTTCAGCAGTAGGAACTTTCGAAGACGACGGAACAGCTCCCAAAGCATAAGCTTGCACAATCTGCTTGTCCCTCCTCGGTTCTGGACAATTCTTCCTGAAATGCCCTAGCTTGTCACAGTTGTGACACTTCATCGGCACCTTCGGATTCTTACAATCCTTCGAGAAATGGCCCTTCTGCTGACAATTGTAGCAAGTCACCTCGCCTTTCGGCTTCTTCTGGCCATCCTTACCCTTCTGCTGCTGCTGCTGCTTCCTCTTCTTGTTTCCACCCTGTTGGGGTTTAGACTCTTCCCTGGTCACAGCAACAACAGATCCTTCCTTAGGAAACAGACTCTCATGCCTAAGAGCTTTCTCCACAAGCTTCTCAAATGAATCGTCCAAATGATCCACCAACTGTCTCCCAAGATAACTGTCCAAGCCTGTCACAAACTTCTCATTCTTTTGGTACGCAGACTCAATATATGACCGGGCATACTTGGACAACGCTTCAAACTCAGAAACAAACTCAAGAACGGATCTCCCACCCTGCTTGAGCTCCACAAACCTCTTGAACAGAACAGACTTCTGAGCTGTAGAAATGAACTTAGCTTCAAATCTAGCTTGGAATTGCTCCCAAGTAATCTCTTCCTCCGCAGTATTGATGGTAATAGAGTTCCACCAATCAGAGGCTCTCCCTTGAAGCTGCCTTGATGCCAACTTCCTCTTAGTTGCATCATCAATTCCCAAATCACCAAAGATCCTTCTACAAGCATCGATCCATCTCTGGACTTCAATAGTTGATTCCGTTCCCAAGAAAACCTTCCCTCCAAGAGCAGTATAGTCCTTGCACAGCTTAGCAAAATCCACTGGTTTCGTAGTCTGAACCTGAACTCCAACATCAACTGCCGCCCCCGGAACTGGTATCCTTCTCATGATCGAAGTCATCATAGCTTCTAACATGGCTGCATAATCAGCAGTCTCTTCAGTAGCACGGCCTTCCCTAGCAGCTGGTCTCCCTCTTCGACTCATTCTCAATATCTATAAAAAGGAATGATCAGAACATCTAGAGAAACAACTGCATAAAGGACTCAAACTCAACTAAACTACTATATTATATATAGTATTCATCCATCAAAATACAATTACGTCTCTCATACGTAGTTACGACGGCGAGCATTGGGTAAAATCGATTAACCAATGCTCTGATACCAAATGTGACGACTGCCCATGACCCCTGCACCGAATCTAGAGAAAGTACGCTGTAAAGTGTGCCAGGCGACCATGGAAGATTGTCAGGGTAAATTAAAACAACAGAATCTATCGTATTACTCACAGCGCATGGACAAAATACAATAGAACATATGTATAGTGAAGCTTTACAGAACAAAATGCCATCATATAAAACTCCATAATAGTTGAATACAAACATCCAAATAGTCAATACATCAAGCCTCACTACATATCTCTCAGAGAATACAAAACAGCGGAACATCCAGTACATATAAGAAGATAATATGCAACCCTCTAGCTCGTCTTCGATATCAGCATCGTGAGAAGAGAACAGCACCTGTCACCTGCTACCTAGTCTGCCCGTCCCAAAAATGGACGAACAGCCCAAGGCAATAAGAATTAAAACATAAAGCCTTGAGTCAGACAACAGTCTTAGTGAGCAGTAAATTAACTAACAACATACCAAAAGAGCATAAAGGGAAAAGGAATAGGAACACAACCCTCCCACTCCAACCTCATTCTATAGTGATAGCCCCCAGACACACACTAAGCAGAAGCAAACATAGCAGAGCATACAATTTAAGGTAAAATAATAATCATTCGAGTCAAGGGCGATGTTTTCCAAGTACCAAGGCCTAAATCAGATAAGCACCCAGAAAATACCGCTCTTGAGTCCGAATGACGATACAATCAAACATCCATGACTCTGGCTATCACTGTTATCATTGCTTCGATATCACCGTTAATTGAATGACCGGCACATTCTTTCAGCCGTCCGTCAAGGGCTAATGGAAACCCCGGTTCTAGACATAACTCCCGCACGTCGTCGCAGCCCGTGCCTAGGACTATCGAATCTGCCCAGAGTACTCGACCATCAACAGTTGGCCGTTGGGACTATCGAATCTGCCCAAACGTACTCTTGCTTAGAGCATGCTAGAACCTTCAACAACGATGCTATCCAAGCCTCCTAGTCATCCTCCTCGACGACTATTCTCATATCCATTCATTATCCTCAACTCGAATCATATCACCGAGTTATCAACATGCTTGGAATGATCCCGTCTGGATTAGACCAAGTCTTCATCACATGATGCCTCGCTTCATTACATCCTCGCAAAGCCTCATCTCATCATCAAATCTGTGCATAAGAGCTTCATCATCCCGCTACATATGCTACGAGCAGCTTTCCCAATTCAAGAGCCTTTCCCTTAGCTTTTGAATCATCTTTGGTCTAAATCAAACCATCAACAATCATCTAATTCACAGCAATCAATCATGTCAAACATCAATCCAAGTAACCAAGCATTCAAATATAAGCAAAATGGACAATTATAACAATAATGGCATTTTCGTAATTAAAGAGTTGAAAGTCTAATAAGCATGAAATCATGAGAATTATCTCTACAATATTGATGAATGAACTTGCATAGGTTAACACTTAGTAAAATGGTTGTCAAATCATCATGAACAATGGATCTACATGGATCTACACTTAGGATGAAGAAAATGCATGGAAATCACTATTTTAACACCAAATCGAGCCAACAATCAGATATACTCCTTTGGATCCGTGTGAGAGATAATCACCACTCACCAAATCACCTAAACAACCCCAAATCAACACGCTTCAGTTCTGGACAGCGAAGGATCAAGCTTGATCTATCACGAATCCGCTTCAAACGAAGAAATCTCTCTTGAAAAGATGAAGATCTTCAATCTAAGCTCTTGAATCTTCAATCTTGATCTTCAACTTGGATGGATGTAAGCACTAGATTAGAGTGGAGAAAAGAAGTGAAGAAGTGTAGAAGTCGAGCTCTCAAAATGGCAGCACTTCGTCGCTTCGAAATCCGGATCCCAAAAAGTGAGAACAACCCCTCCTATTTATAGCTGAAAATCTCTCTAAGTCGTAACTCGGCTATCTCCATAGGTCATCTCCGACCTAAGCCTCTCCGACCTAAGCCTCTCCGACTTAACATAGCACACGACATAACAGTCTTCGACTTAACGACTTAGCCTATGCTCGACTTAGCGCCTTACGACTTAGCGCGCCTTAATGACTCAACAACGCTGGCACGCGACCTAAAACTTACGCGACTTAACAATCTCGCGACCTAACACAAGTCGCAAACAACTGGACTGCGACCTAACTACTAAGCCAAAGCCCAACGACCTAACAACTCGTGCGACCTACGACCTAACAAGTGCGCGACTTACGACTTAGAAATCACGCGGCCTAACACTTAAGCTATACCCTGCGACCTAACAACCCATACTACAAAACTACTCACGCGACCTAACTGGGTTATGTTCTAACTCCTTAAGTCGCCTAACTCTTAGGTCGCTAACACGCTAACCTTCTTAGGTCGCTAACCTATAGGTCGCTCCAAGATACTAAGTTGCCACATTCTATAGGTCGCTGGTTTTCTTAAGTCGTCTACATTTTAAGTCGCTACCCTACCTAAGTCGTAAACTCCGACCTAACTATCATAGGTCGCTAACTCGAACTGCCGACCTAACACTTAACTCACCCATACACTTAGGTCGCTCACAACAGTTTCCTTAGGTCGTTGCCGACCTAACTCTACCCCACGACCTAACCCCAGAATACTTAGGTCGCCTACTACTCTTCCTTAGGTCGCCTAAACCTCTTAAGTCGGTCAACCACACTTCCTTAACTCGGTTAATTCCTTAAGTCGGCAACTCGACCCAGACTTATCCCTTAACTCGTCCAAACCGACTTAGGACTTAGAAAAATTCTGAAAGACTTATCACCAATGCAACCAATTGTCAACTGTTTTACAATGTTTCGATCCGTAAAATACGGGTCGTTACATGTTCTCTGCTTCGGGTTAAACTCGTTACTTACTCGAGATGGTCTCGAGTTTCCTCCCATCTCCTTCTTCTACTAAAAATTTAAGCTCAGCAATGGTAAGCAAACCAACTGTACTACACACGAACTCGATTCCTACCCGATCTATTCGTCCTCACGCTCGAGATCACCCCCGAGTCTCACACGAAACCATTCACCAGACACAGTTACATCGCCGTGCACGTGCACGACCGTTCGCCATTGCTCCGGCGAACGTCACCGCCTCCAGCAAATTCTAAATCGATTCAATAATCGATTCGTGCCATCAGATTCCAAAGTACACGATCCTAAACAAAAACGAGAGATTAGCTCGAACTGGACTTCAACATCGCCAGGGAAAAACGCCTCGCAACCACGCCTCCGACCACCGTACCACCTGAAACCCCGGGCACATCACCGCAAGCCTTCCACGCAACTATCCCCATTGATCCGGTGCCACTCGATTCACCATAGATGACCCAGTCATCTCGTTTCCCATTATGAAAAAACAAAGTGTTTAAACCCTAGTTCATCTGATTTCCGATGCCACGACGATCGATACCCTCCTCTACTATTTTTCTCGACATCGATGATTTCTAATCTTGCTCCAGTAAAAACCCCGACCACCAAAGATAAACCCATCACCTGAATTTGCTCGAAATCACATTCTGGTCATCACCACAATGCTACCTCAATTCCCAAACTAAAACTCGTGATTTTAGTTTTAAAAATCAAATTTTCCAAAGACGATTCAAGTTCCATACTTGAATCTACAAATTAAATTAATTGATTTTTCACATTTTTAACATCCTTGTTGTATTTACTTAAGTCCTGGAGATTTTCAAAACTATTTTGCTTGAATACTAAATTTAAATTTTAATCTATATTTAAACAACATTTTATGTTTGAATTTCACAGCCCAACAATGATCAGATAAAAGAGTATTGAATTTTGACTTACTTTTAAACTCTGTATTTTGAAAACAGATAAGTACAGACACCCAACATGCACAGATCAGACATATATATATTCATAGAGATTCATATCTATATATGTAAACATGCAGCACAAACATCATCCAAAAATACACATGCACTAACATTTATCACCCTAAGCATTCTAGTTAAACGTTTACTCACTTGCAAATGTTTTGAACAGAGGACAGCTTGATTTTTGAACTGAAACTAGAAGCTTTTGATCTGATCTCCTAATATGATTGTTGATCTTGAGTTTGCTTATGTTAGAGTTGAACTAAATCTACTGCTTGCTTGATCTTTAGCTCAGGTTGAAAGAAGCTATTGTTTTGATTACAGTTTGATTCGATTTAATTCTTCTTGTCAGGTTTTGGTTTTTAGAAGATGAAGGAAAAAGGAAGGAAAAGTGAAAATGTAAGGAGTTTGAACTGAAAGTAGCCAGGTTCTCTAAACATGTTATTATATTTTAATTTAAAGAGAAAAATTTTTGCCACATGTTAATTTGCATGTTGTTTCAAATTACAAATGTTAAATGCCTATATTTTATTATTTCCTTATGTTATATGTTTAATATACTCATATGTTATGTCTTTATTAATTTATGTTTATATTTTAAATTTATACAAATCATCTTTATTTCAATTATAAAAGAAAGTGTATTAAACCTTTTCTTAAATCTTATTTCAAACTTATGCTAAAATATTATATATATATTTTTAATAAATATTTATTCTTAGTGTTTTGAAAATATAAAATTAACTTTAACTAGCTTTTGAAACCTAATGCTTCCAAAATATAATATATATATACATACTTATATACTTGTATATGTATACACCTATAATTTTCAACATTATAGAGTTTGCATATGTCTATTTATATCTTTGTTAATTTATTATAAGATTTATCATTTCCAGATATTTTATTATCAGAATACTATTTGTTTAATCTTATAAGTCAGTGTTTTAATGGTTAAAATTAGTTAATTATCAATTATCAGATGTCCAAAAATCCGGGTTATCACATGTTGGATCCTGGAGTGTGTAATAAGAGGCTTTACGTTACCATTGAGAGGTGGATATAGATGTAGACGATGAGACACTTGGGCATGTCAGCATTGTAGGCTCCTCCTCGATGTGTAATGGGGGTTCATGTAGTCGTAGTTGTGGAAAAGTTAGTTCCATGGTAGAAATAGTAGGGAAACATATGCGGAATAGTTATGCTAGTTGTAAAGTGAGAGATGTAGCCCCATAAAGGAAATTATAGGATAAACCTATGTTGGAAAAGTTCCATAGCTAATAGTTGATTAAAAGTTGTCTATAGGTTCGACCAGTTGTTTGATCCTAGCTATGAGCTTCCATAAGTAGTTAGTGTAGGTGTGTATTAAGTTAAAAACCATTAAGTAAAGAAATCTAGTAATTCACAGACACTTGTAGAACACCTAGGTCATATAGAGTATCATTAAAGTCAACTGCATATGATCACCATATATTAATGATGTTCTCATTTACCTAACTTTTGTCTAACCCACTCCTTTCCCTTCTTTTCCCCCTCCACAAGAAGATAGGACAACAGTTGATTTGGCATAATACGTGGAGAAAGAATCCAAGTGTTGGATTTCTCTTCCATGTTTCCTTATATAGTTATTTGTTGTATTAAATGCCTATCAAATTTATATTGTACTATGGGAAACATTGTATATGAAATTTGGAGATTGTTTTTCTGAAATGTCTATTTTCAGTACTTATATTTTATTCCTTCCACTATGAGATCTGAATGTTTAGAATGCTTTAGATTTATCCTTATATTCTCAATCTCTGATAATGTGTATAAAAAACCCGATAGCTCGTGCTCTTGGTACTGATGTGGGTCCGAAAGTCATCCTTAGCTTTGGACTAGAGTGTCAGGAGGCGCGGGTTGTCATATGAGTACTCTTAGATATATTATGGAGATATTTTACAGAGATAAACAAGAACTCAGTGGAGATAAATGAATTATATATATGAAGATTAGTCAGAGCAAATGGAAGAACAAAACCGACTGAAGAAGAATGAAATGCAAATGGTGTAACGACGGAGATATTTCTTAAAAATCTTTGTCAAAAACTCTGTGGCAATAATACTTGAAGATATCAACCATTGACCTCAATTGAATCACAAAATATCCACAAATATCAAAATCTTTAAAAAAAATATAAAAATCACACATGTACATCGACATATGCTACCTAAGTACGTCGACATATACCTAAGTATGTCGACATATCGACCATTTTTCTATTTTTAAAATTCAAATAACTTGATTTTCCCTCCATCCTTTCACCAGTGGATATCTCTCTTCAATTTCTATATAATGGCTATGGAAAATGAAATTTAAAACACAACATTCTCATTTTCTCTTACTCTTTCATTTTCATACTTTTGTAATAAAGATCCATTACATATTCTTCCACTCTCTTTGCAAATCCATACTCTTTCACTCTAATTCTCTAAGGATGTGCAAACCGTATAAAATTAGAGAACTTTGTACATGAATTCATATCATTCTCTATCTGATTTCATCCTATTCCTTAAAGAGTTCAAAGATATATTGCTATTGGAGGTCTATATGGTCATTATACTAAATCTACAAGACTCTATATTGAAAATACAACTACTTGGCATACTATATTATTGATTGTTAAGAGAAGAAGGTGTTCTTATAGCTTGTGAAATCAAAGGGGTGATCTTATAGCTCTGCATATCAAGAGGGTATATCTCGTAGCCCATGAAATCAAGATTGTAAAGATGTTCTTGTTACCCATGGAAAGCAAGTGGTAATAGTGAAATTCTATATGGTGTAGTGCAGGACTGGATCTAGGATATATTCCATACCAGTATAAAAATTCTTGGTGTTATTTCTTTTACTGCATCTTATTCTATGATTATTTATTTCTGTTTGCAATTTGAGTAGATAAAGTTTTAAATTCATAAGTAAGCTTTAAATACATGAAATACATACTTCACCTCCTCTAGTGTATAAATAGCCTTAAGGTCCATTCTGCATTATGTTATAGACAACCTATTTTCTCACATTTGGTATCAGAGCCATTGGTTTTCAAAAACTCGTAACTTGATTTTTGAAAAGTATATATGGCTAATAACAGTAATAACACTTTCTTTACCACTTTTGTAGAAGGATAAGCTACTGCTAGACCACCACTATTTAATGGTAGTACTTATGCTTATTGGGCCTGTAGGATGAAAATTTATTTGCAGTCTAATGGTTTAGATATTTTAAAAATTACCCAAACAGAGCCCCAAATGAATTATGCACAATTAACCAATTATCAAAAGACAACTCAACAATTCAAAGGCTATGAATATTCCTTGGATAAAAATAAGTTTAATATAGTGTCTATTAGTAAAAAGTGCATATGAAATTTGGAGAACACTGCAAATCACACGTGAAGGCACTAGCAAAGTTAAATAAACAAAGATATACATGTTAACTAATCAGTTTCAACTGTTTAGAATGAAACAAAATGAATCCATTTCTAATATGTATTCTAAATTTTAGGATATATTACATGCATTAATATCATTAGGAAAGAATGTTACTGAAGAGGACCAAGTCAGAAAGATCTTGAATTCACTTTCCAATGAATAGGATCAAAAGGCTCTGACAATCGAAGAAGCTGATTATATTAGTACGATGAAAATAGAAGATTTAATTGATAATCTAATGTCCTATGAAGTATAGTTGCTGGCTAGAAAAGAGAGTCAAACAAATAATAAGAAATCACAGGCACTCAATGCTACAAACGACAATCATGAACTAGATGATGATGATGATGAGGAAATCAATTTCACGACTAGGAATTTAAAAAAAATCGAAATACAGGAAAATGGACAAATTTTGGAAAACTAACAACTATACTTCCATAAATGGAAATGTTGTTAAGTGTTTCGAATGTAATAAAGCTGGCCAATTGAAAAGAGATTGTCCAACCCAAAGAAATTAAAGTACTCTTCAAACACTTTCAATAAGAATAGGAAACAAGCTTTCAATGCAACATCAGATGATTCTGATACTTCATCAAAATCAAGTTATGTAATTCTAAAACTGAAAATGCTAACATGTGCTTCATGGAAAATGATGACCAGTTATGTAATTCTAAAGAAAAAATTAAGAATGTTTTAAATGATGTGTATAAGGGATAGAAAATGTTTAGATTAGAGTAGAAAATTAGTTTAGCATATATAGATAGATTAAAAATGTTTAACGAAATGTTAAAAGAAGAAAAAAATGTCTAGAAAATGAAATTGAAAGACTTAATGGACATAATGATTTAAAATTTGAAAGTTTTGAAAAACTAAAAAGTGAAAATGAATCCTTAGGATTAGAAAATCTTTCAATGAAGTCAGGGATTGCTGATCTAAATGACAAAATAACATCTGGACAATGTTATTCTTAATTGTGATCAGGATTTTGATAAAATGAAAATCGATGTTGATAACTTTAATAAAGGGAAAGATAATCTAAAAAAATTATTATCTTTATCTAAACTCACTAACAATAAACATGTACTTGGATACACCCGTAAGCCTAAATCAAAGAAAAATAGTACTCAAAGTACTAAATTTGTTAAGGCGCCAAGTTCAAACCAAAACCTAAAAAATTAAAGTTAAAACCCCCAAATAAATTCATTAATTTATAGGTTCCCAGAAGGTTAGATAATAATGAGAAAGAAAAATATATTAATAATTTTATTAATAAAGTTCATTTATCTGATGATTATATTTTGAAAGGGTATTCAAACTCTTTATGAGTTTGGCTTTCCAAAACTTAACCACATGTACCGCTATATAAAATAGGGTACCGGTGTGCCATTTTTATAATTTTTAGGTACCAAACAATACAAAAAATATAAAAAAAGAGAAATGGATATCGGACAACAAATCTTCAAAGCATATGACAAGAAATCCGTAGATACCGAGTGACATTATATACAAAGATGGGGAAATTGTGAACTTTGGATATAATTCAAAACGATATGTTATTGGAATCAGCAACGTTGATAATTCTACCATTCCTCTTATTTTAGATGTTTTGCTTGATAAATATATTTCATGCTTTATATTGATTTTGATTCCCTTCATGAGTTCTATTTATATACATTGATATATATCTATATATACAAACTCTATACATATTGTCTAGTTATGTTTAAGCGATCCTTTTTCGCCCTTTTTTAATGACAAAGGGGAAGAAATGTATAATACACTAGACAAAATAATAGGGGGAGTGCATAGAATCAGGGGGAAATCAAATATAAAATTATTATATTTTATCTCTCAAATATTTTATGGTTGTCATTATCAAAAAAAGGGAGATTATTAATACCCCAAATATTGATTTTGATGAACAACTATATAAATATTACTAATGTATCTCCAAGTTGTGTAGTACTTTCGGATATATTATGGAGACATTTAATAGAAACAAACAAGAACTCGGTGGAGGCAAATGAATTATATATATGAATATTAATCAAAGCAAATGGAAGAACAAAACTGATTAACGAAGAATGAAACACAAATGCTATAATGATAGATATATTTCTTAGAAATCTTTATTAAAGACCCCATAGCAATTACACTTTAAGATCATTAATCATTGACCTCAATCGAATCACAAAATATCCACAAATATGAAGAACTTTGAAATCTGAAAATCTCACTTGTATGTCGACATATCCTACCCAAGTATGTCGACATATCCTACCTAAATATGTCGACATATCGACCGTTTTTCTATTTTTAAAATTCAAATAAAGGGATTTTCCCTCCATCCTTTCATCAATGGACATGTCTCTTCAATCACTATATAATAGCTCTGGAAAACAAAATTTAAAACACAACATTCTCATCTTACTCTTTCATTTCCCTATTTTTGTGAGAAAGATCCATTATATATTCTTCCACTCGCTTTGCAAATCCATACTCTTTTACTCCAATACTTCAAGGATTTGCAAACCACACAAGATCAAAGAACTTGTACCTGAATTCATACCATTCTCTCTGATTTCATCTTATTCCTCAATGAGTTCAAAGGTATATTACTATTGGAGGTCTATATGATCATTGTACGAAATCTACAAGAATCTATATTGAAAATACAACTACTTGGCATACTCTATTGTTAATTATAAAGATAAGAAAGTGTTCTTGTAGCCTGTGAAATCAAAAGGATAACCTTGTGGCCCAATAAATCAAGAGGGTGCATCCTATAGCACATGAAATCAATATTGTGAATGTGTTATTGCCACCTATGGAAAGCAAGTAGTGATAGTGAAATTCTGTATAGTGCAATGCAAGACTGGATGTAGGATTGGTCAATCCAAACCAATAAAAATTCCTGGTGTTATTTATTTTACTACATCTTACATTATGACTTACTTATTCTATGATTATTTGTTTATATTTGCAATTTGAGTAGATAAAGTTTTAAATTAGTTGAAATACACACTTTACCCCCTCTAGTGTATAAATAGCCTTAAGGTTCATTCTGCATTGTGTTATAGACAACCCATTTTCCCACATTGCCAATTTGATTAACGGCCAATGATGGGCGCTGAAAACATGGCTAAGCTCTATATGCAATTCCTTTGTAATCCCAAGGCCAGCCAGGATAGCTTCGTACTCAGCTTCATTGTTGGTTGCCTTGAAAGTAAGGCAGACCGTAAAACACAGTTCTTTTCCTTCGAGTGTGACAAGTACTATGTCGGCCCCTGCCCTCTTCTCATTTGATTCTCCATCCACATATAGGAGCCAAGCTAACTAGCTAGCGACTGTCTCCTCTTCCAAATTATTCAGGCATGAGCATTCGGCAATAAAATCAGCAACGACTTAGCCTTTGATGGAAATGCAAGGTAGGAGGAGATGTGTTGCTGCCTAAGCTTGACAGACCACTTCAAGAGTCGGCCTACTATGTCGGACCGGCTAAGGATTTTCTTTAGAGACTGATTGGTTAG
Source organism: Allium fistulosum (assembly GCA_030737815.1). NCBI lineage: Eukaryota > Viridiplantae > Streptophyta > Magnoliopsida > Asparagales > Amaryllidaceae > Allium > Allium fistulosum. Next base: position 71,943,277 of record CM060908.1, on the reverse strand, counting down.
GACTTTGATGGGTTGGGCCTGAAAGTACAGTCGAAATTTTTTAGCTTCCATGAGAAGGTAGAAGGAAGGGTTCTCCAATGTACACTCATAACATAAGCCAGGAATTTACCGGACTGGATGGCAAAGGAGCACTTCTTTGGATTCAATTTCATGTTGTATTAACGTAGGATGCGGAAAGTCTTGGCCTCTGTACATACCCCCGGCCTCCTCAAACTTCGCCAACATGTCGTCCACATAAACTTCCATAGACTTGCCAATCTATTCAGAGAACATACGATTGATGAGACATTAATATGTGACACCCGCATTTCGCAAACCAAAAGGCATGACACGATAATAGTATACATAGACATTCGTAATAAAGGAGGTGTGCTCTAGGTATGGGTCGTGCATGGAAATTTGATTGTACCTAAATAGGCGTCATAAAGGTGAGGAGATCATGACCACTAGTTGCATCCATAGGTTTGTCAATGTAAGGTAAATGAAAACTATCTTTGATGCATGCTTTGTTGAGATTAGAAAAGTCAATGCAATTTCTCCAATTCCTATTCGGCTTTTTAAATAGCATGGAGTTAGCTACCCAGACCGATTATCCTACATCTCGAATGAAGCCATTAGCTAATAGCTTTTCTACTTCTTCCTCAAAAGCTCAATACCTTTTTGGGTCGAGTGGCTGGCACTTTTGCGGAAGTGAGTGGACTTTGGATTGATATTAAAATGCATGGCAAATGACCCTCGGATCAATGCCAGTCATGTCGACGTGCCCCCATGAGAAGACATCATTGCTCTACCGTGGGAACTTGATGAGAATCTCTCTAATTTCTAGGCTTGGCTTAGTGTTGATTTAAATGACTTTTCTAGGGTTGGCACCATCTATGGTGATTGATTCGAAGGGAGTGGCTGACCTACCTTTGATGCTTGAGTCACCCATGAGAGGGTCTAGTGGGTCGTTATTTGGATTGGAGCTTGTTTCTAAGTCGCGTTGGTCTAGCACGTAAATCACATACTCTATGACATCCTCGGTCAGTATAAACATCTGTGCTCAAGTCGGGGTACTGATGCTACCCTCGGCTCTCACAAAGAGGGCATTGAGGGGTTAGGAGTTGTTGTGAATGATGACCCCAATCGCCCATGAGGAGTGGGTTATTTATTCCATGCCGGGATAAACTCTCTAGCTTTTTGGGGAGCGACCAATGATATAGGGTTCTTGGCATCCCCATCTTCAGTGTGACTGACGGTCCCAGCACAACCCTGAGTGCTACTAGTCTCGAAGGTACTCACGGGTGACACGCAGTTAGTTGATGCACCTTCAGGGCTGAAGGTGGTCTCGGCATGATCATAATCGTTGTTAGGCTTAAGGGTACTCTCATGTGACACGCCACCGATGGTTGATTCTTCAATGGAAAGGACGGTCCCGGCATGAGTTTCTAGCACTTCTTTAGGTGGCACGTCGCTAATTGTCATAGCTTGCTAATGTGGATTGCTACTGGTGGGAGGAGTTGATGATGTCGATGCTTCATACTTGGGAGTGATCTCGACACGAACCAGAGCGCTGACCAACTTGATTATTCTATCGAGTGATTCACTATTGACTGTTGCAAGTTCTTGCTAAAGCATAAGAACACCCTTTTTGCCTATTTAAGCGAGATTCCATAACTCCTTAATCTTTTACTAATTACCTCTGATCTTGCCAACCCTGCCCTGGATGGGGAACTTCATGACAAGGCAGTTGTAGAAGATGATGGCATCTAGTCCGGTAAGTGCCGGTTGTCCCACTAATAGGTTATATGCAGAAGGCCAGTCAACTACTACAAATTTTACCTAAATCTTTACAGCGAGAGGATCTTGCCCAATGGTTGTCATGAGTGAGGTAATGTCCATTAAAACAATGTGTACACCCCAAAGCTGTAGATGGGCAACGTACATGGGGTGAGGTTGGAGGTATGCTGCCAGAGAGCCTTGAAGACATGCTTGAACATGACATTGATTAAGCTACCCCTATCCATGAAAGCCCGATGTACATTAGAGTGGGCCATTGCATGAGTGATGGCCATTGTAACGTGATGTGGGTAGGAGACTACTTTCTTGTCCTCGGTGGTGAAGGTGATCGACTAGTCTGATTCCAACTGGGATGCTTTCGACACTCGATTCCCTAATGAATAGAATTGATCGCTCGTGCCCATTTCTCTTTGATACTGGGACTATGCTCCCTGGCCACATGCGGGCCTTTGCATATGGTCACGATGTCAGTGGTAACCGCGATGTTATTGTTGGGTTGTTGGGCTGAGTTGACTGGTTTTCGTGTTTATTCCTTTGTTCTACCTCATCACAAAAGAAATACGGAAGTGTTCCTTCCCAGATGAGCCTCTTGATCTCGTCTTTAAATACTCGACACTCAACCATAGAGTAGCCATTAATTAGATGGAACTCATAGTGCTTGGCGTTACTACGAGGTTCCTCACTCTTTCCATTTCTGGTGGTGTTGAGCCTATGAAAGGGCACCCATTCCCGGGTGGCGAGATATTGTGGTGATATCCCCGTTTAAGGTAGTGTAACTAGCATACCTAGGCTTATATTGAGTGTTAGCCTCTGCTCGCCTTTTGGCGCCATCTTAATGACCCTTGCTTCATCATTTATTTTTGTGCCGAGGACCAGCTTAGGTAGGATGCCTAGTTTTATTGTCATTGTCTAAAATCCCACGTTGATAAAAGTCGGTTTGGGAAGTAGCCAGTTTCTTCTAAAGATCTCTCCACCTTCCGAACTTGTATCCTACCCCCAAGCAAAAGGCCATGACCAAGCTATTCTTATATGCAACCCCAGCCCGAGTGGACTCCTTGTTGAAGCGGTTGATGCCGCAAGCTTTTTGTCAGACCCTACTTGATGTTACCAACCTTACTAGCCATCATAACTTGGGCCCTGTAAGTAAAGAATCGTGTCTTGAAATTTGAGCATAATTGAGCCAAAGAACTAATGCTACTCAGTCATAGATGCAAGAACTAACAAGAGGTTGGTCCCATGAGCGTATTTAGAAAGTGAAGGAACCTAGCCACTCAGAAAGGGTAAAAAAGGTAGATTTCAAAAAAAAATCTTGCTTTGGATCTTTTGGGCATATGAAGCCTAAAGGTATATTAGATCCAGTCCAATATAGTTTTAAATAAAAATTTAATTTAATTTAACTTTCCGGTTTAAAATCTATGTTTACTAAGTATAAAGGTTAAATCTACGAATATATCAAATGTATTCATATTTCTGAAAAGTGTAAAAAAGGGTGAACATATTAATATTAGATCTAGATGTAATCACATTAAGATCTAAAGATACATCGCATTAAGTTCTAAAAGGGAAAGATGAAAAGGTGGTATCGACAACTGATCATACCCTCCTCTTTAAATGTTCTGCTATAATTATGCCTAATCAATATTCAAAGGAAATGTGATAACAAATTGTTAACGTGACAAATAAGATATACTTGTATAGATATCAATTGCATCACAAATAACATAACAAGCAAGAAGAATGATAATAAATAAATAAATATATTTCCTCAATTTAGTCTTATTTTATGAGATGTTTAATTGATTGTAAAATATGATAAGATCTAAATATTAATAACAATGAGTCTTTAGACAAAACTTAACATAAATTAATTAATAAAAACATCAATATCCAAATTCAAAATAAGGAATTTAAGTTTAGTTTGGCAAGTTTCATTCAGAATTAAGATTTAACTTACATCTAAAAAGAAACTTAATGAATTAAATACTAACATTAAAAGTATGTATATATATAATTGTGAAATTGGAAATAGTGTCTTGAATCACTATTATTTTGAGCATAGACAAAGGTATGTTGAAAGTGGATGTCAGTGAGGATGTGATGGGCCTGGAAGTGGATGTATTGATTCCACATAGTTAGAAGTCTTCCATATGGAGCCTGGAGTAGGTTGTGTTCGTAATTCCGATGAGGAGCAATGAATTTTGCTGCCTTTTGCAACAAATCCTGATCTAGCTTGGTTTCAGCAATGCAAATGATGTGAAGACGGTTGTCTTTAATTAATTTCTTTATTTCTATCTGCTTTGAGGGAGCATGAGCCCCTCTTACATTCCAACAGGCTAATCGGTTCAATATCATTAGAAGAGAGGGGGAAAACGGAGGTTAGGGTGACTTCTAATATGTCTTGATGAAGACGAAGAGGTGCTTGTAATGGTGTTTGATTGTGGAGAAGTTTGGTTTCGGTCGAAATCCTGTCCATGGTAAAGGTCATCAACATGAGATGCTTATTTACCGTTCTTTGGTTTTCTGCTTCTGGTTTTTTCTTGCCTAAATGATTTGTGGGAGGTGCAGAGTGGATACTTTGAGAAGTTGGAGGGGGAAGGGGAGATATGAAGGAGGAGAAATGAGTGAGTAAGGAGAAATGTTTCCCGAAGGCGAGTGAAGGTCATTTTTTTCTACAAGGGTGGGAGGATCAGTAATAGTGCCTTTCATTTGATTTTGGAGGCTGTGTTCAGTGTTCACATGGTCTTGGGCACAAGAGGGGATGATATAGTCAGTGCGATTGGCCTGGCTGGCATGGTGATTATGTGACGCAAACTGATTGGAACGGGTGGGGATTGAAGCATTGTTCATGTTATTGCATAGTTCAGAGCTTTAGAGATGATCAGGAGAGGCTGGATCATCTCTAAATATTTTTAGCAATTGGAATTGGGAATAGTGTCATTTATTCAAAATGTATGTATTATAATTCAAAAATTTTGTTCAACCATATTTGTAAATAAACAAAAGTTTTCGGTAATTTCAATTAAATAGTTTTGATGTAAACATGAGATTCATATATTTCTAAATGCCTCTTGTATAAAAATCGAAAATACACACATACATGCATATATACATACATATATATGGGTATACATATAGTTATATATATGAATATATATAATATTTAATTTTATCTCTCAAGATCAATCCAATCTAAAGAAAAACAATCCAAAGAAATATTAAGATCAAAACATATACATAAGTTTTGAACAAATATTATTATACTTGCAGTTTGATTTGAGATCTATTTTTTGATTACAAATCTATATTTCAAATCTTATATTCTATGATTAAATCACATATAAATTACCCTTAAAACATTATTTACATATATTTAATCATATTTGTAGATAAAATTAATTTTTTTAACATATAACATATTCAATTTTAAATAAAAAACTAAATTAAGCTATGTTATCCAATTAGTTATGTAAATCATGGTGTTAATTTTAGATTTGGATGAAGCATAAGGTCTAAACTTTGTTAACATGGTGGATATATTATTGAAATAAAATTAGAAGTTACCTAAAGATGAAGCCAAAGGTTCGCACCTTGAATGAAGAATAAAACCTCGATTCGCTTGAATTAACATCTGGATTTTGCAGGGATGTAGAGACAAGAACCACCTTAAATTGATTTGATTTGATTTTTAAAAAAATTGGGAATTTTGTGGCTTTGGAACCATGGAAATTTTGGCCAAAAGAGAGAGGAAGAGATCTAGAGGAAATGAATAATCAGAAAGAAAAAAAATGAACGAATCGAAGAAATGAAGGGAGATTTGTTTTAAAGGAATGATAGAAATCTTTCTTCCTTTCTTAAAACCTTCCTTCTTTAATTATTATTTAAATCTCAATAAAATCATCTCCCTTTTTTATATGCATGGTCGGCCAAAGATGGTGCCACATGGCCCATCAAAATTTCTAAAATCTCACTACCATTAATTCCATTTAAATCCAACTTAAATGTTCTGCTAATATCGTATATCGCTACGTGCGTTTATAACTTTTATATACGCACTTTATTAAATACTAATGTATTCAAACATCAATGAAAATTTATTAATTAATATTTCATAAATATTAATTAGACATGCTGTGAGTTTTCAACAAAATTCTAATTTGGACCCTTATTCTTTTTCTTGGTTGTTATGGTAAGAGATGGAGAAAGCTTTGGAGATGGAGGTGGTGAGGTCCAGCCAGGGATTGTACCAGTAAAAGTTTAGAAAGGAGCAGTGGGGGTGGTACGATCAATGGAGGTGGTGGGAGTTTCATGTATTGACAAAAACAATTGCATAATTTTCTTTTCCAGATCTTCACAGAAAATTGTGTCGGTAGTTGGTGATCCTTGGATTTTACTTCGAGTCGAATTCAAGTCTGCTTGTGGTTTGCTTGGTGTAAGGGGAGTTATTCCTTGGAATTTGTCGTTCACTTGCACAACTATGTCAGTGTGCACATGTGCATCATTTTGTGAATATGGGAACATTTGGTCATTCAAAACTGTGTGTTCTTTACTCATGATTTCTCCTTCCTCTCCCTGATCTTCATTATCACTAATTTCATAGCACGTTTTAGCTTCATTTTCGTTCATCAACAACTAAAATTTATTACTTGTACAGATAGGATCTTCCTCATTGACTTTTTGTGTGATATTGACTTTCACATTACTCACAAATACTTCAGCTGGTATACTCAAATTGGCCTCATTTGTGTTGCCTACTACTTCATGTCCAGTACAATCATTTTGCATTTTATCATCCTTTGTATTTTTCAAATTTGCACCCTTATGAATAACTTTTTTCCACATTTGCCTTTTTTTAATTACCATTTTAACAGTCTCATTCTCAAAAAAATTCATTAAACTCTTTTGTTTTCTCCTCCTCCAACTTTCCAATTTCTACATTATTCGGTTTAGCTTTCATATAATTTATTATCATGTGTCCAAACTCATTGCAGTATATACAAATTTCTGGCTTCCATAAATAATTAACTTTCACTATCTGCTCAGAACCATCAAGCAACTTCACAGGAAATTCATCTAACAATTCCACCGATGGTGATATTTCAACCATACATTTCGCGTAGCCTATTCTTTCCAATTTTTCTGTCTGTTCATCCACACATAGAAGCCTACCCAGTCTTGAAGCAAGCCAAATAATGCCCAAGTGGGACCATGAGTATAATGGGATGTCTGAAAGTTTAACCGATACTGGAACAAATTTTATCGTACTGCAACTATTTCCTACAGTGGGATCCCATTGTTTGACTATGAATATTTTGTTCCTCATGATTATTGGATCGGACTCAATACTTTTCCTTCTATCTTCATCATAAGATAGATTGAATAGGAAAAAGAATCCATCGGATTTTACTATTATTGATCCTTTTAATTTCCAAACTCTCTTTAAGTGAGCGATTACAGTCAGATATGATAGGGGTTTATCAAGAAAAAAGCCTACCAAATACTCACCCCACACTTCATTTCCTGCCTTTATAACATTCTCAGGTGGAACCATGACATCATCATCAAATACCAGAGGAACTTGACTGGACAATAATGTCCTGCATTGCGAGGTTTTGCCTTAAAAATGGAATTCCATGGTGGAGAGGGAGAAGTTAGAGAAGAAGGATTCAAGTGACAAAGAGAGGAGCTGGTCGGATTAGGAGGAGGTGGGACAGAGGAAGCTAGAGGGGGGGACAGGGTCCGGAGGTTCAGGATTGGGAGGTACGAGAGGTGACAGAAGAGCAATAGGAGGCGGGATGTTTGAAGGGATGGGTAGAGGTAAGGAGGGTACAGAGGCCATTAAGAAAGAAAAAAAAGTTGTGAAGACCTTTTTGATTGAATTTAAAATGTAGTTCATCAACCCTTAAAGTATAATAAATGGCATAGAACTATGCTATATGGAATATTAGGGGTGCTCATTCCAAAACAAAGCTTGACCAAGTAAAGTATCTGATCTACCACCGTAATATATCTCCTTTTGCAATTCTAGAAACAAAATTGAATAAACTCCTCACTATCAAAGCAGCCAAACACATCAATCCATCATGGACTCTCTATCATAATCTGAATGAAGCTTCATATGGAAGAATTATGGTTATCCATGATCCATCCTTTATGACTTTGTCCACTGTTCTTTCAACTGACCAAGTTATACACTTCCATGTCTTACTGAACAATAACAAAACATCCTTTTATTTATCCATAGTATATGCACAAAATTCTTTGATCACAAGACAATCACTGCTTGACCTTCTTCCTGCCTTCTGGCAAAATTCTCACCCATGGCTTGTCTTTGGGGATTTCAACTGCTGTCTAAACTTTCATGACAAGCATGGTGGCAACCCCCTTCTCCCTAAAGATATTCTCCCACTTAACAATGCAATAACTGAATCATGTCTTCTGCCAATTCAAAGCTCTGGTGCTAGGTACTCATGGAATAACAGGAGCAGATTTGGTACCAGAACTTTCACAACCATTGACCGCTCTTTTGCAAATTACCAAGCCTTATCAACATGGCCAACCATGTCAACTTTTCTAGCCCGGCCTGTTTTATCAGACCATTCTCCTATAATTTTTTCCTCAGGGTAGAAACCATTAAAAGAGAAAAAAAGCTTCGAATTTTTTAATGCTTGGGTCCTTGAACCTGAGTATACTAGTATTATCCATAAAGCTTGGGCACTGAATTATTATGGAAACCCTATGTTTGTTTTTTGCAGGAAATTAAAGGCAATAAAAACAGCTTTAAGAGTTTGGGCAAAAGATAAGTTTGGTGATGGCTCCTTAAAATCAATAAACCTAAGGAAAAACCTCAGTGAAGCTCAGCATTACATGATGGCCAATCCAACTGATCATGATGTTGCTGGTGCAGAGAAAAAATATTTTGAAGAGCTAAAGGAAGCTTTAAGTATTGAAGGGAAAATGAGGAGGCAACAACTCGGTCAAAAATGGGTATGTGAAGGGGATAACAATACATCTTTTTTTCATGCAGCTATAAAGGTGAAGCAAACAAGGGAACAGATCAATTCTATATATGATGAATTTGGGGTCCTGCATACTAGCCCACATGCAGTTGATAATGCACTTCTTAACTACTACAAAAAATTGTTTGGAAACTCTGATGACTTCATCCCAAACATTGATGATCTTACACACATACAACTGCCAAGAATACAACCTGATGAGGCTGCCAAACTAGTGAATAAAGTAACTGACCAGGAAATTAAAGACACACTGTTTTCCATGAATAGGAAATCAAGTGGAAGCCCAGATGGATTCAATGTCTTATTCTTTATCCACGGTTGGGACACTATCAAGTATGAATTTCTTAAAGTTGTGCATAATGTTTTTTGAGAAATTCAAACTGCTTGGGGAGGTCAATGCAACTAATCTTGTTCTCATACCTAAATCCCAACATTCTACTGTTGTTACTTTCTTTAGACCTATTTCATGCAGCAATGTCATGTATAAGTGCATTTCAAAAATATTAGCTACAAGACTAGTTAAAGTTCTTAGCAGAATCATTTCCTCCAATCAATCAGCTTTTCTTCCAAAAAGAAGTATCCTAAACAATGTCATGCTAGCCCATGAGTTACTCAAGGGGTATGGTCATGCTCATGCTGCCCACAATGCCATGCTCAAGCTGGATTTAAAGAAGGCCTATGACAGTATTCACTGGTCATCAATTGTAAGAATAATAGCAGTGATGAGATTTCCCAAGGAATTTATAGCATGGATCTATAGGAGCATATCTACCCCCTCATTTTCAATAAAATACAATGGTTTTACTTCATGTTTGTTCAGAAGTAAACAAGGTATCAGACAGGGCGATCCAATTTCTTCTTATTTATTTTTGCTTGTGATGGAAGTATTTACATCCATGTTGACAAAAAAGTTTATAGATAGGGAAATAAAGTATCATTCAGAATGTAAATCCCCTCATATTTCATCTCTCCTATTTGCTGTGACATAATGATTTTCACCAAACCTGATCAGGAATCCCTTGCAAACATTATTGCTACACTTGAAAATTTCTACAATATCACCGGATTGAAACTGAACACTGCTAAGTCACAAATCATAACTTCTGGAATCCCTGCAGATGCAACTGAACAACTGATAGCCTTATCAGGATTGCAGCCAATGAACAATGACATAACCTACCTTGGTCTACCTCTCTGCACCTCTAGAATCACGACTTGAACTACTTGTCTTTGTATTCTAGAATATGTTCCTTGATGAACTGTTGGGCCAACAGATTTCTATCACAAGCAGGTAGACTTGTCTTAATCAAATCATTCATCTCTTCTATGATGGTATATTGGTCCAGAGTTTATATACAGCCCAACAAATTGTTAAAATGGTAAGAAGCGCAATGTTGGGAATCTTTTGGACTGGGTCAATTCACTCAAAAAAATAGTCCCTTGCTTGTAACGACCTGTATATTTTAACGATTTTATAACGTAATCAACTAAATTTTCTTAAAAATAAACGATTAAAATTTTGAAATGAAAATTTGATATTTGAAATATGTCTATTTAAACGTAGCAAGTGTCAGATTTTCATCAGAAAATATTTAAGTTTGTTTTGTTGTGAAATTTCAGTTTTAAATTTAAAATTAGTAAAATTTGCTGGAATTAAAATATTTTTGAAACCTGAATATTTTTATATAAGAAAAATATAATCATTTTCTGAGTGAGACGTCATATTTCGATTCGCCAAATTTGGACTGTTGTAGCTCCGTTTATCTTATTTCGGCGAATTAACAGCAGTTTGGCAGCGAATATCGACTTTTGAGAGGATGATCGTATCTCTAATATCTGTGTACCATTCTGTTCGTTTTGTCATGCTAATCTTCGCAGTATATCCATTTATATGATTCGACGTCTGGTTCGTAGCCGAATCGACGAAATAATTTGCAGTATCGGTACCGTTTTGAGTCTTTTGAATCCCTTGTGTCCATCCGTCACTCACCGTGTTAATCAATAGCCATATGCTTTATTTATTTCCAGAAAAATAAATGCTTGACTATTACTATTTCCTATTTCATATTATAAACTGGTTCGTACTTTTAACCCTTATCCTCCTCTCTCTGGAAAAAGAATAAATATAATAATAGTATATGAAAAGCATTCTCTTGTATTCATTCCTGTAGTCTGCTGTTTTCCTTGAGGTCGTAATTCCCATCGCCTCCATCATACCCATCCTCACTGCAAGCCTACTCAACTGCCCCTCTCCTTCTTGCTCCGGCCATCACCGAGCCAAAACACATACGCTTGTTCCCCATCTAACACTGACCGCCACCCTCCCAATAGCCACTGCCGAACCAATCTTCCACCCCTAGCCTCCGCTCACGCCCACTGACACACGAAGGCAACTGTCGAACGCTATGCTACCCATGCGAACCCACCTCCACGCAACTGCTATAACCCACCACACCAAAACCCACTGCACGCGACCATTGTTTTACCCTATCATCGACCGCATCTCCCATCTCTCCTCCAGATCGACCAAACCCACCAGTCGGCCTGCAGACGAACCGCCATGCCCTCCTTCGAGCCTGAATTCCCATCTCCTCATGCAACTGCAGCTCCTCCACCATCGACAACCACTATGCAACCTCCCATCACCTCCCCTTTGCAGCATCGACCAAGCACAGCCATCCTTCGGCAACTCAACCGCCATCACCCAATCCTTCTCACCGCCACAGTCTCCTTCTATTAAAAAAATTGATATATATATATATATATATAAAGTATATATATATAAAGTATATATATCAGGAAGCTTGCTTGTTTCATTTTCCTGGAAGTTTACATATAAATTTTAGTTTCCAAAAAACATATTATTTTGCTCAAACCCATTTTCCCGACCTTGCAGCCGAGAATTCCCCACCCTAGCTTCGATAATTTGCTGTTTATATATGTGTAAGTTGTATATTGATGTGCACGTAAATGTGCATATTTTTACCACCATATTTATTCTAATTAATTTAAATAAATGATCATATTGGGTATTTTAACTTGTTTTAACCAAAATCCATATTAATTCCAAATTGTCACATATTCATCTTCATCCAAGGGCAAAATAGACATTTTTGCGCATAAATTAGCTTGAGAAAATTTAATTGGAAATTTCTATATTATTTTGTAGGAATTTAAACTCAATTACAAGTGGTTTCATGAAGGAATATGCATGCACAAAGAAGATATAAAAGAATAAAGATGGAAATAATTCAAAGTGAAGAACATGGAGGACCCCACCTACCCACCTACCTTAATGTACACATTAGAGGCTAATGCACATGCTTATGGAATGAATGGTTTCATGTACACTTAAATGATGATTAATGGATGCTAATGGTTACTTGGCCACCACACTTCCTAAGGGGTAGTTTGGGCATTCCCTAAATTATGGATTAGGGTTTCATGCTTGTATAAATAACCCATTATCTTCATGTAACTTGCTCCCCTCCCTTAGTCTCTCTTAGTTAGTTTTAGATCAAATAAAAGAAAGCTCTCTTCTCTTTTCCATGGCTACTTAGCCATTTTTATTTTCATGTAACTTCCATTTTTTTAATGCAATGTTAATTAGTGCTCTCTTCTTTTACATGCTTCTTTTCTTTATTTACTTTCATGTTTGTAGTGTAGATCTCTCTTATTTCATGTAAGTAGATTAGTTTTTCCTTTCTTTTCTCTCTCTTTTTCCTCTTGTTTGTTTAATGTTGCTTTCTACATTTGTTGATTTAATAACAAAAATGAGAGGCTAATCCCTTCAATTTAGGGGTAATGAAGCTCTTTTGAATCATGTAGATGCAACATAATTTCTTTTATGTCTCTTTTGTGCTTAATGGAAAGTAGATGTTTGTATGGTTTTGTGTTTAATATTGAGTTTGATAGCTTATATTGTTCAAAACAAATAGGCTATGCTTAGTCATATGAATCATTAATTACCTCTTCATCTACATATGATTATGGTAATGGAAGTGGATTTAGAATCAAAATTTGATGGTTTATGTTTCTAATTCAATAGTTAATAAACCATGCTTAAAATAGATTCTACTTTTGATTTCATATCATTTTCATTGAAGTTAGTAAGTGGGTTAGAGGGTGCATTAAAGTTTGATGGTTTAAGTGTGTTAATTAATAACACAATTAGGCCATGCTTATGATAAATGCATCAACTAAACTCACACATGACCAAAAAGAGATCATAATGTCATTATGTTGATTTATATGATCATGAGAGGGGATTTGCCTCTAAATTGCGTTTTAATCTCATCTTTTTATTCTCCTTAGTTTTGGTTTGTTTTTACTTTCTTTTAGTTAGTTAACAATCACTCGACTTTGGTTTAATTTGATTGAATAGAATTTTAAAATCATCAATTCCCTGCGGATCGACCCGTATTCGCCACGTACTACAAGTGTACGCCGTGCGCTTGCGGAAATTTTAATTTAAATTCGTTCGACGGTTTTCTAATCCGATAGAATTTCCGTCGACGAACAAGTTTTTGGCGCCAATTACACCTCACGGTTGCTATTCACCTCAACCCTTGCCCCTCTGTCATTCTACCTACCAGTGCCAAATCACCAACCATAACACTTTCCACACTAGAAACCAAAAACTACATCACCTGACATCTCCATATATCCCAAACATTCCCTGCCTCACAACAGTTAGCAGTCAACCTCTGCCCACTGACTTTTCTTCTTGATCAACTTCACAGAGCTCTACCCTCTTCTGTCATCATCAGATCACCCTACAATACAGTGTATCTCCATAACACTGCCACAAATTCAACCATTTCATCTCCACCTTGCTGCAGTACCACCAGTCAATCACTTCCATACTCTCCGGCCACCACTAGCCTTCAATTCGCTCCTCAAAACCACTCCACTTCTCTTCATCACAATCTCATCACTGTACACATCAACCGAGCCACTCACAAACATTCACAACTAAACTTCATCAGTTGACCATCTGAACTTCACCTCTAATACTACCATACATCACCTTCTTCCCCTATCAACTGAACTGCTACCACAACCCTAAGCCACCACATTCTTATCAGCAAACAACTCCAGTACAAAACTGTCAAAACTCCTCTACTTGAACTCTACTTGAACAACAACAAATCTCCTCTACTTGAACTCAACTGTCAAAACCAATCATTCACGACAACTTCAACAACTCTGTACTTCATTCACGACAAACGAAATCTAAACTTCACTCACCAATTCATCAAATAATCCTCACCGCCTTCACACAAAAAACTGCGATACCCCTCCACGTCAGTACACAATCACTTAACAGCATCCCTGTCCAATCCCACTGAAAACTTCAACCAGAACGAAAACTGCAACCAGAACGAAAACTCGTGACTACATCATCACCATCACCGCGCTGAAATTCACCTAACAGACCACAATCCCCCACCATAACTGCCTTCCTCCACCACCTACATAAACAGTTTCAAACCCCCCTCATTCAAGCAGTGCACTTCCCTTCACTTCAACCATCACACCCTTACAAACCCACTCGCCTGCCAATCGTAGCCAGCAACTTCACCTCTGCCAATCGTCCTGACTAAAAGCCCAACCTTTATCACTCCTTTCGAAACCCAAATCGCCAGTCACCAAAAGTCCACCACGACAACCCAAAATTCCATCCAATCGACCACCCTCCATTAGCGCCATCACCTCAAAACCCAATTCGAACAACTTCCAATTCGAACCACACTCCTACCTCCCATCAATCTCGAACCACCAATCTCCACAAATCTCCTAGAACTCAATCGCGAAACCCGAAGCCTCAAACTTGCAACGACAATTCAATTCGACCTGAAAACCCAATCGCACGAACATACAACTCCCTTGCGACATAGGACACAAATATGAAGAATTTTTAAATTGAAATTTGGTTTATGGCTTTGGGAATTCTTCATTTTTTTTACGAGAAGTTGGATAAGTTGATTAATATTGGGATCGGATTATAATATTTTTGGGTAGCAGACTAATACTGGGTCGGTTGGAGTTGTTTAAGCTATATTCTTTAGTTCTTTTCTCAATTTCCTTTTGTCCTTTGATTTTTTTTATTTAAAAAAAACACAAAAAAAAGACTTAAGTTTTGTTTTGTTTAGAATTCTTTTGTTTTATTTTGTTTAATTTCATTTCAATTGTTTTGATTTTCCGTTGCTTAGTTTATTTCTTTAAATTTTTTTTTAAGTAAAACGCTACTTTTAAGTTTCCTTTTCAAATCAAAAAAAAATTTGTAAAAAACAAAAAAAAAATTGTATATATATTTTGTTTTTATTTCAGGTTGCCAAAGTAGAATTGCAGAAGGAGTAGAAGTGCTAGCTAAAATAAATTGCTTCCGTGCTGAGCTTGCCAAAAAAACTGCTTGCTTATTTATAATTTTCTTTTTATTTGCCTTGCATTGTATATATCTCTTGTTTTTATTTTAGTTGCATTGTTGATTGCTTGCATTTGCATATATATATTTAAAAAAAAATCAATTGTAGTTGCATTGTTAATACACTTTTATTTTCTGCTTTGCATTTCATCCTAGATTTTGATTAATAATAACGATTAGACATCGATAACTTTTAATTGTATACTGACAAGTTGTCTTCTTTGAACAATTTAATTTCTTGGTGTCTAGGCTACGGCAGAGTAATAACCATATATAAATATTACGGTGATTTGTAAATATTATAGTGGTTGTTCCTCTGAAGGTACTTAAACCTTCGGTTGCATTGCTACGGTGATTCGTGGTGCACCGATAAATCCTGCCCGTTACCTGGCTGAGAACTATCTTGTTGATTTAAGACAATTTGTAATTATACAATTTTGGGTTAACTTAGGATAAATCATTTGTAATTAAACCTTGCATTCATTTAGTTGCATTAGTTCATGCATATTTAAAAAAAAATTCAAAAATCCAAAACTAAAAAAATTGTGAATATTCCTTTTCCCTTGAAATTTTTAAATCCTTTTCCTTTGAAATTTCAAAAATCCAAAAAAATTTAGAAAAATCAAAATCCAAAAAAAAAATATAAAACCTTTTCAAAAACAAAAAAAAAAATTGAAAAACCAAAAAAAACAAAACAAATATCAATTTCCCTTTTGAAAAATAAATTTTATTTGTAAATATCTTTCCTTTATAAAAAAACCAAAAACATTCTTGAAAATGTCCGAATTTCCATATTCACTTGAATTTTACAATAGTTGTGAAAATCAATATAATCCATATGATTTCACTCCAAATTCGTATGGATATTTTAACAACAACTATTGCTTAAATGATTCAAATTTTGAACTAAAAAATTTTCAAAACGATGACCAACCCTCGAATCTCGAAAATAACATTTCGTCTTTACTTGAAATCTCTACACAACAAAATCAAATGATAAATGATTTGTGTAATTCATATTTGGGCAATAATTCAAATCAAAGTTTTCAAAATAATCAAAATTTGAATTCACTTCAAAATTCAAACGATTTCGAGTATAACCCATGCCAATTCAATTTTGAATTCCAAAATGAATTTCAAAATCAAAACGAAAATGTGATCCACTTTTCAAATAACTTTGGCAATGGTAATAATCTCGATTACGATACAAGTGAAAAATTTTGTTCTCAACAAATCCAAATCGAAAATTCTCAAGTTAATAACTACAAATTGGATTTTGTTGAACAAATGAATGAAATTTACGATGATCACACGGATTCGTTGTTTGAAACTTATATGAAACTACGTGAATAACAAAACCAAATCCCAACATGTGACAAGTCAAACGATAATCCATCTTTTACCCAAATTGGCGATTTTCAAATAACAACTTTTGAAATTGAAAATGATGATCTTAATGAAGTTGTTGAAAATTTGGTAATTGAGTTGGATTTCAATTCTTTTGAGGGTGAGAACCTCGATTTAAATTTCGATCTTCCTTTTTCTAAAAATTTGAATACAACTTTGAATTTTGACCTTGATTTATGCAATAAAGTTGTTGATAATCCAACAAAAGAAGTCGAATTTAACGGACACGATTTTTTGGGACTTTTCGAAAATGAGTTGTTAAATTCTAACGGGGAAGATTTAAATCACCACTTTGATTTTGAAATCAATAATTTTGAAGAAGTTTTCAATGACAAATTTGAATTTCAAAATGGTGAAAATAAACTTGAATTTCAACCAATTGTTTTATCAACCCCGAAAATCATCCAAAATAAAATAACTCGTACGATATTTGATAAAACGACATTCGTTTTTCCAAATCAACATTCAATTTTGAAATCTTTTACGGTTTGGTTTTTCGAACTTGAGCTGTGTCTCGTATACTTAACGAGACAAATGAATCGGTCTTTGGAAGACCGTTTCATTTACTTTTTGACGATATATTTTCTGATTTCGTGTAAATACCGTTCTTTTTCATATAAATAAAGGCCATTTTTATTTTTATTTTTCTCCTTCCACTTGGGTTGACTGTGGGGATACAATCAAAATCAAGTGTGGGGGGAGACTCATCATCATTTTCGGTTTTTCATGGGTTATTTTTAATTTTTCTTTCCAAAATTCAAAAAAAAATCTCAAAACAAAAAGAAACAAAAAAAACAATTTTTTAAGCATTTTGATTTATTTTTAAAGAAACACTATAAGATAAATATGTAGTTTTGGTTTATTAAATTGAAATTTTTGAAAATTTATCCGTCTTAACAAAAATAAAAATGAAGTTTGATTACAAATAATAATGGTTTAACTAGTATATAGGAAGATTCATACGTGATAATTATGAAATATATCCTAATTGAAAATCTTTGTTTTAAAAAAGTGGTTGATTTAAAGTAAAGGATATAACATTTTTTGTCTTCTAAGTTAAATGATGCTAAGATGATTTTGCGAAACTCTCTCCCTAAAAAAACAAAAAACAAAAATACAAAACAAAACAAAATTCTTGTATATATGCATATATATTTTCTTAATAAACACCTAGAGTCATGTGTTCACACTCGTGTGTTCAATCGCCATGCTCTGTACCCTTCTCACGTAAGCCCGAAAGGCAGTGCACGATCGGTATATCTGGCCTCAGTTTATCTGAGTTAGGTGTATATATATTAAAATTCTTTTACTAATAACGCCTACAGTCGATAAGTGTTCACACCTGTGTGTTCACTCGCCACGCTTTGTATTCCCCTCACATCAGTCCGCAAGGCAGTGCATGGGTAATATATCTGGCCTCAGTTTACCTGAGTTAGGCATATGTAAATATTGTTAATATCAATAAAATTTTCAAACAAGAGAGAGTAAGCAAATGAAATCCAAGCACCATTTAAACTTATTTGATTTGATTTGTTATTGAAAAGAAATGAAAATACCACTTTGAAAAACTTTGATAATCAACTAAGGATCCATTTCAAATTACACTCTGTTATCAACCAAAACAACGAGTTAAACTATTGTCTATTTGTTATGATAACTTGATTTTTGTTGGAAATTTTGACAAGTAAATGACTTAAATTTTCAAGATAATAACCAAACCTATATTTAACTTATTTGTGTTAATTTAAAAATAAATCCTTCATTCGTAAATATTTTCAAAAACTTGCATTCATCTCTTTGTAAATAAATCTTGCATTGTGTAAATATTTTCATCCTGCATTTGGATTTTGTGGGTAGTATCCGCTGAAAACCCTCACGAGACAACACTCGTCCTACTGGGGACACCCAGAGGTTTAACGGCTTGTTGCATACGCTCAATGCAATCGTGCTCCCTACGAAAACGGATTTATCTTACTTTTCCTTTATTCGAGGACGAATAAAAAGATAAGTGTGGGGGTATTTGATGTGCACGTAAATGTGCATATTTTTACCACCATATTTATTCTAATTAATTTAAATAAATGATCATATTGGGTATTTTAACTTGTTTTAACCAAAATCCATATTAATTCCAAATTGTCACATATTCATCTTCATCCAAGGGCAAAATAGACATTTTTGCGCATAAATTAGCTTGAGAAAATTTAATTGGAAATTTCTATATTATTTTGTAGGAATTTAAACTCAATTACAAGTGGTTTCATGAAGGAATATGCATGCACAAAGAAGATATAAAAGAATGAAGATGGAAATAATTCAAAGTGAAGAACATGGAGGACCCCACCTACCCACCTACCTTAATGTACACATTAGAGGCTAATGCACATGCTTATGGAATGAATGGCTTCATGTACACTTAAATGATGATTAATGGATGCTAATGGTTACTTGGCCACCACACTTCCTAAGGGGTAGTTTGGGCATTCCCCAAATTATGGATTAGGGTTTCATGCTTGTATAAATAACCCATTATCTTCATGTAACTTGCTCTCCTCCCTTAGTCTCTCTTAGTTAGTTTTAGATCAAATAAAAGAAAGCTCTTTTCTCTTTTCCATGGCTACTTAGCCATTTTTATTTTCATGTAACTTCCATTTTTTTATGCAATGTTAATTAGTGCTCTCTTCTTTTACATGCTTCTTTTCTTTATTTACTTTCATGTTTGTAGTGTAGATCTCTCTTATTTCATGTAAGTAGATTAGTTTTTCCTTTCTTTTCTCTCTCTTTTTCCTCTTGTTTGTTTAATGTTGCTTTCTACATTTGTTGATTTAATAACAAAAATGAGAGGCTAATCCCTTCAATTTAGGGGTAATGAAGCTCTCTTGAATCATGTAGATGCAACATAATTTCTTTTATGTCTCTTTTGTGCTTAATGGAAAGTAGATGTTTGTATGGTTTTGTGTTTAATATTGAGTTTGATAGCTTATATTGTTCAAAACAAATAGGCTATGCTTAGTAATATGAATCATTAATTACCTCTTCATCTACATATGATCATGGTAATGGAAGTGGATTTAGAATCAAAATTTGATGGTTTATATTTCTAATTCAATAGTTAATAAACCATGCTTAAAATAGATTCTACTTTTGATTTCATATCATTTTCATTGAAGTTAGTAAGTGGGTTAGAGGGTGCATTAAAGTTTGATGGTTTAAGTGTGTTAATTAATAACACAATTAGGCCATGCTTATGATAAATGCATCAACTAAACTCACACATGACCAAAAAGAGATCATAATGTCATTATGTTGATTTATATGATCATGAGAGGGGATTTGCCTCTAAATTGCGTTTTAATCTCATCTTTTTATTCTCCTTAGTTTTGGTTTGTTTTTACTTTCTTTTAGTTAGTTAACAATCACTCGACTTTGGTTTAATTTGATTGAATAGAATTTTAAAATCATCAATTCCCTGCGGATCGACCCGTATTCGCCACGTACTACAAGTGTACGCCATGCGCTTGTGGAAATTTTAATTTAAATTCGTTCGACGGTTTTCTAATCCAATAGAATTTCCGTCGACGAACATATATAACCTTTTATTTATATATGTAAATCTATGTAAGTTGTATATAGCCTATTATTTATATATGTAAATCTATGTAAGTTGTATAAAACCTGTTTGTTTTTATATATAAGTTTATATAAGTTATATATGATTTGGTTGAGTTTATATATATATATATTATAATAAAGTAAGTTTATATTGATTTTTATAATAAATATTGATTTAAAAATATAATATGTATGTAAGTTTATATATGTTTATATATATATATATTAGTTTATATATACAAGTATACATGAGTTTGGTCTCCAAATATATATATATATTAGGTGTTTAAATTAAATATTGATTTGAAAATATATATTTTTTATTTTAAATATGCGTTTTCAAATTGAATATTGGTTTTAAGAAAAAATATAATAATAATATAATATACATTTCGTTTTAGTTTATATCAAGCTGATTTTAATTTGTTTCATCGATTCCTAATTATCAGCTTTGTTCGTCGAATCCGTATTCACCTTGCTTTGCTTTGAGATTTTTTTATTTAGATTGGTCGATTGTCGGGTTTGTGATTCAATTCGTAGCTTGTTGTATTATCTAATTTCTCTAGCCTCGAAAGGCGAGCAATCACTCACGATTAACATTCTTATATTTAGTAAATTCAATTCACATGAAATAACAATTGAAGTATGCTGTTAAATTTGAATTGTTAGTTATTTAATTGTTAAATATGACATGCCATTATCTACAATTGTTTACCTATGACATATGACACCACAACCTGTTGTATATATTATATTTAAATTTGTTACTGATGATATATGCCCGTTGTTGATATGTTATCTTTTTATCATATTTGTTCTTACTCTGCAAGTTTCCTGTTAGTTTAGAATTCCCTATGGGTTGAAATGATACATACCCGAATGATCTTATAGATTAGGCGAAATCGTTATGGGTTGAAATGCTAAACCCAAGCGATTTTCATTGATTTTGAAGTTTGGGATTGCGGGTGGAAATGATATATACCCGTAAATGTAAATAATTGCGGATTGAAATGATAAATATCTGTATCACTTGACCATAGGATAGAAAATTATATACGAACATCGTTGGTCTATTTTTTTAAATGATTTCCAAAGTTTTGAAAAGAAAAATATGAGTTTTAATAAATATTGATTTTTAAATTATAATATAAAGATTTATTTTAATATATGTATAAAATTTATATTTTAAAATTATATGTTTAGGAAATTTTAAAATTATAGTTAAGTTTTGAAATGTAAATTATAAAATTTTACTTATACCTTTATTATTTTTAAAATATATAAAATAAGATTTAAAATAGATCTAATTTAATAATAAGATTTAATTTAACAAAATTTAATTTATTTTGTATATATAATATGTTTTTTAAAAAATTATTTAAATTTATATTACTATTTTTAAAATAGGTTTGTAATAACTTTAAGTAAATGGATGTGGGAAAGATAAGTTAAATAAGAATTGATTTGTAATGTAATTTGTTAAGAACTGAATTTAAATATGAATTGATTTATAATTAAATTTGTGTAGAATTGAACTTAAATAAGGTTTGATTTGAACTTATTGATTTGAGATTTTAAAGATATGTTTTCATTACTTGATAATGTGATTTTGATTCAAGAGGACTTAATGAATATTTTAAATTTAAATAAGATTGAATTTGAATATCTAAAATTGTGATTTAAATTTGTAATTTGAGATCTTATTTAATTTTTAACTAAAGATGATTAAATGAATATTTCAAATTTAATAAAATTAAGTTGAAATTTGAAATATAAATGAAATTTACCAAATTGAATTATTGTAAAATTATTGAATATTGGATTTCAAAATCTATTAAAGTGGAAGTGGTTTAAATTGTAGTTCAAACCTGGATTTGAAATCGATATAAACTAAAATGGTTTTTAAATGAGAATTTGAATTGAACCTTTAACCTTTGAATTTGAAAATTTTCGAACTGAGATTTTGATTTAAATTGAATTGTGGAACTAAAGTGATTTGAATTGATTTGTGAAATTGGAAGAACAATTCTAATTATAAACTATTTTTGATATCTATAAACTATTTTTAATATATATACTATTTTAATATATAAACTATTTTGAATTTATAACTATTCAATATATATAAACTATTTTCAATATTTAAACTGTTTAAGTGAGAACTATTATGATTTAGATTGATTGGATTTAAAAGTGAATATTTGATATGATGGTTTAACATATTTCATGATTATTATTTTGGAAGAGAATTATAATTTAAAGTGAATTTTAAATTAAAGTGAGTATGATTTCGAAAGTGATGTGATTTTGAAATGAATATGATGTTTTGATATGAAGTATGAACTGTTTAAAATAATTATAAAAGTGATTTTTATAAAATGGCCACGGTGTGAAATAAGCGTTTGATTGTTAAAAAGACCAGGATCGGATATTGACATACTCTCTGCCAATACCGAAAACCACTTTAACAACTATGTACGTGGTGGAGATTCTAGAATGAAGTAGGATGGTTTGCCGACGATTCTGCATGAGGTATTAACGCAGCCTTGACTCCCACGAGTCAGCTTGATGTGACTAAAATAGGAGCCACACCGGACCAAGTGAGGTCGCTCCTCCTATCGGGTACATTTCTTCGATACTATTCTATTACTTTGTGATTTGATTGGGTGCACCTTTGATTTGGGAGTGTGTCTTGAGGTGGGCGGTAGTAGCTTCTATGTGTTACCATCAGTCCGGATCCGCAAAACGGTAGTATCCTACCATGGGCATTGCCTCGCGTGCCTTGTCACATGCCTTATTGTAACGACCCGTATTTTACGGATCGAAAAAAAGTTGGTCAAAAATCTGGATTTTAGCATTTTTGAGCCAACTCAGATTCTAGGCAAAAATTTGCCTAAGTCCTAAGTCGTTCACGACTTAGGATGAGTCGTGAGTCGTATACGACTCAGGAGATAGGAGGGACTCAGGGTCTTGGCTAGTTAAGGGTGTAAGGATAAGTCGTTTGAACGACTTAAGGGGTAGGCGCGACTTAAGGACTGGACGAGTTAAGGGATGAGTCGTATACTTACTAAGTCATAAGTCGTAAGCCTAGTTGAGTCGTCTGACCAGTTATTTGTTAAGTCGTTGCCGAGTTAAGGATTGGTCTGATGAGTCGTAGACGACTTAGTAGTTGAGTCGTCTGACCAAGTAAGACGCGTGCGTGTTGAGTCGTAACCCAGTTAAGTCGTAGACGACTTAAGAGTTTAACCCGGTTATTTGATGAGTCGTACCTTCTGATGAGTCGTACCTTCTGATGAGTCGTACCTTCTGATGAGTCGTACCTTCTGATGAGTCGTAAGCCGATGAGTCGCGCATGGGTGATAACTCGTGCAAGAGGATGAGTCGTAGCTTGGTTAAGTCGTAGGGGGTGGTTGAGTCGTGAGTTGGAAACGACTTAGGAGATAGACTAGTTACGACTTAAGGGCAGTTTTCAGCTATAAATAGGAGGGGTTGTTCTCACTTTTTGGGATCCGGATTTTGAAGCGACGAAGTGCTGCCATTTTTAGAGCTCGACTTCTACACTTCTTCACTTCTTTTCTCCACTCTAATCTAGTGCTTCCATCCATCCAAATCGAAGATCAAGATTGAAGATCCAAGAGCTAAAAGTTGAAGATCTTCATCTTTTCAAGAGAGATTTCTTCGTTTGAAGCGGATTCGTGATAGATCAAGTTTGATCCTTTGCTGTCCAGATCTGAAGCGTGTTGATTTGGGTTTGTTTAGGTGAGTTGGTGAGTGGTGATTATCTCTCACACGGATCCAAAGGAGTATATCGGATTGTTGGCTCGAATTGGTGTTAAAATAGTGATTTCCATGCATTTTCTTCATCCTAAGTGTAGATCCATATAGATCCATTGTTCATGATGATGTTACATCCATTTTATCATATGTTAACCTATGCAAGTTCATTCATCAAGTTTGTAGAGATATAATCCATGTTTTCATGCTTATTGGACTTTCAACTCTTTAATTACAAAAATGCCATTATTGTTATAATTGTCTACTTAGATCATTTTTGAATGCTTGATTGCTTGGATTGATGTTTGATTTGATTGATTGTTATGAACTAGATGATTGATGATTAGATTTAGATCGAAGGTGATTCAAAAGCTAAGGGAAAGGCTCTTGAATTGGAAAAGCTGCTCGTGGCATATGTAGCGGGATGATGAAGCTCTTATGCATAGATTTGATGATGTGATGTTGAGATGAGGCTTTGTGAGGATGTAATGAAGTGAGGCAATCATGTGATGAAGACTTGGTCTAATCCAGACGGGATCATTCCAAGCATGTTGATAACTCGGTGATATGATTCGAGTTGAGGATAATGAATGGATATGAGAATAGTCGTCGAGGAGGATGACTAGGAGGCTTGGATAGCATCGTTGTTGAAGGTTCTAGCATGCTCTAAGCAAGAGTACGTTTGGGCAGATTCGATAGTCCCAACGGCTAACTGTTGATGGTCGAGTACTCTGGGCAGATTCGATAGTCCTAGGCACGGGCTGCGACGACGTGCGGGAGTTATGTCTAGAACCGGGGTTTTCATTAGCCCTTGACGGACGGCTGAAAGAATGTGCCGGTCATTCAATTAACGGTGATATCGAAGCAATGATAACAGTGATAGCCAGAGTCATGGATGTTTGGTTGTATCGTCATTCGGACTCAAGAGCGGTATTTTCTGGGTGCTTATCTGATTTAGGCCTTGGTACTTGGAAAACATCGCCCTTGACTCGAGTGATAGTAGCTTTACTTTAAATTGTATGCTCTGCTATGTTTGCTTCTGCTTAGAGTGTGTCTGGGGGCTATCACTGTAGAATGAGGTTGGAGTGGGAGGGTTGTATTCCTATTCCTTTTCCTTTATGCTCTTTTGGTATGTTGTTAGTTAATTTACTGCTCACTAAGACTGTTGTCTGACTCAAGGCTTTATGTTTTTAATTCTTATTGCCTTGGGCTGTTCGTCCATTTTGGGACGGGCAGACTAGGTAGCAGGTGACAGGTGCTGTTCTCTTCTCACGATGCTGATATCGAAGACGAGCTGGAGGGTTGCATATTATTTTCTTATTTTATGTACTGGATATTCCGCTGTTTTGTATTCTCTGAGAGATATGTAGTGAGGCTAGATGTATTGACTATGTAGATGCTTGTATTCAACTATTATGGAGTTTTATATGATGTCATTTTGTTCTGTAAAGCTTCACTATACATATGTTCTATTGTATTTTGTCCATGCGCTGTGAGTAATACGATAGATTCTTTTGTTTTAAATCTTACCTTGACAATCGTCCATGGTCGCCTGGCACACTTTACAGCGCTCTATCTCTAGATTCGGTGCAGGGGTCATGGGCGGTCGTCACATTTGGTATCAGAGCATTGGTTAATCGATTTTACCCAACGCTCGCTGTCGTAACTACGTATGAGAGACGTAATTGTATTTTGATGGATGATTACTATATATAATATAGTAGTTTAGCAGTAAGTTAGTCCTTTATGCAGTTGTTTCTCTAGATGTTCTAATCATTCCTTTTTATAGATATTGAGAATGAGTCGAAGAGGGAGACCAGCTGCTAGGGAAGGCCGTGCTACTGAAGAGACTGCTGATTATGCAGCCATGTTCGAAGCTATGATGACTTCGATCATGAGGAGGATACCAGTTCCGGGGGCGGCAGTTGATGTTGGAGTTCAAGTTCAAACTCCAAAACCGGTGGATTTTGCTAAGTTGTGTAAAGACTATACTGCTCTTGGAGGGAAGGTTTTCTTAGGAACAGAATCAACTATCGAAGTCCAGAGATGGATAGATGCTTGTAGAAGGATCTTTGGTGATTTGGGAATTGATGATGCAACTAAGAGGAAGTTGGCATCAAGGCAGCTTCAAGGGAGAGCCTCTGATTGGTGGAACTCTATTACCATCAATACTGCGGAGGAAGAGATTACTTGGGAGCAATTCCAAGCTAGATTTGAAGCTAAGTTCATTTCTACAGCTCAGAAGTCTGTTCTGTTCAAGAGGTTTGTGGAGCTCAAGCAGGGTGGGAGATCCGTTCTTGAGTATGTTTCTGAGTTTGAAGCTTTGTCCAAGTATGCCCGGTCATATATTGAGTCTGCTTACCAGAAGAATGAGAAGTTTGTGACCGGCTTGGATAGTTATCTTGGGAGACAGTTGGTGGATCATTTGGACGATTCATTTGAGAAGCTTGTGGAGAAAGCTCTTAGGCATGAGAGTCTGTTTCCTAAGGAAGGATCTGTTGTTGCTGTGACTAGGGAAGAGTCTAAACCCCAGCAGGGTGGAAACAAGAAGAGGAAGCAGCAGCAGCAGAAGGGTAAGGATGGCCAGAAGAAGCCGAAAGGCGAGGTGACTTGCTACAACTGTCAGCAGAAGGGCCATTTCTCGAAGGATTGTAAGAATCCTAAGGTGCCGATGAAGTGTCACAACTGTGACAAGCCGGGGCATTTCAGGAAGAATTGTCCAGAACCGAGGAAGGACAAGCAGATTGTGCAAGCTTATGCTTTGGGAGCTGTTCCGTCGTCTTCGAAAGCTCCTACTGCTGAAGAGAGGGGAAAGAGTGTGGTGGTTCAAGGTACTCTTTTCCTATGTGGTATTCCAGTTAGAGTTTTGTTTGATACTGGAGCATCGCATTCGTTTGTTTGTAGTGAACTCGTAGACCGGTTAGGTTTGGAACCGGATATTGTTGATAGGCCATTGGTTGTGACTAATCCAGTTGGGGGTTCGTCTTGTTTGTGTATGTTATGCCGTGGTCTAATTGTGTCGAGTCATGGTTGCTCTTTTGTTTGTGATTGCTTTGTTCTGAACTTTGCGGGGTTCGGAATTATCTTGGGTATGGACTGGCTTAGGAAGAATGCGGCTAAGGTTGATTGTGAGAGGCTGGAGGTGACAGTCGAGAATGTGGAAGGGCGAAAGGTTGTGATACGATGTAAGCATGAGGAAGGCGTCTTCATGAGCTTCATGTATTCGCTAGTTGTTCCACGGGATGGACTGTCTTTAGTGCCAATCGCAAATGGATTCGAGGATGTCTTTGACGAAGTCAAAGGGTTGCCGCCGCATAGAGAGATCGAGTTTCGAATAGATCTAGTTGAAGGAGCCAGACCTGTTGTGATGCCTCTTAGGCGGATGGCGCCTAGGGAACAGCAAGAGTTGAGGGTGCAAGTTGATGACCTTTTACAGAAAGGATTCATTCGGCGTAGTGTGTCCGAGTGGGGTGCACCAGTTGTGTTCGCAACCAAGGCAGATGGGTCGTTGAGATTGTGCATCGATTATCGTGAGCTGAATAAGGTGACTAAGAAGAACAAGTATCCATTGCCGAGAATAGACGACTTGTTTGATCAGCTTCACGAAGCTAAGGTGTTTTCTCAGATGGATTTGGCAACGGGATTTCACCAGTTGAGAGTAGCGAAGGATAGTGTGCCGAAGACTGCTTTTAGGACACCATCCGGTTTCTTTGAGTGGCTGGTAATGCCGTTTGGATTGACTAACGCGCCAGCATATTTTGTGGATCTTATGAATAGAGTGTTCAGAGATCAGTTGAACAAGTTCGTACTTGTGTTCGTGGATGATATTCTGATTTATTCCAGAACGGAAGAAGAGCACAAGACGCACTTGCGTATTGTTTTGGAGATCTTACGGAAACATCAGCTGAAGGCTAAGTTTTCGAAGTGTCACTTCTGGAAAAGTGAAGTGAGGTTCTTAGGCCATGTGATTTCTGGAAGTGGGATAGCGGTTGATCCCGCTAAGGTGGCAGCAATCCAGGATTGGGTTAGACCTAAGAATGCATCTGATGTGAGAAGTTTTCTTGGATTAGCAGGATATTATCGATGGTTTATCAAAGACTTCTCTAAGGTAGCTGCACCATTAACAGGATTGACGAAGAAGAACCAAGTGTTCAGTTGGGACGCTAAGTGTGAGCAAGCTTTCGGAATCCTGAAAGAGAGATTAACGAGTGCTCCTGTTTTGACTATTCCTAGTGGGAATGATGAGATGGTGGTTTACACCGACGCATGTGGTACTGGACTTGGAGGAGTGCTGATGCAGAAAGATAAAGTTGTTGCGTATGCCAGTCGACAACTGAAGCCGCATGAAAGGAATTACCCAACTCATTATTTGGAATTAGCGACGATTGTATTTGCTCTGAAGATGTGGAGGCATTATCTGTTGGGAGTTCGATTCGAGTTGTTTACGGATCACAAGTCGTTGAAGTATCTTTTCTCCCAAAAGGATTTGAATCTTCGGCAGCAACGTTGGCTAGAGTTTTTGGCATCATATGATTTTGGTATAGCTTATACTCCGGGAAAAGGTAACGCAGTGGCAGATGCGTTAAGTCGAAGACATGCAGGATTGGGAGCCATGTTTTCAGAATGGAAGAGTCTCGAGTATTTAGCTGGATTTGACTTCAGACCTAGATGTGAACTGGAACCTGAGATGTTGGCAAACTTATCAATAAAACCCACTCTTGTGGAAAGGATTGGCGAGAGCCAAAAGCGAGATGATAAGCTTGTCAAGATTATCCGTGAATTGGAATCTGGATTGGATCCAGAAAAGGATAAAGGATTTGAGGTCGATCGAGAGGGTTGGCTTCGGAAGCAAGGACGACTAGTTGTTCCCGATATAGACGAATTGAGGAGTGAGGTTCTGAAGGAAAGTCATCACTCGAAGCTGACAATTCATCCAGGTGGAAATAAGATGTATCGGGATATGAAGAGAACCTACTACTGGGAAGGTATGAAGAAGGATGTTGGAAATTTTATTTCCAAGTGTATGAACTGCCAGTTGGTCAAAGCCGAACAGAAGAAGCCAAGTGGATTGCTTCAGCCATTAGAAGTTCCTACATGGAAGTGGGAGCAAGTGTCGATGGATTTTATTGATGGATTACCTAGAACCAGAACGGGAAATGAAGGAATTTGGGTCATTGTGGATCGTCTGACCAAGAGTGCAAGATTCATTCCTGTTCGATCGACTAGGACTGCATCAAAGTTGGCTGAGTTGTATGTTAAGTGGATAGTTCGATTCCATGGTATTCCGAAGAGTATAGTGAGCGATCGAGACCCATTGTTCACTAGTGGATTTTGGAAGAGCTTCCAAGAAGTGTTGGGAACCAAGTTGTGTTTGAGTACAGCTTATCATCCCCAAACAGATGGTCAGACTGAGAGAGTCAACCGAGTTTTGGAAGATCTCCTCAGAGCATGTGTTTTGGACTTTGGAGGATCATGGGAAGATCACCTTCATTTGGTGGAGTTTGCATACAACAACAGTTACCAGTCAAGCATTGGTATGGCACCGTATGAGGCGTTGTATGGAAGACCGTGTAACTCTCCGACATGTTGGTTGGAAACTGGAGAAAAGCTGATGCTTGGGCCAGAGATGATTCGAAAGACTTCAGATTGCATAGAGATCATTCGGCAACGAATGAAGGCAGCCCAAGACCGTCAGAAGAGTTATGCCGATAAGCGTCGAAAGGATTTGGAATTCGACGTAGGAGATATGGTTTTTGTGAAGATTTCTCCACTGAAGAATGTTATTCGATTCGGGAAGAAAGGAAAATTGACTCCGAGATTTGTTGGACCATTCCCGATCATCGAGCGAATTGGAAAGCTCGCCTACAGATTGGAGTTACCAGAGAAGATGTCGAGTGTGCACAATGTTTTTCATGTATCATATCTACGGAAGTATGTGCACGACTCGAGTACGGTGGTTTCTGCTGATAGCTGTGAAGACTTAGAAGTTGATCCAGTTGATAGAAGACCTCGTAAGCCGCTTCGTGTTGTTGAAACCGACACAAAACAGCTTAGGAGGAAGGTAGTTAAGTTGCTCAAGATACAATGGAGTGACGATGATAACGACTGTACGTGGGAGGTGGAAGAGAGGATGAAGGCAGCTCATCCTGAACTCTTCAAGGTATGGCCCTAAGGTGTCGTATCATCTAACAACATTGTAACTTGTTCTAAGTCTTAGAATTCTGTACGCTAAGCTAGAATTGGATGCATGGTTTGCTGATTGTTATGGTTGGTAGGCGTACAGAATAGTCTTTGATTGCTTTGTTTGTTTGGAATTTCGGGGGCGAAATACCTAAGGGGGGAAGAATGTAACGACCCGTATTTTACGGATCGAAAAAAAGTTGGTCAAAAATCTGGATTTTAGCATTTTTGAGCCAACTCAGATTCTAGGCAAAAATTTGCCTAAGTCCTAAGTCGTTCACGACTTAGGATGAGTCGTGAGTCGTATACGACTCAGGAGATAGGAGGGACTCAGGGTCTTGGCTAGTTAAGGGTGTAAGGATAAGTCGTTTGAACGACTTAAGGGGTAGGCGCGACTTAAGGACTGGACGAGTTAAGGGATGAGTCGTATACTTACTAAGTCATAAGTCGTAAGCCTAGTTGAGTCGTTTGACCAGTTATTTGTTAAGTCGTTGCCGAGTTAAGGATTGGTCTGATGAGTCATAGACGACTTAGTAGTTGAGTCGTCTGACCAAGTAAGACGCGTGCGTGTTGAGTCGTAACCCAGTTAAGTCGTAGACGACTTAAGAGTTTAACCCGGTTATTTGATGAGTCGTACCTTCTGATGAGTCGTACCTTCTGATGAGTCGTACCTTCTGATGAGTCGTAAGCTGATGAGTCGCGCATGGGTGATAACTCGTGCAAGAGGATGAGTCGTAGCTTGGTTAAGTCGTAGGGGGTGGTTGAGTCGTGAGTCGGAAACGACTTAGGAGATAGACTAGTTACGACTTAAGGGCAGTTTTCAGCTATAAATAGGAGGGGTTGTTCTCACTTTTTGGGATCCGGATTTTGAAGCGACGAAGTGCTGCCATTTTTAGAGCTCGACTTCTACACTTCTTCACTTCTTTTCTCCACTCTAATCTAGTGCTTCCATCCATCCAAATCGAAGATCAAGATTGAAGATCCAAGAGCTAAAAGTTGAAGATCTTCATCTTTTCAAGAGAGATTTCTTCGTTTGAAGCGGATTCGTGATAGATCAAGTTTGATCCTTTGCTGTCCAGATCTGAAGCGTGTTGATTTGGGTTTGTTTAGGTGATTTGGTGAGTGGTGATTATCTCTCACACGGATCCAAAGGAGTATATCGGATTGTTGGCTCGAATTGGTGTTAAAATAGTGATTTCCATGCATTTTCTTCATCCTAAGTGTAGATCCATATAGATCCATTGTTCATGATGATGTTACATCCATTTTATCATATGTTAACCTATGCAAGTTCATTCATCAAGTTTGTAGAGATATAATCCATGTTTTCATGCTTATTGGACTTTCAACTCTTTAATTACGAAAATGCCATTATTGTTACAATTGTCTACTTAGATCATTTTTGAATGCTTGATTGCTTGGATTTATGTTTGATTTGATTGATTGTTATGAACTAGATGATTGATGATTAGATTTAGATCGAAGGTGATTCAAAAGCTAAGGGAAAGGCTCTTGAATTGGAAAAGCTGCTCGTGGCATATGTAGCGGGATGATGAAGCTCTTATGCATAGATTTGATGATGTGATGTTGAGATGAGGCTTTGTGAGGATGTAATGAAGCGAGGCAATCATGTGATGAAGACTTGGTCTAATCCAGACGGGATCATTCCAAGCTTGTTGATAACTCGGTGATATGATTCGAGTTGAGGATAATGAATGGATATGAGAATAGTCGTCGAGGAGGATGACTAGGAGGCTTGGATAGCATCGTTGTTGAAGGTTCTAGCATGCTCTAAGCAAGAGTACGTTTGGGCAGATTCGATAGTCCCAACGGCTAACTGTTGATGGTCGAGTACTCTGGGCAGATTCGATAGTCCTAGGCACGGGCTGCGACGACGTGTGGGAGTTATGTCTAGAACCGGGGTTTTCATTAGCCCTTGACGGACGGCTGAAAGAATGTGCCGGTCATTCAATTAACGGTGATATCGAAGCAATGATAACAGTGATAGCCAGAGTCATGGATGTTTGGTTGTATCGTCATTCGGACTCAAGAGCGGTATTTTCTGGGTGCTTATCTGATTTAGGCCTTGGTACTTGGAAAACATCGCCCTTGACTCGAGTGATAGTAGCTTTACTTTAAATTGTATGCTCTGCTATGTTTGCTTCTGCTTAGAGTGTGTCTGGGGGCTATCACTGTAGAATGAGGTTGGAGTGGGAGGGTTGTATTCCTATTCCTTTTCCTTTATGCTCTTTTGGTATGTTGTTAGTTAATTTACTGCTCACTAAGACTGTTGTCTGACTCAAGGCTTTATGTTTTTAATTCTTATTGCCTTGGGCTGTTCGTCCATTTTGGGACGGGCAGACTAGGTAGCAGGTGACAGGTGTTGTTCTCTTCTCACGATGCTGATATCGAAGACGAGCTGGAGGGTTGCATATTATTTTCTTATTTTATGTACTGGATATTCCGCTGTTTTGTATTCTCTGAGAGATATGTAGTGAGGCTAGATGTATTGACTATGTAGATGCTTGTATTCAACTATTATGGAGTTTTATATGATGTCATTTTGTTCTGTAAAGCTTCACTATACATATGTTCTATTGTATTTTGTCCATGCGCTGTGAGTAATACGATAGATTCTTTTGTTTTAAATCTTACCTTGACAATCGTCCATGGTCGCCTGGCACACTTTACAGCGCTCTATCTCTAGATTCGGTGCAAGGGTCATGGGCGGTCGTCACACTTATCGCGCCTTCTACGAGTTTGGTTTGTATCATACATATGGAGCGTCCTCAAATAGCACTCTAGTTTACGGAGGAATTACGGTACTCTATAGAGGACGGGAATATATAAAAATGTGTTAAGGGGGATATGGGTAACGCCTTAACGCTATTTTAATATTTTACTTTACTATAGACATTATCTATGTAGCGTATTGTACTATGTATGTAGATAGTTTAACGGATCCTTAAAGGATGGGAATCCCAAACATCCTTTAAGTTATTTTGTATTTCGGTTGACATTTCACTTGAGTTGATTTACTAGTATAAGAATGTTAATCCTGAATCGAGTGTTTTGTGTTTTGCTTTATGCTCAGGTCAGACTGAGTGTTACAGCATTTGAGACTGACGTTTAGAGCTTGGAGTTTTGGTTGAATATCTGTCTTATATCTGTCCAACCTTCTGTTATTTCCATTTGCTTATGTTTAGTCTTGTCAATTACCTTTGTATTTGAGACTACTCTGAATTTGTGATTTCTATTGTATTTGTTTCAGACTGTGTTGTTTATATAATAGCTTCATGAACTACTATTTATCTTTTCCGCTGCTTATTGTTATATTACTCTATGTCTGTGATTCTGTGATTGATTTATTTACTGTATATGCCGAGTTTTTCCAAATATAAATTAATAATATGTTGTTTGGAGCAATTCAAGTCGGACATGAGTGGATGATTGTCGATTTGAATGGTTTGAAATAGCGGGTCATTACAGTTGGTATCAGAGCTCTGTTTAGGCAAACCTTAGCATATGGAGTAAAAACTCATTCGAGATAAGGTAGTAATACCCTAGAATGAGTAGAATTAATTACAGAATCATCTTCGTTCGAGCTTGAAAATCATCGTTAGGATCCTCCTGAATTGGAACTTCTTTTGAATCTTGGAACTCTCCACTTTGTTCTGAAATCCATTCTTGTCTTGTCCTGTTCGGGTTCTTTTGATACTGGAGCATCCCATACCTTCAACCTCGATTGCCAACCTAAGTGTGATTTGTAAAGGGGTGAAACTTCTTTACAATAGGCATTGATTCATCGGAGATTTCTACGTCCTCGGTTTTGATGTTGTTATCTCTTGCAAAGCCCGAATCGTTTCCCTAGTAGTAAACTGGGTAATTCTCATATGATCGAATATCGATTGCCTCGGGATATGCAGGCAGTTTTATCTATTCGCTTGATTCTCAGCCTAGTGATCTTGACTCCACACGATAGTCATGGATTATCCTGATGTTTCGGTGAAGTCATTTCTCTCCCACCCAAGTGGGAAATTGAATTCCGCATCGATCTTATTCTTGGAGCTCGACCTGTTGTCCTTCCTCCCGGACGAATGGTTTTTATAAATGGTTAGTCATCCCCTCTGGATTAACCAATGCTCTTGCCTTCTTCGTTGATCTTATGAATCGTGTTTTCCGCGATGTTCTCAACAAGTTGTCAACATATTCGTTGATGATATTCTTGTCTTTTCTAAGTCTCGGTTGATTCGGTTAAGGTCGTCGCGATTTATATAAGTCTATCCCCCTTTTCTTTTTTATAATTTAATTATCTTCCTTTCGAGCCTATCTTCTTAGTTGGAATTTCCTTTGATTAGGGTTCCTCTAAAATTGAATCTCTATCGTTGTTCTGAATCCATTCTTGAATCATCCTGTGAGGGAGTGTATTTGTAATTAATATAAAAATGTTTTATATTGTGTTGTTTGAGTTGTTAAGTTGATTTGGGGTTTCGAGATTCATCTGGCTAACGCTATCGATAGGAATTCCACAACACTTGAACAGAGCAGACTGACACAATATTGTTTTGAAATTGGTAAATGAATTAATTTTATGTATGATTGTATTTAATATATAAAAGTATAATTTTCTGGATTTAGAAAGGTAAATAATTTGGTTATTAGAAATGATAATACTAGATTATCATTTATTATTTTGTCAACATTCCTAAATCATTAACTATTTTGTATGTTATAAGGAGGTAAATATTTAAACATGTTTTATAAATTTGATTTGCAAATGAAATGAATTTAAATTTAGGATTTGAGAATTTAATTTCTGGTACTTTCCAAAAATTTGGTTTTCAAAATTTTGGAAAAATATATTATTTGAAAGTATTTTCAAATGAAAATTATTTTCAAAGAATTTTAAAGAAGTAATTCAGTACTCTCCTTTTTTGTCGCTAGAAAATAATTTCGATGATGACTGCAGCATCATCGACATTCATTTTCGAGTCTCAAAGTGGGAAGCCCACTTAGTAGCTTTCCTACACTTTTGTTTTGGAAAATAGATTTGATTTGAATTTCTTGAGTATGATTTAATGTATAAAATATATATATGTATATATTTATTTCAAAATAGTTTGAAGTGAAATGGGAAATTCAATTTTTAAGTTCTGTGTTAAGTAATGGTTTTCAATTAATGAAATGAAGCAAAATTTATGAATAATCGGAGTGTTTAAAATCAGAAATGAATTGAAACAGCTAGAACAAGTTGAACTAGGATAAAAATTAATTTGTATAATGTTCAATTGCATTCTGAAAACATATTTATAACTTACTTGAATATTCAAAAAGTTAAAATGTTAATGTAAATATGTAATTGAAGGTTATACAAGAGAAATTTAAGTAATGTTCAAACTAAATTTTTCTTAATAGAAATGTTGTAAATAAAAGGAAAATTTGTATAGTGTTTAATTACATTCAAAAACATTAATATAACTTACCTAGGATAAGTTAAATGTTAAATGAGAATATGTAATTGAATAATATATAATATAAATGTAAGTAACAAGATGACCAAAAATGAATTTTGTTAAGGGAATTTATAAATAGAAATTGAGTGGGTATAATAAAAGTTCATACACTTAATACAGGTTACAGAATTTGTTAAGTGAAATAAATTGAATAATAAAAAGAAAAAATGCTATTTAAGTAAATAAATATGAATTTAGGAAATTAAATAGGTAAAAAAATTCATATCTTTGTAAATTGTTTGTGATACAGGGTAAATTACAGAGAATAGTTGAAATTGAATCAACTTAACTGAAGATAAATGGATAAAATAAATGAGTTAAAATAAATTTGTTTTGAAAGAAAATTTTATGACAAATGTAAATAAATTGAAATCAAATCAATTGAATGAAAATACATTGAATTGAAATCAACCAAATGTGGATACAATGAATATTTATTGATTGAATAAAATGGATTTTAAACCAAAATTTGTTGAATATTAATCAATTTAGAAAACTAATGAAATTCATACGGTTTTAAATCAATTGTTGTATCTGGTACTTTGTGTTTCAAATATATCTTTCCTTTCTGTTGTTTCTATTCTCCCATCTCATTCCTTTTCGGGGACGAAAAGTTTTGAGTGGGGGAGAGTGTAACGAAACAGATATATTAACGATTTTATAACGTGATCAACTAAATTTTCTAGAAAATAAATGATTAAAATTTTGAAATGAAAATTTGATATTTGAAATATGTCTATTTAAACGTAGCAAGTGTCAGATTTTCATCAGAAAATATTTAAGTTTGTTTTGTTGTGAAATTTCAGTTTTAAATTTAAAATCAGTTAAATTTGTTGGAATTAAAATATTTTTGAAACCTGAATATTTTTATATAAGAAAAATGTAAATCATTTTCTGAGTGAGACGTCATATTTTGTTTCGCCAAATTTGGACTGTTGTAGCTCCGTTTATCTTATTTTCGGCGAATTAGCAGCAGTTTGGCAGCGAATATCGACTTTTGAGAGGATGGTCGTATCTCTAATATCTGTATACCATTCTGTTTGTCTTGTCGTGCTAATCTCCGTAGTATACTCATTTATGTGATTCGGCGTCCGGTTCGCGGTAGAATCGACAAAATAATTTGCAGTATCGGTACCGTTTTGAGCCTTTTGAATCCCTTGTGTCCATCCGTTACTCACCGTGTTAATCAATAGCCATCTGCTTTATTTATTTCTAGAAAATCAATGCTTGACTATTACTATTCCCTATTTCATATTATAAATTGGTTCGTACTTTTAACCCTTATTCTCTTCTCTCTGGAAAAAGCATAAATATAATAATAGTATATGAAAAGCATTCTCTTGTATTCATTCCTGTAGCCTGTTGTTTTCCTTGAGGCCGTAATTCCCATCGCCTCCATCAAACCCATCCCCACTACAAGCCTACTCGACCGCCCCTCTCCTTCTTGCTCTGCCCATTACCGAGCCCAGTGCTACATCCATCACCGAGCCAAAACACGTGTGCATGTTCCCCATCAAACACTGACCGCCACCCTCCCAATAGCCACAGCCGAACCAATCTTCCACCCCTAGCCTCCACTCACGCCCACTGACACCCGAATGCGAACCCACCTCCACGCAACTGCTATAACCCACTATACCAAAACCCACTGCACGCGACCATTGTTCTACCCTATCACCGACCGCATCTCCCCTCTCTCCTCCAGATCGACCAAACCCACCAGTCAGCCTGCAGACGAACCGCCACACCCTCCTTCGAGCCTGACTTCCCATCTCCCCACGCAACCGCAGATCCTCTACCATCGACATCCACCATGCAACCTCCGCCTCCCATCACCTCCCCCTTGCAGCCTCGACCAAGCACATGCATCCTTCGACAACTCAACCACCATCACCCTCTCCTTCTCACCGCCACAGTCTCCTTCTGTAAAAAAATGATATATATAAAGTGTATATATCAGGAAGCTTGCTTGTTTCATTTGCCTGGAAGTTTACATATAAATTTTAGTTTCCAGAAAACATATTATCTTGCTTGAACCCATTTTCCCGACCTTGCAGCCGAGAATTCTCCACCCTAGCTTCAATAATCTGCTATTTATATATGTGTAAGTTGTATAACCTGTTATTTATATATGTAAATCTATGTAAGTTGTATGTAACCTGTTATTTATATATGTAAATCTATGTAAGTTGTATAAAACCTATTTGTTTGTATATATAAGTTTATATATGTTATATATGATTTGGTTGAGTTTATATATATATATATATATATATATTATAATAAAGTAAGTTTATATTGATTTTTATAATAAATATTGATTTAAAAATATAATATGTATGTAAGTTTATATATGTTTATAAATATATATATTTATATATTAGTTTATATATACAAGTATACATGAGTTTGGTCTCCAAAAATATATATAGAAATTTTATTTTTTTTAGGTGTTTAAATTAAATATTGATTTGAAAATATATATTTTTTATTTTAAATATGCGTTTTCAAATTGAATATTGGTTTTAAGAAAAAATATAATAATAATATAATATACATTTCATTTCAGTTTATATCAAGCTGATTTTAATTTGTTTCATCGATTCCTAATTATCAGCTTTGTTCGTCGAATCCATGTTCACCTTGCTTTGCTTTGAGATTTTTTATTTAGATTGGTCGATTGTCGGGTTCGTGATTCAATTCGTAGCTTGTCGTATTGTCTAATTTCTCTAGCCTCGAAAGGCAAGCAATCACTCACGATTAACATTCTTATATTTAGTAAATTCAATTCACATGAAATAACAATTGAAGTATGCTGTTAAATTTATATTGTTAGTTATTTAATTATTTACCTATGACATATGACACCACAACCTGTTGTATATATTATATTTAAATTTGTTACTGATGATATATGCCCGTTGTTGATATGTTATCTTTTTATCATATTTGTTCTCACTCTGCAAGTTTCTTGTTAGTTTAGAATTCCCTATGGGTTGAAATGATACATACCCGAACGATCTTATAGATTATGGGAAATCGTTATGGGTTGAAATCTAAACCCAAGAGATTTTCATTGATTTTGAAATTTGGGATTGCGGGTGGAAATGATATATACCCGTAAATATAAATAATTGCGGATTGAAATAATAAATATCTGTATCACTTGACCATAGGATAGAAAATTATATACGGACACCGTTGGTCTTTTTTTTTGAAAATGATTTTCAAAGTTTTGAAAGGAAAAATATTAGTTTAATAAATATTGATTTTTAAATTATAATATAAAGATTTATTTTAATATTTGTATAAAATTTAGATTTTTAAAATTATATGTTTTTGAAATTTTAAAATTATAAGTTAAGTTTTTAAATGTAAATTATAAAATTTTACTTATACCTTTATTATTTTTAAAATATATAAAATAAGATTTAAAATAGATTTAATTTAATAATAAGATTTAATTTAATAAAATTTAATTCATTTAGTATATATATAATATGTTTTTACAAAATTTATTTAAATTTATATTACTATTTTGAAAATAGATTTGTTATAACTTTAAGTAAATGAAGGTGGGAAAGATAAATTAAATAAGAATTGATTTGTAATGTAATTTGTTAAGAATTGAATTTAAATATGAATTGATTTATAATTAAATTTGTTTAGAATTAAACTTAAATAAGGTTTGATATGAACTTATTGATTTGAGATTTTAAAGATATGTTTTTATAACTTGATAACGTGATTTTGATTCAAGAGGACTTAATGAATATTTTAAATTTAAATAAGATTGGATTTGAATATCTAATTTTGATTTAAATTTGTAATTTGAGATCTTATTTAATGTTTAACTAAAAATGATTAAATGAATATTTCAATTTTAATAAAATTAAGTTGAAATTTGAAATATAAATGAAATTTACCAAATTGAATTATTGTAAATTGTTCAATATTGGATTTCGAAATCTATTAAAGTGGAAGTGGTTTAAATTGTAGTTCAAACCTGGATTTGAAATCGATATAAATTAAAATGGTTTTTAAATGAGAATTTGAATTGAACCTTTAACCTTTGAATCTGAAAATTTTCGAACTGAGATTTTGATTTAAATTGAATTGTGGAACTAAAGTGATTTGAATTGATTTGTGAAATTGGAAGAACAATTCTAATTATAAACTATTTTTGATATCTATAAACTATATTTAATATATATACTATTTTAATATATAAACTATTTTTAATTTATAACTATTCAATATATATAAACTATTTTCAATATTTAAACTGTTTAAGTGAGAACTGTTATGATTTAGATTTACTTGATTTAAAAGCGAATATTTGATATGATGGTTTAACATATTTCATGATTATTATTTTGGAAGAGAATTATAATTTAAAATGAATTTTAAATTAAAGTGAGTATGATTTCGAAAGTGATGTGATTTTGAAATGAATATGATGTTTTGATATGAAGTATGAACTGTTTAAAATGATTATAAAAGTGATTTTTATAAAATGACCACGGTGTGAAATAAGCGTTTGGTTGTTAAAGAGACTAGGATCGGATATTGACATACTTTCTACCAATACCGAAAACCACTTCAACAACTGTGTACGTGGTGGAGATTCTAGAATGAAGTAGGATGGTTTGGCGACGATTCTGTATGAGGTATTAACATAGCCCTGACTCCCGCGAGTCATCTTGATGTGACTAAAATAGGAGCCACGCTGGGCCAAGTGAGGTCGCTCCTCCTATCGGGCACATTTCTTCGATACTATTCTATTACTTTATGATTTGATTGGGTGCACCTTTTATTTGGAAGTGTGCCTCGAGGTGGGCGGTAGTAGCTACTATGCGTTACCACCAGTCCGGATCCGCAAAACGATAGTATCCTACCCTGGGAATTGCCTCGCATGCCTTGTCACATGCCTTATCGTGCCTTCTACGAGTTTGGTTTGTACCGTACCTATGGAGTGTCCTCTGATAGCCCTCTAGTTTACGGAGGAATTACGGTACTCTATAGAGGACGGGAATATATAAAAATGTGTTAAGGGGGATATGGGTAACGCCTTAACGCTGTTTTAATATTTTACTTTACTATAGACATTATCTATGTAGCGTATTGTACTATGTATGTAGATAGTTTAACGGATCCTTAAAGGATGGGAATCCCAAACATCCTTTAAGTTATTTTGTATTTTAGTTGACATTTCACTTGAGTTGATTTACTAGTATAAGAATGTTAATCCTGACTCGAGTGTTTTGTGTTTTGCTTTATGATCGGGTCAAACTGAGTGTAACAGCATTTGAGACTCACCTTTGGAGCTTGGTGTTTTGGTTGAAGATCTGTCTTATATCTGTTCAGCCTTCTGTTATTTCCATTTGCTTATGTTCAGTTTTGTCAGTTACCTTTGTATTTGAGACTACTCTGAATTTGTGATTTCTGTTGTATTTGTTTCAGACTCTGTTGTTTATATAATAGCTTCATGAACTACTATTTATCTTTTCCGCTGCTTATTATTATATTACTCTGTGTCTGTGATTCTATGATTGATTTATTTATTGTATATGCTGAGTTTTTCCAAATATAAATTAACAATATGTTGTTTGGAGCCATTCAAGTCTGACATGAGTGGATGATTGTCGATTTTAATGGTTTGAAATAGTGGGTCGTTACATTGCTCCTTTGCTAAAATTGAGCTACCAAAAAATGAAGGAGGGCTTGGAATATTTAACATGGTCTTATGGAACAAAGCAGCCTTCAGTTTTCATTTCAATGCCTTGCTTTGTGGTAAAGACAGTTTATGGATTGAATGGACTAAAAAGTACAATATAGGTAGGAGGAAATTTTGGACTATGGAAGTCCCCCAGAACAGCAGCTAGACCTGGAGAAAGTTATTGGGCCTGAGGTCCACCTTCTCCCCATTCATTAAATTATCTCTCTCTCAAACCAGTTCTAAGAGTTTCTGGGATGATCTATGGATGGACATTGGCATAATACTTGGAAAAATCTTTGCTCCCCGTCAAATTATCCAGTCCGGTGTAAGTAGAACAGCATTGGCAATTGATCACTTGGTGGAAGGCTTGCTTCATCTGCCATATACCAGTAACCAAGAAATCAGGGCAGTTTGGAATAGAGCTTGGGGAAACACTTACCCCACAACAACTGCTGACACTTTGCTTTGGGATGGTCGACCACATTCTATCTCTATGGTCTATAGTCTACTCTCCAACATAAGCAACAGTCCAAGATTTGAGTGGCATAAAGTTATAAGGTGCAGATTCTCACCTGCCAAAGAGAACTTACTGATGTGGAAGATCAAAATGAATGCCCAGTTGACTAAGAGTAAGATGAAATATTATGGTATGAATGTTGATCCCCTATGTGTTTTATGTAAAATGCAGGAAGAAAGTATTGAGCATCTGTATTTTGAGTGCACATATCTGATGTGCTTATGGGTCAGACTCGTGAGAAAAATCAGCTATAATCATGTGCATGGAGTTTCGGTAGTTGAATGGGACATGATAAGCAAGGCAACAAGGTGGAGGAAAGAAGAAAGAGCTGTATATTTTTTCATCTTAAAGAAATATATGAAGTTAGTGTGGGCGGAAAGGAATGCGTGATGTTTTGATAACAAGAGCAAGAGTATAGAGCAACTATGGACATCTCTCAAGCATGAAATCATGCATGGAATGAATGCTAGCCAGTATGAATTCAGTAATCATGAAATTGGATCCGGGTTTAGTGTCAGTCCATCTATGTCTGTGTTTTTTTTGTTTGTTTTTTCTGTTTTCTTGTTTTCTCCTTTTAGTCTTCTTTTCCATTGCCTTTGTGTTGTTTTTAGTTTTGTTTTGTGGTTATGAGCACGTTCATAATCATTTTTTTCTTTTTTATTTGAAATAAATTGGTAGGGGACTAGCCAACCCCGCTTGCCTTGCAAAAAAATAAAAAATATATTAATTAGATTAATTTATTTAAAAAGCCACTTAGTATTTATTCTATTTAAATATTTTACCTACATCGTAAATCAGTACGCACGTTTATAACTTTTATATACGTACTTTATTAAATAAAAATGATATTTCAAAAAATAATTTAATAATTAACATTTCATAAATATTAATTAATTTACAATGATTATAAGCAAATTATATCATGTGGTTCATTCAGGGTATTCATCATTTTGGTTGTGAGACTCAAATGTGTAAATTCAGTCGACGATTAATATCGAACAATTCAAATACTAATGTTCACACATCACCTTAGCTAGTTGTGTGATATATTGGTCGAATTTAACATTCACATCTTTTGGTAAAATTCAATTTTACTTATTATAAGTGGTACTAGTAGTAACGATTATTTACACTAATTCTCTTCGTAAAAACTATATCACATTAGGACTTATGAAATTTGGTTTTGGTCAGAACTTCAACAACATCCACATTCAACTTTGTAATTCTAATCGTAAAATCCTTGTTCAATAATAATAATAATTGCTAACCATGCTGCTCTTGCCAAATACTTTTATTTTGAGTTGACTACAGTTGACCGTGGTACGAACCCCATATAATTGAGGAGACGAATTCTCTATTGAATAGTGCTTCACTTCTAATGCTTCAACTCAGACCCAACTATAATCGTTCGATGGATGTCATGCCATGATATTAACTATAATCAAAGTGGAGTATCCATATTGAAGTTCGATGGTATTCTCAAGTTGAGAGAATTATGTCACATCATCACTTCGAGATTGTCTATTTGTCCTTAGTTATATTAACCAACAAAGAACCCTTGAATGAGTCATTCTATAGTTATCCAATAATTATCTGTATGTAACCCTTAAAGCTCCCCACAGTTATGAGTAACACACTACCCAACATTGGGAGAGTGTTACACACTCTAGTCTCAACAAATGTTTCGTTTCCCATCTCAAAACATCTTGACCGTGAATATTTAAAATAACATGTTACTTTTAATGTGATAGTTTTCTCATGATTACATCACATTATAATTAATATCACATAAGATATTATTTAAGGACTTTCTATTTAATATACTTTAGATTAATTAATTTATTAATTATATCACAATATAACAAGATATAATAGAAAGAAAACACCTTTTACTTTGAACAAGACTAGTCATCGAGTTAGGTATATATATAAAATTACATAATCGCCCCAATGGCATACCCTTAACTCTACCAATTCCCAGTTGCACATGGGGTCAATTATGGAATCTTATTCTAAATTCTTCGATTGGTTTTCTAAAAAACTAATCGGGTTAGTCTCTTAGTGAATATGTATGCTGTTTTTTTTAATTATCTGTTTTGTCAATCAACTCTCTTAGATGCTGATAAATTATCTTTATCACGTAGAATTATTTAGAGTATGTCTCTAGACTTCTAGTGAGCTCTAGGTTCTTTTACGAACTATATCGCGGCATTGTTGTCATATAACAATATCATGGATTTCTCAACATTTGGAATCACCCTCAGCTCAGCTATAAATTTGTGCATTTATTTATATCTCTTACATTGCAGTGATATTCAAGACGATGTACTTATACTTTGGTTGAATCTGCTGGTACTTATTTTTTAGTACATTTCCAACTTAAAATTCTTAACTTAAGTTTGAAAATGAATTTAGGGTTGACATACTATACTCGATATCATTAATGAAGTTCAAGTCCGCACACTCCTTTATAAGGAGTTCGTTATTTCTATGAACAATCATCTAGTAATTCATAAGTACTCGAGCACACTTTAAACTATCATTAAGTGATCTTAATTTGGATTTGTTACTTGCTCTAAATATCAAATACACGAGCGAAGTGTGATATTGCAAACAATATAACATGTACGATAATTCCTATTAGCAATGCATAAGGAACCCATCTTACATGCTTCATTGGAAACAATTTTAACATCCTGTTTGAGTATATCATTTCGGGCAATCCCATCATCCTTTTATACTGATTATAAAAGATGTCATTTTCAAAACCAATGTTGACTATCAAACAACCAAACTGAAATGATTTTAACATAAATACATCGTTAAAAATCTTAAGTTTTTCGTTTACTTATAATTTTAGAAATATATTTTAGTACTTATTAATATTTTTTCTTATAGACGCATGCTTCATCTACATTTTGATTGAAATTCAAATTATTATATTTCTCTATAAAATACTTACTTAACTCAAATGTTT
This sequence comes from Allium fistulosum, assembly GCA_030737815.1. NCBI lineage: Eukaryota > Viridiplantae > Streptophyta > Magnoliopsida > Asparagales > Amaryllidaceae > Allium > Allium fistulosum. The sequence goes on along the minus strand of CM060908.1, from coordinate 71,898,356 downwards.
ACTAAATAACACTTTTGTATCATTTATTGGATCATATCCAAAACTCACAAAATCAGTCTATCGTTTCCACTAACTTTGAGACATTTTGTTGTTATGTGCAAACAGTCTATATTAAATCATTATTTAGATTTTTGTTATAATATATATGTAACAAATTCAAAGTCTTACTGAGTGATAAATTTTGTAAGTAAAATCCAAATTAACTAAAACACATTGAATGACGGATCTTTTACACTAGTTTCAACAATTTAAATTTTTATATTCCAATGTGGCATATACTCCAACCGCATTGATCTTCTTCTTAAATACACTTTTGCAGCTAATGGATCGTATCCATTCGGGTAACTGTATCAAAATTAAATTTTGATAACGTACTTGGAATCCATTTCGGATTTGCATATCGTGTCATATAGTAGAGTAAATACTCTTAATGGCCTACTTAAAACATAGGAAGTTTTTTCCGACATTAATAAAATTCATAATTTCTCTTTGATCTGCGAGATTTATCATTAGACATTCTTAAATGTTGTGTCTATTTAGTTCGTTAATTTTATGTAATCGTATATTATTAGTTTTATCTTTGGATCGTATCAAGTCCATTTTACTACTAATAATTTTTAAAAGAAATTCCATCATTATGAAGTTGGCATTTATTTAAATAACAATTATGTCTCAGCGCAATGGAATACGTATTCATAAAATTTTTATGAGTTGCCTACATATATGTATAAATCGATTAAGTTTTAGGTTCACGAACTTATGTTTATAACATAAATTGGTCAATCAACTTTGATCGAACCTAAACTGCTTTGGGGTGGTTCACACAAGATGCCTCACAGCTAAATATTATGTCTAGCCTCTCGAATCACATAACCTATCAACTCTTTGACCAAGGATATGCAGGGGTCGTTTCATCAACACTTATCTTGTATGATTTTGTAAACTTTATTTTAGATGAAATAGTACTTGACATTACTTAATTTTAAGTACTCGACCTTACAGAAAGAAGTTAAATCAACTTTACTCATTATCAGTTGTACTTTATTCAACAAAGCCTGATTACTCCTTATCGATATATTATTGTGTATTATAGGGAGATATGAGTTTACAGATTGAATCTTTATTCACTTTTAGGTATTTTTGGAACCGTTTTCCTATATACTCACCTAGTTGATCAAATTTAATTTTTTTATTTCCTTTGCATGATACATAATGAAAGTAAATATGAATCATATAATATGGAATATTAAACAATTTATCTACTTGTATAGAATGTAAGTATAAAAGTAAAGCGGTAAAGTAAATGATGCCCGTAATTTTATACTGGCTCAAACTTCCCGTTCTACGTCCAGTCCCAGACTCCTTTTGGAATTCAACTATCAACCCTCTCTTAACTTGGAGGAACATGTATTACATCGCCTAAGCAACCGAACTGGACTTCAACCGCCTAAGCAACAGAGTAGGACTTTAAACCCCTGAGCAACCGAATAGGACTTCAATAATAATAAAAATATCTGACTGATTATGCTCTTTGAATATCACAGATAAGTCTTTAGAGTACACCCTTCATTTAAATCTTCTCCTTCGTGGTATATCGTGTATTTCGTGAAGAAAGGAATTTTATTTGATCATAAAAGAATAACTTGAATGTATAAGTGATCAATAGAGAGTTTATGCATAGAATGCCTTTGAGTATAAATAGCAAGAATGGATAGAGTTAAGAAATAGAAAATTGATTAATTAGATGTTGGATTTCTTTGCTATTTATAGAAATTAAAGGGTTGTATACGTTCATGAAGAGCAACCATGAAGAGATATAGAAGTATCTTTTGAATCAAGAGTTGTTAATGTTCATGGAAGAGAAGCACCTTTTCAAAAACTAGCCGTTATGAAGCTTCAGCCATTTGAATTAAATATTCCAGCCAGCTGAATTGAGTAAAATTTGAAATAGCAAGAAATTAGTGTAAAACAGATAGAATTCAACCGTTTGAATATTGTAAGTCAGCCGGTTGAATGTTCTTATATATTTTGTGCATGTACAACATTCAGACGGTTGAGAGATACTTTTCAGCCCGTTGAATGTAGTGTTTTTGTGCATTTCCTTTGTTTTGCCGATTCTTTTGTTGTGTGTGTATGTATATACCATTTCGGAGAGATTTTAACATAATTCTACATCTAAACTCAGATTCTATACTTAATAATACGTTGTAGCAACAATCTGAAATTTGGTCTTCATATGTTTGTGAGTATCTTCTTCTGCAAACTTGGTTAGTTCATATAATATTTACTAGTTGTCACAATCAAAACATCAAAATTCGAGGCTCTAACATTCTCTCCTTTTTTATGATGACGACTATGTAAGATTTGAATATAGAGATTCAATTTTTCTCCCCCAGACTCTATACTCCCCCTATCAATATGATTGCCTTATCCCCCCCCCCTTTGTCATCGACAAAAAGAAAACAATGAGTTGATATGAGAAATATTATAAATTGGTAAGAATTAAAACAAACATAGACATTTCACATTAAACATATATAAGTATTGCATATAAACATACATAGACATTGCACATAAAAACGAGATAATATTTACTTCAGAAAACATCACAAACACATAAACATCACAAAATTTCAAAAGGTCATGTTAGAAAATAAGATAGAAACATTCCCTAACCATACAAAATAACCATAAAACATATTGTCACGAATTCAAACATCCTAAGAGCACAAAAAATATTACATAAATTTGTGCTTAAAGCAAAGTAGTCATAAAAGATAGAGTTATGTTTAGATAATTATGAAAAACATACCAAATCAATCTTTGATGCCTTCTTCTTCTTCCTCTCCTTCATCCTCCGAGGGTGTCCAAGTAAATGTTGCCGGATTTTCAAGAATAACCTTTGAAGTGGATCCAGAGCAAGATATTTTTTCCCAAATTTTATTCAAAAAACCTTTTATGGAGTTTAGCTTTTTGTTTGTCTTGGAAACATTTTTCTCAACATTAGCTAAACGGTGATTGAGCTTGCTTTGATTTTGGGATAATGTTACGAGAGCTTGTTTATGAGGCACATCAATATTTAATTCATAGATTTCATTATCTTCTTCTTGTTGTTGAGGTTGTTGAGAGGAAGAGGCTATATTTGTGTCTCAAGGTTGTGGAGTGCCTTGATTGCGATTGGCGACCCATTCTTGAAAACTAAAAATTTGTTGACTATCGGGACGCTTAGGAAGACCCATGAGACTAAAGGTTTTGGAGTTAAGTTCACCTATTATCGTGAAGTCGGAATCGAGAAAAGGAACTCCAAAATTTTGTAATATCCGCATTATATAAGCTCTATAATGAATGGTTTTATAATTTATCCTATGGTTGACACTAAGAAATTCATCCAATATAATTTTGCCCCAGTTAAATCACTGAGATGAATAAATAACATATAGGGCTTGGAAGTCACATTTATAAACCTTTTCATAGCTTCTTGTTCTTGGTTGAAGAGAATGAATGAGTGCGCGATGAATAATTCTTGTCTTAGGACGTAAGGCGCTTGATTTTAGTTTGGTTAAATCATCGGACAAAAATCCATGTGACACTTCGTCACGTTCATACATATTAACGTTAACTATCTCAATGTCTAAACCTTTGGATGGACATCTTAAAATAAGTCCCAATCTTTGTAAAGGTAAATAAATTTTAACGCCAAATACCAAAGTCCAAATGCAATCGTCTTTATTTTGAGGATTTCGGTGGTCTAGATTCCTATTTGCATAAAAAAGCTTAATCAAGGGAGGATAAATTTTAACATTATTTGCATCATACCCAATAAGAGAGTCAAATCCATGCGCTTCCGCTAATTCTCTAATTGCATATCCATTAAAATCTGGGAACTTTATGAAAGCTCCTTCAAAAAGTTTAGAATTTTTTGTGCTATTAAATCGATTGACAGTCGTATCGTTGTGGAGCTATGCTCTAATTTGGCTTTGAGATGGACCAGTAGAAGATTCCCTTGTTCATTTTGATCTAGGAGGCATTTTTGTTTTGAGGGAAGAAGTGAGATTGGATTTTTGATTTGGAGGAATTAGGGTTTTTCTTTTGTTATTTCTGAATAGTGAAGAGGATGTCAGTGAATGAATAGGTAGGTTTTGATAATAAATATTGTTTTAAGCTGGATTAGTGCCTTGAGAATCATGCTATTCTATTTTAAAAAAAAGAAATCTGTTTAGGTAGCCGACTGAAATGTTCTGGGCAGTCGGCTGGTTACAGACCCGTAAGAAAATTGTTTAGTTTTGGTATGATTCAGTCGGCTGAAAGTAAGGGGTTAGCTGGCTGAATTCTGGGTTAAAAATATAATACCATTGAATATTCAGCCGGCTGAAGCTGTTGATCTTTTATAGTTTAGCCTATTTTCAGTAATTTCCAACTTTGGTTAATAATGTACGCCATACATATATTTGTTTGTGAGCTTTATTCTCAATTATAAATATAATTTTATTTCAACAAACTTATTATATATGTAAATTACAGTATCAATATTATGAGCGTAATTTTATGAAAATATATATTTTATTTATTTTTCAGTGGTCTTGGAATCGTCTGAAGAAAAAATTTCGAATGAGCTTGGTTCAACTTTGGTGTCTTCCTGTAATGGATTAATAGGAGACCAAGTATTACGTCGAATATGAGATATATTTGTAGCACCTTGATCCCAAGAGTTTGGAGATACGTGAGGTCGTTGAGGAGATGGATTGTGCACACTTTCTTTAGTGGTAGTTCCACAGAAGTTTAGAGCAAATTGTTCAAGAAAATTTAAAGTCTTCAATGGTGTTTTTGCTCGTAATACATCTCATGTTGTATACTTAAAGTTTCACGCTGATGGTGATGAATATCATCGATTTTCTCCTTAGTATAAGGTGATCCAAATTCTAAGTTTCTTTTAGTTCTTTTTCCATTTGGTGTATATCTGGGATGGTGATTTGGAGATGGAGTATTGCTTAGGGGGACATAAACTAGAGTAGATTTGTTAGACGAATCTGAAGTCCATGTGCTGTTACAATAACGAGTAGTCGAAATTTTCTTGAGACGTCATTTTATAAGAATTGAAGTGGAAGTTTGTTTATTTTATATGAATTTTAAAAACATTTTCTTCATGTATATATATTACTTTCATTTAGCTATTTCTGAATTTGAATTTTATGGTTAACGTTATTCTTTAAACTTGAGCCAATCTTTAACTTATCTCTATGTCATAAATAGTATGTTTATAAGGTGAAAAAATACAAAATGATTATTACCATGTATAAATAAGAGAGGAGGAGAGATCCTAATGCAAATAATAAAATAGAACATTGGAAAATCACATGCCTATCTCCCATGAGTGTAGAGTTTGAGTGTCATCATCTCCATTTTTTTTTGTTCAACTTTATTATTAAATTTTTATTCATTTTATAACCTTTTATTCATATATACTTTATTATCAACTTATAAATCATGTAAAGACATAATTCCGAGTTCATGTCTTAATTTTAGAAAAATATTTTCATTTAAAGGTTTAGTGAATATGTCTGCAACTTGATTTTCTGATGATACAAATTCAAGGGAGATAGTACCTTATTCTATGTTGTCATGTAGAAATGATGTCGGATGTCAATATGTTTAGTTCTTGAGTGTTTTATTGGAATTTTCGATAAATTTATAGGACTTGTATTATCACAATAAATTGTTTATTTAGATAAATTTATACCAAAATCTTGAAGTGTTTGCTGTGTCTATATATATATATATATATATATATATATATATATTACTTGAGTACATGCCAAAGCAGCAGATTATATTTTGCTTCACACGTCGAAAGTGAAACACAATTTTGTTTCTTACTAAACCAAGATACTAAAGATTGTCCAATGAAGTGACAAATACCGCTCGTACTTTTTCGATCCGTTCGACATCCTCCAAAGTCAGCATCACTATATGATACTAAACCAAAAGAACATTCTTTCGGGTAAAAGAGGCCATAGTCTTTAGTTTTGCTTAAGTAGCACAAAATTCGTTTCACTGCTCGCAAATGTGATTCTTTAGGATTTGCTTGAAATTGTGAACATAAGCATACACTCATCATTATATGAGGTCGACTAGCAGTTAAGTAAAGTAATGATCTAATCATACTTCGATATAGTTTTTGGTCGATACTTTTGCCATTTTCATCTCGATCGAGATGTACTGTAGTACTCATAGGTATTGGTTTAGCAGAAGTATTTTCCATACCAAAACGATTTATTAGATTATTACAATAATTTTCTTGATTAATAAAAGTTCCATTATATAATTGTTTGATTTGTAATCCAAGAAAATATGAAAGTTCTCCCATATGAGACATTTCAAATTCTCTTGTCATAATATTTGAAAATTCTTAACATAATTTTTCGTTCGTGGAACCAAAAGTGATGTCATCTACATAAACTTATATTATTAAAATATCCTTTTTATCTTGTTCTATAAAAAGAGTTTGATCTACTTTTCCAATTTTAAAACCAAAATTTATAAGATAGCTTTTAAGACGATCATACCAAGCACGAGGTGCTTGTTTTAAACCATATAAAGCTTTCTTTTATTTATAGACATGGTCTGGAAATTTTTCATGTGTAAATAGAGGTGGTTGTTCTACATACACATTTTCATTTATAAATCCATTTAGAAAAGCACTTTTTACGTTCATTTGATATAGTTTAAAGTTATGAAAACATGCGAAAGCTAATAAAATACGTATTGCTTATAGTCGGGCTACAGAAGCAAACGTTTCTTCGTAGCCTATTCCTTCTTCTTGATTGTAGCCTTGAGTGACTAATCTAGCTTTGTTTTGAATAATATTCCTTTGCTCATCGGCTTTATTTTTGTAAACCCACTTAGTACCGATGATTGTTTGATTACTTGGTCTAGGAACTAAGTCCCAAACTTTGTTTCACTCAAATTGGTTTAGCTCTTCTTGCATAGCTATAATCCAATAGCCATTAGTTGAGGCTTCTTTAGCATTTTTAGGTTCAATGTTAAATAGGAAAGCTACATGACCAATTTGATTTAATTGATTTCTTATTGTTACATTAGAATTTATTTCTCCAATAATATTTTCGATTGGGTGATTTTTAATAATCTAGGTGGAGATCGTATTTCATTTTCATTAGGTAAGTTGTTTTCAATTTTAGTATTATTCTCAATATTTTCAATATCATCATCTTCTGTGAAATTTGATTTTGAAATTATATCTTCATCTTCATTTTGATTTGAAATCTGGATATGGACCAGATTTATTGAAATGGACGAAATAGTTTAATTTGATATTATTTCAAATTAATTATTTTAATATAAATTATTTAAAAATCTATTATTTTAAAATTTAGATTATTTAGATTTTCAAACTATTTACTATATAAACCATTTCCAATAATCAAACCATTTTATAAACTATATTAACTGTTTAAAATCCTTAAACTATTTTAAACTATTAAAACTAGTTTTTTTAACTATTTTAAAATATTAAAACTATTTTAAACTATTATAAACTATTTCTAATATATTAACTCTTTTAATATATAACCTATTTTAATATACAAACTGTTAACTCCAAAATCGGATAACGCTAACACCTGGTGTATGTTGTGACAATGTGAAAGCACCACCCGTCTACACGGGACCTAAAAGTAAACAGAAAAAGGGGAAAACAGTAAAAGAGACAGTAATTTTTATAGTGGTTCGGCCTAAAGTTAAGCCTACATCCACTTTACATCCTTTATTATGTTCTTTGATCACACTTTACAAGATTACAACACTTTTACAACACGATTTCTCGATTACAACACCTTTACAACACTTTTCAATGATTACAACACAATTGAAGCAAGAGATTGGAACTTTGGCGAAGAATTGCTCTTGGATCCATGTTGAATGAAGTAGAACTGTTGATGAGGAATCTTTGATGATTGAAGTGTTGGAGGAGTCCAAAAAATGGCAGAGTATCGGCGCTTCAGAGAATGATCCAAAAGTCCCCCCTCTAGTTGGAGTTATGGCCGTATTTATAGGGGTGTTTCTGGATGTGATTCAGTTTCTAAGTGTTAGGTCGTGAGCGACCTAAGTTAGGTCGTAGGTCGTGAGCGACCTAAGATAGGTCGTGGGTCCTGTTTGAACTGAAGCGTGTCTTATCTGGACGAGTCAATAGGTCGTGAGCGACCTAAGATAGGTTGTGAACGACCTAAGATAGGTCGTGAAGCTTTCCTCTGCTATAGCTCGTTAGGCTGTTGCATTGCTAAGTCGGTAGGTTGTGAACTCCTTAAGTCGTTAGCTTCTTAGGTCGGTAGCTTCTTAGGTCGGTAGCTTTTAGGTCGCTGAAGACTGAAGCCACTAGGTCACTAACTCCTTAGCTCGTTAACTCGTCTCTGTAGTTAGGTCGTTAAGTCGTGAGCGTTTTAAGTCGCAGAGTTTTAGGTCGGAGGAAGTTAGGTCGGAGGAAATTAGGTCGGAGGAAGTTAGGTCGCGAAGTTTGTTAGGTCGCGAAGTCTGTTAGGTCGCGAAGTCTTGTTAGGTCGCGAAGTCTTGTTAGGTCGCGAAGTCTTGTTAGGTCGGAGGGATTTTAGGTCGGGGAGTTTTTAGGTCGGGGAGTTTGTTAGGTAGTAGGTCGCTCTTCAGTAGCAGATAAAACGTACCGTTTTGGGCGGGGCGCTGCCCCCTGGACCCCTACGACCTGACCGGGCAGGTCGAACCCCGTAGCGGGGGTGTTGCCCCCGCACCCCCACCTTGGGGGGATGCCACCCCCCCTGGACCCCCCCTCTGTAGGGGATCTTATTTGAACAAACAATCAGCAGGGCTTGCTATGTTAAGATGTTGCATTGACCATTCTCCGAGACGAATTGTCTTTAGCTTCTCGGTCGATCTTTTGGTATCACGGCCTTGCGAAAAAGGCGGGATAACACAAACTATTCTAATATATAAACTATTTTAATCTATAACCTATTTTTAAAGTATAAACTATTTTTAATGTATAACTATCTCAATATAAAAACTACTTTCAATATTCAAATTGTTTAAAGTTGGAACTGTTATGATTTAGATTTAATTGATTCAATTGCGAATATTTTGATATGATGGTTTAACCTATTTTTGTGGTTATGATTTTGAAACGAATATGATTTAAGGTGAATAATGATTTCGAAAGTGAATATGATTTTGAAATGATTATGATTTGGAAGTGAATATGATTTTGAGGTAAATAATGGTTTCGAAAGTGGTATGATTTTTGAAATGATGATATTTTGATATGAAGTATGAACTGTTTGAAATGTAAAAGAACCAACCGGTGTGAAATAAGCGTTTGGTGGTTAAAGAGACCAGGATCAGATATTGTCATACTCTCTGCCAATACCGAAAACCACTTTAACAACCATGCATGTGGTGGAGAATCCAGAATGAAGTAGGATGGTTTGGCGAACGCTACTGTATGAGGTATGAACACGGCCCTGATCTCCTCGGGTCAGTTTGATATGACTAAAACATGAGCCATGCCGGACCAAGTAGGGTCGCTCCCCCTATCGGGCACATTTCTTCGATACCATATTTATTACTTTGTGGTTGATTTGGTGGCCAACCCTCGATTTTGATTATGGGAGTGTGTCTCGAGGTGGGCGATAGTAGCTGTTATGCGTTACCACCAGTCCAGATCCGCAAAACAGTAGTATCCTACCCTGGGCATTGCCTCGCGTGCCTTGTCATATGCCTTATCGATTCCATTATGAATTTGGTTTGTGTCATATACTATGGAATGCCCTCTGATAGCCCTCCAGTTTACGGAGGATTACTTTACAGTAGACATATTATAATAGTGTATTGTACTATGTATGTAGATAGTTTAATGGATCCTTAGGAGATGGAATCCCGAACATCTCTTAAGTTATTGCATGCACGTTAGACACTGGATAGGAGATGTCAAACCCCATAAACATCTCTGAAGCCGTTACACTCATATTTATTTACTGTTGATTTAACTTACATAAGATCTCTTAGTTCTGGCTCGAGTGTTTTGTCTTTTTATTACGCTCGGGTCAGCCTGAGCTTTTCAGTATTGAAGATCATTATTTCTGGAGGACGAAGAGGAAGATTTGGTATTATATTACTAGTATTATTTCACTACATCATGTTGTTCCACTGCATCATTTATTTATTCCTGATGTATGTATACTTTGATTGTATTGTAAAGTGAAATCAAATGTTATTGTAAACAGCTTCATGAACTGTTTATTTGATTATTATATTTTGTCATTCCACTGTGAGATTCTATGTTTTGTTTTTCCTTTCTTTTCTCTTATTTTCTTATTTACCCCATTAACAGTCCTTCCTTTTGAATGGTTTGAGTTGACATGCATGGTTTATTGTCGATTTAAACCGTCCAAAAAGGTGGGTTGTTACATGAGCCCAAAGGTTGCCCTTGATAGAAAAGGCCCAATTTGAATTAGGCCTTGGACTAATCTTCAAAATAGTTTTGAAAATTAAGACAAGATTTTAAATTTAAAAGTTAAATTTAAAAAAAAAACGCGTTTGTTATAAAAGGTTATAATATAACATAAATTTTCAAAGTGTTTGAAAAGATAATGAAAATTTTAAAATGTTTAAAACTGTTTAAATATTAATTTCAAAATTTTAAATTTATTAATAAGATTGATAAAATAAATTAATTGGATGAGTTAATTAATTAATGCTTATATGCATGTGTTATATGTGTCGATATATGTTATATTATTTTAAAGTGTTAAGATAACATAAGTATACATGTATGTAAGATAAATTTTGAAATTGATATAATTTAATTAAAATTGTTTAATTAAATAAATTAATTAAAGGTCAATTGATTAAATAAAAAAATGCACATATATAAGATATATGTGTTATACTATAAAGGTTATAGTATACACTATAAAGGTTATAAGAAATATGTCCAATATAAAATTTGTATTGAAATACTAATTTCAAATTAATTAAAAGGTTAATTAATTAAATAAAAAAATGCACATATATAAGATATATGTGTTATACTATAAAGGTTATAGTATACACCATAAAGGTTATAAGAAATATGTCCAATATAAAAGTTGTATTGAAATACTAATTTAAAATTAATTAAAGAGTTAATTAATTAAAACTAATGAAAGTGTTAATTAATTAAAATTAATTAAAATTAATTAAATAAGATTTAATTTGTAATGACCGGGATTTTTGACCCTTGAAAATCGACACTAATACGTCCACTGTATTACATGTCGAGCAATCGAATATCGGAAAACCCGATTGTTAGGGAAAAGAAGAAAAGAGATAGAAAAAAATAGAATCAACAACACAGAATCTCACAATAGCAGCGGAACAATATATAGTAGATAATAACATATCTTTATACAAAATGAACTTTAACTATTATTATACATGCCATCATCAGAGTACAACAATCAACAAATCAATTTTGGACAGTTGTAATAACTTGTCCTCACAAGTGCTGAATATACAGCCTACACACACAGCGGAATATAATCAAGTACGTGGAATACATCTCTGTCATCCAGCTCATCTCTTGAGCTCCATAGCATTCTAACCTGAATCGGTAATACTCGGTCTGACTCGAGCATTATAATAAAATAACACTTGAGTCAGTCTGAAAAACCAGCGTTAGAAAAACACACTCAATTAGAATTATTACAGTTATCAAAAATCCTTTGAAAACAAAGGTATCTCGTAAGACCATGCCACACATAAACACGACGGGTTTTTACCTTACGATAACCGAAACATTTTTATATAAAAATCAAGTGATATTATAATAATGTCTAAGGCCCTAAATAATAATAACCAAGCAGTTGTGATGCTCGTGTTGTGCACATCACAACAATACTAGTATAAAATCAAAACTCGATAAGGCTCGTTTGCTAATTGTGTAGGATTCCACGGAGGTGCCCTCAGTACTTCGAGAATGGTCCTCCTGCACAAGGATCAGAGTTATCCTTTCGAAGCATCATACCCGTCTAGTCGGGGTATTATAGGAAAAACATAACTGGTCTTGCTAAGACCGAGTGCATCGCTATGGCATGTCAAAAACAACTGAAGGTATCGGTATTGCTAGAAAAGGAGCCGATTACACCCTATGGGTTTGCCAACCCTACTGGCCATGCCTCCTATCTCTAGTTTTATTCATTTCCGCTGATGATGCTACGTCCGACGTTCCAGCTTACGCACCACTCCAAAAATAGATCATGAAATCTGATATAGATTCCCACACCACAATGGCCTTGGAATCGCATATAGATTCCCACATCTCAAATAGATCTTGGAATCTCACATAGATTCCCACACTCCAACGAGTCACAGAACCACATATGGATTTCAACATCCCAAGATATTACTCGTCTCCTCCATTTAACTGTATATGGTTTTCGGAGTAGGTCATGGGTTCCGAGTCATCTCTTACGAGTACACTCTCCATTTCCCGGGTGCTCCAAAAATCATTCGCCGATTTTCGGAATGCTCAATACCGGTTCTTTAGGAAATAATCAGACAATACATAAGAGTGGGGATCACCCCCTAACCGTTTAAGTGGACGGATCTCCTTTCATTTATCCTAGAAGAACAATGAGTTTATACGTACAGTATAGCACCTCGGACGGTAACTGTACCATATAATTCTCGTGTTTCTCCTAGATATTTTCAGAGTTAAAATCCCTCGGTGTTAAGTATGAAATCGTTTCCTACCACCAAAATTAAGAAGGATTACATATTTGGGCCAAGATTTGATAGTCACTTATTTAAATATCAAATAACAAACATTCAACCAAAGATTACATTTCCTACTGAAATCACTGAGCCTTATTTAAGATAAATTTGAATTGCTCATTTAAAACGGGCATATACTTATTTCATTTGAATAAGTATATTCACAAATCCTTTCTTTCAAAAATACTTGAAAACTCATTAAAATAGATATGGAAGTACTATTCGGTATCGACCATGGATCGTAGCTCGATGGTTGCATCTTTATCCCAGAAAAAACAAACTTAACTTAGGCAATCTCCGCCTCTCGATTTGTGCCATGCAATCAATCATAGATCGCAGTTTGCACAATGGTTACGTCGCTATACCAATGAAAACATCCCAAACCGTAGGCAATCTCTGCCTTCGAATTACGCTATGGAAATATACCATTACTTCCCAAAAATTCCTATATTTCATAAATATTCCAAATCTATCTATAAAACTTCTTTATAAAATTCAATGTTTAACTTAGAGAAATATTCCTTTATAAATTTTAAACAATTTGAAATATTCCATTATAAGATTTTCTTATAAAATCACATCCACTCAATACAATCCTATTTACAAATCTCGAGAGTATTTATAAGTAACTTCAATAAATTCCCAAAACTCTACCTTTTTAAAATAAGTATTCTAAAGGAAAATAATAAATTTTCCAACATGTTTAAGTAGTTATTGAAAATATCACCACCCCTTGTTAAATAACAATAATAGCAAATTTTCAATTCATTCATAAATAATAATAATTGATTTTCAAAGCTTATTATGAAAATTTGAATTTATTTCAATCAATATTAAATATTTAAGTAACTAACTTCCTGAAATATTTTAGTCCAATTAATAGTTGAATAAATAAAAATCCTTTTCTAAAACAGCTTCACTTCTTGATAAAAATATATTTCAATATAACCAATTTCAATTTATAACCCTCTCTCGATTCATTCCAAGTCGATTCACATTTCCCATTTCATAAATATTCCCAAATTCCAAAATAGAATTCACTATTCCTTCTAACTAATTTCCATATCTCATTATAAATTCTCACCGTGAATTTATATTTCAAATTTATCGAATGATAATCATTCCACTTAATTTATAAACATCGTTTATAAATTTCCCAAACTCATTCCCACTTTATACAGGTTTATATTACCAAAAATCCATTTATAAATCGATTTCTAATTAAAATTCTATTTTTAAATTTACTTCTCAAATAACCCAACTATATTTCAAAACCAATCAAAATCTCGATTTCTACTTCCATTTCATAACTTAAAAATATTAATTAAAATCCAGTATAAAAAATTTAATATTTATTTCCAAATTCCCTTTATCCTCCCAATCTATTTTAAATATCGAATTTTAAAATCCTTTTACATTGAAACAAATATCACTTAAATTTATTGTTTAAAAATCTTTTATATACATTATTCCAAAATCTATATTTAAAGTATCACAAAATAGTTAAGTACAAAGTCAAACCATTTATTTTATTCAAATCAATTTCTTTAAATTAATCCAAAATTCAATATAAATATTTCACTTCCAAATCGCTTTTCAATTTCCTTTCAAATTCAAAAATAATATTTATAGTGTTAAAATACTAAAATTAAGGCCAGGGCTACCATAACATCCAATAAATCAAATCATATCATAATCTATCATAGACTATTCAAAACACATCATATATCACTATATATGAAATTAAAATAAAAAATTTGAAGAATCCAGTTGGATCCCTCCAACTTGTTTCCCTACAACCATAGATGTTAGATAACATAAAATACCAATCCCGCTTCGAGGTGGGATATCGCGGTAATATGGGGTCATCCGCTATTATGCGGGGCGCATAGTGTCTCATCCGCTCCAATCGGCAGGAATATATCCAACTACTAATATATATATACTAATATATATATATATATATATTAAATATAACATTCAACTGATAATAATTTATCATTTCATCCAATCAACCAATAAATAAATTTTTAACTATTTAAAATAAATTAATTATCCAAGATGAGTGAGTTTTACTCACCATGATTTTTATTGTTGCTTTCGCGCTCTGGTTCCGATTAAATTCGATCGCGTTCGAATTTAACTGAAAATTTTGCAAGCTCTAAACTCAATCAATTTGATTCCATAGCAAAGATTTCGTTAATACGAATCCAACGCGACTGACCGCGTTGGATTTGGACCTAAAACAAATGAGGTATGAATTTTATAAGGATTGGAATTTTAATAAGAAAAAATTTCATAAATTAATCACCATTATAATTCTCATTACCCACCCAATAGCCAGCCCATGAACAAACCCAGCCCACCAACCCTTTCTTCTTCCCCAAACTAGTCGACCAAAGCCTGTGCACGGTCACAGTATCACGCTTGCACGAAGGATGGCGATACGGAGCTACGCTGCTCTATTTCGCGAACCGCCTTCACCAACGAACTCCCTTCGGCCACCTCGCCTTGCCTATATCCAAAAATCATAGCAACCCTCGACCGTTCGAAATGCGACATGGAATCGAGCATTATAGCGACAGTCGCGATGGGAAATAAACGATCGCACTTCATGATTCTTTGGCCACGGCTGCTGTTCGACGAGACAATCGCGAATCAGTCCTCCATATCTCGAATCACGCCTTCAATCAAAAACAATATGAAACCCTAGTTCAAACTGCAGTTCGACTAATTGTCGAGCTCCACGAACAGATGCTGCACCCCATAAACACTATACCAGATCGAAGCAAAAGATGAATTATGATTTTTAAAATTTGTTTCACATTTTTTAATTGAGTATAAATAGAGAAATAAAATTTTCAAGCTCTTGGTCTCTATTTTTCTTCACTATCGTTAGCTACTTGTTTAGATAAGGAAGAGAACAATAGGAGATAGGTAGGCATGAGCATAGGGTGGCTGAGTGGATGATTTTGCGGCTGATGTGAAATGAAGATAATATATATATAATCCCAAAATATCTAGATATTTATCCTGAACCCTAATCAATGCGTGCCCCCAGGCGTTCCTAATTTCATGCCCCTATTCCGAACGAAATGGAATAAGTTTCGAGCCCCAATTCGATCGTATGGAGAAGATAGCTTTTTGAACCCAATTACTATGTTAAATTTTCGATATTAAATCCAACGTGTTTCTATCTCGTACGATCAAATAGTAAATGCAAATGCTACAAAATTTGAAATCCAATAATAATACACTATTACGGATCCAATGGAACTAGTTTCGTTGAAATCCGAGACTATGCCCCGGAAGGCTATTTTTTATATGTTAATTTAAACGCGTTATTTTTAAAATCGAGTAAATCACTTTTTAATTCAATTTAAAATTTTATTGACCTTCATTCTTATTAATAGAATTTAATAAGCCTTTGAAATTATTTTTATCCAGCTTAAAACCCAATATTCAATTATTTAAACGATTTTCAATTATTAAATTCTACAAATTAATTATCCAAATAAATTATTATATTTGAAATTAAAGTTATTAAATCTATAAAATTATCTAACAAATATTTAAAATCAATTAAATATTTCAAGTTCAAATAACCAAAATTCTAAGTCGTTACATAATTAATAAAATGTTATACATAAGATTATTGTATAAATTAATTAAAATATAAAAGTTATATAATAATGAAACTTGTATAAACTAAAGATGGAACATTAAAGAAACCCAAATAGACTGAAGGAATAAATACATACGTAAATGTACGTATACTTTGATTTCTGATGTGTCTGACACTTGAATCGCGAGGGTATTTCATAAGAAATATATTATTTCATAAGTTGATATCACTCAATATAGTATACTGAAGATTATGGATCTTCAATATAATGTTGTCCTCTACCATATATATTAATAAATTACTTGCATACTCCTTGGTTATTGAGCAAACTCAAGCTAGGGATGTTATGTGTAGTATTATTAATATATTGAATAGACGAGGTAAGATAACTATATGTATTTGTTGAGAAAGCTCAAGGTACATATACTGTACTTAGGCCATCGCGATGTGGTAGGTATGAGTGAATAATCTCTTTCAATTTGTTGAGCAAACTCAAGGTCGAAATGAGATTAGGACAAGGAAAAATAGGTTAGGAGTTGTATGTGATACAACCGATAAGGAGTTATCCATCGTTTGTGGGACTATGATTTGTTGAGCAAACTCAAGGTCAGAATACCAAGACAGACGAGTCCTAACACTCAATAGTGAAGTCAAAAGACTTCTATGTTTCATCTTAGGGTTTGGAGAAACATAAAAGACTAATGGGAGCCTTATTAGAAAAATGAAATGGTAACATTTAACCTTTAGAATATTGTAAAAACATATGCTAAATAATGTTATAATTATCTACAATGATAAATTTGCGCATTTAATATGTTGATAAAATGTTTATAAATTAACATATACAAACGAATTGAATTGAAAGTTGACGATGAAAATATAATACCCACTATTAAATTCCAATTGCATGTTAACGTTTCAACGCCCATGCAGGTGCCTGATTTTAGAACTACTGAATACATTCGTGGTTTGGTCACTTATGTATTTATTTGGTCAAGACCATGTATTGTATTTTATGATTTTCAAACTCTAAAAGCAATACAAGACTATGTATATTTGATCCATATACAATTGCATATGAATGTTATATGGTGAATGGTCAAAGTTTGTAATGTACAATATTTCGATGAAATTAGTTCATCCGAAAAACCAAATAAACCTTAGTGTGAGAACGAGTATTCAATCTGATTGATTACAAAAGGGATCATATTGTGTTAATGTAACATAAGACCAAAAACTATAAGATAGATATAAGAACTCGATCGCTGAAATGTCATTTTGATCGGTTTACGTAAAGTGCAACATATTTGATGTCCTTAAATGTTAAGGATAATCGAATGCGTTTTTGTAAAGAGTTTGTTATGATATTGTAGTATGGTTTTCTTTTGAATAGTTTGACCATTTGAAAGGAAAACAAATATATAAGAATAGATGTAATTTAAGGTACATTTGGGATGAAGAGAATAAATAGTCACTTCTGCTTCATAGAGAAACATTGAAAATGGGAATTATAATAATAATTGATACTTAATATTGGAATAAGGTATATGATTTCTATTTCGAAATGTATTTTCATATAGAAAATTGTTTTCTATGAGATTTATTTCTTGGAGCTCAAGATATTTGTTAAATGCACTCTCCACTGTAAATAGTTACAGTGTATGAAATAAACAAATTGTATTAAGTGAATGATGAACCTCTGAATTTAGTACGCTATTATAGTAATGATGGAAATAGTGGAAGCATGCCATATACCTCTCATTAATTGTATTATAGTACGAAAATTGTTTTCGTAGAACTTACCATACATTATTTATGAAAAAATGATTATTTTTCAATATCGACTGAAAAATAAAAAAATGGACATAGCTATATTTCAATATGAATATTATGAATATTCTTTGTGAAATAAAACTATAATGTGGTAATTTTTTTTAACAAAAGTGATGCATTGGAAAATACAAAAGTATCTAATATTATTTACACTTGTTTTGGAATTATAGACTAAGCTATAGTTTTGAGAAATAATTTTATTGTATGATTTTGACTCATACGATACTTGTTAATTATATCTCAAACAATAAAGGGCTACACACCTATTTAGTGGGAGTATTATAAGAGTTGATGAACTCTTCGGATTGATACATATAGATGTACGAAACCGTAATTCTATAATTACCAAAACGGTTCCACATACTTCGTCATATTCACCAATGAGTTATCGTCGACATGGATATGTGTATTTGATACACGTGTAGTATGTCTATGGCAAACTTATAGAATATAAAATAGAAATAAATAAAATAACATGCGATAGAAATTATTTGATATGATTGAATGAGTAAGTATATTGGAAAATGTTCCGAACGTACCTAAAATGAATAAAGATTCAATCTCAAAATGTTAACACCCCATATTTTTGGTAACATTATTTAGGATATTTAATCAGTTGAATTAAATAAAATAATGTGTTGATTAAGGGATTGAGATTTGATTTTAATGAAGGGTAGCCGTGCCAACAAATAGAGGCCGGCCACCATTAACAAGGAAAGAGGAAGAAGAATTAAAGAAAACCTAAAGGTGTATAATGTTTACATCTTAAATTTTTATAGGTTTCGGTTTTAAGATTAAATTTGAATATTTTGCATTGATTTGCCATGTTTTTGAATGATAGAATGATTATATATATTTATTGATAATTTATGTATGTTCATAAAGACTTTATGACATATTTTGAGATGAAAATCCTATTAAATGACATCCCATTGCCTTGCGAATTTTTATGAAGATCTAAAAAGGTATTTTAGAGATGGGTTTCAATTTTCAGATTTTTTTGAATTTCCGTGGATTTATTATGAATTTTCTAGTAAAGAAAATGGTATTTTGGATTATAAATTATTTACAGGAAAATAATTAGTTATTTGTATCTGAATTTTTTATATGTTAGAGAACATATATAAAGTGATTTTTTGGAATTTTTACAGATTTTTCCTAAGTGTTTCAATGGTTATATAAAATTATTTAAGGTACGCGACTTAAATGTTTTATATAATTAAAGAGGAGAAGGGGCTTTTTATAAAAGTGTTTAAATTTCTAAATATAGAAAGTCGGCAACACTTTTGAAAAGAAAATCTGGCAACCAATCAGATTTAGACAAACAAGGCAGGTTAGGTACAAAAGAATAGTTTTAAAAGTATAAATAAACAGACTTTTGACTGTTTCGTCTTTTTCGGCACCAGGTTTTACCTCCATCCCCTTCCAACACAATTGAAACCAACGCACATGGTATCAGGCAACTGGTACGTAGTGAATTGGAAAAGGGTGAAAGGTATAGGGTCGAAACCATGGGTTTTTGAAAGAGGTGAAGCATTGTTTTGGTTTTAAAGGAAAATACGCCTGCTTGCTTTCGACTAAGTTGCTTTCGACCTAGATGCATTTGACTAAGTCAAATGGTTTAAAATGATGGTTCCGATTGGGTTGCTCTTTTGTTTTAAATGATTGCTTTCGACTAGGTCGTAACCTATAGTTGCCGCTTCCTACCTTTCGATCTATATGCTTTCGAAGGGATTGTTTTGTTTTCTAAAATTTGGCCACCTCTATAGTGCTTTCGAACGGATGGTTTCGACACCATCACTTCATTATTTAAGAAATGGTTTCGAAACAGATGCTTTCGACTCTAATGTTTTTCTGATCCTTTTGCTCTACTTGAAGGCATAATCCAAATGTTTTGGTCGAAACGTTTTAAAGGGTTTCGAAGTAGTTAACTTCGAATGGTTTCGAAAGGAATCCACATGTTTTAAATTGAACCCAAAGTGCTTTCGAAAGGATTGGTTTGACTGTTTCGAAAGGTTTTTATGAATGGTTTCAAAAGGGAAGGTTCCCTAGGGTTTCGACAAGATTAAAAGGAAGGTTTCCAATGTTTTTGAAAGGCAATATTTAAAAGGTTTTAAAAGGAGGATGTCTGAATTTTGAAGCTTTCGAAGAAAAGAAAGGAAATGTTTTTCCCAATGTTTTCGAAAGGGTCTTTCAATGGTTTCGAAGGAGTTACCTTTAAGGGGTTTCGAAAGGGTTGTTTAAAAGTTTTAAACAAAGGTTTCGAATATAATGGATAGGTAGATTAGCCTAAGTATTTTTAAGTTATAAAAGACTTTAACTTATTTTAAAAGGATAGGTAATCCTTATTGAATATCATCAACATTATTTTAAGTAAATTATATATATAACATGGCAAAAATAGCTTAGAGTAAAGCTAAAAATACATTTTCCTTGTATATGTATGATTTAACGAACTAAATCATTTTGAAAAGGTTTTCAAGGAAAATTTAAAGGGTAGTTAACCCAAAGAAAATTTCGAATAGTCAGTCCATTTAAATTCGGACAGTCAGTCCATTTTAAGGGCAGTCAGCCCAGAGGACGGTTAGTCCAGAGGACAGTCAGTCCAGTTAAGGGCAGTCAACCCAGTTATGAATAGATAGTTCATTTGTTAGCATAATGGACCTTGCTACTTTTTACAGACAGATGGTCCACTTATTAACTGTTTTATGGACAGATAGTCCATTTATTAGCATAAAGGATATTGCTATTTTGATATAATCAGTTTTAGGACAGTTAGTCTAGTTGAGGGCAGTCAGACTAGATTTCGGACAGTTAGTCCATTTATTTCCTGTATATAACATAACGGATCTTGTTATCATTTATTGTCATAATCAGTTTGATTAACCAGTCTAGTTGCAGGAAAGGATTTGCAAAATATATGTTTTGAAAAGGATATTAGTGAGGGGAAACCCGTTCCGCTAAGCGGCGTGGTCTCACTCAATATCAGTAAATCGAGATATCATAGGATTATTCACACCAGGCTTTTTGTTTTAGTCAAAGTTTTTGTTTCCCCTTAAACTCTTGGGTGCTCAAAATTGATTTGAGTTGGCTGAGGGGTTAGGTTTTCAGGTTTCCACAGTTTGGCGAATAAAGCTTCCAGAGACGAGCAAGTGGCTAACGGATAGCTATTTTAGGAATTCATTTTTTTTTCACTTTGTATTAAGTCAGTTATGACTATATTGCTTTGATCATCCAAGGGGGCATCGTCATATGTCGCTCTTGTTGTATTATTGTAAAATTATATTTGATCATTGCGTGGGATATGTTGGGGATTTTGTAACTTGGATATAACTTTGCTTGAAATATAATCGCTGTAATTATTTTTCTGGAAATATGTGATTTTTTTCATATTCAAGTGCTTCTTATATTATGGATACCATTAACATTACCGTACTTCGTCCCCAGAAGTTAATACTATGGATGACTGCAGCATCTGTAGCACTTAGCTTTTGGCCTCTAGATACGGGATGTTACAACTTGGTATCCGAGCATAGGTTTATGAATTTTTTGAACTAAAAATGGTTTTGAAAACAAAATCCAAAGGAACTAGAGTAAGATTGGGGTTTGGGATAACGCTATAGTATCGTACTTGTATTTGCTATATATAAATATGCGCTTTATCTATAGTCTCCTATCTTTGATTAGGTTATCTTTTTGCATCTCATGAGATTTGAATATAGATATGGATGGTAGAAGAAGCATATTTAACCCAGGAAGAGGAAGCACCAAAGGGAATGCTGGACCTAATGCTAGGAGAAACCAAGGCCAGGCACAAGCTGAGAATGTTGGTGCTGAGGTCCCGTAGATCGGAATGGAAGCAATGTACCAGTTTTTCCAGAATATGATGCAGGTGGGAGTTGCAACTGGAGTGTTAGGAGGAAATGCTGCAGGAGCAGGGGTTCCGAAAATGTTGCAGGAGCAGTGGTTTCTGAAGTTCCGGTAATTAAACATTTCACTAAGATGAGTGGAGACTATGTTAAGCTGGGAGGGAAGCCATTTATGGGAACGGAGGATGCCATTAAGGTGGAGAACTGGTTGTTGCACTGCAAAATGATTTTTGCAGATTTGGGGCTCAATAATGAAAAGAAGAGGAGATTAGCATCTAGACAGTTTCATGGAGCTACTTTTCTTTGGTGGAATAGTGTGACTGTGACGGTTGATGAGGGAACAATGACCTAGGAGGATTTCAAGAGGAGATTCTAGGAGAAGTTCATGTCTGTTATGGCACAATCAGCTCTGATTAGGAAGTTTGGTGAGTTAGAGCAAGGAGAAATGTTGATTGTTGAGTATGCCAGGAAGTTCGAAGAGTTGGCCCGATATGGGTATGCTTCACGGGATACTGTGCTAAAGAGGAACTAGAAGTTCATAAATGGATTGGAGCCTGAGTTGACTAGGGCTACTTTGTCTCATATTAGGGATCCTTCTGATATTGTTGAGGAGATGGCCATGAGGCAGGAGGAGATTCTTGATTCCCCAGAGAAGAGCAAGGCTAAGGAGGTCCAGGTTGGGCAGGGCCAGAAGAGGAAATTCTTTCCTAAGAAAGGTGCTCAGAAGGGTGGAGCGGCTAAGAAAGGGAAGTCTGAAATTTTCTGTTATAAGTGCGACAAGAAGGGACACTTTGCTAATGAGTGTCGCGTTGGGAAGGCAAAGGATGTGGCTAGGGGGAGAATGTCAGGTGCTTCAACTATGACCAGATAGGCCATTATAAGAACCCGTACAAGGACCCGTTAGAGATGGTAAGGGCAATGTGTATGCATTGGAGACTGCTGCTTTTAAGCCAACAGCCCAGGAGAAGGGGAAGGTAGTTCTGGGAGGTACGCTTCAGATTCATGGTATGACTGTTAGCGTTTTATTTGATACTAGTGCATCACATTCTTTTATATCTAGATGTTTGATAGATAAGCTTAACCTTGAACCCACATATTTAGTTACTTCCTTACGGGTTGTGAATCCAATAGGAGGGTATGCAACTCTAGGGTTGAGGTGTGACCAGTTTGAGTTTGACCTATTAGGTCATACTTTTATTTGCAGTTTTCATGTATTTGATTTGTAGGGTTCGGGATTATCCTTGGGATGGATTGGTTGAGCGAGTACAATGCTAGGATATTTTTGCAAGGATAGAAAGATATCTCTTAGACACCATGACTGTAGCGATCAGATTGTTTATACAGTAGAAGGTTCTAGTGGTGCAGTGTTTGCTTTGTTGGGTGCTTTGGATTCAGATGATGAGTTGAGTCGAGTTTTCATAGTTAGAGAATTCGCAGATGTTTTTCAGCCTGTAGTTGGATTGTCACCGAAATGAGCCATTGAGTTTCAGATAGATTTGGTTCCGGGAGTAGAACCAGTGAGTAGGTCACCGAGCAAGATGACCCCTTCAGAAATGAGGGGGTTGAAAGTGTAGTTGGTGGATTTGGAAGGCAAGAGTTTATCAGGCCGAGTAGTTCACCTTGGGGTGCAGCAGTAGTGTTTGCTAAGAAGCCGAACGGATCATTGAGGCTATGCATCGATTATCGTAAGTTGAATGAAAGAACGATAAAGAATCGATATTCATTGCGTAGGATTGACAATTTGTTCGACCAGTTGAATGGAGCAAAGGTATTTTCCTAGTTGGATTTGGCGATGGGTTTCCATCAGCTCAGGGTAGCGGAGGATAGAATACCTTTGACGGCATTCAGGACCAGGTATGGGTTATACGAATGGTTAGTTATGCCGTTCAGATTGACGAATGAGCCAGCTTTCTTTGTGGATTTGATGAACCGGATTTTTCAAGAGCACTTGGATAGGTTCGTATTTGTTTTCATAGATGACATCTTGATATACTCTAAGGATGAGAGAGAGCATAAAGTTCATCTTAGAGTGGTGCTTGAGATGCTGAGGCAGCATCAGCTGAAAGCGAAGTTTTCGAAGTGTCACTTCTGGAAGAAAGAGGTAAAGTTTCTTGGTCATGTAGTCTCAGAGGAAGGATTGTTAGTAGATCCGACTAAGATTGAGGCAGCGAGTAGTTGGAAGAGACCCGAGACAGTAATCGAGATAAAGAGTTTCCTTTGGTTGGCTGGTTATTATCGGAAATTCATTAAGGATTACTCGTGGATAGCAGCACCCATGACCAAGCTCATGAGGAAGGATGTGAAGTTTGTGTGGACCGATAAGTATGAGGAACCATTCCAGGGTTTGAAACACTTATTGACCCACCCACCTGTGTTGGTTGTTCTAGAGGGGAATCAGGATTTGGTGGTTTATACCGATGCGTGCGGAACAAGATTAGGAGCTGTGCTGATGCAAAGAGGTAAAGTGATTGCATATGCTTCTAGACAGCTTAGACCACATTAGGTCAGATATCTGATGCATGATTTGGAATTGGTTGTCATGGTTTTTGCTTTGAAGGTGTGGAGACATTACCTTTTGGGAGAAAGGTTTAAGTTATATATAGATCATAAGTCGCTAAAGTATCTGTTCTCTTAGAAGGAGTTGAATATGAGACAGCAGTGATGGTCAGAGTTTATAGCCGCTTATGAATTTGGGATTGAATACACATCGGGAAAAGGCAACAAGGTTGCAAATGCACTTAGCAGGAAACATCAGAATGCAGTGTTAACGATGATTGGTGAGTGGAAAGACTTGGAAGCATTAGCAGATTGTAGAGTGCAGTGGAGATCCGAGGCTGGGTCTAGTGGAGATACAATTGTACTATCTTGTTTGGATGTTCGACCAGTGTTGATAGAACAGATTGCTTCTAAGCAGATGGAGGATCCAGTGTTAGCTGAATAGATCAGTAAGCTAAAGGAAGGAACATAGAGCGATGACTTGAAAGATTTCAGTCTTGACCAGAATGGGTGGTTGAGAAAGAAAGGAAGATTATGTGTTCTGAGTGTAGGAAACAAAAGGAAAGAAATCTTGAAGGAATGCCATCGTTCGAAGTTTATTATACATCCTGGAGGTACCAAGATGTATCAGGAGATAAAGAGGAGTTTCTTTTGAGAAGGTATGAAGCGGGATATTAACTTGTGTGTAAAGCAGTGCTTAAATTTCCAGCATGCAAAGGCCGAACACCAGAAACCAAGTGGTTGGCTTCAGCCGTTAGACATTCCAGTATGGAAGTGGGATTCTATTTCTATGGACTTCATTGACGGGTTGCCAAGGTCGAACAGGGGAAATGAAAGTATATGGGTCATAGTGGATAGATTGACCAAGAGTGCCCATTTCATTCCAATTAGGTCAAATAGGACGGCGCCTGTTTTAGCAAGATTGTTCATGAAGAATGTGGTTATACTACATGGGGTCCTAGCAGTATAGTTAGTGACAGAGATCCCTTGTTCACTATCGAGTTTTGGAAGAGTATGCAGGAAGTTTTGGGAACCAAGCTTAAGATGAGTACCGCTTACCATCCGCAGACAGATGGGCAAACGGAAAGAGTTATCAAGATCTTGGAAGATTTGTTAGGAGCTTGTGTTATAAATTTCGAGGGATCATGGGAGGACCATCTGCATCTAGTTGAGTTTTCGTATAACAACAATTATCAGACTAGTATTGGGATGGCACAGTTTGAAGCTTTGCATGGAAGGCCATGAAAATCTCCCTTATGTTGGCTAGAGAACAGGGATAGGTTGATTCTTGGTCCATATCTGGTTAGAGAGGCTGTAGAAAAGATTGAGGTCATTCAGGCTAGAATGAAGGAGGCTCGGTCTAGGCAGAAAAGTTATGCGGATAAGAGACAGAAATATTTAGAGTTCTCAGTTGGAGACCAGGTTTTCGTCAAGTTATCACCGATGAAGGGTGTGATTAGATTTGGGAGATCGGGGAAGTTATCACCGAGATTCGTTGGACCTTTTCCTATTCTTGAGAGGATCGGGAAGCTCGCGTTTAGAGTTGAGTTACCAAGCGGTTTGGCAGGTGTCCATGATGTTTTTCATGTTTCTCATCTTAGGAAGTGTGTTAGAGACCTGGAGACTACTATTGCACGGACAGTGCTAAATGATTTAGTGGTTGAACCGGACTTGACCATATTGAGAAAGCCAGTTCACATTATTGCGAGAGATGAGAAGAGGCTTAAAACCAAGACAGTCAGATTAATCAAAGTCCAGTGGAGTGACGATGACAGAGATTGTACTTGGGAGGTTGAGAGCAGGATTAGAGAGACTTAACATGACTTGTTTGATGGTATGTTTTACCTTCTTGTTTAATTATTGTGTGCCTTATCGTAATTTTGAGGAAGAAATTCTTTAAGGTGGGGAGCCTTTAACACCCCGGATTTTTGGTAACATTATGTAGGATATTTAATCAGTTGAATTAAATAAAATAATGTGTTGATTAGGGGATTGAGATTTGATTTTAATGAATGGTAGTCGTGCCATTTAAAATAAATGAATTAAAAGAAGAGTTTAATGAATTAGAGGAGGGGTAAAATAGAAAAGAGGCCATTACTATACCTCCAAACCTTGGCCGTGTAAAATGTTACACGTTCATTTCATTTGAAAATTTTAAACAATAGAGGCCGGCCACCATTAACAAGGAAAGAGGAAGAAGAATTAAAGAAAAGCTAAAGGAAAAGCTAATTCAAACCAAATCCATTTAAATCTCAAGCTCCTTTAATCTCTAAAGCTAAGGTGAATAATGTTCACATATTTTTATGGGTTTCGGTTTTAGGATTAAATCCGAATATTTTGCATTGATTTGTCATGTTTTTGAATGATAGAATGATTATATATACTTGTTGATGATTTATGTATGTTCATATGGACTTTATGACATGTTTTGAGATGAAAACTCTATTAAATGACATCCCATTGCCTTGCGAATTTTTATGAAGATCTAAAAAGTATTTTAGAGATGTGTTTCAATTTTTAGATTTTTCTGAATTTTCGTGGATTTATCATGATTTTTCTAGTAAAGAAAATGGTATTTTGGATTATAAATTATTTATGGGAAAATAATTAATTATTTGGATATGAAATTTTTATATGTTAGAGAACATATATAAAGTGGTTTTCTGGAATTTTTCTAGATTTTTCCTAACTGTTTCAATGGTTATATAAAATTATTTAAGATATGGGACTTAAATGTTTTATATAATTAAAGAGGAGAAGTTTTTTATAAAAGTGCTTAAATTTCTAAATATTGAAAGTCGGTAGCACTTTTGAAAAGAAAATCTGGCGACCAATCAGATTTAGACAAATAAGGTAGGTTAAGTACAAAAGAATAGTTTTAAAAGTACAAATAAACGGCCTTTTTACCGTTACGTCTTCTTCGGCACCAGGTTTCGATTCCATCCCTTCCCTTCCGACATAGTCAAAACCAATGCACATGGTATCAGGCAACCGGTACGTAGTGAATGGGAAGAGGGTAAAAGGTGTAGGGTCGAAACCATGGGGTTCCGAAAGTGGTGAAGCATTGTTTTGGTTTTAAAGGAAAATACGCCCACTTGCTTTCGACTAAGTTGCTTTCGACCTAGATGCTTTCGACTAAGTTAAATGGTTTAAAATGATGGTTCGATTGGGTTGCTCTTTTGTTTTAAATGATTACTTCCGACTGGGTCGAAACCTATAGCTGCCGCTTCCTACCTTTCGATCTAGATGTTTTTGAAGGGATTGTTTTGTTTTCTAAAATTTAGCCATCTCTCCAGTGCTTTCGAAGGGATGGTTTCGACACCATCACTTCATTATTTAAGAAATGGTTTCAAAATAGATGCTTTCGACTCTAATGTTTGTCTGATCCTTTTGCTCGACTTGAAGGCATAATTCAAATATTTTGGTCGAAACGTTTTAAAGGTTTTCAAAGTAGTTAACTTCGAATGGTTTCGAAAGGAATCCACATGTTTTAAATTGAACCCAAAGTGCTTTCAAAAGGATTGTTTTGACTGTTTCGAAAGGTTTTTATGAATGGTTTCGAAAGGGGTGGTTCCTCAGGGTTTCGAAATGATTGAAAAGGAAGGTTTTCCAATGTTTTTGAAATGCAATATTTAAAAGGTTTTAAATGGAGGATGTCTGATATTTTGAAGCTTTCGAAGAAAAGAAAGGAAACGTTTTTCCCAATGTTTTCGAAAGGGTCTTTCAATGGTGTCGAATGAGTTACCTTTAAGGGGTTTTGAAAGGGTTGTTTAAAAGTTTTAAACAAAGGTTTCGAATATAATGGATAGGTAGATTAGCCTAAGTGTTTTTAAGTTATAAAAGACTTTAACTTATTTTAAAAGGATAGGTAATCCTTATTGAATATCATCAACATTATTTTGAGTAAAGTATATATATAACATGGCAAAAATAGCTTAGAGCAAAGCTAAAGATATTTATTCCTTGTATACTATGATTTGACGGACTAAATCATTTTGAAAAGATTTTTAATGAAAATTTAAAGGGTAGTTAACCAAAGAAAATTTCGGATAGTCGGTTCATTTAAATTCGGATAGTTAGTCTATTTTGAGGGCAGTTAACCCAGAGGATAGTTAGTCAGAGGACAGTTAGTCTAATTAAGGGTAGTCAGCCCAGTTTATGAACAGATAGTTCATTTGTTAGCATAATGGACCTTGCTACTTTTTACGGACAGATGGTCCACTTATTAACTGTTTTATGGACAGATAGTCCATTTATTAGCATAAAGGATATTGCTATTTTGATATAATCAGTTTTAGGACAGTTAGTCCAATTGAGGGCAGTTAGCCCAGATTTCGGGCAATTAGTCCATTTATTTCATGTATATAACATAACGGACCTTGTTATCATTTATTGTCATAATCAGTTTGATTAACCAGTTTGGTTGCAGAAAAGGATTTGCAAAATATATGTTTTGAAAAAGGATATTGGTGAAGGGAAACCCGTTCCACTAAGCGGCTTGGTCTCACTCAATATCAATAAATCGAGATATAACAGGATTATTCACACTGGGTTTTTTATCCGACTCGAAGTTTTTGTTTCCCCTTAAACTCTCGGGTGCTTAAAATTGATTTCAGTAGCCTAAGGGTTTAGGTTTTTAGGTTTTCGCAGTTTGGCGAATAAAGCTTCCGGAGACGAGTAGGTGGTTGATGGATAGCTATTTTAGGAATTCATTTGTTTTGTTTTCGCTGTGTATTAAGTCAGTTATGACTATATTGCTTTGATCATCCAAAGGGGCATCGTCATATTTCGCTCTTGGCGTATTATTGTAAAATTATATTTGATCATTGCTTGGGATACGTTGGGGATTTTGTAACTTGGATATGACTTCGTTTGAAATATAATCACTGTAATTGTTTTTCTGGAAATCTGTGATTTTGTTCATATTCAAGTGCTTCTGATATTATGGATACCATTAACATTACCGTACTTCGTCATCAGAAGTTAATACTATGGATGACTGCAGCATCTGTAGCGCTTAACTTTTTCCCTCTAGATATGGGATGTTACGCAAAATTACCCTTCCACGTGGTACATAATGATGCATCAATATGGAGTAATCGAACTTTGTTGGACAATGTACGATTAATTGTGAGTGAAGTTGAGTTAGTTTCTTTCTATAAGTAATGTAATTAAGGGTAGTACAGAAGGTTAATATTATTTCATTTGAATAACAGTTTACAAAATTTTACAAGATAAAGGTTTATAGGAAACTCCAACATATCCTAGGCTAAGGAATTGGCAGGTTGTGCAGTCGAAAGATTGCACGTAATAATTGTTCGTAAGGGATCTTTGTATGAATCTTCCCAAAAGAGTTTTTGGAAGACTGTCATTGGATGACATATTTATGTTTTGAACATAAGTTTTATAAACTAGAACCAAATCAGTTTTATAAATAAAGAAATTCATACAACGTTTATGAATACCTATTTTGTTGCACTGAGAAACAATTGTTGTTTCAAGATATACCAACTTCATTATGAAGAATTGTTTTTGAGGAATTATTAATAGTAAAATGGAATTGGATACGATCCATGGATAGAACTAATTATATGAGATGAAATGAAATTAACTAACCTAAATGAACACATAGCATTAGAATGTCTAATAAGTATTCTCGTATATCGAAGAGAAACTATGAGTTTCTTATTAATATCGAAAATATATAATCCTAGATTATTTAATTAAACCATTGAGAGTGTTGACTCTATATGGTATGATGCACAAATCCGAAAGGATTCCAAGTACGCTATCAAAATATAGATTTTGATGGTCGTAACTAAAGGGATATGATCCATCGACCTTGATTGTGTCTTTATGAGTAAGATTAATGCAGTTGGAATTAAATGAGCAATGTTGACAAGAATAATATCGCAGATTTAAATTGTTGAAATTAACGTAATAGATTCGATATTCAACATGTTCAAGTCAATTTGGATTTACTCACAAAATTATCGCTTGATAAGTCCTAGTGTTTGGTACATATGTATTGAAATAGAAAATTCTAAATAATGATTTAGAGTAAGCCGTTTACACATATTAACCAAAAATGTCTCAAAGTCAGTGGGAGCGATATTGAGTTTGTGAGTCTTTGGATATGATCTAAGAAATGATACGAAAGTATCATTTATTAAGCATCAAGATTGAAAAAGTATTTCGATAGAAATATCAAATAGTTTGATTTTTAATCAAAATGCAGAGGAAGCATGTGTTCATAAGAAAGAACGTTAAAAGGTACATCGATATTTCTAAAATATAAGTAAACAACACGTTGTTGATTTAACAATGTACTTGTGTTAAAATCAACCTTAGTTGTTTTAATACTCAACTTTGGATTAATAAACGATGACTTTTATAGTAAGTATAAAAGATGTCGGAAATGTCCCAAATAATATGCAAGGACGCCTTATTAAAATGTTTAATACGAAACATGTAAGGTTGATTCCTTTGCATTGGCAAAAGGAATTATCATACATGTTGTGTTGTCTACGATATCATGATTTTCTTATGTATTTGATACATGAAGAAAATATCAAATCCAAATTGATATCACTAAATGGTTGTTTGAAGTGTTCTCATGTATTTATGAAATACTAGAGAATTGTTTACAGAAACAAAAAATGCTTATGAAGGAGTGTTCGAACTCAAACTTCATAAGTCATATTGAGTGTAGTATGTCAATAATAAATTCAAATTAAGAACCTTTAAGTTGAAAATGTTCCAAATAAAAGACTGTGGCTTATTCAATGAAAAAAGGCTACGTACATCGCCTTGAATATTACCGCAATAAAAATAATGTATATAAAATTATAAGCACACAATTTATAACTGAGCTGATTCCAAATGTTGAGAATCTCATAACATTGTTATATGATAACAATGTTGTGATATGGTTCGTAATAGAACTTAGAACTCACTAGAAGTCGAGAGACATACTCTTAATTGTTCCACATGATAAAACAGTTTATCACCATCGGAGAGAGTTGATTGACAGAGTAGATAATTAATGCATAATAGCATACTCGTTCACAAAGGGACTGACCCAATCGGTTTTGAGAAATATTTGCTAGTGGGATTTAATATTTGCTAGTGAGAAATAACCACAAAGGGACTGACCCAATCGGTTATGAAATACAAATTGCATAATTACATAAAAAGTTGTAAATTAATTAAATTGATTAGTATTTGAGAAATATTAATTATTATTTATTTTATTTGATGTTTGGGAGTTATTTCTAATTATTTGAATGCATTTATAAAAGTTATACATGTGTGCATTGATATATGATATCATTGTAATTAGATAAAAGATAATTACATGCGTTAATTTATGGAATCTTATGTCATTTGATGGCATGTAATTTTCAGCCATACTATGTAAAGAAATAAGAGTGAAAAGAGAAAGTTAATCAAGAGAATTAATTAGAGAAGTTTTAATTAAAGAATGGGAAAGATTTCCTTCCTTAAAATAAAACATATTCTCTAATTCATTCTGTACATACAATTGAGTTTCTCATTTTTCATTCTTCTTTCTGTAACTTTTCCGGTTCTCTCCTTCTCTAATAGCTGAAAATATGAGACCTTCCATGGCTTCAATTATTCCTAAAATCAAATACAAATAAAATCAATTATGAAAAGTGGTTTATTCCTCTTGATCCTTGCAACATCTGGAGGCTGATTTCTGAATCTAGGAGATTTGATTCATCATTCAAGGTACGATTCATCAGCTACATCGAGAGGAAAAATTTAATGTTACAAGGTGTACTTCAAGGCTTTGGAATTAAGGTATGATCTTTTTATTCTAATAATTTTGATATAATGTTTTAATGAAAAAAATTGAATATCTTAATTTATATGTGTATACTATTGTCTCATTTGATTTGAAAATGGTTTATGCATTTCAAATTGTTTATTACATGAATTGATTGGTTTTTTTTATTTAGATAAATAAAAACTGAAACTTGTATATGATTAGAGAATATTTTAATTTTAGATCTATGTTTAAACATGCAAATCAAAACGTAATTTTTTTGATTTGAATGTTTACATGTTTTTATTGTTTGTGTTTTTACTATAACAGAAACTTATATATGATTAAATAATGTTTTGATAATAAATTGATTACAATTAATTTCTAAATTTGTTACCCTATTTGACATCACAATTATCCTTCTTTAACTATTCGAAGGATTTTAACACATTGCTTAGTTCAGTATGCATCACCTTTTGTTTTATAATTATTTATTCATATAGGTTGATTCTCCTTAGATTTGAAATTTTATTTGTTCATATTATTTGCATCTTATTGTAATTAAAACCCATACATGATTAAAGGATGTTTAGATAATAAATTGATTACAATAAATTTATAAATTTGTTACCCTATTTGACATGACTGATATCTTTTTTTAAGTATTCAAAGGATTGTTAATATATTGCTCAGTTTAGTGTGTTTCACTTTTGTTTAAAAAAATTATTCAGATAGGTTGAATCTCTTTAGATTTGAAAGTTTATTTGTTCTTATTATCTGCATTTTATTGTAATTGAAACCCACACATGATTAAAGGATGTTTCAATAATAAATTGATTACAATAAACTTATAAATTTGTTACCCTAATTGACATGACTAATACTTTTTAAGTATTCAAAGGATTGTTAATATATTACTTAGTTTAGTATGTTTCACTTTTGAAAAAAAAATTCATGTAGGTTGAATCTCTTGATTTGATTGTATACATATATATTTTATTAACTAATTTAAGTTTATATAAGTTCATAAATACATCATAAAATTTAAATGTTATATGGCTTATTTTGAATTAATTAAGAAGTTTTGGGTTAATCTTTATATAGAAAAAATTATATATATATATGTATGCACATATAAAATTTAATGTTTATATTTTAAATTGTATAGTTTATTAATATCAAACAATTTTAAATGAGGCAGTAGTTTATGCATATGAATTATTGTTGGTTATTCCTAATCTTATGTCATAATGATTCATTGATTGCTAATTGAATGCTGCATAAATCAAGTTTGTCAAAAAGGGGGAAGAAGAATCATTCATCTTTGTCATCTTTTATTTCTTTCCTTTTTGTCCCTTATGTGATTGCCTTTAAACTTATTCTTATTTATTCATATACATCAAGTTATCAATCGATCATACTTGTCTAATAACTATTCTGTCACACAATTAAGGAATGAATATATTTGACATATTCAAACCTTATTTTTATATCCCATTCTTTATTGTTTTAGAATCAAGTTAATAAAACAAAATACGATATCAAATAAAATACTGATTTTATTTAAAAGAAATTTAGATGAGTCTAAATACATATAGACTTCATAGGCCCATTAAAGATCCAAAATGGTTAAATTTTTTGAAATTCACTCATTTCTTCCGCTGCAGGCTGACCCAGTTCCTTCAAAAGGTGTACTTAAGTATTTGAGAAATACTAAGGACTTATTCCTCATATATGGGAATGGAGACCTCCTTATGAAGGGTTATACAGATTCGAGCTTTCAAAGTGATATAGATGATAGTAAATTAGTGTTTGGCTATGTATTTGCACTAAATGGTGGAGTTGTTAGTTGGAAAGTTCCAAGCAAGAAACAGTTGCTGATTCCATGATGGAGGCCGAGTACATCGCCCTTAATGAAGTAGCAAAAGAGGCAGTTTGGATGTGCAAGTTTTTGA
Source organism: Allium fistulosum (assembly GCA_030737815.1). Taxonomy (NCBI): domain Eukaryota; kingdom Viridiplantae; phylum Streptophyta; class Magnoliopsida; order Asparagales; family Amaryllidaceae; genus Allium; species Allium fistulosum. The sequence continues at coordinate 71,863,997 of CM060908.1, read as the reverse complement.
GTGAGCTCAGAGTGATTCCCTATACCAGGAATCCTATAGCATTGTTTTGTGAAAACAATGAGGCGATACAAATCGCTGAGGAACCAAGAGCACACAAGAAGTCACGACACATTCTTCAAAAGTTCCACTTAATTAGAGATTTCGTTGAGAAGAAAGAAGTTGTGATTCAAAGGACAAATAACGAGGACAACATAGCAGATCCATTTACGAAAGGCCTGACTTGGTCAGTTCTCGAGAAACTGATTGAAAGGATGGGACTGAGATTCCATAATTGGCCCCAAGTGCAAGTGGGAGATTGATAGAGCTAGGGGTATGCCCCAGGGGCAATTCTGTAGTTTATTGTAAATTAGTAACTCTGAAATCAATTCTCGTTCGAAATAACGGTGTTTCTTCTTTCTGTTATAACGTGTTATAAATGATTAAATGTTTAATTAAAATATATTTAACAGAAAATCCATAAATGGTATGTTTTTGTGATAGTAGTTACAAAGTCCTATAATCGTGAGTAATTTATCACAATAAAATTAAATATACCATTTTAAATGTTCCTAATCAAGATGCATCGAGACTAGATATTGATGTATCCATTGAGACTAGAGTACGTAACGCTCTCCTAATGGTGGGCAGTGTATTACTCATGACTGCTGGAGGCACCTAGGGGTTCCGTATTGATTGCATAACTACGGAACGACTCACTTGATAGTTTTCTGTTTGTTAATATAACTAAGGTCAAATAGAAAATATCAACGTGACTAATTTACAAAGTTCTCTTGACTTGAGGATACTGTTGATCTTCAATGTGGAAGCTCCACTCTGATTAGAGTTAAATCATGACACGATGTCCATCGAACGACTATAGTTGGGTCAAGAGAAATCATTGGAAGTGAAACACTATTCAAGAGAGGATTCGTCTCCTTAGTTATATGAGGTTAGTATCATAGCCAACTAAAGTCAACTCAATGTCAAAGTCTCTGGCCAGAGCAGTTCGATTAATAAAAATTGTTATTATTGAACCGAGGATTTTGTGTTTGGACTGTAAAGTTGAATGTGGATGATATTGGAATTTTGACCATTACCAAATTCCATAAATCCAAAGTGATATAGTTTTGACAAAGAGAATTGGTGTAAATAATTGTCACTATCGAGTACCTCCTATAATAAGTAAAATTAGATTTTAGTAAAAGATGTGTAAGCGATAAATTCAGTCAAAATGTCACACCACCTGCTAAGTGACGTGTGAACGTTAATATTCGAATAGTTTGATATTAATCGCTGACTGAATTTACACCTTTGAGTCGCACAACCGAAATGATGAATGCTCTAAATGAACCACATGATTTAATTAATTTATAAATGTTATAAATTAATTAAATTAAATAATATTTATGAAATATTAATTACTAAATTTTATTTGATTTTTTTGAATGCCCTTGGCATTTAGTAAAGTGCGTATATATATGAGTTATAAACGCGCGTATTGATATATGATATCTTTAGAGTGTTTAAATTTGATTTAAACATGATAAATACTAAAAAAAGGGGTTTAAATAAATTAAATAAATTAGTATTTGTGATATATTAATTATTAAAATTTTATTTTGATTTATTTGAATAACATTAGCATTTAATGGTGTGCGTATCTAAAAGTTATAAACGCATGCACATTTGAATTGGATTTAAATGAAATTGATGCTAACGAGATTTTAGAAATTTTTGAGGGCCCATGTGACACCATCTAAGGCTAACCATGCATGTAGAAGAGAGAAAGAGAATCTAATTAACATTTAAAAAAAGGAAGAAATAGGGGAAAATTTTAAGAAAGAGTATGAAAGGTTTCTATCACTCCTTTAAAACACATCTCCCTTTATTTTCTTTTACGATTGATTTCTTTCCTGTAATTATCATCCCTCTTGCTCTTCTATCAGAGAATTTCAAATTTCCATGGCTTCCTAACCTCTAAATTTTCGAAATAAAATATCAAATAAAATTAATAACAAAAGGTGCTTCTAATCTCTTAATTGCAAACAAAATTCGGAGATTGATTCATGGAATCTAAGAGCCTTTGATTCATCATTCAAGGTGCATTCTCTTGGCAACATCTTAAGGTGATAATTCTAATTTTATATATTCATCATTCAACTTGTTTATGTAATTTAGATCCATCTCCTACTTCATCTCATCTATGTATTTGTTTATTTGATCAAATGGATTAGATCCCCTTTGCTCCATCTTAATTAATTACATATGTTCATCATGTTATTTTAATTTGAATCTGTTTTAAGATATATTTTGATTGTTTGTTAATTCATATTGTCGTTTTTAGATCTACATTATATGATCCCATATTTAATTATTTTTCATATTGCTTAATTGTTTAGATCTGAAACCTTTGCAACATATACATATGTGTTTGATTTGTCTTATCCATTTTGTTGTTGTTTCAAGTTTCTTATTTAAAAAAACACTTTTTGATTAAAATCTAAGTCTTAATTAATGAAATATTTCTATTATTGATTCAAATAGAAAATATATGTTGTTTATTTATGTTTGCATGTATGTTTTGTGTTCAATATCTCAAATTCAATCTTTTGGTTTTTGTATACTTCTGTTTAAAGGTATATTAAAAATCAAAGGTTTCCTTTAGAAACATAACTGGACTTTACTGCAAAATATCATAAACCCTTGGATTTCCTTTTAAAATTAAAGTTAGGCTTTACTTGTTACTTTATATTGGAACATATACTAAATTATAAATTTTAACATAAAGATGTATTAAGTTTAAAACATTATTTACAATGATTTTTGTATGTGTATACACACACACATATTTATGTGCGTGTGTATACATACATACATACATACATACATAATTTGAATTGAAATTCATATAATGGACTTTTATGTAAAATCATAATTTTTAATCTTAAAACCTTTCAGTTTTGAAACTGGGTTCAAAATTGTTGACCTTTTGAAGTTATAAAAGTGACACTTAATTTTATCTCATTTATATGTATATTGTATATAAATGTAAATATATGTATGTATATGTATTTTAAATAATATTATGGACAATAAAGACACATATGTAGGAAATATCATCTCCACACTATCTGATTTGTTGCATTGAACAATAGTTACATTTTATGCCATGAATAAATTGCCAATTAATATCATTTAATGATCCAATCAATTTAATTAGAGAGAGAGAGAGAGAGAAAATGAAAGGTTTCTCTCTCCATATAATGTTTATTATACTCTCAATTAATTACTTGTTTTTAGGGAAAGAAATTAAAGGTTTCCTTCCCTAAATTAACTCTTATAAATAATTGTTGAGTGTATTTGATGCACTATACATTTAAACTAAATTAATTTTAAACCTTTTTTAACCAATTTTAAATAAAATAAGACTTTATTTAATGTTTTATTAGATTGGATCTAATATACATTTAGACTTCATAGGCTCATTAAAGATCCAAAATAGTAAAATTTTTGAAATTCACCCATTTCTTCCGTTGTGGGCTGGCCCAGATCCAATACCAATATCTTTCGACCTTTTAAAGTGACAATGCATAGAGAGTTTATAGCAGTTGAGATGGATGATGAATGACTGAGATTGTGCTGAAAAACGGGCGGGAAGAGCGTCTGGCCATTGATCTAGTCGCATGAGCTGATGGGAGACAGCTATAAATGCAGAAAGGAATGAGTGGCTAAGAAGCATGCTAATTGTCATTTTGTACCAGGCGCACGCATTGTATTTAATGCGCATTAATGTTGATGGCGAGCTATGGGAGTAGGTATATTTCCAACTGCTTTATTACAGCGTCTTGTATAGTTGGACGTATGGATCGTCGTTTAATTTTGTATGCCTATGTGGCAAGGCAACTGGTCGGGCTTCAATGATGTTGGAGACCGAATATTGCTAAGGACCAAGTTACAAAGAACATGTCAGGTCAACTGTGATATGACGAGACATGGTGTAGTGATGTCGGGTCAGAGAAGGTTATGCCTGGATCGGTCTTGATAGATGGGTGTTGTTTGAAGTTGTCTGAGCGTGGCACCGGCTATAGAGCCAGTATAGAGGGGCTAGCATGAAGCTATTCTAGACGTAGATAGCCATGAGCGGGCTGATTATTCTATGTCTAAATTTGTTGAGAGTTGGCCGGTGCTAAGGACCATGCTATGATAGTGATGCTAGACCAAATGAGAGACGCTAGGACGATCTGCTTAGGACTGGTCGATGGCAGGTGTACTGAAGCCGGGCTAAAGACGGATCATGCTTGAGCCAGTCTTGTCGAGTATATTGGCTGTTGAGGAAGTCTTGAGCTATATTGGCCGGCAACTGAAGTGATGCTGAATGGATGGGCCGACTTGGAGTTAGACTGAATGTTGGTAGGCATGAGAGGGTCGGTCATCACCGAGCGAAGTCAGAGTGGACCGGGTAGGGCTGTATTTTGAGACATTAATATGTTAGACTATATATTCATTTTGAGACATGTTTCATATAAGACATGATATACTATTTACATGATGCATTATGACATTGAATTCATGTCTCTTTGATATGATATGCACTTAGTTTATTACATGTTTATGTTGATGTTGAATTTATTCCTAACATTGTGAGATTTATTATATATATGTAGATTGTGATAAATATGCTTTGCATTGTTCTTGTAAAAACTACCCTTATTCGTGATACTTATGGAATCCAAGTGCATTTGTACATGGATCACGAGTGTTAAGAATGATGGACCGTTAGAATATATTTAATCAAAAGATTTATCTATCAATATAAATGACACACACATGTATGTATATGTGTGTATGCATGTATATATATATATCTGTGTGTGTGTATTTATGTATAACATGTATCCAAGAAATGTTAGCTATTTCTTTAGTTAATAACATTAAATGTACTAATTTGATACATACATACATATAGTATTTTAAATTAAATATCATATAACATCTTTAAGAGTATTAAATATCAATTTGCAATGTTAATGAAAATTATACAACATTTTTTATAAAGTGTTAAGTATCAACATGCAACATAAAAATAAATAAAAAAATTAAGTAATAAATTAAGTGACAATTATAGTTTATACAATAAGTAAGGGCAATAAAAATCTTACGTTCTTTACAAACTAAGAACCAAATCCAACCTTGGACCTAGGCCGATGGCCTAGGCCCTCAACTTTTAAGGGGCCTCAAAATATAAATATTTAATATAAAGAGTATGTTATCTTGACTAAGTGAAAATGTGTTTAGCTTAGTGGATAGACATGTAAATTGCATACAAGCAACTTAGGATCAAGCCTGACCTTTGCCTCTTATTTTGCCTTGCTTTATGGTACTTTGTGCTTAGGGCCTCCTAAACTTACTTTGCTGGGCTTGAAATTTTATTTTTTGCCCTAAGGCCTCCAACCACCCAGGGCCGGGCCTGCTAATAACATACTATAAAAATTCGAGATAATGATAATATAGTAAATATACTGTATTATTAGTATAATAAAACTGATAAGCATGTATAAATAACGAAACATCGTATTGTTAATTTTCGAACAAAGACAAAAATAATATACAAATTGGTTTATTGTCTCGTATCAAAATTTGCTTTTTGATTTCTGCTTTTAAACAACAAAATTATTTTTTAAGCTAAATAACGGAACTAGAGGTTGAACTATGCTTAGTTGCGTTGAAACAAGATGGTTTTATAGTCAATAAGATATAAAGCAACTCAAAAATAAAATCCTGAAACGAGTTGAGGTTTGTTGGAGTGATGACACAAGCGATTAGGAGATCGAGGATGAGATTAGCCCGTCTCTTGTAGAGATATTATGAGTATGATCGTACTTATGTTTGCTATGACCATTGTTAGTTCTTCATGAAGAATCGTCGGGAGCAATTGTTTTAGAAAGTAAAGTCTCTAATAAATACGTATCTTTTGTTTTGGGAACTTTTGCAAAATCAACATACTCAAGTTTTAAAGTACACCACCGCCACACCTCAAAAACATGTTATAAAATACTCGTATTTTTAAGTATTATGATATTTGTGGAAAACTCAGTAAATATATGTAGAATAATCAATAAATATTTGTAGAGAAATCTGCAAACATTTGAAGTTTCTGAGCTGCGAATATTTGCAAAAAACTCTACAATGCGGAATTCCCTGTAAATATTTGCATTTTTTAGATAAATTTTAAAAATTGTTTTGATCATAGGAACAAGCGGTTAATGTTCGGATGCAATTTCCGAAAAACTGAAATTTACTTTTTAACCAAATAAAAATATGAGTGTAATTTATAACATGTTTTGAAGAAGAGTTTTTCACTTGACAAATTTGAAAATAAGGGAAAGTTACTAAATTTACATTTTTTTAGGAGCATTTCACCAAAAGGACAAACTATGCAGTCCAATTAGTTTCTAGGACACACATTCAAAGAAATTACTTTCAAGGCCAAAGTCAGTAGAATAATTACTTTCAAGGACAAAGTCAGCAGTCTAATTACTTTCAAGGACATAATTTCATAAGTTTTTAAGCCCTAAGAACTAATTATTTTACGTTTTGTCCTTGAAAGTAATTATTTCAGTTGTGTGTCCTAGAAAGTAATTCCACTTGCTAAAGAGACCCTTGTGGCTAATTTCCACTTTTTTTTTATTCATATACAATAGAAGGTCAGCAATGTCTCTAAGGTTCTATATCTACAGATGCTGGGGTCGAATTCCACTAACATGGATTAATTATGTTAAAGGATAAATTCCAAGTTATTTAGTTAATTTATTTATTGATGTAGTTCTTCAAACACTATTCATAAGTTTCAAAATCCACTTTCACTCTTTTCTAAGAACATGTTTCATGAAAATCTATCTTATTATTTTTACCGAAAATATGCAGTCTAAATCGCAAATATTTATCTTATAAATATTGATTGTTTACACCGTAAATATTTATTTTACAAATTTTACGGCCTATGCTATATGATAGAGATGCTTCGTGAAATTTGTTTTTAAAAAGAGATTTTGTGGGTTAAGGTTGAAAACAAGAGGTGAAGGGCTACTTTCTACTTATATATTTTGAGTGCATATGGGATTAACACGTATATGTCATGTTGTGAAGTGCGATTTTTTATTTTATTTTTTTATTTTACGAGGATAGTTTTTTTTAGAAACGTTTTGGTATATTATTCTTTTCTTCTTGAACTCCCTCGTTTATCAGAAAAGAAAAGTATTACTCATCTCCCTCAATCCGCAAGCACACGCTAAGCACCCATTTGAAATGTAAAAATATTTTCCCCAAATTAGAAAGTTTCATCGTATATAAACTAAAGCTCTCCAATTTCCATCACCGATTATCCATCTTCTTTCCGTAACTCTTTGCGAATAAGCCCATATCAACATTATTTTTCTGTAATCGTCCACTCATCGATGCATTGCGTATGAATGGGAGCTCAGCAGAGCATCCATGCAGGAAAAGGTCAGATTTTTGTTTTCTGAAATAATCAATATATTTTGTTTTGATTTCTAATGATTTTGCATGATTTTACAGCGAAGATTGATTTCAATGTGGACTTCACTCATAAATTATGTGGAGCCTTGATGATGCCTCCTTTGAGGTAGGCGTTTATTTCTTCCATCTATATAAACTTAACATTTTCATGCATTTATTATATCTGAAAAAAGATGTATTAATGTTCTAATTCATTAACTTTGTTCTTCTTTAGGAGTTGTAGTAATCCATTTTCACTGATTATTGGAAGGTATTGTATACACTCCTTATTCTTATTCTTTAGAATTATAATTCCAAACCCATTTTGGGAATTGTATTCCAATAGAGCATTGCTATATACATATTATGTACTTGTGTGCGTGTGTGTTTGTGGCAATGTATTGCCTAGTGAATAAACGTTAAGGTAGGATGGAGAACTGGGTATTGGTGACTAAAAGATTGGAGGTATATAGCAATGCTCTTGAAAAACAGTGACCTACTTTATGCCATATCTGTGTATTTTTTATTTTAATTTTTTTAAAATTATAGGTTGAGTATTAAACATCCTAGTCTATTCGGAAGAAGCGAGAAATTAGACCTTTTATGGGACAAAGGGATACAAGACTCTTCTGTTATAATTGCATTCAGGCGCCCGAGGCCAGAGTGGCTCTCACAACAGTCATTTGTTATTCAGGTCAGCTGGTCTCATATGAATTTTGACATGTTTATTGGTTGTTATGAAGATGATCAGTTAGCTTCATCTGTTGATTTCTAGCTTTGGGTAAGTTATATGGTTGCTTGAAGTTGGTATAATATGTGAATGTGAATGCAGGTGCATTAGATATTTGGTAAAAAATTCAGTCATCAGTCTAATACGAGGCAAACCCTAGTATATTGTATCCATATCAGATTTGAATTACATGAATGTTTTCTGCTATTACCAGACAGTAGAAGTTGTAAATATGACGAAGTTGCACATTTCGAATCAAGCTTGCATCAAGTTAAAACTTGTGACCAAATACTACAAAACCTCATAATTTGAGTACCATTTCAAACTAAGCTTCTCCAGTGACGATTTGATTTTAGATTCCATTCAGAACATAATCATGATCGCAATTGAGAAATATCATTTAGTCCATGCCGATTTTCCCCTTTTTTTGTTCAAAGCACTTGCTAAATTTAAAATTTTATCATTTCCAAATCAAAATGAAGAAAAGAGAAAGTTAAGCTTAGGATCAGTAGAAGCTCGACAATCGTAATCAATTTCAGAATCATGGATTACCATGAAAAGAAAAAGTATCAGTTTCACCTACTTAAATATCATTTAAAAGTCTACATAGAGATGTAAATTTTGAGTATAGGATTGACAAGATATAAAATTTTAACTTTAGGATATTCAATTTTTAGCTCATTTTAACGTCTTGACTGCCATTGAAACAAGGACCAAGTCTAGAACTTGCCATATGTATATATTGATTAAGATTAAGCAATCACAATGTGCGCGCGCGCGCGCGTAATACAAGTATGCAACATATCATCATCGCCCAAGTTCTGGGTTTTTTCCCCATAAGACATTCCTAAAAAACGGGTGAAGTATAGGACAAGGAAAAATGAAGAAGAAAAATTGCTCTAGAAAGCCATTTGTTTGGCTATATTACACATACTGTACCAATCTTAGAGAAAAATGATTCCCTTGTTATTTTTTCTACACTAATTGTAATTAGATATGAATCGGACAATCTTTACTGCTATAACTCTATTGAATTGAATTCTATGAATCTATGGTAAGGACAATGTTATCAATATTTAGTAAATAACACAGAAACAGAGATTAATGAAGTGCAGACTCATTCAAATTTTTTATCCAAATTCCAGCACTCGGTCACACCTGAAATTGCAGTTCATGGGTTACCTGTCGATAATTTTTCTGGATCGGGAAGTGATGGGATCAACCTATGCCGCACTTCAATTGGTGTCGATCTCAGTGAACCAGCTACTTCTCATTGGAACACTACTACAAGTCTGAAGTTCGAGGTTTGTGTAAAAATTATAAGTTATAATCTGTTGACCGCTAAACATTATTTCAATTACTCATGAATTTATACTTGGAATTATCTAATTCAGCATGTCCGCACTATTAATGATAATGGGCGTGCTATAAGCCAGGACCCTGATGGCTTTTCTCTTACAAGCAGGTAAATTGTATTGTTTATAACTTTGAGGTTGTTTTTTTGTTTATTGAGATTGATTGCTCTGCAGCCTCATATGACATATTAACGCAGTGGGGGTACTTATGACAATATGGTCATTTTGAAGCAAGAGTCACAGTATGCATCAGCAAACGATCATAGTTTTTCCAGAGTAAGTGATAGTAAAATTCCTTATAACCAACACCCACGTTTGTGAATATTTGTTAGTAATGGTTGGCCTAGAACTTAAAGTTTTGGCCTGTACTCAATTATAATTTTGAGTGATCGATATTAAAATAGGAGTTCCTTAAAAATTTGGGTTGCTATTGACAATATCAGTTTGGGTACAATCATTTTGCTAGAGGCAGTCTTTATACATTTTGCTCATAGTCAGTTATGCCTTTTAGTCAAACTAATATTGTCATTAACAACTCCCTCAATATTAAATCTAATATCACGATTAAAAATAAATAAATACAATTAATACAAGTTGAAGTCCTAATTCATTTTTTGGCTATACATAACTTTTGACTCGAACCTTGTCAGTTAAATTTTCAAATGGAACAAGGGCTGCCTCTTCTTCCAAAGTGGCTAATCTTCAACCGGTTCAAATTTGTTGCATCCAAAGGAGTAAAATATGGACCTGCTTTGCTAGTCTCAAGGTATGCCAATTAAATTTTATCGAGTTTGAGATTCATAATTATTTCATATTTACTCTTATAGGCAATTGCAACTAACAAGTAATACCTATTATCAATTGTCAGCCTTACAGGTGGTTCGATTGTAGGCGACATGGCGCCTCATCAAGCATTTAAAATTGGAGGATTTGGCAGTGTTAGAGGCTATGGAGAAGGCGCTGTTGGCTCAGGAAGGTCATGCTTAATTTTAAACAGCGAGGTTACGATGCCTTTGGTATGTACCCATGATTATGTATTGCTGGCTTGTATATCACATGCAAAACAATTATTCATTGCTTCAGTTATTAATAGATGTAGGATTTTTATATTGAATGATTTCTAACCGTGTGTTGTGAATCTTGTGATTACATACATTTCTTTCAAATATTTTTATCTTATATGTAAATGTTTTCTTCTTCTTCATATTTTCCCATCTGTAGTAGTTGTTACTTACGTAACCACTACTTAATTTATTTTTCTCCCTTTGATTGAGAGGTAGGGCATAGAGTGGTGGACCTAGTAATCATTTATATTTCTCTTAGCTTTTACAAATTCTTTTGATTACCACCTAGGTTTAAAAAAACAACTTTACATCTCATCTAACGGTTTCTATTATTCTCAAACAGATAAGAAATGTGTAACATTCAACATCATCTAATGATTATCTAAATGTTCAAATATATATTATTACAACTTCGACTGAATTTTCAACCGAGCTATTTGCACTCCACTGATTACTTTTTACTATGATGTTCTATTTATTTTTATTTGTTATATGGGTATAATAAATAATATTTTCTTATTCACAAAACTTACTAACATTCTACAACTAAATCTACAACTTCGGATAAAGATAGATGTGTGAACCAAAAGCAGAAAATTAATTATTATTCAATTTTTTACAAATAACTACATGCATTTTATTAGTGTCTACTTGGCATACATTTAATGTTTTGATTTAGAAGTTAATTAGAATTGCATACAGTAACTTATGTTAATTTATGCACACCATGTGTAGCAGTTTACTATTTTCTCTTTATAACTCAATTTTGAACTTTAGACTGTAACACTCCTTTATCCCTGTGCACACAATGACTTTGTATTTACCTTTTTGGAAGGATATAAGTTATATAACTGTCTCCTCAATACCAATGTTTTATCTGGAATTCCTTTTCGGTATTCTGTTTGTTTGAACCATTGTTATCAAAAATCTTAAAATCTTACAATCTAAATCCCGTTTTGGATCGGATCTCTCCCGTTCCGATTCGATTTACATATTCCGATCCAAACTCACTTAAAACCGCAGTTGAGAAAAATCATTTAATGCATCCTTATATATTCAATATATTTATCGTCCACAATTCTAATTCTAGTGTTTTCTAAATAAAATGAAAATGAAACAAGAGAAAAAACGGAATTTTAAGTTTTATATGTAAAGTTCTTACATCATAGTCAATTTTAAAGTATCTACAATTCTTAAAACATGGACCTTCTAAATCTACGATTTAAGATTTGAATCCCGTTTTGATTTAAAATTTGAATGTTACGATTTACGATTTGAATCCCGTTTTGATAACCTTGGTTTGAACCTGAAGCTGCAGCTACTTTTCTCTTAGCGGCTTTTAGTAAACATTTATTTATTTTCACCGAGTTAAGAAAAAAAAACTTGTAATCCATTACCCATTATCTAATAGTTTCTTTTTTCCCAAATAGACAATAATTATTCAAATATTCAACATCATCTAAAGTTTACGCGTGCACGTGCACACACATACATTCATACATCCATACATATATGTATGTACGTATGTGTACATATATAGATATATGTATATGTATGAATATGTATATATACACACACATACATGCATATAATTTTTAGGTCCTCTGATAAAACTGAAATTTTGTATTGAAACTCATCTACCATAACATGATCCGAAACAGTGGCTTAAACAGGATAACCTCACAAGACAATCATCCCTGTTGACCAGATTCGTACGCTAACATTCTTTTATTCCGCATTCCAAATTCATATAATATACCTAGATCCAAAGAATTAAATGCATCAGAATTTTTCTTTGACTTTCGCTCGTTTTGATATTGATTAACTTGTATGTAGATTGTAAAAAGCTCTGCATGTACCGGTCTTTGCTGGTACATGTACATATACTGGTATGGAAAACCGGAACATGTAGCAATGCTTATAGATTGTATAAGTTGGTAAGTGGCAGTTAACAATTTTATTGAATAATGCATCTTTCAGGAGTAGTTATCTTTATATATTTATCAAGAGAAATAACACTTAACTTTATTTGTGCATGTTGTGGATTCTATATGAATTATGAAGAACTTGCATCTGACTTCATTCTTCTTTTAAATTTCCAATAGTTTTATGAACACGTTTTTAGATTTATTTTTGAAACTAGAATAAATGTCTAATTATTTTATTTTATTTTATATTCCAAGACAAAGGAACTGGAAGGGGCAGTTTTCATGGACTGTGGAACCGACATGGGCTCTGCTCATCATGTACCTGGTATATTTTCCTTCCAGACTTATTTTTCTCCAAATATCCATATAACAGATACCGCGTTCGAAAATATGCAATTAAAACAATTCAGAATGATGGTTTGTTCAGCAAAACAATAAAGAAGTTATCTGTGGTAGTAATAAAGTGCCAATTTCTTCCAATAAACAAGATGAAGTTTGTATTGAATCATTTGGTGATCCAAGTGTTTCAGTCGTATTTATGGATTTGATCGACTTTAAAACCTAAACGGTATGTTCACAATTTTTCTGGCTAAAAATGCCATCTTATGTTTGATTGCTTGAAGAATATTTACACATACGTAAACACGTACCTATACATTCATATACATACATATACATATACATACACATACATACACACACACACACACACACACACACACACACACATATATATATATATATATATATATAGGATCAATAGCCCTCTCCATTTAGCACCATTTTGTCGTCCCCTGATATCAACCATAAGCTTCTATTTAAATATTTGTTCTTTCTCTCGCCTTTCACATGGACCAAATATTTAAATATAAGCTTGTGGCTAATTTATCGCCCTGATATCAACCATAAGCTTCTATTTAAATATTTGTTCTTTCTCTCGCCTTTCACATGGACCAAGTATTTAAATATAAGCTTGTGGCTAATTTATCGGAGGCTACAAATTGTGCTAAATAGATGTACTATTGATCCTGCCGCGCTCTCTCTACACACACACACATACATACACACACACACATATATATACATACACACACACATACACACACACACATACATACACACATACATACACACATACACACATACATATATATATATACACACACACATACATACATATATATATACACACATACATATATATATACATACATACATATATTTATATATATATACATATATATATATAGCACTAAGAGAGGAATTAGAGATTTTGAGAGGTTAAACAAGAGTGATGCAGATTCTTCCATACATACACATATACATACACGCGCGCGCACATATATGTATATCTATATATTTGTATATATGTCTCTATCTTTGTGTGTGTGTGTTTGTTTGTTAATTGGTATTTTAAGGTTTTCGAACCCAAGATTCGGAGCCACAGCCTAAAATGTTTTATTATTTTGCTTGTGGTCTTTGACACACATACATATGTGGGAACGATCCATATCTCTTCCTATTTATCCTTCAAAATCTCCCCTTCGCTTAAATAATTAAAAAAAGAAAAACCAAAGTTTTACAAAATAGTGGATAGGATTCATTTGTTATTGAGACGATCTTCATGATAATCTGTTCTAGAACATTTCAAAACCTTTTACCTCTAAAGAATATCGTTTCGAATTGATCGCTGAAATAATTTTTCAATGGCTCATATTGGTTTATAATTCTGAATGTTTTAGAAGTTTTAAAATGATACAATAAATTACGAGGACGATCTTGATGTAATAAGATCTTATCTACAAAAATAATGGATGATTGTGAAAAGGGTAAGAGGGTTTTAGGGGGATTTAAAGTTAGGGGTGTGGATAGTTCCTCTACATATACATACATACATACACTTGTATACACATATGTGCATGTGTGTGTACACACACATATATATATATATAAATGTGGAGTAGTTGCGCACGTGCACGTGCACACCGGGGTTTTTTTTGGGGTGGGGGGGGGGGGGTGGGGGTTGGTATGTATAAATATATGAGAAGGGTTTTGCTACAACCTTTCAATTATCACAGCTGCGCATTTCAAAATGAAATAAAACTTTGTAGATATGGTCTTACATGATTCCATATCATCTTCACAATATTTTGATTAATTTGGATAATTCTAACGTATTAAAAATAATATTTCAGGTCGATGGGTAAAATAAACGTATTAACGGTTGATATCAACTTAACATTTATACATGAAGTTTCGAAATGATATCATTTTTCGTGGACATGTATTCATAGCGTAGTTTGAACATCTTCGAAGTTTCATTTGATTTCAAATTGTGCAACCCTAAACACGATAGAGGGGTAGCAGAGTTGTGGAAGAGGGGTGTGTACACAGACTCGTACATGATTGTGTGTGTGGTAGCATCTAAATCCCCAAGCATTTGATCCTCCAAATTCCTCCATTTTTTATTATATAGAAAATATCGATTGATCTAAATTTTCGTTTACGTATCATTCTCATTTTGTCGCTCTTCTACACAAAAATTTGGATCGTTTCAAAGCTTCTACCCTTTCAGATCTACCTTCGAAAATTAATGGTTAAAAAATATATTATATTTCAACCAATCACATTCACGTATGAATTTGTAGGGTTAAGAGATTTGGAGCAATACAAAATATTGTGAAATTGATCTATGCGATGAGAAAAATCATATCCTAACTAATCAGCTCAAACCTAAACTTTTTGATATGAAAAAATTGACGGTAGGATAACAGACAAATGAAGTGATGGGTATGCGGAGAGACTTTTATATATATGTATGTGTGTGTGTGTATAGCGTGTGCACATACATATACAGACATACATACATGCATATATATCAGTATAATGTTAACTATATTTATTGCTTAACTTTCAGGTAATCCTGCCCTTAGGCAAGGCAAACCTGGATATGGAGTTGGGTTTGGTTACGGCCTACGATTGAACTCGCAACTAGGTCAGCTCCGGGTCGATTACGCCATTAATGGATTTCAAAGGAAGACCATCTATTTTGGCATCAATAATGTTACATCATGATCAGTCCCGATTTGAAGTATCTCACTTCAGACAATTTTTTATATAAAAAAATAGCAAGTTACTGTAGGAAATTATAAATATATTTCTTATTACTGGACTGGTTTAGCAATGGTTCTTACTTCATTTTAACTTTCTTGGATGTACGTAACACTTTCATCATCAAGTTATTTTACTGACTAATTGGTGTGGAATCAAAGATTACGACTGTGCCAGAATATTCAATTTCATGTTTGGTTTTTCATCACTTATAAATGATACCACCTGTAAATGCAAAGTATGTTTGTTTTATTAATTTACAAGTGTACGCTTATAGATGATTTAATTTATATGTATATGGATATACGTATATATGTATGTATATAAACACTCACATATGCATGGATGCACCCATGTCAAACCGAGTGGGGCCGGACGCCTCCACTTAAGTTATTTTTATACATACATGTAGCACGAACGGACGGGGAAATTAGAAGAAGCTATTGTGCTTCTTGGGGTGCCTAAAGGGTTTTACAGAAATTAGTAGAAGTGGAATTTTATAAAATTTCTTGGTGATGTTAGGAACCAAGAAGAAGAGAGTGAAAGAAGATGAATGGTTAAGTAATTTTCCAGTAAATGAATAGATGTATATATTTTTTAGTGGTCCATATTTTTTATCTACCTAATGTTATCATTTTCTACTTTTACTTTTTTTTTTCTTCCCCTTCTTCATTAGCTTTGTTGTACATTGATGCTTCAAGTGCAAAACCGAAAATTAGGTCAACCTTTCAAGTTTAGATCAATACCTAGTTTTTTTTTCTTTTTTATTTGTTTGTTTAGCGAAAGGGGTATTTTGAAAAAGGCAAGTTCGCAAAAGGAAATTGTGTCTTTACGTTACAAAAGTATTATTTTGAAAGAGGAATGTTATTTTTTATTTGTATGTTTGATTTTTATTTATTTTAAATATTGTAGGATAATTTCTAATAATTGATAATAAATTATAAACTAATACAAAAAACATTGAAATAAAAAAGAACCGATGCATTGCATTTTTTAAATAAAGACTAACACGGTGCAATTAAAAATACGTAAACAAGACAAATAAACTACTGGTGATTATAGCGAATGTGTGAATTTTCCACTAGGAAATTCAGTAACTTCCTAATGTAGCACTAGCCATATTAGAGACAAATGCGTAATCCATTTCCTGATGGGTGAAAATATACGAAATTTCCCAGCTCATATAAATGTTACCAGGTTCTCTCAACGTCATACACCAATCAATGGTCTACTAAAACTCGGTGTCGTGTACTGCAGCGGTGGGCATCGTTCTAGATCGTCTAAGCCTGGATGATAGAGTACCCCAAATGTGTTGCGTCCGAAGTACTCAGTTCATCTCTTGAAACTTTGATGGGGATTGCAGCCTGAATTTTTTGTAGGGTTTGGCCATAGTATTCTACCACTCTTCGTCTAAATCCATGGTATATTTTTCTGAGTTCTAGACACCACCTTCAATATGGAACAGTTTGTTCTATGGAGACTTGAGACGCTTGAGGTTGTCTCACATGTTCTTTATTTGCGATCTGTTCAAGTTAACGCCTTGTTGGGAGTTAAAAGTAAGTGCAACGTGGCTGTTTCAAAGACGGGCATTTCCAACACTAGTCGGGCACATATCAATGAAAGCTAGCGTGCACTACGGAGTACAGTTGTTAATGGCTTTGGGGGTGGTAGATTTTTATAGGAACTGGTAGACGTGCTATAATGTAAAGGAAAAATCAAAAAATTCAAAACAAAATTGTAAAGAAAATCAAAATAAACACGAATATATGTAAAATAAAATACCTCGGATTTCATGGGGAAGATGCCAGTGGAAGGAGGAGGAGTTATATAGGGTGTGGAGGCGTCTGTTGGAAAATGAACCGTTGGCGTCAGACGCATTCAAAGATGCTGGTAAGGAGGAGGAGGAATTATATAGGGTGGGGATGTGATACAGTTTGCCTTATCGAGTGTCATGGTGGTGGTTATTTGGGTGCAGACGACCAATGGTCGTGGGAGGAGGAGCATTAGTTTGGCCATAGGTTTTTGACTTTAGGCCATCATCGTCAAAGTCAACGATATTAGTATGGTTGCATTCCTCTAGGCGAGAGGAGGAGAGGTGTTGATCGCTAGGCCAATAGATGAACGAGACGATGGCGATTCTCGATCAACGCTGACGACATAAAGAGGTTGATTGAAGTGGAGGTACGTCGATGGCGAAGTGAATGGACATGAGGAAGCATCTCGAGCTTCTAAGTGTAATGGTATTAGTCCCATAGTCTCAGACAGTCGGAGCGAGGAGCAGATCTTGGTCAAAGTTTCGGCAATGAACGTTGATCGTGGTCGAGTTGTGTTGTAGGTGAAATAGAGGACACCAGCTAGCTCATTTCAGTCACCTGAGCACAATGCGCAAGGCTGCAAGGCCGGAAGTGGCTTTTAGCGACGAGGGTAGGCGAGAGAAGAGGCATCAGTTTCGGTCTAGGAAAACGAGCGAGAGATTTGGTGGGGAAAATGAAAAATTGGCTATAAGTCACTATAATAATTATATTTGTAGCCAGGTATCTTTATTTATGTATGAATTATAAAATTATCAATAAGCCCCTAAAACTTGAACAGATAATAACATCTTCATATGAGATCCGTTTGAGATATGATCCATGTCATTATGATCTATGAAATCTAGATTTTTTTTGATATAACTCATTTACACAGTCAAAGAAGTATAAAATTGTGAAATAAAATGGAATTAAGTATATATAATCCCTAATTAATATGTCATTGACCTTTTAATGATATAATTATTGACTCGTTAATGCTACAAGGATGATTAGATATCCCTAAATCCTTTTGACTATATTTCTAGGGAAAGTCATGTGTTGATTATAATTTAGTAAGCTGGATCTACATAAATATGTTAGTAGGATTAATCTGATATGTGTAATAAAAATCTACCCATTCGTGTGGCTATGAAGCATTCACAAATACATCTATGATAGAAGTCTACCTATTTCTATGGCTACCAGCAATAATAGATTTTGTGATAGAAGTCCGCCCACCAATGTGGCTACAAGAAGTTATAAATATCAATGGATTATCCCTAGAAAATAATTGGATAGATGACTTGACATCTGAGTAAATGGTTTAGTGACAGAGATTAAGAACACCACGTAAAATGGCACATGGTGTTCTAACATCAGATGGTACGATTTGACTGCATGTTAGTACTCTATCTACACTTGTCCTTGTATCATGGTGATCGACCAATTGTGAGTTAAACACGAGGACATTATTACGAGTAGTGAAATCGTGTAAGCTACTCAAGTTGTTTCGCTTGTAACGTTAATATGAGTTTAATACGATGATTAAATAATTAAGTAAGAGTTACAAGCGTATATTAGATTGTTTACTTGGCAGTGCACAATTGATAATAAATAATAAGTTGAAGGATTATAATGAAATGACTATTGTAACAACCCGCATATTTTACGATTTTATATTTAAATATTTTATTTAAATATAGCGTCGTTAGTCGGATTAAAGTCCGAAATGTCACTTTTTGCAAACAGTCGAATTGGGACTCGAGACCACTTCCATTGAGTCCAAAATGGCGTTTGCGACGTTTTTGAGTATAAGCTTCGATATGTTTGGAGTAAGTTGAATTTTGCTATTTTCTGTTGGGCTTTTGGATTTGGGTTTCACCCAACTCATTCTATAACCTAACTCAGCCCTTCTCTTCATCCATTCACTCTCCAAACACTTTAGCTCAGCTGAAAATGGGGGAAGATAAAAAGAATTAGAAATTCCAAACCCTAGATTCAATTGCAAACTACAAATTCTTGCTCCAAATTCAAAGAAAAGCTTAGGTAAGCATCCTCTTCTCCTTCTCCATCTCACTTCCTCTTCAATTTCAGAAAATTTCTAAACTCTAATTTAGGAAATACTTGTTTTGATCTTAGATTGAAACTTGTGGAGTTGAAGTGAAGAGTGATTGATCTTTTCCTTGTGTTTGAGCTTCTTATCTTTGTTATTGGGTTAAAAGGTGATTTTTTGAACTCACATCTAAGTCTATAGCTTTTGTTGTTGTTAGGTGAATTCCTAACATCTATTCATGTTCATTTGTTTTTTATTTGAATTGAATTGGTGAATATTCCAATTTTTGTGTTTTGGTCCAATTTTATGAAAATCCTCTTATGGATGTTGGACTTTGATGTTTAGGGTGTATCGAAGAGCCTATAAGGCCGGGTTGTCGTTTGGCGTAAATCCTTGGTTGTCATTGCTCGATCGATCGCTCCCAAATTGTTTTGGCCACTTTGGCCTTGGAAAATTGTTGCCCAGACCTGGTCTTCAGACGTCTGAAATGCAAGTTCAAACGTTTGGTTTTAAACCTGGAGCAAAAGTTTTTACGGCGGAAATTTATAAAAATGGCAGAAAACAGAGTCAGACGTCTGAACCACCCTTTCAGACGTCTGAAACACCTTGTCAGACGTCTGAACCACCCTTTCAGACGTCTGAACCACCTTGTCAGACGTCTGGATGGTTTCTGAATTTCCAGAATCTAAATCCAGACGTCTGGATTGACCCCCAAACGTTTGGAATTGCCTATTTTTGCCTATTTGCCTATTTTTGATTGAATTTCCATTGTTTAATCGATTCGTGTTGATCCAATTAGTTGTTATTGCATTCTTTGACTTTGATGATTCTTTTCAGATTTCGTACACGGGTTTTTATAAAATGATCTTTTTAATCGTATTAAAAGTTCGTTTCTCCAATTTATAATTTCTATTTAAAACACACACAATTTTGCACTTCGAGCGAAAAGAGAGGAGAATCAAATGATTAAATAAAACGCGTGCTATGAACACGTGCGTTTATCTTTTCAGTTAATTCCTAATCTATTCGTTTGACCGTTTTGACCTTTGGGTCTGGTTTACCGATGAGATGAGGTGAACTTTGTACTGCTTTGAGTGTGAAATTGACTAACGGTTAGCAAACCGTTTAGTGCGAACGTGTGGTATGGGACTCACGTTAACATTTTTCGGGTTCCTTTCTGAGAGTTGTGACACATTCCGCCAGTTAGTGGTGTCCAGTACTGGGCCTTCAGACCTTCACCACTACGGTTTGTTGCCTTCGGGGTTGTTGCCTTCGGGCTTGAGCCTTCAGGGTTTGTTGCCTTCGGGCTTGACCCTTCGGGGTTTGTTGCCTTTGGGCGTTGCCTTTTGGCGTTGCCTTCGGGCGTGTGGATCCTTGTTATACAGTACTGAGCTCGAACATCTTTTGTTTATTTGACAATTATATTTCCCTAGTGTATTGCCTTCCGGGGTAGGTTTTTTGAACCATACGATATATAACGATTACCTTGTGGAAACTTGTGTTACCTTTATTGGTATTTGTTATTTGCCTTTTGGCTTGTTTTGGGATATGATATCCTTAGTTTATTTGAGTTGCCTATGATATGAGGCTTGTTATGATTCATCTTATGTTAGATGATTTGGTTATCCCTTTTGGAGATATTTGTGGTACTTTATGATCTTGTATGTTCATCATCATTTAGTTTATCTAACTGATTTGTTTAGCTAGACTGACCCGGGTATTTTATACTCGGGTCAGACCGAGATGTTTCAGGTTAGGTACTTTGGACTTAGCCTCTTTTGCTTCCGCATGGACTATTCCGCTAGCTCCTTTTTGTTATAGCTTTTTGTGTAGTCCTTTCTGACTGTAACTCTGATATGTATTCTTTTGACTCGCCTGTATATTGTGGTTTACTTTACCACTTGACATGTATCATTTTGTATACTCTGTAATGTACCAGTAAATGTGAAAATGTATGTGATGATTTACTGTTCTGTGATGTGTACATTGAGTTGTTATATTTTATTCTGATAGATCCTTAAGCCACCTATGGCTTTGTATTAAGTATGTATTGGATATGTCGATTCACTTGGGTAAGAAGTGGCAAATGTCGGCGTATTCAATAGATAGTTAAGACAAGGCTATAGATGGTCGCTCCTAACCAGCTCTATTCTCCGCATTAGCAGACGGTGTTACCTTGTAATACTCTTTGCTAATGTGGGTCTCGGAGTGGGGCGTTACAGCTTGGTATCAGAGTTGAGTTCAGAACAAAATACGATAAACATAGAACAGAGACACATATTACGGTACATCAAAGGGTAGTACGAATGTTACAAATCTTTGAATCATCGTGCCTTATTTCTTTCCGTGCCTTTAGGGTAGATATAATTTGGGAATACGTCTAGGAATGTATTTTATTCCGTAGTATTCCATATTTGAATTAATAATATCTACCTTGTGAATAATCTTTATCTTATCTTAACTTTCAGCTAATGGCCGGTAGAGGCCGAGGACGACGCACGGATGCTGGGCAATCCAGTGGCTCGCATCCGGACGGCGTTTATATGTCTGCCGATCAGTTTTTGGAGTTATTTAGGAGCACTCAGCCTCCAGCTCCTATTCGTGCATCTCCTCCACGCAAGTCTGCCTTTGCACGCCTGTGTAGTGATTTTTCTCATCATGGTGGAAAGCCATTCAAAGGCTCCGAGTCCGTTCTTGAGGTCCAAGCTTGGATTCGCACATGCGAGCGTATCTTTTCTCGTATGGATCTTTCTGACCACGATCGAGTTCTTGTAACTTCTAGCTTATTGCAAGAGCGTGCCCTTGATTGGTACGAGCTTCTTATAGCCGAACTTGATGAGTTTGTTCTTTCTTGGACTAAGTTCCGGAAGCGATTCGAACTCAAATTCGTTTCTGAATCTGAGAAAGTTTTATTAGCCCGTCGCTTCCTTGAGTTGAAGCAAGGGAAGTCCTCCGTCTCTGAATATGTTGCATCATTCGAGGCCTTATCTAAGTATGGTCTTGAATTCATTAGCACTTCTTATAAGAAGAATCTGAAGTTTGTCTCTGGTCTTAAGAAATATCTTAAGAAGTCCTTAATGCTCCAGCTTAAGCTTTCTTTTGAGGAGTTGGTTGACTCGGCACTTCATCTCGAAGCCATCGAGAAGGAGTGTGTTAGTGGTGATGATATTGAGGTTCACGAGAATTCCAATAAGAAGAAGTTTCCATTTCATAAACAGGAATTTTTCCCTTCCAAGAAGAAAAAGCCTGTTGAATCTGGTTCTAATTCTCAATCTGCTGGAACACCTTCCATTCGGAAATGTTTCAATTGTGGTTCTTCTGATCATATGATTCGAGTTTGTCCTAAGCCTCTCTTCTGCCGTTATTGCAAGAAGGAAGGTCATTATGTTTCCTCCTGCCCTGCTGCTCCTGCTAATGCCAAGTCTGGCAAGCTTTATGTTGCTAAGGCTTCTGGAGGTTCCTCTCAGTCCAGAGGTAATTCTCCTTCTATCCTTGATGGCATTATTATGTTTTGTGATCATTCTATTTGATTTCTTTTGATACGGGTGCGTCCCACTCTTTTATATCAAAAGAACTTGTTGATTCTTTTTCTTTAAATATTATGGGCTTGATGACTTCACTGAGAATTGCAAATCTGGTTGGTGGATCCGCAACACTCAGTTTGCTTTGTAAAAATGTCGAGATTATTTTTGTGATTATTTTTTTCGATCCGATTTGCATGTTATGCGTTATTTAAGCTTCGAAATTAATTTTTGGGAAAGGATTGGCTTAATTATTATGAAGGCCATATCCTATGTCCATTGTGGACTATTTATCTTCGACATCTTCAATCTGTTAAGCAGATTTCTTTTGTTCTTAATGATTTTGATTTCCAAATTTGGTGACATCATTCTATTCTTTAAACTCACTTGATGAGGAAAGTGTTATTTCTATCATTCAAGTAGTTTGTGAATTTTCCGGGATATTTGAGCTTGTCCTAGGATTATCACCTAAGCAATCTTTTGAGTGGTGCTAAGGTCTTTTCAGCTCGACCTTGCCACCGGTTTTCATCAGCTACGAGTTGCGGAGGGTAGCATTCCACTTACCGCATTCTGCACTCGTTGTGATTTTTGTGTTTGGTTCATTATGTCATTCGGTATGACGAACCTTCTACCTTATTCATCCATTTTGTGAATCGAGTATTCTACAGATATCTCGATTGGTTTATCCTTATATTTATTGATTATGGATGAAAATAACAAATTTAAAATTTGCAAATCTTTTTAATAAGATATTTAGAAGTATGATTGGGTTTTGTTCTTAAAACGAGCAAAGAATATTTGTAAATTTTATAAGAGACATGGTTGTCATATATAAGATAATTTTGTGTTGTTTTGCCCATTGAGTGCTTTAAGAATTCTGGTCGATGCGCTTGATCAACGTTATCGATAGGAATCTCCTAAACGCTATGATGAGACAGTCAAACACAGTAAATTCTTGTAATAAGTAAATTTTTCTAAAAAGATGATTACATAAAGTTAATAGAATTTTCGAATGTCTTAGCTTTTCGGGAAAGAGGATGAGAACTATTTTCCGATGTTTTTATTCTTGTGATTCCCGAAGGGAACCAAGCCTTTATTGTTTGTACCGATACTAGTCGTATTGGTTTTGGTGTCATTCTCTTGCGAAGGGGAATGTGTTATCGCATTTGCTTCTTGACAATTAAAGCTTGTCGAGACTAGATATGCCGTTTATAATCTAGAGCTCGCGGCTATTGTTTTCGCTCTTAGATTTTGGTGTCGTTATCTTTTGGGAGAGGAATTTGTTCTCTACACCGATCGTAAATCTTCGAAGTATTTGTTTTCTCAAAAAGAAACTCAATTTGTGTCAACACCATTGGCTCGAGTTCCTTGCATCTTATGATCTTGATATTTGTATACTTCCGGAAAGGGTAATCGTGTTGCCGATGCCCTTAGCCGAAAGCAGCAAGCGGTTGTTTCCATGATGATATCTGAATGGAGTGATCTCGAGACTTTATCCACTTGTGAGATTCGAGATCCTGAATCCGATTCATGTTCCTCTCTTGTTTTGTGTAGCCATGAGGCTCGTCCTTCTCTTTTTGACTATACCTCTTTCGGCTGAACTCTATGTCTTGTTATATTGCATGGAGTTCTTACTTCTATTGTTAGCAATCGTGATCCATTATTTTTCTAGTGGATTTTTGTAGAGTCTTCAAAAGCTTTGGGAACAAAGCTTAATTTTTAGCACCGCTTATCGTCCTCAATCCGATGGACAAACCGAGCGTGTGAATCAAACTCTTGTAGATCTCTTTCGTGCTCTTTATGGTGAACTTCTTATTTTAAATTTTCTTTTGTGTTGATATGCTTTTATGGTTGTTACTCTTTATTTTCTTCTTAAGTATTGCGAGGACGCAATTTCTTTAAGGAGGGAAGTCTGTAACAACCCGCATATTTTATGATTTTATATTTAAATATTTGATTTAAATATAGCGTCGTTAGTCGGATTAAAGTCCGAAATGTCACTTTTTGCAAACAGTTAAATTGGGACTCGAGACCACTTACATTGAGTCCAAAATGGCGTTTGCGACTTTTTTGAGTATAAGCTTGGATATGTTTGGAGTAAGCTGAATTTTGCTATTTTCTGTTGGGCTTTTGGGTTTGGATTCACCCAACTGATTCTATAACCTAACTCAGCCCTTCTCTTCATCCATTCACTCTCCAAACACTTTAGCTCAGCTGAAAATAGGGGAAGAGAAAAAGAATTACAAATTCCAAACCCTAGATTCAATTGCAAACTACAAATTCTTGCTCCAAATTCAAAGAAAAGCTTAGGTAAGCATCCTCTTCTCCTTCTCCATCTCACTTTCTCTTCAATTTCATAAAATTCCTAAACCCTAATTTAGGAAATACTTGTTTTGATCTTAGATTGAAGCTTGTGGAGTTGAAGTGAAGAGTGATTGATCTTTTCCTTGTGTTTGAGTTTCTTATCTTTGTTTTTGGGTTAAAAGGTGAGTTTTTGAACTCACATCTAAGCCTATAGCTTTTGTTATTGTTAGGTGAATTCCTAACATCTATTCATGTTCATTTGTTTTTTATTTGAATTGAATTGGTGAATATTCCAATTTTTGTGTTTTGGTCCAATTTTATGAAAATCCTCTTATGGATGTTGGACTTTGATGTTTAGGGTGTATCGAAGAGCCTATAAGGCCGGGTTGTCGTTTGGCGTAAATCCTTGGTCATCATTGCTCGATCGATCGCTCCTAAATTGTTTTGGCCACTTTGGCCTAGGCAAATTGTTGCCCAGACCAGGTCTTCAGACGTCTGAAATGCAAGTTCAGACGTCTGGTTTTAAACCTAGAGCAAAAGTTTTTACGGTGGAAATTTATTAAAATGGCAGAAAACAAAGTCAGACGTCTGAACCACTCTTTCAGATGTCTGAAACACCCTTTCAGACGTCTGAACCACCCTGTCAAACGTCTGAAGCCACCCTCCAAACGTCTGGATGGTTTCTGAATTTCCAGAACCTAAATCCAGACGTCTGAATTGACCCCCAAACGTCTGGAATTGCCTATTTGCCTATTTTTGATTGAATTTCCATTGTTTGATCGATTCGTGTTGATTCAATTAGTTGTTATTGCATTCTTTGACTTTGATGATTCTTTTTAGATTTCGTACACGGGTTTTTATAAAATGATCTTTTTAATCGTATTAAAAGTTCGTTTCTTCAATTTATAGTTTCTATTTAAAACACACACAATTTTGCAATTCGAGCGAAAAGGGAGGAGAATCAAATGATTAAATAAAACGCGTGCTATGAACACGTGCGTTTATCTTTTCAGTTAATTCCTAATCTATTCGTTTGACCGTTTTGACCTTTGGGTCTGGTTTACCGATGAGATGAGGTGAACTTTGTACCGCTTTGAGTGTGAAATTGACTAACGGCTAGTAAACTGTTTAGTGCGAACGTGTGGTATGGGACTCACGTTAACATTTTTCGGGTTCTTTTCTAAGAGTTGTGACACATTCCGCCAGTTAGTGGTGTCCAGTACTGGGCCTTCGGACCTTCACCACTACGGTTTGTTGCCTTCGGGTTTGAGCCTTCGGGGTTTGTTGCCTTCGGGCTTGAGCCTTCGGGATTTGTTGCCTTCGGGCGTTGCCTTTTGGCATTGCCTTCGGGTGTGTGGATCCTTGTTATACAGTACTGAACTCGAGCATCTTTTGTTTCTTTGACAATTATATTTTCCTAGTGTATCGCCTTTCGGGGTAGGTTCTTTGAACCACACGATATATAGCGATTACCTTGTGGAAACTTGTGTTACATTTATTGGTATTTGTTATTTGCCTTTTGGCTTGTTTTGGGATATGATATCCTTAGTTTATTTGAGTTGCCTATGATATGAGGCTTGTTATGATTCATCTTATGTTAGATGATTTGGTTATCCCTTTTGGAGATATTTGTGGTATTTTATGATCTTGTATGTTCATCATCATTTAGTTTATCTAACTGATTTGTTTAACTAGACTGACCCGGGTATTTTATACTCGGGTCAGACCGAGATGTTTCAGGTTAGGTACTTTGGACTTAGCCTCTTTTGCTTCCGCATGGACTATTCCGCTAGCTCCTTTTTGTTATAGCTTTTTGTTTAGTCATTTCTGACTGTAAATCTGATATGTATTCTTTTGACTTGCCTGTATATTGTGGTTTACTTTACCACTTGACATGTATCATTTTGTATACTCTGTAATGTACCTGTATATGTGAAAATGTATGTGATGATTTACTGTTCTGTGATGTGTATTACATTGAGTTGTTATATTTTATTCTGATAGATCCTTAAGCCACCTATGACTTTGTATTAAGTATTTATTGGATATGTCGATTCACTTGGGTAAGAAGTGGCAAATGTCGACGTATTCAATAGATAGTTAAGACAAGGCTATAGATGGTCGCTCCTAACCAGCTCTATTCTCTGCATTAACAGACGGTGTTAACTTGTAATACTCTTTGCTAATGTGGGTCTCGGAGTGGGGCGTTACAACTATTGTGATAATATTTAGTGCACACCAAGTTAAATACGGTTCACACTAAAGTTTAATATATGTGCTTAGCCTATGTTAAAGATAAAAATTGTATTATTGTCACTCATAACAACTGTTGAGATTTTGCATGATAATACTCATTTTGCTATTATAAGGAACCATAATAAGTTGGTATATTACTTTAGTGTGATTTTATTTCCTTAATACGATGATCTCTGTTTATAGCCACTTATTGCTTATTTACATGTACTCACTTGTTTATATAATTAATACCTGTTAAC
Source organism: Allium fistulosum (assembly GCA_030737815.1). Taxonomy (NCBI): domain Eukaryota; kingdom Viridiplantae; phylum Streptophyta; class Magnoliopsida; order Asparagales; family Amaryllidaceae; genus Allium; species Allium fistulosum. The sequence continues at coordinate 71,836,149 of CM060908.1, read as the reverse complement.
CCGCCTTTTGGTACGGCCGCGGACAGACGGGTTTAACTTAATCAACTGCATGTTCGTCGAGGCTATAGTACGATGGATTCAGTCGACTGGATGGATGGATGATGCAATGTACTTGGGAGATGGAAATATGATTGGATAAAGATGAATCAACTATAATTTGGGTCTAGGAAGCATGGTTCGGCATTAAACATGGTTCGGAATGGTGGAGGTTCAGCACAAATGGTTCGTCTGGCATTCACGTTCGAATAGCGTTCAAGAGTACTCGGCATACATATAGCGTCCAGCATACTTGAGAGGTTCGGCACTAAGGATCGTTCGGCATTCGATGGAGCGCTCGGCATAAATCTCATTCGGCATCTGGAGACGTTCGGCAGTGGATGGATCGTTCGGCATCTGGAGACGTTCGGCAGTGGATGGATCGTTCGGCATTGGATGGAGCGTTCGACATTGGATGGGTCGTTCGGCATACCTCACCTCGTTCGGCATACCTCACCTCGCTCGGCATTGCACCTCGCACCTCTGCACCTCGCACCTCCATGTCTCGGTACCTCGCACCTCGATACCTCTGCACCTCGCACCTCTATGTCTCGGTACCTCGCACCTCGATACCTCTGCACCTCGCACCTCCATACCTCGCACCTCCATGTCTCGGTACCTCGCACCTCCATACCTCGGTACCTCGCACCTCCATACCTCGGTACCTCGCACCTCCGTACCTCGATACCTCGGTACCTCGCACCTCCCAACGTTCGGCATGAGGAGATCATCCGGCATTCACACCTTGTTCGGCATTCAGCGTTCGGCATCTATGGTTCGGCATATGGAGACCACTCCATTTGGGCTGAGGTACTCGGCTGCCAGGCCCACCAGGGAAGTCCAACCCATCTTTGTCTATAAATAGAGAGGCAGGGGCACAGTAAAAGAGGATCTTCTTTCTGCTCTCTTACTTTCTCTTTTCTAAGGCTAAGGCAACTCTGCCATTTTGTAACTGTAATCGATTATTACAGCAATAAAAAGCAAACTTCTGGAGTGGACGTAGGCCGGAGTTAGCCGAACCACTATAAAATCTGTTGTTCTTTACTGCTTTCATTTCAGTTTTAACTGTTCTTCACATTATTACTCTCTACATACATTCTATCTCTAAGCTGTGATTGGTATTTGGTGCTTTCATCTGGATTTGGGGGTTAGTGACCAATTTTGGCGCTAACACTTTGGTGCTTCCACTGAGAAATTGAAACACTCAGGAATTTTGGAGTTAGGAACTTGGATCTTAGAAAGCAATGGCAAGACCACCAACGAAGAGGCAAGCAGTGGAAAGGAGCAATCAGGAAGGAAGTCAAGCGGCATTTCTGGAGCTGGAGAGGGTCATGCATCCATCTACATAACTCGGGATGAGATGCAAGTGATGATGAATTCTATGCAAGAGCAGATGATGAAACGGCAAGAGGAGATGATGTAGGCTCTTCTTAGGCAATTTGGACAACCAGGAACTGCAGGTGCTCAAGATCATGGAGCTGGACCAGAGGAACTCAACCAACAGACAGATGGAGTGAATCAACAGGGGGCAGCTCCCAATCAACAAACAGTTAACAATCTAGATGGACCTAGACTCGGGGGGCACGCCACCAGGAGTACGTGATGAAGAATATGTGCCAGAATTTCCTCGGGGACTTGGGGGACAGTCTGGATTAGTTGGAAACACTGGATTGGCTGACATTATTAGGCGGACTATTCGCGAAGGTCTGACAAATAGGGATTCAGAGGGAGTTAACAAAAGTCCGTTTACCCGGAACATCAGGACAGCTAGGAATCGGCCCGATTTCAAACTACCCACTCTGGAAGTATACAACGGGAAGACGGATCCCACCGACCACTTGATGAGGTACACTAGGCATATGGAAGTGCTGGGGGCAACGGAGGAGGTTATGGCCCGATGTTTCCCCCTGTACTTGACTGAAATTGCTGCTATGTGGTTCAGACAGCTGGAGGATGGATCCATTGGAACATGGACAGAGCTGGTGGACAAGTTCTTAAGTCAGTTTCGAGTTCACATAAAAAGGCCAAAGAACGTGATGACGCTAACGTCAGTCAAAAAGGGGGCAGATGAATCGCTCAGGACATTCTTAACTCGATTTAATGCAGCAGTTGCTTCGGTGGATCGGCCAGATCCATCAATGGTTCTGATGGCTGCGGTATCAGGAGTCAGAGATAATTCAGATTTCAAAGTATCACTGGTACGGGACCCACCGTTGGATCTTGGTGAATTATTTCATGAAGCTGAAAGATTTCTTCGACAAGAGGATGCATGTTTGGACATGAGGTCAAAGGAAGTAAACATGACTAAGGATGGAGGACTACTCGGTGAAAGCTCAGGTAGGGGCAAGGATAAAGGGAAAAGGAAGCGCTGGGGAGAACCAAAGTTCTTCACTTACACAGGATTGAACGCAACGTTGGAGCGGATTTTCTTAGATACTTGAGATCGCCTTCCCTATCGAAGGCCATCGAGGAGGGAACCCACAGAACGTGAAAGGGCATCAGGAAGGCACTGTCTCTTTCATGACCTGGACGGGCATGACACTAACAGCTGCCAACATCTAAAGGATATAATCGAGGAGCATATAAGGAATGGTCGGTTGCGACAGTATGTCGAAACTCGGAATGCGGCGGTGGAACAGGAGCAACCACCGCCTACCTTGAACGACGAGGGCATGAGGCCCAGGAATGGTGGCCGATTGGTCATCAACTAATCTTGATGGTTTGGAATAAGTAACAAACTCCGGGCAAACGGTTAAATCACTTACTCATGTACGGAGTCGGAGATAACCCTCAGGCATGCTCTGAGATGATGGCTTACCGAAACGTCCGGGTTTGCGAAATCTGTTTTTTCCTTTGACTTGGACATTTGCTTTTTCTGGTTTGGTTTTGGAGTTTGGTTTGAACTCCCTGTTTTGCTCATTTTCTGGTTTGGATTCTGGTTTGGATGTTTGTTTTTTGGTATGGATTTTTGATATGGGTTTCTGGTTTTCTATTTGGATTTGGATTTCGGATTGGATTTTGATTGGATTTTCTCTAGATTTTTGGCTAAAAGGTCGTCGAGTATGGACTATGCTTGGAAAGGGTCCGAAGAGACCAGGATTCGGCCTAGGACTTAGGCCATATACTATCGGTTACTATTTTAGGTCGTCGAGTATGGACTATGCTCGGCAAGGGTCCGGAGTGACCAGGATTCGGCTTAGGACTTAAGCCACGGCATTCTTCGACGTTCAGGGACACTGAACCATGAACACCATGGAATTACTTAACATAGGTCGTCAAGTGTGGATTGCGCTTGGAAAGAACCCGGAGAGGTTACGGATTTGGATATTGGCTATGAATAGCTAAGGATTCGGACAAGGACCCGGAGCGGTCCCGGATTTGGATATCGACCCGGAGAGGTCATGGATATGGTTATAGGTTATTGGATATGGATGGATTGGAACTCGGTAGTCGGGTTCAGATGGATCTGGAATTGGTTAAGGACTTGGTTACTGGATAAGAATCAGACATCGACTCGGAACAGTCGCGGAAATGGACCAGGATATGGCCGTGGCACTCGGATAAGATGGCTTGGTAATGGATTGGATTATGAATCGGAAAGTATGGATGTGGATAACATACATACTTGGGATATTGGACTTGAGGCTATTCAAAACACACCTTTCACAGCAAGGCATGTTTTGGAGGGCAAGTGTTAACCCGCCTTTTGGTACGGCCGCGGACAAACGGGTTTAACTTAATCAACTGCATGTTCGTTGAGGCTATAGTACGATGGATTCAGTCGACTGGATGGATGGATGATGCAATGTACTTAGGAGATGGAAATATGATTGGATAAAGATGAATCAACTATAATTTGGGTCTAGGAAGCATGGTTCGGCATTAAACATGGTTCGGCATGGTGGAGGTTCAGCACAAATGGTTCGTCTGGCATTCACGTTCGAATAGCGTTCAAGAGTACTCGGCATACATATAGCGTCCGGCATACTTGAGAGGTTCGGCACTAAGGATCGTTCGGCATTCGATGGAGCGCTCGGCATAAATCTCATTCGGCATCTGGAGACGTTCGGCAGTGGATGGATCGTTCGGCATCTGGAGACGTTCGGCAGTGGATGGATCGTTCGGCATCAAGGAGCGTTCGGCATTGGATGGATCGTTCGACATTAGGGAGCGTTCGACATTGGATGGGTCGTTCGGCATCAAGAAGCGTTCGGCATTGGATGGAGCGTTCGACATTGGATGGGTCGTTCGGCATACCTCACCTCGTTCGGCATACCTCACCTCGCTCGGCATTGGACCTCGCACCTCTGCACCTCGCACCTCCATGTCACGGTACCTCGCACCTCGATACCTCTGCACCTCGCACCTCGATACCTCTGCACCTCGCACCTCCATGTCTCGGTACCTCGCACCTCGATACCTCTGCACCTCGCACCTCGGTACCTCGCACCTCCATGTCTCGGTACCTCGCACCTCCATACCTCGGTACCTCGCACCTCCGTACCTCGGTACCTCGGTACCTCGCACCTCCCAACGTTCGGCATGAGGAGATCGTTCGGCATTCACACCTTGTTCGGCATTCATCGTTCGGCATCTATGGTTCGGCATATGGAGACCACTCCATTTGGGCTGAGGTACTCGGCTGCCAGGCCCACCAGGGAAGTCCAACCCATCTTTGTCTATAAATAGAGAGGCAGGGGCACAGTAAAAGAGGATCTTCTTTCTGCTCTCTTACTTTCTCTTTTCTAAGGCTAAGGCAACTCTGCCATTTTGTAACTGTAATCGATTATTACAGCAATAAAAAGCAAACTTCTGGAGTGGACGTAGGCCGGAGTTAGCCGAACCACTATAAAATCTGTTGTTCTTTACTGCTTTCATTTCAGTTTTAACTGTTCTTCACATTATTACTCTCTACATACATTCTATCTCTGAGCTGTGATTGGTATTTGGTGCTTTCATCTGGATTTGGGGGTTAGTGACCAATTTTGACGCTAACAATACCTTTTATGATATTGTATGAGTTTTGAGTAGTGAGTACGATGAGACATACTCTATGTGATTAGAATTGCATTTAGTAGATCTTGTGAGATCCATTCGTTGTGTGGGTGTTTTTGATGGTAAAATTTTAATGTAATACCAGAGAGACTAACATCCATCTTAGCCGACTAACAACAGGATAGCGCCTCGAGTCGTTGACAAGTTAGCCCTATTGTTATTGATCAACTACTACTCGGGCTTATCCTAGGATTTTGAGTACGTTTGTTAAATTGATGGAAACATCTGAATTACGATTTGAGTGTTATTTTGGGTAGTATGGAGACTTTGTGGAGATGCCCACAATGCAACCGAGTATTTTCTCCCGTTGTTTACTCAGCTTCTGTTATAGATTTTTGATAAATATGATGTACAAATTTGAGGGAAAATGTGATTTCAGGAAATTTAAGGAATACACTGTGGAAATCTTTTGGAAAATGGCTTTTGAAAATAACAAAGCTAATGAAATGAGAAACTTACAATGAATATGTATGGACATTAGAGACGATTAAATTGGTGTTATAGCATGAGTGGACTAGATTATTGTGTTGTGTGACATTAACCTGTGATAGAAGCATCAAGGAATATGTGTTTATTTCAAGCGATTGGAAAATGATAAATGAGTGTACTTACTCTTGTATGTAGATGATACGCTCATTGTTTTAAAAAAATAAATATAAAATCAACAAGTTGTGATTGGATTTGAAATTGGAATTATATGCGCAAGATTGTGGTGAGGCAAAGAAGATTTTGGACATGGAAATGGTTAAAGATTGAAGGCTTAGTAAGTTGAAATTGATTTTACAGGACTATATTAAACAAGAGCTTACTCAGTTTAAAATGAATATAGAAAAGGCTTTTGTACACTAATGCATTTCCATGTGAAGATTTGAAAAAAAGATTTTCCAGTATCAAATAAAGACAAGGCCTACATGGCATATAACAGTGAAGTTGGTGGTTGAATACGCTTGGTGTGTACAAAATCTGACGTAGCCCATACAGTTTGGGTTGTCAATCACTATATGGCTAATCACGAGACACCGCATTGAAAATCAATTAAAGTCATATCGAAGTATTTTAAAGGACTAAATTCTTTAGACTTGTTTTATAAGGCATTGGTACATATTACAGTTTAGTTGGTTATTGTGATACTTATTGTGTTGGGGATAGAAATCGAAGGAATTCAATCTCGATTCATGTTTAGACTCTTAATGTTACAATTTTTAGTTGGATAGAAAGGTTGTAGTCTGTAGTTACATCATATACTATGTAAACCGAGTTGACACCTATTGTTGAGGTAGCTAAGGAGCCACTTTAATTGATGTGGTTGTTGTGTGTCACTGTGTCTGGTGTTCTATGCATGAGAGTGTGGTAATGAATTATGATGGTCAAAGTTTAACTCGTCTTGTTGAAAGTCTTGCTTCCAATTCTCAAATAAAACACTAGTTGCAATGAATTAAGCAAAATTAATGTATCTACAATTTTTTCTTCTTCAAACAAACGTAATGCAACAAATATGTTTATTATAAATCATTGCATACTAAGTTCAAGCCTTGGTCAAACATGGTTCACTTATTGAAATGCTATATGTCATGGAGGACATGGGAGGGAGGGAGGGAGGGAGGGTGGGAAGGAGGGAGAGTTCTGGTTTCATGTATATGAAATTATCGGTTAAGTTTCATTTGAACTTCTAACATGTGTCACTCGTCAATCAGCGATGACCTTGTCGAAACTCATTGGCAAAGTGATGTAGCTTCATAGTTGAGCTAAGTTATTGGTGTAAGGTGGAATACATGTACTTTTTTGTAATATATTGTATCGAGACGTGATGCTGAAATCAATGGTATAATATTCATAATTGCATAGGAGATCGTAAGTTTTGTATCAAATACAATGGAAGATCAATCAGAATTACAGTTCAGAAAATATCACATTTATCATTTCAAGAACTAGCCACTAAGCAAAATTAGGTGGTGATTGATCGCACATTGAATTGTAAACCGAGACTTACAACCAACCTCCATCCAGTTTTACACGGTGATCTGTTACCGGAAGCGATCACCATTTTGTTTGTGCTGGTAGCCCATATCGATGTAAAATTGTCACTTTTGGTTGTTTTTTTTTTATTTTGTGCTTAAAGGCTTGATCTATGTCAAGGGACATAATGTATTGGTGATTTGATCCAACGATTCTAACTTGATTTGACTTATATAGACCTTAGTACATCTTCTCCATTATATGAGAAGATGTTAAACTCATCGAATCGAATTGGATTCTAACGTTCGTCTTTATAACAAGATTAATTATTCTCTTATAGTTGTCTTAGAATTGATAAAGCCTGCATTCTCATTCAAAGGCGATGAATACTATTTATCAGTAGTAGATAGTAGTACCATTTCTCTTATTTCTATCTCTTATTATCTATGAGTTGTTTGGATCGTGCAGTTGATACAATTATCGCCAAAGAATGTTTTTTGTGATATCTTTATTTCTCAACACTTGTGTATTTGTCCTGTGATGTCTAAGGGGGACTTTACATCACTGGGATGTACAACACCAAATCGACATAATTTCATGATCTAGTTTACCCAGCAAAGCACACATGGTTATTACACTGAACAAGTCAAATGGTTTGTTGAGAAGGGGCTGTTTTTTCATAGTATAAAAGTGACTGATTCCACGAATAGTCTATAAAAAAAAGCGCATACAGCTATTAAACTTAACTCCAAATGCAAAGATCATACAAAAACATCAAAGATATAGCTTGCTCAGCAGCAACATAGACTCAAATCACCAAAAAGTCCAACGATTATTCCCATAGTTTAAACACAAATAGTAATAAAAAAACGATACACTCAAGACACGTTCAGAGCATACTCAGAACTATACTCTTAACAATGTAGGTATGATTCACTACAAAGTATCAGACACCGTTAGACTAAACTAGAAATCAGCAAAAACAAAAGCGTTCTTCACGATATCAACACCTAAGTTTGCTGAAATGCCTGCAACGATTCCTCAGTTTTTCCATTTTCGGATTCACCAGTCTTCTTCTTCTCAGCATTCACATCCTCTCTCTCAAGCAGCTTTTCAGAATATTCGGTCTTTTTCTCAGAAAACTTGTCCTTCTCTTCCGGTAACACTTCAGGATCTTCATTCATTTTCTCAGCTTTATCTTCAGTCTTCTTCTCTGCATTCTCATCGGTATCCATGCCTGCATTCTCAATCGCATCCTTCTCTGCATTTTCATCATTCTTCTTCTCTGCGATTTTTTCTTGTGACAACATATCTACATCTTCGTTCCTTTTCTCATCCTTCTCATCTTTTGCTACACTTTCCTCTTCGGCTTTATCCTCTTCTTTCCCATCTTCCACCATTGATGCAGCAGTCTTCTCAAAAGGTTCATTCTCTTTACCTGCATTGTTATTGTCTTCTTTCTCCAGTAACTTATCAGAAAACTCAGTCTTTTTCTCATCGTTCTCATCCACTCCTTGTGATAACATATCCACATCTTCATTGCTTTTCTCAGCATCCTTGTCTTCTTTTTCTTCTTCGACTCTATCCTCTTCTTTGCCTTCTTTCACCATTGATGCAGCAGTCTTCTCAGAAGTTTCATTCTCTTTACCTGCATTGTTATTGTCTTCCTTCTCCAGTAATTTATCAGAAAACTCAGTCTTTTTCTCATCGTTCTCATCCACTTCTTGCGGTAACATATCTACATCTTCATTTCTTTTCTCAGCATTCTCATCTTTTACTTTGCTTTCTTCTTCGACTTTGTCATCTTCTTTACTTTCTTTCACCATTAATGCAGTGGTCTTCTCTGAAGTTTCGTTCTCTTTATCTGCATTGCTGCTACTGTCTTCTTTTGTTTCCTCGCCTTCTACATTTGCATTTCCCTTTTCCTCATCAGATTCATCATCGTCCGACTTGACTCTCTTTCCTTTTTTACCGCTGCTGCTAGATTGCTTTTCCTTTTTGCCGGTGCTTGATTTCTTCTCTTTTTTCGGTGGTTTCTCTTCTTCAGGAGACTCTGTAGCTTTAGCTTTAGCAACAATTCTTGATGATCTTCTAGGTGTCTCACCTGGTCAATAGCAAAAAAAAAAAAGTAAAAAAATAATACACATACAAGCAGTACGTGTATCACAGATGTGTGTGAGTACTGTCATGCATATATGCATGAATAAGTATAAGCATCACCAAATATGCAAGTAGTCTGTTTCACTGGATACAAATATTACAAATATCTACTTCCATACACACTCACATTTTAGTTAATACTACTCTTCCAACCGTATTACTGTAATCCTAGTCGTGTTTCACTTGCAAGGACTGGACGCAGAAATATTAGGAAGAGGCAATTTTTTTACATAACTTAAAAATAAAGTTTTACTCTCGTAATTAGTGGAACCTTCACTAAATAAAATGTATATAATATGTCAAAGCAAACAAAAAAATGGTGAAAAACTAAATTGTTTTTCAGACTATGCACGATGTGTTAATGCATGGGTGTGATATAAAAATGCATGGATGTGTTAATTTTAGCTAATATTACTCTTCCAACCGTATTACTGTAATCCTAGTCGTGTTTTACTTGCAAGGACTGGACGCAGAAATATTAGGAAGAGGCAATTTTTTTACATAACTTAAAAATAAAGTTTTACTCTCGTAATTAGTGGAACCTTCACTAAATAAAATGTATATAATATGTCAAAGCAAACAAAAAAATGGTGAAAAACTAAATTGTTTTTCAGACTATGCACGATGTGTTAATGCATGGGTGTGATATAAAAATGCGCTAAAATCTAGGATTTCAAATGAAATCTTGAACTAAAATCTCGTTCATATTTCGGATTGAGATCTTAACATCTAGGTGAGATGAGTGGCAAAAATGTTAAAAAATCACGTTTGAAATCTCGTCTCATCCAAGTACAAAATGGAAATTCCAGGAGAGATCTTGGATGAGATGGAGTAGATCTAAAACTCTGATCAAAAGTATATTTATGTTATTTTAGTGGTCATGGGAACAATGAAGACAGTGAATCATATGTAAATAATTTCCCCTTATTAAGGACGTACAGGGCTAGTGATGCCAATTCACAGGACCACAACTGAAATTGCATGTTCTAGTTACTATTAGTCGATAGTATAGACATATATACGAAATTTTAAATGACGGTTTTGTATATTCAGTTAACAATACACTTCTTTACGATAACTAGTAAATGTGAATTGCATAAGTATCTAGTAATAAATTGTATATACCATATGCTGCAAACTTATACCACTTAATTTTTAAGGGACGTCACATGAAAATAACATTAAAAGTACTCTAACCAATATGTCTTAGACCACATTTCCCATCCCTTCATATGTTACACTAGCAGATAATTAGTTATTTATACCATTATACAAACTAGGACCGACATCTTCGAAAATGACTGCTGACAATGAATTGTATCCACTCCCAAATCTACAAATCTACCTCTCTTTTCCTTCGACTTTACAAACCCAATTTCTTACTTTCACCAAGCTAACAATAAACATCGATTTCTCTAACAATTTTATAGGAAAACTTTATTATTAATTTGCAATTCAAACATATATGTGGCATACTACTTTTGAATCAAGGGAGAGCACATTTGACCTCTCCCTTGTCCTAGAGTAGATAGCCCTGATCCATTGTTTTCACTCTCTAACTTCATTAACCACATAATGCAAGGGAACTTGACATGTATAATCTAATATTTAGGTCCTATGAATATGCGACAGAATATGTGTACGGAAGGAAAGTTCATGCAATTTTCCACAAGTGAATAGAGAGAGAGAGAAACAGACCAGTTCCCCAGTGAAATTCCGATAACGTGGGTCCTCCAGGGTGAGCACGCAAGTACTTATCCAGCTGTTTCTTAGTAGTAACCTCTTCACCTGTTGGTGAAACAAAAACTACTTCCTTCTTCCCAGGTGTTTTGCCTTTCTTAGGCACAACCTGTTGTCAGAAAAATAACAAATTAACGTTAATACGTGTTTTGTTCAATCACTATGAATGTGTCATATCAAAGCCCTAACAAATTATCTGAAGATGAATATTTTGCTTTCACAAGATAAAACCTACTTTTTTTTATGTTACATGGATATATAGTCTTATATGTGATGTTGATATCAAATGAAACACGGATATATATCATCATTTATTAACAAAGGTCAACAGATGATTATGTTGATGGTAGCTTCCACACTAGGAATATTATAAGTACTTCATTGCAACATGTAAACAATTCTGCAGTATACTTTCCACAGTTGTTGGGAATTATTCACAAATGTTAAAGTATACTGAAGGGACACCATAAGGGGAGGATACGGTACTACTCTAACTTTGTTTTTCTAAAATATCACGCTGAAACTTTAGGGCTCTACCCCGAAATTCATAGTAAAAAATCAATCCTACAAAGGTTTTTTTTGTGAAAAAGCATCCCTTACCCATGCAATATAACTTACTTTTTCATAATCAACAAAATAATAATATAGCAGCAAAAAAAAAATTAATTCCCAAATTGATTTCTAGCTAACCCTAGCACTACCAAAAGTACAGATAACTCAGACATAAACCGACCTTTTTTTACCCTAATCAACAAATGAAATAACCAATTATGCCCCAAATATGACTAACCCTAGCCAATTAAGTGATTAACAAACTACGAAATCTAGAAAAATGAAAATATAAATCGAACCTTTTTCTTCCACCCCTGAGGCGCAGCCAGCTCGACAGAAGCGGACTCTTCCGCCGCCATCGCTTCGCTAGAAACTTTCGCCGGAGTTACGTTGTCGGTCGCCATCTCCAAATTTATTTCGAGTGTTTTGTTCGATTGGAAATTTTAGGGAAATAATTATCGTTAAGAGGATATATATGTTTAAGTGGTTGTAGTTGCTGCATAAAATGACGGTGTTAATTGGTTAACGGCGCTAATGAATTATAGAGTGGAAATTAGGATGGCGTTAAGTCACGCCGTTAGCGAAATGGTGAATACGTGGCGAATTATGCCAAATGAGAGCCCTCTAACGACCCATATTTTCTTTATGGATCATCAAACTTTGGGTCAAAATATCCCATATTTGTTTTTAAAGTATCCGCTATTAATGCTTATGATATTTATAATGCTTATGTTAATAATGCTTGTTGTATATTCTAATATATGAAAATAACTAGTGCGAACCCGTGCTTCGCACACGGATGTTGAAAATTGTTGTTGCATTGGTCATATCCAAATGTATAAGAAATTTAATACGGTGGTAATGAAAAAACATTGTTGAACGATAGTGTTACATCATGAATAACAATTTGGTAGGATAAAGAATACATAGATATATTTGGTTATGATAATCACAATTAAAATCGAACAAAACAATTACAGTGAATATGTTAAAGTTCGCAGACTATTTAGAGGATAATGTGTTAACAATTTATCCGCTAATGCATAGATATATTCACTGTGGCATATAACGCCAATGTTGTTGCTTTTGCAATTACACAGCTGCTTCAATGTGCATAGATATAGTTGAAGTATTCACTGTGAACTGCAGACACAAAGACACAGTGCAGTTCGATTCAATTAAATAAGAGTAACAAAAGTTTTTTGCAATGGGAGAAATATAGTAATAGGATGAAATTTGTAAACAGTCAGGAAAAGTATTTGTCAACAGCTGAAAAAAGTGAGCAAAAGAAAAAAGAAAAAAACAACAGATGTAGTACAGGGGAAAGTAGTAAAACATAAGATTCAATTGAAATAGAAATGATGATGCAATAAGAAAATAACATGGGTTCCAATATAAATTACTATTGTTCACCAAATCTGATCTATGTCGATGCAGGGTAAAAAACACGGCATACAGCTGGTCGCAGTAACCAATATTTGAAAATATCCAAAACATACAGAAGAGAACAATTGTGAGAAGTCCATTCATTTTTTAGCCTCAGAAATAACTGCTAGCAACGCGTGTATGATATTGGCTTGAGCGCAAATAGATGATGTTTTCTTGGCCTTAATAGATGCATTACATCAGTCAATTATTTTAACCATTGAAGGTATTTGTACCTGCAGCCAAAAAATGCAAAAGTGTCATTGATGCAGTATTATTACTAAATTCTCTTACTGCTCGTCTGACCTATTAACTATATCTAATAATCAAACTATGACTACATAATCATCTATACAAAGATACATTCATCAATTGTTTTCTAGAAGTTTTCCGACGGTGGTGGTGCAAGTGATTTTAGATTTTACTGCAAAAAATAAAAAATAAACTCTTTTAGGTGGTTATCAACATTATTCTCACTACAACACATGTTTTGACCCAGCACTTAAACTGTGTATCTACCTTAAGCCCAAATACAACAACTTATATGCTTATTGTATTATTGATCATCGTAATTGTAAACGAAATTGAGTAAACTTAGCCAAATTATGTCATCAAACCTGGAAGCAATGTATTAAACGCTGAGCTGCACGGTTGAATCAAGCATTAATTATGTGAAGTCATTATTTAATCATCTCAAGCTATCAAAAATCAAAATTCATTTTTCAATTATATTTTCATAATGCGGTTAAATAACTATCGTTAACATCAAACAAAATTATTACTACAGCTAAACTAGTATTGCATCACACAAATGCAGTTAAAATATTCAAAAACAATAATTGCTTAATTCCAAAAATACTGCAAAATAATAATCGCTTTTGCTTAATGTATTTAAATTTTAACTACAGTAAGCTCGAATAAATCATCGTGTACAACCAAAATTATTACTACATCACATAAATATAGCTGAAATATTCAATTTCTACCATGCATAATTCAAAATTGTCATTAAATTATAACTGCATTTTATTAATGTAGTTAAATTTTAATTGTATTAAGATTGAATAAATTCCTGAAATGTAGCCAAATTTATCACTTCATCACATAAATGTGGTTAAAAATCTTCAAATATAGTTAAATTTACCCAAAACTTGCTGGTAAATTATATTTGCATTTTCTTAATTTCATTAATTTATAACTGTTTTAAAATTGAATAAAATTATCAAATATAGTCAAAATCATCAATAGTAAATGCAATAAAAAAAATGCTAACGTAGTTAAATTAATTCAAAAAATGCCTATAAATTATTACACCATTTTTTGATGGGGTTAAATTATAACTGCACTAAGTTTGAATACTATCAAACACAATCAAGATTATTACTTTATTACATAAGGTAGTTACAATATTCAAAGGCAACCATAATTGTATAATTCAAAAAAATATATTCCTTTCAAATATGTTAAAAGATAATAAATACATTATAATAATCTAGGTAAAACTACTATGTAATGTTTATGATCATCATAATAATGCTTTTACAGAAACGCGGTACACAGCGGTAACACAAAATAATTGTGCAATTAAAGCTGCTATATAAAATTATGGTTTTAAAAAATTTATTTTTAGCTATCAACAATGGATATCATTGGAAAGCAAATTAAATTTTAGATTTAATAGTGAAAACGATTCTTAAATCCAATCAATGTAGAAAAAGTTATCACATTTTAAAGTTTGGAATATAAACAAATTAAAAATGCGACTGTTCAGTTGCCAAATTTCAAGGGGGCCTATGTGAGCTTGAAATTCAACTCACTAATAATAATATAGTATAGATATGTATTCTTTTTTCTTGTAGTGTACCTAAGGGGTTGTAAGGTTTTGATGAGATATATAATGGAAGTATATGAATTTTGTTTTTAGTTAATAAAGTACTTTTTTCCAAAAAAAAAAAATTGGAATAGAAGAGAGCTAAGATACACTAGTTACCAATAAACATAATCTTTATCACTTATATTGTTTCAACTTCTGTATACCCTTATCTTTACAATTTAAGCCATATTGAAAGGACAGTGAAGTTAGTGTATCCATATTTGACTTTAATAAGTCGGTTTATTACACTTCTCGGATGGATAATTTACATATGTTTAACTATTGCCTTATTAAAACCTTGTCAAAGAACCTCGTTGTAGTAATACTAGACAAACGATATATATATATATATATGTATATATATATATATATATGTATATATATATATATGTATGTGTGTGTGTGCGCGCGCTCGTATTAATGGGTGCACTCCCTAATCATGCATTGGTTAGTATCGGTGGTTGGTCATAACTCTATGCATGAGAATGCATAAGCAACTTTCTTAAAGGTTGCAGCAGGAATGCCTTTGCGACAAAATCACCGACATTATCATCTGATTGTAATTGCTGGATTTCAATTTCGTTAATTTTTTGTAGCTCAAGTGTGTAGAAGAATTTTGGTGATATATCCTCTTTTGATCTTAGCGATACATGCAACATTGTCTTCAAGTATTATGGTTGGAATTATATTAGTCGTGGACAATGCTCAACTTCTTCTAATGTTGTTCTTAGCTACACGCAGTCACGACCTGCCTCTTGTAGTACCAATATCTCGGAATGGTTGGATGATGTAGCAACCAATATCAGCTTTGTCATTCTATAAGAAATAGTTGTACTTCCATCTATAAATACATAATACATTTGTGATCAAGCTTCATGAGGATCAGAAAGATATTCAACATCTACATAACATCTTAATTGAGAAGATAAATCTCCCAAGTAGAATAATCCCTTATTAGTTGTACCACGAAGATATCGATGAGTTTCATTTGATGCAGCTTGGTTCCAACTCAATTTAGCCAATAGGTTAACTGAAAATAAGATATCAGGCCTTGTACACTTCGCCAAGTATAAAAAAGCATTAATTACGCTAAAACACTATACTTTTGGACCAAGTATCTTCTCACTGCCTTTCATTAGACGAAAATGGATGATTTTTCATATTAAGTGATCGAATAACTGTAAGACAACTTAGTGACGACAATCATCCATAATAAAGAAATTCATGACTTTTTCAGTGTATGTGGTTTTATGGATAAGAGTTCCACTTGAACATTCCTCAATCTACAGGTCAAGAAAATATTTTGATTTTCAAAGGCCTTTCTTCTCAAATTCACTTTTCAAATATTCAATGACAGTTTTTACCATTTCAAGCATACCAACTAGATTAACATCATCAAAAAATATTGCAATGATAACGTATTCAAATTCATCTCCCTTAATGAATACACTAATGAATACACATGGACATGTGAGATCACTAGTGTTGCTCGATTTTTTAGCAAAAGATAACAGGCCCGCTCGCCAAGCTTTCAGCAACCCGCCCCGTAACATATGGTCTCCACAACATTCAGCTAATTCCATCATTCATGAAGATGCCTTATGGAGCAGCCTATTTAGCAGGAAATCGGTCATTGTATAAGTTCAGACAGTCGCCCGACCAATTGTTACTATCAATGAAAGTTTTCAAGCAACACAAACCTTCTTGCCTCGTCATCAGATAGCATGTTTGCAATATGAAGGCCCCACCCCCTACTTGCCTTTCCAAGCCCGCCCTGATCCTCTCCGCTTACATCCTCCTTGAGAATTAGTCTGCTTTGATCGTCTTGTTTTGTCTTGACTTAGCAGGCCGCTGGCAAAAGCACTGGGTAGCCCCTGCATAAAGAAGCAATAACTCCGCACTATTTCACCGAAATGATCAGTGTAAAGCGACACTACTCATCTAACAATAAACGTCATTGTGCAGCTAAGCAACGACGTCACTGTTCAACAATAATGCATTATCCCCGTACCATCTTTCTAACAATAGCACGCCTCAGTACGACCTGTCAATTGGCCATCATCTAACCCGTTTACTCCATTTGGCATCCTAGCTTACCCACTTCTAAGCCCACAACACCATCAACGACCACGAGAATTCCCAAGGATCGGCAGATCAATCTAAACCGTTTGAACCGGACCTCAACTGCTATAAATATAGCTTTACATACAAATCGATCTTTCATTTCTTGCATATAACATCGTCTCTTGTAATCAAGCTCTTATAACAAAACCCAAAGCAACAGAATCAACTATAATAGTGGACGTAGATCATCTTGATCAAACCAATCTAAGTCTTGAGTCTCTTTACTTTACTTGCATTACTACTTATTATCTCTTCATTTTCCATTGATTAAGCATGGAATTAGCAAGTTACCTTTGTTAATATCCTTTTCAACTTATAATTTCGAGAATGGCTAAAAATTTAGTCAACATTCTAGCACCAGAAGGAGGGCCTCCTCTAAAAAGCCCTCAACTTTCATCATTTTTCCTCTTTTCAAACTCCTACTCTACTCAAAAAAATACACCATGTAAAATAACAATGAGAATTAGGCTGATATCTCAAATGCCACAACACCAATGGCACCATCGAAGCCAATGTCATATGTCCTATTTTGGGTTTGAGCAATGATAAGTGGCTCGGCCTGATTAATGGGTTAACCAGCATCGGAAGATTGCCCATGATTTGAACGAACTCAGGGCTAGGATGGATGTCTAGGAAACTATCAACCATAGTTCAGTAGTCCCAACAGCAGCAGACAATACTCATATCCAGCTCATTGCCCCCGGCACTTTCAACATCATGCATGATGCCCGTGAAAGGGGGTCGTGCTGGAAACCCATGTTGGTGCTGCTACTGCCTGCAATAGGGATGTGGATGCCATACATGATCAATACTTTGCCCATGATGTCCCTATAGTCGAACCTGCATTATATCAAAGGGCACAGGCTGCTACCTCTCCCTTCTTATAGAAAGACACTATGCATTCGAGCGTCTTTAGGCAACGGACGGGGGCATGACTTACGTTGTGATCGCCTGAGTAGCGACGAACGAGCCAGAAACTACAAGATCAAAGAGCTTTTAGTCCATTTCCAGTCCTAAAGGGAAATCCCTCGACAGCGGTCCAGTGAAAAGCACGACTAGTATCCTAGGTCACCTTCTATGAACAAAAATATAAGGTCGTCTACCCTTGTCCATCATCTTCATACCAGTGCCATTGATCTCCTTCCCCAATAGGACATTGGAGAAGCCCTTCCCACCTAAGGTTTAGTGCGCCGCCCACAACAATCAGAGGTGGGCCTCTCGGAGGAAATGGCATCATTTTAGCAGCATATGTTAATAATCTAGACTAGAAATTATGATGGTGGAGGGATTGTCTGATGATGAGAATGGAGAACCTTTTTTGATGATATTTTGGGAACTTACATTTTGCGAAGGTACGCTTTACCTCCCATTAGAAGTATGAAAAAAGTACTAATTCATCTAATCATATCACAACTTTCAACTCGATCATCAATGTCGGCTAGCTCTTCGACAATGCAAGTGCCTTTTATTTCCCTCCACCTTGATCAAACTGGCCATCGGTTAGTTTTTACATCTTCAAGTGGAAAGTATTCACTCCTAGGCTTAGCTATGCATGATATTCAAGGCCGTTTCTTTGCCTCATAGACAAAAGTTATGAAGGCGAGCGAGTTATGAAACATACGAAAAGGGTCAAACGAGACACTCTACTCCTATGTCAACCGCTTCAATAAGGAGCCAACTAGTGCAAAAGGAGCACATAAGAACGACTTGGTGGTCGCCCTGTTTTGTGGGGTGAGGCACCAGTAAATGATGTGGAAAGAATTACAAAAGAAGCCCACCTTGTCCTTGACCAAATTCTTTCGAAGAGCCAACAACATCATGCAAGTGGAAGAGGCCGACTTTTCTGACAGAGACGAGAATGGTAGCCAAGGCAATAAGAGTAGATCATGAGAGGAAAGCCTTCGCAGAAAGAATGATCGTCAAGTGAACAACAAAAAGTGCCTTGAAGGCGATTCTCAGTTCAAACCTAGGTACACCAATTATGCCTCATTAACTCATAATATGGAAACCATCTATCTCACCACCATGGATCATGCATCCTACCAAAGTCCTCCTCACGCCTGATTAGGGCAAAAGTAGGAATCCCGAGGTAATGGAAATTGTTACGAGTTCTATAAATTTAATGGCCATTCCACAAATGATTACCACCACCTGAAAGATGAGATAGAGAATTTAATCCATGAAGGTGTACTTATGTAGTATGTAAGACACCAATTTGAGCAAAGGAATGTCTGGAAAAATCCTCTCGCTCTGTTTCACTGAGTAGATGACAATAATGTGGCTGCAATCAACACCGAAATATTATCAATCTTCTTTGCCTCTCATGTGCCCGAAAGCAATAGAGGGACCCAAGCCGGTATAAAAGGGAGCTCGTTCTATACTAATCAGATCCACTTAGTAAAGTTTCAGGCCCTAATGGCTCCGAGGTTAGAAGAAGACGAAGCGAACATCACCTTCTCAACCGAAAACAAAAGAGGAGATGGATACCCTAACTACGACCTCATGGTCATATCAGTCGACATTGTCAGTGTCAAGGTACATCAGGTCTTCATTGATGTGGAAAGCTCTGTCAATGTCATGTTCAAGAACGTCTTCGTTCAAATGAAGCTTCCATCATCTAACTTCACACCTTGTACATTGCCCATATATGGTTTCAAAGGCATTGGAATTGTTCCTTCAGGTTCGACTTCGCATGTAGTAACCTTCGACGAGGAACCCCGCTCTACCAAGATATAGGTAAAATTTGTAGTAGTATATTGCCCGTCTTCTTACAACATTTTGATAGGTAGATCGACGTTGGTAGACTTGGAACAGTCATAGCATATCAATGACTCACCATGAAGTTCCCATTAGGGGAGGCATCGACTATGTTCGAAGTAATCAATTGGCCACCAGGGTTTGTTATAGCATCTCCTTGCAATAAGCTAAGAAGGAAGTTCTCATGCTACAACAAGAGTCGGCAATTAACCCGAGAGAATACGACAGCCATACAAAGCTCTCATTCTTGCCAAGACCTCGCAGCAAGAAAGCATCTGAGAAAGAAACAACCACATCACCTCCTACCCTTGAGGTAATGTGAGAGCCATGCAATGCTCTCGTTCATGCCAAGGGTTGGATACCTGGCATGGCCAGTTACCCCTCTCCTCCACCCTCCCCAACCTCTTCCCTCACTCATCCAATGCCCTCGCTACCACTTTGGACTCTTCAATCTCAAGCCCAGACCATCTTCTCCCGACTTCCTACTTCGACCTTGCCACCCTAGCCGAGATTCACCATGCTGCCTCCATCCTCCGTAGCACTCATTTCAACCCCCGGCCAGATTTGTTCATCTGGGCCCCTAACCCCTCAGCCGGCTTCTCCATTTCCTCCTGCTATGCTCACCTGAACAACCTCGGACGCCTCTTCAACTTCCCCAGACTCTGGAAGTGCCAGCTCCAGCCCCGCTTCGCTTTCCTTCAATGGTGCCTCATCCACGGGCGCATCAACACCAGAGACAGGCTCCTTCGTCACAATATCGTAGTTGACCCAAGCTGTGCCTTATGCTCCACCACAACAGAAAGTTTGCAGCATCTATTCTTTGAATGTGATTTTGCTGTTAGGGTTTGGGCTGCAACAACTGTTCACATACTCGGATACATCCCCATAATCACCTCGTTTTTCGACCACTGGTAGAACAACCCCCTAACCACCACTTAGATCTCTTTGTAGCTATATTCAGTTGGTGCATTTGGGCCGAGCGAAATGCACACGTGTTCTGCAAGCCCAAATCCAACTTCGTCGAAACTTGTAGACGTATTATTTACTATTTCTCATCGATATCAGGTCACAGCTTCTCGGCGCCGTTTAGGCTGAGATTGCCACTCCCTAGTTCTCCACCAGCTGAATCAACAGGCAGCACAACGGCAGCTCCTACTGGTTGGCAACATGGGCACCAGTAACCGCTATGCAGATCTTGCCTTTTTAATTTTCTGACGTCTGTACCATGCTCTTTTTGTATATATAACTCAGCCTTGTAGTCACTGTTTTGCAGTATCCTTCTATTTTTGGCCAGCGATCAGGCTTGTTGATCGCGCTATTTACCTAATATTATGATATTTAATCGGCTGTGTGGTGTCACACTACACAACCGTCTTGCTCAAAAAAAACTCTCCTTAGTCAGTCCTAACAAAACAAAAGAGCTCATAGCAACATGAAATGAACAAGTTCAGCCCCATTGACAAGCGAAAATAATCGACACAACAACTCCTTCCCTCTCAATACCGATGGACTCATCTGTGAGAACTGGGGGCAGCCAAAGCGCTTAGGTTCATGTATAAACATCTGTCTCCACTAAGGACCTCATTGAGTGTATGATCCATGCCTTAGATCAATGTGATCTGGAAATAAATATAGATGATGTTAGCAATGATCCAATTGACCCTCGCTTGGGGATATTAACCCGGATGGTTGCCTCACTACCCCTCTTGAAGTTATTGTAATAGACAATGAAAACCCTAGTAAGGTCGTCTAGATCGACCCAGAATTTGATCTGGAATCCAGGGAAGAGATGATACATTTCTTAAAACAAAGCAAGGACATGTTCACCTGGGGGCATATTGACATGACCGGCATTAACCCCTCCACCATTTGTCATACCCTCAACATCAACCCCAAAGCTCACCTTGTGAATCAAAAGCGAAGACCACTCAACCCAGAAAGATACAGAGCATTAAAGGAACAAGTAGAGATGCTTCTCATTAAAGATTTCATCTAGGAGTCTGAATACCAAGTATGGATGGCTAACCCAACACAATTTCGAAAACCATGTAGGGCCTAGAGAATGTGCGTTGACTTCTTCGATATCGACAAAGCTTATCCGAAGGATAGTTTCCCTTTTTCAACATCGATAAACTCATGGATGTAACCAACAGACACAAGATACTCACCTTTATGGATGCCTACTATAGGTACAACCAAATTGCCATGCATGGTCCGAATTAAGAACACACATTATTCATCACCAACGTAGGAATCTACTATTACAAAGCAATGTCATTTTGTCTTTGAAACGCAGGACTACTTACCAATGGCTCGTTAATAAAATATTCGATGAACAGATTGGAAGATCAATGGAGGTTTATGTCAATGACATATTAGTCAAATCCATAAAGGCTGGGGACATGTGTAGAACCTGGACGAAACCTTCGGCTTTCTCCATCGGTATAATATGAAATTGCATCCAAAGAAGTATTCTTTCATTAGCCGCTCCGGCGAGTTCCTTGGTTGTGTAGTAAGTGCAAAGGAGATAGAAGCCACCCCTAACAAGATTCAAGCAATTCAGGACATGCAGGTCCCCCGCACCATCAAGAAAATACAAAGCCTAAATGGGATGGTTGTCATGCTCATCCACTTCATGTGTTGAGCAATTGACAAATGTGTCATTCTCCAACCTTATTAAAATGGGTAAACCATTTACATGGACAGATGAGTGCACTAAATCATTTGAAAAGTGGAAACAACACCCGGCAACATCCCCCATCCTTTCCAAGCCTATAGATAGGAAAGACATATACCTCGTAGTCACTAACCATGTGATCAACGCTACCTTGGTACGAGATAAAGGGAAGGTTCAACAGCCAATATACCATTTCAAAAAAAGATTATCGGGCCTAGAAACAAGATATTCAAGGTTGAAGAAATTAGTTTTCTGTCTGCTGGCGACAACCTGCAAACTTCGCCCCGATTTCCAGGTGTACCCCATAAATTTCCTCACCACCAACCTCTGAAACAAGTGTTAAGCCAGCCCGACATTGCGGACCGCCTCCTAAAATGGGCAGTAGAGGTCGAACAACATCACATCACCTTCCACCCTACACGTCTATTAAGGGCCAAGCAATGACCGATTTCATTATAGAATGCTTCAGCCCTGACAACAGTGATGAGAAATATTCACCAATTAGCGGTCGTGGCAGCTGTATGCCGACAGAACATAAAACAAAAAGGGTGGGGGTCGTCATGGTCCTAATTACCCTAAAGGATAAGATCTCTACTTTGTCGCCACACTATACTTTAAAGCGATCAATAATGAAGTCAAATATGAAGCCGTCCTAGCCAGTCTCAAGATGGCAGGGAACTCAAGATCGAGTCATGTTTACAGTGACTCCTCACTGATCGTTAACCAGATTGGCGAGTGCTTTCAAGTCAAAGGAAAATTACTGGCCCTATATGTTGTAGAGGCAAGAAAGCTCATCAACACTTTCTCTAACTTTAAATTGAAGTAGATACCCTAAGAGAAAAATACCAAAGCCATCGATTGGCCAAAGTTGAGAGCAACCTAGAAGAAAGCAACCCCTGGGTTCCTTGGAGGTGCAGTCCGCCCCGTGTTTCGAATTGGGGGCAACCGCCATGGAAATCAATAATAAACTGGTGAACTAGGTCACCCGCTTTTGAAGTATTTTATGAGTGGCGAGCTGCCAGAGAGTAGATGGAATCCTAAAACGTCCTTTACTAGGCACCCCACTACACAATCATAAACAACAAGCTGTATTCCACTCCCTTCCAAAGCCATGTCACCAAAGAAGAAGCTGAACAAATACTTTAGGAGATGCAAGTAGGCTTTTGTGTGGATTATGCCAAGGGGAAAAGCTTTGCCGAAAAGGCTACCCGACAAGGATATTACTAGAAAACAATAATCAAGGACTTTATGGAATATGTCGAGAAATACGATCGGTACTCGTGGTTCGTAAAAATTCTGAGAGCCATCGATAGTGGATCGATTTGACTAGAAAGCTCTCTAATGCAAAGGGGGGATATAACCATGCAATTTTTGCCGTTGAATACTTGTATAAGCTGAACCCCTCACCGGGGTCACTGCACCCAAGATTCTTAATTTTTTGATCCAAAAAATCGACTACAATTTTGGACTTTTTTGAAGTAAATTATTGCTGACAATGACACTCAGTTTGAAAGTGGACAGTTCCTCAGATTTTACGAAAGGAATGATATAGAGAAGTATTTCTCATCCGTTACCCATCCTTAAGCAAATAGGTAGGTGGAGGTGGCGAACAAAACTATTAAATCAATATTAAAGAAGTGCCTCACCAACGCCAAGGGAAACTGGGTCGAAGATTTTCCACTCGTCCTCTGGTTATACAAGACTTCAAGTTGATCCTCAATAGGGCACTCCCTTTTCTCCTTTACCTTTGGGTATGAAGCAATGCTACCTATAGATGTGGACATCCCTTACCCGAGGCGCCATAATTAGGACTCTAAGCAAAATGAAGAACTACTATAACTTGGGGTCGATTCCCTCGATGAAAGAAGAGGGGAAGCAGAGCTTCGACCGAAGCTCACAAACGAAAAGGGGTGAAGCACTAGAATGCCAAGGTAAAATTGCACCTATTTTTCATAGGTGACCAAGTTTTACGATTGTTTTTTGCGAAAACAAAAACCTGGATGGAGTATTGGGCCCAACTATGAGGGGTTAGTCTTATGTTAGCCAATGGAGCCTACCAGTGCACTCATCTGGACAAGAAGAACGTCCCTTGCACTAGGGACTCGGAACACATCTAGGCTTATTATGTTAAAATTTTATTATATGCTGCAATTATAAGGCGCAACCGGATATGCATGCCATCTTATAAGATGACCAACCTTTTGTAATATCCTATTTTGCATAAACATGGCACTTCATCCTTAAAATTTTTGTTGATCAAACCAGCTAGCAAGCGCATAAATAGCCACCCCAAGGGAGTATGAGCGAACAATGCCTCTATGCATATCGGGGGAAGCTATAGAAACCAAACCGCCTTGTGAGGATGAAAGAGCCAAACAACGCCCCCTTCCATGCCATGGACATCAGCGCATCTATGGCGCAACCATCAATGAAGTGGTTTTAATTGATAAGTCCATGGTGTATTACTCCATGAGGATGCACAAGCCAAAAGACGTTATATTCTATGCCAAGAACACCGATGCATTGATAGCACGATAGCCCACAAAGTGGTCCTGATTCGTGAGTTTGTGGTGTATTACTTTGTGAGGATGCAGGAGCTATACAATTCTTTCTTCTATTGCAGAGGCATCGATGAACTGATGGTGCAATCACTCATACAGTGGTCCCGATTCATTGCCTGCAATGCTACCCATCCCCCAACAGCGGGATAGAACTTCAGTACTTGATGATGTGATCCCCCACGAAGTGGTTCCGTTTCATGTGTCCATGGTGCATTTCTCCATGACGATGCGTGAGCCAAAAAATGCTCCTTTCCGCCCCAAGAACACCGCCGCATTGGTAACCCGACCATCCATAGAGTGGTCCCAATTCATGCATGTACGTGTGTCATTTCGTGAGAATGCATGAGCCAAAGAATGCTCCCTTTCTTGTCCGAGGCATGGACGTACTAATGGTGCGACCACCTATGAAGTGGTCCCGATTCATTCATCCATGATGGTGCCCATCCCCGTACAATGGGGGAAACTGTTACCAAGAAGGGCATGATTTCGCACAAAGTATCTAGATTTTTGCATCTGTAGTGTTATTCGCTTCAACCAATTAAGGCAACCTCATCTTAACAAAGCCTAGCTATCAAAAGGCCCATCAACAGCCATGACGAAGTGGCCTTGCGACAAGAGGGTTTAACACCCAATAATGAACTCCTAGTCGCAAACTCATGTCCGAAAATACATGTTAGATGGGAACAAATCATCTCGATAATAAAGCTAAGTTCCTACTCTCGTTCTCACTTTGCTTATATTTACAACATTTTGCTTAAGTATGCCTAAGTCCACATGTTTGTTTAATAAAGTTAGGGACCATTTGGGGTACTCGACAATAAATGGTAATAACGATGAACACACATAACATAAAGGAAAACACAATGGAAAGTCACATATATATGTGAATATTTGTTAAATTGTAAAATAATAATGGAATACAGCAGTAAAACAAAACGATTCATCAAATTCAATACCAAAAAATGCATTTTACAACAAAAAGAGGCCTTACCCACCTTATTAAAAGATTTCAAAAAAAGAAAGCACACACCCCCCAATCGACAATTTGGCACCATCATCATATGTCATCACCATCTTGACGTCTGGCCCTGGAGGCGAGGCAATAGAGGAACTTGTGAGAGAAGTGATATGCTCTTGAGTCAAACACATTAGAGGAGTCTGGCCTATAGCAGTCATCTCCTCCACCACCTCCTTTTGAACCTTAAAATATTGATGGGACTTGAGGAAGCTGAGGGCCAAAGGCAAGTAGAAGTTAGTCATGAAGATCATCTTCAACATCTTCATCTACCTGTTATTCTAACTCTTCTCCACCTTGGACTTCTCCACCTTGGACTTCTCCACCTTGTGAGCCTTGGAGGTTATGAAATGTTTATGTTTAAGGAGAGACCACCGTAAGTCCCTAACCCTTGTCTCCCTTACCTCCATCTACGTCTTTAGCCAACTTATATCAACCTCTAAATCCTCCCGACGAGTCACCTCCTTAGCCTGCTCCCTCTCCACTATATCCCTAGCTATTACTACAACATCGCTCTCTGCTTCCAGGCCCTCTTCTCAACCATTGCCAACATGCCCTCCACCAGGAGCCACACCTTAGTCTCGTTGACCGTATACTTCTTCATCCCCACCACCTCTTGTAATAATCCTGTGTGCGCAAGACCCATCCTATGAAAGTGAAATAATAATAAGAAAAAGAAGGTAGTAAGACAGGAAAATTATTAGGTAAAAAACATCTTAACAAAAATGGCTCCTTGGCATTGGCGTCCAATTTCGACTCAATGCTATGACCAGTCCACATTGACTTAGGCTTGCTCGATTGTCCTAGAACCTCAACGACCGTCCCGACCAAATTTCGGAGTAGCCTATGTAAGCCCACCTCATCCATCTTTTGGACCACTAACAAAATAATGGCTTCCACCACATATTTCTGGCCTCCTACAAGATCCTCCTCCATAGAAAAGAAGTATGACGGTCCCTACTTGAACTCTCTGGCACTTCCCCTATCGTCTGCCTCTTGAAACGGATGAACTTCGACCTGGCATTAGCCCTAGGGGATATAAGGAGTGGACGTCCATCCACTGTTGTTAAGGAAGCTCAGGGCCGGGGGCAATGATGGCCCCTCAAGCGGTGGTTCCCTTGTACTAAACCTGTAGGGGTCTACTTTTGAAGAGCTACGGCTCCTCGTGGAGGTAGACTCTTGGACAAGGTATCACCAACTTCAGTGTCAACGTCCAAATTTGAGAAATATAGCCAGACCACTGTAATATGAAAGAGAGAAGAAAGCTAGATAATAGATAAGCAGAATTAAGTGAATAAGTAAACTAACAACTACGAGACAACTAGTGGATCTACCCTTCGTTTGGCTTTACAGCCTCCTCCTAATCAAAGTAGGTTAGGAGGACCTAGTGTCACATTCGCTAGTTCATGCCTCTTCGAATGTTTGTGCGTCAGTGTAACACCCCATAATTTTATAAATTAAATAATTAAATTAAAATGGTAAAATCGTAATTTTAACATAAAGGGAAAAATTGTAAATTTCTACTGGAGTTGGAATTAGACTTTGGGACCTATTCCATTATGTGCATAATATCGTTTACAGTCAAAAAACATATATAATTTGCTGAATTTGGTTAAATGGCCTAGAAATTATAAGAAGTCAAACCTAGTGGCATTTTCATAATATATTGATTTCAAAAATATAGCCTAGATATTATTATATTCAGCCTATAAATAGATTCTTAACCCCATTTCTTTGGTTGGAAAAATCATACCTCCACTCCTAATTCCAAAATGAAATACAAATTCTCTAAATCAATCCTTATTACCAAATCAAATCCAAATTAAACGTATCAATATATGAAATCAAACATCGCGAAGGGAGCTACACAAATAAATCAAAGTTATTGAGAAAATTGACATTTTGAAGGTATGTAATTTCTGGACAGCAAAGAAGAAGGAGAATCTACGTCAAATCGGAGAAGATGCATGGACAATAAGTAAGCGGTATTTACCATATTTTTGTATATATTAGTAAGACGTAGTAACTCACCTCTTATGATCTTAACCAAATTATAATGTAATTAATAATAAAAACTGATTTATTTATACACGTGATTAGGATGTTGTATGACATGGCTAGATGATTAAAAATCAAAATTTTATCAATTGTAATTAGCAAACGTTAATCGCCGTGTGATTAAAAAGTGCAAAAAATACAAGTGTTCCAAACCAAACATATTATACATCAAAATTGTAGTTCTCGACGACACAAATACACTGGTGGTGTTCGTTCATCGATTTGGTGTACGGATTAATCAAAATACGCCTTGAAAGTTCGACAAACATGGACCGTTCGTTTCGATCCAATGGTAAAATGGCGACGATATGACGATCAGGAACCATAAACATGAAGATGACATCGAGTAATGGATTATGAGTGTGTCTGATTAGCCAACTGTTGCCAAAGTTTGCCAAAATGATGAAACGGTCGTTGGCGGCGGTGTTCTGATGAAGGCGGTCGGAGTGGATGTGGTCACTGGCGTTGGATGGAGCATGGCACAGAGAGTCTCTTGGTGTGGTCAGATGGGTTGCCGGAGGTTTGAGGCGTGCGTGGTGGGTGTTTAAAGCAATGGTATTCAAACCAATGTCGAACCTATAGGTAATGTGAAGAAGACAAAAAGATAATAATATAAAAATAAGATTCTAACAATATTAATAATAATTAAATGATTAATTAAATAATTCTCTCAACTTCAAATGCTTATAACTCTCACATATAAGTTTTGATCGTGGCGAGACGAGAAGCATTTTAGTTATTGTTTGCTGTGTTTTGAGACACTTTTGAAATGTGTCCTATTTTAGTAGATTCGTTATATGATGTTTGATATGGCGATAGTGGGCTAAGACAATTTGTTTCTCAGTAGCGAGTTGCTTACAGTTGGGCAATAGCAGGCTAAGACGTCTTGTTCTGCAGTAGCGAGTCGCTTATGATTTAGCGAGAATGGGCTAGGACATTGTATTCCCCAGTAGCAAGTCACTTACGGTTTGATGATAGCTGGCTGACACATGAGTTCCTCAATACCAAGTCATCCCGATTTTACTAATAGTGGGCCGGGACATGTAGTTCCCTAGTAGCGAGTCGCTTACGATATGGTGATATTGGGCTAAGACATATAATTCTGCAGTAGCGAGTCACATACGTTTTTGGCGATGACAATTTGGGATTTTGGGCTCAATCGTGTTGCAGTCGGTCTTTGGCATGCGAGTTGGGACTTTGGATTTGATCGAGTGCATATGATTAGATACATGTTAGTTTTTGTGAGACTTTATCTTATGTTGCCACTATGATATTATATATTGTTTAGTTGACTTGTTGGGTGCAAGTGACATTGGTTAAGGGATGGTTTTTGAGCATATGTGTTGTTTTACTAGCTTATTAGTATTATACACATACATGACGTGTTTCACTCACCAGACGTATTTCTGACCCCCTCTATCATTTTCTTCTTTTAGTTATACTCCGATAGGTCGATAGAGAGGACCGAGGATGACTTGGAGGCACGATGGTGCGACAGAGGCATGCATTTGTTTGCCTATTAGCTATATACTATTTTTATTTCATTTGTTCCCAGACATTATACTATTTCCATTATCAGCATAGTGGGAGATGTTGTAGTTGGAATTTAATTAATTCTGTATTGTTATATTTATATAGGATTGTATTACTGATTATTATCATCTTTTATTCCTTCCGCCGTGACTTTTAGAAAGTGTGGAATATTGCAAATAGGGCTGTGATCTATTTTATAATTTATTTAAAAATGATCCATTGTTTGCGAGGTCGGCACGTCATAGATGGCGGGTTGTTACATTTGGTATCAGTGCTTAGGTTAGGTGATTCCTACTAATTAGGGCATATAAGAAAGTGTATTTGTAATTTTTATTTTTTTATATTATATATATATATATGTTATTACGCCACATCCTATATATTTTGACTTGCAGAGGTAGTTGTCATCTTATCCCTTATTGAAGTAAACAATTATGAATTAAATAAATGTTGATATTAAATAGTTTGGGGGAGGTAGATAAATCCATCATATTTATTTTAATTTACTCCATAGAATATTGCTAAAAGAGGATTTATATACCAAGCAGCAATGAAGTAAATTGTTGGACTAGGGATAAATAAGAAGATGAGAACTACCCTTAAGTCCATAGAATATGGTGTGATGTTGATGAGACGTAATGAAGGCACTTAAGCATTTTTTTAAGTTGTAGTTAGGCTTTTGTAATTATGATCTACTCCAATTAAAGTGATTAAACTAATTGAAACTAATTTAAACATTTTCAATAAAAAATTGAGATTTTGGGGAAAATTACTGAAGTTGAAGTTTGTCTAATGCTATAACAACCCGCCTTGAAACAGGCATAAATTCCGACCCAGAAAAAGCCCATCAAAACTTAGACCCATTCCAAAGTTGGTTGTTTGTTGGTATAAAGAATAATATGCAGAGCTATTTATCTACACATTCAGAAACTCACAATGGAAGGATACAGTATAATACGAGGACAAAATCATAACACAAAACCATAAACAACCGTCAACTCTCCTAGAAAAATATTCCAAAGTTACAACATCATTTAATGGGTACATCAAAAATAAATGAAATAACATAAGCAAATAAATAGTAACTACCATAAGTCTGCATCTCTGCCATTACCTTTGAAAATTTACATCAACATCTTTAACCTGTGTTGTAATGAGGAGGGAGTCAGAACAACAATGTTTAGTGAATAAAATCTCAAGCCTTTTTATAACAACACTTGGGTAGTATAATTTAATAAGAATATGTCTTACGTATCTTAACCATATTATAAGTTTACAGACCATAAGCCCTAAATCTTTTCTAGTCCATTATTCTTTCAACCCAATAACCTATATTTATTATCAATAACATCTTAACAATGCAAGAGATAGTACTCAAGTCACTTAATACCTTTATAATGGAAGCTAGGAAAACTTTGACCATTTAATACCTCATTTAAGGCAGTTCCTCATCATTTAATACCTATCCCAAGGCAGACTCTTTTCCGGTACTATCTAGCTGATATTGCACAAAATCATTTTAAGCCACTTACTACTTCAACCTTGAAGTAGACCCTCTTCGAGATATCCTCTACCGTACCTAACCATTAACCTTTACCATTTAATACTTCTATTATGGGTAAGAGGCGGGCCCTCAACCAATCATTTACTACCTTCAATCCCTAAAATAGGTCCTTTGTATAATGACTCGTAACCCAAACGTGATGTCTCACCTATGCAGTTAAAGTCCCGCTAATGCCCCACAAAATCCCTGCTATAGCCCATAGAGCTCTTCGGCCGCTAAGTTATTTCAATTTAGCACTGCTAAACAGTAGATCCGCTTTAAGCCCTACTATTTTCTGCTACACCTGCTAAATCAAGACTCTTTAGCATCAACTTTAGCAACATCAATATACAAAGGTTGTTTTGACTAGTACTGTTTTAAACCAAATCCACAAAGTTAGGGTAAAGGCCTAATTTTAAGGCATAAATACTAAATATAAGTTAGAAATCTGTAATAGTCACCAAATTTAGTTTGCATAAGTCACGATATACTTCGATTTTGTTATATAAGATTAAACGATATTTCTTTTTCGTACACAAACGATATGAGAATGAGAATAAATTAACTTTAAATACTTGGTTTTATATCTAATGAAGCATTTTCCACCTCCGCTATTTTCCGCTATATTCCCGCATTATCCCTGCTATAACTTTTTGTACCATCACAGCTATAGAACCGCTAAGCGCTTTAACTGCACAACATCTCATATTTTGACTATTCATAGGTACCGGTAGCCAGATTAACTAGGTAGGTTTACCCTATAAAATTGGGACAATCCTTGTGTCCTTCGTGGTTACTTATTATAGGCGATGTCTCACATCGGCCTCAAAGTCACATTGCTGGTAGCCAAATTAGTTAGGCAGACTTCTGTGTGCTTTTGACCGACCTCGCATCCTTATAACTTAGTCATAATCTAAAACACTCTCTTAATATATTATCCCACATTTTACAGCATTGCGTATCAAGGCCTTATAAGAACAACTCTTATTTCACCTTTACAATTAATTACTTTCCTAAGGGGTATTTAATGATAGTTAATATTCTAATTAATGTGCGATACACTATAGTTATAAGTTACTTATGCCAATACACACACACACACACACACACATATATATATACATTACAAATGGAAATCTGAAATTTGCTTATCTTGTAAGTCCTTTGGTCATTCTCCTGATGCGTGTTCGATCGAGCCTGATTCCCAGCCTCCTCCGGCTAAGCTGCCGCCAGTTTTGAAGTGGGTTCCTAAGGTAATCATTCCATCCCAGCCTTCCTCTGTTCCTTCCCCTATCCATACTTTTGAAACTCTTGCTAAGGCACATGCGTCCCCAGATAGTATATCTACTGCATCAGCTTCTCCTGATTTGGATACTATTTTGTAGTTCCCGAAAGAGCGTACTTGGGTTCATTATGATTCAGAAATGCGATATGATTCGGTTTAGAATAGCTATTATTTATATATGGGCAAAGACGGGGAATCGAGGAGGTTATTTTATCGTGTGGATGGTGATGGCCTATCACTTCATACTCGAGGCAATTTTGGTCTACGCAATTGGCTATTGTTCTTGGACTCTTCTTGGGATCTGAATTATCTTTACTCTACCATGTCACAATCGTTCATGCCTTCCCTTGCTAAGCTGTTTTGTCTAGTTCTTCATGTTCTTGGTCCTTCGACTGACGTTGTGGTCAGTCCTGTCTCTGAGGGATAGCTATCCTTCTTGCTTAGTTGATTAGACTTGTTTGTCTAGTTCCTGTTTTCCTTTTATTGTCTTAGCTGATTTGGAGCCTGTTCCGATCACCTATTCTTTTAATCGTCTTAGGTAATAAATGTGGACGACACATGTTAAATGCCGCCTGGCTTTGCCAATACACACACACACACACACATATATATGCGTGTATATATATGTATATATATACTTTTTTTTTAAAATTGGTTAATGATATTATAATTGGGCTATGCGGCCCAAAGCAAATAATACATCCGTAATATATGATATAATGTAGCATCTCAACAGATAGCTCGACACAACTAACAAGACAAACAACACTTTCCTAATTTGATTTAGGGTTCATCGGCTCCTGAGCTATGGCGGCTTCTCGATCTCTACTCGAATTCCTTACCTCACAACCGTCAAGTTCCAATTCTCCAGTAGTTGTTTTTCTCGTGCCTCTAAGCTGGTAATCTTCTTAGTTCTTCCTATATTGATCTTTACATCTCTTGCTATGTTTTCTGATAACTCTAGTTCCATTTTTTCCTTATTTTTGGTAAAAGCCCGTACGTTCCTTTCTCTCCAAAGGTGCCAGACCGTAGTTGTCAGCGTAACTTTTCCGACTTCCTTCATAAAGTTCGTGATGTCTGTCCGGTTACTCAGGTACTTGATTCCTCCTCTAAACTCATCACTGCTTCTACATGCAAGTTCTTTAGTTTCTGTATCGCCCAGACACGTTTACTATATTTGCAATCAAAGAATAGGTGTCTATGGGTTTCAGTTTCTTTTTTGCATAAATTGCATGTTTCTTCATATATAATTCTCCAACTTTTGAGTCTATCCTTTATAGTCAGTCTGTTTTTGATGGCTTTATAAGTAGTGTGAGACATTTTGGGACAATTTGATTTACTCCATATTATCTTATGCCACTGAACTGTTGGGTAGTGCTATCGACTATCTTCCTATACATCTTTCATTTTAAATTGCCCATTACTATTATTTTTCTAGGCCCATTTATCTTTTTCTCTGTTTGTGTATAGTGGTAGCTCCTTAATTTCTTGTTTTAAGCTTCTGGTAATTATCTGTTTTTTTCTCTCCCATTTTTGATTATGAATGATGCTGGAGACTTGAATTTTTAGGGTATTATTTGCTGAAAAACTTACCCATCCCAGTCTGTCCAATAGGCTTTTGTTGTTTATCCAAGGGTCTTTCTATAAGTCTGTGTCTTGGCCATTTGCTATTTGCCTTTCAACTAATTCTTTTAGCCTCTCCCTTTGTTTGAGAATGTTTTTCCAAATAATTGAAGCATTGTTATCTATTTTTATTGTTCAGAAATTATCTTTCAAATATCTAGCTCTCATCCATTTGGCCCATAAGTTTTCTGAATGAAGAATTTTCCAAGCTAATTTGAGGCCATGGACTTTTTTAAGCTCAAACACACACACACAGATATATATATATATATATATGTGTGTGTGTGTGTGTGTGTGTGTATATATATATATGTATATATATAGACGCAAACACGTGCGCACGTGCTTAAAATAAGCGTGCGAAGATTACATCCTAAACTAACGTTTAAATTCAAAACTTCAAATTAATATAAGTTAAATTCCATATCAACACATATTCCATATATACAATATCAACAATTAAATCAACAGATTTGTATAAAGTAGAATCCATAACCAACTTATTTTATACTAAAATAACGGAATCAATTATTAATAAAAAAAACTTGCAATTCAAATATTTTTACGCTCTATTCAACTTCTTTGTATAAAATTGAAAAAGGTAATTTCTATTTAAATTACGGAAATAGACGGTGTAAACCACGAATAAAAGAATCTGTACCTTACACACCATTTCCAATTTATTTTCAATATGCTTAATCAGATTCAATGAAAAAGATAAGAAGTGGAATAGAATGTAAAACATTAAATTGCAATACTTACACAATTCCATTATTTTAATATAGAACAATTGAGATTCAAACTTAAGAATTACCATTTTGCTTTAGGGGAATTTTGGGGTTTAAATGTGATGTTTGTGTAAACAAAATACCCTAATGGCACATATCAGATCCAAGTTATACTATACAATTACTAAAATAGGAAAAACTAAGATTTCCACTCACAATCAGTCCTTAGCTCTTCCCTTTTTGGATTTGATACTCCAACTTTAATCTCTTACAGATATCTCCTTTTAGAAATACACAACAAGGGTATTGTATATGAATTAGATTCAGAAATTTAGGGATCGAAGGAGAAAATGATTGGAAATTGAATAATAAACATCCAAAATTCTTATCTGAAACCTTAAAGTATTTTTTCAAATCTTTGAGGAGAGAGACTGACAGAGTTTCACTTGGTTCTCAAAATATTTGTGAATAAAAGTGAGGGGGTTAGGATCTTATTTATAGTGGTTAGAAAGCACAAGAACTGTCAAATTTAAGTCGATTTAAAATATTAAATCTGGACCGTTCACAGAGTTAAAAACCCTAGCTGCACACACATCTACTAATAAAACGCACCTACCAAGGCGGTCGACTGGTTATCTTATTTTGGGAATGATATTATTTCCGCCATTGATGATTTATTTAATACCTTAATTAATCTTTTAACGTTAATGTTAATTTTAACGTTTACTTAACCCCCAAGTCTAATTGTTGTTACATTTTGAATTTCAAATTTAAGAATCACTTATTTATTTGAATTTGAACTATATAAGTTAACCTGAACCCGAAACTTCAAACATCCATAACTTTTTCATTTAAGCATCGTATTCAAAACATTATATATGAAAATTGATCAAGAAATCACCACGAACGCAATGACATAACTTTTGTGGTCAAATTCCAATTTTTGCAAAATTTCCATATTTAGCTTTATTATTAGTTAATCCTTTTCTTATTAGTTAATTTATTCATTTCTATGAGGTGTTACATTCTCTCCTCCTTAAAAAGGATTTTGTCCCCGAAATATTTCCAAAGGGCGAACAACATAACGCATAATAACATCCATGTTATACACTCAAGTTATCTATATATCCATCTACTCAACCAAATTTGCAATGTAATTATGTATCCAGACATACTATAGGCAAGCTCAGTCCTAGCGTGAGTGTATGATCGTGACATATAGGCGTTTATGCAAGCATCCTAAACATGCATAAAAATTACGATATGAGTGCAAAGTGGTAGTGAAAAGTGCGGCAACCATCTTCTACCATCCAATCTGGCAACCACGATCCATCCAAAATCTAATTTTGAAGAGAAAAATTACCAGAGAAAAGCTTAGGATGAGAAGTCCTCATGCTTTCTGTCAAATTTTCCCCTCATTATACTCGAATCAGCCTTTGTTGCAGAGATTCCTAGATCCGTGCTCCACAATGCGCGCAGTGGCACAAAATCCAATTGTCTCCATCTTAATGTCCCCCAATTGATCAGGCTCTACCACAGTGGCTTTGCTATGAAGGCATTTCCTCCGGTGTGAAATGTGAAAAACGTAACAAGCCGCCCCAAAACAGGCCTAAATTCTGATCCAGAAAAGGTCCATCGTAACTTAAACCCATTCCAAAACTGGCTGTTGGTTGGTACAAAGAATACTACAGAGCTATTTATCTATTCATTCATAACTCAAAGCAGAAGGATAAAATATAATAGCATAAACAGTACCCATTTTATTAGAAGTTCCAAATGTCACAAAACCATAACATAATATCAACAATAACCATTACATAATCAAGTTCAAAAATAAATTGTCATTTTCAAATGGGTACATCAGATAAAAAGATAAATAGACTACTGCCACAAGCTTCTCTCATCTTCATCTCCATCTTGATCATCGTCTCCTTCCCTAACCTGCGTTGTAATGAGGAGGGAGTCGGAACAACAATGTCCGGTGAATAGAAATCTCAAGCCTTTCTATATCAGTACTTAAGCATTATGATTTAAATAAGGATATGTCTTTCGCATTTAAAAAATATTCAAAACCACTTAATACTTCATATAAGGGAAAGAGGGGGGCATTCAAACAACCACTTAATACCTTCAATCCCCGAAGTAGGTCCTTCGCATTATCCAATCTCATAACCATCGTTATTAATGTCTATCAATGCGAGAGATAGTAACCAAGCCACTTAATACCTTTCAATGGAAGATAACCAGACTCTGACCATTTAAGACCTCAATTGAGGTAGGCCCCCATCATTTAATACATATTCCCAAGTGGACTCTACACTAGTATCTATCTAGTTGACATGGAACAGAAATCTCTTCGGATGCTTAATACTTCAATTGAAGCGACCTTTCCGAGATATCCTCAACCGTGCCTAAACCCAATCCAACCATTTAATACTTCATATAAGGAAAAGAGGCGGACCCTCAAATAACCACTTAATACCTCCAATCCTCGAAGTAGGTCCTTCGTATTATAACCCATACCCATGAAGATGTCTCACATTAGTCCAACTATTCGTAGGAACTAGTAACCAGATTAGCTGGGTAGATTTGCCCTACAGAATTGGGACAAACCTTGCGTCATCCGTAGCTACATATTATAGGTGATGTCATATATCAGCCATAAAGTTACACTATTGGTAGCCAGATTAGTTGGGCAGACTTCTATGTGCTTTTGACCGACCTCGCATACCTATAACTTAATCATATTTCATAACATACTCTAAGCATATTATCACACATCTCACCATATTAATTATTTAGGCCTGATAAGAAATCCTTCTTATTTCGCCTCTAGATTAATTACTTTCCTAAAGGGGATTTAAATGATAATTATTAACCTAATTAACTATGCCATTCATACTTTATAATTGTACGTTATTTACGCTAGTTTACATATATAAGTACGCATTTATTGATTTCCATGCCTGCGGAGATTACGCCCTAAACCAACGTTTTAAATGTCAATTTGTTCAAAATTATACAAGTCTCATTTCCATGATAACATATACCATAAATCGAGCGTTCCAAAATCAAATCAATAGACTTATACATAGAATCCAAATCCAACTTATCATATATTAAAACAATGGAATTAATCAATAATAATGGAAACTTGCAATTTAATTAAACTTTACGCTCTATTCAACTTCTTTTATACGAAATTAGACAAGGGGATTTCTATTTAATTGGTAGAAATAGACGGTGCAAACTACGAATAAGAATTCGTATCTTGCACACCATTTCTTAGTCAAATCTCTTAATCAGATCCAAAGAAAAAGAATAAGAAGTGGAATAGGAGGTAAAACATATAAATTGCAAAATTCACACAAACTCCATTATTTTAATACAAACGTTAAGATTCCAACCTAAGAATTGACATTTTGCATTGGGGGAATTTTGAGGAATTTTAATGTGATGTTTTCAAAATCCAAAACTCCCCAAAGCATATATCAAATCCAAATTACATAATTCAATCACCAAAATAGAAAACCTAAGATTTCCACTTACAGTAGGTCCGCTTTGCCTTCTTCTTGAATTTGACACGCCTATAATAATCTCCTTCAGATCTCTTCTTTTTGATATATACAACAAGAGATTTATATATATGTTGGATTCGGAAAATTAGAGGTTTGGAGGAGAAGAAGTTTAGAAAATAAACAATAAACAAGAAAAGATACATATGATTTATTACACGAAACCATAATGGAGTTTTCTGAATCTATGAAGAGGTGAACTAATAGAGCTTCGCTAATGTTCCTAAAATATTTTGTGAATAAAAGTGAGGGGGCTAGGCTCTTAGTTATATTGGTAGGAATGAACCAGAACTGTCAGATTTAAGTCAGTTTAAAATAATAAAATCAAGACGTTAAATACTGCACAAACCCTAACCGCCACTGAGCTTCACCGATCAACCGTCTTCACCCACCGGTCGACCAATCTCTTTATTTTTTGAACGTTTTGATTGCCGTTGATTTATTTTTATTTTCTGCCTTAATTATAATTTAACGTTAATGTTAATTTCAATGTTTGCTTAACCCTCAAGTATGATTACCACCAACTTTTGAAGTTCAAATTTATGGATTTATTATTTATTTGAATTTGAATTCTGTTTAAATTAATTTAAACCTGAAACTTCAAACGTCCATAGCTTCCTCGTTTGAGCTCCGTTTTAACATATTATATATGGAAATTGGTTAAAAAATCGCCATGAATGCAATGACATAACTTTCGTTGTCAAATTCCGAATTTTACTAAATTTCCGTCTTTACCCCCCAATCTTATTTAAATTAATTTATCCAATTTGTTTATTTATGGTTGATTTAATGAGGTGTTACATTCTCCCCCCTTAAAAGGATTTCATCCTTGAAATCTTTCCAAGGGGCGAACATCATAATGCATAATAAACACTCATGTTATATAGCCAAGTTATCTATACAACCATCTACTCAACCAAAAGTGCAATGTGATTATGCACTGCAGACATACTATAAGTGAGCTCAATCCTAGCTTGAGTGTGTGATCGTGACATATAAGTATGTATGCAAACACCCTAAACATACATAAAGATTTATGCATGAGTGCAAAGTGATAGCGAAAAGTGTAGCAACCATTTCCTACCATCCAATATAGCCACCACGATGTAACCAAAAACCTAATTTTGGAGAGAGAAGTATTTCAGTGAAAAGTTCAGGATGAGAGATCCTCATCTTTTCTTCGGTTTCCCATATGATTTCCACCGGGTTGTCTCCTCATTGTACTCGGACTAGCCTAATTTCTTTATTGTGGAGCTTCCTAGTTCCATGCTCCATAATGCATACGATAGCACCAGATGCTATTGGCTCTATCTCAATATCCCCAATTGGTCAGGCTCTACCAAAATAGTGGTATGATGAAGCCATTTCCTTAAATGTGAAACATGAAAAACGTCGTGGACTCCTGCCAATATATCTGGTAGCTCCACGTGATAAACAAGTCTTCCTATCCTTTCCAATACTCGGAAAGGTCCAATAAATCTTAGTGCCAATTTCCCTGACTTTCCAAACCTAACGACTTTTCTAAGAGGGGAGACTTTGATAGATACCGAGTCTCCAACCTCAAACTCCAGCTCTTTCCTTCTCTTGTCGGCGTAGGATTTCTGACGGTCTTGTGCTGCCTTCATACATTGCCTGATGAACTCTACTTTTTTTCGAAGTATCGCGAATCAAGTCTGGTCCATGCAGAATTTTGTTGGTAGTTTCATACCAACAAGTTGGCAATTTACATGGCCTCCCATAAAGCACCTCAAAAGGGGCTATACCAACCGTCGCTTGGTAATTATTATTATACGTAAACTCAACCAAAGGTAGATGCTGCTCCCAGTGTCTTCCAGAGTCCATGATGCAAGCCCTCAACAAGTCTTCCAAGATTCTATTCACCCTTTTTGTTTGACCATTGGTCTGTGGGTGGTAAGCAGTGCTAAGATTCAATGAAGTTCCCAAAGCTGCCAGCAAACTCCTCCAAAACTCGCTAGTGAATAAAGGGTTCCTATCACTAACAATGCTTATAGGAATTCTATGTAGTTGAACCACCTCCTTAATATAAAGTTGTGCTAGAGACGCTGCAGTCCTATTGTTCCTAACAGGAATAAAATGGGTATTCTTAGTGACTTTATCTACTACGACCCGAATAGCTTTATTGCCTCTCTGACTCCTAGGCAATCTTTCTATGAAGTCCATTGAAATGTGCTCCCATTTTCGAGTCGGAATCTCCAATGGTAATAACAACCCTTCGGGTTTCCCTTGCTCAGCCTTTATTCTTTGACATAACAAACACCTAGCAACAAACTCAGCTACCCACTTTTTCATTCCTGGCCAAAAGAAAATTCGCTTTATATACTTATACATCTTATCTCCTCCGGGGTGAATGGCCATCTTTAAGTGGTGACACTCTACAAGCACTTCCTCCAACACGCTGTCAATCATTGGGACAAAAGGCGTCCTTCCCTTCTCGTCAACTGCATATCTACTTACATGGAGAAAATGTTCTCCTCTTCTCAACTTATCCAGAATCTCCACTACCTTCTCATCCATCATTTGCTCAAGCCCAATATGGTCCATCAAAGCCAGCATAACCTCCATCACTGATAAAAAGCCTTAGATGGATTCTATTGGCGGTTGTAAGTTAAAACTTGAGAGGAACTCCAACTGCATCCATTCATATATAGCATCTAGGGTAGCGTGTCTCCGAATGATGGCATCGACGAAGAGGTTCCCTTTTTCGGGGGTATATTGTATACCAAAGTCGAATGATACTATATACTCCGTCCACCTTTGATGCCTAAGGTTTAAATGTTTTTGGGAAAATATGTATTTGAGTGATTTATGATCAGCGAACAACTCAAGCTTTTCTCACAAAAGGTAGAGCCTCCACATATTCAAGGCAAAGACAATAGCTGTCAACTCCAAGTCGTGAACTAGGTACCTCTTCTCATGGTCCTTCAGTTGCCTACTAACATAAGCTACCACCCTTCCTTCTTGCATGAGAACTGCTCCCAATCCCATGTCGCATGCATCTGTGAAAAGTGTAAAAGGCTTTGTCCCATTAGGAATGGTAAGCACAAGTGCACTTACCAATATTTCCTTAAGTTTCTCGAATGCTTCAGTCTATTTATCATCCCAAGTAAAGACTAGATTCTTCCTAGTTAAGCAGCTTAAATGGACTGTTATTTTTGCAAAGTTCTTTATGAACTTCTTATAGTAGCCTTCTAACCCGAGAAATTTCATAACTTCCATCGCACTCCTTGGAACATTCCACTCTTGAATAGCTTCCACTTTTATGAGGTCCACGACCACTCCATGCTAAAAAACAATGTATCCAAGAAATCTTACCTCCTTCTTCCAAAAGTGGCATTTTGCAGATTTAGCTTTGAGTTGATGCCTCCTCAAAGTCCCTAGTATCTCCCTTAACTGATTATTATGCTCTCCTTCACTCTTGGAGAATACTAAGATATCATCAACAAACACTACGACAAACTTATTAAGTTGTTCCCAAAATACTCTACTCATTAAATCTACAAAGTATGTGGGGGATTTCATCAACCCAATCGACATTACTTCCCACTCATAAAGTCCATCTGGTGTGCGAAATGCGGTCTTTGACTTGCTGTCTCTATGACCCTCAACAGATGGAATCCAATTGCTAAATCCAATTGGGAGAAGACTTTAGTTCCTACAAGTTGATTCAACAAGCCATTTATCCTAGGTAAGGGATACCTATTCTTTCTTGTCAACTTGTTAAGTTTCATAAAGTCGATGCATAGTATCAATGAGCCATCTGCCTTAGTGGAAAAAACAACATGGGC
Source organism: Allium fistulosum (assembly GCA_030737815.1). NCBI lineage: Eukaryota > Viridiplantae > Streptophyta > Magnoliopsida > Asparagales > Amaryllidaceae > Allium > Allium fistulosum. The sequence goes on along the minus strand of CM060908.1, from coordinate 71,794,067 downwards.
TCCCCATTTTGAAGTACTCCATCGGATGAATCCTTTCTGCAATAGCTCCGAGATTTGCTTGTCCAACTCACGTCTTTCTTCGGGGGCTATGTGTCTTAATAGCAGAGTGACTTGTCTAGTGTCCTTCTCCAAATCAATTCTAAACTCCATCTTCCTCTGGGGTGGGAGACTTGAGACTTCCTCAAAAACATTGGGAAACTCTCGGACTATGGGTACAGATGAAAGTTCATATGAGATAGGCTCGACGAGTACAAATAACCTAACTCAACTTAGTCTTAGGGTGTATAGTGGACCTCTAAGCCTCGTCCTCTATAACTCTTTAATCGTACAACCCTCCTATCGCAATCTAAAGTTGACCCGTAGCATGATAACCAATCCATTTCCTAGATAAGTCCATACCCCTCAAAATTTAGAACGTACACATTACATACGAAATCAATGTCACATATGTCCAGACTAGGTCTTTGTAAATTAAAAAGAAATGTATCGACCCCCCAATAAGATTAAAGACTACTATTAGGCTGGTGAAAAATTTGGTTTAAAGATTTAAGAAGTTGACTAAATTTCTATCTATAAAGGAATGCGATGCTCCAAATTCAAATAGGGTACAAATTCTACCTCCAAAAATAAGAGTTATACCTTCCAACGTTGAATTCTCTTGGTGTCTAGTGGGTGATTTACTCGAAATAGGGATAACCTCAATAGCGTAGGCATGTCCACTCGACCCTTCCTTCGCCAGCTTCGAACATTGGTTCTTGAGGTGCCTTTCCATGTGGCAGTGATAACACTTTCCCTTCAAAGCTTCGTTCATCAAACTCACCTTACAATCTTTAGCTACATGACCCTTATTTTGGCATCTCATACACACCTTACCCTCTTTATTGAACTTTCCTTTCGACTTCTTATTCGCCCAAAAGTTCCCCTTCTTAGTTTGATTTTGAGTAAGTCCTGCCTTCTCCTTCTCTATCTCTTTTTCTTCTTTACTAGCCGTCTGCAGCAAAGCCGTCTCAACTAACATCTCGTACGTGGCACCGGCGGGCACTTGGGTTAACAACAATTCTCTAAGCGGGAAGTTTAGGCCATTCACAAATTTTATGGCCTCTTTCATAGGCGTATCGATCAAGCTCATCTTGAACATAGCCAACTTTATAAACTTACTAATGTACTCCTTTAAAGTGGAGTCTCCCTGCCTAAGGTGTATGAATTTCTCCAGTTGTAAACTTACTTCTGCCATTGACATAAACCTTGACTCAAATCTGTCCTTAAATTCACCCCAAGCGAAAAATCCTACCAGCATTCTCCTTCATCACAATATTCCACCAATCTAGGTCTTCTCCCTTGAGGTGCCAAGCTGCCATTCTCCTCTTTAGCCGATCCTTCCAACCGAGCTCCTAAAATATCTTCTCGTATTCATTTATCCATGCCTTTGACTCCATAAAACCCTCTATTCTAGAATATACTCTTCCTCCTATATTAAGAAAGTCCTTACACATATTGGGAAAGTTAATGGGACGGGTGCTACATCGGCAGGTGTGGCAGCGGGTGCCACCGGTGCAGCTTGAGGAATAGGGACTTGACCTACTTGCTTGAGGTATTGTTTAAATCAGTCGAGCATCCCTCGAATAATGGGTCTTCCTCGGGCAGGGTAACCAACCTCAGAAGAAGAATGATTATCAACCATATCATCTATCTGTAGGTTGAGCTTTTAGTTACAACTTCCTAAGATAGTATTATATACTGAAAGAAAGATTTTCCTAGTGTGTGCGCATATGTTCAAAAATAATGTGTATATATAGTAGGGGTTTTTGGAAAATATTTTCATAAATAACAAATATGCCACTCATGCGTATACTTTTCCCCGTTGATTGGGTAACATAGGCTCTAATAAAAAATGTAACAACCTGTCCCGAAACAGGCTTAAATCTTCACCCAAAAAAGGCCCATCGAAACTTTAACCCATTCCAAAGCTGGCTGTTGGTTGGTAAAAAGAACAATACAGAGCTATTTACCTATTCATTCATAACTCACACTAGAAGGATAAAATATAATAGCATAAACAATACCCATTTTATTAAAAGTTCCAAATGTCACAAAACCATAACATAATGTCAACAAGAACCGTTCCATAATCATGTTCAAAATACATTGTTATCTTCAAATGGGTACATAAAAAAATAACATAAATAGACTACTTCTACAAGATTCTCTCGCTATCATCTCCATCTTGATCATCGTCTCCTTCCCTAATCTGTGTTGTAATGAGGAGGGAGTCGGAACAATAATGTCTGGTGAATAGAAATCTTGAGCTTTTCTATATCAGTACTTAGGAAGTATAATTTAAATATGGATATGTCTTTTGCATTTAAACAATATTTAAAACCATTTAAAACTTCATATAAGGGAAAGAAGTAGGCCCTCAAACAACCACTTAATACCTTCAATCCCCGAAGCAAGTCCTTTGCATTACCAATCCCTTAACCATCGTTATTAATGTCTATCAATGCAAGAGATTGTACCCAAGCCACTTAATACCTTTTAATGAAAAATAGGCAGACTCTGACCATTTAAGGCCTCAATTGAGATAGGCCCCATCATTTAATACATATTCCCGAGGAGGACTCCATATATGTATCTATCTAGCCGAAATTGCACGGAAATCTCTTCGGACACTTAATAGTTTAATTGAAACGGACCTTTCCTAGATATCCTCAACTGTGCCTAAACCTAATCCGACCATTTAATACTTCGTATAAGGGAAAGAGGCAAGCCCTCAAACAACCACTTAATACCTCCAATCCCTAAAGTAATTCCTTCGTATTATGACCCATACCCCACGGAGATGTCCACATTAGTCTGACTATTCATATGAACTGGTAGCCATATTAGTTGGGCAGATTTACCCTACAGAATTGGGACTAACCTCACGTAATCCGTGGTTACTTATTATAGGTGATGTCTTACATCGGCCTCGAAGTCACATTGCTAGTAGACAGATTAGTTGGGCAGACTTTTATGTGCTTCTGATTGACCTCGCATCCCTATAACTTAGTCATATTTCATAACACTCTCTAAGCATACTATCATACATCTCACCGTATTACTTATTTAGGCCTTATAAGAAATCCTTTTTATTTCGCCTCTATAATTAGTTACTTTCCTAAGGACAATTTAAATGATAATTATTAACCTAATTAACTACGCCATTAATACGTTATAATTGTACGTTATTTATGCTAGTTTACAATAAATTCACATTTATTGATTTCTATACATGAGAAGATTACGCCTTAAACTAACGTTTTAAATGTTAAATCTTCCAAAATTATACAAGTATCATTTCCACAATAACATATACCATAAATCCAATATTCCAAAATCAAATCAATAACTTGTACTTAGAATCCAAATCCAACTTATCATATATTAAAACAGTGGAATAAATAAATAATAATGGAAACTTGCAGTTTAATTAACTTTATGCTATATTCAACTTCTTTTATATGAAATTAGATAAGGGAGTTTCTTTTCAATTTATAGAAATAGGCAGTGCAAACTATGAATAAGAAGTAACTTACACACCATTTCATAGTCAAATCCCTTGATCAGATCCAAAGAAAAAGAAAAGGAAGTGGAATGAAGGTAAAATACATAAATTGCAAAATCTGCACAAACTCCATTATTTTAATACAAAACAATTAAGATTCCAACCTAAGAATTGACATTTCATTTTGGGGGAATTTTGGGGATTTTTAATGTGAAGTTTTCATAATCCAAAACTCCGCAAGTCATATATCAAATCCAAATTATACTATTCAATCACTAAAATAGGAAAACTAAGATTTTCACTTACAATGGGTCCTTAGGTTTGCCTCGTTCTTGGATTTGACATGCCTATAATAATCTCCTTCAGATCTCTTCTTTTTGATATATACAACAAGAGATTTGTTTATATGTTAGATTCAAAAAATTAAAGGTTTGGAGGAGAAGAAGTTTAAAAAATAAACAATAAACAAGAATAGATACATAAGATTTCTTACCCGAAACCCTAATGAAGTTTTCTGAATCTATGAAGAGTCGAACTGATAGAGCTTTGCCAATGTTCCTAAAATATTTTGTAAATACAAGTGCGGGCATTAGGCACTTATTTATAGTAGTTGGAATGCACCAGAACCGTCAGATTTAAGTCGGTTCAAATTAATAAAAATCAAGATATTAAATTAGACATCAGGGGTCGACCGGTCCTCTTATTTTGGGAACGTTTTGACTGCCGTTGATTTATTTTTATTTCATTCTTTAATTATAATTCAACGTTAACGTTAATATCAATATTTACTTAATCCCAAGTATAATTACTGTTAACTTTTGAATTTCAAATTTAGGAATTTATTATTTATTTGAATTTGAATTCTATTTAAATTAATTTAAACTTGAAACATCAAGTGTCTTTAACTTCCTCATTTGAGCTCCGTTTTCAACATGTTATATATGGAAATTGATTAAAAAATCGCCATGAGCGCAACGACATAACTTTCACGGTCAAATTCTGATTTTTACAAAATTTCCATTTTTACCCCTATCTTATTTAAATTAATTTATCTAATTTGTTTATTTATTGTTTATTTTATAGGGTGTTACAAAAAACATCATGGACTCCTGCCAACTTATCCGGTCGCTTTATACGATAAGCAAGTATTCCTATTCTTTCCAAAATCGGTAAAGGGCCAATAAATCTTCGTGCCAACTTTTTCGACTTTCCAAATCTTATGACCTTTTTGAGAGGGGAAACCTTAACAAACACTATTTCCCCAACCTCAAACTCTAACTCCTTTCTTCGCCTGTCCGTGTTGGATTTCTAGCGATCTTACGCGGCTTTCATATGCTGCCCGATCAACTCTATCCTTCTCGAAGTCTCACGAATTAAATATGGTATGAGTAAAATTTTGTCGGTGGTTTTCCACCAACAAATGGGCGATTTGCATGGTCTCCCATAAAGCACTTCATAGGGTGCCATAGCAATCGTCGCTTAGTGTTTATTATTATATGCAAATTCGACTATAGGTATGTGCTGCTCCGAATGTCCTCTAAAGTCTTCCATAGTCCCTGATGCAAACTCTTAACAAGTCCTCCAAAATCCTACTTACCCTTTCAGTCTGTCCGATGGTCTATGGGTGGTAAGCAGTGCTAAGATTTGATGAAGTTCCTAAAGCTACTACAAACCCTTCCAAAATTTTGCTAGTAAATAAGGTGTCCTATCACTAACAATGATAATTAGAATTCTATGAAGTCGAACTACCTTCTTGATATAAATCTATGCTGGAGACACTGGTGTCCATCAATGCCTCCATTACTGCTAAAATATATATTTTCCAAAACCCTAAAGGTTTTGGATTTGAAGCATTCTTTTATTTATAGTTACTAACCTAATTTCCTCATTAACTTCCAGCCTTACCTATAGTTTATCACTAGTTAAGTATACCTACAAAATTTTCTTATTTACGTTGCTTCTCAATATGTGTGTGTGTGTGTGTATATATATATATTAAGCGATTTAATCCCATCCATAAAATCAACATAGTGATAAAACATGAACATACCTCATACCATATCATATGTTTTTCCAATAACCTGAGAGAGACAACTAGCAATTACAATCCAAAAACTCTAAAAGAAATTTTATTGGAAGTTGTCATTCATCATCAACTGGTGTTAATTGATATTGTGGTCTAACACTCCTTACTAAATTAAGATGGTCATTCCTAGTATGTCATTCCACCATCATCCACCTTCCTTAATTATCCTTCTTCGGTTCTAATACGTGCGGTTCATCCATTACTTTAATTAATATATCCATAATAATTGACCGTTAATGTAAAAATTGGACCATCTCTAATCAATCCTCATTTAAATCACTTTAATCTTTTTACCAGTTTCAAAATTCATCTATTAAGCCGATTCAATTCCTTCATAAATGCCATATTAAATTCCTTAATCAGTCCCAAATTAATCCCTTTTAACACTTATTAATTGCAAATTTATTACCCATTAAATTTGTAATTAATGTCCATATATCCTAACCCGTTAATTGCTAACTAATATGTATATATTCATAAATTACTCTATTTATATATTTTATTTTTGTACGTTAAGTGTGGTTGTACGTGTATCTATATATTAATTTCTAAACTAGAATATTCCTTTCCTCGTTTTAATTTTTCAGAGCTATCCTTCCAAAAAGGATTTCGGTTATAATCTTATAATTTAACCAAAAGTGAGATTTTTACTTCGTTTGAAATTACAAGGAATTATTTCTTCTTTTTTTATTGAAATAGACAGTGTAAACTATGAAAAAGAATATCCATATCTTACACATCTCTTTCTCTTCTTGGTAAATCCCTTGTTAATTCAAAGGATGCACTTTTATACATATTTTGGGATTGGATAATTTATGGAATTTACACAGAACCTGCTCCAAATAATTTAAACATAGAAATTCATATTCTAAGTCAACTAGAGCAACATAATTTATAACCCAGTTATAGATCTGGAATATCTTTACAACTTTACCAACATTCTACGAATAAATACTTGAGACTGATTTCAATTTTCAGATCAGGTTGTATGTACTATCCTTATTTTATCCATATCCTAAAACTTTTAACCTTTCATACCTAGATGGTGATCCATATCTACTCCATAAAATATTTTGGTTTGGTTTAGTCCTCACCATTCTTAAAATTAAAATTTCAAAATCATGAAGTACCTAATCCAAAACCTTTATCTTTGAAAATATAAACTTAGAAACCCTATTATGCTAGTATGTGACATTTGAAATTCAGAAATTTTCTGATCTCAGAAGAAAACTTTTAAACATATTTTTCAAAAGAATTTCCAACTTGCAAAACAATTTGAGGAATCGAATTTCCTAAAACATTTAAACAACATATTTTATTTTATATATCTATTCCATTTTTATTAAACACTTGAACAAAACCTTCCAGAAACATTTGAACCCAACTTCTCAAAAGCATTCGAACATAATTTTCAAAACATTTGCCACTCTATTCTTGTCCCCAAATTCAAAATTTCTTAGCAAAATAATTTGCCTTCTTAAAGACTTTTACCTCAAAGACTTAGTTCTTTATAAGTTGGATTTTTAACCCAAAACATTCAAAAACTCAATTATTAAACCAAACTATTATTAAATCAAAAATTCAAAAATGATTGCTTAATTCCAAAAAGGAGCAAAATAATTTTTCGCTTTCAAAAAAAAACTTTCTACATCAAAAATTTATTACTTTAAAAGTTGGTCTTGTAATTCAAAACATTGAAAAATATCTTCTATAGCTTTAAACAATGAATAATGGAGTAGATAAGGTAAACTTGTATCCTATCATTTTGCTATCCTATTCCCATCACTTCTCTCCTATATTTTCTATGACTAGATTACAAATCCTAATTCAATAAAGTTCCATGTCCTTTTATCCCTTTTTAAAAAGAATTTATTATTTCAAAAACGAAAAATTGTCGAGTCCAACCTACGCTCTATTCTACATTTATTTCAAAACAAACAATCCCTTTATCAAAAATCTTTAAACCGAAAACTTTTTGACTCAATCCATTTTTAAACTAAGAGTTTCAAAAATGAAAAACCCTTTTTACCAAGGGGCTTTTTATTCAGAAACTTTTGAGTCAACAATTTTTTTTCAAAATTATGAATTTCCAAATTTCCTTACCTTTTGAAAATAACAACTTCTCAATAAATCCTTTAAAAGACCCATTTAAAACATTTCAAGGAAGTTTCCAAAAATCCTTTTATCAAACTATTTCATATGGGGTTGGATTTAGAAATTTACTTTAATTTTCCTTTCTGTTGAACTTTCTTCTTCTTTCCTACTCACTCTTTATAAAATCCGATTATCTTCTCGTGGTGATTAATGTACACCTTCTTATTGAAACTTACTCCACTCCTTTACATCTTACTTTACTCCTATCATCCCTTACTTCCGGATGTTTACAATTATACTGCCTTATAATATTTAATTACTACCTAATATGTTTATTCGCTATTTTTATAAATTTCGACTGTCCGTATTATTCTAACCAGATAATTTCTAAAGACATTTATTTATTCATTCCAATTTTTACTCTTATGCCTTCCTCATCCCTTCATAATTACCTTAATAATTTCTTTAGTCGGTCCATTTATATCCTTATTAAATTCTTGTAACTCCATATTTTGAACATTTATTGTCGTATTAATTTTAGATTTATAATATTTTCCATCTGCATATCCTTCTGATATGACCTTCGCCCAATAGGTAATCAGGGTAGAGTATAATTTTAACTCTATTTTATTTTTCCTACTCATAGTCGCCTCGCCCATCCTTTAAGAATATGAATTGCAACTACTTCTGTAATAATAATTTATAGTGTTAAAATAATAGGTATACATATTTATATATAGTATTGAAAAATACTTTCAAAAATAACAAGTACGCCACTCATACATATACATATCCCCGTTGAACGAGTAACCTAAGCTCTGATACTAAATGTAAGAACCCACCTTGAAACAGGCCTAAATTCCAACCCAGAAAAGGCCCATCAAAACTTAGACCCATTCCAAAGCTGGCTGTTGGTTGATATAAAGGACAATACACAAAGTTATTTATTTACACATTCAGAAACTCACAGCAGAAGGATAAAATATAATATCAGAATAGTACCCATTTCATTCAAAATTCAAATGTTATAAAATCATAACATAAAACAATAAATAACCATCAACTATCCGTAAAACAATATTCCAAAGTTACAACATCATTTAATGGGTACATCAGAACTAAAGAAAATAACGCAAGTAGATAAATAGTAACTACCGCAACTCTACGTCTCCGCCACCACCTCCGAAAATCTACATCAACATCTTTAACCCGTGCTGTAAAAAGGAGGGAGTCAAAACAACAATATCTGGTGAATAAAATCTCGAGCCTTTCTATAACAGCACTTGGGTAGTATAATCTAAATAAGAATGTGTCTTACGTATCTTAACCATATTATAAGTTTATAGACCTAATCTCTAAGGCCATTCTAGTCCATTATTCTTTCAACTAATAACCCATATTTATTGTTAATAACGTCTTAACAGTGCAAGAGATAGTACTTAAGTCGCTTAATACCTTTTTAATGGAAACTAGTCAGACTTTGACCATTTAATACCTCATTTAAGGTAGGTCCCCATCATTTACTACCTGTCCCAAGGCAGACTCCTCTCCAGTACTATCTAGCCGACACTGCATGGAATCTCTTCAAGCCACTTACTAGTTCAACCTTGAAGCAGACCCTCTCCGAGATATCCTCTACCGTGCCCAACCATTAACTCTGACCATTTAATACCTCTATTATGAAGAAGAGGTGAGCCCTCAACCAACCACTTACTACCTTCAATCCCCAAAGCAGGTCATTCGTATTATGACCCGTAAGCCAACTGTGACGTCTTACATTAGTCCGACTATTCATAGGTATTGGTAACCAAATTAACAGGGCAGGTTTACCCTAAAAAATTCGGATTAACCTTGCGTCCTCTTTGGTTACTTATTATAGGCGATTTCTCACATCAGCCCCAAAGTCACACTGCTGGTAGCCAGATTAGCTGGGCAGACTTTCGTGTGCTTTTGACTGACCTCACATTCCTATAACTTAGTCATAATCTGAAACACTCTCTTAATATATTATCCTACATCTCACCACATTCCACATGAAGGTCTTATAAGAAAAACACTTATTTTACTTTTATAATTAATTACTTTCCTAAGGGGGATTTAATGATAGTTAATATTCTAATTAATACGCAATTAATACGCTATAGTTATATGTTATTTACACTATATATATAAATTCGCGCTTAAAATAAGCATTTGAAGATTACAACCTTAACTAACATTTAAATGTCAAAACTTCAAATTTATACAAGTTCAATTCCATATCAACACATATTCCATATATCTAATATCTACAATTAAATCAACATACTTGTATAAAATTGAATCAATAACCAACTTATTTTATACTAAATTACGAAATCAATCATTAATAAAAACTTACAATTCAAATACTTTAATGCTCTATTTAAATTCTTTGTATAAAATTGAAAAAGAGAATTTCTATTTAAATTGTGGAAATAGACAGTGTAAACTACGAATAAAAGAATCCGTACCTTACACACCATTTCCAATTTATTCGTTTCAAAACCCTTAATCAAATCCAAAGAAAAATATAAAGTGGAATGTAATGTAAAACATTAAATTGCAATACTCACACAATTCCATTATTTTAATATAGAACAATTGAGATTCAAACTTAAGAATTGACATTTCGCTTTAGAAGAATTTTAGGGTTTAGTGTGATGTTTGCGTAAACAAAATTCCCCAAAGGCATATATCAGATCCAAGTTATACTATATAATAATTAAAATAGGAAAAACTAAGATTTCCACTCACAATCAGTCCTTAGCTCTTCCCTTTTTGGATTTGATATGCTAACTTTAATCTCTTACAGATCTCTTCTTTTAAAAATATACTACAAGGGTATTATATACGAATTAGATTCAGAAATTTAAGGATTGGAGGAGAAAAGGATTGGAAATTGAATAATAAACATTTAAATACTTACCTGAAACCCTAAAGTATTTTTTTGAATCTTTGAGGAGAGAGACTGATAGAGCTTTACATGGTTCCCAAAATAATTTGTGAATAAAAGCGAGGGTTCTAGGCTCTTATTTATAGTGGTTAGAAAGCAATATAACCGTCAGATTTAAGTCGGTTTCAAATAATTAAATCAGGACCGTTCATAGAGTTAAAAACCCTAGCCGCACACACATATACTAGTCGACCACGCAACCTAGGCGGTCAACCGCTAGTGGTCGGCGGCACTAGGTGGGGTTCGACCGATCAAATTATTTTGGGAACGATATTATTTCTTCCGTTGGTGATTTATTTAATACCTTAATTAATCTTTTAACGTTAATGTTATTTTTAACATCTTACTTAACCCCTAAGTCTAATTGCAGTTGCATTTTGAATTTCAAATTTAAGAACTATTTATTTATTTGAATTTGAATTATATTTAAATTAATTTAAACCCAAAACTTTAAAGGTCCATAACCTTTTCGTTTGAGCTCCGTTTTCAAAACATTACACATGGAAATTGATCAGAAAATTACCACGAACGCAATGGCATAACTTCTATGGTCAAATTCTGACTTTTAAAAAATTTCCAAATTTAGCCTTATTATTAATTAATTCTTTTCTTATTAGTTAATTTTTTACTAATTTTTATGAGTTTTACAAATGTATTTAAATAATAACCCCTTTAATAAGCTTCAACATAAGACTTATATTTCGATGTGTATTTCGCTTTTGACAAAAATACCTTTGAAAGGTAAATAAAAGTAACTAAAACACATCCTTTTGAATATCTTTCAAATTATAAATATTTGTGACACTTTGAATTTTTTTTTGAAATTGAAATTACTATTTTGTAATTTTTATATATTAATGTGTATGAATATGTGGATGGAAACTAAAATTTTGCGATATAAAATCTTGAAAATTATGCATTATAAAGGGCTTAGTTTTTTTAGAAAGAATCCAAATTGAAAAAAAAATATGATTTTAAAACTTGTTGAAATTTTCAATTGCAATATATAAGGAAATGAAAGGGTTTGTGATATAAATTTTATAAAATATGCATTAATAAATGAGTTACAGATTTTGGAAACTATTTTTGAATTTGATATGAATATAGCTAGTAGCCAAAAATGGGTTTCAAAAATATATTTTTATGTATATATACGATGTATTAGTTAAAATGTGTCAGAAATTGACTAATTATAAAATAAACTGAATATAAGAATATAATTTTTGTATAGTCATTAGTAAATTTTTAATGATGATTGAAATAGATTAGTTATTAAATAAAATGAGATACACTTATATATGATAAATTGGTTATAAATTTTATAACATGATGTCGGAAAGAAAATATGAAATAATGTTTAAAAATGAAGAACAAGTATTCCCAAAAATAGCCAAGTTAAATTAAATATAATTATATTTTGAGAAATTAATGTTAAATAGGTAAAGTTATAAAGGATTGAATTTTGAAGGTAAATATTTTTAGAAATGGATATTATTTTTAGAATCATTGAAAATAAAATAACTTTGAAAATTAAAAGTATGATGATTGTTTATTCAAGACATATGAAAATATCTGAACTAACTAAATTGAATTAGGTAGAATGAAAATATTAACTTGAAATAAATTTGGTTTTGATTTTCCATGAAACGATTAAATAAAAAAACGTCCAAAGTAAAACTTTTTGAAAGTTTATTTATGTGGCATTTTAAAAAAATTATATAAAAGAAAATTATGTTATGATTTTATCGAATGTTTATTTATAATTAATGGAGAATTTTATGGTTTTCAAATCTTAGTAGTTTTGTGAAGAATAAGATTTGAGATTGGTACCGTTGATTTAAAAATTGAATTGAAAAGTCATGATATTTTCAATTGGAAATTTGATTGGAGCTAGAGAAAAATTACACCGCCTATAAAGTTTGAATTGATTAGGGTGAACTGGATATAGTAGCCAATATGCCAGTATGCTTAGGACTATCTAGAATTGAATGTTATGGATTTGTACTAAATTTTTTTTGAGAATATTTGTGACGACCTGGGTTTTCGGACCAGTCAAAATCGCCGAAAGGCCCATCCGTTCTAAAACTATGAATGAAAACTACCAACTTAATACACAATATTTGATAAATATCCAACACTACTAAATGTATAGGATACAACTTTCAATTTTACAAGTTATCAAAGTAATCAATTTAATCTACTAGTATGCTTTAATACAAACCCAAAATCAAATACTACAAACAAATTGTAAATCTACCGCTGTGCAACTCTGATGAGAAACAACAATATCATTACCTGCAAACTCAATAAATAATGTAAATGCAGAATAATATAGTAAGCATGAAAGATACAACAATACATGATATATGACAAACAACAAACAGAAAATGTTATGTTATTATTGGGGCTGCATCACTACTGTAACGTATCGGGTTTTGCCCGCTCGAAAATCAACATCCGTACTTCACATTGTACTAGAATGCCGCAGATTCGAACGTTCAAATCCGATTCGCCGGAGCTATAACACAATTAAGTAAATAACACAGCGGAAGAAAAGAATAATACATTGATATATAATATCTGATACAACAGAGTGATACAATGAATATCAATATACATCAGAGATATGATACAACAAATAGCAGCGGAAAAGAAAAGATAACAACAGCAGCGGAACAATATCAATAGAAATGATAACTCCAAAATGATCTTCAGACAAGAATGAATCCACAACTCCAAGATAAGCAACTCCGATGAATGAACTAGCTCCAGATAATCTACTAAACCTGAATATCTGAAAAGAAACCCAACTCTAGACTGCCCGTGTGGAAAATAGTGGGCACCCAGAGTTTAGGAAGGGAACAATAAACTCCGGATCAGTCATGGGACTGGTGTGAGCAACAAAAACAGTTTATCTTTTAAACAAACAACAAAGAGTTTTAAACCATTGAAACCCGCAATGCTTTTGGAAAATGAAACTACCATAAGACCTCCTGCCACACACACAATGCAAACGCAGAATTGGAGGAGATTTCTTCTTATGATAGTCAAACATGCTTACTACGCAAATCATTGGAGTATTATTATTAGTGCATAGTGGAAAACAATTTGAAAGTATAATATTAATCTTAGCCAACATAGGTACCATTATACTATGCCTACTATAGCTACCATATTAGATGGTAGGTTCTACAACTAAAACCGTACAAGGTTCGTATTGGAGAAATGGATTTCCAACAAATGGTCAGGCTAAGGAACTTCCTTCCGCCGCATGGGATCGCCTCTGGCTGGACGTCCCGAGAGACAAACTGCTCTCTGCCAAACAAGGCCGGGTTACCCTGTAACAGGTAACTCACGAATATGCCACCTCCCGGTCCTTTGGGACCTTTATCCGAGGCCTCGATAACCAATATCACACATAATAAAGTGGATCCACATGAGTAAGTATCTGGGCTCCATACCATGACACCACCCTTTTCCAGAAGGAAATGACATACCCTAAAGGGCGCGACCCTCATAACCTTGCTGCAACATTCCTGTTTCGACCATTTCCGGGTTGTGAGGCCCTGATGAAGTCTCGTCCACAAAGCTACGCTTTGTCACAAAGCCATGCTTTGGGTCAACAGATGATCAACCTATGATCACAAAGATAAATGATCAAACAAATGATCATATCACAAATGATCAAACGATGATCATCACACAGCTACACTCAGCATGCCACATTACCAAATTGGGAATATATCATTGATAAATTTCAACTACATAACCTCTGAGCTCGTACGTCTCAGAGAAGGGTGTTAAGCTAAGAGAATAAATTCTCCGCCACCAACAGAAATGTATTTGAAAGAAATCAGCTTTATATCTCAAAGTGTAATGTCAGACATGTATCCATACAAGTCTGTTCCGGGTTCGAACAGAACCGAAGGCACTTCTCACGAAGCCCTTGCAATTTCGGATAATTTCCAATCACGTCCGGACTTCCCATCACAAAGGGTGCTAAAATCTCTATACCGGGGACCAGTCGATGCAGAGACATTCGACGAGTTGTCCTTTCGTTTTCGAAAATATCCGGTCTTCACCACCGGTCTTCAAATGCTATCCATATACGACGCATCAGTATTCGGAATGGGTTATATGACACAAAGGTCCTCTCCCGGCTAAACCGAATAGTGAGCGCGATATTTAAAAACATATGGATATTGGGATTTCAATTAAGTCACAACTTATTACCCAGAACTTTTCTTTCAAATGGTTTAAACAAAATACCATTTTCAAATCTTTAAACAAAAAGATTCATTTTAACAACCTTCAACGAATTAAACAATTTCCACACTTTAATCTTTTAAACAAAAGATTCATTCACAGATTTTCCAAATTAATTTCCATTTCAATTTAACTCGTTAAATCTTCAAATCAAAAATTTAACTCATAGCTGTCAAAACAATTCCATTTCAAATGGTTTACACAAATCATCATTTTAAATCTGTTAAAAATAAACAGATTCAATTCATAGCTTTCAAAAAGAATTCATTCTTAACTTGAAAAACCATTTTTTCAATTCAAACTTGAAATTCTTTTAATTAAACTGGAATTTCATTTCTTATATATATATGAAAGCTTTTATCATTTGAAAACAAACAGTTTTCATTTAAGAAAAATCCAATTTTATTTGCACGGGTTAAAGTCCTTGAATTATATTCACATTTCAAAATCAATATTTTTTTTAAAATAGTTTAACCCATATATAAACATCTTTAATCCCTAGTTTCAAATTTTAGAATTCAATTTCAAACTTGAATTCAAATCCAATTATTTAAATTTTCAAAACTCGATTAAGTTATTCAAAATAACTTTTATCTTTGAAATTCCATTTCAAAAGCTTTTCACTTTAAACCCAAATTTCTAATTTCAAAATCAATTGAAATTAAAATTTCAATTTCAAAAACATCAGATTTAAATTATCTGTGACTTAACCGATTTCCACGTGAAATCCATATTCGTGTGTGTATGGTGTAGTCCAGGGGTTTTACACACAATAGTGCAACATCAATCATCATAGATATATCGATAAGCGGTATAATCGATAACGCTTATCTTCATTCACAGATTTATAGATAAAATAAATTTATTGGTCACAAAGATTCACCATTATAATTCGATGTGGGTTTCGGATAACCAACTGGAATCCGACTCCCTATCGCATCGAAATTCAAGTGCCGTGTTATGGGCCATGGGTTGCATATTCATATAACAATATATACATCACAGATAAGTAAATTACAGATCACAACATAGATCAAAGTATATCACAAAGCATCACATATCAGGAATATCAAACAATTCATATCATCCAACAGAACCCAAACATTCATAGGTAAGGTCAGTTAATTGCCTGATTGATTTAAATCAGATTTAAATTCTATGAATAAATTACTAATTCTGGTTAATTAACATTAATAGATTACAAATTATTTTGATTAATTATTCTTTAATCATTTATTAATTAACCATAAAAAATAGATTAATTAACTTTTAATTATAATCCATCAACCTTTAATTATTAATTAATCAACTTAATTAATAAAATTCCAATAATTACTCGAAATTACTTGATTGATTAACTGTAACTTAATTAACCTTTAATTACTTGATAAATTAACATTTACCATTAATTTAGAGTCTAACCTTATCAAATTAATGATTCTTAACTCTATTCATCTATTTTAATTAACTTAATAAATCTAATGAGTCCCAATCATTAAATTCTAATTTAAGGATTTTAAACTAAATTCCCTTTTTAAATTTTCAAATCACATTCATTAATTATTCCCAAATCATTAGTTAATGATCCTTAAATTAATTACATCAAGTGATTAACTCTCAATTAATTTCACTAATTAATTATCATATCTCTTTAAAACTTATTTCCTTAAATATATTTTTAAACTTGGTTAAACATTTTTCTTTTGAAAACTAATTATTTTAATAACTTTAAAACTTGTTTTAAACACTTTTTTCTTTACAATAAACTTGATTCCTTTGCCTTATAAAAAATCCGTTCATGTTTTACTTTGAAATCTATATCTGGAGACAAAAGAAACTATAACAACCCGAGCCCTTCCACAAAATTCTCGAGACAACCTCGTGACACTCGCGCACCATCACTACACCGAGTCAAACCCTAATCATCTCGAGACAAAACCCATAAAAACATCTTCTTCACAAACCCATCGATCATCTCCGGTTCCAAACGTGCACGTGCACGTGCACAGACAATCCACAACCCTCCGACCAACCATGCCGGCCTCGACACATCGTCGATGACCACCGCAAGGCTTCCGACCACCCAGATCCTATAATAACGATGTCAAACGAAATCGAGCTCACTCGACCATCCTGGAAACATACACCAATCGGAAAATCATCGATCGTCGATGAACAACACTTCGAGATCACTCGCCGTCTTCACCGAAACTCCACCACGACTTCCAGCTCCGATCCCCCCCAAGCGATCCCCTCCGATACTCCTATGATGCCGCGATCACCTCAATTGTCTTCTCGACCAAAACCAAGCTCCGAACCCTAGTTTTACCCATCGCCATCGCCACGTCCAACGATCACCACCTTTGCCATTTTTTCCGACATTCCCAAACAACCAACGAGCTCCGACGAAAACCTTGATGACCAAGTGTTCGTCGATCGCTAGAAAATGGTCGAAATCTATTTCCTGTTCAACTTCGAACTGCTCCTAAAATACTAAACTAAAAATCACGATTTTTGTTTTAAAAATCCTATTTTGCTTCAGGGATTCAGATTATGTATTTGAATTTACAAATCATTGGGTTTGAATTCAACCCATTTCTAAGTTTTCACTGTTATTATCCAATTTCCAGAAATTTTTAACTTAATTCATGTAATTAAATTTTTTTTTTAAAACTTAATTATGTTCAAACAAACAACATTTGTTTGAATACTTCAGCCTAAGAAAGATTATATGAAGAGAATTTTAGTTTTGTTCAATATTGAGCCTGTTAGAAAATAAACAGAGCAGATTTCCAACTTGCATACCAATCTACATTCATATAGACATGATTTCAGATTTTATCAGACATGCAAACATAGATTATAACATGCATTACAGGATTTATACAAGACATTACACAGACATCAGATTTAAAACTAATTCATGGGTTAAGTTTACTCACAGGCAACAAAGTATTAAAGGTGGAAAATTTGCTCACCTGGATTTCTGAAAGAACAGAGGAGAAGATTGAGTTTGATCATCACTCCCTGAGCTTTGAATTGAAACTTGTTGAAGATTTGATTATTAACTTGTATGCATTGTAGAAACGGCTGCTTGATCTTCTATTTTCAGATTTTTTTGTATTGATGTTTTAATTGAAGATTTTTGTTAAAGTTTGAATTTGTTTTAGTTTTAGATGATGCTTGCTTTAAAGTTTTCCTCAGTAAAAATGGGACGAAAATGAAAAGAAGTGAGGAGAGCTGATATACAATTGAGTTTACAAGTGAAAAATTATTGTACAGGTGATAATTACTTTGTTTGTACAATACAATGCAAAGATATATATTTTTTCTTTGCTTTACCAAACAAAATCTCGGCTGAGGAGATATAGCATTAATTGCTAGAGTCCTTTATGTTTCATATTATCTTTTTACATTGTGTACTTTATGTTTCTACTTATCCTATTATAAAGATATTTTGTTCACTTCATGTTTGAATATACACTTGTTGACTTCGGCTGTACATGTATTTTTCTTGTTTTGTTACTTTGTTTGTTTATTTGTTTTCATTTCATACTTATCCAAGCTGTTCATTCTTTTTGTTTACATGCATTATCATCTTGCTTTCCCAGTTCACACTTGCTTCATTTAATTTACAGGCTTTTGTATTTGAATATAAAGTTCTGTTTGTTTTATATTGTACTTCATTTGCAAGCTACTCTTCAACTTTGCTTGTACTTTGCTGTTTGACATATATATATGCATATATAAATTGGTTAACAACAAACCCTTTTTTTTTATACTTCTTTGTTTTACTTTGTATGGTAAAGAAATTCCTATTTTAATTATGTTGTTTGAATATATGTTACTTTTTATTTTTATAGTTCATCACTTATTTATTTATATCTATTTATAACTCAAATGCTATTTTACTTCTATCTTTTTAGTTTAAATATTTATTATCAATTTATTTTTAAATTTATCTTTAAACCATTTATATTAAGACTTAAATTCAGTAATCAATATATATATAAATCGTTTAAATTCATATGACTTAATATAGATTCTAAGACAGTCGGGGAACTCGCAATCAATCAATCCATAAAAAAAATTTAATTTTACAAATTTTTATTCAAAAATTCATTTAATTATCGATGTAAATAAAATTAAATTTCGGGGTCGTTACAAACTTCCCCCCTCAAAAGAATTCCGTCCTCGAAATTACCAAGGAGACAAAAAGATAGATGGAGAATATTTCATCAACTCAAACTGAATATCTATTC
The DNA here is from genome assembly GCA_030737815.1 of Allium fistulosum. Taxonomy (NCBI): domain Eukaryota; kingdom Viridiplantae; phylum Streptophyta; class Magnoliopsida; order Asparagales; family Amaryllidaceae; genus Allium; species Allium fistulosum. The sequence continues at coordinate 71,774,841 of CM060908.1, read as the reverse complement.
TGCATTTGGCTTACCAAATCAGAATATCAAAAATAGATACAAGATCGAATCTATTTAACACTTCACAAGATACTCGGGTTATCCAGATCTACGAAATATACAGTGGCATCGGTTAGTTCGAAAGGATAACTAACCATTCGTAGAATATATTGGGACCCAAAGAATAGAGATATATGGATACAATTTCAAAATTTTTAGTTTAGAACTAAAGTATACCTATCAACCATAACAATCAAAGCAACCAATACATCCAAACAAACAATTTTGGTCCATCCGGAGTTTATGTCCCATATTAATATATCGAATTCCTTTCTGGATCTACCAGAAACTATCGAAGAATTGAGAAAAGATGTTGAACAAAAGAGATTGATAGAGAAAAGATTGCTTTCTCGTTGTTACAGAGTATTGACCGATTATAGTCATATTCCCCTGTCCCCTATCTCGTCTTCTTCTTGCACTCATACTCACTATCAGTGGATAGTAAGAGAATTTACTGAGGCATACGGACAGATATCTTAAGGATTACTCATTCTAGAGTTTTCTTCACTCTATCTCTAATGAGTTACTTAACGTGTTACACTCCTGAGCTAAAGTTCAACCTTAGCTCTGATACCACATGTAACGTCCCGGAAGAAGCGGTCACAACCGGTAGGCTTTTCAACCATCTCAGCCCCACCGTGGCTTACACTGGTACCCCAAACTTGCTTTTACGGCCAGCCTTTCGACTGTCACGGCCTCTGCCTAACCAACCCATCCCTCTCAGGGACATGTAGGGGTAAGAGTCTCCCGTTCGCCACCTAACCGCGAAGCGAGAATCCCCTATCATGTTGTAATATAGCAAGACTGGTGTGAGCAACAAAAACAGTTTATCTTTTAAACAAACAACAAAGAGTTTTAAACCATTGAAACCCGCAATGCTTTTGGAAAATGAAACTACCATAAGACCTCCTGCCACACACACAATGCAAACGCAGAATTGAAGGAGATTTCTTCTTATGATAGTCAAACATGCTTACTACGCAAATCATTGGATTATTATTATTAGTGCATAGTGGAAAACAATTTGAAAGTATAATATTAATCTTAGCCAACATAGGTACCATTATACTATGCCTACTATAGCTACCATATTAGATGGTAGGTTCTACAACTAAAACCGTACAAGGTTCGTATTGGAGAAATGGATTTCCAACAAATGGTCAGGCTAAGGAACTTCCTTCCGCCGCATGGGATCGCCTCTGGCTGGACGTCCCGAGAGACAAACTGCTCTCTGCCAAACAAGGCCGGGTTACCCTGTAACAGGTAACTCACGAATATGCCACCTCCCGGTCCTTTGGGACCTTTATCCGAGGCCTCGATAACCAACATCACACATAATAAAGTGGATCCACATGAGTAAGTATCTGGGCTCCATACCATGACACCACCCTTTTCCAGAAGGAAATGACATACCCTAAAGGGCGCGACCCTCATAACCTTGCTGCAACATTCCTGTTTCGACCATTTCCGGGTTGTGAGGCCCTGATGAAGTCTCGTCCACAAAGCTACGCTTTGTCACAAAGCCATGCTTTGGGTCAACAGATGATCAACCTATGATCACAAAGATAAATGATCAAACAAATGATCATATCACAAATGATCAAACGATGATCATCACACAGCTACACTCAGCATGCCACATTACCAAATTGGGAATATATCGTTGATAAATTTCAACTACATAACCTCTGAGCTCGTACGTCTCAGAGAAGGGTGTTAAGCTAAGAGAATAAATTCTCCGCCACCAACAGAAATGTATTTGAAAGAAATCAGCTTTATATCTCAAAGTGTAATGTCAGACATGTATCCATACAAGTCTGTTCCGGGTTCGAACAGAACCGAAGGCACTTCTCACGAAGCCCTTGCAATTTCGGATAATTTCCAATCACGTCCGGACTTCCCATCACAAAGGGTGCTAAAATCTCTATACCGGGGACCAGTCGATGCAGAGACATTCGACGAGTTGTCCTTTCGTTTTCGAAAATATCCGGTCTTCACCACCGGTCTTCAAATGCTATCCATATACGACGCATCAGTATTCGGAATGGGTTATATGACACAAAGGTCCTCTCCCGGCTAAACCGAATAGTGAGCGCGATATTTAAAAACATATGGATATTGGGATTTCAATTAAGTCACAACTTATTACCCAGAACTTTTCTTTCAAATGGTTTAAACAAAATACCATTTTCAAATCTTTAAACAAAAAGATTCATTTTAACAACCTTCAACGAATTAAACAATTTCCACACTTTAATCTTTTAAACAAAAGATTCATTCACAGATTTTCCAAATTAATTTCCATTTCAATTTAACTCGTTAAATCTTCAAATCAAAAATTTAACTCATAGTTGTCAAAACAATTCCATTTCAAATGGTTTACACAAATCATCATTTTAAATCTGTTAAAAATAAACAGATTCAATTCATAGCTTTCAAAAAGAATTCATTCTTAACTTGAAAAACCATTTTTTCAATTCAAACTTGAAATTCTTTTAATTAAGCTGGAATTTCATTTCTTATATATATATGAAAGCTTTTATCATTTGAAAACAAACAGTTTTCATTTAAGAAAAATCCAATTTTATTTGCACGGGTTAAAGTCCTTGAATTATATTCACATTTCAAAATCAATATTTTTTTTAAAATAGTTTAACCCATATATAAACATCTTTAATCCCTAGTTTCAAATTTTAGAATTCAATTTCAAACTTGAATTCAAATCCAATTATTTAAATTTTCAAAACTCGATTAAGTTATTCAAAATAACTTTTATCTTTGAAATTCCATTTCAAAAGCTTTTCACTTTAAACCCAAATTTCTAATTTCAAAATCAATTGAAATTAAAATTTCAATTTCAAAAACATCAGATTTAAATTATCTGTGACTTAACCGATTTCCACGTGAAATCCATATTCGTGTGTGTATGGTGTAGTCCAGGGGTTTTACACACAATAGTGCAACATCAATCATCATAGATATATCGATAAGTGGTATAATCGATAACGCTTATCTTCATTCACAGATTTATAGATAAAATAAATTTATTGGTCACAAAGATTCACCATTATAATTCGATGTGGGTTTCGGATAACCAACTGGAATCCGACTCCCTGTCGCATCGAAATTCAAGTGCTGTGTTATGGGCCATGGGTTGCATATTCATATAACAATATATACATCACAGATAAGTAAATTACAGATCACAACATAGATCAAAGTATATCACAAAGCATCACATATCAGGAATATCAAACAATTCATATCATCCAACAGAACCCAAACATTCATAGGTAAGGTCAGTTAATTGTCTGATTGATTTAAATCAGATTTAAATTCTATGAATAAATTACTAATTCTGGTTAATTAACATTAATAGATTACAAATTATTTTGATTAATTATTCTTTAATCATTTATTAATTAACCATAAAAAAATAGATTAATTAACTTTTAATTATAATCCATCAACCTTTAATTATTAATTAATCAACTTAATTAATAAAATTCCAATAATTACTCGAAATTACTTGATTGATTAACTGTAACTTAATTAACCTTTAATTACTTGATAAATTAACATTTACCATTAATTTAGAGTCTAACCTTATCAAATTAATGATTCTTAACTCTATTCATCTATTTTAATTAACTTAATAAATCTAATGAGTCCCAATCATTAAATTCTAATTTAAGGATTTTAAACTAAATTCCCTTTTTAAATTTTCAAATCACATTCATTAATTATTCCCAAATCATTAGTTAATGATCCTTAAATTAATTACATCAAGTGATTAACTCTCAGTTAATTTCACTAATTAATTATCATATCTCTTTAAAACTTATTTCCTTAAATATATTTTAAAACTTGGTTAAACATTTTTCTTTTGAAAACTAATTATTTTAATAACTTTAAAACTTGTTTTAAACACTTTGTTCTTTACAATAAACTTGATTCCTTTGCCTTATAAAAAATCCGTTCATGTTTTACTTTGAAATCTATATCTAGAGACAAAAGAAACTATAACAACCCGAGCCCTTCCACAAAATTCTCGAGACAACCTCGTGACACTCGCGCACCATCACTACACCGAGTCAAACCCTAATCATCTCGAGACAAAACCCATAAAAACATCTTCTTCACAAACCCATCGATCATCTCCGGTTCCAAACGTGCACGTGCACGTGCACAGACAATCCACAACCCTCCGACCAACCATGCCGGCCTCGACACATCGCCGATGACCACCGCAAGGCTTCCGACCACCCAGATCCTATAATAACGATGTCAAACGAAATCGAGCTCACTCGACCATCCTGGAAACATACACCAATCGGAAAATCATCGATCGTCGACGAACAACACTTCGAGATCACTCGCCGTCTTCACCGAAACTCCACCACGACTTCCAGCTTCGATCCCCCCCCAAGCGATCCCCTCTGATACTCCTATGATGCCGCGATCACCTCAATTGTCTTCTCGACCAAAACCAAGCTCCGAACCCTAGTTTTACCCATCGCCATCGCCACGTCCAACGATCACCACCTTTGCCATTTTTTCCGACATTCCCAAACAACCAACGAGCTCCGACGAAAACCTTGATGACCAAGTGTTCGTCGATCGCTAGAAAATGGTCGAAATCTATTTCCTGTTCAACTTCGAACTGCTCCTAAAATACTAAACTAAAAATCACGATTTTTGTTTTAAAAATCCTATTTTGCTTCGGGGATTCAGATTATGTATTTGAATTTACAAATCATTGGGTTTGAATTCAACCCATTTCTAAGTTTTCACTGTTATTATCCAATTTCCAGAAATTTTTAACTTAATTCATGTAATTAATTTTTTTTTTAAACTTAATTATGTTCAAACAAACAACATTTGTTTGAATACTTCAGCCTAAGAAAGATTATATGAAGAGAATTTTAGTTTTGTTCGATATTGAGCCTATTAGAAAATAAACAGAGCAGATTTCCAACTTGCATACCAATCTACATTCATATAGACATGATTTCAGATTTTATCAGACATGCAAACATAGATTATAACATGCATTACAGGATTTATACAAGACATTACACAGACATCAGATTTAAAACTAATTCATGGGTTAAGTTTACTCACAGGCAACAAAGTATTAAAGGTGGAAAATTTGCTCACCTGGATTTCTAAAAGAACAGAGGAGAAGATTGAGTTTGATCATCACTCCCTGAGCTTTGAATTGAAACTTGTTGAAGATTTGATTATTAACTTGTATGCATTGTAGAAACGGCTGCTTGATCTTCTATTTTCAGATTTTTTTGTATTGATGTTTTAATTGAAGATTTTTGTTAAAGTTTGAATTTGTTTTAGTTTTAGATGATGCTTGCTTTAAAGTTTTCCTCAGTAAAAATGGGACGAAAATGAAAAGAAGTGAGGAGAGCTGATATACAATTGAGTTTACAAGTGAAAAATTATTGTACAGGTGATAATTACTTTGTTTGTACAATACAATGCAAAGATATATATTTTTTCTTTGCTTTACCAAACAAAATCTCGGCTGAGGAGATATAGCATTAATTGCTAGAGTCCTTTATGTTTCATATTATCTTTTTACATTGTGTACTTTATGTTTCTACTTATCCTATTATAAAGATATTTTGTTCACTTCATGTTTGAATATACACTTGTTGACTTCGGCTGTACATGTATTTTTCTTGTTTTGTTACTTTGTTTGTTTATTTGTTTTCATTTCATACTTATCCAAGCTGTTCATTCTTTTTGTTTACATGCATTATCATCTTGCTTTCCCAGTTCACACTTGCTTCATTTAATTTACAGGCTTTTGTATTTGAATATAAAGTTCTGTTTGTTTTATATTGTACTTCATTTGCAAGCTACTCTTCAACTTTGCTTGTACTTTGCTGTTTGACATATATATATGCATATATAAATTGGTTAACAACAAACCCTTTTTTTTTATACTTCTTTGTTTTACTTTGTATGGTAAAGAAATTCCTATTTTAATTATGTTGTTTGAATATATGTTACTTTTTATTTTTATAGTTCATCACTTATTTATTTATATCTATTTATAACTCAAATGCTATTTTACTTCTATCTTTTTAGTTTAAATATTTATTATCAATTTATTTTTAAATTTATCTTTAAACCATTTATATTAAGACTTAAATTCAGTAATCAATATATATATAAATCGTTTAAATTCATATGACTTAATATAGATTCTAAGACAGTCGGGGAACTCGCAATCAATCAATCCATAAAAAAAAATTAATTTTACAAATTTTTATTCAAAAATTCATTTAATTATCGATGTAAATAAAATTAAATTTCGGGGTCGTTACAACTACCACTTGTGACTGCCTACGTACCCCTATCTAATTGGGTACCCAATTAGATACAGGATCAAGCCAACGTAGTTCTCCTACCGCAAATAGGACTCATGGAGCCTACGACGCAACAAACAATATGCAATTCCAAAACTACCGACTTAGGCTTAATCTTCAATTTTCGATTTTTACAATCTAATTAACTTTATGGAAATTATACCTTTGGACTTTATTCCCAAATTCTTATTTCAAAACTTTTGAAATATATATATCTATACATCCTTTATATTCAAACTAGCCCTTTACTTCGGGATGTAAAAATAAATCACTTTTTGAAACAATACCAATATACAAGCATACAAAAACTATATGCTACCTGATCGGGAGGTTTCTAGCCATAACAAGACAACTGGGTCACAGCCTTCCAAAAATAAATATAGATATGTATATCCCTCTACAACGAGAGTGGACTATACTAAGGCTACAAAACATCTGCACCTCCCTTGCCCACTTTTTAGTTATGGGTTACCCGAATCATAGGTAACATAACAAATCACTTTATATCCCTAAGTGGCAAAATCATTTACACTAATAATGAAAAGTACTTCAAATCTATAATAATTTCCATTTTCAAACCCTCTCAAATATCATCTTAAAACCATCGGGTTTAGTCCTCGAAATTCTTTCCGTTTTATAAAACACTTTTATAAAATCATTCTTTATACAACTCACTTTTATATAAAATAACTTCAAAATATTCATTTCCAAATATTTCTATTTCTTTAAACATTTCATAAACTTTTATTTATGAAAACCAACTTTGAAAACAATTCCATTGACGTCAAATTATTATAACTAATTATAACAATTAAATGAACCAATATTATCAATAAACACCTTTTAGTCAAATCGTGAAACAAATCACAAGGTGTTAGCCTACGATTGTTTTCTACTCAACCCATGCATATGGATGAATAAATTGCTCATATACTGGTCGAGCAATGTCAATAATCAATAAATTATCAGTGCTCATAAACTGGCCGAGCACAAACCAAACAACCAAACAAGAATAATAACAAGAATAAGAACAGACTCATTATTATTAACAATTTACAATCAATAGTTAACACAACATTTATTAAAATGTGAATGAGTCAAAGGAAAGAGATTAAGATTACACTCACTATAAAATAATTGAATTATACTCACAGAATAAGTTATACCCACTAAACTATGAAAACAAGGAATATACTTACATCCTATTTGCTTTGATGGAGACTTGGAATACTTCACCTTTGATAATGAATTTTAGTTCTTTTCTTTAGTTTGTGAATGAATTAAAATGAGATATGGACTTGGCTATTTATAGGTGAAGAGAAGGGTACTTTAGTTATTTCCTATAGCCTAACCAGATTCGACCAGATTTTAGTCCAATAGAAAGCAGCCTTATGGCCTAATTTGATTCGACCACATTTTGGTCCAATAGAAAACATCTTGATGGCCTAATTTGATTCGACCACATTTTGGTCCAATAGAAAACATCTTGATGGCTTAATTTGATTCGACCACATTTTGGTCCAATAGAAATCCTCCTTATCAACTATGGCATAACATGATTCGACCAGATTTTGGTCCAATGGCAACCATCCACATGGTAGAACCTGATTCGACCAGATTTGGTCCAATAACAACCATCCGCATGGCAGAACCTGATTCGACCAGATTTTGGTCCAATGGCAACCATCCGCATGGAATATAATAATCATTATGCTATTTTGTTTCATTAGGCAAGTAATTATACTGTTCTGTTTTTATTAGGCAAGTAATTAGACAATTCTGTTTTATTAGGCAAGGTTAATAATTCTCTCTTGTTTTATTAGGCAAGTAATTATACTATTCTGTTTTATTAGGCAGGGTTAATAATTCTCTCTTGTTTTATCAGACAAGTAATTATACTATTCTGTTTTATTAGGCAGGGTTAATAATTCTAGATATAAAATCCATTATTTAATCATTTAAAAACATATTAACTATTCATGTTCAAAGTGATTAAATTATGGGTCGTTACATTTTAAATATTCGAATTTGATGACCCAAAAATACGGGTCGTTACAATATTATTTAAGAATTTTAGTAAAAAAAAGATTTGAAAACAATAACGAAATATCTATTTTGAATTGGGAATTTACTATTATTTATAAAGTAGGTGTAGATTAAATAAATAATACTATGATATTTTGGAAGATTGTCTAAATTTTGAACAATAATAATATAACTATTTTATAGAGTTTATGAAAAATTATTAATTATTATTTAAGTAATAAAAAAGGTATTTTAAGAATAATAATAATAGTAAAGGGATATTTTCCATGAATTTTTTGGAATAAATTATTACTATTCTTGAAGTAAATAACACTAAAAAGAATTTTTCTTGGGAATTAGTGTATAATGTTGTTATTTTCGAATTTATAATAATAAAGTGGTTGTGACGAACAAACCGATTTAAATAAATATTATTGTTTTGATATAAAATGATATTAATATAATTCTGAAGGAAATTTGATGGAAAATATTAGTTTTAGATTAGATAATGATATTTGAGATATTTAAAGTAATGCATTGAAAACAAAGGATTTCTGAAGTATATTATTGATTTGAAAAATATACCATATTGAGATAATAGGAAAAAAATTATTCTTGTAATAAACAATACTGAGAGGATATATACTCAAGATGGAAATAACAAGTTTAAACTTATTATTTTGAATTGTTAAGACATATGTGATTGAATATTATTTGAAATGGTTTTGAGTATTTAAATATGAAAAGGATACTTTATAAGCTCATATTAAAATCTATTGCTAGACTTTATAAATAATTTGAGAACTTTTAAATGATATTTTAAAAAGCATGAACCTTGAATTTTTTTCAAGTTTGTTTAGTAAATTTACATTCAAATTTGAAGAAAAGAAGGAGTTTTTAATATTAAATTTTTTTGAAAACGAATTTTATAGATTTTGAACTTAGAATTTGATATGAATATTTTATGGGTTTTGAAACAAATATGATTTTGATTTGAATAAAGATTTTAAGTATAAAGAATATTTTAAATATAAAACTTGAATTTTATTCAAGTTATTTGGATTTGAAGAAAGAAGAGAGTTTTTATACTTTCTTTTTCAAAGAATTCAATAGAATTTTATAAATAGAAAAATGATTTTTGAACTATATTTAAATTAGTAGAATTTGAAGTTTGTTATGGCAACATTAGTTCACTGAAAATAAGGAATCATCCACTAGTGATATCAATAAATTAAATGGTGACGGAGTATAGGGTTTACCTCTGAATCCTAAATGTTGGTCCACTAAAAGGTAAGATACCATTCATTATTATGTTATCGTACCTATAGGTTTGAAGAAGGAGTGATCAGATTTTTCAAAGGATTTTCTATTAACCGAGGATGAAGAAGTAAGTGGCAAAGTATGTTGCAAAAGGTATTTGACAATAGAGATATGCCAATAGTGCAATCCATTTAAATTAAAACTATAATTGGATATTATATGATTAGAGACACCTCAGTGATATACTAAGGGATGGAAACATCATATGATAGGCATGCATAGAGAGTTCACAGTGGGTAGCTAGGTAGGAGAAGCACTCAATATTGAGATATGTTATGTGGGAAAGCTAGCACCATAAGTTATTGGGCCTTTCCCGATTTTATATAGAGTATGGAAGTCATCACGTTTGAGTGAGCTTCTTGAAAAGATGGCAGGTATTCACATGTTTTATGTTTATCCCATTTGCGAAACACATGTTGGCATTTTAGTGGTTATGGTAGAGACACGTCGGCTTATGATGTGATTGTAAGGAGGGAGTCTAGAATACTCCGCATGTGTATTCACATCTTAGGACATGATAAGATATGACTAAAAAAATGAGGAAATGAAGTTGGTCCAAGTATAATAAAGAAAAGGTTTGGATGAGAGTAAGTAGGAACTCAAGGAGAGAATCTGAGTTTTCCATCATGAGCTCTTTTCCAATAGCTGTGCAGTTAATGCCCCGCTATAACCCTGCTATATCTCATGGAGGATTTCTACCGCTACGATTTTTCCATATAGCCCCAAATATAGCCTTTCCGCTTTAAGCCCTGCTATTTCCACTATATCCCGTTATTCCCGCTATATTCCGCTATTTCCGCTATATCTTCTTTAAAAGAAATGAATTAAAAATGACATTTATACATTATAAAAATTATGAAATTAATTTATTTAATTGAATTTTTAATATGTTTCCAGAAATGAAAATACTCTAATATTCTACTAAATTCAATTATGTTATATAACAGTTTTATATTTATTTACAGTATATTCGTACATATTTTTATTTTTATGTATTAATTATTTTAAATTGAACGTTAATTTTTCATTTAATTACCATTTATATATTTGTAAAAACGTTAAATATAAGTTTTATATGCTATTTTAGAGTCATCCCCTATATTCCGCCATATCCTCGCTGTATCCCCGCTATGACTTTTTGCACCTCTGCCGCATTGAATCTGCCAAGCACTTTAACTGCACAGTCCAATAGTTCCTCTTTTGGTTAGTTTATAGGTTAGTTTGCCATTAGGTCATTGTTCGTTTGCATGGTTGCTTTAGCTAGCTATTTGACATAGGCATGGATGCATGGATGGTAGGATTGCTTGTATACACATCCTTATGATGTGTTTTGGTTGCTATGATTACTTTGTTTGGATTATACCAGTTTAGTTTATACTGTGTTGGCTTGTATATATATAGATTCCAACCTAGGATAGAATACCATAGTTAGGTGTTCTAACTTATGCTAGATAACTTTATATATACTATTCATTTTTCCTTTGTTTATGTATTTATTGATTTTGTTTCTGAATGTGGTTGTCTACTTGCACTTTGATATGAATGTTGCATATGAATGTATGGATGCATATAGAAATATATTTGCATATATTGAGATGTTTGCATACATGTTGGTTGCACTGTATTTGCTTTCATATAGGAGACCGATTTAGTTACATTTGCACTCAACTCATATCCTAACATTAAATTTTATCTGTCATATGTTTTTTCTTGTATTATATAATGGATACTAGATGGATGTAACTATACTTGTTTTGTATGTTTGTACGATGTAAATCGAGTTGCTTTGTCCTTTTCTTGGAATTTTGGGGGAGAATGTAACACCCCGTAATTTTACTAAATTAAAAGGATAAAATCTTAATTTTAACATAAAGAGAAAAATCATAAATTTCTATAGGAGGTGGAATTAAACTTTGTCACCTATTCCATTGCATGCAAAATGTCATTTACAGTCATAAAACATATATAATTTGCTGAATTCGATTAAATGAGCTAGAAATTATATGTAGTCAAACCCAATGACATTTTCATAATATATTGATTTTGAAAATATAGCCTAAATATTATTATTTTCAGTCTATAAATAGTTTTAACCTCATTTTTTTGGCTGAAAAAATCATACCTCCAGTTCTAAAACCAATCCTCAATTCAATTACAAATTCTCCAAATCAATCCCTAATCTATCAAATCAAATCCAAATTACAAATTGTACAAAATGATTTTTTTATACACATGATTAGGATGTTTTATGCCATGGCTAGATGATTGAAAATCAAAATTTTATCTATCGTAATTACCAAACATTAATTGTCGTCTAATTAAAAAGTGCAAAAAATACAAGTGTTCTAGGCCAGACATATTATATATCAAAATTGTAGTTCTCGATGACACAAATCCACTGGTAGTGTTCGTTCATCGATTTAGTGTACGGATTGATCAGAAAATGCCTTGGAAATTCAATAAACATGGACCATCCATTTCGATCCAATGGTAAAATGGCAACGATACGACAACCGAGAACCATGGATATGAAGATGATGTCGAGTAGAGGGCTACAAGTTTGTTTGATTAGTCAAATGTTGCTAAAGTTTGCCAGGAATGATGAAAAGGTCGTTGGCGACAGCTTTCTGATAGAGGCAGTCGGAGTGGATGTGGTCACTGGCGTTGGATGGAGCATCGCATAGAGAGTCTCTTGGTGTGGTCGGATGGGCTGCCGAAGGTCGGAGGCATGCACAGTGGGTGTTTAAAGCGATGGTTGGAAAGATTCAAACCAACGTCGAACTTTAGCTCACGTGAAGAAGAAGGAAAGATAATAATATAAAAATAAGATTCTAACTATAATGATAATAATTAAATGATTAATTAAATAATTCTCCGAACTTCAAACTCTTATAACTCTCACATACATCCTTCGATTCATGTGGGTTGCAACGTTGCGATTGTGGCGAGACAAGAAGCATTTTAGTATATTGTTTGCTGTGTTTTGAGACACTTCTGAAAGGTGTCCTATTTCAATAGATTAGTTATATGATGTTTGATATAACGATAGTGAGCTAAGACAATTTGTTCCTCAGTAGCAAGTCGCTTACGGTTGGGTGATAATGGGCTGAGACACCTTGTTCTTAGTAGCGAGTTGCTTACGGTTCTGGCGATAGTGGGCTAGGACATTGAGTTCCCCAATAGTGAGTCGCTTACGTTTTGACGATAGAAGGCTGAGACATGAGTTCCTCAGTTGCAAGTCGTCCGCGATTTTAGCAGTAGTGGGCTAGGACATGTAGCTCCCTAGTAGCGAGTCACTTATGATTTGGTGATAGTGGGCTGAGACATATAGTTCCTCCATAACTAGTCTCATATGTTTTCGGTGATGACGAGTTGGGACTTTGGGTTCAATCATGTTGCATTCGGTCTTTGGCATGTGAGTTGGCACTTTGGGTTCAACCAAGTGCATATGATTAGACATGGGTTAGTTTTTGTGAGGCCTTATCCTATGTGCCACTATGGTATTATATTTTGTTTAGCTGACTGTTGGGTGTAGATAACACAAGGGATGGTTTCAAGCATAAGTGTTGTTTTACTAGCTTATTAATATTATACACTTATATGATGTGTTTCACTCACCAGATGTATGTCTGACCTGCTCTATTATTTTCTTCTTTTAGTTATACTCTGATAGGTCGATAGAGAGGACTGGTGATGACTTGGAGGCGCAATGGTGCGATGGAGATGTACATTTGTTTTCCTATTAGCTATATACTACTTTTATTTCATTTGTTCCCAGACATTATACTATTTCCATTATCAGTATAGAGAGAGATGTTGTAGTTGGAATTTAATTGATTTTGTATTGTTATATATATTTGGGATCGTATTATTGATTATTATTATATTTTATACCTTCCGCCGTGAGTTTCGAAAACTGTAGAATATTGTAGATAGCTTTGTGATCTATTCTATAATTTATTTAAAAATGATCCGCTATTTGCAAGGTCAGGACGTCGTAGTTGGTGGGTTGTTACAGTCAGGGGACATGGTGGTGTGTGGTTCTTTTTGGTTAGAATACCTTGGGGGAGGGCTTCAGTAGAGGAGTTTGTGCTCTCTACTGTGTCTATGGCTCACAACAGCCTATCTGTCTCTCCGCCTCCAATGTGTCAAGTGTGTATGTATAATTGAAGGACCATGAGATTTTACTTTAAGCAACCATGGCTCCGTCCATAGGCTCTCCTAGTTGGTGGTGGTCCTCTACATCTCTCACGTTACATATTCAAACAATCGAGGGTTGTATACTTGCCACTCACCCTCGTCTCCCCATTGGCCATGACCCACCCCTTACCCAAGGTTAGTCTTCGTAATTTCCTGCTCCACATCCTTCATTTCCAAATGGGGAGCTCTCCCTATCAATATCCTCGTAGTTGTCTCTATTGGCTTGCCCTTCCTGGGTTGGGTGGTCTCCTCCCTTTCCTTTAGCATATATTGGTCGGAGACCAATAGCCCAACCCGACACATGTTTTTGTTAGTAAGCATATGGGCCAAGTTTCTTTGGTCATCGCCCGTCTTTCCTATCCGCTTTAGATAGTCGATGAAGGGGATCCGGCTCTCGATGTTTCCTCTAGAGACAGTGGACCATGAATAAGTAAGTTAGAAATCATTAAAAAGGACTAAGATTCGAAATGAGAATAGAGAGAATAGAGATAAGTACCTACGACCCTGAACTCCTGCATTTGAAGGTTAGGGTTGATAGTGGTCGACACATAAAATTACCGATCTAGATTTCTAAAGACTTTTCCCGGAAGTCCATAGAAGAGAGCCAGGATATTGTGGCTATATAAGTAGTAATACCAGCCATTGAGGGTGGCGGCCGGCCATAATAGCTTAAACACATGCCAAATGAAGAGCGGGCTGGAATTCGGTAGACTTGGGTCATAATAGATGATGTACAGCCACACTAAGAGACCGAAGCAATTGGGAGAAAATTATGCAAGTGCCATTTGTTTAGCATTCATAAATCGGACAAAATAAGGATAGAGCGATAGAATCAGCCCGCATCGCATGTATGGTATCAACCACATGAAGTAGCACGCCGAGGGCTAGTTTGGTCTGTCCACAATCAAGGGGTAGAAGTAGTTACTTTGACTTACTTACATACAGATCGAGGCCCATAACCCAACTAAAGCGTCTCCTTCCTTACTAATGTGGGGGAAGGGGGAGTTTAGTAATTTGACTTGCATTTTTCGAACTCTTAGGTGGCCAGAAATAGTTCAACATTGATCGATCAACATCGACTTCTCAATGTCAGCCGATTAGCGTAACTTTAAAGGGATTCTCTCAACGTCGACAAATCTTATAGAAAAAGGTAAAACGGCAAAGAAAGTAAAGTCAAACTATCAACTTTCGACGAGTAAAAGCATATGAAAATAATACGGAATCAACGTCAAATGTGAGAATAAAGAAAGAAGAAGATACTCACTGATTGTTTTGGATAAATGATTGGAATCTGACGAAGATTTGTTAAAAGCTCGAATTCTCTTTAATGGAAGATTTTGCAAACACTCGGTAAAGAGATGATGGAGGAAGTGCATTGATTTATATAGGTTTGGCATTAATCTGAGCCGTTGCATGAAATGGGCAAGAGAAGATCTCTGATGTCTTAGTTTAATCAATTACCTCATCACATCAATAGTCCGATCTTTAAACCATCTCTGAGCCATCTCGAATACAAAATCTTCACAGCCACTAAGAAAGCAACATGTATCGCTAGCATTAAATGCGCAAAAAGACAAGTCTGCCTCTGCTCACGAAAGCGAAGTTAGAAGAAAAATGTTTCTTGATTTTCTTGCAAAAGACAACACGCCAGTCATCCAAGCTTTCTGCACACCTACCTTGCAACACGGGGTCTTGATGACATTCAGTTAGGCTCGCAAATGCCTCATATAGTAGTCTGCTTAGTAGATGACTTGTCATTTTATATGTATGGACAGTGTCTTGACCAATTATTACTATCAATGAAAGGTTTTGAGCAACACAAATCGGCTAGCCTTATCATAAGACAACTTACCTGCAACATAAAGGTCTCGCCTCTGCTTACCATTCCAAGCCCTCCCAATCCTCTCCACTCACCTCCCCCTTAAGGACCGTTCTGCACCGACCATCTTATTTTGTCTTAACACAGCAGGCCTTTTGGCAAAAGTGCCCAGTCGCACCATTATAAAGAAGAAACAACTCTACACTGCTCTATTAAAAAGATCAACATAAATTGACATTGCTCATCTAACAAAAGCATCACTGTGCAGCAACCACCCCTTATCCTTCATTGTCCACCTAAGCAATAGTGTCACTGATCAACAATAGCGTTTTGTCTCCATGCCTCTTTTTGACAATAGCATGTCTCGGTACAGCCCGCTAGTTGGCCATCATCTAAGCCATTCATTCAATCAATTACCCTAGTTAGCCTGTATCCAAGCCCCACAATGCCTTCAATGACCAAGAGGATTCCTAGGGATCACCACATCAATCCGAACCATTCGAACCAAATCTCAACTGCTATAAATATAACTTTACATGCACTTATATAAGGATCGATCTTTCATTTCTTACATACAATATCGTCTCTTGTAATCAGTCTCTTGTAACTGAAATCAAAACAATATAATCAGCTTTAATAGTGGATGTAGATATCTTGACCGAGCTGCACTAAATCTTGAGTCTCTTTACTTTATTTGTGTTATGACTCATTATTTCCCTATGTTCAATTTGTTAAGCATGATATTAGAAATTTAGCTTTGTTAATATCCATTTCAACCTATAATTCCAAGGCTGGCTAAAAATTTAGTCAAGAATTAGGTATTCACTTAGCTGACTATACCATAATCTTCCATATTATTTTAATCTGTACAATGGTTGCTTTAGTCTTATTAAGTACAAGCTATGTTGTTTATTAAATTAAGTCCTTTGAGAACATTTATATAAATATATGTATCAATACTCTATTTAGATACGCAGTCACCACATCCATTAGATGCATGTCGATTCCTTCTAAGAGTACTACTAGACTAATCGAATATCGAAGTGTAATTGTATCTATCACATGTGAATAGGTTTCCCTAAAATCTATCCTTAGTCTTTGTAAGAAACCTTGTGCAGTAGGTCGGGCTTTATATCGAACGACCTCTTCCTTTCCATTTCTTTTTCTTAGAAACACACATTTGTAACTTATAGAGTTCACATCTAAAGATGTGCAAAATTATAAGTCTGACACTTCTCATCTTAGGAGAGAATCCAATTCAGATTGGATTTCTTTACTCCATGTGGCCAATTATAGCTTTGACGACATTCATCTAAGTAATGATTTTCATATTATCATTTACTATGATTTCAATAGCTACTGAATAACAAAACTTATCCTCGATGATTGTTTCCTTTTGATTTCACTATTCTTTTGTACATGCAAAATTTACATAAATCTCCTCATTTATAGGTACATATGCCGCTTCTGGAATAAGTTGTATTTCTGGCACTTTGGTTGCAGGTATCACTTTGGGGATATTTTTATCTTCAAGAAAAATTATAGAATATTCCTCTTCCAAAGAATTTATTTTCCATAATGCTCATTTCCGACAAGGTGTTGAATATTATGGCCTAATAGGTCATCCATGCTTTAAGGCCATTTCGAAGATTCGTTAGCTGTTATACTCTCAGGTTTTCCAGCTTGAATAATAATTATCACAAGAGCATTTGCTATTGTATATGCAATTTGGTTACTCTTGTTAAATGCATTAGGCATTTAGTTTGCAATTTTGCATAGATGGGTTATCCTATGCACTTCAATTTCATATTGAGAAGTACGCAGATCAAAATGGGATAAATTTGGAATGATCCATCAAAGTTTGAGTTTCTCTTTTTCACATCGTCCCTTTGGTTCCTTACTCTCCCCCTAACAATGGGAAGACACTCTCGTCAAAACGAAAGTCTACAACCATACAATGAAGACATCTCCTTTTAAGGGCTCGAGATATCTAATAACAAAAGGTGGGTCAAAACCAACATATATTCCTAATCGTCATTGTGGACCCATCTTAGTACGTTATATTTGTGTAGTTGGAACTTGAATTATGCAACTGAAAACACGCAAGTTGGAAATATTTGGTTGATTTCCAAACCAACTTGTGAAGGAAAGTATTGACAGTAAGCCATTAGTCGAATACATATTAATGTTGCGGTATGTAGAATGGCATGTCCCTAAGCAGATGTTAGCAATTCTGTCATCAAAAGCATAGGTCGAGCATTTAGTTGGAAACACTTGAAGAGAGATTCTGCCAAACCATTTTAGGTATGAATGTGAGCAACTGGATGTTACATATAATTTCCCTTAGATGTACAATAGGGACAAAATGACTACGTGTAAACTCCCCGACACTGGAAAAGTGAATCTTCTACATCCAATAGTCCAGGAAGCGTGATCGCAATCTGATAATCTTGGCAAGCTATCATGCAAAAGCAACATTATGAGTAGATAGTAAAGTAATATGAGACCGTCTTTCTAATGCATCAATATGCACTATAAAGTATTTGATTTATCCGCACTACGAATGAATTGAACAATAAAGATTTCCCTATATCATTTGAAGGAACAATATAGGATTTACTACAGTCTTCACTAGGGATGGTCTAATAATTTGATTTCATTGAGAACAAGCAATGCAAATAACTTAATTGGACAAAAGAACCTATTGGTTCTTTAATTGATGTCTAGATGAATTCTTAATTATCCTATACATCAGGGTACACCCTAGGTGGATAAGGCGATTGTGCTATATGATAAATGAACCTTCATCATTAAACTTCGAATCAACCATATGATTCTACAGGTCTTATATGCATATGGTATGATCAGGTAGTTAAGGGAGTAATTTTTTCAAGGATTTCATTCCTGTTCGTGATAGTTGTAGTAATGGAAAGTACTATTTGCATTAAAAATACGTGCATCGCATAGATTAAAACACCCTACCTTTATATCCATACTATCAAAGAGTATTACTATGTAATACCGTTTGGTATTACGGAGAATGAGGCGATATTGGACTTACACACGTGAATATTCCATTAGGCTAACATTGATACGTATTTCTAAATTGAATATATCACTCACCTCTACGTATTCAGTATCGCAGTGGCAAGATATAGTATGAAACACATAAGAAACAGTATGAATGCAAAACATCTCAAATGTCCAATATCTCAAATAATATATAATGTATCTACAATATATATAACACAATGGGATGCATACAATGAATCTATATCACTCAAATAATATATATCAAATCCTAAATATCAAGTCTCCACTAAGCCTACAAAACACAAGCTGGTCTCTTTGTCCCTGAACTTGAAATGTCTCGGACTGACCTGAGTATTACATAAATAACACACGGGTCAGACTATGCCTAAATGTAAAAGTCAATGTATATATATGGTAATGAATGCATGATATGATTATAATATCATAAACAATTCCCAGAGTATCACAAAACCCTGAAGATCAGAAAACCATGGATAAAGATGTCATCACTCATATAAATCACATCAAATAAGGAACCCCAGAATCAATTTCAAAAGGTTGAATCATCCATATTAAAATCATCATCATAGTCCAGAAATCATCCATACTTGAGATATCATTAATTATAGTTAGGCTAGTACACAACAATTCCAGGGTATATCTCTAAATCTCAAATAATAAAATATACCATTATCAAACTACATAAATCAACAAGAAAAATTAGGCTAGCACACAACAGTGCCCTATATAAATATAAATTAGACATACCCGAGTCCATCAAACTCATAAAAATGTAATAGGAATTATCAGTATATCCAAACATATAAATTGCAACACACGTCTATGAAAATATACAGTTAGCGACACATGCCAAAGAAGGATACGGGTATTACTATACATTGGACATAGTGTCAGGTATAATCACAACTCTTCAACTCATGTGAAGAGTATAAGTAATATATATCTTTTTACCTCACATCATAACTAAATGAGAAACTTAGAGCACACACTTGCTCCAGAAGACTACACACGTGTTCGTTTGACATGGCTCCTATAGTCTTTAATTACCTCTCCTTGGAATCGTGACAAGATGCACCTATGTACTCGTCTACTGAGGACTCGACTAGGTCACGACCCGACACATGTCCCTATGGTAACAGACTACCGGCCTAGGTGACACATAAGAGAATGCACACAGTGATAATGCATGGCTATGAATATAGGGTATCACAGATTTAGGGCACAACCCCGCAATCCGGCCGCCAGGGTGGATATTGGCCTAATTTGGATCACTCCCGCATCATAAATGAAGTTGGACAATGATAAACAAACAGATACTACCTATCTATATATTGGCTGACACAAACCATCTAAATATATCGACACACAGCCATTTAAATATGTCGACATATGGCAGTAGGAACACAACCATATAAATATGTTAACACACGACAATAGGCACAAAGCCGGACTTATCACAACAAACTCCACATTATAGTCTCATCATGCTTATTGCTATACGAGTGTCATCCATAAGCATAGAATAACCAAATAAATATCACAATGACATTTCATACTACTACATGTTACTAGTCCGTTTACTCAGTGCTTACAAGTCACACTCACTCCTCAATATTATTCTACATAATGAGTCCAAAGAATAACTAAAGAAATATTACCAGAAGTCCCATACCAGACGGTATCATCTCTCCATTTATTTAGATGCCTCATCATACAGAAATAAAAACAACCATAACATACAAAGAGAATTTGAAATGAAATTAAGTTTATATCTATATTATAAACTTCTTAAAATATATACATTTATTTTATTTATAAAATTCAAAAATACCGATTAAATACTAAAACTCACTTTACAAATCAAATATCTACTAATAGATGATAATTAAATTTTACTTTGAAATAATTTATAAACTTCGAAAATAATTCCTCTTTATTTCGAACTATAAAATATAATTCAAATCCATCATTTTACATTCAAAACATTCGATAACTCAATTTAGAAATCTCTTAATAGTGTTTAGAAATCATTTCATAATTTTTGAAAATTATAATATATTTTTAAGAAATTATTCATAACCAAAAATAAAATTTTCCTTTGAATAATTAATTCCTTTTATAATAATTTTATTCTAAATTTTAATTAAAACATTTCTTAAATTTTTTTCATAAATATATTATTTAAAACCATACTATAATTACATATTTAAATCATTAAGCATATTTAAATTTCATATATACATTATATATATAAACCATCATAGGAAAACATGCTGATTGGTCGGTCAACGGGTGGACCCACCGGTCGTGAATTTTTGAAGCAACAATTTAATATTTTAATCCAAATTTAAAATCATATCTTACATAACTAAATCATATCCAAGGGTACAAACCACACACATTCACCAATCAAACATATAATAAGAGATTCAACATTATAGACATAGAATAGTGAGTATATCTACTCACTTGTAAGTAGCAAAGCTCTAAACTCATCCTAGCTCTTTTTTCCACTTTACCATGAATTTTCCTATGCTTGATAAGAGATTATAATAAGAGCTCAAAACTTGAATTTCAACTTAGCTTGGTGTAGCCTTGTATAAAGATGCATATGTATTGATTTGGAAATTTTAATGATTTTATTTTTTATTATTATGGATTTAGAGGAGGTGATTAGGTCTTGAACTTTCTTTGGAATATAATGAAAATGAATTACAGCAACCAAATTATAATATGTAATAATATTGTTAAGGTAGAGAATGAAGTCTCTACAAATAGACTGGTCCGGAGTTTCAAATTTGGGTTTCGGGTTTATTATTTGGGCTTTGGGCTTTATGAAAGTATTAAAACAACATTTTTTTTCTTTCTTTTACCTAATTCCATTCCACTAATTTCATTTAACACAAATAAATATAATATTCCAAAGTAAAATAATATTTTCACCACTTAAGTTTTTACTCGACGTTATAGAATTTTATAGAAATGTCTTATATATATACTTTTTATGTTAATTATCTCAAAATGATCAATTTAGCCCACTTCAATAATAGTTACTTACAAACCCCAAATTTAAATCCAATTTCCACTTTAAAATCATTTCTTACCCAAATCAATATTATTCATTCATTATATAATTTTATAAAATATTATTTCCAAATTTTAACTTAATTTAATTTAATTACTACACATTTACATTTTTAAACCTATTTATTACATCAATTCCAAAATTATTCTCATTTAATCCTTAAAAACTATTTTAATTAATTAAATAACCATTAATAATTTTTTACTCAATTACCTCTCAACACCGAGTTGTTGCGTAGATACGCACATGCACACACTCATGCTAAACAAGTAAAAAAACAAGTCTCAAATAATAAACAAAAATAGAGAGAGATAGAATAAAAAGAAAACATGGAAAAGGGGAAATGTGGATAAACAAAAAAATGATGAGAAATTTCTATAGTGGTCGTCTTTTCTTCTTATTAAATGTTTCATTACAGATTAGGTTCCTTATCTTCTTCATATTCTAGTACAAATATTTTATAGAGGAGATATGTCTATGTTGGAAGAGATAGAAAATATCTTTGAAGCTCTTCAAGACTTTAAAGGATGCTTCAAGCTTGTGGAGAGGAGAGATGATATAGCGAGAGGTCCTTTTATCATCAAATGGTTATCTATTTACAGGCCTTTCTAAAGTTGAAAATATGAATTTATATCTACATTTAGGAATGGAAGGTTCACATTTGAGCATTTGACTATGGATGGGGTCTTATTAGAGGGGTAAGAGGGTCTAAGAGTTGAGCAGTAAAGCATGACTAGGGTCAAGTTTGAATAGTCTTAGGGAAAATTAGCTCAAGTTAGAGAGATTTGGGCTCAAGTTGATTTTTCTTAGGAGTCGACACTGAGTCTGTGCATGACTTCATCAGGTCCTGCTTTGAGGTTAAGCTCATGGCCCCACGTCAAAGTTTTTCGAGCATTGTCCGGGTCACATGGTGCTTTCGAGTAGGATTTGTTTTTTCTTGTGTTTTGTACTTTTTTAAAGCTTGAAGATTTTAGGTGATGTTTTTGAATGCTTTAGACAGTACTACTCCATTAAACTCTAGTTGGGCTTGAGTGAAAAAACTTCAGACTTGACTGACTTTGGGTTTTTGAGTTGATCGACTCAGGTCTTTGAGCTTGGTTTAGGTCAAATTTTAGCTTATCCCATGCTTGCTTTAGGTCTTAACCTAAGTTTGATAAAACTTAGTTTTATTTTTCCGGTTAAAGCGACTAGAGTATTTCTTTCAACCAAAATTCTTAAATAAGCGTCATTAAACATTGTATAAGTCTTTGAACTAGTTTCAATATTTTTTAGTTAATTTTTTATGGATGCAAAATCCAGGTATAGCACCAGGCTAATTGTATATTAGATAGATACTTGGGTTATGTGTTTGATTTACATTAGAGATCATTAATCAAAACAATTTTATCATCAAATGCATAATATCAAATGAGTAGTGCCAGGATATATGCTAATAACTCTAGACAATCATTAGATTTACTATTCTATTAAGCTCGGTTATATACCTACAAATAATATGGATGAATATGAATCTTTGATTATTGGATTAAAAGGGCATAGTAAAATTACCGAGATTCGAGTATACATTAACACTTAGTAGAATCTTGTTATCTTACAATGTTCCATACTTTGCAATATTTGACGGTGTTTTTTATAAGAGGGATATGCTACTCTATGCTTTAAGTTCATAACTGAAGAGAGAGGTCAAGAGTTACTATGAGAAGTACATGAAGGCATGTGTAGGGAGAAATATAGTGGTCTCGAATCTAGTAATAAAGTGCTTCGTCAAGGTTATTCCAAGCCTAAATTGAACCATGATGTAGTAGATTATGTTCAACGTCGCGATAGATGTTCCAAAAAAATTAAAAGATGCCAAGAACTATCCTAATTGAGTTAGTACAATGATGGGTCTATGTCCCTTAACATTTAGGGAATAGATCCGATTGACCAGTTCCATTAGTAAAAGGCAAAGTAAGGTTCTCCACCATTACAATATAATACATCAATGAATGGGTTGAAGCTATCCTTGGATACTATACAGCTCATAAGATGGTTAAATTTGTAATAAAAAATACAATGATAAGGTTTAGTCTTCCTTATAAGATCATAAAAAATAATGTAGCTCGGTATAAATGCAGGGAGTTCACTGATTACTGCTGAAATAATGGGATCACTTTGGTTGCACATCCTTTGGCAAATAACATTGTCATAGGCGCCAAAAAAACTAGTAAAACAATATAAAGAAATAACCAAGTAAAGCTAAAGGGAATTGGCTCGAAGAGCTTCCCTTTATTCTTTAGGCATACATAACAAGTACAAGAACGCTTATGTGACATACTCCCTAATATTTGGCATATAGACATGAAGTTATGCTCTAGATGGAAGTTGGCATACCCATCCGTTGAAGGTTTTTTTATAACAAGAGTGATAATTTTTGTCGAGCACTCATTTTGATGCTTTAAGGATCGAACCAAAGGCCTTTAGAGCCATAGTTAAGAGATCTTACCATTTGAGCTAGTGGTTCTTGACCCTATTCATTGTAGATTATTTTATAACGCTCAAAAGGACAAATAAAGAGAAGAATCATTGGATTTCATTCCATACTAAAGGATCATGTTTCCCTCAAAACTGTTGAGTACATGCAAATTATTTCATGGTATTAAAACCGAAAAGTCAAATGCTGAACCTTTGAGAAAGGCAACATCAGCCTTATAAAGTGCATAATGCCCAAGATCCTACATATGGTCCCCTTAATCCAAATTAGGAAGGACCAGTAATCATACATGAAGTTACTCACTATGATACTTATCAACTCAAAAGAACCGATAACAACATGATTCCTAGGATAGGGAGTGTTGAGCATCTGAAACCTATTATGCAGAGATCCCTTATGACATCACACTTATGCTAAACAAAGAGGATTTCAAAGTGTTTTAAAAAATAATTTTCGCATAATTTGTTTTGACAATATGTATACAATATAAAAATGATTATTAGAGTTATTTTTCATATCTCATTTTTTTAAAAGGGATTTTTTTCAAGATCTCGGCCTTTTGTGACGTTGCAACCTTAATAATGTTACATTTTGTTCATATGAGCTGTTGTGAAGCTAGGACCTCTTAAACAATGATTTTTGACTTACAACGTTGTACAATATTGGAGTTGAAAATTAGAGAAACGTTTCAATCTCGATCAAAATTTATAAAATTTTATCTAAAGAATTTTGATAAATGGCTTTAGCTCGTGGTATCCACATAAGACCGAAAGGTCTACTAAAATATCATTATTGAATCATATGGATCAAAGTCTAAATTATAATAAGTAAAAAAATTCTTAGTTAAGTCCCGTCAAAAGTGGATGTTCTTTATTAAAATATATTTTATGATACATGTTAAATATTTATATAAGGTCGGTTATGATTGGCCAACACCTTCGAAAGAAGATAGGGATAATAGTAACCCTCAAGTAAGCGTAATCTATAATATCCAATTACCGAAGCTTACAAAAATTGTGGAATATCCACATAAAATCCTCAAGATATCGAAACTAAGTTCTAAGAGTAATATCCCTATAATGGGGTAGGTTTCATCATCACCCACTTCAATAGCAAGTCAAGAGTGAACCGCTTTGCACGTATGTCTTACTTATTGTAACAACTCGACATTTCGCGATCGTATGATCGAATCATATACACCATAAAATGAAAAGCTGGATTGTTTTATAATAATAGTATATATAGAGCTAAACAAACTAACTACATCTTTCAGGAACTCACAGCGGAATGGATCAAAATATGATAAAGATAAAATAAACAAATTACATCTCTATACATTACAAATTAATCAAAGTGTTTTATACATACATACATTGTCATACCATATATACAATATGTACAAAGAAAAGGATAATATATGTAAACGCCTTCATGGACACCGTCTTCAAACACTATCCACGCCAAAGCTACTCTGTTACCCTATAGTATAGAAGAAGGGGGGAGGGTCAGACATATATCTGGTGAGTAAAAATATTACCATGTATATACCGCTAACATGATTTCATAAACATCATATAAAAGCTAACACTTACTTTTCCTTAACTTGTCTCACCTGGATCTACAAAGTTAGTCGATCATAATAAACATAATATGAGGATCACTATCATATACTTAACAGTCAAACAAATACGAGAGAGAAAATTAGTTAAACATATACCATGACATCCCACCTCTATACCTGTACCATCCAAGAGTATTACAAAGTAATACTGTCAGATAATATGGAGAATAAGGCTATTTGACGTACACACGTGAATATCTCCTTGAACTAACACTGGTACGTATTTAAACATCAAATAAATAACTTACCTACACGTACACAGTATTGGTAAAAAGAAATCACATGTGCCTCCAAGACAGAACAATACAAAATATACAGTATATAAACAGAGAACACTGAGTTAGAATCGCATTGATAATATATAATACATAAATTTACGTAGTATCTCCATTATACATCATTAGAATATACATACATGAGTCAATACTATACAAAGTAACAATCTACCAAACCGAATTCCTAGCCTTCTATACTCCTAATACATATAAGTGGAACAAGCTAGGATAACAATGTGATAACATAGCATAACAAATCATATTAATGATTACAAGATAAAATATAATATGTATATATATATGTGTGTGTATGTGTGTGTATGCATATATATATATATATATATAAAGAAGACGCATGCATAGTTTACAATTACAACATCTTAAAAGATCACAAAAATATCTCATAATATAAATATCACCAAAACCATGCGTAAAGATGTCATCACCTATATAAAACAATTCAAAAGAGATGAGGAATACTATATCCAATGGGTGAATCATCCATACCATCCATCATCGTCATAGAAAATGAAATCATCAAGTGAATTGGATTAGCATACAACAATGCCCTAATACAATATCATAAAATCATATAATTAATTGATATTGTGAGATAGCTCATCAAATCATCCAAATGATATCCAAAACTATACAATACTTAAAGTTAATCAATCATAATCAATAAACAAAGGCTATCTCTAAAATACCAAATCAAAAGAGTGGATATACGGGGATTGACTATACTTTAGACATGGTCTCTAGTATAGTCAACTCATAATAGGAATGAGAACAATATATTCCAATCCACTACACACATATACATCGAAATCAGATGGGCGAATGATGGCCATATGCCCACCCCAGGAACCCCGAGTTTACAGCCATATGCATGTACCCAGATATGTTCCTACAGCCTTCAGTTAACTCAATGGACATCGTGACACATATCCACCAATGGCTTGTCAACGCATAGCCTCAGTCACGACCCTATTATTCCCCTATAGGTAACAAACCACTAGCCTAAGTGACACAAAGGGCTATAGAGCACCTACCCTTTGGGTCACCTACCAATAATAACAACAGTGTCATGGATTTGGGGTGCGACCCCATAATCAGGCGGCCTGGGTGGATTCTAGCCAATCTGGTTCACTCTCGAACCATAAAGAGAGCTGGGTCGAAGGTGGATGGTCATATAGTACTCAACCTATAACTATATACATCTTCAACCATTGGCAAACACATGGCCTACATAAGTCAATACATGTCAACCATATACTCACCGCAGCGAGTACCATCACATACATATGCATATCCCTGTTTGAGTGACATTTACTTGTAATGAATAATCAACAAAATAACATAATGGCATCCCATACCACTTCATGTTATTCGAATAATTATTCAATGCTCATAAACTACACTCAATCCACACTAGATATCTCTATATGACAAGTCCGATGAATAACCAGAAAAGTGTTACTGAAAGTCGCATACCAAACGGTATCACTAATCCGTTTATTCAAATTTCTCGCCACACATAAATAAGATCACATATATCCAATATAAAATGCTACAACACATATAAAAGGATGTCATCACCATATTATCTTAAATCATTAATCAAATCTATATCAACGGTGAATCACTCATATAATTATTATTTAGTAGGAAAGAAATATCAAAATAGTAATATAAAAATTGGTTATACAATAAAATACAAAACTTAATAATAAATCATTAACAACTTATAATTTTATATAACAAAATAAATATTTAGAAATAAACAATAAATACGCATTTCAAGATTCTATAAACCATAAGAGAGCAATCAGAATTGTAATATAAAAATAGGTGATTTCAATAAATATGTATAACAACAAATAAATTTATAGATATTTCTTAATAAA
Organism: Allium fistulosum; assembly: GCA_030737815.1. Lineage (NCBI taxonomy): Eukaryota > Viridiplantae > Streptophyta > Magnoliopsida > Asparagales > Amaryllidaceae > Allium > Allium fistulosum. Next base: position 71,746,634 of record CM060908.1, on the reverse strand, counting down.
TCCTTCACAATTTATAACCTTAATATAACCTATTAAAAACTTAGAAATGGTTAATAAACAAATAATCTATAATTAAATGGATAAATAACTAAACTCAAATATAATATACTCCATGTAATAAACAACCAGTTTCTTAATCTTTATAAAGTTAAATTATAATTTAATGTTCACTAATTTCATTCAAAAACTTATTCTTATCTTTTGATAACTTAATAATAATATATAAAACTAAGACTATGCAAAATAGTTAGCCTATAACTTTTTATAACTTACCAAATTAAAATAACATTAAACATCAAAACCTATATATATATATATATATATTCAACTTAATACTTTAAAACTAAAATTATACATTAATTTCATATATTATGTTTAATAATTATAAATATTGATTTAAGAAATTTTTTATCATTTATTTTCCTTTTAGGTAATACTACTTCAAATAATTATAAATTGTTAGCACCAAAATTGGTCACTAACCTCCTTTAGAAAGATTGTGTAGAGAAAACAAAGAAGATAAATTAAAACAAAGAGATATAGACTAAATTAACTGCAGAAATCTTGAACACCAGATTTATAGTGGTTCAACGTAACTGCCGACGTCCACTTTGAATTGTAATCTTTATTGCTTTCCCAAGTAGTTAAATATAGATACAATCCGTACAATAATGTCTTGAGTACAAGTTTGAATTGAAAAGAGTGAGTCTTGAAAGCAGCAGAGTCTCCCCAGTGTTCTCCCAAAAAGGTCCATTTCACTGTGCCTCTGCCCCTCTATTTATAGACGAAGATGGGTTGGACTTCCCTCATGGGCCTAGGAGTGAGATGCCTTAGCCCGTAGTAAACGACTTCTGTATGCCGAGCCATAATTGCCGAACCACATATCCAGGTCGAACGGCATTGGTATACCGAGCGAGGAAGATATGCCGAACGAGGCTCGAATGCCGAGCGGGGCTCGAATGCCGAGCGAGACTCGGATGCCGAACGAGGCTCGGATGCCAAGCGGGGCTCGAATGCCGAGCGAGGCTCGAATGCCGAGCGAGACTTGGATGCTGAGCGGGGCTCGAATGCCGAACGAGGTTTGGACGCCGAATGGTGCTATGTGCTGAGCCTTTCGTTACCGGGCCAAATAACCGGGTAACACTTTGCCCCCCAAAGCATATCATGAGAGTCAATCATGGTATGCTTTGAACCATAACACATCTATCCTTACTCCTCTTTTATCACTCCTACTGTTCTTTACGGCTCGGTTTACTCGTGTGCCTGACCATTCGATTGCCAAATCCGAAGGTCGTTCGACATAATTCCTGTCGAACCATTAACGTACCTTGACCTAGCCCACCGGTCGATGCCTGTTCAACTTCCCCCTCTTCTTATATATAAGCGGATACTTCTTCTCCTTCTCCCCTTTACTTTTACCTCAACTTTACAAGAACTCATAACTTACCTTCCCTCAAACCTCTGCTACCTCTCTAATCTTACCCTCCTACCCTGAATCTAGTAGGCTCTCTCTACAACTCCTCCCCAATTTGAGTCTGAATGACTTTCAATCCCAAACCTATCAGATCCCTAAGCTTCGACCATTCTCTTAGGTAAGAATATCTTGTTCAAAATGTCTTTTCAAACTAGGAAGTATAGCACGAAATTCAAATTCGTGAACTTTTGAAAGACTGTGGACAATAGGAGGCGTGTAGATGAGGGAGACGAATCGAGGTTCGGACATATCTTAGGGCTAGAACTTAGTATGAATTTAGTCGATTTCAAGGCTAGTGGAATGGAGAGGAGAAGGGAAAAGGATATCGGCCATTTCCAAGTTGTAGGTTCATGTTGGATCACCGAGCATTGGGGTTAGGATGTTGAGGTGGAACGAGACTGTTGTCCAAAGTCGCTCGACACTCGTATCTTGAATGGAGATCGGTCAACTACGAAGTAAGCGACTCGGTAGTCTTCCTGTGAGAGTGGAGTTATGGAGGTAGGAAGTAAGCGGCTTGGCATAGTTTGAGTGAACCGGCGTATCTGGTTTAGACGGTCGAATCCAGAAAATACCGAGTGATGGACTTATGCCGAACGACATTCAGGCCGAGCGGCATTTAAGCCGTGTGTTTCGAGTGTCGCCTGGCCTTGAACTTTGGACTGTGCCGAGCGGTAGAGAGGATGTGTTGGAAAGAAGTTGTCGTTGAGGGAAAAGTGCCCAGTGATGTGGCTCGGCATGTCTGCGGTCCGACATGATTGCGGTTCGGCTTGTCTTGCCGCATGCCGAATGGCAGAGATGTGTGATAGGAGATTTGTGTACAACAGCAACACCAGTCGAACATAATGCACAGTTGACTCAACTTGTTTTTTATGCCCGATCGTATGATAGTGAACAAGTACGAAGACTTAAACAATTAAGCATATCGGACAATCCAGACTGATAGCACCCTTGTTTTGGCAACCATAAATCTGAACTTAACTTGTTTAAAACAGATAATAACCTTTTGCATACAACGTCGAAACTGAGTTCAAAATAGTAACCATCATACGACAAGTTCTCGTAGACGGTCAGCGATAATGGTCTCCGAAGATGATAGTCTAAAGCCCAACTTTGTTTCATCAAATCTGTGACTTTTAATTCCTTGGCACTCATACTTGAACGATTGCACTAGTTCACACATCACACGGGGGGAGTATTTTTGTTGTTAAGTCTAATGTCGATTGTTTCTCAAGTATAGTTCAAACTGGTGTCTCATCAGATTCAATCTTCACTAGAGATGTCTAAGAAATCCAGCTCTGCCACAGTCTCAGATAGGCCTGAGCGAACTTCACGACAGGAAGTAGTTGGAACTTCAAATCCATAGACTACTCCTGCACAAAATATTCCAAGTCCTACAGTTGCAACTGCTGACCTGGCTCCTGATGCCCTAGAAGCAGCGATCTTTTTAGATGATCCGATCGACTCCCAAGCCTCGAGAGTCAGCGAAAGCACGCTTCGTCGTATATGCTCAGTTCACGGGATCCCTTTCGATGACGTGTTAGTTCCATCGGGACAAGATCGTCCCCATCTGCCCCCAGCCGGATATATTGCCTGCAACAAATTCATGTGCTGGGTTGGTAGCGTTCCACCATTCAATTCCTTCCTACGCGATGTGTTGCAATACATGGAGATCGCCTCTTCACAGTTACCTCCCAACAGCCATGTATTTTTATATGGCACGTGCATTCTCTTTATGAGTATCCTATTCAGGCTCCCGACTCCCGGCGACATTCGTTATATTTATCGTTTCAAGAGGAGATCTGACAACCCATCTTTTGTATTTCTAGAGTCGCATAACAAGTGTCAAATTCTGACCGGGGCGTGGAGCAAATTCGCCCAGTACAAACAAGAATGGTTCTACATGCGTTGTCCTCCCGGCTTCGCAAGGAGATGGTTGGAAGGGAGTAAGTCTTCTTTCTGGATCAATACTCGCATTTGGCAGAGATAGCACCTTTTCTAACCCCTTCTCTATTTTAACAGGCATCGGCCTACGTCCCGAAGGCTCCGGGTATTCTGAAACCGTTGAAGCTATTCGAGCTATCCCCGTAGGAGACCGGGACATCAGATCTCTAATTTCAAACGAATTACTCTCGAGGTTCAGGCTGTTGGCGGAAGGTCGTCGAATAAGCCTTCCTCAAGGCATCACCATATATGGGCCTGCTTTGGGCAAAGGAAAAAAGCAGGCTGGTCCTTCAGCACGTAATGCCCCTGACACACCAGAGAAGGGAGAGATTAGAGAAGGCAAGACGCCCGAAGTACCGGGTGAAAATATTAACCTTGCTCAGGACCTGGTAGTCGAGGTTCATGATATCGAAACGACGCCTTCCCCTTCGAAGGGAAAGAAGAAGTTGAGCTACAAATTGAGGAAGAAGACAGTGGGTGGAACCTCTAAGGTCACCCTCACTCCAATAGAAAAAGAGCCATCTTCTCAACACTTAGAGAGCTCGTTGAAAGGCTTGTCGGATCTCACTATTCCCGATATTTTGCTCAACTATGGCTTCGATGATCCCGAAGCTCTTAAACTTCATTCGCCCGCGAGAGGCGATACAGGCGCTCAGGCCCAAATCCATGGAGAAAAAACTCCTATTAGTAAAGATAAAGAAACTGGTCCGTCGGGGGGAACACTAGGACACACACAGACATGTGCACTTCAATTTTAGTCATCACTCTGTTCTTTTCTAACTTGTCGTTATTCTCATTCTACGCAGGTGACATGGGACGCACTCACGGACTCGATTGTCTTCGCGGGTCATCTATTTTTCATCATTCTAGCCAGGATTCGGGCACCGACAAGCATCGAGACAGAGATGACTCTGGAGATCGAGACTATCGCCCCTGAGAATCAACTTATCGAAGGAAATCATACAACCAGTCTTCATATTCCCGTGATCTTCCTTCTCAATCAGAGCAAGGAAGAGAGAAGTCTACGCAGAAGGGGTCCCAATTTGATGTCCCCCGTGATCAACACTCCGGTTCATCTAGCACACAGCAGTCTCGGGAACATCGTAAGAGAACGGAACTTTCAAAGCCATCTCCCCCTGTTCCCGCAACAGATCCGACGATATCGAAAAAGCTGGCCGAGCTTAAAGTTAAATTCCCCAAAATCTGCTTTGATGGTTTGAAGTTCCTCCCAGCGATCCATCACATTCCGGGGCATGTCAAACAGAGCGCCATTGCTTGCAACAACGACGTTTATGTTCAACATGCCGCGTTTGTCCATCTAGCTGAAAAACTCTCGAAAGTCTCTGTGGAGCGTCAACACGAAATCGACCGCCTGAAGCTTGAAGCCATTTTTGATAAAGACATTATCAAAACTCAGGATGAAGAGCTCACTTCATACAAGTCCCAACTCGAGGCTGCCCAACAAAGTGCTAAAGATACTGCGGAGGCCGTCACTCGTCTGGAGATAACTCATAAGAAGGAAATTGACGAAGCAGTCCAATGCTGCGGGGCCCTGGCTTTAGAAAAGGACTCTGTTAAAAAAGAAAGGGATGCATTTGCCCTGCAGGTCAAAGAGTTGAAAGAACTACTCTCTAAGGAGAAGAAAGAGAAGATAGCTGCTCAGGAGGAGTCCCAACGATACTGCAATGAGATTGTTGCCACTCGACTCCTCAAAACACAACTAGATGAGGAGCTTTCCAGAGCCGAAGCACTGAAGGGATAGCCCGCGAGGAAGGTAAAAAGATGGCGCTTTCTGATATCGATTCGCGCCTCGAGGCAGCTGCCGAAGCCGGTAGGGAGGAGGTCAAGTGCTTGTTTGACCCGCTTATAGCAGAATACAACGCTCGCGTCCTTATGCATCGGGATTTGACTTTTCTCGGCGAGGGTTACCTCGAATCTCTAGCCGAGGCATGGGAAACTTTGATAAAGATTAGGAAGGTTGAGTCGGGTACCGAGGAGGTTGACGAGGATGCTTTAGTAAAGGAGTTTCTTAGGGGGAACGAGCCTTCAGACTTATCTGCTACAATGGCTCTTTTTGGCGAAGGCTCTTCTCCATCAAAGGAAAAAAATGACATCGTTGGTCCGTCTGGAACCGAGTCTCCAGCTCCTCCTCCTACTCAATCGGTTGATCGGCCAGTACTTGATCCATTCGAGCAACATGCTGGTTATGACCCAGAAGACCCTGGCCTTGGCATTCATGTGCTATCTCCCATTCTAGAGGGTGAGACTCCTCGAACGGTCGAAAACCAGCAAGAAACTGGTATATAACTCTTCTTGTTAAAGTTCAAAGAACTGTCATTTTTGGCGAGAGGCTATTGTATTCTAACGTTCGTCTCTTGTGGTTTTGCACGGGCCATTCTGATCCTGATCCGACTCCAAGGAGTGATGACGCCAAGGAGGAAAAGGGGAAAGCGAGCAAGGCTACCCACGCGGGAGTGACCCCTGGTCCTGATGCTCAAGTGATTGAGGCGCTCGACGAGGATAAGTCCGAAACTTCGTCCCCCGTCGAAGAAAGTTATGAAATTGAGATTATCGGCGCTTTTGACCATACCTCAGGGCTGAGCATGAAGGAGCGTTTTGAGGAAGAGAGAAAAGAAAGTGGAGATCAAGGTCGAGTCTCAAGTAGTAGAACTTGACGACCCGTTGAACAGGCCTCTAAAAGTCATTCTTCCTGACAGAACCAAATCACTAGATGTTCCTCCTCCCACTTCTGACACCGTTTCTCTAGCGAGCAAAGCATCCAAGAGAAAACGCGTGGGGGAGGAGTCGTCTGAGAAAACGAAGGAGGAAAAGAAACCAAAGAAATCGAAGAAGTAGCCACTACACTCGTTCAACGAGAGTTAGCTTAGATAATGTAATTATTTTTATTTATTTTTGTAGTCAATGTAGATAGACTTTTGACTCCGAGTTTTGGAGGAGTGGTAGTAGAACCCCATTTTGGATTAATAAATAAAGTTTAGTTTCTTTGTCTTTCAAATGACTTTTGTTTTTCAGCTTTTTGTATAACTGTGGTCGAAACTCGAACTATCGTGAGTTATATAAACCCCCAATCCATTTTCATATAACTCAGAAATTCATTGGGGTTGTACATCCTTTATTCCACACTTCAGGTACTTAGAATATATTTTATTATGTACTCTGGGGACTTGTTGCCTTCAAGTCATTTGTACTCTAGTCCGCATTCCGAGGACTTAGAGACTTTTAGTCGTTTATACTCTGGTCCTCACTCTTGGGACTCGGAGTACTCCAGTCCGCACACAGGGGACTCGGAGATTTAAGTTGTTTATACTCTAGTCTGCACTCCGGGGACTCAGAGTACTCCAGTCCGCACTCTAGGGACTTGGAGATTTAAGTCATTTGTACTCCAGTCCGCACTCCAGGGACTCAGAGTACTCCAGTCCGCATTCAGGGGACTCGGAGATTTAAGTCGTTTATACTCTAGTCCGCACTCCGGGGACTCAGAGTACTCCAGTCCGCACTAAGGGGATTTGGAGATTTAAGTCGTTTATACTCTAGCCCGCACTCTGGGGACTCAGAGTACTCCAGTCCGCACTCAGGGGACTTGGAGATTTAAGTCGTTTATACTTTAGTCCGCACTCCGGGGACTCAGAGTACTCCAGTCCGCACTCAGGGGACTTGGAGATTTAAGTCGTTAATACTCTAGCCCGCACTCTGGGGACTCAGAGTACTCCAGTCCGCACTCAGGGAATTTGGAGATTTAAGTCGTTTAAGCACGTTCGTACGTCAGACAGAATAATGTAACTCTAGTTGTTTTGCCATCGGATTATAAGGCACAGAAACATCAGTAATTCATGGAAAAGATGGCTTCAAGCCTTTATTAATGAAAACAAACTAAATCGTCTGATTACATGCCTAAAAAGAAACTGAGAATCAATGGAACAAAAACATACGGGAAATAATTGCACCTAAAACACGAAAGAAACAGGCTAAATATAATAACGTCGCAAATGCTCACTATTCCATGCTCGGGGGAGTGTCATGCCACAAAACTTGGTTAGCTTCAAATTTTGTTTTGTAAAGGTAACTTGTAAATTTTAGATTTATATTTAATAAGAAAGTTTAACATTATGACCACGAGTCTATGACAAATTGATATATTAGTATTGGTGACAATGTTAAAAAATAAAGAAAGAAAGAACATTATGTAAATTAAGAAGATCCGAAGAAAGTATTTTTAGAAAGGATAGAAAGAAAACAAGAATTTATTGATTACATGGAATTTTATGTTATAAGTGTAAGTTGAATCAATGAATTTTATTATAACTATTCACCGTTTCGACTTGACATTAAAAACTTACTGAAAATAATGAGCACTTATAGTCTAGTTAATTAGAGTAAAAGTCACAATGCAAGGTAAGATAGACTGACATAAGTTTACAACAAAAATCAAATGAACACAACTTAGGCACCACATATGAATAAAGCATCAAACTATATATAAAGTAACATACCTCATTTTGTCCCCTGTGTCCTTTTTTGTCTGACCATCACCACCGAAATGCACTTTTATTGCTTCCAATGTAGCAAGGTTGTAGTATCCAATCACTATATCCAGATATAACATCTGAGACTAGAGCTGGTGGAGAAATATCAATTGCCCTTAGGAATCTTATATTGGTATAGTGTTACCAGTAGAATAGATGGACCATAGCTATAGTACAAAAGAAAATATATGTATATCATACATACATACATACATACACACACACATGCACACGAGCATGCACGTGCGCGCGTACACACACACATATATGGCAAGGATCTACTACACCTTATTTTTGCTACATCTCAAATCCCCCATGTTTGCCACAAGTTTCAAATTAAATAATAGAATAAAGTAGCAAAGAGAAAAAGTATATTATTTAATTCGGAACTTGTGGCCGATATCGATAGGGATTTGAATGTAGCAAAAATGAGGTTGTAAAGACCGGGCGTTTTCGACCCTCGATCGAACTAATACGTTCCCTATATAGAGTGCCGGAAATACCAGGTTGTTAGGGTTTAAGAAGAAAATAGAAAGAAGAATAAACAGAAACAACAACAACACAGAATCTCACATCGCAACGGAACAAAATATAATATACAATAACAACATTTTATACAAATGAAAACTGTAACTATTAATATACATACAAGTTATAAAAGTAGAATCATCACATATAAACCCGGACATATATAACTTGTCCATAAATACTGAATATACAGCCTACAATACACAATGGAAAATACGTGCAATACGTCTCTGCCATCCAGCTCATATCCTGAGCTCTAAAGCGTCCTAACCTGAAAACTGTAATACTCGGTCTGACCCGAGCATTACAATAATGTAACACCCGAGTCAGGCTGGAAACCAGTGTGAGTAAAACCCACTTAATTTGAAATACTTAAGTTATAAAAAAATCTTTTGAAAACCAAGGTTACTTATACAAACACGACGAGTTTTATAACCAAAGTACTTTTAAAGAAATCCATCGATATTTTAATAGTGTCTAAGTACAATACTTATTTAAAATAGCTGCATTTGTTAAATTAATTCATCCCAACATATTGGACTCTATAATCAAAACCATAAAGGTTCATAGTGATTATCAAATCGAAATGGTTCCGAATAGCACTAATATCTGATTCTGGTCTCTTCGATTCCAGGCGATAAATATTTAAATGTCCAAGTCTATTTAAATAAACAATTCACATTCAGGTGTCAAATCCACACATGGGAATTTATTACATATGTTTATCTCCAATAACGTGTAAACGTTTTATTCCAGTTGTTTAAATTCGTTTGACTACTTAGTGACACAGACAAGAATACTTGAAATAAATATTCAAGAGCAATAAGGCCAGACATATAACGACAAATAATTAATATTAACTAATTTACAATCAGGATTTAATCATCTTAGATTAATCTAGATCTACTTATATTTTCAATCCAATTTAACGATAAATTATAGAAATTATAAAATAATTTATTATTTATTAATTAGAAATAAAATAATCTATTTAATAACTGATTTATTAATTAACAAAAGATTTAAGTCAAATAAGAATATAATTAATTTCTCATTTTAATTATTATAACATGATTTAATTTTAAATTACGGAAAATCAATAACATTAATTTATAATACCGAGTATTAGGACCACAATGCAAAAAATCTTCATGTTGATTTAATTTTATATGTATGAGGAGATATGTTTTTAAATTAAAGGATTTTAAAATATAAATTTCATCAAAATTCTTTATTTTTCAAAATAATTTCCTCCAGCCCAAAACAAACTATGCCCGGCCCAATACTCAAGGAAAAAAACGACCAAACTTCTTCTCCCCCTCCAGTTCTTTCCTCCCTCTCTCCTTTCTTTCACTTGAAAACACCCAGATGTGCACGACACCGTGCACGTGCACATGACCACACTTCCACGAATCACGCCACCGACCCCTCGCGCAAACCACCTTCGACCCTCTCCTCTAAACTACACGCCTGGAATTTCGATCGAGCCCCAGGTTCAAAAGTCGAACTTCCCACCAAATACTGGAACAATCCAAAACCATTATAACCCCTCGTCTCACCAACCACCACCACCGATCACCACCGATCACCACCAAACTTCACCGAGAGACACGCCATCACGTCCTCTTCTATTCCGCTGGACCGCATTTCCCTATCTCCCTCGTTTCTGCGCCATTGACACGAAACCGAAGCTCAACAAACCACCACCAAAACCATAACGCCGCCTCGCCTGGCCACCGCGAGCATTTGAAAAATGCGACACTATTTTTCTAGTGCACGCCATCACCTACCCTTCCTCCATGACCAGCGCCGTGACCTGAACTCAACTAGGTTGCCGAAATTTTGCATTTGACCCAAATCCGGTCAACTTCCAACCTCTCAACTCACACGGCCTTAAAAACCCCCAAATCACATCCTAAAATCATATTTTTCGATGGCGAACCCGACTATATAATCCATTTTCTAAATCATGATAATTTATTTTCGACCAAACTTGACCCATTTACTGTTGTACAGTGTTTTCTTAGCCTCTACGTGTTGAGCTTGCATGAAATAAATTTTTATATGTTCTATACTCGAAAACAAACATATTTTGTTTTGGAATCAAGTTCTAAAACCCACTAGATGATGAGAAAATCATTTTTTTAAACTGGAAAAGTCCTAACTATTTTACTTAATCAAAGAACAGAGTATTCCTTTATTACAGGGTGTTTAAACCTGATTAGGACACATATATATAGCATTGAACATATTAATATAGGAATACATGCCAAAATGCAGGAGTTCACTCAAATTTTCAAGTGTACCGATGCACAAACAAGTTCTAGTAAGTAAAGTTTTAAGCTTTACTCACAGTTTTTGCTATAGTTGATGAACTGCTGTTTGTTTTAACCTCTCTTCCTTCTTTAAGCCTTCAATTTTTTTTTGTTTTGTTTTAATTTTGTATGAACAATTTGAACAAGAGAGGCTCGGCCATATATAAATATGAATGGAAGTGTACAGTAAAAACTAGGGTGGCTGCTACTTTTCATTTTACAGGCTTTCACTCTTTTTTTTATTTGAACATTTTGAGGACTTGATTTGATTTCATGTTTGGCTGATTTGATTTAATAAGAGATGTGATATTTTGTGTGTGATTGGATTTATTTTGTGCTTGAAGTTAATGTTTGCCATCATGATGTTTCCTATGTATATACATACATACATATTTTGTGCTTGAAGTTGATGTTTGCCATCATGATGTTTCCTATGTATATACATACATACATACATACATACATACATACATACATATAGATATATCCACTTACACACATCTCCTCATCATACACACATCTACATATTACATATACACTGTTTACATTAAGATATATACTATTTTACAAACACATATATATGGATATGCATACATTCACACTATCTTACCATACACACTTTTATATGTAAATATGCATACATACACAATTACATATTTATCTTATCATATTTACACATATAAAAATATATACCTATATATATTTGATCATAGTTTGAAATTTTGATCATAAAGTTTGTACTTATGTATATATATTATTTACACATTCACTATCTCATATAACATATATATACATATACATATACTTATGTATATTTTGTCATCATATATATATATATATACATTTATATAAACTTTCATATATATATATATATATTACTTCATATGGGTGTATATATATATATATATTTAAACATCATAAAACTTGTATGTATATATATATATATTTATATATACTTGTATGGATATTTTTATCTTAAATTTAAATGGTGGAGTTTATATACATATATCAATAAAATCAATCATATCCAAAAAAATTATAATTTAAAATTTATATAGTTTTTAATCAATTTATAGATTCAGATATTTTATTTGTCAGAAAATTTATCTATTCGACTAATAAAAATTAATATTCCAATAATTAAATCAGTTAATTACCCCAAAATCAAATGGCTAAAAATCCAGGTCGTTACATTCCTCCTCCCTTATAACTTCTCGTCCTCGAAAAGGAACGAAGCGAGAATTTTAATTTTTGATGTATATTATTAAATAAATCATCTTTAAACATTTTAAACCCCTTACTCCTTTATTATACATTTTAAAACACTTTAAATTACATAGTATTACCAAAGTAATTAAAACATTTTTCATAACTCGATGTCTTAACAAGTCCATCCTTGTTCTTACAGAAATTTAGTCATACGTTGATCAAGTGTAGAACTGAAAATCTATAAGTACTTAGTAGACCCATTTCAACACCCAGTGAAAATACTTGAAAATCCTTTTTCGAAAATGATATGGAAAGTATCACCCCTTTCCCCACCATGGATCGTAGTTAACCCGATGATTGCGTCGCCATCCCGACGAAATCATAAGAAAACCTAGGCATTCGCACCTCTCAACTTACGCCATGGGATCACCATAGATAGCAGCTATAACAAGGTTGCGCTACTATCACAGCAAAACCGTAAGTAGTCTGTAGGCAATCACTGCCCCTTGAATTACGCTATCAAACGAAACTATACCACATAGATCGCAGACAACACAAAGGTTGTGTCACTGTCCCATTGGACCCAATGTAGACTGTAGGCACTTGCTGCCACCCGAATTACACTATGGAACCAAACCACATAGATTGCAATCTACCGATGTTACGTCGCTCTCCCAGCAAATTCAAATATAGATTGTAGGCAATCACTGCCACCCGACTTACGCTATGGAACTACGATAGATCGCAATTACACAAAGGTTACGTTGCCATCACAGCAAAACCCAATGTAATTGTAGGCATCAGCACCTCCCGACTTACGCTTCCCAACAAATGATCACTAGGAATTCATGAGTTTTGTCCGGACGTCCTTTAGGATCCCTATTCTCATTGAACCCACCCTGTGGATTCCTAGGCAGAACCACCCAGTGAATCACCTACTCTCAGTTTCGACTTTCATGGGAGTGCCCTTCCATACTTTTGTCTCGAAACATATCATACTATATACATAGTACCTTTCAAATCATACTCTTTATATGTATCACATATAAAATTTATCTATACAAAATCAATATCTTCAAAATCGGTAATTTTCAAAATTCGGTTTACCCAATTCCAAAATTGACTATTTTCCGAAATCAAAAGTCTTTAAAAAAAATCAATGGGTTCCAAAACTATTTCAGTTTCATATGCATATAAGAACATTCCTTTCAACTCGAAAAAATTTTCGGATCAATAATTTCTGAGTCCACCTCATACTTATATATCTCCATGTAACATCCCAGATTTTAGCTGTTGGATTTATGAACATTTAATTCATTTTAAATGTTTAACGTGGATATTTAATTGATTTGGAAATGGAGGGAATCAGATGCAATCAATAAAATAAGCTATAATTTTAATTTTAGTGATTCCGTTGAATTTGATTTATGGGGAAATAATAATTTAAATATTCGGAATTGAGATAAGGGTAAATCTGAATGTAAATAGTGATAAAAATGGGTTTAAAATTTATTTTGAGTTAATTGAGAGTAAATAGTGTGGTGGGAATTTTAGATGAATTTTAAAGTTGATAAATTTATATTTGGGATTTTATATTAATTTAAAAATGAATTTAATATTATTAAAATGCAATTTAATCAGATTTTAGTCTGGAATGAGCCAAAATGATTTTTAATGTGTTTATAAATTTTATATGATTTATGGTTAAGTTAATAAAATTTTAAAAGTGAAATTTTAAACGTTTCGTCAATTTTGAAAATCGCCTGATTTAATAGACGAGTTAAAATAGCCTTCCGGGACACAGTCTCGGAATTCGACGAAACCAGTTCCATTGGATCCGTAATAGTTAGTTATTATCGGATTTCAATTTTCGTAGCGATCGGAGTTGTTGTTTGACCGTGGTGGCTCGAAACGCATCGAAATCGATTTAACCGATTTAATTTTAAATTGATCGTTTAATTCCGTAACTCGTGCATACGATCAAATTAGCTTACGAAACCTGTCCCATTGTGTCCGGAACGCGGAAAAACCCCAGGATAGCCTATCGGGACGTGAGAATTGGATGTCGTGTGCTTTAACTGTTAAATTGAGATATTTTATCAATTAAATAATATTAAATTTTATATATATTAACCTTTTATCTCAAAACCCTAGCTATATTCTCAGGCCGCCGCTCATTTGCATTCGATGGATGAAAACGTCCAGATTTAATTCTCGAATTTCTCCAAATCTAGTCAATATTGTTGAAAACTCTCAACTAGAGAATTGTAGAGGGGATAGTGATCTTCAGATCCAACGGGTGAGATGAGTTTTAGCGAGGTGGATCGATGGATTCAGCAGTTCGAACGTGGACCGTTTGCTCGAGAATCGCGTGGCCATGGGGAGTTCGAGTTCGTCAAGGTCGTAGGCGTTGGTGGAGGTCGAGGCGCTCTTCGAGATGGGAGGTTCTGATCGACGTGAAGTCGATCGATGTGGGCGCGGTTTCGAGCCCTAGGAGGCGTTGGTGGGTTCGTTCTTTGCATGAAGGCGTCTGGGAAGATGATGATCGCGGCTTTGATTTGCTTTGTCTAAACGAACGGCAGATCTGGGGTTCGTTTTTTTTTAAAAAAAAATATATATAAAAGCGATATTTGTTTTAAATTTATATACAAAACTTTAAAATTTAATAACTTCCACATACAATATCAGATTTCAACGAAACTGGAAACGCCGGGATCGCAGAGAGACGTACTACGTGATGGCGCAGATCCGGGGTCATTCCGGGCAAGTAGAAATTTGAGTTAAATCGAACGTTGTTCGGTTTAATTTAAATTTCGAACGCTCGCCAAAAACTCAAGGTGAGTTTTCCTCACTCACATCTGGATGCTAGACATTTTAAATAATTGATATTTAAATATCTATGTGAATGGTTGATTATATCTGTGATTATCAGTCTGGATTGATATTTATATTGCGATGTGCTAATATCTGTGATGCAGGGAAAAACAGGTTGGAGGGATCCAACTGGATTCCTCACAATGTAGCAATTATTTTATAATTGATAGTGATACCTGTTTATATGTTGTGATTGATAAATCTGGAAATTTAATTGTGTTGTGAAATTGTTGTATAAATCATAGTTATAGAATTTAATTTATAAATGGACAAAATTGGGTTTTTACGAAATAAGTAAATTGTTAAATTAAGAATTTTTGAAAAATAGAATTTGAAATCTGGTTTGGAATGGGAAATGAAAAATTGGTAAAATTGGGATTTAATATTGTGGGAAAATTTATCAATCGATAAATATGAAATATAAATTTTCTGGAGATTAAATTTATGAAATTATAAATTGTTTAAAATAACGGTGTTTATTTTAATAATGACTAATGTTATCCGGAAATTAAAAATATGTTAAAATGGAGTTTCCGAATATAAATTAACAAGTTCAAATGAAAAATAGAATGTTTTGAAATGCCGTATTTCATTGGAATTTAATTAAGTGAATTGGAAATTTGGCTTCCATTGGAAATTCACCAAAAATGTTTAATTTAAAATGTTTTAAACTATGGTTTAAAAATGAATTTCCGGGTATGGGGAATTGGGTGTGAACTTCGGGTGAAGTTATAGTTAAGTATGGAATTGGAAATTTATGTTGAAATCATAAATTGACTTGAAATAAATCAGTGGATTTATATGAAAGAGTACTTTGGAATGTTTTGGAAACGGGAAAGTGTTTCCCTGGGAAAAACCAAGTAAATGTTTATAAAAAGATTTTATTTAACTAAAGGTTAAGTTTTAAATCGTTTTAAAAAGTATTTTTAAGAAATCGTTATTTTTAAAGAAATAAATTAATAATTTTTAATACTGTAAATAATTTGGGAGTATATTAGCAATTATTTTTACAAATGGATTTATTTAAAAGTTGGTTTTAGCTTAAGTTGTTAAAATTAGCATTTTTCTTCTTATAACGTTATTTTGAATTTAGTGAAACTAAAACCCTTATTTTTAAATCAAAGTTTATGTGTTAATGACTAGTTTCCTTCATATATTTTAAATTTATATTTTGAGTAAATAAATAGAAGTAATTTTCATATTTTAAAGTATATTTCAGTATAAAGTATTTTTAACTGTTTTAAATGCAA
Source organism: Allium fistulosum (assembly GCA_030737815.1). Taxonomy (NCBI): domain Eukaryota; kingdom Viridiplantae; phylum Streptophyta; class Magnoliopsida; order Asparagales; family Amaryllidaceae; genus Allium; species Allium fistulosum. Next base: position 71,730,499 of record CM060908.1, on the reverse strand, counting down.
ATTGTTTTATACTTGGTTATTCCCGATGGGAATAAAGGGTAAAAGATTTACCTTGTAAAGGAAGAGTTTTGGAAATTTGTTTTCAAACGAGTTTTGAAAATGTGAAAATATATCTTTGAAAGATATTAGAAGCAAATAAATAATATGGAGATTATTTATTGTGTGATGGATGTGTATGGATGTTTGTGAACATTAATTGATAGTTAAATCACCGACTATCAATATTGGACAAATGCGCTGATCGTTTCGAAGAGACCGGGATCGGGTTTGCTACATTACAGCGTGATAGGGGGTTCTCGCTTTGCGTTAGGTGGCGAACGGGAGACTCTTACCCCTACATGTCCCCGGGGGTAGTATAAGGCCTTTTGGGGTTGGTTTGCTAGGTGCTTACTGTGACATCCCGGAAATTTTGGCAATATCAATTTAATAATCTGTGATTAAAATTAAATTGATTTGACAATAATTGTTAATAAAATTTGAATTGATTCGATAATTTTCTTTTAAATAAATATTTGACTGATAATTTATATTTTAAAAACTGATAAATTGTTTTCTGTTATAATATATATATATCTGTATATACTGTAAATAGATGAGATCTGTTTTAAAAGTTTTATTTTTCTTTTTGAATATAGATTGATAAAATAAGTAATTTATTTATATAGTAATAATTTCTTTTATAAAATCATTTTATTTGATAATGAGTTTTATTTTTATGGAAATAAATTCTTTGTAAATTATTTTAAATTGATATGATACTTTTATAAATAGATTTTGAATAAATAGAAGTGGTAAATTCTTTTGTTTAAATTATTTTAAAATTTATAAATGAGCCTTTATAATATTAGTAAATATAAATATACATGTTAAAATAACGAGCTAACAATAATACGGGTACAAAACATACATCAGTAAATTTTATCGTTTGTAAAGAAATAAGCGAACGCTAAATAAACAAACAACGTAATTGGATAACAAGTAAATTGATAATTCGTAGATTATAAAATAAATATACACTAAACAAACAAACAACATTCAATTACCATTCTTTGTTAAGCTAGAAATGTGCACAAACAAGTAAACATAACAAGATAAACATCCTCCATAATTTATAAACAAGTAGTATGACAATAAAACAATAACATAGTGGATACAATCAAACAATAAGGTGAATATAATAAAACAATATATTAAAAACAACACCCATTACATTTTATTTTCAACTCTGTAATATATATCGCATAGCCAAAAGAATCAAAGTCAAAGTGAAACAATTCGAGAATGATAAGCCAGCCCCTAATAAAATCTGTTCGAAGATATACATGCAGGCCTGGCAACAAAATAGAAAGATCAAAGCAAAGTATAAATATATTTGTAGCTTGCAATATAAGTCACAGGCAAGTATGAGATAAGTATAAAGTAAGAACATCAAGTACAATAACAATTAATGCTCCATTTCTTTGCAGCCAACAAATCCGGTTCGAGTTGCATAAATTTCTTTTCAGCCTCCATACTTTACAAAATATCTCTGACCTTAGAAATGAAATAAGAAAAAAAAATATACAACCCTGTAAACTGTTTATACATAGCCTGGGAAACAATTTTTCCTTTATCACTTTATACTTCCAGTTCGAGTTAAGCAAATACAAATTGAAACTCCATTTTTTTATCTCAAAACAAGCTTCAACAAATATCAAGCAACTAAACAAGCAAGGTGATTGGCCAGAGAGTTTCAAGGAAAACATTTTCCAGATTTCAAATTCAAACTGTTTTCAAAGGATAACATGCTCTGTTCTTCTTCTCTGCCTTTCACAAATCTTTGTGAGTAACTTTTATTTTAAACTTATAACTTTGGTTAAAATGACATGTTTTCTATGTGATGACATGTATCTTGTCTGTGCATATCTGTGTCTGCTCTGAAATTTTATGTTGCATGATGTTCTTCTTTTAAGTAGAATTGTAAAACAACTCCCTTCTCTTTTGATCTAGCAATTATTGAATGAAGATACAAGCAACCAGTGGTTGTTTAACTATAACTTGGATGATAAAATTTATATAAGATAAACTGTCTTGAAAATTTACTCTGGAAACCAAGGAGACAGGGTTCACCCTCAATCAAGTTTAAAAACAAACTTCTTGTTTTAAGTATTCAAGGGTATAGGGTGAAACTACATACGAAATCAAGATTTTTAAAACAAGTTTTTTTGATTTTTAATGCTGGGGTTGAAGAGCAGTTCTAGATGCACTGTTTTAAGCTTTTTAAGCTGCCGTGGGTGATCTCGACAACTAGGGATGTCGAACTTCGGTCTGGAAGTAGAGGAGCGATCGAGGGTTCTAGGAAAAATGCTCGGAGGTTGAACGACGCTTTGTGGTGGCAGTGGGAGGTGTTCGAACTAGGGTGACCTAATTTTGGTCGTGCTGAAAGACTTGATTAATTCTTCCTCTCTGAAGTATCGAGTGCGATAAGGCTTCTGGAAGTGGATTCGTGGGGGTTTGGCGATGATATGGCTGAAGCTACGAAGCTTCTGATGATCGGAATTGGTAGTGCGTGGCAAATAGGTAGGTCGAGGTTGGGTTCCAGTGATCTTTGAAGAACCTCGATTTTGATTTCGATTGTGTTTGGCAATTCTGGGTGGTTGGAAGGTTGGTGGGGGTCGATGTCGATGGGATGAAGGCGGCGATGATGGTCGGAGGTGGACCGGTTACCTGTGCACGTGTACAGGTGAGTGTTCTGGTGGTTGTGTATTCGTGGTGATGACAGGAAGTGGACTCGAGAATTTCTCGAGTAGAAACGTGATTTGCTCGGGTGGAATGATAAGTTGCCTCGAAGTGAAATAGGGGCCGTCTCGAGTAAGCCTGTTATTCTCAAATTCGACAGTGCACAGGGTAACTCGAGCACGTACTCGAGTAAGTTGCAATCTGGCTCGGGAAATCTGATGTTTTTCTTGAAGCAAAACAAAGGGGACTCGGGTTATATTGTTTCCAGTTTTAACATCGACCAGATTTACAGTTTTAAATTGTTAAAGTTTTAAATTTTTAAATCCAGTTAAACTGAGTTAAATTTAAGTGTTAATTCCAGATTTTTGAAGAAAAAAATATAAATCTAAATAAGTAAATATTTGGACTTAAGTGAAATTGTTTTAAAAATCTTTTTATAACTAAGTGTCATTTTTAATTTGAAATTTTAAGTTTTTAAAAGAGATAGTTTTATAAAATGAACAAAGTTTAAATTTGTGTTCCTTCAAACTTGGAAATTTTAAATGGAAGTTCAAAGAGAAAGATGGAATTTAATCAATTATGAAGATGAATTTTTCTTTAAGTTAATAAAGATTAAAGGTTTAAATTCTGTAACCATTAACAAATGAGGATGATAGTTGACAGTTTGAATTGATAAATTTGAAATTGAAACTAAATGAGTTAATTCAAGTTTAAAGATGAATTAAATAATAAATTTGAAGTTATAAGTCCTAAGGTATTAAATTACGATTTTATAATGGAATATGTAATTAATATGTTATTAAGAAATCATAGATTAATCTCAAATCAATTATTGAATAATAGATTGAACTTATAATTAATAATAATTAATGTAAGTTAATTATTTAGAATATTAAATAAATGTTAACCAGATTAATTTACAATTAATTGATTGATTTTTAATAATTGATTGGATATATAAATTTAACAATCAACATTGTAATTGTTAAATATAATTAATAAATGGAAAGTAATTAAGAAATTAATTACTTGAGTAAATTGAGTTAATTAATTTATTTTAATAAATTTGGATTAATCAAATTAATTGGGTGATAATTATAATTACTTAGAGAAGTAATTAGAGAATAATTACTGGATGTAATTAACGGGATGTTGTTTTATGAATAAAGAAATTTGAGTATAATTACTTCGTAAGATTTATCAAAGGATTAAATTGAAATAATTAATTATGGAATGTAATTAATAAAGTAATTAAGAAGTTAATTTCTATATGTGATTAATCAAGAGTGATTAGTATTTCGGGTTAATTTGAAATAAATTTCTTTGATATAATGAAATTGGAAATGTAATTTGAGATCATTAATTAATATAATTAATATTGGAATTAAAATGGATTTATTTGATATAATTAATAAATAAAGAGATTTATTTATGTAATTAATTAAGTAATGTGATTAACCTTAGTTAATTAGTTAATGAAGTAATGTAAGGATTTACTTCTATAATTGGTTAAGATGAATAAATCTGTGAAATAACTTAAGGATAATTACTTAAATGTAATTAAAGATAATTAATCAGGGATGATTAATTAAATGGAATAATGGGATGGTGATTAATTAATTGGTTGAAAAATTAATTAATAGAAATATAAGCAAGTTAATAATGATGTAGTAATTAATTTAATTTATTTTAAATTAATTAAAAAGATAAGGTAATTAATTTAATTTATTTTAAATTAATTATCAACGATGTGATTAGTAATCCTTGCTTATGTATGATGATTGATTGATATCCCATTTATTGATTGGTTGTGATCTCAGATATGAGATCAGTAATATCTGTTGTGATATGGATGTTTGATTGATGTATGGTGATGATATAGTTTATTCATATATGCTGATATGTGTATCATCCATCTGTGATATTGTGATTTATCTATCTGTGTTGATATAGATAATTGAATTGAATTGTTTTAAACTTTAAAACAACTTGGCCTTAAAAGACACGTTTTGGATTCGATGAGACCGGGATCGGGTTTCCGTATACCGGGATTCTAGGTCTGGAGACCCGAATACCACATCGATCCAAATTAACGTTAGGTCGTAAAATGCAAATGGAGCAAGTGAAGACTCGAGGTATAAGGACTATACGTCAGTATAACTCTGTGGGTGATTCCGTAATGAGTTTGACGGTGATAGTACTTATAGATTCGAGATGGTGATTCAGAGTGCAAGGGTTATTGTCGTTAACTCTGAGGGTGATTCCAATATGAGTGTAACGAGATAATGCCTTCGGTTTCGTTCGAACCCGGAACGAACTTGTATGGATTGAATGCTTTCAGCACATCGTCAGGTGGGCGATGAGCATTCTAAGTGATGAGTTCTATTCAGGTAATCGTGACCTCAAGCCTCATCAACCGGGAATGGCTAAAACAGGGGAGGTGCAGCAAAGCTTCGTGGGTAGCACCCACTTGAGAGCAAGATATACTCCTGTCTAGATGTCCCTTTATATTCGATTGTGTGGGCAGTTGATTGCAACAACTGCTGGGGTTGTCTTGTTTGGAACTGTTCAGTAAGGAACGGGTCCGGCTTTGTGATGCAGGGGAGCGGGCGTACTCCTCGGTACGGTGATCTAGGCCACGTACTGTGACGGGCGGTACCCCAGTAGCCCAGCCATTGTTGGAAACCCATTTTCCCTATGAGACCTTACGGTTTTGATTGTATTACCCACGTTGTGGCTAGTATGCTGGAATTTAATAGATGTAACAATTTCAGCTATTTTCTATTTACTTGAAAACCCTAGACACTATTATAATATCATTGGATTTCCTATCAAATGTTTTGGTTAACGTAAGGTAAAAACTTACCCGTGTTTATTTGTGGGAAGTCTTACGTGATACCTTTTCTTTTTAAAATGATTTTCAAAGTTAAACAACTTTAATCGGTTACTCATACCAGACCCATGTCTGACCCGAAGTTTATTTCTGTTTTTCATAAACTCTCGGGTACCCAAATTTTTACGGGTAGCCAAGGGATTCAGGTTAGCTTTGACGAATTCTGGAGGAGCAATGGAGCAGGAGGCTTCAGCGTATAGATATATAGTGATTTCGCTGTGTCAGTGATTATTTCTGTATTTCCGCTGTGTTGTATCTCTATGATGTGTGAGTTGTATTAACTAGACAGGTGTTATAACTGTCTAGTATGTGTTGTATTATCTGTGTACTCAGATGTATATGATATTTATGTGATATATTATATTTTATTCGTTCCGCTGTTGAGATTCTGTTGTTGTTTCTTCTTCTTCTCTTTCTTTTCTACTTTCTCACCTCTTTCTTTTCTTAAAAACGATACGTCTTCCTGGGCGTAGGAAGTCGGGTCGTGACAGTTGGTATCAGAGCACTAGGTTGAGCGAATACCTAGACTTTGGAGTGGTGTCTATCCTGAGAGAGCGTATTTGTATTTTTGATATATATATATATATATATGTATATTTATTTATTTATTTATTTCTACCTATCTGTTGGGTTACCTGTTCAGGTTATCCAATATGAGTATAAAGGTAGATGGGGTAGTGGTGTGTGTAACACGACTACCAATAGTGAGTTTGTTGAGATTAGAAGTATATTTACTGAGACGGTATTGGGCCTACAGTCTGTCTCGAGTAAAAATTGTGGTGTAAGAATTTAATCGATCTATGAAGGAAACCTGTAAAGGTTCAAAGTCCGTCTTTGAGTATAGTTGGATCTGTCGATTGGGCAGAAGCAAGTGATGATATCTTGATCCTTGGAGATATAGTAGCTGTGTGATGAGACACAGTGACTATGAATGTTTCCGAAGATATTTCTTTGGAACGAGTTAAGGAGGTGTGTCTGCTTCGATGCTGTGGCTGTGTTCAGCAGGATGTATCTGTTTGATTTGAGGGCCGAGTTTCCCGAAGTGCTTTGGGATAGGAATTTCTTAGCATTGGTGTTAGCAATGGAGTTCAGAAGCAGCTAAGTGAATCCATTTCTTCGATGGATTGGTTAGCTAAGTGTAAGCTGTTCTGATTTGGTAAAGAAAGCAGAAATCTTGGAATTAGGCTGGATAGATCGCAAAAGTGACTTGCGATAGTCTGAGTGTTCTCTTGTGTTTTGGAGATTCTCCTTTTTCGGGATGACTTCAGGAAGTCAGAGTTTTGCTAACATATATAGTTTGAGGGTGGTATCGACTGGATTTCAGAAGTGATACTGATGGTTTGAGTCAGGTGATGCAGCTCAGTTTGGTGGAACTTCTGAGTTTTGTTTTGGATCTGTTGAACCGTATTTTCGGAATAGTTAAGAAGCTTACCAGTTGTGATTTCTGACTGACGGTTGCAAAGCCTAGGTCTGTCACAGTTGGTATCAGTGGAAAGTTGTGCTTATGTTCATCATCTACATTCTCATCTGTTTCAGATCAGAGTAGCGCAGTGGAAGCATGGTGGCAGTAGTTCAGTATGGAAGCAATTGGATATTGCAGTATTATGGATTAGAGAGTTTCTATGGGAAATCTTTCTGGATCTTAAGGTCAGTTTGAAGTGCATCTGTTATCTTTTCTAGATGGGAGAAGTGAGATTTATTTTCTGATTTTGAGATCGAGTTGGTGTTCTGAGTTTTGGGTTGATCTTAGAAAGATCATTTTGTTGGATTGTTTTTGGTTTCGTTGTTTCTAGAGGGCATCAGCAGGGATGAGCTGATCAGGAAGATGTAGGAGACCCAGGATTGTCCGAGGGATTGTGTGGATAAGAATCGGAGAAATTTGGAATTCGAAGTTGGAGACTTCATTGTTATTGGAGTTTTCTTTGATTCGGGAAGCTTTTAGTTGGTAAGTTGTGGAAAGCCAACTCCAAGATATTATGGATCTTTTCTGTGGTTCTTCTGAGGATAAGTGTTGGGTCTTCAGATTTGAACTGTCAGTTTGGATGACTGGAATTCATTGTATTTCACGTATTCTCTGAGGGAGTACGTATGAATTCTATCTCTGGTTGTAGAACTAGCAGTTCAGGAGCTTTGTTATTGAGTCTGACTCATCTCTAGTCTGATATCCTGTTTTATTGTGAAGATCCAGATGAAGGATAGCTCTGCAGCTTAGTAATATTGATTGTTTGGATTCTATAGAGCGAGTAACCCGGTATTTATACTCGGGAAAACTCGAGAGAATTCTAACCAGAATTTTATCTGGATAATTAGATTTGTTTGATTGGTTGCCATGGTTGTTAGCATATGTTTGATATATGCTTATGTTTTAAAATTAAATTTTTAATTGGATTATTAAATTACCTTTGTTTAAATTTCGGGGACGAAATTCTTTTAAGGGGGGAGGAATGTGACATCCCGGAAATTTTGGCAATATCAATTTAATAATCTGTGATTAAAATTAAATTGATTTGACAATAATTGTTAATAAAATTTGAATTGATTCGATAATTTTCTTTTAAATAAATATTTGACTGATAATTTATATTTTAAAAACTGATAAATTGTTTTCTGTTATAATATATATATATCTGTATATACTGTAAATAGATGAGATCTGTTTTAAAAGTTTTATTTTTCTTTTTGAATATAGATTGATAAAATAAGTAATTTATTTATATAGTAATAATTTCTTTTATAAAATCATTTTATTTGATAATGAGTTTTATTTTTATGGAAATAAATTCTTTGTAAATTATTTTAAATTGATATGATACTTTTATAAATAGATTTTGAATAAATAGAAGTGGTAAATTCTTTTGTTTAAATTATTTTAAAATTTATAAATGAGCCTTTATAATATTAGTAAATATAAATATACATGTTAAAATAACGAGCTAACAATAATACGAGTACAAAACATACATCAGTAAATTTTATCGTTTGTAAAGAAATAAGCGAACGCTAAATAAACAAACAACGTAATTGGATAACAAGTAAATTGATAATTCGTAGATTATAAAATAAATATACACTAAACAAACAAACAACATTCAATTACCATTCTTTGTTAAGCTAGAAATGTGCACAAACAAGTAAACATAACAAGATAAACATCCTCCATAATTTATAAACAAGTAGTATGACAATAAAACAATAACATAGTGGATACAATCAAACAATAAGGTGAATATAATAAAACAATATATTAAAAACAACACCCATTACATTTTATTTTCAACTCTGTAATATATATCGCATAGCCAAAAGAATCAAAGTCAAAGTGAAACAATTCGAGAATGATAAGCCAGCCCCTAATAAAATCTGTTCGAAGATATACATGCAGGCCTGGCAACAAAATAGAAAGATCAAAGCAAAGTATAAATATATTTGTAGCTTGCAATATAAGTCACAGGCAAGTATGAGATAAGTATAAAGTAAGAACATCAAGTACAATAACAATTAATGCTCCATTTCTTTGCAGCCAACAAATCCGGTTCGAGTTGCATAAATTTCTTTTCAGCCTCCATACTTTACAAAATATCTCTGACCTTAGAAATGAAATAAGAAAAAAAAATATACAACCCTGTAAACTGTTTATACATAGCCTGGGAAACAATTTTTCCTTTATCACTTTATACTTCCAGTTCGAGTTAAGCAAATACAAATTGAAACTCCATTTTTTATCTCAAAACAAGCTTCAACAAATATCAAGCAACTAAACAAGCAAGGTGATTGGCCAGAGAGTTTCAAGGAAAACATTTTCCAGATTTCAAATTCAAACTGTTTTCAAAGGATAACATGCTCTGTTCTTCTTCTCTGCCTTTCACAAATCTTTGTGAGTAACTTTTATTTTAAACTTATAACTTTGGTTAAAATGACATGTTTTCTATGTGATGACATGTATCTTGTCTGTGCATATCTGTGTCTGCTCTGAAATTTTATGTTGCATGATGTTCTTCTTTTAAGTAGAATTGTAAAACAACTCCCTTCTCTTTTGATCTAGCAATTATTGAATGAAGATACAAGCAACCAGTGGTTGTTTAACTATAACTTGGATGATAAAATTTATATAAGATAAACTGTCTTGAAAATTTACTCTGGAAACCAAGGAGACAGGGTTCAACCTCAATTAAGTTTAAAAACAAACTTCTTGTTTTAAGTATTCAAGGGTATAGGGTGAAACTACATACGAAATCAAGATTTTTAAAACAAGTTTTTTGATTTTTAATGCTGGGGTTGAAGAGCAGTTCTAGATGCACTGTTTTAAGCTTTTTAAGCGGCCGTGGGTGATCTCGACAACTAGGGATGTCGAACTTCGGTCTGGAAGTAGAGGAGCGATCGAGGGTTCTAGGAAAAATGCTCGGAGGTTGAACGACGCTTTGTGGTGGCAGTGGGAGGTGTTCGAACTAGGGTGACCTAATTTTGGTCGTGCTGAAAGACTTGATTAATTCTTCCTCTCTGAAGTATCGAGTGCGATAAGGCTTCTGGAAGTGGATTCGTGGGGGTTTGGCGATGATATGGCTGAAGCTACGAAGCTTCTGATGATCGGAATTGGTAGTGCGTGGCAAATAGGTAGGTCGAGGTTAGGTTCCAGTGATCTTTGAAGAACCTCGATTTTGATTTCGATTGTGTTTGGCAATTCTGGGTGGTTGGAAGGTTGGTGGGGGTCGATGTCGATGGGATGAAGGCGGCGATGATGGTCGGAGGTGGACCGGTTACCTGTGCACGTGTACAGGTGAGTGTTCTGGTGGTTGTGTATTCGTGGTGATGACAGGAAGTGGACTCGAGAATTTCTCGAGTAGAAACGTGATTTGCTCGGGTGGAATGATAAGTTGCCTCGAAGTGAAATAGGGGCTGTCTCGAGTAAGCCTGTTATTCTCAAATTCGACAGTGCACAGGGTAACTCGAGCACGTACTCGAGTAAGTTGCAATCTGGCTCGGGAAATCTGATGTTTTTCTCGAAGCAAAACAAAGGGGACTCGGGTTATATTGTTTCCAGTTTTAACATCGACCAGATTTACAGTTTTAAATTGTTAAAGTTTTAAATTTTTAAATCCAGTTAAACTGAGTTAAATTTAAGTGTTAATTCCAGATTTTTGAAGAAAAAAATATAAATCTAAATAAGTAAATATTTGGACTTAAGTGAAATTGTTTTAAAAATCTTTTTATAACTAAGTGTCATTTTTAATTTGAAATTTTAAGTTTTTAAAAGAGATAGTTTTATAAAATGAACAAAGTTTAAATTTGTGTTCCTTCAAACTTGGAAATTTTAAATGGAAGTTCAAAGAGAAAGATGGAATTTAATCAATTATGAAGATGAATTTTTCTTTAAGTTAATAAAGATTAAAGGTTTAAATTCTGTAACCATTAACAAATGAGGATGATAGTTGACAGTTTGAATTGATAAATTTGAAATTGAAACTAAATGAGTTAATTCAAGTTTAAAGATGAATTAAATAATAAATTTGAAGTTATAAGTCCTAAGGTATTAAATTACGATTTTATAATGGAATATGTAATTAATATGTTATTAAGAAATCATAGATTAATCTCAAATCAATTATTGAATAATAGATTGAACTTATAATTAATAATAATTAATGTAAGTTAATTATTTAGAATATTAAATAAATGTTAACCAGATTAATTTACAATTAATTGATTGATTTTTAATAATTGATTGGATATATAAATTTAACAATCAACATTGTAATTGTTAAATATAATTAATAAATGGAAAGTAATTAAGAAATTAATTACTTGAGTAAATTGAGTTAATTAATTTATTTTAATAAATTTGGATTAATCAAATTGATTGGGTGATAATTATAATTACTTAGAGAAGTAATTAGAGAATAATTACTGGATGTAATTAACGGGATGTTGTTTTATGAATAAAGAAATTTGAGTATAATTACTTCGTAAGATTTATCAAAGGATTAAATTGAAATAATTAATTATGGAATGTAATTAATAAAGTAATTAAGAAGTTAATTTCTATATGTGATTAATCAAGAGTGATTAGTATTTCGGGTTAATTTGAAATAAATTTCTTTGATATAATGAAATTGGAAATGTAATTTGAGATCATTAATTAATATAATTAATATTGGAATTAAAATGGATTTATTTGATATAATTAATAAATAAAGAGATTTATTTATGTAATTAATTAAGTAATGTGATTAACCTTAGTTAATTAGTTAATGAAGTAATGTAAGGATTTACTTCTATAATTGGTTAAGATGAATAAATCTGTGAAATAACTTAAGGATAATTACTTAAATGTAATTAAAGATAATTAATCAGGGATGATTAATTAAATGGAATAATGGGATGGTGATTAATTAATTGGTTGAAAAATTAATTAATAGAAATATAAGCAAGTTAATAATGATGTAGTAATTAATTTAATTTATTTTAAATTAATTAAAAAGATAAGGTAATTAATTTAATTTATTTTAAATTAATTATCAACGATGTGATTAGTAATCCTTGCTTATGTATGATGATTGATTGATATCCCATTTATTGATTGGTTGTGATCTCAGATATGAGATCAGTAATATCTGTTGTGATATGGATGTTTGATTGATGTATGGTGATGATATAGTTTATTCATATATGCTGATATGTGTATCATCCATCTGTGATATTGTGATTTATCTATCTGTGTTGATATAGATAATTGAATTGAATTGTTTTAAACTTTAAAACAACTTGGCCTTAAAAGACACGTTTTGGATTCGATGAGACCGGGATCGGGTTTCCGTATACCGGGATTCCAGGTCTGGAGACCCGAATACCACATCGATCCAAATTAACGTTAGGTCGTAAAATGCAAATGGAGCAAGTGAAGACTCGAGGTATAAGGACTATACGTCAGTATAACTCTGTGGGTGATTCCGTAATGAGTTTGACGGTGATAGTACTTATAGATTCGAGATGGTGATTCAGAGTGCAAGGGTTATTGTCGTTAACTCTGAGGGTGATTCCAATATGAGTGTAACGAGATAATGCCTTCGGTTTCGTTCGAACCCGGAACGAACTTGTATGGATTGAATGCTTTCAGCACATCGTCAGGTGGGCGATGAGCATTCTAAGTGATGAGTTCTATTCAGGTAATCGTGACCTCAAGCCTCATCAACCGGGAATGGCTAAAACAGGGGAGGTGCAGCACAGCTTCGTGGGTAGCACCCACTTGAGAGCAAGATATACTCCTGTCTAGATGTCCCTTTATATTCGATTGTGTGGGCAGTTGATTGCAACAACTGCTGGGGTTGTCTTGTTTGGAACTGTTCAGTAAGGAACGGGTCCGGCTTTGTGATGCAGGGGAGCGGGCGTACTCCTCGGTACGGTGATCTAGGCCACGTACTGTGACGGGCGGTACCCCAGTAGCCCAGCCATTGTTGGAAACCCATTTTCCCTACGAGACCTTACGGTTTTGATTGTATTACCCACGTTGTGGCTAGTATGCTGGAATTTAATAGATGTAACAATTTCAGCTATTTTCTATTTACTTGAAAACCCTAGACACTATTATAATATCATTGGATTTCCTATCAAATGTTTTGGTTAGCGTAAGGTAAAAACTTACCCGTGTTTATTTGTGGGAAGTCTTACGTGATACCTTTTCTTTTTAAAATGATTTTCAAAGTTAAACAACTTTAATCGGTTACTCATACCAGACCCATGTCTGACCCGAAGTTTATTTCTGTTTTTCATAAACTCTCGGGTACCCAAATTTTTACGGGTAGCCAAGGGATTCAGGTTAGCTTTGACGAATTCTGGAGGAGCAATGGAGCAGGAGGCTTCAGCGTATAGATATATAGTGATTTCGTTGTGTCAGTGATTATTTCTGTATTTCCGCTGTGTTGTATCTCTGTGATGTGTGAGTTGTATTAACTAGACAGGTGTTATAACTGTCTAGTATGTGTTGTATTATCTGTGTACTCAGATGTATATGATATTTATGTGATATATTATATTTTATTCGTTCCGCTGTTGAGATTCTGTTGTTGTTTCTTCTTCTTCTCTTTCTTTTCTACTTTCTCACCTCTTTCTTTTCTTAAAAACGATACGTCTTCCTGGGCGTAGGAAGTCGGGTCGTGACACTTACAGTCGAGAGGCTGGCCGTAAAAGCAAACCCGAGGTATCACTGTGAGCCACAGCGGGGCTGGGATTGTTGAAAAGCCTACCGGTCGTGAGCCGTTGCTGATGGTTGAAAAGCCTAGGACGTCACAGTTGGTATCAGAGCTTAGATTGGCGACAACCTAGGCTTTGGTGGGAAAATTACTCATTTTTAAATAGAGTCGGAAGTACTCTATAATGAGTTGAGTGTAATAATAGCTATGAGAGCGTACTTGTTAGTGGATATAAAATTGTTTTTGTACTGTGTTGACTTATCGGTTGAGTGTTTATGAATTCTGGTCGGTGCGGGAAGTACAACCGTATCGATAGGGGTTTCTAAACTCTTAAACAAGATAAACCGACATAGTATTATTTTTAAAATGGGTAAATGAAATAATTTTACCCAAAATTGTATTTTGATATAAAAAGAAATAATTTTCTAAATTATTATATGTATTGGATGCTTGTTTGGTTGTTTCTTCTATAATCAAATAAGAAATTAAAATAAGATCTAAAATTCGAAATGATTTATAAGCCAATAAGAATTTAAATATTAAAATGGTTTACAACCGAATAGAATTAATTAAATATGGTTTAAGTAAGAAGAAATGAAATTAAAATTCGATTTAAACCAGAATTTTTACTCCGGGAATTTTGAAAAGGATTTCAAATGAATTTAAACAAAGGTTTGGAAAAATTTAGAAACCTTGGGAATGTTGAAATGTTTTCCAAAGCTTTTGAAGTCAATGATGGAGTATATTTTGGAAAATATTTTCGAATGGAAATTGATTTGAGGTGAATTTTGGAAGTGGAAAGCACTGAACTCACTGCAGTCGCTGGAAAATAATCCTGATGATGCTGGCCACATCATCAGAATTCATTTTCGAGTTTCTAAAGTGATGGATTGCTACCATGTGAGTGATTATGGTATTTGTTTGGTCTTGTTTGAGAAACAAGTGATTTTAGAAATTTTCAAAAAGGAAAATGAAATTTTGTTCTAGAATGTAAATTTACTCTGAAGAAATGAAGGTGAATGGAATGAATTTGGGTTTAACTTAAGATAAGTTAAATTGAACTGAAACCTGAAATTGAATTACACCTAAGTAAATTGGAATTCACTTGAAATAAGTATAAAGGTGAAGTGTAAATGCTTATAATTGTGTAAGTGAATTCATATTCTTAAGTTATAAAGTGTTATAATTTGAAGTTGTGATTAAATGGAAATGGACTTAAATGGGCAATCTAAACCCTTAAATAGAAGTGAAATTGAAGTTCATTAATGGAAATAGTTGAATGATATGGTGAATTCAAACTTAATCCTAAATGGAATGTAAAGTAAGACGAGGTAAAGTGAGATATAAAAGATGTGAATAAACTTAAAATGGTAAATGAGTTTTAAACTTATGTATGGAGGAATAAAATGGATTGAAGTGAAATTCAAAAAAAAAATTCAGTTGCATTATAAACAATATTGAATGAAATTCAATTATTATTTAAGTGGTAAAAGAAGTGGGTTAAATGAAATTTGGCTAAATGAAATTTAGTTAAACTTGGAATAAATTTGGATAAGAATCAAATTGAAAGGAAATTTAATTTAGTTGAGATGATGTTGACTGAAGCAAATGCTCACTCAATTAAAACCAAAATAATTATTTGGAAATGAATTTTGTGTAAGCTAAATTAAATGGAGTGTGTATGGTAATGAATAAAATTTTAATAGATGGCCAAAATGTGGAGGTAAGTAAAACACCTGATTTGGATTGGGATTTAATTATGGTAACTAATATTGGAAGTTTGGATAAATAATGAAATTAGATTGTAGTAAGTGATGGTTTGAATTGCAAGTAAATTCAAATGAGAGAAATAATTTAAATGGTCTCTTTGTTGATAAAATAAATCTAAAATGGATTGGATAAATAAACGAAGAGCATTAAACTTTGTAAATGAATTGAAATTGGTTGAATGAGAATCAGATGGAAATAAAATTAAATAGATAATGGTAATATTGTGAAACTACTTAAGCAAATTGAAAGAAACAAATGATTGTGGATGAGCTTTATTAAGAAATTCGAATGGAATTTGTTGGATAATAAAATTGAATTGAAAGTGAAATGATATTCATTAATTATTGTGGTAAATTAAGAATGTATGAGTTGAATATAACCCAGGATCGAATGATATTAATATAAACTTGAATTTGGTTAATGGAAATAAAGATGTAAGGAAAATGTAATTTAACAATTACATTGGAAAGAAAAAATATTTGGTTTGTGAACCTTGTAATGGAATAAAATTTATATGAATCCAAGTTGGAAATAATTTTAAATGGTTATAAGCTTAAGTGGCAATTGTTTTGCTTGAATGACATGGAAATTTGCATGTATTTGCAATTGAGTGTTTAAAAGCAATTGGAATTGAATTGTGAATAAATTGATATGAATGGGAACCCAATTCAAAGAGTTTTGTATATGAATGCAAGTGAATTGGTTAAGAATAGCAAATGAAATTGATTTTGAATCAATAGGAATGAATTGACCTCTTAATGAGTAATGTTTGCATATGAATGGAAATGGATCATAACTGAAATGCAAATGTTTCAAGTTTAAAATGAAATTTGATTGTAAATCAAATTTGGAATGTAAGTAAAATTAAAAGGTAAGAAAGGCATATATAATCATATTGAAGTGGAAATGAATTGGTTGAGATAAATATGAATTGTATGTAGTGAGCTTGAATTTAAAGCATTCAAATGAAATAAAATGAAGTAGACTTGAATAAGTGATTCGAAAGTGATTGAAATCTTTGGATTGTTGAAAATATAGTGACATTGTTAAACTATGAAATTTGAGTTTGTAAAGCGAGTTAAAATGATGTCAGCATTGTGAAATTGGTTTATAAAGATGGTTAGCTTGCATTTATATTGGAAATGCTAATGAAATGTTCTTATCTTTGAAATTTGATGAGTTTGTTGAGTATAGTACAGGTGCGGGAGGCGTTCGAGAGAGTTGGAGCGCGTATATGCGAGATATTAGCCGCTTGCTTTTAAAAATTTGTTAAAAGGTACGCTTACGCAAATATAATTGGGAAAATGATACATATATTGTTTTATATTTTGTTTCCGGCCGTGTGAGCCGATGTATATATATTTGTGTATCTTGCGATATCGCAGAAGCTCCTCCGTACAAAGGAGACTCTGCCAAAATTTTCCAGAAATTTTGGGAGTTAGAAAATTTTGAGATTTTGGAAATTTTTTTATTAACTAGTAAAGTTATTTGGAAACAATGTTGCCACAAAAAGCTTTTGAATGTAAATGAAGCAATTGAGTTTGGGATTGGACTAAAGGATTTTGGAAAGTGAATATAAAGCTTTTAACTAAGCAAATTTGGAAATAAATGGGTTGGAGAGTATTTTCTACCTTAGCAAATTTCGGGGACGGAATTTTTATAAGGGGGGAGGAATGTAACATCCCAGATTTTAGCTGTTGGATTTATGAACATTTAATTCATTTTAAATGTTTAACGTGGATATTTAATTGATTTGGAAATGGAGGGAATCAGATGCAATCAATAAAATAAGCTATAATTTTAATTTTAGTGATTTCGTTGAATTTGATTTATGGGGAAATAATAATTTAAATATTCGGAATTGAGATAAGGGTAAATCTGAATGTAAATAGTGATAAAAATGGGTTTAAAATTTATTTTGAGTTAATTGAGAGTAAATAGTGTGGTGGGAATTTTAGATGAATTTTAAAGTTGATAAATTTATATTTGGGATTTTATATTAATTTAAAAATGAATTTAATATTATTAAAATGCAATTTAATCAGATTTTAGTCTGGAATGAGCCAAAATGATTTTTAATGTGTTTATAAATTTTATATGATTTATGGTTAAGTTAATAAAATTTTAAAAGTGAAATTTTAAACGTTTCGTCAATTTTGAAAATCGCCTGATTTAATAGACGAGTTAAAATAGCCTTCCGGGACACAGTCTCGGAATTCGACAAAACCAGTTCCATTGGATCCGTAATAGTTAGTTATTATCGGATTTCAATTTTCGTAGCGATCGGAGTTGTTGTTTGACCGTGGTGGCTCGAAACGCATCGAAATCGATTTAACCGATTTAATTTTAAATTGATCGTTTAATTCCGTAACTCGCGCATACGATCAAATTAGCTTACGAAACCTGTCCCATTGTGTCCGGAACGCGGAAAAACCCCAGGATAGCCTGTCGGGACGTGAGAATTGGATGTCGTGTGCTTTAACTGTTAAATTGAGATATTTTATCAATTAAATAATATTAAATTTTATATATATTAACCTTTTATCTCAAAACCCTAGCTATATTCTCAGGCCGCCGCTCATTTGCATTCGATGGACGAAAACGTCCAGATTTAATTCTCGAATTTCTCCAAATCTAGTCAATATTGTTGAAAACTCTCAACTAGAGAATTGTAGAGGGGATAGTGATCTTCAGATCCAACGGGTGAGATGAGTTTTAGCGAGGTGGATCGATGGATTCAGCAGTTCGAACGTGGACCGTTTGCTCGAGAATCGCGTGGCCATGGGGAGTTCGAGTTCGTCAAGGTCGTAGGCGTTGGTGGAGGTCGAGGCGCTCTTCGAGATGGAAGGTTCTGATCGACGTGAAGTCGATCGATGTGGGCGCGGTTTCGAGCCCTAGGAGGCGTTGGTGGGTTCGTTCTTTGCATGAAGGCGTCTGGGAAGATGATGATCGCGGCTTTGATTTGCTTTGTCTAAACGAACGGCAGATCTGGGGTTCGTTTTTTTTTTTAAAAAAATATATATAAAAGCGATATTTGTTTTAAATTTATATACAAAACTTTAAAATTTAATAACTTCCACATACAATATCAGATTTCAACGAAACTGGAAACGCCGGGATCGCAGAGAGACGTACTACGTGATGGCGCAGATCCGGGGTCATTCCGGGCAAGTAGAAATTTGAGTTAAATCGAACGTTGTTCGGTTTAATTTAAATTTCGAACGCTCGCCAAAAACTCAAGGTGAGTTTTCCTCACTCACATCTGGATGCTAGACATTTTAAATAATTGATATTTAAATATCTATGTGAATGGTTGATTATATCTGTGATTATCAGTCTGGATTGATATTTATATTGCGATGTGCTAATATCTATGATGCAGGGAAAAACAGGTTGGAGGGATCCAACTGGATTCCTCACAATGTAGCAATTATTTTATAATTGATAGTGATACCTGTTTATATGTTGTGATTGATAAATCTGGAAATTTAATTGTGTTGTGAAATTGTTGTATAAATCATAGTTACAGAATTTAATTTATAAATGGACAAAATTGGGTTTTTACGAAATAAGTAAATTGTTAAATTAAGAATTTTTGAAAAATAGAATTTGAAATCTGGTTTGGAATGGGAAATGAAAAATTGGTAAAATTGGGATTTAATATTGTGGGAAAATTTATCAATCGATAAATATGAAATATAAATTTTCTGGAGATTAAATTTATGAAATTATAAATTGTTTAAAATAACGGTGTTTATTTTAATAATGACTAATGTTATCCGGAAATTAAAAATATGTTAAAATGGAGTTTCCGAATATAAATTAACAAGTTCAAATGAAAAATAGAATGTTTTGAAATGCCGTATTTCATTGGAATTTAATTAAGTGAATTGGAAATTTGGCTTCCATTGGAAATTCACCAAAAATGTTTAATTTAAAATGTTATAACTATGGTTTAAAAATGAATTTCCGGGTATGGGGAATTGGGTGTGAACTTCGGGTGAAGTTATAGTTAAGTATGGAATTGGAAATTTATGTTGAAATCATAAATTAACTTGAAATAAATCAGTGGATTTATATGAAAGAGTACTTTGGAATGTTTTGGAAACGGGAAAGTGTTTCCCTGGGAAAAACCAAGTAAATGTTTATAAAAAGATTTTATTTAACTAAAGGTTAAGTTTTAAATCGTTTTAAAAAGTATTTTAAGAAATCGTTATGTTTAAAGAAATAAATTAATAATTTTTAATACCGTAAATAATTTGGGAGTATATTAGCAATTATTTTTACAAATGGATTTATTTAAAAGTTGGTTTTAGCTTAAGTTGTTAAAATTAGCATTTTTCTTCTTATAACGTTATTTTGAATTTAGTGAAACTAAAACCCTTATTTTTAAATCAAAGTTTATGTGTTAATGACTAGTTTCCTTCACATATTTTAAATTTATATTTTGAGTAAATAAATAGAAGTTATTTTCATATTTTAAAGTATATTTCAGTATAAAGTATTTTTAACTGTTTTAAATGCAAATTGTTTTATACTTGGTTATTCCCGATGGGAATAAAGGGTAAAAGATTTACCTTGTAAAGGAAGAGTTTTGGAAAATTGTTTTCAAACGAGTTTTGAAAATGTGAAAATATATCTTTGAAAGATATTAGAAGCAAATAAATAATATGGAGATTATTTATTGTGTGATGGATGTGTATGGATGTTTGTGAACATTAATTGATAGTTAAATCACCGACTATCAATATTGGACAAATGCGCCGATCGTTTCGAAGAGACCGGGATCGAGTTTCCGTATACCGGGATTCTAGGTCTGGAGACTCGAATACCACTTCGATCCGGTTTGTACGTTTCATGTAACGTGTTCGGAGTCGAAGATGGAGCTGTGAAGTGCAAGGGCTAGTCGCTACTAATCCTGAGGATATTTCCAAAATGGATGTAGTAGGAGTAGTGCCTTCGGTTCCGTTCGGACCCGGGACGGACTTGTATGGACGAATGCTTCCGTTACATCGTCAGGTGGGCGATGGGCATTCAAAGGGATATGTGCTATAAAGGTAACGCTTAGCCTCAAGCCTCATCAACCGGGAATGACTGAAAATCAGGGGATATGCAGCAAGGCTTCGTGGGTAGCCCCCACTTGAGAGTAAGGTCATCCCTGTCTAGATGTCCCTTTTATTTCGGCTTAGTGGTGCGGTTGCTGATCACAACCGTGGGGTGATTTTACTTGGAATTATCCAGTAAGGGATGATTCCGGTCTTGTGTTGCAGGGGAGCGGGCGTATTCCTCGGTACTGTGATCTAGGTCACGTACTGTGACAGGTGGTACCCCAGTGCCTAGTCATTCGTTGGAAATCCATTTTCCCTACGTGCCTTGTACGGTATTTGTTTGTATACCTAGTATGCTGGAATTTAATCATGTAACAATTTCATCTATTTTAATAAGTATTTGTAAATAGACACTATTATAATATCAGAGGATTTTTATAAAAAGTGTTTTAGCTATCGTAAGGTAAAAACCCGACATGTTTATTTGTGGCGTGGTCTTACGAGATGCTTTTGTTTTCAAAGGATTTTTGAAACTTTAATAATCAGTTTGGATGTATTTATGATGCGCTGGTATTCCAGACTGACTCGGGTGTTATTTTATTATAATGCTCGGGTCAGACCGAGTATATTTCAGGATAGGTTGCTATGGAGCTCAGGAGAGGAGCTGGAGTCCGAGACGTATTTCTCGTACTTGTATTATTCCGCTGCTGTGATTGTTGAGATTGTTTGACTGGCTTTGTTTGGTTGTATTGATATACTCTGATGATGAAGTATTGTATATAAACATATATAGTTTTGATTTGTGTAAAGTTCTGTTCTATATATTATATTTTATTCCGCTGCGACTGTGAGGTTCTGATGTTGTTTAGTTCATTCTTCTTCTTCTACCTTCTTTCTTTTCCTACAATCTGTCTTTTCCGGCGTTCGATCGTCGGCATATTATACTGTTGAGTATTTTGTGTCGATTTTCGAGGGTCGAGAAGGGCGGGTCGTCACACTCCATTTAGTATTTTAAATCTATTCCAAGGATCGTTTCTTTCTGGTTATAAACTTAACAAGGGGAGTTTGAATATATAACTAATATTTATAACCTCATTAATGCCAAGTCAAAATTTTCAAGTTCGATTACTTTACAAAGTTATTTGTAACATTTCTTACTTTTTATAATGGTAAGTTTCAGTTATAGTAACTACTAAGTCTTCATCATCATATCTACTCAAAATATATTATTTCACCTCAAAAATCATTTTTGACTTAATACCTTGATTTCGGTTCCAATTCAAAATTGCTTCGAATTTCCATTCGATTTAATACTTCAATTTATCCCAATTTGTATTTAAATCCATGATTTCCACCTTGACCAGTTTGAATTTTGAAAATAGCTTGAGTAGTTTTAAAATAGTTAAATAGTTAATATAAGATAGTTTGAGTTTTCAAAAAGAATGGTTTATATAGTAAATAACTTGAAATATCCAAAATAATTTGAATATTTAAAAAGATAGATTTTAAATAGTTTATATAATTTGTTTGAAAATAGTTTCAAGGTCAAGCTAATCCAATTTCCAACCTCCAATTCAACATAATTTTCAATTTCCACATTAATACTTAATAATTTTAAATTTTCGTTCAAATCAATATAAAAAGTGATTTTATATTAGATCGTATTTCCATAAAATATTCCACAACAACGATAGACTACAACACTAGTGAGTTCAAACATTACATCCATTTATCCATATAAAAAGTCTTACAAAGGTCATAAATCTATACACCTTAACAACTACCTAGGGGTTTAGAAAAGAACATGGCCTTAGCATTCTTCATAAAAACTTCCTTAAGGACTCCCTACCAGCTTGCCAAACCCGTCCATGCAATCCGTAACAGAGTGTCTCCAATTATTGCATTTGCCACAAAAGAATTTTACACTCCCATCTTCCTGGATAATTTTTACACCTCTCGCGGGGTGTTCCACAACTTTCTCTTTCTTCCGTCTCTTGAGACAATCCCTAGTGACGTGCCCCATCATTTTACAATGGTAGCAAATGGTTGATTCGTCGATTGGTACCATGGGTTTACGTTTCACCTTCCTCACTTTAGGGCAATGGTTTAGAAAATGTCATTTCTTTTGACACTTAAAGCATAAAATCTCAAAGCGAAACCGTTTGACTTCTTCATTCTTTTCCTTTTTTGGTTTACTGCACTTAGCTTCGTAATGTCCCTTACTGTGACATCTATAACATATGACATTATCATAAGGACCAGGTCCAGCCCTTTCCCTAACCCGTTTCTCATGTTCCGTTATTACTTCTTCCCGGGCCTTACGTGCAGCTGCTCTCCGCTTCCTACGCCTTGCCTTCCATTCTTCTCCTTTTGCCATGTCTTACCACTTGGACTAGATTCTAGGACTTCCTAACCTATAATTAAAACCTCGATTCGTCGAAATTTCAGCTTTTATTCTTATTTCGAAACATTCTTTTATTTGTTCTCGGTCATTTTTGCAATTTAATCTACTAATTTGATAATCTGGTTTACTTTAAATTTCCAAAATTCGAAACCCGTTTTGTTTCAAAAATCGTTTGAAATCATTTACGCATACATAACTCCTTTTGTACCTCTTATCAAATTCATACTTTTTCTTTTACAATTTAGCCTATTTAACTTCCATAAGTTAAATTTTAATTTCACCCTGAAAATTTTAATTCCAGGAAATAAGTTCAAAACTTATTTAACTTGGCCTGAGTTAATTCCCAATTCGTTCAATCCATTTAAACTTACTCAATTTAATTTTTTATCCTCCAAATTTAAATTTCTTATTAATATCACTTCCCACTTATAAGTTCAAAAACTTATTTTTCTTTTGGTTACACTTCTCATTTCAAGGGGGATTCCAGAATTCAAACACCGATATTTATTCCAAATCAACTTTGAAATCACTTGTATATATATATATCCCATTTACATACCAAATCACCCTTTTTAATTTTAAACCAACCTTGGTTTTTATCCAAAACAAATTCATTTTCAAGCAACTCTTATTTTAAAACAAAGATTTCCATATTCAAAAATATTGTAAATAATATTATTTATTATTCCTTCAACACTTTGAAACAAAATTCAAAATTTTCGGGACTTAGATTCAAAACCTCACACTTAAGATCATTTTTAATTTATAAGCCATATTTATAAATTAAGCTTATATAATTCCACTTCCGTAAAACATTTCATAATATTTTATGATTGTTTATTCTATAATAAACATCCTTTATTAAGACACAACAACCAATTTATGATAATAATCAATATTATCATATGTAGAAGCCAAACACACCATATATTCCATAATAATTTTCTGGAAGATTATTTCTATATATAAAATATAATTAGGGTAAACTTATTTTATTTCAAACACTTTTGAAAAACTCTTTTGAATTTTCCGGAATTTTAAATTCTAGTTTAAATCTATTTCTAGCTTAACTTATTTGCATAATTTATTCTTATCAAATTCCTATTTGGTTACTTATATTTAACCACTTAAATCTTATAATCTTATTTTATTATAATAATTACAACCAATCACCTTAATACACTATAATAATTTAGAAAAATTATTTCCTTTTTTATATATCAAAATATAATCTTGTATAAAAATTATTTTAAAATCATTATATAAGAAATAACAAGTACGCCCTCATATATAATACACTCAACTCATTCTAGGGTACTACTGACCCTATCTCTAATGAGTAATCCCCACCAGAGCTAAGGTTCTCGCTTAACCTTCAGCTTTGATACCACGTGTAATGACCGAGCGTTTTCGACCCTCGAAAATCGACACTAATACGTTCCCTGTATAGAATGTAGAGCAATCGAGTGCCGAAAATACCAGGTTGTTAGGGTTTAAGAAGAAAAGAGATAGAAGAAGAAATAGAAACAATAACAACACAAAATCTCACATCGCAGCGGAACAAAATATAATATACAACAACAACATTTTATACAAAGGAAAACTGTAACTATTAATATACATACAAGTTATCAGAGTAAAATCATCACATATAAACCCGGACAGTTATAATAACTTGTCCCTAAATACTGAATATACAGCCTACAATACACAACGGAAAATACATGCAATACGTCTCTGCTATCCAACTCATCTCCTGAGCTCCAAAGCGTCCTAACCTGAAAACTGTAATACTCAGTCCTAACTTGAAATCCATCGATATTATAATAGTGTCTAAGTACAATACTTATTTAAATTAGTCACATTTGTTAAATTAATTCAATCCCAGCATATTGGACTCTATAATCAAAACCGTAAAGGTTCATAGTGATTATCAAATCGAAATGGTTTCGGATAGCACTGATATCTGATTCTGGTCTCTTCGAATCCAAGTGATAAATTTTTAAATGTCCAAGTCTATTTAAATAAACAATTCACATTCAGGTGTTCACATCCACACGTGGGAATATATTACATATGTTTATTTCCAATAATGTGTAAACGTTTTATTCCAGTTGTTTAAATTCGTTTGACTACTTAGTGGCACATACAAGAATACTTGAAATAAATATTCAAGAGCAATAAGGCCAAACATATATCGTTAACTTAACGACAAATAATTAATATTAACTAATTTACAATCAGGATTTAATCATCTTAGATTAATCTAGATCTACTTATATTTTCAATCTAATTTAACGATAAATTATAGAAATTATAAAACAATTTATTGTTAGTTAATTAAAAATAAAAAAATCTATTTAATAACTGATTTATTAATTAACAAAAGATTTAAGTCAAATAAGAATATAATTAATTTCTCATTTTAATTATTATAACATTATTTAATTTTAAATTACGGAAAATCAATAACATTAATTTATAATACGAGTATTAGGACCACAATGCAAAAAATCTTCATGTTGATTTAATTTTATATGTATGAGGAGATATGTTTTTTTTTGAGATCATGGGGAACCTTAAGATCATGGTATTCATTGATACTCACTTAAGTAAACCCCACGCCGTGTGTCTACCCCGCTTTTATTTAGTCGTCGCACACGGATGCGTAACGTTGAAACTCCCACTGATGGTTTGGCGCTGGGATTCGAACCTGCCCGGACGCAGTCCTATGGTTCCCAGAGGAGATATGTTTTTAAATTAAAGGATTTTAAAATATAAATTTTATCAAAATTCTTTATTTTTCGAAACAATTTCCTCCAGCCCAAAACATACTATGCCCGGCCTAATACTCAAGGAAAAAAAACGACCAAACTTCTTCTCCCCCCTCCAGTTCTTTCCTCCCTCTCTCCTTTCTTTCACTTGAAAACACCTAGACATGCACGACACCGTGCACGTGCACACGGCCACACTTCCATGAATCACGCCGCCGACCCCTCGCGCAAACCACCTTCGACCCTCTTCTCTCAACTACATGCCTGGAATTTTGATCAAGCCCCAGGTTCGAAATTCGAACTCCCCACCAAATACTGGAACAACCCAAAACCATTATAACCCCTCATCTCGCCAACCACCACTACCGATCACCACCAAACTTCACCGAGAGACACGCCATCACGTCCTCTTCCATTTCCCCCTGGACCGCACTTCCCTATCTCCCTCGTTTCTGCACCATTGACACGAAACCGAAGCTCAACAAACCACAACCAAAACCCTAACGCCGCCTCGCTTGGCACCCACGAGCATTTGAAAAATGCCGCACTATTTTTCTAGTGCACGCCATCACCTGCCCTTCCTCCACGACCAGCGCCGTGACCTGAACTCAACTAGGTTGCCGGAATTTTGCATTTGACCCAAATCCAGTCAACTTCCAACCTCTCAACTCACGCGGTCTTAAAAACCCCCAAACCACATCCTAAAATCATATTTTTTGATGGCGAACCCAACTATATAATCCATTTTCTAAATCATGATAATTTGTTTTCGACCAAACTTGACCCATTTACTGTTGTACAGTGTTTTCTTAGCCTTTACGTGATGAGCTTGCATGAAATAATTTTTTATATGTTCTATACTAAAAAACAAACATATTTTGTTTTGGAATCAAGTTCTAAAACCCACTAGATGATGAGAAAATCATTTTTTTTAAACTGGAAAAGTCCTAACTATTTTACTTAATCAAAGAACAGAGTATTCCTTTAGTTACAGGCTGTTTAAAACTGATTAGCACACATATATAAAGCATTGAACATATTAATATAGGAATACATGCCAAAATGCAGGAGTTCACTCAAAATTTCAAGTGTACCGATGCACAAACAAGTTCTAGTAAGTAAAGTTTTAAGTTTTACTCACAGTTTTTGCTATAGGTGATGAACTGCTGTTTGTTTTAAACTCTCTGCCTTCTTTAAGCCTTCAACTTTTTTTTGTTTTTTTTGTTTTAATTTTGTATGAACAATTTGAACAAGTGAGGCTCGGCCATATATAGATATGAATGGAAGTGTACAGTAAAGACTAGGGTGGCTGCTACTTTTCATTTTACATGCTTTCACTCTTTTTTTTAGATTTGAAAATTTTGAGGACTTGATCTGATTTCATGTTTGGCTAATTTGATTTAAAAAGAGATGTGATATTTTGTGTGTGATTGGATTTATTTTGTGCTTGAAGTTGATGTTTGCCATCATGATGTTTCCTATGTGTGTATGTATATATATACACATACATACATATATATATATCCACTTACACACATCTCCTCATCATATACACATCTACATATTACATATACACTGTTTACATTAAGATATATACTATTTTATAAACACACACACACACACACAAATATATATATATATATGGATATGCGTACATTCACACTATCTTACCATACACACTTTTATACGTATATATGTAAATATGCATACATACACAATTACATATTTATCTTATCATATTTACACATATAAAAATATATACCTATATATATTTGATCATAGTTTGAAATTTTGATCATAAAGTTTGTACTTATGTATATATATATATATATATTTACACATTTACACATTCACTGTCTCATATAACATAGATGTTATCCCGCCTTTTGGCAAGGCCGTGACACCAAAAAGTTGACTGGAAAACTAAAGACAGTTCGTCGTAAAAGCTCGTTATACACTGTTTCACCATGGATATCAATGAATTTTGTCCGAGCCCGGATCAGGCTACAATTGATAGGACACGACAAGCAGAGTCATGAAAGCCAACACTCCAAATTTCAAGACAATCTGAGTTCGTATGCTCAAGTTATGATCGACGCAAGTTGGAAGAGAACACCCTATTTTCGTATCCATCGCGGACCCACGGTTCGAATCGATTGAGTTTGCATCGATCAGAGTGGCTTTAAGTTCATATCCATCAACAAGGTGCTGTTCGAGTCCATCGGAGGCGCCCATGTTCGAATCCATCACGTTAGCACCACAACCATCTGGTTCGAATCCATTAACAATGTTTCCTTCGTATCCATCAAGCTTGAAGGACCTTCGTATCCATCAAGCTTGAAGGACCTTCGAATCCATGAAGATACCTCTCTTCGAATCCAACCAGTGCCGTCGTCTCGTATCGATCAGCTGAAGTGAGATATGATCGATACGAACGAGTCTCAGTTCGAATCCATGCGTGAATAAAGCCTTCGAATCGACTGAGTCAAAGCGGCGAAATTAAAGGGACGACTCTATCAACTCGACGAAAAATGTGGATCGATGCGAAGAATGCGCGCCATGTCAACCTGCTAGCGCGTGCTTGGATCGATTCGAAGCAATGGATTCGAAGTCGTCGATTCGAACAGAGCGTTGCAACCGGAAAAGCGAATTCGTATCGACCATATCTCATGATCCCCAAATCCAAATGATATGAAATTTTCACAGGAGCTTAGGCACATGTTGAAGAATGTCCACACCAAATTTTAGCTCGATTGGATGATTTTTTGATCGATTCGAATGGAGTTCGAATCGATCCCGAAGTGGGCCCAATTTTCTTGAGGCCGGGCGTATGGACCCCCTCACGTGCCAGAGCTGGTTTCCCGAAATTTAGGCGAAATATCAGCCTCCTACACCTATAAATAGAGCCCCAGGTCATTCAGAAAGGGAGGAGGGAATTCTGAAGCGTCGAAACTCTACCGGATTCAGTTCTACATTTCTTCATTGCGGTTGTACTCAAGTTTCTTCATTGTAATCATTGCAACCTATTATAATCAGTTGTAATCATCAAGTGAATACCAATAAAGTCATCAGCTTCAGAGTGGACGTAGGCAAGATCGCCGAACCACTATAAATCCTGTGTCATTTACTGTTTTTACTGAGTTTCCTGAGTAATTTGCATACTTATTTCTCTACATATTTGAGATCTGTGATCTGTAATTGCGTACTGGTGCTTTCAACGACTATCAGATGTTTGTGACCAATTTTGGTGCAAACATTTTGGTGCTTTCACTGAGAACTAAACTCAGGAGTTCTATCACTTGAAAGTTGAATCAAAAGGCTAAGAGATTTAGATCCGAAGAATCATGACAAGACAAACAAGTAGAAGGCATAGACCAGAGCAAAGTCAGCATGAAGGGAGTCAAGAGGCTTCCTCAGGGCAAACCAAGCATCGATCTTAATCACCGGGGATGAGATGGAAACAATGATGAAGAGACAGGAGGAAATGATCCATAATTTGCTTCAACAAATTGGACAACTTGGAGCGCAAAATCAAGGAACAACCAGAATCCAGAACGGAGCAAGACCATCCGGCGCAGTGCCGGAGCTGGGGGGCACACACTTAGAGCATGTTGATCCAATCCCAGGAAGAGATTCAGGGACATCCGGGCAACCTGGTGGTAATAGAGGGATGAACGCACAGCCAGGGGGGCAGAACGAAGGTAACACTCAAAGATCGCAGCCTGACGACAACGACAGGTTGGCAGAGATGGTCAGACGGGCCATGAGAGGCGGACTAGTCAATAGAGATCTGGAGGATGTACATAGGAGTCCCTTTACTCCTACGATCAGGCAGGCCAGGAATCCACCAGACTTCAAGTTACCATCGGTGGAAATGTATGATGGGCGGACGGATCCAGCGGTCCATCTAACGAAGTATATGAGGCACATAGAAGTGCTGGGGGCATCGCACGAAGTCATGGCCCGGTGCTTTCCATTATATTTGACGGACATTGCAGCACTATGGTTTAGACAACTGGAGAGTGGCTCCATTGGGACTTGGACAGATTTGACAGAAAGGTTTATGAGACAATTCAGGGTTCATATTTCGAGATCCAAGAACGTGATGAGTTTGGTGACTCTAAAACAAAAGGCCAGGGAATCTTTGAGGAGTTTTCTGACGTGATTCAATGCGGCAGCAGCATCAGTGGATCGACCAGATCTATCTATGGTCATGATGGCAGCTGTATCTAGAATATCTGATGGCACGGAGTTCAAGAATTCACTAACTAAGGATCCACCTACGGACCTGGGAGAGTTTTATCATGAAGCTGAAAAGTTTTTGCGATTAGAGGACGCTCGTACGGAGAGAGAAGAAGAAATTGATGTTTACGCAGTTAGAGGCGGTAATTCACCTGGAAAAGGTGCAGAGACTGGTAAAGGGAAGCGAAAGGCTGAAGAAAATGATGACAGGTCAAAGTGGCAACGGAGGGAGCAACGATTTACCACCTATTCAGAACTGAACGAGGGATTGGAGTGAATCTACCAAGACACCCGAGACCAAGTTTCCTATCGTAGACCAACGCGACGGGATCCGACTACCGACGAGAGAAAGTCAGACAAATATTGCTTATTCCACGAGCTGAACGGTCATAGCACAAATGACTGTAGGCACCTGAAGGATGAGGTAGAAGGGCATATCAGAAACGGTAGGCTACTTCAGTATGTGAGAAGGCGAGCTCCAACGGTGGAACCAGAGCGGCCACCACCTACATCAGCTAGGGGTAACCTCGAGCCGGGGCACCGTATGGTTATCAATTGATTTAAATAACGATGAACAAGTCGTAAACTTCTCACTAACACCATCACATCATTTACACATGTATGAGATCGCGAACGATCCACAGGCATGCTCTGAATGATTATTGACCGTCTCGTAGTGAGAATTTACACTTTGACATCCTTGCTTTGCTTTTGTTTTATGTTAATTTGGACATTTAGACTTTACTTGTTTGGACATTTCTGTTATGGAATTCATGTGAACGTTAATTTGATATTTGCAATTCTGTAGAAGAAGTTGCTCGCGTATGCTTTGGATCGCGAACGGTCCACAAGCACACCTTGTATGGCGACGAACCGCCACGATCGCTGATTCAGAATTTCACCCGAACGTGAACCTGACATCGATAATACTAAGTCCCCCCCGATCACACTTAGCCTCGAACGACACCCGACCTCGAATGGTCACAATCTGCCTCGTACGGCACCCGACCTCGAACGGTCACAATTTGCCTCGAGCGGCACCCGACCTCGAACGGTCACCATTAGCCTCGAACGGCATCCAACCGCGAACGGTCACACTTCATCTAGTGTAACATTCGATCGTGAACGATCACACTCTGCCTCGTGCGGCACCCGACCACGAACGGTCACAATTCCCCCGGTATGACATTCGATCGCGAACGATCACATTCTGCCTCGTGCGGCAACCGATCGCGAACGATCACATTTTATCTCATGCACCATACGACCACGAACGGTCACAATCCATCATAATTCGTCTAGAACGACACCCGATCGCGAACGGTCACAACTCGTCTAGAACGACATCCGACCGCGAACGGTCCCATTTCTTTGTTTGCCGCGAACGGCATCCGATCTTGAAAGGTCCCATTTCGTTATTTGCCGCGAACGGCATCCGACCTCGAAAGGTCCCATTTCGTTATTTGCCGCGAACGACATCCGACCTCGAAAGGTCCCGTATTACCTCAAATGACATACGGTCGCGAACGATCGTCATTCATGGTCAGGAAAGACTATCAAGTTCTTTACAGGTCGATGATAGGATATGAACATCCAGCTTATGGAACTACAAAACACACCTTCCTATCGCAAGGCATGTTTTGGGGGGCAAATATTATCCCGCCTTTTGGCAAGGCCGTGACACCAAAAAGTTGACTGGAAAACTAAAGACAGTTCGTCGTAAAAGCTCGTTATACATTGTTTCACCATGGATATCAATGAATTTTGTCCGAGCCCGGATCAGGCTACAATTGATAGGACACGACAAGCAGAGTTATGAAAGCCAGCACTCCAAATTTCAAGACAATCCGAGTTCGTATGCTCAAGTTATGATCGATGCAAGTTGGAAGAGAACACCCTATTTTCGTATCCATCGCGAACCCACAGTTCGAATCGATTGAGTTTGCATCGATCAGAGTGGCTTTAAGTTCGTATCCCTACACAAGGTGTTGTTCGAGTCCATCGGAGGCGCCCATGTTCGAATCCATCACGTTAGCACCACAACCATCTGGTTCGAATCCATCAACAATGTTTCCTTCGTATCCATCAAGCTTGAAGGACCTTCGAATCCATGAAGATACCTCTCTTCGAATCCAACCAGTGCCCTCGTCTCGTATCGATCAGCTGAAGTGAGATATGATCGATACGAACGAGTCTCAGTTCGAATCCATGCGTGAATAAAGCCTTCGAATCGACTGAGTCAAAGCGGCGAAATTAAAGGGACGACTCTATCAACTCGGCGAAAAATGTGGATCGATGCGAAGAATGCGCACCACGTCAACCTGCTAGCGCGTGCTTGGATCGATTCGAAGCAATGGATTCGAAGTCGTCGATTCGAACAGAGCGTTGCAACCGGAAAAGAGAATTCGTATCGACCATATCTCATGATCCCCAAATCCAAATGATATGAAATTTTCACAGGAGCTTAGGTACATGTTGAAGAATGTCCACACCAAATTTTAGCTCGATTGGATGATTTTTTGATCGATTCGAATGGAGTTCGAATCGATCCCGAAGTGTGCCCAATTTTCTTGAGGCCGGGCGTATGGGCCCCCTCACGTGCCAGAGCTGGTTTCCTGAAATTTAGGCGAAATATCAGCCTCCTACACCTATAAATAGAGCCCCAGGTCATTCAGAAAGGGAGGAGGGAATTCTGAAGCGTCGAAACTCTACCGGATTCAGTTCTACATTTCTTCATTGCAGTTGTACTCAAGTTTCTTCATTGTAATCATTGCAACCTATTATAATCAGTTGTAATCATCAAGTGAATACCAATAAAGTCATCAGCTTCAGAGTGGACGTAGGCAAGATCGCCGAACCACTATAAATCCTGTGTCATTTACTGTTTTTACTGAGTTTCCTGAGAAATTTGCATACTTATTTCTCTACATATTTGAGATCTATGATCTGTAATTGCGTACTGGTGCTTTCAACGACTATCGGGTGTTTGTGACCAATTTTGGTGCAAACAATATATACATATACATATATTTATGTATATTTTGTCATCATACATACATATATATATATATTTACATTTATACAAACTTATATATATATATTACTTCATATGGGTATATATATATATATTTAAACATCATAAAACTTGTATATATATATATTTATATATACTTGTACGGATATTTTTTTCTTAAATTTAAATGGTGGAGTTTATATACATATATCAATAAAATCAATCATATCCAGAAATTTTATAATTTAAAATTTATATAGTTTTTAATCAATTTATAGATTCGGATATTTTATTTGTCAGAAAATTTATCTATTCGACTAATAAAAATTAATATTCCAATAATTAAATCAGTTATACCCCAAAATCAAATGGCTAAAAATCCAGGTCGTTATAGAGGTGTAGTTGATCGTTGCTCATACACACATGCACACAAACACGCTCGCACACTCGCATATATACTAGTTTGCAACCAGCTACATTAGTTTGTTGTCATGACATGGCGTTATCAATATCATAGTACATCAAGTGACTATAATACCAATCGAACCCCGAGGACTTCATGCATAGTCCAACAACATTATAACCATGATTTTACAATCTAGAATATAGTGATTGCTGCATATCATCTAGAGTTTCAATAATTTATTATGGAAGTATTATCACATGATCATAAACTAAAAAGAATGTGAACTGCAAGAACAAAACACACACACACATGCACACAAAGAAGAATATTTGAGTAAGGCAGTAGCTGTTTATCGACGAAATTTCTATCGGATTAGAAAACCGCCGATAAATTTTGAATTACAGTTATACCACAAGCGCACGGCGTACTATCGTAGTACGTGGCGAGTACGGGTTGATCCGCACAGAATTGTTAGATTTTAAATCTCTATTCAATCAAATTAACCAAAGTTGAAAATGTGATTAGCTAAAAATATAGAAAAATGAGCAAAAGAAAATTGATAAAAATACGAGAGTTTGAGGGCAATTTAGAGATAAATCCACTCTCTACATCACATAAATCAACAAAATGAAGTTATGATCTCTCTTTTCTTGTCATTAGTGTAATTAGTTGATGTGCTTATCATAAGTATGGTATATTTGTACTATTAATTAGTAAAATATAAACCATCAAACTTTAACACAACCTCTAAACCACTATTCAAGTCTCATGAAAATTGACAACAATTTGAAAGCCAAAATCATTTTAAGCATGATCTATTAACTATTGTTTAGAAATATAGGCCATCAAATTTCAATTTCAACAATCACTTCATTACCATCATCATATGTAGATGAAGAGGTAATTATTGTTTGTGATTGTTTAAGCATAGCATATTTGTTATGAACAACATAGACTATCAAATTCACATCAAAAACAACAAGTTAAACCACTTTAAATGTTTCATTAAGCACAAAAAGAGAGCATAAACATCAAAATGTTGCATCTACATACTAGAGAACTTCATTACCCCTAAATTGTAGGGATTAGCCTCTCGTATTTGTTATCATATGAACAAATGTAGAAAGCAACATGAAACTAATTAGAGAAAAAAAAGAAGCAAAATGAAAGGAAAAACTATTCTACTTGCATAAAGGAAAAGAGATCTACACTACAATATAAAAGGAAATAAACAAGAAAAGGAAAAGAACATGTATTACATTGCATAAAAAAGTTACATGAAAAGAAAATGGCTAAATAGCCATGAAAAGAAGAGAAGAGCTTTGATTTTTATTTTCTAAGCTAAAAACTAACTAATAGGAGCTAAGAAGAAGAGGGTTAGATGAAACATAATGGGTCTTTATACATGTGTTAAACCCTAATTCATATTTTTAGGGAATGCCCAAACTACCCCTTAGGAAGTGTGGTGGCCAAGTAACCATTAGCATCCAATAATCATCCATTAAGTGTGCATTAAGATTTAATGACCTTTTAACATGTGCATTAGCTCCTAAGTGTACATTAAGGTAGGTGGGTAAGTGGGGTCCTCCATGATCTTCACTTTGAATTATTTCCATCTTCATTTGTTCTCTTCACTCTTGTGCATGCATATATCATAATGAAACCACTTGTAAAATTCACTAAATTTCCTACAAAACAACATAGAAAATTCCAAGTAAATTTTTACAATTTAATAAATGCACAAAATGACCATTTTGCTTCTATATGAAGATGAATATGTGACAATTTGAATTTTGGTTTAAACAAGTTAAAATACCCGATATGATCATTTATTTAATTTAAATAGATTAAATATGGTGGTAAAAATATGCACATTTTGTCTTTTTATTCGTCCTCAAATAAAGAAAAAAAACTAAGATAAATCCGTTTTCGTAGGGAGCACGATTGCATTGAGCGTATGCAACAAGCCGTTAAACCTCTGGGTGTCCCCAATATGACGAGTGTTGTCTCGTGAGGGTTTTCAGCGGATACTACCCACAAAATCCAAGTGCAGGATGAAAATATTTACAAAATGCAAGGTTTATTTACAAAGAGACGAATGCAAGTTTTTAAAAATATTTACCAATGAAGGATATACTTTTAAATTAACACGAATAAGTTAAATATAGGTTTTGGTTATTATCTTGAAATTTAAGTCATTTCCTCGTCAAAATTTCCAATAAAAACAAAGTTATCTTAACAAATGGGTTATAGTTTAACTCATTGTTTCGGTCGATAATACAGTGTAACTATGAAATGGATACTTAGTTGATTATCAAAGTTTATCAAAGTGGTATTTTCATTTCTTTTCAATAACAAGTCAAATCAAACAAGTTAAAATAGTGCTTGATTTCAATTGCTTACTCTCTCTAATTTTTTATTTGAAAAATTTATTTATATTAACAATATTTACATATGCCTAACTCAGATAAACTGAGGCTAGATATATTACCCATGCATTGCCTTGCGGACTGATGTGAGGGGAATACAGAGCGTGGCGAGTGTACACACAAGTGTGAACACTTATTGACTGTAGGCGTTATTAGTAAAATAATTTTTATATATACACACCTAACTCAGATAATGTAAAGATCCAAAAACTCGGCCTTCGAAAATCGGCACCCGTACTTCACTTGTACTCAAATGCCGTAGATTCAAACGCCAAATCTGGCTCCCCGGAGCTTATAACACAGTAAATATAACAACACAGCGGAAAAAGAAAACAGATGATATCATATACAACTCCAATGAATACAATATCCAGAATGATATACAACAATGATATCAATATGATACAACAATATCAGAGATAAATAATGATACAACGGAAAATATAAGTGATAACTCCAAATGATCCTCAAAAGAGAATGAGTCCAACAACTCTAACATCAAGCTCGAACCACCATCACGTTGCACCAAGATAGGCAACGTCAGTCTTGATCTCCGATGAACTGAACTAGCTCCAACTAGTCTACTAAACCTGAATATCTGAGAAACCCAACTCTAGACTGTCCGTGTGGAAAATAGTGGGCACCCAGAGTTTAGGAAGGGAACAATAAACTCCAGGTCAGCCATGGGACTGGTGTGAGTAACAAAAACAGTTTATATTTAAAACAAAGTAAAATTGAATTTCGCAATGCTTTTGGAAAATGAAACTGCCAGAAGACCTCCCGCCACACACACTATGCAAACGCAGAATTGGAGGAGATTTCTTCTTATGATAGTCAAATATGCTTACTACGCAATAAAACTCTTTTGATATTATTATTAGTGCATAGTGCAGAAAACATTTCGAAAGTAGAATATTAATCTTAGCCAACATACGACCAGTATCGTATGCCTACTATAGCTACCATCTAAACAGTGGTGACCACCATAAGTAAATGGCAGGTTCTACAACTAAAACCGTACAAGGTTCGTATTGGAAATTGGATTGCCAACAAATGGTCAGGCTAAGGAACTTCCTACTGTCACATGGGATCGCTTCTGGATGGACGTCCCGAGAAACTAACCTGGCTCTCTGCCAACACAAGGCCGGGTTACCTCTGGAAATAGGTAACTACTACACGAATATGCCATTTCCCGGTCCTTTGGGACCTTTATCCGAGGCCTCGGTAACCAACATCACACAGTAATAAATAAAGTGTGTCCACATGAGTAAGTATTTGGGCTCCATACCATGATACCACCCTTTTCCAGAAGGAAATGACATACCCTAAAGGGCGCGACCCTCATAACCTTGCCGCATCATTCCTGTTTCGACCATTTCCGGTCTGTGAGGTCCGACGAGGTCTCGTCCACAAAGCTACGCTTTTTCAAAAAGCCATGCTTTGATCACAAATGATCAATAAATGATCAACACACAGCAACACTCAGCATGCCACATTACCAAATTGGGAGTATATCGCTGATAACCTTCAACTACATAACCTCTGAGCTCGTACGTCTCAGAGAAGGGTGTTAAGCTAAGAGAATAAATTCTCCGCCACCAACAGAAATGTATTTGAAAGAAATCTGCTTTATATCTCAAAATGTAATGTCAGACAAGTAACCATACAAGTCTGTTCCGGGTTTGAACAGAACCGAAGGCACTTCCGAAAAAGCCCTTACAATCCGGGTATTCACAATCCCGATCGGACTTCCCATCACTTAGGAAATCTCTATACCGGAGCAA
Source organism: Allium fistulosum (assembly GCA_030737815.1). Classification (NCBI taxonomy): domain Eukaryota; kingdom Viridiplantae; phylum Streptophyta; class Magnoliopsida; order Asparagales; family Amaryllidaceae; genus Allium; species Allium fistulosum. The sequence goes on along the minus strand of CM060908.1, from coordinate 71,692,835 downwards.
CTCAGTGCAGAGACAACCGATAGGTTATCCTATCATTCTCGCAAATACCCGGTCTTCAACACCGGTCTTCAAATGCAATCCATATACGACGTATCATTATTCGGAATGGGTTATGTGACACAAAGGTCCTCTCCCGGCTAAACCGAATAATGAGCGCAATATTTTAAAACATATGGATATTGGGATTTCAGTTAAGTCACAACTTATTACCCAAAATCTTTCTTTAAATGGTTTAAACACATTACCATTTTAAATCTGTTGAAAATAAACAGATTCAATTCACAAAGTTCACTCAGTTTCACAAAGATTCATTCATAGATTTTCCAAATCGATTTCCATTTCAATTGGATTAACACATTAAATCTTTAAATCAAGATTTAATTCATAGCTTTCAAAACAATTCCATTTCGAATGGTTTAGACAAATCACCATTTTAAATCTGTTAAAAGTAAACAGATTCAATTCATAGGTTTCAAAAAGAATTCATTCATAACTGGAAAAACCTTTTTTTTAATTCAAACTTGAAATTCCTTTACTTAAATTGGAATTTCATTTCTTATATGAAAGCTTTTATCATTTGAAAACAAACAGTTTCATTTCGGAAAACTGATTCATTTATACGAGTTAAGGTTCTTGGGTTAAATCCAAATTCTCAAAATTATACTTTTAAAATGGTTTAACTTCATATAAACACATTTATAACATCTTTAACCGTAATTTCCAAACATGGAATTCAATTCCAAATTTTGAATTCAAATTCAAATTAGAAATTTTACCAAGTTATCCAAAATAATTTTTATCTTAAAAACTCCTTTTCAAAAGCCTAAATCCATTTCCAAAATCAATTGAAATTAAAATTTCAATTTAAAAAACATAAATTTTAAATCATCTGTGACTTAACCGATTTCCTCGTGAAATCCATATTAGTGTGTGTATGGTGTAGTCCACGGGTTTTACACAGTAGTGCAACATCATTCAATCATCACAGATCAAAATACAGAAATATAGTTGATAAGCGGTATAACTATAACGCTTATCTTTTATTCACAGATCACAGATATATAAATTTCAGATAAATAAATTACAGTACAGATCACACACAAATCAGGATATATCACACAACATCACAGATCAAGGAATATCAAACAATTCAATCATTCAATAAAATCCAAACATTCATAAGTAAGATCAATTTAATTATCTGATTGATTTAAATCAGATTAATTTCTATGGATAAATTACTAATCCTGGTTAATTAACATTAATTAATTCACCTTTAATCATTAATTAATTAACCTTTAATTAATTAACAAATCAACCTTTTAATTACTTTCATTGAGTAATTAACTATCCTTTAATTACTTACATTTAATTAACCTTTAATTAATCAAGACCCTAATTAATTTAAAATAAACCCCTTTATCTTAATTAATTATTTAATCATCATTTAAACCTTATTAAATAAACCTTTGAAATTAATTATCATTAACATATGAATTAACTAAGATCTTTAAATTAATAATTAAAACAATTACCTTAAACACTCACTTAATTACATCATAAAATTCTTTGAAAACATTTAGGAATTTATTTGATTAATTAACCTAATAATTATTTAAAATCAAAACAATTTAAATTCAAAGACATTTGGGTTTATAATTTAATTCTTTTAACTTGTTTTATAAAACTTGATCGATATCTTTATTTAAAAAAAACATGTTCAAATTACTTTGGAACTTGGTTTAACAAATTTTCTTTACACTTGCATTTGCTTTTAAAAGCTGGACAAAATTTACTTTATAACTTTAAAACCTGTTATATTTTTAAACCTGGTATCCAACAAAACAAACTCGAGCCAAATCAAACAAAACCCCGAGCCTAATCCCGAGTCACTCGCGTTCTTCTTCTTTCCCTTTTTAAACTGAGTTTAATTTTAATTTTCTTTTAAATCTGTTATACTATAAACACTCGCTCACGTACGCGAAATATCCCGAGCCCAACTCCCTTTTTCTTCGAGTCAGCTCGAAGGAAACTTCATTCCCAAAACAAAAATGTGCACTGAAACATGGTGCACATGCACCCATCGTCGGCGACTCTCCGGCGTCCATGGCCACCACAGACAAGTCGACTACGACGATCTCTGGCCATCAGACCATCCACTATCCTAGATCGAACACATAAGCAAAATCGAACCCATCAGAGTCCCCTGGAACAAATACTCCGACCAAAACTTGCTTCGTTCAGGAGACGCCGACCACCAGAGACTCCACCATTCCGGCCACATCCTCGTCCATGACCCAAACTCCTTTTCCCCCTGGTCCGATCCCTTCCGGTGCCACAATGATGATGCATTTGCCTCAACAAATCCACTAACAAAAACCAACAGTCGAACCCTAGTTCGACGTCGTGCCGCCGCCACAGCCACCTTGAAACCCTTTTACTATTTTTTCGACGATCCCCTAACCCCCAGCCTCCTCCAGCATCGATCACATCGAACATCACTTCGCCGTTCGCCAGAAAAAGCCTAAAATCACATTTCCGTTCAACTCGCCATACCCCCAAAATTACACCCTTAAAAATCATGAAATGATTTCCTAAATTCATATTTTTGCAACACGAATTAGTTTATATGATCGAAGACTGGAAACTAAACCACCAAATTTTTGACATGAATTGATTTTCTCTGATCATTCCATCTTCCAATGAGATTTCTTACTATATATACTTTAATAATATTTTTAAAACTAAGATCTTGTCAATTTAAACACATTTTGTTTAAACATTATCAGCAATAAGAGATTAGAGGAAGAGAGATTGATTGAATCTTGAAATAAATCTAAGTCTGTAATCTTAGAACAAAGCAAATATACTTGTTCACAAACATGCATCCAATTATCTATAGTTATGCAGATATATTTTACATCTATACAAATATAATCACTTAAAGAATTTATCACATTCATCAGCATATGAGCAGAATTCAAGTTTTAAAACAGATGTTTACTCACCTTTGAAAAGGCAGAGAACTTGCAAATGACTTTGAAAACTGGAATGAACTTCAGATTTTTTGAAAGATCCTTTGATTTTCTTTAAAACTGAAATGCTTTTAGTTGCTACTCTTGATTTAAACAATGGAACTACTTGATGTTGCTTGATAAACTTGCTTGAACTTTTATTTCAGGTTTTGAACTTTTGAACTTGAGTATGATTTGGTTTACGGGGTTTGAAAAATGTTTTGAGGGAAGTTTACAGGTTGATGATTTTCTGGTTTACATTGCTTTATGAACGAGCTGAAACAGATATGGATGTATACATAAAAGAAGTGCACATGTTTTTAGCAAAGGACTGAAACAAGATATTAGTTGTACCTTTTTAATTTATTTGTACATTTTTCAGAGATTTTTTTCTTGCTTGGGGCTGATATACATCTTGCTTTGGTGGCTATAGCATATAGTGTAGTATGCTAGAGGACATGGCATTAATTGTTTTGTACAAAATATACATTTATTTGTTCCTTCTTATCTCGGTTGTACAATGCATGAAGAAAAGTTTTTGTGGCTTCCTTTACAAGCTACATACTTATATTTATCTTTTTATCTTTTTTTACTTTGTCTTTGTAATACTACTTCATAATATAAACAATCTCTATTTTAATTTGTTGTTAGATTTTAGTCAAGTGTTACTTTTATTTTTATAGTTCATCTTTTATTTATTTATCTCTATTTATAACTCAAATATTTATTTTACTTCTATTTTTTTTAGTTTAAATATTCATTATTAATTCTACTTTAATAATTATTGTCTTATATTTATTTTCATTTATTTCTATTTTTAACTTAACCATCAATTCTAAAATTAAAATTATTTATTCTCATACTTGTGTTCAATGTTTATATTGTTATAATTTATTTTCAAACCATTTATATTTAAGATTTTAAATTCAAATTCAATGTATATATATACATATACAAATTTACTCATATATTACATATACATTCATATATACACATATATACACAATATACAATATTTTTTAAATTTAAATTGATTTAAAAAAAATTATTTTAATTCGGGGAAACTCGCATCACTTTATTATTAAATTTTACAGATTTTATTCAAAAATTCAATAAATTATTAATTAAATTTTTATGAAATCCGGGGTCGTTACAGACTCCCCCCTTAAAAGAATTTCGTCCTCGAAATTTGCCAAGGAGACACGAAGATAGATGAAGAATATTTCATCAAATCAAACTGAGCATCTATTCTGCATTTGGCTTACCAAATCAAAATATTAATAATAGATACAAGAACGAATCTTTTTAACACTCCACAAAATACTCGGGTTATCTAGATCTACGAAGTATACAGTGGCATTGGTCAGTTCGAAAGGATAACTAACCATTCATAGAACATATTCGGACCCAAAGAATAGATAGATACATGGATACGATTTCAAAACTTTTTAGTTTAGAACTAAAGTATACCTATCAACCATAGCAAACAAAGCAACCAATTCATCCAAACAAACAATTTTGGTCCATTCGGAGTTTATGTCCCATGCAAATATATCAAATCTTCTTCTTCCTGGATCTACCAGGAACTATCGAAGAATTGAGAAAAAGATGACGAACCAAAGAGATTGGTAGAGAAAAGATTGTTTCCACTGTTGCAGGGTATTGACCATTTATAGTCGTATTCCCCTGTCCCCTATCTCATCCTCTTCTTGCACTCATACTTACTATAAGTGGTTAGTAAGAGAATTTACTGAGGCATACAGATGGATATCTTAAGGATACTCATTCTAGGGTATACTTCACCCTATCTCTAATGAGCTACTTAATGTGTTATACTCCTGAGCTAAAGTTTTAACCCTCAGCTCTGATACCAAATGTAAAGATCCAAAAACTCGGCCTTCGAAAATCGGCACCCGTACTTCACTTGTACTCAAATGCCGTAGATTCAAACGCCGAATCTGGCTCCCCGGAGCTTATAACACAGTAAATATAACAACACAGCGGAAAAAGAAAATAGATGATATCATATACAACTCCAATGAATACAATATCCAGAATGATATACAACAATGATATCAATATGATACAACAATATCAGAGATAAATAATGATACAGCGGAAAATATAAGTGATAACTCCAAATGATCCTCAAAAGAGAATGAGTCCAACAACTCCAACATCAAGCTCGAACCACCATCACGTTGCACCAAGATAAGCAACGTCAGTCCTGATCTCCGATGAACTGAACTAGCTCCAACTAGTCTACTAAACCTGAATATCTGAGAAACCCAACTCTAGACTGCCCATGTGGAAAATAGTGGGCACCCAGAGTTTAGGAAGGGAACAATAAACTCCAGGTCAGTTATGGGACTAGTGTGAGTAACAAAAATAGTTTATCTTTAAAACAAAGTAAAATTGAATTTCACAATGCTTTTGGAAAATGAAACTGCCATAAGACCTCCCGCCACACACACAATGCAAACGCAGAATTGGAGGAGATTTCTTCTTATGATAGTCAAATATGTTTACTACGCAATAAAACTCTTTTGATATTATTATTAGTGCATAGTGCAAAAAACATTTCGAAAGTAGAATATTAATCTTAGCCAACATACGACCAATATCGTATGCCTACTATAGCTACCATCTAAACAGTGGTGACCACCATAAGTAAATGGCAGGTTCTACAACTAAAACCGAACAAGGTTCATATTGGAAATTGGATTGCCAACAAATGGTCAGGCTAAGAAACTTCCTACTGTCACATGGGATCGCCTCTGGATGGACGTCCCGAGAAACCAACCTGGATCTCTGCCAACACAAGGCCGGGTTACCTCTGGAAATAGGTAACTACTACACGAATATGCCATTTCCCGGTCCTTTGGGACCTTTATCCGAGGCCTCGGTAACCAACATCACACAGTAATAAATAAAGTGTGTCCATATGAGTAAGTATCTGGGCTCCTGTGACGACCCGGATTTTTATATATTTGAAATTGGAATATTTAATTGATTTTAAATATTTAAGAGTTAATTTTAAACTCAAAATTTCAAATATCATTATTTATTTGGTGATTTAATTGTTGAATTTAATAATTGGAATTGAGTAAAATATAGAATCTGGAGTTTTAAGCCTGTTAAAATAATTTGAAGGCTTGTGAAAATTCATATTAATAATACTGAAGATGATAGAACTTTTAAATTTGAATTTAAAAGAATTTTTTTCAGTTTTAAAAATGTATTGTTTAAATTGAATTTAAAAGTAGCCTTCCGGGGGCACAGTCTTGGAATTTGACGAAACCAGTTCCATTGGATCCGTAATATTGTATTATTATCGGATTTCAAATTTCGTAGTGTTTAGATTTGTTGTGTGATCGTATGATAGATAAACGCGCTGAAATTTATATCGAAAATTTAATATAATAACTGGGTCTAAAAAGCTATCTTCTTCATACGATCGACTTAGGACTCGAAACCTTTTCCATCGCGTTCGAAATAGGGGTATAACATTATAAACGCCTAACAGCACGCATTGATAGGAGGTCAAGATTTTAAGTTGTTTTATCAAGACAATTTGAATTCAAAATATAATATATATGTATTTAATATAATAATGTTTTCACCCAAGAAAATTTTAGAACACGTGTTCACCTGGTAGAACACGCGTCCCCCTTAAAAATAAACAACCCAACACGTATAACAAATCGAAGAATTTATGGCCGAAGTCAAATCCTCTCCTCTTCATTTCAGCTTAAATCAAAATTGAAATCAAAAAAAAGAAAAAAAGAAAATGGCCGCTGTAAAAAGTAAAAATATATCGTTTCATTCAAAGTAAAGATTAAGGCCGAAGCTTCAGCTTCTTCAAAACGATCACGTTCGAATGGAGGGAGCTCGCGTACGCGCGTGCATACGTGCTTGATGGCAAAGCAGATGAATTAGCAGGGATTAATCGTTCGATCGAAGAGAGGGGGATGCTCTCGCATTCTCGCGCTCGCGAGATTTAAGGCAACGCAGGAGGAGGCGACTGCGATCGAATCGCGATCGTTTCGTGATTGAAGGGGGGGTTTCGTTTGCGAGCACGAAGGCGTTGGCATCGCGACATGGTCACCATTCAGTCGAGTTCGAGAAATGACAGTGGGGTTTCGAGCTCACTAGGGTTTAGGCCACGCGATCTGGAGAAGGACAGCGATGGTCTCGTCGAAGTGGTGGGTGCGAGAGACGATTGAGGCTGGGAAGTTTGGGGTAGCCGCGAGTTACCAGGGCTGGGAGGCGATGCAGTTCGAAGATGATGTCGTTGGTGGCGCTTGCCTGGACTCGCGGTGGAACAGTTCAACGCGCATCGATTCGACATGCCGATATTTGAGGCAAATAAACAATGAGGAAAATTATTTATTGTTTGATGGATGTTGTGGATGTTAATTGATAGTTAAATCACCGACTATCAATATTGGCCAATGCGTTGATCGTTTCGAAGAGACCGGGATCAGGATTAATTTTCCGAAAACCACTTCGATTCGGTTTGTACGTTTTCGTGGAAAACGAGTTTGGAATCGAAGTTGGAGCAGTGAAGTGCAAGGGCTAGTCGCTACTAATCCTGAGGATATTTCCAAAATGGATGTAGTAGGAGTAGTGCCTTCGGTTCCGTTTGAACCCGGGACGGACTTGTATGGATGAATGCTTTCGGAACATCGTCAGCGGACGATGGGCATTCTAAGGGATATGTTCTAAAAGGTAACGCTTAGCCTCGAGCCTCGTCAACCGGGAATGACTGAAAATCAGGGGTTATGCAGCAAGGCTTCGTGGGTAGAACCCACTGGAGAGTAAGGTCATCCCTGTCTAGATGTCCCTTTTATCTCGGCTTAGTGGTGCGGTTGCTGATCCCAACCGTGGGGTGATTTTATTCGGAATTATCCAGTAAGGGATGGTTCCGGCCTTGTGTTGCAGGGGATTGGGAGTAATCCTCGGTACTATGATCTAGGCCACGTACTGTGACAGGTGGTACCCCAGTGCCTAGTCATTGATGGAAATCCTTTCTCCCTACGTGCCTGTACGGTTTTGATTGTGCCCAACTATTGCTGAAACGTGAGATGCAAGCATTTCAGAAAGATTTTATTTTACTTTCAATAGACACTATTATAATATCAGACGGTTTTGATAAAAAGTGTTTTGGCTATCGTAAGGTAAAAACCCGACATGTTTATTTGTGGCGTGGTCTTACGAGATGCTTTTGTTTTCAAAGGATTTTGAAACTTTAATAATCAATTTGAGTGTGATTTTCTCACGCTGGTTTTCCAGACTGACTCAGGTGTTATTTTATTATAATGCTCGGGTCAGACCGAGTATTATAGGTTACAAGATATGATGCTGTGGAGCTCAGGGATGAGCTGGATGGAGTGACGTATCTCCCGTACTTGTATATATATATATATATATATTCTGCTGTGTTGATTATTGTACTCTGTTATATTGAGGACATGATATGATTATTGTCCAGTTGTATGTATGTGTACTCTGATGTATACTCTGATGATGTATTGTATAAACAAATATAGTTTTGATTTGTGTAAAGATCTGTTATTGTCTATTATATTTTATTCTGCTGCGATGGTTAGATTCTGTTGTTGTTTTATTTTCTTCTTCTACCTCTTCTTCTTTAACCCAAATGGTTCGTATTTCCGTTCTTCTTGAGTTCATTAATGAAAATTAATGTCAATTCAAGGGGTATGGATTTGCGGGTTATTACAGTGGTATCAGAGCTTAGGCTAGAGATAACCTTGGCTCTGGTGGGAATTTTGAGAGTATTGATTGATATGAGCGCGTATTTGTTAGTGAATATAAAATGGTTTTATATTGTGTTGACTTATCGGTTGAGTGTTTATGGATTCTGATCGATGTGTGGGACGCCACAATATCGATAGAGGTTTCTAAACTCTTAAACAAGATAAACCGACACAATATTGTTTTAAAATGGGTAAATCAAATAATTTTACCCAAATTATTTTTGTATATGAAAGAAATAATTTTAAAAATTATTATAGTTATATTTGGATGTTTGGTTGTTAGATGATGATAATAAATTATTATCATTAGGAGGGAATTGAATAAGAAATTGAAAACTTATAACCAAAGTTAAGAAAATAAATTCAGATAATAAAGTGAAAGTTGTAACTGTGAATTATAAATATGATTTATAATTGGGAATAGGATTCCAGAGGAACATTTGAAAATAAATCGAGATGGATTTCGAATTTGGAATTTTGAGAAAGGTTTAGATTCCTTGGAAGTTGAAAGAGTTTTCAAAAGTTTTGGAGGGATTTGGAAATTAAAAATATTTGAAATGTTTTCTTTAAAGAGATAAAAGCACTAAACTCTTTGTGGTCGCTGGAAAATAATTCTGATGATGATCGCGACATCATCGGTGTTCATTTTCGAGTTTCCAAAAGAGGAATTGCTACCTAGATGTTTGGGTTGGAGTTCGTTTGCAAAATTGGTTTGGTTTTGAAATTTAAAAGGATTTTGGATATAGTTAATTTCAAAGGTGATTTTGAAATTCTGGGAAATTGTTTAAAACTCTGGAATCTTATTTAGAACTGTTTATGGAATAATAAATATATTGCCTAAATAAAATGTATAATCCCGAGTTAAAAACAAAAGGAATGTGAATGAGATTGATTGTAATAGATGAAATATGAAAATGAATATACTCCAAAATTTAGATTATAAAATAGATTGAACTCCAGTAAATTAGTTAAAGTGATTTTTGAGATAAAAATCAAATGTTTGGATTGTAAATGAAATATGGAGTATGGAATAAATTGAATGACATTATTAATAAATTGAAGGATGAATTGATAATATGAGTTGGAAATTAAAATGGATAAAGAGAATGGGGTTATTGAATTGATGAGAATCAAATAAAATGAAAATGAACTTAAGTTATGAAATTGAAATGATTTGAAGTAAATTAATTTAAGTTTGAATTTATGGAAGCTTGGCTTCGGATGAAAATGAAAGTCCATTAAATAAAATTTTGAGTTCAATTACTTAGGAAATGGTTATTAATATGCAATTGAAATAGGTGTCGAAACCATATAAATTGCTTATGAAAGTTATTTTGGGTATACTACTTATGTTATACATGTGTTTAGCTATTGTAATTAAGTGAAATGTTAATAAACTTTGTATATTGGTCACTTACCTGTTTAAGTTGAGTTAGTACAGGTACCGGGAAGCCGTTTGGCTGGATTTGATTGCAAAATTTGCTAAAATAAATAGCTGCTTTCTTAAAAATGCTAAAGTAAGGTATGCTTACGCAAAAAAATTCAAAATAGGAGATATGAACTGCATATATTGATATATATTGTGATTTCCGGCCTGAGGCCGATGTATATATATATTTGTGCATCCTGCGATATCGCAGAAGTCCCTCCGTACAAGGAAGACTCTGCCAAAATTTTCCGTAAATTTTGGGAGTTAGAATTTTTTTGAAATGTTTGAAATTTTCATTAACGATAACTGATTTAAATTGATAAGCATAAAGAATTGAACTGAATATGGAAATCTAATTGAAGTGTGTATATAAAGTAAGGTGAAATCAAAGAAATTGAAGAAAGAAAAAAGTTTGCAAACAAACTTTTATTTGAGATATGAAAACAAATTAGCAAGTGAAACTACTAAAGAAAATGGTCAATTAAATATTGATTGAGATAAGATAAATAAAATTCAGTATTCAGGGTTTGAAACCAAATTGAATTCTAATGGAATTGTAAAGACAAAAGGGAATAAAATTGAATATAAACTTCAAGAATGAAGTGAAACAAATCCAAGAAGTATATAAAATGTTTATCTTGAACTTAAGAAATGAATAGTGAATTCTTAAGAAATTTGGTACTGAGAGTATGCTAAGTGAATAATTGAATGAAGATCAAAACTGGAAGTTGTGAGAGGGGAAAGTTGTGAATAAGTGGATAACAATCAAAAGGAATGCGAAATAAAAGAGAATTGATATAGTTGATAATCAATTGAAATTAATACGTAGGATGTACGTATATTATTTTATTCGCATAGCTATTTGATCCAGAATTCGAGCACGGAATTTCGAGGTAATTATACCGATCCGAGTTGGGATTTTTCACTCGATTTTCGACGGCGAAACTGGATATGGATTGTTGATAGATTCTGGATATTCTCTATCATAGTTTGTGGCTATGCAAGGAGAATGACAGTTTCTAATCAAGAAACCAGATCTGAGTCCGCACTAGGAAGTCGGGTGGACGATACTAGTTCGGAAGTGAAATTGTGTGATCGAGTTAGCGATCGAATTTGAAATTGCGTACGGATGATATATGTGCATCGTACGGGCTTAAGTAAAACAAATATTGGAAATTTGTAAAGAAAAGTATAAAATGACTTTGGAATTGTGATTGAATATTATTGCTTAGTAAAAATATACAGGTGTATAAAAGCAATGGATAAATTGGGATTTTTGATTTTAGAAGATAAAATTTAATGGCCCGACAAAAGGTATGTATTTAAAATTTCTATATGAAATTTCATTGGGGTTTTGATCCAGCCACTTGGCTTTTTGAGATTGGGAGGCCGTAGAGCCATTTTGTAGTAGTACCGAGCTAGCCGCGCAAAGGAGGCGCTGGCAAAAATTTTCGGAAATTTAGAGAGTTAGAAAAATTTTGAGAAAATTTTGATAATTCAAATTTGGTTTTAAATTTAAATTTGAATGGTTAAGCAAGTGATATGGTTTGGGACTTATGGATAAGTTGAAAAGTTAGAAAATGGTTAGTGTGACCGTGATAAAAAGATTTGTTTGGCAAGTTGTTTGAAAACTATTTGAAATTTGAGAAAATAGATAATGGGAAATGAATCATTCTTCCTAACTAGTAATTTCGGGGACGAAGTTCTTTTAAGTGGGGAGGAATGTGACGACCCGGATTTTTGTATATTTGAAATTGGAATATTTAATTGATTTTAAATATTTAAGAGTTAATTTTAAACTCAAAATTTCAAATATCATTATTTATTTGGTGATTTAATTGTTGAATTTAATAATTGGAATTGAGTAAAATATAGAATTTGGAGTTTTAAGCCTGTTAAAAATAATTTGAAGGCTTGGGAAAATTCATATTAATAATACTGAAGATGATAGAACTTTTAAATTTGAATTTAAAAGAGTTTTGTTCAGTTTTAAAAATGTATTGTTTAAATTGAATTTAAAAGTAGCCTTCCGGAGGCACGGTCTCGGAATTCGACGAAACCAGTTCCATTAGATCCGTAATATTGTATTATTATCGGATTTCAAATTTCGTAGTGTTTGGATTTGTTGTGTGATCGTATGATAGATAAACGCGCTGAAATTTATATCGAAAATTTAATATAATAACTGGATCCAAAAAGCTATCTTCTTCATACGATCGAATTAGGACTCGAAACCTTTTCCATCGCGTTCGAAATAGGGGCATAACATTATAAACACCTAGCAGCACGCATTGATAGGAGGTCAAGATTTTAAGTTGTGTTATCGAGACGATTTGAATTCAAAATATAATATATATGTATTTAATATAATAATGTTTTCACGCAAGAAAATTTTAGAACACGTGTTCACCTGGTAGAACACGCGCCCCCCTTAAAAATAAACAACCCAACACGTATAACAGATCGAAGAATTTATGGCCGAAGTCAAATCCTCTCCTCTTCATTTCATCTTAAATCAAAATTGAAATCAAAAAAGAAAAAAAGAAAATGGCCGCTGTAAAAAGTAAAAATATATCGTTTCATTCAAAGTAAAAATTAAGGCCGAAGCTTCAGCTTCTTCAAAACGATAACGTTCGAATGGAGGGAGCTCACGTACGCGCGTGCATACGTGCTTGATGGCAAAGCAGATGAATTAGCAGGGATTAATCGTTCGATCGAAGAGAGGGGGATGCTCTCGCGTTCTCGCGCTTGCGAGATTTAGGGCATCGCAGGAGGAGGCGACTGCGATCGACTCGCGATCGATTCGTGATTGAAGAGGGGGTTTCGTTTACGAGCACGAAGGCATTGGCATCGCGACGTGGTCACCATTCAGTCGAGTTCGAGAAATGACAGTGGGGTTTCGAGCTCACTAGGGTTTAGGCCACGCGATATGGAGAAGGACAGCAATGGTCTCGTCGAAGTGGTGGGTGCGAGAGACGATTGAGGCTGGGAAGTTTGGGGTAGCCGCGAGTTACTAGGGCTGGGAGGCGATGCAGTTCGAAGATGATGTCGTTGGTGGCGCTTGCCTGGACTCGCGGTGGAACAATTCAACGCGCATCGATTCGATATGCCGAGATGCTCGGCACTGTTGAGGTAAGAGTTTTGTTGTTACTTTAACTTATATATATATATATTTTGCAGAAAAAAATATATAAATAAATACAGTTTAAATTTACCAATTGATCAAAGGAAAACTATGTTTAGTATATATGAAGATATATATATATATATATATCTATATATGTGGACGTAGAGGAATTTTCATGAGATTAGATTTAAACAGTTGTTTAAATTTAATAGATATAATTTTGGGTAAATTTGTTTAATAAACTTATGGAAGTATTTTAGATACAAAATAAATTTTATTATAGGGGAATTTGTTTAAAAATAAATTATTTATGTAAACCCAAATTATTCGTTTTAAAATAATTTATTGGTTAATTAAAATTATAAAATGGTTAAATAAATTGGTCAATTAGTCAAATATTAATAGGATCATAATATGTTTATTCAAGGTCAATAATCAAGAAACAAGCTGGTCTGGATGGATTGCAAAACAAATAATCAAAGGTGAGTTAATCTCACTCATCTGACTTTATTTTAAATTTAAATAGTTGAATTTAAATATTTGGTGAATGGTTGATTTGATATGATAATATATAGTAGTATATACCAATATATATATATATTAGCATATGTATATATTGGAGTTGTTATTCCCGCACTATATAGCGGATGAGAACCTATGCGCCGCATAATAGCGGATGATATTTTATAATCCCATATACCGCGATATTCCACCTTGAAGTGGAATTGGTATTGTGCTAACTTTTATGGATGCAGGGAAACAGGTTGGAGGGATCCAACTGGATTCCTCAAAATTATTTAGATTATTTGATATTCTGTGTTATGAATATTTGATATCCTGTAATGATTTTATTGATGATTTAAATATTGGAAGATATTGCTGGATTGAATATCTAAGTAAAATGAGTTATTAAATTCTATAGAATTGGATTTTGAAAGAAATAAAAGAGTAAATTTTAAATAAATAATTCAAGTGAATTGGAATAAGGGAATTTTGAATTAACAGGGAAAATATAAACTTTAAAACTAAAGTGATATTAAAATTTAAAGAATAAAGAATTTATTTTTGAATTTAAGGATTAAATTTAATTAAAGGATTATAAGGAGTTTTGGGAATTTGAAATTGATATTTTCAGTAAAAAGGGGTTTTAACTCATAATAAAGAAATAAATCTAAAAGTTAATATATTTTGGAATAAATGAAGTAGTGAAGAGAATTATTTCAGGCAAAGTGAATTGGAAATCAATTGTAAATTGATTTAAGTATTTGGGATTTGAAATTTTAAAGAGAAGTGAGATTTTGGAATTTATAAACTGGGTTTATAAAGTAAAATAAAATATCAGTGGATATTTGAAAATATAAATTCAAGGTGGGAATTTATAAAGGGATATGAATTGGTTTAAAAATAAATGTTGATTTATTTTTAAAAGATGTGAAGAGAAGTGTATTTCCTTGGATAGCCAAGTATGTTTTCAGAGCAATTTGAAATATAAGTTAAAGGTTTTAAGTATGTTTTTAAAGAATGTTTAGGGAATTTATTATTTCTAAACGTTAAATATTTAAAGTAAGTATTTTCAAATCTATTATTGTTGTAACTATATAAAAGTGATTTGGTAATATGTTTAAAGGGAAATTTAGTTTATATTTATAAAGTGGATTTATTTTAAATATTCTTAAAGTATATATTTTAATACGGTATTAAAGTAGTTTTAAATTTCAATATTATAAAGTATATTTATAGTAAAGTGTTTTTAAATTATTTTAAAATCTAAAAGTATTTTGTACTTGGTGTTTCAGAGGAAATAAATATTTGGGAAATGTATTCCGTAAGCGGAAACTGTTTGAAATTGTTTCAAATGAGTTTTGAAAATTTGGAAATATATCTTGAAAGGATATTTGAGGCAAATAAATAATGAGGAAATTATTTATTGTTTGATGGATGTTGTGGATGTTAATTGATAGTTAAATCACCGACTATCAATATTGGCCAATGCGTTGATCGTTTCGAAGAGACCGGGATCAGGATTAATTTTCCGAAAACCACTTCGATTCGGTTTGTACGTTTTCGTGGAAAACGAGTTTGGAATCGAAGTTGGAGCAGTGAAGTGCAAGGGCTAGTCGCTACTCATCCTAAGGATATTTCCAAAATGGATGTAGTAGGAGTAGTGCCTTCGGTTCCGTTCGAACCCGGGACGGACTTGTATGGATGAATGCTTTCGGAACATCGTCAGCGGACGATGGGCATTCTAAGGGATATGTTCTGAAAGGTAACGCTTAGCCTCGAGCCTCGTCAACCGGGAATGACTGAAAATCAGGGGTTATGCAGCAAGGCTTCGTGGGTAGAACCCACTGGAGAGTAAGGTCATCCCTGTCTAGATGTCCCTTTTATCTCGGCTTAGTGGTGCGGTTGCTGATCCCAACCGTGGGGTGATTTTATTCGGAATTATCCAGTAAGGGATGGTTCCGACCTTGTGTTGCAGGGGATTGGGATTAATCCTCGGTACTGTGATCTAGGCCACGTACTGTGACAGGTGGTACCCCAGTGCCTAGTCATTGATGGAAATCCTTTCTCCCTACGTGCCTGTACGGTTTTGATTGTGCCCAACTATTGCTGAAACGTGAGATGCAAGCATTTCAGCAAGATTTTATTTTACTTTCAATAGACACTATTATAATATCAGACGGATTTGATAAAAAGTGTTTTGGCTATCGTAAGGTAAAAACCAGACATGTTTATTTGTGGCGTGGTCTTACGAGATGCTTTTGTTTTCAAAGGATTTTGAAACTTTAATAATCAATTTGAGTGTGATTTTCTCACGCTGGTTTTCCAGACTGACTCGGGTGTTATTTTATTATAATGCTCGGGTCAGACCGAGTATTATAGGTTACAGGATATGATGCTGTGGAGCTCAGGGATGAGCTGGATGGAGTGACGTATCTCCCGTACTTGTATATATATATATTCTGCTGTGTTGATTACTGTACTCTGTTATATTGAGGACATGATATGATTATTGTCCAATTGTATGTATGTGTACTCTGATGTATACTCCGATGATGTATGGTATAAACAGATATAGTTTTGATTTGTGTAAAGATCTGTTATTGTCTATTATATTTTATTCTGCTGCGATGGTTAGATTCTGTTGTTGTTTTATTTTCTTCTTCTACCTCTTCTTCTTTAACCCAAATGGTTCGTATTTCCGTTCTTCTTGAGTTCATTAATGAAAATTAATGTCATCAATTCAAGGGGTACGGATTTGCGAGTTGTTACAGCTCCATACCATGATACCACCCTTTTCCAGAAGGAAATGACATACCCTAAAGGGCGCGACCCTCATAACCTTGCCGCATCATTCCTGTTTCGACCATTTTCGGTCTGTGAGGTCCGACGAGGTCTCGTCCACAAAGCTACGCTTTTTCACAAAGCCATGCTTTGATCACAAATGATCAATAAATGATCAACACACAGCAACACTCAGCATGCCACATTACCAAATTGGGAGTATATCGCTGATAACCTTCAACTACATAACCTCTAAGCTCGTACGTCTCAGAGAAGGGTGTTAAGCTAAGAGAATAAATTCTCCGCCACCAATAGAAATGTATTTGAAAGAAATCTGTTTTATATCTCAAAATGTAATGTCAGACATGTAACCGTACAAGTCTGTTCCGGGTTCGAACAGAACCGAAGGCACTTCCGAAGAAGCCCTTGCAATCCGAGTATTCACAATCCCGATCGGACTTCCCATCACTTAGGAAATCTCTATACCGGAGCAACTCAGTGCAGAGACAATCGATAGGTTATCCTATCGTTCTCGCAAATACCCGGTCTTCAACACCGGTCTTCAAATGCAATCCATATACGACGTATCATTATTCGGAATGGGTTATGTGACACAAAGGTCCTCTCCCGGCTAAACCGAATAATGAGCGCCATATTTTAAAACATATGGATATTGGGATTTCAGTTATGTCACAACTTATTACCCAAAATCTTTCTTTAAATGGTTTAAACACATTACCATTTTAAATCTGTTGAAAATAAACAGATTCAATTCACAAAGTTCACTCAGTTTCACAAAGATTCATTCATATATTTTCCAAATCGATTTCCATTTCAATTGGATTAACACATTAAATCTTTAAATCAAGATTTAATTCATAGCTTTCAAAACAATTCCATTTCGAATGGTTTAGACAAATCACCATTTTAAATCTGCTAAAAGTAAACAGATTCAATTCATAGGTTTCAAAAAGAATTCATTCATAACTGGGAAAACGTTTTTTTTAATTCAAACTTGAAATTCCTTTACTTAAATTGGAATTTCATTTCTTATATGAAAGCTTTTATCATTTGAAAACAAACAGTTTCATTCTGGAAAACTGATTCATTTATATGAGTTAAGGTTCTTGGGTTAAATCCAAATTCTCAAAATTATACTTTTAAAATGGTTTAACTTCATATAAACACATTTATAACATCTTTAACCGTAATTTCCAAACATGGAATTCAATTCCAAATTTTGAATTCAAATTCAAATTAAATTATTTAAATTAGAAATTTTACCAAGTTATCCAAATTAATTTTTATTTTAAAAACTCCTTTTCAAAAGCTTTAACATTTAACCCAAATCCATTTCCAAAATCAATTGAAATTAAAATTTCAATTTCAAAAACATAAATTTTAAATCATCTGTGACTTAACCAATTTCCTCGTGAAATCCATATTTGTGTGTGTATGGTGTAGTCCACGGGTTTTACACAGTAGTGCAACATAATTCAATCATCACAGATCAGAATACAAAAATATAGTTGATAAGCGGTATAACTATAACGCTTATCTTTTATTCACAGATCACAGATATATAAATTTTAGATAAATATATTACAGTACAGATCACACACAAATTAGGATATATCACACAACATCACAGATCAAGGAATATCAAACAATTCAATCATTCAATAAAATCCAAACATTCATAAGTAAGATCAATTTAATTATCTGATTGATTTAAATCAAATTAATTTCTATGAATAAATTACTAATCCTGGTTAATTAACATTAATTAATTCACCTTTAATCATTAATTAATTAACCTTTAATTAATTAACAAATCAACCTTTTAATTACTTTCATTGAGTAAATAACTATCCTTTAATTACTTACATTTAATTAACATTTAATTAATCAAGACCCTAATTAATTTAAAATAAACCCCTTTATCTTAATTAATTATTTAATCATCATTTAAACCTTATTAAATAAACCTTTGAAATTAATTATCATTAACATATGAATTAACTAAGATCTTTAAATTAATAATTAAAACATTTAACTTAAACACTCACTTAATTACATCATAAAATTCTTTGAAAACATTTAGGAATTTATTTGATTAATTAACCTAATAATTATTTAAAATCAAAACAATTTAAATTCAAAGACATTTGGATTTATAATTTAATTCTTTTAACTTGTTTTATAAAACTTGATCGATATCTTTATTTAAAAAAAACTTGTTCAAATTACTTTGGAACTTGGTTTAACAAATTTGCTTTACACTTGCATTTGCTTTTAAAAGCTGGACAAAATTTAATTTATAACTTTAAAACCTGTTATATTTTTAAACCTGGTATCCAACAAAACAAACTCGAGCCAAATCAAAAAAAACCCCGAGCCTAGTCCCGAGTCACTCGCGTTCTTCTTCTTTCCCTTTTTAAACTGAGTTTAATTTTAATTTTCTTTTAAAACTGTTATACTATAAACACTCGCTCACGTACGCGAAATATCCCGAGCCCAACTCCATTTTTCTCCGAGTCAACTCGAAGAAAACTTCATTCCCAAAACAAAACTGTGCACTGAAACATGGTGCACATGCACCCATCGCCGGCGACTCTCCGGCGTCCATGACCACCACACACAAGTCGGCTACGACGATCTCTGGCCATTAGACCATCCACCATCCTTGATCGAACACATAAGCAAAATCGAACCCATCAGAATCCCCTGGAACAAATACTCCGACCAAAACTTGCTTCTTTCAGGAGACGCCGACCACCAAAGACTCCACCATTCCGGCCACAGCCTCGTCCATGACCCAAACTCCTTTTCCCCCTGGTCCGATCCCTTCCGGTGCCACGATGATGATGCGTTTGCCTCAACAAATCCACTAACAAAAACCAACAGTCGAACCCTAGTTTGACGTCGTGCCGCCGCCACAGCCACCTTAAAACCCTTCTACTATTTTTCCGAGGATACCCTAACCCCCAGCCTCCTCCAGCATCGATCACGTCGAACATCACTTCGCCGTTCGCCAGAAAAAGCCCAAAATCACATTTCCATTCAACTCGCCATACCCCCAAAATTACACCCTTAAAAATCATGAAATGATTTCCTAAATTCATATTTTTGCAACACGAATTAGTTTATATGATCGAAGACTGGAAACTAAACCACCAAATTTTTGACATGAATTGATTTTCTCTGATCATTCCATCTTCCAGTGAGATTTCTTACTGTATATACTTTAATAATATTTTTAAAACTAAGATCTTGTCAATTTAAACACATTTTGTTTAAACATTATCAGCAATAAGAGATTAGAGGAAGAGAGATTGATTGAATCTTGAAATAAATCTAAGTCTGTAATCTTAGAACAAAGCAAATATACTTGTTCACAGATAGGCATCCAATTATCTATAGATATGTAGATATATTTTACAACTATGCAAATATTATCACTTAAAGAATTTATCACATTCATTAGCATATGATCAGAATTCAAGTTTTAAAACAGATGTCTACTCACCTTTGAAAAGGCAGAGAACTTGCAAATGACTTTGAAAACTGGAATGAACTTCAGATTTTTTGAAAGATGCTTTGATTTTCTTCAAAACTGAAACTCTTTTAGTTGCTACTCTTGATTTAAACACTGGAACTACTTGATGTTGCTTGATAAACTTGCTTTAACTTTTATTTCAGGTTTTGAACTTTTGAACTTGAGTATGCTTTGGTTTACAGGGTTTGAAAAATGTTTTGAGGGAAGTTTACAGGTTGATGATTTTCTGGTTTACATTGCTTTATGAACGAGCTGAAACAGATATGGAAGTATACATAAAAGAAGTGCACAGGTTTTTAGCAAAGGACTGAAACAACATATTAGTTGTACCTTTTTAATTTATTTGTACATATTTCAGAGATTTTTTTCTTGCTTGGGGCTGATATACATCTTGCTTTGGTGGCTATAGGATATAGTGTAGTATGCTATAGGACATGGCATTAATTGTTTTGTACAAAATATACATTTATTTGTTCCTTCTTATCTCGGCTGTACAATGCATGAAGAAAAGTTTTTGTGGCTTCCTTTACAAGCTACATACTTATATTTATCTTTTTATCTTTTCTTTTTTTTACTTTGTCTTTGTAATACTACTTCATAATATAAACAATCTCTATTTTAATTTGTTGTTAGATTTTAGTCAAGTGTTACTTTTATTTTTATAGTTCATCTTTTATTTATTTATCTCTATTTATAACTCAAATATTTATTTTACTTCTATTTTTTTTAGTTTAAATATTCATTATTAATTCTACTTTAATAATTATTGTCTTATATTTATTTTCATTTATTTCTATTTTTAACTTAACCATCAATTCTAAAATTAAAATTATTTATTCTCATACTTGTGTTCAATGTTTATATTGTTATAATTTATTTTCAAACCATTTATATTTAAGATTTTAAATTCAAATTCAATGTATATATATATACATATACAAATTTACTCATATATTACATATACATTCATATATACACTGTAACGACCCGTATTTTTACGGATCGAAAAGTTCGTTGAAATCTGGAATTTTTAGCGTTGTTAAGTCATTTCAGGTTTTGGCAAAATTTTGCTTAAGTCCTAAGTCATAGCCGACTTAGGAGTTGTGGACGAGTTAAGAAAGTTAAGTCATGGTAGCTTAGGTCGTAGGGTGTTGGAGCGACGACTTAAGGAAGTTGGTGACCTAAGAGTTTTGGTAAGTTAAGTGTTAGGTCGGCATGGCGAGTTAACGACCTAAGGAACTGACCGACTTAAGGAGATGGCGACTCAAGGGTAGGCAGACTTAGTAAGTGACCGATCTAGTAGAGTTAGCGACCTAGTGGTTACCGGGTTAGCATAATTAGGTCGGCAGCGACCTAAGGAAGCTGGGGTAATAGTGAGCGACCTAAGGAGTAAGTCGTAGACGACTTAGGGGTTTGGTCGTGGGTTGTTAGGCCGCTAAGTATTAGGTCGCTAAGGGTTAAGTGAGTAGGTCGTATGTCTATTAAGTCGTATCCCAGTAAACTGTTAAGTCGTAGAAGGTGATTGAGTTGCTAAGTCGTAGGTCGGCATGCTAAGCAGTTAGGTAGTGGCACTGTTAGGTCGCATAAGTGTTAAGTCGCGCATATTAGTTAAGTCGTAGGTCGGCTTAGTAGATAGGTCGTATGCGCATGTATTAGGCGGAGCAACTGTTAAGACGTGTGAGTTGTTAGGTCGGTGAAGGCTTAGGTCGGTGGGGAGTCTTAGGTCGTAGGTCGGAGATGACCTAATTCCGAGTTACGACTTAGGGAAATTTCGCCTATAAATAGAAGGGGGTTGGCTTCATTTTTGGGATCCGGATTTTGAAGCGACGAAGTGCTGCCATTTTCAGAGCTCGACTTCTACACTTCTTCACTTCTTTTCTCTACTCTAATCTAGTGATTCCATCCACCCAAGTTGAAGATCAAATTGAAGATTCAAGAGCTTAGATTGAAGATCTTCATCCTTTGAAGTGAGATTTCTTCGTTTGAAGCGGATTCGTGATAGATCAAGCTAGATCCTTCGCTGTCTAGATCTGAAGCGTGTTGATTTAAGGTTGTTTTGGTGATTTGGTGAGTGGTGATTATCTCTTACACGGATCCAAAGGAGTATATCGGATTGTTGGCTCGATTTGGTGTTTAAAATAGTGATTTCCATACATTTTCTTCATCCTAAGTGTAGATCCATATAGATCCATTGTTCATGATGATGTTACATCCATTTTACTACATGTTAATCTATGCAAGTTCATTCATCAAGATTATAGAGACATTTTTCATGTTTTCATGCTTATTTGACTTTCGACTCTTTAATTACGAAATTGCCATTATAGTTATAATTGTCTACCTAGATCATATTTGAATGCTTGATTGCTTGGATTAATGTTTGATTTGGTTGATTGCTATGAATTAGATGATTGATGATTTGATTTAGATCGAGAATGATTCAAAGGCTAAGGGAAAGGCTCTTGAATTGGGAAAGCTGCTCGTGACATATGTAGCGGGATGATGAAGCTCTTATGCATAGATTTGATGATGTGATGTTGGGATGAGGCTTTGCGAGGATGTGATGAAGCGAGGCATCATGGGATGAAGACTTGGTCTAATCCAGATGGGATCATTCCAAGCAAGTTGATAACTCGGTGAAATGGTTCGAGTTGAGGATAATGGATGGATATGAGAATAGTCGTCGAGGAGGATGACTAGGAGGCTTGGGTCTCATCGTTGTTGAAGGTTCTAGCATGCTCCAAGCAAGAGTACGTTTGGGCAGATTCGATAGTCCCAACGACTAACTGTTGATGGTCGAGTACTCTGGGCAGATTCGATAGTCCTAGGCACGGGTCACGATGACGTGCGGGAGTTATGTCTAGAACCGGGGTTACCATTAGCCCTTGACGGACGGCTGAAAGAATGTGCCGGTCATTCAATTAACGGTGAAATCGAAGCAATGATAACAGTGATAGCCAGAGTCATGGATGTTTGGTTGTACCGTCATTCGGTCTCAAGAGCGGTATTTTCTGGGTGCTTATCTGATCTTGGTTTAGGCCTTGGGGGTTTGTACTTGGAAAACATCGCCCTTGACTCGAGTGATAATTGCTTTACTTTACATTGTATGCTCTGCTATGTTTGCTTCTACTTAGTGTGTGTCTGGGGGCTATCATTGTAGAAAGAGGTTGGAGTGGGAGGGTTGTATTCCTATTCTTTTTTCCTTTGTACTCTTTTGGTATGTTGTTAGTTAATTTACTGCTCACTAAGACTGTTGTCTGACTCAAGGCTTTATGTTTTAACTCTTATTGCCTTGGGTTGTTCATCCATTTTGGGACGGGCAGACTAGGTAGCAGGTGACAGGTGATGTTCTCTTCTCACGATGCTGATATCGAAGACGAGCTAGAGGGTTGCATATTATCTTCTTATTATATGTACTGGATGTTCCGCTGCTTTGTATTCTCTGAGTGATATGTAGTGAGGCTTGATGTATTGACTATTCAGATGTTTGTATTCAACTACTATGAAGTTTTATTGATGAGATTCTATTCTGTGAAGCTTCACTATATATATGTTCTATTGTATTTTGTCCATGCGCTGTGAGTAATACGATAAATTCTGTTGTTTTAATTTACCTTGACAATCGTCCATGGTTGCCTGGCACACTTTACAGCGCACTTTCTCTAGGTTCAGTGCAGGGGTTATGGGCGGTCGTCACATTTGGTATCAGAGCATTGGTTAATCGATTTTACCCAACGCTCGCTGACGTAACTACGTATGAGAGACATAATTGTATTTTGATGGATGAATACTATATATAATAAAGTAGCTTAGTAGAGTTTGAGTCCTTTATGCAGTTGTTTCTCTAGATGTTCTGATCATTCCTTTTTATAGATAATTGAGAATGAGTCGAAGAGGGAGACCAGCTGCTAGGGAAGGCCGTGCTACTGAAGGGGCTGCTGATTATGCAGCTATGTTCGAAGCTATGATGACTTCGATCATGAGAAGGATACCATTTCCGTGGGCAGCAGTAGATGTTGGGGTTCAAGTCCAAACTCCAAAGCCGGTGGATTTTGCTAAGCTATGTAAGGACTACACTGCTCTTGGAGGAAAAGTTTTCTTGGGAACAGAATCAACTATTGAGGTCCAGAGGTGGATAGATGCTTGTAGAAGGATTTTTGGAGATTTGGGAATTGAGGATGCGACTAAGAGGAAGTTGGCATCGAGACAGCTTCAAGGGAGAGCCTCTGATTGGTGGAACTCTATTACCATCAATACTCCGGAGGAAGAGATTACTTGGGAGCAATTCCAAGTTAGATTTGAAGCTAAGTTCATTTCTACAGCTCAGAAGTCTGTTCTGTTCAAGAAGTTTGTGGAGCTCAAGCAAGGTGGAAGACCAGTTCTTGAGTATGTTTCGGAGTTCGAAGCTTTGTCCAAGTATGCCCGGTCGTATATCGAATCTGCATATCAGAAGAACGAGAAGTTTGTGACAGGCTTGGACAGTTATCTTGGGAGACAGTTGGTGGATCATTTGGACGATTCATTTGAGAAGCTTGTGGAGAAAGCTCTCCGGCATGAGAGTCTGTTTCCTAAGGAAGGATCTGTTGTTGCTGTGACCAGGGAAGAGTCTAAACCTCAGCAAGGTGGAAACAAGAAGAGGAAGCAGCAACAGCAGAAGGGTAAGGATGGCCAGAAGAAGCCGAAAGGCGAAGTGACTTGCTACAATTGTCAACAGAAGGGCCATTTCTTTAAGGATTGTAAGAATCCGAAGGCACCGATGAAGTGTCACAACTGTGACAAGCCGGGGAATTTCAGGAAGAATTGTCCAGAACCGAGGAGGGACAAGCAGATTGTGCAAGCTTATGCTTTGGGAGCTGTTCCGTCGTCTTCAAAAGCTCCTACCGCTGAAGAGAAAGGAAAGAGTGTGGTTGTTCAAGGTACTCTTTTCCTATGTGGTGTTCCAGTTAGAGTTCTGTTTGATACTGGAGCGTCGCATTCATTTGTTTGCAGCGAACTCGTAGGCCGGTTAGATTTGGAACCGGATATTGTTGATAGGCCATTGGTTGTGACTAACCCAGTTGGGGGTTCGTCTTGTTTGTGTATGTTATGCTGTGGTCTGATTGTATCGAGTCATGGTTGCTCTTTCGTTTGTGATTGTTTTGTTCTGAACTTTGCGGGGTTCGGAATTATTTTGGGTATGGACTGGCTTAGGAGGTATGCGGCTAAGATTGATTGCGAAAGGTTGGAGGTGACAGTCGAGAATGTGGAGGGGCGAAAGATTGTGATACGATGTAAGCATGAAGAAGGCGTCTTCATGAGCTTCATGTATTCGCTAGTTTTTCCACGGGATGGACTGTCATTAGTGCCAATCGCGAATGGATTCGAGGATGTCTTTGATGAAGTCAAAGGGTTGCCGCCGCATAGAGAGATCGAGTTTCGTATAGATCTAGTTGAAGGAGCCAGACCTGTTGTGATGCCTCTTAGGCGGATGGCGCCTAGGGAACAGCAGGAGTTGAGGGTGCAAGTTGATGATCTTTTGCAGAAAGGATTCATTCGGCGTAGTGTGTCCGAGTGGGGTGCACCAGTTGTGTTTGCAACCAAGGCAGATGGGTCGTTGAGATTGTGCGTCGATTATCGTGAGCTGAATAAGGTGACTAAGAAGAACAAGTATCCATTGCCGAGAATAGATGACTTGTTTGATCAGCTTCACGAAGCAAAGGTGTTTTCTCAGATGGATTTGGCAACGGGATTTCACCAGTTGAGAGTGGCTAAGGATAGTGTGCCGAAGACTGCTTTCAGGACACCATCCGATTTCTTTGAGTGGTTGGTAATGCCATTTGGATTGACTAACGCGCCAGCTTATTTTGTGGATCTTATAAATAGAGTGTTCAGAGATCAGTTGAACAAGTTCGTACTTGTGTTCGTGGATGATATTCTGATTTATTCCAGGACTGAAGAAGAGCACAAGACGCACTTGCGTATTGTTTTGGAAATCTTGCGGAAGCATCAGCTGAAGGCTAAATTTTCGAAGTGTCACTTCTGGAAGAGTGAAGTAAGGTTCTTAGGCCATGTTATCTCTGGAAATGGAATAGCGGTTGATCCCGCTAAGGTGGCAGCAATCCAGGATTGGGTTAGACCTAAGAATGCATCAGATGTGAGAAGTTTTCTTGGATTAGCAGGATATTATCGACGGTTTATCAAAGACTTCTCCAAGATAGCAGCACCGTTAACAGGATTGATGAAAAAGAACCAAGTGCTCAGATGGGATGCTAAGTGTGAGCAAGCTTTCGGAATCCTGAAAGAGAGATTGACGAGTGCTCCTGTTTTGACTATTCCAAGTGGGAATGATGAGATGGTGGTTTACACCGACGCATGTGGTACTGGACTTGGAGCAGTACTGATGCAGAAGGATAAAGTTGTTGCGTATGCCAGTCGACAACTGAAGCCGCATGAAAGGAATTACCCGACTCATGATTTGGAGTTAGCGGCGATTGTTTTTGCTCTGAAGATGTGGAGACATTATCTATTGGGAGTTCAATTTGAGTTGTTTACGGATCATAAGTCGTTGAAGTATCTTTTCTCCCAAAAGGATTTAAATATTCGGCAGCAACGTTGGCTAGAGTTTTTGGCATCATATGATTTTGGTATAGCTTATACTCCGGGAAAAGGTAACGCAGTGGCAGATGCGTTAAGTCGAAGATATGCAGGATTGGGAGCCATGTTTTCAGAATGGAAGAATCTCGAGTATTTAGCTGGATTTGACTTCAGGCCTAGATGTGAATTGGAACCAGAGATGTTGGCAAACTTATCGATAAGACCTTCTCTTGTGGAAAGGATTGGCGAGAGCCAAAAGCGAGACGATAAGCTTGTCAAGATTATCCGTGATTTGGAATCTGGGTTGGACCCAGAAAAGGATAAAGGATTCGAGGTCGATCGAGAGGGTTGGCTTCGAAAGCAAGGACGACTAGTTGTTCCCGATATAGATGAATTGAGGAGTGAGGTTCTGAAGGAAAGTCATCACTCGAAGCTGACAATTCATCCAGGTGGAAATAAGATGTATCGGGATATGAAGAGAACCTATTACCGGGAAGGTATGAAGAAGGATGTTGGAAATTTTATTTCCAAGTGTATGAACTACCAGTTGGTAAAAGCCGAGCAGAAGAAGCCAAGTGGATTGCTTCAGCCATTAGAAGTTCCTACATGGAAGTGGGAGCAGATATCGATGAATTTTATTGATGGACTACCTAGAACAAGAACGGGAAATGAAGGGATTTGGGTCATTGTAGATCGTCTGACTAAGAGTGCAAGATTCATTCCTGTTCGATCGACTAGGACTGCATCAAAGTTGGCCGAGTTGTATGTTAGGTGGATAGTTCGATTCCATGGTATTCCGAAGAGTATAGTGAGCGATCGAGACCCATTGTTCACTAGTGGATTTTGGAAGAGCTTCCAGGAAGTTTTGGGAACCGAGTTGTGTTTGAGTACAGCTTATCACCCTCAAACTGATGGTCAGACCGAGAGAGTCAACCGAGTTTTGGAAGATCTTCTTAGAGCTTGTGTCTTGGATTTCGGAGGATCATGGGAAGATCACCTTCATTTGGTGTAGTTTGCATACAACAACAGTTACCAGTCAAGCATTGGTATGGCACCGTACGAGGCATTGTATGGAAGACCGTGTAACTCTCCGACATGTTGGTTAGAGACAGGAGAAAAGCTGATGCTTGGGCCAGAGATGATTCGACAGACTTCGGATTGTATAGAGATCATTCGGCAACGAATGAAGGCAGCCCAAGACCGTCAGAAGAGTTATGCCGATAAGCGTCGAAAGGATTTGGAATTCGACGTAGGAGATATGGTTTTCGTGAAGATTTCTCCACTGAAGAATGTTATTCGATTCGGGAAGAAAGGAAAATTGACTCCGAGATTTGTTGGACCATTCCCGATCATCGAGCGAATTGGAAAGCTTGCCTATAGATTGGAGTTACCTGAGAAGATGTCGAGTGTGCACAATGTTT
This sequence comes from Allium fistulosum, assembly GCA_030737815.1. Lineage (NCBI taxonomy): Eukaryota > Viridiplantae > Streptophyta > Magnoliopsida > Asparagales > Amaryllidaceae > Allium > Allium fistulosum. The sequence goes on along the minus strand of CM060908.1, from coordinate 71,664,647 downwards.
TTCATATATCATATCTACGGAAGTATGTGCACGACTCGAATATGGTGGTTTCTGCTGATAGCTGTGAAGATTTCGAAGTTGATCCAGTCAATAGAAGACCTCGTAAGCCGCTTCGGGTTGTAGAGACCGACACGAAACAGCTTAGGAGGAAGGTAGTTAAGTTGCTCAAGATACAATGGAGTGATGATGATAACGACTGTACGTGGGAGGTGGAAGAGAGGATGAAGGCAGATCATCCTGAACTCTTCAAGGTATGGCCCTAAGGTGTCGTGTCATCTCACGATATTGTAACTTGTTCTAAGTCTTAGAATTCTATACGCTAAGCTAGAATTGGATGCATGGTTTGTTGATTGCTATGGATGGTAGGCGTGCAGAATAGTCTTTGATTGCTTTGTTTGTTTGGAATTTCGGGGGCGAAATTCCTAAGGGTGGGAGAATGTAACGACCCGTATTTTTACGGATCGAAAAGTTCGTTGAAATCTGGAATTTTTAGCATTGTTAAGTCATTTCAGGTTTTGGCAAAATATTGCTTAAGTCCTAAGTCGTAGCCGACTTAGGAGTTGTGGACGAGTTAAGAAAGTTAAGTCATGGTAGCTTAGGTCGTAGGGTGTTGGAGCGACGACTTAAGGAAGTTGGTGACCTAAGAGTTTTGGTAAGTTAAGTGTTAGGTCGGCATGGCGAGTTAACGACCTAAGGAACTGACCGACTTAAGGAGATGGCGACTCAAGGGTAGGCAGACTTAGTAAGTGACCGATCTAGTAGAGTTAGCGACCTAGTGGTTACCGGGTTAGCATAATTAGGTCGGCAGCGACCTAAGGAAGCTGGGGTAATAGTGAGCGACCTAAGGAGTAAGTCATAGACGACTTAGGGGTTTGGTCGTGGGTTGTTAGGCCGCTAAGTATTAGGTCGCTAAGGGTTAAGTGAGTAGGTCGTATGTCTATTAAGTCGTATCCCAGTAAACTGTTAAGTCGTAGAAGGTGATTGAGTTGCTAAGTCGTAGGTCGGCATGCTAAGCAGTTAGGTAGTGGCACTGTTAGGTCGCATAAGTGTTAAGTCGCGCATATTAGTTAAGTCGTAGGTCGGCTTAGTAGATAGGTCGTATGCGCATGTATTAGGCGGAGCAACTGTTAAGACGTGTGAGTTGTTAGGTCGGTGAAGGCTTAGGTCGGTGGGGAGTCTTAGGTCGTAGGTCGGAGACAACCTAATTCCGAGTTACGACTTAGGGAAATTTCGCCTATAAATAGAAGGGGGTTGGCTTCATTTTTGGGATCCGGATTTTGAAGCGACGAAGTGCTGCCATTTTCAGAGCTCGACTTCTACACTTCTTCACTTCTTTTCTCTACTCTAATCTAGTGATTCCATCCACCCAAGTTGAAGATCAAATTGAAGATTTAAGAGCTTAGATTGAAGATCTTCATCCTTTGATGTGAGATTTCTTCGTTTGAAGCGGATTCGTGATAGATCAAGCTAGATCCTTCGCTGTCCAGATCTGAAGCGTGTTGATTTAAGGTTGTTTTGGTGATTTGGTGAGTGGTGATTATCTCTTACACGGATCCAAAGGAGTATATCGGATTGTTGGCTCGATTTGGTGTTTAAAATAGTGATTTCCATACATTTTCTTCATCCTAAGTGTAGATCCATATAGATCCATTGTTCATGATGATGTTACATCCATTTTACTACATGTTAATCTATGCAAGTTCATTCATCAAGATTATAGAGACATTTTTCATGTTTTCATGCTTATTTGACTTTCGACTCTTTAATTACGAAATTGCCATTATAGTTATAATTGTCTACCTAGATCATATTTGAATGCTTGATTGCTTGGATTAATGTTTGATTTGGTTGATTGCTATGAATTAGATGATTGATGATTTGATTTAGATCGAGAATGATTCAAAGGCTAAGGGAAAGGCTCTTGAATTGGGAAAGCTGCTCGTGGCATATGTAGCGGGATGATGAAGCTCTTATGCATAGATTTGATGATGTGATGTTGGGATGAGGCTTTGCGAGGATGTGATGAAGCGAGGCATCATGGGATGAAGACTTGGTCTAATCCAGACGGGATCATTCCAAGCAAGTTGATAACTCGGTGAAATGGTTCGAGTTGAGGATAATGGATGGATATGAGAATAGTCGTCGAGGAGGATGACTAGGAGGCTTGGGTCTCATCGTTGTTGAAGGTTCTAGCATGCTCCAAGCAAGAGTACGTTTGGGCAGATTCGATAGTCCCAACGACTAACTGTCGATGGTCGAGTACTCTGGGCAGATTCGATAGTCCTAGGCACGGGTCACGATGACGTGCGGGAGTTATGTCTAGAACCGGGGTTACCATTAGCCCTTGACGGACGGCTGAAAGAATGTGCCGGTCATTCAATTAACAGTGAAATCGAAGCAATGATAATAGTGATAGCCAGAGTCATGGATGTTTGGTTGTACCGTCATTCGATCTCAAGAGCGGTATTTTCTGGGTGCTTATCTGATCTTGGTTTAGGCCTTGGGGGTTTGTACTTGGAAAACATCGCCCTTGACTCAAGTGATAATTGCTTTACTTTACATTGTATGCTCTGGTATATTTGCTTCTACTTAGTGTGTGTCTGGGGGCTATCACTGTAGAAAGAGGTTGGAGTGGGAGGGTTGTATTCCTATTCTTTTTTCCTTTGTACTCTTTTGGTATGTTGTTAGTTAATTTACTGCTCACTAAGACTGTTGTCTGACTCAAGGCTTTATGTTTTAACTCTTATTGCCTTGGGTTGTTCATCCATTTTGGGACGGGCAGACTAGGTAGCAGGTGACAGGTGCTGTTCTCTTCTCACGATGCTGATATCGAAGACGAGCTGGAGGGTTGCATATTATCTTCTTATTATATGTACTGGATGTTCCGCTGCTTTGTATTCTCTGAGTGATATGTAGTGAGGCTTGATGTATTGACTATTCAGATGTTTGTATTCAACTACTATGAAGTTTTATTGATGAGATTCTATTCTGTGAAGCTTCACTATATATATGTTCTATTGTATTTTGTCCATGCGCTGTGAGTAATACGATAGATTCTGTTGTTTTAATTTACCTTGACAATCGTCCATGGCTGCCTGGCACACTTTACAGCGCACTTTCTCTAGGTTCAGTGCAGGGGTTATGGGCGGTCGTCACATACACATATATACACAATACAAAATATATTTTAAATTTAAATTGATTTAAAAAAAATTATTTTAATTCGGGGAAACTCGCATCACTTTATTATTAAATTTTACAGATTTTATTCAAAAATTCAATAAATTATTAATTTAAATTTTTATAAAATCCGGGGTCGTTACAGACTTCCCCCCTTAAAAGAATTTCATCCTCGAAATTTGCCAAGGAGACACGAAGATAGATGAAGAATATTTCATCAAATCAAACTGAGCATCTATTCTGCATTTGGCTTACCAAATCAGAATATTAATAATAGATACAAGAATGAATCTGTTTAACACTCCACAAAATACTCGGGTTATCTAGATCTACGAAGTATACAGTGGCATTGGTCAGTTCGAAAGGATAACTAACCATTCGTAGAACATATCCGGACCCAAAGAATAGATAGATACATGGATATGATTTCAAAACTTTTTAGTTTAGAACTAAAGTATACCTATCAACCATAGCAAACAAAGCAACCAATTCATCCAAACAAACAATTTTGGTCCATCCGGAGTTTATGTCCCCTGCAAATATATCAAATCTTCTTCTTCCTGGATCTACCAGGAACTATCGAAGAATTGAGAAAAAGATGACGAACCAAAGAGATTGGTAGAGAAAAGATTGTTTCCACTGTTGCAGGGTATTGACCATTTATAGTCGTATTCCCATGTCCCCTATCTCATCCTCTTCTTGCACTCATACTTACTATCAGTGGTTAGTAAGAGAATTTACTGAGGCATACGGATGGATATCTTAAGGATACTCATTCTAGGGTATACTTCACCCTATCTCTAATGAGCTACTTAATGTGTTATACTCCTGAGCTAAAGTTTTAACCCTTAGCTTTGATACCAAATGTAAAGAACCAAAAACTCGGCCTTCGAAAATCAGCACCCGTACTTCACTTGTACTCAAATGCCGTAGATTCAAACGCCAAATCTAGCTCCCCGGAGCTTATAACACAGTAAATATAACAACACAGCGGAAAAAGAAAATAGATGATATCATATACAACTCCAATGAATACAATATCCAGAATGATATACAACAATGATATCAATATGATACAACAATATCAGAGGTAAATAATGATATAGCGGAAAATATAAGTGATAACTCCAAATGATCCTCAAAAGAGAATGAGTCCAACAACTCCAACAACAAGCTCGAACCACGATCACGTTGCACCAAGATAAGCAACGTCAGTCCTGATCTCCGATGAACTGAACTAGCTCCAACTAGTCTACTAAACCTGAATATCTGAGAAACCCAACTCTAGACTGCCCGTGTGGAAAATAGTGGGCACCCAGAGTTTAGGAAGGGAACAATAAACTCCAGGTCAGTCATGGGACTGGTGTGAGTAACAAAAACAGTTAATCTTTAAAACAAAGTAAAATTGAATTTCGCAATGCTTTTGGAAAATGAAACTGCCATAAGACCTCCCGCCACACACACAATGCAAACGTAGAATTGGAGGAGATTTCTTCTTATGATAGTCAAATATGCTTACTACGCAATAAAACTCTTTTGATATTATTATTAGTGCATAGTGCAGAAAAAATTTCGAAAGTAGAATATTAATCTTAGCCAATATACGACCAGTATCGTATGCCTACTATAGCTACCATCTAAACAGTGGTGACCACCATAAGTAAATGGCAGGTTCTACAACTAAAACAGTACAAGGTTCATATTGGAAATTGGATTGCCAACAAATGGTCAGGCTAAGGAACTTCCTACTATCACATGGGATCACCTCTGGATGGACGTCCCGAGAAACCAACCTGGCTCTCTGCCAACACAAGGCCGGGTTACCTCTGGAAATAGGTAACTACTACACGAATATGCCATTTCCCGGTCCTTTGGGACCTTTATCCGAGGCCTCGGTAACCAACATCACACAGTAATAAATAAAGTGTGTCCACATGAGTAAGTATCTGGGCTCCATACCATGATACCACCCTTTTCCAGAAGGAAATGACATACCCTAAAGGGCGCGACCCTCATAACCTTGCCGCATCATTCCTGTTTCGACCATTTCCGGTCTGTGAGGTCCGACGAGGTCTCGTCCACAAAGCTACGCTTTTTCACAAAGCCATGCTTTGATCACAAATGATCAATAAATGATCAACACACAGCAACACTCAACATGCCACATTACCAAATTGGGAGTATATCGCTGATAACCTTCAACTACATAACCTCTGAGCTCGTACGTCTCAGAGAAGGGTGTTAAGCTAAGAGAATAAATTCTCCGCCACCAACAGAAATGTATTTGAAAGAAATCTGCTTTATATCTCAAAATGTAATGTCAGACATGTAACCATACAAGTCTGTTCCGGGTTCGAACAGAACCGAAGGCACTTCCGAAGAAGCCCTTGCAATCCGGGTATTCACAATCCCGATCGGACTTCCCATCACTTAGGAAATCTCTATACCGGAGCAAATCAGTGCAGAGACAATCGATAGGTTATACTATCGTTCTCGCGAATACCCGGTCTTCAACACCGGTCTTCAAATGCAATCCATATACGACGTATCATTATTCGGAATGGGTTATGTGACACAAAGGTCCTCTCCCGGCTAAACCGAATAATGAGCGCAATATTTTAAAACATATGGATATTGGGATTTCAGTTAAGTCACAACTTATTACCCAAAATCTTTCTTTAAATGGTTTAAACACATTACCATTTTAAATCTGTTGAAAATAAACAGATTCAATTCACAAAGTTCACTCAGTTTCACAAAGATTCATTCATAGATTTTCCAAATCGATTTCCATTTCAATTGGATTAACACATTAAATCTTTAAATCAAGATTTAATTCATAGCTTTCAAAACAATTCCATTTCAAATGGTTTAGACAAATCACCATTTTAAATCTATTAAAAGTAAACAGATTCAATTCATAGCTTTCAAAAAGAATTCATTCATAACTGGGAAAACCTTTTTTTAATTCAAACTTGAAATTCCTTTACTTAAATTGGAATTTCATTTCTTATATGAAAGCTTTTATCATTTGAAAACAAATAGTTTCATTCTGGAAAACTGATTCATTTATACGAGTTAAGGTTCTTGGGTTAAATCCAAATTCTCAAAATTATACTTTTAAAATGGTTTAACTTCATATAAACACATTTATAACATCTTTAACCGTAATTTCCAAACATGGAATTCAATTCCAAATTTTGAATTCAAATTCAAATTAAATTATTTAAATTAGAAATTTTACCAAGTTATCCAAAATAATTTTTATCTTAAAAACTCCTTTTCAAAAGCTTTAACATTTAACCCAAATCCATTTCCAAAATCAATTGAAATTAAAATTTCAATTTCAAAAACATAAATTTTAAATCATCTATGATTTAACCGATTTCCTCGTGAAATCCATATTTGTGTGTGTATGGTGTAGTCCACGGGTTTTACACAATAGTGCAACATCATTTAATCATCACAGATCAGAATACAGAAATATAGTTGATAAGCGGTATAACTATAATGCTTATCTTTTATTCACAGATCACAGATATATAAATTTCAGATAAATAAATTACAGTAGAGATCACACACAAATCAGGATATATCACACAGCATCACAGATCAAGGAATATCAAACAATTCAATCATTCAATAAAATCCAAACATTCATAAGTAAGATCAATTTAATTATCTGATTGATTTAAATCAGATTAATTTCTATGAATAAATTACTAATCCTGGTTAATTAACATTAATTAATTCACCTTTAATCATTAATTAATTAACCTTTAATTAACTAACAAATCAACCTTTTAATTACTTTCATTGAGTAATTAACTATCCTTTAATTACTTACATTTAATTAACCTTTAATTAATCAAGACCCTAATTAATTTAAAATAAACCCCTTTATCTTAATTAATTATTTAATCATCATTTAAACCTTATTAAATAAACCTTTGAAATTAATTATCATTAACATATGAATTAACTAAGATCTTTAAATTAATAATTAAAACAATTACCTTAAACACTCACTTAATTACATCATAAAATTCTTTGAAAACATTTAGGAATTTATTTGATTAATTAACCTAATAATTATTTAAAATCAAAACAATTTAAATTCAAAGACATTTGGGTTTATAATTTAATTCTTTTAACTTGTTTTATAAAACTTGATCGATATCTTTATTTAAAAAAAACATGTTCAAATTACTTTGGAACTTGGTTTAACAAATTTTCTTTACACTTGCATTTGCTTTTAAAAGCTGGACAAAATTTACTTTATAACTTTAAAACCTGTTATATTTTTAAACCTGGTATCCAACAAAACAAACTCGAGCCAAATCAAACAAAACCCCGAGCCTAATCCCGAGTCACTCGCGTTCTTCTTCTTTCCCTTTTTAAACTGAGTTTAATTTTAATTTTCTTTTAAATCTGTTATACTATAAACACTCGCTCACGTACGCGAAATATCCCGAGCCCAACTCCCTTTTTCTTCGAGTCAGCTCGAAGGAAACTTCATTCCCAAAACAAAAATGTGCACTGAAACATGGTGCACATGCACCCATCGTCGGCGACTCTCCGGCGTCCATGGCCACCACAGACAAGTCGACTACGACGATCTCTGGCCATCAGACCATCCACCATCCTTGATCGAACACATAAGCAAAATCGAACCCATCAGAGTCCCCTGGAACAAATACTTCGACCAAAACTTGCTTCGTTCAGGAGACGCCGACCATCAGAGACTCCACCATTCCGGCCACAGCCTCGTCCATGACCCAAACTCCTTTTCCCCCTGGTCCGATCCCTTCTGGTGCCACGATGATGATGCATTTTCCTCAACAAATCCACTAACAAAAACCAACAGTCGAACCCTAGTTCGACGTCATGCCGCCGCCACAGCCACCTTGAAACCCTTCTACTATTTTTCCGAGGATCCCCTAACCCCCAGCCTCCTCCAGCATCGATCACGTCGAACATGACTTCGCCGTTCGCCAGAAAAAGCCCAAAATCACATTTCCGTTCAACTCGCCATACCCCCAAAATTACACCCTTAAAAATCATGAAATGATTTCCTAAATTCATATTTTTGCAACACGAATTAGTTTATATGATCGAAGATTGGAAACTAAACCACCAAATTTTTGACATGAATTGATTTTCTCTGATCATTCCATCTTCCGGTGAGATTTCTTACTATATAACTTTAATAATATTTTTAAAACTAAGATCTTGTCAATTTAAACACATTTTGTTTAAACATTATCAGCAATAAGAGATTAGAGGAAGAGATTGATTGAATCTTGAAATAAATCTAAGTCTGTAATCTTAAAACAAAGCAAATATACTTGTTCACAGACATGCATCCAATTATCTATAGATATGCAGATATAATTTACATCTATACAAATATAATCACTTCAAGAATTTATCACATTCATCAGCATATGATCAGAATTCAAGTTTTAAAACAGATGTTTACTCACCTTTAAAAAGGCAGAGAACTTGCAAATGACTTTGAAAACTGGAATGAACTTCAGATTTTTTGAAAGATGCTTTGATTTTTTTTAAAACTGAAACGCTTTTAGTTGCTACTCTTGATTTAAACACTGGAACTACTTGATGTTGCTTGATAAACTTGCTTGAACTTTTATTTCAGGTTTTGAACTTGAGTATGATTTGGTTTACGGGGTTTGAAAAATGTTTTGAGGGAAGTTTACAGGTTGATGATTTTCTGGTTTACATTGCTTTATGAATGAGCTGAAACAGATATGGATGTATACATAAAAGAAGTGCACAGGTTTTTAGCAAAGGACTGAAACAAGATATTAGTTGTACCTTTTTAATTTATTTGTACATTTTTCAGAGATTTTTTTCTTGCTTGGGGCTGATATACATCTTGCTTTGGTGGCTATAGGATATAATGTAGTATGCTATAGGACATGGCATTAATTTTTTTTGGCATAGCCGACGGGGTTGGATGGACCCCGACCATTTTATTATAACAAAATAATAAAAGCATACAGAACAGGTGAATGACAGATTGTCACTCAACATCAATCCTGGAAAAATTCCAGAAAAAAGAAAAACAGAGAAAGCGAGTCACGACGACTCAGCATGCATTGTAAAACCCAAAGCAGTTTGACAATGCAATTACACTTTAAATCTTGGTAGACCAATTTATATCACGAAACAGAGAATACCAAGGCCAAAATAGAGAGCAGAACAACCACTATAACCGAAGGTCCTAATGTCCAAATAGTAACACACTTACTACCGAATTGTCAAACACTGAACGTGCTTCATACCGCATGATGCGGGCTATGTGGGGAGGACCATCGTGTTCATGAAACCCACTTTCATGCGTCTAGTCATAGGCCTAGTGGTAGTCTGAGGAGAAGCAATAGGCGAGGTGGAGACGTTTGACTCGACAAGGGGAGGTGGCGCTCTATAAGCCGCTGGCGGAAGGATATGATCATAACAGTTCGAATTAATTTTCTTTGGCGTTTTGGACGATTTTGCATTATTAGTAGCTTGGGAAAGCTTTACAAGCACAATAGGGGCTGCATTTTTCGTCTTATTGTGACCTGGGGCGGCATTTTTGGCACTGGAAGCAAAACTAGGAGAAATTTTAGATGGACCATCTAGCTGAGACGAAGAGTTAGGATCTGCACGCAAAAATTGGGCAGACATATGCACGGGGTGGGCATGAACCTGGATTTGAGTGCCACCACAGACTGCACTATGAAGGATAGCCTCGTCTATTTCTCCCTCCTCTCTGGTTTCAGAGCATATAGTAGGAGGTTTACTTCGTTCAGGAGTCAAAGCAACTAATTCAATCACATTACTCACTGCGCTCTCTATGTTTTCATTCTTTGTTTCTCTATCAGATTTATCTAATTCTGAAGCATCAACCACCACACACTCGTTAACTTCCTTATTCTCTTGCACCACTTCCATGTCAGTACTACGGTCTAGATCAAGTTCACTGCTAATAATAGCAGGAGAAGTAAGATTCAGTTCATGCCTTTGTATTTTTTTCCTCTCTTGCTAAGGTCTTTTTTCCTTCCGAGAGATTTACTCCCAAAGCTGCATCTTCATCAGATAATTTTACTTTGCCAGCACCATTTAAATTATTGCATTGACTATCAACAGGGGAGAATTGATTCCTAGCTTTAGTTGTATTGGATCTCATATTTCTTTTCCTGACTTTAATCCATACTCCATTTTGCTTTCTTTTTATAGGCATAGTTACATTTCCACTTTCAGCTTTACTATCAACACTTTTCTTGGAAACAATCACTTTCTCAACTGTTATTTTACCATCCCCTCCTGCATCGTTCTCCTTATCCTTATTGTGCTTAAGACAACTAGATTGATTATGGCCAAACGCTTTGCAGCGACAACAGATCAGTGGTTTCCATAGATAACTGACTCGAACAAAGTGCACAGAGCCATCAACCATCTGAATAGGAAACTCATCAGGTAGGTCTTGGTTAGGGGAGACTTCAACCATGCATTTAGCAAATTCTAACCTATCAAGTTTTTCGGTTGATTCGTCCATACATAGAAATCTGCCTACTCTCGATGCTAGCCAGCTTATACCAAGCAGCGACCAAGCATACATAGGAATGTCAAACATTTTAATCCAAACAGGAACTTTTTTAATACTACAACAACTATTACCTATAGCAGAATCCCAAGGTTTAATGATGAAGAGCTTGTTCCTTAAGATAACCGGATCCGCTTCGAGGATTCTGTTCCGATCTTCTTCGCTAGAAAGGAGAAAAAAGAACAGGAAGCCATTAGTTTTAACCTTGATGGTTCCAGTTAGCCTCCAGGTTCGCTTGAGCAGGTAGATAACTGTGGAGTAAGGTAACGGCTCGTCAAGGAAAAATCCAACCAGATAGTTGCACCATTCTTTGTCTCCAGCTTTTAAAATTTCGACAGGGGGAATGAGAGTATTTCCAGAGAAGGTGAGGGAGACTTCAGAAGCCCTGAAGATACCGGCGTTCCTCGGTTTCGCCTTGAACAGAGATGACCACTGCGGCAAGGGTGGGGGCGCGGTTGGCTTAGAAGGCGAAGGATAAGATGCGGGGGAAGGATGGATTTGAGAGGGAACTGCAACGGAGACGAGTAAGGGAGGAATAGGAGGGGGAGGGGGGTCAGGAGCAGGAGGCAGAAGCGCGAGCGGCGGGAAGTCAGAAAAAGGGGCAGGAAGCGGCGCGATTTGACTGGGCGGGGTTTCCAAAGCCGAAAGGGGAGAAAAGGCGGAAGAGGTAGAAGCCATGTTTTTGTTTGATATAAAATTTGGGGCCATGGATACTATGTATGGACATGGCATTAATTGTTTTGTACAAAATATACATTTATTTGTTCCTTCTTATCTCGGCTGTACAATGCATGAAGAAAAGTTTTTGTGGCTTCCTTTACAAGCTACATACTTATATTTATCTTTTTATCTTTTTTTTTTACTTTGTCTTTGTAATACTACTTCATAATATAAACAATCTCTTTTTTAATTTGTTGTTAGATTTTAGTCAAGTGTTACTTTTATTTTTATAGTTCATCTTTTATTTATTTATCTCTATTTATAACTCAAATATTTATTTTACTTCTATTTTTTTTAGTTTAAATATTCATTATTAATTCTACTTTAATAATTATTGTCTTATATTTATTTTCATTTATTTCTATTTTTAACTTAACCATCAATTCTAAAATTAAAATTATTTATTCTCATACTTGTGTTCAATGTTTATATTGTTATAATTTATTTTCAAACCATTTATATTTAAGATTTTAAATTCAAATTCAATGTATATATATACATATACAAATTTACTCATATATTACATATACATTCATATATACACATATATACACAATATACAATATTTTTTAAATTTAAATTGATTTTAAAAAAAAAATATTTTAATTCGGGGAAACTCGCATCACTTTATTATTAAATTTTACAGATTTTATTCAAAAATTCAATAAATTATTAATTTAATTTTTTATAAAATCCGGGGTCATTACAGATAAACTGAGGCCAGATATACCGATCATGCACTGCCTTTTGGGCTTACGTGAGAAGTGTACAGAGCATGGCGAGTGAACACACGAGTGTGAACACATGAATCTAGGTGTTTACTAATATATATATATATATATATATATATATATATATATATAGACACACACACAAGAAATATTTTCTGTTTTGGTGTTTTTTTGTGTTTTTTTTAAGAGAGAGTTTTTGCAAAATCATCTTAGCACCATTTAACTTAGAAGACAAAAAACATGTTATATCCTTTACTATAAATTCACCACTTTTTAAAACAAAGATTCAATTAGGAAATATTTCATAATTAGCACGTATGAATCTTCCTATATACTAGTTAAACCATTGTTATTTGTAATCAAACTTCATTTTTATTTTTGTTAAAACGAATAAATTTTCAAAAATTTTAATTGAATAAACCAAAACCATCTATTTATCTTATAGTGTTAAATCAAAAGAAAATTTGTTTTAAGGATTTTTTTTAATTTTTTTTTGATTTTTTTTAAACAAAAAAAGAAAAAGCAAAAATAAACTATGAAAGTTAAAAAATGAAGATGAGTCTTCCCCCACACTTGATTTTGACTGTGTCCCCATAATCAACCCAAGTGAAAGGAGAAAAAAATGGCTTTTATTTATATGAAAATGAACGGTATTTACACGAGACCAGAAAATATATCGTCAAAGAGTAAATGAAATGGTCTTCCAAAAACCGATTCATTTGTCTCGTCAAGTATGCGTGACACAACTCAAGCGTGGATGTAACAACCCGAAAGATTTTCGACCCTGAAAATCGACACTAATACGTCCACTGTATATAGTGCCGAGCAATCGAGTGCCGGAAACCCCAGACTGTTAGGGTTTAGAAGAAAAAGAGATAGAAGAAGAAACAGAAACAAAACACAGATTCTCACATTCGCAGCGAATAAAATATAATAACAAATAATAGCAGTTATACAAAGGAAAACTATATCTGTTAATTTACATTCAATACATCAGAGTTACAACCAATCACATTTAAACTGGACAGTTAAAACTTAACTTGTCCCAAATAAACAACAATAATACATAGCAGAATACTCCATACGTTTCTGCCATCCAGCTCGCCACCTGAGCTCCAGAATGTCCTAACCTGAAAATCTGTAATACTCGGTCTGACCCGAGCATTACATCAAAGTAACACCCGGGTCAGGCTGGAAACCAGCGTGAGTAAACCCATAATATGAAATACCAAGCTATATAACTTAAGTGAATTACCAGGGTAACTCGTACTTTTCTACGAGTTCTAATCTTATTTAAGTCAATCGTTTATCTCAAAACAATATCCAAGAATTGTTATCCAGTTTAAATATCCATGATACTTAACTTATTTCATTCCAGCCTGTTTGCTTCCAAACTCAAATTTATAAAGAATCGAAGTGGTTTCGGGTATTTACTGATACCCGACCCCGGTCTCTTCGAATTCAATGTCATCTCTAATCCAAGTTGTTAAGTTTTAGACAATACAATTAATATCTAGGATATCATATCACACAACAATTCAACTCAGATAGGTAACCTACATTATCACAATTTAACCCATTCATATCACATCACATTTCAATCGCCCATCAGAGATAAAATCAATCCAAGGCATACAATATCATTCAATCATTCATAAGCAAGATTAATTTGTCATACAATTTCTAATTAATTTAAAATAAATTAATTACCTCAATCACGTTTAATCCTCCTTACTTAACATTAATTAATTACAAACCATTAATTAATCATCCCTTAATTATCCTCTTTAATTACATTAAGTAATTAGCCTTTAATAAATATCACAAATTAATTAACCTTTGATTACTTAGATCAATCCTAAATTAAGTAATCAACTACCCTTAATTAATTACACAAATTAATTTATCTTAATTTAATTACCTAAATTAATCATCTTAGTTAATTAAGTAATTATACTTTAATTACTTTTGTTAATAAAACTTGATTAAATTAAGATAACCCATTTACTACATTAAACTCTTACCTACCATTTAAATTAAATTAAAAGCTTGAATTTGGTTTATACAAAATCATCATCCTCTGATTTATCAAAGTTAAATACCTTTCACTTTAATCACATCTAAATTTCATCAATTACCTTTTATTTGAAAACATTTATGGACTAATTACATGATTTATCTAATGTAATATTTATATAAACCAAACTATTTTTTTTAACAAAATTTAAACTTTGAAATTATATACTTTTTAAAACTTAAATTTGTTTAACATCTTGCTCTAAACTCAAACATTTCATACATCATTAAAACTGGTTAGCCTATATTTGGAAATTTCTTTCGAAAACTTTGTTTAAAATTTAACTTTGCTTTCAAATTTGAAATTCATTTAACAATATAAAAACCTAGACAGGATTAAAACCTTGTAACAATTTGACCCGAGACAACACACGAGGCTACCCTACCTCAACATCTTCGAGTTGAACACGAGAACGACATCGAGTAAAACCCGGGCCAAACTTTTCCTTCCCAAACCCACAAAACTTCCAAATGCACAAATGACCACCGTGCACGTGCACGCTGGTTCCGATCACCGATGATCATCACCGCAACCCTCGACATGACGACACCGACCTTGCCGATCCTCTCGACCACCCTGATCGACGAAACCACCATTGAAACGAAAACGAGCATCACGGCACTCAACATGAATTAAACCTGAACGACAAAATCTCCTATCGCCGATGATCTCGTCGACTGGAACCCCCAGTCCTTCTCCCAGAGCAGCACCACATCACAACGTCGCGATGCCCTACCTCGCGTTCGAGCTCGATGCACCATGGACGTCGAGATCACCTCGACATCGACCTAGACAAAAACAGGTAAGCCAACCCTAGATCTCCTCTGGCGACTCTCCATGTTCATCAGAAAAATATTCACATATTTTTCACGAGATCCTCTATACACCAGCCTCCTTCAGTAGTGGTCTCGTCACTCCCCAAAACGTCGCTCACCGGAATTTGACAAATAAGCAAAATCCGTTCATCCCACTAATTCACGACAAAAACCATTTTAAAAATTACCAAATTCATATCAAAATTCATGATTCGTTTATACGAATCAGATTCTATAATCCAAAGACGAAATCATAGACATTGATTTTCAACTTATTTTAGATTTTAACTGTAATCTTCAATTTCCAGAATGTTTATCAAATATATATACCTAAAAATTATTTTTAAAAACAAGATTACATTGTTATTACCATTTTCTTTTCAATGATCCTAGACTAACAGTGATGCTTTTGGGAAGATAGGAATTTTTAAAGTTGATCTTGAACCTGAGATTTAATAGAGACCATATATACAGGCATGCTTTCAAATTAGCCTAATCCAAACCAGATTGAAGTTGAACATTCATGCAAACATATATTTATCATCATCACACTGATATATCACATACGTTAGCACCAAAGATTTTTGCTTTTAAATGTTTACTTACCTGAGAAAAGTTTGAACAGAGCAACTTCCCTTTTCTTTTTTGAAAAGCTGTCAGCTTGATCTTCTTTGATCCTCTTGTTTTGCTTAGTTGAGTTGTTTTAAGTTTGTAAAATGGTGATGCTTCCTTATTTCTGGTTTGCTTAGTTTTTGTGAACGAACTGGAACCAGAGGGTGTATATATAGAGAAAGTATACAGGTGATAAGTATTTGCTGGTACAAACATTTTCTTTTGGTCAGAGATTTTTATCATACTAGATTTTTTGTGTGGCAATGAAATGATTTTTATGTATTTCCAAATGACCTGGTTTTGTGCTAGAAATGATAGCATTAAATGCAATTGTCCCTTTATATGTTTACATACTTATCCCCTTTGATTTTTGTATGAACATATATATTATTTTTCTTGCATATACATGTATTCCTATAGTTAATATATTTTACTAGAATGATCTTGAGTGTTTACTTTATGTTTTTATATAACCATATAATTTATTACTAATATAAATCCTTATTTTTATTTCTATTTTAAGCTTAACTATCAAACACTTAATTTATATTCATATATTCTTATACTTATATTTAGTGTTGATAAGATTGATTTTATTTCAAGCATTATTATCTAGATTACATTCATATATATATTTAGATCAAATGTTAATAAGGTAGAACTTAAATTTAATTATTTGAGAGTTTTTATTTTCAATTTCCAAATCATAAATTCTTTCAAAAATGAATATATATATATAAATAAATGGTAAAGGCTAAAATCTTATCTATTTTTTTTTAAAATGATCAGTTTGTATTTTAATAAATTAGATTAGATGCTTATTAAAATAATATTGCAAAAATCCCGGGTCGTCACATAAGCTAATGTTTATTATAGTTTTTAAGCCATTTATTTACCCAATATTTTAATTATCAGAAATTTATCTATTTGACTAATTAAGACTAATATTCTAATAATTTAATTTAGTTAATCACTCAATATTAGATGGCCAAAAATACGGGTCGTTACATTCCTCCCCCCTTTAGAACTTTTCATCCTCAATAAGGAACGAATGAGAATTTTTATTTACGGCGTATTGTAGTCAAATTATTCTTTAAACATATTTAACTCTTTTACTCTCTTATTTCAAAATTTTAAACACTTATAAATAACATAATATAACCAAAATAGCTTTTATATAAAAATACTTTTTATAACTCAATGTTTTAACAAGTCCATCCTTGTTCTCATAGAAATTCGGTCATAGGTTGATCAGACGTAGGACTGAAAATCTATAAGTACTTGGTAAACCCGTTTCCAACACCCAGTGAAAATACTTGGAAAATATTTTGGTGAAAATATAGAAAACATTTTGGAAATAGAGGAAACATCTTTGGTTAGAATGCTCTGGAAATCATCACCCCCATCCATGGTCGCAGTTAACCCGATGGTTACGTTGCCATCCCGGCAAAATCCATAGATAACTGTAGGCCTCCGCGCCCCTCGATTACACCATGGAACCCACTACAGATCGCAGTTATACCCGGGCTTTACGTTGCTATCACAGCAAAAACCCATATAACCGTAGGCATCAGCGCCCTCGAATTTCGCTGCCAAAAGAATGAAACTTCTCCACTTGACCATAGATCGCAGTCTACCGATGTTGCATTGCCATCCCGACAAAATCAAGTGTAGATCGCAGTCCACTCATCCTCCAAATGATTTTCACTATGGTCCACACAGTAGATCGCAGCGACATCGAGTGACACTATCGTCACAGCATAACCCAAATGCCCCTGTAGGCATCAGCGTCCTCGACTTTCGCTACCCAACAATCCTCAGGAACTAATTTGTCCGAACTCCTCACAAGATCAACTTTAGAACCCCCCCTTAGGACTCAAGGTAGTACCACCCTGTAGCACTCCTGAGAAGTTCATTCAAGGGAGTGCCTTTTCCCCCAGAGCCACTTTCAAAACACTTTATACTATACACATAGAGTATTTTCCAAATCATACACCTAGTATGAATTTCATATAAATCTCCTTTCTCAAAATCTATAATTCACAAACTAGGCTTTCCAAATTCCAAATTTGATTTTCCTCAAAAATCAAAAGCCCCTTTTTTTAGAAATCCATAGGTTCCCCAAACCTTTTTCCAAAATCATTTTCACAGAATCCTTTATATATACGTATATATATATATATATAATAACCTTGGAAAATTTTTGAATCACTTCATACTTGTATAAATTCACTTTTATACTTTAAATACTTTCAAAACCCTTTTCTTCAGGCAATAGATTCAACAAGGAAAGTTTACCATATATAACAAAGATATATAACTTTGTTTATTCCAAATCAAATATTCAAATTTGATTACTCTTTTATAAAGTTATTAACCACATTACCTTTCTTCATAAAGTGAATCTTAAATCATAGAAATTTCCAATTTCCATTTTACCTTGTGACGACCGCCCATGACCCCTGCACCGAATCTAGAGAAAGTGCGCTGTAAAGTGTGCCAGGTGACCATGGACGATTGTCAGGGTAAATTAAAACAACAGAATCTATCGTATTACTCACAGCGCATGGACAAAATACAATAGAACATATGTATAGTGAAGCTTTATAGAACAAAATGCCATCATATAAAACTCCATAATAGTTGAATACAAACATCCAAATAGTCAATACATCAAGCCTCACTACATATCTCTCAGAGAATACAAAACAGCGGAACATCCAGTACATATAAGAAGATAATATGCAACCCTCTAGCTCGTCTTCGATATCAGCATCGTGAGAAGAGAACAGCACCTGTCACCTGCTACCTAGTCTGCCCGTCCCAAATGGACGAACAGCCCAAGGCAATAAGAATTAAAACATAAAGCCTTGAGTCAGACAACAGTCTTAGTGAATAGTAAATTAACTAACAACATACCAAAAGAGCATAAAGGAAAAGGAATAGGAATACAACCCTCCAACTCCAACCTCATTCTACCGTGATAGCCCCCAGACACACACTAAGCAGAAGCAACATAGCAGAGCATACAATTTAAAATAAAGTAATAATCATTCGAGTCAAGGGCGATGTTTTCCAAGTACCAAGGCCTAAATCAGATAAGCACCCAGAAAATACCGCTCTTGAGTCCGAATGACAATACAACCAAACATCCATGACTCTAGCTATCACTGTTATCATTGCTTCGATATCACCGTTAATTGAATGACCGGCACATTCTTTCAGCCGTCCGTCAAGGGCTAATGGAAACCCCGGTTCTAGACATAACTCCCGCACGTCGTCGCAGCCCGTGCCTAGGACTATCGAATCTGCCCAGAGTACTCGACCATCAACAGTTGGCCGTTGGGACTATCGAATCTGCCCAAACGTACTCTTGCTTAGAGCATGCTAGAACCTTCAACAACGATGCTATCCAAGCCTTCTAGTCATCCTCCTCGACGACTATTCTCATATCCATTCATTATCCTCAACTCGAATCATATCACCGAGTTATCAATCATGCTTGGAATGATCCCGTCTGGATTAGACCAAGTCTTCATCATATGATGCCTCGCTTCATTACATCCTCGCAAAGCCTTATCTCAACATCACATCATCAAATCTATGCATAAGAGCTTCATCATCCCGCTACATATGCCTCGAGCAGCTTTCCCAATTCAAGAACCTTTCCCTTAGCTTTTGAATCATCCTCGATCTAAATCTAATCATCAATCATCTAGTTCATGACAATCAATCAAATCAAACATCAATCCAAGCAATCAAGCATTCAAATATGATCTAAGTAGACAATTATAACAATAATGGCATTTTCGTAATTAAAGAGTTGAAAGTCCAATAAGCATGAAAACATGGATTATATCTCTACAAACTTGATGAATGAACTTGCATAGGTTAACATATGATAAAATGGATGTAACATCATCATGAACAATGGATCTATATGAATCTACACTTTGGATGAGGAAAATGCATGGAAATCCCTATTTTAACACCAAATCGAGCCAACAATCCGATATACTCCTTTGGATCCGTGTGAGAGATAATCACCACTCACCAAATCACCTAAACAACACCAAATCAACACGCTTCAGATCTGGACAGCGAAGGATCAAGCTTGATCTATCACGAATCCGTTTCAAACGAAGAAATCTCTCTTGAAAGGATGAAGATCTTCAATCTAAGCTCTTGAATCTTCAATCTTGATCTTCAACTTGGATGGATGGAAGCACTAGATTAGAGTGGAGAAAAGAAGTGAAGAAGTGTAGAAGTCGAGCTCTCAAAATGGCAGCACTTCGTCGCTTCAAAATCCGGATCCCAAAAAGTGAGAACAACACTTCCTATTTATAGCAGAAATTCCTTAAGTCGAAATTTGGCTATCTCCTTAAGTCGTCTCCGACTTACGACCTAAGCCTCTGCCGACCTAGCAACCTCCGACTCAACACATGCGCATATACGAATCCTGTCTACGACTTAATGCGCACGCGCCTTAACTGGTTAGACGACTTACGACTTATCGAAACATATGCAACGAGCTAACACTTGTCTGGACGACTTAACCAACAAGGGTGGTTTTCGACCTAACAATGCCACAACTTAACTCCTCAGCGACCTAACATAAGAGCATACGACTTACTGCTATGCCGACTTATGACTTAACAAGTGCTCGACTTAACCAGCCTATACGACCTAACGACTTATGCCAACACGCGACCTAACTAAAACAGAGCTCACGACTTAACAACTTGCTGGGATACGACTCAACAAACAAACACCTAAGTCGTCTACGACTTAACACACTCATAAGTCGTCCACCACTTACGACTTAACAAAACCCCCAGTTCACGACTCATAACTAAACAGGGCCTCCGACTTAACATGCTACAACTTAGTGATCTCGCGACATAAGACTTCGCATTCTCCTTAACACGACGACGACTCAACTTGGCTACGACTTAAACACTTAACTCGGTCAAAACCTTAAGTCGGCCACTTCCTTAGGTTGTCTATTCCTTAACTCGGCAACGACTTTCAACCTACGACTTATCTCCTTAGGTCGTACAAACAACCTATCTCCAAGCCCTGGGTCATTCCCATCTCCTAAGTCGTATACGACTTACGACTTAGGACTTAGCCATATTTTTGCCTAAAATCTAAAATGGCTCAAAAATGCTAAAATTCCAGATTTTGACAAACTTTTCGATCCGTAAAAATACGGGTCGTTACATTCTCTCCCCCTTAGGAATTTCGCCCCCGAAATTCCAAATAAACAAAGCAATCAAAGACTATTCTGCACGCCTACCATCCATAGCAATCAACAAACCATGCATCCAATTCTAGCTTAGCATGCAGAATTCTAGAACTTAGAACAAGTTACAATATCGTGAGATGAGACGACACCTTAGGGCCATACCTTGAAGAGTTCAGGATGAGCTGCCTTCATCCTCTCTTCCACCTCCCACGTACAGTCGTTATCATCATCACTCCATTGTATCTTGAGCAACTTAACTATCTTTCTCCTAAGCTGTTTCGTGTCGGTTTCCACAACACGAAGCGGCTTACGAGGTCTTTTACCAACAGGATCAACTTCGAAATCTTCACAGCTATCAGCAGAAACCACTGTATTCGAGTCGTGCACATACTTCCGTAGATATGATACATGAAAAACATTGTGCACACCCGACATCTTCTCAGGTAACTCCAACCTATAGGCGAGCTTTCGCTCGATGATCGGGAATGGTCCAACAAATCTCGGAGTCAATTTTCCTTTCTTCCTGAATCGGATAACATTCTTCAATGGAGAAATCTTCACAAAAACCATATCTCCTACGTCAAATTCCAAATCCTTTCGACGCTTATCTGCATAACTCTTCTGACGGTCTTGGGCTGCCTTCATTCGTTGCCGAATGATCTCTATACAATCTGAAGTCTGCCGAATCATCTCTGGCCCAAGTATCAGCTTTTCTCCAGTTTCCAACCAACATGTCGGAGAGTTACACGGTCTTCCATACAATGCCTCATACGGTGCCATACCAATGCTTGACTGGTAACTGTTGTTGTATGCAAACTCCACCAAATGAAGGTGATCTTCCCATGATCCTCCGAAGTCCAAAACACAAGCTCTGAGGAGATCTTCCAAAACTCGGTTGACCCTCTCGGTCTGACCATCCGTCTGAGGGTGATAAGCTGTACTCAAACACAACTCGGTTCCCAAAACTTCCTGGAAGCTCTTCCAAAATCCACTAGTGAACAATGGGTCTCGATCGCTCACTATACTCTTCGGAATACCATGGAATCGAACTATCCACTTAACATACAACTCAGCCAACTTTGATGCAGTTCTAGTCGATCGATCAGGAATGAATCTTGCACTCTTGGTCAAACGATCAACGATAACCCAAATCCCTTCATTTCCCATTCTGGTTCTAGGCAATCCATCAATAAAATCCATCGATACCTGCTCCCACTTCCATGTAGGAACTTCTAATAGCTGAAGCAATCCACTTGGCTTCTTCTGTTCGGCTTTTACCAACTGGCAGTTCATACACTTGGAAATAAAATTTCCAACATCCTTCTTCATGCCTTCCCAATAGTAGGCTCTCTTCATATTCCGATACATCTTATTTCCACCTGGATGAATTGTCAGCTTCGAGTGATGACTTTCCTTCAGGACTTCACTCCTCAATTCATCTATATCGGGAACAACTAGTCGTCCTTGCTTTCGAAGCCAACCATCTCGATCGACCTCGAATCCCTTATCCTTTTCTGGATCCAATCCAGATTCCAATTCACGGATAATCCTGACAAGCTTATCGTCTCGCTTTTGGCTCTCGCCAATCCTTTCCACAAGAGAAGGTCTTATCGATAAGTTTGCCAACATCTCAGGTTCCAATTCGCATCTAGGCCTGAAGTCAAATCCAGCTAAATACTCGAGATTCTTCCATTCTGAAAACATGGCTCCCAATCCTGCATGTCTTCGACTTAACGCATCTGCCACTGCGTTACCTTTTCCCGGAGTATAGGCTATACCAAAATCATATGATGCTAAAAACTCTAGCCAACGTTGCTGTCGAAGATTCAAATCCTTTTGGGAGAAAAGATACTTCAGCGACTTATGATTCGTAAACAACTCGAATCGAACTCCCAACAGATAATGTCTCCACATCTTCAGAGCAAATACAATCGCCGCTAACTCCAAATCATGAGTCGGGTAATTCCTTTCATGCGGCTTCAGTTGTCGACTGGCATACGCAACAACTTTATCCCACTGCATCAGCACTGCTCCAAGTCCAGTACCACATGCGTCGGTGTAAACCACCATCTCATCATTCCCACTTGGAATAGTCAAAACAGGAGCACTCGTCAATCTCTCTTTCAGGATTCCGAAAGCTTGCTCACACTTAGCATCCCAACTGAACACTTGGTTCTTTTTCGTCAATCCTGTTAACGGTGCAGCTACCTTGGAGAAGTCTTTGATAAACCGTCGATAATATCCTGCTAATCCAAGAAAACTTCTCACATCAGATGCATTCTTAGGTCTAACCCAATCCTGGATTGCTGCCACCTTAGCGGGATCAACCGCTATTCCATTTCCAGAAATCACATGGCCTAAGAACCTCACTTCACTCTTCCAGAAGTGACACTTCGAAAACTTATCCTTCAGCTGATGTTTCCGCAAGATTTCCAAAACAATCCGCAAGTGTGTCTTGTGCTCTTCTTCCGTTCTGGAATAAATCAGAATATCATCCACGAACACAAGTACGAACTTGTTCAACTGATCTCTGAACACTCTATTCATCAGATCCACAAAATATGCTGGCGCGTTAGTTAATCCAAACGGCATTACCAGCCACTCGAAGAAACCAGATGGTGTCCGAAAAGCAGTCTTCGGCACACTATCCTTAGCCACTCTCAGCTGGTGAAATCCCGTTGCTAAATCCATCTGAGAAAACACCTTGGCTTCGTGAAGCTGATCAAACAAGTCATCTATTCTCGGCAATGGATACTTGTTCTTCTTAGTCACCTTATTCAGCTCACGATAATCCACACACAATCTCAACGACCCATCTGCCTTGGTTGCAAACACAACTGGTGCACCCCACTCGGACACGCTACGCCGAATGAATCCTTTCTGTAAAAGGTCATCAACTTGCACCCTCAACTCTCGCTGTTCCCTAGGCGCCATCTGCCTAAGAGGCATCACAACAGGTCTGGCTCCTTCAACTAGATCTATGCGAAACTCGATCTCTCTATGCGGCGGCAACCCTTTGACTTTGTCAAAGACATCCTCGAATCCATTAGCGATTGGCACCGATGACAGTCCATCCCGTGGAACAACCAGCGAATACATGAAGCTCATGAAGACGCCTTCTTCATGCTTACATCGTATCACCACCTTTCACCCCTCCACATTCTCGACTGTCACTTCCAACCTCTCGCAATCAACCTTAGCCGCATACTTCCTAAGCCAGTCCATACCCAAAATAATTCCGAACCCCGCAAAGTTCAGAACAAAGCAATCACAAACAAAAGAGCAAGCATGACTCGATACAATCAGACCACGGCATAACATACACAAACAAGACGAACCCCCAACTGGATTAGTCACAACCAATGGCCTATCAACAATATCCGGTTCCAAACCTAACCGGCCTACGAGTTCATTACAAACAAACGAATGCGACGCTCCAGTATCAAACAAAACTCTAACTGGAATACCACATAGGAAAAGAGTACCTTGAACAACCACACTCTTTCCTTTCTCTTCAGCAGTAGGAGCTTTCGAAGACGACGGAACAGCTCCCAAAGCATAAGCTTGCACAATCTACTTATCTCTCCTCGGTTCTGGACAATTCTTCCTGAAATGCCCCGGCTTGTCACAGTTGTGACACTTCATCGGCACCTTAGGATTCTTACAATCCTTCGAGAAATGGCCCTTCTGCTGACAATTGTAGCAAGTCACTTCGCCTTTCGGCTTCTTCTGGCCATCCCTACCCTTCTACTGCTGCTGCTTCCTCTTCTTGTTTCCACCCTGTTGGGGTTTAGACTCTTCCCTGGTCACAGCAACAACAGATCCTTCCTTAGGAAATAGACTCTCATGCCTAAGGGCTTTCTCCACAAGCTTCTCAAATGAATCGTCCAAATGATCCACTAACTGTCTCCCAAGATAACTGTCCAAACCTGTCACAAACTTTTCATTCTTCTGATAAGCAGACTCAATATACGACCGGGCATACTTGGACAAAGCTTCGAACTCAGAAACATACTCAAGAACGGATCTTCCACCTTGCTTGAGCTCCACAAACTTCTTGAACAGAACAGACTTCTGAGCTGTAGAAATGAACTTAGCTTCAAACCTAACTTGGAATTGCTCCCAAGTAATCTCTTCCTCCGGAGTATCGATGGTAATAGAGTTCCACCAATCAGAAGCTCTCCCTTGAAGCTGCCTTGACGCCAACTTCCTCTTAGTTGCCTCATCAATTCCCAAATCACCAAAGATCCTTCTACAAGCATCAATCCATCTCTGGACTTCAATAGTTGATTCTGTTCCCAAGGAAACTTTCCCTCCAAGAGCAGTATAGTCCTTGCACAGCTTAGCAAAATCCACTGGTTTCGGAGTCTGAACTTGAACTCCAACATCAACTGCTGCCCCCGGAACTGGTATCCTTCTCATGATCGAAGTCATCATAGCTTCGAACATGGCTGCATAATCATCAGTCTCTTCAGTAGCACGGCCTTCCCTAGCAGCTGGTCTCCCTCTTCGACTCATTCTCAATATCTATAAAAAGGAATGATCAGAACATCTTAGAGAAACAACTGCATGAAGGACTCAAACTCTACTAATCTACTATATTACATATAGTAGTCATCCATCAAAATTACAATTACGTCTCTCATACGTAGTTATGTCAGCGAGCGTTGGGTAAAATCGATTAACCAATGCTCTGATACCAAATGTGACGACCGCCCATGACCCCTGCACCGAATCTAGAGAAAGTGCGCTGTAAAGTGTGCTAGGTGACCATGGACGATTGTCAGGGTAAATTAAAACAATAGAATCTATCGTATTACTCACAGCGCATGGACAAAATACAATAGAACATATGTATAGTGAAGCTTTACAGAACAAAATGCCATCATATAAAACTCCATAATAGTTGAATACAAACATCCAAATAGTCAATACATCAAGCCTCACTACATATCTCTCAGAGAATACAAAACAGCGGAACATCCAGTACATATAAGAAGATAATATGCAACCCTCTAGCTCGTCTTCGATATCAGCATCGTGAGAAGAGAACAGCACCTGTCACCTGCTACCTAGTCTGCCCGTCCCAAATGGACGAACAGCCCAAGGCAATAAGAATTAAAACATAAAGCCTTGAGTCAGACAACAGTCTTAGTGAACAGTAAATTAACTAACAACATACCAAAAGAGCATAAAGGAAAAGGAATAGGAATACAACCCTCCAACTCCAACCTCATTCTACCGTGATAGCCCCCAGACACACACTAAGCAGAAGCAACATAGCAGAGCATACAATTTAAAATAAAGTAATAATCATTCGAGTCAAGGGCGATGTTTTCCAAGTACCAAGGCCTAAATCAGATAAGCACCCAGAAAATACCGCTCTTGAGTCCGAATGACAATACAACCAAACATCCATGACTCTGGCTATCACTGTTATCATTGCTTCGATATCACCGTTAATTGAATGACCGGCACATTCTTTCAGCCGTCCGTCAAGGGCTAATGGAAACCCCGGTTCTAGACATAACTCCCGCACGTCGTCGCAGCCCGTGCCTAGGACTATCGAATCTGCCCAGAGTACTCGACCATCAACAGTTGGCCGTTGGGACTATCGAATCTGCCCAAACGTACTCTTGCTTAGAGCATGCTAGAACCTTCAACAACGATGCTATCCAAGCCTTCTAGTCATCCTCCTCGACGACTATTCTCATATCCATTCATTATCCTCAACTCGAATCATATCACCGAGTTATCAATCATGCTTGGAATGATCCCGTCTGGATTAGACCAAGTCTTCATCATATGATGCCTCGCTTCATTACATCCTCGCAAAGCCTTATCTCAACATCACATCATCAAATCTATGCATAAGAGCTTCATCATCCCGCTACATATGCCTCAAGCTGCTTTCCCAATTCAAGAGCCTTTCCTTAGCTTTTGAATCATCCTCGATCTAAATCTAATCATCAATCATCTAGTTCATGACAATCAATCAAATCAAACATCAATCCAAGCAATCAAGCATTCAAATATGATCTAAGTAGACAATTATAACAATAATGGCATTTTCGTAATTAAAGAGTTGAAAGTCCAATAAGCATGAAAACATGGATTATATCTCTACAAACTTGATGAATGAACTTGCATAGGTTAACATATGATAAAATGGATGTAACATCATCATGAACAATGGATCTATATGGATCTACACTTTGGATGAAGAAAATGCATGGAAATCCCTATTTTAACACCAAATCGATCCAACAATCCGATATACTCCTTTGGATCCGTGTGAGAGATAATCACCACTCACCAAATCACCTAAACAACACCAAATCAACACGCTTCAGATCTGGACAGCGAAGGATCAAGCTTGATCTATCACGAATCTGTTTCAAACGAAGAAATCTCTCTTGAAAGGATGAAGATCTTCAATCTAAGCTCTTGAATCTTCAATCTTGATCTTCAACTTGGATGGATGGAAGCACTAGATTAGAGTGGAGAAAAGAAGTGAAGAAGTGTAGAAGTCGAGCTCTCAAAATGGCAGCACTTCGTCGCTTCAAAATCCGG
This sequence comes from Allium fistulosum, assembly GCA_030737815.1. NCBI lineage: Eukaryota > Viridiplantae > Streptophyta > Magnoliopsida > Asparagales > Amaryllidaceae > Allium > Allium fistulosum. Next base: position 71,637,079 of record CM060908.1, on the reverse strand, counting down.
ATCCCAAAAAGTGAGAACAACACTTCCTATTTATAGCAGAAATTCCTTAAGTCGAAATTTGGCTATCTCCTTAAGTCGTCTCCGACTTACGACCTAAGCCTCTGCCGACCTAGCAACCTCCGACTCAACACATGCGCATATACGAATCCTGTCTACGACTTAATGCGCACGCGCCTTAACTGGTTAGACGACTTACGACTTATCGAAACATATGCAACGAGCTAACACTTGTCTGGACGACTTAACCAACAAGGGTGGTTTTCGACCTAACAATGCCACAACTTAACTCCTCAGCGACCTAACATAAGAGCATACGACTTACTGCTATGCCGACTTATGACTTAACAAGTGCTCGACTTAACTAGCCTATACGACCTAACGACTTATGCCAACACGCGACCTAACTAAAATAGAGCTCACGACTTAACAACTTGCTGGGATACGACTCAACAAACAAACACCTAAGTCGTCTACGACTTAACACACTCATAAGTCGTCCACCACTTACGACTTAACAAAACCCCCAGTTCACGACTCATAACTAAACAGGGCCTCCGACTTAACATGCTACAACTTAGTGATCTCGCGACTTAAGACTTAGCATTCTCCTTAACACGGCGACGACTCAACTTGGCTACGACTTAAACACTTAACTCGGTCAAAACCTTAAGTCGGTCACTTCCTTAGGTTGTCTATTCCTTAACTCGGCAACGACTTTCAACCTACGACTTATCTCCTTAGGTCGTACAAACAACCTATCTCCAAGCCCTGGGTCATTCCCATCTCCTAAGTCGTATACGACTTACGACTTAGGACTTAGCCATATTTTTGCCTAAAATCTGAAATGGCTCAAAAATGCTAAAATTCCAGATTTTGACAAACTTTTCGATCCGTAAAAATACGGGTCGTTACATACCTCATCATATAGTCCACAAAATATACTTTTCATTTCAAAGACCATTTACAGTTCTTATCCATAAATTTTCAATGCCAATTTCATTCAAACCCGTACGATGTACACATACCATTCATACGCTATATCAATCTGATCGCTCACTTGATCACACAGATTCACTTCCGAACTAGTATTGTCCACCCGACTTCCTAGTGCGGACTCAGATCTAGTTTCTTGATCAGAAACCGTCATTCTCCTTGCATAGTCACAACTATGATAGAGAATATCCAAAATCAATCAAAAATCCATATCCAGGTTCGCCGTCGAAAATCGAGTGAAAAATCCCAAATCGGATCGATAATACTATCTCGAAATTCTATGCTCGAATCTGGATCAAATCACTATGCGTATAGAATAATATACGTACATCCTACATATTTATCTTCATTGATTATCAGTTAAATCAATTTCCTTTCATCCTTACCTTGATTTTATTCACTTATTCACATTTTCCTTAATTCCCATTTGGATTATCACTTCAATTCTTATCTCAGTCGGGTATTTAATCAATAACAGTTTGAACTCCGACCAGTTTATTATTAGAAAATAGCTTGAAAATTTAAAAATAGATAAATAGTTGAAAAAAAATAATTATTAGTTTGTAAAATAGCTGTAAAATAGTTAAGTAATTGTAAAATAGTTGAAAAATAGTAAAATAATTACAAATTAGTTGTAAAATAGTAACTAGTTATAAAGTAGCTAGAAAGATAGTAATTAGTTTATAAAATAGTTGTAAAATAGCTAAATAGTTTCAAAAGTAGTTGTTAAATAAATATAAGATAGTCTTGGGATTTAAAAAGAAAAGTTGTATAGTAAATAGTTAGGAAAATAGATTTAAAATATTTTATATCAAAATGATTTATTTAAAAATAGTCCAGAGCCAAACTGTTCAATTTCCCATCAATTTAATTTAAGTTTCCACTTCCATTTAAATTTGACTCAATTCTAATTTGAATAACTTCAATTTCCCTTGAACTTGATTTATTCCCAATTCAAGTTGAATTAACCTCAATTTCTTTCCAAATTCAAATCAAATTCCATTTGATTTTAAACATATTCACTTTAATTACAATTCCAAATTATTCAAATTAATTTAGACTAATTTCAAATTTAATCCACTTCAATTTCAAATCATTTCAATTTCTATATGAATTAATCCCAATTCCCATTTGAATTTGAACTCATTCAATCTTCAATTTTATTTCAAATTAATCCAATTCAAATTTCCCATTTGAATTTTATACTTATCCATCTTCAATTCTAATTAATTCAAACTAAATTCAATTTGAACTAATGAAATCTAAATCTCAACCTTAAACCATCTCGAATTATATAAATTCGAGTTAAATTTTCAAATGTTGATTTAACCCCTTAAATCAAATTAACCTTTATTTTTAAATCAATAATCCAAATCTTTAAATAATTTGATTCTGAGTCCAATTCTCAAAATTCCAATTTAAAATTATCTTTACTTAACTTATTTCAAAGTTCAAATAAGAGTTCAAAACAATTTTAATTTACAAATTCAATTATTCAAATTTTCTGATCAAAGTAATTCCATATCCTTAATTTCAAATTAAAGTTTAATTTCCCTATTATCATAATAATGGATTTATTACCACACTTCATTCCTCATTCATTTAAACAAATCCAATTCACAATTTAAAGATTATTAATAACAATAGGATGATATCATTCAATTTATTTTAAAACATCCACCCATTTCCAATTTCCAGATCTCAAACCCATTTTTGATATTATGTATATCCCTTATATTTACATATTATTTCCTTTACACTCTAAGTTATCCTTAAATTTTAAACCACTTTTGGTTTTAGTTCAAACAGTTTCCTTTAAAGCTTTCAAACAACTCTTATTTTAAAATAAGACCACATTCAAAATATTCTGAATAATACTCTTTATTATTTCTATTAACATTTGAAACAATTTCAAAACTTTTCAATTTACATCCTTTCAAATTTACAAGTTATTCACATCTAACGGTTACTTCCTTAAAACATTTATGTGTTTATTGGAAAACAATCATCCTATTTAAACTCAATAACCATTTATTTTCTGGTTTGAAACCATTTTAATTCATCTTATTTGTATAGTTCATTTTATCCAATCCTTATTTGGATATGTATATATATGTTACTTAATTTCTTATTTAATAACCAATTATTGCTTTATAAATATGATATAAGCTTTTATAAAATCATCCAGTTTTAAAACCATTTTTAAAATTTTATATAAGAAAATAACAAGTACGCTCTCATATATATATATATATATACACTCAACTCATCCTAGGGTAATACTAACCCTATCCCTGATGAGTAAACCCACCAGAGCCAAGGTTCTTGCTTAACCTTCGCTCTGATACCAAGTGTAACAACCCGAAAGATTTTCGACCCCGAAAATCGACACTAATACGTCCACTGTATAGAGTGCCGAGCAATCGAGTGCCGGAAACCTCAGATTGTTAGGGTTTAGAAGAAAAAGAGATAGAAGAAGAAACAGAAACAAAACACTGATTCTCACATTCGCAGCGGATAAAATATAATAACAAATAATAGCATTTATACAAAGGAAAACTATATCTGTTAACTTACATTCAATACATCAGAGTTACAACCAATCACATTTAAACTGGACAGTTAAAACTTAACTTGTCCCAAATAAACAACAATAATACATAGCGGAATACTCCATACGTTTCTGCCATCCAGCTCGCCACCTGAGCTCCAGAACGTCCTAACCTAAAAATCTATAATACTCGGTCTGACCCGAGCATTACATCAAAGTAACACCCGGGTCAGGTTGGAAACCAGCGTGAGTAAACCCATAATATGAAATACCAAGCTATATAACTTAAGTGAATTACCAGGGTAACTCGTACTTTTCTACGAGTTCTAATCTTATTTAAGTCAATCGTTTATCTCAAAACAATATCCAAGAATCGTTATCCAGTTTAAATATCCATAATACTTAACTTATTTCATTCTAGCCTGTTTGCTTCCAAACTCAAATTTATAAAGAATCGAAGTGGTTTCGGGTATTTACTGATACCCGACCCCGGTCTCTTCGAATTCAATGTCATCTCTAATCCAAGTTGTTAAGTTTTAGACAATACAATTCATATCCAGGATATCATATCACACAACAATTCAACTCAGATAGGTAACCTACATTATCACAGTTTAACCCATTCATATCACATCACATTTCAATCGCCCATCAGAGATAAAATCAATCCAAGGCATACAATATCATTCAATCATTCATAAGCAAGATTAATTTGTCATACCATTTCTAATTAATTTAAAATAAAATAAATTAATTACCTCAATCACGTTTAATCCTCCTTACTTAACATTAATTAATTACAAACAATTAATTAATCATCCTTAATTATCCTCTTTAATTACATTAAGTAATTAGCCTTTAATAAATATCACAAATTAATTAACCTTTGATTACTTAGATCAATCCTAAATTAAGTAATCAACTACCCTTAATTAATTACACAAATTAATTTATCTTAATTTAATTACCTAAATTAATCATCTTAGTTCATTAAGTAATTATACTTTAATTACTTTTGTTAATAAAACTTGATTAAATTAAGATAAACCATTTACTACATTAAACTCTTACCTACCATTTAAATTAAATTAAAAGCTTGAATTTGGTTTATACAAAATCATCATCCTTTGATTTACCAAAGTTAAATACCTTTCACTTTAATCACATCTAAATTTCATCAATTACATTTTATTTGAAAACATTTATGGACTAATTACATGATTTATCTAATGTAATATTTATATAAACCAAACTATTTTTTTTAAACAAAATTTAAACTTTGAAATTATATACTTTTTAAAACTTAAATTTGTTTAACATCTTGCTCTAAACTCAAACATTTCATACATCATTAAAACCGGTTAGCCTATACTTGGAAATTTCTTTTGAAAACTTTGTTTAAAATTTAACTTTGCTTTCAAATTTGAAATTCATTTAACAATTTAAAAACCTGGACAGGATTAAAACCTGGTAACAATTTGACCCAAGACAACACACGAGGCTACCCTACCTCAACATCTTCGAGTTGAACACGAGAACGACATCGAGTAAAACCCGGGCCAAACTTCTTCTTCCCAAACCCACAAAACTTCCAGATGAACAAATGACCACCGTGCACGTGCACGCTGGTTCCGATCACCGATGATCATCACCGCAACCCTCGACATGACGACACCGACCTTGCCGACCCTCTCGACCACCCTGATCGACGAATCCACCATTGAAACGAAAACGAGCATCACGGCACTCAACAGGAATTAAACCTAAACGACAAAATCTCCTATCACCGACGATCTCGTCGACTGGAACCCCCGGTCCTTCTCCCAGAGCAGCACCACATCACAACGTCATGATTCCCTACCTCGCGTTCGAGCTCGATGCACCATGGACGTCGAGATCACCACGACATCGACCCAGACAAAAACAGGTAACCCAACCCTAGATCTCCTATGGCGACTCTCCACGTTCATTAGAAAAATATTCACATATTTTTCCCGAGATCCTCTATACCCCAGCCTCCTCCAGTAGTGGTCTCGTCACTCCCCAAAACGTCGCTCACCGAATTTGACAAATAAGCAAAATTCGTTCATCCCACTAATTCACGACAAAAACCATTTTAAAAATTACCAAATTCATATCAAAATTTATGATTCGTTTATACGAATCAGATTCTATAACCCAAAGACGAAATCATAGACATTGATTTTCAACTTATTTTAGATTTTAATCGTAATCTTCAATTTCCAGAATGTTTATCAAATATATATACCTAAAAATTATTTTTAAAAACAAGATTACATTGTTATTACCATTTTCTTTTCAATGATCCTAGACTAACAATGGTGTTTTTGGGAAGATAGGAATTTTTAAAGTTGATCCTGAACCTGAGATTTAATAGAGACCATATATACAGGCATGCTTTCAAATTAGCCTAATCCAAACCAGATTCAAGTTGAACATTCATGTAAACATATATTTATCATCATCACACTGATATATCACATACATTAGCACCAAAGATTTTTGCTTTTAAATGTTTACTCACCTGAGAAAAGTTTGAATAGAGCAATTTACCTTTTTTTTTTGAAAAGCTGTTAGCTTGATCTTCTTTGATCCTCTTGTTTTGCTTAGTTGAGTTGTTTTAAGTTTGTAAAATGGTGATGCTTCCTTATTTCTGGTTTTCTTAGTTTTTGTGAACGAACTGGAACCAGAGGGTGTATATATAGAGAAAGTATACAGGTGATAAGTATTTGCTGGTACAAACATTTTCTTTTGGTCAGAGATTTTTATCAGACTAGATTTTTTTTGTGGCAATGAAATGAATTTTATGAATTTCCAAATGACCTGGTTTTGTGCTAGAAATGATAGCATTAAATGCAATTGTCCCTTTATATGTTTACATACTTATCCCCTTTGATTTTTGTATGAACATATATATTATTTTTCTTGCATATACATGTGTTCCTATAATTAATATATTTTACTAGAATGATCTTGAGTGTTTACTTTATGTTTTTATGTAACCATATAATTTATTACTAACATAAATCCTTATTTTTATTTCTATTTTAAGCTTAACTATCAAACACTTAATTTATATTCATATATTCTTATACTTATATTTAGTGTTGATAAGATTGATTTTATTTCAAGCATTATTATCTAGATTACATTCATATATATATTTAGATCAAATGTTAATAAGGTAGAACTTAAATTTAATTATTTGAGAGTTTTTATTTTCAATTTCCAAATCATAACTTCTTTCAAAAATGAATATATATATATATATATAAATGGTAAAGGTTAAAATCTTATCTATTTTTTTTTAAATGATCAGTTTGTATTTTAACAAATTAGATTAGATGCTTATTAAAATAATATTGCAAAAATCCCGGGTCGTCACATACGCCATTGTTTATTATAGTTTTTAAGCCATTTATTTACCCAATATTTTAATTATCAGAAATTTATCTATTTGACTAATTAAGACTAATATTACAATAATTTAATTTAGTTAATCACTCAATATTAGAAGGCCAAAAATCTGGGTCGTTACAGTGGAAAACCAAACCATAAAAGTTTTCGAAGTTGAATGTTGATTTGGAAAAACGAATGTCGTTTTACTAAAAATCGTACGAGTTGTTTTATTTTCGATGATTTCTGGGGTTGATAAAATAATTGATTGAAATTCAAGTTTATTATCACCAAATTGAAATTCAAATTTATCATTAAAAACTTCTTCAAAATTATTGATTTCAAAATCAAAATGGTGATTTAAATCTTCCCCATCAGAATTTAACAACTCGTTTTTGAAAATCCCAAAGAAATCGTGTTCGTTAAATTCATCTTCCTTTGTTGGATTATCAACAACTTCATTTCGTATATTATTTTCAAAATCCAACGCTGTTGTATTCAAATTTTCGAAATCGGAAAAAGGAAGATCTAAATTTAAATCGAATTTCTCACCCTCAAAAGAATTGAAATCCAATTGAATTATCGTTTTTTCAACTACTTCATTAAGATTGTCGTTTTCAATTTCAAAAGTTGTTAATTTAAAATCGTCAATTTAGATAAAAGATGGATTATCGTTTGACTCGTCACACGTTGGGATTTGATTTTGTTTTTCACATTGTTTCATATATGCTTCGAACAACAAATCTATGTGATCATTGTAGATTTCGTCCATTTGTTCAACAAAATCCAATTTATAGCTATTAACTTGAGAATTTTCGATTTGGATTTGTTGAGAACAAAAATTTTCACTCGTATCATAATCGATATTATTCCCATTGCCAAAATTATTTGAAAAGTGGATCACATTTTCGTTTTGATTTTGAAATTCATTTTGGAGTTCAAAATTGAATTGGCATGGGCTATACTCGAAGTCATTTGAATTTTGAAGTGAATTCAAATTTTGATGATTTTGAAAATTTTGACTTGAGTTATCACACAAATAAGAATTACACAAATCATTTATCTCTTGATTTTGTTGTGTAGAGAGTTCAAGTAACGATGAAATCATTTCGATGCTTTTTTCAAGAGTCGAGGGTTGTTCGTTATTTTGAAAAGTTTGTGGTTCAAAATCCGAATCGTTTAAACAATAGTTGTTGTTGAAATATCCATAAGATTTTGGTGTGAAATTATATGGATTATATTGATTTTCACAACTATCGTAGAATTCATGTGAATATGGAAATTCGGACATTTTCCAAAATGTTTTTGTGGTTTTTTTATAAAAAATATATATTTACAAATAGAATTTATTTTTCAAAATGGAAAATTGATTTTTGTTTTGTTTTTGGATTTTCAATTTTTTTCCTGGCTTTTTTTGAAAAGATTTTATATATTTTTTTATTGATTTTTTTATAAAAAAAACTAACTTAATATTTTTTTAGATTTTTGATTTTTGATTGAAAAATAAATTTCAAAAGAAAGGATTTAAAAAAAATCTAAGTTAAGAAATATTTACAATTTTTTTAGTTTTGGATTTTGAATTTTTTTTAGATATGCATGAACTAATGCAACTAAATGAATGCAAAGGTTTAATTACAGATTATTTATCCTAAGTTAAACCAAAATTGTATAATCACACTTTGTCTTAAATCAACAAGATAGTTCTTAGCCAGGTAACGGACATAATTTATCGGTGCACCACGAATCACCGTAGCAATGGAGCCGAAGGTTTAAGTACCTTCAGAGAAACAATTTAGTATAATATTTACGAATCGCCGTTATATTTATAACTGATTATTGCTCTGACGTATCCTAGACACCAAGAAATTAAATTGTCGAAAGAGGACAAATTGTCAATGTACAATTAAGTGTTATTGATGTCTAACCGTTATTGTTAATCAAAAATTCTAAAATGAAATGCAAAGCAGAAATTAAACGTGTACTAACAATGCAACTACGAATGGATTATTTTGTTTGTTTTGTTTTTTTTTAAATGCAAATGCAAGCAACCAACAATGCAATTCAAATAAAACTAGAGATGGAAGTAGTAAATATTTTAAGCAAGCAAGCAAGCAAAGCAGTTTATTTTGGCAAGCGGTTCTTCCTTTGAATTTCTCCTTCTATAACCTGAAAGTAAAACTAAGATATATGTACATTTTTTTTTGATACCAAAGAAGTAACTAAAACAAAGGAAAATCAAAACGAATCAAATCAAAAGAAGTCAAACAAAACAAAAGAAACTTGTTTTTTTAAATATCAAATAAGAGACTAAAACAAAGGAAAAATCAAAACAAATTAACTAAAGCAATAAAAAAACAACTCTTTTGTATAAGGATAGAAATAAAAAAAATGAGTTTTTTTAAAACAAGAAGACACTTTAACAAAAGAATTTAAAACAAACTAATTGCTCAACAACTAACTATACACGTTAACTAGACCAAAAATTGATCACGCCCACATAAATTATTTTTCTTTTTCTTTTTTTAAAATCAGGCCCTAGTGGGCCCACAGCCCAGCTGAAAATCAACAAACACACAATCACTTTCCAACGAAATCAGCTTCTAAACGAAATAAAAGCTCTCAGACAATCAAAAACACAGAACCGAAAATCACCAAAACGCAAACTTCACGAACTTTTCAAAATTGCTTTTGAAAACTTAAAATCAAAATTCAGAGGGGTTCATGCTAGTTGGAGTTCGCGAAGGAGATATGGCGATTTGGGGAGACAGTGGTTAGTTCGATTGGGAATTTTCGCGAAAGGGGTGGTTCAGGCGAGTGGTTCGAATTGCGATATTTGAGGAGTGCGAGTGAGATGATTTGGTTGCGGCAGAGAGAAGGAGGCGAAGTCGATTGGTTCGACTGGAGTTTGGGGAAGACGATGCTAGCTGCTGATTGTTGTTCGTGCTAGGAAGTAGGGGTGGTGTCGAAGTTGTCATTTTATGTGGAGAGTTGAAAGTAGCCGTGAGGTCAGGTCAAAGCTGTGGGATGTATGGTTGCTGTCGTGGGCTTGGGTTGTAATAGTGTGATGTCGGTGGGAAGGTCTGGTATGATGGTTTGAAGGTGTTGATGGTCGTTGGCACTGTGTTGGTAGCAATATGAATGGTCAGTGTGTTTGTATGGAAATGAGGGGGCACTGCAAGTGTGTTGAGCAGATGGTGGAAGTGGTAGATGGTCAGGGTTGATGTGTAGGGGTGATATGTGGCTGAAGGTCAGTTTTTTTTAAATAGTATGAGTGGTGACTGATGGTGTTTGATATTGTATGCAAAAATGTATGCTGATGAATGGCAAGTGTTTGCTTGGGTTGTTGTATTGAAAGGAAGGCTATGTAAGTGTTGTATGTTGGAAGGGAAGTGGGAGGTGGAAAGAGATAGTTGTACTAAAAGATAGAAGTAGCAGCTGAAGTTGGTCAGTGTGATATGCTTAGGTAGAGTTGAAGTAGAGGGCAAAAACAATGATAATGATGAAGTCTGGTAGGAAGGTTGGGTGCACAGTCGATGTCAGAGGTGGTTCTGACTGTTTTGATGGCTAAAGATGGATTAGGGTTATTGAAGTAGTAGTTGAGATGTTAGAGGAGAGGGTGGCATGCAAGTATGTATGGGGCGTGGCAGTAGAGAGAGTGTTTCGGTGAAGAGTGTTTGTAGCAATTATAGATGGTGGCAGTTTGAGGTAGAGAATGAAATGAATGAAGGCAAGCAGCTCACTGTTGTCGCAGTGTTGTTTGTTTTGGTGGATGATATGAAGATGGTGAGTTGTTGAATGAATAATTTACTCTTGACTGTGGTGGTGTAAAAAGAGGTGATTATGTGAGTTTGAAGTAATGGTGTTATTGAAGTGAGGATGCTAGTAGAGAATGGAACTGTCAGGTAGCAATGGGGAATGTTGGTTAGTGGTATGGATTCTGTTTGAGAAGATGTTGAAGCAAAGAAGAGTGATGTTGCTGTAGGAGATAGAGGAGCCTTGGGTGGTTTTATGGTGGAGTTGACTGATGGCAAGTACTGTGTGTGATGGTTTCGTGCACTGTGGTGTAGTTGATGTTTTAGTCGAATGGTTGGTTATGGAGTGTGTTGCAGAGAGGAAGAGTGTAGTGGCTGTTGACAGTCAGAGGTTGATATTTTGCACTATGTATGGGAGTAGTTGATTGAATGCAGGCACTGGTTGATGGTGGAAGCAGTTTTGAAGTTTGGCAGTGGTTATGTGATGATGTTGTTGCTGAGAGTTTGTATGTAATTGAATGGGACAGTAAATGGTTGTGATGCAGATGTGTTTGGTGGAGCACTGATAATTAGACAGAGATGTAGAGAGGATGGGGGAAGGCAAAACAGAGAAGGGGGATTTGTGAAACTGTGCACAGAGATGTGCACAGTGGCTTTTTTATATTTTGAAAGCAATGTAAACAAAAGAAGAAAGTGCAAATGAAATGTAAATGTGATTGAAAATTTGTAACAAAATTGAAGATGAATGCGATGTTCTTTTTTTTAAGTATGATATGCAATGCAAATGGAAAATAAAATAGAAAACAAGCACACAACACAATGTCACCAAAAATCACAATATATTTTTTTCTATTTTTTTGCAAGTTAACACACAAAACAAACACACACACTAAAATCAAACAACAATAATTCGAAGAATAGAAAATTAAAATCAAGACAAATTCCCCAGCAACGGCGCCAAAAACTTGTTTATCGACGGAATTTCTATCGGATTAGAAAACCGTCGATAAATTTTGAATTAAATTTATACCGCAAGCGCACGGCGTACTATCATAGTACGTGGCGAGTATGGGTCGATCCGCAAGGAATTGTTAGATTTTAAATCTCTATTCAATCAAATTAACCAAAGTTGAAAATGTGATTAGCTAAAAATGTAGAAAAATGAGCAAAAGAAAATTGATAAAAATATGAGAGTTTGAGGGCAATTTAAAGATAAATCCACTCTCTACATCACATAAATCAACAAAATGAAGTTATGATCTCTCTTTTCTTGTCATTAGTGTAACTAGTTGATGTGCTTATCATAAGTATGGTATATTTGTACTATTAATTAGTACAATATAAATCATCAAACTTTAACACAACCTCTAAACCACAATTCAAGTCTCATGAAAAATGACAACTGTTAGTCCATAGGATAGTGGTTTTGATGACAACAACTATAGAAGTGTTATAAAATATATATGTGCAGGAAATCTATATGCAGGTATCAACAAAAGAAGACTGTACAGTAAAGAAAACAAAATTGATGAAGACAAAGATCAAGAGTTCAAGATTGAAGACTCATGAGATTCAAGATATTCAAGAGTTCAAGACAAATAATATAGTTAGGTTAGATATTTGTTAAAACTCCTTGAAAGCACTATCATTCTTTTTTATCCAATTTACTCGTGGAATGGAATCCACTTCGTTCTTGTTAAAGGGATGGAACCCTAGTGAGATGGAACTCACGAAATATCTAGTGGAACAGATAATAGCCCTATTTTGTTATCCACTAATTTTGATTCAAAATGATTTTCAAAATTATCTCTTGTTTTATAAAATGATTTTCAAATATTCCTTTTCAAAAGAAAAACCTTCGTTCACATTTCCAAAAATGTTTTAGCCTCAAAATCATATTTATCATTTTGTTATATTTTGATTTCAAAATTGTCCTTGATATTTTAGCCTCAAAATCTATTTTAATATTATATTTACTTTAGTTTATTTACTTTGATTTTAAATATATTTTAGTATATATACATATATACGTTCATAAGTATTTCTACTTCTAAATACCTTCTACAAATACATAGAGTCCATTTGAATAAAGTTGCATATGTTTTAAATCATCATTTTTAAAATAAAGCAAATCATCACTTTTTACTAGACCATGTCGACATCCTATTTACCTGTCATGTCGACATGCTTCCCGTTACAGCAAAGGTTGTTTTCAAAAGAAGTGTCTATTCGTTTAAACCTCTTCGAATGGATACATCCATTCATTCTCTATAAATAGAGACTGTTATGGACGTTTTCCTGTAACTACTTTCTTTATTTTCTCTCCTCTTTACTCTCTTATCTTATTTTCTAATCATCCTATCCATATTTTGCCGAAATCTCAAGTGAATCAAACCAGAATATCTCTAGTTTGATTCTCTGCCACTCTCTCCAAAGAATCTCAGTGCTTATCAGAGTTATAGATACATTTGTACTCAAAGAAACTTGTGTGGGGTTATAAAGGTGTGATCGTGTCCTTGGAAATCGATCGGGTGAACTTGTGTCCTGTGAATCAAGTGGTTCTACCCAAAGACCTGAGAATCTGGAGGGTGTACCTCGTTGCCTTGGAATCGAGGGATTGTAATCTAGATTATTGTTGAATAGAAAGCCGTACGGGTTGTGCGGGACTGGATGTAGGGTAACACCGAACCAGTATAAAATTCCTGGTGTGTTCTTTCCTTTACTTGCTTTTTATTTATATTTGCATTTGTTTGTGATTCTGTGATTTGATCTGTGATTGTGTATTTGCATTAAGTTAGTTAATTCAATTTAAATCAAAGAAGTTTTAAAGAAATTCTTAAAACACTATTCACCCCCCCTCTAGTGTTAAATAGCCTTAAGATCATCTTCCGCGTCCCTTTCATTTGGTATTAGAGCAAGTTTTTCAAAGTATTCATAATCTGATTTTTGAAAAGTTCATGGCTAAGTTTGAAATGTTTCCTAAAAATATTTCTTTAATGATCAAATCATTGTGGTCTCATAAATTGATGCATGATAGTTATATAGAATCAGGTAGTCTACAAAAGTTGCTCACTGTGAAGGAATCTTGCTTCATGGCGACAAATGAATCTATTCACAATGGACAAGCTGTGCAAATAAGGAAAAACAAGTGGATACTTGATAGTGGATGTTCAAGACATATGACAGGAAATCCAGAGATACTCAATGACATTATTTACAAGGATGGAGGATTGGTTAATTTTGGGGATAATTCAAAAGGTTATGTGGTTGGCATCGGCAATGTAGGTAATTCTGAAACTCCTATTATTTCAAATGTTTTGTTAGTTAAAAATCTACAACATAATCTACTTAGTATTAGTCAGTTATGTGATAAAGAATATAGGATTAAATTTGAAAAAGACAAGTGTCACATCGAAGATAATAAATCTAATATTATCTTTGAGGGAGTTAGGAAAAAGAATATCTATATTCTTAGTATGAAAATTTCAAATGATAATCTATGTCTTTTGGCCAATACAAGTGACCCTTGGACTTGGCATAAGAGATTTGGACATTTGAATTTTAAACTCTTATCTAGACTATCCAAACTTGATCTAGTAAGAGGCCTCCCTAAGATGCAATTTAAAGTAGATAGTATATGTGATGCATGTCAATAAGGAAAACTTAGAAAAAGTTCCTTTAAACTTAAAGATATGATCTCTACTTCAAAACCTCTTGAGTTACTTCACCTAGATTTATTTGGTCCATCTCAGATTCAATCAATCAACCATAGTAAATATGTCTTTGTAATTGTGGATGATTATTCCAGATATACATGGACAATCTTTCTGAAACATAAAAGTGATACTTTTGATTATTTTAAAAGTTTTTCAAAAAGAGTTCAAAACCAACTTTCTTCCAAGATCATCACTATTCGTAGTGATCACGGTGGTGAATTTGAAAATGAGAAGTTTGAGGAATTCTGTAATCAGAAGGGAATTACTCACATTTTTTCGTTTCCAAGAACTCCACAACAAAACGGAGTAGTTGAGCGTAAGAATAGGACGATTCAAGAGTGTGCTAGAACTCTACTTTCTGATAGTAAATTACCAAAACATTTTTGGGCTGAAGCAGTTGCAACAGCCTGTTATATTTTGAATGGGATTTTAATTAGACCTCTAACCAATAAAACACCTTATGAACTTCTTTTCAATAAGAAACCTAAGGTATCTTATTTCAGAATTTTTGGAAGTAAATGTTTTATCTTAAATACAAAAGATAATTTAGATAAGTTTGATCCTAAATCCGACAAAGGAATCTTTATCGGATATTCTAACAGGAGTAAAGCTTATAGAGTTTTTAATCTAAGAACAAACACTATTGAAGAAACTTTACATGTTTCCTTTGATGAAAATTTCAAAGAAGTTGATCAGACTAATGATGAGGATGACTTAGTTATTTCTAATCATGAATCTGTAGATGCTACAAATGAAACTTTTCATCCAAATAAAAAGATTAGGCTTTTAAAAGATCACCCTGTAGAAAATATTCTAGGAGATATGCAATCTGTTGTTAAAACTAGGAATCAATTAAACAGTATGAGTCATGTTGCTTTTATATCCTCAATAGAACCTAAAAATCCAAAGGAAGCATTAACTGATGATTCATGGATTCTTGCTATGCAAGAAGAATTGAATCAATTCACCAGAAATGATGTTTGGGAACTTGTTCCTAGACCTGAGGATAAATCCATTATAGGCACTAAATGGGTATATAAAAATAAATTAAATGAATTAGGTGAGGTCGTTAGAAATAAGGCTCGACTCATTGCACAAGGTTATTGTCAAGAAGAAGGTATAGATTATGACGAAACCTTTGCACCCGTAGCAAGATTAGAAGCTATTAGAATTCTGCTTGCTTTCGCTAATTCCAATAATTTCAAACTTTTTCAAATGGATGTCAAGAGTGCCTTTCTAAATGGTTTTGTAAAAGAGGAAGTTTATGTTGAACAACCTCCACTCTTTGAAGATACAAAATTTCCAAATCATGTTTTTAAATTAAAGAAAGCCCTGTATGGTCTAAAACAAGCTCCTAGAGCTTGGTATGATAGACTTAGGTCTTATCTTTTGCAATCTAATTTTGAAATAGGTAAAGTAGATAACACACTTTTTATTAAAAGAAACAAAAATGATATTCAACTTGTACAAGTGTACGTAGATGATATTATTTTTGGATCAACCAATTCTGACATGAACAAAGAATTTTCTGACATTATGACAAAAGAGTTTGAGATGAGTCATATGGGTGAACTTAACTTTTTCCTAGGATTACAAATCAAACAATTAGATAATGGTATCTTTATCAGTCAAGAGAAGTATGCGAGAGAGTTAGTTAGTAAGTTTGGCTTGACCAATGTGAGTGGAAAACCAACTCCCATGGCAACCAATATAGCGTTAAGTAAGGACGATCTATCCAAAGACGTAGATCAAACCTTGTATAGAGGAATGATTGGATCACTTCTCTATATAACTGCTAGTAGACCAGATATCATGAACAGTGTCTGTCTCTGTGCAAGATATCAATCTCAACCCAAGGAAACTCATCTAAAAGCTGTGAAACGTATCATTCGATATGTTAAACACACCTTTGATTATGGATTGTTCTACCCTAAGAATGATTCATTTGAATTAGTTTCCTACTGTGATGCTGACTATGCTGGGTGTAAGTCAGACCGAAAGAGTACAAGTGGAACTTGTCACTTTCTAGGTCATTCCTTAATTTCCTGGTTCAGTAAAAAGCAGAATACTGTTTCCCTATCAACAACTGAAGCAGAGTATGTTTCTGCTGCTTTAGCTTGTTCTCAAGTTTTGTATATGCAACAAACCTTGAATGATTTTGGTATATCTATCACGAAATCTCCAATTTTCTGTGATAACACTAGTGCCATTAGTTTGTCCAAAAACCCAACTCTCCATGCCCGAACTAAACATATTGACATTAGACACCATTTTCTAAGAGATAACGTAAATAAAGAGAAAATTTCTCTTGATTTCGTTAATTCTGAAAATCAAATAGCTGATATTTTAACCAAACCTTTAGGAGAACCTGTCTTCACCAAGTTAAGAAGAGAATTAGGTATATGTTCTCTTTCTGAAATATAGTATATAGTATAGTAGTATACATAGGGTATATATGAATGTTTTCTTAACCATAGCATTTTGCAACACCATGTCGACATGGTATTCATGCGTCATGTCGACATGCAACGGTAAAAATGACAGTTCGTTTTTTCCCTCTAATTTTTGAATGGGTGGTTATTTAACTCACCCATTCCGAGTTTCTCTTCCCTCCAATCATTATTTCTTCATTCTACTTTCTAGAAACATCAAATCCATGGCTTCCACATCCAATCCTAATCAAATATCACCAGTTTCTTTTCCTTCTCCTTCACATGGCCCTTTCCAAAACTCCATACTCGCTCGTGTCATCAAAATAGAGGAGAAAGTTAATGATTCGCTGCAGATGTTAACTGAAATGCAAGTTCAACAATTGAGAATGGCAAGAGAGCAAGAGAAACAAGGGAAAATTCTGAAGAATCTTCAAAAATTCCTCATGGATAATCATGCCAATCCAATTGTAATTGAAGATTCTTCTAACATAGAAGCAAATGAAGAAGGAGAAGAAGACGAAGACGAAGAAGAAGAGGAAGAACCAATGGAGGAAGAAACTGATGATGAAGCAGTATGTGTAGGGGAAGTTTGTTTTGATGCTTATGGGAACATTGTGGAACAACATGGAAATTTCTGTTTCCATTACCCAAATTGTCCTGTCCACAAGTCTCCCATCATCAAAAACAACCGTTGAGTTGTTTATTTTCTTGTTTTAGTTATTTATGTGTTTATAAGTTTAAATAGTCATGTATATAGTAATATTGAAATGAATAAAATAATATGTGGTTACACTTATTATTCTTATTCCTATATTGCTCATATATAACATTCTAAGTATACGATGTTTAGTGCATTGTTATATCTAGTTTCAGTATTATTAATGATAACACTATCATTAATATCATAGATTTAGGGGGAGTTAGTGTCATTTTTTTTGTTGATGACAAAGGGGGAGAAGTATAAAATAGGTTAGTTAGGCATAGATTAAGGGGGAGTTATTAGATTTAGGGGGAGTTATAAGGAGAATATAAATATTTTATAAACAAAGGTTGTCATCATCAAAAAGGGGGAGAATGTTAGTCCATAGGATAGTGGTTTTGATGACAACAACTATAGAAGTGTTATAAAATATATATGTGCAGGAAATCTATATGCAAGTATCAACAAAAGAAGACTGTACAATAAAGAAAACAAAATTGATGAAGACAAAGATCAAGAGTTCAAGATTGAAGACTCATGAGATTCAAGATATTCAAGAGTTCAAGACAAATAATATAGTTAGGTTAGATATTTGTTAAAACTCCTTGAAAGCACTATCATTCTTTTTTTATCCAATTTACTCGTGGAATGGAATCCACTTCGTTCTTGTTAAAGGGATGGAACCCTAGTGAGATGGAACTCACGAAATATCTAGTGGAACGGATAGTAGTCCTATTTTGTTATCCACTAATTTTGATTAAAAATGATTTTCAAAATTATCTCTTGTTTTATAAAATGATTTTCAAATATTCCTTTTCAAAAGAAAAACCTTCGTTCACATTTCCAAAAATGTTTTAGCCTCAAAATCATATTTATCATTTTGTTATATTTTGATTTCAAAATTGTCCTTGATATTTTAGCCTCAAAATCTATTTTAATATTATATTTACTTTAGTTTATTTACTTTGATTTTAAATATATTTTAGTATATATACATATATACATTCATAAGTATTTCTACTTCTAAATACCTTCTACAAATACATAGAGTCCATTTGAATAAAGTTGCATATGTTTTAAATCATCATTTTTAAAATAAAGCAAATCATCACTTTTTACTAGACCATGTCGACATCCTATTTACCTGTCATGTCGACATGCTTCCCGTTACAGCAAAGGTTGTTTTCAAAAGAAGTGTCTATTCGTTTAAACCTCTTCGAATGGATACATCCATTCATTCTCTATAAATAGAGACTGTTATGGACGTTTTCCTGTAACTACTTTCTTTATTTTCTCTCCTCTTTACTCTCTTATCTTATTTTCTAATCATCCTATCCATATTTTGCCGAAATCTCAAGTGAATCAAACCAGAATATCTCTAGTTTGATTCTCTGCCACTCTCTCCAAAGAATCTCAGTGCTTATCAGAGTTATAGATACATTTGTACTCAAAGAAACTTGTGTGGGGTTATAAAGGTGTGATCGTGTCCTTGGAAATCGATCGGGAGAACTTGTGTCCTGTGAATCAAGTGGTTCTACCCAGAGACCTGAGAATCTGGAGGGTGTACCTCGTTGCCTTGAAATCGAGGGATTGTAATCTAGATTATTGTTGAATAGAAAGCCGTACGGGTTGTGCGGGACTGGATGTAGGGTAACACCGAACCAGTATAAAATTCCTGGTGTGTTCTTTCCTTTACTTGCTTTTTATTTATATTTGCATTTGTTTGTGATTCTGTGATTTGATCTGTGATTGTGGATTTGCATTAAGTTAGTTAATTCAATTTAAATCAAAGAAGTTTTAAAGAAATTCTTAAAACACTATTCACCCCCCCTCTAGTGTTAAATAGCCTTAAGATCATCTTCCGCGTCCCTTTCAACAACAATTTGAAAGCCAAAATCATTTTAAGCATGACCTATTAACTATTGTTTAGAAATATAAGCCATCAAATTTCAATTTCAACAATCACTTCATTACCATCATCATATGTAGATGAAGAGGTAATTATTGTTTGTGATTGTTTAAACATAGCCTATTTGTTATGAACAACATAGACTATGAAATTCACATCAAAAACAACAAGTTAAACCACTTCAAATGTTTCATTAAGCACAAAAAGATAGCATAAACCTCAAAATGTTGCATCTACATACTAGAGAGCTTCATTACCCCTAAATTGTAGGGATTAGCCTCTCGTATTTGTTATCATATGAACAAATGTAGAAAGCAACATGAAATTAACAAAAGGAAAAACAAAATCAAAATGAAAGGAAAAACTATTATACTTGCATAAAAGAAAAGACATCTACACTACAATATAAAAGGAAATAAACAAGAAAAGGAAAAGAACATGTATTACATTGCATAAAAAAGTTACATGAAAAGAAATGGCTAAGTAGCCATAAAAAGAAGAGAAGAGCTTTGATTTTATTTTCTAAGCTAAAAACTAACTAAGAGGAACTAAGAAGAAGAGGGTTACATGAAACATAAGGGGTCTTTATACATGTGTTAAACCCTAATTCATATTTTTGGGGAATGCCCAAACTACCCCTTAGGAAGTGTGGTGGCCAAGTAATCATTAGCATCCAATAATCATCCATTAAGTGTGCATGAAGATTTAATGGCCTTTTAGCATGTGCATTAGCTCCTAAGTGTACATTAAGGTAGGTGGGTAAGTGGGGTCCTCCATGAACTTCACTTTGAATTATTTCCATCTTCATTTGTTCTCTTCACTCTTGTGCATGCATATATCATTATGAAACCACTTGTAAAATTCACTAAATTTCCTACAAAACAACATAGAAAATTCCAAGTAAATTTTTACAATTTAATAAATGCACAAAAATGACCATTTTGCTCCTATATGAAGATGAATATGTGACAATTTGAAAATAATTTGAATTTTGGTTTAAACAAGTTAAAATACCCGATATGATCATTTATTTAATTTAAATAGATTAAATATGGTGGTAAAAATATGCACATTTACATACACATCAGTAGCATTTTATTTCTTATCAGTTTTATTTATGCATAATGCTTTGTAGCCGCATCACAATGATAATGTATTAAATCATTCATTCTGATCAATGAAAATTTTCCCTCAGAATTCAAACAAACTACCTTATCTTGTGCAAACAAAGCTTTGGTATGCATAAACTTCATAATAATAAATAATATTATTTATAGGCCATGTTCACTCAATTGTATATTCACTTTCATATAATTCGACGTGGGATTTCTACCGTAAAATAGCTGGATAAAATTTTGGAAAAATAAAATCATGAAGCATATAATATCAATATGAGTAAACGAGTATGAAGTAGAAATAAGGCTTTTATATCTAAAACAATAGATTATCATCAGAAGTTCAAACTAAGCCAAGAATGAACAAAACATATTCCAATGCACAAAACATTATCAAATCATGAAATTTAGTTGAAATCCACAACATCTGTATTTATACTACTATTGACTAAACAGTGTCAAGTGCAACCAATTTTGAGAGACCAATCATTATTGCTTGTTTTTTACAAATTGAAAAAAAGGCCATTAATGGGTAAATTAAGTTCAAAGGTAGTGTTGTAACTTATAATAAATTCATATAGTATAATCTTGATTTCAATTAGTCATTGATAAAGAACAAAATATTGAATAATAAATACAAATAGTTGGTTCAATAGTCTTAAGGATAATATAATTCAAAATAAGTTCTTTAAGTTCAATAATGGTTTAGACTCCGAAAGAAAGCATCTAGATAAGTAACTAGAAAGTATAGCCATTTTAGCAAGTATTGTAAGTGAACATAAGTGCAAAAATCATTGTGATTTCAACACTTTAATCTACCGTTATCGACAATAGAACTTGATGTTGCCCAAGTATTAGAGTTATCCTCTTTGGGTTCCATTTGCTAACATCTTAGTATAATATTTATAAAACTTGGTAAATATTGGGAACTTAGTTAATATTTATAAAACATAGTTATTTTTGTAAAACTTCGTTAATTTTAGAAACTTAGTTAAGTTAAATATTTATAAAACTTGGAAAAATTTAAACACTTAGTTAAATATTTATAAAACATAGTTACTTTTTTTAATTTTTATACAGCTTAGTTATATTTAAAAAAATTAATTAAATGTTTATAAAACTTAGTTGATTTTTATATAACTTAGTTAAATTTTATAAAGTTGGTTATTTCTCTAAACTTGGTTAATTTTTTTATTAAACTTGATTAATTTTTATATACTTAATTATTTTTATAAACTTATTTACTTTTATAAAACTTAATTATTATAAATTAAGTCAGTTTTCATAGAACCTGGTCAAATTAGTTAAATTTTCATAAAATTAATTAATTTTTACAAAGTTATTTGATTATATTATAAAACTTTGTTAACTTACTTAGTTTTTATAAAACTTAGTTAATTTTTATAACTTAGTTAATTTTTATAAACTTGATTATTTTTTAGAAACTTATTTAATTTTTATAAAACTTGGTTAACCTAGTTAATTTTTATAAACTTATTTAACTTAGTTAAATTTTATAAAAATAGTTATTTTACTAATTTAGTCAATTTAGTATAATTTTTAAATAAAACTTTATTACTTTTTATAAACTTTATTGTAATTTTTATAAAGTTAGTTAAAACTTGGTTAATTTTTACAACTTATTTAATTTTTATAAAACCTGATTGACTTAGTTAGTTTTTATAAAACTTTGTTAACTTAGTTGAATTTCATTAAAAAGGTTAATTTATATAAATTTAGTCAACTTAGTTTAATTTTTATAAAACTTAACTAATTTTTGATAAACTTTACTATTTAAAATAAATAGTTAACTTAGTTAAAAATTTATAAAACTTGGTTAGTTTTTATAAACTAGTTTAATTTTTATAAAACTTGGGAAGTAATAAGATGTTAGAACATATATTATTTACTTTATTATATATAAATATTTACTGTCATTTTAATATTACTGGATTTTAGAAAAATCTGAAAGCACCTCCTTTGCGCGGTTAGTGCTTTCCCGAATACCCCAGTTTAACATATATAATCAAAACATGATCGGATTCATATCATATATCACAACATATACTCCATGGTACCATATTATATATATTATAATAAAATGTGTATGTTGCCTACCATACACATTTAAAAGCGTAAAAATATAAATTTTATAAGCAAATCATAGTGAGCAGTCTTCCATAGCGAAGTTTTGTTTTATATACATATATAGCGAAGTAGAGTGATTAATTAGGAAGTAATTCGATAAATGAGTTATGTAATTCTATAAAGGAGCTGAGTATTTGTTATAAAACTTAATTACATATGAATTCGGTTAGATTATATCCTGATAGTTTGTAGATTAGAATTGAAAATTATTTATTGTTTCCTTGCTTTATTATGAGTTCGACTAATGTTGTCCATTTTTGAAATCAGAACTGCATTGTTTTATAAAATAATATGTAAGAAATATAACCCAACACTCTATACGATCTTAAATGGTTTAATTTATGGGGAATTATTGCTAAAAAAAGTTAAAAAAATTTCTATAACAACCTCAAAGTGGATTGAGATAAATTATTAAAAGTATAACTAGCAAGTAATAAAAAGATAATGACATTTTATAGAAGTGCATCAATTATATTGATGTGACTATGCTTGAAAATTGGATATGCAATATGTTGCCCAACTTCAGAACATGTTGCACACCAATCTGGTACATGAATACTTGCACAGTTGACTTCCTTCAATGGGATACATAAAACACATTATGGACCCCAGCAAAAGCACTCGATAACTCAATAGTATAAGCTACTTTACTGTTCCTCTCAAGTATTAGAAATGAACCAACATATCTTGATGCTAACTTCCCCGCCTTTCCGAACCTCATATTGCCACTTATTAAAAGAAACTTTAAAAAAAACTTGATCTCTAAGATCAACCTCCTAATCTTTCCGCCTTCTATCGGCATAGCTCTTCTGTCTCGATTAAGTATCTTTTATTCTTTGTTGAATCAATTCAACTTTTACAGAAGCTTCTCTTGCAAGATCCAGACCTAGAACAAGCCTATCTCCCTTCTTGCACCAAAATACCATTGAATAACAGGATCTTCCATACAATACCTCAAAATGTGCCATCCCAATACTGGATTGATAACTAGCACTGTATAAAAATTCCACTAAGCGTAGGTGATTTTCCCAGGATCCACCATATTCTAACACACAAGTTCACAACAAATCTTCAAGCACTCAGTTGACCCACTCAGTTTGTCCATCCGTCCAGGGATGGTAAACTATACTCATACACAACTCCAAACCCAAAGCACTTTGTAGGCACTACTAAATTTCACTGGCAAACAATGGGTCTTGATCGCTAACTATGCTACTTGAAACTTCATGAAGTCTCGTTAAAGTTTTCACATACATCTCGGTTAGCTTTGGTGCCGACCTCATGGACTTCAACGAAATGAAATGGAAACTCTTAGTCAATATATCTACTATGACACATATACTCTCATTCCCTACTTTATCCTCAGCAACCATCTACAAAGTCCATAGAAATCGAATCCCACTTTAGCATTGGAACATCAAAAGGCTGTAAAAGTCTACTTGGCTTTTGATGTTCAACCTTAACTTATTGGCATGTGAAACATTTCTTCATGTATTCTCCAACATCTCTCTTCATTTCTTCCCAATTGAAGCTATGCTTCGTGTCTCGGTTTGACATGTGTGTCTGCTTAAAACGTCCAAAAAGGCAGTCGTTACATATATATACATTGCCTTTATTGTCCCTCTATTCAAGGTGATGTACTTATCCTTTTCATTGAATCGGCCATAAAGTTTCATATGGAACATTTATAATTTAAAGCTTCTTAATTAAGGTTTAAACATGAATTTAATATCGACATCTTATACACGATAGCACTTTTGAAGTTCGAGTCCGAACACTCTTTCACAAAGAGTTCGTTTTCCTATAACCAATTCTCTAGTATTTCGTAAATACCCAAGAATGCTCTAAACTACCATTTAGTGGTCTTAATTCGAATTTGATATTTGCTTCATGTATCAAATACATAAGTAAATTACAATCTTGTAGACAATTCAACATATATGATAATTCCTATTGTCAATACATAAAGATTCCATCTTACATGTTCCATATTAAACATTTTAATATGTTGTTTATGCATATCGTTTGGGAGATTCCTAACATCCTTTATACTGATTATAAAAGACATAATTTACAAATCCAATATCAAGTATCAAACAACCAAACCATTACATCGTTAACAATCAATAGTATGTTCTTAATTTATAGTCTAGAAATATCTATGTGCCTTTTGGAGGTTCTTTCTTATGGACACATGCTTGCTCTACATTTTGACTGAAAATCAAACTATTCAATATTTCTATCAAAATACTTATTTAATTCCGGTGCTTATAAAATGATACTTTTGTATCATTTCATGATCATATCCAAAAAACCCACAAACTCAATATCGCTCCCACTGACTTCGAGACACTTTGGTTGTTATGTGCTAATAGTCTATTCTAAACCATTATTTAGAATTTTCCATTTCAACAAATATGTACCAAAAACAATGACATGCCAAGCGATAATTTTATGAGTAAGAATCTGAATCAACTTAAGCACATTGAACAGCGAATACGTTATGCTAATTTCAATGGTTGAAATTTACGATTTTATTCTTATCAATGTTGCTCATTTTATTTCAAATGCACTTGTATTTCTCTTAAAGACACATTCACAGCCAATGGATCATATCCATTTGGGTACAACTATCAAAATCATATTTTGATAATGTACTTGGAATCCTTTTTGGATTTGTGCCTCATACCATATCCTAGAGTCAATACTTTTAATTGCTTAATTGACAATTGAAGATTATCTATTCTTGACATTGATGAGAAACTCATAGTTTCTTTTAAATGTGTGAGAAAACTTATTAGACACCCTAATAAAATATGTTCCTTTGGGTTAGCTAATTTCATTTCATCCTACATAATCGGTTTTACCTCTGGATCATTTCCAAATCTATTTTAATACCAATATTTTATCAAAGAAATTCCTTCGCTAAAAAATTAGTATTTCTTGAAACAATCATTATTTGTCAGTGCACTGAATAGATATTCGTAAACACTTTATGAATCACCTACTATAAAAAACTAATTTGTTTTAGTTTACAATATCTTTGCTCAAACATAAATTGTTCATCCAATGGCAATCGTCCCCAGAATCCTTTTGGGGTGATTCATACAAGTTCCCTCATGAACAATTATTACGTGCAATCTTTCGACTCGCACAACTTGCCAACTCCTTGACCTAGGATATGTTGGTGTTTCTTATAAGCCCTTGTCTTATATGATTTTGTAAACTATTATTTAGATAAAATTAATTTTAACATTGTGCATTACTTTTAAGCACACGACCTTATAGAAAGAAGTTGTTAACTCAACCTCACTCACAATTAATCGTATATTGTCCAACAAAATTCTATTACTCCTTGTCGATACAACATTATGTATCATAGGGAGGAGTGACTTTTGAGATTGAATTTTTATTCATTTTTAGGTACGTTCAGAACTCTTTCCAATATACTCACCTATTCGATCAAATCAAATCAATATTATTTTCTATTGCATGTAATTTTATTTACTTCCGTTTTAAATTTTATAAACTCATCATTAACATACCACATGTGTATCATATATACATGTACATGTTTGTGATACTTCATCGATGAAGACAAGAAAGTATGTGGAACCGTTTTGGAATGAATAAACTTTTGATTGCATACATTTATATGTATCGATTCGAAGAGTTCATCAACTCTTATCATGCACCCCATTGAATGAGTACCTTGTCCTTAATTGTTTGAGATATAATTAATTAGTATCATATGATTCATAATCGTATAAATCAAATTATTTATCAAAACTGCAGCTTAGTCTATAATTCCGTAGTAAGTGAAATTAATTTAGATACTTCTGTTTTTTCAAATGCATCTCAAATACTACTATTATAGTTTTATTTTATAATGAATATTCATAATACTCAAATTGAAATAAAACTATATTTGTTTTTCAGTCAACACTGAAAAATAGTTATTATTTCGTAAATAATGTATGGTATGTTTTATGAAAATAATTTTTGCAACTTGATGCGACTAGTAAGTGCTATGTGGCAAGCTTCCACTTTTTCTACGGTTACTATAATAGCGTATAAAATACAGTGGTCCATTCAACCACTCAGTGTAGGCTACTTATTCCATCAACAGTAACCAATATTACAATCGAGAGTATTTAAATCAAAAACCTTAGACTTGGAAGAATAAATCTCATAGAAAACAATTTTCTATCCGAAAATAAATTTTGGAACATAAATCATATTTCTCATTCCAATATTAAGTATAAACTATTATTTTACAATTCTCGTTTCCAATGTTTCTTTATGAAGTAGAAGTGGCCGCTTTCTTTATCCCAACTCTGCCTTAAGTTACATCCACTCGTATACATTTGATTTCCTTTCTAAATAGTCGAACCATTCAAAGGAGATCCTTACTACAATATGATAACGAACTCTTTACAAAAGTTCATTTGGTTTTCCTTAACTTCTAAGGACATTAAATAAATTGCACTTTACATAAATTGATCGAATATACATTTCAATGATTAAATTATTAGGTCTATCTTGTAGCCTTTGGTCAAGTGTTACATTTAACACAACAAGATCATTATTGTAGTCAATTATATTGAATACATGATCTCACACTACAGCTTACTTGCTTATTTCAATGAACCGTTTTCATCAAGATTTCATACATTATGAATTGTGATCGTTTACCATATTACATTTATATATGATCATATATAGAGTAAATATCCATATTCTTGTATTTCTTTTAGAGTTAAAAACTCATTGAAGACAATACATAGTTTTTGATTGAGTTTGGGGTATGCTCTTTGGGCAATTATGTAATTTGTTACATATATCTAACTCGGTAACCGATGTTGTTCAAAATAAAAGGTGTTTTCTTTCTATTATATACTTGATATAATGTGTCATATTAAATATTTAATTTAATTAAAAGTATATTTAATAAAAAGTCCATAAATGGTGTATTTGTGATAGCAAATACACATAATTGTAATCATTAGTATTGTTTTGCAATATTATAAAACAATCATTTTAAATGTTCCTAGTCAAGATGCATCGAGACTGGATATCGATATATCCGTTGAGACTAGAGTACGTTACCTTCTCTAAATGTTGGGCGGTGTATTATTCATGACTGTCGGAGGCACCAAGGGGTTACGTACTAATAGTTATTGGATAACTATGAAATGACTCATTCGATAGTTTTCTGTTGGTTAACATCACTAAGGTCAAACAGAAATTATAGATGTGACTGATTTATGCAGTTCTATCACTTAAGAATTCTATCGATCTTCAATATGAAATCTTCGATTTGATTATAATCAAATCATAGCATGACTTCCATCGAGATACTATAGTTCGGTCGAGGGGAAGTCTTGGAAGTGAAGCATTATTCAAGAGAGGATTCGTCTCCTCATTTATATAAGGTCAGTATTACGGTCAACTAAAGTCAACTCAAAGTCAAAGTCCCTGGCCAGAGCATTTGGTTTAATAATAATTGTTATTATTAAATCAAGGACTTTGTATTTGAACTATAGAGTTGAATATGAATGATATTGGAATTTTAACCATTACCGAATTCCATAAGTCCAAAGTGGTACAGTTTTGATGAAGAGAATTGGTGTAAACAATCATCACAATCGGGTAATGCTTAACAAAGTAAAATTGGATTTTATGAAACCATGTAAATAAAAAATTTGGCCAAAATGTCACACCACCTGCTAAGTGATGTGTGAACGTTAATATTCAATTAGTTCGATACTAAATGCTGACCAAATTTACACGTAACGAGTCATACAAACGAAACGATGAATTCTTCTTTGACCAAATGATTTAATTAATTTGTAATTGTTATAAATTAATTAAATTAATTAATATTTGTGAAATATTAATTTTAAGTTTGATTTTGATTTGATGAACAAATATTATTAATTATATTTATAATAGTTAGAAATATATTAATCGCGATATGATGTCAATAAACATTAAATTAGATTTAATTGCAAATTATTTATTTGGGCTTTAAAAGAGTTTAAAGCCTATATAGGGGATGATCGTATTCGGCCATAATGAGGGGTAGGTGCGGCCATAAGTTGGTGCAACAATGGCTCTGAGAAGGAGGGCTAAGATGGAAGAGAATTAGTAAGAGATGATATATAATATTGATCCTAAAATATCTCCAACTTCCCCTCTATATAAGCATCCCTAACCATATTATTTTGTGATACTTTTCTTAGCCTCTATATCTCTCTATGTCTGGATGAATCTCCCTCTTCCATGTCACTAATTTCCTAAGCTCAAATCAAATCAAATGTTATTCGATAGTCCATGGTCAGCATTCATGGACTAGCACTCTTTTGGATTGGAAATCATTTCAAGGAGTTTATATTATCATTTCAAGGTGTGCATAAAAGCTTTGGTTGTAAGGCATTATTCTAACATGTTTATGAATATTAATCAATATATATATATATAAAGTTCATTTATTATATGTTATATTGTTAGTTAGGTGACGATTTCGATATATAAATATATTGTTACAATTTTGAATAGTTGTATGTATGTTTTACATCAAAAAAGAATATTTCATATATATGTTTCTATATGCAGCACGACTCAATGTTTAAAAAAACAATTTTTTATTTCAAATAATTTAATGTATAATATTTATATACATATGTATATGGTTTATATTTTAAATACTATATCATATTTATGTAAAATATGATAATATAATTTTACACATAAATTTTAATATGTATAATAATTTCGGTAGGAACAAAATATTTATTTATTTATATATTATTTTTAAATAATATTTAAATCAAATGATCGTATAAATAACCATATAATATATATATATATATATATGTTATACATGAAATTTTATATTTTATAAAATTAGATTATCACTTATTATACATTCGACATAAAAAACAATTTTTTTTTATAATTTTAAAATATTTAAATATTAACCAAGATTTAAAAATTAGATTTTTAATTGGTTTTAAATTATAAAATTGTATAATAATTTTAAAAATTCAAAACTATCATAAAGAATTTATAAGAAATCAAAAATTCAAATTTTAGTGTAAAAAGTATCTTTTTATTAATTTTAAGATATTTCTGTATAGTTTTTAATATATATATATATATATCTGTGTGTATGTATGTATGTACGTATGTATGTATAAATTTATTAAAAAAAATTCTGGGCCTGCACATGACCTGGTATATACATATATATTAAATATATATTTTGTGTACTTTTGAGTATTAATCTATATTTATTATTATTACTACTACTAGTATAAATTGCATTTACATGCGTCTAATAGTTAAAGATATTTACTTTTTATTTAATAAAAAATTAAACAAATGTGCTATAAGTGCAAAATCTTTGATGGTCACAAACTTATTTCAAGTAGTTTGTTAGTGGTGTTAGCTACAAGTTGGTAGTGAATTTCCGTTGTTAGGTGATTGGGAAGGGATAGTGGTGGAGAAGACGGTGAGAATTTCGTGTAGGGTGTTTTTGGAATTTCAAAAGACACCATGGATATCCTATTCATTGAATTCTCTTTATTAATAGTATATATATATATGTATGTATATGCATATATATATATATGCAAATAAGTATTTAATAAAATATATCTATGTATGTGTATATTAAAAAAATAATTTTATATATGTACTGATTTTGGTTTTACACAAAATAAAAAATTAATATATTTTATAAATAATTAAATTATTTTTATATAGATACAAATGTATACAATATTGATATTTTTATAATTATGTTTATAAATAAATAAAAATATATTTATATACAAAATTATTCAAATAAAATTTAGTTTATATATATATATATAAATATATAATATTTGTATTTATATAAAAGTATATATAAAAATACAGTTGTACATTCGTTAATTATTTATATAAAAGTAGTTATACTTAAATAGTTATACTTACTTTTATGTTATTAATTATTTTTATAAATATAAATAACTATAAATAATTATATTAAAAATAGGTATACTTATATTTATAAATAATTATTTTTATTAATCCTATTTATACATAAAATAGTTATATTAACTATATATAAATAGGAAGTCAAATGGAGAGGAAAGTGGATCTTATCCTTATCTCTCTTACAAATTTCACTCTTTTAAACAATTCGAAAGCCTCCTTTTTGCAAACAATTGGCTAGCCTATCCTAGATATTTTGATAAAATTTGTGTTCCCCATTTGGGCCTCAAAGCCGATTCCAGCTCGAACAATGTCCGCTGCATTTAAATCTAAATTTAAACACGTACGATATCGTATATCGATTAATATATTTATAACTACTATAAATGTGCATTATTTAACATTGTATAACACATCAAACACAAAATTTTGTTATTAATATTTTATAAATATTAATTAATTTATAATAATTACAAATTAATTAAATTAAATGATAAATGGAGTACTCATCATTTCGATAGTGTGACTCGTAGGTGTAAATTTGTTCAGGGATTAATATCGAGCAACTCGAATATTAATGTTCATAGGTCACTTAACATGTGATGTGACATTTTGGCTAAATTTTTTGCTTACTTGGTTTCGGTAAAATCCAAAATTACTTTATTAAGTGTTACCCGGTAGTGACGATTATTTACACCAATTCTCTTCGTTAAAACTATATCACTTTGGACTTATGGAATTTAGTAATGATCAAAATTCCAATATCATCCATATTCTCTATAACGACCCATATTCTACATATCGAACGATTGTAGAATATTAATATTATTTTTATATAAGGTCGTACGATTCTATGATTTAAGTAAATGTCCACTAGAGCCATTTTCCATCCTTAGAATTTTTATCGAACGATTTGGTCCTATAAATATTGTATGGCCTATAATTTTTATAGGAGCCAAATTGGGATCTAAAACCACTTCCATTAGATCGGGAAAATGATGGTTTCCCTTTCCGTAGAGTGGTCATAATAGGAAAATGGACATACTATTAGGGAGATATGGATGTTTGAAGTTTCATTTGATTTAGATAGCTTAATAGGTAATTAGTGGGTTAATGGTTAGGCCAAAGCATATTTCAGGATTAGAATGAGGTTAGGACTGATGGGACTTCTCTCCATCATTTTACACTTCCCAAAATAGAGAGATTATTAACCATCTTTTAGCCAAAAGTTACCCTAATTCTTACCTCAATTAGCCAAAACCTATCATTAGAGGAAAATCAGCGAGATTGGCACTTTGGATTGAAGATTTGTTGCTGGAGATCATCATGAAGCGGCTGTTCATTTTTGGGATTCATGCTTTCTAGGATTGCTTTGGATTTAGGTGAGTGCTTTAAGCCGTACTCACTAATTAACCACTATTTGATGTTTAACGATAATTTTAAATTATTTTCAGACTGTCAAATACGTTTTAAACCCACTTTAATAACATATGCAAATTTCAAATGATTTAGAAAAGATTTGTAAAGCTAGTGTTATTATGGATCTCTTTTGTTCTTGTGGATGTTACCCATAAGTTTAGGCTTTGCTTTGATATATATGGATGTATGCTTATTAGGATATGCTATATATGATGGTTTCTTGAATGTGTGGTGTTTGTTTGGTTGAAAACGCTGATTGAATGGAGATTTAGTTCTAGGAATATGCAAGGGATCAGTATGGATCGATCGGTGATGATCCATAAGATCGACTTGGTCTAAATTTGGTGCAATCAACATGCGGCGATAAGGAAGGCCTCATAAGACTACGTACCAAGTTTCAAGTCATTTGGAGTTAATATGCTCCAGTTATGGATGGATCAGTGGTAGTTTTATGGTTAACGATTGGTGGACGTTTGCTTTGAGGCGTGATCGAGTCATGGGATGGATTACTTCGAGTTATTTGAGAGTTTTCTTGGGTTGCTAGCTTGCATGGATCGATCACCTGAAGAAATGGATTGTAACGACCCGTATTTTTACGGATCGAAACATCGTAAAACAGTTGACATTTGGTCGCATTGTTGATAAGTCGTCCAGAGTCTAAGTCTTAGGTCGTATGAGAGTTTGGAGCGACCTAAGGAAGTGGGCGAGTTAAGGGGTAGACGACTTAGTAAAGTGGAGCGACCTAAGGATGGGAACGACCTAAGAAGTTAGGTCGTAAGGTGGTTAGGTCGTATGGTAGTTTAGGTCGGTCGAGCGACCTAAGAGTTGACGACTTATAGAAGTTAGCGACCTAGTAGACTGGACGAGGTAAGGACTTAGGTCGTATAAGAGATAAGTCGTGGGGTAGGTTAGGTCGTGTAAGCGACTTAAGAAATAGGCGACCTAAAGAAGCGGTGACCTAAGGGTTAGCGGTATAGGAGTTAGCGAGTTAACGACCTAGGAGATAAGCAGGTTAGCGACTTAAGGAAGTTAGGTCGGCAACGACCTAAGAAGCTGGTGGTAGCAGTGGGTGACCTAAGGAAGTTAAGTCGTAAACGGCTTAGGAGTTAGGTCGTGAAGTATTAGGTCGCGAGGTGTTAGGTCGTAACCTAGTTAAGTAGCATAGGTATTGAGTATAGTTAGGTCGCGACTTTGTTAGGTCGCTAAGTCGCATCTTTGTTAGGTCGTAACCTAGCTAAGTCGCGTGAGTTGTTAGGTCGCGTAGGGGCTAAGCTGTTAGGTTGCACGCTTATGCTATCTATTAGGTCACGCGCAGTGTAGGTCGTAGTGTTTTTAGGTCGTAGAAGCGCAGAATCGTTAGGTCGTGGATGCGCATAGGCTTAGGTCGCTAAGACTTAGGTCGTGGGGTTTCTTAGGTCGTAGGTCGCGAGAGTTAGGTCGTGGGCGACCTAAGGGGGCGGACGACCTATGAAAACTGCCTATAAATAGGTGGGTTTTTCTTCACTTTTTGGATTCGGATTTCGAAGCGACGAAGTGCTGCCATTTTGAGAGCTCGACTTCTACACTTCTTCACTTCTTTTCTCCACTTTAATCTAGTGATTCCTTCCATCCAAATCGAAGATTAGATTGAAGATCCAAGAGCTTAGATTGAAGATCTACATCCATCGAAGAGAGATTTCATCGTTTGAAGCGGATTTGTGATAGATCAAGTTTGATCCTTCGCTGTACAGATCTGAAGTGGGTTTCTTTTAAGGTGTTTAGGTGATTTGGTGAGTGGTGATTATCTCTCCACGGATCCAAAGGAGTATATCGGATCGTTGGCTTGATTTTGTGTTAAAGTAGTGATTTCCATGCATTTTCCTAATCCTAAGTATAGATCCATATAGATCCATTGTTCATAATGATTTGGCATCCATTTTACTACATGTTAACCTATGCAAGTTCATTCATCAAGATTATAGAGATATTGCTCATGTTTTCATGCTTGTTAGACTTTTGACTCTTTAATTACGAAATTGCCATTATTGTTATAATTGTCTATTTAGATCATATTTGAATGCTTGTTTACTTGGATTAATGTTTGACTTGATTGATTTCTATGAATTAGATGATTGATGATTTGATTTAGACCGAAGATGATTCAAAAGCTAAGGGAAAGGCTCTTGAATTGGAAAAGCTGCTTGTGGCATATGTAGCGGATGATGAAGCTCATATGGATAGATTTGATGATGATGTTGAGATGAAGCTTTGCTATGATGATGATGAGGCGAAGTATAGTATGAGATAGTCTTGGTCTAATCCAGACGGGATCATTCCAAGCATGTTGATAACTCGGTGATATGGTTCGAGTTTGAGGATAATGGTTTGCTCGAGAGGCGCTTGAGCTAGTATGGAAATAGTCGTCAAGGAGGATGACTAGAAGGCTGAGATATCATCATTGTTGAACGTTCTAGCATGCTCAAAGCAAGAGTACGTTGGGCAGATTCGATAGTCCCTGAAGGCTACTGATTGGTAGTCAAGTACTCTGGGCAGATTCGATAGTCCTAGGCACGGGTCACGATGACGTGCAGAGTTATGTCTAGAACCGGGGTTTCCATTAGCCCTTGACGGACGGATGAAATAAAGAGCCGGTCATTCAATTAACGATGATATCGAAGCAATGATAACAGTGATATCCAGAGTCATGGATGTTTGGTTGTATCGTCATTCGGTCTCAAGAGTGGTATTTTCTGGGTGCTTATCTGATCTTGGTTTAGGCCTTGGGGGTTTGTACTTGGAAAACATCACCCTTGACTCGAGTGATAATTGCTTTACTTTGAATTGTATGCTTTGCTATGTTTGCTTCTGCTTAGTGTGAGTCTGGGGGCTATCACTGTAGAAAGAGGTGGAGTGGGAGGGTTGGATTCCTATTCTTTTTTTTCCTTTATGTTCTTTTGGTATGTTGTTAGTTAATTTACCGCTCACTAAGACTGTTGTCTGACTCAAGGCTTTGTGTTTTAACTCTTATTGCCTTGGGATGTTCGTCCATTTTGGGACGGGCAGACTAGGTAGCAGGTGACAGGTGCTGTTCTTGCTTTCCACGATGCTGATGTCGAAGACGAGCTGGAGGCTTGCATATTGTTTTCTTATTATATGTACTGGATGTTCCGCTGCTTGTATACTCTCTGAGTGTTATGTAGTAAGGCTTGATTTATTGACTGTTCAGATGTTTGTATTCAAATATTATGAAGTTTTATTGATAAGATTCTATTTTGTGAAGCTTCACTATGTATATATTCTATTGTATTTTTGTCCATGCGCTGTGAGTAATACGATAGATTCTGCTATTTTAATTTACCCTGACAATCGTCCATGGCTGCCTGGCACACTTTACAGCGCATTATCTCTAGGTTCAGTGCAGGAGTCGTGGGCGGTCGTCACATTTGGTATCAAAGCCTTAGTTAATCGATTTTACCCAACGCTCGCTGACGTAACTACGTATGAGAGACGTAATTGTATTTTGATGGATGATTACTATATATAATATAGTAGCTTAGTAGAGTTTGAGTCCTTTATGCAGTTGTTTCTCTAGGTGTGCTAATCATTCCTTTTTATAGATATTAAGGATGAGTCGAAGAGGGAGACCAGCTGCTAGGGAAGGCCGTGCTACTGAGGGCGCTGCTGATTATGCTGCTATGTTCGAAGCTATGATGACTTCAATCATGAGAAGGATGCCAGCTCCGGGGCCATCGGTGGATGTTGGAGTTCAAGTTCAAACTCCAAAACCGATGGATTTTGCTAAGTTGTGCAAGGATTATTCTGCTCTTGGAGGAAAGGTTTTCTTGGGAACTGAACCAACTATTGAAGTCCAGAGATGGATAGATGCTTGTAGAAGGATCTTTGGTGATTTGGGAATCGATGATGCAACTAAAAGGAAGCTTGCGTCAAGACAGCTTCAAGGGAGAGCTTCTGATTGGTGGAACTCTATCACTATTGATACTCCGGAGGAAGAGATTACTTGGGAGCAATTCCATGCCAGATTTGAAGCTAAGTTCATTTCTACAGCTCAGAATTCTGTTCTGTTCAAGAAGTTTGTGGAACTCAAGCAAGGTGGAAGGCCAGTTCTTGAGTATGTTTCTGAGTTTGAAGCTTTGTCCAAGTATGCCCGGTCGTATATTGAGTCTTCGTATCAGAAGAACGAGAAGTTTGTGACAGGCTTGGACAGTTATCTTGGGAGGCAGTTGGTGGATCATTTGGACGATCCATTTGAGAAGCTTGTAGAGAAAGCTCTGAGGCACGAGAATCTGTTTCCTAAGGAAGGATCTGTTGTTGCTGTGACTAGGGAAGAGTCTAAACCCCAGCAGGGTGGAAACAAGAAGAGGAAGCAGCAGCAACAAAAGGGTAAGGATGGCCAGAAGAAGCCGAAGGGCGCAGTGACCTGCTTCAATTGTCAGAAGAAGGGCCATTTCTCCAGGGATTGCAAGAATCCTAAGTTGCCGATGAAATGCCACAACTGTGACAAGCCGGGGCATATCAAGAGGAATTGTCCAGAACCGAGGAAGGACAAGCAGATTGTGCAAGCTTATGCTTTAGGAGTTGTTCCTTCGTCTTCGAAAGCTCCTACCGCTGAAGAGAAAGGAAAGAGTGTAGTGGTTTAAGGTACTCTTTTCCTATGTGGTGTTCCAGTTAGAGTGCTATTTGATACTGGGGCGTCGCATTCGTTTGTTTGTAGCGAACTTGTAGGCCGGTTGGGTTTAGAACCGGATATTGTTGATAGGCCATTGGTTGTGACTAATCCAGTTGGAGGTTCGTCTTGTTTGTGTATGTTATGCTGTGGTCTGATTGTATCGAGTCATGATTGCTCTTTTGTTTGTGATTGCTTTGTTCTGAACTTTGCGGGGTTCGGAATTATTTTGGGTATGGACTGGCTTAGGAAGTATGCGGCAAAGGTTGATTGTGAAAGGTTGGAGGTGACAGTCGAGAATGTGGAGGGGCGAAGGATTGTGATACGATGTAAGCATGAAGAAGGCGTCTTCATGAGCATCATGTATTCGCTGGTTGTTCCACGGGATGGACTGTCATCTGTGCCAATCGCTAATGGATTTGAGGATGTCTTTGACGAGGTCAAAGGGTTACCACCGCATAGAGAGATCGAGTTTCGTATAGATTTAGTTGAAGGAGCCAGACCTGTTGTGATGCCTCTAAGACGGATGGCGCCTAGGGAACAGCAAGAGTTGAGGGTGTAGGTTGATGACCTTTTACAGAAAGGATTCATTCGGCGTAGTGTGTCCAAATGGGGTGCACCAGTTGTGTTTGTAACCAAAGCGGATGGATCGCTGAGATTATGTGTGGATTATCGTGAGCTGAATAAAGTGACTAAGAAGAACAAGTATCCATTGCCGAGAATAGATGACTTGTTTGATCAGCTTCACGAAGCGAAGGTGTTTTCTCAGATGGATTTGGCAACGGGATTTCACCAGTTGAGAGTGGCTAAGGATAGTGTGCCGAAGACTGCTTTTAGGACACCATCCGGTTTCTTTGAGTGGCTGGTAATGCCGTTTGGATTGACTAATGCACCAGCATATTTTGTGGATCTTATGAATAGAGTGTTCAGAGATCAGTTGAGTAAGTTCGTGCTAGTGTTCGTGGATGGTATTCTAATTTATTCCAGAACTGAAGAAGAGCACAAGACGCACTTGCGTATTGTTTTGGAAATCTTACGGAAACATCAGCTGAAGGCTAAGTTTTCGAAGTGCCACTTTTGGAAGAGCGAAGTGAGATTCTTAGGCCATATTATTTTTGGAAGTGGAATAGCGGTTGATCCCGCTAAGGTGGCAGCAATCCAGGATTGGGTTAGACCTAAGAATGCATCAGATGTGAGAAGTTTTCTTGGATTAGCAGGATATTATCGAAGGTTTATCAAAGACTTCTCCAAGGTAGCTGCACCGTTAACAGGATTGACGAAAAAGAACCAAGTGTTCAGATGGGATGATAAGAGTGAGCAAGCTTTCGGAATCCTGAAGGAGCGACTGACAAGTGCTCCTGTTTTGACTATTCCAAGTGGGGATGATGAGATGGTGGTTTACACCGACGCATGTGGTACTGGACTTGGAGCAGTGCTGATGCAGAAGAGTAAAGTTGTTGCGTATGCAAGTCGACAACTGAAGCCGCATGAAAGGAATTATCCGACTCATGATTTGGAATTAGCGGCGATTGTATTTGCTCTGAAGATGTGGAGACATTATCTATTGGGAGTTCGATTCGAGTTGTTTACAGATCATAAGTTGTTGAAGTATCTTTTCTCCCAAAAGGATTTGAATCTTCGGCAGCAACGATGGCTAGAGTTTTTGGCATCATATGATTTTGGTATAGCTTATACTCCAGGAAAGGGTAATGCAGTTGTAGATGCGTTAAGTCGAAGACATGCAGGATTGGGAGCCATGTTTTCAGAATGGAAGAATGTCGAGTATTTAGCTGGATTTGACTTCAGGCCTAGATGTGAATTGGAACCTGAGATGTTGGCAAACTTATCGATAAGACCGACTCTTGTGGAAAGGATTGGCGAGAGCCAAAAGTGAGACGATAAGCTTGTCAAGATTATCCGTGATTTGAAATCTGGATTAGATCCAGAAAAGGATAAAGGATTCGAGGTCGATCGAGAGGGTTGGCTTCGGAAGCAAGGACGACTAGTTGTTCCCGATATAGATGAATTGAGAAATGAAGTTCTGAAGGAAAGTCATCACTCGAAGTTGACAATTCATCCAGGTGGAAATAAGATGTATCGGGATATGAAGAGAACCTATTACTGGGAAGGTATGAAGAAGGATGTTGGAAATTTTATTTCCAAGTGCATGAACTGCCAGTTGGTAAAAGCCGAGCAGAAGAAGCCAAGTGGATTGCTTCAGCCGTTAGAAGTTCCTACATGGAAGTGGGAGCAAGTATCGATGGATTTTATTAATGGGTTACCTAGAACAAGAACGGGGAATGAAGGGATTTGGGTCATTATAGATCGTTTGACTAAGAGTGCAAGATTCATTCATGTTCGATCGACTAGGACTGCATCAAAGTTGGCTGAGTTGTATGTTAAGTGGATAGTTCGATTCCATGGTATTCCGAAGAGTATAGTGAGCGATCGAGACCCATTGTTCACCAGTGGATTTTGGAAGAGCTTCCAGGAAGTTTTGGGAACCGAGTTGTGTTTGAGTACAGCTTATCACCCCTAAACAGATGGTCAGACCGAGAGAGTCAATCGAGTTTTGGAAGATCTCCTTAGAGCTTGTGTTTTGGATTTCGGAGGATCATGGGAAGATCACCTACATTTGGTGGAATATTCATATAACAACAGTTACCAGTCAAGCATTGGTATGGCACTGTATGAGGCATTGTATGGAAGACCGTGTAACTCTCCGACATGTTGGTTAGAGACAGGAGAAAAGCCGATGCTTGGGCCAGAGATGATTCGACAGACTTCAGATTGCATAGAGATCATTCGGCAACGAATGAAGGCAGCTTAAGACCGTCAGAAAAGTTATGCCGATAAGCGTCGAAAGGATTTGGAATTCGACGTAGGTGATATGGTTTTTGTGAAGATTTCTCCTCTGAAGAATGTTATTCGATTCGGGAAGAAAGGAAAATTGACTCCGAGATTTGTTGGACCATTCCCGATCACCGAGCGAATTGGAAAGCTCGCATATAGATTGGAGTTACCAGAAAAGATGTCGGGTGTGCACAATGTTTTTCATGTATCATATCTACGGAAGTATGTGCACGACTCGAATACAGTGGTTTCTGCTGATAGCTGTGAAGATTTCGAAGTTGATCCAGTCGATAAGAGACCTCGTAAGCCGCTTCGTGTTGTGGAAACCGACACGAAACAGCTTAGGAGGAAGCTTGACTTCTACACTTCTTCACTTCTTTTCTCCACTTTAATCTAGTGATTCCTTCCATCCAAATCGAAGATTAGATTGAAGATCCAAGAGCTTAGATTGAAGATCTACATCCATCGAAGAGAGATTTCATCGTTTGAAGTGGATTTGTGATAGATCAAGTTAGATCCTTCGCTGTACAGATCTGAAGTGGGTTTCTTTTAAGGTGTTTAGGTGATTTGGTGAGTGGTGATTATCTCTCACACGGATCCAAAGGAGTATATCGGAACGTTGGCTTGATTTTGTGTTAAAGTAGTGATTTCCATGCATTTTCCTAATCCTAAGTATAGATCCATATAGATCCATTGTTCATAATGATTTGGCATCCATTTTACTACATGTTAACCTATGCAAGTTCATTCATCAAGATTATAGAGATATTGCTCATGTTTTCATGCTTGTTAGACTTTTGACTCTTTAATTATGAAATTGCCATTATTGTTATAATTGTCTATTTAGATCATATTTAAATGCTTGTTTACTTGGATTAATGTTTGACTTGATTGATTGCTATGAATTAGATGATTGATGATTTGATTTAGACCGAAGATGATTCAAAAGCTAAGGGAAAGGATCTTGAATTGGAAAAGCTGCTTGTGGCATATGTAGCGGATGATGAAGCTCATATGGATAGATTTGATGATGATGTTGAGATGAAGCTTTGCTATGATGATGATGAGGCGAAGTATAGTATGAGATAGTCTTGGTCTAATCCAGACGGGATCATTCCAAGCATGTTGATAACTCGGTGATATGGTTCGAGGTTGAGGATAATGATTTGCTCGAGAGGCGCTTGAGCTAGTATGGAAATAGTCGTCAAGGAGGATGACTAGAAGGCTGAGATCTCATCGTTGTTGAAGGTTCTAGCATGCTAAAAGCAAGAGTACGTTGGGCAGATTCGATAGTCCCTGAAGGCTACTGATTGGTAGTCAAGTACTTTGGGCAGATTCGAT
Source organism: Allium fistulosum (assembly GCA_030737815.1). Taxonomy (NCBI): domain Eukaryota; kingdom Viridiplantae; phylum Streptophyta; class Magnoliopsida; order Asparagales; family Amaryllidaceae; genus Allium; species Allium fistulosum. The sequence goes on along the minus strand of CM060908.1, from coordinate 71,596,087 downwards.
AGTCTTAGGCACGGGTCACGATGACGTGCAGAGTTATGTCTAGAACCGGGGTTTCCATTAGCCCTTGACGGACGGATGAAATAAAGAGCCGGTCATTCAATTAACGATGATATCTAAGCAATGATAATAGTGATAGCCAGAGTCATGGATGTTTGGTTGTATCGTCATTCGGTCTCAAGAGCGGTATTTTCTGGGTGCTTATCTGATCTTGGTTTAGGCCTTGGGGGTTTGTACTTGGAAAACATCGCCCTTGACTCGAGTGATAATTGCTTTACTTTGAATTGTATGTTTTGCTATGTTTGCTTCTGCTTAGTGTGAGTCTGGGGGCTATCACTGTAGAAAGAGGTGGAGTGGGAGGGTTGGATTCCTATTCTTTTTTTCCTTTATGTTCTTTTGGTATGTTGTTAGTTAATTTACCGCTCACTAAGACTGTTGTCTGACTCAAGGCTTTATGTTTTAACTCTTATTGCCTTGGGTTGTTCGTCCATTTTGAGATGGGCAGACTAGGTAGCAGGTGACAGGTGCTGTTCTTGCTTTCCACGATGCTGATGTCGAAGACGAGCTGGAGGCTTGCATATTGTTTTCTTATTATATGTACTGGATGTTCCGCTGCTTGTATACTCTCTGAGTGTTATGTAGTGAGGCTTGATGTATTGACTGTTCAGATGTTTGTATTCAACTATTATGAAGTTTTATTGATAAGATTCTATTTTGTGAAGCTTCACTATGTATATATTCTATTGTATTTTTGTCCATGCGCTGTGAGTAATACGATAGATTCTGCTGTTTTAATTTACCCTGACAATCGTCCATGGCTGCCTGGCACACTTTACAGCGCATTATCTCTAGGTTCAGTGCAGGAGTCGTGGGCGGTCGTCACATGGATGGGAATTTCTAAGTGATGGATCAGTATGGAGTTACCCAAGTTATGCTCTGAGTCATATAAGGGATGGTTCAGGATTGCTTTGAGTCATGAGTTGGTTTGCTTGGAGGCATGGGTTAGTGGAGTAAAAGAAGTTACATTTTGGCTAAGGGATGGATCGGTAGCCATGGATCGATACCGATCCATGGGAATCGATCTATAGAGGTGATGGATCATTGAAGCAGGACTTTACATGGAGGAGCATGGCTTAACTTGAGTTGAAGTGTGGGATCGATAGTGATAGATTGATGGTTGTCGATCGGTGGTTGAAATTATGAGGCAACTTTGGGCATGTCGACCCTTAACTTATGCCAAATGAAACACTTAGCCAAATACGGCTAAGTATAGGCGTCGGTACCGAGCCAAAAAGTTCGATGGCGATTTTGACGACAAAGACCCCTGATTCGATGGTATGATTCCATGATAGGAAGTGACGGGTTTGATGATGGATAGATGTACTTGGAGATGCAGAATAGAGGACTATGAGTCAAATTGTGGGAACTGTTGGAGGAAGGCTATAGTACATATGATGGTATTCTATGATTGATGGTAACGGTAGAGAATCGTCACTACCATGGTGACTTCGTGATGGAAGTCATGAGATCAGTTCCAGGATGTACTATGTTATAGATGATGTGTGCAAAGGGATAGTTGAGACTCAAGGGTTCATAGGGCACTCATGAGGTAGGGGTATATACTGGGGACATGATGGTTCCTAAAGCGTGATGGATCTTCATTCTAGATATGATGTTTGTTTACCTCGGAATGGCGTGACGGTTAGTCTAGTTCTACGATGATTGAGTGGCATGGATTCAAGTACCAAGGAACCAAGACATGCGCTATCATGATGTATAGTCTAGTCTTTGATCGTGATCGGTCGACGAGCGATTTTATATCCAACACACTGAGTGAGTGAATGTGAGGATGTATGATGGATGTTATGTTTTGTTTGATTGTTTATCACCCTAGGAATGTTACATGATGCCGATATTATTGATTGGACACCCCATAGTACTTTGATTTGTAGTACACCCATGATGACTATGATGTATAATAGCGCATATCTTATGCATGTGCTAACTATGTGGATGTAAGGACAGGTCATGTATGATTCTTCCTACCATTTGTCCTATTATACTGATTTATTAGTATTTAGAGGTTTACTACTCTCACATTAGACTGTTGTCTGACTCAGAGTTTTATACTTTGCTTCCTATAACTCTGGGTACTCTTAAATAAGTAAATTAGGGATATCAAGTTTGGCGAGCACTTAGAGCTGGATAGAGGATGAGCAGGAGACCACACTCTCGTATTAGAGCTGGATGAGGATGAGCTGGATAGAGGATGGCAATGTATATTTTATGTTTTGAAAATTTTAAAGTTTTAAGTTAGTTTTGAAATTATAAATTTTAAGATTTTACTTATAATTTTACCATTTTAAAAATATATAAAATAAGCTTTAATATAATATAAATTCAAAAATAAGATTAATTTAATAAAAAATTAATTTAATTAGTATATAATATGTTTAAGTATTTACTTAAATTTATATTAAAATTTTAAAAATAGTTTTTTTAACTTTAAAAATAAAGGATACGAGGATAAATTAATGTTGACTTGGAATTTAAATTTGGTTAATAATTGAATTTAAATAAGAATTTACTTAAACTTATTAATTTTGAAATTTTGAAAAGATATGATTATAACTTGGTTTATAACTTGATTTGATAAAAAGTGATTAAATGAATATTCTCAATTTTTGAATAAAATTGAGATTGAATATTTAATATTGATTTAAATATATAAATTAGGATTTAAATAAATTGTTATAAAAATGGTTAAGGGAATAATTTCCAATTTGGATAAATTTAAAGTTAAATGTTGAAATATAAATGAAATTTATATGTAAATGTTTGAATATTTAAACTTGAGTCTTTGAACTTTAAATTGAAATGGTTAAACTGGAATTGATTCAAATTGAATTTTGGAATTTAAGATGATTTAAATCAATTTGCGAAATTGGAGGAACTAATTTTATTATATAAAGTATTTTATTTTATATATGTAAACTATTTTAATTTATAAAGTATTTTAATATATATACTATTTTCAACATCTAAACTGTTTAGGTTGAAAGTGTTATGATTTCAAAGTGTTATGGTTTCAAAGTGTTATGGTTTCAAAGTGTTATGATTTCCAAATGTTATTATTCCAAAAGTGTTACGATTTCGAAAGTGTTATAATTTTGAAAGTGTTACGATTTTGGAAACGAATATGATTTAAAGTGTATAATGATACCAAATTGATATAGTTTGAAATGATATGATATTTTGATATGAATCATGAATTGTTTGAAATGAAATGACCACGGTGTTATAATAACGTTTGGTTGTTAAAGAGACCGGGATCAGATATTGTCATACTCTTTGCCAATACCGAAAACCACTTTAACAACTGTGTACATGGTGGAGATTCCAGAATGAAGTAGGATGGTTTGGTGACGATTCTATATGGTATTTATGTAGCCCTGACTCCCGTGAGTCAGCTTGATGCGGCTAAAATAGGAGCCACGTCGGGCCAAGTGAGGTCATTCCTCCGATCGGACACATTTCTTCGATACCATTCTATTGCTTGTGTGATTTGATTGGGTGCACCCTTTGATTTGGGGGTGTGTCACGAGGTGGGCGGTAGTAGCTGCTGTGCGTTACCACCAGTTCGGATCCACAAACGGTATATCTACCCTGGCATTGCCTCGAGTGCCGTGTCGCATGCTCTATCGCGCCTTCTACGAGTTTGTTTTGTGTCGTACCTATGGAGTGCTCCCTGATAGCCCACTTGCGAGTGGAGTTTACAACATGACTACGGCATTATAAAAATGTGTTAAGGGGGATATGGGTAATGCCTTAACGCTATTTTAATAGTTTACTTTACTATAGACATATTATAATAGCGTATATTACTACATAGTAGATAGTTCCACGGATCCTTAGAGGATGGAAATCCCAAACATCCTCTGAGTTACTTGTATTTCAGTTGATATTTCACTTGAGTTGAATTTATTGATATAAGAATGTTAATCCTGACTCGAGTGTTTTGTGTTTTGCTTTACGCTCGGGTCAGACTGAGTGTTACTGCATTTGAGACTCACCTTTGGAGTTGGAGCTTCACTTGAAGATCCATCCATATTTATTCAGCTCTCAGCTATCCAGTGGTTTTGTTCAGACTTGTCATCTGTTTGTATTCGAGACTACATTGTATTTGAGATATTCTGTTGTATTTTATTTCAAACTCTGTTGTTTATATAGTAGCTTCATGAACTACTATTTATCTATTCCGCTGCTTATTGTTATATTACTCTATGTCTGTGATTCTGTGATTGATTTATTTACTGTATATGATGAGTTTTGCCAAATATAAATTAACAATATGATATTTTGAGCAATTCAAGTCCGACATGTGCAGATGCGAATGGTTCGAAATAGCGGGTCGTTACAATGAAACTAAAGATTGACCGATAAAATGAAAGGTACCACTTGTGCTTTTTCTATCTGGTTTACATCCTCCGAAGTCTGCATCGCTATATGATACGAGTTGGAAATCCATACCTTTAGGATAAAATAAGCCGTAATCTGTGGTGTTAGTTAAGCAACGTAAAATTCGCTTAACTGCTCGATGATGTGATTCCTTAGGTTGAGCTTGAAAGCGAGCGCAAAAACAGACACTCATTATTATATCGGGTCTACTAGCTGTTAAATATAATAGAGAGTCGATCATACTACGATAAGATTTTTGATCATAGTCTTTTCCCTTTTCATCTTTGTCTAAATATAAAGTTGTTCTCATAGGAGTTGGTTTACTAGTGGTGTTCTCCATTCTGAAACGTTTAAGTAAATCTTTACAATACTTTTCTTGATTTATAAAAATACCATTGTCCAATTTTTTTATTTGTAATCTTAGGAAAAAATTTAATTCGCCCATGTGTGACATTTCAAACTCATTTTTCATTATTTCAGAAAATTCATTACATAAACTTTCATCAGTTGATCCAAATATGATGTCGTCAACATATATTTTTACAACTAATATATCATTATTTTTATGTTTTATAAATAGTGCAGTGTCTATTTTGCCTATTTGAAATCCAGAATTTTGTAGATGAATTTTTAGTCGATCGTACCAAGCACGTGGTGCTTGTTTTAAGCCGTATAGTCTTTTTGAGTTTAAAAACATGATCTGGATATTTTTCATGAATAAATAATGGTGGTTGTTCTACAAAAAAATTTTCTTTGATAAAACCGTTTAAGAAGGCACTCTTAACATCCATTTGAAATAATTTAAAGTTGTGATGACACATAAAAGCAAGTAGAGTACGAATTGCTTCGAGACGAGCTACGGGAACAAACGTCTCTTCATAATCAATTCCCTCTTCTTGGTTGTAGCCTTGAGCCACTAATCTTGCTTTGTTACGAATAATATTTCCATTTTCATCTGCTTTGTTATTGAAAACCCATTTTGTTCCTATTACGGATTGATCTAATGGTATAGGAACGATTTCCTATACATTATCACGTTCAAATTGATTTAATTCTTCTTGCATTGCTTAGATCCAAGAATCATCTTTAGATGCTTCTTTAAAATTTTTAGGTTCTGTATTTGAGATAAAAGCAACGTGACTCATTTGATTTAAGTTATTTCTAGTGACTCGAGAATTTAAGTCTCCAATTATATTATCCAAAGGATGATTTTTTAATATTCGTGTGGGTGATCTTAAAACATTTTCATTATTATCAGAGGATGAATTATTCATATTATTTGTATTTTCAGTTTGATTTTGAGTTAAAATTTCATCTTCTTCTTTAATAGTTTGTTGGAAATTTTCATCAAAATACACATGTAAGCTTTCTTCTATAATATTTGTTCGTTTATTATAAATTCTATAAGATTTACTACGTTCTGAATAACCAATGAAAATTCCTTCGTCGGCTTTGGGATCAAATTTTCCAAGATTATCTTTAGTATTTAAAATAAAACATTTTGACCCAAAAGTTCTGAAATATGAAACTTTTGGTTTCCTTCCATAAAATATTTCATAACATGTATTTTTAGTCATAGGTAGAAGTGTGACATGATTTAATACATAACAGGCAGTGGCAATGGCTTCAGCCCAGAAATGTTTGGGTAGATTACTACTATTTAGTAGTGTTCATGCACATTCCTGTAAAGTTCCATTTTTCCTTTCAACTACACCATTTTGTTGTGGTGTTCGTGGAATCGAAAAATTATGACTAATTCCTTTTTTGTTACAAAAATTAGTGAAAAATTCATTTTTGAATTCTCCTCCATGATCACTGCGTATATTTTTTATTTTTAAATCAAGTTAGTAATCCATTTTGCAAAGATTTTAAACATTCCAAAAGTGTGACTTTTATGTTTTAAAAATAATGTCCAAGTATATCTTGAAAAATCATCTACAATTACAAACACATATTTGTTATGATTTATACTACGTACTTGTGTTGGTCCAAATAAATCTAAATGATGTAATTCTAATGGTTGCTTTGTATATATTTTATTTTTAGATTTGAAAGAACTTTTCTTTAACTTGCCCATTTGACAAGCGTCACATTAATTTTTAATTTTATAATTAATTTTAGGTAGACCTCTAACTAGATCATGTTTTGTTAGTTTGTTAATATATTTAAAATTTATATGACAATAACGTTTGTGCCAAATCCAAGGATCATCATGATTTGCGGATAGACATAAATCTGAATTATTTGTAATGTTCATATTTAGGATATATATATTACGATTTTTAAATCCTTCAAAGAGTAAATTTTTGCTTTGATCGAGAATTTTACATTTATCCTTTTCAAATTATATTTCAAACCCTTTATCACAAAACTGACTTATACTAAGAAGATTATGTTTTAGGTTTTCTACTAATAAAACATTAGAAATAATAGGAGAGTTAAAGATACCGATATTGATGACTTCTCCAATGCCAATGACGAACCCTTTTGAATTATCGCCAAAAGTTACAGTGTCACCATTAATGTATTTTATATTTGACAGCATGTGAGCATTTCCCATCATGTGCTTGGAGCATCCACTATCTAATATCCATTTCTCTTTATTTTTGGTATTTGGATACCTACAAAAAATAAAAATATTTAAATTGGTACCTTTTTTTATTTTTGGGTCCTAAGTGTTAGTTGGTGAGGGTAACCATACCTAAGATGGTTTGGTTCCTTTAGAAATATAATTATTATTGTGAATCACTTCTTTCATATAGTTACTTATATATTTCTGTTTAATTAGGTTGTTATTTATTTTAGGAACCCATATTTTAATCATTTTTAAATTTGTGATTAATTTCTTATTTTGGAAGAAAGTTTTATATTAGTATAAATCTTACTATACTTTGTAATTTTTGTTTTATTCTCAAACCCTATTCCATTTCGATTTTTGAATGGCTTGAAAATTTTAATTAAATTCTCCAAGTCTTGTTTTCCTTTGTTAAATTTTGTAACATTATTTGTAATTTTATCCAATTTGTTTTTAAGATCAGTATTTTCAGATCTTGAAGTTCCTAGATTATCTTTTAAGATAATGTGCTCATTACTAATTTTATTATTTTCTAGTTGAACTTTTCCTAATTCACAAGATAAAGCATTATTTTCAATAGAAAGATTCTTACGTTTTTCTTGAGCATTCTCTAATTCTTTTTCTAAAATAGATTTTTCATCTATTAGTAACCCTATTTCAAGTTCTAAACGATTTATTTTAGCAACCCTTATTTAATTTTTTAGTTTCTCTATATTTGTCATCGAGTTCCATACTTACCTCTAAAATTTCATCATAAGTAAGATCGGCACATACCTCATTAGTGTGTGCCATGAAACATATATTTGCTTGCTCTAAATCACTTTCACTGTCACCATCGGATGAAGAAGAAGAGTCAGAGTCATCACATGTGACTTGGAATGCCTTTCTCTTTTTCTTAAATTTCTCAAACTTATTTTTCTTTTTCTCGATGTTGAGTTCTGGGCAATCCTTCTTCATATGTCCAAACTGATCACATTCAAAGCACTTAATCGAAGTTTGATTTGATGAGTTTGATTTTTCGTTATTTTGGAATCTAGTCATTTCTTGAATTTCTTCAATTTGTTGTAGTTCTTGGCAATAAATACAATTTCATCTTCATCCAATTCAGAATCTTCATTGCTTGCTTGAAATGCTATGTTCTTCTTTTCATGGTTTTGTTCCTTTCTGGCCTGCAAATTAGCTTCATACGACATTAAATTTCCAATCAACTCTTCAACTTTGAGTACAGAGAGATCATTAGCTTTTTCGATAGCCAATACTTTTCTTTCCCACTCAATTGTTAAAGAGTTGAGAATTCGAGATACTAAATCAAAATTAGTAAATTTAACTCCTAGTGCCATAAGATCGTGTTGTATAGTTTGAAATCTTGAATACATGTCAACAATTGACTCATTTTGTTTCATTTTGAAAGATGAAAATTGATTTTGTAAATTGATATTTTTGTTTGTTTGACCTTAGTTGTACCTTCGTGTGTGACTTGTAAAGTACACCATATATCATAAGCAGTAGTACATAACATAACACGTGAAAATTCATTTTTATCAAGAGAACAAAATAGTACATTGATAGCTTTAGCATTATTAGAAGCAGCAGTTTTTTGTGCATCTGTCCATGTGCTAATATTTGTTTCAGGTACTACATACATAATTTGAGTTGCTGACCATATTTCTAAGCCATTTGCTTCCATAAAATTCTCATTCGGGTTGACCAATATGCATAATTAGATCCAGTGAATAGTGGAGGACGTGCAGTTGACTGACCTTCTTGAAAGATACTTGCCATATTAACAAATTTTCAAATACGTGTTACTGTGATTTGAACTAACCTCGCTCCGATACCAATTGAAAGTCTATGTGGATCCTATATGTATGTAGTATATGACAAGTACGTGTATGATAATGTGAATTGCACAGAGTAATAATGCAGGTAAAATTAAAAGTAATCACACTAGAGTTTTTATACCAGTTCAGACTTCCCGTCCTACGTCCAGTCCCGAAGCTCCCCTTCGGAAATACACTAACCAATTGCCCTCGCTTCGCCCGAAGGAATAGGCTTTTATACAAGAGTATTTCTTTGACAAATGTGTGTTATATGCAACACTGATTTTGACTACAAGTACAGCTTCTTCCTATAATCTCCTTTGAGTAGTATGTAGTTTAAGCTTTGATGTAAGAAAGAGATAAAAGTGTGTTTTTGAGTACTTTTGGAAATCATAGAGATCACAAAAATATTAGAAAATAAAGAGAGAAAGTTCAGAATAACAAGTTAATTGTAATTTTCAATTTCATGTTTATTTATAGACGGTGAAGAGTTTGTTTGAGAAGTAACGACTTTTGGTTCACTCTATTTCAGTCCAAGAGTTACAATGTTTGAGGAGAAAGAGCTATGACCAAAACAAGACGATGCAACTCTTCGATTGAAGAAGATGACTTTTGGGGAAAATGGTCGTTACCCAGGTCAGACGTCTGGTCTGTTTAAAATTTTGAAAACAGAACATGTTGCTAGACGTCTGACACATGTATATTCTGTTATCTTCCCTTTTTAAATAATTTGTAAGTGCAGATACTTGTAAAGATTACTTAAGGAGATTGTACATATCATCTATTTAAGACATTAACAGAATGTACTAATATTTCTCAATATAATAATCCTTGTGTTGGTCTTCAAGTCTTGGTCGCGAAAGTCTACCTGCATATGGATGATATATATACCTGTATATTGAATACAAGTGCTTGTATAGTTGTTGTCATCGAAATCGAGGTTCTAACTGCAGGGGCTAGTAGGTTTGTAGTTAGCCCATGAAAACTATATTCGGACTAAGATATTGACAGTCAGTCAATAGGTTCCTATTTAGCCCATGAAAACTAGGATAAGAAATAAGATATTGGAGTTACCAATTCTTAGTGATCCCATGAAAACTATGAAATTAGACAGACGGTCCATAAACATTTAACAGGTTAATAGTAATCCTGGAAACTATAATTGAGACAGATAGTCGGAATGAATGGGGATGGGTAATCCAGATTTGATTTACTTGTTTTACATATCATCATAAAGTTTTTGAAATACTATGTTTAAACCATTGTGGATGCAGGAGCACAGTATATGGTTTTATAAATGTTTTAGGATACCAGTGAAGGGAAAACCCGTTCCACTAAGCGGCGTGGTCTCACTAGATATCTAGTTGGTTTGAGATGGTAATTTATTATTCATACCAGGTTTTATGTCTGACTCGAAGTTTTTGTTTTCCCCTTAAACTCTCGAGTGCTCAATTGATTTTGAGTAGGTTGAGAGTTAAGGTTTTCAGGTGTTCTTTTAGACGAATAAATCTTCCGAGGACATGCAAGAGACAAACTTGTTACTAGAGTTCTTTTATTTCCACTGCGTGTTTTGTTTGTAAAGGCAAATTGTTTTCTTGCCTATCTATATACTCTAATCTACCAAGGGGGCATCTTCATATGTCGCTCTTGGCGTATTTTGTAATAATTGTAACTACCCGTATTTTTAAATATTTTAAATTATTGAATTTAATATGATTATTGAACAAAAATGGTTAAAAATAAAATTTTAATGAATTATTAATGTATTTTATTAAATATTAACTTGGATAAAATTTTGAAATAAGCAATTTCAAAGTTTCAAGCAATAACCAATATTGAAATGAAATTTATATATTGAACATGTTTGTAATTAATAACTGGAATTGAATAAAAAATATTGAATTATTTAGATAGAAATAAAATAATTATCGATAACTAAATTTCATTTGAAATTTTATGATTATTAATGTAATTTATTGGATAATCAAATTGTTTAAAATTTAATATTGGAAATTATTTAAATAATTGAATTTTGAATTCAATATGAATGAAAATGATCTCAAAAGTTGATTTAAATTTTATTTAAACAAGAATGAAGATTTTTAACTTCTAAAATTGAATTTAAAATGAATAATTTGACTTTGGTAAATAGCTCGTTTTCAAATGAATAATTTAAAATGAATAATTTAGAATGAATAATTTGATTTTGGTAAATAATTATTCGAGAACCGTAACAGCGCACTATTTAGTTATATTGGGTGTCGATGGTGTAGGACGATCGTCGCACCTTCGATGACCCATACCAAAGTCAAGTCATAAGCACTAAACTCTATCCTTTAGAACATTTTCCTAACTATAAATCGCTTATCGATAGGCATTTCATCCAATACAACCATATATACATATATATAACCAAGAAATACATACATACAACATATACAACATTTACATACAATCAAGTTTGGATTCGACAAACAATGAACTAAATCTAGCCTATTTCCTAGAATAAAGTATCCATATGAACATATGCATTCAAATCCATTTTAAGACATTTAAAATTCATTTTCTAAACATAGTTATGTTTAGATCAAGCCAAAATAACGTTTTCAATTTCAAAAGCATCATTTTTAGCTATATAAACATTTAGAGCATTGTGAGAGATGTAAACTACTCACCAAGGAATTAATATGCACAAAAATAGAGTTGAATCTAACCCAACCAGCCAAGCACGAATTCCAAGGCAGTGATTTTCAAAATCCAAGATGATTTTTTGCTAATCCCTATTCTAATAACCTATTAATCCCTTTATTTGGCTAACAAAAGCAATGATTTAGTTTTCTTTTGGCTAAGAGGATGATTAATGGAGTTTGGAAATTTTTAGTGGCTATCTCATTAGATTGATTGGGCATAAACCCTGAAGTGGTCCAATGGGCCTAGTTTGGGCTTAACTTAATCGCCCACTAATCTGTCTAAAAACTATCCAACTTAAAATGACCATACCTTCTGAACCGTAACACCAAAAAATCTATTATGACCACTTTACGGAAAGAGAAACCGTCATATCTTTCATTTAAGATCCTAATTTAAACATTATAAAAAATTATAGTCCTTAAAAGTTTTCAAAGTCAAAATCTTCCAATAAAATTTCTAAGGATTAAAAATTTCAATATTTAACATTTCCCAAAGTTATATCCTAATCTGACCCAATTTGTCTATGAAAATAATATTTCTATGATTTGCCGATACATAAAATTGTGGGTCATTGCATTCTCCTGCCTTTAGGAATTCCATCCCTGAAATCTCAATCTGTTGAACCAACCAAACAGTATAGATACCATACATGCCTAACAATCAAACAAGCATATCAAACATTAAATATGTACATATAAGCAAGAAGTATAACATACACCTACTCTTGCACGCGTCGTTTGGAGTTCGTAATTTCGTGGGTAAATTGGGTTGAATATTTATATAATGGGTCGTATCATTTCATTCTTTTACGCAAACCCTAGCATGAAAATCACGGCCGCTCTCGTTCAAACGATATTAATGGCCAAAAATCTCCCTCATTTCTCTCTCAATCTCTCTCAATCCTTACGCTTTCACGCAATGGCTTCAACATGAAAGATGTAGAGCATGGCGAGCTCTATGTTATGTGCGGTTAGATCATGACGAGGCGACTTGAAATCGCCAGAATCGAGGCGATTAGTCGTGGCAGTTTTTGGTTTTTCTTTCAACAATGGGACAGGCGGAGGTCGTATGCTCGCTAGTAGGGCTGGGAACAATGCTGCGTGTGCGTTAGCATGCTTGGATGGTGGTCCGGTCGTCTTGGGTTGCGCGTGCATCATGGGTTTCAGTCGTGTGATGGGTTTTGTCTCGCGTAGCCTTGAACGAGAGCAGGAGAGAAGAGGGTACGGGTTTATGTTATTTTAGTTATATTATTAATATGTTAATTAAAATTTTAATTAATCGTTATGCTAATTATTGCATAACTTCTCCATACGAGGTCCATTTCGAGCGAAACAAATTGCATCGCGACCTTATCAACATCGTCTACAGCATGGGGTCAAATTGGAATTCATTTGAAGCTGAAAATATCAACTTCAAATAAAAGGTGAGTGTTTTACAACGCTCACGACGTACTAAAATAATTTTTATGTTAGTTAAATTGACATCATGAAGTAATTTAATTTTTTTGACTGTTGTTTGGTATATTTAACTGACGTTTAAATTGATATGAATTGACATGATAGGAATTTAAAGCAATAGTTCAAATTTGAATTGGGAATTGAATTGCTAGTTAAATTCCTGATTATTGACAACTATTTAACTATGGTGATATTTTGACTATTTGGATGTGTTTGTGATGACTGTTTATTGGTTGATGGATTGGATGATTAGATGTTATTTATTTTATATATCTTGTATCACCATGTAAATTATTTAACAGTATATAAAACTGTTAATTGAATTATTTTGATTAAATTAAGAAATAGGTTGAAATGATATATACCTATGACATTTATTTTGGATTGAAATGATATATATCCATCCCTGAAATTTAAAAAAAAAAATTTACTTGGCCATATGATAGAAAATTATATACGGACACTGGATTGGTTAAATTAAATGATTTCAAAATTCTGATTTAAAATTATTTAAATGATTTTAACTTAAACAAATAAAAATCGAACTTATGAAAATTGAATTATTTTCGAACTTGAGCTCGAAATGTTGAAATTGAAATTTGTTAACAAGAATTGTTTAAATAATCGAATTTGAGATTTTGAAGTTATAGTTGAAATATGATTTGAATTTCGAAAATTGATTTGTTTTGAAAGATTTGAACTTTTATTCAAACTTTGAAATATTTCTAAGTAAAAGTAATTTAAATTGATATTTCAAATTTGGGCTCGGAGTTGAATTATTTTGAAGATTTGATCCTTAAGTTGAACGTCAAAGTTAAATTTGATTTAAGTGATTTAAATCAAATTCTGAAATCGACTTGAATTTATAAAATTTGAAATGGTTTAAAAATTGAGAATGGAATTGGAATTAATACAAATTGAATTTGAAATTGAATTAATTTGAAATCGAAATTGGATTAATTTGAAATCAAAATTGAATTAATTTGAAATCGAAAGTAATTTGAAATCGAAATCGAAATTTATTTGAATTGAAATTGGAATCGAAATTAATTCGAATTGAAATCGAAATTGAGTCAATTTGAATTGCATTGAAATTGAAAATGATTTGAATTGGAATAATTGAAATTGAATCAGTTTGATTGGAATTTGGACTTGGGTCTAGATTTGTTGAATGGAAAGAGATGGTTTATTTGACACTACTTTCAAATAAATTATTTTAATATAAACTGTTTAGAAATCTATCTTTTCAAATATTTTAAAAAAAATATTTTCCAAACTATTTTACTATATAAACCATTTTCAATTCTTAAACCATTTTATTTCAAACTATTTTAACTATTTACCTATTTAAAATTATTTCAAATTATTTTCTAAAAATTCGAACTGGTCAAGGTTGGAATGTTTATATTTAAATCGTGGATTTAAATGCGAATTGGATTAAAATGAAGTTATAACCTAAGTTGAAATTCGAAATGATTATTGAAGCAAAAATATGATTTTCGAAGTGAATATGATATTTCAAAATGAAATTGATTTTGAAGAGAACATGATATTTTGATATCAAGTTTGAATCGTTTTGAAATGTAAAAGTACCAACCAGTGTGTAAAATGACGTTTGGTTGTAAAAGAGACCGGGGCCTCTTATTGGCATACTCTGTGTCAATATTGGAACCACTTTAACAACTGTGTATGCGGAGGAGACTCTAGAACGAAGTGGTTGGATTTGGCGTACGTTTGTTGGATTTGAAGAAAGAGAACGATGATGGATAGACCCTGGCACTTATGCCAATTTGAAATGACTAAAGCAGGACAGCTTGACAGGGCCAAGCGGGCTAGTTACCTTTAGCGAACATTTCTTCGATTTTCTTGTACTCGTTCCATATTATTACTCTTGATGTTGGTTTCGATTGGTGCACCTTGATTTTGGGATAACCTCCCTTTGACTCGATATGAGATAAATGGACACGGTGGGCGATCGTGGCTACGATGCGTTACCACCAGCCCTACGACCCGAACTGGTAGTATCCTACCTTGGGCATTGCCTCACGTGCCTTGTCATACTTTTATCCCTATACGAGACCCTACAATTTTGGTTTAGTGTGGTCATATCACGGCGCAACCCTATCCCCCGACGTGCTACTGGGGCGTAATATTCAAACTGTACAATAATGCTTAAAAACGCGTTAATGGGGATTAATGTAAAGCCTTAATGTTAAGAAAAATATTTATTTTATTGATTAGACATTATATATATAGCGTATTATACTATATATAAATAATTTAACGGATCCTTAAGAGATGGAAAATCCCGTAACATCTCTTAAGTTACTACAGGACGTTATACATTGGATAGGAGATGTGAAATCCCGTAAACATCTCTGACGCTATTACACTTATGTTACGTGATATCGATTTGACTCACATAAGGATATTTTAGTCCCGACTCGAGTGTTTTGTCTTTTCTGTACGCTTGGGTCAGCCTTGAGTTTTCAGCACATTGAAGATTATTTTCTAGAGGATGAAGACGAAGATTTGGTATATTATTATTACTAGTATTATTTCACCACACCATTGTTCTGCTGCATTATTTTATTTGTCCCGATTGTATATATAACTCTGATAAATGTTGTATAAACTATAATCAAATGTATAGTAAACAGCTTCATGAACTGTTTACTTGATTATTATATTTTGTTATTCCGCTGCGAGATTCTGTATTTGTTTTCTTTTTCTTTTCTTAGTTTTCTTAATTAACCACATTGATTATCTATGTTCCGGATTTTTTGAGTTGGACATGTGCGGATTATTGTCGATTTAAACCTTCCGAAATGTGGGTCGTCACATTTGGTATTAGAGCTTTGGTTTAGCGATAACCTTAGCTTTGTGGGGTTTGACTCATTAGAGATAGGGTAGTAATACCCTAGAATGAGTTTGTTTGAGCGTATGTTTATGAGAGTGCGTACTTGTTAGTGTTATAAAATGTTTTATATTGTGTTTATTTATCTATTGAGTTGTTTATGAATTCTGGCTGGTGCATGGGACGCCATGTTATCGATAGGGGTTTCCAAACACTTAAACGAGGCAAGTCAACATAATATTGTTTTAAAATCAGGTAAATGTAATAATTTTACCTAAATTATATATTATATATAAAAGAAATTGAATGAGAATAAATAAGTAAGTGAAATTAATGTGAGTAATTGAATTTGACTTAAATTGGATTTAAATTAAATATAAATAAATTGAATGCAAATGGAATAAGTTTTAATAATTGAATATGAAATAAGTGAATGTTAAATAAAGAAAAGTTGATACACATAAGTATAAGAGGTAAGAAATATAAGATTAAATTATGAAATGAATAGATTTATTGAATATGAAGTAAATAGGTTGTAAAACCAAGTTTGGAAATATTAACTAAACTAATTTGAATTATGGATGTTTATAAACTTAAGTAATGAGTTATGAAATAAATATCTAACCATAGTTTAAGTTAAAAGAATGAATTTAAACTGCGAATTTGAGAATTTAAATTTCGGTGTTTTTGAAATTGTTTCTAAGATTTTGAAATAATAATTAGTATTATTTAAAAATATTTACGAATAGAAAATTTTTCAAAAGGAATTAAAGGGAAATAAATCCTGTACTCCCCTCTTCCGTCGCTGGAAAATAATTTCGGTGATGACGGTCGCATCATCGACATTCATCTTCGAGTTTCAAAGTGGGGGAGGACCCTTAGTAGCTTTACTACGCTTTTGATTCAATAAACATATTTTGATTTAAAATTTCTAAATATGATTTGATATATATATATATATATATATATATGAATATATATATATATATATATATTATTTCAAAATGATTTATAATGAACCCGATATTTGAATTCTTAAGTTCTGTTAATTAATGATTTTCGGTTGTAGAAATAAAGTGAATTTTTGAATAGTTGGAAACTTCTTGTAACAACCCATAAATTTCGATAATTTAAATTGTTAATTTAATGAATCTTGTTATTTAATATTGAAAGAAATAAAAATTTATAAATTAAAAATGAAATAATAACTAAGATGAAACATAACAAGGTTAATTAAAGTTAACAATTAATGAATTGAATGAAAATAATTTAAATGTTATACTTGGCTATAAATTGAATATAAGGAAACAAGTGTAGATATTGAACCAATCTATGAAATAGTTTATAATTAATGATAATTGGATAAAAACAGTGTTATGTAAGCAATTGTAACATCTGTTTGTTAATAATAACTTATAAGTGTAATTAAAAGTTGATGGTAACAATTATTGTATATTACCTATTTATTTAACCTATTAATTTAATTTGGAAATCAATTTTAATAAATGTAATTAAATATTATGTTAACGTAAATTAAGTTAATAATTGGAAATAATGTTAATTTTATTCATAATATGACAATTAGTTGAATTAAAAGAATGGAAATCAAGATTTATTAATTTATTGGAATTTAAATTATAATAATTAGATTAATTGCAATTAAATGAAATTAAATATTTAAATATTACGTAAATGGAAATTAAGATGATATTGGGAAATATTAATGTACTCAGATATATACCGATTTTAGTTATATCCTCACCATAATAAAGAATTGAATAACAAGGTTTAAAATTTTATAAATGGATTTTGGGATTTTAATTTATAATTTCTGAATTTAATGAAATTGAAATTTAACACTGAAATTGATGGATTAATCAACTTTAAATTGACATCTAAATTTATTTAAATTATTGTAAGTGATTAAGAAATCAAAAATGATAGAAGTTGTAAATTATTAAAATTTAAACTGAAAATGTGATTTAATTAATTTAATATTAATTAATTTAATTACCTGAAAAATAGCCATTTTGGCCGCTGACTCGGATTTCGACGCAACTAGTTTCGTCGGATCCGTAACGGTGAATTATTGTAGGATTTCAAGTTTCATAACGATCAGACTTGTCGTTTGGTCGTACGGGCTCGAAACGCCTCAAAATCAATTTAATTGAAATCAATTTTAAATAAATTGATTTTAACATAACTTCTTCATACGATGGAATTTGGGCTTGAAACCAGTTCCATTGATTTTAAAATTTTCGAAAGCATCTATTTTGATATATGGGATGACCCATTTTCGTTCCGGAGACAGAACGGGCTTTTCAGGTCGTTTATCGTTCCAATTCAAACCAATCAAGCCCATTCATTTCTATTTTGTTCTACCTATATATATATCGTTATAAACCCTAGCTATCCCTTGTTCTCATTTGTCTGTACGTAAAATTCTTTATGTTCTCCTCCTTCTAATGGCAGACAAACAAATTTCCAATTCAATTGCAAATCAAAACCAAATAAAAAATTTCAAACTCCTCAATTGAAGCTCTCGATGAGCGCATCTCAGATCTGCAATTCTTTTTTCGTTTTGGTTCATCGTTTTTTCGGAAAACGTCGAACTATTCACGGTCGTTCATCGCGCCTCGATCAAACTTGTTCGATCGTCGAATCAATTTGTGGGTATTGTAGCGGGGACCGAGGGGAGTCGATCTGAGTGGTTCGTATGGCGAATCGATGGATGGATTTGCGGAAAAAAATTACTAGAGTTGGCTAGTATTGGTGGCGGCTGCAAAAAATTTCGTGGTCGAAGTGGGACGCGACTCAGTCACGTGACTGCGTAGGGGGTCGGAGACGTCTAGGCGACCTTGAGGGTGGTTGCATGGGGTTGAACGGAGCTGGCGCGTGGTGGTTCTCTGGCGGCGTTAGGGTTTTCATGAGATGTCTGGATGATGAAGTGTTGACTGCGTGCGTGCTCGAGTTTTTGGAGGGAGGATACGTGACGACGTAGCAAGATGTGAGTGGTGATTCCCTTTTTGTTTTATTTTTATTTAAATTTCAAATTTGAATGTTCTAATCTATATAACTCTTACATACGGACTCGGATTCACGCGCGGTTTGATCCACTGGGATCATATCAAGATTACGGACACTTTGACTCTAGTTTGGACAAATTCGGAGACTGTTTAAATTTTTGGCTCAAATTGAATTTAAATTCAAAGGTGAGTGTTTTAACCCAGTCACAACTTCTAAAATTTCTTATGTTTGTTAAATTAAATTTATGATGTGGTTAGAAATTTATTTATGACTGTTTGGTATATTTTAAATCATCATCTCAATAAATTTGAATTTATTTGAATTAAATTGTTATTTAGTTTATTATTGAATATAAACTGCCAGTAAATACCTGTTATCGATTATCAGTTTATATTGATATTTATTGATTGTTTTGGATAATGATTATGATGGATGTTGATTGTTGATGTTGGTTGAATGGATGTTGTATTTTATACCGTTATAAACGGCCAGTTCGTTATGGATTTTTATTTATTTCGAGATTGCGGTTTGAAATGATATACAACCGTAAAATGTTTAAATTGCGGATTGAAATGATAAATATCTGTATCACTTGACCCTAGGGTAGAAAATTATATATGGACACCGGATTGGTTAAAGTAAATGATTTTAAAATCCTTAAATTTTTGAATTTAATCAATTGATGTTTTGAAATAAAAATTTGATTTATGTAAATTGAAGTATTATTGAAAAAATCAAGTTTGTGTTGAAATGCGAATTGGTTTAAAAGGGAATTTCTTTAAGAAAGTAAACCGGAAGTTTAAAGTTAAACTTTTATGTATAAATGAAATTCTATAGAAATTAAGTTATTAAATTTGTTTGAAAATAACTTCGAAATATTTTGAAATTGGAGTAATCCGTATTGATTTTTGAACACGAATTCAAACGATATGAAATTCGATAGTTTATTGAAATTTGGTTAGTTGATTTGGAAATTTGAAATGGTCCAAATATGTTGGAACGAAATGAATAGTTTAATTTGGTATTAATTTCAAACTCATATTTTTAAGTAAACTGTTTTAAAATATATTATTGTAAATTTTCTAATTATTAAGATTTTCAAATTTATTTAACTATTTAACTAATATTAACTATATTAATTATTTTGATCTATTTTAAACTAATTTAATTTATTTTAAAACTAATTAAACCCTATTAATTTATTTCAAATCTAATTAATCTACTTTAAGCTATTTAATCTATTTTAATTATATTTAATCTAAATTAAATCTATTTAACTATCTTAAATCAATTTAAAAGCACTTTACCTATAATTAAACTATTTTGGAGTATTTTAACTATTTATAATTATTTAAACTATTTCTAAATTTCCAGACTAAGTAAAGTGTAAGTTTTTATATTCATTTCAATTGGTTTAAAAAGAGAATAAGGTTAAATGACGTTATAACCTAAGTTGGAATTTTGAATGTTATAATAAATTGAAATGATGATTTTGAAGTAAGGACTTAACCTGTTTTGGAAATATGATTTTGGGAAGAAATTATGATTTGAAAAAGTGGTATAGTTTTAAGAATACGATATTTTGATATAAAGTGTGAATTTGACTTTGAAAGCAAATATAATTATCGAACTATGATTTCAAATGCGAAATGATTTCAAAGGTGAATATGATTTCGAAAATAAGTAATGATTTCGAAATGATATGATTTGAATTGAATATGATATTTTGATATCAATTATGAAATGGTTTTGGAAATGTAAAAGAACCATCTGATGTGTAATAAGCGATTGGTTGTTAAAGAGACCGGGATCAGATATGGGCATACTCTCTGTCGATACTGAAAACCACTTTGACAACCGTGTACGCGGTGGAGATTCCAGAATGAAGTAGGATGGTGGCAACGATCCTATATGAGGTATATACGTGGACCCGACTCCCGTGAGTTGGCATAAGGTGGCTAGAACAGGAGCGATTCCTGGCCAATGAGGTAGCTCCTCTGATCGGACACATTCCATCGATACTATATTCGGACTTTGCGATTTATTTCGTGGCCACCCTTCGATTTTTACTCGGGAGTGTGTTTCGAGTTGGGCGGTAGTTGTGGCTATGCGTTACCAACAGTCCGGATGCGTAATTGGTATATCTACCCTGGCATTGCCTTGTTGTGCCGTGTCACCTACCCTAGCGCGCCTTCTACGAGTTTGTTTTATGTCGTGTCTATGTGGTATCCTATGGCGGCCCCAGTTTACAGGGAGTACGGTACTGTATAGACTATTGGCATACCTATAAAATGTGTTAAGGGGGATATGGGTAACGCCTTAACGCTATTTTAATAGTTTATATTACTGTAGACATATTATAATAGCGTATTGTACTACATAGTAGATATTTTAACGGATCCTTAGGAGATGTGAATCCCGAACATCTCTTAAGTTACTGCACTCACGTTAGACACTGGATAGGAGTTGTCAAATCCCGTAAACATCTTCGACGCTGTTTACACTCATATTTATCTACCGTTGATTTACTCACATAAGATTTGTACTACTATTATTTACTATTTTTATTCCACTACATTCATACTGTTCCGTTGCAATATTTGTTTATCTTTGATATGTGTAACTCTGATTCTGTATTGTATAAGTATAATCAAATGTTTTGTAAACAGCTTCATGAACTGTTATTTGATTATTATATTTTGTCATTCCGCTGCGAGATTCTGTTTTGTTTTTATTTCTTTCTCTTTTCTTATTCACCCCAATAACAATTCGCCCTTCTGTACGGTTTGAGTCGGCATGCGTGTTTGCTTAAAACGTACAAAAAGGCGGGATGTTACACTTCTAAAATGAGAAATATGAAATATAAGCTAAGTGTTTAAATAAAATACGAGAAGTAAAACTATAACTCTTAAATTTCAAGACAATGGAAATTTAAACTTATGTAATTTATTCAACATTCTTGTCAACTAAAATAAATAAGATAAATTTGTATAACATTCAATTACATTCTAAAAACATATATAAAACTTACCAGGCATGTTTAAGAAGTTGAAATGTTAAATATGAATGGTAATAAAATATTATACAAGTTTGAACTTTAGTGTAACGACCCAGAATTTGACCACTTTAAAATATACTATTTAAAGTGAATTTAAATGTAAAATATATAACATTTTATGATCTAAATAATATTAGAAAGGATTTGCAAAGAGAAATATACACAAAAATAGGAATAATTGCTTATATCGACAAAAGTGACAAAATCCTAATTTCAGAAAAATAAGTGTCAATGGTTAAATAATTATTTTAATTAATTTATGAGTGTTTATATTTTTAAATAACATTATACAAATTTATTTTTAAATTTGGTTTACATAACTAAATAGTTTAACTAAAACTTCAAAATGTGACTGTAACGACATAGATTTTCCATCCTTTGATTTTGAATATTTAAATGGTTTTAAATATTTAATTTAGAATATAAATTGATTTTGAATATGAAGGGATTTTGGTTGAAATTATAGAATGAATTTAAATTTCAAATATAGCGATTTATCGTAATACGGAAATGGTGAAAAATTGAAATTTGAGTTAAATATGAATCGAAACGATTTCTAATGTTGATATAAATTCTATTTGAATTAGAATTGAGTTAGTAAGTTTTTAAAACGGGAATATCAAGTGATTTCGCCAATTTTTGAAATCGTCGATTTAATCGACACGTTAAAATAACGTCTGGGGCACAGTCTTGGAATTCGACGAAACTAGCTCCATTGGATCCGTAATAGTGTATCATTATCAGATTTCAAATTTCAGCGTTTGGAGTTAACGTTTAATTGTACGGGATAGAAACGCGTTGAATTTAATATCGAAATTTAATATTTTAATTGGGTTCAAAAAGCTATCTCCTCCATACAATCGAATTAGGTTTCGAAACCTGTTCCATTGGGTTCGGAATAGCGGTATAACATTAGGAACGGTAGGAGGCATACCTCAATAGGAGTTTGGGATTTCGAGTTATGTTTAACGAGATATTTTGGAATTATATATTATTTTAAAATTGAAAGTCAACCCTTACTCGCCGTTTTTCTTTCACCTCAGCCACCCTAAACCCTGACTAGCTGCCCCTTTCCTGTTATAAATCGCGTTTCTCTTTCTTCATCAGTTGGTTTTCACAAAAGATAAACAAATCAAAATCGATCGAAATCAATTCAAAATAAAAAAATATCACGATCGAGTGGCGAGGCAGTGCCTACACACGAGCAAAGGGGGACGAGAGTTGAGGTTCGAGCGCTGCATTGATGTTCGTGAGCAGCCGCGAGCTTGGCATGCTTAGGCTGGTGCGACTAAAGGTGGAGGGTCGGAGCTCGTCGTCGGCGGTGGATCCTCGTAGAGGCGCAATGATTTCACGAGCCCAGAAAAAAAAAGTCGCCTGTGTTTCAGCCTGGGTATGTCGAAGTCGAGCAGGAGGATGTATTGCATTGCCTGGTGGAAGAAGGCAGCAATCGTTCGTTGATTGTTGCATGCGTTGCAGCCTGAGGGGAGAAGAACAGTAAGGTAATTAATAAGAAAATTTTATGATATTAATAAAAATCATAAAATTTATAAATTACATATCGTTTACATGCGAGGTCCAAATCACGAAACCGATTACATTGGTTTCGTAGCTGCGAGATCTACACAATAGGATTGATTTGGAGATTTTTCGGATTCAGTTGGGATTTTAGAAAAATTTAAAATCTGGATGTTCGACAAAATAAAAAAATCAAGGTGAGTAAATCTCACTCATTTGGATTACTGGATTTAATTTATAATAATTAAAATTAATTATTGGATGATTGGTTGAATTGATAAATTATTATCAGTTGAATGTTATATTATATATATATATATATATAATAGTAGTTGGATATATTTCCCACCGATTAGAGCAGATGAGACACTATGCGCCCTACATAATAGCGGATGACCCTATATTACCGTGATATCCCGCCTCGAAGCGGGACTGGTATTTTATGATATATAACATATGTGGATTCAAGAAAACAGGTTGGAGGGATCCAACTGGATTCCTCAAATATATTGATTGTTTTTTACATACAGTGATATATGATGTGATTGAATAAATCTGTTATGGATTGTTGTGTGATTTGTTTTATTTGATGCTATAGTAGCACTGGCCTAAATTTTATTATTTTAAAAATAATATTTTGAATTTAAATAGGAAATTCAAAGGCGATTTCGGAAATAAAATATTTATATTAAATTTTGGGATTATTTAAAAAGGGAATTGAATTGGATAAAATAAATGATTGGATTTTGGATATTTAATTAGCTATTTCGTAAAATAGTTTCAACTAGAGAATTTTTATTTGAGGATTTTAAAACAATGGATTTTAAATAAGATTAAAAAAATTACGAAATGGAAGTAGAAATCGAGATTTGATTGGTATTGGAATATAGTTTGGGTTCTTTAAGAAATTGATTTATAAATGGGATTTTAATTAGAAATCGATTTATAAATAGATTTTTGGAATGTAAACCTGTATAAGCTGAGAAATAAGATTATAAAATTTATAAACAAGGTTTATAAATAAAGTGAGATGATTATCATTTGATAAATTGGAGATATAAATTCACGGTGAGTATTTAAAATGAGATGGGGTAATTGGCTTAAAAAGAAATGGTAGATTATATTTTGGAATGTGGGAAATGTTATGAAATTGGGCAAGTGGTCGATGTGTTATGAATCGGGAGAGAGATTTATAAATTGAAATTGGTTATTGAAATTTTAAAAATATATTTTTATCGAGAAGCTAAGTTTTGTTTTAAAAGGAAAATTTTATTTATTAAACTATGTAATTTAAAGCTGTTTAGTATTGGAATACTTCAGAAAGTGGATTTCTAGGTGTCTAATATTTATTGAAGTAAATTCTAATTTTTATGATAAGCTTTGTAAATCGATTAGTTTATTTAAAAACGAATTGGAAATGAGTTATCGATGTTTATTTAAGGTGTTTTAATATTTAAAATAATTACTTAAACATGTTTTAAAATTAAATTATTATTCTTTAAAAATACTTATCATATACATAGAGTTTTGAATTGATTGAAACTTATTTATAAATTCTCTCGAGATTTGTAAACGGGGTTTATTTAACGGATATGATTTTATAAGAGAAATCTTATAACGGAATTTTGGAAACTTAAGGAATTTTCGAAATGGTTAGATAAGTGAACTTCGGAAAATGAATCTGAATTCATAAAAGAAGTTATAAATTGGTGAATGAGATTTTAAAACAAGTAAAATCGATTTTGGAAATTGTAGAAGGAACTACGAAAATTCTGGAGATTTATGAAATGAATTATAATGAGTTGTGACTTTACAAAAAGTGTTGTAAATGGTTTTATAAAGATGGAATAAGGGGAGAATTTCCTTGTTGTGAATATACCTATAAAATCGATATGATATAAGTATTTCCTAAGTGTTGAGAAGTAAGTGATTTTGGAAAATATATTTGTAAAGAATTTTCTAAGTATTGGAATAAAATGATTTGGGAATGTTTTGACTATGGGAAGGTTATACGGAAATATTTCTAAGTGTTAATATGGGTTGAAAATATTCCGTTAAGGATATAAGGATTTGAATTTGTTTTCAAACATTGGAATACTGAGGAAGATTTGAATATATATCTTTGTAAAGATATTTTGAAACAAAATTTTTGGAAAATGTATAATATGGGCCTAGTGACTGCTTATGTGTGTTATTTGATAGTTAAATAACCGACTATCAAAATTGGCCAAATTCGTTGATCATTTCGAAGAGACCGAGATCAGATTTAATTATCAGAAAACCACTTCGCTCCGATTTGTGCATTACGAATTGTGATATCGTGAAGATAATGAAGACGGTGATTTTGGAGATTCGGTTTGTTCTGACCCAGGACAACTTGTATATATGAATGCTATCATTGCATTGTTGCCTGGAAGGTAGTGTTAGCATTCCAAGTATGAATGCTATTCTAAAGGTAAAACGTAGCCTCAAGCCTTATCAACCGGGAATGACTAAAACATGGGAGATGCAGCAGGGCTAAGTGGGTCGCACCTAAGTAGGGTATGTTATCACTTTTCTAGACCTTCGGATATATTATAATTATGGATATGGTTGTGCATGGAAAGGAAGGCACTCGATTAGGGTGGGAACACCCGTGGTGATAACATATTCGGTACTATCCAGTAAGGGGTAGGTCGGCCCTGTGTTGGCAGGGATCGTTAGGTACGATCTTGGTACATTTTTTTAGAGGTTTACTGTGATGGTCGGTACCCCAGTAGCCCAATCATTGTATGGAATCCAAGATCCACTACGAGTTTGTACGATTTTGATTGTGCCCAACTATGCTGAAACATGAGATGCAGCCATTTCGGCTATTTTATTGTTTACTTTCTATAGACACTATTATAATATTAGATGATTTTGATATAAAATGTTTTGGTTATCGTAAGGTAAAAACCCGTCGTATTTATGTGTAGCGTGGTCTTACGAGATACCTTTGTTTTCAAAGGATTTTGATAACAGTAATAATTCAAATTGAGTGTGTTTTCTCACGCTGGTTTTCCAAACTGACTCGGGTGTTATTTTATTATAATGCTCGGGTCAGACCGAGTATTACAGATTCAGGATAGAATGTTATGAAGCTCAGGAGACGAGCTGGAGGGGTTCAGCGTATTCCATGTATTTGATTATATTCCACTATGTGAGTCATGATGTATATTCAGTATTTGTGAGGACAAGTTATTATAATTGTCCAGATTGATTGCTGATTGTTTTGCTCTGATGATTGTGTGTATATTAACAGCTACAGATTCTTTGTATATAAATATGTTATTATATATTATATTTTGTTTCGTTGAAATTATGAAATTCTGTATTGTTGTTTCTGTTTCTTCTTCTATCTTTTTCTTCTTCAACCCTAATGATCTGGTATTTCCGGCATTTGATTGCTTGGCATACTATACAGTGAACGTATTGATGTCGATTTTCGAGGGTCGAAAATCCTGGGCCATTATAGTGACCGTAAAACATTTTGTCAAAAATCAACATTTTGTTCGATACAAGTTGTGTAAACATTTTGCAACTTGAATAGTTACAATATAAACATATTAACATATAAACATGTAATTAGCACTAATAAAAAATTAATTAAGCACTAAAAGACAAAATGGTTAACTTTTGTAAAATAAATCCTTTGATATGATGGGTAATTAAGTAAGATTCTCTTTAAAAACATCATTATTACTAAAGTACTAATGCAACTTCAAATCTCATAAATGCTAAGTGGTTAAGTGTCACATCAATGCGTGGAAAAGGAGCATTTTGAATTTAATAAAATGAAAAAAAAGAAAATCATTACATTAAGTACAAAACTTAAAACATATGTCATCTCCACCTTAATACACTTCTTTTCCCACATCTTATCTACATTAATGCAATGTAGTTAAGAGGAAAAAATTTGATTTGATATGAAGGGGCTTTTAGTCTTTTGGTTTAAGGGTATTAAGGTAATTTTGATTGTAAATTTCAACTATAAATAACACCCCCTTCTTTCCATTCTTTCACAATTCATTCCATACTTTATTCTTCACTTTCTTCATCTTCTTTACCTCCATTTCCATGGCTTCTTATCTTTCCCTTTTTCTAGAAAAAAATTAGAAAAAATAAAAGTAAAAGAAAAATAAATTATTCCACCTCAAAACTAGTGCACACCACCTCCTTTCCACCTCTTAAACCCACGGCCCAACCTCCTACCACCCTAGGCCGTGAGCCCCTAAGCACTCCCAAGTCCAAGCCAAGCCCAAAAGGAAGAAAGGAGCAAGTTTGGGAACTCCAGAGCAAGAGAAAGAGAAGGAAGTGCCGTCGATTTCATTCCAAGGAGCTAGGACTAAATTCAAGGTTCGACGGAAGCTTTGTCAGATTTTCAGGAGTTTGGAAGAAGAGGTCGATAGCATAAAGCAAAAGGAATGGAGAAGAAGTTGATTAGTTGAAGTTTAAGTGAAGTGTTGTTAGTAAGAATGTTGGTAGGAAGTTAATCGATTTGGTTAAAGGTGAGTACTCAATTTACTTACATTTAGAAAATAATTATATGAATGTTTAAATTATAAATTTAAATGCTTGGATGATTACTTGATTGATTATATGGATGTTGATATGGTTGATAACTTGGTTGTGATAAATTATGAGAAATCATAATAAAAATGGTTAAGAAAATAACCATGATTAATTAATGAAAAATAAATCCATATGGATGTGTATATGAAGTTATTTAGCCTCTTAAAGGTTTTGAAAATATAAAAAGGTTGAAAATGTATATTATAATAATATAATATTATGAAATGATTTAAAAGTGAAAAAGAGATTTAATATGGAAAATATTGGTTTAAATATTTGAAAATTGTTTATAAATATTTTATAAACATTTAAAAGTGTTTTTGTGAAGTTTGAGTAAGAATTGAAAATTTAGTCCAAAATAGGTGCGTCGCGTAACGGTAGTTCGCGATTTCACGCCGTAAAAGTTAAATAAGTGTACAAAGTGGAAGACAACTTGGAATCCTTCTAGATAAGAATTTTCTGAACTATTATATCCATAGTTTTCCAATGAAGAAAGAAAATAAATATTTCATTAAGTAGATTTTGAAATATGTCCAAAACAATTTTCTAAAAACATCGCGGTTTTGCAATTCAGAATCCAAGAAGGAATTTCTTTATAAATGATATTTTTAAATGATAAAAAAATATGAATTAATTTGATAAATCTATTAAAATGGTTCGAAAGAGATTTGAATTTGAAAATAAGAATTTTCAAACATTGAAAAGTTGTTTTAATCAAATAAGCTGTTTTAAGCACTTTTCGTAGCACTTTTCTGCTGTAGTTTGTATAACTTTTGAAATAAAGGTTTAAACCTAACGATTCGTTCAAGAATCATTATAAATGTTTTTAAATAAATAATTGTGTTTTAAAAATAAAATTGGAAGGTTTATAATTCTTTTTGAAAGAGTTTAAATAAATGGTTATTATAACACTTAAACAATATAATAGAAATCATTTCCTTGAATGTAATAACAAACAGAGTATGCTGAAACGAATAGTACATTTCTCCCGCTTGTGAGATCTAAACGGTAAAACAAGGTGTGTAACTAAGGTTAGGAATGGAGCAACCAGTGCCCTGAACTTACATGGCCTTTGTTTTCTCTTTTAGATGAGGGGTGGAACAGATCGAAGGGAAAGCCCGAATGCTCTAAAATAATGTTCTCCAATATGAGATTTAAATAAAGGATTTGAAATTATTTTAATTCCTATACTTGAAATTAATTGTTTTAGGTTTGTAGTAAACTATGTCTTAAATAACATAGTTTTTGACCTATTTAAAAGTTATGATTTGAAATGGAAAATCTTTGTTAAAAAGTCAAGTAAATGATTTGAAAATGTTTTCCTGAGTAAAAGGTGAATTGATTTGGAATTATTCCAGGATTTAAGAAAGGTTTAAATAAACCAAATGTTTTGATAAATGAGGCTAAATGATTCCATATACTCTTGAAAAGAAAATGGAGTAAATTGAAAAGAATATATCCAAGAAATATATTTGATAAAAGATGAAGCAATTGATTGATGATTGACATCCATATATGAACTAAACATCTTTTTATCGATAATTGGTTTCGAAGGAACCGGGGTCGGATTTGCATGATTCCTATCTGAAAACCATTTCGAACCAATGTATACGTTAGTAAGTGAAGACATGTTGATGATGATGATTATTGAAGACCGAAGATCTTCATTAGCGGAAGGACTGCTTGTTGACATTCTCTGGGTAGCTCCCAATATAGAGACATTTATTATATCAGTGGTCCTATCATATTTTGAAATCTTCGGATTACAAGGACTACTCACTACTAATGGTAGCATAAGGAGTGCCTTCGGTTTCGTTCAGTCCCAGAACGAACTTGTATGGATGAGTGTCTGACAGTGCATTTCTGATCACATAAATTGATCTCTATCAACATATTATTTGCTTGGTGGCGGAGAAGGCAACTTCTCTTAGCTTAACACCCTTTTATGAGACGTACGAGCTCAGGAGTTATACGTTGGTAGAAATCAGTTGTGTGATTAAGGAATGACAACGTGGCATTCAAAGTGGAACCTCTTATGATCAAAGCATGGTTTTGTATAAAAAGTGTGGATTTGTCTAAGTTGAGCATAACCTCACTCCTTAGCCTCACATCTCGGAAATGATACGGGAACTATATTACATAATTCAGGCTTAGTATGACGATGGTGGCATATGCTCCCTCTCGGTGATTGGCGGCGTATGATCTAGGTCACCAAGGTGTCCAGATGGGACCCTTATTGTATAGTATAGTGGCGTGTGAGTCCTTACATGAGAAGCCACTGGATATCAAGAAGTGTGGCAATATGAGGAAGTGGTGTGTGAGTCCTTGCACAAAAAACCACCGGGTTCCAAATACTATGCGTGGTTATCGAGGTTCCCTATCATATTGGAAAATCCAATTCCAATACGAGCTTTACGGTTTTGATTGTAGTCCCAAAATAGCTGTAATGACTTGCAAACATTTTAGCTACCCCTTTTGGTATCATATATTCTGTCCGGTATATTTCGTTGACTTAGTCTGGATATACTACCTTAGTCTTAGTCCGGGTATTGATACCTTATTTGAATAAGTTTATTTGAAAGGTGTTTTAAAAGAATGTCATTAAAGATAATATCAAATTATTTTGGTAATAAAGTGTTTTGGTTATCATAAGGTAAAAAACCCATCCGCATTTATGTGTGGGCATGGTCTTATGAGATACCCCTCTTTTGAAAGGTTTTGATAACATCGTCATCAGCTATACATTAAAAATTTCGAGTATCTCACACTGGTTTATCAAGCCCGGTCCGAGTATTTTTAATACTCGGGTCAGATCCGAGTAGTTTCAGGATTAGCTGAAGATGCTTAGAGTTTCCGATGGAGAGCTGGAGATCTTCATCATCGTATGGACGTATTCTATTATCTGCTGCATCTATTGCATTTGTTTTGTTGTTTTCAGCATTTGTAAGGATAAAGGTTTATAACTGTCCACGTTGAATCTAGGTTAGACCCTGATATTGTATTTTAAATTTTACCGCTGTAAAGATTATTATTGAAATAATATATGTTATTCCATTCGTCTGAGATTCTGTTTTTGTCTTTATTTTCATTCTACCCTTAATGATCCGCTTGTTCGTGATTTTTTTAGTTGGACATGTGTGGTTTGCTGTCGATTCAAAGGGTACGAGAAAACGGGCCATTACATTTAGTAATAAGAAATGTTTAAAGAAATATTCCAAATTGAATTTGTGTTTAAAGAAATGTTTGTAAAATTAAATTAAGTTGTTATAAAAAAAAGTTATAAACTTAGTTAATGTTTTAAGAAATGTTAAATTAATAATTTGAGTAATAAAAAGGAAAATACTATTTAGATATGAATTTAAGAGAAGCTAAACAAATAATAAATTAAATCATATCTTTTTAAATTGTTTGAAAACAAAAATAATAAATTTGCAAAGGATGTTTTAAGATTTAATCATAGTTTTATGAGATAATTATAATTCAAATAATATTGTGTAAAAGAAGATACATCTGTATAAAATGATTATAAACTTAAGAAATGATTAACGAAATAAGAAAGTTGAAATTTGAATTATGAAATGAAATTTTACTTAAGTCAAATTGAATGGAATATATTGATGAAGTAAGTTAATGAAATAAATTATAAAATGGAAGTTAACTTAAGAAAATTTGAAAGAAATTGATTGTGATAAAAAGAAAAATTCGTTAATATGAATTTGAGCGATAAAATAAAATTTACTTAAGTAAAATTATTTATATGAATTTGAATAAATAAAATGAATAAATGAAGTGAATCAATAAATTAATATGAACTTAAGATATGAAGTAATAACAATAAACATGAGTTGTGTTATATAGAATGTTTATAATAAACTTAAATGGTTTATAAATGATATTAGTATCAAAGAGAATATATTAAGTGGTAATGAAATAAAATTTAACTTAAACAAGGTTAAATGGAATAATTTTATAAAATGGTTCATAAATGAATTTATATGAAATATGTTAAAAAAGTGAAACAATTGAAATTTAACAAATTGAATTGAATAAATTGAATGTAAATGAAACAGATGTAAATAAATTGGAAATAAACTAATTAAATGTTAATGAAAATTGGATGTTAATAAGAAATGAAGTGTATAAATAAAATATTGACATTAGAAATGTAAACTGTGATAGTCTGGATAAATTAGATGAATATTAATTGTTGGATGGTTTCTTTTGTTGCAAACCATTGTTATGACTGTTTTTGATTGCATATGATTGTTGTATGTTGTGTATTTGTGCGTTTGCTTATGATTTGGATTTAAAATCATGCTTTGTGGTTGTATTTAACTCATACATGTCTAATATCTTATTATAAGTGACTAATATTCTAATTTGAGTTAAGATAGGTACATACGAAGACTGTTTGGGCATATACGTGGATTTATTTGCTTTTGCTAGCTTAATATGAGCGAACTCGCTCATATTATTAATAATAAGGTAAGTATCTCAGATTACATACCGCACTTTTATATTTTTTTCCCTATGGGATGCCTCATCATTGAGATGAGATGTATATTTGATATATTTGGTATATATATTGTATTGTAAAAAATTTCCGATCGAGCCGCGCAAAGGAGACTCTGTCCAAATTTTCCGTAAATCCGGGTGTTAGAAATTTTTTGAGGTTTTAAAATTTTATAACTTGTTTTTATATATAAGTTGTAATTTCCGTAAGACCGATATCAGAGTGGCATAGTGGAAGCGTAATTTCCGTAAATAAGATTTTAATGTTTTGTAAGTTGATAATTTTGAATAAAATATATCAAATGTTAAATTCTCTACTTAACCCCTTCACGAGGATGAAAAGTTTTGAGCGGGGGAGAATGTAACGACCGTATTTTTAATATTTTAAATTATTGAATTTAATATGATTATTGAACAAAAATGGTTAGAAATAAAAAATTTAATGAATTATTAATGTAGTTTATTAAGTATTAACTTGGATAAAATTTTTAAATAAACAATTTCGAAGATTTAGGCAATAACTAGTATTGAAATGAAATTTATATATTGAACGCGTTTGTAATCAATAACTGGAATTGAATAACAAATATTGAATTATTTTGATAGGAATAAAATAATTATCGATAACTAAATTCATTTGAAATTTTATGATTATTAATGTAATTTATTGGATAATCAAATTGTTTAAAATTTAAAATTGGAAATTATTTAAGTAATTGAATTTTGAATTCAATATGAATGAAAATGATCTCAAAAGTTGATTTAAATTTTATTTAAACAAGAATGAAGATTTTTAACTTCTAAAGTTGAATTTAAAATGAATAATTTGATTTTGGTAAATAGCTCGTTTTCATTAACGAGTAAAAATAGCCATTTTTTCCACTGTCTCGGATTTCGACGAAACTAGTTTCATCGGATCCGAGATAGTGAATTATTATAGGCTTTCAATTTTCGTAACGATCAGACTTATTGTTTGGCCATGCGATCTTGAAACGCGTAGAATTTAATTTCAGAATTTAATTAAAATAATGTGAATTATTTTTTGGCCTCGAGACTAGTTCCATTGTGTTAAGAATGAGGGTAAAACATATAGAACGCCATGCGACACACATCGTTTGGAGTTCGGAATTTTCGTGGGCAAATTGGGTCGGATATTTATAAAATGGGTCATATCGTTTCATTCTTTCATGCAAACCCTAGCATGAAAATCACGGCCGCTCTTGTTCAAGCGATATTAATGGCCGAAAATTGCCCTCATTTCTCCCTCAATCTCTCTCAATCCTTACGCTTTCACGCAACGGCTTTAACATGAAAGATGTAGAGCACGACGAGCTCTACATTACATGCGGTTGGATTGTGACGAGGCGACTTGAAATCGCCAAAATCGAGGCGATTAGTTGTGGTATTTTTTGGGGTTTCTTTCAACAATGGGGCATGCGGAGGTCGTATGCTCGCTGGCAGGGGTGGAGACCAACGCCAGGCACGCGTCAGCAGGCTTGGATGGTGGTTCGGTCATCTTGGGTTACGCGTGCATCGTGGGTTTCAGTCGCGTGATGGGTTTTGTCTCGCGTAGCCTTGAACGAGAGTAGGAGAGAAGAGGGTACGAGTTTATGTTATTTTAATTATATTATTAATATGTTAATTAAACTTTTAATTAATCGTTATGCTAATTATTGCATAACTTCTCCATACGAGGTTCCCTTTGAGCGAAACAAATTGCATTGCGACCGTATCAACGTCGTCGCATGGAGTCAAATTGGAATTTATTTGAAGCTGAAATATTTTCAGTTTAAAATAAATGGTGAGTGTCTTATAATGCTCACAATGTACTAAAATAATTTTTATGTTAGTTAAATTGACATCTTGAAGTAATTTAATTTTTTTGACCGTTGTTTGGTAAATTTAATTGACATTTAAATCTATATGAATTGAAATGATAGGAATTCAAAGTGATTGTTCAAATTTGAATTCGAAATTGAATTGCTAGTTAAATTCTTAATTATTGACAACTGTTTAATTGTGGTGATATTTTGACTGTTTGGATGTTGTTTGTGATGACTGTTTATTGGTTATTGGATTGGATGTTATTTATTTTATATATCCTGTATCACCCTGTATATTATTTGATAGTATATAAAACTGTTAATTGAATTGTTTCGAATAAATTAAGAAATAGGTTGAAATGATATATACCTATGACATTTATTTTGGACTGAAATGATATATATCCATCCCTAAAATTAAATTGAAATAACTATTCACTAGGCCATAGGATAGAAAGTTATATACGGACACCGGATTGGTTAAATTAAATGATTTCAAAATTTTGATTTGAAATTATTTAAATGATTTTAACTTAAAGAATAAAAATCGAACTTATGAAAATTGAATTATTTCGAACTTGAGCTCGAAATGTTGAAACTGAAATTTGTTAACAGGAATTGTTTAAATAATCGAATTTGAGATTTTGAAGTTATAATTGAAATATGATTTGAATTTCAGAAATTGATTTGTTTTGAAAGATTTGAACTTTTATTCGAACTTTGAAATATTGCTAAGTAAAAGTAATTTAAATGGATATTTCAAATTTGGGCTCGGAGTTGAATTTTTTTGAAGATTTGATCCTTAAATTGAACGTCAAAGTTAAATTTGATTTAAATGATTTAAATCGATATTCTGAAATCGTCTCGAATTCATAAAAATTGAAATGGTTTAAAAATTGAGAATTGAAATTGAATTAATTTGAAATCGAAATTGAATTAATTTGAAATTGAAATTGAATTAATTTGAAATCAAAGTTTGAATTGATTTGAATTGAAATTGGAATCGAAGTTAATTCGAATTGAAATCGAAATTGAGTCAATCTAAATTGAATTGAAATTGAAAATGATTTGAATTGGAATAATTGAAATTGAATCAGTTTGATTGGAATTTGGACTTGGGTCTAGATTTGTTGAATGGAAAGAGACAATTTGATTTGAAACTACTTTCAAATAAATTATTTTAATATAAACTGTTTAGAAATCTATCTTTTCAAATATTTAAATTTTTTTATTTTCCAAACTATATTACTATATAAACAATTTTCAATACTCAAACCATTTTATTTCAAACTATTTTAACTATTTACCTACTTAAAATTATTTTCTAAAAATTTAAACTGGTCAAGGTTGGAATTTTTATATTTAAATCGTGGATTTAAATGTGAATTGGGTTAAAATGAAGTTATAACCAAAGTTGAAATTCGAAATGATTATTGAAGTAAAAATATGACTTTCGAAGTTAATATGATATTTCGAAATGAATTTGATGTTGAAGAGAACATGATATTTTGATATCAAGTATGGATCGCTTTTGAAATGTAAAAGTACCACCAGTGTGTAAAACGACGTTTGGTTGTTAAAGAGACCGGGGCCTTTTATTGGCATACTCTCTGTCAATATTGGAACCACTTTAACAACTGTGTACGTGGAGGAGACTCCAGAATGAAGTGGTTGGATCTGGTGTACGTTTGCTGGATTTGAAGAGAACGATGATGGATACACCCCGGAACTTGTGCCAATTTGAAATGACTAAAACAGGACGGCTTGACAGGGCCAAGCGGGCTAACTACCCCTAGCGGACATCCATTCTTCGATTTTCTTGGAATTGGTCCATATTATTACTCTTGATGTTGGTTTCGATTGGTGCACCTTGATTTTGGGATAACCTCCCTTTGACTCGATATGGGATGGATGAACGCGGTGGGCGATCGTGGCTACGATGCGTTACCACCAGTCCTATGACCCAAATTGTAGTATCCTACCTTGGGCATTGCCTCACGTGCCTTGTCATACTTTTATCCCTATACGAGACCCTACGATTGTGGTTTAGTGTTGTCGTATCACGGTGCATCCCTATCCCCGATTTTCTACTGGGGCGTTATATGCAAACTGTATGACAATGCTTAAAAACGCGTTAAAGGGGATTAATGTAAAGCCTTAACGCTAAGAAAAATATTTATTTTACTGATAATACATTATATATATAGTGTATTATACTATATATAAATAATTTGACGGATCCTTAAGAGATGGAAAATCCCATAACATCTCTTGAGTTATTGCGTGCACGTTATACACTGGATAGGAGATGTGAAATCTCGTAAACATCTCTAACGCTATTACACTCATGTTATGTGATATCTATTTGACTCACATAAGGATATTTTAGTCCTGACTCGAAAGTTTTGTCTTTTCATTATCCTCGAGTCAGCCATGAGTTTTCAACGCATTGAAGATTATTTTCTGGAGGACGAAGACGAAGATTTGGTATATTATTATTACTGGTATTATTTCACTACACCGTTGTTCTGTTGCATTATTTTATTTGACTCTGCTGTATATATAACTTTGATAAATGTTGTATAAACTATAATCAAATGTATAGTGAATAGCTTCATGAACTGTTTACTTGATTATTATATTTTATCATTCCGCTGTGAGATTCTGTGTTTGTTTTCTTCTTCTTTTCTTATTTTTCTTAATTAACCCCATTGATTATCTATGTTCCGGATTGTTTGAGTTGGACATGTAGGGATTATTGTCGATTTAAACCTTCCGAAATGTGGGTCGTCACAATAATTATATGTTATCTTAATGTGGCCTGCGAATTAGATTATGTAATCAATTTGGAATATTTTTAAATGAAATGTGGAATTTGTTTGATGTTTAATTTTTTTCCATATTCTTATGTTTCTGTGTATCAATGTATCTACTGTCGCCGTATTTGGTCATCGAGGATTAATAACTATAGATGACTGCAACATCCGTAGCTGTTAGTTTTGGGCCTCCAAGTAGGGGGATGTTACAGTGGTCCCGAGAATTGTCGTCGAAAGAAAGGTAGAAGAAAGTGACCCCATGGTGCCCCCAGTTAAGGGAACCCGGGAAGACATTGAAGAGGGTGAGATAAGAGAATCTCAAGAAATGGGGCTAAGAGGCGAAGGCGTAGGCCCTGGGAAAGCGCCGGTAGTCGAAGCGCCACATACCAGCCAAATGCAAACTCCCCCGAAGAGGAGAAAAAGGTTGGTGTACAAGTTGCGGAAGAGCAAGGCCAGGGCAAACCCGGAATTCGTCATAACCCCAATCGAAAAGGAATCGTCTTCCCAGCAAATGTAAAGTTCACTGAAGGGACTTTCTGACATTCCGATTCTGGATGATATATTAAATTACAACTTTGCTAACATTGACGTCGAAGGGCTCAACTCTCCACGAGAAGCCGCGAAGGCATGCAACCTTCCAACAGAGGGGAGGCAACTCCAATGAGTAAAGCCAATGTTACTGGTCCATCGGAGGGAAACATTAGGACACACACAGAAACTTGCACTCCACAATACACATGTGATTAATTCCTCGTGTTACTACTTCTAATATGCTCCTATTTGGTTCTTTTATAGGTGCAATGTTACACTCTCATGCTTTTGACCGTCTCTGAGGCTCCTCCACTTATTATCCTTCGGGTTGAGATTCCGATTCTGGAAGACATAGAGACAAAGATGATGGGCGAGACAAAGACTATTATTCTCGAGAATCTTCTTCCTCGGACAGATGGAAGTCTCAACCACATGATCCTCGCCATGACAATCAATCACACCTTCCTGCTCATAGCGGAGATAAGTCCTCACGCCTGGGTTCTCAAGCTGCTGCACCTCACGACAAACTTTTTGGATCATCCAGTTCAAGGCAATCACGTGAGCATCTATCCGGCAAGCATCCGCTTGCTACTTTTGATCCGCTTCCGCCGGTTCCTGCTCATGACCTACTACAGTGGAAAAGTTGGCTGAACTTAAAGCTACTTTTTCAAAAATCTACTTTGATGGACTCAAGTTCCTCCCCTCCGTACATGTCATCCCTGGAAGTGCCAAAGAGAGCTCATTAGCACGTATGAATGACATGTACGTCCAACATGAATCGTTCATTCATTTAGCCGAGAAAGTCTCCGAAGTTTCCATCGAGCCCCAGCATGAAATTGATCGCCTCAAGTTGGAGGCTATTCAGGAAAAAGACATCCTCAAACATCAAGATGCTGAGCTGCTCAAATATAAAGCCTAACTTACTATGGCAGAGAAGAACGTGAAAGTAACGGCAGAGGCTGTAAGTCGTTTGGAGACTTTGCACAAAAAGGAACTGGATGTAGCGCTCCATCGCAGTGGTACTTTTGCCTTAGAGAAGGACTCTTTACAAAAGGAATAGCCTATGAAGAGGGTAGAAAAGAAGTGCTGGAAGAAGCCAACTCCCGGGTGGAAGCTGCCGCCAAGTCCAGGAGAGAAGAAATCAAGAACTTGTTCGACCTGCTCATCGCCGAATATAATGCCAAAGTTCTTCTCTATCATGACTTGACATTTCTAGGAAAAGGCTACCTTGAATCGCTCGCCGAATCCTGGGAGGTTATCACCAAAATCAAGAGAGAAGAGCTGGGAGTGGCAGATCTTAATGAAGAGGCACTCGTGTAAGAAGTGCTCTGAGGAGATGAGCCGTCTGACCTGGCCACTGCGAAGCTTCAGTTCTCTAAGGCTCCTGCCCCTGACAAAGAAGGAGAGGACATCGCTGGATCCTCTGGAACTGATCTCAAGGGTCCTTCTCCTACTCAGATGGTCGGAACATCGTCTTCTCAGCCTACAGAGCAACATATCGGCTACGATACGGACAGACCTGGCCTCAGTCCACAAATGCTATCTTCCATTCTCGAAGGGAGCACTCCAATGACCATTGAGAGCCAACCGGATGCTGG
This sequence comes from Allium fistulosum, assembly GCA_030737815.1. Classification (NCBI taxonomy): domain Eukaryota; kingdom Viridiplantae; phylum Streptophyta; class Magnoliopsida; order Asparagales; family Amaryllidaceae; genus Allium; species Allium fistulosum. Next base: position 71,556,759 of record CM060908.1, on the reverse strand, counting down.
TATAGCATAGAATTTCCTTGAATTCAGCCATGTGCTATTTTGGCACATAATGGTCATTGAATAACGCCTGTGCTTTAACTAACTTTTGCAGGACACTCGGTCCAGAGCAAACTCCTAGGAGCGATGTCGCCATTTAGCATCAAGAGAAAGTGGCCAAGGCTTTCGGCCATTGTAGATATTCCAAGGTCCGATGCTCGAGTCATCGATGCACTCAAGGAGGATAAGCCTGAGGACCCATCCCTTGGCGAGGAGTGGGACGATGTAGTGATCACGGGCACCTCGGAGCACACTGCCAAAAGCAGTATGAAGGAGCAGATTGAATAGGAAGAGAGATCAAAGCATAAAGTTAAAATAGAGCCCGTTAAGGTTGCAGCAGAAGATCCTATTGCTGCACCTTTGCAGGTCATTCCACCTGGCGGGACAATTCCCATTGAAATTCCTCCTTCTTCAAGCGCCTTCACCAAGGGCAGCAAAGGGTCCCGGAAAAGAGCTCGACTGATTCAACTCCTGAAAAACCAAAGAAGGAGAAGTTGTCGAAGAAATAGTTAGTGTTTTGTGTCGTTGTACACAGTTTGGATAAGCTAGATGTGCGTTTCTTTTCTTAGTAGTAGGTGTATGGATATGGATCCTGAGCTTTTGAATAATTTGTAACAAATTTTTGAGATAGTGAATAAAAGTTTTTTTTTATTAATCATCATGTGAATTATTACTTCAACGGTAGAGTAATTACTTCCCATTTCATATACTTGTAATAAATTTCACAAGTCTTGTTAATAATTCACTATCTCCATCTCAAAGACACTCCGTAGACGCCATCTTAAGTCGTAAGCAACGCCAAGCCAGAATTGTAATGAACGATTATGTCTTGCTGCTAATAGTTCGAGTCTCTTTCGTTGATTTGAGATCGGAATTTGTGTGATTGAGAACAATCGAAATCCGTTCGTCCACCCATTGGGTTTTCGAGTTAGTCAGCGGTCTGGGGACTTAGAATTTTCGCAGGTGGTCAGCTATATTCCAATCATCCATACTCTAATTCGTGCTCCGAAGACTCAGAGTTTTCGGCGCAGCAGTCGCGCTTTCGCCCGTGGTAGTCGTTCCTCTATCAAATGATTTATGCTCCAGTCCGCATTCAGGGATTTAAAGTTTTCTAGTCCGCAGTCGGGGACTTAGAATTTTCTAGTCTGCAGTCGGGGACTTCAAATTTTTGTCGTAGGCATTCGTGTTTCCACCCGAATAGTTTATACTCCAGTCCGCAGTCAGGGACTTCGAGTTTTCTAGTCCGCAGTCAGGGACTTATAATTTTCTAGTCCGCAGTCGGGGACTTAGAACTTTTGTCGTGGGCAGTTGTGTTTCCGCTCGAATGGTTTATACTCCAGTCCATGAAAGAGAGTGCATATTAAGGATCATAAGGCTAATTTAACACTAGAGGGGGGGTGAATAGTGTTTAATGGATTCTAAGAATTATATGGACTAATTTAAGAATTATGATATAAAAAAATGCAGAACTTAATCATAGAACAATCACAGAATCAAACACAGATGCAGAAAGTAAATAAAAAGCAGTAAAAGGAAAGAACACACCGGATTTTATATTGGTTTGGAGTTACCCTACGTCCAGTCCTGCACCAAGGCAAACACCTTGTACAGATTTTTATTATACCAATGTCGAGATTACAATCCTCAATTTCTAAAGGCCTTGAGGTACCCTCCTGTCTTCGAGTCCGGGGCAAACTCTCTTGATTTACAGGACACAAGATCACCCAATTGATTTCCAGGCACAACCACACCTTATAGAGAGACTCGATAAACTTTTGATTACAAATTGATCCTATAACTCTGAATAGCACTTTGATCTTCGAGAGAAGGCAGAGAATCAAACAAGAATGAGATTCTAATTTGATTCACTTGAGAATTCGGCAGAATTTCGGCACGATCTTAAAAATATGAAAATTTTAGAATATGGATTTATGGAGAAGAAGGAGTGAAGAAAATAAGAAATTAGTTAGTTAAAAAATTCGTTTGTGAAGGCTATTTATAGACCAGTAACGGTCATAACCATTCGTGAAGAGATTTAAACGAATAGACACTTCTTTTGAAAATTGAAACTTTTGAATTTAACGGCCACCATGTCGACATGGGGTATCCCATGATGTCGACAGCCCTTAGTTAAAAACAATGTAAAATTTGTTTTGAAAATGGTATTAAAAGGAAAACAAGATGAAATGATTCTGGAGTAAAATAAACTAATTTTCCTATGATTTAAAATAAAGAAGAGTAGAAAAATATATTTTTAGAATGTATATATAAATTTGATTAAATCTCAAGTATATATATATATATTATAAAAGAATTTTTAAAAATCAGAAGATAGTTTAAAAACAAACGAAGTTTAAAACAAGAGTTTATTTAAAAACAAAATCAAAGAATATTTTAAGGCTAAAACATCTTTTTGAAAATCATTTGAAAAGATAATTTTTAAGGCTAAAACATTTTGAAAAGCAGTTTTGAAAAACCATTTTGAAGTAGTTTTGCAAGCTTCTTCCTGTAGAATATCTCAGCACATCAGGACTCGAGAACTTGTACAAACCAGGATGTTCGTGGGTTTGTAAGCCACTTGTCGTAGGTTTGTAAGCTACTTGTCGTGGGTTTGTAAGCCACTAAGAAGGTAGAAATGGGTTCCATCCCAAATGAAATTTTGAATGAAGATTTCCATGCTATTATGAAGTTTTAACAAAACTAGACTCTTATCATGAAATCTTGATCTTGATACTCATGAGTCTTCAAACTTGATTTCTTCATTCTTGATCTTTATACCGTACAGTCTTCAATAATCAGTACCCGCCTTATATATATCCTGCATAATAACATTCATATATATCTAGACAATAGTGTTAGTATATAAGTTATAATAAAATAAGTTACAAAGGTTGTTGTCATCAAAACCACTATCTCCAGTTCCTAACAATCTCCCCCTTTTTGATGATGACAACCTTATAAAATATACTTACCACTTCGATCATACCTTAACTCCCCCTTACACCAACAACTCCCCCTTACTCCAAGCCTATATTTTATATAACTTCTCCCCCTTTGTCATCAACAAAAATAACCTATAAACCTTGAACTTAATAGAAAATGAGATAAATAAACATATGACATAAGAATAATAACTATGTATGAGTGAAATATAGCATCCTAAGTTAAATGGAATTCAAGATTTTATACACCAAAGATTGTTTTTTTAGAAGAACATTAATTAAGATAACACCTATATACAAATTAACAAACCAATATACAATCAAGAAAAAGAGAAAAACGAAAAACGCTTAACGAGGGCCCTTAACTATTGGTGATTTATGTACCGAACAATTTGGATAGTGGAGACAAAAGTTTCCACATTGTTCGACCAAGTTCTCATTAGCATAAAAAAGGACCTCTCCAACGCAAATCACGCCATCGTCTTCGTCCATATGAACATCCCGATTCGGCAGAGGATGTTCTTCTTCTTGATCCTCTTGTGGTTCTTCTAGAGGCTCTTCTTCTTCAGAATCCATGGCTTGTGATGATTCTTCGATGACAATAGGATTGGCATGGTTATCCATAAGGAATTTTTGTAAATTCCTAAGGATTCTTCCTTGCCTATCTTGTTCTTTGGCCATTTACAGTTGACTCACTTGAATTTCCATCATCATTTGAAGCAAATCTTTCATCTTCTCTTGTAATTTGATGACTCGTACGTGTGTGGAACGTTGAAAAGGGTCAGAATGAGGAGAAGTGGGTGAAGAAGGTTTATTATTAGAAGAGGAAGCCATTAATTTACTGTTTTAGAAGTTTATTACAGAGAATAGAACAGAGAAAAGGAGTAAAAGTTGAAATATATAAATATATAAACAAATAACTAATTTTAGAGGGAAATTTAAATTTGAAAATCTCGGCATGTATGTTGACATAGGGGGATGGGTCATGTCGACATGCCCAGTTCAATTTTTGAGAAATTTTTATTTATATTAATTATTAACTATACTTGTATTATTTATAATTTATATTTCAGTTAATGAACATATACCTAATTCTCTTCTAAATTTAGTAAAGTTTTGTTCATTTAATGGTTTGGTTAATATATCAGCAATTTGTTTTTCGGTATTAATATATTCAAGAGTTATGACTTCTTTACTTATATTATCTCTAAGAAAATGATGTCTAATATCAATATGTTTTTTTCTAGCATGATGAGTTGGATTTTTAGATAGGTTTATTGCACTAGTATTATCACAATAAATTGGTGATTTAGTTATAGTTAATCCAAAATCTTTTAAAGTTTGTTGCATATATATAACTTGAGAACAAGCCAAAGCAGCAGATATATATTCTACTTCAGTTGTTGACAAGGATACAGTGTTTTGCTTCTTACTAAACCAGGAAACCAGAGAATGTCCTAGAAAGTGACAAGTTCCACTTGTTATTTTTCGGTCTGATTTACAACCAGCGTAATCAGCATCACAATATGAAATTAAATCAAACACATCATTTTTAGGGTAAAATAAACCATAATCTAAAGTATGTTTTACATATCTTAAAATTCTTTTAACAGCTTTTAAGTGAGTTTTTTTAGGTTGAGATTGATATCTTGCACAAAGACAGACACTATGCATGATGACTTGCTGATATATAAAGCAGCGAACCAATCATTCCCCCATATAATTTTTATCAACATCTTTTGATTTATCTTCTTTACTTAAAGCTACATTAGTTGTCATTGGAGTTGGTTTCCCACTAGAAGTGGTCAATCCAAATTTATTAATTAAATCCTTAGCATATTTTTCTTGACTAATGAAAATTCCTTTATCTAATTGTTTGATTTGAAGTCCTAAGAAGAAACTTAGTTTTCCCATATGACTCATTTCAAATTATTTAGTCATTATATCTGAGAATTATTTATTCATTATGTTATTAGTTGATCCAAATATTATATCATCTACATATGTTTGTACTAATTGAATATCATTTTTATTTCTTTTAATAAAAAGAGTTGTATCTATTTTACCAATTTCAAAACCAGATTGTAGTAAATAAGATCTTAGTCTTTCATACCAGGCTCTAGGAGCTTGTTTCAGACCATATAAAGCTTTCTTTAATTTATATACATGATTTGGAAATTTATTATCTTCAAAAAGTGGAGGTTGTTCAACATAAACATCTTCTTTTACAAAACCATTTAGAAAAGCACTTTTAACATCCATATAACTTGAAATTATTGTAGTTTGCGAAAGTAAGTAGAATCCTGATAGCTTCCAGTCTTGCTACTGGTGCAAAGGTTTTGTCATAATCAATTCCTTCTTCTTGAAAGTAACTTTGCGCGACTAAACGAGCTTTATTTCTCACGACCTCACCAAGTTCATTCATTTTATTTTTATAAACCCATTTTGTTCCTATTATACTTTTATCCTTAGGTCTAGGAACAAGTTCCCAAACATCATTTCTGGTGAACTGATTCAATTCTTCTTGCATAGGAAGAATCCATGAATCATCAGATGATGCTTCCTTTGGATTTTTAGGTTCAATAGTTGATATAAAAGCTACATTACTCATACTATTTAGTTGATTTCTTATTTTAACTATAGATTCAATATTCCCTAGTATATTTTCTACATGATGATCTTTTAATAGCCTAATTCTTTTATTAGGTTGAATGATTTCACAATTAGTTTCATTAGGTTCATTATTTAAAGTTACAAAATCTTCTTCATCTTCTATTTGTATAGTATCTTTAAAATTTTCATCAAAAGAAACATGCATTGTTTCTTCAATAGTGTTAGTTCTTAAATTATAAACTATAAATGCTTTACTTCTATTAGAATATCCGATAAAGATACCTTTGTCGGATTTAGGTTCAAATTTATCTAAATTATCTTTTGTATTAAGAATAAAACGCTTACTACCAAAAACTTTATAATAAGCTACTATGGGTTTCTTATTGTAAAGTAATTCATATGGTGTTTTATTAGTTAATGGTCTAATTAAAATCCTATTTAATATATAACAAGATGTAGCGACCACTTCAGCCCAAAAGTTTTTAGGTAAGTTACTATCAGAAAGCATTGTTCTAGCACACTCTTGAATCGTTCTACTCTTACGTTCTATCACTCCGTTTTGTTATGGAGTTCTTGAAAAGAGAAATTATAAGTAATTCCTTTTTGATTACAGAAATTCTCAAAATTTTCATTTTCAAATTCTCCACCGTGATCACTACGAATAGTTTTTATTTTTAAAGAAAGTTGATTTTGAATTCTTTTAGCAAAATTCTTAAATAATTCAAAAGCATCACTTTTAAGTTTAAGAAAAATTGTCCAAGTATATCTAGAATAATCATCTACAATTACAAAAACATATTAATTATGATTAATTGATTGGACTTGAGATGGACCAAATAAATCTAAATGAAGTAATTCTAGCGGTTTAGAAGTAGAAATCATATCTTTTAATTTAAATGAACTTTTCTTAATTTTTCCTAATTGGCAAGCATCACATATACTATCTACTTTAAAGTTTAACTTGGGAAGACCTCTAACTAAGTCAAGTTTTGATAACCTAGATAACAGTTTGAAATTTAAATGACCAAATCTTTTATGCCAAATCCAAGGGTCACTTGTATTAGCCAAAAGACATAAGTTATCATTTGAAACTTTCATACTAAGGATGTAAATTTTTTTCTTCCTAATTCCTTCAAAGATAATATTTGACTTATTATCTTCGATGCGACACTTATCTTTTCCAAATTTAATTTTAAATCCTTTATCACATAGTTGACTTATGCCGACATTTAATTTAATTTAATTCCTTCACAGAGTTTTAGAATTACCGACATTGCCGATGCCAATCACATATCCTTTTGAGTTGTCTCCAAAGTTGACCAATCCACCATATTGATATATAATGTCATTGAGTATCTCTGGATTTCCAGTCATATGCCTTGAACAGCCACTATCAAGTATCCATTTATCTTTCTCAATTTGCACAGTTTGTCCATTGTTTGTTGAGTCTTCAAAATCCATGTAACATGTCTGTTCCTGCATAACAAACCAATTCGGTAGATAACTTGATTTTTCATAAAAATTATATGCAGACTTATGATACTTTAATGAAATGCATAAATTCAAACTAGTATTAACAAAATTTCCTTAAAATGCCATTTTTAACTTTTCAAGTTTCAGATTATGAAAACTATGAAAACCAATGCTCTGATACCAATTGAAATAGAGTGCGGATTAAGGATCTTAAGGCTAATTTAACACTAGAGGGGGGATGAATAGTGTTTAATGGATTCTAAGACTTATATGGACTAATTTAAGAATTATGATATAAAAAAATGCAGAACTTAATCATAGAACAATCACAGAATCAAACACAGATGCAGAAAGTAAATAAAAAGCAGTAAAAGGAAAGAACACACTGGATTTTATACTGGCTCGGAGTTACCCTACGTCCAGCCTGCACCAAGGCAAACACCTCGTACAGATTTTTATTATACCAATGTCGAGATTACAATCCTCAATTTCTAAAGGCCTTGAGGTACCCTCCTGTCTTCGAGTCTGGGGCAAACTCTCTTGATTTACGGGACACAAGATCACCCAATTGATTTCCAGGCACAACCACACCTTATAGAGAGACTCGATAAACTTTTGATTACAAATTGATCCTATAACTATGAATAGCACTTTGATCTTCGAGAGAGGGCAGAGAATCAAACAAGAATGAGATTCTAATTTGATTCACTTGAGAATTCGGCAGAATTTCGGCACGATCTTAAAAATATGAAAATTTTAGAATATGGATTTGTGGAGAAGAAGGAGTGAAGAAAATAAGAAATTAGTTAATAAAAAAATTCATTTGCGAAGGCTATTTATAGACTAGTAACGGTCATAACCATTCGTGAAGAGATTTAAACGAATAGACACTTCTTTTGAAAAGTGAAACTTTTGAATTTAACGGTCACCATGTCGACATGGGGTATCCCATGATGTCGACATCCCTTAGTTAAAAACAATGTAAAATTTGTTTTGAAAATGGTATTGAAAGGAAAACAGGATGAAATGATTCTGGAGTAAAATAAACTAATTTTCCTATGATTTAAAATAAAGAAGAGTAGAAAAATATATTTTTAGAATGTATATATAAATTTGATTTTAAATCTCAAGTATATATATATTATAAAAGAATTTTTAAAAATCAGAAGATAGTTTAAAAACAAACGAAGTTTAAAACAAGAGTTTATTTAAAAACAAAAACAAAGAATATTTTAAGGCTAAACATCTTTTTGAAAATCATTTGAAAAGATAATTTTTAAGGCTAAACCATTTTGAAAAGCAGTTTTGAAAAACCATTTTGAAGTAGTTTTGCAAGCTTCTTCCTGCAGAATATCTCATCACATCAGGACTCGAGAACTTGTACAAAACCAGGATGTTCGTGGGGTTGTAAGCCACTTGTCGTAGGTTTGTAAGCTACTTGTCATGGGTTTGTAAGCCACTAAGAAGGTAGAAATGGGTTCCATCCCAAATGAAATTTGGAATGAAGATTTCCATGCTATTATGAAGTTTTAAAAAAACTAGACACTTATCTTGAAATCTTGATCTTGATACTCATGAGTTTTCAAACTTGATTTCTTCATTCTTGATCTTTATACTGTACAGTCTTCAATAATCAATACCTGCCTTATATATATCCTACATAATAACATTCATATATATCTAGACAATAGTGTAAGTATATAAGTTATAATAAAATAAGATACAAAGGTTGTTGTCATCAAAACCACTATCTCCAGTTCGTAATAGTCCGCAGTCGAGGACTTAGTGTTTTCTAGTGCACTGTGGAGGACTTAGAATTTTTTTAGTCCGTAGTCGGGGACTTGGGATTTTCTAGTCTGCAGTCAGGGACTTTGTAATGACCCACTATTTTGGACCATTCAAATCGACAATAAATACACACATGTCGGACTTGAATAATTCAAAACAATAGATTGTAAATATAAATTTGGCAAAATTCAGTATATACAGTAAATAAATCATAGATCACAGATCACAGAGTAACATAACAATGCAGCGGAAACAAAGAATAGTAGTTCATGAAACTACTATATATATAACAATAGAGTTCAACAAGATACAACAGAAATCACGAATACAAAGATGTCTCAATAAAATAGTCAAATACAAGATCTGAATACATCACTGAAATCAACTGAACGACTGAAAGCAGAATCAATGGATGGATCCAAGCGAAGCTCCAACTCCAAAGGTGGGTCTTGAATACTGGTACAACTCAGTCTGACCCGAGCGTAAAGCAAAACACAAAACACTCGAGTCAGGACATACATACTTATACAATGTAAACCAATTCAAGTGAACGGTAATATAAAGGTGCAAGTAACTTAAAGGATGCTTGGGATCGACCACCTTTAAGGATCCGTTAAACTATTTACTATGTAGTAATATTCGCTATAATAATGTCTAATAGTAAAATAAACTTACTTTTAAATAGCGTTAAGGCTTTACATTTTCCACCTTAGCACATAATAGTCCCAGTAGTCTATCCAGTATCAACGTACCTCCAGATCGAGGGCTACCCTAAATACTCCACAGGCTATGGCATAAATCCCAACTCGTAGTAAAGCTCGCTACGGTAGGTGACACGACACAACGAGGCAATACCAGGGTAGATATACCAATTACGCATCCGGATTGGTGGTAACGCATAGCAGCCACTACCGCCCACCTCGGAACACACTCCCAGATCAAAAATCGAAGGGTGACCACCAAATCAATCACAAAGTAATAGAATGGTATCGAAGAAATGCGTCCGATCAGAGGTGCTACCTCATTGGCCCGTCAATCGCACCTGTTTTAGCCACCTTATGCCAACTCACGGGAGTCGGGTCCACGTATATACCTCAATAGGAATCGTCGCCACCATCCTACTTCATTCTGGAATCTCCACCGCGTACACGGTTGTCAAAGTGGTTTTCGGTATCGACAGAGAGTATGCCCATATCCAATCCCTGTCTCTTTGCCAACCAATCGTTATTATAACCCATGAATATTTATTTCAAAATAATTTAAACCTCAAAACAAAATATCATATCCACTTCAAAACTAGTTTTTACTTCAAAACCAAAATATCATATTCAACTAGTTTATACTTCAAAACCAAAATTTCATTTGAATAAATCCAAATTTCCCATCACTGAATATTTCTTTCAATTTATTTAAACTTGAAATATTCCTTTTTATATCATCTTAAACCAAAACCACTTTATAAAGCCATATTCTTAAATCTTCAATTGCAAATCAAAATATTCAAAGAAAATTCTTAATTAAATACTAGTTCAAATAAATTCATTTCCAAAATCATAGTACTTTCAAAGTTATAACACCTTTGAAACCAAACACTTTGAAACCATAATACTTTGAAACCATATCAATTTAAAATGTTATCATTTGGAAATCATAATATTTAGAAAAATCATAACACCCTTAAAATAATATTCATTACCAAAGTTACAGCATTTTTAAGTTCATTCGTTCAATTATACCAATTTCGAAAACATTGTATTAACTTATAAATTTCAAAAATGGTATATATTTCACCTCTAAACATATTCATTTAAACCATTTAAATTCAATGTCAATATCTTCCAAAATAATATTCATTTCCAAAGTTCATTGTTATTTTAGCAACAACAGCACTTATAAAGTGTCACGGTAAATATATTAACATTTCAAAATAGTGTCAAATTAAAAACAGCAGCACTTATAAAATGCTACAGTAGGTATTTTAGTGTTGCAAAACAGTTCAATTTCAGAAACAACAGCACTTATAAAGTGATGTAGTAGACATATTGGTATTTTCAGAAATAGTTCAAATTTAGAAACAACAGCACTTACAAAGTGTTGTAGTATTATAGTTATTTCAGAACATAGTTAAATTTCAGAAACAGCAGCACTTCGGAAATGTTGCCAATACAATTCCAGATTTATTATAACATTTCAGAACATTAAAAACTTCAATTTTAGCCATTTTGAACTTATAAAACATATCTCACATTTTCAGAAATATTCATTTGGATATCAATTTACTTATAGTTTACATAAAATAACTTTTATAATTAAAATATCCAAATTTACTATAATTCATTTATTTAGTCAAAAGTACACTATTTACTTAACGTTTTATTTTAACAAATAACTTAACACGTTATTTGAAATACCCATTTCACAAACAAAATATTCTTTTCATAAGTCAAACTTCACCTTTCAAATTTAAAACCAAATTTCCATTATAAAGTTAAATCATAATTTAAGATACATTTTACCATTTTAAATCATAATTATTTATTTTACAAAACATATCTATTTCAAAAAATAAAATCTATTACCATCACTAGGTTAGATTTAAATTTCCACATTAAATCAGATTTAATTATTAAGTTACTTATCATCAATAAAGATCTTTAAATTTCAATTTAGAACCAATTATTGATATATAAAGGTTTCCAACTTATATAAAACCAATATAACTTTATAATTTAAAATCAAACCACTTATTGACTTATAAAAATTCCATATATTTAAAATCATTGAATCAAATCTTTAAGTAAAATTTTCGTATATCTTAAAACTTAAAAATACTTAAAAAAATTTAAGAAAATATTATTAAATATATAACCATGGTTCTGTATAATATTTTCTAACCTAGGTATAGTGATACGGATATGTATCATTTCAATCAGTAATTTAAAAAGAAAAATCCGGGTTCTATCATTTCAAACCCGCAATCCCAAGTCAAATAAAATACAATAAAATCACTCGAGCCTATCATTTCAGCTCATAATGATTTTTCCTTATTCTAAAGTCCGTTCGGGTATGTATCATTTCAACCCATAGTGAAAGGGAACTTGCAGTGTGAGATACAGAAAATAAAATAACAGTAGAGCATATAATATCATATCAAGTGATGTAACAAATATATAAGCAGTATATAACATCATATAATCATATCACATGCATATATGAACATAGCATATTAATTTCTACAATTCACATGTCATTGTTTCACAATTATATAAGTACGAATGTCGAGAGTGATAAACTCACCTTTTTAAAGCTAGAGATAACAATTCAAGACACACAACTAAAACTCCGAAAAGCACGACAAATCACGAATAGTTTTTGAATGGATGAAGAGTCAAGATCCAAATCTTGTAAACAACACATACAAAATGTACATAAGTATAAAATTCGACACAAAAGTTTATAAATCAAATCAATGAAAAAATATGAATTAAAATGAGATAAAATGGCTTCACCTATACAAGTAGGCTCGGCCACACTACACATAGGCTCGACCTACATCAGGTAAGGCTCGGCCAGGACTTGATTTGATGCAAATAGGCTCGGTTATGGTAGGCAAAAGGGTACGGCTATGGTTAAGTAAAGTGGTGGCAACTTAAAGGTGTTGGAAGGCAAAAAGGCAAGAGTTTTGGAAGGTCACAAGCAAACATAGGCTCGGCCCTATGTCTACATGGCTCGGCCCTATAGGTTAAGATCTGGTCAAGTGGTCATCTAGGCATGGCCAGAGATGGGTGTGGTCACGGCAAGACAAGGTAGTGAAAGAATAAGGGGGTGACCGAGGCAATAGGAAGGGAAGTGGTGAACAAAGGAGGCTCGGTTAGGGTTTGCAACTTGTTTTTGTGATGGAGTGGATCTAGGGCTCACGACCTTGGGTTTGGTGGTGATGGAGAGGGGTTGTGGTCGGTCATGGTGGTGGTGGAGGAGGAGATGTGGTCGGCAAAGGCACGGTGATGGTGGAGGCCGAACTATGCTTTAAGAAGAACAAAAGAAAATAAAGAGAGAAGGAAGGAGGAAGACCTAGAAAACTTACTATAATTTTTGTTTTGAGGAAATGAAATGGGAAGAGATGAGAAACAAAAGTGTTTGGACGTGAATAATGAAAGGAAGTGAATGGCTATAGGGATGTAAATGCACGGCTAAGGAAGTGAAGAGCTAGGCAATTGAAAAGGCATAAGTTGTATAAGGAGAAACCAAAGTCTCTTGAAATTTCCAAAGCCAAAATCAAAAATAAAAATCCAATAAATAAATCAAAGTCTAAACAAAATAAAAATAGAAAATAAAAATGAGAAATGAACATAGGAAAATAGAAAAATGAACGTAGAAAATAGAAAATAAACTACAGAAAATAACTACGTGTAAAACGCTGAATTTTATCAAATTTTAAAAATTGTAAAACAAAATTTTACAAAACGAAAAGCAGAACAGATATCAGAAACAAATACTGCTTCAAAGAAAAAGATTAAAAATTAAAATTTCAAATTTTAAAATTTCAACTAAAAGTCAAAGTTTGACCAAAGTTGACCAAAATATAAAATTTCCAGAAAATCATAAATTTATTATATTTGGAAAATAAATTATAATCAAAATCAAAAATTACATTGGAAATTTCCAATATTTCAATTTAAAATGATTTAAAATCAATGTTTTCAAATAAAATAAATTTAAAATTTCTGTTAAAAATATGGGTTGTTACACTCTCCCCCACTCAAAACTTTTCGTCCTCGAAAAGGAACGAGACACGGAGAAGACAAAGAAAGATAAGATAGAAAGCGGATAGTACCCGAAACAAGCAATTCCGGATTCGAAGCACGCATGCTCTCCTCTGTCTCCAGGTACAATTCCGATCATCGGTACAACACTGTACTATGACCAGGGTGACAGATTTCTTTCTCAGCTGCTACGTACCTCTATCGACAATACGAAGTGGCTCCCCCTCGACAGTAAGGTTTGATTCAATATCCAAACTCTCGAGGGCAGAAGGCGAAACAATAAGAGATGGATCATGAAGATACCGACAAAGATGCGAAACAATGGAATACAATATGTACTCCAGAAAACTTCTCAGGCAAATCCAGGCGGTAAGCCAAAGAATCAATCCTCTCTAAGATGCGGAAAGGGCCAACGAACCAAACGATTATCGGATTCAATCCAGCAAGATAGAGATCTGCAAGGTCGTCCGTAAAGAGCAACAAACAGAGACATTGCAATACTAGCCTGGGTATAAAAGATAAAATGAGATAGATAAAGGATTAAGACAAAATAGAACGGAAGATTGAAATTATACCTGATAACTGTTGTCATAGGTAAATTCGACGAGGTGGAGATGATCTTTCCAAGATCCTCCAAAAATCAAGAACACAAGAACAAAGAAGATCCTCCAGAATCTGATTCACTCTTTCCGTTTGACCATCGGTCTGTGGATGGTAAGCAGTGTTCAGATTCAAGTGAGTACCCAAAGATTCCTAAAACTCTCCAAAACTGACTGGTGAATATGGAATCTCTATCATAAGTGATACTGATAGAAACACCATGAAGATGAACAATCTCCCTCACATAGATCACATCCAAACAGGAAGCAGAGCGAATAGACTTGACCGGAATGAAATGAGCGGACTTGGTCAGTCTATCCACCATAACTCAAATACTCTCGTAAAACTTAACATTCTTACGAGTCAAAGAAAGGAAATATGCAACAATCCGAGCAAAATTCTCAATGAATCTCCGAAAATAACCGGCAAGGCCCAGAAAACTACGAATATCAATTGAAGTCCTATAAGTTTCCCAATCCTTTTTTAGAATAGGGAGAGATATAAGGACAACATAAAAGATAGAGTTATGGAATGAGATCACAAAGGAAGATGAGAAGAAATACTTACATTGATCGCAGCGATCTTAACTGGATCAACATAAATTCCATTACTAGAAACAATATGTCCGAGAAATTGGACTTCATCCTTCCAGAAATGGTATTTCAAAAATTTTTAGCCTTCAACTGATGATTCCTAAGAGTCTCCAGAACAGATTTCTAACTCCTATTCTTTCTTTGACTTGGAAAAGACAAGGATATCATCAACAAAGACTAAAACAAACTTGGTAAGCACATCACGAAAAACACGATTCATCAATCAACAAAGGAACATGGGCATTAGTCAAACCAAAAGGCATAACTAACCATTCATAGAAAAACCATTCTCAGTACGGAAAGAAGTCTCGGGAATACTTTCCTCAGCGACACTGAGCTGGTGAAAATCAGTTGCAAGGTCAAGCTGAGAGAAAACAGTAGCCCCATGGGCTGACCAATTCGAAATTCGATTTCCCACTTAGAAGGTAGGAGAATGGAAACAACCAAAAAGAAAATAGATTGCAAAACAGAATAAGATAATAAATTTAAAACCATGAAAATTTCAGCTTAAATTAATAATTTATTTCATCCATTTGATTTCACTTAAGTTAAATAAATATTAACTTTTTTTTAATCTCATTATCTCATCATACATTTATCTTAAATTTAAAATTTTCCGAAGTCATGAATTTGAAAATCATTTACTATATCATAATTTATTCAATAAATTTCATTCTTCTTTATTCTAAAATTATTATTAAATTTATTCCACTTAATATATCTAATCATATTATTAAGTTTATTTACACTTTTTATAACTGCTCCAATTTATTTATAAATTCCTTTAACACCATTATATATTTTAATTATTCAATTAACCTTTTATTCTATTTACCTCTATTAAATTTTTTTTATACTAAAATTTAAGTGTATAACATTTATTATAACCACTCAAATTCTATTTATAAAATCCTTTTATATTGTATATTATCCAATTACAAATTCAACTTCTTATTAATTTAGGTAAGTTATATTGGAATGTAATAGAATATTATACAAAGAAAATTTCCCAATTCAATTATTCAAGATTAATTATTTATTCAAAATTTTGGCTTCTTTTGTTTTCATTGAAATCATCCCGTAAGATAAAATTTAAGAATTTAATTTTTCGATTGACTTCAAACTATTTTAGAGATAAATAAATATATATACAATATATATAAAAAATCAAATTTTAAACCATATATCAATATATATTATAAATCAAATCATATTTTAGAAATCCAACTAAATTTAATTCTTCAAAGCAAAACTGTAGCAAAGCTATAGAATGTCTCTTCACTTTGAAACTTGAAAATGAATGTCGATGATGCTGCAGTCATCACCAAAATTATTTTCCAGTGCCAAAGAGAAGAGCACTGATTTAAAACTTTAAAATTCTTTAGAAACGGTTTCTATTCGGAAATATTTCAAATAATATACCCTTTAAAACTTTAAAACCAAAGTTCGAAATCATCGGAAATTAAATTATCAAATTCTTGATTTTAAATTCATTTAAATTTCCAAATTAATTTATAACCATATTTATAGTTCAATTATTTATATATGAAACAAAAGCCAATGGTTACAAGATATATACAGAGTCAAATATTATTTCTTAACATCCAATTCAACTAACTATCAAAATTCAGAAAATTATACATATATAAAATATAATTATACAAAATTTATTCCATTTACCAAGTTTGAAAACAATATGGTGTCAGTTTGCTCTGTTCAAGTGTTTTGGAGATTCTATCGATAACGTTGATCAGACGAATCGATCAGAAACCCAAATCAACATCAACAACTCAAACAACACAATATATATTAAAACATTTTAAATATTAGTTTACAAATACACTTCAAGAATGATTTGAAGATAAGTTGGAAACAAAAGACAAGATGACAAAATAAGGGAATGAATAAGCTTATATAAATCACTGACAACCTTAACCGAGTCACCATGACTTCAAGAATAAGATCGATGTAGAGTTCTGGGACAAAACTACATCCGATCTCAAGAGATAGAATTCGGGATAACAAGAGATAGATAGCATTGTAAACCGAGGATGCAGAAATCTTCGGTGAATCAATGCTTCTTGTAAAGGAGTTTCACCCCTTTACAATCATTCAAAGATTGGCGAGACCGCCTATTCATTATAAAGGTCATTCGAAGTGGAGTTATGGGATACTCCAGAATCAAAAGAAGACAAATAGGGAGAGACAAGAATGGATTTGGAAACGCAGGGAACGTTCCAAAATTCAAAAGAAATCGAGTCAAAGGAAGAGATTCAAGCTTGAACGAAAGTGATTCTGTAAATAAATTCACCACATATGCTAAGTTTGCCTAGAGCCAAAGCTCTGATACCAAATGTAACGACCCACTATTTTGGACCATTCAAATCGACAATAAATCCACACATGTCAGACTTGAATAATTCAAAACAATAGATTGTAAATATAAATTTGGCAAAACTCAGTATATACAGTAAATAAATCACAAATCACATATCACAGAGTAACATAACAATGCAGCGGAAACAAAGAATAGTAGTTCATGAAGCGACTATATATATAACAACAGAGTTCAACAAGATACAACAAAAATCACGAATACAAAGATGTCTCAATAAAATAGTCAAATACAAGATCTGAATACATGACTGAAATCAACTGAACGACTGAAAGCAGAATCAATGGATGGATCCAAGTGAAGCTCCAACTCCAAAGGTGGGTCTCGAATACTGGTACAACTCAGTCTGACCCGAGCGTAAAGCAAAACACAAAACACTCGAGTCAGGACATACATACTTATACAATGTAAACCAACTCAAGTGAACTGTAATATAAAGGTGCAAGTAACTTAAAGAATGCTTGGGATCGCCCATCCTTTAAGGATCCGTTAAACTATTTACTATGTAGTAATATTCGCTATTATAATAATGTCTAATAGTAAAATAAACTTACTTTTAAATAGCGTTAAGGCTTTACATTTTCTACCTTAACACATAATAGTCCCAGTAGCCTATCCAGTATCAACGTACCTCCAGATCGGGGGCTATCCTAAATACTCCACAGGCTACGGCACAAATCCCAACTCGTAGTAAAGCTCGCTATGGTAGGTGACACGGCAGAACGAGGCAATACCAGGGTAGATATACCAATTACGCATCCGGACTGGTGGTAACGCATAGCAACCATACCTCCCACCTCGGAACACACTCCCAAATCAAAAATCAAAGGGTGGCCACCAAATCAATCACAAAGTAATAGAATGGTATCGAAGAAATGCGTCCGATCAGAGGTGCTACCTCATTGGCCCGTCAACCGCTCCTGTTTTAGCCACCTTATGCCAACTCACGGGATTCGGGTCCACGTATATACCTCAATACGAATCGTCGCCACCATCCTACTTCATTCTGGAATCTCCACCGCGTACACGGTTGTCAAAGTGGTTTTCGGTATCGGTAGAGAGTATGTTCATATCCGATCCCGGTCTCTTTGCCAACCAATCAGTATTATAACCCATGGATATTTATTTCGAAATAATTTATACCTCAAAACAAAATATCATATCCATTTCAAAACTAGTTTTTACTTCAAAACCAAAATATCATATTCAACTAGTTTATACTTCAAAACCAAAATATCATTTGAATAAACCCAAATTTCCCATCACTGAATATTTCTTTCAATTTATTTAAACTTGAAATATTCCTTTTTATATCATCTTAAACCAAAACCACTTTATAAAGCCATATTCTTAAATCTTCAATTGCAAATCAAAACATTCAAAGAAAATTCTTAATTAAATACTATTTCAAATAAATTCATTTCCAAAATCATAGTACTTTCAAAGTTATAACACCTTTGAAACCAAACACTTTGAAACCATATCAATTTAAAATGTTATCATTTGGAAATCATAATATGTAGAAAAATCGTAACACCCTTAAAACAATATTCATTACCAAAGTTATAGCATTTTTAAGTTCATTCGTTCAATTATACCAATTTCGAAAACATTGTATTAACTTATAAATTTCAAAAATGGTTTATATTTCACCTCAAAACATATTCATTTAAACCATTTAAATTCAATGTCAAATTCTTCCAAAATAATATTCATTTCCAAAGTTCATTGTAATTTCAGCAACAACAGCACTTATAAAGTGTCACAGTAAATATATTAACATTTCAAAAACATTGTCAAATTCAAAACAACAGCACTTATAAAGTGCTACAATATGTATTTTAATGTTGCAAAACAGTTCAGTTTCAGAAACAGCAGCACTTATAAAGTGTTGTAGTAGACATATTGGTATTTTCAGAAATAGTTCAAATTCAGAAACAGCAGCACTTACAAAGTGCTGTAGTATTATATATATTTCAGAACATAGTTAAATTTCAGAAACATCGTCACTTTGGAAATGCTGTCAATACAATTCCAGATTTATTATAACATTTCAGAACATTAAAAAATTCAATTTTAGCCATTTTTAACTTATAAAACATATCTCACATTTTCAGAAATATTCATTTGGATATCAATTTACTTATAGTTTACATAAAATAACTTTTATAATTAAAATATCCAAGTTTACTATAATTCATTTATTTAGTCAAAAGTACACTATTTACTTAACGTTTTATTTTAACAAATAACTTAACACGTTATTTGAAATACCCATTTCATAAACAAAATATTCTTTTCATAAGTCAAACTTCACCTTTCAAATTGAAAACCAAATTTCCATTATAAAGTTAAGTCAAAATTTAAGATACATTTTACCATTTTAAATCATAATTATTTATTTTACAAAACATGTCTATTTCATAAAATAAAATCTATTACCATCACTAGGTTAGATTTAAATTTCCACATTAAATCATATTTAATTATTAAGTTATTTATCATCAATAAAGATCTTTAAATTGCAATTTAGAACCAATTATTGATATATAAAGATTTCCTACTTATAGAAAACCAATATAACTTTATAATTTAAAACCAAACCACTTATTAACTTATAAAAATTCCATATATTTAAAATCATTGAATCAAATTTTTAAGTAAAATTTTCGTATATCTTAAAACTTAAAAATACTTAAAAAAATTTAAGAAAATATTATTAAATATATAACCATGGGTCTATATAATATTTTCTAACCTAGGTCAAGTGATACAGATATGTATCATTTCAATCCGTAATTTAAAAAGAAAAATCCAGGTTCTATCATTTCAAACCCGCAATCCCAATTCATATAAAATACAATAAAATCACTTGAGCCTATCATTTCAGCTCATAATGATTTTTCCTTATTCTAAAGTCCGTTCGGGTATGTATCATTTCAACCCATAGTGAAAGGGAACTTGCAGTGTGAGATATAGAAAATAAAATAACACTAGAGTATATAATATCATATCAAGTGATGTAACAAATATATAAGTAGTATATAACATCATATAATCATATCATAAGCATATATGAACATGGCATATTAATTTCTACAATTCACATGTCATTGTTTCAAAATTCTATAAGTATGAATGTCGAGAGTGATAAACCCACCTTTTTAAAGCTGGAGATAACAATTCAAGACACACAACTAAAACTCCGAAAAGCACGACAAAGCACGAATAGTTTTTGAATGGATGAAGAGTCAAGATCCAAACCTTGTAAACAACACATACAAAATGTACATAAGTATAAAATTCAACACAAAAGATTATAAATCAAATCAATGAAAAAAAATATGAATTAAAATGAGATAAAATGGCTTCACCTATACAAGTAGGCTCTGCCACACTGTACATAGGCTCGACCAACATCAGGTAAGGCTTGGCCATGACTTGATTTGATGCAAATAGGCTCGGTTATGGTAGGCAAAAGGGTACGGCTATGGTTAAGTGAAGTGGTGGCAAGTTAAAGGTGTTGGAAGGCAAAAAGGCAAGAGTTTTGGAAGGTCACAAGCAAACATAGGCTCGACCCTATGTCTACATGGCTCGGCCCTATGGGTTAAGATCCGGTCAAGTGGTCATCTAGGCACGGCCAGAGATGGGTGTGGTCACAGCAAGACAAGGTGGTGAACAAAGGAGGCTCGGTTAGGGTTTGCAACTTGTTTTGGTGATTGAGTGGATCTAGGGGTCACGGCCTTGGGTTTGGTGGTGATGGAGATGGGTTGTGGTCGGTCATGGTGGTGGTGGAGGAGGAGATGTGGTCGGCAAAGGCATGGTGATGGTGGAGGCCGAACTATGCTATAAGAAGAACAAAAGAAAATAAAGAGAGAAGGAAGGCGGAAGACCTAGAAAACTTACTATAATTTTTGTTTTGAGGAAATGAAATGGGAAGAGATGAGAAACAAAAGTGTTTGGACGCGAATAATGAAAGGAATTGAACGGCTATAGGGATGTAAATGCACGGCTAAGGAAGTGAAAAGCTAGGCAATTGAAAAGGCATAAGTTGTATAAGGAGAAACCATAGTCTCTTGAAATTTCCAAAGCCAAAATCAAAAATAAAAATCCAATAAATAAATCAAAGTCTAAACAAAATAAAAATAGAAAATAAAAATGAGAAATGAACATAGGAAAATAGAAAAATGAACGTAGAAAATAGAAAATAAACTATAGAAAATAACTGCGTGTAAAACGCTGAATTTTATCAAATTTTAAAAAGTGTAAAACAGAATTTTACAAAACGAAAAGCAGAACAGATATCAGAAACAAATACTGCTTCAAAGAAAAAGATTAAAAATTAAAAATTAAAAATTTCAACTAGAAGTCAAAGTTTGACCAAAGTTGACCGAAATATAAAATTTCCAGAGAATCATAAATTTATTATATTTGGAAAATGAATTATAATCAAAATCAAAAATTACATTGGAAATTTCCAATATTTCAATTTAAAATGATTTAAAATCAAAGTTTTCAAACAAATATCTGTTAAAAATATGGGTTGTTACAGACTTAGAAATTTCGTCGTGGGCAGTCGTGTTTCCGCTCATATCGTTTATTCTCTGGTCTATAGTTAGGGACTTAGAGTTTTCTAGTCCATAGTTGGGGACTTTGAACTTTTTGGTCCGCAGCTGGGGACTTGGGATTTATTAGTCCGTAGTCAGGGACTTAGAAATTTCGTCGTAGGCAGTCGTGTTTCCGCCCGAATGGTTTATACTCTGGTCCACAGTCAGGGACTCAGAGTTTTCTAGTCTGTGGTCGGGGACTTAGAATTTTTTAGTCCGCAGTTGGGGACTTGAGATTTTCTAGTCCGTAGTCGGGGACTTGAGATTTTCTAGTCCGCAGTCAGGGACTGGCAGTCGTATTTCTGCCCGAATGGTTTATACTCTGGTCCCCAGTCAGGGACTTAGAATTTTCTAGTCTGCAGTCGGGGACTTAGAGTTTTTGTCATTCGCTCATCGTTGACAACCTTTGTTCCTTATTACGAGCTTTGCTTTTTGATTCGTCTACGGGAATCGCCAGCCGAGCAAACTTACAAAGCTCACCTCGTTCGATCCCATCGAGGATTCGTATGATTGATCGACTGTTAACTTCGTGAATCTGTTCACACATCACAGTTGTCGATATCAATTGGTTCCAATGCATACTTAGCATAAAATGTAATAACAGTAGCTTATGCAAAGGAAGCTTCAAGATTTTATTCATCATATGAAAGGGAACAGAATAACTCGTCTTATTACACATTAAAAAGGTCAAACACCAAAGCAAATGTCAAAAGTAACTAGTACTGAAATATAAAAGCAATAGTCTAGGTGAAATAGCGCTGTAAATGCTCGCTATTCCATGCTATTGGAAGTTTTGCGCCATCAATAGTCGCTAGCTTGAAAGTCCCGTAGGATCGTTTTCACCCTAGAGGGTGGGGTGGGGGTGAATAGGGTGACATTAAAAATTAATGCGGAAACAAAAATAAAAACAGAAAGTAATGCAGTAGAGATCACACACAGATTTACCCAGCTTCGGCAAAAACCTGCCTATGTGTTGCCTCCAAGGTTTCTACTAGAAATTAAGTAATCAGACGCTTACAAACACACATAAACTTGCGATACCCGTTAACTTGATTAACCTAACTCTAAGCTCAAAACCTTGCCACAACCTAGCCACTGAGTTGCGAATTCTCGAACTACAAAACCGTAGTTCGTAAACAACTTAAACTAGAGTTTGACTTTAAATAAAAAACAATAGACACAAATACTAAAACAAATAAAACCTTAATTCATTTTACAGCCCAAACATAAGGACATATGCGGCCCAAATAAAGATAAAAAAGTTTCCCTTTTCTTATTGTTTTGCGGCTGTCTTGTTCCTCTTCGTTCTAGAATTTGGGTTTCTTTAATTTGAAGATGCCGATTGAAATCATTTGATTGAAGTGATGATTTTTCTTCGATTTTCTTTGTCCATCAACTTCCTGGCTTTGAGTGCTCACGGTCGCTTCAATTTTGTCGAGCTCGAATGGATGTTGTGAATTGGTATGTGATTTTCCCTTTTTCGATTGTTGATTATGCTCGACTTTTATGATTCGAGTTTTGGATTTTTTCTGTGATTTGTTCTAAGTAAGCTCTCTGAATTTTGTCTCGAACTCGAATGATATTGCCGATGATGATTTGGGTTTAATTTATTGGGATCGAAAGCCCTATACTTTCGTTTGTATATATTTGTTTGAAATATTCAATTGATTTTCTCGGCCATTCAATTTTTTATTGAATGCTTGTGATGAAATTTTGACTTGTTCCTTTTATCATTGGTTGAATATGTTCTGATATATTTTAATTTGCTTGAATAGTTTGAGTCGGTTCCGTTCTTTGCTCCTATGACATGTTCATCATTCGATTCCTTATGACCTCTGATTGACTTCACTGCAATAGATAATCTTCGATTTTTTTAAACACATTAACATTGTTTTTCTTTTTGAAACACCTCCTGACTTTTTTTTCAAACTACTACTAATAATTACTGTATTATGAACCATGTAAACTGCTTCACTATCATTTCATTGCTATATTCACTGTTTTCTTGAGTTTTAATGTGTTTTCTCTATGTACATACATACATACATATATGTATGTATATATGTGTGTGATTGGTGCATGTATATATGTATTGTTGTCTCCTCTGTTGCATATGTTTGTCACTGTGCTAGTTGCTTCGAGTTTCATATCCATTTCCTTGTATTGATGTCTCCTCTGTTGATTGCTTTGCCACTACACACACACACACACACGTGTGAACATGCATGTATATATGTATGTTGTGTTGAAACATTGCATTCATGTTAATGTTGACTAGTCTAGTTCCACTTGAAGTCAGGTCTGGTTCCATGTAGATTTGAGTCTTCATGTGTACATTTCTAAATGCATGCATATCCATGTTCATGTAGACTAAGGTTGAACTTGTGTTTGAACTAGTTTTGATGACTGATCTAGTTGAGCTTGACTTGAATTGAGTTAAAACTGCATTGCTTCGAGTCATTTCATTGACCTGGTCTATGTTGCCTCCCTTGTTGTCACAACTGCTAGCGTGTGTACATTTGGAGTCTCTTGCATTTGCCTTGTACTAGTTTCCTTTTGGTCTCATTGAAGTCTGGTTGCCTTTGAACTCCTGGTTGCATGTTGTTTTCATTTGCTCAGCTGTCCTTATGCACTTGTTACTGTAGTCTGGTTTGGTGGTCTTGTGTTTTCATGTGTCTTTGTACATTTGGAGTCTGCACTTGATTTAGAGAACTTGTTGTTGTTTTGTTATTGAATTTTGGTTGTCTTGTTATTGTGTTCATGCTTGAATTGCCTTGGACTGGTTCCACATGCTCTGACCATCCATGCTGGTGTAGTCTGGTTGCAGCCCTTGTGTTGAGTCTTCATGTGTGTTTATGCTCCATTGAGTTCACCATTGTTTGATTTTGTGTTCACTTCATTCTTGTGCTTGAATGCATGTTGTATGTTGGTTGAGTCTGGTTGTACTTCAGTGCACTTTTCTGGTGCTCTTTGGTGTTTGGTTGTCTGCACTGATTTTCTGCCCTCTGTTCTTGTACTTGACCATTTGGTTGAGGCTGTGTAATGTTGGTTTTTAAACATGTGTTATGATAGTCTGAAACTGTGTTTTTGCATTTGCACTTGAGTTGAATCCAGTTTTTTCTTGGGTTTGACCTTGTGCTCACCTGTCCCTGCGATTTTAACAAGCAAGTGTATATCGGTGTGCATGACCTTGTGGCATGTACAGTGATACACTGCATGTCACAAGTTGTTCGTGTAAGATGAATTGAAAATAAATGATGACGAACAACCCAAATAACCGAGGCAAATAATATTTTCAAAACACACACTTTATTAAGCACTGCAAAATATTTTCTTTTTCAATTTTACTGCGTCAGTGTTTATTTTGCAGATAGTTCAGATGCTGGCCGAATACAGGCTGGAACAGAGTTGAACCCTGGTTCTTCCTCACCAGCTATTTGACTATTGCAGATAAGTCCAGTGTCTGGATAGGTGGTGCCAAGTGGTGGTCATGCTCTGCATCGTGTGAATGTTCCGGTCGGTGTCTCCGAGCCATTTCACGCCTCCTTAGCCTATCTTCCTCCTAATGTGTATCCTAAGCATTCACTTCATTATCATTCCAGAGAGGTAGTTGGTCAGCGTCCAAACGTACTCCAGTGTCTAAGTTACCAGATCCAAGTCGAGCACGACCCCCCAGCGGCAGTTGAGGAGTTGTGCCCCTGGTTGAGGAATCAATACCGAACCCTAGGGAGGGATCGACACCGGCCCGTCTTAGTAGGCCACGGTGGTCTGCCAAGTGTTGGTCTGATGTCCCTGCTCGTGCTGCTTCAACTTTGCAATGCCTTCGCCTGTGATGTTCGTTTGATGAAGTTGAACTATCTGACGTCGACTAAGAAGCGAGATCCCTTCTGATGCTTTGGCGCTGTTGTTGAGCAATCCGGTTCATCAAGTTGGCATTAGCCTGGATTTGCTCATTTAGTAGCCTACGACTTCTATCAGCTCTCTCATCAAGTCATTGAATTCAGCTCTAGTTATGGAATCAGCGATGTTTTGGACTTCAACATGTTCCACATTCATATTGGCAGGTTGGTTGCTTGGACTCCCTTGTTGGACACTAGCAGTTTCGTTGGTGTCAACATTGTAGGAAGTAGATCTGGTGCGCCTTACCATCCTGGATTTCTTTGCTTAGATATCTTGGGAAATCTGAACACTATCTACAAGCTTCTGAAGATGAACCTGGATCTCCTTCGGAGGATTTCTTCAATCCAATAGCAACAAAGGTGATACTAATAGCCCGAGAATCGACTTTCTCAATGAAAGCACCAAAATGTTTGCAACCAAATTGGCCACAAACACCCTAGAACAGATTTAAGTAGTGAATAAATGAAGAAATTGAATGTAAACAGAGGAAAAACACTGAATTTCAAGAAAAATGCAGCAGAAAACAGAAATAACAAGATTTATAGTGGTTCGGCGTTGATTGCCTATGTCCACTTTGAATATTCTCTTTTTTGCTTATCAATTCACTTGATTACAATTACAAACAGTAAGAAATAGCAAGAAATCAAAGAAGGATGGAGGGAGTTAGTTACAATAATGGCAGCGTCTTATTAGTCACCTAAAAGTCCCTAGAATGGCCCTCTGTGCCTGTATTTATGGACGAAGGAGACCTCCAATCTGACTGAAACTTTGGCATCTGGTCTTCCTCAACCATATGGGCCCACCATAGGGAGGGTTAGGCCCAACTCTTAATGGATATGCATCGGTACCGATCCCTCTACGTGTCGAGTTTGGGCCAGCGATCACTATGGTAGCTCCCTTATGGTCAATAATGATGTTGCTTCAAATATCATAGCATTTGGACTTGTAGAGCTTTAGTTATTATCATATTTTAGTTCGAATCTTAACCTGGTTAAGGTAATGCCAATCCATATTGCACTGGCCATTCCATGCCGAACCATATTGTTCAAACTATTTCATGCCGAACCCTCTCCCATGTATGTATCACGCCGATCCATCCACAAGCCACGCCACAATCACAATGCCGACCCATACCTCCTGAATATACTATGCCGACCCATACCTCTTGAATATACTATGTCGATCCATCCCTCATGAGTTATGCCTTGCCGATCCCTCCAAGAGTCACACCACCATGCTTATGCCGATCCATTACCTCCAAACATTCTATTCCAAACATTCTATGCCGGCCCATATTGCTTCCTCCTGCTATGCCGAACCATATCCTCCAAATACATTATGCCGACCCCCCACCATATTAAATGTATACCGATCCCTCCATATCTCATCCAATTTGCCCAACGTTCATGTCGATCCCTATTCCAACCAAACTAAACTCCATAATCCCGACATCCTGCATTGTCTATCTGTTAACCCAGTTCACCCTAGGCCGGATATAATTGCCCGGACATTATATTTTGGTCATGTGGCTGTTGTCTCATGACCATCCTTCTCATTAATAGCCGAGTCTGGCCTTCGTAATCAGCCCTATGTAGCTAGGTCTAGGCACTGGGTAGCAATAAGTAATAAATGTCATTTAAAGTATTAATTGCCATAGTTAAATGTTGAAATAAACGATATGTTTCTCTCCTTTCATATTTTGTCATATCTTCCCTTTATTAATTGAATATAGTAACAAAGAGGAATAAATAATTTCCTTCTCTTAATTTATTTTTACATGTTTCATTTATACATATATACACCACTTATACACCGCACTTACACTTGACATAAAAGAATGTATTTGATACATTCATCATATCACATACATTTGTATATTAAAAGTTCCTTAAATTACCATATTGAATAAAATATTGATTTTATCACATACATTCATAGTCCCGTTAATGATCCAAAATAGTAAATTTTTTGAAATTCATTCATTTCTTCCGCTGCAGACTGGCCCAGTTCTAACACTGTCAAGTCTCGGTCTGACCCTATTATTATAAAAATAATAAATGGGTCAGACTCTCTCTAAATGTCATAAAAGGTGAGATCATCATGATAAGCTTGCATAAATATTACGGATAAAAAATACCCATAAAGTGTACTTTACTAAACATAATAAGACTTCCTTATTAGACACTTCATGTTTTAAAATTAGGCTATGCCCATCCATGTCAAACATTTGAAACCATAATAACAACCACATCAAATTCTCATATATGAAAGAGTTCAATAGATGAGCACTTTGCAAATCATCAAATAAAGACAAGCAAATCACAAGTCAAACTAAAGCAAGCACATTGCAAGCTAACACAATAGACAAGCACATTGCAAGTCCAAACTAAAGCAAGCACATTACAAGCTAACACAATAGATGAGCATATTGCAAGTAAAACTAAAGCAAGCACATCGCAAGCTAAAACAATAGACGAGGACATCATAAGTCAAATCTAAAGAAAGCACATTGCAAGCTAACACAAGAGACGAGCACATCGCAAGTCAAAGTGATCATTTTTGATCGATAAGTGTAATTTACTTTCAATTAGTAATTAAATGAGTTTTGATCATTGTCATATAACCACTTAGCAATACTTAAGTATTTATTAAAAGATTGTAAATCCTACTCGGATAAAATATCAATTGAACGAGTCCAAGAATTAACCGATAAAGTAATACAAATGTTCCATATCACTTGTATTAATAAATTGTTTAATTAGATTCCTTATTCAAGTGAAGTAATAGATTTATATTGAAATTAAATTCACTTGAAAATCATTCAAATAATAGTCCAATGACCATAAAATCACTTTATTCAAATTTGTTTAGATACTAGTCTAATGACTATAAAAGTTGATAGATTTATGAGTATTAAATTATTACTTCGAAAATTCTTCTATAATTACAGGCTATATTTGTTTTATAAAAGCAATTGAAACTTTATATCTTTGTATAACATATTTTCAAGAATATCCCTTCATAAATAACTTTGTATTCAATAATAAAATTGTAATCTCAAATTGATAGCAAAGTGTTTGTATAAAAAGAATATTATACATAGTTGTTTTGAAAACCTATATGTAAAATATGCTACTAAGTATATATACATACACTTTTAAACTCTTTTTAAAGATCCATAAACTCATGTATTTTACTATATGTGTGTATATATATATTTATACACTCATTCGATGTAACCATATGCAAGTTATTTTAAAAATTAAGTAAATAACCCGGTAAAACAAATGCATATTTATACACACAAATAGTTATTCAGAATCTTGGAAAGTCTTTAGCGCTTATAAAATACTTCTCCAAATGTATTTTTATAAATTTATTTTACTAAGCAAATATGAGATGAAATTGCCTCCATAACATATTGTAATCATCCATCCAAAGCATAGCAATAAACAGTAATAAACGGGATGGCGAACGGGCGGAGTAGGGGCAATTTCCAGGAGTTGAACAGCTCCAGGCTACTACCCACTGGTCCATCGGTGGGGCACCACCGGTGCACCGGTGGTGGTGAATCCTGCAGTTTTTTCAGCTCAAGGAGGCCCTCCGGTCGGACCCTAGTGATGACACTTTGATCTTAGATTGTTTGCAAGTGTTCTAGGGTGTAAATGCATCAATTATAACTCAAACATGATATCATAATTTTAATTAGAATATCAATTTTCTAATTATAAGTGAATACATCATTTAGTAGACAGTGTTTCAAACAATAGCAAATTAATTTAATTGGGTATCAGAAATTTGTAGCATAATAATGCATTTAAACATGCAAACCCTATTTAGAGAAGAGTGGTGAGGTTTACTCACATAATTCCTTTGATTTGTTTAGTAAATTCGCAGCAAAATCCAACTTGACTTCTAACTTGAAGCAAACCCTTGATTTTCTATAGATTTCCAGAATTTTATTTCTATTTTAAATTCATAAATTTGGATTGAGAGAGGAAGGGGAATGAAGCCCTAGTTTTAGCTTTCTAATGTTTTGTACGTACAGACTGTTGAACAATGAGAAAGATGATAAAGTAATTTCTCATATTTACTTAAAAATGGTTATGGGTTTCACTTAGGCCCACTTAAAAAAAATTGCAAATTCCTCTACTCTTTATTTCCCTTATCATGCTAAGTTTCATCTAAGTTTTAAATTGAATTCTCTCTAATAGTAACTACTAATCAATTCCTCTAAATATTCACCAATTTATGGTGTTAGACCATAGACTTTAATACAACCTTTTAAGTCAAGATTGCCAATGCACTACACATTGATTATTTACAAGTATTTATTAAAATAAGATTTATTTCATAAATCTAAAAGTATTCCTTTTTATAAAGTAATTCTACCATATTAATACTTGAGAAATCAAATTTCTCATTTAAATCTCCAATTTAAATCATTATTTATTTTATTTGAGCAACTCAAAAATCAAGGTTGTTACAACTCCCCCCTTAAAGAAATTGCATCCCTGCAATTTCCAATTTATAGAAAAGTCTATAATTGATAGAAATATATTACTATTAGTAGTATTTCCATTTTCAAAGTATACACTAACACTACAACAACCAAGCATCAAAGCGACAAAACAATCAAGTAATTCACAAGAAGATTCTTGTATTTATACATATATAAGATCTTTTAATTTACTTTTCAAAAGATTTAAAACATCCAATTTATGCATCCTTCCAAGTTATTTCCAAGAATTTGATTTCTTTAATTGATTTCAAATTTTAGTTACTTCTTTTATAAAAATCCATTTCTTTTCAAATTAATAGTTCTAATGTTTCTGCTTTCCAAAAATTAATTTCTCCAAAAATTTGTACTACGCAAATTGTACCATTATTTGGTAAAGCTACTACAATTTGAAACTTTATTATTAATTTATCATGTCCTAAAATCACACCATGACCACAATCAACAACCATCATAATTAAGATAACAATCAACCCAAATCATAACAATAATTTAGAATGAAAGCGAGCTATAAATTCATCATATCAATAATGGCATGCAATTCGCAAGCCAACACAAAAGACAATGCTTCACATGTCGAAAACTAAAGGGAAGCACTTCGCTTGTCTGCACAAATGACCCCTTGCAAGTTTATCACAACTGACCGCTCTTCGCAAGTCTAACATAGATGATCACTCTTCGCAAGTCTAACATAGATGACGGGCACTTCGCATGTCGTCATAAAAGTGTCATATACCTTCTAATAGTAATCATTCGAGTAATGCCCATGCATCCCATACCACACAGTTTTGCTTGAATATTTACTATAAATCAGTAAACTCCACTCACTTAAATTTTATATAAAATAAGTCATATAATTAACCAATAAGGTGCTCCCTAATGTCCCATATCATCAAGATTACCAAATTGTTTAATCATAGTTCTCATTCCATAGAAGTAATGCATTATCTCAAAGAATAATTTTTCATAACATGGAAATTAAAAATATTCAACCATCACTCATCTTTAATTCCATTCAATTCAAATTTCTTCATTTGAAATTTATAGATTGGAAAAAACAACTCCCAATAGGAAGTCACATAAATGATTAAACCAAAAGAATTTTCTTTTCTCTTACTAAAATATTTATCTTTTTAAATTTCATTTTAGATATATTTTGAAGACCTCCTTTCTCAATTGAAATAAAAAATCATTTTAGTTTAGTATAAGCTATATCCTTATACTAAAATTCAAAAATCATTTTACAAATCCCTCTCTATTCTTTATAAAAGAACTTCTATACCTCATTACTAATAGTTTATGTAGCTTCTTGAATTTTGAAATATCTATTATTTACTAAAATTAGAGTTTTCATAAATTCAACCACTTATTTATCATCAAATTTATTTTCAATAACACTCTAAACTTCTTTTCAACATTTAAATATTTTAATTTTTTGGATAAATCTTTTCTCCAAAATAATTTTCTAACTTTTTATATTCTGCAAATAATATAATAGCTTCTTATGGCATTCATTTATACTAATTCTTGTTTATATAATTTATCTTTTTGATTCCAAATCATCTAAGTATAAAATTCCATTTTCTCCAACTAATTTCCCCTTTTGAAATTCCAAAATTTTATTTACAAAATTTATTTACATCTTTTACTTTAACTTCCTAAAGATTAGAACTAATACATAAAATTTTAACACATATGTACATATAGATAATTTTTCTTGTTAATTTATTTTCCAAAATATCTTTCTATAAAATATTCTATTTTCCAAATAATATTATTCAAATCCAAAACATTTAATATTATTATCAAAGCTTCAATTAATATCTTCTTTCAAATAGCCATATAGCTCATAATATTTCCTTTTAAAATATTATTTATCTTTAAGATACTTACTTTTAAAATTTAAACATTTGTATATACATGTATATATACTTTTTCCCAAAATATCTTTTCATTTCCAAAATTCATTACATATGCACACACACACATGTATATATATATTCCAAAACATTTAACCCATTTTAAAATAATATTTAACTTACTTAAAACTCTGCTTCCTTTAAATATTATTTACAACACATTCACAATTATTTATAATACTTTAAATAATAAAAATCAAAATACTATGTGCTATTATCTCGTCTTAGTGTTTAGGAATCCCTATCGATAACGTTGATCAGATGCATCGATCAAAATTCTTAAAGCACTCAACGGGAAAATTAACACAAAACTAATTTTCAAAAATTTCTATATCAATCTCTATATTTTTATACAAACGAAAATCTACTAATAGCAATTCAATAATACAACCATTCATTCATCCATACATCATTCAATCAAATATATAAATAACTAATTACCGTGCTCAGCAGAAACAGTCTATCCGCTTCCGATGCGCAACTCTGATCACTAACGGATCATGACACCACTACACAACACTAAACTTTTAAAATCATTTTATAACAGTAATTAATAAAGTAACTTCAAAAATATTGCCAATATGTCCTAATGAAAATTCCTAATAATCATTTATACTTATATCCTAAATTGGAAATAAATCCTAACTTTTACCCGACACACCCAAGGAACGGGACTCTAAGTCTATCTAGGACAAGGTTTGTGTTTCTTATATTCTATATTATTTTGAACCTCTTCTTTGATACCGAGTTGCAATGCCTCACCTTTATACCCATATTTCCCAAGAATATTACAAGTAATATTGTCAAGAAATACAACGAATAAGGTTGGATTGAAGCGACTAACTGTGTCTATTCCCTTGGGCTAATACTATTATGTTAACTTTTACCTCATAAATCCATATATAGACTCGAATGTCTCGACACAAAGAAATAAACACGTTGGCTCAATTAGAACAAAAAATTATATCACACAATAAACAACACAGAATCACACGTTGCAACGAAAATATTATACACCAAATATCTTTCTATAGTACAAGTCTATAAAAGGAAAATACTAGACTCACATTTATAAACATATACAATATAGACAAAGACAGGTCTCAAATATACATAACCACAAAAGTCTAGAACATGAATAAAATATAATGAGTATATAAACTAGACTCGAATGGTACATCAATATATAAGTTACATCATATATATAACTTCTTAAGCTAGCACACATCCAAGGTCACCGTGTACCTGTACCTATCAAGTCTCAATCTAACCCAAATATTACAAAAATAATTAACGGGTCAAACCCTCTCTAAAT
Source organism: Allium fistulosum (assembly GCA_030737815.1). NCBI lineage: Eukaryota > Viridiplantae > Streptophyta > Magnoliopsida > Asparagales > Amaryllidaceae > Allium > Allium fistulosum. The sequence goes on along the minus strand of CM060908.1, from coordinate 71,523,296 downwards.
ATAATAAAAGGTGAGATCATCATGGTAAGCTTGCATAAATATCAAGGATATAAAGTATCCATAAAGTGTAATTTACTAAACATAATAAGACTTCCTTATTAGAAACGTCATATTGTAAAGCTAGGATATGCCCATCCATGTCAAACATTTGAAACCATAATAACAACCGCATAAAATTCTCATATATGAAAGAGTTCAATAGATGAGCACATTGCAAATCATCAAATAAAGACAAGCACATCGCAAGTCAAACTAAAGCAAGCACATCGCAAGCTAACACAATACACAAGCACATCGCAAGTCCAAAATAAAGCAAGCACATTGCAAGCTAACACAATAGACGAGCGCATCGCAAGTCAAACTAAAGAAAGCACATCACAAGCTAAGAAAATAGATGAGCACATCGCAAGTCAAATCTAAAGCAAGCACATCGCAAGCTAACACAAGAGACGAGCACATTGCTAGTCAAAGTGATCATTTCTGACCGATAAGTGTAAATCCCTCTTGCATAAAATATTCAATTGAACGAGTCCAAGAATTAACTGATAAAGAAATACAAATGTTCAATACCACTTGTATTGCTAAATCATTTAATTAGATTCCTTGTTCAAGTGAAGTAATAGGTTTATATTGAAATTAACTTCTCTTGGAAATCATTCGAATATTAGTCTAATGACCGTAAAATCAGTTTGTTCAAAATTGTTTACATATTAGTCCAATGACTATAAAAGTTGATAGATTTATAAGTATTAAATTCTTACTTCGAAAATACTTTTATAATTATAGGCTATATTTGTTTTATAAAATAAATTGAAACTATATGCCTTTATATAACATATTTTTCAAGAATATCCCTTCATAAATAACTTTGTATTTAATAATATAATAAATTGCAATCTCAAATTGATAGCAAAGTGTTTGTATAAAAAATATCATACGTAGTTGTTTGAAAACCTATTTGTAAAATATGGTACTAAGTATATATACATATACTTCTAAACTCTTTTTAAAGATCCACAAATTCCTTTATTTTACTATAGATATATATAAGTCTATACACATTCAATGTTACCATACGCAAGTTGTTTTAAAATCTGAGTTGATAACTTGGTAAAACAAACGCATATACATACAAATAGTTATTCATAATCTTGGAAGATTTTTAGCGGTTATAAAATACTTCTCCAAATATATTTTTATAAATTTATTTTACTAAGCAAAAATGAGTTGAAATTACCTCAATAACATATTACAATCATCCATCCAAAGCATAATAACAAACAACAACAAATAGGGCAGCGAACTGGCAAAATAGGGGCAATTTCCTGGAGTTGAACAGCTCCAAGCTGCTGGCCACTGGTGTGCCAGTGGTGGCGAATCCTGGAGCTACTTCAGGTCCAGGAAGCCCTCCGATCGGACCCTGGTGATGGCACTTCGATCTTAGATTGTTTGCAAGTGTTCTAAAGTGTAAATGCAACAAGTACAACTTAAACATGCCATCATAATCTTAATTAGAATATCAATTTTCTAATTATAACTGAATGCATCATTCAGCAGGCAGTGTTTCAAACAACAGCAAATTAATTCAATTGGGTATCAGAAATTTGTAGAAAATGCATTTAACAAACATGCAGACCCTATTTAGATAAGACTGGTGAGGTTTACTCACCTAATTCCTTTGATTTGTTTGGTAAATTCGCAGTTAAATCCAACTCGACTTCTAACTTGAAGCAAACCCTTGATTTTATATAGATTTCCAAAATTTTCTTTCTGTTTTAAATTCAAAAATTTGGACGGTGAGAGGAAGGGGAATAAAGCCTTAGTTTTAGCTTTCTAATGTTTTGTACGTACAAACTGTTGAAAAATGAGAAAGATGAGAAAGTAATTTCTCATATTTACCTAAAAGTGGGTATGGATTTCATTTAGGCCCACTTAAAAAAATGCAAATACCTTTACTCTTTATTTCCTCTATCATTCTAAGTTTCCGATTGATATTCTCTCTAATAGTAACTACTAATCAATTCCTCTAAATATTCACAATTTATGGTATTAGACCATAGACTTTAATACAACTTTTTAAGTCAAGATTCTTAATGCACTACATATTAATTATTTACAAAGTATTTATTGAAATAATATTTATTTCATAAGTCTCAAAGTATTCCTTTTTATAAATTAATTCTCCCATGTTAATACTCGAGATATCAAATTTCTCATTTAAATCTCCAATTTAAATCTCCAATTTAAATCATTATTTATTTTATTTGAGGAACTCAAAAATCAGGGTTGTTACACATAGAAGAATTGTCCAGAAGTAGTGCGGTAGAAGCAAGTAGTGAAGATATATGCTTTGGATGTTGTGCCAATTTCGTTGAGTGCTCTCTCGTCGAAGGAGAAGAGGAAGAGCATCATTGTTCAAGGTATGCTTTCCATTTATAATGTTCTCATATGTGTTTTGTTTGATACTGGGGCTTCACATTCCTTCATATCTAGTGACTTGGTGGATAGATTGGAATTGAAACCCGAAACTATTGACCAACCACTGATTGCGACGAACCTTGTTGAAGGCTCCACTAGTCTTTACATGGTTTGTCGTGGTTTGGTCTTATCGAGTTATGGATGCTATTCTATTTGTGGTTTCTTTGTTTGAATTTCTTTGGTTTCGGGCTTATCATGGGGATGAACTTGCTGAGGAGTATGCAATAATGGTGGATTGCAAGAAGTTGTCAATGACGATTAAGGTTATGGAGGGATGGACGGTAGTGATTTACTGCCTCCCAGAGGATGGGGTTATGTTGAGCTTTCTATATTCATTCAAGATTCCACGGGATGAGTTGTCATGTGTGCCTATTGTTATAGAGTATCCAAACGTGTTTGAGGAGGTGACCGGATTACAGACACACCGAGAGATTGAGTTCTGTATAAACTTAGTGAAGGATGCTAGGTCGATAGTTATGCCTTTGAGGCATATAATACCTAGAGAGTAGAAGGAGTTTGAGGTGGAAGTGAATGACCTATTGAAGTAAGTGTTCATTGATAGAAGCAAATCCAAGTGTAATGCACCCGCAGTATTTGCCACCGAGGTGGATGGCTCTTTGAGCTTGTGTGTAGATTAACGTGAGATGAATAAGGTAACAAGGAAGAACTATTATCCATTCCCACATGTTGATGACTTGTTCGATTAGCTCCATGATGCAAAGGTGTTCACTTAGTTGGACCTTGCAATGGGTTTTCACCAGTTGAGAGCAGCAAAGGAGAGTGTGCCGATCACCGCGTTTCGTGCATCTTCCGTTTTTTATAAGTGGTTGGTTATGCCATTCGAGCTAACCAATGCTCCGACATACTTTGTTGATTTCATGTACCGTGTCTTCAAGGATTAGTTAATTAAGTTTGTAATTGTGTTCACGAATGATATTCTGATCTATTCTAGGACAAAGCAGGAACACAAGACGCACTTGAGGATTGTGCTTGAAGTGTTGAAGAAGCACAAGTTAAGAGTAAAGTTCTCAAAGTGTCACTTCTGGAGGAGGGAAGTGAGATTCTTAGGTCATGTTGTCTCTGAGTAGAGCATCGAAGTAGATCCTTCCAAGGTGGAAGCGGTTCAGGATTGGACCCAAGAAAGCTATTGATGTGAGAAGCTTCCTAGAATTGGCGGGATATTATAGACGTTTTATCAAGGACTTATCAAAGATAGCGGCGTCGTTGACCAATTTAATGAAGAAGAATAAGAGTTTTGTTTGGAACGCGAAGTGTGAGCATGCGTTCGTGGGTATGAAGGAGAAGATGATGAGTGAACCAGTATTGACCATTTCGAGTGGGAATGAGGAGCTGATAGTATACCCAAAAACCCTTGGTACTGGGTTGGGTAAAGTGTTGATGCAGAGGGGAAAAGTTATTGTCTATGCTAGTCGACAGCTGAAACCACATGAGAAGAAGTATCCGACTCATGATTTAGAGTTGGTGGCGATAGTGTCTTTTTGAAAGATTTGGAGGCACTATCTATTAAGAGAGAGGTTCGAGCTATACACGGACCACAAATCCTTGAAGTAACTTTTCCCCAGAAGGATCTCAACCTTCGCCAACAGCGATTGTTGGAATTCTTGTCCTCCTACAATTTTGACATTTCCTGTATGCCCTGTAAGGGAAATGCAATCATCGATTCTTTAAGTAGAAGACATGCCATTTTGGGGGTGATATTCCGAGAGTGGAAGCAATTAGAGTATATTGCTTGCTACGAGTTCAGACCTCACTATGGGTTAGAGTCAGAGATGCTGGCGAGCTTGACGACCAAGCCTACTTTGATTGACCAGATCGGCAATATACCAAGGTGGGATGCTAGAATAGCGGAGATTTTAGTGTAATTAGAACATGAAATAGTCTAAGTAGATGAAGTAGTACGCACTTGACAAATATGGTTGGCGCCGTAAGGATGCAAGATTGTTTGTTCCCGATGTCGATGGATTGGGATATAAGGTGCTGACAGTGCCATCACTCTAGATTGACTATACATCTTGATGATAATAAGACGTACCGTGATATGAAGCACAACTATTATTCAAAGGAGATAAAGAAGGATATCGGGACATTCATCTCGAAGTGTATAAACTACTAGTTAATGAAGGCAGAGCAGAAGAAGCTAAGTGGATTACTGTAATCACTTGTAGTTCTCGAGTGGATATGGGATCAAGTCTCGATGGATTTCATTGACGGATTGCTAAGGACTAGAGGAGGGTATGATATCATTTGGGTCATAGTTGATAGATTGCCGAAGAGTGCCCAATTTATACCTGTCAAGTCTAGTAGAACTATATCCAAATTGGCCAGTTGTATGTGAAGTGGGTTGTACAATTCCATGGTGTGTCATAAAGTATTGTGAGCGACCAAGGCCCTTTATTCACTACTGGGTATTGTACGAGTTTACAGGAGACGTTGGGACCGAGCTGCATCTCATTAATGCTTATCACTTGCAAACTGATGGGCAGACCGAAAGAGTGAATTGTATATTAGAGGATCTCTTATAAGCTTGCATTCTTGATTTCGAAGGCTCGTGGGATGATCACTTGCATTTGGTAGAGTTTGCATACAACAATAGCTATCTGTTTAGTATCGGTATTGCACCATATGAAGTATTTTATGGTCGACTATGTAACACTCCTTCATGTTGGTGAAAAGCAGGCGAGAAACTAATACTTGAGCTTGATATGATTAGAGAGACCTAGGAAAAGATTGAGATCATTCGACAACGAATAAAAGCTGCTCGGGATTGGCAGAAGAGCTAAATTGATAGGAGATGTAGGGAATTGGAGTTCTTTATCGGCGGTATGGTGTTTGTGAAGATTGAACCAGAAGCTTCGAGATCTCATAAGCCGGTTAATATTGTTGGATGTGATACGAAATAGCTTAAAAGGAAGACGATGTAGTTGGTGAAGGTTCAATGTGGTGAAAGTGAAGGCGATTGTACGTGGGAAATCGAGGAGAGAATGAGGGCCACATAACCAGAACTCTTTGCACGGTAAGGCTTACTATTTATTGCATTTCCTTTCACTTTCAATATTATGTAGGATAGTTTAGTATCTCACATGCTAAGATAGATTTATCTATACTATCGATTGCATGGTTGCCCATTTGAGATGTTTGATGGTTGTATATGATTATTAGGCATGCGCGGTTACTGTCGTTGACTATTCTTTGACTTGTTTAGGGATTTCAGGGGCGAAATTCCTAAAGGGGGGAGAGTACGACGACCCATGTTTTACGTATCGAAGGATCATAAAATATTATTATTTAATTCACAAAATGTCGTATGACTCTAAAACTTCGGGAAATGACTACTAAGGACATTTTCCACCTATATAATTTTTATCGGATATTTCAGACCTTGAAATTCTTATTAGACCATAACTATTGATAAGGATTGAATTATGTTCTAAAACCACTTCCAATAAATCGAGCTTATGGTTTCTCTTTCCGTAGAGTGGTAATACTAGAGAAATGGACTAACCATTTAGTAGATATTGCCATTTTTTAGTTTTGTTTGCTATTGGACAGATTAGTGGACAATTAAACTAAGCCCATATTTAGGCCTACTAATTATTTCAGGAATTGTGCCTAATTTAGGGAGCTGGGACAGAAGCAAATCATATCTCGCTTTTCCAAAACAATGCATAACCTCTGTTAGGCCTAATTTCCTTAAAAAGCTCATCTTTTCGATACTAGTCTTAGCGAAATTCATCATTAGAAGAGTAATTAGCAAAAGGGGATCATAGATTCATCATTTTAGTGCTTAGGAATCCATGTTCCTGGCTATTCATATTAGATTTGGTGATCTAAAGTGGTAATTTTGGTATTAGTTGAGTGGTTCTTGACCTCTCACTATTATATGCATGTCTACATAGTTAAATTATGTTTTTTAACATGATTTTGATTTTCAAATACTTTCTAACTTTAATTACATCTTTAAAAATGTTTATGGCCAATACATAAAAGATTGGATTTGTCTTTAAAGGTTTTACAAAACCTTTTTTACCATATTGTTATATTAGTGTAAAGTTAGATCCAGACTAGAATTTGCATGTTAATCTTGTTTGAATTGCTTATATATGTTTTATGAATGCTTATGTATGATAAGTATGCTTGGATGAATTGTTTTGATATTGTTTACTAGTGTTATAGTGAAATTAGGAAAGAGGTCGTCGTCGATTTGGGAAAAACAAAGGCGAAAGTGATCAGAATTGGAAGGGACTTGGAAGAGGGGCTTTAGAGGATGGGAGGAGTCCAGGATTTTGATCGCACGACAATTTGAGTTAGTATGGGATGTTGGTACCAAGCGTTTTACTGTTCATTTGAAGGAATAATAGATATACTTGGTAAGGGAACAAGGCTTGGGGACTTAGACCATAAAACTTCAGGGAAGACTTTGGGTTGAAGGTAGGAAGAGGTCCAGAAATCGAAGTTAAAGAATTGGCTAAGTATAGTGGTAGGTACCGAAATGGTCTGATGGGCCTAATTTGAGGTTAAGTTAATCGCCCACTAATCTGTCTAAAAACTATCCAACTTTAAATGACCATATCTTCTGAACCGTAACACCAAAAAATCTATTATGACCAATTTACGGAAAGAGAAACCGTCATATCTTTCATTTAAGATCCTAATTTAAACATTATAAAAAATTATAGTCCTTAAAAGTTTTCAAAGTCAAAATCTTCCAATAAAATTTCTAAGGATTAAAAATGTCAATATTTAACATTTCCCAAAGTTATATCCTAATCCGACCCAATTTATCTATGAAAATAATATTTCTACGATTTGCCGATACATAAAAATGTGGGTCATTGCGTTCTCCTCCCTTTAGGAATTTCATCCCTGAAATCTCAATCAGTTGAACCAACCAAAAAATATAGATACCGTACATGCCTAACAATCAAACAAGCATATCAAATGTTAAATATGCACACATAAGCAAGAAGTATAACGTACACCTACTCTTGCACGCGTCGTTTGGAGTTCGTAATTTTCGTGGGCAAATTGGGTCGGATATTTATATAATGGGTCGTATCATTTCATTCTTTCACGCAAACCCTAGCATGAAAATCACGGCCGCTCTCGTTCAAGCGATATTAATGGCCGAAAATCTCCCTCATTTCTTCCTCAATCTCTCTCAATGCACGGCGAGCTCTACGTTAAGTGCGGTTGGATCGTGACGAGGCAACTTGAAATCGCCAGAATCGAGGCGATTAGTCGTGGCAGTTTTTGGGGTTTCTTTCAACAATGGGGCAGGCGGAGGACGTTTGCTCGCTGGTAGGGGTGGAGACCAATGTCGCGCGCGCGTCAGCATGCTTGGATGGTGGTCCGGTTGTCTTAGGTTGCGCGTGCATCGTGGGTTTCAGTCGCGTGATGGGTTTTGTCTCGCGTAGCCTTGAACGAGAGCATGAGAGAAGAGGGTACGGGTTCATGTTATTTTAGTTATATTATTAATATGTTAATTAAACTTTTAATTAATCGTTATGCTAATTATTGCGTAACTTCTCCATACGAGGTCCGTTTTGAGCGAAACAAATTGCATTGCGACCTTATCGACGTCGTCTACAGCATGGGGTCAAATTGGAATTTATTTGAAGCTGAAAATATCAGCTTCAAATAAAAGGTGAGTGCTTTACAATGCTTACGACGTACTAAAATAATTTTATGTTAGTTAAATTGACATCATGAAGTAATTTAATTTTTTTGACTGTTGTTTGGTAAATTTAACTGATGTTTAAATTGATATGAATTGAAATGATAGGAATTTAAAGTGATAGTTCAAATTTGAATTGCTAGTTAAATTCCTGATTATTGACAACAGTTTAATTGTGGTGATATTTTTACTATTTGGATGTTGTTTGTGATGACTTTTTATTGGTTAGTGGATTGGATGTTATTTATTTTATATATCCTGTATCACCCTGTAAATTATTTGACAGTATATAAAACTGTTAATTGAATTATTTCGATTAAATTAAGAAATAGGTTGAAGTGATATATACCTATGACATTTATTTTGGATTGAAATGATATATATCCATCCCTGAAATTAAATTGAAATAACTATTTACTTGGCCACAGGATAGAAAATTACATACGGACACCGGATTAGTTAAATTAAATGATTTCAAAATTTTGATTTAAAATTATTTAAATGATTTTAACTTAAAGAAATAAAAATAGAACTTATGAAAATTGAATTATTTTTGAACTTGAGCTCGAAATGTTGAAATTGAAATTTGTTAACAAGACTTGTTTAAATAATCGAATTTGAGATTTTGAAGTTATAATTGAAATATGATTTGAATTTCGAAAATTGATTTGTTTTGAAAGATTTGAACTTTTATTCGAACTTTGAAATATTGCTAAATAAAAGTAATTTAAATTGATATTTCATATTTGGGCTCGGAGTTGAATTATTTTGAAGATTTGATCCTTAAATTGAACGTCAAAGTTAAATTTGATTTAAATGATTTAAATCGATATTCTGAAATCGACTCGAATTTATAAAATTTGAAATGGTTTAAAAATTGAGAATTGAATTGTAATTAATCCAAATTCAAATTGAAACTGAATTAATTTGAAATCGAAATTGAATTAATTCGAAATCGAAACTGAATTAATTTGAAATCGAAATTGAAATCGATTTGAACTGAAATTGGAATCGAAGTTAATTCGAATTGAAATCGAAATCGAGTCAATTTGAATTGCATTGAAATTGAAAATGATTTGAATTGGAATAATTGAAATTGAATCAGTTTGATTGGAATTTGGACTTGGGTCTAGATTTGTTAAATGGAAAGAGACGGTTTATTTGACACTACTTTCAAATAAATTATTTTAATATAAAATGTTTAGAAATCTATCTTTTCAAATATTAAAAAAAATATTTTCCAAACTATTTTACTATATAAACCATTTTCAATACTCAAACCATTTTATTTCAAACTATTTTAGTATTTACCTATTTCAAATTATTTCAAATTATTTTCTAAAAATTCGATATGATCAAGGTTGAAATGTTTATATTTAAATCGTGGATTTAAATGCGAATTGAATTAAAATGAAGTTATAACCTAAGTTGAAATTCGAAATGATTATTGAAGCAAAAATATGACTTTCGAAGTGGATATGATATTTCGAAATGAAACTGATTTCGAAGAGAACAAGATATTTTGATCTCAAGTATGAATCATTATTGAAATGTAAAAGTACCAACCAGTGTGTAAAACGACGTTTGGTTGTTAAAGAGACCAGGGCCTCTTATTGGCATACACTTTGTCAATATTGGAACCACTTTAACAACTGTGTAACAACCTGGATATTTTAACGATTTTAAATAACGTAATTAACTGAAATTTTGGTGACATTTTAAATAATAAAATTTGGAAATAAAAATTTGATATTTGTAATACGTCTATTTAAACATATAAAATAGTGATTTTTCATCAGATAATATGGAAGCTTATTTTCTTATGTAATTTTATTTAAAATTTAAATCCGTTAATACTTGATGATAATTAAATATTTTTCAAACCTGAATATTTTTATATAATAAATTTGTAAATCATCTTCTAAGTGAGGCGTCATATTTCGTTTCCCAAAAATTGGACTGTTATTGCTCCGCTTCTTATTTTCGGTATTTTAGCAGCATTTTTCGGTACCGATATCGACTTTTGATACGATGGTTGTACCGCTAATATCTGTGTATCGTTTTGATCGTCTAGTCGTGCTGATCTCCGCAATATAGTCATTTGTATATTTCGGAGTTCGGTACGCGACGAAATCGACGAAACGGTTAACCGTATCGGTATCCGTTTCTGAAATCTTTTAGCTCTGTTGTCTTTTCATTGTCCAACGGTCGAAATCTAACAGCCATTATTTTTAATATTCCCTGAATCCTCGTGATTGACTGTTACCATTTCCATTGCTTTATAATTATGGTACGTTTTTCTCTGCCTCTCTGCCTCATCTCTGTTCACACTATTGGAAATATATAATACTAGTGTGAACCCGTGCTTCGCACACGGGTATGACAAAAATTGTTTTGTTGTAGTTAGAAAATTAAATTATTTGAAAAAATAAGCATAATATACTATTTACAGGTAGGAATTAGAAATATAATAAGAATATTAAATATAAGTGTTAAAATTAGTACACAATCCTTATTGAGTCAATGTAGTAATAAGACCGAATGCTCTCAAACATATATGTAGGCGAAAAAGTTAAAAGGGCAAAGTGGACTTGTCGATAGTAAAAAAAGAAGCAAATGCACTATGGTGAAAAAAGAAAGCATTAAAAAGAATGGATCCTATAAAATAGCACTAAGGCGTATCATAAAATAATGTTTCCACTACACATTATATTGTTCATTAAATAGAATCATATTTTAATGCAACATGCAAAACATGACATATATTTGGTTGTGTTGACCTTGTTTTTTAATTACTTTTATAACATAGACAGAACAATCAGTGTATGATCTCTCGATATACATGATAAGTATTGACAAAGAACTGGGTTTACTAAATTAAATATTAATAAATATATCTATCAAAGTTGTTATAGCAAATATATAGTTGTCTGCATCGTTGTCTGCTTTTATGACAGTAGTATGATAATAAAATGAACGTAATAATTTTTTGGTAGAGCAAACTTTGGCAAATAAAGAAGCTTGCTTTGAGTGTTAATACCTTAATAATATTTTAAATGCTTTATCTTTGCCTGACACTTTTAAAGAAATAGTACAAAGATAGAAGTTTTGGTTCCAACTAAATCCTTTCAGTAACCATATTTTAGGATAGGAAACTCAAAGTTGTCTTAGGATTTATTTAGTCCATCCATTAAACATTGTGGCTACAGGATAACAACATCCTATAAAAATTTAGGAACTTAAATTTAGCAATGAGGTATATATATTTCTATTTAAAAAATTTCTGCAAATGTCAAAAATCAAAAAGCAAATAATATAAATGGGAACATGATTTCTGTTAAATCCAACATTTAGAAGTTATAGATTCACCCTCTATTATATCAGGTAAACATAAAATCATCTGCTAAAGCTACATATGTAACGTGCAGCATCAAACTTTTCCAAATAGGCATGCTTCCCGCAGCATCAAACTTTTCCAAACAGGCATGCTTCCCACAGCTTCAAAAAAATAACAAAACAATAAGTAAATACTTTGAAATTATGAATATATCCAAGTAAAATACATTAAAATTTTATGTGCACACATAATCTATCAAAGCTTATCCATTCAGCTGAATATACTATACACAAAAATATTAAAGTTGCCAAATCTATTTATTAGTTTAGACCATCTATAAAGTTCTCAAATAACCTAACCACCTTGATCCTTATATAAAATCGTTAACTTGTTAAATAATTATATGCACACCAAATTACCCTTGATGATAACAAAATAGTGACATAATCATGGAGGTCCTAATAATTCGGTAGGAAAAATGGGTTATTACTTTAACTTATCATCTTATTTACATATTACAATCTTTAGCACCTTCAAGTCAGAAATTAATTTCATGATTTAATTCTTTTACCATTACCATCATATGGAAACAAAGTATATACATGAAAATTCCATATATAAACCATATTACATGTTCTTAGATTATGATTATTCCTTAAAAGTACTACAAACACAAACATTATTAGAATATAAAGATATCGGCTAATTCATATGTTTTATTAATAAAAATTTCCAATAAAATAAAACTAAAATAAACTATTGTTAGAAAGATATATATATATATCCCTTACATAACCATCAATAAATTCTCTCATAATGCCAAATCAAACCAACTGTATGCCAGCTGAAATAAGAAAATCACAAATGCCATCATTGAAAAATAGCAAAACATGTGTATAAAGGGAAAGAAATTGGATTAAATTCACGTAGCCTATCAGTCACTTCAAAGTTTACTTTTAGGTAGCACAACACTTATATTTTAATTGATTTTGGATGAATTTCTAACAAAAGTGCCTCACCTAAATGCATATTAAAATATCACATAAAACATTCTATTTAACACCCATTAATACTATTATTAACTAATGCTAAAAACTCTTCAACTGGACAAACAATTAATATTCATTTCAATGGCATCTTCTCCTTTAACCAATAATCTAATTTTCACTATGTTCAATTTCTAATAACCAACTTTTTTTATCAATAGTCAACAATAAAAACCATTCAAGGTGTAATCCTTCTGTTACTAAACATTTTTAGCCTAGCAAGGAAGTCCTCGATCTTAATCAGTTTTGTTTAATTTTATAATAGTTACAATTAAGACTGATATTTGAAAAAATATTTGCATGTCTTCACACATCGTACCTAGAAGTTATATATATTGTTTCTTGAAAATTACTGGAAGTTCAGCAAATTCTCATAAACCCAACATGAAGAAGCACATCCATAACTAAAAAGAATACATTAGATGATAATACCCTCCGGTTACCAGTATTCAAAACAAAACATAATACAGTAGATGATAATAGTGAACTTCTAAGAAAGGAGGAGTACATAGGGATATGTCACGTTTGTTGATATGTAAAACAATGGATTGCAATTTGCAAACAATATCTCCTTCAGTATTTGAATGTAAAAGGAAATGCACAAACCTGCATTTATCTCCTTCATTGCTCTACGCATAGAAGGATTAGGTATAATGTCAACCATTAGTATTTGGTCTATGTTATAGCCATAGGATCCCATATCCTGTTTCATCATACCACATCATATATGCAAGTGGAATAAAAATATTATAAGAATAAAGATAACTCTGCATCACATAATAACTTCTCTTATGCTGCTTTTCAAGAAACTCCTGTCTCGCTTCATCAATATTGGAAGCTATATCATTGATAGATTTTATATCCACTACACAGTTCTATGTGACACTACACAACTATAAACTGCATTTATCTATGTATCACACTCTATGTAAGCTTCTCTTCTATTTCTTTGTGATGTTCAACGTTTAATTCTATGCAAACTATCTAACCATCTTACTAATCATTTATAAGAAAACTCAATATTTTTATTTTTATGAATCAACAAAATCTTTGAAAATAGATAGCGCACAAAGCAAGTAAAAATTATATTGATTACCTTTAGATCAAACTTCTTCAAAAGATATGACAATGATATTATCCAAGTAAGATTGAATATAACTGGTGAGGAAACATAGAAAGCGTATGACGATGTACTAACTAACCTCGCTCGTACTGCACCACCAGTACCTATATTTCGAAGAATGAAAGGAGATTAAGAATGTGGCAAAGAGAATTTCAATGCAAATGCTTGGAAAAGATAATGTTACTAAATTTCTTATCTTAGAAATTATTAGTACAAAAATTGGCGACTTGATGGGGAAGGAAAATATAAAGGTTAAGAGCCTGTTCCAGACAATTTATACAGTAGAAGAGCTTGAATTAGCACTACAATTTTGCTTGATAGAATAGCAAGGAAATGCGTGTCAGTAGTATTTGTTTACACTTAAAAAAACTATGTATCATATTCAACTAACTGCTCAAAACTGTTAACACTGCACTTTTGCTTAAATATCTTCGATAACTACCGTCTTTTTGAGAACTACTTATTTATTTGTTGCACTACAACTTGAACAACCATCTAGTCAATGATTTTAAAAGTAAGATGCATTAATGATTTGATATAATTCTTTTTAAATAATAAAATGATATGAACTTAAATAAAAAAAAGCAGTGATAACTCTATGTTTGTTGTAGTTTTAGATAATGTACCTCAACTTTCGTAAGCTTGGTAGTAGATTAAGAATACATTGACAGTAGTTCTCAACTATCTCATAGCAATATGTACGATTTATTTCCACCAAGATTGCTTCTATCTGTCCCAAAAAAATAAAATAGCAGAAAATAAAACAACACACGTTAATGATACCTAATAATTCACATTCTTGAAGCGAGAAAATGAAAAAGGAAAAAAGGCATAACTTATGAATTACTGAAGTATGTTTCAAAGAAAGCATATTTTTAAAAGAACTACATGTTGTATTTTTAAGAACAACAATTTATCTACTCTTAATATTGTAACATGACTTTGAACTGTATTATAGTACCATTCCCATGATTTGTATTCACTAATCCCAAAAGCCCAAACTATTAGCGGTTTAAACTGCATGACGATTGGCTTTAGCAGAAAATATGACTTTTTACATATCATTTAGTTTTATGTGTGATTGCAGTGTTTAAGAAGCTATTCCAAGCAAAATCAGTTTTGAACATTTCAAAGTTTGGATTTGGGATATTTAGAACCAAAAATGAGAAACAATCAAACTGGTTACAAAGCCTATTACAATCTAACCTCAGTCCACATTTCATCAGTCATCATGTACACACAAAATAAACAAATGGATTACATTACAGGTTAGCGTTACAAAATGGATAATATATGGTCTACATATCAATGAATTTCAATCAAGATGTCTTCATTGGTGTGTTGCTTAAAGATGTTTTGTTTGCTTAATGCCTATAGTTGTTGCTTAAAAGATATTTTGTTTGCTTAATGCCTATAACAGTTAATTTCCATTTAATGTATAATAAATGTAGATCTTAGTTAGTACATTGTTTAGTTGCAAGAACACAAATGGTGAGTCACTGAAGGTCAACTAAAATTAACTATTAGCAAACAATGCATGGGAGGGATATTCCATTAAGAGCCCAGGAGGGATTTTCTTTTAAGAGCCTTTGCAGTAGACATAAAAAAGTTCTTTAATATAAAGTAAGTTTTTGAAAATAAAATATAAGTGTATTTAAAAAACAATAATATATCGTACAAAAACATAATTAATATAAGTTAAAGTCGCGAAACATTGATGTATTTGAAAATCATTATTTTCGGCCATCAAACAGATATTTCAACAATATTCATTTTAAAGTAGGAAAGTCAAACATTAACGATAACATTCACCTTTAACAATTGAAATAATTACTGTCTTTCCTTGTACCCTTTCATCGTAAAACACTATTAGCACATAAAAAGGGAACCTTGGTTATAACTACCAAATAATAGGGTATTTCCTTCATTCATTGATCGTTTAGTGTTTGGACTTTAGGCTAAATAAATGGATTTGTTTATTTATATATAATAGTTTTGTGCTTTAGGTTTTAGCACAGAAACAAACTCATGCTTACATGGACTTTACCCAATAAATAAAATGTTTGTGTGTTTGTTGAATTATCATTGCTCGTCACAATGTGTACAGTTTTATGTTTTTTAGTTGTAACTCGTATATGAATAATCAATGGGAAAATGTAATATTTAAGCACCATTTAGACACGAAAATATGTTTGAATACAAAGCAATGGAAGGGTCCAAATAACCTGCATCATGGTGGTTTCCTACCTTTGGTAAAATGCAGTGAAGATCATAATTACAAAAACAGAGAGAGAGATGTGCACAGTTAATTCTATTTTCACAACTTCAAATCAATGATATGTACATGTGTTAGCAGGCTAGTTCTTGAAGTATCCAAACTTGTACTCTTGTAGCATGTTACATATAGAGCTATCATATTATGCAGGACAGATTTTAATATTGCTGCTATTGAGCAAATTTTAATGATCAAAGCGTATGTAACATTGGTTTAGTCGTAAAAAGGTGTAACATTTCCTGTTAAGATGCACTTTTTTGTACAAAAACAATCTAAATTAAAATATCCTCATTGATGTTGAGAAAATGCTTTTTTTAATCAAAAGTGCAAGTCGAGAGATGGATATGTGATCCACGAACTGAAGTTCGCATGTAGTGTAGAGGATGTAATATTAGTATATAATAACATAGCATGCTTGTGTGATAGTGACTTAAAAAAATGCATACATTTACAATAAGAACCTTGCCCAAACCTTCCATAGCACAAAGATTTCTCCACATTATTTCCAATCGACCAATTATTTTACTTATGTTACACACCTCAAAATTTATTTCATCATATCTTGTTCACAATTTATTAGCGAATCAGTGTTGACATCTTGTTCATATTTTATGTTCATATTTTATCAGCAGATTAGTGTTGAGTGCCTATAGATTATCACTCAAACAAACTAATACTGAGAAAAGATAAGTGATTTTCCTCAGAAATGGATCAATAACCCGATAAAGAGAAGAATAAGCCATAATAAAAAAAATTCATATATAATGATCATTAATTCTTCCTGTCTACTTGAAAAACCATGTTGTACTCATGTCAAATACAAAATAAAGGAAAATCCATACTCTATATTTCATACTTTATAATCTTTGTTCATACGCACAGTTATCTTTATCAATGATATATGCACATGTTTTTCTTATAGAGGTCAAAATATAAAGCTAGTTTATGCAATAAATATTTTAACAGTACGCTTTTAGTTAATAGATTTAAAATCAAATACTACATGTATTTCTTAAAGTTCTGACTATTGTAGAACAGAAAGACCCACTCTACTGCATTATATATCTTTAAGTCCAAAAGAAAATAGCACAATAGCAAAAAATAATAAATCCATGCTATGATTTCATATATATTTTTCTGTCTCAGTTCAGAATAGGCCAGAAATTATCTTGAAACCCCACCACAAAGTTGTACTTGGAACTTCATGTGTATATAAAGTTATTAGTGAAAAGAACTATGCATGTTGTCATGAAATACAAAGATTATAGTTCAGTTCAATAGGACATACATTAATTTGAATTGGCATTATCATTGAATCAGTTCAAAAGTACAAAAAAACCTCTGCCAAATCACCAATAGTAGAGAACAAAATGACATTGAAGAAAGAATTATTCTATTTTGTGCTGGATTTACCAAATGAGCTACAACTATATTTGTAGCAGAAATTATGAACATGACATATCAGTATAAATTACATGGAAATAAACTGTCAAATGAGCAGCACATAAAACATATTTAATACACATGCCCATAAAAAATACTTGAAGAACAAAAGGCTGAATATGGGATACGAATGGGCTGGTAAATGGGATCAAACTGATCGCAGTAAGAAAATTTTCGTTAGTAAAGTAAAACGAATCTTTTAATCTAATAGGATTTACTATGCATAGAAAAAATTAAAATAAAATCTATAAATGAGGGAAAATGCAAAATTAAGAGGAGCGATATAATCAAAATAAGCAAATTTGAACAGAACACGGTTGGATTATAAACTGCAGCTTGAAACAAAAATTGAACCAAAGATAAGAAAATACGTAAAAGGAGAGGGCAAAATTACCTACTCGCTGCAATTTTGGGAGAACAGTAGATAGAGCGTGGCGCCTAAAGTTATCGGCCATTAAGATTTGGCTTTTCATCAAGAGGAAGTGGAATGGGGACGTGAAAATGTAGGGTTTGAAGGATAAGGAAGAAGCGGAGAGTTGGGTACAAATATAAGAAAACAAAAAACGCGACCGTTCATTTCAAAAGATACCCAGAGCGCTCGCTCTTCAAATGGAACTGGGTAATAATATAATAGTATAGATAAATTGTATATAGCAGATCAAAGTTTGCATGTTCGTTCTTCATTTTTTTTTCTTTTTTTCTTTTCTTTCTTTTTCAAGCCTCCACAACAATGAAACCCCTCCTTCACCTCCAAGCCTTCCACCCCTTCAACTCGGCAAAGCTCCACCAATCCCCTCCCTCTTCGGCCAAACTTTAACCGTGCCGCCTCATCCCTTCCCACCGCCTCATCTCCGCAAGCGACCGGCCCACGCCATCACCTTCTCTCCACATTGCCTAGCAGCCGCCTGCCCCACCTAGCCTTCTCCTTCTCCGATCGGCCGACCCCACAGCTGAAGCTTGGAAACACTCAAACCACGTGATTCGGCCTCTCCTTCCTCCTCCACCTCTCTCTGTTCGGCCAGCATGCGACCCAACCTACAACACACGCAGCCATGCGACCATCCACCTTCGAGCTTGCCAAAATACCCAGATTCCCTCACCACCAGTCTCGGCCGAGCTCATCCCCTCTCCTCCTCTCTGTTGCATAGATGTAAGTGTATATATGTTTTCTGATTCTTTTGTATTGTGGCTTCCTTGTTTATATATATATATATCCATAATAACAATGATTTTAAAACTAATGATATATAGATAGTTGAATATATATAGTGTTTATTGTAAGTATATATATATATATATTTGTGTTTTATCACATGTGTTTTATATTCTAATGCTTTATTTACACTTTATATTAAGGGTGAGTTATGTTTTTTTGTTCTTTTCAATTCCAGTTGATATGTATACTTTAATTGTAATATATATGTTAGGTGTATACTTATAAAGTTACGGCAGTTGTATATATATATATATTAATTCATGTTCAAGTACATGAGTTCTGTTTTATATATCAAGTATATAAGGTGTACTTAAGCTATATGATTTGATATATAGGGATATCTTGATTTTAAATATATATAGATATATATGTGTATGGGCAGTGTTGGTTTGTAGTGTTTATAATATTATGAAAGGAATATATATATATATATATATATAGGTTGAAAGCTTATAATATAACTCTGGTCATGATATGTATTTTCATCTTCTAAGGTATATATATTATATATTATAGATATTTTGTTACCAACTCTTGTTTGTTGAAAACTGATTTGAACTATACTTTGTTATAGCTTTAAAATATATATATATATATATACATAGTTAAAAGTATATGTATATAAATTCTTTAAATTATTTACTTTAATTATGTTAATATCTTTAAGGTAGGAAGTTGTGATAGCTTTGAATATACATATATTGTGTTTAAAGATGTACTTAAATTTATGTTCATACCTTTTAAATAGATTTCGAATACTAGCCTACATAGTACATTTTGTTGAAATTATATAACGTGTCTGCCGCAAATCAAAATATTCCTTTTCAACATATGTTTTGATTTTAAATCAAAATATTCACTATAAGAGATTAAGGCTATTCCAACGGCTCCAAGCCGTTGGCGGCCGTTGGGAGCCGTTGGAAATGCCGTTGGAAATGCCATTGGAATAGCTTTCACGCTTTCCAACGGCTTCCAACAGAAGCAACGGGGATATTCCAATGGCTTTTCCAACGGCTTTTCCAACGGCTACCAACGGCAATTAGTCGATGGACGCCGTTGGAAGCCGTTGGAATAAACTGACCAATAAGCCGTTGGTAGCCGTTGCTAATCTGGGTGAATTTTTTTTATAGCAGCAAGCCATTCACCTTCCAGCCACACACAATAAATATATATCAATTTCCATTCCATTTCCACTCCATTTCACATATATATCACATATTCAACACATTATACCACAAAAAATATAAACAACCAAAAATCAACATCAAACATTACATTTTCAAACCAAACTCCAAGTCAATATGTACATAAACAACAAAACCCTCACCAACACCAACTCCAACTCCATATTCAAGTCAATATATACAATGCAAACACTTAAACCTCACCACCTCAAAGTCAATACATACACAATAACCATCAAACACAATCCTCACCACCTCAAAGTCATTATATACAATAACCAACCACAAAGACAATAATCATCATACCTCTCAAGCATCATCATCACCTCCGGAAGCACCAGACGACGAAGGGAAGGAACCATGCCTCTGCGCGTACTCCACTAAACGTTGATTCAGCTGCTCCATTTGTATAGCACGAATACGGTCCTGCTCTTGCAGCTGCTCAACCATGGTTCTAAGCTCTTTTATTTCAGCTTTGTCACACGCCTTTTGAGCTGCCGAAACCTGCAAATAGAATATGAGATGTTCACATTTGTATTATAATCATTTTCATCACATATCTTTGTATATTTTTCCTTTTTTACTTATCTAATATTTATAAATCATGTATATGTTAGATTTAACTCAACTAGAAATCATCATATGTATAGTGTATCTATAGGTTAATTTATTAAATATAATATTGCAATGTTTATAAGATTACCGCTTGGTTTCTATAGCCATAGCGCCTATTCCGCTACGTCGGATCCATAATAACGTCGAAAATATTATCTTCCTCCTCTACCGTCAACTCATCGCGATCCGATTCTGAAAGTAGCTCTGCCCGTGCCTCCTGAAACTTTGCCTAAAATAAAAAACAATTACAGGTTAAAATTAGTAGAATATGATTTAAACATATCGATATTAATAAAATAAGATTTAAAATATGCATACATATGCAGTCGTCGCCTTATCATCATCATCCCATTGATATGTAATATTGCCAGCATTGTCTACTTGTCTTGATGCGTGGGTGCGGGTAAATACCTCCATCATAGACACGCGACGTCCAACCGATCTTTCCTGTAATAAATAATTTATATATTTTAATTTTTCATAGCTAATTACCGAACTGATTAACATACAAAATGTAATAATGGTTTAGATAAATTTACCAAGTCCTCACGGTGATGCTGAAAAGACTTGGATCCGCCATGATGCGTTACAGGATTCCTACTTCTATTGGCAGAGTTCCTCTCCGAATCCATCTGCAATTTAAATTGAATATTATATTTATACTAATTGCGAAATAATTAACTATATATTTGGTAGATTTACCTTGAACTCGTCGGTCTCCCACCAACTCATCCAAGAATCCCATACGAAAGCGCCCATCAAGTTCGGTTTCTTCCCCGATTTTTTAAGAGCTGACATTACCTCCCTGTAATTTTTGGCGACCTTCGAATTCCAGTGGCACTGAACCATGGCGACATCGGCCTCCGCCAAGTCCACTTGCCCCTGTACAAAGAGAAAACATTACTAATTGTTCATTTATACTTATTCATATAGTAAAGTGGTATAAACTCACCAGAAAATCCTGCCAGATGGCCTCCCTGACATGGTCAGGGATCTTACTCCACTTAGGCCAGCAATCTGTCATCCTGCTCATATATGATTGCTTAGAAATGCCAAGCACAACTCCTGAGGGCTCCAAATCAAATCCCCTGTGTTAAATATAAAACAAAGCTTTAGACATGTATATATATGTATGAACAAATTTATATTGTTATCATTTTAATTTTGATACTTATGCTCCATCAGCCTTCGGCTGCAAATATACAAGTGGTCGAGCCGGAGGCTCACCACTACTCTCGCCGGCCGAGCGAGAAGAGCTACGACGTCTGGAGCCTAACATAATACCTGTTGAAAGTTTCATTTTTAATTATAGACATAGATAAAATGATGATGATATGTGGTGCATGTAATGATGATGATGATATATATGAGATGCGTGTGCGTGAATAATTGTAAAAATTACCGGATATTACTCAGTCCTCGTCGTTTTTTGATTCAGACTCGATCTCGTGTTCTATATCGTTTTCCTCTATGCTCTCAAATGCTTCGACTAATACATTTGTCTCATTATTTAATTGTCCAAAATCAGTTTGATCGTCTGTAATTGTGATTTCAACATTTTCTTCGATATCTGCTTGATAGGCTTGTTCTTCTGGAATATTTTTTCCATCGAATGTAAATCTCGCCTTGGTTTTAAAAACCGCAGACCAATCCACTTTATCTCTTTTTAGAGACAGATAAGGGGCGTAATAAACTTGTAGGGCTTGTTTGGCTAGTACAAACGGATCGTACTGCTGATAACGGGAGGTATGTTTTATTTCTATAAGATTATAATTTGGATGCACCTTAATACCAGAACCTGGAACATTGCTGAACCAGTTGCATCTAAACAAAAAAACTTCCTCTACGGGTCTTATAAAATATGTCAATTGCAAAATCTGGGTTAACACGCCATATAAATCATGTATATGATTATTAGGATCATCACTGCCTTTAACAAATACACCGGTAATGTTTATTAATTTTTCAGCACCGTATTCTTTGGTGTTGAATTTATATCCATTAACGAAAAATATTGGATACGTTTTAACTTTCCTTTTCGATCCCAACGCCAAATGTTTTAATCCTTCATCGACCACATTATTTGTAGGATCACAAACGTAGTTCGAAAACCGAGTAGCGAAATTTTTGCTTAAATTGCCTTTTGGATTTTGTGATTCATAAACACTGCAAACAAAAACAATATATTGCTTTATTTTTAATTTACACATGCAGTATTAAATTAAATTTATCAAAACTTGTAATCTGATAATTACCTAATAAATAATGCAACTTTTGGACAATTAAGAAGAATATATGTGTGTGCTATATGGTAATCTCTATCATCTAACCATACTTCTACACATTTTCCAGCATGTCGACCATGTTGTTTAAAAATAGATAACATTGCTTCAGAAAAAGAATCTTGTTCAACGACCTCATCATTACGCGCAACACTTTGAAATGATAAATTCACATGATCATTGAAATAATGAGAGAAAAAGAACGATGCTTCTTCTTCGATATATGATTTGCAAATCGAACCTTCAACTCGAGCTTTTTGTCTCACTTTTTTCTTTAAATGATTTAAGTACCTAATAAAAAATATTTCATATCAATATTGGTTTTTAATTATAGTTAAATTACATACTTAGTATTATCAACATACCTCTCGAATGGATACATCCATCCATATTGCACAGGACCTCGAAGACGTGCTTCAAATGGAAGATGAACAGGTAAATGCTCCATTACATTGAACAAACCTGGAGGAAATATTTTCTCCAGTTTGCAGAGCAGTATTGGGATTTCTACCTCAAGTTTACGAAGACGGTCAACTTTTAACGTAGTTGAACAAAGCTCCTTATAAAATAAACTAAGTTCTGTTATAACCTTCCAAACTTTTACGGGCAACAATTCTTTGAAAGCGACGGGTAACAAATTTTGCATCATTACATGACAATCATGGCTTTTCATCCCACTCGGTCTTCCGTTATTATAGTCGACACATCTACGAAGATTAGATGAAATTCCATCAGGAAATCGTAATCCTTCCACCCATTTTAACAGTACTTTAACTTGGTTGTTATCTAATTCATAACATGCTTTGGGTTTTTTTAGTGTCATTTGGCTTCATAAGAAGCTCAGGACGATTACATATTTCTTCTATATCACGTCTTGATTTCAGATCGTCCTTAGTCTTTCCCTTAACATTCAAAAGTGTATTAAACACATTATCGAATACGTTTTTCTCGTTATGCATCACGTCAATGTTATGACGGATTAAGAGATTTTTCCAATAAGGCAACTCCCAGAATATACTCTGTTTGCACCAATTATGAAACGTCGATTTACCTTGGATTTCAGTTTGCTGCCCGGTTTCATGTATCTTTGGATAATCTTTTACAAGTTCATATATATCTTCACTTGACCAAATCATTTGTGGTTGTAAAGTCTCATGTCTATTAGCTATGAAGTTTTTTTTGTCTCTTCTAAAAGTATGATTAATATGGAGAAAACGTCGATGACAATCAAACCATGAAATTTTCTTCCCATGCCGTAAAGAAAATGCTCGTGTTTCTTCCATACAGTAAGGACAAGCAAAACGACCGGCTGTACTCCAACCCGAAAGCATTGCATATACAGGAAAATCGCTAATAGTCCATCATAAAGAAGCGAACATCCGAAATTTTTTTTTCCGATACGTCGTATGTTTCAACTCCTTCATACCACAATGTTTTCAACTCTTCGATTAGCGGTTGTAAGTAAACATCGATACCCTGTGTCGGATCATCAGGGTCAGGGATGACAATTGTGAGAAACATATATGGAGTTTTCATACACATCCACGGGGGTAGATTGTAAGGTGTAATGATTATAGGCCAAGATGAATATTTAGAACCAAACTGAGAAAACGGTGAAAATCCATCAGTACACAAACCTAGTCTAACGTTACGGCTCTCCGCTGCGAAATCGGGATATTTCTTATCAAAATACTTCCATGCTTCTCCATCAGATGGGTGTGTTAACGTACCTTCTTCAGGTGTTCTCACACTGTGCCATCTAATATGATGCGCTGTTACAGATGATGCATATAACCTTTGAAGTCTAGGAGTGATAGGTAAATAATGCATACGCTTGTATGGAACTTCTTTTCCCTTTTTTTCCTTGGTTTGTATCTTTCTTGATTACATATTTTACAATTCCGAAGACTGACATCATCTTTCCAAAACAACATGCAACCATTTAGACATGTATCAATTTTTTGATATGGCAAACCGAAAGATGACATTAGTTTTTTCAGTTCATAATAATTTTCGCACATTAAATTATCTGATGGCATATGGCATTTAGCAGCTTGTACAACAGCCGTAAATCCGGCTTCTGTGAAGTTGTACTTTGATTTCATCGCAATGTACTCTGCAGTTGCCAATAATTGAGTGCCGCTAGTACATCCATTCCAAAGAGGTTTCTTAGCAGCATCCAATAAATCATATATTTTTTCGCTCCAACATTTGGTTCCTTTTCGACGTTAACATCGTCGTTATTAATTTCAACAGTAGGGAACATTGATCATGCTTCATCTTCAACCATATGTTCTATGAGATTCGTCGTACTAACTTCATCACTAATGACCTCTATTGACTGTTCTTCGTTACGTGTTATAATTTCTCAATGACGATCCCACACCAAATAATTGGTTACGAAACCATATTGGCGCAAATGAATCCTAACCATATTCGGTACTAATTGCTTCAACAATTTGCACCTACTACATGGACAACGAATTTCTACGTCGTTTCCAATATTACTTAAAGCAAATTCGACAAACACATTTACCCCGTTAAGAAAATGTGTACTTATTGAGCCTCCCATTTCTCTTCTTTGATACATCCAGCTCCGATCAATAAAATAATTGACCATTTTTCCTACTGTAAAACCTATGATCAATAGTAAAAAAACTATTAATCAAATTCGATAAACACATTTTAGATTTTACTATTTTTTATAATCCATTTTCGTTTATATACAAAGTTATAGTTCTTGCTATTTTGTTTACATTTTTGTACCTTTTGTGATGGTCGGTTATCCTACTTCCCATTACAAACACAATAGTAATTACATTTCTTAAATCATATCATTATAAACGATTTCCCAAAATTTCGGCAGCACTTCCCTCGTGTTCCTTGTATCGTACACATATGCATGTACACAAGGAACGAAAAGGAAATGTCGTCAAAATTTTGTGAACCGTTTATAACGATATGATTTACGAAACGTAATTACTTTATAGTGTTTGTAACTTGTCCAATACAGGGACAAATCCAACAAATATTGTATCAGATGAATATGAATATCCATTTTGCAATAAAAACGAATATTCATACAACGATCATATACAACACTTGTCAGACGGGGCCAAAAATTCACTAAGAGATTTAAATTTTGTTTGTCTAATAATTTAAAAGATATAATTTAAAGCAATCATATAGGCCAAAATTTCACTAAGAGATCATATTACTAAAAGATATAATTCATGTTCGTAAAATATTCGACTAATTCATGTTTGCCTAATATTTTACAAAACATACACAAAATAATTTAAAGCAATCCTAACTAATCTAACGCTAACTCAAATGCGTATTTACACTAAATTATCAACATATGTATATATGTGCATAATATATATACACAAACAATTTGGACATTTGGATGGTAATAATTGTAATTAGCAATTAGTTTGGTATAATAAACAATCAATAGGCCATTAGATACAACTATAACAAACAATTAAACACAAAATTAGCAAAATTTTAAATTTTATAGTTTTAGGCAAAACCTGATTTTGGAGTGGAATTGGATGGAGAGAGGCCGCTGGTGTTGATTGATGGCGTCGGAGTGGCTGCCGGTTGCGTGGGGAGGCTGGGAGCAAGAAAAGAGGAGAGTGGAAAAAGAGGGTGGAGGTTTTGGGGTATTTTGTTGAAGGAAGAATAATGAAATCTGCTCTCGGCCAACTGTAGGTTTACACAACGGCTTCCAACGGCCGCAAACGGAAATTTTTCAACGGCTACCAACGGCTTGTTAAAAAAATAACGAGCCATTGGAAAACCCCGTTGGCGGCCGTTGGAACACTGTCGTGGCTATATACTGTAGTTCTAGTAGTGATTATATATAGATATGTTATTTTGAAATATGTGTTCAAAAATTTAAACATTAATTTGAAATTTTATATATAGATTTTATTTTAAGTATATGTTTCTAAAATTGATTTTTGAAAACATATATGTATATAATATAGATATTAGTTTCAGTTTATATCAAGCCAGTTTGAGTGTTCTCATTGATTTCTATTTATCAGCTTTGTTCGTCAAATTCGTGCCAATCTTGCTTTGTTTTGGAATTCGTGCTTGGATTCGTAACTCGTTCATTGTCGAATCTCTCTAGCCTCGAAAGGTGAGCAATCACTCACGATTAACGTTCTTATATTTATTAAGTTTGATTTCACTTGAAACAATAATTGAAATATGCTGCTAATTTGAACTGTTAATTATTTAATTGTTATATATGATATGCTATTATCTGTAATTGTTCACCTTTGGGATATGACACCATATCCTGTTGCTTATATTATATTATCACTGATGATATATGCCTGTTGTTGACATGTTGTATTATTATCATAACTGTTCTCACTCTGCAAGTTCCCTGTTAGTTTAGAATTCCTTATGGGTTGAAATGATACATACCCGAACGATCTTGTAGAATAGGAGAAAATCGTTATGGGTTAAAATGATAAACCCAAGCGATTTTCATTTAATTGAATTTGGGATTGCGGGTTGAAATGATATATACCCGTAAATATTTAAATTGCGGATTGAAATGATAAATATCCGTATCACTTGACCATAGGATAGAAAATTATATACGGACACCGTTGGTCTATATTTTGAAAATGATTTCCAAAGTTTTGAAAGGAGATATATGGTTTTAAATAAATATTGATTTTTAAAATATAATATATATAAATGTTATTTTTATATACGTTAAAATTGTAGATTTTAAAACTTATATGTTTTGGAATTTAAAATTATAAGTTAGTTTTGAAATTATAAATTTTAAGATTTTTCTTATAATTTTATTTTCTTAAAAATATATATAATAAGATTTAATTTAATAAAATTTAATTTAATTAGTATATAATATGTTTTAAAATATTTATTTAGATTTTATATTAATATTTTAAAATAGATTTATAACTTTAATAATAAAGGTTGGAAAGATAAATTAATGTTGACTTGGAATTTAAATTTGTAAAAATTTGAATTTAAGAAAGAATTGATTTAAACTTATTGGTTTTGAGATTTTGAAAAGATATGATTATAACTTGGTTTACAACTTGATTTGATAAAAAGTTGTTAAATGAATATTCTCAATTTTTAATAAAATTGAGATTGAGTGTTTAATATTGATTTAGGTATATAAATTAGGATTTAAATAAATTGTTATAAAAATCGTTAAGGGAATAATTTCCAATTCGGATAAATTTAAAGTTAAATGTTGAAATATAAACGAAATTTATATTGTAAATGTTGGAATATCTAAACTTGAATCTTTGGACTTTAAATTGAAATGGTTAAACTGGAATTGATTTAAATTGAATTTTGGAATTTAAGATGATTAAAAATCGATGCGAAATTGGAGGAAACTAATTTTATTATATAAATTAATTTATTATATATATAAACTATTTTAATATATAAAGTATTTTGATATATATACTATTTTTAACATCTAAACTGTTATGGCATCAAAGTGTTATGGCTTCAAAGTGTTATGATTTCAAAGTATTATGATTTCGAAAGTGTTATAAATTTTGAAAGTGTTACATTCTGAAAATGAATATTATTTAAAGTGAATAATAATATTGAATTTATATGGTTTGAAATGAATATGATATTTTGATATGAAGTATGAAATATTTGAAATGAAATGACCACAGTGTGAAATAAGCGTTTGGCTGTTAAAGATACCGGGATCGGATATTGTCATACTCTCTGCCAATTCCGAAAACCACTTTAACAACTGATATTTTGATATGAAGTATGAACTATTCTATATGGTATTTACGTAGCCCTGACTCTCGTGAGTCAACTTGATGCGGCTAAAACAGGAGCCATGCCGGGCCAAGTGAGGTCATTCCTTCGATCGGACACATTTCTTCGATACCATTCTATTGCTTTTGTGATTTGATTGGGTGCACCCTTTGATTTAGGAGTGTGTCACGAGGTGGGCGGTAGTAGCTACTATGCATTACCACCAGTCTGGATCCACAAACGGTATATCTACCCTGGCATTGCCTCGAGTGCCTTGTCGCATGCTCTATTGCGCCTTCTACGAGTTTGGTTTGTACCATACCTATGGAGTGCCCTCTGATAGCCCTCTAGTTTACGGAGGAATTACGGTAGTGCATAGACTATGGGAATATATAAAAATGTGTTAAGGGGGATATGGGTAACGCCTTAACGCTATTTTAATACTTTTACTTTACTATAGACATATTATAATAGCGTATATTACTACATAGTAGATAGTTCCACGGATCCTTAGAGGATGGAAATCCCAAACATCCTTTAAGTTACTTGTATTTCAGTTGACATTTCACTTGAGTTGAATTTATTAATATAAGAATGTTAATCCTGACTCGAGTGTTTTGTGTTTTGCTTTACGCTCGGGTCAGACTGAGTGTCACAACATTTGGGACTCACCTTTGGAGCTTTGGAGCTTTGCTTGAGGATCCATCTATATATATTCAGCTTTCCGCTATTCAGTTGTTTTGTTCAGCATTTGTCATCTATTTGTATTCGAGACTACATTGTTTTGAACATATTATGTTGTATTTTATTCCAAACTCTGTTGTTTTATAGTAGCTTCATGAACTACTATTTATCTATTCTGTTGCTTATTGTTATATTACTCTATGTCCGTGGTTCTGTGATTTATTTATTTACTGTATATGCTGAGTTTTGCCAAATATAAATTAACAATCTCATATTTTGAGCAATTCAAGTCCGACATGTGTGGATGCGAATGGTTAAAAATACCGGATCGTTACAAACTGTGTACGCGGAGGAGACTCCAAAATGAAGTGGTTGGATTTGGCATACGTTTGCTGGATTTGAAGAAAGAGAACGATGATGGATAGACCCCGACACTTGTGCCAATTTGAAATGACTAAAGCAGGACGACTTGACAGGGCCAAGCGGGCTAGCTACCCTTGGCGGACATTTCTTCGATTTTCTTGTACTAGTTCCATATTATTACTCTTGATGTTGGTTTAGATTGGTGCACCTTGATTTTGGGATAACCTCCCTTTGAATCGATATGAGATGGATGGACACGGTGGGCGATCGTGGCTACGATGCGTTACCACCAGCCCTACGACCCGAACTGGTAGTATCCTACCTTGGGCATTGCCTCACGTGCCTTGTCATACTTTTATCCCTATACAAGACCCTACGATTTTGGTTTAGTGTTGTCATATCCTGGCGCATCCCTATCCCCCGACGTGCTACTGGGGCGTAATATTCAAACTGTACGACAATGCTTAAAAACGCGTTAAGGGGGATTAATGTAAAGCCTTAATGCTAAGAAAAATATTTATTTTACTGATAAGACATTATATATATAACGTATTATACTATATATAAATAATTTAACGGATCCTTAAGAGATGGAAAATCCCGTAACATTTGTAGGACGTTATACACTGGATAGGAGATGTGAAATCCTGTAAACATCTCTAACGCTATTACACTCATGTTACGTGATATCGATTTGACTCACATAAGGATATTTTAGTCCCGACTCGAGTGTTTTGTCTTTTCTTTACGCTCAGGTTAGCCCTGAGTTTTCAACACATTGAAGATTATTTTCTAGAGGATGAAGATGAAGATTTGGTATATTATTATTACTAGTATTATTTCACCACACCGTTGTTCTGCTGCATTATTTTATTTGTCCCGGTTGTATATATAACTCTAATAAATGTTGTATAAACTGTAATCAAATGTATAGTAAATAGCTTCATGAACTGTTTACTTGATTATTATATTTTGTTATTCCGCTGTGAGATTCTGTATTTGTTTTCTTCTTCTTTTCTTATTTTTCTTAATTAACCCCATTGATTATCTATGTTCCGGATTGTTTGAGTTGGACATGTGCGGATTATTGTTGATTTAAACCTTCCGAAATATGGGTCGTCATAGTTGGTATCAGGGCTTTGGTTTAGCGACAACCTTAGCTTTATGGGGTTTGACTCATTAGAGATAGGGTAGTAATACCCTAGAATGGGTTTGTTTGAGCGTATGTTTATGAGAGTGCGTACTTGTTAGTGTTACAAAATGTTTTATATTGTGTTTACTTATCCGTTGAGTTGTTTATGAATTCTGGTCAGTGCATGGAATGCCATATTATCGATAGCGGTTTCCAAACACTTAAACGAGGCAAGTCGACATAATATTGTTTTAAAATCGGGTAAATGAAATAATTTTACCTAAATTATATATTATATATAAAAGAAATTGAATGAGAATAAATAAGTAAATGAAATTAATGTGAGTAATTGAATTTGATTTAAATTGGATTTAAATGGGATATAAATAAATTGAATGCAAATGGAATAAGTTTTAATAATTGAATATTAACTAATTGAATATGAAATAAGTGAATGTTAAATAAAGAAAAGTTGATACACATAAGTATAAGAGGTAAGAAATATAAGTTTAAATTATGAAATGAATAGATTTATTGAATATGAAGTAAATAGGTTGTAAAACCAAGTTTGGAAATATTAACTTAAATAATTTGAATTATGGATGTTTATAAACTTAAGTAATGAGTTATGAAATAAAAATCTATCCTTAGTTTAAGTTAAAAGAATGAATTTAAACTGAGAATTTGAGAATTTAAATTTCGGTGCTTTTGAAATTGTTTCTAAGATTTTGAAAATAATAATTAGTATTATTTAAAAATATTTACGAATAGAAATTGTTTCAAAAGGAATTAAAGGGAAATAAATCTTGTACTCCCCTCTTTTGTCGTTGGAAAATAATTTCGGTGATGACGGTCGCAACATCAACATTCATCTTCGAGTTTCAAAATGGGGGAGGCCCTATAGTAGCTTTGCTACGCTTTCGATTCAATAAACAGATTTTGATTAAAATTTCTAAATATGATTTGATATATATATATATATATGAATATATATATTATTTCAAAATGATTTAAAATGAACCCGATATTTGAATTCTCAAGTTCTATTAATTAATGATTTTCGGTTGTAGAAATAAAGTGAATTTTTGAATAGTTGGAAACTTCTAAAATGAGAAATAGGAAATATAAGCTAAGTGTTTAAATAAAATACGAGAAGTAAAACTTAACTCTTAAATTTCAAGACAATGGAATTTTGAACTTGTGTAATTAATTGAACATTCTTGTCAACTAAAATAAATAAGATAAATTTGTATTACATTCAATTACATTCTAAAAACATATATAAAACTTACCAGACATGTTTAAGAAGTTGAAATGTTAAATATGAATGGTAATAGAATATTATACAAGTTTGAACTTTAGTGCAACGACCTAGAATTTGACCACTTTAAAAAATACCGTTTAAAGTGATTTTAAATATAAAATATATAACATTTTATGATCTACATAATATTAGATAGGATTTGCAAAGAGAAATATACACAAAAATAGGAATAATTGCTTATATCGACAAAAGTGACAAAATCCTGATTTCAGAAAGTAAGTTTCAATGGTTAAATAATTATTTTAATTAATTTATGAGTGTTTATATTTTTAAATACCATTATACAAATTTATTTTTAAATTTGGTTTACATAACTAAATAGTTTAACTAAAACCTCAAAATGTGACTATAACGACACAGATTTTCCATCGTTTGATTTTGAATATTTAAATGGTTTTAAATATTTAATTTGGAATATAAATTGATTTTGAATATGAAGGGATTTTCGTTGAAATTATAGAATTAATTTATATGTCAAATATAGCGATTTATCGTAATACGGAAATGGTGAATAATTGAAATTTGAGTTGAATATGAATCGAAACGATTTTTAACGTTGATATAAATTCTATTTGAATTAGAATTGAGTTAGTAAGTTTTTAAAACTGGAATTTCAAGTGATTTTGCCAATTTTTGAAATCGTCGATTTAATCGACGTGTTAAAATAACATCTGGGGCACAGTCTTGGAATTGGAAGAAACCAGTTCCATTGGATCCATAATAGTGTGTTATTATTAGATTTCAAATTTCATAGCATTTGGAGTTAACGTTTGGTCGTACGGGATAGAAACGCGTTAAATTTAATATCGAAATTTAATATTTTAATTGGGTTCAAAAAGCTATCTTCTCCACACAATCGAATTAGGTTCTGAAACTTATTCCATTGGGTTCAGAATAACAGTATAACATTAGGAACGCCAGGAGGCATACCTCAATAGGAGTTCGGGATTTCGAGTTATGTTTAACAAGATATTTTGGAATTCTATATTATTTTAAAATTGAAAGTCAACCCCTACTCGCCGTTTTTCTTTCACCTCAGCCACCCTAATCCCTGACTAGTTGCCCCTTTCCTTTTAAAAATCGCTTTTCTCTTTCTTCATCAGTTCGTTTTCACGAAAGATAAAAAAATCAAAATCGATCGAAATCAATTCAAAATAAAAAATAATATTGCGATCGAGTGGTGAGGCAGTGCCTACACGCGAGCGAAGAGGGACGACGGTTGAGGTTCGAGCGCTGCATCGACGTTCGTGAGCAGCTACGAGCTTGGCACGCGCAGGCTGGTGCGACTAAAGGTGGAGGGTCGGAGCTCGTCGCCGGTGGTGGATCCTCGTGGAGGCGTGGTGATTTCACGAGCGCAGTAAAAAAAAGAAGTCGCCTGTGTTTCAGCCTGGGTATGTCGAAGTCGAGCAGGAGGATGAATTGCATTGCCTGGTGGAAGAAGGCAGCGATCGTTCGTTGATTGTTGCGTGTGTTGCAGCCTGAGGGGAGAAGAACAGTAAGGTAACCAACCTGTTTAATTACTGTAACTAATAAGAAAAAATTTACGATATTAATAAAAATCAAAAATTTATAAATTACATATCATTTACATGCGAGGTCCAAATCACAAATTCGATTACGTTGGTTTCATAGCTGCGAGATCTACACAATAGTATTGATTTGGAGATTATTCGGAGTCAGCTGGGATTTTAGAAAAATTTAAAATTTGGATGTTCGGCAAAATAAAAAAATCAAGGTGAGTAAATCTCACTCATTTGGATTACTGGATTTAATTTATAATAATTAAAATTAATTATTGGATGATTGGTTGAATTGATAAATTATTATGAGTTGAATGTTATATTATATATATATTAGTATATACATTAGTAGTTGGATATATTTCCCGCCGATTAGAGCAGATGAGACACTATGCGTTCCGCATAATAGCGGATGACCCTATATTACCGCGATATCCCGCCTCG
Organism: Allium fistulosum; assembly: GCA_030737815.1. NCBI lineage: Eukaryota > Viridiplantae > Streptophyta > Magnoliopsida > Asparagales > Amaryllidaceae > Allium > Allium fistulosum. The sequence continues at coordinate 71,489,345 of CM060908.1, read as the reverse complement.
AAGCAGGATTGGTATTTTATGATCTATAACATCTGTGGATGCAAGAAAACAGGTTGGAGGGATCCAACTGGATTCCTCAAATATATTGATTCTTTTTCACATATAGTGATATATGATGTGATTGAATAAATCTGTTATGGATTGTTGTGTGATTTTTTTATTTGATGCTATATTAGCACTGGCCTAAATTTTAGCATTTTAAAAATAATATTTTGAATTTAAATAGGAAATTCAAAGGCGATGTTGGAAATAAAATATTTATATTGATTTTAGGATTATTTAAAAAGGGAATTAAATTAGATAAAATAAATGATTGGATTTTGGATATTTAATTAGCTATTTCATAAAATAGTTTCAACTAGAGAATTTTAATTTGAGGATTTTAAAACAATGGATTTTAAAAAAAATACGAAATGGAAGTAGAAATCGAGATTTGATAGGTATTGGAATATAGTTTGGGTTATTTAAGAAATTGATTTATAAATGAGATTTTTATTAGAAATCGATTTATAAATAGATTTTTGGAATGTAAACCTGTATAAGCTGGGGAATAAGATTATAGAATTTATAAACAAGGTTTATAAATAAAGTGAGATGATTATCATTTGATAAATTGGAGATATAAATTCACGGTGAGAATATATAATGAGATGGGGTAATTGGTTTAAAAAGAAATGGTAGAGTATATTTTGGAATGTGGGAAATGTTATGAAATTGGGCAAGTGGTCGATGTGTTATGAACCGGGAGAGAGATTTATAAATTGAAATTGGTTATTGAAATTTTAAAAATATATTTTTATCAAGAAGTTAAGTTTTGTTTTAAAAGGAAAATTTTATTTATTAAACTATGTAATTTAAAGCCGTTTAGTATTGGAATACTTCGAAAAGTGGATTTCCAAATATATAATATTTATTGAAGTAAATTCTAATTTTTATGATAAGCTTTGTAAATCGATTAGTTTATTTAAAATGAATTGGAAATGAGTTATTGATGTTTATTTAAGGTGTTTTAATATTTAAAATAATTACTTAAACATGTTTTAAAATTAAATTATTATTTTTTTAAAATACTTATCATATAAATAGAGTTTTGAAATGATTGAAACTTATTTATAAATTCTCTCGAGATTTGTAAATGGGTTTATTTAACGGATATGATTTTTATAAGAGAAAACTTATAACGGAAATTTATAATTATCAGCAGGCTTGGATGGTGGTCCGGTCATCTTGGGTTATGCACGCATCGTGGGTTTCAGTCGCGTGATGGGTTTTGTCTCGCGTAGCCTTGAATGAGAGCAGGAGAGAAGAGGGTACGAGTTTATGTTATTTTAATTATATTATTAATATGTTAATTAAAATTTTAATTAATCATTATGCTAATTATTTCATAACTTCTCCATACGAGGTCTGTTTCGAGCAAAACAAATTGCATTGAGATCGTATCGACGTCGTCACATGGAGTCAAATTGGAATTTATTTGAAGCTGAAATATTTTCAATTTAAAATAAATGGTGAGTGCCTTATAATGCTCACGACGTACTAAAATAATTTTTATGTTAGTTAAATTGACATCCTAAAGTAATTTAATTTTTTTGACTGTTGTTTGGTAAATTTAATTGACATTTAAATTGATATGAATTGAAATGATAGGAATTTAAAGTGATAGTTCAAATTTGAATTCGGAATTGAATTTCTAGTTAAATTATTAATTATTGACAACTATTTAATTATGGTGATATTTTGACTGTTTGGATGTTGTTTGTGATGACTGTTTATTGGTTGATGGATTGGATGATTGGATGTTGTTTATTTTATATATCCTGTATCACCCTGTAAATTATTTGATAGTATATAAAACTGTAAATTGAATTGTTTCGAATAAATTAAAAATATGTTAAAATGATATATACATATGACATTAATTTTGGACTGAAATGATATATATCCATCCCTAAAATTAAATTGATATAACTATTCACTTGGCCATAGGATAGAAAGTTATATACAGGCACCGGATTGGTTAAATTAATTGATTTCAAAATTTTGATTTGAAATTATTTAAATGATTTTAACTTAAAGTATAAAAATTGAATTTATGAAAATTGAATTATTTTCGAACTTGAGCTTGAAATGTTGAAATTGAAATTTGTCAACATGAATTGTTTAAATAATCGAATTTGAGATTTTGAAGTTATAATTGAAATATGATTTGAATTTCGGAAATTGATTTGTTTTGAAAGATTTGAACTTTTATTCGAACTTTGTAATATTGCTAAGTAAAAGTAATTTAAATGGATATTTCAAATTTAGGCTCGGAGTTGAATTATTTTGAAGATTTGATCCTTAAATTGAACGTCAAAGTTAAATTTGATTTAAATGATTTAAATCGATATTCTAAAATCGACTCGAATTCATAAAAATTGAAATGGTTTAAAAATTGAGAATTGAATTGGAATTAATTCAAATTGGAATTGAAATTGAATTAATTTGAAATCGAAATTGAATTAATTTGAAATTGAAATTGAATTAATTTAAAACCAAAATTGGAATTGATTTGAATTGAAATTGGAATCGAAGTTAATTCGAATTGAAATCGAAATTGAGTCAATCTGAATTGAATTGAAATTGAAAATGATTTGAATTAGAATAATTGAAATTGAATCAGTTTGATTGGAATTTGGACTTGGGTCCAGATTTGTTGAATGGAAAGAGACAGCTTGATTTGAAACTACTTTTAAATAAATTATTTTAATATAAACTGTTTAGAAATCTATCTTTTCAATTTTTTTTTATTTTCCAAACTATTTTACTATATAAACCATTTTCAATACTCAAACCATTTTATTTCAAACTATTTTAACTATTTACCTATTTAAAATTATTTTCTAAAAATTCAAACTGGTCAAGGTTGGAATGTTTATATTTAAATCGTGGATTTAAATGCGAATTGGGTTAAAATGAAGTTGTAACCTAAGTTGAAATTCGAAATGATTATTGAAGTAAAAATATGATTTTCGAAGTTAATATGATATTTCGAAATGAAATTGATTTTGAAGAGAACGTGATATTTTGATATCAAGTATGAATCGCTTTTTAAATGTAAAAGTACCAACCGGTGTGTAAAACAACATTTGGTTGTTAAAGAGACCGGGGCCTCTTATTGGCATACTCTCTGTCAATATTGGAACCACTTTAACAACTGGGTACGGGGAGGAGACTCCAGAACGAAGTGGTTGGATTTGGCGTACGTTTGCTGGATTTTAAGAGAATGATGATGGATAGACCCCGGCACTTGTGCCAATTTGAAATGACTAAAACAGGACGGCTTGATAGGGCCAAGCGAGCTAGCTACCCCTAGCGGACATCCGTTCTTCGATTTTCTTGGACTTGGTCCATATTATTACTCTTGATGTTGGTTTTGATTGGCGCACCTTGATTCTGGGATAACCTCCCTTTGACTCGATATGGGATAGATGGACGCGGTGGGCGATCGTGGCTACGATGCGTTACCACCAGCCTTGCGACCCGAACTGGTAGTATCCTACCTTGGGCATTACCTCACATGCCTTGTCATACTTTTATCCCTATACGAGATCCTATGATTGTGGTTTAGTGTTGTCGTATCACGGCGCATCCCTATCGGGCGTTATATGAAAACTGTACGACAATGCTTAAAAACGCATTAAGGGGGATTAATCTAAAGCCTTAACGCTAAGAAAAATATTAATTTTACTGATTAGACATTATATATATTGATGCAGGCCAGGATGAAGTCATAGGTCGAATACGACCTAACAAGTTGAAACGTCAAGACCGACCTAAGAAGAATACCACCGAGTTAAGAATTGGTGAGCAATGTTGGGAAAATGAAGTTCTAGGTCGCAACCGACTTATGGAAGGGTATCCGCGACCTAACGAAGGTTCTAAGTCGTCCCAGCGACTTAGTATAACTCGGCAGCGAGTTAACCCAAGTTCGCGACCTAACGAAGGTGTTAAGTCGTCCCAGCGACTTAATATAACTCGGCAGCGACCTAGTGAAAGCCCACGACTTAACAAAGTTGAAGGTATAAGTCGTCCACGACTTAACAAAAGGCATGAAGAGGAAGCGAGTTACGACCTAGAAGAATTAAGTCGTAAGTCGCGTGAAGCCTGGTGCCGTTGATTCTTCTGCGAGTTAATCTAAACCATCGAATTCCTTAAGTCGTTGATGCCGCCTGTTTTAAGTCGCTGAAGACTTGTTGCCGTAGATCTTGTTTGCCGACTTAATCTCAGCTGTTGATTTCTTAAGTCGTTACTTGTTTGTTTTTAGGTCGTTACCGACCTAAGTTAAGTCGCTGAAGACTGAGACCTTAGATTCTTATGCCGCATTGATCTCTGCCGTTGATTCTTAAGTCGCTGAAGGAAACAGATGTATTGAAGATAGGTCGCGTCTGTTTAAGTCGTAGGTCGTTCTGTCTTTTAAGTGTGTACTTTAGGTCGTGTACGACCTATGTAAGTCGTTTGTAATGTTGTAAGGTCGTAACCTGTTTGTAATAAGTCGTGTGCTTTGAAGGTGTATAAGTCGTAAGTCGCCTGGAATGATAGGTCGAGACTGTTAGGTCGGAACCGACCTAGGAGATGTAAATTTTTGTTGTTTTTTCATGTGAATTGTAAAACGCCTATAAATAGGCCGAGACTCTCATTTGTAAAGTGGTTGTTGAATATTGAATAAAATTCTCTTTTGATTGCTTTGTGCTTTCATTCAAATTGGTAGTTGAGTGTAATCTCCTATCGCCTCTTTCGGATAATCGAGTGCGCTCGATTCAACGATTGTAGAAGCCGATTCGCGGAATCAAGTGCGCTTGATCAACGCTTGAAGAATTGAAGATCTTTGAACCCGGTATCGTGCGCGATCAACGAGTTCGGGATAGCTAGAGTTCGGTATCTTCGGATCAACGAATTCGGGCATTTCAGCATTCATCAATCCATCTATTGCTACATTCAACGATCTACATTGTTTTTGAAATATCCGCTGCGTCAGTTTTGGTATCAGAGCCTGTTCTAGCCAATCATAGCTAGATCGAGACTTGGAGCCTATTCATTTAGAAGTTGAAGTGAAGATTCGAATTTGTTTATCACGGCCGAGAGTAAGAAGGCTTGTTCGAAGATTGTTTGATTGAATTTGAATTGAAGGCCGAAGCTTTGTCCATCGTGTTCATCGCGATTTGCTACAAAGTGGAAGTTTTCGATCCGTTTCATTTTGGATCAAAGTTCGAATTGTGTTTGAATTTGAAGAGTTTGTGAAGTTTCAAGTATGCCGCCAAGAAGAGCTAATCGTCACCAAAACGTAGAAGCTTTGTATCGAAGAGAAGAAGCTGATGAGATGGAGCAAAGAATTAATGAAAACTTTAGTGAAAAGCTTAACGAAGGGATTGGACGATTAGAGAAGATGATGTTAGAAATGAATCAAAATCGGAGGAGGGTTTCACCAGAATCTAATCATGGGGGTAGTAGAGTCTCGCCACATTCTAATCGAGACAGAAGTGTTGAAAATGATCAAGGGCGTGGGAGGAACGTGAATGATCGTGCATGGAGGAATGTAGATAGAAGGGATGATGGTGGAAGACGTAATGGTAGTAGAGATGTGGGTGGACGAGATAGACAACGATATACATCTGATTTTGAAGAGGAGTATGATGGTGGTAGTATTCAAGGAAGAGGTCAAGGAAGAAATTACTCTGAGTATGATCACAAGTGGGAGTCGGGGATGAAGACTGAAATTCCTGAATTCTAAGGTGGTATGCAAGCAGAGGAGTTTCTAGATTGGATGGCTAATGTCGAGGAGATTTTTGACTTCAAAGAAGTTCCAGAACATCGTAGAGTGAAGTTGGTTGCTACAAGGTTGAGGGGTAGAGCTTTGGCATGGTGGCAACAAACTAAGCTTACACGTGAACGAATGGGAAAGTCAAAAGTTGAATCTTGGGAGAAGATGTAGAAGATGATGAAAGCAACGTTCTTACCTTACAATTACCAATCTTTGATGTATCAACGTTTGCAAAATTTGAGACAAGGGACGAAATCTGTGAATGACTATGCTGATGAATTCTATCAACTTATTGCAAGAAATGATATTATGGAAACAGAAGAGCAGTTGACATCTAGGTTCATTGGGGGATTGAGAATGCAGATCCAGGATATGGTTAATATGTTCGATCCAAGATCTGTAGCGGAAGCACATCAGAAAGCGTTGGCTTGGGAGAAACAGGGTAGACGAGGAAGTGGTGTGTTTACTAATTCTAACAATCAAGCGAAGGGTGTTGGTGGAAGTTCTAATGTTTCTAAACCTATCAGTAGACCAGTGGTGAAGGAGGCTGAGAAGGCAAGGGTTAACAATGGTTTCAAATGTTACAATTGTCAGGAATTGGGTCATGAAAGCAGTGAGTGTCCAAAGCCAAAGAAGAGAACCATGATTGCAGAAATTGAGGATGAGGATGGTGATGGGGATTGTTCTAGTCCAGTTGAAGAGGATGAGCAGGATATTGCGTCAGGAGATGAAGGTTGTAACCTAATGCTGAGGAGATCGTGTTTAACATCGAAGCAGGAAGAAGCTAGTTGGTTAAGGAGTAATATCTTTCAGTCAACATGTACTATATTGGGAAAGGTGTGTAAGTTTGTGATCGACGCAGGAAGCTGTGACAATATTGTTTCAACCGAAGCTGTGACAAAGTTGAAATTGAAGACAGAGAAACATCCAAACCCATACAAGTTAGCATGGTTGAGAAAAGGAGGAGAAGTGAAAGTGGATAGACGAGTTCGTGTTCCATTCTCTATTGGGAAGAAATACAAAGACGAAATCTGGTGTGATGTAGTAGAGATGGATGTTTGCCACTTATTATTGGGAAGACCATGGCAGTATGATCGAGCAGTACAACATGACGGTCGGACCAATAGTTACAGTTTTATGTTTGAAGGCACGAAGATTATCCTAGTTCCGAAGAAGAGACCACAAGGAGAAAGTAAGTAAGAAGAGATTGAAGAGCTGGAAACTTTATTATCTTTGAAAGAGTTTGTTAAAGAGGTTGAGGAAGAGCCTGAAGTATTTTTATTGATTGGGCGTGAGAGCAAAGAAGAGGTTGAAATTCCAGAAGAAGTTAAACCAGTTTTGAAAGAATTTGACGATGTATTCCCAGATGAGTTACCAAAGGAGTTACCGCCTTTGAGAGACATACAACATCAAATCGATCTTGTTCTGGGAGCAGTGTTACCACACAGACCACATTATCGAATGAGTCCGAAGGAACATGAAGAGTTGCGGAGGCAGGTAGAAGAATTGCTTGAGCAGGGGCGTGTGCAGGAGAGTTTAAGTCCTTGTGCTGTACCAGCTTTATTGGTACCCAAAAAGGATGGAACGTGGAGGATGTGCACCGACAGTAGAGCATTGAATAAGATCATAGTTAGATACAGATTTCCGATGCCGAGGCTTGATGATTTATTGGATCAAATCAGTGGGTCCGTAATCTTTTCTAAGATTGACTTGAAGAGCGGTTATCATCAGATTCACATTAGACCAGGGGACGAATGGAAGACAGCATTCAAGACGAGGGAAGGCTTGTATGAATGGCTGGTAATGCCGTTTGGTCTATCGAATGCACCAAGTACATTCATGAGGGTGATGAACCAAATTTTCAGACCGTACATTGGGAAATTTGTGGTGGTTTACTTTGATGATATTCTAATCTACAGTGCTAGTAAAGAAGAGCATGTTCAGCATTTGAAGAAAGTGTTAATTATTCTTCGTGAAGAACAATTCTATGCTGCTACAAAGAAGTGTGTTTTTATGGCGAAGAGTGTTTTATTTCTGGGGTATGTTGTGTCGGAGGAAGGAATACAGGTTGACCAAAGTAAAATTGAAGCTATCAGAAATTGGCCGCAGCCCAAGACGATAACGGAAGTTCGTAGTTTCCATGGGTTGGCTTCATTCTATCGAAGGTTCATTCCACACTTTAGTAGTGTGATGGCACCTGTGACTGATTGTATGAAGGGTAAACAATTTACATGGACAGAGGAAGCAGGGAATGCTTTTGGGAAGATCAAGGAGTTGCTGACATCTGCACCAATTCTAGTATTACCAGATTTTCAGTTATTGTTTGAGCTACACACTGATGCGTCAAAGGTTGGAATTGGAGGAGTGTTGAGTCAAAGAGGTCGTCCAATTGCATATTTCAGTGAGAAGTTGTCAGGAGCGAAGATGCGATACAGTACATATGATGTGGAGTTTTATGCTGTTGTGCAAGCTATTAAACACTGGAGACATTATCTATTTCAGAAAGAGTTTGTTCTTTACACTGATCATGAGGCGTTAAAGCATTTACAAGGACAAGATAAGATTTCAGCGCGACATGCATCGTGGATTGCATATCTGCAGCAGTTTACTTTTGTTGTTAAACACAAGTCAGGGGTGACAAATCGAGTGGCTGATGCTTTGAGTAGAAGGAGTCATTTGTTGACTACACTGAAAGTTGAGGTGACAGGGTTCGATGTGTTGCCGGAATTATTTGTCGATGATCCTTACTTTGCAAAGGTGGTTGATAAAGTCAATGAAGGGAAGACTGATGAGTTTATGATGATTGACGGTTTTCTCTTTAAAGGAAATCGATTGTGCATACCGGAGGGTAGTCTGAGAATGAAGATTATCAAGGAGTTACACGAAGAGGGACATGTTGGGAGAGATCGAACCTTACAGTTGATTTCACAGTCCTACTTTTGGCCAACGATGAGGAAAGAAGTAGAGAGGTTTGTGGAGCGTTGTCATATTTGTCAGGTTTCGAAAGGAACTGCGACTAATGCTGGTTTATATATGCCGTTACCCGTACCTGTAAAACCATGGGTGGATATCAGTATGGACTTTGTGTTGGGGTTACCAAGAACACAGCGTGGTAATGATTCCATTTATGTGGTGGTTGACAGATTTTCGAAAATGGCACATTTTATTGCTTGTAAGAAGACGGCAGATGCGGTTCGCGTTGCTCAGTTGTTTTTCAAGGAGATCTATCGACTACATGGATTGCCAGAATCTATCGTGTCGGATAGAGATACTCGATTTCTGAGTCATTTTTGGTTGAGTTTGTGGAAAATGGTCGGAACGAAGCTAAAATTTAGTAGTGCTTATCATCCGCAAACTGATGGACAAACGGAGGTGGTTAATCGATCGTTGGGAAACTTGTTGAGGTGTCTTGTTCAAGATAATCTGAAGAGTTGGGATGTGAAGTTATGCCAGGCAGAGTTTGCCCATAATCATGCTGTGAATCGAAGTACTGGGTTCAGTCCATTCCAGATTGTCTATTCGAGCTTACCGAAGGGACCGTTGGATTTAACGGTGATACCACATTCAAAGGGGACAATTAAGAAAGCTGCTGATTTTGTTGAAGGGCTGACGGAATGTCATAAAATCGTTCAAGAACGATTAGAGAAAGCAAATGAGAAATATAAACAATCTGCAGATTTGAAATGACGAAATGTTGAGTTTAATGAAGGAGATTTAGTTTATGCGGTGTTAACCAAAGATCGTTTTCCAGTGGGCGCTTACAACAAGTTGAAAGCCAGGAAAATTGGTCCGGTAGAAGTTGTGAAACGAATCAATGAAAATGCTTATAAATTGAAGCTGCCAGATGATGTGTACACGTTGGACGTATTCAATGTTAAGCATATCATACCATATCATGGAGAAGAGTTTATTGTGGATGAGGAAAGTACAAATTCGAGGACGAATTTTTCTCAACCTGGGGAGGATGATGCAGGCCAGGATGAAGTCATAGGTCGAATACGACCTAACAAGTTGAAAAGTCGAGACCGACCTAAGAAGAATACCACCGAGTTAAGAATTGGTGAGCAATGTTGGGAAAATGAAGTTCTAGGTCGCAACCGACTTATGGAAGGGTATCCGCGACCTAACGAAGGTTCTAAGTCGTCCCAGCGACTTAGTATAACTCGGCAGCGAGTTAACTCAAGTTCGCGACCTAACGAAGGTGTTAAGTCGTCCCAGCGACTTAATATAACTCGGCAGCGACCTAGTGAAAGCCCACGACTTAACAAAGTTGAAGGTATAAGTCGTCCACGACTTAACAAAAGGCATGAAGAGGAAGCGAGTTACGACCTAGAAGAATTAAGTCGTAAGTCGCGTGAAGCCTGGTGCCGTTGATTCTTCTGCGAGTTAATCTAAACCATCGAATTCCTTAAGTCGTTGATGCCGCCTGTTTTAAGTCGCTGAAGACTTGTTGCCGTAGATCTTGTTTGCCGACTTAATCTCAGCTGTTGATTTCTTAAGTCGTTACTTGTTTGTTTTTAGGTCGTTACCGACCTAAGTTAAGTCGCTGAAGACTGAGACCTTAGATTCTTATGCCGCATTGATCTCTGCCGTTGATTCTTAAGTCGCTGAAGGAAACAGATGTATTGAAGATAGGTCGCGTCTGTTTAAGTCGTAGGTCGTTCTGTCTTTTAAGTGTGTATTTTAGGTCGTGTACGACCTATGTAAGTCGTTTGTAATGTTGTAAGGTCGTAACCTGTTTGTAATAAGTCGTGTGCTTTGAAGGTGTATAAGTCGTAAGTCGCCTGGAATGATAGGTCGAGACTGTTAGGTCGGAACCGACCTAGGAGATGTAAATTTTTGTTGTTTTTTCATGTGAATTGTAAAACGCCTATAAATAGGCCGAGACTCTCATTTGTAAAGTGGTTGTTGAATATTGAATAAAATTCTCTTTTGATTGCTTTGTGCTTTCATTCAAATTGGTAGTTGAGTGTAATCTCCTATCGCCTCTTTCGGATAATCGAGTGCGCTCGATTCAACGATTGTAGAAGCCGATTCGCGGAATCAAGTGCGCTTGATCAACGCTTGAAGAATTGAAGATCTTTGAACCCGGTATCGTGCGCGATCAACGAGTTCGGGATAGCTAGAGTTCGGTATCTTCGGATCAACGAATTCGGGCATTTCAGCATTCATCAATCCATCTATTGCTACATTCAACGATCTACATTATTTTTGAAATATCCGCTGCGTCATATATATATATCGTATTATACTATATATAAATAATTTTACGGATCCTTAAGAGATGGAAAATCTCGTAACATCTCTTGAGTTATTGCATGCACGTTATACACTGGATTGGAGATGTGAAATCCCATAAACATCTCTGACGCTATTACACTCATGTTATGTGATATCTATTTGACTCACATAAGGATATTTTAGTCCCGATTCGAGTGTTTTGTCTTTTCATTATCCTCGGGTCAGCCTTGAGTTTTCAGCGCATTGAAGATTATTTTCTAGAGGACGAAGACGAAGATTTGGTATATTATTATTACTGGTACTATTTCACCACACCGTTGTTCTGTTGCATTATTTTATTTTTCCCTGTTTTATATATAACTCCGATAAATGTTGTATAAACTATAATCAAATGTATAGTAAACAGCTTCATGAACTGTTTACTTGATTATTATAGTTTATCATTCTGCTATGAGATTATGTGTTTGTTTTCTTCTTCTTTTCTTATTTTTATTAATTAACCCCATTGATTATCTATGTTCCGGATTGTTTGAGCTGGACATATGTGGATTATTGTTGATTTAAACCTTTCAAAATGTGGGTCGTCACAATAATTATATGTTATCTGAATGTGGTCTGCGAATTGGGATTATGTAATCAATTTGGAATATTTTTAAATGAAATGTGGAATTTGTTTGCTATTCAATTTTTTTTCCATATGCTTGTGTTTCTGTGTATCAATATATCTAATGTCGCCGTATTTGGTCGTCGAGGATTAACAACTATGGATGACTGCAGCATCCGCAGCTGTTAGTTTTGGGCCTCCAAGTACGGGGATGTTACAGTGGTCCGGAGAATTGTCGTCGAAAGAAAGGTAGAAGCAAGTGACCCCGTGGTGCCCCCAGTTAAGGGAACCCGGGAAGACATTGAAGAGGGTGAGATAAGAGAATCTCAAGAAACAGGGCTAAGCGGCGAAGGCGTAAGCCCTGGGAAAGCACCGGTAGTCGAAGCGCCACATACCAGCCAAATGCAAACTCCCCCGAAGAGGAGAAAAAGGTTGGTGTACAAGTTGCGGAAGAGCAAGGCCGGGGCAAACCTAGAATTCGTCATAATCCCAATCGAAAAGGAATCGTCTTCCCAGCAAATGGAAAGTTCGTTGAAGGGACTTTCTGACATTCTAATTCTGGATGATATATTAAATTACAACTTTGCTAACATTGACGTCGAAGGGCTCAACTCTCCACGAGAAGCGGCGAAGGCATGCAACCTTCCAACAGAGGGGAGGCAACTCCAAGGAGTAAAGCCAATGTTACTGGTCCATCGGGGGGAAACACTAGGACACACACAGACACTTGCACTCCACCATACACACGTAATTAATTCCTTGTGTTACAACTTCTAATATGCTCCTATTTGGTTCTTTTACAAGTGCAATGTCACACTCTTACGCTTTTGACCATCTTCGAGGCTCCCCCACTTATTATCGTTCGGGTTGAGATTCCGATTCTGGAAGACGTAGAGACAAAGATGATGGTCAAGACAAAGACTATTTTTCTCGAGAATCTTCTTCCTTATACAAATGGAATTCTCAACCACATGATCCTTGCCATGACAATCAATCACACCTTCATGCTCATAGTGGAGATAAGTCCTCACGCCCGGGTTCTCAAGCTGATGCGCATCACGACCAACTTTTAGGGTCATCTAGTTCAAGGCAATCACGTGAGCATCTATCCGGCAAGCATCCGCTTGCTACTTCTGATCCGCTTCCGCCGGTTCCTGCTCATGATCCTACTACAGTGGAAAAGTTGGCTGAACTTAAAGCTACTTTTCCAAAAATCTGCTTTGATGGACTCAAGTTCCTCCCCTACATACATATCATCCCTGGAAGTGCCAAAGAGAGCTCATTAGCATGTATGAATGACATGTACATCCAACATGAATCGTTCATTCATTTAGCCGAGAAAGTCTCTGAAGTTTCCATCGAGCCCCAGCATGAAATTGATCGCCTCAAGTTAGAGGCTATTCAGGACAAAGACATCATCAAACATCAAGATGCTGAGTTGCTCGAATATAAAGCCCAACTTACTATGGCAGAGAAGAACGTGAAAGTAACGGCAGAGGCTGTAAGTCGTTTGGAGACTTCGCACAAAAAGGAACTGGATGCAGCGCTCCATCGCACTGGTACTTTTGCCTTAGAGAAGGACTCTTTATAAAAGGAGAAAGATGTCTTAGCTCACTGTGTTGAGGAACTTGAAAAATTATTGTACAAAGAGAGGGAGGAAAAAATCGAGGCACAGGAATAATCTTAGAGATACTGCAAGGAGATCGTTGAGGCGAGAAACTTAAGAACGAAACTTGACGAACAACTTGCCCAAATCGAAGCGTTGAAAGAAATAGCCCGCGAAGAGGGTAGAAAATAAGTGCTGGAAGAAGCCAACTCCCGGGTGGAAGCTGCTGTCGAGTCCAAGAGAGAAGAAATCAAGAACTTGCTCGACCCGCTCATCGCCGAATATAACGCCAAAGTTCTTCTCCATCGTGAGTTGACTTTTCTAGGCAAAGGCTATCTTGAATCGCTCACCGAATCCTAGGAGGTTATCACCAAAATCAAGAGGGAAGAGCTGGGAGTGGTAGAGCTTAATGAAGACGCACTCGTGTAAGAAGTGCTCTGAGGAGATGAGCCGTCTGACCTGGCCACTGCGAAGCTTCAGTTCTCTAAGGCTCCTGCCCCTGACAAAGAAGGATAGGACATTGCTGGGTCCTCTGGAACTGATCTCAAGGGTCCTTCTCCTACTCAGATGGTCGGAATATCATCTTCTCAGCCTACATAGCAACATATCGACTACGATCCGGACAGACCTGGCCTCGGTCCACAAATGCTATCTTCCATTCTCGAAGGGAGCACTCCAATGACCACTGAGAGCCAACCAGATGCTGGTATAGCATAGAATTTCCTTAAATTCAGCCATGTGCTGTTTTGGCACATAACGGTCATTGACTAACGCCTGTGCTTTAACTAACTTTTGCAGGTCACCCAGTCTAGAGCAAACTCCTAGGAGCGATGTCGCCATAGAGCAACAAGAGAAAGTGGCCGAGGCTTTCGGCCGCTGCAGATATTCCAAGGCCCAATGCTCGAGTCATCGATGCACTCGAGGAGGATAAGCCTGATGACCTGTCCCTTGGCGAGGAGTGGGATGATGTAGTGATCACGGGCGCCTCGGAGCACACTGCCAAAAGCAGTATGAAGGAGCAGATTGAAGATGAAGAGAGATCGAAGCATAAAGTTAAATTGGAGCCCGTTAAGGTTGCAGCCGAAGATCCTATTGCTGCACCTTTGTAGGTCATTCCACCTGGCGGGACAATTCCCATTGAAATTCCTCCTTCTTCTTCAAGCGCCTCCACCAAGATCAGCAAAGGGTCCTGAAAAAGAGCTTGACTGATTCAACTCCTGAATAACCAAAGAAGGAGAAGTTGTCGAAGAAATAGTTAGTGTTTTGTGTCGTTGTACACAGTTTGGATAAGCTAGACGTGTGTTTCTTTTCTTAGTAGTAGGTGTATGGGTGTGGATCCCGAGCTTTTGAATAATTTGTAACGAATTTTTGAGATAGTGAATAAAAGTTTTATTTTTTGATTAATCATCACGTGAATTATTACTTCAACGGTATAGTAATTACTTCCCATTTCATGTACTTGTAATAATTTTCACAAGTCTCATTAATAATTCACTATCTCCATCTCAAAGACACTTTGTAGACGCCGTTTTAAGTCATAAGCAATGCCAAGCCGGAATTGTAACGAATGATTATGTCTTGCTAATAGTTCGAGTCTCTTCCGTCGATTTGAGATCTGAATTCATGTGATAGAGAATAGTCGAAATGCGTTCGTCCACCCATTGGGTTTTCGAGTTAGCCTACGGTCTAGGAACTTAGAATTTTTCGCAGGTGGTCAGTTATATTCCAATCATCCATACTCTAATCCATGCTCCGGAGACTCAGAGTTTTCGGTGTGGCAGTCGCATTTTTGCCCGTGGCAATCGTTCCTTTATCATATGATTTGTGGTCCAGTCCACATTCGGGGACTTAAAGTTTTCTAGTCCGCAGTCGGGGACTTAGAATTTTCTAGTCTGCAGTCGGGGACTTAAATTTTTTTTCGTGGGAAGTCGTGTTTCCTCCCGAATGGTTTATACTCCAGTCCCCAGTCAGGGACTTAGAGTTTTCTAGTCCGAAGTCAGGGACTTATAATTTTCTAGTCCGCAGTCGAGGACTTAGAATTTTTGTCATGGGCAGTCGTGTTTCCGCTCGAATGGTTTATACTCCAGTCCGCAGTCGAGGACTTAGAGTTTTCTAGTACGCAGTCGGGGACTTAGAATTTTTTAGTCCGTAGTCAGGGACTTTGGATTTTATAGTCCACGGTCGAGGACATAGAAATTTCATCGTGGGCAGTCGTTTTTCCGCTCGAATCATTTATACTCTGGTCTGCAGTCAGGGACTTAGAGTTTTCTAGTCCACAGTTGGGGACTTAGAATTTATTAGTCCACGGTGGGAGACTTGGGATTTATTAGTCCATAGTCAGGGACTTAGAAATTTCGTCGTAGGCAGTCGTGTTTCCGCCCGAATGGTTTATACTCTAGTCCGCAATCAGGGACTCATAGTTTTATAGTCCGTGGTCGGGGACATAGAATTTTTTAGTCCGTAGTTGGGGACTTAAGATTTTCTAGTCCGCAGTCGGGGACTTGAGATTTTCTAGTCCGCAGTTAGGGACTGGCAGTCGTATTTCCGCCCGAAAGGTTTATACTCTAGTCCGCAGTCAGGGACTTAGAGTTTTCTAGTCCGCAGTCCAGGACTTAGAGTTTTTGTCATTCTCTCATCATCGGCAACCTTTGTTCCTTATTGCGAGCTTCGCCTTTTGATTCGTTTACGGGAATTGCCAGCCGAGCAAACTTACAAAGCTCACCTCGTTTGATCCCATCGAGGATTGGTATGATTGATCGATTGTTAACTTCATGAATCTGTTCACACATCACAGATATCGATATCAATTAGTTCCAATGCATACTTAGCATAAAATGTAATAACAGTAGCTTATGCAAAGGAAGCTTCAACATTTTATTCATCATACGAAAGGGAACAGAATAACTCGTCTTATTACACATTAAAAAGGTCAAACACCAAAGCAAATGTCAAAAGTAACTAGTACTAAAATATAAAATCAATCGTCTAGGTGAAATAGCACCGTAAATGCTTGCTATTCCACGCTCTTGAAAGTTTTACATGACCAATAGTCGCTAGCTTGAAAGTCCTGTAGGATCGTTTTCACCCTAAAGGGGAGGTGAATAGGGTGACACTAAAAATTAATGTGGAAATAAAAATAAAAACAGAAAGTAATGCAGTAGAGATCACACACAGATTTACCCAGCTTCGGCAAAAGCCTGCCTACGTGCTGCCTCCAAGGTTTTTACTAGAAATTATGTAATCAGATGCTTACAAACACACGTAAACTTGCGATACCCGCTAACTTGATTAACCTAACTCTAAGCTCAAAACCCTGCTTCAACCTAGCCACTGAGTTGCGAATTCTCGAAATACAAAACCGTAGTTCGTAAACAACTTAAACTAGAGTTTGACTTTAAATAAAAAACAATAGACACAAATACTAAAACAAATAAAACCCTAATTCATTTTACAGCCCAAACATAAAGACAAATGTGGCCCAAATAAAGATAAAAAAGTTTCTCCTTTCTTATTGTTTTGCGGCTGCCTTGTTCCTCTTCGTTCTAGAATTACGGTTTTTTAATTTGAAGATGCCGATTAAAATCGTTTGATTGAAGTGATGATTTTTCTTCGATTTGCTTTGTCAATCAAATTCCTGGCTTTGAGTGCTCACGGTCGCTTCAATTTTGTCGAGCTCGAATGGATGTTGTGAATTGGTACGTGATTTTCCCTTTTTTGATTGTTGATTATGCTCGACTTTTATGGTTCGAGTTTTGGATTTTTTATGTGATTTGTTCTAAGTAAGCCCTCTGAATTTTATCTCGAACTCGAATGATATTGCCGATGATGATTTGGGTTTAATTTATAGGGATCAAAAGCCCTATACTTTCGTTCGTATATATTGGTTTGAATTCTTCAATTGATTTCCTTGGCCATTCGATTTTTTATTGAATGCTTGTGATGAAATTTTGACTTGTTCCTTTTATCATCGATTGAATATGTTCCGATATATTTGAATTTTCTTGAATAGTTTGAGTCGGTTTCGTTCTTTGCTCCTATGACATGTTCATCATTTGCTTCCCTATGACCTCTGATTGACTTCACTCAACAGATAATCTTCGATTTTTTTAAAACACATTAACAGTGTTTTTCTTTTTGACACACCTCCTGAACTTTTTTCGAACTGCTACTAATAATTACTGTATTATGAACCATGTAAACAGCTTCACTGTCATTTCATTGCTATATTCACTGTTTGCTTGAGTTTTAATGTGTTTTCTCTATGTATATACATACATACATATATGTATGTATATATGTGTGTGATTGGTGCATGTATATATGTATTGTTGTATCCTCTGTTGCATATGTTTGTCACTGTGCTAGTTGATTCGAGTTTCATATCCATTTCCTTGTATTGATGCCTCCTTTGTTGATTGCTTTGCCACTATATATATACACACACACATGTGTGTGTGTGTGAACATGCATGTATATATGTATGCTATGTTGAAACTTTGCATTCATGTTAACGTTGACTGGTCTAGTTCCACTTGAAGTCAGGTTTGGTTCCATGTAGATTTGAGTCTTTATGTGTACATTTCTAAATGCATGCATATCCATGTTCATGTTGACTAAAGCTGAACTTGTATTTGAACTAGTTTTGTTGACTGATCTAGTTGAGCTTGATTTGAATTGAGTTAAAACTACATTGCTTCGAGTCATTTCATTGACCTGATCTATGTTGCATCCCTTGTTGTCACAACTGCTAGTGTGTGTACATTTGGAGTCTCTTGCATTTGCCTTGTACTAGTTTCCTTTTGGTCTCATTGAAGTCTGGTTGCCTTTGAACTCCGTGTTGCATGTTGTTTTCATTTGCTCAGCTGTCCTTGTGCACTTGTTACTATAGTATGATCTGGTGGTCTTGTGTTTTCATGTGTCTTTGTACATTTGGAGTTTGCACTTGATTTAGAGAACTTGTTGTTGTTTTGTTATTGAATTCTGGTTGTCTTGTTATTATGTTCATGCTTGAATTGCCTTGGTCTGGTTCAACATGCTCTGACACTCCATGCTGGTGTAGTCTGGTTGCAGACCTTGTGTTGAGTCTTCATGTGTGTTTATGCTCCATTGAGTTCACCATTGTTTGATTTTGTGTTCACTTCATTCTTGTGCCTGAAAGCATGTTGTATGTTGGTTGAGTCTGGTTGTACTTCAGTGCAATTTTCCGGTGCTCTTTGGTATTTGGTTGTCTACACTGATTTTCTGGCCTCTGTTCTTGACTTGACCATTTGGTTGAGGCTGTGTTATGTTGGTTTGTACACATGTGTTATGATAGTCTGAAACTGTGTTTTTGCATTTGCACTTGAGTTGAATCCAGTTTTTGCTTGGGTTTGATCTTGTGCTCACCTGTCCCTGCGATTTTAACAAGCAAGTGTATATCGGTGTGCACAACCTTGTGGCATGTACAGTGATACATTGTGCATGTCATAAGTTGTTCGTGTAAGATGAATTAAAAATAAATGATGGCGAAAAACCCAAATAACTGAGGCAAATAATATTTTCAAAACACACACTTTATTAAGCACTGCAAAATATTTTCTTTTTAAATTTTACCGCGTCAGTGTTTATTTTGCAGATAGTTCAGATGCTGAATATAGGCTGGAACAGAGTTGAAGATCAAATACGAGTGATGAGTGAATATGTAGTAGGTGAAATATATATGTAAAACTGTAAAGTTAAAGTTGTGTTGTAAATTCAGTTGTAATTGAAAATGTGTAAATGTAGTGAGAGCTCAAATTTGTACTATTTGAATTTATAATATTTGAATTTGTAATAAAAAAATTGTTTGAATAAAATATTTGTTTAAATATGAATTTTGAGTTATTTATTTTATTCAACAAATATTTATTTAATTATGTGGAAAAATAAAATAGTACAATAATAAATACATTTAAAAGAATATATATATATATTTATATATGTTTATGATCATCAAACAAAAATCATAGCCTATTGTATCTACAATCTCCCTCTTTTGATGATAACAAACATATATTAAGATTTTGACTCTATTAAATGTATTTGGTCTTGATGAATTTCATGAGCTTTCGCTATTTGAATACTCCCCCTGCAACAAAGCTCCCCCTTCACATATGCATGAAAATAAAAAAATGCAATGAACCTAGATAGGAATATGCAAATAAAAAATTTGAACTTATTTGCCAAAATCTTAACTTCTCTCCCCCTTTTGTTATCAGCAAAAGAGTAATAGCATTAGATAAGAGTGATAAAGTGATAAACATTAATACAAAATTAATACCTAATCGAGTATAAATATTAAATTTCAATAAAAAATCAAACAAAAATCATAAATACGCTGTTAGGTGCATATTCCATTTTAGAGTGATATGGGTGATGTCGGCATAAAAAATCATATAGTCGTGTCCATTTGTGGTATATTTATGACAGGAATTTAAATACTTACTAACAATGCATAGCCATTAGGACTTTTAAATGAGATTAGTAGTATTCCCAATTTTTATTAAAAAATGAATTCCAATCATCTTCTAACCATGCATAACCGTGAGGACTTTTAAATGGGGTTAGAATCAACTCTCCTATTTCAACCAATTTTGATATGTGTTCCATACATGCATAACCATGAGGACTTTTAAACGAGCATGAAAGCGCATAATCAAAGATTCCAAGTAGTTCACCCATGCATAACCGTGAGGACTTTTAAATGAGAGTGGGTACTTTTGGATGATTTTACTGCTAATTAATTAAAAAAATGAATAATTTCCCGTTTAAATACCACATTTTGACATACTATATTGGATTTATTGAGTGATTGTCGTAGAAATATGATAGGAATAGAGATGGTCATGGAATTTTACCAACCAAAGTTATTACAAATTTTGTTTAAATTTTTAAAGAAATTGACTAAATATACTGTCTCATGTCATAATGTATGATTAATATCAATACTCATCACTTTTTTCAATCACTATTTATCTTTTCGATAATCAACAGGGAATCAGATTAGTTAACATAGGCATTTAAGATCAAATCCAAAAATATAAAGTCAAATTTCTAAAATGCCTAACTGAGACGAAGTCGACAAAAACTATTTTCTGGAAGGGGTTTGTAAAAATGTTTGCCAATTAAAAATCAGTTGAAATGAAATTTATGCAAATATTTTCTTTGGAAATGTTATGCAACTAACGAATGTCCCAACATAAAACACGTTCCACTAGTACTTTTTCTATCAACTAGACTACCAGCATAATCTGCATTCGAATACCCTTTTAACTCAAAGTTATCATTAGTTGGATACCATAGACCAAAGCATGAGGTGTGCAATAGACACCTTATAATCCTTTTTACAGCTTTTAAATGAGATTCCTTTGGATTTGACTGAAACCGTGCGCATAAACAAATAGAGAACATAATGTCTGGTCTAGAAGCAGTAAGATAAAGAAGTATACCCAAGTGTATAGTGTTCTTGGCATGAAAAGATGATTTTTTAAAATTTTCCCAGTTGATCATTGGCTGATTGAAATCAGATTATGGTGCAGATTTTTAACATATAATACATCGTTGTTGCCCATTGTGACTCTGCCACCTTTGTATTTCTCTAGGCTTAGGAACTTTGATTTGTCGCCCGTCATGTGCCTGGAAAAGCCAGAATCCAGGTACCACTCTTGATGTTCCTTAGCCTGCCAACACACTTACACGAGGAAAGATTTTTGTGACCTATTTGTTTTTATAGGTCCATGATTGTTAGTGACAAACGATTTTGAAAAACAAGTTTGTGTAGAACCAAGACAGTCTATGTTTGTTCTTTTTGGCACCCATATTTGTTTGACTTTAAGAGATTTTACATTCGTGCCTTTAGGAACCCAAATTGATATGGTTTTCGCGTGTTTGGGTCTATACCAGCAATAGTTTTGATTGTGTCCAATTTTTCCACAAATCGTGCACTTGGAGTTGACATGATTAGTTTCATTTCTAACTCTTTCAAATTGATTATACCCAAGTCATTGTCTAATAGTATTAATAGTTTGTTTCCTTAATAGCATATTTAGTGATCTTTCTCCTTTGGAGAATTTTCCTAAAGTTGTAGACAATTGTTGGACTTGTGTTTTGAGAGATTCATTTTCATTCAATAATAAAGTGCAGTTTTTAATAGAATTTTCTCTCCTGGTATTTTCACTTTCTTTCAAAATTAGAGTTTCATTTTCAAGTGATTTAATTTTAGTTTTTGATTTTTTTTATTTCCTCTTACTTATTTCGATTATTTTGAACCAATTGATCAAGTTGCTTATTTAGTTCTATCAAACTATCCTTTTGTGATTCAATTTTAGCGTACTTCTCCCTAAATCTTTCAAAACAGCCATTTACTTCATGAAAATATATAAGTAATTGTGAGTGAGTAAGTTTTGTTAACTCACTTGGCTCGTCATCGTCGCTGTCACTTGTTTCTCCTGAAAAATACATATTTTCTTTTTCACTCTCACTGCCAGTGCTTTCATCATCTTCATCACTTTCATTCCAAGTTGCTGCAAAACTTCTCATTTTCGGTTTATTTCCTTTGCTGGGTTGATTTTGAGGACAATTGGGCTTGATATGACCAGGTTTATTGCACTTGTGACAAATGATCTCCTGCTTTTCTGAGTTGTCTAGAACTTTGACTATTCTGCTCTTTAATTGTTGATTTAGGGCTAGATTTCCATACTTGCGGTTCCACCTTTTGAATCTCTTTACTATCATTGCCAGTTCAGCCGCTCCATCATCATCATCTTCACTTCCTATTGTTCCATTGAGAGCTATTGATTTCTTACGTGTATCTCCTCCTTCACGTTCTTCCTTGAATTTGATTTCTAACTCATAAATGGTAAAATTTCCGATGAGTTCTTCAACTTTAACCTGTTTTAGATCCATTGATTCTTGGATGGCAGTCACCTTTGCTTCAAAATTTCTTGGAAGAATTCTGAGGATTTTTGGGACTATTTCCAGTTCTGTGTATGGTCTTCCTAGGGATTTTGATTTGTATACAAGATTAGAAAGTCGTCCATACATTTCTTTGACACTTTCATCCTTTGCCATTGTGAAGTTCTCGTACTCGCTACTAAGCATGGCAAGGCGGGATTCTTTAACTTAGGAGGTTCCTTCATGAGTCACTTCAAGCGTGTGCCAAATTTCCTACGTAGTTAGACAATGTGAGACACGATTAAATTCAATTTGATCTAATGAACAAATAATAGAATTCATAGCTTTAGCATTAGCATTTTGCAGTTTATTTTCAAGATCTGTCCATTGATCCATAAGTTTATCAACTTCTTGATTTTCTACCATTACTGTTGGTGTGCTATATCCCGTTTCAACAATATTCCATGCATCTATGGTTTTCAAAAAAAAAATCATTCTAGTTTTCCAATATGTATATTCACCATTGAACATGGGTGGTCTAGCTATGGACTGAACTCAGCAAAAGCATTATTAAAAGAAGCCATTGAAAGAAAAACTCAATTTTTTTAACAGAAAATAGTTTTTTTCCTAGCTCTGATACCACTTGTAGGATCGTTTTCACCCTAGAGGAGGGGGGTGAATATGGTGATTCTAAAAATTAATGCGGAAATATAAATAAAAACAGAAAGTACTGCAGTAGAGATCACACACAAATTTACCCAGCTTCGGCAAAAGCCTACCTACGTGCTGCCCCCAAGGTTTCTACTAAAAATTAAGAAATCAGACGCTTACAAACACATGTAAACTTGCGATACCCGCTAACTTGATTAACCTAACTCTAAGCTCAAAACCCTGCCACAACTCAGCCACAGAGTTGCGAATTCTCGAACTACAAAACCGTAGTTCGTAAACAACTTAAACTAGAGTTTGACCTTAAATAAAAAACAATGGACATAAATACTAAAACAAATAAAACCCTAGTTCATTTTACAGCTCAAACATAAAGACATATGCGGCCTAAATAAAGATAAAAAAGTTTCCCTTTTCTTATTGTTTTGCGGCTGCCTTGGTCCTCTTCGTTCTGGAATTAGGGTTTCTTTAATTTGAAGACGTCGATTCAAATCGTTCGATTGAAGTGATGATTTTTCTTCGATTTGCTTTGTCAATCAACTTTCTGGCTTTGAGTGCTCACGGTTGCTTCAATTTTGTCGAGCTCGAATGGATGTTGTGAATTGGTACGTGATTTTCCTTTTTTTGACTGTTGATTATGCTCGACTTTTATGATTCGAGTTTTGGATTTTTTCGGTAATTTGTTCTAAGTAAGCTCTCTGAATTTTTTCTCAAACTCGAATGATATTGCCAATGATGATTTAGGTTTAATTTATAGGGACTGAAAGCCCTATACCTTCGTTCGTATATATTGGTTTGAATTCTTTAATTGATTTGCTCGGCCATTCGATTTTTTATTGAATGCCTGTGATGACATTTTGACTTGTTCCTTTTATCATCAGTTGAATATGTTCCGATATATTTGAATTTTCTTGAATAGTTTGAGTCGGTTCCATTCTTTGCTCCTATGACCTGTTCATCATTCGCTTCCTTATGACCTCTGATTGACTTCACTGCAACAGATAATCTTCAAAAAAAATTGAACACATTAACAGTGTTTTTCTTTTTGAAACACCTCCTGACTTTTTTACATACTGCTACTAATAATTACTGTATTATGAACCATGTAAACTGCTTCACTGTCGTTTCATTGCTCTATTCACTGTTTGCTTGAGTTTTAATGTGTTTTCTCAATGTATATACATACATACATATATGTATGTATATATGTGTGTGATTAGTGCATGTATATATGTATTGATGTCTCCTCTGTTGCATATGTTTTTCACTGTGCTAGTTGCTTCGAGTTTCATATCCATTTCCTTGTATTGAAGTCTTCTCCGTTGATTGCTTTGCCACTATATACACACACACACATGTGTGTGAACATGCATGTATATATGTATGCTGTGTTGAAACTTTGCATTCATGTTAATGTTGACTGGTCTAGTTCCACTTGAAGTTAGGTCTGGTTCCATGTAGATTTGAATATTCATGTGTACATTTCTGAATGCATGCATATCCATGTTCATGTTGACTAAGGCTGAACTTGTATTTGAACTGGTTTTGATGACTAATCTAGTTGAGCATGATTTGAATTGAGTTAAAACTGCATTGCTTCGAGTCATTTCATTGACCTGATCTATGTTGCATCCCTTGTTGTCACAACTACTAGTGTGTGTACATTTGGAGTCTCTTGCATTTGCCTTGTACTAGTTTCCTTTTAGTCTCATTGAAGTCTGGTTGCCTTTGAACTCCTGCTTGCATGTTGTTTTCATTTGCTCAGCTATCCTTGTGCACTTGTTACTGTAGTCTGATCTTGTAGTCCTGTGTTTTCATGTGTCTTCATACATTTGGAGTCTGCACTTGATTTAGAGAACTTGTTGTTGTTTTGTTATTGAATTCTGGTTGTCTTGTTATTGTGTTCATGCTTGAATTGCCTTGGTCTGGTTCCATATGCTCTGACCATCCATGTTGGTGTAGTCTGGTTGCATCCCTTGTGTTGAGTCTTCATGTGTGTTTATGCTCCATTGAGTTCACCATTGTTTGATTTTTTGTTCACTTCATTCTTGTGCCTGAATGCATGTTGTATGTTGGTTGAGTCTGGTTGTACTTCAGTGCACTTTTCTACTGCTCTTTGGTATTTGGTTGTCTGCACTGATTTTCTGGCCTCTGTTCTTGTACTTAACCATTTGGTTGAGGCTGTGTTATGTTGGTTTGTACACATGTGTTATGATAGTCTGAAACTGTGTTTTTGCATTTGCACTTGAGTTGAATCCAGTTTTTGCTTGGGTTTGACCTTGTGCTCACCTGTCCCTGCGATTTTAGCAAGTGTATATCGGTGTGCACGACCTTGTGGCATGTATAGTGATACACTGTGCATGTCACAAGTTGTTCGTGTAAGATGAATTAAAAATAAATGATGACGAAAAACCCAAATAACCGAGGCAAATAATATTTTCAAAACACACACTTTATTAAGCACTTCAAAATATTTTTTCTTTTTCAATTTTACTACGTCAGTGTTTATTTTGAAGATAGTTCAGATGCTGGATACAGGCTGGAACAGAGTTGAAGATTATATACGAGTGATGAGTGAATATGTAGTAGGTGAAATATGTATGTAAAACTCTAAAGTGAAAGTTCTGTTGTAAATGTAGTTATAATTGGAAATGTTTAAATGTAGTGAGAGCTCAAATTTGTACTATTTGAATTTGTAATAAAAAAATTTGTTTGAATAAAATATTTGTTTAAATATGAATTTTGAGTTATTTATTTTATTCAACAAATATTTATTTAATTACGTGGAAAAATAAACTAGTACAACAACAAATACATTTAAACAAATATATATATATATATATATATATGTTTATTATCATCAAACAAAAATCATAGGCTATTGTATTCTACAAGTCCCTTCTCCAAGCCTCTGTTCAATGACATATGGTCCTTCTTTTGTCGAGTTCATGTGCGACGGACCGGGAAAACCCGTTACAGGACAAGGTCGTCAACTTCAAAGGTTCTCAATCGGACTTTTGCATTATAGTATCGGGCGACTCGATGTCGGTGTTCA
This sequence comes from Allium fistulosum, assembly GCA_030737815.1. Taxonomy (NCBI): domain Eukaryota; kingdom Viridiplantae; phylum Streptophyta; class Magnoliopsida; order Asparagales; family Amaryllidaceae; genus Allium; species Allium fistulosum. The sequence goes on along the minus strand of CM060908.1, from coordinate 71,463,457 downwards.
GCTGCTCTCAAATCGGCCTCCTCGCGCTTCTCATCGATAAAGTCCAATGGCTCCAATAAGAGATCTTGGTTTGTTCTAGGATCGTAGTAAGTTACCTGATGGAAAGGAACTTCGAGTTCTACTGGAATAACTGCCTCGGCTCTATAAGCAAGAGCAAATGGAGTATGGATGGTCGCGGACTTGTGAGTGGTCCTGTAGGCCCAAAGTGTCGTAGGAAGCTCATCCACCCACTTGCCTCTAGCCTTCTCCAAACGCTTTTTCAGAATGGATTTGATAATCTTGTTTACAGCTTCGACCTGTCCATTCGACTGGGTGTGAGCGACCACTGCAAACCTCTTCTCAATACGATATCTTCGACAAAACTCTTTAAATTCGACGGTATCGAATTGAGTCCCATTGTTAGTCACGATAGTCCGTGGAAGACCGAAATGGCATATGATGTTTCGAACAACAAAGTTAATAACTTTCTTGGTTGTAATTGTGGCTAGCAGCTCCGCCTCGGCCCATTTGGTGAAGTAGTCAACCGTGAAAATCACGTACATCGCGCCACCTTTGGAGATTGGTAGAGAGCCGATGATGTCGATACCCCACATAGCAAATGGCCATGGACTGACCATTTGTGTGATCTCCATCGGCGAGGCTCTTGGCTTTTTTGCATATATTTGGCATTTGTCGCATCATCTAACGTAATCAGCAACATCTCGGTTCACAGTCGACCAGTAGTATCCATAACAGAGTTTCTTTTTTGCTAAAGTTTGCCCCCAGTGTGATCGCCACATTCCCCCTCATGGACTTCTTTTAAGACACGCTTTATCTCGTCGTGGGTGATACACCGGAGTAAGGGAATGGAAAACCCCTTTATGTACATAGTTCCTTTCTTCATAATATATCGTGAAGCTTTGCGAAGGACTTGTCGCTTTTTGTTTCTCTTCTCCGGCAATATTCCATGCAACATGTATTCTTTAAATGGAGTCATCCATGATTCCCTCTCGGGCTCCGTCTCCCGTATTTAGTCAATTTCCATCATATCTATACTTAGGGTGTGCAATGTCTCGACTAGAACCAAGCCCATCTGTTGTGCATCACCAGTACTCGTGAGCTTTGCCAATGAATCAGCTTCTCCATTCTGCTCACGCAGGATGTGCGAAATGCCATAGTATTCGATATCCGCCAACAGCTCCTGGACTCGAGTAAGATACGGGGCAAGTTATTATCCCTTAGCCTGATAATCTCCCCTTACCTGATATGCCACCAGTTGTGAGTCACAAAAGATTTCAAAAGACTTTACTCCGAGCTCCCTTGCAAGTTTTAGCCCGGCGATCAACGCTTCATATTCGGCTTCGTTATTTGTAGCAGGAAAATAGAGCTTCAAAGCGTAACAAATTGACCGATTCTCAAGGGTTACGAGAACAATTCCAGCTCCGAAACAATGGTATTAGATGCTCCATCGGTGTATATCTTCCATCGCACAGCAGGGATTACTCCATTCTCTGGGGGCTCGTCCTGCATGGTAAACTCCACTATGAAGTCTGTCAATGCCTGTCCCTAAATAGCTCTTCGTGGCAAATATGTAATGTCAAACTGGTTGAGTTCGATATTCCATTTAAGTAATATTCTTCCAAACATCTCAGGTTGTTGCAGGACCTTTCGCAATGGCTGGTCGGTAAACACGTTGATTGGATGGGCCTGGAAAAGCGGGTGAAGCTTGTGGGACACGATCACCAAGCAGTACGCTAGTTTTTCTATCTTTGCGTAGTTTTTTCTACCCCCGTTAATCGTTTACTGACGTAGTACACAGGTCTCTGAATCCGGTTCTCCTCACGAGTCAAGGCGGCACTAATGGCATGTGGCAATACAACTAAGTAAATATACAACTCGTCATGGTCTACCGGCTTTGACAAAATAGGAGGTCTCTCCAAAGGATCCACCAAAGCTCGTAATGCGCCTTCATAATCTTGCGTCCACTCGAAATTCCTCTTCCCTTTCCTTATCAAATCGAAGAAAGGAATGCATTTATTGGTCGCCCTAGAGATGAACCGACTCAAAGCAGCAACCTTCCCGTTCAAACTCTGCACTTACTTAATGGTTCTAGGCACTTGTATATCCTGAATGGCTTGAATCTTTTCTAGATTAACTTCAATTCCTCGAGTGTTGATGATAAAGCCCAAGAACTTCCCTGACGCAACACTAAATGAGCACTTCAAAGGATTGATTTTCTTGCTATAAAATCGAAGGATATCGAACATCTCCGCTAAGTCTCGAATGCGGTCGTTTGATTGTCGTGACTTCATGAGTATATCATCCATATAGACATCCATCGTCCTTCCAATCTGATCCTTAAACATTTGATTAACCAAACGTTGATAGGTCGCTCCAGCGTTCTTTAATCCGAACGGCATCACTACGTAATAGTATAACCCGACATCCGTGAAAAAACTAGTATATTCCTGATCTGGGACGTGCATCGGGATTTGGTTAGACCCCGAGTACGCGTCCATAAACGATAACAATTCATGCCTTGCAGTTGAATCAACTAGCTGATCAATTCTTGGTAGGGGAAAATTATCTTTAGGGCATGCCTTGTTCAGGTCCGAGAAGTCAATACAAGTTCTCCACTTCCCATTTGCCTTTTTCACCAGCACGGGGTTAGATATCCATTCGGGATAGAGGGCGTTGTGAATAAACCCATTGACTTTTAGTTTATCCACCTCCTCTTTAAGAGCGACGGACTTCTCCGGATCCATGCCCCCTCTTTTCTGTTTCACAAGGACATATTTCGGACCAATATTTAATGCATGGCTCACGATCGTAGGCGAGATCCCACACATGTCAGAATGAGTCCAAGCAAATACATCCAGATTCGCTCAGAGGAAATCAACAAGTTCTCTCATCATCGAAGGGATGAGTTGAGATCCAATCTTCAACACCAACGATGGGTCGTTATGGCTGACTGTGATATCAATCGTTAGTTTAGCCAGCGCCGCCTTGGTCTCCTTAGGTTCCTCCTCATCATCCCTCGGATCTATATCTCTATAGAATCGACTGTGGTGCCCAAGCCAAGGCTTAGGTGGCATTTGTCAATCTTTAGTAACTTGGATGCGGATAGTCTTGTCCACACCCTTTCCCTTCTCCTTTCGCTGAGCCTCTCTTAACTCAGCCACATAACAGGCACGGCCAGTCGCCTGATCACCATGCACAACACCTACTCCGTTATCAGTTGGAAATTTCAACGTCAAACACCACGGGGCCAAAGCTAATCGCAATTCAGCTAGGGTCGGATGGCCCAGAAAATATTGTACGGTGAATCCACATCCAAAACAATAAATAGTACAATCTACACCCTCCTACATTCACCTTCTCCTAACTCAACTGGCAATTCAACATAACCAACTGCCTCGGTAGCCACACCATTGAAACTGTGTATATGAGCTTCAGACTGTTTCAAATCCTTGGCCTCCATTCTCATTTGATCGTACGCCTTCTTAAAGATAATGTTCTCAGAGCTTCCATAATCAACCAAAATTCTTCTCACCAAAGCGGGGCCAATCATGGCTGAGATAACCATCGAATCAATAGTAAGGGCCTCTACTCCATCGACATCTCTACTTCTGAATACTATATTATCCGTCATTGTATGCTGTTTCTTGGCCGGAGTTCCATCCTTCGCATTCAAACAACATTCGAAATCTACATACCTCATTGAACTAGCATAGCGCTCCATTTCCTGCCAACTTTTGTCCGTAGGATGCGGTCCACCAACTATCGTGTTTATTACCAACCTTCCACCGGTCCGTGCAGGCTCCTAAGCTCTGTGCGAAGCCTGCCCACGATTGGGGTCAGACGTCCCCTGTCCGCCCTCCTGCGGATTTTTCACAAACTGCTGCAAATTTTTCTCCCGAATCAATTTCTCAATGGCATCCTGGAGATGCCTACACTTATCAGTATTGTGCCCATAACATTCATGAAACCATCAGTACTTCCCGGTTTGCTTTTGTGCCTCCGTCGATTCTTTTGAACGCGGCTTCTTATATTGGAAAGTATTATAGGTGGACAAATAAATATTCTCCAAGGATGCATTCAAAGGTGTATAGCTGTCATATATAGGAAACTTGGACCTCGGTCTTCCAGGCTCCCTCTTCTGGTCACGATTACCTTCCCTGCTTCTTTTCTATTGATTCGGCTTGTCTTGAACATTGACCAGTACCTTCCCAGAACTCTCGCCAGACTGCTTTACTGCGATGTTGCTTTGTACCGCTTCTCCATTCGTCCCTGCAGCATTGCTTTTTCGAGACAACCTGGCCTCTTCCTTCCTCATAAAATGGGCCGCCTTTCAGTAGAATTGCTCCAGTGTGGCCAGCGGTTTTCCATCTAGCCAGTCACCGAACTCGAATTCGGGGTCAACCCCCTTTGTCACAGCCATAAGTATTGCGTGGTCATTAGAGTTACTAACTTCAGTGGCAGCAACATGAAATCTCTACAAGTAGTCCTTCAGTGATTCCCCCGGAGCTTGGATTACACTGGACAACGACATCACATCTTTGAGGCGAGTAGCGTGAATCCAAAATTGCTCCACAAATCTTGTTGCCAGCTCGTCAAATGTTGAGATCGATCGTGGGGTCAATCTTATGAACCACATCGTGGCGATCCCAGAAAGAGTTATGGGGAAACATATGCATTTGGTAGCATTGTTCGCCCTTGCCGAGTCCATCAACCATTTGTACCTCATGATATGCTGCATGGGGTCGGTTTTCCCTTCATAAGCAAGCATCATAGGCATGTTAAACCTTCTAGGGTACTCTGCATGTAAAATACTATCGGTAAATGGGGTGTGGCTCCTAGAGACTCCCTAATCATCATTTATCAAACCCTGGTTCTTCCTCACTAGCTGTCTGACTATTGTGGATAAGTCTAGTGTCTGGATAGGTGGTGCCAAGTGGTGGTCATGCTCCGCATCGTGTGAATGTTCCGGTCGGTATCTCCGGGCCATTTCACGCCTCCTTGGCCTATCATCCTCCTGATGTGTATCCTGAGCATTCACTTCATTATCATTCTAGAGAGGTAGTTGGTTAGCATCCAAACGTACTCCAGTGTCCAAGTTCCCGGATCCAAGTCGAGCATGACCCCCCAGCTGCAGTTGAGGAGCTATGCCCCTGGTTTAGGAATCGGTACCGAACCCTAGGGAGGGATCAGCACCGACCCATCTTAGCAGGCCACGGTGGTCTACCAAGTGTTGGTCCGATGTCCTTGCTTGTGCTGCTTCAACTCTGCAACGCCTTCACCTGTGATGTTCGTCTGATGAAGTTGAACTATCCGACGCCGAGTAAGAAGCGAGATCCCTTCTGGCGCTTTGGCGCTGCTGTTGAGCAATCTGGTTCATCAAGTTGGCATTAGCCTGGATTTGCTCATTTAGCTGCCTACGACTTCTATCAGCTCTCTCATCAAGTCATTGAATTCAGCTCTAGTTATGGAATCAGCGGTGTTCTGGACTTCAACAGGTTCCATATTCATATTGGCAGGTTGGTTGCTTGGACCCCCCTGTTTGACACTGGCAGTTTCATTGGCATCAACATTGTAGGAAGTAGATCTGGTGCGCCTTACCATCTTGGATTTCTTTGCTTAGATATCCTGGAAAATCTGAATAGTATCTACAAGCTTCTGAAGATGAACCTGGATCCCCTTCGGGGGATTTCTTCAATCCAATAGCAACAAAGGTGATACTAATAGCCTGAGAATCTACTTTCTCAGTGAAAGCACCAAAATGTTTGCAACCAAATTGGCCACAAACACCCAAGAACAGATTTAAGTAGTGAATAAATGAAGAAATTAAATGTAAATAGAGGAAAAACACTGAATTTCAAGAAAAATGTAGCAGAAAACAGAAATAACAAGATTTATAGTGGTTCGGCGTTGATTGCCTATGTCCACTTTGAATATTCTCTTTTTTGCTTCTCAATTCACTTGATTACAATTACAAACAGTAAGAAATAGCAAGAAATCAGAGAAGGATGGAGGGAGTTAGTTACAATAATGGCAGCGTCTAATTAGTCACCTAAAAGTCCCTAGAATGGCCCCCTGTGCATGTATTTATGGACGAAGGCGGCCTCCAATCTGACTGAAACTTTAGCATCTGGTCTTCCTCAACCATATGGGCCCACCATAGAGAGAGCTAGGCCCAACTCTCAATTGATAGGGATCAGTATCGATCCCTCCACATGTCGAGTTTGGGCCAGCGATCCCTATGGTAGCTCCCTTATGGTCAATAATGATGTTACTTCAAATATCATAGCGTTTGGACTTATACAGCTTTAGTTCTTATCATATTTTAGTTCAAATCTTAACCTGGTTAAGGTAATGCCAATCCATATTGCACTGGCCATTCCATGCCGAACCATATTGTTCAAACTATTCCATGCCGAACCCTCTCCCATAAATGTATCATGCCGATCCATCCACAAGCCACGCAACGATCACTATGCCGACTCATACCTCCTGAATATACTATGCCGACCCATACCTCCTGAATATACTATGTCGATCCATCCCTCAAGAGTTATGCCCTGCCGATCCCTCCAAGAGTCACACCACCATGCTTATGCCGATCCATTACCTCCAAACATTCTATTCCAAGCATTCTATGCCGACCCATATTGCTTCCTCCTGCTATGCCAAACCATATCCTCCAAATACATTATGCTGACCCCCCACCATATTAAATGTATACTGATCCCTTCATATCTCATCCAATTTGACCAACGTTCATGCCCATCCCTATTCCAGCCAAACTAAACTCCATAATTCTGACATCCTGCATTATCTATCTATTAACCCTGTTCACCCTGGGCCAAATACAACTGCCCGGACATTATATTTTGGTCGTGTGGTTGTTGTCTCATGATCCTCCTTCTCATCAACAGTCGAGTCTGGCGTTCGTAATCAGCCCTATGTAGCCCTATGTTTCTCTCCTTTCATATTCTGTCATATCTTCCCTTTATTAATTGAATATAGTAACAAAGGGAAATAAATAATTTCGTTCTCTTAATTTATTTTTACATGTTTCGTTTGTACATATATACACCACTTATACACCGCACTTACACTTGACATAAATGAATGTATTTGATACATTCATTATATCACATACATTTGTATATTAAAAGTTCCTTAAATTACCATATTGAATAAAATATTGATTTTATTTTAAAGAAAATTTAGATAAGATCGAAATGTATTTAGACTTCATAGTCCTGTTAATGATCCAAAATAGTAATTTTTTTGAAATTCACCCATTTCTTCCGCTACGGACTGGCCCAGTTCTAACACTGTCGAGTCTCGATCTGACCCTATTATTATAAAAATAATAAATGGGTCAGACTCCCTCTAAATATCATAAAAGGTGAGATCATCATGATAAGCTTGCATAAATATTAAGGATAAAAAATATCCATAAAGTGTTCTTTACTAAACATAATAAGACTTCCTTATTAGACACTTCATGTTTTAAAATTAGGCTTTGCCCATCCATGTCAAACATTTGAAACCATAATAACAACCACATCAAATTCTCATATATGAAAGAGTTCAATAGATGAGCACTTTGCAAATCATCAAATAAAGACAAGCACATCGCAAGTCAAACTAAAGCAAGCACATTGCAAGCTAACACAGTAGACGAGCACATCGCAAGTTCAAACTAAAGCAAGCACATTACAAGCTAACACAATAGATGAGCATATTGCAAGTCAAACTAAATCAAGCACATCGCAAGCTAATACAATATACGAGGACATCATAAGTCAAATCTAAAGCAAGCACATTGCAAGCTAACACAAGAGACGAGCACATTACAAGTCAAAGTGATCATTTCCGATCGATAAGTGTAATTTACTTTTAATTAGTAATTAAATGAGTTTCGATCAATGTCCTATAACCACTTAGCGATACTTAAGTATTTATTAAAAGATTGTAAATCCCACTCGGATAAAATATTCAATTGAATGTGTCCAAGAATTAACAGATAAATTAATACAAATGTTCTATATCACTTGTATTGCTAAATCGTTTAATTAGATTCCTTATTCATGTGAAGTAATAGATTTATATTGAAATTAACTTCACTTGAAAATCATTCAAATATTAGTCCAATGACTGTAAAATCACTTTATTCAGAATTGTTTAGATACTAGTCTAATTACTATAAAAGTTGATAGATTTATGAGTATTAAATTCTTACTTCGAAAATACTTTTATAATTACAGGCTATATTTGTTTTATAAAAGCAATTGAAACTATATATCTGTATAACATATTTTCAAGAATATCCCTTCATAAATAACTTTGTATTCAATAATAAAATTGTAATCTCAAATTGATAGCAAATTGTTTGTATAAAAAGAATATTATACATAGTTGTTTTGAAAACCCATTTGTAAAATATGCTACTAAGTATATATACATACACTTCTAAACTCTTTTTAAAGATCCATAAACTTCTGTATTTTACTATAGGTGTGTATATATATATATTCATATTTATACACTCATTCAATGTTACCATATGCAAGTTATTTTGAAAATTGAGTAAATAACCCGGTAAAACAAATGCATATATAAACACACAAATAGTTATTCAGAAACTTGGAAAGTCTTTAGCGCTTATAAAATACTTCTCCAAATGTATTTTTATAAATTTATTTTACTAAGCAAATATGAGATGAAATTGCCTCCATAACATATTGAAATTATCCATCCAAAGCATAGCAATAAACAGTAATAAACGGGATGATGAACGGGCGAAGTAGGGGCAATTTCCAGGAGTTGAACAGCTCCAGGCTACTACCCACTGGTCCATCGGTGGGGCACGACCGGTGCACCGGTGGTGGTGAATCCTGCAGCTATTTCAACTCCAGGATGCTCTTCGGTCGGACCCTAGTGATGACACTTTGATCTTAGATTGTTTGCAAGTGTTCTAGGGTGTAAATGCATCAATTATAACTCAAACAAGACATCATAATTTTAATTAGAATATCAATTTTCTAATTATAAGTGAATACATCATTCAGCAGACAGTGTTTCAAACAACAACAAATTAATTCAATTGGGTATCAGAAATTTGTAGTATAATAATGCATTTAACAAACATGCAATCCCTATTTAGAGAAGAGTGGTGAGGTTTACTCACATAATTCCTTTGATTTGTTAAGTAAATTCGCAGCAAAATCCAACTTGACTTCTAACTTGAAGCAAACCCTTGATTTTCTATAGATTTTTGGAATTTTATTTCTATTTTTAAATTCATAAATTTGGATTGAGAGAGGAAGGGGAATGAAGCCCTAGTTTCAGCTTTCTAATGTTTTGTACGTATAAACTGTTGAAAAATGAGAAAGATGATAAAGTAATTTCTTATATTTACTTAAAAATGGTTATGGGTTTCACTTAGGCCCACTTAAAAAATTTGCAAATTCCATTACTCTTTATTTCCTTTATCATGCTAAGTTTCATCTAAGTTTTAAACTAAATTCTCTCTAGTAGTAACTACTAATCAATTCCTCTAAATATTCGCCAATTTATGGTGTTAGACCATAGACTTTAATACAACCTTTTAAGTCAAGATTGTCAACGCATTACACATTGATTATTTACAAGTATTTATTAAAATAATATTTATTTCATAAATCTCAAAGTATTCCTTTTTATAAAGTAATTCTACCATATTAATTGAGAAATCAAATTTCTCATTTAAATCTCCAATTTAAATCATTATTTATTTTATTTGAGCAACTCAAAAATCAGGGTTGTTACAACTCCCCCTTAAAGAAATTGCATCCCTGCAATTTCCAATTTATAGAAAAGTCTATAATTAATAGAAATATATTACTGTTAGTAGTATTTCCATTTTTCAAAGTATAGACTAACACTACAACAGCCAAGCATCAAAGCAACAAAACAATCAAGTAATTCACAAGAAGATTCTTGTATTTATACTTATATAAGATCTTTTAATTTACTATTCAAAAGATTTAAAACATCCAATTTATGCATCCTTCCAAGTTATTTCCAAGAATTTGATTTCTTTAATTGGTATCAAATTTTAGTTACTTCTTTTATAAAAATCCATTTCTTTTCAAATTAATAGTTCTAATGTTTCTGCTTTCCAAAAATTAATTTCCCCAAAAATTTGTACTACGCAAATTGTACCATTATTTTGTAAAGCTACTACAATTTGAAACTTTATTACTAATTTATCATGTCCGATAATCATACCATGACCACAATCAACAACCATCATAATTAAGATAACAATCAACCCAAATCATAACAATAATTTAGCATGAAAGCGAGCTATAAATTCATCATATCAATAATGGCATGCAATTCGCAAGCCAACACAAAAGACAATGTTTCACATGTCGAAAACTAAAGGGAAGCACTTCGCTTGTCTGCACAAATGACCCCTCGCAAGTCTATCACAAATGATCGCTCTTCGCAAGTCTAACATAGAAGATCGCTCTTCGCAAGTCTAACATAGAAGACGGGCACTTCGCATGTCATCATAAAAGTGTCATATACCTTCTAATAGTAATCATTCGAGTAATTCCCATGCATCCCATACTACACAGGTTTGCTTGAATATTTACTATAAATCAGTAAACTCCACTCACTTAAATATTATATAAAATAAGTCATATAATTAACCAATAAGGTGCTCCCTAATGTCCCATATCATCAGGATTACCAAATTGTTTAATCATGGTTCTCATTCCATAGAAGTAATGCATTATCTCAAAGAATAATTTTTCATAATATGGAAATTAAAAATATTCAACCATCACTCATCTTTAATTCCATTCAATTCAAATTTCTTAATTTGAAATTTATAGATTGGAAAAACCAACTCCCAATAGGAAGTCGCATAAATGATTAAACCAAAAGAATTTTCTTTTCTCTTACTAAAATATTTATCTTTTCAAATTTCATTTTAGATATATTTTGAAGACCTCCTTTCTCAATAGAAATAAAAAAATCATTTTAGTTTAGTATAAGCTATATCCTTATACTAAAATTCAAAAATCATTTTACAAATCCTTCTCTATGCTTTATAAAAGAACTTCTATACCTCATTACTAATAGTTTATGCAGCTTCTTGAATTTTGAAATATCCTTTGTTTACTAAAATTAGAGTTTTCATAAATTCAACCACTTATTTATCATCAAATTTATTTTCAATAACACTCTAAACTGCTTTTAAATATTTTAATTTTTTGGATAAATCTTTTCTCCAAAATAATTTTCTAACTTTTTATATTCTGCAAATAATATAATAGCTTCTTATGGCATTCATTTATACTAATTCTTGTTTATATAATTTATCTTTTTGATTCCAAATCATCTAAGAATAAAATTCCATTTTCTCCAATTAATTTCCCCTTTTAAAATTCCAAAAATTTATTTACAACATTTCTTTACATCTTTTACTTTAACTTCCTAAAGATTAGAACTAATACATAAAATTTTAACACATATATACATATAGATAAAAAAAATTGTTAATTTATTTTCCAAAATATCTTTCTATAAAATATTCTGTTTTCCCAAATAATATTATTCAAATCCAAAACATTTAATATTATTATCAAAACTTCAATTAATATCTTCTTTTCAAATAGCCATATAGCTCATAATATTTCCTTTTACAATATTATTTATCTTTAGGATACTTGCTTTTAAAATTAAAACATTTGTATATACATGTATATATACTTTTTCCAAAAATATCTTTTCATTTCCAAAATTCATTACATATGCACACACACATACACATGTATGTATATATATTCCAAAACATTTACCCCATTTTAAAACAATATTTAACTTACTTAAAACTCTATTTCCTTTAAATATTATTTACAACACATTCACAATTATTTATAATACTTTAAATAATAAAACTCAAAATACTATGTGTCATTATCTCGTCCTAGTGTTTAGGAATCCATATCGATAACATTGATCAGATGCATCGATCAAAATTCTTAAAGCACTCAATGGGAAAATTAACACAAAATTAATCTTCAAAAATTTCTATATCAATCTCTATATTTTTATACAAATGATAATATACTAATAGCAATTCAATAATACAACCATTCATTCATGCATACATCATTCAATCAAATATATATAAATAACTAATTATTGTGCTCAGCAGAAACGGTCTATCAGCTTCTGGTGCGCAACTCTGATCATTAACGGATCATGACACCACTATAGAACACTAAACTTTTAAAATCATTTTATAACAATAATTTATAAAGTAACTTCAAAAATATTACCAACACATCCTAATGATAATTCCTAATAATCATTTATACATATATCCTAAATAGGAAATAAATCCTAACTTCTACCCGAGACACCTAAGGAACGGGACTCTAAGTCTATCTAGGACAAGATTTGTGTTTCTTATATTCTATATTATTCTGAACCTCCTCTTTGATACCGAGCTGCAATGCCTCACCTTTATACCCATATTTCCCATGAATATTAAAAGTAATATTGTCAAGAAATACGACGAAAAAGGCTGGATTGAAGCGAACAACCGTGTCTATTCCCTTGGGCTAACACTATTATGTTAACTTTTACCTCATAACTCCATATATAGATGCGAATAGTCTCGACACAAAGCAATAAACACGTTGGCTCAATTAGAACAAAACAATATATCACACAATAAACAACACAGAATCACACGTTGCAACGAAAATATTATACACCAAATATCTTTCTATAGTACGAGTCTATAAAAGGAAAATACTAGACTCACATTTATAAACATATACAATATAGACAAAGACAGGTCTCAAATATACATAACTACAAAAGTCTACAACATGAATAAAATATAATGAGTATATAAGCTAGACTCGAATGGTACATCAATATATAAGTTACATCATATATATAACTTCTTAAGCTAGCACACATCCAAGGTCACTGTGTACCTGTACCTATCAAGTCTTGGTCTAAACCAAATATTACAAAAATAATAAACGGGTCAAACTCTCTCTAAATATCATAAAAGGTGAGATCATCATGGTAAGCTTGCATAAATATTAAGGATATAAAGTATCCATAAAGTGGACTTTACTAAACATAATAAGACTTCCTTATTAAAAACTTCATATTGTAAAGCTAGGCTATACCCATCCATGTCAAACATTTGAAACCTTAATAACAACCGCATCAAATTCTCATATATGAAAGAGTTCAAAAGACGAGCACATTGCAAATCATCAAATAAAGACAAGCACATCACAAGTCAAACTAAAGCAAGCACATCACAAGCTAACCAATACACGAGCACATCGCAATCCAAAATAAAGCAAGCACATTGCAAGCTAACACAATAGACGAGCGCATCGCAAGTCAAACTAAAGAAAGCACATCGCAAGCTAACATAATAGATGAGCACATCGCAAGTCAAATCTAAAGCAAGCACATTGCAAGCTAACACAAGAGACGAGCACATCGCAAGTCAAAGTGATCATTTCTGATCGATAAGTGTAATTTAATTTCAATTAGTAATTAAATGACTTTCGATCAATATCTTATAACCACTTACCGATACTTTAATATTTACTAAAAGATTGTAAATCCCTCTTGCATAAAATATTCAATTGAACGAGTCCAAGAATTAACATAAAGCAATACAAATGTTCCATACCTCTTGTATTGCTAAATCATTTAATTAGATTCCTTGTTCAAGTTAAGTAATAGATTTATATTGAAATTAACTTCTCTTGGAAATCATTCAAATATTGGTCTAATGACCGTAAAATCATTTTGTTCAAAATTGTTTACATATTAGTCCAATGTCTATAAAAGTTGATAGATTTATAAGTATTAAATTCTTACTTCGAAAATACTTTTATAATTATAGGCTATATTTGTTTTATAAAATCAATTGAAACTATATGCCTTTATATAACATATTTTTCAAGAATATCCCTTCATAAATAACTTTGTATTTAATAATATAATAAATTGCAATCTCAAATTGATAGCAAAGTGTTTGTATAAAAAATATCATATGTAGTTGTTTGAAAACCCATTTGTAAATATGCTACTAAGTATATATACATATACTTCTAAACTCTTTTTAAAGATCCATTGTAACGACCCAGAATTTTGAACAAATTAAATTGAGAATATTTAATTTATTTTAAATATTTGAACGATGATTTAATTTGAATTCCCGATATAACTTTGAAAATTGGCGGTTAAATTACAAAATTTAATCTATATAGCGTTGAATAAAAATTCGAATCTTCAATTTTAAGTTGAAGAAAAATATTTCGAAAGCTTTTAAAATTCGTATTTATAATACTGAAGATAATCGAACCTTCAGAATTGAAATTTAAACTGTTTTGTCCAGTTTTGAGATTATATCGTTCAAATCGAATTTAAAAATAGTCAATTTTCACACAGTCTCGGATTTCGACGAAACCAGTTCCATTGAGTCCGTAACGTTGCATTATTGTCGGATTTCAATTTTCGTATTTTTCAGAGTTAATACGTGGCTATACGACAAGCGAACGCGTTGAAATTTGAGTTCGAGATATTTTGAAAAGAAAAGAAAAATATAATAATAATAAACAAAAAGAAAAGGGGCACGTTCAAATCCACGTTCACGACCTTACCTCCCCCATACCTTCGTACCTCTCTCCCACCCTCTTCTCTTCTTTTTAAAAACATCCGATCCCTCTCTCATTCTCGTTCAAAATCCCCTTCCTCCATCCCTTAACCAGTTCAATAGCAATCTCCATGTCGCAATACTTGAACCGAGAGAAACTAAGGTTTCGAAAATCAACGCCTTCATTATAATCATCGCTATATACTCAGCTATTCCATCAGTCATCGCGACTCATCCTTGCCCCTATGCGATTTTCTACTGCCGATTTGAAGTTTTGCTACAGTCTCAAATTCGAGGTCGCGATTCAGAGGGGGAATAGCACGAGTTCGCGACGAAGGCAGCAACGAGGGGGGTTCAGGCGGCGCGTGAAGCAGGCGCTCGAAGCCGTGGTCGCAAACTTCGACCGATGAATGAGGCGATCGCGTGGATTTAGGGGA
Organism: Allium fistulosum; assembly: GCA_030737815.1. Classification (NCBI taxonomy): domain Eukaryota; kingdom Viridiplantae; phylum Streptophyta; class Magnoliopsida; order Asparagales; family Amaryllidaceae; genus Allium; species Allium fistulosum. Next base: position 71,448,331 of record CM060908.1, on the reverse strand, counting down.
GAGCGGCGAATGGCACTGGTGATGCTCGACATTGGGCGACTTGGGCGAGGTGATGGAAGGCGACGTGGTCGCGAGTTGATTTGCATCGACGGTGGAGTCACGTGATGCGTGTCGTGGGAAGTCGCAGCCGAGATTGAAATCGGCGATCTTGGTTTCTAAATCTTACAGTATGGTAACGACCTTTCTTTTGTTAAATTAATCGAATAAATGATGTTTGTATATAATTTGCAGAAAATAAAATCTTTACAGTAAAAAGAAAAGCAAATGTTTACTGTTTGTTTATTTACAGAAAGTAAAGTATAAATGTATTGTTTAAATGATTTATCTAAAATTATTTAGATTACTAGAGGAAAATTTATAAAAAGGGAATTTAGTTCAATTTGAAATTCTAGTTAAATTAATTTTAAAAAGGAAGATTAGTTAAAATAAAATTTTGGTGAAGTAAATGAATAGAACGATAATTTAAGTGTTCAATTTATCTCGAATATTAATAAAATTGTATAATTATTTATACAAGGTATAAAGCAAGAAAAATCGAGAAATCAAGCTGGAATAAAAATAGATGGCAAAATAAAAGCTAAGGTGAGATCTTCTCACTCAGATTTAAAAATGAATTGCAGTTATTATTGATTTGATTGATTTCTATTGGATGTGATATTAGATATAGTAGGATATATCTATATATATATATAGCAATATATACATATTGGCATATGTATATATTGGATTGATTGATTTCCCGCCTCGTATAGCGGATGAGACCCTATTGCGCCGTTAGTAAGCGGATTTTTATAAAAACCCATATACCGCGATATTCCACCTCGAAGTGGAATTGGTATTGTGCTAACGTCTTTGGATGCAGGGAAACAGGTTGGAGGGATCCAACTGGACCCCTCACATTGATTGAATTTATTTCTACTGTGATGTGATAATCTGTGAATGATTATTGATATTATTGAATTGATGTCTGGAAATTGTTTGAAAGCTAAAATTTAGCTGAATGGATGTTTGATATCATTGGATTTCAAAAAAATAAATGAAATTGAAATTTTGAAATCAAAATAGAAATTTCTAAGTGAATTAATTTTAGAAATTGAATAAATTTTGAAGAAAGGAATTTTTAAAGTATAAAAAGTTAATTTTTATAATCTTATCGAATTAATTCCAGAATCAAGTGAAAATGTTAAATAAATGGATTTCGTAAAATAGTGATTATAATTTGAAGAATTTAATTTAAGAATTTGGATTTTTAAATAAATTGAAAGAAACGATTGAAATTTATTTCCGTAAAAAGGAATTTATTAAAAGAAGATAAGTTGGAAATCCAACTAGAAATTTAATTGGTAAATTGAAATAAATTGGGAAATCAATGTAAAATGACTTCAATTTGAAGAATCCATTTTAAAACAGAATATTGAATAATTTGAGAAAAAAATGAGGAATTTACTTAGTAGTGATAAATAAATTTTTAAATCAATATCGAAATTGATTTGGGATTGAAGTTTTTATAAATAGAATTGGAATTTATAAAGGTTGTTTATAAATCCGAAATCACTTATTTTTATAAGTGAATTATAGAAGTTAATAAAATGAGATTTATAAACCGGAGTTGTTATAGAAAATAGAAAATGGAATTTATAAACGTTGTTTTATAAATTCGAAATCAATCAAATTTGATGAATTTAATATAGAAGTTATTAAGGGAATTTTATCCACGATTTTGGATAGTGGATAATTCTTGAAGTATAAATGTGTAGAAAAGATTGAAATGTGGTTAGTGAAGTATATTCACGATTTTGGACAGTGGATAAGCCTTTAAATAAAACGTGTAGGAATGTTGAATTTGGATAACGAAGTATATTCACGATTTTGGACAGTGAATATATTATTAAATAAAATGGATATGTTTTGGAAAAGTGATATTACGAAATGAAGTAATTGTTTTAAAAGATGTTTTAAAACGTGATAAGTATCGAATACATAGATTTCAACATTCATTGTTGAAATAGACGTTTTCGAGAAATATAAGGAAATGGTGGACTATAACACTGTTGTTATAGTAAATGATTTCCGAAAGGAAATGTTTTATATAATATTGGGATTTATATATCTATCTTAATTCCGAATCCCTATACTATTGATTTTGAGTCGTCGTAACGATGTTTTACGTAACATTCGTTTTGACTCAAATAAAGGTGTTAAAAGAATGTTTTCCTTAAAGAATGAATATATACTTAATATTGATTTAAGTATATCGAATATTTTCAAATTCTGAAAATAAATAGATTTGTGAAATACTTATTATTTAATAAGTATGGAAATGCTTTTCCAAAATGAAATGAAACGTTTTGAGATTTTATCTTCTTAAAGATAAATTGAAAATGAATATTGGAATCGATTTGAAAATCGTATAGCAGTAGATATTTTTGAAATATAAATTCACTATGGAATTTATAAAGGAAAGAGAAACTGTTTAGAAAAATAAACGTTGATTTATTTTTAAAGTGTGGAAATTTTATATCTAGTAAAGATATTTTTGAAGATGAAATAATTTGGAAAATTATTTGGAATCTGATGATGTTGCGCATCTTTATTGATAGTTAAATAACCGACTATCAATAATTACCTTTAGATAGGTATTTGTTGTGATTGGATGAATTTGAATGCCACACTTATTTTTGAATAATCGCTCACTATTCGGGTTAGCCGGGAAAGGACCATGGGGTCGTATAACCCATTCCGAATATGTGATACGTCGTTATGAATTGCATTCGAAGACCGGTGTTGAAGACCGGATATTTTTGAAAACGGAAGGATTACCGTCGAGTTACTCTACATCGGCTGATCTCCGATTTAGAGGTTTTTATCACCCTTAGTGACGGGAAGTCCCGACGTGATTGAAAATTATCCGGAATTGCAAGGGCTTCGTGAGAAGTGCCTTCGGTTCTGTTCGATCCCGGAACAGACTTGTATGGATTGTGTGTCTGACGTTACAATTTGAGATATAAAGCTGATTCCTTTCAAATACATTTCTGTTGGTGGCGGAGAATTTATTCTCTTAGCTTAACACCCTTCTCTGAGACGTACGAGCTCAGAGGTTATGTAGTTGAAATTTATCAGCGATATATCCCAATTTGGTAACGTGGCATACTGAGTGTTGCTGTGAAATGATCAGTGTTTGATCATTTGCGATATGATCATTTGTTTGATCTTATATCTTTGTGATCATAGGTTGATCATTTTGTTTGACCCGAAGCAGGGCTTTTTGAGAAAGCGTAGCTTTGTGGACGAGACTTCGTCGAGCCTCACACCCCGGAAATGGTCAAAACAGGAAGGATGCAGCAAGGTTCTAGGGAGTAGCGCCCCTTAGTGTATGTCATTCCTTCTGGATAGAGGTGGTATCATGGTATGGAGCCCAAATACTTAACCTATGTGGTTGCTACATTTTTACTATGTGGTTTGTTGCGAATCGGGGATCCTCGGGAAGATCGGTTACGATCGGGGGATGGCATACGCGTGTCAGTAGTTACCTATTTTTGCAGAGGTAACCCGGCCTTGTGTTGGCAGAGATCCGGTTAGGTTCTCGGGTCGTCTATTCCAGGGACGTACCCATCGTGGAAAAGGAAGTTCCTTAGCCTGACCATTTGTTGGAAATCCAAAGAAACAATACGAGCCTTGTACGGTTTTAGTTGTAGAACCTGCCATTCACTTATGGTGGTCACCACTGTTTGGATGGTAGCTATAGTAGGCATAGTTCGGAATGTCTATGCTGGCTAAGATTAATATTATACTTTCGAAATGTTTTCTACACTATGCACTAATAATAATATAAAAAAAAAATGATTTTGCGTAGTAAGCATCTTTGACTATCATAAGAAGAAATCTCCTCCAATTCTGCGTTTGCATTGTGTGTGTGGCGGGAGGTCTTATGGTAGTTTCATTTTCCAAAAGCATTGCGAATTTGTTTTATTTTCTTTGTGAAAAATAACTGTTTTACGATCTCACACCAGTCACCATGACTGACTCGGAGTTTATTGTTCCCTTCTAAACTCTGGGTGCCCACAAATTTTCCACACGGGCAGTCTAGAGTTAGATTATCAGGATATTCTGGATATTCTGGAGCTTTGGAAGCAAGCTGGATGACGAGACGTAGTATTTGTATCTGATATTATTTATTCCGCTGTGTATTCTGTATGAGGACAAGTTATATAACTGTCCATTGTTGTATATTGACTCTGATGATTGATGTATGTATAAACTGATATAGCTCTTTGTTTTAAAAGACTAGTGTTTATTTATTATATATTGTTCCGCTGCGATGTGTAAGATTCTGATATTGTTTTCTGTTCTGATGTTGTTCTGTTCTTCTTCTTTCTTCTCTTTTTCTTCTATCTTCTTCTTCTTCTGCCTTTTTCTTCTTTCTTAAACCCTCACTATTGGAGTTTCCGGCACTCGATTGCTCGGCAGTCGATAAAGTGAGTATCGATGTCGAATTTTCGAAAGTCGAAAATTTCCGTACGTGACATCCATAAAGTCCTTTATTTTACTATAGATATATATAAGTCTATACACATTCAATGTTACCATACACAAGTTATTTTAAAATCTGAGTTGATAACTTGGTAAAACAAACGCATATACATACAAATAGTTATTCATAATCTTGGAAGATTTTTAGCGGTTATAAAATACTTCTCCAAATATATTTTTATAAATTTATTTACTAAGCAAAAATGAGTTGAAATTGCCTCCATAACATATTACAATTATCCATCCAAAGCATAGCAACAAACAACAACAAATAGGGCGGCGAACTGGCGAAATAGGGGCAATTTCCTAGAGTTGAACAGCTCCAGGCTGCTGGCCACCGGTGCGCCGGTGGTGGCGAATCCTGGAGCTACTTCCGGTCCAGGAAGCCCTTCGATCGGACCCTGGTGATGGCACTTCGATCTTAGATTGTTTGCAAGTGTAAATGCAACAAGTACAACTTAAACTTGGCATCATAATTTTAATTAGAATATCGATTTTCTAATTATAAGTGAATGCATCATTCAACAGGAAGTGTTTCAAACAATAGCAAATTAATTCAATTGGATATTAGAAATTTGTAGTAGAATGCATTTAACAAACATGTAGACCCTATTTAAAGAAGACTGGTGAGGTTTACTCACCTAATTCCTGTGATTTGTTTAGAAAATTCGCAGTCAAATCCAACTTGACTTCTAACTTGAAGCAAACCCTTGATTTTATATAGATTTCCAAAATTTTCTTTCTGTTTTAAATTCAAAATTTTGGACGGTGAGAGGAAGGGTAATAAAGCCTTAGTTTTAGCTTTCTAATGTTTTGTACGTACAGACTGTTGAAAAATGAGAAAGATGAGAAAGTAATTTCTCATATTTACCTAAAAGTGGGTATGGATTTCATTTAGGCCCACTTAAAAAAATGCAAATTACTTTACTCTTTATTTCCCCTATCATTCTAAGTTTTGGATTGATATTCACTCTAATAGTAACTATGTAACGACCCGATATTTTCAACCATTCGCATCCATTATAAGTGTATAGGTAGACACTCATGCCGGAATTGAATTGCTCAAAATACCGCGTTGTAAATAAAATCTGGCAAATCTCAGAATATACAGTAAATAAATATAATCACAGATCACAGACACAGAGTAAAATAATGCAGCGGAAGTAAAAGAAATAGTAGTTCATGAAGCTACTATGTAAATATTTCAGAGTTAAATAAGATACAATAGAAGAAATAAAGTACAACAGAAGTTTCAATACAATAACCAAGTACAAGCTGAGTATAACAACGGAACAGAAATAGATAGGACCAGACAAGCAGACAATCTCCAGCGATTCAAATCTCCGAGAGAGTGGAAATCCAAATCTGTGAATAACTCAGGCGGACCCGAGCGTAAAGCAAAACACAAAACACTCGAGTCAGGACAATATATACTTATATAATGTAAACCAACTCAAGTGAACTTGTAATAAAGGTACAAGTAACTTAAAGAATGCTTGGGATCGCCCATTCTTTAAGGATCCGTTAAATTATTTACTATGTAGTAATATACGCTATATACAGTAGTGTCTAATTAGTAAAGTATAATCATATAGAAAATAGCGTTAAGGGGATGGTGAACCTTAACGCGGTCGGATCTTTAAACCAAAATCGTAGTGGGCTCGATATGGTAGGTGACACGGCACACAAGGCAATGCCAGGGTAGATATACCAATTACGCACACGGACTGATGGAAACGCATAGCAGCCACTACCGCTCCACCTCGAACAACACTCCCAAATCAAGGGTGTGCACCAAATCAATCACAAGTAATAGAATGGTATCGAAGAAGTGTGTAACAACCCGCATTTATACGATAATATATTTAAATATTTTATTTAAATATGACATCGTCTATTCGTATTTAAAATCCTAAATATGAATTTTTATCGTGGTCGAATCCGTTGTTCTAATGGATTCAAATCGTGTTTTAAATATCACCAAAGTGTTTGATCATCATGGTTTGCTATTTTTTAAATTCAATGGGCTTAATATTGTTGTTTGGCCCATTAAAATTATCTCCCTTAACCATGGTTTTCTTCAGGCTGATGCCTTGGCCTCTCCCTATTATTCATTTTGTCGTTCACGTTCACAATAAACGAACGAAATAAAATAGTCAGAGAGGAGAAGGCGACTAGGGTTTCGCGGCTCCTCCTCCTCTCGAAGCAAACGCTCCTCCTCCTCCTCTCGAAGCCAACGCTCCTCCTCCTCCTCTCGAAGCCAACGCTCCTCCTCCTCCTGGTGCATGCTTAAGTCGTGAGGTGCCCTCAACGGCAGGCTCGGGTTCGCAGCGACGCTGGCGGAGCTCAAGACTAGGGTTTGGAGCAATCGAGAGCGTGAGTCGTTTGTGTATTCGTCGTTGTAAGCCTGGATCGCCGATCTATTTCTGGTCGTTGCTGCTTGCGATCGATTCCAGTTAGTTCGTTCCTCTGAGCATTTGTCGATCTTCGCAGCTCCTCCTCTCAGTCGAGCTCTTCCTTTCGCTTCGGGGAAAAAGGTGAGTCCTACTCACATCTAATTCGTACTCAAGTTGTAATTAGAGTTTGAAACTCCCATCCTCTAATTTGATTGATGTTGAAGTATTTAATTTGATAAAGACTGCTGCTTGTTTTTACTTCGTTCAAACTTGATGTGAGATGGTGCCACTGTCTCACTGTTCTGGTAGTCTAGATCTTGCATTGGTTTTCATTCATTTCGAGACAGCCTTGTTGCATGGTATTCATGTGAAGTCCGCAGCTTTGTTCTTGTATGAAGTTTTGCCTTAGTTATGAATTTGGGTCCCTCGGCTTTGAATCGCCTTGCTCACCCCAGTTCGATTTTCTGGTTTGACTTTGGCACTACACTTGTTAAATTCTTACTTGCCTAGGCCACACATTGCTAGTACGTGTTCTGACTTTGGGCTTTTCTCGGTGACATTGGTCTTGACTGGGTTGATAACTTCCTTTTGTTATGTACATATATGCATATATGCATTCGTATGTGTGTATGCATATATATTGTAGAACTTGTGAGTTGTGAGTACTTGAACTTGCATTTTGAACTGATTCGAGCCTGCTCTGAGTTGAGTCTGTTGTGTTGTTCCAGTTGAGTCTGCACATGTTTGGGTTGCATATATCACTGAGTTGCCATTTCATATGCTTACATTTCAGATGATCAGGTCTTCTAATAAAAAGTATACATAAGTTTGGAAATTTTCATGCTTTAGTTCATAGCCTGACATTTCTTAAAATCACAGAGTACTATAAGTGGTATCTGATAGCCTGGCAGTGAATGCACTAATGTTGTTTCTGGTTTTGATCTTGATGTCATAATGCTTTTTTGCATTGCTTTGTAGTCTTCATTGATCTGTAGCTTGTTTCATCATGTATATTTGCAGTTTCGAGTCTGCACTTGCATTGTGTAAGTGGACTGGATTACTATTTTGCAGTTTCATTTATGTTGGTTTGACTTGGAGCATTCTGTTGCTTCATTCTTTGGTTCCTGTACGTCGACTATTTTGGAACTGTTTCGGCTAGATCATTTAACATCACCTGTATATATTGTTGCTTGATATAAACTTAAGTCTGCATAATACTTGGTCACTGTTGTCTTTGTTGTGGCCTTTGTATTTGTGTACTGGTACACATTTTGGTCATTGTTGCCATCTTAGCCTGGCATTTGTTTCAGTTTGGTTTGGTAACTTGTGCAGTTTACTGGTCTTTGATTTGGTTGTTGCATCACTATAGCTTTGCAGTTGCAGTTTTACATTTATTCAGTAGCCATTGTAGCTCTGTGCTTTGTTGCAGATGAGCCACTGATGCACTGACATCATCTATCTTGTGTTGCCCTTGTACATGCTTCACTGCATCATCTTCTACCTGTTGCACTTGCAATGATGTTCCTCATTTCATGTTCGAATTCATACTTGTCTGCACTCGCCTTCAGTTTGCTATTTCTCTGTGCCTTGCTTTGCGACATGTTGATCTTGTTTCACTTGTTGCCTCTTTCACTGGATATACTGTTTCATTTCACTGATGCAGCCTTGCCCTTAAATACAAGTGGTGGCTGCATTTTCGTAGCAGTTTTACCCTTGTCCCTTGTGGTGACTTTATATTCTGTTGTGGCGAGGCAGTGCACGCGTGCGTGCACTGCAGCCACACCGAATTGACAGATTTTAATCGATATCTCTTTTATTCTTAATTCATCGACCTGTTGCGTAATTCGTAGGCTGTATTGGCGAGGCAGTACACGTTAGCGTGTACTGCAGCCAATTAGCATTGATATTTTTAAATTGACATTTCAATTGCTTAAACTGCTTTGGATTTCTGTTTTGTGGATTAACACTGTTTAGTGTTATATCTGCCGTTATCCAATTCTCGTATCGAGAGTTGGATATACGAGATTTCTGTGACTGTCATCTATATTGAGATTGATTATTATTGCTTCTATGCGCTAATAACTGAGTTTGAATTAGACTGATCCGGGTATTATTTTCTTTTGAATGTAATACTCGGGTCAGACCGAGTATTTACAGGTTGTAGATTTTTAGCTTTGGGTTGCTGCTAGAGCTATGAAGACTTTTTATATCATTTGAAGTGGTCTTCGTCGTGTTGTAGTAGTCAGTGTGTCTGTTTTAAGATGATAATGTATTCATGTATATTAGTCGATAATGTACTTGTATATATAACTTCTTGAGTCGACAGTTGTAGTTGTACCATTTGTATTGTGTCAAATGTATTGTAACTGATATCAGTTATTATATATATGAGACTTTTCGTTCCATCTGTATTCCGCATTTATGTTATCTGTGTTATTTTTATATCTATTGTCCTAAACTATTATAGCCACTGTGTAGTAGCTTTGAGTTTGTATCGGTATGTCGGATTTCCTCTAAAGATGAAATGCAATGTTTTATTATCTGACATATCGGAGCTCGCACAAAGCAATTACATAGATGGTCGCTCCTCAACAGCCTTATTCTCCATGCTAGTTGACAGCACTACACCGTAGTGTTCTTGGCTAGCGTGGGTATAGAGGTGGGGCGTCACAGCTTGGTATCAGAGCCTGGGGTTTAGGACAATTATAAAACATAACTTAGATGGAACATGTGTTACAACTATTTGTCGATGTTTATCTCTCATCTTTACATATGATTATTTTTGACTGTTAGGTATGAATTCCTAACGCTTATTCTTGTGTTTTCGGCTTTGAATTGATTTAGCCGATGTTGATTTTGTTTTAATTTGGCAAATTAAAGCCATTTTGACTTTTCGACTTTGTTCCACTTTTGTTCTATGCTATGAGTGTCATTGTGTACCTGTTACACTGTGATGAAAAATAGCTGAACTACTTGCAAATTGAGTGATTTTGATTTCTCATTCACATTTAGTTTGAATCTCAGCGATTTTAAACTTGATATTTTGTGTTTTCCTCATCTTGAATTCCATTCGACTTCGGTCACTTTGTTTTTGAGAAATTGCTAATTTCTTGATTTTAAGACTCTGATTTTGTTTGCCGTTGGTTTCTTTGATAATGATGATTGAATCATTTTGTACTCGACTGCGGCTATTAATTGTTGACTTCGACATTGACTTGATTCTTACTTTTGTTGAAGTCATTTATGCATTTCTGCTCGTTTTGCTTTGTTTTTCCAGTTGATAATCGATTCTTCTTTTCTAATTAGTTGTTATCACCTTTGTCGATTTTGATAACTTCTATTTCTGGAATTTTTGGGTATTCCTACTTTGATGAATTTGGAATCGAATTATTTGGATTTTATTCACGACTTCGAATGTGAAATTTTAGTGAACTGACTTGGTTTCCTAATTTAATCGATTCTTGATCATTTCCCCGATTTGTTGCTATCATTTATTAGCAACTTTGATGACATTTTCTTCGGGATTTTTGTGAACATACTTTCTGATGGATTCAGTATCGATTTCTTTGGATTCCATTCACATCTTCGTATGTGAATTCTTGTGATTGATTGTTTCTACAATCATTTTTGTGATTTGTCACTTTAAAAATATAAAGGTTTTCTATATTAGTAGTAAATATTAAAATCCTTTTTTCCAAACGATTTCAAAACTATTTTACTACAAAGCTCTTTTTCTTAAACCGTTTTCCAATCTATTAGTATATACAAGCCTTTATTTCACTCGTATGAGAAATTGAATTAAACGGCCTAGTAAAACAAGTGGTATGAAACGCTTGCGTTTACTTCGTCGGTTAACTCCTGGACTTGTTCGATTGAGCCTTTTGTGACAATTTTCTAGTGTAGATTTACAGTTTGTTCGTAAATATTTAAGTTAAGCAAGTGGTTATGGGACATGAAGCTAAACTTTTATATTTACTAGCTTAGTGTAATTGACACTTCTCGTTGATCATGACGATCATTTTATGATTTAGACTAGCAATTGTGCGATGTCTCTTTGTTTGCAAGGTTAGTCTAGACCGCAGTAGTGTGATTCCGACTCACACATATCTTTTTGTTTCCAAGGTTAGACTAGACCGCAGTAGTGTGATTCCGACTCACACATATCTCTTTGTCCGCAAGGTTAGACTAGACCGCAGTAGTGTGATTCCGACTCACACATATCTCTTTGTTCGCAAGGTTAGTCTAGACCGCAGTAGTGTGATTCCGACTCACACATATCTCTTTGTCCGCAAGGTTAGTCTAGACCGCAGTAGTGTGATTCCGACTCACACATATCTTTTTGTTTCCAAGGTTAGACTAGACCGCAGTAGTGTGATTCCGACTCACACATATCTCTTTGTTCGCAAGGTTAGTCTAGACCGCAGTAGTGTGATTCCGACTCACACATATCTCTTTGTCCGCAAGGTTAGTCTAGACCGCAGTAGTGTGATTCCGACTCACACATATCTTTTTGTTTCCAAGGTTAGACTAGACCGCAGTAGTGTGATTCCGACTCACACATATCTTTTTGTTTGCAAGGTTAGACTAGACACCACTTGTGTGATTCCATTCACACATACCTTTTTGCTTTTTGGTTAGTCTAGACCTTAAATTTGTGTGATTCCACTCACACATATCTTTTTTTCTGCGAGGTTAGCCTAGACCTCAATCTGTGTGATTCCGACTCACACGTGTGGGATAGCGACCCACGGTCTTCGGACAATTCCTGTGTGAAAATTTAATGGATGGCTTCCATGAGATAGCGTCTCGTCTTGTGATACCGGTGTTTTGGAGTTTTCATGCTCCCATTTTTTTGATAGGCATTCCCCTTTTCCTTTTTATGATTTAGACTAGCAAATGTGCGATGTCTCTTTTTCTGCGAGGTTAGCCTAGACCTCAATCTGTGTGATTCCGACTCACACGTGTGGGATAGCGACCCACGGTCTTCGGACCATTCCTGTGTGAAACTTTAATGGTTAGCCGCCATGAGATAGCGTCTCGTCTTGTGATACCGGTGTTTTGGAGTTTTCATACTCCCGTTTTCTGATAGGCTTTTTCCCCCCTCTTTTTGTGATTTCTGGATTTCTTGTGATGATTTCTAGAATTTGTGCTTCACAATTTTCGTGATTTCTATTGACAAGTTTTGTGTATTGGTGAATTCATGTGTTATTGACTTGTTATGAATACAAGTTTAGGGTATGATATCCCTTTCTATCTTTGAGAAGATTCTTGTGACATTTTCTTATGAATGAAAATTCATTGGTATTATACTTTGATGCCAGTTATTTTGATGAAATTTTGACGTGTTAACTTCAGTAACCGTCAATTTTAAAATGGATTTACAGGCGGTTCTTCCGCAATGCTGAATTTGTTGTCCGTTTTACTGTACTTTGAGAAGTGCAACTTCCTTATCTAAGATGCTACTGATATTGCTAATTTAATCACGTGCTTTCAAAATTCTTTATTTTTAAAAGTTGTTTCAAAAATATAAATTAAAATTGTTTTCAAAATTTTTTACAGTTTACATTTTCAAAAGAACGAGGAAGCGATTTAAACGTTTCAGAAAAATCGAGGACTATGACCCCTTTCTTTTACTGATTCGCTTAATTTCGGACTTGTCCGTTTGAGAATGTGAAATGTTATTTTTAAAACACACAATTCCGCACTTTCAAGAAAACGATAAAGAGATTTAAACGATTTAGCAAAAGTAAGGAGTATGGAACCATACTTTTACTACTTCGGTTAATTCCGGACTCGTTAATTGAATACTTATGATTTCTGATTATCATTTTTGATAATCGGATATTTGTGTTTCTGATTATCGTTTTTGATAATCAGATATTTGTGAAATTTGATTATCGTTTGAGATAATTAAATATTTTTCGATTTGATTAATCGAATATTTGTGATTTCTGATTATCGTTTTTGATAATCAGATATTTGTGAAATTTGATTATCGTTTGAGATAATTAAATATTTTTCGATTTGATAATCGAATATTTGTGATTTATGATTATCGTTTTTGATAATCAGATATTTGTGAAATTTGATTATCGTTTGAGATAATTAAATATTTTTCGATTTGATTAATCGAATGTTTGTGTTTCTGATTATCGTTTTTGATAATCAGATATTTGTGAAATTTGATTATCATTTTTGAAAGTTAAACGTATTTGCGATTTGAAAATTCGATTATCGTTTTTTATGATTGAATATTTGCGATTTTGAGATTTAAGCTTCGTCTTTTTCTCTGGCAATTCAGGTGAGTAATTTGATTTACTCACATTCAATTCGTGCAGTACGTGAATCCTGCTTTGTTTTTCCTTTTCTTTTAAATGCTGGAACTCGATTGATTCTTGCTTTTGATAGTCGTCTGATTTTGATTCCTTGATCCCCACGATGTTGATTCTTTTGATTTGAAGCAGTCGAATCTTTTGATTTCATATCTAATACTCCCTCTCCACACATTTGCTTTGCTTATGCAATCGACTTTGCCATGCTCTTTTGGTTGTTACCTTTTGTCCATTCATTCCTTATGATTGCGAGGACGCAATTTCTTTAAGGAGGGAAGTCTGTAACAACCCGCATTTATACGATAATATATTTAAATATTTTATTTAAATATGACATCGTCTATTCGTATTTAAAATCCTAAATATGAATTTTTATCGTGGTCGAATCCGTTGTTCTAATGGATTCAAATCGTGTTTTAAATATCACCAAAGTGTTTGATCATCATGGTTTGCTATTTTTTAAATTCAATGGGCTTAATATTGTTGTTTGGCCCATTAAAATTATCTCCCTTAACCGTGGTTTTCTTCAGGCTGATGCCTTGGCCTCTCCCTATTATTCATTTTGTCGTTCACGTTCACAATAAACGAACGAAATAAAATAGTCAGAGAGGAGAAGGCGACTAGGGTTTCGCGGCTCCTCCTCCTCTCGAAGCCAACGCTCCTCCTCCTCCTCTCGAAGCCAACGCTCCTCCTCCTCCTGGTGCGTGCTCAAGTCGTGAGGTTCCCTCAACGGCAGGCTCGGGTTCGCAGCGACGCTGGCGGAGCTCAAGACTAGGGTTTGGAGCAATCGAGAGCGTGAGTCGTTCGTGTATTCGTCGTTGTAAGCCTGGATCGCCGATCTATTTCTGGTCGTTGCTGCTTGCGATCGATTCCAGTTAGTTCGTTCCTCTGAGCATTTGTCGATCTTCGCAGCTCCTCCTCTCAGTCGAGCTCTTCCTTTCGCTTCGGGGAAAAAGGTGAGTCCTACTCACATCTAATTCGTACTCAAGTTGTAATTAGAGTTTGAAACTCCCATCCTCTAATTTGATTGATGTTGAAGTATTTAATTTGATAAAGACTCCTGCTTGTTTTTATTTCGTTCAAACTTGATGTGAGATGGTGCCACTGTCTCACTGTTTTGGTAGTCTAGATCTTGCATTGGTTTTCATTCATTTCGAGACAGCCTTGTTGCATGGTATTCATGTGAAGTCCGCAGCTTTGTTCTTGTATGAAGTTTTGCCTTAGTTATGAATTTGGGTCCCTCGGCTTTGAATCGCCTTGCTCACCCCAGTTCGATTTTCTGGTTTGACTTTGGCACTACACTTGTTAAATTCTTACTTGCCTAGGCCACACATTGCTAGTACGTGTTCTGACTTCGGGCTTTTCTCGGTGACATTGGTCTTGACTGGGTTGATAACTTCCTTTTGTTATGTACATATATGCATATATGCATTCGTATGTGTGTATGCATATATATTGTAGAACTTGTGAGTTGTGAGTACTTGAACTTGCATTTTGAACTGATTCGAGCCTGCTCTGAGTTGAGTCTGTTGTGTTGTTCCAGTTGAGTCTGCACATGTTTGGGTTGCATATATCACTGAGTTGCCATTTCATATGCTTACATTTTAGATGATCAGGTCTTCTAATAAAAAGTATACATAAGTTTGGAAATTTTCATGCTTTAGTTCATAGCCTAACATTTCTTAAAATCACAAAGTACTATAAGTGGTATCTGATAGCCTGGCAGTGAATGCACTAATGTTGTTTCTGGTTTTGATCTTGATGTCATAATGCTTTTTTGCATTGCTTTGTAGTCTTTATTGATCTGTAGCTTGTTTCATCATGTATATTTGCAGTTTCGAGTCTGCACTTGCATTGTGTAAGTGGACTGGATTACTATTTTGCAGTTTCATTTATGTTGGTTTGACTTGGAGCATTCTGTTGCTTCATTCTTTGGTTCCTGTACGTCGACTATTTTGGAACTGTTTCGGCTAGATCATTTAACATCACCTGTATATATTGTTGCTTAATATAAACTTAAGTCTGCATAATACATGGTCACTGTTGTCTTTGTTGTGGCCTTTGTATTTGTGTACTGGTACACATTCTGGTCATTGTTGCCATCTTAGCCTGGCATTTGTTTCAGTTTGGTTTGGTAACTTGTGCAGTTTACTGGTCTTTGATTTGGTTGTTGCATCACTATAGCTTTGCAGTTGCAGTTTTACATTTATTCAGTAGCCATTGTAGCTCTGTGCTTTGTTGCAGATGAGCCACTGATGCACTGAAATCATCTATCTTGTGTTGCCCTTGTACATGCTTCACTGCATCATCTTCTACCTGTTGCACTTGCAATGATGTTCCTCATTTCATGTTCGAATTCATACTTGTCTGCACTCGCCTTCAGTTTGCTATTTCTCTGTGCCTTGCTTTGCGACATGTTGATCTTGTTTCACTTGTTGCCTCTTTCACTGGATATACTGTTTCATTTCACTGATGCAGCCTTGCCCTTAAATACAAGTGGTGGCTGCATTTTCGTAGCAGTTTTACCCTTGTCCCTTGTGGTGACTTTATATTCTGTTGTGGCGAGGCAGTGCACGCGTGCGTGCACTGCAGCCACACCGAATTGACAGATTTTAATCGATATCTCTTTTATTCTTAATTCATCGACCTGTTGCGTAATTCGTAGGCTGTATTGGCGAGGCAGTACACGTTAGCGTGTACTGCAGCCAATTAGCATTGATATTTTTAAATTGACATTTCAATTGCTTAAACTGCTTTGGATTTCTGTTTTGTGGATTAACACTGTTTAGTGTTATATCTGCCGTTATCCAATTCTCGTATCGAGAGTTGGATATACGAGATTTCTGTGATTGTCATCTATATTGAGATTGATTATTATTGCTTCTATGCGCTAATAACTGAGTTTGAATTAGACTGATCCGGGTATTATTTTCTTTTGAATGTAATACTCGGGTCAGACCGAGTATTTACAGGTTGTAGATTTTTAGCTTTGGGTTGCTGCTAGAGCTATGAAGACTTTTTATATCATTTGAAGTGGTCTTCGTCGTGTTGTAGTAGTCAGTGTGTCTGTTTTAAGATGATAATGTATTCATGTATATTAGTCGATAATGTACTTGTATATATAACTTCTTGAGTCGAAAGTTGTAGTTGTACCATTTGTATTGTGTCAAATGTATTGTAACTGATATCAGTTATTATATATATGAGACTTTTCGTTCCATCTGTATTCCGCATTTATGTTATCTGTGTTATTTTTATATCTATTGTCCTAAACTATTATAGCCACTGTGTAGTAGCTTTGAGTTTGTATCGGTATGTCGGATTTCCTTTAAAGATGAAATGTAATGTTTTATTATCTGACATATCGGAGCTCGCACAAAGCAATTACATAGATGGTCGCTCCTCAACAGCCTTATTCTTCGTGCTAGTTGACAGCACTACACCGTAGTGTTCTTGGCTAGCGTGGGTATAGAGGTGGGGCGTCACAAAGTGTGTCCGATAAGAGGTGCTACCTCACTGGTCTGAGATCGCTTCTGTTTTAACCACCTTATGCCAACTCACGGGAGTTGGGTCCACGTATATACCTTAGGATCGTCGTCACCATCCTACTTCATTCTGGAAACTCCACCGCGTACATAGTTATCAAAGTGGTTTTCGGTATCGACAGAGAGTATGTCCATATCCGATCCCGGTCTCTTTAACAACCAATCGTTATTATAACCCGCGGTTATAATTTAAAAAACGTTTATACGTCAAAATAGAATATCATTTCAAATCCAAATCTTTATCAAAATAAAGATTAAATCAATTCCAAACCATTTCAATATATTTAAAATATCATATCATTTCAAAACTTCATTTCAAATCACTTCAATATATCAAAATATCATATCTTTCCAAAACTTCATTTCAAATCATTTTAATATATCAAAATATCATATCTTTACAAAACTTCATTTCAAATCATTTTTATATATCAAAATATCATAATCCTTTCAAACTTCATTTCAAATCATTTTAATATATCAAAATATCAAATCTTTCCAAAACTTCATTTCAAATCATTTTTATATACCAAAATATCATTTGAGTTCAAATCTAAATATTCAACTTTAAATACTTTTTAAAATTTAAAGATATCATTCATTTATTATCATTTCAAGTCACCCTTTTAAATAGTTTATATTTCAAACAAAATAATTCATTTAAACCATTTAAAAGTGTAGTTATTATACTTTCAAATCAAGTATTCAAATTTCCAAAGTTTCAATTCAATTCAATCATTTATTTCCATTAAATTTCCATAGACCATTTCAAATCTTATAAATTTCAAATATAGATTTAATCCACAAAATAACTATTCAAATTATAAAATAAATTCCAATGCTTTATTATCCTATATTTCATAAGTCCAATATCTTTTAAATAGATTCAAATTACAAGTAAACCAAATATTTTCCATACTAATATAAACTTAAATTATTCATTTCAAGATTTAATATCATTCAAATTCATTTCAAAATATCAAAATATCATTTCAAGACATCATTTATTTAATTTAAATTTAAATACCATTTAATCACATTTCAAAATAGTTGTATTTCCCAAATCAACTATTCCATTTAAATCATTTAAAGCCAATTCATTATACTTAATAATTAAATATTTAATTTCCAAAATTTAATCTTTTTCAAAGATCATTTATTCATTTGAATTTATTAAACAAAGAAAATTCAACTTTCGCAGCACTTAGAAAATGCTACAAAATGTTATGTTTAAAAACAGTTCATTAACAAAAGACGGCATTTAAAATGCTGTAATATCTTAATTTAGTTTCAATTAAAAAATTTATTTAAATTTAAAAACTATAGCACTAACAAAGTGCTATAATAACCCTTAGTTCAAATTTGCTATTTGGTTCATTTAAAACAGCTACAGCATTTTCCAATGCTGTAATATCTTTAAATTACATTTCAAAAATGCTGTCAAATCAAATTCAGAGTTTTATTTACAATTTCACACATAATTAAATTTTAATATAAATCATTTTAACTTATAAAATCATATATTTTCACATTAAAAACAATCATTTAAATGCCTATATTTCTATGATTTTATAAAGTCAAATTTCCATACAAAAATCAAATTAAATAACAATTAAATTTCATTTCTTTAATTAAATTCTTAACTAAACAACTAAGTTTAAATTTCCAAAATATAACTTATTTCCATTTATTTTACTTAATTAATATTTCACTTTTAAACAAATTTCACAAAAATTCAATTTAAGTTATATTTCCAAATTCAGCTTAAATATTCATTTATTTCATATTTTAAGTTATACAAAATCATTAACACTTTATAAAATCATTATTTCTTAATAAAATCATTAAATTCATTTTTAAATCAAATTTGTCATATATTCTTACTTTACATAAATTCCATTTATAAACAAAATCATAAATTCCAAAATTAACTTATATTTCAAATTCTACTTCACCATTTACTTAATTCACTTATTTAATTTGTAGAAAATCATAAATATTTTATAGAAATAATTTTATTAAAGTTTAAATCAAAATATCATAATATTTACATTTTTAAAATATTAAAAAAAAAATTAGAAAAATATATAAACCACGGGTCTGAATATAATTTTCTAGCCTAGGTCAAGTGATACGGATATGTATCATTTCAATCCGCAGTTTACAAAGAAAACCGGGTTCTATCATTTCAAACCCGCAATCCCAAGTAATATGAAATGTATAAAAATCGTTCAGGCCTATCATTTCAGCCCATAACATTTTTTCCCTATTCTAAAGTCCGTTCGGGTATTTATCATTTCAACCCATAGTGATTCTAATCTATAGGGAACTTGCAGTGTGATAAACTGATATAAATAAACAGTATACAATATATAACAATAACAGATGATATAACATGTGTATAAGCAGGGATGAACATCATATAATCATAATATAACAGTTATAACAGGATGATATAAATTTACAGATTCAAGTGATGTCAGTTTATCAATTATATAAGTACATATTAGTCTGGTGAGATTTACTCACCTTTTGTGCTGGAGTTATCAATTCAAATGATACAAACGGATACCACAAAGCACGATGACACAATGATGGATTCAAGTGGAAGAGAACCAAGCTAAGGAACATGTGTTACAACCTAAAACAAAACCAAGATAAATCAAAATTCAATACAACATTGAATTTGAAAATTTTTGAATTGAAAAGCAAATCGAACACACAAACTTTTACCTTGTTTTCTACATATGCTTGTACGGCCTAGGGGATGTTTTGGTTCAGGTTTTGACATGCTTTGGCTCAGGTTTGATCATGGTTTGGGTCTGGTTTGGACTAAGGGATGCACGGCAATATGGGTATGAAGGTGTAGGAGTTGCAATATGAAGCATATAAAGGGACAAGGCTAAAAGGCAAGCTTGGATGCAACATTTTGGCTCGACCTATGGGTAAATTGGGCTCGGCTCATGCTTGCTCCAGATCTGGACAGAGGTCAAGTGATGGCCAGAGATCAGGTCATGGTGGTGGTGGAGCAAGTGAAGGTGGCCAAGGTGAAGTATGAAGGGGTTGGTGACATATGTGTTCGGCTAGTATGGTTTTGGTGAAGTTTTGTATTGATTTTGTGGTGATGCTTCAACATGAAGGCACGACCTGAATTTTGGTCAGAGGAGGGGCTGATGGCTGCTGTAGATGGAGGAGGTGGTGGTCGGTGGTGATTGTGGAGAAGCAAGGCCGAGCAAAGCTAGAAGAGGAGCCAACAAAATCATTGAAATTGTGAAGAAGAGAAGAGATAAATGAAGCCATTAGCAATTTTCTTTCATTCTTTGAAGCCGTGAGTTTTTTAGGGGAGATATGAGAAACATTTTCACGTGAAAAATGAAGAGGAATACAGGGCAAAAGCATAAGAATGAACGGCCAAAAGCAATGAGGTGAAAAGGCAAAGAAAATGAAAAGACAAGTAGATGAAAAGTCTCTAGAAAATGAAAAGGTTTTGACTCTTTGTATTTCTATTTCTCTAATTTCTTTTTAATTTTAAATAACTGAAATATATATATATTAATTCAGATAAAAATACGAAAATTTAGTAAGTAAAAAAAAATTATTATTAATTATATATAATTTAATTAAATAAAACAGCAAAAATTGCAACTAGTCTTGAAAATATGAAAAATAAATGCAATGAACTTTGGAAGATTTTTATGTACTTGAAAAGTATTTATAAATAAAGATAAGAACACAAAATAAAAATGAATTCACAAAATAAATAAATAAATTTTAATTAAATAAAGTTTAAATGAAGAAAATGGCAAAAAAGTGGAAACTAGGCTTAATAAATTGAAATAAATTCAAATAAACTTTAGAAAAATTATATTATCACTTTAAAAATATTAAAAGATAAAAATATACCCAAAATAACATATTAACCCACTAAAAATAAAATATCACAAAGAAAAAAATAATTTATAAAATATAAAATAGACAAAATTGCAAAATAAAACAATTTATACTCAATATTGAAATATACATAACTTTTACAGTTTAACTCCGTTTTCAATGAAATAAAAAGCAGTGTTCAAGTTATTACATCTATTTTCATAATAAAAGATAAAATTTAAGATTTTATATAATTTAAATTTGAAGTTTAAAAGTCAAAGATTGAACAGTTTGACCAGAATTTCACTTTTCAGTGACATATCCAATTTATACTAGTTTGAAACTATAATTCACTTAATAATCATCATTTATATATAAAAATGAAATATTTGAAATAAACCATTTTAAAAATAATTTTAAAATAAAATAAAGTCAAACTTAAAATATATGCAAAAATCTAGGGTTGTTACACTCTCCCCCACTCAAAACTTTTCGTCCCCGAAAAGGAATGAGGTATGGGAAAGCACAGAAAAAGATAGAGTGAAATAAGATTAAGACAAGATGACTAGGGGATTGAAATTTATACCTGATAACTATTGTTATAGGTAAGTTTAACAAGGTGGAGATGATCTTCTAGAATTTTATTCACCCTTTATGCTTGACCGACGGTTTGAGGATGGCAAGCAGTGCTCAGATTCAATTGTGTACCAAAGATCATAGAAAGATTTCTAAGCAGAAAGAATATAGATAGATGCCTATACCAGTCTGTAGCAAGATAAGGAAAAATGAGGACAACTAACAGACAGTTTGAAAACAAAATAATATAATAAGTTTGAACCCATGGAAATTTCAACTTAAATAGATAATTAATTTTACACAAGTTAAATAAATCTTAACTATCTCAAATTTCATTATCTTATTATCCAATCATCTTAAATTAACAATTTTTAAAACCATGGGTTTAAAAAAAATCATTTATTACACTCACAATGTACTTAATAAATTTAATTCCTCTTTATTCCTAATTAAAATTAAATTTATCCCTCTCAATCTATTTTATCACCTATGTTAAATATACTTACACTTATTATAACTGCTTTAATTTATTTTTAGTTCCTTTAACATCATTTATATTGTAGATTATTCAATTAACCCTTTATTCTATTTACCTTTGTTAATCTTTTTATAACTAAAACTTAAGTGTATAATATTTATTATAACCACACAAATTTTATTTATAAAATCTTTTTATATTGTATATTATCCAATTACATTGTTAACTTCTAAAATTAAGCTAAGTTATGTTGGAATGGAATTGAGAATTATACAAATAAAACTTTCTAAAATTAATATACAATATAAACATTCTAATTCAATCATTTCAAGCTTGAACATTTATTCAAATTTTTTATTTTCTTTTTATACTTGAAGTTATTATTTAAGATAGAATTTAAGAATAAAATTTCCGATTCCTTTCAAACCATTTAGAGATAAATAAATGTATGTACATAATTTGTCAAATCAAATTTAAATCATATTATAAATCAAATCATATTTTAGAAATTCAAATTAATTAAATTTCCCAAAACAAAGCTGTAGCAAGACTACAGAATTGTTTCTTCACTTCGAAACTCGAAAATGAAAGTCGATGATGCCGCGGTCATCACCGAAATTATTTTCCAGCGACAAAGAGAAGAGCACTAAAATTTTTAAAACTTTAAAATTCTTTGGAAACAAATTTCTATTCACAAATACTTTAAATAATATATCCTTTTAAAATTTTAAACACAAGGTTTGAAACCATCGAAAATTAAATTCTCAAATTCTTGATTTAAATTCATTTCAATTCCCAAATCAATTTATAAACAACTATTTATAAATTCATTTATAGAATGATAAATCAAGTATTATCATTTCAAATAATCAATTTAAATCAATTTATTAAGTTCCATAATATTTACTTATATCAAAATTTATTTCATTAACCAAATTTTAAAATAATATTGTGTCAGTTTGTTCTGTCAAAGTGTTTTAGAAATCCTATGGATAGCGTTGATCAGACGAATCGATCGGAAGCCCAAATCAACATCAACAACTCAAACAACACAATATATAAAACAAACATAGATTTATAAGTACAATTCAAAAAGTTAGGAGATATTTTGGAAACAAAAGACAAGATGATTAATTAACAAAATATGAAGATGGATAAGCTTAGATAAATCGCGGCCAACCTTAATCGGGTCAACCGTGACTTAATGAATAAGATCAAGTGTGGATTTTTCTGGGGTAAATATACATCCGATCTTAAAAGATAGAGTTTGGAATAACAAAAGGTATTAGCATCTAAACCAAGGATAGATATAAATCTCTGGTGAATCGATGCTAATTGTAAAGGAGTTTCACCCCTTTACAAGAAAATTAGAATATTGGCGAGACCGCCAATTCACTATGAAGATCATTCGAAGTGGAGTTATGTGATACTCCAAAATTAAAAGAAGATGAATAGTGAGGGACAAGAATGGATTTTGGAACCGCAGGGAACATTCCAAAATTCAAAGGAAATCAAATAAAAACGAAGAGATTCAAGCTCGAATGAAAGTGATTCTGTAAATAAATTTACCATACATTCTAAGTTTTGCCTAGAGCTACCAAAGCTCTGATACCAACTGTAACGACCCGATATTTTCAACCATTCGCATCCATTATAAGTTTATAGGTAGACACTCATGCCGGAATTGAATTGCTTAAAATACCGCGTTGTAAATAAAATTTAGCAAATCTCAGAATATACAGTAAACAAATATAATCACATATCACAGACATAGAGTAAAATAATGCAGCAGAAGTAAAAGAAATAGTAGTTCATGAAGCTACTATGTAAATATATCAGAGTTAAATAAGATACAATAGAAGAAATAAAGTACAACAGAAGTCTTAATACAATAACCAAGTACAAGCTGAGTAGAACAACGGAACAGAAATAGATAGGACTAGACAAGCAGACAATCTCCAGCGATTCAAATCTCCGAGAGAGTGGAAATCCAAATCTATGAATAACTCAGGCTGACCCGAGCGTAAAGCAAAACACAAAACACTCGAGTCAGGACAATATATACTTATATAATGTAAACCAACTCAAGTGAACTTGTAATAAAGGTACAAGTAACTTAAAGAATGCTTGGGATCGCCCATTCTTTAAGGATCCGTTAAACTATTTACTATGTAGTAATATACGCTATATACAGTAGTGTCTAATTAGTAAAGTATAATCATATAGAAAATAGCGTTAAGGGGATGGTGAACCTTAACGCGATCGGATCTTTAAACCAAAATCGTAGTGGCTCGATATGGTAGGTGACACGGCACACAAGGCAATGCCAGGGTAGATATACCAATTACGCACACGGACTGATGGAAATGCATAGCAGCCACTACCGCTCCACCTCGAACAACACTCTCAAATCAAGGGTGCGCACCAAATCAATCACAAGTAATAGAATGGTATCGAAGAAGTGTGTCCGATAAGAGGTGCTACCTCACTGGTCCGAGATCGCTCCTGTTTTAGCCACCTTATGCCAACTCACGGGAGTTGGGTCCACGTATATACCTTAGGATCGTCGTCACCATCCTACTTCATTCTGGAAACTCCACCGCGTACATAGTTGTCAAAGTGGTTTTCGGTATCGACAGAGAGTATGTCCATATCCGATCCCGGTCTCTTTAACAACCAATCGTTATTATAACCCACAGTTATAATTTAAAAACAGTTTATACTTCAAAATAGAATATCATTTCAAATCCAAATCTTTATCAAAATAAAGATTAAATCAATTCCAAACCATTTCAATATATTTAAAATATCATATCATTTAAACTTCATTTCAAATCATTTCAATATATCAAAATATCATATCTTTCCAAAACTTCATTTCAAATCATTTTTATATATCAAAATATCATAATCCTTTCAAACTTCATTTCAAATCATTTTAATATATCAAAATATCAAATCTTTCCAAAACTTCATTTCAAATCATTTTTATATACCAAAATATCATTTGAGTTCAAATCTAAATATTCAACTTTAAATACTTTTTAAAATTTAAAGATATCATTCATTTATTATCATTTCAAGTCACCCTTTTAAATAGTTTATATTTCAATCAAAATAATTCATTTAAACCATTTAAAAGTGTAGTTATTATACTTTCAAATCAAGTATTCAAATTTCCAAAGTTTCAATTCAATTCAATCATTTATTTCCATTAAATTTCCATAGACCATTTCAAATCTTATAAATTTCAAATATAGATTTACCACAAAATAACTATTCAAATTATAAAATAAATTCCAAAGCTTTATTATCCTATATTTCATAAGTCCAATATCTTTTAAATAGATTCAAATTACAAGTAAACCAAATATTTTCCATACTAATATAAACTTCAATTATTCATTCCAAGATTTAATATCATTCAAATTCATTTCAAAATATCAAAATATCATTTCAAGACATCATTTATTTAATTTAAATTTAAATACCATTTAATCACATTTCAAAATAGTTGTATTTCCCAAATCAACTATTCCATTTAAATCATTTAAAGTCAATTCATTATACTTAATAATTAAATATTTAATTTCCAAAATTTAATCTTTTTCAAAGATCATTTATTCATTTGAATTTATTAAACAAAGAAAATTCAACTTTCGCAGCACTTAGAAAATGCTACGAAATGTTATGTTTAAAAACAGTTCATTAACAAAAGACGGCATTTAAAATGCTGTAATATCTTAATTTAGTTTCAATTAAAATTTTTATTTAAATTTAACTACTATAGCACTAACAAGGTGCTATAATAACCCTTAGTTCAAATTTGCTATTTGGTTCATTTAAAACAGCTACAGCATTTTCCAATGCTGTAATATCTTTAAATTACATTTCAAAAATGTTGTCAAATCAAATTCAGAGTTTTATTTACAAATTCACACATAATTAACTTTTAATATAAATCATTTTAACTTATAAAATCATATATTTTCACATTAAAAACAATCATTTAAATGCCTATATTTCTATGATTTTATAAAGTCAAATTTCCATACAAAAATCAAATTAAACAACAATTAAATTTCATTTCTTTAATTAAATTCTTAACTTAACAACTAAGTTTAAATTTCCAAAATATAACTTATTTCCATTTATTTTACTTAATTAATATTTCACTTTTAAACAAATTTCACAAAAAATCAATTTAAGTTATATTTCCAAATTCAGCTTAAATATTCATTTATTTCATATTTTAAGTTATACAAAATCATTAACACTTTATAAAATCATTATTTCTTAATAAAATCATTAAATTCATTTTTAAATCAAATTTGTCATATATTCTTACTTTACATAAATTCCATTTATAAACAAAATCATAAATTCCAAAATTAACTTATATTTCAAATTCTACTTCACCATTTACTTAATTCACTTATTTAATTTGTAGAAAATCACAAATATTTTATAGAAATAATTTTAATAAAGTTTAAATCAAAATATCATAATATTTACATTTTTAAAATATTAAAAAAAAATAGAAAAATATATAAACTACGGGTCTGTATATAATTTTCTAGCCTAGGTCAAGTGATACAGATATGTATCATTTCAATCCGCAGTTTACAAAGAAAACCGGGTTCTATCATTTCAAACCCGCAATCCCAAGTAATATGAAATGTATAAAAATCGTTTAGGCCTATCATTTCAGCCTATAACGATTTTTCCCTATTCTAAAGTCCGTTCGGATATTTATCATTTCAACCCATAGTGATTCTAATCTATAGGGAACTTGCAGTGTGATAAACTGATATAAATAAACAGTATACAATATATAACAATAACAGATGATATAACATGTGTATAAGCAGGAATGAACATCATATAATCATAATATAACAGTTATAACAGGATGATATAAATTTACAGATTCAAGTGATGTCAGTTTATCAATTATATAAGTACATATTAGTCTGGTGAGATTTACTCACCTTTTGTGCTGGAGTTATCAATTCAAATGATACAAACGGATACCACAAAGCATGATGACACAATGATGGATTCAAGTGGAAGAGAACCAAGCTAAGGAACATGTGTTACAACCTAAAACAAAACCAAGATAAATCAAAATTCAATACAACATTGAATTTGAAAAATTTTGAATTGAAAAGCAAATCGAACACACAAACTTTTACCTTGTTTTCTACATATGCTTGTACGGCCTAGGGGATGTTTTGGTTCAGGTTTTGACATGCTTTGGCTCAGGTTTGATCATGGTTTGGGTCTGGTTTGGACTAAGGGATGCACGGCAATATGGGTATGAAGGTGTAGGAGTTGCAATATGAAGCATATAAAGGTACAAGGCTAAAAGGCAAGCTTGGATGCAACATTTTGGCTCGACCTATGGGTAAATTGGGCTCGGCTCATGCTTGCTCCAGATCTGGACAGAGGTCAAGTGATGGCCAGAGATCAGGTCATGGTGGTGGTGGAGCAAGTGAAGGTGGCCAATGTGAAGTATGAAGGGGTTGGTGACATATGTGTTCGGCTAGTATGGTTTGGGTGAAGTTTTGTATTGATTTTGTGGTGACGCTTCAACATGAAGGCACGACCTGAATTTTGGTCAGAGGAGGGGCTGATGGCTGCTGTAGATGGAGGAGGTGGTGGTCGGTGGTGATTGTGGAGAAGCAAGGCCGAGCAAAGCTAGAAGAGGAGCCAACAAAATCATTGAAATTGTGAAGAAGAGAAGAGATAAATGAAGCCATTAGCAATTTTATTTCATTCTTTGAAGCCGTGAGTTTTTTAGGGGAGATATGAGAAACATTTTCACGTGAAAAATGAAGAGGAATACAGGGAAAAAGCATAAGAATAAACGGCCAAAAGCAATGAGGTGAAAAGGCAAAGAAAATGAAAAGACAAGTAGATGAAAAGTCTCCAAAAAATGAAAAGGTTTTGACTCTTTGTATTTCTATTTCTCTAATATCTTTTTAATTTTAAATAACTGAAATATATATATTAATTCTGATAAAAATAAGAAAATTTAGTAAGTAAACAAAAATAAATAAATTTATTATTAATTATATATAATTTAATTAAATAAAACAGCAAAAATTGCAACTAGTCTTGAAAATATGAAAAATAAATGCAATGAACTTTGGAAGATTTTTATGTACTTGAAAAGTATTTATAAATAAAGATAAGAACACAAAATAAAAATGAATTCACAAAATAAATAAATAAATTTTAATTAAATAAAGTTTAAATGAAGAAAATGGCAGAAAAGTGGAAACTAGGCTTAATAAATTGAAATAAATTCAAATAAACTTTAGAAAAATTATATTATCACTTTAAAAATATTAAAAGATAAAAATATACCCAAAATAAAATACTAACCCACTAAAAATAAAATATCACAAAGAAAAATATAATTAATACAATTTAAAATAGACAAAATTGCAAAATAAAACAAATTGCACTCAATATTGAAATATACATAACTTTTACAGTTTAACTCCGTTTTCAACGAAACAAAAACAGTGTTCAAGTTATTACATCTATTTTCATAATAAAAGATAAAATTTAAGATTTTATATAATTTAAATTTGAAGTTTAAAAGTCAAAGATTGAATAGTTTGACCAGAATTTCACTTTTCAGTGACATATCCAATTTATACTAGTTTGAAACTATAATTCACTTAATAATCATCATTTATATATAAAAATGAAATCTTTGAAATAAACCATTTTAAAAATAATTTTAAAATAAAAGAAAGTCAAACTTAAAATATATGCAAAAATCTAGGGATGTTACAAACTACTAATCAATTCTTCTAAATATTCACCAATTTATGGTATTAGACCATAGACTTTAATACAACTTTTTAAGTCAATATTCCCAATGCACTACATATTGATTATTTACAAAGTATTTATTAACATAAGATTTATTTCACAAATCTCAAAGTATTCCTTTTTATAAATTAATTCTCCCATATTAATACTTGAAAAATCAAATTTCTCATTTAAATCTCCAACTTAAATCATTATTTATTTTATTTGAGCAACTCAAAAATCAGGGTTGTTACACATAGAAGAATTGTCCAGAAGTAGTGCAGTAGAAGCAAGTAGTGAAGATATATGCTTTGGATGTTGTGCCAATTTCGTTGAGTGCTCTCTCGTCGAAGGAGAAGAGGAAGAGCATCATTGTTCAAGGTATGCTTTCCATTTATAATGTTCTCATATGTGTTTTGTTTGATACTGGGGCTTCACATTCCTTCATATCTAGTGACTTGGTGGATAGATTGGAATTGAAACCCGAAACTATTGACCAACCACTGATTGCGACGAACCTTGTTGAAGGCTCCACTAGTCAGGTCAATAGTTATGCCTTTGAGGCATATGATACCTAGAGAGCAGAAGGAGTTTGAGGTGGAAGTGAATGACCTATTGAAGTGAGTGTTCATTCATAGAAGCAAATCCGAGTGTAATGCACCCGTAGTATTTGCCACCGAGGTGGATGGCTCTTTGAGCTTGTGTGTAGATTACCGTGAGATGAATAAGGTAACAAGGAAGAACTAGTATCCATTCCCACGTGTTGATGACTTATTCGATCAGGTCCATGATGCAAAGGTGTTCACTTAGTTGGATCTTGCGATGGATTTTCACCAGTTTTCCAGATTTCAAATGCAGACTTACAAACATACACTCTATTAAACTCATTCCTATCTAGTGAACAAAATAATATATTCATGGCCTTTGAGTTATTTTATGCAACACCCTTTTGCTCAGCAGTCCACTGGACAAAATCGGTAGTTGGTTCAACATACTCAGTTTGTGTGATATTCCAAGTGTCTAATCCTACTGATTGTAAATAAATTTTCATTCTACAAGCTCAATATGCATAATTACTGCCATTGAAAAATGGTGGTCTTACAGTAGACTGACCTTCTACAAATGAACTAGTGTTAGTGTTAATAGAACTAGTGCCAGAGTTGACACTACCAGTGTTGGTAGCGATTAAAACAATTTTCAAGTTTCAGATTATGAAAACTATGAAAACCTGGCTCTGATACCAATTGAAAGGGAGTGCGGATTAAGGAACTTAAGGCCAATTTAACACTAGAGGGGGGGTGAATAGTGTTTAATGGATTCTAAGACTTATATGGACTAAATTAAAATTATGACACAAACAAATGCAGAACTTAATCACAGAACAATCACAGAGTCAAACACAAATGCAGAATGTAAATAAAAAGCAGTAAAAGGAAAGAACACACCGGATTTTATACTGGTTCGGAGTTACCCTACGTCCAGTCCTGCACCAAGGCAAACACCTCGTACAGATTTTTATTATATCAATGTTGAGATTACAATCCTCAATTTCTAAAGGCCTTGAGGTACCCTCCTGTCTTCGAGTCCGGGGCAAACTCTCTTGATTTACGGGACACAAGATCACCTAATTGATTTCCAAGCACAACCACACCTTATAGAGAGACTCGATAAACTTTTGATTACAAATTGATCCTATAACTCTGAATAGCACTTTGATCTTTGAGAGAGGGCAGAGAATCAAACAAGAATGAGATTCTAATTTGATTCACTTGAGAATTTGGCAGAATTTCGGCACGATCTTAAAAATATGAAAATTTTAGAATATGGATTTGTGGAGAAGAAGGAGTGAAGAAAATAAGAAAAAATAGTTAGTTAAAAAATTCGTTTGTGAAAGCTATTTATAGACCAGCAACAGTCATAACCATTCATGAAGAGATTTAAACGAATAGACACTTCTTTTGAAAATTGAAACTTTTGAATTTAACGGCCACCATATCGAGATGGGTTATCCCATGATGTCGAAATCCCTTAGTTAAAAACAATGTAAAATTTGTTTTGAAAATGGTATTGAAAGGAAAACAAGATGAAATGATTCTGGAGTAAAATAAACTAATTTTCCTATGTTTTAAAATAAAGAAGAGTAGAAAAATATATTTTTAGAATGTATATATAAATTTGACTTTAAATCTCAAGTATATATATATATATATATATATATATATATATATATATATATATATAT
Organism: Allium fistulosum; assembly: GCA_030737815.1. Taxonomy (NCBI): domain Eukaryota; kingdom Viridiplantae; phylum Streptophyta; class Magnoliopsida; order Asparagales; family Amaryllidaceae; genus Allium; species Allium fistulosum. Next base: position 71,417,534 of record CM060908.1, on the reverse strand, counting down.
TATAAAAGAATATTTAAAAATCAGAAGATAGTTTTAAAAACAAACGAAGTTTAAAACAAGAGTTTATTTAAAAACAAAAACAAAGAATATTTTAAGGTTAAAACATCTTTATGAAAATCAATTGAAAAGATAATTTTTAAGGCTAAAACATGTTGAAAAACAGTTTTGAAAATCATTTTGAAAAACCATTTTGAAGTAGTTTTGCAAGCTTCTTCCTGCAGAATATCTCATCACATCAGGACTCGAGAACTTGTAAAAAACCAGGATGTTCGTGGATTTTTAAGCCACTTGTCGTAGGTTTGTAAGCTACTTGTCGTGGGTTTGTAAGCCACTAAGAAGATAGAAATGGGTTCCATCCCAAATGAAATTTGGAATGAAGATTTCCGTGCTATTATGAAGTTTTAACAAAAACTAGACACTTATCTTGAAATCTTGATCTTGATACTCTAAAGTCTTCAAACTTGATATCTCCATTCTGAATCTTGAGTCTTGAGTCTTTATACTGATCAGTCTTCAGTAATCAATACCTGCACACACACACACACACACATATATATATATATATATATATATATATATATATCCTGCATAGTTCCTGCATATACATATCTATCTAGACAATAGTGTTAGTACATATTTATAATAAGATAAGTTAAAAAGGTTGTTGTCATCAAAACCAACATCTCAGTTCCGAACACTTACCGTAACTAGTCACTCCTTCATGTATAATGAATACAGAGTCAAAATAAACATATTGAGTAATCATATATTTGAAAAAATTCTACCCGCCCTTACCATAGAAATAATTACCCAATAACCAATCCACACCAGGAACTACCAAAATTCTTGCTGCAACAGTTACTGGACTGTTCAACTTCACTGCACTGTGTTCATATACAGTATTGCACATAATAATCTCATCCCCTGTATCGTCCTTGTGCTCACAATCAACAACTATACATGAAACATCCAAACACTTACTAATTCAACATCATTTACTTTATCTATGATTGAACAAACCATCACTGAATTCGTATCCGAAATTCCAATTCATTAAAAACAACATAACAGGTAGAAACTGAATCAGTCCAAAATGTAAAGCTTTCACCTGCAACTTGAACCATATCTTCATTCATCGAAGCAATATCACCTGTGTTATTAATAAACACACTGCCAACATCCAAACACCTCTCTGAATTCAAAACCGAATCATACAAATCAATTAAACCATCAACTCTATTTGAGGTAGAAATCACAAAACACGACTTACTGCCTAATTTTGTTTTACGATTTTTGTCTTTAATGTAATCAATACTATCCAAATCTTGATCAAACACTTGCTCTTGATTGTCACAACCTGAAGCTGCCTCATGACATTGAGATTTTGATATGTGGTTCATTACAACTGGTTCCAATAGCATTGAGTCACCGTGTGAATGATCAACAGTATTCATCCCCAAGACATAAGTATTGATATCCAACAGCCCATCCAAACTCACATCATTCGATCTAATCTTTGAGAACTTTATATCTTTGAATCTATCAGGATCCGAATTAACTTTTGAATTACCAAATTTTACTTTATAATTCATACCGATATTAACAGAATTAACAGCATCAAAATGCTTAAAACGATCCTCCTCAAATCTTTGAACCCATAATTGGTCTAGTAACATACGCTTGAGTTTCATGCATTTCAGAACAAAATGGAAACCATGGTCAGTAATACTTAGCTGTTTTTTGTTTCCTGCATCCGAATCCTTCAAATTCCTCAAACAACGATTCTTCTTGTGACCGAAAAAACCGCATCTGAAGCAACGAATATGGTCTCGGCAATCTCTAGCATAGTGCAACTCATCCCCACATCTAAAACAAGAATTTGATTTCCTTTCAAAACAACTCCAATCTTTGAGATTTCGAATGACGGTTGTAATAGTCTGAAATTTTCAACCATTCGCATCCATACATGTCGGACTTGAATTGCTCAAAATATCAGATTGTTAATTTAAATTTGGCAAATCTCAGCATATACAGTAAATAAATAATCACAGAATCACAGACATAGAGTAATATAACAATAATGCAGCGGAACAAAAGAATAGTAGTTCATGAAGCTACTATATATATATATAATAGAGTTAAACAAGATACAACAGAAGTCATGAATACATAGATGTCTCAATACAATAGTCAAATACAAGATCTGAATACACCACTGGAATCAACTGAATGACCGAAAGCAGAATCAATAGATGGATCTCCAAGCGAAGCTCCAACTCCAAAGGTGAGTCTTGAATACTGGTACACTCAGTATGACCCGAGCGTAAAGCAAAACACAAAACACTCGAGTCAGGATTAACATTCTTATATCAATAAATCCAACTCAAGTGAAATATCAACTGCAATACAGTAACTCAAAGGATGTTTGGGATAACCATCCTCTAAGGATCCGTTAAATTATCTACTATGTAGTACAATACGCTATTATAATATGTCAATAGTAAAGTAAACTATTAAAATAGCGTTAAGGATTTACATTTTCCACCTTAACACATTTTATATATTCCCATAGTCTATACAGTACCGTAATCTCCCCCGTAATGGGCGTCGTCAGATGGAACTCCATAGGTATGGTAGAAAACAAACTCGTAAAAGGCGCGCTAGGGTAGGTGACACGGCATAACTAGGCAATGCCAGGGTAGATATACCAATTACACTTCCGGGCCGGTGGTAATGCATAGCAGCCACTACCGCCCACCTCGAGCCAAACTCCCGAAATCCGAAGGTGCGCACCAAATCAATCACAAAGTAATAGAATGGCATACGATGAAGTGTGTCCGATCAGAGGAGCTACCTCATTAGCCCGTACATTGCTCCTGTTTTAGCCACCTTATACCAACTCACGGGAGTCGGGTCCACGTATATACCTCATATAGGATCGTCGCCACCATCCTACTTCATTCTGGAATCTCCACCGCGTACACAGTTGTTAAAGTGGTTTTCGGTATCGACAGAGAGTATGCCCATATCTGATCCCGGTCTCTTTAACAACCAAACGTTATTATAACACCGCGGTCATTTCAAAATAGTTTATACTTCAAAACCAAAATATCATTTCCATTTTAAAACCATATCAAAATGATATCATTTTCACTTCAATATATATCCATTTCCAAAATCATATCACTTTCCAAAGTTATAATGCTTCCGAAATCATAAGTCTTTTAAAATCAAAACACTTTGGAAATGAAAACCTTGAAATTCATAACACTTTGAAATCATAGCTTTGAAATCGTAACATTTTGGAATCCATAACACTTTCCTCTTAAATAGTTTAGATATTAAAATTAGTATATAAAATAAAATAGTTTATAAAATAAAATAATTTATATAAAATAGTTATAAGTTCAAACAATTTATATTAAAATAATTAGTATATTTAAAATAGTTTATATTAAAAATAGTTTATATTAAATAGTTATAAGTTAAAAATAGTTTATAATAAAATAATTTAAATTAAAAATGATTTATATTAAAATAGTTTATGATAAAATAATTTATAAAGTAAAATATAAATAGTTTTAGATATAGTTTAAAAATACTTTATATAAAATAGCTTCCTCAAATTTCACAAATCGATTCAAATCAACTTGAATTCCAAAATTCAAATTTAAATCAAATCTCAAATCATCAATTTCAATTTGATTTAGTTTCTAAATAAACCATTTCAAATTATCGATTTCAAATACATATTTAAACTATAAAATAAGCCATTTCAATTTCAATATATTTCAAAGCTTTAAATATTCAACATTTCAAAACTAAATTCGATAATTTCATATATATATTAAATTCACTTTACTATTATTTAGTTTGAAATATTCACTTAATAAACCCAATATCATTTAAATAAAATCCCAAATTTCAAACCACTAAATATTTCTTTCGATTTATTAAACTTGAAATATTCATTTAATCACTTTAAACCAAAATCAAGTTATAAAATCATATCTTTAAAATCTCAAATTTAAAAATTTCAAATCAAACTTATTTAAGTATAATTCTTAAGTAAATATAATTCCAAATTAATTTCAAATTTATCTTTTCAACCTGAATCATTTCAAACTCTATATTTTAAAATATAAATTTTTAAATAAATACTTAAACATATTATATCAACTTTATTAAATCAACTTTAATAAATCTTTAAAAATCAATATTTAATAAACCATATACTTCTTTCCAAAACCATAGAAATCATTTCAAAATATTTATATATAGACCAACGGTGTCTGTATATAATTTTCTATCCTATGGTCAAGTGATACAGATATTTATCATTTCAATCCGCAGTTTAAATATATATACGGGTATATATCATTTCAACCCGCAATCCCAAATTCAATTCAAATGAAAATCGCTTGGGTTTATCATTTCAACCCATAACGATTTTCTCCTATTCTACAGATCGTTCGGGTATGTATATTTTCAACCCATAGTGAATTCTATACTAACAGGGAACTTGCAGAGTGATAACAGATATGATAATAATATAACAGACATATATCATTAATATAAATAACAGATAAATGTGTTAGATGTCACAGGTGAACAGATACAGATAATAACATATAAATAGCAATGTAAATAACTAACAGCAGTATATTTCAATTGTCGTTTCAATTGAAATCAAATTTAATAAATATAAGAACGTTAATCGTGAGTGATTGCTCACCTTTCGAGGCTTGAGATGAACAAGGATGAGATGAGTTATGAATACAAGCACGAATTCCAAAGCAAAGCTAGATGGATACGGATTCGACGACAGAGCTGATAGATAAGGAATCGATGAAGCAGTTAGCAGTTAGAATCAGTTTGGTAGAAACGGCAAATATATATATTTTAAAATCAATATTTAATGTAAAACAAATATTAAAATAACATATATATTTATACCCAAGCCAAACTCAAATATATGTAAACTTAATATATATTTTAAGATCCATCCATATTGTAAAACCAATATTAAATTTAAACACAAACACATAAAAATCGATATATATATATATACACACATACTAAGTGTTTGCGCCAAAAATGGTCACAAACCCCAAATGTCGTGAAAGCACCAGTGTATGAACACAAATCAGCAATATATAATCACAGATCTCAGATCTAATTAATGTAGAGGATAAAAGTGAAGAATAATAAACTTGAAACAGAAAGAAATAGACAAAGACACAAGATTTAGAGTGGTTCGGCGTATCGCCTACGTCCACTATGAAGTTGTTAGCTTTATTGATCTTTCTTTGATGTTTACAATTGATTTCAGCAAATTACAGCGAATAACTATGATTTGCAGCAGTGAATCTCGTTGGTAGCAGCAGCAATGGAGTTCGGATCTGGATCTGGCAGAGTCTCGGTGTTGGAGAGCTTGAAAGAGAAGAAGAACCCCTTTTCTGTTGGCTTTTGGGGTCTATTTATAGGTATAGGAGGCTGGTATTTTGCTCAGATCTCGGGAGACACTCTCTGGCACGTGACTAGGCCCGCGCGCCCGAGCCCGTGAAGTTTCGGTCCGATCCGTGATCAATATGAACAGATTTCGTGTCGATCAAGATTTCATCCAATGGAGTCGAAATTTGGCGTGGACATTCTTCAGCATGGACGTAGTCTTCTGTGAATATTTCATAGCATTTGGACTTGTAGATTGGGAGATATGATCGATACGAAATGAGGTTTTCGGTAGGCTGTTTCCTTCGACTCGCTTCTGTTTCGACTCGCTTCCATTCGACTCGGTGACGTGGCGCTTGAATCTCACTCTGCCCTTGATGTTGTTTCGAGCGAGTTGAAATGTTCACCGATTGAGCGAGTCGAAGTGTGACCAGATCGAGCGAGTCGAAGTGTGCACTGTTCGAGCGAGTCGAAATGAAACGTCTTGAGAGGTTTGAGCAGTGGCTTCGCCAATGGAGTCGAAGTTGATGGAGTCGATCAGTGGTTCGAATGGAGCGAGTCGAAGAAGGCATCTGAGCGAAGCGAGTCGAAGAAGGTATCTGATGGCTGCGGAGCGAGTCGAAGTTGTCACCTCTGTCTGTTGCGAAGCGAGTCGAAGCTGTCACTCCTGATGGAAGTGAAGCGGATCGAGTTGAAGAAGGTATCTGATGGCTGCGGAGCGAGTCGATGTTGTCACCTATGTCTGTTGCGAAGCGAGTCGAAGCTGTCACTCCTGATGGAAGCGAAGCCGAGCGAGTTGTAGAAGGTATCTGATGGCTGCGGAGCGAGTCGAAGTTGTCACCTCTGTCTCTTGCGAAGCGAGTCGAAGCTGTCACTCCTGATGGATTGCGAAGTGAGTCGAAATGTGCACTCCCTATGGATTCGAACTGGAGCGAGTCGAAGGAGGCTGTTCTTAACCAATTTTGCATCGTTCACAACTTAAGCATACGAACTCGGATTGACTTGAGATTTGGAACGTTGACTCTCATAGCTTAGGTTGTCATGTCATATCAATTCTGGCTCGATCCGGACTCGGAAAAAATTCGTCGATATCCATAGTGAGCCTGCGTATAACCGATTTTATAGACGAACCGTCTTTGATCTCTAGTCAAGTTCTAGGTGTCACGGCCTTGCCAAAGGGCGGGATAACATTTGCCCCCCAAAACATGCCTTGTGATAAGAAGGTGTGTTTTGTAATGCCATAAGCTGGATGTTCATATCCTGTTGATGACCTACAAGGAAATTGATAGTTTTATTTGACCATGAATGACGATCGTTTGGGATCGTATGTCATTCGAGGTGATATGTGACCATTCATGGTCGGATGCCGTTCGCGGTCGGGGTGCCATTCGAGGCGATTTGTGACCGTTCGTGGTCGGGTGCCGTTCGAGGCGAATTGTGACCATTCGTGGTCGGGTGCCGTTCGAGGCGAATTGTGACCATTCGTGGTCGGGTGCCGTTCGAGGCGAATTGTGACCGTTCGTGGTCGGGTGCCGTTCGAGGCGAATTATGACCGTTCGTGGTCGGGTTCCGTTCGAGGCGAATTGTGACCGTTCATGGTCGGGTGCCGTTCGAGGCAAATTTTGTGTGCCCGGGGGGGACTTAGTATTAACAATGTCAGATTTCACGTTCGAGTGAGTTTCTGAACTGTTTGTGGTGGCGGTTTATCGCCATCTCAGAGCATGCCTGAGGACCGTTCGCGATCCCTTACATGTGTAAGTGGCTTAGCCGTTGAGGAATCATAGGTAGTGGATTTTTGTTCAAAATGGTCACAAACCCCAAATGTCGTGAAAGCACCAGTGTATGAACACAAATCAGCAATATATAATCACAGATCTCAGATCTAATTAATGTAGAGGATAAAAGTGAAGAATAATAAACTTGAAACAGAAAGAAATAGACAAAGACGCAAGATTTAGAGTGGTTCGGCGTATCGCCTACGTCCACTATGAAGTTGTTAGCTTTATTGATCTTTCTTTGATGTTTACAATTGATTTCAGCAAATTACAGCGAATAACTATGATTTACAGCAGTGAATCTCGTTGGTAGCAGCAGCAATGGAGTTCAGATCTGGATCTGGCAGAGTCTCGGCGTTGGAGAGCTTGAAAGAGAAGAAGAACCCCTTTTCTGTTGGCTTTGGGGGTCTATTTATAGGTGTAGGAGGCTGTATTTTGCTCAGATCTTGGGAGACACTCTCTGGCACGTGACCAGGCCCGCGCACCCAAGCCCGTGAAGTTTCGGTCCGATCCGTGATCGATATGAACAGATTTTGTATCGATCAAGATTTCATCCAATGGAGTCGAAATTTGGCGTGGACATTCTTCAGCATGGACGTAGTCTTCTATGAAAATTTCATAGCATTTGGACTTGTAGATTGGGAGATATGATCGATACGAAATGAGGTTTTTGGTAGGCTGTTTCCTTTGACTCGCTTCTGTTTCGACTCGCTTCTATTCGACTCGGTGACGTGGCACTTGAATCTCACTCTGCCCTTGATGTTGTTTCGAGCGAGTCGAAATGTTCACCGATTGAGCGAGTCGAAGTGTGCTCAGATCGAGCGAGTCGAAGTGTGCACTGGTCGAGCGAGTCGAAATGGAGCATCCTGAGAGGTTTGAGCAGTGGCTTCGCCAATGGAGTCGAAGTTGATGGAGTCGATCAGTGGTTCGAATGGAGCGAGTCGAAAAAGGCATCTGAGCGAAGCGAGTCGAAGAAGGTATCTGATGGCTACGGAGCGAGTCAAAGTTGTCACCTCTGTCTGTTGCGAAGCGAGTCGAAGCTGTCACTCCTGATGGAAGCGAAGCGGAGCGAGTTGAAGAAGGTATCTGATGGCTGTGGAGCGAGTCGAAGTTGTTACCTCCGTCTGTTGCGAAGCGAGTCAAAGCTGTCACTCCTGATGGAAGCGAAGCGGAGCGAGTTGAAGAAGGTATCTGATGGCTGCGGAGCAAGTCGAAGTTGTCACCTCTGTTTGTTGCGAAGCGAGTCGAAGCTGTCACTCCTGATAGATTGCGAAGCGAGTCGAAATGTGCACTCCCTATGGATTCGAACTGGAGCGAGTCGAAGGAGGCTGTTCTTAACCAATTTTGCATCGTTCACAACTTGAGCATACGAACTCGGATTGACTTGAGATTTGGAACGCTGACTCTCCTAGCTTAGGTTGTCATGTCATATCAATTCTGGCTCGATCCGGACTCGGAAAAAATTCATCGATATCCATAGTGAGCCTGCGTATAACCGATTTTCTAAACGAACCGTCTTTGATCTCTAGTCAAGTTCTTGGTGTCACGGCCTTGCCAAAGGGCGGGATAACACTAATATAACTAAACCCATATACAAACAATATGTACATAAATAAACTTATACTTTTATACGGAGGAAAACTTTATAATATAACATATATAATACTTTAAATCATATTATATATACCCTTTATATTGTAACTGTATAATATATACGGTGAACATATTATATAACATAATATAGTAAATATAGTAAAATATACTATAACCAAATACACATGCATGCTACTACTCAAAAAGATATGCAGAGTAACATATAATAGGATATATATATATATAAATAGAACAAAGAATAAAATTAAGTATAAGATATACTTTTCTGTTTTTAAATCCAAGAATAGGAACAGCGGGCAACAACCTTAAATATATATATAAGTGTAAATAGGGTATGAAGCTAATATAAACTATCAAAGTATTAATATAACCATTATACATATATATATATATATACTTAAAATCAACGATATGTATATATAACCAATATAGGCACATACATATAAACTTATACAGGAATATATATATATATATATAATATATATAATATATATATGAAATAATATATACTAAATCTGGAAGTGCATATTAAGATTAAACATATATGTATATCTACACATAAAAAACAATATCAAGTTACTAAATACATATAAAACAAAATATGTACATCTCGAACTTTATCAAAACATACTTTTGTACAGGACTATACATTCGAGCATATATACATACTGTAAAACTAGCATATAAAAAAAATATCAAAAAATATATATTTACATTCTATATCTTAAAACTACATATACTTATGACTATATAATGACAGATTATATATATATATATAAGCAAAATATAAACATTATACGTTCTGATAAAACCCATGTATATATATATGGTGCAGCATACATATCATATAATTAAAACAACATACTTACATCAATAAGGAAATGAAGTAGTCACGGAGTTGCTTGCTAGGTGGGTTCAGCTATCAAGCAGGCATGGGGTTTCACGGAGAAGGCCAAAGAACTGGATGCGACACACGTGGAGGCTGAGTGTGGCGGAGAGGGTGAAGTGCTGGCGTATGCGGTCGGTAGGCTGATGATGGGCGAAGACACGTGTTGTCGGCTGTCGTGGTGGAAGGAGCGGAGGGCTAGAGGGTGGATCTTGCGATTTTGGTTATGATGCTCTTTTGTGTTTTTTTTATTAAAATAGAAGAACAAACGTAAGAGGAAGGTAGCATTCTGAAAGAAAGGGTAGATCGAACGATAAATGAAATTTCGTACAGAGAGATAAAGTGGAAATCGAACCAGCAAGTATTGAAATGGTATGAATGGTGAAAGTCAGATACACTAATCTCTAGAAATATTAAATGCAAACAGCTGTTAGTATGGACAGGTAAGTAGACGAAAAGACAGATGGGAACCAAAAGATTTTAAAACCGGAACCGATGCGAAATCGTTTTTCGCGTATTTCGCTGCGTACCGGACTTCAAAACATAGAATTGAATATATCGTAGAGATCAGCACGACGAGGCAATCAAATCGATATATAAATATCAGTGGTGCGATCGTCCTATCAAAAGTCGATATCGGTACCAAAAATGCTGCTATTTCGCCGAAAATAAGATCGACGGAGCAATAATAGTCAAAATTTGAAGAAACGAATTATGACGTCTCACTTAGAAGATGATTTACAAATTTTCTATAGAAAAATATTCAAGTTTGGGAAAACATTTTATTATCATCAAATTTAACTGATTTAAATTTAAACAAAATTACACAAGAAAATAAACTTCCATATTATCTGATGAAAATCTACAAGTTGCTATGTTTAAATAGGCATATTCCAAATATCAAATTTTTATTTCAAATTTTTATTTTTTAAAATTTCACAAAAAATCAGTTAATTAAATATTAAAACAAATAAAAATTATTAAAATTTTACGGGTCGTTACACTCGCCCCCACTCAAAACTTTTCATCCCCGAAAAAGAACGAGGTAGGAGAATAGAAACAACCAGAAAGAAAATGGATTGAAATACAAATAAAACAATTAATTTAAAGGGACAGTTTGGCATAGGTCCTTAATAAGTTTCAAAATACACAAAAACCCCAGTAAAAAAAAGTATGTAAATTAGGTCCCTAGAATTAAGTTACCGAATAATGGCATACACTTATGCAATTATTCAGTGAATAATTGCAGACATTTATGCAATTATATCAAAAAATTGCAGACATTTCAACAATTATTCACCGAAAAATTGCGGAAATTTCCGCAATTATTCACCAAAAAATTGCGGAAATTTCTGCAATTTTTTCAAAAATTTGCGAAAAATTCCGCAATTATTCACCAAAAAAATTGCTGAAATTTCCGCAATTATTCACCGAAAAAATTGCATAAATTTATGCAACTTTTGGATATAATTGCATAAATGTCTGCAATTATTCAGCGAATAATTGCATAACTATATGCAATTAATTAATAACTTGATTCTAGGGACCTAATTTACATACTTTTTTTTACTGGGGTTTTTGTGTATTTTGAAACTTATTAGGGACCTGTGCCTAATATTCACTAATTTAAAACCATATAAATTTCAATTTAAATTAATTTATATTCAATAATTGATTTTAAATTCAAGGTATTTCAATCAGTTGATCTAATTTCAATTTATTAATTTCTTCAAAACAAACTTCATTTTATTTATCTCGTTTATTATTCAATTATCATCATTTTACAATTTCTAAAATCATAAATTTTAATAGTCATTTATTATAATCATATTTTATTCAACAAATTTAATTCTTCTTTATTCCAAATTATTATTAAATTTATTCCACATAATATATCTTATCACATATATTAAGTATATTTACTCTTATTATAACCACTCAAATTTATTTATAAATTCCTTTAACATCATTTTACATTGTATATTATCCAATTACATAGTTAACCTCTGAATATTTAGGTAAGTTTTATATGGAATGCAATTGAGTATTATACAAATAAAATTTTACAATTCAGTTATTTCAAGTTAAATATTTATCCAAGAATTTTGACTTTAGTTTATAATTGAAATCATCTTTAAATCATAAATTTAAGAATTTAAATCTCCGATTTACTTCAAACAATTTAGAAATATATATATATATATATCAAATCAAATCTATAGATATATACCTATATATATATAATATAAATCAAGTCATACCTAAGAAATTCAAATCAAATTAATTTCTAAAACAAAAGTGTAGCGAAGCTACTGAATGGTCTCTCCACTCTGAAACCTGAAAATGAATGTCGATGATGCGGCCGCCAACACCGAAATTATTTTCCAGCGACACAAGAGGAGAGCACTGACTTAAACTTTAAAAATTCTTTGAAACGATTTCCATTTGAAAATACTTTAAATAATATACATTTTAAACCTTTTAAAACCAAAGTTTGAAATCACCAGAAATTAAATTCCCAAAATTCCAGATTTAGATTCATTTCAATTCCAAATCAATTTATAAACCATGTTTATAAATTCATTTATAGAACAATAAATGATAATAAAATATTATCATTTCAACAACCAATTTAATTACTTATTAAATTCCAGAAAATTTTACTTATATATTTATAATATATTCATACAAATTTATTTCATTTACCAAATTTGAAAATAATATTATGTCAGTTTGCTCTGTTCAAGTGTTTTGGAAATCCTATCGATAGCGTTGATCAGACGAATCGATCGAAAACCCAAATCAACATCAACAACTCAAACAACACGTTATAAAACATTTTAATATTAATACAAATACACTCCCTCACTCGATGATTCCAGAATGAATTTCAAAACAAAGATAGAGATTCAAGCTCAAGGGCTCTAATAAAAAAGAATTCTAGCTAAGAAGATAGGCTTGATAGGGAGATAAATAGATCACAAAGAGAGAAAAGAATGGATAGATTTATATAAATCATGGGAAACCTTAACCGGGTCAACCGTGACTTCAATAATAAGATCGATACAGAATTCTAATGCAAATCGACATCTGATCACCAGAAATAGAGTTCGGGTGTAGCAAAAAAAAGCAGCATCGTAAACCGAGGATACAGAATTCTTCGGTGAATCGATGATTGTTGTAAAGGAGTTTTACCCCTTTACAAATCACTCTTAAGATTGTCGGAACCGCCGACTCATTAAAGATCGAAGTGGAGTTATGGGATACTCCAGAATCAAGAGAACACGAATATGGAGAGACAAGAATGGATTTCAAAATCGAAGGGGAACTTCCAAAATTCAGAGGAAACCAAGTCAAAGAGGAAGAGATTCAAGCTCGAACGAAAGCGATTCTGTAATTAAATTTACTATATATGCTGAATTTGCCTAAAACCAAAGCTCTGATACCACATGTAACAGCCTGAAATTTTCAACCATTCGCATCCATACATGTCGGACTTGAATTGCTCAAAATATCAGATTGTTAATTTAAATTTGGCAAATCTCAGCATATAAAGTAAATAAATAATCACAGAATCACAGACACAGAGTAATATAACAATAATGCAGTGGAACAAAAGAATAGTAGTTCATGAAGCTACTATATATATAACAAAGTTAAACAAGATACAACAGAAGTCACGAATACATAGATGTCTCAATACAATAGTCAAATACAAGATCTGAATACATCACTGGAATCAACTGAATGATTGAAAGCAGAATCAATAGATAGATCTCCAAGCGAAGCTCCAACTCCAAACGTGAGTTTTGAATACTGGTACACTCAGTCTGACCCGAGCGTAAAGCAAAACACAAAACACTCGAGTCAGGATTAACATTCTTATATCAGTAAATCCAACTCAAGTGAAATATCAACTGCAATACAGTAACTCAAAGGATGTTTGGGATAACCATCCTCTAAGGATCCGTTAAACTATCTATTATGTAGTACAATACGCTATTATAATATGTCTATAGTAAAGTAAACTATTAAAATAACGTTAAGGCTTTACATTTTCCACCTTAACACATTTTATATATTCCCATAATCTATACAGTACCGTAATCTCCCCCGTAATGGGCGTCGTCAGAGGGCACTCCATATGTATGGTACAAAACAAACTCGTAAAAGGCGTGCTAGGGTAGGTGACATTACACAACTAGGCAATGCAAGGGTAGATATACCAATTACACTTCTGGGCCGGTGGTAACGCATAGCAGCCACTACCGCCCACCTCGAGCCACACTCCTGAAATTCGAAGGTGCGCACCAAATCAATCACAAAGTAATAGAATGGCATACGATGGAGTGTGTCCGATCAGAGGAGCTACCTCATTAGCCCGTCAATTGCTCCTGTTTTAGCCACCTTATGCCAACTCACGGGAGTCGGGTCCACGTATATACCTCATATAGGATCGTCGCCACCATCCTACTTCATTTTGGAATCTCCACCGCGTACATAGTTGTTAAAGTGGTTTTCGGTATCGACAGAGAGTATGCCCATATCTGATCCTGTTCTCTTTAACAACCAAACGTTATTATAACACCGCGGTCATTTCAAAATAGTTTATACTTCAAAACCAAAATATCATTTCTACTTCAATATATATCTATTTCCAAAATCATATCACTTTCCAAAGTTATAACGCTTCCGAAATCATAAGTCTTTTAAAATCAAAACACTTTGGAAATCAAAACCTTGAAATTCATAACACTTTGAAATCATAGCTTTGAAATCATAACATTTTGGAATCCATAACACTTTCCTCTTAAACGGTTTAGATATTAAAATTAGTATATAAAATAAAATAGTTTATAAAATAAAATAATTTATATAAAATAGTTATAAGTTAAAACAATTTATATTAAAATAATTAGTATATTTAAAATAGTTTATATTAAAAATAGTTATATTAAAAATAGTTTATATTAAATAGTTATAAGTTAAAAATAGTTTATAATAAAATAATTTATATTGAAAATGATTTATATTAAAATAGTTTATGAAAAAATAATTTATAAAGTAAAATATAAATAGTTTTAGATATAGTTTAAAAATACTTTATATAAAATAGCTTCCTCAAATTTCACAAATCGATTCAAATCAACTTGAATTCCAAAATTCAAATTTAAATCAAATCTCAAATCATCAATTTCAATTCAATTCAGTTTCTAAATAAACCATTTCAAATTATCGATTTCAAATGCATATTTAAACCATAAAATAAGCCATTTCAATTTCAATATATTTCAACGCTTTAAATATTCAACACTTCAAAACTAAATTCGATAATTTCATATACATATATCAAATTCACTTTACTATTATTTAGTTTGAAATATTCACTTAATAAACACAATATCATTTAAATAAAACCCCAAATTTCAAACCACTAAATATTTCATTCGATTTATTAAACTTGAAATATTCATTTAATCACTTTAAACCAAAATCAAGTTATAAAATCATATCTTTAAAATCTCAAATTTAAAATTTTCAAATCAAACTTATTTAAGTATAATTCTTAAGTAAATATAATTCCAAATTAATTTAAAATTTATCTTTTCAACCTGAATCATTTCAAACTCTATATTTTAAAATATAATTTTTTAAATAAATACTTAAACATATTATATATCAACTTTATTAAATCAACTTTAATAAATCTTTAAAAATCAATATTTAATAAACCATATACTTCTTTCCAAAACCATAGAAATCATTTCAAAATATTTATATATAGACCAACGGTGTCTGTATATAATTTTATATCCTATGGTCAAGTGATATGGATATTTATCATTTCAATCCGCAGTTTAAATATATATACGGGTATATATCATTTCAACCCACAATCCCAAATTCAATTCAAATGAAAATCGCTTGGGTTTATCATTTCAACCCATAACGATTTTCTCTAATTTTACAGATCGTTCGGGTATGTATCATTTCAACCCATAGTGAATTCTATACTAACAGGGAACTTGCAGAGTGATAACAGATATGATAATAATATAACAAACATATATCATCAATATAAATAACAGATAAATGTGTCAGATGTCACAGATGAACAGATACAGATAATAACATATAAATAGCAATGTAAATAACTAACAGTAGTATATTTCAATTGTCGTTTCAATTGAAATCAAATTTAATAAATATAAGAACGTTAATCGTGAGTGATTGTTCACCTTTCGAGGCTAGAGATGAACAAGGATGAGATGAGTTACGAATACAAGCACGAATTCCAAAGCAAAGCTAGATGGATACGGATTCGACGACAGAGCTGATAGATAAGGAATCGAAGAAGCAGTTAGAACAGTTTGGTAGGAACATCGAATATATATTTTAAAATCAATATTTAATTTAAAACAAATATTAAAATAACATATATAGTTATACCCAAGCCAAACTCAAATAAATGTAAACTTAATATATATATATATACTAAGATCCATCCATATTGTAAAACCAATATTAAATTTAACACAAACACATAAAAATCGAAATATATATATAGACACATACTAATATAACTAAACCCATATACAAACAATATGTACATAAATAAACTTATACATTTATATTGAGGCAAACTTTATAATATAACATATATAATACTTTAAATCATATTATATATACCCTTTATATTGTAACTGTATAATATATACGGTGAACATATTATATAACATCATATAGTAAATATAGTAAAATATACTGTAACCAAATACACATGCATGCTACTACTCAAAAAGATATGCAGAGTAACATATAATAGGATATATATATCTATATATATATAAATAGAACAAAGAATAAAATTAAGTATAAGATATACTTTTCTGTTTTTAAATCCAAGAATAGGAACAGCGGGCAACAACCTTAAATATATATATAAGTGTAAATAGGGTATGAAGCTAATATAAATATCAAAGTATTAATATAACTATTATACATAAATATATATATACTTAAAATCAACGATATGTATATATAACCAATATATAGGCAGATACATATAAACTTATAAACCTATACAGGAAATATATATATATATATGAAATAATATATACTAAATCTGGAACACATATTAAGTGTAACGACCCTAGATTTTTATTTAATTTAAGTTAATAATTAAATAAATTTTTGGATAAAAATAGTAAAATAAATCGATAAAATGGAGCGAGTTTCCCCGGATTCAAGTATATTTTGTATAAATCATTTGAATTAAAAATATTATAAATATGTGTATATTTGTATTTGGGCATATACGAGTGAATTTGAAAATAATAAATATATAGATATATATATTTTGACTTGAATTTAAAATTGTAAATGAATGGTTTAATAATATTAAATGATAATAATAAATATTGTAATTAGAGTGATAATAATAATTTGAATTTATAAATTAAATATAAGATAATAAATACTAAAGTAAAATAAATAATTGATGTAAATTTTATCACCGATGATAATTTGAATTTAAATAGTAATATAAAAATTTAGATAATTTAAATTAGAATTTGATGGTTTATATTAGAAATATGAATAAAAATAAAAGTTAAGTTACAAAATATAAAGTAATATATTTGCTCAAAATTTAACAACAATTAAAATAGAAATTTGTTATATCACAAAGTATAAATTAAGAAATAAAATATAGAATATCATTTATATTACAAGATAAAAGAAAAATAAAATACACACGATAGTATAACAACATAAATATATTCAAGTAAGAAGTCACTTACTTTATAAAGTATACCAAGGAATTAAATAACACTAATATATATTCATGTATGAACAAACGAAATTTTATAATATTGACTAAAATAACAATACAACATCACCACAAAGTAATAAAGCTCAAGACAAAGAAAAATAAAAACAAAAGAATACAAGTATGCAATACAAGGCAGCAAGTATATATGTAAGCAAGTAAAATCAAATATTTATGTACAGGCAAGACAAAGAAGATAAGTAGAAACAAGACACATATGCAAACATCAAGACAACAAAAATATATGCAAGTATAAAACCAGATATTCAAGTATGCAAATAAAAGAAGAAAAGTGAAGCCATATCAAATATCTCACAAAAACATTTCAGCCGAGACCAATGCAAGTCAAGGAAATGAGAAAAAATCTAAGTACAAAGCAAATCGATTTGCTGTAAATAAAATGAGGAACACAAAGTACTTAATAATAAATGCAGCCTCCACAAAGAAAATATCACTGATCAAAACTTGTACAACAATATATCACCCTGTACAATATTTATCACTTGTAAACTTTTTATATACTTCAGCTTCTCTTATCCATTCGTTCACCAAAAAGAAAACTTAACATTTTTCATTTTAAAGTTTTCAAAGACATACAAACTAAAGCTTTAATTCAACTCAAAGCCAAAATGAAGATCAGATTAAAGAGTGATTTTTGTTAGCAGATTTCCAGTTTTAAAAAGCTTTTCCCAAAACAATAATGTGCTCTGTTCTTTCAAAATACAAGGTGAGTAACATTCCATTTTTTTTAGGGTTTAAATCTATGCAAGTGGATCTGAGGAATGTATGTGTGTGCATATATAATTATCTGTATATATGTATATATGGGAAGATCGAAAATAGGTATGCAGGCTGTTGTTTTAAAATTTGCCTCTGTTTTCCAGATAAAACTCAACTGTTCGATTCAAAAATCATTTACTCTCCTCCTGATTGATGATTGAACTTAAGACTAAAACAAAATATGTTTATATCATTGTAAACTAAGTTTCAAAATTTAGTTAAGATTAAAACAACTTAAATTTATCTCTGGAAACCAAAAATCTTGAACAAACTCAAGATGGACTAAATTTCGAACTTCACGAGATATTGATTTAAATATATAACTTGAATTCGTACTGGAAGACTTGATTTTTAATCATGGTATGATGATTTTTAGTGGAGTGGTTTAGGTGCAGTTCGACATTGAACGGAAGTGTTTATTTTGGGGATTTCTGGCGATCGGGGGTACTGGGGGTGTTGGGGTTTCTGGCGGAGATGAACGAGCCTACGTGGGTGCTGGGAAAAATGGACGGCGACGATCTCGATCGTCGAGGAGACCGCGGCAAGTTTTTGAAATTTGTAAACCTAATTTTGTTTGGGTCGAGTGTTTTGGTTGGCTCGTCGTCGTTAGGCGATCGAGTGCGGCGTGCTGATGGGATTTGGTAGTGGGGGTATGGACGAGGCCATGGCCGGAGGCGATAGCTCTCAGGTGGTCGGAGCCTCCAGAAAATGGTGTTGCCAGGTTTTGGAGTGGGGGTCCTCTCGAGTTCCAGGTTGTATGCAAATTCCTGTATCGAGCTCGAATGCTCGATCGAGCCATGATATTGTTTTCATCGTTTGGATGATCGGGGACGAAGGTATGGGTCACTGCCGACCTATCGGAGACGGTCTCGGTGATCGGAGCATCACCATAGAGTAGTGCACGTGCACGAGAAGGACGTGGTGTCAGTTGTAACTGGTTGGGGAGGAAAGCGAAAAACTCGAAGCAATACGCGAGGAAATTGGAGGGAAACTCGAAGGCAGGCTCGGGTTGTTTTAGCATGGTATCGGGTTTGTTTTAGGACTTAAACAAAATTTTGAAAAAATACTCACACGGGTTAGATTGGGGGAAAACTCGAAGCACCTAGGTATTTCTCTCGGGTGTAACTCGAAGTCGGTCCCAGGTTGGATATAAAAACAGATTTTTGACTTTAAAAACTAAATTTAAATTTTAATATTGTTAACCCATATTTTAAGATAATTGATTTAGTTTAAAATCGAACTAATAAGGGTTAATTAATTATAAATTAAAGGTTAGTTAATTAATTAATTAATTAAGATAATTAATTAAGGAGAAATTAATTAATAAAAGTGATAAAAAGATAATTTTTAAAGTTTTATTTAAACTTAAAATTTATATGTTGAAAATTATGGTTTATCTTTTAGTTAATTAAGATCTTAAATTATTAATGGTTTATTAAGTAATAAATGTTTAAAGAATAATTACTTAATTAATGATTGATTAAAGATCAAGTAAAGGTTAATAAATTAAAGAAATTAATTTAAAGATAAGTAATTAATATGATTTATTAATTTATGTGAGTGGTTAGGGACGATCACTTATTGAAATTTTATAAATTAAATGGTGAATTAAATAACTAAAGGATAATTATTTGAAAATTTAAGGTTGATGAATTTTAATTAAAGGTTAATTCATTTATTACTGATGGTTAATTAATGAATTAAAGAAAAATTAATCAAAATGATTTGTAAATTATTGAAGTTAATTAACCAAGATTAGTAATAAATTCATAAGAAATAAATCTGATTTAAATTAATCAGATAAATTCATTAATTTTACTTATGAATGTTTGGATTCTGTTGATTGATTTGATTGTTTGATATCCCTGATTGTGATACTTTGTGATATACCCTGATTTATGCTGTGATCTGTAATTTACTTAGCTGTGATTTCTATTTCTGTGATATATTACTATGTGAATATGAAACCCTTGGTCCGTAAAACGGCACTTAAATTTCGATGCGACAGGGAGTCGGATTCCAATTGGTTATCCGAATTCCACATCGAATTGTAATGGTGAATCTTTGTGACCGATAAATTTATTTTATCTATAAATCTGTGAATGAAGATAAGCGTTATCGATTATACCGCTTATCGATATATCTATGATGATTGATGTTGCACTATTGTGTGTAAAACCCCTGGACTACACCATACACACACGAATATGGATTTCACGTGGAAATCGGTTAAGTCGCACATAATTTAAATTTGATGTTTTTGAAATTGAAATTTTAATTTCAATTGATTTTGGAAATTGGAAATTTCGGTTTAAATGCGAAAAGCTTTTGAAATGGAATCTCAAAGATAAAAGTTATTTTGGATAACTTAATAAAGTTTTGAAATTTAAATAATTTGATTTAAATTTGAATTCAAGATTTGAAATTGAATTCTATGATTTGAAATAGGGATTAAAGATGTCATACCAGTTATATATGGGTTAAACTATTTTAAAAGTATTGATTTGGGAATTTGAATTTAAATCCAAAGGCTTTAACTCGTGTAAATAAAATTTGATTTTTCTGGAACGGAAACTATTTGTTTTCAAATAATAACAGCTTTCATATAAGAAGTGAACTTCCAATTTGTGTTGAAAGGTTTCAAATTTAAAAATGAAATTGAAATGTTTTGAAAGCTATGAATTGAATCTGTTTATTTTTAACAGATTTAAAATGATGATTTGTTTAAACCCATCGAAATGAAATTGTTTTGAAAACTATAAGTTAAATCTTTAATTTAAAGATTTAACGAGTTAATCCAATTGAAACGGAAATTGTTTTGAAATCTATGAATGAATCTTTGTGAATGGGGTTAATTTTGTGAAATAAATCTTTTTGTTAAAGATTTGAAAATGGTAATTTGTTTTAACCATTCGAATAAAAAGTTTTAGGCTTTAAACTGTGATTTAACTGAGACCCCAATATCCATATGATTTTGAATATTGCGCTCGTTATTCGGATTAGCCGGGAAAAGACATTTGTGTCATATAACCCATTCCGAATAGTGATTCGTCGTATATGGATCGCATTTGAAGACCGGTGGTGAAGACCGGATATTTTCGAAAACGAAAGGACAACTCGTCGAATGTCTCTGCATCGACTGGCCCCGATATTGAGATTTTATCACCCTTTGTGATGGGAAGTCCGGACGGGATTGTGAATACCCGGAATTGCAAGGGCTTCGTAAGAAGTGCCTTCGGTTCTGTTCGAACCCGGAACAGACTTGTATGGTTACATGTCTGACATTACACTTTGAGATATAAAGCCGATTTCTTTCAAATACATATCTGTTTGGTGGCGGAGAATTTATTCTCTTAGCTTAACACCCTTCTCTGAGACGTACGAGCTCAGAGGTTATGTAGTTGAAGTTATCAGCGATATATCCCAATTTGGTAATGTGGCATGCTGAGTGTTGCTATGTGATGATCAGTGTTTGATCATTTGCGATATGATCATTTGTTTGATCTTATATCTTTGTGATCATAGGTTGATCATTTGTTTGACCCAAAGCATGGCTTTGTGACAAAGCGTAGCTTTGTGGACGAAACTTCGTCGAACCTCACACCCCGGAAATGGTCAAAACAGGAAAGATGCAGCAAGGTTCTAGGGAGTAGCGCCCCTTAGTGTATGTCATTTCTTTCTGGATAGAGGTGGTATCATGGTATGGAGCCCAGATACTTAACTTATGTGGTTACTGCATTATTATTTTTATGTGGTTGTTGGAATTGAGGATCCTCGGGAAGATCGGTTACGATCGGGGGATGGCATACGCGTGTCAGTAGTTACCTATTTTTGCAGAGGTAACCCGGCCTTGTGTTGGCAGAGATCCGGTTAGGTTCTCGGGACGTCATTCCAGAGGCGTTTCCATGTGGCAATGGGAAGTTCCTTGGCCTGACCATTTGTTGGAAATCCAAAGAAACAATACGAACCCTTTACGATTGCAAATTGTAGAACCTGTCTCCTCAGGAGGCAGCTATAGCAGGCATAATATAATGGTACCTATGCTGGCTGAGATTTATATTCTACTTTCGAAATGTTTTCCACTATGCACTAATAATAATATCAAAAACGATTTGATTTGATTTTTATGTAGTAAGCATCTTTGACTAACATAAGAAGAAATCTCCTCCAAGTCTGCGTTTGCATTGTGTGTGTGGTGGGAGGTCTTATGGTAGTTTCATTTTCCAAAAGCATTGCGAATTGACTTTTAAATTCTCTGCTATTTGTTTTAAAGATGAACTGTTTTTGTTGCTCACACCAGTCCCATGACTGATCCGGAGTTTATTGTTCCCTTCCTAAACTCTGGGTGCCCACTATTTTCCACACGGGCAGTCTAGAGTTGGGTTTCTCAGATATTCAGGTTCAGTAGATTTTCTGGAGCTAGTTCAGTCTTTGAATCAGACTGCACTTGCTTATCTAGGTGTATCGTTATTGGGAGTTCAAGCTATTTCTGGATTGATGCTTTGGAGATGGAGATTATCCACTGCTGATGTTATCATTTTCTTTTCCGCTGCTATTTGTTGTATCATATCTCTGATGTATATAGATATTCATTGTATCATCATTGTATCTGGATATTGTATCAGATGTTGTATATCTATATTCTTTTTCTTTTTCGCTGTGTTATTTACTTAACTGTGTTATAAGCTCCGGCGACTCGGATTTGAACGATCGAATCAGCGGCATTCGAGTACGATGTAAAGTATGGATGTCGATTTTCGAGCGGGCAAAATCCGTCTCGTTACATTTGGTATCAGAGCTAAGGTTGAACTTTAGCTCAGGAGTGTAACACGTTAAGTAGCTCATTAGAGATAGAGTGAAGTAAACTCTAGAATGAGTATCCTCAGATATCCGTTCGAATGCCTCAGTAAATTCTCTTACTATCCACTGATAGTAGATATGAGTGCAAGAAGAGGACGAGATAGGGGACATGGGAATACGACTATAAATGGTCAATACTCTGTAACAATAAGGAAGTAATTTTTTCTCTATCAATCTCTTTTGTTTAACATCTCTTCTCTATTCTTCAATGATTTCTGGTAGGTCCAGGAATAAATTTGATATATTAATATGGAACATGAACTCCGGATAGACCAAAATTGTTTGTATGGATGAATTGGTTGCTTTGTTTGCTATGGTTGATAGGTATAATTTAGTTTCTAAACTAAAAGTAAAAAAAAAATTAGGAATGGTATCCATATATCTATCTATTCTTTGGATCCCAATATATTCTACGAATGGTTAGTTACTCCTTCGAACTGACCGATGCCCCCGCATATTTCGTAGATCTGGATAACCCGAGTATTTTGTTGATTGTTAAACAGATTCGTTCTCGTATCTGATTTTGATATTCTGATTTGGTAAGCCAAATGCAGAATAAATGTTCAGTTTGATTAGATGAAACATTCTTCATCTGTCTTTGTTTTCATGCCTGTGAATTTCGAGGACGAAATTCTTTTAAGGGGGGAAGTTTGTAACGAACCTAGATTTTTATTTAATTTAAGTTAATAATTAAATAAATTTTTGGATAAAAATAGTAAAATAAATCGATAAAATGGAGCGAGTTTCCCCGGATTCAAGTATATTTTGTATAAATCATTTAAATTAAAAATATTGTAAATATGTGTATATTTGTATTTGGGTATATACGAGTGAATTTGAAAATAATAAATATATAGATATATATTTTTTGACTTGAATTTAAAATTGTAAATGAATGGTTTAATAATATTAAATGATAATAATAAATATTGTAATTAGAGTGATAATAATAATTTGAATTTATAAATTAAATATAAGATAATAAATACTAAAGTAAAATAAATAATTGATGTAAATTTTCACCGATGATAATTTGAATTTAAATAGTAATATAAAAATTTAGATAATTTAAATTAGAATTTGATGGTTTATATTAGAAATAGGAATAAAAATAAAAGTTAAGTTACAAAATATAAAGTAATATATTTGCTCAAAATTTAACAACAATTAAAATAGAAATTTGGTATATCACAAAGTATAAATTAAGAAATAAAATATAGAATGTCATTTATATTACAAGATAAAAGAAAAATAAAATACACACGATAGTATAACAACATAAATATATTCAAGTAAGAAGTCACTTACTTTATAAAGTATACCAAGGAATTAAATAACACTAATATATATGCATGTATGAACAAACGAAATTTTATAATATTGACTAAAATAACAATACAACATCACCACAAAGTAATAAAGCTCAAGACAAAGAAAAATAAAAACAAAAGAATACAAGTATGCAATACAAGGCAGCAAGTATATATGTAAGCAAGTAAAATCAAATATTTATGTACAGGCAAGACAAAGAAGATAAGTAGAAACAAGACACATATGCAAACATCAAGACAACAAAAATATATGCAAGTATAAAACCAGATATTCAAGTATGCAAATAAAAGAAGAAAAGTGAAGCCATATCAAATATCTCACAAAAACATTTCAGCCGAGACCAATGCAAGACAAGGAAATGAGAAAAAATCTAAGTACAAAGCAAATCGATTTGCTGTAAATAAAATGAGGAACACAAAGTACTTAATAATAAATGCAACCTCCACAAAGAAAATATCACTGATCAAAACTTGTACAACAATATATCACCCTGTACAATATTTATCACTTGTAAACTTTTTATATACTTCAGCTTCTCTTATCCATTCGTTCACCAAAAATAAAACTTAGCATTTTTCATTTTAAATTTTTCAAAGACATACAAACTAAAGCTTTAATTCAACTCAAAGCCAAAATGAAGATCAGATTAAAGAGTGATTTTTGTTAGCAGATTTCCAGTTTTAAAAAGCTTTTCCCAAAACAATAATGTGCTTTGTTCTTTCAAAATACAAGGTGAGTAACATTCCATTTTTTTTAGGGTTTAAATCTATGCAAGTGGATCTGAGGAATGTATGTGTGTGCATATATAATTATCTGTATATATGTATATATGGGAAGATCGAAAATAGGTATGCAGGCTGTTGTTTTAAAATTTGCCTCTGTTTTCCAGATAAAACTCAACTGTTCGATTCAAAAATCATTTACTCTCCTCCTGATTGATGATTGAACTTAAGACTAAAACAAAATATGTTTATATCATTGTAAACTAAGTTTCAAAATTTAGTTAAGATTAAAACAACTTAAATTTATCTCTGGAAACCAAAAATCTTGAACAAACTCAAGATGGACTAAATTTCGAACTTCACGAGATATTGATTTAAATATATAACTTGAATTCGTACTGGAAGACTTGATTTTTAATCATGGTATGATGATTTTTAGTGGAGTGGTTTAGGTGCAGTTCGACATTGAACGGAAGTGTTTATTTTGGGGATTTCTGGCGATCGGGGGTACTGGGGGTGTTGGGGTTTCTGGCGGAGATGAACGAGCCTACGTGGGTGCTGGGAAAAATGGACGGCGACGATCTCGATCGTCGAGGAGACCGCGGCAAGTTTTTGAAATTTGTAAACCTAATTTTGTTTGGGTCGAGTGTTTTGGTTGGCTCGTCGTCGTTAGGCGATCGAGTGCGGCGTGCTGATGGGATTTGGTAGTGGGGGTATGGACGAGGCCATGGCCGGAGGCGATAGCTCTCAGGTGGTCGGAGCCTCCAGAAAATGGTGTTGCCAGGTTTTGGAGTGGGGGTCCTCTCGAGTTCCAGGTTGTATGCAAATTCCTGTATCGAGCTCGAATGCTCGATCGAGCCATGATATTGTTTTCATCGTTTGGATGATCGGGGACGAAGGTATGGGTCACTGCCGACCTATCGGAGACGGTCTCGGTGATCGGAGCATCACCATAGAGTAGTGCACGTGCACGAGAAGGACGTGGTGTCAGTTGTAACTGGTTGGGGAGGAAAGCGAAAAACTCGAAGCAATACGCGAGGAAATTGGAGGGAAACTCGAAGGCAGGCTCGGGTTGTTTTAGCATGGTATCGGGTTTGTTTTAGGACTTAAACAAAATTTTGAAAAAATACTCACACGGGTTAGATTGGGGGAAAACTCGAAGCACCTAGGTATTTCTCTCGGGTGTAACTCGAAGTCGGTCCCAGGTTGGATATAAAAACAGATTTTTGACTTTAAAAACTAAATTTAAATTTTAATATTGTTAACCCATATTTTAAGATAATTGATTTAGTTTAAAATCGAACTAATAAGGGTTAATTAATTATAAATTAAAGGTTAGTTAATTAATTAATTAATTAAGATAATTAATTAAGGAGAAATTAATTAATAAAAGTGATAAAAAGATAATTTTTAAAGTTTTATTTAAACTTAAAATTTATATGTTGAAAATTATGGTTTATCTTTTAGTTAATTAAGATCTTAAATTATTAATGGTTTATTAAGTAATAAATGTTTAAAGAATAATTACTTAATTAATGATTGATTAAAGATCAAGTAAAGGTTAATAAATTAAAGAAATTAATTTAAAGATAAGTAATTAATATGATTTATTAATTTATGTGAGTGGTTAGGGACGATCACTTATTGAAATTTTATAAATTAAATGGTGAATTAAATAACTAAAGGATAATTATTTGAAAATTTAAGGTTGATGAATTTTAATTAAAGGTTAATTCATTTATTACTGATGGTTAATTAATGAATTAAAGAAAAATTAATCAAAATGATTTGTAAATTATTGAAGTTAATTAACCAAGATTAGTAATAAATTCATAAGAAATAAATCTGATTTAAATTAATCAGATAAATTCATTAATTTTACTTATGAATGTTTGGATTCTGTTGATTGATTTGATTGTTTGATATCCCTGATTGTGATACTTTGTGATATACCCTGATTTATGCTGTGATCTGTAATTTACTTAGCTGTGATTTCTATTTCTGTGATATATTACTATGTGAATATGAAACCCTTCGTCCGTAAAACGGCACTTAAATTTCGATGCGACAGGGAGTCGGATTCCAATTGGTTATCCGAAACCCACATCGAATTGTAATGGTGAATCTTTGTGACCGATAAATTTATTTTATCTATAAATCTGTGAATGAAGATAAGCATTATCGATTATACCGCTTATCGATATATCTATGATGATTGATGTTGCACTACTGTGTGTAAAACCCCTGGACTACACCATACACACACGAATATGGATTTCACGTGGAAATCGGTTAAGTCGCAGATAATTTAAATTTGATGTTTTTGAAATTGAAATTTTAATTTCAATTGATTTTGGATATTGGAAATTTCGGTTTAAATGCGAAAAGCTTTTGAAATGGAATCTCAAAGATAAAAGTTATTTTGGATAACTTAATAAAGTTTTGAAATTTAAATAATTTGATTTAAATTTGAATTCAAGATTTGAAATTGAATTCTATGATTTGAAATAGGGATTAAAGATGTCATACCAGTTATATATGGGTTAAACTATTTTAAAAGTATTGATTTGGGAATTTGAATTTAAATCCAAAGGCTTTAACTCGTGTAAATAAATTTGATTTTTCTGAAACGGAAACTATTTGTTTTCAAATAATAAAAGCTTTCATATAAGAAGTGAACTTCCAATTTGTGTTGAAAGGTTTCAAATTTAAAAATGAAATTGAAATGTTTTGAAAGCTATGAATTGAATCTGTTTTTTTTTAACAGATTTAAAATGATGATTTGTTTAAACCCATCGAAATGAAATTGTTTTGAAAACTATAAGTTAAATCTTTAATTTAAAGATTTAACGAGTTAATCCAATTGAAACGGAAATTGTTTTGAAATCTATGAATGAATCTTTGTGAATGGGGTTAATTTTGTGAAATAAATCTTTTTGTTAAAGATTTGAAAATGGTAATTTGTTTTAACCATTCGAATAAAAAGTTTTAGGCTTTAAACTGTGATTTAACTGAGACCCCAATATCCATATGATTTTGAATATTGCGCTCGTTATTCGGATTAGCCGGGAAAAGACATTTGTGTCATATAACCCATTCTGAATAGTGATTCGTCGTATATGGATCGCATTTGAAGACCGGTGGTGAAGACCGGAT
The DNA here is from genome assembly GCA_030737815.1 of Allium fistulosum. Lineage (NCBI taxonomy): Eukaryota > Viridiplantae > Streptophyta > Magnoliopsida > Asparagales > Amaryllidaceae > Allium > Allium fistulosum. Next base: position 71,389,127 of record CM060908.1, on the reverse strand, counting down.
ATTTTCGAAAACGAAAGGACAACTCATCGAATGTCTCTGCATCGACTGGCCCCGATATAGAGATTTTATCACCCTTTGTGATGGGAAGTCCGGACGGGATTGTGAATACCCGGAATTGCAAGGGCTTCGTAAGAAGTGCCTTCGGTTCTGTTCGAACCCGGAACAAACTTGTATGGTTACATGTCTGACATTACACTTTGAGATATAAAGCCGATTTCTTTCAAATACTTATCTATTTGGTGGTGGAGAATTTATTCTCTTAGCTTAACACCCTTCTCTGAGACGTACGAGCTCAGAGGTTATGTAGTTGAAGTTATCAGCAATATATCCCAATTTGGTAATGTGGCATGCTGAGTGTTGCTGTGTGATGATCAGTGTTTGATCATTTGCGATATGATCATTTGTTTGATCTTATATCTTTGTGATCATAGGTTGATCATTTGTTTGACCCAAAGCATGGCTTTGTGACAAAGCGTAGCTTTGTGGACGAAACTTCGTCAAACCTCACACCCCGGAAATGGTCAAAACAGGAAAGATGCAGCAAGGTTCTAGGGAGTAGCGCCCCTTAGTGTATGTCATTTCTTTCTGGATAGAGGTGGTATCATGGTATGGAGCCCAGATACTTAACCTATGTGGTTACTGCATTATTATTTTTATGTGTTTGTTGGAATTGAGGATCCTCGGGAAGATCGGTTACGATCGGGGGATGGCATACGCGTGTCAGTAGTTACCTATTTTTTGCAGAGGTAACCCGGCCTTGTGTTGGCAGAGATCCGGTTAGATTCTCGGGACGTCATTCCAGAGGCGTTTCCATGTGGCAATGGGAAGTTCCTTGGCCTGACCATTTGTTGGAAATCCAAAGAAACAATACGAACCCTTTACGATTGCAAATTGTAGAACCTGTCTCCTCAAGAGGCAGCTATAGCAGGCATAATATAATGGTACCTATGCTGGCTAAGATTTATATTCTACTTTCGAAATGTTTTCCACTATGCACTAATAATAATATCAAAAACGATTTGATTTGATTTTTACGTAGTAAGCATCTTTGACTAACATAAGAAGAAATCTCCTCCAAGTCTGCGTTTGCATTGTGTGTGTGGTGGGAGGTCTTATGGTAGTTTCATTTTCCAAAAGCATTGCTAATTGACTTTTAAATTCTCTGCTATTTGTTTTAAAGATGAACTGTTTTTGCTGCTCACACCAGTCCCATGACTGATCCGGAGTTTATTGTTCCCTTCCTAAACTCTGGGTGCCCACTATTTTCCACACGGGCAGTCTAGAGTTGGGTTTCTTAGATATTCAGGTTCAGTAGATTTTCTGGAGCTAGTTCAGTCTTTGGATCAGACTGCACTTGCTTATCTTGGTGTATCATTATTGGGAGTTCAAGCTATTTCTGGATTGATGCTTTGGAGATGGAGATTATCCGCTGCTGATGTTATCATTTTCTTTTCCGCTGCTATTTGTTGTATCATATCTCTGATGTATATAGATATTCATTGTATCATCATTGTATTTGGATATTGTATCAGATGTTGTATATCTATATTCTTTTTCTTTTTCGCTGTGTTATTTACTTAACTGTGTTATAAGCTCCGGCGACTCGGATTTGAACGATCGAATATGCGGCATTCGAGTATGATGTAAAGTATGGATGTCGATTTTCGAGCGGGCAAAATCCGTCTCGTTACATTAAGATTAAACATATATATATATATACACATAAAAAACAATATCAAGTTACTAAATACATATAAAACAAAATATGTACATCTCGAACTTTATCAAAACATACTTTTGTACAGGACTATACATTCGAGCATATATACATATTGTAAAACTAGCATATAAAAAAAATATCAAAATATATATATTTACATTCTATATCTTAAAACTACATATACTTATGACTATATAAAGACAGATTATATATATATATAAGCAAAATATAAACATTATACGTTCTGATAAAACCCATGTATATATATATATGGTGCAGCATACATATCATATAATTAAAACAACATACTTACATCAATAAGGAAATGAAGTAGTCGCGGAGTTGCTTGCTAGGTGGGTTCGGCTATCAAGCAGGCATGGGGTTTCACGGAGAAGGCCAAAGAACTGGATGCGACACACATGGAGGCTGAGTGTGGCGGAGAGGGTGAAGTGCTGGCGTATGCGGTCGGTAGGCTGATGATGGGCGAAGACACGTGTTGTCGGCTGTCGTAGTGGAAGGAGCGGAGGGCTAGAGGGTGGATCTTGCGATTTTGGTTATGATGCTCTTTTGTATTTTTTTTATTAAAATAGAAGAACAAACGTAAAAGAGAAGGGAAGAGGAAGGTAGCATTCTGAAAGGAAGAGTAGATCGAACGATATATGAAATTTCGTACAGAGAGATAAAGTGGAAACCAAACCAGCAAGTATTGAAATGGTAATGGTGAAAGTCAGATACACTAATCTTTAGAAATATTAAATGAAAATAGCTGTTAGTATGGAAATGTAAGTAGACGAAAAGACAGATGGGAATCAAAAGATTTTAAAACCGGAACCGATACGAAATCGTTTTTCGTGGATTTCGCTGCGTACCGGATTTCAAAACACAGAATTGAATATACCGTAGAGATCAGCACGACGAGGCAATCAAATCGATATACAAATATCAATGGTGTGATCGTCCTATCAAAAGTCGATATCGGTACCAAAAATGCTGCTATTTCGTCGAAAATAAGATCGACGGAGCAATAACAGTCAAAATTTGAAGAAACGAAATATGGCGTCTCACTCAGAAGATGATTTACAAATTTTCTATAGAAAAATATTCAGGTTTGGGAAAATATTTTATTATCATCAAATTTAACTGATTTAAATTTAAACAAATTTACACAAGAAAATATACTTCCATATTATCTGATGAAAATTTACCAGTTGCTGTGTTTAAATAGGCGTATTCCAAATATCAAATTTTTATTTCAAAATTTTATTATTTAAAATTTCACAAAAATTCAGTTAATTAAATATTAAAACGAATAAAAATTATTAAATTTTACGGGTCGTTACAACGGTTTTGGGGTATAATCCTTCTTCTAACACTTGTGCGTAGGAACAATTTTGCAAATTGAATTTGGGAGCGGAAACCCTAGAGGAAGGATGTGAAACAGAAGTACAAGGAAAGGAATTTAAATTTCTTGAGGAAGGAAAAAAATTGGAACAGTAGGCCGCCATGATAACGCGTCTAGCTTTTTTATTTTTATTTTAAATTTATTTCATGTACTAAAGTTAGAAAAATAAAATAAAATAAGAAAATAACAAAGCCAAATATCCTTAAGTCCAAAAACCCTAATTCTTGTTTCCTCACATTTTTAAACTCTAAAGATTTCTATCTCCAAGTTTTTCACCTTCATCTTTAAATATAACACCAACGTATTCATTCCTTGCTCAGGGAAAATCAAAATTTTCCCAAACCCTACCTCTCTAAAAAAATTAAATAAATATCAAAATAAATTCTATAAAATCTCTACACCACATAGCCAACATGAATCCATGGGTTTTCTCATCTAAATAAAATAGGGAAACCTTCAGTAATGATAGAAGGGGTACAAGGCGAGGAGCAGGAAGAAGCTTGAAGAGCAATTGAGTTGCTTCAATCCAAGGTGAGTAATCTAACTTAAGTAAATAGGCCGGCCCGTAGCGGAAGAAATGGGTAAAAGTTTCGAAGTTTTTTCCATTTTGGATCTTTATTCGGTGTGTGTAGTTTAAATTTATTTAGAACTTTTCCAAAAAAATTCTTTTAAAATTTTTCATATTATTACAACTTTTTAAAATCAATTTAATTTAATTTTAATTAATTGTATATAATGATGAGCACATCACATGCAATCATGTGTATAGTGTAAGTGCAACATATGAAAAGTATATGAAGTTAGTGTGGACATTGTTTAAGTGCTGGGATTTACACTACAACAGACACATTCCCCCACTATATATGCCTTGGTCGTTCAAAACACATAAAAAAAATTAATACACATACACATTTACATGTATAAATTTATATATACATACACAATAATTGTTTTGCATGTAATGAAATAGACTTCATTTATATTACCTGTAGTAAATCAAAGAATATTAAGTTTAATTAAGGTATTTTAAAATTTTACTATTATATCTTATGCAAAGACACTTTTGAAACCTTAGGTTAAATATAAATACACACACACATAATATCTAAATATAAATACACACACATAATAGATATTACACCATTATGTAAACTGAAGTACACATACAACCAAAATAAATTTGGAATAAGATAAATAATAATTAAGGGGTTTATGATAATGAATGCTTCCTTTTAAGCAAAGATCTAATACTAAATTAGATACAATTGTAAAAGATAAATAAATCATTAATTTAATGTTTCCCATTTTCTTTTATTTAGCAGAGTTTATTTTAAAATGATTTAAAACATGACAATTAAATCATCATATTAAGTTGACGATAAAGATTAATTAATGCGATTATTACCAAATTTTATATAGATAGCTATTTATGTGTAAACATTCAAATCTAAATCATTTTACATGAATATTGAACTATTAACAAGACAATTTCAAAGTTCAATTTTGTTTGTTTTATTTTTTTTAACAATAATAAAGTCAGACGACATAGGCATATATAGATTCATGATAAGAAGATCTAGATCTAGATTAAACAACTACATGAATAAGCATATAAAACAGAGAAAATAAAATTAAGAAGGTCCAGATCCAGGTTAAATAAAATGAATAAACAATCATATATAATAGAGAAAATGAAATATTATTATTTATAACAAAATAGCAGTGAACTAAGCAAAGGTACTATGTTTTAACATGATAGGAGTATACAACTGATTCAAATTGGGGATTTGAGATATTCAAATTCAAATTCACATATATGAACAGAAGGGAGAGATAGAGAATTAAGGGGATACAAACAAAATAAAAGATGTGTAAATATAGAATATATATATATATATGTATATGTATATGTATATATAATTACCTTATGATGAAGCCTGTAGAAACATCTTGAATGATAGAACAATTCATAGATCCGATTAATCTTTCTCTATATCTATAGCAATAAAGAGACAACCACCTAATATTTTATTTAATATTTCTTGATTAAATTTTGGAGTTTTGATGTCTTTCCACCATTAAAATTTTTGGCCTAGAATTTTCTCTGGAGAGGAAAAAAATGACGGTGAGAAATCCGATTAAAGGAGGAAATAAATGTGTAATCAATATACGGTCTATATCTCTTCTTTAATTAAGATTTCCTCATCATTTCAATTTTAAAAAAATCCTCCTCTTCTCTACATCATAGCCGCCTATGATATAGGGATGTGGGTCCAAAAGATTTCCAAAATCCAATTAGTATTATTTCCATTTAAATCTAATTTAAATTTCTCATCGATATCGTATACCGATGTGTACGTTTAACTTTTATGTACGCACATTATTAAATACTAATTGAAATCAAACAAATCAAATAAGAAATATTTTTCATCAAATAATAATTCACAAATATTAATTAGTTTAGTTTATTTAAAGTTCATTTCTGTTTTTATCTTGTTTAAATCGAATTTAACATTCTGCCGATATCGTATATCGATACGAGCATTTATAACTTTTATATATACACTTTACTAAATACTAATGATATCCAATAAATTAAAAAAATTATAATTAATATTTCTTAACTATTAATTAATTTAATTAATTTTCAACAATTAAAAATTAACTAAATCGTGTGATTGATTCAAAATATCCATCATTTCGGTTGTGTGACTCAAAGGTATGAATTCAGTCAGTGATTAATATTGAACAATCCAAATATGAATGTTCACACATTACCTTAGCTAGTGGCATGACATTTTGGCTGAATTTATCGCTTACTAATCCTTTGGAAAAAATAATTTTACTTATTATAAGTGTTACCTATTAGTGACAATTATTTACACCAATTCTCTTTGTCAAAACAATATCACTTTGGACTTATGGAATTTGGTAACGGCCAAACTTCCAACGTCATCCATATTCAACTCTATAATCCAAACACAAAGTCCTTGGTTCAATAATAACATTTATTATTAACTGAACTACTCTGGCTAGAGATTTTTAGTTTGAGTTGACTTCAGTTGACTGTGATACTAGCCCCATATAATTAAGGAGAACAATCCTCACTTGAATAATGTTTCACTTCCAATGCTTCCACTTAACCCAACTATAGTCATTCGATGGACTCTATGCCATAATTTGACTATAACCAAATCAGAGCTTTCATATTGAAGATCAGTAGTATTCTCAAGTCGAGAGAATTGTATAAAGTAGTCACATCGATATTTTCTGTTTAACCTTAGTTATATTAATCAACAGAAAACTATCGAGTGAGTCATTCCGTACTTATCCAATAACAATCAGTACGTAACCATTTGTGCCCCCAGTAGCCATGAGTAATACACTACCCAACATTTAGAGAGCGTACGTACTCTAGTCTTAATGGATATCGATATCCAGTCTCGTATATCTTGACTAGGAATATTTAAAATGGTATATTTATTTTCATTGTGATAAATTACTCACGGTTATAAAACTTTGTAACTATTATCACAAAACATACTATTTATGCATTTTTTATTAAATATACTTTTAACTAAATAAATTAATTAATATATAACACATTATATCAAGCATATAATTGTAACAACCTGGAATTTCAAACACCTCGTATTTAAATGCCTGAATTATTTAATTATTTGTGTCCAAGATTTAATATGATTAAATATGATTTTATAACCTTGTTAAATACTTTTTAATTAATAACCAATGATAGAAAACTTATTTTTGAAATGTGTTTACAAAAATAAACACTTTGGATAAATACGGAAAATGTGACCGAAAAACGTTTTGTTAAAAATCAACTTTTTATTCAATACAAGTTGTGTAAAGATTTTGCAACTTAAATAGTTATCATACGTAAACATATGAAAAGTATTAGAACCTCTCTTATGCTAATCAAAATAATTAAAGTAAGCATGTTTTAATTAAGGAAACATTTAGTACAAAAGAACCCCTAAATCAAGGCTTGATTTAAGGAAGTATGGTTGTGTAAGAGGTATGGATGTGTAAGGGTATGGGTGCATGTTCTCATGCATGGAAGAGGAGGGGGTTTTGTAATCTTTTCCATAAAATTCCTAACTCTATAAATACACACACGTATGCACTTCATTTCTACACAAATTCATTTCTAATCTAAGATGTCTTCACTTTCTCTTCTCCTCTTCTAATAGCCTTAGGTCATGTATATTTAGGAGGAGAAAAATGACCTTTGGCTATGGGTAATAGGGGAGAAAAGGAGGGATTTGGTCTTGGTTGCTTTGGTGGTGGAGGAGGTAATGTGCATGAGCACTTAAGGGGATGAACGACCTTATGGCCATGGGCTGTGGTGAAGGTTAGGAGGTCGTGAGCTTAAGAGATGATGGGGGAGGATGTGCGTGAGTTATAGAGGTGTTAAGGATGGCTTAGGTGATGTTTAGGTTGAAGATAAAGATGTTAGTGAAGTATTATTGTGATTGAATGTTGGTAGGAAGAGATTTGGTTTGATAAAAGTGAGTAAATCTCACTTTGATTTGCACTATATTCTATTTAATGTTAAGTTGAAATATTGCTTGAAATATTTCTTGAAACATTACTTGAAATTTTTAGATAATCTTTGTTAAATTGATTGCTAATTCACTTGATAATGTCACTTGAAATATGGTTAAAATGTTGCTTGCAAAATCACTTGATAAATGCTTATTAAAACATTTTTTAAAATGCTTACTATATATTAATAATAATAGACACTAACTACTTAAAGTTACACCCTTGAATATATGTTTTATTAGATATGTAAGTGGATAAAATAGTTGTTTATTAAACCAATGAATTGTGATAAGTTAATATGGACATTTAAAATGAACAAATGGTTTAAATACATATGTTGATATATGTTATAAATGATATGGTTTGAACTTGGAATGATATAAGTGTTTAAAAGTGGATAACACTAAATATTTGAATTAAATACGGAATGGTCCGTATAGCGATAGTCGCTATAAACGCACTTTGAATTCCCTGAACTATAACTTATGAAAATGGAGATTCAATGACATATCTTAATAATAACTTATTTGGTTATTATCTACACTTCTATAAGTGTTTTGAAAAGTAAAGAATATGTTTTGCAAAGTTATAGAAGAAGTAAATCAAAGTAACAAAAGATTGAAGTAAAAAGGTCGTTATAGTGACACATTTAAAATAACCTGTTTTTGAAAATAACACGCATTTTTATGGAAATTTTCTTAGGGGTTTCTATAGCAAATAATCAAGTAAAAAATATATTATTTTTATTGGAAAAGTTTTGAAGCCTAATTCAATTGATAGCTAGTTGAACGAAGAAGCAAAAGTTATAGCAAAATAGTCGCTATATGAGCACTTCGGTAAAATACCTTGTTTTTGGAAATTTCTATACAATAATTAAAAGGTATTCTTTGGGATTTTTATTCATAGTTTTAAAATACCCAATATATAGTAACTACTATAAAAATAACGGATTAAAAATTATTTGTTAAGACGTCGAAATCTAGGCGCAAATTTGTAGCAAATTCACCTTAAACGACAGCCCAGAACTTTTGGTAGCATTTCTATAGTGCTGTCTTTGCTACTGAAACACTTTTGAGCTGTTTCGAATTATTTTGTAGCACTTGCAGAAATCTTTGCTGTTTGAAACTATATTTGTTTTAAAATGATATTTAATTATATATTTCTCTCTAATATTTTTAGGATTGTTTTCTAACTTATAATAGAGTGTTCTAAAATTAGTTTCAAGTTCAAATATATTTTTAATTGGGGCATTTCACCAGAAGGACAAACTTTACAGTCAAATTAGTTTCTAGGACACACATCCACAGAAATATATTTCAAGGCCAAAGTCAGTAGAATAATTACTTTTAAGGACAAAGGCAGCCGCCCAATTACTTTCAAGGACATAATTTCATAGGTGTTTTGGCCTTAGAAACTAATTATTTTGCATTTTGTCCTTAAAAGTAATTATTTCAGCTGTGTGTCCTAGAAACTAATTGCACTTTCTAGAAAGGCCCTTGTGGCTAATTTCCACTTTTTAATAATTAATTATGAATTTTTAAACTAAGCGGCTTTCAAAAATAAAACTTGTTTATTTTAGTTTTTTCTATTTATTTCAAAATTCCTTATTTTTACATAATATTCTATAAATAATTATCATATATTTTAAGTAGTTTTAAAAGTAAGTTAACATATAATAAGTACTTTAAAGATATTTGTAACAACCCGTAAGTTTGCGATAATTTAAATTGTTAATTTAATTAAATTTTGTTATTCAATATTGGGAAAAACATAAATTTGTGATTTATTAATGGAAATTAATAACTGGAATGAGTTGTAGCAATATTAGTGTAAGCAAATTATTAACCGCTTCTATGAAATTCCAATTAATTGAATTAGTGTAAATGTTATAACTTGGTTATAAATTGGATATAAGAAAACAAACGTAAACATTTAATTAACTAATGAATTAATATATGATAAATGGTAATTGAATAAAATCAATGTTCTATAAGTAATTTTAATATTGTTTGAAAGTAATAAACTTAAGTGTAATAAATGGTAAAGGTGACAAATGGTTATCTGTTACCAATTTAATAAGTCAATGTAAATAAATGTAAATAAATGTTACATTAATGTGGAATAAGACAATAACTGTAGTGTGAACGTAATAAAGGGCATAGAAATGTAAAATTTATTTACATGACAATAATTGATGTAATAAAAAGAATGAAACCAAGATAAAATAATTAATTGGGATTTTAATTATAATAAATGTGTAAATTGACCAAAAATCCTATAAAATTGAAATATTGTAGTTATACAATTAAAAGATGAAAATTTGGAAGATATTAATGTAATGAAATGTAAAACAAATGTTAGCTATGTTTCTAGAATAATAATTGATTGAGTATAAAGATTTGAATCAAATAAAATCAATTTATTTGAAATAAACTTTAATTAATTGGATTAATTGTAGTTGAATTTGAAAGCTGTAATTACTGAAATAATCAACGCTGAAATTGACATGTAAATTTACTATAGATTATTATATATGTCTTGGTAATCAAAATTTGATAAAATTTGTTAGTTAATAAATATTGAATTAAAAAGGTGATTTAATTTATATAATTATTAATTTATTTAATTAATGTGAAAATAGCCTTTTTGGCCACTGACTCGGATTTCGACGAAACCTGTTTCATCGGATCCGTAACAGTGAATTATTGTAGGGATTCAAGTTCCGTAACGATCGGAATTGTCCTTTGATCGTACAGGCCCGAAACGCCTTGAAATTAATTCAATTGAAATCAATTGAAATCAAATTGAAATAAGCTGATTTTGGCATAACTTCTTCATACGATGGAATTAGGACCTGAAACCTGTTCCATTGAATTTAAAATATTTGAAAGCATCTATTTTGATATATCGGTTGACCCATTTTTATTCCGGAGACAGAACGGGCTTTTCGGGTCGTTTATCGTTCCAATCCAAATCAATCTGGTCCATTCTTTTCTATTTTCAGCTTTATCTATAAATAACCTGTTATAAACCCTAGTGTTCCTCAACTCAGTTTGTCTGTATGTACAATTTCATTTGTTCCTCTCTTTCCCATGGCAGACAAACCCTAATTCCCTATTTGTAAATTCAAAATCAAATTCAAATCGAAAATTTCAAACTCCACAAACTATATCGAATTTTATATCGATTTGAAGCTCTCGACGAGCGCACGTCAAATCTGCAGATAATTTTTTGAATTGGGTTTCTGTGTGTTCGAAATTCAAGGAATAATTCTCGGCCATCCATCATAGGGTTTCGTTTTCAACGGCGGATCTTCACCCTGGCGACGATCAGGAGGCATGGGGTGGTAGAGCTCGTCGAGCAGATCTCGGGGATGTAGCGGCTCGTCTCAGGGAGGTTGGGATTCGCCAATTTTTGTGATTATAGGTCGGCGGAGGCAGAGCAAAACGTGACGATCAGATTGGCTCGCGTGGGTACTGGTGGCGGCGGCCGGACGTGAGGAGAGTGTCGATGATCCCTGATGTGGTCGTTGGGGGTGGTAGCGGCGACATTAATTCGAGAGGAAGCGGCGGCGTGGACGAATGGTCTGCGATGTTTTGTACACGAAGCTAGGGTTTTCCACCTGAACGTGTAGATGACGTGTAAAGGTCTTTATTTTATTTCATTTAATTCAAATTAATTTGAAATCGTGGTTTCTTCTAACATGCATAACTTTTCCATACGGGGTCTGTTTCACGTGCGGTTTGCTCCACTGCGACCGTATTAAAATTTCAGACATTTTGATGGTGGTTTGGATGAATTCTGAGACTATTTGAATTTTGGGCTTATTTTGAATTTAAATTCAATTTAAATTCAAAGGTGAGTGTTTTAACCCACTCGCAACTTCTAAAATATTTTATGTTTGTTAAATTAAATTTATGATGTGATTAGAAATTTATTTATGACTGTTTGGTGTATTTTAAATCATCATCTCAGTTAATTTGAATTTATTTGAATTAAATCGTTATTTAATTTATTATTGAATATAAATTGCCAATTAAAAACATGTTATTGATTATCAGTTCTATATTGATATTTATTGATTGATTTGGATGATGTTTGTAATGGATGTTGATTGTTGATATTGGATGAATGGATGTTTTATTTTATATCATTATAAACTGCAAGTTCACTATGGGTTGAAATGATACATACCCGAATGATCAACAGATTAAGGAAAAATCGTTATGGGTTGAAATGATAGACTCGAGCGATTTTATGGATTTCATATTTTCGGGATTGCGGATTGAAATGATATATATCCGTAAATATAAAAAATTTAAATTGCGGATTGAAATGATAAATATCCGTATCACTTGACCCTAGGGTAGAGAATTATATACTGACACCGGATTGGTTAAATTTAATGATTTTAAAACCTTTGATTTTTGAGTTGAGTTAAATGATATTTGAAATAAGAATTTGATTATATAAATTGAATTATTTTGGAAATCAAGTTTATGTTGGAATTGGAACTGGTTTAAAGGAATTCTTTAAAGGAATAAAATTGAAATTTTAAATTTGAATTTGAAGTATAAGTGAAGTTATCGAAAAATGACTTATTAAAATGGTTTGAAATATAACTTTGAAATATATTGAAATTGGAGTAATCCGAATTGATATTTGAACATGGATTGAAACGATATGAAATTCAATAGTTTATTGAAACGTTAAATTGAAAGATTTGGAATTTGATTTGTTGACTCGGGAATTTAAATTGGCCCAAATGTGTTGAAATGAAATGAATAGTTTAAATTGATATTAATTCCAAATTCATGTTTTAATATAAACTGTTTTTTTTGTAAAAAAATTATTACAAAATTTCTAATTATTAAGATTTCAAAGTATTAAACTATTTTAACCTGTATTAATTATATTAAATCATTTTAACCTATTTTAAACCATTTAATTTATTTAAACTAATTAACCTGTTTTAACTTATTTTAAATCTAATTAATCTATTTTAAAGCTATTTAATCTATTTTAATTATATTTAATCTATTTTAAATCTATATTAACTATTTATAACTATTTAAACTATTTTCTTCTAAATTCCAAACTAAGTAAAATGGATGGGTTTATATTGAAATTCTCGATTCTTAAGTGAATACGGCTAATAATGTTATAACCTACGTTGGGAATTAAATAACATATTTGGTTTAATATGATATTTTGAAATGAGAGTTTAGCCTATTTTGGAAATATGACTTTTGAAAGGAAATATAATTTCGAACTATGATTCCAAATGTGATATGATTTCAAAGGTAAATATAATTTCGGAAGTAAGTACTAATTTCGAAAGTGATATGATTTGAATTGAATATGATATTTTGATATCAATTATGAAATGATTTTGGAAATGTAAAAGAACCATCCGGTGTGTAATAAGCGATTGGTTGTTAAAGAGACCGGGATCGGATATTGTCATACTCTCTGCCAATACCGAAAACCACTTTGACAACTGAGTACGCGGTGGAGATTCCAGAATGAAGTAGGACTGTGGCAGCGATCCTAAAGGTATATACATGGACCTAATTACCGTGAGTTAGCATAAGGTGGCTAAAACAGGAGCAATTGATGGGCTAAGTGAGGTAATTCCTCTGATCGGGCACATTCCATTGATACTATATTCTGATTTTGCGATTTATTTGGTAGCCACCCTCGATTTTTTTTTATTCGGGAGTGTGTTCCAAGGTGGGCAGTAGTAGCAGCTATGCGTTAACACAGGTCCGGAAGTGTAATTGGTATATCTACTCTGGCATTGCCTAGTTGTGCCGTGTCACCTACCCTAGCGCGCCTTCTACGAGTTTGTTTTATGTCGTACCTATGGGGTATCCTATAGCAGCCCCAGTTTGCGGGGAGTTACGGTACTGTATAGACTATTGGCATTATAAAAATATGTTACGGGGGAAAATGTAAAGCCTTAACACTATTTTAATACTTTTACTTTACTATAGACATATTATGATAGCGTATTGTACTACATAGTAGATAGTTTAATGGATCCTTAGGAGATGTGAATCCCGGACATCTCTTAAGTTACTACACTCACGTTAGACACTGGATAGGAGATGTCAAACCCCGTAAACATCTCTGACGTTGTTCCACTCATAGTTATTTACCGTTGATTTAACTCACATAAGATCTTTTAGTTCTGACTCGAGTGTTTGTCTTTTCAATTCGCTCGGGTCAGCCTGAGCATTTAAGAATTTGAAGACCTTATTTCTGGAGGACGAAGACGAAGATTTGTACTACTATTATTTACTATATTTATTCCACGACATTCATACTGTTCCACTGCATTATTATTTGTATATCTCTGATATGTGTAACTTTGATTTTGTATTGTATAAGTATAATCAAATGTTTTTTATACAGCTTCATGAACTGTTATTTGATTATTATCTTTTGTCATTCCGCTGCGATATTATGTATTTGTTTTATTTCTTTTTCTAATTCACCCCAATAACAATCCGCCCTTCTGTATAGTATGAGTCGGCATGTGTTTCTGCTTAAAACGTACAAAAGGCGAGATGTTACAATATTTCTATAATATAAGCTTTAAATATAAAATTAAGTATGTTATAAATATAATAAAGGGAGTTTGGATTTTAACACTTGAGTTAAAATGAATTGTTTTATGAAATCAACTAAATGTGTATTGCCCTAATTAATAAGTGTGGATATGCTTTGATCTTTAAATAAATGTTTAAAGTTATTAATGGATAAGTAAATAGTTTTGGGTTGTTGTAAACAGTGTTTTTAATAACACTTGTTTTTAACCCTTATTATTAATTATACTTCGGAATATAATTAGATATTTACTAATGGATATCTAGTAAAAAAATACAAGTAAATGATTTTGGGTTTGTTGTGACTATTATTTTTAGTAACACTTGTCTTTAACCGTTGAATATAGTTGAATCTTTAAAAAGGAAGTTTTAAAGAGGAATGTTTTCAAAGTGTTAAATGTTTGGGTTTGTTATGACAATTGTTTTTAGCAACACTTGTCTTTAACCCTTAAATGTAATTAAATCTTTAAAAGGAGAGTTTTAAAGATAATGATTAAATGGAATGGTTTTGGTTCATAGTAAACAATGTTTTAGCAACATTTGTTTTTAAACCGTTGAATTATAATTTGGATGAAATATTATAAAAAAAATTAGATCTTTTGTAACGACCCGTATTTTTACGGATCGAAACATCGTAAAACAGTTATTATCAAACTGTTAGTATTGATAAGTCGTCCAGAGTTTAGGTCGACTAGAGCTTAGGTTGTCTGGAGGGTAAGTCGTGTGATGGTTTAGGTCGTGGGGTAGGTTAGGTCGAGTGAACGACCTAAGAGATAGGAGCGACCTATAGAATTTGGCGACCTCAGGATTTTTGGTTTAGTTCGTAGTGGTTTAGGTCGTATGAGAGTTTGGAGCGACCTAAGGAAGTTGGCGAGTTATGGAGTAGACGACCTAAGGTTTGAGCGACTTAAGGGAAGACTACAACCTAGGAGTTAGCGACCTAAGGGTTAGTAACCTACAGTATTTAGCGACCTAGTAGTGAGCGACCTAGTGGTGAGCGACCTAGTGGTTAGCGACCTATTAGTTAGTAACTTAAGAGCTAACGATATAAGAGTTAGCGAGTTAGCGTAGTTAGGTCGTGAGCGACCTAAGTTCAGTAGTGGAGTAGTTAGGTCGTTAGACGACTTAAGATGTTAAGTCGTTTCCTAGCTAAGTTAGTTAGGTCGTGAGCTTCTGTGTGTGTTAGGTCGCGTAAGAGCTAAGCTGCATCTGGGTTAGGTCGTAGGTCGCGTGGAAGCGCATGTGCAGTTAGGTCGTAGAAGCGCTTATGCGTTAGGTCGCGTGGATGCGCATGTGTTAGGTCGTAGGCTGGTATTGTTAGGTCGTGGGTTTTTAGGTCGTGGGGTTTTTAGGTCGTGGACGACCTAAGAGCGAACGACCTAAGAGAAATCAGCCTATAAATAGGAGGGTTCTACTTCATTTTTGGGATCCGGATTTTGAAGCGACGAAGTGCTGCCATTTTGAGAGCTCGAGTTCTACACTTCTTCACTTCTTTTCTCCACTTTAATCTTGTGATTCTTTCCATCCAAATCGAAGATCGAATTGAAGATTCAAGAGCTTAGATTGAAGATCTACATCCATCGAAGAGAGATTTCATCGTTTGAAGCGGATTTGTGATAGATCGAGTTAGATTCTTCGCTGTCCAGATCTGAAGTGTGTTGCTTTTGGGGTGTTTAGGTGATCTGGTGAGTGGTGATTATCTCTCACACGGATCCAAAGGAGTATATCGGATCGTTGGCTTGATTTTGTGTAAAGTAGTGATTTTCATGCATTTTGGTAAACTTAAGTATAGATCCATTGTTCATGATGATTTGACATCCATTTTACTACATGTTAACCTATGCAAGTTCATTCATCAAGATTATAGAGATATTACTCATGTTTTCATGCTTGTTAGACTTTAGACTCTTTATTTACAAAATTGCCATTATTGTTATAATTGTTCATTATATCATATTTGAATGCTTGATTACCTGGATTAATGTTTGACTTGATTGATTGCTATGAATTAGATGATTGATGATTTGATTTAGACAAGATGGTCGAAGATGATTCAAAAGCTAAGGGAAAGGCTCTTGAATTGGAAAAGCTGCTCGTGGCATATGTGGCGGATGATGAAGCTCATATGGATAGATTTGATGATGATGTTGAGATGAGGCTTTGCTATGATGATGATGAGGCGAAGCATAGTATGAGATAGTCTTGGTCTAATCCAAACGGGATCATTCCAAGCATGTTGATAACTCGGTGAAATGGTTCGAGTTTGAGGATAATGGTTTGCTCGAGAGGCGCTTGAGCTAGTATGGAAATAGTCGTCGAGGAGGATGACTAGAAGGCTGAGATCTCATCGTTGTTGAAGGTTCTAGCATGCTCAAAGCAAGAGTATGTTGGGCAGATTCGATAGTCCCTGAAGGCTACTGATTGGTAGTCGAGTACTCTGGGCAGATTCGATAGTCCTAGGCACGGGTTTTGACGACGTGCGGAGTAATGTCTAGAACCGGGGTTTCCATTAGCCCTTGACGGACGGATGAAAGAATGAGTCGGTCATTCAATTAACGATGTTATCGAAGCAATGATAACAGTGATAGCCAGAGTCATGGATGTTTGGTTGTATCGTCATTCGGTCTCAAGAGCGGTATTTTCCGGGTGCTTATCTGATCTTGGTTTAGGCCTTGGGGGTTTGTACTTGGAAAGCATCGCCCTTGACTCGAGTGATAACTGATTTACTTTAAATTGTATGCTTTGCTATGTTTTCTTCTGCTTAGTGTGTGTCTGGGGGCTATCACTGTAGAAAGAGGTGGAGTGGGAGGGTTGGATTCCTATTCCTTTTTCCTTTATGCTCATTTGGTATGTTGTTAGTTAATTTACCGCTCACTAAGACTGTTGTCTGACTCAAGGCTTTATGTTTTTAGCTCTTATTGCCTTGGGCTGTTCGTCCATTTTGGGACGGGCAGACTAGGTAGCAGGTGACAGGTGTTGTTCTTAGTTTCCGACGATGCTGATGACGAAGACGAGCTGGAGGCTTGCATATTATTTTCTTACTATATGTACTGGATGTTTCGTTGCTTGTATATTCTCTGAGTGTTCTGTAGTGAGGCTTGATGTATTGACTATTCAGATGTTTGTATTCAACTATTATGAAGTTTTATTGATGAGATTCTATTCTGTGAAGCTTCACTATATATATATATTCTATTGTATTTTGTCCATGCGTTGTGAGTAATACGATAGATTCTGCTATTTTAATTGACCTTGACAATCGTCCATGGTTGTCTGGCACACTTTACAGCGCACTATCTCTAGGTTCAGTGCAGGGGTCATGGGTAGTCGTCACATCTTTAATATTGGAATTTTAAGGATAATAACAAGCATTGAATCTTTTATAAAGAGATAGAAAATGTTATATGTTTATTTATAAAAGAAAAGGGAGTTTATTATAACAATGTTTTGGTAGTAATTGTTTTCATCTCTTTGATTATATTTCAAGTAAGTAAAACTTGTTAAACGATTTGTGAACACACTTATACCATTGGAATAAGTATATGAATACTTTTTAAGTATTAAAAGAAAAAATGAATAGTAAAATTTATAAAGACAAGTATATATCGATTATAAAGAGAAATCCAATAAATTTATACAAGTATATAAAGAAAGTTCTAATTAATAAAGAAATATTAATTAATAAAGGATGTCTAGATTTATAAAAAAAGTTTTATTAGATAAAAAGGTGTTTTACTAATAAAAGGGTTTTAATTAATAAAGGATAAATTAATTATAAAGGGATTAAAAGTCATTTATGTGACTTGATTATACTTAGATGATAAGTAACAACTATGTAATGACCTTAGTTTGATTGTTTATGGGATGTTAGTACTAATATGCTTAACACTAAAAACTGAACGAGTAAGCTTCTCTATTTGTGAGAGTCAAGACTAATGTTTAGGTAGGGATGGAGCAATAGAGCTCTAACCTATCGGCATCTTCTAGACCGAGGAATAGTTAAGCAGAAAGGTCGGAGATGTGTAAAGTGTGGAACCTTGATTCCCATAAACAAGCGTTCAAGACTTGATAATCGATTAGTCGACTACCGATCTTGACCAAACTTAACTTAGGAAGTATACGGAATGCTTCATAGATTCATACCAACAAGAACCCCCAGGAAGGAATATTGGTACGAAACGCCTCTAGATTTCGATTACTTCTAAAAGAACCGAAATTGAGTTAACCAGAAATTCATCGATTGGTTTTGAAGAGTCCGGGATCGGTAAGTTTTTATTTACCGAATACCACTTCAAAACTATTATACGACTTCTATGTTTTGGAAGTGAATGATGGGAACCAAGTATGGTTCCGAAATCTATTAAGATGATGGAATCCATATGATATTCATTATGTGATCGAGTTTTGTTGAAAACTCGTGTGAAGATGTCGGATGTGACCTCGACATTGAAAATGGCTAAAAATAGAGTAGGCCCATAGCCAACTGGGTTTAGCTGACCTCAAAGGGTACTGATCAACTCTATTATCTAGAGTATGTCATCGGTTTTGCAAGTGGGAGTTGATTGTATTCAGGACACGTTCTCTGCATGAACTAGCTATAACTTCCTTATTTGGTATATTTTATCTAAAGATATACGGCGCTCGGAATGTACTTTCTGACCCTTGCCAGAAGACTTGCCTTGAGGTACCGAGGACCCTCCAACTAAAAAATCCATTTATATGAACGTCCCTTAGTGGTTTTTGTTTGTATACCTAAATATGCTGTTAAATGTAATCAATGTAACTGTTTTAGCTATGATTTATATTTATATTGAACACTCGAGACATTATTATAATATCACCAAATTTTCCTATAAAATGGTTCAGTTATCGTAAGGTAAAAACCCATCCGTGTTTATTTACGGCGTGGTCTTACGAGATACCTTTATTCTTTAAAGGGTTTTACAAATATAGTAATTCAAATTACTTGAGTCTCCTTACACTAGTTTACCAGACTGATCCGGGTGTTATTTTTTCTTATAATGGTCGGGTTAGCCTCGTGTATATTTCCAGATATCGTTGGTGATTCATTGCAGCTTTAGAAGAGGAGCTGGATGATTACCTACCATAGATTTTATTTCTGCTACATTACTTTGTTTATTTTTATATCATCAATTGTGAGGACAGATTGTTATAATTTTCCAGGTCTGATTATTGTATCTATACAGATTTCTTTTATAAAAGTATCATTTTGATATTATATGTTATCATTCCATTGTGAGATTCTGATATTGTGTTCTCTTCTTTCTTATTCCTTTTCTTTTCTTCTTTTATTTTACCCTAACGTTCTGCCTTTCTGGCACTTGGGTGCTCGGCACATGAATACCGTTGATATATTAGTATCGATATTTGGGGATTGAAAAAGGCGATCGTTACAATAATAGAAAGAAAACACCTTTTATTTCGAACTAGATTGGTTATCGAGTTAGATATATGTAACAAATTACATAATTGCCCTTAGGGCATACCTCTAACTCTATAAATCTCCCACTTGCACTTGGGGTCAATTATGGAATCTCATTCCAACTTCTCCAATCAGTTTTCTCAAAACCAATTAGGTTGGTCCCTTAGTGAACGGGTATGCTATTATATTTCAATTTTCTACTCTATCAATCAACTCCCTTCGATGCTAATAAACTACCTTTATCATGTGGAATAAATCAAAGTATGTCTCTCGACTTCTAGTGAGCTCAAAGTTCTGTTATGAACCATTTCGTGACATTAATACCACATAACAATGTTATGGAATTCTCAATATTTGAAATCACCTTGAACTCGGTATAAATTTGTGCATTTGTGTTTATATATTGTTTTTATTATGTCGCTATTCAAGGCGATGTACTTGGCCTTTTTCATTAAATCAGGCATAGTCTTTCATTTGGAACATTTCCAACTTAAAGATTCTTAACTTAAAATTATTATTGACATATTATACTCAATATCACTTATAAAAATTTGAGTCCAAACACTCCTTCATAAGGAGTTTGTTGTTTCTGTAAACACTTCTCTAGTATTTCATAAATACACAAGAAAACCTCAAATAACCATTAAGTGATATCAATTTGGATTTGATATTTACTTCATGTACCAAATACACAAACAAAATCATGGTAGCATAGACAACATAACATGTATGATAATTTTTATTGCCAATACATATGGAATCCTTCTTACATGTTCCGTATTAAACATTTTAATAAGGTGTCCTTGCATATCATTTGGGACATTCCTAATATCTTTTATACTTATTATAAAATACATCATTTACAAATCCAATGTCAAGTATTAAACGATTAAGGCTGATTTTAACGTAAGTACATTGTTAATCAGCTACGTGTTGTTTACTTACAGTTTTGAAATATCAATGAACCTTTTAACACTCTTTCTTATGAATACATGCTTTCTTTGCATTTTGATTGATAATCAAACTATTTAATATTTCTACCAAAACATTTTTTCAATTTTAATGTTTTTCTAAATGATACTTCGTATCCGTTCTTGGATCGTATCCATAAACTCACAAACTCAATATCGCTCCCACTGACTTCGAGACACTTTGGTTATTATATGTAAATAGTTTACTCTAAATCATTATTTATAATTTTCTTTCTCAACACCTACGTACCAAAACATAAAGTCATGTTATGCGATAATTGCATAATATTTGTAAGTAAAATCTGAACCTGCTTAAGCACATCGAAGGGTGAATCTGTTATGTTAATTTCAAAAATTAAAATTTATGGTATTTATTTTCTTGATGCGGCTCACTATATTCCAATTGCATTTGTCTTTCTCTTAAAGACACATTTGGGGCCAATAGATCATATCTCTTTAAGTACAACTTTCAAAATCATATTTTGATAATGTACTTGGAACCTATTTCGTATTTGTGCGTCATACCATATCGTAGAGTCAATACTCTTAATGGTTTAGTAACTGCTGAGGATTATTTATTCTCGACATTGATAAAAAAACTCATAGTTTATCTTCAATGTACAAAAATACATATTAGACATTCTAATGTGTTATGGTCATTTAGGTTTGGTTAATTTCATTTTATCCCTTGCAATCAATTTTATCCTTAGATCATATCCAAATCCATTTTATATAAACAATTTCTTAAAGAAATTCCTTTGCTACGAAGTTGGTATTTCTTTAAACAACAGTTGTTTCTTAGTGCAACGAAATAAGCATTCATAAAATTTTTATGAATTGCCTTGTATAAAATTTATTTTGCATTAGCTCACAATATATTTATCTTCAGAACATAAATTAATCATCTAATGAATATTGCTCCCAAAATTCTCTTAGGACGATTTATAAAGGATCTTTTACATACAATTATTAAGTGCATTCATTCGACTTGTACAATCTGTCAACTCCTTAGCCTAGGGAATGTAAGGGTTTCTTAAAAACCCATATCTTGTATGGTTTTGTGAACTATTCTTTGGATGATATTAACTTTAACCTTATGTACTACTCTTAAGTACACACCTTATAGAAAGAATTTGACTCAACTTCACTCATCATTGATTGTGCTTTGTCCAACAAAGTCGATTACTCCTTATCAATACATCATTATGTATTATAGGAAGGAGTGACCTTTGAGTCTGAATCTTTATTCATATTATGTACACATGGAACTTTTTCCAATATACTTACCCATTCGATCAAATTGAATCGATTCTTCTACATGTTATATTATTTGCTTTCGTTCTACGTTCTATAAGCTTATTTATAACATCCCATATCTGGAGGCCAAAAGCTATGCGCTATGGATACTGCAGGCATCCATAGTATTAACTTCTGGTGACGAAATACGGTAGTGTTAATGGTATCCATAATATCAGAAGCACTTGAATATGAATAAAATCACAGATTTCCAAAAACAATAATTTTAGTGATTACATTTCAAATAAATCATATCCAAGTTACAAAAATACCAAACGTAATCCCATGCATTTATCAAATATAATTTACAACAATATGCCAAGAGCGACATATGAAGATGCCCCCTTGGATGATCAAAGCAATATAGACATAACTGTCTTAATACACAGCGGAAACAATTTTAAAACAGAATCCCTAAATTGGCTATCTGTCAGCTACCTTCTCGTCTTCGGATGCGTTATTTGCCAAAATCTGCTAAAACCTGAAAACTTAAACCCTCAGCCTACTCATACCAAATTTTGAGCACCCGAGAGTTTAAGGGGAAACAAAAACTTCAAGTCAGACTTAAAGCCTGGTATGAATAATTTCAGTTACATCCCAGTTTACTGATAACTAGTGAGACCACGCCGCTTAGCGGAACGGGTTTGCCCTCACTAATATCTCTTTTCAAAACATATATTTTGCAAATCCTTTCCTACAACCAAACTGGTTAATCAACTGATTATAAGAATAATATAGCAATATCCATTATGCTAAACAGGAATTAAAATAGACTGTCTGTCCAAATCTGAACTTTCTATTCTTTACTGGACTATCTGTCCTAAATTTGATTATAGCAATATCTTTTATGCTAGATAATGAGCTATCTGTCCAAAACAGATAAAAAGTGGTGGACTAACTGTCCTTAAAAATTTAGCAAGGTCCATTATGCTAATGAATGAACTATCTGTTCATATCGGAGCTAACTGCTCTTTCTGGACTAACTGTCCTCCGGGCTGACTGTCCTCAACATGGACTGACTGTCCGAATTTAAAATGAGCCGACTGCCCGAATTTTCTTTTAGGTTAACTACCCTTCAAAATATCTGAGCTAACTGCTCTACAATATCTGAGATAATTGCTCTTTAAATTTTCCTTGAAACCTTTTCAAAATGATTTAATCCATCAAATCATATATATACAAGGAAAATACATCTTTTGCTTTACTCTAAGCTACTTTTGCCACGTTATATATATATATACACTTTACTCAAAATAATGTTGATGATGATCGGTAAGGATTGTCTATCCTTTAAAATAAGTTAAAGCCTTTATAACTTAAAACACTTGGCTATTTGCCTAATTCTTATATTTGAAATCTTTGTTTAAAACCTTCAAACAACCTTTTGAAAACATAGAAGGTAACTCCTTCAAAATCATTCATAAAACTCTTCGAAAGTATTGAAGGTAACTCCTTCATATCATTTAATAAACCTTACGAAATCATTGAAGGTAACCCCTTCTAAACCTTTTGAAAGCTTTCTTTTCATAAGCTTTAAAACATATGACACCCGCCTTTAAATCCTTTAAACCTTAGCCTTTCGAAAACATAGCTAAACTATACCTTTCGGAATCAATATACCTCAAAACCTTTCGAAGACTTTTGGTTCAATTTAAAACAGGTGGAAAACCTTTCGAAACCAATCAAAGTTATCTACTTTGAAGCCTTTAAAATGTTTTGACTTAAAACATTTGGATTATGCAAAGGGATCAGAAAAATCTTGGAGTCGAAAGCAACTGCTTTGAAACCTTCATAAAACATTTCGAAATCAAACCTTTCGAAATCAAAACCTTCCAAAATCAAACCTTTCAAAATCAAAACCTTCCGAAGTCAAACCTTTCAAAATCAAAACCTTTCGAAGTCAAACCTTTCAAAATCAAAACCTTCCGAAATCAAACCTTTCAAAATCAATGGGGAGAGGCGGCAAGTTTTAGAAAACAAAAGATAACCTTTGACTCCATCTGTGTCGAAAGGTTAGGAAGCGGCAAACATGCTTCCGACCCGGCCAAAAGCTATACCTTTTGATTTTGCTGAGAGGTTTCGATTAAAAAAAGAAAGCAAACCAATCGAAACCTTTTCCTTTTAAACCTTTTGACAACTTCGAAAGCTCTTTGTCGAAAGCTAGCATGTGTATTTTTCTTTAAAACCAAAACAAAACTTCATCTCTTCTAAAAGCTATAACCCTTCATCCCCAACCTTTTAACTTCCTCCAATTCACTACGTACCAGTTTCCTGATACCATGTACATTGGTATTTAATCTAATCGGAAGGTTTGATAACCTTCGACCTTGTCGGAAGGTCTAGAATGAAGGTGGAAGCTC
The DNA here is from genome assembly GCA_030737815.1 of Allium fistulosum. Classification (NCBI taxonomy): domain Eukaryota; kingdom Viridiplantae; phylum Streptophyta; class Magnoliopsida; order Asparagales; family Amaryllidaceae; genus Allium; species Allium fistulosum. The sequence continues at coordinate 71,364,755 of CM060908.1, read as the reverse complement.
TTGCTAAAAGAGTTGAAACAGTGAAAATACTGTTTGAAATAGTTCTTTTGTACCCCACCTGCCTTGTTTGTCTAAATTTGATTGGTTGCCAAAATTTTATATTCAAAAGTGCTGCCGACTTCCTTATTTGGAAATTTGAATAATTTAAAAAAGCCCCTTTTCTCCTTTATAATCATATAAAACATTTAAGTCCCATACCTAAAATAATTTTATATAATCATCAAAACGCCTTGAAAAATTCTGGAAAAATTCTAGAAAGTAAATTAATATGTTCTCTTCAACATGTAAAAATTTCGGATCCAAACAATAATTATTTTACCCGTAAATAATTTTTATAATCCAAATTAACCTTTTCTTCTTTAGGAAATTATAACAAATCCACGAAAATTCAGAAAAATTAGAAAATTGAAACCCATCTCTAAAATAACTTTTCAGATCATCATAAAAATTCGCAAGGCTAACGGATGTCATTTAATAAGGTTTTCATCTTAAAACATGTCATAAAATCTATATGAGCATACAAAAACCATCAACATGTATATATAATCTTTTTTTGGCAAAAACCATCAACATGGAGGTAGGGCCCCTACCAGTTTTATTGCAACACAATAAAAGGGTACATAGGAAAATTGAAAGAAAAGAAAAGAACAAGGAAAATAACAAAGGAAAAACACCAAAAATCAAGCCCATCCAATGAGCAAATCATGAGGGTAAGCTCTTTTACTGTTCTTCAATTGCAAGTAAGTACCAGACTTAACTTCATACCACAGCACTTCAACATTCTTTCTTTGGTTTTCAAAAACTATAGCTTTCCTTTCTCTCCATATTACACTCATGTATATTTTCAAGCAAACTGCTAAAACCCTACCTCCATCATTCCTCCACCTAGTGGCTTTAAAAATAATACTCCAGTCAATGCTTGAATTAGTTGAAGATAGGTTAATATATAATCTTTTATCATTCGAAAACATGGCAAACATTTGCAAAATCATTCAGAATTAACCTTAAAACCGAAACTAAAATTTTTAGAGATGTAAACGTTATTCACCTTTACTTTAATGATTAAGGAGCTTGAGATTTGAATGAGTTGATTTGAATTTGCTTTCCTTAAGCTTCTCTTTTGTTTCCTCCTCTTCTTCCTTCGTTAATGGTGGCCGGCCAAGCTTTTAATTTTTGAAAATGAGAATGAACGTTTGTTAGGAATACACAGTCTAAGGAAGACAATATAGGAATGGCCTATTTCCCATAATACCCCTCCTCTAATTCATTTTAACCCTTTATTAAGTTTGTTAATTGAAAAAGGCACGGCTTGCTTAATTAAATCAAATATTATCCACTTATCTACACATTATTTTATTTAGTTTATCTAACTAAATCTCCTAAATAATGTTATCAAAAATCTAGGGTGTTACAGACTCCCCTCCTTAAAGAATTTCATCCTCGAAATTACAATAAGGCTCAAAATAAACAAGAAGGTAAAACATACCATCAAAACAAGTCAGGATAAGTATCTCTAATCCTACTCTCAACCTCCCAAGTACAGTCTCTGTCATCATCACTCCACTGGACTTTGACTAATCTGACCATCTTGGTTCTAAGCCTCTTCTCATCTCTCGCAACAATGTGAACTGGCTTCCTCACTATGGTGAAGTCCAGTTCTACCACTAAACCATCTAGCATCGTCGGTGCAATATCAGTCTTAGGGTCTCTAACACACTTTCTGAGATGAGAAATATGAAAAACATCATGGACACCTGCCAAACTGCTCGGTAACTCAAGTCTATAAGCAAGCTTCCTGATCCTCTCAAGAATAGGAAAAGTGCCAATGAACCTAGGAGATAACTTCCCCGACTTGCCAAATCTAAGCACACCCTTCATTGGTGATACTTTGACGAAAACCTAGTTCCCAACTGAGAACTCCAAACCTTTTTGTCTTTTATCTGCATAACTTTTCTGCTTAGACTGAGCCTCCTTCATCCTATCTCGAATGACCTTAATCTTTTTTGCAGCTTCTCTAACCAATCTGGACCAAGAATCAACCTATCCCCGGTCTCCAACCAACAAACGGGAGATTTGCATGGCCTCCTATACAAAGCTTCAAATGGTGCCATCCCAATACTAGTCTGATAACTGTTGTTATACGAAAACTCGACTAGGTGCATATGGTCCTCCCATGATCCCCCAAAGTCCAGAACACAAGCTCTCAACAGATCTTCCAAGATATTGTTAACTCTTTCTGTTTGCCCATCTGTCTGCGGATGGTAAGCGGTACTCATCCTAAGCTTGGTTCCTAAAATTTTGTGATGACACTTCCAAACCTCGTTAGTGAACAAGGAATCTCTATCACTAACTATGCTGCTAGGAACTCCATGTAGTCTAATCACATTCTTCATGAACAACCTTACTAAAACAGGTGTCGTCCTGGTTGACTTAACTGGAATGAAATGGGAACTCTTGGTCAATTTGTCCATTATAACCCATACACTTTCATTTCCCCTATTCAACCTTGGCAACCTATCTATGAAGTCCATAGAAATAGAATCCCGCTTCCATTCTGGAATATCTAACCGCTGAAGCAAACCACTCGGTTTCTGGTGTTCGGCCTTTGCCCGCTGCCAATTCAAGCACTGCCTTACACACAAACCAATATCCCGCTTCATACCTTCCCAGAAGAAACTCCTCTTCATATCCTGATACATCTTGGTACCTCTGGGATGTATAGTGAACTTCGAACAATGACATTCATCTAAGACTTCCTTTCTTATGTTTCCTACACTCGGAACACATAATCTTCCTATCTTTCTCAACCACCCATTCTGGTTAAGACTAAAATCTTTCAAGTCATCGCTCTTGGTTCCTTCCTTTAGCTTACTAATTCGTTCAGCTAACACTGGATCCTCCATCTGCTTAGAAGCAATTCGTTCGATCAAAACCGATCGAACTTCCAAACAAGACAATACAACCGTATCACCACTACACCCTGCCTCAGATCTTCACTGCACTTTGCAATCTGCTAATGCTTCTAAATCTTTCCACTCAGCCATCATTGCCAACACTGCATTCTGATGCTTCCTGCTAAATGCATTTGCAACCCGGTTGCCTTTCCCTGGTGTGTACTCAATCCCAAAATCATAAGCGGCTATGAATTCTAACCATCTCTGCTGTCTCATGTTCAGCTCCTTCTGAGAGAACAAATACTTCAGCGACTTATGATCTGTAGACAGCTCAAACCTTTCTCCCAAAAGGTAATGTCTCCACACCTTCAAAGCAAAAATCACAGGAGCCAACTCTAAATCATGCGTTGGATATCTGACCTCATGTGGTCTAAGCTGTTTAGAAGCATAGGCAATCACTTTACCTCTCTGCATCAACATAGCTCCTAATCCTGTTCCACATGCATCGGTATAGACTACCAAATCCCGATTCCCCTCTGGAACTACCAACACAGGCGCATGAGTCAATAAGTGTTTCAAACTTTGGAATGCTTCTCACACTTATCGGTCCTCACAAACTTCACATCCTTCCTCGTTAGCCTAGTCATTGGTGCTGCTATCTACGAGAAATCCTTAATGAATCTCTGATAATAACCAGCCAACCCAAGGAAACTCTTAATCTCGGTTATTGTCTCGGGTCTCTTCCAAATATTCACTGCCTCGATCTTAGTCGGATCTACTGATAACCCTTCCTCTGAGACGACATGACCAAGAAACTTCACCTCCTTCTTCCAAAAGTGACAGTTCGAAAAGTTCGCTTTCAGTTGATGTTTCCTCAGCGTCTCAAGCACTACTCTATGATGAACTTCATGCTCTCTTTCATCCTTAGAGTATAATCTATGAAAACCAGCACAAACCTATCCAAGTGCTCTTGGAAAATCTGGTTCATCAAATCCACAAAGAAAGCTAGAGCATTCGTCAGCCCGAACGGCGTAACTAACCATTCGTACGATCCATATTTGGTCCTGAATGTTGTCAAAGGTATATTATCCTCTGCTACCCTAAGCTGATGGAAACCCGTTGCCAAATCCAACTGAGAAAATACGTTTGCTCCACTTAGCTAGTCGAACAAATCATCAACTATTGGCAATGGATATCGATTCTTTATCGTCTTCTCATTCAACTTACGATAATCGATACATAACCTCAAAGATCCGTCCGACTTCTTAGCAAACACTGACGCTGCACCCCACGGCAAACTGCTTGGCCTGACAAAACTCTTGCCCTCTAAATCCACCAACTACACCTTCAACTCCCACATCTTTGAAGGGGTCATCCTGCTTGGCGGTCTACTCACTGGTTCTGCTCCCGGAACCAAATCTATCCGAAACTCATTAGCTCGTTTCGGTGGCAATCCAACTACATGCACAAACAAATCTGCGAATTCTCTAACCACGAAAACTCAGCTCAACTCATCATCTGAATCCAAAGCACCCAACAAAGCAAACACTACACCGCTAGAACCTCCTATGGTGAAAACAATCTGATCGCTACAATCCGGGTGACAAAGCGATATCTTCCTACCCTTGCAAAATATCTTAGCATCGTGCTCACTTAACCAATCCATACCTAGGATGATCCCAAACTCCACAAAATAAAACACATGCAGACAGCACTCAAAAGTATCCTAACAGGTCAAACTCAAACTGGTCACACCTCAACCCTAGAGTTGCATACCGTCCTATTGGATTCACAACCCATACGGAAGTAATTAAATATGTGGGTTCAAGGTTAAGCTTATATATCAAACATCTAGATATAAAAGAATGCGATGCGCCAGTATCAAATAAAACGCTAACAGACATACCATGAATCTGGAGCGTTCCCCCAAGAACTGACTTTCCTCTCTCCTGGGCTGTTGGCTTGGAAGCGGCAGGCTCCAATGCATACACCTTGCCCTTACCATCTCTAATGGGCTCCTTGCACTGGTTCTTATAATGGCCTATTTGGTCGTAGTTAAAACACCTGACATTCTTCCCCTTAGCCACATACTTTGCTTTCCCTGAGCGAAACTCATTAGCAAAGTGCCCTTTCTTTTCGCATTTATAGTAGACAACTTCATACTTCGCTTTCTTGGCTACTCCACCCTTCTGAGCACCCTTCTTGGGAAGGAACCTCCTCTTCTGGCTTTGCCCAACCTGGACTACATTTGCCTTGCTCTTCTCCAAATACTCAAGGACTTCTTTCTGCCTCAAAGCCATCTCTATAACAATATCAGAAGGATCTCTAAGATGAGACAAAGTAGCACTAGCCAATTCTGGCTTCAATCCTCTGATAAACTTCTCATTCCGTTTCAACACGGTATCTACAGAAGCATACCCATACCGGGTCAACTCTTCGAACTTCCTGGCATACTCAGCAACAGACATCTCTCCCTACACCAGCTCAGTAAACTGCCTAATCAAAGATGATTGTGCCATTACTGACATAAACCTCTCTTGAAATCTCCCATTGAAATCCTCCCAGGTTACTGTCTCCTCATCAACTGTTGTTGATACACTATTCCACCAGAACAATGCAGTCCCCTAAAGCTGCCTGGACGCCAAACTCCTCTTCTGCTCGTCATTGAGCCCTAAATCTGCAAAGATCCTTTCGCAGTGCAACAACCAATTCTCCACTTCAATGGCATCCTCCGTTCCCATAAACGGCTTCCCTCCTAGCTTCCCATAATCGCCGCTCATCTTAGCGAAATGATTAACTACCGGAACTTCTGGAACTCCTTCTCCTACGGCATTTCCTCCTACCACTCCGGCTACAACTCCTGCCTGCATCATATTCCTGAAAAACCGATACATGGCTTCCATTCCGACCCATGGGACTTCAGCACCAACATTCTTTGCTTGACCTTGGCCTCTCCCTGCATTAGGTCCGGCGTTCCTTTGGTGCTTCCCCCTCCTTGGTTAACTCTGCTTCTTCTACCATTCATATCTGTATTCAAACCTCATGAGATACGGAAAGATAACCTAATCAAAGATAGATGAATGTAGATAAAGCACATACGTATATATAACAAAAACAAGTACATTACTATAGCGTTAACCCAACCCCAAACCTTACTCCAATTTCCTCGGATTTTTGTTTTCAAAACCAATTTTTAGTTAAATTTTTCATAAACCTTGCTCTGATACCAAGTTGTAACATCCCGTATTTGGAGGCTAAAAGCTAAGCGCTATAGATGCTGCAGTCGTCCATAGTATTAACTTCTGGTGATGAAATACGGTAGTGTTAAAGGTATCCATAATACCAGAAGCACTTGAATATGAACAAAATTACAGATTTCCAAAAACAATAATTTTAGTGATTATATTTCAAATAAATCATATCCAAGTAACAAAAATCCCAAAAGTAATTCCAGACATTGATCAAATATAATTTACAACAATACGCCAAGAGCGACATATGAAGATGCCCTCTTGGATGATCAAAGCAATATAGACATAACTGTCTTAATACACAACGGAAATAATTTTAAAACAGAATCCCTAAAGTGGAAATTAGCCACAAGGGCCTCTTTAGCTAGTGCAATTAGTTTCTAGGATGCACAACTGAAATAATTACTTTTAAGGACAAAATGCAAAATAATTAGTTTCTAAGGTCTAAAAACCTATGAAATTATGTCCTTGAAAGTAATTGGACTGCTGACTTTGTCCTTAAAAGTAATTATTCTGCTGACTTTGGCCTTGAAATTAATTTCTATGGATGCGTGTCCTCGAAACTAATTGAACTACAAAGTTTGTCCTTCTAGTGAAATGCCCCATCCCTAAATTAGCTATCTGTTAGCCACTTGCTCGTCTTCGGATACTTTATTCGCCAAAATCTGCTAAAACCTGAAAAATTAAACCCTCAGCCTACTCAAATCAAATTTTGAGCACCCGAGAGTTTAAAGGGAAACAAAAACTTCGAGTCAGACTTAAAGCCTGGTATGAATAATTTCTGTTACATCCCAGTTTACTGATAACTAGTGAGACCACGCAGCTTAGCGGAACAGGTTTGCCCTCACTAATATCTCTTTTCAAAACATATATTTTGCAAATCCTTTCCTATAACCAAACTGGTTAATCAACTGATTATAAGAATAATATAGCAATATCCATTATGCTAAACAGGAATTAAAATAGCCTATCTGTCTAAATCTAAACTTTATATTCTTTACTAGACTATCTGTCCTAAATTTGATTATAGCAATATCTTTTATGCTACATAATGAGCGATCTTCCCAAAACAGGTAAAAAGGGGTGGACCAACTGTCCTTAAAAATTTAGCAAGGTCCGTTAGTCTAATAAATGAACTATCTATTCAAATCAGAGCCGACTGCTCTTTCTGGACTAACTGTCCTCTGGGATGGCTGTCCTCAACATGGACTGACTGTCTGAATTTAAAATGAGCCGACTGCCCGAATTTTCTTTTGGGTTAACTACCCTTCAAAATATCTGAGCTAACTGCTTTACAATATCTGAGCTAACTGCTCTTTAAATTTTCCTTGAAACCTTTTCAAAATGATTTAATCCATCAGATCATATATATACAAGGAAAATACATCTTTTGCTTTACTCTAAGCTACTTTTGCCACGTTATATGTATACTATACTTTACTCAAAATAATGTTGATGATGTTCAGTAAGGATTGTCTATCCTATAACATAAGTTAAAGTCCTTTATAATTTAAAACACTTAGGCTATCTGCCTAATTCTTATATTCGTAATCTTTGTTTAAAACCTTCAAACAACCTTTTGAAAACATAGAAGGTAACTCCTTCAAAATCATTCATAAAACCCTTCGAAAGTATTGAAGGTAACTCCTTCATATCCTTTAATAAACCTTTCGAAATCATTGAAGGTAACTCCTTCTAAACCTTTTGAAAGCTTTCTTTTCATAAGCTTTAAAACATATGACACCCACCTTTAAATCCTTTAAACCTTAGCCTTTCGAAAACATAGCTAAACTATACCTTTCGGAATCAATATATCTCAAAACCTTTCAAAGACTTTTGGTTCAATTTAAAATAGGTGGAAAACCTTTCAAAACCAATCAAAGTTAACTACTTTGAAACCATTAAAATGTTTTGACTTAAAACATTTGGATTATGCGAAGGGATCAGAAAAACATTGGAGTCGAAAGAAACTACTTCGAAACCTTCATAAAACCTTTCGAAATCAATCCTTTCGAAATCAAACCTTTCGAAATCAAAACCTTTCGAAATCAAACCTTTCGAAATCAAAACCTTTTGAAATCAAAACCTTTCGAAGTCAAATCTTTCGAAATCAAAACCTTCCGAAGTCAAACCTTTCGAAATCAAAACCTTTCGAAATCAAACCTTTTGAAATCAAAACCTTTCGTAATCAAAACCTTTTGAAATCAATGGAGAGAGGCGGCATCTTTTAGAAAACAAAAGATAACCGTTGACTCCATCTGTGTCGAAAGGTTAGGAAGTGGCAAATATGCTTCCGACCTGGCCGAAAGCTATCCCTTTTGACTTTGCCGAGAGGTTTCAATTAAAACAAGAAAGCAAACCAATCAAAACCTTTTCCTTTTAAACCTTTTGACAACTTCGAAATCTCTTTGTCGAAAGCTAGCATGTGTATTTTTCTTTAAAACCAAAACAAAACTTCATCTCTTCTGAAAGTTATAACCCTTCGTCCCTAACCTTTCGACCTCCTTCAATTCACTACGTACCAATTTCCTGATACCATGTGCATTGGTATTTAATCTAATTAGAAGGTTTGATACCCTTCGACCTTGTCGAAAAGTCTAGAATGAGGGTGGAAGCTCTTGCCGAAAGAGTTGAAACAGAGAAAATACTGTTTGAAATAGTTCTTTTGTACCCCACCTGCCTTGTTTGTCTAAATTTGATTGGTTGCCATAATTTTATATTCAAAAGTGCTGCCGACTTCCTTATTTGGAAATTTGAATAATTTTAAAAAAGCCCCTTTTCTCCTTTAATTATATAAAACATTTAAGTCCCATACCTTAAATAATTTTATATAATCATCAAAACACCTTGAAAAATTCTGGAAAAATTCCAGAAAGTAAATTAATATGTTCTCTTCAACATGTAAAAATTTAGGATCCAAACAATAATTATCTTACCCGTAAATAATTTTTATAATCCAAATTAACTTTTTCTTCTTTAGAAAATTATAACAAATCCACAAAAATTCAAAAAATTGAAACTCATCTCTAAAATAACTTTTTAGATCGTCATAAAAATTCACAATGCTAACATATGTCATTTAATAGGGTTTTCATCTTAAAACATGTTATAAAATCTATATGAGCATACAAAAATCATCAACATGTGTATATAATCTTTTATCATTTGAAAACATGGCAAACATTTGCAAAATCATTCGGAATTAACCTTAAAACCAAAACCAAAAAATTTAGAGCTGTAAATGTTATTCACCTTTTCTTTTATGATTAAGGAGCTTGAGATTTGAATGAGTTTGATTTGAATTTTCTTTCCTTAAGCTTCTCTTTTGTTTCCTCCTCTTCTTCCTTCGTTAATGGTGGCTGGCCAAGCTTTTAATTTTTGGAAATTAGAATGAACGTGTGTTTGGAATACACGGCCTAAGGAAGACAATATAGGAATGGCCTCTTTCCCATAATACCCCTCCTCTAATTCATTTTAACCCTTTATTAAGTTTGTTAATTGAAAAAGGCACGGCTACCTTAATTAAATCAAATCTTAATCCCCTTATCAACACATTATTTTATTTAGTTTATCTAACTAAATCTCCTAAATAATGTTATCAAAAATATGGGGTGTTACATTATCATAGATCTATACATGTATATCAAATACACATGTCCGTGTTTGTGATAACTCATCGACGAATATGATGAAGAACATGGAACCTTTTCGGTACTAATAGACTTATGTATTAATCTGAAGAGTTCGTCAACACTTATGACGCTCCTAAAAAATAGGTGCGTAGCCCTTAATTGTTTGAGATATAATTAACTAGCATCATATGATTTGCAATTATAGAATAAAAATTATTTCTCAAAACTACAGCTTAGTCTATAATTCCAAAATAATTGTAAACGATTTTAGGTACTTATGTATTTTCCATTGCATCAGTTTTGCTATGAAAAAAAATACCACATTATAGTTTATTTAATAATATTCACATTGAAGTATAACTATGTCTATTTTCCAGTCGACACCGAAAAATAGTCATTATTTCATAACTAATGTTTGGTATGTTTTACGAAAACTATTTTCGTACCTTGACGCAATCAATAAGTATTATATGGCATGCTCCCACTATTTCCGCCATTACTATAATAGCGTACTGAATTCAGAGGTCCATTATTCACATAATGTAGATAACTTATTTCATATACCGTAACTGATTTACAATGGAGAGTTCTTTGATCAAATATCTTGAACTCAAAGAAATAAATCTCATGAAAACAATTTTCTATACGAATATAAATTTCAAAATAGAAATCATAGTTCTTATTCCAATGTAAGTATCACTTATTATTATTACAATTCTCGTCTTCGATATTTCTTTATGAACTAGAAGTAACCATTCACTCTCTTCACCCCAACTATACCTTAAATCACATTCACTCTTGTACTTTCGTTTTCGTTTCTAAATGGTCAAACCATTCAAATGATACCCTTACTACAACATCATAATGAACTCTTTACAAAAGCGCACTCGAACATCCTTAACATTTAAGGACATCATGTATGATGCACTTTGCATAAACTGATCGAAATGACATTTCAACGATCGAATTCTTAGATCTTTCTTCTAATTTTGGTCTTGTGTTACATTTACACAATGCGACCTTTATTATAATCAGTCAAATTGAATACTCGATCTCACAGTAAGGTTTATTTGTTTGCTTCGAATGAACTAATTACATCGACGTATCGTACATTATGAACTATGCTCATTCACCATATAATACTGTATATGATAGTATATGGATCAAATATCCACATTCTTATTTTTCTTTTGAGTTTGTAACTCATAAAATGCAATACATATTCTTGACCAAATAAACACGTGAGCGACCAAATTATGAACATATTAAGTAGTTGTAAAATTAGGCACTTGCATGGGTGTAGAGAACATTAACACGCGAGAAGTATTTAATAGTAAGTATACACACACACGCATATTTTTATTTTTAAATCTTCAATTCATTTCAATTTGTATATTCCAATTGATAAATGTTTTATCAATCATATTAAATGCACAAATTAATCAGTGTAAATTATTATAACATTATTAAGCATATGTTCTTACAATATTAGAAATATCAAATGTAATAATTTCATTTTTCTATTAAGGCTCCCACTAGTCTTTTATGTTTCTCCTTACCTTAAGATGAAACTTAAAAGACTTTCGACTTCGCCAGTTGGTGTTAGGACTCGTTTGTCTTGGAATTCTGACCTTGAGTTTGCTCAACAAAATCATAGTCCCACAAGCGATGGATAACTCTTTATCGGTTGTATCACATACATCTCTCAACCCATGGTTCCTAGTCTTAATCTTATTTCGACCTTGAGTTTCTTAACAAATTGAAAGAAATTATTCACTCGTACCTAGCATATCACGAGGGCGTAAGTATAGTATATGTAACTTGAGTTTGCTCAACAAATACATATAGTTATCTTACTTCATCTATTTAATATCCTCATAATACTACACATAACATCCCTAGCTTGAGTTTGCTCAACAACTAAGGAGTATGAAAAGTAATTTATTAGTATATATATGGTAGAGGACAACATTACATTGACGATTCACAACCTTCAATATATTATACTGAGTGATATCGACAAATGGAATAATGCATTTCTTATGAAATACCCTCGTGATTTAAGTGTTGGGCACATCAGAAATCACAGTATACATCCATTTACGTATGAATTTATTCATTAAGTCTGTTTGTGTTTCTTTAATGTTCCGCCTTTAATTTATACATTTATATCATATAAGTTTTATTATTATATAAATTTTAAATTTCATATTACGTATATACTAGTCTTATGTATAACATTATATTAATTATACCTTATTTGATTAATTTTAATTTATTAACTCTTTAACTAGTTTTATATTAGTATTCCAATACAACTTTTATATTATACATGTCTACTATAACCTTTGTAGCATATACTATAACCTTTGTAGTAATACACACATACACACACATGCACATGCTATAACCTTTATTATATAACATATATATCTTATATATGTTTATTTTTATTTACTAAATTAACCTTTAATTAATTTAATTAAATAATTTTAATTAAATTATAATAATTTCAAAATTTTATCATATATACGTACATGTATACTCATATTATCTTAAACACTTTAAAATAACATAACATATATCAATATATATAATATATGCATATAAGTATTAATTAATTAACTTATTTAATTAATTTATTTTATTAATCTAATTAATAAATTCTAAATTTTGAAATTAATATTCAAATATTTTGAGCATTTTGGAAATTTCATTACCTTTTCAAGTATTCTGAAAATTTACGTTATGTTATAACCTTTTATAATAAACATGTTTTTATTTTAAATTTAACTTATAAACTTAAAATCTTGTCTTAATTTTCAAAACTATTTTGAAAAGTATCCCAATGCCCAATTCAAATTGGGCCCTTTCTATTAGGGGTAACCTTTGGGCTCACATTATCTTTTAGGGCAGACTGGTAACCAGGTAGGACAGGGTACTTAATTACCCAATTCCAATCCTAGACATTACCTTTCTAGACACTGTACTAAATGGGAAAGCTTAATTAGTCAGCCCTAAAATAACTAATCTACACCCTATAGATTATTGACTCTGATATCATTGAAGGAACTAGACCAGCCAGCAGCGGAAAAAATAAGTGAATTTCGATTTTTTTTCTATTTTAGATCTTTATTGGGCCTGTTTAGTTTAAATTTATTTAGAACTTCTCTAGTTTTGCTTTAAAATTTCTTCATATTATTACAACTGTTTAAAATTACTTTGATTTAATTTTAATTGATTGTATATAATGATGAGCATAACACATGCACCCATGTGTATAGTGTAAGTACAATATATGAAAAGTGTACAAAATTAATGTGAACTCGTTTAGGTGTTGGGATTTATACTGCAACAGACACATTCCCTCTATATATGTCTTTGTCATCCAAAACATGAAAGGTTTTTCTAATAAACACACATTTACATGTATAAATACACACACACATACACAATATATGTTTTGCATAGTAGTTAAAATGAAATACACTTCATTCATATTACATGCAGTAAATCAAAGAATATCAAGTTTAATTTAAGGTAGTTTGAAATTTACTATTATATCTTATACAAAAACCCTTTTAAAACCTTAATTTAAATTTAAATACACACACATAATAGATATTACATAATAATGTAAACCGGTTACCGAAGTACACAGGCAACCAAAATAAATTTGGAACAATATAAATAATATAGAAGGGGTTTATGAAATAGAATACTTCTTTTGAGTAAAGATTTTATGCTAAATTAGATGGCGCCATTAATGGCAGCCTTTGGGAAAGCAGGTTCTTCATCTTTCCAACCTCCGCCTTTCATTCTTCCAGCCCCCTTGATCTCGTCACGCCTCCGATCTCTTCAGCTTCAGTTGGCGATAGATTTACTCACGTCGTTTCCAAAAAAGTCAAAAAAAGATTAGGGCTTCCGCACATAATGCTCAAAAAAGGGGATCCAATAGTCTTTATCCAAGGCTTTTCGTACAGGCAACTCAAACATTTTTTCACACAAACACAAAACCTCGTAATTTCACACGTAATCTCCAAGCAAAGGGGTCCAATCAGATTCCTCCAGATCAATTTGTTTGTGTGCCACAACGAGTTACGCACATAAATAGGAATTCATATGGAGCTTTCATGCATGATTCTTAACAAACAAAGGAGTTTCCAATGCATAAAACGGGTGTTTCAGGCAATGGTTCTGCATCAAAGTCGACTAACAAAACTCAGGGAACGATGAAGACAAGAACATGGAAAGCTGTCCTTAAATTCTATAACCCTATAGAATGCACCCAAAAAACTTATGCTAAAATGACAAAAGCAGCGGTAGAAGCCGCTAATAAATATTGGGACAACACTATTTTTATTTACTTGGTGGGGTCATGTTCGTACTGCCATTACTTTAGATCTTATATTGAAAGGGTTTGGCAGCCAAAAGGTGAATTTTTTATTCACACTAAGAACAATAGATTATTAACTTTAAAGACAAGAAAGACTGATAGAATACTTGCGGACGGTCCTTATTCCTACTATAGAAGCTGATGTGATGAAGCGATGGTCTTCAAAAATTAGTCATTCGATAGAAATGCTTTAGACCATCACGATTTGGGTATGCTTCCTAGGTTTCAGGCTGGAATTTTAGTTAGAAGAGGGTATTAGCAGAATTACTTTGGTATTTGGCAATCCACTCAAAATGGACCATTATACCAAAGGCATGATTAAAATTTCATATGCTTGGGTATTTTAGAAATTAGTATCGATTTCAAATTTCCAAGTGAAGCATATATAGTGAACGAGGACAAGTTGTTCACCCAACCCCTAAAATACGAGTGGAAACCCACCTTCTGTCCAAATTGCAATTGTTTTGGACATCCACCGAAATTGTGCTCATTTGAAAAGGTATGGATTGCTGAATGAGACGCAACATGCGTTAATTCGACAAACAGCTCCCCTAATTCTCAACCCAGTACAACAAGTGATGTACAATTTGTTAGTCGTAACGTTAGAAAGGTGTTACAAAATTGGTATTTAGTAACGTCAGAAAAGCGTTACTAAAATTGGTATTTAGTAACGTTACAAAAGCATTACGAAACAGTTATAATTATGTTGCAAATTGCAACAACAATAAACCGTCACAGGTACGTCACAAAATTGTTAAAAGTAGTACTTGTGCGGTTAACAAATAAGCAATAAAAAGCGTACCGATTATATTTGTCCGAGTCTAGTGTAAACTGTTTCCTTGAAATAGAATTGCTCCCTCAATAGCACTGAAGGGATGATGAGCAACTGTTTCCCAAGATGAAACAAACCGATCTCTGCAATGCTGCGCTGGCAATTGCAGAGCAACAACGAACTCAAGAGATTACTTTAAGAACAGAGTTTGGAGGAGAAAGGAAGGTAGGGAAAATTCAGTGATCGGTTTCTGATTTCGTTCTGCCTATATGTAGGCACGGGGAGGTGCCTATTCGGTAAAAGGCACCTGTTTGAACGGTTGCGACTGTTGGAAAGGTTGCGACCCTTTACCAGGTGGTGCGACCTTTTGAATTTGAACAGACCGAAATAAAAACTGTTCAGTCTGAACATCCACGCCAAGCCAACTATCTACTGCAAAGTGCTAAGTGCCTCTAATACGCATCAAACGCCCATTCGCCCACGCCGCGGGTGCGGGTTCGGGCGTGGGCGCGGGCATGCGCGCATGCGGGGTGGTGAGTTGCATCACCCGTCATGGCTTGTGTCTCTCTTTGTCTATATGAATTGTCATAATGTCCACATCTTAGTATATAAACACAAATGTTTTATTATATTCTAAGATGTGGGACTATTCAACTTCCAAGGCAATTAATGCCTTCACGTTCCCCAATGCAACTTATTCATTTCTAACAATCCTCCACATGAATGAGTATTTGTTCAATTTGTTCTTAAAATTATGCAAAACATTTATCATATCGGTTAAAGTAGCACGTAGGCCTTGAACTTCCCTAGTGTTTATCCTTTTGACTTACTGGCGAATCAGTATACTAGGTTGTCTTTGAACTGTAAGCCTTTTTGTGTAAATCCAAAATAGACAACACACAATAAGTGTTTCTTATCTTCCTTGGTTCTCTGTTTGTGTTCGTTTTTGCCATGAACACCGGCTTGGTCTCATGAGTGCTTAGAGAATTTGGCCTCACAATTCTCCTTGAAGCGGCGCCTTCGCACACACATAGGTGATTCTATAAAGTGTATCTCATAATACTCCACTTGGTTCTTTATAATTCCACAGTATAGACATCATTAAAAGCTAAACTTATCCTACTCTCTGGCGGGTTGTGCACTGACTTATCTTAGGAATGGTTGAAATATTTCTTTCAGTGCTACTAAGTTCTATTCTCAACTTGGTTGTCCCTTTGAACTTAGATCTTGGGATCTCCAGTCAGCTAGGTTGGGTTTCCATTGAGGAAACTTTTAGTTTATAGGTCTTAAGCCCATTCCCATCGAAAAGGTTTGAACTTTCTCTCTAGGCAAGCCTTTAGTTAGTGGATCTGCAATGTTATCCTTTGACTTTACATAGTCTATAGTGATAACTCTATTGGAGAGAAGTTGTCTTACGGTTTTATGTCTACGACAAATATGTCTAGATTTACCGTTGTATAGTCTACTATTAGCTCTTTCAATAGCTGATTGACTGTCACAATGTATACATATTGGAGGTACCGGTTTTTCCCAATTTGGAATGTCTTATAAAATACTCCGAAGCCAGTCTGCTTCTTCTGCGGCTTTATCTAGAGCAATAAACTCTGATTCCATTGTTGACCTTTCTATGCAAGTCTTTTTGGATGATTTCCATGAAATTTCTCCATTTCCTAATGTGGACATGTATCTACTTGTGGATTTTGTGTCATTTGAACCAGTTATCCAATTTGCATCACTGTATCCTTCTACTACTGAAGGATAATTTTCATATTGCAAAACATTGTTCTGTGTATACTTCAGATATCCTAGAACTCTGATTATTGCTTTCCAATGATTTTTATCAGGATTGCTGGTATCTACTCAGTTTGCTTGCAGCGTATGCAATATCAGGCCTAGTGCAGTTCATGACATACATAATACTTCCTAGTATTCGAGAGTACTCAAGCTGATATATACCATCACCAGTGTTGTTTACCCAATTTTGGTTCATATCCACTAGTGATTTTGCAATAGTTATATTATGTTGCTTGAACCTTTCAAGTATTTTGGCAATGTAATGTGATTGAGACAATGCATATCCTTGTGATGACTTCATAATTTTTACACCCAAGATTACATCAGCCACTCCTAGGTCTTTCATGTCAAATCTAGAGGATAACATATCATTCGTAGATTTTATTACGGCCTTATTATTTCCTAGGATCAACAAATCATCAACATAAAGGCAAACAATGACATATCCAATATCTGTATGTTTTATATAAACACATTTATCTGATTCATTTATTTAGAATCCATTTGATATCATAGTTTCATCAAATTGCTCATGCCATTGTTTTGGGCGCTTGTTTAAGGCCATAAAGTGATTTTACTAGTTTGCATACCTTATTCTCATTTCCTGGGCTTAGAAACCCTTCAGGTTGTTGCATATATATTTCTTCTTCTAATTCACTGTTCAAAAATGCATTTTTCACATCCATTTGGTGTATTTCCAAATTTAGTATGGATGGATTGCAATAAGCATCCTAATTGATGTTATTCTAGTTACTGGTGAGTATATATCAAAGTAATATAGATCTTTCTTCTGTCTAAATCCTTTGACTACGAGTCTTGCTTTATACTTATCTATTGAGCCATCAGCTTTTAGTTTTTTCTTAAAGATCCATTTGTATCCTAGTGTTTTTGACCCTTTGGGTAGATCTACTAGTTCCTATGTATGGTTTTGCAAAATGGATTCAATTTCACTATTGATGGCTTCCTTCCAGTAAGGAGCATCGGGAGATGACATTGCTTGTTGGTATGTTAGAGGTTCATTTCTATCATATATGCATAGAAATCAGGTCCAAAGGTTTTACAGGTCCTTTGTCGTTTGCTCCTTCTTGGTTCCTCTAACTCTGGTTCAACATTACTTTCATGCATGTTTTTATCAGCATTATCCTCAGGAGTTTCTGGATCTCTTGCTCTCTTTTGAACAATAGTTTCGATAGAGGTTTTTAGAGGATAAATGTGTTCAAAGAATCTAGCATTTCGAGACTCGATAATGGTGTTTTCATGAATGTCATCAATTTCAGATTATACACCAAAAATCGATATGCACTACTATTATGAGCATACCCAATGAATATCCAATCTATAGTCTTTGGTCCAATTTTGACCTTTTTTGGTACTTCTACTTTGGCAAGACACCCCCACACTCTTAAGTATTTGTAGGATGGTGGTCTGTCTTTCCACAGTTCATGTGGAGATTTCGAAGTCTTCTTTTGAGGCACTTTATTTAGAGTGTGATTAGCAGAAAGTATAGCTTCTTCCCAGAAATTATCTGGCAGCCCAGAGCTTATGAGAAAAGCATTCATCATTTCTTTAAGGGTACGATTTTCACATTCTGCTATACCGTTCGAATGTGGGGGAAACGGTGCCGTTGTTTGGTGTATAATAAAATGTTCGGCGTAAAACTCCTTGAAGGGAAATTCATATACTCCTCCTCTATCACTTCTTAAAGCTTTTATTTTCTTGTTGAGTTAATTTTCAACTTCTGCTTTATACTGCTTAAACATATCGAATGCCTCGTCCTTGCTTCTAAGGAGATACACATGGCAGTACCTTGTACAATCATCAATGAAAGTGATGAAGTACATTTTTCCTCCTCTAGTTTGACACGTTTTTAAGTCACATACATCTGTGTGTATTAAATCTAGAGGTTCGGTTTCTCTTTCAACGTGATAAAATGAGGTTCTAGTCAATTTAGCTTCGGCGCAAGTTTTACGTTTATAACTTGGATCTATTGAAAACTTAGGTATAAAGTCTAAGTTAATCATTTTTCATAATGTATCAAAATTAACATGGCCTAATCTGGCATGCCATATATTAGAGGATTCAGCGATATAAACAGAAGAATTAACTATATTATCACAATCCTTTGGTACAACAGTCATTACATTCATTTTAAACAAGCCATCACTCACATATCCTTTCCCAACATAAACTCCGTTCTTTGATAAAACAAAGTTATCGGATACAAAGACTAACTTGAAGCCATTTTTGTTGAGTAGTGAACCAGAAACCAAATTCTTTCGAATGTCCGGGACGTGCAAAACATCATTCAGCATAAGTTCTTTTCCAGAGGTCATCTTTAGCACAATTCTGCCTTTTCCTTCTACCTTTGATGTAGAGGAATTTCCCATAAACAGTTGTTCTTCTTGTGTCATGGGTATATAGTTCGATAACATCCACTTATTGGCACAGATATTCCTTGTGGCACCAGTGTTCACAAACCACTCTTTGGAGTTGCCAATTAAGTTGCATTCAGAAATCACCGCAGACAAGTTCACTTCAGAAATGTCATCAGAGAGTTTCTCGCATTCGGTGATATTTGCTTGTTCTTTCTTTTTCTTTGGACCTCGGCACTCGCTGGCCTTATATCCTTTCTTTCCGCAGTTGTGACAGTTTCCTTTGAACTTCTTTGGTGTCTTTATGTTTGGATTATATTCCTGTTTCCGCTTGTTATTTTTCTCAGCCTCGACTACATTTGTCTTTGCCACTATTGCATTGGTCGTTTTCTTTTCTGATTTCCTATTGTCCTCTTCGATTCTAAGTCGAATAACAAGATCTAGTTCATCCACTTCCGGAGCATCCTCGATGAGAAATTGCGCAAGGTTAAGAGTAGTCAAGTAAAACAGCATTTTCCGTTGCCAGCGTTTGAAATTTACTCCAGCAAATTTTTCTGGCCTCTCACCATGTGAAAAAGAGACAATGGTTGTTGGAACAATTGTTCTGTTCTCAGTGGTGGCCACGGTCGGTTTGACTGTCGATGTATTGCTGTCTTGAGCCATTGTCTGAAATACAGTGACTCCAATCAGTGATAAACAAAATACGAAAATTCTGTTTCAAGATTGTTAGTCGTAACGCCAAAAAGGTGTTATGAAATTGGTATTTAGTAAAGTCAGAAAAGCGTTACTAAACTGTAACAAAAGCGTTACGAAACTGTTACAATTATATTGCAAATTGCAAGAACAACAAACTGTCACAGGTACATCGCAAAATTGTTAAAAGTTAGTACTTGTGCGATCGTTTGAACAGACCGAAATAGAAATTGTTCGGTCTGAACAGTTGCGGGTTCGGATGCACGCGCATGCAGAATGGTGCGCTGCACCACGGGTCATGGCTTGTGTCTCTCTTTGTCTATATGAATTATCATAACGTCCATATCTTAGTATATAAACACAAATATTTTATTATATTCTAAGATGTGGGACTATTCAACTTTCAAGGCAATTAATGTCTTCATATTCCTCAATACAACTCACTCATTTCTAACACAATTACCAAAAAACATTCGGAAAAACAGCACATCTTATCATCAACGATTGCCACCCATTAACAGTTCAACTGAAGGAAATCTAGACAAAACTGAACTCAACAAAAACAAACTATTATATAAACAATGTTCTCAGTCCGGAATTAAATTACAAAGCCAATAATGTTTCTAATTTACAAGTTGAGAACAGTGATGATACCAACAAAAATATCATACAAACAGAAAATGCACACATGAAAGTCAAAGATCAGGAGATGACTGCCTGTGAGGATCCAACAATCAGTACCCCTGTAAGTCATGAAATTCATACCAGAAATGCGGAAACCATTGGATTACGTACACGATCCAAACAACCCAGAAAGCAACGACAAGAGGAAGCTTCCTTTCAATTCACTTTAACCCAATCAGATGATGTGATCGACAACTTTGCATGGCAAAACATTATTGGTCAGTTGAAAACAGAAGGCAAAAAATGAAGCCCCCAAATCGATGAATTTGCCAGCTCTAATCGATGAATGTATTAGTTTGGAATGTCCGGGGTCTTAACTCTCCCTTGAAGTAATTGGATGTTCTCAGCATTATTAATCAACGGCAAGCATCACTAGTTGGTCATGAGAATAAATTAGTAGAAAATAATATTAATAGTGTAGTTAGACGTATTAGTAAGGACGGAATTTATTCCTAATACGGAACAACATAATAAAATTAGGATATTGATCATATGGATGACAACAAATGGATGAACACAGTAATTCATCGAAGTGAACAATATATCACTAGTTTGGTTCAAAATAAGGTGGGTTTGAATTTCTACTGCTCGTTCATATAAGCTTATAACCGGCCTAAAAAGAGATTAGAGCTATGGGACTACATTAAATTGCATGCTAGCATATATAATTTACCCTGGGTGTTAGTAGACGATTTTAATGCTATCTTATATGGTCAAGACAGAGTGAACAACAGAAATTACTACATGTCACCAGATACAGACTTTGTGGATTGCATTAG
This sequence comes from Allium fistulosum, assembly GCA_030737815.1. Classification (NCBI taxonomy): domain Eukaryota; kingdom Viridiplantae; phylum Streptophyta; class Magnoliopsida; order Asparagales; family Amaryllidaceae; genus Allium; species Allium fistulosum. Next base: position 71,343,488 of record CM060908.1, on the reverse strand, counting down.
GGCAATAGACTTATCGGAACCTCCGAGCTTAGGGAATTATTTCACTAGGAGGGGAGGGGCTAACATGTCAGCGCACAGCAAAACAGATTGAATTTTTATTAACAAGAAGTGCTTCAACAACTTTCCTCATTTTTGGGTATACTTCGCGAACCACTCTACAGGCGACTACACTCCAATAGTTTTTAATTTTGCTACTCCAATGGTGAATAGGAAAGGAACCTCTTTCAAATATAATAATTCGTGGCAATATAGGGAGGATTATCATGACATTATTCAAACAGCTTGGAATGAACCAGGGATAAGAAATCCTCTATCTCGATTATTTCTAAATTTAAAAAAATAAAGGATCACCTGAGAATTTGGAGCAAGGAGCATTCCAAAAAGGAGAAGAAAGCGAAAACAATGAGATAAGAATTAGACATTGCATGCTCTAACTTGGTTAACCACCCAAACGATGCAAATGCGCTAAATCTCTACCAACAGAAAGTTGAGCAGCTTTCAAAGCTACTTCATAGACAGGCTACAGAGAACATTCAAGCTCAAAAATAAATTGGCCCACACAGGGAAAAAGAACATCTCAATTCTTTCACTCCAGATTTGCTGACACAAAGGAGAAAATCTATTCCAGAATGGTAGATGAACATGGTAACTGGGTAAACGTGAATGAAAATTTGAACTGGGAAGCTTTACAATAGTTTATAGAATTATTTAATTCCTCTTCCATAAACTATAACTTATCAAATATCATCTGTAATTGTTTTTCAGTTAATGCAAGGATGGTTATGGACAGACCATTTAAGATAGATGAAGTTAAAACAGCAGTGTTTCAAATCGATGACAATAGCTCTCCTGGACCAGACGGTTTTAATTTAAAGAACTTCAAACGACACTAGGAGCTAATCAAAAACGATGTTTTTCAAGCAATGCTAGGACTTCATCAGTCAAATAAGATTATTAGGGAAATTCATCATACTTTTCTATGCTAAATCCCGAAGAATGGATACCCATAAAACATAGCAGACTACAGGCCAATTTCATTATGTAATGTTATTAACAAAATTTTGGCTAATGTGTCATGCAATAGGATGAAACAGTATCTTAACAATTTAATCTCAACTAACCAAAATGCGTTCATCCTAGAGAGAATCATCACAGAAAACTCTCTCCTACCACATGAAATGGCGAGGGGGCTTAATAGGAAAACGGCTAATAATATGTGCTTGAAAATAGATTTACGCAAAGCTTATGATAAAGTTAATAGGGAATTCATATTTCATATGTTAATATGTATAGGATTTTTTAGTAAATTTGCACATCTAATATATGAATGCATATCCACTAACACATTTTCAATTCTTTCAAATGGCAATCCTATAGGATTCTTTGGTAGCAACAGAGGCATAAGACAAGGAGACCCCATATCTCTTTTCCTGGAATACTTCACAATTTTACTAACCTTCGAATACTTTAAGGGCAACACTAATTCGGTTTTTCCTATTGAACGAATTCTCACTTTCTTATATTAGTTGAAATTAGCCACAAGGACCTCTTTAGCAAGTGGAATTAGTTTCTAGGACACACGACTGAAATAATTACTTTCAAGGACAAAACGTAAAATAATTAGTTTCTAGGGCCTAAAAACATATGAAATTATGTCCTTGAAAGTAATTGGACCGTTGACTTTGGCCTTAAAAGTAATTATTCTGCTGATTTTGACCTTGAAAGTAATTTCTTTGAATGTGCGTCCTAGAAACTAATTGGACTGCAAAGTTTGTCCTTCTGGTGAAATGCCCCTTCTTATTATATGCGGATGACATTTTCATTTTTACAAAAGCAAATATTTCAAATGGAACAAGTATAGCAAAAATTTTACACACTATAAAGGATTCCATGATATTAGAAACGAATGAACATAAATTACTATTAATGGAAAAAATGGCCACCAACACCCAAGTGACGTGAAAGCACCAATAATCCAATGTCCAAATCCAAATAGTGTAAATCAATTCACAGATCATAGAATAAGTTGCAGATCATAGAATAAGTTGCAGTAAAAGTAAATCAACACAAATTTTATAGTGGTTCGGCACACTCTGACTTACGTCCACTCCAATAATCTTATTGTTTACACTGTAAGATTACAAGTATAGCTGTTTTTGTCTTAGAATATTAATGGAGGAAAAGGAAAGAATGTTGAAGAATAGCCAGTCGAAAAGCCCTCCTGAATGTATGTCATGCCTACTGTATTTATAGGAGAAGCCGAAAAAATATCTCGTTCAAAATCCGGATTCAGCATCTCCAGGCCAAGATGACCTGATCTTAATAAATTCAGGCCGATCACTCAACCCTAAGGGGGATCGGGGCCGATCCCTCTTCCATGCATGGTGGGGCTCAGCGATCCCTTGTTTGGGTCCCCCGACTCCTCTACTTCATATTTCCAAAGTCATTTCCCAAGTTGATGCATCATTCATTGAGTTATTGAGCGATCATTGTTGAGTTGTGCTGCCAATCCGTGCGGTCCACCATATTAATCCAATCTGATCTCTTGCCTAGGGGAAGTGCCAATTTCATACTTAGCCAATTCCAGGGTGTTATCCGTCTAAATCTCCTTGACCATTGTCCATAGCCTTGTTTATAACCAATCTCCAAGCCTGATAATCATCTCTCCGAGCTTCCTGCCTTGATGATCGCAAAATCCATTTGGCCAAATCTGTTGGTATACTGCCTGGCCAAAAGGCGGTATAACATTCCCCCCCTCAAAATAAGCCTTGCGGTAGGAAGACATGTTTTGAATTGCCACAAGTTCAAAGTATAGAATCCATCGATAGCTGAAGTATCCAATCCGGAATCTGATCCACTGGCAAGCCGAATCGTCGTGAACTATCCTGTGTTCGCACGGGAATTCTTTAATGAAATCCATGACTGTTCCGAGTCGATAGCCAATTTCGAATCCATTTCAAATCCTTAGCCGAATCTACATCCATCCAAAGCCGTTAACCAAATCCACGACCTCACCAGATCGTTCGCCAAGTTAAAAGCCTTAATCTCGTCGGACTATCATCCCAATTCCTCGATCACTCCGGATCATTAGCCAAACCTGTGGCCTCTCCGGGCTGATATCCAAGTCCGTGAGTTCTTCGGGTCATTATCCAATCAATAACCGTTTGAAATCTTGGAAGTCGGTAAGCCAGTCTGCAATCTCTCTAGATCATTATTCGAGTTCATGGTCTCTCAAGACCGATCAATGGTCTCTCCGAAACCTTTCTAAGCTCAATCCAAACTTAACGACGAGTAAGCCGATCCTATAACTCTTTGACAAATCAACTCACCCCCTGCACTCTAGCCCTTTGGGGCATATAGCGATGTCATGATCCTCCTAGACCGATCATAGCCTCTCTGGGCTCTTGCTGGACCTCATCCTGTCACTCTCCAGTGAAAGGGGAACAACGACGAGTAAGTCGATCATGTTGCTCTCCGACAAAGCGGTGTTACTTCCTGCACTCAGGTTCAGTTCCCTGAACATTAAGCCATGTCCTGGCCTTCCTAGTCCGATCATAGCCTCGACGGACTCTTCCTGAACCCCGTCCAGTCGCTCTCCGATAAAAGGGGGAACAACGATAAGTTAGTCGATCATGTCGCTCTCCGATGAAGCGACTCACTTCTTGCACTTCGGTTCCTGACTCTCCGGCTAGGGACATAAAGCAATCAACTCCATATTGACTTCCTTTCTCCGCCCTCGACTCTCCGGTTAATGGCTTAATCTATGTACGAGTCCATCATGTCGCTTTCCGACGAAGGGATTCGCACCTTGCGGTTATTGCCCCGTCTCTTCGGTCGGGACAATAGCCATGACCTGTTTTATTCATCGCATTAATGCGGGTCAAAAATAAATTAACAAATAAGAGTTCATACAACCAAAAGTCCAAAAGGCAAGAAAATCAAGAGGTGCCACTCCAAGCATAACGGTTGATCATCATCTCAGAGCATGCCTAGGAACCGACCTCAATCTCATACATGTGTAAGTGACTTAGCCGTTTTATTATGGAGTTTTATTGTTTATTTTATGCCACCCCGATTAAGAGATGACGATCTGATGCCTCGATCTAAGGCCATTTCTATTTGATGCGGACGTTGGCCGCTCCTGTTCCACTGTCGCAGCCCGAGTGTTCACATATTGTGGTATCCAGCCATCCCTGACATGCTCCTCAATCATATCCCGGAGATGGCTGCACTCATCCGTCAGATGCCCATCCAGTTTATGGAACAAGCGGTACTTTCCAGACCTACGTTCTCGCTCCATAGGATCCCTTCTAGCCAGTTTTCGATAGGGGAGTTGCCCCTTGTATCCAGATAAATCCGTTCCAAAACTTCGTCAATTCCGTGTAAGATGAGAACTTCTGCTCCCACTCTTTCCTTTGCCTTTTTGATCCGTCATATCCATCGTCCATTTTCCGTTTACCCTTATCCTTACGCAGAACTTCTCCAGACGGTCCTTCACTTCTCACAGCATTCACTTCCAGTTTATCGGTTCATGCGGCCTCCTACAACAAGAATCTCTCAACCTCGTGGTAAAATTCCCCAAGATCCATTGGTGGATCCCGTTCCAATGCAACCTTGAAATCCATGTCATTGGTGATTCCAAATACCACCACCATCAAAACCATTTATGGATCCGGTCGATCCATCGAAGCAACTGCCGCATTAAACTGTGTTAGAAAATTCATCAAAGACTCTCTTATTCTCTGTTTTAGTGCTGTCAATGTAATAACATTGTTAGGTCTCGTGATGTGGACCCAAAACTACCTCATGAACCAATCTACCAACTCGCTCCATGTCCTGACTGAACCATTCTCCAGCTGCCTAAACCGCATCCAACTCCATCAAATAAAGTGGAAAATACCATGCCATGACCTCCTTCGATGCCCCTAGAACTTCCATATGCCAGATATACCTCATCAAGTGCACTGTGAGATCCTACTTTTCGTCATACATCTGTAGCGTAGGTAGTTTGAATTCTGGTGGGTTTCTAGCCTGTCTGATATTCAGAGTGAACGGGCTTCAACTTGCATCCTCCAGACTCCTGTTGGGCAATCCTCCTTTCATTATCTGTCGTACCAGCACGCCATCCTTTCATTCTCATCCATGGGTGGCCTCCAATCCAAATTAACAGCATGTCCCCCGACTCCATGTGTAACGACCCAGAATTTCTGTCAATTAAAATTCATATATTTAATTGATTTTAAATATTAACAAGTAGAATTAATAAGTCGAATAATTTATTTTTCGAATAACTGGATTTAATTGGGTAATTAAATCGATAATATAATATTTGAAACTCCAGAAACAATTTGAAAATTGGATTAAATGTGGATAAAAAATGATTTATAAAGTTATATTAAATCATGTTGAAGTTATAGTGATGTTATAGAACTTTTAAAATTGAATTTAGAGTTAATCTGTGAAAATTGAATATTTTAATATTTAATCGACTAGTGAAAATAGTCATTTTTCGAACAGTTTCAGAATTGAACGAAACTAGTTTCATTGGATCCGTAATAGTTTGTTATTATCGAATTTCAATTTTCGTAGCAATCGGAGTTGTCGTTTGACCGTGGCAGCTCGAAACGCATCGAAATTGTTTTAATATTAATTTGGCGAGTTAAAATAGTCATTTTTCGAACAGTGTCGGATTTCGACGAAACCAGTTTCATCGGATCCGTAATGTGAAATTATTGTAAGGTTTCAAATTTCGTGTCAATAGGATTTACCGTTTGTCCGAGGCAAGCGAAAACGCATCGAAATCGGTTTAAATCGGTTTAATTTAAAATTGATCGTTTATTTCCGTAACTCGCACATATGATCGAATTAGCTCCCGAAACACGTTCCATTGTGTTCGAAACGTGGGGTAAACCTTAAAAACGCCAGCCGGCACGCTTCGTTTGGAGTTCGGAAAATTTTCGATGAATAGTGTTTTGGTAATTTTCTATAAAAGCACCTCCATTTCACAATTTGCAAACAAAAGGCTAGGGTTTCAAGCTTCAGCCGCCACCTTCATTTCTATGGCCAGAAATCATTCACCTTTCTCCTCCAATATCTCACAATCCATCGATAATTAGCAAAAACTTCCAACTACAAACTTGTAGAGCATCTCGAACTCTACAAATCCAACGGTGGAGATCGTCTGAAACGAAGAAGGTTGACGGCAAATCGAGATGGAAGGTCACACGGTTGCGCACGGATTTCGAGGCTGTAACGACCCGTATTTTTACGGATCGAAACATCGTAAAACAGATGATGTTTGGTCACACTGTTGATAAGTCGTTCAGAGTTTAAGTCCTAGGTCGTATGGGAGTTTGGAGCGACCTAAGGAAGATGCGAGTTAAGGAAGTTAAGTCGTATGTTGAGGCTTAGGTCGTAGCCGACTTAAGGAAATAGGCGACCTATAGGATTAGACGACCTAAGGATTTAGACGACTTAAGGTAATGACCGACTTATAGGTTGGACGACTTAAGGGAAGGAAGACTTAAGTCGGTGACGACTTAAGAGTTAGATCGTGTGATAAGCTTAGGTCGTGAGATAGGATAGGTCGAGTGGACGACCTAAGTATTGGGCGACCTATAGTATTTGACCGACCTAAAGAAGTTAGGTCGGCAACGACCTAAGGAGATCTAGTAGTTCGCGACCTATAGGAGTTAGCGACCTAATTGTTAGCGACCTAAGGGTTAGCACAGTAGTTAGCGAGTTAGTGAAGTTAGGTCGTGAGCGACCTAACATGTTAGGTCGTATCCTAGCTAAAGAGTTAGGTCGTGAGTTCTGTGTTGAGTTAGGTCGTAGGCGACCTAAGACAGTTAGGTCGCATGAGTGTTAGGTCGCGCGCATTCGTGTGTTAGGTCGGAGCTGTTGCTAAGTCGTAGGTCGTAACCTCGTTAAGTCGTAGGATGGGTTGTCTCACTAAGTCGTAGATGACTTAGGTATTAGGTCGTAAGGGGTTAGGTCGTAACCCAGTTATGTCGCGTGGTTATTTAGTCAGTTAGGTCGTAGCCTATCTGTTAAGTCGTAAGTCACGCATAGTTAGGTCGTGAAGAGTTAAGTCGTAACTCGTTGAGTTCTGGTTCGCACGCGCATATGCTGGGTTAAGTCGTAGACGACTTAGGAGTTGAGTCGTAACCTAGTTAAGTCGCATCTTGGTTAGGTCGTAACTTTGCTAAGTCGCGTGGGTTTTTAGGTCGGCAATTTTTGCTTGGTCGTAGGTCGGAGGGAGAATTAAGTCGGCAACGACTTAAGGGGCGGACGACCTAAAATCTGCCTATAAATAGGAGGGTTCCTCTTCATTTTTTTGGGATCCGGATTTCGAAGCGACGAAGTGCTGCCATTTTGAGAGCTCGACTTCTACACTTCTTCACTTCTTTTCTCCACTCTAATCTAGTGATTCCATCCATCCAAGTTGAAGATCAAATTGAAGATTCAAGAGCTTAGATTGAAGATCTACATCTATTGAAGTGAGATTTCATCGTTTGAAGCGGATTGGTGATAGATCAAGTTAGATCCTTCGCTGTCCAGATCTGAAGTGGGTTTCTTTTGAGATGTTTAGGTGATTTGGTGAGTGGTGATTATCTCTCACACGGATCCAAAGGAGTATATCGGATCGTTGGTTTGATTTGGTGTTAAAGTAGAGATTTCCATGCATTTTCCTAGTCATATGTGTAGATCCATATAGATCCATTGCTTATGATGATTTGACATCCATTTTTACTACATGATAACCTATGCAAGTTCATTCATCAAGATTATAGAGACATTGCTCATGTTTTCATGCTTATTAGACTTTCGACTCTTTAATTACGAAATTGTCATTATTGTTATAATTGTCCATTTAGATCATATTTGAATGCTTGATTTCTTGGATTAATGTTTGACTTGATTGATTGCTATGAATTAGATGATTGATGCTTTGATTTAGACCGAAGATGATTCAAAGCTAAGGGAAAGGCTCTTGAATTGGAAAAGCTGCTCGTGGCATATGTAGCGGATGATGAAGCTCTTATGCATAGATTTGATGATGATGATGTTGAGATAAAGCTTTGCGAGGATGTGATGAAGCGAGGCATGATATGAGATAGTCTTGGTCTAATCCAGACGGGATCATTCCAAGCATGTTGATAACTCAGTGATATGGTTCGAGTTGAGGATAATGGTTGGCTCGAGAGGCGCTTGAGCTAGTATGAAAATAGTCGTCGAGGAGGATGACTAGAAGGCTGAGGTATCATCGTTGTTGAAGGTTCTAGCATGCTCAAAGCAAGAGTACGTTGGGCAGATTCGATAGTCCCTGAAGGCTACTGATTGGGTAGTCAAGTACTCTGGACAGATTCGATAGTCCTAGACACGGGTCACGATGACGTGCAGAGTTATGTCTAGAACCGGGGTTTCCATTAGCCCTTGACGGACGGATGAAAGAATGAGCCGGTCATTCAATTAACGATGATATCGAAGCAATGATAACAGTGATAGCCAGAGTCATGGATGTTTGGTTGTATCGTCATTCGATCTCAAAAGCGGTATTTTCTGGGTGCTTATCTGATCTTGGTTTAGGCCTTGGGGGTTTGTACTTGGAAAACATCGCCCTTGACTCGAGTAATAATTGCTTTACCTTAAATTGAGTGCTTTGCTATGTTTGCTTCTACTTAGTGTGTGTCTGGGGGCTATCACTGTAGAAAGAGGTGGAGTGGGAGGGTTGTATTCTTATTCCTTTTCCTTTATGCTTTTTTGGTATGTTGTTAGTTAATTTACTGCTCACTAAGACTGTTGTCTGACTCAAGGCTTTATGTTTTAACTCTTATTGCCTTGGGCTGTTCGTCCATTTTGGGACGGGCAGACTATGTAGCAGGTGACAGGTGCTGTTCTTGCTTTCCACGGTGTTGATATTGAAGACGAGCTAGAGGGTTGCATATTATCTTCTTACTATATGTACTGGGTGTTCCGCTGTTTGTATTTTCTCTGAGTGTTATGTAGTGAGGCTTGTTGTATTGACTATTCAGATGTTTGTATTCAACTATTATGAAGTTTTATTGATGAGATTCTATTCTGTGAAGCTTCACTATATGTATGTTCTATTGTATTTTGTCCATGCGCTGTGAGTAATACGATAGATTCTGTTGTTTTAATTTGCCCTGACAATTGTCCATGACTGCCTGGCACACTTTACAGCGCACTTTCTCTAGGTTCAGTGCAGGGGTTATGGGCGGTCGTCACATTTGGTATCAGAGCATTGGTTAATCGATTTTACCCAACGCTCGCTGACATAACTACGTATGAGAGACGTAATTGTATTTTGATGGATGATTACTATATATAATATAGTAGCTTAGTAGAGTTTTAGTCCTTTATGCAGTTGTTTCTCTAGGTGTGCTAATCATTCCTTTTTATAGATATTGAGAATGAGTCGAAGAGGGAGACCAGCTGCTAGGGAAGGCCGTGCTACTGAGGGGCTGCTGATTATGCTGCTATGTTCGAAGCTATGATGACTTCGATCATGAGAAGGATGCCAGCTCTGGGGCCATCAGTGGATGTTGGAGTTCAAGTTCAAACTCCAAAACCGGTGGATTTTGCTAAGCTGTGTAAGGACTATACTGCTCTTGGAGGAAAGGTTTTCTTGGGAACAAATCAACCATTGAGGTCCAGAGGTGGATAGATGCTTGTAGAAGGATTTTTGGTGATTTGGAATTGAGGATGGTACTAAGAGGAAGTTAGCATCAAGACAGCTTCAAGGGAGAGCTTCTGATTGGTGGAACTCTATTACCATCAATACTCCGGAGGAAGAGATTACTTGGGAGCAATTCCAAGTCAGATTTGAAGCTAAGTTCATTTCTACTGCTCAGAAGTCTGTTCTGTTCAAGAAGTTTGTGGAGCTCAAGCAGGGAGGAAGACCAGTTCTTGAGTATGTTTCTGAGTTTGAAGCTTTGTCCAAGTATGCCTGGTCGTATATTGAATCTTCGTATCAGAAGAATGAGAAGTTTGTGACAGACTTGGACAGTTATCTTGGGAGGCAGTTGGTGGATCATTTGGACGATTCATTTGAGAAGCTTGTGGAGAAAGCTCTCAGGCATGAGAGTTTGTTTCCTAAGGAAGGATCTGTTGTTGCTGTGACCAGGGGAGAATCTAAACCGCAGCAGGGTGGAAACAAGAAGAGGAAGCAGCAGCAGCAGAAGGGTAAGGATGGCCAGAAGAAGCCGAAGGGCGAAGTGACCTGCTTCAATTGTCAGCAGAAGGGCCATTTCTCTAGGGATTGCAAGAATCCGAAGGTGCCAATGAAGTGTCACAACTGTGACAAGCCGGGGCATATCAGGAAGAATTGTCCAGAACCGAGGAGGGACAAGCAGATTGTGCAAGCTTATGCTTTGGGGGCTGTTCCATCATCTTCGAAAGCTCCTACCGCTGAAGAGAAGGGAAAGAGTGTGGTGGTTCAAGGTACTCTTTTCCTATGTGGTGTTCCAGTTAGAGTGTTGTTTGATACTGGGGCGTCGCATTCGTTTGTTTGTAGCGAACTTGTAGGCCGGTTGGGTTTAGAACCGGATATTGTTGATAGGCCATTGGTTGTGACTAATCCAGTTGGAGGTTCGTCTTGTTTGTGTATGTTATGCTGTGGTCTGATTGTATCGAGTCATGATTGCTCTTTTGTTTGTGATTGCTTTGTTCTGAACTTTGCGGGGTTCGGAATTATTTTGGGTATGGACTGGCTTAGGAAGTATGCGGCAAAGGTTGATTGTGAAAGGTTGGAGGTGACAGTCGAGAATGTGGAGGGGCGAAAGATTGTGATACGATGTAAGCATGAAGAAGGCGTCTTCATGAGCTTCATGTATTCGCTGTTTGTTCCACGGGATGGACTGTCATCTGTGCCAATCGCTAATGGATTTGAGGATGTCTTTGACGATGTCAAAGGGTTACCGCCGCATAGAGAGATCGAGTTTCGTATAGATCTAGTTGAAGGAGCCAGACCTGTTGTGATGCCTCTTAGGCGGATGGCGCCTAGGGAACAGCAGGAGTTGAGGGTGCAGGTTGATGATCTTTTGCAGAAAGGATTCATTCGGCGTAGTGTGAATGGGGTGCACCAGTTGTGTTTGTAACCAAAGCGGATGAGTCGTTGAGGTTGTGTGTGGATTATCGTGAGCCGAATAAAGTGACTAAGAAGAACAAGTATCCATTGCCGAGAATAGATGACATGTTTGATCAGCTTCACGAAGCTAAGGTGTTTTCTCAGATGGATTTGGCAACGGGATTTCACCAGTTGAGAGTGGCTAAGGATAGTGTGCCAAAGACTGCTTTCAGGACACCATCCGGTTTCTTTGAGTGGCTGGTAATGCCGTTTGGATTGACTAACGCGCCAGCATATTTTGTGGATCTTATGAATAGAGTGTTCAGAGATCAATTGAACAAGTTCGTGTTAGTGTTCGTGGATGATATTCTGATTTATTCCAGAACTGAGGAAGAGCACAAGACGCACTTGCGTATTGTTTTGAAAATCTTACGGAAACATCAGCTGAAGGCTAAGTTTTCGAAGTGTCACTTCTGGAAGAGTGAAGTGAGGTTCTTAGGCCATGTTATTTCTGGAAGTGGAATAGCGGTTGATCCCGCTAAGGTGGCAGCAATCCAGGATTGGGTTAGACCTAAGAATGCATCTGATGTGAGAAGTTTTCTTGAATTAGCAGGATATTATCGACGGTTTATCAAAGACTTCTCCAATGTGGCTGCACCGTTAACAGGATTGACGAAGAAGAACCAAGTGTTCAGATGGGAAGATAAGTGTGAGCAAGCTTTCAGAATCCTGAAAGAAAGATTGACAAGTGCTCCTGTTCTGACTATTCCAAGTGGGAATGAAGAGATGGTGGTTTACACCGACGCATGTGGTACTGGACTTGGAGCGGTACTAATGCAGAGGGATAAAGTTGTTGCATATGCAAGTCGACAACTGAAGCCGCATGAAAGGAATTATCCGACTCATGATTTGGAGTTAGCGGCGATTGTTTTTGCTCTGAAGATGTGGAGACATTATCTATTGGGAGTTCGATTCGAGTTGTTTACGGATCATAAGTCGTTGAAGTATCTTTTCTCCCAAAAGAATTTGAATCTTCGGCAGCAATGGTGGCTAGAGTTTTTGGCATCATATGATTTTGGTATAGCTTATACTTCGGGAAAAGGTAACGCAGTGGCAGATGCGTTAAGTCGAAGACATGCAGGATTGGGAGCCATGTTTTCAGAATGAAAGAATCTCGAGTATTTAGCCGGATTTGACTTCGGGCCTAGATGCGGATTGGAACCTGAGATGTTGGCAAACTTATCGATAAGACCGACTCTTGTGGAAAGGATTGGCGAAAGTCAAAAGCGAGATGTTAAGATTGTCAAGATTATCCGTGAATTGGAATCTGGATTGGATCCAGAAAAGGATAAAGGATTCGAGGTCGATCGAGAGGGTTGGCTTCGGAAACAAGGACGACTAGTTGTTCCCGATATAGATGAATTGAGGAGTGAAGTTCTGAAGGAAAGTCATCACTCGAAGCTGACAATTCATCCTGGTGAAAATAAGATGTATCGGGATATGAAGAGAACCTATTACTGGGAAGGTATGAAGAAGGATGTTGGAAATTTTATTTCCAAGTGCATGAACTGCCAGTTGGTAAAAGCCGAACAGAAGAAGCCAAGTGGATTGCTTCAGCCATTAGAAGTTCCTACATGGAAGTGGGAGCAAATATCGATGGATTTTATTGATGGATTACCTAGAACAAGAACGGGAAATGAAGGGATTTGGGTCATTGTAGATCGTTTGACTAAGAGTGCAAGATTCATTCCTGTTCGATCGACTAGGACTGCATCAAAGTTGGCAGAGTTGTATGTTAAGTGGATAGTTCGATTTCATGGTATTCCGAAGAGTATAGTGAGCGATCGAGACTCATTGTTCACTAGTGGATTTTGGAAGAGCTTCCAGGAAGTTTTGGGAACCGAGTTATGTTTGAGTACAGCTTATCATCCTCAAACAGATGGTCAGACCGAGAGAGTCAACCGAGTTTTGGAAGATCTTCTTAGAGCTTGTGTTTTGGATTTCGGAGGATCATGGGAAGATCACCTTCATTTGGTGGAATTTTCGTATAATAACAGTTACCAGTCAAGCATTGGTATGGCACCGTATGAGGCATTGTATGGAAGACCGTGTAACTCTCCGACATGTTGGTTAGAGATCGAAGAAAAGCTGATGCTTGGGCCAGAGATGATTCGACAGACTTCAGATTGCATAGAGATCATTCGGCAACGAATGAAGGCAGCCCAAGACCGTCAGAAAAGTTATGTCGATAAGCGTCGTAAGGATTTGGAATTCGGCGTAGGCGATATGGTTTTTGTGAAGATTTCTCCACTGAAGAATGTTATTCGATTCGGGAAGAAAGGAAAATTGACTCCGAGATTTGTTGGACCATTCCCGATCATCGAGCGAATTGGAAAGCTCGCCTACAGATTGGAGTTACCAGAGAAGATGTCGAGCGTGCACAATGTTTTTCACGTATCGTATCTACGGAAGTATGTGCACAACTCGAATACAGTGGTTTCTGCGGATAGCTGTGAAGGTTTCGAAGTTGATCCAGTCGATAGAAGACCTCGTAAGCCGCTTCGTGTTGTGGAAACCGACACGAAACAGCTTAGAAGGAAGGTAGTTAGGTTGCTCAAGATACAATGGAGTGATGATGATAACGACTGTACGTGGGAGGTGGAAGAGAGGATGAAAGCAGCTCATCCTGAACTCTTCAAGGTATGGCCCTAAGGTGTCGTGTCATCTCATGATATTGTAACTTGTTCTAGTTTTAGAATTCTGCATGCTAAGCTAGAATTGGATGCATGGTTTGTTGATTGTTATGGATGGTAGGCATGCGGAATAGTTTTTGATTGCTTTGTTTGTTTGGAATTTCGGGGGCGAAATTCCTAAGGGGGAGAGAATGTAACGACCCGTATTTTTACGGATCGAAACATCGTAAAACAGATGATGTTTGGTCACACTGTTGATAAGTCGTTCAGAGTTTAAGTCCTAGGTCGTATGGAAGTTTGGAGCGACCTAAGGAAGATGCGAGTTAAGGAAGTTAAGTCGTATGTTGAGGCTTAGGTCGTAGCCGACTTAAGGAAATAGGCGACCTATAGGATTAGACGACCTAAGGATTTAGACGACTTAAGGTAATGACCGACTTATAGGTTGGACGACTTAAGGGAAGGAAGACTTAAGTCGGTGACGACTTAAGAGTTAGATCGTGTGATAAGCTTAGGTCGTGAGATAGGATAGGTCGAGTGGACGACCTAAGTATTGGGCGACCTATAGTATTTGACCGACCTAAAGAAGTTAGGTCGGCAACGACCTAAGGAGATCTAGTAGTTCGCGACCTATAGGAGTTAGCGACCTAATTGTTAGCGACCTAAGGGTTAGCACAGTAGTTAGCGAGTTAGTGAAGTTAGGTCGTGAGCGACCTAACATGTTAGGTCGTATCCTAGCTAAAGAGTTAGGTCGTGAGTTCTGTGTTGAGTTAGGTCGTAGGCGACCTAAGACAGTTAGGTCGCATGAGTGTTAGGTCGCGCGCATTCGTGTGTTAGGTCGGAGCTGTTGCTAAGTCGTAGGTCGTAACCTCGTTAAGTTGTAGGATGGGTTGTCTCGCTAAGTCGTAGATGACTTAGGTATTAGGTCGTAAGGGGTTAGGTCGTAACCCAGTTATGTCGTGTGGTTATTTAGTCAGTTAGGTCGTAGCCTATCTGTTAAGTCGTAAGTCACGCATAGTTAGGTCGCGAAGAGTTAAGTCGTAACTCGTTGAGTTCTGGTTCGCGCGCGCATATGCTGGGTTAAGTCGTAGACGACTTAGGAGTTGAGTCGTAACCTAGTTAAGTCGCATCTTGGTTAGGTCGTAACTTTGCTAAGTCGCGTGGGTTTTTAGGTCGGCAATTTTTGCTTGGTCGTAGGTCGGAGGGAGAATTAAGTCGGCAACGACTTAAGGGGCGGACGACCTAAAATCTGCCTATAAATAGGAGGGTTCCTCTTCATTTTTTTGGGATCCGGATTTCGAAGCGACGAAGTGCTGCCATTTTAAGAGCTCGACTTCTACACTTCTTCACTTCTTTTCTCCACTCTAATCTAGTGATTCCATCCATCCAAGTTAAAGATCAAATTGAAGATTCAATAGCTTAGATTGAAGATCTACATCCATTGAAGTGAGATTTCATCGTTTGAAGCGGATTGGTGATAGATCAAGTTAGATCTTTCGCTGTCCAGATCTGAAGTGGGTTTCTTTTGAGGTGTTTAGGTGATTTGGTGAGTGGTGATTATCTCTCACACGGATCCAAAGGAGTATATCGGATCATTGGCTTGATTTGGTGTTAAAGTAGAGATTTCCATGCATTTTCCTAGTCATATGTGTAGATCCATATAGATCCATTGCTTATGATGATTTGACATCCATTTTTACTACATGATAACCTATGCAAGTTCATTCATCAAGATTATAGAGACATTGCTCATGTTTTCATGCTTATTAGACTTTCGACTCTTTAATTACGAAATTGCCATTATTGTTATAATTGTCCATTTAGATCATATTTGAATGCTTGATTTCTTGGATTAATGTTTGACTTGATTGATTGCTATGAATTAGATGATTGATGATTTGATTTAGACCGAAGATGATTCAAAGCTAAGGGAAAGGCTGTTGAATTGGAAAAGCTGCTCGTGGCATATGTAGCGGATGATGAAGCTCTTATGCATAGATTTGATGATGATGATGTTGAGATGAAGCTTTGCGAGGATGTGATGAAGCGAGGCATGATATGAGATAGTCTTGGTCTAATCCAGACGGGATCATTCAAAGCATGTTTATAACTCGGTGATATGGTTCGAGTTGAGGATAATGGTTGGCTCGAGAGGCGCTTGAGCTAGTATGAAAATAGTCGTCGAGGAGGATGACTAGAAGGCTGAGGTATCATCGTTGTTGAAGGTTCTAGCATGCTCAAAGCAAGAGTACGTTGGGCAGATTCGATAGTCCCTGAAGGCTACTGATTGGGTAGTCAAGTACTCTGGGCAGATTCGATAGTCCTAGACACGGGTCACGATGACGTGCAGAGTTATGTCTAGAACCGGGGTTTCCATTAGCCCTTGACGGACGGATGAAAGAATGAGCCGGTCATTCAATTAACGATGATATCGAAGCAATGATAACAGTGATAGCCAGAGTCATGGATGTTTGGTTGTATCGTCATTCAGTCTCAAGAGCGGTATTTTCTGGGTGCTTATCTGATCTTGGTTTAGGCCTTGGAGTTTGTACTTGGAAAACATTGCCCTTGACTCGAATGATAATTGCTTTACCTTAAATTGAGAGTTTTGCTATGTTTGCTTCTACTTAGTGTGTCTGGGGGCTATCACTGTAGAAAGAGGTGGAGTGGGAGGGTTGTATTCCTATTCCTTTTCCTTTATGCTCTTTTGGTATGTTGTTAGTTAATTTACTGCTCACTAAGACTGTTGTCTGACTCAAGGCTTTATGTTTTAACTCTTATTGCATTGGGCTGTTCGTCCATTTTGGGACGGGCAGACTAGGTAGCAGGTGACAGGTGTTGTTCTTGCTTTCCACGGTGTTGATATTGAAGACGAGCTGGAGGGTTGCATATTATCTTCTTACTATATGTACTGGGTGTTCCGCTGTTTGTATTTTCTCTGAGTGTTATGTAGTGAGGCTTGTTGTATTGACTATTCAGATGTTTGTATTCAACTATTATGAAGTTTTATTGATGAGATTCTATTCTGTGAAGCTTCACTATATGTATGTTCTATTGTATTTTGTCCATGCGCTGTGAGTAATACGATAGATTCTGTTGTTTTAATTTGCCCTGACAATCGTCCATGACTGCCTGGCACACTTTACAGCGCACTTTCTCTAGGTTCAGTGCAGGGGTTATGGGCGGTCGTCACAGAGGCTATGGTGGGGCCGAGCTCCACCCTACTCTGGCCGATGGTAGCTTCCTTGAAGGCCTTCGACGTAGTATTCCCTGATCGGCTTCGAAGTGGTCGAGGTGGTTGCGAAATTGAACGAAGAAACGGCGGCTAGTGGGTTGGTTTGAACGAATATGAACGTGAGGAAGGAGATGAAGAGGGCACGGCCCTGATGTGCTCCAGCAAGAATCAATGGTCCAGATGGATTGTAGGGTTTGTATTAAAAAAAAATTGTAAATTATAAATCGTGTAAACTTTAAAATGATGTTACTTTTTCATACGAGGTCGAAAACACACGAAACTTTTTGCGTTGGAATCGTATGGACGAGCACTACGCAATGGAGCTAGTTTGGAGTCATTTGGAGCTAGTGAAAATTTTGTGTAAAATTAAACGCGCGTTTAATTTATTCGAAATAAAATGCTACAACGGTTATCGGAAATTCAAGGTGAGATCTTCTCACTCAAAATGAAAAATGGATTTTTTTTGCAGTTATTGATTGATTGCTGTTTGGATTGTGATATTAAATATAGTAGGATATATCTATATATAGCAATATATATATATTGGCATATGTATATATTGGAGTTGTTGATTTTCCCGCACTATATAGCGGATGAGACCCTATGCGCCACATAATAGCGGATGATATTTTTATAAATCTCATATACCGCGATATTCCACTTCGAAGTGGAATTGGTATTGTGCTAACATCTGTGGATGCAGGGAAACAGGTTGGAGGGATCCAACTGGATTCCTCAAACATTTGAATTTATTTCATATGTTGTGTGATGATTTATTTATAATCTGTGGATGATTATATCTGTGATTGAATGTGTTGAAGGCTATAATTTAGCCGAATGTATTTTTGGTATCGTTGGATACCAGAAATAAATAATTGGATTTTTGAAATTAAAGTAAGAAATTTGAAGTAAATTTTTTTGAAAGAATTGGTTGAATTTAAAAGAAGGAATTTTAAAAGCGTAAAGTTGATTTTTATAATCATATTGAATTATTTCCAAAGATATGGGAAAAGATATAAATAAAAGGATTTTGAATAATATTGTTAAAAGTTGAAGAATTTCTTGAAAATTGAATTTTAGATGGTTTGGAAGAATAGAGGAATTTATTTTTAAAAAAAGATAAATTTCTAGAAATCCAATTGATAATTGATTTGGTATTGGAAAATAAATCTTTGGGAAATCGATTTGTAAAATGATTTGGTATTTGGGATTAAAATTAGAATCAATTTGAAATTTGATTCGGTGTTGAAGTAAATTCAGAAATCAATTTGGAATTTGATTTGGGGTTTGAAATAAAATTGAGAAATCAATTTTGAAAGCTGATTTGGTGTTGAAAGTGAATATTTGAGAAATCGATTTGAAAATCGTATAAAAGTGAATATTTGAGAATGTAAATTCAGAATAGAATTTATAAAGCAAAGGGGAAATTTGTTTTAAAAATAAACATTGATTTATTTTTAAAAGTGTGGAAATGAATTTACAGATTTGGAATGTAAATTTGAAATAAATCGATAAGGATTTATTTAATTGGTTTGAATGGACCATTGTGTGATTTGAAATTGGTTTTCAAATGTGAAGTGTGAAAATGTGATTTGAAATTGGTTTTCAAATGTGAAGTATGGAAAATATATATCTTGTGAAGATATTTTGAAAATAAATAATTTGGGAAAAATTATTTAAATTGGATGATTGGTGTGATATGTTGTTTGATAGTTAAATAACCGACTATCAATATTTGCCTTTGAAATGGCACTTGATTTGTTTTAAAACAAACGCGCACTATTCGGGTTAGCCGGGAAAAGACCTTTGTGTCATATAACCCATTCCGAATTAGTGATACGACGATATGGATCGTATTGAAGACCGGTGTTGAAGACCGGATATTTTCGAAAATGAAAGGACAACCTGTCGAATGTCTCTGCACCGAGTTGCTCCGGTATAGAGATTTATATCACTCTTTTTGTGATGGGAAGTCCGGACGTGATTAGAAATTATTCGGATTGCAAGGGCTTCTTTGGAAGTGCCTTCGGTTCCGTTCGATCCCGGAACGGACTTGTATAGATGTGTGTCTGACATTACACTTTGAGATGTAAAGCTGGTTTCTATCAAATACATTTCTGTTGGTGGCGGAGAATTTATTCTCTTAGCTTAACACCCTTCTCTGAGACGTACGAGCTCAGAGGTTATGTAGTTGATGGTTACTAGTGATACATTCCCAATTTGGTAATGTGGCACACGAAGTGCTGTTGATCATTGTTGATCAAAGCGTAGCTTTGTGAAAAAGCGTAGCTTTGTGAAAAAGCGTAGCTTTGTGAAAAAGCGTAGCTTTGTGAAAAAGCGTAGCTTTGTGAAAAAGCGTAGCTTTGTGGACGAGACTTCGTCGAGCCTCACAACCCGGTAATGGTCGAAACAGGAATGTTGCGGCAAAGGTTGGTAGGGGTAGCGCCCTTAGGGTATGTCATTTCCTTCTGAATAAAAGGTGATATCATGGTATGGAGCCCAGATATTTTACCTATGTTGATGCCGCAGATTTATTTATACTTTGTGGTTGTTGCTTTGTGATTGAGGATCCTCGGATAAAGGTCGGTGACGACCGGGGGATGACATAGCTCGTGTGTTAGTTACCTAGTTACAGCTTTTCAGCGTGAGGTAGCGTCGGCCTTGTGTTTGCAGAGAGCAGGTTGACTCTCGGGGCGTCTTTCTAGAGGCGTTTCTATTTCGGTGTAAGGAAGTTCCTTTGCCTGACTATTTGTTGGAAATCCAAAGAAACAATACGCGCCCTGTACGGTTTTAGTTGTATAACCTGCTATGGAATGTGGCGGTAACCTACTATTGAACATAGTAGCTATAGTAGGCATACAATAATGGTTGTATGTTGGCTAAGATTAATATTGTATTTTTGAAATGTTTTCGACACTATGCACTAATGATAATAATATCGAATGATTTTGCGTAGTAAACATTTTTGACTATCATAAAAAGAAATCTCCTCCAATTCTGCGTTTGCATTGTGTGTGTGGCGGGAGGTCTTATGGTAGTTTCATTTTCCAAAAGCATTGCGAAATTGTTTTGTTTTCTTTGTGAAGATAAACTGTTTTAGTTCTCACACCAGTCACCATGACTGACCTGGAGTTTATTGTTTCCTTCCTAAACTCTGGGTGTCCACCAATTTCCACACGGGCAGTCTAGAGTCAGGTTATCAGGTCATTCTGGATTCAGGAGATGCTGTGGAGCTCATTGGCGAGCTGAATGGCGAGACGTATCACTTGTATATGATAATATTATTCCGCTGTGTATTCTGTATGAGGACAAGTTTATATAACTGTCCAGTGTTGTATTGTTGTTGTAAACTCTGATGTGATGTAATGTATAAAATGATATAGTTCTTTGATTTAAAGATTATTCATTTATCTATTATATGTTGTTCCGCTGCGAATGTGAGATTCTGATATTGTTTCTGTTTCTGTTGTTTCTTCTTTCTTTTTCTTCTGTTTTCTTCTACCTCTTCTTTTTCTCCATAACAATTCGGTTTTCCGACATTCGATTGCTCGGCAGTTGATACAGTGAATGTATTAATGTCGATTTTCGAGCGACGAAAAATCGCGTTCGTTACATTCGGTAGGACCTCCAGTGATATCATGGTATGGAGCCCAGATATTTTACCTATGTTGATGCCGCAGATTTATTTATACTTTGTGGTTGTTGCTTTGTGATTGAGGATCCTCGGATAAAGGTCGGTGACGACCGGGGGATGACATAGCTCGTGTGTTAGTTACCTAGTTACAGCTTTTCAGCGTGAGGTAGCGTCGGCCTTGTGTTTGCAGAGAGCAGGTTGACTCTCGGGGCGTCTTTCCAGAGGCGTTTCTATTTCAGTGTAAGGAAGTTCCTTTGCCTGACCATTTGTTGGAAATCCAAAGAAACAATACGCGCCCTGTACGGTTTTAGTTGTATAACCTGCTATGGAATGTGGCGGTAACCTGCTATTGAACACAGTAGCTATAGTAGGCATACAATAATGGTTGTATGTTGGCTAAGATTAATATTGTATTTTCGAAATGTTTTCGACACTATGCACTAATGATAATAATATCGAATGATTTTGCGTAGTAAGCATTTTTGACTATCATAAAAAAAAATCTCCTCCAATTCTGCGTTTGCATTGTGTGTGTGGCGGGAGGTCTTATGGTAGTTTCATTTTCCAAAAGCATTGCGAAATTGTTTTGTTTTCTTTGTGAAGATAAACTGTTTTAGTTATCACACCAGTCACCATGACTGACCTGGAGTTTATTGTTTCATTCCTAAACTCTGGGTGCCCACCAATTTCCACACGGGCAGTCTAGAGTCAGGTTATCAGGTCATTCTGGATTCAGGAGATGCTATGGAGCTCATTGGCGAGCTGGATGGCGAGACATATCACTTGTATATGATAATATTATTCCGTTGTGTATTCTGTATGAGGACAAGTTTATATAACTGTCCAGTGTTGTATTGTTGTTGTAAACTCTGATGTGATGTAATGTATAAAATGATATAGTTCTTTGATTTAAAGATTATTCATTTATCTATTATATGTTGTTCCGCTGCGAATATGAGATTCTGATATTGTTTCTGTTTCTGTTGTTTCTTCTTTCTTTTTCTTCTGTTTTCTTCTACCTCTTCTTTTTCTCCATAACAATTCGGTTTTCCGGCATTCGATTGCTCGGCAGTTGATACAGTGAATGTATTAATGTCGATTTTCGAGCGACGAAAAATCGCGTTCGTTACATTTGGTATCAGAGCATATAGTTAAGCAACAACCCTGCTCTGTTGGGTGTTACTCATTAAAGATAGAGTCAGTAGTGCTCTAGAATGAGTTTGAGTGTAATAATAGATACGAGCGCGTATTTGTTAGTTAATATAAAATTGTTTTATATTGTGATGATTGATTTGTTGAGTGGTATATGGATTCTGGTCGGTATAGTCTATACAACTCTATCGATAGGGATCTCTAAACACTTGTATAGAACAATTCGGCACGATATTGGTTTTAAATTGGGTAAATGAAATAATTTTACCTTGATTATATTTTGTATATAAAGAAATAATTTTTCGGAAATTATTAAAGTGTATGAATTGATTGTTGGTTGTTGAATAAGTTAAATAAAACACCAATTTTAAAAGAATAAATTATATAAGAAAATGAATTATAATTATGGAATTATAATTAAAATGATGTACAATTGTAAAATAATCTTATATATATAAGAAGTGAAATTTTATAAGTAAAAGATTTATAAATGTGATTTATAATCTAAAATAAAATTCCAGAGAAGTGTTTTGAAAGGATTTGATATTTTGGAAAATTGTTTTGGAGAGATGAAAGCTCTAAACTCTTTTCGGTCGCTGGAAAATAATTCCGATGATGATCGCGACATCATTGGTGTTCATTTTCGGGTTTCCAAAAGAGGAATTGCTGCCAGATTATTTTAAATGGAAGTTGTTTGGAAAATTTGGATTTTGTTTTAGAAATTCAAAAGATAATTTGAATTGATTTTAAAAATGGTTTTTGAAAGGTTGAAAAGACTCTGGAATCCTATTTAAAATATTTATGGGAATGATAATGAGTTGATAACTTATAAAATTTGAATTCTGATAGAATAAATTTTACTTAAAGGATGGAGTTAAATTAAAGTAAGTATAAGTGAATCGATAAAATCCAACTTGTAATTGTTGAATATAAGTTGCATAACTTATAAAATGAGAAAATGTAAACAATTTCGTTAAGCAAAACAAAATCTGAATTTGATAATGATATGAAAATTGACTTTGGTAAAAGTTAAATAAAAATTTACTTCAGAATTGGAATCTGAATTGGATTTATAAGTGGAAATTTGAATATAACTTATAAGTTGAATAAAGTTGATTTTGGTATAAATATGAAATAATCAAGTGAATTAAATGAATGTGAACTTGAGTTATATAAATGAAATTCAATTTTTTTTGTAAAATGAAGTAGCAATTGAATTGAATAAATGGATTGGATGTTAATCAATCTAATGAAAATAAATTGATATGAAACAATGGATGTAAGTGTTAATTCATTAAAAGCAAATGAAATTGAAAGTTGAATAATTGAATGTAAGTCAATTTAATATCAACCAATTGAATTAAAGGTGTTGAACCAAATCGAATGTAAAATTAATAATTTGGTTGTGTTGAATGTACATTGGTTGTTATATGGATGTTAATTGATTGTATATAAATTCATTAAGTGTTAATGAAGTTGAAGTAATAAAAATTGGAAGCTAAAGTAATTGAATTCAAATTGAAAGTGATGTGAATTTAAACAGAATTGAGTTTGATTTGAATTGAGAATGAATGTTGATAAAATTCCAACGTCAATGGATCAAATGTGATTTAAATTGAAAACCAATTCAATAAATATTAATGAGAAGTGAATTTATATTGGTTTGGTTATGAATTGATTTGGATAGACATTGATTATTGGATGATAGTTGTTTGATGGTTGCATTTGTTGCTTTAGTTGCAATTGCTATGTTAGCACATGTAGTTATTATGTTGCTATATGATGTATATCGATATTATTTTCTATATACATGTTCTCATTTGTTTGATTGAGTGTTTAGTAGGTGCGGATGGCGTTTGCTTCGCATTTGGAGCTCGCTTTCGCTCTATATTAGCCGTATACGCTCGCTAATAATATATAAGGTACATATCTCGGATTAAATATCGTACTTTTACACTTTTTTCCCTACGGGATGCCTCATCACTTGATGAGATGTATATTTGTGATATATATACACTGTCATTTTTTTTCGGATCGAGCCGTGCAAAGGAGGCTATGGCGAAATTTTCCGAAAATTTAAGGTGTTAGAATATTTTTGAGAAATTTGAAAATTTTGAAAACTTAGTAAAGTTGTTGTAAGAAGTTTAACTATTGGATTTTTGGAAAAGTTAAACACTTAAGAGATGTGTAAATCAAATTTGAACGGTTTGTTTTGGAATGTTAATGGATTTTGTGGATTTTTCTTACTTGGTAATTTCGAGGACGAAATTCTTTTAAGGGAGAAGTTTGTAACGACCCAGAATTTCTATCAATTAAAATTCATATATTTAATTGATTTTAAATATTAACAAGTAGAATTAATAAGTCGAATAATTTATTTTTCGAATAACTGGATTTAATTGGGTAATTAAATCGATAATTTAATATTTGAAATTCCAAAAACAATTTGAAAATTGGATTAAATGTGGATAAAAAATAATTTATAAAGTTATATTAAATCATGTTGAAGTTATAGTGATGTTATAGAACTTTTAAAATTGAATTTAGAGTTAATCTGTGAAAATTGAATATTTTAATATTTAATCGACTAGTGAAAATAGCCATTTTTCGAACAGTTTCAGAATTGGACGAAACTAGTTCCATTGGATCCGTAATAGTTTGTTATTATCGGATTTCAATTTTTGTAGCAATCGGAGTTGTCGTTTGACCGTGGCAGCTCGAAACGCATCGAAATTGTTTTAATATTAATTTGGCGAGTTAAAATAGTCATTTTTCGAACAGTGTCGGATTTCGACGAAACCAGTTTCATCGGATCCGTAATATGAAATTATTGTAAGGTTTCAAATTTCGTGTCAATTGGATTTACCGTTTGTCCGGGGCAAGCGAAAACGCATCGAAATCGATTTAAATCGGTTTAATGTAAAATTGATCGTTTATTTCCGTAACTCGCACATATGATCGAATTAGCTCCCGAAACACGTTCCATTGTGTTCGGAACGCGGGGTAAACCTTAGAAACGCCAGCCGGCACGCTTCGTTTGGAGTTCGGAAAATTTTCGATGAATAGTGTTTTGGCAATTTTCTATAAAAGCACCTCCATTTCACAATTTGCAAACAAAGGGCTAGGGTTTCAAGCTTCAGCCGCCACCTTCATTTCTATGGCCAGAAATCATTCACCTTTCTTCTCCAATATCTCACAATCCATCGATAATTAGCAAAAACTTCCAACTACAAACTTGTAGAGCATCTCGAACTCTACAAATCCAACGGTGGAGATCGTCTGAAACGAAGAGGGTTGACGGCAAATCGAGATGGAAGGTCACACGGTTGCGCACGGATTTTGAGGCTATGGTGGGGCCGAGCTCCACCCTACTCTGGCCGATGGTAGCTTCCTTGAAGGCCTTCGACGTGGTATTCCCTGATCGGCTTCGAAGTGGTCGAGGTGGTTGCGAAATTGAACGAAGAAAAGGCGGCTAGTGGGTTGGTTTGAACGAAGATGAACGTGAGGAAGGAGATGAAGAGGGCACGGCCCTGATGTGCTCCAGCAAGAATCAATGGTCCAGATGGATTGTAGGGTTTGTATTAAAAAAAAGAAATTTGTAAATTATAAATCGTGTAAACTTTAAAATGATGTAACTTTTTCATACGAGGTCGAAAACGCACGAAACTTTTTGCATTGGAATCGTATGGACGAGCACTACGCAATGGAGCTAGTTTGGAGTCATTTGGAGCTAGTGAAAATTTTGAGTAAAATTAAACGCGCGTTTAATTTATTCGAAATAAAATGCTACAATGGTTATCGGAAATTCAAGTTGAGATCTTCTCACTCAAAATGAAAAGTGGATTTTTTTGCAGTTATTGATTGATTGCTGTTTGGATTGTGATATTAGATATAGTAGGATATATCTATATATAGCAATATATATATATTGGCATATGTATATATTGGAGTTGTTGATTTTCCCGCACTATATAGCGGATGAGACCCTATGCGCCGCATAATAGCGGATGATATTTTTATAAATCCAATATACCGCGATATTCCACCTCGAAGTGGAATTGGTATTGTGCTAACATCTGTGGATGCAGGGAAACAGGTTGGAGGGATCCAACTGGATTCCTCAAACATTTGAATTTATTTCATATGTTGTGTGATGATTTATTTATAATCTGTGGATGATTATATCTGTGATAGAATGTGTTGAGGCTATAATTTAGCCGAATGTATTTTTGGTATCGTTGGATACCAGAAATAAATAATTGGATTTTTGAAATTACAGTAAGAAATTTGAAGTAAATTTTTTTGAAAGAATTGGTTGAATTTAAAAGAAGGAATTTTAAAAGCGTAAAGTTGATTTTTATAATCATATTGAATTATTTCCAAAGATATGGGAAAAGATATAAATAAAAGGATTTTGAATAATATTGTTAAAAGTTGAAGAATTTCATGAAAATTGAATTTTAGATGGTTTGGAAGAATAGAGGAATTTATTTTAAAAAAAAGATAAATTTCTAGAAATCCAATTGATAATTGATTTGGTATTGGAAAATAAATCTTTGGGAAATCGATTTGTAAAATGATTTGGTATTTGGGATTAAAATTAGAATCAATTTGAAATTTGATTTGGTGTTGAAGTAAATTCAGAAATCAATTTGGAATTTGATTTGGGGTTTGAAATAAAATTGAGAAATCAATTTTGAAAGTTGATTTGGTGTTGAAAGTGAATATTTGAGAAATCGATTTGAAAATCGTATAAAAGTGAATATTTGAGAATGTAAATTCAGAATAGAATTTATAAAGCAAAGGGGAAATTTGTTTTAAAAATAAACATTGATTTATTTTTAAAAGTGTGGAAATGAATTTACAGATTTGGAATGTAAATTTGAAATAAATCGATAAGGATTTATTTAATTGGTTTAAATGGACCATTGTGTGATTTGAAATTGGTTTTCAAATGTGAAGTGTGAAAATGTGATTTGAAATTGGTTTTCAAATGTGAAGTGTGGAAAATATATATCTTGAGAAGATATTTTGAAAATAAATAATTTGGAAAAAATTATTTAAATTGGATGATTGTTGTGATATGTTGTTTGATAGTTAAATAACCGACTATCAATATTTGCCTTTGAAATGGCACTTGATTTGTTTTTAAAACAAACGCGCACTATTCGGGTTAGCCGGGAAAAGACCTTTGTGTCATATAACACATTCCGAATTAGTGATACGACGATATGGATCGTATTGAAGACCGGCGTTGAAGACCGGATATTTTCGAAAATGAAAGGACAACCTGTCGAATGTCTCTGCACCGAGTTGCTCCGGTATAGAGATTTATATCACTCTTTTTGTGATGGGAAGTCCGGACGTGATTAGAAATTATCCGAATTGCAAGGGCTTCTTTGGAAGTGCCTTCGGTTCCGTTCGATCCCGGAACGGACTTGTATGGATGTGTGTCTGACATTACACTTTGAGATGTAAAGCTGGTTTCTATCAAATACATTTCTGTTGGTGGCGGAGAATTTATTCTCTTAGCTTAACACCCTTCTCTGAGACGTACGAGCTCAGAGGTTATGTAGTTGATGGTTACTAGTGATACATTCCCAATTTGGTAATGTGGCACACGAAGTGCTGTTGATCATTGTTGATCAAAGCATTGCTTTGTGAAAAAGCGTAGCTTTGTGGACGAGACTTCGTCGAGCCTCACAACCCGGTAATGGTCGAAACAGGAATGTTGCGGCAAAGGTTTGTAGGGGTAGCGCCCCTAGGGTATGTCATTTCCTTCTGAATAAAAGGTGATATCATGGTATGGAGCCCAGATATTTTACCTATGTTGATGCCGTAGATTTATTTATACTTTGTGGTTGTTGCTTTGTGATTGAGGATCCTCGGATAAAAGTCGGTGACGACCGGGAAATGACATAGCTCGTGTGTTAGCTACCTAGTTACAGCTTTTCAGCGTGAGGTAGCGTTGGCCTTGTGTTTGCAGAGAGCAGGTTGACTCTCGGGGCGTCTTTCCAGAGGCGTTTCTATTTCGGTGTAAGGAAGTTCCTTTGCCTGACCATTTGTTGGAAATCCAAAGAAACAATACGCGCCCTGTACGGTTTTAGTTGTATAACCTGCTATGTAATGTGGCGGTAACCTACTATTGAACATAATAGCTATAGTAGGCATATAATAATGGTTGTATGTTGGCTAAGATTAATATTGTATTTTCGAAATATTTTCGACACTATGCACTAATGATAATAATATCGAATGATTTTGCATAGTAAGCATTTTTTACTATCATAAAAAGAAATCTCCTCCAATTCTGCGTTTGCATTGTGTGTGTGGCGGGAGGTCTTATGGTAGTTTCATTTTCCAAAAGCATTGCGAAATTGTTTTGTTTTCTTTGTGAAGATAAACTGTTTTAGTTCTCACACCAGTCACCATGACTGACTTGGAGTTTATTGTTTCCTTCCTAAATTATGGGTGCCCACCAATTTCCACACGGGCAGTCTAGAGTCAGGTTATCAGGACATTCTGGATTCAGGAGATGCTGTGGAGCTCATTGGCGAGCTGAATGGCGAGACGTATCACTTGTATATGATAATATTATTCCGCTGTGTATTCTGTATGAGGACAAGTTTATATAACTGTCCAGTGTTGTATTGTTGTTGTAAACTCTGATGTGATGTAATGTATAAAATGATATAGTTCTTTGATTTAAAGATTATTCATTTATCTATTATATGTTGTTCCGCTGCGAATGTGAGATTCTGATATTGTTTATGTTTCTGTTGTTTCTTCTTTCTTTTTCTCCTGTTTTCTTCTACCTCTTCTTTTTCTCCATAACAATTCGGTTTTCCGGCATTCGATTGCTCGGCAGTTGATACAGTAAATGTATTAATGTCGATTTTCGAGCGACGAAAAATCGCGTTCGTTACACCATGGGGGCATTCCGAAACATACTCATTCGGACAGGCATCTAAGTTCTGAATCGCACCAAAATCATAGGATTGACCGCAGACCTACCAGCATCTGACCGATTAGACCCGAGGGCATACCCCTTGAGCCCTTGGGGATCGATGCTGACCCCTTTGGAGGGATCAATGTTGATCCCTCCATGTTGGTCGGGCTGTCCCCGGTTGCTCCACTCCGTTCTCTTTCCTATTTGCTCCATTTCCATGATCCCGATATTGATTTCCTACATCTCCTACGGCTCCAACTCCTTTATCCAAATTGCCATTAGCTCCAAATCCTTTGTTTTGCACTCTAGCAGCTCTTACTGCTCCAGCCTGTCCAGCCCACATGAGAAAATTCCGCATTAACTCCTTATGCATCTTCATCATCTGTTCATGCATAGCATTCACCATTGTTTCCAGCTCCTTCCTAGTGATGTAAGCGGAGGTTAGATTAGCTTCAGCTCCTGAGGATGCCTCCCGATTTCCTCTATGGTGACTCCTTTCTACTAGCGCTCTCTTTGAAGATTGCCTAACTACTGTTCCAAATCCAAGCTCCAAATCTTTTCCAAATCAGCGGTGCAAGTACTCTCAGTGAAAGCACCAAAATGTTGATGGCAAAAATGGCCACCAACACCAAGTGACATGAAAACACCAATAATCCAATATCCAAATACAAACTGAGTAAATTAGTTCATAGATCACAGAATAAGTTGTAGAAAAAGTAAATGAACACAAGTTTAATAGTGGTTCGGCAAACTATAGCCTACGTCCACTCCAATAATCTTATTATTTATACTGTAAGATTACAAGTACAATTGTTTTTGCTTTAGAATATTAATGAAGGAAGAGGAAAGAGTGAATAAGAATAGCCAGCCGAAAAGCCCCCTGACTGAATGTTATGCTTGCTGTATTTATTGGAGAAGCCTATAAAATATCTCGCTCAAATTTGAATCTAGAATCTACAGGCCAAGATGACCCGACCCAAAAAAAATTCAAGCCGATTACTCACCCCTAAGAGGGATCACTGCTGATCCCTCTTCCACGCATGGTGGGGCCCAGCGATCCCTTGTGTGGGTCTCCCTACTCCTCTACTTCCTGTTTCCAAAGTCGTTTCCTAAGTTGATGTGTCATTCTTTGAGTTATTAAGCGATCATCATTAAGCCGTGCTGCCAATCCGAGCGGTCCATGGCCATATTAATCAGATCCGATCCATTGCCTATGGAAAGTGCCAATTCCATACTTAGCTAATTTGGAGGTGTCATCCATCTGAATCCACTTGACCATCATCCATGGTCTTGTTTATAACCAATCTCCAAGCCTGATAATCATCCCTTTGGGCTTCCTGACTTGATAATCATGAAATCTGTTTGGCCAAAACCATTGGCATACTGCTTGGCGAAAAGGCGGTATAACCATTACTATTCATTTTAGCAAAGGGGTAAACTCCAAAAACCAAATTCTTAACTTATTAAATGTCCAAGTAGGGAACCTCTCAATCACTTATTTAAGAATTCACTTATCCTGCAGCAAACAAAAATCAAGAGATTTTGAAGTGCTGTTAGATAAAATCCACAAAAAACTAACAACTGGATAAAAGAATGTTGAATGTAGCTGGCAGAATTGAACGAACTAAAACCGTGATTTACCTAATAATCACTTTTTGAATTCAATTCTATCAATTACCAACTTCAATAATAAACAAAATAAACTCCTTGTGTTCAAACTTTTTGTGGAAGAACAAAAATAACAATATGAGCTGGAATGACTTATGTCGACCAAAATTTGAGGGTGGTGTGGGATTGAGAAAACATATTTATTGAAAGCAATTGCATTGAAACTTACATGGAGATTTATCAAAGATAAATGTATATGGGCCCAGTGGATGAGAAATAAATATTGTAACAGTAAAAAATTTGGACCATTAATATAGATAATAATGCGCCTTATAAGTGGAAATTAGTACTCAATATGAGAACAAAAGCCAAGGAAACAATGGAAAGGAGAGTAGTCAATGGAAACAACACAAGCTTCTGGTTCGAACCAAGGGTTAATGGACAGTCATTAGCAGACTTGATCGGAGAGAGATATGTATTGATCAGAGGTGGCCACAACATGAAAGTATCTACTCTCATTTCTGATGGAAGATGGAGAGAAGATACCTCTATTTGCCTTCTTATTACTCACAGATTAGCAAAATACCATTGTTCTACAATTAATCCGAGGATTATTTGGCTTGGAAACCACACAACAATGGTGAATTCTCTTTTCAATCAGCTTGGAATCAAGTTAGAGAGATAAATAGTGAAATTACATGGTGTAAGCATATCTGGAACCCTGCATGTTTTGCCTAAAATGTCTCTATGTGCTTTACTAGCAAAATTAAACAAATTACAGACCAAGGTAAAATTTCTAGATGGGATAGTGCAATCAACATAATGTATGTACTATGCAAACAGGAACCGGAATTAAGTTTTCATCTATTTTTCAAGTGTCCACACTCAAACAGCTTATGGGAAATTTTCAGAAATAAATTGCAAATCCCAAACACCATAAATAAGGGCATAATTGACATATTCGATCAGGTTTTCAATGGGAGAACTAACAATAAATCACTTAACAAACTTATAGATAGATTAATCACAATATTAATATGGCACATTTGGTTAGAACGCAACATGAGGACCTTCCAAACAATCCAATCATCGGTTCATATTAGATCAGAGCAAATTACAACTGACTGCAAACATTTCACCAAAGGATTAAGCATCAAAAAAGCTGAAGTAAAGGAATTAGAATCTATTTTTTCAAAATTTGGGGTTTTCGTAGCGTCAGCACCTGAAGTTGATCATTATAACAATACATCAATGACGCAAACTAACCTGAATCAAAGGTCTGACAAGAGAAGTCAAACCATTAGCGATGGCCATACAGCAGCGACCAGAAGCAGAATCCTTATCGAAGATGCTTGAGAGATTGCTTCATAGAAGTATAATGAATCGCTGATTTTCTTTCGTCTGTTGGATGTGAAATTAGGATTATACATGCAAATGAAAGAAGAGGGAGGTTAAAATTAAGGAAGACAATTGTTTATGAGTTTTTTTTGTGTATGGGTCTGCCGAAATGGAATCCTGCTACTTGTTTTTTTAGACATAATCTATTACCACCCCGCATTTTCCTTTTACACACCCCTTATTTTTCGTTGAATAGTTGACATCCCATTAATTACTGTAAACACTTCGTTTTTGTCATTCTTACCCTTCGTTTATTTTCCATTCACCATATTTATGTTTTATTTCATTTTGACACTTCCTTTTTTTCCTTCTTCCATTTCCTTCATTAATTTTTCTTACACGACTTCAATTTGAATTTTATAACTCATCAATTCAATTTTTTCATCCCTCAATCATTATCCACAAAATTAATTTGATTTGCTAGTGATATAAAAATTTGAATGATTTAGGAAATAATTGAAACTTCTGAATTTTATTGGATTTGATTTTATTTATTACAAATATTCTTCACTTGAGGTTCCATCTGATTGTACCAGTGTTAAAATTTGAGCATTTGATTGAAGTAGTGTTAAAAATCATTTTATTTGATTTCATAAGAATTAGAAGGAATGTCATTTTGATTTCATAAAAGAGCAGATGGAATCTGTGAATCTTCTAGTTTTGCATTCCAAGAGGATAATCTAGTCAAAGAAAATTATTACTAAGTATAGGGGAGTGAAAGAAAATTCTCCGGGTGGAAATAGACGTTTCCTTTTTTATGTATTTACATTTGGACTTTGGCAACTTGGAACCGTACTATAGCTTTCAAGTCAGTTGTTTTAGTGATATTCCTGCCATAGTTTTCTCCCTTGGACGACCTTTTATTTGTACCCCTTCTCCGTTTTAGTAAACAAAGTACCCACTTCAATACTAAATTAGATGTAATTGTAATACATGAATAAACCATTAATTTAATATTTCATATTTTCTTTCAATTAGCAGCGTTTATTTTAATATGATTTAAAACATGACAATTAAACATTCATATTAAGTTAATGTAAAGAATAATTAATGCAATTATTAACAAGTTTTAGTTCAATTTTGTTTTGAATTTTAACAAAAACAAAGTCAGACGACATATGCATAAATAGATCCATGATAAGAAGATCTAGATCTAGATTAAACAAACTAGATGAATAAGCATATAAAACAGAGAAAATAAAACTAAGAAGGTCCAGATCTAGGTAAAATAAACTGAATAAACAATCATATAAAATAGAGAAAACGAAATATTATTATTCACAACAAAATAGCAGTAAACGAAGCAAAGGAACTATGTTTTAACATGATAGTAGTATACAATTGATTCAAACAGGGATTGAAATGTTAAAATCAAAATTCAAATTCACATATATAAACAGAAGACAGAGATCGAGAATCAAGAGGATACAAACAAAAGAGAAGATGTGTATGTTATCCCACCTTTTGGCAAAGCCGAAATACCCAAAAATTAACTGAAAATCAATGATTACTAGTCATGAATATCGATTGTGCATCGCAGGTTCGCCATGAATATCAATGAATTTTGTCTGAGTCCGGATCGGGCTACAATTGACAAGACAGGACAAGTAAAGCCATAAAAGCCAGCGTTTCAAATTTCAGGTTAATCGGAGTTCGTATGGATGAGATATGATCGATACAAGTTAGAGAAATATGTTGTTCGTATCCATCAAAGAGTCGAGGTGATGGTCTATTCGAATCCATCAAGTTTGTATCCATCGGGATGGCCCTGTCTCAGTCTATTCGAATCCATCAAGTTTTGCTTTGTTCGAATCCTTCAGTAAAGCCCGTGTTCGAATCCTTCCTGCTACGTCAACTTCGCATCGACAATTGGAGCTCATTCTGATCGATGCGAAGAAGGCCTTCATTCGAATCCACGTGCGTTGATGTGTTCGAATCCATCGAGTCAGAAAGACCTGGGTCGACACGATAATCTTGGATGCGAACGCGGCGAAATCTCCGGAGCGACTCGATCAACTTGGCGAAAAAGACGGATTGATGCGAAGAGCGCGTGCCACGTCAACCTGATCACATGCGACACCATCGATTCGAAGCAATCGATGCGAATGGATCGATTCGAACGAAGCAGCCTGACGAAGATCATCATCTTGAATCGATCATAACTTGAGATCTACAAGTCCAAATGCAATAAAATTTTCACAAGAGCTTACATACATGTTGATAAGTGTTCTCACCAAATTTCAGCTCCATTGGATGAGTTCTTGATCGATTCGAATGGAGTACAAATCAATCCCGGAACGGGCCCCAACTTCCTGAGGCCGGGCATGTGGGCCCACTCACGTGCCAGAAGTGGTCTCCCTAAATTTAGGCGAAATATCAGCCTCCTACACCTATAAATAGAGCCCCAGGTCATTCGGGAAAAGGGGATCTTGATTCGGAAGCGCTCATACTCTACCAAACTCTACTTTGCACTTGATTACTACCGTTGTACTCGAAGAACAGAGCAATAATCCATTGTAATCTGTTGTAATCAACTGTAATCAGCGAAGAACATCAATAAAAGAAAACCTTTGAAGTGGACGTAGGCCAGAGATAGCCGAACCACTATAAATCTCGTGTTTCTGTTCATTGTTTTTGAATTGTGATATTCTGTTTGCTTAGATCTGTGGTTTGTGTTTGAATATTGCTGATTTGTATTCATACACTGGTGCTTTCACAGCACTTGGGGTTTGTGACCAATTTTGGCACAAACACTTTGGTGCTTTCACTGAGAGGAACTAGCACCCGCTACACCAGATTCAAAGTTTAGATTTGAAAGTTTGAAGGACTCAGATTGACTCGACAATGACTCAACAAACAAGACAAAGAGCTGAGAGAAGCCAACAAGGAGGAAGTCAAGAAGCATCCTCTGGTGCTGGAGAAGGACAAGCTTCGATTTACATCACCAGAGATGAAATGGAAGCCATAGCAAATTCATTGCAAGAGAGGATGATGAAGACTCAGCAAGAAATGCTGCAGAATTTCTTCGAGCAGATGAGGGCAGCAAATGTGAAAAACTTTGGACCAACTACAACAGCCGCAAGTGCGGGACAAGGAGTCAGGATTGCGGAAACCAATGAAGGTTAGTTTCAAGGTCAGGATGCAGATCCAAAAGGCAATCAACAAAGACTTGGGGGCAGACCCTCATGATCTGATGCTGGAAGGCCTACAGATGGAGCTCAACAAGTTGGAGCCAACGCTGATGCTAACAGGCCACACGAAGAGTACGTACCAGAATACCCTTCAAGACCAAGAGGGCAACCCCAGGATGGAGATGAAAAGATGGCTGGATTAGTCCGACTACTGATGCGAGGAGGATTGTCCAATGGAGGACTAGAGGAAGTCAGTCGGAGTCTGTTCACCCCGAATATCAGGAATGCAAGGAACCCTCCAAAGTTCAAACTGCCTATGCTGGATCCTTACGACGGGAAGTCAGACCCAACAATGCATATTACTCGATACATCAGGCACATGGAAGTTTTGGGGGCATCCGAGGAAGTGATGGCTCGATGCTTCCCTCTATACTTGTCAGATTTGGCTGCACTTTGGTTCAGACAATTAGAAATCGGATCGATCAAAACATGGGGCGAGCTAGTAGATTGCTTCATGAGACAGTTTAGGGTCCACGTGACGCGACCCAAGAGTGTGATGACTTTGGCATCAGTAAAACAAAGGACCGGAGAGTCCATAAAAGATTTTATGCTACGATTTAATGCAACGGTGGCTTCTGTAGATCGCCCGGATCCATCGATGATTTTGATGGCAGCAGTGGCAGGAGTTGGGGAAGGCACTGAATTCAAAGATTCTTTAACGAGAGACCCACCGCAAGATCTTGGAGAGTTTTTCCATGAAGCTGAAAGGTTCATTCGACTAGAAGAATCACGAGCCAAGAGGCAGGAAATAAACGATGTACAAGGCGAAGGAACCGCCAGGGAACAGCCCAGGGCGGACAAAGGAAAGAGAAAGCAGGACGACGCACACGATGGTCCTGATAAACGGAAGAAATTCCAAGAGCCCAGATTCAGGCAATACACAGATTTGGCGGCAAGCCTGGAACGAATTTACACTGAAACTCGAGGGCAACTCCCCTATCGAAAACCACCCAGGAGAGATCCTACAGAGCAGGAACGTAGAACCGAAAAATATTGCCTATTCCATGAGCTGGATGGGCACACAAGCGACGAATGCCGCCACCTAAAGGATGAGGTGGAAGAACATGCCAGGAGTGGTAGATTGCCACAATATGTCAGAGAACGAGCAGCGGCGGTAAGGCTTGAACAACTACCGCCTCCACCTAACAGAAACGATCCTGGATCGGGATCACGACTCGTCATCAACTGATTAAGATGGCAAGGGCCAAGTTCAGGATTTGGACTTCGGTCAAATAATTTCATTAGATTTGTTTTCAGAATAAACGGCTACTCCACTTACTCATGTATGGGAACCAGAGAGATCCCTAGGCATGCTTTGAGATGGAGATAGACCGATCTGCCCAGAGAGGCAATATTTAGTTTTTTCCTGATGTTTGAGATTGAACATTTAGGACCTGAATTTAATAAATAAACTTGAATTTATTGAAATAAACCTTTGACCGGAGAGTTAAAGGATGAGTATTAAATATCAATATAAAAATGATCGCTTTATGACCCTACCCGGAGAGACGGGGTCCGGAGTGCAAGAAGTGGGTTGCTTCGCCGGAGAGCGACAGGATCGACTCACTTAACGTCGTTTCCCATTCACCGAAGAGTGATTGGATCAGGATTTGATAAGAGCCCGGAGAGGCTATGATCGGCCCATGATTTAGGCCATGCCATCGCTTAATGTTCAGATACACTGAACCGGAGTGCAAGAAGTGAGTCGGTTCGCCGGAGAGCGACAGGATTGACTCACTTAACGTTGTTTCCCCTTCACCGGAGAGTGACAGGATGAGATCCAGCAGGAGCCCGGAAAGGCTACGATCGGTCCAGAATGACCAAGACATCGCTTTACGCCCTAACTAGGGCCAGAGTGCAAGGAATAGAAAGCAACGCCGGAGTGCAATAGGATCTTTCTATTCAATCGCTAAGTCTGGAATGGGCTTGGCAGGGGTTCGGAGTGACCATCGATAGTACGGAGAGACTGTAGAATTTCATTCTTAACTTCCACTGGAAGAAATTGATAACGATTCGGCTTCGAACAGCCATGGACTTGATTGAAAATGCTATAAGCTCTGAATAAAACATGAACTCATTGCATTCAATTTGAGACTGATCAAAACACACCTTTTACCAAAAGGCATGTTTTGGGGGGCAAAGTGTTATCCCACCTTTTGGCAAAGCCGAGATACCCAAAAATTAACTGAAAATCAATGATTACTAGTCATGAATTCGATTGTGCATTGTAGGTTCGCCATGGATATCAATGAATTTTGTCCGAGTCCGGATCGGGCTACAATTGACAAGACAGGACAAGCAAAGCCATAAAAGCCAGCGTTTCAAATTTCAGGTTAATCGGAGTTCGTATGGATGAGATATGATCGATACAAGTTAGAGAAATATGTTGTTCGTATCCATCAAAGAGTCGAGGTAATGGTCTATTCGAATCCATCAAGTTTGTATCCATCGGGATGGCCCCGTCTCAGTCTATTCGAATCCATCAAGTTTTGCTTTGTTCGAATCCTTCAGTAAAGCCCGTGTTCGAATCCTTCCTGCTACGTCAACTTCGCATCGATCAACTGGAGCTCATTCTGATCGATGCGAAGAAGGCCTTCATTCGAATCCACATGCGTTGATGTGTTCGAATCCATCGAGTCAGAAAGACCTGGGTCGACACGATAATCTTGGATGCGAACGCGGCGAAATCTCCGGAGCGACTCGATCAACTTGGCGAAAAAGACGGATCGATGCGAAGAGCGCGCGCCACGTCAACCTGATCACATGCGACACCATCGATTTGAAGCAATCGATGCGAATGGATCGATTCGAACGAAGCAGCCTGACGAAGATCATCATCTTGAATCGATCATAACTTGATATCTACAAGTCCAAATGCAATAAAATTTTCACAGGAGCTTACATACATGTTGATAAGTGTTCTCACCAAATTTCAGCTTCATTGGATGAGTTCTTGATCGATTCGAATGGAGTACGAATCGATCCCGGAACGGGCCCCAACTTCGTGAGGCCGGGCATATGGGCCCACTCACGTGCCAGAAGTGGTCTCCCTAAATTTAGGCGAAATATCAGCCTTCTACACCTATAAATAGAGCCCCAGGTCATTCGGGAAAAGGGGATCTTGATTCAGAAGCGCTCATACTCTACCAGACTCTACTTTGCACTTGATTACTACCGTTGTACTCGAAGAACAGAGCAATAATCCATTGTAATCTGCTGTAATCAGCGAAGAACATCAATAAAAGAAAACCTTTAAAGTGGACGTAGGCCGGAGATAGCCGAACCACTATAAATCTCGTGTTTCTGTTCATTATTTCTGAATTGTGATATTCTGTTTGCTTAGATCTGTGATTTGTGTTTGAATATTGCTGATTTGTATTCATACACTGGTGTTTTCACAATACTTGGGGTTTGTGACCAATTTTGGCGCAAATAGTGTAAATATAAAATAATATATATATGTGTGTGTGTGTGCGTGTGTATATATACATATATATCCGTGTATGTGTTTCCATATATATATAACCTTAGGTTGATGCCTGTAGGAACACCTTGAATGATAGAACAACTCTTAGATCTGATTGATCACTCCCTAGATTTGCAGTAATCAAGAGAAAACCACCCAATTTTTTTATTTAATATTGCTTAATTTAATTTTGGACTTTTGTAGTCTTTTCAACATTAAAATTTTCAACCTAGAAGTTTCCTTGGAGAGGACGAAAAAAACTACAAAAAGTTATTTGATTAAAGGAGAAATTAAATGTGTAATCAATATATGGTCTATTTCTCTCCTTTAATTAAGATTGCCCCTTCATTTCAATTTCAGAAAACTCCCCCTTCTCTACATTATAGCCACCTATCATATAGGAATGTGGGTCTAAAATATTTCCCAAATCCAATCTGTAACGATCGATATTTTGGACCATTCAAATCGACAATAAATCCACACATGTCGGACTTGAATAATTCAAAATAATAGATTGTTAATTTAAATTTGGCAAAACTCAGCATATACAGTAAATAAAAAAATCACAGATCACAGACACAGAGTAATATAACAATAATGCAGCCGAAACAAAAGAATAGTAGTTCATGAAACTACTATATATATAACAGAGTTAAACAAGATACAACAGAAGTCACGAATACCTAGATGTCTTAATACAATAATCAAATACAAGATCTGAATACATCACTGGAATCAACTGAATAACTGCGGAATCGATAGATAGCTGGATCTCCAAGCGAAGCTCCAACTCCAAAGGTGAGTCTCAAAGGCTGTATCACTCAGTCTGACCCGAGCGTATTGCAAAACACAAAACACTCGAGTCGGGATTTAACATTCTTATATCTATAAATCCAACTCAAGTGAAATATCAACTGAAATACAAGTAACTCAAAGAATGTTTGGGATAACCATCCTCTAAGGATCCGTTAAACTATCTACTATGTAGTAATATTCGCTATTATAATAATGTCTAATATAAAATAAACATACTTTTAAATAGCATTAAGGCTTTACATTTTCCACCTTAACACGTAATAATCATTGTAGTCCATCCAGTATTAGCATACTCCCAGAACAAGGGCTACCCTCAATACTCCACATGCTACGGGAGAAATCACAACTCGTAGTAAAGCTCGCTATGATAGGTGACACGGCACAACTAGGCAATGTCAGGGTAGATATACCAATTACGCATCCGGAATGGTGGTGACTCATAGCAGCCACTACCGCCCACCTCGAACAACACTCCCAAATCAAGGGGTGCACCCAATCAATCACAAAGTAATAGAATGGTATCGAAGAAGTGTGTCCGATCAGAGGTGCTACCTCATTGGCCCGTCAATCGCTCTTATTTTAGCCACCTTATGCCAACTCACGGGAGTTAGGTCCACGTATATACCTCAATAGGAATCGTCGCCACCATCCTACTTCATTATGGAATCTCCACCGCGTACACAGTTGTTAAAGTGGTTTTCGGTATCGACAGAGAGTATGCCCATATCCGATTCCGGTCTCTTTAACAACTAATCGTTATTATAACACCATGGTTATTTCAAAATAGTTTATACTTCAAAACCAAATCAATACGATATCATTTCCATTTTAAATATATTTACTTCCAAAATCACATCACTTTCCAAAGTTATAACGTTTTCGAAATCAGTGTCTTTTAAAATCAAAACGCTTTGGAAATCACAGCTTTGAAATCATAGCATTTTGGAAATCATAACACTTTGAAATTATAGCATTTTGGAAATCATAACGCTTTTCTCTTAAACAGTTTAGATATTAAAATTAGTATATATAATAAGATAGTTTATAAATAAAAATAGTTTATATAAATAGTTATAAGTTAAGATAGTTTATAAATAAAAATAGTTTATATAAATAGTTATAAGTTAAAATAGTTTATAATAAAATAATTTATATTAAAAATGATTTATATTAAAATAGTTTATATTAAAATAATTTATAATGTAAAATTTCCATAGTTTTAAATATAACTTAAAATTACTTTATAAAATAAAATAGTTTCCTCGACTTTCACAAATCGATTCAAATCAATTCGAATTCCAAATTCAAATTTAATCAAATCTAAATCATCAATTTCAATTCCCATTTCAATTAAACATTTTCAAGTTATATCGATTTCAAATACTGATTTGAACCACAATAAACCATTTCAATTTCAAAATATTTCAAAGCTTTAAATATTAAACATTCAAAACTAAATTCGATAATATTATATATATATCAAATTCACTTTTCTATTATTTAGTTTTGAAATATTTACTTAATTATTTCAATATCATTTGAATACAACTTCAATTTACAAAATATCCCATTTAAATTTATATAAATTTGAAATATTCATTTAAGTCACTTTTATTCAAATTCAAGTTATAAAAGCATAGCTTTAAAATTTCAAATTTAATAAATTTTCGATCAAACTTATTTAAGTAAGATTCTTAAATAAAATATAATTTCAAATCAATTTCAAATCGTTATAAACTCTATATCTGAAAATATATATATTAATTAAACACTTATATATCAACTTTATTACTCAACTTTAATAAATCTTTAAAATCAATGTTTATTAAAACCATATATTTCCTTTCAAAATCATAGAAATAAATTTCAAATATTTATATATAGACCAACGGTGTCTGTATATAATTTTCTATCCTATGGTCAAGTGATACGGATATTTATCATTTCAATCCACAACTTAAATATATACGGGTATATATCATTTAGACCCGCAATCCCCATTCAATTCAATGAAAATCGCTTGGGTTTATCATTTCAACCCATAACGATTTTCTCCTATTCTACAAGATCGTTCGGGTATGTATCATTTCGACCCATAGTGAATTCTTATACTAACAGGGAACTTGCAGAGTGATAACAGATATGATAATAATATAACAACAGTAACAGGCATATATCATCAGTATAAATAACAGATAATGGTGTCAGATGTCATAGGTGAACAGATACAGATAATAGCCTATATAACAATGTAAATAACTAACTGCAGTATATTTCAATTGACGTTTCAATTGAAATCAAATTTAATAAATATAAGAACGTTAATCGTGAGTGATTGCTCACCTTTCGAGGCTAGAGATATTTGACAATGAAACGGGTTACGAATCCAAGCACGAATTCCAAAGCAAAGCTAGATGGATACGAGTTCGACGATCATAGCTGATATTAAGGAATAGATGAAATCAAATCAGAATGGGGTCGATGAAGATAAATGGGTATAAGTGAACTTGTATACAACTATATATAACTATATTTATAAAACCATATCCCAAATTAAAACAAAACATACCTATTTATTTCAAATCAAAACTTAATTTTAATATAAAATAACATTTATACTTTGAAATCACAATATTATCAATAACATAAATGAGCAAATAGGTATAACAAGTGCACATATACACTGTATGTTTATAACTAACATAAATATACTTTACTATATATGCTATAAGCAAAATGAGAACTAATATAACTAATATTTTTAAAACAAAGTACTGACACATACTT
The DNA here is from genome assembly GCA_030737815.1 of Allium fistulosum. NCBI lineage: Eukaryota > Viridiplantae > Streptophyta > Magnoliopsida > Asparagales > Amaryllidaceae > Allium > Allium fistulosum. The sequence continues at coordinate 71,301,473 of CM060908.1, read as the reverse complement.
ACATACAAGTTATGTTTTTAAACAACATATATATAACTAAAGTATAAACTGACCTTATAACTGTGTATATAGATGTATCAAAATATAAATATATATTACTATTGCTCTTTCAAAATTTAATATGTAATATACACAAACAAATCTAGAACTACAAACCTGAAAACTCTGCATAAACACTTGTATCCTTATATATATATTGTATTTTAAAACTCTGTATATACATTTTATTTGAAATCAGGATATATTTCAAAATCCAAATACTTGTATATACCTAGACTTATACAAAAACCAGGCTATATAAAATAAGCTAACGGACTAACTTATAATATATATTACTTAACTATGAAACTATTATATATCTAACCAGTACCAAGTATATTAAACAACTATATATGCTCCTATATATACAAGAGCACGCACACATATAGATTAAGATGTACGACATACATTGTAAAACTATAAACCTTAAAACCATGTAGAAAGCAAATAGAACATTTTATACTTACCGAACTAAATAAAATCAGATTATAAAACTATATATATATATATAAGTAACAGATTTTATATAGAACAAATATATATGGTTTACATACTTTTAACATGTAAAAATATTATAATTGTAAACTATTATGAGCTTCTATGATAAACCTCACAACAGACATCACAAATATATTATAAACTTATTGATGTAAGTAATATAAACCATACTGCCGAAAGGAAATAAAAGTACATATACAAACCTACATATATATACTTACATAAAGTAACCCAGATTGTCTAACATATAAAAATAATTATATATATATATATGTATTATATCATATATATATTAACATATAAAATAATATATATACCTTAAATCAACTGTCAACATAGCTGCACTAAGAAAGAGGGGAGGCAAAAGGAAGATTGGCAACTTGCTTCGGCCGATGGTTAGTGGAGTTCGGTGGCATGGATTTCACGGCAGATCGACAAAGTGGCCGAGGCCGGAGGTAGCGAGTGTGGACGAACTGGAGATGGCGGCCAGTGAAGTCGATGGGCTGAGGCCTTTGGGGATGAAACGTGGGGAGGCCAAGAGAATAGTTAGAAGAAAGGAACAGGTGAAAGTTTGCAGAGGAAAACTTTGGAATTGGCTAAAAGTAGAATAGAGGAAATTGTATATGAAATATATAAATCAACTGTTCACATTCTTTTAGTTTAACGCTTCGGGATTAAAACAGGAAGAGCCAGAAAAAAAATCAACGAAATAGGAATATTAAAAGCTAAAATGTTGAATCCAAGGAAATAATTAATTTCTAGTGGGCGACAGCTTTGCACGATGGGAAAAAATAGACAAATGAAACGAAAGGATAGATGGAGCCCAAAAGGTTAAAACGGGTACCGATAAGGTCCAACGTTTTATAGATTTCACCATCCACCGGACACCAAAACACATATACAAGTATACTGTGGAGATCAGCACGACGAGGTGACCAAAACGGTATACCGATATCAGTGGTACGATCATCCGATAAAAAGGTCGATACGGACACTGATATGCGTTGCTATTCCGTACGGAAAAATCCAAACGGAGCTAGAAACGTCTGAAATTTGAAAAATGAATTACGCAGTCTGATTTAGAGTGTTCTAAATAAATTTTCTTATGTTGACATATTTAGGTTTCGGAACACTTTTATTATCATCAATTTTTGACTGATATAAATTGGAATAAAATTACACTAGAAAATAAACTTCCAAATTATCTGATAAAATTTACCAGTTGCTATGTTAAAATAGACGTATTCCAAATGTCAATTTTTTATTTCAAAATTTTATTGTTTAAAATCCCACAAAATTACAATTAAATATATAAATAAAACAAATAAAATTATTTAAAATTTACGGGTCATTACACTCTCCTTCACTCAAAACTTTTTGTCCCCGAAAAGGAAGGAGGTAGGAGAGTAGAAGCAACCAAAAAGAAAAATAGATTAAAAGACAAGATAAAACAATTAATTTAAACCATATAATTTCAAATTAAACTAATTAATATTTAACAATTTGGTTTAATCCACTTGGTTTCACTTAAGTTAAATCAATCTATCTATTTCTAAATTCATTATCTTATTGTCTATTCAACCTCAATTAAAATTTCTAAATCATCAATTTGTATAATATTTCATTTATTACACTCATATTTTATTCAACAAATTTAATTCTTTTATTCCAAATTATTATTAAGTTTATTCCACTTAATATATCTTATTACATATATTTAAACCATATAAATTTCAGTTTAAATCAATTTATATTCAATAATTGATTTTAAATTCAAGGTATTTCCATAAGTTAATCAAATTTCAATCTATTAATTCCTTCAAAACAAATTTATTTGTCTCGTCTATTATTCAATTAACTTATTATTCTGTTCATCTCTATTAACATCTTTATAATAAAATATAAGTGTATAACATTTATTATAACCACTCAAATTCTATTTATAAAAGTCATTTTATATTGTATATTATCCAATTACCTATTCAACTTCTGAATAATTTAGGTAAGTTATATTAGAATGAAATTGGGTATTATACAAATAAAATTTTCCAATTTAACTATTCCAATTTAAATATTTATTCAAGAATTTAAGAGTTAAATTTCCAATTTCAATTCAAACCATTTAGATATAAGTATATATACTATATATATCAAATTAAATCTATGATCATATACCAATATATATATTATAAATCAAGTCATACTTCGGAAATTCAAATCAAATTAATTTTCCAAAACAAAAATGTAGCAAAACTACAGGATGGTCTCTCCACTTCGAAACTCGAAAATGCATGTCGATGATGCGGCCGCCATCACCGAAATTATTTTCCAACGACAATGCAGGAGAGTATTGATTTAAAATTTGAAAACCATTTCTATTCAAGAATATTTTCAAATAATATACCTTTTAAAACTTAAAAATCAAAGTTTGAAATTACCGGAAATTAAATTCTCAAATTCCTGATTTAAATTCATTTCAATTCCAAATAAATTTATAAACCATATTTATAAATTCATTTATAGAACAATAAATTAAAATCAAATATTATCATTTCAAACAACAATTCAATTAACTTATTAAATTCCAGAAAAATTTACTTATATATATAATATAATCATACCAATTTATTTCATTTACCAATTTGAAAAACAATATTGTGTCAGTTTGTTCTGTTCAAGTGTTTTGGAAATCCTATCGATAGTGTTGATCAGACGAATCGATCGAAAATCCAAATCAACATCAACAACTCAAACAACACAATATATAAAATATTTTAATATAAATTACAAACACTCCTCACTCCACAATACAAGAATAGATTTCAAACAAGAATAGAGATTCAGATTAGAGGGACCCAAATAAAAGAGAATTCAACTAGAAGATAGGTTCGATAGGAAGATAAATAGATTTCAATGTGAGACAAGAATGAATAGACTTGTATAAATCGCGGGCAACCTTAACCGAGTCAACCGTGACTTCAAAATAAGATTGAGGTAGAATTCTGGAACAAATTGACATTCGATTGCCAGAGATAGAATTCGGGTATAGCAAAAGATAGCAGCATCATAAAACGAGGATACAGAAATCACTGGTGAATCAATGCTAGTTGTAAAGGAGTTTCACCCCTTTACAATCATTCAAAGGTTGGTGAGACCGTTGATTTATTATAGAGATCATTCGAAGTGGAGTTATGGGATACTTCAGAACCAGGAAGACACGAATAGGGGAGGCACGAATGAACTTTGGAACCGAAGGGAACGTTCCAGAATTCAAAGAAACCGAGTCAAAGAAGAAGGAATTCAAGCTCGAACGAAATGATTCTGTAATTGAATTTTACTCAATATGTTGAGTTTGGCCTAAAACCAGAGCTCTAATACCACATGTAACGACCCGATATTTTGGACCATTCAAATCGACAATAAATCCACACATGTCGGACTTGAATAATTCAAAATAATAGATTGTTAATTTAAATTTGGCAAAACTCAGCATATACAGTAAATAAAAAAATCACAGATCACAGACACAGAGTAATATAACAATAATACAGCCGAAACAAAAGAATAGTAGTTCATGAAGCTACTATATATATAACAGAGTTAAACAAGATACAACAGAAGTCACGAATACCTAGATGTCTTAATACAATAATCAAATACAAGATCTGAATACATCACTGGAATCAACTGAATAACTGAAAGCGGAATCGATAGATAGCTGGATCTCCAAGCGAAGCTCCAACTCCGAAGGTGAGTCTCAAAGGCTGTATCACTCGGTCTGACCCGAGCGTATTGCAAAACACAAAACACTCGAGTCAGGATTTAACATTCTTATATCAATAAATCCAACTCAAGTAAAATATCAACTGAAATACAAGTAACTCAAAGAATGTTTGGGATAACCGTCCTCTAAGGATCTGTTAAACTATCTACTATGTAGTAATATTCGCTATTATAATAATGTCTAATATAAAATAAACATACTTTTAAATAGCATTAAGGCTTTACATTTTCCACCTTAACACGTAATAGTCCTAGTAGTCTATCCAGTATTAGCATACTCCCAGAATGAGGGCTACCCTCAATACTCCACAGGCTACGGAAGAAATCACAACTCATAGTAAAGCTCGCTATGGTAGGTGACACGGCACAACTAGGATTTGCCAGGGTAGATATACCAATTACGCATCCGGACTGGTGGTGACGCATATCAGCCACTACCACCCACCTCGAACAACACTCCCAAATCAAGGGGTGCACCCAATCAATCACAAAGTAATAGAATGGTATTGAAGAAGTGTGTCCGATCAGAGGTGCTACCTCATTGGCCCGTCAATCGCTCCTGTTTTATCCACCTTATGCCAACTCATGGGAGTTGGGTCCACGTATATACCTCAATAGGAATCGTCGCCACCATCCTACTTCATTATGGAATCTCCACCGCGTACACAGTTGTTAAAGTGGTTTTCGGTATCGACCGAGAGTATGCCCATATATGATCCCGGTCTCTTTAACAACTAATCATTATTATAACACCGTGGTCATTTCAAAATAGTTTATACTTCAAAACCAAATAAATACGATATCATTTCCATTTCAAATATATTTACTTCAAAAATCACATCACTTTCCAAAGTTATAACGTTTTCGAAATCATAGTCTTTTAAAATCAAAACACTTTGGAAATCACAGCTTTGAAATCATAGCATTTTGGAAATCATAACACTTTGAAATTATAGCATTTTGGAAATCATAACACTTTTCTCTTAAACAGTTTAGATATTAAAATTAGTATATATAACAAAATAGTTTATAAATAAAAATAGTTTATATAAATAGTTATAAGTTAAGATAGTTTATAAATAATAATAGTTTATATAAATAGTTATAAGTTAAAATAGTTTATAATAAAATAATTTATATTAAAAATGATTTATATTAAAATAGTTTATATTAAAATAATTTATAAAGTAAAATATCCATAGTTTTAAATATAACTTAAAATTACTTTATAAAATAAAATAGTTTCCTCGACTTTCACAAATCGATTCAAATCAATTCGAATTCCAAATTCGAATTTAATCAAATCTAAATCATCAATTTCAATTCCCATTTAAATTAAACATTTTTAAGTTATATCGATTTCAAATACCGATTTGAACCACAATAAACCATTTCAATTTCAAAATATTTCAAAGCTTTAAATATTCAACATTCAAAACTAAATTCGACAATTTTATATATATATCAAATTCACTTTACTATTATTTAGTTTTGAAATATTTACTTAATTATTTCAATATCATTTGAATACAACTTCAATTTACAAAATATCCCATTTAAATTTATATAAATTTGAAATATTCATTTAAGTCACTTTTATTCAAATTCAAGTTATAAAAGCATAGCTTTAAAATTTCAAATTTAATAAATTTCCGATCAAAATTATTTAAGTAAGATTCTTAAATAAAATATAATTTCAAATCAATTTCAAATCGTTATAAACTCTATATCTGAAAATATAGATATTAAATAAATACTTATGTATCAACTTTATTAATCAACTTTCATAAATCTTTTAAATCAATGTTTATTAAAACCATATATTTCCTTTCAAAATCATAGAAATAAATTTCAAATATTTATATATAGACCAACGATGTCTGTATATAATTTTCTATCCTATGGTCAAGTGATACAGATATTTATCATTTCAATCCGCAATTTAAATATATACGGGTATATATCATTTAGACCCGCAATCCCCATTCAATTCAATGAAAATCGCTTGGGTTTATCATTTCAACCCATAACGATTTTCTCCTATTCTACGAGATCGTTCGGGTATGTATCATTTCGACCCATAGTGAATTCTTATACTAACAGGGAGCTTGCAGAGTGATAACAGATATGATAATAATATAACAACAGTAACATGCATATATCATCAGTATAAATAACAGATAATGGTGTCGGATGTCATAGGTGAACAGATACAGATAATAGCCTATATAACAATGTAAATAACTAACTGCAGTATATTTCAATTGACGTTTCAATTGAAATCAAATTTAATAAATATAAGAACGTTAATCGTGAGTGATTGCTTACCTTTCGAGGCTAGAGATATTTGACAATGAAACGGGTTACGAATCCAAGCACGAATTCCAAAGCAAAGCTAGATGGATACGAGTTCGACGATCATAACTGATATTAAGGAATAGACGAAATCAAATCAGAATGGGGTCGATGAAGATAAATGGGTATAAGTGAACTTATATACAACTATATATAACTATATTTATAAAACCATATCCCAAATTAAATTAAAACATACCTATTTATTTCAAATCAAAACTAAATTTTAATATAAAATAACATTTATAATTTGAAATCACAATATATATCAATAACATAAATTAGCAAATAGGTATAACCAGTGCACATATACACTGTATATTTATAACTAACATAAATATACTTTACTATATATGCTATAAGCAAATTAAGAACTAATATAACTAATATTTTTAAAACAAAGTACCGACACATACTTACATACAAGTTATGTTTTTAAACAACATATATATAACTAAAGTATAAACTGACCTTATAACTGTGTATATAGATGTATCAAAATATCAACATATATTACTATTGCTCTTTCAAAATTTAATATGTAATATACACAAACAATTCTAGAACTGCAAACCTGAAAACTCTGCATAAACACTTGTATCCTTATATATATATATATATTGTATTTTAAAACTCTGTATATACATTTTCTTTGAAATCAGGATATATTTCAAAATCCAAATACTTGTATATACCCAGACTTATACAAAAACCAGGCTATATAAAATAAGCTAACAGACTAACTTATAATATATACAACTTAACTATGAAACTCTTATATATCTAACCAATACCAAGTATATTAAACAACTATATATGCTCCTATCTATACAACAACACACACGCATATAGATTAAGATGTACAACATACATTGTAAAACTATAAACCTTAAAACCATGTTGAAAGCAAACAGAACGTTTTATACCTACCGAACTAAATAAAATCATATTATAAAACTATATATATATATATAAAAGCAACAGATTTTATATAGAACAAATATATATGGTTTACATACCTTTAACATGTAAAAATATTATAATTGTAAACTATTATGAGCTTCTATGATAAACCTCGCAACAGACATCACAAATATATTATAAACTTATTGATGTAATAATATAAACCATACTGCCGAAAGGAAATAAAAGTACATATACAAACCTACATATATATACTTACATAAAGTAACCCAGATTGTCTAACATATAAAAATAATTATATATATATATATGTATTATATCATATATATTAACATATAAAATAATATATATACCTTAAATCAACTGTCAACATAGCTGCACTAAGAAAGAGGGGAGGCAAAAGGAAGATTGGCAACTTGCTTCGGCCGATGGTTAGTGGAGTTCGGCGGCATGGATTTCACGGCAGATCGACAAAGTGGCCGAGGCTGGAGGTAGCGAGTGTGGACGAACTGGAGATGGCGGCCAGTGAAGTCGATGGGCTGAGGCCTTTGGGGATGAAACGTGGGGAGGCCAAGAGAATAGTTAGAAGAAAGGAACAGGTGAAAGTTTGCAGAGGAAAACTTTGGAATTGGCTAAAAGTAGAATAGAGGAAATTGTATATGAAATTTATAAATCAACTGTTCACATTCTTTTAGTTTAACGCTTCGGGATTAAAACAGGAAGAGCCAGAAAAAAAATCAACGAAATAGGAATATTAAAAGCTAAAATGTTGAATCCAAGGAAATAATTAATTTCTAGTAGGCGACTGCTTTGCACGATGGGAAAAGAATAGACAAATGAAACGAAAGGACAGATGGAGCCCAAAAGGTTAAAACGGGTACCGATAATGTGACATCCCGGAAATTTTGGCAATATCAATTTAATAATCTGTGATAAATATTAAATTGATTTGATATATTTTTGAATTATAAGATCTAAATTGATATTTTTCTTTTAATAAATATCGTATTGTAAATTATATCTTTTAAAACTAGTAAATTATTTTCTATTTATTTTATATATATATTGGTATATATTGTAGATAGGGAAGTTCTGTTTTAAATTTAATTGATAAATTTTGTTTTCAAATTTCTTATATATATTTTAGTGATTTGGGAATTATAATTTATTTGAAATAAAACTTTTAAAAGCTATTAAATAAATAAATAAATATATACTAGAATCACATTTACACTACATCATCAAACAACGTGTTAAAATAACAACCACTTACATTTCATAATCAAACAATATGTTAGAATAACAACAAAACGAATAACAAAATAAATACCAAAAAAACAAACTATGGCAAAGTAACAATACAACAATACAAGTACAAAAATACATAAGTAAAATTTTATAAATTATAAATTATAAAAACAAACACACTAACTAATCAAACAATGTTCGAATATGAATATGCTGCAAAGCTTAAGGCAACAAAGTCAAAATGCAAAGCAAAATACATAATAACATAAGAATGATTACCACTCCTCAACCTTTATAAAATCTGCACAGTCAAACATTTAGAAGGAAGCAAACATAAATAAGTGTTCGAACATGCAGGCCTGAGAACAAAGAAAGATTCAAATGCAAAGTATAATATTTATTTGTAGCTTGTAAGTTAAGCCAGCCAAGCATAAGGAAATGAGATAAGTATACAAATGAAAACATCATAGTACAAATGGCATTAAATGTTCCATTCCCTAGCACCCAGCCAAGTCATTTCGAATTGTATAAGTTTCTTTCAGCCTACATTTGTACAAAAATATCTCTGATCTTTTGTTTTAAAAAAAAAAAATACAAAGCCTGTAACTTCTTTATATTGCAAACTGGAAGCCATCTTTCTTCTATCACCTTCCATTTCCATTCGAACTCAATACAAATTTTCATGGAGCTTCATTTGAAAAGCTTAAACAAGTCTCCATCTAAAACACAACATCAAACAACTACAACTACAACAGAGGCAAGATGGTTGACAGGATGATCAAAGTGGGAAAACACTTTTCAGTTTTCAAAGAATTCCAAAACTGTTTGCAAACGAGTTCTGTTCTTCTCTGATATTTGGTGAGTAACATTTATTCTAAAACTATATCTTAAGTTAATCTGGAATACTCTTATTTGTGATGTATCTGGTATTTGTATGTGTGTGCAAGCATCTGTTGATATCATGCTCTGTTCTTGTTCCAGCTTTGGTTTAATATTTAAAATTTCAAAATCTCACCATAACATCTATATTTGACTTTGATATGTAAACGAAAGTTGTTAGTTAGGATATGAAGATAATTTTAAAAATGGTTTGAAGATTTTTAATTTAACAAATAAATTTAAAAAGGAAAAAAAAACAGTGGAACCCAAATTTATGTTAAAAATCAACCATCTTAATTTTTGATTTGAATTACATAAATGAATTCGTGATTGCAAATCACGAATTTTAATATACTTTTCATGATTTTTAAATTGTTAAACAATGGGAATTTTCAAGTTGAACGTTTTGAGAGTTTTGGTGATTTGCCGTTAATCGGCATGATGATTGAAGCCAGGATTTTGATCGGAGCTTGTTTTAGGGTTGCGGAGGATGGGAAAAATGTTGTTGAATTTTTCCAATGTTTGATTGGTTCGATATCGATTTAAGTAGGGTTTCATAGTTCATCCTGTTGACCCTTGCTTTTGTGGCTGTTGCGTCATACTAAGATCACCGGAGGCGATCGCGAGATGGGGGATGGAGGTGTAGTGATACGACATTGCTCTGGTAGGAGAGCCATGGATTCCAGGCGTCGTGATTGTCGGCGTTGGGTGGGTTTGTGGACGAGTGTGGGCTCAGTTTTTTTTCGATCAGTGATTGAAGTTTGACTCGCGAGTTTATTGTTCGATCTGGGTGGGTTTTCGTGTTCGCACGTGGTCGAGTGGTTGTAGGCGATGGTCGCGACGAACGTTGGTGGCCGGCGACAGTGGGACACGTGCACAATGTGTTCGTGTGTGTGTGTGCACGTTTGGGTACAGGTGAAAATTTGTTTTGGGGAAGAACGGGAATGACTCGGGGAAGGTCTCGTAATATTTGCAGGACGACTCGAAGAAGTAGAGGGTGAGGTTTGCTTCGGGGCTGGCATGTCTGGTTTGAGGGGTTTACTCGGGTAGTTTGAGTTCGCTCGGGTTGTTAAGGTGATCGACTCGAGTATCTTTGTTGTGTGTTGTCTGGTCTATACTGTAATGATATAGGCTACGAATTTAATTTGTGTTTGAATTATAAATCAAGTTTTAAGTATTTAAAACAAGTTTAAATAAATAATTGATAATTTGATTAAATATGTTTTGAAAATGGTTTTCCAAAGAATTAAATATATTAATATTAAATGTTGAATTGTTTTGTTAAATAAATTATATTTCAAATCTATTTCTAAATTGGTTTTAATGAAATAAATGGTTTAAGTAAGTATGGAGTATAAATACAAGTTTATTTTTAATCAGTTATGCTGAGATTAATTGAGAATAAATTACTAAATGAAGTAATTAGTGGAAATGAATGTAATTAAGAAATAAATGAATTAAAGATTATGTGATGATTAATGGAGTGATTTATTTATGAAGTTAAAGATAATCACTTATAATTAATCGAGTAAAATCGCTTAGTGAAGTAGTTAATATAATATTAAAGTCATAGACGAGACTTTAATTAATATATAAATGGTAAATTTAAACTTATTAATAATTGATAAGTTAATTACTTAGAATAGTGATTAAATAAATGTTAATGAAGGTCATTAACTGAATTATTTTATAATTAATCAATATAATTGATTTTAATAAATTGACGGGATAAATTGATGTATTAATCAACATTTTAATTGTTTAAGTGTAAATGAATAAATGGGAAGTAATTAAGGAGTTAATTACTCATTTTAATTAATTGAGTAATTTGATTATTTGGGTTAATTAATTTATTTTAATTAATTTGGATAAATCAAATTGATGATGTGATAATTATAATTACTTAGAAAAGTAATTGATGTTTAATTACAGAGTGTAATTAATAGAATGAAGTTGTTAATAAAGTAATTTGAGTATAATTACTTTGTATAATTAATCAAAGGATTAATTAGAGATAATAAATTATTGAGCAATTAATGAAGTAATTAAAGGAGTTAATTACTAGATTGGGATAAATCAAAGGTGATAAATATTTTGGTTCAAATTAAAGATTTAATTACTTTGATGTAATTAACTTAACTGGAAATGTAATTTGAGATTATTGGAATTTAAAATAGATTTATTTGGAATAATTAATAAATGAAGAAATTTATTAATAATTAATTGAGTAATGTAATTAACTTTAGTTAATTAAGAAATGAAGTAATGTAAAGATGCATTTCTATATTGGATCAAAGTAATTAATCCGTTGGAATAATCCAAAGATAATTACTTAAATGTAATTAAAGAAAATTAATCAGGGATGATTAATTAAATGAATAACGGGATGATGATTAATTAATTGATTGATAATTAATTAATAGAAGTATAAGCAGGTTTAATAATGATGTGATGATTAATTTAATTAACTTTAAATTAATTAAGAATAAGGTAATTGATTTAATTCATTTTAAATTAATTATCAATAGTGTGATTTATTATCCTTGCTTATGTATGATGATTGATATTGATATCCCATTGATTGATTGTGATCTCAGATATGAGATGAGTAATATTGTTGTGATATGGATGCTTTGTTTGAAGTGTGATGATATAGATTATCCATTTATGCTGATATGTGATCATCTATCTGTGATATTGTGATTTATCTATCTGTGTTGATATATAGATAATTGAATTGATTTGTTTTAAACCTTTAAAACAACTTGGCCTTAAAAGACACGTTTTGGATTTCGATGAGACCAGGATCGGGTTTTCCGTATACCGGGATTCCAGGTCTGGAGACCCGAATACCACATCGATCCAAAATAACGTTAAGTCGGGAAATTCAAATGGAGCAAGTGAAGACTCGAGGTATAAGAACTATACGTCAGTATAACTCTGTGGGTGATTCCGTAAGGAGTTTTGACGAAGATAGTACTTATAGGTTCGAGATGGTGATTCAGAATGCAAGGGTTATTGTCGTTAACTCTGAGGGTGATTCCAATACGAGTGTAACGAGATAATGCCTTCGGTTTCGTTCGAACCCGGAACGAACTTGTATGGATTGAATGCTTTCACAACATCGTCAGGTGGGCGATGAGCATTCTAAGAGATGTGTTCTCTAAAGGTAATCGTGACCTCAAGCCTCATCAACCGGGAATGGCTAAAACAGGGGAGGTGCAGCAAGGCTTCGTGGGTAGCCCCCATTTGAGAGTAAGGTTTACCCCTGTCTAGATGTCCCTATTTATTTCGGTTTAGTGTACGGTTGGTCGCGCCAACTGTGGGGTGATCTTATTTGGAACTGTCCAGTAAGGGATGGGTCCGGCCTTGTGTTGCAGGGGAGCGGGCGTACTCCTCGGTACGGTGATCTAGGCCACGTACTGTGACGGGCGGTACCCCAGTAGCCCAGCCATTGTATGGAATCCAAAATCCAATAAGCGCCGTACGTTTTGATTGTGCCCAACTATGTTGAAATGTGAGATGTAAGCATTTCAGCTATTTCTGTATTTTACTTGAAAACCCTAGACACTATTATAATATCACTGGATTTCCTATAAAAATGTTTTGGTTAGCGTAAGGTAAAAACTTTTCCATGTTTATGTGTGGGAAGTCTTACGTGATACCTTTGTTTTCAAGTGATTTTCAAAGTTAAACAACTTTAACCTGTTACTCATACCAGACCCATGTCTGACCCGAAGTTTATTTTTGTTTTTCATAAACTCTCGGGTACCCAAATTTTTACGGGTAGTCAAGGGATTCAGGTTTAGCTTTGACGAAGTCTGGAGGAGCAATGGAGCAGGAGGCTTCAGCGTGTAGATATATAGTGATTCCGCTGTGATTAGAGTTTATTCTATATTCCGCTGTGTTGTATCTCTATGATGTGTGAGTTGTATTAACTAGACAGATGTTTATAACTGTCTAGTATCTGTTGTATTGTCTGTGTACTCTGATGTATATGATACTATGTATTAATTTATATGATATATTATATTTTATTCGTTCCGCTGTTGAGATTCTGATGTGTTTCTTCTTCTTCTCTTTCTTTTCTACTTTCTCACCTCTTTCTTTTCTTCAAAACGATACGATTTCCTGGGCGTAGGAAGTCGGGTCGTGACAGTTGGTATCAGAGCACTAGGTTGAGCGAATACCTAGGCTCTTAAGTGATTTCTTTCCTGAGAGAGCGTATTTGTTAGTGAATATAAAATTGTTTTATGTTGTGTTGACTTATCGGTTAGGTGTTTATAGATTTTGATCTGTGTGTGGGACGCCACAATATCGATAGGAATTTCTAAACTCTTAACAAGGTAAACCGACACAATATTGTTTTAAAATAGGGTAAATGAAATAATTTTACCCAAATTATTTTTGTATATAAAAGAAATGATTTTTTTGAAAATTTTTATAGTTATGTATGGTTGCTTGATTGTTAGGAAATGATAATATTGAACGATTATCATTGTCATTGGGAAAATTTAATAAGAATTGGAATTTAATCAATAGTCAAGAAATAAATTCATATAACCAAATGGAATTTTGTAAATGTGAATTATAAATGTGATTTGCAATTGAAATTGAAATAAAATTCCAGGGTAATGTTTGAATAGAAATTGGATGGATCTGGAATTTTGAGAATATTTAAATTCTTTTGGATTTGGAAGTGTTTTTCAAAGGTTCTGGAAAAAAAATATGGTATTATTTCAAGGATATTTTTGAGTTGGATTTGAAATCTGGAAAGATTTAAAATTTACAAATATTTGAGAGGTTTAAAAGAAATAAAAGCATTTGAACTCTTTCGGTTGTTAGAAAATAACGTCGGTGATGACTGCAGCATCATCGATGTTCATTTTCGAATTTCCAAGAGAAAAGTTTGCTATCAAATTATTTCAAATTGGAATTGTTTGCGAAATGGGTTTGGTTTTGAAATTCAAAAGAATATTTGAATTGCCAAAGAATTTTGGATATAGTTGATTTCAAAGGTGGTTTTGTACTTTGGAAATCGCTTAAACTCTAGAAGTAAATTTAAAATGTTGTGGAATAAATAAATGGGTTTGGAAAACTTAAAGTTTGAATTAAATTGGAATGTAACTAAATCATGTCAAATGAAAGTGAAGTGTAGAATTTGTTAAAGTGGACTGGAAGTAATAAGTGTTTGGAAACAAAATTTATTTATTGAAAACTAAATTTATGAATAAACAAATGAATTTATAATTGAGTGGTAATGGATGGAAGTCAGTGTTTTGTTAACATCTGGAGATTTAGTTTGGTATCGACTGTATTCCAGGAGTGATACCGATGGTTTAGCCTAATAGTCGGATGGTTTTGGAGGGACTTCTGAGTTTATTTTGGATTTGTTAAACCATATTTTCGGAATAGTTGGGAAGCTTACCAGTTGTGATTACTGACTGATGGTTGCAAAGCCTAGGTCTGTCACAGTGGTATCAGTGGGAAGTTTGTATTGGAGTTCGTCATCAGCATTTCATCTGCTCCCACATCAGAGTTGTGCAGCGGAAGCAGTTGGGAGTGAGTCTGTTTTTCTTTTCTGGAGAAGAGAAGTTATTTCTACGGGTAATGGTAGGGATTGTGTTCCTGATTTTGGTTGATAGGGAGAAGATCGTCTACTGGATTGTTTTTGGATTCAGATTCGTTTTGAAAGGCATCAGCAGAGGTTTAGCTGATTGGTAGTGATGAAGGCAGATTTGGATCGTCCGAAGAGTTTGGTAGATAAGAGACAAAAGAATTTGGATTTCAGAATCGGAGATTTGATTTTGAGTAAGTTTCTCTGATCGAAGGAGCTGTATAGTTTGGTAAGTCTGGGAAATTAGCTCCGAGGTGTTCTAGATTTTTCTCTGTGTTCTGGAAAAGTTTAGTGGTTGTTCTTCTGGAGTGAATTGCCAGTTGGGATAGCTGGAATTCGTTGTGTTTCACATATTTCTGAGGGAGTATGTGTAAGATTCTATTTCTGGTTTTGGAACCAGCAGTTCAGGGAGTTTGGTTGTGAGCCTGACTCGGTTGTAGTCTGATATCTTGCCTTGCTTTGTAGATCTAGATGAGTAGGAGCTCTGTAGCTTAGTGGCATTGATTGTTTGGGTTCTATAGAGCGAGTAACCCGATACTTATACTCGGGGAAACTCGAGAGAATCCTATTCGGAATTTTTTTCTGGATAGATAGATTTGTTTGATTGGTTGCTATGGTTGTTGATATATGCTTGTGTTTTAAAGTTAAAATTTTAATTAGATTATTAAATTACCTTTGTTTTAAATTTCGGGGACGAAATTCTTTTAAGGGGGGAGGAATGTGACATCCCAGAAATTTTGGCAATATCAATTTAATAATCTGTGATAAATATTAAATTGATTTGATATATTTTTGAATTATAAGATCTAAATTGATATTTTTCTTTTAATAAATATCGTATTGTAAATTATATCTTTTAAAACTAGTAAATTATTTTCTATTTATTTTATATATATATTGGTATATATTGTAGATAGGGAAGTTCTGTTTTAAATTTAATTGATAAATTTTGTTTTCAAATTTCTTATATATATTTTAGTGATTTGGGAATTATAATTTATTTGAAATAAAACTTTTAAAAGCTATTAAATAAATAAATAAATATATACTAGAATCACATTTACACTACATCATCAAACAACATGTTAAAATAACAACCACTTACATTTCATAATCAAACAATATGTTAGAATAACAACAAAACGAATAACAAAATAAATACCAAAAAAACAAACTATGGCAAAGTAACAATACAACAATACAAGTACAAAAATACATAAGTAAAATTTTATAAATTATAAATTATAAAAACAAACACACTAACTAATCAAACAATGTTCGAATATGAATATGCTGCAAAGCTTAAGGCAACAAAGTCAAAATGCAAAGCAAAATACATAATAACATAAGAATGATTGCCACTCCTCAACCTTTATAAAATCTGCACAGTCAAACATTTAGAAGGAAGCAAACATAAATAAGTGTTCGAACATGCAGGCCTGAGAACAAAGAAAGATTCAAATGCAAAGTATAATATTTATTTGTAGCTTGTAAGTTAAGCCAGCCAAGCATAAGGAAATGAGATAAGTATACAAATGAAAACATCATAGTACAAATGGCATTAAATGTTCCATTCCCTAGCACCCAGCCAAGTCATTTCGAATTGTATAAGTTTCTTTCAGCCTACATTTGTACAAAAATATCTCTGATCTTTTGTTTAAAAAAAAAAAAATACAAAGCCTGTAACTTCTTTATATTGCAAACTGGAAGCCATCTTTCTTCTATCACCTTCCATTTCCATTCGAACTCAATACAAATTTTCATGGAGCTTCATTTGAAAAGCTTAAACAAGTCTCCATCTAAAACACAACATCAAACAACTACAACTACAACAGAGGCAAGATGGTTGACAGGATGATCAAAGTGGGAAAACACTTTTCAGTTTTCAAAGAATTCCAAAACTGTTTGCAAACGAGTTCTGTTCTTCTCTGATATTTGGTGAGTAACATTTATTCTAAAACTATATCTTAAGTTAATCTGGAATACTCTTATTTGTGATGTATCTGGTATTTGTATGTGTGTGCAAGCATCTGTTGATATCATGCTCTGTTCTTGTTCCAGCTTTGGTTTAATATTTAAAATTTCAAAATCTCACCATAACATCTATATTTGACTTTGATATGTAAACGAAAGTTGTTAGTTAGGATATGAAGATAATTTTAAAAATGGTTTGAAGATTTTTAATTTAACAAATAAATTTAAAAAGGAAAAAAAAAACAGTGGAACCCAAATTTATGTTAAAAATCAACCATCTTAATTTTTGATTTGAATTACATAAATGAATTCGTGATTGCAAATCATGAATTTTAATATACTTTTCATGATTTTTAAATTGTTAAACAATGGGAATTTTCAAGTTGAACGTTTTGAGAGTTTTGGTGATTTGCCGTTAATCGGCATGATGATTGAAGCCAGGATTTTGATCGGAGCTTGTTTTAGGGTTGCGGAGGATGGGAAAAATGTTGTTGAATTTTTCCAATGTTTGATTGGTTCGATATCGATTTAAGTAGGGTTTCATAGTTCATCCTGTTGACCCTTGCTTTTGTGGCTGTTGCGTCATACTAAGATCACCGGAGGCGATCGCGAGATGGGGGATGGAGGTGTAGTGATACGACATTGCTCTGGTAGGAGAGCCATGGATTCCAGGCGTCGTGATTGTCGGCGTTGGGTGGGTTTGTGGACGAGTGTGGGCTCAGTTTTTTTTCGATCAGTGATTGAAGTTTGACTCGCGAGTTTATTGTTCGATCTGGGTGGGTTTTCGTGTTCGCACGTGGTCGAGTGGTTGTAGGCGATGGTCGCGACGAACGTTGGTGGCCGGCGACAGTGGGACACGTGCACAATGTGTTCGTGTGTGTGTGTGCACGTTTGGGTACAGGTGAAAATTTGTTTTGGGGAAGAACGGGAATGACTCGGGGAAGGTCTCGTAATATTTGCAGGACGACTCGAAGAAGTAGAGGGTGAGGTTTGCTTCGGGGCTGGCACGTCTGGTTTGAGGGGTTTACTCGGGTAGTTTGAGTTCGCTCGGGTTGTTAAGGTGATCGACTCGAGTATCTTTGTTGTGTGTTGTCTGGTCTATACTGTAATGATATAGGCTACGAATTTAATTTGTGTTTGAATTATAAATCAAGTTTTAAGTATTTAAAACAAGTTTAAATAAATAATTGATAATTTGATTAAATATGTTTTGAAAATGGTTTTCCAAAGAATTAAATATATTAATATTAAATGTTGAATTGTTTTGTTAAATAAATTATATTTCAAATCTATTTCTAAATTGGTTTTAATGAAATAAATGGTTTAAGTAAGTATGGAGTATAAATACAAGTTTATTTTTAATCAGTTATGCTGAGATTAATTGAGAATAAATTACTAAATGAAGTAATTAGTGGAAATGAATGTAATTAAGAAATAAATGAATTAAAGATTATGTGATGATTAATGGAGTGATTTATTTATGAAGTTAAAGATAATCACTTATAATTAATCGAGTAAAATCGCTTAGTGAAGTAGTTAATATAATATTAAAGTCATAGACGAGACTTTAATTAATATATAAATGGTAAATTTAAACTTATTAATAATTGATAAGTTAATTACTTAGAATAGTGATTAAATAAATGTTAATGAAGGTCATTAACTGAATTATTTTATAATTAATCAATATAATTGATTTTAATAAATTGACGGGATAAATTGATGTATTAATCAACATTTTAATTGTTTAAGTGTAAATGAATAAATGGGAAGTAATTAAGGAGTTAATTACTCATTTTAATTAATTGAGTAATTTGATTATTTGGGTTAATTAATTTATTTTAATTAATTTGGATAAATCAAATTGATGATGTGATAATTATAATTACTTAGAAAAGTAATTGATGTTTAATTACAGAGTGTAATTAATAGAATGAAGTTGTTAATAAAGTAATTTGAGTATAATTACTTTGTATAATTAATCAAAGGATTAATTAGAGATAATAAATTATTGAGCAATTAATGAAGTAATTAAAGGAGTTAATTACTAGATTGGGATAAATCAAAGGTGATAAATATTTTGGTTCAAATTAAAGATTTAATTACTTTGATGTAATTAACTTAACTGGAAATGTAATTTGAGATTATTGGAATTTAAAATAGATTTATTTGGAATAATTAATAAATGAAGAAATTTATTAATAATTAATTGAGTAATGTAATTAACTTTAGTTAATTAAGAAATGAAGTAATGTAAAGATGCATTTCTATATTGGATCAAAGTAATTAATCCGTGGGAATAATCTAAAGATAATTACTTAAATGTAATTAAAGAAAATTAATCAGGGATGATTAATTAAATGAATAACGGGATGATGATTAATTAATTGATTGATAATTAATTAATAGAAGTATAAGCAGGTTTAATAATGATGTGATGATTAATTTAATTAACTTTAAATTAATTAAGAATAAGGTAATTGATTTAATTCATTTTAAATTAATTATCAATAGTGTGATTTATTATCCTTGCTTATGTATGATGATTGATATTGATATCCCATTGATTGATTGTGATCTCAGATATGAGATGAGTAATATTGTTGTGATATGGATGCTTTGTTTGAAGTGTGATGATATAGATTATCCATTTATGCTGATATGTGATCATCTATCTGTGATATTGTGATTTATCTATCTGTGTTGATATATAGATAATTGAATTGATTTGTTTTAAACCTTTAAAACAACTTGGCCTTAAAAGACACGTTTTGGATTTCGATGAGACCGGGATCGGGTTTTCCGTATACCGGGATTCCAGGTCTGGAGACCCGAATACCACATCGATCCAAAATAACGTTAAGTCGGGAAATTCAAATGGAGCAAGTGAAGACTCGAGGTATAAGAACTATACGTCAGTATAACTCTGTGGGTGATTCCGTAAGGAGTTTTGACGAAGATAGTACTTATAGGTTCGAGATGGTGATTCAGAATGCAAGGGTTATTGTCGTTAACTCTGAGGGTGATTCCAATACGAGTGTAACGAGATAATGCCTTCGGTTTCGTTCGAACCCGGAACGAACTTGTATGGATTGAATGCTTTCACAACATTGTCAGGTGGGCGATGAGCATTCTAAGAGATGTGTTCTCTAAAGGTAATCGTGACCTCAAGCCTCATCAACCGGGAATGGCTAAAACAGGGGAGGTGCAGCAAGGCTTCGTGGGTAGCCCCCATTTGAGAGTAAGGTTTACCCCTGTCTAGATGTCCCTATTTATTTCGGTTTAGTGTACGGTTGGTCGCGCCAACTGTGGGGTGATCTTATTTGGAACTGTCCAGTAAGGGATGGGTCCGGCCTTGTGTTGCAGGGGAGCGGGCGTACTCCTCGGTACGGTGATCTAGGCCACGTACTGTGACGGGCGGTACCCCAGTAGCCCAGCCATTGTATGGAATCCAAAATCCAATAAGCGCCGTACGTTTTGATTGTGCCCAACTATGTTGAAATGTGAGATGTAAGCATTTCAGCTATTTCTGTATTTTACTTGAAAACCCTAGACACTATTATAATATCACTGGATTTCCTATAAAAATGTTTTGGTTAGCGTAAGGTAAAAACTTTTCCATGTTTATGTGTGGGAAGTCTTACGTGATACCTTTGTTTTCAAGTGATTTTCAAAGTTAAACAACTTTAACCTGTTACTCATACCAGACCCATGTCTGACCCGAAGTTTATTTTTGTTTTTCATAAACTCTCGGGTACCCAAATTTTTACGGGTAGTCAAGGGATTCAGGTTTAGCTTTGACGAAGTCTGGAGGAGCAATGGAGCAGGAGGCTTCAGCGTGTAGATATATAGTGATTCCGCTGTGATTAGAGTTTATTCTATATTCCGCTGTGTTGTATCTCTATGATGTGTGAGTTGTATTAACTAGACAGATGTTTATAACTGTCTAGTATCTGTTGTATTGTCTGTGTACTCTGATGTATATGATACTATGTATTAATTTATATGATATATTATATTTTATTCGTTCCGCTGTTGAGATTCTGATGTGTTTCTTCTTCTTCTCTTTCTTTTCTACTTTCTCACCTCTTTCTTTTCTTCAAAACGATACGATTTCCTGGGCGTAGGAAGTCGGGTCGTGACAGATAAGGTCCAACGTTTTATAGATTTCACCGTCCACTAGACACCAAAACACATATACGAGTATACTGCAGAGATCAGCACGACGAGGCGATCTAAACGATATAACGATATCTGTGGTACGATCATCCAATAAAAAGGTCGATACGGACAATGATGTACGTTGATATTCCGTATGGAAAAATCCAAACGGAGCTAGAAACGTCCGA
This sequence comes from Allium fistulosum, assembly GCA_030737815.1. Classification (NCBI taxonomy): domain Eukaryota; kingdom Viridiplantae; phylum Streptophyta; class Magnoliopsida; order Asparagales; family Amaryllidaceae; genus Allium; species Allium fistulosum. The sequence goes on along the minus strand of CM060908.1, from coordinate 71,279,807 downwards.
AATTGGCAAAACGAATTACGTAGTCTGATTTAGAGTGTTCTAAATAAATTTTCTCATGTTGACATATTTAGGTTTCAGAACACTTTTATTATCATCAATTTTTAACTGATATAAATTGGAATAAAATTACACTAGAAAATAAACTTCCAAATTATCTGATAAAAATTTACCAGTTGCTATGTTAAAATAGACGTATTCCAAATATCAAATTTTTATTTCAAAATTTTATTGTTTAAAATCCCACAAAATTACAATTAAATATATAAATAAAAAAATAAAATTATTTAAAATTTACGGGTCGTTACACAATCAGTATTATTTTCATCTGAATCTAATTTAAATTTCCCATCGCTATCGTATATCGATGTGTGCGTTTATAACCTTTTATATATGCTAATTGTTAAGTACTAATAGAAATCAAACAAATCAAATAAGAAATATTTTTCATCAATTAGTTTTCACAAATATTAATAGTTTAATTTTATTTAAAGTCCATTTTTGTATTTTTCTTGTTTAAATCGAATTCAAACATTCTGTCGATATCGTATATCGATATAGGCATTTATAACTTTTATACACGTACTTTATAAATACTAATGGCATCCAATAAATTGAATAAAAATTCATAATTAATATTTATTAAATATTAATTAATTTTCAACAACTAAAAATTAACTAAATTGTGTGGTTGATTCGGAATATCCATCATTTCAATTGTGTGACTCAAAGATGTAAACTCGGTCAGTGATTAATATTGAACAATTCAAATGTTGACGTTCACAAGTCACCTTATCTAGTGGTGTGACATTTTGGCTGGATTTATCGCTTACTCATCTTTTAGCAGAATCCAATTTTACTTATTATAAGCGTTACCCATTATGACAATTATTTATACAAATTCTCTTTGTCAAAACTATATCACTTTGGACTTATGGAATTTGGTAATAGATAAAATTCCAACATCATCCATATTAAACTCTCTGGTCCAAATACAAAGTCCTTCATTCAATAACAATAGTTATTATTGAATGATCTACTCTGTCCAGAGATTTTGAGTTTGAGTTGACTTCAGTTGACTACGATACTAACCCCATATCTCCGAGGAGACAAATCCTCTCTTGAATAGTGTTTCACTTCCAATACTTCCACTCGACCCAACTATAGTCATTCAATGGACGTTATGCCATGATTTAACTATAATCAAAACGGAGCTCTCATATTGAAGATCTACAGTATTCTCAGGTCGAGAGAACTGTGTAAATTAGTCACATCGATATTTTTTGTTAGACCTTAATTATATTAACTAACAAAAAACTATCGAGTGAGTCATTCTATGGTTATCCAATAACTATCAGCACGTAACCCCTTGGTGCCCCCAACATCCATGAGTAATACACTACCCAACATTTGGAGAGCATTACATACTCTAGTCTCAACGAATATATCGATATCCGGTCTTGATACATCTTGACTAGGAAGATTAAAAATGGTATTTATTTTCATTGTGATAAATTACTTAGGGCTACAACACTTTGTAACTATTATCACAAAACATACCATTTATAGATTTTCTATTAAATATACTTTTAATTAAATTAATTAGTTAATATATAACACGCTATATTAAGTTTATAATAAAAAGTACACATCTTTTATTTCTTACAAGATTGGTTATCAAGTAAGATATATGTACCAAATTACATAATTGCCCTTAGGGCATATCCCTATCTCCATCACTAACTCACTTTTACACCTATCTTAATGATGAATTGAAGTCTGTAAGGGTACATACTTATGTACAATCACATATCTACCCTCTTATATCATTGCTCCTGCTTTTGTAATTTTGATTTTGATTGTCTTTAGGTTAATCGCTGGTTGTTTTGACTTGAGTAAATCATAGAATGAACGTGCAAGGGTGTATGAACTTGAAAGTTTTGAAGGAGATGGTAGGAAAGGGGAGGAGATGGCTTGAAATGGTCAGAAGCAGGTGGACAAAATCGTGTCGCCTGTGGCATGACCGATCGGCTACCCTAGACTCGACCGGTGGTTACGACCGGTCAGCCAATTAGATGAAAAAAGGAGAAACAAAAATAAAATTAAAATAGGTGAAAATAATATATTATATATATATAATATAATTATGTTAATATACTATAGCATATGATATTTACACATGGATATGAATAATTTTTAATGTTTAATAATAAAATAAAGTTAATTAATGATAATATTTTAATTGAAAATTATAAAGATGAGTAAATTCTTATTTCTAAAATAATCAAAATGTTCTTAAAATACTTATTAATGAATATAAGATTTATAAGGGAATTCTATAGTGTATTTATATTCATTTGGATGTTACTTTATATTTCTTAAATTAAAAACATATTCTTTATTATAAAATTATTATTTATGCTTCCAAATATAATATATATATATAACTATTTTGGTTGCTTTATATTTATTTCACTTTTGTGTAACAAGGAATTTGGATGAACGGTTTAATGATATTGTATAGTATAGGACTTTCGGTAACATTTTTCCAGTTATTTATCGGACTAGTTGCATAGAGATATTGCATGGTTTGACTGTAATTTATGAGCATTGAATGAATGGACTAGTAACACATGGTGGTATGAGATGCCGGTGTTATACTTATTTGGTTAATCAATTTAAGTAAATGACACTCATAGGATGGGAATATGGATGATTGTTTATACTTATGTGAGGTGATGCTCGGGGTAGAGAAAACTCTTGGAGATTGAGTTATAGTTGTGTGCCCATATATATATTATAGATATTACCTATTAGTCTATCACGAAGTGCTCCGGGACATGATAAGGAGTTAAAGGGAACCAGATTAGGCCAGAATCTGCCTTGGCAGCCTGAATATGGGGTCGTGCCTGAGATCTATGACACATTTTTAGATGATTAATGTAGGGTGGTGAGCTCTTAGGGTGGGTAGCCCTAGTCCCTTTTTATCATCTAGTTTAACAACCCTACTCAAAACGGGCCTAATTATTGATCCAATAAAAACCCGTCGAACCTTATGCCCATTCCAAAGCTAGTTGTTGGTTAGAAAATTTGATACAATAAACAATACATAGAGCTATATATCTATACTTTTAAAGTCTCATATTGGAAAGGATAAAATATATATCAGAAATAGTATCCATTTTATAAAAGTTCAAATCTCATAATAAGACATGCCATCCCAATATATAAATACAATATCTCAAAATTCAACAACGTCATGTCTGAGATGGGTACATCGAAATATATAAAAATATAAGTAGATAGATAACTGCCATAAGTCCTCGACTCTGCCTTCATCCTCTAAATCATCATCGTCTCACCTAACCTGTGCGTTGTAATGAGGAGGAGGTCAGAACAACAATATCCGGTGAATGAAAATCTCAAATCTTACTGTAATAGTATTTGGGCGGTATTATTTAGATACGTAATATGTCCCTGCATTATGACTATATCCTAACAAGAATACCTACTACTGTAAGCCTGGAGGCCTTTCCAGTCCAATACTATAACTTACACTATGTCAATCCAACTCCATAACTTACGATCAACTGTAGGCCAAAGGCCCTTCCCAGTCCTATACAACTACCATCAATCATATCTTAACAATGTAAGAGAAAGTACCCAAGCAACTCAATACCTTTTCAATGGGAATTAGGCAGACCATGACCATTTAATACCTATATTTTAGGCAAGTCCCCGTCCTTTAATACCTAACCCAAGATGGATCCCTCTTTGGTACTCTCTAGCTGACATCGCATGAAATCTCATCAGGCCACTTAATACTTTTTTATGGGAGAGGCGAACCCTACAATATTCACTTAATAACTCAGCCTCGAAGAGGATCCTTCCCGAGATTTCCCACTACCGTGCCTAAACGATAACCCCGACCATTTAATACTTCTTGAGTAGGAAGGAGGCAAACCATACAATAGCCATTTAATACCCCCCAACCCAAAAGCAAGTCTTATGTATTACAATCCGTAACCCAAACTGTGACATCTCACATTAGTCCAACTATTCGTAGGCGTTGGTAGCCAAATTAGCTAGGTAGACTTACCCTACAAAATTGAGACTAATCTCGCATCCTCCATGAGTACCTATTATAGGTGTAGTCTCACATCAGTTCCAAAGTCACACTGTTGGTAGCCAGATTAGTTGGTCAGACTTCTGTATGCTTTCAACTGACCTCGCATCTCTATAACTTAGTCATAATTTCCACTCCCTTAACATACTACCATATTTATCTCACCGCCTTTCCAATTAAGGCAATACAAGGAAAACTCCTTATTTCACTCTTAACTTCCTTTCTGATGGGGTTTAATACTAATTTACGAACCTATTTATACTACGTGATTAATGTGTTATTAATTATACATTGTTTATATGCTCATACACATATATGTTGTTAAATATTCTTAAGCGTGGGAAGATCTAATCGTTTAAATGTCAAAACTTCCAAATTATACAAGTCCAACTCCAAACAGCAACTTACAAAATAGCTAATATCCTTGGCCAAACCAATAGACTTGCATAAAATAAAGTAGAATCTTATACCAAACTTATTCTATATTAAAATAGTAGAATAAATGCTTTTATTTTAAGGAATAACATTTACAATTTAAATCTTTTGTACTCTATTCAACTTTTATGTAAACAAATTTGGAGTGAAAAAGGAATTCATATTTAAATTATGGAAATAGGTAGTGCAAACTACGAATATGGGAATTCGTACCTTACACACCATTTTCTAACTAAATTTCTTTATTTTTGAATCCTTTAACACATCAATGAAAAAGAAATGGAAGTGGAATAGAATATGAAATACCCAAATTGCAAATATCCAAACAAAACTATACTATTTTATTATAAAATAATTAAGATTCCAAGAAGGATTGACATTTCACTTAGGGTAATTTTAGGATTTTAATTTTAATTTAACGTTTTCATAAACAAAGTTCCCCAAGGCATAAAACAAATCCAAATTCAACTATACAAATACTAAAATGAGAAAAACATAAGACTCCCACTCACGGATGATTTCCAGCTTTCTCCTTTGGAATTGATTATGCCTGCTTCAAATATCTTTTTAGTCCTCTTCCTTTTGAAATGTTTAATAATATGATTGTATATGAATTAGATTCAGAATTTCAAGGATTGGAGAAGAATAGAATTATAAATTGAATATATAATGTCTAAAATCTCTTAACTAAAAATCCTAAGAATTTCTTAATCATATAGAAGAAAGAGACCAACAGAGCTCCGCTTGCATTCCTAAATAATTTGTGTATAATAATGAGAGGGCTAGCCTCTAATTTGTAGTGATTGGAAGGCACTAGAATTGTTGGATTTAAGTTAGTTTACAATAATAAAATCTGACACGTTCGTGCCTAAAAAAACCTTAGCAGCCATCACAATCACCCATTGAATGTCCTTCCCCAAGCGGTTGGCCACTAGCGGTCGACCGACCTAACGAAGGTGGTCGATCGGCAACCTATAAATGGAACGTATTTATTTGCCATTTTTAATTGTTATTTAATTTCTTATTATTCAATTAACATTAACCTTTATTTTAATGTTTACTTAACCCCCAAGTTCCTAATTAACGTTAACATATTTATTAATAAATAAATTTCAAATGTTACACTAATTTAAAATTTGAATTTGAATTCTAATTAAATTATTTTGAGTTCGAAAACTTCAAATGTTAATGACTTTTCCGTTTGAGCTCCGATTTCAAAACTTTATATATAAAAGTTGGTCATAAAATCGCCACGAACACAATAATGTAACCTCCTTGGACTAATTCCAACATTTACAAAATTTTCATTTTTAGCCTTATAATTAATTAATTGGTTTCTTATTAAAAAAAATTGGATGTTACATTTTCCCCCTAAATAGGATTTCATCCCCAAAATCCTTAAGGGACGGATAGTGTAACGCAGACTCAACATCCATGTTATACAGCCAAGTTATCTACACAACAATCTACTCAATCAAAAGTGCAATGTGATTGTGTATGCAGACATACTATAGATGAACTCAGTCCTAGAATGAATGCATGATCGTGACTTATAAGCATCTATGCAAACATCCTGAATATGCATAAAACTTTCATATGAGTACAAAAATAATAGTATAAAGTGTGGCAACCATCCCCTGCCATCCAATTTAGCAACTACGATGCAACCAAAAACCTAAATTTTGGAGAGGGAAAGTTTACCAGAGAAAAGCTCAAGATAAGAAGCCTTCATCTTCTCTTCAGTTTCCCATGTGCATTTCGCTGGATTATCTCCCCATTGTACTTGGACCAGCCTAATTTCTTTCTTTCGGAGCTTCCTAGTTCCATGCTCCACTATGCATGCAGTGGCATGGGGTGCTAGCGGCTCCATCTCTATGTCTACTAATCGATCAGGCTCTATTATGGTGGCGGTGTTGTGCAGGCATTTCCTCAAGTGTTAAACATAAAAAACATTATGAACTCCGACCAACTTATCTGGTAGCTTCACTCGATATGCAAGTTTCCTTATTCTTTCCAAGATTGGGAAAGACCCAACAAACCTTGGCCTTAACTTCCTCGACGAACCAAACCTCGTAACCTTCCTAAGATGGAAACCTTAATGAACACCATGTCTTCTACCTCAAACTCTAATTCCTTCCTTCACATGTTCGCATAGGACTTTTGGCGATCATATGCGACCTATATTCACTGCCTAATCATCTCTATATTTTCTAAGGTTTCGCAAATCAAATCTGGTTCAAGTAGGACTTTGTCAGTGGTTTCCCATCAACAGTTTGGCGATTTGCATGGCCTCCCGAATAACACTTCAAAAGGTGTCATGCTGATTGTCGCTTAATAACTATTATTGTACGCAAATTCTACTAAGGGTAAATGCTGCTTCCAATGTCCTCCAAAGTCCATGATGCAAGCTCTCAACAAATGTTCCAAAATCTTATTCACCCTTTCCATTTGGCCGTCATTCTACGGGTGATAAGCGATGCTAAGATCCTATGTCGTTCTAAGGCTGACTGCAAGCTCCTCTAAAATTCGCTAGTAAACAAAGGGTCCCTATCATTAACAATGCTAACTGGAACTCCATGGAGTCATGCTACTTCATTGACATAAATTTGCACTAGCGATGTTGTGGAACTATTACTTTTAATCAGAATAAAATGGGCACTTTAGTGAGTCTATCTACTATAATCTATATAGCTTCGTTGCCTCTTTAAATCCTAGGCACCCTATTTATAAAATCCATCAGTACATGCTTCCACTTCCAAGTCGACACCTCCAATGGTAATAACAACCCTCTGGGCTTCAGTTGCTCTGCTTTTATCTTTTGGCATGTCAAGCACTTAGAAACAAATTCCTCTACTTGTTTCTTCATCGATCCTTGGCCAATAGAAAATTCATTTCATATCCTTACACATCTTATCTCCTCTAGGGTGAATGGTCATCCTAGAATAGTGACACTCCGCTAGCACTTCTTCCAAAACATCCTCAACCCTAGGAACACAAAGTCGTCCACCTCTCCTTAAATATCCTCTTTGATCAATTGCATACGTAATACCATGGGGAAAACACTCTCCCACTACAAGAAAAACCATTTACGGTTGCAAAAAACTGTGGCGTTTTATCATAAATGCAACCAAATTTTTTTTTCCCAAAATATGTTTCGTGACTAAATTTTTTTTGTTCCCGCTCCTTAGAAAACTTTTTCCACCTAGCCAAAAATAAACGTGACCAGTCATTGTTTTCCATCTCACGTATTGTAACAACCCGCATATCTATCGATTTTATATTTAAATATTTTATCGTTAGTCGGATGTTAGTCCGAAAAGCTACTTTTTGCATACGGTCAAATTAGGACTCGAGACCACCCCCATTGAGTTCAAAATGACGTTTGCGATCTTTTTGAGTGTAAACTTCGATATGTTTGGAGATAGTGAAATTTTCGTCACTTTTCCCACTTGTGACTTTGGTTGGGACTGCACCTTCTTAACTCAGCCCAAACCCCCCTCTTCTCTTCATCACTTCATCAAACACTTCAAGCTTCTTCAAAAATGGTGAGGGGAAAGAGAAATTAAAATTCCAAGCTCAAGATCTTTAGTAAATTCAACATCAAACTCCGAATTCAAGGTGAAGAACATAGATTCAAGCTAGGGGTTGACTCTTGCTTCGTTCTTAAGCTCTCCAACATCAATTTTGTGGAAAAGGTGAGATTTTTGATCTCACATCTTGCCTATATCTATCTTGGACTGTTGGGAATGATCCTCTATTGCATTTGTATGAATATCTGCATTTGGTTTGGATTGGATTGGCGAAAAACTCAAAAATTAGTGATTTTGGTGAAAAAAACTGCTACTAGGTCGTTCTGGCCATTTTTAGCTCGTTCTGGCCCTTAAGTCGTAGGTCGTTGCCGACCTATAATCTCCAGGCAAAATGATTGAGTCGTTCACGAGTTAAAGGCATGAGTCGTTCACGAGTTAAAGGCATGAGTCGTTCACGAGTTAAAGGCTTAAGTCGTTTGCAGTTAGCTCGTTCGCCTCGAGTTAAGTCGTAGGTCGTTTGGCCTTAAGTCGTTTGCAGTTAGCTCGTAGCTCGTAAGGCTCTTAAGTCCTAGGTCGTTGGCTTTTAAATCGTTAAGTCGTAGCTTGTATGGCTCTTAAGTCGCTAGGCCATGCCAACTCCGCTAGCTCGCAACTGTTAAGTCGTATGACCTTAAGTCGTAGGTCGTCCCCGACCTAACTCCACTAGGTCGTTCCAGCCTTAGCTCGTAGCTCGAATTGAAGCTTAAGTCGTTAAGTCGTTCGTTCCACTAAGTCGTTCAAGGCTTAAGTCGTTAAGTCGTTCATTCCACTAAGTCGTTCAAGGCTTAAGTCGTAAGTCGTTCGCGAGTTAGTACTTGGTCGTTTGACCTGTTTTCCCTTAGGTCGTTCGACCTGTTCTTCTGCTAAGTCGCGTGGCATTCTCCACTTAGGTCGTATGACCTTATCCCTTAAGTCGTAAGTCGCTTGCCTCCCTTAAGTCGTAAGTCGTTCGCGAGTTAGTACTTGGTCGTTTGACCTATTTTTCCCCTAGGTCGTTCGCGAGTTAGTACTTGGTCATTTGACCGGTTTGGCTTCTCGAGACCGCTTGCCTTCACTAGGTCGTACCGTGACGGGGCGCTGCCCCGCACCCCGCCGTGGGCGCTGCCCCCTGGACCCCCGCGACCTGACCGGGCAGGTCGAACCCCGTATTACTCTGCGAAGGCAAATCTTATCTGAAAAGCATTCATCAGAACTTCCACTTTGATGCATTTTAAGCTGATTTCCTTGGATTTTATTCACGTCTCCGAATGTGAATTTTTGTGATAGATTGTTCCAACAATCGTTTTATGACTTGTCACTTTAAAGATATATGAAGGTTTCAATACTAATAGTAAATATCAAAACTCTTTCATCAAAGCGATTTCAACACTATTTTAAATATCTAAAGTTCGTTTTCTCAAACCGATTTTCAATCTACTAGTATATACAAGCCTTTACTTCACTCGAATGAGAAACCGACTTAAACGACTTAGTAAAACGAGTGGTATGAAACGCTTGCGTTCACTTCGTCGGTTAGCTCTTGGACTTGTTCGATTGAACCCTTTTCGTGACAATTTCCTAGTGAAGATTTACAGCTTGTTCGTAAATATTTAAGTTAAGCAAGTGGTTATGGGACATGAAGCTAAACTCATATATTTACTAGCTTGGTGTGATTGACACTTCTCGCTGATCATGATGATCATTTTATGATTTAGACTAGCAATTGTGCGATGTCTCTTTGTTTGCAAGGTAAGACTAGACCGCAATAGTGTGATTCCGACTCACACACATCTCTTTGTCCGCAAGGTTAGTCTAGGCCGCAGTAGTGTGATTCCGACTCACACATATCTTTATGTTTGCGAGGTTAGGCTAGACACCACTTGTGTGATTCCATTCACACATACCTTTCTGCTTTTTGGTTAGCCTAGGCCTCAATCAGTGTGATTCCGACTCACACATATGGGGTAGCTCCCCATGGTCTTCGGACCATCATGTGATAGGCCTCTTTCTCTTTTTATGATTTCTGGATTTCTTGTTTTGATTTCTGGATTTTTATGTCATTGACTTGTTATGAGTACAAGTTTAGGGTATGATGCCCTCTTTGGATCTTTGAGAAGATTCTTGTGATATTGATCATTTCTCATCGGTTGATCTCCTGTTGATCATCATTTTCATACTTATAGTAGTATGTCAGTATGGATATTATATGTTTATGCCATATCTTTTATTCTATATCATGTCATCTGATATTTATAGTTAGACTGATCCGTTTATTATTTTCTTAAATAATACTCGGGTCAGACCGAGATGTTACAGGTGCTTCTGCTTGACTTCCTTCCGGGATTTGCTACTCTGACTTTTGGCTGACTATTTAGTTTAGTAGTTTTTGTTGTATACACTTGAGATATGGACTCATAGTTGTATTCTTTTTGTATAGCACAGGTTGCTATTCTTTTGTATTATTGTGGAACTTTTTGACCACTACTCTGATGTACACTTTCATGTGTTAGTTATATATTCATATCTTCTTCCGCCTTTGTGATATGGATGTCTGTGACTGCTTTGTGTTATGTTTATTTCTATGTTTGTTTCCGAAGATTATTTTATAGCCACCGTGTGATAATCAATTACATGGATGGTCGCTCCTCAACAGCCTTATTCTCCGTGCTAGTTGACAGCACTACATCGTAGTGTCCTTGGCTAGCGTGGGTATTGAGGTGGGGCGTCACACGTATACTTAGAAAACTCTCTCCCCATTTCGATCTACTTCTGCAGAAATTTTTTTCCCCTTTTCAATCCTCGCGGCATTACTCAACATCCTCGCGACATTACTCAACATCCTCTGAAGATCAAGTTTCATCAATTGAAGATCAAGTTCCCCTTTTCATCGTCCACTACGTCGTTGCTCAACGTCCTCACGACATTACTCAACATCCTCGCGGCAGCCGGCAATTGCTTAGGAACTATGTAGACCTATTCCTAATAGATTGATATATTTAGGTACGAATCGTCTAAATTGATTTTGTGATTTGATTTTGTGATTCTATTTTGATTTAACCCTAATTTGCATGCATCGTATATTCGAATTTCTGCCTAATTTCTAATTGAAATTGTTGATTCAACCCTAATAACGAAGATCTTTTATTCAACCCTAGTTTACACCTTTATATATTTATGTTTTTTTTATTAAATGAATAAAAGCTTGGCTATGTCCAGGGTTAAGCTGTGTAATTGTTTTACCGTTTTAACCAAAGTACAAATTTTGTACACCAAGTACGAATAATCACAAAATTGAATTATGGAAGATATTGAATTTCAACATGTCTAGACATGGAGAGTCTAGCTACACCCATGATTATTGTGTATACACACACATACACATATAGAGAGAAGAATAAAAAAATATGCAACGATAATACATAATATTATTGTACTTGTCTAGCATTTCAAATGCTACACAAATTGGCAATGGTATTATTTACCGTTGAATATATACTTATCCGACATGTTGAATGCAGTCTAACTTATCCGATTTAATACACCAAATAAGTAACTAACACCCCAGTTGCCAAGGAAACTCGAGATTGCTATAGCTGGTTGAATTCAGCCAAAACATTCTCCATTGGACCCCCATTGAAATGGTTCTTACAGTGAAGTATGAGTTGCTTTTAGCAATCACATGGGCTTCAAGCGTTGTAAATCAACATAGAGTTTTTCCTCTATGATATCCAAAATTGTGTTGCTTGAGAAATTGTAATTCAGAGAATTTAACATCTTACTTTCAAGAACATGTAGACTAAGTGATACCCCTTGTGAAATACTGGTATGTATGTGTAAAGTCGGTGAGATCAAATCCCATTAGACGCTAATTAACCACGTTGGAAAAAAACATAGTGTTTACTATAGTGCTTGAATGCTGAGAAGTCTCTGATTTACAGTGTACCGATTGAACAAAACGAACATCAACAGAATCATCACAAAATAGCATAATTTCAATAATATATATCATATTCATCTTAAACATTTATTTATCCATCATCTGTACAATCTATTCACGGAAGAAACTAGTTGCTTTACTAGTAGCATACTAAAGAACAAGTATGTAGCCAAGAGCTTTGAAGTAAAATCCATCCAATCACATACTTATATAACTAGTAAGGAAGGAATAGTTTAAAATTTTGAATATTTGTAGTTAATGAAACAGGATTGGAATTCAATTTAAACAAATACAAAAAGCTCCACGTTTCTGCAACCTTCAGCATAGACAAAATCATATAACGTATTCTCATTGTCAAATTACGAAGAAATCATTATCTTTCGTTATGAGCAAACATTACGACTTAACATTTCAACAAACATTTTGCCTGCTATTACCATGATCCAAATCTTCGATCTAACATTTAAAATACAAAATCAGTAACTATTCAGTAAAATCGCAAATATGAACAAAAGGTCAACAGTTTACCTTATCGCCATAACCACCAGGCCTATGCCAGCTAGGCGGATCAATCCGAACTCCCTTCCTCCTGAAAACTTCTAAAATATCGATCTCATCCACGTGCGTCATAGATTTTTTGGCCGAGTCCATGAAAATACTGAGCGATTCCATCATATCATTGAAACTCCTCTTCTCTCTATATTAACAAAAATTCATTGAAACGTCATTGAACAAAGTTTTATTTGGCTAATCTTTAGAATGATTGGGTGGCCCGATATTAAGAAGTACTATTAACGTAGTAACTTATTTTTTTTAAAATTAGTATCAGACATAGGAAGAGGAGGTGTCACCAATTTCTACGTCAAAGATTGGGAACTTATTTGCCTTCATATGTCGACGATGGAAAAAGATTGGGTTTTTTTAAACAGGTGATAAAACAATGCTTAACTTAATATGTATTTTGAGAATTAGAACATGTAATATAATATTAAAACTCAATTTCTTTTTTATGTTTTTAACTTTTGTCATAGAACTAGCATAGAGTACCGACAAGGAGCAATGAATTTCGTGCATGCTGCAAAGAGGAATGTAAGAAGTGTAGAAAATTTTTTATGCCCTTGCAAAGATTGTCGGAATCTTAGTCGTCATGATGATCACATCATCGTTGAACATTTAATTATCGGAGGAATGGATCCTAAATACATACATGGTGTATGGTTTAACCATGGCGAACAGATAATTGAAGAGAAGAAAATAAATATGTTTGACGTATATGATTTATTCAAGATGATTCACTATGAAGATGAAGATTTTTTGAATGATGATTTTTTTCATGATGATAAAGATAATGTTGATTCTCAGAGTAAAGAGGATGAGTTACTTAAGAACTTTGAAGATGCAGAAACTCCATTATATCATGGTTGCACAGATCACACAAAATTATCTGCCATCACTATCTTGTTTAATCTTAAATGTGAGACTGGCTTATCTGATAGTGGGTTTGATAAGCTTTTAACTGCGCAACATTTATTTTTGCTGAAGAATAACGTGCTTCCAAAAACCTTATATGAAGTAAAGAAATTTCTTAGAACATTCGACATGGGTTTTGAAAAGGTACATGCTTGTGAGAATGACTGTTGCCTTTTCAGAAAAGAATACAAAGATTTAGATATTTCTCCAAAATGTGGTTCTTCGAGATGGAAGAAAAATCAAGATACTAAAGAGGTTATAAAAGGTATTCCAGTTAAAGTGTTGTGATACTTTCCAATAATTCCGAGATTTAAAAGAATGTATAGATCTCAAAAGATGGCATATTAAAAATACAAGCAAAGATGGAAAAATGCGTCATCCCGTGGATTCTATGACTTGGAAAATGGTGGATGAAAAGTATACATCTTTTTTATCCGATCCACGCAATCTTAGGCTTGGTCTTGCTACAGATGGATTCAATCCATTTTCCATGTTGAGTTCGAAATATAGTTGCTGGCCGGTAATGCTTGTGACATACAATCTTTCGCCTACGTTGTGTATGAAGAAAGAAAATATTATGTTATCTTTACTTATTCCAGGCCCAAAGCAACCCAAAAATGATATTGATGTATATTTGGCGCCTTTGGTGGAAGACTTGCATCATTTGTGGTGTAATGGAGTTAATGCTTACGATGCATTTAGTAAAACTTTGTTTAAATTGAATGCAATTTTGCTATGGACGATTAATGATTTTCCGGCTTATGGAAATCTTGCTGGATGTCGTGTGAAGGGGGAAAAAGGCTGCCCATTATATGGTGTCAATACCCATTCTCGTTGGTTGAATCACAGTCGAAAGAGCATCTACATGGGTCATAGAAGATTTCTACCTACTTCAGATTCACGGAGGAAACAAAAGGCATTGTTTGATTACACCATAGAAAAAGGTAGTGCTTCTAGAATTCTAACTGGGAGAAACATTTATGCATTGTTGAAGGATTATCCAAATGATTTTGGAAAAGAAAAAGAAGAGAAAAGTAAGAAGAGAAAGTGCGCTTATGATATAGAATATGAGTATGATAATATTAACAATTCTACAGAATTGGAGCTATCAAGATGGAAGAAAAGATTGATTTTCTTTGATTTGCCATATTGGAAGGTTAGTAGTTAATTTATTTATTTTTCATTGTTTTAGCATAAGAAAAACCCAATAATGCGTTATAGTTTTGGTTTTCGCAGGAACTTCCATTACGTCACAATATAGATGTAACAACCCGCATATTTTATGATTTTATATTTAAATGTTTTTTTTAAATATAGCGTCGTTAGTCGGATTTAAGTCCGAATGTCACTTTTTGCAAACGGTCGAATTAGGACCCGGGACCACTTCCATTGAGTCCAAAATGGCGTTTGTGACTTTTTTGAGTATAAGCATCGATATGTTTGGAGTGAGTTGAATTTCGCTATTTTCTATTTAGGCTTTTGGGATTAGGTTTCAGCCCACTAACCCTACTTATTACCTGATGTGCACGTAAATGTGCATATTTTCACCACCATATTTAATCTATTTAAATTAAATAAATGATCATATTTGGTATTTTAACTTGTTTAAACCAAAATTCAAATTATTTGAAATTATCACATATTCATCTTCATATAGGAGCAAAATGGTCATTTTTATGCATTTATTAAATTGTGAAAATTTACTTGGAATTTTCTATGTTGTTTTGTAGGAAATTTGGTGAATTTTACAAGTGGTTACATGATGATATATGCATGCATAAGAGTAAAGAGAACAAATGAAGATGGAAATAATTCAAAGTGAAGATAATGGAGGACCCCACCTACCCACCTACCTTAATGTACAAATTAGAGGCTAATGCACATGCTTATGAAATTAATGGCTTCATGTACACTTAAATGAGGGTTATTTGAAGCTAATGATTACTTGGCCTCCACACTTCCTAAGAGGGTATTTTGGGCATTCCCCAAAAATATGAATTAGGGTTTAACACTTGTATATATACCCCTTATGTTTCATGTAATTCCTCTCTCCCTTAGTCTCTCTTTAGTTAGTTTTTAGGGTCAAAATAAAAGAAAGCTTCTCTTTTCTTTTCATGGCTACTTAGCCATTTTCTCTTTATGTAATTTTTTATGCAACTTTAATACATTGCTCTTTTCTTTTCTTGTTTATTTCCTTTCATGCTAGTAGTGTATTTTGATTTTAATGCAAGTAGATTAGTTTTATTTCTTGTTAATTAGCTCTCTTTTCCTCTTCTTTCTCATTCATGTTGCAAGCTACTTGTGTTGTTATGATAACACAAATGAGAGGCTAATCCCTTCTGTAGGATCTAGATTAACCCTAGAGGGGGGGGGGGTGAATAGGGTTATCGCAAATTTTCTCAAATTAAACGCGGAAGCAAACAGCAGATAAATAAATATGCAGTAAAGTAAATCACACACAGAATTTACCCAGCTTCGGCAACCCCTGCCTACTGCTGCATTCCCATATTTCTATTAGAGTTAAACAGTATCCCGCTTACAAACACTCTGACAGACTCGCAGACACTCGCTCCCGCTCACAAACACTCCTACAGACTCGCACACCCTGCTCCGCCTATAGAGTTTCGTTTACTCGCAAACTCTGCTCCCGCCTATAGAGCTTTGCAAACTCGCAGCCTCCCTGCTCACTGAACTAACCCTAACTAGACAATCTGACAACACCTAAACCCTAGGTGGTGATTAACTCTAACTGGACTTTGACAATACAAACTGAAATACAAAATACAGTTTGAACCCTAGGGCAAAATATAGATTGACAGTTTAAAACACTTTTGCCCTCAGAATAAATTTGGCCTAAAAACTAGATCAATAAAACCTGGCCTAAATTAAAACCCTATAAACTCAAATTAAAACTAAATTTAAAACCCTATTTAAAAATTTGACCGGCCCATTATTATTTGATTAAACACGTCAGCCCGCTTCTTTGCTCAAACTTCGGCCTGCTTCCTTTTATTTCTTCGATCCTTTTCTCTGGAAAAATAAATGGCGACTTGCTAATTAGGGTTATGGCGATTCTTCGATTGCTTGTTTTCTCTGGCGATTCTACTCTTCGATTCTCTGTGAATCTTAAAGTCTTTTCCTCTGTATTACTTGCTTGATTGAATTTGGCCTAGCCCTAGTTCGTTTCTCTGGCAAGTTTGAAGCTTTGGAATTATGACTTTTTAATTTTGAGGCTTCAGCTCTAACGATCTTTGTAACTCTGGCTTGCGATTCTCTTTGTGGATTTGGAGCTTCGGCTCTGAAATTGGTATGTTTCCTTTTTCTGAGAATACTTGTACTTGGTTCGGTTGATCTGTTGTCGGTGATGATTGGGTTTAGCTTTTCTGTTCTTCACCGCAACTTGTCAATGATGATTTGGGTCCTTTATATAGACGTCTGATTTGATATGCGTGCTCTTCACGTTGTTGAGACTTTCCTGTTTTAATCTTTGTATTTTTGGGAATTCCTTCTGTTATACGGCTTTATTTTTGTGACGTTCGATCTTTGATTTTACTTGAATCTCACGGTATTAACACTTTCCTGATTTTCAAATCTTTGACCTTTCCAAAAAGAAAGATACGATTTTTTTTTTCTTTGACCTTTTCAAAAAGAAAGATACGATTTTTTTTCCTTTGACCTTCTGCAATCTTCTCTGATCATCTGCACTACTGTATTGAGTTCGGTCTTGTAGTTGTTGTACTTCATTGTTGCTGTGTTATGATGACTGACTTGTACATATTACTTGTATCACTGTAGTAGTTGTACTGCACTCTTCTTTGTTTTCCAGATTTGATACTTTTGCCCATTTCACTGCTTTCCTGTGTGTACTTGCTATCATGTTGACTTTTGAATGTTGATGCTTGACTTGGTCGACATTGTCGAACTCTGCTCTTACCATGTTGTCTGGTCATCATTGTAAATTGTTACTGCCCTTCTTTTTGCAGTTTGCATTTTGTTCATCTGCATTTGTTCACTGTTTAGCTCAAACTCAAATGCTTATTGATCTTGTAGTATTCGTGGGTCTGCATCTATGTCTGGTTGTCATTTGTGCTTGATAATGATGTTGAACTTGGATGATCATTTCTGTAGTCACTGCACTGTGTTTTGGTGACATTTGTGTTGGTTCACTTGATAGCCTTTGTTGTTGTCCAGTTTGTACTTGTCTTGTTGATGTTGCACATTCACCTGCTAGTCGAGCTTGCATGTTGCCTTCATAGTTTAATCACTAAGTTCTTCCCTGTTGATCTGTAGCTTCACTTGAGTTGTTGGACTGCTGCACTCATGAAGATATCTACTGACTTGAGATTTGGTTCTATACTTTGACATTTGGTCTGGATGTTGTTCCTTGACTTTGCATAGTTCAGTAGCACTCTTGCTTTTGTTTTGAGCTGAACTTGATTGTCAGTGTACATGTATGCTTTAACCTGTTTGATTTCTCTGTGTACATGCACAGTTCATTTTTATTGTTGTAGTGATATTTTGGTCGAGGCCATTTGCACTTGTGTTGAGTCTGATATTGATTTGACCTTGTGCACTCGAGTTGGCGAGGCAGTGCACACGTGCATACGTGTGTACTGCAGCCACTCGTAATTCTCTGTCCCTGATATGAATACTGATATGCACAGATATTACACAATCAAAGATGATGACGTTAACCCATATATCTGAGACAGTTTTAAAAACAAATTTTATATTTTTGCAAATTAAATTTGTTTCTGTTCAGATTACTGCTGTAGATTGTCAATTATACAGGTACACAGGAGACAAGACAGATATTGGAACTGGACAGTGCAAATGCAGACAAACAACTGAGTGTATGAGTGATGTAGTGAGGACTGTGACTGTAAAATCAAATTGTGATGTATACAGAAATTGTACAGTTATAGTGAGTCAGAATTTGTACCATTCAAAATTTGTAATAAAAGATTGTTTGAATAAAATTTCAGTTTGAATTCAAATTCTGTGATGATAAAATTTCTGTATATGTATAATCTGTAAACACATCTAAAATACGATATATATAGTTTGTTATCATCAAACACTAAACACATCAAACAATCTTCCCCTTTTGATGATGACAAACTATATATTAAAGATTTTGAAATTCCAGTAGATGTGTTTAAACATGAGATATTTAGCTCCCCCTACATGTATGCTCCCCTTACAACTGAGATTACTCCCTATTTAGAAGATTTTGGAAATTACATACGAATAAAAGAACTATAGAAAATAACTAACAACATTTAACAAATTTGGTGTAGTATTCCAAAAATAGTTATTTTCTTATCAAAATCTCTTCCTTCTCCCCCTTTTGTTTTCATCAAAAGACAGACAAAAAATAATGAAACGGTAGGGGAAAACAAATGGAAAAAATAGAGAAAAACCATAATATATCATAACAAGATAACAATTTCCACATTTTAGAGAATGGATCGATGATTTGATATAATGAGAAGAGAGATGTTTTCTTCTATTTATTATAATTTTTAAAAAGATTTGACATTTAAGCACAAAAAAATAAGCACTTACTAACCACGCATAACCATAAGGACTTTTAAATGGGATTAGCAGTTACTCATTAGTTATCAAGTTCCATCCATGCATAACCATAAGGACTTTTAAATGAGAATGAAGTGATGATAACCTCTAATGATCCATCCATGCATAACCATAAGGACTTTTAAATGAGAATGGATGCATAAGGAATATTTTAAAATTTCTTTTAATTTTTCCTTTTTAATTTAAAGAGCAATTCACTCTTCTCATTTTTCAAAACCATTATGAATGATAGAAAGATGGTAGAAATAGAAATGGTCGTGGAATAAGTTACCAAATTAATCATATTATGAAATTTCATAAACCAAACGTATTTCCACCACTGAATACCATATTTGAATCAATCTTTGAATAATATCCAAAACAGGTTTGAATTCTAGAAATTGAAGTTGAAAATAAATATCCAAGAGTATTTCAACCAAAAATTGAAAAATGATTAGTCAATTTCCATAATTCCCAAATCCAAACGTAATCTGGAAAATTTGTCTTCGGGGAGGGGTTTTGTGAAAATATCAGCAAGTTGATTCTCAGTTGAAATGAATTTAATGCAAATGTTTTCCCTAGCAATGTGATCTTTAAGAAAGTGGTGTCTCACATCAATGTGTTTGGTGAGTGAATGGAGAACAGAATTATTAGACAATTAAATTAGTGAGTGTCCTAGCATGAAGCATGTCCTACTAGTACTTTTCCTGTCAACCAGTGAACCCGTATAATCAACATCAGAATAACCAACTAAATTAAAGTTTTCACACGAAAGATATCATAGTCCAAATTTGTGTGTGTGAGAAAAATATCTCAAAATTTCGTTTAGTGGTATTCAAATGTGATTCTTTAGAATTAGAGTGAAAACGTGCACACAAACACACAGAAAACATAATATGGAGTCTAGAAGCAGTTAAGAACCATTTTAACAATATCAGATTCATCTTCAGAAATAAACCACTGTGACAATGAAACGTACACACACTTTTATCAATTGAAGAGCGAGTGTGAATACCTTTCGTAGAATCACAGTTAAAATATCAAGATTATTTCAAAAGCAATTTAAAGTTTTCATAAGTGAAGCATCAGTTTCAGCAGCTTCTCAAAATATTTTTTAGAGCATGAGCAATCAGAAATCAATCATAGTTTGACCAAACAGATTAAGTTCAAGAAGAAGATGGTTGATCAATTTTTAACCACTGATTAAAGTCAAGTCATATAAGATCATAAATCAAGCAAGTTAGAATCTGTCAACCATCATAATCACTTCAAGTAAGATAATTGGATTAACAATCAGAATTAACATTATCAATCATAACTGGCTGATTTAATTCAGATGCAGGTCCTTACCGGTTATCTATCGTTTGAAAGAAATACAACTACCTGTTTTACCTGTACGATAATCTTTCGTTGTTTTGCCCATAGTGAATCTGTAACCTTTATACTAGGCTAAGGAACGTTGATTTGTCGCCCGTTGTGTATCTGGAACAGCCAAAATCCAAATAACACTAATGTTGTTCCTTAGCCTGCCACCACACCTACACGGTTAAAGATGTATGTGACCTATTTGTTTTTATAGGTCCATGATTGTTAGTGGTAGAATAACTGTGAATAAATAATCCTTTTGGAACCCAAACTTGTTTTGTCTTTTCATTTTTGTTCCAATAGACATGAAATTTGTTTGTAGAATTCTTAGGAACCCAAACTTGTATAAATCTCGTGTTCTTGTTCCTATGACTACAATTTTCAATATGATGTCCAACTATTTCACATTCAGTAAAGATGCCCTTTCCTTTTGCACTATCGTCAACCTGTGATTTACCAAAACCTAGCCCTCTTCGGTTGTTAGCAAACAGTTGATTGCTTAATAACATATTGAATGATTTTTCTCCTCTAGAAAAGTTATTCAGTGATTTCTCAAGATCTAGGACTTTGGTTTTCAGTGTTGAGTTTTCAGACACAAGCGTAGTGCATCTATTTATAAAATCCTTTTTCCTAGTCTCAATAATTTCCTTTAGATTCAGGTTTTCTTTTTCAAGATCCTCGAAGCTATTTTTCAGTTTCGATAATTCTGAATCTATAGTTTTTACATTCTAGGTTTTGAATTTTTTCAAGTTCAGATTCTAACCGAAAATTTTCACGGGCAAGTTCTTTCCTATCAGCTTTCAGTTTTTCATTTTTAGAATCAAGAGCTTCAACTGTTTTAGTGAGATCGATGCAGAAATAAGCAAGATCTTTATAAGAAAAGTTTTTTACCTCATTATATACCTCTGGGCTTACTTCTGAATCTGATTCTGCCTCTGAATCTGATCTGGCCGTAAGACACAGGTTAGCCTCCTCCGAGCTATCACTCGAAGCTTCCTCTCCTTCCTCATCATCCCAAGTCGCTGCGAATGCCTTCTTCTTCTTTTTCTTTCCTTTGTTGATTTTGAGAAGTGGACAATTTTGTTTGTAGTGACCAGGCTAGTTGCAGTTATAGCAGATTAATTCATTTTCAGAGTTGTCAGAATCTTTAGATCTATTACCGCTGGTTTTCTTCTTTTGTGGCTTGAATTTTGACCATCTTCTAAAATTATTGACAGCCGTTGCAAGTCCTTCAATTGGATCCTCTTCTTCATTATCGCTCTCTTCTCTGCTCTTTAAGACAATAGTCTTCTTCTTCGATTCGGAATTGATGCGTTCCTCCTTTGCTTTTAACTCAAGCTCATACGTCATCAGATTTCCGATCAAATCTTCCATGCTCCGTTTGCTCAGATCTTTCGATTCTTGTATTGCCGTGACTTTTGCCTCAAAGTTCATCGGTAGGATTCGTAGTATCTTCCTTATTAGCTCTACCTCAGAGAATTCTTTTCCAAGCGCTCTAGCATTGTATACCAAGGTTGAGAAGGGTCCAAACATGTCTTTAATGCTCTCGCCTTTGTCCATCACAAAATTTTCGTACTCATTGCTGAACAGAGCTAGACGAGACTCCTTGACTTGAGAGGTTCCTTTGTGTGTCACTTCCAAAGTATGCCAAATTTCCTGTGCTGTTTTACAATGAGAAATTCTATTAAATTCAGTTTTATCAAGAGCACAGATCAAAGCATTCATTGCTTTAGCATTTGTGGTTTTCAATTTCTTATCATTAACATCCCACCTATCCTTTGGTTTAGGAATCTCAGTATTACCAACAGTTATAGTGGGAGGTGTATAGCCAGTTTCAATGATATCCCAAACATCATAATCTACAGAACTAAGATAAATACCCATCCTAACCTTCCAATACGCATAATCACTCCCATTAAACATTGGTGGCCTAACAATAGATTGCCCCTCAGAAAAAGCATTATTTGATAGATTCATGACTCTAGAGTTAAAAAAATTTACCTCGCTCTGATACCACTTGTAGGATCTAGATTAACCCTAGAGGGGGGGGGGTGAATAGGGTTATCGCAAATTTTCTCAAATTAAACGCGGAAGCAAACAACAGATAAATAAATATGCAGTAAAGTAAATCACACACAGAATTTACCCAGCTTCGGCAACCCCTGCCTACTGCTGCATTCCCAGATTTCTATTAGAGTTAAACAGTATCCCGCTTACAAACACTCTGACAGACTCGCAGACACTCGCTCCCGCTCACAAACACTCCTACAGACTCGCACACCCTGCTCCGCCTATAGAGTTTCGTTTACTCGCAAACTCTGCTCCCGCCTATAGAGCTTTGCAAACTCGCAGCCTCCCTGCTCACTGAACTAACCCTAACTAGACAATCTGACAACACCTAAACCCTAGGTGGTGATTAACTCTAACTGGACTTTGACAATACAAACTGAAATACAAAATACAGTTTGAACCCTAGGGCAAAATATAGATTGACAGTTTAAAACACTTTTGCCCTCAGAATAAATTTGGCCTAAAAACTAGATCAATAAAACCTGGCCTAAATTAAAACCCTATAAACTCAAATTAAAACTAAATTTAAAACCCTATTTAAAAATTTGACCGGCCCATTATTATTTGATTAAACACGTCAGCCCGCTTCTTTGCTCAAACTTTGGCCTGCTTCCTTTTATTTCTTCGATCCTTTTCTCTGGAAAAATAAATGGCGACTTGCTAATTAGGGTTATGGCGATTCTTCGATTGCTTGTTTTCTCTGGCGATTCTACTCTTCGATTCTCTGTGAATCTTAAAGTCTTTTCCTCTGTATTACTTGCTTGATTGAATTTGGCCTAGCCCTAGTTCGTTTCACTGGCAAGTTTGAAGCTATGGAATTAGGACTTTTTAATTTTGAGGCTTCAGCTCTAACGATCTTTGTAACTCTGGCTTGCGATTCTCTTTGTGGATTTGGAGCTTCGGCTCTGAAATTGGTATGTTTCCTTTTTCTGAGAATACTTGTACTTGGTTGGGTTGATCTGTTGTCGGTGATGATTGGGTTTAGCTTTTCTGTTCTTCACCGCAACTTGTCAATGATGATTTGGGTCCTTTATATAGACGTCTGATTTGATATGCGTGCTCTTCACGTTGTTGAGACTTTCCTGTTTTAATCTTTGTATTTTTGGGAATTCCTTCTGTTATACGGCTTTATTTTTGTGACGTTCGATCTTTGATTTTACTTGAATCTCACGGTATTAACACTTTCCTGATTTTCAAATCTTTGACCTTTTCAAAAAGAAAGATACGATTTTTTTTTCTTTGACCTTTTCAAAAAGAAAGACACGATTTTTTTTTCCTTTGACCTTCTGCAATCTTCTCTGATCATCTGCACTACTGTATTGAGTTCGGTCTTGTAGTTGTTGTACTTCATTGTTGCTGTGTTATGATGACTGACTTGTACATATTACTTGTATCACTGTAGTAGTTGTACTGCACTCTTCTTTGTTTTCCAGATTTGATACTTTTGCCCATTTCACTGCTTTCCTGTGTGTACTTGCTATCATGTTGACTTTTGAATGTTGATGCTTGACTTGGTCGACATTGTCGAACTCTGCTCTTACCATGTTGTCTGGTCATCATTGTAAATTGTTACTGCCCTTCTTTTTGCAGTTTGCATTTTGTTCATCTGCATTTTTCACTGTTTAGCTCAAACTCAAATGCTTATTGATCTTGTAGTATTCGTGGGTCTGCATCTATGTCTGGTTGTCATTTGTGCTTGATAATGATGTTGAACTTGGATGATCATTTCTGTAGTCACTGCACTGTGTTTTGGTGACATTTGTGTTGGTTCACTTGATAGCCTTTGTTGTTGTCCAGTTTGTACTTGTCTTGTTGATGTTGCACATTCACCTGCTAGTCGAGCTTGCATGTTGCCTTCATAGTTTAATCACTAAGTTCTTCCCTGTTGATCTGTAGCTTCACTTGAGTTGTTGGACTACTGCACTCATGAAGATATCTACTGACTTGGGATTTGGTTCTATACTTTGACATTTGGTCTGGATGTTGTTCCTCGACTTTGCATAGTTCAGTAGCACTCTTGCTTTTGTTTTGAGCTGAACTTGATTGTCAGTGTACATGTATGCTTTAACCTGTTTGATTTCTCTGTGTACATGCACAGTTCATTTTTATTGTTGTAGTGATATTTTGGTCGAGGCCATTTGCACTTGTGTTGAGTCTGATATTGATTTGACCTTGTGCACTCGAGTTGGCGAGGCAGTGCACATGTGCATACGTGTGTACTGCAGCCACTCGTAATTCTCTGTCCCTGATATGAATACTGATATGCACAGATATTACACAATCAAAGATGATGACGTTAACCCATATATCTGAGACAGTTTTAAAAACAAATTTTATATTTTTGCAAATTAAATTTGTTTCTGTTCAGATTACTGCTGTAGATTGTCAATTATACAGGTACACAGGAGACAAGACAGATACTGGAACTGGACAGTGCAAATGCAGACAAACAACTGAGTGTATGAGTGATGTAGTGAGGACTGTGACTGTAAAATCAAATTGTGATGTATACAGAAATTGTACAGTTATAGTGAGTCAGAATTTGTACCATTCAAAATTTGTAATAAAAGATTGTTTGAATAAAATTTCAGTTTGAATTCAAATTCTGTGATGATAAAATTTCTGTATATGTATAATCTGTAAACACATCTAAAATACGATATATATAGTTTGTTATCATCAAACACTAAACACATCAAACACCTTCAATTTAGGGGTAATGAAGCCTCTAATCATGTAGCTTCAACATTTTGATAATTATTGCTCTCTTTTGTGCTTAAATGAATGTTGATGTGATTTATTGTTTCATATTGAATTTGATAGTCTATGTTGTTCATAACAAATAGGCTATGCTTAAACAATCACAAACAAAAATTGCCTCTTCATCTAAATATGATTATGGCAAAGAAGTGAATGTTGAAATTGAATTTTGATGGTCTATATTTCTAATTAATAGTTAATAGACCATACTTAAAAATATATTTTGCTTTCAACTTGTTGTCATTTTTCATGAGAATTAAAAATGGTTTAAAGGTTGTGTTATAGTTTGATGGCTTATGTTGAGCTAATTAATAGCACAAATGAGCCATACTTATGATAAACACATCATTTAAACTCATTTATGACCAAAGAAGAGAGATCATAATTTCATAAATTGTTGAACTATATGATCTAGAGAGTGGAATTATCTCTAATTTGTCATTTAAATCTCATTTTCTATCAATTTTCTTTTGCTAGTTTTCTACATTTTTAGCTTCACACTTTTCAACTTTGTTATAATTTGATTGAATAGAATTTTAAAATCATCAATTCCCTGCGAATTGACCCGTATTCGCCACGTGCTACATTCGTACACCGTGCACTTGCGGTTATTTTTATTTCTAAATTCATTCGACGGTTTTCTAAACCGATAGAATTTCCGTCGACGAACAAGTTTTTGGCGCCGTTGCCGAGGAGTTTGCTTTGATTTTGATTTTCTATTCTTCGAATTATTTTTGTTTGATTTTATTGCGTGTTTGTTTTGTGTGTTGAGTGCATTAATAAAAAAAATTGTGTGATTGTTAGTTGTGTGTTTTTGTTCTTGTGCATTTTTTGTTTTATATTAGCATTTGCATTTATAGTTTCTAAAAAAAACACAATCTCATTTCAAAAACAGAAAAAATATTATTCCTTCAGTTTACATTTCAAATTACATTGAGTTACATTTCCATTTTTACATTGTTTTCCAGTGCTTCTGTTTTCTGTTCATTTTTGCTTCTGTTCTGTGCACTCCTCAACTACTGCTACTCAACTGTGCATTTCTCACATCATCTTCAATCTTCACTGCCACTCTTCAAACTGCAACATGAGAAACCTTCACAACCATAGTTTCCTTTTTCACGACTTCATCTCTGCATATCACCACAAAACTGTCACTGCCCTCTTGCTGCAGAACCATCATTTCTTGGCAACAAAACCCCAAACTGTCACCACAGTTTACCACCACAACTTCCATTTCCTCCCACCAAACAACAACCCACTGTGCCTACATACACATTTAACTCACATACATCCACACACACTTCAACAAGCACTCCACACTTCTCCTCCAAGAGCCTTCACTGCTCGGTCACCCCAAACTCTCACCCACTGCCTCACCGTCTCTTCAACAATCGCGTAAGAACCATCAAGTTCATTACCACAAACATCATTACTTCACTGACGACCATAACTATAGGCATCATCTCACAGACTCACCACACCTCATTACCACTTATACATTTGCCACCACTGCAATAGAACACTACAGTTCCACAGCCAAACTTTCTCTGGTCATCAACTGCCCACTAACACCTCAACCTCCGACTGGCAACTGTCGCCATCTTTTCAACCACCACAATTAACATCAAATCCCCTGCATTTCTACCACTTCTTCCCATACATTCCTCACTTGAATTCTCACAACCAGGAAACACCACCAATAGTCGAACAACTCGAATTCGAACCCAGCCGCCGCATAAAAAAACCCCTCAATCCCCAATTCAATCCACCTCCCCGCATTCGCTTCGAACATCTCCTTCCCAAACAATAGCACCTTCCATCGCCTACGAGCACATCACAGCAGCTTCAAAGACCATTCATTGCTTCGCTCGAAAGTCGAACAACAACCAACCGACTTCGTTGCTCTGGTCGACAATCGCCGACCAATCGATCCAGCCGCCCATCACCAAAACCAAATCAAACGCGGCCATAGCCTCCAATCGTCCACAATCACTTCACCTCATCCACCAATCGCGCCTCGAAAACCACAAATCTTCTACAACTCAATCGCAAAACCCCAAGGCACTTATTCGAAACCCAAATTGAAACAATTGAGCACCTTATTTCACTTATGCGAATCGAGTTTTGTTATGTTGTGGTGAAGTTTCATTCAAGTGAATTTTTTTTATGAGGAATCGATTTTCTTTTATTATTGATGAGAAGAACTGAAAACTTCAGTGTCGAGAAAGTTGAAAAATAAAATTTCGCATCTACATTGGGCTGGGTCTTAATTCTTTAACGATTGGGTCGGGTCATAATTCTTTAACGATTGGGCTGGGCTTGGTCTTTTTGTTTATTTATTTATTTTTGAATTAGGTGTTGTGATATTTTAGTTTTTTTTGTCTCTTTTTAATTGTTTTAAGGTTTTTTTAAACAAAAAATGTGTGTTTTGAGTTTGTTTTGTTTTGCGTAAATTGTTTTTAGTCGAATATAAAAAAAATTAATTTTTTTTAAGTAAAACGTCACTTTTAAATTTTCTCTTTTAAAAAAAAATAAAAAAAAAGCTATATATATATGTGGTTTTTATTTCAGGTTGCCAAAGCAGAATTGCAGAAGGAGCAGAAGTGCTTGCTAAAATAAATTGCTTGCGTACTGAGCTTGCCAAAAAAATGCTTGCTTATTTATAATTTTCTTTTTAATTGCCTTGCATTGTATATATTTCTTGTTTTTATTTTAGTTGCATTGTTGATTGCTTGCATTTGCATATATATATATTCTAAAAAAATCAAAAATTTAAAAAAAAATTACATTCGTAGTTGCATTGTTAATACACGTTTAATTTCAATTTTGCATTTCATCTTAGATTTTGATTAATAATAACGGTTAGACATCGATAGCTCTTAATTGTATATTGATAAGTTGTCTTCTTTGAATAATTTACTTTCTTGGTGTCTAGGCTACGACAGAGTAATAACCATTTATAAATATTACGGTGATTCGTAAATATTATAGTGGTTGTTCCTCTGAAGGTACTTAAACCTTCGGCTGCATTGCTACGGTGATTCGTGGTGCACCGATAAATCCTGCCCGTTACCTGGCTGAGAACTATCTTGTTGATTTAAGACAATTTGTAATTATACAATTTTGGGTTAACTTAGGATAAATCATCTGTAATTAAATCTTGCATTCATTTAGTTGCATTAGTTCATGCATATTTAATAAAAACAAAAAAAAAATTCAAAAATCCAAAACTAAAAAAATTGTGAATATTCCTTTTCCCTTTAAATTTTTAAATCCTTTTCCTTTGAAATTTCAAAAATCCAAAAAAAATTTAGAAAAACCAAAACCCCAAAAAAAAATTATAAAACCTTTTCAAAAACAAAGAAAAAATTGAAAAACCAAAAAAACAAAAATTAATTTTCCTTTTGAAAAATAAATTTTATTTGTAAATATTTTTCCTTTACAAAAAAAAACACAAAAACAAAAACATTCTTGAAAATGTCCGAGTTTCCCCACTTACGTGAATTTTATGATAGTTGT
The DNA here is from genome assembly GCA_030737815.1 of Allium fistulosum. NCBI lineage: Eukaryota > Viridiplantae > Streptophyta > Magnoliopsida > Asparagales > Amaryllidaceae > Allium > Allium fistulosum. The sequence goes on along the minus strand of CM060908.1, from coordinate 71,251,003 downwards.
GAAAATCAATATAATCCATATAATTTCACTTCAAATTTTTATGGATATTTCAACAACAACTATTTTTTAAACGATTCGAATTTTGAACCACAAATTTTTCAAAATGACGAACAACCCTCGACTCTTGAAAATTGCATTTCATCTTTACTTGAATTCTCTACACAACAAAATCATGAGATAAATGATTTGTGTAATTCTTATTTGTGTAATAACTCGAGTCAAGGATTTCAAAATTTGAATTCAATTCAAAATTCAAATGATTACGATTATAACCCATGCCTATTCAATTTCGAACTCCAAAATGAATTTCAAACTCAAAATGAAAATGGAAACAACTTTTCAAATGAATTTGGCAATGGGAATAATCTTAACCACGTTACGATTGAAAATCTTTGTTCTCAACAATTTCAAAGTGAAAATCCTCATGTTAATAATTATAAATTGGATTTTGTTGAGCAAATGAACGAAATTTACGATGATCACACGGATTTGTTGTTTGAAACTTATATGAAATAACGTGAACAACAAAACCAAATCCCAACATGTGACGAGTCAAACAATAATCCATCTTTTACCCAAATCGACGATTTTCAAATAACAACTTTTGAAATTGAAAATAACGATCTTAATGAAGTTGTTGAAAATTTGGTGATTGATCTGGATTTCAATTCTTTTGAGGGTGAGAAACTTGATTTAAATTTCAATCTTCCTTTTTCTGAAAATTTGAATACAACAACTTTGGATTTTGAAATTGAGATACGCAATGAAGTTGTTGATAATCCAACAAAGGAAGTCAAATTTAACAAACACGAGTTTTATGGAATTTTTGAAAACGAGTTGTTAAACTCTGATGGGGAAGATTTAAATCACCAATTTGATTTTGAAATCGATGATAAGCTTGAATTTGGTGATAATAAATTTGAATTTCAATCAATTATTCTATCAACCCCGAAAATCATCGAAAATAAAACAAGTCGTACGGTTTTCAATAAAACGATATTCGTTTTTCCAAATCAACATTCAACTTTGAAAACTTTAACGATTTGGTTTTTCGAGCTTGAGCTGTGTCTCGTATACTTGACGAGACAAATGAATCGGTCTTTGGAAGACCGTTTCATTTACTTTTTGATGATATACTTTCTGATCTCATGTAAATACCGTTAATTTTCATTTAAATAAAGGTCATGTTTTTATTTTTATTTTTCTCCTTCCACTTGGGTTGACTGTGGGTGTTTGTACCAAATATGGGCACAACACTCTTCGGAAGTTTTTGAAGAGATAAAAGTGAAGAAAGAAAATTAAAACTGAGGATTATCTAACAAAAACTCCAAATAACAGAAAGTAAATTGCACAGGAGACTAGCGATTTAGAGTGGTTCGGCGTTTCGCCTACGTCCACTATGAAGTTTGATGATTTAATTGCTCGATACTTGAAGATTACAATTTCTTATAATGTAGTACAACTGATTTTATGAGCTAAGTCTGAATCTAAGGCAGCGGTGGTGATTTTGAGTAAATCTGGGAGAGTCTGGGCGCTCTTTAGCTCTGAAAATTGTCCGACCCCTTTTCTGAATGACCAGGGGCTCTATTTATAGGTGTAGGAGGCTGATATTTCACCTAAATTTCGGGAGACCACCTCTGGTATGTGAGGGGGCCCACATACCCGCTTTCAGGAAATCCGGGCCCACTTTGGGATCGATTCGAAATCCCGAATCGATCAAGAAAACATCCAATCGAGCTGAAATTTGGTGTGGACATTCTTCAACATGTACGTAAGTTCCTGTGAAAATATCATAGCATTTGGACTTGTGGATCTCGAGTTATGGTCGATTCGAAATTGCCTTTCCAGTTGCTGTGCTCTGTTCGAATCGATTTCGTTCGAATCGATAGGGTCGAATCGATGGTGTAGCGCGCGAAGGTGTTGACGTGGCACGCGTTTCTCGCATCGATCCACTTTTCACTCCGAGTCGACTGGGTCGACTCCATCATTTTCGCTACTTTGACTTAGTGGATTCGAGGGATTTCTCCACACATCGATTCGAATGGAAGTCTGTTCGTATCGATCATAGTGAGCCTTGGTCGATCGATACGAAGCTGTTGCAATAGGATGGATTCGAAGTAGAGCAACTTCATGGAGTCGAAGCACACCATCTCGAGGGATACGAACCACCGAGCCCAGATGGATACGAAGTGGGGCAACTTGATCGATTCGAAGTACTCTAAGCTGATGGATACGAAGTGGAATGACTCCATGGATTCAAAGCACTTTAACTCGATGGATACGAACAAAGGTTGCTTATGGATTCGAACTTAGGGTCATTTCCTCCAACTTGCATCGAGGATATCTTGAGCGTACGAACTCGGATTGACTTGAAACTTGGAACGTTGCTTTTCCCGACCTTGCTTGACGTGTCTTATAAATTGCAGCCTGATCCGGACTCGGGTAAAATTCATCGATATCTGTGGTCATCCAGTAGCTATTCAATGCCGAGGATGTATGATCCTTACTCTCCAGTCAGTTCCTTGGTATCTCGTCCTTGCCAAAAGGCGGGATAACATTTGCCCCCCAAAGTACGTCTTGTGTAAACATGACGTGCTTTGAAAAGCTGCAGTTTCATGTTGGACAACTATTACATGTTTCGTTGAAAGCTGTATTCTGTATTGCTGTAGTTGACCGTCGTATGATTGTGATTAGCTGTTTGTCGTCGAAATCATGACGAGATGAGCATTTGATCCCTGTGAATGTCAAATATCAAACATTAGTCAGACATATGGCCATATATGTGTTACCTTGACTTTAGTTAACGTTGTGTGTTTGCATGTCCGTAGTTCGATCCTGCGTGAGGGCACCAAAGTGTTTGTAAGCCTTTGCCAGTTCAGTTTTTTATCGAATTCTGTATCGATCCTCTCCTGAATCAATTTGTAATTCGAGTTAAAACATCGTTTTGATGATTGTTAATGATTATCCTCTTGTATCGATCCTCTTCTGAATCGATGTAAAAGGTTAACAAGTAATCTTTATATCGGTGTGGGTCAAATTGGTGGATATGATGCGTCCATTCTCATCGATGGCTTCCGATGGATTCGAAGTATCCGTTCGAATCGATGGTCTTCGAATCATCGTGAGCCGATGATCGTGAAACTGGCACTTCGAATCGATGGGATTTTGCGACATCAGCACATGCGCTCGAAACGCTGTGAGTTGCTTCACATCGATGAAGCCTTGTGGCAACGTTGTTTTGATGGATTCGAAGTGCAACAGATTCGAACGTAATCGTTCGAATCGATTGGTGTTTGACCGGTAGCGATCGGTCAGGTTGACCGGGAGGCGAAATGCCCCGTTTCCTCCCTAGGATCCATATAAATACGTGAGACTTGGCTCATTTTCACTTTTTATTTTTACTGTTACCTCGCCTTCTCCTTCGTATCGATCCTCCAGACTTGAGAGAGACACTTCTCTGAATCGATCGAAAACCTTCAATCCTTCAATCATAATCGTAACAAATCAAGTAACTAATGGATAAGGCCATGCCAAGAACGATGGAACTGGAAATCTTCGCCATCATTCTTGAATTCTTTTGAGATCAATTTCGAAGGGTTTTGAGATCTGAGCGAAATTGATCGAATCGACGGATGGTGCGCGACAAAGTGTTGAGGTTTTCTTGGAAAAGAAGGAGAGATCTTGAGGGATTGCTTTTCTCTTTGCCTCGTATCGATCCGGGATGGAGTAGTTCGAATCGGTCCTGATTGTGTGGCCTCGGATCGATGCTCGTGAGGTGAAGTGGTTCGTATCGATCGATTCGAACCCATAACCCCACGATCGATTCAAAGGTATCGAGTTTGATCGATACGAAGCCGTTTTCCTTGGTTGGTATGAATGCTCTCCTGGTTGATTCGAAGTGCTCCTCCAATTGAGACTATAGACATCGTTCCAAGGGCCATATCGACGAACCACATCGAGTCAACCCTTATCGATTCGAAGCACATCGAGTCGACCTGTATCGATTCGAGGTGATCGATTCGATCGTCCTCAATTCAAAGAATGCAATATTTCTGACTTGCTCCAACACCTGAACCACGACCGATTTCGAGCTGACATTTGACGAACTTGATGAATTTTAGCACACTCGAACATTTGATTCCGACGAGCTTTGGCCTTGCATAATTGAACTTGACTGTAGGACTGCATATTTGACTGCCTTTTGAAGCTCGTCGATGGAACTATGGCCTATCCAAAAATATAACGGACTTATGATTGAATCGACCGGTAGCATCTGGATGGCATGGTTGTGACGATCAGCGATGACGGTCATTTCCAGTCCGATTTTCAGAGTTTTGTCGTTCGCACCTTTCGTTTCATTCCGTAAAATCTGCTTAAGTAATGCATAGCACTTGCACTGCACGACACATTCATACGCACTTCACTGGGGAATGCACGGGTTTTCTATGAACTTAACGTTGCTTTCTGATAAGTTAGTCAGTTATGGAATCTTCGAGCTCTCAACAGCAGGAGATTCAGAGTTCTCCTCCTCCGGTCCTAGTAATTCCAGATATCCCAGCGGAGGTAGTAGATCCAGCTCCTGACGAGCTACAAGAGGCTATATTTATTGAAGACCCTATAGATTCTGTTCAGTCCAATATTTCCGAAAACTTATTGGGTAGGATATGCACGAGACATAACATCTCTTTGGATGATGCACTATTGCCGGGACCTAGTGACAGACCTCACTGTCCGCCCGAAGGGTATACCGCCTTTTATCGACATGCTTGCGCGGCCGGAACACTCCCTCCATTCAATCAATACATTAGGGAGATGCTATCATTTCTTAGAATCGCTCCTTCTCAATTACACCCCCAATGGGCATGCGCTACTGAACAGTGCGTTTATTGTATTTATGGAACACCTTTTCCGCCCTCCAAGGCCGACGAAAATTAGATATCTATTTAACTTCAGGAGCAGAGGCGATAGTCCGTCTTTTACATTTTTGGAGGTAGTGAGAAACTGTCAAGTTATTACCGGAGCCTGGACCAGACTTAGTTACTTCAAGAATGAATGGTTTTATGTCCGGTGTCCTCCTGGTTTTGCTAGGCGATGGTTGTCTAGACGTAAGTGTCGTAACCTGTTGACGATTTCTTTGACGAATAGCTTTTTGGTATTGGTATTGACATCCTGTTTTTCTTATAGCCATTATCTCCAAACCCGACGGTGGGTATTACAAGGGCATGATTCGGAGCCTTCAAGAGATCCCGAGCGATGTGAAACACATCGACTTGGTGTTGATTGGTTATAACTTAAGGACTCTCGGCTTGATTGAAAGGAATCATAGCATAGTCACCGAAGGGATGCTAAAGCCCCTCTCAAAGAAGAAGAAAAACAAGAAGAAGAAGAAAAAGAAAATGGCGAAGAAAACGCTCGGTGTTGTAATAACTGAAGTGAGCGACGAGGAAAGAACTCACACAGACGTAGAGCCGATGGCGGATCTTTCTGGAAATTTTGAAGAATTGGGAGAAAGACGGAAAAGCAAGACCGTCATTTCTAAAAAATTTAAATCTAAGGGGTGGAAGTCTGTAGATGTGTCTTCTCCCACTTTCGGAGCTGTAATCTCTGAGGCCGCCCCATCTCATTCGAGAGATACTTTCAAAGGGCTTGATGATATTCCCATCTCGGATTATATATCAACTCATCACAATTCCGGGTTGGAGGAATTTCAAGATGTTTTAAATATGAGCGATCCCTTGCCTTTGAGTGCGGTCAACACTTCCGGTTGGTCTAGGGGTTTACACATTTACACACACTTCCACAGCACTACATGATTTCCGCATATTGAATGTCACTTTTGTAGGATTCTAAACTGCAGTTTCTTCTTATCGCAGGTGAGATGTCAGGCCGTGGATCCACTTTGGATAGGCTCCATAATGTACGCCGATCTTCCTCATACCATGAGTCCCGCTGGAGGGAATCAGATAGGGATCATGGATGAGGCTATACCAATCAGGATCGCTATGATAGAGATCGAGATTATTGGCGTAGCCACTCTGGTCAAGATCGTACTGACAGAGATTGGAGCTATCAGTACCGACCGTGATCTCGTTCTCCTCCGCCTCCTAAGGCCTCTATAGATCCTCCTGAGTCTTCGCAGCAACAACAACCTTCTCAATCTTCCAGGCCCGAAACTCAGCGGCAAAGGGTTGAACCGCAGGCAGCTGCCATTGTTGAACAGGCTCCGGCTGAATTGACAAGTGAAGGAGCCATCCAGCTTGCTCAAATGAAAACAGACTTTCCAGAAATTTGTCTGGATGCATATGTCTTCCCTCTCCATCTCAAGAGGATTCCTCCGGATGCCGAAAATATTGCGCATAGCTATATCCGCGACTTTTATGCTCAATACAAGGAGTGGTACAAAGCAGCTGTAAAAGCTTCAAAGGTAGCTTTTGACCGGGCAAAGGTTATTGAGGAGCGTGATGCTGACATTATCAAGAAAGATCGCATCATCCAGGTTCTTCAATCTGAGATGGAGTCGTCTCGAAACTCCGAACTTCAAGCGCTTAAAAAGCATGACGAGGCTGTGGCAAAAATGGCAAGGATGCAGCAGGCACATTGTGCCTTAGTAGAAGGGATGGGCCACCGCTATACTACCGTCGTAGCTGAGCGGGACATCACCGTCAAAGAGCTGAATGAGCTTAAAGCCAAATTCGCTGAGGTGGTGAAAGAAAAAGATGATGCAAACACCACCGCTCAAGAGGCATGCGACCAAGCCGTATTACTTCGAGCTGAACTTGCTGCGGCGGTGGCCAAGATCAAGTCTGTGGAGGCAGAAACCGAAGAAAAAGTCATGGCCGAGCAGTCCAGGATGGAAGCTGATTTTGACGATCTCCTGGTCACATACAACGCTAATGTGCTGGAGCACAGAAATTTATCATGGCTGGGAGATGACTCTATGATTTTGTACAACGCCTGGACTAGGTTGGTGGAGGAGAAGAAAGAAGCGCATACTGATGAAGCACTGGATGATTTCGAGCTTGAGACGCGCTTGCTTTCTGAGGAAGAGAGGAAGGTTCTCCACGAGGCGACGATTTCCATGGAGAAAGAGAGACTCGGAGCTCGACAGACAGAGATCAGTGAGGGTTCGGGGATCGAGCATCATGAAGCAAGTGTCGGAGCTGTAATTCCGACATTGCCTGAGACCACTAGCACGGTCGATCCCCAGCCTGTCCCCGCTTATAATCCTGACCAACCGCAGCTGTCTCTTGTTGATCCCCCTGTCTCTGCACCTGCCCATACTTCGGGCCAGGCCAAGGAAGGTATTACGCTTCCCGTATACACTTAGTGTGAAGAATCTGAAGTAATACACTTAGCTAACAACCTTTGCTTTTTCATATTTCAGTGACCGAAGTCGCTGTCTCTGCGCCTCCTGCATCACAAGTTCCTTATCAAGCGCAAGGGGCTATTGTCCCCGAGGCCATTATGACATCTACTGTGGTCGGCGAAGAGGGAGAAGCGAGCATGTTATCTTTTGATGCTCAGATGATTGAGGAACTCCTTAATCAACCCAACGACCCCTTCGCAGATCCATCTTTTGCCATGAGTGGGGTTGCTCCAGCTATTAGCTCTTTTATGCCAGCCACTAGCACATCTAGCGCGACACAAGTATCTCGTGCGGATGAAATTCTTTCTGAGATCAATGCTAAGATGACATCAGTGACAGCAGGCATGAATCCGTCTGGTCCTGCCCCACTAATGATGATATCGCCGGGCGACACTGTGGTCATTGAAAGCGCTCCTGCCCCACATCCTGTTGCAGCTCCTATGCCTCCAGTTCCATCCTCCAAGAGAATCTCTATCGCTTCAAGCTCCGAGGAGGATGTTGACATTATGCCACAATCGGAGGACAAAACGGAGAAGAGCAAAAGATTGCGGAGGAAGTCGGGTAGCAGATCTAGTGGGACTACCCCGAAAAAGAAACCGAGGAAGAAGAAAGATTGAGAGCTTCCTTTAGTTTGCTGTCATGTTCGGGGGTAGTGTTTTGTCTTTTTGATTTTTCATAGCCGTGTATAGATGTGGACTCGGCTCCCACTAGTAGGAATTTTTTGAACCAACTTGTAATCAGATTCTTTTTGTTGATGATGGAAATGAAAACGTATTCTCTTCTGTTTTCAATTTAATATTTGCTTTGGTTCTGCCCCCAGTCTTGGGGATAAGTATGGAGTTGATGTACGTTTATACTCCGTCTCGCACTCTGGGAGTACGGAGTTAAAGTTAATGTTTATACTCCGTCTCGCACTCTGGGAGTACGAAGTTGTATAATGTTTATATTCCGTCTCGCACTCTGGGAGTACGGAGTTGTTTAATGTTTATACTCCGTCTCGCACTCTGGGAGTACGGAGTTGTTTAATGTTTATACTCCGTCTCGCACTCTGGGAGTACGGAGTTGTTTAATGTTTATACTCCGTCTCGCACTCTGGGAGTACGGAGTTAAAGTTAATGTTTATACTCCGTCTCGCACTCTGGGAGTACGGAGTTAAAGTTAATGCTTATACTCCGTCTTGCACTCTGGGAGTACGGAGTTAAAGTTAATGTTTATACTCCGTCTCGCACTCTTGGAGTACGGAGTTGTGTGAAGGATTGTCGTGTATCAACCCATTTTTAGCCTTGATGTGATGGCTTGCCCCTGAGCTCGGTTATCATTTAGCGAGTGGCCGGTCGTATCACAGCCACTCCCTACTTGAATAAATTCCATTGCGTGATGGAATTTAGCTCTTCGTGCATCGTGATGTTGTGCATTGTATTCAATGAATCACAGCTCTGGCTCGAAGAGATGGCATTTTATTGCTGAAATAAGAAAATATGGCAAAGTCAGTTGCCTTATTACAAATTCTAATTTCGAAATGCAAAAGTAAATTGCTAAATGGAAAAAATATAGTGAAATAATTAAAGCCTGTTATGTGTAATAGCGACGGAGACTCTCGCTGTTCCAGGCCCTTGGCAAATCAAGACCGTCAACGGTCGATAGTTTGAATGTGCCATCTCCGAGTCTTTGTGTAATCACGTATGGTCCTTCCCAATTTGGTTTCATGTGTGAAGGAACCAGATAGATTCTTTTGAGAACGAGATCACCGAGTTCAAAAGTTCGAGGTTGAACTTTGGCATTGTACAGTCGGGCGACTCGACTTCGATATGCGGCCGCTCTCAAATCGGCCTCTTCCCGCTTCTCATCTAGTAGATCCAAAGATTCAGCAAGCAATATAGCGTTTGTTTTCGGATCATAATAAGTCACGCGATGGGAAAACACTTCTGTCTCGATTGGAATAACGGCTTCTGAGCCATAAGATAAGGAAAACGGGGTGTGCTCGGTTGTGGTCTTGTGAGTCATTCGATAAGCCCATAATGCCATAGGAAGTTCATCAACCCATTTGCCACCAACCTTTTCCAGTCGTTTCTTTAGGATGGATTTTATAACTTTATTGACAGCTTCGACCTGACCGTTTGCCTGAGGATGTGCAACTGCCGAGAATTTTTTATGGATATGAAACCGTTGATAGAAATTCTTGAACTCTGCACTTTCGAATTGGGCTCCATTATCGGTGATGATGGTATGATGGAGTCCAAATCGACAGATGATATTGCAAACTACGAAATTTATTACTTTCTTTGTCGTAATCGTTGCGAGAGCTTCGGCTTCAGCCCATTTTGTAAAGTAGTCAACGGCGACGATGGCGTACTTCGCACCACCTTTTGCCAGAGGTAGAGTGCCGATGATATCGATGCCTCACATTGCGAATGGCCAGGGAATGACCATTTGAGTTATCTCGGTAGGTGGGGCTCTTGGAATTCGGGCGTGCTTCTGGCACCTATAGCACTTTCTGGCATAGTTCGCTGCATCTCGGTTTATTGTCGGCCAGTAGTATCCATATCGGAGTATTTTCTTGGCGAGAGCTTGCCCACCGGTGTGATCGCCACACTCTCCTTCGTGTACGTCATGTAACACTCGTTTGATTTCATCGTGCGCGATACACCGGAGGAGAGGAACAGAATAACCCCTTCTATACATGACTCCGTTCTGAATGACGAACCGTGAAGCTTTTCATAGAATTTGTCTCTTCTCATTCCTGTGCTCAGGCAATGTCCCATTCTCAATGTAATTTCGATACGGAGTCATCCACGATTCTCTACTGGGAGCGGTTTTAAACACAAAATTCGTCTCTATTTGATCGATGCTTGGGGAGGATAAAGTTTCGACGGGGACAAGTCCCATTTGCTGTGCTTCACCTGTGCTGGCTAACTTTGCCAATGAATCGGCTTTTTGATTACGTTCTCGAGGTATATAATAAATGGCATAATAATCAAACTGATTCAGTACTTGCTGAACTTGAGCTAAGTAAGCAGCCAGCCTTCGATCTCTCGCTTGATACTCTCCCCGTATTTGACACACGACTAATTGTGAATCACAATAAATTTCCACAGCGATAATTCTCAAATCTCTAGCAAATTTTAGTCCAGCTAAGAGGGCTTCATATTCAGCTTCATTATTGGTTGCACGAAAACCAAACTTCAAAGCATAACATATAGATCGGCCTTCTGGAGTTTCAAGTACAACACCAGCGCCCGAACACCAGTCGTTTGATGCACCATCAGTATACAGTTTCCAGACGTATTCGGGGGATTCACTGGTTTCGGGCAAGTCTTCTGGAATGGTGAATTCAGCTATGAAATCGGCTAGGACTTGTCCTTAAATGGCTCGTCTTGGAGAGTAAGTAATATCAAACTGGCTCAGTTCGATGTTCCACTTGAGTAACCTACCAGACGTCTCAGGCCGCGTAAGGACCTGTCGTAACGGCTGGTCGGTGTAAATAATAATAGGATGTGCCTGGAAATATGGCCGGAGTTTTCTTGATGCGATGACAAGGCAATAAGCTAACTTCTCTAGTTTTGGATAATTTCTCTCAGCTCCAGTCAATCGTTTGTTAACGTAGTAAACTGGTTTCTGCACTCGATCTTCTTCCCTAACTAAAGCAGCGCTGATTGCATGCTCTGATACTGCCAGATAAAGGTACAATTGCTCGTGGTCAACTGGTTTTGATAAGATCGGTGGTGTGGAAAGATGTTGAACCAGTGATCAGAATGCGTCTTCACATTCCATGGTCCATTCAAAGTTTCGCTTTCCCTTTCGGATCAGATCGAAGAAAGGAATGCATTTATCGCTGGATTTTGAAATGAACCTACTCAATGCTGCTACCTTCCCATTGAGACTCTGGACTTGTTTTATGGTTCTTGGAGTTTGTAAGTTCCTTATCACCCAGATCTTTTCGGGATTTGCTTCTATCCCTCGAGCGTTAACGATGAACCCGAGGAACTTTCCAGATGCGACACCGAAATGACACTTTAATGGATTAAGCTTCATTCCATATTCTCGAAGGATGCAGAACATCGAATCTAGATCTCTGATGTGATCTATGGAGAATCGAGATTTTACTAGCATGTCATCCACATAGACCTCCATGGTCTTCCCGATCTGGTCGGCGAACATCCGGTTGACTAAGCGTTGGTACGTTGCTCCGGTATTTTTTAGACCAAAAGGCATGACTCTTTAGCAGTAGAGTCCCAGATCGGTCACGAAACGTGTATGTTCTTGATCAGGCAAATGCATAGGTATTTGATTGTAGCCAGAATAAGCATCCATGAAAGATAATAGCTCATGTCCAGCCGTTGAATCTACGAGCTGGTCAATTTGAGGAAGTGGAAAACTATCCTTTGGACAAGCCTTGTTTAAGTCAGAATAGTCGATGCAAGTTCTCCATTTCCCGTTCGGTTTTCGAACCAATACTGGATTTGACACCCATTCTGGATACAAAGCATCTCGGATGAAACCATTTGATTGTAACTTATCAACTTCCTCTTTAAGGGCGGCAGATCTCTCTAGATCCATACCACGCCTTTTCTGTTTGACCGGGACATACCGCGGATCAATATTCAGGGAGTGACTTGCGATGTCCGGTGAGATCCCGCACATATCAGAGTGTGTCCAGGTGAAAACGTCGAGATTCGCCCAGAGAAATTCAACCAATTCCTGTTGTGTCTGTTTTCCCAATTGAGATCCAACTTTTAGTACTTTCGAATCATCATCCTCACTGATTGGGATGTCCACAGTCAGTTCGGCTGGGGGAGCTTGATTCTCTTTAGATTCGTCTTTATCTTCGTTGTCTCTAGGGTCAAGATCTTTAAGGAATTGGTCCGGGTGCTCGGGCCGGGGCCCAGGCACTAATTCAATCATCAGCAAAACGGACGCAGAGAGATTCCTCTACGTCCTTTCCTTTCTCCTTTCTGCTTTCTCTACGCCTCGCGCAGTTCAGCAACATAACAGGCTCTTCCTGCTACCTGATCTCCTTGAATGACCCCAATTCAGCGATCAGTGGGGAATTTCAGAGTTAAACACCATGGGGCAATGGCTGCCCTGAACTCAGCTAGGGCCGGTCGGCCCAAAAACGCATTGTAAGGTGAATCAATATCTAAAATGACAAACTGCAACATCCGAACTCTCCGGCGTTCTCCAACTCCCAACTACACTAGCAGTTCCACCACTCCAGTGGGTATTGTAGCACTTCCCTTAAATCCGTGAACTCGAGATTGGTAAGGTTTTAAGTCCTTTGCTTCCATTTTCATTAAATCATAGGCTCGTTTAAGCAAGATGTTTACGGAGCTCCCACTGTCAACCAGGCTCCTCTTCATCCAAGCAGGACCTACCTGGGCAGATATGACCAGTGGGTCGATTGTTGGGGCTTCAATCTTATCAGCGTCTCTGCTTCTAAATATGATATCATCAGATATTGTTTTCTGTTGTTTAGCCGGAGTTCCATCTTCACAATTACTGCAGCATTCGAAGTTTGCATGTCTGATAGAGCTGGCATACGACTCCATTTCCCTCCAGCTTCTGTCTGCTGGATGAGGACCACCACTTATTGTATTTATAACTAGCCTTCCACCCGTACGAGCGGGTTTCTCATGTCTTTCTTGATTTTGTTCATGATTCTGATTTGAAGGGCCCGCACCACCAGACCGCGGCGCCCGCACCACCAGACCGCGGCGCCCGCACAAACTGATCTAACTTTCTCTCCCTGATCAACTTTTCAATGAGGTCCTGCAAATGTCGACACTCATTGGTATTGTGGCCGTAACTTTTGTGAAATCTACAAAACTTCCCTGCTTGAATCTGCCTCTCCGATGATTGCTTCGGAGCAGGCTTCTTATATTGCACAGTGTTGCAAGTTTGCAGATACACGTTTTCCAACGATGTATTCAATGGCGTGTAATTATCGAACATCGGAGCCCTGCGTCGTGGGCCTCGATTTGGATCTCTTTTCTTATCTTGACCACTGTTGCCTCTTGGCTGAGTTTGTTTGTTCTGTATATTTAACTGAACTTTTTCGGAATTTTCACCGGACTGCTTAACTGCTACGTTACTTTGTATTCCTTCACTTCTGAGCCTCGCATCGTCCTGCTTCCTAGCCTGTTTTGCGTCCTCTTGCCGTAAGAATTGAGCGGCTTTGGAGTAGAAACGGTCCAACGATGCGGGTGATTTTCCAGCTAACCAATTTTCAAACTCAGAATCGGGATCGATCCCTTTGGTTAATGCCATCAAAATCGAGTTATCGTTGGGATTACTAATTTCCACACACATGCTGCATGGAATCTCTCCAAATAACGCCTGAGTGTTTCTCCATGAGCTTGGGTAACACTAGATAGGGTGTTAACGTCTTTAGGCCTAGCGACATGCATACGAAACTGTTCGACAAATTTCTTAGCCAGTTGATCAAACGAAGAGATAGATCTAGGTGGCAACCTTGTAAGCCACATTGTTGCGATTCCTCCCAGAGAGATGGGGAAACTTTGGCATTTTACTGCATTATCAGCCCTTGCAGCGTTCATTGACCACTCATATTTCAAAATATGTTGATTGGGATCGGAATTTCCTTCGTACATAGGGAGAGTTGGCATTCTGAATAGCCGAGGAGGATCAGCGTATAATATTTCGTCTGTGAAAGGAGTATGACTACGGGAGATTCCCCAATCGTCATTGGTAAGCCCTTGGCTTTCGCGAATCATCTGACGTATCATGGTTGAAATATCGGGCATAGCCACATTCTGTGCATGCTGAGCTAAGGTGTGGTTGGGTTCCACAGTGTGAGTTTGGACCGGACGCTGTCGAAGGCCTATGTCTCGCCTCTTTGGCTCTACATCTTCTAGGACGTATGGCTCAGGAGTACGCCCACGTTGCTGATTATTCGGATCTGACAGATTCCGAGTATCAACCCTTGTTTCTACCGCGGCGGTTGTAGTGAGATTGTCTGTGGTATGCTGTGGAATAGAACCTCCTCGTGACGAGGGCCCGGTCTGGAAGCTAGTTGACGGTCCAACCCTCAATTGTCCTACAGTCAAGGCAGGTTGATATCCGGTGGCTTGTGTGTGACTCGCGTCCAATCGGGGACATGTAGATCTGCCGTGATAGTCAGACGAAGCAGAACTTTCAGTGGACGAGTGGGAAGCCTCATCCCTCCTGGTCCTCTTGCGCCTTCGGCGGTTTAGTTGGTTGGTCAATTCAATATTAGCACGCAACTGTTCGGCCAGCTGTTGCCGACTTTGAGTCAATTCCTGGAGCAACACATGGAACTCTTGTCTGGTGACTGGCCTAGACGGATCTGAGTGAGCAGTGTTGTCTTGATTGGATTGTAGCTGATGTGTAGGATTCTGTCTATCCCGACCTTCTTGATCAGCAGCCGTAGAGGCAGTTCTTGTACTAAGCATCTTAAGTAGTGGGTTCCTTTCCTAGATTTTATGCAAATCTGAATAGAATGGAAGGATTCTGGAGTAGAGATATGGATCTTCCCCTTGGATTTATGCAATCCGGTATCGATGGTAGATCCAAAGAGCAGGAGAAAAACTGGTTTTTCTCAGTGAAAGCACTAAAGTGTTTGTACCAAAAATGGGCACAACACTCTTTGGAAGTTTTTGAAGAGATAAAAGTGAAGAAAGAAAATTAAAACTGAGGATTATCTAACAAAAACTCCAAATAACAGAAAGTAAATTGCGCAGGAGACAAGCGATTTAGAGTGATTCGGCGTTTCGCTTACGTCCACTATGAAGTTTGATGATTTTATTACTCGATACTTGAAGATTACAATTTCTTATAATGTAGTACAACTGATTTTATGAGCTAAGTCTGAATCGAAGGCAGCGGTGGTGATTTTGAGTAAATCTGGCAGAGTCTGGGCGCTCTTTAGCTTTGAAAATTGTCCGACCCCTTTTCTGAATGACCAGGGGCTCTATTTATAGGTGTAGGAGGCTGATATTTCGCCTAAATTTTGGGAGACCACCTCTGGCATGTGAGGGGGCCCACATACCCGCTTTCAGGAAATCCGGGCCCACTTTGGGATCGATTCGAAATCCATTCGAATCGATCAAGAAAACATCCAATCGAGCTGAAATTTGGTGTGGACATTCTTCAACATGTACGTAAGTTCCTGTGAAAATTTCATAGCATTTGGACTTGTGGATCTCGAGTTATGGTCGATTCAAAATTGCCTTTCCGGTTGCTGTGCTCTGTTCGAATCGATTTCGTTCGAATCGATAGGGTCGAATCGATGGTGTAGCGTGCGAAGGTGTTGACGTGGCGCGCGTTTCTCGCATCGATCCGCTTTTCACTCCGAGTCGACTGGGTCGACTCCATCATTTTTCGCTACTTTGACTTAGTGGATTCGAGGGATTTCTCAACACATCGAATGGAAGTCTGTTCGTATCGATCATAGTGAGCCTTGGTAGATTGATACGAAGCTGTTGCAATAGGATGGATTCGAAGTAGAGCAACTTCATGGATTCGAAGCACTCCATCTCGAGGGATACGAACCACCGAGCCCAGATGGATACGAAGTGGGGCAACTTGATCGATTCGAAGTACTCCAAGCTGATGGATACGAAGTGGAATGACTCCATGGATTCGAAGCACTTTAACTCGATGGATACGAACAAAGGTTGCTTATGGATTCGAACTTAGGGTCATTTCCTCCAACTTGCATCGATGATATCTTGAGCGTACGAACTCGGATTGACTTGAAACTTGGAACGTTGCTTTTCCTGACCTTGCTTGACGTGTCTTATCAATTGCAGCCTGATCCGGACTCAGGTAAAATTCATCGATATCTGTGGTCATCCAGTAGCTATTCAATGCTGAGGATGTATGATCCTTACTCTCCAGTCAGTTCCTTGGTATCTCGTCCTTGCCAAAAGGCGGGATAACAGTGGGGAGACAGTCAAAATCAAGTGTGGGGGGGGGGAGACTCATCTTCATTTTTAATTTTTCATGATTTATTCTTGCTTTTTCTTTTAAAAACTCAAAAAAAAAAAAATTAAAAAAAATCCCAAAAATAATTTTTTTTAAGAATTTTGATTTATTTTTAAAGAAACACTACAGGATAAATATATGGCTTTGGTTTATTAAATTGAAATTTTTGAAATTTATTTGTCTTAACAAAAATAAAAATGAAGTTTGATTACAAATAACAATGGTTTAACTAGTATATAGGAAGATTCATACGTGTTAATTAGGAAATACATCTTAGTTGAAAATCTTTGTTTTAAAAAGTGGTTGATTTAAAGTAAAGATATAACATTTTTTTTTGTCTTCTAAGTTAAATAGCGCTAAGATAATTTTGCGAAACTCTCTTTTTCAAAAAAAAAAAACAAAACAAAACAAAAAACAAAAACAAAAAAAATATTTCTTGTATATATGTTTATATTTTTTAATAAACACCTAGAGTCATGTGTTCACACTCGTGCGTTCACTCGCCATGCTCTGTACCCTTCTCACGTAAGCCCGAAAGGCAGTGCACGATCGATATATCTGGCCTCAGTTTATCCGAGTTAGGTGTATATATAAAAAAAATTTCTTTTTAATAATGCCTACAGTCAATAGGTGTTCACACTCGTGTGTTCACACTCGTGTGTTCACTCGCCACGCTCTGTATTCCCCTCACATCAGTTCGCAAGGCAGTGCATGGGTAATATATCTGGCCTCAGTTTATCTGAGTTAGGCATATGTAAATATTGTTAATATCAATAAAATTTTCAAAAGAAAAAATGGAGAGAGTAAGCAAATGAAATCCAAGCACTATTTTAACTTATTTGATTTTATTTGTTATTGAAATGAAATGAAATACCACTTTGATAAACTTTGATAATCAACTAAGGATCCATTTCATAGTTACACTGTGTTATCAACTGAAACAACATTACCCTAACTCACTAACTCTTCATCCATTCACTCATTTCATTTCTTTTTCTCCAGCTCAACTGAAAATGGGGGAAGAGAATGGGAAATAGAAATTCCAAGCCCTAGTTTCCTTTTGCAAACTCAAAATCTTGCTCCAAAATCAAAGAGAAGCTTAGGTAAGCCTTCTTTCCACCTTCTCCATCTCTAACTCTCTCCAATTTCAGAAATTTCCTATAACCTAATTTAAGAAATACTTGTTTTGATCTTAGATTGGAGCTTGTAGAGTAGAAGTGAAGAGTGGTTGATCTTTTCTTTGAATTTGAGCTTCTCATCTTTGTTTTTGAGTTAAAAGGTGAGATTTTTGAACTCACATCTAAGCCTATAGTTTTGTTGTGGTTGGGTTAGAATTCCTATCATCTATCCATGTTCATTTGTGTTCGATTTGGATCGATTTGGTGAATTGTCCAATTTTTGGTTTTTGAAATCCAATTTTGTGAAAATCCAATCTTCGATGTTTGAACACGTTAGTGGGGTGTTTCGGAGGGCCAAACAAGGCTGGGTTGTCGCTTGGAGTTAATCCTTGGCCGTGGTTGCTCGCTCATCGCTCATATTCTGTGTTATCGAATTTGCCCCAAAGGGGGCTAGGCTGATTCTGCTCTGGTAGCAGGTTCAGTCGACTGAACCAGAAGGTCAGTCGACTGAACCAGGACCCAGGAATTTGCCGGGGTCTGTATCAGTCGACTGACCTTCTGGGCCAGACGACTGACCCTGGGGCAGAAAATTCCGTACCCCTGTGTCAGTCGACTGACACCCTGGGTCAGTCGACTGACACCCTGGGTCAGTCGACTGACCTGGAAACATAAAGTTTCCAGGCACTGGGCCAGTCGACTGACCCCCTGGTTCATTCGACTGACCTGCTTGTCTCAGCTAATTTGTTTATTTTGCTTGGTTTCCAATTTTGATCGATTCGTGTCGATCCAATCAGTTGTTATCGCATTTTTGACTTTGATGGTTCCTTTTTAGATTTCGTACACGGGTTTTTATAAAGTGATCTTTTAAATTGTATTAAAAAGCTCGTTTCTCCAATTTATAATTTCTATATAAAACAGACACAATTTTGCACTTCGAGCGAAAAGGGAGGAGAATTAAATGATAAAATAAAATGCGTGCTATGAACACGTGGGTTTATCTTTTCAGTTAATTCCTAATCTATTCGTTTGACCGTTTTGAATTTTGGGTCTAGTTTACCGATGATATGAGGTGAACTTTGTATTGCTTTGAGTGTGAAATTGACTAACGGTTAGTAAACCGTTTAGTGCGAACGTGTGGTATGGGACTCACATTAACATTTTCTGGGTTCCTTTCTGAGAGTTGTGACACATTCTGCCAGTTAGTGGTGTCCAGTACTGGGCCTCCATACCTTCGCCACTACGGTTTGTTGCCTTCGGGCGTTGCCTTCGAGGTTTGTTGCCTTCGGGCTTGAGCCTTCGGGGTTTGTTGCCTTCGGGCGTTGCCTTCGGGGTTTGTTGCCTTCGGGCTTGAGCCTTTGGGGTTTGTTGCCTTCGGGCATTGCCTTCGGGCGTGTGGATCCTTGTTATACAGTACTGAGCTCGAGCATCTTTTGTTTTCTTTGACAATTATATTTCCCTAGTGTATCGCCTTTCGGTGTTGGTTCCTTGAACCACACGATATATAGCGATTACCTTGTGGAAACTTGTGTTACCTTTATTGGTATTTGTTATTCTCCTTTTTGGCTTGTTTTGGGATATGATATCCTTTGTTTATTTGAATTGCCAATGATATGAGGCTTGTTTTGATTTATCTTTTGTTAGATGGTCTGGTTATCTCTTTTGGAGATATTTGTGGTACTTTATGACCTTATATGTTCATTATCATTTAGTTTATCTAACTGATTTGTTTAGCTAGACTGACCCGTGTATTTTATACTCGGGTCAGACCGAGATGTTTCAGGTTAGGTACATTGGACTTAGCCTATTTTTCTTCCGCATGGACTATTCTGCTAGCTCCTTTTTGTTATAGATTTTTGTGTAGTCCTTTTTGGCTGTAGCTCTGATATGTATTCTTTTGACTCGCCTGTATATTGTGGTTGCTATACCACTTGACATGTATCATTTTGTGTACCCTGTAATGTATCTGTATATGTGTAAATGTATGTGATGATCTACCGTTCTGTGATGTGTATTACATTTGAGTTGTTATATTTTATTCTGATAGATCCTTCAGCCACTTATGGCTTTGTATTAAGTATTTATTGGATATGTCGATCCATTTGAGAAAGAAGTGGCAATTGTCGGCGTATTCAATGGATAATTAAGACAAGGCTATAGATGGTCGCTCCTATCCAGCTCTATTCTCCGTATTAGCAGACGGTGTTACCTAGTAATACTCTTTGCTAATGTGGGTCTCGGAGTGGGGCGTCACAGCTTGGTATCAGAGCGAGGTTCAGAACAAAATATGATAAACATAGAACAGAGACACATATTACGGTACATCAAAGTGTAGTACGACTGTTACGAATCTTTGAATCATCGTGCCATAGGAATTAATTTGAGTTTTCGTACCATTCTATCCTATTTTCTTTTTATGATGCCTTGTTTTATCAATCATGTTTGTTTGATATTCATTCTAAGAATAACCTTTTTCCTCTTCTGTCTTTTTCTTTCTTTCTTAAAGAAGAAGAGATGGTTAGATCTGGCAGTCCCAGCGCCGATCAATCCAGTAGTCCTTCTCTGGATGGCGTATTTATGACTGCTCAACAACTTTTGGATCTTGTAAAGAATCAAAGGTTTATCTGTGCTTTAAGTAAGAACCCCGAAAAGGTTTTACCTCTGAAATTAGAAGTGCCTTTCGACCAGTTTGAAGATATCGCTCTTTGACTTGAAGAGGCCGATAAAGATAATGATGTTGAAGTTGTGGATGCCAAACAAAACTTCAACATCAACAAGAAGAGGCATATTAAGTTCAAAAGTCCTAATCCCAACAAAAAAGGGAGGCAGGCACTTTCGGTAGCAAAGACGTATACCACTAGTCGTGGACGATGCTACAATTGTGATTCTAAGGACCACCATGTAAATAAGTGTCCAAAACCCTTTTCTTGTCGCTATTGCAAAGGTTTGGGTCACCGTTTATCTTCATGTCCCAAACTTCATAGTAGGAGGGAGGGAAAGCTGAATGTTGCGCAAGATTCTAGTAACCCTTCTCTTGGTCAAGGTAATTCTCCTTCTATCCTTGATGGCATTAAATTGTTTCGTGATTATCCTATTCGAGTTCTTTTGATATGGGTTCATCTTATTATTTTATATCAAAAGAACTTGTTGATTCTTTTTTTCTTTGAATATTTTGGGCTTGATGACTTCTTTGAGAATTGTGAATCCGGTTGGTGGATCCGCAACACTCAGTCGTTTCTTTTAAAGATGTCGAGATTATTTTTTGTGATTATCCTTCCGAGCCGATTTGCATGTTATGCGTTACTTAGGCTTCAGAATTGATTTTTTGGAAAGGATTGGCTTAGTCATTATGAAGCCATATCCTATGTCCCGAGCGGACTATATATCTTCGACATCCTCAATCTGCTAAGCAGATTTCTTTTGTTCTTAATGATTCCGATTTCCAAATTCGGTGGCATCATTTATTCTTTAAACCCACTTGATGAGGAAAGTATTATTTCTCTCATTCAAGTAGTTTGTGAATTTTCCGGTATTTTTGAGATTAGTCTTAGAATTATCACCTAAGCAATCTATTGAGTGGTGCTAAGGTCTTTTTTGTTCGACCTTACCACCGGTTTTCATCAGCTACGAGTTGCGGAAGGTAGCATCCTCTTACCGCATTCCGCACTCGTTGTGATTTTTGTGTTTGGTTCATTATGTCATTCGGTATGACAAACCTTCTACCTTATTTCATCCATTTGTGAATCGAGTATTCTACGAATATCTCGATTAGTTTATCTTGGTATTTATTGATTATGGATGAAAACAACAATTTAAAATTTGCAAATCTTTTTAATAAGATATTTATAAGTATGATTGGATTTTGTTTTTAAACGAGCAAAAAATATTTGTAAACCTTTTTTTTAAGAGACTTGTTTATCATATAGAATATGATTTTGTGTTAGTTTGCCCATTGAGTGCTTTAAGAATTCTGGTCGGTGTGCTTGATCAACGTTATCGATAGGAATCTCCTAAATGCTACGATGAGACAGTCAAACACAGTAAATTCTTGTAAAAAGTTAATTTTTCTAAAAAGATGAATATATAAAGTTAATTATAATTTTGAAGGACTTAGCTTTTCGGGAAAGAGAATCGATTGAAGGAACTCTTTTCTAATGCTTTTATTCTTATAGTTCCCGAAGGGAACCAAGACTTCACTATTTATACCGATACTAGTCGTATTGGTTTGGGTGCCGTTCTCTTGCAAAAGGGAACATTCTATCACTTATGCTTCTTTACAATTAAAGCCTATCGAGACTAGGTATGCCACTCATGATCTAGTGCTCGCGACTATTGTTTTCGCTTTTAGAATTGGCATCATTTATTTATTTTTTTGAGAGAGAAATTTGTTCTCTATACCGATCATAAATCCTTAAAGTATTTTTTCACTCAGAAGGAACTCAATATGAGGCAACAACGTTGGCTCGAGTTTCTTTCCTCCTATGACTTTGATATCCAGTATACCCCTGGTAAGGGTGATCGTGTTGCTGATGCGTTTGGTCATATACATTTGGTTGTCATTTCTATGATGCTTGCCGAATGGGATATTCTTGAGACTCTATCTTTTTGTGATATTCGTGATCGAGCTCCATCCTCTGATTCTCCACTAGTATTATTCAGTTTGGAAGCTCGACCCTCTCTATTGGATTGTATTGCCAAAGCTCAGCAGCGTGATCCTGATCTTGTGCATCTTATTCAGCTTTGTGAACTGAATCCCATGATGAGGGATTGCGGGATTTCAACATTGATTTTCATAGGTGTCTTCGCAAGAAGAACCATCTTGTTGTGCCTTCTGATTCTGCACTTAGGCATGACATTCTTGATGACTGTCATCGTTCTAAGTATACCATTCAACCTGGCAGTAGTAAGATGTATGCCGATATGCATCACCTTTATTATTGGGAAGGCATGAAGCGCGATGTGGCGAGTTATGTGAGTAATTGCATCACTTGTCAACATATTAAAGCTGAACATCAGCGCCCTTCTGGTCTCCTTCAGCCTCTAGAGATTCCATTATGGAAATGGGATCAGATTTCAATGCATTTCATTGATGGCCTACCTCGTACGAGATTGGGCCATTCTAGCATTTGGGTTATTATTAATCGCCTCACCAAATCAGCTCATTTTGTTCCTATTAAATCTAATAGGACTGCTTCTCTTTTGGCTAAGTTATATTTCAAGGAAATCGTGAGACTTCACGGTGTTCCTAGTTCGATTGTGAGTGATTGTGATCCTTTATTCACAAGTCATTTCTGGCAGAGTCTTCAGCAAGCTTTGGGAGCAAAGCTTAATTTCAGCACAGCTTATCATCCACAGTCTGATGGACAGACTGAACGGGTGAATTGTATCTTAGAGGATCTCCTCCGTATTTGTATTATTGATTTCGGAGGTAGTTGGGAGGATCATATACCCCTTGTAGAGTTTTCCTACAACAATAGTTTTCAGTCCAATATCGGTATGGCTCCTTTCGAAGCCTTATACGGAAGGCCATGTCGATCACCTTCTTGTTGGTTAGAATCTGGAGAGAAGCTTATTCTTGGGCTGGAGTTTGTTCATGATTCTTCTGAGAAGATTGATCTTATTCGTCAGAGAATGAAAGAGGCACAGGGCCGCCAGAAATCCTACGCGGATAACCGTAGGAAGCCTCTCGAGTTCTCGGTTGATGATCTCGTCTTTATTCGTGTTTCTCCTTTGAAAGGGGTTATGTGCTTCAGTATGACAGGGAAATTGGCTCCTCGCTTTATAGGACCATTTCCTATTACTGAACATGTTGGCCCTATGGCTTATAGAGTTTCACTTCCAGTTCATCTATCCGGTGTTCACAACGTGTTTCATGTCTCTCAGCTTCGGAAGTGTCTTCGAGAATCGGATTCTATTATCGACTCTCCTGATTTGCAAGGGCTTGAGATCTCACCAGACTTATCTATTGTACAGCAGCCTGTTCGCGTACTTGCATCGGAGGTGAGACACCTTCGGAATAAGGACGTGCCGCTCATTAAAGTTCAATGGTCCGCAAATCCCAATGACTGTACTTGGGAAACCAAAGAGTTTATCGAGCGATCCTATCCAGGTTTTCTATCTTTGCTTAGCAACGGTGAGAATATCTTTTTATCTCAAGCTTATTTTCTTTCCTTTTTGGGTGTAAGTATGTAGTTGTTACAAATTCTTCTCTAGGAATTGCGCGGACGCAATTTTATTTAAAGATAGCGTCGTTAGTCGGATTTAAGTCCGAATGTCACTTTTTGCAAACGGTCGAACTAGGACTCGGGACCACTTCCATTGAGTCCAAAATGACGTTTGTGACTTTTTTGAGTATAAGCATCGATATGTTTGGAGTGAGTTGAATTTCGCTATTTTCTATTTGGGCTTTTGGGATTGGGTTTCAGCCCACTAACCCTACTTATTACCCTAACTCACTAACTCTTCATCCATTCACTCATTTCATTTCTTTCCTCTAGCTCAACTGAAAATGGGGGAAGAGAATGGGAAATAGAAATTCCAAGCCCTAGTTTCCTTTTGCAAACTCAAATTCTTGCTCCAAAATCAAAGAGAGAAGCTTAGGTAAGCCTTCTTTTCACCTTCTCCATCTCTCACTCTCTCCAATTTCAGAAATTTCCTATAACCTAATTTAGGAAATACTTTTTTTGATCTTAGATTGGAGCTTGTAGAGTAGAAGTGAAGAGTGGTTGATCTTTTCTTTGCATTTGAACTTCTCATCTTTGTTTTTGAGTTAAAAGGTGAGATTTTTGAACTCACATCTAAGCCTATAGTTTTGTTGTGGTTGGATTAGAATTCCTATCATCTATCCATGTTCATTTGTGTTTTATTAGGATCGATTTGGTGAATTGTCCAATTTTTGGTTTTTGAAATCCAATTTTGTGAAAATCCAATCATTGATGTTTGAACACGTTAGTGGGGTGTTTTGGAGGGCCATACAAGGCTGGATTGTCACTTAGCGTAAATTCTTAGCCGTGGTTGCTTGCTCGTCGCTCACGTTCCGTGTTATCGAATTTGCCCCAAAGGGGGCTAGGCTGATTCTGCTCTGGTAGCAGGTTCAGTCGACTGAACCAGAAGGTCAGTCGACTGAACCAGGACCCAGGAATTCGCCTGGGTCTGTATCAGTCGACTGACCTTCTGGGCCAGTCAGCTGACCCTGGGGCAGAAAATTTCGTACCCCTGTGTCAGTCGACTGACACCCTAGGTCAGTCGACTAACCTGAAACATAAAGTTCCCAGGCACTGGGCCAGTCAACTGATCCCCTGGTTCAGTCGACTGACCTGCTTGTCTCAACTAATTTGTTTATTTTGCTTGGTTTCCAATTTTGATCGATTCGTGTCGATCCAATCAGTTGTTATCGCATTTTTGACTTTGATGGTTCCTTTTTAGATTTCGTACATGGGTTTTTATAAAGTGATCTTTTAAATTGTATTAAAAAACTTATTTATCTAATTTATAATTTCTATATAAAACACACACAATTTTGCACTTCAAGCGAAGAGGGAGGAGAATTAAATGATTAAATAAAACGCGTGCTATGAACACGTGGGTTTATCTTTTCAGTTAATTCCTAATCTATTCGTTTGACCGTTTGACCTTTGGGTCTGGTTTACCGATGAGATGAGGTGAACTTTGTACTGCTTTGAGTGTGAAATTGACTAACGGTTAGTAAACCGTTTAGTGCGAACGTCTGGTATGGGACTCACGTTAACATTTTCCGGGTTCCTTTTTGAGAGTTGTGACACATTCTGTCGGTTAGTGGTGTCCAGCACTGGGCCTCCGGACCTTCGCCACTACGGTTTGTTGCCTTCGGGCGTTGCCTTCGAGGTTTGTTGCCTTCGGGCTTGAGCCTTCGGGGTTTGTTGCCTTCGGGCATTGCCTTCGAGGTTTGTTGCCTTCGGGCTTAAGCCTTCGGTGTTTGTTGCCTTCGGGCGTTGCCTTCGGGCGTGTGGATCCTTGTTATACAGTACTGAGCTCGAGCATCTTTTGTTTTCTTTGACAATTATATTTCCCTACTGTATCGCCTTTCGGTGTAGGTTCCTTGAACCACACAATATATAGCGATTACCTTGTGGAAACTTGTGTTACCTTTATTGGTATTTGTTATTTGCCTTTTTGGCTTGTTTTGGGATATGATATCCTTTGTTTATTTGAGTTGCCGATGATACGAGTCTTGTTTTGATTCATCTTTTGTTAGATGATCTGGTTATCTCTTTTGGAGATATTTATGGTACTTTATGACCTTATATGTTCATTATCATTTAGTTTATCTAACTGATTTGTTTAGCTAGACTGACCCGTGTATTTTATACTCGGGTCAGACAGAGATGTTTCAGATTAGGTACATTGGACTTAGCCTATTTTTCTTCCGCATGGACTATTCTGCTTGCTCCTTTTTGTTATAGCTTTTTGTGTAGTCCTTTTTGGCTGTAGCTCTGATATGTATTCTTTTGAATCGCCTGTATATTGTGGTTGCTATACCACTTGACATGTATCATTTTGTATACCCTGTAATGTATCTGTATATGTGTAAATGTATGTGATGATCTACTGTTCTGTGATGTGTATTACATTTGAGTTGTTATATTTTATTCTGATAGATCCTTCAGCCACCTATGGCTTTGTATTAAGTATTTATTGGATATGTCGATCCATTTGAGAAAGAAGTGGCAATTGTCGGCGTATTCAATGGATAATTAAGATAATGCTATAGATGGTCGCTCCTATCCAGCTCTATTCTCCGTATTAGCAGACGGTGTTACCTAGTAATACTCTTTGCTAATGTGGGTCTCGGAGTGGGGCGTCATAATAGATGTAATGCATGTGGAGAAAAATATCGGTGAAAGCCTATTGGGCACGATGTTGCATGGTAATAAATCAAAAGATGGAACCAAATGTAGAAAGGATTTAGAGGATTGGGGAATTTGAAATGAGCTTCATGCACAACCTTGTGGGAATAAAACATATCTTCCACCGGCTCCATACATGTTGTCAAATTCCGAGAGAAAAATATTTTGCAAAAGATTGTACGATTTCAAAGGACCAGATGGCTACTGTTCAAATTTGAAGAATCAGATTGCGTTGCATGATTGCAGAATTAGCGAATTGAAGTCACATGATTACCATGTATTAATGAAACAGTTATTGCCAGTAGAATCGAGAGGATTAATGGCAAAGAAGGCAAGAAAAGCAATAATTCGCTTATGTTCTTTTTTCAACAAATTATGTCAACGTGTTCTTGATAGAGAGAAGGTAGAACAAATCAATGTTGAGATTATTGAAGTTTTATCCGAACTTGAAAAAAAATTTCCACCGTCTTTTTTTGATATAATGGTACATTTGTCCATTCATCTTGGAAAAGAAGCACTAATGTGTGGACCGGTTCATTTTCGTTGGATGTACCCATTCGAATGATATATGAAGACACTTAAATATTATGTAAGAAACTATGCACGACTAGAGGGATGTATTGCAGAATCCTATCTTGCAGAAGAATCCATGATGTTTTTCAATGAATTTTTGAAAAAATCTGGACATATAGAGGAGAAAGAAGCTCGAAATGAAGATTATGAAAGCAATGTAATACCCGAGGGACGTCCGATTTCAATGTCCTAGACAATTACATTGTCAGCTAATGAGAAAGAAATGGCTCATTTAGCCGTGTTAATGAATATGAATGTGGTGGAACCATTTATAGAGTAAGTTTATGTTACATTGTTTTAATCATTTTGATGTGTTCGTAATGCTATTTATAACTTATAATCACTTGTTTTATGCTAGTTTGCATTTGGAGGAATTAGAAAATTCAGACCACCGCATGAGAAAAAATGCGACCTTACTTTGGGACACACATACAAAAATTTTGCCGATTGGATTAAAAGGAAGGTTAGTTAGATTCCAAATATATTCTCATTTGAGTACTAATATTACTCTAAAATATTCATGCTAAATGGAATTTGTTGTAGATACCTATTGCCTCCAAGGATCATGATGACATGTTAAGATGGATTGCTTTGGGTTCGAAGAATGATGCCTTATCTTACAAAGGATATGTTATCAATGATCAACGTTTTCATATAAAAGATGTAGGGAGAGAAACTCAAAATTGCGGGGTTACCTTTGATGCGACTACTATGTGTAGAGCAAGTGCAAAAGATATATCCCAAGTGGTTGATGTGGTCACTTATTATGGAATATTAACAGATATAATTTTATTAGATTATCATTTGTTTTATATTCCAGTTTTTAAGTGTCGTTGGGCGTATAAAGGAAATGGAGTAAAAGTTGATGATGATGGGTTCACTCTTGTTAATTTACATCAAGCATCGTTTTCAAGAGATCCATACATACTTGCATCTCAAGCAAGACAAGTATTTTATTCAAGAGAAAATGATGATTCTAATTGGTATGTTGTAATGAAAGCACCATCAAGAAGTTTTAATGATTTAGAGACACATGATTGCATCGAGGAAGATATCCAAGCCGTGGAAGATTATGAAATAACCGAAATGGATGATGAAGATGTTAGCTATGTTAGGGAGGATTGCGAAGGCATAATTGAGTAGATTATATGTTCACCTACTAAGTTAGATCCATACATTAGACTAATGCATTAGTCATAGTTGTAGACTCATTTTACTCTCTGAATGTCTCTATTTTTATTTTGCAAGTTGTGTTACTCATTTTGTATTTATTAAATTCACTATTAAAACTTGTTTTAGTAAGGAATGAAAGTATGGATTCAGATTTTATTGTCTTGTTACTCATTTTGCTGGATTCATATAATTTATTCATTGAATTAGAGTAGCAAACAATTCCAGTCCATTTGCGGTTCTAATTACTGTAATATTATGATTTCAATTTGTTAATGAAATAAATTCATATCCACTATGAACCAACCAGTTTTAATTTGTGACTGTTATTTGTACGAAGCATGAATATGTGACATAATAAACTACCATCTCAGGCAATCTCGGCCTAGTTCATTGTCTGTTATGTATTTGTAATGGAATAGCCCATAACTATTGGTTTTTTGAACTAAAATAATCTGAATTATAGCATGCAAATTTTCATCTGATAGTTATGAACTAATGCTTTTCTATTCCTGTTTTCAATTGTTCAGTTGGTACTTGAAGAATTAAAGTCAGCAAATTTGGCTCTATAACTATCCCACATCGTCACTCATCTTTGAGGATTTCCAGGCCCCCATTCTGTTCATCCTGAAATCAGGTATTTTTAAATATATTAAAACTTTGCATGGTAATTGTGTCTGTATTTAACCGTGTTGAAAATAATAAATGTGCCTGATAAAAAAAAGTTGCATGCATACAAATGATCAACACTACATAAGATTAAGTGTATGTCTTGTTCGATTTACTATTTTATAACCTACTTGAAGAAATTTATACCATATTTAATGTTATATTTCTTGTTTCTTTTTTAATTTGTTTACTTCACCCTTTTTGCATCTGATCTGGTCTATATTTGTTTTAAAATAACTCAAGCTTTCATTTGTAATGAGGTGTGGATGTAACAAAAAATTGGTTGCCTTGGATATGTTTTACTGATTAAGTTATTTTCAATCAGGATGCTTCTATTAACAAAACAACTTGGATGCATATCATGTTCATAAAGTCTGTGTTTATGAGTCCAATTTTAACTCATTTTGTTTAACCATTTTGTTTTTACTAGTGAAATTAGTTAAACCATTTACTATTCTATTTTTAATATGTATTTATGGGTCCAATTTTATTCATTAGCCTACTACAGTTTGTCATGGATGGTATATATTTTTCTCATCTGCATAGTCAAAGAACTGATTTTCAAATCATGAACTGGAGCTCGAAAAGGATTGAACTTGCTTAACATGAATACTCTATAACAGTTTTTTGTTTATACATATATACTATGTTAATTTTTGCATGTTAACATACAAGGTCTAGTAAGTTTCTACATTAATGTATTAAAAAAGAATATTGATCTGATTACAAAAAATTAATCTTTTGTTAATTAATTTGTTCGTTATATTGTTTAAGATATAAAATTAACTTCTAGAATACTTCAAAATATAACGTTAAAAAGATTCAGAGATCATGTATCTGCAAACTAATTATTGGGTCCAGATTCCTCCAGCGAGTAGATGGTAAATAATGAAATTTTGAAGTATCTCATATTTTGTTTCATTTGCAGAAAAGAGATGTTTCCAAGCTCTGTACGTACTCGCAACCAGAAAAAGACTGATGAGGAATTCCAGAAGTATAATTCAAAGCGGAAGTATAAGATTCCAGCCGGTGCTTGCAGTGAAGGAGAAAAACGAGCAGTCAATGCTAAGAAGCAAGCCAGTGTTTGCAATGAAGACGAAGAACAAGCACTACACGATAACCCTTCTGACCCAAATGGTGAAAGGGCTTTGTTAGATGAAGAAGACCCAAATGATGAAAGGGCTTTGTTAGATGAAGAAGAACCCCGCTTAGACAATGAAATTCTTCTTGACCAGACTGATGCTGCTGAGGTGGAAATTGAGAGAGCAAGTGATGCTGAAACCGCAAGTTCGTCTCGGAAAAGAGGCAGTAGAGGTCAAACAAAAGCAAAAAAACTCCCGTTAAATAGTCATGATCGAATTGAAGTTGAGTTCAATGATATAGGCGTACCAATAGGGCCAAGGTCGGTATATTTATCCTCTTTTCTTGGACCGCTTGTGCGGGAGCAGGTTCCATACACACTTGATGATTGGAGGAATCTAAGTGAAGAGTTAAAAGTTGTTTTGTGGCAATCGCTTCAGGTATGGATATTCATATTTCACGGAAGGTTCAGAATGACAGAGATTTATGGGTCCGAATGATTATTTCTAAGGCAAAAATGTAAACATGATTTGAATTATGTGTTTCAAATCATAATTTGAGTCATCTACTAAAGTACATCAGTACGAATTTGCTTGCTTATAAAATTAGTGAATCGTTTTTTGATAAACTTTCATTGTTTTCTAATTATTATTTTTGATAAAATCAGCTGACCAATGATTTCAAAACAATTATTCTAGACTGCAAATGCTATTCTTCAAAAATTAAACAATGCTGTCATTGATTATTGGATAGAATTAAAAAATTTAAACACCAATATCACCGCTCACTTGAGATTGAAATCATACCAATTTTGATTTTTAGTGACGTTGCTATCATCTTCAAGAGTACAAATCCTATAGATATATTTTAGGTGTCTAATGTCAGGACCAGGTGATTATTTCATGATTTTCATTCAGATTTCTTCAAAATTTAGAGACCATAAAGTCATATATTCACCAATTTTGTACTAGCTTGACAACATTCTGCTTCACCATAGCATGTTTCTTTATATTCACCTACTGTTAATATCATGTTTTCTACTGTTAATATCATGTTTTCATGTATTGTTGCAGGTTAGATTTAAATTGGAAGAGGAATGGAAAATAAAATCCGTATTTCAACAGATGGGAGTAATTTAGAGATCCTCAAAAAGCAAGTTGGTTCGAAAATTAAATAAAGCGAAGAACGAAGAGGAAAGACTTAAACTGAAACATACTAACATCAAAAACATGAACGAATGGAGAAAGTTTGTGAAGGCCAAAACAAGTTTGGAGTTTAAGGTAACATTAAAATATCTGTAATATGCTTTTGGTTACTAAATTCTAACATCTTTCAATATTTCCAGAAACGAAGTGAGAAATATTCGGCCCTTAGGGTTAAACAAGTTCCACACATCTGGTCGTAGGGGAATGGCTAGATTGACCGAGTACATGGTTAGTTAGTTAAGTATAGCATTATTTAATATTATTTTATATCTGTCAGTTTATTTGTTTTATCCTTATTCTAAATTTAGAAAAAGGAAGTCCAAATCCATCGTCCATAACTAGAGCTGATGTTTGGATTAAATATCACATTAAAAAAAATAGTGAACCAATGACCGTGGAAGCTGCAAATACTATTGTAAGAGTTTTTTATTTTATCGGTATATAAAAAATTGTCCGAAACTATGATGATTTTACCATCGTACATTATCTGTATGTATTTATTTATGTAGGTGGAGATTAAAAAATTTATTAGCCTATCACAGTCCAGCTCGTCACAGAATGTCAATGGAGATGCTCTTGCAAATGTATTGGGACAAGATAAACCAGGACGGTTAAGGGCACTGGGAAGGGGCTGCACCTTAACCAAGCTAGCTGTGGCCCAATCCAGAGATAAACAACTATCTCAATGTCGAGAGGAAATAGCAGAATTGAGGGGTATGGTACATATGCTGTGGACCAAAAGGTAAACTTTTAAAAGTAATTTATTAAGTAGACATTGGGAAAATACTGGGAATAACATTGGGAAAAGATTGGGAACACACTGGGTACAATGGCTTGAGGCAGCAAGTGAACCGAACAACAAGCAACACTTTGTTTTAGTGTGAAAATACCAAGCTTGGTCAGACTCTACTAATTAAGGCCCCATTGTAGCTGCATTGCTCACTGGGAATAACATGTTATAATAATTGGAGACTCTTAAAAAGTTGGAGGCGTGTTAGGTAGTTGTCTAGTGGCCTAGTCCAGGGCCTACCTTTTCAAATGGTTTGTAAGAGACAAATGTTGAGTCTCATATTCGCGAATTATTTTCGTTATTTATCGATTATAGCAACTTTGGAATGGGTTACTAAACTCTTTATTAAATGAGTCTATTTATCCGTTGGGATATTCTCTTGTATCATGTCTAAATTTATCTTTAGGCAACAAGAATGTTTAAGTTTGTTTATCATGGAATGATATTCGTTTTGGTGTCAACTATATAATAACTTGATGCTTTCTTCCTATTTAAATTAATGATTGATTTCCAGTACTATTTATTTTGGCACACAATTACAATTTACAAAGTTATTTATTCTTATATAGTAGATGAATAAATTCACACTTGCAAATGCAGCTTATTCTCCATCTGCTTTTATTAATAAAATTACAATCATATTATACCCGAGAACATTGTAACAGAATTAGTTGATGGGCCTTTCATCTTTAGTTTATACCTTCTTTTGACATATTCTGCTGAAGATCATTTTATTGATGGATAAATGTTTTTCTATTGTCGTCTGTTCACATAAATCTTTGGCATCCATTTTGAGTATCCAAACAGTATATGTAGTATAGGTGTTCCTGCTTGCTTTTCATTTTTTCTCAAATAAAACTCTCAACAAGTTTTGGGTGCACATGTCATCTTGACACTTGATCACTGAACATAAAAGGTAAGTCTATGATGAACAAGGTTTACTGATGCACCTATAATTTATTGAAATATGCATAGCATCAAAGTATATATAAAAACACTGTAGTAACTGGGAATAA
The DNA here is from genome assembly GCA_030737815.1 of Allium fistulosum. Classification (NCBI taxonomy): domain Eukaryota; kingdom Viridiplantae; phylum Streptophyta; class Magnoliopsida; order Asparagales; family Amaryllidaceae; genus Allium; species Allium fistulosum. The sequence goes on along the minus strand of CM060908.1, from coordinate 71,218,170 downwards.
CAAAACAGTGCATAACAACTGGTTTTTTGTTATATAATAATTTTGAAAATAATGAATTCAGACACACATGTTTGTAAATGATGCTACAACAACTGGTTTTTTGTATGTACTCTGCCATTCAAACTTGTTGGACTGATTCTAGTGACATTTTAAGTATTGTGCGTATCCACTTCAGTGCTCCTAAGATTAAAATATCCTAATATTAGTGCTTTGCTGCAGGGTAAAGAAAGTTCGAAAGAAGGGAGCACACCTGAATTGGTAAAAATAATAATTATATTACTCAAGAAATAACATTTGGATTTTAGTTTTTGATCCAGTAATTGCTATAATTTTCTGTTGAATAATTGTAGAGCAATGACGACGTATGTTCGGTGTTGAATTGGGATGGAACCTCTACAGTTGTTGTCGATGGGAGAGTCTTGTCTATGGACCCAAATGAGGTTGTCAATGGCATTCGTCTTGGACCAAATGCTGTGAGCGTTATTATAGATTTCGTGGAAGAATGAGATGCTTACTTATGAAGGCCTACACCTGAAATGACAGTACTAGAAAACGCTGAGAATAAGGTAGTAACATGGCCATTAAATTGCATTAAGAGGCCGCTACGAGGACAGCTGAATGAAGTCAGTACGGTAAATTTTATAATTCACAATATTTACGTTGGTCTTCCACAAATTTAATTTAGAAATATGTCTTGTACAATATTTTCACTTAATCACCAAACTCTTGATTTACACTTCTCCTTTTTAGAGTGACAGCAGCGCCCAAGACGACAAATGCAAGATTTATGGTTGGAATGAGGGTGAAGGGGTAGTTGCCGAAGGAAGAATCTATGCCAGAGATCCACAACATCTTGTTAATGGTATTCCGCTCGGTCCGGCTTCCTTTGCGATTCGGGTGGACACTGTAATAAATGGAGATGCATATTTGTGGCGACCCACAGTTGATATGGCGTGCGTTAGAGATGCAGTTGGTAGGAAAGTAGCATGGCCAAAATCAAAAGTTGAAGTTAATAAAGATGCAGTTGGTAGGAATGTAAATTGTGCGACTTCTCCCGTGATATCCACACCCATAATCACGAAGAAACCACAACATGTAAGTAAATATGCTGGAATATTTTGTAGTTTGTATTTTGTTTCTTCTGGGATGCAGTGCTATGGAGACCTACATCGGAGTTGACGTGCATGGAAGATGCCTTTGGCGTTCCCATAGCTTGGCCGATGGCAAAAGTCATTATGGAACCAAAATGAAAGGTATGCAATTCTTTATGTAATTGAAAACTTCTTGCAAAATTACCATCATGGATCACCAGTAGCAACAAAATACTTAAACCAACAACTCAAATAATTATAATGCCTAAGTGATTTGAAAAGGGGATGCCTTCAAAGTTATTTGAAATTTTCCTCTAAATTGACTCATTATAACCTGCTTGTAGATGTGCAATGAGTTGTTGTACTTGAATGATTTATGTGAATATGTAACAATGTGAATAAGTTAGAATTTATGTTGGAATTTACTATGATCAGGCTTATCAAAATATGGTATTTATGTTGTATATATTAACTGTAATTAGTCGGTGGTTTAATCCATCAGTAGCCATAAGTTATATCGACTAATTATACGTACTTAAAAGATAATTTATGATCCTAAGTTTCCAGTAATTTTACATACTAGGACCATATTATATTATTATCCCATATTTTTATCAACAAATGCATCTATCGATATGAATTTTTTGAATCTCTGTTTGGCTGTATCCATATGGGTCTGGCAGACTTCTTACACCTACCTAATTTCACTATCTAAAATAATTCATGTACACTTATATTTTCATCTGTGTTCGAGTATATGAAAATCTGTGTTTGAGTATATGAAAATGTACAGGCAGAGATAAAATGTACAAAACATTGATGACAAATCTTCATTTTCATTTTATTCTTGGCCAAAACTAACATGCACATTAATTTAGTTTTCATATTCTGTTGTGCATATTCAGTTGAACACAAGATTGCACATATTCAGTTGTGCATAACTTTAGTCTCATTGTTTTCTCAGTATTGATGGTCCTGTCATTATTATCTCAGTATTGATTATAACTTGAGTCTCACTGTTGATTATAATTTGTCTATAGGTAGGCGTTTCTGAAGAATGAGCAGTAACAGCACTAGTTTATCGTACTTGTGAGGTAGTTTGGTTTTTTATTGTACTTGCTTAGTTCAGATGTTTATGGTACTTTAACTGGTGCAGTAGCATATTGTTTGTGGTACGTAGTTCAGTTGTGTAAACTTCTATGTACGGTTAACCTTTTGTCTTGAAACTACTGTTCAGTTGTGTAAATTTCTATGTACGATTAACATATTGTTTATGTTAGTGCTTTTGTTTATGTATTTTGTGGTTTTTAAATGTGTTTATGTTTGAATGTGTATGTGTATGTGTATATGTATTTTGCGGTTGTTTAATGTGTATGTGTTTATGTATTATGTTATAAGCTATGAACAAGATTGAACTGGAGGCAATTTATAGGCAGAGCTGGAATATTTTTAGTACCGTTTCGAAAACGCTACAAAAAATAAAGGGTCGAAGGAGAGCATATATAGTAGCGTTTAATAAACGTGGCTACAGGCTTTGTCAATAAATTGTGTCCTCTATTACAGCGTTTAACAAACGCTACCAAAATATTTTTGAGCAGACAAGTACATTTTGGTAGCGTTTTATACACGCTGCAAAAAAAGAATTTAGTGGTGTTTCATAAACGCTGTAGTAAAACGATTTATGGTAGCGTTGAAATAAGTGCAACTAAAAATTAGGTATTTTTAGTCGCGGGCTTTATAACAGCGTTCATCAAAACGCTGCTAAAAATTTTAGTAGCGTTTTTTAAGCGCTGCTAAAAATCAAAATTCTTGTAGTGTCCTCTGCTAAGCTTGCCCATAATATCTACAATCGTCGCATACTTCTTCTGCTCTTTCCAATATGGTTCATCAATCCTGGTCTGACTTCCATTACCGCCAAGTATCCTAGCATGGGTTCAATCGGAGGTTAGAAAATGAAATTCGAAAGGAACCCTAACTGCCGCCTCTCATATATAGCATGTAGAGTAGCCTACCTCCGGCGAAGGGCGTCGATGACAACATTCCCTTTTCCAGAGGTGTATTGTATCTCAAAGTCATATGATGTTATAAACTCCATCCACCTTTGCTGCCTAAGATTTAGACCTTTTTGGGAAAATATGTATTTGATAGATTTGTGGTGAGTGAATAACCCAAACCTTTCCCTTAAAAGATAGTTCCTCCACATCTTCAAAGCAAAGAAGATAGCTTCTAATTCCAAGTCGTGAGTTGGGTATCTCTTCTCATGATCTTTCAATTGTCTACTAGCATAAGCTATCGGTCTTCCTTCTTGCATAAGAATAGCTTCTAATCCTATACCACATGCATCGGTGTAAATGGTGAAAGGCCTCATCCCATCGAGAATAGTCAATACTGGCGTGCTAGTTAATAGCTCCTTCAGCTTGTCGAATGCTTCCATGCATTTCTCATCCCATGCAAAAACTAGATTCTTCATGGTTAAGCAAGTTAGTGGGACTACTATCTTTGCAAAGTCCTTAATGTATTTCCTATAGTAACCCGCCAACTTAAGAAAACTTCTAAACTCCATGACATTCTTTGAGATCTTTCAATCTTGTATAGCTTATACCTTTGCGAAGTCTACAGACAATCCCTTTTCGAAAAAAATATAACCAAGAAATCCCACCTCCTTCTTCTAAAAGTGACATTTTGAGAATTTGGCTTTAAGTTGGTGCCTTCTCAAAGTTTCTAGTACCTCCCTTAAGTAATTTACATGCTCATCCTCAATTTTCATATACTATAATATCATCTACAAACACTACGACGAATTTATCAGCTGTCCCTTAAAGGCTCTACTCATCAAATCTATAAACTATGCGAGGGCATTCTTTAGTCCGAAAGGCATCACTTCCCATTGATAAAGTCCAACTGGAGCGCAAAATGTGGTCTTCTACTTACTATCCTCGGCTATCCTATATTGATGAAATCCAGTTGCTAAGTCCAATTGGAAAAAGATTTTGGCTCCAACAAGTTGGTCAAACAAATCATTTATTCTAGGTAAGGGTACATATTCTTCTTGGTTAACTTATGGAGTTCTCTATGGTCAACACATAGTCTTAAACAGCCATCTACCTTGATGGAAAAGATAATAGGTGCTCCCCATTCAGAATTACCACGGTGAATAAATTCCTTCTACAATAGCTTCAAAATTTTCTTATCCAACTTTCGCCTTTCTTTGCGGACAATGTGTCTTAGTGGTATAACGATAGGTCTAGCATCCCTCTATCGGTCTAGCATCCCTCTCAAAATCGATCCTAAACTTAATCTCCCTTCGAGGTGGAGACCCAAGACTTCTTCAAAGACTTCAAGAAATTCTCAAACTACGGGTACATATAAGAGATCGTCTTGTGGTAGGCTAACAGAATATAAATAGCTTAACCCGACCGAGTTTTGGGGTGTATAATGACATATATATCACACCCCTTAAAACTCCTTGACCATAAAACCCTCTTATTGCAATCTAAGATAGCCCCGTGGTAGGATTACCAGTCCATCCTTAAGATAAGTCCATACCCCTCAAAACCAAGATACTACACATTACATGTAAAATTGATGTTACATATACCCATAACTAGGTCTTTGAAAATTAAAGAAAGGTGTGTCGACCCCCAATAAGATTTGGTATGACTATTGGGTCAGTGACAACTTGGGTGTTTAAACTCAAGGATATAACTACATTTCTAGCTTTGAATGAATGTGATGCTCTTAAGTCAAATAAGATAGAAATAGTATTCCAGAAATGGTAGTTATACCTTCCATTGTAGCTTTTCTTTTATCTCTAGGAGGTCGTCTACTCGAGATAGGTACAACCTTAATGGCATAAGCTTGCTCACTTTGTCCTTCCTTAATAGGCTTTGGACATTGCTTCTTGTTGTGTCCCTCCTCATGGCAGTGGTAGCATCTTCTTTTAAACTCCTCTCTTATCAAGCTCACCTTACAATCCTTAGCAATGTGTCCTTTCTTGTGACATCTTTGGCATGTTATACCTTCCTTCATGAATTTCCCCTTTGCCTTCTTGTTTGCACAAAATCCTCCCTTCTTAGCTCCAGCTTGGCTATATGTCGATCCTACCTTCTCCTTCTCTTTCTTCAGCGAAGCAAAATAATCTTAAATAACATTTTATAAGTGGCGCCTTGGGCACTTGGGTCAAAAATAGCTCCCTAAGTGGGGAATTTAAGCCTTTAACAAACTTCATGGCCTTCTTCATGGGGCGTCAATCAGACTCATCTCGAACTTAGCTAGCTTCGTGAACTTCAATGTGGAGTCTCCTAACCTAAGCGTATAAACTTTTCCAATTGCAAACTGACTTTTTCTTCGGACATGAATCATGACTCAAAGTGAGTTTTGAAGTTTACCCAAGTGATTCCTTCCTCAACATTCTCCTTAGTTACTATCGTCCACCAATCTAGTGCTTCTCTCTTAAGATGTCATGCAGCCATCCCCCTCTTAATATGATCTTCCAATCCAAGCTCTCGAAATATCCGCTTAAACTCATAAATCCAAGCATTCGTCTCGACAAAACCTTCAGCTCTCGTATACACCTTTACTCCCATATTCTGAAAGTCCTTGCATATCTTGGGAAAGTTTATAGGGTGAGGTTCCGCTTCAATGGGTGGAGCAATGGGTGTCAATGGTGCAGCTTGCTAAAGAATGAGAATTTGCCCTACATGCCTTAGGTATTTCTTGAACCTCTCAATCATCCCTCGAATAGTGGCTATCTCTTGGGTAGAGGGATTCCCAGCCTTAGAGGAATGATTTTAAGCCATTATCATCTATCTGTAGGTTTAAGCTTTTAGTCACAACTTCCTAAAATAGTATTATTTGCTAAAATAAAATATTTTCCTAGTGTGTTAGCATATGTTCAAATAAGTGTATGTGGGTCTATATATATAGTAGGGTTTTGAAAAATACTATCAAAAATAGCAAGTATGCCCTTTTACGTGAACCTATCTCCCTTTGATCGAGTTACCTAAGCTCTAATACCAACTGTAACAACCCACATCAAAACGGGCCTAATTTTTGATCTAATAAAAGGCCATCGAATCTTAGGACCACTCCAAAGCTGGTTGTTGGTGGGAAAAATTGATACAATAAACAATACACATAGCTATCTATCTATACTTTTAGAATCTCATAGCACAAAGGATAAAATATAATATCAAAAATAGTACGCACTTTATAAAAATTCAAATCTCATTCCAAAACATAACATCCCAATATCCAAAATATAATATCTCGAAATACAACAACATCATGTCTGAGATGGGTATATCAAAAATATATGAAAACATAAGTAGATAGATAATTGTCATAAGTCCTCGCCTCCGCCTTTATCCTCTAAATCATCATCGTCTCACCTAACATGTGTTTTGTAATGAGGAGGGGTCAGAACAACTAAGTTCAATGATTGAAAGTCTCAAATCTTACCACAATAGTATTTGGGCAGTATTATCTAGATAAGTAATATGTCTCCACATTCTGACTATACCCTAACAAGAATTCCTACTACTGTAAGCTCGAAGGCCTTTCCAGTCCAATACTACAACTTACACTCTCTCGGTCTAACTCCATAACTTACCATCAACTTTAGGCCAAAAACCCTCCCCAGTCTTATGCAACTATCATTAGTCATGTCCTAACAATGTGAGAGAAAGTACCCAAGCCACTTAATACTATTCAATGGGAACTAGACAGACACTGACCATTTAATACCTCTATTTTAGGCAAGTCCCCATCATTTAATAACTACCCAAGGCGGACCCCTCTTTGGTACTCTCTAGCTGACATCGCACGGAATCTTATTAGGCCACTTAATACTTCTTTATAAGAGAGGAAGACCCTATAATAGCCACTTAATACCTCAGCCCTACAGCGGACCCTTCCCGAGATTTCCCACTATCGTGCTTAAATGATAACCCCAACCATTTAATACTCCTTAAGTAGGAAGGAGGAAGACCCTACAACCACTAAATACCCCCAACTCAGAAGCGGGTCCAATGTATTATGACCAATAACCCAAACTGTGATGTCTCACATTAGACTGACTATCCATAGGTGATGGTAGACAGATTAGCTGGGTAGACTTTCCCTACATAATTGGCACTAACCTCGCATCCTACATGGTTACTTATATAGGTGATGTCTCACATCAATTCCAAAATCATACTGCTGGTAGCCAGATTAGCTGGGTAAACTTCTATGTGTTTTTTCTGACATCGCATCCCTATAACTTAGTCATAATTTCCACTCTCCTGACATACTACCATATTTATCTCACTGCATTTCCCATTAAGGCTATATAAGAAAGCTTTATATATAACCCTTAACTTCCTTCCTAAGTGTAACGACCCGTATTTTTCGATAATTAAAAATATTAAATTAAATAAGATTTTGAAATTTAATATCGTGGGAAATAAAAAGAATTATGATTTATAAATGGAGAAAATAATTAGAATATGATTAATAATGTTGTTTGAATGTTATTGACAATTATTTTAATGTAATTTCAATCAATTGGAATTATTGTAAAGTTAATTAGGTTATAATTGTAAATAAGGAATAAAGTAAATGTTGAATTTAATGTTGGAATTATCTGTTATAAATTGAAATTGGTTTTTATATAAAATATGTAATCAGTTTGTGGTAAGTAATTTATGATCCTTGTTATAAATAATAAGCTATAGATTGGAATTATTAATGAATAACACTTGTTTATTTATTTTCTTACTATTTAATCCGTTGAAATAATTTGGAAATCAATGTGAATTTAATATATTTAAATATTGCAGTTAATATGAGTTAGGATGATAATTGTAGAATAAGAATGTAATAAAATGTAAACTAATGTTAATTCTATTCATAAGGTAATAGTTGATTAATATAAGAATTTAAAATCAAAATAGAAGAATTTGATTGAAATTAAAATATAATTAACTAGGATTTTATTTCGGTTGTAATTTAACGCTGAAATTAATGTAATATTTAAATCTTGGAATTAACATGGAAAATTTAAGTTTAAAGGATTATAAATTTCTATGTAATTAAGCATGATAAATTATTAACTTTTAAAATTTGAATTTAAAGGTGACTAAATCAATTTAATAATAATTTATTTAATTAATGAGAAATTAGTCATTTTGGCCACCGTCTCGGATTTTGACAAAACCAGTTTCATCAGATCCGTAAAAGTGAATTATTGTAGGATTTCAAGTTTCGTAGCGATTAGACTTATCGTTTGATCGTGCGAGCTCCAAACGCGTAGAAATCAATTAATATAATTTAAAGGAATATAATTCGATTTTGAAAGCTAATTTCTGTATATAATGGAATTCGGGCTTGAAACTTGTTCCATTGAGTTTATAATTATCGAAAACCTATATTTCGATATATTGGATGACCCATTTTCATTTCGAAAACGAAACAGGCTTTTCGGATCGTCGTTATCGTTTCAATCCAACTCGATCTGTCCATTCTTTCTTATCTACCTTTGCCTATATATAGGTTATTACAAACCCTAGCAGCTTCTTTTATTCATCCTCCTATACGTACAGTTTCTGTTCTCTTCCTCTTTCCCAATAGCTGTCAATCAAAACCCTAATTCCCAAATTCAATTTCAAATCAAAATCAAATCGGAAAATTTAAACTCCTCAAAGTACGTCATATTATATACCGTTTTGAAGCCCTCAATGAGCGTAATCTACTGCTGTAATTTTTTTTCAATTGAGTCTCGGTTTGGCCAGAGTTTAATGATCTTTCTCGGTCGTCCATATTAGGGTTTGTCGTTTATCGGCGGATCTTCGGTTTTGGATCGATCAGAGGGTACCATGGCGTAGAGCTTGGTGATTGGAGTCGACCCATGTGGTTAGTTGTCTGGAACCGCCTAGAGTTGGCCAGAAAATCACTCAAAGGCTGCGGCGGCGCACTGACGATGGGGGCGTCGCGGTGGTCGTGTGTGGCATGAATGGGGGCGGCGAACCATGGGGAAGGCTCTGGTGACGTTCGATCGTGGTGGAACGACATGCGGTGGCGTGCGTTCGTGGATAAACGAGGCGATAGTTGGGTTCTGAATGAGTCACGTACGTGTTGATCGATCGGCTAGGATTTCAGAGAGGTATAGAAATTACGTTATTGCCCTCATGCTATTTTAATTTTAAATTTAAATTTTCAAACCTTCTAACACTTATAACTTTTTCATACGAGCTCGGATTTGGACGCGGTTTCTTGCATTGGGATCGTATCAAAATTCCGGATGCTACGAAACTGGTTTGGCTATATTCCGAGACTATGGGATTTTTGGGCTTTATTTGGATTTTAAATCGACGATAAATCAAAGGTGAGTGATTCAACCCACTCACAAATACTAAGCTATCTTATGTTAGTTAAATTAAATTTATGATGTGATTAGAAATTTATTGATTGTTCTTTGGGTATTTTAAATTTTCATTTAAATTTAATTTGAATTTATATTGGATTAAATTGCCATTTAAATTAATATTGAATTTAAATTATTAGTTAAACACCTGATAATGATAACCAGTTAATTGTTGTGATTTATTGGTTAATGTGAATGATGATTGTGATGGATGCTTAACTGTTGACATTTTTGATGATTTAATGTTATGTTTATTTTATATGTTGTTATCACACTGCAAATTTCCTTAGTTATTGTTAAGAAAATCACTATGGGTTGAAATGATACATACCCGAACGATCTTATAGATTAAGGAAAATTCGTTATGGTTTGACATGATAAACCCGAGCGATTTTACAGATTTGAAAATTGTGATTCGGGATACGAGTTGAAATGATATATATCCGAAAATTTAAATTTATCGCGAGCTGAAATGATATATATCCATATCACTTGACCATAGGATAGAAAATTATATATGGACATCGGATTGGTTAAATTAATGGTTTAAAATCTTCAATTTGAATTTTTGATTTAATGTTATTATTTTAAAGGAAATAAATTATAGATTTATATGAATTTAATTATATTTCTAATTCAAGCTTTCAAAGTTGAAATTGAAATGGTTTAAAAGAAATTGTTTAAGAATTAAATTGGGAATGTAAAGTTAAAATCGATATATGACTTTAATTTGGAAATTTGAATTATTTTGATGATTTGGATCTTAAAATTTAATAATGGAGCTAAATTTGATTTAAGTGGTTTAAATAAGTAAATTGAAATTGGGCTTGAAATTGATATGAATGGAAATGGTTTAAAATAAGAATGGAATTGAATTTAAATCATTGATTTGAATTGTCGAATCGAAATTGAGGTTAAAATGAATGTTTCAGAAATTGAAGTTATTTCGAATTGAAATTGAAATCACATTGATTTGGAACTAAATCAAAATTGAGTCATTTGAATTGAAAGATTAAAATTGAGTTTTGTTGATTTGAAATTTGGATATGGTCCAGATATGTTGCAATGGATGAAACAGTTTGATTTGATACTATTTTCAAAATAAGTTATTTTTATATAAACTGTTTCAAATCTATTTTTTTAAAATTCAGATTATTTAGATTTTCAAAACTATTTTATTATATAAACCATTTCCAATAATCAAACCATTTTATATTAAACTATTTTTAACTGTTTTAAAATCCTAAAACTATTTAAACTATTTTAAACTACTTTAAACTATTTAAACTATTTTAAACTACTTTAAACTATTTTAAACTATTTTAAACTAATTTAAACTATTTAAACTATTTATAACTAACCAAACTATTTTCTAAAATTCAAACCGTGCAAGGTTGAATTGGTTATATTTAAATCCTTGATTTAAAGGCGAATATGGTTAAATGATGTTATAACCTACATTGGAATTTGAAATGATATTTTCTAGTGCAATGAATTGTTTTGAGTAAATATGATGGTTTTGAAATGAGGGATATTTTGAATTGAATATGATATTTTGATATAAAATATGAATCAGTTTTGGAAATGTGAAAGAACCAACCGGTGTGAGATAAATGTTTGGTTGTTAAAGAGACCGGGATCGGATATTGTCATACTCCCTGCAAATATCGAAACCACTTTAACAACTGTGTACGTGGTGGAGAATCCAGAATGAAGTAGGATGGTTTGGCGAACGCTACTGGAATGAAGTAAGAGAACGATGATGTATAGCCTTAACTTTCGGGTCATAATTAAAATGACTAAAACAGGAGCCATGCCGAGCCAAGTGGGTCGCTCCCTCTGTCGGGCACATTTCTTCGATACCATATTTATTACTTTGTGATTGATTTGGTGACCACCCCTCGATTTGATTATGGGAGTGTGTCTTGAGGTGGGCGGTAGTAGCTGCTATGCGTTACCACCAGTCCGGATCCGCAAAACGGTAGTATCCTACCTTGGGCATTGCCTCGCGTGCCTTGTCATATTTATCATGATCGAGCCCATTACGACTTTGGTTTGTATCGTGCCTATGGAGTGCTCCATGAGTAAACCACCAGTTTGGTGGAGCTTACAGTATCTGTATAGACTACGGTATTTATATAAAAATGTGTTAAGGGGGATATAGGTAACGCTTTAACGCTACTTTAATACTTTACTTTACCGTATGCATATTATAATAGCGTATTGTATTATATATGTAGATAGTTTAACGGATCCTTAGGAGATGGAATCTCGTTAAGTTATTGCACGCACGTTATACACTTGATAGGAGATGTAAAATCCCATAAACATCTCTGAAGCCGTTACACTCATATTTATTTATGTTGATTTAACTTACATAAGATCTTTTAGTTCTGACTCAAGTGTTTTGCCTTTTCATTACGCTTGGGTCAGCCTGAGCATTTCAGTGTTAAAGACTTGATTTCTGGAGGACGAAGACGGAGTTTAGTATTATATTATTATTATTATTCCACTGTATCATGTTGTTTCGCTACACTATTTATTTATTCCTGTTGTATGTATAACTCTGATATATTATAAAAGTGTAATCAAATGTTATTTGTAAAACAGCTTCATGAACTATTTATTTGGTTATTATATTTTGTCATTTCGCTGTGAGATTCTGTGTTTTGTTTTCCTTTCCTTTCTCTTATTTTCTTATTTACCCCCACTACAAGAAATTTTTTTTTTTGTGGCGCTCAAAAAATGCTACAATAACTTTTGGTGGCATTTTGATAAACGCCGCGAAAAAACATGCGACTAAAAATCCATGATTTTTTGTTGCATTTATTTTAACGCCACTATAAATGCATTTTTGGCAGCGTTTTTCAAACGCCACCATAAATCTTTTTGTAGCGTTTAAAAAACGCCACCAAAAGATTTTTTAGCGCTACTAATAGAATTTCCAACTTTACCCCTGTTTTACGGTTGCATTTACTCAATGCCATTATATATATTTCGGTAGCGTTTTTGAAACGATACTAAAAGTTGTTTATTATTTTACACCATTTTTTTATGCTATTATTTCCTGTTAATGGTCTATTTCGGTTCTATTATATCAATCAACAATCACTCACATAATCATCATATTCAAATAAGTTAAAAAACACATTAACCATATAATCAAATAAAATATCCATAACCATTCCAATACAATAGTTTTTCGACAAAATGACCTAACTCGCAATAACCATTTGTATACAAATTTACACATCGGGTACTAATAAATGTTATATCTAACTAGTGCTAACCAAACGTTTTATTACCCATAATTCTTTATTGCATACACAAGTGAAAGCTAGCATCATCAAGTCCAAATTTGCTCTCTTCAAAAGTCTGATGCCTACACAAGTGAAAACACAACAGATAGTCAAACAATTATGTTAACTCGTAGGACTTCAAATATGAGATCAAACATCTACAACATTATACAAGTATATCCTACTATAAATGATGTCATATAAATTATCAAAGTTATAAAAAAATGAAATAAAGTCCTTTCTTGAGCTTAAATAGTAGGAATCAATTTTGCACACTTACGAACCCTCCTTTGATAGAATGGTGAATCCAACAACCCGAGCAAGAAAAAAATGATAATGTAAGCACCTAAATTCATAATACTTTTGTAAATTGTAATTTAATGCATAATATGTAAACAATTAGTTAACAGTAAAGCAATTAGTTAACAGTTTAGTTGAAGGTACTAAAATTTTAAGTTTTAAATTTAATTTAATTTAAAGTTCTAAGTTAATTTAAAATTAAAGTTAATTTAAAGTTTAAAATTAAAGTTAATTTCAAATTAGAGTTAATTTAAAGTTAATTTAAAGTAAAATTAAAGTTAATTTATCCTCTTATTGGTGTTTAGCAAAAGGGAATAGCACATTGAGTAGCATTGTGATGATTAAGACATAACGGGTGACAAAATAGCAGTGAATTTGTTCACCTTGACCGTACATAGTCATTTCTATAGACAGTTATTGTCTTTCCATAAATCATTTCTAGGTTTTAAGTATTTTCATCAATTTCAAACAAAAAAGTTATAGTATATTAGAGATATGTAAATTTCACTTGATGAAGCTGAACAAAATTCTGTTGAGTTTCTTTTTTATTTTATTAAGCAAATCATTGTCCATCAAAAAGTTGGAGAAGTCTGCATTAGTTTATAAAAGCCCTCTATCCAATTTATAACAACAGAGTGTTGTAGAGAGTTTAAATATGACTACGTTGACGTTTGAATTTGTTCCCAGATCAGCAGATTCAGAATTCAGGAGATTTATGATAAACCAAGACAGCTAAATCAAAACTAATTAGACATTTGAGTAGATATTTTAATTCTGAATGGGTAAATATATGTAGTTTACCAGCAATCATATTACCACCCTAATAACTAGAAAGTTTATAAAAATATCTCAGCATATTACCTAATACCATCCTAAATGGTCTTCTCAGCATTGACTTGGTACACCTGTACATTGCAAAATTCTTTTTCTAATCGGCAAAAAAACATGTTTCGTTTGTAAAAATCAGTACATGGCAATGTAATTATTAAAATTGCATGAGTTCATTATACTATGCCTTATGTTATGCTGTCTGATACCTTTGACATTCTTTTAATGTTGTGTTCATTTGGTTTTGACAGGTTTTGAAGCTGGGACAACTGGTCGGAGCATCATACATCTTTACCGCATTGTTTGGGCAAAGATGTTGAATTATTAATTGCATTGTGCTTAACTGAGTCATACGTTCTTTTAACCATGCAATGGCATGTATATTAAAATATATAAGGTATACATTGTTTATTATTTTTAACTGTGTCGGGCATGTATAATTGTTTCTAAATCACTCTTAGATGGCATATGACATATTAGAGGCAATTAAAGAGTATAATAGGCCCTATATTTATTAAAGATGCACGCTTTTAGAGACAGGTGCTACTCATAATCGTAAGGGAAGTTGTATGGTCATTTCTCATTTTCCATTAACAACATCTGAGGCACTTTAAAAAATGCTCCCAATATTCTCGATTTAGCAGTATTTATACAATCAAATTGCATAAATATGTATATTTTGCGCATATATAAAAATGGTCAGATATTACATCGGTGCAACAAACAAGCCAAGTCTTAGTCAAAAATAAAACACAGATATTAGATTTACCTGCTTCTAAAAACATTTCAGTTTTGAAATTAGGCTCCATTTTCACAAGCTCCTCAATTCCACTATAACCTTCATCATCAAGCGCCTTCAATCCCAATGGCTTAGCTTCATGGCTACTGTGTTCTGATACCTGGGTAAAATTAATACACAACAGTCATTTCCAAATTTAAAATTAAGATGGTAGAATATTATACAACATGCACATGTGTACTGGAGAAGCCTCAAGTTGAGCCAGTGAATCTCCACGCTATAATAAAAAGAAAAGGATAGCAATAAACTAAAACTATCATCCAAGAATAGTTTAAGGAAAATCCTACAACCGTACAATCATATTCACTTGAAGTTATACCACAAGTGCCCTTTATGAGGATGGCACGACCTCTAGTTGGCTGGCTAAGCATTGTCTGGTAGTTCTCCCCACAGAGCCACAATCAAGGAATGGCTGAATTCCGTGGTTCTGACCCAAAAAGTGTAAAGCTTCATTATAGTTTTGGTACAAGACTCACAATCAACCTTGCCCCAATTTTTTTATCATTACTGCTTCCAGTCATATGCACTTGGATATAATACCAAATCTCATACATGTAGAACCAAGCCAACATGCACAATGTGAACGCTTAATAGTACAACTTTTTAGACGTACCTATATATGAAAATAATGATTCCGCATAATAATTACAATAAAATAAAATTCGATTCACACAAATTTTGAGTTTAATGGTGGAAATTCTATTGACGGTTGAATTTTACGTTAAATTGAAATAGAACAAAGGTGGTGGCAGTGTCAAGGAAGACAAAAGTAGTTTTGAGAAAAGAAGGCTCTCTTTTAACTGTGTACTTCCTATTTGTACTTAAGTACTGCAAGTTCTATGTAATTTGATTTGAAATAACCATTTAAGTTAACGAAAATTTACTTGGATGGATTTATGTTATTAGTCTATTAAATCTTTCACAAATGACAGGTAGACAGGTTTTTATTAACCTTCACCAGTAACTCCATTCAGTACTAAGTTACAATTATTCCTTACGCCGTGTTTGCTATTTAATTACAGCTGATTTTATGTAATTTAATTATAAATTGCCATTTAAGTTAACATAAATTTACTTAGAAAGAATTGTGTCATTGGTCTTAATCAAATCTTTCACAAATAATGAATAGGCAGTCTTGTATTATTATCAGTTATTAAGTTGCAATAAAATTAAAATTGTGTCTACCAATCCTAGATGGGAAAATATTCGTTCACAAGATGAAAGGTCAGCCCATGGTGAAATCATTCTGAAATCTCTAAAAATTGCTTTGTAAGCCTATTAGCCACTATTTGAATTCATTTAAAACTGTTACAAGAAAAATATGTTCTTGCGGGTTCTGGACTTTAGTTAATTAATATAAACACTAACATTAAACATTTGATTAAAAGGAATCTTTTAAAGACAATTTCCTAACAAAAATATGAAGAGATTGCATTAATTCATCGACTCTTTCGCAAACAATCGAATAGACGGTTCTCTATTATTCCCCTTCACCGGTAACTCCATTTGTTATTAAACACAATAAAATCAAATCTTGATTTGCTAATCCAAGATAAGAAGATAATTTTCCACAACGTCAAACCTGAGAATTATATTAATATATTTTTGTTGAAAATGGAACTTGCCCTTGGAAGAAACCACTGGACTTCGACAATCATAGCGGAATCATTAATTATCTAATAACTTAGCTTATTTCAAAAATATGTAAGGAAATAATTAAGTTATGAATCGTATATTTCCGTCAACAAAAGAAAAGTTTAAGTACACAAATTAGATACATTCAACCATGTTGAGCAAATTTCAAGCCTAGTAAAGTGGTAAAATACTAACAATAAACCAAAGTTTATACTCACTCGAAATTAGTACAGTCCTAGCCTCTGTCTTCGAATGTCATCATCGAACGTCGACATAATCTCCTCACGCACACAACAGCAGCCGCCAAGCACATCGTCTTGTGTCAAAGTCGGGTTCGCAACTGCCATCGCTAGCCTTAGCCGCC
Organism: Allium fistulosum; assembly: GCA_030737815.1. Classification (NCBI taxonomy): domain Eukaryota; kingdom Viridiplantae; phylum Streptophyta; class Magnoliopsida; order Asparagales; family Amaryllidaceae; genus Allium; species Allium fistulosum. The sequence goes on along the minus strand of CM060908.1, from coordinate 71,201,450 downwards.
TGCTCCATCTTCGTTTTGGCATCCAGCCTCCACCTCGCCCTACGACGTCGTGAGCTCCCAGCCCTTCGTGACGTCATCGTCATCTCCTGCCATCGCGTTGCCCTTCTCTAGTCGCGATGTTGTTCGCGTATTTTTCTTTTTCCGTTTTTTCATTTTCGATTTCAGTTTGATTTGAGAGTGGGAGAATTAGGAAAATTAGGGCTTGTGGAGTAAATTGGAAGAGACGAATAATTTTTTTTAAGTGGAGTAGTTTGAGAAGAAGAAAAAGCGGTAAAGGAAATTTGAGCGGCCACAAAAAACTTTAGCAAAAAATTCCACGAATTACTGGCGGGAGAATTAGCCGCGTTTCTTTGTTTATTTTTATATTGTAAAATTACCAACAGTTGAACAAAATTTAAAATGCCACCAATTAATGCAACTAAAAATAGTTTTTCTTATCGTGCCCATTAACAATCCTCCCTTTTGAATGGTTTGAGTTGACATATGTGGTTTATTATCGATTTAAACCGTCCAAAAAGGTGGGTCGTTACACTAAGGGTGTTTAATACCAATTTACTAACCTATTTATATTATGTGATTAATATGTTATTAGTTATACATTGGTTATACGCTAATATATGTATGTATGTATGTGTGTGTGTGTGTATCTGTGTATGTAATTAAATATTCCTAAGCATGCGAAGATTTTGCATCTTATACTAATTGTTTAAATGGCAAAACTCCCAAATTATACAAGTCCAACTCCAAACAATAACTTACATAATAGCTAATATCCATAGCCAAACCAATAGACTTGCATAAAATAAAATATAATCTTATACCAAAATTAATTTATATTAAAATAGTAGAATCAATGGTTCTATTTTAGGGAATAACACTTACAATTTAAATCTTCTATACTCTATTCAACTTTTATGTAAACAAATCTAAACTAAAAAAGGAATTCATATTTAAATCACGGAAATAGGCAGTGCAAACTACGAATAAGGTAATTCATAGCTTCCACACCATTTCCTAACTAAATTTCTTTTTTTAATCCTTTAACACATCAATAAAGAAGAATTGGAAGTGGAATAGAATAAAAATACCTAAATTGCAATATCCAAACAAACTCTACTATTTTAATATAAAAAATTGAGATTCCAATTAGAATTGACATTTCACTTAGTGGAATTTTGGGGTTTTAATTTTAATTTAATGTTTTTGAAAACAAAATTCCCTAAGGCATAAAACAAGTCCAAATTCAACTATACAAATATTAAAATGAGAAAAACTTAAGGTTCCCACTCATAGATGATTCCTAGCTTTCTCCTTTGGATTTGATTACGCTTGCTTCAAATATCTTTTCAAACCTCTTTCTTCTGAAATATACAATAATTGGATTGTATATGAATTAGATTTAGAATTTCAGGGCTTTGAAAAGAATAGAATTAGAAATTGAATATTAAATATCTAAAATCCCTTACTTGTTCTGAAACGTATAGAAGAAAGAGACTGATAGAGCTCTGTTTGCATTCCCAAATAATTTGTTAATAAAAGTAAGGGAGCTAGCCTCTTATTCATAAAAGTTAGAAGCTTTGCAGTTAAAGTGCTTAGCGGTTGTATAGCGGTGAAGATGCAAAAAGTTATAGCGGGATAAAATGGGAATATAGCGGAAAATAACAAATGTGCAAAAAGCTTCATTAGATATAAAACCAAATATTTATAATTACTATATTCTCATTCCCACATCATTTGTGTGGGAAATTTTTTTTTGTTTAATCTTATATAACAGAACCGAAGAATCTCATGATTTATGTAGGCTAACTTTTGGTGGTTACAATAGATTTCTGACTTATATTGAGCACTTATGCCTTAAAATTTGGTATTACCCTAACTTTGTTAATTTGGTTTAAATGAGAACTAATCAAATCAACCTTTTTATATTAATGTTGCTAAAGTGGGTGCTAAAAAGCCTTGATTTAGCGGATGAAGTGGAAAATAGTGGGGCTTAAAGCGGATCTACTGTCTAATAGCGCTAAACTGAAATAGCGTAGCATTCGAAGAGCATTATGTGCTATAGTGGGGATTTTGCGGGGCTTTAGCTACATAGGTTAGAAAGCACTAGAACGTTGGATTTAAGTTAGTCTAAAATAATAAAATCTAGGTTGTTCGCGCCTAGCAAAACCCTAGCCGACATCACAATCACCGGTCGATCGCCTTTCCCCAAGCGGTCGATCGGCCTAAGGAAGGCGGTCGACCGGTAGCCTATAAATAGGAAAGTATTTATTTGCCATTTTTAATTGTAATTTAATTCCTTATTTATTCAACTAAGGGTAACGTTTATTTTGACATTTACTTAACCCTCAAGTTCCTAACTAACATTAACATATTTATTAATATTTTAAATTTCAAAAGTTACATTAATTTAAAACTTGAATTTGAATTCTAACTGAATTATTTCTAATTTGAAACCTTCAAACGTTAATAACCTTTCCGTTTGAGCTCTGATTACAAAACTTTATATATAAAAGTTGATCAGAAAATCACCATAACCGCAATCGTATAACTTCCAAGTCCAAATTCCGACATTTATGATTCCATTTTTAGCCTTAAATTTAATTATTTAATTTCTTATTAATTTTTATGTGGTGTTACACCTAGGCCAGCAGTCTGTTACCATAGGGGCGTGATCCGAGATCGTGACCATGAGCCCTCGTGTTGATGAGCACGTTAGATGGATATTGTAATGATTACCGAGGAGGTAACTGTAGATTGAAGAAGCGGATTCTGATGGGTAGCCGATGGCTCCTGGAGCAGACGGTTAGCTATCAATTTCCCATGTGGTTCTACATGGAGTGGTAGATGAGTGTGTATATATATATATATGTACCTCACTAAGTATAGGTATGGGTAGAGTAACCCATTCGTTATGAGATGATTCTACTTGGGACCATGTGTCTGTTGTACAATCGACTCCTATCAACACTATATTTGAGTTATATATATATATATCTTATATATAAAGCAAATACTTCCCTTAGTGAAGCCTTTTTCGGATTGACAAAACTGCCCTTCATTCGAAGACAAGAAAGTAAAAATGTAGGTGGTATCCATTGGGTATGGTTGTAATTGCCTTGACCCATGTTCGCTGGTAACCGCAATATCCCTTTATTCACATCTTCGTCCCCACTCCCAGAATCATCGTTCTTCTATACATACAAAATGAATATAGAAAGAAACGAAGAAATCATAAACCTATTACCGACCGAGAGAAGGAAACAATAGAAAGAATTAAGCATCTCAACCTCCTCCTCTTTTAGATGCCACTTTCCGTCTCCTACAGCAGGTACATGCTGAAAACCCTAATTTTATCATCCCAATCCATTGAATTTCTATGGTGCCGTTTAGGCATGATTGCTCTTTGTTTTTATGAATTGCTATATTTAGTTGCAGTTACATGAATGTCTAAATTAACCTAATTTTGTTCCATTTAGTTGGATTATTTTGGACAAAATTTTATTTGTTTTGTCAACATACGACTTTCATATAACAATTTATATATAGTTATCCTTATAGTGTAATGCTTGAAAGAAGATATTGATATAAATATCAACCATATCGATTGATTGCTTTGTTGAATCTGTTAAAACTGTCATACTTACTGAATAGAATTAGAATTAGAATCATGCGTATTCAGTTGGTGTACTATAAGATATGTAGACTCTCCTAATGTACAAATAAGAATATCATATATGTGTGTGAGATATTTTACCATCCATTTTGCACAAACATCTATTCCAGTTTCAATAAGATAGTCTGACGTGTATTTCCCCTAATCTCCTTTGTCTGACTTTTACACACTTAACCATTTTACCATCCCTTTAAAGTTTAGCAATGGCCATTTTCCAGCCATCCAGACATTCAGAATCCAAAGCCTGGCATGTATTTTTATCACTACTTTCTTATATCATCATTTTGCGTACATGCTTACTCAATTTTCTATGCTTATTTACTAACCATGTATGACGACCAACATCATTCAAATTTGTCGATGCATTTTGCTTCTGCAGACCATTATGATTAACATCTGTACACATCAATACATTCGAACAAGCTTGCCTTACCACCAGGTTGCCATCACCATTCATTGAACCCATTCGATTCAGCATTCCATTTTTCAAATCATCCTTTTGCATAAAATCTACAGAAACCCCATGTATCTTACCATGTATCACCACTTCACTATCATCAATCCTTATCATTTCAATTTCATTCATAACAACATTAAAATCCAACAAAACCTCTGCCAATTCCTGATAAGCCTTATCTCCCAATCCTTTTTGATATATGCTTAGCAAATAATGCTCATTTCCCTTCTATAAGTATTTTAATTAGCTTCTTTAACCCTTAATCATGTTGTCTTTATTACTGTGTGCTTTTAATAGGTTGGTTTTAGTTTAATGGACTATGTTGGTAATTTATACTTTTTATGTCAAAGTGCGCTCATAATTTCTAGCTAACTAAGAAACTTGATAACAGTTTAATACTTTACAATGGACTATGATGACGATTAGTATAACAAGACAATTGTAATCTCATTTACAACTTTAACTTATATCATTTTGCAATACTAAATGTTGTACCTTCATTATCATTATCAACAAATTCGCGAAAGCCATATTTCAACTCTAGATAATTGTAAGTAATTTTTTTCTGTTGATTTTCATTTCACATTGAAGTTAACAGTTGTTTTATGTTTGGAAGCAGGTACTTAATTTGATTTTATTATTCCCATTTTGATATTCATGTTTCATACAAGTTTCTTAGTACATATATGTATATAAATTGATTTTCACATGGTGATTTTATTGTACGTTTGTAAGTAATATAATCATAATTTTTTGCTTTAGCTTTCCGAGTGACCTTGAATAGAAATTTTTTGTTATGGAAATTTATTTTTATAATCAATTTAACTAATTTCGTACTTCAAAATTAATCTTCACTCTATTCGAATTCTTTTAAACAGAAAATTTTCTTTTCCTTTATTATTTTCATGCCATTTCTAACAATTTCTCCTTTTCTGATCCCAGTATATAATGCACGTGAAATGTTCGTGTTTTAAACAGAAAATTTTCTTTTCCTTTATTATTTTCATGCCATTTCTAACAATTTCTCCTTTTCATCACTCATTTGGAACGACTGTATATTTTGTAATGGAGCCATAGATTGAAAATCTTTTTTTCAATGCTTTCCACAAGTGGTTAAATGATGAATTCTAAATTGTCATCATACTATAAAATGATTAACTAAATGACATGCAGCTTGATGACTGTTTTATCAAATGAACAACTATCTTTTGACATTAAAAATAGAACCCAAGAAATAGTGTCTTTAATTTAGTTCTTTTAGACAATTAAGATATAAGCTTTTTTATCTTATGTGTGTCATTAATTGGTTCATTTTGTTTGGTTCTAATTTTTTTATGGATAAGTTCGTAATTAAACATTTTTATAGATTTTATTGTCATGCAGATTGAATTATGTAGTTATTTTATGAACTTTTGGCATCTAACAATCTACACTGAGATTTTTTTGTCAATGCAGAAGATTGTGTTTGGAAATTCCTATTACAAATAGGTGTATTTAATAAGCAATGAAAATTTGTACTAAATAGGATTGATACATGCTGACCATTGACAAATATATCACTTCAAAAAAAATCGTCTTCAATGGTTATTTTGGATTATAAATGTATGAGTGTACCTTATTCTAAATATTTGTAAGTAATTCAGTCATTTGGTCTCATTTGGATGTTATGTGGTCAAGTATAGTTTTGCATTGAATTTTTATATAAATTTTGTTATTGAAGCTTACCTTCCTTGCATTGCAAACATAGTTATATCAGCTTTTGATTTTTGTATCTAAGTTATTGTTTTGTTGATTTGGTTGATTCGCTAATTTTGTAAGACTGTCTATATCAATGGCAAAACTTTAAAGCGATTTTAATTTAATCTTGACTTTCCATAAGTGAGAAATAATGGCATGCTTAATTTTCATCGCAGTATATAATATTTACTTAAATCGAATGCACCCTTATTAACTGTAATATTAAATGAACTAAATTATCATACACTTTTTTCGTTAATGCATAAGCTTTTTTTTGTATTGAATCTCACAATAAAAAGCTCTTAAATCATATGTGGCATTAAATTAGTTTTTGTTTTCAAACATATCATAAGTTTTGCTTGAGTTAAAGCTATTTTTAAAGAGAGGTGCACTAAATGAATATATGTCCATATGCGCTAATACCTCTTTAAAAACATGAGAGAACTAACATTTTTTACTTTTAACTGAATATAACTGTACTTGAGTTGCTACAGTGGTTTCTGCCCTCAAATATATGAGGTGGCAAAATATCTATTCTTTGTTCGCACAAATTGTTATACCAAATTTTATTATTTAAATGATGATTTACTTTATGTAAATACAACAAAAATCATTCTTTATTATTTGAATGATTTACATGTCAACTTTCAAAACTATAGTCTTTACAATAATTTCCTTACTGATCCCAGTATATAATGCACGTGAAATGTTCGTGTTTCAAAACATAGCAAACTCAAAATACAGTGTTTTCTAGAAATAAGTATAGTTATTATAGCTTGCTAATCCAAAATTATGCAATATAACTTTTACAGGTTATAATTTCATTTAGACAACTGCATTTTCATGGGTCATGGTCACAAAACTCTATATTGTTTATCAAATCTTAACGTTAATAGTAGACCTTGGAATATTTAGTAAGAATAAGGTATAATAAGCTTTAACCTCTTCAAATTATGTGCTATCTTCCCAATCAATTATTTATTATATACCTACAGTTTTTTATTGTATTCAATTGACTATATTTTATCATCCTTTTACAATTTTAAATTAATTTTATTATATTATATATTGCATCGTATATTCAAATTTATATAGATTTCATTCATTTTATTTTACTGCTATCTAGACTTACAGTGGACTGCAATGGATTTACAGAAACAAACTATATTTTCTCAAAAGTTAAAAGTTAACCATCAATACTACTGGACGAGTTAGAATTCTCTCTTCTTATTCTTTTTTTGGGTTTTCTTTGCTCTGTGTTTCTCCTTCTTGAATCTCTTCCCTAGGAGATGCTCTTTGCAATGGTTGATACAAATTAAAAATGATATTTAATACAAGTTAGACAACAACAGTTGCAAATAATGAAATTTGATTTATTTGTTTATACATCGTTTTTTAAGTTAAATGGTAAAAAATTGCAAAACAACAAAGGTAATTTTAAATGTACCATCAAAGCTTTTTTATGCTAAAAATATGACCCAAAGAAATATTATCTTTACCAGTCATCTGGACAATAAAAATATAAGTAATTTTATGCGAAATGATTTATGCAGTTGATCTAATCAATTTTTGGTATAAAAGAAATTACTAACCGCTTTTATTGATAAAGTTATAGTACTTCCTGAAACTGACCTTCATTGTGTTTCGGAAATACAATTACAAATGCATGTATTTAATAACAAAAGATTTGTTTTTTACTAAATTAGATTGATACTTACCATTCACTAATAAATATATCACTTATTTTTCTTCATTACTTATTTTGGACTATCAAAACAAGTTATCCTAATTCTGTGTTTTTAGAAAGTTAACCATATCTATTTGGTTTTTATGTGGTTAAGTTGATGTTTAAAATTGAAGTTTTATAGCAAATCTGTGGTGGAGAATCCTAAGAACAGGCCTATGATGCTCCAGGTTGTTCAAGAATTGGAAGATGCAATGAAGTACTATGCAACTCCCACAACAAACAAGATAATGAAATCAATGACACTAGATGAATCCAGCTTTAGCTTATCAGGAGTTGAACTGGAGAAATTCCATATTGAGACAGATAATATTTAGATACACGATGTGGTAATGAAGTGCCTTAATATTAGCGAGATTGACCATAGTCATAGTATTGATGTTGTTTATTTGTATAACATTTGGTAGAGTCTGAAAGCATGTTAGTGAAACTTCAAAATCAAAATTTCCGATTAAATAAAGTGTCTTTGTTAAAATAAGTTGGGTTGCTAGCTTTGTACAAACTTTCTTTCACAAAACCTGAAAATCAGCCATTGTGTTTCAAAGTACGGTTGGAGATCCTTAACAAAACAAATTATAATAACTGTATAATGTTTTCTGTGTACACATCCTTAACTTTGAAGTACAAATTTTAAACTTAGATATACGTTTGACTCATGTATGCATCCTTAACTTTTTATATATAGCATGAAATCTAAGCTAACAATTGCATGTACATACGTCAAAAATAATTGTACAATTGATTCGTATATGCATCCTTAACCTTTTGTGCATGTGTTCTGCATAGGATTTATCAATTGGAGATCTAGATTTTCATCATTTCACACTATGAAAGTGATGATTGTTCGTTTTGATTTAATATAGATGAGGACAAGTTTTACTATTAGGAAGCACTTTTGTACATCAACCCCTTCCTCCATTGACATACCGTGCCTACGTAGAGTATATTTGGATTTTTAGGATGTTAAATCAACAAATGAGAAGAATGACATCTTTATTTTTGAAATTATACTTTTTTTAAAAAATAATTTGGTGTTATTTTGTCGATTGGTCATCAAAATAATCTGGAACTTTGGAATTAGTTTCTCTAATAAATAGAGGTCTATACATATAAATAATTGGCTATGAAGTGTTGCTTTTCTGTTCAAGACTGTAAATCTGATGTGTTTTATGGTTTCAAACTGAAAATGAATGTGTAAAAGCTGCAGTGACTTACTTTTGAATACTTATTTTATTATTGCTAGCAAGAAGTACGCTCACTATTCTTTATGCTAACAACCATTGATTACAATGGCTTTCCCTTTATTGATATTTTTCTATTGAAGTCATTCATTATAATTGAAATCATTCATTATACATGAAAATTTTGAACTTTTAATGAAGAGTTTTACCCGTATACGAGCGGATTTTGTCTATCTACGCAACATTGAGTGAAACTAGCATTTTTCTTCCCCCACTGTAGCATTTATTTTCAACTTTAATATAGCATGAGATTATTATACAAAATATTGCCTTTTGCATATATGAAAGCATGTGCCACTACTATTAACGGTTTTCCTTCTCACACACAAAGCGCTTCATTTATTGCTTCTTTTTCTTCAACATGCGCGAATCGTGTGCCATAGTACTATATATATATATATATATATATATACTGAACATATTCATCTAACTCTCTATTCATAGGTTATAGACAATCACAAATTTTCAAATAGAATTCGTATTGTCATTACCCTAGAAGAATAATAGTTAGTTGGAGTTACACTATTTAGATTTTACACGTTTTTTCCACATATATATTATTTCTCATATGTTGTTTTGGTTGAACCTGTTTGATTTTTTCCTAAAATAACCCATCTCATTTACATTTTGGTAAACTACTGATTTGTGCATGTACACAAATAAAAAATGCAACATTACGTACACATCAAAGTCATTTTGTAAAACCAAAAAACCTTACACATATCTATTTTTAATACTAATTCCTCCTGTGCACGTGCATCGCACGTGCCAAAGTACTCGTATATGCATTTGAGATTTTGGATTGACGTATACATGGCATACTTGATTATGTGATATGTTTGGATGATTAACTTTTACATATCCATGGACCATACTTGTGTTATATTAATCATCTCTAATATATCACTATAGACATAGTCTAACCCTTGTGTTATTTATATTACTCGGGTCAGCCTGAAAGATTTCAGGATCTGGTACCATGTGATTCAGAGCTTGGTGGACTTTTAAAGAGGCTAGTGGTAGTTAAAGGATAATACATTTCCTATACATTATGTATCCTCGTTATATCAATTATGTAGTGTATGATGATTTATTGTATAACAAGCTAGAGACTATCATTTTGTAGCCCTCTAGACTATGTATTGTGTTATATATTATATTTTATCTGCCGCATTCTGACTCTATATTCTCTATTTATATTCAGTGATTATGTATTGTTCTGTCCTGGAGGCAAACTTGTTTATTGCTTTGTACTGAGACCATGTACATTTATGGTAAGTATTATATGATATGAGTGATGTATCGGTGTTAGTCCAAAGTATTATTCACGTGTGTACCCGACATCGCCTCATTCTCTATATTATCCGATAGTATTACTTAGTAGTAATCTTGGATAGTATGGGTGTAGAGGTGAAGGTGTTTACAGAAAAGGTACTTCAATGGCTTATGGTCGGTTAACAAGTCAAACCTTTTCCTAAGAAAATAATGCCTCCAAATATTTAGTGCAAACATGATCGCTGCCAACTCCAAATCATAAGTCGGGTATTTCCTCTCATGTGGTTTCGACTTCCGATTAGCCTATGCGACAACCTTACCCCTTAGGATAAATACCATGCTATGTATACTATCGGCACCTCATTCCCACTCGGAATGACTAACACTAGTGCACTAATCATCCTCTACTTCTCTCCTTCGGACTCACAAACGAGTGCTTAAACTATGCATCCCAAGCAAAAGTCTAATTCTTCTTTGTCAAGTCGGTTAATGGTGCAGCTACCTTTAGAAGTCCTTTATGAATTGCCTATAATATCCTATTAATCCAAGAAAACTCCTCACATCTATAGCACTCTTGGGTCTACCGCAATCATAAATTATTGCTACCTTTGTAGGATCTATAACGATGCCCTGCATAAAAACAACATGACCCTAGAATCACACTTCCTCCTCTAGAAGTGACATTTAGAAAATTTTGTCTTTAGTGCGTGCTTCCTCAACACCTCTAGAGCAATTCTCAAGTGCCTTGTGTTCCTCTTCCATTTGTGAGTAAATAGGAACATCATTAACAAAAACAAGTACATACTTATTTAGCCGATCCCTTAAAACTCCGTTCATATGATCAACAAAGGATATTAGTGCAATGGTTAGCCCGATCAGCTTAACCAACCACTCATAAAATCTCGATGGTGTACAGAATGTAGTAATCTGCACACTCTCCCTCAACACTCTCATTTGGTGGAACCCTATTGCTATGTCCAACTGAGAAAACACCTTCCCATCATGGAGGTGATCAAATATGCCATGAATATGCGAGAGTGGATACCTATTATTCTTCTTTACCTTATTTAACTCACGGTAATCAACACAAAGCCTCAATGGGCAGTTCGCCTTAGTGGCGAATACTACACATGCTTCCCACTAAAATATACTCCTATAAATGATCCCCTTTCTCAATAGGTCATTCACTTGCATCTCTAGTTTCCTCTGCACTTTGGGTGCCATATGCCTCAATGCCATAATTACTGGTCTGACCCCCTTCACCAAATCAATATGGAACTCTACCCCCTTATGTGGTGGTAATCCAGTCAACTCCTCAAATATATCTGGATACTCCTTAGATATCAGCACCATTGACAACTCACATTGCGAGATCTCATGAGATGTAGAAAGCTAATCATCACCACATCATCCGGTAGGTAGTGTAACTCTAACTATGCCCATTATCTATTCCTATCAACACAAATGGCTTCTCACAATCCACCACTACTCCATACTTCTGAAGCTAATCCATCCCCAAAATAATATCGAACCCATCAAACTAAGTACAAAACAATCACAAGCAAATATACATTCATGACTCAATAGGACCACGTCATGACAAACCATACACAAGCTAGTCGAACCACCCACAAGGTTTGATACAATCAAAGGTCTGTCTACTAGGTTCGGTTGCAATCCAATTATGCCTACCAAATCACTAGATATAAAGGAATGTGAAGCTCTTGTATCGAATAAAATATGAACATGAACATCATAAAGGGAAAACGAACCTTAGATAACGATGCCTTTTCCCTTCTCCTCCATCGAAGAAGCATTCAGCTAAGTTGGAACAGCACTGAGAGTATATTCCTTCATCATTTGCTCGTACTTTGATGGCTTGGAACAATCTTTCTGGATATGCCCAAACTTGTTGCAGTTGTAGAATTTCTTCCCACCATTCTTGCTGTTCTTTCTTAGATGGCCCTTCTCTCCATAGTTATAGCAAGCAGGCTCCCATCTGCCCTTCTTCTAGCCATTTATGTTTGGAAATATCTTTCCTTTGTTGTCATGTCATTTCCTCTTACCTCTCCCACTAGCTTGTGGCTTTAGCTCCTCTTTAGGAACAACAACTTTAGGATTGGTATAGGCACTCGTGCCTTAAAGCCTTCTCAACCACCTTCTCAAAGTTCTCATCAATATGGTTTATCAAACTTTCTCCTAGATAGTCATTGAGAGAGTTAAAGGTATGTCCTTGGGGTAATTATGTAATTTGTTATATATATCTAACTCTATAACCAAACATGTTCATAATAAAGGTGTTTATTTTCTGTTATATACTTGTTATATCATGATATATTAATTAAGTAATTAATTTAAATTATATTGATTGGAAAATCCTTAAATAATATATTATGTGATAATTGTTATAAAGAGTTGTAATTATGAGAAAATTATTTCAATATAGAATAACATATTAATATTCCCAATTAAGATGTTTCAAGAAAGGATATCGATACATCCGTTAAGACCAGAGTACGTAATACTCTCCAAATACCGGGCATTGTATTAGTCATGGTTGTGGGGGTACCAAAGGTTACATACTCATAATTATTGGATATATATGAATGACTCATCTAAGAGTCTCATGTTGGATAATAACAACTAAGTCAAATAGGAAATTTCGGAGTGAGGATGTTACACAATTCTCTCAACTAGAGAATACCATTGAGCTTCAATGTGGATACTCCACTGTGACTATAGTTGAATCATGCCATAGTGGCCATCGAGTGACTATAGCTGGGTCTGAGTTGAAGCATTAGAAGTGAAACACTATTCAACAAAGTATTTGTCTCCAGAGTTGTATGAGGTTAGTATCACGGTCAACTATGGTCAACTCAGAATCAAAATCTCTCATCGAAGTAGTAGGTTTAATAATAAATATTATTATTAAACCAAGGACTTTGTTTATGGACTAACCAAGTTGAATGTGTATGATATTGGAATTTTGACCAAAACCAAATTTCATAAATCCTAAAAGGTGTATTGATAAAGTGAAACGATGTAAATGATCATTGCTAAAAGGTACTTTTTAAATTGTAAAATTGGATTTTACCAATGAGATATATAAGTGATGAATTATGTTAAACTGTCTCACCACTAACTAAGGGCCATGTAAAGTTAGTATTTGGATAATTCAAATATTAATAACTGATTGAGTTTACACATGCGAGTCGCATAATCGAATTTATTCTGTCTTTGAAACACCATCCAATTTAATTGGTTTATAATAGTTATAAATTAATTAAATAAGTTAATATTTATGAATAATAATTTTTGTTGTAATTCTTATATGGAGTGTATTTAACGAATAGGGTTGCCTCTAGAAATGTTCTGGGTGCTATTAATAATTAATTAGATGCACATATAAAAGTTATATATATGTGCTTAATAATATACGATATCGATGTACACTTAAATTTGATTTAAATAGAATTAACTACAAATGGGCTATAGTATTTAATTGGTCCATTATGTGACCATTATGGGCTGACCAAAGAAGGGTAAAAGCGGAAGAGTTATATGGATCTAATTTTGAATTTATAGGAGATATTTGTGGAAGACTTTATCTTCAAATTCCCCTATAAGTGCAAGAACAACTCTTATTGTTTTTGGATGATGCTTTTGCAAACTCTCTTGTCTCTTTCTTCCTTACCATGGCCAAATAAATATTCTCCCCAAACCAGCAATGGTGACCCTATATATCATAAATACAAGGAACTACAACTATATTTAGTAGTGACACCTCTTTCTTCCTTGCCATGGCCAAACAAATATTTTCCCTAACCTAGAAATGGTGGACCCCATATATCATAAGGAACTACAACTATATTTAGCGGTGACACATTGATTTCTAGCATTAGTGGTGCTTATCTAGGAGATATAGGAGACCGATGGATTAAGGAACAAGATTAAGGCATTAGTCTCTTTAGGTAAATTATATATTAATAATATAGGCATCTATTTACATTTAAAACGATTTTATAGTGCTAATGTCTGACGACTCACCTTTCTGACTCTTGAAAACGACACTTAATACATCCATGGTATTCATGTGTCATTGCTCAAGCGCCAGAAAGACAAGTTTTCATGGGAAAAAATAAAGAACAAAACAAGACAGAATTGAAAAAACCTCACAGCGGAGTGGTTACATATAATACAAAATGATATAGTACAAAAGGTTACTCCTTACATAGAGCTACCAGAGTAAAAAGCACTACATCTAACAGATTTGCAACTGTACATTCTGATTTGTCATTTTTAGATACAAAATACATCTTCATAATTTACAATGGAAAGAAATAACTAGATAACTAAGGAGCCGCATGCTCGATCATTGTCTTCAAAGAGCTCCAAAGAGAAACCTGCTATTCTCAGACTACTCAAATATAATTGAGTACCCGAGGGTTTAGGAAAAATAAACAATTCGGGTTAGGCAATATGTCTGGTATGAGTAAAAATCTGAAACAAAAGGGAGTGTATTTAACAATAATATGTGGGACTATCCCGCTAACGTGGGACGTGTTTTCTTCTACATAAACAACAACCAAACATAAGAATAGAAAAGAACAATAGGAAACAAATCCAAACATAGATGATGAGCAAAAATATTATAAAGATCTAGACTTGAAAGAACGAAAATAGTCCGAACAAAATCCAAATTGGACATAATGATAAAACAAGATAACAGTCCGAACTTGATAGAATGGGCAAAACCTATAATTAAATATCGTGATAAATGGTTGACTTTTCCCGTTGCAATTACAGAAAAACAATTTGAAGGTTCGAATCAAATAAGGAAAGGAAAATTTTCCAACAATGACTAGGAGGATGCAGCCTCCCTTGAAGTATACCTCTAGTAATATACTTTTGAGAAGGTCATATACTCAGTGATCTACTCGGCAAAAGTACCAGCCAAGCCCCACTAAACTTTCCCAAGTATCTGAATATTTCACATCTTAGTGCGCAACCGGATCCAACTTAGATGAGATGTGAAATACCCTTTTAATGGGAGCAACCCCATATAGTTGGACGCCCATAAGCTCTGTGGATTTAGTCATTTTCGACAAAGGATAACAAAGCTCAATAGAGCACACATCGTCTTAGAGTGACGAATAATAAAGAAGCTGAAGTAATCGACAGCCGAAAAACCAATTATCAAGGATATAAAATGATCGTATATGGAAAATAAGTCTTGTATACCCATCACGACTCATTGGATTCAAACTTGTATTATTCCTAGGTTAACAATAATGTCAGACAAGTCAAGGTAGTGTTACCTCAAAGTCATGTCTCACGACCCTTCTTAACTTTCAGAATAGTGACAAGTCTACGTCTTTGACGTTTAGTGTTAAGCATACAAATACATATAAGTGATATTGCTTTATAGAAATTAATTCATTTCCATAAACAAATCAAACTTTTTCTTTTAAAAACCAAATTCATGCTTGGCTTCACATTACAAGTATTAGCTTTAAAACACTTTGTTAAAAGAGTTTATTCACTTTAAAACATCACTATAAAAAGAATGTAATAACTTAAAACATCCTTATTACATTCATTAATTAAATTTAAAACTTCATTAATTCAGTTGATTGATTGACTTCAATAGCCCTTAATTCAAAAGAAATTAATCGCCTTTAAACATCATTAATTTAATTAATTAATAATAATTAATTATAATTAATTAAATTAAATAAATAATTTGTTATCATTATTTAAAATGAATAACAAAGTAAAAACATCCTTGTTACTTTGACAAATTCACTTTGAAACTTCATTAATTAAGCTGATAAATTACTTCGAATGCCTTTAATTGAGAAGGGTAAATTACCTTTAAAACATCATTAATTCAATTAATGAGTAATATTTAGATACAATTAATTAAATTAATTAATAATTAAATCTCATTACTTAAAAATTATTTATCAATTATAAACATCTTTAAAGGGAAGATTAATTAAAGTCAAAACAAGTTGATTAACTTGAAAAGCCGTTAATTAAAAAGTTTAATTAATTTAAAAACATCATTAATTCATTGATTAATTAAATTTGATCCATCATTATTAAAAGATTAATTATCCTTAAACATCATTAAATAAAATGATTAATTAATTTAAACAATCATTAACCAAGTAATTAGTTAAATTTAAATAACATTATTAACTAAGTAATTAATTAACCTTAATCCTTATTAATTAATTAATTAATTGTACTAAATAATCATTATTAAAATGTTTAATTATGTTTGAAACATCGTTAATCAAAATCTTGCTTAACTTGTAAAATAATTCCAAGCACGAAGATGAAAACCAAACGGTTTCGATAAAAAGTGATTTTCCGAAAGTGCCGATATAGCAACTATCGCTATATGGGCAGTTCGGAAAACAAGTTTATGGCATTATCATTACAACCAAACATTACATAGCAAGGATATGAGCATATGTACTTGGAAATTTATTATGAAACAACATGTAATAAGTAGTTACTAACAATTATATTAACTTCAACTACTAACTTTTCATACAGTTAACTACATGCTTACTAACTTTCAAACACGGCAACTTTTCAAAGCATAAACCAAACAACAACCACTACATCATCCAATACAGGCTACAAGCATTAATTAGCTACTAATATGAACATGAATATAGTTTAAAAACTTTGGTTTTGAGGGGTGAAGTTTTACTCCCCAAATTTCTTACTACCTTAACCAAACTTGTGCTAACTTCACGAATGCGACTAGAACAATGCGCTATTAAGCAAATGACTAGACTTAATGAGTCTTGGTGGTGATTTAGGGCTTGACCTAAAGGCTATAGGGCATGACCATGATGAAAAATGGGGAGTTATGGGTGTTGTTTTGAATGTAAAGTGAAGTTGAATGAAGTAGAGAAGGAATAAGCTAGTTTTAAGTGGATGGAAGTGGAAGAACACGTGTTTTATGCCATGAAATTCAATATGGAAGCCATGGAAATGTTCATGAAGAAAATGAAGAGAGAAGTAGGAGATGAAGAAGAAGGATTTCTAAAGTGGAAATTATGAAGAGGTAGTTGTATTTATAAGCATAGAAAACTAGAATTTACCAAAATACCCATATCATAAAATAATATAATCTAATGCATGCTACACCATGCTTCTCCCAGCCCTAGCACACGTTACCCCACTCACTCCTACCTTCTTAAATCATGCTATACCTTCTATGTGTATGTACTTAGGGTATGAAGGTGATTTGTATACATATAAGTTTGTTTATATGTATGTATATGCCTTTTATAACATAATATGTCACATCCATGCTTAAGTATTAATATGTATATGTTAATATATTTAAGTGTGCTTTATTATTATTAATCCTAACATATATAAATGTGTGCATGTTGATACAAATGTGCACGACATTTTCGATGACTGATACAATGCTGGAAAGTCGTAATTTCGGAAAATGTTTTCGGTCACATTTTCTATTTTTATTTTAACTAACTATATTGGTAAACAAAATTTGAAAATGAATTTAACATCATTAATTATTATTTAAAAGATGTTTATTTAGTTATTAAAATCTATTATTTAAATATTTAAAAAATGATTTAAATATTCAAATACTAAGTGATCAATTTTACGGGTGTTACATAATGTCTCCCCTTAATTATAAATGCATTATATCTCATTAAACAATAATTTTACATAAAACAATTAATTTAATACAAAGTTAAAAATCAAATATGCATGCAAATATCATACTATAGCTATAAACATATGCACACACATAGATATATATATATGTGTGTGTGTGTGTGTGTGTGTGTACACAATACACACACACATATACACATACACACAATAACACTTTCATATATATTATAATTTTCTAAGAATTATAAATAATTTTAATGGCTATATATTAATTTTAAAATGTTCGTCGACGGAAATTCTATCGGTTTAGAAAACCGTCGAACGAATTGATATTAAAAATATAACCGCAAGCGCACGGCGTACACTTGTAGTACGTGGCGAATACGGGTCGATCCGTAGGGAATTGATGATTTTAAAAATCTATTCAATCAAATTAAACCAAAGTCGAGTGAAAGTTAAGCTAGAGAATTAGAGAATGAACTAACTAACTAAAAGAAAAGAAATGCAAATATAAGAGTTAAATGACAATTTAGAGAATAAATCCACTCTCTAGATCATGTAATTCAACACATATGAAATCATAATCTCTCTTTTATGGTCATTAGTGCTTTAATTGATGTGCTTATCATAAGTATGGCATATTTGTGCTATTGATTAGCCAACATAAGCCATCAAACTTTAACACACCCCTTAAACCACTTACTAACTTTCATGAAAATTAACAATGAAAATGAAAATGAAATCTATTTTAAGTATGGCCTATTAACTATTGATTAGAAATATAGACCATCAAATTTTAATTTCAAATCACTTTCTTATGCCATAATCATATTTTGATGAAGAGGCATTTGTGTTAGTGATTGTTTAAGCATAGCCTATTTGGTGTCAACAATATAGGCTATCAAATTCAAAGCAAGAACAACAAATAAAACACTTCATTGATCATCAATAAGCACAAAAAGAGAGCATGAATTAACAAATAGTTGAAGCTACATAATTAGAGAGCTTCATTACCCCTAAATTGAAGGGATTAGCCTCTCATATTTGTTATCAAAACAACAAATGTAGCTAGCAACATGAAAGCAAAAGAAAATGAAAATGAAAGCTAATGGAAAAGAGAACTACTATTCTACTTGCATGAAAAATAAAAGAAATCTACACTACAGCATGAAAGGAAATAAAGAAGAAAAGAAGAAAAGAGCATGTATTTAAAGTTGCATAAAAAGAAATTACATGAAAGAAGAAATGGCTAAGTAGCCATGAAAAGAAAAGAGAAGCTTTCTTTTATTTTGAGCCTAAACTAATCTAAAGAGAGACTAAGGGAGAGAGGGAGCTACATGAAACATAATGGGATTTTATACATGTGTTAAAACCCTAATTCATATTTTTGGGGAATGCCCAAAATACCCTCTTAGGAAGTGTGAAGGCTAAGTAATCATTAGCTTCAAATAATCCTCATTTAAGTGTACATGAAGCCATTAATTCCATAAGCATGTGCATTAGCCTCTAATTTTGTACATCAAGGTAGGTGGGTAGGTGGGGTCCTCCATTATCTTCACTTTGAATTATTTCCATCTTCATTTGTTTGTATCTTCTTTGTGCATGCATATTCCTTCATGAAACCACTTATAATTGAGTTTAAATTCCTACAAAATAATATAGAAATTTCCAATTAAATTTTCTCAATTTAATAAATGCACAAAAATGACCATTTTGCCCCTATATGAAGATGGATATGTGACAATTTGGAATTAATATGAATTTTGGTTTAAACAAGTTAAAATACCCAATATGATCATTTATTCAATTTAAATTGATTAAATATGGTGGTAAAAATATGCACATTTACGTGCACATCAAATACCCCCACACTTATCTTTTTATTCGTCCTCGAATAAAGAAAAACTAAGATAAATCCGTTTTCGTAGGGAGCACGATTGCATTGAGCGTATGCAACAAGCCGTTAAACCTCTGGGTGTCCCCAGTAGGACGAGTCTTGTCTCGTGAGGGTTTTCAACGGATACTACCCACAAAATCCAAATGCAAAATGAAAATATTTACAAAATGCAATATTTATTTACAAAGAGATGAATGCGAGTTTTTGAAAATATTTACAATGAAGGATTTACTTTTAAGTAGACACAAATAAGTTAAATATAGGTTTTTGGTCATTATCTTGAAATTTAAGTCATTTACTCGTCAAAATTTCCAACAAAAATTAAGTTATCATAACAAATATACTATAGTTTAACTCGTTGTTTCGGTTGATAACAAAGTGTAACTATGAAATGGATCCTTAGTTGATTATCAAAGTTTATCAAAGTGGTATTTTCATTTCTTTTCAATAACAAGTCAAATCAAACAAGTTAAAATAGTTCTTGGATTTCATTTTCTTACTCTCTCCATTTTTTTTCTTTTGAAAATTTTATTGATATTAACAATATTTACATATGCCTAACTCAGATAAACTAAGGCCAGATATATTACCCGTGCACTGCCTTGCGGACTGATGTGAGGGGAATACAGAGCGTGGCGAGTGAACACACGAGTGTGAACACCTATTGACTGTAGGCGTTATTAAAAAGAGTTTTTTTTATATATATATACACCTAACTCAGATAAACTGAGGCCAGATATACCGATCGTGCACTGCCTTTCGGGCTTACGTGAGAAGGGTACAGAGCATGGCGAGTGAACACACGCGTGTGAACACCTGACTCTAGGTGTTTATTAAAAAATATATACATATATACAAGAAATATTTTTTTTGTGTGTTTTTTTAAGTAAAACAGTACTTTTAAGTTTCCTTTCCAAAACAAAAAAAAAATTTCAAAAAAAAAACCAAAGAGTCTCTTCCAAAAAAAACGGGGGTTGTTTTGAATTTGTTTTGTTTTTCATTTATTTTAGTTTCTTTTCAATATAAAAAAACTGTATATTTATCTTGTTTTTATTTTCAGGTTGCAAAAGCAGAAAAGGAAAGGAGCTTCTTGCTAAAAATAATTGCTTCGCTTTGCTTGCCAAAAAAAACTGCTTGGTTGCTATATATATTGTTTTTATTCCTTGCATTGTTGTTTGCCTGCATTTTATAAAAGAAAAATTCATTAAAAAAAACCAAAATTTCATTCGTAGTTGCATTGTTAATACACGTTTAATTTCTACTTTGCATTTCATCCTAGATTTTGATTAATAATAACGATTAGACATCGATAACTTTTAATTGTATATTGACAAGTTGTCTTCTTTGAACAATTTAATTTCTTGGTGTCTAGGCTACGGCAGAGTAATAACCATTTATAAATATTACGGTGATTCGTAAATATTATAGTGGTTGTTCCTCTGAAGGTACTTAAACCTTCGGCTGCATTGCTACGGTGATTCGTGGTGCACCGATAACTCCTGCCCGTTACCTGGCCGAGAACTATCTTGTTGATTTAAGACAATTTGTAATTATACAATTTTGGGTTAACTTAGGATAAATCATTTGTAATTAGCCATTGCATTCATTTAGCTGCATTAGTTCATGCATATTTTAAAAAAAACAAAAAAAAATTTCAAAAATCAAAAACTAAAAAAAAATTGTAAATATTCCTTTTCCCTTGAAATTTTTAAATCATTTTCCTTTGAAATTTCAAAAATCCAAAAAAATTTAGAAAAACCAAAATCCAAAAAAAAATTATAAAACCTTTTCAAAAACAAAAAAATTGAAAAACCAAAAAACAAAACAAAAATCAATTTACCTTTTGAAAAATAAATTTTATTTGTAAATATTTTTTTCTTTATAAAAAAAAACCAAAAACATTCTTGAAAGTGTCCGAGTTTCCCCACTTACGTGAATTTTACGATAGTTGTGAAAATCAATATAATCCATATAATTTCACTTCAAATTTTTATGGATATTTCAACAATAATTATTATTTAAACGATTCGAATTTGGAACCACAAATTTTTCAAAATGACAAACAACCCTCGAATCTCGAAAATAGCATTGAAATAATTTCATCTTTACTCGAACTCGCTACACAACAAAATCAGGAGATAAATAAGTTGTGTAATTCATATTTATGCGATAACTCAAATCAATGTTTTCAAAACAATCAAAATTTGAATTCAATTCAAAATTCAAACGATTTTGATGATAACCCATGCCAATTCAATTTCGAACTCCAAAATGAATTTCAAACTCAAAATGAAAATGGAAACAACTTTTCAAATGAATTTGGCAATGGGAAAAATCTTAACCACGATACGGTTGAAAATCTTTGTTCTCGACAATTTCAAAGTGAAAATCCTCATGTTAATAATTATAAATTGGATTTTGTTGAGCAAATGAACGAAATTTACGATGATCACACGGATTCGTTGTTTGAATCATATATGAAACAACGTGATAAACAAAATCAAATCTCAATGTGTGACGAGTCAAGTGATAATCCATCTTTTACCCAAATCGGCGATTTTCAAATAACAACTTTTGAAATTGAAAATGATGATCTTAATGAAGTTGTTGAAAATTTGGTAATTGAGTTGGATTTCAATTCTTTTGAGGGTAAGAAACTCGATTTAATTTCGATCTTCCTTTTTCTGAAAATTTGAATACAACAACTTTGAATTTTGAACTTGATTTATGCAATAAAGTTGTTGATAATCCAACAAAGGAAGTCGAATTCAACGAACACGATTTTTTGGGACTTTTCGAAAATGAGTTGTTAAATTCCGACGGGGAAGATTTAAATCACCACTTTGATTTTGAAATCAATAATTTTGAAGAAGTTTTCAATGATAAGCTTGAATTTCAAATTGGTGAAAATGAACTTGAATTTCAATCAATTGTTTTATCGACCCCAAAAATCATCGAAAAGGAAACAACTCGTAAGATTTTTAATAAAACGACATTCGTTTTTCCAAATTCAAATTCAACTTCAAAATCTCGTAAGGTTTGGTTTTCTGAGCTTAAGCCGTGTCTCGTATATTCGACGAGACAAATGAATCGGTCTTTGGAAGACCGTTTCATGTACTTTTTGATGATATACTTTCTGAACTCTTGTAAATAATAATTTTTTTGTTTTCATGTAAATATAGGTCATCTTTTCATGTAGATATAGGTCTTGGGTTGACTATGGGGACACAGTCAAAATCAAGTGTGGGGGGAGACTCGTCATCATTTTCGATTTTTCATGGTTTATTTTTAATTTTTCTTTCCAAAATTCAAAAAAAAACCTCAAAAACAAAAAGAAACAAAAAAAACATTTTTTTAAGCATTTTGATTTATTTTTAAAGAAACACTGTAAGATAAATATTTGGTTTTGGTTAATTAAATTGAAATTTTTGAAAATTTATTTGTCTTAACAAAAATAAAAATGAAGTTTGATTACAAATAACAATGGTTTAACTAGTATATAGGAAGATTCATACATGTTAATTGTGAAATATATCCTAATTGAAAATCTTTGTTTTAAAAAGTGGTTGATTTAAAGTAAAGGATATAACATTTTTTTTGTCTTCTAAGTTAAACAGTGCTAAGATAATTTTGCGAAACTCTCTCTTTCAAAAAAAAAACAACACAAAAACAAAAAAATATTTCTTGTATATATGTATATATTTTTTAATAAACACCTAGAGTCAGGTGTTCACACGCGTGTGTTCACTCGCCATGCTCTGTACCCTTCTCACGTAAGCCCGAAAGGCGGTGCACGATCGGTATATCTGGCCTCAGTTTATCTGAGTTAGGTGTATATATATATATATAACTCTTTTTAATAACGCCTACAGTCAATAGGTGTTCACACTCGTGTGTTCACTCGCCAAGCTCTGTATTCCCCTCACATCAGTCCGCAAGGCAGTGCACGGGTAATATATCTGGCCTCAGTTTATCTGAGTTAGGCATATGTAAATATTGTTAATATCAATAAAATTTTCAAAAGAAAAAAAATGGAGAGAGTAAGCAAATGAAATCCAAACACTATTTTAACTTGTTTGATTTGACTTGTTATTGAAAAGAAATGAAAATACCACTTTGATAAACTTTGATAATCAACTAAGGATCCATTTCATAGTTACACTTTGTTATCAACCGAAACAACGAGTTAAACTATAGTATATTTGTTATGATAACTTAATTTTTGTTGGAAATTTTGACGAGTAAATGACTTAAATTTCAAGATAATGACAAAAAACCTATATTTAACTTATTTGTGTCTACTTAAAAGTAAATCCTTCATTGTAAATATTTTCAAAAACTCGCATTCATCTCTTTGTAAATAAATATTGCATTTTGTAAATATTTTCATTTTGCATTTGGATTTTGTGGGTAGTATCCGCTGAAAACCCTCACGAGACAAGACTCGTCCTACTGGGGACACCCAGAGGTTTAACGGCTTGTTGCATACGCTCAATGCAATCGTGCTCCATACGAAAACGGATTTATCTTAGTTTTTCTTTATTCGAGGACGAATAAAAAGATAAGTGTGGGGGTATTTGATGTGCACGTAAATGTGCATATTTTTACCACCATATTTAATCAATTTAAATTGAATAAATGATCATATTGGGTATTTTAACTTGTTTAAACCAAAATTCATATTAATTCCAAATTGTCACATATCCATCTTCATATACGGGCAAAACGGTCATTTTTGTGCATTTATTAAATTGAGAAAATTTAATTGGAAATTTCTATATTATTTTGTAGGAATTTAAACTCAATTATAAGTGGTTTCATGAAGGAATATGCATGCACAAAGAAGATACAAACAAATGAAGATGGAAATAATTCAAAGTGAAGATAATGGAGGACCCCACCTACCCACCTACCTTAATGTACAAATTAGAGGCTAATGCACATGCTTATGGAATTAATGGCTTCATGTACACTTAAATGAGTATTATTTGAAGCTAATGATTACTTGGCCTCCACACTTCCTAAGAGGGTATTTTGGGCATTCCCCAAAAATATGAATTAGGGTTTAACACTTGTATAAATACCCCATATCTTCATGTAGCCCCTCCCCCCTTAGTCTCTCTTTAGTTTAGTTTAGGCTCAAAAATAAAGAAAGCTCTTCTCTCTTTCTTTTCATGGCTACTTAGCCATTTCTTCTTTTCATGTAACTTTTTTTATGCAACTTCAGTACATGTTCTTTTCCTTTTCATGCTTATTTACCTTCATGTTAGTAGTGTAGATTTATTTCTCATGCAAGTAGAATAGTTTTTCTTTACTTTGCTTTCTTTTTCCTTTTCTTTTTCCTTCATGTTGCATGCTACATTTATTCATATGATAACAAATATGAGAGGCTAAACCCCTTCAATTTAGGGGTAATGAAGCTCTCTAATCATGTAGCTTCAACTTAATTTGATGTTTATGCTCTCTTTTTGTGCTTAATGAGAATGATTGAAGTGGTTTAATGATGTTGTTTAGCTTTGAATTTGATAGTCTATATTGTTCATAACAAATAGGCTATGCTAAAACAAACAAAACACAAATTGCCTCTTCATCTACATATGATTATGGCAAAGAAGTGAATGTTGAAATTAAAATTTGATGGCTTATATTTCTAATTAATAGTTAATAGGCCATGCTTAAAATAGATTTTGCTTTCAACTTTATTGTCATATTTCATGAGAGTTAAATGTGTATTAGTGGTTGTGTTATAGTTTGATGGATTATATTGTGCTAATTAATAACACAAATATACCATACTTATGATAAGCACATCAACTAATTACACTAATGACAAGAAAAGAGAGATCATAACTTCATTTTGTTGATTTATGTGATCTAGAGAGTGAAATTATCTCTAAATTGTCATTTTATTCTCATAGTTTTCATTCACATTTGTAGTTGTTAGTTAGTTAGTTTCATCATTTTCTAGCTTAAATATTCTTCAACTTTGGTTTAATTTGATTGAATAGATTTTTAAAATCATCAATTCCCTACGGATCGACCCGTATTCGCCACGTACTACAAGTGTACGTCGTGCGCTTGCGGTTATTTTTATTTCAAAATTCGTTCGACGGTTTTCTAAACCGATAGAATTTCCGTCGACGAACAAGTTTTTGGGAGGAAATGATGGGAGAAGGGAGAGTTTTCTGTGCACAGAGAGGTATGTGCAGCAGTTGATGACAGAACAACAATTGAAAATGCAATACACAGTGCACAGAGATATGCACAATGTGTTTTGTTTTTTTTGTTTTTAAAGCAATGTAAACAAAAATGTAAAATGTAAATGAAAAATGCAATTGAAAAATGAAGTACAATTTTTTTATGTTTTGAAATTGTGTATGCTCTTTTTTTTTGTTTATATATATAGAATGCAAATGCAAAATAGAAAAGCACAAACACACAAACAAATGCAAACACAAAACAAACACACAATAAAAATGAAAATAATTCGAAGAATAGAAAATCAAAATCAAATCAAGTTCCCCAGCAACGGCGCCAAAAACTTGTTCGTCGACGGAAATTCTATCGGTTTAGAAAACCGTCGAACGAATTGATATTAAAAATATAACCGCAAGCGCACAGCGTACACTTGTAGTACGTGGCGAATACGGGTCGATCCGCAGGGAATTGATGATTTTAAAAATCTATTCAATCAAATTAAACCAAAGTCGAGTGAAAGTTAAGCTAGAGAATTAGAGAATGAACTAACTAACTAAAAGAAAAGAAATGCAAATATAAGAGTTAAATGACAATTTAGAGAATAAATCCACTCTCTAGATCATGTAATTCAACACATATGAAATCATAATCTCTCTTTTATGGTTATTAGTGCTTTAATTGATGTGCTTATCATAAGTATGGCATATTTGTGCTATTGATTAGCCAACATAAGCCATCAAACTTTAACACACCCCTTAAACCACTTACTAACTTTCATGAAAATTGACAATGAAAATGAAATCTATTTTAAGTATGGCCTATTAACTATTGATTA
The DNA here is from genome assembly GCA_030737815.1 of Allium fistulosum. NCBI lineage: Eukaryota > Viridiplantae > Streptophyta > Magnoliopsida > Asparagales > Amaryllidaceae > Allium > Allium fistulosum. The sequence continues at coordinate 71,174,719 of CM060908.1, read as the reverse complement.
GAAATATAGACCATCAAATTTTAATTTCAAATCACTTTCTTATGCCATAATCATATTTTGATGAAGAGGCATTTGTGTTAGTGATTGTTTAAGCATAGCCTATTTGGTGTCAACAATATAGGCTATCAAATTCAAAGCAAGAACAACAAATAAAACACTTCATTGATCATCAATAAGCACAAAAAGAGAGCATGAATTAACAAATAGTTGAAGCTACATAATTAGAGAGCTTCATTACCCCTAAATTGAAGGGATTAGCCTCTCATATTTGTTATCAAAACAACAAATGTAGCTAGCAACATGAAAGCAAAAGAAAATGAAAAAGAAAGCTAATGGAAAAGAGAACTACTATTCTAATTGCATGAAAAATAAAAGAAATCTACACTACAGCATGAAAGGAAATAAAGAAGAAAAGAGCATGTATTTAAAGTTGCATAAAAAGAAATTACATGAAAGAAGAAATGGCTAAGTAGCCATGAAAAGAAAAGAGAAGCTTTCTTTTATTTTGAGCCTAAACTAATCTAAAGAGATACTAAGGGAGAGAGGGAGCTACATGAAACATAAGGGGATTTTATACATGTGTTAAACCCTAATTCATATTTTTGGGGAATGCCCAAAATACCCTCTTAGGAAGTGTGAAGGCCAAGTAATCATTAGCTTCAAATAATCCTCATTTAAGTGTACATGAAGCCATTAATTCCATAAGCATGTGCATTAGCCTCTAATTTTGTACATCAAGGTAGGTGGGTAGGTGGGGTCCTTCATTATCTTCACTTTGAATTATTTCCATCTTCATTTGTTTGTATCTTCTTTGTGCATGCATATTCCTTCATGAAACCACTTATAATTGAGTTTAAATTCCTACAAAATAATATAGAAATTTCCAATTAAATTTTCTCAATTTAATAAATGCACAAAAATGACCGTTTTGCCCCTATATGAAGATGGATATGTGAAAATTTGGAATTAATATGAATTTTGGTTTAAACAAGTTAAAATACCCAATATGATCATTTATTCAATTTAAATTGATTAAATATGGTGGTAAAAATATGCACATTTACGTGCACATCATAAAACCTAAAATTCATTTAAATCAAATTTAAAATACATACAGATATATTAAATTATTTGAAAATAAATTTCGACTAATTAAATTAAACAAATTCTGGTTGAAATTAAATTATGTTATATTATATATTTTATTAATTAATACAATATGTATCTTTAATGTTATAATATATGTGTATATATATATTCGTATACACGCATAAGCATGTATTTATTAAACAAGTTTTCGAATTTAAAAAATAAGTTTTTTATTAATGGTGGAATAATGTTTAACACATATATAGGTTTAACATATCAATTTTATAATATATATAGATCTTTTATACGTATTAAAAAAGTTACGCATTTTAAACGAATAAATAAAAAAGTAAACAAATATAAATTAGTTCAAAAAACTATATAAATTTATTTTGGTTATTATAATTAATTTTATATAAATACACATACAAAATTATTATTTTTATTTTTTATAATTTTTTATAGTATACACAATAATTATATAATGGCATCCTTATCTACTGCTAATCTAGAGACTTCTAGGATTTCACTGGAGCCTAAGGCGGAGGAAGGAGAATGGTGGTGGGAAGTTCGGTGGAAGGGAAAATAGAAAGTGGTAAATGGAGGAGCAGGCAACACTAAAGCTTAGTCAATACGTAAGACTGGAGTTAACCTTTTCAAAATTAATAAAGAACATGGCTCAAAATCTTGGGCTGAATTATTGGGCAAAAGTACTAAAATTAAGGATAGCATTGAATTTCATAACCTAGAATCTGGTCTGGAAAGCGAATTTGTTGAGATAGATGATCTCGACTACCAACAGTCAAATAAAATGTGGAATAACTCCATGTTTATATACATAGTAGGTACACTCCCTTACTATGTTTATTTCAGTGCTTATGTTAAAAGATAATGGAACCTAAAGGCAAATGGGAAGTCTTTTCAAGCGATAATGGGTTTTATCTAGTAAAATTTGAATTACAAGAAAATTTAGAGAAGATCCAAAATGGAAGACCTTAGTTTATGGACAACAAACTTATATTTATGAAGATATGGGATGCTAACTTCCAGTTTGAAAGAGATATATTGGAACCATATCCTATTTGGGTAAGACTCGATAATTTACATTTATCATTATGGAATGCAAGAGGGATTAGCAAGCTTGCCAGTCTTAATGGAAAGCCTATTGATGTTAAGGATAATACTAGACGTGTTAAGAGGCTAAAGTATGCTCGAGTGTTAGTGGGGGTAAAAGCAGATGCGGTTTTCAGGAAAAGCATTGGGTCTAAAGAGAGTCAAGGAAGAACATATGTTCAAGCAGAGATTGCGATTGTTTTTGGGCATAGTGGGATGCAATGCCCAATTCCAAAACCAGCTAATACATAATAGTGGAGACCAAAAGCAGCAGAAAAAACATCAAAAACCAACCCTAAGTCCTCTAACATCAGGAAACAAACAAATTTCCGTACAGCCCAAAGAAACATGATGATAGAGAATGTTTTACAGACCCAAAAAATAGATACACTACTACTGTAAGTAAACTAAAACCTAGGGCAGATAGCTTGGAGGACCCTAGTGCTTAAAAGCAGGTGCATGAGTTGGGGGAGGAGCCTATAAAGGAAACATCCTAGCCACAACCGGATTTGTAGTAGACAAGTGAGAAGATAACCTCTGTGATGAATAAAATCCAGAGCTAGAGATGGATACCCCTACAAACATGGATGAAATAAACAAAATGAACAGTAACATTGAAAATAGTGAGGATGAATCAGATAATAACTCCACATCTCATATAAAGTATACTAAGGAGAAACCAAAATACAAAGAATGGTTCAATAAGGGTAAGAGGAAGCAGGAGACTAGCAGATCAACAACTACTCCGTAACAAGGAGCAAAGCATTTGCTACTTAATGTCTATTCTATGTTGGAATGTAACAAGTCTTAATAGTGATACTAGAAAATTAGACCTCTCCAACATAAGAAATAAGTTAAACCCTACATTTATGGCTTTCTTAGAAAACAAAATGGAGAATCGGTCTATTGTAAATAAAATAATTCCTGCCAATCTAAAGGAAGAATCATGATTACTTGGCACAAAGCCATATAGTCAGTTAACATGATGGATATGGATGAACAACAACTAATTGTTGAAGTAACTAATGTTGGTGGATTTGATATGGTGATATCATTTGTTTACGCACATAACTAGGCATCAATCTGAAATAAATCATGGTCTAAACTAGTTAATCTATCAAAACTCACTGATAAGCAGTGGATGGTACTTGGTGATTTTATTGTTGTTCTTAAAACAAATGAGAAGAAAGGTGGACCTTCATTGAAGCTGTCATGAACAGAAGAGTAGCTGGGCTTATGGAGGCAAAACAAGCAAGACTGAGATTCATATGGAGGAGTGGAGAAGCAAAGAAAATAACATGTAGATTATACAGAGTTCTTTTTAATGCCGACTTAATAAATAAAATTCCTAACTTAAATGTTATAGTTCTACCTAGTTCTAACAGTAATCACTCTCCATTGCATATTCAATTCAATCATTTACGTCAGCAGGTGAAAGGGAAAACCTTTCAGATATGCTAATCACTGGTGTTTACTTGATGAATATATAGAAACAGTTGATATTAAAAATATTAACCTTGTTGAAGTAAACGGTAGGTATAATCTAATCATGCTTTTGAAAGAAATCAAAAATAGGCTGAAAAAAGGAATAAAAAGACCAAAACAGCAATGTATAATTAAGAATATTCAAAAAGAATATGAGAACTTACTTATCATGTTAGATGGAGACCCATTGGATGAAACGCTAAATGCAAACATACTATGCAGCCCATAAACAACTAAATAATGCAATGCATCATCAAGTATTTAAATCAAGCAAAAGGCTAAGAAGAAATTCCTAGCTCAAGGGGATGAATGTACAAACAATTTCTATACTAAGATGTCACATAGGCAGAACTGCAACAATCAACTCAACAGTCTAGCAATGAGCGGGGAGCTTGTTACAAATATCAAACAATTTGAACAAGAAGCTATTACTTATTTCTCAAATCTTTACAATGGATAGTATGATGCTTCCTTACCTTATGTGAATTGCAAGGCCTTGATAACCGAAGAAGGGATAGACATGCTGTAAGCTGCTATTTTTGAGCAAGAAGTCAAAGAAGCTCTGTTCTCCACCGATGTAGACTCAAGCCCGGGCCCAGATTGATGGAATTTGAAGTTCTTCAGGCACTATTGGAGGATCTAAACTGTAACAACCCGGTTTTTCGCGTCAGTTTAGAAATGACGATTAAATCATTGTTAATTGCTAATGTAGATTTTAATCGAGTCGGAATCCTTTTTGTAAAAGTTTGTTATCGTCACTAGACGATTGAAATTGATAACAAATTTCTATCAGCAATTTTGATCGAATTGAAATTCTTTTTAAGTTGTAAAATTCTTTAATAAATGTTTGGGTAAATGTTGAAGGGCTTTAACTTATAATCTCGGCCCACATTTATTTGGAATGCTGTGATAATATCAGAGAAACCCGTTCCCCTTTCATGTTTTCATTCGAACCCTAAACGAAGAAATAAAATGGCAGCCTCAAATCCATTTCCAGTCGTTCCAAGCCCTTAGCAAACATTCGAAAAGAAAGAAAAAATGGAGGCAGCGCGTCTTTCGTTCATTCCTCTGCATCGAAAATTAGGGCTTTGGTTTCTCAAAGGCGATTGCCTTCGTTTTGCTCGATCGAGTGAGGGGACGTATTGCTTGCTCATCGAATCAAAGGTGAGTGACCACATACTCACATCTAATTCAAATAGTATGAGCTTGTTTGTTGAATTGTTCTCCTTGGCTTCGGCCATTCTTGTTCATAGTTGGCTTTAATCCTTTGGTTGGCTGTCACTGTTTTGAATGGGTGAATTTGTGGTAGTAATTGGGCTTCGGCCATTTGATTTTGGTTGATGCCTGAAATGATTTTCGATTTTTGTCAATTCCTATACCTTGAGATTTTTAGCACTCACGGCTGCGAGTTTTAACCGTTCAATTTTGTTCGACACTTTAACTTGTTGCTTTGAATTGCTTTTCGAGCATGCCAGGGTTTTTCTGCAATGTTTTTGGATCTTTGTTTTGTGCGAATATGCTATTTCTCAAGTTGGCACTCTGTTCGTACTCTGATCTTGCCTAGTCCTGTTTATTTGAATTTGTTAGTTTCACATGCTCTTAATCACTGTATTAGATTGGGTTCTGGTAGTACTCGAGGCTCGGTTGATGCCAGACCTCTGATCATATTATCTTCATGTATAATTGAAGTTGTCTGGTTGTTTATTGGTCTTTGTAGCATCTCGATTCATTGCCTCTAGATCAGTGTCCTTCATTGCTTTCGAGTGCTGTTAACATGTGCATTGTCATTTAAGTTTGCAATCTCCAGTTACTGTTGCTTTGAACGGTTGCCTTCATGTTCATGATATTAGCTTTGTGGTTGCTGTTCAGGATATGAAGACTTTTTACATCTTCTGAAGTTGTCAATGTCATTTTGTAGTAGTCGTGTCATTGTATAGAACGATATGTATTCATGTATATTAGTCGATAATGTACTTGTATATATAACTTCTAGAGTCGACAGTTGTAGTTGTATCATATGTATTGTATCAACTATGTATTAACTGACATCAGTTATATATATATGAGACTTTTGTTTTTATCTGTGTTCCGCATTTATATTATCCGTGCTATTGTTATATCTAATGTCCTAAACTATTATGAACCGTCGTAGTTCGTTTTATACTAGTATTGGGTGTGTCGATGGGAGTAAATAAATAATAGAGAAAAATAAAAAGTATGTACCACTCCTATCGAGATAACCAATATTAGTGTAAGGCCAATTACGGATGGTCGCTCCTATCCAGCCTTATTCTTCGTAATAATAGACAGTATTTCCTTTAATACTCTTTGTTATTATGAGCATAGAGGTGGGGCGTCACAGTTGGTATCAGAGCTTGGGGTTTATGGACATAATATAAAATATAACTTAGATGGAACATATGTTACAACTATGGGTCGATGTTTTATTTGTGATTTGAGTCAAAAATTAAGTTTTGAAATTCTGAGGAAATTTTTAAATATCATTATTTAAAAATAAAAAGTGAAACTGTGTTTTGTTGATTTGATTGAATTGTGTTCTGTTTATCAGAGTGCGCAGCGGAAACAGTGAAACTGTCTTCGCTGAGTACAACTGACAATCTTTTTGATTTAAAAATCAAAATACGAAATTGATATGAATTCCAATTGTTGTTTACATAGCTGTAATTATTTTATTTCTTTGAGAATTTCGAATCCAAATTGAGGATTCGAAGAAATTGCAGATATGTGATTTTTGTTGAAATTTCCGCTGGCTTTTTTTTGTACTAATCATCTATTGATTAGATTTTGATGTTTTGAATTGTCTTCATTAAAGATACATTCGAATGATTTCTTTGTTTATATTGTAATGTGCGTGCAAATATGAATTGCACATTACTGCATTAATTTTATGTTGAACCAATGCTTGGTTATGAAACGTATTTTGTTGCCGTTATTTTTATAACGGGATTTTTACACCAGTGCTATAATTTTGAAGCACGGTGTTTTGTTGACAATTTTAATGAATGAAAATTCACTGATGTCACATTTTGATGTGAATTATTTTGATGCGATTTTTGATGTTTTAAAATTACTGTCGCTTTGACGTCAGTAACAGTCAAATTTTTAAAAAGTGGATTTTCAAGCGGTTATTCCGCAATGCTGATTTTGAGATACGATTTATGGTATTTTGAGAAGTACAATTTCTTTATCGAAATTGTTACTGATTTGCTGCTTTAATCACGTGATTGGAAAATCGTTTTAAAATGAAAATTGTTTTATAAATTTTTAACAGTTGCGTTTTCAAAAGAATGAGGAAGCGACTTAAACGATTCAGCAAAATCGAGGATTATGACCCCTTTCTTTTACTGTTTCGCTTAACTCCGGACTTGTCCAGTTGAGAATGTGAATTGTTATTTTTACAAAATAAATAAAATTGTTTTCAGGAATTTAACAGTTTGCGCTTTCAAAAGAATGAGGAAGCGATTTAAACGTTTTAGCAAAATCGAGGACTATGACCCCTTTCTTTTACTGATTCGCTTAATTCCGGACTTGTCCGTTTGAGAATGTAAAGTGTATTTTTACAAAATACACAATTTTGCACTTTCAAGGAAACGATGAAGAGATTTAAACGATTTAGCAAAAGTGCGGAGTATGGAACCACACTTTTACTATTTCGGTTAATTCCGGACTCGTTAATTGAATATCTGTTGTTTTGATGATTTTGATGAATTTTACACTTTCAAGGAAACGATGAAGAGAATCAAACGATTTAGTAAAACACGTGGTATGGGACATGTGCGTTTGCTATTTCGGTTAATTCCGGACTCGTTAATTGAAATATTTGATGCTTTCGTGTGCTTTCGAGCCACTATGATGGACCTTCGGGTCATATGATGGACCTTCGGGTCAAATACCAGTACTAGACCTTCGGGTCACTCTACGGACCTTCGGGTCAATCTGATGGGCGCCAAAAATTATGTTGAGTACTTGGTAGGCTTCGGCCATTTGTTGATGCACGTGCGGCGAATTAAAAAACTCGCCATCTGATGGGATCGATCCAAGCTTTTATGTTGATTTTCTAGTCTTCTTAATTGATTTCTAGATATTTGTTGTTTCCAATTATCTGTAGGTAATTGGATATTTGTTGATATGAGTTCTGATTATCGTTTTTGATAATCGGATATTTGTTGCATTTAATTATCGCTTTTGATAATTAAATAATTGCTGATTTGAGATTTAATTATCGCTTTAGATAATTAAATATTTGTTGATATGAGATTTAATTATCGCTTTTGATAATTAAATATTTGTTGATTTGAGATTTAATTATCGCTTTTGATAATTAAATATTTGCTGATTTGAGATTTAATTATCGCTTTTGATAATTAAATATTTGCTGATTTGAGATTTAATTATCGCTTTAGATAATTAAATATTTGTTGATATGAGATTTAATTATCGCTTTTGATAATTAAATATTTGCTGATTTGAGATTTAATTATCGCTTTTGATAATTAAATATTTGCTGATTTGAGATTTAATTATCGCTTTTGATAATTAAATATTTGCTGATTTGAGATTTAATTATCGTTTTAGATAATTAAATATTTGTTGATATGAGATTTAATTATCGCTTTTGATAATTAAATATTTGCTGATTTGAGATTTAATTATCGCTTTTGATAATTAAATAATTGCTGATTTGAGATTTAATTATCGCTTTAGATAATTAAATATTTGTTGATATGAGATTTAATTATCGCTTTTGATAATTAAATATTTGCTGATTTGAGATTTAATTATCGCTTTTGATAATTAAATATTTGCTGATTTGAGATTTAATTATCGCTTTTGATAATTAAATATTTGCTGATTTGAGATTTAATTATCGCTTTAGATAATTAAATATTTGTTGATATGAGATTTAATTATCGCTTTTGATAATTAAATATTTACTGATTTGAGATTTAATTATCGCTTTTGATAATTAAATATTTGTTGAATTTGAAATTTGATTATCGCTTGTGATAATCGAATATTTGTTGATTTGAGAAATTTGAGTATCGCTTTTGATAATCGAATATTTGTTGAATTTGAAATTTGATTATCGTTTTTGATAATCGAATATTTGTTGAATTTGAAATTTGATTATCGTTTTTGATAATCGAATATTTGTTGAATTTGAAATTTAATTATCGCTTGTGATAATCGAATATTTGTTGATTTAAGAAATTTGATTATCGTTTTTGATAATTGAATATTTGTTTTCTGACTATCATTTGAGATAATTAGATATTTGATTTGTTTTCTGATTATCGTTTGAGATAATTAGATATTTGATTTGTTTTCTGACTATCGTTTGAGATAATCAGATATTTGATTTGTTTTCTGACTATCGTTTGAGATAATCAGATATTTGATTTGTCTTCTGATTATCGTTTGAGATAAGTAAATATTTGCGATTTGAAAATTCAATTATCGTTTTTGATGATTGAATATTTGCGATTTTTGAGATTTGAGCTTCGTCTTTTTCTCTGGCGATTCAGGTGAGTAATTTGATTTACTCACATTCAATTCGTGCTCTGTATGGCATTTCTGCTCTGTTTTTCCTTCTCTTTTAGTTGCTGGAACTCGATTGTTCTTGCTTTTGTTAGTCGTCTGATTTTGATCCCTGATTCCCACGATGTTGATTCTTTTGATTTGAAGCAGTCGAACCTTTTGATTTCTTATCTAATACTTCCCCGCTGACACTTGCTTTGCTTATACATTCGACATTGCCATGCTCTTTTGGTTGTTACCTTTTATCCATTTATTCCCTATGATTGCGTGGACGCAATTTCTTTAAGGAGAGGAGTCTGTAACAACCCGGTTTTTCGCGTCAGTTTATAAATGACGATTAAATCATTGTTAATTGCTAATGTAGATTTTAATCGAGTCGGAATCCTTTTTGTAAAAGTTTGTTGTCGTCACTAGACGATTGAAATTGATAACAAATTTCTATCAGCAATTTTGATCGAATTGAAATTCTTTTTAAGTTGTAAAATTCTTTAATAAATGTTTGGGTAAATGTTGAAGGGCTTTAACTTATAATCTCGGCCCACATTTATTTGGAATGCTGTGATAATATCAGAGAAACCCGTTCCCCTTTCATGTTTTCATTCGAACCCTAAATGAAGAAATAAAATGGCAGCCTCAAATCCATTTCCAGTCGTTCCAAGCCCTTAGCAAACATTCGAAAAGAAAGAAAAAATGGAGGCAGCGCGTCTTTCGTTCATTCCTCTGCATCGAAAATTAGGGCTTTGGTTTCTCAATGGCGATTGCCTTCGTTTTGCTCGATCGAGTGAGGGGACGTATTGCTTGCTCATCGAATCAAAGGTGAGTGACCACATACTCACATCTAATTCAAACAGTATGAGCTTGTTTGTTGAATTGTTCTCCTTGGCTTCGGCCATTCTTGTTCATAGTTGGCTTTAATCCTTTGATTGGCTGTCACTGTTTTGAATGGGTGAATTTGTGGTAGTAATTGGGCTTCGGCCATTTGATTTTGGTTGATGCCTGAAATGATTTTCGATTTTTGTCAATTCCTATACCTTGAGATTTTTAGCACTCACGGCTGCGAGTTTTAACCGTTCAATTTTGTTCGACACTTTAACTTGTTGCTTTGAATTGCTTTTCGAGCATGCCAGGGTTTTTCTGCAGTGTTTTTGGATCTTTGTTTTGTGCGAATATGCTATTTCTCAAGTTGGCACTCTGTTCGTACTCTGATCTTGCCTAGTCCTGTTTATTTGAATTTGTTAGTTTCACATGCTCTTAATCACTGTATTAGATTGGGTTCTGGTAGTACTCGAGGCTCGGTTGATGCCAGACCTCTGATCATATTATCTTCATGTATAATTGAAGTTGTCTGGTTGTTTACTGGTCTTTGTAGCATCTCGATTCATTGCCTCTAGATCAGTGTCCTTCATTGCTTTCGAGTGCTGTTAACATGTGCATTGTCATTTAAGTTTGCAATCTCTAGTTACTGTTGCTTTGAACGGTTGCCTTCATGTTCATGATATTAGCTTTGTGGTTGCTGTTCAGGATATGAAGACTTTTCACATCTTCTGAAGTTGTCAATGTCATTTTGTAGTAGTCGTGTCATTGTATAGAACGATATGTATTCATGTATATTAGTCGATAATGTACTTGTATATATAACTTCTAGAGTCGACAGTTGTAGTTGTATCATATGTATTGTGTCAAATATGTATTAACTGACATCAGTTATATATATATGAGACTTTTGTTTTTATCTGTGTTCCGCATTTATATTATCCGTGTTATTGTTATATCTAATGTCCTAAACTATTATGAACCGTCGTAGTTCGTTTTATACTAGTATTGGGTGTGTCGATGGGAGTAAATAAATAATAGAGAAAAATAAAAAGTATGTACCACTCCTATCGAGATAACCAATATTAGTGTAAGGCCAATTACGGATGGTCGCTCCTATCCAGCCTTATTCTTCGTAATAATAGACAGTATTTCCTTTAATACTCTTTGTTATTATGAGCATAGAGGTGGGGCGTCACATAAACCAAATGATATTGGAAGCAACTTAGGAATATTTCAACAACGATAAAATTATTGCAAGAACTTAATCATACATTTATCACTTTCGTTCTCAATAAAAATAAGCCTAGTAGAGTTGAAGACTGTAGACCTACAGCCTATTGCAATATGCTATATAAGGTAGTTAGCAAAGTGATATGTAATAGGATTATTCAAATCCTACGAGACCTTATGTAAGAAACCAAGTCTGGTCTACAGCCTATTGCAATATGTTATATAAGGTAGTTAGCAAAGTGATATGTAATAGGATTATTCAAATCCTACGAGACCTTATGTAAGAAACCAAGTCTGCATTCATTAAGGGAAAGCACATTTCTGAGAATTCTCTTCTAGCTCACGAACTAGTTAGGAACTTTAATAAAAAAAAGGAGTAGATAAAGTGTGCATTAAAGTGGATCTTCACAAAGCATATAATAAAATAAACAGAAAGTTCATAATTCACATGCATTCATGTATGGGATTTGCATCAATATTAACAAGGGCCAATTAAAGAATGCATATCAACTCCAAAATTTTCTATCATGATCAATTAAACTCCTAGAGGATTTATCAGCAGCAACAAGGGATTAAGGCAAGGTGATCCTTTATCACCTTATCTTTTTGCAATAGCCATGGAGTATTCTCACATTAGATGGAACTAGCATGTCACTATGGTTTTTCCCAGCCTTTCTATAACTACCCGCCAGTCCTACATCTTCTCTTATATGCTGGTGATCTAATTATGGTTTTCATAACTAATGTTCGAGCAGAACAAACTTGCTGAGAGGATTACCACAACAAATTTTGAATCTGGTAGGATATGCAAAGCTTGCACGATAAGTAAGTTTAGTGGATTGTCTTTCCATGCCAAAAACACAGTAACTACCTCTAGAGTCCTTGAGCTAATTCCCATGGATTTATTAGGTCCGAGTGATGTTTCTAGCTTAGGTGGCAATAACTACTGTCATGTAATAGTCGATGATCGCTCTAGATTCACCTAGGTCTATTTTTTAGCCAAAATTTGGAAAGTTTTTGTAACGACCCGCAAATTTTAATAGTTTTAAATTTTTATTTAACTGAAAATTTTGTGAAATTTTTATCAGCTGAATTTGAAAATAAAAATTTATTATTTGGAATACGTCTATTTTAATATAGCAACTGGTAAATTTGCATCTGATAATATTGAAGTTAAATTTAGTGAAATTTTATTTCAATTTAAATCAGTTAATAACAGTTGAATTTAAAAGTATTCCAAAACCTAAATATGTCAACATGAGAAAATTTATTTGGAACACTCTGAATCAGACTGCGAAGTTCGTTTCGCGAAATTCGGACGTTTCTAGCTCCGTTTGGATTTTTTCGTACGGAATAGCAGCATTTTCGGTACCGATTATCGACTTTTGATCGGATGATCGTACCACCAATATCTGTATACCGTTTTGATCGTCTCATCGTGTTGATCTCAGCGGTATATTTATTTCTGGATTTTGAGGTCTGTTGCGCGACGAAAACGATGAAACGGTACGTCGTACCGGTACCCTAAAATTGTGACTGTTAGCTTTCCTTTGCCTTTTCATATTTAAACGTGAATCTCAAGCAATAAAACAAGTTGCTTTAATAGCTTCCCAATCAATGTACAGCTGTTACATTCCCCTCACTTAGAGAAACTCCAACAGATTCAGAAATCTCGAATCCGCACCTAGAATCAACTCCAACAAAGCACGAGAATCCCCGAAAGTGCAGAAAGGTGGGGCTTCGGCTCGAGAATACGTTATTGGGTGAGGCGCCTGTTGAACAGGCGCCTGGATACCAGGCGCCTCATTTTCAGGCGCCTGTTCAACAGGCGCCTGGCTACATCAAAAAATAAAGTTTAACATCAAAAAAAAAAGAAAAATAAAGTTTAAAAAACACAGGCGCCTGTTGAACAGGCGCCTGATGCCCAGGCGCCTGTTCAACAGGCGCCTGGCCTCATTTCTGTTGTAGAAATGAGGTCTCCAACATTTCGAAGTGCGGAAAATCCAATTTCCGCACTCCGAACTGTTGGAGTTGCACTTAAATTCCCTCGCCCTCTGTCCACCCAGCAGTACCCCCGATCTCCTTCGTCCCCAGCAAATACAACTCCGTCCTGTCTAACCCATTTCCCATTCGCTCCTCCACCGCCGCCCCCAACCAGCATGCGATCCCATCCCGAGCCCCACCACCTCCATCCGGACCCATCCAGCCACTTTGTATCGAGATTCCCGCCGCCAAGACTTATGCCCAGGTTGTGGGTTCTGCACCTCGCTCCCCCCTCCTGCCCAATCCTCCGGCCAAAAGACGCCACCCCCTGACACATTTCAAAAACGTTCGCCAAATGGTTGAATTTCTAAAAAAGGAAAACCGTTGCCTTCGTTGTGCTGGCCTGAGACACGTGGCGCAGTCTTGCAGAGATGCAAAGATATGCTATAAGTGCGGATTTTTTGGGCATCCTCAAACTCACTGTCCCGATATAACCCCCAACCAGTCTCTGGCTCGAAAAACTAGTAAAGTCCCCTCCTCTTCCACTAAAGACAAACCCCCCTCTGCCCGATGGGTCCCAACGTCTCATCCCCACTCAGCTCACACGAAACCTTTCAGCTCCCCAATGCAAATCATATCCCCTGCAGCTCCACATAGTCCACCCCAATCCCCGATGCAACATCATAACACATTCTTGAACCCTAAAATTTTCTCAATGGCGGACACATCACTGCTCCTCATCGCAAACATTATCTCTGGCACTTGGTCCATTGACTCCCTTCACCATACTCTATCCTCCACATTCCAACACAGAGATTGGCCACTTTGGCTTCAGTCGGACAACAGCTTCATCTTCTACTGCCCCTCTTTCTCAATCAGAGACCAAATTCTCCAGAGATCGACCATCACTACGGTCGGTGGAACCGTGCAATTCCAACCTTGGTCTGAGCTCGACCGCCCCGCGCCGTCTTTAGACCCACCCTCATGGGCGCGAATCTCAGGGTTCCCAGAACTCCTGCGCTTCAACACAGAAGCCATCACTGAAGCAGTTAAGCCAGTAGGTAGGTTCCTGGCTCAGGACGACTGCGAATGGGCTGAACTAGACCATCGTTTTTTATACATTCAAATTCAGTTCTACAGTGGCATCATCTCCCCATCATCCTTTGTCTCCGTCCTCAACAACACAGAATACCTCTTGCGCATTGAAAGATGGGAGCACGAACACCCTAACAGGCGCCCGGAGAACCATCTGCTGGGATTTGACTACGAAAGACACTTCCCCCTATTTGAGCAACACATCCAGATCGAAGATTTAGAGCCAGAAGACAGATTCGACGTCATGAATTACTCCCCAATCTTCTCCGGCTCCCCACCGGTGCCCGGCCAACTCTATGATCAATCATTCGAAGTGGTGGGCCCAAGGGGCTGGGACCCATGGCCAACCCAAGAACACAGGTTGGACCCTTTCTCTGACCTAGACCTCTCATCCCCGCTCTTCCAGCAGATCCCTACCCCTCCAGCTTCAGCTGCCCCTCCCCGTCCTCACCCTATTCCTACCCCCCAAACTGATACCCAATCACTCCCGGTGCAGATCCTTAATCCCACCCCCCAAGCTGACCCACCCTCTCCCGTTCATCAATTCCCCGTCCCTAGCCCAGAAGAATTAAGCCAAGCGGCTCACCCAAAGACTGGTCAAGAGCTTCAGCCAGCCACTCCAGCGGTTGCTCAGTGGTCCCAGCCAATCACCCCAACAGCTGTGCGCCGTAGCTCCAGACTGGACAGAGCAGCATCTCATCCTGGTAGTTTCTTTAAACATGTAGTCTTTTCTTCTCTTAACAAAAGCTTAAATAAGAAAATGGCACGTTGCATGGGAGTAAACTTGCATGGAGAACATTACTCCTCCATGCAGGCACTAGAATCGGAGCGCTTATCATTCTCCCAATGAAGCTAATATCCTGGAATACACGGGGGTTGGGGGACCCTAGTAAAAGACACTCTGTTAGCCTTGTCATATCCCCACAAAAAGTAGACATCCTCTTCCTGCAAGAATCCAAACTGTCAGACCCAAACCCCAGCATGCTCAGACAGATTGGTGGGCCATTCCTAACTGGGTGGGCCCACATAAATGCTGTCGGTTCATGCGGAGGTATAATGACAGCCTGGAATGAAGCCGTATGGTCCCACTGCCAAACCTTCTATCACACTTCAGCCTTACATGTAGCCCTTCGACACTTACAAACTGGTACAGTCTTCTTCTTCTCCAATATCTATGGCCCACAAAACCCTCGAGATCGAAACGAACTCTGGACGAACTGTCTCACCTTCTCCTCTCATATTAATGGCCCTTGGATTGTCGGAGGTGATTTCAATACCACCAAATCCCCAACAGAAAGGAACTCTGGCAATCTATCCCAAGACTCTGAAGCCTTCAACCAGTTTATCAATCTTTTCTCCCTAATAGACCCACCCATCAGTAACCGCCTTTACACTTGGTCTAATCGCAGATCAGATCCCTCACTAGCTAAATTGGACCGCTTCCTCTTCAACCCGGCCTGGGAAGATTTACACCCCCTCTCCACTGTCTCGGGTCTAGCCACAGTTATTTCCGACCACTGCCCACTCCTCCTAGAAACGGGTACCCTCGCTTGTCATAGCAGACCCTTCAGGTTCGAACGTCTCTGGCTCCTCGAGCCATCATTCGATAACTTCATCAGAGAAATCTGGTCTCAGCCTTCCCCCATCCAATCAGCCACTGCCAGGGTCATCTCCAAACTCCGTTCCCTTCGAAAAATCATCAAACCTTGGGCCAAATCAGTTTGGGGCTCCATTCGCTTGCGCATCTCTGCCATCCAAGATGAAATTCTGGACCTAAATATCCTAGAAGAATCCTCTCCGCTCTCCGAATTGGACCGATCTCGCCTGAGAGTGCTGGAAGCTGACCTAGACAGATTGTCACTACAAGAAGAAATAGGTTGGAAACAACGTTCCAAAGCGAAATGGATTGATGAGGGCGATAAGAACACTGCTTACTTCCACCGTCTCGCCAACGACAGACGCAGATCCAATTTTATTCCTGAAATCACCCAAGACAACAACACCACCTCTGATCAATCAGCCATCCTTAAACTTTTCACCGACTATTACCGAACCATTCTAGGCAAACACCACCCCCCTCTTCCCCCAATTGATTGGAAACTGCTCTACCCGGAGAACCCTCCCATCCCTCTTGACCTTCCCTTCACTGAAGCAGAAATTTGGGCAGCGCTTAAAAGCATGTCCGATGACAAGGCTCCTGGCCCAGATGGTTTCGGGCCCCTATTCTTCAAACACTACTGGGAAATAGTCAAATTCGACATCATCGAAATGTGTTCTGAATTTCATGCCGACCCATCATCTGTGGCCCGCATCAACTACGCAAATATCATCCTACTCCCAAAATCGCCCGGCGCCACCTCCCTCTCGTCCTTTCGTCCCATTAGTCTCCTTAACACAACCTTTAAGATCATAACCAAGATCCTGGCCAACCGCCTTCAAGCCTTCATAGCCCCCCTAATTGGAATTGAGCAATCTGCTTTCATCTTGGGCCGTAACATCATGGACTGCGTAGCAATGACCCAGGAGGTCATATCCTTCTGCCACTCTACTTCAACACCAGGAATGCTTCTCAAACTAGACTACTCAAAAGCTTTTGACTCAGTTAACTGGCAATTCATCTTGGAGCTAATGGAACACAGAGGCTTCCCCACAAAATGGTGCAACTGGATATACTCTATTCTCAACTCAAGCATGTCCTCGATAGTCATTAATGGGGCCTCGGGGGGTCTAATCAAATCGACCCGCGGACTGCGACAAGGAGACCCACTCTCTCCCTTGCTTTTCGTTCTGGTGGCCGACGTGTTCAACCGTATGATCAAATTAGCAATTTCGAACAACATCTTTCAGGGCATCAACCTCCCCAATTCTAACCTAACCATATCCAATCTCCAATTCGCGGACGACACCATTCTATTCGCATCACCCATGTTCAACCACATCCACTGCCTCAAAGTAGCCCTATATTCATTCGAACTCATATCCGGCCTATCCATCAACTTTAGCAAAAGCTCCATCATCATGCTCGGAAACGCTGACCATCTCGGGCAAACCTGTTCCAGCCTGCTCAACTGCAAGATCGCACACTTCCCCATCTCCTACCTCGGAGTCCCAATCCGTCCAACCAAATTACATAGATCTGATTGGTTCCCCCTCATCGCCAAAATCGAAAACAGACTCCACTCATGGAAAGCTCACTCCTTGTCCGCAACAGGGCGCCTTGTCCTTGTTAAATCTGTTCTATCAGCGATTCCCACTTACTGGATGTCACTGTACAAGCTCCCTTCCTGGGCAATCAAAAAAATTGACTCGATCAGAAGCTCCTTTCTTTGGAATGGTAGTAATATAAAGAGACTCGTAAACTGGCAGACCGCCTGCCTACCCACTAAAAACGGCGGCCTTGGAATCGTTAATCTACATGACTTCAACATCGTGCTCCTCGCCAAATGGCTCTGGCGGTTCCTAACCCCCGGCTCCTACCTTTGGAAACCTTGGATTACCTCCCTCCACTATCACTCAAACCCTCACCTTGTTCTCCATGCCCCCACCGGAATCAAACCATCCCCCTTCTGGTCTGGGGTCGTATCAACCCTACCACGTGTCAAACGGCTCTTCTACGTTAACCTGGGCAACGGGGCTAATTGCCTCTTCTGGTTGGATACATGGCATAACCAGCTTCCCCTCTCCTCCATCCTGCCCAACCTCTTCGCTCACACAACTAACAGCTTCGCCTCCACCCTAGACATTTCTATTTCGGGCCCAGTTCAGCTTCTCCCGACCTCCTACTTCGACCTCACCACCCTCACCGAGCTTCACCTTGTCACCTCTATTCTCAGTATCACCCACCTCAACCCCCGGCCTGACTCCTTCACCTGGGCCCCCAACCCATCAACCGGCTTCTCTGTTGCCTCCTGCTATGCTCACCTGAACAACCCTGGACGCCTCTTCACCTTCCCCAGACTTTGGAAGTGCAGGATCCAGCCCCGCTTCGCTTTCCTACAATGGTGCCTTATTCACGGGCGAATTAACACAAGGGACAGGCTCCTTCGCCACAACATCGTAGTCGATCCCTGCTGTGCCTTATGCTCTACCACAACAGAAAGCTTACATCATCTTTTCTTTGAATGTGATTTTGCTGTTAGGGTCTGGGCGGCAACGACGGTTCACATTCTTGGAAACATTCCCACGTTCACCTCGTTTTTCGACCACTGGCAGAACAGCCCCCCCAACTATCTCTTAGATCTCATTATAGCTATATTCAGTTGGTGCATCTGGGCCGAGCGTAATGCACGTGTATTCCGCAAGCCCATAACAAACTTTGAAGGAACTTGTAGACGTATTATTCACTATTTCTCGTCTGTATCAGGTCGTAGCTTCTCCGCACCGTTTAGGCTGAGATTGCCACACCCCAGCTCCCCACCAGCTGAATCCTCGGGCAGCACATCAGCAATTCCTCCTGGCAGGCATCGTGGGCACCACTAACCGCGATATAGTTCTGGCCTTTTTCATTCCTGTTGTTCGCAATATGTATTCTGTATATAAAACTCTGTCTCGCAAAGACTAGCTTGCTGTATCTTACTACCTTTTGGCCAGCGATCAGGCTTGTTGATCGCACTATTTACCTATTTATACGATATTTAATCGGCTGTGTAGTGCCACGCTACACAACCGTGTCGCTCAAAAAAAAATTTAT
This sequence comes from Allium fistulosum, assembly GCA_030737815.1. Lineage (NCBI taxonomy): Eukaryota > Viridiplantae > Streptophyta > Magnoliopsida > Asparagales > Amaryllidaceae > Allium > Allium fistulosum. The sequence continues at coordinate 71,155,659 of CM060908.1, read as the reverse complement.
ATTTACAGCAGTATGTTTCTTTTGGCCCTCTCTCTCCTTATTCATTATTGTATAATCTGAAACCATTCGTTTCAGTTCATTCTTTTCCTCCTCTCTGCAAATTTTCTTTCTCCCATACTTCTCTTCCCTTCTTCCTCTGTCACTTTATTTTTCTCTGGCTAGAGCATGCTCTCCACATCGCTCCTCGACTCGAACGCAAACAATCTTACACCCGCCTCGAAGCCCTCTTCCCATGTCTCCACCACAACCACCCTGGCTAGCGTGTGGCCTCTGCTCTTCCACAACCCGCTGCTCTGAGTCTCCTACCGAAGCTTGCTCGCCAACACCGAAATCTCCACCTTACTCCCCTTGCTCTCGATGTTCTCCTTCCCACGCTTGCACAGACCCAACCACCACTGCTTAGCACGACTTCGACCTGCTTTGTTCGAAACTCAACGGCCTTTCTCCCCTCTTTGCCACATGATATATGAGGTATTGTATATATAGATATTATATATCTTATGTTAGTATATACATAGTATAGTTTGTATTGCAGGAAAATATATGTGTAAGGTGTGTATATATATTAATCTATAGATAAATTTATGTGAAATATTTATATGTCTGGTTTCAGTAATATATATGTTACAGTTTTCTGGATTTTCTTTATATAAAGTATTATAGAATGATTTTAAATAGTATATATATATATTTGTGTAAGTTTGTTATATATTCGTATATACTTACTAAGTGTTTATGTTTATGATATAACATGTTTTGATTTTTATTATGCACATATATAACAGTTATATTTTGTATATGATGTATATAAACAAATGGCAGTACTTATTATAAATTATATTAGTTATATAATATGTTTTAAACAGATTTTTAATTACAATTAGTACATGAGGTATATATATAAGTATTTATTTTATATTGTGTACATATAAGATTTGCTTCTGGTCCATATCAAAGCTAATACTATATCTACTTTCGAGTTATGTATATAATATATTGTTAGTATCTTATGCTTATATATATGTTTCGAATTGAAAATTTTATGCTTTGTATAGTACGCCTGTTGCAAACATTTTAAGCATAGATATATAAAAAGTTGTTACCAGGTATAAGTATGTTAGTTCATACATCTGATATGTATTTATGTGATATAATTCATAAAGCTTATAAGTTATCTGTTAGTTTATAATACATGTTCCAATACATCATATAAAGTAGATTGATTACGTGTTACATACATATATTACTTAGCATAAAAATTTACATTGTTTGCATATAATAGTGGAAGCATTCACATGTTATAAATAGTCTGCATATAATTTATTTGCTGCAAGCGTCCCATTCTGTATTATATTATATAAGTATATTAGTTTACATTAAAAAATATGTTGGTCTGCAAATATGATATTAAAATGACTTGCATATATAGTTTGTTTGCTTCAGTACATATAGTTTGCATTTTTATATTGTTATTATATGTATGATGTCTGTTTCCATTTAGGTATAGGAGTTATGTAACCAGTTAGTATAAAATTATATGTTATAATATGAAAGATTTGATATTTTTAGCAATATAATGGAAAAAAAGTGCACGTGCATTCCATTTTAAGGGTATAATCATAGTAGTGTACATGTGTATATATATGAGAGCTTGGTTTAAAATTTTATATAGATATAGTACGTTTTGGGATTTACTATTTAATTTAAAACAAATATATATTATTTTAAGTGTATATTGGATTTTAATAAATGTAAGTTTGATTTTAATATATATGTTTCAAACGCATGTATATTAAATTTGTTGTGTTTGAATTTAGAATATAAATTTTATGTGTATATATAGTTATATATGGTTATATAAGTTCTCTTATACCGCTATCTTCATCGTCCAGTTCTGATCTGATCCGTTTTCATCAATTCGTGCCAATCAGCTTTGATCGTTGAATTCGTGCCGATTTTTGCTTTGCTTGGATTCGCAATTCAATTTCAGTGTCTGTATCAGTGTGCGTATCTGTGGCACCTTCTGTATTCTCTAGCCTCGAAAGGTAAGCAATCACTCACGATTAACATTCTTGTATTTATTAAATTTGATTTCAATTGAAACGACAATTGAAATATGCTGTTGTAGTTAGTTAAATTGTTATATATGCTGTTATCTGTAACTGTTCACCTGTGGGATATGACACCATATCCTGTTGTTTATATTATATTGTTGTTTATGATATATGCCTGTTATCATTATTATCGTATCTGTCATCACTCTGCAAGTTCCCTGTTAGTATAGAATTCACTATGGGTTGAAATGATACATACCCGAATGGACTTTCGAATAGGAGAATTTCGTTATGAGTTGAAATGATAAACCCAAGCGATTTCATTGAATTGAATTTGGGATTGCGGGTCGAAATGATATCTACCCGTATATATTTAAATTACGAATTGAAATGATAAATATCTGTATCACTTGACCATAGGATAGCAAACTTCATGCTAACACCATTGGTCAATATATATAAATATTTAAAAATGATTTCTATGATCTTGAAAGGGAATACATATATGGTTTTATTTAATATTGGAAAGATTTTATGTAGAAATAAGTTTTAATATAAAGTAGATTTAATAATAAACTTTAATAAAGTTTGATTTAATTAATATAATATGTCTAGGTATTATATTTTTAAATAGATTTTTAAGGATTTGTATGAGTTAAGGAAGATAAAGTTGAATTAATTGAAATTGTATGTAATTAAGAATTCTACTTAATTAGGTTGATTTGAACTATTGAATTTGAAATTTAAGATTTAATTTTATAACCTGACTTTTGATTTAAAGTAATTAAATGGATATTTCGAGTTTAAATAAATCGGAGGGAATATTTAGTTTAAATGTAACTTAAGGTTATTTATATAATACTAAATTTATTAAATGAATATTTCGAGGCTAAATAATAATGTGGTTAAATCAAGATCTATATGAAACTGTTAAATTGAACTTTGAAATGTTGAATATTGAAGCTTTGAAATATATTGGAATTTAAATGGTTTATTTTGTGATTCAGATCTTTATTTGAAATCAATATGATTTGAATTTGTTATTTAGAAACAGAATTGAATTAAAATGGATAAATCTAGATTGAATTAAATTTTAAGTTGAAACTCGAGTTGATTTGAATCAAATTGTGAAATTGAGGATATATATATTTAATGAAATGATATTTTGGCTTTGAAGTATAAATTATTTTGAAATGGCCACGGTGTTATAATGATGTTTCGTTCCATGGATCCTTAGAGGATGGTTATCCCAAACATCCTCTGAGTTACTTGTATTTCAGTTGATATTTCACTTGAGTTGGATTTATTTATATAGAATGTTAATCCTGACTCGAGTGTTTTGTGTTTTGCTTTACGCTCGGGTCAGACTGAGTGATACAACATTTGAGACTCATCTTTGGAGTTTGGAGCTTCGTTTGGAGATCCAACTATCGATTCAGCTTCAGATTTTCCAGTTGATTGGTTCAGAGAAGTCATCTGTTCATACTAGAGACTTCACTGTATTTGAGATATTCTGTTGTAATTTATTTCTAACTCTGTTGTTTATATAATAGCTTTATGAACTACTGTTTATCTATTCCACTGCATTCTGTTATATACTCTGTATCTGTGATTCTGTGATTGATTTATTTACTGTATATGCTGAATTTTGCCAAATTTAAATTAACAATCTGATATTTTGAGCGATTCAAGTCCGACATGTGTGGATGCGAATGGTTGAAAATATAGGGTCGTTACAGTTGGTATTAGAGCGATGGCTCTAGGCAAAACTTAGCATATATAGTAAATTTATTACAGAATCACTTTCGTTCGAGTTTGAATCTCTTCCTTTTGACTCGATTTCCTTTGAACTTTGGAACTTTCCTTGCGGTTCCAAAATTCATTATTGTCTCTCCCTATTTATATTCTTTTGATTCTGGAGTATCCCATAACTCCACTTCGAATGATCTCTATAAGAATAGGCGATCTCGCCAATCTTTGAATGATTTGTAAAGGGGTGGAACTCCTTTACAATTGGCATTGATTCACCGGAGATTTATATATCCCTCGGTTTGATGTTGCTATCTTTTGTTATGCCGAATTCTATCTCTGGCAATCGAATGTCGATTTGCCTCAGAATTCTGCACCGATCTTATTTTGAAATCACGGTTGACCGGTTAAGGTCGCCCGCAATTTATATAAGTATATCCATCTTCTATTTAGTAATTTAATTATCTCATCTTCGTTTGAGTATATCTTCGAATCAGAATTTTATTTGATTAGAGTTCCTCTAATTTGAATCTCTATCTTTGTTTTGAAATCCATTCTTGAATCATCCTTTGAAAAATTGGGTTTGTTTGTATTTTTAGAAAGTGTTTTATATATACCGAAATTATTATTTTGATAAGTATGATTATATTCTATATATAAAAGTGAAATGTTTTCGATAAAGATTATATACCCTTTTTAAAATGAGAATTTGAGTTTTAGAAATGATTTGTAATTTTGAAAAAATTATATAAGAAATTGATTTATCTAAAAATGATTTATAACTGAAGGATTTTAAATTTGAAATTCGAGAATTGAACTTCGGTATTTTGAAATTGGTTTTAAGATTTTGAAATATATAATAATACGATTTAAAAGTATTTTCTGAATAAGAAATGTTTCAAAAGACTTCAAATGAGTTCTTATGATTTCAAAGAAATTTAAAGAAGTTTTCAAGAAAATAGAAGTCCAGAACTCACTTATGTCGCTGTAGAATAATTTCGGTGATGAGTGCACGCATCATCGACATTGATTTTCGAGTTTCAGAGTAGAGGAGAGGCCACCTTAGTAGCATTGCTATGCGAGTGATTTTTTTTGCGAAACCAATTTTGATTTCAAATTCCGAAGTATGATGTGATATTCGAAAGATATATGTTTATATATTTGAACAATTTGAAATGAACCGGTGTTCAGTCCTTGCATTTTGGATTTGATTTGATATAACCCTATCTTTTGGAATTGATTTACTGATTTGTTGGTGATTTCCAACTCTTGGATTGAAATATGATTTCTTCGACTATTTTGAATGTTCGAACACTTCCAAATCAAGGTAAAATTTTCAAAGCTAAGTAATTTTGAAAGGTACAAATTATTTGATAAAGTATATAAGTTTAATTTTGAATGTTTAAGTATGAAGAAATATGATTTAAATAAGTTTGAACTGTTTTGTTAAGTAAATGAATAAGACTATTTTGAAGTATACTAATATGAAATTTAGTTTTGAAATGATTTGAATAAAATTTAGTTTTAAATATTTTAACTTAGTAACATCTTTTATAAAAATATATATATAACAAGTTGGAATAGATACATAAGTTGTACGTATACTATTTTATTCGCATAATTAATTTGATCCAAGTTTGAGTACACAAGTTCGAGGTGAATTACACCATTTCGTGTTAAGATTTTTCATTCGATTCTTGATGGCGAATATTTGATATGGATTTTGGGCTTGATTCTAAAATTCTCTATCATAGTATATGGCTATGCAAGGAGGCTGATGGCTTCTAGTCGAGAAACCATATCGAAGTCCGCATTAGGGAAGTCGAATGGACAATACTAGTTCGAAAGCGAACTTGAGTGATCGAGCAAAAGATCGAATGTGATGTTGCGAAATGATGACATATGTACATCTTATGTTCTAATATCATTGATATACTTTGACGTTGAAATTGGAAGTTGTTCGGTTGGATATCTTTGTAATTTAATTGGAAATTTTCTTTTATGCAAAACTACTATCAATTTAAACCATTTTTCAAAACTATTTTTCTTTTATTTTTCTTAGACAAACTATTTTATTCTATTTTAGATACAAATTATTTTATAAACTATTGTATTTACAAAACTATTTTTACAAACTATTTTATATACAAAACTATTCTAAATTCAAAACCTTTTAGTAAGCAAAGATGTTCAATCCCATATGGCTCTTCATGCAGCGAAATTTATTTTGAAAATTTTGATTCTGATATAAGATGGACCTTATGTAAATATAAGATGATTTTGAAAACCATTGATTTTGTAAATGAATTGTTTGACTTAAATTATATTGATTTAGAAACTTAGATTATTCTCTAAACCTATTATTTTGGAAACTTTGAAACTAAAGATATTTAATTTAGAAGAAATAATTTGGTGAAATCGTATATGATTTTGAAACTGAACTGATATTGAAACGAATTGAAATTGAGAACCTTATTCTACTAAATACTTGATTTGGGAGTTATCGAACTTATATAAATTTTTTTTTGTATAAGTATGAAGTTGATTTGAAAACTATTGATTTGGAAAGGTACTCAATTTGAAAAGCAAAATCTTACATAATCGAAGTCTATATAAGTGTGATTTGATATACTATTGATTTTGGAAAGTATTCGATTTGAAAATGAAATCTTATATATAATGGGCTTTATATAAGTACGATATTTGAAAGTGATTTAAAAAGGTACTATATGATACATATTTTCGAAGTAAAGATATGGAAAGTGCCTTCTGCTTGATATCCGCTTTGTGGCCACATTGTAGATTCATTCTATCGATATTTCTCTGATTTTTGGTTTTCCGGATATGATACTCGAGTTTCCATCGAATTCCTTGGCGTTACCCATGGTCTTACGAGCGCGACTGCATAGCGTAATTCACCTGGCTGGATGGCCCAGGGGTATGGATGTTTCCTGGGGGATTCAGGCGTAACCATTTTGTATCCTGTGATCTATGTAGGTCGTATTAGTAGTGAAATCCGTAGGGCTGAGAAAGCTTACGGATACAGATGTTTCCTGGGGGATCCAGGCGTAACCTTTGTGTATCTGTGGTCTACTAGTCATCATGGTGCAATTTGCAGGGCTAAGAAAGCTTACGGATACGGATGTTTCCTGGGGGATCCAGGCGTAACCTTTGTGTATCTGCGATCCATGGTTAGACAAAGGTTTTTGTTGTTTTGTTTGGATTGTACTTTCCATATCTGTTTTTAAAAGTTTTCCAGTATTTTCACTGGGTGTTGAAATAAGTCTACTAAGTACCTGGAGAATTCTAGCTTTGCGCCTGATCAACGCACTGCCAGAGTCTGCAGAAACGAGGATAAACTTGTTGAAACATCGAGTTATAAAAGTATTTTATTATAAAAGTATTTTATGATAAAAGTATTTCCAACAAAGAAATTTTGTATTAATATTTGAAATTGAAATTCTTATGGTTTGAATTAATTATTCATGCCTGATACTATTCTTTTGAATCTACCTTATCTGCTCAGCTTTATTTATTCACATATATTCTGTTTTTCCAAATCCTCCTTCTTTTCCTTGTTGACTATATACTTTTTAAAATATTGTTTATTTATATACTACATGGTTCAATTGTAAATTATTAGTGTTATATATATTTTAGAAGTTATTAATAAATTAAAACATATTTGAGGTAAATGATTATTGATTTATTAATAATATTTGAAAAGTATCTTGAGATAAAAAATAATAAATTTATGAATTTTGGATTTAATGTTTTCGAATAGCTTCTTTATATATATAAGTAATAATGTAAATAATTGTTTTCAAATAGTTTTCATATATTTATAAAGTTGTTATTTAAACATATAAATGGTACTTATAAAGGAAGCAAGAAATTTTACAAATAGGTTTTGAAAGGCCTTAAAGTATTAAAGATAATGGAATTGCAAATGAAGTTTTCAAATGAACATTTCAAGTATAATTTATATATTTTTAAATTAATGGTTATCCTTGTCTTTCAATCTATCTTCTTTTCTGGTTGTTTCTATTCTCCTACCTCCTTCCTTTTCGGGGATGAAAAGTTTTGAGTAGGGGAGAGTGTAACGACCCGCAAATTTTAATAGTTTTAAATTTTTATTTAACTGAAAATTTTGTGAAATTTTTATCAATTGAATTTGAAAATAAAAATTTATTATTTGGAATACGTCTATTTTACTATAGCAACTGGTAAATTTGCATCTGATAATATTGAAGTTAAATTTTGTGAAATTTTATTTCAATTTAAATCAGTTAATATCAGTTGAATTTAAAAGTATTCCAAAACCTAAATATGTCAACATGAGAAAATTTATTTGGAACACTCTGAATCAGACTGCGAAGTTCGTTTCGCGAAATTCGGACGTTTCTAGCTCCGTTTGGATTTTTCCATACGGAATAGCAGCATTTTCGGTACCGATTATCGACTTTTGATCGGATGATCGTACCACCAATATCTGTATACCGTTTTGATCGTCTCATCGTGCTGATCTCAACGGTATATTTATTTCTGTATTTTGAGGTCCGTTGCGTGACGGAAACGATGAAACGGTACGTCATACCGGTACCCTAAAATTGTGATGTTAGCTTTCCTTTGCCTTTTCAAATTTAAACGTGAATCTCAAGCAATAAAATAAATTGCTTTAATAGCTTCCCAATCAATGTACAGCTATTACATTCCCATCACTTAAATTTATATTTACAGCGGTACGTTTCTTTTCGCCCTCTCTCTCCTTATTCATTATTGTATAATCTGAAACCATTCGTTTCACTTCATTCTTTTCCTCCTCTCTGCAAATTTTCTTTCTCCCATACTTCTCTTCCCTCCTTCCTCTGTCACTATATTTTCCTCTGGCTAGAGCATGCTCTCCACATCGCTCCTCGACTCGAACGCAAACAATCTTACACCCGCCTCGAAGCCCTCTTCCCATGTCTCCACCTCAACCACCCTGGCCAGCGTGTGGCCTCTGCTCTTCCACAACCCGCCGCTCTGAGTCTCCTGCCGAAGCTTGCTTGCCACCACCGAAACCTCCACCTTACTCCCCTTGCTCTCGACGTTCTCCTTCCCACGCTTGCACAGACCCAACCACCACTGCTTAGCACGGCTTCGACCTGCTTTGTTCGAAACTCAACGGCCTTTCTCCCGTCTCTGCCACATGATATATGAGGTATTGTATATATAGATATTATATATCTTATGTTAGTATATACATAGTATAGTTTGTATTGCACGAAAATATATGTGTAAGGTGTGTATATATATTAATCTATATATAGATTTATGTGAAATATTTATATGTCTGGTTTCAGTAATATATATGTTACAGTTTTCTGGATTTTTTTATATAAAGTATTATAGGATGATTTTAAATAGTATATATATATTTGTGTAAGTTTGTTATATATTCGTATATACTTACTAAGTGTTTATGTTTATGATATAGCATGTTTTGATTTTTATTATGCACATATATAACAGTTATATTTTGTATATGATGTATATAAACAAATGGTAGTACTTATTATAAATTATATTAGTTATATAATATGTTTTAAATAGATTTTTAATTACAATTAGTACATGAGGTATATATATAAGTATTTATTTTATATTGTGTACATATAAGATTTGCTTCTGGTCCATATCAAAGCTAATACTATATCTACTTTCGATTTATGTATATAATATATTGTTAGTATCTTATGCTTATTATATATATGTTTCGAATTGAAAATTTTATGCTTTGTTTAGTACGCCTGTTGCAAACATTTTAAGCATAGATATATAAAAAGTTGTTACCAGGTATAAGTATGTTAGTTCATACATCTGATATGTATTTATGTGATATAATTCATAAAGCTTATAAGTTATCTGTTAGTTTATAATACATGTTCCAATACATCATATAAAGTAGATTGATTACGTGTTACATACATATATAACTTAGCATAAGAATTTACATTGTTTGCATATAATGGTGGAAGCATTCACATGTTATAAATAGTCTACATATAATTTATTTGCTGCAAGCGTCCCATTCTGTATTATATTATATAAGTATATTAGTTTACATTAAAAAATATGTTGGTCTGCATATATATGATATTAAAATGACTTGCATATATAGGTTTGTTTGCTTCAGTACATATAGTTTGCATTTTTATATTGTTATTATATGTATGATGTCTGTTTCCATATGAGTATAAGAGTTATGTAACCAGTTAGTATAAAATTATATGTTATAATACGAAAGATTTGATATTTTTAGCAATATATTGGAAAAAAAGTGCACGTGCATTCCATTTTAAGGGTATAAGCATAGTAGTGTACATGTGTATATATATGAGAGCTTGTTCAAATTTTATATAAATAGTACGTTTTGGGATTTACTATTTAATTTAAAACAAATATATATTATTTTAAGTGTATGTTGGATTTTAATAAATGTAAGTTTGATTTTAATATATATGTTTGAAACGCATGTATATTAAATTTGTTGTGTTTGAATTTAGCATATAAATTTTATGTGTATATATAGTTATATATGGTCATATAAGTTCGCATATACCGTTATCTTCATCGTCAGTTCTGATTTGATCCGTTTTCATCAATTCGTGCCAATCAGCTTTGATCGTTGAATTCGTGCCGATTTTTGCTTTGCTTGGATTCGCAATTCAATTTCAGTGTCTGTATCAGTGTGCGTATCTATGGCACCTTCTGTATTCTCTAGCCTCGAAAGGTGAGCAATCACTCACGATTAACATTCTTGTATTTATTAAATTTGATTTCAATTGAAACGACAATTGGAATATGCTGCTGTAGTTAGTTAAATTGTTATATATGCTATTATCTGTAACTGTTCACCTGTGGGATATGACACCATATCCTGTTGTTTATATTATATTGTTGTTTATGATATATGCATGTTATCATTATTATCATACCTGTCATCACTTTGCAAGTTCCCTGTTAGTATAGAATTCATTATGGGTTGAAATGATACATACCCGAACGGACTTTCGAATAGGAGAATTTCGTTATGGGTTGAAATGATAAACCCAAGCGATTTTCATTGAATTGAATTTGGGATTGCGGGTCGAAATGATATCTACCCGTATATATTTAAATTACGGATTGAAATGATAAATATCTGTATCACTTGACCATAGGATAGCAAACTTCATGCCAACACCATTGGTCAATATATATAAATATTTAAAAATGATTTCTATGATCTTGAAAGGGAATACATATATGGTTTTATTTAATATTGGAAAGATTTTATGTAGAAATAAGTTTTAATATAAATAGATTTAATAATAAACTTTAATAAAGTTTGATTTAATTAATATAATATGTCTAGGTATTATATTTTTAAATAGATTTTTAAGGATTTGTACGAGTTAAGAAAGATAAAGTTGAATTAATTGAAATTGTATGTAATTAAGAATTCTACTTAATTAGGTTGATGTGAACTATTGAATTTGAAATTTAAGATTTAATTTTATAACCTGACTTTTAATTTAAAGTGATTAAATGGATATTTCGAGTTTAAATAAATCGGAGGGAATATTTAGTTTAAATTGTAATTTAAGGTTATTTAAATAATACTGAATTTATTAAATGAATATTTCAAGGCTAAATAATAATGTGGTTAAATCAAGATCTATATGAAACTGTTAAATTGAACTTTGAAATGTTGAATATTAAAGCTTTGAAATATATTGGAATTTAAATGGTTTATTTTGTGATTCAGATCTGTATTTGAATTCAATATGATTTGAATTTTATATTTAGAAACAGAATTGAATTAAAATTGATAAATCTAGATTGAATTAAATTTTAAGTTGAAACTCGAGTTGATTTGAATCAATTTGTGAAATTGAGGATATATATATTTAATGAAATGATATTTTGGTTTTGAAGTATAAATTATTTTGAAATGGCCACGGTGTTATAATGACGTTTCGTTCCATGGATCCTTAGAGGATGGTTATCCCAAACATCCTCTAAGTTACTTGTATTTCAGTTGATATTTCACTTGAGTTGGATTTATTTATATAAGAATGTTAATCCTGACTCGAGTGTTTTGTGTTTTGCTTTACGCTCGGGTCAGACTGAGTGATACCGCATTTGAGACTCATCTTTGGAGTTTGGAGCTTCGTTTGGAGATCCAACTATCGATTCAGCTTCAGATTTTCCAATTGATTGGTTCAGAGAAGTCATCTGTTCGTACTGGAGACTTTACTGTATTTGAGATATTATGTTGTAATTTATTTCTAACTTTGTTGTTTATATAGTAGCTTCATGAACTACTTTTATCTATTCCGCTGCATTTTGTTATATACTCTGTATCTGTGATTCTGTGATTGATTTATTTACTGTATATGCTGAGTTTTGCCAAATTTAAATTAACAATCTGATATTTTGAGCGATTCAAGTCCGACATGTGTGGATGCGAATGGTTGAAAATATAGGGTCGTTACAGTTTTAGTTAGTTTTCCAAATTTGCAAAACAGGTTCAAAATGAAAAGGGAGTTTCAATTATTACTTTAAGGAGTGATCATGGTAGAGAATTTGAAAATTATGATTTTGTAAAGTTTTATGAAGAAATTGGTGTCAAACCAGAATTTCTGCTCCACGAACCCCTCAACAAAACGGGTGGTCGATTGAAAGAATCGCACACTACATGAATCAGCTTGATCAATGCTAAAGGAGTATAAACTTCCTTTGTCCATTTGGGGAGAAACATTAAATACTTAATGCTATATAATAAACAGAGTTATGATCAGACCCGTGCTTAATAAAACATCTTATGGGTTATGGTTTGATAAGAAACCTAACATCTCATATTTCGAGTCTTTGGATGCCCTTGTTATATCCTTAACACATGTGATCAACTCGGCAAGTTTGAGCCTAAAGCGGATAAAGGAATTTTCATAGGTTATTCATCAGGAAGAAAAGCTTACAGTGTATGCAACATAAGGAGTAAAATCATCATGGAGTCAATCAATGTTAGGTTCGATGAAATGGATGTAGAAAGAGGCAGCGAAAAGTGCAAGGGTGATAAAGAGGAGGACGATGGAATTAGAGAATCGACAGAAAATGAACCTCAAGAACATCCGAAAGAAAGCTTAAAGGCCGAAAAAATAAAATTCAAAGCTGATCATCCTCTAGAATTGGTAATAGGTATTCCAACAGCAGGTATTCAAACTCGATCTTCATTTAATAAAAATCTTTGTTCCTTGTATATAGTAGTGGCTTTGTTTATGAAATTGAACCTAAAGACGTAGATACAACACTTAGTGATGAAAGTTGGATTATCGCTATGTAAGAGGAACAAAATTAATTTGAGTGAAATGATGTTTGAAAATTAGTCCCAGACCCAGTGGCTATCCAATCTTAGGAACAAAAAGGATTCTCAAAAACATATACGATGAGTCTGGAAATGTAATTAGAAACAAGGCTAGGTTAGTTGCTAAAGGATACATCAAATAAAAGGCATTTATTTTGATGAAACATTTGCACCAGTTGCAAGATTAAAGTCCATTAGAATTTTGCTGGCACTTGCATGTTTTAAAGGTTTTAGACTAAAACAAATGGACATAAAAAGTGCATTTGAAATGGATCGTTGAAAGAAAATGTTTATGTTAAATAACCCTCTAGTTTTGAAAGTCAAGAATTTCAAAATCTTGTGTATAAACTTAAAAAAGCATTATACAGTTTAAAACAAGCTCCTAAAGTGTGGTATGAATGTATTAGTACCTATATTTTGGAACATGGCTTTAGAAAAGGTTGTGTCGACACTACCTTGTTCCTCTTACCCGATAAAGATGACCTCTTAATTGTTCAAGTTTATGTTGATGATATTATTTATGGTGCTACTAACAATCTTTTGTGTGAGAAGTATGAAATAGTCATGCAAGACAAATTTGAAATGAGCTTGGTTGGAGAATTGAAATTCTTTCTTGGATTTCGAATCAAACAAAGCGATAAGGGAACTTTTATTTCACAGGCAAAATATGTGAAGGGGCTATTAAAAAGGTTTAGAGCAACAAATTCAAAACTATTAAAAACTCCTATGAGTCCCTTAGTAAAACTTGACAAAGATGATAAAGGTAGTGTAGTAGATCAAAAGAAATATTAAGGTATGACTGGTTCACTACTCTATCTCACTACATCTAGGCCTGATATTATGTTTTCCATGCGTCTATGTGCCTATTTCCAAACAAATCTCATCTATCGAGGTGAAAAGAATATTCAGATATCTTTTATACACATAGGATTTTGGTTTATGGTATCCATCAAGTAATAATTTTAAATTTGGTTGGTTAGTCTGATGCAGATTATGCTGGTTGTCTTGTTGATAGGAAAAGCACTAGTGGAACTTATTTTATGTTAGGACACTCATTATGTACATTACACTAATTAAATCTTATTTAATTAATTTAATTAGTTAACATTTTAATTAATTTTATGTTATTCAATTAAATTTTTAATTGAATATGTATACCATAACATTTATGGTTATTATATATATGTATGTATGTATGTATTTTATACTTTGTTAATTAACTTTTAATTAACTTATTTAACTACATATTAATTTCAAAAATTTCCTATGTATATACATATATGCTAACATCATCTTAAACAATCCAAGATAATTTAACATATATCTATATATAATGTACATGTATATACTCTAATTAATTAACTATTTAACCAATTTATTTAATTTATTAATCTTATTAATAAATACTATAATTTTCAAAATGTGTTTATTATATTTTCAAAGCAGTTTTGAAAACTGTATTATAACATTTATAATATACATTGTTTTCAAAGCCAACTTTGAAAAGCATATTATAACATTTATAATGTAATTCTTATTTTAAATTTAAAATATTTTTTTAGTTTCAAAACCAATTTTGAAATCATATTATAACATTTATAATGTATTTCTTATTTTAAATTTTAAATTTCATCTTTAATTTTCAAAACAATTTTGAAAATTACCCCCAATGCCCAATTCAAATTGGGCCTTTTCTATTAAGGGCAACTTTTGAGCTCTCTTCACTTTTCAAGCCAGGACGGTAGCTAGGGAGGGCAAGGTACTTGATTACCCAAATCCAATCCTAAACACTACTTTTGTAGACACCCTACTAAATTTGTAAGCTTAATTGATTAGCCCTAACATGACTAAATTAGACTGCATTGACTATTTGCCTCTGATACCATTGTTGGAACCGAGCCAGTCAAAAGTGGATGAAATAGGTAGATTTTAAAAAAAATTCCTGCGTGGATCTATTGGGCCCACGAAGTCTAAAGAGATTATAGATCCAATCTAAAAAGTGTTTTAAATAAAATCTTTTATTTTATTTAATTAGTTTGAAAGAGTTTGAATTTGATATAAATTTAAATATATGAGTGTATAAAATACACCTATGTGTGTAGCAGTTACTCGTTAAAATTAATTTCAGAAGGAAACCTTTTGTTTCCTTCTCTAAAACCTATGCAACCAATTAAGGAATGAAATAGCTTTTAGTAAGCGAAACCTTTCATTTCTCTCTTTGATTAGATTAATGATTCATTAAATACCATTGATGATCAATGTAAACATGGAAAGAAACGTGTAACGACCCGTTATTTTCAACCATTCGCATCCGCACATGTCGGACTTGAATTGCTCAAAATACCGCGTTGTAAATAAAATTTTGCAAATCTGAGAATATACAGTAAATAAATATAATCACAGATCACAGACACAGAGTAAAATAATGCAGCGGAAGTAAAAGAAATAGTAGTTCATGAAGTTACTATATAAATATATCAGAGTTACATAAGATATAACAGAAGAAATAGAGTACAACAGAAGTCTCAATAAAATAACCAAGTACAAGCCGAGTAGAACAACGGAACTGAAATAGATAGGACAAGATAAGTAGATAATCTCCAGCGATTCAAATCTCCAAGAGAGTGGAAATCCAAATCTGTGAATAACTCAGGCTGACCCGAGCGTAAAGCAAAACACAAAACACTCGAGTCAGGACAATATATACTTATATAATGTAAACCAACTCAAGTGAACTGTAATAAAGGTACAATTAACTTAAAGAATGCTTGGGATCGCCCATTCTTTAAGGATCCGTTAAACTATCTACTATGTAGTAATATTCGATATTATAATAATGTCTAATATAAAATAAACATACTTTTAAATAGCATTAAGGCTTTACATTCTCCACCTTAACACGTAATAGTCCCAGTAGTCTATCCAGTATTAGCATACACCCAAAATGGGGGCTACCCTCGATACTCCACAGGCTACGGGAGAAATCACAAATCGTAGTAAAGCTCGATATGGTAGGTGACACGGCACACAAGGCAATGCCAGGGTAGATATACCTATTACGCATCCGGACTAGTGGTGACGCATAGCAGCCACTACCGCCCACCTCGAACAACACTCCCAAATCAAGGGTGCGCACCAAATCAATCACAAGTAATAGAATGGTATCGAAGAAGTGGGTCCGATCAGAGGTGCTACCTCCTTGGCCCGTCGATCGCTCCTGTTTTAGCCACCTTATGCCAACTCACGGGAGTTGGGTCCACATATATACCTTAGGATCGTCGCCACCATCCTACTTCATTCTGGAAACTCCACCGCGTACACAGTTGTCAAAGTGGTTTTTGGTATCGATAGACAGTATGTCCATATCCGATCCCGGTCTCTTTAACAACCAATCGTTATTATAACCCGTGGTTATAATTTAAAAACAGTTTATACTTCAAAATAGAAATTCAAATCCAAATCTTCATCAAAATAAAGATTAAATCAATTCCAAACCATTTCAATATATTTAAAATATCATATCATTTCAAAACTTCATTTCAAATCATTTCAATATGTCAAAATATCATATCTTTCCAAAACTTCATTTCAAATCATTTTAATATATCAAAATATCATTTGAGTACAAATCTAAATATTCAACTTTAAATACCTTTTAAATTCAAAGATATCATTCATTTATTATCATTTTAAGTCACCTTTTAAATAGTTTATATTTCAATCAAAATAATTCATCTAAACCATTTAAAAGTGTAATTATTATACTTTCAAATCAAGTATTAAAATTTCCAAAGTTTCAATTCAATCATTTATTTCAATTAAATTTCCATAGACCATTTCAAATCTTATAAATTTCAAATATAGATTTAATCCACAAAATAACTATTCAAATTATAAAATAAATTCCAAAGTTTTATTATCCTATATTTCATAAGTCTAATATCTTTTAAATAGATTCAAATTACAAGTAAACCAAATATTTTTCATACTAATATAAACTTCAATTATTTATTCCAAGATTTAATATAATTTCAAATTCATTTCAAAATATCATTTCAAAACATCATCTATTTAATTTAAATTTAAATACCATTAAATCATATTTCAAAATAGTTGTATTTCCCAAATCAACTATTCCATTTAAATCATTTAAAGTCAATTCATTATATTTAATAATTAAATATTTAATTTCCAAAATTTAATCTTTTTCAAATATCATTCATTCATTTGAATTTATTAAACAAGAAAATTCAACTTTCGCAACACTTAGAAAATGCTACAAAATGTTATGTTTAAAAACAGTTCATAAACAAAAGAAAACGGCATTTAAAATGCTGTAATATCTTAATTTAGTTTCAATTAAAATTTTAGTTAAATTTAACAACTATAGCACTAACAAAGTGCTATAATAACCCTTAGTTCAAATTTTGCTATTTGGTTCATTTAAAACAACTACAGCATTTTCCAATGCTGTAATATCTTTACATTACATTTCAAAGTGCTGTCAAATCAAATTCAGAGTTTTATTTACAATTTCACACATAATTAACTTTTAATATAAATCATTTTAACTTATAAAATCATATATTTTCACATTTTAAAAACAATCATTTATATACCTTTATTTCTATGATATTATAAAGTCAAATTTACATACAAAAATCAAATTAAATAACAATTAAATTTTCATTTCTTTAGTTAAATTCTTAACTTAACAACTAAGTTTAAATTTCCAAAATATAACTTATTTCCATTTATTTTACTTAATTAAAATTTCACTTTTAATAAAATTCACAATTTCCCAATTTAAGTTATATTTCCAAATTCAGCTTAAATATTCATTTGTTTCATATTTTAATTTATACAAAATCATTAACACTTTTAAAAATTATTATTACTTAATAAAATCAATAAATTCATCTTTTAAATCAAATTTGTCATATTTTCTTACTTTACATAAATTCCATTTATAAATAAAATCATAAATTCGAAAAATTAACTTATATTTCAAATTCTACTTCACCATTTACTTAATTCACTTATTTAATTTGTAGAAAATCACTAATATTTTATAGAAATCATTTTTATAAAATTTAAATCAAAATATCATAATATTTACATTTTTAAAATATTTTTAAAATTTCAGAAAAATATATAAACCACGGGTCTGTATATAATTTTCTAGTCTAGGTCAAGTGATACGGATATGTATCATTTCAATCCGCAGTTTACAAAGAAAAATCGGGTTCTATCATTTCAAACACGCAATCCAAAGTTGAATAAATAAAAACCGTTTAGGCCTATCATTTCAGCCCATAACGATTTTTTCCTATTCTAAAGTCCGTTCGGGTATGCATCATTTCAACCCATAGTGAACCTAATCTACAAGGAACTTGCAGTGTGATAAACTGATAAAAATGAACAGTACACAATATATAACAGTAACAGATGATATAACATGTGTATAAATAGGATGAACATCATATAATCATAATATAACAGTTATAACAGGATGATATAATTTTACAGATTCAAATGGTGTCAGTTACTTAGTTATATAAGTACACATCGTCTGGTGAGAATTACTCACTTGTTCAAGCTGGAGATGACAACCACAAACACACAACAAAGATTTCCAGAGGCACAAAAGCACGACAATGATTTGAGATTGGAAGAGCCAAAGCTATACCCCTTGAAAACATTACACAAAACAAATATATAAAACATAAGTTTCAAAACAGGATGCCACTAAACAATGTTAGGAACAACTGCATAAAACAAAACCAAAGTGTTTGCACTTGCTTTCTACCATCTATGCTTCAGCTCTAGATCTGAAATGCATGGCTAAGGGGTGGGTTTGGATCTGGTTTTGGGTTCCATAGGGTCGGCCTAGCATGCGTTAACAAAGTGGTGAAGTCTAGGTGCAAAAACTAGGTGTTTAAGGCTAAACAATGCAACATAACCTCACATCTTTGGCACAAATAGGTTCGGCCAGAGGTCATGGGTCATGGCCAGTGGGTTTTGGTGATGGTGGATGATGTGTCAGAGGGTGGAGGTCAGGTAAGAGGTGGTGGTGGTGGTGGTAGTGGCGGCAAATGGTGGTAGAAGGTGGTGCTAACAATCTAGGCTCGGCTAGTGTAATATGTGGTGGTTTTTGTTGATTTTGGTGGTGCTCCTTGCCATGTATGTGCTTGGCCTGCCTTGGTGGTGTAGTAGGGTGGGTAATGATCAGAGAAAGGGGGTGGTGGAGGTCGGACCAGATCAGGTTGAGGAGGAGCCAAGCCTAGAAGAAGAGAGCAAGTGCAAAAATCAATGTAAACAAGTAGAAAAAGAATAAGAAAAAGTTGAAAATCATTACCCAAACTTTCCTCAATAGCCATGGCCGAAATTCTTTTGTTTCAGAAATGAAAATGAATGTACGTGAATAGAAAATAGAGTATGCAGCTGAAAGATGTGGATAGTAAAGGCTAATTGATGAAAAGGTAAGTTACAAATGTGAAAGGTTGGAAGATAAAAGGCCTTAGGCAAATCAAAAGTCATAACCTTTCAAATTTCTTTTAATTTCTTTATATAAGTTTATATTACTGAAAATAATAATACATTCAGTCACAAATTCAAAAATATAACAAAATATAAAATATATATAAATATTTATTAATTATACAAGGTTAAAATAAGAAAATAGCACAAAATTGCAAACTAGTCTAGAAAATTTGAAAATAAACAGAATAAACTTTGGAAAAATTATATGGACTTGGGAAAATATTTATAAATAAAGATAAGAACATAAAATAAAAATGCATTCACAAAATGAATAAATAAATTTTAATTAAATATAATTTAATTGAAGAAAATAGCAGAAAAATGGAAACTAGCCTTTAAAAATAGAAAATAAATGCAACATATTTTGGAAAAATTCTATTATCACTTTAAAAATATTAAAAGACAAAAATATACATAAAAAATTATTAACACATATTAGAACAAAATATGACAACTAAAATAAAATTTAAAATAAACAATATTGCTAAATACATCAGTTTACACACAATATTGAAATGTACATAACTTTTACAGTTTAACTCCGTTTTCAACGAAACAAAAAGCAGTGTTCAAGTTATTACATCTATTTTCATAATAAAAGATAAAATAAAATTTAATATTTTATATAATTTAAATTTGAAGTTTAAAAGTCAAAGATTGAACAGTTTGACCAAAATTTCACTTTTCAATAAAATATTCAATTTATACTAGTTTGAAACTATAATTCACTTAATAATCAACATTTATATTTTTAAAATGAAATGTTTGAAATATAACAAGTTTAAAATAATTTAAAAATAAAAGAAAGTCAATTTTAAATAACATACAAAATCTAGGGTTGTTACAAAACGTGAGTAAATCCAAATATGCTAATAGTACATATTGTGTAAGTGCAACATATAAGAAGTGTGCATAGTTGATAGATACCTATGTAGGTGTTGGTATTTACACCACAACAGGCTCATTTACCTTTTACATATGCCTTTGTCATCCATGAATTCGGTTTCAAATATGTGTGTTTGTATTAAAGTCACACTAAACAACTTTATTTAATTAAAATCTAAAATTAACATTAATAAATTTTGTTTCGATTAAACAAAAGTTTGACATAAAAGGTTACATAATTGTACATGATCTTATATCTAAATTTGAAATAAAACAACATATGTATAATTCCATGTATTTATGAAATACTGTAATTTTAACATATTAAATTTTAAAAAACATATATTTGTGGATATTGTATTTATACTATACATATACACACATGCATAAACATATATGTAAATAAGTTAGATTTAAAAGTAAATAGTTTAGGATAAGTTCTAATTTAGAAATGAAGCTAGAGTTTATGAATTTTTTTTAAATAATAAACTTAGAAGAGAAAAGACATTTAAAATTTGCTCAAAAATCCACTTGTAAATTTTAGACACAAAACTTTCATTCTTGTAGGAATAATACTCAAATGTTTGTATCCAAAAGTAAACCATATAATTATAGAAATTAATCTTCAAGGGATGATAAATAGCTAGCATAAAAAATTCATTTACAATTGTATATATAATTTTTATAAAAGTATAAAATAGATCTAAATTAAAACTAACTTTCAATTTTTTTTTGAAATAATAACACCTAAACAAAAAAAGAATTGGACGAATTAGGCACATGTAAATTCGTTATAAGGCAAAAAAATCTAAACATTACATAGAATAACAACAAATAAGCAAATGTGATGAAGAATCCAATAAAATCAATTTGAAATTAACATATATAATAGAGGGATGAAGAACAAATGCGGATTTGAAATAAAAAAATACAATTGTCACATAATCAATTGAGATAAAAGAGAATTTCAAAAGAATCAATTAAACATATGAAAAATCTTACAAAATCAAAGAATATGAATGATAAATATATATAAATAAATTAATTGAAGAATTACCATAGATGTTGCCTATGAAATACACCTTGAAATGATGAATAAAAAACTCCTAGACTCCAATGAATCAATTTTTAGATTTGCACGAATCAAGAGATAAGAAGCATGTATTATTTTGATTTTATTTGGTGTATTATTTTGATTTTATTTGGTGTATTATTTTGATTTTATTTGGTATATTATGATTTTGGAATTTTTTACCCTATTCCACCTTGAAATTTCGGTCATGACATGATAGGTGAGCTGGAGAAAAATCTAAATGAAAGAATGACATATAGGAGGTGATAAAGATCATTTAAAGATAGGGTATTTTTTATTTCTTTACTTTCTTCTTTGCCCCTTCATTTCAAAATTGAAAACTTCTCCTCTCCCCTATGTTGTCTGGCCATATCATGAAGGGAATGGGCCTCGAAAAATTTCTAGACTCATTTAGTATTTATTACATTTAAATCTAATTTAAATACTCTACCGATATCGTATATCGATATACCCATTTATAACTTTTATTTATGCACTTTATTAAATACTAATGGCATTCAAACCAATCAACTAAAATTTTAATAATTATTATTTGATAAATATTAGTTAATTTGATTATTTTAAAAACACACATAGTATTTCTATTAAAATTCAATTTAAATATTCTACCGACATCGTATATCAATATGTACGTTTATAACTTGTAATAACTCGCACCTCACTTATCGTGGATATTGTCTCCAACTTTGTCACTTCTTCCTCATAGGGAAAGCCAAGGTGTAGGGTTTTGTTTTTCAAAAGGCCTCACTGTTGTTATGAGGTTTAGGCTTTGGTATATAAGCACCCACTTCATAGTGTTTTTCCACAATGTGGGACTATAATTTTCATTTTGAGGGGTGTTACAATCTCCCCCCTTTTAGAGCCCAACGCCCTCATTGGCTCATGAACATAATTCCACCCAGGCGTTGTGGCTATAACACCATAACTACGGCTGGGTATAGGCTCTGATACCAATTGTTATAGCTCGCACCTCACTTAACACAGATATTGTCCTCAACTTAATCACTTCCGCCTCATGGCCAAGCCAACGTATGTGGTTTTATCCATCAAAAGGTTGAGCTAAGAAGACATGAGTTTGTAACCAAGAGGGGCATTAAGATGTTACGATGTTGTGCTATATCACCGTGTCTGGGCCCAGAATACAAAATGTTGGCCTGCCCGATCCAAATTGCAAGTGTCGAGGTGGTCTCGGTGAAAGCCTTTATCTCCTTGGTCTTAAAGTGGCGGGCAATGCGTCAAGCTAGTTTGACAGAGCAGAGTTCAGAATAAAATATAATATTATTGACATAAATATTGGCTTAGCCAAGTCATAGGAATATCCCTTAGAATTTCATGGTAGCATATTCGTTATTGTCTATCTTTAAAATCCCTACCATCGAATCCTATAACTTTTAAATAATCCTTTATCTTATCTTATTCCTTTTAGAATCTTAGAGGGCTGGTGGTAGATCACCTACTCGTTCTATCGATGGGCAATCCAGTGGCCCTCCTCAGGATGGAGTTTTTATGTCCGCCAAGCAAATCATGGAACTCGTCGGAATACTCAGCCTTTCGAACCTCCTTCGGATTCTTCTTCTCGCAAGTCAAGATTTGCACGTATGTGCAGTGACTTTGCACATCTTTGTCGCAAGCCCTTTAGAGGTTCTGAGAGTGTTATTGAGGTATAGGCATGGCTTAGGACATGCGAGTGGATATTTTCTCGCATGGATCTTTCTGATCAGCATAGGGTTCAGGTAGCATCTAGTCAGCTCCAAGAGCGAGCTCTAGACTGGTATTAGCTTTTTATAGTAGAGGTTGATGAGTCTACTCTATCATGGGTGTAGTTTAGGGAATGTTTTGAGTTGAAATTCATTCACCAACTCAAGAAGGCCTCGTTAGCTAAGAGGTTTATTGATTTGAAGCAAGGGAAGTCTTCTATAACGGAATATGTATCGACCTTCGAAGCATTATCCAAATACGAGGTTGAGCACATAGGTACATCAGTAAAGAAGAATCAGAAATTTGTTTATGCGTTGAGGAAGCACCTTATGAAAGTGTTGTTATTGCAATTGAAGGTTTCATTTGAGGAGTTAGTTGATTCGGCTCTTAGGCTTGAAGCTGCTGAGAAGGATAGTATTGAGGAGGATGTAGGAGAAAAGAAGAGCTTTAATCAAAGGAAGAAGCCTCATTTCAATAAAGCAGGGTCCTTTCATAATAAGAAAGCGAAGCAACAAGATTCTAGTTCTAAGACATCTCAGTTTGCTCATGGTGAATGCTTCAATTGTGGTTTAAAGGAGCATTTTGCTAAGGACTATCCAAAGCCTCTAACTTGTCACTATTGCAAGAAGGAGGGTCATCTTATTTCATCTTCTCCTAAAGCAACCAAGGGGCTTAATTCTAGAAGGCTTAGTGTTGTGCAAGCTTCGAGTAGATCTTCTCAATGTCGAGGTATATCTCATTCTATTCTTGGAGGTGTTATTATTTTTCAGAATCGCCCTATTCGAGTTCTTTCCAATATGGGTGCATCTCACTCATTCATATCAGAGGAACTTGTAACTACTCAATCTTTGGGTGATGTGTGTTTAGTGACTTCGTTAAGGATTGCGAATCCTATCGGGGGATCCACAACCCTCAGTATGCTTTGTAAAGATGTTGAGATCAATTTATATGGCCATTCCTTTCATGTCGATCTTCATGTCATGTGCTATCTTGGCTTTGGAATGATTTTGGGAATGGATTGGCTTAGCCATTATAAAGCCCGTATCCTATGTCCCAAAAGAGCTATCTATCTTCGGCATCCAGAATTTGTTGACCGGATTTCTATTGTTCTTTATGATATAGATTCCGATCTGGAGGCTTCTTTATTTTCTCTTAAGTTGCGTGAAGAGGATGATATATCTCGAATCCCTGATGTTTGTAATTATCTTGATATCTTGAACACATTTCGAGATTGCCTCCTAAGCGGGCGATTGAGTTCCATATTGATCTCATTTCTGAAGCTCAGCTAGTTAGTCGTCCTCCTTATCGGATGTCTGCTAAAGAGAATGAGGAGTTAAGGAAGAAGTTGTCAGATTTGGAAGCAAAGCAGTTTATCCAATCTAGTTCTTCCCCTTAAGGAGCTTCTATTGTATTTATGAAGAAGCTGACGGTACTCTTAAAAACAAGTATCCCCTACCTAGGACTGGTGATTTTTTGATCAACTTTGCGGTGCTAAAGTCTTTTCCCAGTTAGACTTAGCGATCGATTTTCGTCGGCTTCGAGTGGTGGAGGATAGCATCCCACTGACTTCATTCTGTACCCGTTATGGATCTTATAAGTGGCTCGGTATACCCTTCGGGTTAACGAATGCTCCAACTTATTTCGTTGATCTCATGAATCAAGTTTTCTATGAATTTCTTGATCGATTTGTCCTTATATTCATTAATGATATTCTTGTTTATTATAAATCTGAGGAAGAGCTTGAGGAGCATCTTAGGATAGTATTAGAGACACTTAGAAGAAATTGGTTAAAAGAAAAATTTCCTAAGTGTCACTTTTGGCAAAGGCAAGTGAAGTTCTTGGGGCATGTAGTTTCAAAAGAGGGTATTTCTGTTGATCCATCAAAGATTGAAGCTCTTCAGAATTGGAAAAGGCCTGAGAATGCGTCGGAGATTCATAGTTTACTTGGATTGGTGGGCTATTACCCTCGATTCATAAAAGACTTTTCCAAGATTGTCTTACCTCTTACCTCTTCGACTAGAAAAGGAGTAAAGTATTTTTGGTCTGATAAGTGTGAAGCTTCATTTCAGAAGATGAAGGAACTTCTTTCCAACGCTCCTAATCTTGTGGTTTTGGAAGTGAACCATGACCTTGTGGTCAACACAAATGCTAGTAGGTTTTGTTTGGGTGTCGTTCTTATGCAGCGTGACCATGTTGTTTCTTTTGCTCGAGGTAGTTGAAGTCGAATTCAGTTTGATATGCCACTCATGATTTGAAGCTCACAGCTATTGTCTTTGCTATGAAGATTTCACGTCATTATTTATTGGGTGAGTGATTCGTACTTTATACTGACCATAAGTTGTTAAAGTACTTATTCACTCAGAAGGAGCTTAATATGCGACAACAGAGATGGCTCGAATTCCATGCTTCCTATGATTTCGATATTCAATATACTCTGGGGAAGGGGAATCGAGTGGCGGATGCTCTTAGCCACAAGCAGTAGGCAGTTATCTCTTTGATGTTAGCTGAGTGGAAGGTTCTTGAGGTTTTATCTTCTTATCAGATTAGAGGGTGTATTTCAGATTCTTGGTCTTCCATATTGTTGTTTAGCATGGAAGCTCGTCCTAATCTTTTAGATCGGATTGCGGAAGCCCAGAAGCGTGATCCTAATCTATCTTATCTTTTTCAGAAGTGTTGTGGTGTTTCCCAAAGCGATGAGTTGAGGGATTTTGTAGTTGATGCTCGTGGTTGTATTTGTCATAGAGGTAGGATTTTGGTGCTAGATGTCGGTGATCTTAGAAGAGATATTCTTGAGGAGTGTTATCGCTCCAAGTATACTATTCACCCCGGTAGTAGTAAGATATATGCTGATATGAAGCGTCTCTACTGTTGGGAAGGGATGAAGTGAGATGTGGTGGAGTATGTGAAGGGTTGTTTGATGTGTCAACTTGTTAAAGCCGAGCATCAGTATCACAGTGGTCTTTTGCAACAATTGGAAGTCCTGATATGGAAATGGGACCAGGTATTATGAGCTAAAGTTCATATTTGAATCCTCTTGTGTGTTTTTCTAGTAGCAATCGTAATCTTGTTCTTTCTTTTCCTTTTTAGGTTTCTATGGATTTCATTGATGATCTTCCTCGTTCGAGGGCCGGTCATGATAGCTTGTGGGTGGTTGTTTATCGTTTGACTAAATCTGCCCACGTTATTCCTATCAAGTCCAATTGGACTGCCTTTTAGCTAGATAAGATCTATGTTAAAGAGATCGTGAGACTTCATGGAATCCTTGGTGCCATCATTTGTGATCGGGATCCCTTGTTCACAAGTGGATTCTGGAAGAGTCTCCAGAAACCATTGGGTTCGAAGCTTAATTTCAGCACTGCTTACCATTCGCAGACGGATGGGCAGATGGAGCGAGTTAATAAGATCTTAGAAGACTTACTCCATGCTTGTGTTCTGGTCTTTAGTGGGAGTTGGGAAGATAATATCTATCTTGTCGAGTTTGTTTATAACAATAGTTTCCAGTCTAGTATTGGCATGGCTCCTTTCGAGGCCCTTTATGGAAGGACGTGTCGATCGCCTTTGTATTGGCTCAAGTCCAAGGAGAAATTCATCTTAGGCCCTGACTCTATTCATGAAGCATTTAAGAAGATCGATCTCATTAAACAGAGAATGAAAGCGGCATAGAGCAGGCAGAAATCCTATGCAGATAATAGGAGGAAAGCATTGGAATTCTCTATTGAAGACCAAGTCTTCTTTCGTGTATCTCCATTGAAGGGTGTGATGCGGTTTAGTTGTTCCGGGAAGTTGGCTCTGAGATATATTGGACCTTATTTAATCACTGAGCGTATTGGCTTTGTTGCTTATCGGGTATCTCTTCCAGCCCAATTCTCCGGCATCCATGATGTATTCCATGTTTCATAGCTGCAGAAATGTCTTAAAGATTTTAATTCTATTCTTGAGCCAAGGATCCTTGAGGAGCTTGAGGTCTCATTGGACCTTACTTATGAGCAGAGATCTATCCATATTGTTGCATCGGAGGTTAAATGCCTTCGAAATAAAGATACTCCGCTCGTTAAGGTCCAATGGTCTTGTAATCCAAAGGAATGTTCTTAAAAGACTAGAGAGTTTATCAAGCGAACGCATCCTGAGTTATTTTCCCAAGCTCATTAGTGTGAGACCCTTGCTTTATATTATTTCGTGCTTATGATTTTATCCTCTTTGATAGATGCATCGTTTGCATTATTATTGACTTTTCCTTAAGATAATTGCAGGGACGTAATTTTTATAAGGGCGGGAGGCTGTAACAACTGTGGTTGAGATTACTTGAATTAAAATTTAAAATATGATTTAATTAATTATAATTAATTAATTGGATAAATTTGGGGAGTTTATAATTATTTTAATTCCAAATTTAAAATGGATTTGGAGTTAAATAATTGGGTTAGTGAATTGTCCATTCATTTAGTTAAAGTCTTATATTTAATAATATAAGAACAATCTTGGAGAAAACGAGTAAATAAACTATATGGAAATAATTTTATTATTTAGGATATGTTCTTTTTCAAGGGTTTATTTGCTTATTTATTTTAATAAAGAAATTTATTGTTAAAAATGAGAATTTTCAACCTGGTGGTTTATTTTATTAAAACTATTGAGAATAACTTTTATTTTTAAAAGTTGCATTTATTTTCACAAGATATTTCAACATTGATAAGATATGTTATTTGCGTTGGGAAAATTTAAAGAACAATGTTAGTTTAATAGAACATTATTTAGTTCAAATTGGTGTTTGTAAAGTGTTAAAACAACTTAGCAACACTTTCTATTTTGAAAATTAGCAACACTTGATAAATGGATCCATATCTTGACCCATTAGCCCAAACATGATGAATATGAGATGAGAAACATACGTGCAAGTTTCTCATTCATATTTTCATTTCGTAAACCAGAAAACAAAATTCTCTAAGTCCAAAAACCTAGTTCTCAAATTTCCCAAATCAAAGCTAAAAATCATAGGGCTTTTGATCAACTCAAGTATATATATTGATAAAATGTAATCTCTTCCACCTATCAATGCGTCTATTTGTTGATTAATTTCAGTTTTAATTATTGATTTTAATTATTCATCTCTAATCTTTGAATCTAGCTAAGGTTGAAGTAAAAATTGAATAGCCTAGGAGAAATCAAGCTTTAATCCTTAATTTCAAATTATTTAGGTGAGTTATTATCACATCTCTAACTTATAAATAAATGCATGCGGCTGTGTGTTAAGTTGTTGGTATCTATTGATTGAAATCATCTCAATCTCTTGTGTAATTCACCTCTATTGCTATTCAATTTTCATTTTGCAGAAAACCCTTGTATTTGATTGTTTGAATCATCAAATTATAGAGGAATATATGTTTGCATGACACCAAAATCAGTGGTCGGAAAGCCTAAACCATCCGCAGCCAGCAATTCACCTTCGACGGACCACCGAAGAGCCATGGAAACTCCCAGGGGCTCGACCTAGGCAGTGCAACCGGTGGACCGGTCGGTCCGACCAGTGCACTGGTCACCGCTTGGGCTAAGCCCGGGCAGTGCCGTTTTGGCTCTTCGATAGCTCGTTTCGTTTTTTGCTCGCCCGATGTTTTTTCATATGTTGTGTGCATTGATATATACTCTATTTCATATCGATTTTGATGGTATTTCCAAATTTTAATTTATAAATTTATCTTGGATTGTTATTATTAAATAGAAATGCTCTATGGATCCATGCTATAATATACAATTTTATTGCACATTTTTAATGCAAGTTTTCAAAAGAACAATTTCCCATTCAAAATTATTTTCCTATGTTTTCAAGTACAAGTATATTTTCTATACAAAAGATATTTAGACAATATATTAAACAATCTATTTCTTCATATTAATAATGATTTTAAATTAATTTGGAATAACAGTTTAAAATGGTACTTTCATATAAAGATTTAACATGGATTTTGCAATATGCATAATAGTTTATAAAACTATATTTTCTAGATTGATTCTAAATAAAATAATTTCTTTTATAAAAATTACACGATATAAATTAGATGAAAAGGTGATTTAAACGGTTTAATAAAACGAGTGGTACGGAACGCTCACATTTGTTTTACCGGTTAATTCCCGAACTTACTCGATTGAACCAATTATACGTACAAGTGAAGTTTACTAGCTTGTAGTAAACGTTTGGGTAAACCCGTGTTGTATGGGACACACGATGGTTACTTACTCGGTTGCTATTGGAGAGTACATGACACTTATCGATGAGCTCTGTCTCGACCTTGGGTTATAGGCTTCCACCTATCTTATGTTTATAGGTCTTGTATTTATCTAAGGTTTATAGGCTCTCGCCTATCTTGGGTTTGTTGGCCTTGAGTCTATCTTGGGATTTATAGGTCTCGTACCTATCTTGGGTTCCTATGGGCTCACGTCTATCTTGGGATATTATAGGTTTGGGCCTATCTTGGGTTTACATGCATGTAGGTGGAGTTGTCCACCAATCTTAGTTATATTTGGCGCCTTTCCCCTTTATGTGATTTTCTGGGTTTCAAATGCTGATTTTTGGATTTTTAAGGGATTTATGTTTTCACCAAATACTTTATGAATTTTCTTTTACAATCTAACTTGGGAATTTTGATTATTGGTGAATGTATTCTTGGGAAATCATGTGAAAATCTTGGATATTATTAGTAAATGAGTTTATGTTGGTTATTGAGATATTCTATCAAATTCTATATATTGGTTACTTATGTCATTCACTCTATAGTCTAGACTGACCCGTTTATTATCTTATACTACTCAGATCAGACTGAGATGTTTCAGATTCTTCAACTTGATGTCTTTAGGATGGACTCTACACTTGTTAGCTAGATGCTTTGTCCTTGTTATCTCCATGTGTATATTCATGTTATGATGTATCATATGTCGAGCGTTAGACTCCTTTTGTGTATATATGTATTTTTATCTTATGATGTTGTACTTTTGTATTATACGGAGCTTCATGACCACTACTATATAGTCCACATCATGTATCTGTATTATGTCTGTTTGGCCTGGTATCTAGTATTCCGCAATGTATAAACTGTGATCTGTGATTCTATGGTTTGTATTTGATCATATATATTGTTCTCGATTATTATTGTAGCCATTGTAGCTTTGTTTTAAGCCTAAATTGTGTATGTCAATTCCACTTGAATATATATATATATATATGTGTGTGTGTGTGTGTGTTAACGTATCTATGCTCACTTAAAGTAAAACTCACGGATGGTCGCTCCTAACCAGTCCTACTCTCTGCACTAGCATACGGTATTGCCCTGTAATATCCTTTGATAGTGTGGGTCTCGAGGTAAGGCGTCACATAACTTTTATACACGTACTTCAATAAATACTAATGGTATTTAAACAAATCAAATAAACTTTAATGATTAATATTTCATAAATATTAATTAATTTAATTAATATCCAACAATTATAAATTAATTAAATCATGTGGTCCATTTGGAGTATTCATCAATTCAGTTGTGCGACTTAAATGTGTAAATTTAGTCAGCGATTAATTATCGAACAATCCAAATATTAGCATTCACACATCACCTTAGCTAGTGGTGTGACATTTTGGCTGAATTTACCACTTATCGTCTGTCGGTGTCGTAAAATCCAGTTTTATTCATTATAAGCGGTACTTGGTAGCAATGATTATTTATACCAATTCTCTTCTTCGATTCCATATCATATTATGACTTACGAAATTTGGTATTGGTCAAAATTACAACATCGTCCACATTCAACTTTTTAATTCCAAACAGAAAATCCTTAGTTCAATAAAAACAATTATTATTAACTGTACTACTTTGGCTAGAGACTTTGATTTTGAGTTGACTACAATTGACCGAGATACTAACCCCATATAACTGAAGAGAATTATCTATTGAATAGTGTTTCACTTCCAATGCTTCTACTCGGATACAACTATAGTCGTTCGATGGACATCGTGCCACGATTTAACCGTAATTAAAGTGCAGTGTCTACATTGAAGTTCCACAATATTCTAAAGTCGAGGAAATTATGTAACATTGTCACATCGAGATTGTTTATTTGACCTTAGTTATATTAACCAACAGAGAACTCTCAAATCAGTCAGTATATAGTTATCCAATAACTATTAGTACGTGACCCCTTGGTGCCCTCTAGCAGGCATAAGAAATACATTACCCAACATTTAGAGAGTGTTACATACTCTAGTCTCAACGGATGAATCTATACCTGTCTTAAAACATCTTTACTAGAAGTATTTAAAATAATATGTTATTTTAACTATGATAAAACTCTCATGATTACAATACTTTGTAATTGCTATCACAACAAATCATTTAAGGATTTTCCATCAATATACTTTAAATTAATTACTCAATTATTTATATCACTATATAACAAGTATATGATAGAAATACAACATGCTATAATAAAACGTGCATATTCTTCCAATATGCACAATCTGATACATACACAAATACAATATGCATGACCATTGGTATCGATTTAAACGCTAATCTATCTGGTAATTCTAGTGTTATAACCAATATTATCATCCGTATTCTTCCTTCAAATTCAGTCTCTCAGATCAACTCCCACCTTATCATTCAAGCTTCCACCCTACCTTCCATTAAAAATCTTGATATCATGAATGTTCTTAATGCTCCCACTGTCAATACTAGTCCTGGACATCGAACTATCTCAGTTGCGCATGACTCAATCCGACTTTTACAAAATGACCCTGATCTCTCATCCCAAGCTCAAATCTCACCTCCCACCAACTTAATCTCTCATACCAATAATTTAATCTCTACATCCCCTTCTTCCCCTTTCTAATCTTCTGTTCAAATTTCCAATCTCAATCTCAAGCCTCCCGACAATATTACAATTTTCTCACCTAATCCTTCTCAAAAGGCACCTGCATCTCAACTTAAATCCCATGATCTAGATCTCACTCCATCTAGTAGTAAACATACTAGCAAAAGAAAATTCAAAAGTAAAAAAAAAGAATAGAGGAAATGGCAAATATACCAAGGAGAAAGATATGAATTCAAGAGAGGATTTTTCTCTTGAGTAGGTGCGACCTTTAACTGGAAATAGAATCAATAAAAACAAACAACAATCCTACAACAATATAGTTACTAGGCTTTCTGCCTCTAAATCAAGCTCCTCACTATGATGAATAACACTGGTTTGTGGAATGTAAGGGGTGCATTGGATTCCAAAATCCATGAAATTATGCACCTCATCGAAAGAAATAAACTCAGTCTCATTACAATCTCTGAAACAAAGCTCAATGATGAATCAACCATGACTTCAGCTAAACTTATAAATCCAAGCTGGTCCACCATGAACAATTTAATTCATGCACCATATGGCCATTTATTGATTCTATGGAATCCTCAAATATTATCCCTCACTTTAATCTCCGTTGGAAGGCAATATATTCATTCTAACGTAATCCATCGTCCCACCAAGGTTTCCTTCTCCCTAACTTTTGTATATGCAGAAAATTCCAAAGCAGCTAGACAATTGTTGTTTGATCAAATCCCTCTCCTCCACAGCTCTCAAAATTCATGGTTTTGCTATAGTGACTCTAATAGTATGCAATCTTTATCTGATAACCAAGGTGGCAACCTCTTGCATCTCAGAGGTATCCAACCACTAAACCAATCCATTTTTCTTTCCAACCTAGCCATGATTCCTCATCTCGTGCATATTACACATGGAACAACAGCAGCAGATCAGGTCAGAGAATTTTTTTGTAAGCCTGACGAAGCTTTCTTTAATCCTTCAGCTTTCTCTTACTGGCCTAACCTAGTTGCTCAATTCCTCTCACCAAACCTTTCAGATCATAGGCCTATAACTCTGAACTAGGGCATGGCAGAAACAAAGGAACCCTCTAATTTTATTTGTTTTAAGGATTTTTTACCATATTAGACTAGTTTTGAAAAGATATAACATGAATAGACCACTTTTAAAAGTATTTACAAATATAGACCAGTTTTTGTTTAACTGGTCTATAGCGTTGGCGATTTTTGAAAAATCGCCCAGAGGGAATAAATCTGGGCGATTT
This sequence comes from Allium fistulosum, assembly GCA_030737815.1. NCBI lineage: Eukaryota > Viridiplantae > Streptophyta > Magnoliopsida > Asparagales > Amaryllidaceae > Allium > Allium fistulosum. Next base: position 71,122,132 of record CM060908.1, on the reverse strand, counting down.
TTGAAAAATCGCCAGAAATCTAGCTATAAATCCAACCAGCAACCCCCCTTCTTCTTCACTATCAACTTTACCAAACTCATCATAAATTTTCTGAAACTCCGCAAACCCTACCTCTTCATAGAAAACCCAAAAAATTCCGATTCTCACAAGATACAATCAAAGTTTCTCAACAAGTAAGTGTAATCTTCGGTACTAGGTAATGTAAATCGATTTATAATATGTTTACGCTAGCTAAAATCCTGATTCGGAACTGATGTGTATTCTAACCAATGTTCACGTACTCGCAGTTGGACTAAATATGGATGATTGGGAGATAGACGACGAGACGATGTTGAAATGTTACGATGATTTTGAAGCTCGAAGGGACATTACGCATCTAAATGATGTTGAATTTGTTCCGGAAACGCAATTTGAGCCGATACGTCAAAAGTTCCATTCGGGAACATCATCTCTCAACACTCGCTTACGTGAAGTTGTAGCGAACCAAAGACCGGGCAAGCAAATTTCTATTGAAGGTAAAGTACTAAGTCCTGGTAATCCTGTAGGTCCTACGTTGCCATCCGGTGCATATCCAACTTGCCGATGTGGCGATGAATGCGTGGTTGTCGTAGCCAGAACTGAAACCAATGCTGGACGAAGATTTTACGGTTGTGCTTCGTACGAAGTGTTAGCATATTGATCCATTTCCTTTTTGGGATTTTTAGCCTTTTATTATTTATGCTTTCTATCTATATAAACATATCCCTGTAACCCTAATGTAATCAATCTTTTTGCTCAGCCGTCTTGTTTTGCTAAATAATATGAATTATCTTTTTCTTCTTATTTGATTTTACAAACGTTTTACAAACGTTTACATGGTATCAGAGCCTCGTTCCTGTTTCTGCCCGCTGCCTCGTCGCTGCCTCGTCGCTGCCTTGTCTTCTTGTCTCATCCCGAAACCCTAGAATCCCCCTAGCCTGCCGATCTCCCTGCCGAAACCCTAGAAGTAGTTGCTGATCTCCCTATCCCAAAACCCTAGTTCCTCGAAACCCTAGCCCATTTGATACCAGGCTCGACATGAAGCAGTTGCTTGTCTCGACCTGAAGCAGTTGCTGACTTCAAAATATGGCAGGAGGTGATGATTCATTACAGGCCATTAGTGTTTGTTTAGATGGAAAAAACTATTCTTATTGGAGTTATGTCATGAAAAATTTTCTGAAAGGAAAACAGATGTGGGGATATATTTCTGGTGTTATTGTGGCTCCTGAAGCTGCTAATGTTGAATCGATGGAGAAATGGGATACCAACAATTCAAAGATCATCACTTGGATTAATAATTCTGTTGAGAATAAAATTGGTATGCAATTGGCTAAGTATGATACTGCTAAGCAAGTTTGGGACTATTTGGAGCGACTTTTTGTGCGTTCTAACTTTGCCGTTCAATATCAATTAGAGGCTGATATTCGGTCATTGTCTCAGAATGATCGAAATATTCAAGATTTTTATTCTGAAATTACTGCTCTTTGGGATCAATTGGCTATGACTGAGGTTGTTGAGCTTAGTCATTTGCTCCATATATCGCTCGTAGGGAGGAACAACGTCTTGTTCAATTATTAATGGCTCTTCGACCAGAGTACGAGCATTGTCGTGCGTCCTCCTACATCGCACTCCTTTACCTTGATTTTGTTCTACATGAATTATTAGTTGAAGAAACTCGCTTGAAGTCTCAAACTGAGAAAGTTGCACAGACTTCTTCTACATCTGTTTTTGCAACAGGGATTTTACCAATCCCATCTCAACGCAAAAAGATAAATATCAAGAATGGTCGTGATTGTAATTATTGTAAACAACCAGGCCATTGGAAAAATCAATGTCCGGAATTATTGGCTCGACAAAAAAATCAAAGTTTTAAGCCAGGTGATAGATCACAACAGCAACAACGTAGTAGCCAACAACAGTCCTTCTCTACTGCACAAGGACATGGACAGTCACGTGGTAGTTCTTAGCCTAAGACTGCTGCATTGGTACATCCTTCTGGTGAATCAGTTGTGGATTCCTCTATGGACTCTCTTGCAGAGCAATTTCAGAAGTTCCTTGCTAGCCAGTCTTTGTCTCAAAACATGACTGCTCCTCAGCCTCAGCACTTTGCCATGTCAGCTCCCTTCATGTCAGGTTTGAATTCTCCTTTGTGGATTTTGGATTCTGGTGCTTCATATCATATGTCCCATGATTGTTCATCATTTATATCTATGTCTTTTGATTCTCGCTCACCTTCTATTTTGACTGCTGATGGCACACCTTTGCCATTAACAGGAATCGGTACAATTCAAACCACACACGTTTCCCTCCCAAATGTTTATTGCATTCCTAAACTAACTATGAATCTTGTGTCGGTTGGACAACTTTGTGATCTTGGATATCTTTTTCATTTTTCTTCTACCACTTGCTCTGTGTAGGATCCCAACTCCAAGAAGTTGATTGGGACAGGCCGTAGGCAGGGCGGTCTCTATGTTTTGGATGACTTGCACATCCCAAGTCATGCTGCTGCTGCTAGTATTGACCTTTCTTCTTTTCATTTAACTCCATTGTCTTCTAAGTTTTATTTGTGGCATTCTAGACTTGGTCATATTTCAAGCTCTCGTCTTAAATTCTTGTGTAATTCTGGTGTTTTGGGAGATTTACGTTCTCATGATATTTCAAATTGTAGTGGTTGTAAACTTGGAAAATTTTCTGCTTTACCCTTTAATCAAAGTGTTTCTACTTCCACTGCACCTTTTGATTTAGTTCACTCTGATGTTTGGGGTCCAGCACCCATCCCCACAACAGGTGGGTGCAGATATTATGTCTCTTTTATCGATGACTATACTCGTTATTGTTGGGTTTTTCTGATGAAACGTCGTTCTGAGTTTACTGATATATATACCTCCTTTCAAGCATATGTTAAAACACAACACTCTGCTATTGTTAAATGCTTTCGTTCTGATTTAGGGGGGAATATACTAAGGGAGACCTTTCTAACATATTCACGGCTGATGGTACTTTGCATCAGTCTTCCTGCACTGATACCCCGCAACAAAATGGTGTTGCTGAAAGAAAACATAGACACATTGTTGAAACTGCCAGTTCTATGATTCTTTCGGCTAGCGTTCCAAAAGAGTTTTGGGGAGAAGCTGTTCTTACTTCCGTTTATCTTATTAATAAGATCCCGATTTCTCATAATTCTGGTATTTCTCCTCATGCCAAGTTGTTTGGTCAAACTCCTGATTACTCTCACCTAAAAGTGTTTGGTTCCACTTGTTTTGTTCTTCGTCCACACATAGAGCGTACAAAATTATCTTCACGTGTTGCTATATGTGTTTTTCTTGGGTATGGTATTGGACAAAAAGGCTATCGTTGTTATGATCCTTCTTCAAATAAACTGTATGTTTCTCATCATGTTTCCTTTATTGAGCATATTCCCTTCTACTCCATTCCAGCTAGTCCTCATAGTACGACTAGGTCTGATCTTATTCACATTGATCCATTTCCTGCTGATAACTCCTTTGATTCACCACCTCTTACCATTGATACGCCGTCATCCATACACTCTGTTCCTCCTCCTTCTGCAGGTGATACTTTATCCCCTGCTACTACAACTGTTCAAACACCTCCTGTGATGACAGATCCTGTTCAACCTCGCTACCCCACTCACACACGTAAATCTACTCAATTATCAGATTTTGCTTACTCTTGTTACTCTCGGGCTTTTGCTTCATTTCTTGTTTCCATTGACACTTTCTATGAGCCTTCTTCTTACTCGGAGGCTATTCGTTCTCCTGTGTGGCAACGTGCTATGTCTGAGGAAATGTCTGCTTTAGACAAAACTGGTACCTGGGATCTTGTATACCTTCCTACTGGGAAGAAAACTATTGGTTGTCGATGGGTATATAAAATTAAAACCAAGTCAGATGGTTCTATTGAGCGATACAAAGCTCGTTTAGTTGCTAAAGGATTTGCCCAAGAGTATGGCATGGATTATGAGGAGACATCTGCTCCTGTGGATAAGATGACATCTGTTCGGGTTCTTATTGCTGTTGCGTCCAGTCGTCAGTGGGACATCTCTCAAATGGATGTTAAAAATGCTTTTCTTAATGGAGATCTTAAGGAAGAAGTTTACATGGTTGCTCCACCTGGTGTTTCTCATGCTCCAGGTCAGGTTTGTAGGCTTAAGAAAGCTCTATATGGTCTTAAGCAAGCACCACGTGCTTGGTATGAGAGATTTTCGAATGTTGTTACATAACTTGGTTTTACCTCTAGTCCCCATGATTCAGCACTTTTTATCAGATTGACTTCTGCAGGCCGTATTCTTCTTCTACTATATGTAGATGATATGATCATTACAGGTGATGACAGTAATGGTATTGTGAGCATTAAAACCACATTGTCTCGTTGTTTTGATATGAAGGATTTGGGTCATCTACGTTACTTTTTAGGCATTGAAGTAGCTTCCTCAGAAAAAGGCTATCTTCTTTCCCAGTCCAAATACGCTACTGACATTATTCATCATGCTGGTCTTACTGATACACGTCATGTTGATTCACCACTTGAGGTAAATGCCTGATATACTCCAACCGATGGGAGTCCTCTTTCTGATCCCACTTTATATCGTTCTATTGTTGGTTGCCTTGTATATCTGACCATCACTCGTCCAGATATTGCTTATGCTGTTCACATTGTTAGCCAGTTCGTATCTTCCCCTACCTCTGTTCATTGGCTGTTGTTATGCGCATTCTTCGTTACTTGCAAGGAACACTTTATCAGAGTCTTTTGTTTCCATCGACCTCATCTTTGGAGCTTCGTGCCTTCTCTGATGCAGATTGGGCTGGTGATTCAACGGATAGAAAATCCACAACTGGCTTTTGTATATTTTTAGGTGATTCCCTTATTTCATGGAAGAGCAAGAAACAGGATGTTGTTTCTCGGTCTTCCACTGAGGCAGAGTATCATGCTATGGCCTCCACTACATCTGAGATTATTTGGTTACGTTGGATGTTGGAGGATATGGGTGTTTCTATTTCTTCTCCCACTCCTATGTATTGTGACAATAAGAGCGCTGTTCAAATTGCTCACAATACTGTTTTTCATGAGCGCACCAAACATATTGAGATTGACTGTCATTTCACTCGGTATCACTTGCTGCATGGAACTATTTCTCTACCTTTTACTTCATCATCGACGCAACTTGCTAATTTCTTCACGAAGGCTCACACTATCGACCGTCATAGATTTTTCATTGGCAAACTCTCGATGCTTCTTGCCGTACCATCGCGTGTTTGAGGGGGGATGTTAGCATATTGATCCATTTCCTTTTTGGGCTTTTTAGCCTTTTATTATTTATGCTTTCTATCTATATAAACATATCCCTATAACCTTAATGTAATCAATCTTTTTGCTCAGCCGTCTTGTTTTGCTGAATAATATGAATTATCTTTTTCTTCTTATTTTATTTTACAAACGTTTTACAAACGTTTACAGATCATATGATGAATCCTGGCGTAGTGGAGTGCTGTAATTTTATGAAGTGGATCGATCCTCCATTGTGTGCTCGAGAATTGCAATACGCCCTCGAAATGCAAGCTAAAGTTAGGCGTTTGAAAGAAATAGTTGAAGAAATGAATAGAAAATGTTGGTAGAGAAGAAAATGTCATCTTTAGCTTATGTTCGCAATGTTATTAGTTTTGTGTTATTAGTTCTATATGTTGTTAGCACTCTGTAATTAAGGGATAATTTCACCTATTCGTAGAATGTATGTTTGATTTTCTCTGAGATTGATGGTTATATCCAAGTATCTCTCGTCGAATGAATTTCTCTGAAAATGTCATCTTTTAAGTGAACACTATGTATGAATTCTAGCATGCAAGAAAAAAACCAACCCCAAGAATCACATGACTCCGATTCAACTACTGCGTATGCCAAAGGATAAAGACAATCATCTGCATCTATCGCGGTTGCAACAAGCAATGTGCCATTGTATTTACCGTACAAGTGTGTCCCGTCAATACATAACAACGGTCGACAACGTGCAAAACCTATAATGCAAGCCCCAAATGCCCAAAAAGCGCGATCGAACACTACCACTTCATCATGTGTCACGTGACCTATAGAGCCAGGGTTCGTTCTTTTTATCTCGTCAAAATACTGTGGTAAAGTCGAGTATGATTCTGCCCAATCACCATAAATTCTCTCTATTGCTTTGCTTAATGCTCGCCACGCTTTCATGTAACTTATGTTGATGAACAACTGATCGTGCACAAGCACTTGGACTGTACCAGCTGAAATATCCAAATCGGCTTTGACAAAAGACATTATTTTTGTCATAAGAAATTTTGAAGTTGCTTGCTTATGGTTGGAATTAACTATTGGGTTGACACAAGTGTGTTCACTTGGATACTTCCGAATTTCCCACCATCCCGACTCGGATTTTTTCAAAACTATGGCATGTATTCTCCAAGGACAATTACCTTCAACGGTGCATATAGCGGTATATTGTGTTTTGTTCGACTTTATCGGTTTGTATGACACAGCATGCAGAATTGACCATTCCGTTAGTTGTTGAAGAAACTTCTCTTTTGTCTCAAAAACCATTCCAACACTGAAACCAGCTTGAACGCAAGAGGTCGAAAATCGTTCGCCGGAAAATTGAAGATTAGCAACAACAGATCTTGCCAACATTTGAGCGGTGCAAAGATCATCATCCAAAGGCACTTCCATCTCTACTTCATCACTATCTGCATCATTGTCATCTGCTGCAGGGAAGTCATAGTTCAACGGCTCATTGTTAACTTGCATTCTTTGTATCCAAGAGTCTTCGTTAACAAGCAACGACCATGCTATCTACATGACGTTCTTCATCCACGGCTGCATTCCCACCAACATCCATATCATTGTCAAAATTTGCATACGGAGAATGGGTGGATGGTCCAGCACTCCATTACGCACCAGAATCAGCTATCATATACCTAATTGATATAAAGTAGTCAACTAACCGATAATAGAGACCGAATGAGACGAAAAATATAGCCCAATCTGTAAACATACCTTTGACTCATATCATATAGTTCGCATGGATTAGGATACATTGACTGCGACAAATTTGCATTAACATGTCCATCGCTTTCATCATGTTGAATGTCTTGTTGATGGAAGCTGTTTAAATTACGACATAGCTTCAGAAAAATTATCTACATAATAGTACATCTACCAATTCATCAAATTTGTTTTACCTTGCACTCGTATTAGCATCCCTAGGCGAGTTGCAATAAATGTTGCTTTGTTGTGTAAATGGCTGCCCGTCTTCGTACGGCATAAATCCGTACTGCATTGCTGGAGGACGGTGTATTCCATCGTTTGGAAAAGGATTGCTATAGCTAGGAGATACGTAATCAGTAGATGGATCCGCAGTCTCCAACATCTGTGCATAATATCCAATTCCACTACTCACAACGGGAGATGACACCTGATGTTCTTGTTGTTGCTTTGCTACTTGCCCTACATATAACTCGATAGATTTTGCAACAGCAGAAAACATTACTTCTACATCGTCATCGTCCGCTAATGCTATTGCTTTAGAACCCGAGTCCGTAGGCCAGTTAACCACCAGCTCAAGTTCAAATTCTTCTTTATTAATCTTCGTCGTTTTGTACACAGCTTCTTTTAATTCCATCAAATTACAACCTTTTCGCACTCTTCCTGGTTTACAAATCCACCAACATATTTACCGTTTCTTTGATCATCGACAAGTAGTTCGCCGTCGTAGTAGCAAAGCGTAGGCATCATATTTCTCGCCATTCTACAGATCAATATACAATTCGTTCAGTATGTACACATTAAACCAACTTTTTACCTTAACATAACCATTTACTAAGTTCATCAAAATATAGAAATTAGACAAAAAAAAACTATGGTTTGGTGAATTTACCTACAACTAGCTGAAATTTGCTAAGCAACGTGAACTCGATCTATAGATTTACCACCGAACAAAAGTTTTAAAGAGCATGAAATTTGATTTCAGAACACATCTGCCATTACAGAATTTTGCTTAGGTTTTGAGGAAAAGGTGAAAATGAGAGAGAAAGGTTGGCTTTCTGTGGCTATACCCTCTGGGCGATTTTTCAAAAATCGCACGTTGGCGATTTTTCAAAAATCGCCAATGCTATAGACCAGTTAAAAAAAACTGGTCTATATTTGTAATTACTTTTAAAAGTGGTCTATTCACGTTATATCTTTTCAAAACTAGGCCAATATGGTAAAAAATCCTTTTTTTAATATATGGACTGATGACGTTTAATTATTTCCTTTACTGCAACAAGCCTAGAGCATAGCTGTATATAGGAACCCTATGTTTATATATTTCAATCAAAACTAAAACAGTTTAAAATTGTTCTTAAGGACTGGTCTAGGATCAAATTTGGAGCTGGAAATTCAATGTCTTCTACATTAAGAGAAAGGCTTTAGTCCCTTCAATTCCAACAACAAGCTAATCCTAATGATCTAGTTATTTCAGATGAAGAACATTACCTCAAAGTTGAGCTATCTGCTGCCATAAATAATGAGTTATTAATTGTTAAACAAAAATCCAAAGCTATGTGGGAAGCCCATGGAGACAGAAATTCAAAGCTGTTCCATTCATCAATAAAATACAAGAAAGCTAGGACAATCATTCATGCAATTCAAGACCAATCTGGAGCCTTGCATGAATCCCCTTATCAGGTTAATGAAGCATTTCTCAACTATTTTACAAATTTACTGTCAAATTCTGATAATGTGCAAACAGTCCTCCATTACCTATCAAATATAACCATCTCTGCCTTATGTCAAATGCAAAGTGAAGACCTTATTAAACAAATCACCCTAGAAGAAATAAAGAATTCTATATTTAACATGAAGTCTTCTAGTTTCTCTGGACTGGATAGCTTTACTGCCCATTTCTATCAAAAGTCATGGCATGTGAAAGGCTATGATTGTTAACAAACTGATATAAACTGAAAAAATGTTTTTGTATTTCATAAGCAGAATAGTGTACATCATGCGATATTTATACAAATGAAATAATATGCGGTCATATTGATGATGGGTCGGGTCAGTAGCCCAAGATACTATTTGCAATATGAAAGAAAATATAACAGTGTAATGCGGCTGCCACATATCCCATTTCTGTCAATACCGCCCCTCAATTAGATCTGGGGTTTCCATGTCCTCTCGAATCGCCTCTGCCGATTTCAATTTCAGAGAAGAATTCTCATGAATAAAGTGAATCTATGATACTTCATAAGTTTCTACTGCTTTAATTTCTCTACTTCGACAGCAAGCTTTTCGATTTCTTTGAAGAGTGGTTCGCAATTTGTGTTGCATGCTGCTAAGCTTTTGTCGCCTTCATTCAGATGCTTGCAGCTAGTATTTCCAGTGATTTTGAAATGTTTGTCATTGGTATCATTTGTTGTTTCTTCAATCTTCAGCCACTTTTTCTACTGTGCAATTTTTTTTGCAAATAGCGGTTTGGTTAACACATCTGCACACTGGTAAGTAGCAGGTAAGTGGTTCACCTCTAACTGTTGCTTTAGAATTTGCTCTTTGGCGAAGTATAGATCTAGTTCCATGTGTTTGGTCCTTGAGTGTAGTATTAGATTAGCGGTTAGTGAAACCATGCTTAAATTATCGCACCATATTGTAGGTTTTCTGCTTGTTTTGATGCGAACTTCACCGAGTAAAGATTCAATCCACATAACCTCTGCAGTTGCACTTGCAACACTTCTAAATTCGGCTTCAGTACTAGAACTTGATATTGTAGATTGTTTTTTTGAACACCAAGATATAGGGTTTTCACCAAGATAAACACAGTAACCCGATGTTGACTTTTTGTCATCTAAATCTGTGGCCCAGTTATCATCTGCATATGCATTGATGTTGAAACTTTTGCTTATTTTGAGAATCAAACTGTAGTTTATTGTTCCTCTTAAGTATCTTAAAATCCTTTTGACTGCTTTTCAATGTGAATCTAGTGGTTCTTGCATGAATTGACACACTTTATTCACACTGTATGATATGTCTGGCCTTGTAATGGCATACTATAGAGCACCAACTATACTTCTATATTGCTTTTCATTTTCAATTGGTTCACCCTGATGCTTTGATAAATTATTGCTGCTAACCGTAAGTGTAGGAAGAGATTTGGCTTGATTCATCTTTGACTTGTTGAGAATTTCAGCTATGTATTTTTTCTGACTTAGTTAAATTTCAGAATCTGATGGTCTTTTGACTTCTATGCCTAAGAAATAGCTGATATTCCCGAAGTCTTTGATTGAAAATTGTTGATCCAACTGCTGTATTAACTTGTTGATCTCATCTTCATTATTGCCTGTAATCATAAAGTCATCAACATTTATAAGAATGTATATTACTGAATTGTTATGAAATTTAGTAAAAAGAGAATTATCAGACTTAGTTGGATGATAATCCAACTTGGTCAATGTTGATTTGAGTTTGTCAAACCACACTCTTGGTGCTTGCTTTAAGCCATATATAGCTTTATTCAATTACACACCATACTGCTGTCATCTTGACTAAAACCACACGGTTGCTGCATATAGACTTCCTCTTGTAGTTCACCAATTAAGAATGCATTTTTCACATCCAGTTGTCTAATTTTCCAATTATTGTATAATGCTATTGTTAGTATAACTCTGATTGTTGTTGGCTTTACTACTGGTGAGAAAGTTTTAGTGAAATCAAATCCATGCTATTGAGTGTATCCTTTGGCTACAAGTCTGGCTTTATGCTTGTGAATTGTACCATCAACATTCTTCTTAAGTCTGTATGTCCACTTACATCCTATTATGTTCTTATTTTTGGGTATTGGAACAAGTTGCCATGTTTTATTTCTGATGAGTGCGTTGTATTCTTCTTTCACAACATTTCTCCACTTGCTGCTCTTTACTGCTTGGTCATATGTTTCTGGTTCCACCTGATCTAAGTTTGTTGTATATATTTTTGGTTTGAATATCCCACCTTTTGATCTTGTGACCATGTGATGCTGAGTGTGTGCAGGAGGTGATTGACTTGATGGATTCTCAGTGGTCCTCTGTTGTTGAGAACTGGATGAAACTGCTTCTCCCAGTCCTTGACATGGATCTTGATACTGAGTTTCATCATGATGATGAGACATACTGGTATGTTCATGACCTGGTCTGATGGTGGACACAGTGTGTTGTGAACAACCTTCACTCTGACTTGCTTCTACCCGTTTTTCTGCCAGACTTCATGGTGACAAAGGTATAGCAGGTATAGAAATTCTTGGATTGTATACCTTTTGAGAAGTTTTAAATTCAGAGTTTGAAAAAGGGAACACTTTCTCATTAAACATTACATGTCTAGATACTATGATTTTTCTATTGCTAGTTAAACACTTATAACCCTTCTGATGTGTAACATAACCTAGAAAGGTACATGGAGAAGATCTAAGATCAAGCTTATGTGTATTATATGCTCTTAGGCAAGGGAAACATAAGCACCCAAAAGTTTTTAAATGATGATAATCTGGCTTGACATTGAACAAATTTTCAATTGGGGTTTTATCAGCCAGAGTTTTAATTGGTAATCTATTTATTAGATATACAATGGTGCTAAAAGAATCTGGCCAGAACTTTAATGACATAGAAGCATGAGCAAGTAAAGTTAACCCAATTTCAACTATATGCTTTCTTTCAACTAAACCATTTTGTTCGGAAGTGTGAGGACAAGTGATCCTATGTATTATTCATTTTTCACTGAAATAACCCTTGAGTGGTTTAAATTCAGCTCCACCATCTGTTTATATTATTTTAACTTTATGATTTGTTTGCTTTTCAGCTTGAGTAATAAAATGCATAACAATTTTGCAAGTTTCAGACTTGGTTTTGAGAAAGTAAATCCAGGTATATCTAGAGTATGCATCTACAAAAGACAAGTAATATTTATAACCATAATATGAACTAATAGGTGCAGAGCCCCACAAGTCAGTAGCTACCATCTCTAAAGGTTTGGTATAGTTATATTGTGAGTTTTGAAATGGTAGCTTTTGACTTTTGCCCATTTGACATGAAGTACATATATAAGGTAAAGCAGTGTTTTTAAAAGAAATTTTATTATCAACTAAAATTTTTCATACAACATTAGTATTAGGATGACCTAATTTCCAATGTCATATATCAAAGGTACTTTTACAGCTTTCACTTTGTGACATTTCAGAAATATTGCAATGTTTTTTTCTTAATCTCAGAATTCTTAGAACTGACAAGATTGAACTTATATAGTCCTTTATGTGCTTCGCCCTGCAAAAGAATTTCATCAGTTAGAATGTCTCTAACTAAACAATATTTAGGGTAAAATTCAAAGTACACACTGTTGTCACTTGCAAATTGTGATACACTTATCAGATTTTTCTTGATATTTGGCACTCTTAATAAATTATTAAGATAGAGTTTCCTTTCACCTTTTATACAGGCAATACCAGCATGAGTTATTTTGATTGACTCACCATTCCCCATGTAAATGGTTTGATTACCTCTGTACTCTTTGTTGCCAAGGTTGAGATTATCTAAGTTGCTTGTCACATGATTTGTGGCACCTGAATCTGGGTACCAGCATTCATCCAGAACATCTTCTGGCTTTGCAATATCATTCTGGTGAGAACTTCTTGAACTTTATGATGTGCCTTTTGATTCTTGTTGAATGCTTGCAAGATTTGCAATAGAGTTGTAGTTTCTTTGATTATTGTTGGGTGTGTAGTTGAGGTCAAGTCTGAAATAACATTTTCTTGCAATGTGTCCATACTTTTCACAGATTTGACATCTTGGTCTATTATTGTTATTGTTTCTTCCTCTGACTCTGCCTCTAGTATTCTGGCCACCCCTTTGGTAGTTTTGATTTGTAGTACCCCTGCTTTGACTTCTATTTTTGGACTGTGATGCAACATTAACAGACATATCAAGATTTAAAGGTCTTTTTTCCTCTATTCTTCCCTCATGAGCCAGCAATGTAGAATGAACATATTGTAGAGTTGGTGTAGTTTCTTTAGATAGCTACACTACTATGACTGATTCATATTCTTCATCTAAGCCATTCATAATACTCAAGATTTGCTCATTATATGAAACTTTGTGACCAGCTGCCTCAAGAAGATCACAATATGTTTTCATTTTTGTAAGATATTCTCTCATTGATAAATTGTCTTTTCTTTGATTTTGCATTAGTCTTTTGTAATGCATAACTTTAGCAGTTGATTGAGAACTGAATATCTGTTCAATTGATTTCCAAATTTCATGAGCAGATTTGCACCCTACTAACTGTGGTGGTAGATTCACACTTATTGATGCTAATAACCATGCACATAGCAGACTGTCTTGTCTTGAGTATGTGATATAATATTCGTTTTTGATTAATTTTATCTCTTTGTCTGCTGTGTATCTTTCAGGGATGATTGCAGTCCCATGAATATAATCATTTAGACCATATCCTCTAATGGCAGTCTCAACCTAGAATTCCAGAGCAAATAGTTACTTTCATCCAATTGGATATTGACTATTTGGTTATGTGGGTTGACAAGATATTTGATTGCATCATCAGAGGTGTTTTGGTGGGTGGTATTGGATCTTCCTTGGGTTGGTGAGGTGCTAGAGGATTGATCATCCTCATTGGTTGCCATGATTTAGAACAAAACACTGATCTGATCAAGATTCTACGAATCTTGGAAATGACAGACAAGAAACAACATAGGAATTAAAGGAAATAAGGAAAAAGCAGGATGCATAAACTTTTACTGATAGCAAGAAGGTGATGCAGCCAAAGTGGGGGATGATGAGGCTTCTCTGACCCTCCTTTTGGCATGGCATAGCCTTCAAGAAACAAAATCTTGGAAGAAGCAGTTCTCACTGTAGAGGGTAAGCAAACTCCTATGATGAATGCAATTATGAGGAGTGCAGGCAAACAAGAATGTAGAAATACAAAAAAAAAAGAATCTCCGATGATGAAACTTTTCTGAGGAGAAAAGAGATCACTGCAGCCACTTCCAGATGATGGAGGTTTCAAGCGAGGCAGAGTGATGACCTTTATGTTGTTTGGCTGTTTTGCTCTGATACCATGTTAACAAACTGATATAAACCAAAAAAATGCTTTTGTATTTCATAAGCAAAATAGTGTACATCATGTAGTATTTATATTGATGAAATAATATGCGGTCATATTGATGATGGGTCGGGTCAGTAGCCCAAGGTACTATTTGCAATATGAAAGAAAATAAAACAGTGTAATGCGGCTGCCACATATCCCATTTCTCTCAATAATGATTTAATCAAAGCCATTCAGAACTTCTTCAAAATAAATAAAGTGTTGAGTGGGGTTAATCATACTTGGTTGATACCTAAAATTTACCTGCCTTAGAATGTCACCTAGTTTAGACCTATAGCTTATTACAACGTTTCATATAAATGCATAACAAAAATCTTTGCTACTAGAATGAAAGATATCCTAAATGATGTCATCTCCAGAAACCAAGCAGCCTTCCTTCCTAAAAGGTCTATAACTGAGAACATCCTTCTTTCTAATGAGCTCATGAAGGGGTATAACAGAAAAAGCATTTCTCCTAGGTGTGTTTTGAAATTAGATACAAAAAAGCTTATGACACCATTTAATGGGAATCGATCATTTCTATTTTATCTAAAATGAATTTTCCATTACCATTTCTAGCTTAGGTTTATACTTGCATTTCCACTCCTAAAATTTCAATACTTAATAATAACCAGAGTATATGACACTTTTCATCTAAGAGAAGAATTAGACTAGGGGATCCTATCTCCTTGTATTTATTTATTTGTGTTATGAGTGCTTCACTACTATGATAAGTCATGAAGTTGCGGCCAAAAGAATTGAGATGCATCCTAAGTGTGCTAAGCATATTATATCAACTTTGATGTTTGCGAATGATCTTCTTGTATTCTCAAAACCAACAGTTCCCTCTATACAAAATATTATGCTAACCCTTGATTAGTTTTCTCTCATTAGCGATCTATCTATCAATAAGGATAAATCTCATATTAGAATTGCTGGCCTTCCGGCTTTGCTGTGCAATCCATCCACCAAACTATAATCAATTTCCTACTGATGTAATTTATTTGGGTGCTCCTATATTTGACACCAGGATTTCTACTGCACAATGCTTACCTCTATATGAGAAAATAACTACAGGCACAATAATGGTCTTCATCAAATTTGTCAATGGCTGGCAGGCCGGTGATTTTAAAATCTATCAGATTTTTAATAACATCTTATTTCTCAAGTTTATTCATTCTGCCAAAAAGCTCATCTCCATGCTTAATTCTGCCTTCAATCATTTGCTTTGGCATGTCAATCCATATTCCAAGAAGCTGATTCACATTGCATACCACAAGCTTCTGCTGCCCCTCAAGTAGGGAGGTCTTGGACTTATCAATCTTCAATTATGGAATCAAGCTGTAGCTACTCACTATGTCAATCTCATCCTTAATAAAAGTAGCAGCCTCTAGGCTCAATGGAATATACACTAAAATTTCAAAAGCGATAATTTTTGGATCATGAACATTCCTGCAGATAGCATTTGGTTTTGACGACGCTTATTAAATTTAAAACACAAATTTCTTCCCTTTGTTAAGTGCTTCCCTAACTCTTCCTTTTGGCATCCTCCTTGGAGCTAACAAGGAATTATATTATCTAATCTCATTGACTACAATAGTAGAGTGCTTAGTGGAATACCAGAAAATACAGTTGCTTTTGTGTATATTTCTAAAGGTAAGGTCTCCTTACCTCACTCACGTTTAGCTGACACAGAATATAATAGAAAAAATTCAGAAAATTACATCATGCCTACTTCAGATAGCATTGTGTGGAACTCCAATAATAAACATTCAATATCTGTTATTTATCAGGCTATGCTTGCATTTCATCAAACACGAATGTTCCAGTGGTACAAGAGAGTTTGGACTAACAAATCTAAACCTAAAGAGAATATATTTCTATGGAAAGTATTAAACAATGCTCCGCATACCCAAGATAATCTCCTATCTAAAGGAATCATTTCCAATTCTATATGTTTATTATGCAAAAGACATAATGAGAGTGTCACACACTTGTTTTGTTCTTGCATATATGTTCATAATTTACGGAAAAGGATACTGTCAGTACATAATTTTCTTTCCCTCTCTCGTGATCCATATATTGAATGGGCTATGTTGTTTAATGAAATTCAGTGGAGATCGAACAAAACAAAGCTCCTACTGAAGCTATTGAAGAAGGTGATTTATGCAGTGTGGGATGAGAGAAATCAGAAGTTATTTATGGACGTACGAAGACCTGTTTCCTCCTTACTGTAGTTTATTTTGAATATTGTATGAAGTGAGCAAGATTGGAAAATTATTCATGGCCTAATATGGGCTAAGTAATTTTCACATCGGGCATGTTTTCATACTGCTTTGTGTAATTTTTATTTTGTTTCTTGGCTTATCTCTTTAGCTACTTGTTGTTTTCCTAGTAATTTTCTTTTATTTAATATAATAGTGGATGGTCCACTATAAAATCGGTTTGTCGTGCGAAAAAAATATATGATAGAAAGAAAAAACCTTTTATTTTAACAAGATTAGTGATAGTCAGATATATATAACAAATTAAATTACTCATATGGCATACCCCTAACTCTATCAGTAAGTATATACATATAATACGTATATCATGATTTCAGATATGTTCGACACTTGAATCATGACGTGTAGCATAAGAAACACATTATTCCTTAAACGATATCGGTCAATGTATATATTAATGAATATGAATCCTTAACATATAAGTTGCCATCTACCGTTTATGTATTAATAGATTACTTTCGTACTCTTTATTCATTGATAAAACTCAAGATGGGGATGTTAGGTGTAGTTCTATCAGTGTATTGACTAGATGAGGTCAGATGCATGCATGTATTTGTTGTGCAAACTCAAGGTACATGCATTATACTTATGCTGTCCCAAAATGGTAGGTATTCGATTTATTATGAAAATTCAAGGTTGAGATGAGATTAGGATAAAGACCATGGGTCAAGAGTTGTATATGATACAACCGATAAAATGTTTATCCATAGCTTATGGGCCTATGACTTATTAAGAAAACTCAAGATCAAAATCCTAAAGAAAACCAGTTCTAACACTTACTAAGGAATGAATGTATTTCAAAATTTCCCTTTGGGTTTTAAGGTATATTAAAATCCAGTGGGAGCCTTATTACAAGAATGAAATAACCATATTTTAATTTTCTAATATTATAAGAACATATGTTATACAAGTTAAAATAAACTACACAAATAAATTTGTGCAACTCATGAAATTGATAAAATTATTTATTGATTAAAAATATAAAAATGAACTAATTAGGATTGCCTAAGAAATATAAAATACACTTATCATTAAACCTTTTGGCATGTTATCGCTTCAAGATCCATGGAAGAGCTTAATTATACAACTACTAAATATGTTTGTAATCTTTTCACTTAAGTGTTTGTCTACTAGAGATTATGTATTGACTTTTTGAGTGTTAACTTTAAAGAAATACTAGAATGTGGATATTTGATCCATACTTGATCACATACATAAGTTGTGATACGAACAGTCATGTTTGTAATACATAAAATCTTAATGAATTTGGTTCATTAAAATTGAGCAAATAAACCATAATACAAGATCATGTATTTAATACGATTGATTGCAATAAGGATCTTGTTGTGCTAGATGTAGCACTACACCAAGAGTTACAAGATGAACCTAGGAATTCGATCTGTTAAATGTGATTTTGATCAGTTATGAAGTGCAACTTATTTGATATCCATAAATGTTAAGGATGACTAAGTTCACTTTTGTAAATAGTTCGATGCCACCTTGTAGTAAGGGTTTCCTTTTAAATGGTTTGAACATTTGGAAAGGAAAGCGGATGTCCATAAATAGATATAAGATAGGCACAGTTGAGATAAAGAGAGTGGATGATCAGTTCTACTTCATGAAGAGATATTGGAGTGTGAATAGTACAAAATACTAGTAGATACTTAGTATGAATAAGAAATGTGACTTTGGTTCCAAAAGTATTTTTATTATATCGAAAATTATTTTCTGTGAGAATTATTTCTTTGACTTCAATATATTTGATCTAAAACTCTCGATTGTAAACTAGTTATTGTTAATGAAATAAAATACGTTAATAAGTGGTTGAATAGAGCTTCATATTTTGTAAGTTGTTATAGTGAATGAAATAAAATACGTTAATAAGTGGTTGAATAGAGCTTCATATTTCGTAAATTGTTATAGTAATACAGAAATAGTGGGAGCATAACATATGAAACTTATAAGTAGTCCCATCAAGTTATGAAAGATTGTCTTCGTAAATTTACCAAGTATTATTCTTGAAATAATAAATATTTTTAGTATTAACTGAAAATTTATATAGTTTTATTTTAAAATGAACATTATGAATACTTGTTATAAAATAAATTTATACTAATGTTATTTTTTTTCAAAACAAAAGTAGTGCATTCATTATAGAAAATATAGAAGTATCTAAAAAGATTATAATTATTTTGAAATTATGGACTAAGCCCTATCTTTAAGAAATAATTTAATAATTATATGATTATGAATCGTATGGTACCGATGAATCAAATTTCAAATGATTAAGGGAAAAGCACCCATTTAGTGGGAGTGGCAAAAATAGGTAACAAACTTTTTAGATTGATATACATAGATATATGCAGTCGAAGGTCCAACAATATCAAAACATGTCCACTAACTTCATTAAATTCACTGATGAATTATCATAGACATGAACATGTGTATTTGATGCATAAGTAATGTATCTATAATGAGTTCATAGAATATAAAACGGAAGTAAAAAAATAACATATAGAGGAAATAAAATAATTTTATTTTATCGAGTATGTGAGTGTATTGGAAAAGAGTTCCAAATGTACTTAGAAACGAATAAAATCCAGTCCCAAAAGTCACTCCTCCCTATCGTATATAATGATGTGTCAATAAGGAGTAATCGAGCTTTGTTGGACAAAGTATGATTGATATTGAGTTAAGTTGAGTTAGCTTCTTTCTATAAGGACATGCACTTAAGAGTAAGTACATAGGTTAAATTTAATTTCATCTAAATCATAGTTTATGAGATCATACGAGATAAGAGTTGATAAGAAACCTCTAAATATCCTAGGTCAAGGTGTTGACAGGTTAGATGAGTCGAGAGGCTGTACATAATATTTGCTAATAAGCTATCTTGTGTGGACCACTCCAAAGAAGTTTGGGAATAACCAGTATTTTTTGAATAATTTGTGTTATTAATATAAGTGCCGTAAACTCAAAATTAAATCAATTTTATACATATATAAAGGCGGTTTATAAAATGTTTTTGAATGTCTATTTCATCGTGCTAAGAAAAATTTGTTGTTTCAAGAAATACTAACTTGATGATGAATGAATATATTATAGAAATTATTGGTGGTAAATGGATTTTGATATGATCCAAAGATAAAACTGGTTATGAAAGACGAAATGAAATTAACCAGGCCTAAATGGACACAAAACATTAGAATGTCTAATACAAATTTTCATACATTTTCTCAATGTCAAGAAAATAATTTCTTCGATTGTCAATAAGCCATAAAGAATATTGACTCTGCCATAAGGTAGGATATACAAATCTGAAATAGTAAGTACATTGTCAAAATATGATTTCGATAGTTGTGCCGAAAGGGATATAGTCCATTGACCACAAATGCGTCTTCAAGAAGAAGACTAATGCAGTTAGAGCATATTAAGCAACATTGATGAGAATAACGGTGTAAATTTCAATAACTGAAATTAACGCAACAGAATCATCATTCACCATGCTTATGTTAATTTAGATTTTGCTTGTAAAATTATTGCTCTTTATGATTTTTAGTTTTGTGATATATATATATATATATTGAAATAGAAATTATAATTAATGATTTAGAATAGACTATATGCACATAACAATCAAAATATCACAAGGTCAGTGGAAGCGATAACCGAGTTTGTAAGCACTGGATATGATATAAGGACTAATATGATAGCATCATTTGATAGGCATTAAAAGTGAGCAAGTATTTTGGTAGAGAAATTAAATAGTTTAATTTTCAGTAAAAATGCAGAGGAAGCATCTATTTGTAAGAAAGAACGTTAAAAGATACTAAGATATTTCTAAAATATAAAACAACAACATACCATGGATTTTTAGAAATGTACCCATGTTAAAATTAGTTTTAGTTTTGTTGTTTATTCTCGATATGGGATTTGAAAAACCATCCTTTATAATCAATATATAAGGATGTTGGGAATGTCTCGAATGATATACATAAACAACATATTACATGTAAAATGGATTCCTTATGCATTAGCAATAGGAATCATCATACATACTATATTGTCTACAATATTTCATTTCACTTGTATATTTGATACAAGGAGCAAGTATCAAATCCAAATTAATATTTCTAAATGGTTTAAGAGTATTCTATAGTATTTCATTAAATACTAAAGAATTGTTCATTGAAAGAACGAACTCCTTAGGAATGAGTTCTTATTCGAACTTCATATCTAATATTAGATATAGTATGTCAATCCTAATTCATACTCAAACCTAGTTAAGGAGGTTTAAGTTGGAACTGTTCCAAGCTAGAGGTCATGGCTAATTCCACCAGTAGGCTATATATTTCGCCTTGAATAAGAGCAACAATAAAAGAAATATATATATATATATCTGTGTGTGTGTGTGTAAATGCACAAATTTGTAATGGAGCTAGGGGTTATTCCAAATGTTGAGAATCCCATGGCATTGTTATACGATAACAGTGTTGCAACACAGATTGCGAAAGGACCTAGAGCTCACTAGAAGTCGAGAAACATACTCCAAAAAGTTCCATATGATAATGCAGTTTATTGGCATCGGAGAGAGTGGTTAACAGAGGGGATAATTAAAACACCATAGCATATCCCTTCATTAAGGGACTAACTCGATCGGTTCTAGGAAAATTAATCAAATATATGAGATTAAGATTCCATAATTTACCCCAAGTGCAAGTGAGAGATTGAGAGAGTTAGGACTATGCCCTAGGTAAAAATATGATTTTTGTTACAGGTATTTAACTTATAACCAATCTTGTTAGTAATAAAGGTGTTTATTTTCTATTATATACCTGTTGTGTTATGATATAATAAGTAACTAATTTAAAGTATATTTACTAGAAAATATTTAAATAATATGTTATGTGATAATTGTTACAAAGATATTTAATCATGTGAAAATTATCATAATATAAAATAACATATTACTTTAAATACTCCTAGTCAAGATGTTTCGAGAAAGGATATTGATACATCCGTTAAGACCAGAGTATGTAATGCTCTCCAGATGTAAAATAGTGTAATAGTTACAGCTGCGAGAGGAACCAAGGGGTTACATACTCATAGTTTTTAGATATATTTGGAATGAATCATCGAAGAGTTCCCTATTGGTTGACAATAACTAGGTCAACTAGGAAATCTAGGAGTGAGATTGTTACAAAGTTCTCTCGACGTGAGAATACATTTGAGCTTCAATGCGAGTACTCCACTTTAATTATAATTAAATCATGACATAACGACCATAGTGACTATAGTTGGGTTTGAGTTAAAGCATTGAAAGTGAAATACTATTCAATGGATAATTCGTCTCCTCAATTATATGAGGTTAATGTCATGATCAACTGTTGTAACATCCTTGTTTAAAATTGGAAAAACTAATTTGAATGTTTTATTGAATTTGATTTAATAAATTAAAATTTTAGATTTATTTGATAATAAAGGAGAATATTGGTTTGAAATTAAATTTAAAATTTTAATTGTGTTTTGAAAATCCAACAGTTCACTAAAAATTAATTTGGGCAGAATAAATAATATTTGTGAAATTTTGGAATTGTTTTAAAGGAAAAAACAATTATTTTAAAATCTCTTAAAACTAAAAGACGATATTATAATAAAGAAAAAATCATTATAAAAATGAAATAAAATGTTATAATTGAGTTGGAATTTTAAGTAGTCCAAAAAGTTGGTTAAAATTTTCATTAGACCCTTAACCCCGATCCCATCCACTCCCACCCTTCTTCATTCTTATCATATTCCTAATAAAACCCGTATCCCCATTTTACTCTCCTAGCTTAATTTTCCCAAAGGAAATAAAAGAAATAAAATCAAATCACGTAACACAAGAAAGATGGTAACGAAAGGGAGGAGAGGGGACTTTAGCTGCGTAAGTGAACGACGTTAGGAATGTCGCAGCTTGGGTGGTTGATGAATGGGGACACATTCACAAGAATGGGTAATGTTGACGCCAACGGTAGGGGAGAGGGGCATCAAAGTTGGCAATGATGCAGAGGTTGATGGCGAACTGTTTGAAGGAAAGCGGCGTCGATTTTGGAATTGGTGGTAAAAAGTTAATAATGAATTACAATGATTATTTCAAATTCTTTTGAATTTATAGTGAGTATGACATTAACGATTTTGAATCTCACTGTGAGTATATCATTCTAGTATATAGTGAATGTGCTTTTCTTTGTTCAGATTATTTTAATTTAATATGTGATTTAACAAGTGGTTATTTGCTGTTATGATGACATTTATACCTAAAACTAGGTTTTGAAGTTGCTAATATGAATGCTTTGATTGCAATGACTTAAGTAGCCAAGTGGTGAATGCAAATATATATATATATACATACGTACATACATACATAAATATACATACATACATGCAAATATAAATATATATATATATATACATATATATGTATGTATGTATGTATGTATGTATGATTTTATATATGATCAAAGTTCATTTGTTTGACCTTGTATTTTCGTATGGGTGGTGTTATTTGTTGTTATAGTCATAAATAAATCTTTATATAATTACTTTGACTTTAATAAGAATTTAAAATGAAGGAACGGTGTTTGGTTTATTGTTGAAAGTAGAAGCTTTGGAAACCATGACCATTAATCTAAATTTGATGAAGTAGTGTATCATATGATATAAGGCTGAGTTGAATTCAATTTTAACAATTAAAAAGGAAGTGAAAATGAATTTTCCTTGATTTGTTTGAATATGCTATTGAGATATATTTGAGATGAAAATGCTCTGAAATGAAATCAAAGAACTAAAATGGTTTGTATAGTTTTTTAAAGGGTTTTGAAAAAAATATTTCTCATCTCTTTGCAAAGTATGTTGTGCATGTGTACATCGGTATGCCATGCACTGTTATATATTTAATTGAATTATTTAATACAGTGCTTTATAAATGAATTTCAAAAATTCATTTTCAAAGTGAATTTTGAAATGAGAGTTTAATTCCTTATTCAATTATGCAAAGGAATTTTCAAAGTAACAATCCGTCAGACTGAGGTTGTTATATAGGTTTGATGTTGTATGTAACATCCCTGTTTGAAGTTAAAATAAATTAAATACTTTATTTTAGATATTTTATTGAATTTAATTCAATAAATTGAATTTTGGATCTATGTGATTATAAAAAGAAAATGCTGATTTTCAAATTTGGAATTTGAATTATTTTCTAAATATCCAAAAGCCATTTGAAAATTTATTTTGGCAAAAATAATAATTATTGTGAAATTTTGAATTTTTTTGACAAATAAAACAATTATTTTAAAATTACTTAAAGCCGAAAGGTGGTATTTTAATAAAAGAAACAACATTTTGGGTAAGAATAAAATTGTGAAAAATATTATATTAGCTTGAATGATTTTTATAAGAGGTTTCATTACTCAAACAAATCGAAAAGGAGCCAAATGCATTGGGAAATAAGATAGAAAGCATTTTCATCTCCATTTGGGCCTAAAACAATGTCAAGTCCATTATCTTAATACTTTCCCCTTATCTATTTTCAAACTGCCTTTTTCTATTAACAAAAGCAGTCCCTTTACTTTAGCCTCTATCCCATTTTTATCCCTTATCCATTTAAGCCCTAACTCCAAAAAAAATTGAAGTTAGCAAAGAAATTTAAAATTGCACAAACATCAAAACAAGTGGGCCCAGGTCAGGATCGTCCCAAACATCAAGAAGGAGTGTGCTAGAATGCATGGTCGTGGCCGAATGATTGGAATAGGAAGCAACAACGATGGTGATGTCGTAGAGGTGGTGCGTGAAGGGGACGCAGGCAACATGTGATAGTAGGGAGCCACACTTAGCTTGCGCATGCGCTAGGTAACGTCGATGGTAGTGGATGGCGATGTTTCCAGAGTTTGAACTCACAATGTCAAAGGGTAATGGCATGGATGAGGCCGTGGTTGAGACTAAGTGTTTGAATGTATGTTGGAAGTTTGAAATCAAATTAGGTGAGTATAAACCTCTACTTTGAATTTAGAGAGAATTGATTATGCAGTTTTAAGTTCAATTAGATTTTATTTGATTAAATTTTTATTAATTATGGATTGGTAGCCTAATAAAATTGAATTATGGTCGGTAAATGCTTGATTTAATGGATTATTTGATTATAGAAGTGATGATATAGAAGTGTGATTGAACTTATGAAAATTTATAAAAATAATTTTAAAGCACAAAGAATGTTTTAAAATATAGAATTTGAATTTTATTCTTGTTAGTTGAATGATTTGAATTTGAATCATAAGCATTAAGGAAGCTATTATATAAATTCTTTTAGAAAGAATTTTTATGAGAGAAATGGTTATTAAATGAATTTAAATTATTATGTTATGAACAAATTTGAATTTGAATTATTTAAAAGAATATTGGGATTTAAAATGAAATAAATGATTAAATCCTATTGTAAAATAGTTCAAATGATATATGGTTTGAAGTGATATAAACCCTATTTTGAATGGATTTATTTATTAATTACATTTAGAAAAGAATATTAATGAATATTGGTTGAATTAGATGTTTTATATTATTTTATTGCTTAAATTGGATTACATATGGTTGGATGTATGCATTTAGATGCTAAATGGTTAATTGTTTGATCAATGATTGATAATGAGTTATATGCATTGAATCTACTTTTATATATTTCAGATTTTTGGATGCAATAAAGAAATAATGTGCATGAATGAGTTTCGGAGGTTAAGAAATATCTAAATTTATTTTTAAAATAAATTGAAGCTTCATGTATAGTATTTTGAAGAATGTTATTCCAATAATGAGAAATGAGTATTTTTATATTTAAATTATTTGAAAGGAATTGCAATAGATTCCATTAATAAAAAGGTTTTGTGTAAAGGGATTTTTGAACTATTTTGGAGATAATGGAATTTGAATTTGAATTATTTTCATGTTGAAAATAATAGGTTTAAATTAAGTTTGAATTTAAAATCCTATCTATATATATATATATGAATATTTTTATTTGAGATTTGAAATTAGAAATGCTTTGATGAAATGAAGTTTAATTATTTTCGAAATAATTGGAATTTGAATTTACACCAAAAACGATGAATGATTTAAATATTTAAGCTTTTCTATAAAGGAATTTTGAGAACTATTTGTGATATTTTATAAATCAATTTGAAATTTATTTTTTATACCAATAATGGTATTTTATTTTGATTTGAATTCCAAATGGTATTAAATAATACTTGATTGAATTTTAAAAGGATGTAGCATGATTCAAAAAGAAGATAAACCAGGTATATATCTATGTATATATTTGGAGAAGCATGAGTATTATTTTATTAGTGCTGAGATATAAGATTTTAAAATAGGGTGAATAAAATATCGGTTTGATTTCGATGTTGAGTGTTGATATTTTACTTGTGCTATGTTAGAATACTCATGACAAAATAAATAATGGAAAACTTGCTTGATTTGGACTTAAATTGATGAATTGGGTGTTTGAATGAATTTGAGTGATTTTAAATACTTGTTTGATTTCGAAAAACAAGTACAGGAGTATTATATGTATTTTCACTCATGATATATAAGCAAGTTTATATTATCCCATTAATATTGATTTAAATGGATGATTAGTTGTGTTTGAATTAAAGTGCTATGAATGCATTATTGCTTGATATTTAAATTGAATATACATGACATTTATTTTGGTTATAACATCATTTCGGGAATAATGATATTTTGGGCAGCTAAATGTTTTAAAAGAAAAAAATTTAACATTTGATGATAACAATATGAGGTATTGACTATTAGACTACTGAAATCCATCATAGCAGACTGATTCATGGATCGCAACCTGAATCATGACGACTTTGCCCCTTATCATAAAGCCCAACGATCTATTGCAAAAACAATAGAATGAGTAGTAAGATATTGGAGACGTAGTGCCACAAGAGCTAGCACCTTAAGATGGGATTAAGCAGGTGATTGCATCATATAAAATGTATGTGTCTTCAAAAGCCAGAATGGTAGTGCAACTAAGGGATCGTATGAAGTGCACTAACAATTAGTAGTAAGCAGCGGGTGAAAAAGACAATATGGGCTTGTCGAGGTAGTTTGTCTATGTAGAAGGTGAATCCAGAAGGGGTTACCAGCAGGTATTCCTGCTGGAAACTCAAAGAAGAGAGTTGAGATATGGCTCTCTTATATATTTATCAACCTTGTAAAATTTATGAACATTGTTTAGATATACAGTTGAAAACGACCGTTGTAAATACCTTCCTTTTCGACCCTCAAATGTCGACACTAATACATCTAAGTTATTCACATGTCGAGCATCCAAGTGCAGAAAAGACATATTATTGGGGTGAAGGAAAGAAAAGACAGAAGATAGTTTCACATCACAATGAGTAATATATAATATACAACAGATCTTTACAAAAGGAAAAAGTATAATATATATACATCAATCAGAGTAAACTAACCTATCATCAGCTTGAACAATTATAACAACATGTCCTCACAGATGTTGATAAATACAAACAACAAATGTAGCGGAAATAAAAGAAAATACGAGAATAGATCTTGGACGCATCCAGCTCATCCATTGAAGCTCCAAAGTTTCCATCACTAAATCTGGAAATATGCTCGGCTTGACCCGAACATTATAAGAAAATAACACCCGGGTCATTCTAGTAAACCATCATGACTAACATAAATCATATGGATTTTCAACAACATAAAACCTTTCAAAAATAAAGGTATCTCATAAGAACACACTACATATAAACATAGACGGCTTTTTACCTTATGATAACCAAACCATTTTATGATACCACGTGTAATAACCCACCTTTTCAATCGTCAAAAGTCGACACTAATACATCCACGAAATTCTTGTGCCAAGCATCCAAGTGCTAGAAAGACAGATTGTTGGGGGAAAAGAAAATATAGAACATAATCTTACACCATGACGAGTAATATATAATATACAATAGATCTTTACAAAAGAAAACAGTAATGTCCATACATCAATCAGAGTAAACTAACCGATTATTAGCCTAAACAGTTATAATAACCTATGCTCACAAATGTTGATAGATACAAATAAATACTGCAAAAGAAATAAAAGATACATATTGCTTGTCTCTTGAAGCTCCAAATCATCCATAATTAAATCTGAGGACATGCTCAAGCTGACCTGAGCATTATAAGAAAATAACGCTCAGATCATTCCGGTAAACCAGCATGAGAAACACAAATTAAATGAATTTTAATGTTATAAAACCTTTCCTAAATAAAGGTATCTCATAGGACCATGCTGCACATAAACACAGACGAATTTTTACCTTACAATAACCAAACCATTTCTACAAGAAGTTTGATGATAGCATAATATTGTCTAGGGTTTAAAATAAATATATAACATAGCTGGAACGCTTGCATCTCACATTCCAGCGTAGCTGGGCACAACTAAGTCCGTAAGGCACTTATTGGAGAATGGATTGTAAGGCTATTGGGGTACTGCCTATCACGGTACACCTCTAGAAAATGTACCGAGAGCTTCATCGGGACCCCCTTCGAATCAAGACCGGCCTACTCCTTACTGGATAGTACGAAATATGTCATCACCCCGGTTGTCCCTAATAAATTAATTTCATGGCCACAAGCATACATAATTTGAGAATAGTTATCGATCTAGATACAGGTAATGACCATACCTTAATGGTCGCGAACCACATAGACTAAAAGCATATCCTATGTTTTAGGCATTACCGAATGTGAGGCTTGATGCTATGTTTTACTTTTACATAACAATTCCACTTGGAATACTAAAATTTTCCTCCAGGCAATAATGCAAGGTCAGCATTCATCACTACAAGTTGTTCTGGATATGAACAAACCGAAGGCACTACTTTTAAATATATCCTCAAGATTAGTAGCAAGTAGCCTTTGCACTTCAAAGAACTCCGTCTTTGATCATCTTCAAGATATCTCAATTTGAACGCTTATGCCTGTTCGAAGTGGTTTTCGGATAATATACCCAATCCCGGTCTCTCTGAACCGACAATGATAGTTTTCAATACTAACCAAGATTTGATAGTCGGTTATTTAACTATCAAGTAACAAATGATCAAACCAGAGATTTAACCAAGCATAGTTAAGCACATAAGCAACCACTAAGCCTCTTTAATTAATCCTTTCATTAATTAAAATCTTCTTTCAAATATTTGTATTAAAATACCTTACAAAGATATATTTACAAACCTTCTCTACTCTTTTCAGTACTTAAAAAGTATTGATATACTTATCTCAACTGTATAAGTACACTCGCAAAACATTTCACCTTCAATACTTAGAAAAGTATTTATTTACTTATCTCAACGGTATAAGTATATTTATAAAACACTACATTTCTAATACTTGGAAAACGTACCAATATACTTATCTCAACGACATGAGTATATTCACAAATCTTAAGAAAGATTTCATTTCCAAAACCATGCTTAATTGGATTAAAACAAATGCCATTTAAAAACATTGGTAACAATAAGCCCAAAACACTTTTAGTGTAAGTAAATGGGTCATATGGAAATTAAACGAAATAGACTTACCACCACTTCTCGATTTCAAACTTATTCTATCCCTCGATCAGTAATGTAGTCGAACAAGTTAGCATACTATCCTTGCCTCGACATACATTCTTAATTCTTAGGATAGAGACGAGTTTCCCTACCTTGGAATTTGGTATTAAGTATAGAAAGAATACTTTCCATACCACCATAATTTAAAATGATCATTATAGGAATCAAATCTCATACCTTTTATAAACTCGTTTTAAATCTCTTTTATATTTACAAAACTCGTTTTATAAATCTTCAAATATAATTACAAAACTCCTTTGTGAAACTTCATTTATAAATCTCCAATTTCAAGATAGGATTGAATACTTAATATAAAACAATCATTCCATTTATCACTATAATTTAATAAATGTGATTTATTTTCCAATTTATCAAAATGGTATTATTTCTTTTTTATAAAATATTATTTACAAAACTATTCTTTTATTATGAAAACACCATTTAAAATTCTATTCTTTTACTTATAAAATACCATTTATAAATTTGTCTTTCTATACATTATTTTATATAAAACGTTTCACAAATATTTATTCCAAAATATTTCTATCTTCTTTTTAAAACAGAATCACTTTATTACAAAAGATAAATCCCTCTTTATTTTCCTTCAAAATAAACATTCATTATTATATTAAATTTTCTATAAAATAAATACTTTTCAAAATACTTTTAAAACATTTTCATATATATTAGAAAAGACTAATAGAAGGGTTCAAGTAAACTAGAGAAGTTCAAAACCCATTTTTACATTAAATATCACAAAAAAATCCAAAAGTCAGATTTAAAATCATTCTCCGAATCAAAATCATTTTCAAATCAAATCAGCAAACCATAGTATTCCAAAATACTAAAATAAGACCCAGAGCTAACATAGCACTTAACCAATGCTATTATTACCATTATTACTAAAAAGGTTCAACTTTTAACACATATCATTGTCATATCCAATATGGCCAAACTACTAAACTTTGACATTCAACAATTTATAACATAAGTATATAACTAAAATTTAAAATTAGTAATGATGAGGAATCCAGATTCCTCAACAAATTCTCTGTATTTCATTTTATATGTCATTCACTTTTCAAAGTGGAAATTTAATCAAACCAAACCAATAAACCATTTAAACACAAAAATAATAATTTATATCTACTATATATCATATAACATTCATACAGAGGTGAGATAACTCACAAAACTTCTAACGGACACATAAGCATTCCAGTTTGATCTAAAATCGAATGATGTTCGATTTTAGCCCAAAATTCCACTTGCTCTAAACTCAACGAAACTGATATTAGTGCATAGATATTGCTCCTACGAGCATAATGCAAAAGATCGCATATCAATTGGACCTCGTATGAAATAATTATGCAATTTAGAAGATTTTTGGATTAAATTATTTGATTAATCAACTAATTACATTACTTAACTTAATCACCATCTCTAAAACTTCTTCCCCAAACTAAGCCATCCTTGTACATTTGCATAAGTGCACCCACAACAGCCGTGCATGCCAACCCCCTTCCCGCCTCCTCGTACCACGGAATCACACACCGACACTTCCGTCGAAGTCCTCATCACATGAGCCACCACCTAACCCAACAATTTGAAGCTCGATCTGTCCTACAAAATTGCGACCTGGATGTTGTTGCCCTCGACCTTACCATGACGCGATTCGTCATGGTTGACCGTACCTCTCCAAAATCCCGTTGTCGACGACCTTTAGTACTACAAACTCACATCCAACCTCAATTTTTCCAAACTCTGCTTAAATCTCACCAAATCCCAAACCCTAGTTCCATTATCACCATGTCGACCACCCTCCAGTCATGCCTCACATAACCAAACCAACATAGATTTGTTAAGTGGAAAAGTTGTATTTTTTCGTTAAGTGGAATATTTGATTTTAATTTTAGAAAGAGGAGGCCATTTATTTACTTTACTGTAAGTGATCAAGGCGGGAAAGTAAGGGGGTAAAGAAAATTGAAGAAAATTTATTATGAGTTAGGTTTGATTTATTTTACAACTTTCGACACTTTGCTACACAGAATTTCGTTGGCGTACGAACGACGAACGATAAAAAAAAATACGATTACGCATGAAAATGTGACATGAACCCAAAATAATAATAGTATACACTATTTATCTTATTATGTGAAATTCAAAAATACCATCGTTTGCTGAAAAATACGTCAAACGATAATTAAATATTTTCCAAATTAAAAATTATGACAAAATCCTATAAATTAAAATAAAAATACGTCATTAAAAATGGAGTCATTTTATTAAAAATTGATTTTATTATTATTTATCATATTTGAATCAAATTTGAATATTTAAATAAATTAATATTTCCATTAGAAATGTTAAAAATTCTGGGTCGTTACATTCATCTCCCTTAAAAGAATTTCATCTCCGAAATTCCCAACGGAAGAAAATGTGTTCACACCCTTAGACTTAAAAAATCTTGTACTTAAAATGAGTTATTAAGTTTATAAAATCCCTTAAGTTATGGAAAATTTCAACAGCTCCTACTTTGCGCGGCTCGATCCGGAAAAACTACAACTCGCCACACTTGCCCAGATCAACAAAAGAAAACATAACCCAAAAATGGCCACTCATATCTGGGGCATAAAATCATCAACAACAATATATACTTATGATATATCTTATAGAGTGTATATAGCACATAGAAAACACACCCGTTAAGCAATAAACACATACCAATTTGTCGAGCAATCAAACTCTACACAAAAAACCAAAAGAAACTAGCAAATCTTTGCCTCCACGAACCGATATCCCACTTACATAATCCAAAAGAGAGTTAAACATGACAATTGAAACAATACAATGTATTAAAGATCGTACGATGTACATATGTCATCCATATGCAATATCACATCCAATCACTTGCTTAATCACACAAACTTCTCTTCCAAGCTAGTATTGCTCACTAGACTTCCCTAGTGCAGATTCCGATCAGGTTCCTTGAGTAGAAAACTCCGTACTTCTTACATAGCCATATACTATGATAGAAAACTTCAAAATAATATAAAAATCCATATCAAATGTTCGCCGTCAAGAATCAAGTGAAAAACCTAACTTGGACCGGTGTAAATCATCTCGAAATTACTTAAATCTAGATCCAGAACAGTTATGCGAATATAATGATCTACATACAACTTACGTTTTTATTCCATTAGTTTCTCAACTATACCAATTATTTTTAATTCACGTTTATTTATACCAATCGAATTTTTCATTTAATACTAAATTTATTTATGAACCATTTCATTAAACTTTACTTAAGTTAAATTTCATTTTATAACTCGAGTTCATATTCGTATTATACTCCACTCATTCTAAGAGTGTATACACGATATCAGATTAGTTTTACTTAACCAGGATGTTCAACAAATTTAAAACTTGTTTTAACTTATTATCTTCTTAAATTTATAAGTTACAAAAACTTATATTCTTATATTTTCACAAAAACACTTAGCTTTTAGTTCTCAACTAATTCGAAAGTTTTTGGACTGTCCAAATCGCTGAAAATTCCACTTCATTTCAACAAATGAAAATTACCAAACAACATATCATAATGAGATGCACAAACCAAACTACCCTAATGCATAGTATACATGTGCCCATATAATAAGTTAGCTGAAAACTTCAAAATTAAACACCTGGGTTTTATTTCAAAACAATTTGAAATAATAATAATATACTTTTCTCCTTCTATATAACAAATCATAATTTTGGGATTAAAACAAAATTTGTTTTACTAAACAATTATGAAGCAAAACTACTATGGTAGCATTCCCTCATTTAGAAACTCATAAATGAACGTCGATGATGATGCAGTCATGACTAGGATTATTTTCCAACGACAGAAGTGAGTTAAGTGCTTTCTATCTCCTTTAAAATATTTTTGAAATATTTTTATTCATAAATTTTTCCAAATAATACCAATATTATCTTCCCTTACACTTTGAAATACAATTTTCAAAACACTTGGATTTAAGTTCTCAAATTCTCAATTTAAATCCTTTCTATTTATAAATCATATTTATATAAAGTTACTTCCTTTTAGTAGATCCACGGTAATGACTAAAGTAGAGGATATGCCTTTTCGACTAGCTTTTTTACCCTTAAAATCGACACCAATACAACTACGACATTCACATACCGAACATCTAAGTGCTGGAAAGACAAATTGTTGGGGTGAATGAAAAAAATGGAACAGAATCTCACATCGTGATGAGTAATATATAATATACACATGATCTTTATGAAAGAAAACTGTAATATATATACATCAATCAGTGTAAACTAACCTATCATCAGTCGAGACAGTTATAACAACATGTCCTCACAAGTGTTGATAAATAAAGAAAAAGAAATGAAGCGAAAATAAAAGATACATGAATACATCTTGGAGGCATCCAGCTCGTCTCCTGAAGATCCATAACTATATCTGAAGATATACTCGGGTTGACCTAAGCATTATAAAGTATCGTCTAGATCGGTCTGGTAAACCTGCATGAGAAACACAAGTCATATGGATTTTTAATGTTATGAAATCTTTCTAAAAAGAAAGGTATCTCGTAAGACCACACTGCACATAAACACGGATGAGATTTTACCTTATGATAACCAAACCATTTTATTAGAAAATCCAATGATACTATAATAATGTCTAGGGTTTAGAATAAATATTTAATCATAGCCAAAATAGTTACAATAATTACATTCCAATATATTAAGTATACAACTAAATTCATAAAGATAGTATTGGAAATCGGATTCCATCAATAGCAATGCTACAGGGTTACCACCTACCATAATACATCAACATGTATGAATGAATGATTGCATTACGTTGTTGCTTAGAGGGTAGTGTTAGCATTCCAAGTGGGATTTGCTAAGAGAGGAAAAAAGGTAATTGTGACCTTATAAGCCTCACAACCTGGAATGACTAAAACTGGGAATATGCTTCAGGGTTATACGGTTCATTACCATTAGGAGCATCATTCTTCGGTCTAGATCGATATTTATGGATTTTGGTATGCATGCGCACGAAAAAAAGTGGATCCATGGCCTGGTGCATCATTTGCAGCCTTGGTACATGAGGGATGATGTAATCTAACTTGTCATATTAGAGGGGAAGACTGGCTCTAATTTGCAGGGGTCGATAGGTTCGACCTTGGTACATTTTCTAGAGGTGTACTATAGCAGGTGGTACCCCGGTGCCTTTTCATTGTGTGGAATCAATCTCTAATACATGACTTACAGTTTTAGTTGTAGAGCTTAGTACTATCGAATATAATTATCCAGATGTTATGTTAATTTCAAACCCTAGACATTATTACAATATCACTAGATTTTCTACTAAAATAGTTTGGTTATCATAAGGTAAAAACCCGTCCATGTTTATATGCGATGTAGTCTTATGAGATACCTTTATTTTTGAAAGGTTTTATGACATTGAAAATCCATATGATTTGTTTCATATGCTGGAGATTGATCCTGGAGTTGTCTTCTTATAATGTTCGGGTCATCCCGAGCATATTTCCAAATTTAGTGATGGATGCTTTGCAGCTTCATAAGATGAGCTGGATGCCTCTAAGACGAATTCCCGTATTTTCTTTTATTTTCCACTAAATTTTTTGTTTTGTATTTAGCAGCATTTGTGAGGACAGGTTGTTCTAACTATCCAGACCAATGATAGGTTAGTTTACTCTGGCTGATGTATGTATATTACAGTTTTTTTTCTTTTGTAAAGATTTGTTGTATATTATATATTAATTACCACGATGTGAGATTCTATTCTGCCTATTATTTCCTTCACTCCAACAGTCCGTCTTTCCGGCACTTGGATGCTTGATACCGTGGATGGATTAGTGTCTACTTTTCAAAATTTTGGAGAAAATAATAATAGTATTATTTGAAAGTATTAATGAATAAAGATATTTTAAAGGGATTTTAAATGAGATAAAAAGCATTGAACTCACTTCTGTCATTGGGAAATAATTCTGGTGATGACTGCAACATCATCGGCATTCCTTTTTGAATTTCTAAGTGGAGGAAGCTATAATAGTAATTTGCTATAGAATTGTTCTGGTAAAACAAATTTTGTTTTAAACCCCAAAAGTATGATTTGATATACAAAAAGGAGATATGTATATTATTATTATTATTATTTCAAAATGATTTGAAATAAAACCCGGTGTTTAGTTCTTAAGTTTTCTATTAAGTTATTTTTATGGACCCATGTATCCTATGCATTAGGGTAGTTTGGTTTGTGCATCTCATTATGATGTGTTGTTTGGTAGTTTTCATTTATGGAAATGAAATGGAATTTTCAACGATTTTGGACAGTCGAAACTTTCGAAATAGTTGAGAACTTGAAGCTAACTGTTTGTAAAAATATAAAAGTAGAGTTTTGTAACTCTAGAATGGAAGGATAGTAAGTTAAAACAAGTTTTAAATTTGTTGAACATCCTGGTTAATTAAAACAAATCTGATATTGTATATATACTCTCAAGATACAGTAGGGAATTATAAAAGTTTTAAACTTAAGTCTTTATGAAATATTTTTCATAAATGATTTTTAAAGTAAAAATAAATTGGTATAAGTAAGAACCGATAAAAATAAGTTCATAAGTAGTATGTATATCATTTCTTTCTACGATTCTTGATCCAAGATTCGAGTACATGACTTTGAGGTGATTCACACCGACCAAAATAAGGATTTATCATTCAATTATTGATGGTGAACACTTGGTGAGGGTTATTGATATATTACTGGTGTTTTCTATCATACTATATGGTTATGTAAGGAGAATAGAGATTTCTAATCAAGGAGCCTGATCGAAGTCCGCATTGGGGAAGTTAGATGAGCGATACTAGTTTAGAAGAGAAGTTATGTAATTGAGCAAGTGATCAAATCAGATATTGCACACGGATGGTCCATATACATCGTACATGCTTATGTAAAATGTTAAGTATTTATGTGGCTTAGTTTTTTCTAGATTTGATAGTGATGAAATTTTTGGGATGCAATTCATTTAAGTGGGAAAGAGTGTAACGACCTGAAATTTTTAACGTTTCGGACGAGAATATTTAATTTATTTAAATATTCAAATTTTATACAAATGTAAAAAATAATACGAAAATCAAATTTTGATAAAAACAATTGATTTTTAATTTAGTATTTTTAAATGAATTTATAGGATATTTCCATAATTTTTAATTTGGAAAAAATTTAAATTATCGTTTCACGTATTTTACAGCAAACATTAGTATTTTTGAAAACAAAAGAGGATAAAATACTAGTGTATTTTATTGTTTTTTGTGATCATGGCACATTGTTTTACGCGATCGTGTTTCTATTTCTGTCATTCTCAGTCTGTACGCAAATGAGAGATTGCGTAGCGGAGTATTTAAAATAAATCAAATTAAAACAATCTTATGGGAAAGCCTTAATGTTGATTTGATTTTGATATGATGGATATCCTGATTTTTGATTTTGGGTTTGCTTTGCCCTTAAGTAATTGATTAGTTTACTTAGCGTGGAAGGTTTTCTTAAGTTTTACACCACTTCACTTCATTTCATTTCATAATACAACACTCGTTCTCTTCCTCCTTCTTCTTCTTTCCTCTGTAATAAGAAAATATAAACCATTCTTCTCTTCAAAAATCATTATCCAATAATCTATTCACACTCCACAAAATCTTCCAACAAGAAAGTTATGTCTTACAGTATCTAGTTTCTTTTAAATTAGCCGCCCATCGTTTCATCGAGTGTGGGTGCGGATATTGGTTGAAAATAGTGGTGGTCGAGTGACGATGGTTTTTCAATGATCACAAAATGGAGATCAGAGGGCATGGTTGGGTTCGTATCGTCGAGTTGAGATTTTTCGAGGTAGTTGTAGGATTTTAGGGGGTCGTAATTGGCCATGGGTGAAGAATGAACGTTTTTTGTTCATCTTGAAATTGCGACGATGTGGTGGCGAGGGGAGCAATGGCACATGTAGGGAGGAGCATAGGGATAAGGCTAAAGCATTGGCGGTAGTCAAGGTGGCTTCGGTGGTCGGAGGAAGCGAGGCAAGATCATATTAGGGTTTTAAGTGCTGTTTATTTAGGTTCGTTTATCTCGTCACTAGCGATGATGTGGGGTGCTGAGACAGGGAAGCGGTCGAAGGTGAGGGGTTAGGTGGTGGAGCTATTGTTGGTGGCGGCATTAGCTAGAGTCAATCGAGGCGGCGACGGTTGCGATTTGGTCAAGGCAATTTTAAATGCTGGAACACATTATTGAATTTGAGGGAAAGAAGACTATGCATGAGGATTTTGGTTTGTAGCAAGTGGGTTGGGCTTGGTCGTGTTTTGGTTGTGGTAATATTTAAATTTAGTTAGTTTATATTGGTTACTTAAAAGTTTAACTTTGAAAATTAATATCTTGCTCATTTTAAATCCGTTTAATCCATGGATTTTTGCATTAGACTCGTATTGACGAGTACAACACAATGGTATAAATAGTTGTTAGTTTTGATAAAGCGGAAATTTATGATAAAATAGTAATGATTGAATATAATTATGTTGTTTTAAATAATAACATGATATTAGTTATACTTCGTTTGCTATATCTATTAGTAGAATAAAACACCATTCTACTATAATAATTGAATAGATTATTTGGACATTCTATCAAGCAGAATAAATCCATGTTCTATGCTTGCAAAGTAAAATGATGACTTTTGAAGTTAATTATTATGTCGATTAATTAATGTAGAATAAATAATGGTTTATTATTGGTTGTTTGGTTAAATTTCCACTTAAGAAAGCAGATGTCATATAAAATGATTTATAGGGAAATATTGTAAAGGGATCCAACGGGATTCCTCGCCACTATTGATTTTAGTTTCATTTATATACTTGTATAAATTATTGAGTTCTAGAAGTATGGTAGCCTGGCCATATTGGGTGTGACGTTGATATTTCGTAATAGTTGAATTCTTTTTAAAATGAAAGCAGTGATAACATTGTTTAAGTATATAGTAGCCCTA
This sequence comes from Allium fistulosum, assembly GCA_030737815.1. Lineage (NCBI taxonomy): Eukaryota > Viridiplantae > Streptophyta > Magnoliopsida > Asparagales > Amaryllidaceae > Allium > Allium fistulosum. Next base: position 71,083,948 of record CM060908.1, on the reverse strand, counting down.
TGCCGCACTATAGTATTTTGGATACTAGTATTTGCAATTTTGGATTTGGAAATGGCTTTGGTTAGAAGGAATGATTTCATAAAATTGGTTTTATAAATTGGATTTATAAAATATGTTTAGTAAAAGAAAAGATTTTTGTGAAAGTAAATCCCGATGTCGTTGAAAAAGATTTTAAAGGATTTTTGAAAAAGTATTAATATTATTTTTAGAAAGTATTTATTTTACAGAAAAGTTAATATAATGATTATTATTATAAGACGAGTTATGTCTTATAATAAAATGATTTTGTTTTTAAAAAAGAAAGAAATACTTTGGAGTAAATATTTGTGAAAGGCTTTATATAAAATATTATATAAAAGAATGGATTTATAAATGATATTTTGTAAATAGTAGAATGGATTTATAAATGATATTTTATAAACAATAGAATGGATTTACAAATGATATTTTATAAAGGAAAAGTCTATTGAGACACAAAATATAGACATAGTTGGTGACACAATGGATCTCCACCATTGGATTGCCCCTTATTTTCCACCTTCCATGTAAAAACAAAAAGATCCAATGGTACAAATCTCTTATGCCACCAATTGTGTCTAATTTTATGTCCAAATAGCGGGCACCTTTTATAAAAAGTAGAATGGATTTATAAACGTTATTTTATAAATAAAAGAATGGATTTATAAATGATATTTTATAAATAGTATAAGGATTTGTAAATGGTATTTTATAAATAAAAGAATAGATTTTTAAATAGTGTTTTATGAAAAGGGAAAAAATTATATTATTTTGACAAATTGGCATAACAAATCACATTTGTGAATTTATAGTGATATATGGAATGATCGTTTTATGAAAAGTATATGATATTTTATAAATGGGGTTTTATAAATAATTTTAGATATTTATAAAAGAAGTTTTATAAATTAATTTGGAGATTTATAAAAGGACTTGTAAATATGAAATGAGTTTATAAAAAAAGGAATTTTAAAAAAGGAATGAGATTTGATTTCTGTAAATAATCATTTTGACTTAAGGTGGTATGGAAAGTATTCTTTCCATATTTAACACCAACAGGAAAGTGGTTTGGGTTTATAGTAAACAATGTTTTAAATAATATTTGTTTTTGGCATATAAAATATGAATTTTGAAAAGAGAAAATCTGTCTTAAGATTTGTGAAAATACTTATACCATTGAGCTAAATATATAAATACTTTTTTTTCAAAGATTGAAAGTGCAGTAATTTATATATATACTTATACCGTTCAGATAAGTATATGAATATTTTTCCAAGTATAGAAAGATGATAAATGAATAGTGAATGAGTAGTATACTATGTATATTTCTATAAAAGTATTTAATACAAGTATTTATAAAGCGGTTTAAATTAATGAAAGAATTAATTAAAGAGGCTTAGTGGTTGTTTATGTGCTTCATCATGTTTGATAGTTAAATAACTGACTATCAAATCTTGACCAAATAAAATTCTGGAATATCTAGAAGAAACATGGAAATTATATGGTACAGTTATCTTCGCTAATGCTATACTGTATATATAAACTCATTGTGTTCTTCTAGGACAAATGATAAAGAAATCTGTCTACTTAAATGGTTAGTAGGTGATCTTTGCTCTTATGTATTGTATGTTTATGTCCAAAAGAAATAGAGCCGAGTTTACCGAAATCTATTGATTGGTTTTGGAGCGCCTGGGAAATGGGGTGTGTACTTATATGAGATGACTCAAAACCATAACCACTCCAAAATCATATGTGCGTTCTACGCTTTGGAAGAGGTTCGTGATTGGTTCTAGGTATTGGAATCGAAGAAGGAGTTCTTTGAAGTGTAAGGGCTACCTGCTACTAATCCCGGGGGTGATTCCAAAAAGGATGTAATAGAAGTGGTGCCTTCGGTTTGTTCATATCTTGAACAATTTGTATGGATGAATGCAGGCATTGCATTGTTGCCTGAAGAGTAGTGTTGGCATTCCAAGTGGAATTTGTTAATAGAGGAAAAATGGTAATCGTGACCTCACAAGCATCACAACCCAACAGGGGACATCCTTCAGGGGTATGTAGTTCACAACCATTAGGAGCATCATTCCTCGATCTAGATAATTAGTTATGGATTTTGTTATGCGTGCACATGGAAAAGAGTGGGTCAATGGCCTGGTGCATCTATATGCAATCTTGGTACCCAAGGGATGATGTAATCCAGCTTGTCAGGTTAGAGAGGCAGGCTGGCTCTGATTATCGGGGTCGATCGGTTCGACCTCGGAACATTTTCTAGATGTGTATTGTGGAAGGTGGTACCCCGTTGCCTTGTCATTGTATGAAATCCAATCTCCAACACATGCCTTACAGTTTGAGTTGTAGATGTTGAATGTAATTATGGGTAACCATTCCAGATATGTTATAATTATTTTAAACCCTAGACATTATTGTAATATCACTGGATTTTCTAATAAAATGGTTTGGCTATCGTATGGTAAAAACCCATCGGTGTTTACATGCGGTGTGCTCTTACAAGTTACCTTTATTTTGAAAGATTTTATGACATTGAAAATACATATGATTTGTATTTCTCATGCTGATTTACCAGACTGATCGGGGAATTATTTTCTTATAATGCTCGGGTCAGCCCGAGCATATTTTCAAATTGAGTGATGGATGCTTTGGAGCTTCAGGAGGTGAGCTGGATGCCTCCACGATGTATTCTCATATTTTCTTTTATTTCAACTGCATTTGTTGTTTGTAATTATCAGAATTCATGAGGATAGGTTGTTATAATTATCCAGCCTGATGATAGGTTAGTTTACTCCGATTGATGTATGAATATAATAATTTTTTATTTTGTAAAGATCTATTGTATATTATATATTACTCATCATGATGTGAGATTCTGTTCTTTTCTTTTCTTTCCTTCACCCTAACAATCTATCTTTTCGGCACTTAGATGCTCAACATGTGAATACTGTGGATGTATTAGCATCGACTTTTGAGAGTCGAAATGGCGGGTCGTTGCAACCGTACTATGGTAAACAATGAATATGTGCAACTGTTAGTTATTTATATATGCGGGTGAAAAAGACCATACTATGGTAAACAACTAAATCAGACTTGGAGATTAAAAAATAGTGTACTTGAATTTAAAAATGAAAGGATCTCGTTTAACATGAATAGATTGTGATATCTCAGTTGATTAAAGTTGTATCTGAGAGTTACGATGATTAACCATGATGCTTGTGTTAAAACTATTTTAATGAAATGTAGGTGGTATTTTGATTGGTGTGAGTGATATCATTGTGATTGATTGATATGTTGCATATTTATACTGACACCACCCTTATATGTTATTATTAAGCACAATTATACTCATAGCTAGATTTCTAGCCTGACTCGATGTTTGTCATTTATTTAACAACCTCGGGTCAGTATGAGGTTGTTTTACAGGTCAATATTATGACTATATATGCTTTGTGGGCTAAGATATGGGGTTGGAGCATGACAATAATGAGTATTATTTGCATGTACTTATATCAACATTCCATTGTATTAATCGAGATGATGTATTTATGTGATGACTTGTGTGTATATATAAGATGATATATTAAATTTTTAGATATGATATAAAATTCATCATTTTTGCTCACTCGGATTTTGTTAATTAGGAAATTTTATTTATGTCTCTAATATTGTATTATTCAAGTCCATTACTCGTGTACATTGCCATTTGTCAAGACGAGATACATATTATTTAGATGTATTCAGGTATTGAAACGTATCCATGTTGATCCAAATTAGTATATACGAGAGATTGCTCCTACCGTGCCCATTAATTCGAGCTATCGGACGGTAAACTCCTTCTGATATTTCAGTCACTGGAGCCAGGGCATTACATTATACTTTCATGAACTTTGTGGGCTATGACTTAGAGATGTAGTCTATGATGATTACTTTGCCTATACTCTACTAATACGTTATTATATTAGTTGATATGATGTACATGTGTTATGAGATGTATATATGAAATGAAGTATCAGACTTTTAGGTATGATATAATATTCAATTTTTTTATTCAATATGAATCATGATGGTTGGTTTTTTCTCATGTGTATATCTAATACTGTACCATTCAATCTGGATAACTCGTTATGCTGCTTTGTGTTAAGACGTGATATGTATTATTAAAATGTTTTTAAATATTGTAATATATCCATGTTGATCCAAAGTAGCATGTACAAGAGATCTATAATGACCCGGATTTTTTAACGTTTCGAATGAGAATATTTAATTTATTTAAATAATCAAATTCGATTAAAATTTAATAAATAATATGAAAATCAATTGTTAATAACATGACTTGATTTTTAATGATGTATTTTTATTTTAATTTATAATATTTTTTCATAATTTTTAATTTGGAAAATATTAAAATTATCGTTTGACGTATTTTTGGCAAACGATGGTATTTTTGAAATTTCAAAAAATAAGATAACCAGTGTATTTTATTTTTGTTTTGAGATTCTATTGCATTTTTATGTGCGATCGTATTTTTGTTTTTGTCGTTCACAGTTGTACGCGAACAAAATTCTATGTAATGACACGCCGGAAATCACATAATAAAATAAACTCTACTCTTAGATATTCAACACTCTGACTTTTCCCTCTTCCACTTTCTCTTTTCTTTTTTCAATCAATCCTCCTTCAAAAATCCAAATCAGTTAATTTATTCAACTAAATAATATGAAATTTGATCCATTAAATTCGCATGAGTATAAGCTTTAAATCATGATTTTAGGGAGTGCGGTGTTGGTTTGTTGAGATCGACGTTAGAGAGCAAAACTAGGGTTTTGGTATTTCGTCAATTGAGGGCCAAATAGGCGATGGCGTTGGTTCCTCTAGTTTTCCCGTAGCAAGGCGAAGGAATGATGGAAAATTGGAGGAGTGCGGTTGGGATATGGAAAGTGCAACTTTGCATTGTAATGGAGGCAAGAGGCTATAGGTCATGCTTTTACGAAAGGGATCGAGCTTGTTGTTGAGGGGTTTATCGCGTCGAGATCGCAAAGAGAGATGCAACGGCGAAGACCGTTCGTTGAACGGCGGAGCGTACCTCCGTAGCACAATAAAGTCATGCATGAAATTGGGTGTATCAACGTGTACACAAATTTGATATTTGAGGGAGAAGAGAATTTGAGTGGGTAATTAAAATTTAAAATGTAATTAGTGTAATTAATTAATTATTTAATCTTGAAATCTTATTAATTGAATAACTTCTTCATATGAGGTCCAATCAAGACGCAGTTTTTTGCGTTATGCTCATGGGAGTGATATTTAATTACTATAATTGATTTCATTGAGTTTGGAGCAAGTGGAATTTTAAGCTAAAATCATACCGGAAAGCTTAAGTGTCAGCTGGATTTTGGTGAGTTGACTCACCTCTGATTGAACAATATATGATATATGATAGACATAAACTATTGTTTTATGCTTAAATGATATATCGGTATGGTTTAGTTTAATTTTTGCTTTGAAAAGCGAATGAAATATAAAATGAAATACAAGGAATTTTGTAGAGGAATTCGAATTTCTTACCATTGTTTATTTTCACTTTAGTTATAAACTCATTGTGTAAATGTTGAATGTCAAAATTTTGTAGTTTGGCTATATTGGATATGATATTGATATATGTTAAAAGTTGAATCTTTTTAGTGATAAAGGTATTAATAGTGCTGTTTAAGTGCTATGGTAGCTATTTACCTCGTTATAGTAATTTATAATACTATTAATTGCTGTTTTGATTTGGAAATGGTTTTGATTTGGAGAATGATTTTTAAATGTGATATTTAGATTTTCTATGATATTTTCTTTAGAAATAGTTTTTGAACTTTTCTATTTTATTCTAACCTTTTTGGAAATATTTTAAAAGTATTTTGAAAAGTATTTATTTTTCAAAAATTTAAAATAATAGCGGATGTTCATTTATAAAGAATAAGTGGTTTTATCTATGGTATAATAAATTGATTTTGTTTTAAAAGTAGACAAAAATATTTTGAAATAAATATTTGCAAAACGTTTTATATAAAATTTTGTATAGAAAGACAGATTTATAAATGATATTTTATGAATAAAGAATAGATTTTTAAATGGTGTTATATAAAAAGGAAAATTATATCATTTTGATAAATTGGGATAATAAATCACAATTGGGAATTTATAATGATATATGGAATGATTGTTCTATGGAAAGTATTTCGTCCTATCTTGAAACTAAAGATTCGTAATAAGTATATGAGAATTACATTTGGAAATATTTATAAAAGGAGTTTTATAATTATATTTGGAGATTTACAAAAGAAGTTTTATAATTATATTTGGAGATTTATAAAAAGTGTTTTATAATTATATTTGGTTAATTATAAAAGGAGTTTTATAATTATTTTTGGAAATTTATAAAAAGGAGTTTTGTAATTATATTTGGAAAAGGAGTTTTATAATTATTTTAGGAAATTTATAGTTATATTTAGAGATTTATAAAAGGAGTTTGTAAATATAAAAGAGATTTATAAAAAAGAGCTTTATAAAAGGAAATGAGATTTAATTTCCATAAGTGATAATTTTAAATTATAGTGGCATTGAAAGTATACTTCATACTTAACACCAAATTCCGAGGTATGGAAACCCGTCTCTATCATGAGAATTAAGAACGTATGTCGAGGCAACGATAGTTTTCTAACTTGTCCGATTTCATTGTTAATCGAGGGATAGTACTTTTTGAAATCGGAAAGTGGTGGTAAGTATATTTGGTCTAATTCCCATACGATCCATTTACATACACCAAAGGTGTTTTGGGTTTACTTTTATCGGTGTTTTAAGTTACATTTGTTTTAACCCATATGGTTTTGGAAATGAAATCTTTCTTAAGATTTGTGAATATACTTATACCAGTGAGATAAGTATATGGGTACATTTTCTAAGTATCGAAAGTGTAGTGGTTTGTGAATATACGTATAATATTTTGAGTATATGGAAAGGATTTCTAAGTATTGCAAGTAAATGTTTTGTTAGTACACTTAGACAGTTAAGATAAGTTTATCAATATTTTTCAAGTATTGAAAGGAGTAGAGGGGGTTTGTGATTATATCTTTGTAAAAGTATTTTAAGACAAGAATTTACAAAGTGGTTTTAATTAATGAAAAGATTAATTTAAGAGGCTTAGTTGGCACTTATTTGCTTAACCATACTTAGTTTCCATGTGAAATTAAATCTCTGATTTGATTGTTTGTTTATTTGACAGTTAAATAACTGGCTATCAAATGTTGACCAGTTTTGAAAACTATTGTTATTGGTTCGGAGAGACCAGGATCAGATATATTATCCAAAAATCACTTCGAACTGGCATAAGCATTCGAATTGGAGACATCTTAAAGATGATAAAATCGAAGACAGAGTTCTTTAAAGTGCAAGGGATATTTGCTACTAATCTCGAGGATGTAGTAGAAGTAGTGTTTTGGTTTGTTCAGTCCCAGAACAACTTGTATGGATGAATGATGGCATTATTTTGTTGCTTGGAGGGCAGTATTAGCATTCCAAGTGGGATTTGCTAAAAGTAAAAAGTAAACTCAAGCCTCACAACCCGAGAATGGATAAAACAGGGTAGATGCGGTAGGGCTAAGGGGGTCGCTCCCATTATGGTATGATCATCACTTATATCTAGATTGATATTTACGGATTTTGTATGCTTCTAGCCACAAAAACGGTTTGTTAGGTGGGCAGTCGGGGTCTTGATCATAATCGGTACTATCCAAGAACTGGTAGGTCGGTTTGGTGTTGGTAGAGGGACAATTTTTTTACAGCCTTGGTACATTTTATCTAGATATTTATTGTATGGAAGGTAGTCCCTTACCTTGTTATTTTATGGAATCTATTCTCCAATACGTGCCTTACGGACTTAATTGTGCCTAACTATGCTGGAACGTGAGATGCAAGCATTTTAGCCATGTTATATATTTATTTTAAACCCTAGACATTATTATAATATCACTAGATTTTCTAATAAAATGAGTTGGTTATCGTAAGGTAAAAAACCCGTCTGTGTTTATGTGTGAAGTGGTCTTACGGGACACCATTATTTCTGAAAGGTTTTATAAAATTAAAAATTCATATAATGTGCTTCTCACATTGGTTTACCAGACTGATGCGAGCGTTATTTTCTTGTAATACTCAGGTCAGCCCGAGCAATTTCTAGATTTAATTATGGATGCTTTGGAACTTTAGGAGACGAGCTAGATGCCTCCAAGAAATATTCATGTATATTTTATTTCCGCTGCATTTGTTATTTTTATTTATTAGCATTTGTGAGGACAGACTGTTATAGTTGTCCAGGCTGATGAACGGTTAGTTTACTCTGATTGATGTATGCATATATTACAGTTTTCTTTTATAATGATCCGTTGTATATTATATATTACTCATCGGGATGTGAGATTCTGTTCTGTCTTTTCGTTTCACCCCAACAATCTATCTTTTCAGCACTTAGATGCTCGGCAAGTGAACACCATGGATGTATTAGTGTCGACTTTAAGGGTCGAAAAGGTCTGTCGTTACAAGTGGTATTAGAGCTTGGATTGAGTGAATATCTAGGCCTTGGTGGGGTAAACTCATTAGAGATAGGGTTAGTAACACCCTAAAATGATTTGGGCGTGTGTGTGTGTGTGTGTTTGTATAAGAGCATGTATTTATTAGTTCTATAAAAATGTTTTATATTTTCTTGATTTATCTGTTAAGTGCTTTATGAATTCTGGTCGATTTAAAAGGTACAACAATATCGATAGGGGTTTCTAAACACTTGAATAAGGAAAATCGACATAGTATTATTTTAAAACTTGGTAAATGAAATAATTTTATTTAGGATTATACTTTATATATAAAAGAATAGTTTTCAGAAATTGATATAGTTATTTATTATGTGTTTGTTTATTAAGAAATGATAATATTCCATTATTATCATTTATTATTTGATTTTTTGTGCTCGACCAGTTTATGAGAAGTTTTACCTTTTCACTGCATGTGTTTGGTAGACAGTTATGGAAACATTGAAACAAACACCTTGTGAATTCAGTTTCACGGTTTGACTATAAGGCGTTCGATGATAATGTCAAAGTAAAATTTAATTTTAATAAAAGTTGTTTATTATAATCTAAACAAAGATATACATTTGTGAAATGACTTTATATAAGTATGGTTTATAAATAAAAAGGATTTAAAGTTGAGAATCTAAGAAATTGAATCCTAGTCTTTTAGAAAATTGTTTTTCAAAATTTTAGGGAAAATAATATTAGTATTATTTGATAGCATATCTATATAGAAATATTATTTAACGGAATTGCAAAAGAGATAGATAGAACTGAACTCACTTCTATCACTAGAAAATAATTTTGGTGATGACTGTAGAATCATCGGCGTTTATTTTCGAGTTTCTAAGTAGGAGATGCTACCATAGTAGTTTTGCTTCATAGTTGCTTTGGTAAAACAAAATTTGTTTTATATTCCGAAAGTATGATTTGATATACTAAAGTAATAAGTATATATTATTTCAAAATGATTTGAAATAAAACCCGGTGTTTAGTTCTTAGTTCTCTGTTAAGTTATATTATGGACTTATGTATCCTATGCATTAAGGTAGCTTAGTTGTGTATCCTATTATGATATGTTGTTTGATATTTTTCATTTGTTGAAATGAAATTGAAAATTTGATGATTTTGAACGATTGAAAACTTCCGAATTAGTTGAAACTTGAAGCTAAGTGTTTGTAAAAATATAAAAGTATAGTTTTGTAACTCTAAAATGGAAAGATAGTAAGTTAAAACAAGTTTTAAATTTGGTTGACATTTTTGTTAAGTAAAATAAATCTGGTATTATGTATATGCTTTTAGGATGTAAAAGGGTATAATATGAATATGAACTTGAGTTATAAAATGTTGATAGACTTAAGTATGGAATGGTTTTAAAATAAAGATACGTCTTTGTGATATGTTTATAAACTTAAGTAATGATTTTATGAAATGGTGCTTTAATGATTTTAGTATTAAATGAAATACTACTAATAAAATGAATGTGATTTAAAGTAAAAAGTAATTGGTATAGTTAAGAAACCAATGGAATAAATACGTAAGTGGTCCGTAGATCATTTTATTCGAATGACGGTTCTTGATCCATATTCGGGTAAATGATTCCGAGGTGAAAACACCGATCTGAACAAGGATTTTTCACTCGATTCTTGACGACGAACACATGATACAAATTTTAGATAAGATTTTGAAGTTTTCTATCATATTTATGGCTATGTAAGGAGAATGGAGGTTTCTAATCAAGGAACCTGATCGACGTCCGCAATAGGGAAGTCGAGTGAGCGACACTAGTTTGGATGTGAAATTTGTGTAATCGAGCAAGTGATCAGATTTGATATTGCGTATGGATACATATGTACATCGTACGGGCTTTAATAAATTTTATATTTTTCATTATAAATGCAAGTTATATGGTTTAATGGCATTTGTAAGTGAGATATAGGTACATGGAAGCAAGGGCTTGCTAGTTGCTATTGGTTTCACGAGTAGATTTTGATTGCTTAACAAATTGGTATACGTTTATTGCTTAATGGGTGTGTTTGCTATGTGCCATATAAACTCTATAAGGTATATCATAAGTATATATATTGATGTTGATGATTTTATGCCTCAGATATGTGAGGCCCCTTTTGAGCTTTTGTTTTCTTTATTAATTTGAGCTGGTTGTAGCGAGTTATAGTTTTTCCGGATCGAGCCATGCAAAGGAGGTGCTGCCGAAGTTTTCTGTAACATATGACATTTTAAAAGTTTAATAGCTCATTTTATTAAATTGGTTTTAAAAGCCTAAGGGTTCGAAAACACTTTTCTTCCTTTGGAAATTTTAGGGACGAAATTCTTTTAAGGTGGGAAGAATGAAATGACCCAGAATTTTTTACGTTTTGAATGTGAGTATTTAATTTATTTAAATATTCAAATTCGATTCAAATTTAACAAATAATAAGAAAATAAATTTTTAATAAAATGGCCTAGTTTTTAATGATGTGTTTTTATTTTAGTTTATAGGATTTTTCCATAACTTTTAATTTGGAAAATGTTAAAATTATCGTTTGACGTATTTTTCGACGAACGATGGTATTTTTGAAATTTTACAGAATAAGATAACTGGTGTATTTTATTTATTGAGACCTTATCGTATTTTTTTGTGCGATTGTATTTTTGTTTTTGTCGTTCGCGGTTCGTACGCAAATGAAATTCTGTGTAGTGACGTGCCGGAAATCACATAATAAATAAAACTTTACACTTAGAATATTCAACACTATGACTTTTCCCTCTTTCTCTTTTTTTTTTCAATCCCCTGTAGAAGAAATTAAACCCTCCTTTTTCAAAAATCTAAATCAAATAATTTACTCAACTAAATAGTATGAAATTTGATTCGTTGAACTTGTATGAGTATACGCTTTAAATCCATATAAAGTTTAGGGAGTTCGGCGTTGGTTTGTTGGGATTGACGTTAGTAAGCAAAACTAGGGTTTCGGTTGCTCTTTGATTAAGGGCGAATTAGACGATGGTGTTGGTTCCTTTGGTTTTCTCGTGGCAAGGCGAAGGGATGGTGGCAAATTGGAGGAGCACGGTTGGGATTTGGGACATGCGACCTCGCACTGTAGCAAAGGCAAGAGGCTATAGGTCGCGTTTTCAGGGGGGTCGAGCTTGCGGTTGAGGGGTTCATCGCATCGAGATCGCAAAGAGAGAGACAATGATGAAGACCGTTCCTCGAATGGTGGAGCGTAGCTCCATATTACTATGTAGTCGTGCACGAGATTGGGTGTATCAGCGTGTACACGAGTTTGAGATTTGAGGGAGAAAAGGATTTGAGTGGGTAATTAAAATTTAAATGTAGTTAACGTAATAATTAATTATTTAACCTTAAAATTTTATAAATTAAATAACTTCTTCATATGAGGTCCAATCGAGATGCGGTCTTTTACTTATACTCGTTGGAGCGATATCTACGCGTTGGAATTGATTTCGTCGAGTTGGGAGAAAGTGGAATTTTGAGCTAAAATCGAACGTCGAACCGGAACGCTTAAGCGACAATCGAAATTTTGGTGAGTTAACTCATCTCTGATTGAACGGTATATGATATATGATAGACATAAACTATTGTTTTATGCTTAAATGATTTATTGGATTGGTTTTGGTTGAATTTCCGCTTTGAAAAGGGAATGACATATAAAATGAAATAATTTTGTAGAGGGATCTGAATTCCTCATTATTGTTTATTTTCATTTAAGTTATATATTCATTGTATAAAGTGTCGAATGTCAAAGTTTGGTAGTTGGCTATATTGGACATGACATTAATATAAGTTAAAAGTTGAACCTTTTTAGTGATAAAGGTAATCGCATTGGTAAAGTGCTACGGTAGCTATTGGCCTCGTTATAATATTTTGAACTACCATTAATTATTGTTTTGATTTGAAAATGGTTTTGAGTCGAAGAATGATTTTTAAATGTGATTTTTGGATTTTCTGGGATATTTTATTTAGAAATGGTTTTTGAACTTTTCAGTTTTATTATAACCTTTTTGGAAATGTTTTAAAAGTATTTTGGGAAGTATTTATTTTATGGAAAATCTAATATAATAACAGATGTTCATTTATAAAGAATAAGAGGTTTTATCTTTCCTATAATAAACCGATTTTGTTTTTAAAGAAGATAGACGTATTTTGAAATAAATATTTATGGAACGCTTTATATAAAATGTTGTATAGAAGATAGATTTATAAATGGTATTTTATGAATAAAAGAATAGATATTTAAATGGAGTTTTATAAAAAGGAAAAATTATATCGTTTTGATAAATTGGAATAATAAATCACAATTGGAAATTTATAATGATATACAGAATTATTATTTTATGGAAAGTATTTGGTCCTATCTTGAAACTGAAGATTTGCAATAAGTATATGAGAATTATATTTGGAAATTTATAAAAGGAGTTTTATAATTATATTTGGAGATTTATAAAGGGAGTTTTATAGTTATTTTTGAAGATTTATAAAAGGAGATTAATACTTATTTTTGGTAATTTATAAAATGAGTTTTATTATCATTTTTGGAAATTTATAAAAGAATTTTATAATTATATTTTGGGTTTATAAAAGGAGTTTGTAATTATATTTTGAGATTTATAAAAGGAATTTCATAATTATCTTTGAAAATTTATAAAAGGAATTTATAGTTTATTTATAAATTATAAAAGAAGTTTGTAAATATAAAAGGTATTTATAAAAAAAGAGTTTTATAAAAGAAAATGAGATTCATTAAATATTTGATACTAATAAAAAACTAATTCAACTCAATGATCATAACCCAAATCTTAGCCCACATGTGATGATATTAGAGGAGCGAGACTAAGGGAGTTTTATCCAGTTTTTTTTGACTCACACATGTGATGTTCGAGTTGTTGAATAATCGAAGGGGTATCATCAAAGTTGAATGTATGTATGTATGTATGTATGTATACACACGTATTTGTAATGAAGATTTATTAAGTAAAAAGTTTACATATTATTTGAAGAAAAACTAATATTCACACGTATGGTGTGAATATTTGTATGTTTTGTGTTATGCTAAAATGAATTTAAGTTGGATTTAATGGAAGCTTGCTTGGTAATATGTGTGGTTTATTTGGATGGTTGTGAATAATTTTTAAGGGATATTTAAAAATAAGTTTGAAACAATGATTTCAATAAATCAAGATTTTGAATTCTAAAGAATAATGAAATTTACTTATGAAAATATTTTGAAAAGAAACACAAGTTTTGGAAAGAAGTGGGAAGGTTTGTTTATATACAGATATTTTTAGGAGAGAAATATATTTTTCTATATAAATGTAATTGAGGAAAAGGATACACATTTCGTACAAGTGTGTGTGTGTGCGCGCGCGTGTGTGGTTATCCCTGTGTATATATGTGTGTGTATTGGAGAATTTGAGGATACCCAAAAGAATGAATTAACGAGATTGAATTATAAAGAAAAGTAATATTGAAATTTATTTCTAAGTAAAATGGTTTAGAACTTTGTTCTGTTGACCTATTTATTTATTGCTTTAAGAATTCTGGTCAATACGAGTAGCTAACGTATTGATAGGGATTCCTAAACATTAGAAAGAGATATTGTGATATGACAATCTTTTTACAATACCAGTATCTATTTGGATCGAGAAGTTAGATAGTTTTATAGAACTTTGAGTAAATATTAAATGATTTGTTCCATATCTTAAAAATATATATAGTAGTTGGTTGAGTTTGATATATATAAAGTTGGATTATTTTTTTGTGTTTGGTTTCTTACTTGCATATGGTGTATGGAATATTATATGGTCAGGTAATGTTAATAATTGATGGCTTAATTATGTGTGTGTGAAAATACATTGGTATGATCTTATATATATGAGTTAAAAATTTTATAAAGTGATTTCTATTGATTGAAACTATCACTAATAAGGAAGTGTTTGGATTCCAATTTGAGTATTTTGAATGCAATGGGGATTTGGAAAATATCGTTTTAAAGTAAGGAAGTGTTTTAAATGATTTGGAAGTTTGGAATGCTACTTATTTTTGAAAATGTGTTTACGTTAAGACACACACACACACACACACACACATATATATATATATATATATATGTATACGTATATATATATATATATTGATTGTTTAGTGGTCAATAAAAGATGAAAATTCATTTGACTTGCTTATTTCAAACTTGTGCACTTCGTTTAAATATAATCATAGCTCTTACAATATCAAAGCTTCTCTAATGAATTCGAATTTGTCGGATATATATATATAGTTCTTTAACTACAAAGTTTGTGTTAGATAACAGAAAATTTGAAATTTGTGGATTGTAAATTTGTTCATACCAAACAAAAAAATTAGTATGAAACTTTTTATTACCCACTTACCATTACAGACGAAACTTTTGAATTTTTCATTCGACTTTGATAAATCTTCATCCATTTGAAATATAATTTAATATGGAACAACTTTTGTGTTCATCGCATTTAAATTTATGATGTTAAATAATGTTAAAATATGTTTGAAGTTGGACAAAAAAAATTGGCTTGGGTTAGTATTTTCAAAATTTAGCACCTTATTGTTTTGACTATAACTTTCAAATGCTTTGTTAGTTTTTGATAGTCTGGTACTTCCAGAAATCTAAGACAATAAGTAACAACTTTTGTTCTGAAAGTTATGTGAAATTTCATTATTTGCTTGGCGAAAACTACAGTAAAAGAAATGGGCCTTCATATTAAATACTATTAGTAAAACACCCATAACTTATTTGTGCTTCACATTTTCATCATCCAAAAGGTGTTTTGAAAAGCTAATGAGTTATGCTACAACTTTACTTTTGAAAACATTTAATAATTTTGTGTTTTTGACATTCAAAACTTTGTCGAAAATAGCAAAATTAGAAATACTAAGACGTTTCTTTAGTTTTTAAATGTGATGCTTCCTTATATTCATATATATAATCGTATATAGTGTTTATAAGTTGGGATTAGGTACATTAGGGCTTCTTTGGCTAACTTTTGGTGCATATTTTCTCTTGCATGCATTAAAAGGCTAAATAGCTTGCCTAAAAATGTAAAACATGTTATGTTTTATGCATATATATATCAAAATATATATATATATATATATATATTATGTGATATAATGTGAATCCGATCATGTTTTGATTGTGTATACTTATATATTTATATTGTAATTTATCGAAAGACTATCCGTACAAAGGAAACTCAGTCAAAATTTTCCAAAAATTTCGACACTTGAAAATCTTTTGAAATTTTTTTACTTTTGAAATTAAAGAAAATATTCAAAAGGTCAATTGAAAGCTATACATATATTGATAATTATGTTTATGATGTCATGCGATGCATTTGAATGAAATGGATAGTTTATTTGTGTAAGTACATGGCTACTTACTTTATATGAAATTGGCATGAATGGATGGATTTTGAATGGAATACTTTGTGTTGAAGTTGGATGAATTGATGCATGGATGCATTTGGATGGAATGATTTAATCTACGTTTGAGTTTATGGGTGCAAATAAATATGTGCACACTAAGGTTGTGTATATATTATAGTGTGTTGTTAAAATTATTAGTTAGATTGATTACAATACTCTTTAGTAAATTGCGATGACGCAATTTCTTTAACAAGGAGAGTCTGTAATATCCCTGTTTAAAATGGAAAATTAATTTGAATATTTTACTGGATTTAAATTAATAAACTAAACTTTTGGAACTATTTGATAATAAAGGAGATTATTGATTTGAAACCTAAATTATGTTTTAATAATCCAAAAGTTGTTTGTAAATTAACTTTGGCAAAATAAATAATATTTTTAAAATTTAGGAATTATTTTGAAGGCTAAAACAATTATTTTAGAATCGCTAAATATTGAAAGGTAGTGTTTTAATAAAGAAAAAATTGTTACAAAAATGAAATAAACATTTAATAAAACGCCTAGCTGTGGCTTTTTAAATGGTTGTAAAACGTTGATTTAAAGGGGTAGGGTGTTATTTTATTTAAAAGAAAAACAAAATTTTATTTTTATTTTCATTGGAACCCTAACCCTAAGCCTATTCACTCCCACCCTTCTTTATTCTTATCCTATTCCTAATAAAACCCTTGTCCCCACTTTATTCTCCCAGCCCTAATTTTCAAGATGGAAAAATAGGAAATAAAATCAAGTCATGCGACGCGACACAAGGAAGGTGGCAATTAAGAGGAGGGGAGGCGACATCGGCTGCGTATGTGAATGACATTAGTAAGGCCGCAGCTTGGGTGATGGTTGAAGACGCACACGTAAGCTTGAGCAATGTTAACGTTGGCGGTAGAGGAGTGGAGCAGCGAATTTTCCAATGGAAAGAAAGTTGATGGCGAACTATTTGGAGGAAAGCAACATTGACTTAGGAATTAGGAATGGTGGTAGGAAGTTAACAATGAATTACAGTGAGTATTTCAAACCCTTTTGAATTTACGATGGGTATAAGATCAACAATTTTGAATCTTACAATGAACATATCATTCTAGTATGATTATACAGAGAGTGTGCTTTGCTTATTCTGGATTATACTGATTTTATATGTGATTTAACAAATAGTTATTTAATATTATGCTGAAATTTATACTTTCAACTACGTTTAAAATTTCTAATACTGTGTGATCCGCCATTTCAGATAATTCAAGTCGACAATAAACCATATATGTCCACTCAAACAATCTAAAAGGCAGATTATCAATAGGGTTTATAATAAGAATATAAGAAGAGAAGAGAACAATACACAAAATCTCACAAAGGAATGATAAAATATAATAATTACATAAACAATTCGTAAAGTTGTTTCACAATATACATTTGATTTTCTTTTACAATAATCAGAGTTTTAAATTCAACCAAATAATGCAGCAGAAACAAAATAGATACATAAGTAGTTCATAAAGCTACTAATAAATACTAAATAAAAGGTGGAATCTCCAACTCAGTCTTTGCCTCCATAATAGCACTCCTCAAAACACTGAAATACTCATGCTAACTTTAGCATAAAGGAAAAACAATACACTCGAGTCAGGACTATACATTCTTATGTAAGTAAATTCAAATCAAGCAATAAGGTTACGATAATTTAAGAGATGTTACGGGATTTCCATCTCCTAAGGATCCGTTAAACTATATATACATATATAGTAAGATACGCTATATATATAATGTCTATCAGTAATATAAATATTAAAATAGCATTAAGGCTATACATTATCCTCCTTAACACATTTTTAAGCATGTAGTATATGCAGGTCATGTAACACAACTAGTAATGTCGGTAGCTATCAGGGTGTCCCATATAGGTACAATACTAAAACAAAATAGTAGTGGTCTCGTATGGAATAGTCGTATCACAAGGCACATGAGGTAATGCCCAAAGTAGGATTCTACCAGTTTACCCCATCTGGCTGGTCGTAACCCTTAACGGCCGACCACGTCCATCAATCCAAAATCAAAGGTGCATCCGTCGAGTTCAAAATCAAGATAATAATATGAGGGAAAGATGTCTGCTAAATGCAACAAACCTAGTGGCATGACATAGGCTCCCATTTTAATCATTTCAAATTAACAGTGTCGGGATCATCCCCCATTGTTCTCTTACTTCATTCCAGCAAGAATTCGCCAATTCAACCTCTACATTCTAGATAACATCCACTATATGCATAGTTATTAAAGTGGTTCCGGTATTGAGAGAGTATGCCAATATCCGGCTCCGGTCTCTTTAATAACCCATCGTTCAATTTATAAAAGTATGTCATTTTATCTATTTTAATTTTTATAGAACAATATGTTAAGAATCTCATAAAGTTTTCAACATAAAAAGTCCTTCATTTTACTTCAGGGATTAGCAGAAAAGTTTTAGAAATTTCTAGAAATTTTTATTATTTTTCATAGTCAAAATACATCAGACTTTACACGAATTAAATTCTAAAAAGTTTAAACAATTGCAGAAAAATTCTAAATTAAATTTCATAGTTTTAAAACACCATTTTATAATTTTTAGTAAAGTTTCAAAACTTTCCCAATCGATTTAATAATCTTCCCAAATTTCCCAATGGATAATTCCAAATATTAAATTATTAAAATTATTAAATTGCCGAAATAAATATTTGTTCCTTTATTAAATATTTTTATTATAATCTCACAAAGCTATAAAAAAATTCTTAGGTCAAAATAATTATTTTTATAAAATTACATTTTTACCATAAAGCCATTTCATTAACATAAATTATAAAAATACATAGATGGCCGAAATAAATATTGGTTTCTTTACAAAATATTTTTATTTTACTGAGAGGAAGTTAAATAAAAAATTTCAAGTTAAAACAACACTAGTTTTTAAAACGCATAGTTATTCATATTTAATTAAATAATTTATTTTAAAAAATCTACACGTAAACTTACTACCAAATTTTAGACTATACTAATAAACATATCGTTTATTTTAACATATCAAAAGGTTGGAATTAAACACGTTCCTGCATGAATTTTTTTTAAATAAGGACAAAACCATTTTTGATTTAGATTTTCTATTCTAAGATCAAAAACAGTAAAAAATTTCAATTTCCAATTTTTTTATTTCAATATCAGTGTCCATCTATTTAATTTATACTAATAAAAACATAGTTAATCAACCTAACATCATAAATAATCACTGATGATCGTGTGTAATAAAATATCAATAAGGTGTCATAATAACCAATTAATTGGAATAGCATGGGATAGTAAATTAAAATCATCATAACACATCCATATCAATTATTCAACAATACAACCATATCAACCAACATTCATAACAAACAATGTACATTTCATATCCAAACTTCAGACAATGAAAATTTATCTTATTTCCAGTTTGATTTGATTCCAATTTTAATTTATTAATAAAATGTTAAGTCCAGTTATCAAACAATTAGATTTCAATTCATTTACATTTATATTCATCTCAATTAAATAACACAACATCGACATTTAATTCAAATTCAATTCAATCTCTACAATATAATACAATATCAAATCAGATTCGATTTAACAATATGACTTGGTATCAATTCAGATTTAATTCAATCAAATCAGAATTCAATTTACTTCAACAAAAAAATATCTCACCTTTGATTTAGCGCACTCTAATCCAACAAAAGCAAGTGAAAAGAGCATGACAAAACAAGAACAATAAACTTAGGCACCTCAACAGGGAGAGCACAGCCTACGTCAAAACCACGTCAAAAGCTCTGGATTGTGCAGGAAATAATACAGGAGAGACTAAATTCGGATTGTGCAGGAAATAATACAGGAGAGACTAGGAAACATGGGTTCCATGGATCTAGTAGATTATCCATATTACAAAGCTTGGACGAAATAGTAGGGTAGGCTGACGTGGTGACTTGGGTATGCGGATGGGGTTGTAGTGGAAGGAGGTTAGGTTGTGTAAGGGCAGGCAGAGCATGGATGAGGTAGTTGCAGGTGGAGGTGGTAGCATGGGCGGAGCTGAGGAGTAGGCAGGTTGATTTTTGAAGGAAGGTGAAGGAAAAAGAAAAGATGAAATGGAGATGGAGCTCACGTTTTGGATTTGGAAAATGAAAAGATTCAAGAAGGTATATTAATAAAGATGAGGTGGCAAGTTTTAAAAAGAAGCTACAGTCATTTTGAGAAGGGGTTTTTTATATAAAGGACAAAAATTTGTATTTTTTAGCCTCAAGGACACAACCTCAATATTTTAGCCACAAGGACAAACATTCTTCCAAAATTAGTGATAAAGACAATATTCTTCCAAAATTAGTCATAAGGACAAACCACCAAAATTATCAACCACCACTCGTCGCACCACCAACTGCCACCGCCTGCACCACAGCCTCACCGCTGTCCCCGACACCATCCGCTGTCATCACATGCTACCGATAACTCTTAACTTAAAAACTGATACCTAAAAACTGCTATCGATAACTAAAAACGGATACCTAAAAACTGCTACCTAAAAACTGATACCTAAAAACTGCTACCGACAACTAAAAATGATACTAATAGCTGATACTCAAATAAACCACCCATAATCTCCTTGGTTTTCAAATTTATCAAATTCGATCACCATTATCTAAGTTTATGTTTCATTCTTGAACAAGCATTTCAATCATAACAATCATCCTTATAGAAAATCAGTTCATCATCATATTTAAATCACAAATAGAGCACCCATAATCAACATCTATCCAGCTCATGAAATTGCATCGTTATCTCATATAACGATGCTTTGACTCAAGCATCTCCATTCTCCGATGCAAGCCAGATCTAGTTGCTCCACTCCAGCATAAGCATGGATTCCATTCAACTAAGGTAGTGTGCACAATGGCGAGCATGACATTGGTTCATCTCTAGGTAAAAAATAAAATAGTTTTTACAAAAATGATAACTCTTGTCATTAAAACTGATCCTCAAATTAATAGTAAAACTAGTACTCATACAAAATTCATTAAATATTTGATACTAACAAAACACTAATTCAACTCAATGATCATCATATTTACTATGTAACAACTTCATTTTTTTATATAATCAAACAAAACATTAAAAAGCTTCCATACTGCACTATTTAAAAAATGATACTTAGAAAAAACAAAAATGATACCTAAAAACCGATCCTCACTAAACTCAACACAGTAATACATTATCAATCAAACCAATATGAATGCAAAAAAACAAAATAATAATTAAAAAAAATTCGCTTCAAAATTTGAATTTATGACAGTATAATAATTTTGTTATACAGCAAAAATCACAAACTCAAAATAACCAATATTTTCAAAAATGATACATATAAACTGGAAAGCTGATACCACTTCTCTCCTCTAATTCTTCAATGGCTTGCTCTTTTTCTTCCTCGACTTGCTCTTCTTCTTCCTCGAATTGTTGTTTCTTCTAAAACATCACTTCACCATGGCGTCCCTGCCACTAGAATCATTAATTTTCCACCATCGGATGATTTCAAGTCGAGCTACTTCAAAACCCTAGCCGTTGCCATCCACCGTCGAACCAAACACCCTCCCAGCTAATGCCATCGTAGCAACCGCCCTTGCCGACAACGCCGTCTAAGCTTGACACGCTCCAGACTCATTTGTGTGTTTGTCCTAGTCACTAATTTTTTGTCATGCCTTCGAATTGAAATTCAAAAGTTGTCCTTCATGTTAAAATATTGAAGGCTGATCTTTGAGGAAAAAATATTGAGAAATTTTGTCCTTGACAATATTTTCCTGTTTTGAGAAAATGAACCAAACGAAATGAGGTTTTGAGAAATGAAGGGCCTGACATTTTGGATAAATGAAGCTATAGGGTATGGAAAAAATTCAAAATGAGAATGTGGATGAGCTTTAATAAAGAATTTAAAACGGACCACGTATTAAAATAATGAGGTATTAAAAATGAGAATGATCAAATTTCAAAACATATATATTTCCTCTCAGATAATCTCATTAACACCAATATATACTCAGATTTACACCCATTTATATTTTTATTAACACACAAAAAAATAAAATTTAACCCGCCAATTAATGTAATAGGGGTCGCCGCTATACAAAATAAAAGATGAACCGAGACTTCAAATTCACATTTAAAACGGCGTTTTTCTCAGCGTCCAATCACAACCTCAAATATTAAATTTATTTTAAATTTTAAGGTTAGCGTTAAAATCACTTCTATACCTCCTACAACTGTTATTCAACGATCGTAAAATGTTGTTCAAAATTCAATTTATTTTTCCTTTTTATAAATTTATACTTAAATTCAAGATGAAAACGTTCATTTTATTTTTCTTAAAACGTTTTTTAATCAAAAATGTTCTTTTATTTTCATTAAAACGTTCTTTTTATTTTAACACAAACGTATGTTTCTTTTATTAAACCCATTAATTATAATAAACCTTTCAAAATTAAAAGATTCTAAATCAATTTAATTGCAATTAATTTCAACATTAGATTATAAAAAGGACCCTAATTAATAAAAAAGAGAAAAGAAGAATTTCAACACTGATTTACACCCAAATTCAAACCCCGACGGTTGTCTCCCGGACGTCCAAACATAGATATAAAAAATACCATGGTGATCAGTGAGAGGAGTTGAAAAATATTAAAAAATCAAACCAGTGCTTCAACAAACACGTCAAAAAATTTCCGTTGCCGCCAAATACACTACGTAAAACATATAATAATCTTCAAATCGAAATAAATGGAGCTGGAAACATCAGAATTTGACAAAATGAACTTTGATGTTTTACTCGGAAAAATCTATAGAATATTTTTATGTAAAAATATTTACATTTCAAAAATAATATTTGTTCACTTAAATATTAACCAGATTTGAACTAAAGTTGAAAACAGAATAAATTTCCAAAATAAACTAAATAATTTTTTTTCTTTTATTTTCTTTTCTTTTTATTTTAAATCATATTATCAAAACATATTTTTTATCATAAAATTTAATTTTTAAATATTTTTATTTAAAATCACTATTTAATCCAATATTTTTAAATGGTTAAAATACAAGTCGAATACGAATGTTTTGCTTGCAATGAACTAAGTAGCAAAGTGATGAATGCAAATACATATATATTTAGAATTATATATGATCAAAGTCCATTTTTAACTTATATATGAGTATGGGTGGTGTTATTTACTGTCATGGTCATGCTTATACCTTGATAATTGCTTTGACTTTAATAAGAATTTGAAATGAAGGAAAGGTGTTTGGTTTACCGTTTAAAAGATGAAGCTTTGGAAACCATGACCACTAATCCAAATTTGATGAGGTAGTGGTATTAAATTATATAAGGCTAATTTGAATTCAATTTTAACAATTAAAGAGGAAGTGAAAATGAGTTTGTCTTGATTTGTTTAAGTATGCTATTGAAATATATTTGAGATGAAAATGCTCTGAAATGAAATCGAAGAACCTGAAATGGTTTGTAATAGTTTTACAATGGGTTTTGAAAAGAAATATAGCTCATCTCTTTGCAAAGTAAGGTGTGCATGTGTACATCGGTATGCCATGCATTATTATGTATTTGTTTGAATTATTTGTTACAATATTTTATAAATGAATTTCAAAAATTCATTTTCAAAGAGAATTTGTAAAATGAGAGTTTAATTCCTTTTATTTAATCATAGAATGGAAGTTTTTTCACTATTATAAGATCTTATAAATGAATATGAACTCATTATATATATATATATATCTGTGTGTGTGTGTGTGTGGCAAAGGAGTTTAACTCATTTTTG
Source organism: Allium fistulosum (assembly GCA_030737815.1). Taxonomy (NCBI): domain Eukaryota; kingdom Viridiplantae; phylum Streptophyta; class Magnoliopsida; order Asparagales; family Amaryllidaceae; genus Allium; species Allium fistulosum. The sequence continues at coordinate 71,059,994 of CM060908.1, read as the reverse complement.
AAATTGTATTGCTTTTACTATAAAGATTAAGTCTTCATATATATGGAAACGTGAATAAATACCAAGTTACATTTGATTAAAACTTGGTTAACTAAATGAATAAGAACATGGTTTTTTGGAAAGTGGAAAATCTCAAATACATTTTTTTGTGAATCATGAGTATATTAAATTGAATGCGACCTGTAGAGAAATGTGGGTGATTTAAGTTCTTGTTTGATTTTTTTATACGTAATTGAATTTGTATATTCACTTACGTTATGCAAGTATACTCATGTTATGCTAAAGGGTAGAAAGTTTATTTTGTTTGAAAATGAATGAATTGTATAATGCTTGGTTGTGGTTGATGTGATAAATATACTAAGTGTATGATGCATTGCCAGGTTTGATTTAACTGAAATGCAAGTGAATTGAATGAAAGTGTGGGTTTGAATGGCTATGGGTGGTTTTTAATATTCGTTTGATTTTAATACAAGTATATTGTTGATGCTTGATTCAACCATGATATGATTATGGAAGTTTAATATATCCTATGCTATATAAAATGAAGCCAAATTGTTTTCGTGTTTCAATTGCTAAGTTATGATGCATTATTACTTGATGAGATAAAATGCATTTACATGACTTTTTTAAATGGAAATGGGATATGAAGTCATTTAGGGAATAAATGACGATTGAAATATCAAATGTATTGGAAAAGCAACAAAGTTAACATTTGACAAGAACGGTATGAGGTACTTACTATTAGACTGCTTGAATCCATCCTAACGGACTGATTTGAGGATCATAACCCAAATCAAGATGATCTTGTCCCTCATCAAAAAATCCAACGATTTGTTGCATGGACTTATGATGATAATTAATGAAGAACTAGAGGCATAGTGAAATGAAAGTTAGCGCGTCAAGATGGAAATAGGCAGGAATCTACAACACATAAAATGTATACGTCTTCATATGCTAAAAAGGCAGTGCAACTAAGGGATTGTGTAAAGTGTACTCACAACAGGCCATAAGTAGCAGGTGAAAAGGATTGCATAGCCTTATTGAAGCAGTTAGTCTAGTAGAGGGTAAATCCAAAATGTTGATTTATCAACATGAAATTCAGTTGGGATTCATATAAAAAAGTATGATATAGAACTCTTATAAGAAATAGTAGAAAATGTTGACCTCATAAAATGACCGATTTGATTTAAATAGTATTTTTGAGGAACTGTTTAGATATACAAATAGAAAAGGCTGTATTATGCTAAACAGTGAACTAGGTTAAAATCTGAGAAATTGTTTAGATACACGAATGAAAAATGATGTATTACTATAAACAATAGATCAGATTAATATGATGAGTAAATAATGAATCAGATTAATATGACGAATGTAACTTGTAATGAGAATTGGATGTGATATTCAAGTTAATTAGAGTTTCGACCATGAGTCATGATGAACAGAGCCATGATATATGTATTTTCACTTAATTATGAAAATGAATCCTAGGTGGGATTTAGTACGGTGTGGATGACATCTGTGCATTTGAAAATCTCACCTTTATACCCGACATTGAACATTTACTGTTGATGATTTTGTTATACTCACAGCCAAATTTCTTGCCTACGGGGTTTATTATGTACTTAAAAATCTCAAATCAGAATGAGGTTGTTTTATAGGTTTGATGTTATACTTGTATGAGCTTTTTAGGCTACGACATGGAGATCGAGTCGATGATGATGCCAGATACTTACTTTGCTTATACTCATACTGAGATGTCATTGTATTAGTCAATATGATGTATGTAACAACGCTATCCGAAATGGGAATTATTTTTGATCTAGTAAAAGCCCATCGAACCTTAGGTCCATTCCGTAACTGGCTGTTGGTTTCTTTAATTAATTAAACAAAACAATATGAAGAGCCATCTATCTATGCTTTCAGAGTCACATAGCGGAATTAATAATATATGATAATAATATAAAGTACATGCCTTATAAAACCAAATAACAAGATTACAATGTCATAATAGTGCATAAAGCATGTCTGGTATATAGTCTGGGTACGTGGTAACAACACAAATTGATAACTACACGCCAAGACTCCACCATCTTCTCTCACTCATCGTTGTACCTAAACTATAGGTTGTAATGAGAAGGAAGTCAAAACAACAATGTCTGGTGAATGGAAACCTCAAGTGTTACAATAATAGTATATGGGTAGTAAGCATTCAGATAAGTATTATGTCTTACGTATTTATTATACTTCTATAATTATATCTCTAACTACAGAATAATGTCCCTACAAGCCTAATTTCATGACTATAAATGCAGATGTAATGCAACTATGGAGTATGTTGGGTTTAACAACCCATATCTCATCCAATCATATTCTAACAATGTAAGAGAACGTACCTGGGTCACTTATGACCTTTTAAACAAGTAATAGGTCGACTCTTCAGTCATTTAATATGCAGATCCCAAGGTGAACCCCTCCTGGTACTTCTTGACTGACATCGTAGAAAATCTCTTAAGGCCACCTACCACTTCTTAGATAAGTAAGAGGTAGACACTCCGGCCATTTAATACATCAACCCCGATGCGGACCCCCCACAATAGATTTCCACTATGCATATAAAAGATAATTCTGACCATTTAATACTTCTTAAATAAGGAAGAGGAAAACCCTAACACATATTTAATATCTCAACCTTGAAGCAGACCTGTCTTGGGATTACTCTATGTCTTTTTAAAGGAAATCGAGTCCATTTAATACTTCCTAAATTGGGAAGAGGCAGACCCCAACAACCATTTAATATCTCAACCCTAAAGTAGACCTATCCTGGGATTACCTAATGTTATTTATGATAAATTCCATAAGTCATTTAATACTTCTTAATAGGGAGGAGGCGACCCTAAACAAGTCATTTAATACCTCAACCCCAAAGCTGACTCCTTGAATTTTCTCATCCTTTTGGCCCGTAACCCAACTATGACGTCTTACATTAGTCCAATTATTTGTAAGTGTTGGTAGCTAGATCAGCTATGCAGATATGACGACCCGGCTTTTCAGACCAGTCAAAATCATCGAAAACCCATCTGTTTTAAAAATAAACAATGATAGCTACCAACTTAATACACATCGTCATTTGATAAATATACAACACTACTAAATGTATGGGATACAACTTCTATAATACAACTTATCAGAGTAATCATTTAATTACAGGGTGTGCTTTAATACTTACCAATCTCAAATACTATGAATCTTCCGCTACACAACTCTGATGAGAGATAGATAGCAACATATTTCCCTGCAACCTCAATAAACATGCCAATGTGAAACGGTAAACCAGAAAGGTTACATGAAAGATAGCAAACAAAAGTGAATATAAGACAAGGAAGAACCTATCTAATAAAAGGGTTCAGTCACCAGTGTAGCAATTGCCTACGTACCTATCCAACTTAGATGCACCTAGTTTGGAACAGGATCAAACCCAAACGTAGTTCTTCTCGCCAACAAATAGATCTAATAAACTCCAAGGGAGTTTACGATACATCCAACAATATGCGATAAACAAACAATATTATAGACATATTACGAATAGGCGATAAGAACAGACATAAATAAACAAACAAGAGGAACAAACATTATATAATATGAAAATACAGGTAAAGATATTCAAAGATAGCAACAAAACAATCCATAACCTATAAAACAAAGGTTATGAAATTACATGTGTTTGCGCCAAAATTGGTCACAAACACTCAATTGCAGATGAAAGCATCAAATCACAGTCACAGATCACAGATAGATTGTATGTAGTAGAATTAAATATGAAGAACACTCAAAGAATTAAAAGGAAAGCAGTAGAAAGACAAGATTTATAGTGGTTCGGCATTGTAGCCTACGTCCACTTTGAAGGATTGTTGTTTATTGATGATTCTCAACTGATTTACAAGAGTACAATCGATATTATCCAAGTTACAATGGAGTTTCAACAGAGTAACAGCGTAGAAGAGCTAGAAAGTCCCATTTTCTGGAGGCATTGGGCTGCTATTTATAGGCATGGCATGGAAATATCTGACTTTGAATTCAGAATACTCCTTCTCACACGTGGGTGGGCCCACGTGATCGATCCAGGCTCATTTGGGATCGATCCCTGATCGATCCCCATACATTTCATATCGATCAAAAAATGACCCATTGGTAATGGGATCGATCACGAACATTCCTCTGATGATGTGCAAGCTATGGTGAAAATTTGAAGGCATTTGGAGTTGTTGATCTCGAGTTATGACCGATCCAAGATTAATATTTTAGGCATGTTAGAGCGTTCTTATCGATAGCCCCATATCGATCCAGATTCGTATCGATCAAGATGGTGATGTGGAGCGATTGTTTAGGCAAGATCCATATTTTATGCCGAGTTAACTGCTTCCTCATTCATATCCATCGGTTGCTATGTTCTTTGTATTGATCCCCGCCTCTTTTCGTATCGATGCATGGCTATCGTCTTCATATCGATCATGTGTTTTGGCTTTCGTATCGATCGAATGGTCATTAGTTCGTATCGATCATTTGACCGATCGATACAAAACATACTTAAAAGGATCGATACGAAAGCAATGATCCCCTTGCACTTTGCATCGATGCTCGTTTTGTGGCTTTGTATCGATCAATGGTTCACTGCTTCGTATCGATCAATTGATTGATCGATACGAAACGTGTAGGAGCTTGATCGATACGAAGCTGGTGAGTGTGGAAATATAACGATCGATACGAAGTGCATGAAGGGGATGGATCTGGAGCTCATGGATACGAACTAGATAGGCATGACGTTGATGGATACGAAGTGGATGGTTTTTGATTGATCTATGGCCTTGACTCGAAGCGGTCACCTCCTTGACCCCAAGTAGACCCGTCATTGACTCGAAGCAAGTGCTGTGGTGACTCAAAGTAACTCGTAAATGCGCTAATCCATCAAAGACTCGAAGCAAGCCCTTCTCTGACCCGAAGTAATCTTCTTGAAAACCCGAAGTAAACCCAGGGACGACTCGAAGCAAACTCTGGGCAACTTGAAGCACTCGATCTTGTTGAAACCATATTTTAAGCATCCTGCGGAGTTTGTTCGTCGACTATGCTATGTTTTGTGCAATTGTGAGGGTTAGATCCGCCTGTATGTAGCCTTTCCAAAAGGCGGGTTAACAACATGGGAAGATTATCATCGAGGAGAGCCTAAGACGCTCCTCGATGCAATGAAAAATGAATCAACTCCAAGGGTCGAATCAAAAAAAGGAAGAGAAATTCCAATAATGACTAGGAGGGTGCGTCCCTTTACCGAAAGTATACCTCTAGACAATATACTTGAGCACTACGATGGCTCTCGGACACGTTCAAGCCAGACCTTACCAACTTTATTAAGAATCCGAGTATTTCACACTTTAGCACGCATATAACTGAATCCAGTCTAGAGTAGATATTTTCATGTGAAGATACCCTAATGAAAGAAACCCCATATATCTTGGCTTCCACTCGCTCTTTGGTTTTGATCATTTTCGATAAAGGATAGCAATGCTCGAAACGAGCAATAACTCGTCTTAGAATGACGAAACAAGAAGACAAAGAAAGATGTTAAACAGGGGTGTGATGCCATTTTAACCCAAAAAGAAATTAAGAGGGAGGGAGTTTCCTCCTAATCAGATGAGATAGCTAAAAGGGGTGTTATTTCCTGTTAACCAAAAAGTCACTAAATGGCAACCTAAGTCAAAAGGTGGTGTAAGTTTCTTTTAACTAAATGTCAAGGTTAAAAGGTTTAATTTCCATTTAACCAATAGATGTCAAATATATATACTCAAATTTTACGAAGAGTATTTCAATAAATAAAGTATTTTAACTTTTACTAAAACTATTTGAAATAATTTAACTACCCTTTTCAAATTACAACCTTTAAATATATTTGAAAAGATAATCTTTGGTTTGAACATCATTTACAAGGAGATTAGAAACAAGAGCTACTAAAGTAAATGTCACAATGAACCTCCTTGTTAAATGAACCAACATTTACTAATGAATTTCATATCAAAATTAATTTTAAATTATACCAAAATAAGGTACAAGTATTTTCTAAAAGTAGTATGCGAAAGTTATTCACTTAGAAATAATTTTACTCTTTTTAAAATAAGTGTTTACGTTGTTATTACAAAGTGCTACGGGAAGTCTAAGGTAAATTCCATTATTTTTATTTGGTTTGGAAGTAAACTAATATTTTAATAGCTTTTTCCGAAATCAGTTTATAACTCTTTATATTTTTCAAACAGCATTAATTGTTTCTAACTACCGTTTTATAAATTTGAAACAATATTTATTCTCCCAAAGGACCAATTCAAAAACACTTTTTCTAAACTTAAAATAATATAAATCATCCCAAAAGATAATTAATCAAATTTCTAATCCTTTTTATAGATTTGAAACAACACTTTACGTAAATTAGCTCAAATTCCATAATTGGATTATTTACAAATATTTTGTAAACAATTTCTTTTATGAAAATTCAACTTTCAAACAACTACATTGAATTTGAGTTCAAATACTTAATATTAAATTATTATAACTAGTTATAATAATTTAATAAACTAATAATATCGCTAAACACCTTGTAGTCAAATTGTGAAATTAATCACATAGGGTTAGCTTACAATTGTTTTTTACCCAACCCATGCCCAATAAATGGGTAATCGCTCGTAAAATGAGCGAGCACAATTTAAAAATCAATAAATAATGAGGAGCACATTATTAACAGCAATTATAAATGGACAATAACACATCAATCAAATTAACAAGAATATAAATAGATGTCTAATTTAATATAATAGTGGAACGGGGATTTATCCTACCAAACTGATATCCATAATAATCTGTTAAATTTAAAATAGCAGAATGGGGATTTATCCTGCTAAACAGATATCCATAATAATTTATTAATTTATTTATAGCAGAACGGTGTTTTCTTCTGCAAAATAGATATCATAAAAAAATCTATTAAATTTATTTATAGAAGAACGGTGCTTTATTCTGCTAAATAGATAACACCAATGAAGTATAGCTATTTAACTATGTTATTATTTAAACCAACGTAATTATATTCTACCACTAATAATTTATAAATATTGTATACTTTGTAAAAACTACCAACAAGCTATAATATCATGTTCTAAATGTTGATACGAATCTAATGTCGAAGACCGTGGGTTGATTGGACTTCGTATGGGTGAGATATTAATTCTCAAAGTCAAACTAATTAATTAACAAATTAAATTAACTAATTTATCAACTAATATTAGAACAACTAAACCTCACCATACTAGGCCCAAGTCCAACACGCACAAGAACAGTGCCCCTCCTCCAAATGAATGTACCTGTACACGCACGGCAAACAATGCAGCTCGCCTCTATCTCGTTCTCACTTCTCACACAAGAAATCCCCAAGGCCCACACTACCCAAACCCGCACACACTTCTTCCTCCATGCTCCTGTTCTTGTCACGACCATGCATGCACAAGATCTCCCCTCCTTCATTCCTACACAGGCACCTTTCCCCCTCATACAGCACATACAAACATTCAAACACACATACTTGCACTCCCACACACACTTAAACAAGCACGCACACGTAAACAAGCATGCACACACGCACTTAAATATACATAAAAATGCACTCACCCACATACATGGGTAGAAAGTTCAACGGGGAATATCTCCTCCACAGTGCCACGATCTCGAGTGCAACCTAAACAAAAATGAAGCCCTACTTCCCCTCCACAACATCTGTGTTGGTGACTGGCTAATACTTAGTGTTCGGGAAGTATTTGACTTATGAAATGGTTAAAGGAAGAGTATTGTTGTGTACATTTGAATTTGCAGAGGGGAAAAATGAAATATATGTCCCTATTTTGTGTTCCATGCGTGTATAATTATATAAACCCAAAATACTTCATAGCTAAGAAAACTGTTAACCCAAAAAATGGATCAATACCCTGGTTTGAGTTTGAAAGCACCAGCCCTATTCTTACAGGGCAATAATACAGATAATAGGTACAGAAAAGAACAGTAAAAGAAAGAAGACAAGAAGAGTTTTATAATGGTTCGGCTATTAACGAAGCCCACGTCCACTTTATAGTTTTATTATGACTGATTGCTGTTACAAGTACTGTTTGATTACAAGGCTTTTGATTATCCTTAGCTAGATTGAATCCCCACAGTTGGAATCCACTGGAGAATGACAGTGAATCTCTTTGGAGATTGTTGTGAGGGAGATGAAGAGGCAAGAAAGTTTCCATCAAAGCTTCAACAACCAGTCCGGAGAAGATCTCGTTTATGTAGCAGGCAGGATGGTATTTATAGAGATCGGAGAGCCTCTAGACCAAACCCGCTTGTCAGTCACTTGCAGATGGACACAGGACGATCTAAAGGAGCTTTGCTTGCGACCCGGCCAAAACCATGGATTGCTAGCAATCCATGGTCTATGGATCGTTAGTGATCAATAAACTTGGCTCGCGCGCGAGCTAATTACTTAGCTCCTATCTCCATTACTTCGCCTAGCTAACTCGTTGAATATCAATGGAAAAGTATGGATCGCTGGCGATCCACGGTGTATGGATCGCTAGAGATCCATACACTTAGCACATTTTCCACTTTTTATGTCATTTCCATAAGCCATAGCATCCTAGTGGTTCCAGGATGAAGTATGGATCACTGGCGATCTGTGATGCATGGATCGCTAGCGATCCATATACTTAGTGTATTTCTGGACTTTGATGAGTAGGATGCTTCTGTTGCTTTGTATCGACGCTGTTCGCATAGTCTCGTTGCACGTTTCTTCGTTTCGATAATGAGCTACTAGTTGATTGTGCTTAGCTGCTGATTGGACTGAACGGACGTTGGTCCCTTGGTTTAATCAAATTCAATCGATGCTTTAGTAATATGATTTGGCTATCTTTAACTTGTTGCTTTAACCCTTTAAGCTGAATTCCGAGCCATTCTAACTTCATCAACTTATTCCGTCTTTTATTGGATCCTTCTGGGTTAAAAACCCGGATAACCTTTGCCCTCCAGAGTATGTCTTTGTTGGAAACAAGGCGTGCGCTGGAAGTTACCGACTTTAATATCCGCTTATTGGATTCCAAGTAATCATATTAGAGTATTGTGGATATGTAGCAGGTTACACTATCGATCATCAAATTTCGGTCTCAACTGCTATTTCTTGTCGTAACGGATCTAATTCCTCATCATAACTTCCCGATATGCTTCGAAATGATGGGTAGATGTCGCCGCACGAGTTTGAGAAAAATCCATCTCCAAACACATAGGTCGCTAGCGATCCATGGACCATGGATCGCTAGCGACCTGATTGTTCCAAGATACAATTTTTCCTTTAACAGTATGGGTCGCTAGCGATCCATAGACGATGGATCGCTAGTGACCTGATAACATATAGTTTTTTTCTGCTTTCTTCATATCTGCCTATATATGCTATTTGAGGCGACCCTTCTCTTCACTTTTATGTGACCCAAACCCTTCTTTTTTCGTTTGATTCGAGCTCCTTCTTCAGCGATTTGACCTAGCTTGCTCGACCCGATCCAGTGCTTCCTAAGATCCATCCTTGTCCAAGCTTTCCATCGTGATTTCCTTTTGCGCCACCATCATCGGAGCATTGCCACCTTCTCAGTTCGTCTCTGACCGAAACCCTAGCTAGCTTGCGCCTTGAATCGCCTCCTACCAACCATTAGATCATTGCCGACCTGATTCTTAGCTTACCACCGACTTTTCTTTGGCTTACTCATTTAAGACTTCGACCAATTTCGTGTTTAGAGTTTAGTCCAAGGTGGGTCTACTATCATAGTGTTCTTTTAACAATTTGTTAGCGAGGTCGCATTTATGATGTTGGTCATGAGAAGTTTGAGTTGATTGCGGTCTAATGGAGGAAGATAGTAAATCGAGTCTTGAGTTTCTCCCGAAAAAACATTCGGGCCTTGGCCCAGTGCTTGACACGTTTTGCTATCTTCATCCATTAGGCCGGAACTGACTTGTGCCAAGTTCCGTAGCTGATACTGCACGACACATCGTGAGTTGGTCCCGACTCTTCCAGAGGACTTGGACTTACCTTGCTTGCTTTTTGTGCGCTTGGTGTCCTTGTTTTGAGAAGAATTTTACACGTTGCTTCGGACAACGGATCCGTTATCGATCATTGATCGTTTACGGGTGAATGTAGAGGACGTAAAAATGAATAGAAACGATGCGGGAAATTCTTTTCCTTTCCCACTACGAGCATACTATCTACACGGGATAGAGCATTTGTAGTGTTTCGGACACCGAGCTCACCCCCTATAGACAGCACACTGCACTTGCTCTGGTACACACCAAAAATCCTCTATGTTGGCACGAATCGATATCTCTCCAGAGTTCAAGTGTTGTAGGGGAAACTATTAATTTAGAATAGAATTACCTAATCGTTTTGAATGGTAGTTCTGATGTTATAGAATGAAGAACCCATCTTCGTGCCATAAATCGAGCGGGTTCGGCAACCGAGTCATCGTCCGACGCCCTTTCTCCTTCCACTTCACAAGGTGAATATGGCCAATTGGTTCCAGTTCATCCAGTCTTTAATCGAATGCCTCCTAATTTTTTGGGTTATGCTCAATCCTCCAGAGAGAGCTTCTTCGGCTGGTTTTTGCGAGAGTTCTGCACAATATTTGCACGTAACACGGTATACCAGAGGGGGGCATACATCTACCGGAGAAGAATGAGTTTGCTCACATGCCTCCTTCGGGATATACTGCTTGCCATCGATATATGTGCCTGAATGGAGCCATGCCTCCTTTTAACAACTTTCTGCGCGAGACTCTTTCAAACTTAGGCATTGCCCCGTTCCAGATTCATCCCAACGGTTATGCCATCTTGACTTACTTGCATGTTCTTTTCATGCGGACGTTCAACCGCGCTCTAAGCTTTGACGAGTTGTGGTACTTTCCATCATCCAAAAGGAGGGATGAATGTCCATCCTTGATCATGATTGAAGCTCAAAGGAACTGGAAAATCATTTTGCGTCTACGGAGCAACTTGTCCCGGTTTAAGGCATAGTATTTCTTTGTTAGATGTCCTGAGGGGTTTAACCGTCTTTGGACGAAAGGGGGTAAGTTCCTTTTCATACTTATCTAGTTCTGACGTGTTGCTATGGAGTTTCTAACAAGCCGTATACTTCTTGCTGTTATCCTAAGGCCAAATAGGGACGTGTCTCTCGATGAAGTTTTTCGGACCCTAAAGGCTATTGATGCTGAAGAAAGGTCCGTCAAAGTCTTGCTGACCGATGAAAACTTGCTCCAATATGGATTACTGCATCCGAGGAGATCCATTGTTCAAGTTGATGTCCCATCCCCTACTCGGTTCATGATCCGTAAACGACCTACTTCTTCTTCTCGTGGTTCCGAAGAAGGCGCTTCTTAAGATAAAGAGGGATTGTCTGGGGTATCAACCGAAGAGGCCCGTGAAGGAAGAGCTGTTACCGTAGCCGAAGTTAGCAGCCCGGTCAGAATGCCTCTGATCCCGAAAGAGGGAGAAGAAGAGTTCCAACAGAGGGAAGGCAAGGCCGTAATAGGCTTAGATAAAGAGGAAGGGGAACTCGAGAGTAGTAGCGATGAGTCCACTTCCAGTGATGACTTCTACGCAGAATCCGATGATGGGGATTTGGAATCATGCGATTAGACTCCGGGCACGAGTCCCGTCCTTCCGAGCTCTCCTCCCTCAGATGCGAGCGATAAAGACAATGCCCCAAAAATCAAAGAGCGTCATGATTCCCCGAGTAAAGATGTTGGCGCAGAGTTCGGAGATTTGAGCGACGTCTATGTCAATTTCGACGCGTTTATGAGAGAAGATTTTAAATTTGAGGAGAGTGCCCCCCCATTCGGGTAGTACTGCACTCGAAGTCAGTCCGATTTTTCCTACAATAGTCGCCCGATCCGATTCGTGACAACACTTTAGGCTTTTCCCCGAAACACAATACCCATCTCATTAGGATTACATTCACTTTCTTACATTCTTTCTATGTCTATTTTCTATTTCTAAAAAACTTTTATTGATGCTTTATGCTAGGTCTGATGAGAGGACGTGGCCTTTATGATGACTTTGAAGAATTCACTAACTCCTAGCGCTGGTCTAAGCGTCCTTCCGGCCGTTATCAGCCCCGAGAAATAGAGGAGGAGTATAGAAGGAGGAAGAAACTAGAGGTTGAAGCCCATCGCCAATACGAAAGAGATCGGGGCCGCTCATACAAAGGCGGGTACGTGAAGAGGAGGACTTTTGATGAGAGGGAGGAGCATCGAAGAGATCAAAGTTCGACCACCGTTCGCATTCTTCGGAACGACAGGCTTCTGCTCCGATGCACTCCTCAACGGGTCAAGAAATCCTCGTCACTTATGCTCCTGTTCCGCCTTTGACTTGCATCCCACCATCTTCAGTTGTGCTTGCCCCTGGTGCTTTACGTCCCCACCATAGGCCTGCCTATATTCTTCCTTCGGGCCCTCCTAAGCTTGAGGGAGCGCTTCCCGGATGGTTCTTGAGGGGAGTTAAGTTTAACCACAATCTACACTTGGTTCGCAAAAATTCATACACGCCACACCTTCAAGCTATTTGGCACGATTTAGACCAAGCCGAAGGGTGGGAAAAACCTTGTAAGTAGCTGGCAGACACCAATCGCAATAACTAGCAAGAAATCCACTCTTTTGAGTCAGAGAAGGATGATTTTGAAAAAGTGCTGTCAGAACGCGACGCCATAATTAAATCACTGAAGGAGGAGAAAGCAGCGGCGCTGCAAGAGGGCAAGAGGAGTGCCAACTTGCTAAAATAAGTGAAAGAGGCTCACGCCAGACCATGACCTTATCCTCGAGGGACACTACAAGACTATCTCTAATCAAGCTGCGACGATTGCACGACTGCAGGACCAAGTTGCACAGCTTAGCACTGACAAATCTCGCATTAAGGTCGAAAAGGCATCCGTTACGGTGGATTATCTGGAGCTTCAAAATGCTTTCGAGAGGAAGATGGAAAAGATGGATGCGACCATCCTGAATTTCTACATTAACTCCCTGTTGCACCAAAGGAGTCTCAGCTACTTGGACCCAAAATTCCTACGCACTCTTGCTTTGGTATGGGAAGAAGTCTTGTCCCGCTTTTCTGATAGTGATGACGTCTACATCGAGTGGGAATTGGACGACGCTTACCTTAATGAAGAATCAAAGAAGGCGTTGCTCGAGGGCCAGGAAATTTTATGAGTCGAGAGAGAGAAAGAAGCCCCAGATGCTGCCGTGACAGCTACCGCCAGAGCACTCACTAAGCCTTTTATTTATGGTGCTGGCAAACCATCAGCGCAGCCCCACGACCTGCTGACAAGATCAGGGCTTAAGACTTTTCTTAAGGTAGTGGATTCGTTGAAAGAAGGCGAAGGCGGTGAGTATGAGGTCGACATTATTGGCCACTCTTCTGGCACAGGTAATCTTCATGTTTCTCCCAAGTTTGAGAGTTTCCAGCTCACTCCACAAGAGCAGGAAGAATTTAAAGCTTTCATTTTTGATCTTATAGATCCGTCTACCCTTCCTGTCGATGTGCTAGCTTCCTCGACGCTGAGACTTGTTGCTATTTCTACAGCCTTCGTGCTCATTTCCGTTCTTGTTCCAGTTTCCACATCCATGTCCGGCTCGCAGCCTGGGCCGGAGTCCGAAAAGATAGCCACGCTCCATGGCTTGGATGACCCTTCTATGTCTCTGGAAGGCGACTTAACAGCGGTTGTAACACCCAATATTTTTAGTAACATTATTTAGGATATTTAATTAGTTAACTTAAATAAAATATTGTGTTAATTAGGGGTTTGGGCTTTGATTTAATTAAGGGTAGCCGTTCCATTTAAATAATGAATTAAAATAAGAGTTAAATTGAAATATAGGAGGGGTAAAATAGGAAAGAGGCCATTCCTATATCCCTTAAACTTGGCCAGGTATTCTCCTATACACGTTTATTTCATTTTCAAAATTTTAAAAGATAAGGCGGGCCACCATTAACAAGAGCTAGAGAAAGAAAGAGAAAGGGGAAGCTTAATCAACATCAAATTCATTCAAATCTCATATCCTTAATCCCTAAAGCTAAGGTGAATAATGTTTACATCTCTAATTTTTTTGTTTTCGGTTTTAAGAACAAATCCGGAATGTTTTGCAATGTGCCATGTTTTTGAATGATGGAATGATTATATATACATGTTGATGATTTATGTATGTTCAAATTGATTTTATGATATGTTTTGATATGTTAATTCTATTAAATGATATCTAAATCCCTTGCGAATTTTTATATAGACCAGAAATTATAAATTGGAGATGGGTTTCAATTTTCATAATTTTCTGAAGTTTTATGGATTTTACATGAAATTTCTAATAAAGGAAATGTTATTTTGGGTTATAAATTATTTACGATTAAATAATAAAAAGTTTGGGCCTGAAATTTTTATATGTTGGAAAATATATTAAAATAAATTTTATGGAATTTTTGTGGATTTTTCCTAGGTGTTTAATAGATATATAAAATTATTTAAGGTATGGGACTTAAATGTTTTATATATTTATAAAAGGAGAAGGGGTTCTTTGCAAATAATTCAAATTTGTTATTTCTGGAAATTGGCAGCTCTTTTGAAAAAGTACAATGGCAACCAATTAGATTTAGACAAATAAGGCAGGTTAGGTACAAAAGAAATAGTTTAAAAGGACTATTCTACATGGTTTTCACTATTTCGATGCTTTCGGCACCAGGTTCTGCCTCTTTACCTTCGCCTTCGACACAGTCGAAACCAAAGCATATGGCATCAGGGAACTGGTATGTAGTGAACTGGATGTAGACAAAAGGTAATGGGTCGAAACCAAGGGTTCCGAAGGGGTTGAGGCTTTACTTTGTTTTTAAATAAAAATGCGCCTGCTTGCTTTCAAATAAGAAGCTTTCGACTTAGTTGGCTTTCCACTAGGTCGAATGGATTAAAAGGAAATGGTTTTCATTGGGTTGCATCTTTATTATTAAACAAATGCTTTCGACTAAGTCGAAACCTTTTGCTGCCACCTTTTTACCTTTTGACCCAGAGGGTTTCGAAGGGGTACATCTTTTCTAAAATTTGGCCACTTCTCCAATGCTTTCGAAGGGATGCTTTTGACACCATCACTTCTTTACTTAGGAATGATTTTGAAAGGTAGGCTTTAGACTTAAATGGTTTTAATGACCCTTTTTACTCAATTGAAGTATAACCCAAATGGTTTTGAAAGAGATGATTTGAATGATTTCGAAAAGAAGTGTTTTCGACTTTAATGGCTTTATGATCCTTTTGCTCCACTTGAAGGCATAATCCAAATGGTTTAGACTGAAACATTTTTTAGGGTTTCTAAGGAATAAACTTTGAATGGTTTCTACATGTTTTAAATTGAACCCAAGCGCTTTTGAAAGGTTTAGAATTGATGCTTTCAAAAGGTTTTAAAGTAAGGTTTCGAATGGGTGGTTCCCCAATGGTTTCGAAGGAGTCGAAAGGTATGGGTTTTCTGGTTATTTCGAAAGGATTAAAAGGAAAGGTTTGCCAAGGGTTTCGAAAGGCAATGTTTAAAGGCTTTTAAAGGATTATGTCTAAGGTTTTAAAGCTTTCGAAAGGAAGGTTTTTTAGAGGTTTTGAAAGGGTTTTGGGGAATGGTTTCGAAAGGAAGGTTTTGGCCTTTCGGCCTAGATTAAGGGAAGGGTTTTACTTGTTTCGAAAGGGGTACTTTTAATAGAGTCGAAAGGGGGAGTTTCAAAGGTTAAATGTTTTCATCAACTAAGATTTGAGTAAAGTATTTGTAACATGGCAAGGTGATTTTGAGTAAAGCATAGAATATATAAATTTTACTTGTTTAAGTTTGATTTAAAGATTTTAAATCATTTGGAAAAGGTTTTCAAGGGAAATTATGGGAAGGGATCCCTAAGTAAAATGACTTAGATATTAGAATACCAGATGGGACTGGTATAGGGTCGCATCTTATACATTAGCTATTAGCCCCAGCTAATTTTGTCCAAAATTCCAGTGTGTAGGGCTTTGTCACAGATAAGACTAAAATTATGAATACACACAGGAAGGAACATAAGTTTGTATGCAGATAGGTTATTGGTGAGCCCGCAAAACCTTTAGGATCAGGTGACCCTAGGAGATGATAAGTTAAGAATAGACCGTCCAAAAGAGAAGTATTTAACAGATAGTTAAGGACAAAACGTCCAGAAGAAGAGGAGTGTCTAACAAATGTTAGATAATTTTTGATATGTTGTCTGGTAGGCCCGAGTTAGCCAAAGGTTAATAGTTAGCCAAACAAAACTATAAAGTTCGAACAGATAGTTCATTTATTACTCGATATGTATGTTTACATAATAATGCTTTACAGATTTTAAGCAATTTTGGTTGCAGGAAAAGATTTGCAAAATATATGTTTTTAAAGGATGTTAGTGTGGGCAGACCCGTTTCACTAAGCGGCGTGGTCTCACTTAACATAAAATAACAGAGATGAACAGTATTATTCACACCAGGCTTTATGTCTGACTCGAAGTTTTTGTTTCCCCTTAAACTCTTAGGCTGAGGGTTGAGGTTTTCAAGTTTTTGTTGTTTTGGCGAATAAAGCTTCCGGAGACGAGCAGGTGGTTGACGAATAGCTAATTAGGAGTACAGATTCATTTGTTTATTTCCGCTATGTTTCAAGACAGATATGACTATATTGCTTTGATCAACGAAGGGGGCATCGTCATATGTCGCTCTTGGTGTATTTTTGTAATGATTATAATTGATCTTTACCTGGGAAATGTTTTGGGATTATGTAACTTGGATATGAATTATTGTCTTGAGATACGATCAGTAAAATTTGTTTTTGAAATATGTGATTTTGTTCATATTCAAGTTCTTCTGATATTATGGATACCATTAGCATTTCCGTATTTTCTCACCAGAAGTTAATACAATGGATGACTACAGCATCTGTAGCGCTTAGCTTTTGTCCTCTAGATACGGGAAGTTACAACTTGGCATCAGAGCATAGGTTTATGGAAAACTTTAAACTAAAAAAATGGTTTTTGAAAACATAATCCTAAAGAATTAGAGTAAGATTGGGGATGGGATAACGCTATAGTAATGTACTTATATTTGTTATATATAAGTATATGCTTTATCTCTAGTCTCCTATCTTTGTTAGGTTATTTTTCTATATCTCATGAGGTTTGAATACAGATATGGAAGGTAGAAGAGGAAGAGTTAACTCAGGAGGGGAAGGCACCGATGGGAATGCTAGGCCTAATGCGAGGGGAGGTCAAGGTCAGGCACACGCAGAGAATGTGGGTGTTGGAGTCCCGCAAGTTGGAATGGAAGCTATGTATCGGTTCTTCGTGAACATGGTGCAAGCGGGTGTTGATGCTGGAGTAGTGAGAAGAGGAGTTCCGGGAGCTCCAGTTGTCAACGACTATGCTAAGTTGAGTGGAGACTACACTAAGCATGAAGGGAAGCCATTTATTAGAACAAAGGATGCCATTGAGGTGGAAAACTGGTTGTTTGGCTGCGAAAGGATTTTTGCAGACTTGAGGGTCAATGATGAGTAGAAGAGGTTGGCATCGAGAAAGCTTCAGGAAGCTGCTTTGTTTTGGTGGAATAGTGTGACTGTGGCAGTGGATGAGGAGACTATGACCTGGGTAGAGTTTAAGAGGAGGTTCCAGGAGAGGTTCATGTCGGTTATGGCACGGTCTGTTTGATTAGGAAGTTTGCTGAGCTAGTACATGGAGAGATGACCGTTCTGGAGTATGCCAGTAGGTTCGAAGAGTTTTCCCGATATGGTTATGTTGTTGTTGATACAGTGATGAAGAGGAACGAAAATTTTATCAGGGGATTAAAGCCTGAGTTACCCAGGGATACTTTACCGCATATTAGAGAACCCTGTGATGTGGTTGTAGAGATGGCTTTGAGACATGAAGAGATGCTTGCTTATCAGGAGAAGAATAAGGTGAAAGAAGTCCAGGTTGGGCAGAATCAGAAGAGGAAGTTCTTTCACAAGAAGAGTGCTCAATAGGGTGGAGCAGCCAAGAAGGGGAAGTCTTAAGTGGTTTGTTTTAAGTGCGATAAGATGGGTGATTTCGTCAATGAATGTCGTACTGGGAAGGCTAAGGAAGTGATCGGGAAGAAGAACATTAGATGCTTCAACTGCGATTAGATAGGCCACTATAAGAATCAATTCAAGGAGCCTGCTAAGCATGGAAAGGGAAAGTTGTATGCATTGGAGCCTGTTGCTTCTAAGCCAACAGCTCAGGAGAAAAGAAATGCAGTTTTAGGTACGCTTCAGATTCATGGTATGTTTGTTAGCGTTCTATTTGATACCGGTGCATCGCATTCTTTTATATCTAGATGTTTGATAGATACGCTTAACCTAGAACCCACATATTTATTTACTTCCTTACAGGTTGCGAATCCAATAGGAGGGTATGCAACTCTAGGTTTGAGATGTGACTAGTTAAAGTTTGATCTGTTAGGTCATACTTTTGATTGCAGTTTGCATGTGTTTGATTTTGTGGGGTTCGGGATTATTCTTGGGATGGATTGGTTAAGTGAGTACGACGCTAGGATATTTTGCCAGGATAGGAAAATATCGCTTAGACACCCTGATTGTAGTGCCGGATTGTTTATACCGTAAATGGTTCTAGGGGTGAGGTGAATGCTTTATTGGGTACTATGATGTTGGATAATGAGCTGAATCGAGTTTTCGTGGTTAGAGAATTCGCGGATGTGTTTGAGCCTATAATAGAATTGCCACCGAAACGAGCCATTGAGTTTCAGATAGATTTGGTTCCAAGAGCAGAACCAGTGAGTAGGCCACCAAGCAGGATGATCCCTATAGATGAAGGAGTTAGAGGTGAAGTTGGTGGATTTAGAAGGCAAGAGTTTTATCAGGCCGAGTAGTTCACCTTGGGGAGCTGCCGCAATGTTCGCTAAGAAGTCGGACGGATCGTTAAGGCTATGTATTGATTATCGTAGGTAGAATGAGAGGACCATAAAGAATCGATACCCATTGCCGAGAATTAACGATTTGTTCGACCAGTTAAGTGGAGCCAAGACATTCTCCCAGTTGGATTTGGCAATGGGTTTCCATCAACTCAGAGTAGCAAAGGATAATATACCTTTGACGGCGTTTAGGACCAGATATGGGTCATACAAATGGTTAGTTATGCCGATCGGACTGGTTTTCCGAGAGCACTTGGTTAGGTTCGTAATGGTTTATACATATGATATCTTGATATACTCTAAGGATGAAAGAGAGAATGAAGTTCATCTTAGAGTGGTGCTTGAGACACTGAGGCAGCACCAGGTGAAGGCGATGTTTTTGAAGTGTCATTTCTGGAAGAAGGAAGTGAAGTTTCTGGGTCATGTAATCTCAAAGAGAGGGTTGCCAGTAGATCCGGCTAAGATTGAAGTAGTGAATAGTTGGAAGAGACCCAAGATAGTGACTGAGATAAAGAGTTTCCTTCGATTAGCTGGTTATTATCAGAGATTCATTAAGGATTTTTTGCAGATAGCAGCACCGATGACCAAGATAACGAGAAAGGATGTGAAGTTTGTATGGACTGATAAGTGTGAGAAAGCATTCCAGAGTTTGAAACACTTATTGACCCATGCACCTGTGTTGGTTGTTCCGGAAGGGAATCGGGATTTGGTGGTTTATACCAATGCGTATGGAACAAGATTAGGAGTTGTGCTGATGCAAAAAGGTAAAGTGATTGCCTATGCTTCTAGACAGCTTAGGCCGCATGAGGCCAGATATCCGACACATGATTTGGAATTGGTTGCAGTGATTTTCATGTTGAAGGTGCGGAGCCATTACCTTTTTAGAGAGAGGTTTGAGTTATATACAGATCATAAGTCGCTGAAATATTTGTTCTCTCAGAAGGAGCTGAACATGTTATAGCAGAGGTGGTTAAAGTTTACTGCCTCTTATGATTTTGGGATCGAGTACACACCAGGGAAAGGTAACAAAGTTGCAGATGCACTTAGCAGGAACATCAGAATGCAGTGTTGGCGAAGATTGTTGAGTGGAAAGATTTGGAAGCATTAGCAAATTGCAGAGTGCAGTGGAGATCTAAGGCTAGGTCTAGCGGAGATAACGTAACATTATCTTGTTTGGAAGTTCGACCGGTGATGATTGAAAAGATTGCTTCTAAACAGGAACAAGATCCCATATTAGATGAACAGATCATGAAGTTAAGAGATGGAATCGAGAGCGATGACTTGAAAGATTTCAGTCTTGACTAGAATGGGTGGTTGGGAAAGAAAGGAAGATTATGTGTTCCAAGCGTGGGGAACATACGGAAAGAAGTCTTGGAGGAATGCCATCGTTCGAAGTTCTCTATTCATCCAGGAGGAACTAAAATGTATTAGGATATGAAAAAAAGTTCTGCTAGGAAAGTATGAAGCGAGATGTTGGCTTGTGGGTTAGGCAGTGTGTAAACTATCAACAAGTAAAAGCCGAACACCAGAAGCCAAGTGGGTTGCTTCAGGCATTAGATATTCCTGTATGGAAATAGGATTCTGTTTCTATGGATTTTATTGACGAGTTGCCAAGGTCGAACAAAGGAAATGAAAGTATATGGGTCATTGTGGCAAGATTGACCAAAAGTGCCTATTTCATTCCAATTAAGTCAACTAGGACGGCACCTGTTTTAGCGAAGTAGTTTATGAAGAATGTGGTTAGACTGCACGGAATTCCTAGCAATAAAGTTAGTGATAGAGATTCCTTATTCACTAGAGAGCTCTGTAAGAGTCTACAGGAAGTTTTGTGAACCAAGCTCAAGATGAGCACCGCTTACCATCTACGAATAGATGGGAGAATAGAAAGAGTTAATAAAACCTTGGAGGATTTATTAAGAGCTTGTGTTCTAGATTTCGAGAAATCATGTGAAGACCATCTGCATTTAGTCGAGTTTTCGTATAACAACGGTTATTAGACTAGTATTGGGATGGCACTGTTTGAAGCTTTTCATGGAAGGCCATGCAAATCTTCCATATGTTGGTTGGAGAGCGGGGATAGGTTGGTTCTTGATCCAGATTTGGTCAGAGAAGTTGCAGAAAAGATTGAGGTCATTCGGGCTAGAATGAAGGAGGTTCAGTCTAGGCAAAAGAGTTATGCAGACAGAAGACATAAAGATTTAGAGTTCTCAGTTGGAGATCGGGTATTTATTAAGGTGTCACAGATAAAGGGTGTGATCAGATTCAAAAGATTAGGAAAGTTGGCACCGAGATTCGTTGGAACTTTACCTATATTTAAGAGGATCAAGAAACTCGCGTATAGATTTGTGTTACCAAGCAATTTAGTACGGGTCCACGATGTTTTTCATGTTTCTCATCTCAGAAAGTGTGTTAGAGATCCGGAGACTGCTATTGCACCGACTGTGCTAGATGAGTTAGTGGTAGAACCGGACTTGACTTTAGTTAGAAAGCCAGTTCGTATTGTTACGAGAGATGAGAAGAGGCTTAGAACTAAGATGGTCAAATTAGTCCAAGTCCAGTGGAGCGACGATGACAGGAACTGTACTTGGGAGATTGAAAGCAGGATTAGGGATACTTATCCTGACTTGTTTGATGGTATGTTTTACCTCTTTGATTGATTTGTTGTGTACTTTATCGTAATTTCGAGGATGAAATTCTTTAAGGAGGGGAGTTTGTAACAACCTATATTTTTGGTAACATTATTTAGGATATTTAATTAATTAAATTAAATTAAATAATGTGTTAATTAGGGGATTGGGATTTGATTTAATTAAGGGTGGCTGTGCCATTTAAATAATGAATTAAAATAAGAGTTAAATTGAAATATAGGAGGGGTAAAATAGGAAAGAGGCCATTCCTATATCCCTTAAACTTGGCCGTGTATTCTCCTATATACGTTCATTTCATTTTCAAAATTTTAAAAGCTAAGGCCGGCCACCATTAACAAGAGCTAGAGAAAGAAAGAGAAAAGGGAAGCTTAATCAACATCAAATTCATTCAAATCTCATATCCTTAATCCCTAAAGCTAAGGTGAATAATGTTTACATCTCTAATATGTTTTGTTTTCAGTTTTAAGGAAAACCTAAAATGTTTTGCAATGTTTTACCTTTTTTTAAGATGGGATGATTATATATACATGTTGATGATTTATGTATGTTGATATTGATTTTATGATATGATTTTATATGTGAACCCTATTAAATGACATCTAAATGCCTTGCGAATTTTTATATTGACCAGAAATTATAAATTGGACATGAGTTCTGATTTTCAAAATTTTCTGAATTTTTGTGGATTTTATATGAATTTTCTAGTAAAGAAAATGTTATTTTGGGTTATAAATTATTTACGGTTAAATAATAAAAGGTTTTGGTTTGAAATTTTTATATGCTGGAAAACATATTAAAAGAGATTTTTTGGAATATTTGTAGATTTTTCCTAAGTGTTTTAATGGATATATATGTTACCCCGCCTTTTGGTCAAGGCCGGGATATCAATAAGTTGGCTAAAAAGGATGGATATTAGGATCGGAGATCGATTGGAAACAAGGTTATGATCGATACCATCAAAATTGGACCAAGCTCCAATCAAGGTGGGATCGGTAGGGAATGATAAACAAGTCTAGGCGAGGCTACACTTCAAATTTCAGGTCAATCGGAGTTCATATGCTCAAGTTATGGATGGGTCAATATTGGATAGAAATGGTTTTGGATCGATACCTTTGTATCAATCATTGTGATGATTGGTTTGGATCGATCAGTCTTCGAATCGATGCATCTTGTATCGATGCACTTTGCATCGACAAGTAGACTTTAGGAAGGGAACGGGTTGATGGGAATGTAATTTGTATCAATACGCACGTATCGATTGGATGGCAAAATAAGTCAGTGCACTTCGTATCGATCAAGGATGGGATCAATATGAATAGTGAAACAGTGGTCACAGGAATATTAGATGAGCATTTCGTATCGATCAATTATTGATCGATACGAAGGACAATTGAGATCGATACGAAGATAGGTGCAAGGGATGGATACGAGGCAATGGTTACAGGGAAAAGCATTTTGTATCGATCACTCATTGATCAATACGAAGGACACACTCAGGGATCGATACGAACGTGGCATGGATCGATACAAAGAAGGAATGGTGGATGGATATGAAGGACATGGATACGGAGTATGGATACGTAGCTGAGGGACACAAGCTGATGGATACGAAACCTTCAGCCTACTTGCAAATACAAATTTAGATCAATCATAACTCTCATTCTACAAGTCCAAATGCTATGAAATTTTCATGGAGGCTTTCTTATTCACTCAGGAACGTCCATGATCGGTCTCAGCTTCATTGGACTATTTTTGGATCGATACGAATTTGATCAGGATTGATCCCAAGCGACTCCAAATCGATCTAGTGGGCCCACCTGCACAAGCGAAGAGGTATTCCAGGTTTTCGGGCGGATATTTTCATATCTGCACCTATAAATAGCAGTTCTATGGCAACTAAAAAGGGATCTTCTTCTGCTTTTCTAGGCAAAACTCTGTCATTCTGTTTACTGATTTCAAAGGCTTGTAACTGTAATCTCAATATAAAAGGAATAAAAGGATCAATCCAAAGTGGACGTAGGCCGGAGATAGCCGAACCACTATAAACCTTGTGTCTTCTCTTCTTTCATTTTAATTTTATTATTTCTTCATTTTTGCTCTCTACATTATCTGGATCTGAGATCTGTGTTTGATATTGAGGATTTATGTGTAAACACTGGTGCTTTCACGACATTCGGGGTTTGTGACCAATTTTGGCGCAACCACTTTGGTGCTTTCACTGAGAAAGCTAGCACTCGGGGATTCTGAAGCTTGAATTTTGGATTTGAAGGCTTGGGAACTTGGATCTTGGAAGCAATGGCTAAGCAATCAATAAGGAGACAGAGAACGGAGAGGAGCCATCATGAAGGAAGTCAATAGGCTTCCTCATAAGCTAATCAGACCTCAGTTTTTATCACCAGAGATGAAATAGAGATGATGATGGATGCTATGTAGGAAGGGATGCTGAAAAGGCAGGAGGAAATGATGTAGAACCTACTCCGACGGGTTAGACAAGCTGGAGTGCAAAATCAAGAGAATGTAGCAGCAGGAGTAGAGAGAGTCCAGTACCAAAGTCAGGGGAATGGAGCAACTAGGATTCAGGATAGAGTGGGACCATCAGGGACAGTCCCTGAGCTAGGGGCACACCCCTGAATCATATTGACTCAATCCCGGGAAAGATGCCAGGCGGTGCTGTGCAGTTTGGCGTTGATCGGGATGTGGATGCTTGTCCAGAAGGGCAGGTTTCAGGATTCCCTCGTGGACTCAAGGCGCAGGTTGGAGATAGCAGATAGAGGCTACCGCTTGATGACAACGACAGGTTAGCGGACATGATCAGACGAGCTATGAGGGGAGGATCGGTGAATAGAGATTTGGAGGATGTTAATAGGAGCCCCTTCACTCCTATGATCAGGCAAGCTAGGAATCCACCGGATTTCAAACTACCAACGCTGGAGATGTATGATGGGAGAACGGATCCCGTTGTTCACTTGACGAGGTACATGAGGCATATGGAAGTACTGGGGGCATCGGAGGGAGTTATGGCTCGGTGCTTCCCTTTGTATCTGAAGGATATAGCAGCACTATGGTTCAAACAACTGGAGAGCGGCTCAATTGGCACTTGGACGGAGTTGATTGAGAGATTTATGAGGCAATTTCAGGTCCACGTCGTGAGACCCAAGATTCTGATGACTTTAACATCGATGAAACAATGGAAGGGAGAATCACTTAGGGATTTCTTAACCAGATTCAATGCTGCAGTAGCTTCGGTGGATCGACCAAATCCGTCGATGGTTTTGATAGCAGCAGTCTTAGGAATTGTGAATGATTTAGATTTTAAGATATCATTGGAACGGCATCCTCCGATGGATCTCGGGGAGTTTTACCATGAAGTAGAGAGGTTTTTACGACAGGAAGATGCGAAGGCTGAAAGAGAGGGGAGAGAGGCTGAAGTTTATGCGGTAAACGGTGGAGGTCCGCCTAGGGAGGATTCAAACAAGGACGATAGAGGCAAAAGGAAAATGAATGACAACTATAGCACATCGAAAAGGAAACAGTGGGAATCTAAATTCTCTTCTTACATGGATTTAACTGAAACTCTAGAAAGGATTTACTTGGATACTCGAGGGCGCCTCCAGTATCAAAGGCCGGCAAAAAGGGAACCCTCTGATTACGAATGGGCATCGGGAAAGCATTGCCTATTCTTTGACCTGGATGGGCATAGCACGTACGACTGTAGGCATCTAAAGGATATTATTGAGGAACACATGAGGAATGGTTATTTTGCAACAATACATAAGGAATCGAGCTATGGCAGTGGGACAAGAGCAGCCACCGCCTACCTCAGACAAAGATGGCACTAGATCTAGGCATCGTCATCTTATTATTAGCTGAATGGATTTATGGCTTTGAATAAGTAATAAACCCCGAAGTGATGTGACTAAGTCACTTACACATGTACGGGATCGAGGACGGTCCCTAGGCATGCTCCGAGATGATGATAAACCGTGATGCTCGGGTTTATGAAATCTTGTTTTCTTTCTGTTTTCTGTGGACTCTGGTTTCTTTCTTGGCACTATGGACATTTGATTTTCTTGGTTGTATGGACTTTTATTTTGTCAATTGGACTTTGTGTTCATTGGATTTGCATTAATGTAATAAATAATACAGGTCACGCGATTACGGTCCCGATCGGAGAGACGGGGCAGTAATCGCAAGTTACGAGTTCCTTCGCCGGAGAGCGATGGAATGGACTCGAACGCAATACAGAAGTCCTCGACCGAAGGTCGAGGTCGGAGAATATAAAAAGTCCTTAACCGGAGAGTCGAGGCCGGAGAATACAAAAGTCCTCGACCGGAGAGTCGAGGCCAGAGAATATAAAAGCCCCCGATAGGAAATTCGAGGCCGGAGCAGGAAAAAATGACCCGGCAAGGTCTATGGATTTGGATTTGGGCCCAGAGAGGTCCCGACTTTAGAATTGGACCAGGAGAGGTCCTGACTTTGGACATAGGCCCGGAGCAGTCCTAGATTTGTATGTCGACCCGGAGAGGTCATGGATTTGGTTATTGGATATAGATGGATTAGAACTGAGTCGTCGGGTTCGGATGGATATGGAATTGGCTAAGGATTTGGTTACTGGATTCGAAATCGGATATCGACTCAAAGCAGTTGTGGATTTGGATAAGGATATGGATATAAAACTCAGACAGAATGGCTTGGCAATGGATTGGATCATGGACCGGATGATATGGCTATGGATGGAATATGGACTTTGGATGTCGGAATAAAAGCTATTCAAAACACGCCTTCATATTGCATGTATCGATTGGATATCAGGATCGAAGATCGATTGGAAACAAGGTTATGATCGATACCATCAAAATTGGACCAAGCTCCAATCAAGGTGGGATCAATAGGGAATGATAAACAAGGCTAGCTGAGGCTACGCTTCAAATTTCTGGTCAATCGGAGTTCATATGCTCGAGTTATGGATGGGTCAATATTGGAGAGAAATGGTTTTGGACCGATACCTTCGTATCAATCATTATGATGATTGGTTTGGATCGATCGGTCTTCGAATCGATGTATCTCGTATCGATGCACTTTGCATCGACAAGTAGACTCAAGGAAGGGAACATGTTGATGGGTATGAAATTTGTATCGATATGCACGTATCGATTGGATGGCAAAATAAGTTAGTGCACTTCGTACCGATCAAGGCTGGGATCGATACGAAGAGTGAAATAGTGGTCATAGGGATATTAGATGAGCATTTCATATCAATCAATTATTAATCGATATAAAGGACACTTGGGATCGATAAGAAGATAGGTGTAAGGGATGGATACTAGGCAATGGTTACAAGGAAAAGCATTTCGTATCGATCACTCATTGATCGATACGAAGGACACACTCAGGGATCGATACGAACGTGGCATGGATCGATACAAAGAAGGAATGGTGGATGGATATGAAGGACATGGATACAGAGTATGGATATGTAGCTGATGGACACAAGCTGATGGATACGAAATCCATGGATACGAAACCTTCAGCCTACTTGCAAATACAAATTTGGATCGATCATAACTCTCGTTCTACAAGTCCAAATGCTATGAAATTTTCACGGAGGCTTTCTTATTCACTCAGGAACGTCCATGATTGATCTCAGCTTCATTGGACAATTTTTGGATCAATACGAATTTGATCAGGATCGATCCCAAGCGACTCCAGATCGATCTGGTGGGCCCACCTGCGCAAGAGAAGAGGTATTCCAAGTTTTGGTGCGGATATTTTCAGAGCTGCACCTAAAATAGCAGCTTTATGGCAACTAAAAAGGGATCTTCTTCTGCTTTTCTAGGTAAAACTCTGCCATTTTGTTTACCGATTTCAAAGGCTCATAGGTGTAATCTCAATATAAAAGGAATAAAAGGATCAATTCAAAGTGGACGTAGGCCGGAGATAGTCGTACCACTATAAACTTTGTGTCTTCTCTTCTTTCATTTTAATTTTATTATTTCTTCATTTTTGCTCTCTACATTACTTGGATCTGAGATCTGTGTTTGATATTGAGGATTTGTGTGTAAACACTGGTGCTTTCACGACATTCGGGGCTTGTGACCAATTTTGGCACAAACACTATAAAATTATTTAAGGTATCAGACTTACATGTTTTATATATTTATAAAAGGAGAATGGGCTCTTTGCAAATAATTCAAATTTATTATTTCTGGAAATTGGCAGCACTTTTGAAAAAGTACAATGACAACCATTCAGATTTAGACAAACAAGGCAGGTTAGGTACAAAAGAAATAGTTTAAAAGGACTAATCTACATGGTTTTCACTATTTCGATGCTTTCGGCACTAGGTTCCGCCTCTTTACCTTCGCCTCCGACACAGTCAAAACCAATGCACATGGTATCAGGGAACTGGCATGTAGTGAATTGGATGTAGGCGAAAGGTAGTGGGTCGAAACCAGGGGTTCCGAAGGGGTTGAGGGTTTACTTTTTTAAAAATAAAAATGCACCTGCTTGCTTTCGACTAAAAAGCTTTCGACTAAGTTGGCTTTCAACTAGGTCGAATGGATTAAAAGGAAATGGTTTTGATTGGCTTACGCCTTTATTTTTAAACAAGTGCTTTCAACTAAATAGAAACCTTTTGCTGCCGCCTTTTACCTTTCGACCCAGAGGGTTTCGAAGGGGGTACTTTGTTTTCTAAAATTTGGCCACTTCTCCAATGCTTTTGAAGGGATGGTTTCGACACCATCACTTCTTTACTTAGGAATGCTTTCGAAAGGTAAGCTTTCGACTTAAATGGTTTTAATGACCCTTTTTACTCAATTGAAGTACAACCCAAATGGATTCGAAAGAGATGATTTGAATGATTTCGAAAAGAAGTGCTTTTGACTTTAATGGGTTTATAATCCTTTTGCTCTACTTGAAGGCATAATCCAAATGGTTTCGACCAAAACATTTTTTTAGGGTTTCAAAGCAGTAAACTTTGAATGGTTTCGAAAGGTTTCCACATGTTTTAAATTGAATCCAAATACTTTCAAAAGGTTTAGAATTGATGCTTTCAAAAGGTTTTAAAGTAAGGTTTCGAATGGGTGGTTCCCCAATGGTTTCGAAGGAGTCTAAAGGTATGGGTTTTCTGGTTATTTCGAAAGGATTAAAAGGAAAGGTTTGCCAAGGGTTTCGAAAGGCAATGTTTAAAGGCTTTTAAAGGATGATGTCTAAGGTTTTAAAGCTTTCGAAAGGATGGTTTTTCAGAGGTTTCAAAAGCGTTTTTGAGAATGGTTTCGAAAGAAAGGTTTTGGCCTTTAGGCCTAGATTGAGGCAAGGGTTTTACTTGGTTTCGAAAGGGGGAGTTTCAAAGGTTAAATATTTTCATCAACTAAGATTTAAGTAAAGTATATATATAACATGGCAGGTGATTTTGAGTATAGCATAGAATATATAAATTTTCCTTTAAGTTTGATTTAAAGATTTTAAATCATTTTGAAAGGTTTTCATGGAAAATTATGGGAAGGGATCCCTAAGTAAAATGACTCAGATGTTAGAATAGCAGATAGGATTGGTATTGGGTTGTGCCCTATACAATAGCTATTATCCCCAGCTAATTTTGTCAAAAATTCCAGCGTGTAGGGCTTTGTCACAGGTAAGACTAAAATTAGGAATATACATAGAAAGGAATATAAGTTTGTATACAGATAGGTTATTAGTGAGCCCACAAAACCATTAGGATAAGGTGAACCTGGGAGATGATAAGTTAAGGACAGACCATCCAAAAGAGAAGCATTTAACAGTTAGTTAAGGATAGAATGTCCAGAAGAAGAGGAGTGTCTAACAGATGTTTGATTAATTTTGATATGTTGTCTGGTAGGCCCGAGTCAACCAAAGGTTAATAGTTAGCCAAACAAAACTATAAAGTTCAAACAAATAGTTCATTTATTACCTGATATGTATGTTTACATAATAATGCTTTACAGATTTTAACCAGTTTTGGTTGCAGGAAAAGATTTACAAAAGATATGTTTTAAAAGGTTGTTAGTGAGGGGAAATCCGTTCCACTAAGCAGTGTGGTCTCACTTAACATAAAATAACATAGATGAACAGTATTATTCACACCAGGCTTTATGTCTGACTCGAAGTTTTTGTTTCCCCTTAAACTCTCGGGTGCTCAAAATTGATTTGAGTAGGTTGAGGGTTGAGGTTTTCAGATTTTTGTTGTTTTGGTGAATAAAGCTTTCGGAGATGAGCAGATGGCTGACGGATAGTTAATTAGGAGTACAGATTCTTTTGTATATTTCTGTTGTGTATTAAGTTAGATATGACTATATTGCTTTGATCAACCATGGGGGCATTGTCATATGTCGCTCTTGCGTATTTTTGTAATGATTATAATTGATCTTTACATGGAAAACGTTTTGGGATTATGTAACTTGGATATGAATTATTATTTTGAGATATAATCAGTAAAAATAATTTGAAATCTAAGATTTTGTTCGTATTCAAGTGCTTCTGATATTATGGATACCATTAGCATTTCTGTATTTTGTCACTAGAAGTTAATAATACTATGGATGACTAAACATCTGTAGCACTTAGCTTTTGGCCTCTAGATACGGGATGTTACAGCGGTAGAGGCTAAGGAGCAGGAAGTTCAAACGGAGCAGCCTCGTAAGACTTAACATGAATTGATCACTATCAAGAAGGAGAAGGTTGAAGCGATCAAAGCCTCGAAGAGGTCCCGCAAATCACGGAAGCACAAAGCAAAGGGAGAATCTTCCGATAAGGCAACGGAGCAAGAGGAGGACATTACCACCGAGGAGTTTGTTGATATTACTGGCAGCGACACCACTCCCGAGACGAGGCAGAAACTACAAACAACGGGAGGAAAGGGGAGCGGTGGAAGGAAGCGGTGATGAGCCTATATGGAGACCGATCTGATTTTGGTTCTTTTTGAGTCATTTTGTTCTGGTGCAGAGTCTGCACTTAGTGTATTTGTCATGGAGTATGTATTTTCTTTTTGTTGGCCGATATTGTGTAGGTATGGCCCCTATGTTTTGACCCTGTGCAAAGAAAATTATAAGCAATACATTGATATTTTGACTGTACTCTTATCTGCATGTTCATATGTGTTATGTGCGCTTGTACTTGTTTCGTTTACACTTATCTAATTTTTTAGATTGCCGCCAAAAAATTTATTTGGAGCAACAATTCTTCGTTAAGAGTAACAGAACTTGTGAACTTATTGTTTTCAATTGTTTTTTTAAGTACGGGTGTATGCTCCACAGTTCACAGGGTTGTTATTTCAAATGACCGGTAACTTAAAGTTTAGATAATTTTCATATTAGACTTGAAATTTGGCTAAGTCACAGCTTGATTTTCATTTTTTTGGAAGTTTTTCAACTTTAGCATGTAATCCATGTTTCTTGTGATATTCTAGTAAGTATGCAATATATGCGTGTTTGAGAGGAGCGCATTGCATGGGTTAACTGAGTGTAGTTTTAATGATTAAGTGTTATTAGTTGAAACTTTTCGGTTGGTTTGTAGCACTCTGATTTTATTGGAGTTTTGCCTATTATTCCCAATCATAGAAGTGATTGGCGCTAGTAATGAGATGCGTAGCGTTCAGGATCGATATGGCCCATCGATCTGGTTCTGATGCTCCTCAACGCTGCCTATCTTCGGGCAACGTGAGGAGTTTACGCTTTAAGAGCATGATTTTTCGGCGATGTTCCTCGGTGTTGCCTATCTTCGGGCAATGTCGAGGAGTTGGTGTGCGAATTACGGGCGCGTGACTTTTGATATTCCTCTGTTTTGCCTATCTTCTAGCAACGTGAGGGGTTTGTTCTTTGAAAGTTAGTGCACGGCTTATTGGATGCGCGGCTTTTAGTTTTCCTCGGCGTTGCCTATCTTCGGGCAACGTAGGGAGGTTAATTTTTTTTAAGAGTTAGTGCACGACTTACGAAATGTGCGGCTTTTAGTACTCCTTAGTGTTGCCTATCTTCGGGAAACGTAAGGAGCGTATGTTTTGGCGCGGCTTATAAAATGCGTGGCTTTTGGTACTCCTTGGTGTTTCCTATCTTCGGGCAACGTGAGGAGCATATGTTTTGACGTGGCTTATGAAATGCGTGGCTTTTGGTACTCCTTGGTGTTGCATATCTTCGGGCAACGTGAGGAGCATATGTTTTGGCGTAGCTTATGAAATGCGCGACTTTTGGTACTCTTCGGTGTTTCCTATCTTCGGACAACGTGAGGAGCGTATATTTTGGTGCGGCTTATGAAATGCATGGCTTTTGGTACTCCTAGGTGTTTCCTATCGTCGGACAACGTGAGGAGCGTATGTTTTGACGCGGCCTATGAAATGCACGGCTTTTGCTACTCCTCAGTGTTGCCTATCTTCGGGTAACGTTAGGAGTGTAATTTGAGGCCTTCCCGATGTTGCCACAGCAACACTGGTTTTTAGAAGGCAAAGATCGGGTTCCGCCGATCCAGCGGTTTGAGTCAGTTTGCTTCCATCGACCCGGCAGGCTTAAAGCAATGATTCATCGACTTCAAGAGGAATTTTTTGGATTCAGCTTGAGGGAACACGGTTGTATCAGTTCCTGTAGGCTAAGGTATTTGATCTGTTTGTTCGATGATCCTTTGGATAAGACTTCTCGGCGCCACCAGCAACGCCGATTCTCAAAAGGGGGATTGACATGTCTGCAATGCCCCTAGTGTCCTGGTACGGCTCATTTGGAAAAGGAGAGTAGACAAGGATGGATGAGAAGGCATCGCTTTAGGTTGTTGTCCCATTTTTAGTTGCTAGCTAGTTAGAGTGTTATTTGATAATCATCTTTTCATCTGATTTTGTCAGTTAGCTGGGGGACTTTTCTACTGGGTCTTAGTTGCCTCGCGTAGCCAGAAGATCCCTGAGGTCCTGTAGCTCCTTCACAGTTTGGTATGTTATTTGGCACACTGACGGGTTTGCCTTCTTCTAATTGCGCTACTTCTAGTCTTTAGAACCGGTTTGCCTTCCCATGGAATTCTTCTAGGGTAGCAGGTAGTTTCATCTTTAATGATTCCTGAGGGCCTTGCAGCAGACTGCATCCATCGCCCTCGCTTCATCCATATGCTAGTCATACCTGTAAAGAAGCAATTTCGAATTAGTTGTACAGTTGCATAAAGGTATAATTGGCATGATAAGCTTCTTTAGATATTTTGCATGTTGAATGGCTTCGGTGAATGGGTTTTGATTGGGGAAGACGCTCTAATCGTTGTCAGATCGGTTCGTTTTCAAGTTACGGCTGTTTATAATGCTTGAGAATGATATATGCATGATTGTCTATATTTGAATGATTGGAAATGCCGATTAAATGACAATTCACTTATGACGAGGTTATGGATCAGTGACGATCCAAAAAAATTTCAAACTAGGTGAGATCGGTCTGGGGTAACAAAGAAGGCCACACAAGGTTGCATTCCAAATTTCAAGGTATTCGGAGTTCGCACGTTCAAGTTATGGACAAAAGAAGCTGGATCGGCATTGATGGATTGGTGGTATTTTACTTGGAGTCTGACCCGAGAAAATTTGCCATTTGCTTGGAGTCAGCACATGATTTGCTTGGAGTCATAGAATTTTAAGTGTTGGGTTGGTGACAAACATTGTTTGGAGCCATTTGCATGTTTGCTTGGAGAAAATCTTGGTTTTAACCGAGTCCAATTTTGGGCGAGAATTTCCTAGGTTTACTTCGAGTCAAATGGGTGATTATCCGAGTTTGACTTCGAATTAGGACTTCTAGAATCTACTTCGAGTCTAATGGGTGATTTACCCAAGTTTGACTTCGAGTCAATCCTGAAGTCGGTTTTTAACGACCATTTTGATGATTTTTGACGACGACCATTCTTGATAGGAGCTCCATGATGGGATTCGAAGCTGGTCGGTCGGAAGTGGTTACCATATCCCTTGGAAGCTTAGCCTTGTAATCGATTATATCCTTTTTGAACGACCCCAAAGTTCACGGTATATGTTACGACACTTTCGATAAGCTGATTCACTGGAGAAAGCATTACGACCCGAGCCAATTAATGGATCGC
The DNA here is from genome assembly GCA_030737815.1 of Allium fistulosum. Taxonomy (NCBI): domain Eukaryota; kingdom Viridiplantae; phylum Streptophyta; class Magnoliopsida; order Asparagales; family Amaryllidaceae; genus Allium; species Allium fistulosum. Next base: position 71,026,235 of record CM060908.1, on the reverse strand, counting down.
CAGTGATCCATAAATTATGGATCGTTGGCAATCCAAAATGTATGCTGGAAAGTGAGCCAACCCCTTAGCGTCCTTCTCCTATCTTGTTCCTTGTAGGTCGCTGCAAATCAATGAAACGGTATGGATCGCTAGCGATCCATAGCATACCATATTGATCGCTTGCGATCCATATACTTAGAATATTATTGGACTTTGCTTTCTAGAGTTTATGGCGGTCTGGTGAAAAGGTATGGATCGCTAGCGATCCATGTACTTAGTTGATTTCTGAGCTTTGCCTTTTGGATCGTGTCTACTATCTTATGTTGATGTTCTCCATCTAATTTCATAGCTTGTTGCCTTGTTTTGATGATGATCCATATGCTGGTTGCATTGGATTGATATTGGATCATGATGCAAGGGGATTGATGGACCCACGGGCTAACCATATGGATTGCTAGCATCCATGGGAGATGGATCGCTTGCGACCCATCACCTTAGCATGTGTTTGCTTGCTTTTTCTCCGATCCTTCTTGGCTGGTTCTTCTGTTCTCAACAGAAAACCTTCAAAGCAGAGATTGAGGATCTTACTTCTGAAGCTATCTGATCCAAAGTAGATAGCTAGATCTAAGCCTGAGTTTAGTTCTCAGTTAAAGCACCAAAATGTTAACCCAAAAAATGGATCAGCACCCTGGTTTGAGTTTGAAAGCACCAGCCCTATTCTTATAGGGCAATAATACAGATAATAGGTATAGAAAAGAATAGTAAAAGAAAGAAGACAAGATGATTTTTAAAGTGGTTCGGCTGTTAACGAAGCCTACGTCCACTTTATAGTTTTATTATGACCGATTGTTGTTACAAGTAGTGTTTGATTACAAGCCTTTTGATTATCCTTAGCTAGATTGAATCCCCAGAGTTGGAATCCATTGGAGAATCACACTGAATCCCTTTGGAGATTGTTGTGAGGGAGATAGAGAGTAAAGAAAGTTTTTAGCAAAGCTTCAACAACTAGTCCGAAGAAGATCCCGTTTATGTTACAGGCAGGATGGTATATATAGAGATCAGAGAGCCTCTGGACCAAACCCGCTTGTCAGTCACTTGCAGATGGGCACAGGAAAATCTAAAGGAGCTTAGCTCACGACCTGAGCCAAAACTATGGATCGCTAGCGATCCATAGACTTGGCTCACGTGCAAGCTAATTACTTAGCTCCTATCTCCATTACTTCGCCTAGCTAAATCGTCGAAGATCCATGGACAAGTATTGATCGCTGGCGATCCACGGTGTATGGATTGCTAGCGGTCCATAAACTTAGCACATTTTCCACTTTTTCTGTCATTTCCATATGCCATAGCGGCCTAGTGGTCCCAAGATGAAGTATGGATCGCTGGCGATCCATGATGCATGGATCGCTAGTGATCCATAGACTTAGTGTATTTCTGGACTTTGATGAGTAGGATGCTTCTGTTGCTTTGTATCGACGTTGTTCGCGTAGTCTCATTGCACGTTGCTTCGTTTCGATGACGATCTACTAGCTGGTTGTGCTTAGCTGCTGATTGGACTAAACGGACATTTGTCCCTTGGTTTAATCAAATTCAATCGATGCTTTAGTAATATGATTTGGCTCTCTTTAATTTGTTGCTTTAACCCTTTAAGCTGAATTCCGAGCCATTTTGACTTCATCAACTTGTTCCGTCTTCTATTGGATCCTACTGGGTTAAAAACCCGGATAACAAAAACCAAAGTCAATTACTTGCAAAGTAAATCAAAGCCCTGTCCAAGGACAATAAAAAGGTTCTTATGTATGTGTATAGTTTGTGTGTAAATTTGTTTTGAAAAGGTTAATTTTGCGGTGCACCGCTACACAATAACTCATTCGCGTATGAGAGCGAACGACAAAAATAAAAATATGATCGTGCACAACAATGCGACACAATCACAAAACAACAATAAAATACACTGGTTAACTAATTCTGTGCAGTTTTAAAAATACTGACGTTTGCAAAAAATGCATCAAATAAAAATTTAATTATTTTCCAATTTAAAAATTATGGAAAAATCCTATAAACTAAATTAAAAATACGTCACCAAAAATCGAGCAGTTATTTGAAATGTATATTTTATTATATTCTAAATTCAAATTGAATATTTAATAAATTAAATATTCAAATTCGAGGAATTAAAAATTATGGGTCATTACAGCAAACTTACCCTACAAATTTAGGACTAACCTCCCGTCCACCGTGGGTACTTATTATAGGTGATGTCCCACATCAGTTACAAAAATCACTCTGCTGGTAGCTCGATTAGCTGGGCAGACTTTGCGCTTTCAACCGACCTCGCATCCTTATAACTTAACTATCTTTCCACTTTCCAACATTTAATGTTAAACTACGCCAACATATACATACACACTGTTGGCGTCAAAATTGGTCACCAACACCCAATTATGTAAAAGTACCAATATCTAATCCAATCACAGAAATATGAAGAGAAATAAATGAGGAACAAAATTAAAACAATCAGAAAGCAAGTAAAAAGGGACAAGATTTATAGTAGTTCTGCTAACTCCGACCTCCGTCCACTCCCAAATAATCTTTTTTATTATATTGAAGTTTGTTTAAAGTTACAATCCAAAATCCAAGAACAAAATTGGCATAGTGTAGCCTAGGTTGAAGATAAAGAGAAGCAGAAAGAAGATCCTTTTTCTGACGCCATGTCTACTATATTTATAAGGGAAGACATGCACAGTTCGGGCTGAAATTTTGACAGAAGGTTCGGGAGACCAAGACGAGGCCATCCAAAAATTTCCAAGCCCATTGGGGCCCGCAATATGGATCGGTATCGATCCCTATTAGTGTGTCCAAATGAGCTGCAATTCCTATGAGGGGTGTCCCATGATATTAGCTACCTGCTCCCCAAATTTCGGGCAATTCCGACGTACAATTTGTGAGATATCACATTTTCCATGAAGTAGTGTTGCTTGAATTCTCATTTTTGTCGATCCCTCTAAAGGGATTGGTACTGATCCCTCCAGTCTCTTCCAAATGCCATGCAATCCCTTGGGGAGCTTCTCCATGTTGTATTATGCTTAGCCTTCAAGTTTCACGCTAATTGGATTAGTAGAACTCGAGTTATTGATCAATCTTTGTTGTAGTATGTTGTGAAGGCTGATTATAGCCGACCCCTGTGGAGGGATAGGTACCGATCCCTCCAACTTGCTCCAAATGATATGTGATCCCTATGGGGTGTTCCACATGTAGTAACTAGATTGTTCTCCAAGTTTCATGTCAATTGGATGTATAGATGTTGAGATATTGATCGATCTTTGTTATAAAGTGTTTAGCCGATCCATAAGAGGGAAGAGGGTTGATCCCTCTTTCTTCATCCTTTTGATGTGCGATCCCTAAGGTAGGCTCCCTAGGGTCCCCACATCTTGCTCATAAAATTTCATATGCATTGGATTTATGGATTTTGAGATATTGATTTTTTTCATTGAGTTATACTTGCTTGGTTGAAATATGCCAATCCCTTTTACACCGATCCTTTTTTAAATGATCTCTTTCTTAGGTGAAGTAATTTGCCCATAACTTGCGCATACAATCTCCAAACGACTTGAGATTTAAAATGTAGCCTCGTGGGGCCTTCCTTGTTACGTTATACCGGTCTCACCCAGTTTAGGACAAAAGGTGAGGACATGTATCGATCCCCTAGGGGAATGGATAGGCAATGATCCCCTTCCTGGGCGAGGCACTAATCCGTACTTAGAATATTCTGGAGATTCTATCTTTTGGGATCGGTTGATCGTCGCTTCGTATCATTTCCTGCACTTTATTTCTGGACCTCACAACCATTGCTCTTATCTAACGGCCTTGATAATCGTGAAGTCTGTTGAGTTAAATCCGCCTACCTATTGCCTTGGAAAAAGTTGGTTAACACATACATACATACATACACACACACACACATACATACATATATATATATACATATATATATACATACACGCATACATATATATACATATAAATATATATATGTACACACGCGCACACCTCACTCGTATTTACACATTAAAAGGCCTTATAAGAGAAATTCCTTATTTACCTTTATTTGTGGATTAGTTTGCAAAATTGTTGTAAACCCATTTTATTAGATTTACTGTTGATTACTACTTATCATTTATTTGTAAAGCCTCCTATTTAAATTGTCGGTTGCTTCATTTAATGCTTTATTTATTGCATACTTTACAAATTTATTATTGTATTTGGTCAGTTTCAAAATTTTAAAAGAATATATTATTATTACATTTATGTCTAATATTAAATTGTGACTAATTAGTTTTACAAATATTCAAGTAATTTGTCTGTTTCTTATTTGGGGTGATATATCATTTTAATATGTCGGCAACTACAATTCTATAAAAGTCTCAATCAAATGTAGTAAAATTTCATAATAGCTAACATCATCAACAAATTAGCTATGCTAAATAGACTTTTATGTGTTCAAAATGGAATCTGAAACATACAATTCATTTTTAATTAGTATAGTAGATCTACGGCCTCTATTTTCAAAGAAGCAAATTTACAATTCCAATCTTTTATATTCCTTTCAACTTTTTAAACATATAGTGTTGAAATGGCAGTGAAATCATATTTATTTTTAATGTCGATATAAGCGGGACAAACTACGGATAAGAGGAAAAATCCCTATTTCCTTACATTACACACTCATTTCTATTTTCCTTGTTTTGGAAGTCTTTGTCGTTAGAGTCATAATTGAGAAGTGGAACCAAATGGAACACAAATTATTCATATTGTCAATAATAACAAATCCAATTCTACTATATTAAAATAAAACAACTAGATTTCCAACAAATTTCATAATTCACATATTATGGAAAAAATTTAGGGTTTTAAATTGATAAATTTTTGCATATAAAATTGCCTAAGGCACAGTACAAATCCAAAAACAAATTGCTCAAATTACTATTATGAATAATTGAAATTTCCACTCACAGATAATCCCTACTGAAATCTTCCTGGATTTGCTTCTGTGCTACCCATCTCTTCCTTCAACTTATCTCCTTTTTATTGTATAATTTATAACAAATTTGTCTATGTATATTAGATTAGAAAACTATAGATTAGGGAAGTTTATAATCGATATATATATATATATATACATTACCATTTTCTTTAGCTTGATTCCTTCAATCCTTCCCCTAATCCTTGCATGTATATATCTATTTTCGAATTTGAGTTTAAGAAATTTCTATAAAGGAAGGGAATTGAGTAGAATCTAGTTACCAGGTTTATAATTGTGTAAAGAAAAATGATAGGGCTAGCCTCTTATTTATAGTTGTTTGGATGCACCAGGACCATCAGATTCAAAATCTTTTAATATTTCAAATCTGAACCATTTAGGTCAAAGAAAACCCTAGTTGTCACCATTCAATTGGTCGTTATGAGCAAGCGATTAACCGACCTATAGAGGGGTCAAGTGGTGGGTCCTAGTCAAATAATGTTAACGTTTACTTAATTATATTTATTATTCTAATTCATTTGAATTATTTTCAATGCGAAATCTTCAAACATCGGTAACTTCTTCGTTTCAACTCAAATCTCGAAGCTTTATGTATGAAAGTTGCTAAAACAATCGCCACTGAACACAATGATGAAAGTTTCATAGCCAAATTCTTACGTTTGCTAAATTTCCATTTCTAGCTATATCATTAATTAATTAATTCATGTTAATTAATATCTTGTTAATTTTGTGGGGTATTACATTCTCCCCTAAAAGAATTTCGTCCTCGAAATTAAGGGAGAGATAGTGTAAGACACACTCTAAAACCATGTTGTATAACCAAGTTATCTACTCGGTCGTCTACTTAACAAAAAGTGTAATGTGATTATGCATGCGATATACCTATAGGTGAGCTCAATCTTAGCGTGAATAGAAGAACATGACATATATACATGTATTTAAACAACCTAAGTATGCATGAAACTCTATATGAGTTTGCAAAAAAAAGGGAAAAGTGTGGCATTTATCTCCTACCATCCAATTTGGATACCACAGTGCAACCAAAACCTATATAATACTAAATATATAGAGAGAAAATTTACTAGAGAAAAAGTTTGGATAAGAAGCCTTCATCTTATCTTCTGTTTCCCAGGTGCTTTCCGCCAGAGTATCTCCCTACTAGACTTAGACCAGCATAATTTCTTTGTTACGAAGCTTCCAAACTCCATGCTTCACTATATATGCGGTAGCATAGGGTACTATCTATAACAACCCGCAACCCAGTGAGCCTGAATTTTTGCTAAATCGAAAACCCAAGTCCACCAAAGTACGGATCGTTGATTTATTATCCTACAAATGAACAAATATGTGCATATCAAAGAACTATCGATATAACTCACAGTGGAATAGTAAAGTTAGTTACCAACCAAGATTGACACTACAAATATCTAGTGTCATTATCAGGTTGAGCATGCATAAGAAAACCTATCCTTTCATTGTTTTCGCCTTGCACTTGTATATGTCCCTCTAAAGTTATCCTATGGGTTGTAATGAGGAATATGTCAAAAACATTCTGGTGATTGTTAAATTATACATTTTACAAATAATACTAGTTTATGCTGATTGCCTTCCATCACATGTTATGTCATTTTATTTTAAGTAGTCGTCTCGACTCCAAATTCGCGTACGATATGCCTCATCTACCCGAAGTAGACCATTATTATATACATGTGTTTGTGTGTGTTTGTGTGTATATATATAAGTGCCACAGTCCCCTATTGGACCCAGATATTATTCCCACCAGTATCCATAACTCAGCACCCCGTCAGGATCCATCATCAACGTAGTATCACATCCTCGTCGTCATGCATATCAAGGAACTCTCGCAGTGCCTAATAACGACGTCACACTAGTTTAGCCATAACCTCTCTCGCCTTGGGGATTTACTACTTGTCTGCTTCCTATTGTTGACTTAGCTCCATGAACTATAGAGGACTCAGCTCCTCGGACTATAGTAGAATCCGCTCCATGGACTATAGAGGACTCAGCTCCTCAGACTATTGTAGACTCAGCTCCATGGATTATTGTGGACTCATCTCCATGGACTACCTCATTCATTTTGGAAGACCTCTCTTGCGGGTTATCTAGCTTGGCCCCTAACAAACAAATTAGTAAACAACTATGGCAGTGCATGACCCAAATGTGACCTACACTAGTAAAAGGTATAGCTCATTTTGGTGTAACCCTCATATTTTCCGCTAACCGCTCAAGACCGATGATGTTCACGACCTATGAACAACTCCTACTCCCTAATATGGTACCAATACAATGACATAGCAACGATCTTTGCTCATCGTCCCATTCAAATTGCCTAATGCAATCAAGGCAATACCCTCCTAAAAGATTGAAGCAGACCTTACTGGGGTATTCCTTTTACCTATATGCTAGCATATATAATTCCGCGGATCCTACACTTGGATAAGTCCTACATCAATATAATGTATACACTACTGCTGTTAGCTCCTGGCGGTGGCCAGTCTTCTATTGTGTAACACTACTGAACTCGCATTCAAACCCATTCTAATGACTATGTCATTCTTATCAATTTAAGTTATTTATTAACTTTAATAATTTACACCCATCGTAAATGCATAACCGAGGATACATGTGTGTGTGTACATATTTATTTATACTTGTTTAATTATTATGCCTTTGTTGTTCAGTATTAATAACATTTCTTTACTTCTTCATGTGTTTACATTCCATTTAATTCAAGGTCATTTACCGCTTTCATTTAACAAATCTAAATATTTTTTCCATTTACTTCCCTTTTCTCTATGTTAAATTTTCTATCTCTATTTCCTTTTTAACCTTTATTTCCCTCCCTAGTTTAGAGGACTTCCCATACCCTTTTATTTTAATTTATTACTTGCCTACCTTATCATCGTTTTTATTTAATTTTTGTCTTGCTTATATTGCATGTATGTAAATTCTTCTCTTAAAGCATCATTACTATCACATTTAAAATTCTTCAATTAATCCTTAGGAATTTCTGCATTTTAATGCATTGGAATTACATCTCTCCTAAATGGAAAGGTTAACTGTAAATTCCTTTATCTTATCCATAAAGGGAATTTGTGCTACATTTGGAATTTACAAAGAATTATCTTTTTCATAGTTATTGAAATAGACAGTGCAATATACGGTAAATATGCATATTTTATACATTTCTGTATTTTAGATGCATTCCTTTTTATTTCGAACGACACACTTTAGTTTATAAATTTGAACTTGGTAATTTATAGAAATTCACATTGTGACATCCTATATTCAAATTAATTAAATTACTACTCGCATCCCTAAAATTTATCGTGCTAATTTAATTTACATTTTTACTTGCAACAGTCATTCAAATCTACAAATCTGGAACTATCACATAATTTTGTAAGTTTTAGGGACTGCTACTACCCAGTACTAAATTCAGAGATTACTAATACCTAACATTTTCCGGATTCACATACATGTAAAATATATACAATTCACATTATCAATTATAGAATATGTAGGCAGGGTTTATAATTTTTTATCAAAGCTAGCGATGTTGATTGGACCCCTAGCAGATTTATTGCACAGAAACAATAAAATACATGGGCCAAAACAAGATTTGAGCTCAAGAATAAAAAAACACTACAAAAATACACAAGAGCACAGGCACACAGACAAGAGATAACAAAAGAAACAAAGAATAAAATAGCAACCCTAACACCAAGATGAGATAATCGAGGCATCAAACCCAAACACCGATTCCTTTATCCCTGATTCAATTTCATGCAAAATATCATTCCATAAAGCAACTTTTCCTTTAACTTTGTTTTCAAAAACCCTTTTTTTATTTCTTCCATGTTTATAATTCATTATATGTATATAAACTATAATCAGGGTTTATAATTTCATTACACGTATACAAATTTTAGCCTACAACTCCTATTTACATATATGAATAGATTTACAAACACATAAATCAAATATTGTATAAAAATATATAATTCCCCACTCACCTTTTTAGCTTCCAACTCTCTAGATCCAATCCTTGTTATTCAATTTAACTCTCTTTTCTCCATATTTGAATACATACACGGCAAGCATACACATAACTATCAGAAATCTAGACCGAAAAAGGGATTTGGATTTTAATTTAAATTCTAGATGTGGAGTTATAATTTACGTTGGCTTTGACAATTTGATTCGATCATATTCTTCTTCTCAATCTTCCTCTACTATTCTCCACTTGTATATACGTATATAAATTATAACTATTTTTAGGAATTAAGAAATTCGTGGAGAAGAGAAAATGGTAGGGCTTCGTCATGCTTCAGAAAATATGAGAAGAAAAGTGAAGGGTTATGCCCATATTTATAGGGGTTCGAATCAATGCAAGTCGTTAGATTAAAATATTTTAAATCTGAATTGTTAAGCGACGTCAAAAACCTCTAATCGACAGTTCAACCGATTAATCACCACCCCTAATGGTCGACCATTATTGGTCGATAGGCCCAAGTTTGGGGTCGACCGGTCGTATTTATTTATGGTTATTTATTTGTCGTGTTAAATTTTGTTGATTTCTTTCCCTTTTCACCCGACCTAGATAATATATTTCCATATTAACTTTTTATAAAACCTAAGCAACTATTAACGTTAATTAATTTCTGTTAATTACTTTTTATTTCCTTAATTACATATATAATTATTTCTGATTCAAGAACTTCAAACAATAATAACTTTTTCAGTTGAACCCCGATCGGAAAACTTTATATATGAAAATTTATCAAAAATCACCATGAACCCAATGGTGCAAGTTTCGTAGACAAATTCTAACATACGTAAAAATTCTATTTTCGGTGTTAGTAATTTTTAATTAATTTCTTTTTAATTATTTATCGTTAAAATTACATGGTGTTATATTATCGGCTCCATCTCTATATCTGCTAACTGATCAGGCTCTACTATAGTGGTTGTGGTGTGTAGACACCTCCTCGAATGCGATATATGGAATATTATGGACTCCCGCTAACTTAGTTGGAAGCTACACCCGATACGCCATTTTCCCCACCCTCTCCAAAACAGAGAAAGGCCCAACTAATCTCAGCGCCAACTTCCCTGAAGTTCCAGACCTCATAACCTTCCTAAGAGGGGAAATCTTAACAAATACCATGTCCCCAACTGAAAATTCCAACTCTTTCCTTCAACTATCAGCAAAGGACTTCTATCGGTCCTAAGCGATCTTTATTTGCGACCTAATTTCCTCAATCTTCTCCATGGTCTCAAATATGGTCCAAGTAGAATTTTATTTGTGTTTTCCCAACAACAATTTGGTGACCTACATGGCCTCTCATATAAGACTTCAAAGGGTGTCATACCTATTGTCGCTTGGTAACTATTATTATAGGTGCACTCTACTAAAGGTCAATGTTGTTCCCAATGTCCTTTGAAATCCATGATGCAAGCCCTTAATAAATCCACGAAGATCTTATTTACCCTTTTCATCTATCCATCATTTTGAGGGTGGTAAGCGATGCTAAGGTTCAACATCATCCCTAAAGCTGACTGCCAACTCATCCAAAACTCACTAATGAATAAGGGGTCTCTATCGCTGAAAATATTGATCGAAATTCCATGTAATTGGACCATTTCCTTGATGCAAATCTATGTTAGAGATGCTGTGGTCCAATTACTTATCATCGAAATAATATGGCCACCTTTAGAGAGTCTATCCACTATAACCCAAATAGCTTCATTGCCTCTTTGACTTCTAGAAAACCTATCTGTGGAATCCATCGGTATGTGTTCCCACTTCCAATCCGGAACCTCCAATGGTAATAATAGACATATGGGCTTCCTTTATTCAGCTTCGATTCATTGATATGTCAAACATATAGCGACATATTCTACTACTTGCCTCTGCATTCCCGGCCAATAGAAAATCTGCTTTATGTCTCTATACATCTTATCTCCACTAGGATGAATAGTCATCCTTGAACAGTGGTACTCAGTCAGTACTTTCTTCAGAATGTCCTCCACCACTAGAACATATAGGCTCTATCTTTTCCTAGCCATCCTCTTTCATAAATCGAATACCTATTGAGATGGGGGAAATACTCTCCCTTATTCAACTTAACAAAAATATCAACTATCGCTCATCCTTCTTCTGCTCTTCACTGATGCGGTTCATCAATGTTAGCTTTACTTCCATTGCTGCCAGATATCCTGAAGTGAATTCTAATGGTAGTTGGAAATTGAAATTTGAGAGGAACTCCAACGACCTTCACTTACATATAGCACGTAGAATAGCATGCCTCTGGCTAAGGACCTTAGCAATGACATTCTACTTTATGGGGGTGTATTGTATCTCAAAGTCATATGATGCTATAAACTCCATCCATCTTTGCTGCCTAAGGTTCAAATCTTTTTTAGGAAAATAGGTATTTAATAGACTTATGATCAATAAATAGCTCTAACCTTTCTCCCAAAATATAATTCCTCCAAATCTTTAAGGTGAATATGATAACCGCTAATTCTAAATCGTGAGTGGGATACCTCTTCTCATGGTCCTTTAACTGCCCACTTACATAAGCTATTACCTTGCTTTCTTACATAAACATAGCTCCTAACCCTATATTGCATGCATCGTTGTAAGCAGTGAAAGGCTTTGAACCATTCGAGATCATTAGTATAGGTGCACTAGTTAATAGCTCGTTCAGCTTCTCGAAGGCTTTCATGCATTTCTCATCCAATGTAAAGACTAAGTTTTTCTTGGTTAGGTGAGTTAGTGGCATGTTATCTTTGCGAAGTCTTTAATCAACTTTCTATAGCAACCAACCAAACTAAAGAATTCTGACTTCAGTAGCATTTGTTGGAATCTTCCAATCCTGAACAACTTCCACTTGTTCAACAAATAACCCTTCTTTGGAGATAATGTGATCGAGAAACCATATCTCCTTTTTCCAGAAATGATAATTTGAGAATTTGGCTTTTAATTGGTGCCTTATAAGGTATCTAGTTCTTCCCTTAAGTGGTTTTCATGTTCATCTTTATCTTTTGAGAATACTAGAATATCATCCACAAATACTACGATGAACTTATTTAGCTGTCCCTAAAGACTCTACTCATCAAATCTACAAATTATGTAAAGGCATTTATCAACCCAAAAGGCATTACTTCCCATTCATATAGGCCGTCTGGAGTGTGAAAAGCGATCTTATCCTTGTTATCTTCGACCTTTCACAATTGATGAAATCCAGTGGCCAATCTAATTGAGAAATGACTTTGGACCCCAACAACCTGGTCAAATAAGTCTTCTAGTCTACACAAATGATACATGTTCTTCTTGATCAGCTTGTTGAGTGCTCGATAATCGACACACAGCCTTAGAGAGCCGTCTGCCTTAGTGGCAAAGACAACTGGTGCTCCTCATTCTGAAGTACTATGGCGAATAAACTTCTTCTATAATAGCTTTGAAATCTTCTTATCTAGTTCTTGAATTTCTTTGGAGGCCAATGCCTCAATGGCAGTGTGATTGGTTTAGCATCTTTCTCCATATCAATCCTGAACTCTATTTCCTCTTTGGAATGGGAGACCAGAGATTTTTTCAAAAGCATCTGGAAATTCCTGAATTACAGGTACAAATGAGAGCTCATCGTGGATAGGCTAAGAGAATACAAATATATCACCATAGCACAGCCTTGGGGCATACAACGAACATCTATATCTCGCCCTCCATAACTTCTCAGCCCTACAATCCTTCTATAAATCTAAGAAAGTCGTAGTAAGATAACTAATCCATCCCCAAGATAAGTCCATATACCTCAAAACTCAAAACATAAAAATTACATATAAAGTCAACATTACATATATCCACAACTAGGCCTTTGCAAATCATAGAAAGATGTGTCGACCCTCCAACAGGATTCGACACAACTATTGGGTTAGTGACAAATTGGGTTTTTAATTCCAGGGCTTTAACCACATTTCCGGCTAGGAATGAACGTGATGCCCCTGAATCAAATAAGGTACAAATATTATTCTCAAAAATAATAATTATACCTTCCATATCATCTTTTCCCTTGTCCTTTGAAGGAGGTTTTCTTGAGATAGGTACAACTTCAATGGCATAAGATTGCAAAACTTGTCCCTCCTTGGTTAATTATGGACACTGGTTCTTAAAGTGTCCTTCTTTGTTGCAATAATAGCACCTCCTCTTAAACTCTTCTCTCATCAAGCTCACCCTACAATCTTTAGCAATGCGTCCCTCCATGTAGCATTTGCGGCATGTCAGACCTCCCTTCTTGAACTTTCCTTTAGCGTTTTTCCCTTTCCTCGAATCTCTCTTTCTTTGTTCCAGCTTGGTTATCAGACTACCCTACATTATCCCTCTCTTCTTTACTAGTAGTATAAAGCAGAGCCATTTCGACTAGCGTCATGTAGCTAGCTTCCTTTTGACTCGGTCTTCCAACTCTAATTCCTTGAATATGCGATCTCAATCATTGATCCAAGCTTTGGTTTCTACAAACTCCTCCGTGCCTAAGAATATTTGTCCACATATATTCTAAAAATCATTACTTAGCTTAGGGAGGTCTAGTGGATGGAATGTTGGTTCAGCAGGCGGAGCAACAGGCGTCGCTGGTGCAGCTTGCTGGGAAATGGGGACTTGCCCCTATGACTCCTAAATATGACCAAAACCACTTTGGCATACCCGATATGGTGGATATCTCCTGGGCGGTATGGTTCCCAATCTCGGAGCCGTTGTTTTAAACCATTATTAACTATATATAGATTCAAGGTTTTGTCATAATGTAATGACCCTGAAATCGGCCTTCGAAAATCGGCACTCGTACCTCACTTGTACTCAAAATGCCGAAGATTCAAACGCCGAATCTGGTTCACCGGAGATTATAACACCATTAAGTATAACAACACAGCGGAAGAAAGAAAACAATGATATCATATACAACTCCAATGAATACAATATCCAGAATGATATACAACAATGATATCAATATGATACAACAATATCAGAGATATGATACAATGCTACAACGGAAATAACAATAATGGAAGAGATCACTCCAAATGATCTACAAAAGAGAATGACTCCAACATCAGCTCGAACCACCATCACGTTGCACCAAGATAAGCAACGTCAGTCCTGATCTACGATGAACTGAACTAGCTCCATATAATCTACTAAACCTGAATATCTGAGAAACCCAACTCTAGACTGCCCGTGTGGAAAATTGTGGGCACCCAGAGTTTAGGAAGGGAACAATAAACTCCGGGTCAGTCATGGGACTGGTGTGAGCAACAAAAATAGTTTATCTTTAAACAACAACAAAAGAATTTTAAACATTGAAATCTGCAATGCTTTTGGAAAATGAAACTACCATAAGACCTCCCACCACACACACAATGCAATCGCAGACTTGGAGGAGATTTCTTCTTATGATAGTCAAACATGCTTACTACGCAAACAAAACTCTTTTGATATTATTACTAGTGCATAGTGGAAAATATTTCGAAAGTACAATATTAATCTTAGCCAACATACAACCATTATTATATGCCTACTATAGCTACTATGTTCAATAGCAGATTACCGCCACATTCCATAGCAGGTTATACAACTAAAACCGTACAAGGCTCGTATTGTTTCTTTGGATTTCCAACAAATGGTCAGTCTAAGGAACTTCCTTACACCGAAATGGAAACGCCTCTGGAAAGACGCCCCGAGAACCTAACCGGATCTCTGCAAACACAAGGCCGACGCTACCTCACGCTTTAACCAAGCTGTAACTAGGTAACTACCACACGAGTATGCCATTCTCGGTCGTTACCGACCTTTATCCGAGGGGCCCCTCAACCAACAAAGAAACATCACACAGTAATAAATTTACAGTGTCCACACGAGTTAAGTATCTGGGCTCCATACCATGATACCACCCTTTATCCAGAAGAAAATGGACATACCCTAGGGGCGCGACCCCTAAAAACCTTGTCGCAACATTCCTGTTTCGACCATTACAGGGTTGTGAGGCTCGACGAAGTCTCGTCCACAAAGCTACGCTTTTTCACAAAGCCATGCTTTGATCACAAATGATCAACGAATGATCATCAACACACAACAACACTCAGCATGCCACACTACCAAATTGGGAGTATATCACTGATAACCTTCAACTACATAACCTCTGAGCTCGTATAAGCTAAGAGAATAAATTCTCCGCCACCAACAGAAATGTATTTGAAAGAAATCAGCTTTATATCTCAAAGTGTAATGTCAGACATATAACCATACAAGTCTGTTCCGAGTTCGAACAGAACCGAAGGCACTTAGGGAATCTCTATACCGGTCGCCGCTACTGACGGTTGAAAAGCCTAGGTTATTACAAGTGGTATCAGAGCTAAGGTTAAACTTTAGCTCAGGAGTATAACACATTAAGTAGCTCATTAGAGATAGGGTGAAGTATACCCTAGAATGAGTATCTCTAAGAAATGCGTTCGAATGCCTCAGTAAATTCTCTTACTATTCACTGATTGTAAGTATGAGTGCAAGAAGAGGATGAGATAGGGGACATGGGAATACGACTATAAATGGTCAATACCCTGTAACAACAAGGAAACAATCTTTTCCCTATCAATCTTTTTTGTTCGTCATATTTTCTCAATTCTTCGATGGTTCCTGGTAGATCCAGGAAGAAGATTTGATATATTAACATGGGACATAAACTCCGGATGGACCAAAATTGTTTGTTTGGATGAATTGGTTGCTTTGGTTGTTATGGTTGATAGGTATACTTTGGTTTCTAAACTGAAAATTTTGAAATTGTATCCATATATCTATATATTCTTTGGGTCCGGATATATTCTACGAATGGTTAGTTATTCCTTTGAACTAACTGATGACCCTGCATATTTCGTAGATCTGGATAACCCGAGTATCTTGTGAAGTGTTAAAACAGATTCGTTCTTGTATCTATTTTTGATAATTCTGATTTGGTAAGCCAAATACAGAATAGATATTCAGTTGATTTGATGAAATATTCTTCATCTATCTTTGTGTCTCCCTGGTAAATTTCGGGGACGAAATTTTTTTTTAAGGGGGGAAGTCTACAATGACCCTGAATTTTATATAAATTTAAATTGATAATTAAATTTATTTTTGAATAAAAAATTGTGAAATTTATTGGTAAACAAATTTGAGTTTCTCCAAATTCAAATAAATTGTGTTAAATCAAATGAATTTAAATCTTGTATATATATGTGAATATATATATATATATATGGATCGCATTTGCTATATTACAACATGATAGGGGGTTCTCGCTTCGTAGTTTGGTGGCGAACGGGAGACTCTTACCCCTACATGTCCATGAGTGGGAGGGGTTGGTTGTGACAGTCGAGAGGCTGGCCGTAAAAGCAACTGCGAGGTACCAGTGTGAGCCACGGTGAGTTTGGGATGGTTGCAAAGCCTACCGGTTCCCACTGTCTTCGGATCTTTACACATAACTTCCTACGATAGTATTACTTGCTGAATTAAGAATTTGCCAAGTGTGTTTATGTATGTCCATAATATAGTACAGTGTTGAAAAATATTTTCAAAAATAATAAATACATACTCTCGCATATCTTATTCCCATTGATCGGGTAACCTCGCTCTAATACTAAATATAAAACCTTCTCCGAAACAGGCCTAATTTTCAACCCAATAAAAGCCCATCGAACTGTAGGTCCATTCAGGAGATAGTTGTTGATTGGCATAATAGATTTAACAAAACAATATGTAGAGCTATCTATCTATGCTTTTAGAGTCTCGCAGCGGAAGGAATAAAATATAATAATAAAATAAAGTACCTATCTCGCAAAATCAAATCATAGGAGTACAATGTCACAATAGTGCATAAAGCATGGTTGGTACATAGTATGGGTATATCATAACAACATAAATAGATAACTATAATAGATCATTAGCTGCCAAGTGTCCACCATCTTCTCCACACTCATCGTTGTACTTAACTGATAGGTTGTAATGAGGATGGAGACAAAACAACAATGTCTTGTGAATGAAAACCTAAAGTTTTATAATAATAGTATATAGGTACTTTTCTAAGTATATCTCTAACTGTATGATAATTGATTTATAGGCCTAATTCCATGACTATAAATGCAGATGCAAAGAAACTAAGGTGTATATTGGGTTCAACAACCCATATCTCATCAGTCATATTCTAACGATGTAGGAGAAAGTAGTTAGGTCACTTAAGACCTTTTAAATAGGGAATAAGCAGACTCTCCAGCCATTTTAAATAGGTCCATCTTGGGATTACCTAGCGTTATTTATGAGAAATTCCCTAAGTTGTTTAATACTTCTTAATAGGGAGGAAAAAGACCCTAAACCAGCGATTTGATACCTCAACATCGAAGCAGACTCCTTCTGGAATTTCCTTGTCTATATGGCTCGTAACCCAACTATGACGTCTCACATTAGTCCGATTATTTGTAGGTGCTGGTAGGCAGATCGGTTGGGCAAACTTACCCTAAAAAATTGAGACTAATCTCGCATCCATAGTGGGTACTTATTATAGGTGATGTCCTACATCAGTTACAAAAGTTACACTGGTGGTAGCCTGATTAGCTGGGCAGACTTTTGTGTGCTTTCAACTGACCTCGCATCCTTATACCTTAACCATATTTCCACTTTCCAACATTTAATGTCGAACTATGCCAATATATATATATATATATATATAATATCTATATATAATTCAACCGTATTTACGCATTAAAAAGCCTTATAAGGGAAACTCCTTATTTCGCCTTCAATTGTGGATTAAATTCCAAAATTGTTCTTAACCTATTTTATTAAATTTACTATTGATTACTAATTATCATTTATTTGTAAAGTATCCTTTCTAAATTTTCGATGTCTTTAATTAATGCCTTATTTATTACATATGTTACAAATTTGTAAATATAATTGGTCGGTTTCAAAATTTAAAAGAATATGTTATTATTACATTTATGTCTAAATATGATGTCAAGGGCACCGCCGAGGCACCGTTAAGCGTCGATTGGAAGCTATTTCACAATTTTAATGTGCCGCCTTTTTGCAATAGCGCTTTATGACGCTCTTTGTCTAAGGCGCCGTTTAAGCGTGAGCTTTTCTTGAGGCGCCAGAAAATAGGCGGATTTAGTATTACTTTATTTCTTACTTGACTAAATTAAATAAATTTAGAATAAAATCATTTAGTTACTTTGTATATTTATTATAGATCTTTGAATTTCTAGAATTTCAATGGTTGAATCATTTTTCTATATGTTTTTTTTAATATACAAACAACAAGTTGATAAACAATAAAAATTCTTCTTTATATTTGAGAATAAATGTTACTCTTTAATTGTTCACTGTTTGAAATTTGGTTTTACTAAATTTTTAATTTTTAATTTTAATTATGTTAGCCTTTTAAAATAATTTCTTAATCAAACACAAAATAACTAACAACAAATTGAAATTTATTTTATTCACTAGTATTGTACTTGATTTTTTTAAGAAATTTGGTATACAAATATTCAGTTATTGTCATAACACAAACTTTACTAATATAATTTGTTGCCTATATAAAAAAAACTTGATTCATTTTTATAGTTATATACAAAACATTTACATGTGTATACACATGCGCGAGTGCATGCACATGCATTTATACACACACATACATATATGTACACACACAGACACATCACTTATAGTACACTAATATGTAGTGATTATCTAATCAAAATCAATATAGTTTAACCAATAGTTAGTTATTTTATATAACTATTTAATGTGAATATTCTTTGCACCAAATGTATGTAACAAACGCCTATTTTCGTCCAGGCTCCACTTGAACTCCATCTAAATACTAAAGCCAATCTTAGCGCCCGGCACTTCCCTCCGCCTCGAATAACATAGATGTCTAATATTAAATTGTAACTATAGTTTTATATTTATTCAAGTAATTTATCTATTTTTTATTTAGGGTGGTAGCTTATTTTAATGTGTCAACAACTGCAATATCTTTACAAGTATCATTCCAATGATATAATTTTCGTAATAACTATCATCATCTACTAATTAACTGGCTAGATAGACTTGTATGTGTTCAAAATTGAATCCAAAACATACAATTCATTTTACGTTAATATAGTAGAACCACAACCACTCTTTCAACAAAAGCAAATTTACAATTCCAGTCTTTTATATTCCGTTCAACTTTTTAAACGTATAGCGTTGAAATTAAAAAAAATCATATTTATTTCAATTATTGAAATAGGCAGGGCAAACTAGGGATAAGAGGAAAAAATCTCTTTTTCCCTACTTTACAAACCCATTTCTATTTTCCTTTTTTAGGAAATCTTATCACTATAATCATAATTTGAGAAGTGGAATCAAATGGAATAAAAATTATTCATATTGTTAATAACGACAAATCCACTTCTCCTATATTAAAATAAAACAACTAGAATCCCAACAAATTTCACAATTTAAATATTATAGGAAAATTTTGGGGCTTTAAATTGATAAATTTTCGCATAAATTTTTTTTAAGGCACGGTACAAATCCAAAAACAACTTACACAAATTACTATTATGGAAAAAAATGTAATTTCCACTTACAAATAATCCCCACTGAAATCTTCTTGGATATTCTTCCATGCTATTACATATTTCTTCCTTTGATTTATCTCCTTTTTATTGTATACTATATAACAAATTTGTTTGTGGGTATTAGATTCAGAAACAATAGATTAGGGAAGTTTAATAGTATGCATACACAGATATATATATATATATATATATAATTCAGTACCTTTTTCTTTAGCTTGATTCCTTCAACCCTTCTCCTAATCCTTGAATGTATATATTTATTTTTGAATTTGAGTTTAAGAAATTTTATTAGAAGAAGAGAATTAGGCAGAATCTCATTACCATATTTAGATTTTTGTGAAGAAAATTGAGGGGCTAGCCCCTTATTTATGGTTGCTTAGATGTGCCAAGACCATCAGCTGATTAGGCAGAAGAAAACCCTAGTTGTCACCATCGACAGATCTCTATGAGCGGTCGACCGACCCATAGAGGGGGTCGATAGGAGGGTCCTAGCCAAATAAAGTTACTATTTAACATTAATTTTTACTTAACTATATTTATTATTCTAATTCGTTTGAGTTATTTTTTATCTGAAATAATTAAACATCGATTATTTCTTCGTTTGATCTTTGATCACGAAGCTTTATATATGAAAGTTACTTAGAAGATCGCTATAAACACAATATTGCAAGATTAGTAGCCAAATTCTAACGTTTGCTCAATTCCATTTTTAGCTTTATTTATAATCAATTAATTCCTCTTAATTAATTTTCCATTAATTTTGCGTGGTGTTACAATGTACATATGTTATGAGATGTATATATGAGATTATGTATCCGATTTTGAGATATGATATAATATTCATTAATTTTATTTACTCTAAATCCTGATGGTTGGGTTTATTCTCATTGGTATCTCTGATTTTGTATTACTTAGTCTGGGCAACTCATATATGTTGCTTTGTGTCAAGAAGCGATATGTATTATCCAGATGTTTTCAGATATTGTAACTTACCCATGTTGATCCAAAGTAGCATGTACAAAAGATCGCTCGTTCCATGCCCTTTGATTCGAGCTAGGGCGGTAAACTCCCTTTGATAATTTGGTCACTAGAGCCAGGGCGTCACTACCATGGTTAACTAAAAGTAAAAATTTCTGGCCATAATAGTATGTTAAATGTTATCCCGCCTTTTGGCAAGGCCGTGATACCATGGAGTTGGCTAAATGGATTTCATGATCATTAAGGCAGGAAATCCGGAGAGTTGGTTATCAGATTCGGACATCAGATATAAGCAAGGCTATGGATGATAGTTCAAGCGATTAGCATCCAAGAAATGGCTAAGTATGGATTCGCATTTCCCTTAGGTAGGGAATTAGATCGGATCAATATGGTTAGGAGCGGATCAGATCGGATCACCATGACTATGAATCACTCGGATTGGCAGTTCAACTCAACGATGATCGTCAATAACTCAACAAACACATGGGCAACTATGCAAACAGCTTAGGAAACATGCATGAGGCATGGAGGGGGACCTACCATAGGGATCGTCGGGTCCCATATAGTCCTCCTTCCCGATCAGTGTTAATCTCCTCATAGGGATTGGTGTCGATTGGTCGTAAAGGCCTGGATGGGCCCCATTTTTTCTAGAGGGTTTCGTTTCGATCTTGATCTTCTGCATGTGGATTTTTCTGCATATTTGCACATTTTCTCCTATAAATACAAGACCAATGGATTATTGCAAAGGATCTTCGTTTCACTTTTCTTCATTGTTTCTCTTTCCTTCCTCCATTAATTTTCTAAGGCTAAAACAAACGGTATTTGTAATCCTATAGTATAATAAAAAGATTATTGGAGTGGACGTAGGCCAGAGTTTGCCGGACCACTATAAAATCTGTGATCTACGATTTGCGCATTTAATTCTATGTTTGGAAATTTATATTGGATTGGTGGTACTTTCACATTATTTGAGTGTCGGTGGCCATTTGGACCCAACATTTTGGTGCTTTCATTGAGAAGACTAGCACCCCCTGATTTGGAGCTTGGATTTAGATCAATGGCTAGGCAATCAATAAGGAGAGCACTTGCAGATATGAGTCACCATAGAGGGAGTCAAGAGGCTTCCTCGGGAGCTGGGTCTAATCACTCCTACATCTACATTACAAGAAACGAGATGGAGACGATGATGGATGCTATGTAGGAGAGGATGATGAAGAGGTAAGAGGAGATGATATAGAATTTCCTTAGGCAAGTTGGACAGGCTAGAACAAGAGCTAATGGCAATCTTGATTAAGTAATTGGAGTAGCAGGAGTTGTAGAAAATCAAAACTAGGAATAGGTAATCGAAGCTAATAGGTAGAGGATCGGAGTGGAGCAGCCGGGGGCGGCCCCAGTTCAACATAAACCAATCAGCACTGATCCCCCTATAGGAATCAGTGCCAATCGCTTAGGACTTAGGGGATGCCTTTCGGTCATGCTGGATCGATCGACGGTAGGCCAGTGGTTGATGTCGTATAGTTTGGTGCAGATCGAAATGCGGATGTACGTCCAGAGGAGCATGTTTCGAGATTCCCTGGTGGACTCGAGGTTAGGTTGGAAATGATGATTATAAGCTACCTTTGGATGATAATGACGGGTTTATGGAGATGATCAAACGAGCTATGAGAGGAGAATTGGTGAACATGGATCTGGAAAATGTGAATAGGAGTCAATTTACTCCTAATATTAGGCATGTTAGGAATCCAACGGAGTTCAAACTACCGACATTAGGGGTATATGATGGCAAATTGGACCCTAATGTTTGTTTGATGAGGTAGATGAGGCATATGGAGGTACTAGGGGCATCGAAGGAAGTGATAGCTCGATGTTTTCCCTTGTACTTGGCAAATATAGTTGCAATGTGGTTTAGGCAATTAGAGAATAGTTCTATCGGTACTTGGATGGAGTTGGTTGATAAATTCATGAGGCAATTTTGGGTCCACATCATGAGACCCAAGAGCGTAAACCCAAGAGCATAATAACATTGGCTACACTAAAGTAGAGAACGGGAGAGTCCCTGAGGAATTTCTTATCAAGGTTTAATGCGGCAGTTGCTTCGGTGAATCGGTCGGATCCATCAATGGTCTTAATGGCGGTGGTATCTAGGATTGTGAATGACATGGACTTTAAGATTTAGTTGGAAAAGGATCCACCAATGGATCTCAGAGCGAAGCCAAGAGATTCCTACGGCAGAAAGATGCTAATGCTGGTAGAGAAGAGTTTAATACTGTGAGGGACGGAGGGCCGTCTGGGGAAGGTTCAAGAAAAGATAAAGGAAAGTGAAAAGCATATGATAGCTTCGATAGATCGAAGCAGCAAAGGAGAGAACTGAAATTATCTTCTTATATCGACTTGAACGATACTTAGGAGAGGATTTATTTGGATACACGAGGACGCCTTCCATACTGAAAGCCGGTAAGGAGGGAGCCCACCGAGCATGAGCGGGTATCAGGAAAATACTACAAATTCCATGAACTAGGCAGGTACACTAGCAATGATTGCAGGCACTTGAAAGATATGGTTAAGGAACACGTCAGGGATGGCCGGCTACCGCAGTATATAAGGACTCGGACTATGACGGTAGAACAGGAGCAGCCACCGTCAACATCAAATGGAAATGACCTTAGATCGAGGTCATGGATCATCATCTCTTGATCGGGATGACATGAAATAAATAATAAACTCTAAAAAATAAAATGGCTAAGTCACTTACACATGTACGGAATTGAGGTCGGTTTTTAGGCATGCTCTGAGATGACTACAAACCGTCATGTCCAGAGAGGCAGTTTTTGGTTTTCTTGGTTTTTGGTTTTCTGGTTTTTATATTATAAAAACTTAAATTTAACAATTTAATGAATGGATTTTGGAATGCTCAAATCTAATTTTAAAAGTAATAAATGAAACAGGCCGCAGTTGTCCCGACTGGAGAGACGGTGTAATAACCGCAAGGTGCAAGTCCCTTCGCCGGAAAGCGACAAGATAGACTCGTTCATGGATTAAGTCCTCGACTGGAGGTTTGAGGCTGGAGAATAATACCCCATAGATCGCGTTATGTTTCGACCGGAGAGACGGAACTGAAGAACCAAAAAGTAGGCCGCTTCGTCGGAGAGCGACAGGATTGGCTTACTTATCGTTATTCCATTCTCGTCGAAGAGTGGATGGGGTCCAGCAAGGGTTCGGAGAGACCATGATCGGACTAGGAAGGCCATGACATCACTTCATGTTCAGGGACACTGAATTGGAGTGCAGGAAGTATTGCCACTATGCCAGAAAGCGATAGATCGGCTTTCTTACTGTTGTTCCCCCTTTCACTAGAGAGTGACTGTATGGGGTCCAGCAAGAGCTTCGAAAAGCTATGGTTGGTCTAGAGAGACTATGAACCAGGTTATTGGTCCGGTGAGATCTTGGGATTGGAAAACGATCCGATGAGATCATGGATTCGGTTACTGCCTTTGGATGGATATGGATTCGGCTAAGGACTTGGAATGGTTTTGGAATTGGCTATCGACTTGGAATAGTAATGGACTATGAAAACTTTGTTTAGCAAAGGATTGGATTTTGGATTAGAAATTTGGCATCGATGGATTATGAATTTCGGACTTATGGTGATTCAAAACACACCTTCCTATCGCAAGGCATGTTTTTTGGAACAAATGTTATCCCACCTTTTGGCAAGGCCATGATACCATGGAGTTGGCTAAATGGATTCACGGTCATCAAGGCAGGAAGCTCGGGGAGATAGTTATCAGGCTCGAACATCAGATATAAACAAGGCTATGGATGATAGTCAAGTAGGTTCAACCAAGTAGCATCCAAGAAATGCTAAGTATGGATTTGCACTTCCCCTAGGCAGGGGACTAGATCTGATCAATATGGTTAGGAATGGATCGAATTGGATTACTATGGCTATGGATCACTCGGATTGGCAGTTCAACTGACGACGATCGCTTAATAACTCAACAAACATATGGGGAACAACGTAAACAACTTAGGAAACAAGAAAGAGGCATGGAGGGGGACCCGCCATAGGGATCGTTGGGCCCTATATGGTCCTCTTAACTGATTGGTGCCGACCCCCCTATAAGGATCGGTGCCGATCGGACACAAAGGCTTGGATGAGCCCCATTTTTTGTGGAGGGGTTCGTCTCGGTCTTGGTCTTCTGTGCGAGGATTTTCAGCTGGATATTAATACGTCTTCTCCTATAAATACAACATCATTGGCTTATTGCAAAGGATCATCTTTTGGCTTTTCTTGATTGTTTCTCTTTCCCTCCTCCATTAATTTTATAAGGCTAAAACAAACTGTATTTATAATCCTACAATGTAATAAAAAGATTATTGGAGTGGACGTAGGCCAGAGTTTGTCGAACCAATATAAAATTCATGTATTCATTTACTTTTTTGCTATTGAATCCGTGATCTACGCATTTAATTCTCTGTTTGGAAATTTAATATTGGATTGGCGGTGCTTTCGCATTATTTGGGTGTTGGCGGCCATTTTTCACTCCAATGGTAAATAATAAATGTAATTATTGAACCAATGACTTTGTTTATGGAATAACTAAGTTGAATGTGGATGGTATTGGAATTTTGATCAAAACCAAATTCCAAAAATTCTAAGGCGATATAGTGTTGATGAAGTGAATTGGTGTAACTAATCGTTGCTAAAAGGTACCGCTTAAATAGTAAAATTGGATTTTACCAATGAGATATATAAGCAGCGAATCCTGTCACACTTTTAGGCCACTGGCTAAGGTGACATTAGTATTTGAATTGTTCAAATGTTATTCATTGACTAAGTCCACAACTATGAGTCGCACATATTCAGTCTCTGAAACACCCGTATTTAATTGGTTTATAATATTTAAAAATTATTCATATACATTAGTATTTATAAACTATTAATTTTTATTACCATTCTTATATGGAGTGTACTTAGTAAATATAGTTGCCTTTTGAAATGTTCTAGGTGCTATCATTAACTAATTGGGTGCGTATATAAAAATTATATATGTGCTTATCGATATAGGATATCGATGTAATTTTAAATTTGATTTAAATATAATAAATTACAAATGGGATTGAGTATTTAATTATCCATTATGAAACCAATAGCGGTTGGCCAAAGAAGAGGTTAAAGTGAGAGAGTGACGTGCGAATTAGTATGAGATGTTTGTGGAAGACTTGATCTCTAAATTCCCCTATAAATGCAAGGTCAAATCTCAATGTTTTGGATGATGCTTTTTTCAGCTTTCTTGCTTCTTCTTCCTTATCATGGTTGAAGACATCTTCTCCCTAAACAGAAATGATTGACCGCACATATCATAAATACAAGGAACTATAACTATATTTAGTGGTGATGCATCGATTACTAGCAATAATGGTGCAGATCTAAGAGATGTAGGAGACCGATTGATTAAGATGTGAGTATAAGGCATCAATCTCTTTAGGTAAATTCTATATTCACGGTATAAGCTATTTACTTACATTTGTAATGATTATATATATGTATATGTATATATATATATATGTATGTATATTAAATTCTCCCCTTAACTATAAATGTATTAGATCTCATTAAACCACACTTTTACATAAAATAATTTATTTAATACAAAGTTAGAAATCAAATATGTATTAAATATAAAAATTCGGTTATATATATATATGCTTTAAAAATATATTATAAATAATTTTAATAATTTTTAATGATTATTTGTTAATTTTAAAATCTAAAATGAATTTAAACCATAGTTAAAAATTCATATAAATATAATAAATTATTTTAAAATAAATTTCGGCTGGTTAAATTAAAACAAAACTTTTTTAGCCAAAACTTAAATTATATTATGCTGTATTTTATATTATATATATACATAAATTATTAGTTATTACATGTATATCTTTAATGTTATAATACACACACATCTATTAAATTATCTTTCGAATTTAATAAAAATCTTTTTTCCATACTAGTCGAATAATATTATACATATATAAATTTTAAAATAGTTATTTTATAATATATATAAAAAATTTATACATATTAAAACAGTATTCTGCATTTTAAATGAATAAACTAAAAAAATAAAAATAAGTATAGATTAATATAAATAATTATATAAATTTAATCTTGGCCGTTATATTTTATTTTATATAAATATAAATATTTAAATTTAGTTTAAGATATTTTAACCGATATTTTTAAAATCTAGTTTAGAATTTTAAAAACGATTTACTAAATACGGATTTTTGAAATTAAAACTCATTGACTTAGTAAAAATTATATTATATATTATATACTTTATATTTTATTATATATAAATCTTCGGTATATACATATACATATACATATACATACGCACACACGCGCACACACACACACATATATTATAAGAATGTTTTGAGATAATTAACACATATAGAAATAGTCAATTTTACATAGTGGATCTAAATCCTAATATTTACTTATGTAAACATGAACTATGTACACCGAGCTATGTTGCCATTGCACTTATTTATACACATGAGTATATACTAATATACTCAAGACATATAAATGTTAAATTAATTAACATACATTAATTAATTAAATCAAGATAATTAAATAAACTATGATTTTATTTAAACTAACTAGATTAGATCTAGTACAACAAATTATACTTCATATACGAACTAAGATCTGGTTTAGGAATTTTTTTTGAAATTCATCGAGTCTACCCAATATAGATCGGTCCAGATCCAAAATTCGTTCAATCCAATAACGAACTTTTCATTTTACTTTAATGGAGTGTCTATAAAGGACATCCTATACGTCAATCTCAATAATGAACTCTGAAGCAGACAAGTCACACCATTTTAGATCTTTGAATCTTCTAAACAAAACTGACTTCTGATCTACCGGTATAAACTTCTCTTCAAACCTAGCTTTGAACTAATCCCAAGTAAACCAATCCTTGAGGGTCGCACCTCTAAGGACATTCCACTAATTTATCGCCCTTCCCTGAATTTATCTTGAAGCCAACTTCCATTTTAATGGAATTTTCCAACTCTAAGTGCCTAAAGATGCGTTTACAAGTGTCCGACCAATCCTACACCTCTATAGTTGATTTCGTTCCTCAAAACAATTTGCGACCAAGACTAGAGTAGTCTTTGTTCAACTTAACAAAGTTAGCTCTTGGTGCTTACAGTAGAGCACCACCACTAATAGCAACAGCAGAAGTAACATGTTGGGTATTTTATAGCATGTTCCTCGTCATCATATTGAACATAGTCTACTAGCCAGGATTATCCGCCCCTGACACTATTCCTTCTTTTACTCTAGAGATGGAGTTTCTTGCCGTGTTCCTTGTTTGCTTGCTCGTCCTCACAATATGTGATAAGAATGACTAGTCCCTTAAAAAGGAAAGGTGCATAAGTGGTACTCATGTATGCAATGCGGCCGATGCTATATATACTACTATATAATTTTGAAAACTAAAATCTTTAACAAGTACACACTTTCATATTACTAGATTCATTCTAAAGTATTCCTCTTACCTTATATCTGATGGATTCCCAAGGATTTTTCATTGATTTTTCACCTTAGATCAAATGAGTAACCTAAGCTCTGATACCAAATGTGACGACCACCCTACACATCCAGTACCCAATATACCTATAGATTGCGCTACAACGGTACCCAACCGATGTAGAGCAATAGCCAAGGGGTAAAGTAACTAATCTCCAATGCAAAACCTGTCATATATCTCACAATGCATAGGATAATATATAATAACCACATAGATATAAAACAGGCGAGATAGTAATATAACTAAAAATAACCATAGAATTAGAGTGTAACAATAGGTTTATCATAGTTATACAAAAGCAGAATAGAGTTTATACATCTAATAACAAAACCCAAATAAGACAGTCTCTGGATAATAATATAGCATTGATGAAGCTCAATGAGCTATGGAAATATAGCGGATAAGCTCCAAAATTAGATGCATGAAAAACATAGCCTCATGCTCGTCCTCTGAACAGCTCCATGCACTATCTTATAACTGCTATCTATTCTACACATTTAAGAGTACCCAAAATAATAAAAAGTAAAGCATAAAACCTCGAGTTAGAATAGTTTGGTATAAGCAATCTACATCTCAAAATGCTATAAAAGTCAGTATAATAAATATGACACAAGGAATGGAGAATCATACCTTACACGTCCCTACATCTAAAGAGTTAGCACATGTATGCTAATTTACTATCATCATGTTGGTGTACTATAACTCAAAGTACAATATGGGAAGTCTAGGCATCTAAGTCACCAATACATACATCATGGGACATCCATAGTAGAACAATGCAAACATAGCAACTATTAATCATCCTTACATCACTCACTCATGTGCATTGGATATATGATAGCTCGTATGACCACATCAACGGTCAGAGACAACTCAACATCTCAGTTTCTCAATGCTTGACTCCATGGCACTTCGAAGGCTAGGAAGTAGACTCAACATAAAAAAGTCTAGTATACACAGATCTACAGTAAAAGTTCCATAAACAATCAAATTTAAATGAGTGTCCACACATACGTCCTCCCTACGAGCACACATCTAAACCTTCGAGTATCAGCGATCCCTTAGCACAAGCATCCATAGTAGAACACATCAATGTCCTACTTCATAAGTCACATCAATTAACTTTCCTTCATGGTTCATCATCATAATTCCCATCATCGAGCTGTCGAAGTTCGAAACACCGTAGAACACCATCATAAGTCATAACGTCTCCTCATCATAGTCCTAATGTTTCCATGTTACTTCCCCGCTTCAAGTATGAAGTAGAATTCAAGAATCCCTAGGTAGATATCACATTATTTCTTCTAAAGTTAGATCGATCGATGGTGGCCATAATTTCCAAACAAGACACCAACTCCTCATGCGATCGATTGTGGCACAACTCCCAAGTAGCTTCATCATTTCCCTCAAAACATGTATAAACACTTTGGACCGCCCTAATAGCCTTACCCAAAGTTCTCCCCATGCATCCATGTCTCTAGCTTAAAGTCATTATCAAAATCCACTAATTCTTGATCATTTGGGGGTGTATCAATGTAATGGATCAATGGTTCATCCATGCCACGTTTGCATATCACTAGCTTGGTGCAGACACCATGCTTCCTCGTGCATGTCCCCAAGTACCCCATCAAAGTGTCACCTTGCACTTTGAAATCCATAAATATGGTTAGTACCCATCCATATGGATCAGTACCTATACATATAACTTAGTCAAACATTTGGCTAAGTTATTTTTCTTACTTCCTCCTTTAATCCTTTCATATTTTGCCGCATCGTTTTGCATAGAGTCTCTAGATCTGCATCGATACGTCTCATGCGACTCTAGCACTACATTACACATCTTGTTCCATCGGTTGAGTCTCCATTGTTCATGCAATTACCTTCGTTGACCCATATCAAAGTCGGTCCATATTCACTAGACTCCATTACTTTGAATATTTTCCCAACTCTAAATTGCCTATCAATCGGCACTTCATCCAATACAACCACGTATACATACAACCAAGTAATGTAATACATATATTGTATTCAACATTTACATATAATGAAATTTGAATTCAATAAGTAATGACATTAAATCTAGCCTATTTCGTAGTATAGAGTATCCATATGAACATATGCATACAATTAAGTTAAATCCATTGTAAGATATTTGAAATTCGTTTCCAAAACTCTGTTAAGTTTAAATCAAGTCAAAATTAAGTTTTCATCTTTAAATACATTTTAAAAGCATCATTTTTAACTATATAAACATTTAGAGTATAGTGAGATAAGTAAACCACTCACCAAAGAATCAAAATGCACAAAAACCTAGGTGAATCTAACCTAACCAACCAAGCATGACTTCCAAGGTAATGATTTTTGGAATCCAAGATGCTCCTTTGCTAATCCCTATGCTAACCACCTTTAATCCTATGATTTGGCTAATTAAAGTAAGGATTTAGGCTGCATTTGGCTAAGAAGATTATCGCTAGAGTTTTAGAATAGTTTATGGGAAGTGTGGAAACGATTAGGGATTGTTACATCAGTTTGGTAAGATAAAAATTCCGAAATGGGTTAATGAGCCTTATTTGGGCTTAAGTTAATCACCCACTAATCTATCCAAAAACCATCTAAATTCAAATGGCCATATCATTTAAACTGTAAGGCCAAAAATCAATTATGACTGCTCTACAGAAAGAGAAGTATCATGTCTTTCATGTGAAAGTAGTTTCAGACCCTAATTTTGCTGCTATCAAAAGTTATAATTTTTACATATTTTCGATGCCAAAATCATCCAATAAAATTTCTAGGGTAAAAAATTCCAACACTCAATATTCCTTAAAGTTATGGCCTAATCAGACCAAATTTGATTATGAAAATAATATTTTTGTGATTTACTGATATGTAAAATGTAGGCCGTTACACATATCTACCACAAACACAAAAGGGGATGCCAAATATTCCATTACCTTATGATCCAAACCCAGCTTTAACCCTCGAATAAACTTCTCATTTCTGTTCAATGTGATGTTAATAAGTTCACAACCATACTTCACGAATGCATTAAACTTCTAAATATACTCTTCATAGAAAGATCTCCCTCCTTTAGATCAATGAATTCGCTTAATAGCACACCTCAGCATGACTCGGAAATCAACAGAGCCACGAACCTTTCCCTAACTATGCCCAAGTGATTTTCTCTTCCGAGGTCTCGGCAATCGCCATCTCCCACCAATCCATAGCATTTCGAGCAAGTGCCTCGAAGCCAATCTTCACTTCTACACATTATCTAGCCTTAGGTCTCCAACAATGCACTCACATACTTTCAGCCAGCTCAATACTTCCACTACCGGCTCTCCCCTAGTTAACATCTTGCCTCTTAGGTTTCGACATTCTTGATTCAGCTTTGAGAAGTCTTCCCCCACCATTGGTCTTAGCTCTACAAGCTCGAGCATTTTCTCCCTTATAATTGTACCATAAATTGCTGAAATAAAGCATTTACAACCATTACCACAATAGGTGGGACAACTTCATGCTCGACTACTAGTGACATTTCTCTTCCATTACCCTCATTAGTTTGCATGTTATTGTTCTCTCTCCTAACATTGGCTCCTCCTACTGTAATTCTTCCACTCCTCATTTCTATTTTTGATTTTCTATCAAGAAAGTCTTTATTACAATCTAAAGGTAAGTGAGTGAAACAATAATAGAAGAATAGATATATTCACCTATATAGCAAAACACAACTACGTTATATAATAGTGTGCACCCTCCCAAGGTGTTTATTTCAATCTACTTTCTACCTAGACCTTTACTTAGCTCTTATTTACATAATTGTCTCTTAACCTAAGCTTTAAAACCAACTATAAAATCTCTCATTCCAAAACCCAAAGTTGGAACTCCAATGCGTTGTAGTCACCTTAGAGTTATATTTCGACGATATAGATGATACCCGTTATACATAAAAAGTTTAAGTAAATAGAGCAGCTAATAAATATTATATAACATAATTATTCTATACATGTTCAGATTGTTCCCATAGTCATGCCCCCGCAGGGGTCATACATATAATACATTCATAGTCAATAGTGCCATGCCCTACATATGTAGATGCTGACATGAAAAATTAATACAACAGAACAAAAATAATAAATATTTTCTAAGCCACACGCTTTGTCTTTGGAACTCTACGTTCATCCTCCCAAGCAACCTACCTAAACCAACAAACTCAACCTACTTAGACGAGTACTCATGAGCTTATGGGGAAAATAGTTATAAAAAATGGGTCAGACAAAAGTCGGGTGTAAGCAATAAATTACCATAAACATAAATCATAGTGAGACCATGTCGCTTAAGCACGTAACGGGTTTTCCCCACACTATAATACAAAAATAATAACTTTAAAATAAGCATACATCATTATTTCATCCCTAAAAGTCTTATACATGCTTTTGTATTCTAAATAGAATTAATATCCATTTCATATGACTTCTCATTCGGTAATCATTCTCGATTCTTTCCTAAACCTAAAACATACTACCTTCTACCGCCACTGAGGCCGTATGCCTTCTTCTTCTAACAAAGAGTTATAGTTTTAGCATTCGACTGCCACTAAGGCCTTATGCCTTCACTGCTTCCTTAACTCTACTGATTATACTATTGGTTTCGGTTGCCACTTAGGTCATACAACTTTGCTTTTGTGTTGTAGTTGCTACATAGACGTTACACCTGCGCTTTTAAGTTTTGGTTTCCACTCAAGCCTTATACCTTCGCTTTCGGTTCTTAACTTCCACATTCGATCATACACCATCTACCGAACTCTACATTGGTTTCCACTTAGGTCTTACATCGACACTTTCATGTTTCGGATGCCACATTAGGCCTTACTCGAACACTTCCAATTACGGTTACCACTTAGCCCTTACACAACCACTTTCAATTTCGGTTGCCATATAGGCCTTACACTTATGCTTTTGATTTTAATTGCCATATAAGCCTTAAACCTACGCTTTCGGTTCACAGTTTCCATAGCAGCCTTACACCATCTAGACCACTCTACTTAACCATACATTTATTATGTTTTATCCTTAACTATTCATTAAGCTATTTTAAGTCCAACTACCTTCAGCTAACTCCACTACTTATTACATCATCACT
The DNA here is from genome assembly GCA_030737815.1 of Allium fistulosum. Lineage (NCBI taxonomy): Eukaryota > Viridiplantae > Streptophyta > Magnoliopsida > Asparagales > Amaryllidaceae > Allium > Allium fistulosum. The sequence goes on along the minus strand of CM060908.1, from coordinate 70,992,809 downwards.
AATGTTCTAAGTACTAGTTTGGCTCTCTTAAGCCCTAGCATATAATTCTACCTCCTAAAGTTAGTTGGTTCCTTTTTTAACATTCAATCAAGGGCTAATCAGCTCTCGGCGATCACTACCCTCGGTCTCAGCTGGGGAAGCCTGACTTAGTTTTGTGTAGTTATTATAAGGAATCTCAACCCTAGGTTTCAGAAATCTCCTCTTGTACCTAAAATTTGCCTATAACACTCAAATTTGTATACTTGGCTTCACACATAGAATTTCTTAGCTTTCATACTTAAGTCTTTATACTTAAGGTTATATTTCATTTACTCTCAGTTCGGCTCCACTACCTTTAGTACTAACTCTCGGTATACGTTAAAAACCTGCCTACTACACATCTGAGACTACCTTTACATGTGTCGACTTCTTATTCTTTTGACTTCATCCTTTCTTACCATTATTTAGTACTTTCCTGACATATTCACACTACACCACTATAAGCTATTAACAACGGGTAAAAACCGTTGTTAAGTCCAAAAGCAACGGGTAAAAACCGTCTTCAACACAGGAGTGGTTGAATTTAGCGACGGGAGAAAACCGTTGCTTTATGTCCAAAAGGCAACGGGTATAAACCGTTGCAAATTGGGACAAAGGCAACGGGTATAAACCGTTGCAAACTGGGCCAAAGACAACGGGTATTAACCGTTGCAAATTGGGCCAAAGGCAATGGGTATAAACCGTTGCAAATTAGGCCAAAGGCAACGGGTATAAACCGTTGCTTAATGTACAAAAGGCAACGGTTACGAACCGTTGCTTAATGGGCAAAAATTCAACGGATATAAACTGTTGCTTTCTGTCCAAAAAGCAACGGGTGCAAGCGTTGCTTTATAGCCAAAAAACGTTGCTTTATGTCTAGTAAAAAACGGTTAAAAACCGTTGCTTTATGCCCAAAGTCACACATAAAGCAACGGTTAACACCCGTTGCACATAGTGTTTGCTCCTGCTCCTACAAAATCACATCTATAACTCACTACTGCGTTACACGCATATCTCAGTATATATACCAGAATATCAATATATATCAAAATATGCCAGAATATCAAAATATTGGTACACAAGCACTATAAACATATCGCACATATACCATACATATAAAATTATCAAACTTATAATTACACTATTGTTTTGCAAACAGAATGCTACCGTGCCGGAATATCATACTTATTACACTGCATTGTTTATTACACTACACTACAAAGATTTCATTAATTACACTACATTGTTTTGCAAGCAGTGAAGTCTACATATAATAAACACATTAAAAGGATGCTGAGCAGGTTAGCCGAAGCTGATATTTCTTTGGCTCATGCTATGGTGCATACAGTATTCTATCCAATTCCTGCGCAAAAGTAAAAACAGGTTTTAAACTCAAATCATACAGTGAATTTTAGCTTGGTCAAGTTCAGTTAATAGAGCAACGGAATTCCTGTGTAAGCAATAATAATGCACAAGTAAAAGTGGCAGCAAACATTTAAACAACTATAACAACACTAACAAAAAAAACTGCCTTTCAACTTCATCCCATCCCCTCTGCTATACACTTCCACTCACAACCACACTCCTACACACTACAGCACTTCCTTATTTTCTCTGTTTTCATCTCATCCACACTTAAGTACTACATCACACCCCGTACTGCCTATTGCCTGTCAACAACATACACCATTAGCTTGGTCAAGTACTACACTTAAGTACTACACTATTTTTGGGTTTTTGTCCAATGTTGCACCGTTTGTACTGAGCCAGAAATCAAGTAATATGAACAAGTTGCTCGGACATATCTAACCTTAAATGTCCACCTCCTCCGAATGCATTTTATTCTACTATTTTTCTTAATTATCTCATTCGGGTATTGTTAAATCCATAATCTATAAAGTTTGTACGTGCACACACCTATCAAGTTAAATCCAAACATTTTATAATGGTTTTTTCAATAAATATTGCTTGATGTTAATAGTATGTACCAATTTTGCACCATTAATATCCAACAAAAGCTATATTGCAGTATACCTTTAAGTTATTACCTCATCGGTAGGTGTACATTATGTATGCTTAATCTATGATTGATTTCACCTAGAATATATGAAAACAAAAGGATATTGCACATAGCCTCGTTATCATAAATAAGCCAAGTACAGGTTTGGTTCTACTCAGTACTCAGGCAAAAGAGATGTCTGCGAATGCGGCGAGTGTTTTGGCTGGTAATCCAACATTGATTAAACGAGTTAATTATATGCATTCTAACTGTTATAACTTTTAAATCAATTATATGCATTCTAACAACTGTAATTCCTTTTATTGTCTGCTTCAAAACCAATCCCCTGTCAACTGCACATTCACATCACATCACAAAAACTATAACAGTCTTCTTCTGACTGCTCCGCAGCCTTCAACTTCCCTTTCATCCACCATTTACACTTCCAACCTGGTTCCCTTGGTACCAGTAAGCCATCAAACACAAACTACAAACCTGCCTGCACTCCAACAACATTTCCATATTTCCTATTCAAACCAATCACTACACATTTCATTTCCTCTTCAAACCAAATCACAACCATAACACTGTCAGCATAATTCAACTATCCCGACCAACCTCTCTAACTCCACATTCTGCAATGAACTCCAACATTACAAACTGCCTCCCACTTCCTATTCACCGACTCTACCACAAACCACCAGTATCAACCACTCCAACCACCAGTAAACACTCCAGTAACCACTCCAGTTCCCTACCAAACATTCCAGTCCCCTACCATTTCAGTCCCCTCCCCTACATCATAACCAAATTATTTTACCACCCATTAAACCCAATTAGTACGATACACACATAAATTTTTTTAGCTAATCAATTTTTAGTTTATTGGACCTCCATTCATCGTTCAGGCACATTGATCATGTTTTTTGTTTTTTGATTTTGTCCTTGAATTTTGACTTTACTTCCTAGTATTTGATAAATTGTCGATTATCTTGTAAACAAGACAGACCAGGACAAAATACACATGCATTTGCATATGCAAATTTCATATACAGCAAACAAAAGAAAATCAGCAATATATGCAAAGAACAAGTCGGAAATATCAATACTTCCGACTAAAGATATCGTATCAAACCCTTTTGATGGCTCACATAACCTCCGGCTCCAACATCCCTAAAGGTCTCGGTAAATTGTCGACATATTTTGGCGATTAGCTCATCCGGCAATAAAATTTTGTCCAACAACACTTTTTCATATGTGGGTGGTACTGGTTTTCCATGAATTACTAATGCTGTGGAATCTCGGCATATAGTACCTGTTATATAAGCATTTCTGGAGTGAATATATGGAATCACATTTACAGAACTAACAAGCTCCCAAACATTTAAGACCATTGTGCAGAGCTACACAAGTCCTAGACCCATTGTGTATGCGATATTCGATCTTTAAAATCATGCAAGATTGGAATGGAAGGTGTAAACTTTTATGATCTTTCTATATCCTTTTTTGTTTTGGAGTTTACTGATTTATTTTTGGACATAATGGCTATTGTGAGTGTCAATGAAAATTGAAACCAAAACAGATATAAGATAAAGACTACGATGAGTATAAGTATACAAACTAGATCGCTATTGACAATGAATTCCTTCTCATCTCTGTCATTCATTCGCTGTCTCAAACTCCAGCTCTGCAATAGCATTTTGAACTTTTACGTGATTCTTCATCATTTCTTGCTATCTCTCACTGTTTCTCAAATCTAATCATGAACACAACCTTTTTTTAAATAACACTGTACTTTCAGCCAAGCAAGAATTTAGTGAAGGTTGTGCCCACCAGAACTTATCCATGTGATCATTGTTATTGATTTGCTAAAAATACTTAAAACTGCTTAATTTGCTCTATCCTATGGTTATAGCATTATAAATATTGCTAAATATTCTCTTATATCTTATGATTATGTTAATTTGGATTTGAAAATGTCATATATACCTCTTGTGAACCTAATTATGACATACATGTCAAACGTGAACCTTTGTTGCCTAACCTCTTTTTCTATAACAAAAGATAATTTGGAATCTATAAATACACATGCACTAATACTCATTAATTTGTTTATATGCACAATAACAGAGAGTAGTAAACTCGGTTGAAGCACAAAAAGACTGATTGGTCGATTAAAATAGTACCTGTTGCAATTACTTCGTCCTCGAAGTTCAGGATTTCACATCTTTGGTCGATTAACTGATTGTTCGTAGTGGCAAACTGAGAAGATGCGATTTCACTGCCTACTTGACGAGTATCTTGGGCTATGCTGAGAAGACGCTCCAGTTTATCATCCATATTGTCCAGCTTCATCAATTTTTGCTCCACATTTTGCAGTCGCTGCTTATATACTCCTTGGGACTGTTTGAGCTGTTTGCATGGAATGGCAGCACTCTTAACTTGGCTAGGAGCTATATTGGTCCCAATACTTCGGCTCCTGCCCTTTACATCTTTACCAAACACTGATATAAAGACGGCTTCATCACCACCACTCGTCGTTTCCTTTTCTTTTTCAATTTTTTCCTAAAAAGTAAATACATATATATGAATAATGAAAATTTAATTTAGAGGCGTTTCTTATTTGTTTAACTTACAAAGTAGGAAGATGTCGCATCTGACGTGCTGCCATCTTTTTTCTTATGCGTTTTCTCCCATACTTGAGGACGTGATACTTCTGTTACCGGACTACTTGAATCGACCTGCATACAATGACCTAAAATTATATTTGGAACTAATGGTATATGAAATGCGATGCACCAATTCAATGACACATACCATTTCTTGAGTAATCATAGCGTGACTCTTACGTCCCGAATGATGACCATATTCGACCAATGATCTATTTTGTTTGCCTCGCTTCCTTTTTTCTTTCGCCTCGGGTTTTGATTCGTTTCTTATGAACTCATCCCAATCATCTTGAGCAATTTTCGGTGGACAATTTCTCATTCTTTCTTCGTCAGTGATGAAATGGTCATAATGATTCTTGCGCAAATCATTCTTGTGTCTCCTAAAAGCCTCAGACATTTTTTTCATAATAAGGTCCTTTGATAGAGGATCGAGCTCATAATATTTCTGCATAACAAAAAATGCATGTAAACCATTTTTTATTTATGTATTGAAAGCATTATAAATGAATTTAAACCATCTAAGTTCATGTACACAGTTTACATTTCAAAGTATATGGATTTTTACATTTCAACGTATATAGTTTCATCAGTCTCTATGAATAAAGTGATCAATCTAAATATCCTATAAATATCATAAAAGAATATATCTTGAAACAGAAACAGTACATAAATATGGTCTCATATGAACCCTCGCTCATTCAGGCCTATTTTACAATCAGAAACAGAAACAGTACAGAAACAGTACATAAAAAGGGTGCATATTACAATCAGACGACTATATTTTACAAATAGAAACAGTACATAAAAATGGTTATGAGATTGGAGAACTTACCTCCAATTGATTCCACACGTCTTCCTTGTAATTTGGTGGAACTTTTTTCCAACTTGGATATGAGATTGGCACATGATTTCTTACTAGTTTACCAATCTTCGTAGCGACCTTTGAACCATTTTTTCCGACTGGAGAACCGTAGTTGTCTATATCAATTTTCTCCCATTTTAAAGTGGATGATTGTGAAGTTGTATCATTTGACGGTGGTGTGGCATCTTGTGACGTTATGTCCTGCAAAGTCTAAAATCCTAAAATAATCCCGACAACATTATGACGTACATTTCTTCCCCTTCCAGCCCATCCCTGTGATGCCCGATTACTGTCGGCCAAATTATTGCACGGAGTCCCCTTATTGCTGCTGTACATCTGATATATGAACCAACGTCCCCTTCTGATTTGTCTGATCCCACCAGTTTCTCATCACATTACGATTTTTGTCGTGATGAGAAACTGGTGGGATCAGACAAATCAGAAGGGGACGTTGTTTACTATATCAGATGTACAGCAGCTTACCAGTAATCGCTTGGAGCAATTTTATTAAGTCATATAATGCGTTTGATCTTGTTATGGAGGGGAATCCGTGCAATAATTTGGCTAACAGCAATCGGGCATCACAGGGATGGGCGGGAAGGGGAACATTCACTTTTATGCGGCAGTGATAAAGTCTTCCTGCATCACCAGAATTTTAAACTTAAGCGGATTCAAAACAATATCTAAAATACTGACTGAAATAAAGGATGCAAATACAAAAATATATTACCTTAGCACTGCTGAACTAAAGGGTGCAAATACAATATCTTGAACTGCCTGTCTACCTACAAACACAAAGAAAGAAAGAATAGTCAAGCTGATCACATGTATGTATGTGTACATGTGTGTATGTATGTGATCATATGTAAGTACCTACAACTACAAACACAAAATGAACTCTTGCAATATATCCATCCTTATGGATCCATCAGGATATTATAATGGCACTAATAAAAAATATAATGCATCTATTACTATCATATAACACACCATTTTACATTTTACACCATTTTAAATAAATATTTTGTTAAGGTACAATAACTGCTCTGAAATACAAAGTTAACATATGCATTTGATAAGATCTTCTAATTTTTCATTGTCTTCAAAAGCTGATTGATAAATGGTGGGAAACTCAGTGTCATCCACATTTATGGTCAACCGTTTTGGTGTATGCAAAACCATAAACCATCCGTTATTTTTTAAATCTTTTGAGTAGAACACTTGACTCGCTTCCGATGCAAGAATAAATGGCTCATCATTCACGCTATCTTTATTCTTCAATTTTCCCAAGTTAACTGTGATCAAGCTTGAAACAGAATCTATTTTACAACCATTGATCTTACCTTCGACCTTTACCCAATCACAATAAAAAACTGTTTGTTTTAAGTCAATGTAATCCAACTCAATTATCTGTTGAATGACTCCGTAATAAGTTGTTTCTGCTTCCTTAAAATTTTTATCCTTCCCACTCGCTCTAAATTGTGTAATTGCTCTCATGCATACACCACTATCCTGTGTTAGCTTTCGCTCTTCATAACTCTTCGGAGAAAATAAAAACCCATTCACTTGGTACTTCATATAACTACGGGCATCAAACTTCGGCTCGTTAACTAACCGCCAAAGAGTTGAGTCAACATCGACGGTCTTCAACAACTACAACAAACACAATAAGTAAAAAAACATTGTCAAGGAGGTGTATGGTCAACTTGAAAATACGTTAAATATTTAATACATATACTTCCTCACGTAACCAAAAAGTGAAATTTTTAATAGCTTCCCCAGATGTACCCCCGCCTCGAGTTTGAGATTTGGTGTTTTGAACATAGGAGTTATACCTCCTATGAAAAACACACAATAAATACTATATATATGAATTGATTTACAATAATAAGAATTCAGAACAAATTCATGAATTTACTTCTTCCATTCATCCAATCCGTCGTACTTATCAAGGACCCATTTACGCACTTGTTGAAATTGCACTTGAGTTAACGTTATATCTTTACCATTATCTAGTGCTATTTCATCAGCAAACTCATCATCCTCATCTAAAAACGCTTCACGGGTATGTTTATGAGTGCCAGCACCTCCTTTTGGCATATACTCCATGCAGTAAAGACTAGCTTCTTGTACAATATATCCTTCTGCAATACACCCTTCAATATATCTTTTGTTGTGCACATATCCTTTATATGTTTTCATCAACCTATGAAGATGAATAATTGTAAAATGTAGACATCAATAGCTATTTAAATCGAATAATTATGTACATAACTAAAATTAGTAATTTACCGTTCAAATGGGTACATCCACCTATATCTAACAGGACCAGAAATCAATGCTTCATCGGCTAAATGAACCATAAGGTGAATACTGATATCAAAAATGCAGGTGAAAAATGTTTTTCAATAACACACATTGCTTCTACCAAAGTAGCCTTTGCTTTTAGAAGATGTTCCCTGTTGATCACCTTTGAGCACAAAATGTTATAAAAGAGACTAATGCGGTGAATAGCATTCCGTAGATCCTTATGTTGCGGAAAACAATGCTGAAGCAATACCGGAAGTAAATGTTGCATTATGACGTGGTAATCATGTGACTTCATATTTTTTAGTTCAGGAGGGTTGATGCTCACATTGTTATGGAAGTTCGAAGAGAATTTGCTCGGCACTTTCAAAATTTTCAAAACGGTGCAAAACCGTATCTTTTCTTCTTTGCTCAAAGTGAAAGTCGCATTTGGTATGGTTACTTTACTTGTTTCAGGATCTTCTATCACCCACAACTTTTGTTTTATATCCATAATTTTCAAATCCTTCCGTGCATTGATCCCATCTTTTGACATGTCTTTATGGTTCATAATTGTGTTGATCAAATGTTTCGTGACATTCATCTCCGTATGCATAACATCAATATTATGTCGGGTCAAATTTGTTTTCCAATATGGCAAATCAAAGAACTTCGACCTCCTATACCATGCAGGAACTTCTTCATCGATTGTCTTTTTCCATTTTCGACCAATTTCCGGTATGTTTTTACCAACTTTCATTTTTATATTCGCTACCTTTTTTCAACTTGATAACTAGTCAGTGGTTTTGGAGGACGCTTAAGTTCTTGCTCGTTGTTGAAATTTGTCTTATCGTATCGAAACTTGTGTCCGAACGGAAGAAATCTACGATGTCCCATGTAACAAATCTTCTTACTTTCAGGGAGATAAATAGATGTTGTTTCTTCTCCACAAATAGGACATGCAAAGTAGCCGTGAGTTGTACATCCCGATAAAGTCCCAAGAGCGGGATGATCGTGGATTGCCCACAACACTCTAGCTCTCATTATGAACTCAGATTTCTTAAATGAATCAAATGTAACGACTCCTTCCCATAACTGCTTTAACTCGTCTATCAAAGGTTCTAAATAAACATCAATATCCTTCCCCGGTTGTTTTGGCCCAGAAATCAACAGTGTTAACATTGAGAACTCTCTTTTCATGCACAAAGACGGAGGAAGGTTATATGGTACTACAATTACTGGCCAACAGCTGTAAGGGTTAGTTAAAGAAGCATTCGGACAGAAACCATCTGTTGCTATTCCAAGCGTGATATTTCGTGGTTCAGCAGCAAACGAAGAATCAAAAGAATCTGTAGTTTTCCATTGAGAAGTATCACGCGGATGACGCATTACGGTTGTACTGGACTTGGCACGACCATGCCAGGTCATCGCTTCTGCTATCCATGGTACAGTATACAGTCTTCTCAATCTAGAAATTAAAGGAAAAAGTCTTAAGGTCTTTTGAGGTACTGTGGTAGCTTTTCTCTCTTCGTCGAATGATGTCTTATATCTTGGTGCGTTGCAATTTGTACATGAAACTTTGTTCGCATTATCTTTCCAGTACAAGATGCAGTCATTAATGCATGCATCATAAGTTATGTAATTCATCCCAACTTGCTTAATGATCTTCTTCACGTCGGGGTACTTTGACGGTAGCGTGTTACCTTCGGGGAGTAACTCCTTTATGAATTCGAGTAGTGCAGTCACACCATTGTCTGAAAAGCCATATTGGGTCTTCAAGCTATTCAGTTTCACAATGGCATACAACTTTGTAATCTCTTTTGGACAAGAAGGATACAATGGCTCTGTTGCAGTTGCACTATCAAAAAATGATTTATCCGTAAACTACTCACCAATATTAGCATTATCATGCAACTGACTTGTAGGTTGAAAATGATGGAATCTATCTGCATCATTGATCAAAACCTCCATCCTAATATGTTCGGACTCATCAGTATTTGTGGCATGACTAACCGGTTGTTGTTTTGGCTTCTCCGGTATTCTTTCCTCGTGAAAACACCACACGGTATATGATTGAACAATACCATATCTAAGCAAATGAAAATGAATGTCATTTAATTTGAATGTATCTTCATTTTTTCACCGCGTGCAAGGGCACGAATACTTTTCCTTATTGCCACCGTTTTCAGCAACAAATTTAACGAAATTTCTCACACCTTACACATATTCTGTATTTCTTCGATTAGATTGATTCATCCATTGTTTGTCTATACTAAAAGACATACTGAAAGAAAATAACAAGAGCTAATAAGAAATCATGGGTAACAATATCTTATGGCTTTCCACCAAGTTCAACTCTGATATTAACTAAACAGATGTATATTCTTCTGATTTCACTTGAAATTTAACATTAGCATCAAACTGTTTCCAAAAAATTTGCCATTATAACGGCGCCATTTTGTAGCACCAGAGTAATGTCTATGCATTACCCCTCTCCTGATACTTGGCTTGCGCCATTAACAACAATTTTATCCACTTACTAAATATGGTCTCATATTTAGTAAAACAAAATTCATTGCATCAACTTATACCCTAGCAGTCACTATAAGCAGCTATGTCTAACTAGCATGCAGTACAGTACAACATTTAGGCTTTAGTAAATATGAGAATGCACACTACAACACTACTTCTCTTCCATGTTGCAATGTTTGGCTGATGATACACCACACGTACGGGGACGTGTTAGATTATCTCACATTGTACAATTTGTAAAACAAATCATATATAAATGTAAAAAGATCATCCTTTGCATAACCAATTGTTTCTTGGTTCTCTAACACTGTACACTTAAAACATCAAATATGTATTCTGATGGTTCAGATTAGAAGGTGCATCTCTACTTTGGCAAACTGTTAAAGAGTAGTAGATATTGACTATAATCAATCCCCAAAAACTTAATGAAACATCAATCCTAAAAGATGAAGATAATGATGGAACTCAAATGACAGCTTATATGGTAACACTAAACAAACCCATAAGCATTATAGGGAATAAACTGTTCCTTAACTTGTGTTGCATCCCTTTCTTTATTATTCTAAACTACAAATATAAGCATGTAATCTTTTCCTATTATTCAACCATAGAAACGAATGGATTCACCGTGTACAGACAGCTAGTCGTCGATAATACATATAAAGCACTGAGTAGAAACACACATGCTTGTTTTCCAAATAATTTACTGATTTCTATTAATCATGTGTGGATTACAGATTAATTTGTTATCATTGCATTTGACAATCTTTTAACTAAGTTGTGATAAGTCAATTTTCAAGGTGACTGTAACATTCGTCCTAAATCTCTTTTCAGCGACATGGAACAAGTAAAAGGTGGCAAATTTTTGGCCGAGAAGAATCAGAAAATCCTTGGTACATAGTTAAAAGTTTATCTTATCACCATGAAGATATTCACGTTAAATTTGAACCAGGTTCTTCAAGACTTAGCCGAGCAACGTATGAAGTTAAAGGTTCTTTTAATTCTACACATAAGTACTGTGATATAACAATGCACCGCAAATACATGTACACAGAGTTTCCATTTCAATTGACAACAAGTATTATTACAAAACAAAGCTTACCAGGCAGTTATGCGCTCTCTTCGATTATGCCAATGAAACTCGAGGAACCAAATATCAAAGATACACAGATCTGAGATAATTAAGATTTCAAATTAGATTTTATAATACAAGTATGAAACAAAATCAAATTTAAAATAGAAATCAAATAATTAAAAATGAGTACCCAACCTGGAGTAGGTATTCGATAAATTCACGTTGTAATACTTCTCCGAACATAGATCTGAGAGGGCCACTGATTGGCGTTGAATGAAGGAAGAACTGGTGCGGTTGGAAGGAAGATGAGTTCACAGCTGGACACGATTAGGTGGAAAGATGGGTTCGCGGTTGGATGGAAGATGATTTCACGATTAGATGGAAAGATGAGCGGGTTGAAGCAAATCGAATTGGTGGAATTGGGTTTTTTTATTTAGGTTTTCTTTTCGTTGAAAGAGGACGAAACGAATATCAAAGGAAAGGAGGGAAGGAAAAGTGACAGGCCAATTCTTTTTGGCTCCCAGCGAATATTTGGCACAAAATTAGCGCCATTATATGCCACAACATTTACGACGGTTACAAACCATTGCTAATTAGCCACGGTTGAAAACCGTTGCTAGTTGGAACGAAGCGCGCCAAAAATTATGGCGCGAAAGGATGAAATTCACCGCCATCATTTGTCTCCAAAGAAGCTACGGTTAATAACCATTCCCAATTAGCAACGATAAAAAACCGTTGCTAACTGAACCAAGACGGTGATTAACCGTTTCTAAATGGCAACGGTTAATAATCGTTGCCAAATGCGCGGATGGTTAGTTGCAAATCTCAGTATTTGGTGTAGTGTCAATATATATTATGGACCTGATATGTTGACCATTTATTAAATACTTTATTTAATTAAATTAACTTCGAGCCCCAATTATTCGCCTTTCGGTACCCATAAATCTCCCCTTAGTTAAGTGTATTTTCACTCGAAAATCACTTATAATATTTCTAGAAAATCTTAGAAAATATGTATAAGTATTTTCATCTATGTGAATGCAAGCCATTATTATTTTCGTCTATTATGGGAGTATATTGGTACTCCTATGGGGACGAAAGCCATTGGATATATCTAGTTTATGCATGAGTCATCCTTGTAATTTGTTAGTTGGCATGCTAAAAATAATCGGTTTATAGTGACCCTGGGAAAACTATATTAACATATTAGCATTAAATGGGATAGGTAAATTAGGAAATGTGTAACCCTTGAACCCTATTGAATATTGGCATGTTCATCTTTGAGTCATTATGCATGATGTTTATGTTATGACCTAACTATTGTGGTTGTAGGTGGATGAGGAAAGCACATTGTGTTAGGCATGTTGCATCCTATCTAATGAATGTTATGTTTGACATTTTGATCGTTAAGATGCTAGAGAGGGGAAAACCGTTCTGCTCAACGGCATGGTCTCATTATGTAACTATATTGATTGGGATGGACTAATACTACCAGTCCTTTTATCCAACCTTAAAATTTTTAATTCCCCAATATTGATTGGGATGGACTAATATTACCAGACCTTTTGTTTGAATTTAAGTTTTTAATTTCCCACAAAACTCTTGGGTACTCATTTGAGTAGGTCGAGAGTAGGAATTTTAGGTTTAGATGAATAAAGCTTTCCAGAGATGTGTAGAAGGCAAGCTAGTTTTTGATTATATAACGTTGTGCAATATAACTTCTTATCTTGTATGTAAAAATGGATTTTATAACCATTTGAAGTTAAGAATTTGATCATTTAAGGTGGCATCATCATATGCCACTTTTGAAATTTTATTTTGTATTTATTATATTTTATCGAACCGGTGTAATTGTAGGGTTATGTGATGAAAATGTAATGAATGAATGAAAAAAAATATATTTTAATTTTTGAATTTCTATGCTCTTATTGTTGGAAAATAATACTAACGATGATTGCAACATCATTAGCATCTATTTTTAGGTCTTTAAATTGGGAGTATTACAAATACGCAACCTATAAGAAGGTCTAGTAGGGAATCACACGTGCTAGAGAGATACTATGGGTTTTTCATTGATGGCGAGAATGTGGATTGTGTCATTCATAAATACATTCCCTTCACGTACCGACATCATTGAAGAGTAAAGATTATGCCTTGTGGATTGATGCATGAAATCCGAAATGGATCCCATTTGCAAAAACATATTAAGGACTTTGGAGAATGTACATGAAGAGGTGAAACCCATCAAGTGCAAGTGGATCTCTAAGAGAAAGACCCATGTAGATGAAAAGGTTAAGACCTATAAAGCAAGGTTGGTGGCCAAAGGTTTTTGTTAAATTAAATGTGTTGTTTATGACAATATGTTTTCACCAATCGCCATGCTTCCATCCATTTGAATACTACTTGCCGTTGCCACTTATCATGACTAAGAAATATGGCAGATGGATGTTAAAACAACGTTTCTAAAAGTGATTTAGAAGAGACTATTTATATGCCACGGCCAGAGGGTTTTGAGGTCAGTGGGAGTAGCGATAAAGCATGTAGGATTTAGGATTAACGTACGTCTTATGCAAGCATCAAGGAGTTGTAAAAATCTTTTGATAAGTAATCAAATATTTTGGTTTATGTCAAATCATAGAGGAAATGTGTGTATACAAGAAAGAGAAAAATGGTATTATATCATTTTTAGCATTAAATATTGATGACTTGATATCGATTGGTAATGTTGTATAAATGTTGCAATCAGTAAAAGCTTAGCTATCTAATAATTTATTGATGAAGGATTTAGGAGAGGCATCCTACATACACAATATAAAGATCTATAGGGATGGATCAAAGAGGATATTGGGATTGTCCTAATATATTGGGAGAGGTATGGGTATGCCCTGAAGGCAATTCTATAGTTTATTATAAATTATTATCTCTATAATAAAATATCATTCAAAATAAAAGGTGTTTGTTTTTCTATTATATATTTGCTATATTGTGATACATTAATTAAATAATAAAGTATATTTAATAGGAAATCTTTAAATGAGAGTGATTACAAGGATTTTTAACCATGAGAAAATTATTAAAGTATTAAATAACAAATTATTTTAAATATTTTGGTCAAGATGTTTTAAGAAAGGATATCGACACATCTGTTGAGACCGGAGTACCTAATGCTATACAAATGTTAGGTAGTGTATTACTCATGGTTGTTGAGGGCATCAAGGGGTTACGAACTGATAGTTATTGGATAACTATGGAATGACTCATCCTAGGGTTTCTTATTAGTTAATAAAAACTAAGGTCAAACATTAAATCTCGGAGTGATGATATTACATAGTTCTCTCGACTTGATAATATTGTTGAACTTCAACGTGCACAGTCTTTTTTTATTATAGTTAAGTCATGCATTGTCGACCATCGAACAACTATAGTTGGGTCTAAGTTGAAGCATTGGAAGTAAAACACTATTCAATAGAGAATTCATCTCCTCAGTTGTATGTAGTTAGTTTCACGATCAACTGTGGTCAATTCAAAGTCAAAATCTTTGGCTAGAGTAATGTGGTTAATAATGCAAGTTATTATTAAACCAATGATATTTCTATGGACTAGACGAGTTGAATTGGATAATATTGGAATTTTGACCATAACTAAATTCCATACATCCTAAAGTGATATAATGTTGACGAAGAGAATGTGTCTAAATAATCGTTATTAAAAGATACCGCTTAGTTTTGTAAAATTGGATTTTACGGACAGGATTTGTAAGCGATGAATTAAGTCAGACTTACACACCAACAGCTAAGCTAGCATGGGAACATTAGTATTTGATTTATTTGAATATTAATCGCTGGCTAAATTCATACATGTGAGTCACAAAACTGAATCTTTTCAGTTTCCAATACACCGCATGATTTAATTGATTTACAATAGATATAAATTAATTAAATTAATTAAATTAATTAATATGTTAGAAATATTAATTATTATTGTATTTATTGTATTGGATGTATTTAGTAAAATGGTGATATTAGCAATTAATAGAGTGCCCATATAAAGTTTTATATGTGCATATCGATATATGATGTCGCTGTATATTTTAATTAGATTTAGATTGCACATATTACAGCAAAGTTAATGGGTATTGTCCATCTAGGACTTGGTATATGGTCGACCAAATGAAGGGGAAAAGAAGGGATGTTGAGTTTGAATTGGTAGGGAGAGAAACATGGAGATACTTTCTCTAAAACTAATTATAAATTCAAAAATAAGCCTCCACCTTTTGAAAACACTTAAGCTTGTCTCCCTTCTTGTCTTGGCCAAAATTCCCATCACCGCAAACTCCAATTGTCAAATCTATTCACCTCCATTCAAGTCAATACAACTACATTTGGTGTTAGCACGCCATTCACTTGTAACGTTGGGTGAAGATCTTAGAGATCCAAGAGACAATTTAGGTCAACGTGTGAACCTAAGGCAACACATCTTCAGGTATATCCTTGTTTAGAAATTCAGATCATATTTATTTTACGATTATATGAATATCACCACTTGTATATATACGTTAATACCATATCAATCCATATGATGTTTATTATTAAATTATTAATTTGTTTTGTTCATTAAGTCTAATACAATAATTTATTCAAAATATACACATATACGTATAAAATATTATTCGGCTATAATGATATTATAAATGTACGTACTATAGTTTTAATTGAAATAAACACATTTTTAATTTAAAACATTATTCATTAATTAATTCTTTCATATGTGTGTGTGTATTAAATTCAAACTAAAATTATAAACATAAATTTATAAATAATAATTATGTTTTGGCAATTAAAAATCATTTTAAATTTTAACCAAATTATATTTATAATTTATTTTAAATATTTTAATAGCATAATAAAACTAGTTTCATATTTAAATACAAATATATATATTTTATATAATATATATAAAAAATTAGAATTTTTTTACCAAAATATATATTTTATATATGTATACATAAATTTTATAATATTTAGTTATATAAAATGTTGAAAATAATATATTATTTAACTATTGCCAAAATTATTTTTACCGTATATATATGTTTAATTTATATATTTATTTGATAAAATAAAACAAAGTCAAATTTTAAGATATTTAACAAACTTTGAAATTGGATCTTAGATCTAAGTTTAAATTTAAATTTAATTTACTAAGTCAAATTAGATATTTGTTTAAGATTTTAAATTTAAAAATATACTTTGTCAAAGTTTAATGTGATATTTTCCAAATGATATTTTACATATTATTAAATAATATTTTCGAAATATGTAATATATGTACATAATTTATATATAATATTTTAACTATGGCAAATGATATATACATACGTACGTACATACATACTTACATACATACATACATACACACAGACACAGAGATACACACTCACATACACACATATATGTAAGTGCTAAGTATATACATAGTAGATGTAAATAAGAATATCTACTTATGCATAAACTTGACCATATACACCTTTGCCATGTTTCACATGCCCATTATATACAAACTCACTACACCAAACAGGCCATTTTGTCACACTTTTTTCGTTTTATTTTCTAACGGTTATTACCGTGAGCAATTGATAACGGTTATTATTGTGATTTTATACTCTCACGGTTATTTCCGTGAAACAATTTGGGCTTCTCGTAAATAACTCAAAGACGTTGGATAGTTTCGTCAATTCTGTTTCAATTGTTGCTTGAGATGTTTGTCACGCTTCTGGCTCTATCATTCTTCCCTAAATAAAATTAGGTTTAAGCAGCCGTCTTCCGCTTTCCTTCGATCCAAACAAGTCGCCCGCCTACTGCCGTAATTTCAAAGCCTCCGTCCATTTCCTTCGTCACTCCAGCGTTCCTTCGTCACTCCAGCTTCTTCAAAGTTAGGTAATCCATTATTACGTCTCGTTTCTTTCTTATAATTTCCGTATCCTGATTTAAGATTAATTACCACCAGTATTACTAAGAATAATTGAGAGGTATGCGAGGGGTTGGATTCATGTTGTAGCGTGTGCTATTTTGGTTACCATTTATCTTTCTTCTGCCTCGTTGAGATTCTCGAGGCCAGATTGAGTGAATTAAGAAGCCCATTGGAATGCTGACTATTGCTGTGTAGATTTTATGTGCTGGTTATTTTAGCCAGCATGTGCGAATTTTTGAAATACTCTTGTATACTATTTTTTTCCTTTTCTTCTTGTACTTGTTTAATTATTCTTAACTGTGGGAATTGAAGATAATCATGATTGTTTTTATTTCACCTTTAGCAATGATCAGGATAAGATCCAATGGAGTGTATTGTATTAAATCTTCGGTTTCTACTTTCTCGTTACTTGTATCCAATATTTAGTTCTAGTTTTCTATTTATGTTGTATTTGGTATTTTTTAGAGGATTATTGGAAGCTGCAGGGATCTCCAAGACTTGCCCAAAATTCTGTAGTGTTTGTACTTGGTTCTTTTTTTAGGTGTGATTTTTTTCATTCTTTATTCTTAGCATATGATATTTTTGATGTTTTTGGTTGGTATGCTTCAGTTGATATTAGTAAAACTAGCGGTATGAAAAATCGTGTTATTTTACTTGCAAATCCTTGTAGGTGGAAGAATTTTGTGCCAGTACATTGGTTTATGGCTTACTGTTTGAGGTTGGAGGTGGATTCAATTCCTCTGTTTCAACTTGTGTGTTTCCATGTGTTTTGCAAATCACAGTTATTCATTACTTTTATTGTTTATATATTTATGTACTCGAAATTATATAAACATGATTTGGTTAATCACATTAGTAGATAAATAAATAAATAAATACAATTTGATTTTATTTAAATTACTTAATTAGATCTAATACAACCCATTAGACTTCATATCCCCAAAAAAATTGAAATTCACCTAATTTATCTATTGCGGACTGGCCTGGTTCAATAATGGTATTAGATCCCAAATGGTCTATGCGGTCTAAACTAGCAACTTTATGGCTAACAGATTAAAGTTTACCTATCCGACCGCGTGTCTAGAATAGTAGTGTCTAGGTTTAGGATTGAATAATCAAGTATTCTCCCCTCTCTGGCTACCGGCCTAGCTAGACTGAATGGAATATGTCCATATATAAAGGGACAATTCTTTTGAGCGTTGGGCTATTTTCGAAATTCAATTTGCAAATTTAAAATATATTTTAAATTTAAAAGTTAAGTTTAAAACATAAAATAAAATTTGATGAAAGCTATAAAATATTTTTCAAAATTATTTTGAAATTAAATTTAATATTTTTTAAAATTATTCAATATTCAATCAATTTGATTAAATAAATAATTAATTAAATAAAAGTTAATCGATTAAAATAAATATTGATATATGTATGGATATCTTTATTAATAGTTGACTTGGAAGCGCAATTTTTTGGTCCGACCGCGAAGTTCAAAAATTGCCCTTTATATTATTCCTCTAAAATAGCCTCTTTAGATATATTATTAAAATTTAACATTACTTAAAAATAGGATCTGACAATTAAGCTTTCTTTACAAATTCAAATTTTCCTCTACAAATATTTACCAAGTATTCATATCACTTAAAAATAAGATCTAACAAATAAACTACTTTACAAATTCGTTTTTTATTAACTAATAATATAAATAAAAATTTAAACTAATAAAATATTAGATATTCCAACTTAGAAATAAAAATTCAAATTAACTTTTGATTCAACACAAAAATATGACTAAATATTTGTGAAAATCATTTTTTTTTGAACGTATTAAACAAATACAATTTGTAAAAAAAACAATTCAGATGTCTTCATCACGCACGAAGCGCGTCCCGTAACGCTCGTGTTAATGATTGATATAAAATTATAAATTAATGTGAAAATTGCGACATTAAAAAACATATCTTTATCTTTAATAATAGTTGTTATAACTTTGGTGTCACGTTTTTTTGGTAACAACGTGAACTACCAAAAACGCCCCTCTATTTATTATCAAATCTTAATCTAATATTAAACTTCTTTTACAAATTCAAAGTAGGATCTAACAATTAAACATGCTTTACAAATTCAAAACGCTTCTAAAAATAGAATCTAAAATTAAACTTTCTTTACAAATTCAAAATACTTCTTTACAAATATACGAATCTTAATATCACTTGAAAATAAAAAATTATTTTTTTGACTAATTTAAACATATGCAATTTATAAGGAAAACAATTCACGCGCGAAGCGCGTGCTATAACAATCGTAACTATAAATGTTATAGTTTTATATATGTGTGTGTTTCTTAAACTGTTTAAGGTAAATCGAAACAATATTTTGAATTTATTAAAAATATTTAAGTAAAAGTGTTTTAATTATTAATTAAGGACTAATAAAAAAATTGCTAAGATCGGAGGAAAATGGTGACCGCTTCCACCTTTGTGAAACCATTCTTTCGTTATCATCGCTGCTACACTCATCTGATCTATCATCTTCATCCACCTCGTTCTAACCTTCACTCTCTGTCTACTGACAATCTTCCTTCTTTCACCTTTCACCTTTCACCTTCCAACCTCTCAATATCGTCTCTAGCAAAACCTATGCTGAGGCTGCCAGATCCGGATCCCCTACTTTGCCACAAAACCAAAATGTCAGATCCGGTCCCAATCTTATAGAACCATCGAAGGGTTGCGTTACCAATTTCACTTCAGATATTTGGAATTATGGTCGATGATTCGTATGCAGCTTGAATCGATCTCTTCGTGCTCCTTGCTAAGTCATTCAGTTACTTACACTATCTCTGAAGCTGAACCTTAACAGCTCAGTTGACAACCTAAAAGAGAAGGAACCTCTACCTGCTGCCTCGAATCCTCTCAACACTGTAAATGAAGATGAACACGGGCTTGATACTTACGATTTCTATTATTATTCTGGTTTGAACCATGAGACGGATGTGTTACTGTTAGACCCAGACATTCAGAATTGTCGAGTGCCATGGAGAACGGGGGTAAACCAATCATCTCCAAAAGCATATGATGCAGATGTAGAAACCACAGTCAATGGCACTGTTTCCAATGATCCTGGTAATGCTGAACTTCATCCTGACGGAGCTTTTGAAGTTGTGGCAGAAGACGTTACATGTGTGACAGACCCAGCAACCTAGAATATTGTTTTTGTTGTCGAGCACTGCGAAACCATTTCTCCAGTTGATGATAATACCCCTATGAGAGCTTATAGGGCTGAAAGTGTTAAGCGAATATGTAGATCCAGAAGCACTCCCAACCAATTCATGAGCATGATTCTTAGGCATTTTTCTTCAGATCTCATGCACGATCCATCTTCATCAGGTGACATGTTCTATTTGGAAGTACTTACACACCTATTATTTTGAATACACTATCTCTTAGTCAAGCATATTAGATTGCTAAAAACATTAGTTTCATTTATAATCAAATTAATAACGATATTGAATACATTAAAAAATAGAACTTGGGAGGGCTACAAATGTAAGTAAATGAACATTCTAAGTTGGAATGTTAGGGGTCTAGGGATACCATTGAAACGATCTAAAATTAAAAGATTTATATAAGATTGTTTGGTAGATATTGTCGTAATTCAGGAAACCAAATTCGAACTCCCCAATAATTACTTTATTAGGTCGATTGGAAGAAACTCTCTATCGAGGTAGGCATTCATCCCATCCATTGGATGTTCAGGTAGGATTTGGTGATGTGTAGAGAAGATAAATACAAACTCTTACAAGCAATCCCTAATTGTTATTCACTACATGTTCTTCTTTTGGACTTGCAAGATAATACTATCATAAATATCACCAATGTGTATGCTCTTAATAACAGAACTATTAGACAGATTCTTTGGATAGAATGCACTGAATTCAGTAACCTCTCTTACGGTCCATGGATCGTAATTGGGGATTTCAATGTGACTAGGCACATTGGAGAGCTTTCACAAGAGTGGATGATTACACGAATATGGTGGATTTTAAAGATTTCATTCACTCAATAACGAGTTATCGCTCATTAGAAGGAGATTCACCTGGTCTAATGGTAGAGAGGAACCATCGATGGCTTTATCAGACAGGTTTTTCTTGAGTGTGGAATGGGAGGACAAATTCCTTACAAAGCATATGGTCTTGAGAGCCTCACTTCTGACCACTGCCCTATTTACTAAATTCACACGACCAACTCCCAAAAATAAAATCATTTAAATTTGAAAAAATGCAGAGGAAAATTTTGAGCACTTTGTAATAATGAAAATGGAATTATATGAATAACCTTATCCACAACAATGCAACAAAAAATTAGTTTAAAATTTTCGGGAAGTAAGAAACTTCTTAAAGAATTGGAACATTAATGGGTTTGGCAATATTAATAATAAAAAATATATATTTTAAATTAAATTTTGGGATTAGATAGGATAGGTGGTAATAGGAACCTAAATTACAAAGACAAGGTTAAATTAAACACCTTGAAAACAATCTTGAACAAACCAATGGACCAGGAAGTAATTATATGGAAATGACGTTCTCAAATCAATTGGATCAATGAAGGGGATAAAAACACAAATAAATTTCATCGAACAAATAACCGTAGATAACGTCAAAATACCATCAAATCTATTATAATAAATAAAATAAAAACTTTTGATCAATATGAATTAAATAATATTTTCACTAATCATTATACCAATTTTTTTGAAAACAACTGCAGACATAGAATCCACACTATTTGGATAGCCTTATATCCTACGATGGATAACTCCTTAGGTGAACTAGACTCGCCTTTCACAAAAGAGAAAATCTGGTTAGCCATAAAAGGATTATCTAGCAACAAAGTTCCTGGCCCAGACAGTTTCCCTTTTCTACAAAAAATTCTAGCACACCATTAAAGATGATATAATGGATTTATTTGATGAACATTACATCGGTAGACTCCAGGCAGGTAGGTTTAATTTTGCATATGCATTTCTCATCCCAAAATGAAAATCCCATGAGCTTACTGATTTTAGACAAATCTCTATGATGAACCGTTCAATAAAAATTATCATCAAAGTTCTAGCCAATAGGTTAAGAAACATAATGGATAAGCTAATCGATAAATCCCAAACAACTTTCATTCAAGGTAGACACATTATGGACGATGTTACCACTACCTAAGGATTTATTAACTACTCTCATAAATAAATTATCATGTGCGCTATCCTTAAACTAGACTTTGCCAAGGCCTTTGACTTATCGACTGTGGTTTTATGTTGGACACACTGAAAGCTATGGGTTTCACCCAAAAATGGATCTCCTAGATTCAAGGTTTTAAATATTGAATTTCGGTCACGTTTCATCTCGGAATTTTTACACAAGTTATCTCGTATCGAGGGAGATCTCGGACGAGATGAGTACATATCGGGTGTACATCTCGGATTGACATCTCAGGTCTTATAATGCATCTCGGGAATATCTCGGATGTACTTATGTGTCTAAATTGATGTGTCAAAAATTTATTTAACGGTTATAACTTTCTTAGTAAAAATAAAAATGGTAACATACTTGATTTACATGGAAAAAAGAATATTTTTAGAAGAGTAGTAGTTTGATTAGCTTAATTGATTTTATAATGATTGAATAATATCCTTTTATTTGAACATAATAAAGAAGTGAAACCTTTCACTATGACTCATTAAGATAAAAAGCAAAGAATATATTCAAAAAGTTGGTAAATTATAGTTGGATTGAGTAGTTTCTTTTGAATCAATATGAAAATAAAAAAATATTACGCAAAATAAGAAAAATGTATAATTTTGGATGAGATCTCGGATTGAGGTTTTGATCCATACCTCGGGTGAGATTTGAATATCTCGGACGAGATGAGTGTCGAGGGAGACATGGTGGAGATTTGATGTCTCATCTCGTTTAAGTGTGAAAAAGAGATCTCGGAGGAGATCTCAGACGATATATAGGATAAAACCATGCCTAAATAGACCTTATCTTGAAAATCAATGTGTCATCCGTCTTAATAAAATGTATTAAAGGCAACAAAATTCAATCTAAGAGGGGTCTATGCTAAGAAGGTCCCCTCTCGCCTTTCCTTTTTACCTAGTGGTAGATGTTTTTTGTTTAAATAATTAACTTGGTTTTTAATAACAATTTACTTTCTAAAATTGGAAGAGATGTTACTAGTGATGGAGTCTCAACTCTTCAATATTTAGACGACACTCTGCTTTTCTATTCCTACCTTCTACATCAGATTGCATCACTTAAACTGATTTTATGTAACTTTGAATTACTTTCGGGTTTTAAAATTAACTTTCATGCTCGATTTTCATCATAAACAATGTCTCAAATGCGACAACCGAGGTAACTTATACATTCAACTGCAAAACCACGAATTTCCCGTTTAACTATTTAGACATGATCATTAGACCAATGAAACCGACACAAGAAGATTGGAACTTCATAATCGGTAAATTTAGCAAGAGATTACCCAACTGGAAAGCCAACTATCTATCGAGAGCAGAGAGAACAGTCCTCGTTAACTCGGTGTTATCCGCAATACTAATTTATTGGCTTTCCTATTATCAGTTTCCTTCTTAAGTAATTAAAAAATTGATATTATTAGATGCAAGTTTCGGTGGAAAGAGAATTCTAAATGTTCTAATTTTAATTGCCTAATTAGTTAAGATCTTGTATGCAAACCCAAATCACAAGAAGGGCGATGTATTATGGACTTAAAAGTACTAAATATCTCCCTGTTAGGAAAATGGATTGGGAAATTTTTAGACGATGATAATGCAATATGGAAAGAAATAACTAGTAAGTTTTATTATAATAGAACCAAAAATCTATATGAACCCAACACCCAACTGCTATCTTTTTTTTTTTTGGAAAAACATATCCAACCTTTATCACAGATTTAAGATTGGGCTCAAATTTAATGTTCACTCTAGGAATAAAACATCATTTTGAAACGGTATGTGGGCTTCCTCCATTGTTTTAAAGCATGAATTACCTGATCTTTACCTGGCTTCAAATAATAGGAATAACCTTATCATCGACGTATTTAGACCACATGAGGTATTTAAATGGAACATATCTTTTAACCAAAACTTACTTGGAAATGTATTAAATGAATTTATGAAAATTATTAATATTATTGGTCATATTAATATGGACGATCAACCTGATCAGACGGCTTGGAGCTGGGATAAAAAAGAAATATATACGTTTAAAACCATGTACAAATTATTGATCTTTTCTAGTACCACCACATTTAATTATTTTAAACCTATTTGAAAAATGAACGCATCCCCTAAAGTTAAAATTCACATGTGGATCGCTTTACATGATAAATTAAATACTATTACTAGTTTAAATTTTAAACTAGTAAGCAACCTTAACCATAAACCTTGCTATTTTTGCTAATTAGTCCTTGAAACTATGAGACATCTTTTCTAT
This sequence comes from Allium fistulosum, assembly GCA_030737815.1. Lineage (NCBI taxonomy): Eukaryota > Viridiplantae > Streptophyta > Magnoliopsida > Asparagales > Amaryllidaceae > Allium > Allium fistulosum. The sequence goes on along the minus strand of CM060908.1, from coordinate 70,967,897 downwards.
GGTTGTCAATTCACTCAACATACAATTCATAATCTTTTGAATATTTTTGGACTTGACATAAATAATACTATACCACCTCCACACGAATATTTGGACTAGTGTTATTTTTAAATATAATAAATCTACTAGGAAAATATTAGACCTTCTTACTCTATTTATTATTGGAGTCTTGGGTATGAATGAAACCAAAGAATATTCAACAACACATATAAAAACTTTTTGGCTGTTTAGTATTTTATTGGCTGGCATATCTATATTTGGACAGGTTCTCGTAGTAGACAATCAAGCTGGAGAGATCGCCTGGATACAGTCACTGATGACTCTACGCCTCACACTCTCGCTGGTCATGGACTACTATTGCTTGATCACAATTCAGGAAATTAAACTACACAAATGCTCATTCATTCGCCACAGTTGCGACATTCTTATTTGCCCTGCAACAGCATATCGTGTTTATTTTCTGGCTGTAGCCATCCTCCATTAGCCTCTCTATGGAACTCTCATGCCTGCTCCTTTCAAGCCACAAGTTTTCAACTAAATGCACTGCTAAAAAGCGCATGGTTTTCAACTATCTCCCATGCAACCACATGCTACTACTGCCTTATCACATGTTGCTTCTGACAATATTTGCATATCACTATCCAGAACAACTCTATCTGCTCTAACTGACCAGGACACCCCTACAACTTTCAGTTTCAACCAATCAGTTGTTCATAATGACGACATTGTCGCTCTTTAACCATTGCAGCCTCAAGATTTGTGTTCAGCAATTTTGGCAATGCAAAGCTATAATTTTGTCCATGCATGACTTTGCATTGTATCTCATGCAGCAGCCTTTTCCATGCTAGGAACACCCGTTTCTAACCTCATGCAGCTTATCTCTCACAGCTCTAACCTCACGTAAGCCTTTTTTCAAGTATACTCAGTTTACTTACCCGTTGGCAACATCTTTATCATCAACAAAGCCGTAATATCCAATCAGCATTTGTTTGCACTATATTTTACTACATAATTTCATTAGATGTATCTTATCAGCTGTTGCCGCAAGTTCAAAGTATGCAGCCTATCACTACACTATAGTTTACTTCATCACTTCAAATTTTCTTTCAGCTAGTTAAAATAATGTATATATTATCTCATTTGTGCATGCTCTTTCCTTTATCGATCATTTTTATTGCTCTATATGTATAGGAGTTTGATTTTGTAACATTTTGACAGTATTTTTATTAAAATGCGAGTGCTCTCCTCATTTGGGGAACGTTCTTTCAATAAAAATTTATTTTACTTAAATAAAATATTTATTTGATAAATTAATTAATTAAATGCTAATTAATCAAGGCAATACGCATGCGCGCACACACACATATACACACACATACATATATACAATATATCTATATAAAACTATAAATGTTATAGTTAATATTCATCTTAAATTTTTTAAGATGAATAAAATAATATTTTGTATTTTAAAATAAATTAATTAATTTGTTAGTTAAACTAATTGAATATGATTTAACTAATGATTTACATATGAATATTATATAAGTTAATTAGATTATAAACAACAATAAATCAATTAGACTTAAATAATATAAGTGGAACTGCAAAATACCCAACTTAGGTTTAAAGAATAAATACATATGTATTGTGCGTATACTGTGATGTGTTCAACGTTTGAATCACAAAGGTATTTCATAAGAAATACCATATTCGCTAAATCAATACCATTCAAATAAATGTACATATTTAAGACTATGAATCTCTAATATTTAAAGTTACCCTCTATCATTTATCTATACTATGCTATGATTACTGAGTTTGATTTTAAGAGCGCAGAAGCCTCCTTGGCGTTTTCTGAAATCAACAGTCGTGTATTTAATTCGTTTCACTACAACAAAAATACCTATCACAACATAAAAAAACGTTGTAATAGGGGTTTCGTAACGTTTTTACAAACGTTGTCTTAGGCCAAGTTGTAATAAAGTCATAGTAATTTACAACTTTTTTCTAGCTTTGTATGAAAACGTTGTAATAAACTTTGCCACAACGTTTTTGAGATGTTGTAATAAAGTCTTTTACAACTTTTATCTGATGTTGTAAATCATTAATATAAATATCAATCACATATCAAAAACCCTTTTTACAATTTCAACAAATTGTTGTGTAAAAGCTTATCACAACATTTTATAAACATTCTAATATAGTTTTTTTTTACAACTTTTTGTTACTGTTACAGTATGTTCTTTTTACAACGTTTTTTGAATATGGTGAAATATTTACTGCAACTTTTCAAAAGCTGTATATGCATTCCAAGCTCTAGCCACATCTTAGAAGAGTATTACACCAAATAGACTAATGTACCATAGTAACTTAAATATATAAAACACGAACAAAATGGAACACCTTTCCAAACCGCTTCATTCGAAATAAGCTAACACATGTTCCAACACAGATAAAATATCATAGAAACAAAATATCATTGCTTTCAATACAACACAAACAAAATATCATAGTTTCCAACACAAACACACATGTTAGACCATATATATACAAAAAAAGATCAAAACATACCAACACACAACGGTCTAATCGACAACGACGACGAAATCTTTGTGCCAAGCAACCGCATATGACTGTTTTGGAAACTAATACTACCATGATGCGATGGTGTGTATGACTGCAAGCATAATTAGCATGATAAATTAGTCGGATACAACTGATTGAAACCAAAATATTGCACTAATAACAAACATATTCATTCATGTCTACTAAAGATAAAAAAGATTTATATATCTAAATGCCAAAAAGATTCGTATATTCTCAATTTTTTATAATATAGAACACCTATAGAAGAAATACATGTACCTACTAATACAATTGAAATATAATGAATATAGGATTCATCTAACTTTGTGTATGTCTTGACACATAAACTTTAGCAGCTTGAACCCCAGTATTAGCTCTTTCAGCAACTACTTATAGGTAAGCGAAGTATGTATATTAATGATGATCTAAAAGTAATAATACATTAATTAGAAATATATCGAAATGGCAACATGAGATCAAATGGGACTACATCAAACTTACAAGATTTAGCATGTTCTCCCTTATAAGGAACGATGATGTAATAATACATATCCAGTGGCACCTAGTGCTCGTACATGAACATTCAAAGAAAAGTTGTTACAATAAACAAGTCATCTATCAGATATTAAAACATTATATGATAATATATAAGGGTAATAGAGCATGACAATTGTGCATACGGCTATTGATAGGCCCCAATTAGTGCCCAACCTAAAGTAAAAAGTAGAAGTCATAAATGACTCATGTTTAAAATGTGATAATGAATACTAAAAAAATATTTAAATTAACATGTCAAAACTATGAATGCACATGCAACCAACACTCAAGATAATTTGCTTTAAACATGCAAGAAGAATTTGTTTACGTTAAAACTAAAAGTATCAATTTGTATTTTTTTTTTCTTTATATATGTATGTATGTAAATTATACTCTCCAAGAGTGTTTTTAAAAAGTGAACTTAAAAAGAAATCATTGTAAATGGAAACGAAAACAAAATTGTCTGAAACAACCAAAATCAAGTATATACGCTGCTCAAATATATAGAAGTTTAGTTTGATCAAAGTTGCAGTTCCATGGACTGTTACTGGGTGGATAGCAATCAATCTTCCAGTTTTGATTTAGCAGACCAATATATGAGTTAAAAACATTAATTGTATATTTGACTACAACCAAAACTTATACTCATATATTTATCAATAACGCACACCTTTTGTCCATTCTTGAGAGGGGCTAACTTCTCCACTTGGTCTACCACTGCATGGCTGCAAAAAATTGAGAATATGAAGAAGATAACAATAGATGATTGCAGTATGTACGATAAAGAGTAACTGTCTTACCCATGCTTTACCAAATGAACCAATTTGAGGACACTTCAAGACTGTCCAATCAAACACATAATCGAATTGAAAACCTATTGAAGCAAGAAGCAAATAAGCAATAAACAATTTTGCTATATGTGTAGGAGTTAACAGAATTTATTTTGTTCTCGAATACAAAGCTGGCACTGTATAGGAGTTCCTTTCCCTAAATAATTTGATCACCTTGCATACACAGACTTGCAACCTTTAAATTGAATTTATTCAGTCTGAGATTTATACAATACCACCCAAGTTTTATTTTTCTCGAAGAAAAAGGGTGCATTGCATGAATAGTCTTTCACTTCATACCAAATAATTGAATACCTACTTTTTAATTCCAATAAGAAAATGCAACAAGGGAAAAGGGAGGTAAACATTAAATTGCAAAACTTGTCTAGTTGTAGAGTTGGAAAGAAAATTGAACCCATTGAAGGAAAAATAAAATGTTATTTATTTTACACGAAATTGACTAATTTTGATTGGAGAAGAAACACAAAAGAGAGGATCCATGCAATACAGACTGATCAAAGTATGAAAAATAATCACTTATGCATATATGATACAAATTTCATTCAAGAAATAAGAAGACAAGGCAAAGACTAGTTCTACTTTCGTCTCGAACAACCCTTTATCTCTAGCAGGCGAACAACCCTCATCTGTTGTGCAACAGTTTTCTCCGCATCACTCCAACATGAAACTACACAAGCAAGGCTGAAACCAGATTCATATACCACAATAAACCAAACAACAAAATCACGGCAGTGGAAATTCATCTGGTTCAAATAGCAACAACACACAAGTGTTTTATCTCCAAGCAAACCTTATGTAAATCGGATCTCCAAACAGGAACTTGTTTAGGCAACAATTATACTTATTAGTACACCAGGAATCCAGTTCTGATGGAGTACATGCAACTCAAGAACTTCATCCAAGGCAGACCTTATCATCTCCATATCAATCATTTCATGGCAGTGAGCATCATGAGCTCTCTTTCTCATATCAGCTACATCAAAAACAAGCATCGCAAGATCCATATTATGAAATTCTCAAACGAGCTCTAGGTGGTAGCTCTACTTCAGGCGATGTGGCAAGCAAACAAGATCTAGGCTCAGCAACTCAGGTTAACACAAGCTCCAGAAACTGGCCATGCTTATTGACACCGTCTATCTCGATCCATCTCAGTCTTCAGCAGCAAGCAAGGAAGCAGACGGCGTGAGTTCTTTAGGCAAGATGATTTTCCATAAAGACGATAAGATCCATACGTGGCGTTCAAATCCAAACGGCACAAATCTAAATCTCGTTTGAAGCCTCTTCTCATCACAAAATATTTTCAGGCGGAGGACGGGTTGTGTTTAAGGTTGGGTACAGAGGTGGAGATAATGGATAGGCGATCAACTGAGGACTAGGTGTTGTGGTGGAGAAAGGGGGAGAAAAGGAAATTGATTTTGTTTTGGTATTGTGCGGTGGAACGAATGTGTTAAGCGAAAATGGGTAAGCGGGAAATGAAAATTGAAGGAAATTGACTTATTTAAATTTATTTTTGAAAATTGAAAAGTTAAAATTTTTGATATATTAAATAATAGATATAGGTATTAATAATAACTATTAAATATCAAGTACTAAATAGTAAATATTACTTCTTAATTATTAAACATTAATTACTTATTATTTATTAGTTATTAAATATTAGCCTTAATTATTAATTATTAATTATTTAATAGGAATTATTATCAATTTGTAGGGTTATTGAATAAAACGTTGTAAAAAGTTGTTAAATCAATAACGTTTTTACAACATTTTTAAAAACGTTAATATCTAGTTAATATCAGTAGTTATCAATAGTTAATATCTAGTTAATAATGTTTTTACAACATTTATCAACCGTTAATATCTAGTTGTAAAAACAATAATGCTTTTACAACATTTTTAAAAATGTTGTTAAAAGAGCAATACGACAGCATTTACGAATAAAAGTTGTAAAAAAATAAGGGTCCGTTTGGTTTGCTGTTTTTAGTTTTGTGTTTTCGTCTAAACAAAAATGCGCATTTCTTATGCATTGTTGGAAAACACACAATTTTGAAAAATGAAATTAACATAGAAAATAGAAAACAAGTTTATTTGATTTTTCGTGTTTTGAGACATAACAAAAGGACGGAAAACAATTCCTTCCTTCTATTTCCCGTTCATCGTTGTAATGGCTAAGAATTGTAAAAAAGTTTCTTATGTTTTCTTATATTTTATAGTGTATGTTGAAAACACAAAACACAAAACTCAAAATAAAACCAAACGGGCCCTAAGTTTTTACAACCTTTTTGAATAAAACATTGTAAAAAGTCCAGTTTTACAACTTTTTACTGAAAAACGTTGTAAAAATGAAGGTTTTTACAACCTTTTTGTTGAAAACGTTGTAAAACGGGATTTTTTACAACGTTTACTATACAAACGTTGTAAAATGAAAGTTGTAAAATAGTGTTTGTTGTAGTGTTTCTATTCATGCCGAGCTCTTCACTTATTCGTTTAACATAATTCTTTCTTACTTTCTCTGTTTCTTCTTCTACTCGAAACCTAAATATTCATTTCCCCCAATTTGAATTTCGTCTAATCCTTCATGTTTTGACTCAATAGAATTGCCTGCCATTTAGCCCCACTGCGCCTTCTCCGCTTAGATTTGCTGTTGTTCGACCTCACTCCGTCATCGACTACTTGGCGCTTTTCTATCTGTAATCGTACATTTTGGGGGATTGCTTCAAAACTTCCCCATCGACGATTAGGTAATCTCCTATGTGACTTTTCCCTCTTCTATATTTTATTTCCTTTCTTGGTAGAAAATTGTGACCCTTTGAATTTAACATGATTTTTTTTATGCTGAGAAGCACCATGCTTATCTTGATGCTTACAATGGAGAAAGTATTTTAGTTTATGTTAGCGTACTGTCTGCAATGTGGTCCTGTATGATGGCAGTAAAATTTCGAATTGGGGTTTCAAATAATACAAATCTGATGATACCATCATCAACTGTTTCTCATCATTTTGTAATCAAGTACTTCATATGTAGTTTCATTTCTTATTTCAAGATATGAACTTGTTTTGATATGTATATTTTTGGTTTTTGGAAAAAAGAATAATCAGTATTATTTCTAAGTTGTCCCACAGTTGAAGTGCATTAAAACAAAAGTTTTGTATTCTCAATTTTTTATTACTTTGTATCAGAAACTACGAAGACTTTTCTGCATTTAAAAATTTGTTTTCAGTTTATTTTTCTGATTAAGATATAAGTGTATCAATGTAATTTGGATATAATTTAAGCACCGTTGGTTGTATGGATATTTAATGGCATTTTTGTTAGTCTGTTTATTTTCTAATTGATAAATAAATGAAATCAGTTTTGTTTGTAAGCTCTCACATTTTAAGTGTTTTTATACAGCAGTTTTATTTTTATTTTTATACCTACACCCAAATTTCACGAATGGAAATTAAAACCGGTGGTTTAATATTTAAATTTCAGTATTTTAATTGTGCTTTATTCAATGCAATAATTGCAATGTTATACTAAATAATATCCTGCTTATAATGAATGGTGGTAATCTATCTACGTATTTTAATTGCAAGCAAGAAGCTTTAATTTAAGTTTTATTATTTATTTTCCTAATTCAATGAATCCATTTTACTCTGTCAACAAATTAAAATTTTGACTCAAGATTGCATCATCATTTTTTTATTACTTCCACTTCCCTTTTTGATATTTGGATATGCATCATGTATACTACAACATTGTTTTTTTCCCTTCCATTTTTGTTGCTGATGTTTCCATTTGATTCGTTTTGAATCATTTATGTACATTATATAAATGCATTTCTTTTTAAATAAATAGAAACTAACATATACAACGATCAAAGATACTCATTTAAAATTGCAAACTGATGATATCTGTTTACTTGGGTGCTATCTTGCAAGAATATCAATACTTCCATCCGTGAACTACTCGAAAATTCCCTTTTCTTTTTAGGTAAAAACCTTTTTAATTTTGTATTCGCATTTTTCACCTATGCAAAATTAACATAGGCATCACTTTTGAATAGTTTGTAAATGTCATTACATGTTTACTTAATATTGCATTAAACCACACTGTTCAGACATAACTAAACATTACTTCTTTTTTACATATTACAGGGTGGAGAAATGCATGCAGAGGTGGGGCCACGTTTCATTTAACTCTTCTACGGAAAGCTTCACGAAGGGTCGGTGTATGAAATTGGTGAATTCAATGTAGCAGGCGCGGGTAACAAATATCTCACAGTATACTAATCCACCCAAATTGAATTCAACGCTTTGACAACCTTCACGGAAGTTGAAAATCCTGATCACGACATACCGATGCATAAATTCTCCTACACCGACTACCCAACAATAATTAAAAGAACTAACGCAATCAAGTCTCTAACAGGTTTGAACACTTCCATATTTTTTTAATAATATTATGAATCATTATTAGGAATTCATTTTTATTAATTTTACCTCATCAATGTCAGATGTTATTGGAATTATGCATTGCGTTGGTGAGGTCGTTAACTAGTCAACTAGTAACGACTATGTCACACTTAAGCGCGAACTTATGTTATACCTGCACTGGTACTTTTTCACATAGCGTTTTTCTATATACAATTTGCCACTGTAACTGAATCTGTGTAGTTAAAGCGCTCGACAGATTCAATGCGGCAGAGGTGCAAAAAGTCATAGCAGGAATACAACGAGGATATAGCGGGATATAGCAGATTACTCTAAAATAGCATATAAAACTTGTACTTAATGTTTTTACAAATGTATAAATGGTAATTAAATGAAAATTAACATTCAATTGAATTATAATTAATATATATAAATAATTTTAAATAAAAACACGTGCAAATATACGGTAAACAAACGTAAAACTGTTATATAACATAGTTGAATTTAATAGAACATTAGAGTATTTTCATTTCTGAAAATATATTAAAAAATTAATTTCATAATTTTTATAATGCATAAATATCATTTTTCAATTCATTTCTTTTAAAGAAGATATAGAGGAAATAGCAGAATGTAGCGGAAATAACGGTATATAGCGGAAATAACGGTATATAGCGGAAATAGCGGAGATTAAAGCGGAAATGCTATATTTGGGGCTATATGGAAAAATCGTAGCGGTAGAAATTCGCTATGAGATATAGCAGGGTTATAGCGGGGTAATAGCGAGGCATTAACTGCACAAAACTGAATTAATAATCTGCTCATGACTATACTAACTTTTGAACCGTGTAAAGTGGTACACGAATTTCGGCTACTATGTGGGGAAGCAAAACCTCCTTGCTCGATCAATCAGCACTGGATGAGAACAATAAGACTGTAATCCTTACTTCAATGACTGTTAAAACCCACCTTGGTAATTTCTCCAATAATATGCCAGTTACTACAGCTAATTCGCATTACAATGATCTCGCTTTGATTATTTCTGCACTGTGTTATAGGTAACTAAACCATTGGGTCAACGACAGCAACCTGTGTATACAATAATCTTGATATTAATGAGGGTACCGAGCTGCTGAAGAGGTGAGTTTTATCCACTCGACCCTTTTACAATCAAGATTTGGGCAACCAATTTGACATGGTATCTACTATTACTATTACCCAGCTTCTGAAAGAGGAAACTTCCAACACTCAGCGATCAGGAGAACCGACCGGAAAAATGCGCTGTTATAATCAATGGTAAAAGCCTATAAAAAATAATTGGTTTGGATCTGCCAATCGAGTCTGAGGTAACCGCATAACTATCTTTTGAAATTATTTGATAAACTGCTGGATGTTTTGCCCTTTAATATTGATGTTTTAAAACTGCTAGGTATCTCCTTCTTATTCTTTTATAGAAAATAAAACAGACCATTAATAGTGCTCCAACTATAACTAATGTGCAATTAAACCTATCGAGTCCTTTTTATTCAATGAAAATGAATAGACTGTCGGCAACCATTGACCTTTAAAATAATTAGTTAAGACTGATTCGATCACCATTTTCGCAATGAAGATCAATGTTCAAATAGATAAGATTTTAATACGATATACTCACAAGTCCATGCATGAGTTAGTTATGCCCAACTATAATGGAATGGTCTGCAAACAAAATAGTGGCTTATAAAAAGAAGCTCAACATTGTCAATACTCATTTGATTAATTACGTTTTACAGTTCCTTAAGTTGTCATTTTGGGAAGAAAAAAACAGTTTCTAGGTCAAATCAATCAAAGTTACAGTCCTAAATGAATTAAAAATTCAAAACCACCAAAAACAACGAAAGATAAGGTATTCATAAATATGTCTAAACAAAGTCTGTATATTAAGACCAACAATTGCAGTGTTTTTCAAAGGTAGCGTATAACCAAGGCCTCTTTTTCCATTATAGTACCAAAGTATAAGTACGTTTATATCCTTTTTTGTTCGCGCTCAAAGCTATTTTATTTTTCGAAGATAGAAGAAATACAACCACTTGAAGGTTTATAGATTGAGTGTGTGTAAGATGTTGCCATATATCATCTCTCTTATTTGTATAATTTCAAATAATTTGATTAGTAAAAGATGTATGTGTTTAACTATATTATGACTAATTATGCATTAATTTTACTTTACTATCCATTTCTGTGCAATAATGTTTGGTTATGCTCTCAAAAGAAGAAAAGGATAGTTTTTATGGACGTAAAAATGATAGAGCTCTATAAAATAAGATAAACAGTGCAATACAAAAACAAAATGAGGCAGGCTCAAATATCAAAATATTATTGTACATCGAGAATAAGAAATCAAAATATTACTTATCTTTGTCCTAAATTGATTTATATGCATAAATGTACACCATAGCTAGCTTCTCCTCACATAAGAGAGGTTTTGGTGTAATTTTTTTGCTTTTAGAAGGAAGTGCGGTAATTTTCATCACTCATCGGAAGTTTTTTTCTTCTTTTGTTTATAGGTTGCTTATATCATTCATTTCATATATGCAGTAACACCAATTGGAGCAATATTGAGATTTTTTTTTGAAAAAGGTACTTATATATAAATGAAAGGAGCACATATATATCCATAATATGCCTCGTTAAAACCTTGCAACCCCCCTAACCTAAATGGGTACCTTGCAAGGAAAAAGAGTACATATCATGTCCATATATTAACAGTACATCAGATGAACAAAGCCTGAAATCCAAGTTGTCAAATAGATGAAGGAGTAAAACAAGATAAAACACACTCAAAACCATTCATACGAGCAACTTGGAACAGGAAAAACAAATAAAAAAGGAAAAAGGAAATAACCACACGTGGTGCTAACAAAATAATAAAAAAAAGGAAGAGAAAGCCAGCTCCGGTCTTTTAGTCTTCACAAGGCTTCAAACAGGAGTGAGAAAAGCAAATTCCTTCGCTTAGCTTTAATGTTGACCATATCTGAAAAATCGTTCGATTCAAAACTCAAGAAACTGGCAGAAGCTTCAAGTTTTGCAAGGTTTCGAAAACGAAAGACGAACCAAACACGAGACTGGGAAGCAAAAGGAAGCACCGAGCTCACGGAGGTCGAAGATCGGAGTTTGGGTCAATTGCGATGCCAAATTATGACAAGCTAAGTTCTAATTCACTATTTTTTGACTTATAATCCACATTCTGAAGAATTAGATGTTTACAGTCTTGAGTTATAAGTATGAGTCTCACTTGTGCTGGTAGCTTGATATTTTTGAAAATACGATCGTTTCTTTCACACCAAATGTGCCAAATCATAGTAGTGACGGCCACGTTAATGAGATATTGGAAGTGCGATCTTTGTACCCGAGAAATTAAAGGAAAATCAGAATGCTATTTGCAAGACCAAATTATGTATGCCATATTTTATTTATGATTATGTTAAATTCTGCAGCTTTGATTTTTGGTTGTTTGAATTCAGAATCATATCGATAGTTCAAATGGTTTCAGTAGTTGTATAAATATTAAAATATGCGAATATCCAAAAATTAGTAAGCTTTTTTCTTTTATTGATTTTGGAGTCATGATTGAGTTTATTCATTATGATTTATATAATGAAAATTATAACCAGATAGGGATAGCTCCAAGGCTCATACAGCACTCAATAATGAAGCATATTATAGGGTATTAGGTGAGTTATATTCTATTTATTATTGCATATTTTCATTCCTTTCAGTATATAAACCACAACAGTATCCTACCCTTTACAAGCTATGGTGCCAAAAACACTATAGATGACAGTTACAAAAGGATGCCATAAGATAGTTAATTAAGCTCAGCAAAGCAAGGCAGTATCAAAAGTGGAATGCTTGAATCAAAATAAAATAAGCTACATGAAAGTTCAAAATTTCTTAGAATTATATTGCAAGCAATATTAGCAGTGGATATCTATTTAGGATGAAACTGAGTTATAAATGTGAAATTTTTTCCAGATCTTTTAGTACTTCTCTGGATTGCGTGCCTTTGGAAGCAAAAATAGCATGGATGTAAAAGGTATTTAATATTTAAGGAATGTTTTTATGCCACTTGTGTCATATTTTGCAGATAAGTTTTATAGGTTTGGAACAATATTAGTGGGTATAAAATATCAATGTTTTTCCTAACTTGTTCTAGAGCATTTAACTAAAATAACTTAATAACCTTACTTTTGTGTTTTGTCCTGCTATGTGTCCTTGCTTTGCGATTTCATTTACCATAAAATCTTGGGTGTCATAGACATGCATGTGAGTAGGAAAAATAAATATCCTAAGTTTCATTACTCACTCAATACATTAAATCAAGTTACATTGCTATATTACTTAATAAAAAAATAAGAATGCCTATTTTGATTAACGTTTCAATGTGCCAATGGTATAACCATAATTTTTAATTTCGTACTTTGTGTCCAATACAAGTTATAACGCCCACATGAATGTCAATCCATGTGCAAACTAATGCTTTTGAATAACTTAAATATTGAATAAATGATATAGACTGGAATATTATTGACCATCGATTATATTTGAATTTGGTAAGAGAACATAGGTTCACACTTTTAGCAAGTTTCGAAAAGCTAAGTACACCCATTTGTCATGTCAATTCTAGATATTTAATCACATGAATATTTGCATGGGTTTTATTAAAATGAAATAAAGGAAAAATAAATTGGCTACCTTATTTATTTCATATTTTTTTTAGCGATTTATGCATTTTTAAGGGATGTATATTTTTATTATATTGTTTTAGCTTTAACTTGGAAAATCAAAGAACTTTAGTTTAATGATTTAGATTTTATTGATGCATATGGGAAAGAGATAAGCTGTGGAGTTTCTGGTCTTTGGGTGAGTGAGTTTTTCCGTGGTTAACTATTTAAGGACAACTTAATGGGATCTATTTCATGATAGATATAGTAAACCACACATAAACACTCACACACGCGCGCACAAACACACACTCACACACACACACACATATATATCCATATCTGTGTGTGTATATGTTTGTGTGTGTGTGTGAAGTTGATAGTTTCTTAGTCACAGTTCAACAATTCAAGTATTTTGTTTCGAATTAAATTGAGATATATTGAACGAAAAAATCAAGAGTATCTATTAGGATTAAATATATTATTAAAATATACAATTTTTAACTAATGATTAAATATATTATGATTAGAAAATTTTTAACTAATGAAAATTCACTTGAAACTTCTTACTCTCGATTATTTTTGTTGATTACTAAATTATAGGTAAACCGATATTTCAAATTTGAGTAGAAATCAATAATGTGACATTAAATGTCAAGCCGACCATCTCAATTAAAAGTCATAAGCCGTTCTAATCTTTCCTTCTTTGATGTTGTATTTTGTTTCAAATCATGGCTGCTATTGTATGATTTTGTTCCCAATTCTCATTTCAGTTTTTTGCATTTGTTTCCCAGTCTATAAATTAAAAGGTTACTTATATGATAATGGAGTATAATTGAAATTTACTAATAAATTGACAGTAAATCCAAGAATGCAAATATGGGTTTTGCTTCAACAACATTGCAATTGCCTTCTTTATCGTATATTACTACTCTTATGGCTTATACAGGATTTTGAGAAATGCAAACACAATGGCTCTACATTTGCAGTGAGTGTCACTTTTATAAAATTCTAAGCTTATTTCATAACCATTATAGTTATAGGTAAATTTCAGATTTTGAACTTTTGTAGTTACTTTCCAAGTAAGAAAGAAAGGCCTTAAATCTCTTGCTGCATTCCTAAATTCTAACAAAGTACATGTACTCATATTATAACTTAATATACTTGCATTAAACAATAAATTCTCTTCGTATTATCCTCCACTTCTACTTCTTTTTTAAACCTTCATAGAAATATAAAGGTAAACCTCAAAATTTATTAGTTGGTTTTGGTGTTGGTTAGATTGATGTTTCTCATGGATTTATACTGTTGTTTTTGCTCCATATGTTTCAAATCGCTAAAGGGTGGATGATGTGGATGTACAAAATGTTTTATCAAATACCAATGTTAAACTACAACGTTGTTTTGTCTAATAGATGCCATTGCGCAAGATTTTGGCTTGAAATAGGTTAAGCTTCTATGCCAACCTGAATTTTTATCACATGCTTTTCATTACAAGTTGTATGTTATTCATAATTTCTAAAATTAATTTCATTGGGTAATTTTGTTTTGGCTTGCCATGTCAAACATGTTCATGATAAATGAAAATGATACTCAAAAATTTTATAATTCGCCATTCGTTTATTATCTACCGTTACAATAAATGGCTTTAAGGCAGTATAAATTTTTTTTGACATGAGACATTTGGTGAATTCCTTGACTAATTTTAAAGTTATAAAATTGACCGAAAAAGAAAGTATATGATGTTTTGTTTACCGGCCTTAGCTATGTAATTTTGGATGTAATATAACACTAAAAATTTTCAACTCTACCTTATTTTTAACTTAGTTCAGGATAATGTTTCTGTAGTTAAACCAATTTAACAATGTTACGCTTATAATGTATTAAAATGAATTTAATTATAATTATTTCATTGATATTTTTGAATTTTTCAAGTAGACTTACAATTATGTAGGCATTATATTCTTATTTATTATTATTTTGTATTTTTATTTATTACATTATGCCCATGATGTGGTTTATATGAAATCTTATATATTAAAGCATTTCTTCGGTCTTTTTTCTAGGGATGAAGAAGTTGATTGTGTGAATCATTAGTTACACCTAATAACTTATTTAAGCAGAAATCTTTTTGGTACTTTAGGCATAGATAAACTGTTAAAAGCAGTTGGTAAAAGATACAAGTGAACAAACAATATAAAAGGATCCGTGATATTTTCACTCTAGCACTCTATCAAGTATTCTAAAATTATGATGTATTGATTTATTAAAGCTTAAACCCATTAACATGTTTTTACCAAAAATTACTATGAAAACAAAGTCCCAACTCTCAAGGTATAACTGATTATTTCAAGCAATTTAAAAAATAATAATAATCATAGTGCTAGGTATATGCTATGTGAAAGCGAGCCTATACTACCTGATACTCATTTCAACATGCCTTAGTACTTCATCTGTTTGCATTTGTTAGCTAAATACAGCAAGTTTTGTAAATTGATATGCGATGAAATTGAATAATAACAGAAGGTGTGCTTCCTACATCTACACTGTATGCCAAAATTTGATATTTTTTTTTAATATTTGAGATGAACAATACGTGTCTATTTAGTAAACAAAATTACCTTGCAAATTTTATGTATAACATATAAATATTTTCCAACTTTCCTATTATGTATTTCTTTAATACAACAGATGATACAGTAAATGGATTTGAATCTTTTTTTTTTGAAATGGTACTTAGATACAACATGTTACTAGGACAACAAACCACAAATCATGTGTCAATAAATGTTCGAATCACGCTACGCAAGTTTCAAACTTGTGACCTCTCGCACCAAAGTCGAATCACTTAACCACTGAGACAATGATGCTTGTCAATGGATTTAAATCTTTGACAAATGCACCCGGTGATTTGTTGAATTGTTTGTTTGATTATCAGTTTACATCATGACTATTTAGCTTCAAATTTTATATTAATTAAGTAAAATGAGAGTTTTAAAGATAGTGTAAATCAAAAGAGTTATATGTTCAGAATAAGTATATTTATATGGTAAGATTGGGGGTTGGTATGATGTCATTTTAGTTTAACCATTTATATCTATACATTAATTTTCTATTTACATTTCATTAGTTTTACAGTGCTAACTTTGACTTCATATCTTCACATATCTGTTTATATATTTGCTGTATATATTCATAATTACATTTTTTAAATGAGGCAATTAACACAAATTACTACCTTTCCTTTTACAGGTACAAAAAGCTTCAATGGTGAGAACATTTAATCAAGTATAGTGCAACCGATAAAGAGCAGCAAATATAATTTACTCCTATGCCAAATCCACTTTATGAATCCACCAAAAGAAGAAGTTGATTGCAATTTCTTCCCAAACTGCTCATAAAAGCATACAGAGAAATTTATAATTTGATTTAAAGTTTTACACATTTAAAAATCAAGGCTATCAAAGACAATAAACTGTGAAATTTTATGGATAGTATAGATATTATTAATTACAAAAATTTATCACAGATTTGGTTGTGTAATATTTTCTAGACGTCTTGATTATAAATTTTAACTAAATTTTTAGCACTAACAAAATATAGACTTGTTATTGCTACTTTTTGTTGACATTCTTAAAGTTTGTATATTTATGACTTATTTAATGCACTTAATCTTTGTAGTGCTTTGATGCTCAATTGCATTTGATTTCAAAATTATCTATACATCCATCAAAAAATAATATTTCTAAAATTACTTCGAATGTACTAAATTGCACGGTGACACGAGTGTGTGCAAGGATTGTTAATTAGTTGTACGGCCTCTCAAGAACATGATTGTATAAGATCCTTATAACTAAGGAAAATGGCTTATAATGTTATTTTTACAAATGTTAACGAATAAATATTACTTCTATTTATACTAACAAATCTTTAACACCCGATTTATAGTCCAACTCCGTGTGCGTAGCACGGGTTCATACTAGTATATTAATATATTATTTGCATATTCTTTAGTTATTGAGAAAACTCAAACTATAGATGTTATGTGTAGTACCATCAATATATTTACTGTACGAGGTAAGATACATGAACGTACTTGTTGAGCAAACTCAAGGTACATTCACTATGCTTAGGCCGTCACGAAATGGTAGGTACGAGTGAATAATCCTTTTCACTTTGTTGAGAAAACTCAAGATCAAGAAGAGATAAAGAAAAGGCCATGGGTTAGGAGTTATATATGATACAATTGATAAAGTGTTATTCATCTCTTGTGGACTTATGATTTGTTGAGCAAGCTCAAGGTTAGAAACTCAAGCCAAGCAAGTCCTAACACTCACTAGAGAAATCGAAAGATTTCTATGTTTTTTTGCATAATATGAAAATCTAGTGGAGGCTTATTAGAAAAATTAAATGAATATATTTAACCTTTCTAATAATATAATAAAATCTGCTATGTATAAATTGTTGTAATATACAGAAATTAATTTTGTAGCAAAATGACCAACCTATGACTATTGTCGTAAAATGATAAGCTCAACAGACCAAAATACACTAACTAGCTAAGATCAATTAAAATAACACCCACATATGTGTTTGCGCCAAAATTGTTCACAAACCCCAGAAGTAGTGAAAGCACCAGTGTTTACACACAGATCCACAATATCCAAGCACAGATCTCAGATCCAGATAAAGTAGAGAATAAAAGTGAAGAAATAGCAAAATTAAAATAAGTAAGAAAGAAAAGAACATAGGATTTATAATGGTTCGGCTATCTCCGGCCTACGTCCACTTTGAATTAATCTTTTTATTCCTTTTGTATTGAGATTACAATTACAAGCCTTTGAACATCAACCAACAAAATAGCAAAGTTTCGGCACGAAGAACAGAAGAAGATCCTCCCTTTAGTCATCATAGGACTGCTATTTATAGGTGTAGATCCGAAAATATCCGCCCCAAAACCTGGAATACCTTTTCTCATGCGCAGATGCGCCCACCAGATCGATCTAGAGTGATCTGGGATCGATCCAATTATAATTCGTATTGATCCAAATTGGCTTTAATCGAGTTGAGATCGATCATGGACGTTCTTGAGTGAATAAGAAAGCTCTTGTGAAAATTTCATAGCATTTGGACTTGTAGAATGAGAGTTATGATCGACCCAAGTTTGCATTTGTGAGTAGGCTGGAACCTTCATATTCATCGAACAGTGTGTATCCATCGCTTTCGCCTTCATTAATTCGTATCCATCGCCATGCTGTTCGTATCCATCATATTCCATTGCCCCATGTCCATCATTTTGTATCCATGCCTTTGTTCGTATCGTTCCCTGAATGCTTGCCTTTTGTATCCATCACCTGTGCCTTTGTTCGCATCCATCGATCCAAGTCCATTGCCTTCATATCGATCCTAAACGCCTCTATTCGTATCGATCCAATATCAAAGGTCGATACGAAACCCATCGATACGAACTGCTATTGGTCCAAAGCATGTGTGTTATCCATATTCGCATCCATCTATCGATATGAAAGCATCAATGTGTAGGCATCGATCCGAAGCCCATCACCTTGATCGATACGAAGGTATCGATCTAGAACCATTCCTCACCAATATTGATCCACCCATATCTCGAGCATGCAAACTCCGATTGACCTAAAATTTAAAATATAGCTTCTCCAAGCCTTGTTCATCGTTCCCTATCGATCACGTCTTGATTGGAGCTTGGTCAGATTTTGACGGTATCGATCATAACCATGTTTCCTATTGATCTCTAATCCCCATATCCATCCGTTTTAGCCAATTTTGTTGATATCCCGGCCTTGGCCAAAAGGCGGGGTAACAATATGAATGCTTATGGTTATCTATTACAGAACCTTTAAAATAAAAATCCGCTGCAAGAGCTGACCCCATGACAGTAAAAGCTTACCACACTTTGTTACTTGATTATGATATCACTCAAGTTTTCATATTTCCTATTTTGGACAAGTCGTTGCAAAGGCAATAGAAAAATATAGATGTCCATAAAATCTTCGAAAACTTTCTTTAAAGCTTTGTTTGGGGAATAATCTCGTCCACAAGGTACGAGATTACTAAGAAATTGTTCAAAATGAAGATGACTAAGGGCAATCATGTTGAGGATTTACAATAACGATGAAAGGCTAGATTAGTAGACTTTCAGAGCTAGACTACGATAAGTAATGGACTGCAAGTGGATTTGATTCTAGGCTCGCCGACTCCGCAGTTTGAACCACTTATGTTGAATTTCAATATGAACTCGTCGAGCTACTCAATATGTCGAGGTTAGCCAAGGAGTTGTTTAAGGATCAAAACACGGTGTTAGCTGTAAAGGGTAAGACATCATTGTTGGAAGGTTCAATGAAACGCCATCATGATTCTAAGAAATGTAAGAAAGATGCTCATAATTACAAATGTGAATGTCATCAATGTCACAAGAAGGGGCACTGGATATGCAATTGTTTGGATTATTTGAAGATGGTCAAAGAAAAGAAAGAGTTGGACTCTTCTTCTCCTAAGTTATGTACATGATTCGAAACTATTTTGCAATAAATAGATTACCCTGGGTTTTTGATATTACATCTAGACTCGTATCGATGATTCATTATGGGGAATCAGGGGTCGATGCCATGTGAAAAAAGGTGAAATGAGGCATTAAGTTGTCGATGGTATTATGAATACTGTGTTTGATGGAATAATATCTGTGGTGTTCTAGATAATGGAATTTATGTACTTAATTTTAATCATATTTGTGCTGTTAATAAACCTTATGTTGATATTGATAATAATTACTCAAGGAACTATAGGATATGTTACATCAGTGACTAAAGACTTCATAAAGTAAAAAACTAAGGGCTTCCTACTGTCATTTGATTATGAATCATTCGACACTTGTGAGTTATGTCTCAAAGAGAAAATGACCAAGCACCTTATTAGTGCAAGTAATGAAAGAGTTGATGACCTCTTAGATCTCATGCATACCGATGTTTCTGGCACGATGCCTATAGTGACTAAGGACAATCCAATTTACTTTGTAAATATTATTGATGACTTCTCGGGACAAGGATATGTATGTCTTATAAAGAATAAATTCGATGTCTATGAGAAATTCAATGAGTATGAGAATGAGGTTGAAAATCATACGAATCGTAAAATTAAATACTTCGATCGAATCGTGGAGGTGGGTATGGTGGACAAGAGCACCAATAATACTCAAAAGACAATGTGATTATTTTTCAAATTACTCCAACCCATACTCTGCAACACAATGGTGTTTTGAAAAGAAGGAATTGACCTCTATAAGATATGGTTTGTTTCTTGATAAGTAAGGCTGAGTCACCTCTTTCTTATTAGGGATATGCACTGGAAAATGTAGCGTACATGTTAAATTTGATGCCTACTAAATTTGTGCTTAATATGCAATATGAGATATGGTTAGTGCCGGCTCTAGACATTGTGTTGCCCCAGACGCTGTAAAATATGGGGAAAAATGTTGCCCCATGCGAGGCAGGAAAAAATTACTTTGCTTGTAGGAATCGAACACCAGATCTCAAGGAGAGCGAATAGATGCACAACCAACTGAGCTACTAAATCTTTATAAAATAGGTTACATCAACATTTATTTATTTAAAACCTATAATTCATAACTAGCATATTTTGGGTGATTGTTGCCCCGTCGAGGGGGGTTGCCCCAGGCGGCCGCCTGCTCAGCCTATCCTTTGAGCCGGCCCTGGTGTTATCCCGCCTTTTGGCAAGGCCAGGACACCAAGGAATCAACTAGAGGACACGGATAGCTCGCCATGGATATCGCTGAATTTTGCTTGATGCCAGATTGAGCTACAATTGATAGGACATGACAAGAAATATCATAGAAGTTAACATCTCAAATTTCGTATCAATCCGGGTTCACATGCTCAAGTTATGATCGATTCAAGTTGAAGGGAGAAGCCCAGATTTCGTATCCATCACTCTGGGCTCTTTCGTTTCCATCACCGAAGCTCTAGTTCGAATCGATCAAAATTCGTGTCGATCAACTTCGAATCCATCGAAGTACCCAGGTTCGACTCGGTTTCATTCGAGTCCATCGGCAGATCACCTACTTCGTATCGATCACCTCCCATAAGTTCGTATCAATCAGGAGCGGCCATGTTCGAATCCATCGAGTTCGTATCGATAAAATTCATACACATCAACGGTTGAAGCGCTTTGTATCCATCAGCCAACGTTTGCTTCGCATCCATCGAACCTCCTTCATTCGAACCCATCGAGTTCGCATCGGTCTACACTCGTACCCATCAACAGGTGGCGTGTATCGTATCCATCAGAGAAAGGTTTGTTCGACTCCATCGGCAAGGCCTTGTTCGAATCAATCAATGATGTTTCATTCGAATCCATCAAGCCAGCAAGCCAAGGTGACGTGTCATCCCTCGATGCGAATGCGCCGAGATATATGGAGTCGACGCGGTCGACTCGGAGTAAAGACCGGATCGAGGCGAAGTGTGCGTTCCACGTCTTCACAGAGGCGCGTGACACCATCGATTCGAAGCCCTCAGTTCGGAGAGATGGATTCGAACCAGACAGCCTAGCAAAGAACATCGCCTCGTATCAATGATATCTCTCAATCCACTGATCCAAATACCATGAAATTTTAACTGAAGGTTGCACACATACCGAGGAACGTCTCCACCAAATTTGAGCTCAATTGGAGGTAATCTTGATCGATACGAAATGACTTCGTATCGATCGCAGATCGACTCGAAACTTTCTGGAAATAGTCGAATGGGTCCTCTCACGTGCCAAACCAATTCTCCCGGAGTTTGAGCGAGATTTGAGCCTCCTACGCCTATAAATAGAGCCCCAGAATCAACAGAAAAAGGAGCTTTTTTCTCTGAAGCGTCCAGACTCTGCCGGATTGAGATTTGCATCCTACTTTTGCTGTCAATTTCGAATTCTAATCTGTAATCCGCTGTTCATTGCTGTAACCGCTTGTAATCATTGAAAGAGAATCAATAAAATCATCAAAACTTCATAGTGGACGTAGGCTATACGCCGAACCACTTTACATTTCTGTTTGTTGGAGTTTTTGTTAGATAACCTCTGTTTTACATTTACAATCTTCATTTTATCTCTTCAAACAACTCCCGAAGAGTGTTGTGTCCATTTTTGGTACAAACACTTTGGTGCTTTCACTGAGAAAACCAGTTTTTTTCTCCCGCTCATTGGATCTGCCATCGATACCGGATTGCACAAATCCAAGAGGAAGATCCAGATATCCAGTCCGGAATCCTTCCATTCTATTCAGATTTGCTCAAAATCTAGGAGAGTACTCAACCACCGAGAATGGTCAGCACAAGAACTGGCGCTACCGCTGCAGAGCAAGAAGGCCGAGATAGGCAGAATCCCACACAGCCGCCTTCTTCCAATCAAGACAATACCACTCACTCGGACTCAACGGGGCTAGTCACCCGACAGGAGTTTCAAGTATTGCTCCAGGAGCTGACCCAAAGCCGTCAGCAGTTGGCGGAACAGTTGCGCGCCAATATCGAGCTGACCAACCAGCTAAACCGCCGGGGGCACAGAAGGTTCAGGAGAGATGATGCCTCCAGAGCGTCTACCGAAAGCTCAGCTTCATCTGATTATCACCACCGAACTACTCGTCCTCGGCTAGAGGGGAGTCGCGCTCAAGCTGCTGAATATCAGCCCGCCTTAACTGTTGGGCAACTGAGGGTAGGACCATCGACCAGCTTCCAAACGGGTCCCTCAACACGAGGAGGTACTGCCCCACAGTACACTACTGCCCCACAGTACACCACGGATAACCGCGCCACAACCGCCGCAGCAGAAACAAGGGTTGATACCCGAAATCAATCAGAGCCGATCAATCAACAGCGTGGACATACTCCTGAACCTTATGTCCTAGAAGATGCTGAGCCAAGGAGGCGAGATATGGATCGTCGACAGCGCCCGATCCAAACTCGCACCGTGGAACCCGACCACGCCTTAGCTCATCAAGCTCAGAACCTGCCCGTGTCGGATATATCAACCATGATACGTCAGATGATCTGCGAGAGTCAGGGGCTCACTAATGATGATTGGGGGATTTCCCGTAGTCATACCCCTTTCACAGACGAAGTGTTACATGATGAACCCCCTAGGCGATTCAGAATGCCGACTCTCCCGATGTATGAAGGAAATAGTGACCCCAACCAGCATATTCTGAAATATGAATGGTCGATGAGCGCTGCAAGGGCCGACGATGCAGTGAAGTGTCGAAGTTTCCCCTTCTCTCTGGGGGGAATCGCGACAATGTGGTTTACACGCCTACCACCTAGATCAATTTCTTCGTTCGATCAATTGGCCAAGAGGTTTGTAGAGCAATTCCGTATGCATGTTGCTAGGCCGAAAGACGTTAACACCCTGTCCAGCGTCACTCAAGCTCATGGAGAAACGCTCAGACGTTACCTGGAGAGGTTCCACGCGGCATGCGTTGAGATCACCAATCCTAACGATAATTCAATATTGATGGCTCTGACTAAGGGAATTGATCCTGATTCTGAATTCGGGAACTGGCTAGTTGGAAAACCGCCCGCATCGTTGGACCGTTTTTACTCCAAGGCCGCACAATTCTTGCGGCAAGAGGACGCAAAACAGTCTAGGAAGCAGGACGATGCGAGGCCCAGCATTGAGGGAATACAGAGCAATGTAGCAGTTAAACGGTCCGGTGAGAGTTCCGGGAAAGTTCAACTAAATATACAAAACAAACAAACCCAGCAGAGAGGAAACAATGGCCAGAATAAGAAGAGAGATGAGAACCGAGGTCCACGACGTAGAGCTCAGATGTTCGACAGTTATACACCGCTAAACACATCATTGGAAAACGTATACTTACAGACTTGTAACACTGTACAGTATAAGAAGCCTGCTCTGAAGCCCTCGTCGGAGAGGCAGGTTCAGACAGGGAAATTCTGTAGGTTCCATGAAAGCTATGGGCACAATACCAATGAGTGTCGGCACTTACAGGACCTCATCGAGAAGCTGATTAGAGAGAGGAAGCTAGATCAGTTTGTACGGGCGCCGCAGTCTGGCGGAGCGGGCCCCTCGAATCAAAATCGTTCTCAAAATCAGGAAAGAGAGGAGGAACCCGCCCGTGCGGGCGGGAGATTAGTTATCAACACAATAAGTGGTGGTCCCCATCCGGCAGACAGAAGCTGGGGGGAAATGGAGTCGTATGCTAGTTCTATCAGGCATGCGGACTTCGAGTGTTATAGTAATTGCGAGGACGGAACCCCGGCGAAGCAACAAAAGATAATATCCGATGATATCGTGTTCAGGAGCCGAGACGCCGATAAAGTCGAAGCCCCTACAATTGACCCACTAGTCATATCTGCCCAGGTAGGTCCTGCTTGGATGAAGAGGATCCTGGTTGAAAGTGGGAGCTCTGTGAATATCTTGCTTAAACGGGCTTACGATCTAATGAAGATGGAGACAAAGGATTTGAAACCTTGTTTATCCAGAATCCATGGTTTCAACGGAAGTGCCACGATACCCATCGGAATAACTGAACTCCCAGTCGAGTTAGGCGTTGGAGAACGCCGGAGGGTCCGAATGTTACAATTTGTTGTGCTAGAAATTGATTCGCCATATAATGCGTTTCTAGGTCGACCAGCCCTAGCTGAGTTCAGGGCGGCGATCGCCCCATGGTGTCTGACTTTGAAATTTCCCACTGATCATGGGATTGGAGTTGTTCAAGGAGATCAGGCCACAGGAAGGGCCTGTTATGTTGCTGAGCTGCGCGGGGCACAGCGTAAAGAGAAGGGAAAGGGCGTAGAGGAATCTCTCTGCGTCCGCTCTATTGATAATTGACAATTGATGCCTGGGTCTTGGCCCGGGCACCACGACCAGTTCTTGAAAGATCTGGACCCTAGGGACAACGAGGATAAAGACGAATTAACGGAGAGTCAAGCTTCTCCAGCTGAACTGACTGTGGACGTCCCAATCAGTGAGGATGATGATTCAAAGATGTTGAAAGTTGGGTCTCAACTGAACAAGCAGACACAGCAGGAATTGGTCGAATTTCTTCGGGCGAATCTCGACGTCTTCGCCTGGACACACTCTGACATGTGCGGGATCTCGCCGAGCATTGCAAGTCACTCCCTGAATATAGATCCGCGACATGTCCCAGTAAAGCAGAAAAGGCGCGGTATGGATCCAGAGAGATCTGCCGCCCTTAAGGAGGAAGTTGATAAACTACAATCGAACGGGTTCATTCGAGATGCTTTGTATCCAGAATGGGTGTCCAACCCTGTACTAGTTCGGAAACCAAACGGGAAGTGGAGAACCTGCGTTGATTACTCTGACCTAAACAAGGCCTGTCCAAAAGATAGCTTCCCACTTCCGCGAATCGATCAGCTCGTGGATTCAACGGCCGGACATGAACTACTATCCTTTATGGACGCTTATTCCGGCTACAACCAAATACCCATGCATTTACCTGATCAGGAACATACCAGCTTCGTGACCGATCTGGGACTTTATTGTTACAAAGTCATGCCGTTTGGTCTAAAGAACGCTGGAGCAACATACCAACGCTTAGTCAACCAAATGTTCGCTGATCAGATCGGGAAGACCATGAAGGTTTACGTGGATGACATGCTGGTGAAGTCCCGATTCTCCACAGATCACGTCAGAGATTTGAATTCGATGTTCAGCATCCTCCGGGAGTACGGAATGAAGCTCAACCCACTCAAGTGTCACTTTGGCGTTGCATCCGGAAAATTCCTTGGGTTCATCGTCAACGCTCGAGGAATAGAGGCGAATCCTGAGAAGATCTGGGCTATTAGAAATTTGCAAACCCCTAGAACTATAAAGCAAGTCCAGAGTCTTAACGGGAAGGTCGCAGCATTGAGCAGGTTCATTTCAAAATCCACCGATAAATGCATTCCTTTCTTCGACCTGATCCGGAAGGGCAAACGGAACTTTGAATGGACCACGGAGTGTGAAGGCGCGTTTCGATCATTAGTTCAACATCTCTCCACACCTCCGATCTTATCAAAACCAGTTGACCACGAGCAACTATATCTCTACCTGGCAGTATCAGAACATGCGATCAGTGCTGCTCTAGTCCGGGAAGAAGACAAAGTGCAAAACCCGGTCTACTATGTTAGTAAGCGGCTAACAGGAGCTGAAAGAAATTATCCGAGACTGGAGAAACTGGCCTATTGCTTGGTCATTGCCTCAAGAAAGCTCCATCCTTACTTCCAAGCTCATCCGCTTACTGTGTACACCGACCAGCCGTTACGACAGGTCCTCACGCGGCCTGAGACGTCCGGTAGGTTACTCAAGTGGAACATTGAGCTAAGCCAATTTGATATCGCATACGCTCCGCGGAGAGCCATTCAAGGACAAGTCCTGGCAGATTTCATAGCTGAATTCACCATTCTAGAAAACTTGCCCGAGACCAATAAATCTCCCGAATACATCTGGAAGCTGTATACTGATGGTGCATCAAATGACCGGTGTTCGGGCGCTAGGGTTGTACTTGAGACTCCCGAGGGCCGATCCATATGTTATGCTCTTAAATTCGACTTTCGTGCAACTAATAATGAAGCCGAATATGAAGCCCTCCTAACTGGCTTAAGACTTGCCAGAGACTTGAGGATTATCGCTGTGGAAATTTATTGCGATTCACAATTAGTAGTATGTCAAGTACGAGGAGAATATCAGGCAAGAGACCGAAGACTGGCTGCTTACTTGGCTCGAGTTCAGGAAATACTAAACCAGTTTGATTATTATACCATCTATTATGTGCCTCGGGAGCACAATCAGAAAGCCGATTCACTGGCAAAGTTAGCTAGCACAGGTGAAGCGCAACAAATGGGACTTGTCCCCGTTGAAACTTTAGCCTCCCCGAGCATCGATCGGATAGAAATGAACTCTGTGTTTGAAACCGCTCCCAGTAGAGAATCTTGGATGACTCTGTATCAGAATTACATGGAGAATGGGGCGCTGCCTGAACCTAGAAATGAGAAGAGACAAATTCAGCGAAAAGCTTCGCGGTTCGTCATCCAAAACGGAGTCATGTACAGGAGAGGTTATTCCGTTCCTCTCCTCAGGTGTATCGCCCACGAGGAAATCAAACGAGTGTTACATGACGTGCACGAAGGAGAGTGTGGCGATCATACCGGAGGACAAGCTCTCGCTAAGAAGATACTCCGATATGGGTACTACTGGCCGACAGTGAACCGAGATGCGGCAAACTATGCCCGGAAGTGCGATAAATGCCAGATACATGCCCGAATTCCAAGAGCTCCGCCTACTGAAATAACCCAAATGGTCAGTCCCTGGCCATTCGCAATGTGGGGCATCGACATCATCGGCGCTTTACCTTTAGCAAAGGGCGGTGCGAAATACGCCATCGTCGCCGTTGACTACTTCACAAAGTGGGCTGAGGCCGAAGCCCTTGCAACCATTACGACAAAGAAAGTGATAAATTTCGTGGTTCGCAACATCATCTGTCGATTTGGACTCCCGCATACTATCATCACTGATAACGGAGCCCAATTCGAGAGTGCGGAATTCAAGAATTTCTGTCAACGGTTTCATATCCGCAAAAAGTTCTCGGCTGTCGCACACCCCCAGGCGAATGGACAGGTTGAAGCTGTCAATAAAGTTATAAAATCGATCCTGAAGAAACGATTGGAGAAGGCTGGGGGCAAGTGGGTCGATGAACTTCCTATGGCGTTATGGGTCTATCGAACGACCCACAAAACCGCGACCGGACACACTCCGTTTTCCCTATCTTATGGCTCAGAGGCCGTTATTCCGGTCGAGACAGAAGTGCTCTCTCCTCGCGTGACTTATTATGATCCAAAAACAAACGCTATACTCCTGGCCGAATCTTTGGATCTATTGGATGAAAAACAGGAAGAGGCTGATTTGAGAGCAGCCGCACATCGAAGTCGGGTCGCCCGGCTGTACAACACCAAAGTTCGACCTCGAAACTTTGAACTCGGTGACCTCGTGCTCAAGAGAATCTACCCAGTTCCTTCACACATGAAACCGAACTGGGGAGGACTGTATGTAATTACACGAAAGCTCGGAGATGGTACATTCAAGCTGTCGACTGTTGACGGTCTCGATTTACCAAGGGCTTGGAACAGCGAAAGTCTCTGCCGCTATTACATATGACAGGCTTTATTTATTTCATTCTATTTAGCAATTTGTTTCTGCATTTCGAAATTTGAATTTTGTAATAAGGCAACTGACTTTGCCGCATTTTCTTATTTCAGCAATAAAATGCCACTTCTTCGAGCCAGAGCTGTGATTCATTAAGTACGATATACAACATCACGATGCACGAAGAGCTAAATCCCATCATGCAATGGGACTTATTCAAATGGAGAGTGGCTGTGATACGACCGGCCACTCACTAGGTGAAACCCGAGCTCGGGGACAAACCATGACACCGATATTGATAGGGTTGACACACGACAATCCTGCAATTAACTCCGTGTTCCCAGAGTGCGAAGCGGAGTATAAACATTCGACTCCGTATTCCCAGAGTGCGAAGCGGAGTATAAACATTCAACTCCGCATTCCCAGAGTGCGAAGCGGAGTATAAACATTCGACTCCGTATTCCCAGAGTGCGAAGCGGAGTATAAACATTCGACTCCGTATTCCCAGAGTGCGAAGCGGAGTATAAACATTTAACTCCGTATTCCCAGAGTGCGAAGCGGAGTATAAACATCTAACTCAGTGTTCCCAGAGTGCGAAGCGGAGTATAAACATCTAACTCCGTATTCCCAGAGTGCGAGACGGAGTATAAACATCTAACTCCGTGTTCCCAGAGTGCAAAGCGGAGTATAAACATCCAACTCCGCATTCCCAGAGTGCGAAGCGGAGTATAAACATCCAACTCCGTATTCCCAGAGTGCGAGACGGAGTATAAACATCAATCAACTCCGTGTTCCCGGAGTGCGAAACGGAGTATAAACAACTAACTCCGTGTTCCCAGAGTGCGAAGCGGAGTATAAACGACCAACTCCGTGCTCCCAGAGTGCGAGACGGAGTGCAAACATCAGTCAACTCCGTGTTCCCAGAGTGCGAACAACCGCTTACGAGATGACATATATCCCCGGAGTGTGGATGAAACGATTCATAAGAGAACAAGTGTAGTTCGACCACTCGGTCCTCGCTTGATGCGATCACAAGCTGATCATCACAACTTAACCCTGGAACTGGGGGCAGAGGCAAATGTTAGTCATTACCCAAAACTATGCGATGCTCAGCTCCGATGCGATCCCCTATCACAACTCATGTCCGAGATTTCCATACTTAACAAGTAAAATGAGCTATTCTTGAAACAATAAGATAATGCAAGTACACCGGACCAAAGTTCGAACACTGCAATATTCGAGCATAGAAAGGAACATAAGCTGAAACTGGAAGACAAAATTTTATTTCAACTAACTCAAAAACAATGGTTCATACATGAGTTTTTTCCAAAATATTCCTACTAGCAGGGGCCGAACCCGCATCTAAACACGGCCTACAAAAGGGAAAAAAGAGAAAATAACAAAAATCCCTAACTGCCTATGAAAGGAGTGTCTAATCCTTCTGCTTCCTCAACTTCTTCTTCCTCGAGGAGCTACTGGAACCACCAGTACCCTTTCGCTTGGAACCTTTCTCCTTAGGTAGGCTCCCCTCGGGTGAAGGCATAATGTCGACGTCCTCGTCCGAGCTGGACTCTATGGGAATGCTTCCCACAGGAGGAGTTGGAGGAACAGACTCCGCAGCCGGAGGAGGGACTGGTACATTAGTATCAATAAGCGTGCCCCCAGGAGACACAATCATAAGAGGAGTAGGGCACCGTCCCGCTGCTCCGCCATCTACATCGCCGCCGTGCGCCGCAGCCGCCATCTCGGCATTAATCTCGGCCAACATCGCCGCTTCCCGTTGTGCTCTGGCCTCGCTATGGGTTGTGATAGTCTGAGTAGAAGTGTCGGAAGTAGACGAGAATCCACCCAGGCCAAACGGCAGGTCCGTAAAAGGATCACTCTGACGGCCGAGGAGCTCGTTTATCATCTGTTCATCGAAAGAAAGTGAGCTCCCCTGCGTTACTCCGACTGGTGCCATTGCTGCGACGGAAGTCGCCTCAGAAATGATGGCTTCTGGCGCTTGGCCTGATTCTTGGGCGGTAAGAGGCGCGGCTGGTGCAACTTATGTCACTGACCAAAGAAAAAGGACATGTCATTAGCAACACTTCAACACAAACTCTTCAATCCAAATATACAAGAAGTTAGTTCAGAGTACCTTCCTCGGTTTGGCTCGAGGTCGTCTGAACAACTTCGGAAGGATGTTCCTTAACAGGAGATAGATGTGGTCGGTCTGGATCATATGCCAGGATGTGCTGCGAGTCGATCATCGGAGTTGGCTCAGATTGAGATGACACGACTATCTCAGAACTCATAACATGGTGCTCTGCACCAGAACTTTCTCCGACTTCCTGAGTCTGGGCACCAAGCCTCTCCTTATCGTGGGAATCATGGAGTCATGGAGAACCTTCTTTTCGTCATCATTGAGAATGTGGTTCTCCAGCTCGAATTCGTCCAGGGCTTCATCAGGGTGCCCAGACTTCTCCTCATCAACCAGTAAGTTCCAGGCGTTATAGAGATGCGTGGGGTAATCGTCAAGCCATGTCAAATCTCGGTGCCTTAGCACATTGGCGTTGTACGTGACGAGTAGCTCTTCCACCTCGGCCTCAATCCTGGCCTCCGCCTGCCGTACCTTCTCGTCAACGCCAGCCTCAGCTTCGTGAGCTTGTTGCATAGCCGCTTCTTTCTCCTTTCGGAGCGTCACTGCCTGATCACAGGCCTCCTGCGCAAAGACATTAGCTGCGTCTTTTTCCTTCTCCATCTCGGAAAACTTTGATTTCAGCTCATTAAGCTCCTTGAGAGCATCATCCCTCTCGGCGGTGATGGTGGTGTTCCTATGACCCATGTCCTCGATGGCGGTATAATGCTCTTGCTTCATCCTGGTCATGGCAGCGTTTACTTCATCAACCTTCTTTAGAGCCTCCATTTCAGATTTACGGGAAGACTCAGCCTCCGAGTTGAGCGCTTTTATGATTCGGTCGTTGTGACCCAACTCCTTCTCGAGCTTCTCAATAGTGACGCCCCGATCGAATGCCACTTTGGACGCTTTCCTCGCGGCCCGTCCCCATTCCCTGTACTGGAAAAAGATGTCCGCAACATAATCATGAATAGTGGTTTCAGCGGTTGGCGGAATTCTCTTCAAGTGCGGAGGGAAGACATAACCATCAAAACAGATGTCGGGAAATTCCTTCCTCATCTGTGCCAATTTAAGCGCTCCTTCGCTAGACGCTTCAGTCGGGACTGGTACAGTAGCCGAGGAGGTGGCTATTTCAGTCCTGCGCGGAGGATCGGACCTCGAAGATTGAGAAGGTGGCCTAGGCCGTGAATTTTCAGGAGGACGAACAACTGCTACCGTAGGAGGTGCAGAGGTCCTGGGAGGAGGAGAGCGAGATCGGGATCGGTGAACGTACCCCATGTCTCTATCAGACCTCTCCTGACCAGAGTGTCCGGAGTCGTAATCCCTCTCACCCTCTCTCCTGCGTGGCTCGTGATAACGGCGCTTGTTGCGCAAACTACCAAGCACAGAACCTTGCCCAGACATCGTACCTGAAAAGCAAACCACGAAGAATCAGTAACCGTTTGCAATATGTTGTTTATGGTCAGGAAAATGTGTTGTGCCGTAAAGAGTGTGTGAATGTGTAACCCCCCGGACCAACCAGAAGTGTCAATCGCACTGGCAGGAAGAGACTCGCTAACATCGACGATATGTCGCGGTCCACCCGATTCAACGTCGTGTTGCTCGGGCTCGATGCCCGAGATTGGAAGGTCAGCAGGCCCTTCGAATTGATTTTCAGCTTGCAGGGAGGGTGCTTCCGTAATCCTAACTCCTGACAGAGGACGGTGCAAAACCACAGACTTCCGCCTCCTGGACTTAGGCTGTTTTGAGGCCACTGCTTTGCCTTTCCTCTTTGCATCGGATTCCGGGGTTGCATTAGCGGGTCCGACCAACGGTTCATCGTCGGTATAAGTTCTCTCGGAATCAGGTTCTTCAATTATCACAACCCTGGGTTTCTTCCGCTTAACCTTTTCCCTGGAGACGGTCTTTAATGCACCATCGAGCCTTATGCTCTGCCTCCGCCCGATCAACCCAAGAACTCTAAGGTTCTGGTCCGTTAGTAGCAACTCGATATTCCTTTCTTCGCTAGGGACTTCTTGAAGGACACGAACTATCTCTTTATAGTAGCCGCCTTCAGGTCGCTGGATTATCGCTGAAAGAAAGAGAATAGGAGATATGAGTTTAGTTTCATTCAAAAAATTGCCCCGTCAATTACTTGGGAAAAAGACAATGCTTACGTCTAAACAGCCATCTTCTGGCAAACCCCGGTGGACATCGGACATAAAACCACTCTGACTTGAAGTAGCTCAGCCTAGTCCACGACCCCGTGACAACTTGGCAGTTTCTCACAGACTCCAAGAATGTAAAAGATGGACTGTCAGTTCGACTTTTGAAGTTGAAGAGGTATCTTATCTCGGTCGGGCGGGGAGGTCGGTAAAGGTATTCCATAAATGCGATGAACAAGCCATTGAGTGAAGCATATCCATTTGGATGTAGTTGAGACGGAGCGATATCCAAATAAGCCAATACTTCTCTTATGTAATCATTGAACGGAGGGAGTGTACCGGCCGCACATGCATGTCGATTAAAGGCAGTATACCCCTCCGGAGGATTGTGTGGTCTATCGTCCGGTCCAGGCAACATCACGTCGTCCAACGATAAGCCATGCCTCAAACATATTCTCCCTAGCATATCTTCAGAGATGTTGGACGGGACAGAGTCAGGTGGACTATTAATGAAGGACGCATCGGGCAACTCATCCGGAGCTGGACCAATAGCTTCGGCCTCGATGTCCGGAATCTCAAGTCTAGGAGGGATAAGGTTCTGAGTTTCTTACTGCTGCGAACTTGACGGTTCCATAACTAGCTAACTCACGAGAAACCATCATTAGATGATGAAAAGCCCGTGCATTCCCCAGTGTAAAGTGCATGAATGTGTTGTGTAGTGCAAATGTTGTGCATGACTTGAGCAAATTCTGCAGAATTAAAGAAAACACGCTAGCGACGAAACTCTGGAAGTCAGACCGACAATGACCGTCATCGCTGACCGTCACGATCACGCAATCCAGATGCTAGATGGCTGATTCAAGTGTAAGTCCGTTATATGTTCGTTAGGTTACAGTTCCGTCGACGAGCTTCGAAATTCAGTCAAATATGCAATCCTGTGATCACGTCCAATTATGCAAGGCAGAAGCTCGTCGGAGTCGAGTGTAAAAACATGCAAGAGTTTGCTAAGTTCGTCGAATTTCAGCATGGAATCGATTGTAGTTCAGATTCAAATTCAGTCGGAGGCGTGATATCTTTCGTGTCGATCCAGTTCGAATCGATACTTTCGTATCGATCAAGGTCGACTCGATACCTTTCGTATCAATAGGTTTCGAATCGACGGCAATTCGTATCGACCGGAGGAGTGGATTTCGTATCGATCAGAGAGGCTTACTTCACATCGGCCAAGGGTTAACGACTGTATGTCAACTAAACGCAGTGATTTCGCATCGATCTGGGGCTATCGATATTGTACCAATAAACATCTTGGTCTTCGTATCGATCGTGGGAGGCAGACTTTCGCATCGATCACGCGGGCCAAACACTTGCATCAATCATTTCAGTTCGACACAAGCCCCAACCACCTTAGATCGATGCGAACCTCTACATCCCCTTCAACCCATCAATCGATGCGAGGTCATAAAATCTGGGTCGAGTCGAACCCTCCTGTCCCGGATCGACACGAACTAGAGGTGAAGCAATTCCTCCAGGACTCTTTCTTCTCCGATTGACATGAGCATCGCCATGGCCATCCTCGACCAAGCTATGGTCCAGATCTGGCCTTAGCGCTGTCAAAATCAATAATCAGCAAGGACACGATGGATCTGAGATCTGAACTTCGTCGCTCGAATTTAGTCGTGATTGCTTATTTACCTGAATTAAAGTTGGAGTTTAGGGAAATAAAAAATGATATTTGATCGATTCGAAGATTGGAACAATTTTTTCCTCCCAAGTTCTTGAATCGATACGAAAATGCAGAAGGCAACAGTAAAAAATAGAAGGTAAAAAAGTGAAAAATGGGCTAAGTCCCAGGTATTTATATGGAGTCTAGGGTGGAACCGAGTCGATTCGACTCCCAGTCAACCTGACCGGTCGCAACCAGTCAAATGGCTCGTCAAAGCAAAGGCCCGTTTCGAACCCACCAGACTTCGCTGATTCGAGATGCGCAGGGAAGCCACCTGAAGACAATGGACCCCATCGATTCGAAGCACACGTTTTGTGAACCATCAATCTCAACGATGCAGGCTTATCGATACGATTACAAAATTTGTATCTGTTATAACCCATCAATACGAATAATCGTTTCGTATCCATCGAGTCAGCCCGCATCGACACGAAGGAAGGTTTCCCAACTTTTAACATCGATTCATGAGGGGATCAATACAAGAATGTGGTAAAAGGCAATCATCATACATCGTTTCAACTCAAGTTTAAAACCAGTTCAAGAAGGAATCAATGCGAGGTTCAATGACGACAAATGCTGATGACGACTCGCAAACTTGTGGATCTTCAAAGCACGTCATGTTTTCACAAGACATACTTTGGGGGGCAAATGTTATCCCGCCTTTTGGCAAGGCCAGGACACCAAGGAATCAACTAGAGGACAGGGATAGCTCGCCATGGATATCGCTGAATTTTGCTTGATGCCAGATTGAGCTACAATTGATAGGACATGACAAGAAATATCATAGAAGTTAACATCTCAAATTTTGTATCAATCCGGGTTCACATGTTCAAGTTATGATCGATTCAAGTTGAAGGGAGAAGCCCAGATTTCGTATCCATCACTCTGGGCTCTTTCGTTTCCATCACCGAAGCTCTAGTTCGAATCGATCAAAATTCGTGTCGATCAACTTCGAATCCATCGAAGTACCCAGGTTCGACTCGGTTTCATTCGAGTCCATCGGCAGATCACCTACTTCGTATCGATCACCTCCCATAAGTTCGTATCAATCAGGAGCGGCCATGTTCGAATCCATCGAGTTCGTATCGATAGAATTCATACACATCAACGGTTGAAGCGCTTTGTATCCATCAGCCAACGTTTGCTTCGCATCCATCGGACCTCCTTCATTCGAACCCATCGAGTTCGCATCGGTCTACACTCGTACCCATCAACAGGTGGCGTGTATCGTATCCATCAGAGAAAGGTTTGTTCGACTCCATCGGCAAGGCCTTGTTCGAATCAATCAATGATGTTTCATTCGAATCCATCAAGCCAGCAAGCCAAGGTGACGTGTCATCCCTCGATGCGAATGCGCCGAGATATATGGAGTCGACGCAGTCGACTCGGAGTAAAGACCGGATCGAGGCGAAGTGTGCGTTCCACGTCTTCACAGAGGCGCGTGACACCATCGATTCGAAGCCCTCAGTTCGGAGAGATGGATTCGAACCAGACAGCCTAGCAAAGAACATCGCCTCGTATCAATGATATCTCTCAATCCACTGATCCAAATACCATGAAATTTTAACTGAAGGTTGCACACATACCGAGGAACGTCTCCACCAAATTTGAGCTCAATTGGAGGTAATCTTGATTGATACGAAATGACTTCGTATCGATCGCAGATCGACTCGAAACTTTCTGGAAATAGTCGAATGGGTCCTCTCATGTGCCAAACCAATTCTCCCGGAGTTTGAGCGAGATTTGAGCCTCGTACGCCTATAAATAGAGCCCCAGAATCAACAGAAAAAGGAGCTTTTTTCTCTGAAGCGTCCAGACTCTGCCGGATTGAGATTTGCATCCTACTTTTGCTGTCAATTTCGAATTCTAATCTGTAATCCGCTGTTCATTGCTGTAACCGCTTGTAATCATTGAAAGAGAATCAATAAAATCATCAAAACTTCATAGTGGACGTAGGCTATACGCCGAACCACTCTAAATTGCTTGTCTGTGCACTTTACATTTCTGTTTGTTGGAGTTTTTGTTAGATAACCTCTGTTTTACATTTACAAGCTTCATTTTATCTCTTCAAACAACTCCCGAAGAGTGTTGTGCCCATTTTTGGTACAAACACCTGGATATGGTATGGGAAGAAATACCACCTCAAATATTTGAAGGCGTGAAGTTGTCCTTCTTACTTTAAGAACGTTGGCCCTAGTAAACATGAGGCAATATCATATTTGTGTAAATTTATAGGATATCCCTAAAACTCCATGGGGTATATTTTTTATAACTTGGAGGAACAAAAAGTTATTGTTTCTCAACGCGTTGTATTTTAGGAAAGGATTTTTTTCAAAAGAATTAATAGAGAAATTGTAGACTTGGATGAGATTCAAGAAGTTAACATAGAGACTGAACCATTAAAGAATCAAAATCACCATTATATGTGGACACGCAACCTTATAGAAGGCTAATATAGAATCTCGTGCATAAAAGAGATACTATAGTTTTCTCGTGGATGGTGAGGAAAAGGACTATGCCTTAGAAGATGACATTCCCCTTTGATTCCAACAAGTACTATAGAGTAATGACTCCGTTCTTTGGCTGAAAGCTATGAAATCTGAGATAGATTCCATGTTTGGTAACAAAGTTTGGACTTTGGATGACATACCTGAAGGGATAAAACTTATTGGCTGCAAATCAATTTTTAATAAAAAAAGCTAAATGTAGATGGAAATTTGGCCACCTATAAGGTGTGCCTAGTCACTGAAGGTTTTCGTCAGATTTAAGGCATTGATTATGATGAAACATTTTCACCCATAGCCATGCTTAAATCCATTCAAGGCATTTATAAGTGCTAAGTATATACATAGTAATATAAATCCTTATATCTACTTATGTATCGACTTGACTATGTACATCTTTGTCATGTTGCACATGCACATTATATACACACGAGTATATATTGATATACCCAATATTTTATAAACATGTATTTATTTGATAACATTAATTAAATAAATAAAATTTGTTTTTATTTAAATTAACTAGGTTTAATCTTATTCAACTCATTAGAGTTCATAGGTCCACGATGATCCAAATAGAGAAATATTTTTGAAACTCGCCTAATTTACCCAATGCGACACGCCCATTTCCAACATCTATGTACATAGATACCATACTAAGACGATTTAGTATGGAAACTTCCAAATATGGAAATATTTTAGTGTGCCATGGAATTTTCCTTTCTAAGAAGGACTCTCTATCTATGGATAAGTAAAGGCAACGCACGAGTCGAATACATTTTGCTTCGGCAATTGGATCGATCATGTACATTATGCTATGTACAAGGCCGGATATCGCTTTTGTACTAGTTGCATTTAGTTGATATCCATCAAATCCAAGAGAAAATGACTACTACTGGTAAGGTTTTCCTTAAATATTTAAGAAATACTAAGGATTTGTTTCTCTTATATGGAAACAACGAACTACTTATGAAGCGGTATTCGGACTCAAGATTTCAAAGCGATGTTGACAATAGTAAATCGGTCTCATCTTTTGTGATTACACTCAATGGAGGGGCCAATAGTTGAAAATGTTCTAAATAAGAAGTTATGGTTGATTCAACCATGGAGTATGAGTACATCACCTTAATCGATGTCGCAAAAGAAGCAGCGTTGATGCACAAATTCATTAACAGGCTTGGAGTGATCCCAAGCATTAAAGTTTGATGTTAACATATTGTGACAATTAAGCGGCAGTGTAGATTGCCAAGGAACTGCGAGCTCATTAGAAGTTAAGACACATTCTCCGTAAGTACCACATGATAAGGCGGTTTAGTAGTGATGGAGATATCAAAATCAAAGAGTAGATACCAAAGAAAACATAATAGATCCATTCACTAAAGCAGTTTCTCAGTCCAATTTAAGAAAGATTGATTGAAGGCATATGAATGAGGCTCCATAATTGGTCCCAAGTGAAAGTGGGAGATTAATATAGTTAAGGCTATGCCTTAAGGGTAATTATATAAATTATTATACAAACATAACTTTGTAAACAATCTTGTTCAAAATAAAATATGCTTTTGGTTTTATTTATTTTATATGTGTTGTTGTATAGTGATATAAATAATGAATTAACTACATTAAACATATAAAAGCAGAAATTTTTTTTGGAGATGTGATTTCTTTATTGCAGTAACGAATGTGTTCATAACCATAAGTATTGAAATATACATACATACACACACATATATAAACAAACAAAGAGAGGAACTCTCTTCACAAGATAGGACTCCAAAAGAAGAATGCTAAAATAGGAACCGTTTTCAAATTTTCAAGTTTAGTTCGGTTTCCCATTGTAGATTTAATATCCACAGAATTTTCGACGATTTATATAGTGCGGTTCTAAGGACACCACGTTTTCTTCTTCGGGCTATCAAGGTTGACCATTAATGGCCGATCATGAAAAAATATGCTACGGTCGGCAGACAACCGCCGACCGAACAAGTGTTTGGTCGGTGGTTAATCACCAGTCGGGGCTAGGCGCGGTAGCCCCTAGCACCCATTCTAGTGACCTTAGCTCCACACTTTATATAATTTGAATTTATATAATTTGAATGTGAAAAGATTTGATTTGCCGCTACTATCTAGATTCATTCTTCAGCGACCAAAATGAAATTTATCCAGTTGCGGTTGAAGACATCAATGTTTGACCTAGTTCCAATCACTATAATTCCTCATCCATCTTGATGTACCTAAAACCTAATCATACTATTAAAGTGGGTGTAACATTTTCCAAGATGAGAAATCTCATGTCTATGGGACAAGAAGAAGGTTCTGGCATATAAAAAAAGCCAGATAGAATGTTGCACTCAGTTCACATCAACAAATTCTGGCCAAATCCGAAGAACCCAAAAAATCGATTCGAGAATCCCAGTTCGCATGAACCCTAATTTGTAAATCAG
Source organism: Allium fistulosum (assembly GCA_030737815.1). Classification (NCBI taxonomy): domain Eukaryota; kingdom Viridiplantae; phylum Streptophyta; class Magnoliopsida; order Asparagales; family Amaryllidaceae; genus Allium; species Allium fistulosum. The sequence goes on along the minus strand of CM060908.1, from coordinate 70,928,687 downwards.
GGAGAGTTTGATTCATGATTAGGTGCCAAGCCTGGAATCGATTTGGCTAGGGTATGTAGGGATAGATCTATCGATGGTTAGAATATTCACAAAAAGTGGTTAGTTATGGTTGGATGGTGAATGGAGTTGAATAGTTGTTTTAGCTGCAAGGTGATAAGGAAGGATTAGCAGTTAGCAGTCTGATCGGAAGGCGTATACAACAAAAGTAATTTATGACAACTTTTTTGTTTAGAAAAGTTCAAATCAAATTTTTTTTGAAGAAATCATATCAAACAGCAGTACTATACATTTATATCAAAAAGTACTTAATTATTCAAATAATTTATCTAATGCAATAGAACTAACTTTGCACCTTAAGGCATATAATATATTTCTTGTGATACTGTGGATTTTCATATGCTGCATTTAATCCAACTTTAATTTCTAAGTTATTAATTTACAATGTCTTTCTCCTTTTGCTTTCTAGTCCATTTAACTTCCTGCAAGCCTCTCTTATTTTATAGCCTTATGCTTAATTCTTTACACTCGACAGTGAGCACCCGCACCATCACACATAACAAGCAGTCTGGAAGGCATCTGCAACTTAGGCCATTAAACCACACAATCTTCAAAGCATTTTATCATCCACAGTCTGCACATATAATTAGCAATGAATGTCATAGGTCTAGCCATTTCAAACAGTAATAAGTTAGCAACCACATCACCATCTCAAAAATCAATTTCACTACCTGACTTTGAATAGTATCTTTATTACTACTAATTTGAAGAATCCATGCCGCACACATCGGTTATTATATATATATTGTATTTTGAACTTATATAGTAAGTTAAGAGAAGAGCTAGTAGATAATAATATGCAAAGTGATGTGAAGCATATGGAAACTGATAATAGGATGGAAGTTTCAATACGTTGGACATATTGTATAACCATGGTAAGGCCAAAACAAAGTGTGTTTAGTTTTGTATGAATGCAATAATTAGTTTAAGAGTTAAGTATTGTCTGCAAAAGGCAATAACAGTATGGGTTTTTATCATATAACACATGATGATGGGACTTCAGAGTAACATAATTCCTCATGGTGCAATAGGCTGAAAGACATGGATATTCTGACATAAAAACACACTGAAACAAATGGTTGCAAATAGTTTTATGAATCTGAATGATATAAAAATAGTCTAAACGATTACAAATTTAAAATTATTTGGTTTGTATGGTTAGTAATTTATGCGGTTTGGATGGTTAGCAATTTATGCTACGCATATAGATTTTTGTTAATCATACACACTAATTTATACGAAGTTGACATAATTGAACATACATAAAATTCATCATATGAGCATACAACACACATCTTAGTGAGAAGAATGAATATGAGCCTAAGCAATATTTGATGAAAAAATATACAACATAATCACCGAACATGTAATTTTTCATTACCACAAATTACAACTATATAACATGATATCAATTAGAAAAGAGTTGAACAATACATATTAATGAGAAGATTTAAAGTCATTTAGATAGTCAATTATAAGACACAAATCTTAAAATCTATGCTATATAAGCCAGCAATGACAAAAAGAATCTGAATACAGGTTAGATTAACGGCTGTTGTATAATAAAGTGGATAAATTTGTATTAAATTTGCCATTTGTTGTTAGATAAATACAGTTATATGTTTACAAATACGAAAACATGAGTTGAATAATACATATACATGAGAGGATTTAACGTCATTTAAACAGTCAAATATAAGACATAAATCTAAAAATTTATGTTACATAAGCCAGCAATAAAGAAAGAATCTGAATATAGGTCGGAGCAACGGCTGTTGTATGATAAAGTAGATAAATTTGAATTAAATTTGCAAGAAAAGTGTCACAGGTCCCTGTTTTTGATGTTGTTATAAGAAAAGTCCCTGTAGATAAGAATATGTAAATTTAGTCCCTGTTTTTTGAAAAATAGAAAAGACAAGGTGTTTTGCATTTTTCTGACAGAAAATGCAAGCCAGCTTGCAACATTTTGACAATGAATTTTTTTTTTGAAAATTTTAAAAATTTTAAAAATTTTAAAAAATTTTAAAAGCGCAAGTTAACTTGCGCTTTCTATTAGGAAAGCACAAGCTAGTTTGCGCTTTTATTTTGAATTTTTTTGAAAATTTTGAATTTTTTGAAAATTTTAAATTTTTTGAAAAATGCAAGTTAACTTGATGAAAAACGCAAGTTAGTTTGCGCTTTCTGATTTTAAAATTTTCGAAAATTTTAAAATATTTGAAAAACGCAAGTTAACTTGCACTTTTTATTAGGAAAGCGCAAGCTAGTTTGCGCTTTTTGATTTTGATTTTTTTTTGAAAATTTTGAAATTTTCAAAAAAATTAAATTTTTGAAAAGCGCAAGTTAACTTGCACTTTCTAGAAGGAAAGCGTAAAATAGTTTGCACTTTCTGATTTAGAAAAAAAAACAGGGACTTAATTTACATACTTATTATCGTAGGGACTTTTCTTACAACAACATCAAAAATATGGACCTTTAGTGCAAATACGAATATTTCATTCCAAATTTATTAAATTTTCCATTAATTTTATTAAATTCTAGATTAACTGCAGTCATTACACTGTAATTAATTAAGCTACGTGAAATAAATTGTAAAAACTTCAACTGATATTTAGTTAGAGGAATCCTAGAAGCCCACGTGCATTACCTAATAATAAAAGAAAATAATGTAAAACACATTTTTTCTTAGACTTGTAGTTTTGATACCATCATGCTGCTATTCTTAAAAAAGGAAAGCATGTTTTCACATATGCAATTACACAATATCAATAACAAAGCATGTTGAATATTCAATAAAATGAAAGAAAGAATGAAAAGGGAACACTAATTTTTACATTATCTTCGAAGTTTAATGGACTTGCCAAGCCAGTAAAATACTTTGAAGCATTGGAGAAATTATGTAATTATAATAAATTTTGTAATTATTCCAAAAGCTTTGCATATATGTGGAAAAAGCCTTAACCAAAACAATAAAGAAGATACTAAAAAGGAAAAAAAAATCAACACATTTCGATACTTTACTAAGAAAGTTACTGTCTTATTTTAGATGTATAATTAAATACGAAGCATAAAAAGTTTTTAAAGTTACTCAGTAATATTACTTGCTAACAGCATTTTTAATCACACTTATTAAAATGCAAAACAAATTTCAAAGATGAAACCTTTTAGACACTAAAATCGTTCATCTACTTGAATGAATTTACTTGATCTTCAAGAATAGATTGCTCGTAAAAACTAAATGAATGCATAAATGAAAGCAAACTAAAATTTTACAGGATAAAATTTGACCAACATAATTTATTTTTGCATCAAAATGCAATTTCAGAACCTGCCATAGAGAGAGATCTACATAGTCTAGTATTTAGAAATTAAACTTGGACTGATTTAAGGGTCAACCACCCAAAGTAAAATATAAAACCAAACTATTATTACAACATGAAACGAACATGAAAATATCTACTTAAAGACTTATACAATGAAAACCTATTATATTTAACTTTGAGAAAGTAAGTGATTTTTCAGCATGCTATATATAAAAACCTATATTAACCACTCTTTATTCGATCTTCCAATTGAATTCTGAAAACAGAACATAAACTAAATGTCTAAAGTTTGGGTTGTTTGGAATACCAATTTACCACCAAGTCATCGTAGTGTTAACTTATCATTAACATGAATTGTAGATGGAAACAAACAAAATCATATAAATCTCAAATCATCAAAAAATATATAGCACTACAAATCTCAAATCAACCCAAATTATCATCAAATCCAGCCTAACTAATAATTCGAATTACTAATAACATCACCTTAAAGCATGGATAACATAATAAGCAAAAATATAATGTAAACATACAGTGATGAAATTAGACGGTTCAACTAAAATATCTAAAACCATATCTAAAACAGAAACGGATAAATTCAACCAATAAATAGGTTGGGTCAGAAGATAAAACAAATCATTGGACATCAAACACATATGACAATAAATCAGCAGCAGGCTTGAAGCTCGAAAATAGAGGATGCAAACAGAACAGACACACTAATGCAAACATACAAATTAGGGCATATAAAATGCTTGAAGGAAAAAGGGGTTACCTGAAACTCGGGCGATAAGAAGAATACTCAGATCCAAAGCACGGAAGAAGAAAACCATCGAGGAAAGCATAACCACATTAAAATATATTCCCGTACACAACTGTCTAATATGTATTGCAAAAAAGATATCAATTAGTAGAGAAAACCCAAACAGAAAAGATGAAAATTCAAAATTGAAAGCAAAAGGATGAAAATTTATACAAACCCAAAGTCGAGATCTTTGATTATAGCAAAGCTACGTAGTTTGTGCCCAACACGATAGTCTGAGGAAGAAAAATCGCAGGTGTCTGTCGGTTGAAGAGGGAAAAGTGGCGACTGGGTATATGATAAATGGATGAGAACGTGCAGATGAATTTTCTTCCACTACCTTTAATTTAACGGACAGAAATAGCCTTACAGTAATGTTTGACTTTTTTTTATAGCAAAAAGGTTATTTTGGAGAACTCAAAAAAGACTTCACTTTGACCGATTGACCCAAGGTTTTTCTTTATAATATAAGATATATATATATATATATATATATTACATAAACACACACACTAACTCCTTAAATGTTTTAGTCAAGATGTATGGAGAAAAGCATATCGATACATTAGTTGAGACTAGTGTATGTAAATGCTCTCCATAAGCTGGAGCGTGATTTAGTCATGACCATTAGGGCATTTAAGTGCTTTTGTACTTGTTGTTTTGGAACAGTCACATAATGACTCGATGCGAGTCTTTTTTAGGTTAATACAACTAAGTCAAAATAGAAGATTTCGTGGTAACGACATGATTAGTCTTCTGACTTGAGCGTATCGTCGACCTTAAATAAATAGGCTATACTTTGATTATGGTTAAACACATGACATGACGAACTTGTTACGACCATATTTCGATACACATTGAACTACTTGAAGTGATACACTATCCAAGGGAGGATTCATCTCCTTCATTGTGCAAGGTTAGCATTACCGTAATTGGTAGTCAACTTAAAAGTCAAAATGTCTAGGCAAAGTAAATCGGTTATTTGATAAATGTTATCAGATTGAATCAAGGACTTTAAAGTGGTCCACACAATTAATTATGGATTTTAGTAGTGTTTTTGACCTTAGACAAAACTCTAGACATCTAAGCGATATAGTGATAATGAAAAGAACATGCGTATAAAATGTCATTACTAGGTAAGCTTATTATAGATTAGAATTTGGATTTCGCCTAAATGATCTGTAAGCATTGAACTCATGCTCAATGCTATATTTTAGCAAAATCCATATAAGCTTTGGTATTTAAATTATTTAAATATTAATTGGGGACTGAGTTCACACCAAAGAGTCAACACAGCCGAGTTGTTTGTTAATTCTAGATTTTGGCCAATGTTTAAACAAGTTAATAAATAAATGTTATAAATTAGTAAATTAATAAATGTTTAATAATTTTTTTGGCATTTTAGTTATTTATTTGATGCTTAAAATATATCAAAATGATTCATAAAAGTTTTTCTTCTATTCAATTGAAAAAGGAGCTTAAATAAAATAAATAACTGATTGGTTCAAAGGAGCCAATTGGGCATTTTAATCGAGTAGGGGTCAATACAAGGTTGGCTATAGACACAGGGAGAGGGAGGTTGCAATAAGGACCTAGTCTCCTAGGATTTGAGAGAAATGAGGTAGATATTTGATATATGTTTGCTATAAATAGGTGGACTCCATTCTCATTCTCTACACACTCAACCAACGCAAGTCCCAGCCTCCAGCTAACATTAGTGAAGCTAAAGCAATGATGTTGCAAACCTTAGCTAACGAGACAGAGGAGATAACTAAACAACCGATGTGTTCGACAATCAACAGGATTGCAAGAAAGAGGGAAATTCTCGTTTAATTATATATTTGAATGTAGTTTATATTCATATGATCACCTATATGCTTGTCATTGAATATCGTATTCGACCATATTCAAAGAAAACTAAAATTAAGTTTTAATTTTATAACTGATTAACAAATAAAACATGTTTATATATATATATAATATTCGTATATTTACTTTCAGATTAAAAAATATTTTCTTTGAATCTAATTTCATACATACATACATACATACATACATACATATACATATATATATATATATATCTATATATATTAAGATAATTATTTTATGCATTTATATTATTATTTGGCTTACAGTTTGATATTCATTAAGTTTTCACTATCTTGTCCTTTTATGTACAATTACAATTTTACCATTTTAATTTGTTATCCCCACCTAAAAAGGACTTATTCCTCGAAATCTCTAAGGATGGAAAAAATATTTGCTCATGCAACCAATATCTACAATTATCTACTCAACCATCAATCACTTGCAACCATTGTCTTTAAATCCAATTTCTAATGTAAAATATACATATAAGTATGGAGTGTATATGAACATACAAGTAATGAAAAATTAGCTGGTCTCCTGATCTAGTTGACCTCCTGAAATGCAAGTGCTTATGCCATGTATCCAAAATGTATGCAATGCCCCTATATACTTGCAATTCTACATGGATGCGCAACCATTCAACACATATGTGACAACCATTACGCATATAACTGATAAAATAAATGAGTAAGGTGGTGTGTGTTATAGGCTGACCAAAATAAGTCAGCATATATGTGTAATGCTAACTAAAAAAATTCATCTATTAGCAACCATCATCCAAAATATGTTCTAGCAATACGTTCACAACAATGCCTAACATCAAAGCATTCCTACATATGGATTATTCTAAGATAAATACTATGTGCACTAACAAGTTAACTAAAATAGATACGTACCAGAATAGAATTCTAGATGGGTAGCCTGGATCTTTTCTTCGGGCTCTCACGTACTCTCTACTGGGTTATTCTTCCAACCTTAAATTTCAACTTTTCTATTAGTATGGAGACTCAATCCAATTAACTAAAAATGTACATGCATAGGTAAACTTCTATTATACGTGCTACCAACTCTGATAAAATGATGTTGATATGCACCATAACTGATAACTTGAGCATAAATATGCCCTAATGGAAACGTAGCCTTATGCAACCCTCAATGTACATACACAATACCTTAAACCATTCCAGCTATATATCGATCACTTTATCTTCTTGACACTAAGGTAAGAGAATTTGAAAGTGTACGGTATAACTTAGCATCAAATGACTTGAATCTTTTGTTGTTCCTCATTCTCACACAAGGATGTCAAATTCTAGTGATCACTTAAATTGGTGAAAATAACATAACTTTTTTCCAAATTCGATTCAGCTTAAGCCATATCATTTCACTTTTGATATTTCTTCTTCAATCATCCAACAATCGTGATACCTATGTATCACATTTATAGTCTATAGGAAATTTATCATATACTACAAGAAAAACTATTTTTAGTTGCATTAATTGGTGGCGTTTTAAATTTTGTGCAACTGTTGGTAATTTTACAATATAAAAATAAACAAAGAAACGCGGCTAATTCTCCTGCCAGTAATTCGTGGAATTTTTTGCTAAAGTTTTTTGTGGCCGCTCAAATTTCCTTTACCACTTTTTCTTCTTCTCAAACTACTCCACTTAAAAAAAATTATTCGTCTCTTCCAATTTACTCCACAAGCCCTAATTTGAACAGCTCCGCCTTCGAAAACCCAAACCCGATTACATCCAAGAAGAACAATCCCGCAATGGAGTTGACCAGGAAACTTTCGATAGCTACAAATTTAAACGAGCCGCTGTTTTGATCTGCCTCTTTCAAGACGAATCGGGTCAAATTCGAGTCATTCTCACCAAGAGATCATCTTCACTTTCTACTCACTCTGGTAATTTCTTTTAGTTAAGATAGCCGTATAAATTCGTGAAAATCATAGGGGTAGAGTGTGAAAATATATTTTGCAGGTGAGGTGGCGTTGCCAGGTGGCAAGAGGGAGGAAGGAGATGCCGATGATATAGAAACTGCACTGAGGGAAGCAAATGAAGAAACTGGATTAAATCCTTATCTTGTTGAAGTAGTTGCTGTTCTTGAACCTTTTCTTTCTAAGATAATTATTTGACTTTAAGTTTTTTAACCAGTTTATGATTACAAATATCATGTTTAGAAAATTGTTACCGTTTGAAATGTCAATGAAGTGACCATCAATTTGGCTTCCCATTAGTATGCAAACTCGGAAAACCATGATGAGTGTGCACAGTTAGTATTCCAACATACATACATTTTCGGCTGATTTTGGATAATTGTGTGTTTCATTTCTCAGTTGTTGGATAATTGTGGTACTATGGTGTTATTTTGGTTTGCCAATGCATCTTTTATTTAGCTAAATTTTTTCCCAAGTTTCGAGATTAAATTTTTCTAAACTGTTGAACATCCGTTGATGCGAATGCCTGCCCCGATATTATTTTCTCCTGGCTAGCGTTTTGTATTATTTTCTTGTTTCTTTTTATGTCACCTCTACATAATTATTACGCAGAACAAAATGCTTTTTGATTGCGATGAGGGTTTTTTGTTTGTTTTAGCCGAGTTTTACAGCAAAATCTACCTGTTTTTTAAACTGTTGAAGGTAGCCTTGGTAGTAACTAATAATTGCTTGTGTTACCTTTTAAGCTTGGACGTCAACAAAAGCAAACAAATTTCAACACAACACTGCCACTACTTAATTATTTGATACAGTTTTACAGTACGTCTCCACCAACATTCATTTCCTAAAACAAAAAAACAAATAAAAAAACTTGAAAAATAAATATTAATCAACTAAAAGTAAATTAAAAAAAAAAGAATCACGTATTTGAAAAATGAAGATAGTAATAATTAAACAGGGGAGGTTTGTGAAGGAACCTGTAATGTTGTTTTGGTGGATTATCAAATAACAATTCACCATTCCAGGAACCTGTAATATTGTGAAGGTTCTTAGCTTCATAAGTTTTTGATATCAGGAAGTAAAATGTTGTGATCAGATAAACGGTTGTTTGAAGTAAACCATTGCATGTCACATGGTGCACAACTAAATTGTAAAAGTGTCAAAAGAGTTATCTGATGTGATGTTAAACAGATATGGTTTGTTTTGTGAGTGTATTTGATTTTAGTCGTTTTGTGGCTGTTGAAATAAACAGAGAACTTGCTATTAAAATAGCAAAGGCTTTCCCAACAACGAATATTTTGCGATTTTAAATAAAATTGTGGTGCTCGTTTAGGAAAAATAAATAAAATGGTGAAGTTTTCGCCATGTAAAACTAAAAAGACGAAGACTTCGTCGTTTTGTTTTGCCTTCGTTTATTTTTGAGCTGATTTGATTGTTAGTTTGTACTTTTTTTGGATTCAAAGCTGGTTTATTCAATATAAAAGCAAAAATGAGAGGGTAACTAAATAGGTCCATTGTTGTTAATGCCCTTATAAGTTCTTTCTACATACACTGATTTCCATTCCTTATTTTTCAACCAAATTATTGATTGATAATTTGATTACCTTAGTTTAGGTTGGTCATGGTAGCAATTTAATCCACATGGGGATTGCTTCTTCTGTTGGGAATGGTCTTAGCTATGCGAGGTCGTTATTTTGATCACTGCATGCTAGACTTGTAACTTTTTCCAGAAAGGGACATTCTGTTGTCAAGTCTTAATCCAACGTAATAATGCAAGAATTGCCGAGCAGGTTTTTTGAACTAAAAGTTGTTTGTGCGTGTGATAATGCAAATCTGTATCCAGTATTTTCAAACCTAAAACAGTGTTCAAATTATTATAAAAATTCCTATATAGCCCTACAATGGGGAGGAAAAAAAAGCGAAAGGCATTGTAATAGGAGCTTTATATCTTCGAGATCTTTATGTTTGGAAGAAAACAATTTACTATAGATATTTGATGAAAGACATTCAACATTTTCCAACATTAAAACATACGACTACAATCAGGTCAGGCCCAGAGGTTGAATCGCCTCAAGTCCGTAAACAAATTTTTTGATCTGGTTTAGAAAGAAATCTGGAAGCAAAAATTATAGTTCGGTGCAGTACACAAACCCTGGTCGTCTCCACCAAATTTGCATAACTTATCAACTAGCTACAGCCAGCCACATTTGTTTATAAATATACCCATGTCTATATACATACGTCAACCTGATTTTTTATTTGTTTTTGAAATACCTTTTATTATTGTCAAAATTAAAGGTTTTGATGTTTTGATTTCTTTTAGAGTAGCTTTTAAGTTGAGGTTTTCATTCTAAAAAATTCGACATTGAATTTTGAAGCTTAGAATTTTAGAATCGTTATTCCCAACATTACTTGATTTAAAAAGCTTTTAAGCGTACAACATGTAATTCTACAGTTTATTAATTTAGTATTTTAAACCATAGTTTATCAGTTTTTGAAAGTGTTGAAATTAAAATTAAAATTAAAATTTCTAAATTTTGAAAACTATGGTAGATGATATGAACGCTCAGGTATGCACAATGATAAGTCTATAGGACAAGATGTCAAAAATAAATGGAGCAATTATGAAACTAACAAATACATTAGATGTAGAGATATGAACTACCATAGACCTGTGGGCATATTGAGAGACTATAAAGTGAATTTAAAGCAGTTTCTTCTTATAAACTGTGAAAGTGTGGTTTAATGGGAACCATTTGCTATTTTGTTTATTTCTTTAATAAAAATTGGCATTTGTAAAACTGTGACGTTACTTAACTGTCATTTTTGAGAAATTTCTTGCTTTTGCTTAGTTGAGATCTACTGTAGCTACGGTCACCATAGCACCATTTCCCTGTCTAATGGTTATCATTAAATATCACACTCAAAAACTGAGATCTGTAATTAAAGGCTCATTATCCTCATTAATTTTTGCTATATATTTTCATCTATTCTAATTTGCATATGTTTACTATTATCCAATGCATAGATTCTAACGATCCTTTGAAGACTATATATTAGGCTAGAAAGCTTGGCTTAATCATTAGTTCTCCTTCATTTTCTCACTATATTCAAATAATATATTTTTTGTGAGTTGGACTCGTTAGCGCGGTCATAAGATTAAAATTAAAATACTGGGATTAAAATGAAACTACTATCATTAGCAAAGTCACAGAATTAAAATGAAAATACTATCACTCAATATATATTAACTAATGATCACACTTTATCCATGGATATTACATGTAAATCAAATGATAATATGGTTATATTTTATTCAGTTAAACTATCTTATATCCAGATTTTGTTTAATGAAGAGTTTCTAGGAGACTCATATGGAGGTTACTTTGCCTACATTCTAGAAACAGGTAGGTAAAGCATAATCTATAATGCATTTGAAAAGGCAAATTCTAGCTAGGCTACGGTCCATGCTAGAATATTAAATATTGAAAACAATTGATTTACTATCAATGTATGGCATGGAATATTTGTGTTTGTCCCACAAAAGACAACTTATACAATTGCTTTTGTTACGAGCTTATGCGTTTTTCATTATGTATCTATGTCATAAAATTCCAACTCCACTTTGTGTCAAACATGTACAATTGTGCATTCGGTCTGGTAAATATATGTAGCACATTTTATGTTACCCCTGCAAAAATGGTGGTTGCTTTATAATATTAATGGCTCATTATCGTTAAAGTTCAAGATGAGTGAAAAATAAAAACTATTGATGTATGTAAGTTGTTTCACTTAATTTGATGCTTAACATAAGAACTGATAAATGCATGCTCAAAATTTGTTTTCAGCATACATGTTGCTGGCATGTTATAGCAACAGGCGATCATATTACTCAAGTTAATATTGCCATTGGGAAATGTAAATCTTTTATGTCCTCACTTTGTCGTTATGAATTATATATTTCATTTTGGATATTTATTGACAACCACAAGAATGGTCTAAATAATAGATAACGAAAATGGTATAGTTGATGTTTCCATATCTATTATAAAAAATCATACTACAATTACTCATATTCTTTCCTTCCTTATTTAGGAATGCTTGATAATTTACTAATACTAATTATTTTTACTTCAGTTTAAGACTTATATTCCTTAGTGTTATAGATTTTTTATAATTACTACTTGATCAATGTGAAATACCTTTATTTAGTGGGTTTTAGGAATTTGATACATTACACTTCATTTAGTGGTTTTTTTGCCTACTATTGAATATCAAGGTGAGATTTTTGTTTAAAAGTTTTTATACTTGGTATTGGATCTGTTATCCAACAATTATTTTATTACTTGATTATTCAATTTTAAGAAAGATTTTATCACATATTTTTACTATCATATTGTTTAACTTTCTATTCTATCCAGAGTAAACACGAATAAGAAGGCAAATTTTGGTAACTTACATTTAATCCATTGCCGTTGACCATTGCAATGATCTTTAGTGTTGATTCTGATGCCAAAGGCAGATACCCAATTAAATATACAATGTACATAATTCAAAGAATTGAGCAGCTGAAGTTGCAATAATTAATAAGATTTGCGAATTTGAAGTCCTACGAGTTAACGTAATTGTTTGACTATCTGTTGTGCTTTCACTTGTGTAGGCATCGGACTTTTGAAGAGAGCAAATTTGGACTTGATGATGCTAGCTTTCACTTGTGTATGCAACAAAGAATTATGGGTAATCAAACGTTTTGTTAGCACTAGTTAGATATAACATTTATTAGTATCCGATGTGTAAATTTGTATACAAATGGTTATTGTATGTGAGTTAGGTCATTTTGTCGAAAAACTATTGTATTGGAATGGTTATGGATATTTTATTTGATTATATGGTTAATGTGTTTTTTAACTTATTTGAATATGATGATTATGTGAGTGATTGTTGATTGATATAATAGAACCAAAATAGACCATTAACAGGAAATAATAGCATGAAAAAATGGTGTAAAATAATAAACAACTTTTAGTAACGTTTCAAAAACGCTACCGAAATATATATAGTGGCGTTGAGTAAATGCAACCGTAAAACATGGGTAAAGTTGGAAATTCTATTAGTAGCGCCAAAAAATCTTTTGGTGGCGTTTTTTAAACGCTACAAAAAGATTTATGGTGGCGTTTGAAAAACGCTGCCAAAAATGCATTTATAGTGGCGTTAAAATAAATGCAACAAAAAATCATGGATTTTTAGTCGCATGTTTTCTCGCGGCGTTTATCAAAACGCCACCAAAAGTTTTTGTAGCATTTTTTGAGCGCCACAAAAAATAAATTTTCTTGTAGTGATAAGTTCTAGAATATACAAGTAAGTAGTCAAGTGTTCAAGTAGGGTAGTCCTAATCTATTCACTTATTCAAACGTGGTAACCTAAATCCTAGGTCTAAATGGAGTTCTAAATTTAAGTGAAATCATAACCTAAAATTATTTTAGCATTAAAGGTAATTGGCTGGGTGATATATGTGCAACGCAAACTATGATCCTTAGGTCAATACTTCACAATAGCTTTGTTAAATAAATAGTCACATTTTAATCCAAGGGATGATTGGAAGGAATTCTGCTGCACATCCTCAATGCGTGCAAACTGTAATATCTATTACTTAATGAGAATTCAAATTCTTGAATTAATAGGAAATTCAAAAAACTCTCTGATCGCACATGAAATGGTGAGAGGGTTCAATAGAAAAACGTCTAACATTCTTTTCATGAAAGTGAATTTACACAAGGTACATTGACAAAATGAATAGGATATTAATATATCATATGATGCTCTATACGGGATTCTTGAAAAATTTGTACATATGATATATGAATGTATTTCTACTTCCACTTTTTCAGTTCTATCGAATGGTAGCCCCATGGGTTACTTTAGTAGTAACAGAGGTATAAGGCAAGGAGATCCATATCCCCTTTCATGTTTACCATTGCAATGGAATATTTTATTATCGTATGGACATGGAATTTTACGCAAGTAATATAACTCATATCCTTGCTATTGACCCTACTCCCACTTATTTATTGTATGATGATGACATTTTAGTGTTCGCGAAAGCCACCATTAAAAATGCTGAAAGCATTGCCAAAATTTTATACATCATTAAGAAGTTTGTGGGTTTAAAAATAAATGAAAAGAAAACCACCTTGTTTCTTAGCAAAGGGCTAAAGAAAAGACCAAATAATGAACAGTATTAAGGTCCGAATTAGGAACCTACTAATCACATACTTGAGAATTCCAATATCTCATAGTAAACTAAAATATAGAGATTTGGAATGCTATTAGGTAAAAAAATATTCAATAAATGAAAAAAATAGAATGTTGAATGTAGTTGGTAGATTCGAACTAATTAAAACAATGATTTATCCAATGATCACTTTTTGGGTCAATTCTGTCAACTACCAGCATCGGTTATCTCCAAAATAAATTCATTGTGCTCTAACTTTGTGTGGAAAAATAAAAATCATAATGTGATTGTAGTGATATGTGCCGTACAAAACTTGAAGAAGGAGTGGGCCTAAGGAAATAGAGGACATAAGCATTATTTTTTTTAAAGCTTACATGGCAGTATTTGCAAAAAGAAAACCTATGGGCGAAATGGATAAAAAATAGATACTGCAAAGACAAAAATTTATGGACAATCATCGAAGACAACAATACTTCATACACATGGAAATTTATGGCCACAATACAAGTCTATGGTTTGACCCATGGGCTAATGGTCACCCTTAAAGGATATGTTGGAGTAGAAAACTATTTCAATCATGGGTTTCCCCAACAGGAATACCCCATGACCAATGGTCAATAAAAAGAAGATATCTCTAACTATCTACCTTATATTACACAACAAATATAATCTACTCCTCTCAGTCACCATCACATTGAAGAATTTTTGGTATGGAAGGTTCATAATAAGGGGATGTTTTCGTTCGTATCAGCATGCAATCAAATCAAAGACAAGCATAATAAATTTCAATGTTGTAAACATATTTGGAGCAATGCATGCTCACATAAAATGTCAATATGTTCACAGTTGAAAAAAATGAACAAACTTAATACCAATGAAAGAATTTGAAAGTGGAAAAATGACATAGACATCACATGCAAATTGTGTAACCAAGCAAGTAGATCAATAGTTCACCTATTTTTCAATTTCCAATACTCTACAACCCTATTACACGATGTTCTCGACAATCTTCAAATTTTAGCCAGCGGTAATAATGACATTGATAATATATCTGATCAAGTTTCTTGCACTAATAATACAAATTACACATTTCAGAAGCTTAAAAACATCTCAGTTACTGTTCTTATATGGCATTTATGGATGAAGCATAACGACGGAGATTTCGAGCTATTAAAACTCTTATAATTGAACGACTCCAAATGATCATTGCAGATGTTAAACAATTAGAAACAAATAAAGATTCAATAAGATGATATTAAAGGAAATGAACTTACCTATTCCAAATTTATGGTCGAAACTCAAAAAAATTGGGGAAGAGCTTTTGGTTTTAAGCATACTACAATAGTAGGCATAGAATGGCAATCGCATAGCAAACAAACGTACTCAATAAAACCATGCTAGTGGAGACGAATCAGAAATCTAGAGACACTAGGTCGCCATGACAGGGAGCGGTTCGAAGTTTCAACAATTGATAACTATTTGTATTATGCTTAGCTAAGAACTAATAGGAGCATTAAAGGGGGCTAATATTGAACTAGCATTGAAAAGTACATTTACTTCATTTTGTAGTAACGTTTTCTTTTGGATAATTTTATTGTATGGTAGAGGTTTAATTTATTCGTATGGTGGTTTTTGAGTCATATTCTATTGTAATACTCCTACCATTGTTCGATCCGATCATCCCTTAATTGTATCCCTTTTCTTTTTCGAGTAAATATAGTACCTGTTTCAAAAAAGTTGTTGAATTAGTCATTTCTTATGTAATCTTATTTACAACTTCATCTAGGATATTTTCCACAACTTGAACTTCCAAACTTTTACCATTTTTAATGCAATCTAAGTAACGGGGTCTTCCCCAAACATATTCTCACTATTTTACCACAATCATTTTACGGTCAAGAGAACTCAAGAGGGAATGGTGTCTTGCCATATTAATCCAATAGACATAATTTTCATCCCTTGAATAATGTCATACCAAAACCCCTCTAGGAACATCTAAAATGGACGATGTCCTAGCCTAGTGAACATGATATGGAACTCATATCACCTTAGCCTCAAGCAATGTACTTGCAATTGCAACGACAACTCAGGTATCAATACTTTAGAAATATTGCCATAGAACGTAGACTGTAAGATGACAACCTACTTGCCTGGTACCTATAACTTCCCAACCCAAAAGAAACATGTGTGGTGTTACATCACCTAAAATGTCAGATCAATGAAACTCATCCACAAATAGTCCAAATCATCTATCTCTTCCGGTGATGTTAAAACAATTATACTTTAGGGACCCATGATCAATAAACAACTCCGTCGGCTTAATAAAAGCATGCTCACATTTTGAATTCCTCAATAAAACAAAATTCTTCTTGGTAGGGTGTGTTAGCGAAGCACAAATCATTGCAAACTCTTTAATGAACATCTTATAGGAGCCGTCAAAAGTAAAGAAACTTCTTACCTCTGTAGCATTCTTTGGTACAGTAAAATATTTTGGCTTACTCTTTCCTTTCGTTAAAATTAAATAAGTTTTAGCCAATCACAGCTTACAAACCTTCTCGAACTTAGATTAGGTAACTCAAACCATATTTGGATAGAAAATCACGAAGTGAGGTCTACTCGTTATTATTACAGAAAATTCAATTTGATATCCTACTCTTCCACTTCGAAGGCTGATTGAAAAGGCCATCAAATCCCTATTTTAGTTTTTTTTCTTTATCTCAAATCTTTCAATGCTTAATAACCGCGTAAATCAGCAAGTCCTTTGCACATTGGCAATTTGACAATTCTAGCTAATCCACCATAATCAATCCAAGCTTTATAGGTTGTGTAATCCTTCAAACTCAAATTAAACTTCAAGATAAAATATCAAGAACCTTTTCAATTCATTTTTTTAATAATTTTTTTTATTTCCAACCTTATTATTATCTTCTTCTTTTTTTCCTTTTATCCCCACTAAAACTAGTAAGTTTCAAATCATAAGATTCTCTGCTAATCTAGTCCACATTTTCCTTTTGACAAAATTTATGACACTCTTTGTTTTTTTCCAAAACAGTTAAATTTGACATAGAAAAGCAAACATGTAAACAATATCTTTTTAACTCATTTTTTTACAAGTAAGAAATTTCCACAAAAGAGTAATGTAACATTTTTTTTCAAAATTTGACAAAAATGTTTATAACATAAAGACATTAAAAAAGATGGATTTTACACACTGTTCAATTTTCCTTTCTATAGTTCCATTAGCAAAGGAAAACTACACATCAAAAGATAAATGCAATAATGTGCCCTATACTAAACTTTTTACAAAAATAAAAGTTCTAAATTAGTCGTGGAAAATCAGTTTTTTAAAGTTTTTCCATGCTTTGAAAAATAAGGAGTTACCAGTTCAAAATTAAAATTCTATACTTTTCCAAAGATTTCAAACACAGATGTTTCTAACTCGTTTTAAAAATTCTTTCAATTCTTTTTTTTCTTATAAATTTTAGTAAATTTTGTTTGAACATTTCATAAAAAATTATGAACCAATTTAATTTCTTTAAAAATAACAAACATCTAATGTTTCTAACTTTTTAGAAACCAGTTTCGATGGTTTAATATTTTAATTAGAATAAATGAAAATAGCCTAATTTACACAAACCCTACTCCATCTAACAATGCCTTAAGTGTATAGGATTTTCGCCCCTATACTTCAAAAAAGGTTACATCTGGTCTATCCTCCAATACAGTATCTGATTCTAATGTAGGAACACTCCACCTATCAATTTAATTCAAACGGAGTTTTTTTTGCAACTATTTCTATTATAGAACAATAAGGCTTCCACTTTAACTGGGGAGATTTACTCTAAAAAGTCATTCTTTCATGTCTCCATTACGCTTTATCAACATCACACTTATTTTATATGGATCAATGGTACCACTCTTCTACTATTCACCCTTAGACCCACATTTACTTAATACTACTAGTTGGTATATGGAATCTCTACTAGCATTCCTTTTAGACTAAATTATAATAAATGTGATGGATTTATTTTTCACCCAATTATCATAATTTTAACATTTATCTTAGTTCAGAATTTTTTTCGTATATAAGGAATAAGCCAACAACTACCTTATGAGTCAAAATATATAGGGTGTGCCGTATTAATAAGTATATCACCACAAGAAAACGTATGATTTTCGACGGTTGAAAACCGTCCGCAGTCGTCGGTAGTTGTCGGAAACCAATGTAAAAAACCGTCGCAATTTGTCCCGTCGCCGCACAGTTTTTCCGGCGTCTTCCAACAGCCTCCGCCATAAACTTTCTGACGGTCGCCGATAGAAATCCCGACGGCTTTAGACGGCCGTCGAAGACACGTGGCCAATCAAGAGGAAGCAGCAAAACTGCCACCAGCCGTCGGAAGCAATTGGAAAATGTTGACCTGTAAGCTATACTGCTGCATGTACTCAACAATACGCTGGTCCAGCAGCTGTGTCAACTCAATGGCCTGCCAATGGTTCTGGTCCTCCAACCGAGCCACCTTAGCTCTTGATTCCTCAATCTCCGCTAGATCGATCTGAGCTTTGCTTTGGCTGGCTCTCCTCTGTCTACTCTGCAATACTTATTAAATTTAGTAAGAGTTTAATTACTATAATATTACTATTGAAGCTACAACATAATATTTTAATCATTATATCTATAAACTATTATCGAAACTAAAACGATGTGAAGTTCTTTAGAGCAGAAAGATTACTACATTGTTATATTTAAATATATTATTCATTACTGCTTGATTGCCAAAACCGTAACACCTGTTCCGTGAAGGTGGGTCCATGACTAACTCAAAAATGACGTCCTCCTCGTCCATAGTCAGCTACTCTCGACCTTTTTCCTCCAGGAGTTTCTGCCTTTATTCCATAAACCATGCCTACATGAACAAATAAAAATACATTTGAAATTAATAGCATAATGTAACGACCTAAAATTTTCAACCATTCAAAAATATTAGATTTAATATACTTTTTGAATAAAAATGATTAGAAACAAAAATTTAAGATGTTGCAAAAACAAATAAAAGTGAGCGAACGTGTAATAGTATAAGAGATGATGGTAATAGAAATATAATAATAAACGTTTACATCTAATACGAAATTTATTGTGCGTTTTGTTGAAGTGAAATAAATGTTTTAATGAAAATAAAAGAATATTTTGAGAAAAATAAAATGTACGTTTCCATCCTAAAGGTAAGTAGAATTTTAAAAAAGAAAGAAAATTTGGGTTTCGTGATAATATTTTACGGTCGTTGAAAACAGTCGTATTCGATATAGAATTTATTTTAACACGTAAACTCAAAATTTCAATAAATTAAAGTTGTATAATTAAAACGTGTTTTTAGTAAGTCCAATCTATAATTAAGATTTCAAATTTTGTGAAAATTTATGTCGTTCAAAATTAAGTATAACTCGATTAATAAAATTAAGGGCAAATTAATATCATTTTTCGACATGTAAATATTTTTACATAGAAAAGATCAAAAAGTTTCTCTGGTTTGAATGACGAAGTTTGTTCCATCCAATTCTGACTTTTGTAGCTCCGTTTATCAAAAATTGCCTTTGTAGTTAAATTTCGAAGCGGTGGTCGCGGCGGCAGATGGAATTTTGCTACGAACGTCGTAGCACAGATTTGATTACATCGTTGGAATCATCTCGTCGCGCTGATCACCATGATATATTTGTTTTCGTTTTTTGACTTCCATTTCAAAACGTTAAATGGTTGGAATAATGGTGCCCCAAAGTCGTAATTATGTATATCTTTTCACAGCCAACTGTACGTCATTTCAGCATACGTATTCCTTGCGTGCGCCCCCTAACTTTTTTTTTTTTTTTTTTTTTTTTCAAAATAAAAGTATATAATCAAAATGAGAATAAAAGCCATTCTCCGGGGCTTACAGAACTAGCATCAAGCGACACCACCCACTGACCCAAATTTATTAAAATACAAGAAATACCAGAAATACATAACTCAGAGGCAGCTATTCCGCCCTACACATAGAAAGGAACAGAGAAAAAGAGACCACCAGCAAACCACCAACCCGTCTTTACCATCCGGAAAGACCAGTCCTCCAATCAGAACCACAGAAGCGATTGTAATGCAATCAACCAACACTGGGAAACCAACGCAGACAACCTCCAGGAGAGGAGACTGTTGCTGGCCAGCCGGATTGACCAGAACAGATTACCCTGGCCAGTGAAGAAGGAGACGGATCCACGGACTGAGCACTACAGAGTGTAAGCAAGACAAACCAAACCACAGAAACCAAGATGAAAAGCCAGGCGAGGAGCAGTAGAAAAGACCCTCTCGACCTATCTTGAAAAACCCAACCAAAACCCACCAGGCGAGCACAAGAGAAAGCCAACCAATGAAAGACCGCTCAAACCTGAACAGATGCTAGCAAACACATTAAATTAAAAAAGGGGGGGGAGAGGGAAAAAGGCGGTGTGTGAAAGGCACCACCTGACTGAGAAGACTCAACCAACACCAAGTCTGGCGTCCAACTGCACGCAAGTGATCGATAGCAGTCCAACTAACCGCCGGGATCTTTGGCTCAGAGTACCCTTGAAAGGTCTACTCCGAAATGCCAAGAACACATCCTTCCTCACGCGATGGATGATGGAAAGCGGATCCATAGGAACGTTGTCGAAAATGGCCTTATTTCTTGCGCACCAGACATGCCAGCAAACAAGACACGGGATTAGTCTGAACACGATGGCCCGAAGGGATTTCCCTGAATTCCCGACCCACCAGGAAGAAAGAAAATCAGCGGACATGCCAGTATTACTCCGAGCCCCAACCAGGTTACCGAAGTAATTCCAGCATGCTTTGGCAGTGAAGCCTTCGAAAAACAAATGGCTCAAAGATTCCCTTTCCCCGTTGCCGCAGCAATGACAGCGGGACACCAAAGGAATGCCGATATGTTGGATATTAACGTCTAGTGGCAAACCATTGTGAAGAAGGCGCCACATAAGCAAAGAAACTTTTGGTGGAGTCCGAGTATCCCAAATGAACGAGAATTCAGTAAGGATAGGTGAAGGAACTCTGATAGAAGACCAGGCTGTCAGAATGGAGAAGGAGTCGCCATCCCAGCCCGTCATACCGCCGTGAGCGTCTGAGAGAGCTTTAACCGACTGCATATGCTTCCAGGTTTCACTAGCAAAGGAAGGAGAGCCGGAGAAGTTAGCTCCCTCAAGACGACGATATTTAGCGCGGAGGAAAGAGGCCCAAAGGGAGTTGTTAGCCCCAAACCGATGCCACAGTTTACACGCAAATGCCTTGCAAAGGTCGGTCGGGTTACGCAGCCCTAAACCGCCTTCAGATTTGGGGCGACAAACCGTGTTCCACGACACCCAATGATGCCGTCGATCACTTTCCTTGTTACCCCAGAGGAAGGAAGAGGCCAAGGAGCGGTAAGAACGGAAGAAAGATGCAGTAGGGGTCATAGTCGCGAAAATATGGGTTCCCATGGAATCCAACACCGATTTGATGAGAACAAGCCTACCGGCCTGTGAAAGAAGGGACGCATTCCAGCGTAAAATCTTTCCCCTCACTTTGTCAAGCAGGGGATCGAAAATAGCATTTAGTTTCCTGCCCCGGTAAAGAACAATACCGAGGTAAGGAAGCGGAAGGGAGGATTCCTTGAAACCAGAGGTGGACTCGATCCAAGCAGCTCTCGCAGGGGACAACTCCTTAGAATGAACGAAGCAGCATTTGGAGGGGTTAACAAGCTGACCCGAGGAACTCTCGTATTGATGGATAAAACTAAGGAGCCTCCTAACAGAGGAACGGCTGCCGTTAGAGAAGATAACAATGTCATCAGCGAATGATAACGAAGAAATAAGGGGACAGCCACTCGGGATACCGAACCGTTGGATCTGACCATAAATGGTTAAGGACTGAAGACCCCGAACAAACGCCTCAGCCGCAATCACAAATAATGAAGGCGAGAGAGGATCCCCCTGGCGCAGGCCCCTCCCTGCTTTGAAATACCCATGGGCGGAGCCATTGATGAGGACAGAGAACCAGGCGTTGGAAATAAGACGCCAGACCATGTCAATCAACCCCTCCGGAAACCCAAAGGTCCGAAGGACCTTGATGACGAAAAACCAAGACATGCGATCGTAGGCCTTAGCCATGTCTAGTTTAAAAACGACATTGGAACCCCTAACTTTCCGATCAATTTGAGAGATCAGTTCCTGGGCGAGGAGGACATTATCAGAGATAAGTCGACCTCTAACAAATCCTGCCTGAGAAGAGGAAATGATACGTTCAAGGAACGGAGCCAAACGAGTGGCCAGAATTTTCGAGATAACCTTGTTAGAGAAGTTACAGAGGCTAATGGGACGAAAGTCCGAGCACGCCCGAGGGTTGTCGCACTTCGGAATGAGAATCAAATTGGTAGAGGTCCAACCGGAAGGAAGATTCCCCCCCGCGAAGAAAGATTGAACAGCCAGACAAAAATCCGCCTGGATAATCGACCAAGAAGTCCGATAAAAAACGCCATTAAAGCCGTCAGGACCACTGGCACTGTCCTTACTCAGAGCAAAAGCGCAAGAACGGATCTCCTCAGGGGCCGGGATGTCCGTTAGCATGGCGCCCTCTGAAGGGAGAACCAATGGAGGAATGAAAGCCAGAAGGGCTGGGTCAGAAACAGAAGCTGACGGGGAGCCCAAGAAGGATTGGAAGTGGGAAAGGATGACGTCTTTCACTTCCTCGGGCTCAGAGGCCATAGTGAGATCAGGACGCAAAATTTCACGGATAGATAAAAGACTATTCTTCTTACGAATAGAAGAGTGGAAAAATTTGGAATTCGCATCACCGTGGATAGCCCACTTGACCCTTGCCTTTTGACGGAGGTAGTCATTCTCGACACGAAGTTCGGAGGAGAAAGAAACTTGGGCAAGGTCCCACGTCTCCTTGTTTGAGGCGGATGGAAGGTCGTCAAACAAAGATTCGGCAACGATGAGAGCCTCTTCGGCAGAACGAACGCGATCAAAAATGTTTCTGAAAACTTCAACGTTCCACACCTTAAGGCAAGCCTTGAGACGCAATAGTTTGCGCCCAAAAGTCGAACAGGGAGAGGCAGAAACAGGGGAGCTCCAAGAGTTAGATACCACTTGAAGGAAAGAGTGGTGGGTCCTCCACATGCTCTGGAATCTGAAGGAAGAGGGTCCCGATAACGAGAGAGGAGAGCACCGAAGAATCATGGGAGCGTGGTCCGAGAAAGACCGATGGAGATGAGAAATAGAGAAGGAGAAAGGAAGCCGAAACCAATCCTCCGATCCGAAAACCCGATCCAGTCTAGAAAGAATACGATTCGGGCCTTCTTGGTTGTTGGACCAGGTGAAAGCCGAACCGACGAAGGGGATTTCCGAAAGGCTTGAGGAGACGATGAACGAGTTAAAATCAGCCATTGCCCCTCGGTTTATGGCCGCCCCACCCCTCTTCTCCTCCTGGGTAGCGACGATATTGAAGTCTCCGCCAACCACTGACGAGGAGAAGCCAAACGAATCGAGAGCAAGAATATCAGACCACAGAACCTGACGACCCAAACGATCACATTTGGCGTATACAGCCGAAAAAATAAAGGAGTGAGCAAAAAAGGAGGACGAGCAAATCACAGAGAGGAGCTGATCGGAGTCGAAAAGGGGTAGAATCACAAACGATTTGGACCATAAAATCCAAATCTTGCCCGAGATGTTTGCCGAGCCACCACCGAATCCTAGGGAAAGAATAATTCGGGGAATGTTCGCCGGCTCAATCATGGGCTCTAGGATCGCAACCAGCCCAATTGAGTGCTTCTTAACAATGCGCTTAAGCCTAGCAAGAGACTCCTCGTTGCCAATACCACGAATATTCCAGAAAAGAAAATTCGCCATGAGGAATGAGGGCCAAAGGAGAGGCGATCGGGTTAACCACACCCAAGCCTCAGACCAGATACAGAGAAAACCGAGCCGATCGGTCGATCTGCTCGGACGCCGCTATAGAGCGTGTGCGAATGGTGCGAGGGGTGGAGATGGCTCTCCTAGACCTACGCCGAGACGATCGCTGCGGAGGGACGGCCGCCTCAACCATCGCCTCTCCCCCAGCCCCTATCGAGGAGAGCGAAGAAGGGCTATCCGATAAGGATGAGGGAGTAGAGTTCCTAGCCAAACAATCCAGCCGCTCATTAAGGAGCGCAATCTCTGCCTTGGTCATCAGAGGAATAGAAATGGAGATAGGGCACGACGAAGAAGAACGAGAACACACCGAAGAGCAGTGAGTGGACGACGGGATTTCCCTATCTAACAACATGGAAGGAGACCGCAAACAAGACGGAATGCGGTCCACACTAGACCAGGAAAGCCAAACGCACCAACCAAAGGGGAACATAACACCATCATCTGCTGCGATAACCGATGGACAAAAGTAGACAACAGCAGATTCAACCGAAGACAAAGAAAAACCGAAGGAGGATGAGCCCGATAAGATAACGGAGGAGTCAGGAGCAGACGGACTACAGAATAATGTAGGATAGCAATCAGATTGCTTCCCAAGTTGCTGTTGGACTCCTTCCACTGCCGGACTGTCACTAATCAGACAGCCCCGCGTATAGGAAAGAAGTCTCGGCTCTGCCCCGATGCCTCGATCGCCCGCGCGAATCGAGAGTGGCTGGCAAATGTCCCAACTGCCCGTATAACGGTCGAAAGCGATCGCTATACGTTCAGCAGTAGGAGGTCGCCCACGCCGACCACATCGGGTCTTAGCCATCCATCGACAGACCCAATAGGACTCAGCCCAGTAAGACCCGGAATAACCGTACAAACTAGAGGACGCCAAAATCGGTACTGATGGGGAATCGATTTGGCCAGGAAGAGTAAAACAACTGACGAGATCCAGTAGGCCAAGCCCAGTACGAAAAGGAGCTCGAGCGGAATCGATGTAGCAAAGGGAGAGCTGCACCGAATCCAAAGGAAGGCAGACGAACTCAGACAGGGAACCAACGGAATATGACTCCCTGTCATGAGTTCTGACCTCAAAGTCATGGAGGAAATAAGCAAAGCTCAGCCGATATAAGTTGGCCTCAAATGCCACCAGCCCAACAAAAAATAAACAACCAACTGAATCAACGAAAATGCTAAAATAGGAACAAGAGAAGCAAACCTGCCAATCCAACGAGCCACCATCGACACCAACCGAGGCCAAATCCCTCAGCGGCGAAGAAACAACAACCGCCAACGGAGACGCCAACGGCGTTGCTTCCGAAGGAGCAGGCGAGCAACCCATTAGACAACCGGACGTTGGCGGAGGATTGGTGGTCAAATCCAATGCCCCACTGCCACCATCCAGACCGATACAGCTAACAGTGCCAAAACCAATAACAACCTTGTCCACAGCCGCCGTTATCTCGTCCCCAAGAATAGTGAGACGAGTAGTGAAGCAGCCTCGCTCAACAGCCAAGAGGGGACCCGAAATTTCGGAATCAAGACCATAATCCAGCGATCCAAAGCACGTCCCAAAGGAGGACGAGTCCAAATCTCCCACCTCTGCCCCAAAGTGGAGGCTCGGAACAAAACGGGTGATGAAATCCCGTTCGCCGAAGGCTTCCAAGAGGACAGGGGAGGCGAGAGGAGGCAAACTCACATCATCGACAGAGGGCAGCGAGGCTACAGAGGACCAGTCTCGGATGGAATACGAGAAACACGGTGTAATCTCCATGAACCGCTCGCCAACAACTAGAAAACGGAATCTGTTCAACACCGCTGCCGTCAAGTGGGAGAAGACGCAAATCTCCACAGAATCAGGGCCAATAAAGCACACAGACAGCGGTGGTGCCACAATCTTCAACAAAGCCTCGGCTACAGTAGCAAAGGGGGGACAAGCACCCACGAAATCACCACGAAAGAAAAAAAGCCCCAAATCCTCACAAACCCTAGAAACCATTGCACTGGAGAATATCGAAAGCACGCCAAAAAGAAGAACGCGCACAATCAGAGAAGGGAGAAATAAATCGCTAAGAAAATAGTAAAGATGCGCGGAGGCGAAAATTTTAGGTCGCCATTAGAGAAAGAAATAAGACCGTTGATTTGACAATTGATAGCCTTTGGTGCGCCCCCTAACTTATTAAATGCTGCAATTAATTAGCTCCTCCGTGCATGCCTTTTCTTCTCTATATATATATGCGTGCATCCTGCTCCCTTCATTTCTCTTCGTTCTACTGCTTGAGAAAAAAAAATATACAAGCTTCCACATCACTAAACATATATCATGAGCCTACCATCTTTCTCCTCCTCCTTATTATTTTCCTACCTCACCACATCAGTCCTTTCCCCACCTCCCCGCAAACAAACCCAGACTCCGCCCACATTCTCCAGTCACCGATCCGCTCCGCTTACCTTCCTGCAACAGCCCGACCCCACCATCCAGCTACCACCTCCGCACACCGAAGCTCCACATCCACACTCCAGAACCGAACCACCTTAGCTTCCTTAGTCCAGCAACGATCCAATTCTGAACCTCACCCGGACCTGCGACCCACATCTGCATCACTAATCCGAACTCGCCTAGCCCGCATCACCACCCGACCGCGCGTAGCCCACTTCGTCGAACCGTAAGCGTCAACATTTCACCTAAGGTAGCCGTCGTCTCCCCGCTTTAGCGCGTACACATATCCATATCGTCATATCGTCGTGCCCGTGCTCGTTTTTCTAATCCGCGTTGGTGAGTGTAACTCACGACCTGTATTTTTACGCAAGTTAATTTATATTAGTTTATACTAATTTCATGCATAAATTATATTAGTTACATCATGGTTATATAGTGCACTTATGTTGGGTACGTTGGTTATATAGTTACAGCATGGTTGTGCAAGTGACAGTTTGCATTTTATAATATTATGTAAACAATAATAATAATAAGAAAAAACGCATGTAGGAAGAGCTTGCATGCGAGGGAGAGGAGGAACATATTGTTTACACTTCATAATACCTAACGCATGCGAATATATGGACACAGCAAGCATGCATGAAGGCAAAAAAAAAAAAAGCCTGTTACATGAAAGAGGAGAAGGGGATGCGTGGTAGGGACGTTATGTAAGGTGCCAATGCATGGCTTTGGGTGCGTGTGCAGTAGGCATCACATAGGATATAAAAAACAGAGAGGAAGATGATTTAGGCTTGTGTTTCGGTAGCAAGTACTGGTGCGTGCATGGCTTCACAAAATAAAGGAGAGAAGTGGAAGTAGCATGGTGTAGAGCAGTGTTTTTAAACCCGGACCGGCGGTCCAATCAAAAAAACCGTGAACCGTGAGCCAATCCGGTCCGGAGTCCATTTGAACCTTCATTTACACTGAACCGCAAGTAATAGCGGTTCAACCTAGAAAAACCGATTTTATCACATAAAACCGTAGACTATAAATACTTTATTTCAGCCGATGAGATTGTGGAATGAAGGCTCAATGGCCGGCTGTGCATGTTTGTTCACTAGCCGCATTTATTTATACATAGAAACTCTGAAAGCTCCTCATTATTTCATGATATGGACAATATTTTTGCTAAACTTCATTTGTTTCCTTCAAACTACTTATATTAGCAGCATGTCAATGCATTATAAATAGATAATTGATATCATTAAAATATCTACATGCATAAATAACTTATTATAGCTTCAATTACCGATGTTTAAAATTTGCCAGGTGATATTTTATATATTGGATTGATCATATTTATGCATGTGGTTGTAAAAACTTTTTTTTCTCTTACCAAATACTAAAATTTTTCATTAATACACTAATTTTAATTGGATTTTATACGTGCGCGGTTCTTACGGTTCAACCGGTCGGACCTTTAAAACCTCCGACCTTGACTATCGCGGTTCAACATACGGTTCTCAAAACTATGGTGTAGTGGCTTGGGAACTAGAAGAAGACGTGAGCAAAGAACGTAAGAAAGAGGAGATAGATTGTAACGAACGCGAATTTTCGACGCTCGAAAATCGACATTAATACGTCCACTGTATCAACTGCCGAGCAATCGAATGTCGGAAAACCAAATTGTTATGGAGAAAAAGAAGAGGTAGAAGAAGACAGAAGAAAAAGAAAGAAGAACAGCAGAAACAATATCAGAACCTCACATTCGCAGCGGAATACACTACAACAAAAATACCCTATTACAACGTCTTTTTTACAACGGGCATATTCTGCCTGTTGTAATAGACGGCTATTACAACGGTCATTTTAGGACCGTTGTAATAGATGCTCTGTCCAACGCCTTTTTACAACTTGCATTATTTGTCCGTTGTAATAGAGTGATATTACAACGGTCAGCTTCTGCCCGTTGTAATAGAAGTATATTTTACAACATTCAGCAAATGCCCGTTGTAATAGATCGATTACGAAATTTTGGCTCCAATACTGAAATTTTTTCCCTCCATGTGCCCATTGTAATTGAGCCTTTCATTTCTTATTAGTCCCACGCGCGCAACTGCCAGTGCTTCCCCTTACATTCTCGATTAAAACCTAATTCTTCTCCCAAATTCATCCGCACTACTAAATTCAATACCTCAAAAACCCCGATTCCATTCGTGGACATCATTAGATCCTAAAAATTTGGTTTTAATCCAGATATAAAAAAAACCTGCAAATCAAAAAATCAATTCGATGTTGAATTCAAAACCAAATCGGATTTCATTCGACTAGTCAATTGGCTGTTGACGATTAGTTTGGAGGAGATTGAGTTTCCGTGGTTTGGACAGGGAATCGATTGGGGATTTCGTGTGATGGAGGTTCGAAGCGATTTAGAGCTAGATGGAGTTGTTGACGAGGTCAGACTGGAGAAGGCATGTTCGAAGGCGATGTTAGGGTTCGCGATGGAGATGAAGTTGCTGAAGTACGTCCTACAGGTATTTCTTCTATAAATCAGAATGGATTCATCATGTTACGATCGGACCGTTAGGATCGAACACCGTTTACTATTATCGATGTGGAGCACTTGATACGATTTATAGTTTCAAAACTCCTCCTTCCTCTTTGCCTCTTCACTTTGCCATTGCAGGTACAAATCTTGTATATACATATTCATAAATTGTGTCATATTTTACTGTCAGTTCCGCCTTATATTGTGTCTCATTTTGTGTCTTAGTTTGCGTACAAATTAAACAGCCATATCTATATCATGCAAGTATGCACTGAACTCCATCATATAGTAAATAATTTGAGAGAAGGGCCAACTGATCAATTAGGAGTTTTAAACTTTGAAACTATAAGATTTTTTCAGTTGGTTAGAGCATTTCAACAATTGTTTTAGTTGCCTTTTGTAGTAGAAAAGCTGAATAAAACAACCTTTACACCTAGAATAGCATACGAATCAATCACATAACAAAAGGAATCTCTTTTTGTTATGTCATTATTTTTTAAGATACAGCAACATAATCAGCAATCTCTTTGCAGTTTTAATGATCATTCATATGGATTGTTTCAACCGTCATCTTAAGCATTCTTGGATTACTATTATTCAATTGAACAAGCCACATCTGTATGCACTGTGACTTTTTTTTTGTGTACTTTTTTAACTAAACAAACCATTAGTGAATTTGCACTTATGTCATTTACCAACCGGGTACTCCTGTGGGGTTAAATCAGTCCATATTTGTAATCAATTCACAAATACAACCTAAATCCGTTAACACCGTTATAGGAGATCTGGGGCAAACGGAGTGGACATCATTAACACTGAAACACATAAACGCAAAGGACTACGACCTTCTGATTTAGAGCTAGATGGAGTTGTTGACGAGGTCAGACCGGAGAAGGCATGTTCGAAGGCGATGTTAGGGTTCGCGATGGAGATGAAGTTGCTGAAATACGTCCTACAGGTATTTCTTCTATAAATCAGAATGGATTATGAACAATCTTGACTTTTGGTCTGCAATATTCTTTCATGAACTTTGGATATTTGTTTTGGATGGACTGATGACTTAGTTGTTTTTGTTTCCCATTGAATAAATCATGTTTTATTCTATTATTGAAATGTTTGTCTATGTTTAGATTAAACTGAAGACATCAACCCTGGCCAATTTTTATTGATTTATCCTAAAATTGCTTATTTCCATTTTATTTAACTTCAGGATTCAAAGGAGAAGGGGAAAAATAAGTAAATCATCTGTACCAATCCAAAACCTTAAACTACAATGGTACGTCTCTAATCATGTAAATATTTCTTATCATTTTTAATGGTTATACAGTTACTTCCATTTTCTAGAACATTGGATCTTGGAGATTGCTGTGGATAAAGGTGAATGAGTGAGTAATAGCGGCCTAAAGGTGAGAGCTTGGGGGATTGATGTGCGTACTATATACATGCAAGTATGTTACTGCAGTTTAACACAATTTAGCATCAATCAACATTTTACATGCTGTTTAAATTTTATATAACAAGATTGAAGCTTTGGGGTTGCCTTTATTCTGTCTTTACCCCATATGTTCGTGAAATTGAGTTGAATTACATTATCATATTTTCTCACTTTATGGTATGATCATTTTTACCTATGCATTCATTGTTTGATTCAGTTTCCTGATAGTTTATACGGTTATGGAAAGCAGTTCCGATTAGCCCTGGTATTTCAGTTCTCCTCATCAACATAATTTGTGTAAGATAGACTTTAATGCAGTTAGTCAATATGAATTGATTGCTAGTTGAGATAAATGTTGCATTTTAAAAGGATGCTGAGAACATCAGTGCACCCAACCTACCTGTAGGCGATCAAGGCGAACATTCAACAGGTACTACTTCTCCAGCTAAAGCGGTTACCGCAGCAATACCCGACTCACTTTAACTCTGCAACGGAATGTGTGCAGAATGCATATGTGATGAAAGAAGCAGTAAGCAGTAGAGGATGTACGGAATGACGGCATCGGCAATGAATTGTATTCACAGTAGTGAATGAAGTATAGATGGAGGCGCAGTTGCAGGTAATGTTGATGGTTGATGTATTATGGAGTTATGGAGTTGTGGTGGGTGTGTGATGTATCAGTGTGTATGTATAGTGAATGGCAAGGCTGCAGTTTTGAAGTATTGTGTGAATGAAAGGAGTTGTGGTGGGTGTGTGATGTTTTGTTGAAGTGTAAGGGAGGACTGAGAAATTTTGAAGAGAGAAGTGTGAAGGTTGCAGTCTGAAGTGGTGGGATTTTGTGTCAGTTTGGCAATGTTGGTACTGGAAATGGCAACAGGCAGTATGGTTGAGATGGCAGGGGTAATGGTCGGAGTAGTTTTTGAAAGTGTGCAGGCAGTTTTTATGGTGAAGTGGTGGAGGACAATTCAGTGGGTAGTATGGATGATGAGGCTATGACAGTGATACAGGGTTGGGGGTAGTGGTTTGGGTTGCTTGTTGGCTGTTGGTTGTATTGTGCACGTGCACAGTGTAGGGGTGATAGGCAGTGTTTATGTGATTGTAACTGTTCTTTTTTATGTTTTATAAAGAAATGTACAATGCACAGTGAAAATGTAAATGAAATGCAAACACACTTGAAATGAAATGATTTTGGTTGTTTTATGATAATATTTATTACTCGTTAAATTATTCATTATTGGTATGGATGTATGCTGCTGTAATTTTTTTTTTAAATTTGCATTTATTTTGTAACGGTCAGAAACCGTTGCAATATCATGTATTACAACGGGCATTGCCCGTTGTAAAAAGGTGTATTACAACGGGCATTGCCCGTTGTAAAAAGTTTTATTACAATGGGCATTGCCCGTTGTAAAATATGGTCGACCTATTACAACGAGGCCTAATACAACGGGCTCATGCCCGTTGCGAAATGCATATTACAACGGGCATTGCCCGTTGTAAAATGGCTGTTTTGTTGTAGTGATAACATATAATAGATAGATGAATAATCTTTAAATCAAAGAACTATATCATTTTATACATTACATCATCAGAGTTTACAATAACACTATACATCAATGGACAGTTATACAAACTTGTCCTCATACAGAATACACAGCGGAATAAATAGTATCATACACAAATGCTACGTCTCGCCATCCAGCTCGCCACAGAGCTCCAGAGTATCTCCTGAATCCAGAATGACCTGATAACCTGACTCTAGACTGCCCGTGTGGAAATTAGTGAGAACCCAGAGTTTAGAAAGGAAACAATAAACTCCAGGTCAGTCATGGTGACTGGTGTGAGAACTAAAACAGTTATTATCTTTAAAACAACAGCAACAAAGGAAGTAGAAAATATCCGCAATGCTTTTGGAAATGAAACTACCATAAGACCTCCCACCACACACACAATGCAATCGCAGACTTGGAGGAGATTTCTTCTTATGATAGTCAAACATGCTTACTACGCAAACAAATAATTTTTGATATTATTACTAGTGCATAGTGTACAAAATCATTTCGAAAATACAATATTAATCTTAGCCAGCATAGGTACCATTATATTATGCCTGTTATAGCTGCCTCCTAAGGAGACAGTTATACAAATTGCAATCGTAAAGGGCTCGTATTGTTTCTTTGGATTTCCAACAAATGGTCAAGCTAAGGAACTTCCTATGCCACGTAGGAACGCCTCTGGTGGGACGCCCCCGAGAGACAACCTGCTCTCTGCCAACACAAGGCCGGTTACCCCCTTCCCGGGTAGTAAACCTGAGATATGCCACCCCCGGTCCTTTGGGACCTTTATCTGAGCGGTCGTCACCAACACATCACACAGTAGTAAATATAGTGTGTCCACATGAGTAAGTATCTGGGCTCCATACCATGATACTACCCTTTTCCAGAAGGAATGGTCATACCCTAGGGAAGCTACCCCTGAAACCTTGCCGCATCTTTCCTGTTTCAACCATTTCCGGGGTGGGAGGTCCGAAGAGGTCTAGTCCACAAAGCTACGTTTTTTCACAAAGCCATGCTTTGATCACAAATGATCAATAAATAATCATCACACAGCAACACTCAGCATGCCACATTACCAAATTGGGAGTATATCATTGATAAATTTCAACTACATAACCTCTGAGCTCGTACGTCTCAGAGAAGGGTGTTAAGCTAAGAGAATAAATTCTCCGCCACCAAACAGAAATGTATTTGAAAGAAATCAGCTTTATACCTCAAAATGTAATGTCAGACATGTAACCATACAAGTCTGTTCCGGGTTCGAACAGAACCGAAGGCACTTCCAAAGAAGCCCTTGCAATCCGGGTATTCACAATCCCGATCGAACTTCCCATCACAAAGGAAATCTCTATACCGTAGCTAGCGGTGCACAGACAATCGATAGGTCATCCTATAGTTTTCACAAATACCCAGTCTTCACCACCGGTCTTCAATACGATCCATATCGTCGTATCACTAATTCGGAATGGGTTATATGACACAAAGGTCTTTTCCCGGCTAACCCGGATAGCGAGCACAATATTTTAAAACATATGGATATAGGGATTTCAATTAATTCACAACTTATTACCCAAATCCTTTCCTTTAAATGGTTTAAACAAATTACCATTTTAAATCTTTAAATAAAAAGATTTACTTCACAAAATTTACCCAGTTTCACAAAGATTCATTCACAGATTCCCAAATCAATTTCCATTTCAATTTGATTAACCCATTAAATCTTTAAATTAAGATTTAATTTATAGCTTTCAAAACTATTCACAATTCAAGTCTTTTATAATATAAAAGATACACCTTTTAAAATCTTCTTTGATTTCAAAAATTAAAGTTTAATCATCTTCACAAAAGTTAATTCATAGTTTTTCTAAACTATTCACAATTTCATTTCAACTTGAAATGTTTCGATACAAATTGGAAATCTTTTCACTTTATGAAAGCTATTATCATTTGAAAACAGATAGTTTTCGTTTTGGGAAAAACTGGTTATAATTACACACTTTAAAACTTGAATTTAAATTTAAATTTCCAAAACCATATTTTGAATGGTTAAAAACCCATATAAACACCTTTTATAATTTGTGAAATCCTTTAAACCAAAATTCCCAAATTATTGAATTCAAACTTAAATCAAATGATTTAAATTCCAATTCTATTAAGTTATTTAAAATAACTTTTATTTTTTAATCTCATTTCAAAAACTTTCAATTCCAATTCCAAAACCATTTTGGATTCAAAAACTCAATTTTCCAAAATTGATAAAAATCTGTGACTTAACCGATTTCCACGTGAAATCCACATTTGTGTGTGTATTGTGTAGTCCACGGGTTTAACACGATAGTGCAACAACATTCAACCATCATAGATCAAATATAACAATATAATTGATAAGCGGTATAAACTATAACGCTTATCTTTCATTCACAGATCACAGATATATATATCACAGATAAATAGATCACAAATCACATACAAATCAGGATATATCACAAAGCATCACACATCAAAGATGTCAACAATTCAACATCCAATATAATCCAAACATCCATAGATAGGATTAATTAGATTATCTGATTAATTTAAATCGAATAACTTTCTGTGAATATATTTTACTAATTATGGTAAATTAACAATCAATTAATTACAAATTGATTTTCAAGTTTATTCCAAAACACCAAAAGTCAATTTTCAACGAATTTCCAATTTATTTCTTTTTTTTAAAATAAATTTCTTTATCACTTCAAATCTATTTAAAAATCCAAATTTTAAATAAATTCTTCAACTTATAAATAATATTTTCAAAATCCATTTATTAAGCCGTTTTTTCCAAAAATTGAAATTTAATTCAATACAGTTCAAAAATAAGACTTTTATCTTTTAACTCCTTTTAAAATTTATCCAATTATCAAAAATAAATTTTTCGATAAATTTTCAACTTAGATTTCGAAAATCCAATTTTATTTATTTTCGGTATCCACCGATACCAAAATATATTCGGCTAAATTATAGCCTTCCACAATTCCAATCACAAATATAATCACACGGAGATTATAAATAATCAACACACAACATATGAAATAAATTCAAATGTTTGAGGACTCCAGTTGGATCCCTCCAACCTGTTTCCCTGCATCCACAGATGTTAGCACAATACCAATTCCACTTCAATATGGAATATCGCGGTATATGGGATTTATAAATATTATCCTCTATTATGCGGCACAATAGGGTCTCATCCGCTATATAATGCAGGAAATCAACTCCAAATACATATATAATACCAATTCCACTCCACGTGGAATTATCGCAGTATATGTTTTTAATAAATAACCTCCGCTTAATATACGACGTATAGGGTCTATTACAGCACAATAGATAACAATTTATCAACCAATCATCACAATCAACACTATCAACAATTTTAAATCTAACTATTTAAAATTTAAATCGAAACAAATATTCGATTGAGTGAGAAGTTCTCACCTTGCTTTCAATAACGGTTGCAGTATTTTATTTCAAATAAAATTAAACGCACGTTTAATTTTACTCAAAATTTTCACTAGCTCCAATCAATACCAATCCAGCTCCATTGCGTAGTGCTCGTCGAAACGATTCCAACGCAATTCGTTTCATGCGAAACGGACCTCGCATCAAAAAGTTATGCATTTTTAAAGTTTAAACGAATTAAATATATACAAATTTACACATTTTCTTTTTAATTTAAACCCTACATTTCAGATCTGCCATTGATATTTTGTTTTCCACATCAGGCCGTTAATTTTGTTTCTTCCTCCTTCGTTCAAACTCGCGTACAACAACCCATAGCCGCCGTTCTTGTATGAATTTTCGCGGCCCACTCCATCACTTTGACGACGATCAGCGACTTCCACCCATATGCCCTTGACGAGAGCTACCCACGGCCAGAAAATGATGAAGCTCGGCTGCCCCCCTATGTTGGAAAACGTGAAAAAACGCACGTCTTTGATCACCCATTGCCGTTGATTCGTAGCTTCATTTTCGATCATCACCGTATGGATTTGTAGATCTCACTTAGATCTACAATGTTGTAGTTGATGAATTTTGGTAATAGATGATGGATTGAGAGATAATAGAGGAGGAAGTTTCGAATTTTCTGGCCATTCATCGCTATAGTGGCGGCCTGGGCATTGAAACCCTAGGGTTTGTGCAAATGTGAAATTCTGATGTCCTTTTATAGAAAATTGCCAAAACACTATTCATCCAAAAATTTTCGAACTCGAAATCGAGCATGCCGGCTGATGTTTCTAAGGTTTACCCCGCGTTCTGGACACAATGGAACGTTTTTGAGAGCTAATTCGATCATATGTGCGAGTTACGGAATTAAACGATCAAATTAAAATTAAACCGATTAAAAGCGATTTCGATGCGTTTTGGCTTGCCCCGGACAAACGACAACTCCGATTGACCCAAACTTTGAAATCTTACAATAATATAACATTACGGATCCGATGAAACTAGTTTCATCGAAATCCGAAACTGTTTGAAAAATGACTATTTTCACTCGTAATTAAATATTTAAATATTCAATTTTCACAATTTAACTTTTAATTCAATTTTAAAAGTTCTATAACATCATTCTAACTCCAATATGATTTAATATAACTTTATAAATCATTTTTATACACATTAAATCAAATTTCCAATTATTTCTGGAATTTCAGATATTAAATTATCGATTTAATTAAACAATTAAATCACTATATTCAAAATTAAATTTATTCGACTTACAAATTCCACTTGTTAATATTTAAAATCAATTAAATACCTGAATTTCAAATGACAGAAATTCTGGGTCGTTACAAACTTCCCCCCTTAAAAGAATTTCGTCCACGAAATTGCAAAGTAAGAAAAATGTCCCAAATTCATTAACTTTTCAAAAATCCACTTCGTGAAAATTTCATATTCACCTTATCCAAAACCTTTAACTTCAACCAAAACAATGGTTTCTATTTTCTAGTTCAATTCCTACGTTTTCATTACAATTTGGGAAAACGACTTTTCATTAACAATATTTTTCCAAAAGTTCAAAATTTTTCTAACGCCTTAAATTTTCAGAAAAATTCGCCAGCGTCTCCTTTGCATGGTTCGATCGTAGTACGATCACAATAGACATAAATATATATACATCGACCCACACGGTCGGAAAAGCAGAAAAACAGTTCATATTTCCTATTTTTATTGCGTAGGCGTACCTTTTTAGCATTTTTAAGCAAAGCAGTTATTTATTAAGCATTTTAGTGCAACCAAATCAGCCGAACGACAGCCACGGCACATGTACTTACTCAATTTAAACACGTAAGTAACATATATACAAAGTTATTAATAATTTACTCTTTTAAACAACTACAACACATGCATATTAAAAGAAATACATATGAAACAAGGTTTATAAGCAACTTATATGATTTCGACATTACTTGTAATTGTTTACAACCAATTCATATACAACGACATTCAATTATTCATTTTCAATTAGTTTACATTCACTAATTTAAATTCATGTTGGTTCACTTTCAATTTGGATTCAATTACATAGCTTTCCATTTTTTATCAATTTAACTTCATTAACACTTAATGAATCATACTATATACAATCAACCAACAATCATATAACAACCAATGTATATTCAACACAACCAAATTCATTCAATTTACTTTACTTACATTCAATTTGGTTCAACACTTTTAATTCCAATTGGTTTAATATTAAATTGGCTTCCATTCAATTTTTCAATTTCCAATTCATTAGCTTTTAATGAATTAACACTTACATTCATTATTCCATATCAATTTACTTACATTCGATTGATTAACATTAGTTCAATTCAATTGCTAATTCATTTAACAAATAAAGTTGAATTTCATTACATAACCCAAGTTCATATTCATTTAATAAATTCACTTTATTATTTCACTTCGATATCAAAATCAACTTCATTCATCATTACTTAAGTTATAATCTGTTTAAACATTATTTGTTTAACTTAACTTAAATTCCCACTTATAAGT
The DNA here is from genome assembly GCA_030737815.1 of Allium fistulosum. Classification (NCBI taxonomy): domain Eukaryota; kingdom Viridiplantae; phylum Streptophyta; class Magnoliopsida; order Asparagales; family Amaryllidaceae; genus Allium; species Allium fistulosum. The sequence continues at coordinate 70,890,504 of CM060908.1, read as the reverse complement.
CCAATTCAGATTCCAATTCTAAAGTAAATCCTATTTAACTTTTACCAAAGTCAAATTCATATCACCATTCACTTCAAATTTTTGTTTAACAAAAATTCATTTAACCATTTTATCATTTGGTTTCACTTACATCTTCTCATTTTATAAATTACACAACTTATATATTTAACTTCCAAATCATATTATAAGTATAAAACTCATTTCACTTATATTCATCAATTTCAATTTGGATTTTAATTTAAATTTTGTTTATCACAACAAAACTTCAATTTCCAATTTATTATGGTAGCAAATCCATCACACAGAAACTCGAAAATGATACTGATGATGCTGCAGTCATCACCCTTATTATTTCCCAGTGAAAATAGTGAATCCAGTGCTTTAAATTCTTTTTAAAGATTTCCTTTTATTTATAAATCACATTTATAAATCTTTTTCTCATATAATTTCACTATTAAATTTTACTTATACAAGATTATTTCACAATTGCAAATCATATTAATTATAATTCCATACTTAATAATTCATTTGCTTATATACTTCATTCTTTTACAATTGTTGTTTTTATATAATTTATTCAAACAACTTTCATTAATTTATATATATATATTCACATTTTCAACAACCAAACAATCAATTTTATATATACTTTAACAATTTCTGAAAAATTATTTCCTTTATATACAAAATATAATCGAGGTAAATTATTTTATTTACCCAATTTAAAATGATACCATGTCGACTAGCCTCGTTTAAGTGTTTAGAAACCCCTATCGATAATATGGCGTCCCACATACCGACCAGAATTCATAAACAGCTCAACGGATAAGCAAACACAATATAAAACATTTTTATATTCACTAACAAATACGCGCTCATATCTATTATTACACTCACACTCATTCTAGAGTACTACTGACTCTATCTCTAATGAGTAATTCCCAACAGAGCCAAGGTTGTCACTTAACCATATGCTCTGATACCAAATGTAACGAACGCGATTTTTCGACGCTCGAAAATCGACATTAATACGTCCACTGTATCAACTGCCGAGCAATCGAATGCCGGAAAACAGAATTGTTATGGAGAAAAAGAAGAGGTAGAAGAAGACAGAAGAAAAAGAAAGAAGAACAACAGAAACAATATCAGAATCTCACATTCGCAGCGGAATAACATATAATAGATAGATGAATAATCTTTAAATCAAAGAACTATATCATTTTATACATTACATCATCAAAGTTTACAACAACACTATACATCAATGGACAGTTATACAAACTTGTCCTCATACAGAATACACAGCGGAATAAATAGTATCATATACAAATGCTACGTCTCGCCATCCAGCTCGCCACAGAGCTCCACAGTATCTCCTGAATCCAGAATGACCTGATAACCTGACTCTAGACTGCCCGTGTGGAAATTGGTGAGCATGCAGAGTTTAGGAAGGAAACAATAAACTCTAGGTCAGTCATGGTGATTGGTGTGAGAACTAAAACAGTTATTATCTTTAAAACAACAGCAACAAAGGAAGTAGAAAATATCCGCAATGCTTTTGGAATGAAACTACCATAAGACCTCCCACCACACACACAATGCAATCGCAGACTTGGAGGAGATTTCTTCTTATGATAATCAAACATGCTTACTACGCAAACAAACTCCTTTTGATATTATTACTAGTGCATAGTGTACAAAATCATTTCAAAAATATAATATTAATCTTAGCCAGCATAGGTACCATTATATTATGCCTGCTATAGCTGCCTCCTAAGGAGATAGGTTATACAAATTGCAATCGTAAAGGGCTCGAATTGTTTCTTTGGATTTCCAACAAATGGTCAGGCTAAGGAACTTCCTATGCCACGTAGGAACGCCTCTGGCGGGACGCCCCGAGAGACAACCTGCTCTCTGCCAACACAAGGGCGGTTACCCTCTTCCCGGGTAGTAAACCTGAGATATGCCACCCCCGGTCCTTTGGGACCTTTATCCGAGCGCTCGTCACCAACACATCACACAGTAGTAAATATAGTGTGTCCACATGAGTAAGTATCTGGGCTCCATACCATGATACTACCCTTTTCCAGAAGGAATGGTCATACCCTACGGAGGCTACCCCTGAAACCTTGCCGCATCTTTCCTGTTTCGACCATTTCCGGGGTGTGAGGTCCGAAGAGGTCTCATCCACAAAGCTACGCTTTTTCACAAAGCAACGCTTTGATCACAAATGACCAATAAATAATCATCACACAACAACACTCAGCATGCCACATTACCAAATTGGGAGTATATCACTGATAAATTTCAACTACATAACCTCTGAGCTCGTACGTCTCAGAGAAGAGTGTTAAGCTAAGAGAATAAATTCTCCACCACCAAACAGAAATGTATTTGAAAGAAATCAGCTTTATATCTCAAAATATAATGTCAGACATGTAACCATACAAGTCTATTCCGGGTTCGAACAGAACCGAAGGCACTTCCAATGAAGCCCTTGCAATCCGGGTATTCACAATCCCGATCGAACTTCCCATCACAAAGGAAATCTCTATACCGTAGCTAGCGGTGCAGAGACAATCAATAGGTCATCCTATCATTTTCACAAATACCCAGTCTTCACCACCGGTCTTCAATATGATCCATATCGTCGTATCACTAATTCAGAATGGGTTATATGACACAAAGGTCTTTTCCCGACTAACCCGAATAGGGAGCACAATATTTTAAAACATATGGATATAGGGATTTCAATTAAGTCACAACTTATTACCCAAATCCTTTCCTTTAAATGGTTTAAACAAACTACCATTTTAAATCTTTAAACAAAAAGATTTACTTCACAAAATTTACCCAGTTTCATAAAGATTCATTCAGAGATTCCCAAATCAATTTCCATTTCAATTTGATTAACCCATTAAATCTTTAAATTAAGATTTAATTTATAGCTTTCAAAACTATTCACAATTCAAGTCTTTTATAATATAAAAGATACACCTTTTAAAATATTCTTTGATTTCAAAATAAAGTTTAATCATCTTCACAAAAGTTAATTCATAGTTTTTCTAAACTATTCACAATTTCATTTCAACTTGAAATGTTTCAATACAAATTGGAAATCTTTTCACTTTATGAAAGCTATTATCATTTGAAAACAGATAGTTTTCGTTTTGGGAAAAACTGGTTACAATTACACAGTTTAAAGCCATTCAAGTATAAAACTTGAATTTAAATTTAAATTTCCAAAACCATATTTTAAATGGTTAAAAACCCATATAAACACCTTTTATAATTTGTAAAATCCTTTAAACCAAAATTCCCAAATTATTGAATTCAATTTCAAATTATTGAATTCAAACTTAAATCAAATGATTTAAATTCCAATTCTATTAAGTTATTTAAAATAACTTTTATTTTTGAATCTCATTTCAAAAACTTTCAATTCCAATTCCAAAACCATTTTGGATTCAAAAACTCAATTTTCCAAAATTGATAAAAATCTGTGACTTAACCGATTTCCACGTGAAATCCACATTTGTGTGTGTATTGTGTAGTCCACGGGTTTAACACAATAGTGCAACAACATTCAACCATCACAGATCAAATATAACAATATAATTGATAAGCGGTATAAACTATAACGCTTATCTTTCATTCACAGATCACAGATATATATATCACAGATAAATAGATCACAAATCACACACAAATCAGGATATATCACAAAACATCACACATCAAAGATGTCAACAATTCAACATCCAATATAATCCAAACATCCATAGATAGGATTAATTAAATTATCTGATTAATTTAAATCAAATAAATTTCTGTGAATATATTTTACTAATTATGGTATATTAATAATCAATTAATTACAAATTGATTTTCAAGTTTATTCCAAAACACCAAAAGTCAATTTTCAATGAATTTCCAATTTATTTCTTTTTTTTAAAATAAATTTCTTTATCTCTTCAAATCTATTTAAAAATCCAAATTTTAAATAAATTCTTCAACTTATAAATAATATTTTCAAAATCCATTTATTAAGCCCCTTTTTCCAAAAATTGAAATTTAATTCAATACAGGTCAAAAATAAGACTTTTATCTTTTAACTCCTTTTAAAATTTATCCAATTATCAAAAATAAATTTTTCGATAAATTGTCAACTTAGATTTCAAAAATCCAATTTTATTTATTTTCGGTATCTAACGATACCAAAATATATTCGGCTAAATTATAGCCTTCCACAATTCCAATCATAATATAATCACATGGAGATTATAAACAATCAACACACAACATATGAAATAAATTCAAATGTTTGAGGAATCCAGTTGGATCCCTCCAACATGTTTCCCTGCATCCACAGATGTTAGCACAATACCAATTCCACTTCAATATGGAATATCGCGGTATATGGGATTTATAAATATTATCCGCTATCATGCGGCGCAATAGGGTCTCATCTGCTATATAATGCGGGAAATCAACTCCAAATACATATATAATACCAATTCCACTCCACATGGAATTATCGCGGTATATGTTTTTAATAAATAACCTCCGCTTAATATACGGCGTATAGGGTCTATTACAGCACAATAGATAACAATTTATCAACCAATCATCACAATCAACACTATCAACAATTTTAAATCTAACTTTTTAAAATTTAAATCGAAACAAATATTCGATTGAGTGAGAAGTTCTCACCTTGCTTTCAATAACGGTTGCAGTATTTTATTTCAAATAAAATTAAACGCACGTTTAATTTCACTCAAAATTTTCACTAGCTCCAATCAATACTAATCCAGCTCCATTGCATAGTGCTCGTCGAAACGATTCCAACGCAATTCGTTTCGTGCGAAACGGACCTCACATCAAAAAGTTATGCATTTTTAAAGTTTAAACGAATTAAATGTATACAAATTTACACATTTTCTTTTAATTTAAACCCTACATTTCAGATTTGCCGTTGATATTTTGTTTTCCACATCAGGCCGTTAATTTTGTTTCTTCCTCCTTCGTTCAAACTCGCGTACAACAACCCATAGCCGCCATTCTTGTTTGAATTTTCGCGGCCCACTCCATCACTTTGACGACGATCAGCGACTTCCACCCAAATGCCCTCGACGAGAGCTACCCACGGCCAGAAAATAATGAAGCTCGGCTGCCCCCCTATGTTGGAAAACGTGAAAAAACGCACGTCTTTGATTACCCATTGCCGCTGATTCGTAGCTTCATTTTCGATCATCACCGTATGGATTTGTAGATCTCACTTAGATCTACAATGTTGTAGTTGATGATTTTTGGTAATAGATGAGATAATAGAGGAGGAAGTTTCGAATTTTCTGGCCATTCATCGCTATAGTGGCGGCCTGGGCATTGAAACCCTAGGGTTTGTGCAAATGTGAAATTCTGATGTCCTTTTATAGAAAATTGCCAAAACACTATTCATCCGAAAATTTTCCAACTCGAAATCGAGCGTGCCGGCTGGCGTTTCTAAGGTTTACCCCGCTTTTCGGACACAATGGAATGTGTTTCGGGAACTAATTCGATCATATGTGCGAGTTACGTAATTAAACGATCAAATTAAAATTAAAACAATTAAAAGCGATTTCGATGCGTTTTGGCTTGCCCCGGACAAACGACAACTCCGATTGACCCGAAATTTGAAATCATACAATAATATAACATTACAGATCCGATGAAACTAGTTTCGTCGAAATACGAGACTGTTTGAAAAATGACTATTTTCACTCGTCAATTAAATATTAAAATATTTAATTTTCACAATTTAACTTTTAATTCAATTTTAAAAGTTCTATAACATCATTCTAACTCCAATATGATTTAATATAACTTTATAAATCATTTTTATACACATTAAATCAGATTTCCAATTATTTCTGGAATTTCAGATATTAAATTATCGATTTAATTAAACAATTAAATCACTATATTCAAAATTAAATTTATTCGACTTACAAATTCCACTTGTTAATATTTAAAATCAATGAAATATCTGAATTTCAAATGACAGAAATTTTGGGTCGTTACATAGATACTATTCATAATCAAGAGTTTTGCAAATAAGCCCTATGTAATGTGTTCAATTGCATGCTTGCATATAGGGAATGGTTGTTCTATTGCGCGCGGGTTTTGTAGGGTATTGGGCTTGTGCGTTCTTGGGCTTTTCTGTTTTAGAATGAGGTGAGATCTAAAATAGTTGATCGAGTTAAATTAATTAAGTTTAAAAGTTTAAACCTAAAAATTATTTAACTACCCATACGAAGTCCGTTTAACCCGTGGTTTTCGACATTGTTTTGGTATTAATGAATATAATACACTAGTGTATTTTAATGACACGTTTAAAAAAGTTTAAAATATTGATAAAATATTAATGACATTTTATTAGCAAAACAAATCTCAATTCTGCTATTATTAACTGTGTAAATTTATTATTTTCAATATTTGATCTATTTGATATTGATTGTTAATTATTTGATAAATAGACGTGCTGCTATTTATTATTGTGGTTGACTGATGGTTTGATTGTTTAGATTGCGCTCGGTTAGTTTATGAGCACTGATTATTATTTGATTGTTGATTTCACTCGACCAGTCAATGAGCGATTAATTATCCATATGCATGGGCTGGGTAGAAAAAAAATTTGTAGGTCAACGCTCTATGATTTATTTCACGATTTTACTAAAAGGTGTTCAGCGATAATATTGGTTCATTTAAATTGTTATATTTAGTTATAATAATTTGATGTCAATGGGATTGTCTTTAAAGTTTGTTTTCATAAAGTAAAGTTTACGAAATGTTTAATTATATTGAAACATTGGAAAATGAATATTTTGAAGTTATATTATATAAAGGTGATGTGTATAATGGTTTATAAAAATTGTTTTATAAAACGAATAGAATTTCGAGGACTAAAACCTGGTGTTTGGAAATGGTTTTAAAAGATTTTGGGAAATAGCAACACTATTATTCTTTTTGAAAATGTATATAATAATATTTTATAGATTTTGATATAAAACTAGGAATTTATTTCAAAGATATTATTTTTCAAAAGGGGTTGTAAGTTGGAAATAATAGAGGAGTTAGATTTCATCCTGTAATATCACTTATTTACCGCGCCTTTATTTCTGATTTGAATTTACTCACATAAGAATATATAGTCCCGACTGGAGTGTATTGTCTTTGCATTACGCTCGGGTCAGCCCTAGTTGTTTCAGTTCTCGAAGACATTCATACTTGAAGACAAAGACGGAGATTGGAGGCCCGTACTTACTACAATTATTCCGCTACACTATCTTGACATGTTTAGTTAAATTTATAACTCCGATAATATTGAAATGGAATCAAATGTATATTGATAGACAGTTTTGTAATTATGTTATTATTATATTTTATCCTTCCACTGTGAGATTCTATATATTATTTTATTTCTCTTCCTTTCTTTTCTTGTAAAACCACTTGATAATTCGTCTTTTTGAATGATTCGAGTCAGACATGTGTGGTTTATTGTCGGCTAGAACTGTCCAAAAGGGCGGGTCGTCACACATAATATCTTAATTCATTATACTTTATAATTAAACATCTGACTCTCAAATCCATATTCGTTATCAACTCTTTTAGTTTTCTTTAGCAAGTTCTTTACGTTTTTTTGACATTTTAGCTTCTTTTCCCTGAGCAGGTTGTTGTTATTTTCCAATGCAGTCAATTTCTCTTTGAGACTCATGCATTCATCTTTATACAAGTCAAGATGTTTTGAAGCAATGGACATGGATGATTCTAACTCCAATTGAAGTAGATATATCTCTGTTTTTCAATAAGTAACTTGTTTTCAAGTTCTATGGCTTTAGATTGAGTACAAAGGGAGAATTTTGATTTTCATCTTCGTTATTCATGGAGTTTGCATCCATGGCTTCAAATGTGTTCTTTGAGTGATGTTTGATTAAAAAAATTAATAACTGGACTGGAGGTAGTTGAAAAGTTTCCAGTATATTCAGAAAGCAAATCAACTTTTCATATAGATGTCTATATGTCGAAAAATATGACAAAGAAACTCCAGTGTCATCATTGTAAGCTTTGTATGCGCGCTAATATGCTTTTAATACAAGCGGCCAAAACTTACTTAACAAAGAAAAATAAATCAGTTGACAATTAACTTTCAAAAATCGATGTTGTAGAATAGTAGTGCAGTGGTAGATTGACTCTTGTGGTGATAGTACAAGAAAAGTTGAAGATTTCAAAGCTTGCCATATACCTTTCCTTGTTACATATTCTATACTTTCTAAAAGTGATGTCCTCTTTCCAGAACAACATGCAGCCACTTAAACATGTATCTATTTTTTGATATGGTTAATCAATATCTGGTAACAAATACTTCAAATGTTTACACCTACTACACGAACAATGAATTTTTACATCGTTTCCGTTATTACTTGAAGCGAATTCAACAAATACGTTTATGAATTGACATTTTATTTTTCATTTATTGATACGTAATCTTATACGCATCAATTTAACCCAATTTAAGAATACAATATTGAAATGTTGGTTTATGGTTTTTTATTTTCATTGATTCAACAAAATTTCGGCAGCACTTCCCCTTTGTTTCTTGTTGATGTGCACGTAAATGTGCATATATTTACATTCATATTTTATCTCTTTTTATTTAAATAAACATCATATTTGGGCATTTTTACATGTTAAAACCAAAATTCAATTTTTTTTAAACTATCATATTTTCATCTTCATTCAGGGGCAAAATGGTCATTTGTATGCATGTTAATCTAAGAATTTTTACTTGGACATTTTTTTTGATGATTTTTATAGGAATTTGGATACATATGGAAGAGGCTTATATGAAGATACATGCATGCACAAATGAATGCAAAGGAAAGAAGAAGAAAATAACTCAAGACCATGAACATGGAGGACCCCACCCACTTGCCTAAATCAACAATTAGAAGCTAATGGACAACTAACACTACAACAGATTTACCTTTTAATAGCGCACAAAAAACGCTATAATAGATTTTCATAGCGTTAGTGACGACGCTATATAACAACATGTTATAATAGCCCTGACACATCTGATAGCACTATATTAAACGCTATTGAATAGAACATTTTATAGCACTTATTCAGCACTATTGAATCCTTTTGATAGCGTTTTATCTATATCGACTTTCATAGCGTTTTATTCATGCAATTTTATTTAACTACTAAAAATCTCAAATTTTAATTTATAGCTTTAATAAATTTGTCATAGCTTGGAATCAACGCTATAAAAATTCTTTTCCATAGCGTTTACCATTATTATAGCTCTTTTCCTGCAATAATATATTATTTCCTATAGCGCTTATCCTTTGATATAATTAGTTTCTATAGCGTTTTACTTTCTGTTTCCATAGCACCTTTTTTGCGCTATTAATTTTAATATTATGATGTACTTTCTATAGTATCCTACAAACGCTATCTTTCATCTTATCTGAATTGCTCATTTCAATAGTAATCAAAATACAAAACTACATTTCTAAAAGAAAAAATCAAAAGCAAAAAATGTAATAGCAAAAGCATAATATACTACCAAAGCATATTTGATTGCAAATGACAAAATATATATGGTCTTACATAGCTGATAATAGGTACATAAGTTTAGAGTACAAAATTTCAAAACAAAACATTACATGAAAAAACAAGATCCCTTAGTCTTCCGCTTGTCAGCTCATGCACATCAAACCTGCAAAGAGTATGACTATGGCCCATTTCAGAATATGACTGGGCATATGCTTCAATGTTGTCTAACCTGAAGGCGACAGACAGTAAACATCAAATGCCTCCAAATAATAATAAACTAGGTTATAAATTTGATTTTCTACATAAATACCTGTACACATAGTTCACCATAATGCCTCCGCTTTGCTGAATGCTTTTCTCAGAATTGTCCCCCATCCAGTTTATCCTCTCAACCATCTACACACCATAAACATTCAGCAAAATTTATAATATGAATGAACTCATGCTTAAAATGTGAAAATGAAAAAATATTATCGCAGAGGAATGCGGCTTGATTAACTACAACAAAATGTGAAAATATACTTAAAAACTTCATCTTGTAATTAAGCAAAATTATGACAGTCTCATTCATGTCAACTGAAATATATCAGTGAATTAAATTTGTTCTTCCAAAATGCGTGCATCATCAACATAAGTGAGTGCCATATATATCAGTGAATTTAATTTGTCCTTCCAGCATGGGCACATCTATATCAGTGAACTTAATTTATTCTTTCGATATGTGTACGTCTACATCAGTGTGTCACTAATCTATACAATTCATTTCCAAATAAAATGCACAAGGAAGATGTGTCATCCATTATCCTGTACTTTCTCTATATTAAACCCCATCTAATACTTTGATTAGGTTCATCATGTTGTTTAAGAACATATTCATATTTGTTTACTAGTAAACACATATATGCATCCAATAAATAAAAATGTTTGCTTTTTATTTAAGAAATATTTAATAAACAACAATTTTATTACAATAATGTTGTTTTTATTTTGTGTGTTATAAGTGAAAAACCTTTAGCAGTCACATACATTTTTATTTCAAACAGTCCGGTTGGTGATAGAGGTTGAAAATTGAAATTCCATCGATGAATGGTCACGAAGAGGATGTTGGTGCACGCTACAAATCTGTAGCGATATTCTGTTAATGAATGACTGAAAAAAGGATGCTATATGAGGTATTTTCAAAATTTTAGAAAGACATAGCAAAAATCATATTGATTGAACTTTCATTATTAATAGTAGAGATAATTACCGATTATGGAAGAATTTGCATTCACAACTTCATAAAGGTTATTTATCTCATGATATGCAGTCAATATCTTATAACATAGGTGATATATCAGCTATATCAGACAGATTTGATGTCGGCTGAGATAATCAGATTTGATCAGTGAGAAAGATAATTCTTTCAATTATTGGACAACTTGCTACTGTCACGGACTCTAGGCTCCGAAAATATACTGCAATAACAAAGTAAAGCATTGTTTTGTCTTGAATTTTGATTCCTGAACACAGTTCAGTCAACCTGCATAACAGTGATTGTTTATTAACATTGTTTATTAACACGGATTTCTTATTATCGTTAAAAAATAAAACACAGATTTCTTATTATCGTTCAGAAAACTTAATAGTGATTGTTTATTAACATTGTTAATTTTTTTGGTTCAGCTTTTTGAGTTCGCTGATAAGTACAGAGGGAAGTACGACAACAGGATAACCGTAGTTTGAAAATACTATCAATTAGTCAGTGGTTATTCAATAAGTCGATTTACTGTGTGTAATACAACAAACTAAACAGTTGCTATATATCTATATATTAATCAACATATGTTTATAAAATTAAAGGATGAATTATTATGGGCGGCGGCATGGTATATCAAGCAACCGAAGATCATTACTACCTCGACTATCTTGGCAAAAATGGAGGCATTCTTGGAGGAATAGGCTGGTCTATGACTGAGTTTTGTTGGGATGTCAAATATGCAGGTGTTCAAATTCTTGTATCCAAGGTACATGATATACCAAAACTGTAAATACAAAGTTATGTTGTTTACCTCTAATGTTTTCCCTTCTACACCCAGTTTCTTCTATAAGGCAAAGCATCCCAACATTCTCCTGTATTTGAAAGATACCAGGCAAAGGCAGAAAACTTCATGTGTTCATGCATTGGAAAGGGTAACAGAAATGTCCAAAAGACCCCTGGCGGCTTGATCTATAAGCAGAATGGAACAACCTTCGGTTCGCTACAAGTGCTTCATTCCTTCTCACCGTCTACTCTGATTACCTTCAGTCTGCTGGAAAAAACACTCGTTGTGCTTTTGGCATAGCTACTCCTTCTGAGCTTCTTGATGCTGCCAAATCTCAGGCAAATTACCTATCTTTATTATTTGATAACTGCATGTTTAGTGTTATGAATCATTTAACCAAAGATCTAATTCGTATACTGTTAAATAGGTGGACTATATTTTAGGGGACAACCCAAGAGAAACAAGCTACATGGTAGGGTACGGGTCGACACGGCCCCAACAAGTGCACCACCGTTGCTCATCAATCGTGTCCATTAAAGTGAATCCTTTGTTCGTAACATGCAGAGTAGGTTATGCAACGTGGTTCAGTCGAAAGGCTAGTGACCCCAACCTATTAGATGGAGCCATTGTTGGTGGACCCGATGCCTACGATAACTTTGCTGATGAAAGAGATAATTACCACCAAACTGAACCTGCTACTTATAATAATGCCCCTCTTTTGGGTGTTCTGGCCCGACTTAACAGAGGGCGAAGCTCTTTCAGTCAGTTGCTTTCTGGGGTTGTTCCTTTTCCCGATCAACCCATCATTGAATCTCCTAACTTGGCTCCTCGGGTCAAGCCAACTCCTGCACCAGGTATTTTTTATATAATATTAGTGAAAACTACAGAACTTTGATATTTTTAATTATCTAAATTACTTGCACATCAAATGTGCAAATGATATGCAGTTACCAAATCATCATCGCCCTTCACAGTCCAGCAAACCACAACATCGTCATGGACTTCGAAAGGGAAGACATACTATCGATATTCAGTTACAGTCACTAACAAGTCAATGAAAACAGTGAAGAATTTGAACATTGCCATATCTAAACTATATGGTCCAATATGGGGCTAAACAAATCTGGAAATGGGTATGGATTTCCAATGTGGCTCAATTCGCTTCCTGCTGGAAAAAGCTTTGAATTCGTTTACATTCACTCATTTTGATAAAAGCAATGTCATCTAACCAAATAATTACATTTTAACCCAGATAATTACATTTAACCAAATATGCAACTGTATATTTCCACTCAGTTTGATAAAAGCAATGTCATCTAACCAAATATACAACTATACATTTTATTAACTTGCTCCCACATGACAGTAAAAACTTTATTTATTTCATTCACTAAATAAATGACTAAGCGTTATCATTCAGATAATATTTACATATGATACTATTCAAACAAAACAAAAGTTTAGACTATACTTGTATATTAAATGCAAACAGTTTATCAATATAATGAATCAATAATAGTAAGTAAGAAAGTTAACAATATATTATGCCATAAGAACCATAAAATATTACTAGTAATACTAAGTGTATCATGTAAAATCTTCATTTTAACATGAACATGACTATATAAGTAGTAGATTAAAAATAACGTTTACTTATTTTGTTCTTTTTTAGAAAATGATTAAAAATAGCATATAGCATTGAAACACTATATTTAACGATATTTTAGTGCTATAATTGACAACTTTTCTTGTAGTGTGAGTTAACTCTTCTAAATCCTCGTTAAATCCTTCAAGTGCTTTGATTGCCTGCCCTTGGTAACGTTCTACTTATGGTATAGGAATAAATTGGTATGAATAAATATGCACTCTAGGTTATAACATAAATTCATATATGAAAGTAATGATAGTAAAAGATTTGAATAAAATAAATCCCATGCATTAGAATTTGGAAGATCATAATCCAGCCAACTAATCACAAAGACTCGACATGCTGCATACAAGGTTTAGTAGATTTGTTTCCCTTTGGTTATTCACAAAAAAGTACTTAGTACAGTCTTCAAATACATATAAACCAACTTGATTTATATCCTATGTAGATTAATCAATGACGGTACCTAAAAACACTTAAAATACTGGCTATCATCGAACACTTTAGACTGAAAACAGATGCCATTAGTTGCATTTTAAAGCTGAGCATGCATCACATAACACATGAGCTTGGTATAATCGACAGCAAGGATAGTACCAACATTTTTTTCTTTAATCAGTCAAAAACTACGGGTTCACCAATTAGAAATATTTACTAATAAACATAAGTATAGTTTAATTGAAAGCAAGAAGAATCCAATGACCAACGTTAGTATCTCACAGGTACTCCAACATCCGAATAAAATTTAAATTTAAATATGTGTATATAATATATAATATAATTTTAACTATCAATATTACCTTGAAAATCCAAGCATGTGAATTAAGGCAGACATGTATATGCATGAACAATATGCAATGGTTTCAATACACATAATCTTTACATTCTATATCAAAATATTAAGATATCGTAAACTAAATTTTATTTATTGCATATTTATATATAGAAAGGAATAACGGATTACCTATTACCTATTTGATACGGACAGACATAAAAATAATAAGATGTTGAAGTTCTTTTTTACTTTTATTATCATGAATAGTTTAGGGTGATGATTAGATATTTCAACGTCTTAACTATAGGCATTTCTATTGCCCATTTTATTTTGTTTCCCTAAGTTGATTACTCTCATTTAAGAAGGCTATGGCTCACATCATGCATTACACCCATGTATGCAACCTAAGTTACCTTAACTTTTAAAAGGAAACCCAATGTACCATTGGTTCAAAACATTGACAGTCAACATCGATTCCGTAACCGCCAATACTGATAGCTGTGAGAGATTGAATTGGAAATTATCCATTATAGATTTATCAATTTTGCCGAATGCACTATAACAGTCAAATGTTATCCACATAATTATTTAAAACCACAAATCATCGATAAAGTGGTATTATTCATATTTTATACTGATTAAAGGCTCTGCTAACCCTATTAGCTAACAAGATAGCCTTTTTCTCCAATAAGCCGGTCAACTACCATTTACAACCCTTGTACTTTTGGTCGGACCCAAAACACTTTTCTAAGTAGAAAACCACCTTAAGCCTTTTCTACTAACAATTATCACATACATGGTAATTTATTAACGTTTTAAGGGTAAGCTTACCCCAACTAAATACTGTGTCAGTGCAAATACATTGGATTAAATTTGTTTGACTACCAATTGGCCTTGCTCAAGATATAACATGCCTCGGAAAAAATAGAGGAAATAAATAATGATTGGGCACATGACTATGCATACTTAAGCAATATTTGATAGTGGATTTTGATATGATTATGATTAAACAACAACAAATAATGATGGATGCATACATAATTTAGGAATTTTGTACTAAATCATAATGATTAACTCACTTTAGACAATGGCGTGACATGAAAACCAATACTAACAACTATTCCAGAAGTGTGTCTAGCGGAATACAAAACTAAAATTGCCTACATAAATGTAAATAAATGATTAGATTGGAGCCTTTCATATGCAAGATTGCAAACATTTCACGTCATCTGATAAACAAGATTTTTAAAGCATCTGGCTTTGTATTTGAATCTATTAATAACAATGAAAAGCCTAAAACTTTCATGCTAATTAATACGTGATATTCTGTCCTAATTATAGTTTTGCTTATGCGAAAATATGATACACGATACTGTCCAGAATAACGAGTATTGTGCGAAAATATGAAAGGCAAGTCGAGATGAATTATGAAAACTCGTGAATTTATCAACTTACAGCTATAACGACCAACTGTTATTCAAAACTAGTGCAATATCATAGACTAAATCGTTAATATAATGTTTGCAATTGCTTTTTACCATAAGGATCATATCACATGGTCCTAATTTTCTCTAGTTCCTTGTAGACTTGTGCAGCAGTTATAGGAAAATCAAGATTTTTGATATGAACAGAATAACCTTCCACATTTCAACTAGTAAGGAATAAAAAAAAATAGCTATATTAAAAAATATTTATCAAGTACATAACAAAACTCATATGTTTTTTAAAATTTGAACTTACCATCTATAAAGTTACCATCTCCATTAACCTGAGCTTTCAGTGCACTCTTGGTTGTCACAGCTGGGCTTTTAGCATAAGTAGGTAGTAGATTTTGCCTTAACTTTAGCAAGAGTCTTAAATGCCCCATCTCCCGACCTATTGACCTATCATAATTTAGGAAAAACAAAAATGCTAAAAAATATATACTAGAAAATCAACAAATCCTATTTATTTTTAGGTGTGACCTGAGAAAGCATATTGAATACTTCATTAAATACTAACAAAGATTTGATATAAAGCTCTATCTTTTAAAGATATAATCTTAATAGTTAGAAAACTCCATATGCATGTGAATATTTCAATAATTATTCACATTAACACTTTTTACATTGACAAATAAAATGTTTCATTAATGATATATGATATGTAACTTGTATATGTGTGTGTTTGTACACACACATCCAAAAAAAAGATTTCTAACTCCATGCCATGTATCTTTCCATATTATTTTGCATGTAATATGACCAATATGACTTTCTTATTCTTTCAGTACCTCCCTAGAATAATAATCAAAATTAGCAGTCAAACCCCATATTTATTCTAATCTCTATCAAGCAAACTCAAAGGTATCAATTTAAAGCCCTTCTTACCTAACTTCTTATTTTTAAATCTAGTTCTTCAGGTATAACGTGGTTTTTTCTAGAAAAGAAACTTAAAATTCCTAAAATTGCACTTTACTGACATTATGAACTTATATATTAAAATAAAGTTATCACTGAGGTTTGTTTGATTTACCTGCAAATATACTGCTTTCACCTACAATAAATATACTGCTTTCACCTAAAATTCAACTTTGATAAATAACCATAGTCGGGTCCAAATATGAACAAAAATTTAATTTTTTTATATCCATAAGGATATAGATAAATCATTATCTACTAGAAAAAGAAGTAATACAATCAATGATGACAAAATAGATGCTTAAAATTTAAAATGTGGCACAAAATCACAGTACCTCTGTTGAGCGATTCAAATTGAAGAGGCATTGGATCTATTATTCTTGAATTAGGGAGACGATGTGATTTAGGGTTATAAAATAAGGAGATAAAGCACTGTGATTTAGCATTTTTTTAAGAGAAGCTAGGTTTTTTTGTTTTGCGGCTACTCGTTTTTTGTTTTGAGGAGACGAAGTGAAAATAGGAAGAGGGAAACGAAAAAAACGTGAGGCCACCACCTAAATAATTTGTTCCCGCCTTTTACCGTACATAACGTTGAAAATTATACATTTATTTATTTCATATGCGTTTAATAGCATACAAAGCAGAAACGCTTTGGAACAGTGCTATAGATGATACATTTTGTTGTAGTGTAAGTGGAGGTTAAAGCTTCATACACTTTTAATGAGGAGTTAATTAGTGGCTAATGATTACTTGATGGCCACACTTCCTAAAGGGCATTTTGGGAAGCTCCCTAAAAATAGAATTAGGGTTTTATGCATGTATAAATAGCCCTCTTATGTACATGTAAATGATCTTCTACTCTTTCATTTTACTTAGGAAATTAAAAGATCGAATTGTAAGCTCAACGTTACATGAAATAAAAATGCCTTTCAAGCCTCGTTTTCCTCTCTTTTCTACATGTCTTTCTTTGCTTTTATGCTAATGCTTATTTCTATGCTCTATTTCTCTTAATGTTCATAGCTTAGATTTACATTTATGCACTAGTCTAATCAATTTTCTTCTAGTAGTTAATCTTTTTTTTCTTTGTTTATTCTCTACTTTCTTTCATTTTCAATGTTGAAACTTACATGTGTTGATTTGATAACACAAATGAGTAGCTAAAGTCCTTCAATTTAGGGGTAATGAAGCTCTCAAATATTTTGTAATTTCAACATCTTTTATGATTTATGATCTCTTTGTTAGTGCTTCATGAAAGTGAATTTTGATGCAAGTTTATATAAGTGGGTTTGATTGCTTATATTGCTAATGCAAATGAGCTATTCTTATTCAACATAAACACAATTTGCATCATCATTTGCTAATCCATTTTTGATTGTGAAATTAAAGTAAAAATGAAATTTGATGATCTATATTACTAATTACAATAGTAAATAGATCTTAATTAAAATAGCTTTTGCTTTGGCTTCATTTTCATGAGAATTATAAGTGGTCTATTTGTTGTATTATAGTTTGATGGTTTGAGTTATGTTAATTAATAACATAAACAAACCATACTTATGATAAATAAAATAATATTTCATTTAATATCAAAGCTAGAGATCACAAATTGTTTGCTTGTTGATTTACAAAAATATGAGAGTGGATTTGCCTCTAAATTGTTCTCTAGTTCAATAGTTTTTAAATCAAATTTTAATTCTTGTTTTAGCTTCATTTTATTTCTAATTAACAATTTCTCCTCCATTTGGTCTAATTTGATTGAATAGATTTTTAAACTCTAACAATTCCCCGCGGATCGATCTGTATTCGCCATGTACTACATAGTGTACGCCGTGCGCTTGCGGTTATTTTAATTTGAAATTTTTTCGGTAAATTTCTAAATCGATAGAAATTTTGTCGATTAACAAGTTTTTGGCGCCGTTGCCGGGGAATTGCTTTGATTTTGATTTTCTATTCTTCGAATTATTTTGTTTGATTTTTATTGTGTTCGTTTGCACTAAAAAAAAATTGTTTTGTGTTTGTGTGATTTTTGATTTCATTTTGTTTGTGTGCTTCTTGTTTATATTTGCATTTGCATATTCTATTTTTTAAAAAAAAATTACATACACAATTAAAAAAAAAAGAAATATTTCATTTTCAATTTCAATTACACATTCTATTTTGATTTACATTGTTTACATTGTCATTTGACAAACTGTGCATATCTATTGTGCACACTGCCTCACACTGTCTTTATAAAAAAACTGACTTCCACAACACTGTTCTCATCAATAAGAGCATCTTCAATGCAAATATGATGTGATTTCAATTAAATCCTATGTGTCAAGGGATAAATCACAATGTTATCTCAATGTAATTTCTAAAAAGTAAACATCACATTAAAAACAAGAAAACTACTCCAATGCAAATGTATTTATTGAAAAAAAATTGACTATGTGTTCCAATCAAAATTTAAATAAATAAAAATAATAGATAAAAAATTAGTTCATTGTGAATATTTATTACTTCACATTGTGAAGTGCAATGTCTAAAACTAGACATTGCACTAGACAATGTCTAATAATTGTTTTGCCAAGTCATCATAACATTGTCATTAACATTGGCATTGGAGATGAAAATTTGAATTAAATTAAATGTTGATGATGTGTACTTGACATTACATCAAAATAGCTCATGGGTTGGAGATGCTCTAACTGCCTTGACATCAAAACAGTCAACTACCCCATATCTGCCTCTGTTCAACTCCAACTTCCCAGTTCATTTACACTGCATCTCTGTTGCCTTGTATCCCCTCCATCCATCACAGACACTACTACAACCTGCTATACCATTAACCAGCAACAACTATACAAACCACAAACTTTCTTACCCACTTCCCATTCATTCACTTACATCAGTGTACACATACCATCCCATACATCAAAACAACTTACAAACCAACCAAATTTCCAGTGCAACTCGCAAGCAACACCACTCACATCCAACAACATCAGACCATACCCTCTGTTTTTCATCCCTTCTTCACTGTCGTATACCAGAGCAACCCCTACCATAACTGCCCTGACCAGTCCACGACCTGCTACCCCCCGCCCCCCTCCACCAACAAGAACTTTGCTGCACCACTTCATAAACTCCACTGACCATCTTCTCATAACTACCATCATCACTTCACAAAAACCCCTGATACAACTCATAACACACAGCTCCGCACATACTTCTCAAACATACATAACAACAAACAAGTTGCCACATCACCGAAACTTCTACAACCACTGTGCATTGCAACGACCACGCTACAATCAACAGTTAACCTCCTCCTTACAATAAATTCACTTCAATTCACATTCCTCTATCGCCAAACAGCTCCAAACACCTCACCTTCATCACCCAATTCACTACTGTTACATCCCAAAGCCACCATCACCACTAGCTTCCACCATAAAACTCCACCATAACAAACTGCTCCCCTCATCGCAACATTTACTACTACCTCATCATTCCATAGTGCACACCCCTACACATCCTCGACCAAACACTTCTGCAAACCTTCCACAGCAACCACAAACTGCTACAGGAACTTCATCAACATCCAAAATACCTACCTCAAACTGTTATAATTCTACTTCCTGGCGACTCTTCACTTCAGCAAAACTACCCTGTCATTTCTGCCCCCCTCCACCACCCCCCAGCTCACCCATCGAACTGCCAAACTGCTTCACTTGCCCACAACAGTACCAATCACAGGCAACATCATAACCACTATCACTGTCTCTGAACAACTCCATCACTTCCACCTTTGCAACCCTCTGCAGTGCAAGCATACAATCAAATTTCACCCACAACCATAACCCCCCTCCCTCTCTAATCACTTCATACATCCATTGTTGTCCACTACTTCACTCAATCGCCTCACCGCGAATCGATCCCTGCCACTAACTGCTGTTCACCATTCCCTGCTGTAATCGAACGCCTCCTGCAAACTCGATGTCACAACACCACCTGCAAACGCGAGCAACCAAATACAATCGCCTTAATTCTAGCGACCACCGCCTCTCCTTGTAGCTATCCCTTATACCCAAATCCACCGCAACCAAAATCGCAATCGACAAACGCCGAAACCCAAATTGAAACAAACCCAGAACCTCAATTGCGACCACCTACAACTAGTTATCAAACGCCGACTAAAGATTGTTCGAAGAATATTGCGAATTTTTTTTCGAATTGTTTGGAATTTTTGTGAATCGAAAAGAAAACATTTTTGTGGGAAATTTTTGAACGAAAGAAGAAAAACAAAAGGGATTGAGGATCTCGTATAATAATTTTGGGAGACTTTTGTTTTTGGTTGGGTTAGTGGGCCCATGTGGATTCTTCTTGGGCTAAGTTAATTTTTTTTAATCTCTTTACTCTTATTTGATTTAAAAACAAGACATACCAAAAAAAAAAAAATTGCAAGCAAGTTCTCTTGTATTTTGTTTTATTTTCAAATGTTTTGTTTTTAATTTTTTTTTTTAGTTTAATTTGTTTTAGTCTCTTCTTTGATATAAAAAAATATAACTGTATATACATCTTGTTTTAAATTTCAGGTTGTCAATGCAGAAAATCGCAAGGAGGAAATTAGCTTGCTAAATAAATTGCTTTGTCTTGCTTTGCTAAAAAATTGCTTGTTAAAAATTTTCCGCTTAAAAAAAATGGCTAATAATTCTGCACGCTCTGGTATCGTGCCATTTTCCCTTGTTTTTAATTTTAATTGCATTGTTGGTTGCTTGCATTTGCATTTATATATATAATTTTTTTTTCAAAATCCAAAAACAAAAACAAAATTCATTTTAGTTGCATTGTAAATTCACGTTTAATTTCTGCTTTGCATTAATCTCATCTTGTTTTCTTTTCTAAGGGCAATACCCCAATTCACATAAGGTGGGGGATTTCATCACCCTTTCCTTAGCTCGCAAACGCATTTCGTCGTAGAATTTGACTAATAATAAAGGTTAGACATTCGACTTAAGGGTGTCGCGAGCTCATCTAGGGCTTAATTGTATCTTCACAATTCTTTTCTTTGAACAATTTTATTTCTTGGTGTCTAGGCTACGGCAGAGTAATAACCATTTATAAATATTACGGTGATTCGTAAATATTATAGTGGTTGTTCCTTTGAAGGTACTTAAACCTTCGGTTGCATTGCTACGGTGATTTGTGGTGCATCGATAACCCCTGCCCGTTACCTGGTTGAGAAATATTTTTGTTGAGTTAAGACAAAGTGTGATTATACAATTTTGGGGTAGGAGCTACTAAGGACAGAAAATTTGTAATTAAGTCATTTGCATTCGTTTAGTTGCATTAGTTCATGCATATTTAAAAAAAACAAAAAAAATCAAAAATCCAAAAAAATTGTAAATTTTACTTAACTTAGTTTTTAATCCAAAAAAAAAAAATCCTTTTTTCCTTTCCTTTGAAAATTTTCAATCAAAAACAAAAATCAAAATATATATATATATAATCTTTTCAAAAAGATTTTTTTTTTTAAAATTCAAAAAAAAATTGAAAATTCAAAAACAAAAACAAAAATCAAATTTCCATTTTCTAAAAAACAAAAATCCTTTTGGTAAATATTTGAAAATTAAAAAAAAAACCATATAAAAATTCGAAAAGCCAAAAACAAAACAAAAATTAAACTTCTCTTTTGAAAATAAATAAATTTCACTTGGTAAATATTTTTCTTCCTTAAAAAAAACAAAACAAAAACAATTTTTCACTTCATTTTTCAAATCTTCACTAAACTCGATTCTAATTTCTTTCTCTTCTCGACTTTCACTTGTGCACGAGTACTTGGACTCATGACACAACAACAAATCGTTGGACTCGCGACCCTTCTACAAACCGTTTAACTCGAACAGACGATCCTCCCGAAATGGCGAACGAGAATGCCCATCAAACTCTTATGGATAGAATCTTTCCCGATAGAGTTTCTATTCCATCTGGCATCACGTTACCCACCCCTACGGGTAACCATTTCGAAATTCAGTCGAACCATATTGCCACTCTTCCGAAATTTGGCAATTTCGAACACGATGATCCATACATCTTTTTGACTAAATTCGAACAAGTTTGTGCAACCATTAAACTCCAACAACTTTCCGATGACAGAATCAAACTTCGATTAATCCCATTCGCTCCTACGGATTACGCTGAAAAATGGTTATACAGCTTACCATCGAACTCGATTAAAACGTGGGAAGAATTTGTAAAAGCTTTCTTAAAAAAGTTCTACCCCTTGGAAAAAACGAGTAGAATCCGAAACGAATTGTAAATTTTCATCAATTCACGGGAGAACCATTCGGAAAATATTTTGAAAGATTCAAAGAGCTTTTGATAAAATGTCCACACCATAACTTTGAAAAATGGACGATTTGCCAAATCTTATACGATGGACTCGAAAACAGCTCACGAACCATGCTCGAATCAATGTGCCAAGGCAATTTTCTTGCCCAACATCACGACGATGCTTGGCAATTTCTTGAAAATCTCGCTGAAAAGTCATCCCAATGGGAACGTTCGAACAAAAAATCAATTTACTCTCGATCGAGTGCACAATCGATAGGATCTTCTTTTGCTTTGGAAGCTAAGATCGACGCAATGATTAAAAAATTCGATAAAGTTTTCTCATCGAATCAAATGAATCAAGCTTCCCAACCGATGTGTTATAAATGCAACGATCCTAATCATATAGCCGATCAGTGTCCCAATTCTGTCGAACAAATCAATGCTTTCAATAAAGCCATAAATGACCCGTTTTCTCCAACGTACAACCCTGGTTGGAGAAATCATCCGAATTTTGCATGGAACCAAAACAATCCCAACACGAATACGATTCGTCCCAATTTTCAAGCATTTCCGAATAATGCTTTGAATCCTTCCTTTCAACCCAACAATTTTCAACCAAACTTTGCGGGCCCGTCCCATAATCAACCGCAACAATCAAATTTTCAACCAAATTCTGCTCATCCTCTCCAAGATGATAAATGTTTAACTTCACTTGAGAAAACTCTTGAAACGTTGGCTAAGGAAACTACTCAAAGTCTTCAATCAAACAGCAATTTGCAAAATTTATTGACTTCATATATGCAAAACACAAACCAATCGATTGCAAAACTCGAAATGCAAATGAGTCAATTAGCCACGTCTGTAAGTGAACGCGAACGAGGAACATTCCCAAGCCAGCCCCTTCCAAATCCCATAAATCAAAACGCAAATTCAAATCAAACCCATGTTGTTCAAGATAGCAATGTCACCCAATTGAATGCTATCATAACTCTCCATTCCGGTAAACAAATCGGTAATCAAGTCGTTAATCCAAATGATTTATCGGAAACTTCTCTCGACACTTCTAAAACAACAAACGAATCTGAACAAAACATGGAGCCAATTGTCGAATCGAATGCCAATCAAAATTCTTCTTTTTCTACTCGAGTAGACCCGCTTACCGAGTATCGTGTTCCATTTCCACATCGTCTTCGACCAAAGAAACACTCAAACCAAATGGAAAAGATGTTGGAAATTTTTAAACAAGTCAAAGTTAACATTCCTCTTCTTGACATTGTTCAACAAGTCCCCACTTACGCAAAATTTCTTAAGGACTTGTGCACCCAAAACACACTCAAGTGCCCAAAAAAGTCTTCCTAGCCGCCACTTTGAGCGAAGTCTTGTCCCAATCCATGCTCGTCAAATACAAAGATCCTGGCTGCCCTACGATTTCGTGTACAATTGGTGACAAGAAGATTAATAAATGCTTGATAGACTTAGGTGCGAGTGTCAACTTGATTCCATATTCCGTGTACGAACAATTAGACTTAGGTGAGCTCAAACCCACAAAAGTCACACTTCAATTTGCCGATTGCTCGATTAAGAAGCCTGTGGGAGAAATCGAGGACGTGCTCATTCGAGTAGGGCAATTCATATTCCCCATTGATTTCATCGTTCTCGAAACACAATCCGTGTCAAATCCCACGAGTCAAATTCCATTGATTTTAGGCCGACCATTCTTAGCCACCTCAAATGCCTTAATCAATTGTCTTAACGGTTCAATGAAAATCTCTTTTGGAAACATGACTTTGGATCTTAACATTTTCAATCTTGAAAGCCAATCGAATGAACCTCGTGACCAAACGTTGGAAGTTAGTGCCATTCACGAAAACTTTGAAAGCAAAACACTTGATCTTAATGATGAACGTGAAGCCGAGTACGAAAAATTGTTTCACGAAATTCCCAACGAGATTGAATACACTCTCCCCTTTGAATCACTTCTAGTTGAGTCCGAATCTCAACCCAACTCTTTTGATCGAAAAACTCCCAAAGTTGGACCTCAAACCACTTCCCGATCACCTTAAGTACGCATACTTAGGTGAAAACAAAACGTTGCCCATCATAATTTCTGCGACTCTCTCTCTTGATCAAGAAATCTCCTTACTTTCTATTCTTTCAAAAAACAAGGAAGTGATGGGATGGTCGATCTCCGATATAAAGGGAATTAGCCCTGCTATTGTTCAACATCGCATTCATTTAATCAATGATGCCAAGCCTGTTCGTGATGCGCAATGAAGGCTTAATCAAAAAATGAAAGATGTGGTGTGTGATGAAATTCTTAAACTTCTCGACAACGAAATCATTTACCCAATCTCTGATAGTTCATGGGTTAGCCCAATTCACTTTGTACCGAAAAAATCTGGGCTAACCGTTGTCAAGAACGATTCAAACGAACTTATTCCAACTCGTACTCAAACGGGTTGGCATGTTTGCATTGACTATCGAAAACTAATAGCCGCAACACGAAAAGATCACTTCCCTCTTCCTTTCATTGACCAAATGCTCGATTAGCCGGCCATGAATTTTACTGCTTCCTTGATGGTTATTCCGGCTATAACCAAATTCCCATTGCTTCCGAAGATCAAGAGAAAACGACTTTCACGTTTCCATTTGGTACCTTTGCTTATCGACGTATGCCATTCGGACTTTGTAACGCTCCTGTGACTTTCCAACGATGCATGGTTGGAATCTTTTCCGACATTATTTAACGCTTTCTAGAAGTTTTTATGGACGATTTCTCAATCTTTGGCGATTCTTTTTCCCATTGTTTACATCATCTCGAACTGGTTCTAATTCGATGTAAAGAAAAACATTTGACTTTGAATTGGGAAAAATGCCACTTTATGGTCAAACTAGGCATAGTCCTTGGACATATCATCTCAAATAAAGGCATTGAGGTAGACAAAGCGAAAATCGATGTCATTGCAAATCTACCCATTCCCAAAACTGTTAAGGACATTCAATCATTTCTAGGACACGTTGGCTTTTACCGACGCTTTGTGAAAGACTTTAGCAAAATCGCTCGTCCTTTGACGACTCTTCTTGGAAAAGACGTTCCTTTCGATTTTAACTCTGATTGTATCTCTTCTTTTGAATGTCTCAAGAGCGAACTCATTTTTTCTCCAATCATTTGCGCCCCAATTGGAATCTTCCTTTCGAAATAATGTGTGACGCTTCGAACTTTACCGTTGGTGCAGTCTTAGGGCAATGCATCGACAAGATCATTCACGTCATTTATTACACGAGTATGACTTTGAACGATGCTCAACTCAACTACACAACAAAAAGAGCTTCTAGCTGTCGTTTTTGCTCTCGAAAAATTCCGACAATACTTGATAGGTTCACACATTACTGTGTACACGGACCACTCTGCGCTTCGTTATCTCTTCGCTAAAAAGGATGCTAAATCTCGTTTGATTCGTTGGATCCTTTTACTTCAAGAATTTGACCTTACAATTAAAGACAAAAAGGATCCGATAACGTCATAGCCGATCACTTGTCTCGTCTTCTGAATGCACCATCTTCTTTGCCAATCAATGAAAACTTCCCCGATGAACAACTTCTTTCAATTTCGATCGATCCATGGTATGCTGATATAGTGAACTACTTAGTCACTAAAGAAACTCCCTTATCTTGGTCCAAACAGGACAAATGCAAATTCATGTCCCAAGTGAAATATTTCTATTGGGACGATCCATACTTGTTCAAATATTGTCCCGACCAAATCATCCGACGTTGCATTTCGGATAATGAGATAAGGAGTGTTCTTTCATTTTGCCACGATCAAGCGTGCGGTGGACATTTCGGTCCTTGAAAAACTATGGAAAAAGTGCTTCAATGTGGTTTCTATTGGACTTCTCTTTTCAAAGACTCATTCGAATTTTGCAAAACTTGCGATCGATGTTAAATGCTTGGACGAATTTCTCGACGAGATATGATGCCTCTAAACCCCATTCTTACGATCGAAATCTTTGATGTTTGGGGTATCGACTTCATGGGACCTTTTCCCAAATCTTTTAGAAACTTGTATATCCTTCTCGCTGTCGATTACGTTTCAAAATGGGTCAAAGTCGTTTCTTGCAAAACAAATAACCATAGAATTGTTGTAAAATTTCTAAAAAGAAAACATCTTTTCGAGGTTCGGCACACCTCGCACAATAATCAGTGATAACGGGACCCATTTTTGCAACCGTTCTTTTGAAATTTTAATGAAAAAATACTCGATAACCCACAAGTTATCCACTCTATATCATCCTCAGACTTGTGGCCAAGTTGAAGTTTCAAATCGACGAATAAAAAAAATATGGGAAAAACTATTAACAAAAATCGAAAAGATTGGTCTCAGAAATTGACCGACGCGCTTTAGGCTTACCGTACAGCTTTTAAAACTAACCGTGGGATGTCCCCATTTCGTTTAGTTTATGGTAAAACTTGCCATTTACTCGTTGAAATCGAACACAAAGCGCTGTGGGCAATTAAGAACTTAAACTTTGATCTTGAGAAAGATGGCGAAAACTACAACTCAACGAACTAGAAGAACTTAGGAACGACGCGTATGAGAACGAGAAAATTTACAAAAAAAGAACCAAAGTTTTTCATGACAAGTCAATCCTAAGGAAAACGTTTGCGCCTAACTAAAAAGTTCTTTTATATGACTCAAGACTTCATTTATTCCCTGAGAAACATAAAGCGAGATGGACCGGACCATTTGTGGTACGAACTGTTTTTCCACATGGTGCCGTAGAAATAGAAAACCCCAGGGATGGATCAATTTTCAAAGTCAACGGTGATCATTTGAAACCTTTCTTGTAATTGCCAAGTAACCAAGAGGAGGAGCTCATGATCCTTCATGAGCCAAGCTACGTCTAGTAAGAATGTTAACCCTCTTTTGTAAATATGTACATAGTTTTCCCCGTTACACTCATTATATCATGCATTGACTATGGGGACATAGTCAAAAGTAAGTGTGGGGGGGAGGAGTCTCATTTCCATTTTCATTTTTTTAGTTTTTCATGGCATTTTTGAATTTTCATTTTCTTTACACTTAAAAAAATCTTAAAATTTCTAAATCTCAAAAACATTTTCTTTTTAGCATTTTGATTTATTTTTGAAGAAACACTATAGGATAAGTACAAGTTTTGGTTAATAAATTGAAATTTTTGAAAATTTATTTGCCTTAACAAAAATAAAAATGAAGTTTGATTACAAATAAAAATGGTTTAACTAGTATATAGGAAGGTTCATATGTGTTAATTATGAAGTATGTTCTAACTGAAAATCTTTGTTTTAAAAAGTGGTAAATTTAAAGTAAAGGATATAACAATTTTATCTCCCAAGTTAAATGGTGCTAAGATGATTTTGTAAAACTCTCTCTTTCAATATGTATATATATATATAAACTTTTGTATATATGTATATATTTTTAACACCTAGAGTCTGTTGAGTCAAGATTTTTATAGAGTTTTGATTTCTGACAAAGGGATAAGCCGTGATCGACAAAAAGAAGTTATTCATTGTTTTAAAGAGACACAAAGAGCTCCATACATTAGAGGTTGATTATTTGGTATGTTAGTAGTGTTATTTATGTTAAAATCTATCCTCAAATAATCTCATACCTTCAATCTTTGAATACAAATGTATATATGTATGAGTGCACATTAACTGTGCAGTCTGGGCTAAACCGGTCGACCGGTTTAAAACAAGGCGGTCGACCGTTTTTGTCCAGAATGCACAGATAACGTGCACAAGTGTACATAACGTATATATATTCAAATTCCTGTCTACCGGCCATTTTGACCTGTCGACCGTTTTCAAACAGAAAGCAACCTTTCGTACAGACACTTCCTTTTCTTCAACGGTTGCTTCTCTTTCTCTTCACCAATGATCATGACCTTTGTTTGTATCTTTTCACAAAGGGTTACAACTGTTTATTTCTTATATAAACATCATGAAATCATTATTCCAGATAAGAATAACCAATTCTATTATTCTAATCTCTATTCTATTGATCTCTGTCTTGATCTCTCAAACATTTCAATTGCTTATTGAATCATTGAAATTATTTCATATCTTTTGATTCAATTAAGTAATATACTTCCTTCAAATCTTCACAAACATCATTCACATATTTTGAGGATAAGATTATAGGAAGGGTGTACTACAAGTGACAAATCCGTGTTATCAAGAGCACAAGTTGTCAACGACAATTGTATTTATTTTTTGAAGTCCTCGGTGTTGTAAGAGGCACGAAATCCCGTTCGGCTGTTCGGGTGTTGTAAACCTGTTCCTCCGGGTGAAGCGAGGTAGTTGGTTGTGAAAATCCAGATAGGAGTCTGGGACTGGACGTAGGACGGGAGGTCCGAACCAGTATAAAAATCCCTGGTGTGATTTTTACTGTTTACTGCATTTACTATTCTATATCTGTGAATTGCTATTGAATATTTACTTATATAGCAATTGTATATAACATTCCGCATATATTAGTCCATATTACACGATCCACAATTAGTGTGCACAAGCATACACACTTTCATTTGGTATCAGAGCATACTCTCTTTCATTTGGTATCAGAGCACGGTCATCATATAACCGTAAAACCGTTATTTGATATATTCTTGTAATATGGCAAATAACGCAAGTACTAGCTCTAGCACTTACACGGAAGGTCAATCAACACAAAGACCTCCATTCTTTAATGGTCTCAACTATAGCTATTGGGCTACACGTATGTCATTTTTCATGCAATCAAATAGCTATGATGCTTGGAATGCTACTCAAAAAGAAATAGTAAATCCAACAACTGAATATTCAGAATGGACAACGGCTGAGAAAACAGCAGCAGCTGTAAATGCAAAGGCAATAAATATGTTGTTTTGTGCATTAGACCAAAATGAATATAACCGTGTTAGTATCTGCACTACTGCATATCAAATTTGGCAAACGCTGAAAACCACTCATGAAGGTACTAACAAGGTTAAACAAGCCAAAATAGCCATGCTGAAGAGTCAGTTTCAAAATTTCAAAATGAAACCAAATGAGACAATCAATGATATGTATTCAAGATTTCAAACTATTCATCATGCACTTATCGGATTAGGGCAAAAATATTCAGATTTTGATGTTGTTTCAACAGTCCTACATTCTCTGACTAGTGAATGGGAAAGAAAAGTATTAGCAATTGAAGAAGCTAATGACCTTTCCATCATGAAGCCAGATGAATTGATAGGAAATTTAATGTCCTATGAAGCAAATTTGCAGGCTAGAAAAGAACAGAAAGAAGAGAAGAAAAATGTAGCATTTCATGCTGAGAAAGATGAAAATGAATCAGATTCTGAAGATGAAGATTTGGCATTCATTGCAAAAGGATTCAAAAAATTCCTAAAATATCGAAAAGCCAGTCGCTACAACAAAAGGAAACCTGGATCAAGCAAACCATCTTCATCAACTATAGAATGTTTCAACTGTCACAAAAAGGGGCACATGCAGAAGGATTGTCCAGAACAGAAGAAGAAGTCAGAAAATGATAAATTCAAACATAAGAAGGACAAGTCAAAGAAACGAGCCTTCTCAGTAACATGGGATGATTCAGACTCATCCTCATCTGAAAGTGAAAGTGATCAGGAAAATGAACAAGCTAATGTTTGTTTTATGGCAACAGAAGATGAGGTACAAATTCCTACATTTGATGAATTACTTGATATAAATTCTGAGTTGATAGTCAAATATAAAGACATAAAACGTCAATTAAAAGTAGCCAAAGCAGATTTGAGTAGAGTAGAGTTTGAACGAGATATGTTAAAAGACGAGAAGAAAATATTAGAAGAAGAACTTGAAAAACTTCAAGAATCATCATCTAATGTTGACTCTCAATTATCTCTTTTGAGTCAAGAAATTGAAACTCAAAAAGAGAAAAATGATGCTCTCGCTACTGAAAATCATGAGCTTAAGGCAAAAGTCAAAAATCTGGACCTAGAAAAGGCGAGCTTACAAACTAAGTTAGATGACATTACTCAAAATGTTTCTAACTTTAACAAAGGTCGAGAAAATTTGACAAAGATCATTGAAAGTTCACAATCTGTTTCAAATAAACAAGGTTTGGGATATAAGAAACAAGAAACCAAGAAACATCTTGGTAATGAAAGGAAAAAGAAAGTACAAAAGACTGAAGCTAAGAAAAATCTTAGTTTATTATATTCCAAACCAAAACCAGTTGTGAAATTTCGGAAGAAAAATGTCAAGACTATTAAAATATGGGTTCCTAAAACAAATAACAATTTGATTAGAAACAAATATATTCAGAATTTCATGAATACTGTGCATTATAATTCTAATTATGTATATAAAGGGGATACCGGACCCGTATGGGTTTGGATTCCTAAGATCTAACTCTTAGGACCCCATAAAAAGTGGGTACCATGGTCTTAATTATATTTTTTGCAGGTCCCACTTAAGAAAAGAGGAAAGTGGATATTCTGGTTGATACATTCCTATATTATTCCATTATCTATTACTCCTTTTTGTCGATGACAAAGGGGGAGAAAGTGCTAACAATTATCTGCAGGAATATATATATTTATATAAAGAATACAGACAAAATCTCAGGGGGAGATCACATATTCAGGGGGAGATTCAGAGTTTCAGATATATGTTGTCATCAATCAAAAAGGGGGAGAATGTTGAGTCAAGATTTTTATAGAGTTTTGATTTCTGACAAAGGGATAAGCCGTGATCGACAAAAAGAAGTTATTCATTGTTTTAAAGAGACACAAAGAGCTCCATACATTAGAGGTTGATTATTTGGTATGTTAGTAGTGTTATTTATGTTAAAATCTATCCTCAAATAATCTCATACCTTCAATCTTTGAATACAAATGTATATATGTATGAGTGCACATTAACTGTGCAGTCTGGGCTAAACCGGTCGACCGGTTTAAAACAAGGCGGTCGACCGTTTTTGTCCAGAATGCACAGATAACGTGCACAAGTGTACATAACGTATATATATTCAAATTCCTGTCTACCGGCCATTTTGACCTGTCGACCGTTTTCAAACAGAAAGCAACCTTTCGTACAGACACTTCCTTTTCTTCAACGGTTGCTTCTCTTTCTCTTCACCAATGATCATGACCTTTGTTTGTATCTTTTCACAAAGGGTTACAACTGTTTATTTCTTATATAAACATCATGAAATCATTATTCCAGATAAGAATAACCAATTCTATTATTCTAATCTCTATTCTATTGATCTCTGTCTTGATCTCTCAAACATTTCAATTGCTTATTGAATCATTGAAATTATTTCATATCTTTTGATTCAATTAAGTAATATACTTCCTTCAAATCTTCACAAACATCATTCACATATTTTGAGGATAAGATTATAGGAAGGGTGTACTACAAGTGACAAATCCGTGTTATCAAGAGCACAAGTTGTCAACGACAATTGTATTTATTTTTTGAAGTCCTCGGTGTTGTAAGAGGCACGAAATCCCGTTCGGCTGTTCGGGTGTTGTAAACCTGTTCCTCCGGGTGAAGCGAGGTAGTTGGTTGTGAAAATCCAGATAGGAGTCTGGGACTGGACGTAGGACGGGAGGTCCGAACCAGTATAAAAATCCCTGGTGTGATTTTTACTGTTTACTGCATTTACTATTCTATATCTGTGAATTGCTATTGAATATTTACTTATATAGCAATTGTATATAACATTCCGCATATATTAGTCCATATTACACGATCCACAATTAGTGTGCACAAGCATACACACTTTCATTTGGTATCAGAGCATACTAACTTTCATTTGGTATCAGAGCATACATACTTTCATTTGGTATCAGAGCATACATACTTTCAGAGTCTTGTGTTCACACTCGTGTGTTCACTCGCCATGCTCTGTACCCTTCTCACATAAGCCCGTAAGGTAGTGCATGATCGGTATATCTGGCCTCAGTTTATCCAAGTTAGGTGTATGTATATAAAAATTCTTTTTAATAATGCCTATAGTCGATAAGTGTTCACACTTGTGTGTTCACTTGCCACGCTCTGTATTCCCCTCACATCAGTCCGCAAGGCAGTGTAGGGTAATATATATGGCCTCAGTTTACCTGAGTTGGGCATATGTAAATATTGTTAATATCAATGAAATTTTCAAGTAAGAGAAAGTAAGCAATTGAAATCCAAGCACCATGTTAACTTGTTATTGAAAAGAAATGAGAATACCACTTTGGCAAACTTTGATAATCAACTAAGGATTCATTTCATAATTACATTGTGTTATCAACCGAAACAACGAGTTAAACTATTGTATATTTTCTATGATAACTTGATTTTTGTTGGAAATTTTGACGAGTAAATGAGTTAAATTTTCAAGACAATGACCAAAACCTATATTTAACTTATGAGTGTCGAATTGAAAGTGAATCCTTCATTTGTAAATATTTTCAAAAACTTGCATTCATCCCATTGTAAATAAACCTTGCACTTTGTAAATATTTTCACTTTGCATTTGGATTTTGTGGGTAGTATCGGCTGAAAACCCTCACGAGACAACACTCGTCCTACTGGGGACACCCAGAGGTTTAACGGCTTGTTGCATACGCTCAATGCAATCGTGTTTCCTACGAAAACAGATTTATCTTAGTTTTCCTTTATTCAAAGACGAATAAAAAGATAAGTGTGGGGGTATTTGATGTGCACGTAAATGTGCATATATTTACATCCATATTTTATATCTTTTTATTTAAATAAACATCATATTTGGGTATTTTTACATGTTAAAACCAAAATTCAATTATTTTCAAACCATCATATTTTCATCTTCATTCAGGGGCAAAATGATCATTTGTGTGCTTGCGTTAATTTAAGAATTTTTACTTGAACATTTTTTTGATGATTTTTATAGGAATTTGGATACATATGGAAGATGCTTATATGAAGATACATGCATGCACAAATGAATACAAAGGAAGGAAGAGGGAAATAATTCAAGACCGTGAACATGGAGGACCCCACCCACTTGCCTAAATCTACAATTAGAAGCTAATAGACAACTAAGTGGAGGTTAAAGCTTCATGCACTTTTAATGAGGGGTTAATTAGTGGCTAATGGTTACTTGGTGGCCACACTTCCTAAAGGACATTTTGGGAAGCTCCCTAAAAATAGAATTAAGATTTTATGCATGTATAAACAGCCTTCTTATGTACATTTAAATGATCTTCTACTCTTTCATTTTACTTAGGAAATTAAGAGATCAAATTGTAAGCTCAATGTTACATGAAATAAAAATGGCTTCCAAGCCTCTTTTTCCTCTCTTTTCTACATGTTTTTCTTTGTTTTTATGTTAATGCTTATTTCTATGCTCTCTTTCTCCTAATGTTCATAGTTTAGATTTACATTTATGCACTAGTCTAATCAATTTTTTTCTAGTAGTAAATCTTCTTTTTCTTTGTTTATTCTCTACTTTCTTTCATTTTCAATGTTGAAACTTACATGCGTTGATTTGATAATACAAATGAGTAGCTAAACCCCTTCAATTTAGGGGTAATGAAGCTCTCAAATATTATGTAATTTCAACATCTTTTATGATTTATGATCTCTTTGTTTGTGCTTCATAAAAGTGAATTTTGATGCAAGTTTATACAAGTGGGTTTGATAGCTTATATTGCTTATGCAAATGAGCTATTCTTATTCAACATAAACACAATTTGCATCATCATTTGCTAATCCATTTTTTATTGTGAAATTAAAGTAAAAATGAAACTTGATGATCTACATTACTAGTTACAATAGTAAATATATCATACTTAAAATAGCTTTTGCTTTGGCTTTATTTTCATGAGAATTATAAGCGGTCTATTTGTTGTATTATAGTTTGATGGTTTGAGTTATGTTAATTAATAACATAAACAAACCATACTTATGATAAATACAACAATATTTCACTTAATATCAAAGCTAGAGATCACAAATTGTTTGCTTGTTGATTTACAAAAATATGAGAGTGGATTTGCTTCTAAATTGTTCTCTAGTTCAATAGTTTTTAAATCAAATATTAATTCTAGTTTTAGCTTCATTTTATTTCTAGCTAACAATTTCTCCTCCATTTGGTCTAATTTGATTGAATAGATTTTTTAACTCTAACAATTCCCTGCGGATAGACCCGTATTTGCCATGTACTACGAAGTGTACGCCGTGCGCTTGCGGTTATTTAATTTGAAATTTTTTCGGCAAATTTCTAAACCGATAGAAATTTTGTCGATTAACACCTGTATTGTACACAAATGCATGTACATAGAAAACAAAAAAGAAAAGTGACATCGAAATTTTGTGGACTGTTTAAATCGAAATAATGTATGAAATGTAATTGTTTACTGTGTTTATAACTTGTCCAATACAGGGACAAATCCAGCAAGTATTGTACCAGATGAATATAAATGTCCGTTTTATGAAAAAACGAATATCTATATAACGATCATGTACAACACTTGTCGGACGGGGCCAAAAACTATCTAAGGGACGTAATAAAAAAGTAGTTTGTATAAAAATTTGAAGTTTTATAGATTGGCTTCTTATTTATTATATAATATATTATTGTTTGTAAACGGTTGAAAATTACTAATTTTATATATTTTGAAAAATTATTAATTTACCACATTCCACATATTTTATCGAACAAGGTTAATTCAACATATTATAGTAGATATGCGAATTATTTTTTTACGATGTTTTCGATAGTAAACAATTTATTTAATTATTTGTATGTGTGTGTGTGTATAATGATTAACATATATACACACACATATATGAAAAATACCCCAATTAACATAGGACAATGCTAAAAATAACACATATATAATGGTTTACACATATACACAAATTCACGAATTATACCTACTTTTCACAATTTAAAGCTAACAAATGAAATATGTATTCCATGGAATACTATAAACCATCATTAGGCTATTAGAAACAATTAGAATCACAAATTAGCCCTAATTTATCGAATTATGCAAATCTAGATTTAGGTTAAAAATTAGGTTTTTCGCAAAAATTAGATATTATACCTGAGATTGGAAGCAATAGAGAGTGATTAAGGAGCCGTGCAAGATCCGAAAGCTTGAATTTGGGGTTTGGAAGCATGAAAATGGGTTTTAGGGATTTTAGAATTTTTTCATTCGGCTGGAATGAGAAAGAAAGGTCTCGGTCGAGACCTGTATAATGCGAATTTCAGATGGCTTCCGACAGCCGCTGATAGCCCGTCGAAAGCCGTCGGAAACCGCCGTCAGAAGCCGTCGCCAAGGGTCATCGGTATTTCAAGCTATTCTTGTAGTGTATGTATATAATATAAAATTATAAATACGCTTTCGCATACGCCCTAATTTTGTAGTAATCTCTTAACCTAAGCTGACACCGACTGTAACAACCTGCATTTCCGGACATACTGGTCCAAGGTCCAAAGTGTCTTTGAACTTGCATCATGCTAAGAAGTATGAGTTATTGGTTTTTCAAAACATTACAAGGCACATACACAGATACAAATTTAATAGATTCTACACTTTCAGATCTCATAGTGGAAGGAATAAAATATAGATGCAAAACATAACTAAATCATATAATAGTCTCAAAATAAACGTAGTTCATACAACAATGAACAATGCATAGAGACTGATAAAACGGACTACATATTACGAAATAAAGTACATGGACAGAAAAAATAAATAAATATCTTTCGGCGCTACATTTTCTCCTCAATATATGGTACTCTTGGCCAAATCACTTTCTAGCCCGTCCTCCTATAATAGAGATAAAGAGTAAGTAATGAAGGGGGTCAGACAAAGTCTAGTGAGTGAATTATATCTCTAGTCATATGGTGTGGACAAGTAGTTAAAGTTTAGTTATAGCTTATACCTAAGGTGTTCTTTACTTTGTGTGTTCTTTATACATAAGCAACTAGCTATTTTCGTGATATGATTTAACTATTCCTATGGTAACAATATTCCATTTTTATTATGAAGATTTCCACACATAGCTGGATCATATAAACTGAATATTTTATAGAAAGACATTTCTATTATTTAGTAATTTATTGAATTAACATTCTCGTTTATAGTTGTTTAGTCTACTCTAATTTAAATATAGCTTATTATGCTAAGTCTATGTATATTCATGCTAACAATCCCGAATTTTCCTTTTTGGATTAATATTTCCATTTCTATCCTTTGGGTTAACATTTCCAATTTTATTCCTTTGGGTTAACAATCCCAATCTAGTCTCCTTTGCTAGTATATGTATCGCATGCCCTCTATCATGACACAAGTAACATCTGAAGTAGATTAACGATTCAAACTCTCTGTACGATTAATAATTTCTATTATGATAGATTTCATTACCATCTCTCTTTTCAGCTCCTACCCATTGGTGATTAGGATTGGCTATGAATGATAGGAGCTTCTACTTGCGATTTAATCGCTTGCCATGCTAACACCACGTCCACCAACTTCATGAAACGCGAGCCTAGGACCTTACCAAGGTGATTATGTTTCCAGCTTACTGCACGACTCCACTCCGCTATGTGAATAAGGAAGTAGGAACACAGTTCCCTATCCTTCCTACTTAGCCTGGACAAGGTCCAAGTTCAGCTTGGGCTGACTGGTATATTTCAGACATCTGATTGGCATTTTCAAACGTTTGGTTCATCGTTTTCAGATTTTTAATAAAAGCGGCTTATTTTTATTTTATCGATTTTCTTCATGGTTTTAATATCAGATTTATGGTATATTTTCATTGTGTTTTTAATATGATTCCAAGTAATTTTTCTCAATATTTATACACCGTTTTCCATCAAATTTTCTATATGTATTTCGAAGAGTTATCTATGTATTTAAATAGATTATCACATATATTTTACCGTAAATCAAATCAATCAAAATAAACTTCAACATAGATGATCATTTATCCTTATCTGTCATTTCAAGTTCATCATATAAATCATTTCTCTATGGTTAAGGGTAGTTTCGAATCAAATTAATTCATATTCATCCAATTCAACTCGAACAGGTTATATAAAACTAGATCTGCAAGATTATAGTCAATTCATTTGGTTATTTCTCATTTACAAAGTGATTTCAAAATAGATTCATAAATTCAAGGATAAAAGTTATATTTTTACTACTAAGAAAGCATATATTTGAAAATCAATCACTTATCTCCGTCATATGCATTTTGTAGATAAACCCACCTATTTTTATAACTTTCCTTCTTCTTTTTCTTTGCGAATTCTGCCCTCTAGGTTCCTAAGCTTTGGTTCTTGTGTTCCCTTTTCTTTAATTCTCTCTTCTTTTCTTTTTGTTTGATCTACTTTATTTTTGTTCTCGAACTAGAATTTTGTTCATGAAGGAAAAGAAGAGGAAGAAATTTTTAAGAGACGACAGCTAAGGTTTTTAAGTGAGAAAGATAAATGATGCACTCTGTCATTTTAAGAACATATATAAATACATTTATTATTAATGATTATTGTAGTGAATCATGTATTTATATTCAAACATGATGTGTGTATTTATATTGATTAGAAACCTTTTTTTTACCAGTTAATTGCGCAATCAATTTGTAATTGACTGGTATTAATGTTTCCAAGTTCAAATCGGATTTACTTTTTTATTTTTTACTAATAACGAGACAACATACCTTGCATTTTCTTTAAACACTTTACTTTCATGAATATATTGTTATCTTCAATTTTCAAAAAATATAACATTAAATGCATTCTTTTCTTCTTAAATATAGTATTATATCCTTTTTCTAATATATGTAACATTTATTTTCATAAATTATAACAATAAATTCCATTAACAGAGTAATTAACGCTTTTCCTTCTGTACATGTAAATATCTTCCTCTTTTTCATTTAATGTCCATTAACGCGATTGTACTCTTTTTAAATCAATTCAAGCATATTCAATTAGTTACTTAATAAATAGGTTTTGATTTATTCATTTAATTAATTCTTGAGCTTAATTTCAAAATAGGCATAAAACTCGATATGCGCCTTTCGGTAAAATTCTGTATTTTCTTCACATGGTATCCATTTTTGACACTTTATATATGAATTTGGATAGAAAAAAAATCTAATTGACGCAATGGAAAAGTAAATTTTTGTAAAAATTGACTGTTTTGTCATTTTATCTAAAATTATAATTTTACCATTTTTAATACTTTAATTTGCTATTAAAATTTCTTGGATGTTAGATAGACCTTTTCGGTTTGCATGTTGATGATTATCTCGATGAGGGAGTTGAGTTCTCTATTGACGATGTCCTATATATTTTTCTTTCTCCCTCAACTAGCTCTGGTTCATTTTCTACTGTTTGAGCCATAGATTTGAAAACACAAACGTGGATCAAACCGTGATAATCCACGGTCGAAGTTTCCAGTGGTTAGATCGGTTGAACTGTCCAAACCATGTTAGTTGATTTTTGAATGTATCTTGGAGCAAATGCAAAATTTTAATAAAAAATGGAGCAAGATGTAAAAAGAAGTAACAACAATATGGGATATAAGTGCAAAACTCTTTTTATCATAGTTTATCCGTCGTTTCCTTCTCTCCCTGCTCTCATTTTTACTAAACTCAAACCTTACTTTCAAATCCTCATACAAATCATGATAATATGCTTCGTTAGAATAGTGGTTTTGTGAGGTTTTTGTGGTTCAACCAGTAATGGATGTAAATTAGGAATTTTTAAATTTTCAGACCGTCGTGGTCAATGGTCGAAGGCTTTGATGGTCAGACCAGAGGTCTGGTCAGGTCTTTAAAACACTGGTTTGAGATCCATGTTTACCTTGATGACCTCTTTCTTAGAGTGGTCCTGCCTCTGCCTGAGTTATTTCTATATTCATTCTCATCCTAGGTATGTTATTTCATGACATTTTGATACCATGACTTTTCAATGATACGTTGTATGTGTTTAGAATGATGAGATATGCATCCTTTATACCGTGTTATGCTTATTTACATTACTATTGTCTTTATTGCTTTTCATAGAGGATGTATGTTCGCAGACAAATTGGATTGGAGGGTAGAGAGTGTAGCGTTAGTAGACAAAATTTGATTAGAAGTTGGATATGAAGTATCGATTATAAGTTAGAGGTTGCAACTTTATATCTTGATTTAGTCTGAGTTATTGATGCAGCGCGGCAGGCAAGGAGAGGAAAGGATTCAACGAGACGTACCTTAAATCGTGAACGGCCATCGTACGTCACTCCGCGACCTAACTTTAGCCCTAACCCATCCTACGTTGCTACGCGACCTAACCCCATCACCAATCCATCCTCCATCGCTACGCAACTTAAATCCATTCCCGATTGCTTAATTCGTGATGCTCTAGGTCGCGAACAAGACGATGCCGCGAGTCACTCTTCCAGCCTAGGTCGCTCCGCCCTAGGTCACGAACAAGACTATGCCGCAAGCTTCGCCCTAGGTCACGAAAAAGACAAAGCCCTAGATCGCTCCAGATTTCCAGCTTAGGTCGCGAACGCGCAAATTCCTACATCGCGAAGCTTGCTTATGTCGTTGCCTCTTATGTCGCTGTTCATTCCTTAGGTCGTTCAGGCTTTAGGTCGCGAAGTTTGTTTTAGGTCGCTGCCTTGTTTTCTTAAGTCGTTCTTGATGCCGAAGAAGCTTAAGTCGCTCAGTTTCTTAAGTCGCAGACTGTTTTGCTTTAAGTCGTGTGATGTTGTATTTTGTTATGTCATGTTGTTGTAAGCCGTTTGTGTTGTGTTGTAAACCCTATAAATAGGGAAGTGGTGTCATTGTAAAAAAAGTTAGTTGAATTTTAAATAAAATTTGGTTTGTGCTTCTTGCCTCCATTAAAATTGGTAGTTGAGTGTTATCTCCTATCTCTACCTTTCGTCATTCGAGTGCACTCGAATCAACGATTGTTGAAGCCAATTCATGGAATCAAGTGCGCTTGATCAACGTTCGAAGAATTGTAGATCTTCTCTCACGGCATCGTGCGCGATCAACGTGTCGAAGATTGCTAGAATCCGGTATCTTCGTGATCAACGGATTTGGGCATTTGGGTATTCTTAAATTCACCGATTTATCTTCAATTCACCGATTATTTCTGCTAATCGTGTGAGATCCTGGACGGATTCAATTTACATCGTCGAATTCGCTTCCTTGGCTCCGTCATTTGGTATCAGAGCAAGGAAACGAACTTTTCCAAGTTCGTTGGATTTCAAGTTTGCATGATTTGAAGTTTGTGGAATCCGAATGTGAGTTTGCTTGTCCTTTGTGTTCTTTAAGATTCAAACCAGTTGGAAGTTTTGATTCTGAAAGTTTTAGATCAATGTGGGAAAGTTGTACAGAGCTTGAAGAGCTTGTTTGGAGCTAGAAGTTTACATCTTTTCGTATTAGAACTAGAAGCGAACTTGTTCAAGATTGTGCGAGATTTGTTCTAGTCGTGAGCTAGGAGTTTGTGCATAGATTCTGCATCATTGAAAGTTGCACTAGTTGAAGTGTTCATTTTGAAGATTCCAACAAGTTGGTGAAGTTGATTCGAGATTTTTTTTAATCGAAGCGAAGTGTGAAGTTTCGAGAATTTGAAGTTTGGAGATCGAATTTGCATTGTTGAGAAGTTTGGTGTTCATCGTGAAGTTGCAACAAGTTGGGAGTTTCGATCCATATCATTTTGGATCAAAGTTCGGAAAGTGTTTGAATTTTTGAAGAGTTGTTTGAAGTTCAATCATGCCACCGAGACGAGTTCAACGTCATTGCAATATTGATGCTTTGTATGGAAGAGAAGATGCTGAACAAATGGAGCAACGAATTAGTGATAAATTCAATGAGAAGTTTGATGAGGGAATTGGTCGATTAGAGAGAATGATGCTTGAAATGAATCAAAGTAGAAGAAGGGTTTCACCTGAATCGAGCCATGGGGGAAATAGAGTTTCACCACATTCAGATCGGGAGAGAAGAGAAGATCATGATCGTAGAAATGTTGACGATCGTGATAGGAATGTTGATGATCGAAATCGGAGAGATGTGGCTGATCGTGATCGGAGGAATGTAGATCGAAGGGATGTTGGTGGTCATGATCGACATCGATATGCATCAGATTTTGATGAGGAGTTTGATGGTGGTAGTGTTCATGGTCGAAATCGAAGCCAAGGAAGAAATCATTCAGAGTATGATCATAAATGGGAATCCGGAATGAAAATTGAAATTCCAGAGTTTAAGGGTGGTATGCAGGCTGAAGAATTTCTAGATTGGTTATCTAATGTTGAAGAGATCTTTGATTTCAAGGAGGTTCCGGAAGATCGTCGAGTGAAGTTGGTTGCTACTAAGTTGAGAGGGAGAGCTATGGCGTGGTGGCAGCAAACCAAACTTACACGAGAACGGATGGGGAAGTCAAAGATTGTTGCTTGGGAGAAAATGAAGAAGATGATGAAGGCCACATTCTTTCCTTACAATTATCAATCACTCATGTATCAGAGGTTGCAGAATCTGAGGCAAGGAACGAAGACTGTTAATGATTATGCTGATGAGTTTTATCAACTGATTGCTCGAAATGACATTATGGAGACGGAGGAACAATTGACTGCTAGGTTTGTTGGGGGTTGAGGATCCAGATCCAGGATATGGTAAATATGTTTGACCCTAGATCTGTGGCTGAAGTGCACCAGAAGGCGTTGGCTTGGGAGAAGCAGGGAAGACGAGGAGGTGGTGTGTTTCCAAGTTCCAATACTCAGAGCAAGGGTGCTAGTGGGAGTTCCAATGTTTCTAAAGCTGTCAGTAAACCAGTTGTGAATGAAGTTGCGAAGGAGAAGGTCAACAACAGTTTCAAGTGTTATAATTGCCAGGAAGTGGGTCACAAGAGTAATGAATGCTCGAAACCGAAGAGGTGAGCTATGATTGCTGAAGTGGAAGGTGAGGATGTTGATGAAGGTTATTCTAGTCCAGTTGAGGAGGATGAATAGGATATCGCGTCGGGAGATGAAGGATGTAATCTAATGTTGAGGAGATCATGTTTGACACCGAAGCAGGAAGAGGATGCTAGTTGGTTGAGGAGTAATATCTTTCAGTCGACGTGCACTATACTGGGGAAGGTGTGTAAATTTGTGATTGATGCGGGAAGTTGTGACAGTATCATTTCTACCGAAGCTGTGAGAAAGTTGAAGTTGAAGATGAAGAAGCATCCAAATCCTTACAAGTTAGCATGGTTAAGGAAAGGAGGAGAGGTGAAGGTGGACAGGCGAGTTCATGTTCCATTTTCTATTGGGAAGAAGTATAAAGATGAGATCTGGTGTGATGTGGTGGAGATGGATGTTTGTCACTTGCTTTTGGGAAGACCATGGCAGTATGACCGAGCAGTGCAGCATGATGGTCGAACCAATAGCTACAGCTTTATGTTTGAGGGTACTAAGATCATTTTAGTTCCGAAGAAGAGACAACAAGGAGAGAGCAAGTCAGAAGAGATTGAGGAGCTGAAGACTTTGTTGACTTTGAAGGAGTTTGTTGAAGAAGTAGAGGAGAGTCCAGAGGTGTTCTTGTTGATTGGACATGAAGCTACTGAATCTGTTGAAGTTCCAGAGGAAGTAAAGCCAGTATTGGAAGAATTCAGAGATGTGTTTCCTAAAGAGTTGCCAAAGGAGTTACCACCGTTGAGAGATATTCAACATCAAATTGATCTTATGCCAGGGGCAGCATTACCTCACAGGCCACATTACAGGATGAGTCCTAAGGAGCATGAGGAACTGAGAAGGCAGATGGAAGAGTTGTTAGAACAAGGGCGTGTTCAGGAGAGCTTGAGTCCTTGTGCAGTGCCAGCCTTATTGGTACCGAAGAAGGATAGGACTTGGCGGATGTGTACGGACAGTCGGGCTCTAAACAAGATCACTGTGAGATACAGGTTTCCTATGCCGAGGTTCGATGATTTGATTGATCAGTTGAGTGGGGCTGTTGTGTTCTCAAAGATTGACTTGAAGAGTGGATACCATCAGATTCGTATTAGACCGGGTGATGAGTGGAAGACTGCTTTTAAAACTAGGGAAGGTCTATACGAATGGCTGGTTATGCCGTTTGGCTTGTCAAATGCTCCTAGTACTTTTATGAGAGTGATGAACCAGATTTTCAGACCATTTATTGGGAAGTTCGTAGTAGTTTACTTTGACGATATTTTGATCTATAGTGGGAGTATGGAAGAGCATATCCAGCATTTGCGAGAAGTGCTGTTGATTCTACGACAGGAGCAATTCTATGCAGCAACGAAGAAGTGCGTATTCATGACGCACAGTGTTTTGTTTCTGGGATATGTTCTGTCGAAGGAGGGTATTCAAGTGGATGAAAGCAAAGTGGTAGCTGTCAAGAGTTGGCCACAACCCAAGACAATTACTGAAGTGAGGAGTTTTCATGGGTTGGTATCTTTTTATCGAAGATTCATTCCACATTTTAGCAGCGTGATGGCACCTGTAACCGATTGCATGAAAGGAAAGAAGTTCGTGTGGACAGAGGAAGCAGAGTTAGCTTTTGAGAAGATCAAGACACTTTTGACGACAGCACCCATTCTGGTACTGCCGGATTTTAAGATATTGTTCGAATTACACACTGATGCTTCGAAGGTTGGGATTGGTGGAGTATTGAGTCAGAATGAAAGACCAGTTGCTTATTTCAGTGAGAAGTTGTCTGGAGCCAAGTTGAGATATAGCACTTATGACGTGGAGTTTTACGCAATTGTTCAAGTTGTGAAGCACTGGAGGCATTATCTGTTTCAGAAGGAGTTTGTTCTTTATACGGATCATGAAGCTTTGAAACATTTGCAAGGGCAGGACAAAATTTCAGCTAGACACGCTTCATGGGTCGCGTATCTGCAGCAGTTTACTTTTGTTGTAAAGCACAAATCAGGGGTGACGAATCGTGTAGCTGATGCCCTAAGCAGGAGGAATCATTTGTTGATAACGATGAAGGTTGAAGTGACAGGATTTGAGCTATTGCCAGAGTTGTTTGAGGAAGATCCTTACTTTGCGAAAATTGTTGAGAAAGTCAAGGATGGGAGTGCT
The DNA here is from genome assembly GCA_030737815.1 of Allium fistulosum. Lineage (NCBI taxonomy): Eukaryota > Viridiplantae > Streptophyta > Magnoliopsida > Asparagales > Amaryllidaceae > Allium > Allium fistulosum. The sequence continues at coordinate 70,845,652 of CM060908.1, read as the reverse complement.
GACGAGTTTGTGTTGGTAGATGGATTCTTATTCAAGGAGAATCGATTGTGTGTACCAGATTGCAGCTTGAGAATGAAAATTGTAAAAGAGTTGCATGAAGAAGGACATGTTCGACGGGATCGCACATTGCAGTTGATTTCTTAGTCTTATTTTTGACCGTCAATGAGAAAAGAAGTTGAAAAGTTTGTTCAGAGATGTCATGTTTGTCAAGTTTCGAAAGGGACAGCTACCAATGCGGGTTTGTATATGCCTTTACCTGTTCCTACAAAACTGTGGGTTGATGTAAGCATGGATTTTGTGTTGGGCTTGCCGAGGACTCAACGGGGAAATGACTCTATATATGTTGTGGTGGACCGTTTCTCGAAGATGGTACATTTTGTTGCTTGTAAGAAGACGGCAGATGCAGTCCATGTGGCACAGTTGTTCTTTAGAGAGATCTATCGATTGCATGGTTTACCAGAATCTATAGTTTCGGACAGGGATAGCAGATTTCTGAGTCATTTTTGGCTGAGTTTGTGGAAGATGGTGGGAACAAAGCTGAATTTCAGTAGTGCTTATCATACGCAGTCGGATGGACAAACCGAGGTTGTGAACAGATCGCTAGGAAATTTGTTGCGGTGTCTTGTGAAGGATAATCTGAAGAGTTGGGATGTGAAGTTATGTCAAGCAGAGTTTGCTCATAATCATGCTATCAACCGTAGTACGGGTTTCAGTCCATTTCAGATTGTATATTCAAGCCTGCCAAAGGGGTCGTTGGATTTAACGATAGTATCACAACCGAAGGGGACAGTTAAGCGGGCTGCTGATTTTGTTGATGGGTTGACAGAATGCCATAGAATCGTTCAGGAACGATTGGAGAAGACGAATGAGAAATATAAGCAATCCGCAGACGCTAAACGACGAAATGTGGAGTTCAAAGAAGAAGATTTTGTGTATGCAGTATTGACTAAGGATCGATTTCCTGTTGGTACTTACAACAAACTAGCTGCTAGAAAGATTGGTCCTTTGGAAATCATAAAGAAGATTAATGACAATGCTTATCAGTTGAGATTACCGGACCATATTCATACTGCTGACGTTTTCAACGTCAAACATTTGATTCCATATCATGAGAACAAGCTTGACGAAGGAGAGGAAAGTGTGAATTCGGGGTCGAATTCTTTTCAACCAGGGGAGGATGATGCAGCGCGGCAGGCAAGGAGAGGAAAGGATTCAACGAGACGTACCTTAAATCGCGAACGACCATCGTACGTTGCTCCGCGACCTAACTTCAGCCCTAACCCATCCTACGTCGCTACGCGACCTAACCCCATCACCAATCCATCCTCCATCGCTACGCGACTTAAATCCATTCCCGATTGTTTAATTTGCGATGCTCTAGGTCGCGAACAAGACGATGCCGCGAGTCACTCTTCCAGCCTAGGTCGCTCCGCCCTAGGTCACGAACGAAACTATGCCGCAAGCTTCGCCCTAGGTCGCGAACAAGACAAAGCCCTAGATCGCTCCAGATTTCCATCTTAGGTCGCGAACGCGCAAATTCCTACATCGTGAAGCTTGCTTATGTCGTTGCCTCTTATGTTGCTGTTCATTCCTTAGGTCGTTCAGGCTTTAAGTCGCGAAGTTTGTTTTAGGTCGCTGCCTTGTTTTCTTAAGTCGCTCCTGATGCCGAAGAAGCTTAAGTCGCTTAGTTTCTTAGGTCGCAGACTGTTTTGCTTTAAGTCGTGTGATGTTGTATTTTGTTATGTCGTGTTGTTGTAAGCCGTTTGTGTTGTGTTGTAAACCCTATAAATAGGGATGTGGTGTCATTGTAAAAAAAGTTAGTTGAATTTTAAATAAAATTGGTTTGTGCTTCTTGCCTCCATTAAAATTGGTAGTTGAATGTTATCTCCTATCTCCACCTTTCGGCATTCGAATGGGCTCGAATCAACGATTGTTGAAGCCAATTCACGGAATCAAGTGCGCTTGATTAACGTTCGAAGAATTATAGATCTTTTCTCACGGCATCGTGCGCGATCAACGTGTCGAAGATTGCTAGAATCCGGTATCTTCGTGATCAACAGATTTGGGCATTTGGTATTCTTAAATTCACCGATTTATCTTCAATTCACCGATTATTTCCACTAATCGTGGACATCCTGGACGGATTCGATTTACATCGTCGAATTCGCTTTCTTGGCTGCATCACTTATCTTAGTTACTTAAGCCGTAATAACTTTTACATTCTCTGTGTCCCTCTTCCCTGTCTTCGTATGCCACAGATATCCTAACATTTCATCTTTTTCTTTAGCCATTAATATAAAACGATGAACTCCACTAATTTATCAATTTTTTTAGATAAATCACAGAGGAGAACAAGACAATACAGGGACAAAAGAATTTAACTCCAACGTTCAGTAAGTGGAACTTCCTTTGCAGGTAGAATCAAATAAATAATGATAAATTTTGAATAATTGAGAGATGGGTTGTTAAAATAGGCAATACAATATTACTGACAGGTGACCAGAGTAAAGTGAAAAATGAGAAAAGTTGTACTAGGTAAATAATACGAGTAAAAGGAAATGCACAGTGAAACAGCTAGCTATCTAATCTCCATCCAACATAGACTGCTAAACATTGTCAAATCTTACAAATTTTACTCTCAAAGTACCCGTCTTTTCTTACTTTAAACCTCCGTATACTCGAACTACTAAAATAAGAGTACCTTTCAAACCATTATTGACGTGCAAAGTAATAAATTCAGAATCTATGACCGTAGCAATAGCACTCCATCTTTTAAGGTTTTTTTTATCTAGGAAAAGAGATAAGTACATTGTTTTCATCTGTATATTACCACTTATGCTCCTAGGTTGTTTTGAACATATATTTTTTTAGTGAAATTGTAAGATGTGGAAAAGAATTTTATAGTGAAAATATTACCTTTTTTCATACAGACACAAGATCTTTTTCACTTTTTTTTAGCACTCAAATATTTAGCAAAAAGATACAACGTATGTTTTGATCAAATAAGCTAGGTTTTGATATAAAAGATAAATTATGTGTATATATATACACACACACCATATGTCATAGTCCCCTTGCTTCAATTGGGTGCTTGCTTCTTCTCTTCTTAACAATATCCTCTCTCTCCTTGCTCTTTAAAGCAATTCTTTTCTACTCAATAGAACCATACACATTTTCATTGGTTGTTGCACGTAGAGTTGGATTAATATGTACATCATTATTATGGTGTATTTTGCATGGGAAGATGAGGTTATATTTTTCAGCCAAGGATGACTTGCCGGTAACCCTATAGTATTATTTTTTAAAGACTTCAATAAGCTTGATATAAAATTACTGTTCTTATATTAAATAATCCTATCCTATTTCTTTTAATCTTAGATGTTTCATACAAAGGAGATTAAATGTTTTTTTTTTCCTTTCCCTTTTTCTATGTCAATAAAGATAGAAATTAAGTGTTAAATCGGCAAGTTGTTACTTTGGCTAGGAGATTGCCTCCTTTTCTCATGCCAAAACCATGATGATTGTTGAGTGTTTCCGTTTTAAAACAAGTCGGAAGAGTTCAAAGGTAATCAACCAACTTTGTTTCTCCATTGTAATTTGTTTATCATGTTGTATATTATCATATATTACTGCTAAACTTTCCAAGTTTAGTTTGATGTCTTTTACCATTGTTTGGGAAACTCAATGAATGTTTTCAAAACTGTAAAGGTTCGTAGAAAAATGTAAAAAAAAGTCGATGAATACATGAGGATTTTTTCAAAGGGGACAGTGGCTAGTTTGAATTATCAATGTCCCGGCTAAGACAGATATATTCATATTACCTTGATATATATGACAGAAATGATACAAATATATATGTATCGCAAACAATTATTACTACTTTGGTCATGGTCATGGAATCTCGGTTTTTTATTGTTTTGAAATTTGTTCAGGTTCATAGGGATAGAGATGTCTTCCAATACAAAACAATTTGCTTGCAACTGAGGTTGCGTTTGCGACCAAATGAAAGAATTATTTGAAGCCAAAGAATAATGCCTTTTTGTCTTTTAGAGAATAACCAGTACAACCACACAACGTTGAGAAAATCTCGTTCGTTTGTATATTTTCAGTATTAATTAAACGCCTTATAATAATTTGTTGGGCAAAAAACCATTTGCATTAAAACATAAAATAAATACATATTAAATAAAATGAATGGCAGGAAATATATAAAAAAAAAGAAAAAACATATTATTTTAGATTTATATAAGAGGAGCAAAGGGTAAAAGAATCGGTAGAATATATTTCAGAAAAGAATAAATGGGACAAAACATATCGATAACAAAAAAAGATGCATATTATTATTTTTTGCAAGCCTACAGTAAGGTAAAACTTCCTAATAGTCGGTTTAATTATATCTATTTTTGTAATAAAAAAATAGAATCGATAAAAGAAGATTTTTTTTCCATGTTTTCCAATATCATATATATTTATTAGTTTCGATGAACCAACTTGAGTTCTACTGAAAATTTCAAATATTCACAAAAATGTTGTAGTTATTTTAGAAACTTCAAAGTTATTTGAAAAAAATTGTATTTTTTGAACAGATTTGACATTTTTTGAATAATTTTTTTTAAACATTAAACTTATTAATTTAATATATTTGAAAATTTTGTTTTTTTCAAAAATTAGATTGAACTATTTTCTATAATATATCACATTTTTTCTAAAAAATAACTAATTTTCAAAATATGTGATTTTAAGAATTATTTGACTTTTCAAAACAAATATATATATTTGGATGTGTTTGGTTCGCATCCCTAATATATTTTAAAATACACAAAACATCCTCCTCAAAAATAACTTATAAATTACATCCATATTTTCCAATTTCTCTATTTTACTTCCCAAATTATCCCAGCCTCGTCAAGTAAATTCACGCACGTATTTCCCTTCCTATCTTCATCGATTTTACAGTAAATCTTCATCGATTTTATTATCAACAAATCGACAATTTCATTATTAACAAATCGATTTACAGAAGCATCGTCAAATTCAATTTCAACATTTGGATTTCGAAATCGAACATCAAAATCAAACTAAAACTGCAAATCTTCATATTTTCTCAATTATTGCATAGTATTCTTCAATGTTGTTATTGTATTGATGTTTTAATTTTCAATGATCATAAGAAATGTTATATAAGAGTTTTTCAGCAAATAATTATTGTTTTTCCAATTTCCTACTGATACCGATAATATTAGCAGAAAAATCTGCAATTATTCACAATACTTGCTGATTTTGCTGCAATTATTGCTTAGAATAATGCAAATATTGTTTATATATACAGTAGAAAATGTAATAAACCAAAATAAACCTCGCAAGATTTTTTTAGAACTCATGAGGAGTAAATTCATCTCTCTTTGTAATTATTCAAAATAATTGCAGACATATATGCAGTTATTATGATTTATTGCATATATTTCTGTAATTATGCTGAATAATTGCATTCTTATCAGCAATTATTCATATAAAATCTTTGCATAAAAATTCAGAAAACTCTTGCAGCTCCAACATATATTATTTCATTTTTTACTGCAAATATTGATCATATTTGTAGTATTTTACACAAAAATTCTCAATATTTGCAGAGCTTTCTGCAATTATTAAGAATAATTGCAACAATAACTATTCATAATCTTTGAATAAAAATAGCAAATAGTTGCTGAGAAAATTCTTACATTTTTATTTATACAATTTGATGTTTTACTATATTTGAAGTATTTTATGCAACTAATCTCAATATCTGCAAATTTTTCTGCAAATATTGAGAATAATTGCAGAAAAAACTGCAAATATTGTAATAATTACAATATTCATGCACATAACATGAATATTTGCATAAAACATTAAACTGCAATCATTTCTCATTATCATTAATGAATTTAAACATCAATACAACACCAAAAATTCCTAAAAAATCAACAACAATTCATATTTTACAAAAAAGATTGATTCGTCTTCAAATAGTTGCAGTTTTCCATTGAAATCGAAAAAGATGAACTCACCACTGAAGAAGAAGATGAAATCGAGAAAGATGAGCTCGCCATTGAAGAAGAAGATGAAATCAAGAAAGATGAGCCCGCCATTAAAGTCGACCCTGTAATAAGTGGAGGGATATTTTGAGGAAGAAAATAGCCGTAATGAAAAACAAGGACCTGCAAAGTATATGCTTTTGCGGGAGGAGTTTTGAAGAATTAAGTTTGCTTTTAGGGATGTGTACCTAATATTCACTATATATTTAAATATCAAATTAAGTGGAAGAACATATTTGAGATATTTATTAAAAAAATCATGTAAATGATATTAGAGAGATTTAATAACAAACATTGCTCAAAGCCAGGACACATGCATGCAATATGTCATCATAAATTACTTTTGCAACGACACACCTTTTTGGACGGTTTAAATTGACAATAAACCACACATGTCAAACTCAAATCATTCAAAGGGGAGGATTGTTATGGGGTAAATAAGAAAAGAAGAGAAAGAATATAAAAACAAGCATAGAATCTCATAGCGGAATGATAAAATATAATAATCAAATAACAATTCATGAATCTGTTTTACAAATAATATTTGATTACACTTTTACAATACAGATCAGAGTATATACAACAAGAATAAACAAATAATGCAGCGGAACAACATGATGCAGTAGTATAAATATAATAAATAGCATACAAATCTTCATCTTCGTCCTCCAGAGATAAATGGTCTTCAATACACTGAAAAGCTCAGGCTGATCCGAGCGTAATGAAAAGACAAAACACTCGAGTCAGAACTAAAAGATCTTATGTAAGTGAAATCAACAGTAAATTATAAATATGAGTGTAATGGTTTCAGAGATGTTTACGGGATTTTACATCTCCTATCCAATATCTAACGTGCGTGCAATAACTTAAGAGATGTTTGGTATTTCCATCTCCTAAGGATCTGTTAAACTATCTACATACATAATACAATACGCTATTATAATATGCCTATAGTAAAATATTAAAATAGCGTTAAGGCGTTACCCATATCCCCCTTAACACATTTTTATATATTTCCGTAGTCTATATAGATACTGTAAGCCCCACTAAACTGGTAGGATACTCAGGGAGCACTCCATAGGTAAGGTACAAACCAAACTCGTAATGGACGCGATAAGGCATGTGTCAAGGCACGTGAGGCAATACCAGGGTAAGATTCTATCGTTTGCACTCCCGGACTGGTAGTAATGCATAACAGCTACTACTGCCCATCTCGGAACACACTCCCATAATCAAGTCGAGGGGTGGCCACCAAATCAATCACAAAGTCATAATATGGTATCGAAGAAATGTGCCGGATAGGAGGAGCGACCTCACTTGGCCAGGTATAGCTACTGTTTTAGCCATATCAAGATGACTCAAAGGAGTCAGGGCTACGTTAATACCTCATACAGAATCGTTCGCCAAACCATCCTACTTCATTCTGGATTCTCCACCATGTACACAGTTGTTAAAGTGGTTTTTGGTATTAGCAGAGAGTATGACAATATCTGATCCTGGACATTTTAATAACCAAACGCTTATTTCACACCGGATGGTTCTTTTACATTTCCAAACCAATTCATAATTGATATCAAAATATCATATTCAATTCAAACCATATCATTTTCGAAATCATATTCACTTTCAAAATCACATCACTTTCGAAGTCATATCACCTTTGAAATCATATTCACAAACAGGTTAAACTCTCATTTCAAAATCATCATATTTACTCAAAATGTGTCACTTCACTAGAAAATATCATTTCAAATTCCGACGTAAGTTATAACATCATTTAATCATATTCGCTTTTAAATCAAGGATTTAAATATAACCAATCCAACCTTGCACAGTTGAAATTTAGAAAATAGCTTAGAATAGTCATAAATAGTTTAAATAGTTTAAAATAGTTAAAATACTTTAAAATAGTTTAAATGGTTTAAATTAGTTTAAAATAGATTAAAATAGTTTAAAATAGATTAAAATAGTTTAAATAGTTTTAAAATAGATTAAAATAGTTTAAATAGATTAAAACAGATTAAATAGTTTAAAATAGATTAAGATAGTTTAAATAGATTAAAATAGTTTAAAAAATAGATTTAATATAGATTTAATAGTTTAATATAAGATGGTTTGATTATTGGAAATGATTTATATAGTAAATAGTTTGAAAAGCTAAACAAATCTAAATTTAAAATAATAAATCTTTAAATAGTTTATATTAAAATAATTAATTTGAAATTAATATCAAATTAATCTATTTCTTTCATTACAACAAATCTGGACCATATCCAGCTTTCAAATCAACAAAACTCAATTTTTACCTTTCAATTTAGATTCTAAAAAAACAATTTAAATCTATATTGATTTCAAATCCATGTTGAACTATAAATTTAAACTACTCCAAATTCAATAGATTTCAAAGTTAAATATTCAAACGTTTAAAATAACTCAATTACGATCATTTCCATTTATATTTCAAAATTCAACTTTATAATTGAAATTTGGATTTTTAAACAATTCATTTAAACTGATTTCAATTTCAACATTTAAGCTTGGATTAATTCAATTTATATAAATCAAGTTTTATTTCATAATATCATTTAACTGGATCCAAAAATTCAGGGTTTAAAAATCATTTAATTTAACCAATCTGGTGTCTGTATATAATTTTCTACCCAATGGTCAAGTGATATAGATATATATCATTTCAGCCCATAATAAATTTAAAATTTACGGATATATATCATTTTAACCTGCAATCCCGAATTAAAATTCAGAATCCATAAAATGTTCGAGTCTATCATTTCAACCTATAACGATTTTTCCCTAATCTATAAATCGTTCGGACATGTATCATTTCAACCCATAGTGATTTACTAACAATAACTAAGGGAACTTTTAGTGTGATAACAACATATGAATAAACATAACATCTAGTCATCCAATATCAACAATTTAACATCTATCACAATCATCAGTCAAATCAACCAATAAATATCAACAATTTACTAGTTATCATTAACAGGTATTTAACTAGCAATTTAAAATTCAATATTAAATTAGACGGCGATTAAATTCAATAAAAGTTAGATTTAACTGGAATGACAATTTAAATATACCAAATAGCAATCAATCAATTTCTAATCACATCATAAATTTAATTTAACTAACATAAGATAATTCAGTAGTCGTGAGTGGGTTAAAACACTCACCTTTGATTTTCAATCGATTTAAAATCCAAATAAAGGCCCAAATTTGAACAGTCTCAGAATTCATCTAAACCAGTTCGATAATGTTCGGAATTTCGATACGATCGCAGTGGAGAAAACCACGCGTGAATCCGACGGCGTATGCAAAAGTTATGAATGTTAGAAGATATTCGATTTATATTATAAAAATCAACAAAATAAAGAAATTGATTGCCATGTCACCTTGGTCTTCGTTCACACGAAACCCTATCTGCATCTCGTTCGAACACGTTGTATCCCTACAACCGCCACCAAACGTTCAAAAGCACCGTGCCTAAGGCCATATCCACGCCTATCGACCAACTCCATCGCCTTCCCTAAGGTTCGCCGCCCACCCCTAGGTTATGCGCACGCCCACAGGCCACCAGAGTGGCTACGGCCGCCGCTGCAAAGAATGGCCATTTCTGGCGATTTGACGTGACCAGGAGACGAACTAACAACACATCTGAGGCCTGCTCGACCTCATCTTCCCAACGCCGCCTCCCGATCGTTGATTGGATGAAGATCCACCGTTGGATCGCGAAAACCTAATTTCGGCGGTCGAGGTTCTTCGACGATTTCGGGCCAAACGATGAACCAAATCGAAAAATGAATTGCTGCAGAAGATTTTGCTCGTCGAGAGCTTTCCAACAATATATAATTAGCTATGCTTTGAGGAGTTTAAATTTCGATTTGAATTTGAAATTAGATTTAAAGTTTTGAATTTGCAGCCATTGAGAAGGAGGAAGAAGCAGATAGATTGAATAGACAGATACATACAGAAATAAGAAATAAAAAAGGCTGCTAGGGTTTAGAAAAAACTATTTATATAGACAAGGCCCGATAAGAATGAATGAACATATCGAATTGGTTTGATACGACAATAACGACCCGAAAAGCCCGTTCCATTTTCGAAATGGAAGTAGGTCATCCCATATATCAAAACAGATGTTTTTGATATTTTTAAACTCAATGGAATAGGTTTCAAACCCTAATTCCATTGTATACAGAAGTTAACTTTTAAAATCAGCTTATTTTAAATGGAATTAATTAAATTGATTTCTACGCGTTTCGAGCCCGCACGATCAAACGACAAGTCTGATCACTACGAAACTTGAAATCCTACAATAATATACCGTTACGGATCCGATGAAACTGGTTTTGTCAAAATTCGAGACAGTGGTCAAAATGGCTATTTTCACGTTAATTAAATAAATTATTATCAAATAAGTTAATCCCCTTTTAAATTTTAAATTTAAAAGTTATCAATTTTTATGGTTCTTGATTACATATAAATTTATAATCTTTTAAAACAATTTTTCCATGTCAAATCCAATGTTAAATATTTTACTAATTACAGTGTTCAATTTCAATTGCAATAAATTCATTAATTATAATTTAAATTCGAATAAATTCATTTATTTTGATTTACATCTTATTATTCAATCAACTATCATCTTATGGATATAATTAATATTGGTTTACGTTTTATTACATCAATAGTCTACAATTATCATCTTTTACCATATTAATTACAATATTTCAATTATATTGAATTTTTATCAATTTCCAAATTAATTTACCGGATTAGATAACAAATGATAATTGAAGCAATTATTATACATTAATAATTCAAACACATTTCCAAGTTTATTATTTACAAACGAAAGCTACTAAATTTACGTACTAGTTAATTTATTTTCATATTCCAATTAATAACATATATTTACAACATTTAAATCCAACATTCAATTTATCTCTTATTTACAGTTTCTAACCAAATTAACCTTACAATTGTTCAAATTAATTGAGATCACATTAAAATAGTTGTTATTAACATTCAAACAACATTATTAAATCATACTTTGACTATTTTCCCGTTAATAAATCATAAATTTAAATTTCTTACAATATTACATTCTAAAATCTAATTTAATATTTTAATTATCGGAAAAATACAGGTCATTTCACTCTCCCCCACTCAAAACTTTTCATCCTCGAAAAGGCAAAGAAGGAATTTAAGGAATTAATATATCTTATTCAAAGTATTCAATTTATAAACAATTAATTTACAAGATTAAGTATTTTAAATAAAATATGTCAACTTATAAATAATTGAATCCTTCATATTCAAGTAAATAAAAGTTTGAAAATATCTCACTTTCACAAAATTTTCCAAGTCAAAAATTCACGGAAAATTTCGGCATAGCCTCCTTTGTACGGATAGGTCGGGAATAGTTATAATATCAATAATTACAATATATATCACATTTCAAAAATAAATATCCCAACCACGGGAAAACAATATAATATCGCTATAAAACCGTAATCCGAAAACGTAACTATTTGTCGGGCAAACAACGCTTTATTTATGAAACCAAAAGCAACTGCTATTGCTTCCATAAACCTGTATTTCACTTATATAATCCAAAAGAGTTAAAATTATGTAAAAGAATAATATTTAAGATGTTTCAACCAATAGTACAAGCAACCCAACAATGTATAACAAACATATGCAAACAAGAAGAAACACAACCATCATATGCAACATTAAAAACTATCAAACAAACAATAGCAACTAACTCACGGTCTGTTCAAGTTTAGACACTTTTCATCGTACAAGGGTGATAAATAACTACCAGTATACCTTATGCTCAACAGCTTTTGGTAATTACTTAATAGATTATTTATACATCCTTATACAGTTAGAAGTATCCTTCCCCAAACATCCCATAAGCCAAAACAACCAAGAATTTCAAGTATTATTTAAGTTTATTCTTATTAGTTTCCTTTCATATCATTTACTGTTCATAAATTTTCATTCATTTATACGGTGATTATTTATTAATTTAACTTCATTACTTACAAAATTCATTTCCCATTCATTCATACAGAATCATCTCTATTTATTTACATTCATTCTTTTTGTATAGTATCATTAAATATTAAACCTATTTCTGGATCAATTCAACATTGTCTAAAGTTATAATCATTTTCTTAATATAGTATTCACTTTTAACTATTCCATTTAATGATTAGTATTCCCAACCATTTACTTATGTTTATACATTTCCTTTAACATCTTAATTCTCTTTTTTTAGCAAAGGCATCTTAATTCTCTTTTTATTTATACACATATGTTCCTTTTTAAAGCATTTTTGTTATTAAGCCTTTTATTTGTATAATATTCTATCACATATTCAGACTTAACATTTCAACTTCTTAGATATTCCAAGTAAGTTTTATATGTTTTTAAAATGTAATTGAATGTTATACAAATTTATCTTATTTAGCTTAGTTAACAAAAGGTTCAATAATTATATCTTCTATATTTTCATATCTCTTTAATTTATAAGTGACAACCTTCAATTTCTTTACATTTCATTAATCACATAACTCTTAATTTCTTATTTTTCATTTTAGAAAATTAATATAATCAATATTTCATTCATTATAATAATTAAAATTTCTAATTTACAGAAACTTAAGAACTAAATACTTGGTTCCATTTTCAAATCATTTAATATATACACACACACACACACACACACACACTCATAGCTTTTATTTATCAAATCACATTTAGAAATTAAAATTTTAGATCTGTTTATCAAAACAAATGTGTAGTAAAACTACTACAGCGGTCTTCCCACTTTGGAACTTGAAAATGAACATCGATGACGCGTGCACTCATCATCGAAATTATTTTCTAACGACAAGAGAGGGGAGTACATAACTTATTTTCTTTAAAATTTCTTTTGAAGCATTTCTTTCAAATTACATCGAAAATATTTCTGTCCGAAAATAATTCCAAATAATACTAATAATATATTCCAAATCTTTCGAAAACAAACTAAAAAACCCGGAACTTAAGTTCTCAAAATTTCAGTTCTTATTTAATTGTAAAATCCTATTTTACAATTCAATATTTATAAAATTTCACTACCTAACAAACAACATACCACATCCAACCATATCGTTTATAAAAATTATTATTTTATATACAAAATATAATACTAGGTAAAGCTATTTCATTTACCTATATTTCAAAAACAATATTGTGTCGGTCTACCCTATTAAGTGTTTAGAAATCCCTATCGATGCCATAGCGTCCTATGTACCGACCAAAATTTAGAAGTACTAATCAGAATAAATTAACACAATATAAAACATTTTATAACACTAACAAGTACGCTCTATCATATATATACACTCAAACAACTCAATCTAGGGTATTACTACCCTATCTCTAATGAGTCAGACCCCACAAAGCCAAGGTTATCGCTAAACCTCGCTCTGATACCAAATGTAACGACCCACCCTTTTGGACGGTTTAAATTGAAAATAAATCACACATGTCAAACTCAAACCATTCAAAGGGGAGAACTGTTATAGGGTAAATAAGAAAAGAAGAGAAAGAATAAAATAACAAACGAAGAATCTCACAGCAGAATGACAAAATATAATAATCAAATAACAGTTCATGAAGCTGTTTTACAAATAACATTTGATTACACTTTTACAATACATACCAGAGTATATACAACATGAATAAACAAATAATGCAGCGGAACAACATGATGCGGTAGTATAAATATAATAAATAACATACAAATCTTCGTCTTCGTCCTCCAGAGATAAATGGCCTTTAATACACTGAAAAGCTCAAACTGACCCGAGCGTAATGAAAAGACAAAACACTCGAGTTAGGACTAAAAGATCTTATGTAAGTTAAATCAACAGTAAATAAATATGAGTGTAACGTTTTCAGAGATGTTTACGAGATTTTACATCTCCTATCCAGTGTCTAACGTGCGTACAATAACTTAAGAGATGTTCGGGATTTCCTTCTCCTAAGGATTCGTTAAACTATCTACATACATAGTACAATACGCTATTATAATATGTCTACATAAAGTAAAGTATTAAAATAGCGTTAAGGCATTACACATATCCCCCTTAATACATTTTTATATATTCTCGTAGTCTATACAGATATTGTAAGCCCCACTAAACCGGTGGGATACTCAGGGAGCACTCCATAGGTACGGTACAAAACAAACTCGTAATGGGCGCGATAAGGCATGTGACAAGTGTGAAGACCCAAAAGTTGGCCTTCGAAAATCAGCACCGGTACTTCACATGTACTCAAAATGCCGTAGATTCAAATGCCAAATCTGGTTCTCCGGAGCTTATAACAACATTAAGTAAATAACACAGCGGAATAAATGAATAATACATTGATATACAATATTTGATACAACAGAGTGATACAATGAATATCAATATACATCAGAGATATGATACAACAAATAGCAGCGGAAAAGAAAAATAGATAACTAATATCAGCAGCGGAACAAATAACTCTAAGATAGTCTTCAAGAGAGAACTCCAGCAATAGCTCGAACTCCCAATAACGATACACCAAGAATAAGCAAGTGCAGTCCGATCCAAAGACTGAACTAGCTCCAAATAATCTACTAAATCTGAATATCTGAAAAACCAAACTCTAGACTGCTCGTGTAGAAAAATTTTGAGCATCCAGAGTTTAGGAAAGAAACAATAAACTCCGGATCAGTCATGGGACTGGTGTGAGCAACAAAAACAGTCTATCTTTAAAACAAATAGCAGAGAATTTTAAAGTCAATTCGCAATGCTTTTGGAAAATGAAACTACCATAAGACCTCCCACCACACACACAATGCAAACGCAGAATTGGAGGAGATTTCTTCTTATGATAGTCAAAGATGCTTACTACGCAAAAATCAAATCATTTTTGATATTATTATTAGTGCATAGTGTAGAAAAATCATTTCGAAAGTATAATATTAATCTTAGCCAACATACGACCAGTATCGTATGCCTACTATAGCTACCATCTAAACAGTGGTGACCACCGTACGTAAATGGCAGGTTCTACAACTAATACCGTACAAAGTTCGTATTGGAAGATGGATTTCCAACAAATGGTCAGGCTAAGGAACTTCCTATCCACGATGGGTACGTCCCTGGAATAGACGACCCGAGAACCTAACCGGATCTCTGCCAACACAAGGCCGGGTTACCTCTGCAAAAATAGGTAACTACTGACACGCGTATGCCATCCCCCGATCGTCACCGATCTTCCCGAGGATCCCCGATTTCCAACAAACCACATAGAAAAATAATGCAGTAACCACAGAGGTTAAGTATCTGGGCTCCATACCATGATACCACCTTTATCCAGAAGGAATGACATACACTAAGGGGCGCTACTCCCTAGAACCTTGCTGCATCCTTCCTGTTTTGACCATTTCCGGGGTGTGAGGCTCGACGAAGTCTCGTCCACAAAGCTACGCTTTGTTCACAAAGCCATGCTTCGGGTCAAACAAATGATCAACCTATGATCACAAAGATATAAGATCAAACAAATGATCATATCGCAAATGATCAAACACTGATCATCACACAGCAACACTCAGCATGCCACATTACCAAATTAGGATATATCGCTGATAAGTTCCAACTACATAACCTCTGAGCTCATACGTCTCAGAGAAGGGTGTTAAGCTAAGAGAATAAATTCTCCGCCACCAACAGAAATGTATTTGAAAGAAATCGGCTTTATATCTCAAAGTGTAATGTCAGACATGTATCCATACAAGTCTGTTCCGGGTTCGAACAGAACCGAAGGCACTTCTTACGAAGCCCTTGCATTTCCGGGTATTCACAATCCCGTCCGGACTTCCCATCACAAAGGGTGATAAAATCTCTATACCGGGGACCAGTCGGTGCAGAGACATTCGACGAGTTGTCCTTTCGTTTTCGTAAATATCCGGTCTTCAACACCGGTCTTCAAATGCTATCCATATACGACGTATCATTATTCGGAATGGGTTATATGACACAAATGTCTTTTCCCGGCTAACCCGAATAACGAGCGCAATATTTAAAAACATATGGATATGTGATTTCAATTAAGTCACAACTTAAACCCAAACTTTCTTTACAAATGGTTCATCAAATTACCATTTTAATCTTTTTAAACAAAAAGATTCAATTCACAAAGTTCACTTAATTTCACAAAGATTCCTTCACAGATTTTCCAAATCGATTTCCATTTCAGTTTAATTAATTCGTTAAATCTTTAAATCAAAGATTTAACTAATAGCTTTCAAAACAATTTCATTTCGAATGGGTTAAACAAATCATCATTTTAAATCTGTTAAAAATAGACAGATTTAATTCATAACTTTCAAAACAATTCATTCATAACTTGGAAAATCCATTTTTCAATTCAATCTTGAAATTCCTTTAATTTAAACTGGAATTTCTTTTCTTATCTAAAATCTTTTATCATTTGAAATCAACAGTTTTCAATTTGGAAATCTGATTCATTCATACGAGTTGAAATCCTTGGTTTAAATTCAAATTCCCAAATTAATACTTTTAAAATGGTTTAATTCATACAAACACATTTATATCATCTTTTATCCCTAGTTTCCAAATCATAGATTAAATTTCAACTTGAATTCAAATTTAAATCCAATTATTTAAATTTTCAAAACTCAATTAAGTTATTCAAAATAACTTTTATCTTTGAAATCTCATTTCAAAAGCTTTTCACTTTAAACCCAAATTTCCAGTTTCAAAATCAATTGAAATTAAAATTTCAAATTCAAAAAATATTAATTTTAAATTATCTGTGACTTAACCCATTTCCACGTGAAATCCATATTGGTGTGTGTATGGTGTAGTCCAGGGGTTTAACACAATAGTGCAACACAATGAATCATCACAGATATATCATAAGCGGTATAATCGATAACGCTTATCTTCATTCACAGATTTATAGATAAAATAAATTTATCAGTCACAAAGATTCACAATTACAATTCGATGTGGGTTTCGGATAACCAATTGAAATCCGACTCCCTGTCGCATCGAAATTCAAGTGCCGTTTTACGGCCCAAGGGTTTCATATTCACATAGTAATATATCACAGAAATAGAAATCACGGCTCAGCACAACATAAAACAGGATGTATCACAAAGCATCACAAATCAGATAGGACAATCAATTCAAGGCATCTCATATAATATCATCATTCATAAGTGAAGTCAAGTATTCAATAGTTATTTATAAGCAGAATCTATTAATTGTTTAATCCTGATTAATTCAATTTATTTCCAAGTAAATAAATTACTTATGAATTAATCATCAAATTCCGATTAATTTATTACAAATCATTTGGTATAAATAAATTTATCCATCACCTTAATCAATTAAATTATTCTTGATTTATCCTATCAATTAAGTCAACCTTTTAAACCAGTTACATAATTAATTGACTTTAAATAAATCAAAATATCTAATATTAATTTCAATTAGTGATTAATCCTTATTAATTCAATTTCTTAATCACTTTCATTTATTTATTAACCTTTAATAAATAAATTCTTCTCAAATTATTTACTTTAATTAATGATTTAAACCTTTAATTACTTTCTAATTTTAAATGAATCTAAACCATTTATTCAAATATTTATTTTAATTCATATCAAAGCACTTGATTAAACTTGGCTTTGAAACTTACATTTCAAATTTGAATTTGCATTCTTAAAATTCAACCCACTTACATTTTTTTTTAGGTTGTTAAACAAATTTTAAATTTAAAAACTTATTTTATTTTAAACTCAGATTCAAACTATCTTGAATTCAGATCCAAACTTAGATTTAAACTTGTTTTAATTTTGCTTAACAATTTAAATCAGTTTTTATTCTTCTTTTTTAGTAACAAAACAGGTTATTAAAACCTGCTACCCAACATACCCGAGCCCTTATCATCTTGCTTCGAGTAAATCAACTAAATTCCCGAGTCCTCCTGTCACCCCTTTACTTCGAGTCCACTGCCCCACTGCCCCGAGCAAACTACCCAGTGCCTCGAGTAATACACGAAAAAAAAACACGAAGAAAACCCCAGACCAACTTCTTCTTCCTCGTCTTCCCCAAAGCTCTCGAACGCCCAGCAACATCAGACACAGGCGAACACTCGTGCACGTGCACTAGTGATGCCGCCACTTTCGATCGTCCACGACAACCTCCTCAGATCGGCGATCATCCACATACACATCCTCGATCATCAAAACATCCAAAACAGCTCAAAATCAAAATCGACCTTCCTGGCACAAAACTGGAACCACCATCAACCTGAAAACTCTCACCGTTCTCCTAACCTCGACCACCAGAAAATTCAAAACTTCGGCTACGAACTCGTCACCTTCCATACTATCATCCCACAAACCCATGTGCAACTCGATGCACGCGCGAAACCCCAGCGACCCCTTTTCCAACCTCGTCCAAAATTAGGGTTTAAAACTTAACCCCCCTTTCGCCGACACCATGGTCACCATGCACCCCTTCCATCATTTTTCTCGACTTCGCCATCGTTCACACTAGCTCCGAGCAAAATCTCAATGTCTAAATCGACTTCGTTCACCAGAGATTGAATAAAACCCAATTTCAGTTCAACTAAGAACTGCTCTTATCCCATGATGTTAAAAATCACAAAACTAATCTCTAAAATCCTAGTTTCAAGTAAGGATTCCAGATATATAATCGAAGCTTCAATTCCTTAGAGTCGAATTTCAACCCAATTTGGGTTTGCACTGTAAAAGCTAATTTGTTCATACTGTATATTTCTTTCTTTTCTTGAAACTATTTTTAAATTATAGTTCTTATTTAAATATACCTATTTGCTTTTAAAATCAAAGCCTCATATTAGTTTTGATGATAAGAATTTGAATTTCTTGGTTGCTATATACCCTGTGAGCTAAACAGAGAAAGAAATTTGAATATCCAATACTGTCAAGGAGAATATATATATATAGAGGAATACACACATTTAAATGTTTACAACACAGGGGAACTCATGTATATATATGTATAGCAGTATCTTCCATTTCAGATTTTACAGGCAACAGATGTAAAGATATATATATAACTTTGAGTTTAAATGGTTTACTCACTAAGAAAAACAGAGACCTGGTTTTATATTTGCAAACCTTCTCACACATGCTATAACTATGCCAACACAAATTATATTCAACTGAAAACACCCATGCAAACCAACATTTTGTCACAGATTCACACATACCTTAAGCAATTCCAGATTTTTAGTTTTAAAAACTTTGTTTTCTCAAATACTTAAGCTTTTTAAATAAAAGGTTACTCACAGATTCTCAACATTGGATTCAAAGAATGGTTTAAAAAATTAAAGTTGCTCACCTGCTTTAGAAAGGAAGAACAGAGCCTTGCCTTGAAACAGATTACATCTTGAAAACTGAGCAGGCTTTGCTTGATCTTCCCATCACCTTCCCTTTTGTTGTTTTGAAATTGTTGTTTTAGTTTGCAAAAGAAATGGTTTACTATATTTTCTTTTTCTGGTTTTGCAGTGTTAAACGAAAACAAATATGAAATAATATAGAGGAGTTTGTATAGGGTAGGTGATATCTGGTCAAGTAATGCTTCAGGTACAAGCATTTTCATATTTGCCATAGATTTTCTTTTAGAATAGGAGGCTGAAATGATTTTGGAACCAGTTCGAATAGACTTTGGTATGCTATTGAGATATGAAGCATTAAATGGTATTGTACTTATGTCTCCCATTTTGATTATTTTATACTACATATGTCATAGATATTTCTACTTTGCTTGTATCTTGTTTTACAAGCCAAAACATGTTGTATATTTACTTTAGCTTTTAAATTTTGTTGCATGTACAAAATTTCTAAGTGTTGGTTTTACTTTTGTTATTCGCCTTGTTTTATTGCTTCAGCCTGCACACTTGTAATTTGTTATCTTGCCTAGCTTCGAATACTTTAGCTTGCCTGTATACTAACTTATTTCATATTTTACTTGCTTAGCTTGCTTGTACAGGAAAATATATTACTATCTTATTACTTTGTATTTTTCTTTACTTTAAAAATATTTAGTTTATCTTACATACAATTGTCTTGTATGTCAATACATATACATTTCTTATTCATGTTGTTAGTACAGCTAATTGAAAGAGTTTGGTTTTCTTATTTTTATTGTTTTTATTAAGATTTACTTTATCTCATTACTTTAAACTAAAATTAAACTTCTATTTTAATATGTTGTTGGAATTCGTCTAATTGTGTTTACTTTATAATGTAAATAAGTTTCTATTTTATACTATATAATTTATCTTATATATTTTCGATTCTATTTATAACTTAATATCAATTATTATAAATTAATTATTATTAAACCATTTAAACTTAGATTTAAACTCGAATTCAATATACACATATATTATTTCAAATTTGCTCATATATGCTCAAATACAGATATATATTCTCATATATACAATAATTTAAATTTTTAAACGATTTATACAAATATACTTGGATATCGGGGAAACTCGCTCCATTTAATCAATTTAATTTCACAATTTTTATTCAAAAATTTATTTAATTATCAATTTAAATGTAATTAAAATCCGGGGTCGTTACAACAAGGCACGCGAGGCAATGCCAGGGTAGGATTCTACTGTTTGCACTCCCGGACTAGTGGTAACGCATAGCAGCTACTACTGCCCACCTTGGAACACACTCCTATAATCAAATCGAGGGGTGGCCACCAAATCAATCGCAAAGTCATAATATGGGATCAAAGAAATGTGCCCGATAGGAGGAGCGACCTCACTTGGCCAGGTATAGATCCTGTTTAGGCTACATCAAGCTGACTCGAGGGAGTCAGGGCTACATTAGTACCTCATATCGAATCGTTCGCCAAACCATCCTACTTCATTCTGGATTCTCCACCACGTACACAGTAAGTGGTTTTCAGTATTGGCAGAGAGTGATGACAATATCGGATCCTGGTCTCTTTAACAATCAAACGCTTATTTCACACCGGATGGTTCTTTTACATTTCCAAACCAATTCATAATTGATATCAAAATACCATATTCAATTCAAACCATATCACTTTCGAAATGATATTCACTTTCAAAATCATATCACTTTTGAAATCATATCACTTTCGAAATCATATCACTTTCGAAATCATATTCACAAATAGGATAAACTTTCATTTCAAAATCATCATATTTACTCAAAATGTGTCACTTCACTAGAAAATATCATTTCAAATTCCAACTTAAGTTATAACATCATTTAACCATATTCTCTTTTAAATCAAGGATTTAACTAAACCAATCCAACCTTGCATAGTTGAAATTTAGAAAATAGCTTAGAATGGTCATAAATAGTTTAAAATAGTTTAAATACTTTAAAATAGTTTTAATGGTTTGAATTAGTTTAAAATAGATTAAAATAGTTTAAAATAGATTAAAATAGTTAAAATAGTTTTAAAATAGATTAAAATAGATTAAAGTAGTTTAAATAGATTAAAACAGATTAAATAGTTTTAAATAGTTTAAAATAGATTAAGATAGTTTAAATAGTTTAAAATAGATTAAAATAGTTTTAAAAAAATAGATTTAATAGAGTTTTAATAGTTTAATATAAGATGGTTTGATTATTGGAAATGATTTATATAGTAAATAGTTTGAAAATCTAAATAAATCTTAATTTAAAATAATATATCTTTAAATAGTTTATATTAAAATAATTAATTTGAAATTAATATGAAATTAAACTATTTCTTTCATTTCAATAAATCTAGACCATATCCAGCTTTCAAATCAACAAACTCAATTTTTACCTTTCAATTCAGATTCTAAAAAAACCATTTAAATCTATATCGATTTCAAATCCATGTTGAACTATAAATTTAAACCACTCCAAATTCAATAGATTTCAAAGTTAAATATTCAAACGTTTACAATGACTAAATTTCGATAATTTCCATTTATATTTCAAAATTCAACTTTAAAATTGAAATTTGGATTTTTAAACAATTCGTTTAAACTGATTTCAATTTCAACCTTTAAGCTTGGATTTTTGAAATAATTCAATTTATATAAATCAAGTTTTATTTCATAATATCATTTAATTGGATTCAAAAATTCAGGGTTTAAAAATCATTCAATTTAACCAATCCGGTGTCCGTATATAATTTTCTACCCTATGGTCAAGTGATACAAATATATATTATTTCAACCCGCAATGAATTTAAAATTTGCGGATATATCATTTCAACCTGCAATCCCAATGTAACGACCCGGAAATTTCGAACCAGAAAATTCCAGATAGTTAGAAGAAAAAGAAAAGAGATAGAAGAAAGAAACAGAACAAGACACAGATTCTCACATTCGCAGCGGATCAAATTACAATAGCAAATAATAATATCAGTTATACAAAGAAAACTGTATCAGTCAATTACATTTTTATACATCAGAGTTACAACATTTCTTAATAACTGGACAGTTAAAATAAATCGTCCCAATAAATAACAATATATCACACTCCATACGTTCCTGCCATCCAGCTCGCCTCTTGAGCTCCAGAACGTCCTTACCTGAAAATCTGTAATACTCGGTCTGACCCGAGCATTACATCAAAGTAACACCCGGGTCAGGCTGGAAACCAGCGTGAGTAAACTCATCTAACATGAAATTTCAATTCATAGAACTTATATAAACCCGGGGTAACTCGTACTTTACCACAAATAAGCAACTTATGTGGTCAACACTTATTTCACAAATCTAAGTATCCAACTAGTTTAAATGATCCATATTATTCCAAACCAGCCAATTGATTTCACATATCAAATTTATAAAGAATTATAGATTACTAATCGAAGTGGTTCCGGATATCGCTGATATCCGATCCCGGTCTCTTCGAATTCAATACCATCTTTTTAAGCTAAGTTGTTTAAGTTTAAACAATTCAATTTAACTTCAGGATGTCATATTCTCACAAAAATTTTATTTTAAATAACTCATATTTATCATAGTTCAACAAAACATTTCATATCACAGAACATTACAAAGTACATCCCAGAGTCAATAACAATCAAAGGTGTTCAATACAATTTAATCATCCATAAGCAAGATTTATTTCACATAATTAATAATTAATTTAATTTAACTCATAAATTAATTAACTCTTAATTACTCACATTAATTAATTATCCTTTAATTAACTATCATTTAATTACTTACCTTAAGGAATTTTAATTACCTTCATTAATTTATTGCATTAATTAATCATTTCATTAAGTAATTAATTCCCTAATTAATTATATCAATTAATTATCCTTTAACCATTAATCAACCCTTAATTACTCTCATTAATTAATTATACCATAATTAATTATTTTAAATTAATCACATTCAATAATTAATCTTAAATTAATCACATTTATTAATTATTTATTAATTAATCACTTTAATTTATGTCATTAAGTAATTAACTCTTAATTATCATTTAAATCTTTATTTAATAACTTTTTGGAATAAATTATCATTAACCAATTAACCTACTCCTTTAAGTTAATTAACCTTTAAAGAAACATTTAATCTTCTTAATTAACCACTTAATTAAAATATTAAGTTTATGTAAAATAAACTTTAAAATAAAGGTTATACATATTAACACACTTTTAACTTAATTTATTTAAAATAATTAAATTTTAAAACCTTTATTTAATCTCAAACTTAAATAAAACATTTATTTTTAAAAGCTGAATCAAAATTTACTTTATAATTTTTTTAAAACATAATGTATTATTTTAAAACCTGGAACATTTTTATTTTTATATTTTTGAAACCTGGTTAGTTACCAGAAACAAACCCGAGACAATTGAGCGAAAACCCGAGCCATTCCTACAAAATTCCCGAACTAATTACTCTCCTCATTTTCTTCGAGTCACTCTCGAATTTTCGAATTTTTCCCGAGGCAACATCTTCTTCCCCAAACTTCAAATGTCACCAGATACCCATTATCACGCGTGCACGTGCACGCTGTGCCCACGCTTCTCCGACCAACGCTGAGACCTCCAGCAAGTCGTTGACATCACCTTCGTTCGACTCGACCACCCAGAGTTATCGATCTTGCCTGGAATCGAAAACGAACAAAGTCGAACTACACGAACCCAAACCTGATCAACGAAAATGCCTCGCGCCGCCTCCTCCGATCGTCAGAAACCCAACCGATCAACCCAGAGCTGCATCACGACCTCACACTTCGATTCCCCTCACTCCGGTCTCTCCCGATGCACCCACGACGTTGCGATAGCCTCGACAACAACATTGACCAAAACTGGTCTTAAAGCCCTATTTCAACGTCGATTGTCCTCTACAGTGATCGATAAATTCACCGACCATTTTTGCCGAGACCCCCTACCTTCAAACATGCTCCAACAACAATCTCGACAGCCATCCCTTCGCCGATCGTCGAGAATCGACGAAAAAGCAATTACTGATCAACTCACAAATTCTCATCATCCCAAAGCTTAAAAATCATGAAATCTATATCAAAATTCCTTATTTTCTAGTTCGAATCTGTTTACCTAATCAAAACATGGAATTAAGATGATTGATTTTCTGACTATAATGATTTTTACTGTATTCTTTTTCTTCCAGTTAAAAACTACCTTCAAATTCTACTTGAAAATATTTTTAAAACTAATATTTAGATATTTCAAACATATTTTGTTTATATATCATAATCTATAGAAGATTAGGGGAAAAGACATTTTTTTTTGAACTTGTTTGGATCTGTAAAACAAAACAGAGGCTTGTATATATGTATGCAGACATGCACATTCAAACAATTTCATATTTATATACATGCAAGCATATTTACATTCATGCACACATTTATCACAACTTTACTTCAAGTATTTACTACATGCATCAAGATTTAAACAGATGGAAGCTTTTAAAAGTTAGTTTACTCACCTATTTCAAAAAGGCAGAGAGTTTTGAAACTGGAAGCTTTGAAATGAATTTGCTTGGGTTTCTTTAAAAACTGAAGAGCTTGTTTTGATTTCCTTTAAAACTTTTTAAAAAAGCTTTTGAAAACTTGCTTCTTCCTCAGATTATATTGCATGCACTTGGAAATGATTCAGACTTGAAGAACATGGTTACAGGCTTGAGATGAAAAGATTTCAGGCTTTAAAAAATGGTTTCAGGCATTTGAACTTTTGAGTTTTAGGCTTTTGAAGATGAATTCATGTTTGTGGATAATTGATTTACAGATTTGTGTTTACAGGGCTGATTTTTGGATCAGAGGAAGGTCTCAGGTTTGAAGAATAAATGGCCAGGTTGTAAATTTGTTTTGATTGGTTTGAGATGAAATCTCAGTTTTGGTTTGAGGATGATCATTTCGGTTTGTAGATTTTCTGATTTTGGTTTGTGGAGATGATTTCAGTTTGAACATTGCTGGTTTTTGTTTTCTTTGTTTTTGAAAAATGAGAATGGGAAAAGAATGGAGAAGAGAAAAGAGATGTATATATAGATTTAATTTGAATTTATTAAAAATTAAAGAAAATAAAATAAAATAAGGGACACTTGTAAAATTTCCTAACATTTGTCAATTGGCTTGTTAATCACCTTACACATATTACTAACATGACTAAATTTATTAACACTTGTCATTATATATATACAAATTAAAATCTTTCTCATGTAAATTTTTAATATATTAAACCTTTTCTTAAATCTTATAAAAGCTTTTTATCAATTTATGTTTTATATTTATATTCATACATTTTCTAGTATTTATACATATATAACTTTTAAAAGAGAATGATTTTAAATTTTAAATTTCATATATATTTATTCTTGAATTTCCAATGTAAAATCTACTCATATATATATATATATATATATATATATATATATATAACAACACTTTAATATTTGTTTTAAAAGAAGAATTTGTCAAATATTAAATAATTTATACTGGAGATTATCACATCTAAATTTGTTAAATTTATAAATCAGTATTTTTTTTAAAAGTTAAATTTGATAACTATCCAATAATATGATGCCCGAAAATCCGGGTTATCACATTCCTTCCCCCTTAGAATCTTTTCGTCCTCGAAAAGGAATGAAGCCAAATTTACTTATTTACTTATTATCAGATACTTTCTTGTTGAACAATTTAAACTATAAACTCCCTTTATAAATTTTTTTTTTGTTAAATATTTTAAAATATTACAAAAATAGTTTTTAT
The DNA here is from genome assembly GCA_030737815.1 of Allium fistulosum. Lineage (NCBI taxonomy): Eukaryota > Viridiplantae > Streptophyta > Magnoliopsida > Asparagales > Amaryllidaceae > Allium > Allium fistulosum. The sequence goes on along the minus strand of CM060908.1, from coordinate 70,819,213 downwards.
AAAAATACTTTTTATAACTCGATGTTTCAACCAGTCTATCCTTGTTCTCATAGAAATTCGGTCATACGTTGATCAGGCGTAGGACTGAAAACCTTTAAGTACTAAGCAGACTCATTTTCAACACCCAGTGAAAATATTTTGGAAAATAATTTTATTGAAAATATAGAAAACAGTTTTGAAAATAGAGGAAATATCTTTGGTGAGAATGCTCTGGAAATCATCACCCCCATCCATGGTCCCAGTTAACCCGATGGTTACGTTGCCGTCCCGGCAAAATCCATAGATAACTGTAGGTCTCCGCGCTCCTCGATTACGCCATGGAACCCGCTACAGATCGTAGTTATACCCGGGCCTTACGTTGCTATCACAGCACAAACCCATATAACTGTAGGCATCAGCGCCACCGAATTTCGCTGCCAAATAATGAAACTTCTCCCACATAGGTCGCAGTCTACCGATATAAAATCAAACGCAGACTGTTGGCTCTCAGCGGCACAAACGACTTTCGCTATGTTACCATAGTGTCACAGTCTACCGATATAAAATCAAACGTAGACAGTTGGCTCTCAGCGGCACACATGACTTTCGCTATGGTCTGCAGTAGATCGCAGTGACATTGAGTTAAACTGTCGTCACAGCATAACCCAAATGCCTCTATGGGCACCAGCCCCTCGACTTTCGCTACACAAATAATCCTCAGGAACTAGTTTGTCCGGACTCCTCACAGGATCAACTTTAGAATCCCCCCTTGGGGTTCAAGGCAGTACCACCCTGTGGCACTCCTGAGAAGTTCATTTCAAGGGAGCGCCTTTTTCCCCAGAGCTATACTCAAAACATTTTATACTATATACTTATAGTATCTTCAAATCATACCCTTTATGATTTATCAAAATCTCCTTTACACAAAATCGATTACCAAAAATCGATAATTCTCAAACTAGGCTTTCCAAAATCCAAAATTGATTTCTCAAAAATCAAAAGCCCTTTCCAAAATCCATAGGTTCCCAAAACCTTTTCTAAAATCATTCTCATAAGATCCTTTATATATATAGATATAGATATATATAACTTTGAAAACTTTGGATCATTTCAAACTTTGTATAAAACCTCTTTTATACTTCAAATATTTCAAAACCCTTTTCTTTTAGCAATAGATTCAACAAGGGAAGATTTACCTTATATAACAAGGATATATAACTTTATTTTATTCTAAATCAAATATTCACATTTGATAAATCTTTTATAAAGTTATTAACCATATTTCTTTTCAAAAACCATTTTACAGTTCTTATCCCCAATCTTCAATATCAATTTCATTCAAATCCGTACGATGCACACATATCATCCGTACACAATATCAATCTGATCACTCAATCGATCACACAATTTCACTTCCGAACTAGTATCGTCCACCCGACTTCCTAGTGCGGACTCAGATCTGGTTTCTTGATCAGAAACCGTCATTCTCCTTGCATAGTCGTAACCATGATAGAGAATATCCAGAACCAATCAACAATCCATATCCAGGTTCGCCGTCGAAAATCGAGCGAAAAATCCCAACTCGGATCGATAATACTATCTCGAAATTCTGTGCTCGAATCTGGATCAAATCACTATGCGAATAGAATAATATACGTATATCCTACGTATTTATCTTTATTGGTTATTAGCCAAATCAGTTTCCTTTTCTATTCATATTTCCTTTAATTTTATTCACTTAATCTCAATTGCTTCCATTTCCAATTGAGTTATTACTTCAATTACAAACAGTTTGAACTCTGACCAATTTAAATTTAAAAATAGCTTGAAAAAGTTTAAAATAGATAAGTAGTTGAAAAATAGTTATTAGTTTGTAAAATAGCTGTAAAATAGTTAAGTAGGTATAAAATAGTTAGATAATTGCAAAATAGTTTAGATATAAGTAACTGAAAAATAGTAATTAGTTTATAAGACAGTTTCAAAATAGTTAAATAGTTCCAAAATAATTATAAAATAAGTATAAGAAAGTTTGGGGTTTAAAAAGAAAGATTGTATAGTAAATAGTTTGGAAAAATATATTTGTATTAAAACAATTTATTTTGAAAATAAACCAGAGTCAAACTGTTCAATTTTCATCAATCTCTATTTCCAATTAATTCCCATCCATTTAATTTAAATTTCCACTTCCATTTAAATTGACTCAATACTTCAATTTCCATTGAAATTGATTTAATTCCAATTCACATTTGGATTTGAACTTATTCAACTCCAATTTTATTTCAATTCAAATTTTCCATTTAAACTTATGCATATCCATCTTTAATCACAATTCTAATGAAATTTAAATCAAATTCAATTTGAACTAATTCTATTCAAATCTCAACTTAAAACCATCTTGAATTATATAAATTCGAGTTAAATTTTTAAATGTTGATTTAATTTCTTAAATCAATTTAACCCTTAATTTTAACCCAACAATCTAAATTTTTAAACAATTAAATTTTGAGTCCAAATTTCAAAACTCCATTTTAAAGTATCTTTACTTAGCTTATTTCAAAGTTCAAATTAGAGTTCAAAACTTTTTAAATGATTAAATCTTCAGAATCCAATTTATTATCCATTTTCAATTTCCAGATTTCAAACCCATTTTGAGATCACTCATAACTCCCATTTAAAATCAACCATTTAACTTTCCAAGTTAAATTCCAATTTCATCTTGAAATTTTCAAATCAGGTTGTTCATTCCAAACTTATTTAACTTCTTCTAAGTTAAATTCAATTTAATCCCATTAACCTTACTCAATTTGAATCCCCATTTCAAATTTTAAAATTTCTATCAATATTCTTTCTTAAAAGTTCTAAACTTATTTCATTTTAAGTTTTTACATCACACTTCAGGGAAAATCTCATCACTCTAGAGTTTATTTTAAATTATCTTTGATACTATGTATATTCCTCATCTATACATATTTATTTCCTTTACACTTCAAGTCATACTTAAAATTTTAAACCATTCTTGGTTTTTTTTTATTTCAAAACAAATTCCTTTAAAACAATTTCAAGTTTTCTGGATTTAGATTTAAAATTTCACAATTTCAAATTATCTTCAATTTCCATTTATAAGTCATATTCACCTAAAAGTTTACTTCCCAAAAACATTTCATTATCAACCATCTATGATAATAACCAAGATTATCATATCTGGAAACCAATTCATTATTATCTTTATTTCTACAAATTCAAGATTTTAATTTCAGTTTGGATTCATTTAAACTTATCTTCATTCAATTTTAATTTGGTTGTATTACCACTTAATTCTTATTATTTTATTTAATTCCAATGATTTAACAACCAATTTCATTAATATATTTAATAATTAGAAAATTATTTCTATATATATATATATCAAAAGATAAACTTATATAAAGATTATTTATTTTTAAAACCATTTTAAAACCTTTATATAAGAAAATAACAAATACGTTCTCATATATATATATACACTCAACTCATTCTAGGGTACTATTGACCCTATCCTTAATGAGTAATCCCGACAGAGCCAAGGTTCTCGCTTAACCTTCTGCTCTGATACCAAGTGTAACGACCCGGAAATTTCGAACCCGAAAATTCCAGATAGTTAGAAGAAAAAGAAAAGAGATAGAAGAAAGAAACAGAACAAGACACAGATTCTCACATTCGCAGCGGATCAAATTACAATAGCAAATAATAATATCAGTTATACAAAGAAAACTGTATCAGTCAATTACATTTTTATACATCAGAGTTACAACATTTCTTAATAACTGGACAGTTAAAATAAATCGTCCCAATAAATAACAATATATCACACTCCATACGTTCCTGCCATCCAGCTCGCCTCTTGAGCTCCAGAACGTCCTTACCTGAAAATCTGTAATACTCGGTCTGACCCGAGCATTACATCAAAGTAACACCCAGGTCAGGCTGGAAACCAGCGTGAGTAAACTCATCTAACATGAAATTTCAATTCATAGAACTTATATAAACCCGGGGTAACTCGTACTTTACCACAAATAAGCAACTTATGTGGTCAACACTTATTTCACAAATCTAAGTATCCAACTAGTTTAAATGATCCATATTATTCCAAACCAGCCAATTGATTTCACATATCAAATTTATAAAGAATTATAGATTACTAATCGAAGTGGTTCCGGATATCGCTGATATCCGATCCCGGTCTCTTCGAATTCAATACCATCTTTTTAAGCTAAGTTGTTTAAGTTTAAACAATTCAATTTAACTTCAGGATGTCATATTCTCACAAAAATTTTATTTTAAATAACTCATATTTATCATAGTTCAACAAAACATTTCATATCACAGAACATTACAAAGTACATCCCAGAGTCAATAACAATCAAAGGTGTTCAATACAATTTAATCATCCATAAGCAAGATTTATTTCACATAATTAATAATTAATTTAATTTAACTCATAAATTAATTAACTCTTAATTACTCACATTAATTAATTATCCTTTAATTAACTATCATTTAATTACTTACCTTAAGGAATTTTAATTACCTTCATTAATTTATTGCATTAATTAATCATTTCATTAAGTAATTAATTCCCTAATTAATTATATCAATTAATTATCCTTTAACCATTAATCAACCCTTAATTACTCTCATTAATTAATTATACCATAATTAATTATTTTAAATTAATCACATTCAATAATTAATCTTAAATTAATCACATTTATTAATTATTTATTAATTAATCACTTTAATTTATGTCATTAAGTAATTAACTCTTAATTATCATTTAAATCTTTATTTAATAACTTTTTGGAATAAATTATCATTAACCAATTAACCTACTCCTTTAAGTTAATTAACCTTTAAAGAAACATTTAATCTTCTTAATTAACCACTTAATTAAAATATTAAGATTATGTAAAATAAACTTTAAAATAAAGGTTATACATATTAACACACTTTTAACTTAATTTATTTAAAATAATTAAATTTTAAAACCTTTATTTAATCTCAAACTTAAATAAAACATTTATTTTTGAAAGCTGAATCAAAATTTACTTTATAATTTTTTTAAAACATAATGTATTATTTTAAAACCTGGAACATTTTTATTTTTATATTTTTGAAACCTGGTTAGTTACCAGAAACAAACCCGAGACAATTGAGCGAAAACCCGAGCCATTCCTACAAAATTCCCGAACTAATTACTCTCCTCATTTTCTTCGAGTCACTCTCGAATTTTCGAATTTTTCCCGAGGCAACATCTTCTTCCCCAAACTTCAAATGTCACCAGATACCCATTATCACGCGTGCACGTGCACGCTGTGCCCACGCTTCTCCGACCAACGCTGAGACCTCCAGCAAGTCGTTGACATCACCTTCGTTCGACTCGACCACCCAGAGTTATCGATCATGCCTGGAATCGAAAACGAACAAAGTCGAACTACACGAACCCAAACCTGATCAACGAAAATGCCTTGCGCCGCCTCCTCCGATCGTCAGAAACCCAACCGATCAACCCAGAGCTGCATCACGACCTCACACTTCGATTCCCCTCACTCCGGTCTCTCCCGATGCACCCACGACGTTGCTATAGCCTCGACAACAACATTGACCAAAACTGGTCTTAAAGCCCTATTTCAACGTCGATTGTCCTCTACAGTGATCGATAAATTCACCGACCATTTTTGCCGAGACCCCCTACCTTCAAACATGCTCCAACAACAATCTCGACAGCCATCCCTTCGCCGATCGTCGAGAATCGACGAAAAAGCAATTACTGATCAACTCGCAAATTCTCATCATCCCAAAGCTTAAAAATCATGAAATCTATATCAAAATTCCTTATTTTCTAGTTCGAATCTGTTTACCTAATCAAAACATGGAATTAAGATGATTGATTTTATGACTATAATGATTTTTACTGTATTCTTTTTCTTCCAGTTAAAAACTACCTTCAAATTCTACTTGAAAATATTTTTAAAACTAATATTTAGATATTTCAAACATATTTTGTTTATATATCATAATCTATAGAAGATTAGGGGAAAAGAAATTTATTTTTGAACTTGTTTGGATCTGTAAAACAAAACAGAGGCTTGTATATATGTATGCAGACATGCACATTCAAACAATTTCATATTTATATACATGCAAGCATATTTACATTCATGCACACATTTATCACAACTTTACTTCAAGTATTTACTACATGCATCAAGATTTAAACAGATGGAAGCTTTTAAAAGTTAGTTTACTCACCTATTTCAAAAAGGCAGAGAGTTTTGAAACTGGAAGCTTTGAAATGAATTTGCTTGGGTTTCTTTAAAAACTAAAGAGCTTGTTTTGATTTCCTTTAAAACTTTTTAAAAAAGCTTTTGAAAACTTGCTTCTTCCTCAGATTATATTGCATGCACTTGGAAATGATTCAGACTTGAAGAACATGGTTACATGCTTGAGATGAAAAGATTTCAGGCTTTAAGAAAATGGTTTCAGGCATTTGAACTTTTGAGTTTTAGGCTTTTGAAGATGAATTCATGTTTGTGGATAATTGATTTACAGATTTGTGTTTACAGGGCTGATTTTTGGATCAGAGGAAGGTCTCAGGTTTGAAGAATAAATGGCCAGGTTGTAAATTTGTTTTGATTGGTTTGAGATGAAATCTCAGTTTTGGTTTGAGGATGATCATTTCGGTTTGTAGATTTTCTGATTTTGGTTTGTGGAGATGATTTCAGTTTGAACATTGCTGGTTTTTGTTTTCTTTGTTTTTGAAAAATGAGAATGGGAAAAGAATGGAGAAGAGAAAAGAGATGTATATATAGATTTAATTTGAATTTATTAAAAATTAAAGAAAATAAAATAAAATAAGGGACACTTGTAAAATTTCCTAACATTTGTCAATTGGCTTGTTAATCACCTTACACATATTACTAACATGACTAAATTTATTAACACTTGTCATTATATATATACAAATTAAAATCTTTCTCATGTAAATTTTTAATATATTAAACCTTTTCTTAAATCTTATAAAAGCTTTTTATCAATTTATGTTTTATATTTATATTCATACATTTTCTAGTATTTATACATATATAACTTTTAAAAGAGAATGATTTTAAATTTTAAATTTCATATATATTTATTCTTGAATTTCCAATGTAAAATCTACTCATATATATATATATATATATATATAACAACACTTTAATATTTGTTTTAAAAGAAGAATTTGTCAAATATTAAATAATTTATACTGGAGATTATCACATCTAAATTTGTTAAATTTATAAATCAGTATTTTTTTTAAAAGTTAAATTTGATAACTATCCAATAATATGATGCCCGAAAATCCGGGTTATCACACCCAAATTAAAATCCAAAATCCATAAAATCGTTCGAGTCTATCATTTCAACCCATAACGGTTTACCCTAATCTATAGGTCGTTCGGGCATATATCATTTCAACCCATAGTGATTTACTAACAATAACTAAGGGAACTTGCAGTGTGATAACAACATATGAATAAACATAACATTCGGTCATCCAATATCAACAATTTAACATCCATCACAATCATCATTCAAATCAATCAATAAATATCAACAATTAACTGGTTATCATTAACAGGTATTTAACTGGCAATTTAAAATTCAATATTAAATTAGATGACGATTAAATTCAATAAAAGTCAGATTTAACTGGAATGACAATTTAAATATACCAAACAGATCACATTATAAATTTAATTTAACTAAGATAAGATAATTCAATAGTCATGAGTGGGTTAAAACACCCACCTTTGATTTTCAATCGATTTAAAATCCAAATAAAGGACCAAATTTGAACAGTCTTAGAATTCGTCCAAACTAATTCCATAATGTCCGGAATTTTGATACGATCGCAGTGGAGAAAACCACGAGTGCATCCGACAATGTATGCAAAAGTTATGAACGTTAGAAGATATTCGATTTATATTATAAAAATCAACAAAATAAAGAAATTGTTTGACATGCCACCTTGATCTTCGTTCATGCGAAACCCCATCTGCATCTCGTTCGAACACGCTGTATCCCTACAGCCCCCACCAAACGTTCAAAAGCGCCGCACCTAAGGCCATATCCATGCCTATTGACCAACTCCATCGCCTTCCCTAAGGTTCGCCGCCCACCCCTAGGCCATGCGCACGCCCACAGGCCACCAGAGTGGCTACGGCCGCCGCTGCAAAGAATGGCCATTTCTGGCGATTTGACGTGACCTGGAGACGAACTAACAACAGATTTGAGGCCTGCTCGACCTCATCTTCCCAACGCCGCCTCCCGATCGTTAATTGGATGAAGATCCACCGTTGGATCGCGAAAACCTAATTTTGACGGCCAAGGTTCTTCGACGATTTCTGGCCAAACGATGCACCAAATTGAAAAATGAATCACTGTAGAAGATTACGCTCGTCAAGTGCTTTCCAACGATATATAATTTGCTATGCTTTGAAGAGTTTAAATTTCAATTTGAATTTGAAATTAGATTTAGAGTTTTGGATTTGCAGCCATTGAGAAGGAGGAAGAAGCAGATATATTGAATAGGCAGATACGTACAAAAATAAGAAATAAAAAGGCTGCTAGGATTTAAAAAAAATCTATTTATATAGTCAATGTCCGATAAGAATGAATGAACATATCGAATTGGTTCGAAACGACAATAACGACTCGAAAAGCCCGTTCCATTTCCGAAACGGAAGTAGGTCATCCCATATATCAAAATGGATGTTTTCAATATTTTTAAACTCAATGAAACATATTTCAAACCCTAATTCCATTGTATACAGAAGCTAGGTTTTAAAATCAGCTTATTTTAAATGGAATTCATTAAATTGATTTCTACATGTTTCGAGTCCGCACGATCAAACGACATGTCTGATCGCTACGAAACTTGAAATCCTACAATAATTCACCGTTACGGATCCGATGAAACTATTTTCGTCGAAATCCAAGACAATGGCCAAAATGGCTATTTTCACGTTAATTGAATAAATTATTATTAAATAAATTAATCCCCTTTTAAATTTTAAATTTAAAAGTTAACAATTTTTATCGTTCTTGATTACATATAAACTTATAATCTTTTAAAACAAATTTTCCATGTCCAATCCAATGTAAATATTTCACTAATTACAGCGTTCAATTTCAATTGCAATAAATTCATTAATTATAATTTAAATTCGAATAAATTCATTTATTTTGATTTACATCTTATTATTCAATCAACTATCATCTTATGGATATAATTAACATTGGTTTACATTTTATTACATCAATAGTCTACAGTTATCATCTTTTACCATATTAATTGCAATATTTCAATTATACTGAATTTTATCGATTTCCAAATTAATTTACCGTATTAGATAACAAATGATAATTGAAGCAATTATTATACATTAATAATTCAAACACATTTCCAAGTTTATTTTTTACAAACGAAAGTTACTAAATTTACATACTAGTTAATTTATTTTCATATTCCGATTAATAACATATATTTAAAACATTTAAATCCAACATTTAATTCATCCCTTATTTACAGTTTCTAACCAAATTAACCTTACAATTGTTCAAATTGATTGAGATCGCATTAAAATAGTTGTTATTAACATTCAAACAACATTATTAAATCGTATTTTGACTATTTTCCTATTAATAAATCATAAATTTAAATTTCTTACAATATTACATTCTAAAATCTTGTTTAATTTAATATTTTATTTATCAAAAAAATATGGATCGCTACAACTTTCATCAAAGACATCGCACATAATTTATGCATATATGTAGTAAATCCTATTTACTCATCATTGTAATTTACATTCTCATTCATCATTATGCACAAAATATTACTTGAAGCGATCGCCAAAAAATCTTAAATAGCAAACACAATCTTCAATTCCTTTTGCTTGTTTCTAATAGTAGTCTTTACTTGCTCAATTTCCTCATTCAAACACAAGTTTAATAGATCTTTTGCAGTTCCACCTTGTGTATGACAACCCAAATCCAATCCTCAAACATCTTTAAACACTTCATATAATTCTTCTTCTACGTATTAAGCTAGCCATATATAAGTATAAGTCACTTGAAATTAAAATAAGTGATTTTCTGCAGTGTAATTAGATGTGGTTTAATCTTGAAGTACATACCTATATGCTTCCATGAGTGCATTACATTCACTGACATCATGATTATGACCAGCTCCTAACATCTCTTCAAATATTTGTTTTTTTCTATATACATAATCCTACCCTTGCACAAGCATTGATTAGAGTAGTATGAACATATATTTGGCTTGCACTTCTAATTATTTCTCATCTTATGAAATACTTCTTGAGCTATGATTGATTGGTTAGACCAATGGCATTTTTATTTAGAAATGGTTTTTGAACTTTTTTTTGAATGAATTTCAAACTTTATTGATAATAACTTAACATTATTACAAACATCTGGGTATAGGCTATACAAAATAGCAAGGCCCAACAACAACCCGCATTCTCAAATTAACTAGTTGACTCAAACATTCAACCCTAATTCATCGGATTGACCTACTTCTAAAAATTTCATGGCGGCTCAAAAGTGCGACGGGCAATAGAAACTTCTCCTTCAACCTGAGTGCTATCTCTAACGGTGCTAGTGGGCTCTCCAGCACTTGCGGCTTCATCTCCTACTCTGTCTGTCATGTACCTTGAAGATGTTACGGTGGTGGGTAAGTCAAGGTCTGGAGAAAAGGTATGGTTTTGGGTTTGGGTTTGGTTTTCTCTCTTGCGAATGGGTATTTCCCATCTTTCCATGATATCATCTATATAATTCGTTCCAGTTCTATCATGTTTAGATCTAATACAAATCAAATCTTTGACTTGCTTCTTTATGGTTCTGCAAACTGCAAATTTGTCATTAGCTTCATTGTTGAAAATTTTGACATTTCTGCATCTCCATATAAACCATATCGAAGAAGATAATGCAGCAATTATGACATCTTTGATAATGCCATTGGAATGATTTTGGGAAATATACAGTATTGCACCAGTTAGGGTTGGGATGGTGTGAATAGGCACAATAGGATCTCCAATCATTGTTCTAATCCATTTCCATACATGGTTAGAAAACTCACACTCAAAGAATAAGTGTTTATTTGTCTCCGAATATTTATTGCATAGCACACATAAATCATTTGAAGTGATACCTTGAATTCGAAGTTTATCTTTAGTAGGCAAGTAATTGTGAAAAGCTCTGTAAAGACAAACATTCATCTTTAGCAAAGAAATTTTATTCCAAATAATGTGATGAACACTACATGATTGTTGAGGAGTTCTGATATTGTTCCAGACATCATGAAAATGAAATAACCCTTTTTTGTTAGCATTACAACACCAAAAATCTGCTGTCCTATTGCTATGAACTTTTATTTGCTTTATTTCATCACTAATATTCCTTAAGTAGGATATATTATCAGGTCTCCATGTTTGATTAATCAAAATCAACTCCACCTTTTGGCTGTGACCTCTAGTATATGATAATGTGTCATGCCCTAGTTTTTCTAATAATGTTGATCCATTGATCCATGGTGCAAACCATAAACTGGTTGATTTTCCATCCACTATTTTCCTGTCTATCAATCTCTGAGCATTTTTCCTGTGATAAAGCATCTTATTCCAAGTGCATGAATGATTGTTGTTCACATTTGATTCCCATAGAGTTTCATTGTGTGCATACTTGTTGTTTAACCACTTTGCACTCAATGAAGAGTTGTTAAGGGTCTCCCAAATTCTTTTGATGCAGTAAGTAGTGTTGATGTCTGAAAGTTTTTTAAGTCCCATACCACCCTTAGATATCAAATTTGTAATTGTATCCCAAGGTATTTTGCGAACTTATTTATTTTATTTTAACCTTTTTGCTAATCATTTCTAAATCATATGGAAATGTTTTAAAAGTAGTTCGGGAAGTATTTATTTTACAGAAAAGTTAATATAATAATGAATGTTTATTTTAAAGGGAAGAAAAGAGGGAATTTATCTTTTATAATAAAGTGATTCTATTTTAAATGAAGGTATAAATATTTTGGAACAAATATTTGTGAAATGTTTTATATAAAATATTGAATAAAAGGTTATATTTATAAATGGTATTTTATAAATAAAAGTATAGATTTATAAATGATATTTTACAAAAGGGAAATGTTAACCCGCCTTTTGGCAAGGCCATGGACAGGTGGATTTAACTAAATCGGCTACTCGTTTGTTGAGATTAGAATATGATGGGTTTGAGCCAGTTGGATGGATAAACGATCAGTCATGGATGGTGTGGTGTGGGTCATTTGATCAAGGTGGCTCGGTCGTACATGGCTCAATCAAGGAGAGGAGATCATGCACGGTTCGGTCATGGTGCTTAAGCCAAGGTGGCCCGGTGCGACTGGCTCAGTGAGTATGGCTCGGCAAGCATGGCTCGATACAAGTGGGTCGGCAGTGAAGGTGGTTCGGTCTGGTTGGGAGGTGGTTTGGTTAAAATGGCTCGGGTTCGGCATGGAATTATGCTCGGGTCAGCATCTTGGACCAGATCGGCATGGAAGGGACTGGGCTAGGTCGGCTATGATGAGAGAACATCTTTTGTTCGACATTCTATTCTAAGGTCGATATACATATGTGGTTCGGCATATTTGGCAGTGGATCGGCATGCTTGAGAGGTATCAAAGTCGGGAGTGGCTCGGTGTTGGAGTATGGATATGGTTCGGTCAAGGTAGACCAGCATAACTCGGTCGGCATGTGTGGGTCGGCATCTCAATCTGTGTTCAGTAAGCATTTGGAGACATGATTGGCAGTTTGGTTTTGGATCGGTGAGGAAGGGGATCGTAGTTTGGTTCTGGGTTGGTAAGTATGGGACCATCATATTAAATGGGGTCGGTAGCTTTGAGTCATAGCTCACTTACCTCGGGTCGGCATCCTCCAGTCTTCGAGTCGGCACGAATGGAGGGGTCGACATTGAATGAGTGGATGGGATCGGCATGTTGGATTATGGGTCGACTATGGTCTTGATGGGTCTGGATCACTCAGGAAGCCCAGTAACTCGGATTGTGCCTATAAATACAGCATGCGGGGCTTCAGAAAAAGGGATCTTCATTCAATTTTCCTCCTACTTCCCCATTAAGGCTACTCTGCCATTATTGCTTTAAAAACTCTGGATTGTAACTGTAATTGATTCTCATATCAATAAAAAGGAAATTTATAGAGTGGACATAGGCCGGAGTTAGCCGAACCACTATCAATCCTGTGTTATTACTGCTTTCTTTTTAATTTTCACTGTTCTTCACATTTATACTCTCTACATACATTCTATCTGTGATCTGTGATTGTTGGTTGGTGCTTTCAACGGCGTTTGGGTATTAGTGACCAATTTTGGCGCCAACATTTTGGTGCTTTCACTGAGAAAGCTAGCACTCAGGGATTAAGAATCTTGGATTTTGGATTTAAAGGCTTAGGAACTCAGTTTCTGGGAAGCAATGATTAGTCCATCGACAATGAGACAAGTGACAAAAAGGAGCAATCAAGAAGGAAGTCAAGAGGCCTCCTCTGGAGCTGGGTCAGATCAGGCATCCGTTTACATCACTAGGGACGAGATGTAGATTATGATGGATTATATGCAGGATTAGTTGATGAAAAGACAAGAGGAAATGACGCAGACACTTCTTAGACAATTTGGACAGGAAGGAACAACAGGAGCTGCAGGAACTCAAATCCATGGAGCTGGATCAGAAGGACTCAACAGGCAAGCAGATGGAGTGGTTTAGCAGGAGGCAGCCTCCAATTAGCAAACAACTATCCATCTGGGTGGACCTAGACTCGGGGGCACACCGCCAGGTAATGTTGGACCAATCCATGGAGGGATACCAGATGATGCCGTGCAGCCCAGCGCCAATAGGAATACATGAGTGCGTGACGAAGAGTATGTACTGGAATTCCCTCGAGGACTTGGAGGGCAGTTAGGAAATGGAGATGGGGGCAACCCTTGGTAGATAACACTGGATTAGCTAAGATTATCAGGCAAACTATTCGCGGAGGTCTGACGAACAAGGATTTGGAGGGAGTAAACAAAAGTCCGTTTACCCATAACATCAAGATGGCTAGGAATCCACCCGATTTCAAGCTGCCCACTCTGGAAGTATACAACGGTAAGACGGATCCCACTGACCACTTGATAAGGTACACAAGTCATATGGAAGTGTTGGGGGCATCAGAGGAGGTTATGGCTCGGTGTTTCCCCTGGTACTTGATCGATATAGCTGCTATGTGGTTCAGACAGCTAGAGGATGGGTCTATTAGGACATGGACAGAACCGGTGGATAGGTCCTTGAAACAGTTTCGAGTTCACATAAAAAGGCCGAAGAATGTGATGACACTGACCTCAATTAAGTAGAGAATGGATGAATCGCTCAGGACTTTCTTAACTTGGTTTAATGCAGTAGTTGCTTTAGTGGATCGACCGGATCCATCAATGGTTTTGATAGATGCAGTATCAGGGGTCAGGGATAATTCGGATTTCAAAGTGTCATTGATTCGGGATCCGCCAATGGCTCTCGGGGAATTCTTTCACGAAGCTGAGAGGTTTCTTCGACAAGAAGATGCATGTTTGGATATGAGGTCAAAGGAAGTAAACATGGTTAAGGATGGAGAACCGTCCGGTGAAAGCTCGGGTAAAGATAAGGATAAAGGGAAGAGGAAGCGCTGGGGAGAACCAAAATTATCCACTTACATAGGACTGAATGAGACATTGGAACATATATACTTGGACACTCGGGATCGCCTTCCTTATCGAAGGCCGGCAAGGAGGGAACCCTCAGAACGCGAAAGGGCATCGAGAATGTACTGTCTCTTTCATGACCTGGACGGGCATGATACTAACAGCTACAGGCATCTAAAGGATATGATCAAGGAGCATGTAAGGAATGGTCAGTTGCGGCAATATGTCGAAACTCGGAATGCGGTAGTGGAACAGAAGCAACCACCGCCTACCTTGAACGGCGATGGCGCGAGGCCTAGGAATGGTGGTCGGTTGGTCATCAACTAATCATGATGGTTTGGAATAAGTAACAAACTTTGGGCTAATGACTAAGTCGCTCACCCATGTACGGGGACGGAGATAACCCCTAGGCATGCTCTGAGACGATGATAAACCATGATGCTCTGGTTTGTGAAATCTGTTTTTTCTTTTTGGCTTGGACACTTGCTTTTTCTGGTTTGGTTTTGGAGTTTGGTTTGAACTCTCGGTTTTTCTTGTTTTTTGTTTTGGATTCTAGTTTGGATGTTCGCCTTTTGGTAAGGGTTTTTGATATGGATTTCTGGTTTTCTAGTTCGATTTGGATTGGATTTTCCTCTGGTTTTTGGCTAAAGGTCGTCGGGTATGGATTATGCTCAGCAAGGGCTCGGAGAGACCAGAATTCGGCCTAGGATTTAGGCCCCATATTATCTATCGGTTACAATTTCAGGTCGTCGAGTATGGACTATGCTCGGCAAGGGTCCGGAGCGACCAAGATTCGGCTTAGGACTTAAGCCCTAGCATTACTTAGCGTTCAGGGACACTGAACCAGGAACACCATGGCATTACTTAACACAGGTCGCCGAGTGTGGATTATGCTTGGCACTAACCTGGAGAGGCTACGAATTTGGATATTGGCTATGAACAGTTAAGGATTTGGGCATGGACCCGGAGTGGTCCTGGATTTGGATATCGACCCGGAGAGGTCATGGATTTGGTTATTGGTTATTGGATATGGATGGATAATAACACGGTTATTGGATTCAGATTTCAGGTTAGGATTTGGACCCGACAGGGTCCTCGATTTGGATTACCAGACCCGGAGAGGTCCCAGACTCGGATAAAATGATCCAGAGAGATCATGGATTCGGTTAATGGATTTGGGATGGATTCAGAATGGGATGACGACTTGGAACGGTCGTGGAGTAGACTATCGGATTTAGATGGAATTGCTTGACAATGAATGGAAAATGGATTTCAGATATCGGATTTGAGGCTATTCAAAACACGCCTTCCAATGGCAAGGGATGTTTTGGGGGGCAAATGTTAACCCGCCTTTTGGCAAGGCCGTGGACAGACGGATTTAACTAAATCGACTACTCGTTTGTCAGGATTGGAATACGATGGGTTTGAGCCAGTTAGATGGATAGACGTCAGTCATGGATGGTTCGGTGTGGGTCGTTTGATCAAGGTGGCTCGGTCGTACATGGCTCGGTCAAGGAGAGGAGATCATGCATGGTTCGGTCATGGCGGTTAAGCCAAGGTGGATCGGTGCGTCTGGCTCGGCAAGAATGGCTCGATACAAGTGGGTCGGCAGTGAAGGTGGTTCGGTCTGGTTGGGAGGTGGTTTGGTTGAAATGGCTCGAGTTCGGCATGGAATTATGCTCGGGTCAGCATCTTGGATCAGATCGGCATGGAAGGGACTGGGCTAGGTCGGCTATGATGAGAGAACATCTTTGGTTCGGCATTCTATTCTTAGGTCGGTATACATATGTGGCTCGACATATTTGGCAGTGGATCGGCATGCTTGAGAGGTATCAGAGTCGGGAGTGGCTCGGTGTTGGAGTATGGATATGGTTCGGTCAAGGTAGACCGACATAAGTCGATCGGCATGTGTGGGTTGGCATCTCGTTCTGGGTTCGACAAGCATTTGAAGACATGATTGGCAGTTTGGTTTTGGATCGGTGAGGAAGGGGATCGGCAATTTGGTTCTGGGTCGGTAAGTATGGGATCGACATATTGAATGCGGTCGGTAGCTTCGAGTCATAGCTCACTTACCTCGGGTCGGCATCCTCCAGTCTTCGGGTCGGCACGAATGGAGGGGTCGGCATTGAATGAGTGGATGGGATCGGCATGTTGGATTTAGGGTCGGCTATGGTCTTGATGGGCCCGGATCACTCAGGAAGCCCAGTAACTCGGATTTTGCCTATCAATACAGCATGCAGGGCTTCAGAAAAAGGGATCTTCATTTTGGTTTCCTTCTACTTTCCCATTAAGGCTACTCTGCCATTATTGCTTTAAAAACTTTGGATTGTAACTGTAATTGATTCTCATATCAATAAAAAGGAAATTTCTGGGGTGGACGTAGGCCGAAGTTAGCTGAACCACTATAAATCATGTGTTATTACTGCTTTCTTTTTAATTTTCACCGTTCTTCACAGTCATACTCTCTACATACATTCTATCTATGATCTGTGACTGTTGGTTGGTGCTTTCAATGGCGTTTGGGTGTTAGTGACCAATTTTGACGCTAATAGGAAATTAAGATCATTTTGATAAATTGGAATAATAAAATCAAATTTGTGAATTTATAGAGATATATGGAAGGATTGTTTTATGGAAAGTATTTATTTCGATCTTACAATCGGAGATTTGGGATAATCATAGGAGATTTAGAATTAGAAATAAATTTATAAAAGAAGTTTATAAAGGAGATTTATAAAAGAAGTTTTATAAAAGAAGTTTCGTAAAGGAGATTTATAAAAGAAGTTTTATAAAAGAAGTTTTGTAAAGGAGATGTATAAAAGGAGTTTTATAAATGAATTTGGAGATGTATAAAAGGAGTTTTATAAATGAATTTGGAAATTTATAAAAGGTGTTTGTAAATAGAGAGAGATTCATAAAAAGGAATTTTGTAATAGGAAATGAGATTTGATTTCTATAAATGATCATTTAAACTATGGTGGTATGAAAAGTATTCTTTTCATACTTAACACCAAATTTCGAGGTATGGAAACTGGTCTCTATTTTGAGAAGTAAAAGTGTGTGTCGAGGCAAGGATAGTACGCTGACTTGTCCAACTACATTGTTAATGGAGGGATAATACTGCTTGAAATCAGAAAGTAGTGGTAAGTATATTTGGTCTAATTTCCATACGATCTGTTTACTTGCACCAAAAGGAAAGTGATTTGGGTTTATAGTAATAATGTTTTAAATGACTTTTTTTGGCCTGCTTAAATAGGATTTTGAAAAAAAGGGAATTTTCCTTATGATTGTGAATATACCTATATCATTGATATAAGTATACAGAGTTGTTTTCGAAGTACTGAAAGTGAAGTGGTTTGGGAATATACTTATACCATGGAGATAAATATATGATTATTTTCCAAGTGTTAAAAAGAGCAGAGAAGATTTGTGAATATTCTTTGTAAAAGTATTCTAATACAAGTATTTACAAAGTGGTTTTAATTAATGAAATGATTAATTGAAGAGGCTTAGTGGTTGCTTATGTGCTTAACCATACTTGGTTCCCATGTGAAATTAAATCTTTGATTTGATTGTTTGTTAGTTAAATAACCGACTATCAAACCTTGGCCAGTTTTGAAATTATCGGTTGTTGATTCGGAGAGACCGGGATAAGATGTGTTATCTTAAAACAACTTTGAACTGGCATAAGCATTCGAATTGAAGACATCTTGAAGATGATGAAATCGAAGATAGAGTTCTTTGAAGTGAAAGGGCTACTTGCTACTAATCCTAAGGATGTAGTAGAAGTAGCACCTTCGATTTGTTCATAGCCTGAACAACTTGGATGAATGAATACTGGCATGGCATTGTTGCTTGGAGGGCAGTGTTAGCATTCCAAGTGGGATTTGCTAAAAAGGTAAAACTTAGCCTCAATCCTCACATCCAGTAATGACTAAAACAGGAGAGATGCAGCAGGGCTATGTGTTCGCTACCATTAGGGTATGGTCATCACCCGATGTAGATCGATATTGACTCATTTATGTATGCTGGTGACTCGGTACGGTTGTTGGCCGGCAATCGGGGTGATGACATATTCGGTACCATTCAGGAAGGGGTAGGCCGTTACTATGTTGGCAAGGGTTGAAAGGTTTTCGACCTCGGTACATTTTTCTAGAGTGTACTATGGAAGGCGGTACCCCAGTAGCATTGTCATTGTATGGAATCTGTTTCCTGGAGATTTGACCAGGCAATTGAGCACTCGGCATTGGCAGGTACTCGACGTCTATAGTGCTCGGCATCTATAGTACTCGGCATCTGTGGTACTCGGCATCAGGTAGTGTTCGGCATCAGATAGTACTTGGCGTAGTACTCGGCATCAGATGGCACTCGGCATCAGGTAGTACCCGGCATCAGGTAGTGTTCGGCATCAGATAGTACTCGGCGTAGTACTCGGCATCAGATGGCACTCGGCATCAGGTAGTACCCGACATCAGGTAGTGTTCGGCATCAGATAGCACTCGGCGTAGTACTCAGCATCAGATGGCACTCGGCATCAGGTAGTACCCGGCATCCAGAAGACGTTCGGTGTGCGTAACTACACAACGTGACACTATCGTTCGGCCAAGATGCATCATTCGGTCATGGAGCATTGATCGGCCAAGAGCTTCGGACAGAGACATGTTCAGCTTCGACTGACAACCATCCTACACTTCCCACACATCGAACGTACCGTTCGGCATAGAAAGTTATCGTTCGGCATTATGGTGTTCGGCATACCTTGCTTGGCATACAGCGACCACTGTACTTGGGCTAGAGTGTTCGTCCATCAAGCCCAATTGTGAAGTCCAGTCCATATTTGTCTATAAATAGAGGGGCAGGGTCACAGTGAAAAGGGATCTTTTTCGGAGAACACTGGGGAGACTCTGCCATTTTTGAGACTCATCTTCTCTACTTAACAACTTCATTCAAGCATTTGATCTACGAATTGTATTTGTAATCAATCATTAAGAAGGTTAATAAAGTTTAATCTCAAAGTGGACGTAGGCAATTACGCTGAACCACTATAAATATGGTGTTCTTACTTTCTGCATTTAAATTAGCATTGTCTTCTCTGTTTAATTTACCTTCATCACTTATTTCTCTACACAATCTTTTTCTACGAGGTTAGTGACCAATTTTGATGCTAACACTTTGGTGCTTTCACTGAGAATTGAATTCTCGGACCTTAAGGATCTGCTTTGAAGCTACTGGATTGAGCAAATCCCCCAAAGAAGATCCGAGTCATTGACAGGACATCCGTTGATTCTACTCAGAGTTCATACCAATAACTCTACAATGGCGAGACCACGTACCAGGTCATCTTCTCATAATATGGATGCCCATGAGACTGCTAGCGTGCAACAAGCAGGATCTAGCAATCAGCCAGCAATTCCGGGTGTAGGAATTTCCGCCCAGGACCAAACTCCAGTTGTCACCAGAATAGAGTTCAATGACTTGATGAGAGAGCTCAGGGAAAGCAGGAGGCAACTAGGAGAGAAGATGCAAGCTAACGCCAACCTGATGGCACAACTTACTCAACAGCAGTAACAGAATGCTGGGGGCAATCCCGCTCCCTATTCCTCATCCGACAGCTCAACTTCTTCTGATGAACCTCCCAGGCGCAGACGCCGTAAGACTGAAGTTGCACGGATGGGTGCTGCTGCCCAAACAGTTGGAAACCGCGACCAAGTCGGAGCTGGGAACTTAGGAACTGGAGTACAGGTGGAAGCTGGAGGCCCAGACCATCAAAACGCTAATGATGTCGAACCTCAAGACGCACGATTGGCAGATCGCCAGGAGAGGAGGCCTCAACATGGACAGTCACGTAGAACGGACTCTAATCTCCCACCTTCCATACAGACACCAGACCTGACAGCCATGGTCAGGCAATTGATGAAAGAAAATCAGGGCTTGACGAATGACGATTGGGGAGTATCAAGGAGTCACACTCCATTCACAGATGTTGTGTTATAGGCCGCGTACCCTAGAAAGTTTAGTATGCCAACTATCTCTGCGTACGAGGGAAAGACTGACCCCAGACAGCATGTCATGAGGTACAAATGGATGATGGATTCAGCTAGAGCAAATGATGCCACCAAGTGTAGATGCTTTCCAATTACTCTATTTGGGATCGCTACTATGTGGTTTACTCGACTTCCTCCGCGGTCTGTATCCAACTTCGAGGAGTTGGCAAAGAAGTTTATTGAGCAGTTCAGGATACACACTACACGTCCGAAGGACGTAATGTCTCTGTCCAGTGTAATCCAAAGTCCCGGGGAGTCATTGAAGGAATATTTACAAAGGTTCCATGTTGCGGCAACTGAAGTCAGTAATCCCAATGATCATGCAATTCTAATGGCTGTAATGAGAGGTGTGGATCCGGAGTCTGAATTTGGAGACTGGTTGGCAGGAAAACCTCCGACCACACTAGAGCGTTTCTACTCGAAGGCACACCAGTTCATAAGGAGAGAGGAAGCCAGGTGGGTAAGACGAGATAAGGCACCAGGACCTGTCCAAGAGTCTATGAAAAGCAACGTTGCTGTGAAGCAGTCCGGAGACAACTCGGGAAAGGTCCAAGTCAATGTCCAGAACAAGCCTGGGCAGTCTAAGGAGTCCGAAGGAAGAAATCAAGAGAAGAAGAGAGAAGCGGGAAAGTGGAAATCGAGAATTCCAAGCTACAACGAGTATACTCCGCTGAATGCGCCTCTTGAGAACATTTACCTATCTACCTGCAATACTTTTCAGTACAGAAAGCCACGTCCAAAAGAATCAACTGAGGAGCAGAAGCGAACTGGGAAATATTGTCGCTTCCATGAGACTTATGGGCACAATACGGAAGAGTGCAGACACCTGCACGACGCTATCGAGAAGTTGATCAGGCAAAAGAAGTTGCAAGAATTTGTGAAGGATCCACAGGAAGGAGGACAGGGAACGTCCAACCCAGGTCGTGCACCGGCCCCGCTTCACCCCGAGGAGCCTGCCCGAACCGTGGGTCGACTAGTCATAAATACTATTATCGGCGGACCTCACCCCGCGGATAAGAATTGGCAAGAGATGGAGCGGTACGCAAGCTCCTTGAAACATGCAGATTTTGAGTGTTGTTCAAACATGGAGGATGGGACTCCTACCAAGCAGCAGCTCGTAATGACAGACGACATAGTGTTCAGAAACAGGGATGCTAATCAAGTAGAGGCTCCAACCATCGACCCGATGGTCATATCTGCGACGATCGGACCGGCATATATGAAGAGAATTCTGATTGATTGTGGGAGTTCTGTCAACATCATCTTCAAGAAGGCTTATGACCAAATGAAAATGAAAACAAAGGACTTGAAACCGTCCAAGGCTCGTATCCACGGCTTTAACGGCGCTGCGACCGATGCAGTAGGGTATGTCGAGTTACCAATTGAACTGGGACAAGGCGAGCGTCGGAGAGTGCGGATTCTACCCTTCGTAGTTTTGGATGTTGATTCTCCATATAATGTCTTCTTGGGCCGACCGACCCTGGCTGAGTTTAGGGCAGCATTGGCCCTGTGGTGTTTAACTTTGAAGTTCCCAACTGACAAAGGAGTAGGTATTGTTCATGGCGACCAAGCAGCTGGTCGTTCCTGTTATGTGGCTGAGCTCCGGGAGGCCCACCGGAGGGAGCAAGGAAAGGTTGCGGACAATCCCGTCCACATCCATAATACGGATAATTGACAAGTAGTGCCCGAGCCCTGGCTCGGGCATAACTCTCGGATCTTCAGAGACATAGATCCGAGAGACGACGAGGAGAAACCCAGGGAAGAAAAGGCGGCGCCGGCTGAACTGACGGTTGACATTTCAGTCAGCCAAAGCGACCCTTCGCGATTACTGAAGATCGGATCACAGCTTGGCCCCGCAATGACTGAAGACCTTAGTGACTTCCTCCAGGCGAATCTTGATGTCTTCGCCTGGACGCATTCTGATATGTGTGGGATCTCACCCGCCATCACGAGTCATATGTTGAACATAGACCCGAAATACGTCCCAGTTAAACAAAAGAGGAGAGGAATGGACCCGGAGAGGTCCGCTGCTCTCAGAGAGGAGGTGGACAAACTCAAAGCCAATGGGTTCATCCGCGACGCCATCTATCCTGAATGGGTATCGAACCCCGTACTGGTGAAAAAGGCAAATGGGAAATGGAGGACTTGCGTAGACTATTCTGATTTGAACAAAGCGTGCCCCAAGGACAGTTTCCCGTTACCAAGGATCGATCAGTTGGTCGACTCCACCGCAAAACATGAGCTGTTATCATTCATGGATGCGTACTCGGGGTACAACCAAATCCCGATGCATATCCCGGACCAAGAACACACCAGCTTCGTTACAGATGTCGGGCTATATTGCTATGTAGTAATGCCCTTCGGACTGAAGAATGCAGGAGCGACTTATCAGCGTTTGGTGAATCGAATGTTCAAGGACCAGCTTGGTAGGACGATGGAAGTCTATGTGGATGACATGCTCGTGAAGTCACGACAGTCAAACGACCACATTCGAGACTTGGCTGAAATGTTCGACATACTCAGGTATTACGGGATGAAAATCAACCCTCTGAAGTTTTCCTTCAGCGTTGCATCGGGGAAGTTTTTGGGATTCATCGTCAATGCTAGGGGAATTGAAGCTAACCCCGAAAAGATCCAAGCTATTCGAGATGTGCAAGTACCCAGGACTATAAAACAGGTACAGAGCTTGAATGGAAAAGTAGCAGCGCTAAGTCGATTCATATCAAGGGCTACTGACAAGTGCATCCCTTTCTTTGATATAATAAAGAAAGGGAAAAGGAACTTCGAATGGACGTCTAGTTGTGAGGAAGCATTCCGGAATCTGGTGAGGCATCTGGAGAGTCCACCAGTGCTGTCGAAACCAGTAGACCACGAGATGCTGTACATATACTTGGCTGTATCCCCACATGCAATAAGTGCGGCTTTAGTTCGCGAGGAGGACCGAATCCAAAAGCCGGTGTATTATGTTAGCAAGCGTTTAACAGGGGCAGAAAGAAACTACCCTAAAATTGAGAAATTGGCCTATTGCTTGGTGATTGCATCACGTAAGCTACGCCCATATTTTCAAGCGCACTCAATCAGTGTTTATACCGATCAACCCCTGCGGCAGGTACTCCAACGACCAGAAACTTCTGGAAGATTGCTAAAATGGAACATCGAGTTGAGCCAGTTCGATATCGCCTACTTGCCACGGAGAGCCATACAAGGGCAAGCATTAGCATATTTTATCGCTGAGTTTACCATGCCCACAGAACCAGATAATCATGACGCCATTCCTCCCGTTCGATGGAAATTATACACTGATGGGGCATCCAACGACCGTTGCTCCGGCGCGGGTGTAGTTCTTATAACTCCGGAAAACCGATCAATCTGTTATGCTTTGAAGCTTGATTTCCCGGCTACAAATAACGAAGCAGAATATGAAGCATTGATTGCTGGCTTGAAACTCATCGGAGAACTCGGGATCAAATCAGTTGAGATCTTTTGTGACTCACAGTTGGTGGTTTACCAAGTGCGGGGAGATTACCAAGCCAAGGGACAGAAGCTTGCTCCGTACCTTGTTCAGGTCCAAGAGCTACTGTCGAATCTCGAGCATTATGACATTTCGCATGTCCCGCGCAAACAGAATAGAGAAGCTGACTTGTTGGCTAAGTTTGCAAGCACAGGCGATGCACAGCAAATGGGATTGTATCCCATTGAGGCCTTGCACGCCCCGAGCATAGATGAGATGAAAGTTGATTGTATATTGGAAATGGAAATCGAGAAGGAATCGTGGATAACCCCATTCAAACTGTACCTGACGATCGGGACTTTACCAGAAAAAAGGAGCGAAAGACGCCAGGTCCTTCGAAAGGCCGCGCGATACGTGATGTAGGATGGACTAATGTATCGAAAAGGTTTCTCAGTCCCATTATTACGGTGCATCTCTCATGACGAGACAAAGTGGGTCTTAAGAGAGGTTCACGAAGGGGAATGTGGCAACCATACTGGGGGCAAACGCTAGCAAAGAAGGTCCTCCGCTATGGATGTTACTGGCCGACCGTAAATCGGGACGCTGCGGACTACGCAAGAAAATGTGACAAGTGTCAAAGATATGCAAAAATCCCGAGGACTCCATCAACGGAACTCACGCAAATGGTCAGTCCCTGGCCGTTTGCAATCTGGGGAATTGACATAATCGGCTCTTTGCCTATATCCAAAGGTGGTGCGAAATACGCGATAGTTGCAGTCGACTATTTCACAAAATGGGCTGAGGCAGAGCCTTTGGCCACAATCACCTCTAAGAAGGTCATTAACTTCGTTGTAAGAAACATTATATGCCGCTTCGGCCTTCCTCGCTCCATCATTACAGACAACGGGACGCAGTTTGAAAGCAGAGAGTTCAAAGAGTTCTGTTTAAAGTATGGCATCGAGAAGAAGTTCGCCGCCGTTGCACACCCAAAAGCTAACGGACAAGTCGAGGCCGTTAACAAAATAATCAAGTCCATACTAAAGAAGCGTTTGGAGAAGGTTGGAGGCAAGTGGGTAGATGAGCTCCCAACAGCACTATGGGCTTATAGAACTACCCACAAGTCCGCGACCGGCCACACTCCATTCGCCTTGGCATACGGCTTAGAAGCCGTTATACCTGTGGAACTTGAAGTTCCATCACACCGAGTGGCGTACTATGATCCCAGGACGAACTAGGATCTCTTGTTGGAATCACTGGACTGCATCGATGAAAAGCATGAAGAGGCCGAATTAAGGGCGACAGCACATAGGCACCGAGTCAAGCGTTACTACGACGGCAGAGTCCGCCCAAGAACTTTTGATGTAGGTGATCTCGTTCTGAAACGAGTTTTCCCGGTTCCATCGCGCATGAATCCCAGCTGGGAAGGTCCATACGTCATTGAACGGAAGCTTGGAGAAGGAACATTCAAGCTAGCGACCGTTGATGCCGCAACACTCCCCCGAGCATGGAACAGTGAGCATTTGCGGCATTATTACATTTAGCATGTTTTCCTTTCTTGTTTTAGGCACTGTTATTTCCTATGTGTTTTCGTTCAGTTTTAGCTTAGTTTCTTTTTAACTATGTAATCAAGCAGTCTAGTTGTTTTTCATTAATAAAGGCTTGAAGCCGTATTTTCCACAAATCACTAATTTTTCTATATCTCATGATCGGATGATGAATTACATTATCCTATACGATATACAGACTCGTATAAACAATTTCAAATCTCCGAATCCCTAGAGCGCGGATCGGAGTACTCTAAGTCCCCAGAGCGCGGACTAGAGTATAAACGATTCCAAATCTCCGAATCCCCAGAGCGCGGATCGGAGTACTCTAAGTCCCCGGAGCGCAGACTAGAGTATAAACAATTCCAAATCTCCGAATCCCCAGAGCGCGGATCGGAGTACTCTAAGTCCCCGGAGCGCGGACTAGAGTATAAACGATTCCAAATCTCCGAATCCCCAGAGCGCGGATCGGAGTACTCTAAGTCCCCGGAGCGCGGACTAGAGTATAAACGATTCCAAATCTCCGAATCCCTAGAGCGTGGATCGGAGTACTCTAAGTCCCCGGAGCGCGGACTAGAGTATAAACGATTCCAAATCTCCGAATCCCTAGAGCACGGATCGAAGTACTCTAAGTCCACAGAGCGCGGGCTAGAGTATAAACGTTTCCAAATCTCCGAATCCCCAGAGCGCGGATCGGAGTACTCTAAGTCCCCGGAGCACACACTAGAGTATAAACGATTCCAAATCTCCGAATCCCCAGAGCGCGGATCGAAGTACTCTAAGTCCCCAGAGCGTGGACTAGAGTATAAACGTTTCCAAATCTCCAAATCCCCAGAGCGTGGATCGGAATACTCTAAGTCCCCGGAGCGCGGACTGGAGTATAAACGATTTTAAATCTCCGAATCCACTGAATGTGGATCAACTTATTTTGAATCCCCAGAGCGCCGATTCAGAAAGGAGTCCAAGTACTCAACGTGGAACAAGAAGTACGCCGCGTTTGGAAATGCTTGAACAACACGAGAGTAGACTGGGAGATAATGCAACTCGTAACAACTGGAGTCATGACTACAGTTAGTCAACAAATCAAACGAAAAAGAAACTAAACTTCATTCAGTAGTTCAAAATGGGGTTACACGGTTACTCCTACAAAACTCAGAGTTCAGAACCTATCTATACAAACTGCAAGCCACAAAAAAAAATAAAAGCAACGACAAGACTTAAGCAAGAAGCTCGTCGAACGAGTGTATATATTACTTCTTCGTTTTCTTCTTCTTGTCTTCCTTTGTTTTTTCCGACGACTCCTCCCCTTCACGCTTTTTCTTGGCTTTCTTACTTGCTAAAGAAGCGGAGTCAGGAGTAGGAGACGGAACATCTAGTGGTTTGGACCTGCCCGGGAGAATGATTTTCAAAGGCCTGTTCCGCGGGTCGGTAAGTTCCAGTATTTCAGGTTCAACTTTGACCTCGGCCTTTTTCTTCTCCTCTTCGGCGAGGCAGTCCTTCATGCTCATCTTTGAAGTATGCTCGGAGGCGCCGGTAATCTCGATTTCATCGCCCCCTTCGGCAGGGGACGAAGTGTCAAGCTTGTCATTATCTAGCGCCCCGATAACTTGAGCGCCAGGGCCAGGAGTTACTCCCATGTGAGCAGCATCGCTTGTTTTCTCCGCCTCCTCCTTGGCGTCATCGCTCCTCGGAGTTGGCTCGGGATCAGAGCACCCTGCATGAAGACATAAAAAACGAACGTTAGAACGAATAAATACTGGAGAATGACAAGGTCTTTTGACTTCTAGAGAAGAAGAGTTTCCTACCGGGTTCAGGTTGGCTATCGGTTGCGCGTGGGGTTTCACCCTCCAGAATAGGAGATAACACGTGAACGCCGAGCCCGGGATCTTCAAGATCATAGCCGGCATGCTGCTCGAACGGGTCAAGTGTCGGCCGACCGTCCGGTTGAGCAGCGGGAGGAGCAGTAATATGAGGAGCTGTAGTCTCAGCCCCAGACGGGCCAGCTTCATCACTTTTCTCTTTTGGAAGGGGAGAGCCTTTGTTATAAAGCGCCAAAGCTGCGGACAGATCCGTTGGCTCATTCCCCCTACGAAACTCCTTCACCAAGGCATCCTCATCGACCTCCTCAGAGCCCGACTCAATTTTCCTGATCTTTACTAAGGTTTCCCAGGCCTCAGCTAGGGATTCGAGATAGCCATCGCCCAAGAATGTTAAGTCACGATGCATAAGGACGCGGGCTCCATACTCAGCAATCATCGGGTCGAACATGCATTTGACCTCTTCCCTGCCAGCTTCTACGGCCGCCTCGAGGCGAGAGTCAATCTCCTCCGCAGCTTTTCTTTTGCCCTCCTCGCGGGCTTCATCCTTCATTTTCTCAACCCCAGCAAGTTCGTCATCGAGCTTCGTTTTCAGGAGACGAGTAGCAACGATTTCATCATAGTATCGTTATGATTCTTCTTGAGCAGCTACCTTGTCCTCCTTTTCCTTGGAAAGTAATTCCTTCAGCTCTCTGACTTGTATGGTGAGCACGTCCCTTTCTTTTTGAACGGAATCTTTCTCTAGGGCAAGGGCACCGCTGCGCTGGACTGCTTCATCAAGCTCCTTCTTGTGAGCCATCTCTAAACGAGTAACTGCCTCGGCAGTATCTTTTGCGCTTTGTTCAGCGGCTTCCAGCTTCGACTTGTACGAAGCGAGCTCTTCGTCTTGGTGCCTGATGATGTTCTTATCGCAGCCAGCCTCCAATTTCAGGCGATCAATCTCATATTGATGCTCAACGGACACCTCCGAGATCTTTTCAACCAAGTGCACAAACGCGTCATGTTGAACATAGACGTCGTTATTGCAAGCAATGGCACTCTGCTTCACGTGCCTGGGAATATGGTGAATAGCCGGGAGGAATTTCAGACCATCGAAGCAAATTTTTGGAAACTTGGCCTTAAGATCGACCATCTTTTCCGCTACAGTTGGATCAACTGCGGGAGTAGGGGGAGGAGGCTTTGGAAGTTCTGCTCTTTTTCATTGCTCCCGAACTTGCCTTGTACTCGATGAACCAGAGTGTTGTTCTCGAGGAGCATCAGATTGGTGACCCTTCTGTGAAGACTTCTCCTTATCCGGCTCAGTTGGAGGAAGAGGATCGCGGGACTGTGAAGATTGAGAATATGCCTTCTTACGGTGAGACGACTCGCGGGGACGATTGTCTCTATCTTCATAATCATCTCTGTCCCTGCATCTGCCTGAACCTGAGTCCCGTACAGAATGATGAAATATGGAAGAGCCATGAAGGTGATCGAATCCATGAGAGCGTCCCATGTCACCTGCAAAGAATGGAGATAACAACGAGTTAAGAAAAATCCGGGAAATAAGAAAGAACTTGAAGTGTATGATGGAATGCGTATGTGCGTGTGTGTCCTAGTGTTCCCCCCCACAGACCAGTTCTTTTATCTTTACTAATCGGAGTATTGTCTCCCTGGACTGGGAGTTGAACTCCCGCATTGCCTCTAGCGGGCGAAGAAAACTTGAGGGCTTCAGGATCGTCAAACCCGTAGTTAAGTATGTCGTCGGGGATAGAAAGATTCGACAAGCCCCTTAGAGAACTCTCCAGGTGCTGTGAGGACGCCTCTTTCTCAGGGGGACAGGCGTATCTTTTGAAGTGCCGCCAACTTTCTCCTTCCGAATACTGTATCTTAACCTCTTCTTTCCCTTCGAAGGGGAGGACGACGTTTCAATGTCGTGAACTTCGACCGCCGGATTCCAAGCACGACCCACATTCTCGCCTTGGGTCTCAGGAGCTTCGTCCTCTTTGCGCTCACCTTCTTTGTGCGTATCGGGAGCGCGGCGTGATGACGATCCGGCCTGTTTTTTCCTTTTATTGGATGCTGGCTTGGGAATGGAGACACCCTCTGGGAGGCTGATCCGACGACCTGGGGCTAGCAAGCCGAACCTTGACAATGATTCGTTTGAAATGATGACCCGAATGTCTCGTTCCTCGGCAGGAAGAGCTCTAATGGCCTCGACGGCCTCAGAGTATCCCCGGCCCTCCGGACGCGGGCTGATACCTAAAAAAGATGAAACGGGGAGTTAGAAAAAGCATGATTCCGATTAATCGCGAATGATGATTCAGTGGAGAGACTTACTGCCTTCAACCCATCTCCTCGCAAAACCAAGAGGGCAACGCACGTAGAACCATTCCTGTTTGTACAAGGCGAATTTGCTACATGCCCCTGTCAAGATCTGGCATTTGTGGTATGGCTCAAGGAACATGAAGGAAGGGCTGTCTTTCCGCCTCTTGA
This sequence comes from Allium fistulosum, assembly GCA_030737815.1. Taxonomy (NCBI): domain Eukaryota; kingdom Viridiplantae; phylum Streptophyta; class Magnoliopsida; order Asparagales; family Amaryllidaceae; genus Allium; species Allium fistulosum. The sequence goes on along the minus strand of CM060908.1, from coordinate 70,789,104 downwards.
TCATATAGATGTATCTGATGTCGCCAGGAGTTGGAGGTCTGGAGAAGACAGCCATGAAGAGTAGGTAGGTCCCATGTAGAAACGCATGACCATTCGGGTGCAGCTGCGACGGAGCAATGTCAATGTACTGTAACACGTCCCGAAGAAATAAGTTGAACGGAGGCACGCTACCCATCCAACACATGAACTTGTTGCAAGTGGTATATCCGACTGGGGGCAGGTGAGGACGGTCATGTCGCGAAAGGACTAGCACATCGGCGAAGGGAATCCCGTGGATGGAACATATCCGTTGGAGTGCGGCTTCATTGATTTTCGAAGCCTGTGAATCGATCGGATTGTCTTGTAGAATTGTTGCCTCCAGGACATCGGGTGCTAAGTTATGAGCAGGAGAAGTCGACGGATTGGAAGTATCAGCGGCTTCTCGCCTTGATGACGACCCAGGCCTATCAGATATAGTGGCGGAGCTAGACTTTCTTGACATCCTCAATAAATAACGAACCAGGCTAAGTGCCTGAGAAAACTATACTTGAAAAACGTCGAGCGTTAGAATTAACAACACGAATTTTCCCCCCACGTGATGTGTGAACTAGTGCAAGCAATCGTGTACGAGAAATAAGAATCTATAAATTTCAAAGATATAAAAATGGGCTTCGAATCATCGCTTCCGAAGACCGTCATCGCTGACCGTCTCAAAAAGCCCGCCTTGTGATGGTTACATTTTCAAGTTCGGGAAACGAATGTTAATCTAAGCTCAGATCTATGTCTACTGAAGCTATGGGGTTAATGATCCGGATCAGTTTCATGTGATAGTGTGCTTAGGTCCAGGTCCTTGTTTTTGCTATATGAATAGGCAAGGTTAATAAGTGTTCGGCCTAAGCATCGTTCGGCAAGTTAATTGTTCAACATGTATACTGTTTGGCGATCGTATTGTTCGGTCTAAGTACTGTTCGGCAATCGTATTGTTCGGTCTAAGTTCTGTTCGGCATTCGGAGTGTTCGGCCTAAGCATAGTTCGGCATGTCAGTTGTTCAATATTTATGTTGTTCGGCCTTGATATGGTTCGGCATTCAAGTATTGTTCGGCCTTGATACGGTTCGACATTTAAGTGTGTTCGGCTTGGGTTCGGTTCGGCTAAGTTATTGTTTGGCATTTAAACAGTTGTTCGGCTTGGGTTCGGTTCGGCTAAGTTATTGTTCGGCATTTAAACAGTTGTTCGGCTTTGGTTTGTTCGGCTAAGTTGTTGTTCGGCATTCCTTAGTTTGATGAAATACTGTTCGGCAGCCCTCCATTCCACCATTCGACGCATGACAACATACGCCGAACCAGAGCTGTGCCATCCAACACCCTTACCACCTCCAACATTTTCATTTCCTTTTTTAACTTCGGTTCGGCGCGAAGAAGCTAAATCCAATAGCCATATATGCAAACACTCCAAAACATTCCTCCTCGCCTCGCATCATCGTTCGGCAATAAGGACAACCTACTCAAAAGCTCTCTACATGACACACTTGGCCATCTCGTTTGAAACCTATTCGAGTTGTACAAGGAACAATACCTAGTTTGCAGATTGGAGCTTAGGAAGGAATGGTCAGGTTTTGAATTTGATCGGTTGGCGAGGATTGCAAATCTTTGAAGAGTGGCAGAAGTAAAAAGGTAAAGGAGAGGAGACGGGAAGGACTTGGTTTTATAGGGGGAAGATAGAAGTTGAAAAGGCTATATCCGGTGGAACCGGTCAAAGTCTTAGCGTTCGGCTTCAAAGCAAGGTACCGTTCGGCACATAAGGATTGTTCGGCTTCGAACGTATCGTTCGGCGTCCATACCACGCTCGTCACACATATTCTCGAGGAGGCATCTACAAGGAAAGTTCGTCTAGGTCCAAAGCGCATCACGTTCGGTCACGTAATACACTTCGGGGGGCAAGTGTTTCCTGGAGATTTGACCAAGCAACTGAGCACTCGGCATTGGCAGGTACTCGGCGTCTATAGTGCTCGGCATCTATAGTACTCGGCATCTGTGGTACTCGGCATCAGGTAGTGTTCGGCATCAGGTAGTACTCGGCGTAGTACTCGGCATCAGATGGCACTCGGCATCAGGTAGTACCCGACATCAGGTAGTGTTCAGCATCAGATAGTACTCGGCGTAGTACTCGGCATCAGATGGCACTCGGCATCAGGTAGTACCCGACATCAGGTAGTGTTCGGCATCAGATAGCACTCGGCGTAGTACTCGACATCAGGTGGCACTCGGCATCAGGTAGTACCCGGCATCCAGAAGACGTTCGGTGTGCGTAACTACACAACGTGACACTATCGTTCGGCCAAGACGCATCATTCGGTCATGGAGCATTGTTCGGCCAAGAGCTTCGGACAGAGACACGTTCGGCTTCGACTGACAACCATCCTACACTTCCCACACATCGAACGTACCGTTCGGCATAGAAAGTTATCGTTCGGCATTATGGTGTTCGGCATACCTTGCTCGGCATACAGCGACCACTGTACTTGGGCTAGAGTGTTCGGCCATCAAGCCCAATTGGGAAGTCCAGTCCATATTTGTCTATAAATAGAGGGGCAGGGTCATAGTGAAAAGGGATCTTTTTCGGAGAACACTGGGGAGACTCTGCCATTTTTAAGACTCATCTTCTCTACTTAACAACTTCATTCAAGCATTTGATCTACGAATTGTATTTGTAATCAATCATTAAGAAGATCAATAAAGTTTAATCTCAAAGTGGACGTAGGCAATTACGCTGAACCACTATAAATTTGGTGTTCTTACTTTCTGCATTTAAATTAGCATTGTCTTCTCTGTTTAATTTACCTTCATCACTTATTTCTCTACACAATCTTTTTCTACGAGGTTAGTGACCAATTTTGGTGCTAACAGAATCCATTCTCCAATACATGCCTTACAGACTTAAGTTGTATACAATGTTCTGTCAATGTAATTAATGTAACTATTCCGCCTATGATTCAATACTTATTTTAAACCCTAGACATTATTATAATATCACTAGATTTCCTATAAAATGTTTTGGTTGTCATAAGGTTAAATTATGTTCGTGTTTATGTGTGGCATGGTCTTATGAGATACCTTTATTTTTGAAAGGTTATATAATACTAAAAATTCATTTCATTTGAGTTTCTCATGCTGGTTTACCAGACTGATCCGAGTGTTATTTTCTTGTAATGCTCGGGTCAGCTTAAGCATATTTCTGGATCTAGTTATGGATGGTTTGAAGCTTCAAAAGACGAGCTGGATGCCTCCAAGAGGTATTCACGTATATTTTATTGCTACTGCATTTGTTATTTTGTATTTATCAGCATTTGTGAGGATATATTGTTATAACTATCTAGCATGATGATAGGTTAGTTTACCCTAATTGATGTATGTAATAATCTTTCTTTTTGTAAAGATCTATAGTATATTATATATTACTCGTTACGATGAGAGATTCTGTTATGTCTTTTCTTTCTTTCACCCCAATAATCTTCCTTTCTAGCACTTGGATGTTCAGCACGTGAATACCATGGATGTAATAATGTCGACTTTTGAGGGTCGAGATGGTCGGTCATTACAGCAAGCATCCCTAGGCTATCACAAGCACTAGACAATAGCCAAAACACGTAGTAAGCAATCGCCAGAAGCAACCACTACCGCGAGTACCCTGCCTCCACTGCTATGATTAAATGCTCTCATTCATTTTTTGTTCAGTATTATGATTTAATATGGTTAGCTTAGAAATTCATTGGCAAATTGTAGTTGGTATATAGTTTTTATGATCGTTCATATATAATTTGATCAATGGTATTGTTGTGAAATTGTTCAATAAAGTCATTATTATCAATATGGTATTATTAATGAAACTCCATAGATGTTTAATTTGGCCTCATTTGACAAGTACCGTATATAATAGTTATATAGATATTTGGATTTTTAAGTAGAATGAAAATCGATATTCATCTGATACGTTATTTGTCAGATTTGTCCCAGTATTGGACAATTTATAAACACAATGATATTTATGTTTTGTTAATTAATATTTCAAATTGAATGGTTTTCGATAATACTTTCCTCTTATTTCTCGTGTACGCTCTTTTGCGTATAACGCGAAGTACTACCGAAATTTTGTTAATCGTTCGATTTAAAATGATTTATGAAACATAAATATCATTGAGTTTGTCATAGGAAGTTGGATGACCAACCATTTAAAAAAGTGTATAATTCACTAGATTATATATTCTTTATGAAACATTATTTTGCAAATAAAATTAATAATAAATTTATGTAATGTTATTTGAATTTCTAATGTTTTTTAAAATATTAGTAAATTTAATGATGTTATTTAAATTAATAACAAAATTAACAATGTTATTTAAATTATTAATAAAAATAATAATGTTATTTAAATTAATTATAGAATTACTTAATGTTATTTAAATTTATAAATTTATTTAAAATATAAATAAACATAATAATGTTATTAAATTAATAACAAAATTAAAAATGTTTTTTAAGTTATTATTAAAAATAATAATGTTATTTAAATTAATAATAAAATTTAAATTTATAATGTTATTTAAAATATTAATAAACTTAGTAATGTTATTTAAATTAATAATAAAATTAATAGTGTTATTTAAATTATTAATAAAAATAATAATGTTATTTTAATTAATAATAAAATTAATAATGTTATTTAAATTTACATTGTTATTTAAAATATTAGTAAGCTTAGTTATGTTATTTAAATTAATAATGGTACTTAAATTATTAATAAAATTAATAATGTTATTTAATGTAATAATAAACTTAATAATGTTATTTGAATTAATAAAGTTATCGTGTGAATGATAATGTGAAATTTGCTTACGCATATAATATAGATGATGGATTATTTGAATGATCGAAGTTAAGTGTGCATGAGAGGTAAATAGAAAAGAAAGATTTTGTTGCACCTTAAATGGCATGGATTTATTCATGAAAGTAGCATCTTACAGTAAAACGAATATGAAAGAAGTTTGATATTCGTGTTCGAAATGTCATTGCCCGAAACTTATAGAGTATTATACTATGATATTACATTTATACTAATATGGTTTTACCTCCGACTATCTTGAGTGAGTAAATCATAAAGAAAAATAACACGTTGTACAAGAGAAGACTATAAATATGGATGTGGATTGTGATGAACCTGTTATTGAAAAAAATATAGATCTAGATAGACTGACTAAAATGGTTCATGATGATGCTGGTCAAATTATATGGATCAAAGAACTATATTTGGAGGAAGATCTTTACTTGAAAGTGAAAAACAAAAATCCGACTTGTTAGAAGCATCAGAACGACCACTCTATAAAGGTTGTAAAATGACACACTTGTCAACCATATCTTGGTAAATCGTTATAAAATCAAAATGCAATGCATTGGAAAACCTAATAAACACAATTCTTAGCTTGTGTGAAGAAATGCTACCACTTAATTTATTTGTGGAGAACTAGTACTTCCTTAAAGGAGGTCTCTGCCTTTGGATTGCCTTATGAAAAAATTGATATGTGTCTAGGTGGATGCATAATTTATTTGAAGGAAGATAAAGACTTGACATTGTGTAAATTTTGTAGACAACCTAGATATAATTTGACATAAACTAGTGGTAAAGGCCTATGTTTCACCAGAATGCATTATTGTTCGATTATACCGAGATTGCCAAGGCTATATGAACCTGCTGCTATGGCGAAACACATGCGATGACATAGTGAAGGACAACGAGATGAAGGTATTTTTTGTCATCCTTCGAACGGTGAAGCGAAGACATATCCTAATTTTGCTAAAGAGTCACGTAATGTTAGATTTGGTTTTTGTACGGATGGTTTTTCCTTATTTACTTCGTTCGATAAACCTTGTTGAGTGTGACCAATTATTCTAACAATTTACAATCTACATCTGTGAATGTGTATGAAGAATTCATTATATATTTCTAATTATAATTATTCCCTGAGCTAAAAATCCAATAAGAAAACAGGAAAGACGTGTACAAATATAAAGTTGATGAGTTGAAAAAGTTGATGAGTTGATAAAGTTGTGGATACAAGGAATTGTTACGTTCAATGTCTCAAATAAAAATAACTTTAGAATGCTTGCTTCTTGTTATGGATAACAAATAATTTTTTAACGTATGGAAAGCTTTTTGGATGGAGTACAAGTGGCATATTTGCCTGTCATGATTGCATGAATTGGAAATAACCATTTAGACTTACACATAGTGGTAAACATTATTGGTGAGATCGACATCGTCTTTTTTAAACGTAAACGTTCGCTTTAGATTTGATTAAAAAAACTTCAGACGAAACACAACTATTACTTTGGAGCCACACATTCATTCAGAGTAGCAAAGAAGTTTATGAGCTTGTGCAAGATTATCCTAAATACACAAGATAGGAAAAGAGCACAAAATTCCTAGTAAAGAGAGCACCATAATTGATGCAAACAAAGTATATTTTGGGAGTTACCATGTTGGAAAAATAATAAGTTTCGACTTAATATAGACGTAATGCATAATGAGAAAAAGGTGTTCAAGAACTTCTTTAACATGATAATGATAATGAAAGGAAAAATAAAAGATGATTTGAAGCCAAGAAAAGGTATCGCATTATACTGTAATCGTACTGAGCTTAAAACTGATAATAAACGACCAAATTTCAAACTTCTTACTTGTTATGAGTTGAAAAATAAGCATCGACAAAAACTATTAGAGTGGGTTCAAAATTTGAAATTCCAAGGTGGAATTACTTTGAATATGAGAAGATGTGTTGATATGAAAGATCTTCAATTATCGGGTATGAAGAATCACGATTGTCATGTATTTTTAGAGACTCTTTTCCTTGTAGTATTTATAGAGCTTTTGCCGCCGAATGCGTGGATGCCTATTACTAAAAATAGTTTGTTTTATAAAGAGTTGTGCTCAACCACACTTAATAAAAGTAATTTGAAAAAACTGGAAACGAATATACCTCAATTATTATGTAAAGTTGGGAAAACATTTCTATTTGTAGGATTCAACTTCATGGAACATCTTCCCGTATATCTACCAATTGAAGCTTTAATGCAAGGACCGGTGCAATACAGAAGGGTGTATCCTTTTGAGCGGTACATAAAATATAATTACGAGTTATATATTCTTTTTTTGAAATCAACATAGTAGATGTATAATTGGTAACTTTTTGATACAAAGGTTCTTGGGTTACCTTGAAAAAGATGAAATAAAACGCACACACTGCAAGTTCAATATGTTAAGCATACCTTATTAAGGAATCATCAACATTTTTCAGTTATCATTTTGAAGACCATGTTAAGCTAAATTCTAACATTGGTCATCATAATGATGATGCTATGGATGAGTCATCTAACGTTTCTCTTTCCACTTTTCAAAGACATGGACATCCTTCAGGGTAAGTGGAAGGATGGAAGTTTTCAAACACTTCAACTGTTTTTCATAGCTAGAACATTAGTGCTTCTTAATTGTAAAGAATTATTAGATCTTATTAGGCAACACAATATTTGTTTATTTACTATCAATTAATACCATGTTATATTGCACAGTCATGTTTATATTAACAATATAAGTTGTTTAATAGACAATTTGAGCAACAAAATCTAAGGGTTCAACTCAGTAAAGGATTTGAGGCTTGATTTTAGAAATATATAAGCTTATATAATTGTTGAATAAACTTAGGATGAAACAATTTAATTATTGCGTATACTAATGTGTATTACTTTAATGCGATGGGTTGTTGATAATGAAATCAACGGTATTTGTTATAAAACTCTTGCATTTGGTCCAATGATGAAATACACAAAATGCCCAATCTTGTACGTAAAGGGTTTTAAATTTCATACAAAGGGGTTTAGAGCCAGTAAAACAACGTACAATAGTAGGGTATGTGTTAAAGGTGGGGGAATAGGGTGATGATTTACAAGATTATTATGGGTGTTACAGGAAATAATTTAATTCACTTATTTTATAATATTGGAGCTTAAAACATTTTAATTCAAATGCGATCGGTTTGATACTACTTCTTATGGAGGGGTACGCTATATACATAAACATTATCCTCTTTTTGAGGTAAATCATAAAAGGCGATATAAAGGAAATGACCAATTTGTACTAGCGATGCAAGCAACACAAATTTATCATATGTCTTATCCTGCCATGGACAATAATAAGGACGACCGGTGGGCTATCATTAAAACAAAACCTAGATGGTTATTCAACGGGGATATGATCATAACCGATGATCAACTATACAACAATGATCCAGAGGGCAATGAATTACTCTAAATAATAGATGATTTTGATGATATATGACCACTTAATAAAGTATTTGATGGAGTTGAAACAGAAGAAGACGTTGAGATTAATGATGATGATGATGTCAAAGTAAATGAACATGAATATGGTGATGACATTGACAATGATTCTGACAATGGGTAGCTTACGTAAAATTTATTGAAAGACTATTTTTATTTTGTGTTTATACACATTAATTTAGTTGGAGATGACCATGTTAGATCGTATGCATCCATATCATCATCTTCATATTATAGGTTGTTCATATTATAGTTGATAAAATATTGAATGTAAAAATTGGTTGATTATCAACTAGCTATAATATGAAGATGGATTTGTCATTCTTTATTATATCGTATACATCTATATATGTATTATTATTAAAAAAATGTCTAGCCGACACCGATGCAACCGTGATAGCTCATTATCAGGTCAAGCTGGCTCATAATAAAGTTTTGGTGGCTCCCACTCATTATAGCATGAAGCCGATGCACATATGATGTCACCATTCATTCAGACTGCCGACGTTCCAATTAATTCTCTTATTGATGGTATCGGTCTATCTACCTTGTGTTTGAGATAGAATCTTGCACCTCCGTCCATCGAATTGATGTCTTCTCGAGAGAACGAGGATCGGGGTGAGTAATTACACACACACATACACTCACATACACATGAATATACATACACATACACACATACACATACACTTCAGCGCGCACACGCACACACATATGTACATATACACTCACATACACATCCATGTACATATACACTCACATACATACACATTCATGTACACATACACTCACACAGACACACATCTATACAATAATTTACTAATTAATTATTCATACATTCATATACATGTACAATTTTGATTTTAGCTGCGATGTCACATCCAATGTTATCGATGGTAGCTTGTTGGCACGGATCATGGAATCTGGCCTTCATTTGCTGAAATTCCCGCTAATGTGAAGATCGAAGAATTTCAGGTAAAATAATTTTATTACATAACACACTATATAAATATCTATATCATTTTGTTCATAATATATCAAATTTGCATTTACAGAGGAAATTATGTTGGAAAGAGGGCATTCATGATGAGGTATTGCAAAGGGCTTGGTCGGCTATAACATCTGAAAAATACCATGACTGGACATATAATATGTGTAGGAGGGGCAAGAAGCATCCAGCCCTTGCCTGGGAGATATATGAGTAGTTCCGCTGCCATTGGGAGTTAGAAGAATTCAAGACATTATCAAAAAGAATGTCGAAGAGCATGAATAGAAATCCTAGATTGCGTACCTGTGGCTCCATATCATACATAGGTCATCATAATGACCTAGTATGTATTTATTTGTTAAATTTATTTATCATTTAAAAAAAATTAAAAAGACATATATGATAGTGTACTAAATTCAATTTTAGTACAAAGAGCAGCGTAGTAAGCCTACAACTTAGCAACTCTTTTGCAGGACTCATAAGATTAAGTCATAAGATGGGTCCACCGCTAATAGCTGGGTAGATGATGCTTTCATTGAGTTAGAGGTATGTTATCCATAAAACTTGATTCATTTACATAATATTTACGCATATATATATATGTATAAAATTATAACGAATACGTAAAATGAAAAATAGGCGAAATACTTGGCTAGGATTAACGAGCTTTAGAATCAAGGTATGGATATGACCAAAGAAGTGGACGAAGATGTATTCCACATAATAATTAAAACTTCTGCAAGATGGGTGGATCGTAAGCTCAACTACGACAATATCCCTAAGGTACGTAATAGCTAAAACATTCGTTATACAAATATGATATTAAGTATTTATGTATACAAAACCATCTACATACATATGTATAGTATACTACACACACACATTGGTTTTAAATCCCAAGAACCACATGTGTGTTTGTGTATATTGTACGAATGATTAGTATAATCACCACCCTACGATATTAGAACAATAGTCAGTTCCCTTCATTTTCGTTTATAAACACTTCATTTCCATTGTCAATGTTGCGCTAATTAAACTTGCAAAATTAAAATCAATGGCTCCCATATATATATAATTAAGTTAAATTATAAATTTTGTTTCAATAAATTAAATAAGAGTTTATTCGAGTTAAAATAAAGATTTTAAAATTATATAATAAATTAAACAAATATATAATTAAAATCACTAATAAATTAAATAGATGTATATACAATTGAGTTAAATTATAAATTTTGTTTCCATAAATTAAACAAGAATATGTTTTTATAATCTAAATCACTCAGTAAATTAAAATATCTTTTTTTCTAAATCACCCAATAAATTAGACAAATATATAAGTTAAATCAATCAATTAGCTAAAAAATACTCAGTTAACACAAATTAAAATTTTTTGCTTCAATGATTACAACAGCCGAAATAAAAAATTACTTATTATTAGCAAAAAAATTGGTTAAAATGTAGAGATCATCATTAGATAGAGTTGCTACAATTAGCACTAGTGTAGTAAAAGAAAACTGATGGTTGTATTCATACATCGGTAAGCTATAGAAGAAGCTCGGAGTGCTTTCGGATGCATTTTTATGACACTTTCCAGATGAGGACATTTTTGCTAGGTGTGGCGATGATGATAGTGATGGAGATCGTGATGCTGGGCTGGGTTCGGGTGAGTAAGTAATCGGTTTGTTTGGAGATGGTAATGGGGATTATTTATGTATTTAGTTTGTTTGGATATTTGGTTTGTTGGAGATGGTGATGGTGTTTACTTATGTATATTTGGTTTTTTTGGAGATGGTGATGATGATTACTTATGTATATTTGGTTTGTTTGGATATTTGGCTTAGATATGTATATTGGTATTGTTTGGATATTTGCTTACGAATTGTTTGGATATTTGGGTTGTATTGTGATGGTGATGTTATTGTTTGGTTTGGACGTGATATATGATATTTGGATGTGATATGTGATAGATGAAATTTGGTTACGATATGTGATATATGATATATGAATTTGCGATATATATATATGAATATATGACTGAGGTGAGAAATGCAGCAAAAATGCTGCAAATATATTTCAATAAAGGCATCAGAAGGGCGTCTGCATGGTGTTGAAAAATCTAGTTTTTGCATTTTAATTGGGCGTCGTTATGGAATTAGCTAGTAATCCACATGACAATTTTGATTTTTATAATTTAAAATGTAGTCAGTATGGCGTCGATACGGTGTCGCCAAGATGACATCGGCCCATGTCATCTGTTTGGCGTCAGGAATAACACTACGTGGGGCATCTTCAGGGCGTTGGTAAACAAGCTTCTTTTTGTAGTGATCATTATGTAGGTGTCTACCTCCCTTCAATTCTTTTGGAGTTATTACGAGATCCGGAACTTGGATAGAATTCTTTTAAGCTTTTGCCAGAGTTTCTTCACAGTTGAGTAGATTGCTTTCTTTGCCTCACCTTTGCTCACTCCCATAACATGTGGTCTTCCATATAAGATTGATTGGTTATAGATGATCTCGTAGGTATTCATTTTATAAGATATTAACATTGTTATCTAGAAGTTTTCACTATGAGAGAATTCTTGAACGTTCTTAACAAATTCTTTGAGTGCTCCTCTTCTAATCATGCCTTGTATAATTCTAGCTAGAACATGACAATCATCTGTTTAATGTCCATTCACCTTGTATGAGGCATAATAATCTCTCCCTTTATTTGGTTCTGGGTTCGTCCCTAACTTGAACACAGTGGGGTATTCTATTTCATCTTTTTTTATAGTGTAAAGGTAGAAATAAATTGGTTCAAATCGACAGAATTTGATTTTGGAAATTTATCCCATTTTCTTTTCTTACTTGGAGTCGCAAAGTCTCCCTTTTCTCGATGTTTCGTCTTATCATGGAAGATCTTGCGCATTCAGACAAACTAGTCTGCTTGAACGTGGAAACCTTATAGATCTTACACCCATGGATATAGATTTCTTTCCAAAATGTAGTATTCTCGATTAGCCTAAATTCCACAGCCTTTAACTTCTTCACAACGCTTACTTTCTCAGCTCTGCTACATTAGCATTGAACCTTTTCAAGTACTCATTTAACATTTCTCCCATCCTCTACTTTATGTTGGGAAGAATGCTTGCATAAATAGTTGGCTCTTTAGTGGTACAAAACTATGCTAAAAATTCATAAGCAAATTGTTTCCATGATTAGATCGTATATTCACGATAGTGACAGTACCATTTTGCAGTCGTACTAGAGAAGATGGTAGGAATTAGTCTGGGTTTTACAACTTTTGGAGCATAATATAAGTCCATTTGGCTTTCAAAAGCCATTAAGTGATCATCCGGGTTAGAAACCCATCATACTTAATTGAGAAAATTTTGATACATGAAGGTAACGGAACTATCATAATTTCCCTAGTAAATGGGCCTCCCCTAAAGTTATTATTCACCTTAGCATCCATCATTCTTTTCCCCTATAAGTCCACATTGTACTTTATCATTTTGTTTGCCAAATCCTTCAAATAAATTTCATCATCTTTATAATCTTTTCGCTTTGGTATGTATGCTTTCTAGGAGGCTGAACTAGCGAATCACACAAGAGAAGACCTTGGCTCTTTGTTTAGTGTTTGAGCTAGGCAGTTGGCGACCCTAACTTCTTTTCCTAAGTCTATGTATGGTTTGATAGGAGTTGTGCGATTGTCATCTTTCTTTTGTGGTCCTAGAGTGCTTTTCCCAATATTTTTACTCTTCAATATTGAAGTTTAACATTTCTTTGGGGGATTTAACTTCTTTTTCATCATTCCCCTTTGTTCTTTGGGATGATCTTGATGACCTTTTAGAAATAGGAGCTTTAATTGACTCATGCATCACTTGGAGTTTATTAGTTCTGGTGCTTGCCTTTCTTCAATGTTCTCGACATTGAACTAATGGGTCATGTTCTTCAAGGTTGGTATGATACATAGCTTCTTGTACCTGAATGTTAAATTTCTTGGTTAACTTCCCATTTTGCAAGAATATAAGGATTAATGGGAAATAATTTTTCCTGAATTCAATTCTTAGTGAAAACTTCACAAAATGTTAGACCAAAATTTGGTCCTAACTTCTATGCTTAGTCAATAAAGAGAGTCAATGTTACTTAAGTAAAAGGCAAGGCTCGTAGGTAAGTATGCTTGTCCTAATTCCGTTGGAGTCATTTATGCAAATATAAATTTGTTTATGTCCAAAGTCACAAAGTTCCAATTTTATTCGACATACCGGCCATTAAAGTCCCAAATCTAAGCTTTTTATTTATGTTCTAGAGAAATTAAAAACGAGGAAGAAGATTTTCCACACGTAACACTTGTAGGATATGGACGACTATTATTTGCTGATGTGGCACATGGTTGACTACGTGTGACATAACTCATTTTCAATTTCTTCATAATGACGTGGCATAGTTGAGTCAACCAGAGGATGTCATGTGGCAAACTGGAGTATTGATTTTTTAGCCAATTCTTCGACATGTGATAGCTATGTAAGTCCTAAATTTTGATAGCTTTAACTACTAACTTGCAGTAGCTCTATCAGTCAACCTACGATTGCCCCTTATTACTTTGATATGCTATAGCGTTGATGATATCAACATGCGATAACCTTTTATAATCTACTTGTGATAGCCTTCAACTTGCGATAGCCTTATACTATCAACTGGCGATAACTTTATATCATCAACATGAGATAGCCTTAGACCTGCAATCGCCTTATACTATCACCTTGCGATAGCTTTATATCATCAACATGCAATAGCCATCAACTTGCGATAGCTTTATCTTCTGATTGCTTTATATCATTAACATGCGATAACCCTATACCATCAACTTGCGATAGCTAATTCAATATCTGTTTGCAATATCCTCTTGTTGTTTCAACATGTGATAGCCTTGTCTATATTAACCTACAATAACCTCTTTTTCATCAACTTGTAATAGCCTCTTTTTTCTCAACTTGTGTTAACCTCTTCTATGTTAACTTGTGACTGCTTCTTATTGCCTCAACATGCGATAGCCTTATCTACACCAACATGTGATAGCATTTTGCTATTTTTGGCCTTTGACAGTGATAACATAATCCTTTAGCAACCTTTTGTAAACTTGAGAAAATTTAGGGTGCAACAACTACCTAAGAATTATAGTATTGCAACATAATACAACCTAAGTTTCCAATTAAAAATAATAATGTTTCAGTTCTTTGCAAACTCTTTCATCTTCTCATGTAACTCTTTAGGATCCTTCTTAAATAAATTTATGTTTCCTCAATCCTAAGAATTTCTAACGTCGCAATAAGGGATTAATGGTTTAAATATTTCGTATATAGATTATACTCTTGGTCTCTTCTCCTTTCAAAAATTTTATACCAGGTAATCCTCCACTTTAATTTAGACATAAATAATTATACTTTGAAAAAACATTATTTTTTTACTTCAATACTTAATTTCGGTTGCAATGATCTAAAATCCTAATCTCAAGCATACTCTTATATTTTAGATTTATTATTAATTGAAATTTTTATTTTAGATATAATAATTTGGGTTTGAATTATGTTATTTTGGATTAATCCATTACCTAGATTACATCTTCAATTAAAACATATTAGAATGTCTTTCAGGACATTGAGCTTAATTTATGTTTCATTTGTAGTACTTGGTTGTTTATATCAAGATTAAGTTGATTGATTAGAGTAGTTACAGTATCGAATATTAAATTTAACGGCTGAAATTCCTTTTTTTCTACCCGTGTATACAAACTTGATATGAATTGTACATTTTCATTACATCTTCTTCTCTCCTACATTTTATTGGTGTACCTTCTTTTAAGTCATTTATGCTAGTTCTTAAGTTGCCTCTTATTATATTGTTTCCTTTTGATATTCTAGAATAAGTCTTTATTTTTTTAACTATATACCAATTTACACTAGGAATCATATTTAAGACCTTAGCCTTTTTGAGTTCAAACTTCATTTTAATAATGAAGAATAGAAAATTATAATCTTGACGACAAAAAAACTTGATATGATATCGTTATTATATATCAAACTACATTACATAGTCATATCAGTTTTAATGCTAAATAACGTAGTTAACATAGAGAGTCAGGTTGCAACCATGTTAAATTGTAACACTATAAACTTTCCCATTGATTACTTATAGTTCTTAATAAGACCAACCAAACTTAGGTACAATGACTGGTTAACTATCATCGATAAAATTAGCAAAAGAGTATGTAAGTAAGAGATAAATTTTGACCTAGGGTAGGTACGACAGTTCTTGTCAACTCTATTTTTATCGGAGCTATATTGGATGTTGGTTTATCTCTTTTCAAAATGAAAAACCAATTAAATAACTAAGTTTAGGAGAGACATTTTGTAGCTAGGGATAACCCCAATAGTAGTTCAAAGGGTCTTGTTAGTTGGAATTCAGTTTGTATACCAAAAGACAAGGGATGGTTAGGGATAATTGATCTTCAAAACCTCATTGTTTCTTTATTAGAGAAACGGTTGTGGAAATTTAATAATAATAACGATAACTTAATTTTGAAAAAACTAATTTCTAATCAACTTTATGGAGGCTCTCATAATTTACATCAATTAATATCTAGCAGCCATAATAAATTTTCACACTTTTAGAAATCAGTTTTAAAAGACTTGGATATGCATTTAGGGAATAACACATCCTTCTAGCATGATTGCTAGAATTTTTCTATTCCTCTTAAAGTAGAACATACATAACTCTACTACAAAGATGTACTAATTTCAGAAGCCTATAGACCTAATTGGTACTTTCCATAGGAGTTCAGCTTTTTAATCGTGCACAAGAAGAAACTACTTTCTATCGGTTTTCTCTTCTGTGTGTCAAATTAGAACTGTATAATATAAACAATAATAACGATATCAGAATTTGGTGTTAGGATATGAAACCGAATGCATCGCTAGATCCAAGTTACATATGTGGTTAATATTCCATGTGAAACTTAATACTATTGAACTTTTAAAAAAGAAGAACGCGCATATTAATAGAAAATGCATTTTCTGCAACATAAACCTAGAAATAGTTGCACACGTATATTATGATTGTCAGTTTACTAATTTTATGCTTCTAGAGATTCTTAGAATTTTTGGTTTTAATATTACTTCTAATCTTCTTAATTGTGAGTCTGTTAGATTTCGTTGATACAATATATCCATATTAAAGATATTGTTGATTTTGATGATATTATATTTTCAAGTAAAGACGAATTGAAAGATACTTGAAAAATGACTCAAATATATTGCCACTTTTATTGTATTAAATAGGACAATGAATTATCTTCATGAGAAGGAGATTGATTTGGAAGGTTGAAGTAATCAAACAATTCCATAATCAGCCGATTAAAGAAGAAATCTTATCAGACGCATGCAAATTGGAGAAAACTAAAAAGTCAAACGGATTAATGTTTCCCATATAAATAAGAGAATTGATGACGCATTGATTATAACCATAAATCAATTACTTTAACCTTAAGTAACAATCTCTATATAAATATAATCATTCTGTAGAGATCAGAATCATCCTCTCAAGTTGTATTTCATTTTCTTCTTCTTAGCCTCTATTATTAATCTTATAAAATTCTTTTTTCTTAGAAAGTAATAAAATCTCCTCTCTCCAAAGTGGATGTACATCATCTCACGATGGTGGAATAATTATAAATCCATGTGTGAACTCTCTATTTGCTTTCTTCTGTGATTTGCTGTTTTGTATTCTCCTGTTGTTGTTTGTTTTGTCATACTACAACATGACTTTATTGCTTCTATGTTTATTTGAGTTAATTTATGATCATTTGTGTAACATTACTCCAACAGTCTGGTATTGGAGCTTTGAAGGTTGTTGTTAAAGCCTAGGGCTAGAAGGTAATCGATAAGTTGGTAGGATCTGCAGATGGAATTGAGGTTAGACCTACCCAGGAGTATGCACCCTACAGTAGGGGTTCATATGCAGCATCCAGTTTGTAGTTGGCTATAGAAAAGTGGAACAGAGATAATTATTTTGAGAAGTGGCAATGGAAGATGAAGGCGGTGTTGAGAAGAAATCGTATTCATCAGGTTGTGTTTGACGTAGAATCATTACCAGCAGATATCTTAGAATTGGAAAGGAAGGAGATGGAAGAATGGGCATTTACTACTCTCCAATTGACTATGGGTGAGAATGTCATCCCAGTGATTAGTGGTGAAACTACTGCTAGAGGCTTATGGAAGAAATTGAAGTATCTCTACATTAGAAGTCGCTTACGAATAGGCTAATTATGTTGAAGACTTTTTTCACTTACAAGATGTGGGAAGGCACGTCATTGAAAGCACATCTTAACTTCTTCGATGACTTGATGATGAAGATGAAAGTTGTTAATTTGAATGTGGACGAAGGGAAAAAAGCTATGGTGGTATTGTGCTCTCTTCCAAAGCGCTACACGGTATTCGCTAATAGCTTGATTCATGGCAGAAGCATGCTGACATTAGAAGATGTGAAGGCGGACTCCTAAGTGAAGATATTAAAGATCAAATAAAGCTTGTGAGCGAAAGTATAGAGGCTAGTATTAGTCAAGGGCTGTTCGTAGAGAGAGGAAGAAAGGAGAAGAAGGAGAATAATTTCAGTGGGCGTTCCAAGTCAAGGAAGCCTGAAAGTGGTAGGAGAGGCAAGTCTAAAGACAACATGTGTCATCATTATAAGAAGCATGCCACTGGAAGAAAGATTATCCAGATTTGAGGAAGATAAATGAAGCAGATGGTCCTTCATCTATTGCAGTGGAGAAGGTTGTATCTGATGATGTGTTGACTGCATCTATTTATGGTGTATCAGACCATTGGGTGTTGGATTCAGGGGCATCTTTCCGCATGACGCCTAGGAAGGAGTATTTCTGTTCTTATGAAAGTAAGGAGGGAAGTGTCATATTGGTGAGGAACGATGCTACTTGCAAGTCATTAGGAGAAGGATCGGTGCATATTCCCACGCACGATGGCGTGATGCGAACTATCACTGGAGTCCGTTATGTTCCAGATTTAAGGAAATCTCTTCTGTCTTTGGCTCAGCTAGCATCTTTTGGTTGCAAGATTACTATAGGGTCAAATAGCTTGAAGATGGCATGTGGTGCTCTTGTATTGATGTTAGGAGTAATGGTCCAGAATCTTTATCAGTTGAAAGGATCTATAGTTCTTGGAGAGTTGTATGTTGGGGTTGATAGTTCACGAGTTTTGGATGCCACCAGACTTTGGCATCTCAGACTGGGTCATGTTTTGGAGAAGAGCCTGGAGCTGCTTCATAGAAGGAAGATGATCAAGGGTGAAAGCTTTAACCATTTATAATTCTACAAGGAGTGTGTATTGGAGAAGCAAACAAAGGTTTCTTCTGGTGTCGGTGACATGAGTCCAAAGGAGTACCAGAGTATGTCCATACGAATGATTAAGGACCAGTAGCTACAACTTCTATTGGAGAAGCTAAGTATTTTATATCTTTTAGTGATGACTACTCTTGGAAGGTTTGGGTTTTCGTGATGGAAGCTAAATCGGAGTCGTTTGAGAAGTTAAAAACTTGGAAGACACTGGTAGAAAATGAAGTCGGAAGGAAGTTGAAGGTGCTGAGATCCGACAATCACGATGAGTTTGTTTTTAAGGAGTTCATAGATTTCTATAAGCAGCATGGAATTCAGAGATACTTCACTACACCCGGAGATCCATAATCAAATGGAGTCACTGAAAGGAGGAATATGACTACATGGGAGAAAGCTCGTTGTTTGAGATTGATGGCAGGTTTATCTAGAGGATTTTGGGCTAGAGCTTTATCAATAGTAGCATATATTATCGATCGAGTTTCATGCCCAGCCATTGATGGGAAGATTCCAGAGGAATGGTGGAAAGGTACATCTATACATATCAGTTATTTTCATATATTTGGTAGCTTTATAAGAAATGACAAGTTGGAAAGTAGATCCTATCAAGGCATATTTTTGGGCTATATAGAAGGCATCAAAGGGTATCACATTTGGAACCTTATTTATAGGAAGGTAGTGCACTCTAGACATGTCACATTTGATGAGTCTGCTATGTTCAAGCCGAAGGAGTATCCACCTAGTTCAAAGGATTCAGAAGCTGAAAGGCCTAAGGAGATGGAAACTATTCCCACATATAAGCCTAGTAGTAGAGTCAGAGCTGCAAAAGAAGGTAGAGTAATTGCAGTCGTTGACACATCACATGAAGGTCTACAAAATTCCACTAGCAATAATAGTGATGGTCGTAAAGCAAGAGATGATTCAGCTAAAGGTGAAGTTGACAGAAGCTTAGGAGAAGTTACATCTATTCGGGCTAGCTCTAGAGTTAGAAGGCAACCAAATAATTTTGAGACCAGAACTATGCAAATCTTAGCTTTGATGATCAATTAGACTACGCACTGCATATAGTGCAAGATGAGCCTTTCCACATTGAGGAAGCTATGAGTTCAAGTGCCAGCTCGAAATGGATGCATGCTATAGAGGAGAAGATAGATTCATTAAAGAATAATTAGACTTGGGAATTGGTACCACTCCCTCAAGGAAGCCGAGCCATAGGATGCAAGTGGGTACGTACGGTGATGGACGATAGGAGATATAAGGATAGAATTGTTGCAAAAGGGTTTTTATAGAGGAAGGGAATAGAGTATGATAAGATGTTTGCTTTGATTGTTAGACATACTTCCATCTGGATATTGCTAGCTATAGTTGCAACTCACGACATGGAGTTGGAACAATTAGACATTAAGATGTCATTTTGCATGGAGACTTAGAGGATACCATCTATTGAAGTAGGCAGAAGGATTTGTAGATGATGGAAAGAAGAAATGAGTTTGTAAATTGAAGAAGTCTCCATATGGTTTGAAGCAGTCGCCTAGGCAATGGTACAAGAGGTTTAACTCTTTTATACTTACTCTTGGTTTTGATAGAAGCATTAAAGATGCTTGCATTTATTTTAAGCACATGGATGATGGTAAATGGATATATCTACTCTTGTATGTGGATGATATGCTAATCGTTTCCAAGGAAAAAGATGAAATTGACATGTTAAAATTGAAGCTAAAGGCGAAATTTGAGATGAAAGGCCTAGGTGAAGCAAAGAAGATTTTAGGGATGGAAATATATAGAGAGAGAATGCTGAAGATGTTGAGATTGACATTAAAAAAATCTAAAAAGTGCTTGCTCGGTTTAGCATAGTGATGGCAAAAACAATCGGTACTCCCATGCCTTTGCATATTCATCTTTCAGAGAAGAGCTCTCTGATCTTAGATGAAGACAAAGCTTAAATGAAGAAGGTACCTTATGCTTGTGCAGTTGGAAGGTTGATGTATGCAATGGTCTGCGCGAGACCAGATATTGCACAGGCAGTTAGTTTCGTTAGTCTCTATATGGCTAATCCGGGAAAACCGCAATAGGAAGTAGTGAAGTACATTTTGAGGTATCTTAGAGGAACAACAGATTATGGGCTTGTTTTTGACGGTAGGGAGAAAGATTTCAACTTGGTTGAATTTTTCGATTCTGATTATACCGAAGACAGATATCGAAGGAAATCAACCTTAGGTTACATCTTTACACTTGGAAATACAACTATTAGTTGGAGGGCGAGGTTGCAGACTATAGTTGCCTTGTCTACCACAGAGGCGGAATTGATAGTTGCTGTTAAAGCAGCTAAGGAAGCACTTTACTTGAAGTGATTATTGTATGATTTAGGCTTTTTTCATGGGAGTATAGTAGTAAATTGCGATAGTTAAAACGCAATATGATAGAATTAGTAGACAATTTATTATCCACATGCTTAATGCTATGGGATTTCCTCCAAAATTTGTGAATCTAATAAATGAATGTATATCTACACCTACCATCTCTATCCTAATTAAGGGCATACCAAAAGGATTCTTTGGATCCAACAGAGGCATTCGGCAGGGTGATCCTCTTTCCCCTTATTTGTTTGCAACTGCCATGGAATACTTTACCTTACAAATGGAGTTGGCTACACATCACAAGATAATTCAGACCATATTTAATTTCCAGCCTACTGTAAGTCACTTACTATATGCAGATGACTTGGTCATTTGTATCAAATCCAGCAAGGAAGCAGCTACAGCTATCAAAGAAATCTTCAATAAATTAGACAAGTGTGCTGGATTAAAACTGAATGAACAGAAAACCAAGTGCTATTTTAACAAAACTTGTAGAAGTAGAGATGAGGTGATGGATACCATAAAAGTGAAGGAAGGAATTTTGCCAGTCAAATACTTAGGGATTCCGTTATCTTCCAATAAGATTACAAATAGGGAATGTGCAGTTCTCATCTCTTCAATCAGGGATAGAATGCAAGGCTGGAGCTCCAGAATGCTCTCTCTCACAGGCCGTATAGAGCTGGTTCACACTGTGATTCACTCTAAAGTCAACTTCTGGATGCAAACATTCCAACTTCCTGATGCTTCCATCCAAAAAATTGAAAAGATTTGTGCTGATTTCATTTGGAAGGGTGGATTACACAAAATAAAATATGATAATTTATGTAGGCCTAAAGATGAAGGGGGTGTGGGTCTCAGAAGACTTAGGGATATGAGAGCTATGCATACTCTCAAACAAGCCTGGAAAATTATCAATGGTAAAGGTCTTTGAGGGAATTGGATGAGAAGGAGGTACATTAAAGGGAATTTCTGGCAAATACCTATGGATAATAATGCTTCAGCAAACTGGAAGGCAATCTTAAAGATCAGAGACACACTAGCTTCACTTTGTAGTCGAGAAATAGCTAATGGGCAGGATACTGATTTATGGAGTGATCCTTGGATACAAGGTGAATCACTAATTGATTTACTAGGCATACACACTTTCTCTGATTTTGGTTGCTCGAAGACTAAAGTGAAAGATCTGATAAAGAATAATAGTTGGGATTGCTCCTCTCTACTAATAAATCAAGATAAAAAGGAAGTCACTCAATATATGCCTATCTACTATGGCAGAGACATGGATGTCTGGGTCTGGAAGCTTACTGGCAATGAATTCTCTACTAAGGCTACCTGGGAAGAAATTAGGCAAAAGGATAGCAAGGCATCATGGTGCAAAATCATATGGGATCATGTTAATAACCCAAAAATGGCATTCACAGCGTACAAAGCAATTCTGAAGAGACTACCGACAAGAGATAGATTATCGAAATGGGGAGTGATCAACGAAACTGAATGTATCCTATGCAATCAGAGTTTAGAAACGCATGAACATTTATTCTTCGAATGTAATTTCGCTAACTCGGTGTGGATCTCGTGTAACAAGTACTTAAATATAACTCCTCATTCTAACAACTTAGTTGAACAAGTAGAGTACCTGACTCAGAGAGGAAGCGATAAAGACGTTGAATCCAAGCTGAACAAAATCGCCATTACTGTGACTGTTTGGAGCATATGGAAGGAAAGGAATCGAAGAATTTTCCAGAGCAAGCACAGAAAAGAAACGGAAGTAAATAAATTAGCAATTGGGGACATGCAGATAATTCTTAAGAGGATTAAAAGGAAGCTTAATACCAGGCAGGCACAAGACGAAGTTCATGCTGCAGTAGTGGATCGGAGCTTTCCAGAGCAAGAAATCCCAGGAACGAGCTATCAGTTTCAGCCGCCATGACTATTTTGTTAGGGAGGAAGTTTAGTTTGTTTATGGAAAGGGTTCAGTTTCTGTCGGAACTTTTTGTACTTTGTACTTTGTTTTGTTCAGCTTGGGCTGATTTTGGATCTGGGCCGTAGTGCCTTAATAAAAGCTTACCAATTTATAAAAAAAAAAGTTAAAATGCAATACATTTGGCTGAGAATCTGGCATTTAGTTTGAGGACGAAGCATATAGAGGTAAGAGAGTCTTTCCTTGTCTCTATGAATGAAGAAAAGCAGGTACATTTAGCAAGTACATCTTCAAAAGATTCACACTAAGGAGAACGCAGCAGACATGTTCGTTAAGTCCTTGCCTGTTGCAAAGTTTGAGCATTGCTAGAACTTGATTCGCTTGCTGATGTGCTAGGTGCCACTTGGTGGCACATGGGGAGAGTGAGTGGGTAGATAGAGACATTGGTGGAGATTGATAGGTCCTACATAGAGAGGGTACTTTCAACACTTTGTTGGCGGGCGGTGGCCTTGCGAAATTCGTTGACAAAGCGTAATGGGTGATGGCCATGCCGAAGCAAATTGGGAAAGTATCCATGGTATCTTGTCCGAGAGTTGCTTGGAGTAAAAGGATGTAGGTGAAGTTGGTAGGCTTAATGGAAATATAGTATCAACGTGGAGATTGTAAGATTTCGGTGATATAATATTTCCATATTAAAGAAGATTTGGAAGATAAATTAATTTCGGTGATATTATTGTTAGTACCAAAATGAGGCACCAACACCCAATAGATTATGTAAAGAATGTAATTAAAGAAAATGTAAATGAAAATGAGTAGAAACAATACATACAAGTTTTATAGTGGTTCGGCTAATCTTGGCCTATGCCCACTTGAGTATTTTATTGATGATATTGATGTTTTACATGTTCTTATAGTTCGGTAATACTCGATAGCCAATTACAAGAAATATGTAGAAGATTGCTAGAGAGCTAAAGGGTCCTCGAAGTGATGCCCTCCATGCCTATTTATAGCTATAGATCGCCTAGAAAAGCTCCATTACATCCTCCTCCACGTTCTCTATAATGTAGCAGCAGTTGTACTCGAGAAGACATGGCTTTGTCAACAATCAGCTATGGTTCGGTACCGATCCATAGGCATGGATCGGTACCAATCCATAGGCATGAATCTATGGATGGTTCTACCCACTTTGGATCAAAGTGATATGTCATTAGCCTTATGTTTCCAAACTTGTTTGTAGAGCTATGATCTTGTTTCCGAGTCAGTTGGATGGATCATGGGGGAACAAACTTGTTGATTTCTGATACTTGAGGCATTCGATGACAAATAGCAAGCGAACGATCCTTGGAGCTTGGAATAGGCTTTTAGCATCAAGACTGAGTAGCATGAGGAAAATAAACTGATTTTGATGAGGTTCTATGGATCGGTACCGATCCATCAAGTTAATGGATTATGTTGTTGATCTCTTTGGTTGGCTTTGGTTTTTATTTGCGATCTCGATTGTGCTTGGTTTTTGGACTTTAAGGCTATCTCTTCGAGCTTCATTCCTTGATAGCTTTCAAGTTATATTTGTAAAGTCAGTCTAGATATTGTATAGTCAAAAGGCAAGATAACACTTGCCCCCCAAAGTGCATCTTGTTGCAAACATGATGTGCTTTGAATCGAGACATGTCGGGATTGCCATATCAGACTCCAATCCATGCTTGGAATAGTTGTTATTCTTTCTTTGGATCTTTTCACTAAAGTGTTGCATGTACATCCATTCGTTACGGCACTTCGCTAGCATCAGGTACTAGAAAACTGAAGCATACTCTCATGATCATCCATTCCAGGCTTGGTAATTGTGAACCGATTCCTTTTTCAGATTATTCATGTTTAAATTTGCTTTGGTTCGGTTCTAGTTATTGAATGTTGAGCATGGACAAACAAGTGCTTTGATTTTCCATCGTGCCTTGGTTCCATGTACGCACTGGATATATACATACATATGCATAAATATATTCCATTTTTCATTTTTTTCTTTTGTTTGTTTTTTATAAGTTGATCATTCGGTACCGATCCATAGGAATGGATCGGTACCGAATAATAGCCTTTGAATATGGCAACTTTTCTACCTATTCTTTTGGGTTATGGCCTATATACTCAAGCCTTCCTTGCTCTTTCTCTTCACTTTATCCTTGCAATTGATTTAGAGCTCATGTCTGCCATTGAAGCAATTTGTCTCGAAATCTAATTGTCACTGCTAGCCTTATCTTGCCGTCGTCCATCGTCGTACATTGAACCATTGCCTCCACTATCCAAACTTCGGTCGTTGCTTGCCCTTCTTGGATCATACATGATCCATTGACAAAGAATCCCAATTCGAGATCCAAAGCTCGAATCGAATTCTCTCTTTCCACTTGGAAAATCTTACGTAAGCTATGCTAGTGGAGATGAACACCGACGAACTTCCATGTTAATGGCAATGTTTTGGATTAGGGGTGGGCATAAACCGCAGCGTTATATGAAAACCATCCGCACCGGACCCAAAAAAAGTGTGGAAACTCGCACCGAATATTCTATCCAAAGCAAATATCCCAAACCGAACCGACCCACATCGATAGAAATATAAGCAACTCCTATCTAATTTTAGGTTCTAATGATGTGTACTCTATTTTCAACATATGTTGTTATTATATTAATAACAATAGTTGTTATAAAGGAACAAGTTATAGTTTTAGTATAATATTTTTCATCTCATTTTTTGGATAATGCTAATTATAACTTTATCCTAGCCATTTTACTTAATGATCATGCATTGATTAACGTTGATGTTTGGTTAATCTACTAAATAAATCTTACTTGTAGCTAAATGTCAAATTGAAATATTCATACAAGTAAGAAATAACCTTTCATTTTAGTATAACATTGTGTGCTTTAACCTTTAAGTGTAAAAGCTTCACACAGTTGCCTTCGTAAATTGATCGTTGATGGAAGTAATTCTCTTATTTTATATTTACTATGGGTTCAAACAAGACCGGACCAAAACTGGACCGTATTACATTAAACCGAACCAAAACCGAACCGTTTAAAAGATTAGTATAATGGCTTATATTTTTGATTAACCGTTTAATGAAGTGCGAAAGCAGTTTGGGATCCAAACTACACCAAACCGACCTACGCCACGCCTACTTTGGTTTGGAAACAAAGTGCAAAAAGGGACGAAACCCACCAAGGGTATGGATCGGTACCAATCCTAACCTTGGAGGTTTTCGGCCTTCAAACTCTTTTGTGAGAGCTGTATTGTTGGTCGTTGTTCAAATCTTGCCAAACGTTATTCCATGGATTTTCGAGCATTTTTCAAGCATGGTCAATGACGTGAAGGTCCGTAAGGACGGTCAATGATGATGGTCACTTCGAATATCCTCCATTTTTTAAATGAATTATTGCACAATATCGAGAATCAGCACCGTACAACACTACACTAGATTTTCACTTTGGCACGAGGCACAACTTTTAATCAATATGATATCAATTATATGTTGAGTTTTGATTGCTATGGCTCATAGACATTCAGAGCATCTCTCCACTCAAGCCACATGTCCATCTATTGTTAGATATGTCAAGTCAAATACCGAGTCAAGCTCGACTACAGTTCCAACTTGCATAGCAAACTCTGGTACAGCCTGTTCCTCAGCCAGAAAATCCGCAAATAGAATTGCAGGTTCCAGAAGTTTCAATAGTGCCTGTAGAAAGAGCAAAAGTTGAACCTGCTCTTAATACTCTTAATGACGTGATTATATTAGATAATCTAGCTGATTCCATTACTTCAAAGATTGAGGAAGGGTCTCTTAGGAGAATTTGTGGTAAACACGATATCCCGTTTGAGGATGTATTAGTTCTGACATGCCATCAAAGAGCACATCATCCACCAGATCGGTATACAACATGTAATAGGTATATATGCTTGGCAGGAGGCTTCCACTGTTCAATCAATTCATCTGATGAGTTTTACACTTTATGGGATTAGCTCCTTCACAACTCCATCAGAACAGTTATACCTTGCTTCATAGTCTATTCATTATATTCGTTTGCCACTTCGATCGAGTCCTCAATAACCAAGAGATCCAATATCTGTTCGGTTTCAAGCGCCGTAAGGGAATTCCTCCCTCATCTTCTTGGGGCCATCTAGGGGTTGTCGAATTGTAGTTGGCACTTGGAATAAATTAAGCTATTTTAAAGAAGAAATCGTTTTAATTTGATGTACTCTTGGGTTTGCACAGCGATGTTTGTCTCCTCGTATGTTCAGTTCTTGCTTTTGTCATGTGACTTTATGGTCGTAGCTTTGCTGTTTCTGAATGTCTTTTTCATTCTTTGCAAAGGTACCGCATGGGCCCAGTAATGCAACCTTGGCAGAGATTGTCCGACAATTTCATTTAATCACAGAGGAAGAGAGAGAAGCCAATTCGTTGCCCAGCGATGAAAATCTACATGCCTATAATTTGTTGGAACTTGACTGTAGTGTTGGTGCTGCTCTAGAGGCCACTGATAGTGATGGGGACGATTCTTCATCTGAAGAAGAGGGAGACCACTCGCCAATGGCCCCAGTCCAAAGTCCAGTAACTGAGGCAGGCAACATTCAAGAGCACTCCAAAGAGGGCGTGATCAGAGGTGAAGGTGAAAGAGTAGGAGAACATGGTGAAGAAGGTGGAGGCAATGATGATCGGCAACCCTTCAGAGGAAAAACCTTAAGATTAGACATCCTAAAAAGAGGACTCTTACCCCGCCTCCGCCAGCTACGTCCATATTTGAGACTTCTATACAGGCTTCGTAGGATCCTTTCGTTGGTCTCGAGCCAATCCCCAATGTAATCGACTCCTTTGGCCTCGCTAATACGAGTATTGGTGATGTTGGGTCCCTCATTCGTTTCCAAGAGGACGTGCCTTCTACCAAAGCAAGGGAGATTACCCCTGTCGGCAAAATTCAAACCCATGGTCCGTTTGGGGGACACTAGCAACACATGTGTTTTACTTTGCATAGCTCATGTTGCACTCTTATCTTGTCAAAGCTGATTTATCTTTGCTTTACTCACAGGTTCCTTGGAGTAACGTGGATTATATGAGGATTTCAAGGATCAGATGGGATATTAGCCATGTCACAAACCAACCATGCAACCTCACAAGCCTAGTCACAATTTTGATTCTAGCCGACATTCAAGCCACGATCATGGTGGCATAGAGAAAGATTACAGGTGACATGATTCATCGTCTAGGCATCGATCTAGATCTAGGTCTCCCCCATCTAGAGGTTTGGAAAAACAGTCTAGTCGCCGTGACAACATCCTTCATGATGACTCTTCTCGCGCTTCCCTCTCTACCAAGTAGCCAACATTATCTCATACCTCTCAATAGTTTCATCGTTCGTCCAAATCGACTGCTTATGATTCCACTCAATGTAGATCTAATAAGGCACCTATTCAAAAGCTGGTTGAATAACCTATCATTGAAAAAGAACAACCGATCGCTTCAAATCCTCATATTGTCGAATTACAATGTCGCTTTCCAAAGATCAATATCAAAGCCTGCAAGTTCATTTCAAACTTGTAAGATATTCCTGAGTACAGTAAGGACGAAACAGTTGCATACGTCGGTGACGTGTATGATCAGTATTTTACTTCGAGGAGGCTGACTGAGATAATCTTGGAATATTTCAAGAATCTAGAGGTTGAGATCGCAGGAATAAAGCTCAAACTAGAATTATGAGATTGTCTCCTATCTTGACAAAGAGGTTGTTAAGTTAAAGAAAGAAAAGGATGATGCTAACCAAAAAGTTAGGGATTTAAATTCTACGATCGAGCAAGAAAGAAATAATCATCTAATCAAAGTAGAGTCCTTTCACCATAGAAATCATGATTTGGCTGAAGAGGTAAAAGCGCTAAAGGCACAACTTGAAGGAGAAAGGAAAGAGAAATATGAGGCTCATTAGATCACTCATAATTACTATAAAGAACTGCTTGATGCACGCAAGGAGAGAGATAATGAACACAAGGAGAGAGATGATGCACTAGACAAGGCGAAAAGAGCAGTTGAGTTGGTGAAATATGTAGAGAGACGGATTAAGGATAGCTTCAAGCCACTCATCACCAACTACAATGCCAATGTTCATAAATTCTGAGATCTAGCATGGCTTAGCAAAGCTTATCCCTACGATCTAGCAATGGCATGGTAGAAGATTGTATTGGAAGAGCAAGAACATTCAGGAGGGGTTGAAATAGACTTGGTGCAGTTGGAGAAAGAGATCCTAAGTGCATAGGAAATCGAGGTGCTCAGGGTAGGCGAGCTCATTTTGCACCTGAAAATGGTTGCCGCAATTCACAAAGACCAAGCCGAAGGTTTTGGCACTACTCCTCAGGATACCACTACAGGCCTTACTTCCGGGCCTTCAGCTTTGTCTATCATTTTGTCAGATCCTGGGTATAATCCTGATGTGCCACAACACCATAAGCCAAGTATAATATCTCTTATTCAGGAGGAGAACTTGGCCGGTACAATGCCCACACCGAGCCCCAATGTGGTGGAAATACATCATTGACCTCATCCATATTTGAGAGAGCACATATGATTCTTGTCGACGTCGTTAATCTCTCATTTCATCATTCTTAAATTTTAGCTCAGCCTGCAATTCCAAGTCTTCCCAATGAAAGCTCCCAACTAGGGCCAACAGCAACAATAACCGATTCAACAGTTGTGACTATCTTCGGAACAACTTTAAGCATTTCAGTCAGTGATACTCTAAGTCTCGGTGCACAGAAGATCCAGCTCTGGATGAAGAAGGGACCAGTGAGTTTCTAGAGATTCAGATCAATGAGGATGTTTTAATGATGGTCACCTCAGGGCCTGTTATAAAGCCCACCATGCAGGAGGTCCACGATGAACAAGTTCTGGAGGCTAGCAAAATTAAGGGAGAACCGGCTGACTTTTTCCCTCCTCTATTATCCATCACTTTACCCAGTGATCCTATTTTCATTCCGGTCACGATTCCTATTCCCAGAGTTACTCAAATTGTGCATATTTCTCCTTTGCAGATCACACCTTTGAAGGGTAAAGGAAGCGAAAGAAGGATAAGGAAATGGTCAGAGGGATCCAATGCTCCATCTTCCACGGAAGAGAAGAAGGAGAAGAATGATAAGAAAGGAAAGACCAAAAAATGATCACTTATCTTCTTTATGTTTTTGATTGTGTTGTTGTGGGAATTGCTTTTGTTTTTGTTCTTAGGCCAATTTTATATAGGTTCGGCCTCTATTTTTGGTTTTTTACTCCAGTGTCAATAACACTTGTATTTCCTTCGAATTTTGCTTAATGTGAATAATAAAGATTTTTGTTTCGTTTGAACTTTGTGTGAATATGTCTAAGTGTTTGAGAAACGCGCTTTACATTCAATGTATTTACGATCCATTTTCTTATTGTCATTATTGGACTAATTCTGAGTCCATTTTGTTGCTTTTAAGAAAAGAATAATCTCTTGGAAGTCTATCCACATACGACCATGTTCAACTCTGGAACTTGGTTAAATTTCAATTACTTTAAAGGTTAGCTTAACATCCCTTTCAAGGATGTTTTGAGTGAAATCATGCCTATCTCCAGGCATCAATCATAGTAATTTACCTTCAAATGTCTCTCTAGACATCCTTCTTTAAAGTGCATGCGTTGACCATGATAAACTCTAGGTGTCAGTCAGAGTTAACCACTTAATCATAGTGGTTTAAACATCCTTTTCTAGGATGTTAGTCTTCGATCGAGCCTAACTCCAGATGTCGATCAAAGTTAAACAAGATCCCGCCTATCTCCAAGCACAAACCTTTCGTCTTACCTACTCCAAGCAAGGCGTGGATGCTCTTCCAAACTCTGGGCATAAGCTGTAAAGGTGAACTATCTCATTTAGCCTTTGAGAATTTGTACTCCTGCCCCCAAGTCCTAGGTTAAAGAGTTATTTGGCGTCTATCTTCGAACACTAAATGTGGTTGAACTTCGTGCTTCCGTTCATGGAATATGGAAATTTATTCCATACCTATCTCCGGGAACTTGCATACCTGCATTTTTCATATGAAATTTTATTTAAACATAACACCATTCACAATGTAAAATCGAGTACAGATAGATTTATGAGCTTCGAAAGTTGTTCCCTCTATTAAATGTCAGAAGTGATAGACTCTGTTCAGTTACATGGAAAGTATGTACAAATTTACATTCAAGTAAAATAGTCACAAGTGTTCACTATTCCATGCCCGTGGGAGTAAGGTCCCGTTCACCATTGCCAACTTGAGCGTGCCATCTCTATGTTTTTGCTCGATTGTGTATGGACCTACTCAAGTCGGGCCCAAGTTCCCAGGCCCGAGGAAAATTCGTTTAAGAACGTGGTCGTCAATCTCGAAGGTCAGAGTCCAGACCTTGGTATTGTAGTATCAGGCGACCCGGTTACAGTGTGCAGCTGCTCTCAACCCAGATTCATTGCATTCATTGATTATATTGGGAAACTCCAGCATGAGTTTCTCATTTGTCTGTGGAATATAGTGAGTCACTCAATGAGAAGGTACTTTAAGTTCGACTAGGATCATAGCCTCTGATTTATAAACTAAGGCAAATGGAGAGTGGACAGTCGCTGACTTATGGGTCGTTCGATAAGCCCAAAGTGCTAATGGTAATTCATCTACCCACTTGCCTTTAGCCTTCTCCAACCGCTTTTTTAGAATGAACTTGATAATCTTGTTTACCACATCAATATGTCCATTCGCCTGAGGATGCGTCACCACAGCAAACCTCTTTTCAATGCGATGCCTACGACAAAAGTCTTTGAACTCGACACTGTCAAATTAGGTCCTATAACGACCCGTATTTTACATATCAAGGATCATAAAATATTTCTATTTTATTCGTATGAGGTCGTATGATTCTATAATTTTGGGATATGACTCTTAGGAACATTTATACACACTTGTGATTTTTCTTGAATTTCTATATAACTATTTTGACCTTGAAAACCATATTGGGCTATAACTTTTGATAGAAGTCGAATTATGGTCTCAAACCAGTTTCATTGCTTCTGGATAATGGTTTCACTTTCCATAGATTGGTTATAACATAAAACGGGCTTATGGTTAGAGAGTTAAGCATGTTTTAAGTTTTAAAAACTACTGGTTAGAATTAGTGTGTAATTAGTTAAGCCTATTAGTTAACTTAAGGACTACCATAAATAGAGGGTTAGGGAGTCAAATTAAAACTTTCCCTCTCATTTTTAAATCAGGTCTAAGTTTTAATTAGCCCTGGATTCATCCTAATTCATCCAAATTTCTCCCTAAATAAAACTAGATTGTGGATTAGAAATAATCCTCAATTAGAAGATATAGAACATCAATTTGCTTATTTTGGAGTTCTTTTCTCCACTATTCGGATTAGATCTACAAAAAAATTGGTTGAATTTGGTAATTGGTAAGTAGTCTATGCCTTCTCTATATATTATGCATGTTTATAGGGTAGAACTACATAACTTAACATGTTTTAAATTGATTTTTCCCATAAAACCTTTGCTAACTCTAATTACATGTTAATCCATGCATATGATATCGATTGATTAAAAGTCACCTTTGTTTATGTTCATATATTCATGCTATACGTAGATCTATGTTAGAGATTTACTTGTTTATTTTATTTCTATGGATTGTATGTTTGAATGGGTGAAATTGCTTGTTGTTCTAGTGTTTTGGATATTTAGAAAGATAGGTAGGAGAATTGAGCATATTGAAGACAAAGATGGTCGGAATTAGATGAAACTTGGAAAGGAGGCTCTGGAGTATAGGAAGAGCATAAAGTTCAAGTCGTGAGCTCCAATTCATGAAGTACACATGTCAGAATCAACATGAAGAGCTTGGCACGACATGTTTGGGTTGGTCCTACTTGTTAGAAATTTTGGGAAGAGCAAGAGTAAGGCTAGTGGAGGTTGCCCTAGGCGGTGGATTGGTGATTGGCTAAGTGTTGGAGGCTATGATGACTTGTTTCTAGAATGCGAAGTGGAGTGCTTTGAAAAGGATACTTATTTCTATACCAAGATGTTTAGGATGGATAGGTCAATGTGAAAGCATCTAAGCATGGTGTACTAGAAACAAGGAAGGAGTGGAAGAAAACTCAACCATTATTTGGCTATGTAGAGAGATCGACATCCACATGAAGAGGTATGTACCGACATTTCATGGTGAGTCTAATAGGAGTAGAACTTTTGAGGAAATACTGGGAGGTCCTATAGATCATGCTGGAGGTGTTGACTCGTTCGCATCAGGGTTGGATGATGATGTAATGCAAGATGAAAAGCTATAATCTTCCCATATTTGCTCGCTTTGGGAGTAGGTTCCGTATATGGAGGCTCAATAATGGATGGAGCCATAGGATTGGGGAATGTGGAAATATTTCTCGGGAATAGTGGAAATTGATTAAGCAAGAAGGGCTCGGAATCCGAATGGAGCAAAGTGAAGCTTAAATTGATGTATGTGCTAAGGAATTGTTGATACTCGAAGTTTTTTATTATGTACTCAAAACAGGGGTATTGTAAGTGGGAATGCCTATGGATTAGTAGCGAGGACCCGAAAACCATGGACCAATGGCTTTGGGTCTAGTGTCTAGCTTTAGGACTACGAGACATGTATTGAGGTTTAGGCTGCTTGATACGAGAGTACATAGAGAACCGCGATTTCCATTAGTCTCTGGTAGTAAGGAGGCCATATGAGTTATCATATGTTCAAAGCACAAAGATAAGTGGTTGTGAGTTTTGTTTGATGGATGCTATGGTTGCTTTGGTTGTTTTCCTTCAATGGGCTATCACTTGGGGATATCATTGAGAGTAAGTATAGGAGTTAGGGAAATTTGGACATCCATATGGTATTTTGTATTGTACCTTTATGATATCGTAGAGTAGCATATTATACTGTTATGTGCTAACTCTTTGTTGTAGGAACAGAACAGGTATGGTTCATGTACTCTTATTCCTTACCATATCTACCTGTATAGTATATTAAGATTTATTTACCACTCACACTAGACTGTTATTTGACTCGAGGTTTTATGCTTTGCTTCTTATTATCTCGGGTAATCTTAAATGAGTAGAGTAGATAACAGGTCTAGATGACGCAATAGCTGTTCGAAGGACGGGCTGGATGGAGCTATCTCGTATTATATACATATATGGAATCTATGCTTATTCCGTTTTGCAGCACTGGGAAGCCTTAGTATAACTGCTTACTATTTGTATTTGAGATAGTTGTTGAGTTTGTTTTCGTTGTATATACTCTACTATTGATGTATAACTCTGTGGATATTATAATCTAATGATGATTTGTTCACATTGTTATTACTATCTCTTCTATTGTATATGTGATATTATAGAGATATACACATATACAACAGGTAATATGCTGCGTTTTTTCATTATAAACCTTGATGATCGTCCTATATCGGTCGGGCATGAATGCTTCGCACTATTTATACTCTACTAGTGCCGATAGTATAGGGCGGTCGTCGCATTTGGTATCAGAGCTTTAATTACGTGATTAACCTGAGTTGATACCGCAATCCAGTAGAGATAAGGAAGGAGTTGTCACCTTAAACTAGATCTACAGTGTTTATATATAATAGAGTGCGTACTTGTTATAAGTTTTTTTTTCAAAAATATATAGTTTAGTATAGTATAATGCTATGCCTAATTTCTAAGTCATGTTCAATGCTATAATGGCTAATATGATGAGAAATACTCTCGGAGTTGTGATGGGAAGAGGTGATCCAGTGCGAGCGCCTAAGGCTAATTTCATCAAGTTAATAAAGGATTACTCCATTTTGGGAGGGAAGCCATTCAATGGAACAGAATTAGCCATAGAAGTACAAGACATGTTAGATACTTGTGAGTGCATCTTCGGTGATACGGAGGTGGAAGATACTATGAAAAGAAAGTTTGCTTCAAGGCAGCTTCATGGCCAAGCTATGAATTAGTGGAATGCTGTCACTATTGCTACTGCAAAAGACCATTTTTCTTGGGATTGGTTTAAGATGAGGTTTGAAGAGAAGTTCATTTCGGCTGCTCAAAAGTCGATATTGTTCAAGAAATTCGCTGATCTCAAGTAGGGAGAGATGATGATTTCTGAATATGTGGCAGAATTTGATGCTTTGTCTAAGTATGGGATGTCATTCATTGCTACTTCCTCGTGGAAGAATGAAAAGTTCATTATATAATTGGATAACTATCTTAGGGAGAATCTAGTGAACAATATTCATGAGTCGTTTGAGAAGCTAATAGAGAAGGTGCTTCACCATGAGAACCTATACCCCAAAGCTGGGACTGCTATAGTTGTTTCTGCTGAGAAGGGGGAGCCAAAGACGCAACATGGCAGTGAAGGCAAGAAGAAGTGGAATGGAAAGAGGAAGCAGCCCCAAGGCAAGGTTGGCAAGAAAAAGGGTAAATGGGAACTAATTTGTTATGGGTGTAAAGAGAAAGGTCACTTAATCAAGGACCGCAAAGTGAGTGATGAGAAGAAGTGTTACAAATGCAACAAACCAAGGCATTTGAAGAAAAAATTGTCCACAACCGGTGAAGGATAAGCAGATAGCGAAGGCATATTCTTTGGATGCAGTCCTAACTTCGTTGAGTGCTCCCTCGGCGAAGGAGAAGGGAAAAGGAGTTGTCATTCAAGGTATCCGTTCTACTAGTGACGTTCCTATTTGATTTTTGTTTGATACTAGTGTTTCACATTCATTCATAAGTAGTGACCTAGTAAACAGATTGAGATTGAGACCTAAGATAGTAGATCTACCCTTGATCGTGACATACGCTGTCGGAGGCTTGACTAGTCTGTGCATGGTTTGTAGCAATTTAATCTTATCGATTCATGTACGCTCTTTTGTATGTGATTGCTTTTTTTTTGAATCTCGTTGGGTTTGAGATTATCTTGGGAATGGACTGGCTAATGAATTATGCAGCTATAGTGGATTGCGAGAAACTATTGGTGACAATCAGAGATGTTGATGGGCGAATGGTAGTGATTAGCTGCCTACCAGAGGATGGGGTAATGGTTAGCTTTGTATATTCGTTTAAGGTTCCACAGAAGGGGTTGTCATCTATGCTGATCGCTAGAGAGTGTCTGAATGTCTTTGAGGAAGTGACTGGATTGTCGTCACATAGAGAGATTCAGTTTCAAATTGACTTATTGAAGAAAGCCAGACCTATAGTTATGCCTTTGAGGCGTATGGCACCCAGAGAGCAAAAGGAATTGGAGGTGCAAGTGAATGACCTTTTGAGGAAGGGGTTCATTTGAAGAAGCATATCTGAGTGAGGCGCACCTGTTATACTCATAACTAAAGTAGATGGTTCTTTCAGGTTATGTGTGGATTATTGTAAGCTAAATAAAGTGACAAAGAAGAACAAGTACCCACTTCCACGTATTGATGACTTGTTCGATCAATTGCACGGTGTGAAGGTGTTCTCTCAAATGGATTTAGCAATGGTATTTCACCTGCTTAGAGTAGCGAGGGAGAGTGTGCCTATTATTGTGTTTCATACGCCGTTAGGGTTTTATGAGTGGTTGGTGATGCCATTCGGGTTGACCAATGCTCCGACATACTTCGTGGATCTCATGAATCAGGTTTTCAAAGACAAGCTGAAAAGGTTCATGCATGTGTTCGTGGATGATATTCTAATCTACTCTAGAACTGAAGAGGAGCACAAGTGCACTTTATGATTGTGCTAGAGATATCGAGGACACACAAGTTGAGAGCAATGTTCTCTAAGTGTAACTTCTGCATAGAAGAAGTGAGACTCTTAGGTCAAGTTATGTTGGGATATGGCATAGTGGTGGATCCTACGAAGGTGGTAGCGGTCCAAGATTGGAATCAACCCAAGAATGCTACAAATGCGAGGAGTTTCTTAGGATTGGCGAGATACTGTAGGCGCTTTATAAAGGACTTCTCGAAGATAGCGGCACGGTTGATCAATTTAACAAAGAAGAATCAACCTTTTGTTTGGGATGCGAAGTGTGAGCATGCATTTGTGATTCCGAAGCAGAGGTTGACGAGTGCACTAGTGTTGACAATTCCAAGTGGGAATGAAGATTTGATAGTATACGTATACACAGATGCCTATGGTACTGGATTGAGGGTGATTTTGATGCAAAAAGGAAAAGTTGTTGCCTATGCTAGTCGACAGCTAAAGCCGCACGAAAGGAATTATTCACCCCAAGATTTGGAATTGGCGGCGATTGTCTTTGCTTTGAAGATGTGGAGGCATTATCTATTGGAAGAGAGGTTGAGCTGTTTATGGACCATAAATCCCTAAAGTACCTTTTCTCTTAGAAGGATCTCAACCTTCTTTAGCAACAGTGGTTAGAGTTCATAGCCTCTAATGATTTTGAAATTTCCTTTACACCGGGTAAAGGGAATGTGATCGCTGATGTATTAAGTAGAAGTCATGCTAATTTGGAAGAAATATTCTTAGAATGGAAGTAGATAGAGTATATTGCCGGATTTGATTTCAGGCCTCACTACAAGCTAGAATCTGAAATGTTAGCAATTTAGTCGATCAGACCTACTCTTATAGAATGGATCGGTACTAGTCAGAAGCGAGACACTAGGCTTGCGGAGATCATAACGAATAGAGGAAGGAATAGAATCCAAAGACATGAAGCAATACGAACTCGACCAAGAGGGTTGGATTTGTAAGGATGGAAAACTATATGTCCCCAATGTTGATGGGTTACGAGATGAAGTGTTACAAGAGTGTCACCATTCTAGATTGGCCATTCATCCCAGTGGTAACAAGATGTACCGAGACATGAAGCGAACCTATTATTAGGAAGGCATGAAGAGGGATGTTGGGGCATTCATCTCTAAGTGCATAAATCGCTAATCGGTAAAGGCAGAGCAAAAGAAACTTAGTGGATTATTACAAGCATTAGAGATTCCTGAGTGGAAATGGGAGCAAGAATCAATGGATTTTGTAGATAGACCACCAAGGACTCAAGCAGGTTACGATGGCATTTGGGTCATAGTAGATCAATTGACCAAGGGTGCAAGGTTTATACCCTCATGTCAAGTAGAACAACATCCAAGCTAGTAGAGAAAGTGTATATTCACAGTGTGCCGAAGGGCATTGTAAGTGACCGAGACCCATTGTTCACTAGTGAATTTTGGAAGAGCTTACAAGAGGCGTTAGGGACTGAGTTGCACCTTAGTACGGCTTATCACCCGCAAACAAAAGGGAAAACTGAGAGAGTAAACCGTATATTGGAAGATTTCTTGCAAGCATGCATTATAGACTTTGGTGGATTATGGGATGATCATTTGCATTTGGTGGAGTTTGCATACAACAACAATTATCAATCGAGTATTGTAATGGCTCCATATAAAGCATTGTATGGAAGACCATTTAACGCTCCTTCATGTTGGTGGGAAGCGGGCGAGAAATCGATACTTGAACCAGATATGATTTTAGAGACATTAGAGAAGATTGAGATCATTTGGCAACGAATGAAAGTTGCTCAGGATTGACAGAAAAGCTATGTGGATAAAAGACGAAGAGGTTTGGATTTTCTATTGGAGATATGGTGTTTGTGGACGTTTCTCCTCTAAAGAATGTAGTTCGATTCGGTAGAAAGGGGAAGCTGGCATCGAAGTTCGTAGGTCCTTTTCCGATAATCGAGAGGATCGTATAGGGTCGACTTACCTCAGAAGGTGGCGGGCGTGCACAATTTTTTTCATGTCTCTTATATACTAAAGTTTGAGCATGACCTAGGCATGACCATTACAGAGGATCTGCTAGAAGATGTTGAGGTAGAACCAGAAGTTTCTATATCTCGTAAGCCGGTTCGTATTGTTGGGTACGATACGAAACAGCTTAGGAGAAAGACGCTAAAACTAGTTAAGGTACAATGGAGCAGAAGTGATGAGATGTGGGAGACGGATGAGAGCATGAGGACTCGGTGTCCAGAGCTCTTTGACTGGTAAGATCCAACATTTATCATATCCTCTTTCACTATTGTATATTATATTATATAGGTTAGTATTCAGAATGCTAGGATAGATCACATATATTATTGATTGCATGGTTGCTTGTTTGATATGTGTGATGGCCTTTTATGATTGGTAGGCATGCATGATAACTATGGCTACTTATACTTTGGCTTGTTCGGGTATTTCGGGGGTGAAATTCCTAAAGGGGGAGAATGTAATGACCGGTACTTTACGTAATGAAGGATCATAAAATATTTCTATTTTATTCGTATGAAGTCGTATGATTCTATATTTTGGGATATGGCTCTTCGGGACATTTTACACACTTATGACTTTTCCCCAATTTCTGTATGACCATTTTGACCCCAAAAACTTTGTTTGGGCTATAACCTTTGATAGGAGTTGAATTAGGGTCTGAAACCAGTTCCATTGCTTCAGAATGATGAGCTCCCTATCCAAAGAGTGGTCATAATAGAAAATATGGACTTACAGTTAGGAGGTTATGCCTATTTTAAGTTTTAAAAACCGTTGGCCAAAATTAGCGTGTAATTAATTAAGCCCATTAGTCTAATTTAAGAACCACTATAAATAGAGGGCTAAGGAGTCAAACTAAAACTTTCTCTCTTATTCCCAAATCAGGTCTAAACCCTAGTTAGCCCTAGATTCATCCTAATCCATCCAAATTTCTCTCTAAATCAAACTAGATTGTGGATTAGAGATTAGATCCTCAATTTAAAAAATAGAGATAATCAATTTGCTTGATTTGGAGTGCTTTTCTTCACTGTCCGAATTAGATCTACACACAAATTGGCTGAATTTGGTAATTGGTGAGCGGTTTAGGCCTTCTCGCTATACTATGCATGTTTATATGGTAGAATTTTAGGATTTAACATGTTTTAAATTGATTTTTGACCATAAAACCTTTTCTAAATCTAGTTGCATGTTAATCCATGCATATGACATAGATTGATTAGAAATCACCTTTGTTTATGTTCGCATATTCACGCTATATATAGATCTATGTTAGAGATTGACTTGTTTATCTTATTTCTATGGATTGCATGTTTGAATAGATGAAATTTCTTGTCGTTCTATATTTGTATGATGTGATTTGATGTTGGTTGTTAGTGTTTTGGATGTTTAGAAAGATAGGTAGGAGAATTTAGTAGATCGGAGGTAAAGATGGTCAGAATTGGACGAGACTTGGAGGGGAGGCTCTAGAGTATGGGAAAAGCGTTGGTTCAAGTCACGAGCTCCAATTCATGAAGTACACATGTTGGCACTGACATGAAGAGCTCTGCACCGACATGTTTAGGTTGGTCCTATTTGTCAGAAACTTTTGAAAGAGCAAGAGTAAGGCTAGTGGAGATTTCCCAAGGTGGTGGATTGGTGATTGGCTAAGTGTTGGAGGCTATGTCGACTTGTTACTAGAATGCAAAGTGGAGTGATTTGAAGAGGAGACTTATTTCTATACCAAGATGTTTACGATGGACAGGTTGGGGTCAAAGCATCTAGGCATGTGGTACTAGAAGCAAGGAGTGGAAGAAAAATCAGCCATTAGTTGGCTAAGTAAAGAGGTCGGCGCCGTCATGAAGAGGTCGGTATCCACTTTTCGTGGTGAGTCCAATGGTAGTGGAACTTCTGGGGAAATACCAGAAGGTCCTATAAATCATGCTGGAGGTGTTGGCTCATTCACATTTGGGTTGGATGATGATGTAACAACATGATGAAAAGCTAGAATCTTCGGATGTTGGCCCGTGTTGGGAGTAGATTTCGAAGATGGAGGCACGGTAATGAAGGGAGCTGTAGGATCGAGGAATGTGGAAGGGTTTCTCGGGAATAATGGAAGCTGCATTGAGCAAGAAGGGCTCAGAATTTGAATGGAGCAAAGTGGGGCATAAATTGATGTATGTTCTAAGGAATCGTTGATACTCTTCTTATGTAGTTAAAGCAGGGGTACTGTAAGTGGGGACGCCCATGGATTGGTAGTGAGGATCCGAATACCATGGACTAATTGGTTTGGGTCTAGTGCCTAGCTTTAGGTCTAGGAGACACATATCGAGCTTTGGGCTGTTTGATATGAGAATACACAGAGAACCGGGATTTCCATTATCCCTGGCAGTAAGAAGGCCATATGAGTTATCATATGTTCAGAGCATAGAGATGAGTGATGGCGAGTCTTGCTTGATGGATGCTATGGTTGCTTTGGTTGTTTTCCTTTAGTGGGCTATCACTTGGGGGTATCATTGGGAGTAAGTATTGGAGTTAGGGATATTTGGACATCCACTATGGTATTTTTGTATTGTACCTTTATGATATCATAGAGTAGCATATTATACTATTATCTGCTAACTCTTTGGTTGCAGGAGCAGGTCAGGTATGGTTTATGTACTCTTGTTCCTTACCATATTTACCTGTATAATATTTTGAGATTTATTTACCGCTCACACTAGACTTTTGTCTGACTTGAAGTTTTATGTATTTCTCCTTATCATCTTGGGTACTTTTAAATGAGTAGAGCAGATAACAGGTCTAGGTGAGATAGTAGCTGTTCGGAGGACGAGCTGGATGGAGCTATCTCATATTATACACATATATGGAGTCTACACTTATTCCACTGCGCAGCACTAGCAGTGACTACATACTATTTGTATTTGAAACAGTTGTTGAGTTTGTTTCCATTGTACAAACTCTACTATTGATGTATAAATCTATGGATATTATACTTTGATGATGATTTGTTCACATTGTTATTATTGCATCTTCTATTGTATATGTGATATTATATTTTATCCATATACTATTAGATATACGATAGGCTATATCCTGCATTTGTTAATTTTAAACCCTGATGAACATCTTATATCTGTCGGGCACGAATGTAGCGCACTATTTATACTCTACAGGTGTCGGTGGTATATGGTGGTCGATACAGGTCCCGTTGTCGAAAATGATCGCTTGTGGAACACTAAAACGACAGATGATGTTTCTGACCATGAAGTTGATTGCTTTCTATGTGGATGACTATGGCTAACGACTCCACCTCAGCCTATTTTGTGAAGTAATCAACTGCGACGATGGCATACTTCGCACCACCCTTAGATATCGGCAATACGCCAATGATATCGGTTTGTAGAACTGCAAACGTCCAAGGACCGACCATTTGAGTAGTCTCCGTTGGTGTGGCTCTTGGTATCTTAGAGAATCTTTGACACTTGTCACACTTTCTAGTGTAATTAACTATGTCACGGTTGATAGTTAGGCAGAAATACCCGTAACGAAGGAACTTCTTCGCTAGCGTTTGCCCCTCCCTCCCGGTACGGTCGTCGTAGGCCCTTCATGGACTTCTTTTAGAAATTGCTTGTCCTCATCGTTGGAAACATAACGTAGCATAGGAACCAAGAATCCTTTCCTGTAAATTACTCCCACTTGCATGATGGTTTTTCTTGTCTGTAAGGATTCCTCTTTGTAGATAGTTCTTTATCGTAGTCATCCATGACTCTTTCTCAGGTTCAGCCTCCAAGATCCAATTGACATCTATCTGGTCGATGCTCGGAGCCGATAGTACTTCCACCGAAACCAGGCCCATGAGTTGCGCATCTCCGAAACTAGCTAACTCAGATAACGAGTCGACTATTGTATTTTCCTCTCTAGGAATATGCGTTATCATGTAATATTCAACATCATTAAGCAACTCGAGGGCTCGGTTTAGATAAGGAGCTAGCATTGCTCCTTTCGCCTGAAACTCCTTCCACACTTGTCATACCACCAGTTAGGAATCACATAATATATGCAAAGTTTTGACTCCCGGTTCCTTGGCAATCTTGAGTCCTACAATCTAGACCTCGTATTCTACTTCATTATTCGTTGCGGGAAAGTCGAATTTCAAGGCATAGCAAATCGGGTGTTCCACAGGAGTCACTAGCATGACTTCGATGTCAAAACAGCATTCATTAGATGCACCATCCGTGTACATCTTCCACTTGACATTATGCTCTGCACTGCTCTTCGGAGTGTCATCTCACGTAGTGTATTCGGCAATAAAATCCACCAAATCTTAACCTTGGATCGTCCTCTAGGGATGATAGGTTATGTCATATTGGCTCAATTTAATATTCCATTTCAATAGCCTTCCAAAGGCCTTAGGTCGTTGCAAGACATGTCTCAAAGGTTGGATAGTTAGAACTTTGATCGAATGAGCCTGAAAGTAGGGGCGAACTTTCCTCAAAGAAATCAATAGGCAGTATGCAAGAATTTTCAACTTTGGATAATTTATTTCTACTCCTATCAACTGCTTAATAATATAGTACACCGGTCTTTGGATTTGGGGCTCCTCGCGCATGTGTGCGACACTTAAAGCCTGCACTAACATTTCTATATAAACAAACAAGTCCTCATCATCTAATTGCTTCGATAGAACGTAAGGACTCTCTAAGTGATCCACCCGAGCTTGGAATGCATCTATACATTCTTGCATCCAGGCAAAATTTCTTTTCCCTTTCTTGATCACATTTAAGAAAGGGTGCATTTGTCACTGTCTTTGGAGATGAATTGACTTAGAGCGACAACCTTCCCATTCAAGCTTTGGACATCTTTGATCATCTCCGAGACTTGGATGTCCCTTAGTGCTTTAATCTTCTCTGGGAATTTTAGATAAAAAGAAAAATGTAATTTCAAGGCTTAATCGAGAAGGAGAAATACTATGCAAAGGTTTGAATGAGTCGCATGAAAACTATGAGGATTGTAAAACATCTCAAATATCTCAAGGATTTTAAGGATAAAGGAATTGCGCCTCTTCTTCGGAAATTATGAGTTTATTGGGATAACTTTCACAAGGAAAACGAAGAATTGGCCATGCTCTTTTTTGGATGCTAATTGAGGATAGGGCTAAACTTATGCTTATACCTTGTGTATCCTCGATTCTTTATGATTGACTTTTCCTTCCTGGGTGATGTTGTGGGGATTGCTTAGATGCCTTCATAGGAGCTGTTTGGATTTGAATGGAACTGACCCTCATCCTAGGGGATGTTTGAACTTGCCTAAGGTTCTCACTGTTCCTTTAACCGTTGACTCCCTACCCCCTAACTAGATCAAATTCAATAGGGACAAATTTTCAACCGAGTATTATAAGTATCCATTCTCTACGAACCTGTGTAATTTTAACCAAGTATTATAAGTATCCATTCTCTACGAACCTGTGTAATTTTGTGAATTTTTATCTTTTTTTGTTAAGCTGAATCTTCTAATGATTTCATTGACTTGGTATTTTAACATATCCATTATCCATGTGCATGCTTCTAAATATATTTCTATTTATTCATCATCCCCTATTTCAAGAGAAGACTTAAGTAAATTGGCAAGGTTGAAAATGACTTTTAAAGAAAATTTCTCCTTAATAAACAAGTCATGCTTATCAAAATACTGCTATCTCCGTGACACTCATCAGTTATACACTCAATTTTTGAATCTAATTTTCCATTTCTTGGGTATCCATAAGTACCAATTTCTCCATGAAATCCGGACTAATTATGCCAAATTACTATGTAGTGGACTTAGCCCCCTCCTAAAGAATGGGACTATTATGGGTTTCCCCCTA
Organism: Allium fistulosum; assembly: GCA_030737815.1. Classification (NCBI taxonomy): domain Eukaryota; kingdom Viridiplantae; phylum Streptophyta; class Magnoliopsida; order Asparagales; family Amaryllidaceae; genus Allium; species Allium fistulosum. The sequence goes on along the minus strand of CM060908.1, from coordinate 70,744,482 downwards.
GTCAATACTCCTCCTGGTGCCGATGCTCCTTTTAGAGTGACGTTTTCTATTTCCCCTTCCTCTTTTCATTAGATTTGTGATATTCTTTCAAATTCTATAAATTGATTGAGTTGTGGTTTTGATTATTATTATTTTTTATGGATGTAATATCTCTTATGAGAAAATGGTTGTTATTTAATGGAAACTTTATCGTCTTTTCTTTCTTTCGTTTTATTGAAATAGTTTTATTTCATGTTTCTTAGATTAGGACAAAGAGTTGTCTTTATCAATTGACACTCACGATCTTAATCAAGGCCTCAAGACCATTTAGGCTAAATTTACATCAGCATTAAAAGAACGACCTTCTCAATCCATATTTGCGTAACATTCCCTTACTTGGAGGCCCAAAACTAACGGCTACGGATGTTGTAGTCATCCATAGTTATTAATCTTCGGCGACCAAATATGGCGAAGTTAGATTCATTGATACATAGAAACACATAATTATAGAAAAAAAAATTTAAACTTCAAACAAATTCACATTTCATTCCAAATTATTTTTAATTCATTACATAATCCCAAATTCGCAAATCACGTTCACAAAAAATATATTTATTACAACATACGCCCAAGAGCGACATATGAAGATGCCCTATTGGATGATCAGAGTATATACAGCCAATATAACAACTTTACCATTACAAACAATACAATGGAATCAAAAGAAAAGAGAACTCTAAATAGTTACCATGCCTCCTGCACGTCTCCGGAAGCTTATTCGTCTTAAGAGGTACCTGAAAACCTCAACTCTCAAACTACTCAAAATCAATTGAGTATCCGAGAGTTTATGGAGAAAACATAAACTTCGAGACAGACATACAGCCTGGTATGAATAATAATCTACCATCTCATATCATTTAAATATCTAGTGAGACCACGCTGCTTAGCGGAACGGGTTTTTCCCTCACTAGTATCTCAAAACCTTTATAAAACCATATATTGTGCTCCTGCATGCACAATGGTTAACACAATTCAAAACCATATAATATGATGGTATGCAAAACAAATGAATGAATTCTGGATTACCCATCCCCATTCATTTTAGACTATCCGTCTCAATTATAGTTTCTAGGATTATTATTAACCTATTAGTTTTCATGGGCTGACTAATAATCAATTAAACATAAGGACTCCCTGTCCAATTACATAGTTTTCATGGGATCACTATGAACCTATTGGTAACTCCAATATCTTAATCTTATCCTATTTTTCACGGGTTGACTAGGAACCTATTGGTAACCCCAATATCCTTTCTTCTTATCCTAGTTTTCTTGGGCTGACTAGGAACCTATTGACATCTGTCAATATTTCGTCCGGATATAGTTTTCATGGGCTAACTACAAACCTACTGGTCCCTGCCAGTATCCAATCATAGTTTTCATGGGCTTATATGAACCTGTCTTTCTGACATCTTCCTTTATACATAGTTTTCATGGGATAACTATGAACCTATTGGCCTCTGCCAATATCTTTTCCTATACACAGTTTTCATGGGCTTACTGAGAACCTATTGACCCCTGCCAATATCTTTCTTTTATATTTTAGCATCCTTTATTCCTGTTTTCCTGACCTCCTGGATGGAATTCTACTTATTCGGGAGTTCAATCAATCTATATTCACTACTGGGTTAACCTAGTTGGTTCTTCTACCCTTTTATCCCCAAAATGCAGTTATGGGTTCATTAAAAAGTGAATATATTAATATTTGAAGAAGCAAACATAACAACATAGTAATACCACTTATGTGGGTTTAATACAAAACATGGTTAATCCCTTTAACCTATTACTTTATCAAAGATAGCTTCTTCTTAAAACTATTATAAAAACACCTTTAATTTATCCATGGGTTTTTCCTTTTTTAAAATAGAGTTCGGGTTATAAAACCTTTCGATACCTTCGAAACCTAGATTTCGACTTCATAGGATGACCTCCTTCGAAAGCCTTAGAAATCAATCTTCAAAACATTAGGCTCCTACCTTTTAATACTTTAAAACCTTCTATTCGAAAACTTTCGATTGTAGTAAAGTATTAATATTTAACCTTTAGAAGCTTAGCTTCGAAACCAGTTGAAAGTACCCCTTCGACGCCATTGGAAGTAACCCTTCCGAAATCATTGAAAGTACCCCTTTCGAAAGCATTGGATTTATACTTAAAACATTATTTGGGTCAAAGTGAATATAGGCGAAAGCAACTCTTTCGAAACCATCCTTTTTCATATAAAAATATTGGGGAAAACTTGATGGCGTCGGCACCATCTCTTTTGAAAGCATAAAACATCTGGGTAAAATATTGGATGGTTGGCGTCGAAACCCCCTTTCGAAACCATCACTTTTGAAACCCCTAACCCCTTTCGAAAGCTATAGGAAGCAGCTTAGGCTTATTAAACAAAATACCCTTTCAACAGCATTGATATCTTCAATACCATCGAAAGGTTAAAGAACAGCAGTAGGGTTTCGACTAGGTCGGAACCCCTTCTTTCAAAACATTCTTTCATAAGTAAGGAACCCAGTCAAAAGCAATCTTAAGTTAATGGCAACCCTTACGAAACCTTTTTAAATCCTCTTTCGAAACCAAACGCTTCAACTCCGTCGAAGGACAAATCAAAACAAAGGCAGGTGCTTTTCTTTTAAAAACAAACCAAGGTTTCGACTCCTTAGGGAGTTATGCTCTCGACACCTTACCTTCCACCTTCCTCCAATCCACTACGTACCATCTTGGTGATACCTTGTGTATTGGTTTCGGCATGGTAGGTTTCGACTAAGATAAAGGCGGAAGCTTCTGTGTCGAAAGGTGCTTTCCTAAGTAGGCGGAAGCTTCTGTGTCGAAAGGTGCTTTCCTAAGTAGGCGGAAGCTTCTGTTCCAAAAGGTGCTTTCCTAAGTAAGCGGAACCAATTTTCTGAGCAAATCAGGTTTAATTCTTATTAAACTAAACTTTTCTCTAACTAACCTGCCATGTGTCAACACCAGATTGGTTGCCATAACCTTTTCAAATTCTTTTCCAAAAATAACTGCTGCTAATCTAGATCTAAACCATTGATAAGTTAATCAAATAAGCCATTCCATTAGACAAAACCAATTTTGCAAATAAGTCCCACTTCTAAAATAATTTAATTTGCATAGCAAATCACTTTGGAAATATCCCAAAAAATTCACTTTAATCATGTTATCTAACATATCAAAATTCCAGACCTAAATTCTCAATATATTTTCCAAAATAAATTTATAAACCCAAATAACCATAATTTCCTTTGAAAGTTCATAATAATCTTTCCATGGCTTGGAAAATTATCAAAATTGAAACCCAACTCCAAAATCATGTTTCTCATAACATAAAATTTTCCCATGGCATTTAGACATCATTAAATCTCGGTTTTGACCTAAAACCGTGCATTTCCTCACTTAAACAAACTTTTTTAAACCATGTAAATTTTTAATCATGCATATCATCATCCAACAAATCATAAAATCGAATTTACCCTTAAATCCAAAAATAGATGATTCAAAACAAAATAGAGATGGAAATATTATTCACTTTGATCTAGATAAGGAGATTGGATCGAGATTGATTTCTCCTAAGCTTAGTTCTCTAGCTTTTAATTTGTATTTCTCTTGCTCTATTAATGGCCGTCCGTTCTCTCTTGCGTTTTAGTTTTTAAAATGACATGAATGGGAAGAATAAGGTAGGAGCGAACATATATATTGGTAAGGGTTATGGCGGCAATTCCAGTTATACTCTTATGTAATTTGTTTAACCTAAAACCGTTCTTAAACCCATTAGTTAGTTTATTAGGCATGACCTTAATTAATTAATTCAAGTCTCAATCCCCTTTTCACTTGACATTTACATTATTCTATTTAATTTATCTAATTAAATCTCCTGAATAATGTTATCAAATATTAGGGGTGTTACAGGCTCCCCTCCTTAAGGAATTTCGTCCTCGAAATTCAGTAAGGACTAAATACTAAACATAGCAATCATCTGTAACGACTCCTAACAACCATACTAGTCTACCTGACTAAGAGCTATCTATATAAATCTAATATAGACACACCCTCAAAGCAGATCAGGATAAGTATTTCGAATCATGTTCTCTGTCTCCCAAGTATAGTCTTTCTCGTTGTCGCTCCACTGAACTTTCACCAACTTGACTGTCTTGTTCCTCAATCTTTTCACATCTCTTGCAACAACCCGAACTGGTTGTCTAACAAAAGTAAAATCAGGCTCTACTACCAAATCCTCTAACTCCGTCTAAGGAATAGTAGCCTCTGGATCATGCACATACTTGCGAAGATGAGACACATGAAATACATTATGGACACCTGCCATACTGCTCAGCAACTCTACTCTATATGCGAGCTTCCCAATCCTCTCTGCAATCTGGAATGGACCAACATATCTCGAGGCCAATTTCCCTGACTTCCCAGACTGTACCACACCCTTCATCGGTGATACCTTTATGAAAACCTTGTCTCCTACCAAGAACTCTAGGTCTTTACGCCTCTTATCCACGTAACTCTTCTGTTTGGATTGAGCTTCCTTCATCGTTCTCGGATTAACTCAATCTTTTCTGACGCCTCCCTTACCAAATCTGGACCTAAGACCAATCTGTCTCCAGTCTCCAACCAACATGCAAGGGATTTGCATGGCCTTCCATACAAAGCTTCAAAATGCGCAATTCCTATACTAGTCTGGTAACTATAACTATAGGAAAACTCAACCAAATGTAGGTGATCCTCCCAAGATCCACCAAAATCCAACACACAAGCCCTTAACAAATCCTCGAGTAGACTCTCTATGTCTGCCCATCCGTCTGTGGGTGATATGCTGTGATGACCCACATTTCGGAAGGTTTTAATTGACAATAATCCACACATGTCCAACTTAAACCATTCGAAACGTAGATAATCAATGGGGTTAAATAAGAAAAGAAGAAGAAAACAAACACAGAATCTCACAACGGAATGATAAAATATAGTAATCACATAAAAGTTCATGAAGTTGTTTATTATACATTTGATTAAAATCTACACACGTTTATCAGAATTATATATATACACATCAGGGATAAATAATCAATGCAGCATAATAGCATGATGCAGGGGATAATAATAATAGTAATATATCAAAACTCCGTCTTCTTCCTCCAGAGAATAGTCTTCAATACTTTGAAACACTCAGTTTTGACCCGAGCGTAATGAAAAGACAAAACACTCGAGTCAGTACTAAAATACCCTTATGTAAGTCAAATCAGTATCACAACTATGAGTGCAATAACTTAAGAGATGTTACGGGATTTTCCATCTCCTAAGGATCTGGTAAACTATTTATATGTAATAGTGTACGCTATAATAGATAACGTCTATCAGTAAAATAAATATCAAAATAGCATTAAGGCTTTACATTATCCCCCTTAACACATTTTCATAGCATGTAGTCTATGCAGGTCCTGTAACACAACCAGTAATGTCGGTAGCCAGTGAGTCCCTTATAGGTACAGTACTAAACCAAAGTCGTATTAGACTCGTATAAGGATAAATATGACAAGGCACGTGAGGCAATGCCCAAGGTAGGATTCTACCGGTTTACCCTTTCTGGCTGGTCGTAACCAATCCGTGGCCGACCGCGACAATCAATCCAAACGAAAAAAATGCACCCATCAAATATGAAATCACAATAGTAATACGAGGGATCAACGTCGCTAGAGGTAGTTACCCTCATTGGCCAGACATAGGCTCCTGTTTTAGTCATTTTAATTGTGACACGAGTGTCAAAGCTATCCATCATCGTTCTCTTACTTCATTCCAGTAAACGTCGCCAATTCAACCACTATATTCTGGATATCATCCACAGCATATACAGTTGTTAAAGTGGTTCAAATATTGACAGAGAGTATGCCAATAAGAGGCCCCGTTCTCTTAAACAACCAATCCTCATTTTACACACCGGTTGGTACTTTTATATTCCGAAAATAGTTTGTACTTGATATCAAAATATCATATTCGTTTCAAAAAAATCAAATCCATTTTGAAATCATCATATTCGTGTCAAAATCATATTTTACTTCAAAATGTTAATTCAATTCGATATATCGATTTCACTTTAAAACTTGATTCGAATTACAATCTTGGTTTCACTTTAACCTAATTCGTATTTAAATCCAAGATTTAAATATAAAGATTTCACCCATTTGACCAGTTTGAATTTTTAGAAAATAGTTTAATAGTTTTTAAATAGTTAAATAGTTAAAATAGTTTAATAGAAAATAGTTTGAGTAATAAAAATGGTTTATATAGTAAAATAGTTTAGAAAATCAAAATAATTTGAATATCTAAAGAATATAGATTTTAATCCGTTTATACTAAAAATATTCATTTAAGAATAGTTTCAAAGTAAAACCTGTTCACTTTCCAAATTTTCCAATTCAGATCAATTTCAATTTTCATTCCGATTTAATCGATTCAATTCCGATTTCAAGTCAAATTTTATTTCAATTTCGAATTAATTTCAATGCCAACTCCAAATTAATTTCAACTCCAATTCTAAATTAATTTAAAATTCCAATTCCAAATTAATTTAAATCCTAATCTCAAATTAATTTCAACTCCGATTCCAATTTTAAACCATTTTGATTTAGATCAATCACGAGTTTGATTTCAGAATATCGATTCAAAACACTTAAATCAAATTTTCCATAAACGTTCAATTTAAAATACAAATATTTAAATATAATTGAATTCCGAGCTCAAATTTCGAAATATCATCCTAAATCACCTTTCCTTAAAATATTCAAAGTTCGAATAAAAGTTCAATCTTTTAAAACAAATCAATTTTCTAAAATTCACATCATACTTCGATTTTAACTTAAAAATCTCAACTTCGATTTTTAAAACAATTTCGCTTACTAAATTTAAATTTCAACATTTCGAGCTCCAATTAGAAAATAATTCAATTTCCATAAATTTGATTTCTATTCCTTTAAATCAAATCATTTAAATAATTTCAGAACAAAATTTTTTAAATCATTTAATTTAACCAATTCGGTATCCGTATATAATTCTTTATCCAATGGCTAAGTGAATCAATTATTTCAATTTAATTCCAAGGATGGATATATATCATTTCCATCCAAAATAAATGCCATAGGTATATATCATTTCAACCTATTTCTTAATTTGTTCGAAATAATTCAATTTACAGTTTTTATATACTGTAAATAATATACAGGATGATAACATGATATATCAAACATAAATAAACATCCAAACATCCAAATATCAATCAAATTTCATCCATCACAATCCATCATCCAAACAATCAATAATCACAACAATCAACCAATTATCGATAAATTTGGGGATTTTACTAGCAGTTTAATTCTAATTAAATTTAACTGTCAATTCAAATTCTATTAATTAGTTAGATGTCAATTTAAATGTCAATTCAATTTTTCAAACAACAATCAATAAATTTAAATCACGTCATAACTTCAAATTTAACCAACATAAAAATATTCTAGTCAAACGTGAGCGTATAAACACTCACCTTTTTATTTGAACTGAAAATATTTCTCAGCTTCAAATAAATTCCAACTCGATCCCATATTGCAGACGATGTCGATACGAATCCTCAGCGACTCGTTTTACTCAAAATGAACCTCACATGGAAAAGTTACACAATTTTAAACATAACGATTTTTTTAACAATAACTTTTAATTAACTAAACTAATTAACAAAAATGAAAATAAAATAAATCTAACCCAAACGCTACCATCATAGCCGCCTCCTACATCATGAATTCAAGCAACAGGACCTCGACCAACATCACGACCGGACCTCCCCATGCCAGCGTCGCTTTAATCGCCCCGGCCGGCCCTCAGCACATACGCTTGATCGATGACGAACCAACCTCGTCGCCGTGCTCCAGATCTCTCAACGAATAAGGACCCGCTGCCTCGCCTAAAACCCTCAGCGCGCCTCGTCTCGTCTTCGCTTTGGCCATTGAAATTTTTCTCTATCGCGATTTATATATATATATATATTGACGATCGTATGTATTTTATTTTTTATAGATTAGGGAAAATTTTAAACGGTAGAGAAGATAGGGATACAGGTGGAGCCAAATTGGTGGCTGGTTGAACGTATCGTTGGGATAAGGAAAAACAAATATAAATTATTATATTAGAAAATATCTAACCAATAGCCCACGAAAATTTTGAACTCCAAATGACTCGTGCCGCCTGACGTTCATAATGTTTTACCCCCGTCCCGAACACAATGGAACTAGTATCGAGGCCTAATTCGATCGTATGCAGAAGATAGCTTTTTGAAATCAATTTATTTAATTAAATTTCTTCAATTAATTTCTACGCATTTCAAGCTCGCACGGCCAAACGACAAGTCTGATCGCTACGAAACTTAAAATCCTACACTAATTCACTGTTATGGATCCGATGAAACTAGTTTCGTCGAAATCCAAGACAGTTGCAAAAATGGTTATTTTTACTCGTTAATTAAAACTAGAAATTTCCAAATTTTAATTTAATCACTTAAAATCCAATTTCTAAGTTTAACAATCTTCATTGTTATCCAAATAAAATTTAAATCAACTTCCAGTATCATTTTCATTCATATTAAATCCTGGATTTAATTATCCAAATAATTTTGAATATTAAATTTAACCAATTTAATTATCCAATAAATCAATATTAATAAATCATTGAATTTTTATTTCTATCTGTTTTATCCAATAATTACATTAAATTTAACAACTTACAATAGTCAAAAGTACGGGTCGTTACATACTCCCCCACTCAAAACTTTTCGTCCTCGAAAAGGCGTTCAGTATAGAATTTAATATACAATATATTTCACAAAATAATTAACTTATAAACATAAACATCCAATTTGCAAAACTATAACTACGCTCATGCTACACCACTCGGATCGGCTTACCGAAATTACAAGTTAGTTAACAAAACAAGTTATAAATTTTTTTAAAACTTCAAAATTTTTTAACACCCGGATTTACGGAAAATTTCGGCAGAGTCTCCTTTGCGCGGCTCAATCGAAAAAAATTTCAATTCAATATATAGCACCAATATAACCAATATATACCAAATATACATCTCATCTCAATGACGAGGCATCCCGAAGGGAAAAAAATATAAAATCGTGGTATGTAATCCAAGATACGTACCTTATTATTTATAATACGAGCGAGTTCGCTCGTATTAAGCAAGCAAAAGCACGTAAAAACCCGCGTATACATCCAAACGTCTTCGTATGTTCCTATCTCAACTCAGTTTAAGATATTAGTTGCATATAAAGATGTAGAAGCACATATAAGTCTAATATAACCATGTAACATGGATTTTGAATCCAAACAATAAATACAAGCACAAATACACAACTTACAACAATCATATTCCATCAAAACAATAATAACAATGGTTTTCAACAAAAGAAACCATCCAACCATCAATATTCGTCCAATTAATCCAATTTAATAACCATGTGAATTTACATTATCCAATGTCAATTTTTAATTTTATACCCTTCATTTCTTATTAACATTTATTTCACTAACATTTTAATTGATTCATTACAATTTATTTACATTCAACCAACTTTTATTCAATTAGATTCACGTTCAATTGATTTTTCATTCAATTTATTTACTTCCAATTGATCTGCATGCACTTATCAACATTAATGAATTCACATTCTATTCATTTACACTCGTTTATAGTTACATTCAATTTTTTTTCACTTCCATTATTTCATTTCAATAATTCATATAATTAATTATACTTAAGTAATTTAATTCCACACCACATTCCATATATTTTAACCTGATTCACATTCACTTATTAATATTCATTCCGTTAATCATACAATGGATTTATATTCAATTCATTCATTTTTAATTGATTTGCATTCAACTAATTTGGTTTCAATCCATTTTTATTCAATCAACCAATATTCATTGCATTCACATTTGATTGATTACAATCCAATGTATATACATTCAATCGATTTGTTTCAATTATTTACATTTGTTTCATCCAAATTTAATTTGGTTTACATTCCATTGATTTCTTTCAATTTATTAGCATTCATTACAAATTCATTATATTCAATTTTATTTAATTCAATTTGTGAAATTCCAATTGTTTCACTTTTTGTTTAACCTATTTATATAAATTCATTGGTGAATCACTTATAAATTTATTCCACTTAACCTTGCTTAAGTTAAATTTTGTTTCCACTTAGTTTATTCTCTCTCCCTTTTTTAATATACTAACATCATTTAAAAGTCATCTAAATTCATTAGAAATATTTTATACAACACAATCACGTTTATTATTATTACTTCATATCTTAAGTTATTATTAATTCATCGATTCACTTCATTTATTCAAATTCATATTATTAGTTAGCTAAAGTAGATTTTATTTTATATGTCAATTCATATTAATAATTTTCTTTTCTCACAATCGGTTTCATTCAACTTATTAAGTTAACTTCATTTTATAATTTATTCCCTTGATTTATTTCATATTCAATTAGTTACCATTCAATTTTATTGAAACTCATTCTATTTGCATTTAATTTATTTACATCCAATTTAGATTAAATTCAATTGCTCATATTAATTTCACTTACACTCGTTTATTTTTATCCAATTTCTTTCACAACTTAAATTACATTTCATTTTATAATTCAAGTTGATTCATTCTATTAATTCATTTATGGTCTAAGTGGAATTAGTTCACTTTACAAATTTATCTAGTTTCACTTAATATCCAATTCAAATTTTTTAATATTAAGTTAAACTTCATTTCATTTTAATCCATCACTCATTTTATTTACTTTTATTCAAGTTAAATTTTCTTATCATTCCCATTCAACAAATTTAAATTTGTTTTTAGCTTATTAATTCTCAAATCTATAAGTTATACAATTTATTCATTCAAATTTCTTTTTATCTAATTCATTTCAAATACATTTCATTTTATTTAAGCTTCTTGAATTAGACTTCATTTTATTTACTTAATTTCACTAACTCCATTTAATTTAACAATGCTAAGCCAATTATTTTATTTCGTATCTCAAATTCGAATTTGTTTCTTTGTTTGCTTAACCAATATTTAACCATTTTAAATTTGGTTTATTTTCCTATTTAAATTTATAAGTTATAACTTATTTCTTTTCTATACTATTTTAAATTTATAAGTTATAAACTCATTCCTTATATACTATTTTCAATTATAAGTTCAAAACTGTTTTCATATATTTATTAAGTCATACTTATAATATTTTTCACAATCAAAACTTGTTTTAATCGAAAAATAAATTTCTTTTGATTGGAATTTTCACTCAGAAACTCAAAAATGAACACTGGCGATGCTATAGTCATCCCCAGAATTATTTCCCAATAACCAAAGCAAGTTTAATGCTTTTATTTTCTTTAAAAATATTTTCAAAATATTTTTCTAGTCAAAAATCTTTCAAATAATATCAGTACTAATTTTGAAGGCTTCGAAACAAAAAAAAATTTTTGAAAATAGAAGAATTTTAATTCTAAAATTCTCGATTTGAAAAATCATTTCTATATATAAGCTATATTATAAATATACTTATACAAATTTCGTTAACTTATTTACCAAAATATTTAATTAATTTACACTTAGTCATCTTAAGCACTTCTTATTTTAATTGATATCAATCCAATTAAATTATCAAATGCTTCATAAAATAAAATTCATTAAGTATTCATTTTTATTTAATTCAACCAATAATTGATGATAACAAAATATTATCAACTCCTAACAACTAACATTCATTAATAATCACTTTATATATATATAATATAATTTAGGTAAAAATTTCATTTACCCGATTTTCAAAACAATATTATGTCCACTTGCCTCGTTTAAGTGTTTAGAAATCCCTATCGATAACACGGCGTCCCGCACATCGACCAGAATTCAGAAACAACTCAACGGATAAGTAAACACAATATAAAACAATTTATAACACTAACAAGTACGCTCTCTTATATATATACACTCAAACAGACTCATTCTAGGGTATTACTACCCTATCTCTAATGAGTCAAACCCCTACAAAGCCAAGGTTATCGCTAACCTTCGCTTTGATACCAACTGTGACGACCCACATTTTGGAAGGTTTAAATCGACAATAATCCACACATGTCCAACTTAAACCATCCGGAACGTAGATAATCAATGTGATTAAATAAGATAAAAAAGAAAAATAAAACAAACACAGAATCTCACAGCGGAACGATAAAATATAATAATCACATAACAGTTCATGAAGCTGCTTACTATACATTTGATTAAAATCTACATACATTTATCAGAGCTATATATTTACATCAGGGATAAATAATCAATACAGCAGAATAGCATGATGCAGGGGATAATAATAATAGTAATATACCAAAACATCGTCTTCGTCCTCCAAAGAATAGTCTTCAATACGCTGAAAAACTCAGGACTGACTTGAGCGTAATGAAAAGACAAAACACTCGAGTCAGGACTAAAATACTCTTATGTAAGTCAAATCAATATCACAAATATGAGTGCAATAACTTAAGAGATGTTACGGGATTTTCCATCTCCTAAGGATCCGTTAAATTATTTATATGTAATAGTGTACGCTATAATAAATAATGTCTATCAGTAAAATAAATATCAAAATAGCGTTAAGGCTTTACATTATCCCCCTTAACACATTTTTATAGCATGTATTCCATGCAGGCCCTATAACACAACTAGTAACGTCGGTAGCCATTGAGTCCCCTATAGGTACATTACTAAACCAAAGTCGTAATGGGCTCGTATAAGGATAAATATGACAAGGCATGTAAGGCAATGCCCAAGGTAGGATTCTACCAGTTTAACCTTTCTGGCTGGTCGTAACCCATTCGTGGCCGACCGTGACAATCAATCCAAACGAAAAAAGTGCACCCATCGAATACGAAGTCACAATAGTAATACGAGGGATCAACGTCGCTAGAGGTAGTTACCCTCATTGGCCAGACATAGGCTTTTATTTTAGTCATTTTAATTGTGACACGAGTGTCAAAGCTATCCATCATCGTTCTCTTACTTCATTCCAGTAAACGTTGCCAATTCAACCACTACATTCTGAATATCATTCACCGCGTACACAATTGTTAAAGTGGTTCCAATATTGACAAAGAGTATGCTAATAAGTGGCCCCGTTCTCTTTAACAACCAATCATCCTTTTACACACCGGTTGGTACTTTTATATTCCAAAAATAATTCGTACTTGATATCAAAATATCATATTCGTTTCAAAAAAATCAAATCCATTTCGAAATCATCATATTCGTTTCAAAATCATATTTTACTTCAAAATGTTAATTCAATTCGATATATCGATTTCACTTTAGAACTTGATTCGAATTACAATCTTGGTTATAATTCACTTTAACCTAATTCATATTAAAATCCAAGATTTAAATATAAAGATTTCACCCATTTGACCAGTTTGAATTTTTAGAAAAAAGTTTGATAGTTTTTAAATAGTTAAATAGTTAAAATAGTTTAATAGAAAATAGTTTGAGTAATAAAAATGGTTTATATAGTAAAATAGTTTAAAAAATCAAAATAATTTTAATATCTAAAGAATATAGATTTTAAACCGTTTATACTAAAAATATTCATTTAAGAATAGTTTCAAAGTCAAACCAGTTCACTTTTCAAATTTTCCAATTCAGATCCGTTTCAATTTTCATTCCGATTTAATCGATTCAATTCCGATTTCATGTCAAATTTTATTTCAATTTCAAATTAATTTCAATGCCAACTCCAAATTAATTTCAACTCCAATTCTAAATTAATTTTAAATTCCAATTCCAAATTAATTTAAATCCCAATCTCAAATTAATTTCAACTCCGATTCCAATTTTAAACCATTTCGATTTATATCAATCACGAGTTTGATTTCCAGAATATCGATTCAAAACACTTAAATCAAATTTTCCATAAATGATTAATTTAAAATCCAAATATTTAAATATAATTGAATTTCGAGCTCAAATTTCGAAATATCATCCTAAATCACCTTTCCTTAGAAATATTCAAAGTTCGAATAAAAGTTCAATCTTTTAAAACAAATTAATTTTCTGAAATTCACATCATATTTCGATTTTAACTTAAAAATCTCAACTTCGATTATTAAAACAATTTTGTTTACTAAATTTAAATTTCAACATTTCGAGCTCTAGTTCGAAAATAATGCAATTTCCATAAATTTGATTTTTATTCCTTTAAATCAAATTATTTAAATAATTTCAAAACAAATTTTTTTAAATCATTTAATTTAACCAATCCGGTGTGCGTATATAATTCTCTATCCTATAGCCAAGTGAATCAATTATTTAAATTTAATTCCAGGGATGGATATATATCATTTCGATCCAAAATAAATGCCATTGGTATATATCATTTCAACCTATTTCTTAATTTATTCGAAATAATTCAATTTACAGTTTTTATATACTGTAAATAATATACAGGATGATAACATGATATATTAAACATAAATAAACATCCAAACATCCAAATATCAATCAAATTTCATCCATCACAATCCATCATCCAAACAGTTAATAATCACAACAATCAACCAATTATCGATAAATTTGGAGATTTTACTAGTAGTTTAATTCTAATTAAATTTAACTGTCAACTCAAATTCTATCAATTAGTTCAGATGTCAATTTAAATGTCAATTCAATTTATTAAAAAACAATCAATAAATTTAAATCACATCATAACTTCAAATTTAACTAACATAAAAATATTCTAGTCAAACGTGAGCATATAAGCACTCATCTTTTATTTGAACTGAAAATATGTCTCAGCTTCAAATAAATTCCAACTCGATCCTATATCGTAGACGATGTCGATACGAATCCTCAGCAACTCGTTTTACTCAAAATGAACCTCGCATGGAAAAGTTACACAATTTTAAACATAATGATTTTTTAACAATAAATTTTAATTAACTAAACTAATTAACTAAACTAATTAACAAAAATGAAAATTAAATAAACCTAACCTAAACGTTACCTTCATTGCCGCCTCCTACATCACGAATTCAAGCAACAGGACCTCGACCAACATCACGACCGGACCTTCCCATGCCAGGGTTGCTCCAATCGCTCCGACCGACCCTCAACACTTAATTTTGATCGATGATAACCAACCTCGTCGCGACGCTCCAAATCTCCCCACGAATGACAACCCGCTGCCTCTCCTAAAACCCCCAGCACGCCTCGTTGTGACGCCCCACCTCTATGCCCACGCTAGCCAAGAACACTACGATGTAATGTTGTCAACTAGCATGGAGAATAAGGCTGTTGAGAAGCGACCATCCGTGTAATTGCTTTGTGCGAGCACCGATATGTCAGATAGTATAACATTCATTTTTATTTTAAGAGGAAATCCGACATACCGATACAAACTCAAAGCTACTACACAGTGGCTATAATAGTTTAGGACAATAAATATAAAAATAACACAGATAATATAAATGCGGAACACAGATAGAACAAAAAGTCTCATATATATAATAACTGATGTCAGTTATAATATATTTGACACAATACAAATGATACAACTATAACTGTCGACTGTGGAAGTTATATATATACAAGTACATTATCGACTAATATACATGAATACATATCAACCTAAAACAATACACTGACTACTACAAAAAGACGAAGACCCCTTCAAAAGATATGAAAAGTCTTCATAGCTCAACAGCAACTCAAAGCAAGAAATCTACAACCTGAAATAACTCGGGTCTGACCCGAGTATTAAATTCAAAAAATAATAATACACGAGTCAGTCTAATTCAAACTCAGTTATTAGTGCACAGAAGCAGTAATGATCAAATACACTATAGACGGCAGTCACAGAAATCTTGTATATCCAACCTCTCGATAAGAGAATCAGATAACGGCAGATATAACACTAAACAATGTTAATCAACAAATCAGCAATCCAAATCATCAACAAGATGAATAAAACGATTATTAATGAAGATAATATGAAAACTCCAGAATTGCCTAAACAGCAATTTACAACAAATTCCAATTATTAAATAGATAATTAGAATCTCAAAAATGATCAATCAAAAACAAATTTCTGTGTGGCTACAGTACACACACGCGTGCACTGCCTCGCCACACAGTACATGAAATCATCACAACAGTGAATGCTAACAACAATCAAAACTGTAGAGGTCAAGTCACGCCTATCGTGACTCAACTCAACTACAAGGAAATGAAACTCAAGTCAAGTTTGAAATACAAGTCAAAAGAAATAATCAGGTCACCAGTGTGCAAAGCAGACTTCAAGAAATACAACAGAGAAGTGCACAAGCATAGATCAATATCACAAGGCTGAAGTCTACAAATTCAAACAAGTCCACATTGCAAAGTGATGAAGCACTATAACAACTGGCTACACAAGTGCACAAAGCACTGAAAATCAACACATGTCAACAGTGAAACCAGAACAACTCAAAGTATCCAGACAAAAGAGTAAATCAAGTCAAAGCTACACAATGACAAACCATCACTGATACACTATGGCACAAGACCACATACAAGCAATCATGAACAATAAACAGAGAGCATTTGGAAAGATCAAGCTGCATGTACATTAAAGGCAACAACAACATGACCAAAGACCAAAGAAATGCAACCAGCAATATGAACAAGTGACAGTACAAGCTCAACTACAACCATGACATGCCCAGTGATATGAACACAAATGCACCAATGACATGAATGTCAAGACTCAGCAACTGGCAACAAATAATAAAACAGTAAGTATGCAGCAATGAACTCGATCAAGACATGAATATCAATATGCTATGCAACCTGAATCATAAACTGCAGAGCTACAAAGTGAAACTGTATAAATGACGAAATCTCAGATGGTCATAGACAAGTCGTGATCAACAGTGAGCAAGTGCACATGAAATATATATGTATGCACAAATAACCAAATTAAACAGAGATGACATTAAAAACAAGTGTAATGCAAGGCTTAGTCTTTACCAAAAATGGTGATAGGCCGGAGCATTTCAAAACAACAGTCAAAGTGTCGAAGACACAATAGTGAATTTAATGACCAATTCAAACCAATGCTTCAGGAATGAATACAACGATGGCCAGAGACAAAGCTCACAGGGGCCAGAAAATCAAGGTCATACTTCACAGTGAAGTCGGAAGGAATGAACAGGCTATAGTCGAAATCATGAATCACAAAGTTGAACAGAGTCCAAGTCAATAGAAAAACGATCAGGGATGTAGCCATGGAAATCAAACTCGACTATCTCAAAAATGCCAAGGCCGATTTTAAATAAGTCAGTGCCAAAATCGAACCGAATCCACATCAAAAAATCAAGTCGAAGCCGAAACAACGAAAACGAAATAAGCAGACGAGGTCAAAGAATTTGAATTAAATGTGAGTGATGAATTCACTCACCTTATTCGCCAAATCGAAACAGCCGAAGCAAAGACGAATTGTTCCAAGACGAAGCCGTGGCATCAGTGCATCACTGAGTCGATCGACAAAGCGAGAACCAAACTCGATCATCTCGAAGCAACAAAGTCGTTTGTAACAAAATCCCTAATTGCTCACAGGGGAACGAGACCAAGGCCAAAGTCGATTCCTCAAGAGGAAGACGAGGGCGAAGCCGTTGCTAATCTTACAAAGGCAAAAGCCCTAATTCCAGAATTACCAAAGAACGAGTCGAAGACCTAATCAGAGCAGCCATTTTTCTTTCTTTCGTATGTTTAGGGTTGTCCAAATGAATGAGGGGGAACGTTTCTTTTTATCCACTGAACAAAGAGGGGAAGGGTGTTGATAAATATCACGGCAACTAAAAATCAACATGGGCCAAACAATTATTAATGCCCGTATACTCTTTTAATCAAAATTGTAAAAGAATTTCTTCCGATTAAAAACTTCCATCAGCAATTAACAACCAGATTTAAACATCTAGAGGCGATAATTAATTGGTACGAAATCTTGGGTTGTTACAGACTCCCCTCCTTATAGAAATTGCGTCCCCGCAATTTTCATAATTAAAGTCGTCATTAACAATAAATTTTCTAACATAAACTGGTTAAGCTAGAAAAATAAAGGTAGAGAATTCAAACCTCAAAGAAATCTTTTAATTTCATAAAATAAATTCGCAATCCTCAACAAAATATAACTATCAAATAGATAATCAGAAAACAACAAAACTGGATGAACGCAAATATCAGCAATATTCAATTATCAATTAGACAATTAGATTTCAGAAATCACAAAACAGCAATATCTAATTATCGATACGATAACTAGAAAACAGCAAAATCTAATTATCAACAAAGATAATTAGAAAACAAAATTCGCAAATCGCAAAACTGCAAATATCTAGTTATCCAGCAGATAAGTAGAAAACACGAACTTTATAATCAGCAAGCTCTAACTATCAACAGAGATAGGTAGAAAACAGCAATTCAATAAAATCAGCAATCAACCAATATCTAATTATCAAAAACAATAATCAGAAACATCAAATATTCGATTATCCAAAACGATAATCAAATCTCAAATATCTAATTATCACAAGCGATAATCAAATCTCAAATCAACGAATATTTAATTATAAAAAACGATAATTAAATTTCTCAAATCAACAAATATTCGATTATCAAAAACGATAATCAAATTTACAAATATTTAATTATCACAATTGATAATCAAATCTCAAATATCTAATTATCACAAGCGATAATCAGAAATCACAAATGTCAGAAATCACAAATGTCCGATTATCAAAAACGATAATCAGAAATCACAAATATCCGATTATCAAAAAAGATAATCAAAAATCACAAATATTCGATTATCAAAAACGATAATCAGAAATCACAAATATCCGATTATCAAAAACGATAATCAGAAATCACAAATATCCGATTATTAAAAACGATAATCAGAAAACACAAATATCGATTTTAAAAAACGATAATCAAAAATCACAAATATCCGATTATCAAAAACGATAATCAGAAATCACAAATATTCGATTATCAAAAAAGATAATCAGAAATCACAAATATCCGATTATCAAAAACAATAATCAGAAATCACAAATATTCAATTAACGAGTCCGGAATTAACCGAAATAGTAAAAGTATGGTTCCATACTCCGTACTTTTGCTAAATTGTTTAAATCTCTTTATCGTTTCCTTGAAAATGCAAAATTGTGTATTCTAAAAAAAATAACATTTCACATTCTCAAACGGACAAGTCTGGAATTAAGCGAACCGGTAAAAGAAAGGGGTCATAGTCCTCGATTTTGCTGAAACGTTTAAATCGCTTCCTCATTCTTTTGAAAATGCAAACTGTAAAATTTTTGAAAACAATTTAAATTTATATTTTGAAACAACTTTTAAAAATAACGAATTTTGAAAACACGTGATTAAATTAGCAACATCAGTAGCAACTTTGATAAGGAAATTGCACTTCTCAAAATACCGTAAAAACGGACAACAAAATCAGCATTGCGGGAGAACCGCTTGTAAATCCATTTTAAAATTGACGGTTACTGAAGTTAACACTTCAAAATCTTATCAAAATATAATACCAATGAATTTTCATTCATCAAAAATGTCACAAGAATCTTCTCAAAGATAGAATAGGGTATCATACCCTAAACTTGTATTCATAACAAGTCAATGACACACGAATTCACCAATGCACAAAAACTGATATCATATCAATGAAAATCATGAAAATTGGTGAAGCACAAATTCCAGAAATCATCACAAGAAATCCAGAAATCACATAAAAAGGGGGGAGGCCTATCATAAAACGGGAGTATGAAAACTCAAAACACCGGTATCACAAGAACGAGAAGCTATCTCATGGTGGCTAACCATTAAATTTTGACACACGAATGGTCCGAAGACCGTGGGTCGCTACCCCACTTCTATGTGATGGTGAAACATCACACAAACGGGGTTTAGTCTCCCTCGTAGACAAAGAGACATCGCACAATTGCTAGTCTAAATCATAAAAAGAAAAGGGGAAGGCCTATCACAAAATGGGAGCATGAAAACTCACCGACCGGTATCACAAGAACGAGAAGCTATCTCATGGTGGCCAACCATTAATTTTTGACACACGAATGGTCCGAAGACCGTGGGTCGCTACCCCACTTCTATGTGATGGTGAAACATCACACAAACGGGGTTTAGTCTCCCTCGTAGATAAAGAGGCATCGCACAATTGCTAGCCTAAATCAAATCACAAAAATGATCGTCATGATCATCAAGAAGTGTCAATTACACTAAGTTAGTGAATATAAGAGTTAAGCTTCATGTCCCATAACCACTTGCTTAACTCAAATATTTACGAACAAACTGTAGGTCTTCACTAGAAAATTGTCACAAAAGGTTCAATCGAACAAGTCCAGGAGTTAACCGACGAAGTAAACGCAAGCGTTTCATACCACTTGTTTTACTAAGCCGTTTAATTCAATTTCTCATACGAGTGAAATAAAGGTTTGTATATACTAATAGATTAGAAATGGTTTAGAAAAAGAGCTTTGTAGTAAAATAGTTTTGAAATCGTTTGGAGAAAAGGATTTTAATATTTACTACTAGTATAGAAAACCTTTATATTTTTAAAGTGACAAGTCACAAAAATGATTGTAGAAACAATCAATCATAAGAATTCACATACAAAGATGTGAATAGAATCCAAAGAAATCGATACTGAATCCATCAAAAAGTATGTTCACAAAAATCCCGAAGAAAATGTCATTAAAGTTGCTAATAAATGATAGCAACAAATCGGGGAAATGATCAAGAATCGATTAAATTTGGAAACCAAATCAATTCACTAAAATTCACATTCGAAGACGTGAATAAAATCCAAAGAATTCGATTCCAAATTCATCAAAGTAGAAATACCCAAAAATTCCAGAAATAGAAGTTATCAAAGTCGACAAAGGTGATAACAACTAATTGGAAAAGAAAAATCGATTATCAATTGGAAAAACAAAGCAAAACGAGCATAAATGCATAAATGACTTCAACAAAAATAAGAATCAAGTCAATGCCGAAGTCAACAATTAATGGCCACTGTCGAGTACAAAATGAATCAACATCATCATCAAAGAATCCAACGGCAAACAAAGTCAAAGTCTTGGAAATCAAGAAATTAGCAATTTCGCAAAAACAAAGTGACCGAAGTCGAATGGAAATCAAGTCGAGGAAAACACAAGAACAAAATCCTCATCATCAAAAACCCAACTTGAGTTCGCAAAGCAAACGGAGGCAGAAGCCAAAATACTTTCACGAAATCAAAATCAAATGCACATGAATAAGCGTTAGGAATTCATACCTAACAACCGAAGATAATCATATGTAAAGATGAGAGATAAAACATCGACAAATAGTTGCATCACATGCTCCATCTAAGTTATGTTTTATAATTGTCCTAAACCCCACGCTCTGATACCAAGCTGTGACGCCCCACCTCTATGCCCACGCTAGCCAAGAACAATACGGTGTAATGTTTTCAACTAGCACGGAGAATAAGGCTGTTGAGGAGCGACCATCCGTGTAATTGCTTTGTGCGAGCACCGATATGTCAGATAGTATAACATGCATTTTTATTTCAGGAGGAAATCCGACATACCGATACAAACTCAAAGCTACTACACAGTGGCTATAATAGTTTAGGACAATAAATATAAAAATAACACAGATAATATAAATGCGGAACACAGATAGAACAAAAAGTCTCATATATATAATAACTGATGTCAGTTACAATATATTTGACACAATACAAATGATACAACTATAACTGTCGACTCTGGAAGTTATATATATACAAGTACATTATCAACTAATATACATGAATACATATTAACCTAAAACAATACACTGACTACTACAAAAAGACGAAGACCCCTTCAAAAGATATGAAAAGTCTTCATAGCTCAATAGCAACTCAAAGCAAGAAATCTACAACCTGAAATAACTCGGGTCTGACCCGAGTATTAAATTCAAAAGAAAATAATACACGGGTCAGTCTAATTCAAACTCAGTTATTAGTGCACAGAAGCAGTAATGATCAAATACACTATAGACGACAGTCACAGAAATCTCGTATATCCAACCTCTCGATAAGAGAATCAGATAACAGAAGATATAACACTAAACAGTGTAAATCAACAAATCAGCAATCCAAATCATCAGCAAGATGAATAAAACGATTATTAATGAAGATAATATGAAAACTCCAGAATTTCCTAAACAGCAATTTACAACAAATTCCAATTATTAAATAGATAATTAGAATCTCAAAAATGATCAATCAAAAACAAATTTCTGTGTGGCTGCAGTACACGCACGTGTGCACTGCCTCGCCACACAGTACATGAAATCATCACAACAGTGAATGCTAACAGCAATCAAAACTGTAGAGGTCAAGTCACGCCTATCGTGACTCAACTCAACTACAAGGAAATGAAACTCAAGTCAAGTTTGAAATACAAGTCAAAAGAAATAATCAGGTCACCAGTGTGCAAAGCAGACTTCAAGAAATACAACAGAGAAGTGCACAAGCATAGATCAATATCACAAGGCTGAAGTCTACAAATTCAAACAAGTCCACATTGCAAAGTGATGAAGCACTATAACAACTGGCTACACAAGTGCACAAAGCACTGAAAATCAAAACATGTCAACAGTGAAACCAGAACAACACAAAGTATCCAGACAAAAGAGTAAATCAAGTCAAAGCTACACAATGACAAACCATCACTGATACACTATGGCACAAGACCACATACAAGCAATCATGAACAATAAATAGAGAGCATTTGGAAAGATCAAGCTGCATGTACATTAAAGGCAACAACAACATGACCAAAGACCAAATAAATGCAACCACCAATATGAACAAGTGACAGTACAAGCTCAACTACAACCATGACATGCCCAGTGATATGAACACAAATGCACCAATGACATGAATGTCCAGACTCAGCAACTGGCAACAAATAATACAACAACAAGTATGCAGCAATGAACTCGATCAAGACATGAATATCAATATGCTATGCAACCTGAATCATAAACTGCAGAGCTACAAAGTGAAACTGTATAAATGACGAAATCTCATATGGTCAGAGACAAGCCGTGATCAACAGTGAGCAAGTGCACATGAAATATATATGTATGCACAAATAACCAAATTAAACAGATATGACATTAAAAACAAGTGCAATGCAAGGCCAAGTCTTTACCAAAAACGGTGACAGGCCGGAGCATTTCAAAACAACAGTCAAAGTGTCGAAGACACAACAGTGAATTTAATGACCAATTCAAATCAATGCTTCAGGAATGAATACAACGATGGCCAGAGACAAAGCTCACAGGGGCCAGAAAATCAAGGTCATACTTCACAGTGAAGTCGGAAGGAATGAACAAGCTATAGTCGAAATCATGAATCACAAAGTTGAACAGAGTCCAAGTCAACAGAAAAACGATCAGGGATGTAGCCATGGAAATCAAACTCAACTATCTCAAAAATGCCAAGGCCGATTTTAAATAAGTCAGTGCCAAAATCGAACCAAATCCACATCAAAAAATCAAGTCGAAGCCGAAACAACGAAAACGAAATAAGCAGACGAGGTCAAAGAATTTGAATTAAATGTGAGTGATGAATTCACTCACCTTATTCGCCAAATTGAAACAGCCGAAGCAAAGACGAACTGTTCCAAGACGAAGCCGTGGCATCAGTGCATCACTGAGTCGATCGACAAAGCGAGAACCAAACTCGATCATCTCGAAGCAACAAAGTCGACTGTAACAAAAGCCCTAATTGCTCACAGGGGAACGAGACCAAGGCCAAAGTCGATTCCACAAGAGGAAGACGAGGGCGAAGCCGTTGTTAATCTAACAAAGGCAAAAGCCCTAATTCCAGAATTACCAAAGAACGAGTCGAAGACCTAATCAGAGCAGCCATTTTTCTTTCTTTCGTATGTTTAGGGTTGTCCAAATGAATGAGGGGGAACGTTTCTTTTTATCCACTGAACAAAGAGGGGAAGGGTGTTGATAAATATCACGGCAACTAAAAATCAACATGGGCCAAACAATTATTAATGCTCGTATACTCTTTTAATCAAAATTGTAAAAGAATTTCTTCCGATTAAAAACTTCCATCAGCAATTAACAACTAGATTTAAACGTCTAGAGGCGATAATTAATTGGTACAAAATCTCGGGTTGTTACACTCGTCTTCGCTTCGGCCAATGAAATTCTTCTCGATCGCGATTTATATATATATAGATGTTTTCTTTTTGACGATCGTATGTATTTTATTTTTATAGATCAGGGAAAATTTTAAACGGTAGAGAAGATAGGGATACGGGTGGAGCCAAATTGGTGGCTGGTTGAACGTATCGTTGGGATAAGGAAAAAAAATATAAATTATTATATTAGAAAATATCTAACCAATAGCCCACGAAAATTTGGAACTCCAAATGACTCTTGCCGCCTAGCGTTCACAATGTTTTCCCCCTTCCTGAAAACAATGGAGCTAGTCTCGAGGCCTAATTCGATCGTATGCAGAAGATATCTTTTCGAAATCAATTTATTTAATTAGATTTCTTCAATTAATTTCTACGCGTTTCAAGCTCGCATGACCAAACGACAAGTCCGATCGCTACGAAACTTGAAATCCTACACTAACTCACTATTACGGATCCGATGAAACTGGTTTCGTCAAAATCCAAGACAGTTGCAAAAATGGCAATTTTTACTCATTAATTAAAACTAGAAATTTTTAAATTTTAATTTAATCACTTAAAATCCAATTTATGTGTTTAAAAATCTTTATTGTTGTCCAAATAAAATTTAAATCAAATTTCGATATCATTTTCATTCATATTAAATCCAGAATTCAATTATTCAAATAATTTTGAATATTAAATTTAACCAATTTAATTATCCAATAAATCAATATTAATAAATCATTAAATTTTTATTTCTATCTTTTTTATCCAATAAATACATTAAATTTAACAACTTACAATAGTCAAAAATACGGGTCGTTGCATATGCGGTACTCATCTTGAGCTTAGTTCCTAACACATCTTGTAGACTCTTCTAGAATTCACTAGTGAATAAAGCATCTCTGTCGCTGACTATGCTACTAGGAAATTCATGAAGTCCAACTATGTTTTTCATGAACAACTTTGCCAAAACTGGTGCCAACCTGGTCAACTTCACTGGAATGAAATGGACACTTTTGGTCAGCCTGTCCACAATAACCCATATACTCCCATTTCCTCTCCTTGACCTTGGCAGCCCATCTATAAAATCCATGGATATCGAATCTCAATTCCATACTGGAATCTCTAGAAGCTGAAGTAACGCACTCGGCTTCTGATGTTCGGCTTTCACTTGTTGAAAGTTCACACATTGCCTAACCCACAAGCCAGCATCCGTTTTCATGCCTTCCCAATAGATTCTCCTCTTCATATCTTGATATATCTTGACCCCTCCAGGATGAATCGTAAACTTGGATCGATGACATTCCTTAAGAATTTCTCTTCTCAAGTTCTCCACATCCAAAACACAGAACCGTCCCAATTTCTCAACAATCCTCACTAGTCAAGACAAAAATCTTTCAGATCATCGATCTCAGTTTCAACCTCAAGCCTACTAATCCTCTCGGCTAATAATGGATCCTCCTTCTGTTTGGAAGCAATTCTCTCGATAAACACCGGTCAAACCTCTAAACAGGACAATATGGCAGTACTCTGACTAGAACTAGTAGTCGATCTTAACTGCACACCACAACTAGCCAAAGCTTCTAGATCTTTCCATTCTGCCAACATAGCTAACACCACATTCTGATGTCTTCTACTAAGAGCATCTGCTACTTTATTACCTTTTCTTGGGGTATACTCTATACCAAAATCATAAGCAGCCAAAAATTCCATCCACCTTTGCTATCACATATTCAACTCCTTTTGAGAGAATAGATATCTTTAAAACTTATGATCGGTATACAACTCAAATCCTCCCCCAAGAGATAATGTCTCTAGATCTTCAACGCAAAAATCACTGTAGCCAACTCTAAGTCATGAGTAGGATATCTTACTTCATGCGGTCTAAGCTGCCTAGATGCGTAAGAAATGACTTTGCCCTTCTGCATCAACACTGCTCCCAATCCTGTCCCACATGCATCAGTGTGTACTACCAACCCATGGTTACCATCTGGAACTACTAACACTGGAGCATTGGTCAACAAATTCTTTAACTTAAGGAATGCTTCCTCACATATGTCAGACCAAACAAACTTCACTTCCTTCCTGGTAAGCTTAGCAAAAGGCGTTGCTATCCGCGAGAAATCCTTGATAAATCTCTGGTAGTAGCTAGCAAGTCCAAGAAAACTTCTGATCTCGGTCACCGTCTTTGGTCTCTTCCAATTGTTCATAGCTTCGATCTTATTTGGATCGACTAACAATCCTTTCTCTGAAACCACATGACCAAGAAACTTAACCTCTTTCTTCCAAAAATGACACTTGGAAAACTTTGCCTTTAGCTGATTCTGCCTCAGCGTCTCTAGCACAACTCTAAGATGATCTTCAAGCCCTCTCTCATCCTTAGAGTATACCAAATGTCATCTATAAACACCAACATGAATCTATCCAAATACTCTCGGAAGACTCGGTTCATCAAATCCACAAAGAAAGCTGGTGCATTCGTCAACCCGAATGGCATCACTAACAACTCATACGAACCATATCTAGTCCGAAATGCAGTCGAAGGAATACTGTCCTCTACCACTCTTAACTGATGGAACCCCGTCGCCAAATCCAACTGAGAAAACACTTTGGCTCCACTCAACTGATCAAATAGATCATCAATTCTCGGCAAAGGATACTTATTCTTTATCGTCCTTTCGTTTAGCTTACGATAGTCGATACACATCCTCAAAGACCCATCTGGTTTCTTCACGAATACTGCGACTGCTCCCCAAGGCAAACTGCTTGGTCTAATAAAATTTCTTCCTTCTAGATCCACTAGCCGCACCTTCAATTCCTTCATCTCTGTCGGTGTCATCCTGCTAGGTGGTCTACTTACAGTTTAGCTCCTGGCACAAGATCTATCTGAAACTCAATAGCTCGTTTCGATGGTAGTCCTATGACCAGCTCAAACACATATGCAAACTCTCTTGCAATTCGAACCTAACTTAGATCTTCTTCTACTTCCATTGCACTTAACAAAGCACAACTACTCCGGTCAGAATTCTCTACTGAGAATATAATTCAGTTATGACTGTCAGGGTGTCTCAAAGATATCTCCCCATCCTAGCAGAATATCCTGGCCTTATACCGTCTCAACAATCCATACCCAAAATGATTCCGAAATCTACGAAATCATAAACACACAAACTGCATGCTAACTTATGACGTAACAAATCAAGTTCTAACCGGTCACATCTTATCCCCAGAGTTGCATACCCTCCTATTGGATTCTCAACCCTTAAGGAAGTAACAAGGTATGTGGGTTCTAAGCAAAACCTATCAACCAAACACTGGGATATAAATGAATGTGATGCACCGGTATCAAAAAGTATCCTAACAGGTATACTCTGAATCAAAAACGTACATTCCATCACAGTCTTTCCTTTTTCAGCTGTAGTAGGCTTAGCTGATGTTCCAACAACAAAAACTTTCCCCTTGTCCGCCCCGACTGGCTCTGTATACTAGTTCTTGTAATGCCCAACTTGATCATAGTTAAAGCATTTCACATTCTTCTTATCTGCAGCCTTCTTCCTCTTACCCGACCGGCACTCACTTGCATAATGGCCCTTCTTGTCACATTTGTAGCATACCAAATCAGCCTTTTCCTTCTTGGTAGCATCCCCTATCAGGGCTCCATTCTTCTTAAAGAATTTCCTCTTCTTTCCCTAAGGACCCTGGGATTCAACTGTCTTCTCTCTAGCAGAAATAGCAAACATCTCTTCATGACGAATGACCATCTCCACCACCACATTACAAGGTTCTCAGATATGGGTCATGGCCATTCTAGCAAGCTCAGGTCTCAGCCCTCAAAGGAACCTCTCATTCCTTCTGACATCATTGTCAACCATAGCGTATCCATATCGAGACATCTCATCAAACTTAGCAGCATACTCGATCACTGATATTTCACCTTGAAACAGATCCATGAACTTCCTCATCGATGCCAACTTAGCAACCTCAGACAAGAACCTCTGCTCAAACCTCCTTCTGAAATCAGCCTATGTCAGCTCTTCCTCCGGAATTTCAATGGTCACACTATTCCACCAATTAAGTGCTGCCTCTTGCAACTGCCTAGAGGCTAGCATTCTCTTGTTCCCATCATCCAAGCCTAAATCAGTACAGATCCTTTCACAGTGCAAAAGCCAATTCTCAACTTCAACAACATCCTTTGTTCCAACAAACAGCTTTCCACCCAAACTGGTGTAGTCTCTAATTAGCTTAGCATAGTTATTCCTAACTGGAGCCACAAGATTAGCTCCTCCAACATTACCAGTTCAGTTCCAGTTTGCAAAAGATTGGCCAACAACCGATACACCATCCCCGCATCTACTGGAGGATTTCCCGCACCTACATTGGATTCAGAATTTGGATTAGCATTAGCCTGTCGACCTTGATTCCTCCTGGTATTAGGTCGAGCATTTCCGTTGGTTATGGTGCTTCCTCCACCTAGATTTCCTCTTCCGTTTCCTGCTTCCATATTTCTTTCTCGTAAATCTGCATACGAGCCTTAGTAAGATACAAAAGAGCGGTCTAAGAGAGAGGGGAACACATACTTATATATATATATATATATATATATATATATCAAATACAAGTACTATTTTATAGCGTTAACCCAAACCCCGATCATATTTCTAATTCATTGGATTATGTTTGAAAATATTTTAGGTTTAACTTTCTTTTAAAGTTTCATAAACCTATGCTTTGATACCAACTTGTAACATCCCCCTACTTGGACGCCTAAAACTAACAGCTACGGATGCTGCAGTCATCCATAGTTATTAATCCTCGGCGACCAAATATGGCGAAGTTAGATTCATTGATACACAGAAACACATGAATATAGAAAAAATTTAAACTTTAAACAAAATCACATTTCATTCCAAATTATTTCTAATTCATTACATAATCCCAAATTCGTAAATCACGTTCATAGAAAATATATTTATTACAACATATGCCCAAGAGCGACATATGAAGATGCCCCCTTGGATGATCAGAGTATATACAGGCAATATAACAACTTTGCCATTACAAACAACACAGCGGAATAAAAAGAAAAGAGAACTCTAAATAGCTATCATGCCTCCTGCACGTCTCTGGAAGCTTATTCGTCTTAAGAGGTACCTGAAAACCTTAACTCTCATACTACTCAAAATCAATTGAGTACCCGAGAGTTTATGGGGAAAACATAAACTTCGAGTCAAAAATACAGCCTGGTATGAATAATAATCTACCATCTCATATCATTTAAATATCTAGTGAGACCACGCCGCTTAGTAGAACAGGTTTTCCCCTCACTATTATCTCAAAACCTTTATAAAACCATATACTGTGCTCCTACATCCACAATGGTTAACAAAATTCAAAACCATATAATATAGGGCTGTCATTGGGTCGTGTCGGGTCGGGTTTGGGTCGGGTCAAATCGGGTTCGTGTTAATTTTTAGACGGGTCGGGTCAACCCGTTTATTAAAAGGGTCATATTTTTTAAACCCGAACCCGACCTGTTTATAAATGGGTTGACCCGACACGACCCATTTAACTAAACAGGTCGTGTCGGGTCGGGTTTAAACAGGTTGATCCGTGTAATCCATATAACCCGTTTACACAATATTTGCAAAATTAGCAATTCTTTTCAGGTGTGTTTAGTAAAATAAGAGCATACACATATTGTAACCCATACATGAGCATTTAGGTCATCAAATATAAGAAAATAACAGCATACATGAGCATATACGAGTAGAGTAACACAATTTAACATGCTACAACATTCGAGCATATAAATCTACCTAAGTAGTTCTTCCAAATTTGCAAATATTCAGTTATCAACATGAAAATGATATTCAAATACAATATGACAACTACAATATGACAACATCCCTAGAAGATTATAGTAACTTACACATAAAACATTAACTACATATAATAGTTTTGCTAAATTTTGAGTCAGAAAATATCAGATTAAAGTAATGTACAACATCCCCAGAAGATCCCATTGCATCATCATTAATCTTATGCCTTACATGGTCCGCATTCCTCGTTGCAATTGCTTCAAACGCTCCCTTGAATTTATCTCGTATTTCAAAGCTTGCTACAAGCAAAATTTACATGCTGAATTCGTGCACAAACAAAAACAAAATATACACATAGCACACCTAGTCATTTTAATACCAAATTGTTAATTCAACATGCATATATATGCTAGATAATCCAAAAACTTACTATCGAGTAAGGAACATTTTATGATGAGGACAATATAATAAGCAATTAATTGCAACATAGAGAAATCTATGAAATAATTCATGGAATTGAAATCCACTTTTAAAACAACCAAAAATGTTATACATGTACTCGTTTTCAAACAATGATGTACATATACAATAAATATGGCCACATAAGAGATATCATGTTTGAGGCATTTATGTAGCTCTTATCAAAATAACCTGAAAACAAAATTAAATAAATAAAACATTATAAATTCTCCTAGTTTGAAACTCAAAATTATTTTTAATCTAAACACCACTAAACATAAATGGGACAGTTCCAAACTAAAAACATCTGAACTTTTGTTGTTTGTTAATAAACACGCACATTATTTTACCCATGAAGAGTATCTTATTCATTGGTTATGAGAAAGTATATCATGATTAAGTACCAAATAATACCGATATAGTATGATAGTAAGGAGTCCTATAAAAAAATTAGCTATAGTTAAGGATTACTAATCTGAATATCATAACTCAAAACACAAAAACTGACCCTAATAAAGTCCAAGACTTTAAAATTCGGCAACACTTTGTAAGTAGAGCATTAACTATTACTACCTCACCCGATTTCAACTGAAATATCCTCTTTTTCTAAGGGTTACAAAAGTCCAAGTAGTAGTAAATTAAAAGGATGTTGCTTAAAGAATATCTGAAAATTAAACAGTGGTGCGGAATCCATAAAAAATATTGCATTGAGCTAATATCTGAACCCGTTTCAGTTACTTTAACCCAAAAACTTTGTCATAAAAGAATCAATTAGAGTGCATTGAAATATTGACAATAAGAAACAACTGAAGTGAATTTAATCTGAATTTCGTTACCCTATGCATAAACAATCATTCAGTAGTAAATTGTTTTAAAATCAATTTAGTAGAAGACTTGTTAAATTATTCAACAATTAGTATCATATCTTTATTTATTAAATACACTAATGCAACTGTAAAACAAACATGTACCAAATATGTACGTTTGGTTCACTGTTCATGAACTAACTAAGCACAAAAAAGAAGAAAATAATACAAAACAAACAAATTACTAAATATGTAGTCTATCATATTTCTAAGTCAAATTTAATGTTTAAAGTTGATAAGGAAAATTTAGAAGATTATTGTAAATGATTATCATCAAGAGTTGCACAAATGAAACAATAACAAATACACATATTGGTATGGGCATTCTTATGTTTATGTGAACTTAAATTAGTATATGCTTTAGCTGTTGATAATTTATCATTAAGAAAACATATATTACATAGTAACAAATATAATCATTGACATGCAACATGACATGTTTCTATAAGTTTGGCATTGATAAGTTACAACTAATAGTAACATTACTAATTTAAGTTTGGTTCACTGTTCATGAACTAACTAAGCACAAAAAAGAAGAAAATAATACAAAACAAACAAATTACCAAATATGTAGTCTATCATGTTTCTAAGTCAAACTTTTATGTTTAAATTGACAGGGAATATTATACTGAAACAAACCCATATAAATGCATCAAAATTACATACAAGCTAATGCAATAAACTAACTAACTAACCAACAATTATACTACAATATTCAATTATATGAACCATATTTCCTTCCATTATACAAGGCAATGCAATAAACTAACTAACCAATAAAATCACTTCCATTATGAATCGGTTTTCATTTTTGTATAATCTAATCTATGCTAAATTGCTAATATTACTACAACTAAAAATGAAAAAAACTCTATAATTATAAAATATGAAGTTTAATAAATCAAGTAATACGTACCTCTTATACATATGTGCCCATAATCATATATCCAGATGTTGATTGTTAGAAGAACACTCAGCGGTTTGAGAGTGGGTACCGCTGATCAAGGTTATCAAAATGAGATTCAAATCGTAAAGTTTAAATTTTAAATCGAAACGGGAGTTAAATCGTAAATAGTAGATTTAAAAGATCTATATTTTAAGGTTTGTATACACTTTAAATTGATTTTGATGTTTGCACTTCTACATATAAACCTAAAACTTAATTTTTCTTTCTCTTGTTCCATTTTTATTTTGTTCAAAACACTTAGGATTGAAATTGTAGATCAAAATAAGTATATTAATACATCAATATGTATTGAATGAATTTTCTCTACTGCGGTTTTAACTGAGTTTGAATCGGAATATAAATCGAATCGTAAAGGGAAAGACTCAACTTGAAACGGGATTTAAATCGTAGGATTTTAATTAAGATTTTTAACAACGGTGCCGCTGATATCTAAATTGCTAATGTCCTCCGTTAACTCTTCAAGATTAGGTGGCAAAGTAGTAGCACCTGTCAAGTTATTAAATTTTTAGAAAATCAAATTTTATGCAGTAGAAAATACAAAATAGAGTAAGAAAGTTAACCTCCATCTCTATATATCCAATCTCATGTACATATGATTGCCTCAACAACTTCGGGCTTAAGTACACTTCAGTATTGATCAAGAACTCGACCACCTACACTAAATGATGCTTTTGATGCAACCGTAGATATAGGAATGGATAGCACATCACGAGCCATAATAGACAATTCTCGAAATCTAAACTGATTAGCTTTCCAATATTCGAGAATATCCAAATTTGTCTTCCTATCCAACTTTGGCTCATCCAAGTATAATTCCAATTGAGTTTTTTGAGCTGTAAAGGTAAATTCTTCACTCTCAAAATTGTCAAAGTCCTGCATATATGTAAGATATAGTAAATACTAAATAGTGTAATAGAGGAAATTTTTTAAAGTTTAATGCGTCGTTATATAAAGTTTGCCTTCATAACATCCAAGCATTCTTTAGAAATTAAGATATCACCAGAAGAAGATTAACTCCGACTACTAGAAGTGGTGTCTGTTTTTTTTACCATATATTTGCATGTAAATATCAAAAAGAGCAAACAAAGTTTCACGAACTTTATTCATTTCTACAGAACCACCACCATAAAGCCTCTTATACGAAAACTCCATAAATTGAATCTTATATCTAGGATCTAGAATAACAACGAGAATAAGACTGTGTGCCTTCCAATACTTCTCAAATTTTCCAATCATACCACATGCAATCTTACGCATAAAACTATCGCCATCAACCCTAGCTTTTTGAAAAGTGTCTTGAACAACAAATACTTGAGGAAAATATAGATTTGCAGTAGGATATTTGGAGCCAGAAAAAGACAAGTCACATCATAAAAAAACCTTCAAAAACTTACAAATTTGTTCCACTTTCACCCATTCAGATTGAGAAAGGGTGTGCTTATAGTTAGAATCACTCAATTGTAAATGGAGGAAAGCACGTTGATAATAAAGAGCATTCTCAAGCATGAGAAATGTGGAATTCCATCTAGTAGGAACATCCCGACGTAATCTTTTTTACACTCCAAAGAAACATGAGATATGCACTCTAAATTTTTTTGTTTCCTCACTTGTGAACCTCTTACATATTTAATGCTCTCCCCAATTTTAGACACACATATATCAACTTCTTTTAGCCTATCTTGCACTATAAGATTAAGAATATGAGCACAACATCTAATGTGAAAAAAATCACCATCCATCACAATGACTCCCTCAACAAAAGCTGCTCCTTCAGCAAATTAACAAATACATCATTTGCACTAGCATTGTCTAAGGTAATGGAAAATATTATTTTGTCAATGCCCCAATTAGTCAACAAATTATAAAAAAATTCGGACAAAGCAACTCCGGTATGTGGAGGAGGCATAAAAATAAAATTTAACACCTTTTTTTTGAAGTATCCAATTAGCATCGACAAAATGAGCAGTCAAACAAATATACCCGTCAGTTACTATAGAAGTCCATAAATTAGAAGTTAAACAAATTCTCCCTGGTATTGAAACTAACATGTCTTTAAGTCTCAATTTTTCCCTTTGTACATTTTCATCACATCAGCTCTAGCGGTATTTCTAGAAATCAACTTAACATCCGAACAAACATAAGAAAATAATTGTCTAATTCCAGCATACTCAACAAATTGAAATGGAAAATCATGCATCAATATTGACATTACCAATAATTCTCTAAACTTAGCTAGATCAAATTTAGAAGACCTTGTTATAATAGAGCCATCGGCCTGACTTATAAGCAATTGACCTAGATCACGATCAGTAGTTTTGGAACAAGTTTTAATATGACGTTTTAGGTTTCCAATGCCATAAGTACTATCACATAAATAAACAACACCACATTTCATACACTTAGCTCTTTGCTTTCCATCATTTTGCAAAGGAATAATTTCAAACTTAGTCCATACCTCAGAAGTAAGCTTCCTACGTCTCTTACCAATAACTTTTGCACCTTTTATTTCTACATTGTCTAATTCCAATGCTTCCATATTGGAATCTGCAACTTGTTCACAAATCTCACTACTTGGTGTAAATGGGTCCATCTCTTTTCTGCAAAATTAAAGAAGAAGAAAACCCATCACTTTGACTACTATATTATTTAATTGCCATGATTAATGAAACGAAAAAAGTACCAAAAACATAGTTGCAATGAAAAGCACCAACATTATAATAATCTTCTACTTACTTCAATGTATGTTTAAAGTGACCTCATAATTACTATTGACTTAGAGGGATAAACAAAATTAAATTAATTAAACATTTGAAAAGTTTGCTATGAAGTTATGGAAAAACTATGAATTTTGACATTGTAAAATATGTACCAGTACATATTATAGATATAGAGATGGTTTAAATATATGTATCTTGCTTATTATGTACTTGAAGTTGCAGTAAATATGTACCAGTACAATATATACTTACTTCAATACCAGTAAATATCTTGCTTATTTTGTACTTGAAGTTGTAGTAAATACTAAATATATACCAGTAAATATCTACTTACTTGATTACTTCAATACCAGTAAATATGTATCAGTACAAAAATATATGTATCTTGCTTATTTTGTACTTGAAGTTGCAGTTGCAATGAATTTAAATACTAAGCAAACAAAATCTTATTTAACCAGACTTACAATGTACAAAACAATATGTTTCACTGACTCTTCTTTGGATCTATGGATGGACAGCACGACAGGACAGGCACATTCAATGTATAAAACCGTGGATGGACAACAGGCAGCCAGGGTGCGACAGCGAGTGGATCTGCGGATTGACGGCATGGCAGGCGTGAGCAATTAGGGGGCGACGTAGAGGAAGGGCGCGACGTGCGATTAGGGCACGGCCAGGGCGCGAGCAATCAAGGGGCACGGCGGCCGCACGAGCGATTAGAGATTTAGAGGCCAGCTGAAAAGGGAGAACGAAGGAGAAGTGGAGAAATTGAGACTTAAACGAAAGTACGAAAATGATAATTTTATTCTCCCTGGAATTGAAAACCCTAGCCGTAGTTTGTGACCTATGTAAGCCTGTAAGGAAATGATAATGGACAAAAAACGATAGTCAGTAAGTCACGGGTCAACCTGAATTCGAAACAGCCCAAGTTGCAAAAAATTAAAAAAAACATTTTATAATAAACAGGTTTGGCGGGTCAAAATCGGGTTCACAGGTTAACCCGAAACCCATCCGTTTATTAAACAAGTTATGGTGGGTTGATCCAAAATTGACACACCCGTGTTATCGTGTCACCTAGACTCGCTAATTTTCATGTCATCTTCGAGTCGTGTTTCGAGTCATGTTGGAAATTGATAGCCCTAATATAATACGATGATATGCAAAACAAATGAATCAATTTTGGATTACCCATCCCTATTTATTTTAGACTATCTGTCTCAATTATAGTTTCTAGGATTACTATTAACCTATTAGTTTTCATGGGCTGACTAATAACCAGTTAAACATTTAAGGACTCCCTGTCTAATTACGTAATTTTCATGGGATCACTATGAACATATTGGTAACTCCAATATCTTACTCTTATCCTAGTTTTCATGAGTTGACTAGGAACCTATTGGTAACCCCAATATCCTTTCTTCTTACCCTAGTTTTCTTGAGCTGACTAGGAACCTATTGACATCTGTCAATTTTTCATTCGGATATAGTTTTCATGGGCTAACTACAAATCCACTAGCCCCTACCGGGATCCAATTATAGTTTTCATGGGCTTACTATGAACCTGTCTTTCCGACATCTTCCTTTATACATAGTTTTCATAGGATAACTATGAATCTATTGGCCTGTGCTAATATCTTTTCCTATACACAGTTTTCATGGGCTTACTTAGAACCCATTGGCCCCTGTCAATATCTTTCTTTTATATTTTAGCATCCTGTATTCTAGTCTTCCTGACCTCCTAGATGCAATTCTACTCATTCAAGAGTTTAATCAATCTATATTCACTACTGGGTTAACCTAGCTGGTTCTTCTACCCTTTTATCCCCAAAATGCAGTTATGGGTTCATTAAAAAGTGAATATAATCCTATTTGAAGAAGCAAACATAACAACATAGTAATACCACTTCTGTGGGTTTAATACAAAACATGGTTAATCCCTTTAACTTATTACTTTATCAAAGATAGCTTCTTCTTAAAACCATTATATAAACTCCTTTAATTTAGCCATGGGTTTTTCCTTTTTTAAAATAGAGTTTGGGTTTATAAAACCTTTCGATACCTTTGAAACCTAGATTACGACTTCATAGGATGACCTCCTTAGAAAGCCTTAGAAATCTATCTTCAAAACATTAGGCTCTTGCCTTTTAATACTTTAAAACCTTCTATTCGAAACCTTTCGATTGTAGTAAAGTATTAATATTTACCTTTAGAAGCTTAGCTTCGAAACCAGTTGAAGTACCCCTTTTGACACCATTGGAAGTAACTCTTCCGAAATCATTGAAAGTACCCTTTTTGAAAGCATTGGGTTTATACTTAAAACATTATTTGGATCAAAGTGAATATAGGCGAAAGCAACTCTTTTGAAACCATCCTTTTTCATATAAAAATATTGGGGAAAACTTGATGGCATCGGCACAATCTCTTTCGAAAGCATAAAACATCTGGGTGAAATATTGGAAAGTTGGCGTCGAAACCCCTTTTCGAAACCATCACCTTCGAAACCCCTAACCCCTTTTTAAAGTTATAGGAAGTGGCTTAGACTTATAAAACAAAATACCCTTTCGACAGCATTGATATCTTCAATACCATCTAAAGGTTAAAGAACGACAGTAGGGTTTCGACTAGGTCGGAACCCCTTCTTTCAAAACATTCTTTCATAAGTAAGGAACCCAGTCGAAAGCAATCTTAAGTTAATGGTAACCCTTTCGAAACCTTTCTAAATCCTCTTTCAAAACTAAATGCTTCGACTCTGTCTCAGGCTTAATCAAAACAAAGGAAGCTGCTTTTCTTTTAAAAACAAACCAAGG
The DNA here is from genome assembly GCA_030737815.1 of Allium fistulosum. NCBI lineage: Eukaryota > Viridiplantae > Streptophyta > Magnoliopsida > Asparagales > Amaryllidaceae > Allium > Allium fistulosum. Next base: position 70,706,420 of record CM060908.1, on the reverse strand, counting down.
TTTCGACTCCTTCGGAAGCTATGATATCGACACCTTACCTTTCCCCTTCCTCCAATCCACTACGTACCATCTTGATGATACCTTATGTATTGGTTTCGGCATGGTTGGTTTTGACTAAGATAAAGGTGGAAGCTTCTGTGTCGAAAGGTGCTTTCCTAAGTAGGCGAAAACAATTTTCTGAGCAAACCAAGTTTAGTTCTTATTAAAGTAAACTTTTCTCTAACTAACCTGCCACATGACAATACCAGATTGGTTGCCTTAACATTTTCAAATTCTTTTCCAAAAATAACTGCTACTAATCTAGATCTAAACTATGGTTAAGTTAATCAAATAAGCCCTTCAATTAGACTAAACCAATTTTGCAAAGAAGTTCCTCTTCTAAAATAATTTAATTTGCATAGCAAATCACTTTAGAAAAATCCCCAAAAATTCCAAAAATTCACTTTAATCATGTTATCTAACATACCAAATTCCAGACCCAAATTCTCAATATATTTTCCAAAATAAATTTATTAACCCAAATAACCATATTTCCTTTTAAAATTCATATTAATCTTTCCATAGCTTGGAAAATTATCAAAATTGAAATCGAACTCCAAAATCATGTTTCTCACAACATAAAATTTTCCCATGGCATTTAGACATCATTAAATCTCAGTTTAGACCTAAAACCGTGCGTTTCCTCATTTAAATAAACTTGTTTAAACCATATAAATTTTTAATCATGCATATCATCATCCAACAAATCATAAAAACGAATTTACCCTTAAATCCGAAAACGGATGATTCAAACCAAAATGGAGATGCAATATTATTCACCTTGATATAGATAAGGAGATTGGATTGAGATTAATTTCCCCTAAGCTTGATTCTCTAGCTTTTAATTTGTATTTCTCTTGCTCTCTTAATGGCCAGTCGTTCGCTCTTGCATTTTAGTTTTTAAAATGACGTGAATGGGAAGAATAAGGTAGGAACAAACATATATATGGGTAAGGGTTATGGGTGGCAATTCCAATTATACCCTTATTAATTTGTTTAACCTAAAACCATTCTTAAGCCCATTAGTTAGTTTATTAGGCATAGCCTTAATTAATTAATTCAAGTTTCAATCCCCTTATCGTTTAACATTTACATTATTCTATTTAATTTATCTAATTAAATCTCCTGAATAATGTTATAAAAAATTAGGGGTGTTACAATTTGGTCCTTCAATGGCAGGCAATGACGAAGTAAAAAAGTGGTATAAGAAGTACCTTAAAGAGGGATCTATTCTGACATCAACTTAGGAAGTAGTAAATGATCTTGAGAAGAAAGTCTTATAAAAGGATGCTGAAATTACCGTACTAATGCAGAAGCTCACGCATTAGGTATCTATTCCAAACAATAGTTAGAACTATATACAAAGGTTGCTCAACTAAATCAGCGCGTCTTTGATTTGGAAATTATAGTGGTAAAGTATAAAAATGAATCCCAATCTTATGAGTTTATATTTACTAAAGGTGAAGAAGGGTTATCTACCCTTATCTCGACCGACTCTTCTCAAAGGAAATCACCGCGACTTGCTACTTTGTCCAAAGGACAATCAGCTCAAGGTCGTCATGGCGGCTGATTCTTCTCAAATAGATAAATTAAGAGAACTTGTAAGACCGAGTAGAGCCTTCAAATTAGAGTGTATTCAAAAAGTCAAGCATAATTGGAACGAGAAATTTACCGAGACACTCCTACCATAAAGACGATAAATTGAGACGTTAGAGCATGAAAAAACAAACTAACGGAAAAGACTAGGGTTCTTGAAGACAACATTAGTGGGATGAAATATAAAATTTCTCGGTTATAAGGTGCCAATAAGCCTCATGAAAGGGCCTTACTAGTTCATATTGATTCTGCTAATCCCCTTAACATTATTCGTCATAAGGAGAGAAAGCTCAAGAAGTATCTTTTAGTCGCCTTACAACACATTGTCGAGCCTCCTTCTGTGCTCGAAACCCTTATGAATGAGGTAAAAGAACTATAAGACAAATTAGTATTAATGTGATGTTATTCTACTAGTGCTTCCCGGCTTGACTCTTTTGTCAATAACTTAATTAAGGTTATAGTTGCTTTTAACTTAAAGTTCGATTTCACATTTCTAGGTGAAGAAAGAGATAGTATATTGGGTAAAGCTATCATTTCTAGCTATCAATGATTTCATCATTTTTTTTCTAATATGGATGCTCCAAAGCCTTGATAGGTATTGAAGGGCCTACAATTTTGCACAAATAAGTGGGCTCAACTAGTGAACAACATTCCTATACTTTAGATGTAGAAGGGAAAGTGAAGGAACTCGTCTATCAACATCATCTGATTCCTCATCTTCTGGGTTCACAGATGACAAAGCGAAATATTATAAATGGGATTTTCCGTGTTAAAATGGTTGTATTATGCTTTTTATGAGTTATGTTGTAGATTAATTTTTGTATAAAGCTGTATAATATAACCATGTTGATAAGTAGAATAAACTTCACTTTTTCATACCTAACTTTTGTGATTTGTCATCCTAAAATATCTTCTTTATTTTGTTGTCGTGTTCTCTTTGACTTGTAATTACTTCGGACTGGCTCTGAGTGGTTGATTGTTTGATTCCTAAAGTGGTGTGTAAAGATTTGCTGCATAGTCATGCTTTCCAATTTGTTTCCTTTGGGTAGGTGCTTTGGCCAGGCCTGTCGGCTGGACCAAAGGCTTAGTTTCCCACCACTCTTTGGATGGTTACTCCTACCAGGCCGAAAGCCAGGATATAAGGCTTCTTGAATATCTTCCTTGGATAGGTGCTTTGACCAAGCATAGCGGTGGGACAAAAGGCTCAAATAACCATCACTCTTTGGATGGTTACTCCTACCAGGCCGAAAGCCAGGATATAAGGCTTCTTGAATATCTCCCTTGGATGGGTGCTTTGACCAAGCATAGCGGTGGGACAAAAGGCTCAAATAACCATCACTCTTTGGATGGTTTCTTCGGCCAAGCTCGAAGGCGGGACCGAAGGCTTTTCATCCATCTCACATGGATTAGTGCTTCAACCGGGCATGACAGTGGGATCAAAGGCTTAATTGACCATCATTCTTTGGATGGTTGGTTCGGCCAGGCGCGAAGGCAGAACTAAAGACTTTTTCTCCATCTACCTTGCATGGGTGCTTTGACCAGGCCCGACAACCATATCAATGGCTTAATTGACCATCAATCTTTGGATGGTTGCTTCGGCCAGATCCAAAGTTGGAATTGAAGGCTTTTCGTTCATCTCCCTTGGATGGATGCCCTAATGACGCCCGGATCAAAGGCTTAATTGACAAGATGGTTGCTTCGGCCAGGCCCAAAAGCGGGACCAAAGGCTTTTCAACCATCTCCCTTGGATGGGTGCTTTGGCCAGGCCCGACGACTGGACCAAAGACTTTTGGAAGATCCGTTAATGCGTCTTTTGGTTTTCAAAATAGAATTTATTATTACTATTGTCCTTTACACTTGGTTTTTTGTATTGGTTCTAGTTTCTTGAACATTAGGATTTTATGAACTTGCATAGTTATCCTTTCCTTACATAGCACTCGATGATTGCAAACAAAGCTCGACAATCATTAATGTGTTGTCCATTAGCTTTGTGATAGTAATATTATAATCCTCCTTTACACCTTTCTTCCTTTCTTGCGATGTTGTTGGAAATCCATTAGTTTAACCTAACCTTGGTTCAAAAATACACTCATTTTAAGAGGCGAGAAGTGGGGTGGAAATTTTTTGATTTCGGTCATTTTATTTTTGGATTCGCTTGTTCATTTTTATACTTTTTATGGGAGCTTTGCATTCCATAATCTTCATCCAACTTTCATTTCCTTGATAGAGCTTTCAACTTAACAATCTTTTCTCATTTCTAAGCAAAATTTTCAAAATCATGATTCATTTCGATTTCAAAGACCATGCCTTGTGCTTGAAGTTGAATGCCCCGCCTAATATGAGAAAACAGATTCTTTTCAAACTTCACAAAATCCCTTTTCCTTTGGCTTAACTTCTCAGATCTCAGTTTGTTGGCTATGGAAAAGATCGGGTTTTCTCTAGTATAGAAAGGGTCTACACTCCATTTATTTGTGTTATATTGGGCAATCCTTTTCTTTTCTTCCAATGTTGGAAGAGTTAGTCCTTCCAAATTCAATTCTTATTCTTCACTAAATTGCCGCTTGCTTATTGGGTAAGGTGAACGGTTTGGACGTGGTTCGGAAGATCCTTGACGAGACTTAATTGCCATAGCCGAAAGTCCAAGCAAGTTTTGTTTATCTTTAAGCAGTGACTGAATGAGAGTGAGCCTTAAGTTCATCTCTCGATGAAAGAACCAAAAATGTTAGTGCAAACATTAGGCTAGACTAGTTATATGAAGGGGAAGCAAATGAATGATCAAAGTCATCATCTTAATAGAATCCTCAAAGGCATGCCATCATATATTCAATGGGAACAGCTATGGAAATTATGCCCATGCTTGTCCTTTATTACTAAATTATCAATTATAATTTTCCTTAATAGCTATGGATCCCCAATTTTAAGCTTTCTTTATAAAGTGGAAAAAATTATGAAAATGGAAGAGAAGGAGTAGAGAAAACCTACCCTTTTTGGGGGCGTTTACCCTTGTATTTATAGAGAATTGAAGTTGTTAGATTTTTGACATGCATCATCCAATTAGAAGTTAGTGGCCCAGATTAGTCCACGTGGCACACTATCGAACATGACATATGGCACACTTATTTGAGGATAGCCCTTGATTTAATATCACATGCGATGATTCGCTCAAAATTTTCCACGATCTCCATTTTTTGTTCCAAATCAGCAAGTGACTACTCAAACACATCGCGACGACATGAATTTGTAATGGATCTTAATTTGTGAATTGGGCATGTAAATGTCTTGTAAACTTTTACGATGGCTTAAATCACCCTTTTTATATTCATTTTAGGATTGCTTTTGATGGCATGTTGGAACTCCCAAAACGGCAAGCGAAGGCATCATTGAACTCCTCGCGACGGCTTCACTTTGTTAACGCATAAGAAAACTCTCTTCGATGGCTTGGTTTACCACTTGGTCGATGACACACGAAGGCTTTATTGGACTTCCCACGACAGCTCTTATACTTTGTTAAACAATGGCTTTACAAACATATCTTGCTGACTCCATCTTTAAAGTCATCAAATATGAGTAACCTTTGCGATGGATTCAGTAGACTCTTTGTGATGACTTGCCTTTATGCTTCAAAATAATAAACGATGGCCTTTGGAGGCTCTTAGCGATGGCTTTGTGGAACTTCCAGCGACGGCTATGCTCTAATGCTCAAAAATAGCAAGTGACGGCCTCATCGAACTTTTAGCGACGACTGGCATGTTTGAGATATAACACTATTTAAAGTAAGTAATGTCATATATTTTTTAATTTGTAACAATATCAACATTTAGGTTGAACACATAATCATAATAAATAATCTTATCCTTAATGTTTAATGTTGTAATTTGATTATTACCTATTATCTCAACCTAGCTTTTTTATATGGGGATATATGTAAAGTGGCTGCATTGATGCTAAAACTTTTATATAGCATGGAAGTTCAGAAAAATGATAAGAGTATATAGATTGATGAAATTTCCATTTAATACTAACTTAGACTCATAAATCTAGTACTACTATAAATGTTTAAATTATCCATTAAAAAGTTTCATTATAGTATTTTAAGTAAATGGTATCATGGTTTAATTTTCTTTTCAAGTAAATGTATGTAAATACCAGAAACCAAAATAATTGCATGCAGTTTGTTTTAGGGATTTTCTGATCCTTCAAAAGACATGAAGGAAGAGGAGATAACACCTGTTGATACGAGTCTTTCTAGCCAAATTAAAGGTAAGCTACTTGCATTTCTTCGGAAGATGTCGAATCTTGAAACTGTTCTTGCGTATTAGTGGCTACCCTAAAAAATTATGATATAACCATTATTATCATTATCATTACTATAAATGTATACATGCATATAGAAGCAACTCCCTATCATAGTCTTCAATTTTAGTAATATATGGTCGCTGATATAGTGTGTTGAAACTAAAGACTGAATTTGTATTTGTAAGTGTAATGTATGGATGTGCACAGTTAATGCTTCTTCTGAACATATTAAAAGTTATGTTAATTACGAGATTCATATTTGTAAAAGTAGTCTGAGATCCATGAGTCAATGCTTGGTTTGTCACACAGGTGGTTTCTGTTAAGCTATGTAAAATGAATCTCGGTCATTCCTCCATTCTTTTACTATGTACCTCTTTCAAATGGCCACCCACCGAGCTGCATTCACTTCTGAATGAGGCAACTCTTGCTTGTTCTATTCCTCGTGGAATAACTGGAAAACTCTATAAAAATCTGTGCACTGCATTAATAAATCAAACGCAACATAGTAATACATATTCAACTTTGAACATTCGTATACCATATTGGACAACGATTATTCGATTTGATACTATTTCTTGATTGGTATTTTCAGAAATATATGAGATGAATTTGAAAAAAAGAATATTAGAGATGATTTACTGATACATTATTGTTGTACACAGTGCTGCTGTATTTATAACAGCTATTACACAAAATATATACGGTTATGGGCTCAAATGCAGTAGGCCCAATAATATTCCTAACCTAACCGCTTTGCAATATTAATATGGGGTAACATATTGTCTCAGCCGACACTTCTTCATTTCTTACATCCCCCCTCAATGCGATTAGGGTTAGGGTTCCTAAATTTGCGCTACCTCTTGATTTGCTCGATTTCTGATCAAAAAACTCTTTAAACCCTTTTAAGCTTGAGAGCTAGGATCAAAGACGAGGCTATGCAGACTTCAATCAGTCTTGTTGTTAGATCTGTTGCTCGGAGCTTCTTCGGGTTTAATGATATTTTGTTCGACTTTTAGTTCCTTTCGAAAGCGAATGAAGTTCCTTGCTGTAGGTGCCTTTGTTAGAACATATGCAACCTGGTAAGTGGCAGGTATGTGATTAATTTGTAGCTTTCCTTTTTAAATCTGTTCTCTTACAAAGTAAAGATCGATCTCTATGTTCTTCTTTCTTGAATGAAGCACTAGATTTGCAGATAAGTAAACCGTGCTCAAATTATCACACCACACTGTTGATTTGTTGTCTGTGTTCATTCGTAGTTCATGCATGAATGATTGTATCCACATGACTTCTACAGTTGCACTAGCTACACTTTGATACTCTGCCTCTGTACTTGATCTAGATATTGTACACTGTTTCTTTGAGAACCATGACACTGGGTTATCACCAATATAAATGCAGTAGCCTGTAGTTGATCTTCTATCATCAGGATCTATAGCCTAGTCCGTATCTGCGTAGCCAGTTATATTGAGGTGTTTTCTTTTCTTTAACAGTATTCCATAATTTGCAGTTCCTTTTAGATATCTTAGTATCCTCTTGACTGCTTTCCAATGTTGATCTAGTGGTTCCTGCATAAATTGACAAACTTTATTAACACTGAATGAAACATCAGGTCTAGTTATGGTGACATATTGTAATGCACCAACTAGACTTCTGTACAGTTTGTCATTAAATAAGGCTTCTCCCTTGTTTTTAGATAAATGTGGCTGCTTATCATTGGTGTTGGTTGAGGGTTAGCATCAGACATCTTTGACTTGTTTAATAGTTCTCTGATATATTTTGTCTGACATAACATGATTTCTGTGTCTGACCTCCTTTTAAGTTCAATTCCTAGGATGTAATTTATGTGACCAAGAACTTTGATTAAGAACTGCTTGTCTAGATGTTGAATGATTCTATTGATTTCTGTCTCACTGTTACCTGTAACAATCAAATCATCAACATATATGAGTATATAAATAGTAATAATATCATTGATCTTTGTGAATAGTGAGTTATCTGATTTTGTGGATTGAAAACCCAAGTTGCATAAGGTGATTTTTTATTTGTCAAACCACACTCTTGGTGCTTGTTTGAGACCGTTTATGGCTTTATTCAGTCTGCACACATAGTTTCTGTCTTGTTGATATCCTGGTGGTTGTTGCATGTACACTTCCTCTTTTAACTCCCCATTGAGAAAGGCATTGTTCACATCTAGTTGCTTGATTTTCCAATCTTTGTATGGTGCAATAGTGAGAATAACTCTGATGATTGTTGGCTTAACCACTGGTGAAAATTTTTCATTGAAGTCAAAACCATGTTCCTGTGTATACCCCTTTTCCACCAGTCTTGCTTTATATCTGGCAATTGTACCATCTGGGTTCTTCTTTAGCTTATACGTCCATTTGCACCCCACTGTATTTTTGTTCTCAGGTAGTAGAACCAGACTCCATGTCCTGTTTTTAATAAGTGCATTATATTCATCATCCATTGCAGTTTTCCAATTTTTGTCATTGAGTGCTTGATCAAATGTCTCTGGTTCATCTGATATGATCGATGCATATATCTTTGGTTCGAATATGCCACTTTTTGATCTAGTGACCATATGATGTCCTATTCTGACTTGAGCTTCATTATGTGATGATTCATTATCCTGATTTGAGTTATCTTCTGATTCATTGTGCTGAATATTTGATTCACTCATACTCTGTATTGGATTTGATGTATTTTTAGGTGAACCAGATGACTTTGCCTAACCTGGTTCAACAAACACTGTGTGTTGTGGAGCAGAGTTTACCGTGTTCCTTCTGGTCATCACCTGAGTCCATTCTGATGGATGCAGTGGTATGGAAGGTATTAAGTGTTGGAATTCCTAATACTAAATTGAATGAAAATAACATAGTCCCACATCGCAAAAATTGCAAAACTATTCTAGTATATTAATAGCTTTGAAATGAAGGGGTTAGGGCCTTGGGGCACCCAAATGTTTGCTTCGTTGTGAGGAGGGAGATCATGCATCACCACCACACATGCGCGTGCGCCGCCGCCGTCCGTCCGACCGAACCGAATCGGGCTCGGGTTCGGGTTAGGTGTGGATCTGTTCAGAAGCGGACGCGGATTGACTGAAGAGGCGTGGGCGAACCGATGTGAGTAGCAGGCGGGTGCGACCCGACTGAAGATGCGCAGGCAAACAGATGTAGGTGCGATGCGAGCGGATGCGAGTAGCAGGCGGGTGCGACCCGTTAACAAACAGTAGTAGTTAAAAAGGCAACGGGTGCGACCCGTCAAGTGGACGCGACTGTTTGAAGGGATGTAGACGAAATTATAAATAAGAGAGAATACTGATCACATTCTTATTCCATTTTATTTTCAATTCTGTTTCTTCTGCCTCTTCTTCTCTACTGCTCTATACAATAAATCATAGAGTTGACATACTCATTACAATCTCATGCAGATTACGTCTGTTGTATCTTGGGAGAATTTGAATAAAAATTCTAAAGGAAATTGTTTCGACAAGCCTCAGACGGAATTTCCTTAGTTAACCAGTCAGATTCTAGTCTATTTGTATATTCTTATACATCATTCTTTTATCTTTTTGGTTTCTACGTTGTGCTATTTTTTATGATAGTATAACGTTGTTGTTGTAATTTAACTACAACATACCTATTTCTTAAATTAGCTAATACAGACTTCCAAAGTAGTGGAAATCTGATTGATAAACTTGTGAGACGAGTTTATAATTGATTATTCTCTGTTTTGGTATACTAGACGTATAACATCTTAAGAATTTTTTCAGTTTTCACTTAACCAAGATGGCAACAGTAGAGCTCTCAACAAAGGCTACTACACACAACAGGCCCAATCCTTTTAAAGGAGATGGTGTCGACTTTCTAACATGGCAGAATCAGATGTTATTTTATCTCACCACACTTGGTCTGCAACGGTATCTCGACGAGGAGGAACCAATTCCTGCACCAGGCAAGGAATCAGATGTTGATACGTGGAAGCATTCCGATTTTCTATGCAGAAACTATATTCTGAATTGTCTCGACAAGGTGCTATACAAAGTATATCAACCTCTAAAGACAGCAAAAGCACTCTGGAATGCACTTGCCACGAAGTACAAGATGCAGAATATCAGTCTTAAGAAATTCATTATAGACAAATTCATGGACTACAAGATGGTTGACTCAACTGCATGAACTACAAATCATCATTCATGAACTCGAAGCGGAAGGTCATAAGGTTGGAGAATCGTTTTTGGTTGAAGCCATCACGGGAAAACTGCCGCCGTCATGGAGAGACTACCACAACTATCTAAAGCACAAAAAGAAAGTGATTTTTTTGCAGGACCTCATCGTACGATTAAAAATTGAGGTAGATAACCACAGAATTACCAAACAAAGCGAGGAGGCGTTGGTAACAGAAGGGTCGAAGAACAAGAATAAAGGCCACTTCGACAAAAAGAAGAAATTCTCAAAGAAGAGGAAAGCTCCTGAAAACAAACCCAAAGATAATAAAACCAAGAAGTTTAATGGCGAATGTTGGGTTTGTGGCAAAATGGGACATGCCGCTAGAGATTGTAGACACAAGAAGGAACGCAACTCAGAGGCAAATATAGTTGACAACATGGAAGTGGACGAGTCCAACTTTTCAGCAGTTATATCTGAATGCAATTTGGTTCAGAACCCTAACCAATGGTGGGTGGACACATGAGCTACTCGTCATGTCTGCTCTGATAAATCCATGTTTTCAACATATCAGAAATTCGATCAGAAAGAAAAACTCTACATGGGTAATTCTGCTGTTTCCATGATCGAAGGCAGTGGCACAGTAATCCTCAAGTTTACTTCTGGAAAAACTGTCAAGTTGAATGACGTGCTCCACGTTCCAGACATACGCAAGAATCTGATCTCTGGCTCAGTACTATCAAAGAAAGGATTCAAAATGGTGTTCGAGTCAGACAAGATGGTTCCGTCCAAAGCTGGAATGTATATCGGTAGGGGATATTTATGTGATGGCCTATTTAAGGCAAATGTAGCCGTTATTGGCATTAAACTATGTATTCTGATTGTGTTATTAATAAAATTGAAGTTTCTTACTTGCTTGAGCATGAAATTTTACTATGGCATGATAGATTGGGACACATAAATTTCCGAAAAATGAAAACATTATCAAACTTGGGATTAATTCCGAAATTCCAAGTAGATAAGAACTACAAATGTGAGACATGTGTAGAAGCAAAAATGGTTAAAAAACCATTTCAATCTGTTGATAGAAGCACCGAACCACTAGGTTTGGTTCATACAGATTTATGTGATTTTAAATCGTTACCTACAAGAGGTGGGAAAAAGTACTTTATCACGTTTATTGACGATTATACGTGATATTTCTATGTCTATCTTTTGAATAGTAAAGATGAAGCAATTACACCATTTATAAAGTACAAGGCTGAGGTAGAATATCAGTTAAATAAAAAGATCAAGATATTGAGATCTGATCGAGGTGGAGAATATGAATCACCATTTGAACAATTCTGTGCCGAAAATGGTATAATTCATCAAACAACAGCTCCATATTCACCACAACAAAATGGTGTAACCGAGAGGAAGAACAGAACGTTCAAAGACATGATTAATGCCATGCTTTTAACCTCTGGTCTACCAACGAACTTGTGGGGGGAAGCCTTAAATATGTCTAATCACATATTAAACAAAGTCCCTCACAATAAAACAGGAACAATTCCATATGAGTTATGGAAAGGACACAAACCAAGTTTTAAATACCTCAAAGTGTGGGGGTGCTTGGCAAAAGTTCCAGTTCCGCCTCCCAAGAAAGTCAAACTTGGACCAAAAACAGTAGATTGTTACTATCTAGGGCCAGCCCAAAATAGCAGTGCCTACAGATTTTTGGTATTCAAGTCTGATATAGCTGATGTTCATGTAAATACAATCATGGAATCAAGAGATGCCTCGTTCTTTGAAGATGTGTTCCCACATAAAAGAAACGATGGAAACCTTGTCCCGAAGAGGACAAGAGATAACAGAGATGAGACATATGAAGATGAAACTCATCAGGACAAAGATGAAGTTGAACCAAGAAGAAGCGTAAGGGCAAGAACTTCCAAGACATTTGGTTCGGATTTTTTAACTTATATGTTAGAACACGAAACTCAAACATACAAGGAAGCAATGTCATCTTTTGAATCTTCATGTTGGAAAGAAGCAATCCAAAGTGAGATTGATTCAATTCTAAGTAATAAAACTTGGGAAATAGTTGATATTCCACCTGGAATAAAACCAATTGGCTGAAAATGGATTTTTAAGAAGAAAATGAAACCAGATGGCTCTATTGATAAATATAAAGCCAAATTAGTAGCCAAAGGATATCGTCAAAAAGAAGGTGTAGATTTCTTTGATACCTATTCACTGGTTACACGAATAACCTCTATAAGAATGTTAATAGCAATTGCATCCATATATAATCTAGAGATTCATCAGATGGATATAAAAACAGCATTCTTAAATGGAGATCTCGATGAGGAGATTTACATGGAGCAACCTGAGGGTTTTATTTCCAAAGGAAATGAAAACAAAGTATGTCGGTTAGTAAAATCACTATACGGACTCAAACAAGCTCCAAAACAATGGCACGAAAAATTCGATAGTGTCATGATGAAAAATGGTTTACGTATAAATGAATGTGATAAATGTGTTTATTAGAAACAAGTTGGACAATCATACATTATGATTTGTTTATATGTAGATGATATGCTAATCTTTGGTCCGAACAATAAAGTAATAGAGACCATAAAGAAGATGTTAATCAACAATTTCGATATGAAAGACTTAGGAGTTGCAGACGTTATTTTGGGAATCAAAATAATAAGAATACCTACTAGAATTGAATTATCTCAGTCACACTATGTAGACAAAGTGATTGAAAAATTCAAAGACTATGGAATTAAAGGAGTGAGAACACCTTTTAATCCATCAGAAGTACTGCATAAAAACACTAATGAGAGTGTAATGCAACTGGAATATTCTCGTGTAATAGGATGCTTAATGTATCTCATGAATTGCAGTAGACCTGATATCGCTTATGCGGTAAGTCGATTAAGCAGATATACAAGTAACCCAGGGAAGGAACACTGGAAAGCACTAATGAGAGTGTTGGGATATTTAAAGAATACCACTAATTTTTTTTACATTATGGAAAATATCCTACGGTCTTAGAAGGATATAGTGATGCAAACTGGATCACAGATTCAGAGGAATCAAAATCCACAGTGGTTATGTCTTTACCCTTGCAGGAGCAGCAGTGTCATGGAAATCCACTAAACAAACATGCATAGCTCGATCCACTATGGAATCTGAGTTTATCGCATTAGATAAAGTAGGCGAAGAAGCAAAATGGCTTCGTCAATTCTTAGAAGATATTCCATTTTGGCCCAAACCTGTAACGACCATATGTATTCACTGCGATAATCAAGCAGCGTTAAGTAGAGCGAAAAACTTTGTGTATAATGGCAAATCACGACACATTCGTCGTCGCCATAACACAGTTAGGCAGTTACTCTCTAATGGAACTATTTCCATTGATTATGTGAGAACAAATGATAACCTAGCGGATCCATTTACTAAAGGTTTATCAAGAGAAAATATTGACTGCGCATCGAGGAGAATGGGTTTAAAAGCCTAAACCAACAAGAGTTACCTTATACGGAAACCTATCCTAGCAACTAGAGATCCCACGGACTAGGATCAATAGGCAAACCAGTTATGAGTAACTCAAGAAGCAATGCATTTGTTTGGACTTAGTCCTACTCCATTCCTATGGTGCAAAATATAATGCATCTCTACAGAAGTAGTTAAAGGTTAAAACTATGTTTTTTAATGATGACCATATCTTGGAAATAACAAGTGAGGTATATATAGGATACTCTTAATGGTTACGATCACCTATGTTAGTGTGAGCTGGGTCGGCTCTATGAGAATATTAAAGGCTTAAATTCTCTATAATACTCGCAGAACCAATATGTGCTCAGGACCAAAATGAACACAACCAAGAGATTGGATGAGAAGGGAATCAATGCTTCGTAAAGCTTATTGTCTGGATATACAATAAAGGCCGACGGTTCAAGATGAAATAATTCACTGATTAGCCAAGTAGATCCGATAAGTTTTAACTAGGGAAAGTTCAAAGTGAAATATCTACTTATCCACGATAAAGCATTATTCCATATGTACTCTGTGATATTTCGCTTTGTGTGGGGGATATGTATATTATCATTCATGTGGGGGATTGTTGGAATTCCTAATACTAAATTGAATGAAAATAACATAGTCCCACATCGCAAAAATTGCAAAACTATTCTAGTATATTAATAGTTTTGAAATGAAGGGGTTGGGGCCTTGGGGCACCCAAATGTTTGCTTCGTTGTGAGGAGGGAGATCATGCATCACCACCACACACGCGCGCCCCGCCGCCGTCCGAACCGAGCCGGGCCGGGTTTGGGTTTGGGTTTGGGTCTAATATGATCCTATTTTTACTGCAAAACCGGGCTGGGTTTTTAGACAGTTACAGCTATACGAACAGGTGCGGATCTGTTCGGAAGCGGACGCGGATTGACTGAAGAGGCGCGGGCGAACCGATGCGAGTAGCAGGCGGGTGCGACCCGACTGAAGATGCGCAGGCAAACAGATGCAGGTGCGACGCAAGCGGATGCGAGTAGCAGGCGGGTGCGACCCGTTAACAAACAGTAGTAGTTAAAAAGGCAACGGGTGCAACCCGTCAAGCGGACGCGACTGTTTAAAGGGATGCAGACGAAATTATAAATAGGAGAGAATACTGATCACATTCTTATTCCATTTTATTTTCAATTCTGTTTCTTCTGCCTCTTCTTCTCTACTGCTCTATACAATAAATCACAGAGTTGACATACTCATTACAATCTCGTGCAGATTACGTCTGTTGTATCTTGGGAGAATTTGAATAAAAATTCTTAAGGAAATTGTTCCGACAAGCCTCAGACGGAATTTCCTTAGTTAACCAGTCAGATTCTAGTCTATTTGTATATTCTTATACATCATTCTTTTATCTTTCCGGTTTCTACGTTGTGCTATTTTTTATGATAGTATAACGTTGTTGTTGTAATTTAACTACAACATACTTATTGCTTAAATTAGCTAATACAGACTTCCAGAGTAGTGGAAATCTGATTGATAATCTTGTGAGACGAGTTTATAATTGATTATTCTCTGTTTTGGTATACTAGCGTATAACATTAAGACCCTTGGATTGTATATTTTCCCTGTTGTTTTGATGTTGAGATTAGAGTAGGGAAAGATATGTTCATTGAACACTGCATGTCTGCTTACAAATATTTTGCCATTACCATCAATATACTTATAACCTTTCTGACTTGATGCATATCCAAGAAAAGTGCATGGTGTTGATCTAAAATTTAGTTTGTGAGTGTTGTATGGTCTAGTATAGGGAAAATATAGACAGCTAAAGGTTTTCAAACCTTGATATTCAGGTTTTATTTCAAATAACTTTTCTATTGGGCTTTTATCCTTTAGTACCTTAGTTGGTAACCTATTTATCAAGTAAACTGTTGTACTAAAGGACTCTGGCCAAAATTTCAGAGGTAAATTTGCTTGAGCAAGTAGTGTTAGTCCTGATTCAACAATATGTCTATGTTTTCTCTCTACTGGACCATTTTTCTCAGAAGTATAAGGACATATTGTTCTATGAACTATTCCTTTCCCACAAAAATAATTGTTGAGTGTTTTAAACTCTGTACCACCATCAGTTTAAATGACTTTAACTTGATGGTTGGTTTGTTTTTCAACTTTTGTAATGAAGTGTACAATAATGTGATGTGTTTCAGCTTTTGTTTTCAAAAAATATATGCAAGTATACTTGGAATATGCATCTACAAATGATATGTAGTACTTATATCCATAGTCTGAACTAATTGGGGGCAGGACCCCAGAGATCAGTTGATATCAACTATAATGGTTTATCATATTTAGTTATGGAATCAATAAATGCTAACATGTGACTCTTACCCATTTGACAAAATGTACAGATGTAGGGAAGAGTAGCATCATCAAAAGGAATTTTATTTTCATATAAAACCTTTTTTACAATATTAGCACTAGGATGACCCAGTTTGTAATGCCAAACATCAAAGTTGCTCAGTTTCTTTTTTGTCTGAGCTAGTTCAGAAAAATTACAGCTCTCATCACTTTTATCAGAATTTGAATTTCTTGAATCAACAAGATTAAACCTATATAGACCCTTCACAGCTTCACCCTGCAATAAAATATCTCTAACTAGATAGTATCTTGGATAAAATTCAAAGTATACATTGTTATCACTTAAAAATTGTGATACACTTAGAAGATTTTTCTTTATTTGTGGAAGTATACATTATTAAGATACAGTTTTCTTTCACCCTTGATGCAAGCAATTCCAGTGTGTGTAATCTTTATTGCCTCACCATTTCCCATGTGAATGGTTTTGTTGCATTTGTACTCCTTGTTTCCTAGATTTAGATTGTCCAGATTATTGGTAATGTGATTAGTTGCTCCAGAATCTGGATACCAGTTTTCATCAAATGCTTGATCTGGTTTGTTGGTATCACCTTGACTGCTTGCTTTATTATTGTTCACATGATTGCCAATATCTTGCTGTATTTGAGCCATATTTGCACTGTAATTGCCATTCCTATGATTATTTGAATTTTGACCTGGGGTATAGTTCATGTTGAGTCTGAAATAACATTTTGGAGCAGTGTGTCCAATTTTCTCACATATTTGGCACTTTGGTCTTTTATTGTTGTTCCATCTTCCTCTGCCTCTGCCTCTTACAGGTGGATTTCCTTTACTGCTATATTGATTCTTTCCTTTATAACTTGATGCATAATTGATAGACATATCAGTATCTAAAGGTTTCTTAAATTCTAGCCTTCCTTCATGGGCTAGAAGTATAGCATGAACATCCTCAAGTGATGGTGTTACTCTTTGAGATGATATAACAGCTATAACAGATTCATAGTCTTCACTTAAACCACTCAATATGATTAACACCTGTTCAGATGCGGGCACTTTGTGTCCAGCTGCTTCAAGCAAATCACATGTTGTTTTGATTTTTGCAAGATATTCATCCATGGTGTGATTTTCTTTCCTAATACTGTAAAGTTATCTTTTATGATGCATTACTTTAGCTGCAGATTGAGAGTTAAAGATCCTTTCAACTGTTGACCAGACCCCATTTGCTGTTTTACTGCCAATTACTTGTGGCAATAATTTGACACTTATTGATGATAGTAACAAAGAACAGATCAATATGTCTTGTCTTTGATACTTTATGAATTTTGGGTTGCTTACTGTTTTGTTTTCTTCATTAGTGATGAATCTTGGTGGGATTATAATTGTGCCAGTGAGGAAATCTTCAAGCCCATAACCCCTGACTGCTTTTCAACCTGAACTTTCCAAAGAAGATAATTATCTTCTTCTAAATGGGCTGTAATCAATTGACTCTGTGGGCTAATGATGGGTTTAATGAGGCTCTCTGTTGCAGTTTGATCAAATTCAAAGTTAGCTAAAGTTGCAGAGTCATTGGCCATGATGCAAATTCAAAATCAGTGAAAAAATAACAAAGAAAAAGATACAATTCTGATCCAAGAACTGCTTCTGTGGGTCCAAGATGAACAAGAATAGATCTGAAGAACTCCAAAACTCAGGTAAGTGCAGCCACTAACCCAGATGATTGGTTTTTGATGATGGGTTTTTTTGGCATTGATGTTTTGATGAGTTTTCTGATGATTTTCTTGAAAAGAATTTGAATTTGCTTCCTTGTATGGAAGATTGATGTAGCCAGTATCACTGTGACACTCGGGCAGGGAACTTTCTTCTCTTCTGAACAAGCACTTTCAAATTCTTTAATCTCTAGTGATGAGTGTTTTTTTCTGATGAGATCCTTAAACTTCTGAAATGCCAAATGATGAAACTCTGATGGTATTCGGACTCTGGTTTTGCCGTTAGGCTTTGATTGGCTCTGATACCATATTCGATTTGATACTGTTTCTTGATTGGGATTTTCAGAAATATATGAGATGAATTTGAAAGAAAGAATAGCAGAGATGATTTACTGTTACATTATTCGTGTACATAGTTTGCTGTTGTATTTATAACAGCTATTACACAAAATATATACGGTTATGGGCTAAAATGCAGTAAGCCCAATAATAATCCTAACCTAACCGCTTTGCAATGTTAATATGGGGTAACATATTGTCTCAGCCGACACTTCTTCATTTCTTACAACGATAGAGGACGCAGCTGCACATTTAAACAAATTTGACTTTACCAAATCCTGGTAGGTTTAATAGAAGTAAATTCTTCTGTTGTCTACTTTCTTCTTGAGATAAGAGAAAACAGATTATGTTAATTCATGCGTGTATATTACTATTCTTCCCAGGCCATGTTTTTTCCCTGCAATGCCACAATTTACATGTTTAATAGAGAGATAGTTTACTATCTTTCTATCATTATTTTACATACAAAAAGCTGCAAACTTTTGTCTAGTGATAATTAAATTTAGCATTATGATTATTATTTTTAGTTTAACGAGTTATCATCTAATATTTTCAGGAAATTTCCTGTAAATCACTGAATAATGGTAATCAAATGACAGCTAACTCTTCATTTGTCAATTAGTTTAAGAACCGAAGCAATAAATGGTAAGTATGCTTTTCCTGCTGTCTAAGTATGCACTACGCACTATTTTATGCTCTATGCAGACCTGCAGATTACTGAAAGATACAACATATTATCTAATAAATTAAACTTTCTAACCCACTATTTCAACATTGTTTTGTTTTATATCACTTGTAGATGGTGTCTTGAAGTCCTTTGTAATATGATTTAATTTTTTTTTGTTTATTTCTTTCCTACATCATTCACTTTTGTATCTAGTTAGTTGATAATGCATTTTCTGTATAACTTCTGCATATATCTGAATATCACGGATCAGAACACCTACCTCTGGTTTTTATTCTATGAACTGATCCTCTTTTATGATAGTCAAACATAGTGCAGATAGTATATCGATATACCTTTTGCAAGTTAATATCTTTTAAATAACTAATCCATGCTTTTACAAAAACTTTTTTTATATATACAGAAAAGCTTTTCCACAAACGGTTCATTTTCATATTAGTATGAAAATAAAATGTATAGCTCTGATTTTGAAATTTCATATCATTGGTGCTTTTCAGATAAACAATCAGAATACGCATAAAACCAAGCCATGTTCTTTGGGCCATACCTTCTCGCAAGATTCACAACCCAGGACTGGGACATAAACTCCTCCAATAGGGGTTGATTGCATAGGGATAGAATTGAAGACATGCACACGACAGAAAAGGGGAATGCAAGCAAGGTATAATGCAGACAGTAGAACTGAAGCAGAGAACTATACAAAATTAAAATGTTCGAATTACAAAAATACATGATAAGACTTTGAAGTTCGAATTATGCTCATAGCTTTACTAGTTGGGACTTAATAGTTATTATTATCCTAAAACCTTTTGTGCTTGTCTAATACATTAGTGATAAATTCAGTAAGCACTTGATTGGCTGCTACCAGTGCCATTGGAGTCATATCCCATTCATTTAGAAGCTAAAGTAACATTTTACTTGTACCTATACATTTAAAAGAGTAGGTGTACAGATTTGGATTGGAGTTTGATTACGTATCTTATAAACTTCCTTAAAGATGACTATGTTAAAGGACGCATTATTCTTCATAATGCCTATAAATCCCCATTTGAAAATTCTGCTAATATAGCAAAAAAATAGTAAAGCTACGGTGGAAAAGAACAATGGTATTAAGCCAACTCCGCAATTTGCTGGATTTGTTAGCAAAGCCAATGAAGGAAGCAGTAATAGTCATCCACTCAAGTAGGACATCACCTTGATATTGAGACTTGAGAGTATTAAAAAATTATTAGTGGTTGTTTCTAGTGTAGCTGTTTTATTTTTTTAGAAAGAATACTTTCAATAAGGTATAACTTATAATTGTTAGTCCATTATAATTTGCTTGCATCGACTTTTTCTAACATATAAATATTCCCATTTTTAGAATGCTATGTAAGCTATCTTACCATGAATAGTATGTTATATAATGTATACAATTGGATTTTATTGTAAGGGAATATAGTTTTGTTCCCCAGTAATATAACACAGTTCCTATCTGCAGGAAAAACCGAGTGGACAAGTTAACTCAAGTCTCAATTAAGTCATAAGTATGAGAAGATAACTAGTTCTTATGGACACAAGCTTTTTATTAGAGTGCAGCCCATCCTAAGAAGCATAAGGATAGGGTGATGGAAATATCAGGTGACTTTGTTGATTCAAGGGACCTCTATATCCAAAGGTTTGAAATCTTAAGCATACCATTGTTTTATTAATTTAATTTGCATATTTATCAAAAATTTTGAACTTGAGGATACATTTATGTTCAAGAAATGACCCACCTATACAGTTTCAGTTTAGGTAAAAATTTCTTCTTATTCAGTCATTTTAGGTTATATTGCTTGAATTTATTGATTATGAACCATGACACGAAATTTTATCATTTTTTAACATGTTGCCACTACCTTCATTAAATTTACATTTGTATAAACTTGCATTGGATATTTTTTCTTCTTCAAATTAATATGTTAAATACGATCAAATTCTTGAAATATCAAGTAAAAAGAAAATATCTGTAGAAAGAAAAATAGTATGTGGTTTTACAAGTAGTAATGTTGTAAAGTTTGTTGCAGAGTCGAGAAGTTGGGTTGCAATGCAAGCGCCAGGTATTAATGCTAGTTGCAGAGTCAAGAAGTTTGGGAACTTTGTTGTGCCGAAATTCCTAGAGACATGCAAAGTGTCAACAAATTTTTTCTGCTACATGAATCCAATCATCATATATATTAAAAAAATCGTTAGTAATGTAATTTGTTAATGAATGTTAAAGAATTTTATGTGAGCTTACCAACTTTGTGATGACTTTTTTTGTCGGAATGGTATGTATATCGTTTTTTGTTATGTGATTAACGCATTTTATCAGTTGTTTGAGTATCGTGACTATTTGATCGATACTTTTTTATATCCAAATCTATTAATCACTACTATATAATATATGCAAACAACCAAAAACCGGACAAGCAATCAACAAGGTAAAGTAGCGATTAAGAAATACAGCAAAATAATCAACGAATTTTGGTAGCGTTTAATAAATGCAACAGTAAGATTTGGGTTTTTATTTGCATCTACTGTCACAACATTTATGAAAATGCTACTATATTTTTTTGTGGTAGCATCAGCGGTACATTTTAGCGGCGTTTATACAATGCTACGATACAAAAATTTGGTTGCGTTTGTTGAAGCTACAATATGTTGCTTTGGTAGTGTATTTAATAATGCAATATAAAATCCTGAACTTTTAGTTGCATATCTTATAACGGCATTCTCTAAAACGCTCTCATAAGTTATGCTAGTATTTTTTGGGCGCTACCAAAGGCTAGTTGTCTTGTAGCGCTTATTATAGCATTTTTAAATGATTATATCAGTGTTTCATCATTGTCATGTTAGTGTTTTCGCAGCACTTGCAAAATGTTAGTTACTTTATATAATTTTTTTACCCAATTAAGCATTTATAATAGCCATAAAAAATTCTACACAAAGCCATATTACTCTGTTAAATAACACTGATAGATATAATCTAATAACTTAAACATGTTATACATCAAACATAATCAAAATTACACCAATTTCATGTAATGTATAGTAAACAACCATACATTTCATAGACAATATATTAAGCATAAATGATAGCAAAACAAAGTATTACAAAGAGCAAAATATGAATCATTGAAAACCTAAGTTAGCCTTCTTTGAGAGTCTAATATCCTATAAAGGAAAATAGCGATTATAACAATAAAAAAAACAATTAGAACATTATCTATGAAAAAACGGTAAGAAAAAAATCAATTAGAACAGTGCAAACTAATCGGGACAATTTGTTCCAGTTTAACCCAATTTTCATTTATTATCTTTACTGCTACTTTTACTCTATGAAAAAACTTAGCCGACTTAGATGTTTATAAAATTTAGTTAAATTTTGAAAACTTGGTTATTTTTATAAACTTATTTTTTTTTTTAAAGCATAATTAATTTTCATAAACTTGACTATTTCTATAAACGAATTTAGTTTTTATAAATCTTAGCTAACTTAAGTAATTCTTATGAAAATTAGCTAACTGATATAAAACTTAGTCAACTTTGTTAAATTTTTGTAATACCTATTCGACTTTGTTAAATTTTTTTAAACTTAGTTAACCTTTTAAATTCATTTAATTTCTATAAAACTGAATTAACTTATTTAATTTTTATAAAACCAAGTCAATTTAGTAAATTTTCATAAGCTTAGTTAAGTTTTATAAAACTTGGTTAATTTTATAGAAATTTATTTAATTTTTATAAAACTTGGCTAATTTAATTAAAATATTTAAAACATAGTTACCTTAGTTAAATTTTACAAATATTAGTTATACATTAGGCTCATGTAGCAACTAGCTAATGATATTATAACACCCCGTAAAATAAAGAGTAATTAATTTATAAAGAATAAATAAATAATTTACGAGGATCAAAAATTGAATTTGAGAAAACATAGGAATTTGGCCATGGAACTATCACCATTGTGTTCAAGGTGATTTTCTAAGCAACTTCCATTTATATAGCTTTGTGATCAGAGTTTAAACGGAGAAGTTATTGACGTTTGAAGATTTCGGGTTGAAAATAATTCAAAATAAAATTAAGGAAATAAATAGTAATAAATAATAATAAGGTTAAAAATAACGTAAAAGGGAAAATAAATCACTAACCCATCACTGGTCGACTCCTATGTAGAACCGGTCGACCGGTCAACTAGGGTCGATGCATATTGAACATCGACCTAAACGACTTGAGTAAATAAAAATCTAACATATAGAATGGATTCGAGTACCAATAAATATAGGCATAGCCCCTCACTTTTCTTTTCGTATTTTCTGAATAGAGTAGCAAAGCTCTGTCATTCTTCCTTCTCCGCTATTTCAAGAAATTATAAAAATATTATACATACATTTTTTTCTTTATTTTTTGTAAATGGGTTAAGATTTTATTAAGGCATTTCAGCCCAAAATGTTAGCCCAATTTGGACCAGTACAAAGAACATGCAAAGTAAATACATCTGAACCCTTTCCACAATAAGACAGCTAATTCTTCGTCCTCACTCAAGCAGCTCGAAGTCATGGCGGCCGATTTTGATAACTCCTTCCTGGGATTCCTACCACTGGAGAGTTCCGATCCTCTTCTACAGTACGAGTTGCGTCTTGTACCAGCCTGGTAATATTATACAAACATACATACATACATACATATATATATATTGGAGAAGGTTAGAAAATAAAAGAAAAGAAGAGGAGTGAATCAATTCTGTGAAAAAGGTAAATTCTATATTTATGAATTTAGACTTTACTTAACTCAAATCTCCTCTCAAATCGTAAATTCTAATGGGTTTGTATACACTTTTAAGTACATATTTTTAGTTGAAAATAAAGGTTGTCAAGTAAGAAGAATGGGTTTGGGTCTAGAGATTCGGAGACCATAAGGTGAGTGGAATTTTTTTTTTACATAATACTAAATTTATGTCGTTGGAATTCTATTTTTTTATTACGCCTACGTGGAAACCATCGAATTGAAGGCTTAAATAGATAAATCTAACTTGAAATCCTTACCCGCATATTCAAAAATTATTTAACCTTGATGAATTAATATATACCTTAGATCTGGAAGTTAGCAAGAATAGACCTTAAAATTTATGAAATATATTAGTGATATAATTGCGTAGTTAATTCCAAATTATTGTTACTTTGGTTGTAAATTGTTAAACTTGGTAATCATCAATTGGAGATGCTTTAATTTGATTTGGGATTTAAATTTCTATATTATAATTCATTGGAATTGTAAAATATCTAAGGAAATTTCCATAAATTGTCCAACCCCGCAATTATATATGAAAAGTGCGTCATTTGAAATTACAAGGAACATTCCCAAAATAAAAGAGATGTGCAAAGTAGGGATGTCTTTTCTAGTTTGCACCGTCTATTTCAATAAAAAAAGACAATTCCTTGAAATTTCAAACGCAACATAATCCAACTTTTAGGTAGTTTATAGAAAATTGCAATGGTAACATTTCCTTCTTGGAAGAGACACGGTTCCAATGCATTAAAATATGGAAATAAAATTTTGTGGAAGTTACATATAAGTGTATATCCAAAAATCCCTAAATGTAGAAACTATAAACTTATAAATAGAAAGATAAATAATCCTGTTTACCAATTATATATATATGTATGTATGTATGTATCTATGTATGTATGTATGTATGTATATGTATGCATGTATCTAAAGTAAATATAAGTTTAAGAAATAAATAAACAAACGCTAGTCACATCATAAATATATATAGGTACGGTAACATGCAATTAATTGTATGTTATCATATTATTTATAAATAAAATGAATATGGTAATAAATTAAGTAGTAAAAGGGAAGTCACTGTAACCAAGTTAATATGGGTAATAAACTATTTAATGAATTTAATTATAGGGACCAATTATGGCATGGGTAAAGGGAAATTAAATAGGCATTATAAATAAATGTCATTAATAACATTTATAGAAGGGAGAAATAAAGGCAATAAATGTACAAAGTAAGAAGAAGTCATAGTAAGTAAATAAATGAATATGAATAAATAACAAACTTAGGCATAGTAATTTCCATAGTTGAAATTATATGGCCTCAATAATATGTTTGCAAAGGGTATGAGTTAGTCGGCGTACCCCAATATAATTATAAATGACTTGGTTCAGTATGGGTTGAGATGCGAGGTCAGTAGAGTTACACAAAGGAAGTCTGCCCTCTACAGGGGACTACCAGTGGTTGTCTATACGTACTACTTATGTAAGACATTTAAACTATAGGACCCGTAGGGGATATATGTTCGCGTATAGGTTGGGAAAATGTATCAAGGGGTATGCCTTGGATTTGAAGTATTAAATGGATAAGTGTCTTTAGGGTGGTCAAGAGGTTCACTTTGGGGTGGAGGTATTAAATGACTATTGGGTTCTCTTTTGCTCTATTTAATAACTCTTAAATAACCAACAGTGCCTAATTGGGAAAGTGAGGTTCGCTTCATTTCCAAACTAGAGGTATTAAGTAACCATTAATGGGCATTTTCCTTGATTTGCATTAGGAAAATCTAAACAGGATTGTTCGATAGCGGTCGATGCTATATGAGCATTGTCAGGTAAACTGGTATTTGTGGAGTAGGGTTGGGATAAGATGAGGCCACCATCGGTCTTGAGCGGTCATTAGCAAAGACTTGGGTTAAACCTGTATGGATTACACTTCCAAACGGTGTAGAGTTCGTATGGATATGCACTGATCTCAAAGTTCGATTATTTATTTGTTTGGTCGGAGGTTGGCTTGTTAACCCTTAGATAGTTCTTTGAGGTGCTGTAGTAATACGGCTAGTTAAATTATAAAGTTGTTTCTAGGAGTCATCGGCCTTCGTAGTTAAGGTCAGTTGACTATCGATTGATTTGCGAGGGGTTTTCCTTTTTGGGAGCATAGGGATGCTTATATAAACACATACATATACATACATGTAACTCAGCGTATGTTAGATATATCATATGCGCATATGTAATAAAATATCAAATCCATAAATAATAGACATAATACTTAAATGGAAATCATTCGGTATAAACTAGTATTGTGGATAAAGTATGGAAGTTACCAGTCACTAGAAGTTGTTCTGACCCCCTCCTCATTATAACCCACAAGATAGAATTAGAGGGACATGATACTAGTAAAAGACGGGAACGGTAGGTGGTGGATAGATCTTCTCATTCATGCTTTGCACGGACAAGGCAACTAGATATCCGAAGAATAATACTGATAGCAGCCTTAATCGGTATATATGTTTTATTATATTTTACTATTCCACTGTGAGTTCATAGATAGCTCGTTGATATACTTATGTTTATTATAGGTACCAAAACTAATGATCAGTACCCTAATGGACTCTTGTTTTTGATTTAGTCGAAAAAACGTGCCTATTAAGGTGTGGATTATTGCATTAGGTATCAGAGCCAGGCAAGTCAACCATAAGAATTAGGATACATTGAGGGAATGTATTTGTATTTTAACCTAGCATTATATATATATACATATATGTATGTATGTATGTGTATATATATTACTTGCCAAACTTACAAAATCTGACTGTACAAGTAGTTGTGGCCATATTCTGAAAATGTAGATACGACAACTATGAATTGGAATAAAAATAGAGTTAAATTTATACACCTACCCTGATTACCCCATGGGATGTAGGTCGTACCTTATGGAATTGACTAAAAAAGAGCATGAGTACGACATATAGAAGGGACCCTAAAGTTGGATGATACTCGACTCCTTTCGCTGGGCCTAGACTGTCCTATGATTGAGGATGTTGCTGGATTGTTGATAGATGGGAAGTAAGATCTTAATATCCTATATGTTGTGAATACTCGAAAGTAAGACAAAAATAGGAATGAGCTAGTTCCCGCAAAAAAGTGTGCATTAACCACCATAAGATGATAGTCGGATTTTTAATATAATGTCAATGAAGATAAATTAAGAGTGATGAAAAAGGAGGAAAAGTCCCAAAGGAATGATGATAAAATCCATTTCTAAGTCCGACCCAATGTGAAAGAATTCAATAAAAGGTTTTAATTTTCTTAAAACATTTAAAATGGCTTTCAAAGAACTTATTTAAAGATAAAGGGCCCCTATCACTAAAAGGTTGTTATTTTTGAAAAGTAAGTAAGTACTAAATTTTTCGCCATATAAAATATCCTATAAAAATAGATTTTTGAAAAAACAAGAAAATTTAAAACTTTTAATTAAAAGAGCTATTTAGAAATTCCTAGTTGAAATAAAAACAGGCTAGACTAGGAATTTTCAATTAAAAGTTTTATTGAAAACGGGGCCTTTCCTTTTTGAAATAAATGGAAAATTGAGCGTATGTTTAGCTTGATGATTTTTTTATTTTTGTAAATTCGAAGTATTAAAAATTCTTTTAAGGGGTGGACGATTGGAAGCAATACTAGATTTAAATGGGGTAAAATGAGTGAAAGGGTAAAAACGTCTGATAATGAAGGTGGGAAAATTTTCCCGTATAAGGAAGATATGGAGAAAAATGATCAATGAAGGATAGATGTGATGAAGTAGGCAGGCTCGGATTCGAAGGAGATTTATAGTACAAATTATATTAATGGAACAAAGAGCCCGACAACTAAAGAAATAGAATAACACACCGACATGGGTGGACATGAATTTTTCTAGAATAGTTACGGATTAGGTTAAAGTAGACGAAATCAGGAACGAAAGAAAATAAAATAACAAAAATAAATTACCCGGCCCGATTAGGGTCCAGGTTCAAACTGGCCCCCCTAAAAAGGTACCGATCGACGGCCTAGGAACTAGCTGTAACATCCCATATTTTTAGTAACATTATTTAGGATATTTAATTAGCTAAATAAAATAAAATAATGTAATGTAATGATTAGGGGATTGAGATTTGTGATTAATAGGGATAGCCATGCTGTGTTAATGAGTAAATCAAAATGAGATAACATGAAATAAAATAGACAAAGGTAATAGACAAGGGCAAAGTTGGAATAAGAATATTTTTATACCCTAAACCCTTATAAATTCATGTATACGTTCATTTCATTATCAAAAATTAAACTAAGAGGCCGGTCACCATTCAAAGCAACTAGAGGAAGATAAGTGAATCAAGGGGAAGCTTAATCAACTTAAATCCATTCAAATCTTGAATCCTTAATCTCAAAAGCTTAGGTGAATAATGACTGCATCTCATATTTACTATTGTTTTCGGTTTTATGGTTAAATTAGATTTATCTTGCAAGTTTATGCCATGTTTTTGAATGATTAAATGTTTATATATGCTTGTTAATGAATTATGCTTATTCATATAGGTTTTATGATATGTTTTAATGTGAAAACCTTATTAATGACATCCAAATGCCTTGCAATTTTAGATATATATCAGAAATAATATTTTAGAGATGGGTTTCAATTTTCATAATTTTATAAATTAATGTGGATTTTATATTAATTTTCTAATGAAGAAAATGGTTTATTGGGTTTAAAATAATTTATGGTTAAATTATATATAATTTGGGTCTGAAATTTATATATGTTAGAAAACATATTAAAAATGATTTTTTGAAAATTTTTTAGAATTTTCCTAAGTGTTTTGATAAATATATAAAATTATTTAAGGTATGGGACTTAAATGTTTTATATTTTTATAAAAGGAGAAGGGGTATTTTGTAAACGATTTAAATTGTTTATTTTTGAAATATTGGCAGCACTTTTAGAAAAATAATTAGCAACCAATAATATATTGACAAACAAGGCAGGTTAGTTGAAAAGAAATTCTTTTTAAAGTAAAAATCAGTTTTTACATGCTTTTAGCATGTTTTGCCACTTACAGCACATGGGGTTCCGACTAAGTACTGCCGCCTCCGTGCCATCGAAAACAATGCACATAGTATCAATAACTTGGTACGGAGTAAATTGGACTAAGGCAGAAGAAAGTAAGTCGAGGCCAAAGGTTCCGAAGGGGTCGAAGCATGTCTTTGCTTTTAAATGAAAATACACCTGCTTTGCTTTCGACAGTATAGCTTTCAACTTGGTTTGCTTTCGACTAGGTCAATGTGTTTAAAAGAATGGTTTTAAAGAGGTTGTGCTTTTGTTTTTAAGTAACTGATTTCCACTAGGTCGAAGCCCTTAGCTGCCGCTTTTCTACCTTTCGAAGCAAATGGTTTCGGAAAGTATACTTAGTTTTAAAACCCAAGCCGCATCTCCAATGCTTTAGAAGGGTTGGTTTCACCACCATCACTTCTTTACTTAGGAAATGCTTTCGAAAGAGTGCTTTCGACTTAAACGTTTTATGACCATGTTGCCTTGTTGAAGGTAAAACCTAAAGGTTTCAAATGGTTTAGTTTTAAAAGGTTTCGAAAGCTTGTTCTACATGATTTTACTTGAACCCAAATGTTTTCGAAAGGTTTGATGTCTTAATGCTTTCAGAAGGTTTTAAAGAATGGTTTCGAAGGGGTGGTTCCCTAATGGTTTCGAAAGGTTTAAAAGGAAGGTTTCAAAAGATTTGAAAGGAAAGGTTTTCCAACGTTTTCGAAAGGTAATGTTTAAAGATTTTGAAGAAGGATGTCTAAGGTTTTAATGCTTTCAAAGGAATGGTTTTTCAACGTTTTCGAAAGGAAGATTATAAATGGTTTTCAAAGGAATGTTTTGGTCTTTCGGCCTAGGTGAAAGAAGGGTTTTATTTGGTTCTGAAAGGGGTACTTGCAATGGATTTGAAAGGGGTACTTTCAAAGGTTTTAATGTTTTCATCAACAAAGATTTGAGTAAAGTATATATAACATGGTAATGTGATTTTGAGTAAAGCATAAAGTATATATTTTCCTTGTTTAAGTTCGGTTTAAAGGTTTTGAATCAATTTGAGATGAAAAGGTTTTCAAGGAAAATTTAAGGGAAGATTACCCTAAGTAAAATGACTCAGATATTAGAATACCAAATGGGACTGGTATAGGGTCGCGCCCTATACATTAGCTATTAGCCCCAGCTAATTTAGTCCAAAATTCCAATGTGTAGGGCTTTGTCACAAGTAAGACTAAAATTATGATTATACACAGAAGGGAATATTTATTTGTATACAGATAGGTTATTGGTGATCCCGCAAAACCATTAGGATCAGGTGACACTCGGAGATGTTAAGTTAGGAACAGACCGTCCAGAAGAGGGGTATTTAACAGATAGTTAAGAACAGACCATTCAGAAGAGGAGTGTCTAACAGGTGTTAGATTATTTTGATTATATTGTATGGTAGTCCCGAGTTAGCCAAAGGTTAGTAGTTAGCCAAACAAAACTATAGTGTTCGGACAGATAGTTCATTTATTACCTGATATGTATGTTTACATAATAATGCTTTACAGTTTTAACCAGTTTTGGTTGTAGGATAAAGGTTTGCAAAAGATATATTTTAAAAGAATATTAGTGAGGGGAAACCCATTGCGCTAAGCGGCCGTGGTGTCACTTAATATCAAATAACCGAGATGTATAGTATTATTCACACCAGGCTTTATATCTGACTCGAAGTTTATGTCTTTCTCCTTAAACTCTTGGGTGCTCAAAATTGATTTGAGTAGGCTGAAGGTTGAGGTTTTACAGATTTTAGTAGGTTGACGACTAAAGCTTCCGGAGACGAGCAGGTGGCTGACGAATAGCAATTTAGGAGTTGCTATTTTGTTTTGTTTATTCCGCTGTGTTGTATTTAAGACAGTTATGTCATATAGTACTCTGATCAACCAAGGGGGCATCATCATATGTCGCTCTTGGTGTATTTATGTAATAATTATATTTTATCAGAACCTGGGAAACGATTATGGGATTATGTAATTTGAATGTGAAACATGTGTTTTGAAATGTAATCAGTAAAATGTTGTTTTTGGAAATCTGTGATTTTGTTTCATATTCAACTGCTTCTGATATTATGCATACCATTAACATAGCCGTATTTAGACGCCGGAAGTTAATACTATGGATAACTACAACATCTATAACGCTTAGCTTTGGGCCTCTAGATAAGGGATGTTACAACTTGGTATCAGAGCATAGGTTTATGAAAAAATTTAACAAAAAATTATTTTTGAAAACATAATCCTAATGAATTAGAATAAAATCGGGGTATGGGATAACGCTATAGTAACATACTTGTATTTACTATATATAAGTATACACTATATCTTTAGTTTCCTATCTCTTTTAGGCTATTCTTCTGTATCTCACGAGGCTTGATTACAGATATAGATGCTAGAAGTGGAAGAGTGAATCTGGAGGAAGCACCACCACAAATGGAAATGCTAGGCCGAATACCAGGAGAAACCAAGGTCAGGCACAAGTAGGGAATGTTGCTGCTGGAGTCCCACAAGTGGGTACAGGAGCTATATATATTTGTTTTTCATGAATATGATGCAGGCGGTTGTTGCTGTTGGAATGGTTGGAGGAAATTATGGAGAAATAGTTCAGGAAGCTCCGGTGGTCAACCATTATGCTATCTTGAGCAGAGATTATGCTAGGCTTAAAGGGAAGCCCTTTTATGGAACATAGGATGCTATAGAAGTGAAAACTGGTTGCTGCATTATGAGAGGATCTTTGCAGACATAGGGCTCAATGATGAGTAGAAGAGGAGGCTTGCTTCGAGAGAGCTTCAGGGAGAAGCTTTATTTTGGTTGAATAATGTGACGGCTGGAGTAAATGAAGATGAGATGATATGGGCTGAGTTTAGGAGAAGGTTTCAGGAGAGGTTCATGTCTGTGATGGCGCAGTCTGCTTTGCTCAAGAAGTTTGCTGAGTTGGAGCAGGGGGAGATGTCCATTTTGTAGTATGCTATAAGATTTGAGGAGTTGGCTAGGTATGGGTATGCTACTATAGATACTGTGTTGAAGAGGAATGAGAAGTTCATAAGGGGGTTGAAGCCTGAGTTGGCAAGGGCTACATTATCTCATATCAGAGACCCTTGTGATGTGGTTGTAGAGATGGCTTTGAGACACGAGGAAATGCTTGCTTGTCTAGAGAAGGGTAAGGCGAAGGTGGTCCAGGTTGCGCAAGGCCAGAAGAGGAAGTTCTTTCATTAGAAGAGTGCTCAGAAAGGTGGAGCAGCAAAGAAGGGAAGGTCCGAGGTTGTGTGCTTCAAGTGCGATAAGAAGGGACATTTTGCTAATGAGTGTCGTACTGGAAAGGCGAAGGAAGTGATTGGGAAGAAGAACATCAGATGTTTTAACTGCGATCAGATTGGCTACTATAAGAATCAATGCAAAGAGCCCGCTAAGGATGGAAGAGGCAAGGTATTTGCATTGGAGCCTGCTACATCAGGACCAACAACATAGGAGAAAGGAATGGCAGTGTTGGGAGGTACGCTTCAGATTCATCGTATATCTGTTAGCGTTCTGTTGATACCGGTGCATCACATTCTTTTATATCTCATTGTTTGGTAGGCAAGCTTAACCTAGAATCCACATACTTAGTTACTTCCTTGAGGGTTGCAAATCCGATAAGAGGGTATGTGACACTTGGGATGAAGTGTGACCACTTAGAATTTGATTTGCTAGGTCATACCTTTGTTTGTAGCTTGCATGTGTTTGACTTTGTAGGGTTCAAAATTATATTGGGCATGGATTGGTTAAGTAAGTATGAAGCTAGGATATTTTGCCATGATAGGAAGATATCGCTTAGACACCTGACTGTAGTGATCAGATTGTATATACCGTACACAGCCCTAATTGTGAGGTGGATGCTTTGTTGGGTGTAGCGGAGTTGGAAGATGAGTTGAATCACGTTTTCGTGGTTAGAGAACTTGTGGATGTCTTCGATCATGTAGTAGGATTACTACCGAAACAAGCCATTGAGTTTCGGGTAGATTTGGTGCTTGGAGCAGAACCGGAAAGTAAACCGCCAAGTAGGATGACACCTATAGAGATGAGGGAGCTGAAGGTGCAGTTGGTAGATTTGGAAAGCAAGAGTTTTATTAGGCCAAGTAGTTCTCCTTGGGGAGTAGCCGTAGTGTTTGCTAATAAGCCGGATGGATCGTTGAGGTTATGTATCGATTATCGTAAGTTGAATGAGAAGATGATAAAGAATCGATATCCGTTGCCTAGAATTGACGATTTGTTCGATCAGTTGAGTGGAGCCAAGGTTTTTTCTCAGTTGGATTTGGCAATTGGATTTCATCATCTTAGAGTAGCAGAGGATAGTATTCCTTTGACTGCGTTTAGAACTAGATATGGATAGTATAAATGGTTAGATGCCGTTCGGACTAACTAATGCGCCAGCATTCTTTGTGGATTTGATGAAACAGATTTTCCGAGAGCAATTGGATAGGTTCGTATTGGTGTTCATAGATGATTTTTTGATATACTCTAAGGATGAAAAGGAGCATGAAGTTCATCTTAGAGTTGTGCTTGAGACGCCGAGGCAGCATCCGCTGAAGGTGAAGTTTTCGAAGTGTCATTTCTAGAAGGAGGAAGTGAAGTTTCTTGGTCATGTAGTCTCAGAAAAAGGGTTGTCTATAGATCCGACTAAGATTGAAGCGGTGAATAATTGGAAAAGACCCGTGACAGTGACTGAGATAAAGAGTTTCCTTGGATTAGCTGAATATTTTCGGAGGTTCATTAAGGATTTTTTGCGGATAGCAGCACCGATGACTAAGCTAACGCAAAAGGTTGTGAAGGTTGTGTGGACCGATAAGTGTGAGGAAGCATTCCAGAGCTTGAAACACTTATTGATCAGTGCACATGTATTAGTATTTCCATAGGGGAAACAAGATTTGGTAATTTATACAGATGGGTGTGGAACTGGATTAGGAGCCGTGTTGATGCAGAGAGGTAAAGTGATTGCATATGCTTCTCGACAACTTAGGCCGCATGAGGTTACATATTGATGCAGCGACGCTTACCTTGAATCGCCCCCGACTTAACCAGTTACGACCTACCAGAAGCTCCGACCTAAACTCCATTTCCCGCGACCTACGACCTACCAGAAGCTCCGACCTATCTCCAGCCTCCATCGCGACCTACGACTTAAAACTCCACTGCGACCCACGACCTAATGCCTCCGACCTATCTCCACAATATAACAGCCTACCGAAAACCAAACGATCCAAATCACTTCCTCGACCTAACTTTTCCTTTTCCCGACCTAATACTAAGCCGAAGAACTTCCCTCCGAGCTTCCCCTAAATCGCGTGCCGCCTTCATTAAATCGCTGCCGAGCTTATTTTAGATCGCGAAGTTATTTTGATAAGTTGGGAGATGAGGATGATAACTCGTGAGCTAATGTGATAAGTCGCGAGTGGTTTGATAAGTCGCGAGTGGTTTGATAAGTCGGATGTTGACTATTTCTTTAGGTCGTTAAATACTTTGTTAAGTCGGTACCCTACTTTCTTAGGTCGTTTGTAAAGAGTGTTGTTGAGTCGTTTGTACTATAACTCGTTTTCTGTCAAGTGTTGTAAATATTCTAAGTGTTAGGTCGTCCAAGACCTATGAGTTGTGTTGTAAGTGTTGTGTTGTATGCCTATAAATAGGCGAGTTATATCATTTGTAATGGTTGTTGATTTTGAAATAAAATTTACTTGTTAGCTTTGTGCTTTCATCCAATTGGTAGTCGAGTGTATCTCCTATCTCCACCTTCGACATTCGAGTGCGCTCGAATCTTCGATCGTTGAAGCCAATTCGCGGAATCAAGTGCGCTTGATCAACGCTCAAAGAATTGTAGATCTCTCTTCACGGTATCGTGCGCGATCAACGTGTCAGAGATAGCTAGAATTCGGCATCCTCGGATCAACGAATTTGGGCATTTTAGTATTTCTCAATCCACCGATTGCTACGTTCATCGTATCATCAATTTTTGTATTCCGTCGTTGCGTCATTTGGTATCGGAGCTAGAACGCAAGGAGTTTGCGTAGATTTTTGGAGTTGTGCGAGATTTACATCATTTGGAGAAGTGGGTTCTCGAGATTTTGAAGAGATTTGTTCGTTTGGAGATTTTTTGAAGTTTTCAACAAGTGGGTAGTTTTGATTTGAAGATTTTTAGATCGCAGTGAAGTTTTTGTTGGAATTTGTCGAAGAGTGATCATGCCTCCGAGAAGAGCTAACCGTTATCGCAACATTGATGCTTTGTATGGGAGAGAAGAGGCCGATGAGATGGAGCAAAGAATTAACGAAAATTTTAATGAGAAGATTAATGAAGAGATTGGTCGATTAGAGAGAATGATGTTGGAGATGAGTCAAAATCAGAGAAGAGTATCACCTGAATCGAGCCATGGAAGAAGTAGAGTTTCACCACATTCAAATCGAGAGAGAAGTGTTGATAGTGATCATAGAAGCGAGGATCGAGATTGTGATAGAAATGTAGATGATCGAAGTCGTGATAGAAATGTGACTGATCGAGATCGGAGGAATGTAGATCGGAGGAATGTTGGTGGAAGAAATGGTGGTGGTAGAGATGTTGGTGGTCAGGACCGACATCGATATACATCGGATTGTGAAGAAGAGTATGATGGTGGTAGTGTTCATGGACGAGGACGTGGACGAGGAAGAAATCAGTCGGAGTACGATCACAAGTGGGAATCTGGGATGAAGACTGAAATTCCAGAATTCAAAGGTGGTATGCAAGCTGAGGAGTTTTTGGATTGGTTGTCTAATGTGGAGGAGATTTTTGACTTCAAGGAAGTTCCAGAACATCGTAGAGTGAAGTTGGTTGCTACAAGGTTGAGGGGTAGAGCTTTGGCATGGTGGCAGCAAACCAAACTTACACGTGAACGGATGGGGAAGTCAAAGGTTGAATCATGGGAAAAGATGAAGAAATTGATGAAATCAACATTCTTACCTTATAATTATCAATCGCTTATGTATCAGAGGTTGCAAAACTTGAGACAGGGGACAAAATCTGTGAATGACTATGCTGACGAATTTTATCTAATGATTGCAAGGAACGATATTATGGAGACAGAGGAACAATTAACAGCTAGATTTGTTGGAGGGTTGCGAATGCAGATTCAAGATATGGTTAACATGTTTGATCCCAGATCTGTAGCGGAAGCACACCAGAAAGCGTTGGCTTGGGAAAAACAGGGAAGACGAGGAGGTGGTGTGTTTACAAATTCCAACAACCAGAACAAGGATGTTAGTAACAGTGCGGATGTTTCCAAAGTCGTCAGTAAGTCGAATGTGAATGAAGCCAGCAAAGCAAAGGTCAATAGTAATCTCAAATGCTTTAATTGTCAAGAGTGGGGCCATAAAAGCAATGAATGTCCAAAGCCAAAGAAACGAGCAATGATTGCGGAGATTGAGAATGAAAATGTAGAGGTAGAATGTGTCAATTCAATACCAGTTGAAGACGAAGAATTATTGTCTGGAGATGAGGGTTGTAGTTTATTGATGAGGAGATCGTGTTTGACACCAAAGCAAGAGGATGATTCAAGTTGGTTGAGGAGTAACATTTTCCAGTCAACGTGCACTATCTTGGGAAGAGTTTGTAAATTTGTCATCGATGCAGGAAGCTGTGATAATATCATTTCTTCAGAAGCTGTAAAGAAGTTGTCATTGAAAACAGAGAAGCATCCTAAACC
This sequence comes from Allium fistulosum, assembly GCA_030737815.1. NCBI lineage: Eukaryota > Viridiplantae > Streptophyta > Magnoliopsida > Asparagales > Amaryllidaceae > Allium > Allium fistulosum. Next base: position 70,670,126 of record CM060908.1, on the reverse strand, counting down.
CTACAAATTAGTTTGGTTGAGGAAAGGAGGGGAAGTGAAGGTTAATCGAAGAGCTTGTATTAATTTTTTCATTGGGAAGAATACAAAGACGAAATTTGGTGTGATGTGGTTGAAATGGACATATGCCATCTATTGTTGGGAAGACCATGGCAATACGATAGAGCTGTGCAACACGATGGACGCACAAACAGCTACAGTTTTATGTTCGAGGATACACGAATCATTTTGGTTCCTAAAAGACGTCAACAGAATGAGAACAAATTGGAGGAAATCGAGGAGCTAAAAACTTTGTTGTCTTTAAAGGAATTTGTTGATGTGGAGGATGAAGTCGATAGTGTTCAATCACCAAAGTTTGACGGAGATGAAGTTGTTGATTTTCAACCAACAAAATCCGATGAACATGAGGTTGAAAATTCACAGTCAGCAAAGTTGGATGAAGGTGAAGAAAGTAAGTCAGGAGATGAAGAGGGTAATTTGTTGATGAAGGAGGTGGATTCGACTAGTATACAATCTACAAAAGAGCTTGTTAAAGAAGTGGAGGGTAGTGCAGAAGTATTCTTGTTGAATGAAATTGAAACCAGCAAAAGTGTTGAAATTATCAAAGAGGTTAAGCCAATGGTGAATGAATGTAAAGATGTAGTTTCTGCAGAAATGTTCAAAGAATTACTGCCACTAAAGAACGTACATCATGATAACAAAATGTCAAGTGCTATTGTACCGTGTATGCCACGTAAACATATGTGTCCGACAGAGCAGGTAGAATTGAGAAGATTGATTGATGGGTTTCTGTTCGAAGGAAAGCAATTGTATACTCCTGATCACAGTTGGCGAATAAAAGTTATCAAAGATGTGCGTGTAGAAAGACACGTGGACAGTTATCATACCAAGCAGTTGGTGACAATGTTTTGTTTTGGACCGTCAATAAGAAAAGTGGTCGAAAGGCTTGTTCAGAAGAGTCAGAGTTATCAAATTTCAAAAGAGACCGCGACGAAGTCAGAATTATGTATGTCATTACCTATACATACTAGTTCATGGGTGGACAAAAGTATGGACTCTGTATCGGATTTGATGAAGACGCAAAGGGACAATGAATCTATCTACTTGATGGTAGAACGATTTCTTGTTGGTACATACAACAAGCTAGATGCCGGTGGAATGGGTCATTTGGAAATTGTGAAGGAAATTGGTGAGAATAATTGTAAGTTGAAATTGCCGGATCAGCTCCTTATGGCTAATGTTTTCAATGTCAAACACTTAATTCCGTATTATGGGGAGGAACTTGTTGAAGATGACGAGAGTGTGAATTCGAGGACGAATTCTTTCCAACAAGGGGAGGATGATGCAGCGACGCTTACCTTGAATCGCCCCCGACTTAACCAGTTACGACCTACCAGAAGCTCCGACCTAAACTCCATTTCCCGCGACCTACGACCTACCAGAAGCTCCGACCTATCTCCAGCCTCCATCGCGACCTACGACTTAAAACTCCACTGCGACCCACGACCTAATGCCTCCGACCTATCTCCACAATATAACAGCCTACCGAAAACCAAACGATCCAAATCACTTCCTCGACCTAACTTTTCCTTTTCCCGACCTAATACTAAGCCGAAGAACTTCCCTCCGAGCTTCCCCTAAATCGCGTGCCGCCTTCATTAAATCGCTGCCGAGCTTATTTTAGATCGCGAAGTTATTTTGATAAGTTGGGAGATGAGGATGATAACTCGTGAGCTAATGTGATAAGTCGCGAGTGGTTTGATAAGTCGCGAGTGGTTTGATAAGTCGGATGTTGACTATTTCTTTAGGTCGTTAAATACTTTGTTAAGTCGGTACCCTACTTTCTTAGGTCGTTTGTAAAGAGTGTTGTTGAGTCGTTTGTACTATAACTCGTTTTCTGTCAAGTGTTGTAAATATTCTAAGTGTTAGGTCGTCCAAGACCTATGAGTTGTGTTGTAAGTGTTGTGTTGTATGCCTATAAATAGGCGAGTTATATCATTTGTAATGGTTGTTGATTTTGAAATAAAATTTACTTGTTAGCTTTGTGCTTTCATCCAATTGGTAGTCGAGTGTATCTCCTATCTCCACCTTCGACATTCGAGTGCGCTCGAATCTTCGATCGTTGAAGCCAATTCGCGGAATCAAGTGCGCTTGATCAACGCTCAAAGAATTGTAGATCTCTCTTCACGGTATCGTGCGCGATCAACGTGTCAGAGATAGCTAGAATTCGGCATCCTCGGATCAACGAATTTGGGCATTTCAGTATTTCTCAATCCACCGATTGCTACGTTCATCGTATCATCAATTTTTGTATTCCGCCGCTGCGTCACATATCCAACGCATGATTTGTAGTTGGCTGTAGTGAATTTTGCTTTGAAGGTGTGGAGACATTACCTTTCAGGAGAGAGGTTTGAGCTTTATACGAATCATAAGTCGTTGAAGTATTTTTTTTTCTCTTAGAAGGAGCTGAACATGAGACAGCAGAGGTGGTTAGAGTTCTTAGTTTCTTATGATTCAGTATTGAGTACACACCAGGGAAAGGGAACAAGGTTGCAAACGCACTTAGCAGAAAGCATTAGAATGCAGTGTTGGCAATGATAGCAGAGTGGAATGATTTGGAAGCGTTATCGACTTGTAGAGTTTAGTGGAGATTCGAGGCCGGATCTAGTGAAGGATCCACTGTGTTATCTTATTTAGAAGTTCGACCAGTAATGATTGAAAGGATTGCTTCTAAACATGAGGAGGATCCAGTGTTGGCTGAACAGATCAAGAAGTTGAAGGAAGGAACGGAGAGCGATGACTTGAAGGATTTTAGTCTTGACCAGAATGGGTGGTTGAGAAAGAAAGGAAGGTTGTGTGTTCTGAATGTGGGAGACATTAGGAAGGAAGCTTTGGAGGAATGCCATTGTTCAAAGTTCACTATTCATCTAGAAGGAACTAAGATGTATCATGATATGAAGCGGAGTTTCTTCTGGGAAGGTATGAAGAGGGATGTTGGCTTATGGGTGAAGCAGTGTCTAAACTATCAACAAGTAAAAGCCGAACATCAGAAGCCAAGTGGGTTGCTACAACCATTGGATATTCCGATGTGGAAGTGGGATTCTATTTATATGGATTTTATTGACGGGTTGCCATGATCTAGTAGAGGAAATGAAAGTATATAGGTCATAATGGATAGACTGACCAAGAGTTCCCATTTCATTCCAGTTAAGTCAACCAGGACAGCACCGGTTTTAGCTAAGTTATTTATGAAGAATATAGTTAGACTTCATGGAATTCCTAGTAGTATAGTAAGTGATAGAGATTCCTTGTTCACTAGCGAGTTCTGGAAGAGTCTACAGGAGATTTTAGGAACCAAGCTCAAGATGAGTACCGCTTACCATCCATAGACCGATGGGCAAAAGGAAAGAGCTAACAAAGTCTTGGAGGATTTGTTAAGAGCTTATGTGTTAGATTTTGGAGGATCATGGGAAGACCATCTACACTTAGTCGAATTTTCGTATAACAGTAGTTATCAGACTAGTATAGGAATGGTACCGTTTGAAGCTTTGTATGGAAAGCCATGCAAATCACCAATTTGTTGGTTAGAGACCAAAGATAGGTTGGTTCTTGGTCCGAATTTGGTTAGAGAAGTTGCAGAGAAGATTGAGTTGATTCAAGCTAGGATGAAGGAAGCTCAGCCTAGGCAGAAGAGTTATGCAGACAGAAGATGGAAAGACTTAGAGTTCTCTGTTGGGGATCATGTTTTTATTAAGGTATCACCGATGAAGGGTGTGATTAGATTCGAAAAATTAGGGAAGTTAGCACCGAGGTTCGTAAGACACTTTCCAATTGTAGAGAGGATCGGGAAACTCGCATATAGAGTAGAGTTATCGAGCAGTTTGGCAGGAGTCCACGATGTGTTTCATGTTTCTCATCTGAGGAAGTGTGTTGGAGACCCAGAGACTACTATAGCACCGACTATGTTAGATGATTTAGTAGTAGAGCCGGAGTTGACTATAGTTAGAAAGCCCATTCGTATAGTCGCGAGGGATGAGAAGAGGTTAAGGAACAAGATAGTCAGATTAGCCAGTGGAGCGACGATGAGAGAGACTGCACTTGGGAGACTAAGAGCAGGATTAGAGATGCTTATCCTGATCTGTTTGATGGTATGTTTTACCTTTATGTTTGATTGTTGTGTACCTTATCGCAATTTAGAGGACGAAATTCTTTAAGGATGGGAGATTGTAACACCCCATATTTTTAGTAACATTATTTAGGATATTTAATTAGCTAAATAAAATAAAATAATGTAATGTGATGATTAGGGGATTGAGATTTGCGATTAATAGGGGTACCCGTGCTATGTTAATGAGTAAATCAAAATGAGATAACATGAAATAAAATAGACAAAGGGAATAGACAAGGGCAAAGTTGGAATAAGAATATTCTTATACCCTAAACCCTTAGGAATTCATGCATACATTCATTTCATTATCAAAAATTAAACTAAGAGGCCGGCCACCATTAGAAGCAATTAGAGGAAGATAAGAGAATCAAGGGGAAGCTTAATTAACTTAAATCGATTCAAATCTCAAATCCTTAATCTCAAAAGCTAAGGTGAATAATGACTACATCTCATATTTTCTATTGTTTTCGGTTTTAAGGTTAAATCTGATTTATGTTGCAAGGTTATGCCATGTTTTGGAATGATTAAATGTTTATATATGCTTGTTGATGATTTATGCTTATTCATATAGGTTTTAGATATGTTTTAATGTGAAAAGCTTATTTAATGACATCCAAATGCTTTGCGATTTTAGATATAGATCAGAAATGATATTTTAGAGATGGGTTTCAATTTTCATAGTTTTCTAAATTAAAGTGGATTTTATATTAATTTTCTAGTGCAGAAAATGATTTATTGGGTTTAAAATAATTTACGGTTAAATTATATATAATTTGGGACATAAATTTATATATGTTAGAAAACATATTAAAAATTATTTTCTGAAATTTTTGAAGAATTTTCCTAAGTGTTTTGATGAATATATAAAATTATTTGAGGTATGGGACTTAAATGTTTTATATATTTATAAAAGGAGAAGGGGTATTTTGTAAATAATTTAAATTGTTTATTTCTGAAATATTGACAGCACTTTTAGAAAAGAAAATTAGCAACCAATAATAATTTGACAAACAAGGCTGGTTAGTTGAAAAGAAATTCTTTTTAAAGTAAAAATCAGTTTTTACATGATTTTAGCATGTTTCGCCACTTTCAGCACAGGGGGTTCCGACCAAGTAATGCCGCCTCCATGCCATCGAAACTAATGCACATAGTATCAATAACTCGGTACATAGTGAATTGGACTAAGGCGGAAGTTACTAGGTCGAGACCAAAGGTTCCGAAGGGGTCGAAGCGTGTCTTTGCTTTTAAATGAAAATGCACCTGCTTTGCTTTCAATAGTATAGCTTTCGACTTGGTTTGCATTCGACTAGGTCAATGGTTTTAAAAGAATGGTTTTAAAGAGGTTGTGATTTTTTTTTAAGTAACTGCTTTCAACTAGGTCGAAGCCCTTAGCTACCGCTTTTCTACCTTTCGAAGCAAATGGTTTCGAAAGGTATATTTTGTTTTAAAACCCAAGCCGCTTCTCCAATGCTTTCAAAGGGTTGGTTTAGGCACCATCACTTCTTTACTTAGGAAATGCTTTCGAAAGAGTGCTTTCGACTTAAATGTGTTTTGACCTTGTTGCTCTGTTGAAGGTAAAACCCAAAGGTTTCGAATGGTTTAGTTTTAAAAGGTTTCGAAAGGTTGTTCCACATGTTTTACTTGAACCCAAATGTTTTCAAAAGGTTTGATGTTTTATTGCTTTCGAAAGGTTTTAAAGAATGGTTTCAAAAGGATGGTCCCCCAATGGTTTCGAAAGTTCTAAAAGGAAGGTTTTGAGAGGTTTGAAAGGAAAGGTTTTCCAATGTTTTCGAAAGGTAATGTTTAAAGGTTTTGAAGAAGGATGTCTAAGGTTTTAATGCTTTCGAAGGAATGGTTTTTCAACATTTTCGAAAGGAAGATTATGAATGGTTTCGAAAGGAATGTTTTGGCCTTTCGGCCTAGGTGAAACAAGGGTTTTATTTGGTTTCGAAAGGGGTATTTTCAATGGATTCGAAAGGGGTACTTTCAAAGATTTTAATGTTTTCATCAACAAAGATTTGAGTAAAGTATATATAACATGGCAAGGTGATTTTGAGTAAAGCATAGAGTATATATTTTCCTTGTTTAATTTTGGTTTAAAGATTTTAAATCAATTTGAGATGAAAAGGTTTTCAAGGAAAATTTAAGGGAAGATTACCCCAAGTAAAATGACATAGATATTAGAGTACCAGATGGGACCAGTATAGGGTCGCGCCCTATACATTAGCTATAAGCCCCACTTAATTTTGTCCAAAATTCCAGTGTGTAGGGCTTTGTCACAGATAAGACTAAAATTATGGTTACACACAGAAGGGAATATATATATTTTTATATAGATAGGTTTTTGGTGAGCCCGCAAAATCATTAGGATCAGATGACCCTGGGAGATGTTAAGTAAGGGACAGACCGTCCAGAAGAGGAGTATTTAACAGATAGTTAAGGATAGACCATCCAGAAGAAGAGTGTCTAACAGGTGTTAGATTATTTTTATTATATTGTTTGATAGGCCCGAGTCAGCCAAAGGTTAGTAGTTAGCCAAACAAAACTATAGTGTTCGGACATGTAGTTCATTTATTACCTGATATGTTTATTTACATAATAATGCTTTGCAGTTTTAACCAGTTTTGGTTGCAGGATAAAGGTTTGCAAAAGATATATTTTAAAAGGATATTAGTGAGGGGAAACCCATTCCACTAAGCGGCATGGTCTCACTTAATATCAAATAACCGAGATGTATAGTATTATTCATACCAGGCTTTATGTCTGAATTGAAATTTATGTTTTTCCCTTTAAACTTCGGATGCTCAAAATTAATTTGAGTAGGCTGAAGGTTGAGGTTTTACAGGTTTTAGTAGGTTGATGAATAAAGCTTCCGGAGACGAGTAGGTGGCTGATGGATAGCTTTTTAGGAGTTGATGTTTTGTTTTGTTTATTCCGTTGTGTTGTATTTAAGACAGTTATGTCTATATAGTACTCTGATCAACCATGGGGGCATCATCATACGTCGCTCTTGGGGTATTTATGTAATAATTATATTTTATCAGAACTCAGGAAACGATTATGGGGTTATGTAATTTGAATGTGAAACATGTGTTTTCAAATGTAATCAGTAAAATGTTGTTTTTGGAAATATGTGTTTTGTTTCATATTCAAGTGCTTTTGATATTATGGATATCGTTAACATAGCCATATTTAGTCGTCGGAAGTTAATACTATGGATGACTACAGCATCTGTTGCGCTTAGCTTTGGGCCTCTAGATAGGGGATGTTACACTGGCAGTATACCTATAGCGATCGACCGTCTAGATTTAGTGGTTGACCGGTCTTCGTCGATTCACAGACCCTGAACCTCAAATGCATCATATAATCACCTATAGAAACCTTGGACCTTCATTTTTTTTGCCTCTATCCCTCCTTTCTTCCTCCCTGTCTCTCTCATCTCTCCTTCACAGGTCGCTGTCATGCCCCTTCACTAGAACGCGATCGACGATGACGAGTCCCAACAGTGGTCGACCAACCTAAGCAATGCGCCCTACCAAATCTAGTTTGAAACCCCGACCTCCTCCTCCTCTAGGCAATCCATGGCACCCCCAAGGAAAGTAGGTGGATATTCACACAAACCAACCCTCACACCCAAGATATTGCGTGACTCCAAGGGAACAATGGGAGAATTTCTAGCTACGAGGCCTTGGAGAATTTCGTATTCTTGCAAGGGAGGTCGATGAAGTATGGATACTTCACCACATATGGATTGGGAGAGCTGTTCATGGCCTCGGGATTGGCACCGATCTTGAGCCAAGAGACTTTTGAGTGGGAATGCTAACCGTAGTGCATGCAGCTATTCGACACCAACTAAGAGTACGAATTTGAAGAAGATATCAACCATTTCACATCAAAGGTGAAGGGGACGGGGATCACTATGATTGATGATGATTTTGGGAACATTTTGAACATCTCCGTGATCATAGCAGACTTGGATGAGATATGTGCAGTTAAAGCGCTTAGCGGCTCTATAGTGGTAGGATTGCAAAAACTTATAGCGGGGATCAAGCAGGGATATAGTGAAAAATAGCGAAGGTGCAAAAAGCTTCATTAGATATAAAACCTAATATTTAAAGTTAAATTATTCTCACACTCATGTAATTTGTGTAGAAAAAAGAAATATTGTTTAATCTTGTACAACAATACTAAAGAATATCATTATTTATGAAGTCCAAATTTGATGAGTACAATACAATTCTAATTTATATTGATCATTTATACTTTAAAATTTGGTCTTTACCCTAACTTTGTTGATTTGGTTTAAAAGAGAACCAGTCAAATCAATCTTTTATATTAATTTTGCTATAACGGGTGCTAAAAAACTTGATTTAGCGGGTATAGCAGAAAATAACGAGGCTTAAAGCGGATCTACTGTTAAATAGCGCTAAATTGAAAAAGCATAGCAGTCTAAGAGCGTTATATGCTATAGCGAGGATTTAGCGGGACTTTAGTAGGGTTTAACTGCACAGGATGAGATTGGGACCAATGACCCAAGGGTAGTGTATCAGATCTTCTATCGAGGAGTAGGTGTCTGAAGAGCAAACAACATGCGCGCCTAAGCCTATCTCATCGCCCCCCATTATCCAACACAACATCATCCTTATGACGGGGAGCTTCGATAAGATTTATCCTTTGGTGTAGAAGGCCATATATGCCATTATAGGTGGAGTTGCCGTGAACTGGGCTGAGGCCATTATGAGCCACCATGTGGACCTTGGAGTTGGGACTCCTCGAAGCTACTTCTCATACTATCGTCTCTTTACTAGCATCTTTAGATAGTTCTGGGTGAACCTTCGAAAGGAGCAGGTCTAGAAGAAGGCCCCAGTCCTGTTTGATAGATCGGCCCTAAGGAGGATGGGGATCGGAGAAATACAAGGTGAGGAAGAAGGACATGAGGCTTGTGACGACCGCTCTACACCATCGCCACCCAACATAACTGGATAGTGCGCTAATGTTATGCCCAGCCGATGTAGGATGATGTCAAGGGTTAAAAGAAATAAAACATCACAGAACCTGTCTTATATCTCATAGTGTATCAAATAAAATATGATAGTCATCTTCGAAATAAAACATAAGAGATAATAATAACTAAGTGAATAAAATATTAGAGCACAAATCCAAGTTATACAACATAGTAATAGAGTTTATAAAAAGCGGAAATGAACTCAAAGAAACCGTTTCATGATAGTAAAGCAAACATTACCTAGAATTCACATTGTTGCACAATGGAATAAACAACAGAATACCAATATTTAATACGAGAAAGCTCCATCCAGCTCGTCCTCTGCACTGCCACCATGTACCACCTAGACCTGCTATCTAGTCTACTTATTTAAGAATACCCGAAATAACAAGAAGCAAAGCACAAAATATCAAGTCAGGCAACAGTCTGGTGTAAGCGATAAATGAATCTCAAAATACTATACAAGTTGATATAGCAAGGAACAAAGGTATACGAATCATACCTAACATGTCCCTACAACCAAAGAGTTAGCATATGACAAAATAATATGCTACTCTACAAACATCATAAGGGTGTACAACAAACTAAGTAATAATGATGGGTGGTCAGGTATACCTATCCACAATACCTATCTCAAGTGACATTCCTATACTGAAAGATTATGGAGAAACAATCAAAGTTACCATATCATCCATTAAACAATCCTCACTATCACTCATTGGGCCTTGGATATATGATAACTCATATGACCATTCCTTTACCATGGATTAATGGATAAATCCTGCTCTTTAGTGTACTCGCCTTTAGCCCGAAGCTGATACTAGATCCATTCCACTGGTCCAGGGTATATGGATCCATTCCACTGATTCGAGGCAACCAAATAAAGTACCCATGAGTGCACTAACAATATCCCTGCTTTCGAGTACATCAGAAAACACTCCGAGTATCAATGATCCCTTAGCAAGCGTATCCGAGCCCTTTCTTTACTCCATCAAATTTCCATTATTCTTAAGAAACAATTCCACATTCCTTCTTTCCACGATAGAACCATTCACCATTCTTTCCATGGGTCACCCTTCCTAGATACCGCTTTTTATGAATAACCTTTCTCACGACTCCTTCCAACATTGAGCCGCCATCATAGGAACCTAACTCCATTCACCGTCGAGTGACCATCACCAAAGTCTCAAAGCTATCATTGTGCTACTACATCGCCATCAAACACCAAACAAACAAACAAACACCTTTGGCATGACCTACAGAGCCCCTGAAGCATCATCTGGAAGTTTGATCTTTGTTGGCCATATAAATTAAGGTCGGTACCAAAAATAAGTGGTCGGTACCAACCTGATTACTTAGCCAATTTTGGCTAAGTGTTTACAGCCGGACCTCTTCCATCCTTTTGCTTCCTTGAAGTCCCCTTTTTCCATTCTTCAAACTCCCAAGTCTTCATCAACTCCCTAAAGCCTCAAAAAGTGATCGGTAGTTACCTAAATCAAGTCGACACCTATATGAATTTACAGCCCGATCTCTTTCCTCCTTACTTGCTTTGGACTCCCCTTCTCAGTGCAACACTCCCCAAATCCTTTGGCACTCCCTTTTTGGCTTAGAAAGTAGTTAGTACCGATCAAAATGTGGTCGGTATCGATCACTCTCCTTGGCCAAAATTCCAACTTCGAGTTTTTGGACCTCTTCCCATCTTCAACTTAAAGTCTTCCCCTAAGTTTTGTAGCCTAAGCCCTACCCTTGCCATTTCGTCGAGTAGATCTGCAAACTCCCCACCTAGAAATCAACTCGTCACCAACCAGAATTCCTTCATCCAAATTTCAAGCGACTTAAACCTTTGGGGCCTCCCATGCTCCAGAGCCCATCCTCTAAGTTTCATACAACTCCGACCAATTTTGCCTTCAGTTTGTCCATTCGACATACATATCTGAATTATCGTCCGTACACATCCATACACACATGAAATTCATAAAAACATGATTATAATACATATCCTAGCCTAGATCTAACTTTACACTAGCATGTCAATATGATCAAAAGAGGTTATAAAACCATTTAAAACCATCTTAAACTCTTTTAATTTTGGCCATAAACATATATAAAAGTGTGATTAAAGTTAGAAAACGATTTAGGATCAAAATCATCTTAAGAACATCAATTATAATTATATAAACATGCATATGATAGTAAGAAGTCAAGAACCACTCATTAATTACCCAAATTACCAATCTAATCTCTAGATCTGAAATGGACAGCATGGAGAACAAATTGAAATCAGCCAAAAATGATAATCTTCAATCCCTCTATGCTAATCACCCCTCTAATAATGATTTAAACTAAGATTATTAAGAAAAGGATGAGCTTTTTCATGAAATTAGGATTAATGGAGGTTTGGATTGTACTGGGAAGTGGAAAATGTGATTAGAGATGTCCCAGTAACCCCATTTAGGTGAAAATCCCAAAATTAGATGGTGGGCTTAGGTTTGGGCCTAATAAATTACCCACTAATTCATGCCAGTAGCAGCCAAAACTTAAAACATCCATAAATTTCAAATGGTAAGTCCATTTACTATTATGACCACTCTATAGGATGGGAAACCATCATCTAATGGCAATGGAAGTGGTTTCTAACCTAACTTGGCTCCTATCAAAAGTTATAGTTAATACAATATTTTCAGGGTCAAAATGGTCACATAAAAATTCGATAAAAATCACAGATATGGAAAATATCCCTATGAGTCATTTTCCAAAATTTTAGAGTCATACGACCTTATATGAATTAAGTAATATTTTACGATCCTCTAATATATAAGATACGGGTCATTATACTCTTCCCTTTTAGGAATTTGCCCTCGAAATTCCCAAAAAAATCAAAGAATAGTCAACCATAGCAACTTCGCATGCCTAACAATCACATGTAACCATCAAACATATTAAACAAGCAAACATGCAACCAATAGTATAGATAAACCTATCATATCATGCATGACACTAGACTATCCTATATGATATCAAAATGAAAGTAAATATGATAACAGTAAGCCTTACCAAGCAAAGAGCTCTGGATATGCAATTCTCATGCTCTACTCGGTTTCCCATGTGCAATCGCCTTTACTTTTGTTCCATTGAACCTTCATCTACTCCACCATCTTCGTCCTAGGCTGTTTCATATCACGTCCGACTATATGAACCGACTTACAAGGTCTTAAAGCTTCTGGTTCAATCTTGATATCATCAAGTTGATTCGGTGTAATCATCATGGATGGGTCATTCGCAAACTTCCACAAGTGAGAGTTGTGGAAGGCTTTGTGCTTGCCCACCATCTTCTAAGGTAAGTCTACCCTATATATTAGGTTCCCAATCTTTTCTACTATCGAAAAAGGACCTATAAATCTCGATGCCAACTTCCCCTTAATATCGAATCTAATAACATTCTTCAACGGAGAAATCTTCACAAACACCATATCGCCAAAAGGAACTCCAAATCTTTACTTCTCCCCCCAGCGTGGCTCTTTTGCATAACTTGAGTAGCTTTCATCCACTACCGAATGATCTCGATCTTCTCCGAGGTTTCTTTGATCATATCTAACCCAAGTATCAGTTTCTCATCCGCTTCCCAATAATATGAAGGATTGTTACATGGTTGGCGATACAATGCTTCATACGGTTCCATATCGATACTAAACCGATAGCTATTGTTGTATGTGAACTCTACCAAATGCAAATGACCATCCCATGAGCCTCCAAAATCGAGAATGCAAGCTCACAAGAGATCTTCTAATATACGATTCACTTTCTCGGTTTCTCTATCAGTTTGCAAGTGATACCTGTACTGAGATGCAGCTCGGTCCCCAACGTCTCTTGTAAGCTCTTCTAAAACCCACTAATGAATAAAGGGTCTTGGTCACTTACAATGCTCTTTGAAACACTATGGAATCGCACTATCCACTTCACATACAATTCAGACGATTTGGCTTCCATTCTACTAGACTTAACGAGTACGAATCAGGCACTCTTCGTTAACCTATTGACTATAACTCAAATGTTATCAGTCCTGCTTTGGTCCTCGGCGGTCCGTCTATGAAATCCATAAAACCTTGTTCTCGCTTCCACTTGAAAACTTCAAGTGGTTGCATCAACCCACTTGGCTTCTTCTGCTTCACCTTCACCAACTAGTAGTTCATACACTTTGAGAAGAATGTCCCGACATCCTTCTTCAACTCTTCCTAATAATAGGCCTTCTTCATATCATGGTACAACTTGTTACCGTCAAATCTAGAGTGGTGGCACTCTCGTAGCACATCATCTCTCAATCCATCGACATCGGGAACAAACAATCTCCCATCCTTATGGAGCCAACTATCTCGATCGAGAATGTACTCCTTCATCTCCTCAAACTCTGCTCCTTCTTTTATTTTTTCCATGATCTCTTCTAGTCTAGCTTCTTACCTTTAACTAGTACCAATCTGCTCAGTCAAAGTACGCCTGATCATCAAACTCGCCAACATCTCGGGTTCTAACTCGTAATGAGGTCTGAAGTCATAACGATCAATGTACTCCAACTACTTCCACTCTAGGAACATCGCTCCTAAACTGGAATGCCTTCTACTCAATGATTAGGTACCTGCATTACACTTATCAGCCATATAGGAAATGTTAAAGTCAAAGAAGGCTAAGAATTCCAATCATCACTGCTGGAGAAGGTTGAGATCCTTTTGGAAGAAAAGGTACTTAAATGATTTGTGATCCGTGGATAGCATGAACCTTTCTCCTAATAAATAATGCCTCAAAATCTTTAAACCAAACACTATCGCTGCAAACTCTAAATCATGAGTTGGGTACTATAATGCGGTTTCAGCTATCGACTAGCATAGGCGACAACTCTTCTCCTCTGCATCAACACCACACCTAGTCCAGTACCATAGGTGTCTATGTACACTTTTAGATCCTCATTTCCACTTGGGTCAATACCGGTGCACTCGTCAACCTCTTCTTCACACTAACAAACGCCTACTTGCACTTAATGTCCCAAACAAAAGTATAATTCCTTTTCGTCGAATTGTTTAACAACGCTGCTACCTTCGAGAAGTCCCTGATAAAAGGTTTATAATATCCGGCCAATCCTAGGAAGCTTCTTACATCTGTAGCGTTCTTGGGATGGTTACAGTCCTGAATCGTTGTCACCTTGGTAGGATCCACGACAATACCCTGCTTGGAGATGACATGACCAAGAATCTCACTTCCCTCCTTCAGAAGTGACACTTAGAAAACTTCATTTTCAACCGGTGCTTCCTCAACACTTTAAGCACAATCCTTAAGTCTATCTTGTGTTCCTCTTTTATCCTAAAGTAGATCAGAATATCATCTATGAACATAAGTACGAACTTGTTCAGCTGATCCCTGAAGACACAGTACATGAGATCAATAGAGTATGCTGGAGCATTGGTTAGCCGAATAGCATAACCAACTACTCATAAAAACCAGATGACATACGAAACATGGTGATCGGCACCTCTCCTTCGCTACTCTTAACTGGTGAAATCCTATTGCCAAATCCAATCGTGAGAACACCTTCACACCATGGAGCTGATCGAACAAGTCATCAATACGTAGGAGTGGATACTTGTTCTTCCTTGTGACCTTATTCAGCTCACAATAGTCTACACACAACCTTGGAGAGTCATCTGCCTTAGTGGTGAATACTACAAGTGCGCTGCACTCGGATATGCTCTACAAATGAACCCTCGCTTCAACATGTCATTCACTTGCACCGCCAACTTTTTCTACTCTCTAGGTGCCATATGCCTCAAAGGTGTAACTATCAGTTTGGCATCCTTCACAAAGTCTATACAAAACTAAATCTCTCGGTTTGGCGGTAATTCAGTTACCTCCTCAAACACGTCTAGATACTCTCTAATGATAGGCACGGATGACAACTCATCCCATGGAACCTCAAGCGAATATAGAAAGATGACCATAACCTCATCCTCCGGCAGGCAGCCAATCACTACCGTTCGCTCCTCCATTGCCCCAATCATCACCATCAGCTTCTCGCAGTCTAACACTACTGCATACTTCCTCAGCCAGTCCATCCTAGGTAATCATGAATCCAACCAAATTAAAAACAAAGTAATCACAAACAAAAGAGCATCCATGACTGGATAGGACCAACCTACGACAAACCATACACAGGCTAGTAGAGCCTCCAATTGGGTTTGTAATAATTTAAGGTCGGTCAACTATCTAGGGTTTCAATCCCAATCTATCTACTATGTCACCAGATATGAAGGAATATGAAGCCCTGGTATCGAACAAAATGCATATGGGAACATCAAAAATAGAAAGCATACCTTGGATAGTGATACCCTTTCCTTTCTCCTTCGCCGAGGGAGCACTCGATGAAGTCGAGACGACATCCAAAGCATATGTCTTCATCACTAATTTCTACTATGCTGGTTTTGGGCAATTCTTCTACATATGTCTGAACTTGCAACAGTTATAGCACTTCATCTTTCCACCAGCTTTGTAGTCTCTAATCAAGTTACCCTTGTCTCCATAACCATAACATAGGGTTCCCACTTAGCTTTATTTTGAGCATTCTTTCTTAAAACCGCTTCCTCTTTCCATTCCATCTCTTCTTGCCTTGCCGCGACTTTGGTTCTTCCTTAGCAACTATAATAACAGACTTGGATTTAGGGTATAAACTCTCAACTCGAAGGTCTTTCTCGACTACTTTTTGAAATGGCTCATTGATATGCCCAACAATCTTTTCTCCAAAGTAGTCATCTAACCACATAATCAGCTTTTCATTCTTCTTCAAGGGAGTATCAATAATGGACATTCTATACTTTGATAAGGCATTGAATTCAGCACCATACTTGGAGACAGACATGTCTCCTTGCTTCAAATCATCAAACTTTCTGAAGACCACCGACTTCAGAGCAGCTGGTATGAACTTCTCCTAGAATCTGGTTTTGAATTGGTAGATAGCATTCCACTAGTTCATGGCTCTCCCTTGAAGCTGTTGAGAGGCCAATCTACTCTTCATAGCATCTTCCAATTCAAGGTCATTAAAAATTCTCTTGTAGATTTCCAACCAATCCTGCACTTGCGTAGGCGATTTCATTCCTTGGAATGGTTTTCCCCCAAGACTGGCAAAATCCTTATTTAGCTTAGCAAAATCAACTTTGGGCGCTTGCACATGAGCATAACCACCAACAGCAACATTGGAAGCCGCCGCTTGGCCATTTTGTAGCATGTTCACCGTCATAGTATTGAACATTGTTTGCAAGTTAGGGTTAGTATCCTCTGAACTGCTCCTTCTTCAACTCTCGAGATGAAGTTTCTCACAGTGTTTCTTGTATGTCAGCTCATTCTTGATATGTAATAAGAACGATCAGTCTCTTATAAAAGAAACTTGTATCATTGATACTCAAGTGTGCATGCGATTTACATACTATGTGTTCTACTATATAGTTTTAAAAACAAAAATATATAACAAATACACACTCTCTCGTATATATACACTCTCATCCAATCTAGTATGTTAACTCGTTTCTCTAATGGACCACGGTATCACCTCAGGTCGATCGTGTAACCTAGAGCTCTGATATCAAATGTGATGACCATCCAACACCACCGGCACCTAATATAACTATATAGTACGAGGCTGCCATGCCCGGTCGATGTAGGATGATTGTCAAGGTTTAAAAGAAATAAAACATCACAAAACCTGTTATATATCTCACTACACGTCGAATAAAATATAATAGTCAGCTTAGAAATAAAACATGAGAGATAGTAATAACTAAGTGAACCAAATATCAGAGCATAAATCTACAGAGTCATACAACATAATAATAGAGTTTATAAAAAGTAGAAATAAACTCAAATAAACTATCTAATGATAGTAAAGCAAACACTACCTAGGCTCTACATTGTTGCATAATGGAATAAACAAAAGAATATCCATATATAATATGAGAAAGCTCCATCCAGCTTGTCCATTGCGTAGCCACTACATATCAGCTAAACCTGATATTTACTCTACTCTTTTAAGAGTGCTCAGATAATAAAAAGCAAAGCATAAAACCTCGAGTCAGACAACAGTCTGCTGTGAGTGATAAATGAATCCCAAAATACTATACAAGTCGATATAGTAAGAAACAACGGTATACGAACCATATATGGCATGTCCCTGCTATCAAAGAGTTAGCATATAACAACATAATATGCTACTCTACAAACATCATAAGGGTGTACAACAAACTAAGTACAATGATGGGTGTCCAGGTATACCTATTCACATTACCTATCTCAAGTGACATCCCTAGAGTGATAGAATATGGTAGAAACAATCAAAGCAACCATAGCATCCATCAAACAACCCTCACTATCACTCATTGTGCCTTGGATATATGATAACTCGTATGACCATTCCCTTGTCAGGAATTATTGGATAAATCCCAATCTTCAGTGTACTTGCCTTTAGCCAGAAGGCTGATACTAGACCTATTTCACCGGTCCAGGATATACAGATCTATTCCATCGATCCGAGGTAGCCAAAAAAAGTACCCATGAGTGCACTCACAATACCCCTGCTTTCGAGTACATCAGAAAATACTCAAGAGTATCAGTGATCCCTTAGCATGCGTATCCGAGCCCTTTCCTTGCTCCATTTAATTTCTGTTATTCTCAAGGAACAATTCCACATTCCTTCTTTCGACGATAGAACCATTACCCATCCTATCATAGGCCACCCTTCCTAGAACCTGCTCTTTGTGGATAACCTTTCTCATGACTCCTTTCAACATCGAGCTACTATCATCGGAACCTAACTCCAATCACCGTCGAGTTTCCATCATCGAAATCCCGAAGCTATCATCGTGCTATTACATCGCCATCAAACCCCAAGCGAATAAACAAACACCTTCAGCATGACCTATAAAGCCCATAAAGCATCCTCTGGAAGTTTGATCTCAGTTGGCCATATTAATTCAGGTCGGTACAGACCAAAAGTGGTCGGTACCAATCTGATTAGTTAGCCAATTTGGGCTAAGCGTCTAAATCTTGATCTCTTCCATCATTTTGCTTCCATGAAGTCCATTTTTCCATGCTTCAAACTCCCAAGTCTTCAGCAAATCCCTAGAGACCCAAAAAGCGATCGGCACCAACCTAAATTAGGTCAGTACCAATATGAATTAACACCCCGATCTCATTCCTTCTTGCTTGTTTTGGATTTCCTTTCTTAGTTCAACGCTCCCCAAATCCTCCAGCAAGTCCCTTTTGGCCAAGAAAGTGCTTGGTATCGATTAGAAAGTGGTCGGTACCGATCACTCTCCTTAGCCAAA
Source organism: Allium fistulosum (assembly GCA_030737815.1). Classification (NCBI taxonomy): domain Eukaryota; kingdom Viridiplantae; phylum Streptophyta; class Magnoliopsida; order Asparagales; family Amaryllidaceae; genus Allium; species Allium fistulosum. The sequence continues at coordinate 70,651,600 of CM060908.1, read as the reverse complement.
ACTCCAACTTTGATTTTTTAGACCTCTTCTTGCCTTCAACCCGAAGACTTTTCCAAAGTTTTGTAGCCTAAGTCCCCAAGCTTTGCCTTTTTGTTGAGTAGATCTACAAACTCCCTATCTAAAAATCAACTTGTCACCGACTAAATCCTTCATCCAAACTTCACGCGACTTGAACCTTGGGCTCCTCTCATGCTCCAAAGCCCCTCCTCCAAGTTTCATCCAATTTCGGCCACTTTTGCCTTCAATATGTTCATTCGACAACCTCTTTCCTAACTACTTAAAAGCACTAGCAAACCGTATCAACGCAAACATATAGGTCTGAATTATCATCTATACACATCCATACACATATGCAATTCATCAAACATGATTATCATACATATCCTAACCTAGATCTAAATTTTATATTAGCATGTCAATATGATCAAAAAGGATGGTAAAATCATTTAAAACCATCTTAAATTTTTTTAATTTTGTCAATAAACATGTATAAAAGTGTGATTAAAGTTAGAAAATGTTTTAGGATCAAAATCATCTTAAAAACGTCAATTATAACTATATAAATATGCATAAGATAGTGAGAAATTAAGAATAACCCACCAAGTACTCAAATTACCAATCTAATCTCTAGATATAAAATGGACGGCTAGGAGAACGAATTCAAATCAACCAAAAATGATAATCTTCAATCTCACTATGCTAACTACTCCTTTAACGATGACTTAGGCTACGATTCTTAAGGAAAAGATGAGCTTTTGATGAAATTAGGATTAACAAAGGTTTGGTATTGTATTAGGAAGTGGAAAATGTGATTGGAGATGTCCCATCAGCCCCGGTTAGGTGAAAATTCCAAAATTAGTTAGTGGACTTAGGTTTGGGCCTAATTAATTACCCACTTATTCTGACCAGCAACAACCAAAACTTTCAATACCCTAACTTTCGAACGGTAAGTATGTTTTACTGTTATGACCACTCTATAGAATGAGAAACCATCATCCTGAAGCAATGGAAGTGGTTTTAGATGCTAACTCGGCTTCTATCAAAAGTTATATTCTACACAAGATTTTCAAGGTTAAATTGGTCATGTAGAAATTTGATAAAAATAATAGATCTAAAAAATGTCCTTAAGATACATTTTTCAAAATTTTAAAATCATACGACCTCATATGAATTAAATAGTTATATTTTATGATTCTCTGATATGTAAAATACAAGTCATTATATGGTTGCAAGTTAGGGACAAGAGGTTGTAGGTTAGGGGCAGGAGGTTGTAGGGTTACAGAGCCTTGAGGTTAGGGAAATCCAAGACACTCAACTCTGGACTAGGCTGAGCTACGGAGATCCGAGCCGAGCAACGGCGCCAAGGCCGCCAGCTCGGGCGCCTAGCTTTCATACTAGCCCATTCGGGTGTCCAGCAATGGCTTGTGCCATGACAGGGGAGCAAGGCCATCCCGTAGCCTGTAGATAGTAGTTAGTAGTCAATAGTAGTAGTAGTTGCTATTTCCTTCCAGCATTTATTTATTTATTTTTAGGTTATTTATGTTGTAAGCGTTAGTTGTCTCTTTTTGTTCAAAAATTACATACGATATAATATGAGATATGTTTCTATTTTATTACCGTGTTGATTTTATATATGAGCTTTGACCGCTATATATATACACATATTGGAAAACAGTAGAAATAGAAAATCTCATAAGAACACTTAACTAATGGTAAATGTAAAGTAAGGCTGGAAGTTTATAAAATTAATTATGAAATTAATTAATTTAGCAACTAAAAATAATTAATGCTTAATCCCAGAAATCTTATGATTTTGGGAAAAGTAAATTTCAATAAGCGAAGAACAGGGAATGTTTGTTGCAAAACCCACGGGTCACTATCCCTATGCCTTAAAATCTAAAATTTATAAATGTACTTGTGTGTTGTTTGTTATTCTGAATAAAAGAAAAGATTTTAAATTTTTAATATGCTAGTGTCAATCATATGCATTAACTCATCAATTGAATCCTAATTTCAATATGATATGGCTTGATCTGTTTTAAACATGTAAAGGCAAATGCTTTTGAAAAATTATGTTTTAAAAAGAAAATTCAAACTATTTTACATAATTATTTAAGAAGAGAAAGATTTAGAATGAAAAATGAGAAAATTTCTGATTTTAAAATGCCACATGCTTAGCTAGGGAGGACCGATGTATTAGCAAATATGAGTTTTACTGTATAGTAAGTGCGACAGTATACAAAACATAGATAATAACAAGGGAAAAAGATGTTTTACCTTTAGAATTCCTATTTCATACCTTGCCAATAATGAACAAAACTGGTTTTTAAAAATAATTCTATTTTAAAATTTAAAACTAAACCTCTTCATGCGAATTGTACTTGAAAAGTTGAAAAATATTTGAGGGCAAAAGAGAAAGTTCCAAGGTACAATGAAATTGGTATACAAAAGAATGGTGGAAATATAAAATTCTTTATCTAAATTTCTTTTCCGCCATAAGAGTATAGATTTATGGAAACTGGATTTTCAAAATTTTGGATGTTAGAAATGTTGTGTTAGGTATTGGAAGCAAAATTGGTTGAACCATACTCTTATACGTAGGAGTATGGAAATTGTTGTGTGAAAACAAGGATTTTGATTTTCAAAAACTTGCATACATATAGAACTGCCAGTATATGTAGGTTATTTGCACCATATTTTCAAAATTGTTTCAAAGAATGCTTTCATATAGGACGCGCGGATAATTCAGTTTACATATCATATATGTTGTGATACACCATGCACTTGTACCCCATTGGCTGCAAAATTGGTTATACACTGATTAGTTGGATAGTTTAGAATGATTGCACATTATGTTACATAATTCAGACCTTGAGGAATTTCATGGATGAAATTCTTTAAAGGAGGGAAGAATATTAACACCCAGTAAAATAAAGATTAATTGATTTAAAAAGAATCAATAAATAATTTATAAGGCTAAAAAATCTAATATGAGAAAATGTCAGAATTTCGTCATGAAACTTGCACTAATTTGTTCATGGCAATTATTTGAGCAACTTCCATTTATAAAGCTTTACGATCTGAGTTCAAAAGAGAAGTTATCAACGTTTGAAGATTTCGAATCAAAAATAATTCAAAACAGAATTAAGAAAATAAGTAGTAATAAATAATAATAAATTTAAAAATAACGTACAACGGAAATAAATTAACGATCCCCCACCGGTCGACACCTAAGTAGCGTCGGTCGATCGCTAGCGGTCAATGGTCAGTTAGGGCCGGCGCATGTTGAACCTCGGCCTAGGCGACATAGATTTAATAAATAAAAATCTAGCATACAAAATTGATTCAAGCACCTATAAATATAGGCATATCCGCTCACTTTTCTTCGCATATTTTATGAACAAAGCAGCAAAGCTCTGCCCTTCTTTCTTCTCCGCTATTTTTAGAAATTATAAAAGTATTATATATATATATATAATGAAGAAAGACAGAAAATAAAAAAGAAGAAGAGAATGAGTTAATCAATTCTACGAAAAAGATGAGTTTTAGATTTATAAATTTAGACTCCACTTAACTCAAATCTCCTCTCAAATCTTAAATTCTAGTGGGTGTATATACACTTTAAAATACATATTTTTAATTAATAGAGAAGGAGTCAAGAAAGAAGAATGGGCTTAGATTTGGAGATTTGAAAGCCATAAGGTGAGTGGAAAATTATGTATTTTACATAATACTAAATTTATATCATTGGAATTCGATTTGTTTTATTATGCTAATATGGAAACCATTGAATTGTAGGTTTAAATAAATAAATCTAACTTGAAATCTTTGCCTACGTATTCAGAAATTATTTAACCTTGATGAATTAGTATATATCATTAATAACATTTATGGAATAGAGAAATAAAGGCAGTAAATGTATAAGGTAATAAGAAGCCATATCAAGTAAACAAATGAATATAAATAAATAACAAATTTAAGAGGCACGATAATTTCCATGGTTGAAATTATAGATCTCAATAATACGTTTGCGATGAGTATGAATTAATGGACCTAGCCCATTATTTAGATTAATTATAAATGACTTGTTTTAGTATGACTTGGGATGCGAGGTCAGCAGAGTTACACCATGAAAGTCTGTCCTATGCAAGGGGCTATCAGAAGTTGTGTATACATACTATTGATCTGGGACATCTCTACCTATAGGATCTGTGGGGAGGGATATAAATTCGCGTATGGGTTTGGGAAAATGTATCAAGGGGTTCGACTTGGATTTAAAGTATTAAATGGTCAAGTACATTTAGGGTTTGTCAAGGGTTTACTTTGGGGCGGAGGTATTAAATGGCTATTGGGTTTGCCTCTGCTATATTCAAGAAGTCTTAAATAACCTATGGTAGTGCCTAGTTGCGAAAGCGGGGTCAGCTTAATTTCCAAACTAGACGTATTAAGTAACCAGAAATGGACTTTTTCCTGGATTCTAAAAGGGAATTTTAGATGGTGGTCGATGCTATGTGAGCATTGTTTGGTAAACCAATATTTTTGGAGTATGGCAGGGCATAGGATGAAGCCACCATTAGTTCTGAGCGGTTGTTAGCAAAGACTTGGGTTAAGCCTATACGGATTACACTTTCAACTGGTGTAAAGTTCATATGGAATATGCACTGAGCTCAAAATTTGGTTGTTTTTTTGTTTGGTTGGAGGTCGACTATTTAATCCTTAGATAAGTTTTTGGGGTGCATCAGTGGTACAGCTAGTTAAATTATAAAGTCGTTTCTAAGAGTCACTGGCTTTCGTATTTAGGGTCAGTTAACTATTGATTAAGTTGGGAAGGGGTTTCCTTTTTTGGATTATAAGGACACTTATACACACACACACTAGTCTTCAGAAGTTGCTCTGACCCATCCTTATTATAACCTGCATAATGGATTTAGAGGGACATGATACTGGTATAAGATGGGAACGGTAGATGGACATGTCATCTCATTCGTGCTCTACACTGACAAGGCAACTAAATATCCAAGAAATAATATTGGTAGCTGCCTCAGTCGAATGTACATGTTTTATTATATTTAACTATTCCGAAATGAATTAGTATACATAGCTCTTTGATATACTTATGTTTATTACATGTTACCAATACCTGTGGAGTTAATGCCCCGCTATTACCCCTTTATAACCCTGCTATATCTCATAGCAGATTTCTACCGCTATGATTTTTCCATATAGCCCTAAATATAGCCTTTCTGCTTTAAGCCCCGCTATTTCCGCTATATCCCGTTATTCCCGCTATATTCAGTTATTTTCGCCATATCTTCTTTAAAAGAAATGAATTGAAAAATGACATTTATACATTATAATAATTATGAAATTAATTTACTTAATTGAATTTTTAATATATTTTCAGAAATGAAAGTACTCTAATATTCTACTAAATTCAATTATGTTATATAACAGTTTTACGTTTATTTACAGTATATTTGCACATGTTTTTATTTAAAGTTATTTATGTATTAATTATAATTCAATTGAATGTTAATTTTTTATTTAATTACTATTTATATATTTGTAAGAACATTAAGTACGAGTTTTATATGCTATTTTAGAGTCATCCGCTATATCCCACTATACCCTCGCTGTATTCCCGCTATGACTTTTTGCGCCTCCGCCACATTGAATCTGCCGAGCGTTTTAACTGCACAGACCAATACTACTGATCCATAACCTAATGCACTCGTGTTTTCTATTTAGTTGAAAATTTGGACCCATTAAGGTGCAGATTATTAGAAATATATTTTTGAAGGAAGATGTATCCATTTTGTAGCCATTAGTTGTACAAGTTCACATTTAAACATTATATATTGAAAGTTATATACTTGTTAAACCAAACTAATTAAACAACCCAAAACCATGGTATAAATGCTGAAAACTATTTGGTTTGTCAATAATGAATTTTTGAACCAATCATGTGGCAAAAATTCTACAAAATCATCTAATGGCAATTTGTAGGAAAATACACGTATGGTAAGAAATGGTAGACCTCGGGGTTCTCAAAATGCAAGGAAATAGCATGCTTAGCAACCCGTCTATCCATTTATTCGTCTTTGTCCAGTATTAAATAGATTAAATTAAATCTAACATTAACATAAAAGATGACATTTTTGGATTTAAGTACTTAGAATTGTAGAATATGACTGTCAAGTAAAAGAAAGGACTGTACGCTCAAGGAAACAAAAAATATTACAACCTACAACTATTACGTAAAAAAAATTTCACGGTAGTAACATTCGTTATAGCATCGTAGATACAGTCATATTACTTTGAGGAATAAGAAGAGTACATGATGCCATATTTATTTTGTGCCAGGTGTGGAAAGGATGGATCTTCAGGAGGTTTTTTTATTTTGATTTTGCCGGAAGGAACTGCACATAGTAGATAATTATCAAAATTAGTATAAGCTTAGTTGAATCTTTCACATAAGAATATTTAGAGGACGTTGGCATATAACTTTGTTTACATGTGATGGGAACCAGTTATATTATTTACCAATGTTGTATACTATTGTTCTTGCTGGGTAAGAACTACTAACATGCTAAGTAAGAACGAAGGACATGAGGTGCAATGCATATATGTTATGGTATGTAACAATGTCATATATAGCCAAGAAAGGAGCTAATAGAATGGTACCTTGTTCTTGATCACATACTATCTTGCACCGAAATTAAAGTTTCCTAAAAATAAAGAAAATTAAAATAGTATATTTAAACTTTATTGGGTAAATTTTCTGACACATTATGATGAGATTATAGGAAAAAACCTATAACTTAAAGAAGAAGGCTTAGCTTGCCACTATATATGAACTTCATCACCAAACCCATGATTTCATCATTTTGTACTGCACATTAAAACCTGAAATAGTATTGATATGAAATAACAATCACAAAATATTCAACTTTCAATAATTTTCAAAGTGGTTGCATAAATTAAATATACATCAAAATTTTAGCAAGCTGCGTAAATTTTTTATCATCGATCACCAACAAGATTCATGTTATGAGTAGCAGATAGTTAAATTATACAAAAATAGTATGTTGATGAAGCTAGATTAATCAATGTATAATATCAATAATGTTACTCTTTGAAATATTGTATCGGAAGAGAATTGTAGAAGTCCTTGTTAGGACATAGAGAGGGGGAGTTTGAAGCATAAAAAATGTATAGTTACCATTAATGTCTTGATTATTTACTAGGCAATCAATGAATAGCCATTGGAGAAAAATAAAACTATTTACATTGAACAATTTTTTTTCCCATTATTTTCCCAATTACAAACCAGGTAGGTTATCCGTTGAGTATTTTACAAATGGTTTTTAACCACATGCAAATAAATTTCCAAAATCACTGGAACTACCAGTAACATTTGACAAATACAATCCAATACGGGCTGGATCAAACATTCATGCCATAAACACTGTTAAATCTTTGTTAAGTGCCAATTTTGATATGAAAGATCTAGGTGAAGCGAGTGTAATCCTTGGTATTAAGATTACTAGGTTCGAAAAAGGACTTTCTTTGGATCAATCTCATTATATTGAGAAGATCTTAAAGAAATACAATTACTTCGATTGTAAACCTGCCTGTACACCATATGATCCTATTGTAAAGCTATTCAAGAACATTGGTGAAGGTGTAAGACAGTCTGATTATGCGAGCATCATTGGCAGCCTTCGGTATGCCACTGATTGTACTAGACCCGACATTGTCTATGTCGTGGGATTATTATGCAGGTTTACTATTAGACCTAGTATAGAGCATTGGCACGCTATTGAGAGGGTCATGAGATACCTAAAACGAACCATGAACCTTGGATTACATTATGAAAAGTTTCCAACTGTACTTGAAGGTTACACCGATGCAGACTGGAATACTTTATATGATGATTCAAAAGCAACCAGTGGCTATATCTTTAGCATTGCTGGAGGAGCTGTTTCTTAGAAATCCAAGAAACAGACTATTTTGGCTCAGTCTACTATGGAGTCTGAGATGATAGCACTAGCCACAGCTAGTGAAAAAACAGAGTATTTAAGAAATCTGCTAGCTAAGATTCCCTTATGGGAAAAACCGATACCAGCTGTGTTGATCCATTGCGATGGTACCGCGGCTATTGCAAAAGTACAAAACCGTTATTATAATGGTAAGAGACGATAGATATGTCGTAAGCACAGCACTGTTAGAGAGCTACTCTCTTCAGGAGCTGTTAGAGTGGATCACACATGCAGTGACGAGAATTTGGCAGATCCTTTGACGAAAGGACTGTCCAGAGATAAAGTCCTTACAACTTCTAGAAATTGGGACTATTGCCCTTAGATTGTTGAGTCACGCACAATGGTAACCCAACCTAATGATTGGAGATCCCAAGAACTAGGTTCAATGGGTAAGAACAAGTTGTGACGTGATATGAGTTGAACATGCTATTTTTCATATATATAGAAGCATGTATTCCTGAAGTGATTAGAGGATGAGTTAATAGAAACTCTTAATGAGATCTATACTCCATTTGGAGTGGATTACCTACCTTCAGGTGTACTCTTGATAGACTCACCTGTGTGAATGTGGAAATTTAGTCGTTTCCTATGGAGTTTTGGGCAAAACTCCTAGAGCATTCACTAAACTGGGATAGATGTGCATGGCCATAAATGCACGGGCTTATTTGATTGCACTCTAGAAAGATTGTGTGTGGTCTGATGTCAGGAATAGAGTTCAAGACTACGTGTCACTCTAGTAAAAACTGAATCTTATCCACTATGCAAAGGTTCAAGTCGAAAGACACCTTTGTTTATGCACAATCTTATATTTTTTCAGAAATTGCTCGAAAATATTTTAAAAAAAATTCAAGTGGGGGATTGTCGGAAATTGTTGTTTGAAAATAAGTGAATTTTTAAAAATTGACTAAGTATGAAATGGCTCTTATTATATGGGAATATGAATAGTCCCACATTGTGGAATTATATGAAAGAATCAAGTATTTATACTTGATTCTTAGAAGCTAAGTTGGACCCTTTGGATACCTAATGATGCTCTTTTGTGAGGAGGGAGACCATGCTTGACCACCACAAGTGCGCGCGCCGATCGACCGACTCGACTCGACCCGACCCGGGCCGGGCTCGGGTTTGGGCTTGTAGTGATGTAACCCTTATATTTTTGGTATAAAATTCTTTAACCGTTTTTAGACCGGGCTGGAACGATCAAATCAGACCAGACCCGTATTGGAGAACGTTATAACGTTCATTGTTTTTGACACATTATTTTCTCAGATCTGTTTTTCGAGACCACGTTTCCCCCAACCAGCAACGTTCTTTTTGCTATTCCACCTTCTTAACTGATGAAACAGAAAGAACAACATCTCATTTCAAATTCGTTTTTAAAATCCATAAATTCGAGCAACGTTTTTTGAGTGCAAACAGAATCGTATCGTACGTGCAAACGAATCGATACCTCAAAAATATTGAGAGGCTGTTTTATCCTAGAGGCGACGGCGAGTGATCCAAACTGCTTTGCACTGTACAGCAGATCGCTGAAATGACTTCAAGAAAGTGACGTAGTCCACGACTCAGCCGAAGATCAACATTGTTTTCAACACATTTTATTAGCAAATTTTAACAAGCAATCTTTCATATAGCAAAACACTTGCTTTATGTACCTATTAGCAAAGTAGAGGAAATAGTTAGGATGCAATTCTATAAATAAGCTATGTGGATTTCGAAAATCCTTACCATTACGGACTGAATCAAACTATAAACTCTGAGGATGCAATAGTAACTAAATAAATAAAATAATAGATAAATCTTTAATTGTGTCATATTAAGGGAACATGTGCGCAAAGACATTTTATCTTACAAGCAACTGAGTACAACTCTATTCTATTTTTAAAGTAAGATTCTATTCTTTAATCTATTAAATGTTTTTTTTAAGAAAAACTAAAATGTTCTAGCATCAACTGATAAAATTTCTAGAAAGGTAAGTCATATTATGCATAAAATTTATAAACCAGTACTCAAAACAAATCTCGATCCCAGTGTTAAATTTTGGTAAAACTATATGGAGAAATTGAAGTGGTTGGAAGTAGCTTGGTGACGGAGAAAACGGTTCGCAAATCGGAGCTCGAAGGAGGAAGATATGGCAATGAAGGGGAGTGATGTGGCCAGCATCTGTCGACAGACGTCTGTCATAAAGTGACAGATGACTGTGACTTCAGGGTTTGGAACCCGAGACTATGGATAGATGTCTGTCACTTTGTGATATACGTCTGTGGTTTCAGGGATAATTTCCCGAGACCTATGACAGACGTCTGTCACTTGTGACAGACGTTTGTGGCAACTTTCTGCCTATATTTTGACCTGGGTTTGGTGTGAAGATTTTTGATATTCGTAGGGGCAATTTTGAAATATTGCCTAGGTTTTCTACTCTCCTATATAAGCTATTTTCAGGATTCAGAGACGAGGAACTACAAGCAGATTAAGGGTTTAATCAAGGGTTTTAGCCTCCATTAATTAGGGTTTACCTAAACCTAATTTTCTTCAATTCTCTTCTCCACAAATCAATTTTATTAGAATTTTGATCATTGTAATCAATCTCTTATACTCTTCTCATTGGTATTAATAAAGGCTCTCTCTCAAAGTGGATGTACACTAACAAGACGTTAGTGGAACCACTATAAATCGGTGTGTAATTTATTTCTTCATTATTGCTTTTATATTATATTGCTTGTTAGGTGATTATGATCGGATTTGGATTGGTTGAGAATGGAATTGAGATATTGATTGGTTGTTTTTGCACTCCTTACCATGATCTCGTTTTTCCGCTGTGCTTTTGGATTTTGATTTGAGTGGACTTGAATTAGAATTTCCCACAACATTTGGTATTAGAGCTTTTGGTATTGGTAGGTGGTGGTAGAAATGTCGGAATCAGATAATACCTCAGGTAGTTCCTCAATGGTTAATCCAAGCTATGTAGCGCCTTATGTACGTGGATCGTATGCAGCTTCGGGATCACAATTGGTTATAGACAAGTGGAATGGTGATAATGATTTTAAAAAGTGGCAATAGAAGACGAAAGCGATTCTTAAGAGGAATCGGGTGGTGTTTGACACACATTTGTTGCTGGCAAACATCTCGGATATTGAGAGAGAGGAAATGGAAGGGTGGGCATCACTACACTTCAACTTGCGATGAGGGAGAATGTTATCTCCGAAATTAATGGTGAGACTACCGCTAAGGGTATTTCGGACAAGTTGGAGGAGTTGTATCTGAAGAAGTTACTAACTAATCGTTTGATCTTGTTGCAAATGTTCTTCACCTATATGACGAAGGAAGGTACTTCACTTAAGGCGCACTTGAATACTTTTGATGATTTTCTAATGAAGATGGAGGTGGTAGATTTGAAGATTGAGGAAGACTAAAAGGCGATGATATTGTTGTGTTCGTTGCCGGACCGTTATACGGGTTTCTCAAATAATTTGATCTATAGCCGGGATACTTTGACTCTAGATAATGTCAAAACAGGTCTTCTTAGCGAGATGTTGCGGGATCAAATGAAGGAGTTGGGTGATGGAAGTAGTGGTGCTAGTAGTGGTCATGGTTTATTTGTGGAGAATGAGAGATATGTGAAGAAGGAGAACCATGGGCGTTCTAAATTAAGGAATTCTGGTTGGAGAGAAATTCGAAGGAAAGAAAGGGAAAGTGCTATATTTGTAAGAAGCCCGGTCATTGGAAGAATGAGTGTTCGGATAAGGAGATGGCAAAGAAGGAAGTAGCATCTTCATCCATAGCGGTGGAGAGTGGAGTTGGTGACGGAGACGTAGATGTGTTGACGGCGGTAGCATCAGATGTTTCGGATAGCGAATGGGTGCTCGATTCGGGGGCGTCTTATCATATGACACCGAATATGAATTGTTTTTCTTCTTACGTCGACAAAGAAGGAAATTCAATTGTTATGGGTAATAACGCTATATGTAAGTCAAAAGGCATTGGTTCCGCGCAAATTCAGATGTTTGATGGAGTGGTTCGTACTCTCAACTAATGTGCGCTATGTTTCGGGACTTTGAATGTCTCTTATCTCTTTTGGATTCTTTAGGTTGTAAGAACACTATTGAGAGTGATAGCTTGCGGGTTTCGAAGGGTGTGCTTGTGGTGATGAAGGGTGCTAGGACTCATGGTGTTTATTTGCTTCAAGGAGTGACTATAGAAGGTGAAACTTGTGTGGGAGTTGATAGTTCTCGTGGCTTGGATGCGACTAGTGTGGCATTTGAGGTTATGTCATGTCTCAGAGAGGAGTTTGGATATTCTTCGGAAGAGGGAGATGATCGATGGAGAGAGTTTCAACAAACTAGAGTTTTGCGAGAAATGTGTCATGGGGAAGCAAACTAAAGTTTCATTCGGTGAAGGAAAACATGATTCGAGAAGGGTTCTTGAGTATGTTCAAATGGATGTTTGGGGATCGGCACCGATAGCTTCTTTGGGAGGAGCAAGGTATTATATTTCTTTTATTGATGACTTTTCTCGAAAGGTACGGGTGTATGTAAGGAAGGCCAAGTCGGAGGCATTTGCAAAGTTCAAAGCATGGAAAACTCTTATTGAGAACGAGAGTGGCAAGTCTTTGAAGGTTCTAAGGTCTGACAATGGCGGAGAGTATGTTTCCGGAGAATTCTTGGAGTTTTGAAAGCATCATGGTATTCAAAGACATTTTACTACACCGAGAGATTCGTAGTCGAATGGTGTTGCAAAGAGGATAAACCGTACTCTACTTGAGAAAACTCGATGCTTAAGATTGACATCGGGTTTGTCTAAGGGATTTTGGGCCGAAGCTTTGTCAATCGCTGTGCATATTATTAATCGAATTCCATGCTTGGCTATTGGTAACAAAATTCCGAAGGAAGTGTGGAAGGGAAAGAGCATTGACTTGAGTTATCTTCGTGTGTTTGGTAGTCCAGTTTATGTGCATGATCCGAAAAATGATAAGCTTGAGCCTAGAGCTTTCAAAGGGGTCTTGCTTGGTTATACGGATGGAGTAAAAGGCTATCGGATATGGAATCCCCAAACGAAGAAGGTTATGAATTCTTGTCATGTTACTTTTGATGAGTCGACGTTGTTCAAGGAGAATGAGAGCTCATCGGATGTTCCGGATTTTGTTCACGTTGAATCAAAGGAGAAGGAAGTTATTCCCACATTTTGTCCAAGGAGTATAGAGAGTAGAGCAGTTGGAGATGCTTGTGAGGAGGAAGCGGTTGGCATTAAATCACATAGTCCATAGGGTTCCTCTAATAGTGTTGGTGATGTGCATGATTCTAGAGAGGATTCTGTTCAAGGTGGAGTCGAAAGGAGTTTGGATGATGGTATTACTAGTCGGGTGGGTCGTCGTGCTATAAAGCCACCCGATAGATATGGTGATTGGAACTATCTTAGCTTTTGTGATAATTTGGACTATGCTCTTTATGTAGTCCAAGATGAGCCGATGGACCTTGATGACATCATGGAGTCGAGTGATAGCTCGAAGTGGATTTGTGCCATGGAGGAAGAGATGTAATCATTGTTGAAGAATCAAACTTGGGATTTGGTTCCACTTCCTAAAGAAAACCATGCTATTAGGTGCAAATGGATATACAACATGAAAGACGATGGGAGATACAAGGCTAGGCTAGTGGTTAAGGGGTTTGCACAAAGGAAGGTTAAGGAGTATGATGAGATATTCACACCGGTTGTGCACCATACTTCAATCCGGATATTACTTGCTATAGTTGCTATTCACAACTTGGAGTTGGAGCAACTTGATGTAAAAACCACCTTCTTGCATGGTGACTAGGATGAAGACATCTACATGTAGCAACCAAAAGGTTTTGTTGTGGATGGTAAGTCAAATTTGGTTTGCAAGTTAAAGAAATCACTATATGGTTTAAAGCAATCAACTAGACAATGGTACAAGAGATTTAATCATTTTATGCTTGAAAATGGTTTTGATAGAAGCATCAAGGATGCTTGTGTATATTTCAAGAAGTTGAAAAATTATTGTTGGGTGTATTTACTCTTGTATGTGGACAACATGCTCATTGCTTCTAAGGATAATAATGAAATCAACAAGTTAAAACTGAGTTTGAAATCGGAGTTCAAAATAAAGGATCTTGGAGAAGCAAAGAACATATTGGTCATGGAAATAGAAAGGGATCGAAAGCGTTTTGAGTTGAAATTGACTCAAAATGAGTACATAAAGAAAGTGCTTTGCCGGTTTAGCATGGAGAATGGAAAGACGTCAAATACACCTTTACCTTTGCATATGAAGCTTTCGAGTAAGGGATCACCTATCTTGGAGAAAGAAAAGGCTTATATGGCATAGGTGCCATATGCTAGTGCGGTTGGAAGTTTATGTTTGCTATGGTGTGTGTAAGGCCCGATATTGCAAATGTCGTAGGCATGGTTAGTCAGTATATGGCTAATCCAGGAAAATCGCATTGGGAAGCGGTGAAGCTTATATTGAGATGCCTTAAAGGTACATCATCTCATGGTCTTGTTTTTGGCGGTAGTGATGGGAAGAATTGCAAGTTGATTGGTTATTGTGATTCGGACTACGCTGGTGATATGGATCGAAGAAAATCAACTTCCGAATATGTCTTCACACTTGGTGGTACGACTATAAGTTGGAGATCGAGATTGCAAATTGTAGTTGCTTTATCCACTACGGAGGCGGAGTTGATAGCCGCGGTGGAGGCGGCAAAGGAGGCACTTTATTGGAGGCAATTGTTGTGTGACTAGGGATTCGAGCATGATAGCATCGATGTTCGATGTGATAGCCAGAGTGCTATTCACTTGGCGGAGAATTTGACGTTTAGCTCACGGACTAAGCATATTGAAGTGAGACAGTCATTTCTAGTAGCCATGGATGAAGATGAGCAAGTATATCTTCGGAAAGTGCACACAAAGGATAAAACGGTGGATATATTCACTAAGGCATTGCCGGTTGGGAAGTTTGAGCATTGCTCAAACTTGATTCGCTTGTTGTAGTGCTAGGTGCCACGGAGTGGCACGTTTGAGAGAGAAGCTTGGTTATGGATGAGGAAGAGTATCAGTGAAAGATTGTGGTTCTATCTTCTTGGTGAGTTTTAGTCTTTGGTGAGACGGTTTAGGATTTGGATGTTTTCAACACTTCGTTAGCGGGCGGGGGCTTTTCCTGAGCTCTTGATGGAGTGCAATGGGCAGTGGCTTTGCCGGAGCTCATTAGGAAAGCATTCATGTTTGGTTGAAGGTAGAAGTGGTGATAGTTGGTGCTATCGGTTGTTGATGATGGTATGGTACATTGGAGTTGGAGTTGGATATAGTGTCGAGGTGGAGTGTTAAATTTTGGTGACACTATATAGAGAAATTGAAGTGGTTGGAAGTAGCTTGGTGATGGAGAAAACGGTTCGCAAATCGGAGCTTGAAGGAGGAAGATATGACGATGAAGGGGAGCGCTGTGGCCAGCATCAGGCGACAGACGTCTGTCATAAAGTGAAAGACATCTGTGACTTCAGGGTTTGGAACCCGAGAGTACGGATAGACATCTATCACTTTGTGACAGACGTCTGTGGTTTGAGAGATAATTTCCGAGAACTTTGACAGACGTCTGTCACTTGTGACAGACGTTTGTGGCAACTTTCTACCTATATTTTAACCCAGGTTTGATGTGAAGATTTGTGATATTCAAAGGGGCAATTTTGGAATCTTTTCTAGGTTTTCTACTCTCCTATATAAGCTATTTTCAGGATTTAAAGACGAGGAACTGCAAGCAGATTAACGGTTTAATCAAGGGTTTAGCCTCCATTAATTAGGGTTTGTCTAAACCTAATTTTCTTCAATTCTCTTCTCCACAAATCAATTCTATTAGAATTTTGATCATTGTAATCAATCTCTTGTACTCTTCTCATTGGTATTAATAAAGGCTCTCTCTCAAAGTGGATGTACACTAATAAGACGTTAGTGGAACCACTATAAATCGGTGTGTGATTTATTTCTTCATTATTGCTTTTATATTATATTGCTTGTTTGGTGATTGTGATCGGATTTGGATTGGTTGAGATTGGGATTGAGATATTGATTCGTTATTTCTACACTTCTTACCATGATCTCATTTTTCCGTTGTGCTTTGGGGTTTTGATTTGAGTGGTTTCGAGTTAGAATTTCCTACACCACCTAGCCTAAAAATAATTCTAATAATAATTAGGTGTAAGTTTTTAATGGCTTCCAAATACCAAAATCCAAAGGGCTCTTCTGCCACCATTTTCGATTCTTCGCCAACATCTAAAATTCTTTCTTTCTCAAATCATAAGGAAAAACTCCAGATATTGATAATAAAGGATTCCTGCTTAGGAAAAGTCATCGGAGAAACATTATCAACCCTCGCAATTCTATAACCGCCCAGGATTCTGCAAGATTTCAAATGAAAGGTTCCAGATATAGTCACTATGAATCAAGAAACCAAAGAAACTATCACAAACATTTCTGTTGTGTACTTGGCTTGATCAAAGTTATACGAAACTTTGAATCAAGTAACATCGTTAGAAAGCTTTGTTGAATCCTGACGGGAATAGTTCGCTGGTGTTTTTGTACTCGATAGGGCTGAACTATTTTATGAAAGAATCTGTGGCAGATCCTAAAAGTCAGAAGTATGATAATGGTATCCACACTATATTCCAACAATTTTCAAAAAATATTATCAGCAAATGAAGGGTTCAAGCAACTATAACACACTGCAAGTCATGAATCAGCATTTAATAAGGTTAGAATGTTTTGATAGCGAGAATTTTACTCGTTGGCAAGAGACGATGAAGTACTTTCTCATCACTGTGAAACATTTCTACATACCAAAAAAATGGCTTAGAAGAATTACCGGCTTAAACTCTAGTGGATACTGTTGATTTGAAAGCTAAATGACATAAGCGAAAGGTGGATGACTTCATATGTAGAGGTCACATATTGAATGCTTTGGAGAACAAATACCGCATTTTCGACGCAAGTAACAAGAAGTTTCTTATTAGCAATTTTGTGTAATTTAAGACAAATGAAAATAAAATGATCATCGAACAAGTAAATGAGATTCTAGTTATTGTCAATCATCTTAAAGATGCCAATATAAAGCTTCCCAAATCATTCATAGTTGGGGTTATTATATTCCAACCTCCCACTTCTTGGAATGTTGACAAGAAGAAACTAAAATATGTCGAAGTAGACAATAATTTAGAAGCTTTACAATGCCATCTTCGCATAGAAGAAAACTCACGTAAACATGACCAAATCGATAGTCAAAAAACTGAATTTCATTCCAAAGCCAACAATGTTGAATAAATTCATCCATCAAAACCAAAGAATGAAGATAAGAAAAGAAAAGCAAAGAATGACAAAAATAAGGGTGCTTGTTTCTTTTGTAATAAGCCCAACCACTATGCTCGTGACTATCGTCAACAAAAGAAACAAAAAGTGAATGTGGTCGAAGAAAAGCTTACAGCTATAGTGCAAAAGGCAAACTCCGTTAGTGGCATGGAAAATGATTGGTGGCTCGAACTGGAGCAACCATACATATAAGCGAAGACTATAGCCTTTTTAAGACCTACGATGAAACAAACGGAGAAGAAAATAAAGTTATCAGGGCAAATAAAGCTCATAGCAAAGTCATTCAAAAAGGCATTGTTGAAATTCCATTCACATTGGGAAAAGTTCTTACTTAATCAATGATTTTATGCACCTAATATTTGTAAGAATCTTGTATCTGGATACCTTCTTAATACGGTAGGATTCAAGATGGTGTATGAGTTTGATAAACTAGTTTTGTCAAAGAATAGCAGTTTTGTGGGTCAGAGATACTCTTATAACGGCATGATTAAGTTGAGTATAATAAAATATAGTTATGTTTATATTATTGACTCTTTTAATTTGTGGCATGCTAGATTAGGACATGTTAACTATAATTCTCTTAAATCTATGAATAAGTTAGGATTAATTTCTGATTGCAATTTTGAATATACTGATAAATGTGAGATATGTATTCGAGCAAAGATTAATCAAAAATCCTTTAAATCCATTGAAAGGAACACTAGTTTGCTTGATTTAGTTTATAGCGATGTTGGTAATCTTAAAGGTCATACTACATACGGAGGAAGTACATACTATGTCAAATTTATTAATGATTATTCTAGATATGCTTATGTATATCTAATGAAAACCAAAGACGAGGTATTTGATATATTTCAAAATTTACAAGGCAGAAGTGGAAACACAATTTGAAAATAAAATTAAAGTGTTGCAATCAGACCGAGATGTTGAATATTTTTTGAATGATTCCACCTTATTTTGCAAACAACACGATTTGATGCACCAATGTATGACCCCTTGTACTCCACAACAAAATGGTGTTATGGACTGGAAAAATAGAACATTGGCAGAAATGGTCAATGCAATGTTAATTATTTCTAAATTACCAAATTCATTACGGGGTGATGCTATGCTATCATCCTGTTACATTCTAAATAGCGTTCCTTTGAAACTAAAAGATGTATCGCCTTATGAGCTATGATTTAATCGAAAACCAAGCTTATCAAAATCAAAGTATGGGGTTGTTTAGCTTATGTCAGAAAGCCAGATTCTAAAAGACCCAAGTTATAAAATAGAACTTATAAATGTGCGTTTATAGGATATTCCTAAAATAGTAGTACTTATAGATTCATTATTTTAGATACCTTAGAAGTTAGAGAATCTGTAGATGTAGAATTTTTTGAGAATAAGTATATATCACAAGACTAAAATAGTGATGAACCATTAATATCATCTAGATCATAACATGCTAAGACTAATGATGATATTGATGATAATTATATCTCTAACCAAAACAACAAGGAAATCTCTATACGTGAAGAAGATACTGAACGAAGAAGTAAAAAAAGAGGACTAGAAAAGAATTTTGGCCCTGACTTTATCACATAGCTTATCGAAGGCACTAAGAATGAAATCCATAATATCACTAGATATGTAATAAATGTTAATGATGATCCTACAAACTATTCTGATGTTATAAGTTCCACATATGCAAACTTCTGGAAAGAGGCAATAAATGATGAAATGAATTTAATCCTGTTAAATGAAACATAGGTTTTGACGAATTTACCTCCTGGTGTTAAGCCAATAGGATGTAAATTTAAGAGGAAATTGAATATAGATAGATCCATTGACAAATTTAAGGCAAGATTAGTTGCAAAGGGTTATAAATAAAGACAAGGAGTAGATTATTTTGATTCATATGCTCATTTTTCTCGCATTACTTCTATACGTTGTTCGATAGCGCTAGCATCTACACATAATTTAATTATACATCAAATGAATGTAGACGGAGCATTTCTAAATGGTAATTTAGAAGAAGAGATATGCATGGATAACTCGAAGGTTTCATATTTCCAAGCCAAGAAAGAAATTTTGCAAATTAGTCAAATCTCTTTATGGTTTGAAGCAAGCTCCTATGCAATGGCATGAGAAGTTTGGTGAAGTAGCATTATCATATGGACTTAAAGTTAATGATGCACATAAATATATATATATATATATAGCAAATCAGATAAAAAAGGTTATGTTATAACTATGTTTATACGTTGATGATAAGCTAACTTTTGGATCTGATATATCTT
The DNA here is from genome assembly GCA_030737815.1 of Allium fistulosum. NCBI lineage: Eukaryota > Viridiplantae > Streptophyta > Magnoliopsida > Asparagales > Amaryllidaceae > Allium > Allium fistulosum. The sequence continues at coordinate 70,631,910 of CM060908.1, read as the reverse complement.
TTGTTAACGAAATAAAGAAGTTTCTATCCTTGAAATTTGATATAAAAGATTTAGGAGAAGCTAATGTTATCTTAGGAATTAAGATTCTAAGAAAACCAAGGAAGTTTGTGTTAACACAATCTCATTATATTGAGAAATTTCTCAATAAATATGGTCATTATAATAACAAACCATCTCTGACTCCTTTCGATCCTAGTATTAAACTAGAGAAGAATACTGGATGTACTATTTCTCAACTAGAATATTCCAGTATTATTGGGAGTTTTATGTATGCTATGCATTGAACAAGACCTGACATAGCACATGCTATAAGCGTCTTATGTTGTTTTATGAGTAATCCAGGTACGGAACATTGGAAAACATTTCAAGAGTTCTAGCTTATTTGAAAGGTACTATCGACAATGGACATTCTTGTAAAGGATATCCTACTGTATTAGAAGGATATAGTGATGCTACTTGGAACAATGTACAATCTAAGTCAAAATCTACAAATGGTTGGATATTTACATTAGGAGGACCTACTGTATCTTGGTGTTCCAAGAAGCAGACCTATGTTTCTGATCTCAACTATGTTGTCAGAATTAATCTCATTAGCATATGCATGTAATGAGGTGGAATGACCAAGGAATTTTTTAATAGTCATTCCTATATGGACTAAGCCATCTCTAGCAGTCATAATTAATTGTGATAATCAAGCTACAATATATAATGTGTCTAATAAGACATATTATGGGAAGACTAGACATATAAGTCTAAGACATCAGATGATAAGACAATTACTTAAGCGAGGAATAATTACAATCGATTACATAGAAACAAAGAAGAACTTGGCTGACCTATTTACAAAGAGTCTTCTAATAGCAAGTGTTTCTATAAAATCATGACAAATAGGATTAAGGCCTATGAATGAAGGTTGATCATCAACTAACGGCAACCCAACTTATGTCATGAAAAAGATAGACAAAGTTTAATAGGTATCAACAAGTTAAAGAAATGATCATGGAGCACTACACCAAAATTCCCATATGGTAGTGTTTGGTATTCTGCATGAATGGGGATGGATTAAATTCCTTAATAAGTCTATATACAAGTGTATCGTAGAAACACTTAAGCACTTACCTATGAGTGTAGAAATCAGACCGTTTCCTTAGAAAGTAAGACCACTTTCTATGTAGACTCATGAAATTTCATAGTTAAAGCACATGGCCATTAATGTGTAGAGTTTACAGAACACAGTAACATATGAAAATCAATATGTGTGATTCTTCCAGTCATATCACTAGGGGTACTTGGTTCAAGATTCGTTCCCCATTGAACCTCGATATGGCATTGAAGAGTTTACACTAAGTGAAGAGTTCAAACCCAAAAGGTACTCATCGCCTAGGTGTTGGTTTTCATAATAACATCAATTCTGTCCTTGAACTACGTCGACTTGATCTCACTTGGGTACGTAGGCAGTCACTCAAGTGATACATCTATTTCGAATATTTTAAACTTTGAAAATAAGGGAGAATGTTGTATACTTTCAATACTTTATTATGCATCAGTAGATGCCACCGGTCGACCGGTGATACTACATAACGCACAATGAATGGTGGCCGCAAACAGGCATGTCCGTTTGTAGAGGTGCAACTCTTCCTGATGGATGTTGCTCTTCGCCTGGTACCTATTCTAATAGTTTTTCTAAAGAGAAGCGACTCCTCTTTGCATCCCCTATCATCTATATAAGTAGTGCTAGTCCCTGTATTTAAAAAAATCATCAAATTTTGTGATTAAATCATTCTCTTCTTTCTCCACTCTTGGCAATTTTCAAAAACATTTCTGTTGTGTTCTTGGCTTGATCAAAGTGGTACAAAACTTTAAACTAAGTAGCATCGTTATAAGGCTTTGTTGAATTCTGATGGGAACAGTTCGATTGTCTTTTTGTACTCGACAGGGCTGAACTAATTTCTCAAAGAATCTGTAATAGATCCTCAAACTCAGAAGTATGACCACGGTATTCACACTATATTCCAATGAATGTTGTATACTTTCAATAGTCTACCGTGCATCGGTAGGTGTCACTGGTCGATCGGTGGGATACCACCAGTTGACCGGTGTACTATAGAACGCAGAGTGAACGGTGGTCGCGAACAGCCATATCCATTCAAAGAGGTGCAACTCTTCCTGATGGATGTTGCACTTCGTCCGATACCTATTCCAGTAGTTTTTCTAAAGCGAAGCAACTTCTCTTTGAATCCCCCATCATCTGTATAAGTAGTGCTAGTCCAGCAATTTTAAAGAATCATCAGATTTTATAATTAAATCATTCTCTTCTTTCTCCACCCTTGGCAATTATCAGAAACATTTCTACTGTATTCTTGGCTTGTTCAAAGTGGTACAAAACTTTAAATCAAATAACATCGATAGAAGTCTTTGTTGAATCCTAATGGGAATAGTTTGATAGTCCTTTTATACTCGATAGGGCTGAACTAATTTCTAAAAGAATCTTTAATAGATCCTTAAAGTTAGAAGTACAACAATGGTATCCACACTATATTCCAATGAATGTTGTATATTTCAATAGTTTATTATGCATCAGTAAGTGCCACTGCTCGATCGGTGGGATACCATCGATCGACTAGTGGTACTAAAGAACACACAGTGAACAGTGGCTACGAACAACCATGTCCGCTTGAAGAGGTGCAACTCTTACTGATGGATGTTGCTCTTTATTTTATACATATTCTAATAGTTTTTCTAAAGAGAAGCAATTCCTTTTCACATCCCCCATACATATTAAAAAATCATCATATTTTATGATTAAATCATTCTCTTCTTTCTCCACTTTTGGCAATTATCAGAAACATTTCTACCATGTTCTTGGCTCAATCAAAGTGGTACAAAACTCTGAACCAAGTATTGTTGTTAGAAGGCTTTGTTGAATCCTGATGGGAATAGTTCGATAGTAGTTTTGTACTCGATAGGGTTTAACTAATTTCTCAAAGAATCTGTAACATATCCTTAAAGTTAGAAGTACGACAACGGTATCCACACTATATTCCAACAAAAACAAGGCGACTACAGTAGTACCTAGTCGTCAAGATCAACCTCTTGTCAGAAACCATTCTTAAAGCAAGAAATCATCATCCTGGGCGGAGATGTTAAAAAATGGAGGTTTAAATGCTAACTTTAATTTGGAATCTGTTACTCCTATCACCATTAGCAGTAAAATAGTGGTGGTAGTGAAAGAAGAAGTCAGCAAAAGAACTAAAAACAAGTGATCTAACTCAGTAATTACTTATATTTTTGGAAACCGCCCTTATTATAATCATTTCAAGACATTTGTTATTAGAACTTGAAATCCATAGGCCAATTTTGAGATATGCACAATAAATAATGGTTTCTTTATAATCATATTTTTGAATGCCTCTGATTGTGAGTGTTAACCCAAAAATTCGTATACCACCCATGATGCCAAGTATGATGAGCCAAAGCTCGATTTTAACACGTTTGATGACACTAAGCATGGTTTAGTTAGAGTTGACCAAATGGTGTTAAGAGATCAAGATTAGGCTTAGCATTCAAGGCCTAGTACAAGAATATTTCATTGAGGAATGGCTTCATGATGCCCTTGGACTTTTGGAATGAGGAATTTGAAAGTCCATATAGTATTTTGGAATAAGTTGCTCGAAATCCTATACGTTTTTTAGAATAAGACATTCAAAAAATTAGTACTTTAGGTATTGGTTTTGATGATAACAACTATGGACATTATATAAAATATAAATTCTAATATTTTATCAATTTGTATAAAGTTTATAGCGTAGGATATTAGACATGTGTTGATTAAGAAGACTATACAGTATCAAGAGTAAATTCAAGATGCTGATATAGAGTTTCAGGAGTTGGAGAATGAAGATTCATGAGTATTGAAGAGTTCAAGATTTCAAGATATTCCAGATAAGTTATAGAGTCGTAGAATTTATGTCAGAACTTGATAGCACTTTTCCGATCTCTCTCTCCTTCTTTAATTTTGTTTTAAATTGTTTTTCAAATATCCTAGTTTATAATAATCTTTTCAAAATATTTCTCAAAATGATTTTCAATCTCTTGTACTTATAAAGATATTTTTTAGTGTTTATAAGTTTATATTTTTATTGAATTTTTGTTGTTAATTATATTGATTATATATATTATTTATATTATACTAAAATTTTCAAAATTATTACATAAAGTTTTATTATGATTAAAATATGTATAAACTACGCTTATATGATTTTACAAAGTATCAAATTATTTTACAAAACAACCAGTTTTCAAAGTAATGTTTTATAGTCTTTTAATCTTTAAAAAGAGTATGTCGACATACTCTATGTATGTATGTCGACATAGTGGCCGTTTCAAAATTTAAATTTCAAAAAAGTATCTTTTCGTCGTATCTCTTTACGAATGGATATGACCGTTGTTCCTCTATAAATACCAAACTTCCAAATGAATTTTTAATCATAATTTTATTATTCATTTCTCCTCCTTCCACTCTCTCATTTCTAAATCAAAATATACCTAAACTCTACCGAAATTCAACAAGAATCAAATCACTAGTTTGATTCTCCTTCATTTACTCTTTGATTTCTCTCATCTATCTCACTCAAACCAAGATCAAAGTGCTATTCCAGAGTTATAGGATTAATTGTAATCCAGATCAAAGATCTGAGTCTGTAAAACTCTATCAAATAATACTGCTATATTTATGGGTGTGATTGTAGCCTGTAAATTCAATTGGGCATGCTTAGTAGCCTGTAAATCTCGTGAGTGTGCTTGTAGCTTGGAAATCAAGTGACTTTACCCAAAGGTCGGGATTCTGGAGGGTGTGTCTTGTAGCCTTAAAATTGTGATTGTATTTTCATTTACTAGTTAGAAAGAAATCCATACAAGGAATTATGCGAGACTGGATGTAGGGTAACTCTGAACCAGTATAAAATCCTAGTGTGTTCTTTCCTTTTATTGCATTTACTTTTATCTACACTTCGATTCTATGATTTTTTTTGTGATTGTTAATTACATCATTCCAAGTAGAATATTAAAGAATTTGAAAATATTCATATAATCCATTAAACCCTATTCACCACCTCTTGTGTTAATTTAACCTTAAAATCCTTATTCTGCCGACCACATTTGGTATCAAAGCATTACTTTTCAAAGTATTCATAATATGATTTTTGAAAAAGTTTCAATGGAAATTTTTAATAATATTTTTAACACTATTTTTGAAAGGATAATTTGCAAAATCATCATAATGTCATTTCATAAATTTTCATCAATTCATTATAAAAAATCACGTGATCTTTTGAAAAGGTACGAATTGCAGGAACAGAGGTGTTACATGGCTTTTGATGAATAGACACCTGATGATCAAACTCTACAGATCAAAAAGGACAAATGGATATTGGATTGTGGATGCTCAAGACACATTATTGGAAATCCAAATATTTTGAAAGATATAGTTACAAAGATGTTGGATTAGTAAATTTTGGAGACAACTCTAAAGGATATGTGATTGGCATCAACATTGTCAGTAATTCTAAAATTCCTACTATTTCTAATGTTTTGTTAGTTAGGAATTTAAATCATAATCTATTGAGTATTAGTCAATTATGTGACAAAGGTTTCAAAATTAAATTCGTAAAAGATAAATGTCACATTGAAGATAATGAGTCAAACATTATATTTGAAGGTATTAGGAAATGAAATGTCTATATATTAAGTATTAAAATCTCAAATGATAATTTATGTCTTTTGGCTGAATCAAGTGATCCTTGGATTTGGCATAAAAGATTTGGTCATTTGAATTTCAAACTAATATCTAAAATTGCTAAAAATGATCTAGTTAGAGGTCCTCCCAAAATGAATTTTAAAGTTAATAATTTATGCAATGCATGTCAATTAGGAAAACTTAGAAAAAGTTCTTCAAATCAAAAGATATTATTTCTACCTCTCAACCCCTTGAACTTCTTCACTTAGATCTTTTTGGTCCCTCATAGATACAATATATAAATCACAATAGATATGTATTTTTAATCGTGGATGACTATTCTAGGTTTACCTTGATGATTTTCTTAAAACATAAAAGTAATGCTTCTGAAATGTTTAAAATCTTTGTTAAACGAATTCAAAATCAAATGACTAATAAAATTAAAACTATTCGAAGTGATCATAGTGGAGAATTCGAAAATGAAAATTTTGAGAATTTCCGTAATAAGAAAGGTATAACTCATAATTTTTTCCAAGAACACCAAAAAAAAGGAACGATAGAACATAGAAATAGGGCGATTCAAGAGTGCGCTAGAACTATTCCAAATGATAGTAATTTACCTAAAAAAATTTGGGCTGAAGTAGTTGGTACTGTATGTTATATATTAAATAGAATTTTAATAATACCATTACCTAAGAAAACACCATATGAATTATTCTATAACAAAAAGCCTAAAGTATCATACTTTAGAGTTTTGGCAGTAAATGTTTTATTTTGAATACTAAAGATAATTTGGATAAATTTGATGCTAAATCAGATAAAGGAATCTATTGGATATTCAAATAGAAGTAAAGCTTATAGAGTTTTCAATACTAGAACTAATACTATTGAAGAGATATTACATGTCTCATTTGATGAAAATTTTAAAGTTTATTACTCAAATATTATGAAGAAGAAAACATTGATAACCCAAACGAAATTAGTAATAATGAGATTACCGAAAAAGAAAATTATAATAATTCAGAAAATTTACATCCAAATAAAAGAATAAGATACCTGAAAGATAATCCTATAGAAAATATACTTGGAAATATAGAATATGTTGTTAAAACTGGAAATCAACTAAATAAAATGAATAACGTTACTTTTATTTCAACTATTGAACCTAAAAATCCAAAGGAAGCATCAACCGATGATTCATGGATTCTTTCTATGTAAGTGGAATTGAATAAATTTACAAGAAACGATGTATGTGAATTAGTCCCAAGACCCGAGGATAAATCTGTAATAGGAACTAAATGGGTATATAGAAACAAAATGAATGAACAAGGAGTGGTTGTGAGAAATAAAGCTCGATTAGTTGCACAAGGTTATTGTTAGGAAGAAGAAATATATTTTGATGAAACCTTTGCACCCGTAGCAAAATTAGAAGCTATACGAATTTTACTTGCTTTCGCTAATCATAATAATTTTAAGTTATAATAAATGGACGTTAAAAGTGCATTTTAAAATGGTTTTATTACAGAAGATGTATATGTAGAACAAACCCCATTTTTGAAGATGAAAAACTACCTAATCATGTTTACAAATTAAAGAAGGCTTTGTATGGTCTAAAACAGGCTCCAAGAGCTTGGTATGACAGACTTAAATCCTATCTATTATAGTCAAATTTTGAAATAGGCAAAATAGATAGAGCACATTTTATTAAAAGAGATAAAAATGATATTCGGTTAATACAAATATATGTAGATAATATCATTTTTGGATCAACCAATGATAAACTAAATAAGGAATTCTCAAAAGTAATAACAAAAGAATTTGAAACAGTCATATGGGAGAACTAAATTATTTTCTAGGATTACAAATAAAACAACTAAGTAATGGATTTTTTATTAGTTCGGAAAAATATGCTAAAGATTTAGTTAAGAAATTTGGTATATCAAATACCAATAAACCAACTCCCATGGCAACTAATGAAAAATTAAACAGAGTAGAAAATTCGAAAGATGTAGATCAAAAATTAAATAGAGGAATGACTGGATCACTACTCTATATAACTGCTAATAGACCTCATATAATGCATAGTGTTTATCTCAATGGAAGATATCAACCTCAACCTAAAGAAACTCATTTACAATCCATAAAACGAATTTTGAGATATGTAAACAACACATTAGACTATGGACTCTTTTAACCAAAAAAAGACTCCTTTGAATTAATTTCATATAGTGATGCTGACTATGCTGGTTGCAAATCAGACCGAAAACGTACAAGTGGAACTTGTCACCTTTTAGGACACTTTCTGGTTTCATGGTTTAGTAAGAAGCAAAATTATGTATCTACGTCTATGACAGAAGCATAATATATTTCAGTAGCATTAACCTATTCACAGTTTATCTATATGCAACAAGCATTATAAGATTTTGGTTTAAATTTTACTAAATCACCAATATACTATGATAATACAAGTGCGATCAATCTATCTAAAAATCCAACTCATCATGCTAGAACTAAACAAATTGATATAAAACACCATTTTCTAATAGATAATACAAACAAAGAAATAATATCACTTGAATTTATAAACATTGAATATCAAATAGCTGATATATTAACAAAACCATTGAATCAAACATCTTTTACTAAGTTAAGTAGAGAGTTAGGAATTTGCTCCCTATCAGAGATATAAAAATAATGAAGTAAAAGTTACAAAATATAAAGAAAAATAAAATAATCAAAATTATAACATATATATCGACATATCCTATCCCCCTATGTCGACATATAATGGTAATTTTTGTTTTTTAAATTTCCCTCTAAAATCCAAATTGGTGGTTATATAATAACCAAATTTCGACTTTCTTCTTCATTTCTGTGTATTCTCTCTATTTTAAACTTTTAAAAACTATGGCCTCCTCTAATCCCAAACATTCTAAAGAAGAGAATTTATCGTTTTCCTTCCCTTCTCCTACTCAAGGCCCCTTCCAGAACACTATTATGGCCAAAGTTACTAAATTGGAAGGAGAAATGAAGAATGTTCTATAGATGTTAACTAAAATACAAGTTGTGCAACTTTTTATGTCCAAAGAACAAGAGAAACAAAGTATAATTCTTCGCAATTTGCAAAAATATCTATTGGATAATCCTACGAATCCAATAGTTATTGAAAATGATTCTGCAAATTTGGCCATTCATAAACCCCATTCAAGACAGCAATGACAAGGAAGAAGAGGAAGAAGAAGAGGAGGAAGAAAACACAGAGGAAGATGACGAAGTCCGATGCATTGGAGAAGTATATTTCGATCGAGATGGATATCTCGTCGAACAAAATGGGAACTTTTGCCTTCATTATCCTTATTGTCCTATTCACAAATCCCCGATCATTAGGAAATCATGTTAGGATGGTACTTTTCTTCGTTAATTTGATTGTGTGGTGTGTATATTTAATTTAATTTAACATTTCTTTTACTTACTTATATGTACATTTTAAAATGCGATTGTATTATGGTGTGGTATTGAATGAATATAAAGATTGGTTTGATTATTATTAATGATTTGTGTTATCAGTTATCATTTCTTATATATCATTCTTATCATTGTTTCCATTTCATGATTATCTCATTTTAAATTACCTATTGTTCTTATATAATCATTATATGTCATTAGTCGATAATATTTTATTTAGGGAAGGTAGATTAGTTTAAGAGTTAGTGTTAGAGTTATAGTTTTAGGTGGTTAATTTTGTTGATGACAAAAGGGGAGAAATATATAAAATCTAGGCATAGATTAAGGGGGTAGTTTTATAATCCGGGGGAGTTGTATTATGTTTTATATACAACGTTATCATCATCGAAAATGGGGAGAATGTTAGTACCTTGGGTATTGGTTTTGATGATAACAACTATATACATTATATAAGATATAAATACTAATGTTTTATCAAGTTATATATAATATATAGTGCATGATATTAGACAGGTGTTGATTAAGAAGACAGTACAGTATCAAGAGTAGATTCAAGATGCTGATATAGAGTTTCAAGAGTTGGAGAATGAAACTAATGAGTATCGAAGAGTTCAAGAGTTAAAGATATTCCAGATAAGTTATAGAGTCATAGAATTTATGTTAAAACTTCGATAGTACTTTCCCGATCTCTGCCCTTCTCTAATTTTGTTTTAAATTGTTTTTCAAATATCCTGGTTTTAAAATAATCTTTTCAAAATATTTCTCAAAATGATTTTCAATCTCTTATACTTATAAAGATTTTTTTTAGTGTTTTTAAGTTTATATTTATATTGAATTTTTGTTTATAATTATATTGATTATATATATATATTATTTACATTATATTAAAATTCCAAATTATTACATAAAGTTTTATTATGATTAAAATATCTATAAACTATGCTTAAATGATTTTACAAAGTATCAAACTATTTTACAAAACAACGAATTTTCAAAGTAATGTTTTATAGTATTTTTAAATTTTAAAAAGAGTATGTCGACATACTCTATGTATGTATGTGAATGTAGTAGCTGATTTTTTCTTTTTTTGAGAAAAATGTGTGATCCTCTACGAATAGGGGAGAGCACACATGAGAATGTATATATCACGTCCATAAGGTGCTGCCAACTTGCCTGGCAGATAACAAAAACAAAATACATATATCAAATCTCAGGTACTCCTAAGATGAGTTCCGGCAAGGCCACCACCCATCGCACCCCAAAATCGAGCTCTGGCATGGCCACCGCCCGATATTGAGGTGTTAGAAGTACCAAAAAACTAAAGAAAAAACAAAACTACTGGGAGACGACACAACTAATGAGGAAGCTCCAAACATCTGAATCGGAAGGGATGAAAAATCATATGCTCTAAAGTGGATCTGCTGAAAAGAGAGGTCGCTCTGAAGGCTCTGATCAAGAGGAAGAAGTGCCAAACTGAAATAGATCCTCCTGAAAAAAGTACCCCATAATGAAGATAGCAGTATCCTATATCTGAGGAGATAACTGCTAGAAGTCCTGGATGAAGAAAACTCTGCTCTGATGACCGCTCTGCAATCTGATATCCATCTATCTGAAGACAAGTGAACCTGCAAAAAGAACCTGAAATCCTATCTCCCATACCTGTATCTAAAACATGACTAAGGAAAAAATTAGAATGGTACATATATATGTTTATTTATATAATAAATATACATATATATGTATTAATAAGGAAATAAAAGCCTAAAAAAAAATGAATTACCTATAAACTAAAACCAAAACAGAGACTAGTACAAAAATTAAATCAAATCTAATTTATGTACCTTTAATCATAAGTAAGTTATGATTAAAATTGAAATCATCATATAATTATGAGAAAAAAATTAATAATACTATTATTAATATTAAAAAAATTATTGTTGTGTTTAAATAAATTAATATTATGATTAACTTTGTTAAGATACCGTTTGAAATGGATAATTTTAGCTAATTTATATTTGGGGTTAGAAATCCAATTAAAGAAAAATGAAGAAATTGAAAAGATCAATTTGTTTAAATGACTCTTATTTTTATTAAAAATTCTTTGATTTCTTTCAAACCAAATAAACCAACTAATAATGATGAATAAAGTGTCAAGTAAAAATATAATATTCTTATTGAATTTGAATGTAGAATTATTCCAGTAAGATTCACAATCCGAAATTGGATATTAAATTAAAGTTAAAATTTTTAAGAGTATTGATTAGGATGTAATTAGAATCTAAACAATCATAATATAAATGATTAATGTCCTCAAGATGCAGATTACAAAAATAACATTTATTATCATTTTGAATGTTTTTTCTTTTTAAAAATTCTATTTTATTAAGTTTTTCATGAAGTATTAACCACATGTGAATTTTGGACTTAGGAGGAGCATTAGATTTCCACAAATATTTAAAAGAATTCTTTATAGTACCCGAAAAATTAATAAATCTATAGAAAGAGTTTGAAGTATATTTCTTACTCTTATCCCATTCCCAACTAATAAAATCATTATCGTTATCAATATTATAAAGATTTAATCTAGCAAAAAGCAAAGAAAGTTTCCTAAGGGTTGAATCAACTAAAATTCTGTTAAAACTGAAATTCCAAGGAGGATCATTTTCAGGAGAATAAACTTCATTGATTAAAGCATATTTAAAGTTACAAATATCATACAGCTCCTTAAATTCTACCTTTATAGGCAAGATCGAAATCCAACTGTCGTGCCAAAAAGAAGTACAATTACCTGAATGTACTATCTTATTAATTCCTAAGTTAAAAATTTCATGACATTTTAAAATGTTTTTCCAAAAATTAGATAAATTTTGGGTGTATGAATTAGCAATTTGATATAAATTTCTATTACCATTATAGTAATATTTGGAAAGGATCTTTCCAAATGGAATTATCATTTATATCTTGAAATTTCCAAAGCCATTTACCTAAAAGAGACAAATTCATATTACGCAAATTTATAACTCCTAAACCACCTTCCTTTTTGGCCTTACAGACGGTTTCCCAATTTACTAAACATTTAATATTATTATTAGAATTTTCCCCACTCCATAAGAAATCTCTTCTAATTTTATCAATAACCCAATCCAGAAACAGATGCATGGACATCCAATAAATCGGAAGGGCTGATAAAACCGAATTTATTAATACTAGTCTACCTGCTCTAGATAAAAATCTCCCATTCCAGTTAGAAATCTTATATTTAATTTTATCTATAATAATAATCCAATCATCATGTTTGAGTTTGGTGGGTCTAATTACAAAACCAAGGTAGTCAAAAGGAAAGTTCATAATTTTGCAATTTAGAGTATTAACAACTAAATTTTCAACTTTATCAAAATCATTTAAAACTAACACAGAACTTTTGTCGAAATTTATTTTTAAGCCAGATAAAAGTTCAAAACTATAAAGGATAAACTTGAGGGTTATAATGTGCCTTGGAAGGTGGGAAGAAAAAAGAATGGTATCGTCAGCAAATTGAAGAACCGATATACCATTACGCGATATGTCAGTTCCCACACATCCTAGGGATCCATTATCCACCGCTTTTTTTAATAATTTTAGCAAAAACATCCGCAGCTAAGTTAAATAATAAAGGCGATAATGGATCCCCTTGCCTTAAGCCTCTCTTAGATTGAATTCTATTACCTAATATACCGTTAACCATAACACTAGAGTTTCCAGTTTTAAGCAAAGACATAATCCAACTAATCCATCTTTGCCCAAAACCTCTAGCATGAAAAATATCTACAAGAAAATCCCAATCCACCGAATCAAAAGCTTTAGCAAAATCAAGTTTTAACATCGCACAGGTTATGTTATTCTTACAACAGTAATTAATATATTCTTGAACAACCGCCACACCATCAGTGATATTTCTCCCTTTAATAAAAGCCGATTGTGAACAATCAATTAAATCATTCATTCTTGTACTAAGTCTATTAGCTAGTACTTTAGAAATGATTTTAACTGAACAGTTAATCAAAGAAATAGGTCTAAAATCTTTTAAGTTTTTAGCTCCTACTTTTTGTGTAACAAAATAACATTTGCGAAATTAAATCTCCCTAATTGCAAATTACCATTATAGAAATCATTAAACATATTAACTAAGTCAAATTTTAATACGTCCCAAAAAGTATTATAAAATAAAATTGGAAACCCATCAGGTCCCGGGGATTTATCACTTGGCATGTCATTAATTGCTTTTCTAATTTCCTCTTCAGTAAAAGGATTATCTAACTCTGATAAATCAACAATAGAATCAGATGGATACAGATCTATCCATTTAACATTGATTCTATGTTTGGTTTTAGATCCAAAAATATCCTTCTAATAGTTTTTAAAAGCCTTGTTAAGATCTCTTTGATCAACTAACTATATATTATTAACAAATATAGAGTTAATTGTATTACTACATTTTCTGCCATTAGCTATATAATGAAAAAAATTGGTGTTATTATCTCCTTCGTTGATCCATTGAATTCTGGATCTCTGCTTCCACATAACCTCCTCTTTTTCTAAAATTGAATTTAGTTAATCTTTTAAATTAGCAAGGACGTTACGCTCACCTATATTTAATTGTCTAGATTCTTCAATCTTATTAATTTTAAGCATCTCATTAAGAATGTTATCTTTTTTAATTTTTATGTTGCCAAAAACATTCTTATTCCAGTTTTTAAGAAAAATTCTAAGCTCCCTAAGTTTTAATACAAAAGATTTTGCTGAATTATTCTTATTTCTAGAATTATGATAACTCAAGGAAATCCATTTACCATTAATTAAATTCACAAAATTTGATTCCAAAAGCCACATCTTTTCAAATTTAAAATTATTAGAAATAACACTATGATGCTCACAAGAGAGGATAATAGGACAATGATCAGAGTACGTATACGGTAAACCAGAGACTTTACAAATTGGAAATTTATCCTCAATTTCATCACTAACAAAAAATCTATCAAGAAGAGCCATGGATGGAGACTCTCTTGCATTACTCCAAGTAAACTCTCTATTAGAAAGGGGAATTTCAATCAAATTAGAATTTATAATAAATTTATCGAATTCCTCCATAGCAGAGTAATCCCCTTCTCTAGGTAAACGCTCACCAATGTAACACATAACATTAAAATCACCCCCCATAATCCAGGAACCCGGAGCTAAAGATCTAAAATCTAGACATTCATTCCATAATATTCTCCGATTTATTTTAGAATTAGGCCCATAAACATTAGAAATATTTAAAAAAGAGTTATCGGAAAGATTAATAAGAATAACATGAAGAGAATGCTGCATAGAAATACATTGAAGTAACTTAAAAAAATTATCACGTCACCCTATCATTAAACCCCCTGAAGTACCCACTGAAGGTAAAAAAACCCATTTTTTAAAATGAAACCCGCCTAATCTTCTAAAAACACGAAAATCGGGACAGTTAATTTTAGTCTCCTGAAGTAAAGCAATATCAATAGAGTAGTCTTTAAAAAACATTCTAACCTTGTCACATTTATTCAAGTCATTCAAACCTCTAATGTTCCAACTAATAATCCTCATAATCTAACTGTACTAGCCCTCTCCAGTTCCTTACGTCTAATATACTCCCTATCTATCTCTACATCAGAAAAAAAGAAAGAAGTGTCGCAAGCCAACTGACTAAATTCAGTAGAAGAAAGATTACCTAATGCATAAGTAGAGTACGTACTACCCAAAAAAGGACTCATACCTGAGCCTGGGTTCGTAGTGCCAAACGTGGCACTCGACGTAGGTAACTCACCCATAGACTGTAAATGACAGTTGCGAATTATGGCACTTCGACGAACGGATCCACTAGAAGCTACAGATTTTCTATACTTTACTTTCTTTGATGAAGAAACCGAATCCAAAATAGTATTATTCCCTAATACTGTACGAGAGCTCAAGGAATAAACACTATCTTCTGATGCCAATTCTGGATCAACACGTGAAGTCCTATCTGCTAAAAAGCCCAAAGCCAACTGATTCGATGTGGTTCCCACTGAAGCATCAACAGTTGAATCAGGACCAAAGTCTAATACTCTAACACCAGTACGTTCAAAAGCTCTGAGTGAAGATGTTGCATATCAACACCAATATTATCCTTATAGACATTAAGACATGTGTGCATATCCACTGTACATGTGTGCACATCAGATGAAACCAATGAAGAAGCTAATCGCCTATCATCCCTAACCTTCAGCACCTTCTCGAAATAAACAAAATCCTCTTTCTCGACTTCAACTTCTACAGTATCATTAATCCATTCCAGTGGATTATCTTCTACCAGAAGGAGAACTGAAGGAAACTTTGTTTCAAACATGTAGCTATTTTCCAATTCTAAATTGCTAACGGATAATGAATCATCTATGAATTGATCAGAATTGACTGCCATCACTGAAGAGTGCATCTCACATGAATCTAATGAAACCAACACTGAGCTGTTGCAACCTATAACCATTGAATCCTGCTCCATTAATTTGAAATCCACTTCTTCTAGCTCAAAAGACCCATCTATCCTTACAATATTCAAAAAACTTTTATCTAAAGAACTTTCAACATCTCTTCTATCAACAGACCAATCACTCAAGACATTCAATTTTTCAGAGACATTTTGCTCAGCAATAACCATCAATTCACCCTCCCCATCTAGGCTATCTATATTAACATCAGCAACTGAACTCATGGTTAGACAGTCAAATTTGTTGAAAACATATATCTCAAAATTATCCTTCACATTGTTATAGGATTTTCTACTTTTTCTATGATAAGGAATGAAATCAATACTCTGTTCAACTACATTTACAAATCTATTCAGGAGAGAGACATAGGACGAATCATTACATGAAGCAACATCAGGATCCAAAAGAATGGGATCAATACCCAGATAAACATCTAAACCAGAAAGACAAGTGGGGTTGATAGAACTTACTTTAATGGCCTCAGGAGAATCCGATTTACTGTTAGATACATCAGATTTGCCAACATAATCTCTAGAATAATCTTTAAACCCTCTGCCAATATTCGGCTCATTAATGACTTCAAAGTGGTGAAACAACTCATCTAGAAATCTGATTCCTACATCCTTCCTAAACCAGAGATGATCTATCAATAATCCCCTCAACATCAAATATTTCAGCGCAAATTGAAAACCTTGGTTGACCAATTTTGGTGCAATGAATCCCTGATCTTGAGAGTTATCAAATTGTTTCTTGACTACGCATTCATCTGACTTGCCAAAATATTCAACTGGGTTTCCAAATCTTTCTACGTATCCTCTTCCTATGTTCAACTCATTGATAATGTTAAAATGATATAGTAACTCTTCAAGATATTTGATACCTTCATCTTTCATATACCATGGATTATCCAGCAAGACTCCTTTTAGCTTCAAGAATTTCAAAACGAAAAAAAATCCATGGTTATTCGAGTTCGAATTTGTTACTGTTCTCGAATTCGAATAAATTTCAAAAACAAAATTCTTCTCACAGTCCTTACTCTTATGCCCAAAAGAACCACAAGAGAAACATCTTACTGGTTCGCGACATTTATATGCATAGTGATTAAGATCCCCGCATCTAAAGCAATAAGTCTTGCCCTTCCTTGAATCTATCCAATTCGTTCTAGGTTTACAATTCAAATCTTGAACTCGAGACGAGAGTTTGTTCTTGACGGCTTGGGCATACGTATAAGGAATAGGATAGCTGTAGGAAAGATTAGAGAAAGAATTACTATAAACAAGATTAGGGATTCCAGGAAACGATGAAGATTTCTGATGCAAAACTTGATTGAACGACGGCGAATTCAGATGAAAGTTTTTAGAGGATGCCATTTTTTGTATCTTATTTTTCAAATCATGAATGTTCAAAGTAAAGGGGAAAAACTATTTGGCTATAGTAGTTGATTTTTTCAAAATTTAAATTTCAAAATAAGTGTCTTTTCGTCGTATCTCTTCACAAATGGATATGATCATTGATCCTCTACAAATACCAGACGCCCAAACGAATTTTAGTCATAATTTTCTTATTCATCACTCCTCCTTCCACTCTCTCATTTTATAAATCAAAATATACCCAAAATCCATCGAAATTCAACTAAAATCAAATTCAATCATCACTAGTTTGATTCTCCTTCATCTATTCTCTGATTTCTCTCATCTCTCTCACTCAAACTAAGATCAAAGTGCTATTCAAAAGTTATAGGACCAATTGTAATCAAGATCAAAGATCTGAGTCTAAAACTATATCAAATCATACTGCTATACTTATGGGTGTGATTGTAGCTCGTAAAAGCAATTGGGTGTGCTTAGTAGCCTGTAATTCTAGTAGGTGTGCTTGTAGCCTGGATATCAAGTGACTCTACGCAGAGGTCGGGATTCTGGAGGGTGTGTCTCGTAGTCTTGAAATTTAGATTGTATCTGCATTTACTAGTTGAAAAGAAATCCGTGCAAGGAATTATGCGGGACTGGATGTAGGGTAACTCTGAACCAGTATAAAATCCTTGTGTGTTCTTGCCTTTTTACTTGTATCTGCACTTTGATTCCGTGATTGTTTCTGTGATTGTTGGTTACATTGTTGGTTACATCGTTCAAAGGAGGCCTCATAGTCCAGTAAGCATGTTAATAGATGAGATAGGCAGTCCTCGTAATTCATAGTCCTATGTCCATATGTAGATGGCAAGATAGTGATTATGCATATGGGCATTAGTTTAGACCAAAGCCCGTATGATTTATATAAAATCACGACAAGCTTTGGGTACAAAGAGCTTTATCATATGCATGTCCATGTCGAATAATGTCCAAAGTGTACAATCAAGGTAATAGGCATATTCAAGTCCTTATTCATATAATTTCATCATAATTACAATCAAATCAAATTTTTTCCTAATTCAATTTAAGGTTACAATCGTTTAATTTTGAGAGGAGAGAAAAGAAAAGATCGCCCCATTCTTTACTCCCCTAAGTCCGTATTTATAGGGGATGAGGGATGCGGCATGGCTGCCACGTATCCACACTCCATGCTTGACCTCCGGCATTAACCAGATTGTGCATGGCACTATACTTCAGCATCCACTTGCACAATAGTGAACTTTGGCGCTTAGCATCCATCCCACCTTGATAGCCTTCATTGATGACATTTATTATCAACATTGTATCGAGGATATGCGGCCTCCTTTGAAGGTTGATGAAGTGCGACATTACTATGGCATGACATCAGTAAGTGGTGATATTGATAAGTGGCGACAATGATAAGTGGTGATATTGGCGATGATTGGCATTGAAAACATACGCTATTTATAACAGGCGGCATCAATAGCAAACGATATTGATAACAAGCGGCATTGACAATAGGCGGCATTGATGATAAGCGGAACTAATAAGTGACAACATTGGTGATGAGTGCCACTGATAAGAGACAGCATTGATGGTGAATTGTCACTGATGAGATGCGACAATACTTTGAAGGATGACATTAGAATAAGGCGGCATTGGAGAGATGCGATATTAATCTAGAGCGACAGTGATTCCTCTAGCTACATGGAAGAAGTGCTTCATTGATGGAATGCGGCATCAATGCTATATCATGTCGTTTTATCATGGATGGCTTTTGGCATAGAACTTTCCAATGTTGTCATTCCTTTACTAACATGCGACATTGTTTCCAATTTCTTTGGCACGATATCACTCATTCATCTTTATAAGTGGTATGCGGCATTGATGGCATTGTGTATTGTTGGCTATGCTGATGACCTACGACATTGCCTATTATTCTTTATTGATGGTGGATGGCATTGCATGCTTCAGGAATTGATTTTCCTTTATACTTTCGTTATTGCTTGAATGTGAGATTATGGCTATATCGATGTGCCGTATACCTTCAAGATTGATTGTGATAGTAATAATAACCAATTTTGCGACATTAGAATGCAACCTAGCACCATTGTCCTCCCAACGTCATTGAATACCTGTGGCTATAACAACCTTACGACATAACTCATTCTTCAATATTGCTTACCTATTGCATCCTCCATCTACGGCATAACTTATTGTGCTTTATTGGTGAAAGATGTCCTTGAATCTTAACCCCATCATAGTTTCTTAATGCAGCCTTCGACATTACTTGTTTTCAATTTGGCATTATATTTCCTTAAAAATTATGTGGATAACATTTGCCCTCCCTCCTTGTATAAAAGAAGCTTTTTATACTATAGTGTAAAACTAAGAATTTTTCCATCTTTCCTTATTCTTTGCGTGGTTTTCTTTGTAATCCTGTTATCCTACAAAACACAAAGTAAGTCATGATTTTTATTAGTAACTTTTAAACTTGATTTTGGGTCAACCTTTCAGGATTTTAATAAGACCATAAAGTAACTTTTGTTTGTAATTCAATGTTACTTTTGGAATCTATAAATTTAGTTGATAAGGCCAAAAATCTATTTGGCAGCAATTTCATTTGATAAGAATCCCATAGAATCTGGATTAGAAAACTATCTGGAAATAATGATTTTATGAGTAAAAAACTAGTGAATTATAATTTCCTAGGTAAAAGTCTAGAAAATTAGCTAGAAATATCATAGGAGGGAGGACCAGAAACTCTTCTGGAAATATCTTGAATTGAAGACCAGAAAACCATCTGGATAAAAGACTAGAAAATCCATCTGGCTATAATAATTTCTTAACAATAGAAGAAGACCAAAAAATCCATTGGGCAGTAATAAGTTCTGAATAATAAGAGAAGACCTGAAAATCCAACTGGCAGTAATAATTTCTAAATAATAGAAGAAGATCAGAAAAATCCATCTGGTATTAATAATTTCTGAATTATAGAAGAAGACTAGAAAATCCATCTCGTAAAAATAGAAGACTAGAAAACCCATTTGGCAATAATAGAACTCCCGAAAACCATTTGGCAATGATATTAGAAGACCAAAAAACCATCTTACAATAATAGAAGACCATAAACCATCTAGCAATGATATTAGAAGACCAGAAAATCATCTCGTAATAATAGAAGACTAGAAAACTCATTTGGCAATAATAGAACTCCCGAAAACCATCTGGCAATGATATTGGAAGACCAGAAAACCATCTGACAATAATAAAAGACCATAAAACCATCTGGCAATGATAGTAGAAGACCGGTAAACCATCTGGCAATAATAGAAGAAGACCAAAAAACCATCTGGCAATAATAGAAGACCAGAAAATCATCAGCTAGTAATATTTTTGAATAATAGAAGAAGACCAAAAAATCCATCTAGCAGTAATAATTTCTGAACAATAGAAGAAGACCAAAAAATCTATCTAGCAATAATATTTTCTAAATAATAGAAGAAGACCAGAAAATCCATCAAACAATAATATTTTCTGAAAAATAGAAGAAGATCTGAAAATCCATCTGGCATAAATAATTTCTAAATAATAGAAGAAGACTAGAAAATCCATCTAGTAGTAATAATTTTTGAATAATATAAGAAGACCAGAAAATCAATTTGGCAATAATAATTTCTAAATAATAGAAAAAGAGCAGAAAATCCATCTAACAATAATAGAAGACTAGGAAACCCATCTAACAATAATAGAAGACTAGAAAACTCATTTGGCAATAATAGAAGACTAGAAAACCATCTGGCAATGATATTAAAAGACCAAAAAACCATCTGGCAATCATAGAAGAAGTCCAGGAAACAATATGACAATAATAGAATACCAAAAAACCATATGGCACTAGTATTAGATGACTAGAAAGCCATCAGGCATAATAGAAGAAGACCAGATAACCATTTTAGCAATAATAGAACACCAGAAAATCACCTGGCAGAAATATCTTCTAAATAATAGAAGAAGACTAGAAAATCGTCTGGTAGTAATATTTTCTGAATAATAGAAGAAGCCAAGAAAATCATCTGGCGGTAGTATTTTCTACACAATAGAAGACTAGAAAATCATCTAGTAGTAATATTTTATGAATAATAGAAGAAGACCAGAAAATCATCTCGTAATAATATTTTCTGAATAATATAAGAAGACCAGAAAATCCATCTCGCAATAATAGAAGAAGATTGCTTTTGTTTAGAAGCACAATTGCTTGACCTTGCTTTGGAGCACAAATGACTCATTTTTTATTGATCTTCCTTTAGAAGATTGATTTTGCTTTACAACACACATGGCTCGTTTTGACCGATCTTCCTCTAGATGATTTGATTTGGATTTGGAGCACACATGGCTTATTTTGATTGATCTTCCTCTAGAAGATTTGATTTGATCCACTCTTTTAGATAGAGTTTGTTTGATTTAATTGATTTCTTTGGCACCATCCTAGGTGATGATCTCAACTTGGATCTAACCCCTTATCACCGTCTTAGGTGATGATTTAGGTCTTTTGTCTGGTGCATTTATTTAACTTTCTTCAAGCAGAACCAAAGACTTAACCGACCTCCCTCTAGGAGGCACTTCAGTAAGGCGTTGGAGATGGTACTGAAGGCTGGTTTGGTGCTTTGGTCAAACCATCTTAGACAGGATCAAAGGCTTACACCACCCTCCCTCTAGGAGGTGCTCCGGCCAGGCCACGTAGGTGGAGGCAGAAGGCTTGTAGATGCATTGATCAGGCCTTTTCAGACGAAACCAAAGGCATAAAATGACCTCTCTCTAGGAGCTGCTTTCACCAGGCCCTTGTGGCAGGATCAAAGGATTTATTTTGCCCCTTACTACCATCTTAAGTAGTAGTTTAGGCTTTTCCTTTTAATTCTTTCCTTTCATTGGACTTTTGATTCTTTAGATAAACCTGTCTTGGTTTTCTTTGTTTATCCATCATAGGAAAATATGGCCTTACATGTTCAGTGTTCCAAGTTCTTGCTATGACATTACCATTTGGTCTACATAGTCGATAGGTCCCTGGTGGGATTACTTCGTGGATAACAAGAGGTACTTCCCAATTTGGCCAAGTGGTCCATTCACTAGATTTTTAGTATTTGGCATGAATTTTCGAAGTACTAAGTATCCTTTTCGAAATGTTCTTTCCTTGACTTTGGAATTGTAGTATTTGGTTATTCTGTGCGGATATTCCAATTGTTCGTACAGATGCGTCATCTCTTAGCTAATTGATTAGGTCTGAGGATTCTCTTTTCAATTCCTAGTTTGGATCAAATGCATATGCAATCCTTCGATAAGAGGGTACTTCGACCTCTATTGGAAGCATGGCTTCACATCCATATGCTATAGAAAATGGGATATGTCCCATTGCAGTTTTGGTAGAAGTTTTATATGCCCATAATAGAAAAGGCAGTTCTTCTACCCAATTTCCCTTTGCTTTGTCCAATTGCTTCTTTAGGATGGTTATAATGGTTTTATTGACGGCTTCAACGGCTCCATTAGCCTTAGGGTGTGCTACAGATGAAAAGGTCTTGGTAATCCCATTCCTATTGCAGAATTAGGTAAATTTCTCACTTTCAAACTGAGTTCCATTGTCGAATATTATCTTTTGTGGAATTCCAAATCTAGTGACAACATTCTTGATTATGATATTAAGCACTTTTACTGATGTGATATTCAGTAGTGGTTCTGCATCTACCCATTTGGTAAAATAATCAATGGCTACTACTGCAAATTTAGCTCCTCCTTTGGATATAGGCAGTGGCCCTATCAGGTCGATCTACCACACATCAAAAGGTCATGGGCTTGAGACTAAAGTCAATTCTCCTGATAGCAAGTGTGGGATCTTAGAGCATTTTTCGCATCTCTTCACATAATCTATAGCATCGTTAGTCATCTAAGGCTAATTGAAGCCTTGTCTCATGACCTTTTTGGCTAGCTTTATGCTATTGGAATGGCCTCCACAGAATCCTTCATGAGTTTCCCTGAGTAATTTTGCTCCTTTTTCCGGACTAACACATCTCAGGTAAGGGAGTGAATACACTTCTTGTAAAGTACTCCGTCTACCATAATGAAGGTTGTGGCTTGATGTTTTATTCTTCTTGCTTCCCTTTTATCGGTTGGAAATTTCTCTTTTGTCAAATATTCGACGATAGATGCCATCTAGTTATTCTCATATTGATTCTCAATTTCTTTACAAGAAGATTTTTCATGAAGGATTTCATTTTGATTTTCCTTTTCCTTTGTGTGTTAGAGCTTGAGATATGGTTAATACCAAGGATTCATTTTTCGACTCAGGGCCATTTTCCTTTATACTAAGATTTGATTGATAGCCTACCAGTACAATTCGGGTCTTTGGTGCTCCTTATGAGCTAGCCAATTTAGCCAAAGAATCAACTTGGAAGTTCTTCCCTCTCGACACGTGGTGTATTGTGAATTCCTCAAATTAGGTCAGCATTTTTAACACCTTCTTGACAAATAAGATCAACTTGGCATCCTTTCTCTGATATCTTTGGTTCAACTGATTGACCATTAATCGAGAATCACTAAATATCTCAATCCTAGGAATTTTCAATTGTGGGGCAAGGTGAGTCCTGCTACCATCGAAATATATTCTGCCACATTATTAGTGGCCCAAAACCCAAATTTCATTGCATAATGCAAACGATGTCTATCGGGGGTGATTATTTCATATCCTGCACCAGCTCCTTGTTCATTGGAAGCTCCATCTATGAACATTTGGCATTTAGGCTTTAGATCTTTATCTTATTCTGATAGCTCTTTGATGAACCTCATACATTCATTAACAAAATCATCTAAAGCTTGTCCTTTAATTGCCACAGGCGGTAGAAGCTCAATACCATACTGGCTAAGTTCTATTCCCCATTTGACTAATCTTCCCAAGGCTTCGTGTTTACTAAAAATTTGCATAAGTTGAAAGTTGGTTAAGATTTTAATTGTATGTGCTAGAAAGTAAGCTCTCAATTTCCGTGCTGTGAGCATCAAACAGTATGCCAGCTTTTTATAACTAGATATCCAGTTTCTTCATTCTTAAGTCTTGTGCTTTATATAGTATATGTTATCCCGCCTTTTGGCAAGACCGTGACACCAAGAACTTAACCGGAAATTGAGGACATTTCATCCCGAAGATCGGTTATATGCAAGCTCACTATGAATATCGACGAACTTTGTCCAAGTCTAGATCAAGCTATTATCAACATGACACGACATGCAAAGCTATGGAAGCCAATGTTCCAAATTTCAAGTAAATTCGAGTATGTATGCTCAAGATATGATCGATGCAAGCCAAGGAAATTGATTCATTCGTATCCATCACATCGCTCTCTTCGCATTGGTTTCGCTTTCATCCATCTGAAACTGCACTCTTCGTATCCATCAACTGAAAGGCTTTGTTCGCATCCATCAAGCTTCATCTGTTCGTATCCATCAATTAGCCGTTGTTCATATCCATCAATGAACATCGCTTCGCATCCATCAGTTATCTGTTGTTCGTATCCATCACATACACTCAACTTCGTATCCATCAATTGGAGTCAATTCGTATCGATCCCAATTGCAAAGCTCGTATCGATCGATCAATGGTCGATACGAGTAAAACATCAAACGAACGATACGAAAATGACCCTCAACTATCGATTCAAACTGGCCCCAGCTATCGATACGAAGTGACCTATAAGGATCAATACGAACAGAGCAAAGACAATTGATACGAGCAGAACAGCTGCGATCGATGCGAACATGGCTCAACTGGATCGATACGAACAGGATACGTTCCTATGAAAGACTCAATCACTTGGCATGAAAAGTGGATCGATCCGAGGAATTAGCGCCATGTCAACATGTGAGCACGTGCCCAAAAAGAGATACGAACAGATCGATGCGAACGATATCGATACGAATTCAACAGTATAGAGAAAACACAAGTTTGCATCGATCATAAATCACAATCTACAAGTCCAAATGCTACCAAATTTTCAAAGAAACTTCCGTACATCCTCAGCAACACTTTCAATCGATCCTGACTCAATTGGATGATTTTTTGATCGATACGAAGCTCGTTCGTATCAATCCCAGATCGTGTGCAAATCACGTGGGATCGATCGCGTGGGCCCACTCACATGCAAGAAGAGGTCTCTTGAGATCTGGGCGAGATATTTGCAGCCTGCGCCTATAAATAGCAACCCAGAACCTACAAAGAAGGGACTTTTTGGCTCTTTGACGTCCAGACTTTGCCGAAATCATTGTTGCACTCGAAAATCACTATTGTACTCGAAATTTACTGTTGTAATCCGCTGTAACCGGCATGCAAAAGTTAATAAAAGTCAACCATTTCATAGTGGACGTAAGCAACACGCCGAACTACTCTAAATCTCTGCGTTCTTTTGCTATTTTTCTCATTATTGTCTGAAGTGTTTGTTAGATAATCCTCTTTTTACATTTACTTTCTTCATTTTATGTCTTCAAACACTTCCAAAGAGTGTTGTGCACAATTTTGGTACAAACAGTATACTAGAAATTGGGTTCCCTTTTCTTCTCTTATTAGTACAAAGCTAATTGCGTGTTCTGAAACTGCCATATAAAGATAAAGGTTTTCCCCATCAACAGGGCTAGATAGAATTGGAGGTTTCTCAAGATAATCTTTTAGTTCTTTAAGCGTTCTTTGACAATCCTCTCCCCATTCGAAGTCTTTCTTCTTCTTAATCACATAGAACAATGAAATGCATTTATCAGTGGCCTTGGAAATGAATCTATTCAATGTAGCCACTCTTCCATTTAGACCCACTACATCTTTATTTGTTTTAGGCTCCGTCATGTCTTTAATAGCTTGAGTCTGACCAGGGTTGGCTTCTATCCCTTGAGCGCTCACAATATACCCCAAGAAGATTCCAAAAGAACATTTTTGTGGGTTGAGTTTCATCTGACATTTTCGTAATACCCCAAACATTTCTTTAAGATCGCTTAGATGATTACTTTCCTCTCAGAATTTAACCAACATATCATTTACGTATACTTCCATGTTCCGACCGATCTGCTCTCTGAAAATTCTATTTACCAACTTTTGGTAGGTGGCTCTGGCATTCTTTAATCCGAAATGCATTACGTTATAGAAAAATGTTCTTCGGTTTGTTATGAAGCTTGTGTTCTTTTCATTCGGTTGGAACATCGAAATCTAATCATATCCGAAATACACATCCATGAAGGACAAGAGTTTGTGTCCACTTGTCGCATTGACTAATTGGTCTACTCTTGGAAGTGGATATCAATCTTTTGGACATGCCTTATTCAAATTAGTATAATCGACATATGTCCTCCATTTTCCATTGGATTTTTTGACCAATATTGGAATGGTCAATCATTTCAGATAAAGTACTTCTCCGATGAACCCATTTTCGAGCAACCTCTTAACCTCCTCCTTCGAAGTGTCAGCTCGAACTATGTCAAATTTTCTCTTCTTTTATCGAGTGGGTGTAATACTCAAGTCTATGTTTAAGGCATGAACATGATGGTTGGATCTATTCCAACCATATTTGAATGGTTCCAGGAAAACACGTATTTACTGGATTGAAGAAATTGGATTAACTCTCCTTTGAGCTTGCCATCTAGCTCTTTCCCAATTTTTACTATATTTGTTGGGTCAACTGGATCCAAGCATATCTCCTCAATATCCTTAGTGGGTTTTATTCCTTACTGTTCACCTCTACGGTCTAATTCAGTGATGATCTCCTCACCATCTACTTCATCTTTTACCAATTTTTCTTCTTTCCTCTTTCTTTTCTTTTCAAAATAGTTAAATCTTCTTAGAGCATAATTATTTTTCTTAAAGGTTCCTGCTTTTGCCTTGGATGATTAGCTTAAATGACCTTCATCCAAGGACCTTTTGATTTCGATTATGATTAAATCATCTTTCTTTGGGTCATAATAAGAAAAATTATCTCGTTTGTATTGATCAGAAGTGGCAAGATACAATTTCCAAGAGCTGAATTGCTCTCCTCTCACTGTTCCCCATTCGTTCTTGGTCAAAAACTTCACCATCAGTTATTTTGGTGAGATAAACGCATCAACCTCATCCAAAGCTGGCCTTCCAAAGAAGGCATTGTAGTATGAAGGTTGGTTCATAACGACAAACAGAGTCTCGAAGGTGCTGGAATATGGTGGAATTCCCATTTATACTAGAAGCCTTATCAGTCCAATCGGAGTTGATTCTTTGTTATTGAACCCAAAGATGGGCTCAAGCTTGGCTCTAGCTTTTCCTTTGGAATTCCCATTTGATCAAAGGCATGTTTGAAAATAACATTCATCGTGCTTCCAGTATCAACGAGGATTTGAGTCACCACAGAAAGTCCAATTTGTACAGTGATCGGGTTTCTTAAGGGGTGGCCCTTCTTGAATAGAAAAAACCTCATCCCTTGCTTCTCTAATATATCATTTTCTGGCTCCCTTGTTATTCCCAGCCAAAAGAGGGCCTCCATGAATTACATTGATTCGGTTGATGGGAGGAATGAAATCTGGTTTAGCATCACTTTCTATGAGGTTTGTAGTGCTATTCGGGAGCCTTTGGGCTCCTTCATCTGGACAAGCAGCTTTCAGATTATCTTTGATAAATTCTTTCAAGTGCCTAAAACAGATCATCCTATGAATTATCCCAGCCAACACAGATCATTCATCCGTCCTATGTCCATTCGACTGATGATAGGTACGGTAATCTTCCCCTTTTCTCGGCTCAGGGTTTTTCTTAGCTTCGTAAGAAATTGGAAAGTTGCGTCTTTCTTTTGTTGTAGTGTAGAAGTAAGTTATCGGCTTGTTCAGAGCAACATGATTGGTTTTTGAGGCCTCCTCTCATCTCAGTTTCTTATTGTTATGATTAAGGCTAGACTTTTCTATTTCTTTCTTCGCTTGGGACTTCTTCTTAGCATAGAAAATTTCATCCATACAGATGAACTTATCAGCTTGAAAATGGAAGTCTTGGAGATCCCTGCATCCATGAAGATAAAGCTCTTTCCAAAAAGGTGGCTGCTCAATCAGTCCTAAGCGTACTACCATTAATTTGTCTCTCTCAGTCAAATCTTCTGCCTGTAGTTCTTCTTGGTTGAATCTTTCAAGATAGTCACCCAACATCTCTCTCGGTCTTTGTCTAATATTAGCTAATATGCCGAAGTCGATTGTAGGATCCTTGCAAATGCAAAACTGTATCGAGAACTAGTAAGAGAATTGCTCCCAAGAATATATGGTCTTCTCCCGGTAATGTCTGTACCACTTAGTCCCAGGCTCTTGGAAGGTGGTTGGAAACATTCGATAGCGTACAACACCTGAAGCATTATAGAGGTCCATTTGACTTTCAAATGCTATTAAGCAATCATCTGTGTCGGTGGTCCCATTGTATCTCAAGGATGGAATCTTAATATAAGAGGACATGATCCTATGTACAAATGGGGCTTCCCAGAAGTTATTGTTGACTCTAGCATCATGTGTCCTCTTTCCTTTAAGATGAAGCATATCTTTTGCCATTTTCCAGCCATGTTTCCCAAATAAGCTTCATCATTGTGATAGCTGCTCCTGTCTGGCTTGTACTCTTTGGAGATTGAACTTCCAGACTATTCACGTTACCTTTCCACTAATCTTTGCTGATGGTTTGCATTTCCCTTATTATCTGCTAGTGATTTGTAGGAGAATTCTGTTGCTCTAGCTTCTTGGTCTCCTTTACTCTTTTGTGGAGTCATAGTGAATTTGCCTTTGCTTTTGTTCCTAAGCAAAGAAGCATCTAAATTCCTTCTTGGAGATCCAACTTCTTCTCCCTCGATGAGCTTAGAATATTTTTGTAAAAGGATTTTTTCTAATAGCTCTTGCATTATTTCCATCTAATGAGTTAGATCTTTGGTCTTAGCTTCACTACTGGTAGGTTTTGCTGGCTCTGACGGTTGTCCAGGTTCTACATTTCTCAAGTTGAAGTTGGGATGACATTTTCTTCTAATGTCACCGTTTGTGTGACTTCTTCATTTGGAATAATAATTCGCCTTGACCTCCATATTTTCCTGAAATAAAGACTTGTTTAATTAGTTTGAGAACAGAGTTACATAGAATCGAAGATTCAGGTCCTCCTTCTAGCACCAAAATGTTAACCCAAAATTTAGTATAACACCCATGATGCCAAGTATGATGAGCTAAAGCTCGATTTTAACATGCATGATAACACGACTAAGCATGGGTTAGTTGGTGTTGATCAAATGGTGTTAAGAAATCAAGATTATGTTTAGCATTCAAGGCCTAGTACAAGAAAATGTCATTGAGGAATGGCTCCATAATGCCCAAGGACTTTTGGAATAAGGAATTTGAAAGCCCATATAGTCTTTTGGAACAAGTTGCTCGAAAGCCTATACGTTCTTTTGGAATATGACATTCGAAAGGTTAGTACCTTAGGTATTGGTTTTGGTGATAACAACTATAGACATTATATAAAATATAAATACTAATATTTTATCAAGTTGTATAAAGTATATAGCACAAGATATTAGACAGATGTTGATTAAGAAGATGTACAATATTAAGAGTAGATTCAAGATGCTGATATAGAGTTTTAGGAGTTGGAGAATGAAGACTCATGAGAATTTGAAAGTTCTCCCAGCGTCATTGAATACTATGGCAATAACAACCTTACGACATAACTCATCCTTCAATATTTCTTACTTATGGCATCCTCTATCTATGGCATAACTTATTGTACTTCATTGGTGCGAGAAGCCCTTGAATCATAAGGTCAACATAGTTCCTTAATGCAACCTTTGACATTACTTGTTTTCAATTAGGCATTATATTTTCCTTAGAAATTATGTGGATAACAGTGAGAAAGCAATAAACGGGGGACCATATTTCATTAATGGAAAGCTTATAATTTTGAAAAGATGGGCTAAAAAACAAGTTCTTGATATAGGCTTGCTTCTAACCCTTCCAATTTGGATCAGGTTACCGGAACTAAACTCGTAATTATAGGATAAAGAAGCCTTCAATGCTATAATATAATAACTCGCACTCCAATGGGCCTAGAATTTTGCAATCCCGAAAACCCAAGTCCACTAAAATACGGAATACTGATTTGGAATCCTAGAAAAGAGAAATTATATCAAATCACTAATGGTAATAACTCACAGCGGAAGTAAGTAAATATAAATGATCATAATAATCACCGACCAAGAATTGACATCACAAATGTCAAGTGCCTCAGCCAGACAACTGCTCCAAAACAATACCAGTGTATGTTCCGCTAAATCCTATGGGTTGTAATAAGGAGAGGGTCAAAACAAAATTCTGGTGACTTGTAAATTATAAATTTTATACATAACACTAGCTTATGTCGATTGTTCACCATTTCTTGTTATGTTAGATTTATCATTAGTCGCTATGACTCCAAGACTGCGTACGAACTGTTCCCATCCATCTTCCATAGGTTTACACACATATATATATGTGTGTGTGTGTGTATTCCATCATCCACTAATGGACCTAGATACTATCCCCATCAGTATCTATCGCTCAACACCTCGCAAGGATACATCGCCTTGCTGCATCATCGTATCACAAGAGGAAATCCTATAGTACGCACTGATGACCATTACTCTGTTAGGACCTTTATTCTTCGAGGATTTTCACCTTTATCTTCTTCATATATCATGGATTTCTGGCCACACGCTCCTCCACCCAGCCCGTATTTTGAAGGAATATGGGTATGAACCAGCTTGCTCTATCAAATAAAATAACAAACAACTGTGGTGGTGCATAACCCAACCGAATCAATCTTGGGAGGCAGAAGAGATCGGTTAGGTATTACCATGTCCTTCCCTTTGACCGTAAGGAACCGATGACGAGTTTGTTAAATATGCAAATTCTACCCTTTGTTTTGGTACCCATGCATGCCAGCCCTACACGGCCTATTGCATAAGTCTGATCCCACCCATCGTCCATTTAGATTGCCTAGTGCAATCAAAGCAATACCCTCCCCTGACCAATTTGAAGCAGACTTCTCTATAGTTCTTGTATAGTCTTGCCATTCGCAAAAGATCTGCCAAGTGTCTATAATTATGGAGGTTCCATTACATGCACTAACATAACTTGAGAGTATCCCTTCATCTCACTACAATAAAAGTTCCTTTTCTTAACATAAACTAATGGCGTTTTTTGAACGGTTGCCATCAAAAATAATAATTAGGTGGTAAATCTAAAACCTAACGTTGTGTGCGCTGTCTACTAAATTTCTTTCCTTTCCCTCCATTTCTATGTACTCAAAAAAGAAAACTTCCCCAAATTTTAGTTCCCTGCTCCAAATTTAATTGCAGAATTTCCTCCTTTGAAATAAAATTTTAGCGCCAATAGCTTTCATAATCGTTCGCCAATAACTTTAATTGCCATTTGTAGTCGTCCCCGTTGCAGGCTCGTAAGTGAAAATGAATCGGTGGCCTTCACGTTGTTAACCCTAGTTCCCGCTGCAGTCGATTGGCTCATCGATGAAGACGAAGTGGTAGCCATCATCACCAGTAGCCAATTCCTTCGTACTTCAAGTTTCAGAGTAAGTTGCAGCCTTGCCTTTATTTTTATAACTAGCTGATTCTCTACTACTATTTTATCTATATTGAATTTTCTATAGAATTAAACTATTTGATAAATGGTTGGACATAGTTTCTTGCAAAATTTAACTAGTTTTAATTAAGAAAATTTGCAAAATTAAAAACTACAGTTTTTTTATCAAGTTATACCTCATTTGGTGTCTTATAATAGCTGTGGGGGTTCTGCATCGTCTACCTCGTATCATGTCCTCTTTACAATAATATGTATGTTATGGGTGATGAAGGTAGAATATACAGTTATGCCATAATATATACTTGTAATTTACTTTATGGATTTTTAAGTTAATGACTGATATATTACAATTACAATCATGCATGCTTTCTAGAAGTGTAAACCAAAGTTAGCATCTATCAAAAGCAAAATTATTAGCCATTTTTCTGTTAACTTTGGACTACAGTACTATTCCTAGATTTCAAATGAGGACTAATAAGCCATAAGATGATATAGTTGAGTGCATAATGCTGGGATGGTATAGTGTACTTGATCTCACTACTTATTGGATATAAGATACTCTAAAATTAAAAAAGAAAAAAGGAAAAAAAATCATGTTGTTGAGTGATTAGAATTTACAATTTGATTTCAAAAGTAGGAAAAAATAAATTGCATATATTTCTTAAGCCAAAGGACAAATATCATTTACTATATTGGCTAGTTGATTTCATATAGCAAGCACACTAAATAGCTCTACTAGCAGATGTAGGTGAGATTATACTGAATTTGGAAATATATGAAGTATGACCTCAACTTCATATAATGTTGATTTGATTAGCATATAAATGAGCTGAGAATATCTTTTCAGTAGCATGCCGAGACATTTTTGACAAACAAGTACATTACTAGGTGTGAGCAAATAGTTATATAAACTATGAAACCCCAGACATAAATAATCATTTATAGGTCTGTAGGTACAATCTTTTGGACATAGAAAGATTAAATTACCAATTCGTTCAGATACTTTCACTGTAATATATTTCTGCCCTTGCGGTTGCTGTAAGATAATGTATATGTACGATAATAATAATTGTTATTAATTTAGTGTTCCACTATGATATTAATTACTGAACTATGCTATCATTATTCAAAGCAAATTTCTAACCCTGAATAACTTTGCGTTTTCTTATGTTCACTATATGGATTGTTTGCAAAAGTTGCTGCCTTGATTTTAAATAACACTTTAAATATTACTGTTAGTCTGTGAGCGGTGGAACATCTCTACCCGACTTGCCATTCTTTTTTTGTGACTTAGTGGAGTATTTGAAGCAAATATCATACTCGTTTTAGGATAGCCTTGGTAGTGATTTTACTGTTCTCATTATATGAAGTAGTTCAGAACTTATGACATTGGTTAAAACATGAACTCAGTCGCTGGAAAAAAGAGAACCCTAGATCCTTCTAAACTATAAACTTTGAATTATGTCATTCTAATTTTATAGGACAATGGGTTGGTGATGAACGATTGGAACTAAATTTATTAAAAATTTAGAACATCTAATTCTAAGATATGCTTAACATGATAGTGTTAATTTATATAAGTTGTTTCAGACATCACACATGCTAATTAGATATTAGAAGCAAATCATTAATGTTAATTTACTATGCTTACTTATGTTATGTTTTTCTCAAAATTAATCTAATAAAACTTTTTTGGCCAAAAATTTGGGATAAGAATGAGAAAATGAATTTTGCAGTTGAGTTTAATATTTTTATTATGGATAAGTTAAAATATATGAAAAAAATATGTTTAATTTGTATAATGGAAATTTCGAAGGCATATAACAACCAGTTAAATTAGGTCCTTTTATACTTATATTATGATAAATGAACTTTCCCTTTTTGACAACAAACGGAAATCAGCAGCTTTTGTCAGTGAATTCATATGCCTGGGTTTGCTATTTGCAAAAAGGTTTGCATTCTTTGGCTATTGTATTTTTTGGGCAATTGATGATTATCTTTGTTTTGCTGGATTGCCCCAAACTCAGGTAATAACGGTAACAGTGGGACTGATCTAAGCAATAGTTATGTATATTGTACATTTTGAAAATAGTCCAAAATTGCTAACTTTTTGCTCCCTTATGTCATTTTGAAAATGAACCTTCATAGAAGTACTACAGTATGGATTCGACTATTTATGTTGTTAGATTAAAATTCATGCATGATAAGTGCTTCTACCTTAACCTGAAAGTCATTTAGTCCTTTATTGTTCGGTTTTTTACCGCATACTTTCATCCAATTTTTTTAAACTTAGTAGTTATTGTTGTATATTTATTTGATGTAAATTGCTATGTTTGATTGTCATAGGTACTACTTCATTTCATGTTGGTAAATATGACTACAGATTAAAATTCAATTAATTTTTAACCTTTTTTACTCAGGGTTGATCATATTTTTTAATATTGGGTTATGACCATTTGATGTGTTGCACAGACATTCCACGCTCTCAGCTGCTACCTTTATCACAAGTGGTACTAAGAGGCAGTTTATTGTGTTAGATCCCGTTAACTTTGAATTTTCTCCATAAGGACGTACCTAATTTGTGTCAATTGGTTTTGGATGATCCTAAAATAGAATTTCAGCCCTTACAAGTGTCTTTTTTCATGTTTTGATAACAGATAAGTCATATTTGGACCATAAGTGTCATGGTTTATGCACTGGTATCCACTGATAATAAAGCAATTTTTGGTGCAGGTGGTTTAAGCTGTAGGTTATTCAATCAATGCAGTTAATGCCTAAAACAATAGCTGGCTACAGCAGAAAAGAGAACCAGACTCCAGATGTATTTAGAAAATAAAGTTGACTTTTCTTGTTGATTTATGTTTTTGTAGTCAAACTCAACCTGAAGATTTACTCACAGTGAACACCATTAACTTTTTAAATGATACATTTTGATGGTGCATCCCTATACATGCATGTAACTTCATTTTAAGTCCATATAAGAATGACTTTGGTTTATTTTTTAAGTTTTAGTTCGGATTCATTTTTTCTTCTTCGTCTTTTTGCTTGCATAACTACAAGCACGACATTGTGCACATCTCTCTTCTTGTTTTTTTGGTTGGCAACTCATTTACATTTTTCTTTAAGAAAGTGTTATTCATTTTTTAGCTGTAGTTATCAAACACACGATTTTTCTTTGATAATATATTCATGCATACGATTGCACACATCACTCCCTATCACCATAGCTCGATTCTAACCTCACTCTTCCTTGCGTCTACTTCTTACTCTTTTCGCATCCTTCACTTTCCTCTCCAGTATATTTTTAAGTTGGCAAAGACTTAGAGATAGGGAAAGATTCAGTTGAGGTGGCTGTCCATTGCCAAAGGAAGAGAGGAGGGCCAAGTTTACAAAGTCGTAGTTTTCTGTTGCACAAGTTTCTGTTAGTGTGCCTTCTTGACTGTTTTGGCCCCAATATATTTCTATCTTTCCTGCTTCTGAAATTGTGCTAGTCGATGCTAGAACTATGGTAATTACGGCTACTACTCAAAGCTGCTTACTGGAGAATTCCATTGAATTTGCTGGCTGAGGATGGTTCAAGTAAGTGCATTGTGTCCCCTTTATATAGTATTATTTGCTTCAATGCTACCCTGAGAAAATCCTAACTAGCACAAACGGAAGAACTTGTGGTTTACGCTGTTGTTCGTGCTTGAATTCTATTATAGTACCTTATATGCATCATTGCATGTATTGCATGATTATGTACGTAGATCTGTTTGAACCTTAGTAAGTTACTGAGCTTCAATTATAATTTTATCTTTAATCTTGGCTGGATGCTGGTAATTTCTATAGACACGTCCTTGTATAATTTGATGGATTTACTAGTTTGGAGCTTTAAGTAACTGTGAAAATCAGGAGATGGCCACTGTTTATTTACTTTGTATACTTTTATAATAATACTGAAAGATGCATCTTATTTGTAATTTACTGGGAATGTCTTTATGTTATCAAAGCGGTAATGACGTTAAGGGATCCTATATTCAAGATTAGTAGTCCATCATGTCTGCGACTGAACTGTTAAGCTTCTCCTGGTAAGCGCCCTACTGCTGTTATTTTTTTTCCGACTACAGACCTGTGTTGCCTTTGTAATTTACAATGATTTCTATCATCTAAGTGTCTGTTCGGTTTGAAAATACTTCATATGTTTTGCATTCTCAGCCCGTATTCCATATTTTTTAAATATGCGAAAAGTAAAAAGAAACAATAGTAATTAAAGTATCGATATAAGAATTCATACTTAAAATTAAAAATATTTGATATATATGCCAAATCGTCCTTGTCCATACCTATACAACAATATACTTTAAATAGATTTTAGAAATCTAAAACTTCAATTTCTTTAGAAGATATTTTACTTTGTATTGGTCAACATACGATTAACTAATCCATGTTCATCTTCATGACTTGGTATTTTCTGCATCTAAATGTGATTATAATTTTTCCAGGCCTGTGACTGATTATAATGCAGTGCATGACCACTTCATTCAGTGCATTCATGTACATATGGTGAACACTGGTGGAATAATACATTAGACTTAAATTTAGGGAAATTTTAATGCATTGAAAATCTCTATTATTATACCTTTACTAGGCTATTTTGTTTCTTTTTCCAAATGTGTAAATATATAGGAAAAAGAACAAAATTTGACATGTCACTTATATGTAGGATGGAAGCCAGATTGAACAACATAAAACCTCAGGCAATTTACTTGCTACTTTGAATGCAGTAAAACAGAGCAACCTCCTATTCCTAGTCAAGTATGTTAGTCTGGAACATTGAT
The DNA here is from genome assembly GCA_030737815.1 of Allium fistulosum. Lineage (NCBI taxonomy): Eukaryota > Viridiplantae > Streptophyta > Magnoliopsida > Asparagales > Amaryllidaceae > Allium > Allium fistulosum. The sequence continues at coordinate 70,595,369 of CM060908.1, read as the reverse complement.
ATTTATGACCAAGTCTTTCTAATATCTCTTTATATTTTGATATTTATAATAATATCCAACTTAAATTTTATAAAGTTGTAACTTGCACTCTTATGCTCTTGTTATCAAACAGTATTTTGATATTTTCATGTTTGAAATACTTGTGTCAAATAGTTAAAGATATAAAATTGACATTTGTATTGTATATAAAAGAGGATCGTCTAAGTAGTATGCGGAGTTATATAAATCAGTGTAAATATTTTATCATGTGTATTTCATATTTTGATTTAAAAACAAATAATCTTAATTTAAATAATATATATTTTTTACGTATACACAACTGTGTGTTGGTTTACTAGTGCTTATCGAAACATTTCATTGGTGTTTGCAACCATCCTTTTTGCAAATTTTGAAAAATCTGTACACACTTAATAATGCTTCTTACTAATATCTGTAACCTTATGCTGTTCTTCTAGAGTTTTATCTCTACAAGTAATGGTGGTTCTGCAGCTGATATCTACAAACTAGTCTTGGATGTCTTCCAGGAACCTGCAAGCCTGTAAGTATATAAAAGATGTGTATACAATTCTAAATTCCTCTATATTTGATTTGAGTAAAATTTATATCATCTAACTAGTTAGCCTACTATGACTACTTCCTCTTCATTTCACTCTGAAAATAATCTTTCTACATAATTGAATATCAGTCAATATTAAGGAGATTATAGGTCGTTTTTTAAGCAAAATATCATGCCTAGCTGTAGGAGCTTTTCTTTCAATTGGAAATTGATTAGTTGATGATAGTTGTATTTGATAATTGCATTTTAAGTATGAACTTACATTTTGATTATTTCTATGATTTGTGCTTAGTGCAAGTGATCATGGAGTACATGTTAATGAAGTTGTCAAACGCTTAGGACTACCAGAGAAAAAAAATCAAGTTTTCTTTCTATAATATATATGAATATCAAATGTTAGTATATAGTCTTTGTATCTATTTTAAACTTCTATTCTCTATAAACAGGGAAGCTATTGATTACCATGATGATATTGGTCATATATATTCTACAATCGTTGATTATCACTACAAGGAAACTTGATCAGTTATTAGGGCACTATGCTAATAACAATTTTGTGAAGGGAAGATAATTGGTTAGTTGTGGATTTAACCGTCTTGCACCTTACCCAACTCCTGCTCCTGTTTTATCTCATAATGGTAATTCCTTATTTTTCCTTGCTTATTAATATCACAATAGTGTATAGTTCATAGATATGAAAAAGAAAACTAGGCATTCTTTCACTAGTCTGCAAACAACATCCATGTATTTTAGAAAAGAACTTAACCATGTAGGTTGTAAATACCATAATGTGCATAGTGATTTTCACCAAACAGATTTATAGAGCTCTGTGTTTCATATCATTTAATTGATATGCATTTTTCAAAAATAATGTAGGTGCACAAAGTCAGCTTGTGTGTTCGGGTTGTAGAAATTTTCTTGTGTATCCTCAAGGTGCATCATCAGTTTGTTGCACTGTTTGCAATGCAGTCACATCAGCCTCCACCTGGTAATTTTCATGTTTGTAATACTTGCCACTTAAGCATTGTTTGAGACTAAAAGCTATACTATTTGTGTTATCATAGAAAATTTAGATTTACAACACAGATAATTCACCATTTCATTATCTATTTCTGCAAATAAAAACAAGATGAGACATGATTTTAGTTGAATTATGCTTTCATTCTTTTATGTATAACGCATGTTGTTTTTTGATCAGCACTTGCTGATTGTGTTAAATTTTCTGAAAATTCTGCTTATTAGAAGTATTCGGTGCGATTGATTACAAAAGTATTAAGCAGTGATTTTTAGACAAATGAATGTCTTATTTTGATTGAATTCATTGCTTAAGATGATCATGTTGCTAAAGAGTTACCTATATACATGAATATCTTATTTCGATTGAATTCATTGCTTAAGATGATCATGTTGCTAGAGAGTTACCAATAATACAAAATTATACATGAATTATTATAAAATAAATTATAAATATATAAATAATATCATATAAACAGTCATCACTTTTCATTTGTTCTAGATTGCATTTCATGTTACTATTGCTTGCATTAGCTATGTTTCAGATTGTGTTTATTGTATTAATGATTTATTTTGCTAATTTTTGAACTTTTACTTTACAAGTAGATAGGTATCTTTGGTATAAAAAAGTGCCGTAAAATGTTATAGATTCAAAGTTATTTTTGATGCCATAACTACATTTTGGTTTGTATGGTTTTTGTACTACTACTTTTGGTAACTAGCTACTATTTGTTTTACATTGTTTATGAATATTATGGACGTATTATATAAGTTTTGATGTAAGAATATCGTGTGTATTGATTATGCAATGTTACATGTTTGATTATGAAATGTGTGGTTAATATTTTATGTTGATTATGTAACGTACATGTTGATTTTAACTGTGCTGGTATATTAATTATGATTGATATGCATAGAAATAGATCAGGTGAAAGGGAAAATCCAAAAACAGTAAACGAAGCATTTGTAAAATGCTGTGTAAAGTTTCAACAGCGTTTTAAAAATGCTGTGGTACACTTCAACAGCGTTTTTGAACTGTCATAAAAGGGTTTTTAAGAATAGTAAAAAGTTCACTCATAGCAATAAATTAAACGCTATGAATAAATTTGACAGCAAGACATAAACGCCGTTAAATATAGTTGACAACAGAATTCAAATGCTATGAAAAGTTTTCAGCACTTCAGCATAAACGCTGTAAAATGCATTAATAAGATCCATAAAATGCTTTAAAAAATAGACTTTTTACAGCGTTTACTCTATTACTACGGTATGTTCCTGACTTATAACTGCATGTCGTTACACAGCGTAGTTAAAAACGCTGTTAAAGGCTTCTACAACGTTTTATAAACGCTATTAAATGTCCAATTTGTTGTAGTGTCTATACGCAAGCGTACACTCTCCAGAGTCCTACGGTTGAATATGCTTTCGCATTTCAACCTACTCTAAATACTCTCAATGTCATTTCCTTTTTATAATTTATATATTAAATTATAACTATGTACACCCATCATAAATGAATATCCAAGGCTACATATATGCATGTGTTTTATATTTATATATTCTCATTCTTTCATTCTTTCTTTCATTACCTCCATGCTCTTATAGTTGACTATAAGTTTTATTTTACTATGCGTTTAACTTTTCCTTTTCAAATTATTTACCACTTCCATTTCAACTTTTTAATATCATTGCCTTTTTATTTCTTGGCTCCAACTAATATTTCTATTCCTATTCCATTCTCTATTCTTCTTCTTGCCAATTTCCCAAAGCCTCTTTCTTTTATTTTAATTGGTATTTGTACTTTATTCACGATTTAATATCTAACTTTTGAGATTTACTACATTCAATTATATTGGAACTAAAATTCTATTCAATATATGTTGACGCGGTAAATTTCCATATCTTATCAAAAGAAGAAATGTTTGTGCAGTGTTTGTAATCACAAGGAATTTCCTTTTTATTTTTCTTTAAATGGACGATATAAAACACAGAGATTTTTCCTTGTTTTATACATCTCTTTCATTTTATTTTCACATGCGCATTCCTTATTATTCCAAATGTCACACTTTGCTTATTTCGAACTTGATAATATGTGGAAATTTACTTGTAACAATCCAAGTTCCAATGTATTAAAGTATCACAAAAACCCCAAATAACAAAATAAAGTTTATCTCAACTTAATTTATGTCCGTTAAATAAAACAAGTTTCTAATCATTACGCATTCATTATGATTTTATTCATTTCAATTGTTGTAAAAATACCAATTAAATCTAACCATTACACAACTACAAAATTAAATCTAATCGTTACGTAATTACATAAATAAAACTAATCATTTATACAATTGCAGAATTAAAACTAATCATTATGTATTTTCATAGGCAAGTTTCATATCTCCAACTTTTCACATTTATGAATTTATTCACAATTTTAAATTCAATTCGCAAGCATATAGGAATAGGTTTGCAATGATATAATCAAATATTATATAAAATATATAATGTTCTCACTCACCTTTAATTGGTGTTTCCAAATCTCTAGATCTAAACCAGATCTAACCCTGTTAACTATATTCTCCACTTATGACTCCCTATGCATATCCATAAATAATATTTATACAGATCTTATTTAAAATTGGATTAGGGAAAAGAAATTTAGATTTATTAATTAGAACCAGATATAGAGCATACCTTTGACATAGCAACTTGATTTGAACCTATTTCTGAGTATTTAAAAATTTTGGAGGAGAAAAGAAAGTGGTTGAGCTTCCGCGCTGTAACGACCCAATATTTTAGGCCATTCGCATCCATTATAACTGTATAGGTAGACACTCATGCCGGAATTGAAATGCTCAAAATACCGCATTGTTAATTTAAATTTGGCAAAACTGAACATATATAGTAAATAAATAATCATAGATCACAAACACAGAGTAATAAGTGCAGCGGAAATAAAAGAGATAGTAGTTCATGAAGCTACTATATAAATATATGAGTTACATCAGAGTTAAACCAGATACAACGGAAGAGTAACACGATACATCAGATACAAATCAGAATACATCACTGGAATCATCGAATACTGAAAGCAGAATGGATGGCTGAATCTTCAAGCAAAGCTCCAACTTTAAAGGTGAGTCTCGAATACTGGTACACTCAGTCTGACCCGAGCGTAAAGCAAAACACAAGACACTCGAGTCAGGATTAACATTCTTATATTAATAAATCCAACTCAAGTGAAATAGCAATTGAAATACAAGTAACTCAAAGGATGTTTGGAATAACCATCCTTTAAGGATCCGTTAAACTATCTACTATGTAGTAGTGTACGATAAGTAGATAATGTCTATTAGTAATATAAGATATCAAAATAGTGTTAAGGCGTTACCATTATTCTCCTTAACACATTTTTATTCCCAAGAGCATATACAAGACCGTAGTTTCCCCAAAACCGGAAGTCACCAGAGGGCAATCCATATACTAAAGGTACAAACCAAAATCGTAGTGGTCGCGTATAAAGGAATACAAGTATGACAAGGCACATGAGGCAATACCCAAGGTAGTGAAACTACCGTTTGCCTGATCCGGACTGGTGAGAACACATCGCCGCGGCGACCGCAACACTGCGAAACAACACTCCCAAAATCAAGGGTGCACCAATCGACAACAAGTAATGAGTAGTTCGAAGAAGTGTGTTCGCTTGAGGTAGCTGACCTCCATTGGCCCGGCACGGCTCCTGTTTTAGTCATTTCAAATTTGACACAAGTGTCAAGGTATCCATCATCGTTCTCTTTCTTCAGTCATCACGTACATCATTCCAACCACTTCATTCTGGATCACACTCCGCGTATAGTTATTAAAGTGGTTTTCGGTTTAGATAGAGAGTATATCCATAACCGATTCCGGTCTCTTTAATAACTTCCGAAATTATTTCACCGATTGGTCGTTTATTTATTTCAAAACCAAATCAATTTCAATTTCAATCAGAGTTTGTAAATCAACATTTCGTTTGTCTTTCTAAACCAATTTCCATAATTTACGTTCAAAACTTCCACATTCATAATTTCAAGATCTTACAATTCAATTTCAAATTTTTATTTAAAACACTTCAAATATTGATTCAAGTTCGTATATCAGTTTCATTCCGAAATCATTTAATTAACTTAATTTAACATTCAAATCAATTTAAATTCATTTATCGATTTCATTTAATATTCGCTAAGTAAATTTGTCATTCAAAACAATTTCTATTAAATTTCCAATTCATTAAATCAATTTCTTAAGTTCAACTTCATTAAATCAAAACTTACAATTTTGAATTAAATTAAATTCATCAAATCAAATTCTTTAAATTTCAAGTCTTGCATTAATTTCAATAAATCACATTTTATTTCTTGATAAAGAAATTCAATTTCACTTATTTACTTACTTAAATGATTTTCCAAACTTAATTAATAAAGAAACTCAATTTCAATTATTACGAAGTAAAATTCACTTATTCAAAAATTCAATTTAATTTAATCATTAAATAATTCAATCTTATTTAATTATTAAATAATTCAAAACTTAATTATTAAATAATTTCAAAGTTTAACAATTTCAAACTTAATTTTTTTAATCATTTCAAACTTAATTCAATCATTTCTCAAATTAAACAACATTCTTTCATCAATTACATTGTAAATACTTTGTTTCAGATTATTAAATATTAACATTTTCCTTTCATTAAAATTCAAATTTCAACTTCATTTCAAAACCATATTATTTATTCAAATAAAATCTTCGTTTTATTTTTAAATCAAATTATTGACCAATCGGGTTTTATTTAATTTCCTATCCTAGGTCAAAGTTCAATTTGGGTATTTATCATTTCAACCCGATTCCAATTCAATTCAAAATCAAAGCATAACAAAGGGAACTTGCAGTGTGATAACTGGGATGGTGTCAAAGTAAATAAACAAGCAATAACAACAAACAATAACAATCCAATAATCAATTCAAATAATCCCGAAATAACCGTATTAATTCGCATTGTTATTTGTACGAATTAATATAATTATTTCTAGAATCTACACTATCATTTCATGCAGATTAAAGATTATTCCACTAATTATTTATACGGTTTTTCACTTGTCATTCAATTACAATTTTATACTACAACAATTAATCCAAAATACGTCGATGGTTCAAAGTGTAATTACCACTATTCTACATGTCAATTAATTTAACAATTAAAACGGGTCATATTCAACTAATCAAATTTTAACATATAAATCAGTTTAAAATTGTTAACTATCCTATATCAATTTCAATTCTGCATACTATTAATCACTTAACATTAACAAATTAACATCCAATATAAACATCGAACAATCAATCAATTATCAGCCAAACTAGATTATCATTTCATAATTAACAGTTAATGGTGTAAGATGTCATAAGTAAACTGATACAGGTGATAGCATATAAAACAGTGTAAATAAATAACAACAACATATTTTAATTGTCGTTTCAATTGAAATCAAATTTAATAAATAAAAGAACATTAATCGTGAGTGATTGCTCACCTTTCGAGGCTTGATAGATTGGATGGTGAAATTGAGTTACGAAATGCAAGCACAACTTTCCAATCGAAGCTAGATTGGCACGAATCGACGATCAAGCTGATAAACAAGAATAGACGAATTCAAATCAAAACGGAATCGATGAAGATGACTGATATAAGTGAACTCATATATAAAATTATCTATAACTATTTATAACTATATATAAATAAAGTCATACTCTAAATCTAAACATATCTTAAAATAAGATAATGGAATCTGTCCATTTCTTTCGAAAATTCTTCAAGTAGATATATAATTGAAATCATTGTTTGTATAAAATGTTTACATCAAAATCAACCATAGACAAATGCCGGTTAGTATTCGTACATCCCACGTGCAGACCATAAATCAACAAATATGCAAACAATATACCTGCATACACGCAGACTACTCACAAAACCATATGTTGGTACTATATATATTCCTATATGCAACCAAGTATATGTGAACCCAGAATGGTAAAATACCTAAGTTACCGACTAAACATATATATATAACCCTGTAAATATGCACTACTTATAAAGCTATTTTGAAACCAAATGGTATATACACAACCATATATAAAATTTAAGATAAATAATAATATATGTATGACTTATATAAATTCTTGTATATACATCATCAACATTTATAAAAATTTCAGGTATAAGCTGATAACTTTTCAACAAAGTACAGTATATCATCATAACATAAAATACTCTAAATATATGTATTTATTTATAAACAACCTATATAAAACAGCAGGTTTGATACTATATACACTTTAAAAAAAAATCAACATAACATAATATATAACTCAGATTATAAGCAAGAACTATGCAGACAAATTATATCCAACAATAAATATAAGTTGTTCCAAAAATCCCCTACGCACTGTACTGTAAATAAGAATAGACTTTTACATAAGTAATTATATACACGTTATGATTAAAGCTATATCATAACAGAACACGCAACATATATTCAAACATAAATAACATGCAATCAGGATAGGCTGAAGATCAAAACAAAGAAAGGTAGAAACGAATGGCTGGAAACAAAGTATTTAGATACGTTAATAATTTATTACAAAGACTGTTCAAAATAAAGTGTAGAACAACTAAAAATAATAATATATATTATCTTTAAGGCCGCATATAAAGAAACTAATACGTAACTCAGTTGTCATGTAAGACATATGCAGACCATGATCTGTAACACACATATATAGTTATATAACTTCTAGATGAAAAGTAATAAAAATAAAAAAAATAAAAAAATAAAAAAATTGAATTCGACAACATCATTCAAGAAGGCTGTAGCCTGGCATGCGTGCAAACCTATGCGATATAATGTAACTACTAGACATATATTTTCAGACTAGCATTTGAACCCTTTATAAAATATTGTATAACTTAAATATACGAAGGTAAACCTATATACTGCCCACATACATATATAATACGCCTAAAAATATACTTCCTATATAATATATAAAACAGCTATAACTTATATGCACACTTACGTGTTCACACAGGTTTTAAAGAAACTTGTATAAACATATATCAACATTACTACCAACATACTATAAAGTGCTACATATTCTCACTACTTATTACATAAACAGCATATCCCGTAAACATTATATATATAGACTCATACCAAGCAAAGTCATAGAAGAAAGGCCATGCTAGCTGAAGGGGAAGAGGCACATGAAAATGAGAGGCTTGCGGGTTGGGATCCGGCCCTGGGAGCCAGACGTCGGCGAAGAGGCTCGGTGGCGAAAACACAAAGTCATGGTGGTTGTTTGCATGGACGCAAGCTGCTTCAAGGTGTGAAAGTTGGTACATGCTCTTCGGCCAGGGTGGTGCGGCACCAGAAGGAAGCGGAGGCCGAAGTCAGAGCTTGGTTAAAGGTGGATCGGTTGAGGCGGGTAGGCGAACGGTGATGGGCGAAGAAAAATCTGTGAAGACGGAGGAAGTGGGAAGAGGGTGTTGTCGCATTTGGTGAGTGGTTACGTGAAGGAGGAGGAAGAAAATTTTGAGAGGGAAGAAGTAGATCTGGGAAAGAATGAACACACGGTAAACAAATGAAGCTTTTAAATTTTGTTTCTCTTGGACCGATGGAATACGAATGATCAAAGCCTCAAAGGTTGTTTTGAAAATAGTGAAAGGCAATAGTCACGTTCAGGAAGTTATAAATGCTAAATGACTAGAGTTCACATAAATAACGAATGATCACAAACAAACCAAAATGCACATAACCGGTATTGATACGGTTACCGGTTTTGCGGATTCCACTGTGTACCGAAATTCAAAACACAGAATTGAATATATCATGGGGATCAGTACGACGAGACGATCAAAATGGTATATATATATCAGTGGTTTGATTGAATTATAAAAAATTGAATTTTTATACTAGCGGAAATGCAAGAAAAACGTAGAAAAATAAGATCGACGGAGCCAAAGATGTCCGAATTTGGAAAAACGACAAACTGACATCTTGCTCATAAGATGGTTTAAAATTTTTCTATGTAAAAATATTTAGGTTTCGGAAACATTTTATTTTCATCGCTTTTTAACTGATTAAATTGAAGTAAATTTACGCGCGAAATAAACTTTCATATCTTCAGACGAAAATTTATCAGTTGCTATGTTTAACTAAACGCATTCCAAATATCAAATTTATATTTCAAAATTTTATCGTTTAAAATTTCACAAAATTTCAACTAATTACGTTATTAAAACAGTTGAAATTTACGGATCGTTACACGCGCTCAATAGAAAAATAATGAGTTGGAAGTGGAGCCCTAAACCTTAATTTATAGAGGTTCAAATCAGCACTAACCGTCGGATCGAACTATATAAAATCTAGGCCATATGGCCAATTATTACCGCTGCCTTAAAATGAAGGCAGGTTGACCGCCTTATCCTTAAGGTCGATCGCTCATGGACAACCTGGGTAGGGTCGCGGTCAACCTGGATAAGCCAGAATGGTGAAAATTTGAGAGTTTTTTAATTTTGATGATTTGTTTCCATTATTATCTCATTAATGTAAAGAGTTATCTCATGCCTTAATTAATTTTCTTAACCGTTAAGTAACCGTTAACTTTAACAGTGTTAATTAATCAATAATTTATTCCAAATTCTTTGCTAATTGCATGTATAATTATTTCCAACTACCAAAATTCAAACGTTGATAGCCTTTTCGTTTGAACTCCAGTTGTAAAAGTTTGTACATGAAAATTGATCAGATAATCGCCATGAATCTAATGGTATAAGTTTTGTGGTCAAATTCCAACATTTACAAAAATTCATTTTTCACAATTTATTATTAATTAATTAACGTAAAAGCACGGGGTGTTACATTCTCCCACTTTAAAAGAATTTCTTTCCCAAAATTCCACAAGGGTTCGATCATGTAAACCATCGCACATCCATTCTACACTAACAATCAATTAATGTACAACCAATTTTGCAACTATCCGTGTACATGTGCATAGTGCGTCATAATACAAATGATATGCATGAACAATAATTTCTAATTGGCACCCTTGTATGAATGATTTCTTTTTAAATCAATTTCGAAAATATGATGCTAATTAACATCCTAAATATATTGGCAGCTCTACACGACTTTTCAAAAAATCAAAAACGGCTTTTCATTTATATTTTCCCCCACCCCTATAAATAGAAGCTTAGTTCAACCAATTTTTCATCCAATCCTTACCATCCAAATTTCTAGCACACCATTGGTAACATCCATATTTAGAAAAATTCAGTTTTCTAAACCTATTTTCTTATGCTTGAAAAGGATCCAGATGGAAAATTCTATATTTCCATCATTCTCTTATGTAACCTTTTTTTCCCACTGTACCATGGGATCTACTCCTTTGCCCCCAATCTTTATCTTACTTTCCCAAGTAAAGTTTGCATAAGTAACTTTTTATGTTTAAAGTTCATAAACATTTCTGTTTCAAAATTTATCTTTTTAAATTTTCTTAATTTATTACTTAACTTCTAGTTTCAACTATGTTCTTTTCCCTCGCATTAGTTAAGCGGCTTTCTGAAATTTTCTCGTTTTTATTATTTTCTCAAATCACAGCAGTCCATATAGGAAACACATAATGAGGAACATTTCCATGATCGTACACAGTTCTATAACAACAACTAATGCTTACAACCCACGAAAACAAAAACTAACACTAGAAGGAAACACAACCCAACTAACTGTTACCACTACTAAAATGGACCTTCCTAACAGGCCGTCCCTTTATAACAACCTTCATATCTTCTCATTCCTTTATTACTTTTGATGAATAAGGTATATTCAGCTCTTTTATTCCATATCCAATTATGGAATAACTATGTCTCTTCTCACTACAGTGGATAAGAAATACAATCTTTATACAAAATGGCAACTAAGCTTAGGGAAATAACCTTTTCAATTCCTCTCTTGCTCCCCTAACTTAAGTCTATATATATCCTCCATGTGTGCTTGCCATCTCATTAACCTCTGTTACTATCTTCTTTAGATCCAATTCTTTTGATAGTATCCTCAATCCTTGATATTTCCTTTATCCATAATCCTCATACAAGCATATCTTAAAAACTTGTAGAAGTGTACTTCATTACCCTCTTTATGGCTTGCACACATATCAACATAATATTCCTAGGCTCTTCTAGTGTCCTTCACACTCTTTGGGGATTCCTTGTTGCTATTCCAAAAGTAGTCATTGCTATCTTCTTTATAGCCTTATTCTTTATCCCGCCTTACCTAGGCACTAATTCATATCTACTCCATATTTAAAATTCTTGTTTAGTCTTTATCATTTTTTTCCAAAAATTAAAACTTCAAAATTTTTGAAATAGTTAATGCCAAAAACCTTTGTCCTTAAAAGTGAAACTTAGAAACTTTTATTAAATTCAAAAATACTTGGTGTCTTAACCCTTTCTAAAACTTAAGGTTTAAGATTTTTGAATTAAACTTATTCATTAAACTTAAAAGAAAACGTTAATAATTCTAAGTTTTAAAACTAAATCAACATTTTCTTTTAAAGACCCTTTTAACTTTTATTTCTTAAAAAATTGAGGTTTTTAGTTCAAACCATCTATTAAGTTTTTCTTTCAAAAACTTATTTATCTCCACTAAAACATTCGTTTCAAAATATATTTTACCTGTTTCTAAAACACCTTTCATAACTTTTTAAATTATAAAAATGGAGTAGATAAGAACAACTCTCATTCTGTCACTGTCCTTATATCTCATACTCTACCTGCTCCCTATCTTGGCAGAATCTCTAACATTGTAGAAGGAGGACTTCTAATAAATACTAGAAATAAATGCGCATAACGATGGAAAATTTCCATTTTCCTTTGTTTTAATTGCTTTTAATTTCCTATATATGTTGTCACTAATTAGATTTCTAGCATTATTTTTAAGGATCTTATACTTTAATGCATTGGAACTACTTTCCCCATTCAAAAGGAATTGTTAACACTATAATTCCCCATGAATCGATTAAAAGAGAATTCGTGTTTTGTGTAAAATTACAAAGAATTTTACTTTATAACTTCATTGAAATAGACAGTACAAAATACGGATTTTTTCCATATTTTGTACATCTCTTTCCTTACATTTACATTCCATATTATTTCAAATATACACCTTTATTTGAAACTTGATTGATTCATAGAAACTTATTTTGTTATCTCTTTTCATTCCAACGAATTAAAATATGTCAAATCCTAACCTAATTATAATAAGTCAAACCTCTCATTCATTTATACTTCCTAACTTCCTACTACTCAATTCTTTAGCACAAACTACACTAATTCCAACTGTTATTCTCTTAATTTACCATCCTTTTTACTTAAACTATGGTAGTGCAACCTCTTACAGCTTAATTTTTAAGACCCTATGAATTCTTTTCTATACCATTTACCCTACTTAGATTTATATACCACTCATATTATCCACCTATTAAAATATTTAATATCTTAAAAAGTTTCATTACATAGGAAGTTTCACGGTCTATATTGCTCTATCACTTCTTTTCAAATGGAAATTTCTTACAAAACCTTTATGATATATATAGTTTTTGAAATCCAATATTTATTTACTTTTCCATTAAAAGTCTCTTTTAAAGTATAAAATCTATACTTTTTTTTCAAATTTTTGGAAAGATTTCTTATTGTTGGGTTGGACTCAAAGTGAACTTCTAACTATTCTCTTGAGAACATCTTTCCTTCAATTTACTAAAATAACTTCTTCCAAATTTGAAAATCCAATCATTAATTAGGAGTAACCATTTCACACCCTTCTTCAGAGATTTCTCCATCTTCCACAATCTATAACATATGGACCCTCAATTTCCCTTTATTTAGACTTACTATAAATCATTAATCGGCAATCAAATTGGGGATCAATAATCATTGGGCTATCAACGCCCGACTAGGAAGTCATGTACCATCCAATTTTAGGGATATTCCATATGCAACTACACTATAGTTGGAATTCTTAGGATTTAACATATGTTATATTTATATTTGTAAGAAAAATACAAATACATTCACTCAATATTTCCTAAATTTTTTCCCAACCTACTAACATAAGCTATGATACCAAATGTAAAAACCCACACTCCAGTGGGCCCAGATTTTCATAATCTCGAAAATTCAAGTCCATTAAAATACAAATTGTTTGTTTGGTATCCTGCAGAAGAGAAATTATATCAAAGCACTACTGGTAATAGCTCACATAAGAAATAAGTAAATATAAAAGATCATAATAATCACTAACCAAAAATTCACATCACAAATGTCAAGTGCCTCGACTAGACAACTGCTTCAAAACAATACTAGTGCCTGCCCTGCTAAATTCCAGGGGTTGTAATGCGGAGGAGGTCAGAACAAAGTTCTAGTGATTGGTAAATTATACATCTTATACATAACACTAGCTTATGCTGATTGTTCACCATTTCTTGCTATGTAAGATTTATCATTAGTCGCTACGACTTCATCGCTACGTACGAACTATTCCCATCCACCTCCCCTAGATTTTTACATACACATACACCCTCCATCATCGACTAATGGATCTAGATACTATCCCCACTAGTACCTATCGCTCAGCAGCTCATAAGGATACATCGTCTTGCTGCATTATGATGACCAACGTATTAATTGAGGAAATCCTATAGTGCGAATCGATGAACTTTACTCCATTAGGTCCGGTATTCTTCGGGGATTTTCACCCTTGTCTACTTCATATATCATGGATTTCAAATCTCATGCACCTCCACCCTGTCCATGTTTTGAAGTAATCTCTATATGGGTTAACTAGCCTTGCCCTATCAAACAAACTAACAAACAACTATTGGGCTACATAACCTAACTGAATCAATCTTGGTAGGCAGAAATGAACAATTAGGTGTAAACCTGTCCTTCCCGTTGACCGCAAGTAACCGATGATGAGTTCGTTAAACATGGAACTCCTACCCCTTGTTTTGGTATCTACGCACGCAGCACTATGTGCCTTGTTACATCACCCATCATTCATTTAGATTGCCTAGTGCGATCAAGGCAATATCCTCTTCTAAACAAATTTGAATCGGACTACTTTATAGTGCTTGTACAGTCTCGCCATTCGCAAAAGGTCCACCCAGTGCCTATAATTACGAAGGTTCTATTCCAAGCACTAACAAAACTTTAGGGTATCCCTTTAGGTATACGCAAGCATATACTCCCCTTGGGTCCTACGGTTGAATATGCTTTCACACTTTAACATATTCTAATAACTCTCAATGTTATTTCCTTTCTATAATTTATATACTAAATTATAATTATCCACACCCATCAAAAACATATATCTGAGGCTACATATATACATATTTCATGTTCATGTGTATTCATTCTTATTACACTTTTTTATTGCCTCTACATCTTTTATGTTTGACCCTAGATCTTCATTTTACTATGTGTTTAACATTTTATTTAACAAATTCATTTATCGCTTATGAAAAGCGAGATTAAAAGAACTTGAAAAAAATAAAAAATTTAAAGCTTTGTTTTGTCTCTTAGGCACATTGTTATCTTTATCATCAATGTGCACTGTGTTTTTAAGCAAAACTTTTAAAAAGGAAAAAAAGAAGAGAAAGAAAGTTGGTTTATGATTTTATATGAAATAATCGAACAAATCTTATGAAATTTGTGAAGATGTAAAAGTAGAGAAATGGGTAAAGAGCTATTTTTCCAATAATTATTTTAGAGCTCTTATTTTGTCTTTTATGCACGTTGTCGCACTTAACCCCAAAGTGTATTTTGCTTTTAATAATAGAATCCGAGGCTATATATGTACATATTTCATGTTCATGTATATTCATTCTTCTTACGCTTTTTTATTGCCTCTATATCTTTTATGTTTGAGCCTATGTCTTCATTATACTATGCATTTAACTTCTCTTTATTAAATTCATTTATCGCTTCCTATTTTCAGTTATCAATATCGTTGCTACTACATTCATTAGTTTCAACTTTGATTTCTATTCCACTTTATCCACTATTTCTTTTTATTCTTTCCCATAACTCCGCACTTCCTATTTCATTATTTTCATTTTATTAACCTTCGTAGTTCATTGTTATCTTAATATTCCACTCCTGGGATTTACTGCATTTTAATAGATTGGAATTAAACTTTATAAATTAATTGTTACACAATAATTTTTTATATTTTATCCAAAAGAGGTGGTTTGTGCGGTGTTTGCAATTACAAGGAATTCTCTTTTATTTATTGAAATAGACAATACAAAATATGGTAATCATCCATATTTTGTACATCTATATCTTTTATAAGCAAATATTTATTCCTTCTTTTTTCAAACATCACACTTTTGTTAAATTTAGACTTGATAATGCATGAAAATCTACTTACAACAATATAAATTCCAATGAAATAAAATATCACTAAAACCCTAAAATCAATTAACTTCATTCTATAATTTTACTCAAATCCATTATTGTTTGTACCAAAAATGGGCACAACACTCTTCGGAAGTTTTTGAAGAGATAAAGTGAAGAAATTAAATGGAAAAAGAGGATTATCTAACAAAAACTCCAAAAAAACAGATAGGAAAATAATAAAAACGCACAGAAACACAAGGATTTAGAGTGGTTCGGCGTATTGCCTACGTCCACTATGAAATTGGTTGCTTTATTGATGTTTCTTTGATGATTACAATTGATTGCAGTGGGTTACAGCAGATAACAATGAATTACAGCAGTAAAATTCGTTAGCAGCAGCAGCAATGGAGTTTAGAGTTGAATCCGGCAGAGTCTGGGCGTTAGAGAATTCAAAGATCCTTTTTCTGTAAGCCCTAGGGGTCTATTTATAGGTGTAGGAGGCTGATATTTCTCTCAGATCTCGGGAGACTACTTCTGGCACGTGAGTAGGCCCACGCGACCAAGCCCGTGATGTTTCGGTCTGATCCATGATCGATACGAACGAATTTCGTATCAATCAATATTTCATCCAATGGAGTCGAAATTTGGTGTGGACGTTCTTTAGTACGTGTGTAAGCTCCTGTGAAAATTTCATAGCATTTGGACTTGTAGATCGTAAGATATGATCGATACGAAATGGAGACTTTAGGCAGGCTGTTTGGTTCGACTCGATCTTGTTCGAATCGATGGTTGCGCGTGATCAAGTGGTGACGTGGCGCGCCTTCTTTGTATCGATCCACATTCTTCGCCGAGTTGATCGAGTCGTTCCGGAGTTTTCGCCGTGCCCATATCGACGCCATCGTCTCATTCGAATCGATCATTAGTGCGCTCTTCGCATCGATCTGTAGCATACTCAATTTGAATCCATAAAGACAGTCTCGTTCGTATCGATGGTCGTTGGCTTGTTCGTATCGATAAAAGCGCTCCAACTCGATGGATACGAACAGTGGCTCTCCTAACGGATTCGAACAGCGATAATGGATTCGAATAGATGGCGAAGTTGCTTGGCTCAATGGATACGAACTATGGTCACATGATGGATACGAACTAGAGTAAATTGATGGATTCGAACATGGCTCTCCAGCTGATGGATACGAAGTAGACATTGGTCGATCGATTCGAAGTGCACTAACCCCGGTGATGGATAGGAAGTCGATCGATACGATGTGGACATTGGCTAATCGATTCGAACAAAGCTTTCCCTGATGGATTTGAACTCGATCGGTTCGAACAGTGGCGAGTCGATGGATTCGAACTCGATCGATTCGAACAGTGGCGAGTCGATGGATTCGAACTCGAGGCTGTTTTTCATCCAATCTTGCATCGATCATAACTTGAGCATACGAACTCGGATTGACTTGAGATTTGGAAATTTGACTTCCATTGCTTCGCTCGTCGTGTCTTGTCGATTGTAGCTTGATTCGGACTCGGACAAAATTCATCGATATCCATAGTGAGCCTGCGTATGACCGATCTCTAAGACGAACCGTCATTGGTTTCTAGTCAAGTTCTTGGTGTCACCGCCTTGCCAAAAGGCGGGATAACAATTATGTAAAATAAAATTATAATCATTACGCTTTATTAAATTAGTATCCGACGTAGAAACTAACAATTCTAATCATTATGCAACCATAATCAATTGCATGTGAAATTTGCAAACTTATTCATAATAGGGAAGTATTAGATTTAAAAATAAAGTTTCAAATGCAAGATTAAGTTCAACATTTCATATAATGGGGTTTAACTTGCAATTTAATCTAACTTATCAAGTATATTGGAATAGTTCTGCAATGATATAATCTAGTATTATATAAAAATATACAATATTCCCACTCACCTTTAATTAGCGCTTCCAAATCTCTAGATCAAATCCAGATCTAACCCTATTATCTGTATTCTGCACTTTTTGACTTCCTATGTGGACCCATAAATATTATTCATATAGGTCTCATTAGAAATTGGATTAGGGAAAATAGATTTAGATATATTAATTAGAAGTAGATCTAGAGTTTACCTTCGACGTTGCAACTTGTTTTGAACCTATTTCTTATCCTCTATCCTTTTCTATCTTTCTCCACTTTTATCCATGCAATCCAGATCTATTTCTATGTATTTAGAAATTTTGGAGGAAAAATGAAAGTGGCAGAGCTTCCACGCTCGTTGGAAAAATAATGAGTTGGAAGTACAAACCTAGGCCTTAATTTATAGAGATTCAAATCAGCGCTAACCGTCGGATGAAAATAAACCAGATTTAGTCCACACGGTCTAAGTTTTACTATCACCTTTAACCTAATATGGATCAACCATCCCAAGCCGAGGTCAACCGTCCAAGTTGACTATGGCTAGGCCATGGTCGACCTACATAGGCCGGGATTTTTACATCTATATTTTAATTAACCTAGTTGGAGTAAGGAGTGCGAGTGTAACACCCCACGTTTTTACGTTTGTTAAATTAGAAATTAATTAATTACTAATAAATTGTGAAAATTGAATTTTTTTTTCTAAATGTTGGAATTTGGCCACGAAAATTATGCTATTAGATTTCCGGCGATTTTCTGGTCAATTTTCAATAAACTTTTCCAGTCGGAGTTCAAATGAAAAAGTTATCAGCGTTTGAGTTTTCATAGTTGGAAATAATTATATATGCAATTAAAGAAATAATTTGAAATTAATTAATGATTGATTAACTCCATTAAAGTTAACAGTAGCTTAATATTTAAGCAACTTGATTAAGGTAAGGGTAACAGTGATTAAACGTTAATTGAATGATTATGGAAATAAATTAACGAAGAAATCAAATGACACAAAATGCACTGAATTGGGTTATGTAGGTCGACCATAATCTATCCACGGTCGAGCTTTGGTGGTCAACCAGTGCTTGGGGAGGTCGACCCGCATTAGGTTAGAGGCGATAGTAAACTTAGACCGTATGGCCTAGTTCTGATTCGGTTCCATCTGACAGTTAGCGCTGATTTGAATCTCTATAAATTAAGGCCTAGGGTTTCACTTCCAACTCGTTATTTTTCTAATAAGCGCGGAAACTCTACCGCTTTCTTTTCTTCTCCAAAATTTCTAAATACATAGAAATGGATCTTTATTTAATAGATACACATGTAGAAGAATAGAAAAGGACAAAGGATAGGAAATAGGCTCAAATCAAGTTGCTACGTCGAAGGTAAACTCTAGATCTGGTTCTAATTAATAAATCTAAATCTAAATCTCTTTTCCATTGTCCAATTTGTAATGAGATCTGTATAAATATTATTTGTGGATCCGCATAGGGAGTCAAAGAGCGGTGAATACAGATAGTAGGGTTAGATCTGGATTAGATCTAGAGATTTTGAATCACTAATTAAAGGTGGGTGGGAATATTATATATTTTTATATAATACTAGATTATATCGTTCCAGAACTTTTCAACATCCCTGATAAGTAAAATTAAACTGCAAGTTAATCCCCATTATATGAAATGTTGAACTTAATCTTGCTTTGAAACTTTATTTTTAAATTGAATGTTATGAACAAGTTTGCAAATTTCATATGTAATTGATTAAGATAATGATTAGAATTGTTAGTTTCAACATCGGATATTAATTTAATAAATCATAATGATTAGAATTTTATTTTGCACAACGGACCTGAATAAAAGTAGAGAATGAAGTTATTTGATTTTGGGGTTTTAGAGATATTTTAGTTTATTGGAATTTATATTGTCGTAAGTAGATTTCCATACATTATCAAGTCTAAATTTAACACAAGTGTGATGTTTGAAAAGACAAGGAATAAGTACATGCTTAATTATTAAAGAAAGAGATGTACAAAATAGGGATTATTAGCGTATTTTGTACTGTCTATTTCAATAAATAAAAAGAGAATTCCTTATACTTACAAACACCACACAAACCACATCTTTTGGATAAGATTTGGAAATTTATTGTGTAACAATTAATTTATAATGTTTAATTCCAATCTATTAAAATGTAGTAAATCCCAAGAGTGGAATATTAAGATAACAAAGAAATAAGAAGGTTAATAAAATAGAAGTAATGAAATAGAAAGTGCAGAGTTATAGGTAAAAATAAAAAGGATAGCAGATTAAGTGGAATATTAGAAATCAAATTTGAAAATAATGAATGTAGTAGTAACGGTATAGGTAACTGGAAATAGGTAACGGTAAATTGATTTGATAAAGAAAAAGTTAGACGCATTGTAAAATGAAGACCTATGATCAAACATAAAAGATGTAGAGGTGAAAAAGCAAATGTAAGAAGAATGAATATACATAAACCTGAAATATGTATATGTGTAGCCTGCATATATGACGGGTGTGGCTAAGTATAATTTAATATATAAATTAAAAAAAGGAAATGACATTGAGAGTCATTAGAGTAGGTTGAAGTGCGAAAGCATTTTTTTTTGAAATGGTAGTTTATATACAACATGCCATTGGGACAACATATCACATGTCAATAAACATTCGAATCACGCTACGCAAGTTTCGAACTTATGACCTCTTGCACCAAAGCCGAATCACTTAACCACTTGGACTATGGTGCTTGTCTCCGAAAGCATATTTAACCATATGACTCGTGGATAGTATACGCTTGCCTATTGATGATAGGATAACCTCAAGTTATGTAAGTGGTTGGAAGACAACCTCTATAATTGTAGGCACTGGGCAGACCTTTTGAAGATAGCGAGATCGTACAGGCACTATAGAGTAGTCTACATCAAACTTGTTTAGAGGACGGTACGCATTGATTGCATAAGGCAATCTAAATGGACGATGGGTGGGACCGAACTTATATGCAATAGGGTACGCAGGGCTGGCGTGCATGGGTACCAAAACAAGGGTAGTAGTTGCATGTTTAACGAACTCATCATCAGTTCCTTGTGATCAACGGGAAGGACAAGGTTACACCTAACCGATCTCTTCCACCTGCCAAGATTGATTCAGTTGGGTTATGCACCACCATAGTTGTTTGTTCGATTGGGCAAGGATAGTTAACCCATACAGAGTTGTCTTCAAAACTCGAACGAGGTGGAGGTGTATATGGTTGGAAATCCATGATATATGAAACAGACAAAGGTGAAAATCCTCAACGAATACAGGACCTAATGAAGTGAAGGTCGTTGGTGTGCACTCTATGATTTCCTCGAGTGACACGATTATCATGATGCAGCAAGCTATTGGATCCTTACGAGGTGTTGAGCGATAAATACTAGTGGGTGTAGTATCTTGCTCCATTATTGGATGATAGGATATATTATATATATATATAAACCTATGGGAAGTAGGTAGGAATGGTTTGTTTACAGCGATGGAGTCGTAGCGACTAATGATAAATCTAACATAAAAAGAAATGGTGAACAATTGGCATAAAATAGTGTTATGCATAAGATGTATGATTTACTAGTCATTAGAACAATGTTCTGACCCCTTCCTCATTACAACCCATAGGATTGAGAAGGGTAGGTTCTGGTATTGATTTGGAGCAGTTGTCTGGCCGAGGCACTTGACATTTGAGATGTCAATTCTTGGCCAGTAATTATATTGATCTATTATATTTACTTATTTTCGCTGTGATTTATTACTATTATGGCTCTGATAAAATTTTCCTTTTTGCAGGATACCAAGCCAAATATTCGTATTTTAGTGGACTTGGGTTTTCAGGCTTGCGAAAAAACTAGGTCTACTGGAGTGTGGGTTGTTACATTTGGTGCTAGAGCATTGGTTAGTCGATTCCTGAAAGATTGCGAAACGTAAAGTGAATGTATTTGTATTTTGTCTATAAATATAAATGTAGTATATGCTTGAATCCTAAAATTTCATTTATAGAATGGTTACGTATAGAATATCGCCAAAACTGGATGGTACATGACTCCCTAGTCGGGCTTTAATAGCCCAATGATGATTGATCCCCAATTCGATTGTCGATTAATAATGTACAATAAGTCCAGAAAAAGGGAAATTGAGGGTCCATACATTATAGATAGTGGAAGATGGAGATGTCTTTGATGAATGGTGTGAAATGGTCACTCCTAATTACTGATTAGATTTTTGGATTTATAAGTAGACAAGTCAGTGAATTGAAGAAAAGATGTTCTCAAGGGAATAGTTAGAAGTCCACTTTAAGTCCTTCCCAATAATAAGAAATTTTTATGAAAATTTGAAAAAAATGCATAGATTTTATACTTTAAAAGGGACTGTTAATGGAAAAATAAATAAATATTGGATCTCGAAAAATTTATGTATCATAAAGATTTTGTAAGAAATTTTCTTTTGAAAAGAATTGATAGGGCAATATAGCTCGTGAATTTCTATGTAATAAAAGTTTTCAAGATATTAAATATTTTTACGGGTGGACAATATAAGTGGTATATAAATTGGAATACGGTGAATGGTACAGAAAAGAAGACTTGTGGTCTTAAAAATTAAGCTGCAAGTGGCTGCACCATAATAGTTTAGGTAAAAGGGATGATAAATTAAGAGAAAAATGGTTTGAATTAGTGCAGTTTGGGCTGAAGAATTAAGTAGTAGGAAGTTAGGAAGTATAAATGAAAGAAAGATTTGACTTATTGTAATTAGTTTGGGATTTGACATATTTTAATTCATTGGAATGAAAAGAGATAAAAAAAATTTCTATGAATCAATCAAGTTACAAATAAAGGTGTTTTGTTTGAAATAATAAGGAATGTAAATGCAAAGGAAGAAATGTACAAAATATCGGAAATTCTGTATTTTGTACTGCCTATTTCAATAAAGAAATGAAATAAAATTCCTTGTAATTTCACACAAAACATGAATCCTCTTTTAAGCGATTCATAGTGAATTATAACATTAATGATTCCTCTTGGAGGAAAAGTAGTTCCAACGCATTAAAATATAGGGTCCTTAAGTATGATAAAAAGTGTAATAATTAGAAGTAGTGTCAGTAAATTAAATTAAAAACAATGCTAGTAATCTATATTGAGAATAGGAAATTAAAAGCAGAACAAAGAAAATAGGACCTTTTCTATTATTATATGCATTTAATTTAAGTATCTTTTAAAAGCCCCACTTTTCTGATAGTAAAGACTCCGCCTAATATTGGATGATTGGGCAGGCAGGAGATGTAAGAGAAATAATATGATGATAGTTGTTCTTATCTACTCCAGTTTTTATAATTTAGAAGTTATAAAAGGTGTTTTAGAAACATTGTAAATTCTAATTTTGAAAGGAATGGTTTGGTGAAAATAAATAAGTTTTTTAAAGAAAACCCTAATAAATGATTGAACTAAAAATCCCAAATTTTTAATAAGAGTTAGAATGGTCTTTAAAAGAAAAAGCTTATTTTATTTTATACTTAGAATTGTTAACATTCTCTTTTAAGTTTAGCGAATAAGTTAAATCAAAAATCTTAAAATGTAAGTTTTAAAAAGAGTTAAAACACTAGGTATTTTTTTTGAATTTAATAGAATTTTCTAAGTAGTACTTTTAAAGATAAGAGCTTTAGGATTAATTATTTCAAGAATTTTGGATGTTTTAATTTTTGAAAAAAAAATGATAAAGACCAAATCAAAATTATAAATATGGAGTGGATAGGAATTAATGCCCAAGTATGATTGAGAAAAGAATATGGCTTTGAAGGAGATAACAATGACTACTTTTGGAGTAGTAAGAAGAAGTCCCTGTAGAGTGTAAGGACACTAGAAAGAGCATATGAATGTTATTTTGATATGCGTGTAAACCATAAAAAGGATATTAAAGTACACCTCTATAAGTTTTGGATATGGTTGTAGGAGGCTTATGGATAAAGGAAATATCAAGGATTGAGAATACTATCATAAGAATGAGATTAAGATAAGATAGTAACAGATGCTAATGAGGTAGTAAACACACATGGAGGATATTGGTAGACTTAAGTTTGTGAAACAAGTGAGGGATTGGAAGGTTATTTCCTCAATCTTAGTTGTCATTTAATATTATGATTTCATAGGTTGTATTTCTTACCCAATATAGTGAGAAAAGGCATAATTATTCCATAATTGGGTATGGAGTGGAAGGGATAAATATACCTTATTCATCGTATGTAATAAAGAAAGGATAAGATATAAAGATTGTTGTAGAGAGATGGCCTATTAGAAAGGTCCGTTCTTGTAGTAGCAATTAGTGGAGTTGTGTTTCCTTCCAGCGTTAATTTTTCTTTCTGTGGGTCGTAAGCATTAGTTGTTGCTATGAACTGCATGTGTTTAGGAAAATGTTCCTTTTTATGTGTTTTCTAGGTTGACCGCAATGATTTGAGAAAGAAATAAAAAGGAAATGTCAGAGAAAGCCACTTAACTAATGCGAGGGAAAAGAAAATAGTTGAAATTGGAAGTTAAATACTAAATTAAGAAAATTTATTTAACTAATAAATAAAAGTAAAATAAAAATGTTGGTTCTGTAAAAAATAGAAATTTTTTGAAGAATAAAATTTCAATAGACGGAGAACAGGAGTATGCAGATGTAAGCCACAGATCAATGTTCTTGTTTCTCAAAGGCTGAAATTCAAAATTCAACATGTGTGTTGGTTGATATTAACAAAGAAAGTTATTGAGAACTTAAAATTTTACTGCACAATTAAGTGAAGTCGATATGGACGATGGAGTGTTGGCTGAACCCTGATGTCAGAAATATGGAAAATGATTGAAAAAAATGAAGTTATGCATATATTTTGAAAAAGAATAATTTTATGAAAAATTTTCATTATAAAATACGACTTTGAAAGGAATATATATATATATATATATATATATATATATCTTTGGAATTATTGTAAAAGTTAAGGGTTTTGGGTTTTAACAATTTTGAAATACCGCATGCTAGCATTAGAGAATAATCGGTAAGTTGGTTAGTGTAGATTTTACTATGTAGCAGTGGTGTAGTAAAATGGATACAGTGAGCGATAAGGAAGCTGTTTTGTCTATGGAAGGTTTTTCGAGGTACCTTATCGGTAAGTGAAATTTAAAAAGAAAAATTCTGAAACAGCAATGTTTTTTAACTTAAAAAAATAGAAAAAAAATAATAAGTTACTTATGCAAACGGTGCTTGGGAAATTAGGAAACGGATTAGGGAAAAGGAGTAGATCACATGGTACAGTGGAAAAGGGTTACATAAGAGAATGATGAAAATATGGAATTTCTCATCTAGACCTTTTCCAAG
The DNA here is from genome assembly GCA_030737815.1 of Allium fistulosum. Lineage (NCBI taxonomy): Eukaryota > Viridiplantae > Streptophyta > Magnoliopsida > Asparagales > Amaryllidaceae > Allium > Allium fistulosum. The sequence continues at coordinate 70,570,028 of CM060908.1, read as the reverse complement.
CATAAGAAAATAGGTTAAGAAAATTGAATTTTTCTAAATATGGATGTTAGCAATGGTGTGCTGGGAATTTGGATGGTAAGGATTGAACGCAAAATTGGTTGAACTACGCTTCTAGTTATAGAGGTGTGAGAAAATTTGGATGAAAAGCCGTTTTGGATATTTCAAAAAGTTGCATTCATGTGGAACTGCTAGTATATTTAGGATGATAGCATTATATTTTCAAAATTGATTTAAAAAGAAATCATTTATATTGGGGGCGCCAATTAGAAATCATTGTTCATGCATATCATATGTATTGTGATGCACCATGCACATGTACACAGATTAATAGAAAATTGATTGTACACTAATTGATTGTTAGTGCACAATGGATGTGCGATGGTTTACTTGATCGAACCCTTGCAAAATTTTGAGGATGGAATTCTTTCAAAGGGGGAGAATGTAACACCCTCTTTTTTACGTTAATTAAAATAGAAATTAATTAATTAATAATAAACTACAAAATTGAATTTTGTAAATGTTGGAATTTGGCCATGAAACATATACCATTAGACTCATGGTGATTTTTTGATCTATTTTCATATAAAAACTTTTTCAATCGGAGTTGAAACGAAAAAGTTATCAGAGTTTGAGTTTTCATAGTTGGAAATAATTATATATGCAATTAAGGAAATAATTTGAAATTAATTTATGATGATTAATGCTGTTAAAGTTAATGGTTGCTTGACGTTTAAGCAACTTTATTAAGTAAGGGTAACGGTGATTAAACGTTAATTGAATGATTATGTAAATAAATTAACGAAGAAATCAAACGACACAAAATGTAATGAATTGGCCTTTGTAGGTCGACCATGACCTAGCCACGGTCTACCTGGGCTTGGGGCGGTCAACTCACATTAGGTTAGACGCAACAGTAAACTTAGACTGTGTGGCCCAGATCGGCTTTGGTTCCATCCGACGGTTAGCACTGATTTGAACCTCTATAAATTAAGGCCTAGAGTTCCTCTTCCAACTCATTATTTTTCTAATGAGCACGGAAGCTTTACCACTTTATTTTCTCCTCTAATATTTCTAAATACATAAAAATAGATCTAGATTGCACGGATACACATGGAGAAGAATAAAAATGATAGAGGATAGGAAATAGGTTCAAATCATGTAGCTACGCCGAAGGTAAACTCTAGATCTGGTTCTAATTATAAATCTAAATCTAAATCACTTTTCTCAAATCCAATTTCCAATGAGATCTGTATAAATACTATTTAAAGATGCGCATAGGGAGTTCAAAAGTGGAGAACACAGATAACAAGGTTAGATCTATATTAGATCTAGAGATTTGGAAGAGCTAATTAAAGATGAGTTGGAATATTATATATTTTATATAATGCTAGATTATATCATTGCAGAACTATTCCAACATGCTTGATAAGTTAATAAACTGCAAGTTAATCCACATTATATGAAATTTTGAACTTAATCTTTCCTTTGAAACTTTATTTTTAAATTGAATACTGCCCTGTTATGAACAAGTTTGCAAATGTCACATGTAATTAATTAAAGTTATCTAATGATTAGAATTGTTAGTTTCTACGTCGAATATTAATTTTGTAAAGCGTAATGATTAGAATTCTATTTTATGCAACGGACCTGAACATAATTAGAGAATGAAGTTATTTGATTTTGGGGTTTTAGAGATATTTTAGTTTATTAGAATTTATATTGTTGTAAGTAGATTTCCATACATTATCAAATTTAAATTTAAAAGGAGTGTGATGTTTGAAAAGACAAAGAATAAATATATGCTTATAAAAGAAAGAGATGTACAGATAAGAATGATTATCATATTTTGTACTGTCTATTTCAATAAATAAAAAGAGAATTCCTTGTAATTACAAACACCGCATAAACCACCTATTTTGGATAAGATATGAAATTTATTGTGTAACAATTAATTTATGAATTTTAATTCCAATCTATTAAAATGTAGTAATTCCCAAGAACGGAATATTAATATAACAATGAAATACTATGGTAAATAAAATGGAAAGTAATGAAATAGAAAATGCAGAGTTATAGGCAAGAATAAAAAGGAATAGTAAATAAAGTAGGATAGAAATTAAGGTTGAAACTAATGAATGTAGTAGCAACGATATTGATAGCTGAAAACAGGAAGCGGGAAATGAATTTGATAAAGAAAAAGTTAAACGCACGATAAAATGAAGATCTAGGGTCAAATATAAAAGATGTAAAGGAAATAAAAAAGTGTAAGAAGTATGAATATACTTGAACAAAGAATATGTATATATGTAGCCTTAGATATGCGTTTATGATGAGTGTGGATAATTACAATTTAATTTACAAATTATAGAAAAGAAATGACATTGAGAGTCATTACATTAGGTTGAAGTGCGAAAGAATATTCAACTATAGGACCTGCAGAGAATATACGCTTGTGTATAGATGAAGGGATGCCCTCAAGTTACGTTAGTGCTTAGAATGGAACCTCTGTAATTGTAGGCACTGGGTTGACCTTTTGCGGATGGCGATACTGTACAAGCATTGTAGAGTACTCTGCTTCAAATTTGTTTAGAGAAGGGTATTGCCTTGATGGACTAAGCAATCTAAATGAACGATGGGTGGAATTGGACTTATGCCACAGGGCACGCAGGACTGGCGTGCATGGGTACCAAAACAAGGGGTATAAAATGCATATTTAATAAACTCTTCATCGGTCTCTTGTAGTCAATGGGAAGGACAGAGTCACACCTAACTGATCTCTTCTGCCTACTAGGATTGATTTAGTTGGGTTATTTACTGCCACGGTTGTTTGTTAGTTTGTTTGAAGGACAAGGTTGGTTAACCCATACAGAGTTTCCTTCAAAACACAAACGGGATGGAGGTGCATGGGGTCAAAAATCCATGATATATGAAAAAGACAAAGGTGAAAATCCTCAAAGAATACAGGACCTAATGGAGTAAAGATCGTCGGTGCGCACTATAGGATTTACTCGACTGATATGATGATCATGATGCGGTGAGGCAATGGATCCTTACGAGGTGCTGAGCGATAGATATTAGCGGGGATAGTATATAGGTCCATTAGTGGATGATGGGATATATATCTTTATATATATAAATCTACATGAGGTCGATGGGAACGATTCGTACGCAACGATGGTGTCGTAGCAACTAATAATAAATGTAACATAACAAGAAATGGTGAACAATCGGTATAAGCTAGTGTTGTGTATAAGATATATAATTTACCAGTCACTGGAACTTTGTTCTGACCCTCTCCTCATTACAACCTGCAGGATTTAGAAGGACGGGTTCTTATATTGATTTGGAGCAGTTGTCTGGCTGAGGTACTTGACATTTGAGACGTCGATTCTTGGTTAGTAATTATATTGATCTATTATTTTTACTTATCTCCGTTGTGAGTTATTACTATTAGGGCTCGGATATTTTTTTTCCTTTTTGTAGGATACTAAACCAACGATCCGTATTTTAGTGGACTTGGGTTTTCGGGCTTGCGAAAAATATGGCCCACTAGAGTGTGGGTTGTTACATAGCTTAACATTTTAGCAACTTAACTAAGGTAAGGGTAACGGTGATTAAACGTTAATTGAATGATTATGAAAATAAATTAACGAATAAATCAAAAGCCACAGTAAACATAGGCTTGGGGGCGATCGACCATGACGACGGTTAACCTAGGCTTGGGGGCGATCGACCCGCGTTAGCTTGAAGGCGACAGTAAACATAGACCATGTGGCTCAAATTGTGCTAATTTGAACCTCTATAAATTAAGGCTATTTTTCTACTTCCAACACATTATTTTTCTAATGAGAACGGAAGCTTTGCCACTTTCTTTTCTCCTCCAAAATTTCAAATTACACACAAATAAGTATAGATTGCACGAATACATGTGGAGAAGAATAAAAAAGGATAGAGGATAGGAAATAGGTTCAAATCGAGTTGCTACGTCAAAGGTAAACTCCAGATCTGGTTCTAAATAATAAATCAAAATATGTTTTCCCGAATCTAATTTCTAATGAGATCAATATTAATATTATTTGTGGATCCACATATGTAACGATCTAGAAATTTAACTAATTTAAATAATAGTAGTTATTTAAATATATGAATTTGAATTCGAAAGTTATATGAGTTTATAGTTATATTCATTTTAATTTATAAAAGATAGCATACATAGATAACTAAATGAATAAAAAGTTATGAAAACAAACCATAGCATGAAACAAATGCTACTAAAGAGAAGCCTTACACATGTCTTCTTCTTAGCCTCCCTTCACATGCACATGACACCTCTTTTACACATGGCATGCTCTTGATTTTTGCATGCTTGAGTCATACCTTAAGCATTAAGAACAAGACACCTAGCCTCCTTAGTTTTTCCTATATAAGCATGCATACTCTCTCTCACTAAGCTTCTTAGCCATGTCCTCCTTCTCCTCTACATTCTAGCAGAACTCCCCTCTCACTCTCCCTCTTCCATTCGGCCAAGAGAACCACCACCACCATCCCATCCAATTCCGTCCACCACCTTCCCTTCCACCACCCCCATCCTACGTCATAAATGTAACATTCCCCCTTTTGACCGCCTCCAGTCGGTAATTAAACCAACTCGAAACGTTCAAAAAAGACGAATTGTTATTTAGTTTATAAGGTTTAAACAGAATCAGCCACAGAAACACAGAATAATAACAACCAATTAAAACAAATGAATCTTTATTTCATTACTATAAATCTTTTTATATACATCAGAGTTTTATACAATTTAATACTGATACAGCGGAATATCTTAAAATACAATTTTCTCGAAATAAATGATTCTTTACTCTCTCTCTAACTTCGCTGCTCGAAAATCTTCAAGCTGTAAAATTACTCGGTCTGACCCGAGTATTATATTCAAAAGAAAATAATACACAGGTCAGTCTAATTCTAACCAGTTTTTTTTTTTGCATAGAGGCAATAATAATTTAAATAGACGACAGTCACAATAATTCTCGTCTATCCGACTCTTTTAACAAAGAAATCGGATAACGAAAATATAACACTTAATAGTGTTAAACAATAAATCAGCAGATTTAAGACATCAACAGAGATAAATAATGCGCGGCCTCGCCAATACAGCATAAAAGATCGATGCATCACGACGCAAAGAAATATCAATTCAAACTGTCGAGTTTGAGTGGCTGCAGTACACACATGTGCATTCGTACCCGTGTGCACTGCCCCGCCAACTCGTGTGCAAAACAAAATGCACAACTAACAAATCAAAACAAGGTCAAGGCAATACAACAGAGGTGTAACCAGACTGAGCAAACAGAGGACAATGAATGCAGACTGGACAACATTGAATACCAAGGCAACATGAACCAATGCTACTGGAATAAAGAAGACCAACATATCAAAACAAAACTGTAATGCAACATCATAGTGACCAAGCCAACAAAATCAAGTGCAAATAACTAAATGCACTTGCAACTGAAACTGTCTCGAAGTGAGGAACAAATACAAAGTCTAATGCAGACCCATATAAGTGCACATGTGTATATGTTAGAAGTGCTAACGAGTAAACAAGAATCAGTTAATCAAATATGCATATGCAGGCAACTGAGGTGAATGGCATATGTAATAAATGACAGTGACAACTACTTCAGTGACACAGACCAATGCAACATATTCAAGTTAAATGAACATGTACAAGTGAAGGGAGTGGCAACTGCACAACAAAACTAATCAGTCTTCAAACTAAACAGTGAACCAGTAAATGGTGACCTCCACATGACAGAGACTTAAAGTTATGTTTGGATTTGTTTTAGAAAACTCAGGTCAAACCAGGGTTTAAAAATTTCAAATTCCAATTACAACATCAAAAACGAATTTCAACTTAAACCAATAATTTTCCTATAATCTCTAATAGTTACACTATCTCCAGAAACAAATTCAACTGAAACAAATGCAAGCATCAACTGTGCTTAACCAATATGTAGGATACAGTGAAGTTAAAACTGCTCTTAGGATATTGTATTAAAAATTGTAATTCTTCTTTTAAAAATCAAAATTTTGGATGGAGTTTTGATTCATAACCCTGAAACATTGTTTTGAAATGTTTGGATTTTCGCTTTATATAAGCTGATTGCTCTGTTATATATTTTTTTTCTTCCAGGTATACACAATTTGTTTAACCTATACAAAATATTTTAACTTTACTTAATCATGAACTAAACATGTTTCATTTTGAAAAAAAATTAAACCATCACAGCAAACAAACCAAAAGAAAAGGATTTTTGAATTAAACAGAAGTTTGGAAATTGCATAATAGAAATGATGCAGCAGTCATGTTCACATGAACATGTTCACATGTATATATATGCTCACAGCAAGTTCAAATTGTAAATTCATTTCCTATGAAAGCATGAAAACAACTTTACCTATTAATTAAGTTTAAAAATTTGAGTTACTCACTGCAATAAAATGAAGCTCCGAGTACAACTGGAATGCAAACTATATCAAACAGTGACAATATGGATGCAACAGATATATGCAAACAAATGAATGCAACCGAAGTATACACAGTATGAAACACAACATGAACTCGACCAATGACCAGAGGAAATGAAACTACCTGTTGATCAATATGCAACAATGACCAAATGCACAGTAGTTCATGTATATAGACAACATATACAATGCAGAAGCAATCCACTGACTCCAACGAAACAAGTCTCTACCAAAATCAGTGACTCATTACAAGCTACACATGATTTAGCAACCAATATATACAAGACAAAAATGGTTGGACCAAATGCGTATGGATACTATGCAAGACTGTGATCAATGTCAGTAGAAACCAAATTCAAAACAAAATCAACTGTAGTAGAATCGAACCAAAAATGCCAACAAAGCCGAGTATTTTAGAGTCAACAGAAAAAGATCGTAGCCGTGAGTCGAACAAGTCAAAACAGAGAAATTCACGGAGATAAACAGATATCATCACAGCAAATTCAAAGCCGTGATCACCAAGTAAAACAAATATACGCAATATATATGAACATCGAACAAGTCAGAGAAATCATCAACACAATATTTAAAGTCTAGAAACAATGTGATTTAGATCAGGAGTAAAGTTCAAATTCAATGCAGACGCTAACAAGTCGAGATGAACAAATGGAAGTGTTGAAATCGTGAAAGAATACATAAGTCAAGTGATAAAAATTCAAGCTCGTATCTGCAATTTTTTGAAATAGTCAAAACAAATCAAAAGATGAAAGTTTTAAATGCCGTGTGAATCAACATCAGAAACTCCAAGCAACCGATTAAATCATAAAAGCACAAGGCACTACAAATCGAATGGAGATGAATTAGATGTGAGGGGCAGAAACCACTCACCTTTAGATTGAAGAGCCCAGATCGAAGAAAAATTGAAGCAGCTAACGAAAAACATCTCGAAATCGATCGACCAGGCAACATCGAAAACATCTAGCAACAATCGAAACACTCGCGTGCTTCGAATTAGAAAGCCCAAAGATCAGAGCAAATCGAAAGCCCCAATTTTTTCCAGATCGAAGGAACGAAAGATTGAAGCGGCCGCCATTTTTTTTTCGCTTATTTTTGTTTAGGGTTTGTGAATGAGAATGAAAGGGGATCGGGTATAGGGTTTTAAACGAGACAAAGGGTATGGGCTGATATGGGTTGGGTTGGTATAGGGTATGGTTTTTATTTTATTTTCTTTTTAAATCAAATTTTGTTTTTGTTTAATTTTGTTGTTAAAATCTAAACTATATATATATTCATTCGTACAAATAAAATTAAATAAGAGAATTTCAATCGATTTACAAATTCCAAATTCTAACAGAAATTAACAATTTGATATTAAATCGTTAATTGACGAAGATTTTATCGTTACAAAAATTTCAACAACAAACAGAAATTTAACTGTCCACTTAAATCGTTTACCGATGATTAAAATTTTGGGCAAAACCCCAGTTGTTACAGAAATTCAAATTGAATTCAAATTAATTTTATACGCGTTTATACGCCGTATGACCTCATAACAATTCTGATAAATACGAAATTTGAAATCCAGTAATAATTCAATATTACGGACCTAATGGAGCTGGTTTCGTCAAATTCCAAGACTGTGCCTCGAAAGACTATTCTTAAATTCAATTCAAACGATAATATTTCAAAATTGAACAAATCGCTTTCAAATTCAATTCTGAAGCTTCTATTATCTCCAGTATTATCAATATGAATTTTCTAAGCCTTTAAATTATTTTTAACCGGCTTAAAATTGAAGATTCAAATTTTATTCAATTTTCAATAGATTAAATTCAAAATTTAATCACCAATTCATTCTGATAATTTGAAATTCAAGTCAAATCATCGTTCAAATATTTAAAATTAATTAAATATTTTCAATTTAAATTGTTCAAAATTCAGGGTCGTTACAAACTCCCCTCCTTAAAAACTTTTCGTCCACGAAAAGGAAAAGTTGTTAAAATTTCATCGATATTTATACTCTAGTCAATTTTTACTAAACTTAAAACTTATTACAAATAAATGAATATAGGATTCATTCCATTTGTTTAATCTCACTAGTTTTGTTTATCTTCTCTTTTGTTCATTGATTTCTACAATCAAGACACAAAAAATCTTTTACTAATTTTTTTAATTTACAACACTCAGATTCAAACTTAAAATTCTTCACATTAGAGATTTATATAATATATCTCTTCCAAAGCTGTGGACTTTCAAAACATTACAAAGATCCTCTTCCTTAGTTTATTAGGTAGGAATTTTGAAACTTTAATTTCAGGCTATTGATTTGCTATTTAAAGTTTGAAAATACTTGCTAACTCGAAATTTAACAAGTCCATCTTCGTTCTCACAGACATTAGGCATACGCTGGCCAGGCGCAGGTCTAAAAATATCCAAGTACTAAACATACTTGCTTCAATTCCCAGTGAAAATACTTTTAAAAATTCTTTTAAAAATGGATATGGAAAGCACGTTCCCCCATGGATCACAGTTTACCCGGCGGTTACGCTACTATCTCAGTAGAATCGCTTGTAACCGTAGATTTCACATCTCTCTTGAATTTCGCCATGGTTGTTGCCATAGATCGCGGTCCACACGGCGGTTACGCTACTATCCCAGTAGAGTCGCTTGTAACCGTAGGCATCTCGCCCCTCGAATTTCGCTTGGCGCTTAGATTGCAGTTTACTCGGCGGTTGCGCCATTATCCCAATGGAATCGCTTGTAACTGTAGGCATCTCGCCCCTCAAATTACGCTAACATACATCATAATCAACATGATCCCATCACGAGGGATTCTAGTCCAAATGGACATTCCAACTTATGGAAAATTCTACGTAGCTACGAATTTCAAATGGACACTCATCACGAGTTCCAATACCTTCTCCAATAATAAATGGAAGGTACTTTTCCATATCCTCAGTTTAGAAAACATAATACTATACATATATAGTACTTCATTTCACATTTCGTACATATCATACTCATGTAAACCTACATAAGATTTCCATAACAATGTCTTTCTAAACTAACGGTTTCAAATTCACCGCATTCATATATATAAGTTCTAAAAACTTACATATCCATATTCATAACAAAATAGAGGATTTCAAAATTTTCCTCTAAGTCGATTTGGAAATTCTAAGGTTATCTCAAACCTAATTCATATTCATAATTCCATTTCATTATCGACTTTCACATTCGATTTGAATAACATGTTACATCGTCAATTCTCAACACAGAATTGATGTCTATCGATATATAACCTCTGAGCTCGTACGTCTCAGAGAAGGGTGTTAAGCTAAGAGAATAAATCCTCCGCCACCAACAGATATATATTTAATAGAGATCAATTGCTATGTCATCAATTCACAATGTTAGACATGCAATCCAAATCATCATCTGAAATTCAAAGCTCAACTTATATTGTCTTTGATGTCGAAGTTAAACTCAATTTTAACTTAACGATTCAATCTTTTTGAAAAATTCCAAATTGAACTAATTGTTCAAATTCTCATTTAACTTTTCAACTTCGACTTCGAAAAATGAATTTCAAATCATTTATTCCTTACAGAATATATTCACAACATTTCATATTTGGAAAAAACATTTCCATACTTATTTAAAAATAAGTAATTCACAAATCCATTTATTTTCAACATTTGAAAATATTCGATATACTTAAATCAAAATTAAGTATATATTTCATCTTTAAGGAAATCATTCTCTTTCACATATTTTTTTGAGTCAAAACGAATGTTACGTAAAACATCGTTACGACAACTCAAAATCACTAGTATAGGGATTCGAAATTTAGATAGATGTATAAATCCCAATACTACACAAAACATTTCCTTTCGGAAATCATTTACTATAACAACAGTGTTATAGTCCACCATTTCCTTATATTCGAAAACGTCTATTTCAACAATGAATGTTGAAATCTATGGTTTCGATATTCAATGCCTTTGAAAACATCTTTTTAAAACAATTAACTTCGTTTTAAAATATCACTTTCCCAAAACATGTCCTTTTTCTTCAATAATATATTCACGGTCCAAAATTATGAATATACATCTTTTAACAAACTACAAGAATTTTACTTATCAAAATAAGTCGGTTTCGAATTTATAAACAACGTTTATAAATTCTATTCCTATTCATAAAGACTTCAATTTATAGAAAATTGCTTTATTAACCCATTCCTTTATAACTCAGTTTTATATCAGAATTTAATTTATAAGTAAATTACTTATAAATTCTTTTATTTCGCAACTCCGATTCATTTTATAACTTCACAATCTTAATTCTGTAATTTCCGTTCACTTATGAAATCCATTAAATATTTCACTTTTAACACTTATACAATCCCAATATTTTATCAACACTTTCAAATCTTCAATATAGCCCGTTTATAATAATTCAAAATTCCATTTTAAACTATTATATAAATTTATCAGTTTTCCATTTCCAAAACAATCTACTAGTTCTTTAATAAATCATTCATCGATTTGATTTCCAATTTAATCGCATTTGATTCATTCGCATTTGATTTTACTAACATTCATTCATATTCAATTAGTTCACATTCACTAATTTATATTCAAGTTAGTTTGCTTCCAATTCAAATCAAATTTGGTTCTGGTTAAATTTACTTATCTTTCAATTTGAATTCAATTACTTAGCTTTCAATTCATTAATACAATTTCATTAATACTTAATGAATTTCCATACGATCAACTAGCAACCAATGCACATTCAACTTAACCAAATTTATTTACTTGCTTACATTCAATTTGGTTCAACACACTTAATTTCAATTGGTTTATATTCCAATTCTGATTGAATTCTTATACTCACCATATTCACTAATTCACTTTTACAATTAAAGTTGAATTTCCTTTCTATAACTCAAATTCATATTCATTACTTCACTTTATCAATTCATTTTGATATCAAATTCAACCTCATTCAACATTACTTAAGCTATGTTTCATTTTATCTCCACTTGACTTATTTAACTTAACTTAAATTTTTCTTTCAAAAATCATTTTATTTAACTTTCATTAAAGTCGAATTCATATCATATAATCACTTATCTTTCATGTTTAAATTTTCATCTCAATAATTTATCAAATCAAGTTCAATTTTATTTAACTTCCCTTAGTTAAATTTCAAATCGTATATTTATTAACACTAATTCAATTCAATTTAACTTTTCTTTTAGTTAAAAATCTTAATTTTCAAAATACTTCTTTGGATTTGAAAAACATTCTCCTTTTTAAAAGTGTTTCTAGTAACTATTCATATTAAACATCATAAACTAAGCTTTGTGTAAACCAAAGCTCTGATACCACCTTGTAACATTCCCCCTTTTGACCCCCTCCAGTCGGTAATTAAACCAACTCGAAACGTTCAAAAAAGACGAATTGTTATTTAGTTTATAAGGTTTAAACAGAATCAGCCACAGAAACACAGAATAATAACAACCAATTAAAACAAATGAATCTTTATTTCATTACTATAAATCTTTTTATATACATCAGAGTTTTATACAATTTAATACTAATACAGCGGAATATCTTAAAATACAATTTTCTCGAAATAAATGATTCTTTACTCTCTCTCTAACTTCGCTGCTCGAAAATCTTCAAGCTGTAAAAATACTCGGTCTGACCCGAGTATTATATTCAAAAGAAAATAATACACAGGTCAGTCTAATTCTAACCAGTTTTTTTTTTTTTGCATAGAGGCAATAATAATTTAAATAGACGACAGTCACAATAATTCTCGTCTATCCGACTCTTTTAACAAAGAAATCGGATAACGAAAATATAACACTTAACAGTGTTAAACAATAAATCAGCAGATTTAAGACATCAACAGAGATAAATAATGCGCGGCCTCGCCAATACAGCATAAAAGATCGATGCATCACGACGCAAAGAAATATCAATTCAAACTGTCGAGTTTGAGTGGCTGCAGTACACACATGTGCATTCGTACCCGTGTGCACTGCCCCGCCAACTCGTGTGCAAAACAAAATGCACAGCTAACAAATCAAAACAAGGTCAAGGCAATACAACAGAGGTGTAACCAGACTGAGCAAACAGAGGACAATGAATGCAGACTGGACAACATTGAATACCAAGGCAACATGAACCAATGCTACTGGAATAAAGAAGACCAACATATCAAAACAAAACTGTAATGCAACATCATAGTGACCAAGCCAACAAAATCAAGTGCAAATAACTAAATGCACTTGCAACTGAAACTGTCTCGAAGTGAGGAACAAATACAAAGTCTAATGCAGACCCATATAAGTGCACATGTGTATATGTTAGAAGTGCTAACGAGTAAACAAGAATCAGTTAATCAAATATGCATATGCAGGCAACTGAGGTGAATGGCATATGTAATAAATGACAGTGACAACTACTTCAGTGACACAGACCAATGCAACATATTCAAGTTAAATGAACATGTACAAGTGAAGGGAGTGGCAACTGCACAACAAAACTAATCAGTCTTCAAACTAAACAGTGAACCAGTAAATGGTGACCTCCACATGACAGAGACTTAAAGTTATGTTTGGATTTGTTTTAGAAAACTCAGGTCAAACCAGGGTTTAAAAATTTCAAATTCCAATTACAACATCAAAAACGAATTTCAACTTAAACCAATAATTTTCCTATAATCTCTAATAGTTACACTATCTCCAGAAACAAATTCAACTGAAACAAATGCAAGCATCAACTGTGCTTAACCAATATGTAGGATACAGTGAAGTTAAAACTGCTCTTAGGATATGGTATTAAAAATTGTAATTCTTCTTTTAAAAATCAAAATTTTGGATGGAGTTTTGATTCATAACCCTGAAACATTGTTTTGAAATGTTTGGATTTTCGCTTTATATAAGCTGATTGCTCTGTTATATATTTTTTTTCTTCCAGGTATACACAATTTGTTTAACCTATACAAAATATTTTAACTTTACTTAATCATGAACTAAACATGTTTCATTTTGAAAAAAAATTAAACCATCACAGCAAACAAACCAAAAGAAAAGGATTTTTGAATTAAACAGAAGTTTGGAAATTGCATAATAGAAATGATGCAGCAGTCATGTTCACATGAACATGTTCACATGTATATATATGCTCACAGCAAGTTCAAATTGTAAATTCATTTCCTATGAAAGCATGAAAACAACTTTACCTATTAATTAAGTTTAAAAATTTGAGTTACTCACTGCAATAAAATGAAGCTGCGAGTACAACTGGAATGCAAACTATATCAAACAGTGACAATATGGATGCAACAGATATATGCAAACAAATGAATGCAACCGAAGTATACACAGTATGAAACACAACATGAACTCGACCAATGACCAGAGGAAATGAAACTACCTGTTGATCAATATGCAACAATGACCAAATGCACAGTAGTTCATGTATATAGACAACATATACAATGCAGAAGCAATCCACTGACTCCAACGAAACAAGTCTCTACCAAAATCAGTGACTCATTACAAGCTACACATGATTTAGCAACCAACATATACAAGACAAAAATGGTTGGACCAAATGCGTATGGATACTATGCAAGACTGTGATCAATGTCAGTAGAAACCAAATTCAAAACAAAATCAACTGTAGTAGAATCGAACCAAAAATGCCAACAAAGCTGAGTATTTTAGAGTCAACAGAAAAAGATCGTAGCCGTGAGTCGAACAAGTCAAAACAGAGAAATTCACGGAGATAAACAGATATCATCACAGCAAATTCAAAGCCGTGATCACCAAGTAAAACAAATATACGCAATATATATGAACATCGAACAAGTCAGAGAAATCATCAACACAATATTTAAAGTCTAGAAACAATGTGATTTAGATCAGGAGTAAAGTTCAAATTCAATGCAGACGCTAACAAGTCGAGATGAACAAATGGAAGTGTTGAAATCGTGAAAGAATACATAAGTCAAGTGATAAAAATTCAAGCTCGTATCTGCAATTTTTTGAAATAGTCAAAACAAATCAAAAGATGAAAGTTTTAAATGCCGTGTGAATCAACATCAGAAACTCCAAGCAACCGATTAAATCATAAAAGCACAAGGCACTACAAATCGAATGGAGATGAATTAGATGTGAGGGGCAGAAACCACTCACCTTTAGATTGAAGAGCCCAGATCGAAGAAAAATTGAAGCAACTAACGAAAAACATCTCGAAATCGATCGACCAGGCAACATCGAAAACATCTAGCAACAATCGAAACACTCGCGTGCTTCGAATTAGAAAGCCCAAAGATCAGAGCAAATCGAAAGCCCCAATTTTTTCCAGATCGAAGGAACGAAAGATTGAAGCGGCCGCCATTTTTTTTTCCGCTTATTTTTGTTTAGGGTTTGTGAATGAGAATGAAAGGGGATCGGGTATAGGGTTTTAAACGAGACAAAGGGTATGGGCTGATATGGGTTGGGTAGGTATAGGGTATGGTTTTTATTTTATTTTCTTTTTAAATCAAATTTTGTTTTTGTTTAATTTTGTTGTTAAAATCTAAACTATATATATATTCATTCGTACAAATAAAATTAAATAAGAGAATTTCAATCGATTTACAAATTCCAAATTCTAACAGAAATTAACAATTTGATATTAAATCGTTAATTGACGAAGATTTTATCGTTACAAAAATTTCAACAACAAACAGAAATTTAACTGTCCACTTAAATCGTTTACCGATGATTAAAATTTTGGGCAAAACCCCAGTTGTTACAGTAATTCAAATTGAATTCAAATTAATTTTATACGCGTTTATACGCCGTATGACCTCATAACAATTCTGATAAATACGAAATTTGAAATCCAGTAATAATTCAATATTACGGACCCAATGGAGCTGGTTTCGTCAAATTCCAAGACTGTGCCTCGAAAGACTATTCTTAAATTCAATTCAAACGATAATATTTCAAAATTGAACAAATCGCTTTCAAATTCAATTCTGAAGCTTCTATTATCTCCAGTATTATCAATATGAATTTTCTAAGCCTTTAAATTATTTTTAACCGGCTTAAAATTGAAGATTCAAATTTTATTCAATTTTCAATAGATTAAATTCAAAATTTAATCACCAATTCATTCTGATAATTTGAAATTCAAGTCAAATCATCGTTCAAATATTTAAAATTAATTAAATATTTTCAATTTAAATTGTTCAAAATTCAGGGTCGTTACAATAAACTACCTCCAGCTACCACCACCAGCGCCATACCCTCCCCAGCCTTCCCTAGGCCTCACGCAACCCCCTAACTCCGACCAAACCCCTCCCCTTGGCCGCCACCACCTTCCTTTAGCCCTAGACCCCTTGTGCCACCAAACTCCCCACACTAGGCCACGTGTCCCACCTCCCTAGGCCCCACAAAGCTTCGGCCACCCCCTCTCCAACAAATAAAAAAAATCATAAAATATTTTGAAGAGAAAAGAAAAGAAAACGAGAAGGAAAGGAAAAGAAATTCAAATAAAAGCGTTACGGCGATCGTTCGTTAGCTAAGGAATTTCCTACGTTAAAGAAAGGAGGAGTGGATCCCACGGTGAGAAACTATATCACTTAATATAGTGTTTATATTGGTTGTGATTGGACGAATGGATTGATAGTTATGGATGTTTTAGCTATATGATAGTTATATCAGTATTTGATTGTTAAAATATTCGGTTATACCATATACTGCTTGTTTGGATGATATGAACGTATATATGGATGTTAATAGTGATAACACTACACGTTACACTTATTATACACACCCATTTGGATTTAAACGGATATTGGTTAAGTCTCGATTTCAAATAATAATAATATAATATTCAAATTTGAGTGGAAATTTGAATATTCGAATTTTATAATTTAAATTATTTGGAAATGATATTGGAGATATATTGAAAAAAATTTGTAAAGGAAGTTATTTATTTGAAATCATTTTGAATATGAAATGGCATGTTCAACTTTGGAAATATAAATAATAATTTAAAATTAATTTAAAAAGTGAAGTTTGTTTAACTATATAAATAAAATTGAAATCCAAATTTTATTGTTCCAATAGTCTTATATACTATTTAAATTGACTTCAGGAAAGTTTGGATTTAATTAGATAAATTTTGAAAAATAATATTATTATATTATTTAAATATTAAATTAAATAATGAAAATAGAATAAAAGGTTTTAATATGGAAAAATTGAAGTTTATATGGCTTATATATAGATTATATATTATTTGAAATATAATAAAAGAAATTTGAATCAATTTCAAATAAATTTGAATATAGGGGTTGAATAGAGCTAATCGCGATGCGGTAGTTCGATGATTTCGACCTATAACTTCAAACTAGTTTAACGGATTCAATTTAAATCGAAATTCAATGAAACTGAAAACATTTGTTTTCAAATGGGATTTACTTTATTATGGAGAAAGAAAATATAAATTTGGATGTATAAATATTGAATTTTATTCAAATCAATTTAGAATTAAAATCACGGTATTGCAGTTCGGTGACCATAACGGATTTTCATTGAAACAAGCTATTTTTAATTCATTAAAAATAGGGAAAAATTATGATAAATCATAATTAATTATTTAAAAGTGATTTAAAGTGGAAATGGAATGTTTTGGAAAATATAAATGGCATTTGTACAAATACACTATATTTGCGACACTTTTTGTAACGCTTAAATCAACATTTTGATTTTTAAGCTATAAGTGATCAATATTTTCCCAATTTGAAATGGTATGAATAAAGTAATTTAAATGGAGGTTTAAATCACTTAAATCAAATATGAATTTGATTTTTTGAGACTTAAATTAAAAATCCATTTGGTTCCGAATGGCTTTTAAAGGATGCTTATTTTTTGGAAAGACCGGGAACGGGAATTTCCCATTCCGAATAATAATACGACACTATGATTGTGATGAGTCGTATTGAAGACGATGTTGAAGATAGGGGATCTTCACATCTAATGGACTGCTTGTTGATTTCTCTTCATCGGTTTAGCGGCCGATATATAGACGAGACCCCTATACTTTTAAAGAAGTGGTCCAAATGATGTTTGGAGAATCTTCGGATACGCAAGGGCCTCTCACCTTTTGGGCAAAGGTTGAGGAATAAGATGCCTTCGGTTTCGTTCAGTCCCAGAACGAACTTGTGGATGGATGGATTGTCTGACATTACATTCTGACTTTATATGATTGATCTTAATTAACGTATATCTGCTTGGTGGCGGAGACTTTAATCTCTTAGCTTAACACCCTTCCTTGAGACGTATGAGCTCAAGGGTTATGCGTTGGTAGAAATCAGTTATGTAATTTTGGATTGGTAATGTGACATTCCGAAGAATGCTATGGATAGGATCAAGGCTTTTGTTGAAAAGCAGAGCCTTGTGGGTACGAGACTTCACGAACCTCACACCCCGGGAATGGCTGAAACAGGAATGGATGCGGTAAGGTGTAGGATGTCTATCCCCTTCTAGATATATATAGTGATACCATGGTATGGAACCCAGGTATTCACTTTGTGGATTATATATTTATATAGTTGTACTGTGGTCTTACACGCCCAGTATTTGCTTGATGTGGATGTTGGAAAAGATCGGGGCCCCGTTTTAAAGGTTGGTAACAACCGGGGGATGGATAGACTTGAGTAAGTAGTTACCATTGAGTGGTAACCCGGCCTTGTGTTGGCAGAGAAACAGTGGTTTCTCGGGATGTCCCTCTAGAGGCGTACCCAATCGTGGATAAGGAAGTTCCTTTGCCTGGTCATTATTGGAAACCCATTCTCTAATACGAACCTTGTACGGTTTTGATCGTATTACCCACTGTTTAATACAGTGGCTATAGTAGGCATACCAGCATGAAACGTATGCTGGCTAAATTAATAAGTTTATTTTGAAAATGGATTTCAATCACTAAGCAATATAATAATATTAAAAGGATATTTTTAACGTATCAAAGGCATGTTTGACTGTCATAAGGAGAAAACTCGACCATGTGTGCGTTTGCATCTTGTGTGCGGATCGAGACCTTATGATAGTTTCATTTTCCAAAATCATATACGAAAGTTGTTTTCAAAAGCAACTATATACTTTTGTTTCTCACACCAGTCCCATGACTGACCTGGAGTTTATTGCTTTCCCCTAAACTCTGGGTGCCCTTATTTTCCACACGGGCAGCCTAGAGTCAAGTAGTAGATCACCCTGAAGATAGTTGGAGCTGGAGTTGGAGTGTTTATTTGGAGCTTTTTGGATCAGAGTGAAGATGTCGGTTTTTGGACTCTCTCTGAAGACTTGTTTCTTTAGTTTTTATTTCCGCTGTGTACCTTGTTCAGTTGTACTTCATGATGTTGTATATAGTGATGTATCTATGACTCTCTAGTATCACCTTGTATCATCTTTTGTTATATATATATATATATATATATATATATATATATGAGAGCATTTTGTTTCAGCTGTGCATTCTTATTTATACTGATGTTATTTACTGGTAGCAAACCATACCGATGAGGATTTTAACATTTGGATCTCGACATCGATATCTTCGATATATGATATGTTGATTTTCAAAAGTGAAGAATCCAATTTGATTAGGGAAGATCGTGAATCCTTATCTGTTTGGATTTGACTTGTGTGGATTATAGTCGATTCAAAAGGTGAGAATTTACGGGTCTTCACAGTTGGTATCAAAGCTAAAGGTTGAGTAAGAACTTTAGCTTCCGATAATAACATTAGTCACTCATTAGAGATAGGGTTAGTAACACCCTAGAATGAGTATATCTGAGAGAGCGTTCGAATTTCAAACTTTTCAATTCTTATCTAAATCCTAACTCTTTCTTCTTATCTCAGAGAATGAGTGGAAGAAGAGGAAGAAGAGGTGGCAGTACCACCACTAATAGATGGACTGCTCCAGCTATTGTAGAAGCAGTTATTCCAGTCCAACCGGAAGTAGACTTCTCCGTCTTATGCAAGAAATTCACTAATCTGGGAGGAAAGACATATAAAGGAAAAGAGACTGTAATTGAGACACAAGCCTGGATCAAAACATGTAAAAAGATTTTCAAGGGCTTGAATATCAATGATGAGCAGAAAAGGTATCTAGCTACTTGGCAATTGGAAGATGAAGCCCAAATCTAGTGGGAAACTAAAACGATGGAAGAACCAAAAGAAACATATTCCTGGGTGAGGTTCAAAAGTGAATTTGAAGAATAGTTTTTGCCTTCAGCTGGTGTTGATAGATTGTATGAGGAGTTTGTGGAATTGAAACAAGGTGACATTACTTTTGAAGAATATGTGAAACGCTTTAATGAGCTTTCTCGATTTGGTTCCGAATTGGTTAGTAACCCTTTAAAAAAAATCAAAGGATTGTGAAAGGAATGAAGAAGAGATACCACGGGCGGATGACCATTCATATAAAGCAATCCTTTGTTGATTTAGTGGATATGGGCTATCGTTATGAATCAGCAGATAAAGATGAGTCATCTGAAGAAGGGAAAAATGTTGTAAAGAAAGAAGGTGGAGATTCTGGGGAAAATAATAAGAAAAGGAAGTTCCAAGGCAGGAGAAATGACAATAACAAGAAAGGAGGAAACCCGAAAAGTCGTCTATCTGAAGTTACTTGTTACAATTGTCAAGAAAAGGGGCACTATTCTCAGAAATGTACAAAGCCCAAGAAGAAGAACCTGAACTGCTTTGTTTGTCAGAAGCCGGGCCACTTCGTAAAGACTGTCCCTTGATGAAGCAAATTCAGAAATCAAATGTTTACGCACTATAAGATAAGCCTTCATCTTCTAGAGATGCAAAGGGAAAGGGCGTCTTGGAAGGTACTCTTTCTATTTCCAATAGAGATATTCGAGTTTTATTTGACACTGGTGCTTCTCATAGTTTTGTCTCTAAAAATTTGGTTGAAGAACTTAAACTTAAATCCAAAGTAGTAGGAAATCCTCTTTGCATTAGAAATCTGGTTGGTGGCCCTACGAATCTTCGTTTACGATGTAAGAAGATCCCTATCTCATATTCCTATTATCAGTTTGCTCAAAATATTTATGTTCTTGACTTTGATGAATTTGACACTCTTTTGGGCATGAACTGGTTATCAAAATATAAAGCTAATATAGATTGTGCAAAATGAATTATATCAGTTAAAACCAGTTTTGGAAACTATATTGATATCCCCTGCGAAGATCCTAGTCCGAAACGTGATAAATTGATGTAAACCCTAGGATATCCACATCCCGATATTAAATCTATTCCTATTGTTAGAGATTTTCCTGATGTCTTTGAAGAAGTTAAATCTCTCCCTCCTCATCGTGAAATCGAATTTCGAGTTGATCTGGTACCCAACGCCAGACCAGTAAATCATTCTGTTCGAAGGATGGCCCCAAAGGAGAAACTAGAATTAACCAAACAAACCC
The DNA here is from genome assembly GCA_030737815.1 of Allium fistulosum. NCBI lineage: Eukaryota > Viridiplantae > Streptophyta > Magnoliopsida > Asparagales > Amaryllidaceae > Allium > Allium fistulosum. Next base: position 70,548,998 of record CM060908.1, on the reverse strand, counting down.
TTGAACTATTGGAAAAAGGCTTCATATGTCCAAGCCGTTCCAATTGGGGTTCAGCTGCTGTATTTGTTGCAAAATCTGATGGATCACTGAGAATGTGCTTTGACTATCGAGACCTCAATAAACAAACTTTGAAAAATAAATTCCCTTTGCCTCGTATCGATGAGATATTTGATCAACTTCATGGAGCTCGTTTCTTCTCTAAGATGGATCTTGCTCAAGGATTCCATCAATTGAGAATCGCTGAAGATAGTATTCCCCTGACTGCATTCCGAGGACCGGACATCTTCTACGAATGGTTAGTCACATGCCATTTGGACTAACCAATGCTTCCGCATTCTTCGTAGATCTGATGACTCGAGTATTTTGGGATGTATTGAACAAATTCGTGATGGTTTTCATTGATGATATTCTCATCTATTCCAAAACAAAGGAAGAGCATGCAGAACACTTGAGAATTATTCTGGAAAATCTGAGAAGCAATGTTCTTTATGCTAAATTTTCCAAATGCCATTTTTGGGAGAAGAAAGTCAGATTTCTTGGACACGTAGTTTCTGAGAAAGGAATTGCGGTCGATCCAAGTAAGATTTCAGCGATAATGGATTGGAAACAGCCTACTACACCGGAGGAAGTCAGAAGTTTTCTTGGTTTGGCTAGATATTACCGGAAGTTTGTACAGGATTTTTCTAAGTTGGCTAGTCCTCTAACAAAGCTAACAATGAAAAATGCTAAGTTTATCTGGACACCCCGATGCGAAGAATATTTTCCTGGAATTAAAGAAAAGATTGACCACAGCTCCAGTATTAGCTGTGATTGATGGGAATAAAGATTTATCGGTTTACACTGATGCTTGTGGTGATGTAGTTGGCGCTGTTTTGATGCAGAAAGGAAAGGTGATTGCCTACGCAAGTAGACAATTACGACCCCATGAGAAGAATTATCCAACTCATGATCTTGAGTTACTAGCAGTTATCTTTGCCTTAAAGATATGGAGGCATTATCTGCTAGATAAATTTTCCTTTTCAGCATTTCAAATTTAAATCTTCTTCAATTTGAATCTTATAACTCTTTTGTGATAGGTGAAAAATTCAATCTTTTTACTGATCACAAATCGCTTAAGTATCTTTTCACTCAGAAGGATCTTAATCTACGTCAACAACATTGGTTGGAATTTCTAGCGTCTTATGACCTAGATATCCAATATACTCCTGGAAAAGCCAATCTGGTTGCCGATGCTTTGAGTTGGAAGCATTCTGTCCTTGCTTATTTGTTAATAACCCCAAATCTGATAGAGAAGATCGCTAACAAACAAAAGGAAGACCAGTTTCTCCAAAATATTTATGGAACGATTCAACGAGGCGAAAATACAAGTTTTGAGCTGGACAATAGAAACATTGTGAAATTGATAGGAAGAATTTGTGTTCCTGATGACAAGGAGCTAAAGAAGGAAGTGTTGGATGAATGCCACAAGTCAAAATATAGCATCCATTCTGGGGTAAACAAAATGTATCGAGACATCAAGAGAACCTTCTAGTGGAAGACAATTAAAAGAGACATCTTTATTTATATAAGCAAGTGTGCTACCTGCCAGCAGATCAAGAGTGATCAGCAAAAACCAGCAGGACTTCAACAACCCTTGGAGATTCCAGCCTGGAAATGGGATCAAGTTTCTATGGACTTTATTGATGGGTTGCCTCGAACGAAAAAGGGGAATGAAGGTATATGGGTTATTGTGGATCGCCTTACTAAAACTGCACATTTTATTCCAGTAAAACCCACTAGAACCACAGTAAGTTTAGCTGATATTTATATCAAAGAAATAGTTCGATTGCATGGAGTCCCAAGCAGTATAGTAAGTGATCGTGATCCAATCTTCATGAGTCATTTTTAGGAAGCTTTCCAAACTGCGTTGGGAACGAAGCTAAATCTTAGCACTGCATATCACCCATAGACAGACGGACAGACGGAAAGAGTTAACCGGATTCTGGGGGATCTTTTGAGGGCTTGTATTCTAGACTTCAAAGGATCATAGGAGGATCACTTGCATTTGGAAGAATTTTCATATAATAACAGCTACCAAGCAAGTATCGGGATGGCTCCATTTGAAGCATTATATGGTCTACCTTGTCGATCACCGGAGTGTTGGGTTGAAACGGGAGATCGTCTTGTGTTGGGACCAGATATGATTAGGGAAGCTTCTGATAAGGTTGAATTTATCAGAAATAAGTTGAAGGTTGCTCAAAGCCGTAAGAAAAGCTATGCTGATAATCGAAGTCGTGCTTTGGAATTCCAAGTAGAGGATTTAGTATTCTTGAAGGTTTCACCAATGAGAGGAGTTATTCGTTTTGGGAAGACGGGTAAACTCACTCCTCGATTTATTGGACCCTTCCCCATTCTGGAGAGAATTGGACCACTAGCTTATCGTATACAATTACCAAACTGGCTAGCTGGGGTCCATAATGTATTTCATGTGTCTCATCTGAGGAAGTACGTTCATGATCCCGATCATATCATTGATGAGATTGCTCAGCAGGATGTGGAGATCACCCCTGAATTATCATTGAAGAGAGAACCACTTAAAATCATCGATCGGGATGAGAAGAAGTTGAGACGCAAGGTGGTTAGGTTGGTCAAAGTCCAGTGGAGTGGAGATCCAAACGACTGCACTTGGGAAACTAAGGAAAGCATGAAGAAAGCTTATCCCAGATGTAGAGTCAACATTCCATGTTAGCCTATCTTATCGGTAAATTCAAATTCCTTATCTTTTCAGTTTTTCCTTCTTATTAATTTCGAGGACGAAATTCTTTAAGGAGGGGCGGTTGTAACGATCTAGAAATTTAACTAATTTAAATAATAGTAGTTATTTAAATATATGAATTTGAATTCGAAAGTTATATGAGTTTATAGTTATATTCATTTGAATTTATAAATGATAGCATACATAGATAACTAAATGAATAAAAAGCTATGAAAACAAACCATAGCATGAAACTAATGCTACTAAAGAGAAGCCTTACACATGTCTTCTTCTTAGCCTCCCTTCACATGCACATGACACCTCTTTTACACATGGCATGCTCTTGATTTTTGCATGCTTGAGTCATACCTTAAGCATTAAGAACAAGACACCTAGCCTCCTTAGTTTTTCCTATATAAGCATGCATACCCTCTCTCACTAAGCTTCTTAGCCATGTCCTCCTTCTCCTCTGCATTCTAGCTGAACTCTCCTCTCACTCTTCCATTTGGCCAAGAGAGCCACCACCACCATCCCATCCAATTCCGTCCACCACCTTCCCTTCCAACACCCCATCCCACGTCATCAACCACCTCCAGCCACCACCACCAGCGTCGTACCCTCCCCAGCCTTCCCTAGGCCTCACGCAACCCCCTAACTCCGACCAAACCCCTCCCCTTGGCCGCCACCACCTTCCCTTAGCCCTAGACCCCTTGTGCCACCAAAATCCCCACACTAGGCCACGTGTCCCATCTCCCTAGGCCCCACAAAGCTTCGGCCACCCCCTCTCCAACAAATAATTTTTTTTTATAAAATATTTTGAAGAGAAAAGAAAAGAAAACGAGAAGGAAAGGAAAAGAAATTCAAATAAAAGTGTTACGGCGATCGTTCGTTAGCTAAGGAATTTCCTACGTTAAAGAAAGGAGGAGTGGATCCCACGGTGAGAAACTATATCACTTAATATAGTGTTTATATTGGTTGTGATTGGATGAATGGATTGATAGTTATGGATGTTTTAACTATATGATAGTTATATCAGTATTTAATTGTTAAAATATTCAGTTATACCATATACTGCTTGTTTGGATGATATGAACGTATATATGGATGTTAATTGTGATAACACTGCACGTTACACTTATTATACACACCCATTTGGATTTAAACGGATATTGGTTAAGTCTCGATTTAAAATAATAGTAATATAATATTCAAATTTGAGTGGAAATTTGAATATTCGAATTTTTAATTATTTGGAAATGATATTGGAGATATATTGAAAAACTTTTGTAAAGGAAGTTATTTTTGAAATCATTTTGAATATGAAATGCCATGTTCAACTTTGGAAATATAAATAATAATTTAAAAAGTGAAGTTTGTTTAACTATGTAAATAAAGTTGAAATCCAAATTTTATTGTTCCAATAGTCTTATATACTATTTAAATTGACTTCAGGAAAGTTTGGATTTAATTGGATAAAATTTTGAAAAATAATATTATTATATTATTTAAATATTAAATTAAATAATGAAAATAGAATAAAAGGTTTTAATATGGAAAAATTGAAGTTTATATGGCTTATATATAGATTATATATTATTTGAAATATAATAAAAGAAATTTGAATCAATTTCAAATAAATTTGAATATAGGGGTTGAATAGAGCTAATCGCGCTGCGGTAGTTCGATGATTTCGACCTATAACTTCAAACTAGTATAACGAATTCAATTTAAATCGAAATTCAATGAAACTGAAAACATTTGTTTTCAAATGGGATTTACTTTATTATGGAGAAAGAAAATATAAATTTGGATGTATAAATATTGAATTTTATTCAAATCAATTTAGAATTAAAATCACGGTATTGCAGTTCGGTGACCATAACGGATTTTCATTGAAACAAGCTATTTTTAATTCATTAAAATATAGGGAAAAATTATGATAAATCATAATTAATTATTTAAAAGTGATTTAAAGTGGAAATGGAATGTTTTGGAAAATATAAATGGCATTTGTACAAATACACTATATTTGCGACACTTTTTGTAACGCTTAAATCAACATTTTGATTTTTAAGCTATAAGTGATCAATATTTTCCCAATTTGAAATGGTATGAATAAAGTAATTTAAATGGAGGTTTAAATCACTTAAATCAAATATGAATTTGATTTATTGAGACTTAAATTAAAAATCCATTTGGTTTCGAATGGCTTTTAAAGGACGCTTATTTTTCGGAAAGACCGGGAACGGGAATTTCCCATTCCGAATAATAATACGACGCTATGATTGTGATGAGTCGTATTGACGACGATGTTGAAGACCGGGGATCTTCACATCTAATGGACTGCTTGTTGATTTCTCTTCATCGGTTTAGCGGTTGATATATAGATGAGGACCCTATACTTTTAAAGCAGTGGTCCAGTTGATGTTTGGAGAATCTTCGGATACGCAAGGGCCTCTCACCTTTTAGGAAAAGGTTGAGGAATAAGATGCCTTCGGTTTCGTTCAGTCCCAGAATGAACTTGTGGATGGATGGATTGTCTGACATTACATTCTGACTTTATATGATTGATCTTTATTAACGTATATCTGCTTGGTGGCAGAGAATTTATTCTCTTAGCTTAACACCCTTCCTTGAGACGTATGAGCTCAAGGGTTATGCATTGGTAGAAATCAGTTATGTAATTTTGGATTGGTAATGTGACATTCCGAAGAATGCTATGGATAGGATCAAGGCTTTTGTTGAAAAGCAGAGCCTTGTGGGTACGAGACTTCACGAACTTCACACCCCGGGAATGGCCGAAACAGGAATGGATGCGGCAAGGTGTAGGATGTCTATCCCCTTCTAGATATATATAGTGATACCATGGTATGGAACCCAGGTATTCACTTTGTGGATTATATATTTATATAGCTGTACTGTGGTCTTACACGCCCAGTATTTGCTTGATGTGGATGTTGGAAAAGATCGGGGCCCCGTTTTAAAGGTTGGTAACAACCGGGGGATGGATAGACTTGAGTAAGTAGTTACCATTGAGTGGTAACCCGGCCTTGTGTTGGCAGAGAAACAGTAGTTTCTCGGGACGTCCCTCTAGAGGCGTACCCAATCATGGATGAGGAAGTTCCTTTGCCTGGTCATTATTGGAAACCCATTCGCTAATACGAACCTTGTACGGTTTTGATTATATTACCCACTGTTTAATACAGTGGCTATAGTAGGCATACCATCATGTAACGTATGCTGGCTAAATTAATAAGTTTATTTTTAAAATGGTTTTCAATCACTAAGCAATATAATAATATTAAAAGGATATTTTTAACGTATCAAAGTCATGTTTGACTATCATAAGAAGAAACCTCGACCATGTGTGCGTTTGCATCTTGTGTGCGGATTGAGACCTTATGATAGTTTCATTTTCCAAAATCATATATGAAACTTCTTTTCAAAAGCAACTATATACTTTTGTTTCTCACACCAGTCCCATGACTGTCCTGGAGTTTATTGTTTTCCCCTAAACTCTGGGTGCCCTTATTTTCCACACGGGCAGCCTAGAGTCAGGTAGTAGATCACCCTGTAGATAGTTGTAGCTGGAGTTGGAGTGTTTATTTGGAGCTTTTGGATCAGAGTGAAGATGTCGGTTTTTGGACACTCTCTGAAGACTTGTTTCTTTAGTTTTTATTTCCGTTGTGTACCTTGTTCAGTTGTACTTCATGATGTTGTATATAGTGATGTATCTATGACTCTCTAGTATCACCTTCTATCATCTTTTGTTATATATATATATATAAATATAGGAGAGCATTTTGTTTCAACTGTGCATTCTTATTTATACTGATGTTATTTACTAGTAGCAAACCCTACCGATGAGGATTTTAACATTTGGATCTCGACATTGATATCTTCGATATATGATATGTTGATTTTCAAAAGTGAAGAATCCAATTTGATTAGGGAAGATCGTGAATCCTTATCTGTTTGGATTTGACTTGTGTGGATTATAGTCGATTCAAAAGGTGAGAATTTACGGGTCTTCACAACATAGGGAGTCAAAAAGTGGAGAATACAGATAGCAGGGTTAGATTTGGATTAGATCTAGAGATTTGAAAGTGCTAATTAAAGGTGGGTGGGAATGTTATATATTTTTAAATAATACTTGATTAGATCATTGCAGAACTATTCCAACATGCCTGATAAGTTAAATTAAATTTCAAGTTAAACCCCATTATATTAAATGGTGAACTTCATCTTGCCATTGAAACTTTATTTTTAAATTGAATACTTCACTGTTACGATCAAGTTCGCAAATTTCATACGTAATTGATTAAGGTTGTGTAGTGATTAGAATTGTTAATTTCTATGTCGGATATTAAATTAATAAAGCATAATGATTAGAATTTTATTTTATGCAATGGACCTGGATAAAATTAGAGAATTAAGTTATTTGATTTTGGTGTTTTAGAGATATTTTAATTTATTGGAATTTATATTACTGTAGGTAGATATCCATACATTATCAAGATTAAATTTAACAAAAGTGTGATATTTGAAAAGGCAATGAATAAATACAAGCTAATAAAAGAAAGAGATGTACAAAATAGGGATGGTTACCGTATATTGTACTATCAATTTCAATAAATAAAAAGATAATTCCTTGTAATTACAAAGACCGCACAAACACCTCTTTTGGATAAGATATGGAAATTTATTGTGTAACAATTAACGTATAAAGTTTAATTCCAACATATTAAAATGTAGTAAACTCCAAGAGTGGAATATTAAGATAACAATGAAATAAGAAGGTTATTAAAATAGGAAGTAATGAAATAAAAAGTGCGGAGTTATATGCAAGAATAAAAAGGAATAACATATAAAGTGGAATAGAAATAAAAGTTGAAACTAATGATTGTAGTAGCAAAGATATTGTTAACTGGAAACAGGAAGCGATAAATGAATTTGATAAAGAAAAAAATGCATAGTACAATGAAGACCTAGGGTCAAACACAAAAGATGTAGAGGCAATAAAAAAGTGTAAGAAGAATGAATATACATGAACATGAAATATGTATATATGTAGCTGCAGATATGCATTTATTATGGGTGCAGATAATTATAATTTAATTTATAAATTATAGAAAGGAAATAACATCGAGAGTCGTTAGAGTAGGTTGAATTGTGACAGAATATTTAACCGTAGGAACCGTGGAGAGTATACGCTTGCGTATAGATGAAGGGATACCCTCAAGTTATGTTAGTGCTTGGAATGGAACCTTCATAATTTTTGGCACTGGGCGGACCTTTTGCGGATGGCGATAATGTACAAGCATTGTAGAGTGCTCTTCTTTAAATTTGTTTAGAGGAGGGTAATCCTTGATTTCACTAGGCAATCTAGACGAACTTTGGGTGGGATCAACTTAAACAACAGGGTGCGCATGGGTAGCATGCATAGGTACCAAAACAAGGGGTAGGAGTTACATATTTAACGAACTTATCATCGGTCTCTTGCGGCAACGGGAAGGACAGAGTTACACCTAACTGATCTCTTCCGCCTACAAGGATTGATTCAGTTGGATTATGTACTACTGCATTTGTTTGTTGGTTTGTTTGATAGGGTAAGGCTAGTTAACCTATATAGAGTTTCCTTCAAAACATGGATAGGATGGAGGTGCGTGGGGCTGAAAATCCACGATATATGAAGCTGACAAAGGTGAAAATCTCTTAAGAATACATGACCTAATGGACTTAAGGATTTCGGTGCGCACTATAGGATTTCCTCGAGTGATACGATGAACAAGATGCCGCAATCCAATGGATCCATACGAGGTGTTGGGCGATAGATACTTGTGGGGATAGTTTCTAGGTACATTAGTGGACGATGGGATATATATATATATATATATATATCTACGGGAGGTAGATGGGAACAGTTCGTACGTAGTGATGGAGTCGTAGCGACTAATGATAAATCTAACATAATAAGAAATGGTGAACAATCGGCATAAGCTAGTGTTATGTATAAGATGTATAATTTACCAGTTACAAGAACTTTGTTCTGACCCCCGCCTCATTACAACTTACAGGATTTAGAAGGGTGGTTCCTTATATTGACTTGGAGAAGTTGTCTGGTTGAGGCACTTGACATTTAAGATGTCGATTCTTGGTCAGTAATTATATTGATCTATTATATTTACTTATTTCCGCTGTGAGTTATTACCATTAGGACTCTGATATATTTTTCCTTTTTGCAGGATACCAAACCCAACGATCTATATTTTAGTGGACTTGGGTTTTCGGGCTGCGAAAAATTAGGCCCCACTGGAGTGCGGGTTAAAACTTTTGGTATCAAATACTAACATTAGTGTAACAATCTGTATTTAGATTGGACTTACGGAAATAAATTAATGAAGAAATAAAACGACAGAAAATGCAATGAATTGGCTTATTTAGGTCGACCATGACCTAGCCACGGTCGACCTTGGGTGGTCGACCAGGGCTTGGTGCGGTCGGCACGGATTAGGTTAGAGGCGACAATAAACTTAGACCGTGCAGCCCAGATCTGATTTGGTTTCATCCGACGGTTAGCTTTGATTTGAGTCTTTATAAATTAAGGTCTAGGGTTCCACTTCCAACTCATTATTTTTCTAATGAGCGCGTAAGGTTTTCCACTTTCTTTTCTCCCTACAAAATTTCTAAATACAAAAAAATAGATCTAGATTGCACGGATACACGTGGAGAAGAATAGAAAAGGATAAAGGATAGAAAATACGTTCTAATTAGTAAATCAAAATCAAAATCTTTTTTCCTTAATCCAATTTCTAACGAGATCTGTATAAATATTATTTATGGATCTACACAAGGAGCCAAAAAGTGGAGAATATAGATAACATGGTTAGATCTGGATTAGATCTAAAGATTTGGAAGCGCTAATTAAAGGTGAGTGGAAATATTATATATTTTTATATAATACTAGGTTATATTTTTGCAGAAATATTCCAACATGTCTGATAAATTAAATTAAATGGCAAGTTAATCCCCGCTATATGAAATGTTAAACTTAATCTTGCCTTTGAAACTTTATTTTTAAATTGAATACTTCCTTGTTATAAACAAGTTTGCAAATTTCATATGTAGTAAATTAAGGTTGTGTAATGATTAGATTTGTTAGTTTCTATGTCGGATATTAATTTAGTAAAGTGTAATGATTTGAATTTTATTTTACGCAATGGACTGAATAAAATTAGAGAATGAAGTTATTTGATTTAGGGTTTACAGATATTTTAGTTTGTTGGAATTTATATTGTTGTAAGTAGATTTTCATACATTATCAAGTTTAAATTTAACAAAAGTGTGATGTTTGAAAAGGCAAGGAATAAATACATGCTTATAAAAGAAAGAGATGTACAAAATAGGGATGATTAACGTATTTTGTATTGTTTATTTCAATAAATAAAAAGAGAATTCCTTGTAAGTACAAACACCGCACAAACCGCCTCTTTTGGATAAGATATGGAAATTTATTGTGTAATAATTAATTTATAAAGTTTAATTCCAATCTATAAAAATGTAGTAAATCCCAAGAGTGGAATATTAGGATAATAATGTAATAAGAAAGTTAATAAAATGGAGTGTAATGAAATAAAAGGTGCGGAGTTATGGGCAAGAATAAAAAGCAACAAAAGATAAATTGTAATAGAAATCAAATTTGAAACTAATGAATAGCAACGATATTGATAACTGGAAACAAGAAGCGGTAAATGAATTTGATAAGGAAAAAGTTAAACGCATAGTAAAATGAAGACCTAGGGTCAAACATAAAATATGTAGAGGCAGTAAAGAAAGTGTTAGAAGAATGAATTTACTTGAACATGAAATATGTATATATGTAGCCTCAGATTATATTATTAAAAGCAGAATACACATTGGGGGTAAGTGCGACAATGTGCATAAAAGACAAAATAAGAGCTCTAAAATAATTATTGGAAGAATAACCTTTTCCCCCATTTCTCTACTGTTACATCTTAACAAATTTCATAAGGTTTGTTTGACTATTTCATATAATATCATAAACCAGCTTTCTTTCTCTTCTCCTTTTGTTTTTTAAAAGTTTTGTTTAAAAACACAATGCACGTTGAAGATAAAGATAACAATGTGCCTAATAGACAAAACAAAGCTTTAAAAATTTTATTTTTTTCAAGTTCCTTTAATCTCGCTTTTCAAAAAAAATTTACATAGTTTATTTGATTATTTTATAGAAAATCATACGCTAACTTATTTTTCTTTTTAAAATATCAGACATCCATTGCTTCCATTTCAAAAGTTTTCTTACTAAATGCAAAATGCACATTGAGGGTGAATATAACATTGTGCCTAAAACAAACAAAAGCTTTACAGCGGTTATTGAAAAATAACTTTTTACCAAATTCTTTAATTTTTCTTTTTACACAAATCCCATAAAATTTATCTGACTATTTTCTAAGATCAAATCAACTTCCTTTCTAATTAAAATATCATAAATATACCATTTCTAACTTTTAGAAAACATTTCCATTAGTTTACCACTTAAATCGGAGTAGAAAATAAGAACCTAATTACCTAAGCCCACTTTTACTTAATAGTGCCTTAAATGCATAAAGTTCTTCTTTCCAAAGGTGGTCAAATCAAGTTTTATTTTCAAATACAATGCTTAACTTAAATATGGAAATTCTTCAGCTATTCCTTTATCTAAAAGTTAGTCCTTATAATTACTACCATAGTGTTTCTACTTTGACTGGAGAGATTTGCCTAAAGATCATAAAGTCCTCTTTCATATTCTTATGCTTTATCTTAATCTTCATTATATGGGTCTCTTGGTGCTAATATTCTTCATTCGCCCATAAATCCATAGTTTATATGTTGCTGGTTAGTATAAGAAACCACTACTAGCATTTCTTATCAAAATAAATATGAAAGGTCCATATATCCCCTAAAACTTGTTCTCATTCTGACTATCTATGTATGGGAATTATTTTTCAACTTTCCCATAGATAATATAGGTACGAATGGAAAGAATTTCGACATATATAGATAAAATCTTAGAAATCTCTTTAAAAACTTTTATCTATATACACACACATAGATTTCCAAAACCCATTCTTGAAAACTTTTTCGAAAATCTTTTAGAAAACAATTTTTTTCAAAAACCTTTCAAGTACGATCTATCAATATGTGCCTAATCCCTAGGGAATCCTAAACCTGGCTTTGATACCACTTGTGACAACCTGCATCTCTAGACATGCCAAATACCACCATATTAAGAAACACGGATCCTCGGTTTAGGGTAAAAGCAGCATTACAGAGACTAAGTATCAAAGAAGAAATAACTATCTAATCCAAACGCCATCACTGCGGAATCATAAAACCAGCTATATGGATAATCTTAAAAAACAGTAAAAAAATCTCATAGCATCAAAATATCCAGATCTCAAAATATCATAATATCGTAGTCTCGGAAAACCATCAGTACATGTCAACATCAAAGTATCATAAAAATAATCCCTCACAAGCAAAGTATTGAAAGAGCAAATGTACTAATAGGAAATACATGATAAAGGATAAAATAGAACTAGACACCAGGCATGATAATCCGAAGGCAGCTGTTCGTCGACGGAAATTCTATCGGTTTAGAAAACCGTCGAAAAAATTCAAATTAAAATATAACCGCAAGCGCACGGCGTACACTTGTAGTACGTGGCGAATACGGGTCGATTCGCAGGGAATTGATGATTTTAAAAATCTATTCAATCAAATTAAACCAAAGTCGAGTGAAAGTTAGGCTAGAGAATTAGAAAATTAGCTAACTAACTAAAAGAAAAGAGATGCAAATATAAGAGTTAAACGACAATTTAGAGAATAAATCCACTCTCTAGATCATGTAGTTCAACACATATGAAATCATAATCTCTCTTTTATGGTCATTAGTGCTTTAATTGATGTGCTTATCATAAGTATGACATATTTGTGCTATTGATTAGCCAACATAAGCCATCAAACTATAACACACCCCTTAAACCACTTACTAACTTTCATGAAATTTGACAATGAAAATAAAATCTATTTTAAGTATGGCCTATTAAATATTGATTAGAAATATAGACCATCAAATTTTAATTTCAAATCACTTTCTTTTGCCATAATCATAAGTTGATGAAGAGGCAATTAGTGTTAGTGATTGTTTAAGCATAGCCTATTTGATGTCAACAACATAGGCTATCAAATTCAAAGCAAAAATAACTAGTAAACCATTTCTATCATCATCAGTAAGCACAAAAAGAGAGCATGAATTAACAAATAGTTGAAGCTACATAATTAGAGAGCTTCATTACCCCTAAATTGAAGGGGTTTAGCCTCTCATATTTGTCATTTGATTAAAAAATGTAGCTTGCAACATGAAAGCAAAAGGAAAGCAAAATGAAAGCTAAATGAAAGAAAACTATTCTAATTGCATAAAAGAAAATCTAAACTACTAGCATGAAAGGAAATGAACATGTAATTAAAAGGAAACAATAATTACATTGCATAAAAAAAGGAAAGTTACATGAAGTAGAAATGGCTAAGTAGCCATGAAAAGAAAGAAGAGAACTTGATTTATTTTTGAGCCTAAACTAAACTAAAGAGAGACTAAGCAAGAGGGTTACATGAAACATAAGGGGTACTTATACATGTGTTAAACCCTAATTCATATTTTTGGGGAATGCCCAAAATACCCTTGAGAAAGTGTGGAGGCCAAGTAATCATTAGCTTCTACTAATCATCATTTAAGTGTACATGAAGCCATTAGTTCCATAAGCATGTGCATTAGCCTCTAATTTGTACATTAAGGTAGGTGGGTAGGTGGGGTCCTCCATTATCATGCCTTTGAATTATTTCCATCTTCATTTCTTTATCTTCACTCTTGTGCATGCATACATCTTCATGAAACCACTTGTATATGAAGCCAAATTCCTATAAAAAAATATATAAATTTCCAATTAAATTTTCTCAAATTAATATATGCACAAAAATGACCATTTTGCCATTGGATGAAGATGAATATGTAACGATTTGAAAATAATATGAATTTTGGTTTAAACAAGTTAAAATGCCCGATATGATCATTTATTTAATTTAAATAGATTAAATATGGTGGTAAAAATATGCATATTAACGTGCACAACAACAACAATTGATCTATCTATAGCTGCTCTGTCCACCTATGGTGGGAGAAAAATGGAATGGGTCAGACATATGTTTGGTGAACGAGAAAATACCAATAAAGAAATTAAATACAACTGACTCTCGGTCTACTCTAGGTGATATAGAGTGTGTGTACAGTGTCCGTGCACATAAGGTCACATGCCAAAGGTCAATTTCAAAGGTCAACAGCCTAACATATTGGGAATAACAACATACCGTACCTCACCGAATGATCGTCTAGTTTAGGGGAGCTGCTATCCTATTATAACTCACACTAGGCCTGGAGAGGAAGAACATGCATGTAAACTTGCATAGTGATTCATCATATGCACCCATGCCCATCCTATCGACAAAATACCTCTTACGTACCCCCGGGAGTACTGGGCCTAACTCCTGCTGGTACTAGGCATCACCTAGCTTTCAGCATCTACGCCTGTACAAGCCCATTGGAATGTCCATAGTCAGCATAGTCTCCGATCCCAACACCCTAACTGACGACCAGTAATTCGATTCCAACACCTCAACCAATGACCAGTAATCCGATCCTAACACTTGTGCGCACCTTTCGCAACATAAGTTGCACGTCTCAACGACACTCTACGTCCTACTCTATGATACAGAAATGCGAATTAAGTCTACCACCTCAAATAAGAACACCTAAATATGTCTATGCCAATCAAGCAATTTAGAGAACAACAAGGTTCGTACACCTATCGGCTCAAGGCCCCCAAATAGTCTACTAATACTAAAGTGACTTATGACAGTCGACCTACGCTGGTCTTAGGTCAATTTCCTACAATCCAGACATCTTTCAATCTACCTTTATTAAGCAAATTAATCCATTTCGAATGATTATCAGCCTTAATCCGTTTAATATTTATTTCAATTGGACTAATATATTTGTCCTATGTTTATTACATTTTTCGTAGCATTTACATTAGTCCAATTGGAAATTTATAGGTGTCAAATCCAATTTTAATATATGATTTATGGTTTTACAACTTACATGTGTCAATTATAATTAGATAAAAAGATCCATTATTTCAAATTCCTAATTTAATAATTTAACGGATTAATCTCAGAATTAACAGTCAAATCGCCATAAGCTAGAAATTAACATCAATTAATTAAATTAATGTGTTAAATCCGTGCCCACTCACCTTTGTCCAAAGCTTTAGGTTTGCCTCTGATGCCGCAAGCTTTCTCCCCTCAATTCGCTTAGGCCTCTCCTCCAATTGCTAGATCTCCTTTTATTTTAATTTCGGTTGAGATTTAGAATAGAATTAGGGTTTGGAAATTTGATTTTAGAAATTTGGGTTTAGGGTTTTATTTTGGTAGAGCTTCGCTATAATATTGGATAGAATTAGGTCTTAGGTTAAACCTAGCTATCAATTTATAGGGGAACACCTCAACTCACTACCGTCAAATCCAAGTCCAAAATCATCGTCATCTGAAACCGTGGCTAGCACGCAACAATCTCGCACGCACGAAATGACCGATTCCAGGTCGCGACTCTATGATTGACATAAGGCTGGGTTAACTGCCCTAGGGGCTAGGTCGACCACCCCCAGTCGACCTGGGCCCAATGTGGGTCGACCTGGCCCTTAATCATTTTGATATTTCTTTTTAATTTTTATTTATTATTCCAACCTCCATAACCTTTTCGTTTTAGTTCGGATTTCAACAAGTTATATATGAAAGTTTTCTAGAAAATTACTGTAGACACAATGGTGTAAGTTCCATAGTCAAATTCAGACGTTTGTAAAAATTCTCCGTTTAGGTTCATCCTTATCTTTTAATTATATTTCCTTATCCATTTCTGGTCAAATCTCGGGGTGTTACATTCTCCCCCCTAAAGGATTTCGTCCCCGAAATCTCTAAGGACAAAGAATGTAAATAACAACCAGTAACCGAATCTACATCCATCTACTTGTCCATCATCAATAGCAACCATAATCCTTAACAATTCTAACACAATTATGTAATTATGCAGCTTAAAATGCACATGATCCTACCTAATACAAAAGAGTAGTCAGTCTACTGATTCAGTCAACCTCTTATTTATGCAAGTATGTTTATGTCATGCATCCAAATGTATGCAAGTCCTAAAATAAACAGATAACTCTATATGTATGCTCAGCCATACATCCAAATTAAACATCCATATGCAAAAATCATTTATGGATAAAAACCAAAATCAACAAGCAATATGCATAAGGTACGAATGTGTGTGCCTAAGGGACCCAATATCCTAGTGCATGCAATGTAACCACTTGCATCCATAAACATCCATGTACCACCAATAGCATCCATCAACCATAACATGTCTCATTGACATGTTTACAACCATACCTATCATCCAAAGGCCTCTACCTCAGACACTCTACCACTTAAATCCTAAGTTCAAAGGTCATCTAAGCTTGTCTAGCTAAAATGGTTTGACTAAGGTAACTACCCCACATAGACACTTCCATAAGTACCTAAAATTCATTAGAGATATAATCCAAGATCATTCAAACCAAAATAGTGTACCCTTAAGGGTTACTTCATCCGCGCGTGGTTGCTACGCACACGACCATGAATTATATGTCAGCCTTCCATAATTTTCTTAAGAAAATAACCTTCCTCCGATCCGAGCGAGGTTTAAGAAGAATCTTTTTATCCCCTTATTCAAATCTTATCAAAAAAAATTTCCCGATTTTCTTTTACATGAAAATTTCCTTCGCATTCTCAATGCGGGCTATAACAACACATTTTCTTAACTAACACCCAAATTCTTAAATTAACTATCCATTCTAAAAAACTTGACTAAATTATCATTTAGGATATCCTCTTTGCATTTTGAATTTTCAAAAAATTTCTTTTTCTATTCCTTTGTGTCATCTTATAGATGAGACCATTACCAACATAGCCTCTTCTCACTCCATTACAATCGTCCTATGGTTGGGACATCTAATATGAGATGATCCATTTCCATTCTAATCCAATTGGCCTAATAATAAATATTTTGGTTTATACATAGAGATTTTTGCATTTTAATGCATTGGAACTATATGTTTTCCCAAAAGAAAATGTGAACTCTGTAATTTTCCATAAATTATCTAAAGAGGATTTGTGTCATGTTTGAGATTACAAGGAATTTTTTTTTTAATATGAAATAGACAGTACAAAATATGGTGACCATCCCTATTTTGTACATCTCTTTTTTAGGGTATATTCCTTATTATTTCAAACGATACACATTTATAATGAAACTGGATAATTTATAGAAATTAACATAGCTACATACTTCATTCTAATGAATTAAATGCTACTTAAATCCCACTCCATTTTCTAACAACTTCCAATTTGGTGTTTGCTTTACCATATCAATTATTCAAAAAATTTCTACAATGACTAACTCTACATGTTTATTTGCTCAAATTATGTAGGTCTATAAATCTAGAACTTATTATACCATTTCCTTTATGAATGTTCTCATTAGTTTAGGGACTACTTCTCTCCTTATTTTCCGTACTCCAATACATGTTATACTTAACCCTGCAATTCCAAGATTTACATTAGGCATATGTGGAACACACCTACACTAATATAAAATAATAAGATAAACCTAAGGGTATACTTTCCCATTCATGTCCACCTGGTCCGCCCGTAGCCTTCAGGGGAGCAACATAATACATGAACCATATGTAGCCTAAGGTATCATATCCTTACCTATATGATATCAACCTCACAACTCTAGTGTTGAGCCAATACTTATTGTTCCAGTTAGATTGCCTAATGTAATCAAGGAAATGCCTATTCATTACTTAACATTCCCTATAAGGATCAAAGTGGATCCTACTTAGCCCTCTTACCCTTTATATTGAAAAAAAATTCGCATCTACATCATTCTTGATATAATAAAGGATCTTAGCCTAATATTTCCTTACCTGGAAATATGTTCACCTAAATCAAAATTTTCAATCTTCCTTATGCATGGATCCTACAATTCCAACTAAACTTGGGTGGAAAGATACACGGTGGCATTTACTCTTCACTATTTCATAAAGTTTGACTTACTACTTTTAACCATCGATTGGAGAGTTCATTAAATTCTCATTTTGCTTTTTTGTCTCAATCATTCCAATTCTTTCAAATTCCATAGTCGATCTTATTCTAGTAGGCTATTTAATCCTATTTATCTAACTCCAAATCTATTTATTCTCTTTTAAGTAATAATCAAAACACTTTTACTTTACCTTTTTAATAAAAATCTCTTTATTTTAACATAGTTTACACAAAGTTAATATGTCTTTAAAACTATAAAGTCCACTTTTCGTTTTTACCATTTTAATCGGAACTTTTGATTTTCCATTTCCACACATCTAGAAAGTTGCCTAATTTTTTTCAATTTTTTACTTTCTTTTCCACAAAACTAGTAGGTTTTAAAACTGTAAAACTCTCTTTTCCTTTCTAGTAAGTATTTCCTTTTTACCAAGACATGATATTTTTCTTTAATCAAATCATCAAAAATGATTAACTTATCTTAATAAAAATATACGTAAACATATCATTTTAAAATTTCCTTTCATAAATAAGAAATTTTCACAAAACGTATTTTTAACTTATTATTATTACTTTACTATTTTCATTATCATCATTTTTTGAAGTATGTCAAAAACATTTATGAAATATTTTCAAATACATAATCATTACTTAAGCACAAATGTTGTTCAGAAATAGTGCCTTAAAGACTTTTCAAAATTTTACACAGGTTCTATTATTAAAAGCAAAATACACATTGGGGTAAGTGCGACAATGTGCATAAAAAAATAAGAGCTCTAAAATAATTATTGGAAAAATAACTTTACACCCATTTTTCCACTTTCACATCTTAACAAATTTCATAAGAATTTTCTGACTATTTCATATAAAATCATAAACCAACTTTCTTTCTCTTCTCATTTTCTTTTTCAAAAGCTTTGTTTAAAAACACAGTGTACATTGAAGATAAGGATAACAATGTGCCTAAGAGACAAAACCAAGCTTTAAAATTTTGCTTTTTGTCAAGATCTTTTAATCTCGCTTTTCAAATAAAATTTACATAGTTTGTTTGATTATTTTATAGAAAATCATAAACTAACTTATTTTTCTTTTTTAAATATCAGACATCCAATGCTTCCATTTCAAAAGTTCTCTTACTATTTATATTTGGTATCCCACTAGCCCCAAATTTTAAAATCTATGCTCTGATACCAAATGTAACAACCCGCACTTTTCGACACGAATCATGCCGAGAAAATACGAGCTGTTGGGTTTTCAAAACATTATAGAGTATAATTACAAAGATAGAGTTCTAAGACATTCTACACTTTTAAATCTTACAGTGTAGAAAGATAAACATTTTATAAAAACATTCTCCAAAATACTTGTTTTACAAAATACTTTATTTCCAAATTACAATATAAGTTTACATTCTAATACAATAAGTAATTGTATGAGAGCATCAATTTCCAGACATAGTTTGCAAGAAAATTTTATCCGAAAATGCAAAATTAAAGATATGCAAACCTTTTCTTATGGAGGAAATTAAAACAGCAATTTTCCAGATTGATGACAGTAGTTCCCCTGGCCCAGATGGAATGAATTCCAAATTTTACAAATTGCATTGGGAACAAATTAAATATGATATATGGAATGCTATGAATGATGTTCTACAATCTGGGAAATTTATTAGAGAAATTAATCACACGTTCATCTGTCTCATACCAAAAAAACCAAATGCAGTGGACATGTGTGATTTTCGACCAATTTCTTTGTGTAACGTGTTGTATAAAATCCTAGCAAATCTTCTTTGTAACAGAATGAAGGAATTCATGAATGATCTCATCTCTTATAACCAGAATGCTTTCATACCTGGTAGAGTTATCATAGAAAACTCCCTTTTGGCTTATGAGATGATTAGAGGATTCAACAGGAAAAATTCTAACAACTTATGTCTGAAAATTGACCTGAACAAGGCGTATGACAAAATTAATAGAGCTTTTATTCATCATATGTTGATCTCTATGAATTTTCCTACCCTATTTGTGGAGCTTATAAACGAATGTATCTCAACTCCCACATTTTCGGTCTTAATAGAAGGGTCACCTTATGGTTTCATCTCTAGTTCAAGAGGATTACGACAAGGTGACCCCCTCTCACCATATTTTTTTGCTATCGCTTTGGAATTCCTGACAATTAATTTGGATATGGAATTGATCAAAGGTAATATCAAACCCATATTCCAAATTGAACCTTTGATTACACATCTGATGTATGCAAATGACATTCTCATCTTAACCAAAGCTACTATTGAAAATGCAAAGTGTATCAAGCAAGTGCTCCAAGAACTGAATATCATAACAGGGATGGAACTAAATAACAATAAAACTACACTGTTTCTGAGCAAAGGAGTCACAAACAAACCTCAAATTGCTCAGATCCTTAATTACAGTATTGGCAATCTACCAATAGTCTATTTAGGCATTCCTTTATCAAATAACAAACTAAGAGCAAGAGACTTTGGTGGGCTGATAGACAAAATAAACAAAAAGTTTAATCATTGGCACAGCAAAATGCTTAACATTAGTGGGAGAGCTGAATTAATTAAAACGGTTATTCATCCTACATTACAGTTCTAGCTGCAATTCTCACAGTTTCCACTGACAGTAACACAAAGAATAAACTCCTTGTGTGCTAATTTCCTATGGAAATCTAAAGCCCATCCAATGAAATGGGAAGATGTGTGCAGAACCAAAGCTGAAGGTGGATTTGGTATACGGAAAATTGAAGACATTTCTAAAGCTGTGGCTACAAACCTTCTATGGAAATTTATTAAGGGTGAATCATTATGGGCTAACTGGACTCGAAATAAATACTGTAAAAATGCAAATTTCTAGACTACTAACATAGACCCTACTGCTTCTTATACTTGGAATACACTGCTCAGAGCAAGACAATGGTGTAAAGGACTCATTAATAAAAATATTGTTAATGGGGACACCACAAATTTGTGGTTTGATCCCTGGCTCAACGGCTCCTCCTTAATTGAAAAAATTGGTTGGAATGCCATGCATGTGGTGAGAGGATATGACAAAAAAGTTTCTGTGTTGATCTCTAACAATACTTGGAAACAACACTTAGAGCATGTCCCTATTCAATTCCATCAAATCATTCGCAATATCAACATCCAACAACAAATGGGGGACGACTACTGGACATGGACCCCCAGTAACAATGGTAACTTCACCTTAAAATCAACATGAAACCATCTTAGAAACAAGAACCCAGAACATTTTTGGACAAAAATCGTATGGGGAAAAGGGTATGCACCAAAAATGTCAACTTGTGCTCTAATGGCCATTCAAGATAAATTGAAAACAAAAGACCGTGTTAGTAGATGGAATACATCTATTGACCAACGGTGTAACTTATGTGCTAGTGACCTAGAAGACAAGGACCATCTCTTTTTCAACTGTCCATATTCTCGTAATCTATTAGACATTATCATGCAGCAAATCAACATAGATGTCAATCGAAATTACAACATCATGTATATATTGGACTGCATAGGTAAGAAAATGAGAGATCAAAATTTATCTAACAAAGTTGACAATATTGCCTTTACTTCCCTGATTTGGAATATATGGTGCGAATGTAATAATAGGATCTTCAGAGGGGTTGAAATGCCTGCTTCCATCAGAAGCACCCTGATAATACAAGAGATTAGATCGTTACTGCATCACTTAACCATTAACCATGAAAGTAATATAGAGACTAAACGTATCTTTGAACAATGGAATCTCGCAGTGAGGTCTACTGTTCCCCATCGCCCACTCTGATTTCCTTATCTCCCCCTTCTAGAATCGTGGTTGCTCTCGAGCTTGGTCTCTTTTTTCACTTTGATTTATCGACATTTCAAATTCCTCAGTTCTATTATTTTGAGAAAGGCGCCATTTCTCTCTTTCCTGGATTCTGACATTTCTTTTGAACTGGAAGACACATTGTGTTCGTTGAAAACTCTCCTGCTTTCCACGTGATGCTTAGTCTTTACTCTATGGTTTCTCGGTGAATTTGCAGTTATATAAGGTTTTGTTTTCTAAGTCTTTGGATCAAGTTGTTCCAACGGATGGTTTTGAGTGCGGTTCTCCTTTGTTTTACTCCTCCATCTATTAAACAACTTAATTTCTGTATGTTCTATATTATAATGTTAATATATGGAAGTGATATGTACTCTTTTTCCTTGTAAGGCACCCGTTTAGGTTAGGGGGATTGCAAGGTTTTAATGAGGCATATCATGAAAATATATGCTTTCTGTTAATAACGTACCCATTTTCCAAAAAAATATATAATAATATTAGAACTCTACCATTGAGCTCCTTTCTCCCCTGTACTACGTACAATTACTGCTAACCTATCATCCTATAATGTGGGAAAATGGAAAGAAAAAAGGGTTGGTCAAACATAAAGTCTGGTGAATGAGAACAAGACTAAAAAGGAAATTAAATACAACTGACTCCAAATCTATTCTAGGTGATATAGAGTGTGTGTACAGTGTCTGTGCACCTAAGGTCACATGCCTAAGGTCACATATCAAAGGCCAAGAGCCAAACATCATGGGAATAACAACAGATCGTATCTCACCGAATGATCGCCTAGTTTTGGGGAACTGCTACCCCACTATAACTAACACTAGGCCTAGACAGGAAGAACACGCATGTAAAATCGCATAGTGATTCATCATATGCACCCGTGCCTAACCCCTCAATCCTAACGACAAAATACATCTTACATAATCCCGGGAGTTACTTCGTCTAACTCTTGTTGGTACTAGGCACCACTTGCTTTCAATGTCTACGCCCACACGGGTCTATATAAATATCCATAATCGACACAGTCTTTGATCCTAATACTCTGACTAACGACTGATAATCTGATCTCAATACCATGACTAATAACCGGTAATCCGATGCCAACGTTGTGCGCACCTTTCACAATATAAGTTGCACGTCTCAACGACACTTCACATCCTACACTATGATACGGAAATGCAAACTAAGTCTGCCACCTCAATTAAGAACACTTAAAGTGTCTACGCCAATCAAGCAATTTAGAGAACAACACGGTTCATACCCCTATCGGCTCAAGGCTCCAAACAGTCTACTAAGTCTAAAGTGACTTACGACAGTCGACCTACGCTAGTCTTAGGCCGATTGCCTATAATTCAAACATCTTTCAATTTATGAGTTTTATGAACATTAATCCACTTCATACGATTATCAATTTTAATCCATTTAATTTTTATTTGAATTGGGCTAATATATTTGTCTTATTTTTGTTATATTTTTCACAACATTTACATTATTCCAAAATTGAAAATTATAGGTGTCAAATCCAATTTTAACATATGATTTATGGTTTTACAACTTACATATGTTAATTACAATTAGATAAAAAGATCCATTATTTCGGATTCCCAATTTAATAATTTAACTGATGAATCTCAGAATTAACATTCAAATCAACATGTGGTAGAAGTTAAAATCAAATAATTTAATTAACTTGTTAAATCTGTGCCCACTCACCTCTGTCCTAAGCTTTAGGTTTGCCTTTGACACTGCAAGCTTTCTCCCTTAAATTCGCTTAGGCCTCTCCTCCAATTGCTAGATCTCCTTTTATTTTAATTTAGGTTGAGATTTAGAATAGAATTGCTGTTTAGAAATTGATTTGGGAAATTATGGTTTAGGGTTTTATTTTGGCAGAGCTTCGATGTAATGGAGAGAATTATGTTTTAGGTTAACCCTAACTATCAATTTATAAGGAAGCACCACAACTCACTACCGTCACATCCTAGTCCAAAATTATTTCGTCCATCATCCAAAACCGTGGCCAGCACACAACAATCTCGCACGCACGAAACCAACCGACTCCAGGTCCCGACCCTACGATCGACACAGAGTCGGGTCGACCACCATAGAGGCTAGGTCGCCCGCTCCCCCCGCCCTAGATCGACCTGGCCCTAATGTGGTAAATGTAACGCGTACAGTGGGCCTAGATTTTTCGCAAGCCTAAAAACCCAAGTCCACTAAAATACGGATCATTGGTTTGGTATCCTGCAAAAAGGAAAAATATATCAGAGGCCTAATGGTAATAACTCAGAACAGAAATAAGTAAATATAATAGATCAATATAATTACTAACCAAGAACCGACATCTCAAATGTCAAGTGCATTAGCCAGACAACTGCTCCAAAGCAGTTTTAGAACCTGCCCTTCTAAATCCTGTAGGTTGTAACGAGGAGGCGGTCATAATAAAGTTTTAGTGACTGGTAAATTAAATATCTTATACATAACACTAGCTTAGACTGATTGTTCACCATTTCTTTTTATGTTAGATTTATCATTAGTCGCTACAACTCCATCGCTGCTTACGAACCATTCCCATCTACCTTTCATAGATTTATATCTATATTTATAAATATGTATCTCCTCGTCCAGTAATGGACGTAGATACTATCCCTACTAGTATCTATCGCTCAGCACCTCGTTAGGATCCATCGCCTTACTGCATCATGATCATCGTATCACTCGAGGAAATCCTATAGTGCGCACCGTCGACCTTTACTCCATTAGGTCTTGTATTCTTCGGGGATTTTCACCTTTGTTGGCTTCATATATCATGGATTTCCGGCCCCACACATCTCCAGCTCATCCGTGTTTCGAAGGAATCTCTGTATGTGTTAACTAGTCGTGCCCTATCAAACAAACTAACAAACAACTATGGCAGTGCATAAACCAACTAAATCAATCCTGATATGCAGAAGAGACCAAATAGGTGTAATCATGTCCTTCCCGTTAACTGCAAGGGACCGATGATGAGCTCGTTAAATATGCAACTCCTACCCTTTGTTTGGGTACCCATGCATGCCAGCTCTGCATGCCCTGTTGCATAACTCTAATCCCACCCCTCGTCCATTTAGATTGCCTAGTGCAATCAAGGCAATACCCTTCTCTGACCAATTTGAAGCAGACTACTCTATAGTGCTTGTATAGTCTCATCATCCGCAAAGGGTCCGCAAAGCGCATAGAATTATGGAGGTTCCATTCAAGCACTAACATAACTAAAGAGTATCCCTTCATCTATACACAAGCGTATGCTCTCCACGGGTCCTAGGTAGAATATGCTTTTGCATTTCAACATACTCTACTGACTCTCAATGTCATTTCCTTTTTATCATTTATATATTAAATTATAATTATCCACACCCATCATAAACGCATATCTGACGCGACATATATACATATTTCATGTTCATGTATATTCATTCTTCTTACACATCTTTATTGCCTCTACATCTTTTATGTTTGACCCTAGGTCTTCATTTTACTATGCATTTAACTTTCCTTTATCAAATTCATTTACCGCTTCCTGTTTCCAGTTATCAATATCATTGCTACTACATTCATTAGTTTCAACTTTGATTTCTATTCCACTTTATCTGCTATTCCTTTTTATTCTTGCATAATAACTCCGCACATTCTATTTCATTACTTCCCATTTTGTTAACCTTCTTATTTCATTGTTATCTTAATATTCCACTCTTGGGATTTACTGCATTTTAGTACATTGGAATAAAACTTTATAAATTACACGATAAATTTTCATATCTTATCCAATGGAAGTGGTTTGTACGGTGTTTGTAATTACATGGAATTCTCATTTTATTTATTAAAATAGACAGTACAAAATACGATAATCATCCCTATTTCATACATCTCTTTCTTTTATAAGCATGTATTTATTCCTTGTCTTCTCAAAGACCACACTTTTGTTAAATTTAGACTTGATAATGTATGGAAATCTACTTACAACAATATAAATTCCAATAAAATAAAATATCTCTAAAACTCCAAAAAAATGTATTTCTCTAATTTTGTTCAGGTTTGTTGTGTAAATAAAATTCTAATCATTACGCTTTATTAAATTAATATCTGATGTAGAAACTAGCAATTCTAATCCTTACGCAACCTTAATCAATTACATATGAAATTTGCAAACTTGTTCATAACAGGAAATTATCGAATTTAATAATAAAGTTTCGAAGGCTAGAATAAGTTCAACATTTCATATAATGGGGATTAATTTGTAATTTAATTTAACTTATCGGGCATGTTGGAATATTTCTGCTATGATATAATCTAGTATTATATAAAGATATATAATATTCCCGCTCACCTTTAATTAGCGCTTCCAAATCTCTATATTTAATCAAGATCTAACCCTGTTATCTATATTCTACACCTTTTGACTCCCTATGCGAATCCACAAGTAATATTTGTATAGATCTCGTTAGAAATTGGATTAGAGAAAAGAGATTTAGATTTATTTGTTAGAACCAGATCTAGAGTTTACCTTCGATGTAGCAACTTGATTTGAACCTATTTCCTATCCTCTATCATTTTCTATTTTCTCCACGTGTATCCATGCAATCTAGATCTATTTATTTGTATTTAAAAATTTTGGAGGAGAAAAAAAGTGGTAGAGCTTCCGTGCTCATTAGAAAAATAATGGGTTGAAAGTGGAACCCTAGGCCTTAATTTATAGAGGTTAAAATCAGCGCTAACCGTCGGATGGAAGCGAATCGGATCTAGGCCACACGGTCTAAGTTTACTGTCGCCCCTAACCTAATGTGGGTCGTCCGCCCCAAGCCCAGGTCGATCACTCAAGGTTGACCTTGGGTAGGTCATGGTCAACCTACATAAGCCAATTCAGTGCATTTTGTGTCATTTGATTTCTTCGTTAATTTATTTCTATAATCATTCAATTAACATTTAATCACTGTTACCCTCACCTTAACTAAGTTGCTTAAACGTTAAGCTACCTTAACTTAAACATCGTTAATCAATTATTAATTAATTTCAAATTATTTCCTTAATTGCATATATAATTATTTCCAACTACGAAAACTCAAACACTAGTAGCTTTTTTGTTTGAACTCCAATTGGAAAAGTTTATATATGAAAATTGATTAGAAAATTGCCACGTATCTAATGGCATAAGTTTTGCAGACAAATTCCAACATTTACAAAAATTCCATTTATGCAATTTATTATTAATTAATTAATTTCTATTTTAGTTAACGTAAAAATGCAAGGTGTTACATTCTCCCCCCCCCTAATAGAATTTCATCCCCGAAATTCTGTAGGGGTTCGATCATGTAAACCATCGCACATCCATTCTACACTAACAATCAATTAGTGTGCAACCAATTTTGCAACAATCTGTGACATTGTACACAATGCATCACAAAACATATGATATGCATGAACAATAATTTCTAATCGGCACTTCCTATAATGATTTCATTTTAAATAAATTTTGAAAACATAATGCTATCATCCTAAATATACTGATAGCTCTACATGAATGCCACATTTTGAAATATCAAAAATGGTTTTTCATCTAAATTTCCCATACCTCAATAAATGAAGCGTAGTTCAACCAAGTTTTTATCCAATCATTAACATCCAAATTCCTAGCACACCATTTCTTACATCCATGTTTAGAAAAATTCAGTTTTCTAAACCTACTTTCTTATGCTTGGAAATGGTCTAGATGGAAAATTCCATATTTCCATCATTCTCTTATGTAACCTTTTTCCACTTTACCATGGGATCTACTTCTTTGCTCCCAATCCTTTTCCTACTTTCCCAAGTACCGTTTGCAAGTAACTTTTTTTTAATTTTTTTAAGTTCAAAAACATTGTTGTTTCAGAAATCATATTTTTAAATTTCACTCATCGACAGGGTACCTCGAAAAACCTTCCATAGACAAAATAGTTTCCTTATCACTCACCGTATCCATTTTACTGCAATTGCCACTACACGATAAAATCTACACTAATCAACTTACCGACTATTGCCTAATGTTAGCATGCTGTATTTCAAAATTGTTAAAACTAAATATACTCAACTTTTACAATATTTCTGCAGTTATGTATATTTTCGTTTCAAAGTCGTATTATTCATAATGAAAACTTTTCATAAATAAAATTTTCATTATATTTTTCTTTTTTAAAATATATGCATAACTGCATTTTATAAATACTTTTTCACATTTCAGATATCAGGGTTTAGCCAACCCACCATCGTCCATAACGAACTTTACTTAATTGTGAGGTAAAATTCTAAGTTCTCAAAAACTTTTCCTTCTTGTTAATATCAACCAGCACATGCTGAATTTTAAATTTTAGTCTTCCAGGAACAGGAATATTGACCTGTGGCTTACCTCTCCATACTCATGTCTTTCGTCTATTGAATTTTATGCTTTGAAAAATTTCTATTCTTTTCGGAACCTACATTTTCAATTTACTTTTATTTAGTAGTTAGTTAAATAAATTTTCTTAATTTATTGTTTAACTTCCACTTTCAAATATTTTCTTTTCCCTCGCATTAGCTAAGTGGATTTCTCTGAAATATCCTTTTTATTGCTTTCTTAAATCATTATGGTCCACCTAGAAACATATAAAAGGGAACATTTTCCTAAACGTACATAGTTCATAGCAACAACTAATGCTTACAACCCATGAAAAGAAAAACTAATACTGGAAGTAAACATAACACCACTAACTACTACTATTACAAGAACAGACCTTTCTGACAGGCCATCACTCTACAACAACCTTCATATCTTATCCGTTCTTTATTACATACAATGAATAAGGTATATTCATCTCTTCCATTCCATACCGAATTATGGAATAACTATGCCTCTTTTCACTACAATGGATTAAAAAATACAACCTATGAAATCTTCATATTAAATGGCAACTAAGCTTGGGGAAATAACATTCCAATCCCTCTTTTGTTTTCCTAATTTAAGTCAACTATTATCCTTCATGTATGTTCACCATCTCATTACCGTTAGTTACTATCTTTTCCTAATCCCATTGTTTAGATAGTATTATCAATCTTTGATATTTCTTTTATCCATAAGCCTCCTACAAGCATATCCAAAACTTATAGAGGTGTACTTTAATATCCTCTTTATGGTTTACACACATATCAAAATAACATTCCTAGGCTCTTTCTAGTGTCCTTACACTCTACAGGGACTTCTTCTTACTATTCCAAAAGTAGTCATTACTATCTCCTTCATAGCCTTTTTCTTTTCCCTGTCTTATCTAGGCACTAGTTCCTATCTGCTTCATATTTAAAATTCTGGTTTGGTCATTATCATTTTTTTTTCAAAAATTAAAACTTCAAAAATTATTGAAATAATTAATCCCAAAACTCTTGCCTTTAAAAGTGCTACATAAAAATTTATTATTAAATTAAAAAAATACTATGTGTTTTAACTCTTTTCAAAACTTACATTTTAAGATTTTTGAATTTAACTTATTCACTAAACTTATAAGGGAACGTTAACAATTCTAAGTTTAAAATCAAATCAGCTTGTTCTTTTAAAAACCATTCTAAATCTTATTAAAAATTTGGGATTTTTAGTTTAACCATTCATTGAGTTTTTCTTTCAAAGACTTATTTATTTTCGCTAAACCATTCCTTTCAAAAATAGAATTTAAAATGTTTCTTAAACATCTTTCATAACTTTTAAATAATAAAAACTGGAGTAGATAAGGACAACTATCATCCTATTATTTTCCTTACATCTCCTACCCACCCAAACATCCTATATCAGGCAGAGTCTTTACTTTCAGAAAATAGGGACTTTTAAAAGATACTTAAATTAAATGCACATAACAATGGAAAAGGTCCTTTTTCCTTTGTTCTGCTTTTAATTTTCTATTCTCAATATAGATTACTAGCATTGTTTTTAATATAGTTTACTAACACTACTTCTTATTACTACACCTTTTATTATACATAAGGATCCTATATTTTAATGCATTGGAACTACTTTTCCTCCAAGAGGAATCGTTAATGCTATAATTCTTTATGAATCGCTTAAAAGAGGATTCGTGTATTGTGTGAAATATCAAGAAATTTTATTTCCTTTCTTTATTGAAATAGACAGTACAAAATATGGAATTTCGATATTTTGTACATCTCTTCCTTTGCATTTACATTCGTTATTATTTCAAACAAAACACCTTTATTTGTAACTTGATTAATTCATGGAAACTTATTTTGTTATCTCTTTTCATTCCAATGAATTAAAATATGTCAAATCCCAATCTAATTACAATAAGTCAAACCTCTCTTTCATTTATACTTCCTAACTTTCTACTACTCAATTCTTCAATCCAAGCCGCACTAATTCCAACTGTTTTTCTCTTAATTTACTATCCTTTTTACTTAAACTGTTGTAGTGCAGCAACTTACAGCTTAATTTTTGAGACCCCAAGTCTTCTTTATTATATCATTCAACCTATTCTGATTTATATACCACTCATATTGTCCATCCATAAGAATATTTAATATCTTAAAAACATTCATTATATAGAAAGAATCACGAGCTATATTGCTCTATCAGTTGTTTTCAAAAGAAAATTTATTACAAAACCTTTATAATATATATATTTCTTGAAATTCAATATTTATTTAGTTTTCCATTAAAAGCCTCTTTTAAAGTATAAAATCTATACTTTTTATTTTTAATTTTCACAAAAATTTATTAGTATTGGGTTGTACTCAAAGTGGACTTCTTACTATTCCCTTGAGAACATCTTTCCTTCAATTTATTGACTTGTCTCCTTCCAAATCCAAAAATCCAATCATTAATTAGAAGTGACCATTTCATACATTTCTTCAAAATTTCTCCGTCTTCCAATATCTATAACATATGGACCCTTAATTTCTCTTTATCTGGACTTATTGAACATCATTAATCAGCAATCAAATTGGCGATCAAAAATCATTGGGCTATCAAAGCCCGACCAAGGAGTCATGTACTGTCAAGTTTTAGGGTTATTCCATATGCAACCACTCTACAAATGGAATTCTTTGGATCTTAACATATACTACATTTGGTATCAAGGCATAGTTTAGTCGATTCCTGAAAGATTAAGAAACGTAGAGTGAATGTATTTATATTTTATCTATAAATATAAATGTAGTATGTGCTAAAATCCTAAGAATTTTATAGAGTGGTGGGATATAGGATATCCCTAAAACTGGATGGTACATTACTCCCTAGTCAAGCTTTGATAACCCAATGATTATTGATCCCCAATTTGCTTGCCAATTAATTATATACAATAAGTCCAGATAAAGAAAAATTGAGGGTCCATATGGTATAGTGGACAATGGAGAAGTCTCTGAAGAAGGGTATGAAATGGTCACTTTTAGTTAGTGATTGGATTTTCGGATTTGTGAAGAAGACAAGTTAGCAAATTGAAGGAAAGATGTTCTCAAGGGGTTAGTTAGAAGTTCACTTTGAGTCCAACCTAATAATAAGAAATTTTTGTGAAAATTTGAAAAACAAGTATAGATTTTATACTTACTTTTAATGGAAAAGTAAATAAATATTGGATTTTGAAAAATATATATATATCATAAAAGTTTTGTAAGAAATTTTCTTTTGAAAAGAAGTGATAGAGAAATATAGCTCATTAATCTTTCTATGTAATGAAATTTTTTAAAATATTAAATATTTTATAGATGGACGGTATGAGTGGTATATGAATAGAAATATGGTGAATGGTATAGAAAAGAAGACTTGGAGTTTTAAAAATTAGTTGTAAGCGGCTGCACTACAATAGTTTAAGTAAAAAGGATGGTAAAGTAAGAAAAAACAGTTGAAATTAGTGCAGTTTGGGCTGAAGAATTGAGTAGTAGGAAGTTAGGAAGTATAAATGAAAGAGAGATTTGACTTATTGTAATTAGGTTTGGATTTGACATATTTTAATTCATTGGAATGAAAGAGGTAACAAAATAAGTTTCCATGAATCAATCAATTTACAAATAAAGGTGTTTTGCTTAAATAATAAGGAATCTAAATACAAAGGAAGAGATGTATAAAATATCATAAATTCTGTATTTTGTACTGCCTATTTCAATAAAGAAATGAAATAAAATTCTATGGAATTTCACACAAAAACGAATCCTCTTTTAAGAGATTCATAAAGAATTATATCGTTAACGATTCCTCTTAGAGGAGAAGTAGTTCCAATGCATTAAAATATGAGATCTTTAAGTATAACAAAAAATGCAGAATTTAGAAATTAAGTAGGAGATCATGAAAATAAATTTTTGCTAGTAATCTAATTAGAAGCAACATAAGAGATTGAAAACAGGACAAAGGAAAATAGACATTTTCCATTATTGTGTGCATTTTAAGTATCTTTTAAAAGTCCCTCTTTTGTGACATTTGAGACTCCACTAAAGTATGAAAGTGGAGATACAAAGGAATGATATTATGAGAGTTGTTCTTATATACTATAGTTTTATGGTTTAAAAATCTATGAAAGATGTTTTGAAAAAATTGCAAAATGCATTTTAGAAAAGAATGGTTTGGTATAATGAATAAGTTTTTGAAAGAAAAACTTAATAAATGGTTTGGTTAAAAATCCCAATTTTTAAGAGATAAAAGTTAAAACGATCTGTAAAAGGAAAGATTAATTTAAAGGGAAAAAAGGAAAGAAATTTTCTAAAAGTTTAGTTTGCTATCCTTTTCTTTTAGAATTAATGAATAAGTTAAATTCAAAAATTGTATATTAAAGTTTTTAAATGGTTAAAACACCAAGTATTTTTACGTTAATATTTGATAAAATATTTTTGTAGGTTGCATAAGTTTGATCCCACCCATTGTCCATTTAGATTGCCTAGTGCAATCAAGGCAATACCATCCTCTCACCAATTTGAAGTAGATTACTCTATAGTGCTTGTACAGTCTCACCATCCGCAAAAGGTCCGCCAAGTGCGTACAATTACGGAGGTTCCATTCCATGCACTAACATAACTTGAGGGTATCCCTTCATCTATACGCAATCGTAATCCTTTGATTGAATATGGTTTCGCATTTCAACCAACTCTAATGACTCTCAATGTCATTTCTTTTTTAAAATTTATATATTAAATTATAACTATCTACACCTGTCATAGCATATCTGAGGCTACATATGTACATATTTTTATATTTATATGTTCTCATTCTTTCATTCTTTCTTTCATTGCTTCCATACTCTTATAGTTGACCATAAGTCTTATTTTACTATGCGTTTAGTTTTTCCTTTTCATATTCATTTACCGCTTCCTTTTCAATTTCTTAATATAGTTGCCTTTTTATTTCTTTGCTTCAACTAACATTTTTATTCTCATTTCATTGTCTATTCTTCTTCTTGTCTATTTCTTAAAGCCTCTTTCTTTTATTTTAATTGGTATTCGTACTCTATTTATGACTCAATATCTAACTTTTGAGATTTACTACATTTTAATATATTGGAACTAAACTTCTATTCAATATATGTTGACGCGGTAAATTTCCACATCTTATCAAAAGAAGAGATGTTTGTGCAGTGATTGTAATTACAAGGAATTGCCTTTTTATTTTTCTTGAAATAGACAGTATAAAACACAGAGATTTTTCTTGTTTTATACATCTCTTTCCTTTTATTTTCACATGTGCATTCCTTTTTATTCCAAACGTCACACTTTTACTTATTTTGAACTTGATAATATGCGGAAATTTACTTGTAATAATCCAAGTTCCAATGTATTAAATATCACAAAACCCCAAATAAAAAATAAAGTTTATTTCAACTTAATTCGTGTCCCTCAAATAAAAGTAGTTCATAATCATTACGCATTCATTATGATTTTATTCATTTCAATTGTTGTAAAAAATACCAATTAAACCTAGTCATTACGCAACTACAGAATTAAATCCAATCATTACGTAGCTAGAGAAATAAAACTAATCATTTATGAAATTGCAGAATTAAAACTAATCATTACGTATTTTCATAGGCAAGTTTCATATCTCCAACTTTTAACATTTATGAATTTATTCATAATTTAAATTCAATTCGCAGGCATATAGGAAAATGTTTTCAATGATATAATCTAATATTATATAAAAAATATATAATATTCCCACTTACCTTTAATTAGCACTTCCAAATCTCTAGATCTAATCCAGATCTAACCATGTTTTCTATATTCTCCACTTTTTGACTCCCTATGCGGATCCATAAATAATATTTATATAGATCTTATTAGAAATTGGATTAGGGAAAAGAGATTTAGATTTAGATTTATTAATTAGAACCAGATTTAGAGTTTACCTTCAACATAGCAACTTGATTTGAACTTATTTCGTATCCTCTATCCTTTTCTATTCTTCTCCATGGGTATCCATCCAATCTAGATTTATTTCTATGTATTTAAAAAATTTGAAGGAGAAAAGAAAGTGGTAGAACTTCCATTTTCATTAGAAAAATAATGAGTTGGAAGTGGAGCCCTAGACCTTAATTTATAGAGGTTCAAATCAGCGCTAACCATTAGATCGAACCGTATAAAATCTAGGCCATATGGTCAATTATTACTACTGCCTTCATAAGAAGGCGGGTTGACTGCCTTACCCTTGTAGTCAACCGCTCATGGTCGACCTAGATAGGCTAGAATGGTGAAATTTTTTGCATTTCTTAATTTTGTTGATTCGTTTTCTTTATTATATCGTTAAAGTAAATCAGAATTATCTCCTTCCTTAATTAATTTTCTTAACCAATAAGTAACGTTAACTTTAACAGTGTTAATTAATCAGTTATTTATTCCAAATTCCTTCCTTAATTGCATATATAATTATTTCCAACTACGAAAATTCAAACGCTCGTAACTTTTTCGTTTGAACTCCGATTGGAAAAGTTTATATATGAAAATTGATCAGAAAATCACCACGAATCTAATGGTATAAGTTATGTGGCCAAATTCCAACAGTTAAAAAAATTCCATTTTCACAATTTATTACTACTATTGAACGTAAAAACACGGGGTGTTACATATAAATTGGGTAGTAAGGGTCCCACTAAAATTGGATAAGCAAATAGCAAATGAAACAAGACTCAATTATGCAAGGATTCTCGATAAAATCAATGCTAATGCATAACTGGCTGAAGAAGCTTATATTACAATGCATGATGGTGAAAATCTAGTTTAGGGAATCGAATAAGAATGGATCCCTCCAAGATATGCAAAAGGTGCTTTTTTGGACACTCCACATAGAGTTGCTCAAAAAAGGTATGGAAAGAAAAACCTAATTCAAATGACTTGGCAAAAAAACATGGTGATGGTACTGTTTCAGAAAACCCAAATGAAGGTCAGACTGGAGAAAATTTTGAATGTGTTAATCTTGATGAAAATGCTCAATTTAGAAATCTAGACGATTCAACAAGCAATGCAGTCTCAGGAAAAATACAATTTGTTGAAAGAATGAACGTTGGAAAAGATGCAACTTTGGAAAAATAAGATGTAATTACCCAAAATTATGATAACATTAAGCAAATGGAGATGGTCTAAAATAAAGAACTAGACTCTAACTGTGACGACCCTGAATTTTTGACATTGGAAATCAGAATATTCAATTGATTTTAAATATCTGGAAGTTAGTTTAATTTGAAATTCAAATATCAGAATGAATTTGGCAATTTAATTATTGAATTTAATAATTGAAAGTTGGGTAAAATATTGAATCTTCAGTTTTAAGCGGATTAAAAAATATTTTCAAGGCTTAGAAAATTTATATTAATAATACTGAAGGTGAGAGAGATTTTGAAATTGAATTTAACAGTGTTTTGTTCAGTTTTGAAATTTTATCGTTTAAATCGATATTTAAAAATAGCCTTCCGAGGCACAGTCTCGAAATTCGACGAAACAAGTTCCATTGGATCCGTAATAGTGTATTATTATCGGATTTCAATTTTCGTAGTGATTGGAGTGGTTGTGTGAGCGTACGATATATAAACGCGCTGAAAATTTATATCGAAATTTAATATAATAACTGGGTTCAAAAAGCTATCTTCTCCATACGATCGAATTAGGACTCGAAACCTTTTCCAGTGCATTAGGAATAGGGGTATAACATTATAAACGCCTAGCGGCACATCTCGATAGGAGATCGATATTTTAGGCTTCGTTTTCAAGACAATATAAATTTAATATAATATATATATGTATGTATGTGTGTATATATATATATATATTGGGTATTTCGACCAGATAACCTTCAGCCGTATTTCTTTCACATCGATACTTTTCCCCTTCAAATCACTACAGCTTTCCTCTCCACGCCAATATCGCATCATATCTCCTTCTTCTTTTATAATTAACAGCCGTAGTTATCCTTCTTTTGGTCCTCTTCAAACAGAAATCGAACTCGAAAAAAATTATAATGGCTGCAAATAATCGTGCCTTTCTCTTTCGTTCTACCCATAGTTTTCTCATTCGTAAATAAATCGAACAGCGCCTCTTCGATTCGAGATCGACGCGAAGCATGGGGCATCAGCGCGCGCGATTTGATTTGTCGCAAGAATTCGAGCATTAACTCGAGACGCAAGCAGGAGCCATTCGTTCATCGACCGTTTCGAAGTCAATTCGAGCATAGAAGAGGTGAATAAGGTGCGCGAGTTGGAGTCAGGTTCGTGAGTGCGTGGTGGCCCAGAGGTCGCGGAAGGAAGGCGACAGCGCGATGGTGGTCTGGCGATTGACAGGTTGCGATGGAGGCGACTTCGCATATGAGAGGCAGAGGAGTAGTTCGCCTGTAAGGTATTGCTGTTTTCTTCGATTCAAATTTAATAATTATAGTAAAGGTATTTTCTGTATCGAATATATATATATATTCGTGAATAGTTATACAGGGATATATATATTACAGTTAGATAAAACTATTCCTGTGAAAATGTGTATATAGGTTAGAAAATAATTTTATGAAGTTGATAACTGAAATAGTTTGTATAAAGAGAAATTTCTAAATGAAATTAAATACTGTTTTTATCATGTTTAAACTGGAAAGTATATATAAGATTTATAAAGGCAGAAGTTTTAAATGTTTCGAATTAGAAAGATATATAAAATTTAGATTTTTGAAATTTTATAGATTATTTTTATATGACGTATGTGGTTTAAAGGGAAAATTGATTTAAAATCAAATTTATTAGTTAAAAACCAAACGATTAATTTTATTTATTTAAAATATGGGTCAATTTAATTTATTAAATAGTGAATTATTTGTAGATTATTTCAAATATTAATAAACCGTATAAAATTGTTTATACAAGGTCTAATACAATAAAGCAAACAAGCCGGAATGGAAATGGGTTGCATGCGTAATCAAAGGTGAGATCTTCTCACTCAAGTTGAATAATTGAAAACAGCAGTTATTGATTGATTGTTGAATTGTGATAGTTAGACTAAAATTGTTGATTGTGTGCTTGAATGATAAAGTATTATCAGTTGTATTGAAATAGACCCTATGCGCCGCATAATAGCGGATGATATTATATGTAAACCCATATACCGCGATATTCCACCTCGAAGTGGAATTAGTATTATATATGTATTTGGAGTGATTGATTTCCCGCATTATATAGCAGATGAGACCCTATGTGCCGCATAATAGCGGATGATATTTTATAAATCCCATATACCGCGATATTCCACCTCGAAGTGGAATGGGTATCTAATTGTTGTGCTAACATCTATGGATGCAGGGAAACAGGTTGGAGGGATCCAACTGGATTCCTCAAATTGTATGAATTTGTTTCATATGTTGTGTGATGATTTATTGATAATCTGTGAATGATTATATTGATGATTGAATTTGTTGAAGGTTATAATTTAGCCGAATGTATTTTTGGTATCGTTGGATACCAGAAATAAATAAAATTGGATTTTTGAAATTAAAGTAGGAAATTTTAAGTAAATCTCTTTTGGAAGAATTGGGTGAATTTAAAAGAAGGAATTTAGAAGCATAAAGTTGATTTTTGAAATCTTATCGAATTATTTCCAAAATATGGGAAATGATATTAATAAATGGGTTTTGAATAATATTGTTTAAAAGTTGAAGAATTTATTGAAAATGGAATTTTTAATAATTTGGAAAGAATAAAGGGATTTATTTAAAAGGTGATAATTTTTTTTGAAATCCATTTGATAATTGATTTGGTAATGGAAAATAAATCTTTGGAAAATCAATATGAAAATTGATTTGGTGTTTGAATGAAAAATTGATTTTGTGTATAAAATTAATTTGGAAATCGATTCGCAAATGTTTGTTATTTGGAAATATTTATACTCTATCTACTAATTTTATTAGTTTGGACTTGAAGTTTTATATGAGATATTAATAAAA
The DNA here is from genome assembly GCA_030737815.1 of Allium fistulosum. Taxonomy (NCBI): domain Eukaryota; kingdom Viridiplantae; phylum Streptophyta; class Magnoliopsida; order Asparagales; family Amaryllidaceae; genus Allium; species Allium fistulosum. The sequence continues at coordinate 70,510,729 of CM060908.1, read as the reverse complement.
TATTTCCATAACTAATATTTAAGAAAGAGTTTAAAGATAGTTTTATTTTAAAATATTTCCAAGTATATTTTGGATAAGTGATTTAAATTACTTTAAAATATTCGGACTTGGCAGATTTCCAGTGGAGATAAATAATATCGAGAATTTCATTCCGCGAGGGAAAAGTGATTTGAAATTGGTTTTCAAAGTGATGAAGTGTGGAAAATATATATCTTGCAAAGATATTTTGAAATTTAATAATTTGGAAAAATTATTTAGATTGGATGATTATTGTGAATATTGTTTAATAGTAAAATATCCAACTATCAGTATAAACAATTTGGGGAAATTATTGAGGCTTGATTGTTGTGAATGTTGTTTGATAGTTAAATAACCGACTTTCAATATTTGCCTTAGAAATGGCACTTGAATTTGTTTTTAAAACAAGCGCTCATTATTCGGTTTAGCCGGGAGAGGACCTTTGTGTCATATAACCCATTCCGAATATGATACGACGTTATGGATCGCAATTGAAGACCGGGTGTTTGCGAAAACGATAGGATAACCTATCGAATGTCTCTGCACTGAGTTGCTCTGGTATAGAGATCTCCACATGTGATGGGGAGTACGATCGGGATTGTGGATACCCGGATTTGCAAGGGCCTCTTCTTTTATTGGACGTAGTGCCTTCGATTCTGTTCGAACCCGGAACAGACTTGTATGGTCGTATGTCTGACACTACACTTTGAGATATAAAGCAGATTTCTTTCAAATACATATCTGTTGGTGGCAGAAAATTTATTCTCTTAGCTTAACACCCTTCTCTGAGACGTACGAGCTCAGAGGTTATGTAGTTGAAGGTCATTGGTGATATACTCCCAATTTGGTAGTGTGGCATGCTAAGTGCCGTTGTGTGATGATGATCATTTGTTGATCATTCGTGATCAAAGCATGGCTTTCGTGTAAAGCATAGCTTTGTGGACGAGACCTCATCGGACCTCACACCCCGGAAATGGTCGAAACAGGAAAGATGCGGCAAGGTTATGAGGGCCGCACCCTTTAGGGTATGTCATTTCCTTCTGGAAAAAGGTGGTATCATGGTATGGAGCATAGATACTTTACCTATGTGGTTGCTGCAATCTCATTTACTGTGTGGTTGTTGCTTTGTGATCGAGGGCCCTCGGATAAAGGTCGCAAACGACCGGGGATGGCATACTCGAGTAGTAGTTACCTAGTTACAGAGGTAACCCGGCCTTGTGTTGGCAGAGAGCCGGGTAGGTTCTCGGGACGTCCCTCCAGAGGCGTACCCATGTGGCATAGGAAGTTCCTTAGCCTGACCATTTGTTGGAAAATCCAAAGAAACAATACGAGCCTTGTACGGTTTAGTTGTATAACCTGCCATGCAGCGTGGCGGTAACCTGCCACAAAACATGGTAGCTATAGTAAGCATACAATAATGGTTGTATGCTGGCTAAGATTTATATTATACTTTCGAAATGTTTTCCACACTAGGCACTAATGATAATATTAAAAAGATTTTTCATATCAAGCATGTTTGACTATCATAAGGAGAAATCTCCTCCAATTCTGCGTTTGCATTATGTGTGTGGCGGGAGGCCTTATGATAGTTTCATTTTCCAAAAGCATTGCGGATTTCTTTTTAATACCAATAACTATTTTTAAGATCTCACACTAGTCCCATGACTGACCTGGAGTTTATTGTTCCCTTTCTAAACTCTGGGTGCCCATAATTTTCCACACGGGCAGCCTAGAATCAGGTTATCAATTGGATCTGGATGGATTGCTGTGGAGATCTGGAGGCGAGCTGGATGGCGAGACGTATCACTTATACTAGTATTATTCCGCTGTGTATTATGTTATGTGGACAAGTTTATATAACTGTCCAGTGATGTGTGTTGTTGTTGTAAACTCTGATGATGTATTGTATAAACTGATATAGTTCTTTGTTACAAAGATTATTCATTCATCTATTATATATTGTTCCGCTGCGAATGTGAGATTCTGATATTGTTTCTATTTCTTTTTCTTTCTTTCTTCTTCTATCTCTTTCTTTCTTTAACCCTAACAATTCGGTTTTCCGGCATTCGATAGTTTGGCAGTTGATACAGTGGTTGTATTGATGTCGACTTTCGGGCATCGAAAAATCGGGTCGTTACACTAACCATCAAACATAGAACATGCAACATAAACAACAATCCATTAAACAAAGTCTCTTTCAAGACTCTACTAAACATATTGGAAAAGAAATCGTAATTTCAGCACAAACAGTAAACACACATCCAAATGTAGAGGATTATAATGTATAGGTCGTAGGGCATCCCCTTGAAGGACTGCTCAAGAATAGATACATATTTGGTTGTTACAAGAACTGACATATGCTCTGAAATAGAAAACATAAAACGGCAGAAATGAACAAATCAATTTCCAAGGTCTTAGAAATAGCATTATCCACTAAGAACATCTCACCAATTCTTTTAGAAAGTGCTGCAAGACTTGTATCATCGTTCACTTCTCCTACAAACAAGAACGGGAGGAAAAAGTGCAGAATAAACAATTTAAATGATATCAATTCCAGTTATAATTTTGAGATCAATGAGTAATGTGACTTCAAAGCAAAATACATCAGCAAAAATCCATTATAGGAAGAGCAGCTCTGAGTGCAAAACAAAAAAGCATTCAAAAAGAAAGGGAAGAAGGCTATTGAGTGTATTGAAATTAGCAGTTATAGTGGCTCACTATAACTGCAAATAGTATCCTTTTAGTATCCTTTAACTTTTATCATTTTGTTATTTTATTTTTTGAATTTATAGTTATGTCTATAATTGCACGGAATCTATGGGGTTTTAACTCTCTTGAAAGAAAGCTTGATTTAGCTCATTTTTTATTTATTAATATAATATAATAGGCATATTGGAACACAAATTAGATAATTTCAAAATTGAAGAATTTCAAAATAGAAATATGAACTAGAATACTGTAAACAACAATTTAATGGGGGCAATGGGTGCCAATATGATACTATAGGATCCTAATATCTAGTACTTAAATCAACATTTTTTGAATTTACAATACATACATTGTAAATTTATAGTTAAGGGTGACTTTTAGTTAGAAGTTACATTTATATATGCTTCTAACACTGAAAGTGAAAGATTCCTACTTTAGAATCAATTAGAATTAATTGATAAAATTTAAATAAACCTTGGATTTTATTGGGAGACTTTAATACTACTTTTCATGCATATGAAAAAAGATGGGGAATTTCAATCTCTTTTAAAAGATTAAAACTCCTTAATAAGTTTATCTTAAAAACTAGGCTAGTGGAACCCCCTATTATTTGAAACAAATTTACAAGGAAATCAAAGGAATATAGAAATATACACTACAAGTTAGACAAAATCTTAATAACTCAAAATTTCATAAACAATTTCCCAGATTTCAAATGTATTTCTTTGCCTTAAGCCTCAAGTGATCATACTCCAATTCAAATGTTTTTTTCACAAAATCAAAAAATTGGGAAAAATATCCATTTAGATTCATAAATGGATGGACCTTAGAAAATAATTACAAAAAGGTAGTAAATATCAGTTTTTCTATTTCTATTCAAGGAACAGCTCAATTAAAATTTAGTTAAATGCTTCAAAATGCAAAAAAAGTTTGAATGTAGGGAATAAAAACAAAAATAAGAATGATATAAAACTAATTATGAAGGATTGTGAGAATGCATAAAATATCATTGATTTTGATAGCTCGGACAGGGTTCAAGTAAATATTTTTTTGCAATTACAAGATAAATTAATTAAGTCTTTGCATGTGCAAGCAATCAATATGAAATAAAAAGACAAGGTGGACTAGTTAACTAATGGAGGTGAAACAAGCAAGTTTTTCTATGCCAAATGTCAAATAGAAAATACGACATAGGAAAACTAATTGACAATAAACGATCAGTAATTAATGAAGCTTCTCAAATAGAAATTGAAGCTATTAATTATTTTTTGATCTGTATAACTCTGATTCCTGCTTGAAAACTTTTCCAAATATAGGCACAAAATACTTGCTGAATGGAAATTGTGAGGGGATTCATTTTGCCCCAATAAATTTGGAGGGGATAAAAGTTATAATTTTTAATGAAAAAATGATAAAAGCCCTGGTCCTGATGGGTTTGGGACAAAATTTTATAAAACTCACCGGGAGGATACTAAAAACAGTGTGTTTGAGGCAATGACTGAATTTTTTAACTCTAGAAAAATACTAAAAAAAATCTTAATCATACCTGTTAAACCAAAATATGGTATAACACTCCAAAGTGTGTAGATGAGAAGGTGACCAAGTAGAAGTTTTACTGAAGCTTGGTGAAGCCAATATTTTATTATACGTGACTCTGTTGCAAGTACTGAAGTCATTCATATTTGAAGAAGCAATCAATATTTATTTCTTATACATATGGATTGCACAAAATACAAGTCACTAAAATCCCCCAAATTGATTTGGGGTTTAAGAGAATTTGATTACAAGAAGTGATTTGGGGAAAGTAAAACCTCCTCAAAATATGGCCCTGGGGGTCGTATTTATAGATGTGGGTCCAGGCCCTTCCGCCTCCATGGTGCCATCATGCTTGGTGTCGATAATGTCGAAAGGAGCTTGGCGTAGGTGTTAAAGTAACTTATGCATCTTATATAATACTTCCGCCTTGCTCGAATTAACCCCTTCCTCATTGTTGACAACAAAGTCTTTATGTATGTTGACTTAATACCCTATCAATACCGCTTGTTTGAATGCTTTTGATGTTGTCAGAAGGGAGTTGATGTGGTATTTTGTTGATGGAATGTAGGCGAAGGCATGTTGAATCCCTTCATCGTTGTTGAGCTTTGGTGCCACCATGATACTTATTTGAATAGATGCGTAAGAGATTGAAGGAGCGATGCTTGCGGAAGGTGGCAGCACCATGTATGCGGAGGAAAGATGTAAAAGGGGAGGAAAGTATGCCAAATGAGGATGCTACATTGGAGGATGGAGTAATGTTGGTGACATGAGCTATGTTGTTGGAGGGAAGCTCATATTAAAGCAATGCTTGCACCAGAGCAACACTTGCGACAGGGAGAAGATTGTGGCAGAGCAACGCTTACGGCAGGAAGAATATTGTAGCCGAACAACACTTGCAGCAGGAAGATCCTCGATGGAAGGAGGAAATAGTTACGGCATGATGACTCCTTTGCGGAAGAACTTTATTGCGGTGGCATCACTGTTGCTTCTTTGTTAATGGCGTGACACTTCCCTTCGCAACTCTTTGGCTTCAATGGGATTGAGTTGATTTTTGTAGTAACAATTGCCACCCTAGCGAAGGAAAAAAATTGACTTTTCAAGTCAATCATTTTGACACCAATTCATTTCCAACTATTAGTATCCCTGCATTGATTTGAACCTTCCAATTGAATCTGATCTGGCGGTTCTCCTTCTGCCTGCTTTTCCTATAGATAACGACTCATCTTCTTCTTTCTCTTCTACATGCAACTAAAAAGTCGAACAAGAATCAAATTCTTTCTTTCAATTCAAGCTGTTAGATAGAAAATTTTCGGATTTAAAGTAAGATTCCTACCACCTTAAATCTTAAGTCAATTTTTATAATTAATTTTCAAATTCATGTTTCTAGGGTTTGGTATCGATTTCACTGCTTTGAAATCTAGTTTTGGTTTAAATTAGTCGATTACAATGTTTAACCTTGCTTATGAGTCTTTACTTGCTAATTTATATTGATTTCATTTAGTTTGTAACAATAATATGCTTAGGAAAATGGATTCGTTGATTTGGGGGTTTCTTATTGATACTGGATAAGGGTTCAAACCCGAATTCGCTATATTCAATTGCAGGCTTGTTATAGAAATTATAGTAGTTAATTAATGTATTAAGGCCTAATGGGGTTTAGAACTTGCTATAAATCTACTGTGTCGTTAGTTCAATTTAGGGAAGATGTCTTCTCCGACACCGTTAGCACTGTCACATTGTTTATTTCAATAGTAAACATTATTGGCATGCTGCTGTGGCCCCCCGACAGTGTTGGAGCCAACTTATTTTCAGCCTTTTAGCTTAGTTGAAATGTACCGTTCCGTCATTGTTCACTTTAAGTGGTTATAATGTGAATAATCTCATTTTTATTGAAAGTGGGACTTAATAACTTTGACACCATCGAAGGGGAAACCAAGAGACTGCGATGGAAATCTTAAGCAGTTGTAAGCAGCTTCGACGCTACCGAAGGGCAAAGCCAATTAGCTTCGACACCATCGAATGGCGAGTCTAAAAGACTGCGGCATGAACCTTAAGTAGTTTTAGTTGGTTTTGACACCGTCGAAAGGCTATGATACCCAATAGTGTTAACTATTTTTCATTTATTTTATCTTCACTTATTTGGTTTAACACTTAAGAATTATTTTTCCCAAGGATTTCCACTCGTTTTGCTATAGTATGTTACTTGAACAGCTCAAACTTCCCTTTGCATGCATTGCATACTTTAAATAAAGACTTTGGTTGTTCCTTAAGATGGAATAATATCACTTGGCAGAATTATAGGTAACAAGCAAACTGGCAAGAAACATGCTAAGGAGGCCAGCCAAGAGCCTTAGCCATCTCCTTTTGACAGTGAAAAAGAAGAAGTTGTTTGCAAATACTCATATGTTTCTTCCCAAGCTGAAGTGGATGCCATTCTCAAGGGTTTGGAATTACTGGCATTAAGGCCATTCCTCCTAAGGCTACAAGCACTATATACAATCCACTAGATGGGTATTTTGCTTATACTTCAGTTCAAATATGACATACTGGCTTCCTACCCTTCCTGTATTTTATATCAAGGTTTCTAAGGCATCTCAATATTGGTCCTATCCAGCTCTCACCAAATGTGTATACATACTTGACCTGTTTGGAGCTCATGGCCTTAGAATATGGAATCCTATCTTTAAATGTTGATGTTCTTCATAACCTGGCCCATCTTGCTAAAGTCGACGACTCATCAGATTATCAAATATTTCGGGTTAATCCTCATCCAAAGCTTGTCTCAGAAGGTGTAAACAAATTTAAAGTTTGGTAAATGCAAATTTTCTACATCAAGTGTTTCCTTAGCATCGGGGAAGGCTTTTCTTCTCCTAGTAAGTATTTTATTCCCCTTACTCCTATTAGTTTGTTGTCTTTTACTAATGAGCATTGCTTTCCCAGATCCGGCCCCCAAGAACCTTAATAAAGCAGATCAGAAAACCATAGCCTTGATGACTGTCGCTGCTAAAGTAATCGGAAATAGGCTTACACTGCTGACCCCAAGTAAGCTCTGGAAACATTCCATTATTATGGCTGGTCAAAAGATTCTTGGAAAACCTCCTTTAATCTAGCTCAACTCTAAGAGCAAAAGCCCTTTGATAGCGGAAATTCCACGACCTTTGCATCTACATCCCCCGTCCAACACAGATATATCTGGTGAGATTTCTTCGCATTCTTTTATAACTTACTACAACGTTATCTCATACATCATTTTCTTGGTTTAGGTTCCTCTGTCACAACAACTGTTCTCACAGGAGAAGAAATTACCACCGTTGTCTTTGTAGGAAAAGAAATTATTGTTGCCGCTCCCACCGTCGAGCTAGAAAAAGACAACCAAACTTCTCGATCCAAGACATCTTGGATCTCTATTCTTAGAGCTGCAATTGCTAAGTCTAAATATCGGGCTAAGAAAAAACTTGAAGAAAAAGCAGTTATCGTTGTTGCATCCAATAAGAAGCCCAGAACTGATGAAATTCTTACCTCCACAATCCCAGAGGAGGAAGAAGTCATCAATCTTGATCAAACCCTGGAAGATTCCAATGTTAATGTTACTGTTCATGAGTCACATCCTAGCTCTCTAGATCTTGAAGCTTAATAAGAAACCATGATGGTGTTAGAACCTTGTATTTTGATGTTTTGACTGTGACAACTATATAATTAAATATTATGCGAACTAACCATATTTGCAGGAGAAGATGCTATTCTACTCGGCAATAGATTGCAGACCAAGAATTCAAAGAGAAGTTTCAATGGTTTGTCTATAGTCTAGTTTAGTAGTTGATTATTGTTAAAATCTCTCCTAGGTTATATATGCACACACACAAGTATTTAAAATTGTTTTCAAATCATATACACACAAGTAATTGCATTTAATTCAAGTTCACGCTCACAAAAGTTTCAAAAGAACCTTCATTATGGAAGAAATGAGGTATTCAGTCGACTGAATCAGGGAGTTCAGTCGACTGAGTATCTGTGCACGTGCACAGTGCATTGAAGGTTTAGTCTACTAAACTACCCTATTCAGTCGACTGAATTGGAAGTTTCATGTACAATTCTCTTTTTAATTCGAATTTTTTTTAAAATTTCAATATACTGAAATCTTTTGTTCAGTCGACTGAAAATGCATAACAACTATTTTCTATACGGTCACTTCCATTCATCGAATAGAAAAAACCCTTAATTCAAGAGTTGTTTCCGTATCTTTTGACCATAACTTTTCACGAAGAATTGCAACACTTAACCATTATATATAGCCTTCAATTCATTTGTTTTAATCACCTAATTTCTGATTCTATTCTCATATACTAATTATCTAATCATTCTGCCATTTGCACTCAAATTCTCGTTCTAATCACTTGCACATTCAAGCACGAAGGAGAAGATTATAGGAAGGGTGTACTCTAAAGACTTATATGTGCTATTAAAAGAGCACAATCAGTCAATAAAATTCTATGTATTATTGAAGTCTTATTCGGTTGCTCAGGCAGTAGAAGTCCTTTTCAGTTGTCTAGGCGGTAGAAGTCATGTTCGGTTGCTCAGATGGTAGAAGTCTTATTTAGTTGTCTAGGTGGTGGAAGTCATGTTCGGTTGCTCAGGCGGTGTAATACCTATTCCTCCGGGTTAAGAGAGAGTTGATATTTAAATTCTAGAAGGAGTCTGAGACTGGACTTAGAATGGGAGTTCGAACCAGTATAAAAATCCCAAGCGTCACTTACTTTACTATCTACTTTTTATATTCATATTTCACACTAGTAGATATCTTAGATAATATTCCATATTACGATTCTTAGTTGCACTTTCATTTGGTATCAGAGCGAGGCCATCATATAACCATAACACAGTTATTTATATATTCAGTTAATATGGAAAATAAAACTAACACAAGTTTTGTTGAAGGTCAATCCACTGTACGACCGCCACTATTTAATGGTTTGAATTACAATTATTGGTCAACTCGAATGAGAATCTTTATGCAAGCAAATGGATATGATACTTGGAATATCACTCAAAGTGAATACACTATACCTACTACACCATTTCCAGAATGGTCAAATACACAAAAGTTAGATGCTACATCGAATGCATAAGCCATGAATATGCTATTTTGTGCCTTAGATAAAAATGAATTTAATAGAGTTAGCATGTGTACAACTGCTTATGAAATTTGGAGAACCCTTAAAGTCACACATGAAGGAACTAACAAAGTTAAGCAAAGTAAGATTTCTATGCTCAAAAATCAGTTCCAAAATTTCAGAATGAGACCAGATGAAACTATAAATGACATGTATTCTAGATTCCAAGACATATATCATTCACTATTAGCTCTAGGAGAAAAATATTCAGATTTTGATAGTCTCAAAAATTCTAAACTCTTTAACGAATGAAAGAGAACGAAAAGCCTTAGCTATTGAAGAAGCTAATTGTATTTCTACCATTAAACCTGAAGATTTAATAGAAAATCTCATGTCATATGAAGTTAATTTGCAGGCAAAGCGAGATCAAGCCCAAGATAAGAAGAATATTGCTTTTCGAGCCAAACAAGAAGATTCAGATTCAGATTCAGATGAAGATGACATGGCACTGATAGCAAAGAACTTAAAAAAGTTTTTAAAATTTATAAAGAACAAGAAATTTGGAAATAACGGGAGAGACAATTCCAATAAACCGCCAGTTTCAAATCTCAAATGTTATGAATGTCATAGTAAGGTCACATGAAGAAAGACTGTCCTGACAGAAAGAAAGACAAATTCAAGAATAAGAAGGACAAGTACAAAAAGAAGCAAGCATTGTAACATCTCCCTACTTGGAGGCCCAAAACTAACGGCTACGGATGCTGTAGTCATCCATAGTTATTAATCCTCAGCGACCAAATACGGCTTTGTTAGATTCATTGATACTCAGAAACACAAGAATATGTAAAAAAAATTAAACTTCAATAAAATCACATTCCATATCAAAAACATTTCTAATTCATTACATAATCCCAATATTCACAAACCACTTTATGAAAAAATATATTTATTACAACATACGCCCAAAGCGACATATGAAGATGCCACTTAGGATGATCCGAGTATATACAGGCAATATAACAACTTTGCCATTACAAACAGCACATCGGAATCAAAAGAAAAGAGGACTCTAAATAGCTATCATGCCTCCTACACATCTCCGGAAGCTTATTCATGTTAAGAGGTACCAGAAAACCTCAACTCTCAAACTACTCAAATTTAATTGAGTACCCGAGAGTTTAAGGGGAAAACATAAACTTCGAGTCAGACATAAAGCCTGGTTTGAATAGTAATCTACCATCTCAAATCATTTAGATATCTAGTGAGACCACGCCGCTTAGCGGAACGGGTTTCCCCTCACTAGTATCTAAAAACCTTTATAAAACCATATAGCGTGCTCCTACATCCACAATGGTTAAAACATTTCAGAATAGTGTAATATGATGATATGCAAAAATAATTGAATCAATTCTGGATTACCCATCCCCTTCATTTTAGATTATCTGTCTTAGTTATAGTTTCTAGGATTATTATTAACCTATTAGTTTTCATGGGCTGACTAATAACCGGTTAAACATTTAAAGACTCCCTATCCAATTACATAGTTTTCATGGGATCACTATGAACCTATTGGTAGCTCCAATATCGCTCTCATCCTAGTTTTCATGGGTTGACTAGGAACCTATTGGTAACCCCAATATCCTTTCTCTTATCGTAGTTTTCATGGGTAGACTAGGAACCTATTGACATCTGTCAATATTTCATCTGGATATAGTTTTCACGGGCTAACTACAAACCTACTGGCCCTGCAGTACCAAATCATAGTTTTCATAGGCTTACTGTGAACCTGTCTATCTCGTATCTTCCTTTACACATAGTTTTCATGGGCTAACTATGAACCTGTCTATCTGACATCTTCTTTATACTTTAGCATCCTATATTCTGGTCTTCCTGACCTCTTGGATGTAATTCTACTCATTTAGGAGTTTATTCAATTTATATTCACTACTGGTTAACCTAATTGGTTCTCCTACCCTTTTTCCCCAAATTGCAGTTATGGGTCCATTATAAAGTGAATATATCCATATTAGAAGTAGCAACATAACAATTTAGCAATACCACTCCTATGGGTTTAAAATAAACATGGTTAATCCCTTTAACCTATTTCTTTATCAAAGATAGCTTCTTCTTAAAACCATTATAAAACTTCCTTTAGTATTACCGTGGGTTTTTCCTTTAAAAATAGAGTTTGGGTGATAAAACCTTTCGATACCTTCGAAACTTAGCTTTCGACTTCATAGGATAACCTCCTTTGAAAGCTCTTAAAAATATTAGGCTCCTGCCTGATAATACTTTAAAAGCTACCTTTCGAAACTTTTCGAATACATTAAAGTATTAGCATTTAACTTTAGAAGCTTAGCTTCGAAACCAGTTGAAAGTACCCCTTTCCACACTTATGGAAGTAACCCTTCCGAAACCATTGAAAGTACTCCTTTCGAAAGCATTGGGTTTATACTCAAAACATTATTTGGGTCAAAGTGAATATAGGCGAAAGCATCTGTTTCGAAACCGTCCTTTATCATTTATAAAACATCGGGGAAAACTTGATGGCGTCGGCGCCATCTCTTTCAAAAGCATATAACATCTGGGTAAAAACATTAGAAGGTTGGTGTCGAAACCCCTTTCGAAACAATCACCTTCGAAGTCCCTAACCCCTTTCGAAAGCTTTAGGAAGTGGCTTAAACTTTATAAAACAAAATACTTTTTGACAGCATAAATATCGTCAATACCATCGAAAGGTCAAAGTACGGCAGTAGGGTATCGACTAGGTCAGAACCCCTTCTTTCAAAACATTCTTTCTTAAGTACGGAACCCAGTCGAAAGCACTTATAAATTAATGGAAACCCTTTCGAAACCAATTGGTTCGACACTGTCGAAGGCTTAAAACAAAACATAGGCAAGTGCTTTTCATTTTAAAACAAACCAAGGTTTTGACCCCTTCAGAAGCTTTGCTTTCGACACTCTACCTTCCGCCTATCTCCAATCCACTGCGTACCATCATAGTGATACCTTGTGTATTGGTTTCGGCATGGTAGGTTTCGACTAAGATAAAGGCGAAAGCTTCTGTTTTGAAAGGTGCTTTCCTAAGTAGGTGGAACCACTTTTCTGAGCAAACCAGGTTTAATTCTTGTTTACGTAAACTTTTCTCTAACTAACCTGCTATGTGTCAACACCAGATTGGTTGCCTTAACTTTTTCAAATTCTTTTTCAAAAATAACTGTCACTAATCCAGATCTAAACCATGGTTAAGTTAATCAAATAAGCCCTTCCAATTTTTGCATAGAAGTCCTTCTTCAAAAATAATTTATTTGGTATAGCAAATCTCTTTGGAAAAATCCTTAAAAATTCCAGAAATTCACTTTAATCATGTTATTTAACATATCAAATTCCAGACCCAAATTCTTAATATATTTTCCAAAATAAATTATAAACCCAAATATATTTTCCTTTGAAAATTCATAATAATCTTTCCATAACGTGAAAAATTCTCAAAATTGAAACCCAACTCCAAAATCATGTTTCTCATAACATAAAATTTTCCCATGGCATTTAATCAACATTAAATCTCGGTGTTGACCTAAAACCGTGCAAAACTCTTTTAAACAATCTTGTTTAAATCAAATAAATCTTAAATCAAGCATATCATCATCCAATATACCATAAAAACGAATTTATCCCTTAAATCCAAAAATATATGATTTAAATCACAATGGAGATGGAATTATTATTCACCTTGCTCTAGATAAGGAGATTGGATTGAGATTGATTTCCCTAAGCTTGAATTTGTAACGACCCGTAAATTTCAACTGTTTTAATAACGTAATTAGTTAAAATTTTGTGAAATTTTAAACGATAAAATTTTGAAATAAAATTTGATATTTGAAATGCGTCTAGTTAAACATAGCAACTGGTAAATTTTCGTCCGAAAATATGAAAGTTTATTTCGCGCGTAAATTTACTTCAATTTAATCAGTTAAGAAGCAATGAAAATAAAATGTTTCCGAAACCAAAATATTTTTACATAGAAAAATTCTAAACCATCTTCTGAGCAAGAGGTCAGTTTGTCATTTTTCAAAATTCGGACATCTTTGGCTCCGTCGATCTTATTTTTCAGCGTTTTTCTTGCATTTTCCTCTATTAGAAAATTCGAAATTTTATAATTTAATCATACTACTGATATCTGTATACCGTTGTGATCATCTCGTCGTGTTGATCTCTGCGGCATATTCAATCCTGTGTTTGACGTCCAATTCACTGTAAAATCAATTAAATAAGAAACCGAATCGGTATTCGAATCTTACCTTTTGATTTCGTTGCCCTTTTATTTTCTTTGTGTCTCTCCATTTTCTGCCGTGAATAACCAACGGCCATTTGCATTTATTCCCATCAGTTCACGCATGTAACCAATGACCATTTGCATTTATATTTTGCTCTGTAACTTGTTATTTTTTTTCACATTGAAACTTGCTCTGTCACTTTGCATTCTTTCTAACTTCTGTTCCTCCGCCCTCACCATGTATTCCCTTGCCTTAGCCTACCACCTGGCCACACGAGCAAGCCAAGCATCCACCATGAAAACCCTGGTCCGCCCTTCACCATGGCCACCAACCTCCGCCACGTCCCTTCGCCTCCACTAGAGCACCTACCGCCACCCACGCCTAAGCACGTGACCCCCTCCTCTTCCAGCCCTCTAGCGACCAACATACCTGACCAAACTCGACCGCCCTGCCCTGCCATCCCCTCTCTCTCCTCCGCCTGACCACCTAGGCACCGCATCCACACCCTAGTCCACCTCCGTGAGCCCAAGCTTGTCACCGTCCCACCACTCGCCTCCCACTGCCGCATGACCAGATCCTCCACCACAACACTAACCCACGCCACAGCAACCAAAGCAGCTCGCATCTTCCCTCACCGAACCCGCAACCGAGCTTCTCCGACCCTTCCTGTTGCCCAAGCCCACAACACCGTGCCTTCGTTTTCCCTACTAGTGCCCTGACCGAAGCATCTTGCCTCGGCAGTTGCGCCACCTCCGCTATCTTAGTAACGCCTCTACCCCCTTCACGTAGCCAACCATCCATCAACCCACCCATCCACCAGCGACCACCGCCTACTGTCCACCTTCCTCCTCGGACACGCGCGTGTAACCCAAGACTCACTCATCTCCGGCTAATCACATTCCTTAGTTCGACCTAGGTACTCGGCCCACGCACTCTCATTTTCCTCCATCAGCAACTAGAGTTTTGTATGGTATGTATATTGTATTTTGTTTTTTTATTATGGTATATAATATGTTAGTTTGTTTTACTGTCAAAAAAATTTTATATATAAAAAGGAAGATTTGAGTATGTTAGTCATATGATCTGCTAGTTGGAAATATAATCCTATCTAGCCTATATATATTTTTATACGTATATAATAATATACATTTGTTGTTATGTTTGATGTTATACGTTGTCTATATGTTGTTTATATTAGTATCATTTTCTTTTGGTTGCTATTTATATATTCGTATAGAGATAAAAGTATAAATTGTTTCAAGTTTATAAGATGTTAGTTATATGCGTATAAAGTTATATAAGCATTTTGTAACGTGTGCTGTATAGTAGTGGGTAAGTTATTTTATTTTGTTTTATAAGTTTTCGTGAGCTGTTCCTTACATGTATGGTTGTTAAAATTTTGGAATATGTATTTGTGCTGCTAGACATATGTTTGGTTATATTTTCTATTGGATTTTGATCTGCTAGCTATGTTATATAATAAGTATGTTTAAAGTTATGAGGCAAGAAGTTATATTTGATAGCATGATATTTTGTTATTACTTTTAATTAGTGTTCGATCTATATGTTGTATAGGTTTATATATACCCATGTTTAAAGATATCTATATATAGTATGTTCAGATTTTAGTAAACTTTACAGTAAAGAAAATTTCACACATATGTATAAATGTACATAGATAATAGTTTATAAAGATTACGACCTATTTGCTATATTTATATTTTTTTATAAGCTACAGTATTGTATATTATACGTCTACCATATATGAGTCTAATATATATTATGGTTTATCATATTATTAGTTCGGTATGTTGAGTTTTAATGCATAAGTTATCTTGATTTTTAAGAGATATTGATTTTGAACTTTATATCAAGCATGTATTCTAAGCATACGGTTTTAAATATAATAATGATTTTGTATATACGTATTAACATTTTACATATGGATTTCTATATTTTTTTTTGATAATAAAGTTAAAATTTTGATTTGAAAATAAATATGTATACTTTCGTTTCCATTTGTATCAAGAGAATTGATTGGTTTTGCCGATATCAAGTCACCAACTTCGTTTCCATCAATCTATAGCTTATCTTGATTTGTTTCCATCGATTTCAGATGTAAATTCGCTTTGACTTGCTCGTGCCTAAATCTTGGTGCATGCTCGTACCATTATCTCAGTTATCATTGTCTCCATAGCCTCGAAAGGTGAGCACCCACTCACGATTAACGTTCTTTTATTTATTAAATTTGATTTCAATTGAAACGACAATTGAAATATGCTGCTGTTAGTTAATTACACTGTTATATATGCTATTGCCTGTATCAGTTCACCTGTGACATCTAACACCATTATCTGTTAATTATTTATGTGATGATAATACAGTTTGGCTGATAATTGATTGATTGTTGATGTTTATATTGGACGTTAAATTGTTAGTGTTAAATGATAAATAGTATGCAGAATTGAAATTGATATAGGATAGTTAACAATTTTAAACTGATTTATATGTTAAATTTGATTAGTGAATATGACCCCTTGAACTGTTAAATTTATTGACACGTAGGATTTGTTTAATTACATCTTGAACCACTAAATGTATGTTGTTAAATTGATGATGGATGAAATTGTAATAAATGACAAGTGAAAACCGTAGTGTAATAATCTTTAATCTACATGAAATGATAGTGTAGATTCTAGAGATAATTATATTAATTCGTACAAATAACAATGCGAATTAATACGATTATTTCGGGATTATTTAAATTGATTATTGGATTGTTATTGTTTGTTGTTATTGCTTGTTTATTTACTTAACACCATCCCAGTTATCACACTGCAAGTTCCCTTTGATATGTTTTGATTTTTGAATTGAATTGGAATCGGGTTGAAATGATAAATACCCAAATGAACTTGACTTAGGATAGAAAATTAAATAAAACCCGATTGGTCAATAATTTGATGAAGATTTTATTTGAATAAATAATATGGTTTGAAATGAAGTTGAAATTTGAATTTTAATGAAAGGAAAATGTTAATATTTAATAATCTGAAACAAAATATTAACAATGTAATTGATGCAAGAATGTTGTTTAATTTGAGAAATGATTGAATTAAGTTTGAATTATTAAGCTTTGAAATGATTTAATAATTAAGTTTGAAATTATAATTAAGTTTGAAATTATTAAACTTTGAAATTATTTAATAATTAAGTTTTGAATTATTTAGCAATTAAATAAGATTTAATTATTTAATGATTAAATTGAATTGAAATTCTTTAATAAGAAAAAATTGAACTTTTGAATAAGTGAATTTTACTTCGTAAATAATTGAAATTGAGTTCTTTATTAATTAAGTTTGGAAAATCATTTAAGTAAGTAAATAAGTGAAATTGAATTTCTTTATCAAGAAAAAAAATGTGATTTATTGAAATTAATGTAAGACTTGAAATTTAAAGAATTTGATTTGATGAATTTAATTTAATTCAAATTGTAAGTTTTGAATAAGGAAGTTGAATTTAAATAATGGATTTAATGAATTTGAAATTTAATAGAAATTGTTTTGAATGGCAAATTTACTTAACGAATATTGAATAAAATCGATAAATGAAGTTAAACTGATTTGAATGTTAAATTAAATTGATTTAAATGATTTCGGAATGAACCTTATATACGAATTTAAATTGATATCTGAATTGTTTTAAATAAAGATTGAAATTGAATTATAAGATTTTGAAATTATGAATTTGGAAGTTTTGAAACGTAAATTTTGAAAATTGATTTTGAAAGAGAAATGAAATGTTGGTTTACAAACTCTGAATTGAAATTGAATTTGATTTGGTTTGGAAATAAATAAGCGACCAATCGGTGTTATAATTACAAAAGTTATTAAAGAAACCGGAGTCGGTTATGGATATACTCTCTATCTAAACCGAAAACCACTTTAATAACTATACGCGGAGTGATGATCCAGAATGAAGTGGTTGGAATGATGTACGTGATGACTGAAGAAAGAGAACGATAATGGATAGCTTTGACACTTGTGTCAAATTGGAAATGACTAAAACAGGAGCCGTGCCGGGCCAATAGAGGCTTAGCTACCTCAAGTGGACACACTTCTTCGAACTACTTATTACTTGTTGTCGATTGGTGCACCCTTGATTTTGGGAGTGTTGTTTCACGGTGTTGCGGGTGCTGCGGCGTTGCGTTCTCACCAGTCCGGATCAGGCAAACGGTAGTATCACTACCTTGGGTATTGCCTCATGTGCCTTGTCATACTTGTATCCCTTTATTCGCGACCACTACGAATTTATTTTGTACCTTTAGTATATGGATTGCCCTCTGGTGACTTCCGGTTTTGGGGAAACTACGGTCTTGTATATGTTTTTGGGAATAAAAATGTGTTAAGAGTGGAATGGGCCATGACTTAACGCTATTTTGATATCTTTATATTACTGATAGACATTATCTACTTATCGTACACTACTACATAGTAGATAGTTTAACGGATCCTTAAAGAATGGTTATTCCAAACATCCTTTGAGTTACTTGTATTTCAATTGCTATTTCACTTGAGTTGGATTTATTAATATAAGAATGTTAATCCTGACTCGAGTGTCTTGTGTTTTTGCTTTACGCTCGGGTCAGACTGAGTGTACCAGTATTCGAGACTCACCTTTGAAGTTGGAGCTTTGCTTGAAGATCCAGCCATCCATTCTGCTTTCAGTGTTCGATGATTCCAGTGATGTATTCTGATTTGTATCTGATGTTATCGTGTTACTCTTCCGTTGTATCTGGTTTAACTCTGATGTATCGTATTATTCTTCCATTGTATCTGGTTTAACTCTGATGTAACTTATACATTTATATAGTAGCTTCATGAACTACTATCTCTTTTATTTCCGCTGCACTTAGTACTCTATGTCTGCGATCTGTGATTATTTATTTACTGTATATGTTCATTTTTGCCAAATTTAAATTAACAACGCGGTATTTTGAGCAATTCAATTCCGGCATGAGTGTCTACCTATACACTTATAATGGATGCGAATGGTCCAAAATAGCGGGTCGTTACAGTTGGTATCAGAGCTTTGGTAGCTCTAGGCAAAACTTAACATATAGGGTAAATGTATTTACAGAATCACTCTCATTCGAGTTCCAATCTCTTCCTTTGACTCAATTCCTTTGAATTTTGGAACGTTCCCCTCGGTTCCGAAATTGATTCGTGTCCTTCACTATTCGTCTTCTTTCAATCATGGAGCACCCCATAACTCCATTCTGAATGTTATCTATAATAGATCGGCGGTCTCGCCAATCTTAGAATGATTCGTAAAGGAGTAAACTCCTTTACAACTGGCATTGATTTACCGGAGATTTCTGTATCCTCGGTTTACGATGCTATCTATTACCTGCTATACCTGAATTCCATCTCTTGAGATCGAGTGTTGATTTACCTCGGAATTCAGCATCGATCTTATTCTTGAAGTTACGGACGACCCGGTTAAGGTTGCCCGTGAATTAAATAAACTCATTCATCTCCCGATTGTGGTAATTGAATTATCTTATCTTCTGTTTCAAACTTATTTTCGAATCAAAATTCTCTTTGATTTAAGTCAACAAAAATTTGAATCCCTATCCTTATTTTGAAAATTCATTCCTGTATCGTCGAGCAAAGAAATGTCTTTGTAAACTAACATAAATGTTTTAATATATGCTGTGTTGTTTGAGTTGTTGATGTTGATTTGGGTTTCCGATCGATTCGTCTGATCAACGCTATCGATAGGATTTCCAAAACACTTGAACAGAGCAAACTGACACAATATTATTTTCAAAATTTGGAAAATGAAATAAATTTGTTTGATTATATTGTGAAAATATAAGTAAAAATTTTCTGGAATTTAATAGGTTAATTAAATTGTTTGTTTGAAATGATAATATTTGATTATCATTTATTGTTCTAAATAAATTTATAAACACGGTTTATAAATTGATTTGGAATTTGAAATGAATTTAATTCAGAAATTTGAGAATTTAGTTTCCGGTGATTTCGAACTTTGGTTTTAATTTTTTTTTTTAAAAAGTATATATATTGAAAGTATTTTTGAATAGAAATCGTTTTCAAAGAACTTTAAATGTTGAAATCAGTGCTCTTCTCTTTGTCACTGGAAAATAATTTCGGTGATGGCGGCCGCATCATCGACATTCATTTTCGAGTTTCGAAGTGGAGAAATCATTCTGTAGCTTTGCTACGGTTTTGTTTTGGAAAAATATTTTGATTTGAATTTCTTAAGTATGACTTAATTTATATATATATGGGTATATTATTTTAAATTTAATTTGATTTAATATATATAGTATATACATAATTATCTTTAAAAGGTAGAAATTAAACGGAAATTTAATTTTTAAAATTATGTTAAAGGATGTTTGCAATTATAAATAAAGCTAAATTTTGGATAAATATTTAAACTTGAAATAATTGAATTTGAAAATATTATTTGAATAGTACTAAATTGCATTTCAATATAACTTACCTAAATTATTTAGAAGTTAAAATGTAATTGGATAATATACAGTATAAAATGATTATATAAATAAAATTTGAGTGTTCTTAATAAATGTTTTACACTTAGATAAAAAAATGCTAATAAGTTGATAGAATAATAAGTTAATTGAATGAGAGGAATATGATAAATTTTGTTCTGAAAGAATTAATAAATTGAAATTTGATCAACATATGAAAATACCTTGAATTTAAAAGAAATTAATAGATGTAAATTAATTTAAATCCAAACCTTTATGTTTTAAATAATTTTATATGGGTTAAACATATGTGATAAGATATATTAAGTAGAATAAATTTAACAGTAATTTGGAATAAAGAAGAATTTAAATTTGTTGAAGAAAAAATGATTATAATAAAAGACTATTCAAATTTATGGTTTTAGAAATTGTAAATTGTAGAAAATGGGATAATAAAATATTGAATTTAGAAATAGTTGAGATTGATTTTTTGTGAAATCAAATGGATTAAATCAATTATTGAATATCAATTAATTTAAATTTGAATTTATATGGTTTAAATTAATTGTTATTTTGTATTTCAAATCTGTTTTTCTTTCTGGTTGTTTCTATTCTCCTACCTCGTTCCTTTTCGGGGACGAAAAGTTTTGAGTGGGGGAGAGTGTAACGACCCGTAAATTTCAACTGTTTTAATAACGTAATTAGTTAAAATTTTGTGAAATTTTAAACGATAAAATTTTGAAATAAAATTTGATATTTGAAATGCGTCTAGTTAAACATAGCAACTGGTAAATTTCCGTCCAAAAATATGAAAGTTTATTTCGCGCGTAAATTTACTTCAATTTAATCAGTTAAAAAGCGATGAAAATAAAATGTTTCCGAAACCAAAATATTTTTACATAGAAAAATTCTAAACCATCTTCTGAGCAAGAGGTCAGTTTGTCATTTTTCAAAATTCGGACATCTTTGGCTCCGTCGATCTTATTTTTCAGCGTTTTTCTTGCATTTTCCTCTATTAGAAAATTCGAAATTTTATAATTTAATCATACTACTGATATCTGTATACCGTTGTGATCATCTCGTCGTGTTGATCTCTGCGGCATATTCAATCCTGTGTTTGACGTCCAATTCACTGTAAAATCAATTAAATAAGAAACCGAATCGGTATTCGAATCTTACCTTTTGATTTCGTCGCCCTTTTATTTTCTTTGTGTCTCTCCATTTTCTGCCGTGAATAACCAACAGCCATTTGCATTTATTCCCATCAGTTCACGCATGTAACCAATGACCATTTGCATTTATATTTTGCTCTGTAACTTGTTATTTTTTTTCACATTGAAACTTGCTCTGTCACTTTGCATTCTTTCTACCTTCTGTTCCTCCGCCCTCACCATGTCTTCCCTTGCCTTAGCCTACCACCTGGCCACACGAGCAAGCCAAGCATCCACCATGAAAACCCAGGTCCGCCCTTGTAACGAGACGGAATTTTGGACCATTCGCATCCATTATAAGTGTATAGGTAGACACTCATGCCGGAGTTGAATTGCTCAAAATACTGCGTTGTTAATTTAAATTTGGCAAAACTGAACATATACAGTAAATAAATATAATCACAGATCACAGACACAGAGTAATAAATGCAGCGGAAATAAAAGAGATAGTAGTTCATGAAGCTACTATATAAATGTATAAGTTACATCAGAGTTAAACCAGATACAACGGAAGAGTAATATGATACATCAGATACAAATCAGAATACATCACTGGAATCATCGAATACTGAAAGCAGAATAGATGGCTGGATCTTCAAGCAAAAACACAAGACACTCGAGTCAGGATTAACATTCTTATATTAATAAATCCAACTCAAGTGAAATAGCAATTGAAATACAAGTAACTCAAAGGATGTTTGGAATAACCATCCTTTAAGGATCCGTTAAACTATCTACTATGTAGTAGTGTACGATAAGTAGATAATGTCTATCAGTAATAATAAGATATCAAAATAGTGTTAAGTCATGGCCCATTCCACCCTTAACACATTTTTATTCCCAAAAGCATATACAAGACCGTAGTTTCCCCAAAACCAGAAGTCACCAGAGGGCAATCCATATACTCAAGGTACAAAACAATTTCGTAGTGGTCGCGAATAAAGGGATACAAGTATGACAAGGCACATGAGGCAATACCCAAGGTAGTGATACTACCGTTTGCCTGATCCGGACTGGTGAGAACGCAACGCCGCAGCGCCCACAACACCGTGAAACAACACTCCCAAAATCAAGGGTGCACCAATCGACAACAAGTAATGAGTAGTTCGAAGAAGTGTGTCCACTTGAGGTAGCTAATCCTCCATTGGCCCGGCACGGCTCCTGTTTTAGTCATTTCCAATTTGACACAAGTGTCAAGGCTATCCATTATCGTTCTCTTTCTTCAGTCATCACGTACACCATTCCAACCACTTCATTCTGGATCATCACTCCGCGTATAGTTATTAAAGTGGTTTTCGGTTTAGATAGAGAGTATATCCATAACCGATTCCGGTCTCTTTAATAACTTTCGTAATTATTACACCGATTGGTCGTTTATATATTTCAAAACCAAATCAAATTCAATTTCAATTTCAATTCGTAAACCAACATTCATTTGTCTTCCTAAATCAATTTCCAATATTTTACGTTTCAAAACTTCCAAATCATAATTTCAAAATCTTATAATTCAATTTCAATTTTTATGTAAAACCATTCAAATATTGATTCAAGTTCGTATGTAAGTTTCATTCCGAAATCATTTAAATTAATTTAACATTCAAACCAATTTAAATCCATTTATCAATTTCATTCAATGTTCGTTAAGTAAATTTTCATTTAAAACAATTTCTGTTTAATTTCCAATTCATTAAATCCATTATTTAAATTCAACTTCCTTATTTCAAACTTACAATTTGAATTAAATTAAATTCATCAAATCAAATCCTTTAATTTTCAAGTCTTACATTAATTTCAACAAATCACATTTTATTTCTTGTTAAAGAAATTCAATTTCACTTATTTACTTACTTAAATAATTTTCCAAAACTTAATTAATAAAGAAACTCAATTTCAATTATTTACGAAGTAAAATTTTACTTATTCAAAAGTTCAATTTTACTTATTAAAGAATTCAATTCAATTAAATCATTAAATAATTCAACCTTATTTAATTATTAAATAATTCAAAACTTAATTATTAAATAATTTCAAAGTTTAATAATTTCAAACTTAATTATAATTTCAAACTTAATTATTAAATCATTTCTCAAATTAAACAACATTCTTTCATCAATTACATTGTTAATATTTTGTTTCATATTATTAAATATTAACATTTTCCTTTCATTAAAAATTCAAATTTCAACTTCATTTCAAAACCATATTATTTATTCAAATAAAATCTTCGTTTATTTTTAAATCAAATTATTGACCAATCGGGTTTTATTTAATTTCCTATCCTAGGTCAAAGTTCAATTTGGGTATTTATCATTTCAACCCGATTCCAATTCAATTCAAAAATCAAAGCATAGCAAAGGGAACTTGCAGTGTGATAACTGGGATGGTGTCAAAATAAATAAACAAGCAATAACAACAATCAATAATAATCCAATAATCGATTCAAATAATCCCGAAATAACCGTATTAATTCGCATTATTATTTGTACGAATTAATATAATTATTTCTAGAATCTACACTATCATTTCATGTAGATTAAAGATTATTCCATTACGGTTTTCACTTGTCGTTCAATTTCAATTTTTACACTACAACAATTAATCCAATATACGTCGATGGTTCAAAGTTTAATTATCACTATTCTATATGTCGATTAATTTAACAAATAAAAGGGGTCATATTCAACTAACCAAATTCAACATATGTGTCGATTCAAATTTTAATTATCCTACGTCAAATTTATTTGCATAATATTTATCACTTTATACATTACAATTTTAACGTCCAATTTTAAACATCAAACAATCAGTCATTTAACAATCAAACTGGATTATCATTGCATATATAACAGATATTGGTGTCAGATGTCACAGGTGAACTGATACAGGTAATAACAGTGTAAATATCTAACAGCAGCATATTTCAATTGTCGTTTCAATTGAAATCAAATTTAATAAATAAAAGAACGTTAATCGTGAGTGAGTGCTCACCTTTCGAGGCTAGAGAGATGAACGAGAATAAATCGAGTTACGGAACACAAGCATGACTTCATAAGTAAAGCTAGATGACACGAATTCGACGAACAGATCTGATAAGTAAGAATTGATGAAATCGAATCAGAAATGGATCAATATGGCCAAATGGTACAAGTGAACTAATATAAAATTTTATGTAACATATATAAAATCACATTCTAATTTCAAACGTATATTCACTTTAATGTATATGTATCAAAATCAATTTTGTTTCGGTTTAAAACATATATATAAAATCAACATACATATATAATACAATTTGAAATAACTAATTGTAAAAATCAACAATATATATGTTACTAACATATAAATTATATATATATACCATACATCATATAACTTAATCATAGCCAACAAATCAAAATATATACATATACAATCAAAACAAATTAAAATATATAATTACAGTATAAGTATGCAATTAAGCAATATACTCTAAAACTATATATATTATATGTATGCAGACCTTATGTACAACTCAACTATTTTATAAACCGACCTTCATATACAATATATAAATAATTGCATAAATTCACATATATAATATATATTCAAAAGGTAAAAGATAGTTTGGTTAAGTTGTTCAGTTTGCGTTGCAACCTTGAGTGCGGAATGAACCTTGGTTAAAACTCTCAAAGAGACTGATATTGAATCTACTTAAAACTCCAGAATTTATATTGCATGGCCCAATCCAACTTTCATCACATAAATTCACTCACGCAACCTTTATTGATAAACTACCACTATATATCACTGTGATTATGCTTTTTCAATATGTCAAATACTTGTTTCAAGCATATTAACAAAAATTTAAAACTAAAGTAGATATTAAAATTTAAAATTGAACAAAGATAATATTTTAACTGTAACAAAAATTTAAGCACCATAAACAGCAGTACAGCACAACAAAATTAAAGTTCCAGCAATTTAATCTTAAATAACACCATTCCAACAAAATAAAAGTGATTTGTTTTTAGATCAAGCTTAATTCAACCCTTTAACTTAACTCAATCAGTTGTCATGGCAATGACTAATGATGAATTTAAAATTTAGGAATATATTATCAGGATTCAGTCAGTGAGAAAATACTACCAAAGGGATTTCAACCCTCAAATGAACTAAATCCCCCATTGATCCATCAACTACTATAAAAACACGATGTTAATTTCATAAAAGCAAACAAATTCTCCCACGCTAGTCGTAGCAGTTGTAGTACCTTATAACTCAAAACTCACCGCAACAGTTGGTTTCATAATGTATATATGATCATTTTCTCAACATCAATATTTTTTTTTATTACACATTTTTCAAATCAACAGTATAAAACCCATATATTGTAAAGTATGCACTGTAACACCCATCCTTAACCCATATCTTAAAATATATATAACTCATACAACAGATTATGATATATATATAATACTATAAAAATTTAATCCCAATAGCATAGACAAACTAATATATATAAGACTTATATAAAGTAATACAAGATATATATATATATATACCTTCTACAAGAGAAGGGTTGATCAGCTCGCACGGCCAACAGGCGGAGGGGAAGCACGGCCGCGAGGCGAGACGGTGGACTGACTTGTGTGGAGGTTGCGTTGTCGGAGAGGCTCGGCATAGCTCGGGTTGGAGGAAGTTGGTGGAGCACTGTCTGGACGTGGCTGCTGCTGTTCGGCGGAGGGAGAGTTGGTAGGCAGGTCCCGGCGAGGTGGATACATGTAGAGCGGCGGTGGTTGGCCAGAAGTGGGGACGAAGGCGGGTTCGGTTTGGGTGGAGAAGCATGCTAGGCCATGGGAAAAAGAAGAGAATAGTAGTGGAATATTGTAGACGTGGGTTTTGAAATGAAAAAGGAAATGGTGAGGACATGAGGAGGCAATATTCTTTTCAAGCAAATGATCAGAAGAAGAAATTGGAAATGACAACCATAATTTAAGTTGGAACCGAAAAATATACCAAGTGACAGCTGAATTCAAGAAATAATAAAGTGACAGCTAAATTCGGGTGGCTGACAGCTTGCACACTGGAAAATGAATAGACGAAGGAAAGGAAAGGACTCAGAAACGAAAGGACTTAAAACAGGTACCGATACGATTTACCGTTTCGCGGATTCCGCAGTGAACCGGACTCCAATTCGCTGAAATAAATATACTGCGCAGATCAGCACAACGAGACGATCAAAACGGTATACATATATCAATGGTACAATTTAGTTATAAAAAATCGAATTTTACTGGCGGAAAATGCAGCAAAAACGCAGGAAAATAAGATCGACGGAGCTAAAGATGTCCGAATTTTGAAAAACGAAAAATAGCGTTTGCTCGGAAGATGGTTTAGAATTTTTCTATGTAAAAATATTTAGGTTTCAGAAATATTTTATTTTCATTGCTTTTTAACTGATTAAATTGATGGGAATTTACGCGCGAAATAAACTTTCATATTTTCAGACGAAAATTTACCAGTTGCTATGTTTAACTAGACGTATTCCAAATATTAAATTTTTATTTCAAAATTTATCGTTTAAAATTTCACAAAATTTCAACTAATTACGTTATTAAAACAGTTGAAATTTACGGGTCGTTACACTCTCCCCCACTCAAAACTTTTCGTCCCCGAAAAGGAACGAGGTAGGAGAATAGAAACAACCAGAAAGAAAAACAGATTTGAAATACAAAATAACAATTAATTTAAACCATATAAATTCAAATTTAAATTAATTGATATTCAACAATTGATTTAATCCATTTGATTTCACTAAAATCAATCTCAACTATTTCTAAATACATTATCTTATTATACAATTATCCTTAATTTACAATTTCTAAAACCATAAATTTGAATAGTCTTTTATTATAATCATTTTTTTTCAGCAATTTAAATTCTTCTTTATTCCAAATTACTGTTAAATTTACTACTTAATATATTTACTCACATATATTTAAACCATATAAATTAATTTAAACCATAAAAGTTTCGACTTAAATTAATTTATATTCACTAATTGCCTTTAAATTCAAAGTATTTTCATAAGTTGATCAAATTTCAATTTATTAATTCTTTCAAAACAAATTTATTAATTCTTTTAAAACAAATTTATTTTTCAATTATCGTATTATTCTATTTATCTCTATTAACATTTTATAATTAAAATTTAAGTGTATAACATTTATTATAACCACTCAAATTTTATTTATAAATTCAATTTATATTATATATTATCCAATTACATATTCAACTTCTGAATGATTTAGGTAAGTTGTATTAGAATGCAGTTGAACAATATACAAATAAAATTTTCCCAATTCAATTATTCAAGTTTAAATATTTATTCCAAATTTTTGTTTTATTTATAATTAAAATCATCCTTTACAAAATTTAAGAATTAGATTTCCGATTAACTTTAAACAATTTAGAGATATATATAATATATCTATATCAAGTCAAATTAAATTTTAAAATAAGATAACCATATATATATATATATAAATCAAATTATACTAAAGAAATTCAAATCAAAATCTTTTTTCAAAACAAACCGTAGCAATGCTACAGAATAATATCTCCACTTCGAAACTCGAAATTGAATGTCGATGATGCGGCCGCCATCACCGAGATTATTTTCCAGCGACAAAGAGAAGAGCACTGATTCAAACATTTAAAATTCTTTGAAATGATTTCAATTTGAAAATATTTTAAAACTATACACCTAAAACTTTCAAATCAAAGTTGGAAATCACCGGAAATTAAATTCTGAAATTCTGATTTAAATCCATTTGAATTCCAAATTAAATTTTAAACCATGTTCTATAATTTTATTTATTTATCATATTAGAATAATCAATGATTTTCCAAACAATAAATGAAAATCAAATATTATCATTTTTGACAACAGATTCATTAACAATTTAATTTCATAATATAATCATACAAACTTTATTTTATTTACCAAAGTTGAAAACGAAATTGTGTCAGTTTGCTCTGCTCAAGTGTTTTGGAAATCCTATCGATAGCGTTGATCAGACGAATCGGTCGAAAACCCAAATCAACATCAACAGCTCAAACAACACAATATATTTTAAAACATTTTTATATAAATTTACAAATACACTTCCTCGCTCGACGATACAAGAATGGATTTCAAAGCAAGGATAGAGACTCAAATTTTGATGGACTCAAATCAAAGAGAATTCTGATTCGAAGACGAATTCGAAAGAAAAGATAAGATGATTCAATAACAGAATCGGGAGATGGGTAAGTTTATTTAATTCACGAGCACCCTAACCGGTTGTCCGTAACTTCAAGAATAGGATCGATGCTGAATTCCAAGGTAAATCAACACTCGATCTCAAGAGATGGAATTCAGGTATAGCAGGGAATAGATAGCATCGTAAACCGAGGATACAGAAATCTTCGGTAAATCAATGCCTATTATAAAGGAGTTTCACCCCTTTACAAATCATTCGAAGTTTGGCGAGACCGCCGATTCATTATAAAGATCATTCGAAGTGGAGTTATGGGATACTCCAGAATTAAAAGAAGACGAATAGTGAAGGACACGAATGAATTTCGGAACCGAGGGGAACGTTCCAAAATTCAAAGGAATTGAGTCAAAAGGAAGAGATTGAAACTCGAATGAGAGTGATTCTGTAAATACAATTACCCTATATGTTAAGTTTTGCCTAGAGCTACCAAAGCTCTGATACCAACTGTAACGGGACCGAATTTTGGACCATTCGCATCCATTATAAGTGTATAGGTAGACACTCATGCCGGAGTTGAATTGCTCAAAATACTGCGTTATTAATTTAAATTTGGCAAAACTGAACATATATAGTAAATAAATATAATCACAGATCACAGACACAGAGTAATAAATGCAGCGGAAATAAAAAGAGATAGTAGTTCATGAAGCTACTATATAAATGTATAAGTTACATCAGAGTTAAACCAGATACAACGGAAGAGTAATATGATACATCAGATACAAATCAGAATACATCACTGGAATCATCGAATACTGAAAGCAGAATAGATGGCTGGATCTTCAAGCAAAGCTCCAACTTCAAAGGTGAGCCTCGAATACTGGTACACTCAGTCTGACCCGAGCGTAAAGCAAAAACACAAGACACTCGAGTCAGGATTAACATTCTTATATTAATAAATCCAACTCAAGTGAAATAGCAATTGAAATACAAGTAACTCAAAGGATGTTTGGAATAACCATCCTTTAAGGATCTGTTAAACTATCTACTATGTAGTAGTGTACGATAAGTAGATAATGTCTATCAGTAATAATACGATATCAAAATAGTGTTAAGTCATGGCCCATTCCACCCTTAACACATTTTTATTCCCAAAAGCATATACAAGACCGTAGTTTCCCCAAAACCGGAAGTCACCAGAGGGCAATCCATATACTCAAGGTACAAAACAATTTCGTAGTGGTCGCGAATAAAGGGATACAAGTATGACAAGGCACATGAGGCAATACCCAAGGTAGTGATACTACCGTTTGCCTGATCCGGACTGGTGAGAACGCAACGCCGCAGCGCCCGCAACATCGTGAAACAACACTCCCAAAATCAAGGTGCACCAATCGACAACAAGTAATGAGTAGTTCGAAGAAGTGTGTCCACTTGAGGTAGCTAATCCTCCATTGGCCCGACACGGCTCCTGTTTTAGTCATTTCCAATTTGACACAAGTGTCAAGGCTATCCATTATCGTTCTCTTTCTTCAGTCATCACGTACACCATTCCAACCACTTCATTCTGGATCATCACTCCGCGTATAGTTATTAAAGTGGTTTTCGGTTTAGATAGAGAGTATATCCATAACCGATTCCGGTCTCTTTAATAACTTTCGTAATTATTACACCGATTGGTCGTTTATATATTTCAAAACCAAATCAAATTCAATTTCAATTCGTAAACCAACATTTCATTTGCCTTCCTAAATCAATTTCCAATATTTTACGTTTCAAAACTTCCAAATCATAATTTCAAAATCTTATAATTCAATTTCAATTTTTATTTAAAACCATTCAAATATTGATTCAAGTTCGTATATAAGTTTCATTCCGAAATCATTTAAATTAATTTAACATTTAAACCAATTTAAATCCATTTATCAATTTCATTCAATGTTCGTTAAGTAAATTTTCATTTAAAACAATTTCTGTTTAATTTCCAATTCATTAAATCCATTATTTAAATTCAACTTCCTTATTTCAAACTTACAATTTGAAATAAATTAAATTCATCAAATCAAATCCTTTAATTTTCAAGTCTTACATTAATTTCAACAAATCACATTTTATTTCTTGTTAAAGAAATTCAATTTCACTTATTTACTTACTTAAATAATTTTCCAAAACTTAATTAATAAAGAAACTCAATTTCAATTATTTACGAAGTAAAATTTTACTTATTCAAAAGTTCAATTTTACTTATTAAAGAATTCAATTCAATTAAATCATTAAATAATTCAACCTTATTTAATTATTAAATAATTCAAAACTTAATTATTAAATAATTTCAAAGTTTAATAATTTCAAACTTAATTATAATTTCAAACTTAATTATTAAATCATTTCTCAAATTAAACAACATTCTTTCATCAATTACATTGTTAATATTTTGTTTCATATTATTAAATATTAACATTTTCCTTTCATTAAAAATTCAAATTTCAACTTCATTTCAAAACCATATTATTTATTCAAATAAAATCTTCGTTTATTTTTAAATCAAATTATTGACCAATCGGGTTTTATTTAATTTCCTATCCTAGGTCAAAGTTCAATTTGGGTATTTATCATTTCAACCCGATTCCAATTCAATTCAAAAATCAAAGCATAGCAAAGGGAACTTGCAGTGTGATAACTGGGATGGTGTCAAAATAAATAAACAAGCAATAACAACAATCAATAATAATCCAATAATCAATTCAAATAATCCCGAAATAACCGTATTAATTCGCATTATTATTTGTACGAATTAATATAATTATTTCTAGAATCTACACTATCATTTCATGTAGATTAAAGATTATTCCATTACGGTTTTCACTTGTCGTTCAATTTCAATTTTTACACTACAACAATTAATCCAATATACGTCGATGGTTCAAAGTGTAATTATCACTATTCTATATGTCGATTAATTTAACAAATAAAAGGGGTCATATTCAACTAACCAAATTCAACATATGTGTCGATTCAAATTTTAATTATCCTACGTCAAATTTATTTGCATAATATTTATCACTTTATACATTACAATTTTAACGTCCAATTTTAAACATCAAACAATCAGTCATTTAACAATCAAACTGGATTATCATTGCATATATAACAGATATTGGTGTCAGATGTCACAGGTGAACTGATACAGGTAATAACAGTGTAAATATCTAACAGCAGCATATTTCAATTGTCGTTTCAATTGAAATCAAATTTAATAAATAAAAGAACGTTAATCGTGAGTGAGTGCTCACCTTTCGAGGCTAGAGAGATGAACGAGAATAAATCGAGTTACGGAACACAAGCACGACTTCATAAGTAAAGCTAGATGACACGAATTCGACGAACAGATCTGATAAGTAAGAATTGACGAAATCGAATCAGAAATGGATCAATATGGCCAAATGGTACAAGTGAACTAATATAAAATTTTATGTAACATATATAAAATCACATTCTAATTTCAAACGTATATTCACTTTAATGTATATGTATCAAAATCAATTTTGTTTCGGTTTAAAACATATATATAAAATCAACATACATATATAATACAATTTGAAATAACTAATTGTAAAAATCAACAATATATATGTTACTAACATATAAATTATATATATACCATACATCATATAACTTAATCATAGCCAGCAAATCAAAATATATACATATACAATCAAAACAAATTAAAATATATAATTACAGTATAAGTATGCAATTAAGCAATATACTCTAAAACTATATATATTATATGTATGCAGACCTTATGTACAACTCAACTATTTTATAAACCGACCTTCATATACAATATATAAATAATTGCATAAATTCACATATATAATATATATTCAAAAGGTAAAAGATAGTTTGGTTAAGTTGTTCAGTTTGCATTGCAACCTTGAGTGCGGAATGAACCTTGGTTAAAACTCTCAAAGAGACTGATATTAAATCTACTTAAAACTCCAGAATTTATATTGCATGGCCCAATCCAACTTTCATCACATAAATTCACTCACGCAACCTTTATTGATAAACTACCACTATATATCACTGTGATTATGCTTTTTCAATATGTCAAATACTTGTTTCAAGCATATTAACAAAAATTTAAAACTAAAGTAGATATTAAAATTTAAAAAAGATAATATTTTAACTGTAACAAAAATTTAAGCACCATAAACAGCAGTACAGCACAACAAAATTAAAGTTCCAGCAATTTGATCTTAAATAACACCATTCCAACAAAATAAAAGTGATTTGTTTTTAGATCAAGCTTAATTCAACCCTTTAACTTAACTCAATCAGTTGTCATGGCAATGACTAATGATGAATTTAAAAATTAGGAATATATTATCAGGATTCAGTCAGCGAGAAAATACTACCAAAGGGATTGCAACCCTCAAATGAACTGAATCCCCCATTGATCCATCAACTACTATAAAAACACGATGTTAATTTCATAAAAGCAAACAAATTCTCCCATGCTAGTCGTAGCAGTTGTAGTACCTTATAACTCAAAACTCACCGCAACAGTTGGTTTCATAATGTATATATGATCATTTTCTCAACATCAATATTTTTTTTTATTACACATTTTTCAAATCAACAGTATAAAACCCATATATTGTAAAGTATGCACTGTAACACCCATCCTTAACCCCTATCTTAAAATATATATAACTCATACAACAGATTATGATATATATATAATACTATAAAAATTTAATCCCAATAGCATAGACAAACTAATATATATAAGACTTATATAAAGTAATACAACATATATATATATACCTTCTACAAGAGAAGGGGTGATCAGCTCGCACGGCCAACAGGCGGAGGGGAAGCACGGCCGCGAGGCGAGACGGTGGACTGACTTGTGTGGAGGTTGCGGTGTCGGAGAGGCTCGGCATAGCTCGGGTTGGAGGAAGTTGGTGGAGCACTGTCTGGACGTGGCTGCTGCTGTTCGGCGGAGGGAGAGTTGGTAGGCAGGTCCCGGCGAGGTGGATACATGTAGAGCGGCGGTGGTTGGCCAGAAGTGGGGACGAAGGCGGGTTCGGTTTGGGTGGAGAAGCATGCTAGGCCATGGGAAAAAGAAGAGAATAATAGTGGAATATTGTAGACGTGGGTTTTGAAATGAAAAAGGAAATGGTGAGGACATGAGGAGGCAATATTCTTTTCAAGCAAATGATCAGAGGAAGTAATTGGAAATGACAACCATAATTTAAGTTGGAACCGAAAAATATACCAAGTGACAGCTGAATTCAAGAAATAATAAAGTGACAGCTAAATTCGGGTGGCTGACAGCTTGCACACTGGAATATGAATAGACGAAGGAAAGGAAAGGACTCAGAAACGAAAGGACTTATAACAGGTACCGATACGATTTACCGTTTCACGGATTCCGCAGTGAACCGGACTCCAATTCGCAGAAATAAATATACTGCACAGATCAGCACAACGAGACGATCAAAATGGTATACATATATCAATGGTACAATTTAGTTATAAAAATTCGAATTTTACTGGCGGAAAATGCAGCAAAAACGCAGGAAAATAAGATCGACGGAGCTAAAGATGTCCGAATTTTGAAAAACGAAAAATAGCGTTTGCTCAGAAGATGGTTTAGAATTTTTCTATGTAAAAATATTTGGGTTTCAGAAATATTTTATTTTCATTGCTTTTTAACTGATTAAATTGAAGTGAATTTACGCGCGAAATAAACTTTCATATTTTCGGACGAAAATTTACCAGTTGCTATGTTTAACTAGACGTATTCCAAATATTAAATTTTTATTTCAAAATTTATCGTTTAAAATTTCATAAAATTTCAACTAATTACGTTATTAAAACAGTTGAAATTTACGGGTCGTTATAGCCCTTCACCATGGCCACCAACCTCCACCACGTCCCTTCGCCTCCACTAGAGCACCTACTGCCACCCACGCCTAAGCACGTGACCCCCTCCTCTTCCAGCCCTCTGGCGACCAACATACCTGACCAAACTCGACCGCCCTGCCCTGCCATCCCCTCTCTCTCCTCCGCCTGACCACCTAGGCACCGCATCCACACCCTAGTCCACCTCCGTGTGCCCGAGCTTGTCACCGTCCCACCACTCGCCTCCCACTGCCGCATGACCAGATCCTCCACCACAACACTAACCCACGCCACAGCCACCAAAGCAGCTCGCATCTTCCCTCACCGAACCCGCAACCGAGCTTCTCCGACCCTTCCTGTTGCCCAAGCCCACAACACCGTGCCTTCGTTTTCCCTACTAGTGCCCTGACTGAAGCATCTTGCCTCGGCAGTTGCGCCACCTCCGCTATCTCAGTAACGCCTCTACCCCCTTCATGTAGCCAAGTATCCATCAACCCACCCATCCACCAGCGACCACCGCCTACTGTCCCCCTTCCTCCTCGGACACGCGCGTGTAACCCAAGACTCACTCATCTCCGGCTAATCACATTCCTTAGTTCGACCTAGGTACTCGGCCCACGCACTCTCATTTTCCTCCATCAGCAACTAGAGTTTTGTATGGTATGTATATTGTATTTTGTTTTTTTTATTATGGTATATAATATGTTAGTTTGTTTTATTGTCAAAAAAATTTTATATATAAAAAGGAAGATTTGAGTATGTTAGTCATATGATCTGCTAGTTGGAAATATAATCCTATTTAGCCTATATATATTTTTATACGTATATAATAATATACATTTGTTGTTATGTTTGATGTTATACGTTGTCTATATGTTGTTTATATTAGTATCATTTTCTTTTGGTTGCTATTTATATATTCGTATAGAGATAAAAGTATAAATTGTTTCAAGTTTATAAGATGTTTGTGACGCCCCACCTCTATGCTCATAATAACAAAGTATATTAAAGGAAATACTGTCTATTATTATGAAGAATAAGGCTGGATAGGAGCGACCATCCGTAATTGGCCTTACACTAATATTGGTTATCTCGATAGGAGTGGTACATTCTTTTTATTTTTCTTCTATTATTTATTTACTCCCATCGACACACCCAATACTAGTATAAAACGAACTACGACGGTTCATAATAGTTTAGGACATTAGATATAACAATAACACAGATAATATAAATGCGGAACACAGATAAAAACAAAAGTCTCATATATATATAACTGATGTCAGTTAATACATAGTTGACACAATACATATGATACAACTACAACTGTCGACTCTAGAAGTTATATATACAAGTACATTATCGACTAATATACATGAATACATATCGTTCTATACAATGACACGACCACTACAAAATGACATTGACAACTTCAGAAGATGTGAAAAGTCTTCATATCCTGAACAGCAACTCAAAGAAGAAAATCTACAACCTGAAATAACTCGGGTCTGACCCGAGTATTAAATTCAAAAGAAAATAATACACGGGTCAGTCTAATTCAAACTCAGTTATTAATGCACAGAAGCAGTAATAATCAAACATCAAATAGACGACGGTCACAGAAATCTCGTATATCCAACTCTCGATACGAGAATTGGATAACGGCATATATAACACTAAACAGTGTCAAACGACAAATCAACAGTCCAAATCAGAATACAACTCCAAAGTATTGAATTTAACCAACGAAAGAATTCAACAAATCGAAACATCAATTTAAAACTGTCAAATCTGATAGGGCTGCAGTACACGCACGTGTGTACTGCCTCGCCACTATCGCCGGAGATACACAAAAATCAACGAACCAGAACAAAATGGCATCAACTCACTCAGAAGAGAGTCAAGTGCAATAGAAATGCATAGCGACATGCACAAGTGACTCGAACTAGTGAGTCAAGTACAAGTCAAGGCAGTGTACAATATTGAAACTGCAATTTCCAAAAATGAAGTAAGGAAACTCAATATGCAGAGAAACTGCAAATACCCAAAATGAAGCAATAACTCAATATACAAAGAAACTGCAATCACAAATGAATGCGAGGGGCAAACTGCACAAAAGAAAGCAGAAACAACTGCACAATAAAACTGCAGTTGAAACAGGTACAAAGACAAGGGCAGACTGCAACTAAACTATAGTCACCACAATGTCACCAGGGCAATGGTTCAACATGAAATGAATCAAAAGAATACAACTGATATTAAGTGAATGGCAACAAGTATTGCATCAGTGACCCAAAACATATGTAGTGAAAATAGAGGTAATGTTTAGGGCCAAGACAAAGCATACGACAGTGCGTAAAGTACAACTACACACGAACTACAAGACAGCATATACCGGCATACACCAGTTTATAAAACAGTGGTGAACCACTTCATGTCAAACTCAATGAAGTACATAGAAATAAAGGCTAAAAGTTCAAGTCTAAGTGTGTACGAGTTGCAGCAGTATGCAACATAGTGTAGCATATATACAATGACACCAAGCAGTAGTTATCAAGCATCTAGTCAAGTATAGCCTCAATGCACTGTTTAAAATCTGCAAGTGCAGGGGAGTAATATGTGAAGCACACATGAAACCTATAGTTCAACTGATCAAAGATGGAAGTTAGTAGCATCAGACCAAAGTGCTCAAAGGCAATGGCCAAACATGAAACGAAGTCGAGCAATGGTCCAACATGAAACGAAGTCTGCGTGCCAAAAGGTCAGAAGCAATGCAAACTACAGATCTAACTCGAGTACAACAGGAGATGCAAAACAAACTGCACCAAAGAGCAATGACCAATTCAGGTGAAAATGCTAATTTGAACAAGTATACATGCATCAGAATGTATATGCAGTGTATAACAAAGTTATCAAGTACAGCAGCCTCGAGAAGGAAACCATTCAAATTCGAAGATGTATCAAATGCAAATGCAGACTCAAATACACAGGAATACCACTACCAATGCAGACTAACTTATAATATTCAATGAAACCAGAAGAGACTGATATCAAGTGAGGGAGTTCGAATCGAAATGTATGTGCAAGTTTGTATAGTGAACTGTTATTAATTGCTGATACTAAAACAGTATAACCAATTCAGATGAAGACAAAAATCACGCAAAGTAGTTTTAAAACATTTTAAAACTCGGTGTGGCTAGTTCGAATAATTCCTGAGCTGAGTAATTTTAATTACACATGTATGCATATATATAAGTATACACATACATGTCTATATCAAAAGAACAAAGAGAAATATACAAATGTGTACAGCAGCTAGCAATGGTAAGACACGAGTGCAGTGAGTCTCAATGCAATCACGAATATAACT
The DNA here is from genome assembly GCA_030737815.1 of Allium fistulosum. Classification (NCBI taxonomy): domain Eukaryota; kingdom Viridiplantae; phylum Streptophyta; class Magnoliopsida; order Asparagales; family Amaryllidaceae; genus Allium; species Allium fistulosum. The sequence continues at coordinate 70,472,820 of CM060908.1, read as the reverse complement.
GTACACAGAAGTATCAGACTCCAAACATCCTAGTGAAGAATGGATGCAACCCAACGTAACTCGAAATACAGTGGACAGAATTAAATGCAGACATGAACCATATCACATCACAAAATCACTGGTGACCAGTTCTAATAAAGATTTCCAACAGATTCAAGTCAAACTTTCCAATTTAGAATTGCTATAACCGAATCAATAATCAATATGATGAAAACAACTAAACCAAGTCGAGGACTTTTGCAGATAAATAACCAGAAATTCTCTCAGCAAAACCCAAATTGTGTTCACAGAGCAACAGAGGCCGAAGTCAAAATAATATCACGAAGCCAAAATGATCGAAGTCGAAGTATGGAAGAATTCATCAATCGGTCAAAACAAAATTGAACGAAAATCAAAACATTCGATCCTACAACTTATGATTTGAAGTAGATATGAGTAAATAAATTACTCACCTTATTTTGAAGAGCACGAAGTCGACGAATCGAGCGAAGCACAAGAAGACGAACCCTAGCTACCATAAGTATCTCAGAGCCGAGCAATCCCTCGAGCAAGGAAGTCGAGTTCGATCGAACCTTCAAAGTCGACGTCTTCGAGTTTGCGAAACCCTAGCTACAGAATCGAGGCAGAGGAGCATCGAATAACGTCGCCTCGATCCTAGCTTAAAGATCAACAAAGAATCAAGGAGCAGAAGCTCGTATTCACCAAAGAATCGAAGATTCGCCGAAACCCTAATTTTATTCGCCATTTTTTTTTCTCAAAGTGAACGGGCTCGTGAAAATAACAGAAGGGATCGGGCCGAAGATAATATCGAATAGGGGATCGAAGAGATAAAGGATTGGGCCAACGTTTTAAAAGGGCTGGCCACTAAAAATAAAGGACATATTTATTTAAGGCCCACAATAATCTTCAATAGATTTCAAACGAATTTTGACTGATTTGAAAACTCCAATTAATGTCAGCTACCAAACACAGTCGTCTAATGACGATAATAAATTAACAGCAAAACCCCCGGTTGTTACAATGTTAGTTATATGCGTATAAAGATATATAAGCATTTTGTAACGTGTGCTGTATAGTAGTGGGTAAGTTATTTTATTTTGTTTTATAAGTTTTCGTGAGCTGTTCCTTACATGTATGGTTGTTAAAATTTTGGAATATGTATTTGTGCTGCTAGACATATGTTTGGTTATATTTTCTGTTGGATTTTGATCTGCTAGCTATGTTATATAATAAGTATGTTTAAAGTTATGAGGCAAGAAGTTTTATATTTGACAGCATGATATTTTGTTATTACTTTTAATTAGTGTTCGATCTATATGTTGTATAGGTTTATATATACCCATGTTTAAAGATATCTATATATAGTATGTTCAGATTTTAGTAAACTTTACAGTAAAGAAAATTTCACACATATGTATAAATGTACATAGATAATAGTTTATAAAGATTATGACCTATTTGCTATATTTATATTTTTTTTATAAGCTACAGTATTGTATATTATACGTCTACCATATATGAGTCTAATATATATTATGGTTTATCATATTATTAGTTCGGTATGTTGAGTTTTAATGCATAAGTTATCTTGATTTTTAAGAGATATTGATTTTGAACTTTATATCAAGCATGTATTCTAAGCATACGGTTTTAAATATAATAATGATTTTGTATATACGTATTAACATTTTACATATGGATTTCTATATTTTTTTTAATAATAAAGTTAAAATTTTGATTTGAAAATAAATATGTATACTTTCGTTTCCATTTGTATCAAGAGAATTGATTGGTTTCGCCGATATCAAGTCACCAACTTCGTTTCCATCAATCTATAGCTTATCTTGATTTGTTTCCATCGATTTCAGATGTAAATTCGCTTTGACTTGCTCGTGCCTAAATCTTGGTGCATGCTCGTACCATTATCTCAGTTATCGTTGTCTCCATAGCCTCGAAAGGTGAGCACTCACTCACGATTAACGTTCTTTTATTTATTAAATTTGATTTCAATTGAAACGACAATTGAAATATGCTGCTGTTAGTTAATTACACTGTTATATATGTTATTGCCTGTATCAGTTCACCTGTGACATCTGACACCATTATCTGTTAATTATTTATGTGATGATAATACAGTTTGGCTGATAATTGATTGATTGTTGATGTTTATATTGGACGTTAAATTGTTAGTGTTAAATGATAAATAGTATGCAGAATTGAAATTGATATAGGATAGTTAACAATTTTAAACTGATTTATATGTTAAATTTGATTAGTGAATATGACCCCTTGAACTGTTAAATTTATTGACACTTAGGATTTGTTTAATTACATCTTGAACCACTGAATGTATGTTGTTAAATTGATGATGGATGAAATTGTAATAAATGACAAGTGAAAATCGTAGTGTAATAATCTTTAATCTACATGAAATGATAGTGTAGATTCTAGAGATAATTATATTAATTCATACAAATAACAATGCGAATTAATACGATTATTTCGGGATTATTTAAATTGATTATTGGATTGTTATTGTTTGTTGTTATTGCTTGTTTATTTACTTGACACCATCCCAGTTATCACACTGCAAGTTCCCTTTGATATGTTTTGATTTTTAAATTGAATTGGAATCGGGTTGAAATGATAAATACCCAAATGAACTTGACTTAGGATAGAAAATTAAATAAAACCCGATTGGTCAATAATTTGATGAAGATTTTATTTGAATAAATAATATGGTTTGAAATGAAGTTGAAATTTGAATTTTAATGAAAGGGAAATGTTAATATTTAATAATCTGAAACAAAATTTTAACAATGTAATTGATGAAAGAATGTTGTTTAATTTGAGAAATGATTGAATTAAGTTTGAAATTATTAAGCTTTGAAATGATTTAATAATTAAGTTTGAAATTATAATTAAGTTTGAAATTATTAAACTTTGAAATTATTTAATAATTAAGTTTTGAATTATTTAGCAATTAAATAAGATTTAATTATTTAATGATTAAATTGAATTGAAATTCTTTAATAAGAAAAAATTGAACTTTTGAATAAGTGAATTTTACTTCGTAAATAATTGAAATTGAGTTCTTTATTAATTAAGTTTGGAAAATCATTTAAGTAAGTCAATAACTGAAATTGAATTTCTTTATCAAGAAAAAAAATGTGATTTATTGAAATTAATGTAAGACTTGAATTTAAAGAATTTGATTTGATGAATTTAATTTAATTCAAATTGTAAGTTTTGAATAAGGAAGTTGAATTTAAATAATGGATTTAATGAATTGGAAATTTAATAGAAATTGTTTTTAATGGCAAATTTACTTAACGAATATTGAATAAAATCGATAAGTTAAACTGATTTGAATGTTAAATTAAATTGATTTAAATGATTTCGGAATGAACCTTATATACGAATTTAAATTGATATCTGAATTGTTTTAAATAAAGATTGAAATTGAATTATAAGATTTTGAAATTATGAATTTGGAAGTTTTGAAACGTAAATTTTGAAAATTGATTTTGAAAGTGAAATGAAATGTTGGTTTACAAACTCTGAATTGAAATTGAATTTGATTTGGTTTGGAAATAAATAAGCGACCAATCGGTGTTATAATTACGAAAGTTATTAAAGAAACCGGAGTCGGTTATGGATATACTCTCTATCTAAACCGAAAACCACTTTAATAACTATACACGGAGTGATGATCCAGAATGAAGTGGTTGGAATGATGTACGTGATGACTGAAGAAAGAGAACGATAATGGATAGCTTTGACACTTGTGTCAAATTGGAAATGACTAAAACAGGAGCCATGCCGGGCCAGTGGAGGCTTAGCTACCTCAAGTGGACACACTTCTTCGAACTACTCATTACTTGTTGTCGATTGGTGCACCCTTGATTTTAGGAGTGTTGTTTCACGGTGTTGCGGGCGCTGCGGCGTTGCGTTCTCACCAGTCCGGATCAGGCAAACGGTAGTATCACTACCTTGGGTATTGCCTCATGTGCCTTGTCATACTTGTATCCATTTATTCGCGACCACTACGAATTTGTTTTGTACCTTTAGTATATGGATTGCCCTCTGGTGACTTCCGGTTTTGGGGAAACTACGGTCTTGTATATGCTTTTGGGAATAAAAATGTGTTAAGGGTGGAATGGGCCATGACTTAACGCTATTTTGATATCTTTATATTACTAATAGACATTATCTACTTATCGTACACTACTACATAGTAGATAGTTTAACGGATCCTTAAAGGATGGTTATTCCAAACATCCTTTGAGTTACTTGTATTTCAATTGCTATTTCGCTTGAGTTGGATTTATTAATATAAGAATGTTAATCCTGACTCGAGTGTCTTGTGTTTTTGCTTTACGCTCGGGTCAGACTGAGTGTACCAGTATTCGAGACTCACCTTTGAAGTTGGAGCTTTGCTTGAAGATCCAGCCATCCATTCTGCTTTCAGTATTCGATGATTCTAGTGATGTATTCTGATTTGAATCTGATGTATCGTGTTACTCTTCCGTTGTATCTGGTTTAACTCTAATGTATCGTATTATTCTTCCGTTGTATCTGGTTTAACTCTGATGTAATTTATACATTTATATAGTAGCTTCATGAACTACTATCTCTTTTATTTCCGCTGCACTTAGTACTCTATGTCTGCGATCTGTGATTATTTATTTATTGTATATGTTCAGTTTTGCCAAATTTAAATTAACAACGCGGTATTTTGAGCAATTCAATTCCGGCATGAGTGTCTACCTATACACTTATAATGGATGCGAATGGTCCAAAATAGCGGGTCGTTACAGAATCTCTAGCTTTTAATTTGAATTTTCTCTTCCTCTTAATGGCCGGCTATTTCCTCCATCTTTCATTTTAGATTTTAAAATGACGTGAATGGGAAGTAAGAAGGTGGGAATGAAAATATATATAATGGTGGAAGCTAGGGACGAAAATTCCTAATATACCCTTATGTGATTAAAACCCCATTCTTTAGTTCATTAATTAGTTTATTAGACACAACCTTAATTAATTCAAGTCTCAATCCCCTTATCACTTAAAATTTACATTATTCTATTTAATTTATCTAATTAAATCTCCTGAATAATGTTAGCAAAAAATTAGGGGTGTTATAAGCATTCTCTGTTACATGGGATGATTCGGAATCATCTTCATCATCAGATATTGACACTGACGACGATTCTGAAAAAGCCAACGTCTGTTTTATGGCTACGACTAACGAGGTAAGTGATCTTACTTTTGATGATTTAATAGAAATAAACTCAGAGCTATTGGATAAACTAAAAGAAGTTAAAAGAAAGTATAAAGATGCTCTAGAAAAATTAAACAGAAATAAAATAGATGTTGATATGCTAAAAGATGAAAAGAAAATCTTGGAAGAAGAACTTGTTAAAACACAAGAATCTTATTCTAACATTTATTCTCAACTCACTTTGCTATCAAATGAAGTAGAAGTGCAAAAATAAAAGAACATGACATTAGTTTCAGAAAATCATGTTTTAAAATCAAATGTCAAAATTCTTGAATTGAAAAATACTAGTCTCAAAACTGAGTTAGAGAATATCACCAAAAATGTATCTAATTTTAATAAAGGAAGAGAAAATCTTTCTAACTTTATCAGTAATTCTCAAATTACTTCTAATAAAAAGGGGTTAGGATACACAAATTCTTTAAAATCAAGTTCAAAAATAAATAACTTATCATATAAAAATTTCAGTTTACATAAGAATTTTGTAAAAGCAAAATCAAAACCAAAGGTTTTCACTCAAAAGAAAGATATTAGCAACACAAATACAATAAAGATTTGGATAGAAAAAACTAATAATAATTTAATCAGAAAGAAGTATATTAAATCTTTTATAAATTCAGCTCATAAAAATAAAGATTTTATTTATAAAGGGAATTCTAAACCCTCTTGGGTTTGGCTACCTAAGATCTAACTCTTAGGACCCTAATAAAAAGTGGGTACCAAGGTCATTCCTATATTTTTTGCAGGTACCAACTAAGAAAAGAGGAAAGTGGATACTTGACAGTGGTTGCTCAAAACATATGATAGGAAACAAAGATATGCACCAACATTATCTACTCAGATGGAGGATCTGTCACATTTGGAGATAATTCCAAAGGCTATATCATCGCTAAAGGCGATGTGAGCAATGCCGGTACATCTAACTTACCTCTTATTACAAATGTTTTACTAGTTAAGAATTTAAAACATAATTTGCTTAGTATAAGTCAACTTTTTGATAAATGTTTTAATATAACTGTTTTAGAAAATAAATGCAACATATTTGATCAAAATAATAATCTAATATTTGAAGGAACCATAGAAAGAAATATTTACATATTAAATATGAAAGTTAATCATAATACAAATATGTGTCTAGTAGCCAAAGAGAATGATCTTTAGTTATGGCACAAAAGATTTTGCCACATAAATTTTAAAGCAATAACCAAATTATCTAAGAATAATTTAGTTAAAGGATTACCAAAAATGAATTTTAAAGTAAACAATATTTGTGATGCTTGTCAATTAGGAAAATTAACAAAATCTTCTTTTAAATCAAAGAAAATGATTTCTACATTACAACCACTTGAGTTATTACATTTGGATCCTTTTGGACCAACTCAAGTTCAGTCAATAAACCATAATAGATATGTTTTTGTAATAGTAGATGATTTTTCAAGATTTACTTGGACAATATTTTAGAAAAATAAAAGTGATACTTTTGAAAATTTTAAAATATTTGCTAAAAGAATCCAAAATATTAAAGATTTAAAAATTAAAAACATTTGAAGCGATCACGCTGGTGAATTTGAAAATGAATCTTTTGAAAATTATTGTAATAAGAAAGGAATTATTTACAATTTTTCATTTTCTAGAACTCCGAAAAAAAATGGAGTTGTAGAAAGGATAAATAGAACACTTCAAGAATGTGTTATAACTTTATTACATGGAAGTACTTTACCAAAACATTTTTGGACAGAAGCTGTAGCAATTTCTTGTTATGTTTTAAATAGAGTTTCCATTAGACCATTAACTACATACCCCATATGAACTTTTTAATGGAAGTAAACCCAACACATCATATTTTAAAGTTTTTGGTTCAAAATGTTTCATATTAAATACAAAAGATAAAATTGGTAAATTCGATCCAAAATCCGATGAAGGAATATTCATTGGATATTCGAAACGAAGCAAAGCTTATAGAATTTATACTAAAAGAACTAAAATAATCGAAGAAACACTTCATGTGTCATTCGATGAAAATTTAAAATTTAATCATAAAATTGAAGATGAAGAAATTATTTCTAAATCAAATAACTCAAAAGATGATTTTGAAAATATTGAAAATAATGTAGACAACAATTCACCAAATAATAGTGAAATAAGAACTCCACCAAGACTTTTAAGAAATCATCCTGCTGAAAACTCATTGGAGAAATAAATACTAACTTAGAACACGAAATCAACTAAATCAAATGGGTCACGTAGCTTTTCTTTCAAATATTGAGCCTAAAAATGCTAAAGAAGCCTCAATTGATGATTACTGGATTATAGCTATGCAGGAAGAATTAAATCGATTTGAACATAATGATGTTCGGGACTTAGTTCCTAAACCAAGTCATCAAGCGGTTATCGGTAAAAAATGGGTATACAATAATAAAGCCATTGAGCAAGGAAATATTATTCGAAATAAAGCTAGACTAGTTGCTCAAGGTTATAATCAAGAAGAAGGAATAGACTATGATGAAACATTTGCACATGTGGCACATCTAGAAGCTATACGTATTTTATTAGCTTATGTGTGTTTTAATAATTTTAATCTATATCAAATGGATGTAAAAAGTGCTTTCTTAAATGGTTTTATAAAAGAAAATGTATATGTAGAACAACTACCTTTATTTACTCATGAAAAATATCCAGACCATGTTTATAAATTGAAAAAGGGTTTATACGGTTTAAAACAAGCACCTCGTGCTTAGTATGACCATCTTAAAAATTATTTAGTTACTTTTGGTTTTAAAATTGGAAAAGTAGATCAAACTTTGTTTATAAAACAAGATAAAAATGATATTTTAATAATACAGATATATGTAGATGACATTATTTTTGGTTTGAAAAATTATGTCAAGAATTTTCAAATATCATGACAAGAGAATTTGAGATGTCTCACACGGGAGAACTTTCATATTTTCTTGGTTTACAAATTAAACAATTAAATAATGAAATTTTTATTAATCAAGAAAACTATTGTGATAATCTTATAAAACAATTTGGTATGGAAAACACTTCTGCTAAACCAACTCTTATGAGTACTGCAGTAGATCTAGATAGAGATGAAAATGGAAAAAGTGTTGACCAAAAACTATATCGTAGTATGTTTGGTTCATTACTATATTTAACTGCTAGTCTACCAGGCATAATGATGAGTGTATGCTTGTGTGCACGTTTTCAAGCAAATCCCAAAGAATCACATTTGCGGGCAATGAAGAAAATTTGGGATACTTAAGCAAGACTAATTAATGACTACGGTCTTTTTTATCCAAAAGAAAGTCCTTTTGAATTAGTGATGCTGATTTTGGAGGATGTCGAACGGATCGAAAGAGTACTGGTGGTACTTGTCATTTTATTGGATGATCTTTAGTATCTTGGTTTAGTAAGAAACAAAATTGTGTTCCACTTTCGACGTGTGAAGCAGAATATATCTCTGCTGCTTTGGCATGTGCTCAAGTAATCTACATGCAGCAAACACTACAAGATTTTGGAATAAACCTTTCTAAATCAACAATTTTTTGTGATAATACAAGTGCGATAAATTTATCAAAAAATCTAATAAATCATTCTAGAACTAAACATATTGATATTAGACATCATTTTCTTCGAGATAATATAGAAAAAGGAAATATTCATTAGATTTTGTACCTTCAAAAGATCAGATAGCCGATATATTTACTAAACCATTAAATGAAAATATTTTTATTAAATTACGTCGAGAATTAGGTATTATATCATTGCATGATTTATAACTAAATTTTTTTATAAAATTTGTTGGGAAATTTTCAAATTAAAATTTTTTTACAAAAAGAAATGGAGCTACTGGTACTCGATCGCTGGTCTATAGTAAGGAAGTTGTATGCTATTCCAGTGTGCTATGATGTTTCTTGTTTTTACAGCATACTTCACCTCAAAATAGATGTCTGGCCATTATTCCTCAGATTTCCTACCTCTCATTTTTCTTGGTTAAGAAATTTCAGACATTCTGCTCCTTAACTTGCATAAACCTAAAATAATTATACAAACAGTATAAATAGGCTTCATTTCTTTTTTGTCAAACTCAACTTTTCAATTATCTCTTAAATTCAAACCTTTTAGTTCAATCTACTTCCACTCATACACAATCTCAGCAATGACATCTCAAGAAGGACCTAACCAATCTTCTATAGTTTTCAGCACTCCAACCTCTGAATCATCAAACAATTGGAACAACTCAACTCCAGTGTATATCCCAGTCAAGTTTACACCTTCACCAGAATATCACACTGGGTATACGCCACAAGGGAAAAGAGCTAAATGTACCTTAGGTTTTGGCTCTCCGTCCACTAAAGAAAAGATTGATGATATACACCATTATCAAAGGGAAACTTTAGAAGTACAACGTGAAATGTACTACGAGCAAAAAGTGAAAGCTATACGCTTGAGAATCATAGAACAATTTGCTTTAAAGACTTGCGGATCATCCTCAAAGCAATGCATGCATCAACCATCACCGCAACGTCCTCAAGTGCCACCAAACTCTTGGGAACGAAGCCCTCAACGTCCTCAGGTGTCGCCAAACTCCTGGGAACGTAGTAATGTATGGTCACCTATCCGTCCATTACAAGAAATTACAAATGTTGAACCGCATTCGGATGATTCAAAAACTTCCGATTAAGCCTTCTTGTTTGTTGTTTTATATTAAAATCTGTATACGTTATATGTTTTTCTATTTAATAAGAATATATTTTTGTTTTACAATAGATTGAAACTAAAAGCTAATCAGTATATATATATATATATATATTAAATAGTTATGTTAAATAAAAACTTTAAGTAAAGCCTAGTTTAGAAAATTCAACAGTTTCAGTCGACTGTTTCGTGCATACCAGTCGATTGAACATTCAACCAAACTAAATTTTCAAACCTAGAAACAGTCGACTGAATTACTAAAAACAGTCGACTGAAAGCCCATTATTTTCAACTATAAACTTGCGGCTAACTTTTTTCTGCAAATCAGTCGACTGGCCAAAGAATTCAGTCGACTGAATCTTCATATAACTTTAAATTTGCTTCAGTAACCAGTCGACCGACCTTATAAAACAGTCGACTGAATTGGCTGTTTTTACACTAAAAAGACGTGGGTTGGAAATGCCTGCACACCAGTCGACTGCTACCTCCCCTTCAGTCGAATGATTCATGTAAATTTTGTTTTTTAAAACCCGCCTACACACTTCCCCAAACACCTTTTCACCAACCCTATATAACTATCTCTTCTCTTTCATTTAACCCACCCATATAACCTACTTTCAGCAAAAAGAAAACCCTAGCCTCCATTTCAAAATAAAATACTTTTACCTCCAACTCCAATTAATTCAATGGCCCCTAGAAGCAAAAAAGCGCACGAATCCACTGTCGGACCTTCGAAAAGCCAAATCCGATCTCGGCTCCATAATGAAACGGATGTTACAAGATTTAATTCCATGAAAAGCTCCAGAATCTTTGATGGCTCCTTTGTCAAGTTCCCTAATTTCAACGGATATGCCATTCGAGAAATCGCCGAAGCTAGTGGCATTGATTCCTTAATTAGGTATGACTCAAACAATGTTAAGATTTATCCTCTTCTCATTAAATTGTTCTTTGCAAATATGAACTTAGATCACCAAGATCCAAGGAATAAAGATGATTGCATATGGATCTTAGTTTGCGGGGTCAAAATCTATCTTCCACTACAAAGACTTGGCCATATCCTTCGCTGTCCATCCGAAGGAGTACCTATCGACGATGAAGAATTCGATATGTATAACCGAGATGAGGTCTCCGATCGATTCCTATCCGATGATTTGACAATTTTGAAATCCATTGCCTTACAACCAAAGAAACGTATTCTACATCGCGCTCTTATTCGGTCTCTTCAACCTCCTATCGGGAGTTACGAGAAGGTTTACAAGAGAGATTTTCAAGCTCTTTATGCGATTTACTATTCTCAAAGGGTAAATTGGGCTAAAGTTATGTTGGACGAGTTCCTCACCATTAATCATAAGCGGAACTATAAGAGCATTTTCTACGGAGCTTATATAATGCGTATTCTTATGAATTTTGGAGTCACCTTACCCGATGCCCACTTCATAACTACTGGCGAACTAAATTCTAAGACTCTATGTCTTATGAACCTTCCCAAATGCCCACAAACTCAAGATACCATAAGCTTCCAACAATGGGCGGCCAATAGAGATCAAGGGATTCCACAACCCCGAGATACACACATTGCCTCTTCCTCAACACAACCTCCCCGTTAAGTAGAAGAAGACAACGAGATCCAAGAGCTTTATGGTGATTTTACTCCGAAACAAGCTCTTGCCACACTCTCCCGCAACCAAAGCAAGCTTGGACAACGATTGGTCACCGTCGAGAAGAATGTTGTCAAGACCAATAAGAAGCTTAATTCCATCAAAGGCTTTTTGAACAAGATATGGGAGAAGATATCAAGTATTGGCTCTACTTCTACAGGTATTGTCGAGAATTCTTCTCCCTTTACATGGTCTACGTCCGAAGAGTAAGAAGAATCGGAATGATCGGATAGTGTGGAGGTTTAGATTTTTTCCTGGTTATGCCCATATTATCCTGTTAAGACATTATTGTTTTATTTGTTTATGTTGTTTTTTGATGTTTCTGTGACATTGCTCTTTAAAATTCATGTTCATGATTATCTCTGCTTCTATGACATATATTTTCTTTATATACTATTACATATCTCTCATGATGTCTATTTATTCCTTTTTGTCGATGGCAAAGGGGGAGAAATTGTTTAATAAGAGGAGAAAATTAGTCAGGGGGAGTAAATCATTCTTATAATTTTTTTATAAACACTTACATAGTTGTCATCATCAAAAAGGGGGAGAATGTTAGAATCTTGTATTTTGATGTTTTGATCGTGGCAACTATATAAGTAAATATTATGTGAACTAACCATATTTGCAGGAGAAGATGCTATTCTACTCGACAATAGATTGCAGACCAAGAATTCAGAGAGAAGTTTCAATGGTTTGTCTATAGTCTAGTCTAGTAGTTGATTATTGTTAAAATCTCTCATAGGTGGTATATGCGCACACACACAAGTATTTAAAGTTGTTTTCAAATCATATACACACAAGTACTTGCATGTACTTCAAGTTCACACTTAAAAAAAATTCAAAAGAACCTTCATTATGGCAGAAATGAGGTATTCAGCCGACTAAATCAGGGAGTTCAATCGATTGAATATCTACGCACGTGCACAGTGCATTGAAGGTTCAGTCGACTAAACTACCTTATTCAGTCGACTGAATTGGAAGTTTCATGTACAATTCTCTTTTTAATTTGAATTTTTTTTAAAATTTCTATAGACCAAAATCTTTTGTTAAGTCGACTGAAAATGCATAACGACTATTTTCTAAATAGTCACTTTCATTCATCGAACAGAAACAACCCTTAATTCAAGATTTGTTTCCATATCTTTTGACAGTCACTTTTCACGAAGAATTGCAACACTTAAACATTATATATAGCCTTTAATTCATTTGTTTTAATCGCCTAATTTCTGATTCTGTTCTCATATACTTATATCTAATCATTCTGCCATTTGCACTCAAATTCTCTGGGACGCCCCACCTCTATACTCACGCTAGCCAAGGACACTACGGGTAATGCCATCGAATAGCATGAAGAATAAGGCTGTTGAGGAGCGATCATCTGTGTAATTGCTTTGTGCGAGTACCGATATGTCAGATAATATAACTTACATTTCATTTCAAGAGGAAATCCGACATATCAAATACAAACTCAAAGCTACAACACAGTGGCTATGTGGCCTTCGGAAACAAATATAGAAATAAACATAACACAAATCAGTCACAGATATTCATATTACAAAGGCGAAAACAGATATGAATTTAACACGTTGTTATCCCGCCTTTTGGCAAGGCTGAGATACCGAGGAACTGACTGAAAAAGAAATAGAATCCACGTCTCCAACTTTGGATGATTGTTGGGCAACTACAAATATCGATGAATTCTTTCTGAATCCAGATCAAGCTACAATTGATAAGACACGACAAGTAAAGCTGTGGAAACCAATGTTCCAAGTTTCGGAGCAATCCGAGTTCGTATGCTCAAGTTATCGCTGTTAGAAAGTGGAAGGATAGTCTTGGCTCGAATCCATCCTGGGGTTGGATCCATCCCCCTTTGCATTGTTTCGAATCCATCAGAACCAAGCTTTGATTCGAATCCATCGAGATAGTATTGGTTCGAATCGATCGTAGTTAGCTGTGCTTCGAATCCATTCACGCGTGCCTTAAGTTCGAATCCATTGGAGCTTTCTCCACCTTCGAATCCATCGAACGAGAGTCCTTCGATTCCATACAGTTGAGGGAGCTTCGACTCCGTGCCACAATTGTCTTCGAATCCCAAAGACAGAGGATACTTCGTATCGATCAGCCATGAGCTTCAACGATCGATACGAAGGAGCACGAATTCGACCGATTCGAATAAAACACCTCTTCTTATCGATAACTTCGAATCCACCAAGCAAACGCGGCTGAAACCGAGGATTTGACCCGGAATACTCGGAGAAAAAGAGGGGTTGGCCCGGAACACGCGCACCACGTCATCGACTCCACGCGCCAACATACGGATTCGAATCGATCGATTCGAACCAGATCGATTCGAATGACTCCAGAACACGAAAATCTTCAACTTGAATCGATCATAACATGAGATCTACACATCCAAATGCTACGAAATTTTTACAGAAGCTTGAGCACATGTTGAAGAATGTTCACACCAAATTTCAACTCGATTGGACAATTTCTTGATCGATTCGAACATAGCTTCGAATCGATCCCAAAGTGGGCCCGGTCTTCCAGAAAGCGGGCATGTGGGCCCCCTGACGTACCAGAACTGGTCTCCCCTCAGTTTAGGTGAAATATCAGCCTCCTACACCTATAAATAGAGCCCCTGGTCATTCAGAAAAGGGGTCGAGCGCCCAGACTCTGCCAGATTTACTCAGAATCACCACGGTCGTCCTAGATTCAGACTTAGCTCGTAATACCAGTTGAACTACGTTATTAGACATTGTAATCTTCAAGTATCGAGCAATAAAATCATCAAACTTCATAGTGGACATAGGCGAAAACGCCGAACCACTCTAAATCGCTTTTCTTTGCACTTTACCTTTCTGTTATTTGGAGTTTTTGTTAGATAATCCACAGTGTTAAATTTCATTCTTCGCGTTTATCTCTTCAAAGACTTCCGAAGAGTGTTGTGCCCATTTTTGGTACAAACACTTTGGTGCTTTCATTGAGAGAACCAGTTTTTCTCCTGCACTTTGGATCTACCATCGATACCGGATTGCGTAAAATCCAAGAGGAAGATCCAGATCTCTACTCCGGAATCCTTCCATTCTATTCAGATTTGCATAAAATCTAGGAGAGGAATCCACTGTTCAAGATGGTTAGCACAAGGACTACTTCTACAGCTGCTAATCAAGAAGCTCGGGATGAACAGAATCCCACGCAGTAATTACAGTCCAATCAAGACAACACTGCTCACTCCGGTCCATCTGGACCGGTAACCAGACAAGAGTTCCAGACATTACTCCAGGAACAGACCCAAAGCCGGCAACAGTTAGCTGAACAGTTGCGTGCCAACATTGAATTGACCAATCAATTAAACCGCCAAAGGCATAGGAAAACAAGGAGGGGTGATGCTTCCCACTCGTTCACTGAAAGTTCTGCTTCCTCTGACTATCATGGCAGAACTACACGTCCCCGGTTGGACGCAGATCATACGCTAGTTACCGAATATCAACCCGCCTTGACTGTGGGACAATTGAGGGTCGGACCGTCAACTAGCTCCCAAGCCGGGCCCTCATCACGAGGAGGTGTTGCTCCACAGCATACCACAGGCGATCGCGCTACAACAGCCGCGGTAGAGACAAGGGTTGATACCCTAAACCTGTCGGATCCAAATAATCAACAGCGTGGGCGTACTCTCGAACCATACGTCCCAGAAGATATGGATCCAAGGAGGCGAGATATGGGCCGTCGACAACGTCCGGTCCAGGCTCGCGCTGTGGAACCCGACCACACCTTAGTTCAGCCTACACGGAATGTGGCTATGCCCGACATTTCAACCATGGTACGTCAAATGATCCGCGAGAGCCAGGGACTTATCAACGACGACTGGGGGATCTCCCGTAGTCAAACTCCTTTCACTGACTAAATACTGCACGCTGAACCTCCTCGGCGATTCAGAATGCCGACTCTCCCTCTGTACGAAGGAAATTCCGATCCCAATCAACATATCTTAAAGTATGAATGGTCAATGAGCGCCGCAAGGGCTGATGATGCAGTAAAATGTCGAAGCTTCCCCATCTCTTTGGGAGGAATTGCAACGATGTGGTTCACAAGGTTGCCACCAAGATCCATCTCTTCGTTCGACCAACTAGCTAAGAAATTTGTCGAACAGTTTCGTATGCATGTCACTAGGCCTAAAGACGTTAACACCTTATCTAGTGTCACCCAGGCTAAGGGAGAGACGCTCAGGCGTTACCTGGAGAGATTCCACGCAACATGCGTGGAAATTAGCAATCCCAACGACAACTCGATTCTGATGGCGTTAACCAAAGGGATCGATCCCGACTCGGAATTTGGGAATTGGTTAGCTAGGAAACCACCCGCATCATTGGACCGTTTCTACTCCAAAGCCGCTCAATTCTTGCGACAAGAGGATGCGAAACATTCTAGGAAACAGGGCGATGCGATACCCAGAACTGAAGTAATACAGAGTAATGTGGCAGTCAAACAGTCCGGTGAAAGTTCCAGAAAAGTCCAGCTAAATATACAGAATAAACAAGCTCAGCCGAGAGTCAGCAGCGATCAGAATAAGAAGAGAGACCAAAATCGAGGCCCGCAACGTAGGACCCCGATGTTTGACAGTTACACACCATTGAATACATCATTGGAAAACGTGTATCTGCAAACCTACAACGCTGAGCAATATAAGAAACCTGCTCCGAAGCAATCATCGGAGAGACTGATTCAGACAGGAAAGTTTTGTTGATTTCACGAAAGTTACGGCCACAATACCAACGAGTGTCGACATCTGCAAGACCTCGTTGAAAAATTGATCAGAGAGAAAAAGTTGGACCAGTTTGTACGGGCACCGCCGTCTGGTGGAGCGGGCCCCTCAAAGAAAAATCATACATAGAATCAAGCAAGACAGGAAGAACCGGGTCGTGATGGAGGAAGATTGGTAATTAATGCTGTAAGTGGTAATCCTCATCCAGTAGTCCGAAGCTGGGAGGAAATGGAATCATATGGCAACTTAGCTAAACGCTCAAACTTCGAGTATAATGATAACTTGGGCGGTAAACCTTCAACCAAACGGAAGAGAGCGATGACTAACAACATCACTTTCCGGGACAACGACGTTGACTACGTCGGAAGCCCGACTACTGACCCACTTGTGATATCGACCCAGGTAGGCCCGATGTGGATGAAGAGGATCCTGATTGACTGCGGGAGCTCTGTGAATATCATATTTGCACATGCTTATAATCAAATGAAGATGAAAGCTGGGGGTCTAAAACCCTGCCAAACTCATCTCTATGGATTCAATGGCAGCGCTACTGTACCAGTTGGAATGGTAGAGTTACCAGTTGAATTGGGAACTGGAGAATGTAGGTCGGTTCGAATATTGCAGTTCGTTGTGTTGGACGTAGAGTCGCCATATAATGCCTTTTTAGGTCGACCTGCCCTTGCTGAATTCAGGGCCATAATAGCCCCGTGGTTTTTAACTTTAAAATTCCCAACCATCAACGGAGTTGGGGTCGTCCAGGGCGATCAGGTTGATTTAAGAACAATCATACACCGAAATCGAGTTACCCGATTGCACAATGCCAAGGACCGACTTAAAACTTTTGAACTTGGTAAGCTAGTCGCTAAAAAAGGTTATTCGGCACTCCCGCCCCTGAGATCAGCGTGGAGAGGGTCGCGCAAGATTAAGCAAAAGCTTAAGGATGGCGAATTCGAGTTATCACCCGTTGATGGCTTAACTTTACCAAGGGCCTAGAATAGCGAAAGCCTTCATCGCCACTACAATTGACAAGCTATGTTTATCTATTTAGTTTAAATTCCGTTTTAAAAGTTGTTTCAGCATTTCGAAATTAGAACTTATAATAAGGCAACTGACTTTGCCGTGTTTTCTGATTTCAGCAATAAAATGCCATTTCTTCGGGTCAGAGCTGTGATTCATTAAATACAATGTACAACATCACGATGCACGGAGAACTAAAATTCCATCACGCAATGGGATTTATCCAAGAAAGGAGTGGCTGTGATACGACCGACCACTCGCTAAGTGAAGCCAGAGCTCGGGGGCAAGCCACCACATCAAAGCGAAGATCGGATTGATACACGACGATCTTTCCTTAACTCCGTACTCCCAGAGTGCGAGGCGGAGTATAAACATTCCTTAACTCCGTACTCCCAGAGTGCGAGGCGGAGTATAAACATTCCCTTAACTCCGTACTCCCAGAGTGCGAGGCGGAGTATAAACATTCCTTAACTCCGTACTCCCAGAGTGCGAGGCGGAGTATAAACATTCCTGAACTCCGTACTCCCAGAGTGCGAGATGGAGTATAAACATTCCTTAACTCCGTACTCCCAGAGTGGGAGACGGAGTATAAACATTCCTTAACTCCGTACTCCCAGAGTGCGAGACGGAGTATAAACATTTCCTTAACTCCGTACTCCCAGAGTGCGAGACGGAGTATAATCATTCCTTAACTCCGTACTCCCAGAGTGCGAGACGAAGTATAAACATTCCTTAACTCCGTACTCCCAGAGTGTGAGATGGAGTATAACATTCCTTAACTCCGTACTCCCAGAGTGCGAGACGGAGTATAAACATTTCCTTAACTCCGTACTCCCAGAGTGCGAGACAGAGTATAAACATTTCCTTAACTCCGTACTCCCAGAGTGCGAGGCGGAGTATAAACATTCCTTAACTCCGTACTCCTAGAGTGCAAGACGGAGTATAAACATACATCAACTCCGTATTTGTCCCCAAGACTGGGGGCAGGACCAAAACAAACATCAAATTGAAGACGGAAGAGAATATACTTTCATTTCCATTACCAACAAATAGAATTCGATCACAAGATGATTCAAAAAAAAAAGATTTTTTTCCTGCTAGTGGGAGCCGAGTCCACATCTATACACGGCTATAGAGAAAGCCAAAAGACAAGCACTACAGAGAACTGAAGAAGGAGTTCAATCTTTCTTCTTCCTTAGCTTCTTCTTTGAGGAAGTCCCACTAGAGCTGCTACCCAACTTTTTCCTCCTTCTTTTGCTCTTCTCCGATTTGCCCTCAGATGGCGACATAATGTCCACCTCTTCCTCAGAGCTAGAGGCAACAGAGATTCTTTTGGAGGGTAAAACCGGAGGAATAGGATCAGTAGCAGGAGGTGGAACAGGAGCACTCGCAATTACCACAGTGCCGCCAGGCGATATCATCATTAATGGGGCATGGCCTGACGGGTCCATACCGGCGGTCACTGCGCCCATCTCAGCAATGATCTCATCCAAAATCTCATCTTCACGAGGTACTTGGGCCGCGCTGGATATGCTAATGACTGGCATGGAAACACTAACAGCCGGAGTGGTCCCGCTCATGGAGAAGGATGGATCGATGAAAGGATCATTAGGTTGATTGAGGAGTTCCTCAATCATCTGAGTGTCAAAAGATAACGTATCCGCTTCCCTTTCTTCACCGACCACAGAAGATGTCATAGTAGCTTCGGTGACGATAGCCACATGCGCTTGATGAGAAGCCTGAGATGCAGGAGGCGCGGGGATAACGACTTCAGTCACTGAAATGTGAAAAAACGAAGATTGTTAGCTGTGGGTATTGATCCAAATTCACCACACTAAATTTATACGGGAGGCGTTTGATTACCTTCCTTAGCCTGGCTCACAGTATGGGCAGATATAGAGGCAGAAACATCAGCAGAAGATAAATGCGGCTGGTTAGGATTATAAGCAGGGACGGACTGAGGATTGACCGCACCGATGTTTTCAGGCAATGTCGGAATTGCAACTCCAACACTCGTTTCGTGATGCTCAATCCCCGAGCCCTCACCTGTCTCTATCTGTTGGAACCCGAGCCTCTCTCTCGCCACAGAAACCACCGCCTCATGAAGAGCTTTCCTCTCTTCCTCAGTAAGCAAGCGCATCTCAAGCTCGAAGTCATCCAGTGTTTCATCCGGATGCGCCGCTTTCTTCTCCTCCACCAATCTAGTCTAGGCATTATATAGAATCATGGAGTCATCTCCCAGCCACGATAAATTTTTATGCTCTAACACATTGGCGTTGTATGTAACCAGGAAATCATCGAAATCAGCATCCATCCTGGACTGCTCCGCCATAATCTTTTCCTAGATTTCTGCATCCACAGACTTGGACTTGGCCACCGCCGCAGCAAGTTCGGCCCAAAGTGACACAGCTTGGTCACACGCCTCCTGAGCGGTGGTGTTAGCAGCATCTTTCTCTTTCACCACTTCAGCGAATTTGGCCTTGAGCTCATTCAGCTTCTTAACGGCTGCATCTCGCTCAGCTACAACGTTTGTATAGCGGTGGCCCATCTCTTCAACCGTGGCACAGTGTGCCTGCTGCATTCTCGCCATTTTGGCCACAACATCCTCATGCTTTTTGAGTACTTGGAGTTCCGAGCTTCGAGACGACTCCATCTCAGACTGAAGAACTTGAATGATGCGATCTTTCTTGACAATATCAGCATCTCGCTCCGGAATAACTTTCGCCCGGTCAAAAGCTACCTTTGAAGCTTTCGCGGCTGCTTTGTACCATTCCTTGTATTGGACATAGAAGTCACGAATATAGCTGTGCGCAATATTTTCAGCATCCTGAGGAACCCTCTTGAGATGAGGAGGAAAAACGTATGCGTCCATACAGATTTCTGGGAAGTCCTTCTTCATTTGGGCAAGCTGGATGGCACCTTCGCTTGTCAACTCAGCCGGAGCCTGCTCAACGATAGCAGCTGCCGGTGGTTCAACTCTAGGCCGCTGCGTCTCGGGCCTTGAAGATTGGGAAGGCTGCTGCTGCTATGAAGGCCTAGGGATATCTACGGGGGCCCTAGAAGGCGGAGGAGAACGAGATCGTGATCAGTACTGATGGCCCCGATCTCTGTCAGTACGATCATGGCCAGAACGGCCGCGCCAATAATCTCTATCCCTATCATAGCGCTCCTGGCTAGTGTAATCTTGCCCGTGGTCCCTATCCGATTCTCTCCTACGAGAATCATAATATTGGGAATATTGGCGCACGTTACGGAGCCTATCCAAAGTAGACCCGCGACCCGACATCTCGCCTGCAATAAGAAGGAGATACAGATTAGAATCCTACAAAACAGTGATTAATATGCGAAAGTCATGTAGTGGTGTGGAAGTGTGTGAAAATGTGTAAACCCCCAGACCAACCGGAAGTGTTGACCGCACTCAAAGGAAAGGGCTCGCTCATATTTAATACATCTTGAAATTCCTCCAACCCAGAATTACATGGAATCAATATAAAATCCAGGATGGGAATGTCGTCAAGCCTTTTAAAAGTATCTCTCGAATGAGAAGGGGCGGCCTCAGAAATCGTAACTCCGGAAGTGGGAGGAAACATATTCATAGATTTCCACCCCTTAGACTTAAATTTTTTAGAACCGATGGCCTTGCTTTTCCGTCTTTTTCCCAACTCTTCGAAGTTGCCCGAAAGATCAGCCATCGGCTCTACATCTGTATGAGTCCTTTCTTCATCGCTCGCTTCGGTTATTGTAATCCCGGGCATTTTCTTCGCCATTGTCTTCTCCTTCTTCTCCTTGTTTTTCTTCTTTGAGGCAGGCTTTGACATCCCCTCGATGACTATACTCTGATTTATTTCAATCAAGCCGAGAGTTCTTAAGTTATAGTCATTCAACACCAAGTCGATGTGTCTCAGCTCGCTCGGAACTTCTTGGAGACTATGGACTATGCCCTTGTAGTACCCGCCATCGAGTCTGGAGATAATGGCTGCAAGAAAAACAAGATGTCAATACCAATGCCAAAGAGCTATTGATCAAAGAGAAACAACGACATATGAGGACACTTACGTCTAGACAACCATCGCCTAGCGAAACCAGGAGGACACCGGACATAAAACCATTCATTCTTAAAGTAGCTTAGTCTGGTCCATGCTCCAATAATAACTTGGCAATTTCTGACTGCCTCCAAAAATGTAAAGGATGGGCTATCGCCCCTGCTCTTGAAATTAAATATGTATCTGATCTCGGTTGTCCTTGGCGGGCGAAAGAGACAGTCCATAAATATGACGAAGGCACTATTTAGCAGCGCATGTCCGTTAGGGTGTAGTTGTGAGGGAGAGATTGCTAAATATGATAGCATCTCTCTGATATATTGATTAAATGGAGGAAGCGTTCTAGCCGCAAGAGCATGGCGATAAAAAGCTGTATATCCTTCAGGAGGATTGTGCGGTCTATCGTTGGCACTGGGCAATAAAACATCATCCGGAGATATGTTGTGCTTCAAACATATCCTGCCTAACAAAGACTCAGAAATACTGGACTGGACGGAATCAACAGGATCCTCGATATATATTGCATCTTGTAGCTCGTCGGGAGCAGGGTCTATTATATCCGCTGGGATATCTGGAACTACAAGGACCGGAGGAGGAGAACTCTGAATCTCCTGCTGTTGCGAGCTCGAAGATTCCATAACTGACTAACTTATCAGAAAGCAACGTTAAGTTCATAAACAGCCCGTGCATTCCCCAGTGTAGTGTGTATGGATGTGTCGTGCCGTGCAAGTGCTGAATGTTACTTAAGAAGATTTTACAGATTGAAACAAAATGTCTGTACGACAAAACTTGGGGATTTGAGAATGAAAATGACCGTCATCGCTGACCGTCACTTCCACACCATCCAGACGATACTGACCACTTCAAGTATAAATCAGTTGTATTATTGGTTAAGTCATAGTTCCATCGACGAGCTTCAAAGGAAATTCGAGTATAATCCTACAGTCAAGTTCAGTTACGCAGGGCCGAAGCTCGTCGGAGTCAAGTATGCTAAAGTTCATTAAGTTCATCAAAGTACAACTTGAAATTGGTCGTAGTTCAGATGATGGAGCGAATCAAAAGAGCAATGGTCTCAGAGGACGAAGACGTTCAAATCCATCGACACGAATCGATGAGGGTCGAATCGATGAAGTTCAATTCCAGGTGCTTCAAATCCATATGGTTCAACTCGATGTAACTTTGGGATAGAGGAGCATTTCGAATCCATGATCTTTGCATGACTTCGAATCGATCAATATTGAGATCCTTCGAATCGATCGGAGTATCGCTACTTCGAATCGATCGCCACGAGCCTTCTTTCCTTTTTTCTCTTGAAACCATCGATTCGAAGCTATGCATTCAAAATCGATTCGAATGACTCATTCCTGGATCGATGCGAAGCAATGAAAGACGACACTCTGATCGATATGACTCGAATGGTTGCATTCCTCAGTTCCATCGAGTCGACCCACTTCGTTCAGATCTCATCACTCCTCGAAATTTTCAGAAGGAAAGACTGAATCGATGCCAAAAATTCTAAGTTCTATCTTTCTCATCTTGAATCGATCCCTTGATTACCTGATTTTATTACTAATGAAAGCGTGAAGGGGTTCGATCGATTTGAGGAAAGCACGTTTGTCTAGGCCTTGGAGAGATCAATTCGAAGGAGAGGCTATAGCAACAGTAAAAAGTAAAAAATGAAAGTGACACCGGCCTCGCGTATTTATATGGACCTCACGTAGGAAACGGGACGATTCGTCTCCCGGTCAAAATGACCAACTCCAACCGGTCACGCGCTGATCCATTCGAATCCATCACATTCGAATCCATCACGTTCGAACCCATTGCATTCGAATCCCTCAAAACTTTGAATCCATCAAGGCTGCATCGTTACAAAGACTCATCGATGCGGAGCTACATCGATTCGAAGCTTTCAACAAAAGCTAAATTGGAGTCGTTGCGTCCCATCGATTCGAAGTACTAACTTCACGACCATTAGCATGCAGTGATTCAAAACCTATCGATTCGAACGACCATTTCGAATCCATCGGATACCAGCAATTCAAGCCATCGATTCGAACAAACATAGCTTCGAACCCATCACAGACCACTGATGAAAATGGACGGACCGTTTCAATGTGAAAAATTGCTTGTCTACTCTTTATACCGATTCAGGAGAGGATCGATACAAGAGGATGATCATAGACAATCATAAAAGCAATGTTTTAACTCGAATCTCAAACCGGTCCAGGAGAGCACAGATGCAGAATTCGATAGCAATCCGAACTAGCAACGACTTGCGATCACGCAACGTTAACCAAAGTCAAGATAATACACGTATGCACGTATCTCTGACTAATGTTTGATCTTTGTCATTTACAGGGATCAAATGTTCATCTCGTCATAACCCAAACAGCTAACAGCCGGCCACAATCGTACGACGGTTGATTACAGCGACAAAGAATACAATTTTCAGCAGAGCATGTCCTAATTGTCCAATGATAGATTGTAGCTTTTCAAAGCACGTCATGTTTACACAAAATGTACTTTGGGGGGCAAATGTTATCTCACCTTTTGGCAAGGCCGAGATACCAAGGAACCGACTGAAAAAGAAATAGAATCACACGTCTCCAACTTTGGATGATTGTTGGGCAACTACAAATATCGATGAATTCTTTCCGAATCCAGATCGGGCTACAATTGATAAGACACGACAAGTAAAGCTGTGGAAACCAACGTTCCAAGTTTCAGAGCAATCCGAGTTCGTATGCTCAAGTTATCGCCGTTAGAAAGTGGAAGGATAGTCTTGGCTCGAATCCATCCTGGGGTCGGATCCATCCTCCTTTGCATTGTTTCGAATCCATCAGAACCAAGCTTTGATTCGAATCCATCGAGATAGTATTGGTTCGAATCGATCGTAGTTAGCTGTGCTTCGAATCCATTCACGCATGCCTTAAGTTCGAATCCATTGGAGCTTTCTCCACCTTCGAATCCATCGAACGAGAGTCCTTTGATTCCATACAGTTGAGGGAGCTTCGACTCCGTGCCATAATTGTCTTCGAATCCCAAAGACAGAGGATACTTCGTATCAATCAGCCATGACCTTCCACGATCGATACGAAGGAGCACGAATTCGACCGATTCGAATAAAACACCTCTTCTTATCGATAACTTCGAATCCACCAAGCAAACGCGGCTGAAACCGAGGATTTGACCCGGAATACTCGGAGAAAAAGAGGGGTTGGCCCGGAACACACGCACCACGTCATCGACTCCACGCGCCAACATATGGATTCGAATCGATCGATTCGAACCAGATCGATTCGAATGACTCCAGAACACGAAAATCTTCAACTTGAATCGATCATAACATGAGATCTACACATCCAAATGCTACGAAATTTTTACAGAAGCTTGAGCACATGTTGAAGAATGTTCACACCAAATTTCAACTCGATTGGACAATTTCTTGATCGATTCGAACATAGCTTCGAATCGATCCCAAAGTGGGCCCGGTCTTCCAGAAAGCGGGCATGTGGGCCCCCTGACATACCAGAACTGGTTTCCCCTCAGTTTAAGTGAAATATCAGCCTCCTACACCTATAAATAGAGCCCTTGGTCATTCAGAAAAGGGGTCGGATAATTCTAAGAGCTAAAGAGCGCCCAGACTCTGCCAGATTTACTCAGAATCACCACGGTCGTCCTAGATTCAGACTTAGCTCGTAATACCAGTTGAACTACGTTATTAGACATTGTAATCTTCAAGTATCGAGCAATAAAATCATCAAACTTCATAGTGGACGTAGGCGAAAACGCCGAACCACTCTAAATCGCTTGTCTTTGCACTTTACCTTTCTGTTATTTGGAGTTTTTGTTAGATAATCCACAGTGTTAAATTTCATTCTTCGCGTTTATCTCTTCAAAGACTTTCGAAGAGTGTTGTGCCCATTTTTGGTACAAACACACGTAGAAGTGTACATCAAAGTAGTGGTCAAACAAGATCCATTACATCAAAAAAGAATAGATACAAGTGCTAGACAAAAGAATAATTATACATCAAGGAGTCTATATCTCAAATGTATAATAACAAAAACTACTAATCTAAAGTAGTTAGCCAAAAGTCAGGTGACGGACCCTGATAAAAAGTCAAGCAGGAGCACCTGAAATATCTCGGTCTGACCCGAGTATTATTTAAGAAGAAAATAATAAACGGATCAGTCTAGCTATAAATATTAGATAAAATGAGATAGGATAAGAGATATGACGAAAAACGTATGATAACAAAAATGTCATACCGTGTCAAGTATACATCAAATAACAACAAAAATCATACAATATCTCAAATCATCTCAAAAAACCAAAAAGAATCACATTCTTTAAATTATTCACCAAAACACAAATATTGACAAAGCATATCAATGCCAATCCATGAAAATTGGTGAAACACAAATTCTAGAAATCATCAACTAGAAATCCAGAAATCACAAAAAGGGGAAGGCCTATCACAAACGGGAGCATGAAAACTCACCAACACGTGCATCACAAATGGAACGCTATTCCATGGTCGCTAACCAAAGAGCCGGTGCAATGGCGTAGTGCAATAACGGTACGCCCGAGGAACCTGAAACTCAAATGAGTTGGAACAACGACGTAGTGCAATAACGGTACGCCCGATGAACCTGAAACTCAAATATTTTAGAACAACGACGTAGTGCAATAACGGTACGCCCGATGATCCCGAAACTCAAATAATTCGGAACAACAACGTAGTGCAATAACGGTACGCCCGATGAACCGAACTCCATAAAGCCCGTAGGTTGCTAGCCTATAAAAATGGGACGAACCTCAATAGAACTAGGTACAGTCCCCCACGCGGACAAAGAGACATCGCACATCACTAGTCTAAACCACAAAACGATCATCATTGATCAATAAGAAGTGTCAATTACACTAAGATAGTAAATAAATGAGTTTAGCTTCATGTCCCGTAACCACTGGCTTAACTTAAATATTTACGAACAGATTGTAGATTTCCACTCGAAAATTGTCACAAGAGTTCAATCGAACAAGTCCAAGAATTAACCGACAAAGTAAACGCAAGCGTTTCATACCACTTGTTTTACTAAGTCGTTTAATTAGATTTCTCATACGAATGAGGTAAAAGTTTGTATATACTAATAGATTGGAAAACGGTTTTAAAAGAGAGCTTTATATTTAAAATAGAGATGAAAACATCTTTGTGAAAGAGCTTGAATATTTACTATTAGTATAGAAACCTTTATATTTTTAAAGTGACAAATCACAGAAATGATTGTAGAAACAATCAATCACCAAAAATTCACATTCGAAGGCGTGAATCAAAACCATAGAAATCGATATCAAATCCATCAAAATGGATATTCCCAAAAATCCCGGAAAAGAAGTCATCAAGGTCGATAAAAGTGATAACAACTAATCGGAGCAACTAAAATCGATAAACAATGGAAATTCAATCAAGAAAAGGCTAAACAGGCAAAAATGCACAGTTCCAGACGTCTGGGGGTTGATCCAGACGTCTGGATTTGTTCTCTGGAAACAATCCAGGAAGATTCCAGACATCTAAAATTACAAGGCAGACGTCTGAATCGTAACCAGACGCCTGACCTAGTAAATCAGACGTCTGAACTGAAGTACTGGAAGTTCTATTCCAAAACACCCAGATGTCTGGGAAGCAAGCTCAGACGTTTGGATCACTCAGACGTCTGAAAAGCAAGTCAAACGTCTGAGCTGAACGTCTGGAATATTTATTCCTTAGGCTCAGACGTCTGATCCTTATACCAGACGTCTGAGCTGATGCTCAGGCAAAGAATGAACCTAGGCCAATGATGGCCAATTCGTTTCGGGAGCGATCGGACGAGCAACAAGACTAGGGATTTATGCCAAGCGACAACCTAGCCTTATAGGCTCTTCGATACACCCTAAATATCATTGTCCAAATATCCATAATAGGATTTTCATAAAAATTGGACCAAAACACCAAAATTTGGAAAATTCACCAAATCAATTCAAATCAAAAGCAAATGAATATGCACAAATGTTAGGAATTCATACCTAACAACAATGATAGCTATAGACGTAGATGTGAGTTAAAAAACTCACCTTTAAAACTCAAAGACAATGAAGGAGAAGCTTTGAAATCAAAAGAAAGATCAATCACACTTCAACTCTAGAAGCTCCAATCTAAGCTTCTCTTTGATTTTGGAGCTAGAAATTGAATTTGTAAAGGAAACTATGGTATGGAATTTCTAATTTCCCATTCCTCTCCCCATTTTTACTTAAGCTTAAATGTATTAGGAAAATGAGAATGAAATGAGGTAGCGAGGCTGAGTTAGGGTATTAAGATGGGTTAGTGGGCTAAAACCCAAACCCAAAGCCCAAGTAGAAAAATAGCAAATTCTACTCAACTCCAAACATATCGATGTTTATACTCAAAAAGGTCGCAAATGCCATTTTGGACTCAATGGAAGTGATCTCGAGTCCCAATTCGACTGTTTACAAAAAGTAACATTTTGGACTTTAATCCGATTAACGATGCTGTATTTAAATAAAACATTTAAATATACAATCGTAAAATATGCGGGTTGTTACATTCTCGTTCTAGTCACTTGCACGTTCAAGCACAAATTCATTTATGATTAAATTAACTTCCAACCTTCATGAACTACACTGTATACCACAAAGGAGAATATTATAGGAAGGGTGTACTCTAAGGACTTATATGTGCTATTTAAAGAGCACAATCAGTTAAGAAAATTCTCCGTATTATTGAAGTCCTGTTCGGTTGCTCAGGCGGTAGAAGTCCTATTCAGTTGTCTAGGCGGTAGAAGTCCTATTCGGTTGCTCAGGTGGTGTAATACCTATTTTTCCGGGTTAAGAGAGGGTTGATAGTTAAATTCTAGAAGGATTCTGGGACTGGATGTAGAATGGGAGTTCGAACCAGTATAAAAATCCATGGTGTCATTAACTTTATTGTTTACTTTTTATATTCATATTCCGCACTAGTAGATATCCTAGATAATATTCCATATTATGATCCTTTGTAGCACTTTCAGATGGCCTCCCTAAGAGGTTATCCACTGGCTCATATTATCATTCCAAGCACTCCAAAAACGCTTAACCAAATTTACAACGATCTTGGCTTCTTTTCTTCTCTGGAAGGTCTGATTCCTCCTTGATCCTAGTCTTCTGTTCCTCCTAATTAATTAGACAACCTTCTTCAGCGGATTATCCGTTCCCCATCCTATGCTGCTTTCCAACCAATGTCCCTTCAACTTTTACGAAAGGTCATCAAATTGCTCTTATCAAGCAACAATTATTGGTATGTCTATTCCTTGTTTTGTTACCTTAGATCCTTGACTTCACACATAGCCTTCTGACTTAAATTTATGCTACTTATCTCAGGTTATCGAAAATTTGTTCTCTTTACAAGAAAGATCTTCTGGCTCATCTAGTGAAGGGTCAAAGCTTAAAAAGGAGATTTATTCGTTAAATAATGAAGTCATCAATCTCTTTACGGCCAAGAATGAGGTGACGTGTGAAAATGAAAGGTTAAGTGCCTTTTTGAATAAAGCTGAATCCACAATCACCAAGGAGAGAAGTGATAAGCAAATAACAGTTGTTAGAATCATTGTACTTGAGATGACACTTAAAGAGGCTGAATAAGAGAAGACCAAGCTTATTGCCAAATGCACCTCACTTGAGAAGAGTTGCATTTTCTCGAAAAGAGATTGGAGATGAAAAATAATCTTTATATCAAGGCGACAGACATTATAAAAGATGCCAAACAAAAAGTCTCTCACTTTCTTGGAGGTCCTCTTGGAAAGATTATCATAAATTCTTACGAAGATGAACTTCTCGTTGCCTACACCGATAATGCAGACAAATGTCCAGATTTTGGTTTCCATTCTCTAGATCCTGAGTTGAATGATAAATTTATGGTTAAATTCAAGGGGATGGAATAGGGGTCTGCAATACCCAAAAAAGAGGAAATAGACGTGGCTAAGTTATTGGCATTTGACGATTCTCCAGTAGATGAGGAGACTAATTCAGATAAAGAGGAAAAAGAGAATGATGACAAGATAATGTTTTCTTAGAGATGGTCCTTTTGGGCCATGATAAGGATAATGATGAAAACAATGGTGACTATAATGATGTCTGTAGAGGTGGTGGAGACGATCCTTCTGGGCCATCAGTGTTAGAACTGGGCCAGCCCACAGCAAAAGAAATGAGTGAATTTCAAAAAATTTACCATTCTGGATCATTAACGGGCTTATGAAGTCTAAATGAATTTAGATCTTATATAAATTTTCTTTTAAATAAAATCAATAATTTATTCAATATGGTAATTTAAGGAACTTTAAATATACAAATGTATGTGATATGATGAATGTATCGAATACATTCATTTATGTCAAGTGTAAGTGCGGTGTATATATGTATAAATGAAACATGTAAAAATAAATTAAGAGAAGGAAATTATTTGTTTCCCTCTGTTACTATATTTAATTAATAAAGGGAAGATATGACAGAATATGAAAGGAGAGAAACATATCATTTCTTTCAACATTTAACTATGACAATTAATACATTAAATGACATTTATTACTTATCAATCAAATCTACACCTGGATATGATAGATCATGAAAAGAGGAAACCTATCGTTTCTTTCATCATTTAACTATGACAATGAATACATTAAATGGCATCTATTACTTATCAATCAAATCTACACATGGATATGATATAATATGAAAAGAGGAAAACCTTTCATTTCTTTTACCATTTAGCTGTAACAATCAATACATTAAATGACATTGATTACTTATCAACCAAATCTACACATGCCTTCGTTGTCTAAATTTTGTTAATGAAATATATGCATACATTCATAATAATTATGGATACATACATACATACAAAGTGAAAACCTATTGGTTATTTTAAATAATTTGAAATCCTAAATTAACATTAACAGAAAAAATTCCAATTGAAAAAATGTTTAACAAAAAAAGTTACATGATTGCTCATAATCTTTGTACAAATTTTATTTAAACAAAACATTTATCTTACATATAACTGATAATTAAAATTTAATAATTTGGATCTGAAAGCATGTATTTGCAAACAATGTAGCATATGGTATATGTGTATATACAGTTGTACAAAAGTTTTTTTGGTTTTAAAGTTAAATATTTTCAATAAAATTTTAATTTAGGAATGAAACAATACATCAAACTTTATACAAAACTTTAAATATAGAAAACAACAAATAATTAAAATTTGCACTAAAGTCCATTCATTAATATTAAATCAAGGTAACCACTTTTGTTTTAACAAGGATTGTAACAGTTGTACAAAAATTTAACATATGTAATTAAAATAAGATTCAAAGAATGGTAAATAATTAACATATATATAATCCATTAGCATTTGAATAAGTAAAGATTATCTCATAGTATACATAAATCTCATTCAAAGTCAATTTTTAATTTCATAACTATCTATAATAAATTAAAATAAATTGAACAAGGTAGGCATGCGTAAATTTGTGATAAGAAATTACAGATCCTAATAACATAGAGAATGATGACAATTTATCAGAAGTAATATGAGATTCAAGACATGTTGATTTATCATAAACATACATTAAAATGAAATGATGAACAAACATAGATCAAAATAATAATACAATAAACATGTAAATATCAAATTATACGCACATATAATTACCTTAGGATGAAGCATGTAGAAACACCTTGAATGATAGAAGAATACCTAGAACTAATTGATCACTCTATAGATCCAATAAATCTTGCCCTTCATCACACCTAAATTTGTAGCTTCTCCACAAATATCAAAAATCACCATCCCACTTTGGAAGAGAAGAATGAACCACCCTTTTTAATTTAGTTTGATGTTGATTTGAATTTGTTTTGATGTTTTTTCTTTTGGATTAAGTTTCAGTCATGGATGAATGATAGAGAAGAGGAAGAAAAAGAGAACAAAAAATGAAAGTCACGTTCTGTTCTCTATACTTTCAAAAAATGAGGAGGTTTTGTTTTTAATAGAATTAAAGGAACGTTTTCCTATTCTTCTATTAGAACTTCCTCCTTTATTTCCTCTTTTTAAGTTTAAATTAATCTCATTAATTAATTTCTTCCTCTTACCATTATATGGATGATCCATGCACATTCCAAATATGCAACTTTTCCAAATAAAAGAAAACAACTTTTATGTAAATATTTTATTATTTAAAACATGTTTAAAATTTTACCGATATCGCATATCGATATATGCAAATATAACTTTTATATATGCATTAAAATAGTTACCAACAACATTCAAAACATCAAATAAGTTAACAATAATTAATATTTCATAAATATTAATTAATTTAAGCAATTTGCAAAATTTTACAAACTAATTAAATAATGTGGTTTTCGGAGAAATCACAAATGCGGTTGTGCGACTCAGAGGTGTTTATTCAATCGGCGATTAATATTGAACAATTCAAATATTAATGTTCACACGTCACTTTGTAGATGTTATAACAGTTTGGCTGAATTCATCGCTTATAAGTCTTTTTGGTACAATCAAATTTTACTTATTATAAGCGGTACCTGACAGGGACAATTATTTACACCAATTCTCTTCGTCAAAACTGTATCATATTAAGACTTATGAAATTTGGTAATGGTCAAAATTCCAATATCATCCACATTCAACTTTATAGACCAAACAAAAAGTCCTTAGTTCAATAATAACAATTATTATTAACCAAAATGCTCTGCCAGAGACTTTGACTTTTAATTGACTTGAGTTGACCATGATACTAACCCCATATAACTGAGGAGACGAATCCTCTCTTGAATAGTGCTTCACTTCCAATACTTCCGCTCGACCCAACTATAGTCACTCGATGGAACGCCATGCCATGATTTGACTATAACCAAAGAAGAGCTTTCATATTGAAGATCCACGGTATTCTAAATTCAAGGGAACTGCGTAAATTAGTCACATCGATATTTTCTGTTTGATAGTTATATTAACCGACAGAAAACTATTGAGTGAGTCGTTCTATAGTAATCCAATAACTATTAGCAGTCATGAGTAATACACTGCCCAACATTTGGAGAGCGTTACAAACTCTAGTCTCAACGTATACATCGATATCCAGTCTCGATGCATCTTGACTAGGAACATTTAAAATGGTATATTTGTTTTATTGTGATAAATTACTCACGATTACAACACTTTGTTACTACTATCACAAAATATGCAATTTATGGATTTTCTATTGAATATACTTTTAATTAAATTAATTAATTACTTACTATAACCACATTATATCAAGTATTTAATAGAAAGAAACACCTTTATTATGAATAAGATTGTTCAATGAGTTAGATATATGTAACAAATTAAATAATTGCCCCTAGGGCATACCCCTAACTCTATCAATCTCCCACTTGCACTTGGGGTCAATTTTGGAATCTTTTTCCAACTTCTCCAATCAGTTTCTCAAAATCAAATAGGTCAGTCCCTTTGTGAATGGGTATGCTATTATGTTTCAATTATCTACTCTGTCAATCAACTCTCTCCAACGGTGATAAACTGCTTTATCACGTGGAACAATTCAGATTATGTCTCTCTACCTCTAATGAGATCTAAGTTCTATTACGAACCATATTGCAACATTGTTATCATATAACAATGTTATGAGATTATCAACATTTTGAATCGGCTCGGTTATAAATTTGTGCATTATAATTTTGTATACATTATTTTTATTGCGGCAATATTCAAGGCGATGTACGTAGCCTTTTAGTCTTTATTTGGAACATTTCCAACTTAAAGATTTTTAACGTCAATTTATTATTGACATACTACACTCAATATGGCTTATGAAATTTGAGTTCGAACACTCGTTCTTAAGGAGTTTTTGCTTCTGTAAACAATCCTCTAGTATTTCATAAATACACGAGAATACTTCAAACAACCATTTAGTGATACCAATTTGGATTTGATATTTTCTTCATGTATCAAATACATAAACAAATCATGATATGGTTGACAACACAACATGTATGATAATTACTTTTACCAATGCACAGGAATCAATCTTACATGTTCCATATTAAACATTTTAATAAGGTGTCCTTGCCTATCATTTGGGACATTCCCTCTTCTATGCTTACTATAAAGACATCATTTATTAATCCAATGTTGAGTATTAAAACAACCAAGGCTGATTTTAACATAACTACATCGTTAAAATCAATAATGCGTTGCTTACTTATAGTTTAGAAATATCAATGTACATTTTAACGTTCTTTATTATGGATACACGCTTCCTCTGCACTTTGATTGAAAATCAAACTATTTGATATTTTGATCAAAATACTTATTCAATCTTGATGCTTATAAAATGATACTTTTGTATCATTTCTTGGATCATATCCAAAGACTCACAAACTCAATATCGCTCCCACTGACTTTGAGACATTTTTGGTTAATATGTGTAAACAGTTTACTCTAAATCGTTATTGAGAATTTTCTGTTTCAATGCATATGTACTAAAACACTAGGACTTATCAAGCGATAATTTTGTGAGTAAATCAGAATTGACTTGAACGTGTTGAATATCGAATCTATTATGCTAATTTCAACAATTGAAATTTACGATATTATTCTTATCAATATTTCTCATTTAATTCCAACCGCTTTAGTCTTACTCATAAAGACACAGTTGTGGTCGATGGATCATATCCCTTCAGTTACGACCACCAAAATCTATAGTTTGATAGCGTACTTGAAATTCTTTCGAATTTGCGCATCATACTGTATAGAGTTAACACTCTCAATGGTTTAATTAAACAATCTAGAATTATATATCTTCGAAAATAATAAGAAACTCATAGTTTCTCTTAGATGTGTGAGAATACTTATTA
The DNA here is from genome assembly GCA_030737815.1 of Allium fistulosum. Classification (NCBI taxonomy): domain Eukaryota; kingdom Viridiplantae; phylum Streptophyta; class Magnoliopsida; order Asparagales; family Amaryllidaceae; genus Allium; species Allium fistulosum. The sequence continues at coordinate 70,438,386 of CM060908.1, read as the reverse complement.
GACATTCTAATGCAATGTGTTCGTTTAGGTTATTTAATTTCAATTCATCTCATATAATTAGTTCTATCTATGGATCATATCCAATTCCATTTTACTACCAATAATTCCTCAAAGAAATTTCTTTACAATGAAGTTGGTATATCTTGAAATAACAATTGTTTCTCAGTTCAATAGAATAGGTATTCATAAACATTTTATGAATTTCTTTATTTATAAAACTGATTTGGTTTTAGTTTACAAAAATTATGTTTGAACATAAATATGTCATCCAATGACAGTCTTTTCAAAATCCTTTTGGGGAGATTCATACAAGATCCATCATGAACAATTATTACATGCAATCTTTCGACTCGCACAACCTGCCAACTCCTTGGCCTATGATATGTTGGAGTTTCTTATAAACCCTTATGTTGTAAAATTTTGTAAATTGTTATTCAGATGAAATAATATTAACCTTGTGTACTAACTCAACTTCACTCACAATTAATCGTACATTGTCCAACAAAGTTCGATTACTTCATATCGATGCATCATTATGTATCACATGGATGAGTAATTTTGAGATTGAATATTTATTCATTTTAGGTATGTTCAAAACATTTTCCAATATACTCACTCATTCGATCAAATCAAATCATTTCTATCGCATGTTATTTTATTTACTTTTGTTTTATATTCTATAAGTTTACCATGGACATACTACACGTATATCAAATACACATGTCCATGTTGATGATAACTCATCGGTGAATATGACGAAGTACGTGGAACCGTTTTGGTGTTTATAGAATTACGATTGCATACATCTATATGTATCAATCCGAAGAGTTCATCAACTCTTATGATACTCCCACTAAATGGGTGCATATCTCTTTATTGTTTGAGATATAATTAACAAGTATCATATGATTCAAAATCATACAATAAAATTATTTCCTAAAACTACGGCTTAGTCTATAATTCGAAAACAACTATAAATAATATTAGATAATTTTGTATTTTCCAATGCATCACTTTTTTTATAAAAAAATTACCACATTATAGTTTTATTTCACAAAGAATTTTCATAATATTCATATTGAATTATAGCAATGTCGATTTATTTATTTTTTATTTTTTTTCAATTGATACCGATGAATAATCATTATTTCATAAATAATGTGTGGTAAGTTTTACGAAAACAATTTTCGTACTATGATGCAATTAATAAGTGCTATATGGCATGTTTCCACTATTTCCACCATTACTATAATAGTCTATTAAATTAAGAGGTCCATCATTCACTTAATAAAATTTGTTTATTTCATACACAGTAACTATTTACAGTGAAGAGTTTGTCGATCAAATATCTTGAGCTCAAAGAAATAAATCTCATAGAAAATAATTTTCTATTTGAAAATACATTTCGAAATAGAATCATATTTCTTATTCCAATATTAAGTATCAATTATTATTATAATTCTCGTTTCCAATGTTTCTCTATGAAGCAGAAGTGACTATTCATTGTCTTCATCCCAACTGTACCTTAAATTACATCTATTCTTATACATTCGTTTTCCTTTCAAATGGTAAAACTATTCAAAAGAAAACCTTACTACAATATCATAACAAACTCTTTACAAAAGCGCATTTGATTATCCTTAACAATTAAGGACATCAAATATGTTGCACTTTACATAAACCGATCAAAATGACATTTCAGCGAACGAGTTCTTAGATCTATCTTGTACTTTGTGGTCTTGTGTTACATTAACACAATACGATCCCTTTTATAATCAATCAAGTTGTATGCATGATCTCAAAAATACTGTTTATTGGCTTATTTCCAATGAACTATATTTATTGAAGTATCGTACATTACAAACTGTGACCGTTCACCATATAACATTTATAAATGATAGTATATGGATCAAATATCCATAGTCTTGTATTGCTTTTAGAGTTCGAAACTCATAGAGTGCAATACACGGTCTCAACCAAATAAGCACGTAAGTGACCATTTTACAAATGTATTAAGTAGTTGTAAAAATTAGACACTTGCATGGGTAATGAAAACATTAACATGCAATAGGCATTTAATAGTAGGTATTATATTTCCATTTGTCAACTTTCAATTCAGTTCGTTTGTATATGTTAATTGATAACCATTTTATCAATCATATTAAATGCATAAATTCATCATTGTAGATAATTATAACATTATTTAGCATATTTTCTTACCATATTAGAAAGGTTAAATGTTACCGTTTCATTTTTCTAATAAGGCTCCCACTAGTCTTTTATGTTTTTCCAAACCCTAAGATGAAACATAGGAGTCTTTCAACTTCACTAGTGGGTGATAGGACTCGTCTGTCGTGGTATTCTGACCTTGAGTTTGCTCAACAAATCATAGCCCCATAAACAATGGATAACTCCTTATTGGTTGTATCATATACACCTCCTAACTTATTTTTCCTTGTCCTGATCTCATTTCGACCTTGAGTTTGCTCAACAAATCAAAAGAGATTATTCACTCATACCTACCAACCTAAGTATAGTATATGTATCTTGAGTTTGCTCAACAAATACATATAGTTATCTTAACTTGTCTATTTAATATATCAATAATACTACACATAACATCCTTAGCTTGAGTTTGCTCAACAACTAAGGAGTATGCAAGTAATTTATTAATATATATATGGTAGAGGAAAACATTATATTGAAGATTCATAATCTTCAGTATATTATATTAAGTGATATCGACTTATGGAATAATGTATTTCGTATGAAATAACCCTGTGATTCAAGTGTCAAACACATCAGAAATCACAATATACGTACATTTACATATGTATTTATTCCTTAAGTTTATTTGGGTTTCTTTAATGTTCCACCATTAGTTTATACACTCATATTATAATTGTATAAATTTTATATTTTAATTAACTTATACAATAATCTTATGTACAATATTTTATTAATTAAATCTTATTTAATTAATTTTAATTAATTAACTCTTTGATTAATTTTAAATTAGTATTCAATACAACTTTTATATTGGACATATCTACTATAACCGTTATAGTAAGACACATATATCTTATATATATGTATATTTTTAGTTAATTAACTAACTTTTAATTACTTTATTAATTAAACAATTTTAATTAAATTATATTAATTTCGAAAATTTACCTTATATACATACATGTATGCTTATGTTATCTTAAAAACTTTAAAATAACCTAACATATATCAACATACATAATACATGCGTATAAATATTAATTAATTAACTCATTTAATTAATTTATATTATTAATCTTATTAATAATTTTAAATTTCAAAATTAATATTTACATAGTTTCAAACATTTTGAACTTTCCGATACATTTTCAAACATTTTGAAAATTTATGTTATATTATAACCGTTTATAATAAATATGTTTTATTTTAAATTTAACTTTTAAATTTAAAATCTTGTCTTAATTTTCAAAAATATTTTATAAATTAGCCCAAGGCCAATTAAATTGGGCCTTTTCTATTAGGAGTAACCTTTGGGCTTACTCCACCTTTCAGGCTAGGCTGGCAACCAGGTAGGACAGGGTACTTGATACCCAATTCCAATCCTAGACATTACCTTTCTAGACACCGTACTTAGTGGGCAAGCTTAATTAGTTGGCCCTAACATGACTAATTTAGACCGCATAGGCTATTAGGCTCTGATACCATTGTTAGAACTGGGATAGCCCACAGCGGAAGAAAAGGGTGAATTACAAAAATTTTACCATTTTGGATCATTAACGGGCCTATGAAGTCTAAATACATTTAGATCCTATCTAAATTTTCTTTTAAATAAAATCAATATTTTATTCAATATGGTAATTTAAGGAACTTTAAATACACAAATGTATGTGATATGACGAATGAATCAAATACATTCATTTCTGTCAAGCGTAAGTGTGGTGTATAAGTGGTGTATATATGTATAAATGAAACATGTAAAAATAAATTAAGAGAAGGAAATTATTTGTTTCCCTCTGTTACTATATTCAATTAATAAAGGGAAGATATGACAGAATATGAAGGAGAGAACATATCATTTCTTTCAACATTTAACTATGACAATTAATACATTAAATGACATTTATTGCCTATCAATCAAATCTACACATGGATATGATAGAACATGAAAAGGGGGAACATATCGTTTCTTTCACCATTTAACTGTGACAATCAATACATTAAATGACATCTATTACTTATCAATCAAATCTACACATAGATATGATATAATATGAAAAGAGGAAATTTCATTTCTTTCACCATTTAGCTGTAACAATTAATAAATTAAATGACATTGATTACTTATCAACCAAATCTACACATGCCTTCATTGTCTAAAATTTGTTAATGAAATATATGCATACATTCATAATAATTATGGATACATACATACATACAAAGTGTAAACCTATTGGTTGTTTTAAATAATTTGAAATCCTAAATTAACATTAACAGAAAAAATTCCAATTGAGAAAATGTTTAACAAAAAAGGCTACATTATTTCTCATAATATTTGTACAAATTTTATTTAAACAAAACATTTATATTACATATAACTGATATTTAAAATTTAATAATTTGGATCTAAAAGCATATATTTGCAAACAATGTAGCATATGGTATATGTGTATATACATTTGTACAAAAGGTTTTTTGGTTTTAAAGTTAAAAATTTTCATTAAATATTTAATTTAGGAATGAAACAATACATCAAACTTTACACAAAACTTTAAATATGGAAAAAAACAAATAATTAAAATTTGCACTAAAGTCCATTCATTAATATTAAATCAAGGTATCCACTTTTATTTTAACAAGGATTGTAACAGTTGTACAAAAATTTAACATATGTAATTAAAATTAGATTCAAAGAATGGTGTTAGCACCAAAATTGGTCACTAACCTCGTTGAGAAAGATTGTGTAGAGAGATAAATGAAGAAAGTAAATTTAAACAGAGAGCGATATGCTAAACTGAATGCTGAAAATAAGAACACCGGATTTATAGTGGTTCGGCGTAATTGCCTACGTCCACTTTGAAGCTAATCTTTATTGCTTTACTTGATAATCGATTACAGATACAATCCGTACACCAGTTACTTGAATGCAATTGCTAAGTAAAAAGGATGAGTCTTGAAAGCGGTAGAGTCTCCCCAGTGTTCTCGAAAAAAGGTCCTTTTCACTGTGCCCCTGCCTCTCTATTTATAGACAAAGATGGGTTGGACTTCCCTAGTGGGCCTGGCAGCTAAATACCTCGGCCTAAAAAGAGTGAGCTCTGTGTGCCGAACCATAGATGCCGAACAAAGTGATGCCGAACGATATCGTCATGCCGAACGAAGTGATGCCAAACGATATCGTCATGCCGAATGAAGTGATGCGCTGAGTGGAGAGTGCAGGCCGAGCAATAGTCGAAGCCGGTCGAGATTGGATGAATGCCGGACACCTCTGGATGCCGAACATCTCTAGATGCCAAACAACCCTGAATGCCGAACCCCTCTGGATGCCGAATGATCTCGAATGCCGATCGTGATTTATGCCGAACAAGGTTGAGTGTCGAACGAGGTGTGGATGCCGAGCAGTATGGAGTGCCGAATGACTCTGCCATGCCGAACGGTCTATGTATGCCGAACGCTCTATGTATGCCGAACACTCTCAAATGCCGAATGATCCATGTATGTCGGACGCTCTTTGAGTGCCGAACGTTCTCAAATGCCGAACATGGTCTGATGCCGAACACTCTCGAATGCCGAATGGCCATGGATGCCGAACGTCACTTAATGCCGGACGATATACAATACCGAACGACTCTCAATGCCGAACGGTATGTAAGTGCCGAGTGCCTAGTTGCCTGGTCAACTCTTCAGGTAACACTTGCCCCCCAAAGTGCATCATGTGGTTAAACGTGATGGGCTTTGAGTCATGAATCCACCGTGCTTAGCTTAAGTTGTGGCGTAGTCTCTACGATAGTATCTTCTCTCGAATTCCAGGTGAGGCGATGTGTGCCAAACGATATGCAAATACCGAACAACACAGCCGAAGCCGAGCACCCTGGATGCCGATTGACATAGCGGATGCCGAACAATTTCGTTTTGACCGGTTCTACCGGTTATTGCCTCTTCGACTTCCTCTCCTTTCCTATAAAGGTTGGCATTCTCCTTCTTCTTCTCTTTTTCACTTTTTACCTCCGTGATTATCCAAGAATACGTAACTTACCTCCCTTAAGTTTTATTCACCTCTTCCGATCTTTCCTTCCTACTTTGAATCCAACAAGCCCTTCCCAAATTAAGCTCGAACAACTTTCAATCTTAAGTTCACAGACCCCTAAGCTCCCGCTGTTTTCTTCGGTAAGAACCTTTCGATCGTTTTCTCAAATTAGAAAGCATAACACAAAACTCGAACTTGTGAATTCTCCGTAGATTAAAGGGAGTAAGAGGCGTGTGGGTGACGAACTGTTGTGGCTCGGCACGATCTTTTAAAGCCGAGTGAGTATAAGGGTGCACAGAATTGGAGATAAGGCCTAGTGATGTGGTTCGACATGGCCGTGGTTTGGCATGGCTTGCTGAAAGATTCGGCCATGCCGGTCGGGAGAGATGGAGGAAAAGAAGAGAAGTGATGTTAAGGGAAGAAGGCCGAGCGAATCAGCTCGGCATGATTTGCCGCGTGCACTTGTATTTAAGCCGAACAGAAGGGAGGCCGAACAGAACGAAGGCCGAACAACATCTAGGCCGAACAGAACGAAGGCCGAACAGCATCCAGGCCGAACAGAACGAAGGCCGAACAGAACGAAGGCCGAACATAACGAAGGCCGAACAACATCTAGGCCGAACAGAACGAAGGCCGAACAACATCTAGGCCGAATAGAACGAAGGCCGAACAACATTTAAGCCGAACACCTATTCACCTTGCCTAATCATATAACAAAAACAAGGACAAGGACCTAAGCATACTAGCGTATCGAACTAATCTGGACTGATAACTTCCTAGTTTCAATAATCACAAGCCTGAACTTAAACCGATAAAAACAGATAAAAGCTTTTAACACGCAGTGCCAATGTCCGAGTCCAAAATTGAAAACATTGCAAGGCTAGCCTTCGGAGACGGTCTTCGAAGACGACAGTTCAAAGCTCAACTTTATACCATCAATTCTGTGACTTATAATTTCTCAGCGTTTACACCTGAATGATCGCACTAGTTCACACACCACACGGGGGGGGGGGATATTCGTATTGTTAAGTCTAACGTTGATTATTTTTCAAGTATAGTTCGAACAGGTGCTCTGCTAGATTCAATCTTTATCAGAGATGTCTAGAAAATCTAGTTCCGCCACGATTTCAGACAGACCTGGGCCGTCCTCCCGACAAGAAGTCGTAGATACTTCAAACCCGTCAACTTCCCCTGCACATGACTTAGCTCTCGATGCTCTGGAGGCAGCAATTCTCTTGGACAACCCTGTCGATTCACATGCTTCGAAGATTAATGAAAGTACACTCCGTTGGATATGCTCTGTCCATGGAATCCCCTTTGACGACGTGCTAGTTCCATCGGGGCATGATCGTCCACACTTGCCCCAAGCTGGATACACACACATCTTGTAATAAATTCATGTGCTGGGTTGGCAGTGTGCCACCGTTCAACTTGTTTCTTTGGGATGTGCTGCAATATATTGACATTGCCCCATCGCAACTACACCCGACGGCCATGCATTCCTCTATGGTACTTGCATCCTCTTCATGAATGTCCTCTCTAGGCTTCCAACTCCGGGCGATATCAGATACATATATTGCATCAAGAAGCGGAAGGATAGCCCATCATTCATATTTCTCGAGCCGCATAATAAATGTCAAATCTTAACTGGGGCATGGACCAAGTTCGCCTTGTATAAACAGGAATGGTTTTATGTGCGTTGTCCTCCCGGCTTTACGAGGAGATGGGTTGAAGGAAGTAAGCCTTTTTCTTGGACCGTTACTCATGTTTAGTCGAAGCCGTACCTTCTCTAACTTTTACCCATCTTTTCATGTATCAATCCACGTCCTGACGGCTGCGGATACTCTGATGTCATTGAAGCTATTCGAGCCCTTCCTGCCGAAGAACGGGACATTAGAACTCTCATTTTGAATGAGTCACTTACAAGGCTTGGACTGTTGGCAGAAGGCCGTCGGATAATCCTTCCTCAAGGCGTCACCATTCCCAGGCCTGCCTCTGGCAAAGGGAAAAAAAGCCGAGTCTTTAGCACGCAATGCTCCTGATGAACTAGAAGAGGGGGAAATTAAGGAGACTGAGACACCCGAAGTACAAGATGAGAATGTTGGTCCCACTCAGAATCCGACGATCGAAGTTCACGACATCGAAACGTCGTCTTCCCCTTCGAAGAGGAAAAAGAAACTGACGTATAAGATGAGGAAGGAAAAAGTTGGCGGAACTTCTAAAGTTACTCTTGTTCCAGTGGAGAAAGAAGCTTCCTCACAACATTTAGAAAGTTCTTTAAAAGGCCTATCGAACCTCTCCATTCCCGATGATATACTCAATTATGATTTGACGATCCGAAGGCACTCAGACTTCACTCGCCCATCAGAGGCGATGCAGGCGTCCAAGCCCAACATCAGGGAGAAAAAACTCCCGTTACTAAAAAGACTGGTCCGTTGGGGGAAAACACTAGAACACACACAAACACGTGCACTTCACCTTATACTTCAACTTTTGTGATTACCCTGATCTTTTCTAACTTGTCGTCATTTTCATTTTATGCAGGTGACATGGGATGCTCCCACAGATTTGATCGTCTTCACGGTTCATCCGTCTTTCACCATTCTGGCCGGGATTCGGGCTCCGGCAAGCGCCGCGATAGAGAAGACTCCGGAGACCGAGACAACCGTCCCCGAGAGTCGTCTTATCGAAAGAAATCTCACAGCCAGTCTTCATAATCTCGCGATCCTCCTCCTCAATAGAGCAAGGCAGAGAAAAGTCTTCGATAAAGGGGTCTCAACCTGATTTTTCTCGAGATCAATATTCTGGTTCTTCAAGCACACGGCAATCTCGGAAACATCGTAAGAGAGCAGAACTTTCAAAACCTCCTCCCCCTGTTCCTGCGGTAGACCCAACGATACCGGAGAAGCCGGCCGAACTTAAAGTCAAATTTCTCAAAATCTGCTTCGACGGTCTGAAGTTCCTTCCAGTAATTCATCATATTCCGGGGCATGTAAAGCAGAGTGCCATCGCTTGCAACAACGACGTCTATGTTCAACATGACATGTTTGTTCATTTAGTCGAAAAAGTCTCGGAAATCTCCGTTGAGCGTCAACAGGAAATTGACCGCTTGAAGCTTGAAGCTACCTTCGATAAAGACATCATCAAAAATCAAGATGAAGAGCTCGCTTCATACAAGTCCAAGCTCGAGGCCGCCGAACAAAGTGCTAAAGACACTGCCGAGGCCGTCACTCGTCTGGAGATGACTCATAAAAAGGAACTTGATGAAGCGGTCCAACGCAGTAGGGCCCTGGCTTTAGAAAAAGATTCTATTCAGAAGGAAAGGGATGCACTCGCCCTGCAAGTCAAAGAGTTGAAAGAGCTATTTTCTAAGGAGAAGGAAGAGAAGATAGCCGCCCAAGAGGAGTCTCAACGTTATTGCAACGAGATTGTTGCTACACGACTCTTGAAGGCGAAGCTCGACGATGAGCTTTCTAAGGTCGGGATGATGAAGGACGAAGCCCGTGAGGAGGGCAAGAGAATAGCTTCTGCGGAGATCGACTCCCGCCTTGAAGCGGCTGCAGAGGCCGGCAGAGAAGGGGTCAAGTGTATGTTTGACCCGCTGATCGCTGAATACAACGCCCGTGTCCTCATGCACCGGGACTTGACTTTCTTAGGCGAGGGCTACCTTGAATCTTTAGCCGAGGCTTAGGAGACTTTAATAAAGATTAGGAAGGTGGAGTAGGGCACCGAGGAGGTCGACGAGGAGGCTTTAGTGAAAGAGTTTCTCAGGGGGAACGAGCCATCGGACTTGTCTGCAGCTATGGCTCTCTTTAGTAAAGGATCTCCTCCATCAAAGGAAAAAATGACATAGCTGGTTCATCTGGAACTGGGCCTTCAGCTCCCCTCCCTTCTCAATCGGTCAATCGGCCAGTACTTGACCCGTTCGAACAACATGCCGGCTATGATCCGAAAGACCCCGGTCTCGGCATTCACGTGTTATCCCCCATTCTAGAGGTGAGACTCCTCGCACAGCTAAAAGCCAGCAAGAAACCGGTATAAAACACTTCTTCTTGAAGTCAAAGATCTGTCGCTTTCTGCGAGAGGTTATTGATTCTAACGTTCGTTCTTTGTGTTTTTACGCAGGCCACCCCGATCCTGAACCGACTCCGAGGAGCGATGACGCCAAGGAGGAGATGGGGAAAGCGAGCGTTACTCACGCTGGAGTAACCCCCGGTCCTGATGCTCAAGTGATCGGGGCGCTAGATGATGATAAGTCTGAAACTTCATCCCCCGTTGAAGGGAGATATGAAATTGAAATCATTGGTGCCTCCGAGCACACTTCGAACGTGAGTATGAAGGAGCAACTCGCAGAAGAAAAGAGGAAGAAAGTTGAGATCAAGGTCGAGTCTCAAGTAATAGAACTTAACGACCCGCTAAACAGGCCTTCGAAATTCATTCTTCCCGGCAAATCCAAACTACTGGATGTTCCTCCTCCCACTCCTGACTCCGATTCTTTGGCGAGCAAAACGTTCAAGAGAAAGCGTGAGGGAGAGGAGTCATCCGAGAAAGCGAAGGAGGACAAGAAACTAAAGAAGTCGAAGAAGTAGCAACTATACTCGTTCAACGAGGTTTAGCTTATGTCATGTAACTACTTTTTACTTATTTATTTTTGTAGTCAACGTAGACAGACTTTTGACTCCGAGTTTTGGAGGAGTGGTTGTATAACCCCATTTTGGATTAGTGAATAAAGTTTAGTTTCTTTGCCTTTCAAATGATTCCTGCTTTTAGCTTTTTGTATAACTGTGGACGAAACTCAAATTCTCGTGAGTTACATAAATTCCCAATCCATTTTCACATTACTCGGATATTCTTTGGAGTTAGACATCTCTTGTTTCACATTTTTGGTACTTAGAATATTTTTTAATCCGCGTTCCGGGGACTTAGAGTAATCCGGTCCGCATCCAAGGGACTCGGAGTTTGAAGATGTTTATATTCTAGTCCGCGCTCCGAGGACTTAGAGTACTCCGGTCCGCGTTCAGGGGACTTGGAGATTCAAGTCGTTTATACTCTAGTCCGCGCTCCGGGGACTTAGAGTACTCCGGTCCACGTTTAGGGGTCTCGGAGATTCAAGTCGTTTATACTCTAGTCCGCGCTCCGGGGACTTAGAGTACACCGGTCCGCATTCAGGGGACTCGGAGATTCAAGTCGTTTATACTCTAGTCCGCGCTCCGGGGACTTAGAGTACTCCGGTCCGCATTCAGGGGACTCGGAGATTAAAGTCGTTTATACTCTAGTCCGCGCTACGGGGACTTAGAGTACTCCAGTCCGCACTCATGGGACTCGGAGATTCAAGTCGTTTATACTCTAGTCCGCGCTCCAGGGACTTAGAGTACTCCGGTCTGCATTCAGGGGACTCGGAGATTCAAGTCGTTTATACTCTAGTCTGCGCTCCGGGGACTTAGAGTACTCCAGTCCGCACTCAGGGGACTTGGAGATTTTGAGTTGCTTGTGCGAGTTCGTACGTCATACAGAATAATGTAACTCCAGAAGTTCATCACCAGATTATAAGGTATAGAAACATCAATAATTCATGGAAAAGATGGCTTCAAGCCTTTATTAATGAAAACAAACTAAATTGTCCGATTACATGCTAAAAAGGGAACTAAAAATCAATGGAATAAAAACATATGGGAAATAATTGCACCTAGAACATGAAAGAAATAGGCTAAATATAATATCGTCGCAAATGTTCACTATTCCATGCTCGGGGGAGTGTCACGCCATCAACGGTCGCTAGCTTGAAAGTTCCTTCTCCAAGCTTCCGTTCAACGACATATGGACCTTCCCAGTTGGGATTTATACGTGATTGTACCGGGAAAACTCGTTTCAAAATGAGATCACCCACATCAAAGATTCTTGGGCGGACTTTTTTTTCGTTGTAATATCGCTTGACTCGGTGCCTATATGCTGCCACCCTTAATTCAGCTTCTTCACATTTTTCATCAACGCAGTCCAGCGATTCCAACAAGAGATCCTGATTCGTCTTAGGATCATAATGTGTCACCCGATGTGATGGAACTTCAAGTTCCATGGGTATAACAGCTTCCGAGTTGTATGCCAATGCGAATGGAGTGTGGCCAGTCGCGGACTTGTGGGTAGTTCTATAAGCCCATAGAGATGTTGGGAGTTCATCTACCCACTTGCCTCCAGCCTTTTCCAAACGCTTCTTCAATATGGACTTGATTATTTTGTTCACGGCTTCAACTTGTCCATTAGCCTTCGGATGAGCAATGGCGGCGAACTTTTTCTCAATGCCGTACTTTAAACAGAAATCTTTGAATTCTCTACTTTCAAATTGAGTTCCGTTGTCTGCAATGATGGTTCGCGGGAGGCCAAAGCGGCATATAATGTTTTGTACAACGAAATTAATGACCTTCTTGGAGGTGATTGTGGCTAGAGGCTTTGCCTTGTCCCATTTCGTGAAGTAGTCGACCGCAACTATCGCGTATTTTGCACCACCTTTGGATATAGGCAAAGAACCGATTATGTCGATTCCCCAGATTGCAAACGACCATGGACTAACCATTTGCGTGAGTTCCGTTGGTGGAGCTCTCGGGATTTTTGTGTATCTTTAACACTTGTCACATTTTCTTACATAGTCTGTAGCATCCCGATTCACAGTTGGCCAATAGTATCCGTAGCGAAGGATCTTTTTTGCTAGTGTCTGCCCCCTAGTATGATCGCCACATTCTCCTTCGTGAACTTCCTCCAGGACTCGCTTTGTTTCATCACGGGCGATGCACCGTAGTAAGGGAACCGAGAACCCCCTCTGATACATCACTTCTCCCTGCATCACATATCGCGTGGCTTTGCGAATGACCTGTCACCTTTCGCTTCTTTTTTCGGGCAGAGTCCCGTTTAGCAGGTATTGTTTGAACGGAGTTATCCATGACTCCTTCTCGATTTCTGTTTCCAACGCAAAATCGACTTCCATCACATCTATTCTTGGAGCATGTAAGGTTTCGACGGGAACTAATCCCATTTGCTGTGCATCGCCAGTGCTTGCGAATTTGGCCAACGAGTCGGCTTCCTTGTTCTGTTCACGCGGGACATGCGAAATGTCATAATGTTAGAAGTTTGCCAATAGTTCCTGAACCAGAGCAAGGTATGGAGCAAGCTTTTGTCCCCTTGCTTGGTAGTCTCCTCGCACTTGGTACACCACCAGCTGCGAGTCACAAAAGATTTCAACTGATTTTACCTCAAGTTCTCCAACGAGCTTTAAACCGGCAATCAATGCCTCATATTCTGCTTCATTATTCGTAGCCGGAAAATTGAGCTTCAAAGCGTAACAAATCGATCGATTTTCTGGAGTCACAAGGACTACACCAGCCCCAGAACAACGGTCGTTTGATGCCCCATCGATGTACAATTTCCATTGAATGGGAGGAATGACACCGTGACCATTTGGTTCGTCTGGCACAGTAAACTCAGCGATGAAGTCTACTAATGCTTGCCCTTGTATCGCTCTTCGTGGCAGGTAGGTAATGTCGAACTGACTCAACTCAATATTCCATTTTAACATCCTTCCAGAGGTTTCTGGTCATTGGAGTACCTGTCGCAAGGGCTGATTGGTATAGATACTGACTGATTGTGCTTGAAAGTATGGACGCAGCTTACGTGATGCAATCACCAAGCAATAGGCTAATTTCTCAATTTTAGGGTAATTTCTTTCTGCCCCCATTAAACGTTTACTAACGTAATACACCGGCTTCTGGACTCGGTCCTCCTCGCGGACCAAAGCCGCACTTATAGCATGCGGGGATATGGCCAAGTATACGTACAACATTTCATGGTCTACCGGTTTCGATAGCACTGGTGGACTCTCCAAATGCCTCACCAGATCTCGGAACGCTTCCTCACAGTTGGATGTCCATTCGAAATTCCTCTTTCCTTTCTTTATTATATCGAAGAAGGGAATGCACTTGTCTGTGGCTCTGGATATAAATCGACTCAACGCAGCCACCTTTCCATTCAAGCTTTGTACATGTTTTATAGTTCTGGGCACTTGTACATCTCGAATAGCTTGAATCTTTTTCGGGTTAGCTTCAATTCCCCTGGCATTAAAAATGAATCCCAAAAACTTCCCCGACGCAACATAAAGGAACACTTCAGAGGGTTGATCTTCAACCCATAATATCTGAGTATACCGAACATCTCTGCTAAGTCTCGAATGTGGTCGTTTGACCGTCGTGACTTCACGAGCATGTCATCCACGTAGACTTCCGTCGTTCTACCAATCTGATCTTTAAACATCCGATTCACCAAACGCTGATAGGTTGTTCCCGCATTTTTCAATCCGAAGGGCATTACTACATAGCAATATAGCCCAACGTTTGTGACAAAACTAGTGTGTTCCTGGTCCAGAATGTGCATCGGGATCTGATTGTACCCCGAGTACGCATCCATGAATGACAACAACTCGTGTCCTGCAGTGGAGTCGACCAACAGATCAATTCTAGGTAATGGGAAACTGTCCTTGGGGCATGCTTTGTTCAAATCGGAATAATCTACACAAGTTCTCCATTTCCTGTTCGCCTTTTTAACCAGCACGGGGTTTGACACCCATTCAGGGTAGAGGGCGTCGCGGACGAACCCATTGGCTTTGAGTTTTTCCACCTCCTCTCTGAGAGCAGTGGACCTCTCCGGATCCATTCCTCTCCTCTTTCGCTTAACTGGGACGTACTTCAGGTCTATGTTCAACATATGACTCGTAATAGCGGGAGAGATCCCGCACATGTTGGAATGTGTCCAGGCGAAAACATCGAGATTCGCTCGGAGGAAATCACTAAGGTCTTCGGTCATCGAGGGGCTGAGTTGTGATCCAATCTTCAGCACTCACGATGGATCGTCTCGGCTGACTGAAATGTCAATCGTCAGTTCAACCGTTGCCGCTTTTTCTTCCCTAGGTTCCTCATCGTCGTCCCTCGGATCTATGTCTCTGAAGATCCGAGAATCATGCCCGAGCCAGGGCTCGGGCATTACTTGTCAATTGTCAGTATGCTGAATGCGGACGGATTTGTCTGCAACCTTTCCTTTCTCTCTCCGCTAGGCCTCTCGAAGCTCAGCCACATAACATGCACGACCGGTCGCCTAGTCGCCATGAACAACACCTACTCCTTTGTCAGTCGGAAACTTTAAAGTCAAACACCACGGGGCCAATGCTGCCCTAAACTCAGCTAGGGCCGGTCGGCCTAGGAACACATTGTATGGAGAATCTACATCCAAAACTACGAAAGGTAGGATTCGCATCCTCCTACGCTCTCCCTGTCCCAGTTCAACTGGTAACTCGACATATCCCACTGCATCAGTCGTCGCTCCATTAAAGACATGGATACGAGCCTTAGACGGCTTCAAATCTTTCGTCTCCATCTTCATCTGGTCATAGGCCTTCTTGAAGATGATATTGACAAAACTTCCACAATCAATCAAAATTCTTTTCACAAAAGCCGGTCTGATTGTCGCAGATATGACCATCGGCTCAATGGTAGGAGCCTCCACCTGGTCAACATCTCTGCTCCTGAATACTATATCGTCTGTCATCATGCGCAGCTGTTTAGCAGGGGTCCCATCCTCTACATTGGAACAACACTCAAAGTCTGCATGCCTCAAGGAATTAGCATACCGCTCAATTTCTTGCTATTTCTTATCTACAGGGTGAGGTCCGCCGATGATCGTATTTATGACTAGTCTACCCACGGTCCGAGCAGGCTCCTCGGGGTGACGTGGAGTTGGAGCACGACCGGGATTGGACGTCCCCTGTCCACCTTCTTACGGACTCTTTACAAACTCCTGTAACTTTTTCTGCCTAATCAACTTCTCTATAGCGTCGTGTAGGTGTCTGCACTCTTCAGTATTGTGCCCATAAGTCTCATGAAAGCGATAATACTTCCCGATCCGCTTTTGTTCTTCGGTTGACTCCTTTGGGCGTGGCTTTCTGTACTGAAAGGTATTGCAGGTTGATAGATAAATGTTCTCAAGAGATGCATTCAGCGGGGTATATTCGTTGTAGGTTGGAATTCTCGGCTTCCATTTCCCCGCTTCTCTTTTCTTCCCCTGATTTCTTCCTCTGGGTTCCTTAGATTGCCCGGGCTTGTTCTGAACATTGACCTGAACCTTCCCCGAGTTGTCTCCGGATTGCTTCATGGCAATGTTGCTTTTCACAGATTCCTAAACAGTCCCCGGTGCCCTATCTCGCCTTATCCACCTGGCTTTCTCTCTTCTTATGAACTGATGTGCCTTTGAGTAAAAACGCTCTAGCGTAGTTTGAGGTTTTCCTGCCAGCCAATCTCCGAACTCTGAATCCGGATCCACACCTCGCATCACAGCCATAAGAATTGTGTGATTATTGGGATTACTGACTTCAGTGGCCGCAACATGGAATCTCTGCAAATACTCCTTCAACGATTCCCCAGGAGCTTGGATTACACTCGATAGAGACATCACATCCTTTGGACGAGTAGTATGTATTCTAAATTGTTCTATAAATTTCTTTGCCAACTCCTCGAAACTGGATACGGACCGTGGAGGAAGTCGGGTGAACCACATGGTAGCGATCCCAGATAGGGTTATTGGAAAGCACCTACACATGGTTGCGTCATTTGCTCTGGCCGAATCCATTATCCATTCGTACCTCATCACATGCTGCTTGGGATCAGTCTTTCCTTCGTAAGCCGGGATAGTTGGCATGCTAAACTTCCTGGGGTACTCAGCCCGTAGGACAGTGTCTGTGAATGGAGTATGACTTCTGGACACTCCCCAATCATCATTTGATAAGCCTTGATTCTCTTTCATCAACTGTCTAATCATAGCTGTCAGGTCTGGGGTTTGTATGGAAGGTGGAAGGTTGGAGTCTGTCCGACGGGATTGATTAGGCTGATGCCTCCTCTGTTCGTGATCTGCCAAACATGCATCTTGAGGTTCGGCATCATTGGCATCTTGATAAGCCGGGCGTCCAGCCTCCACCCGCGCTCCGGTCCTTAAGTTTCCTGTTCCAGCTCGGTTGCGGTCTCCGAGGTGTAACTGATCCCCAGTGGTTTGATCGGCAGCGCCTGCTTGCGTAGTTTCAGTCTTGCGGCGTCTACGCCTAGGGGGTTCATCAGATGAAGTTGAGCTGTCAGATGAAGAGTACGGAGCTGGACTGCCCCCGGCATTCTGATGCTGTTGTTGAGTGAGCTGTGCCATAAGGTTGGCGTTGGCTTGCATCTGTTCTCCAAGTTGCCTCCTGCTTTCTCTGAGCTCTCTCATCAAGTCGTTGAACTATATTCTGGTGACAACTTGCATTTGGTCCTGGGCGGTAGTCCCTGCACCCAGATTTGCTTGCTGATTGCTAGGCCCTACTTGTTGTACGCTAGCAGTCTCATGGGCGTCCGCATTATGGGAGGCTGATCTGGTACGTGGTCTTCCCATTGTAGAGTTATTGGTAGGAACTCTGAGTAGAATCAACGGACGTCCTATGAATGACTCGGATCTCCTTCGGGGGATTTATTCAATCCAGTAGCTTCAAAGCAGATCCTTGTGGCCTGAGAATTCGATACTCAGTGAAAGCACCAAAGTGTTAGCACCAAAATTGGTCACTAACCTCGTTGAGAAAGATTGTGTAGAGAGATAAATGAAGAAAGTAAATTTAAACAGAGAGCGATATGCTAAACTGAATGCTGAAAATAAGAACACCGGATTTATAGTGGTTCGGCGTAATTGCCTACGTCCACTTTGAAGCTAATCTTTATTGCTTTACTTGATAATCGATTACAGATACAATCCGTACACCAGTTACTTGAATGCAATTGCTAAGTAAAAAGGATGAGTCTTGAAAGCGGTAGAGTCTCCCCAGTGTTCTCGAAAAAAGGTCCTTTTCACTGTGCCCCTGTCTCTCTATTTATAGACAAAGATGGGTTGGACTTCCCTAGTGGGCCTGGCAGCTAAATACCTCGGCCTAAAAAGAGTGAGCTATGTGTACCGAACCATAGATGCCGAACAAAGTGATGCCGAACGATATCGTCATGCCGAACGAAGTGATTCCGAACGATATCGTCATGCCGAACGATATCGTCATGCCGAACGATATCGTCATGCCAAACGAAGTGATGCGCTGAGTGGAGAGTGCAGGCCAAGCAATAGTCGAAGCCGGTCGAGATTGGATGAATGCCAGACACCTCTGGATGCCGAACATCTCTAGATGTCGAACAACCCTAAATGCCGAACCCCTCTGGATGCTGAACGATCTCGAATGCCGATCGTGATTTATGCCGAATGAGGTTGAGTGCCGAACGAGGTGTGGATGCCGAGCAGTATGGAGTGCCGAATGACTCTGCCATGCCGAATGGTCCATGTATGCCGAACGCTCTATGTATGCCGAACACTCTCGAATGCCGAACGATCCATGTATGCCGGACGCTCTTTGAGTTCCGAACGTTCTCGAATGCCGAATAGGGTCTAATGCCGAACACTCTCGAATGCCGAATGGCAATGGATGCCGAACGTTACTTAATGCCGGACGATATACAATACCGAATGACTCTTAATGCCGAACGGTATGTAAGTGCCGAGTGCCTTGTTGCCTGGTCAAATCTTCAGGTAACAAATGGTAAATAACTTAACATACATACGTATATATACTTATATATACATACATACATATATATATATACATATACATACATACATATATATATATATATATATAATCCATTAGCATTTGAATAAGTAAAGATTATCCCATAGTATACATAAATCTAATTCGAAGTAAAATTTTAATTTCATAACTATCTATAATAAAATAAAAGAAATTTGAACAAGGTAGGCATGCGTAAATTTGTGATAAGAAATTACAGATCCAAACAACACAGAGAACGATGACAATTTATCAGAAGTAATATGAGATTTAAGACATGTCGATTTATCATAAACATACATTAAAAGGAAATGATAAACAAACATAAATCAAAATAATAATACAATAAACATGTAAATATCTAATTATACGCACATATAATTACCTTAGGATGAAGCATGTAGAAATACCTTGAAAGATAGAAGAATACCTAGATCTGATTGATCACTCTCTAGATCCGATAAACCTTGCCCTTCATCACACCTTAATTTGTGGCTTCTCCTTATATTTCAAAAATTACCATCCCACTTTGCAAGAGAAGAATGAACCACCTTTTTAATTTAGTTTGATGTTGATTTGAATTTATTTTGATGTTTTTTTTCTTTTGGATGAAGTTTCAGCCATGGATGAATAACAAGAAGAAAAAGAAAAAGAGAACAAAAAACGAAAGTCACATTCTGTTCTCTGTACTTTCAAAAAATGAGGAGGTTTTGTTTTTAATAGAATTAAAGGAACCTTTTCCTATTCTCCTATTCGAACTTCCACCTTTATTTCCTCTTTTAAATTTCAATTAATCTCATTAGTTGATTTCCTCCTCTTACCATTATATGGTTGATCCAAGCACATTCCAAATATGCAACTTTTCCAAATAAAAGAAAACAACTTTTATGTAATTATTTTATTAGTTAAAACATGTTTCAAATTTTACCGATATCGCATATCGATATATGCAAGTATAACTTCTATATATGCATTATAATAATTACCAGCAACATTCAAAAAATCAAATAAATTTACAATAATTAATATTTCATAAATATTAATTAATTTAAACAATTTGCAACATTTTACAAACTAATTAAATTATGTGGTTTTCGGAGAAATCACAAATGCGGTTGTGCGACTCAGAGGTGTGAATTTAGTCAGCGATTAATATTAAACAATTCAAATATTAATGTTCACGCCTCACTTAGCAGGTGGTATGATAGTTTGGCTGAATTCATCACTTACAGGTCTTTTCGATAAAATCAACTTTTACTTATTATAAGCGGTACCTGATAGGGACAATTTTTTACAGCAATTCTCTTCGTCAAAACAATATCATATTAGGACTTATGGAATTTGGTAATGGTCAAAATTCCAATATCGTCCACATTCAACTTTATAGTCCAAACACAAGTCCTTGGTTCAATAATAACAATTATTATTAACCAAAATGCTCTGACCCGAGACTTTGACTTTGATTTAACTTGAGTTGACCATGATACTAACCCCATATAACTGAGGAGACGGATCCTCTCTTGAATAGTGCTTCACTTCCAATACTTCCACTCGACCCAACTATAGTCACTCGATGGAACGCCATGCCATGATTTGACTGTAATCAAAGTAGAGCTTTCATATTGAAGATCTAGAGTATTCTCAAGTCGAGAGAACTGTGTAAATCAGTCACATCGATAGTTTCTGTTTGGTCTTAGTTATATTAACCAACAAAAAACTATCGAGTCAGTCGTTTCACAGTTATCCAATAACTATTAGTACGTAACCCTTAGGTGCCTCCAGCAGTCATGAGTAATACACTGCCCAACATTTGGAGAGTGTTACATACTCTAGTCTCAACGGATACATCGATATCCAGTCTCGATGCATCTTGACTAGGAACATTTAAAATGGTATATTTGATTTATTGTGATAAATTACTCACGGTTACAACACTTTGTAACTACAATCACAAAATATGTCATTTATGGATTTTCTATTAAATATGCTTTTAATTAAATTAATTGATTGATATAACCATATTATATCGAGTATTTAATAGAAAGAAACACCTTTATTATGAACAAGATTGTTCAACGGGTTAGATATATGTAACAAATTACATAATTGCCCCTAGGGCATACCCCTAACTCTATCAATCGGGCGATAAGGATGGATTGGGAGATGCCAATCCTGGATCGAGTGTACAAGATATGGGAGCGACCGTGATTGCTGATCTTCCCAAGATATCCCCTCCTAGGAAAGATGATGTCCCTCAGGGTGAAAGACCCTGAGATAAAGGGAAAGCACAATCGTCTTCAGTTCCAGTTTCACAGGTTTGGGTTTCTTTGTTTAGATGTCTTAAGCTATTGAATTATTCTTAGTTAATACATTGACTATTTTAGACTAAGAGGAGAACAAAATACTATTATGATGCAATACATGAGAAGAGACAGGCAGAAGTAGACCACTTGAACAAGAGTTTAACAAACGGATAAAAGAACATAATAAGCTGTCAAAACAATACCAAAATCTTCTCAAAAAGACTTCAAAGCTGAATGACTTCAAGGACAAAAATATTGCCCCCCGATTGAAGAAATTACATTTTCATCGAGATGAGCTCATAAAAGAAAATAATGAATTAAAGACACTCTTTTGGATGCTGATTGAAGATAGAGGCATTTTAGTTGAATTTTTGTACAGGGCCTACTGTAGAGGAAAAATTGTTGACTTTTCTTATTTAGGAGACTACAATGGAGGCTTACTCAGACGTTTCCACAAGAGATATTTATAAGAGTTCAAATCTGATCCCCATCCCAGGGAGTGCTGGAATCTTGCGAGAGTACCGTTTATTCCTCACTCACTTCCTCCTGAAAATCTTAAGTACAACAAGAATAGATTTATTTCGGAGTTCATTAAGAGATCTATTTTGTATAAACCATAATAAGATTGTAATATGGAGTTGATTTTACTTATGATTTATACTGCTTTAGTTTCCTTTTTCTTAGTTTTAATTCCTTGTGTGATACAGAACAGACTCCTATCGAGCAGCCCGGTTTCCAAAGATACTTTGAGTAAATATGTCAAATTCAGAAGAGATTTTTAAAAAAAATCCTCACTCCTCAAAACATCAAATTAGCAAGATACTATTTTCTTAGAGATTTACAAAAGATTTCCCTATGGTACCCTCGATTTCATTTTGACCTTTAAGGTGAAGAAAGGGAAAAGTTACTAAGGGAAAGTCGAACTTATCACATAAAATTGATATGCGGTTGCGATAGTCCTCCAGCTAGGGAATGGAACTATAGCAAATTTCCCTATATATGTACTCTAGAAGTAATTGAGGATCCTTTCGAGGCATCACTCAATTTGTCGGCAAAATATTTTGAAAAGGTTAAAAATACCGTTTCAAAACTTTGAATGGCATAAAATAAGATATAGTTGTGATTATGACCTATCTTTGGCAGGAGAGTGATGTAATTTTAACTTTGTTCATTTTAAGTTGTAATTCTTGTTGCCATACCGAAACAAATAATTTTTCATATGCTAATTCTTATGTTCGCTTACTTTGAATAGGAAAAATATTTAATAGTCATGCCTGCCCTTACAGACTCTCACTCTCGACTGATTGATTTTAAGAATAGGTTGGTTGCTGATTTTGAACAAAGGGGCTCTTCGAAAGATGACTTTGCTATCAAATTCCAAGATAATCCAGAAGCGCAAGAATGGCATAGGAAGTTCTTACTTCAAAGAGTATTGTAAGAGGTTTTGATGAAAAGATCACTAGTTTGGAAACAGATTCCAAGAGAAAGGATGAAATAATTTCAGGCTTAAAGCGCCAGATAAAGTCTAATTCTTCAGTTGATTTCGACAATGAGATGGCTAAGGTTTATCAATGAATAAGCAATCTAGAAAAAGGGCTATCAGATAGTCAAGATTATTATAAATATTTAGAACTCAATGTTGCGAAAAGCATTCTGAATCTTAACTCCCTGGTTTCTCCTGGCACTCCTAATATTGGAAGGGCAACAAGATCTCGCTCCCTAGCAATTTGAGAATTTCCTTCAGTGATAGACCCTCCTTCGGATTTGAATGAAAAAGTAGTCGATGAATGGTGTAGAAAGGTTAAATTCGAAATGCAACATATTAATAAGCAATGGAAAGAAAGGACGTCTCAACACTTCATAGATCATGAAGGTGAGGTTTAAAAGCTTAACCATGGGAAATATTTTCTCAAAAAGCAAATTGTTGAGTAAGAAAGTCAAAATAAGACCATTAAGAGATCCAATAAAGCTTACACTTGTGCCTTAAAGACTTGTATTGAGTCTATTGATGATGCTGATACACTTAGGAAGTAGAAGAAGAAGCTTAAGCAAGTTCTCTGTGAAGCTATTCACCATATTGTTAATATCTAAGAATTTAGATGAGATGGTGCGAGATCTTTGAGCCACAAACTTATTTTGATCTTTTGGTACTTGTATCTTGAAACATTGTACAACATATTTTGTAAATGATTTTGTAAATTGAATAGATATTATCTCCAGTACTAGAATTTTGTTCATGGACATCGGGCCAGGACCGATGTCTATGAAAAAATGTATCGATATGTTAGTGGGTGACGTTAAAAATTGCCAAAGTTTAGACATCGGTTTATAGTTGATGTCCATACGTACATTCGAAATTAGTTTTAAACTTATTAGTGATGTAAATCGGTTTAGCTACACATCGCTTATTCTATCAAACACGATGTTATTGAATATCATATACATCGGTTTGTTATAATTGTAATTAATTTTATAATTGTAATTTGTGATGTTAGTTTTTTAAGCCTATTGTATAATAATCAATAATGTTATATGCAACAAATGATAGTATAAACAAATAATATTTCATAGTACAAATCTAATACATAATACATAAAGTTAAACATTCATACTCATAGGCTAAACCTCATATTCATAAACATCAAATGCACACACTTCTCCCACTTTCTAAACATCAAACACTCCATAGCAGCACATCATGTGATCAATTCACGTCCCCATAGCAGCACATCATGTATTGGAAATGGTTCGTGTACCCAATTTCATCTCTACACATACCATGCCTTCTCAACCATTTCCACAAATGCCTGGTAATCGCTACTATATACACACAAGTTACACAATGTTTGCATATGACTCCTTCTAGCTTACAAACTCTCCACCCATTCGTGTCTACAACATATATTATAACACCGATACATGCTCATTTATAATAGAGACATGTACACAACTCCAACCACCAAGCAAACTCGCACCTAACAGCATAGCAACACCGACATCCACTCCTCCATCATAGTGAATCAACACTTCCTCTGCAAACATAACCACCTACCTGAAACTACAGTACTTCGTCATCCCGACCATCTCAATCACTCAACAAAACATGCACCATCACCTACCACCCAATCACCAAAACTGCCTAAAACATCCAGTCATTCACTATCCAAACAGTAGTAACAATTCCACCTACACTTCACCAAAACAAATTTTGAACAATCGGTCATCCTGAAATGACTATGGTGGCTTCCAAGGGCTTCTGGGCGCTATAACTTGGGCAGTTTCTGCGCAGAATTTTTGGGTTTGATCCTCCTTTCGGAGGCCGAGACGGTTAGGGCGAGGAGGGAGGCCCGGACTCCCACATGGTCATCCCGGAACAACTATGGCGGCTTCCGAGGGCTTCCGGGCGCGATAACTTGGGTAGTTTCTGCGTAGAAATTCCGGGTTTGATCCTCCTTTAGGAGGCCGAGATGGTCCCGGGTCGCGATCGGCCTACCTGGAAAAACGATCAGCTTCCTCTCTTAGGTGGGTGGGTCAGGGGGAGGAGGGGGTCTCGGACTCCCACCCTGTCGTCTCGGAACAACTATGGCGGCTTCCGAGGGCTTTCGGGCGCGATAACTTGGGCAGTTTCTGCGTAGAAACACCGGGTTAAATCCTGCTTTCGGAGGCCGAGACGGTCAGGGGGAGGAGAGGGCTCGGACTCCCACCCGGTCATCCCGGAACGACTATGGCGGCTTCCGAGGGCTTCCGGGTGCGATAGCTTGGCCAGCTTCTGCTTAGAAATTCTGAGTTCGATCAACCTTTCGGAGGCCGAGACGGTCACGGATCGCGATCGCCCCAACTGGTAAAACGATTGGCTTCCCCCCTGGGTGGGTGGGTCAGGGGGAGGAGGGGGGCCCAGACTCCCACCCGGTCGTCCCAGAATGACTATGGCGGCTTCCGAGGGCTTCCGGGCGTGATAACTTGGGCAGTTTCTATGCAGAAATTCCGGGTTCGATCCTCCTTTCGGAGCCCGAGACGGTCCCGGATCGTGATCGCCCCAAATGGAAAATCGATCGGCTTCCCCTCTTGGGTGGGTAGGTCAGGGAGAGGAAGGGGCCCGGACTCCCACTCGGACATCTCGGAACGACTATAGCGGTTTCCGAGGACGATAATTTGGGCAGTTTCTGCATAGAAATTTCGGGTTCGATCCTCCTTTCGGAAGTCGTGACGGTCCCGGATCGCGATCGCTCCAACTGGAAAAACGATCGGCTTCCCTTCTTAGTTGGGTGGGTCAGGGGGAGGAAGGGGGCCCGGACTCCTAACCGATCATCCTGGAATGACTATGGCGGCTTCCGAGGACTTCCGGGCGTGATAACTTGGGCAGATTCTGCGCAGAGATTCTGGGTTCGATCCTCCTTTCGGAGGCTGAGACGGTCCCGGATCGCGATCGCCCCAACTAGAAAAACAATCGGCTTCCCCTCCTAGATGGGTGGGGCTCGAACACCCACCCGGTTATCCCAAAATGACTATGGCGGCTTCCGAGGGCTTCCGTGCATGATAACTTGGGCAGTTTCTGCTCAGAAATTCCGGGTTCGATCTTCCTTTCAGAGCCCGAGACGGTCCCGGATCACGATCGCCCCAAATGGAAAATCGATCGGCTTCCCCTCTTGGGTGGGTGGGTCAGGGAGAGGAAGGGGCCCGGACTCCCACTCGGGCATCTCGGAACGACTATGGCGGCTTCCGAGGACGATAATTTGGGCAGTTTCTGCGTAGAAATTCCGGGTTCGATCCTCCTTGCCGAGGCCGAGACGGTCTCGGATCGCGATCGCTCCAACTGGAACAACGATCGGCTTCCCTTCTTGGAGGGGTGGGTCATGGAGAGTAGGGGGGCTCGGACTCCTAACCGATCATCTTGGAATGACTATGGCGGCTTCCGAGGACTTCCGGGAGCGATAACTTGGGCAGTTTCTGTGCAGAGATTCTGGGTTCGATCCTCCTTTCGGAGGCCGAGACGGTCCCGGATCGCGATCGCCCCAACTAGAAAAACGATCGGCTTCCCCTTTTAGATGGGTGGGGCCCGGACTCCCACCCGGTCATCCCGGAATGACTATGGCTGCTTCCGAGGGCTTCCGTGCGTGATAACTTGGGCAGTTTCTGCTCAGAAATTCCGAGTTCGATCCTCCTTTCGCAGGCCGAGACGGTCCCGGATCGCGATAGCCCCAATTGGAAAAACGATCGGCTTCCCCTCCTAGGTGGGTGGGTCAGGGGGAGGAGGGGAGGTCGGACTCCCACCCGGTTATCCCGGAATGACTATGGCGGCTTTTCGAGGGTGATAAATTGGGTAGTTTCTATGTAGAAATTCCGGGTTCGATCCTCCTTTCGCAAGCCAAGACAGTCCCGGATCGCGATCGCCCTAACTAGAAAAACAATCGGCTTCCCCACCTAGATGGGTGGGGCCCGGACTCCCACCCAGTCATCCCGGAACGACTATGGCGGCTTCCGAGGGCTTCCGTGGGCTTCCGTGCGCAATAACTTGGGCAGTTTCTACTCAGAAATTTTTGGTTCGATCCTCCTTTCGAAGGCCGAGACGGTCCCGGATCGCGATAGCTCCAACTGGAAAAACGATCGGCTTCCCCTTCGGGATGGGTGGGTCAGGGGGAGGAGGGAAGCCCGGACTCCTACCCGATCGTCCTGGCCTGACTATGGTGGCTTGCGAGGGATTTCGGTCATGATAACTTGGGCAGTTTCTGCGCAGAAATTCTTATTCGATCCTCCTTTCGGAGGCCGAGACGATCACGGATCGCGATCGCCCTTACTGGAAAAACGATCGGCTTCCCCTCCTAGATGGGTGAGTCAAGGGGAGGAGGGGGGCCCGGACTCCCGCATGGTCGTCCTAGAATGACTATGGCGGCTTCCGAGGGCTTCCGAGCGTGATAACTTGGCGGTTCTTTGCAGAAATTCCGGGTTCGATCCACCTTTCGGAGGCCGAGACGGTCCCGGATCGCGACCGTCGCAAGAGGAAAAACAATCGGCTTCCCCTCCTAGGTGGGTAGGTTAGGGGTAGGAGGGGGTCCCGGACTCCCGCCCGGTCGTCCCGGAACAACTATGGCGGCTTCCGAGAGCTTCCGGGCACGATAACTTAGGCATTTTCTACACAGAAACTACGGGCTCGATCCTTCTTTCGGAGGCCGAGACGGTCCCGGATCGCGATCGCCCTAACTGGAAAAACGATCAGATACCCCTGCTGGGTGGGTGGGTCATGGGGAGGAGGGGGCCCGTACTCCAGCTCGGTCATCCCGGAAAGACTATGGCGGCTTCTGGGAGTGATAACTTGGGCAGTTTTTGCATAGAAACTGAGGGCTCGATCCTACTTTCGGAGGCCGAGACGGTCCCGAATCGCGATCGCCCCAACTGGAAAAACGATCTGCTACCCCTCCTGGGTGGGTGGGTCAGGAGGAGGAGGGGGGCCTGTACTCCCGCCCGGTCGTCGCGAAACGACTATGGCAGCTTCCGAGGGCTTCCGAGCGTGATAACTTGGGCAGTTTCTATGCTGAAATTCCGGGTTCGATCCTTCTTTCGGAGGCCGAGACGGTCCCGATTCGCGATCGCCTCAACTGGAAAAACGATCGGCTTTCCCTCCTGGGTTGGTGCATCAGGGGGAGGAGGGTGTCTCGGACTCCCTCCCGGTTGTCTTGAAAAGAATATGGCGGCTTCCGAGGGCTTCCGGGCGATATTACTTGGGCAATTTCTGCGCAGAAATTCCGGGTTCGATCCTCCTTTTGGAGGCCGAGACAGTCCCGGATCGCGATCGCCCCAACTAGAATAATGATCGGCTTCCCCTCTTGGGTGGGTGGGTCAGGGAGAGGAGGAGGGCCCAGACTCCCAACCGGTCGTCTCAGAACGACTATGGCGGCTTCCGAGGGCGATAACTTGGGCCGTTTCTACGTAGAAATTTCGAGTTCGATCCTCCTTTCGAAGGACGAGACGGTCCCGGATCGCGATCGCCCCAATTGGATAAATGATCGGTTCCCCTCCTGGGTTGGTAGGTAAGGGGGAGGGGGGTCCGAACTCCCGCCCGATCATTCCGGAACGACTATGGCGGCTTCCGAGGGCTTCCGGGCACGATAACTTGGGCAGTTTCTGCGCAGAAATTTCGGGTTCGATCCGCCTTTCGGTGGCCGAGACGGTCCCGGATCGCGATCGCCCCAACTGGAAAAACGATTGGCTTCCCCCCTGAATTAGTAGGTCAAAGGGCGGAGGGGGACTCAGACTCTCGCCCGGTCGTCCCGGAACGACTACGGTGGCTTACGAGGGCGATAACTTGGGTAGTTTATGCGTAGAAATTTCTGGTTCAATCCTCCTTTCGGAGGCCGAGACGGTCTCGGATCGCGATCGCCCAACTGGAAAAACGATATGCTTCCTCTCCAGGCTTGGTGGGTCTGGAGGAGAAGGGAAGCCCGGACTCCCGGCCGGTGGTCCCAGAACGACTTTCGGGCGTGATAACTTGGGCATTTTCTGTACAGAAATTCCAAGTTCGATCCTCCTTTCGGAGGCCGAGACGGTCCCATATCACGATTGCCCTAACTGTAAAGACGATCGGCTTCCTCTCCTGGGTGGGTGGGTTAGAGAGAGGAGGGGGGCCTGGACTCCCACCCGGACGTCCCGGAACGACTATGGTGGCCTCCAAAGGCGATAACTTGGCCAGTTTCTGTGTAAAAATTCCGGGTTCGATCCTCCTTTCAAAGGCCGAGACGATCCTGGATCGCGATCACCTCAACAGGAAAACAGATCGGCTTCCCCTCCTGGGTGGGTGGATCAGGGGGGCCCGGACTCCTGGCCGGTCGTCCAGGAATGACTATGGCGGCTTCCGAGGGTTTCCGAGCGTGATAACCTGGGCAGTTTCTGGGCAGAAATTCCGGGTTCGATCCTCCTTTCGGAGGCCAAGACGGTCCCGGATCGCGATCGCCCCAACTGGAAAAACGATCCACTTTCCCTCCTGGGTTAGTTGGTCAGGGCGAGGGGCCCGGACTCCCGTTCGGTCGTCCTGGAATGACTATTGCGGCATCCGAGGGCTTCCGTACGTGATAACTTGGGCAGTTTCTACGCAGAAGTTCCGGGTTCGCTCCTTCTTTCGGAGGCCGAGACGGTCCCGGATCACGATCGCTCCAACTGGAAAAACGATCGGCTTCCCCTCCTGGGTGGGTGGGTCAGGGGTAGGAGGGGGGTCTGCACTCCCGCCCTGTCGTCTTGGAACGACTACGGCGGCTGCCGAGGGCTTCCGGGCGCGATAACTTGGGCAGTTTCTGCACAGAAACTGCGGGCTCCATCCTCTTTTCGGAGGCTGGGACGGTCTAGGATCGCGATCGCCCCAACTTAAAAAACGATCGGCTACCCCTCCTAGGTGGGTGGGTCAGGTGGAGGAGGGGGGCCTGTACTCCCGCCCGATCGTTCCGGAACGACTATGGCAGCTTCTGAGGTCTTCCGGACACGATAACTTCGGCAGTTTATGCACAGAAACTACGGGCTCGATCCTTCTTTGGGAGGCCAAGACGATCCCGGATTGCGATCACCCCAACTGGAAAAACGATCGGCTAGCCCTTCTAAGTGGGTGTGTCAGGAGAGGGAGGGGGGCCCGGACTCCTGCCTGGTCGTCCCGAAATGACTATGGCGGCTTCCGAGGGCTTCCGGACATAATAACTTGGGCAGTTTCTGTGCAAAAACTGCGGGCTCGATCCTCCTTTCGGAGGCCGAGATGGTACCGGATCGCGATCGCCCCAACTGAAAAAACGATCGGCTACCCCTCTTGGGTGGGTGGGTCAGGAGTGGGAGGCGGGCCCAGACTCACGCCCGGTCGTCCCAGAACAACTATGGCGGCTTCCGAGGGCTTTCGGACGTGATAACTTGGGCAGTTTCTACGCAGAAACCACGGGCTCGATCCTCCTTTCGGAGGGAAAGATGGTCCCGGATCGCGATCGCCCCAACTGGAAAAATGATCGGATACCCCTCCTAGGTGCGTGGGTATGGGGAGGAGGGGGGTCCGGTCGTCCCGGAACGACAATGGCGGCTTTCGAGGGCTTCCGAGCGCGATAACTTGGGCAGTTTCTGCGTAGAAATTCCGGGTTCGATCCTCCTTTCGGAGGCCAAGACGGTCCCGGATCGCGATTACCCCAATTGGAAAAGCCATCGACTTCTCCTTCTAGGGTGGTGGGTCAGGGCGAGGGGGGCCCGGACTCCCGCTCGGTCATCCCGGAACGACTATGGCGGCTTCCGAGGGCTTCCGGGCGTGATAACTTGGGCAGTTTCTGCGCATAAATTCTCGGTTCGATCCTCCTTTCGGAGGTCGAGACGGTCCCGGATCACGATCGCCCCAACTGGAAAAACGATCGGCTACCCCTCCTAGAAGAGTGGGTTGGGAGGCCCGAACTCCCGTCTGGTCGTCCCGGAATGACTGTGGCGGCTTCCGAGGGCTTCCGGGCGGGATAACTTGGGGCAGTTTCTATGTAGAAATTCCGGGTTCGATCCTCCTTTCGGAGGCCGAGACGGTCCCGGATCGCGATCACCCCAACTGGAAAAACGTTCGGCTACCCCTCCTGGGTATGTGGGTCGGGGGAGGACGGGGGCCCGGACTCCCACCCAGTCGTCCTGAAACGACTATGGTGGCTTCCAAGGGCTTCCGAGCGCGATAACTTGGGCAGTTTCTACGTAGAAATTTTGGGTTCGATCCTTTTTTCGGAGGCCAAGACCGTCCCGGATCGCGATTGCCCCAATTGGAAAAACGATCGGCTTCTCCTTCTTGGGTGGGTGGGTCGTGGGGATGGGGGCCTGGACTGCCGCCCAGTCGTCCCGTAACGACTATGGCGGCATTCAGGCACGATAACTTGGGCAGTTTCTGCGCAGAAATTTCGGGCTCGATCCACCTTTCGGAGGCCGAGACGGTCCCGGATCGCGATCGCCCCAATTGGAAAAACGATCGGCTACCCCTCCTGGAGGGATGGGTCAGGGTGAGGAAGTGGTCCAGACTCCTGCCCGGTCATCCCGGAACGACTATGGCGGCTTCCGAGGGCTTCCGAACGCGATAAGTTGGGCAGTTTCTACGCTGAAACTGCGGGCTCGATCCTCCTTTCGGAGGCCGAGACGGTCCCAGATCGCGATCGCCCCAACTGGAAAAACGATCAGCTACCCCTTTTGGGTGAGTGGATGAGGGGGAGGAGGGGGCCTGAACTTCCGCTCGTTCGTCCCGGAACGACTATGGCGGCTTCCGAGGACTTCCGGGCTCGATAACTTGGGCAGTTTCTATGTTGAAATTCTGGGTTCGATCCTCCTTTCGGAGGCCGAGACGGTCCCGTATCGCGATCGTCCTAACTGGAAAGACGATCGGCTTCCCCTCCTAAGTGGGTGGGTCAGAGAGAAGAGGGGGGCCCGGACGTCCCAGAATGACTGTTGTGGCTTCCGAAGGCGATAACTTGGCCATTTTTTGCGTACAAATTTCGGGTTCGATCCTCTTTTCGGAGGCCAAGACGGTCCCGGATCGCGATCGCCTCAACTGGAAAAACGATCAGCTTCCCCTCCTGGGTGGGTGTGTCAGGGGGGGCCTGGACTCCCGGCCGGTCAACCCGGAACGACTATGATGGCTTCCGAGGGTTCTAAGCGCGATAACCTGGGCAGTTTCTGGGCAGAAATTTCGGGTTCGATCCTCTTTTCGAAGGCCGAGACAATCCTGGATCGCGATCGCCCCAACTGCAAAAACTATCTGCTTTCCCTCTTGGGTTGGAGGGT
Source organism: Allium fistulosum (assembly GCA_030737815.1). Classification (NCBI taxonomy): domain Eukaryota; kingdom Viridiplantae; phylum Streptophyta; class Magnoliopsida; order Asparagales; family Amaryllidaceae; genus Allium; species Allium fistulosum. The sequence continues at coordinate 70,406,426 of CM060908.1, read as the reverse complement.
CAGGGCGAGGGGGCCCAGACTCCTGCTCGATCGTCCCGGAATGACTATGGCGGCATTCGAGGGATTCCGAGCACGATAACTTGGGAAGTTTCTGCGCAGAAATTCCGAGTTCGATCCTCCTTTCGGAGGATAAGACGGTCCCGGATCGCGATCGCTCCAACTTGAAAAACGATTAGCTTCCCCTACTGGATGGATGGGTCAGGGGGAGGAGGGGGATCCGCACTCCCGCCCGGTCGTTTCGGAATGACTATGGAGGCTTCTGAGGGCTTTCGAGCACGATAACTTTGGCAGTTTCTACGCAGAAATTACAGGTTCCATCCTCCTTTACGAGGCCGAGACGGATCGCGATCGCTCCAACTGGAAAAATGATCGGCTTTCCTTCTTGGGTGGGTGGGTCAGGGGGAGTGGGGGCCCGAACTTCCGCCCAGTTGTCCCGTAACGACTATGGCGGCTTCCAGGCGCGATAACTTGGGCAGTTTCTACGTAGAAATTTCAGGCTCGATCCTCCTTTTGGAGGCCGAGACGGTCCCATATCGCGATAGCCCCAATTGAAAAATCAATCGGCTACCCCTCTTGGGTGGCTGGATCAGGGGGAGGAAGGGGCCCCGGACTCTCGCCCGGTCGTCTCGGAACGACTATGGCGGCTTTCGAGGGCTTCCGGACGCGATAACTTGGGCAGTTTATACGTAGAAACTACGGGCTCGATCCTCCTTTCGGAGGCCGAGACGATCCCGGATCGCGAAAGCCCTAACTGGAAAAATGATCGGCTTCCCCTCCAGGGTTGGTGGGTCAGGGGGAGGAGAGTGGCCCAGACTCCTGGCCGGTGGTCCCGGAACGACTATGGCGGCTTCCGAGGGCTTCCGGGCGCGATAACTTGGGTAGTTTCTGTGCAGAAATTCCGGGTTTGATCCTCCTTCGGAGGCCGAGACGGTCCCGTATCGCGATCGCCCTAACTGGAAAGACGATCGGCTTCCCCTCCTGGGTGGGTGGGTCAGAGAGAGGAAGGGGGCTCGGACTCCCACCCAGACGTCCCGGAATGACTATGGTGGCTTTCGAAGGCGATAACTTGGCCAGTTTTTGCATAGAAATTCCGGGTTCAATCTTCTTTTCGGAGGCCGAGACGGTCCCGGATCGCGATCGCCTCAACTGGAAAAATGATCAGCTTCCCCTCCTGAGTGGGTAGGTCAGGGGGGCCCGGACTCTCGGTCGGTCATCCCGGAACGACTATGGCGGCTTCCGAGGGTTTCCGAGCACGATAACCTGGGCAGTTTCTGGGCAGAAATTCCGGGTTCGATCCTCCTTTCAGAGGCCGAGACGGTCCCGAATCGCGATCGCCCCAACTGGAAAAACGATCCGCTTTCCCTCCTGAGTTGGTGGGTCAGGGCGAGGGGCCCAGACTCTCGCTCGGTCATCTCGGAACGACTATGGCGGCATCCGAGGGCTTCCGGGCATGATAACTTGGGCAGTTTCTACGCAGAAATTCCGGGTTCGATCCTCCTTTCAAAGGTCGAGACGGTCCCGGATCACGATCGCCCCAACTGGAAAAACGATCGGCTACCCTACCTGGGTGAGTGGGTCAGGGGAAGGAGGGGGGCCGGACTCCCGCCCGGTCATCCCGGAACGACTATGGCAGCTTCTGAGGCCTTCCGGGTGCGATAACTTGGGCAGTTTCTGTGTAGAAATTCCAGGTTTGATCCTCCTTTCGGAGGCAGAGACGGTCCCGGATCAGATCATACGAAAATTCTTTTTTTTGAATATCGTATGCTTCAACTTCTTCGTACCACAATGTTTTCAACTTATCAATTAACGGTTGTAACTAAACATCGATTCCTTGTATCAGATCATCAGGGCCAGGGATGACGATTATGAGAACTATATATGGAGTTTTCATACACATCCATGGAGGTAAATTGTAAGATGTAACGATTATAGGCCAAAATGAATATTTAAAACCAAATTGAGAAAATGTTGAAAATCCATCCGTACATAAACTAAGTGTTATCCCGCCTTTTGGTCAAGGCTGGGATATCCATAAATTGGCTGGAAAGGATGGATATCAAGAATGGAGATCAATTGGAAACAAGGCTACGATCGATGTCGTCAAAATTTTACTGGGCTTCAATCAAGACAGGATCGATTGGGAATGATGCACAAGGCTAGGAGAGGCTACGTTTCAAATTTCAGGTCAATCAGAGTTCGTATGCTCAAGATATGATGCAATTCATGCAATCAACTGAAAGTTCTTATTCATCAAGCCTCAACTGAAAGGTCTTGTTCGTATCCATCAAGCCTCAACTGTTCGTATCCATCAACTGAAAGGTCTTGTTCGTATCCATCAAGTGGTCGCCATTTCGTATCCATCATGATTGATATGAATAGTGCAATGGCGATCGATACGCACAAGGCAGAGGTAATCGATGCGAAGGAGACAGCCTTTGAAAAACACGAACTTGCATCGATCATATCTCACAATCTACAAGTCCAAATGCCACCAAATTTTCACAGGAGCTTGCGTACAACCTAAAGAATGTTCATGGTCGATCTCGACTCGATCGGGCAAGATCTTGATCGATTCAAAATTCATTCGTATCGATCACGGATCGAGTCAAAATCACATGGGATCGATCGCCTGGGCCCATGCACGTGCCAGAAGAGGTCTCCCGAGATCTAAGCGAGATATTTGCAGCCTACGCCTAAAAATAGCTTCCCAAAGTCTACAGAAAAGGGACTTTTGAGTCTTCTACGTCCAAACTCTACAGGAACCATCATTGTACTGGAAATTTGCTGTTGTAATCAGTTGTAACTCGTTGTAGTCAGCAAGCAAACATCAATAAAATCATCAACTTCACAGTGGATGTAGGCCGGATTGCCAAACCACTATAAACTCTTTGTTCTTTACTGCTTTCCTTTTAACTTTCTGAGTGTTCTTCATTTTTAATTCTCTACATACTTGTTATCTGTAATATGTGATTGTGAACTTGTGCTTTCATCGACAATTGGGTGTTTGTGACCAATTTTGGCGCAAACATTTTGGTGCTTTCACTGAGAACGCTAGCGCTCAGGAATTTTACAACCATGACTTCGGATCAGAAAGCTTAAAGACTTGGATCTAGAAAGCTATGGCGAGACAATCAACAAGAAGACAAAGAGCTGGAAGGAGTCAGCATGAAGGGAGCCAGGATGCTTCCTTTGGAGCAAATCGCACCTCAATCTTCATCACCCGGGACGAGATGGAGATGATGATGGAAGCTATGTAGGAAGGAATGCTGAAAAGACAAGAGGAGATGATGCAGAACCTACTCCAACAAGCTGGACAAGCCAGAATGCAAAACCAAGGGAACGCTGCTGCAGGAGATGCTAGAGATAGAGATCAGGAGCGCGGAACAACCAGAGTCTAGAATGGAGCAGGACCATCATGAGCAGCACCAGAACTTGGGGGCACACATCCGGAGGACGTTGATCCAATCTCAGGCCGAATACCAGGTGGAGCTATTCAACATGGCTTTGGTAGAGGAATGGATGCCCGTCCAGGAGACCAGTTTCCAGGATTCCCTCGTGAACTTGGGGGGCAGGTCGGATGCAACAGACAAGGGCTACAGCTTGACGGCAGTGACAGATTGGCGGAGATGGTTAGACGAGCCATGAGAGGCAGACTAGTGAATATAGATCTGGAAGATGTGAATAGGAGTCCCTTTGCTCCTACGATCAGGTAAGCTAGGAATCCACCAGAATTCAAGTTACCAACACTCGAGATGTATGACGGGAGAACAGATCCCACTGTTAACTTGACAAGGTACATGAGGCATATGGAAGTACTGGGAGAATCAGAGGAGGTCATGGCGCGATGCTTCCCTTTGTATCTGATGAAAATAGCGGCGTTATGGTTCAGACAACTGGAGAGTGGCTCTATTGGCACATGGACGGAGTTGATTGAAAGGTTTATGAGACAGTTTCGGGTCCATATAGCCAGACCCAAGAACGTGATGACTTTAACATCAATGAAACAATGGAAATGAGAATCACTTAGAGATTTCCTGACGAGATTCAATGCAGCAGTGGCTTCGGTGGATTGACCTGATCCGTCGATGGTTTTGATGGCAGCGGTTTCAGGAATTGCAGACAATTCGGATTTCAAGATATCATTAGAACGGGACCCACCAAGGGATCTTAGGGAGTTCTATCATGAGGCGGAGAGATTTCTAAGGCAGGAAGATGCGCAGGTTGAGAGAGAAGGGAGAGAGGCTGAAGCTTATGCGGTAAGGGATGGAGGTCCACCCAGAGAAAATCCAAACAAAGATGACAAAGGCAAAAGGAAAATGAATGATAACGGTAGCACTTCAAAAAGGCCATGGAGGGAGTCAAAGTTTTCTTCTTACATGGATTTGACTGAAACTCTAGAAAGGATTTTTTTGGACACTCGAGGGTGCCTCCAGTATCGAAGGCCAACAAGAAGGGAACCTTCTGATTACGAACGGGCATCGGGAAGGCATTGCCTATTCCATAAGCTAGATTGGCACAACACGAACGAGTGCAGGCATTTGAGGGATATCGTTGAGGAGCATGTAAGGAATGGTCATCTACAGCAGTATGTAAGGAATCGAGCTGTGGCAGTGGAACAGAAACGGCCACCGCCCACCTCGAACGAGGATGGCACTGGACCTAGGAAACGTCAACTTGTTATCAACTAAATAGATTTATGGCTTGGAATAAGTAATAGAACTTGAAGTAATGCGACTAAATCACTTACACATGTACGGGATCGAGGATGGTCCCTAGGCATGCTCTAAGACGATGATAAACCGTGTTGCTCGAGTCTGTGAAATCCTGTTTTTCTTTTTCGTTTTCTTGAAAACTTTTGTTTTTTCCTTGGATGTACAGACATTTATTTGGTTTTCCCTGGCTGTAAAAACTCTTATTTTGAATGGTTGGATTTGGATCAATGTAATGAATAATACAGGTCTCGCGATTACGGTCCCGACCGGAGAGACATGGCAGTAATCGCGAATTATGAGTCCCTTTGCCGGAAAGCGATGGAATGGATTCAGACACAATATAAAAGTCCTTGGCCGAAGAGCCGCGGCCGGAGAATATAAAAGTCCTTGGCCGGAGAGCCGAGGCCGGTGAATATAAAAGTCCTTGGCCGGAGAGCCGAGGCCTGAGAATATAAAAGTCCTTGGCCGAAGTACCAAGGCCAGAGAATATAGAAGTCCTTGGCCGGAGAGCCGAGGCCGAGGCCGGAGAATATAAAAGTCCTTGGCCGGAGAGCCGAGGCTGGAGAATATAAAAGTCCTTGGCCGGAGAGCCGAGGCTGGCGAATATAAAAAGTCCTTGACCGGAGGGCCAAGGCCGGAGAGCATAGAAGCCCTCGACCGGAGAGTCGGGATCAGAGCAGAACAACGCGACCCGGCGAGGTCTATGGTTTTGAAGTCAAACCCGGAGAGATCATGGAATCGGATTTCGGCTTTGGATAAATGGACCCGGAGGGGTCAGGGATTTGGCAAAGGACTCAGAGCGGTCCTGAATTTGGATATCAACTCAGAAATGTTATGGATTTGGCTATTGGATATTGGATATAGATGGATTAAAGCTCGGTTGATGGATTTGGATAGCTATCGAATTGGCTAAGGATTGTCTACTGAATTCGGAATCGGACATCGACTCGGAGAAGTCGCAAATTTGGATCAGGTTATGGCTGCGGCACTCGGATAAGATGGCTTGGTAATGGATTGGACTAAGAATCAGATGATATGGATATGGATGAAATATGCACTTCGGATGCCGGATTTGGAGCTTTTCAAAACACACCTTCTTACCACAAGGCATGTTTTGGGGGGCAAATGTTATCCCGCCTTTTGGTCAAGGCCGGGATATCCACAAATTGGCTGGAAAGGATGGATATCAGGAATGGAGATTAATTGGAAACAAGGCTACGATCGATGTCGTCAAAATTTTACCAGGCTTCAATCAAGACAGGATCGATTGGGAATGATGCACAAGGCTAGGAGAGGCTACGTTTCAAATTTCAGGTCAATCGGAGTTCGTATGCTCAAGATATGATCGATGCAATTCAAGCAATCAACTGAAAGGTCTCGTTCGTATCCATCAAGCCTCAACTGTTCGTATCCATCAAGCCTCAACTGTTCGTATCCATCAACTGAAAGGTCTTGTTCGTATCCATCAAGCCTCAACTGTTCGTATCCATCAACTGAAAGGTCTTGTTCGTATCCATCAAGCCTCAACTGTTCGTATCCATCAACTGGAAGGTCTTGTTCGTATCCATCAAGCCTCAACTGTTCGTATCCATCAACTGAAAGGTCTTTTTCGTATCCATCAAGTGGTCGCCATTTCATATCCATCATGATCGATACGAATAGTGCAATGGCGATCGTTACGAACAAGGCAGAGGTGATCGATGCGAAGGAGACAGCCTCTGAAAAACACGAACTTGCATCGATCATATCTCACAATCTACAAGTCCAAATGCCACCAAATTTTCACAGGAGCTTGCATACAACCTAAAGAATGTTCATGGTCGATCTCGACTCGATCGGGCAAGATCTTGATCGATACAAACTTCAATCGTATCGATCACGGATCGAGTCAAAATCGCATGGGATCGATCGCGTGGTCCCGTGCACGTTCCAGAAGAAGTCTCCCGAGATCTGAGCGAGATATTTGCAGCCTACGCCTATAAATAGCATCCCAAAGTCTACAGAAAAGGGACTTTTGAGTCTTCTACGGCCAGACTCTGCAGGAACCATCATTGTACTCGAAATTTGCTGTTGTAATCGGTTGTAACTCGTTGTACTCAGCAAGCAAACATCAATAAAATCATCAACTTCAAAGTGGGTGTAGGCCGGATTGCCGAACCACTATAAACTCTTTGTTCTTTACTGCTTTCCTTTTAATTTTCTGAGTGTTCTTCATTTTTAATTCTCTACATACTTGTTATCTGTAATCTGTGATTGTGAATGGGTGCTTTCATCGACAATTGGGTGTTTGTGACCAATTTTGGCGCAAACACCAAGTCTAACATTACAGCTTTCCACTGCGAAAGCAGGATATTTCTTATCAAAATACTTCCATGCTTCTCCATCAGCTGGGTATGTTAACATACCTTCTTCCTATGTTCCACACTGTACCATCTCATATGATGCGCAGTTACAGAAGATGTATATAACCTTTAATGTTTAGGAGTGATAGGTAAGTAATGCATACGCTTGTACGAAACTTCCTTTCCCTTCTTTTTCTTGGTTTATATCTTTACTGGTTACATTTTTTACAATTTCTAAGATTAATGACTTCTTTCCAAAACAACATGCAATCATTTAAATATGTATCTATTTTTTGATATGGCAAACCAAAAGCAGACATAAATTTTTTCACTTCATAATGATTTTCGCACATTAAATTATCGGATGGCATATGCCATTTAGCAGCTTGTACAACAGCTGTAAATCTGGCTTCTATGAAGTTTTATTTTGATTTAATCGCAATGTATTTTGCAGTTACTGATAATTGGGTGCCGCTTGTACAGCCATCCCAAAGAGGTTTCCTAGCAGCATCCAATAAATCATAGATTTTTTGCTCCAACATTTGGTTCTTCTTCGACGTTAACATCGTCATTATCAACTTCAACAGTAGGGAACATTGATCGTGCTGCATCTTCAACCATATCTTCTATGAGATTCATCGTAATAATTTCATTACCAACCTCCTCCTCTGACTGTACATGATTAGATGCTACAATTTCTCCATGACAATCCCATACCAAATAATTCGGCACGAAACGATATTGGTGCAAATGAACTCTAACCATATCTGGTATTAAATGCTTCAACAATTTGCACCTACTACATAGACAACGAACTTCTTCGTCGTTTCCATTATTATCTAAAGTGAATTCAATAAATACTTGTACACCTTTATAAAAATGTTCACTTATTGAGCCTTCTATTTCCCTTCGTTGTTGATACATCCAGCTCCAATTAATAAAATAATTGATCATTTTTTCTACTTTAAAACATATGATAGAAATTAAAAAAAGTATTGATCATTTTATGGATAAACATTTTATTTTTAAATTCAACCGTACGGTTTATTATTTTATATATTATTATTATTTTTTTGATTCATTTTTACATTTTATTTTTCTTTAACCATAATTCATATTAATTATCTTTTATACATTTTACGGATTGACATTATGAATATAATATTAAATTTTTAGGTTATTGTTTTCTACTTTGACGGTCGATCATCCTACTTCCCATTACAAACACAATAGTAATTAATTTCATAAATCATTTCATTTTAAACGAGTCAACAAAATTTCGGCAGCACTTCCTCTATATTTCCTGTATCATACACAAATGCGTGTACATAGGGAACAAAAATGAAGTACTGCCAAAATTTTGTGAACTGTTTAAAATGAAATAATGTACAGAATGTAATTATTTTATTATGTTTGTAACTTGTCTAGTACAGAGACAAATCATAAAAATATTGTATCAGATGAATATAGATGTCCGCTTTGTGACAAAAACGAATATCCATATAACGATCATATACAATACTTGTTAGACGGGGCCAAAAACTCTCTAAGGGATTTATAAAAAAAAGCACTAATTATCGTGTTCGACATTTTAGAAAGCACATACACTAAATCATGCATATCCATCCTAATTAACTCAAGCTAGCTCGGATGCGCATATGCACTAATTAATCAACGTATATACACTAACATACACTAAACAAATTAATGTTTTCGACTTTTAGATGATAATAACTGTAATTAGCATTCAATGGGGTATAATAAACAATCAATGGCATATTATAAACAACTAGAATAACAAATTAACCCTAATTTAACAAATCAAAATTAATTAGGGTTTAGGAAAAAACCTGATTGGAGATTTATGAAGGGCCTAGGCTTGTTGAGAGTGAATATCGATGAAGTTGGAGATGATTGGGGAGACACGTGGGCTGGCTAATGACTGCGAGGAGGTGATGGAGTTAGGGATTTGGTGAATTTGGGGGAGAAGGAGATAATGAATCATGTCTCGGCTTGTTGATTGTATACACGCTTATTTCCAATGGCTTTCGACAGCCGTCGATGGCATATTTACTTCGGTTTGTCACGGTTTACCACGGCCAGTATATTTTATTTACCTAAAAGCCACGAAGATCGTTACCCATTGTTAGCTGTCGGGAATATCCATCGACGGCCGTCGGAAGCTTCCGCCGCTATTTACTATTGTTCTAGTAGTGCATGCACATAATACATTCAAAAATAGTTAAATTAAATCATGAATTATTTTGTATGAGCATTGCCTTAACAGCAAGGTTAAAAGAAAGAAAAAAATGACGGCACAAATAATAATAAGCAACCAAATATGAGTCCAACGTTAGAATATTATCAACAATGAAAACTACAACAAAAATTGGCCGACCTTTTGGCATATGTATAAAATGAGTAAGTCTAAACTAGAGATACAAACAAAATTTGTTAAAAAATATACGAAGTTAAACAGTTATTGGCTATATATTAGTCAAGGCTCTAAAGGTACATCAAACTATCAAAAGAGAATATGTACTCCCATACATAATAAGTTTCATATTTGTTTTATCTAATTCAACTATTCAAAAATAAATAACAATGGATATATGTAAACTTTTAGAAACTAATTTTTAATCAAGTCGCAACTACCGATTTAGGCCAAGTTGAGTAGTTTAGGGTTAGCAGACTAATAGTGAGTTCTTGCCACTTGATTGACAAATAAAATTGGACAATGTTCATTTGGATATCTATTAAATAAACATGGTTACATATTATTTGAACATTCAAATCTATTCGCCATAACATTGTTAACTAAAACATTTGAAGTGTATACATACTTGTGTTAGATAAGATCATGTGCGTGCTTTTCTTTGAGCTGCCACGGAGTATTTGTCCTTGGTGATTCCTCCTATATTCAAACACACTTCTTTATGTAGTCAAATTTATTTCAGTACTTAACACTTATAATAGAGATGCAAACACGAAACTCTTATGAAGGAATGCGTGGACTCAAACTTCATATGTGATATCGAGTATAATATCTCAATCCTAAGTTTATGTTCAACCTTAAGTTGAAAATATTCCAAACAATAAGTAGTGACTGATTCAAGCAAAGTCTAGTACATCGCTTTAAATAAGAACTGCAACAAAAAGTATAAATAAATGCACAAATTTATAACTGAATCATGGATGGTTTCAAATGTTTCATGATATTGTTATAGGATAACAACGCCGCAATATTATTCGTAAAAGAACGAGTACACTGGAACTCGAAAGGCATACTTTGAAAAGTTACACATGATAAAGAAAGTTTATCAACATCAAAGAGAACTAAATGACAGAGTATATAATTAAAAGAATATAGCATACTAGTTTACTAAGGGATGGGTGCGATTAGTTTTTGATAAAATCGATTGAAATATTTGGAATAAGATTACATAATTGACCTCAAGTGCAAGTGGGAAGTTGATAGAGTTAGGGGTATGGCCTACGGCAATTATGTAATTTGTTACATATATCCAACTCGGTAACCAATCCTGTTTAAAATAAAAGGTGTTTTCTTTTTATTAAATACTTGTTATATTATAATATAATTAATTTAAAGTATAATAAATAGAAAATCTTTAAATGATATATTCTATGTTAGTAAATACAATGTGCTATAATCCGAAGAAATTTATCACATTAAAATGACATATTATTTTAAATATTCCTAGTCGATATGTTTCGAGATGGGATATCGATACATCTGTTGAGACTAGAGAGCTAACGCTCTTCAAATGTTGGGCGGTGTATTACTCATGACTGTTGGGGGCACCAAAGGGTTACATACTGATAGTTAGTGGATAACTATGAAATGACTCATTCAAAATTTTTATGTTGGTTAATAATACAGAGTCTCGAAGTGATGATGTTACACAGTTCTCTCAACTTGAGAATATTGTTACTTCAACGTAGACACTCTAATTTGATCATAGTTAAATCGTGGCATGGCATTCATCGAACAACTATAGTTGGGTCTAAGTTGAAGCATTGGAAGTGAAGCATTGTTCAATAGAGAATTGATCTCCTCCATTATATTGGGTTAGTATCATGGTCAACTGTAGTCAACTCAAAGTCAGATTTCCTAGCTAGAGTTGTATGATTAGTAATAATTATTATTATTAAACCAAGGATTTTGTGTTTGGACTTACAAAGCTGAATGTGGAAAATGTTGGAATTAAGACGAAAACTAAATTCCGTAAGTCCTGATGTGATATAATATTGATGAAGAGAATTGGTGTAAATAATCATTACTACCGGGTAGCGCTTATAATAAGTAAAATTGGATTTTAGCGAAAAGATGTATAACTGATAAATTCAACCATAATTTCACACGACTAGCTAATTGACGTGTGAACATTAATATTTGAATTGTTTAATATTAATCGCTAACTGAATTTACACTTTTGGGTCACCCAACCAAAATGATGAATGCTCCGAATAAGCCACACGATTTAATTAAACTATATTCGTTGTAAATCAATTAAATTAATTAATATTGAGAAATATTAGTTATTAAATTTTATTTGATATTTGGATACCATTAGTATTTAATGAAATGCGTAGATATAAAAACTTATGCATACGTGTATCGATATAAGATATCAGTAGTACATTTAAATTGGATTTAAATGTAATAAATACTAAATGGATTCGGAAAATTTTGAGGCCCATTCTTCCACATGTTATGGCCGGCCAAAGGTGGGGAGGAGGAGTTTTCAATTTGAAATAAAAACTAAATCATAATTAAAGGAAGGTGAATCATCTCCATCTTTAATTATCTTTTATTGCTACCTTTGAAGATTTATTCATTTAGTTATCAGCTTTCCTCCTCTCAATCTTTCATGGGTGAATTTTCATGGCTTTTGGTCCAAAATTCAAAAATCAAAATAAAAATAAAATCAAAAATTAAAAGGTGGTTTTATTTCTCGATCCTTGCAAAATCCAAAGATAGGTTCAACCGAATCTAGGAGTTATTCATTATTCAAAGTGGTTCTTTTGGCTATATCTAAAGATAACCTTTTGGTTTTATTTAGTATTATGTTCATCATTGTTGTATGTTTGTTTGGCAACATAATTTGGATTTCCTTTTCCACACCTTAATTAATTTCATGTTTATCTTATTAATACGAGTTACATCCCTTTTGTGCTTCACTTTAATTGATCATATGTCATTTATGTTAAAATATTTTAGATTCTTCATCTTTTTTCTTTATTTGTTCATATGTTTATATAGTTTAAATCTAAATCCTTTTTCATGAATGTATATGTTCCTAGGTTGTTCTATCCTTTTTTTATTATTGTTTTAGAAATTATTGTTTGAAAAATAATAATTGGTTGAAAACTATTTTGATTAATTGATTTAATTTTATAATTTACTGTATACTTTTTTTAAATTTTTTAAAAGAAAACCTACTCCTGGAAGTAGAGATTGAGGATTTAGATGGCCCGCTACAACCGACCCCTCTTTTTAGCCAGCCTAACATAGAGCATCAATCCCCTAAATATTCTCGCCTTTTTGAGGGATAACTGATCCACGTCTTAAGGGTTACATAGCACAGCTGGCTAGGACTCGAACCCGGGACCTCAAGGAACTTTATTCCATGATTGCTAGGTTGTCCTGACCAATTGAGATATGCATGCGGATATTTAATAAGCCATGTATGTTGATTATTTAAAGTCGCTTTGGAAATTGAATACATATGTTATATGTTTGTTGTTATGAATATAATTATTTTGATCAACATTTACATAAGTATAAAAGTTGTTTCAATCTAAATTTTATAAGTGGACTTTTATGCAAAATCATAAAACCTTTTGATTCTTTCATAAATTAAAAGTTAGACCTAAATTTGTGGATATTATTGGTTGAGCTTATATATATTAAATTGCAAACTTTACATACTAATGTTGTTTCAGTTTTAAAAAATTATTTTAGTTATCTATATGTGTGTGTGTATTTGTGTATGTGAGTAATTTTAACTCAAGCTTTACAATATGGACTTTTATGTAAAATCATGATTTTGATTTAAAACCTTTTCTTACTTAAAACTAGATTCAAAATTGTTTATTTTAATTTTCAAATCATGTCTAATAATAAAAATCCACCTTAATGCAAATATGTGCGTGTGTGTGTATGTGTGTGTGTACATTAAATGTGCATATATGTATGTATGTATGGTATGTACGTATGTGTGTGTACATATATATGTATATAAATAAATGTCTTTTTGAAAAAAAAACTTTGGGCAATAAAAGCATACATAACGGGCAAATGTATCCATTGCGCTGTAAATCCCAACACCTATACACGTACATATTAGCTATGTGCACTTCTTATATGTTGCACTAACACAATATATATTAGAGTATCTTTTGTTAAACTCACAATTTATGCTATGGATAAATTGTCCATTAATAATATTTAATAAATCAAAAAAATTAATTAAGCAGAGAGAAATGAAAGTTTTCTGTAACGACCCAGAATTTTGAACAAATTAAATTGAAAATATTTAATTTATTTTAAATATTTGAACGGTAATTTAATTTGAATTCCCAATATAACTTTGAATTTGGCGATTAAATTATAAAATTTAATCTGTTGATAGTTGAATTAAAATTTGAATCTTCAATTTTAAGTTGAAGAAAAATATTTTAAAGGCTTAGAAAATTCGTATTGATATTACTGAAGATAATAGAAACATCAGAATTGAGTTTGGAAACAATTTGTTCAGTTTTGAATTTATATCGTTCGTATCGATATTTAAAAATAGCCGTCCGAGGAACAGTCTCGGAATTGGACGAAACGAGTTCCATTGGATCCGTAATATTTTATTTTTACCGGATTTCAAATTTTGCATTTATCGGAGCTGTTATGTGAACGTTCGACACGTAAACGCGTGGGAATTACGGAGTTGAAATTAAATTTAAATGCAATATATCCCTTTTTCTTTAATCCGACATTTTGTACAACCTGCCGCCTATTTGCCTCCTTCGTACTCATCCTCATCTAAAATCACGCCAGAAATCACGAAGGAGATCATGCAAAGCAGGGTGCTGTCTTTAAACTTTATACATCTCGTTCCCATTATCTCGTTCAAAATTAAAAAAACAATGGCCGCCTTCTTTTAGAAAAAGAAAATCTCGTTCCTTTTTACATTACATTCGTTTTTCTTCTTCCTACCAGTGCATACCAAAAAGAAAAGGGGGGGGAACGAATTTAAATCGCGAGAACTAGGGTTACGCGAATATGGCGATTCGCGTTGTTTTCTGGTCAGGCGAGTAGCTGTGGTCGTCGATGGAGGCGCGCGCGTAGGCCGAGGTAGATGGAGGAGCGTCGACGACGAGATGCTGAAGAGTGAAGGCGATTACGAGGTGGGTCGCGATGGCGGCATTCATGAGCTCGAGGAGTCGATGTCGCAGTTGTTCGACGATGATAGGGTTCGCGAGAGGCGAGTTGGGTCGTAGTAGTTCGGCGATATGAGGGGTTCGACGAGCTCCAGTTGCGTATACAGTGAGGTAATTTCGATTTTTATAGTTAAATTAATTTACATGACGATTTTTATATGCAGAAAAAAAAATAAGAAAGTTATTGATTGGTAATTCGATTTAAACTTGGAAAAATTAATTTAAATATTGTATATTGACAGTAAAGTGAATTACTGTGATTTCTTTTACAGGAAAATATTTTACATAAATAAAATTGGGAAAAGGAGTTGATTTAAAGAAAATTTAGTTTTGAACTAAAATTTTAGTTAAACAAATTTATTTAGGGTAATGAATTGTTTGATAAAGTTAAAATATTAATAACACAAATATACCGATTTCCATTTACTAGTGAAATTTTTAAATAAGGAACTATGGAAAAATTTATTTGTTCTTAGACACTTAAAGAAATTTATTAAAGGGGAAATATGGGTTTAAATAAAACTATCAAAACGAAAATTTGTTATTCGATTTATTTCGAATATTAACGAATTGTATAATTATTTATACAAGGTTTAAAATCGAGAATCAAGCTGGAAATGAAATGGATGGCAAAATAAAATCAAAGGTGAGATTTTTCTCACTCAAATTGAATGTGGAATTTTTGCAGTTATTGATGATTGCTATTGGATGTGATATTAGATATAGTAGGATATATCTATATATATATATATAGCAATATATACATATTGGCATATGTATATATTGAATTGATTGATTTCCCGCCTCGTATAGCGGATGAGACCCTATTGCGCCGTTAGTAAGCGGATATATTATAAAAACCCATATACCGCGATATTCCACCTCGAAGTGGAATTGGTATTGTGCTAACGTCTGTGGATGCAGGGAAACAGGTTGGAGGGATCCAACTGGATTCCTCACCAGTATTTATTTATTTACAAATATTGATGTATATTTTGTTATCATATGTTGATATATGATGTTTGATGTTGTGATTGACTAATTGGTGCTGTTGCATCATCGGATTCAAGTTTTAAAAATAACGACTTTTAATTTAAAAGGATTTTTAAAGTGATCTTTGAAATTATACGTTTTATTAAATTTTTGAAGTGATTTATTTTAAATAAATAAACGTTCAAATTTTGAAGTTATAAAAGTTAAGATCTTTGTGAAATATAACCGAAAAGTGATTTTTGGAATAAATAGTTGATTGATTTATAAAATGGTTTAAATTGAGATTTTTAAAATATTATAAACGGTTTACTTAAAAGGTTTATAAAGTTGACATTTTATAAATTAAAATGTTGGTATTATAAAACGAGTTTTTATAAGAGTTAAAATGAATGAAATTTATAGATTTAAAAATTGTGAAGTTAAAATGAATGAAATTTATAGATTTATAAATTGTGAAGTTTAAAATGAATGAAATTGTAGAATGGAAGATTTATAAGAAATTAACTTATAAATTGGGTTTTTGCCTTCAAATGAAATATTGATCGAATTTGTTAATAAAGGAGATTTACAAATCGAAGTTGTTATAAAGTAGGAATAGAATTTATAAACGTTGTTTTATAAATTCGAAGATCAATAAAATTTGATAAATTTAATATAGGAGGTTATTAAAGAAGATATATTCGCGATTTTGGATAGCGAATTATTATTGGAATAAAATGTGTAGAAATGATTGAAATTGGGTTAAGTGAATTATATGCACGATTTTGGACAGTGAATATATTATTAAATAAAAATGGATTTATTTTTGAAGAAGTGATATTAAAAATGAAGTTAAACATTTTAAAGATGTTTTAAAATGTATTATGAATCGAAAACATAGATTTCAACGTTCATTGTTGAAATAGGCGTTTTCGAAAATATAAGGAAATGATGGACTATAACACTGTTGTTATAGTAGATGATTTCCGAAAGGAAATGTTTATATAGTATTGGGATTTACATATCTATCTTAAATTTCGAATCCCTATACTAGTGATTTTGAGTCGTCGTAACGATGTTTTACGTAACATTCGTTTTGACTCAAATAAATGTGCTTAAGAGAATGATTTCCTTAAAGAATGAAATGTATACTTAATTTTGATTTAAGTATATCGAATATTTTCAAATGTTGAAAATAAATAAGATTTGTGAATTACTTATTATTAAATAAGTATGGGAATGCTTCCCAAAATGAAATGAAACGTTTTGAGATTTTATCTTCTTAAAGATAAACTGAAATTGAATATTTGAAATCGATTTGAGAATCGTATATCAGTAGATATTTTGAAAATATAAATTCAATATGGAATTTATAAAGGAAAGGGAAACTGTTTAGAAAAATAAACGTTGATTTATTTTTGAAGTGTGGAAATTTTATATCTAGTAAAGATATTTTGAAAAATAAATAATTTTGAAAATTATTTGGGATCTGATGATGTTGCGCATCTTTATTGATAGTTAAATAACCGACTATCAATATTTACCTTTAAATAGGTATTTGTTGTGAATTGGATGAATTTGAATGCCACACTTATTTTTGAATAATCGCTCACTATTCGGGTTAGCCGGGAAAGGACCATGGGGTCGTATAACCCATCCCGAATATGTGGTATGTCGTTATGAATTGCATTCGAAGACCGGTGTTGAAGACCGGATATTTTTGAAAACGGAAGGATGACCGTCGAGTTACTCTACATCGGCTGATCTCCGATTTAGAGGTTTTATCACCCTTAGTGACGGGAAGTCCGGACGTGATTAGAAATTTATCCGGATGTGCAAGGGCTTCGTGAGAAGTGCCTTCGGTTCTGTTCGATCCCGGAACAGACTTGTATGGATTGTGTGTCTGACGTTACAATTTGAGATATAAAGCTGATTTCTTTCAAATACATTTCTGTTGGTGGCGGAGAATTTATTCTCTTAGCTTAACACCCTTCTCTGAGACGTACGAGCTCAGAGGTTATGTAGTTGAAATTTATCAGCGATATATTCCCAATTTGGTAACGTGGCATACTGAGTGTTGCTGTGAAATGATCAGTGTTTGATCATTTGCGATATGATCATTTGTTTGATCTTATATCTTTGTGATCATAGGTTGATCATTTTGTTTGACTCGAAGCATGGCTTTGTAGAAAGCGTAGCTTTGTGGACGAGACTTCGTCGAGCCTCACACCCCGGAAATGGTCGAAACAGGAAGGATGCCGCAAGGTTCTAGGGAGTAGCGCCCCTTAGTGTATGTCATTCCTTCTGGATAAAGGTGGTATCATGGTATGGAGCCCAGATACTTAACCTCTGTGGTTGCTGCAAATTTATTACTTTGTGGTTGTTGCGAATCGGGGATCCTCGGGAAGATCGGGGGATGGCATACGCGTGTCAGTAGTTACCTATTTTTGCAGAGGTAACCCGGCCTTATGTTGGCAGAGATCCGGTTAGGTTCTCGGGTCGTCTATTCCAGGGACGTACCCATCGTGGAAAAGGAAGTTCCTTAGCCTGACCATTTGTTGGAAATCAAAAGAAACAATACGAGCCTTTACGATTCCAATTGTATAATCTGTCTCCTCAGGAGGCAGCTATAGCAGGCATAATATAATGGTACCTATGCTGGCTAAGATTAATATTATACTTTCGAAATGTTTTCTACACTATGCACTAATAATAATATCAAAAATGATTTGATTTTGCGTAGTAAGCATTTTTGACTATCATAAGAAGAAATCTCCTCCAATTCTGCGTTTGCATTGTGTGTGTGGCGGGAGGTCTTATGGTAGTTTCATTTTCCAAAAGCATTGCGAATTTGTTTTATTTTCTTTGTGAAAAATAACTGTTTTACGATCTCACACCAGTCACCATGACTGACTCGGAGTTTATTGTTCCCTTCTAAACTCTGGGTGCCCACAAATTTCCACACGGGCAGCCTAGAGTTATGTTATCAGGATATTCTGGATATTCTGGGGCTTTGGAAGCAAGCTGGATGACGAGACGTAGTATTTGTATCTGATAGTATTTATTCCGCTGTGTATTCTGTATGAGGACAAGTTTATATAACTGTCCATTGTTGTATTTTGACTCTGATTGATGTATGTATAAACTGATATAGTTCTTTGTTTTAAAAGACTAGTGATTATCTATTATATATTGTTCCGCTGCGAAATGTGAGATTCTGATTTTGTTTCTGTTCTGTTCTGATGTTGTTCTGTTGTTCTTCTTTCTTCTTCTGCTTTCTTCTTCTTATACCTTTTTCTTCTATTTAAAACCCTCACTATTGGAGTTTCCGGCACTCGATTGCTCGGCAGTCGATAAAGTGAGTATCGATGTCGAATTTTCGAAAGTCGAAAATTTCGGGTCGTGACATTTTCTCTCTCCAAATAAAGAAAAAATTTCCTTCAATTAATTGGATAAGTTTTAGAGCGAGAAACAAAAGATTTCCTTCTTTAAACTAACTTTAACAAGTAGCTGTTACATACATGAGTGTATTTGATACATCATGCATTTAAATTTTAAAAAAAATCAAACTCTTTTAAGAAAATTAGACAAAACAAAAATTTTAGTTAAAATATTTTAGATTAGATCTAAAATCCATTTAGACTTTATAGGCCTGACAATGATTTAAAAATGGAGAAAAAATTGAAATCCACATATTCCGCGCACTTCCGACTGGCTCGGTTCCTTCAGTTTGCATGTTTATGTTATTCCAAGTACATGCTATTACTTTAACTACCATGCTGTATTGCTATATACTCACATTTGCATTTATATATAGTCTAACTAATTTATTATTTATATAATACTCGGGTCGGTCCGAGGCTTTTCAGGACACATTGACCTCTGGATGATGGACTGTATTTTGGGAGATAGTTTACTTTCTATATTTTGATAGACTATGTATATATTCATATTGATGTATCTCCATGTATGTATTGATATATGATCCTTGTTATGTATCTTTTTTATCTCCATTCGTATCTATTGTGATGTCATTTAGTAAGTGAGTTCGGATACTCTTTATAGACTCACTTTGTTATTTATATGTTGTATATTATAATTTCCTTAGCAATCTATGACTTTGTGATCTTTTTTTATATTATGTA
Organism: Allium fistulosum; assembly: GCA_030737815.1. Lineage (NCBI taxonomy): Eukaryota > Viridiplantae > Streptophyta > Magnoliopsida > Asparagales > Amaryllidaceae > Allium > Allium fistulosum. The sequence continues at coordinate 70,386,800 of CM060908.1, read as the reverse complement.
TTGTTTTATTTTGGTAAATCCATGAGTTTACTGCTTTGTGCCGATATCGAGTACGTATATTTGGGTATTGTATGAGATAAGAATATGTACTAGTTTTAGCCCAATGGAATATTTACATGTGGTCGCTGCTGTCAAGTATCATTCTCTATATCACCTGACATTGTTACTCTCTAATACTCTTTGGTAGTATGGGTATAGAGGTGGGGAGTTAAAAGAATTTACATTAAATAAAATTGAATATTGTAAATGGATCACATTGTAGTATATATACAGTCAATTGGATAAATTACACAAAATTTTGGATATGGTAAAGGTTGAAATTGTGTGTAGATAATTGTTTAAAAGTCAGATTATACAAATTTAAAAGTACATTTGAAGTTCGAATAGAATATTTAAAGATAACCCATCAAAACTGGATCAAAATAACAATTTCAAAATGCTGAAACACCCATTTTTTGGAAAAATGGTTAACTGACTGTGTAGATCGGTCGACTGATTGCTTCTAGTAAAACTCTGGACAAACACCGGTTTAACCCGAGGAAAAATAATTCATTTTCTGGGCCAATCGGTCGATTAAACACGAGTACCTATCAACTGAACCCTTACAAAGTCAATTGAATTGAATTAAACAATCGAATGATGGCCTACTAAATTTATATAAAAGATTTGGTTTTAGGAGAATAATCGGTTGACTGGGAGACCAGTTGACTGAATGCCCTAGTAGTCGAATGATTGCTTTGTCCAGTCAACTATTGCGTTGTTTAAAAGAAAAAATATATAATTAGGAAACCAGTCGACTGACATGTATATTCAGTTAACTAATAGCTTGTAGATATCCTAGGTTGAACCTAGACCTAGTGAAAGCAAAGTAGGATGGCTTTTGGGATCTGTTTCCTACTCTCTTGACTTTCTTTGGCTCACGTAGCTTTGTGATGTTGTATAACGTGATGCTCAACATTGTTTAGGCAAATGTACATATGAAAGAAGTCAAATTGTTTATCAACCCCATTATGCAATTAGTTGAATGATATAGGGAGTATCCATGTGGGATGCGTTCACCACTAAGGTTGTATACTTGATGTTTTGGTAGGTAATTTACCATCGAGTTTGTATACTCGATGTGTGCTTTGGCATTATGATTGCATACTTGGTGTGTGAGACTTATGTGGTTTCACATTGTGATTGTTTACTCAATATGCGATGGGCGGATTACCATCGAGATTATATACTTGATGCATTGTTAGGTTTACATAGTTTCTAGATGTCCAACCTTTGGATGGAAATTTTTATGGACGATTACCAAATTTTAACGTATTATAGATCGGTACCCTATATCGTGTATGTTGGTTAATTTGTTAGAGTTAGTACACAAATAAAAATAAACACCCTTGGTTAGTGTAGATCATAAACGATAATTTAACTACATATTAACACCATACCACTAGTGATATTTCTCACTCACCAGATTTTGTTTGATCCCCTCTATTTTTTCCTCTATATACCTATTAGAGAATGATATGGTAATATGTGGTATGATGAGCATAAGATTCGTAGAGGAGGTGACCGTGTGCTTTGGAGTTATATTTAATAATTTTCATTCCTTTATGTATCTTATTGTACTTCCAAGTCAAACTTATACTATATTTCTATTCATAAACTTAATTTAGAGTTTCCTGTAATGACCACTATTGTTTTAAGGCAGTAATGATTTGGTTTACTTCGGTATTTATATTTTATTTCTTTCGCTATGAGATATGAGAGTGTAGGAATGTATAAAGATATAATTATGTTTATACCTTGCAAACCATCAAAAACCTTACAATCCACTTCTTGGCATGACACGAGTTCAGAAGCCGCTTTTGGGTTTTGAATCGGGGTGTATGTAGGTGCAGGTTGTTAAATTTGGTATTAAAGCTTAGGTTAAGTGAACCCTAGTAAATTAAGGAATATAGGAGAAGGTATTTTTAATTTTCTAATATATATATCTGTGCAGTTAAAGCGCCCTGCCGCTCTATAGCGTTTAAGGTGCAAAAAGTTGTAGTGGAGATATATCGGGGATATATCAGGATATAGCGGATGACTTTAAAAAGAGGAATGATGAACATTCTACGTTAAAAGGAGGAACGAGTATTACTTATTATTTCCCACCAAGCAAAACAAGTTATAATAAAGTAAAGATAAACAAAGTTGACACTTAAAAAGATAGAACTAGTTATAATAACCAACAGCATATATCATTGTTACATCAACTTTGAAGTTACCATAAAACATAAAAGCAAGACATCAAGCAAAATGCTTATTTATAGGAAATGGGGATATAGCGGGTGTGACAACCCGATTTTTTTCATACCGAAAAATCGAACCATCAGGGTTAAAGAAGAAGGAGGTAGAAGAAGAAGAAACAAAATATCAACAGAATCTAACCATCGCAGTGGAATAAAATATAATAGATAATAACCGATCTTTACAGAAAAGAAACTATATCTATTTATACGTACATCATCAGAATACAAAACCAGAGTACAATACAAATCAACATCACAATTCAGGACAGTTATAATAACTTGTCCCACATACAGAATACAAAACATACACACCACAGCGGAAATATACATCATATATGAGGGATACGACTCGCCATCCAGCTCGTCTCCTGAGCTCCACAGTATCCTTTCCTGTAACCTATAATACTCGGTCTGCCCCGAGCATTATAATAAAATAACACCCGAGTCAGTCTGTAAAACCAGCATGAGAAAACACACTCAATTGGATTATTAAAGTTTTCCAAAACCCTTTGAAATCAAAAGCATCTCGTAAGACCATGCCACAAATAAACATGTCGGGTTTTTACCTTACGATAGCCAAAACACTTTTTATCAAAATCCTCTGATATTATAATAGTGTCTATATACAAATACTTATTCAAATAGCCGAAATTGTTACATCTATTAAATTCCAGCTAATAGGTATAAAAACAAAACCGTAAAGGCACGTAGGGAGAATGGATTTCCAACTAATGACTAGGCACTGGGGTACCACCTGTCACAGTACCTGGTCTAGATCAGCGTACCGAGGACCACGCCCGATCCCCTGCAACATAAGGCCGAAACTACCCCTTACTGGATAATTCCGAGTAAGATCACCCCGCGGTTGGGATCAGCAACCACATACTAAGCCGAAATAAATCTAGACAGGGATGACCTCACCCTAATGGGTGCGACCCACATAGCCTTGCTGCATAACCCCTGATTTTCAGTCATTCCCGGTTGATGAGGCTCGAGGCTACACGTTACCTTTTTAGAACACATCTCTTAGAATGCCCACCGTCCCCCTGACGATGTTCCGAAAGCATTCATCCATACAAGTCTGTCCCGGGTTCGAACGGAATCGAAGGCACTACTCCTACTACATCCATTTTGGAGTCACCCTCAAGATTAGTAGCGACTAGCCCTTGCACTTCACTGTACCATCTTCGACTCCAAACTTGTTTCCCCCACGAAACGTACAAACCGGATCGAAGTGGTTTTCGGAAAATAAATCCTGATCCCGGTCTCTTCGAAACGATCAGCGCATTGGCCAATATTGATAGTCGGTGATTTAACTATCAATTAACATTCACAAACATCCATCAAACAAAAAATAATTTTCCAAATTATTTATTTATCTCTCAAATATCTTCGCAAGATATAATTCTATTTTCAACCCTTTGAAAACAGTTTCAATCCATCTTCCCTCACGGAATAAATTTCCCAAATATTTTCTATCTCCACTGAAATCACCAGGTAGAAACACTTTAGATTTTTAAAATAATTTAAAACACTATATTATAAAATTTACTTTTAAATAAACATTTAAATTAAAACTACTTTAATACTTATTTCAAAGATATATACTTTAAGAATATTTTAAATAAAGCTACTTAGAAAATATAAAACTAAATTTTTATCTTTTTAAAACAAATTACCAAGTCACCTTTAATAATTACTACTATAATAAATTTGAAAAATACTTACTTTAAAAATCTAAACATTTAAAAAAAAATTCTTTTCTAAAACATACTTTTAAATCAACTTTTTAAAACTTTTGACTTATACTTAAAAATTTTCTTTGAAAACGTACTCAGCTATCCAGGGAAATACTCTTCTCTTTCACATCTTATAAAAATAAACCACTATTTATTTTTAACCAACCTTACCCATTTCCTTTAATAAATTCCCACCGTGAATCTATTCCTCCAATATCCACTGATAAATTCCTTTACTTTTATAAACCCAGTTTATAAATCCCAAAATCTCACTCCTCTTTTAGAAATCCCGTTTTAAACACTTAAATCAATTCCCAAATTGATTTTCAGATTTTGTTCTATTTTGAAATAAATTCCTTTACTCGCCCAAATTCATTTCAAAACCCATTAACTTCATATTTTACTTCTCCATTATGATTTAAAATCTTGTTTAACTGAAAATATCAATTTCATAATTTTTCCAAATTCCTTTCTTATCCTTCCCAGTAAATTTAAACTTGGATTACAATGAATTCCTTATTCCTTTAAATAATATCAGTTAAGTTTTAAAATTCATTATTCCCATGTTTATTCAAATTCCCTCTTCCATACTCGAAATTTTATTTATTAGAATTTAAAAATCACTTTATCCTTCCCCAATTCTTTCTTTAATTTATTTAAATTTTCTATAATTACTTTATTTAAACATTCCCTCATATATTTTCTTTTTCCAAAAATCCAATTTTATATATATTTTGATAACTCAGTATACCGAAAAGTATATTCAATCAAACCATAGCATCCCATATTCCAATTATCAATATAATTCATCACAGAATATCAAAAATCATAACACAGAAGTATTAGAACAATCTAAATAATTTTGAGGAATCCAGTTGGATCCCTCCAACCTGTTTCCCTGCATCCACAGATGTTAGCACAATACCAATTCCACTTCGAGGTGGAATATCGCGGTATATGGGTATATAATATCATCTGCTATTATGCGGCGCATAGGGTCTCATTCGTTATATAATGTGGGAATAACAATCACTCCAATATATATACTATATATATATATACTACTATATGTGATATTGCACATCAATCAATTCAATCATTCAACCAATTATTTAAATTTAACTATTAAATTTAAATAACCCAGATGAGTGAGAAAATCTCACCTTTGACTTTTAATTTGCAATCCGATCCAAACCGGCTTGTCTCTCTCTGATTTTAGACCTTGTATAAACATTATACGGTTTATTAATATTTGAAATAAATCTAAAAGTCAATTACAGTTTGTCAATTTAATTTAACCCAATAATTTAATTTTAATTTAATTTCCTATGATAAATAATTTTCAATAACTGAAACAATTAAATAATCTAATTAAACAAGTTAATCACCCTAATCCATTATTGTAAAATAAACTAGTGAGTGAAAATATGTATGTATATTTTTTTTATATGGATAAATTTATACTTAGGTATTTTTCCCTTTTTCTGTAAATAATAAAAACAGTAATTTTCTTTACTGTAAAAAAAACTTCCCTTCCTTAATATATATATTTGTAAAATTCTAGTTATAAAATTTCTTTCTCTTTATATATGCATAATATATATTATTATATTTAAATTGAAAAATGAAGAATAAAAGATAACTGCAAATATACCTCGCTACCTACCACGCAACAGCCTTCCGACTCTCTCAAATCCACCATCGATCGACAAACGCGACTCCAGGCGACAACAATCCCAAAGTTGCAACCCCCTCCTGCTTACGTGATTGCGAATGACTCACGATGAATTTTCGATGCATCGCTGACGAACTCGTACACTGTCGTTCGTTCAAGGCGAAGTCGCATTCCCTCTCCCCTACGCCACCCCATCGGAGCTCACAGCGGCGGCCTTTCCCTCCTCGCGTTCAATGCCCAGGCGGCCCCGACTGATTCAATAGCACGATACCCTTTTTTTCCGAAAACGAGAATGCTTCGATTTTATATGAATTGAAACTGGGATGTGAAATAGCGGTTTCGATTTAGGGGTTTCGTTCGCTATAGGTTGGGGATGAAAAGACGAAGAGGGGGATTCGGCCATTAATTTCGAACTTAATCTCGATTTTTCTAATTGAATTTTGATTACGAGATTATAATACCAAAATGAAGAAGCTCGGCCATGATTCGAATGAAAATGAATTTCGAAATGAGGGCAATATTGAAGTATACTGGACATTCAAAGCACGACCTTGATTTTCTTTATTTTTTTATTATATTTTATTTTTCAAAGATCTGATTTGCTTGATTTAAAAAGAATTGGGGAGGAGACAAGAGAAGACGTTAGCTTGTTCGAGTTAACAAGCTACAGTGCTTTGAAATGAGGTGAAAAAGTTTTGAAGTGAAGGAAAATTGACTGGTCAAACGTTATATTTAAATTTAAATTTAAATTGTCTCGAAACTCGCACTCAAAAATCTCGATCTCCAATTGAGACGTGCCGCTAGGCTTTTATAATGTTATACCCCTATTCCAAACGAAATGGAAAAGGTTTCGGGTCCTAATTCGATCGTATGGAGAAGATAGCTTTTTGGACCCAATAATTATATTGAATTTTCGATATAAATTTCAGCGCATTTATCTATCTTACGATCACACGACAACTCCAAATGCTTCGAAATTTGAAATCCGATAATAATACACTATTACGAATCCACTGGAACTAGTTTCATCGAATTCCGAGACTGTGCCTCGGAAGGCTATTTTTAAATATCAATTTAAACAATATATTTTCAAAATTGAACAAAACACTTTGAATTCAATTTTAAAAGTTCTATTATCTTCAATATTATAAATATAAATTTTCCAATCCTTCACATTATTTTTAACAGGCATAAAACTCCAGATTCCATATTTTACCCAACTTCCAATTATTAAATAAAATAATTTAATAATCCAATAATTGGTTATATTTGAAAGTCAAGTCAACATTACCCCTTTGAATATTTAAAATCAATTAAATATTCCCATTTCAAATATCCCAAAATTCCGGGTCGTCACAGCGGGGTAACAAAATCGGGGATATAGCGGATTATTGCCGCAATATCGGAGATAATAGTGGATCCGCTATATTGGGCCGCTTTATAGGAACATCGTTGCCCTAAAATTCCTTTATGGGATATATCGGGAATATATCAGGGCAATATAAGGGAATTGACTGCATATATACATACATACATATATATATATATATATATATATATATATATATATATTTGTGTCTGTGTGTAACACACACGTGCGCCATACCTTATATATTTTGACTTATAAAGGTACTTGTTAACTTGTCCCAAAACAACCATGAGTCAAAAAATATGTTAAGATTACAATAGTTTGGCGTGAAAATAAATTCATAACAAATATTATAAATTATTCCTTAACGAATTACTAATAAATGGTCCTATACCAACTAGTAAGTATGATTAAATTACATGTTTTTAGACTATAAAAAGTAGTGTGATGTTGATATGGCATAATGGAGGCATAGGCAAAGACTTCTCAAAATTAGAGTTGTATAGTTGAAGTATTCATACATTATAGTTGGATATTAAATTGGAGGAGAGGCTTAACGTAGCCAATTTTAGAAGAAAATGAGCTTAAACTCTATGCACTTGAGGCACTATTATATGAAGTAGTTGGGCTAGTATAAATTATTTCTTTTCATCTACCCTTATTAAAGTATTTAAATTATTTGAAATTTTGTCCTAAAATGTTATAAACATTAGTGTTTGAAATTTTTGAAAAAATACAGAAGTTAAAGTTTGAACTAGTAACCCCTTATTTTAAGCTTCAAACATGTGAAATGTTAATAAAAAGTAAATTTTCATAATTATTTTAAAGCTTTTATTTTTGTAAAATTTTAGTGCAAGGCACATTATTGCACTTATCTTTTGATGTGTACTTTGCTTTTAACAATGAAAATTTTGAATGGTATGTTTAAAAGTATGTAAAACCCATCTTTTTGAATGTCGTTTATTTTGTAAATATTTTTATCACACTTCGAAACAAAAATATTACATTTTCTTTTAAAATACACTTCTATGGAAATTTCTTATTTATAAAATAAATTTAGGAAGATACGTTTACATGTCCATTTTTCTAAGTTAAACTAAACCATTTTGGATAAAATTTAAATTGAAATAAAGTGTCACGGAAGGTAACTTCTGTTAAAATTAGCAGAGAATTTTATGATTTTTGAACCTTACTAGTTTTTGGGAAAAATAAGATTGGAAATTAAAGGATTTAATTTAAAAATTGAATTCGAAAAGTTATTGATATTTTTACTTGAAACTTGATTGGAGTTAGCAGAATTACACAACCTACGGGTTTGAATTGATTAGGGTGAAGTAACTAGAATAGTCAATATGCGAGTGTGCTAAGGATTTGCTAGTAGTGAACAATATGGAATTATGAACCATTGTAAGACTTTGGGTGTAGGAAAGACACGGAATTTTATCGCTTTGATCTAAGAACATTTAATTAATTTTAAATACTCAATTACTGGTTTTTAATAATCAAATAACCTTCTTTTAGTTAATTAACTATAGATAGAAAATTTATCTTTTAAATGTGTTTACAAAAATATTTTTTTGATGTAATATCGAAAATGTGATCGAAAATCATTATCCGGATTTTTGACTTTTTATCGAACGAATGTTGTCGCATACACACACAAATATTATGTACATACACATTTAACATATAGGGAATAGGCTAGCACTAAATTTTAGTTATTGGAGTCAATAATTTCTAGAAGCAATTAGTAGAGTATCTAAGAAAGTGGATTTTTTATGCATGGATTTGTGTGCCACTATTAGACATTATGAGAGAAGTACATTGGCATAAGAGGGAAGCTTGTCATAGCAAAAATTTTGCAAGGGTATAGGTGGTCTTTTGGCAATTTTGCATGAGTCTATATATACATGTGCATTGCTTCAAAAAATTAATTTGCCTACTTCATCCATAATTCTTCACTCTTTCCCTTCCTCTTGGTTCAGTAATAACTTCCACAATTAACTCCAAATTCCATGATTCTTTTTTGGAAACCAAATAAAATTCAATAAGTAAGAACTTTTATTTTGATCACTTTTACAAATTTTGAAAGTAGCCATGTCAAAATCCCTTTTTACCCTAAATCATTTTCTATCCCAAATTTATAACTCCGAAAATAACTCCTCTTCCCAAGCCATAACATTCACAAAACAACTTCAAGTCCCGTGATTCCTTTTTTGAAACCAAAGAGAATTTAGTAAGGAATAACTTTCATTCAGATCACTTTTTCAAATTCGTAGAGGAATCTTGTCAAAAACCAGTAAGAAGCCAAACCATTTTTTGACCTATTTTTGCAAAGTCAAAGGTGGTGGCTTTACTTGGTTTTGACTTACTCAAAGAGTGAGTTACTCACTTTATATGCCATATTAAAATTTGTTTATATGTGTAATGTAACGACTCGGGTTTTGCCCGCTCGAAAAACAACATCCGTACTTCACATTGTACTAGAATGCCGCAGATTCGACCGTTCAAATCCGATTCGCCGGAGCTATAACACAATTAAGTAAATAACACAGCGGAAGAAGTGAATAATACATTGATATATAATATCTGATACAACAGAGTGATACAATGAATATCAATATACATCAGAGATGATACAACAAATATCAGAGATACAAGAAATAGCAGCGGAAAATAACAGCAAATGGAAGAGATCACTCCAAATGATCTACAAAAGAGAATGACTCCAAAATGATCTTCAGACAAGAATGAATCCACAACTCCAAGATAAGCAACGTCAATCCATGAACTCCAAGAACTGACTAGCTCCAGATAATCTACCAAACCTGAATATCTGAGAAAACCCAACTCTAGACTGCCCGTGTGGAAAATAGTGGGCACCCAGAGTTTAGGAAGGGAACAATAAACTCCGGATCGGTCATGGGACTGGTGTGAGCAACAAAAACAGTTTATCTTTAAACAAACACAAAAGGTTTTTAAACATTGAAATCCGCAATGCTTTTTGAAAATGAAACTACCATAAGGCCTCCCGCCACACACACAATGCAATCGCAGAATTGGAGAAGATTTCTCCTTATGATAGTCAAACATGCTTACTACGTAAAATCACTCGATATTATTATCATTAGTGCATAGTGTCGAAAACCATTTCGAAAATATAATATTAATCTTAGCCAGCATACAACATTATTGTATGCCTACTATAGCTACTACGTTCAATAGCAGGTTACCGCCACATTCCATAGCAGGTAATACAACTAAAACCGTACAGGGTTCGTATTGTTTCTTTGGATTTCCAACAAATGATCAGGCTAAGGAACTTCCTTACCGAAATAGAAACGCCTCTGGAAAGACGCCCCGAGAACCTAACCGGATCTCTGCAAACAAAAGGCCGACGCTACCTCACGCTCTAACCGAGCTGTAACTAGGTAACTAACACACGAGTCATGTCATCCCCCCGGTCGTTACCGACCTTTATCCGAGGGGCCCCTCAACCAACAAAGCAACATCACAAAGTGATAAATGTATAGTGTCCACACGAGTTAAGTATCTGGGCTCCATACCATGATACCACCCTTTATCCAGAAGGAAATGACATACCCTAGGGGAGCTACCCCTACAAACCTTTGTCGCCACATTCCTGTTTCGACCATTACCGGGTTGTGAGGCTCGATGAAGTCTCGTCCACAAAGCTACGCTTTTTCACAAAGCCACGCTTTTTCACAAAGCCACGCTTTTTCACAAAGCAACGCTTCGATCAACAAATGATCAGCAGCACTTCGTATGCCACATTACCAAATTGGGAATGTATCACTAGTAACCATCAACTACATAACCTCTGAGCTCGTACGTCTCAGAGAAGGGTGTTAAGCTAAGAGAATAAATTCTCCGCCACCAACAGAAATGTATTTGATAGAAACCAGCTTTACATCTCAAAGTGTAATGTCAGACACACATCCATACAAGTCTGTTCCGGGTTCGAACAGAACCGAAGGCACTTCTCACGAAGCCCTTGCAAATCCGGATAATTTCCAATCACGTCCGGACTTCCCGTCACTAAGGGTGATAAAACCTCTATATCGGGGATCAGCCGATGCAGAGTAACTCGACGGTAATCCTTCCGTTTTCAAAAATATCCGGTCTTCACCACCGGTCTTCAAATGCTATCCATATCGTCGTATCACTATTCGGAATGGGTTATACGACACAAAGGTCCTCTCCCGGCTAAACCGAATAACGAGCGCAATTAAAAATCATATGGATACTGGGGTCTCAGTTAAATCACAGCTTAAAGCCCAAAACTTTTCATTCGAATGGTTAAAACAATTGACCATTTCCAATCTTTTAAACAAAAGATTCAATTCAAAAAACCTTCAATGGTTTAAACAATTTCCATACTTTTAATCTTTTAAACAAAAAGATTCAATTCACAAAGTTAACCCCATTCACAAAGATTCATTCATAGATTTCAAGATAATTTCCATTTCAATTGGATTAACTCGTTAAATCTTTAAATCAAGATTTAACTATATAGCTTTCAAAACTCGTTTCCAAAGATTCATTCATAGTCTTCCAAAACAATTCCATTTCAAGTTAGATTAACTCGTCCGGTCTTTGAATCAAAGACTCATTTCATAGTTTTCAAAACATTTCAATTCTATTTCAAACTTGAAACCGTTCAACACAATTTGGAAATCCATTACTTTTGTGAAAGCTTTTACTATTTGAAAACGAATAGTTTTCGTTTTCGGAAAAATCCAGTTATATTTACACGAGTTAAAACCCTTGAATTAAATTCAAATTCCCAAATCAATATCTTTAAAATGGTTTAACCCATATATAACTAGTATAACATCTTTAATCCCTAGTTTCAAATCATAGGATTCAATTTCAAACTTGAATTCAAATTTAAATCAAATTATTTAAATTTTCAAAACTCGATTAAGTTATTCAAAATAACTTTTATCTTTGAAATCCTATTTCAAAAGCTTTTCACTTTAAACCCAAATCTCCAATTTCAAAATCAATTGAAATTAAAATTTCAATTTCAAAAACATTAAATTTACACTATCTGTGACTTAACCGATTCCCACGTGAAATCCATATTTGTGTGTGTATGGTGTAGTCCAGGGGTTTTACACACAATAGTGCACAACATCAATCATCACAGATATATCGATAAGCGGTATAATGGATAACGCTTATCTTCATTCACAGATTCATAGATAAAATAAATTTATCAGTCACAAAGATTCACTATTACAATTCGATGTGGGTTTCGGATAACCAACTGGAATCCGATTCCCTGTCGCATCGAAATTCAAGTGCCGTTTTACAGCCAAGGGTTTCATATTCACATAGTAATATATCACAGAAACAGAAATCACAGCTCAGCACAAAGTAATTCATACCACAAAGCATCACAATCACAAACAGGAATATCAGACTGATCAAAGCATTTCAATAATAATCAATCATCTAATGATTAGATGAATTAATAGTGTGATTATAATCAATCTATCACATAATTATATAATTATATATTATCCTTTAATTAATAATTAATTATCCTTAATATAAATTAATTCATCCTTAATTATTAATTAATTAATTAAATCTTAATCACCTTCATAGATTAATTATTTCTTAATTAATTACATTAATTAATTAATTATTCCTTAACTAATCACATTTAATAAATTAACCTTCTAGTTAATTACATAATTAGTTATCCCTTAATTACATTAAGTAATTACGAATTAATTAACTTTTAATCATAATTTAATTAACCTTAAAAAATTTTTTTTAAAGTAATTAACCTTTAATCACATAAATTAAATCCTTTTAAGTAATTAAGTAATTAACCATTTAATCACTTTAAACCTTTAAATTAAATTAACCGCTTTAAAACTTGAGGAAAAAGAAATCATGAACCCCAGGCAACTCGAGTGAAACCCGAGCTAGATGCAGTTATACCCGAGACCCTCTTCGAGTTTTCTCAAAAATCAACCCGTATGTTTTTTTTTTCTTAACTTCAAAATTTTTTTTTTTCAAGTGTTAACTCGGTAAACCCAAAAACTACACGAGCTTGAACTTGAACCACAACTGCTTTTCCCCGAGTACGACTTCGAGTCGATCCCTCAAAATCACGAACACACGAGAACTTCGTCTTCCCCAAAGCCAAAACTACACAGATACGAAATGCACGTGCACGTGCACAAGAGCTCTGACGTCTTCCGATCAACGTCGCCACCACCCACGAGTCGCCCCTGACCTCGACGACGAACTCCACTACCCAGTTTAACAATTTCGTCACGAATTCGAATTTTGAGCAAATTGAACAAAACTGGAACCCAACCAGTTGCCCAAGATCGCCTCGTATCGCCACCTCCAGTTCATTATCGGCCACAAATTTTGGTCTGAAGCTTTGCCATCATGCGACGCTTCGACTCGCCCCACCGACGCGCATTCCGATCATCCCTAGGTGGCGCGGCACCGTAGTTTCTAACGTGAACAAAACTGGGTTCTTAAACCCTAGTTTGATATCGTATTCAAAATATATGCAATGGAAAAATAATTCGACAATTTTCTCGAAATCCATGATGTTCATACTTGCTTCAAACCAAACTTCAACATTTTAAATTGATTCGATTGTTAGAAAATGAAAAAAATGCAATTTTTGCTCACATAGAAACTGCTCTTAACATCCCAAACTAAAAATCTTCGTTTTAGTTTTAAAAATCATGAATTTCAGGTAGCATTCAAGTTATAAACTTGAATTAGCTTCTTGTAACAATCGAATTTACCACTTGATTACTTGATTTCCTGTAAAACAATATTACAGTGATAAATTTTATAAAGATGGTTTAATCAACTTAAAAAAAATCTTAATTTAAGTTTAACATCTTGTTTGTTGAGAAATCAAAGCTTAACAATGATTAGCAGAAAATAAATTTGAGTTTTGAAAAATATTCACCCTGTAACACTTAAACAGAGGAGCATATGGCAACACAGTATTATCTTTTAAGATCAAAGCATATACCAACCATATTATCATAAATCCTGAAATGCTTTTAAATTGAACTTAAAGCTTTAAATTTCTTGTTTACTCACTTTACTATAATACCAATCACAACATCAAGTCATATAAACAAATTCAAGGTTAAAACAAAAGGTTGCTCACCTGAAACAAATGAGAACATAGAAGCCTTTACTTTGAAGACTGTTTTTGAAAACTTGAAACTGAATTGCCAATCTTCTTTGTTTTGATAAAACTCGAGTTGCTTTGTTGTTTAAATTTGCATGCAGTAACAATTCCAGGTTGAAGAAAATGATGTTGTTCAAGTTGTAGCTTTGGGTGAAATCTACTTTAGTTCTTTTTCTTTCTCAGTTTTGAATGGAACGAACTGATGTGAGGAGGTTGATAAAAGAAAATGGATTTACAGATGATAATGTTATTTGGTACAAGAGGCAGGGATATTTTCTATGGTTTGGAGGCTGAAGTGATAAAACTTTGGCTTGCATTAAATTACCATGTACCATATTACCTTATTTTATTTCTTCTTTTGCAAGCCTACATCTATATATCCCCCTACTTAAAATTGTGCAGGTGATATTGTTTCGGCTGAAATGATATATATATTTGTGTACTTGTTTCATGTTTGCAAAGTAATCCATGTTCAAAGATATTTATATTATGTACCCATGCATTCATTTATTTATTTTTTTATTTCTTTGTTTTAAAGTTCAACTATCAAACATTTTCCAAGTCGTTTATTTAAATTTTAAATTCAAATACAAATTCAATATTCAAGTTTAAATTCTAAAGTCAAATTCAATTTTTTACTAATATATACAATATTTACAATATTTTTAAATTTTTAAACGATTTATACAAATGTACTTGGATATCGGGGAAACTCGCATCACCTTATCGATTTATTTCACAAATTTTATTCAAGAACTAATTTAATTATAAATTTAAATTTATATAAAATTCGGGATCGTTACAGACTTCCCCCCTTAAAAGAATTTCGTCCTCGAAATTACCAAGGAGACACAAAGATAGATGAGGAATGTTTCATCAAATCAAACTGAATATCTATTCTGCATTTGGCTTACCAAATCAGAATATCACGAACGAATCTGTTTTAACACTTCAGAAGATACTCGGGTTAACCAGATCTACGAAATTATACAGTGGCATCGGTTAGTTCAAAGGGATAACTAACCACTCGTAGAACATATCGGGACCCAAAGAATAGATAGATATATGGATACAATTTCAAAACTTTTAGTTTAAAACTAAAATATACCTATCAACCATAGCAACCAATGCAAACAATTCATCCAAACAAACAATTCTGAGCTTTTGGAGTTTATGTCCCATTTTAATATATCGAATTTCCTTTCTGGATTTACCAGAAACTATCGAAGAATTGAGAAAAGATGACGAACAAAGAGATCGATAGAGAAAGGATAGACAAAAAGATTGCTTCCTTGTTGTTACAGGATATTGACCATTTATAGTCGTATTCCCCTGTCCCCTATCTCGTCCTCTTCTTACACTCATACTTACTATCAGTGGATAGCAAGAGAATTTACTGAGGCATTCGAACGGATATCTGAGAATTACTCATTCTAGGGTATACTTCACCCTATCTCTAATGAGCTACTTAATGTGTTATACTCCTGAGCTAAAGTTCAACCTTAGCTCTGATACCACATGTAACGACTCGGGTTTTGCCCGCTCGAAAAACAACATCCGTACTTCACATTGTACTAGAATGCCGCAGATTCGACCGTTCAAATCCGATTCGCCGGAGCTATAACACAATTAAGTAAATAACACAGCGGAAGAAGTGAATAATACATTGATATATAATATCTGATACAACAGAGTGATACAATGAATATCAATATACATCAGAGATGATACAACAAATATTAGAGATACAAGAAATAGCAGCGGAAAATAACAGCAAATGGAAGAGATCACTCCAAATGATCTACAAAAGAGAATGACTCCAAAATGATCTTCAGACAAGAATGAATCCACAACTCCAAGATAAGCAACGTCAATCCATGAACTCCAAGAACTGACTAGCTCCAGATAATCTACCAAACCTGAATATCTGAGAAAACCCAACTCTAGACTGCCCGTGTGGAAAATAGTGGGCACCCAGAGTTTAGGAAGGGAACAATAAACTCCGGATCAGTCATGGGACTGGTGTGAGCAACAAAAACAGTTTATCTTTAAACAAACACAAAAGGTTTTTAAACATTGAAATCCGCAATGCTTTTCGAAAATGAAACTACCATAAGGCCTCCCGCCACACACACAATGCAATCGCAGAATTGGAGAAGATTTCTCCTTATGATAGTCAAACATGCTTACTACGTAAAATCACTCGATATTATTATCATTAGTGCATAGTGTCGAAAACCATTTCGAAAATATAATATTAATCTTAGCCAGCATACAACATTATTGTATGCCTACTATAGCTACTACGTTCAATAGCAGGTTACCGCCACATTCCATAGCAGGTAATACAACTAAAACCGTACAGGGTTCGTATTGTTTCTTTGGATTTCCAACAAATGATCAGGCTAAGGAACTTCCTTACCGAAATAGAAACGCCTCTGGAAAGACGCCCCGAGAACCTAACCGGATCTCTGCAAACAAAAGGCCGACGCTACCTCACGCTCTAACCGAGCTGTAACTAGGTAACTAACACACGAGTCATGTCATCCCCCCGGTCGTTACCGACCTTTATCCGAGGGGCCCCTCAACCAACAAAGCAACATCACAAAGTGATAAATGTATAGTGTCCACACGAGTTAAGTATCTGGGCTCCATACCATGATACCACCCTTTATCCAGAAGGAAATGACATACCCTAGGGGTGCTACCCCTACAAACCTTTGTCGCCACATTCCTGTTTCGACCATTACCGGGTTGTGAGGCTCGATGAAGTCTCGTCCACAAAGCTACGCTTTTTCACAAAGCCACGCTTTTTCACAAAGCCACGCTTTTTCACAAAGCAACGCTTCGATCAACAAATGATCAGCAGCACTTCGTATGCCACATTACCAAATTGGGAATGTATCACTAGTAACCATCAACTACATAACCTCTGAGCTCGTACGTCTCAGAGAAGGGTGTTAAGCTAAGAGAATAAATTCTCCGCCACCAACAGAAATGTATTTGATAGAAACCAGCTTTACATCTCAAAGTGTAATGTCAGACACACATCCATACAAGTCTGTTCCGGGTTCGAACAGAACCGAAGGCACTTCTCACGAAGCCCTTGCAAATCCGGATAATTTCCAATCACGTCCGGACTTCCCGTCACTAAGGGTGATAAAACCTCTATATCGGGGATCAGCCGATGCAGAGTAACTCGACGGTAATCCTTCCGTTTTCAAAAATATCCGGTCTTCACCACCGGTCTTCAAATGCTATCCATATCGTCGTATCACTATTCGGAATGGGTTATACGACACAAAGGTCCTCTCCCGGCTAAACCGAATAACGAGCGCAATTAAAAATCATATGGATACTGGGGTCTCAGTTAAATCACAGCTTAAAGCCCAAAACTTTTCATTCGAATGGTTAAAACAATTGACCATTTCCAATCTTTTAAACAAAAGATTCAATTCAAAAAACCTTCAATGGTTTAAACAATTTCCATACTTTTAATCTTTTAAACAAAAAGATTCAATTCACAAAGTTAACCCCATTCACAAAGATTCATTCATAGATTTCAAGATAATTTCCATTTCAATTGGATTAACTCGTTAAATCTTTAAATCAAGATTTAACTATATAGCTTTCAAAACTCGTTTCCAAAGATTCATTCATAGTCTTCCAAAACAATTCCATTTCAAGTTAGATTAACTCGTCCGGTCTTTGAATCAAAGACTCATTTCATAGTTTTCAAAACATTTCAATTCTATTTCAAACTTGAAACCGTTCAACACAATTTGGAAATCCATTACTTTTGTGAAAGCTTTTACTATTTGAAAACGAATAGTTTTCGTTTTCGGAAAAATCCAGTTATATTTACACGAGTTAAAACCCTTGAATTAAATTCAAATTCCCAAATCAATATCTTTAAAATGGTTTAACCCATATATAACTAGTATAACATCTTTAATCCCTAGTTTCAAATCATAGGATTCAATTTCAAACTTGAATTCAAATTTAAATCAAATTATTTAAATTTTCAAAACTCGATTAAGTTATTCAAAATAACTTTTATCTTTGAAATCCTATTTCAAAAGCTTTTCACTTTAAACCCAAATCTCCAATTTCAAAATCAATTGAAATTAAAATTTCAATTTCAAAAACATTAAATTTACACTATCTGTGACTTAACCGATTCCCACGTGAAATCCATATTTGTGTGTGTATGGTGTAGTCCAAGGGTTTTACACACAATAGTGCACAACATCAATCATCACAGATATATCGATAAGCGGTATAATGGATAACGCTTATCTTCATTCACAGATTCATAGATAAAATAAATTTATCAGTCACAAAGATTCACTATTACAATTCGATGTGGGTTTCGGATAACCAACTGGAATCCGACTCCCTGTCGCATCGAAATTCAAGTGCCGTTTTACAGCCAAGGGTTTCATATTCACATAGTAATATATCACAGAAACAGAAATCACAGCTCAGCACAAAGTAATTCATACCACAAAGCATCACAATCACAAATAGGAATATCAGACTGATCAAAGCATTTCAATAATAATCAATCATCTAATGATTAGATGAATTAATAGTGTGATTATAATCAATCTATCACATAATTATATAATTATATATTATCCTTTAATTAATAATTAATTATCCTTAATATAAATTAATTCATCCTTAATTATTAATTAATTAATTAAATCTTAATCACCTTCATAGATTAATTATTTCTTAATTAATTACATTAATTAATTAATTATTCCTTAACTAATCACATTTAATAAATTAACCTTCTAGTTAATTACATAATTAGTTATCCCTTAATTACATTAAGTAATTACGAATTAATTAACTTTTAATCATAATTTAATTAACCTTAAATTTTTTTTTAAAGTAATTAACCTTTAATCACATAAATTAAATCCTTTTAAGTAATTAAGTAATTAACCATTTAATCACTTTAAACCTTTAAATTAAATTAACCGCTTTAAAACTTGAGGAAAAAGAAATCATGAACCCCAGGCAACTCGAGTGAAACCCGAGCTAGATGTAGTTATACCCGAGACCCTCTTCGAGTTTTTTCTAAAATCAACCCGTATGTTTTTTTTTTCTTAACTTCAAAATTTTTTTTTTCAAGTGTTAACCCGGTAAACCCAAAAACTACACGAGCTTGAACTCGAACCACAACTGCTTTTCCCCGAGTACGACTTCGAGTCGATCCCTCAAAATCACGAACACACGAGAACTTCGTCTTCCCCAAAGCCAAAACTACCCAGATACGAAATGCACGTGCACGTGCACAAGAGCTCTGACGTCTTCCGATCAACGTCGCCACCACCCACGAGTCGCCCCTGACCTCGACGACGAACTCCACTACCCAGTTTAACAATTTCGTCACGAATTCGAATTTTGAGCAAATTGAACAAAACTGGAACCCAACCAGTTGCCCAAGATCGCCTCGTATCGCCACCTCCAGTTCATTATCGGCCAAAAATTTTGGTCTGAAGCTTTGCCATCATGCGACGCTTCGACTCGCCCCACCGACGCGCATTCCGATCATCCCTAGGTGGCGCGGCACCGTAGTTTCTAACGTGAACAAAACTGGGTTCTTAAACCCTAGTTTGATCTCGTATTCAAAATATATGCAATGGAAAAATAATTCGACAATTTTCTCGAAATCCATGATGTTCATACTTGCTTCAAACCAAACTTCAACATTTTAAATTGATTCGATTGTTAGAAAATGGAAAAAATGCAATTTTTGCTCACATAGAAACTGCTCTTAACATCCCAAACTAAAAATCTTCGTTTTAGTTTTAAAAATCATGAATTTCAGGTAGCATTCAAGTTATAAACTTGAATTAGCTTCTTGTAACAATCGAATTTACCACTTGATTACTTGATTTCCTGTAAAACAATATTACAGTGATAAATTTTATAAAGATGGTTTAATCAACTTAAAAAAAATCTTAATTTAAGTTTAACATCTTGTTTGTTGAGAAATCAAAGCTTAACAATGATTAGCAGAAAATAAATTTGAGTTTTGAAAAATATTCACCCTGTAACACTTAAACAGAGGAGCATATGGCAACACAGTATTATCTTTTAAGATCAAAGCATATACCAACCATATTATCATAAATCCTGAAATGCTTTTAAATTGAACTTAAAGCTTTAAATTTCTTGTTTACTCACTTTACTATAATACCAATCACAACATCAAGTCATATAAACAAATTCAAGGTTAAAACAAAAGGTTGCTCACCTGAAACAAATGAGAACATAGAAGCCTTTACTTTGAAGACTGTTTTTGAAAACTTGAAACTGAATTGCCAATCTTCTTTGTTTTGATAAAACTCGAGTTGCTTTGTTGTTTAAATTTGCATGCAGTAACAATTCCAGGTTGAAGAAAATGATGTTGTTCAAGTTGTAGCTTTGGGTGAAATCTACTTTAGTTCTTTTTCTTTCTCAGTTTTGAATGGAACGAACTGATGTGAGGAGGTTGATAAAAGAAAATGGATTTACAGATGATAATGTTATTTGGTACAAGAGGCAGGGATATTTTCTCTGGTTTGGAGGCTGAAGTGATAAAACTTTGGCTTGCATTAAATTACCATGTACCATATTACCTTATTTTATTTCTTCTTTTGCAAGCCTACATCTATATATCCCCCTACTTAAAATTGTGCAGGTGATATTGTTTCGGCTGAAATGATATATATATTTGTGTACTTGTTTCATGTTTGCAAAGTAATCCATGTTCAAAGATATTTATATTATGTACCCATGCATTCATTTATTTATTTTTTTATTTCTTTGTTTTAAAGTTCAACTATCAAACATTTTCCAAGTCGTTTATTTAAATTTTAAATTCAAATACAAATTCAATATTCAAGTTTAAATTCTAAAGTAAAATTAAATTTTTTACTAATATATACAATATTTACAATATTTTTAAATTTTTAAACGATTTATACAAATGTACTTGGATATCGGGGAAACTCGCATCACCTTATCGATTTATTTCACAAATTTTATTCAAGAACTAATTTAATTATAAATTTAAATTTATATAAAATTCGGGATCGTTACAGTAATAATTATTTCTTCTTTATATTATTTATATTGTTGTGTGTATATATATTGTTTGAAATTTATTTCCGCTTGGTAGCAGATGACATACGTAATATTTCTTTGCAGGAGACTTGAAAGGATTTGTTATACATTTTGCGTATTGTGTAAAAATAATACATAGGGACTAGTAGGGGACTATGTTGAATAAATTTAATTTGGGAATTTCTCATCATGAATAGGTCGCTACGGAAGCACTTCAAAGGACTTGAAATTTGTAGAGGGATCCAAAAGGATTTCTTGCCCCGTTGACTTTTAATTTCATTATATATTCGTTATATGAAATGTTTATACGCCAAAAGTTTGGTAGCTTGGCTATATCATATGTAAACATTGATATGTTTTAAAAATTAAACCTTTTTAGTGATAAAGATAGTATTAGCATTTATGTGCTAATGTAGCTCTGAAGCCTCTTTACAACCCTTGAAATGCTATTTTGATTTATGGCTTTGATTTTTCCTTTGAAATGCTTTTGATTTCTATTTGAATATTTAAGGATGTTTTTAAATACGACATTGGATTTCTATAGCTCTCTTTTATGTAACTTTGTCGCTTTGGTTTTGCCAAAATGTTTTAAAAGGATTTTAGAACTTGGCCTTGTTTTTCAAGCTTTTATTAGTCTTTCGTAACATAGCGAAGTGGTTCAAAAAGTAATTTGGAATTTTAAATATATATTTAAAAGATTTGTTTTAGAGAATGAAAGTAAGTGGTTTATTTTGGATAAAGGAGACTCCTTTAACTTTAAAAGGCAAAATTCTCTTTTAAAGGAGCGACAAAAGTTGTAAGTGATGAAGCTCTCAAACTATGTTTTAAAAGCATTTAAAACAGATTTGAGATTTAAAGGATTTATTTTGAGGTATTTAAAAAGTAGTTTATATCAAGGAAATACCTTTACTTTTCGAAGTCGAATTCTTTTTAAAAGTAATGGCTTTAAGTTATGATTTGAATGGAAGTATAAACTTTGTTTTAAAATGTTTTAAAAGTGGTTTGAAATTTCTATAAGTGATTTAAAGGATTATTTGACATAATTACGCAAGTGGTACTTTTATGAAAAGGGGAATCTTGGCTTTCCAAATCAAACTTAGTGCAAACAAAGATTTTCAAGTGAGATTTTATATGAAAGTTTTAAAGTATATTATAAGCTTTTTAAGTGGAATCTTAAAGAGGAAAGAAGTCGGGGATTACAACATCTTTTTGTAATAAATATCATTGGAAAGTGAAAAGAAACTATGGGCTGTAACATTCTTGTTATAGTAAAAGGTTTCGGGAAAACTGGGAAGGAGCTTGTTATAATATGTAGTTTATTATAAATAGTATATGGGAGTTATGAAATCTTATACTTGACATTAAGCTTCGAGGTAGGGAAACTTCTACATACCCTGAAAGATAAGAATGTTTTTGAGTCATGATTTAAAACATAATAATACCCCAACTTGAATGGCTTCATTGTTAACATAAGGATAGTTTAAGTTTGAAATCGAAGATTCGTTTTAAGTATATGAAGTATTATCTCCGTATATGAATTTGGTTAGATTGATCCACTATTTGTGAGATTCAGATTCGAAGTGCCTAGGTAAGGCATGGAGCGACCAGCTCTCTGACTTACCTGACTTTGTTCCTGGACAAAGGATACAGTAAGTCAAAATATCATAAACATGAAAAGATTAGGATATAGTAAGTCAAAATATCGGAACCATCTCTCGCAATAAGGGCATATATTCAAGATCCCCTTGGGACTCTTAAATTGTCTGTTTACTTTTGAAAGAACTTAGATTGAGTCAACTAGAAACTATCAATTGTTGGTTTGGAGGGACCAGGATTGAATAAGCATGAGTTATCTGAATACCACTTCGAACTGGCATAAGTGTTCGAATTGGAAACATCTTGAAGATGGTGGAAATCGAAGATGGAGTTCTTTGAAGTGCAAAGGCTACTTGCTACTAATCCTAAGGGTGATTCCAAAATGAATGTAGTAGAAGTAGTGCCTTCGATTTGTTCAGTCCTAAAACAATTTATATGAATGAATGCTAGCATTGCATTATTGTCTGGAGGGCAGTGTTAGCATTCCAAGTGGGATTTGCTAAAAGGTAAAACATAGCCTCAAACCTCACACCTGGAAATGACTAGAATAGGAGTGATGTGGTAGAGCTATGTGGTTCGCTACCATTAGGGTATGATCAACACTTGTGTCCAGATCGATATTTATGGATTATGTATGCTGGACCCATGGAAACGATTTGTCAGGTTGACGTATGCTACACCCATGGAAATGATTTGTCAAGTTGGCAGCCATGGAGATGATCATATTTTGTACTATTCAAAAAGGGGTAGGCCAGTTCTATTTTGGCAGAGGTGCAAAGTTTGTAGCCTCGGTACATTTTTTCTAGAGGTGTACTGTACGGAAGGTAGTCCCTTACCTTGTCATGGTTAGAATCCATTTTCCAATACGTGCCTTACAGATTTAGTTGGATACTAAATATGTCGTTGAATGTAATGTAACCGTTCTGACTATGTTATATATTTATTTTAAACCTTATATGTTATTATAATATCATAGATTTGTTATAAAGTGGTTTGGTTATCGTAAGGCAAAAAACCCATTCGTATTTATATGCGATATGATCTTATGAGATACCTTTATTTTTGAAGGGTTTTATAAAATATAACAATCCATATAATTTGAGTTTCTCAGCTGGTTTACCAAACTGATCCAGGTGTTATTTCTTATAATGCTCAGGTCAGACCAGAGTACATTTCCAGATTTAGCTATGGATGCTTTTGAGCTTCAGGAGACGAGCTGGATGCCTCTAAACCTATTCACATATTTTATTTCCACTGCATTACTTATTTGTATCTATCAACATTTGTAAGGACACGCTGTTATAACTGTCCAGGCTGATGATAAGTTAGTTTGCTCTGATTATTATGTGTGCATTAAAGTTTTCTTTTTGTAAAGATCATTTGGATATTATATTTTACTCGTCATGATATGAGATTTTATTCTGTCTTTTCTTTCTTTCACCCAACAATCTATCTTTTCGGCACTTGGATGCTCGGCACATGAATACCATGGATGTATTATTGTTGACTTTTATGGGTGGGAAGGGCGGGTCATTACACATGTTATTGGAGCTTAGGTTGAGTGAACACCAAGGCCTTGGTGGGGTAAACTCATTAGAGATAGGGTAAGTGACACCCTAGAATGAGTTTGAGAGTGTGTGTGTGTGTATAAGAGTTCGTATTTGTTATTTTTAGAAAAATGTTTTATATTGCATTAATTGTTCTATTGAGTGGTTTATAGATTCTGGTCAATACGAGTTGCTAACGTTATTGATAGGGATCTCTAAACACTTGAACAAGGCAAACCGACAGAGTATTATGTTGAAATTAGTAGAAATAATTTTACCTAGGATTATATTTTATATATAAAAGAATTATTTTTAGAAACTGATATAGTTATTTATGATGTGTTTGGTTGTCAGAAAATGATAATGTTCAATTATTATCCTTTATTGTTTGATTAGTCATGCTCATCCAGTTAGGTGCATTGATTATTGTTTATTGACCGATTATTTATGCCCGGCTAGTTTATGAACATTTATTTTTTGATTGAATAAAATACGAACACCTTGTGAATTAATTTTCAAAATTTGACTATAAGGATTTTGGGAGTAATGTTGTTATAAATATTATTTTAATATAAGAAGGAATGATTTTATAAATTTGGTTTATAAAGATGTGTTTTATAAATAAAGAGGATTTTTGAGAATATAAATCCCGGTATTTTTGAAAAAGGTTTCGAATGATTTTTGAGAAATGTAATAAAAGTGATACTTGAAAGTATTTTTAAGTATAAATATTTCAAAGATAATTTTAAGTAATGTACATTTTCTGTGGATAGTTCAAGGAATGAGTTTCGATTAGTTTTGTGGTATTTTTAATAATCTATTAAGTGACAATTAGATGTTTGCTTAGGTGAATGTTGCGGTGCACTTAATAAATTATTTTATTTATCATTGTACGATCTAAATGAGTTCGAATATGAACGAACCTAAAAGCAAGTAGTAAGAGATATTTTGTTAAAAACTATTTGATGTTATTGGTCCGACTAATAAACTTCTTTACCTTAGAGATGTCTAAGGAAAAGTAGATTCTAGGATGGAGTTTGGATACCGTCATCCTACTCTTCTTAGCTACTTACCGGACCAGATGGGTAAAGAGGTCGACTCAGTTTAAAGACCCGTACTTATTTTGGGCCTACATCTAAATTTGAAGGTAAAAGATAAATTAGATAGTTGTATATACTCTCAAGATGTAGTAGAGTATTATACAAGTTTAAAACTTAAGTAATATTTTATGAAATGTTTTCATAAAAAATTTTAGGAAGTAAAAAGAATTAGAGTACCATAATTATAAGGTATCCCAAAGGGATAGTAACGTAAGTTGGACTTGGATCATTTATTTGCATGACAGTTCTTGATCCTAAATTCGAGCACATGATTTCTAGGTGATATACACCAGTCTAAACTAGGCATTTTCACTCGATTTCTCGATGGTAAGTACTTGGTATGGAATTTAGGGATGATGTGGGTATTTTATATCATAGTTTTGGACTATGTAAGGAAAACATAAGTATAAGATTAAGGAACCGGATCAGGGTTCCGCAATGGAGAAGTAAAGTGATCTATACTAGTTTGAAAGAG
Source organism: Allium fistulosum (assembly GCA_030737815.1). Classification (NCBI taxonomy): domain Eukaryota; kingdom Viridiplantae; phylum Streptophyta; class Magnoliopsida; order Asparagales; family Amaryllidaceae; genus Allium; species Allium fistulosum. The sequence continues at coordinate 70,360,679 of CM060908.1, read as the reverse complement.
AAGTTTATGTATTCGAGTAAGTGATCAAATCAGATATTGCATACGAATGAGCTTTATACATTGTAAAGGCTTATGGAAAATTATAAGTATCTATGTGGGCTTATTTCTTTCTTCGTTTGATAGTGACGAAATTTCAGGATCGAAATTCTTTTAGGGGGGAAGGATGTAATGACTTGGAATTTTATCGTTTTACTGAGAATATTTAATTAATTTTAAATATTCAATTGATGGTTATTAATAATCGAATAACACTTTTTAATTAATAACTAATGATAGAAAATTTATTTTTGAAATGTGTTTACAAAAATATATTCTTTAAAGTAATATCGAAAATGTGACAGAAAATCATTTTTGGATTTTCGACTTATTACCGAATGATAGTTATTGAAGAGTTACTGCACACACACAAATATTATGTACACACACATTTAACATATAGGGAATAGGCTAGCACTAAACTTTAATTAGTGAAGTTAATAGCTTTTAGAAATAATTAGTAGAGTATTTAAGAAAGTGGACTTTTACGCATGGATTTGTGTGCCAATATTAGTCTTTATAAGAGAAGCTCTTTGGCATATGGGTTGGCACATAGGGGAAACTTATCATGGCCAAAATTTTGCAAGGGTATAGGCGGTCTTTGACAAGTTTTCATGAGTCTATATATGTACATATGCATTGCTTCACAAAATTCATTTGCTCACTTCATCCAAAATCCTTTTCTCTTTCCCTTCCTCTTCATTCAGTAATAACTTCCACAAAAAACTCCAAATCAAATTATTCTTTTTTCGAAATCGAAGGAAATTCAATAATCAAGAACTTTCACATTGTTCACTTTTTCAAATTTTGAGAGTAACCATGTCAAAATCCCATTTATTTTTAACCAAGTCATTTTCTATCCCAATATATAACTCCGAAAACACCTCCTCTTCCCCAAGCCATAAATTTCACTAATATTTGTTATATGAAATGTTTGTATGCCAAAAGCTTGGTAGCTTGGCTATATCGTATGTAAACATTGATATGTTCTAAAAGTTGAACCTTTTTAGTGAAAAGGTAGTAGTAGCATTCATTAAGTGCTAATGTTGCTCTGAAGCCTCTTTATAACCTTTGAAATGCTATTTTGATTTATGACTTTGATTTTTCCTTTGAAATACTTTTGGTTGCTGCTCGGATTTTCAAGAATTTTTTAAATACTGCATTGGATTTCTATAGCTCTCTTTTATGTAACTTTATCGCTTTAGTTTTTCCAAAATGTTTTAAAAGGGTTTTTGAACTTGACCTTGTTTTTCAAGCTTTTATTAGTCTTTCCTAACATAGCGAAGTGCTTTAAAAAAAGTAGTTTGGAATTTTAAATATATATTTAAAAGATTTGTTTTAAAGTATGGAAGTAAGTGGTTTATTTTGGTTAAAGGAAACTCCATTAACTTTCAAAGTCAAAATTCTCATTCAAAAAAGCAACAAAAGTTGTAAGTGATGAGGTTTTCAAATTATGTTTTAAAAGTGTTTAAAAGAGATTTGAGATTTAAAGGATTTATTTTGAGATATTTAAAAAGTAATTTATATAAAGGAAATCCTTTTACTTTTCAAAGTCGAATTCTTTTTAAAAGTAATAGCTTTAAGTTATGATTTAAATGGAAGTCTAAACTTTGTTTTAAATGTTCTAAAAGAGGTTTGAAATTTATATAGGTGATTTAAAGGATTATTTGACATAATAACGCAAGTGGTACTTTTATGAAAAGGGGAATTTTGACTTTCCAAATCAAACTTAGTCTAAATAAAGATTTTCAGGTGAAATTTTATACGGCAGTTTTAAAGTATATTATAAGGGTTTTAAGTAGAATCTTAATAAGCATAGAAATCAGAGATTACAATTCCTTTGTTGTAATAAATGTCTTCGGAAAGAGGAAAGGGACTATGGAATATAATATTCTTGTTATAGTAAAAGGTTTCAGGAAAAGTGGGAAGGAGCTTGTTTATAATATGTGGTTTATTATAAATAGCATACAGGATTTATGAAATCTTACACTTGGCATTAAGCTTTGAGGTAAGGAAACTTCTTCCTATCCTGAAAGATAAGAATGTTATCGAGTCAATGTTTGAGAGATAATAATACCGCAATTTGAACGGCTTCATTGTTAACTAAAGGATGGTTTAAGTTTGAAATCAAAGATTAGTATTAAGCATATGAGGTCTTATTTCCGTATACGAATTGGATTACTTATGGAAGTTAAGTAGTCCAATACTTGGCACTAAAGGTCGATGAATATATTGATCATCTATCTCTGAGATTTGGATTCGGTGTGCCTAGGCAAGGACTGGAGCAACCAATTCCCTAATTTACCTGGCTTCATTTTTGGGTGAGGGATAGAGTAAGTCGAAATATCAGAAACGTGACAAGAATAGGAGATTTGATTTCTATAATTGATCTTTATAATTTATGGTGGTATTGAAAGTATTATTTTCATACTTAACACCAAATTCCAAGGTTGGAGAACTCGTCTCTATTTGTCAGAATTAAGAATGTATCTCAAGGGAAGGATAGTTCTCTAACTTGTCCGACTTTATTGTTAATCAAGGGATAGTACAAGTTTGAAATTGGAAAGTGGTGGTAGTTATATTTGGTATAGTTTCTATATGATCCATTTACTTATACCAAAATGGAATATAGTTTGGATTTATAGTAAACATTGTTTTAAAGTGACATTAGTTTTGACTCATTTAAGTATGCTTTTGAAATATGAAATCTTTCATAATGTTTTGTTAAAATATTTACAACGTTGAGATAAGTACATGGACACATTTTCTAAGTGTTGAAAATGTAGCATTTTGTGAATATGCTTATATTGATGAGATACGTATATGGATAGTTTTCCAAGCATTGAAAGAGTATAAATGAATAGTGTATGAGTAGTATATGTATGTATATCTTTTGTAAAAGTATTTTAATACAAGTATTTACAAGGAGATTTAATTAATGAAAGGGTTAATTAAAGAGCTTGGTAGTTACTTAAGTGCTTAATCATGCTAGGTTTCCATATGAAATTAAATCTTTGATTTGATTGTTTTCTTATTTAATGGTTAAATATCCAACTATCAAATCTTGGCCAGTTTTAACATAGGAAGTATATGGAAGCTTTAGGTGTTCATATGATTTGAGATCCCTTGGGAGAACTCATTTCGGTGAACCATCTCTTGCTTTAAGGGTGCATATTCAAGACCCCCTTGGGACTCTTATATCATTCGTTCACTTTCGAAAGAACCAGGACTGAGTCAACCAGAAACTTTCGATTGTTGGTTCGGAGAGACCGGGATCGGATAAGCATGAGTTATCTGAAAACCACTTTGAACCGGCAAAGCATTCGAATTGGAGACATCTTAAAGATGATGGAAATCGAAGACGGAGTTCTTTGAAGTGCAAAGGCTACTTGCTACTAATTCTAAGTGTGATTCTAAAAAGGATGTAGTAGAAGTAGTCCCTTCAGTTGTTCAGTCCCAGAACAACTTGTATGAAGGAATGCTAGCATTGCATTATTGTCTAGAGGGTAGTGTTAGCATTCCTAGAGGGATTTGCTAAAAGGTAAAACATATCCTAAAACCTCACACTCGAAAATGACTAAAATAGAGGCAATGCGGCTGGGCTATGTGGTTCGCTACCATTAGGATATAATCATCACTAGTATCTAGATTGATATTTATGGATTATGTATGTTGGGCACACAAAAATGGTTTTTCAAATTGGCAGCCGGGGAGATGATCATATTCGGTACTATCTAAGAAGGGGTAGGTCAGTTCTATAGTGGTAGAGGTGTAATGTTTGTAGCCTCGGTACATTTTTTCTAGAGGTGTATTATACGAAAGATAGTCCTACCTTGTCATGGTTGGAATCCATTTTCCAATGCATGCCTTACGGACTTTGTTAACGATATAATCATCAACATCCAAATGGGCATTGAAAGTGAATCAAGCAGAAGATCCCTTTCGAAGGACTTCGAAAGTGCTTATATTGTTAGAACCATAGTCCAATATTGTAATCCCATTTCTCTGTCCCTTTTCGAAGGGATCAAAATGAGGTCAGAACCTTCTTTGAATGGACCCTTTCGAAGGTGTTAATGTTGCTGCCATGGGGTAGGATCCTTCAAAAACAAAAATATGTTCACAAGTATTCAAATACCTTTCGAAGAAGTCCTCTCTATGGATTTGATTCAACAACCATAAAGAGAACCCATTCGAAGGTCTTGTTCCGTTCGAAAGGAGTTGAAACTCAACGTGTGTGTATTTAAGTAAAAAGTGGATCCAATGTGCCATAGAGCCTTATTTTGAATAAATATCGTAAGTTCAATGGACTCGATAATACTGCATTATAATCACCACGTTATTTTGGTGCCGCATAGGCTTTGACGTGATGATAATATGCTTTAAAATCAAGATATCCAAATCGGCTCTATAGCATAGCATATGCTAAAAAAGGGTTAAGAAGATAAGTGTGTATCATGTGTAATTAGTCATTAGACAAGCTAATCGCTGAGATGATCATTCTCGTTTTCGAAATCAATATCAACTCATGCATCCTCTCTTTTTATTTATAATTTGTCCCTGATTTGATTTAGGGTTACAAGAATTTTATTTGGCAAAGAAATGTAGAAAATGAAAACCCCGGTCCCCAACTTGGACCCCTAAGGTCGTATTTATAGATGCAGGTTGGACCCTTCCGCGTCCATTCTTTCGAAGCTGTCGAAAGGTCTCTTTTTCGACCTTTCACACCCATCCTTCCGCCTTCGTCCTTCGCTATCATGGTCTCGAGGTCGTGGGTATAGGTATTCAGGTCTTTTGTCATTCTTGATTTAGCCCTTTCGTCTCTATCGAAAGCATGTTATTAATGGATATCGATCTGATTCTCATCAATACTACTTTCAAGTACTTTTGGAGCCTTTCGACACTATCGAAATGTCTGCTTCTTTTGGTGGTGAACGAATCAAGGTGCACCATTGTTCTATTTGAGTATAAGCGGAAGCATTTCTGACCTCTTCAACTCCTTCGAAACCTTTTCATTGTTGTTAAGATCTGGTGTTAACACGATAGGTTGCTACTTGAATGAGTGAGGAATGACATTTGGATGGACTCAAAAGGATTTAATAGTAGCAGAAGGATCATTGCGAAAGGTCACTCACAATGGAGGAGGCTTCTTAGTGGATAAATGATGGTTGCGGAAGGTGGCTTTTGAAAGTAATCCCCTTGGTTAATGCAGAAGCCCATCTTCTGATGCTTGTGAAAGCAATACTGGTCACATGTGAAATCTTGCTAATACTTGTGGAAGGGTTCAACCGATTCGAAAGGCTAGTCTTTACAAAACCACGCTTTCGAAAGGGATGTTTTGGTAGAATCTTCTCCTTCGAAAGGTACTTTTAACACCTACGAAACTCCTTTACGCATGCGGAACCAACTATTTTGGAAGGAACAACTGAAGCGGAAGGGTAGTTTTGACCCCTTTTGACTCCTTCGGAAGCCCATACTCCATTTAGTACTCGCAAAAGCATCTAATGCTTGCAGAACCAACCCAATCTCTTTGGAAGCTACTTCAATGCCTTCGAAACCCCACTTTTGAACCATGGTGGAACCCTTTCTTTCAATTCTCTCGAAGCTTCTACAATGCTTTCGCAGGCCTTCTTTCATACCTACATTCTTGAGTGAGCTTTATGGTTAACATTTTGCCCCCCCTCATATGAAAGAAGCTTTTGTTGTTTAGGACAAAAATGCAAGAATTCTCTTTTTGCATTATTTCATACTCAATGGTCCTTTTTATCAATCTCATTTTCCTGCAAGGTACAAAGTAGACAACATTTCTTATCATTAATTCAATATTTATGTAAGAATATGTTCGGTAGTTTGTCCATATTATTGGTGATTGTATTAGAATTCTTGATAATGGAATTCTAGAAATCTACATAATGGAAATTAATAGATCATCATCTGAAGATAATAGGTGAAGAGAAATCTACAGTTGGGAACGATCAAAGACTAGAAATTCTTGTTTGACTATAATGGAAGTCCTGAGATCCAACTTTGGTAACGATGAGAGAAGAGCGGAAATTAGTCTATGTTTAATAGAAGTCCAAAAATCTTATTACGAAATTAATAATAGAGGGCCAGAAATCCAAATTCGGCCTTAATAATAGAAGTTTAGAAATCCTTTTCTGGAAATAACCGATAGAAGACCAATAACAATTGTCTGGTAATAATAAAAACCTAGAAATCATCATATGGAAATAAGTCATAGCAAGCCAGGAATCCTCATTCAGGGAGAAATAATAGGAGTTTAGAAATCCTTATTTGGAAATAATAGAAAACCTAAAACCCATATTCGGGTGTTGATAAGACAGATCCAAAAATTAGTAGAAGACTAGAAATCTATAATAGAGGTCTTGAAATTAATAATAGAATACCCAAAACCCAGATTTGGGCATTAATGAGTGAAGTCCAGAAACTAGTAGTAAAAGACCTGAAACTCAGATTCAGGTATTAATAAGTGAGGTCCAGAATTCATCTTTTGAAATTTGCCAAAGGCCATACATCTGATAATGAATGTAATCTTGGAATTATCGTCCAAAAATAAGTTTAGAAATTCGTTCATGGTGATAAGAAGGAAAGTTTAGAAATCACTATTCGAAAAATGGAAGTATAGAAATTCTCATCTATGTATTTTGTTCTGCTCCACTCTTTTGACTTTGATTGTTCGAATCTTTTGCTTTGTGTCACCTCTATGGTTCTTGATTCTTTCGACATGTGCCATCCTTTAGGCTTCGTATATTGTTATGGTTTTGTGTGCCACTTCTCGGGCTTGGACGTCTTAGTCCATTGTTGTCCGGTGCACTTGGTTAGCTTATCCACAAGCATGACCCAAGGACTTACCTGGCCTCCCTCCAAGAGAGGCTTCAACCATGCCTTATAGGCGGGACTGAAGGCTTGTTTGGTGCTTTGACCAGGCAATAGCATGATGGGATCAAGGGTTTCCTCCGTCCTCCCTCCAGGAGGTGCTCCAGCCAGGCCTTATAGGTGGGATTTAAGGCTAGTCAATGCCTTGACCTGGCCATAGCATGGCGTTTTCAAGGGCTTACTCTGTCCCCCCTCCAAGGGGTGCCTTAATCTGGCTATAGCGTGGCGCGATCAACCGCATGCAGATACTTTAACCTGGCCATAGCATGGCGCAGATAAAAGGATTACTCTGACCTCCCTCCAGGAGGCGCTTTCACCTATCCATCTTGGCACAAACAAAGGCATATGACCGTTTAAGATAGTTTCCAAGTTTAAAGAGAATTCTACTCCCGACTATGTAGATTTTTCTTAGAAAAGAGGCGCTTTATTCGTCCAATGTTAGAAAATACTATCGAAAATGTTCCACATTCCATGTCCTAGGAACCATATTTCCATCTGGTCGACATAATTTGTAAGCTCCCGGAGGAATTACTTTGCACACAATTAGAGGACCTTCCCAGTTTGGTCCTAGCGGTCTGTATGCAGGATTTCTAGTGTTTTCCATCACACTTCAGAGCACTAGATCTCCTTCTTGAAATGATTCTTTCTTTACTTTCGAGTTGTAGTATTTTAAGATTCTTCTTTGATATTCGGCAGTCTGAATAGCTGCTTCATTTCTTAGCTCGAGTATCAAATCTAATGACTCCTTCTTCAACTCTTGGTTTGGATCAAACGCATATGCGATTCTTCGATGTGAAGGTATTTCAATATCTACTGGTAACATCACTTCGCACTCGTATGTTAAGGAGTAAGGGGTATAACCCCTAGTAGTTTTAGTGGATGAACGATATGCCCAGAGTACAAGTGGTAATTCTTCCACCCAATTTCCTTTGGCCTTGTTCAGTCGCTTTTTGAAGATGGTCTTAATAGTCTTGTTGGCTGTTTCGACGACCCCATTAGCCTTTGGATGTGCTATGGAAGAAAGCTTTTGGTAATTCTGTTCTTATGGCAAAATCGAGAAAATTATTCACTTTCAAATTATGTTCCATTGTCAAATATAACTTGTAAGGGATATCGAATCTAGTGATAATGTTCTTAATAACAAATCTAAGTACTTTCCCATAAGTGATTTTGGAAAGTGGCTCTACTTCTACCCACTTAGTAAAGTAATCAATGGCAACTACAACATACTTTGCCCCACCTTTAAAATTGGCAATGGTCCGATCAAATCGATTCCCCATACATCAAAGGGCCATGGACTGAAGATCGAGGTTAATTGGCTTCGCGGTAAACGGGGAATCTTTGAGTATTTTTGGCACCCTTCACATTTCTTCATGTGTTCTATAGCTTGACTAGTCATTTGAGGCCAATAGAAACCTTATCTCATTATTTTCTTAGCCAACTTTATCCCATTGGAATGGTCCCCACAAAATTCTGCACGCGCTTCCTTTAGTAATTTTAACTCATCTTTAGAATTCACACACCATATGTAAGGAAGAGCATATCCTTTCTTATAAAGAATTCCATCTATCATAGTGAAGGTCGGAGTCTGTCATTCGATTCTCCTAGCTTCCATTTTGTCAGATGGTAATATTCCATTGGTAAGATATTCTACAATAGGTATCATCCAAGCGTTATTGTAGCAGTTGTTTGCCCTTGAATGAATGGGCTCTTCATATGAAATTTCTTCATCAATTTCTCTTTCTTCTCTTTCTTACGTCATGGCTTGGGATCTAGTTAATACCAATAGTTATTTCCCTGGTTCGAGCATTTTTTCTTCAATTTTGGGATTTAATTGATATTACCAGTATGATACGGGTTTCTGGAGCTCCTCTTGAACTAGCCAATTGTAACGACTTGTAAATTTCAACTGTTTTAATAACGTAATTAGTTGAAATTTTGTGGAATTTTAAACGATAAAATTTTGAAATATAAATTTGATATTTGGAATGCGTTTAGTTAAACATAGCAACTGGTAAATTTTCGTCCGAAAATATGAAAGTTTATTTCGCACGTAAATTTACTTCAATTTAATCAGTTAAAAAGTGATGAAAATAAAATGTTTCGAAACCCAAATATTTTTACATAGAAAAATTCTAAACCATCTCCTGAGCAAGACGTCATATTTCGTTTCTTCAAATTTTGACTTCTATTGCTCCGTTCATCTTATTTCTGACATATTGCAGCATTTCGGTACCGATATCGATTTTTGATAGGATGGTCCTACCATAGATATTTGTATACCGTTTTGGTCGTCTCGTTGTGCTGATCTCCGCAGTATATTCATTTGTATATGTTGGGATCTGGTACGATACGAAGTCAGTAAAACGATTACCGTACCGGTAACCGTTTTCGAACGTTTGAGCCCGTGACCTTTCACTTAACCAATGTGTAAAACTGAATGCCCGCTACGTTTTAAATTCGAATTTATCTCGACTGTTGCTTTTCCTTGACTTTTGATTTTTCCCTGGCTCTTGATTTTTCTTGGTCCGTTCGTTTATTTTGATTACCATAAGTAATATAAAATAGGGGATGAAAATATAACAGGCTATTTTCACTCTTCATCTTCCTCCATTCATTTTTTCTCGTGCCCAATCACCTCGCATGCTCTCACCTTCGCTAGTTGTAGCCATCAAGCGAACAACAAACCCAAACGAATCACCTTCCCATGCAGCCTTGAACCCATCGGCCTAACAGCCTTCACCCGCCTCCTACCATGAAACTCACACCCATAACCCATGTCTCAGCTCGCCTATGCCTTCCCTCCACTTCCCATGCGACCGCAAGCCAGCTCCCTAGATCTTTCTCGCGACCACCTAAGTGCCTTGCTCCGCCTCTGGCCACTCTCGCTCGGCCCCTCCGCCTCATGCCCAGACTTTAATGCCGACCAAGCTCGATCAATATGCCTTAATGTTTCTATGTATATACGGTTATACATGAATAAGGTGTGTATATTTATTATTAGTTATAGCCTGTTACAGTAATATGATGGGTTAGTCTTAAATTTTACATACAAATATATAACTGTATATATATACTGTGAAGTCTGCTATATATATTAAGCTATATAAAACTTATTTTGTGTATATATGATATTACATACGACAGTAGTATTCATCATATTTCCTTATATATAGTTTTCTAATATTATACTGCTAAGTATAATACATATGTTTGGATTTAGAACATATACTTATATAATTTTGTAGTGTGAATATTTTACTCTACTGGTTTACATATATAAGGATAGTAATAATAATAACAAAGTAAATCACATTGATTTTTTCGGTAGATATTGTGTCTGTATGTTTTATGAAAATATAGTATGTATATGGTTAGGTCTATGTATGCATATACAATCTATAGTTTACATATATGATGATTTTTGTAATTTACATGCATATATATATTGTTGCATTTTTGCAGTTCAGGTTATGTCAGTTCTATCTTGCTTTGGTTATATGTATGTGAGTCTGCATGCATATATTGTTAAAAATTTTAGTCTGAATATATATATCTATTTACTTCTAGGTATTTTATGTAAAAGTTATGTATTGTTTATATATATATATTGATTTATATACATATATATAGCCTGCTGTCATGTATATTTTATAATAGTTAGATATATAATAGTTTACTTAAGATTTTGAACAAGTTATTTGTATATCAGTTTATATGTTTCATATGTTAGTCCGTGTAAAGTGTTTATAGTATGTGTTTAAGATAATTTTATATGTTTTGTGTTTGCAATATATATATATATATATATATTAATATAAGGGAAGTTATATTTGTGTTAGCTCACATATGTTGTTATGCAAGCCTATGATATATTTGTTTATAAATAAGTTATGTAAGTATAAATTATTTCTATATATGGATGTGAAGTAAATATCGATATTTATAATATAATATGTATATTGGTTTTCGGGATATATATATATATATATATATATATATATGCTAGTCTGCTTTATACTAGTTATATATATATAAAATGACATGGCTGGGCATATATAAGGAAATATTTCAACATATATTGTATATATATATTTTGACCTTAACATATGAGTTAAATTTAAATAATGATTTTGAAATTTCTTCTTATTTTAATATTTCTTAAATAAAGATATTGAATATATATATAATATAATGATAGCGTATATTTTGTTCAACTTATATCAATCATCTTCTTCGATCTTGTTCTAATTCGATTTTCGTCAATTCCTTATCTTCAGCTTTGATAGTAAAACTCGTGTCCATTATGCTTGCTTTGAAATTCGGGCTTGGATTTGTAACCCGTCGTGTAGTTCATCTCTAACCTCGAAAGGTGAGCACTCACTCACGATTAACGTTCTTTTATTTATTAAATCTGATTTCAATTGAAACGACAATTGAAATATGCTGCTGTTTGATATTTACATTGTTATTACCTGTATCAGTTCACCTCTGACATCTGACACCATTATCTGTTATATATGCAATGATAATCCAGTTTGGTTGTTAAATGATTGATTGTTTGATGTTTATATTGGACGTTAAATTGTTAATGATGTAAGTGATAAATAATTTAAAATTGAAATGGACGTAGGATAATTAAAATTTTGAATTGACATATATGTTAAATTTGATTAGTGAATATGACCCCTTTTAATTGTTAAATTAATTGACATATAGAATAGCGATAATTACACTTTGAACCATAGACGTATATTTGATTAATTGTTGTAGTGTAAAATTTGAAATTAAATGACAAGTGAAAACCGTAATGTAATAATCTTTAATCCACATGAAATGATAGTGTAGATTCTAGAAATAATTATATTAATTCGTACAAATAACAATGCGAATTAATACGGTTATTTCGGGATTATTTGAATTGATTATTGGATTGTTATTGGTTGTTGTTATTGCTTGTTTATTTACTTTGACACCATCCCAGTTATCACACTGCAAGTTCCCTTTGTTATACTTTGATTTTTGAATTGAATTGGAATCGGGTTGAAATGATAAATACCCAAATTAAACTTTGACTTAGGATAGAAAATTAAATAAAAACCCGATTGGTCAATAATTTGATTTAAATAAATAAAATGAAGATTTTATTTGAATAAATAATATGGTTTTGAAATGAAGTTGAAATTTGAATTTTTTTATGAAAGGAAAATGTTAATTTTTAATAATCTGAAATAAAATATTAACAATGTACTTGATGGAAGAACGATGTTTAATTTGAGAAATGATTGGATTAAGTTTGAAATGATTTAATAATTAAGTTTGAAATTTAAATTAAGTTTGAAATTATTAAACTTTGAAATTATTTAATAATTAAAATTTGAAATTATTTAATAATTAAGTTTTGAATTATTTAATAATTAAATAAGATTGAATTATTTAATGATTAAATTAAATTGAAATTTTTGAATAAGTGAAATTTACTTCGTAATAATGGAAATTGAGTTTCTTTATTTATTAAGTTTGGAAAATCATTTAAGTAAGTAAATAAGTGAAATTGAATTTCTTTAACAAGAAATAAAATGTGATTTATTGAAATTAATGTAAGACTTGAAATTTAAAGAATTTGATTTGATGAATTTAATTTAATTCAAATTGTAAGTTTTGACATAAGGAAGTTGAACTTAAGAAATGGATTTAATGAATTGGAAATTTAATAGAAATTATTTTGAATGGCAACTTTACTTAATGAATATTGAATGAAATCGATAAATGAATTTAAATTGATTTAAATGTTAAATTAAATTAATTTAACTGATTTCGGAACGAAATTATATATGAACTTGAATCAATATTTGAATTGTTTTAAATAAAATTTGAAATTGAATTATAAGATTTTGAAAGGGTAATTTGGATGTTTTGAAACGTAAATTATGGAAATTGATTTAGAAAGACAAATGAAATGTTGGTTTGCAAATTCTAATTGGAATTGTAATTGATTTGATTTTTGAAATATATAAACGACCAATCGGTGAAATAATCACGAAAGTTATTAAAGAGACCGGAATCGGTTATGGACATACTCTCTGTCTAAACCGAAACCACTAATAACTAATATACGCGGAGTGTTGATCCAGAACGAAGTGGATGGTTTTGATGAACGCGTTGACTGAAGAAAGAGAACGATTTTGGATGACCCTTGACATGACTAAAACAGGAGCCGCGCCGGGCCATTGAGGATCGCCATCTCTAGCGGACACACTTCTTCGATACCATATCTATTACTTTTGTGATTCGATTTGGGTGCACCCCTCGATTATGGGAGTGTTGTTTCGCGGTGTTGGGGTAGTAGCTGCTATGCCCAACATCAGTCCGGATCAGGCAACTACTAGTATCCTAGTTGGTATCGCCTCATGTACCTTGTCATACTGATTATCCTATTCGCGACCACTACGATTTTGGTTTGTACCTTTAGTATATGGATTGCCCTCTGGTGACTTCCGGTTTTGGGGAAACTACGGTCTTGTATATGCTTTTGGGAATAAAAATGTGTTAAGGGTGGAATGGGCCATGACTTAACACTATTTTGACATCTTTATATTACTGATAGACATTATCTACTTATCGTACACTACTACATAGTAGATAGTTTAACGGATCCTTAAAGGATGGTTATTCCAAACATCCTTTGAGTTACTTGTATTTCAATTTCTATTTCACTTGAGTTGGATTTATTGATATAAGAATGTTAATCCTGACTCGAGTGTCTTGTGTTTTTGCTTTACGCTCGGGTCAGACTGAGTGTACCAGTATTCGAGACTCACCTTTGGAGTTGGAGCTTTGCTTGAAGATCCAGCCATCTATTCTGCTTTCAGTATTCGATGATTCCAGTGATGTATTCTGATTTGTATCTGATGTATCGTATTACTCTTCGGTTGTAAACTCTGATGTATTTTTATATATTCATATGGTAGCTTCATGAACTACTATCTCTTTTATTTCCGTTGCACTTATTACTCTGTGTCTGTGATCTATGATTATTTATTTACTGTATATGTTCAGTTTTTCCAAAATTTAAATTAACAACGCGGTATTTTGAGCAATTCAATTCCGGCATGAGTGTCTACCTATACACTTATAATGGATGCGAATGGTCCAAAATATCGGGTCGTTACAGTTGGTATCAGAGCTTTGGTAGCTCTAGGCAAAACTCAACATGTAGGGTAAATGTATTTACAGAATCACTTTCATTTCGAGTTTCAATCTCTTCCTTTTTGATTCGATTCCTTTGAATTTTGGAACGTCCCCTACGGTTCCAAATTTCATTCGTGTCCCTCACTATTCGTCTCCTTTCAATTCTGGAGCATCACATAACTCCACTTCGAATGAACCTTATAGAGAATCGGCGGTCTCGCCAAACTTCGAATATTTGTAAATGGGTGAAACTCCTTTATAATAGGCATCGACTTACCGGAGATTTCTGTATCCTCGGTTTACGATGCTATATATTCCATGCTATACCTGAATTCCATCTCTTGAGATCGAGTGTTGATTTACCTCGGAATTCAGCATCGATCTTATTCTTGAAGTTACGGACGACCCGGTTAAAGTTGCCCGTGAATTAAATAAACTCCTCCATCTCCCGATTGTGGAAATTGAATTATTTTATCTTCTGTTTCAAACTTATTTTTCAAATCAAAATTCTCTTTGATTTGAGTCCATCAAATTGAATCTCTATCTTTGCTTTGAAATCTATTCTTATATAGTCGAGCGAGGAAGTGTATTTGTAAATTAATATTTAAAATGTTTAAAATATATTGTGTTGTTTGAGTTGTTGATGTTGATTTGGGTTTCCGATCGATTCGTCTGATCAACGCTATCGATAGGATTTCCAAAACACCTGAGCAGAGCAAACTGACACAATATCGTTTTCAAACTTGGTAAATGGAATAAATTTGTATGAATATATTATCAATATATATGAGTAAAATTTTCTGAAATTTAATAAGTTAATTTAATTGGTTGTTGAAATGATAATAATTGATTATCACTTATTGTTCTATAAATGAATTTTTAAACATGGGATATAAACTGATTTGAAATTTAAATGAATTTAAAATTTAGAATTGGAGAATTTAATTTCCAGTGATTTCAAACTTTGGTTTTAAATTATTAAAGTATATATTATTGAAAGTATTTTCGAATAGAAATCGTTTTCAAAGAATTTTTAAAATGTTAAAATCAGTGCTCTTCTCTTTGTCGCTGGAAAATAATTTCGGCGATGGCGGCCGCATCATCGACATTCATTTTCGAGTTTCGAAGTGGAGATACCATTCTGTAGCTTTGTTACGGTTTGTTTTGAAAAAAATATTTTGATTTAAATTTCTTCAGTATGATTTGATTTATATATATAGGTATCTTATTTTAAAATTTAATTGATTTGATATAAATATATTATATATATCTCTAAATTGTTTAAAGTTAATCGGAAATCTAATTCTTCAATTTTGTTAAAGGATGATTTACTTATAAATAAAACCAAAATTTGGAATAAATATTGAAACTTGAATAAATTGAATTGGGAAAATTTTATTTGTATATTGTTCAACTGCATTCTAATACAACTTACCTAAATCATTCAGAAGTTGAATATATAATTGGATAATATATAATATAAATTGAATTTATAAATAAAATTTGAGTGTTTATAATAAATGTTATACACTGAATTTTGATTATAAAGATGTTAATAGAATTAGATAAGACAATAAGTAAACTCAGTTAATAATAAAATAGATTTGTTTTGAAAGAATTAATAAATTGAAATTTGATCAACTTATGAAAATACCTTGAATTTAAAAGCAATTAGTAAATATAAATTAATTTAAATCGAAACTTTTATGGTTTAAATTAATTTATATGGTTTAAAAATATGTAATAAGATATATTAATTGAAATAAAATTTATAATAATTTGGAATTAAAGAATTAAATCTGTTGAAAATAAAATATGATTATAATAAAGATTATTCAAATTTATGGTTTTAGGAATTGTAAATTGAGGGTAATTGGATAATAAGATAATGAATTTAGAAATAGTTGTGATTGATTTTAGTGAAATCAAATGGATTAAATCAATTATTGAATATCAATTAATTTAAATTTGAATTTATATGGTTTAAACTAATTGTTATTTTGTATTTAAAATCTGTTTTTCTTTCTGGTTGTTTCTATTCTCCTACCTCGTTCCTTTTCGGGGACGAAAAGTTTTGAGTGGGGGAGAGTGTAACGACCTGTAAATTTCAACTGTTTTAATAATGTAATTAGTTGAAATTTTGTGGAATTTTAAACGATAAAATTTTGAAATATAAATTTGATATTTGGAATGCGTTTAGTTAAACATAGCAACTGGTAAATTTTCGTCCGAAAATATGAAAGTTTATTTCGCACGTAAATTTACTTCAATTTAATCAGTTAAAAAGTGATGAAAATAAAATGTTTCGAAACCCAAATATTTTTACATAGAAAAATTCTAAACCATCTCCTGAGCAAGACGTCATATTTCGTTTCTTCAAATTTTGACTTCTATTGCTCCATTCATCTTATTTCTGACATATTGCAGCATTTCGGTACCGATATCGATTTTTGATAGGATGGTCCTACCATAGATATCTGTATACCGTTTTGATCGTCTCGTCGTGCTAATCTCTGCAGCATATTCATTTATATATGTTGGGATCTGGTACGATACGAAGTCAGTAAAACGATTACCGTACCGGTAACCGTTTTCGAACGTTTGAGCCCGTGACCTTTCACTTAACCAATGTGTAAAACTGAATGCCCGCTACATTTTAAATTCGAATTTATCTCGACTGTTGCTTTTCCTTGACTTTTGATTTTTCCCTGGCTCTTGATTTTTCTTGGTCCGTTCGTTTATTTTGATAACCATAAGTAATATAAAATAGGGGATGAAAATATAACAGGCTATTTTCACTCTTCATCTTCCTCCATTCATTTTTTCTCATGCCCAATCACCTCGCATGCTCTCACCTTCGCTAGTTGTAGCCATCAAGCGAACAACAAACCCAAACGAATCACCTTCCCATGCAGCCTTGAACCCATCGGCCTAACAGCCTTCACCCGCCTCCTACCATGAAACTCGCACCCATAACCCATGTCTCAGCTCGCCTATGCCTTCCCTCCACTTCCCATGCGACCGCAAGCCAGCTCCCTAAATCTTTCTCGTGACCACCTAAGTGCCTTGCTCCGTCTCTGGCCACTCTCGCTCGGCCCCTCCGCCTCATGCCCAGACTTTAATGCCGACCAAGCTCGATCAATATGCCTTAATGTTTCTATGTATATACGGTTATACATGAATAAGGTGTGTATATTTATTATTAGTTATAGCCTGTTACAGTAATATGATGGGTTAGTCTTAAATTTTACATACAAATATATAACTGTATATATATACTGTGAAGTCTGTTATATATATTAAGCTATATAAAACTTATTTTGTGTATATATGATATTACATACGACAGTAGTATTCATCATATTTCCTTATATATAGTTTTCTAATATTATACTGCTAAGTATAATACATATGTTTGGATTTAGAACATATACTTATATAATTTTGTAGTGTGAATATTTTACTCTACTGGTTTACATATATAAGGATAGTAATAATAATAACAAAGTAAATCACATTGATTTTTTTGGTAGATATTGTGTCTGTATGTTTTATGAAAATATAGTATGTATATGGTTAGGTCTATGTATGCATATACAATCTATAGTTTACATATATGATGATTTTTGTAACTTACATGCATATATATATTGTTGCATTTTTGCAGTTCAGGTTATGTCAGTTCTATCTTGCTTTGGTTATATGTATGTGAGTCTGCATGCATATATTGTTAAAAAATTTAGTCTGAATATATATATATCTATTTACTTCTAGGTATTTTATGTAAAAGTTATGTATTGTTTATATATATATTGATTTATATACATATATATAGCCTGCTGTCATGTATATTTTATAATAGTTAGATATATAATAGTTTACTTAAGATTTTGAACAAGTTATTTGTATATCAGTTTATATGTTTCATATGTTAGTCCGTATAAAGTGTTTATAGTATGTGTTTAAGATAATTTTATATGTTTTGCGTTTGCAATATATATATATATATATATATATATATTAATATAAGGGAAGTTATATTTGTGTTAGCTCACATATGTTGTTATGCAAGCCTATGATATATTTGTTTATAAATAAGTTATGTAAGTATAAATTATTTCTGTATATGGATGTGAAGTAAATATCGATATTTATAATATAATATGTATATTGGTTTTCGGGATATATATATATATGCTAGTCTGCTTTATACTAGTTATATATATATATAATGACATGGCTGGGCATATATAAGGAAATATTTCAACATATATTGTATATATATATTTTGACCTTAACATATGAGTTAAATTTAAATAATGATTTTGAAATTTCTTCTTATTTTAATATTTCTTAAATAAAGATATTGAAAATATATATAACATAATGATAGCGTATATTTTGTTCAACTTATATCAATCATCTTCTTCGATCTTGTTCTAATTCGATTTTCGTCAATTCCTTATCTTCAGCTTTGATAGTCAAACTCGTGTCCATTATGCTTGCTTTGAAATTCGGGCTTGGATTTGTAACCCGTCGTGTAGTTCATCTCTAACCTCGAAAGGTGAGCACTCACTCACGATTAACGTTCTTTTATTTATTAAATCTGATTTCAATTGAAACGACAATTGAAATATGCTGCTGTTTGATATTTACACTGTTATTACCTGTATCAGTTCACCTCTGACATCTGACACCATTATTTGTTATATATGCAATGATAATCCAGTTTGGTTGTTAAATGATTGATTGTTTGATGTTTATATTGGACGTTAAATTGTTAATGATGTAAGTGATAAATAATTTAAAATTGAAATGGACGTAGGATAATTAAAAAATTGAATTGACATATATGTTAAATTTGATTAGTGAATATGACCCCTTTTAATTGTTAAATTAATTGACATATAGAATAGCGATAATTACACTTTGAACCATAGACGTATATTTAATTAATTGTTGTAGTGTAAAATTTGAAATTAAATGACAAGTGAAAACCGTAATGTAATAATCTTTAATCTACATGAAATGATAGTGTAGATTCTAGAAATAATTATATTAATTCGTACAAATAACAATGCGAATTAATACGGTTATTTCGGGATTATTTGAATTGATTATTGGATTGTTATTGGTTATTGTTATTGCTTGTTTATTTACTTTGACACCATCCCAGTTATCACACTGCAAGTTCCCTTTGTTATACTTTGATTTTTGAATTGAATTGGAATCGGGTTGAAATGATAAATACCCAAATTAAACTTTGACTTAGGATAGAAAATTAAATAAAAACCCGATTGGTCAATAATTTGATTTAAATAAATAAAATGAAGATTTTATTTGAATAAATAATATGGTTTTGAAATGAAGTTGAAATTTGAATTTTTTTATGAAAGGAAAATGTTAATTTTTAATAATCTGAAACAAAATATTAACAATGTACTTGATGGAAGAACGATGTTTAATTTGAGAAATGATTGGATTAAGTTTGAAATGATTTAATAATTAAGTTTGAAATTTAAATTAAGTTTGAAATTATTAAACTTTGAAATTATTTAATAATTAAATTTTGAAATTATTTAATAATTAAGTTTTGAATTATTTAATGATTAAATTAAATTGAAATTTTTGAATAAGTGAAATTTACTTCATAATAATGGAAATTGAGTTTCTTTATTTATTAAGTTTGGAAAATCATTTAAGTAAGTAAATAAGTGAAATTGAATTTCTTTAACAAGAAATAAAATGTGATTTATTGAAATTAATGTAAGACTTGAAATTTAAAGAATTTGATTTGATGAATTTAATTTAATTCAAATTGTAAGTTTTGACATAAGGAAGTTGAACTTAAGAAATGGATTTAATGAATTGGAAATTTAATAGAAATTATTTTGAATGGCAACTTTACTTAATGAATATTGAATGAAATCGATAAATGAATTTAAATTGATTTAAATGTTAAATTAAATTAATTTAACTGATTTCGGAACGAAATTATATATGAACTTGAATCAATATTTGAATTGTTTTAAATAAAATTTGAAATTGAATTATAAGATTTTGAAAGGGTAATTTGGATGTTTTGAAACGTAAATTATGGAAATTGATTTAGAAAGACAAATGAAATGTTGGTTTGCAAATTCTAATTGGAATTGTAATTGATTTGATTTTTGAAATATATAAACGACCAATCGGTGAAATAATCACGAAAGTTATTAAAGAGACCGGAATCGGTTATGGACATACTCTCTGTCTAAACCGAAACCACTAATAACTAATATACGCGGAGTGTTGATCCAGAACGAAGTGGATGGTTTTGATGAACGCGTTGACTGAAGAAAGAGAACGATTTTGGATGACCCTTGACATGACTAAAACAGGAGCCGCGCCGGGCCATTGAGGATCGCCATCTCTAGCGGACACACTTCTTCGATACCATATCTATTACTTTTGTGATTCGATTTGGGTGCACCCCTCGATTATGGGAGTGTTGTTTCGCGGTGTTGGGGTAGTAGCTGCTATGCCCAACATCAGTCCGGATCAGGCAACTATTAGTATCCTAGTTGGTATCGCCTCATGTACCTTGTCATACTGATTATCCTATTCGCGACCACTACAATTTTGGTTTGTACCTTTAGTATATGGATTGCCCTCTGGTGACTTCCGGTTTTGGGGAAACTACGGTCTTGTATATGCTTTTGGGAATAAAAATGTGTTAAGGGTGGAATGGGCCATGACTTAACACTATTTTGATATCTTTATATTACTGATAGACATTATCTACTTATCATACACTACTACATAGTAGATAGTTTAACGGATCCTTAAAGGATGGTTATTCCAAACATCCTTTGAGTTACTTGTATTTCCATTGCTATTTCACTTGAGTTGGATTTATTGATATAAGAATGTTAATCCTGACTCGAGTGTCTTGTATTTTTGCTTTACGCTCGGGTCAGACTGAGTGTACCAGTATTCGAGACTCACCTTTGGAGTTGGAGCTTTGCTTGAAGATCCAGCCATCTATTCTGCTTTCAGTATTCGATGATTCCAGTGATGTATTCTGATTTGTATCTGATGTATCGTATTACTCTTCGGTTGTAAACTCTGATGTATTTTTATATATTCATATAGTAGCTTCATGAACTACTATCTCTTTTATTTTCGCTGCACTTATTACTCTGTGTCTGTGATCTGTGATTATTTATTTACTGTATATGTTCAGTTTTGCCAAAATTTAAATTAACAACGCGGTATTTTGAGCAATTCAATTCCGGCATGAGTGTCTACCTATACACTTATAATGGATGCGAATGGTCCAAAATATCGGGTCGTTACACCAATTTTGCTAATGAATCTTCTTGAGAGTTATCTTCCCTTGGGACTTGGTGTATAGAAAAATCTTTAAATAGGGTAAGCATTTTTAGCACCTTCTTAATGTATAGGAATAGTCTAACGTCTTTAGTATGATATATCTGCTTTATCTGATTTACCATTAGATGGGAGTCGCTAAAGATTTGAATTCATGGGATCTTGAGTTGTTAGGCTAGAGTTA
Organism: Allium fistulosum; assembly: GCA_030737815.1. Lineage (NCBI taxonomy): Eukaryota > Viridiplantae > Streptophyta > Magnoliopsida > Asparagales > Amaryllidaceae > Allium > Allium fistulosum. Next base: position 70,339,003 of record CM060908.1, on the reverse strand, counting down.
GTCATGCCACCATCAATTCATATTCAACTATGTTGTTTGTTGCAGGGAATCCTAGCTTCATTTCATAGTTTAGGCGGTGTCCATCTGGTGTGATTATGACATACCCTGCTCTGACTCCCTGCTCAATTGATGCTCCATCCACAAATAGTTGCCATATGGGCTTTTGATCTTTCTCTGACTGCTCTTTAACAAAGCTTGTACATCCATTGATAAAGTTCGCTAATGCTTTCTCATTGATTGTTGTTCGTGGCTGAAATTCGATGTCATATTGGCTAAGTGCAATTACCTATTTTACTAGCCTACCCGAAGTCTGAGGTTTATTGAAAATCTGCTTGAGTGGAAAGTTAGTCAATACTCTGATCGGATGTGCTTGGAAGTATGCTCTGAGTTTCCATGTTGTAAGTACCAAACAATAAGCCAACTTTTCAATGACTGGGTATCAAACTTCGGCATCCTTCAATCGTCTGCTCACATAATAAACAAGAAGCAAAGTTTCATTTTCTTCTTTAATCAGAACTGAACTAGCCCCATGTTCTGAGACTGCCATATATAAGTATAAGCTTTCTCCATTCTCGAGACTGGATAATATTGGTGGCTTTTCTAAATGATTTTTTAATTTTTGAAAGGCTTTCTTACAGTCTTCTCTCCACTCAAAGTTCTTTCTTTTCTTTATTACATTGAAGAATGTAATGCATTTATCGGTTGCCTTGTAGATTATTCTGCTCAGAGCTGCAATTCTACCGTTCAAACTCATTATGTCTTTTCTTGTTTTGGGCTCGCTCATGTCTTTGATAGCTTGGATCTAGTCAGGACTAGCTTCAATCCCTTGTGCTCTAACAATGTAACCTAAGAACTATCCAGAATGAACCCCGAAAGAACATTTCTGAGGATTCAGTTTCATTTGATATCTTCATAATACTTCAAACATTTCTTTAAGATTTTTAAGGTGACTCTCAACTTCATAGGATTTTACTAGCATATCATCCACATAAACCTTCATATTTCTTCCAATCTTTTCCTTGAACATTCTATTGACCAATCTTTGATACGTAGCTCTCGCATTTTTCAGTTCGAAAGGCATTGCTTTATAGCATAAAGTTTCCCAATCGGTAATGAAGCTTATATGTTCTTCACTTGGCCTAAACATGGATATTTGATTATATCCTGAATAAGCATCCATGAGGATAATAGCTTGTGTCCACTAGTTGCATCAACTAACTGGTATATTCTCGGTAGCAGATAATAGTCTTCAAGGCATGATTTGTTTAGACCACTGTAATCGACGCAGGTTCTCCACTTGCCATTTGACTTGTTCACTAACACTGGGTTCGCTAGCCATTTTGGATAAAAAACTTCTCGAATGAATCCTTTTTCAAGTAGCCTTTTAACCTCTTCTTTCAAGGCGTCGGGTCGAATTTTGTCAAATTGCCTCTTCTTTTGTCGGATAAGGGTCATGTTTGGATCAATATTTAGTGCGTGGCACATAACTGATGGGTCAATCCGACCATATCTGAATGGGTCCACACAAATACGTCTTTGCTTGCCTTCAGAAATTGAACTAAGTATGCTGTAACGACCCGCCATTTTGGACCATTCGCATCCATTATAAGTGTATAGGTAGACACTCATGCCGGAGTTGAATTGCTCAAAATACCGCGTTGTTAATTTAAATTGGCAGAACTGAACATATACAGTAAATAAATAATCACAGATCACAGCCACAGAGTAATAAATGCAGCGGAAATAAAAGAGATAGTAGTTCATGAAGCTACTATATAAATATATAAGTTACATCAGAGTTAACCAGATACAACGGAAGAGTAATATGATACATCAGATACAAAGCAGAATACATCACTGGAATCATCGAATATCTGAAAGCTGGATAGATAGCTGGATCTCCAAGCGAAGCTCCAACTCCAAAGGTGAGTTTCGAAAGCTGAACCACTCAGTCTGACCCGAGCGTAAAGCAAAAACACAAGACACTCGAGTCAGGATTAACATTCTTATATTAATAAATCCAACTCAAGTGAAATAGCAATTGAAATACAAGTAACTCAAAGGATGTTTGGAATAACCATCCTTTAAGGATCCGTTAAACTATCTACTATGTAGTAGTGTACGATAAGTAGATAATGTCTATCAGTAATATAAAAATATCAAAATAGCGTTAAGTCATGGCCCATTCCACCCTTAACACATTTTTATTCCCACAAGCATATACAAGACCGTAGTTTCCCCAAAACCGGAAGTCACCAGAGGGCAATCCATATACTCAAGGTACAAATCAAAATCGTAGTGGTCGCGCATAAATGGAATACAAGTATGACAAGGCACATGAGGCTATACCCAAGGTAGTGATACTACCGTTCGCCTGATCCGGACTGGTGAGAACGCAACGCCGCAGCGCCCGCAACACCGTGAAACAACACTCCCAAAATCAAGGGTGCACCAATCGACAACAAGTATAAGTAGTTCGAAGAAGTGTGTCCACTTGAGGTATCAATCCTCCATTGGCCCGGCACAGCTCCTGTTTTAGTCATTTCCAATTTGACACAAGTGTCAAGGCTATCCATTATCGTTCTCTTTTTTCTGTCATCACGAACATCATTCCAACCACTTCATTCTGGATCATCACTCCGCGTATAGTTATTAAAGTGGTTTTCGGTTTAGATAGAGAGTATATCCATAACCGAATTCCGGTCTCTTTAATAACTTTCGTAATTATTACACCGATTGGTCATTTAATATATTTCAAAACCAAATCAATTTCAATTAAATTAGAATTCGCAAATCAACATTTCATTTGTCTTTCAAAACCCATTTCCATACTTTACGTTTCAAAACTTCCAAATTATCATTTCAAAATCTTATAATTCAATTTCAACCGTTATTTAAAACAATTCAAAATTGATTCAAGTTCGAATACAAGTTTCATTCCGAAATCATTTAAATTAATTTAATTTAACATTCCAAATCAGTTTAACTTCATTTATCGATTCCATTCAATATTCGTTAAGTTACTCTATCATTCAAAACAATTTCTATTAAATTTCCAATTCGTTAAATCAATTCTTAAGTTCAACTTCATTAAATCAAAACTTACAATTTTGAATTAAATTAAATTCATCAAATCGAATTCTTTAAATTTCGAGTCTTACATTAATTTCAATAAATCACATTTTATTTCTTGTTAAAGAAATTCAATTTCACTTATTTACTTACTAAAATAATTTTCCAAAACTTAATTAATAAAGAAACTCAATTTCAATTATTTACGAAATAAAATTCACTTATTCAAAAGTTCAATTTTACTTATTAAAGAATTCAATTCAATTTAATCATTAAATAATTCAATCTTATTTAATTATTAAATAATTCAAAACATAATTACTAAATAATCTCAAAGTTTAATAATTTCAAACTTAATTATTAAATCATTTCAAACTTAATTCCATCATTTCTCAAATTAAACCACCTTCTTTAATCAATTTCTTTATTTATATTTCATTTCAGATTATTAAATATTCATGTTTAAATTTCATTAAATTCAATTTCCAACTTCGTTTCAAAACCATATTATTTATTCAAATAAAATCTTCGTTAATTTTTCAAATTATTGACCAATCGGTTTTTATTTAATTTTCTATCCTAGGTAAAAATCAATTTGGGTATTTATCATTTCAACCCGATTCCAATTCAATTCAAAATCAAAACATAACAAAGGGAACTTGCAGTGTGATAACTAGGATGGTGTCAAAGTAAATAAACAAGCAATAACAACAATCAATATCAATCCAATAATCAATTCAAATAATCCCGAAATAACCGTATTAATTCACATTGTTATTTGTGCGAATTAATATAATTATTTCTAGAATCTACACTATCATTTCATGTAGATTAAAGATTATTACATTAATATTTAAACGGTTTCACTTGTCATCTATTTACAATTTCATACATCATCAATTTAACAACATACATTCAAATGATTCAAGGTATAATTCCATATTTCTACGTGTCAATAAATTTAACATTTAAAGGGGTCATACTATTCAAATGTCAGTTAATCAAATTCAACATTTAATTATCCTATATCAAGTTCAATCGCATACTATTTATCATTTTAACATTAACAATTTATCGTCCAATATAAACATCAACGATCAATCAATTAACAACCAAACTGGATTATCATTTCATATATATAACAGATAATGGTGTCAGATGTCACAGGTGAACTGATACAGGTAATAACATATATAACAGTGTAATTAACTAACAGCAGCATATTTCAATTGTCGTTTCAATTGAAATCAAATTTAATAAATAAAAGAACGTTAATCGTGAGTGAGTGCTCACCTTTCGAGGCTAGAGAGAACGAAAATGAAAGCGAATAGACAGAGACAAGCATATAGTTCAAGCGAGAGGGACAATGACAAGTTGGAAGTTTGCTGCGATAAATTTGATATTGAGAATGTCAGTCAAGTGAACAAGAAATCGATGAACAAGGTATGTCTATATATATATATATAAATAAATTTCTAAATCAATTTAAAACATACATTAAAATCATAATATATATAAATAAAATTTGAAACACAACCCGTGCATACCTATATATATAGACACACACACATGCACACTGAAAAATAAATATTTCTATAAACCCATATACATGTATATTCTGAAATCAATAGTATAAATGTAATGTATATATTTAGACATATATATAATTTTTTTTCGTATCCTCAAAAAAAAAAGATTACTAACCAATACCAACCCAAAAACGTATACCCTAAGGCTTTACCGTAACAATACATGGCTGTCAACTGAACAAACAATGAAATAAACATTTTAGCCTCTATATAATGTCATATACCCTCCGTGTTACTTTAGCACAACATGAAGTAGAACATTTCTCTTACACTTTACCAGTTTTACTTAATATACATAGAGATAATATGATAGAAACATCTGATTAAATAGGCTCCCCTTATTTTAAAACTGCAACCAGACTGTACACGTATAATTTTTTTTTTTTTTTTAAACATCAGTAGAACTAATATAGTATAAAACGAATATAAACTTCATACTCAAATAAACGTAAATACATACAAATATACGCAACCTATTCATATACAGTAAAATATGCAGACTGCCCTTACATTAACTATCCAATCAACTAAGACAATGCATATATACACTATACATATAATAATATATAAACTAAATCCATATAAAGCTAGATTTTACATAAACCATACTTGTTCATAACTGTAAAAAAAAGATTCAATTGAATACAAACACTGAGTGTAAGATATATATTATATACATGCTTATATAACCTTATACTTAACATAATACTACAGTACACATATATAGTAATATATATATGACTAATAAAATTTGTATATATAATAAACATGGTTTGTATGCTATCATGTAATAACAGATTTACACTTATATAAATGGAAAGTTTTCTTTTTATGTAAACTAATATTCATCTATATATTCAGTCAAAGCAAAATCCTAACAAACAAACCTATCTATAAACCAAGCTGTGACTCATACGAGCAAACATATACATATATATACACGCGACAAATACACATCTAAATTTACTTTGTAACGAAATTTACATATTATATAAATACTAACATGGATATACTTTAATATATTTTTACTGTAAACAAATAAGAACTAATAAAATTTGTACAATACACTATAATATATATATAAATATAATGCAAGTAGGTACGAAACAGTCCTATAGTATACATACACAGGCAAACTAACAAAAATGCAACTAACATATATATACTATACTAACAGTAATATTTTTATATAACTCTTTATATATAAAAGAACATACACCTATACATTAATATGCGTACATCTATAAGTTCATATATATATAACAACACTTACATATAATCACACACACACATAACATACCTAATAAAAAGTTGCAAACTGCTGGAGCATGGCAAACGAAAAGTATGGCTTCGGCCATGGTTGTTTGGATCCGTGTTGAGCTGAGGTGGTCACGGGAAAGGCTAATGGATGGTGGAGATTGGTGAGGAGGGGGCAAGCCGTGGGCTTGTTGGTATGGGGTGCGAGCACAGGTGGGATGGGCTAAGGTGGCTCCTGGAGGTGTGTTGGTTCAGTGGAGGGCGGAGGTGGATATGTTAGGGGCGAAGTGGTCTGAGAGGTGAGGGGGTCAGGCCTTGTTCACGTGGGTGGAAGGCATGGCTGTAGCCTTTTTGCATGGGGAGTGTCAATACTGGGGATGAGATGATGGGAAGGTGGATCTGGGAGGAGGGTGCGTGTGTGCGTGCTTGGTGATGGAGTCTCGGGTTGAAGAAGGCATGAGAAAAATCATGGTAACAGCTCGATGGGTGGCCAAGAATATGAGGAAGTGGAGAGACGTACAGGTTGAAGAAAGGGAGCATGCTGAAACATTTATTTTTTTGAACAATGAAAGAATGTAAGTCACCCAAAATGAAATGGCTGTTCATATATTTTTGTTTCTCAAAAGCAACAACCGAAAAGGAAAAGACCAAACTCCAAAAAAATTAAATACTGAGAATTAAAAGGTGATTGATTACATGGTGGAAAAATAAAAGACAATTGATTGAAACGGTGGAATATGAAAAGAAATAGGAAATAGGAAATCAAAAGTTAGAATTTGGGTACCGATACGATTAGTCGTCTCGCAGATATCGTCGTGAACTGGATGCCGAAATAAACAAACTTATATACCGCAATGATCAGCAAGACGAGACGATCAAAACGGTATAAAGATATCAGTGGTACGATCATCCGATAAAAATCGATATCGGTACCAGGATGTTGCTATTTTGCAGAAAATAAGAACGACGGAGCAATAGATGTCCGAATTTGGAAAAATGACGAACTGATATCTTGCTCAGAAGATGGTTTAGAATTTTTCTATGTAAAAATATTTAGGTTTTGAAAACGTTTTAATTTCAACGCATTTTAACTGATTACATTGAAGTGAATTTACGCGCGAAATAAATTTCCATATTTTCGGACGAAAATTTACCAGTCGCTATGTTTAACTAGAGGTATTCCAAATATTAAATTTTTATTTCACAATTTTATCGTTTAAAATTTCACAAATTTCAACAAATTACGTTATAAAAACAGTTGAAATTTACGGGTCGTTACACTCTCCCCCACTCAAAACTTTTCGTCCCCGAAAAGGAACGAGGTAGGAGAATAGAAACAACCAAAAAGAAAAACAGATTTTGAAATACAAAATAACAATTGATTTAAACCATATATATTCAAATTTAAATTAATTGATATTCAATAATTGATTTAATCTATTTGATTTCACTAAAAATCAATCTCAACTATTTCTAAATTCATTATCTTATTATCCAATTATCTTAAATTTTCAATTCTAAAACCATAAATTTAAATAGTCTTCTATTATAATCATATTTTCTTCAACAATTTTAAATTCTTCTTTATTCCAAATTACTGTTAAAATTTTTCTACTTAATATATCTAATCACATATATTTAACCCAAATAAATTAATTTAAAACATAAAAGTTTCGATTTAAATTAATTTATATTTACTAATTGCCTTCAAATTCAAGGTATTCTCATAAGTTGATCAAGTTTCAATTTATTGATTCTTTCAAAACAAATCTATTTCATTATTAACTGAGTTTACTTATTATCCTATCTAATTCTATTAACATCTTTATAATCAAAATTCAGTGTATAACATTTATTATAAACACTCAAATTTTATTTATAAATTCAATTTATCTTATATATTATCCAATTACATATTCAACTTCTGAATGATTTAGGTAAGTTGTATTAGAATGCAGTTGAACAATATAAAATTTCCCAATTCATTTATTCAAGTTTAAATGTTTATTCCAAATTTTGCTTTTATTTATAATTAAAATCTTCCTTTAACAAAATTTAAGAATTAGATTTTCCGATTAACTTTAAACAATTTAGGGATATATATAATATATTTATATCAAATCAAATTAAATTTTAAACTAAGATACTCATATATATATAAAAATCAAATTATACTGAAGAAATCAAATCAAAATATATTTTTTTCAAAACAAAACCGTAGCAAAGCTACAGAATGGTTTCTCCACTTCGAAACTCGAAAATAAACGTCGATGATGCGGCCGCCATCACCGAAATTATTTTCCAGCGACAAAGAGAAGAGCGCTGATTTCAACATTTTAAAATTCTTTGAAAACGATTTCTATTCGAAAATACCTTCAATATATATACTTTAAAATTTTAAAACCAAAGTTCGAAATCACCGGAAACTAAATTCTCAAATTTCTGAATTAAATTCATTTCAAACTCCAAATCAATTTATAAACCGTATTTATAAATTTATTTAGAACAATAAATGATAATCAAATATTATCATTTCAAACAAACAATTTAATTAACCTATTAATTCCAGAAAATTTTACTTATATTTCATAATATAATCAAACAAATTTATTAAAAATTTTAATTTCAGAAAACTTATACTTATAAATAATATAATCATTCAAAACTTTTATTTTATTTACCAAATTTTGAAAATACTATTGTGTCAGTTTGCTCTGTTCAAGTGTTTTGGAAATCCTATCGATAGCGTTGATCAGACGAATCGATCGAAAACCCCAAATCAACATCAACAACTCAAACAACACAACATATATTAAAACATTTTTAATATAAATTTACAAATACACTTCTTTGCTCGACGATACAGGAATGAATTTTCGAAATAAGGATAGGGATTCAATTTTGATAGAAACCAAATCAAAGAGAATTTTTGATTCGAAGATAAGTCCGAAACAGAAGATAAGATGATTTAAATAACAAATAAGAAGATGGATGAGTTTATTTAATTCACGGGCAACCTTAACCAGGTCGTCTGTAACTTCAAGAGTAAGATCGATTGCTGAATTCCGAGGTAAATCAACACTCGATCTCAAGAGATGGAATTCAGGTATAGCAGGGAATAGATAGCATCGTAAACCGAGGATACAGAAATCTCCGGTAAATCAATACCTATTGTAAAGGAGTTTTGCTCCTTTACGAATCATTCGAAGATTGGCGAGATCGCCGATTCACTATAAGGGTCATTCGAAGTGGAGTTATGTGATGCTCCAGAATTGAAAGGAGACGAACAGTGAGGGACACGAATGAAATTTGGAACCGTAGGGAACGTTCCAAAATTCAAAGAAATCGAGTCGAAAGAAAGAGATTGAAACTCGAATGAGAGTGATTCTGTAAATACATTTACCCTATATGTTGAGTTTTGCCTAGAGCTACCAAAGCTCTGATACCAACTGTAACGACCCGCCATTTTGGACCATTCGCATCCATTATAAGTGTATAGGTAGACACTCATGCCGGAGTTGAATTGCTCAAAATACCGCGTTGTTAATTTAAATTGGCAGAACTGAACATATACAGTAAATAAATAATCACAGATCACAGCCACAGAGTAATAAATGCAGCGGAAATAAAAGAGATAGTAGTTCATGAAGCTACTATATAAATATATAAGTTACATCAGAGTTAACCAGATACAACGGAAGAGTAATATGATACATCAGATACAAAGCAGAATACATCACTGGAATCATCGAATATCTGAAAGCTGGATAGATAGCTGGATCTCCAAGCGAAGCTCCAACTCCAAAGGTGAGTTTCGAAAGCTGAACCACTCAGTCTGACCCGAGCGTAAAGCAAAAACACAAGACACTCGAGTCAGGATTAACATTCTTATATTAATAAATCCAACTCAAGTGAAATAGCAATTGAAATACAAGTAACTCAAAGGATGTTTGGAATAACCATCCTTTAAGGATCCGTTAAACTATCTACTATGTAGTAGTGTACGATAAGTAGATAATGTCTATCAGTAATATAAAAATATCAAAATAGCGTTAAGTCATGGCCCATTCCACCCTTAACACATTTTTATTCCCACAAGCATATACAAGACCGTAGTTTCCCCAAAACCGGAAGTCACCAGAGGGCAATCCATATACTCAAGGTACAAATCAAAATCGTAGTGGTCGCGCATAAATGGAATACAAGTATGACAAGGCACATGAGGCTATACCCAAGGTAGTGATACTACCGTTCGCCTGATCCGGACTGGTGAGAACGCAACGCCGCAGCGCCCGCAACACCGTGAAACAACACTCCCAAAATCAAGGGTGCACCAATCGACAACAAGTATAAGTAGTTCGAAGAAGTGTGTCCACTTGAGGTATCAATCCTCCATTGGCCCGGCACAGCTCCTGTTTTAGTCATTTCCAATTTGACACAAGTGTCAAGGCTATCCATTATCGTTCTCTTTCTTCTGTCATCACGAACATCATTCCAACCACTTCATTCTGGATCATCACTCCGCGTATAGTTATTAAAGTGGTTTTCGGTTTAGATAGAGAGTATATCCATAACCGAATTCCGGTCTCTTTAATAACTTTCGTAATTATTACACCGATTGGTCATTTAATATATTTCAAAACCAAATCAATTTCAATTAAATTAGAATTCGCAAATCAACATTTCATTTGTCTTTCAAAACCCATTTCCATACTTTACGTTTCAAAACTTCCAAATTATCATTTCAAAATCTTATAATTCAATTTCAACCGTTATTTAAAACAATTCAAAATTGATTCAAGTTCGAATACAAGTTTCATTCCGAAATCATTTAAATTAATTTAATTTAACATTCCAAATCAGTTTAACTTCATTTATCGATTCCATTCAATATTCGTTAAGTTACTCTATCATTCAAAACAATTTCTATTAAATTTCCAATTCGTTAAATCAATTCTTAAGTTCAACTTCATTAAATCAAAACTTACAATTTTGAATTAAATTAAATTCATCAAATCGAATTCTTTAAATTTCGAGTCTTACATTAATTTCAATAAATCACATTTTATTTCTTGTTAAAGAAATTCAATTTCACTTATTTACTTACTAAAATAATTTTCCAAAACTTAATTAATAAAGAAACTCAATTTCAATTATTTACGAAATAAAATTCACTTATTCAAAAGTTCAATTTTACTTATTAAAGAATTCAATTCAATTTAATCATTAAATAATTCAATCTTATTTAATTATTAAATAATTCAAAACATAATTACTAAATAATCTCAAAGTTTAATAATTTCAAACTTAATTATTAAATCATTTCAAACTTAATTCCATCATTTCTCAAATTAAACCACCTTCTTTAATCAATTTCTTTATTTATATTTCATTTCAGATTATTAAATATTCATGTTTAAATTTCATTAAATTCAATTTCCAACTTCGTTTCAAAACCATATTATTTATTCAAATAAAATCTTCGTTAATTTTTCAAATTATTGACCAATCGGTTTTTATTTAATTTTCTATCCTAGGTAAAAATCAATTTGGGTATTTATCATTTCAACCCGATTCCAATTCAATTCAAAATCAAAACATAACAAAGGGAACTTGCAGTGTGATAACTAGGATGGTGTCAAAGTAAATAAACAAGCAATAACAACAATCAATATCAATCCAATAATCAATTCAAATAATCCCGAAATAACCGTATTAATTCACATTGTTATTTGTGCGAATTAATATAATTATTTCTAGAATCTACACTATCATTTCATGTAGATTAAAGATTATTACATTAATATTTAAACGGTTTCACTTGTCATCTATTTACAATTTCATACATCATCAATTTAACAACATACATTCAAATGATTCAAGGTATAATTCCATATTTCTACGTGTCAATAAATTTAACATTTAAAGGGGTCATACTATTCAAATGTCAGTTAATCAAATTCAACATTTAATTATCCTATATCAAGTTCAATCGCATACTATTTATCATTTTAACATTAACAATTTATCGTCCAATATAAACATCAACGATCAATCAATTAACAACCAAACTGGATTATCATTTCATATATATAACAGATAATGGTGTCAGATGTCACAGGTGAACTGATACAGGTAATAACATATATAACAGTGTAATTAACTAACAGCAGCATATTTCAATTGTCGTTTCAATTGAAATCAAATTTAATAAATAAAAGAACGTTAATCGTGAGTGAGTGCTCACCTTTCGAGGCTAGAGAGAACGAAAATGAAAGCGAATAGACAGAGACAAGCATATAGTTCAAGCGAGAGGGACAATGACAAGTTGGAAGTTTGCTGCGATAAATTTGATATTGAGAATGTCAGTCAAGTGAACAAGAAATCGATGAACAAGGTATGTCTATATATATATATATATAAATAAATTTCTAAATCAATTTAAAACATACATTAAAATCATAATATATATAAATAAAATTTGAAACACAACCCGTGCATACCTATATATATAGACACACACACATGCACACTGAAAAATAAATATTTCTATAAACCCATATACATGTATATTCTGAAATCAATAGTATAAATGTAATGTATATATTTAGACATATATATAATTTTTTTTCGTATCCTCAAAAAAAAAAGATTACTAACCAATACCAACCCAAAAACGTATACCCTAAGGCTTTACCGTAACAATACATGGCTGTCAACTGAACAAACAATGAAATAAACATTTTAGCCTCTATATAATGTCATATACCCTCCGTGTTACTTTAGCACAACATGAAGTAGAACATTTCTCTTACACTTTACCAGTTTTACTTAATATACATAGAGATAATATGATAGAAACATCTGATTAAATAGGCTCCCCTTATTTTAAAACTGCAACCAGACTGTACACGTATAATTTTTTTTTTTTTTTTTAAACATCAGTAGAACTAATATAGTATAAAACGAATATAAACTTCATACTCAAATAAACGTAAATACATACAAATATACGCAACCTATTCATATACAGTAAAATATGCAGACTGCCCTTACATTAACTATCCAATCAACTAAGACAATGCATATATACACTATACATATAATAATATATAAACTAAATCCATATAAAGCTAGATTTTACATAAACCATACTTGTTCATAACTGTAAAAAAAAGATTCAATTGAATACAAACACTGAGTGTAAGATATATATTATATACATGCTTATATAACCTTATACTTAACATAATACTACAGTACACATATATAGTAATATATATATGACTAATAAAATTTGTATATATAATAAACATGGTTTGTATGCTATCATGTAATAACAGATTTACACTTATATAAATGGAAAGTTTTCTTTTTATGTAAACTAATATTCATCTATATATTCAGTCAAAGCAAAATCCTAACAAACAAACCTATCTATAAACCAAGCTGTGACTCATACGAGCAAACATATACATATATATACACGCGACAAATACACATCTAAATTTACTTTGTAACGAAATTTACATATTATATAAATACTAACATGGATATACTTTAATATATTTTTACTGTAAACAAATAAGAACTAATAAAATTTGTACAATACACTATAATATATATATAAATATAATGCAAGTAGGTACGAAACAGTCCTATAGTATACATACACAGGCAAACTAACAAAAATGCAACTAACATATATACTATACTAACAGTAATATTTTTATATAACTCTTTATATATAAAAGAACATACACCTATACATTAATATGCGTACATCTATAAGTTCATATATATATAACAACACTTACATATAATCACACACACACATAACATACCTAATAAAAAGTTGCAAACTGCTGGAGCATGGCAAACGAAAAGTATGGCTTCGGCCATGGTTGTTTGGATCCGTGTTGAGCTGAGGTGGTCACGGGAAAGGCTAATGGATGGTGGAGATTGGTGAGGAGGGGGCAAGCCGTGGGCTTGTTGGTATGGGGTGCGAGCACAGGTGGGATGGGCTAAGGTGGCTCCTGGAGGTGTGTTGGTTCAGTGGAGGGCGGAGGTGGATATGTTAGGGGCGAAGTGGTCTGAGAGGTGAGGGGGTCAGGCCTTGTTCACGTGGGTGGAAGGCATGGCTGTAGCCTTTTTGCATGGGGAGTGTCAATACTGGGGATGAGATGATGGGAAGGTGGATCTGGGAGGAGGGTGCGTGTGTGCGTGCTTGGTGATGGAGTCTCGGGTTGAAGAAGGCATGAGAAAAATCATGGTAACAGCTCGATGGGTGGCCAAGAATATGAGGAAGTGGAGAGACGTACAGGTTGAAGAAAGGGAGCATGCTGAAACATTTATTTTTTTGAACAATGAAAGAATGTAAGTCACCCAAAATGAAATGGCTGTTCATATATTTTTGTTTCTCAAAAGCAACAACCGAAAAGGAAAAGACCAAACTCCAAAAAAATTAAATACTGAGAATTAAAAGGTGATTGATTACATGGTGGAAAAATAAAAGACAATTGATTGAAACGGTGGAATATGAAAAGAAATAGGAAATAGGAAATCAAAAGTTAGAATTTGGGTACCGATACGATTAGTCGTCTCGCAGATATCGTCGTGAACTGGATGCCGAAATAAACAAACTTATATACCGCAATGATCAGCAAGACGAGACGATCAAAACGGTATAAAGATATCAGTGGTACGATCATCCGATAAAAATCGATATCGGTACCAGGATGTTGCTATTTTGCAGAAAATAAGAACGACGGAGCAATAGATGTCCGAATTTGGAAAAATGACGAACTGATATCTTGCTCAGAAGATGGTTTAGAATTTTTCTATGTAAAAATATTTAGGTTTTGAAAACGTTTTAATTTCAACGCATTTTAACTGATTACATTGAAGTGAATTTACGCGCGAAATAAATTTCCATATTTTCGGACGAAAATTTACCAGTCGCTATGTTTAACTAGAGGTATTCCAAATATTAAATTTTTATTTCACAATTTTATCGTTTAAAATTTCACAAATTTCAACAAATTACGTTATAAAAACAGTTGAAATTTACGGGTCGTTACATATGCTTTCAAGTTGTTCTCTAACTCTTTTCCCACTTTGACTATTTTGGTTGAATCTGTTGGATCTATACATATTTCCTCAAGATCTTCTATAGGCTTTATTCTCTCTATTTCCCTTTGGAAATCCAATTATTGATGATCTCGCCTTTTTCTACAGAGTTAGCATCGGTCCTCTTCCTCTTCCTTCTAGGTGAAATGTACCTTTCAAACACGTGTTTATTCGTTTTATTAGATCTTATTTTTGCTTCGAATGTTTGATGTAAAAATCCATCATCCAAAGGTTGAAAAATAGTAGAGGAATCATAGTAAGAAGAATACTTCCTTTTGTAATGACCAAGAGTCGCGAAATACATTTCGCAGGAGCTAAATTGTTCTCCCGAATAGTACCCAAACCTCTTTTAGTCAAGAACTTTACCATCAAATATTTTGATGAGACAAAAGCATCCATCCCATCCAGCATAGGACAACCAAAGAATGCATTGTAATATGAAGGCTGATTGATGATCATGAAGAGAGTCTCACAAGTTTTGCTGCATGTGGTATGTCCTTCGATACCAGTAGCTTTACTTGCCCTATCGGATTTGACCCTTATTGTTGAACCAAAAATAGGTTCAAGACTAGGCTCCAACATATCCTTAGAAATGCCCATTTGATCAAAGGCATGCTTGAAGATGACGTTAACAGCACTTCTGGTGTCTACTAGAATCTTATATACTATGGAAAGTCTGATCTGAGTTGTGATCATAAGAGGGTCATTATAGGGATGATGAATTCCTTTCTTTAGCTCTTTCGGAGTGATGACAAGATTTGGCATCTGTATATTAAGCCGTGGGTTTTTGAATGGGAGCTCTTCCTGGATAGAGAACACTCCTTCCCCAACTTCCTTGATATATCTATTCCTAGCTCCTTTACTTTTACCCGTTGGATGCGGTCCCTCATGAATCGCATCAATTCTGTTCAAAGGTGGACTTACGTTCAATGGATCTTCATCCTCTAAGACATTCATAACATTACTAGGAAATTTTTGCGGTCCATTTCTTATTCGAGGTGCTTTTTGTTTATCTTGAATGAATTCTTTCAGATGTCCTTCATAGATTAGCTTTTGAATAATTACGACCATCACTCGGCACTCGTCTATCATATGGCCATTCACCCTATGATAAGCACAATAATCATCCTCCTTATTCTGCTTAGGGTAGTTCCTAGCCCTGAATGTTGGGAAATTAACCTTTTCTTTAGTTGTGGCATGGATTTAAGACAATGACTTGTTCAAAGCAATTGAATTTGTGTTGGAGTCTTCCCACCTCGATCTTTTGTGTCCTCGATCCAAATCTTCCATTCTCCTTCTTAGGGTCAGCTTTCTTTTTAGCATAGTATAATTCATCCATTCGAATGAATTTATCAGCTTGAAAGTGGAAGTCTTATAAATTTTTACATCCATGGACGAAGAGCTCTTTACAAAACGGCGTGTTTTCTATCAATCCTGAATGCACTACAATTAGCTTATCTCTATCGTTCATGTCTTTGGCCTTCAATGCCTCTGTATTGAACCTTCTAATATAATCACCCAACGATTCTTCTTGCCTTTGCTTGATGTTTGCTAAAATGATGTAGTCAATTGTTGGATATTTGCATATGCAGAATTGAGTAGAGAATTCGTAGGATAATTGTTTGCATGAGTAGATAGTTTTCTCCTGATATTGGCAGTACCATTTTGCAGCAGCTCCCTGAAGTGTTGCTGGAAATAATCTGCATCGCATTGCCCCCGAAGCATTATAAAGGTCCATTTGGCTGTCAAAAACCATTAGGTGGTCATCAGGACCAGTAGTGCCATGGTATTTCATAGTTGGGACCTGAACATGAGTTGGAATTGTTGTTGACATGATTTCGTCAATGAACGGAGCTACTCGATCGTTTTCATTCACTTGCTCGTCTAAAGTTATTTTCCCTTTAGCATTCAGCATATCTTTAACAGCTTTATCTGCCACGTCCTTTAAATAAGATGCAGTATTATGATAGCTTTTCTGATTTGGATTATATTCGTTTGAGGTCGAGCTTCCAGATTGCTCCAAAGATTTATCTTGAATTCTACCTTGGTGATCGACTTTAGTTGCATCACGTTCCTTCTTTTTCGATGATGTTAAATAATCTTGCTTTTGCCTTCGAATGTATAAGCCTTTAGATTCCTCCTTGGGGAGACCACTTCATCTCCTATTGTTGGTTTAGCGGTTTTAGATAATTTTTTAGCAAGGGTTGCTTCTAGAAGCTCTTGAATTTCTAGTAATCGTTGCTCCAAATGTCTTATCTTAACTGCATTGTCATCAGGTTCTGCTGGACTTGATGGTTGTCCTGGCATAGCTCCTTCTAAGTTGAAGGTTGGAGTAATATTTTCCTCCAGAACTGTTGTGTGTACTGCTTCCTCATCCAATCGACTGAGTATTTTTTATTTTATTTTCCTCCAACAAGTCAAACTTTCCATAATTAGTCTATAAGGAAAGAACAAGGTTGAAGGTTCAAGTCCTCCTTCTAGTGCCAAAAATGTTAACAATATAATCGTCAACATCCAAAGGGGCATTGAAAGTGAATCAAGAAGAAGGTCCCCTTCGAAGTCCAAATATCCCTTTCAAAGGACTTCGAAAGAGCTTGTATTATTAGAACCATGGTTAAATATTGCAATCCTATTTCTCCGTCCCTTTTTGAATCGATCAAAATAAGGTCAAGAACCCTCTTTGAATGGACCCTTTCGAAGGTGTTAATGTTGTCGCCATGGGGTGGACTCTTTCGAAGCAAAAATATGTTCATAAGTGTTGAAACACCTTTCGAAGAAGTCCTTCCTAGGGATTTGATTTAGCAGCAACAAAGAGAACCCTTTCGAAGGTCTTGTTCCCTTCGAAAAGATTCAAAACTTAAAGTGTATATATTTAAGTAAAAAGTAGATCTGATGTGCCATAAGCCTTATTTTGAATAAATATCGTAAGTTCAATGGACTCGATAATACTGCATTATCATCACCACGTTACTTTAGTGCCACATAGGCTTCGGACGTGATGATTATATGCTTTAAAATAAAGATATCCATAGCATATCATATGCTAATAAAGGTTTAAGAAGATAAGTGTGTATCATGTGCAATTGGTCATTAGACAAGCTAATGTCCAAGATGATCATTCTCATGTTCGAAATCAATATCAGATCCATGCATCCTCTCTTTTTATTTCTTATAAATGGATTACAAGTAATAGAATTTGTTAATCAATATCAGATCCATGCATCCTCTATTTTTATTTCTTACAAATGCATTACAAGTAATAGAATTTGTCCCTAATTTGATTTAGGGTTACAAGAATTTGATTTGGCAAAGAAATGTAGAAAACAAAAACCCCGACCCTTAACTTGGACCCCTAGGATCATATTTATAGATGCGGGTTGGACCCTTCCGTGTCCATCCTTTTGAAGCTTCTACGATGCTTTCGTAAGTCTTCTTTCATACCTACATTCTTCAGTGAGCTTTATGGTTAACAAACTTAGTTGTATACTAATATGATGTTGAACGTAATTAATGTAACCATTCAGGTTATGTTATATATTTATTTAAAACCCTATACATTATTATAATATCATAAGATTTCTTATAAAATGGTTTGGTTATCATATGGTAAAAACTCATCCGTGTTTATGTGTGGCGTGGTCTTACATGATACATTTATTTTTAAAGGGTTTTATAAAATATAACAATCCATATGATTTGAGTTTCTCATGCTGGTTTACCAGACCGATCCAGTTGTTTTCGTAATAATGCTCAAGTCAAACCCCGGTACATTTCTAAATTTAGGTATGGACGGTTTGAAGCTTTAGGAGACAAGTTGGATGCCTCCAAGACTTATTCACGTATTTTATTTCCACTACATTACTTGTATGTATCTATCAACATTTGTGAAGACAGACTGTTACAACTGTCCACGATAATGATAGGTTAGTTTGCTCTGATTTTTGTATGTATATTAAAGTTTTCTTTTTATAAAGATCATTTGGATATTATATATTACTCGTCACGATGTGATTTTACGTTCTGTTTTTTCTTTCTTTCAACCCAACAACATGTCTTTTCAGCACTTGGATGCTCGGTACGTGAATACTATGAATGTACTAATGTCGATATTTAAGGGTCGAAAGGGCGGGTCGTTACAAAAAATTACAACAAAGATTTGATGGCCTTTTTTATCGATGATAGAGTTGGAAGGGTAGAGTCCCAAGTTGAATTTCTCTGTAACGACAAAGTGTAAACACTACTCTGTGTCATTTTACCCATATATGGTTTGAGTTGTTGAAGCTTAGTGCAAGATATGATTTGTATCGAAAAGTGCTACATAGGTAAGAAGTTTTCTTGATATCACTTGTTATTACATGAAGTTCATTAAACATTTCACAAAGATTTCTACGTCGTTGACATGCCTTACTAAGAAGAACTTAGTTTTCTCATGGAACATGGAGTGCGAGCATGCTTTTTTTTAAGCTGAAAAAGTTGTCGATTAGTGCACCATTTTTAATACTTTCTGATAGTTCGAAGTCGTTCACTGTGTATACTGATGCTTGCGGTATAGGACTTGTTCTTGTTTTGATGCAGGAAGGTAGAGTTTTTAATTAAGTCGATAGTTGAAAGAACAAGAGAAAAATGGTCCAACTCGTGATCTTGAGTTGGCAATTATTATTTTTGCCCTCAAATTCTGAAGGCGTTATCTTTTAGGGGAACGATTTAAATTGTTCATAAATTAAAAATCCATAAATAATTTGTTCTCCTGAAAATATGAGGTAGCAGAGATGGATGAGGTTCTTAGCATCAATGATTTTAGTATTTTGTATACCCTAGAAAAGTGCAATGTTGTAGCTGATACCTTGAGTAGAAGACATGTGATGCTATGTTCATTGTTTTTGGAGTGGAAGAACTTGAACTTAAAATATAGAAATAAATAAAAATTTGTTAAGCTTGTAAAATTGTCTCTTTGGCATATGACAATAGAAGAGAGTCGAAAGTTGGAAAAGAGTGTCCCGAATAGGTGAAGACAGGAATTGTACTATTAGCTAGAGTGAGTAGTATATCCAAATTATTTTTATTGTAATGTAAAACAGAAGTGACGTTAACTTAATAATAAATTATTGGATTAGAATTCATTCAAAGGAGATTTAGCCAAAAGTTCTGTTCATATGATATTGGAACTTTTGAAGATATAGTTGAAACAGTGTTTCTACGAAATCCGACTTGGTGTTTGGTCGATAAGTTAAAGATTTTTGAATAGTTGACATTTGTTTCTTTTCATACTATATTGCACTGAAATGGTCGGTGATGAAGGTGAATAGAATTTATATGATTAATTGTTTTGACATTGCCGATGAAGGTAGATGATTTAGGTTGCTTTATGAATGGGTGTTGTTGATCTGACGTTTAGGGTAACACTACACCATACATGTTAATTTTTTGCTTGTGAAATTATAGGTAACCAAGCAAGTAGGTTGTCATCTTACTGCATATATTCTATGGCGATATTTACGAAGTATTGAAACTTGATTTGGCATCGCAACTGCAAGTACACTATTTGAGTTTGTATGTGACCTGAGTTCCATATCATGATCACTAGAGTAATACATTATCCATTTCAAATGTTCCTAGATGTTTTTTTGGGAGCAATGCGACTTAAGTTATCAACTGTTATGTCTATTGACTAATATGGAAAGACGCCATCCCATATTGAGTTGTCTCAATGATAGTACGGTTGAAGTAAAATGGAGAGAAGTTATGTGTGGGAAGAAAAAAATAAAAAATATTCCATTAGCGGTTTTGTATAATGTAATGGTGAAATTTGGAATTTTATATTCTAAAAGATATCCTAGATGAAGTCGGGGTTAAGATTACAAAAGAAATGGTTAAATCATGTATTTGGATTTTCATTTTGTGAAAGGTATTATAATTTGCATGCACTGAGAATGTAGAGACAATTTCCATAGAAAATAAGATTTGAAGGTTTTGGTATGATCTTGAGAAAGGAATATTTAGATTCTCCTCAATCATCACTAGGATTGAAGGGAGACTATCTATTTTAGGAAACTATTATAAAGAATGGACTTAAGGGTATATAGTTTGTGTTGCATAACATTGCATGTGAAGGATGTATCAATTTGTCGATTATTTTTAGTGCTTAAACAATTCTAGGTTAGTATTTCACTTAAATTTATGTTTTCACCTAAACTTAGGATTTTAGTTGCTATGTATAAATAGTTGAATAGAGTAGGATTACCTTACTTGAATGCTTGAATGTTTACTTGCTTGTATGCTATATAACTTGGGATAAAATTCTTGTAGACCAGAAATGTGGCACCTTGCTATTATGATTGTTGGAGAATTGGAGAAGAGAAATCATAAGTGAAATAATACAGCTTAAGTTAAATCAAAATTAGAAGAGAAGGTTAATATAATATATCTTAAGTTAAAATAAGAAATCAGATGATCTAAGACAAAAACTTAAAACCATTTAGAAGGATATGCTCTCAATCCCTGATGATATCAACCTATCCTTGCTTTAACACAGAGTCAGTGAAGAGTTTGCCAAAGCGATTACTGAGGAAAATGATACAGTGATGCAGAAGTTAGGTACTGAATTCTTTTCTTATGGTGATAGAAACTCCACTTTCTTCCCTAAATCTTTGAGAATTACAAATGAAAAAAATACCATTCACACTATTACTGACTCTTAAGTGAATCTTCAAACTTAACAACATCCTAATCAAAATGCCTTTCTACAGTACTACATTGAATGTTTCAATTCTGCTATACATGAAGATCTTAATCTTTCTCTCATTACAAAAATTCCCCCGCCTACCATCACCAACGATGAGCAACTATCGTTAATCACCATGTCTTAGATAAAGAAATCAAAGGCGCTTTATTTAGCCTTAAAACTATTAGCATAGGAGGTCCATATGGTTTTAATGCTCATTTTTTCCATCATTGTTAGCATATTGGCAGTGCTATTTTCTATAAGGCTATTCAACATTTTTTCAAATCTAATGTTTTGCTGAGTGGAATTATTGACCTTCCTTGCTATGATCCCCGAGAATGACTCTCCTATTAATGTTAATCATTATAGACCCGTCTCATGTTGTGGTATTATTATAAAACAATCATAAAAATTCTTGCTGTTAGAATGAAGAGTATTCTTATGAGAATCATTTCACCCAATCAAACTGCCTTCCTTCCTAAAAGAAGCATCATTGATAACATTCTTATTACCCATGAACTAATTAAAGGCTACTCATCTAAATACATCTCTCCTAGATGTATGATGAAATTTGATATACAAAAGGCTTTTGACACTTTGAACTGGAATTCTATTATAGTTGTTCTGATTCAAATGAAATTTCCTACCCCATTTAATGCCTGGATTTATACATGCATTTCTACCCCTAAGTATTCCATCATTTTAATGGTCAATCCATAGGCTTTTTCAACTCAACACATGGAGTTAGACAATGTGATCCGATTTCGTCTTATCTTTTTATTATTGTCATGGAGTTTTATAACCAACTTATCCTTCAAATAATCTATGATAAATCAATTAAAATACATTCAAAATGAAAAACTCCTCTGGTTGTTACTCGCTGATGATTTAGTTCTCTTTTCCAAGCCTGACCGAAGTTTTTTTGATAAAAATGGTAGTGGATATACCATGTTATATTTAGTACCAAATAAAAGCATATATATTTCAACAATAAAGAGGACACCATACAAAACCATACAAGCCATATACCCCATAAATCACATCACATCACAACCCCCTACACACATCTACAACCAAACTAAGTACACAATAGAAGACTGAAATAAGAAACCATCACACAAAAAGTACAACATCATACTAAGTGATATAGAAACAAAATATGTACAACCTAAACAAAAAGAAACCCATACTACCAAGCTTCGATCTTCAACACAAGTACGTTCCTGCAGCATTTTCATTTGTTGCTTCTTCCTCCTTTTCGAACCCGAACACCAATGCTGCCTTTCCATCTACCAATTCCTGCCCATATGTTAACAAATTTAAGAATTTGAAAAATAATGGTCTTTGAGTTAGTTACAACTTCTTTAAAACATCTTCTATTTCTCTCATTCCAAAGCATCTAACAAAAGGCAAAATTCAGCAAAGTAAACTTGAAAAGCATATAATTTTTAGGAGAGTTTTCATATAAAATATTCCAGAATATGAACTGGTCTCTAGTGTGGTCTCTAGTGTAGTCTCCCATTCAAGATCAATATCCAAATGCACCATTCAATTTGTCTAGATGTAAAATGACATATCACAATCACAAAAAAGATGCACATAATTCTCTACTTCCTCTCCATGAAATAAACATTTTTCAATAACCATCATTCCTTTCTTTTTAACATACTCATAGTATTGAGTTTACCATGCATAATAATCCACATATGAATCTTGACTTTCTCTGGCACCTTCTTAATCTTCCACATACTAGTAAATCCCTTGAATTTTCTTCCTTAAAAATTAAGAAAATTGTACATACTACTAGCTTTCTACTTCTTCTTGTTATCAAGCTGCCAAATGAATTCATCGCACCCATTCTTCAAACAACATCCTTCCAACAAATGAATAAGTTGATAAGTTGCTCTTCCTTCAATGATTCTGGTAAATGTGAGTTTCCACTTAAAATCTACATTTTGCCAATCATATATATTTGCAACTAAAATGTATTTGTCACTCACTAGCTCGAAAAGAAGATTGAACTCAATTGCCAAGGGAATAGGAAGCATCCATTTATCAAACCAAAATAAGATGTTGCAACCATTATTCACAACAATACTTAATCCAATTCGAAAAACTTGTGAAAAACTCAAAATATCCTTCCAAAATTTAAAAAAATTCCTATTATCAACTTGCCATGAAAAAAAATTACCATACTGAGTTGCCAATATCCACTCCTTCCATAAAATATTTTTAGAACTTAATGTGTCCCATAACCATTTACACAATAAAGAAGCATTCATATCAATCAGATTAGCTATACCCAATCCTCCTTGTTCAACGGATTTAAATAATTGTTCCCATGCAATCAAACAACTTAAAACTTTTGTTTCTTTCTTGCCAGTCCAAAAGAAACTCCTTCTAATAGAATCAATCTTCTTAATCACCCACAAAGGACACTTATAAAAAGATAACTAATAAAGTGGAATTAAAGACAAAATTGAATTTAAATTAATCTACCAGCCTTAGATAAAGAGCTTCCTTTCCATCTAGCTAGTTTAGTGTCAATTTTATTAATAAATAAAGACCAATCATCTTTATGCAGTTACTGGGCCTAAAGTTGAAACCAAGATAAGTTAAAGGAAATTCACCAACTTTATAGTTTAACATATCAGCAGTCGACTTAGCAATTACACTATCACCTCTTAAAACCATTACCGAGCTCTTATGAAAATTTATTTGAAGACCAAAGAGTCTCAAAAGAAGATAAGATAAATTTCAAGTCAGCTATATACTTACAACTCGAATCACTGAAAATAATGGTGTCGTCAGCATAGTGTAGAGAACTAATACCACGCATTATAAATTCACTGCCAAAGCTCTTGACCAGTCCATTATTGAAGCTAATTCTCAAAACCTGCATAAATACATCAGCAGCAAGATCAAAGAGCAGGGAAAAAAGAGGATCTCCTTGCCTCAGACCTCTCTTTGAGCTTATGGTTTTACCTGCCACTTCATTCACAAAAATGTCAGATTTGCTTGAATAAAGAATTTTATAGATCCAAAATATCCAAGTCTCACTAAATCTTCTAGCTCGTAGCAAAGCCCTTTAAAAGATCCTCAAGCAATGGTATCAAATGCCTTTGCAAAATCCAGTTTTAATAAAGTGCAAGGAATTGAGTTTTTGCTACAGAATGAAACCACTTCTTGAACTAGAGCTGCCTCTTCCAAGATTGACCTTCCTTTTATAAAAGCATTTTGGGCTCTATCAATCAACATCTCCATCTTATTTTTTAGTCTATTAGCTAATACGTTAGTAATTAATTTAAAAGTACTATTTAATAGACTAATAGGCCTGAAATCAGCTAGACTCAATTTGCTTTATTTTTTTGGGATTAACACTATATTTGCATAGCTTAATTTCTCCAAGTTTAAAGACCCCACTTCTAGACTTTTAAATAGCTTCATAATGTCACTTTTCAACCAACTCCAATATTTTTTGAAGAAATTTTTTGCAAATCCATCTAGTCCAGGTGCTTTGTCACATGGCATTTCATTTAAAGCACTTAATAATTCTTCTTCTGTAAATTTTACATCCGAATCGGATAAATCCACATTACTAGGATAGAGCAATTTTCAATCCACGTCTACTTTTTTATCTCTACATTTGCCAAAAATTCTATTGTAATAATATGTAAAAGCCCTATTTAGATCATCTTGCTTACTTATTTCCACATCACCACAAAAGACACTACATATCATATCAGACCTTCTTCTTCCATTAGCAACTCTATGAAAGTAGCCAGTATTGTTATCACCTTCCTTCAACCATTCAATTCTTGACCTTTGCCTCCAAAAAACTTCTTTCTGGTCAATTTCTTTAAGTAGTTCCTTTTCTTTTTCGTGAAAAGCAATCTTCATATCATCTCCGAAACTTCTACTTTCAGCACAAATATTTAACTTTAGAATTTCATTCACAAGTTTCTCTTTCTTTAACTTGATATCTCCAAACACCTCCTTATTCCATTTCTTTAGAAACTTTCTAAGATACTTTAGTTTTTTGCTTATGATACAACCAACTTCCCCCACCGTCCAAAATTCATTCCATTTCCTCTTAATAATCTCATCGAAACCTTCCTCAAGACACCACATTTTCTCAAACTTAAAAAATGCTTTCCTCTTAGTATTCTCCCCCGAATAAAAAACAATTGGAAAGTGATCAGAGATAATTGAAGCCAATCCTTTTTGATAAGATAAAGGATGCAAGTCTTCAAATTCTAGATTAATGAAAAACTTGTCTAATTTTACTAATGTTGGACTCTCCCTACCATTACTTCAAGTATATTTTCTGTTAGTGAGAGGGAGATCAATCAAGTTACATTCTCGAACTGACACACTAAAATCTTCAATAACCTCCACATATTCACTTATTCTATTATTTCTTTCATCAATATATCTTGTTGTGTTAAAATTCCCTTCTATTATCCAAGGGCCTTGAATTAAATTTCAAAATGCAATACACTCTTCCCACAGTTTCTTCCTCTCAACTCTAGTGTTAGGTCCATGCACACTCGTGACAAAATATAACACTTTAGAAAAATCACACCTCAAAGCCGCATGCAAACATAATTCATTTTTTATTTCTTGCATCAACATCCAATTTCTACTATTCCATCCAACAAAAAATCTACCAGCACTCCTTTTGCCTCAATATAACTCCATACATCCAAGAAAGATCCACCCAAACATAAAAAAATTATGTTATCAGGACAACATATTTTCGTCTCTTGCAACATTACAATGTCAGGTTTAATAGACTTAATAATATTTTTAACTCTAAGACACTTTGAATCAATGCCTAGACCCCTCACATTCCAAGAAAACACTATCATTTTAATGAATTCACTCTCTTCAATTCTTTTTCTATAAATTCTACAATATCATCATCATTATTTTTAAGAATGAAACCCGAACATTTTGCAATCTCATAAAATGGATCATGTGTAAAACTGTTAAGTAAAGAGGGGATGAAAACAATACCTTCCAAAGGATGATTAGTCTCCAGCCCTCTTGCACTTCTCCTCAACAGAGTAAATCCTATATGCACCTTGTTGTTCACACCTTTCTTTAAACTCTTTGGAACATCTGAATTCATCACCTGCATTCGAGATTCCTCTGCCTAACCTCTATATCTTCAGTTACATTAACAATTTCATCATGATTCATATGACAATCAAGATCATTACTACCCATTTTAGAGTTACCCCCTCCTTCACCACTATCTCTATCAACCCAAGAGATATCAATGGGATTTCCAATGCCTCCTTCGTTAGCTTCATTAGCCTCCGCATGCACTGCATTACCAGTTACATCGATTGCTATGCTTCTCTTGTGTGTCCAAACTTTAAGCTTCCCATCTATATTCTTCTCAAAGACATTATCCTTGAAACTCTTTGAATCCATGGCATAAACTGGACTACCCATATATCTTCTCACGGGGACTTCATGGTAATATTCATCAGTAAACAGTTTAATCAGCGATGGTAAAACACAAGGAACAACAACTTCCATCTCCATTCTCAAAATCCCCAGCACTCATATGATCTCTTTTCAACTTCTTGATATCACTCACTTTAGCCAGAACACCTTTAAATAAATCCAAATCTCTATAAACCATAGGCAGAGTTTTAAGCACTACCCAAATCCTATCCCTTGTACCAATTCTCATATAACCTCCATCTCCTAAGACCAAGAACACCTAAAGACGAAATAATCGAGGCCACATTATCACTTATTAAGAAGTTTTGAGGAAATTTGGCAACAAAACCATCATTCAACTTTTTGACATCCCAAATCCACTTCCTACGAGTAAGATTCCAAAAATTTGTACTAAGCCGTTCTTCAATTTATCGAATACTAAATGCGCCCTTGATTATTGATATTACCACCTAGGAACTTGATTTCTTAATCTCATTCTCAATATCAGTTGAGGAAATGTAAACTTTGCACCCATATTCGTTCACCATTTTATTTTCGAGATGAATTTGAAAAGAAAATTTACATGCAAAACCTTTATGACCAGATCTTTTGCATTTAAAACAAATTAGTGGATCTCTACAGTTTCTTGCCTAATGATCAGCTACTCCACAACGTAAACACCTCTTTTCATTTTTGATTTTCTAAAGAAAATCCTTGTAATTACTGGTTTTGATGGACACAAAATGACTCTTGTTGGAATTCGTGTTCAATTTTATCAATAACGCTTCTTTGTAATTATATTGATATGTATTTTGCACGTAAGCATTAAAATTTATGGGAATTGCATCTTAGACGCCATTAGAGGGGAAGGACGCCATTTACTCACGTAATTATGTAATTTTTAAGCCTGGCCGAAGTTCAATTACCTCGATTTTGAACAGCCTTCAAACCCTAAAATGTGTCATTGGTCTTGTTATAAATTGCTCCAAATCCCATATTCTTATTGGAGGTCTCAATGAATCAGACTCTGGAGAAATAACACAACTCTCCACTTTTCAATATATGCCCATAACTTTGTTTACTTGGATATTCCTCTCACTACTACCAAATTGTCCACCAACCAACGCTTGACTTTATTTGAAATGAATCACTAAGAAGCTAAACCAGTGGTCAACACGTCTTCCCTGATAGGCTGGTAGGCCAATTGTTATCAACTCAATTACTGTTGTAATGACTTCTTATTACTCTAGGACCTTCATCCTCCATAAGAAGCTTCCATGATAAATAAGGCTCTGAACCATTTTATGTGGCATAGTGACTACTATTCCCAAAAAATGATCCCTTATGCCTTCTAAAAAATCAATTTGCCTAAGGATAGAGGAGGTTTAAGGATCCTGAACTTCTCTTTATGGAACAAAGCTACTGCATCAAGGTATGTCAATAACTTGCTACAACATGAATCTTCATTATGGGCCTCATGGATGCAACAACACCAAGTAAAGAATGGTAATTTCTAGACTATGAGTAAAACCAGTACTTCAAGCTGGTATTTCAACAACTTACTGAACCTCGAAGCTGAACTACTACCAATGATAAAATATAAAATCACCCCTGAAAGTAGACATAAGCTTTGGCACACACCTTGGGCTCACACTGACATGATCCTAAACAATATACTCACCAGTGGTCAGAAACAAAGTATTGGGATCCCAAAAAATGCACTAGCAAAGAACTACATTAATAATGGCAACATCTATCTCCCTTACAATAGCAACCCTAAAGTCAACAATCTGTGGAACTTTCTATCTAACTTAGAATATAAGTCTTTTGAGTCTAATATTGCTTGGGGTACTTGCTTATTTCTACACACCATTGCTAATTTGTTCAAGCATATGATCAACAATAAACATACAGAAAAAGATCCTTGGCACAAACGTATTTGGAAATGACTTGGTAACCATAAGGACAACTTAATTTTATAGAAGGTCATATATGACGCATGCCTAACAAAACAAAAACTTCTCCATATAGGACTTCAGATTGATGCTGGTTGCATCTTCTGCAAAAGTGACGTTGAAACACATGATCTTTTATTCTTTGAATGCTCCTGTACTTTAAAACTCTGACAAAAACTCTTGCTCATGGAGCACATGAAACCAAAGCTGGTACATCTTCTCAAGAATGTAATTGGATCTTTCAGAATACTAGATGTAAGAATAGAGAGAATCGAACTTTGTTACTGATTCTTAAAAAGGCTTTGATGGTTATTTGGAATAGAAATGCTAAAGTTTTCAATTTGAAAGTTGCTACTGAAGATCCACTTTTCCATGCTTCTGTAAATGCAATCTGAAATACTACGACCATGTCGAGGAACAACAATTTATTCAGTCCTTACCCTCCTTGGTGATTGCATATAATGTAGTGTGATGTGCTTGGTTTGATCTTTTCTCTCTTGTCTCCTGTGTTTTTTTCCTTTCGTGATAGTTTACTGGTTTACTATCTTTTTTTCTTTTTCGTTTCTATATTTTTTATATTTCCTGTAAGTTTCTTCCTGTGTGGTGTAAACCTTGTCTTTCTTCTGTTTTAATAAATCTGGTAAAGGACCAATCAACCCCGCTAAAATTCCAAAAAAAATAATAATAGAAGAGAAGTTATGCTATTTTTAGTAGTTTAAGACATTACCAGATTTTGATGTTCTTAGGTGAGGAATGGTAAGTGATTCAAGTTATTTAATGCTAGGTGAGACACCGTCCACTTTTGAGTTGTCCAAATCAGACTTAAATTGATTTCTCTTCATAACATTTTGGTTGGAGATCAGCGGTAGACAGTGCTTGGTCCAGATTTAGTGAAAGAAGCCACAACAAATATTGAGTCAATCCGAGAAAGGATGAAGGAAGCTCAATTAAAGTAGAAAGGTTACATGGATAAATGGGGGATGTTACACTACCGCAAAGCAAATGTACTAATCCATCTTCATATAATAGTTCATGTTTACATATTTCTCTTTAACTTTGTACTATCCATTCTTAAAGCATCTTATTTTGAGTATATTTCAGTTCATATGGGTCAATCCTTCTAGTGCTTGAAGTTTATCTAATTCAAGGATAAATCTTTCAATTTCCTTCAAACATAGATTCTTAATCGTCATTAAAATGTTATCAAAGATTCTATGGCGACTATAGAAAAAATCCATCATATTGTAATTATATTCATATATATGTTGATTTTACTAACTCTTTATCCTATTTCCACCCAACCCCACGATTTAATCTCTTAATTCCAGTATTAATTTAATTAGTTAGATTTATAGATCGCAAATCATTATCATAATAATATCTATGTATTATATCTCAAGTAAAGAATGAATTACTTGCAAAAATCTCCTAAAATGTTCCAAACCAATTATATCTTATGTTGTTTTGTTCCTTTAGTGCTTTGAAACCTATATAATTTGCTTTAATTCTTTTACTAGATCGTAGTACTTATCTCCATGATTGTTTTGATGGGTAGATCGCCAAAATCCATTGAGGATTGAGAGAGAAATGCTACTTTAAAGTTATTTAATGAAAAGGAAAGAATAGTGATGAAAAGAGAGAAGATTAATTAATTTTTTTGGTCAAAACAGGGGATTTATTATGTTAAATCTGGTTAAGAAAGCTGTTCCCTCTAAAAGTTTAAATAACTAATCCCACTTAGCTTTTAAAATTCAAAAACCAAAACTATTGTCGATACAACGACATATCTCTAGATATATGTCGACATATGTGTAATAAATGGATGTATGTCGACATATCATTTCATGTATGTCGACATACATGTCAGATTTTTCACTCACCTACTAATTCATCTATATATCCTTTATTTAACCTCCTAATTGAACAAACTTATACACTATTTTGATTGGAATAATGAGTCAATCACAGTGGTTGAAGACCCATTGTCAAATTCAAAAGATGGAAAAATGACCCTTTTGCTCCTCCTGAATTTAAGTAAGATTATTTACTAATTTAAACCGATTAATTATCATCATTATAATATGAAATTTTAATTATGGTATATCTTGCATTTTCAAGGTATTACATTCTCCATCCCACTTTAAAAGAATTTCATCCCTGAAATTCCTAAGGAATGAAAAATCTAATGTAACGCTTGCATTGTGTATTGTTAAACATACAACAACCAAGTAAACAACTATAACATCCAATTTTTCAATAAGCTTAATGCGGTAGACATACTAACATGTATAACATATAGTTATAAGCGAGACCATGTTACTTGCAGTTCTATATTTATAATGTTTGATGCATACTGTATTAAATGTGATAGTATGGCATTTTAGATATGAATGCACGACATCCTAATATTAGCATACGGTTCTACATGAATGCAACAATCATATCACAATAATCAAATATATACAAAGCAATCCTAATCCAAATAATGACATATCTAGCAAACCCAGTCCTAACAAAGCAACCAAACTGAAGAACATACCAGGAAAGAGTTCAGGATGAGAGGCCTTCATCTTCTCTTCAGGCTCCCACATGCTCTCAACCGGATTGCTAACCCATTTTACCCATACCAATTCCACTATCTTATTCCTATGTCACTTCACACTATGTTCGACTATATGTGTTAGACTACGTGATGAACTCGGCTCTAGCTCTAACTCCACATCCTCCAACCGACTTGGCTCAACTATAGTGGTAGGATCATGCACGCATTTTCGTTAATGTAGTATATGAAATACATTATGGAATCCTTTCATCTTCTCTAGAAGCTCCACTCTGTATTCCAAACATCATATCCTCTTCAACACAGAAAATAGGCTAATAAATCAGGGTGGTAACTTTCCTAGATTCAATCTCATTATCCTCTTCAAACGTGGCACCTTCATAGAAACCAAATCTCTAATTGCACAAATCTATCCATCTATTAGTGGCATATGACTTTTGCCAATCATGTGTGGCTTCCTTCCTTCCTAATAAGTTCCACCTTCTCTGTAGCATCCCTAATCATTTCTGGTCAAAGTTGATCTTATCCGTCGACTCCGACCAATATGAAGTTGACTTACATCGCCTTCCATATAATACTTCTAATGGTGCCGTGCATATACTAACCTGGTATCTGCTATTATATGCGAACTATACTAACGGTATATGATCTTCCCAAGCTCCACCAAAATCCAATATACATGCCTTCTACAAGTCCTCTAATACCATGTTCACCCTCTATGTCTTTCCATCAGTTTGTGGTGATATGCCTTTCTTAGATTTAGCTCAGTCCCTAATGTACCTTGTAGGCTCCTCTAAAATTTACTCATGAAAAGTGGGTCCCGGTCACTTACTATACTCACCGGGACTCCATGAAGTCAAACTACTTCCCTAATATACAATGTAGCCAACGTAGTTGGCGTTCTTGTACCATTAACTAGAATGAAATGTACACTTTTGGTAAGTCAATATACTATACCTAAATACTTCCATTCCCCATCGTGCTCCTAGGCCTATCAATGAAATCCATAGATATGCATTCACACTTCCATTATGGTATGTCAAACTGAAGCAATAGCTCACTCGACTTCTTCTTCTCCACCTTTTTATTTTGGCATGTCTATACTATATGCTCTACTACATGCCTCTTCATCCCTAGCCAGTAGAATTCCCTTTTCACATCTATGTATGTATTCCCTCCTTTTGGATGAATAGCCAGCCTAGAATAATGACACTCACCCAAGACTCCTCTATCAACTTCTTGATCTTCGGTACACACAATCTCCCATCTCGCCTCAGGTAACCCCTCTAATCCTTGGAGTAATAATCCAAATGGCTTGATTGTTCACCCTTTCCCAACTGCTCCATGATAATTAATTATTGCCCTTGACTTAATCAAATAAGATCCATCAATGTTGGCCTAACCTCCATTGCTGCCAACAAAACTGGTGCATATTCCGACTGGGGTCGGAAATCAAAATCTGAAATAAATTCCAATTGCTTCCATCCAATAGCATAGCATTCAACTCAACATGCCCCCTACTCAAACCATTGGCATCCACATTTCCTTTCCCTAAAGTATAAGAAATCCCAAAGTCATATGATAATAAGAATTCCATCCATTATTGTCGTTTTAGATTCAAGTCTTTCTAAAAGAAAAGGTACTTAAGTGACTTGTGATCCATAAATAGCTCAAACCTCCCACTTAATAGATAATGCCTCCATGATTTCAATGCGAACACAATAGAAGCCACCTCAAGGTTGTGTGTCGGATAATTCCTCTCATGGGTCTTAAGCTACCAACTCGCATATGCCACCACCTTCCCTTCTTGCGTAAGGAAAACACTAAGACCAGTGCCACATGCATCAATATATATGATGAAATGTTTGGTACTATCAGGAATAGTCCAAACTGGAGAACTCATCACTAACTCTATCAATCTAACAAATGTTGCTTCACACTCTGGAGTCTAAGTATAAATTAGGTTCTTCTTAGTTAAACCAGTCAGGGTTAATGAAACCTTTGCAAAGTCTTTAATAAACTTCATATAGACTTCCATCATCCCAAAAGCTATGGACCACTTTGCATTGCTGGGCATTTTTCAATCCATAACACGTGCTACTTTCCCTAGGTTTATAGCCTAACCATTTATGGATAATACATGCCTAAGGAAACGAAACTTCTTCTTCCAGAAGACATTTTGAGAACTTTGCCTTTAGTCGATTCCTCTTCAAATCATCTGCTACTTCTCTCAAATGTTGCTCATGCTCTTCCTTAATTCTGAATATATAGGAATATCATCTAGGAAGATTATTACAAACTTATTGAACTACTCCCGGAATACCACACTCATCAAATCAACAAAACAAGCTGAAGCATTAGTAAGCCTAAATGGCATGACTAGTCACTCAAATAATTCGTCCGGTGTGCAGATGTTGTCTTCGGGATACTATCTTCAACTAATCTCAAGTAATGAAATCAAGTCGCCCTATCAAGCAAAAAGAAAACTTTTTCCTAACAAGTTGATCAATGAGATCGTCAATATAGGGCAAGGGATAACGGTTTTCCCTTATCAGCTTATTTAATTCTCCATAGTCGATGCATAACTTAAGGGTACCACCTACATTAGTTGAGAACATGACAGGCGCTCCTCACTTTGAAATACTTCTCCTAATACATCATTCCTCCGATAATTCTAAAACTTGCTTATCTAACTGTCTTCTCTCTTTCAGAGCCATATGCCTAAGAGGCATCACTACTAGTCTAGCGTCTTTCTTAAGATCGATCCTAAATTCAATTTCCCTTTGGGGTGGAAGATTGGAAACTTCATCAAAAACATCTGGTAATTCTTTCACATAGGGATAGATCACAGCTCATCGTGTGATAGGTCGAGTTAATAAAAAAGCTTTTCATAGCGAAGATATTGGGCTCATAAGATAAAATCAAATCATGACATTCATCACTTCTGAACCGAACCACTCGCTTATCACAATCCATATTACCCTGTATTGGGATATCCGGTCCATTCCAAAAATTAATTCATACCTTGAAAATCTTAGTGATTATGCATTACAAAATAACTCCATGCCACATATGACTAACTGTAATCATGGAATATCATAGATAGATGGGTCGATCCCCCAACAGGTTTCGATACCAAAATGGATTCATGCACGATGTCAGGTTTTAAAGCTAACCTATCAAATAATGCACTTGTTATGAATGAGATGCACCAACATCAAATGAAATATGAACAGGAGAATCAAATAATAACTACACTCCTTCCATCGCAATCCAAATTTGATGATGGTGTAATGCTGGTGGTAGAAATGACATTCAGAGCATGTGCCTGAACCATTGGACCTTCCTTATTCAGAGTCTGATGGTCTCTCTTCGTATGACCAAACTACTTGTAGTTATAACACTTCATCTTCTAAAAATCCAACCTATAGTTCTTCGTCATATGACCTAATTAGTTACAATTATCGCACTTGACCATCAAAATATTCGTCCTATGGTTCTTCATGATATGATCCACCTTATGACACCTATTATAAGCGATTATCTATTTCTTGCCTTGTCCTCCTTAGGGACCATTACTGTTACGCTTACCCCACTAGTGATTTTCTTCTACCTTAGATTGTTCCTTGTTCATCCCTACACCAGTTGCATGCAGTAAAGAGTCTCTGTCAGTCCTTCAAAAGTAGCTTCATAAGGGATCTAGTTCGGCGCTGACTCGATTAATGGTTAGTTCAATCCTTTTGCAAACTTCGTCACATTTTTGTCTGAGGTGCTTATCAACTCAAATCCAAATCTTACCATTTCATTGAACTGGTTTACATACTATCCAATGGTTATGTCCCCATGTTTCTAGTGTATTAACTTCTCCAATACCAAACCTTTCTCCACTCCTAAGAAAAACTTTGTTTCAAACTTCCTTTTAAACATTGCCCAAGTAATACTATCCTCCTCTACCTCTGGACTAACCACTTCCTCCAAAATTTCTACCATACCTTGTAAATGCCAGAAAGCTAGTTGCCTCCCAGTAATGTCACTATTCCCAAAGGACTAAAGATCTTTTAACAAAAGTTAAGACATGCCTAAGTTACTTCATATGGTTCCATTCCAACATATGGATTTCCCTCATAGACTCGAAAAGTCCCTACATAGCTTGGAGAAATCCACAGTTGGTGGTGCTTAGATAAGAACCACTCCCTAGGTAGTAGTGGTAGCCACATGTTAAGTGGAGTTGGTACTACACCAGGAACATATACAGGCGACTCAGGTGTATAGATAAAGCTCATGCTTCAAGTGTCATCCCCAAGAATCTTTGTGTTGTTTTCACCATGTTCACCTGTAGTGGATAGAATAAACTCACCTTTAGCAATTTCATAATAAAATATCTTTCCTCCCCATCATTTTCTACCACTTATTTGTAATAAGAATGTTCTTCAGGTGAATATCATATCTGTGAACGACGATGAACCAAAGTCTTCTCCTTTGAG
Source organism: Allium fistulosum (assembly GCA_030737815.1). NCBI lineage: Eukaryota > Viridiplantae > Streptophyta > Magnoliopsida > Asparagales > Amaryllidaceae > Allium > Allium fistulosum. Next base: position 70,302,779 of record CM060908.1, on the reverse strand, counting down.
AACCAGATGATTGGAGGATGAAGAGCCCTAACATGGATATGATCTGTAGCAGTCCCAGGGGCTAGAATCATCTAACATGACAATAAGAGCGCTGACATATATACCATTGGATGAGGTCTACTTAGGTAACTACACATGCTTTGACGGTCTAGGAAGTGGGACTTTTTCAAGGATTGGGATTATGATATCAGACACCGTTAATGGAGTGGGAAAAGGAGCTTTAGAAAGTGTTTGCAATGCAAGGCTAAGTACCAAAGGAGTGACATGTAGTGCATATGAGAGGCTTCCAACTATAACCAACATTAACAATTGCAACCTGACCCAAAGCTGGCTGAACTGTAAGAATCAACGCTAATAACTTATCCAGCGTTACATCAGTCAGTGCTTTCGCATAACATAAACTTCCCTCTTGATTGTAGCCAAGTCAAATCAAACCAGGTCTCCAATAAAATTAGCTATACCAATCATGGACTGTAATACCCAAGGGATTTTCATAAAATGAACCCAAATAGGGATAGAAAGAATCTGTTCCCTGGATGTGTCAATAGAAGGAGTCCATCTAGTAACAATAAATGGTTTGCCTTAAATAATGATAGGCTCGGCCTATAAGATTCTTTGTCTATCATCCAAGTCAGAGAATTCAAAGTAGAATAAAATATTGTCAAATCTCATAGTGACAAGCCCCCTTAACTTCCATTCACGTTTCAAATGATTTCTAACTTACCAATAAGATAAGTTGTCATCTATAAAGAAACCAACTAGTTGGTCCTTCCAAAACAAGGATCTAGCCTCTAGTACTTCATGAGGAGGAATCATAACTCCATTAATGCCCTTAATCTCAAACGTTCTAAAGGAATAAACACCTACATTATAGGGTTTGTTAGAGAAAAGAGATGACCACATCTTAGAACTAGTGTCCTTAGGAATACTGACATTATTTATTGGCAAAATTACATCCTTCCTATGTTCTGTTGCAGTTTTAATTTCCTGACCCATATCGACATATTCATGTGCACAATCAATAGGAGGAACAACAATCCCTATTGCACAACCATGTAACATGACCAATGTTTCTATTGAAGGCATTAAACCTAACTCATAAGATTTTTAGGCAGAGTGGTACCTATAATTGTACCAAGGAAACAGGCTATGCATCTAGAGATATAGTCGATTGTTCATCATAAGAAGCAGTATCATCATTAAGGATGACACTTGAAATATTTCAAAGGCTAGGTCTGTTAGCAAAGCACATGTTAGAGCATCTAAATTAATTTCGTAAGTTCACCTGAAGCGGTTGCAATTGCAGATAAGGCCTTAGGCGATAACTAATTATATAGGTGACTACTACGAGTACATGACGAGCTCCTACCATCAAAAACCTCTTATCCTTCAAAACACGATTTTATCCATACGATTCTTAGTCATCCGAAATTATCCAGGTCAATAAGGTAAGGTGGAGGTAGAAATAGAGGAAGGCGAGTTGAAGAGAGAAGAAGCGTAGGGAGCGGAGTGACGATGGAAGGTAGTGAGAAACTCTAAGTTGTTAACTAGGAATTTGCGAAATAACGAAGAGCCTTAATCCTTGACTTAAGGATGAGCTTTGCTCTGATACCAAATGCAACAACCCACCTTTTTTACCCTTTAATTTAACGCCTGAATCAACATTCATACCATGATGAGCTGAAAAGACAAGTCGTCGGGAGATTATAATAAGAAGTAAACAAGACTTCTAACTATAAAAATTTTAATCTCACAGCAGAAGGAAACAAAATATAATATAACAATAACCATCCATATATCATAATACCATAGTGTATCAACATTGTCATATACATATGCTTTACAATACTAATCAAATCCAATCGAAACATATAAGAACAATCCCGTCTAACACATATTTACAATATATACATTAGAGTCCACATTTCTTATTCCATAATGACTCCAAGCTTCATCAACCTAGTGATGTAAATAAAAAGGGATAATAGGCTGGGTTATAAATAATTCTGAGTAAGTGAGTCATGCCCACTCCACATATACTATAAAGATATTACAATAATATGATCAGTGTCTAACGCGTAAATAGAAACATCCTAGACTGGCCTGAGGCTGTAGAGGATCATACAACCGTTAGCTATCTAACGCATGGTTAAATACATCTTGGACTAGCACAAAGCCATATATGTTTTTATTACCACTTTCCACCTAATGGACTAACGTTCTGGACTAGCCCGATGCCCTACAGGAATGCTTAACATCCTTTCCCAAAAAATGGACTTACACCAATGACTCGCATGAGAACCTACAAGATTGTATTGTCGTCATTTACCTAATAGACTCATATCCTAGACTAGCCCTAGGCCCTATAAGAACACTTAACATCTTTTCCTAAACAAAATTAGACTCACGCCTTAGACTGGTCCAAGGCCATACGAGGTCGCTTACTATCCATCACTCCACCTAGACCGTCCAAAGCACTACGGAGGAGCATCGTATCCTAGGTCGCATATATACACCACAGTTTGTATCTTTCATACCGGCATTAAAAAATTCTATCCGAAACACCCTTAATTAATGCATATTATTTTATATATTTAATTATGATATTATTAAATTAATAATGTGTGTAAGTTAGACAATGTGTGATTTGCCATCCTAACTAATTCGACTGTTAATTATGTAATAAAGAGAATGTTTTGAAAGAAAGAAATTATAATAAACATACTCAAGGGAGGTTAAATAAGAAAGAGAAAAATATTATATCATTCTCTCCCTCTTCTCCCCTTATTCATTTTCAGTTCATTATCAAATCTTAAAGAACTAATAAAAGGAAGACTAGGCTAAATTGACCATTAACTAAAGAAAGAAGAGAAGGTTAAGGGAAAGAAGAAGAAAGGAATTAAAGTGCAAATCTCTTCATTTCAACAAATCTAAGGTGAATAATATCAGCATCTCTTGATTTTATGTTGTTTAGTTTTGAATTTGTGATGAAATACGAAATGATTTGCTGATGTTAATCATGCATATGACTTAGATAATCATTTGGATGAGTTATGGTTATCATTGACTACTTTTATGTAATTTCTTCAAAGGATTTTGGTGTAAAATCTATATTTTATATCCCCAAATGCTTTAAAATTTTATGATGTTGGAATAATATTTTGGAGATGGGTTTTAAATTTTATAATTTTCAAAATTTATTATTTAATTATTACGAATTTTCTAAGTTGAGAAAATGGGAATTTTTAAATTTTTATTATTTAAAATATGAAAAATCATTATTTTGCTCTGACATTTTTATAGGATATTGAAGAGTTAAATTCTGATTTTTGAGGATTTTCCCAAATAATTTCGATTTGATATAAATTATTTTATGCAAAGGGTTTTAATTACAAAAAGGTAATTAATTGGATAATTAATTAATTAATATATTTAGGAATGAAGATAAGTTTCCCCTCTTTGTTTACTGCAAATTTCTAAAAAGATTTTGATTAACTAATGAGAATTTGACAACGATATTATTTTGGTAAAATGTTATTATCTTGAAAGGAAGCAAATCATTTTTGCAAATAATTACAAGATTTCCAATATTAATATGCGATGGCTTATTTATTTCTGTATGTGATAGCATTACTTTCCAATGTGTGATAGCATGTACTTGTCAATATGTGATAATAGTGAGTTTTTCAACCCACGATAGTTATATTTTTCAACATGCGTTGCTTTCAACTTGAGATAACCATTAGTTTTTCAACATGCGATAGCCATTGATTTTCAACCTGTGATAACTATAAGTTTTCTACTTGCAATGACTATTAGTTTATCAACTTGCGATAGCTATAACATTATTAACTTGAGATGGCTACTGATTTTATCAACTTGCGATTGCTTTGTATTTTTCAACATGTGATAGCTTCATGAAGTATAGAAATGCGATAACTATGATTTACTTGACATGTGACAACCTATATTTTCAACATGCGAAAGCTTCATTTAGTATAAACATGAGATAAATATATTATGACATGCGATAGCATGAAATTTATAGTGTGCGATAGAACACGATTTTAGCTTGCGGTAGCCTAAGTTTTTAAAGCTCGATGGCTTTAGCTTTAACATGCGATAACATAGATTTTTAAGGTATGATGCACCAAATTTTAAGAAAGGAGATAGCCTTTTTTATGGCACTCGATGCCTTTTTACTCTATGTTGGGCAATGTTTTCCATAAACAAAAAAGTAGTTTTTGTTAAGTATTTTAACATGGTTTTTAAATGAAAGAAAAGAGGGTTTTTATACATTTTTAAAGATTTTTGGTGTAGGAAATTATTACTTTTTTACAAGTAATTTTGTGTATAATATGGCTATTATGTGACATACATTTGTAATGGATGATGTTATTACATGTTCATTTTATATCTTAATCGGCTGATATTGCTTATGCAAAATTGTTGACATGCTCATCGGTATGTTATATGCTATCACCCAAAATTATGACTTTGGAGATTTGGAAAGTAATGACTAGTTAGGGTTGTTCCAATAGTGGGTATAGTTAGACTTAAACTCCTTTGCGAGTAGAATTGCATCCGGGAGATTGGAAGATCAAATTATGTTAGGATACCTTGAACCGATCAAGAAATATAACTTATGGCTATTTTAAAACAAAATCTATTAGTGGAGACTGGGGTTGCGTCACATTGTATCCTCAAACCATTAGCCATCAGTTTATCAGGTCCACGATTCTAATGCTTAGGGCTTTGTCGATATTGAGGCTAACATTTGGAGTTATGCATGGAAGGGAACTCGTAGCAGAGACGCTCACCATTGTTTTCATCTATTGGACAAAAGCTAGTTGTTATTACTCTTATTGGATAAGAGACTTTGGGTTATTTGGTTACATTTTTGGTCTGAGTCAGCTTGATAGGGTTTTAGTTGTCATGAGAAAATTAATATAGGTTCATAGTGACCTTAGGAAAAACATGTCGTTGAATGGACTATTTTATGGGATTGGGTAATTATGGGAATGTGGAACCCTTTGACCTTAGTGAATGATGGACTATTCATTTTACCCATTTGTGCATGATAATATTATGGTTATGTTCTAATATATTTTTTGTATATATTTCATGATTATATGGATATCAGTAAAGGGAAAACACATTCCCCTCAGTGGCATGGTCTCACTAAGTATATATTTTTGGTTTGAGATGGCATGATATTATTCATACAAGACATTTAATTTGACTAGAAGTTTTTTATCTCCCCTCAAACTCTTAGGTTCTGAATTTGAATTGGGTAGGCTAAGAGAAGGGTTTGCAGGTTGAACAAATAAGCTTCCAAAGACATGCAAGATGCAAGCTACTATTTATTATTATTTCTGTTGTGCAGCTTTAACTACTTTTGTTTTATTGAATCTTTGTAATCAAGGATTCTACAACCGTCTAAGTAGTTAAGACTCTAGTCATCTAAAGGAGCATCTTCAAATGTCACTCTTAGAACTATATTTCTAATTATAATATTTTATCCGAATGATGTATCCGTGGGGTTATGTGATATAATTGAAACGAAATGGATTTGCAAGTCAATGAATGAAAATGTTTTGTAAAATTTGTGAATTTTTGTGCTTTGATGCGATTGATATAATAACGGATCTTATTTTGTCACTGGAAAAAATGCTAAGGATGGTCGCGACTTCAATATTATCCATTTCGAGCCTTAAATTGGGGGATGCTACAACTTGGTATTAGAACATAGGTTTGCATAAAACTTAACAAGATTTTGAAAGAACAAAACCCAAATGAAATAGAAAAGAACTAAGTTTAGGGAATGGGTTAATGTTATAATAACGTACCTGTTGTTATATATACATGTATGTATAGGTATATGTATGTACGTACGTACGTATATCTATATATACTCTCCCCTTAGTCTTAGACCATTCTTCTATACCTTATGAAGACTCGTATGCTTATTATGAGAAATGGGTACCATAAGAGGAAGACTAAACTATGGGAGGTGGGAGCACCATAACTAATTGAAACGTTCAGACTAATGCTAGAAATGCTAACCGAACCACCAATATTACTCCAATGCTAATGTGGGTTTTGGAGCCACACCCATTGACATGAGGAAAATGTATCAGTTCCTTGTTAACATAGTGCAAGCTAGAGCAGCAGCTAGACTTAGTGGAGGTAATGTTGGTAATGCAAAAGTGTTGTGCCTGAAGTGATTGCTTGCAATAAATATGCTACATTGAGTTGAGATTACAGTAGCTTGGGTGGAAAACCATTTATGGTAATGGAGAATGCAACCAGAGTAGAGGATTGGCTTCTTTAGTGTGAAAGAACTTTTATTGGTCTGGGGTTGAACGATGATCAGAAAAGAAGGTTGGCTTCAAAGCAATTGCAAGGGGATTCTTTATACTGGTGGAACTTGGGCCGACTTTAAGGAGAATGTTTTATCTGAAGCAGCTAAATCAACCTAATTCAAAATGATTTTTGAGTTCGAACAAGGAGATAAGTTTGATGTAGTATGCGGTGAAGTTCGATAAGTTGTCAAGAAATGGGCAAGCAATCATCAACAATCAGCTCAAAAGGATTGAAAAGTTCATTAGAGGACTGAAGTTATGGATTGCTAGGGACACCAAGACTCGTTTAATGTCCTGATGGACATGGCTCTGAGGGATGAGGATTTGCTTTTGTATATAGTACAGAACAAGCCAATGGAGATTTTGAGTTTCCAAGGGAAGAAATGAAAGTTATTTGGCAAGAAGGGAGCTCAGAAAGTGGAGCTTCTAAGAAAGGGAAGTCTAAGATAGTTTGTTATAAGTGTGATAAGAAGGGGCAATTCGCAAATCAGTGTCGCACTGGAGATAGCAAGAAAGTTGTTAATAAGAAGCGAGTGAAATGCTTTAACTATAATAAGATGGGGCATTTCAAGAGGGAATGTCCTGAACCGGTAAAAGCTGAAAGAGGAAGGGTTTTTACTTTGGAACCTGTAGCTTTTGGTCCAACTGCAGAGGAGAGGGGAAAGACCGTGTTAGGAGGCACATTTCTTATTTATAACATTCCTGTTAGTGTGTTGTTCGATACTGGAGCATTATAATCTTTTATCTCTTGATGTTTAATAGATAAGTTAAAACTTGAAACTACATACATTATTACTTTAATGAGGGTTGCAGATCTAATAGGATGTTATACAACTCTTGGAATGAGATGTAACCATGTAGAATTTGAATCGTAAGGTAATATATTTGCATGCAATTTGCATGCGTTTGATTTTGTGTGATTTGGGATAATTTTGGGTATGGATTGATTAAAGGGTAAGTTTGGCTCACATCCCTAATAAGTTTTAAAATAGAGAAAACATCCTTCACAACCAACACTTACATTTCCGCTCTCTATTTTCAAATTCACGCACGCAAAAAGACCCAAATACCCTTTATGTTTTTAACTTTTCAAACGTGTATAACTTTATTTACAAAAACCGGATCAACATAGCGTTTTCACCAAAAAATCACAAATTTTATGATCTTTAAAATGAGATCCATTGTTGATACCAAAAATTTATATTTGTATTAAAGGTGCAATTATTTCAAATATTTGCAGACAATACAGCAAATATTGAACATTTTCGATTTTTTTTTCAAATTTACAAAATTTGCAAATAATTGCAGATATTTCTGCAACTATATGGTATAGTTGCAGAAATGTCTGCAACTATTGCGTATAGTTGCAGACATTTCTGCAACTATTGCATATAGTAGTAGAAATGCAACTATTACAAATAGTTGCAGAAATGTCTGCAACTATTGCATATAGTTGCAGACATTTCTGCAACTATTGCGTACAATTTCTGCAACTATTCTCAAATATTGCATTTATTTCTGCAAATATTCAAAATAGTTGCATTCTTATCAGCAATTATTCATGTAATTGATAAAAAAAGAAAACTACGACAATTATTCATGTAATTATCAACAAAATATGATTTCACAAAGTAGATCGATAAATGGAAACGTAGATTTCAAATATTGGCTGCAATCACAAAACTGCGACAAATAAATGTGGGTATTTATGGAAAAGAATTAAGCTGAAACGAAAATAGGGACCGGATTTATCAAGTTTCGAACGGAAGGAGTTTTTGTGTATTACGTTTGGTTTAGGGATGTGACCCCAATTTTCACTTAATTAAATATGTATGATGCTAGGGTATTTTGTTGAGATAGAGTGATATCCCTAAGACACCTCGATTTTCGTGATTGAATTATATACTCAATACAAGAATCGAGTTTCGACGCCTATACAATATTGGGTACGATAGAAGTCATGGAGGATGAGACTAATCGGGTATTCATATTAAGAGAATATGTTGATATATTTTTGCCTATTACGAGACTACCGCTGAAACATGACATAAAGTTTCGAAATGATCTCGTGCTTGGAGCTAAACCCATAAATAAACCACAAGCAGAATGATACCTATGGAGATGATGGAGTTACAGGTACAACTATTGGACTTGGATGGGAAGATTAGACCAGCCAGTTCGCCTTAGGGAGCTGCAGAGGTGTTCATGAAGAAACTAGATGGATCATTGAGGTTGTGTATCGACTATAGAAAGCTAAATGAGAAGAGATAAAGAATCAAAATCCCTTGCCTAGAATAGAAGGTTTGTTCGATCAGTTGAGTGGGGCCAAGGTGTTCTCATAGTTAGACTTAGTAACAGACTTCAATCAATTGCTAGTGGCGGAGGATAGTATACCATTAATGGCATTTCGAACCAAATACGGTTTGTAAGAATGGTTAGTCATGCCCATTGGACCGACCAATGTGCATACTTTCGTATTAGACTTGATGAACTAAATTTTCCAAGAGCATTTGGAAAGATTCGTGTTGGTATTTATTGATGACATTTTGATATGTTTAAAGAATGAACGAGATCATTATATACATCTAAGAATAGTGCTAGGTACGTTGAGGTAACATCAGCTAAGGGCGAAGTTTTCAAAATGTCTTTCCTGGGATAGCGAAGTGAAGTTTCCTGGACATGTAGTTTCGAAGAATGGATTTTCTATGGAAACATCGAAATTTGAAGCTATTAATAGTTGGAAAAGACCCGAGACCGTAATTGAGATTAGAAGTTTATTGTGGTTGGCTAGCTTTTACCAGAGATTTATTAAAGATTTCTCCCGTATAGCAATACTGATGACTAGACTAACAAGGAAGGATGTAAAGTATGTTTAGAATGATAAATGTGAAGAAGCATTCCAGATGCTAAACGTTTGTTGACCTATGCACTTGTTAGATGTTCCAGATGGGAATCAAGATTTAGTGGTGTATACTAATGCATGTGGAAATAGTCTAGGAGCTATATTAATGTAGAGAGTTGGAGTCATTGCCTTTGATTCTAGACAGCTTTGATTGCATGAAGTTCGATAACCTAATCATGATTTAGATTTGGGGGCCTGATCATTGTACTAATGATGTGGAGCTGTGCAATTAAACCCCACTAAAGCTCCGTAAAATCTTCACTATAGCGCATGGCGCTCATCAATCGCTGCGTTATTTTAATTTAACACTATTAAACAGTAGATCCGCTTTAATTCGTGCTATTTTCTGCTACTCCTGCGAAATCAAGGCTTTATCGTACCTGCTTTAGCAACATTAAAATTGAAAGATTAATTGGACTAGTTCTCTTTTAAAACAAATCAACAAAGTTAGGGAATAGACCTAATTTTAAGGCATAAGTTCTCAATATAAGTTAGAAATCAATCGAAGTCACCAAATCTAGTCATCATAAATCATGTTATTCTTTAGTTTTAATAAGATTAAACAACATATCTTTTTTCTACATAAAATAATGGGAGAATGAAAATAAATTAACTTTATATATTTGGTTTTATACCTAGTGAAGCTTTTTGCACCTCTGTTATTTTCCATTTTATCCTCGCTTTATCCTCACTATAACTTTTTGCACCTTCACCGCTATAGAATCATTAAGCGCATTAACTGCATAGGTGTGGAGGAACTGTATTTTGGAGAATGATTCAAATTGTTTATAGATCTTAAGTCCTTAAGATATTTATTCTCTCAAAAGATGTTGAATATGAGGCAACAAAGATGGTTGTAGTTTCCGACAGCGTATGACTTTAGGAATAAGTATACGCCAAGAAAAGGAAATAAAGTTACGGATGCACTTAGTAGAAAACATCAAAATATGGTGTTAGAAAAGTTATCTAAATGGAATGATTCAGAGGCATTAGCCTCTTGTGGAGTTAGAATGAGGTCGAAGGCCATTTCTAGTTAGAGTACCGTATTGATTTCTTGTCTAAGGGTTTGGCTAGCATTGATTGAAACAATTCCTGTTAAGTAGAGGGATGATCCAATATTAGCTGATCAGATAAAGAGACTAGAAATGGGAAGTGAGATTGATGATTTGAATGATTTCATACTTGACCAAAAAGGCTAGTTGGGAAAGAAGGGACAATTGTTTGTTTCAACGTGGATAATCTAAGAAAGAAAATTCTTACGAATATCACCGATTAAAGTTTACCATTTATCCTAGAGGTACGAAGATGTACCAAGATATGAAGTGGAATGTCTAGGGAAGGAATGAAGAGAGATGAAGGCTTGTGGGTGAAGCAATGTATGAATTACCAACAAATAAAAGCCTAATATCAAAAGCCAAGTCCATTACTTCAACTTTTAGATGTGTCACTATGGAAATGTAATTCTATATCTATGGATTTTATCGATGGGTTGCCAAAGTTGAATAAAGGAAATGAATGTATTTAAGTCCTAGTTGATAGACTGACTAAGAGTGCAAACTTTATTCCTTTTAAGTCGACAAAGACGACACCTAGTTTGGCAAAATTATTTATGAAGAATGTTGTGAGACATTATGGAATACTGAGCTTCATTGTAAATGATAAAGTTCCTTTGCTTACTAGTGAGTTCTGGAAGAGCTTACAAGATGTATTGTGTACCGAGCTGAAGATGGTTACCGCTTACCATCCGCAAATTGGAAAGCGTTAATAAGCTTCTCGGATATTCATTGATAGCTTATGTATTGGACTTGGAAGGCCATGGGAAGACAATTTGCACTTAGCAATTTTTTCTATAATAATAGTTATCGGACTAGTGTAGGAGTGACACTTTTCGAAGTACTTTATGGAAGGAAGTGCAAATCATTCGCATATTGGTTGAAGACAAGTGATAAACCAATGCTTGGTCTGGATTTAGTGTAAGAAGCCACAAAAAAGGTTGATTAATCTGAGCAAGGATGAAGGAAGCTCAATCAAGGAAAAAGGTTACGCAGATAAAAGGCCTAACGACTTGAAATTCTCAATTGAAGATTTTACTTTTGTAAAAGTCATTGATGAAGGGTTTTATACGATTTGGGAAGATAAGAAAGTTATCACTTAGATATGTTGGTATGTTTCCTATCATAGAGATAATCAAGAAATTCACGTATAATATCGAGTTACCAAATAGTATGGCGGGAGGCCACAATGTTTTCCACGTATTTCATTTGAGGAAGTATGTTCATGATGCAGAGACTACTATGGAGCCAACAGTTTTGGAAAATTTAGTAGTGGAGCCTAATAACTATCATTAGGCGATCTATTTGTATAGTCAATAGAGATACGAAGGAGACATAAATAAGACAACTAAGTTGGTGAAAGTCTAGTAGAGTGACTATGAGAAAGTATGTGCTTAAGAGATGAGGATAGGATTGGAGAGGCTTATCCTGAGTAATTTTGATTATATGTTCTATATCGTTGTATAGACTTTTGACTAGTAGTTATACTAGTACTTTTTATTTATATGCTTATGACACATGTTTGCATGATTGATATGCTTTTTGATTTTCCTTATTAGAATTTCAAGGACAAAATTCTTTAAGGAGAGGAGCTTGCAACACCCTTAATTTTTGTTGCTCATTATTTTGAATATTTAATTATGGAATGACTAAATTAGTAATGTTGGTAAGTTAGGAAATGCGGGACTTTCCATGCTAATTAATTTACCCATTATTATGTAATGAAGATAATGTTTTGAAAAAAAGAATAAAGTTACAGTGAATATATCCAAGGGAGGGTAAATAAAGAAGAGAAAAATATTATATCGTTCTCTCTGCCTCTCTGCTATTCATGTTAACTTCATTCTCAAAACTTAAAGAACTAAGCAAAGGAAGACAAGGCCGAATTCACCATTTACTAAAGAAAGAACAAAAAGTTAAGGAAAAGGAGAAGAAAGTTTTAAAGTGCAAATCTCGTCATTTCAACAAATCTAAGGTGAATACTTTTATGTAATTTCCTTAAGGGTTTTGCTATAAAAACTATGTTTTATATCTTCAAATGCTTTGAATTTTTTATATGATATTTGGAATAAAATGTTGGAGATAGGTATTAAATTTCATAATTTTTAGAATTATTATGGAATTAATATAAATTTTCTAAGTTGAGAAAATGATAAATTTGGATTTTAATTATTTAAAATATGAAAACTAATTAGTTTGCATTAAAAAAAATATGATGTCAAAGAGGTAAATTCTAATTTTTGAGGAATTCCAAGTAAATTCGATTTGATGTAAATTGTTTCGTGCAAAGGGTTTTAATTATAAAAATGTAATCAATGGCATAATTATTAAGTAACTATATTTTGGAAAAGAAGAGAAATTATCTCTCTTTGTTTTGTTGCAAATTTCAGAAAAGATTCCGATTAACCAATGAGAATTTGACAAAGATATAGGTTTCGTTAAAAGTTATTGCTTTTAAAGGAAACAAATTAGTTTGTAGATAATTACAAGATTACCATTTTTAATATGTGATAGCTTATATATTTCTATATGTGATAACATATATTTTCCAATGTACGATAGCATGTTCTTGTCAATATGCAATAATATTGATTTTGTCAACCAGGGATTGTTAAATTTTCAACATGTGATAGCTTTCGACTTGAGATAGCTAGTATTTTTGTCAATATGCGCTAGCCATTGACTTTCAACTTGCGATAGTTATAAGTTGTCAATTTGCGATGGCTATCATTTTATTAACTTGCGATAGCATAGTTTTATCACCTTGCATTGGCTAGTGATTTTATCAACTTGTGATAGCGTTGTGTTTTTAACATGCAATTGCTTCATGAAGTATAGACACGCGATAGCTATGATTTACTTGACATACGAGGGTCCATGTTTTGAACATGAGATAGCTTCGCATAACATAGACATGCGATAACTATTATGACAAGCGATAGCACGAAATTTATAACGCGTGATAGCATAAGTTTTTGCTTGCGATAGTCTAAGTTTTTAAACCTTGACAGCTTTAGCTTTAACATGTGATTGAGTGAATTTTTAAGGTGTGATAGCACCAAGTTTTGAGAAAGAAGGTAGCCTATTTTTATAACACTCAATAACTTTGACTCTATGTTGGGAAACGTTTACCTAAAACAAAATTATGGTGTTTGTTAGGTATTTTGACATGGATTTTAAAGGAAAGAAAATATATTTTTCCCATTTTTAAAGAATTTTTGTGAAGGAAACTATTACTTTGTTACAAGTTATTTTGTGCATAAAATGTCTATCATGTCAATATATATTCGTAATGGATAATGTTATCATATGTTCATTTTGCAACTAGATCAGTTGATATGGCTTATGTAAAATTGTTGACATGCTCACTTATATGTTATATGCCATTACCCAACATTATAACTTTGGGAATTTGGAAACTAATGACTAGTTAGGGTTGTTTCAATAGTGAGTATGGACAGACTTAAACTCTCGTGTGAGTACAATTGCATCCATGAGATCGGGAAGATCAAATTGTGTTAGGATGCCTTGAACATGCATACAAATATGTCTCATGAATATTATAAAACCCAATCTTTTAGGTGGAGACTGGGGTACGATCGCACCCTATCCTCCAACAACTAACCCCTGGTTAGTTAGGTCTGCGATTCCAATGCATAAGGCTTTGCCAATTTGAGGCTAAAATTTGGAGTTACACATAGAAGGGAACTCGTAGTAGAGACATTCACCATTGTTTTTCTTCGGTTGGACAGAAGCCAATTATTATTACTCTTACTGGACAATAGACTTTGAATTATCTAGTTAAATTTTACGCCCGAGTCAGCTTAATAGGTTTTTATTTAGCCTGAGAGTACTAATATAGGTTCATGATGACCCTAGGAAAGCTATGTAGTTGAATGGACAATTTCACGGGATTAGGTAATTCTGGGAATGTGTAACCCTTTGACCTTAGTGAATGATGGGACTATTCAATTTACTCATTTATGCATGATGATATTATGATTATGTTCTAATAATTTTGGTTGTAGATATGTCATGATTGTAAGGATACTAGTGAGGGAAAGCTCGTACCGTTCAGCGGCGTAGTCTCACAAAGTATCTATTTTTGGTTTAAGATTGAATGATATTATTCACGCTAGGTTTTTGTGTGACCCAAAGTTTTTATTTTCTCCTAAACTCTCAGGTACTCAATTTGATTTGGGTAGATTGAGAGTAGGGTTTTTTAGGTCAGACGAATAAGCTTCTAAAGATGTGCAGTATGCAAACTACTATTTAGAGTTATTTCTTATGTGTATATTTATCTGATTTATTTTATTGAATGTATTAATGGTAGGAATTGTAACCATCTAAGTAGTTAAGACTCTGATCATCAAAGAGTCATCATCATATGTCACCCTTGGAACTATAATTGTAATTATTATATTTTATCCAAACGATGTATTCATATTGTTATGTGATGTAATTGAAATGTAATGAATTTGCATGCTAATGAATGAAAATGTTTTGTAAAATTTTTTGAATTCTTATGCTCTGGATGTTATTGATACAATAACTGATCTTGTTTTGTCATTGTAAAATAATTCTAGGGATGACTGCAACATCAATAGTATTTATTTTCGAGCCTCGGAATGGGGGATGTTACAACTTGGTATCGGATACAAGTTTACATAAAACTTAATAAGATTTTGAAACAACATAACCCAAATGAAATAAGAAAGAATAAAGATTAGGAAATGGGATGGCATTATATTAACATACTTGTTGTTTGCTATACACACACATCTATCTATACTCTCTCCTTAGTCTTAGACCATACTTTTGTACCTTATGAAGACTCATATGCAGATTACGAGAAATGGATACCAGAAGTGCAAGAATAACTTTAAGAGGAAGAGCACCACAAACACTGGAAACATTCGGACTAATACTAGAAATGCCAAATAAAGAACCAACGCTAATGTCAATGCTAATATGGGGTGCTTGAGCCGCACTAGTGGACATTGGGATAATGTATCAGTTCTTTGTTAACATGACGCAAGCTTTAGCAATAGCTGGATTTACTGAAGGAAAAGCTGGCAATGCGGGAGGTGTTGTGCCTAAAGTGGTTGCTCGCAATAACTATGATGCATTGAGTAGAGATTGGAGTAGCATAGGAGGAAACCATTAACAGGGAAGGAGAATGCCATCAAAGTAGGGGATTGGCTTCTTTTGTGTGAAAGAATTTTTATTGATATAGGTTGAACGATTATCAAAAAAGGAGTTTGGCTTCAAGGCAGTCGCAGGGGGCTACTTTATAATGGTGGAAAGTTGTAACTTTGGGAGTTTCGAATGATGATTTGACTTGGGCTAACTTCCTAGAAAGGTTTGAGGAGAAGTTTTTATCTGAGGTGGCTGAATCGATCTTTTTTAGAAAGTTTTCTAAGTTAGAACAAGGAGATCGGTCTATGCTAGAGTATGTGGTGAAGTTCGATGACATTTAATATTAACCGTACTACTTAGGTCAGAATTTTGACTTTGAATGGACAACAGTTGACTGTGATACTAACCTCATACAATCGAGGAGACAAATTCTCTATTAAATAGTTTTTCACTTCCAATGCATCAACTTAGACCCAATTATATTCGCTCGATTATCATCATGCCATGATTTAACTATAATCAAAGCGAAGTGTCCACATTTAAGTTCACCAGTATTCTCAAGTTGAGAAAACCATGTAATATAAACACTTTGAGATTTCCTATTTGACTTCGCTTGTTTTCAACCAATGGGAAACTCTCGGATAAGGCATTCCATAGTTGTCCAATAACTAAAGTATGCAACCCTTAGAGCCCTCAACAGCCAGGAGTAATGCACAGCCCAACATTTGAAGAGCGTTATGTACCCTGGTTTCAATAAATGTATCGATATCCTTTCTCGAAACATCTCAACTAGGAATATTTAAAATAATATGTTAATTATATTGTGATAATTTTCTCATTATACAACTATTTATAATTACTATCACATTACATATTATTTAAGAATTTTCTAATCAATATAATTTAAATTAATTACTTAATTAATTATACATGATATAACAAGTATATAAAAGAAATCAAATACTTTTATTATGAACAAAATTTAATATAGAGTTAGGTAATTTACAATAAATCATATAATTGTCCTTAGACATAACCCTAACTCTATCAATCTCTTACTTGCACTAAGGACTAATTATAGATTATTAATCTCGTTCATTCAATTAGCTTACTCAGAACCGATCGAGCTAGTCCCTTCGTAAATGGGTCTTCTATATTGTCTTTAATATCTACCAAGGTAATCGTCACTTCTCTATTTCTTACAAACTCTCTTATCGAGTGGAACTTCAGCATTATGTGCTTTGATTTCTTGTGAGCTCTAGGTTCTTTTTGCGATCTGCATCATGATATTATTATCACATTACAATGTTATCGGATTCTCAACATTTGGAATCACCCTAGCTCAGTCATAAATTTACGCATCCAGACGCTTCTTTAGCTTCTTTGTTCAGGGCAATATACTTAGCTTCCATCGTTGAATCGGTTAACTTCTTGGTTGGTAGTTTTCCATCTTTCTGCTACAGTGTTAAACGTAAAAACATAAACCAATATCAATTTACTATTGTGAATATCACTCTAAAAGCTCAAATATGTATACCTATTTAAAAAGAGCTCTTTGTTCCCATATATTTGGAATAAGTCATTGGTATTCCTCAAATACTTAAGAATACATTTCACTGCCGTGCAATGCTTTTCTCCAGGGTATGATTGGTACCGGATTACACATCTTAATGCATAAACCCCATCCTATCTCATACATAGTGTAGCAAACATAATAGATCTAATGGATGATGCATAAGGTATCCATTTCATATGCTCCTTCTCCTCATGAGTATAAGGAGCGTCCTTCTTTGAAAGGATGATTACAGAGTACATTGGAATTGTTCCGCACATGGAATTCTCCATACTAAACCGGTTTAGTATGAAGTCTATGTACAAGGATTGGGATAATCCTACTAGCTTTTAGGATCTATCTCTATGGATCCAATACCAAGTATATAGGTCACTTCTCCTAAATCATTCATGAAGAAGTTCTTAGAAAATAATGCTATCATCAATTGCAGTAACACAACATCATTGCCAATCAAGAGTAAATCATTAACATTAAGGATAATGAATACTAAAACACTACCATGTTCCTTCTGGTATACGCAAGTTTCCTCTGTATTCTGATAAAAAATCAAACTATTTGATTACTTTTATAAAACACTTATTCCAATTTCTTGAAGCTTTCTTAAGGCCATATATTGATCTTAAAAACTTACAAGCTTTTCCATTGCTCCATTGACCTCAAAACCCTCAGATTGCGACATGTAAATGATCTCCTCTCAATCACCATTTAGAAATGTTGTTTTCATATCTATTTAGTATATTTCATAGGCATATAACATGGCGATAGAAAGTAATATCCGAATGTACTTAAGCATGGCTATGGACAAAAATGTTACGTCATAATCAACACCTTGAATATGATGAACCTTTCACGACTAGCCTCCTTTATAGGCCTATACTTTTCCATCAACATTTAATTTCTTCTTAAAGATCCATTTTTTGTCGATGGGTTTCAACCCTTCGGGTACATCATCCAAAGTCCATAATTTGTCCATGGATATGGAATCCATCTTGATTTCGTAGTTTCAAGCCATAGTGCACAGTCTTTACTCTATAGTGCTTGTCAAAGTGCGAGAGGAGTGTCATCTTCTAAGACACAAACCTCTTTCTTGCCCTCCACAACAATATCGTAATATCTCTCAGGTGTGCGAGATTCCTTATTAGACCTATTAATATGTTATGTGTTTTTGTATAATCGTGCATTTTATTATTCTAGTGGTTTAGTTTTTGTGTTGGTTTCTCGGATCTCATCCAAGTCTATAGGTTCACAGTTGATTTTCTTTCATAGAAATTCCTTTTCTAAAAAGACATCATGTCGAGAGATAATGACCTTTTATTCCTTCATGTTATATAAAATATATCCCATAGAATCTTTGAAATATCCTACAAAATTGCATAATACTGATCTTTCCACAACATTCTTAAGGCCAACATTCTTAATATAGGCTGGACAACCCCACACCTTTAGATTCTTGAGGTGGGGTTTCTTCCTATGCCACATCTCATATGGCATCTCAGTCAAGAAATTTAGATTCCATGACTTATTCCCCTTACTACTATGCACAGAACAGAGGAGCCGTATGAGATGAAAATCTCACGTATGGTTCTGGAGCGGAGATTTTTTGAATAAAATAAATGAACGACCGTAACAGATGTCAGCTCAATCCAAAGTATTTTAATTTTATGGTTCATCTAATTTTCTACTTTATTCTTATATTCTTTGAATTTCTCAAAGATATCAGATTTATTCTTCATAAGATATGCATATTCTAATCTCGAGAAATCATCATAAAGGTTAGGAAATAAGTGGATTTACCTTAGTCACTACAGGCAATAGGACACATACCTAAGTATGTATGAAACCCAATAGTTCATTAACTCTTTCGTTGCTTCCACTAAATGGATGCATAGTCATCTTCCCTTTGAGACATGACTCACATTTTAACATGATTCATAATCAAATTACAGTAGAAAACCTTCAGTTTTCAATTTGTGTAGTCTTTTATACTAATATGACCTAGCCTACAGTGCTAATAATAACTATCTTTAATGTTAATAGCAGAAGAATTTTTGATAACACATATATGATTTAATTTATGTACATAAATGGCATTTTCCAAAACACTATTGCACACATTATTCCGTCAAACACAATGCATATAACATTACTATTGCAATGAAAATCAAATCTAGTCTTAGACAATCTAGACATAAATATAACTACATAAATAAAGTTTCTAACATAATAACAATTATTCAAAACTAAATCAAATTCATTTGGAAAAACTAAATGTTAATCTCCGACTGCAGTTGCATCTACTATAGATCCTTCAGCAACCTGAAGGCTCATTTCTACTTTTGCCACATGTCGTTTACTCCTAAGTCCCTATAATCAATTACAAACATGAGTTCTAGATCCAATATCTAAAACAGAAGAGGATTTATTAATTGCAAAACAACTTTGAATCATAAACATACCTATAGAAGACGAAAAAATAGTTCCCTTCTTCTCTTTTATAGTCATTAGATAATTCGGGCGATTTTGCTTCCAATGCCCCTTCTTATGACAATGGTGACATTCGCCCTAGTCACTGGCGGCAACACATTTACCTTTGATATTACCATGATTATGCTTCTTCGAACCTTTCAAAGATGATGCATTTCTCTTTACAGCGAACTCCGCACCTTGATCCTTGAACAAGCCTTCAGCTAACCTCAACATATTAAGTAGCTCGACAAGGATCACATTCGATCAGTTCATATTGTAATTCAACATGAATGGATTAAACTACTGATTCAGAGAACCTATGATTAAGTCCACTTGCAGTTCATCATTTATTGTAAAATTTAGATCTGAAACAATTCATCATTATGACATAATCCTCAACACGACTGTCCTTACTCATCTTTGTATTGAATATTTTCTTAGGAATCCCATACATTGCGAAAAGAGATTGCTCCTATAATGACTAGCCTCCAGTAATTACCTAAATCCATTTACCTAAGCAACCTAATTCCATAATGATGTCACAGATGACATTTTGTTAAAGGCAAGATATGTAGACATGACAGATCATATCTATAACCATACATTCAATTTCCACAGTGGATGGATATAAAATATAATATGAACATAACATGTAGATGATTAAATGCATATCATATAAAGAGACATAAGAACCTATATCATAATACAATAGTAGATGATATATAAAATCCCATAAGAGTACATGTCTCAAAATAATACATATGTCTACATGTTAATACACCAAAAACTATATATATATAATCATAACATTAATATAGCTATGGCACTATGAATTGCCTCTAACTTGTAGAGATCCCCATCTCTATGTCAACCTACTCAAAGAATAGTGACAGAGCTAGTGGTGTGCCCTAGAGGAAATTCTGTAATTTATTAAAATTATTCTCTAAAATAAAATCTCGTTGTAAATAACATGTGTTTATTTTATGTTAATACATTTGTTATATTATAATATATTAGTTAAATGATTATTGTAAATATATTTAATAGAAAATTCTTAAATAATATGTTATGTGATAGTAATTAGAAAATGTTGTAAGCTTAAGAAATTTACCATATTGAATAATATCATATTGTTTTTTAATATACCTAGTTGAGAAGTTTCAAGAAAGGAAACCAAAGTACATAATGCTCTACAAATGTTAGGCAGTGTATTACTCATTGCTGCTAGTGGAACTAAGAGGTTACATGCTTATAATTATTGAATAACAATGGAATGACTGGTTCGAGACTTTCATGTTAGTTAATAATAACTAAGTCAAACCAGAAATCTTGGAATGATGATATTACACAGTTCTCTCGACTTGTGAATACTATTAAACTTCAAATTAGAATCTCCACTTTTATTATAGTTAAATCGTGGCATGGCATCCATCAAACAATTATAGTTAGGTCTGAGATGAAGCATTAGAAGTGAAACACTATTTAATAGAGAATTCATCACCTCGGTTGTATGAAGTTAATATTACGGTCAACTATAGTCAACTTAAATATTATTATTGAACTATGGACTTTGTTTATGGACTATTCAAGTTGTATATTATTATTGAACTATAGACTTTGTTAATGGACTATCCAAGTTGTATATGGACATTATTGGAATTTTAACCAAAACTAAATTCCATTGGTTCTAAAGTGATATAGTGTTAACGAAGAGAATTGGTGTAAATAATCGTTTCTAAAAGGTACCACTGATTTAGTAAAATTAGATTCTACCAATGAGATTTATAAGCGATGAATTAAGTCAAATTGTCACACCACTAGCTAAGGTGATGTATGAACATTAGTATTTAAATTTTTTAAATATTAACCACTAGCTAAATTCACACCAGTTAGTCGCACAACCGAATCTATTAAGTCTCGGAAACACTGCTTGATTTAATTGATTTATAATAATTATAAATTAACTAACTTAATTAATATTTGTAAAATATTAGTTATTATTGTATTTCTTGTATTAGGATGTTTTTTTAAAATGGAGTTGCCTCTGGAATTCTTCAGGGTGCTACTAGTAATTTATTGGGTACGTATATAAAAGTTATATACGTGCACATCGATATAGATATCGATGATGAATTAAATTAGATTTAAATTGAATAAAACTTTTATTGAGTAGGTATTTTAGTCCACTATGAGCTCTAATCCATGCGGCAAGAATAAGGGGAAAAAGGGGATCTTTGCGTTTGAATTGTTAAGAGGGACTTGAGGAGATATTTGTTCCTAGATCCCACTATATATATTGAAACCATAAGCATCCACATTAATTTAACCTTTTCTTTCTCCTCTCCACATCTTTGGCCTCAAGCTCCTCTCCCCCATCTTCTCCATTTTCTTACCTCAAACACATCCATTCAATTAAACACAATTAAATCTAGTGTTGTACGCCTATTTCTTGCAAAGAAACGCGTAGATCTGAGAGATCCAAGGAGTCTGATCAGATCAAAGTGTGAATCAAAGGCAGCGTATCTCTTGGTATACTCTTATTTACATTATATGTATTCATTGCTTAATCGTATATTGATATATCACAACTTTTATATATGCCATTGCTAAGATCCATTGATATGTTATTCTTAATCGTTTAATTATTTATTATATGTGTAAATCAAATCTAATACATATTTGTATACATTTAATATATATATATATATATATATATATATATATATTATGTAAAATAATTTTGACATAATAATTTATATATAAACAAAGTAATTTTTTCAATGAAAAATATAATTTTTTTATTTAAACATTATTTATATGTTTATTTACTTACATAAACATTAAATTCAAACAAAATAATATATATACAAATTTTTATATTCATAAATATATTTGTTTTTCTCTTGGTAATAAAATAATTAACCAAAAATATATTTATTATATATATTTTAAATATATTTATTATATATATTTTAAATATGTTTATATTATAATAGAACTAATTTTGATTTAGAATGTGTGTATATATACATATATTTGTATTAAAAGAACTATATATATACTTGTTTGATTTCGGCATAGTTTTTTTTCTTTCAAATCAAAATATTTTTTTATAAATATATATATATATATATATTAAATTTAATATTAATTTTATCAAATGTTTAAAAACACACTTACATTAATTAATAATTATTACTAATATTTTCGACATAATATATTTACTAATATATTTTATATGATAATATAATTTCAAATTTTGGAATATTTAGTAAACTTTAAATTTGGTTCTTAGATTTTATTTTGAATTTAAATTTTGTTTACCTGTTCAAGTTGGATATTTATTTAAAATTCAAAATTTGAAATATATATACTTAGTCAAAATCTACATGATATTTCTAAATAATATTTGACATACTTATATATATATATATCATAATATAAATATAAAGATGTAAATCCCAACATCTATATATATAACCGTATACACCATATGTTATATTGCATGTGTATAATATACACACATTAGTACATATTGATGTACTTATTAAACTACATAAAACATATTTAATAAATAAATAAACTAATTAAAATCAGAAAAATAAAATAAAAATGGTTTTACTTAAATTAATTAGATTGGATCTAATATACCCATTAATTAAACTTTATAGTCCCAATAGATCCAATAATTGAAAAAAAATATTAAAATCTGTCTATTTCACTCGCTTAGACTGGCTCGGTTCCAACAAATAAATAACAAAGAAAACAACAAAGAGAGGGTTAGATATAAAGTCTTGTGAATATAAACTATCACTAATCTGGATGATTATAGATACGCTAATATAACATGGATAATACCAAAATGGTACAACCCGAGGTAATAGAACCATATCTCAACCTGCATCTTCCTTGCATCCAACAAGTTAGCACATTTCTACTATGGTGTTGCACTGTACAATGTAATCTATCATATACAAAACAACACGACACCAATCCGGCTCAACCCTCACACACTAGGCTAATGGGCCACCGTCTCCCGGTAAGGCCAAAACCCCCCAAGTATAGCCGCTAATATAAGACCAATACTTATGACACTCCCAACACATCGTCCACCACCTAAGAATCGCGCCGAAGCCGAATCGATATATACATGCCTAACTGCTACCATTTCTATGTCATGAGAACTAATGCGAAGTACATCCGAGGACATAACCCTTACTACAACATAGCTCAAGGTTGTAGCTTTAGTATCGAGATAAATGTCTCCAATCCCTAGAACGCCATTGCCTGAAGAAGCACAACAAAACAATAACCACTCATGATACAAATAGTTTATAACTATCAAATCCCAAGGCCAAAGCCAAGGGAAACAGACTAGCTTCGTATATGCAATATTGTATGGAATCGTATATCATAATACCCTAGTCATCACATCTCAAAAACCACCGGACGACTCTATAAAAGTAACCATATAAATCAAATACATCTTCAATCCTTAACTATTACTTCAGCGTTATCTCACAACCCCGATATACCATCCTTGTCTATCAGAAAATTTACAGTTTCGGAATGTATCTTAGAGTGGGTCCCATATGGGACCCAAGATAAAAGTACTCCAAAACCTTCCAAAGCATCATGTATTATAGCCTTTGAAAATTATGAATCTAGTAAAAACTACATCTTAATCCATGTTCGTATGCGAAAGTCATCTTACTTTGAAATTTTAGCCGAACGGGGCGATCAACCCAAACAGTCGAGTGGAATGGTTAACCGGTCAACTAGAACCAGTTGACTAGTCAAACTTCCCAGTCAACTACAACTTCCTTACTGCACGCTTCGGAAATGGGTTTTGATAAATCAACTGTTTGATCCCACTAGTCGATCGGTGGCATGTACATGGTCAATTTCGCTCTTTTCCAAACTTCAAACATCCATATCTTATATCCATAGTTCCAAACGACTCGCCATTTCTTACATTGCGATCATGATGAAAGTCTCTTTAACCTAAGAAATTAGATCATGAATTTACATAATTTTTGAAGTGGTTTCTTTATCCTAAATTCCTTCAACATATGGTTCCATATCGTTGTGATACGGTGCACATACATTGTTTGACTCAAATTCACATCCTCGCCATAAGTCATTCAACATTCGGATGGGCTCAACTTCGCATTCAACGAACGATAATGAAGCAATGACCTTGTTTCACAACTATTTGTGTTTAACTACCAGAATAATTACATTAACATTGTATTTTTCCACTTTCAATGTAAACTCCAACTATAATTGATTTTCTATTTAACCATTCAATCTATTTCCAATCAACAATCAAACCAACCATTCAACCAAATGTAATTCTATTCATTCCAAATACCCTAACACATTAAATTATACAATTTACACTTTAAAATATTCATTCAACAAAATTCTCATCTCTAAAATTCTATGTCAAGTTCATCACTCAAGCCTTAACCAACTTTAGCATCAAAACATTATTTTTAACATATTTAGTAATAGCAAAGTATAGAGAAAAGATCCAACTCACTAAATCTTTACAAAATCCAAGCCTGATGAAACCCAATTCAGAGATCAACTTTAAGTTCCTCAATCTTCTCAAAAATGCAAAAAAAATTGTATGGATTTGTAGAGAATTTTCAAACTTAAATTTAGATATTTTATTTGGAATTTTTGGGTCATATTTTCAAGCATTATGACGATTTAAAGGTTAAGAAGATAAATTTTCATTTTGTTTTTTGAAAAGAGGACGAAGAATAAATAAAGAGATGAAGAAGAGAAGAGGATTATTTAAGAAATGATATAGATGAATGACCAAAAGACAATTTTGCTCTTATTTCTCTGTTCTTCTCATTTTGCAAACTTCATGTGATTTTGAAAAACTTAATATCTATTTCATATGTAAACAACATCACGAACTCAATAGAATAAGTCTCAAGTTTTAATTCATTCATCTTTAAGAATCCTAATATTAAGTCATTAGTTTCCCTAATCTTCAATTAACTAGTTAAGTACAATTAATTACTAACCAAAAATTATGGGTTATTACATTCTCCACCCTTAAAGGATTTTGCCCTAGAAATTATCAAGGGTGGAACAATGTATCACATAAACACTCGTGTGCCCCCGTCACATATGTCAAGCATCACAATAACAACCCAATCTGTAACGACCCACTATTTTAGACCATTCAAATCGACAATAATCCACACATGTCTGACTTGAATAATTCAAAATAACAGATTGTAAATAAATTTAGAGCAAATGAAATCAAATACACAGAATCACAGACACAGAACATATCAGAATAACTCGCAGCGGAAATAAAATACCATAGTAGTTCATGAAGCTACTATATACAAACTCTCAAAAACATATTACATAATATCATTCTGAAAACATATACAATAGAAATCCCAAATACATAGAAGTTTATAAATACCCGATCTAAAAATAGAACAACTGAACTGGAAGGAAATAGATAACTAGACAAGCAGAATCTCCAGCGATTCCTAGCTCCAGAACAAAATCCAAAGCTAAGCTGTAAATACTCAGGCTGACCCGAGCTTAAAGTAAAACACAAAACACTCGAGTCAGGACAATATATACTTATATAATGTAAACCAACTCAAGTGAACTGTAGTAGAAATGCACAATAACTCAAAGGATGCTTGGGACCGCCCATCCTTTAAGGATCAATTAAACTATAAATTAAATACATCCCGTGGTTAAAATTTCAAAATGGTATTTTATACTTCGAAATAAAATATCATTTCAAAATTCAATATCATTCAAAAATCCATTTCAAAATATCATATTTCAAAATAGTTTATATTTCAAAACAAATTACTTCATTTTAAATCATAAAATGAAGTTATTATATTTAATAATTAAATTTCCAAAATTTTAACTTTTCAAAGTTCATTCGTTCACTTAAATTAATTAAAACAATGAAAATTCAACTTTCGCAGCATTTAGAAAATGCTACGAAAAGTCACATTTAAAACAGTTCAATTTAACAAAAGACAGCATTTAAAATGCTGTAATAGGGTTACATTAGTTTCAAATAAACTTAGTTAAATTCAACCATTATAACATTTACAAAAATGCTATAATAGCCTTTAATTAAATTTAGCCATTTGGTTCATTATTATCAACTACAGCATTTACAAATGTTGTATTATCATTTACATTAGAATTAATAACATTTCAGAAATGCAGTTAATTAACTTCAAATATTCAGTATAATTTCACAAACAATTATATTTTTATATAAATCATTTTTAACTTATAAAATCATATAATTTCACTTTTAAAACAATCATTCAAATACCCTTATATTCATGATTTTATAAAGTTAAACCTCCATTCAAAAATCAAAATTTAATAATAATTCACTTATTAAATTCCAATATTAAATTATAAATTCATTAAATTAAATTAACTTAACACTTAAGTTTAAATTTTCAAATATAACTTAATTCCATTTTTATTTACTTAACTTAAATTTCACTTTTAAGCCAAATTCACAAATTTCCAATTTTAGTTATATTTCAAAATTTCAACTTAAATATTCATTCATTTCACATTTTTACTTTATTCAAAAATCATTAATATATTATAAAATCATTTAAATTAACTTTAATCCAAATTATCATGAATTTATCATATTTCATATTTAATTTAAATTCCAATTATCACCAAATTAAAATTTCCCAAAATAACTTACATTTCAGATTTTCTAACTTTACCATTAATTTATTTCACTTATAAATTTTCAAAAAAAATCAATAATGCTTTACAAAAATCATTTAAATAAAATTTAAATCAAAATATTATAACATTTACATTTCTAAAATATTTTAAAATTTTTAGAAAAACATATTTTAACTACAGGACTGTATTTCATTTTTAGCCTAGGTAAAGTGATACGGGTAATATATCATTTCAACCCGTAATTTACAAAGAAAACCCGGGTTTGATCATTTCAAACCCGCAATCCCAAGTAAATGAAAATAATTGAAAATCATTCAGGCCTATCATTTCAGCCCATAACGATTTTCTCCTATTCTAAAGTCCGTTCGGGTATGTATCATTTCAACCCATAGTGATTCTAATCTAAAGGGAACTTGCAGTGTGATAAACTGATAAAAATAATAGAACAGCATAATATAACAGTAACATATAATATAATAGGTGTTTAAGCATGGGTGAACATCATAAAATCATAACATAGCAGGTGTAACATGATAATGCATTTTACAGATTCAAAAGGGGTCAATTCACTAGTTATATATGTACATATTGTCTGGTGAGAATAACTCACTGGTTTGAGCTGGAGATACAACGACGAATACACAAATGAGATCCACACAAGCACGATAACACGACACAGAGATGAGTGGAAGAGCCAAAGTATCAATTCCCTTGAATACAAGTCACAAAAAAACAATCTAAGATACATAAGTTTTTAATTCAAAACTACTAAACTAGGCTAGAAATAACTGCATAAATCAAAGCTGAAATGCTTTGCACTTGCTTCCAACACACTCTAGGTTCAGCCATAAGGTATACTACAGGTCTAAGGTAAGATTTGGATCAGGTTTTGGTTGGGTATGGTCGGCCTAACATGGTTTGTTGATGAAGCAAAGGTTTGTGTGCATGAAACTGCACAACTATAAGGCACAAAACAACGTTTTCAAGGCAACAAAAGTGGTTTCCAAAGCAACAAAGGTCACGACCACAAGCAAGCATGGCACGGCCAGGTCTGTAGTGGACTGGAAGTGATGTGGCAGAGGGTTTCAGGTCTGGTAAGGGCTGGAGATGGTGGTGCAAGAGGCGGCCAAGGTGGTGGTTTGAGGTGATGAAGGCAAAGAAGCTAGGCTATGTACATATATGTGGGGTTTTCTCAATTTCTTGGTGGATCTGATCCACAAGGGTGCACGGATAGGCTTGGGTAGAGGGCTGGAGGTGGTGGAAACCTGATGTGGTGGTGTTGGAGGTGGCCATGGTGGTGGAGGAGGGAGTGGCCGAGCAAATAGATGAAGGCAAGTGCAAGTTACATAAGAAAAACAAGAAAAAAAATGGAAAAAAAGAATGAAAGTTTACCAAGCTTTCCAAGGAGATGATGGCCGAAATTTTTTTGTGGTTGAGGAGTTTTTGATTGTACGTGAAAAATATGAGAATAGTCAGCTGAAAGAATGAGAAAAGAACGGCCAAAATTGAAGTGGTGTTGGTTGAAATGAAGAGGCAAGAATACAAAGAGACTAGGTATACAAAAGGACTCAAACTCTTCAAATTTCCCTAATTTCTTTTTGCATATTAAAACAAATGAAAATGCTGATAAATAAAGATAAAACTCAGGAAAAAAAAATGAATTCATAAAATAAATAAATAAATTTTAATTAAATATAATTAAATAAGGAAAATAGCTTAAAAATGTAAACTAGGCAAAAAAAATGGAAACAAATTCTATAAGCTTTGGAAAAATTTTATTTAAATTTAACTACATGTAAAATGAATATAAATAAAGTAGAAACACAGCAAATACAAGTGAATGCATAAAATAAATAAATAAATTTTAAATCATATATAATTAAATTAAGAAAATAGCAAAGAAAATGGGAACTAGGTTTTAAAATTGAAAATAAATTCAATAAACTTTAGAAAAATTCTATCAACACTTTAAAAATATTTAAAAGACAAAATATATATAATATAGCATAAATATAAAAATTAGAATAAGATATATCAAATAAAAATATCATTTATATAAATTAAAATAAATAATATTGTTAAATAAAACAGTTTACACTCAATATTGTAAAAAGCATAACTTTCACAATATAACTCCGATTTCAACGAAACGAAAAGCAGTATTCTAAAAATTTAATCTATTTTCATAATAAAAGATAAAATTCAAAATTTCAAATATTTAAATTTAAAAGTCAAAGTTTGACCCAAATTGACCAAAAATCAATATTCAGGAAAATATTCAATTTATACCAGTTTGAAATTATAATTCACATAATAATCAACATTTATATTTAAAAATGAAATGTTTGAAAAAAAAAATTACAATTACTTAAAATAAAATAAAGTCAAATTTAAATATATGTAGAAATCTAGGGTTGTTACACTCTCCCCTACTCAAATCTTTTCGTCCTCGAAAAGGAAGGAAGTGGAGGAACAACTAGAAAGAATAATAAGTTGGAAGACATCCCGAAAGAAGGTAGGGGAAAAATAGCTAGGAGGGAAAACAAGTTGAAAGACAAGAATGAACCATTATTTAAAATTGTTGGTTAAAGAGGTAAAATATTTAAAACACTTTAAAATCCTTTAAAAAAAGGAATAACTGATCAAAGTATCATTTATATAATATTTTATCAAAATACTTTTATAACTCGATGTCTTAAAAAGTTTATCCTCGTTCCTGCAGACTCTGGCAGTGCGTTGATCAGGCGCAAAGCTAGAATTCTCCAGGTACTTAGTAGACTTGTTTCAACACCCAGTGAAAATACTTGAAAAACCTTTAAAACAGATATGGAAAGTACAATCCAAACAAAAACAAACAAAACCTTTGTCTAACCATGGTTCGCAGATACACAATGGTTACGCCTGGATCCCCCAGGAAACAATCCATATCCGTAAGCTTTCTCAGCCCTGCGAGTTACGCCATGATGACTAGTAGAATGCAGGATACACAATGGTTACGCCTGGATCCCCCAGGAAACAATCCGTACCCCCAGGCAAGACTCAGCCAAGCATTTGCGCTACTATTCGCGACCTACACAGATTGCAGGATACACAATGATTACGCCCGGATCCCCCAGGAAACAATCCGTACCCCTAGGCAAGACTCAGCCAGGCAGTTGCGCTATGCAGTCACGAGAGAACAATAAGACCATGGGTAACGCCATGGAATTCGAAGGACACTCGAGTATCATATCCGGAAAACCAAAAATCAGAGAGAATAATATCGATAGAATGAATCCAAGATGTGGCCACAAATCGGATATCAAGCAGAAGGCACTTTCCATATCTTTACTTCGAAAATATGTATCATATAGTACCTTTTCAAATCACTTTCAAATATCGTACTTATATAAAATCCATTATATATAAGATTTAATTTTCAAATCGAATACTTTCCAAAATCAATAGTATATCAAATCATACTTATATAGACTTCAATTATATAAGATTTCACTTTCAAATTGAGTACCTTTTCAAATCTATAGTTTTCGAATCAATTTCATACTCATACAAATCAATTTTATATAAGTTCGACAACTCCCAAATCAAGTGTTTAGTAACATAAGGTTCTCAAATTTCAATTTGTTTCAATATCAGTTCAATTTCAAAATCATATACAATTTCACCAAATTATTTCTTCTCAAATTAATTATCTTTAGTTTCAGAGTTTCCAAAATAATAGATTTAGAAAATAAATCCAAATTTCCAAATCAATATAATTTAAGTCAACCAATTCATTTCCAAAATCAAATGTTTTCAAAATCATCTTATACTTACGTAAGGTCTATCTTACATAAGGATCAAATTTTCAAAATAATTTCTCTGTATGAAGAGCCATATGGGATTGAATATCTTTGCTTTTATGGGTTATATATCTTTGTAATTTAAATTGGAAATTTTCTTTTAGTAAGCTAAGATATTCTAACTCGACGGCTTTCAATTTCAGCGTCAAAATATATCAAAGATATTAGAATATAAGATGTACATATGTCATCATTTCGCAAAGTCACATTCGATCGCTCGCTCGATCACACAAGTTCGCTTTCGAACTAGTATTGTCCATTCACTTCCCTAATGCGGATTTCGATATGGTTTCTCGACTAGAAGCCATCAGTCTCCTTGCATAGCCATATACTATGATAGAGAATTCTAGAATCGAGCCCAAAATCCATATCAAATATTCGTCATCAAGAATCGAATGAAAAATCCTAACACGAAATGGTGTAATTCACCTCGAACTTGTGTACTCAAACTTGGATCAAATTAATTATGCGAATAAAACAGCATACGTACAACTTATATATTTATTCCAACTTGTTACCTATATAGTTTCATAAAGATGTTACTAAGTTAAAACACTTAAAATTTATTCAAAATATTTTGAAGAACAATTTCTTTTCAAAACATTTCAAATCTAAATTTCATATTAGAAAAAAAATTTAAATTGCCTTATTCATTTACTTAACAAAACAGTTTCAACTTATTTAAATCAGATTACTTCATACTTAAACATTCAAAACAAACTTATATACTTTATCAAAATACTTTTCAAATTTCTTAGCTTTGAAAAGTTAACCTTGATTTGGAAGTACTCAAACTTCGAAATAGTTGAAGAAATCATTTTCAAATTCAAGAGTTGGAAATTAGCAACAAATCAGTAAATCAATTTTAATAGATAGGGTTATATCAAATCCAAAACTCGAGGACTGAACACCGGTTCATTTCAAATCGTTTCAAATATATTTACATATATCTTTCTAATATCAAATCATACTTCGGAATTTGAAATCAAAAATGGTTTCACAAAATCACTCGCATAGCAAAGCTATTAAAGTGGCCTCTCCCTCACTCAGAAACTCGAAAATCAATGTCGATGATGCGTGCACTCATCACCGAAATTATTTTCCAGCGACACAAGTGAGTTCTGGACTTCCATTTACTTTGAAAACTTCTTTGAAATTCCTTCGAAATCATTAAAACCCATTAAAATCATTGAAACATTACTTATTCGGAAAAATAATTTCAATTCATATTATTTATTATTTCAAAATCCTAAAACCAGTTCCAAAATGCCGGAGTTCAATCACTTAAATTCAGATTCAAAACCTTCAGTTATATATCATTTTATATGAAACCATTTCTTATAAAATTTTCACAATTTCAAATCCTTTCAAAACTTCAAATTCTCATTTTTTTAAAAGGTATATAATCCTTATCAAAAACATTTCATCTTTATATAAAAATATGGTCATCCTTATCAAAATAAAAACTACGATGAATACACAATTTTCAAAAGACAATCAACCACAAACTTTCCAAGGGACGATTCAAGGATGGATTTCAAAGCAAAACAGAGATTCAAATTTAGAAGGACTCTAATCAAATAGAATTCTAATTCAAAGATAGGCTCAAACGAAGATAAAATAATTAAATTACCAAATAGAAGATGGATAAGCCTATATGAATCGCGGGCGACCTTAACCGGTCAACCGTGACTTCAGGAATATAATCGATGCGAAAATCTAAGGCAAATCGACCTTCGATTGCCAGAGATAGAATCTAAATATAGCAGAAGATAGAAAACATCGTAAACCGAGGATACATAAATATCCGATGAATCAATGCCAATTATAATCATTCAAAGATTGGCGGAATCGCCACCCTATAAAGGTCATACAAAGTGGAGTGATGCAATGCTCCAAAATCAAAAGAATACAATTATGAGAGACAGGAATGGATTTCAGAACAAGTGGGAGCGTTCCAAAATTCAAAGGAATCCTATTCGATAAGAATCCAAACGAAAATTAGAGATATATAACCTATATCGATACAGAAAAATTCCCATTCAAAATTTGGAATGACTCGAATTCATAACATACGAAAACAGAAGCATAAATATATTTAGTTGGACAACTTTAGCTAAGCAAAAGATACAACAGAGTTTACTCAAATCAACCTGACAAACTACAGATTTTGCCATACTCAAAATAGATTCCTATCAACAATGGATCTAGATCAATCAAGAGAGAAGTTCAAAATTTTAGAGGATCCTAATCAAAGAAATTACTAACAAGGTGGATACAAAAGGAATGAAGTTTAGAAAATTTTACTTTCAAAGCAAGAAAATTTTATATCAAAATAATCTTTGAAAATTCTTTAAAATCATTTGAAAATCATTTTATACTTCAAAATACGTCCTCTCACAAAGAAATGATTCTGAGATTGATTTCACTCATTCTAGGGTATTTCTACCCTATCTCTAATGAGTTTTTGCTCCGTAGGCTAAGGTTTGCCTAAAACCAAAGCTCTGATACCAACTGTAACGACCCACTATTTTAGACCATTCAAATCGACAATAATCCACACATGTCTGACTTGAATAATTCAAAATAACAGATTGTAAATAAATTTAGAGCAAATGAAATCAAATACACAGAATCACAGACACAGAACATATCAGAATAACTCGCAGCGGAAATAAAATACCATAGTAGTTCATGAAGCTACTATATACAAACTCTCAAAAACATATTACATAATATCATTCTGAAAACATATACAATAGAAATCCCAAATACATAGAAGTTTATAAATACCCGATCTAAAAATAGAACAACTGAACTGGAAGGAAATAGATAACTAGACAAGCAGAATCTCCAGCGATTCCTAGCTCCAGAACAAAATCCAAAGCTAAGCTGTAAATACTCAGGCTGACCCGAGCGTAAAGTAAAACACAAAACACTCGAGTCAGGACAATATATACTTATATAATGTAAACCAACTCAAGTGAACTGTAGTAGAAATGCACAATAACTCAAAGGATGCTTAGGACCGCCCATCCTTTAAGGATCAGTTAAACTATAAATTAAATACATCCCGTGGTTAAAATTTCAAAATGGTATTTTATACTTCGAAATAAAATATCATTTCAAAATTCAATATCATTCAAAAATCCATTTCAAAATATCATATTTCAAAATAGTTTATATTTCAAAACAAATTACTTCATTTTAAATCATAAAATGAAGTTATTATATTTAATAATTAAATTTCCAAAATTTTAACTTTTCAAAGTTCATTCGTTCACTTAAATTAATTAAAACAATGAAAATTCAACTTTCGCAGCATTTAGAAAATGCTACGAAAAGTCACATTTAAAACAGTTCAATTTAACAAAAGACAGCATTTAAAATGCTGTAATAGGGTTACATTAGTTTCAAATAAACTTAGTTAAATTCAACCATTATAACATTTACAAAAATGCTATAATAGCCTTTAATTAAATTTAGCCATTTGGTTCATTATTATCAACTACAGCATTTACAAATGTTGTATTATCATTTACATTAGAATTAATAACATTTCAGAAATGCAGTTAATTAACTTCAAATATTCAGTATAATTTCACAAACAATTATATTTTTATATAAATCATTTTTAACTTATAAAATCATATAATTTCACTTTTAAAACAATCATTCAAATACCCTTATATTCATGATTTTATAAAGTTAAACCTCCATTCAAAAATCAAAATTTAATAATAATTCACTTATTAAATTCCAATATTAAATTATAAATTCATTAAATTAAATTAACTTAACACTTAAGTTTAAATTTTCAAATATAACTTAATTCCATTTTTATTTACTTAACTTAAATTTCACTTTTAAGCCAAATTCACAAATTTCCAATTTTAGTTATATTTCAAAATTTCAACTTAAATATTCATTCATTTCACATTTTTACTTTATTCAAAAATCATTAATATATTATAAAATCATTTAAATTAACTTTAATCCAAATTATCATGAATTTATCATATTTCATATTTAATTTAAATTCCAATTATCACCAAATTAAAATTTCCCAAAATAACTTACATTTCAGATTTTCTAACTTTACCATTAATTTATTTCACTTATAAATTTTCAAAAAAAATCAATAATGCTTTACAAAAATCATTTAAATAAAATTTAAATCAAAATATTATAACATTTACATTTCTAAAATATTTTAAAATTTTTAGAAAAACATATTTTAACTACAGGACTGTATTTCATTTTTAGCCTAGGTAAAGTGATACGGGTAATATATCATTTCAACCCGTAATTTACAAAGAAAACCCGGGTTTGATCATTTCAAACCCGCAATCCCAAGTAAATGAAAATAATTGAAAATCATTCAGGCCTATCATTTCAGCCCATAACGATTTTCTCCTATTCTAAAGTCCGTTCGGGTATGTATCATTTCAACCCATAGTGATTCTAATCTAAAGGGAACTTGCAGTGTGATAAACTGATAAAAATAATAGAACAGCATAATATAACAGTAACATATAATATAATAGGTGTTTAAGCATGGGTGAACATCATAAAATCATAACATAGCAGGTGTAACATGATAATGCATTTTACAGATTCAAAAGGGGTCAATTCACTAGTTATATATGTACATATTGTCTGGTGAGAATAACTCACTGGTTTGAGCTGGAGATACAACGACGAATACACAAATGAGATCCACACAAGCACGATAACACGACACAGAGATGAGTGGAAGAGCCAAAGTATCAATTCCCTTGAATACAAGTCACAAAAAAACAATCTAAGATACATAAGTTTTTAATTCAAAACTACTAAACTAGGCTAGAAATAACTGCATAAATCAAAGCTGAAATGCTTTGCACTTGCTTCCAACACACTCTAGGTTCAGCCATAAGGTATACTACAGGTCTAAGGTAAGATTTGGATCAGGTTTTGGTTGGGTATGGTCGGCCTAACATGGTTTGTTGATGAAGCAAAGGTTTGTGTGCATGAAACTGCACAACTATAAGGCACAAAACAACGTTTTCAAGGCAACAAAAGTGGTTTCCAAAGCAACAAAGGTCACGACCACAAGCAAGCATGGCACGGCCAGGTCTGTAGTGGACTGGAAGTGATGTGGCAGAGGGTTTCAGGTCTGGTAAGGGCTGGAGATGGTGGTGCAAGAGGCGGCCAAGGTGGTGGTTTGAGGTGATGAAGGCAAAGAAGCTAGGCTATGTACATATATGTGGGGTTTTCTCAATTTCTTGGTGGATCTGATCCACAAGGGTGCACGGATAGGCTTGGGTAGAGGGCTGGAGGTGGTGGAAACCTGATGTGGTGGTGTTGGAGGTGGCCATGGTGGTGGAGGAGGGAGTGGCCGAGCAAATAGATGAAGGCAAGTGCAAGTTACATAAGAAAAACAAGAAAAAAAATGGAAAAAAAGAATGAAAGTTTACCAAGCTTTCCAAGGAGATGATGGCCGAAATTTTTTTGTGGTTGAGGAGTTTTTGATTGTACGTGAAAAATATGAGAATAGTCAGCTGAAAGAATGAGAAAAGAACGGCCAAAATTGAAGTGGTGTTGGTTGAAATGAAGAGGCAAGAATACAAAGAGACTAGGTATACAAAAGGACTCAAACTCTTCAAATTTCCCTAATTTCTTTTTGCATATTAAAACAAATGAAAATGCTGATAAATAAAGATAAAACTCAGGAAAAAAAAATGAATTCATAAAATAAATAAATAAATTTTAATTAAATATAATTAAATAAGGAAAATAGCTTAAAAATGTAAACTAGGCAAAAAAAATGGAAACAAATTCTATAAGCTTTGGAAAATTTTTATTTAAATTTAACTACATGTAAAATGAATATAAATAAAGTAGAAACACAGCAAATACAAGTGAATGCATAAAATAAATAAATAAATTTTAAATCATATATAATTAAATTAAGAAAATAGCAAAGAAAATGGGAACTAGGTTTTAAAATTGAAAATAAATTCAATAAACTTTAGAAAAATTCTATCAACACTTTAAAAATATTTAAAAGACAAAATATATATAATATAGCATAAATATACAAATTAGAATAAGATATATCAAATAAAAATATCATTTATATAAATTAAAATAAATAATATTGTTAAATAAAACAGTTTACACTCAATATTGTAAAAAGCATAACTTTCACAATATAACTCCGATTTCAACGAAACGAAAAGCAGTATTCTAAAAATTTAATCTATTTTCATAATAAAAGATAAAATTCAAAATTTCAAATATTTAAATTTAAAAGTCAAAGTTTGACCCAAATTGACCAAAAATCAATATTCAGGAAAATATTCAATTTATACCAGTTTGAAATTATAATTCACATAATAATCAACATTTATATTTAAAAATGAAATGTTTGAAAAAAAAAATTTACAATTACTTAAAATAAAATAAAGTCAAATTTAAATATATGTAGAAATCTAGGGTTGTTACACAATCATAGAAAAATAAATCATGTTCTATACTAGCACGCAATTCTGATATAATAAACGGAAAAATAATACTTAGAGTAAGTGGAGTCATATCGGTAAAAAGTTCTGTATTGGAAGCATGCATCTTCTCTTCCATCCCACCAGTACCATTTTTGGAATTTTCATCCCATTGGACCTAAATAAGCTTCATAACCTTGTTTTGAAGTCTCTTGACACTATCTCGATAATCCGAATAGGTCCTCTATGCATAGAAAATTTTGGTTCTACTTCCACCAGTTGACTTGGCTCACAACCACACTTGTGTCATGCACACACTTTCGCTATTGTGAAATATGGAACTGCACTTCGAACATATTTTCATGTAGATCAATTATATAAGCAAGCTTTATGACTCGTTCTACTATATGGGATGACCCAATGAACCTAAGCGTGAGCTTCTTGGAATTTCTAAATCTGACAACTTTTTTCAATGGTAATGTTTTCATATATATCTTATCACCTACTTCAAACGTAAGATCAATATGTCTCTCATTAGCAATAAGAATTTTTCCGACCTTGAGATGCCTTCATTCTTTTCTAAATCATTTTGACTTTCTCTAAAGTCTCTCGGATCATATCCTTGTCGATCAAATCTCACAAACATGTAGGTGACTTACAAGGCTATGTCGATACTCGCTTAAAAGCTATTATTTTATGAAAATTCAATAAGAGACAAGTGATCCTCCCATGAACCCCCAAAATGAAGAATACAAGCTCTCAATAAGTCTTCATGTACATGGTTTACTCTTTCGAATTGAGGATGATAGGCCATACTGAAGTTCAATTCCGTGCCCAACGCTTGTTGCAAGCTCTTCAAAAACCCACTCATGATGAGTGGATGTCGATCACTCACAATATGTGTACACCATGTAACCTCACTACCTCTCGCACATACAACGTCGCTAGAGATGGAGAGTTCTTCGAAATTTTCACCAGAATAAAATGAGTGCTCTTCGTCGATGGATCCATAATGACTCATATGCTCCTACGACTTCGCGGCAAACAATTTATGAAACATATTGAATTATGATCTCATTTCCCGTCTGGAACTTCCAAAGGCCATAACAAACCATCGGACTTCTTTTTTTTGGCCTTGACTCGTTGACAAGTCGTGCAATTTTCCGTGAACTCCAAAACTTTCCTTTTCGTTCGTTTCCAACAATAACTGCGCTTTACATCATTATACATTTTGTTGACATTGGCATGAATGGTCATCCTAGAATGATGGCATTCTCAAAGCACTTCAATAATCGAATTATTCACTTTAGGAACACACAACCTTCCATACCTATGAAGCCAAACCATTCACATCAATGGATTAGACTTCTCTCTGTTTTCTATTCAATCCACGATCTCGACAATGCTCACATCAAGTCTTTGGCTAGAACCGATTAGATCGGTAAGGGTGGGTCTAATATCTAACATTCCCAACAAGGCAGGCAAAACATCATAGAAAGGCCAGAAATAACACTGCAAGATGAAATCCAAACCCTTCCATTATATATATATCCCAATATAGCATGCCTTCTACTCAATACATCTTCCACAACATTCCCTTTTCAAGGAGTATAGGAAATTACAAAATCATACGATGCTAGGAATTCTACTCATCTTTGTTGCCTAAGATTGAGATCTTTTTGGGACAACAAATGCTTCAAAGATTTATGATCGGCGAATAGCTCAAACTTCTCACCCAACAAATATCGCCTCCATGTCTTCAACACGGAGAAATAGCTACCAATAATAAATCATGAGTCAGATAATTCTACTCATGGGTTTAAGTGTCTTACTTACGTATGCATCTACATTGCCTTCTTGCATAATATTTACTAAAAATTTAGCCAACCTTATAATTATGATAATGCGTTTTTATTAGCAAATGTTACTTACTAATACTAAGCTTAAAAATTGAAAATGAGGAGTAAATAAGCAATTAAACTAGTGGCACAAGATGTATAGTGGTTCAACTAAGCTTCCCTACATCCATCGTGAAGATTCATTAATGTGTCAATCTCTTATAGTTACAAGGAATCATAAGAGAATAATAAGAAATTAAGAGCACTTGAGATTACAATGTTTCTAAACTCTAAGAGCCCTTTATTTTATATGCTAAAAATAACCCTTTATGAAGTTGCATGGTAATAGGTATTTATAGCAGATGAAATTAGGCTTTGAAGGGCTAAGATTGTGCAGCTGAAAAGTGGAAATTACTTTAGGTCATCGATCTGTTTGCTTAGGCTAATGAAGGACAAATGGAAAGGTGGTGCGATCATATGACAAAGATGCATGCCAGTTGTTATAACAACCTCCCTACACCCATGACACCTAATATACTTGTATAGTGTGTTACAACGATGCCCGCTCGATGTAGGATGATTTTCAGTGATGAATTAACAAAAACAATCACAGAATCTATGGTATATCTTATGGTGCAAGGATAAAATATAATATCAATCACATATTTAAAACATGCAAGACATAAATATAACTAAATAAACCACCATAGATCATAGCATAGTTTCAATAAAGTTATACAAACCAGTAGTAGAGTTTATACACTAATAAACAAACCCTAATATATGTCTCTGAATAAAATAAGTCAAACACTATCAAAGCTCCACAGTGTTGCATAATGGAAATAGTAAAAGCTCCAAAAATATTGTGTACATGAAAGTGTAGCCACTTGCTAGTCCATATGTACCATACATTCTATGCTGCACCTATGATCTAGTCTATCATTTAAGAGTACTTGAGATGACAAAAAGCAAAGCATAAAACCTCGAGTTAGAAAATAGTCTGCTGTAAGCAATAAATAATCTCAGAATACTATAAAAATCGATATAGCATAAAACATAGGGTATGGAGAATCATATCTGACCTGTCCTCACATCAAAAGTGTTATCACATAAAAATATATGCTAATGGACTATCATCGTATAGGTGTATTACAAATCTAAGTACAATGTCAGGTGTCTAGGTTTTCAAGTTCACAATACCTACATCCCATGACATCCCTAAATTGATAAAAAAACATAGCAAAATAGCATCTATCAACCAAACCTCACAATCACTCGTGTGCGTTGGATATATGATAACTCATATAGCCAATCCTCTACCATAGATTAGTGGAAGAATCTCGGTTTCTTAGTGCTCGAATCCATGCCACTTTGAAGGCTAGGAAACTAAAACCACATATCCTCAAGGTCTAAGGTAAACAGGTCCATATCCACTATTCAAGATAATGTATCCTTATGCTCAAGTGACCATCCTCACATATATCTTCTTTACGAGCACACTTCAAAACATTTCAAGTATCAACTATCCCTTTTGCATGCGTCGTCCTAGTCGAATACATCCTCATCCATTCCATTCATTTCTATAGTAGAATAAAAACTGTCGTTCCACTCATAAGTTCCTGTCCACATTGAACTTGTCCTTATGGATCACCATCACCACTCCATCACCTTTGAGTCATCATCACCAAAGCACAACTCCATCCTCCTTGAGTTATCATTGCCTAAATACAACTCCATTTTCATCAAGTCATCATCCTCGAAATATCTCTATCTCTACGTCATGAGTTGTAGAGTCGTCACATTAAAGTCCCAAAACCATGATGTCGAAGCGTCACATCCTCGCTTCAACATTAAAACCATTCTTCGTCATGTCATTACATCGAATCCAAAAATCGAACGAACAAATGGACATGCACGACACGGTCCACATGGCATTACCTTCTCCCCATAGAGTTTGGCCTCAATTGGCCAACACCTAATCATGTTGGTACTAAGATGATTCATAGTGTCGGTGCCGGCATGTTTACTTAGTCAAAATTGACTAAGTATTTCACTTCCAAGCCAAGCCCGAAGTTTTCTTCCTTTTGTCCTGAAGTTGCTGCAGAATCGCCTTGGAGTCATCAAGTCGGTGCCAACTTGATTCACCTTGCCAAATTTCTCTAAGTCCCTAACTCCAAAGCTCTCATCCATTGCTCTATCACGAAGCTCCAACACCCAATCCTCGAAGTCTTCTCTTTCTTAGCCCGAAGCACACTACCCCTAACATGATTTGCATCCACCATCGACATGTTTCACACTATAACGTCGACATGATTTTACACCACTTAAATTTTTTTAAATCTCATGTGAGTTGTTTTTCTGCTCCTCAGAATTCCAAGCACTACATACATCAACCGCATCACATTTTGAACAATTTTAACATCGATTTGCACATAACGACGACTTATTTCTAAGTACACTAAAACGATTAACAAACACATCAAGCAATTAATACAAACATCATATATCATTCTACCATCACATATTAGAAATCCAAACATTATTCAAACGCATATATTTTCCTATATCTAATTATGTACAAAATGAAGACATGACTGGTATATGATGGAAAACAAATCAAAATGCAAATCTATATTTTTAAACATGGTTTATTAAAGCTAGATCTAGATTTTAGAACGTTTAAACATTAAAAGTCATCTTAAAAATCATTGTTTTACTATATCAAGGTGCATAAAATAACAAGAGAAGTAAAACCACTCAACTTCTACCAAGATACCCAATTCCTAATGCAAATATGAGATGGATCAGTAAGCTTCACAAATCCCAAAGTGTCAAAACATTAGATTTCCTATTTCACCTCGTTAACCACACTTTAATCTCTAAATTATTCTAACAAATTTGAAGAAATAATATAATTTAAGGGAATTCAAGATTGATGGAGATTTGGAGGTAATAAGAAATGAAGAGAAATGATTAGTCGCTGCTGCTGTAGGCTACAATTAACCCTAATCTGGAGTTGGTTTAATGGACTGCACAAATTGCCTTCTAATTTACCCATTAATCTGCTTAAATTCAATTAAAATTTCAAACGGTTATATTTTCTAAATTGTAAGTCCAAAAATCTATTATGACCACTCTACGGAAAGAGAAACGGTTATATCTTTCAAATGGAAGTGGTTTTAGATTCTAATTCAGCTCATATCAAAAGTAATATGCCATACTAGATAATTATAATCAAACTGTCTAGTAAAATTCTAAGGGTGGAAAATGCCACTAGCCAACATTTTCAAAAGTTATAGCTAAATCCCATCCAATGCGGATTTAAAAAATATATTTTGCAATCCTCTAATACATAAAATACAGGTCGTGATAGCTGTTAGTGTAAATGTTAGTCTAGACCAACACTCCAAGATCCGAAGGTATATATCTGGAAGCTGAATGACATATTGGACCTGGTAAAGAGGTTACCGAGACGTGATGTACTCAAGCATCGAGTACGAGATGTCGAATCGTAAAGTAACAATATCACATGTAAAAAAAGGTAAAGTGCAAAAAGTAAATAACACCGAGACTTTTATAGTGGTTTGGGTCAAAAGTCCCTACATCCACTGTTCT
Organism: Allium fistulosum; assembly: GCA_030737815.1. Taxonomy (NCBI): domain Eukaryota; kingdom Viridiplantae; phylum Streptophyta; class Magnoliopsida; order Asparagales; family Amaryllidaceae; genus Allium; species Allium fistulosum. Next base: position 70,259,771 of record CM060908.1, on the reverse strand, counting down.
TTCCTTATTTAGTCACTCTTATATAGCCGAGAGGCTTATTACATTGAATCTAGGCATTTTCACCATTTATAAGTTTTTGAATAGAGCTCTAATATAGGAAAGTACCATACGATTTTATGTCAGTTCTTTTTTAAGTCCTTGTGCCTTGGGATTTCTGCCTATTTATAGCCAATATGTTGTAATGTCATTGGTGGAGTGCCTTCTCCTTGGATTGATGACCTGGCTGGCTATGTGCGGCCTAGATTTGAATGCTTGTTATTATCTGGTTAAGTGCATTTTGACGTGGATTGCTGACGTAATGCCTTTATATATAGCTTCTTAGTTATCTTTCATTTATCTTGACCATTGGTCTCGTTTTGGACTATCTGAGCCGTTGATTGTTTATACTTGCTGAAATGCTTTTGGTTCTGACAACTGCTGCTATTGATTATGCTCCTTGTCTTAGCTGGCAATGACTTTGGTCTTTGTTGACACTTTGGTGTATGCTCTTGGACTACGTGCTCTTGGATGCTAGGTCCAGTGGTTAAGCTCTCATTCGAAATTAATCAGTGGGTCTCGGAATTACAAGCTAAAGAATTTTCCTTTCAAATGTTTGTAATTTGTATTGGGTAAAAATTACGGTGTAACACATGCCCACTAAGGTTCACCTCATATGGTTGATATGAGGTGGACTTTGGAAACAATATTATTGTATCAGGCTTAATACTTGGCTTGTTTATTTCATTCCTATCATGAAGTTAGTTCTGAGCTTTTGGGCAAAGTAATATTCTAAGAACTTTCGAAATCATTATCTTACCTAGACAATTTGTTATAATCTAATCTTGTTTAGATGGTTTTGAAACTAGTTTCGAATCTAGCCTCGTCTAGAGGCTTTTGGAAATTGAAATTAATGCTCAGAGACAAAAATACTTTGATATCACGCTTCACTCATCTAAGTCTGGTCTTACTTAGGAATTGGGTTTGAAAACTATTAATGGAAGTATAACACATATAGTTTCACATTATTATGAGAAAATTAGGCTATTGTGCTTCAATTTTAATTTTTATATTAGGTCGGAAGGCATAGTTTCGAAATCATTCTTGCCACTACGAGCCATCTAAGCTAAGTGATAATCAGAAATGTTTGAGCACCAAGAGGCAAAATATGACTCGAGACCGTTATGAGTCAGCGGAATAGGGATCATAAGGCTAAATTAACACTAGAGGGAGGAGGTGAATAGTGTTTAATTAATTATATGAATATTTTTCAAATTCTTTAAGATTCTACTTGGAATGATGTAATTAACAATTGCAGAAACAATCACAGAATCAAAGTATAGATAAAAGTAAATGTAGTAAAAGTAAACAGAAAAGAACATACCAAGATTTTATAATGTTTCGGAGTTACCCTACATCCAGTCTCGCACAATTCCTTGTGCGGATTTCCTTTTAACTAGTAAATGCAAATACAATCTCGATTTAAAGGCTATGAAACATACCCTTCAGAATCTTGAGAGTCACTTGATTTCCGGGATAAAAGCACACCTGCTAGATTTACGGGCTACTAAGCCCATCCAATTGATTTCACAGGCCACAATCACACCTACTTGGATTTCAGGGATACAAAGCATACGACAGAGTATGATTTGATAGAGTTTACGGACTCAGATCTTCAATCTTGATTATAATTGATCCTATAACTCTTGAATAGTAATTTGACCTTGAGAGAGATGAGAGAAATTAGAGAGTGGATGAAAAAGAATTAAGCTAGTTTTGATTGAATTTGATTCTGGTTGAATTTTAGCAGAGTTTGGGTATATTTTGATTTATAAATCAAGAAAGTCAGAAGAGGAGAGAAAAATAAGAAAGTAGTTAATAAAAATTTATGTGGAAGTCTAGTATATATAGGGAAACAACGGTCATGTCCATTCGCAAAGAGATATGATGAAAAGACAATTCCACTCAAAATTTTAATTTTGAAATTTACGTCAAGTATGTCGATATATTTGCAGAGGATATGTCGATATATCCCTTTGTATTTTGAAAAATTACTTAATAAAAGTTATTTTGAAAATATTAATATTTGTAAAATATTTTGAAACTTTTTACAAACATTTAAACATAGTTTATACATATTTTAATCATATTAATACTTAGTAAAACTTTATAAAATAATTTTGAAAGATTTAATAAGAATAATCAACATAGTGTAAGTAATATATATGAAAGCAATATAGTTATAAATTATTAAAGTATAAACAAAAATTAAATATATATATATATAACATTAAAATAATATCTTTATAAGTATAAGAGATTGAAAATTATTTTGAGAAATATTTTGAAAAGACTATTTTAAAACCAGGATATTTGAAAAACAATTTAAAACAAAATTAGAAAAGGGAGAAAGAGATCAGGAAAGTGCTATCAAGGTTTTAACATTAATTAAACGACTCTATAACTTATCTGGAATATATTGAAATCTTGAACTCTTCAATATTCATGAGTCTTCATTCTTGAACTCTTGAAACTTTATATCAGCATCTTGAATATACTCTTGATACTATATAGTCTTCTTAATCAACACTTGTCTAATATCCTGCACTATATACTATACATATTTTGATAAAACATTAGTATCTATATTTTATATAATGTCCTAAAGTTGTTGTCATCAAAACCAAAACCTATGGTACTAACAATCTCCTCTTTTTCTATAATGACAACTCTGTATATAAAATATAATATAGGGTACTTTTGGCACAGGTCCTTATTAAGTTTCAAAATTCACGAAAAGTCCTTCACTAAATTTCAGTGTAAATTAGGTCCCTGTTTTTTATTCACGATTATTGCAGAGCATGATGCAACATTTCATAAAAGTTGCTGACATTTCCGCAATATTTCTGTACACTGTGAACATAGTGTATGAAAGTTGCTGAAATATCAACACTTATTTATAAAAGTTGCTGATATTTCAGCAACATTTATGTACACTGTGAACACAGTTTATGAAAGTTGCTGAAATATCAGCACTTATTTATAAAAGTTGCTGACATTTCAGCAATAATTTTTCTTTGTTTTTACAATAAAACTTTGACACGGATAGTTGCTGAAATATCAGCACTTATTTATAAAAGTTGCTAACATTTCAGCAATAATTTTTCTTTGTTTTTACAATAAAACTTTGATATAGATAGTTGCTGAAATATCAGCACTTATTTATAAAAGTTGCTGACATTTCAGCAATAATTTTTCTTCGTTTCCAAAAAACAGGGACCCGCTTTACAATAAACTTTGACAGGGACCCGCTTTACAATATGAAAGTATGATAGGGATGCCTCCCTAATTTATGCCCATGCTTTATATATTTCTCCCTCCTTGTCATCAACAAAAATAACCAACTAAAACTATAGCTCTAACACTAACCCTTGCTCTAATTCTTACTCTAACTCCCACTAAATAAAATACTAATGAATATGTATAAGAATTATATATAGTGACGATGAGAAGGATTATATAAAAAAATAGGTGATATGTAAAATAGATAATCATGAAACAATCATAATCAATCTAAATATTTATCCAATCCAACAATGTTTATGTCACACACAATTCAAAAAAATCCACACAAATCAAACCAATCAAATCCAAATCAAGTATTATTATTTATATATAATCAAACCTATTTAAAATAGACATTTCTAGGAACATCAACCCATCCATCAGCATCAAAGATTGGATTTGCTTTGATAGCATCCCAATCTTCTTCATCTTTGTTGATGGTACACTCTAGATTAGTGGTTGGTTCTTCTTTGTTCAAGGAACAAATCATCCACCGAATTGCATCGAAATGCTTTTCTTGCTCCTTAATCATCTGCATTTGACTGAATTCTAAGTGCCTCTGGTTTCTTAGGATGAAAGTAAGAATATTCTTGAATGATTTAAGAGTTTTTGTTCAAGATTTTCGGTTAGTTTTTGGATAGGAGAAGCCATTAATTTTTATTAGAGTTTAGGAATGAAAAGGAGTGAAGATAGAAACTGAAAATAAAGATTTTCTTGAGTGAATATGTATTTATAGAGGTAAGAAGTCGTTTGAAAGAATAGGTGTTTGGTAGTTATTATTTTCTAATTTTCAAAATTTTTTGAAAAATGGTCGTTATGTCGACATATGCACTGTAATTTTCAAAACCACTTTATTTTACTTTTCTATTATATTTCGCTTATACTATTATATTTTCTAACTTTCCAGAGATAGGTGACAATGTATAACAGTAAGAGATAAAAATTTCATTAATAATAAGGATGAGTACAAGAAATAAAAGGAGGATACATGAATTCAACATAAACTAAAACTAGAAAATCCAAATATAAAGATATGGATGAAGATGAAGAAGAACCACCAAGCTTGCAGATGATCTTTCCAAAGAATTTATCCATTTTATTGAAAATTGAGGTAAATGTCTTTGAAAATGATTTCTTAAGCTTCCTTTGGTTATGAATGATCATCTCTTGATTACTGAGAAGATCTTTGTTGGATGGATTAGGTGGAATATTTATACTTTCTAAAGAAGTTTCCTCCTCCTCTTCTTGTTCTTCCTCCACTACGCCATAGATTGCATACTGCAACACCGAAGAAGTGATGCAGGAAGTGCCAAAAAATGTTGCTGTAGGCTAAAAAAGGGCAAAGGCAACACTTTCTCGGTGATGCATTTTGCCGCGTTGCCGCAGACCTCAAAGGCAACATTTTGACTATCTAAGGCAACATAAGAAATATTGTTGCAATAGAACCATATTTGGGTCTATAGCAACATCCATAGGTTTCTGTACCAACATTCCAAAATGTTGCTATAGATATTAACTTTCTGAATTTGTGGGGCCCACAATGTAGAGCATATTTGATTTTTTAATATAAATAAATATTTATTTAATAAAATTCTATCGCACAGAATTTAATATTCAAACAGTAATTTATTTAAATAAATATTTTATTTCAACATTTAAAATAGTACAAATTCCTGACTCCACTATTTTACAATTCAATGATATATAACACTGATATTCACATATACAAATATTCCTCACTACATCACTCAGTTCACGCATTACATATGCAGTTTCAATTTATACAGACACCAACACTGACAAATATATGACGAGCCGTGTGCCGAGCCGAAGGCGAGCCGAGTGCCGAGCCGAAGGCGAGCCGAGAAGCGGGTTCGGGCGCAGCGCCGGCGGGGGTCCGGGGCACTGCAGTCCGATTCATCCGATTTCGGAAGATCGAGCCTTCTTTGAAACGACGTAAAATGATGCACAAATGAAGACTGAACTTAATTCCTATCCTCCATCTCCTCGCCTAAATCTGCTTGAATCCCCTACGGCCAAACACCAAAACTCTACTGCAAACTCTTTTCAATTTCCAATCACCACATTAGCTTCTCTCCTTAACCAATACACAGCAGCACTCTACCATTGTCAATACAAACAATCTCCAAAGCCTCACAGTTGCATGCTCCTCCATCCCCCTATTTCACCAACATCACTTCTTCAAACAAGCAAAAAAGCAACCCACTATCAAAAAACTGCAATTGCAACCACCCTTCACCATATTACAACTTTCCCAAACTTCCCAAATTTCACCAACCTTCAATACTCTATAAACACCAGAACACTCACCAAACTTAGCTGTAATAATCATCAAGCAAATAATTGTAAGTAAATCCACAAATAGTGACACTGTTGTAACAAGAATAGTTCAATAAGTAATTTTCTCACTGTGTAGGTAAACGCTGAAACGGGCAGACTACTTTGTAGTGATCTTTTACAACATGATACGGGGAAGCAGCTGTCCAGTATAAATCAGAATTATCAGTAGCACTAATAGAGGCATATTGTCGAACATCTTGAGCCCGCTCACAACCCAAACCGACTTCTGCAGAAATCTGTGCATCAAAACTTATAACCATGGCATAGTTAATATTAAAAACAAAATCACCTATATTATCACAAACCAAAACACCAACAGCCAATGCTGATACATCCAACTCAACAGACAAAGGGCCTGTGTTCAAAAAGGCAAGACGCACGCAGGAAAAATCACGAACTAGAGTATTGGGCTTTGTTTTAATACCGAAAATAGGCGACAAAGGAGAAGACATTCGATCAATGGTATCTACCAGATCCATAAGCGAAGAAGTCAAGTCGCAAATAGGAGAGGATGACGATGGTGCGGCCACCAGATTAGGATGGGAAATTCTCGAACTGTCAACCAGATCTGGTCGGCGAGGTTGCTTCTGTAGGATGGCTAGACAAGGGCTTATATTTACAAGCGCTTGCCATGGGAAGGGAAGAGAGGTGGGAGACAGGATCCGATTATGAGAATTGGAATTGGGGGAGAAGCCCTAATTTTTTGATTCTGCGCGATTTGGAGGAGAAAGAAATGAAAAAGAAGCGCGTGAATGAAAATGTTAGCGGGAATCAGAGGAAGCGTACATGATAGTGGATGAATGGTTGAGATTTTGTTTTAACTAATGGTGTGGATCACTGAAGTGTAATTTTGTTTTCAATTTTTTTAATTAGAATATATCTATAGCAACACTATATCTAAATGTTGCATCGTGTTACACTTGTTTAGCTAGAGCAACACATTTTTATGGCTAAGGTAACACCAAAAATACAACGTTGCAGTAGGACCAAAATTTTATAGCTGTCACAACATTTTAGCTGGCAACACCTTGCAAATCTGTTGCAGAAGGCCATCTATGGCGTAGTGCTCCCCGACTTCCATTTCCTCTCCTTCTTCTTCCTCTTCCTCCTCTTCTCTTATTTCATGCTTTTCTTCCCAAGCCAACGTTTGTTCCTTTTCCGCATGTGTTTCACAAGGCTCGAAAAAGGGTGAAATATGCATAAGTGAAATGTTGGCCTTATCAAATATTTTTCGAGGAATTGTTTCCTCTCCTTTAAGGTCAACACCAAAATAATTGAAAATACGAGTAAGATACACACCATGAAATAGTGTGTTTTCATGTTTAGAAAGTTTTTAGGAAAAAGTTCATCTAAAATGACTTGAGACCAATTTATGTCGTATCAACTATAAATGGAGAAAAGAGCTTTGAAAACCATTTGTGTCGAGCTATTATAATTAACTGTTCTAGGAGTGATACTTTGTTGCAAAAGAAGGCTCAAAATTCTTGCTTTGGACGCAAGTTTTTGTTTCTAAATTCAAAATCATCATCACTTCCAAAAATATCATGAATTTCTTCACGATTTTGAAAATCAATTTGAAAAGATAAAAGGTCCATTCCACTAGATTTGCATCTAAGAATGTGACCCGAAAGTTCACAATTTAAAACAATTTGTGTCCCTTTGACACTACTCCAAACTTCTCCTTCTCTTCCGTCATAAAACTTTCCCTTTAAATTTGCATAAAAGATTTTCACCAATTTTGGGTAACAAGCGAAATCATTTTGAGAAGCATCAATTAAACCAAGAATTTCATTTTGCAAACAAAGATTGAAAATATCATAAGTAAGAAAATCTTCAAAAATAGCAAATCTTCCGGGAAAGACTTTTCCGAAAGATAAATACTCAATATAGGCTTGCATGGCTTCTTGATCATTGAAAAGATATTCTTTTATTTTCCTAGAAAGCCTCATGGTTACCTTAGTATTGCTTGAGGATGCCATTGAAAAATAATTTAAAGAGATAAGAGAGTTTATGATTTCTAAATTTGAAAAAGAAAGTGAAAAATGAATGGACGGAGATAGGGTAAATAAGTAAACAATTAAAGGACATGTTCGCTGGTCAAAAGACAACTTTTTAGAACATAGGAGTTGGTGAAAAGGTGGAGGGAAATTCAAATCTGTGTACATATGTTGATGAAAGTGTATATGGATCGATAATATATAGTAAGACTAGTCTAGCAAATGCGGAATTATAAAAAATAGTAAATAGCAGTAATAGAAATGACACCAGGGATTTTTATACTGGTTCGAACTTCCCGTTCTACATCCAGTCCCAGACTCCTTCTGGAATTACTCGAATAATCCTCACTTAACCCGGAGGAACAGGTATTACACCGCTTGAGCAACCGAACAGGACTTTTCTGCCTAAGCAACCGAATAGGACTTCAAATACAATTAATAAATTGTTTCTTGACTTGTGTGTTCTTGAGTAACACGTATATAGTCAATGTAGTACACCCTTCCTATAATCTTCTTGATATGATGATTTGAATGTGCAAAGATAGGAAGTAGAGAGTTGAAAATCACTTGATATTATAACAATATAAGATCAGAATAGATAGAAAGAATTGGTTATTGAAATAGTGGATTTTCATCTCTATTTATAGTATTGAATAGTTTTAATTCAATAGTTGCAACCTTTAGAAGGAGTGCAACTGTTGGTGAAGAAGACAACTCTTCAAAATTTGAATTTTCATGAAGAGATGCTTCAGTTCGTCAAGTTCAGATGTCTGAGAAAAATAGTCAGATGGATGTGATGCCCCACCTCTATACTCACGCTAGCCAAGAACACTACGGTGTAGTGCTATCAACTAGCACGGAGAATAAGGCTGTTGAGGAGCGACCATCTATGTAATTGCTTTGTGCGAGCACCGATATGTCAGATAGAATAACATGCATTTTTATTACAGGAGGAAATCCGACAATACCGATACAAACTCAAAGCTACTACACAGTGGCTATAATAGTTTAGGACAATAAATATAAAAATAACACAGATAACATAAATGCGGAATACAGATGGAACGAAAAGTCTCATATATATAATAACTGATATCAGTTACAATACATTTGACACAATACAAATGATACAACTACAACTGTCGACTCAAGAAGTTATATATACAAGTACATTATCGACTAATATACATGAATACATTATCATCTTAAAACAGACACACTGACTATTACAACAAGACGAAGACCACTTCAAATGATATAAAAAGTCTTCATAGCTCTAGCAGCAACCCAAAGCTAAAAATCTACAACCTGTAAATACTCGGTCTGACCTGAGTATTAAATTCAAAAGAAAATAATACACGGGTCAGTCTAATTCAAACCAGTTATTAGTGCATAGAAGCAATAATAATCAAATAGACGACAATCAACAATAATTCCCGTATATCCAATCCTTTTAACAAAGGAATCGGATAACGAAAATTATAACACTTAACCGTGTTATCAATAAATCAGTAGATTCAAATCATCAACAGAGATAGATGAAAAGATTTCTAAATGAAGATGATTTAGAAAAGAATAGAATTGCCGAAACAGTGATTAACAATAAAAATCATCAAATCAAAACCAAATCAAAATACGAATTAAAATATGTAGAATTGGCAACATAAAACAATGAAATTCACAATTACAACTCAAGATTACAGAGTGCAGACCAAAAGTCAAAGGTGTAGTATATGGATGCAAAACAAATCAACCATGAGTCAAGCAATGTATACAGTTCAGTAGTATACCAAATGCAACAGAGGTGCAGACTACAACATCAAAGTGCAAAGCTAAAACATAATGCAATAGTGAAGTCTGCTATACAAAAAAATGTATGCAACAATACAAAATGAAGTAGTGCAATGCAGACAGGCCAGGTGAATCAACTACTAGCCAAATGTGACAGCAACACAAATGGAATGCAAAACAAACATGAAACAACAATGAAGTGCAACAGGTGAAACCATGATGCAGACCAAAGACAAGGAGTGACAACATAGGAAAGTACAACTAAAAGAAGTAGGTCAAGCGTATATAGATATGCAGTGACAAAGTGAACCAAGTCACATGTACACAAACAACAGTGAATGATTCCACATATCCAACTAGAAGTGCAGTGAGATACACATAAATGAATGCAGATGAACTCAACCCGAATTATCAACTACAAAGTATGACAATGAAATGGAAACACATGGATACTACAGATGCAACAAAAATTCATAAATACATCTACAAAGCAATGCAGACTGAAATATGGAATAATGCAAACCCAAGTCAACATGAATCAATTGAGAATCAGAGACCCCAACACTGAATGGAATGCAAATTACAAAATGAAGGCTATAGCAAACATGAACTCGTGTATACAGTTCAAGATCAAGTTCATCAATGCAGTTCAACAGAGAAGATGACCCAAGTACACTAACCAAATGCAAATAACTTCATATGACCAAAGATTAAACAGACTGACTACTGGAGTGAATACATGAATGGTCAAACTACAGCAGCATCAACTACACAACGTAACTTATCATAAGTAACAAACAAATAAAAATGAAGCAGCTGTGATGACTACAGTGATGTATCCAAGTATAAGCAAGATAGCATGGAGATGACAGAATAACCAAACAACCGTTCATGTATGTATGCACAGGAAAGCAATTACAGTTCAAATACAACAGAGCTCACCAAGTCATAAAGTATGCAGTTAAACATCTTAAACAAATCAAATGGAACAGTGAGGCTACAGGTAGAAGAAAACACAGTGAAATGCTCAAGGCAAAAGCAACTAAAGGCAAATGACCAGAGGCCGAAGTACATAGACGAAACGTGCTCAAAAATCATGAAATAGATTTCAAACCAAAGACAGTGCCACAGACAATAGAACGAACGAAATCTACATCAACAAAAATCCAAGCAATATTTTATCACAAACGAAAATCATAGAATTCGAAGTAGATGTGAGTAAGGGGAATTACTCACCTTTCACCGAAGCGAAGACGAACGAAAATTTATGGAGATCGACTCCAGAAGCAAGCATCGAACTCGTCGAAGTACGAAGCAAAGCCAAAGCCAAGCAACAACAAATAACTCAATTCCGGAGCCGTAGCTTCAATTCCAGATTGAACGAAGCCGTAGCCTCGAATAAGAATCGACAGTGAAACACTCAAATTCCAGAATCGATCAACAGAGGAGCGCGTAAAGCCGGAGCCAAGCACAAGATCGAAACTTCAACCAAAGCCCTAATTTTCATATCAAAGAACGAAGCAGAAGCTTCAAGTGGCAACAGAGAGGAGCAACAGCTCGTATTCGCCAGAGATACGAGAAAGGGAAACAAGAAGCCCCAATTCATACGAGATACAAGAGAATCGCCGAAAACCCTAAGTCGCAAATCGCCTGAAGGGGAGGAGAGAAACGCGACTTTGTTTTGAATGTGAGAAAATGAACGTGAATCGAGAGGGTAAGAGGCCTTTGTCAGATAATAAAGGTGAAGGGGAATAGATTTGTTAATGGGCCAAGCAATAATATTAAGCCCATTGAATTTATAAATAGCAAACCATGATAATTAATTGGGTACGAAACGTCGGGTTGTTACAGACTCCCCTCCTTAAAGAAATTGCGTCCTCGCAATCATAAGGAGTAAATGGATAAAAGGTAACAACAAAAAGAGGATGGCAATGTCGAATGCATAAGCAAAGAAAATGTCAACAGGGAAGTATTGGAATTATGGAAGTATCAGATATAAAATCGAAAGGTTCGACTGCTTCAAATCAAAAGAATCAACATCGAGGGGATCAAGGAATCAAAATCAGACGACTCTATAAACAACCTCAAACATCATCATCGACTGATAAAAACAAGATCAATCGAGTTCTAGAAATTGAAAGAAAAGGAATCAGAGCAGAAATCACATACTGCACGAATTGAATGTGAGTAAATCAAATTACTCACCTGAATCCCCAGAGAAAAAGACGAAGCTCGTATCTCAAAATCGTAAATATTCAATCATCAAAAACGATAATCAAATTTCAAATCAATAAAGATTCGATTATCAAAATCGATGATCAAATTTCAAATCAATAAATATTCGATTATCAAAAACGATAATCAAATTTCTCAAATCAACAAATATTCGATTATCAAAAACGATAATCAAATTTCTCAAATCAACCAATATTTGATTATCACAAACGATAATCAAATTTCTCAAATCAACAAATATTCGATTATCACAAACGATAATCAAATTTCTCAAATCAACAAATATTCGATTATCAAAAACGATAATCAAATTTCTCAAATCAACAATTATTCGATTATCAAAAACGATAATCAAATTTCTCAAATCAACAATTATTCGATTATCACAAACGATAATCAAATTTCAAATTCAACAAATAATTGATTATCTCAAGCGATAATTATATCTCGAATCATCAAATATTTAATTATCTCAAGCAATAATTAAATCCAAAATCAACAAATATTTAATTATCTCAAGCGATAATTAAATTTCAAATCAATAATTATTTAATTATCTAAAGCGATAATTAATTCTCAAATCAACAAATATTTAATTATCTCAAGCGATAATTAAATCCAAAATCAACAAATATTTAATTATCTCAAGCGATAATTAAATTTCAAATCAATAATTATTTAATTATCTAAAGCGATAATTAATAGCAACAATTATCCGATTATCGAAAATGATAATCAGAACTCATATCAACAAATATCTAATTATTACAAGCGATAATTAGAAACAACAATTATTCGATTATCAAAATGATAATCAGAACTCATATCAACAAATATCTAATTATTACAAGCAATAATTAGAAACAACAAATATCCGATTATCAAAACGATAATCATAACTCATATCAACAAATATTTAATTACCGATACGATAATTAAATCTCATAACATCAGATATCTAATTACCTGCAGATAATTAGAAACAAAAAATATCTAGAAATCAATTAAGAAGACTAGAAAATCAACATAAAAGCTTGGATCGATCCCATCATATGGCGAGTCTAAGCTACGCCGCACGTGCATCTCATATGGCCGAAGCCTACCAAGTACTGTCATCATAATTTTGGCGCCCAACATATGACCCGAAGGTCCAACATATGACCCGAAGGTCTAGTACTGGTATTTGACCCGAAGGTCCATCATATGACCCGAAGGTCCTCATAGTGGCTCGAAAGCACACGAAAGCATCAAAATATTTCAATTAACGAGTCCGGAATTAACCGAAATAGCAAACGCACATGTCTCATACCACGTGTTTTACTAAATCGTTTAAATCTCTTCATCGTTTCCTTGAAAGTGCAAAATTGTGTATTTTGTAAAAATAAACTTTACATTCTCAAACGGACAAGTCCGGAATTAAGCGAATTAGTAAAAGAAAGGGGTCATAGTCCTTGATTTTGCTGAAACGTTTAAATCGCTTCCTCATTCTTTTGAAAGCGCAAACTGTTAAAATTCTTGAAAACAATTTTATTTATTTTGTAAAAATAACAATTCACATTCTCAACTGAACAAGTCCGGAGTTAAGCGAAACAGTAAAAGAAAGGGGTCATAATCCTCGATTTTACTGAATCGTTTAAGTCAATTTCTCATTCTTTTGAAAACGCAAACTGCTAAAATTTTATAAAACAATTTTCATTTTAAAACGATTTTCCAATCACGTGATTAAAACAGCAAATCAGTAACAATTTCGGTAAGGAAATCGTACTTCTCAAAATACCGTAAAAATGGTCACAAAACAGCATTGCGGAATAACTGCTTGAAAATCCACTTTTAAAATTTGACGGTTACTGAAGCCAAAGCGACAGTAATTTTAAAACGTCAAAATCACATCAAAACAATTTACATCAAAATGTAATATCAGAGAATTTTCATTCATCAAAATGCCACAAAACACCGTGCTTCAAAAATTTAGCATTTGTGTAAAAATCCCGTTATAAAAATAACGGCAACAAAATGCGTTTCATAACCTAGCATCGGTTCAACGTAAATTAAATACAGTAACGTGCAATTCATTTGCACGCACATTACAATGTAAACAAGGAAATCATTAGAGTGTATCTTCAATGAAGACAACTCAAAACAGCAAAAGCTAATCAATAGATGATTAGTACAAAAGAAAGCCAGCGGAAATTTCAACAAAAATCACATATCTGCAATTTCTTCGAATCCTCAATTCGGATTCGAAATTCTCAAAGAAACAAAGTAATTACAGCTATGTAAACAACAAATAAAATTCATATCAATTTCGTATTTCGATTTTTAAATCAAAAAGATTATCAGTTGTACTCAGCGAAGACAGTTTCACTGTTTCCGCTGTGCACTCTGATAAATAGAACACAAATCAATCAAATCATCGGAACACAATTTCATCAAAACAACAAAACACAATTCCACTTTTATTTTTAAATAAAGATATTTAAAAATTTCATCAAAATTTCAATACTTTAGTTTTGACTCAAATCACAGATAAAACATCGACCAATAGTTGTAACATATGTTCCATCCAAGTTATGTTTTATATTATGTCCATAAACCCCAAGCTCTGATACCAACTGTGACGCCCCACCTCTATACTCACGCTAGCCAAGAACACTACGGTGTAGTGCTGTCAACTAGCACGGAGAATAAGGCTGTTGAGGAGCGACCATCTATGTAATTGCTTTGTGCGAGCACCGATATGTCAGATAGAATAACATGCATTTTTATTACAGGAGGAAATCCGACAATACCGATACAAACTCAAAGCTACTACACAGTGGCTATAATAGTTTAGGACAATAAATATAAAAATAACACAGATAACATAAATGCGGAATACAGATGGAACAAAAAGTCTCATATATATAATAACTAATATCAGTTACAATACATTTGACACAATACAAATGATACAACTACAACTGTCGACTCAAGAAGTTATATATACAAGTACATTATCGACTAATATACATGAATACATTATCATCTTAAAATAGACACACTGACTATTACAACAAGACGAAGACCACTTCAAATGATATAAAAAGTCTTCATAGCTCTAGCAGCAACCCAAAGCTAAAAATCTACAACCTGTAAATACTCGGTCTGACCCGAGTATTAAATTCAAAAGAAAATAATACACGGGTCAGTCTAATTCAAACCAGTTATTAGTGCATAGAAGCAATAATAATCAAATAGACGACAGTCAACAATAATTCTCGTATATCCAATCCTTTTAACAAAGGAATCGGATAACGAAAATTATAACACTTAACCGTGTTATCAATAAATCAGTAGATTCAAATCATCAACAGAGATAGATGAAAAGATTTCTAAATGAAGATGATTTAGAAAAGAACAGAATTGCCGAAACGGTGATTAACAATAAAAATCATCAAATCAAAACCAAATCAAAATACGAATTAAAATATGTAGAATAGGCAACATAAAACAATGAAATTCACAATTACAACTCAAGATTACAGAGTGCAGAACAAAAGTCAAAGGTGTAGTATATGGATGCAAAACAAATCAACCATGAGTCAAGCAATGTATACAGTTCAGTAGTATACCAAATGCAACAGAGGTGCAGACTACAACATCAAAGTGCAAAGCTAAAACATAATGCAATAGTGAAGTCTGCTATACAAAAAAATGTATGCAACAATACAAAATGAAGTAGTGCAATGCAGACAGGCCAGATGAATCAACTACTAGCCAAATGTGACAGCAACACAAATGGAATGCAAAACAAACATGAAACCACAATGAAGTGCAACAGGTGAAACCATGATGCAGACCAAAGACAAGGAGTGACAACATAGGACAGTACAACTAAAAGAAGTAGGTCAAGCGTATATAGATATGCAGTGACAAAGTGAACCAAGTCACAATGTACACAAACAACAGTGAATGATTCCACATATCCAACTAGAAGTGCAGTGAGATACACATAAATGAATGCAGATGAACTCAACCTGAATTATCAACTACAAAGTATGACAATGAAATGGAAACACATGGATACTACAGATGCAACAAAAATTCATAAATACATCTACAAAGCAATGCAGACTGTAATATGGAATAATGCAAACCCAAGTCAACATGAATCACTTGAGAATCAGAGACCCCAACACTGAATGGAATGCAAATTACAAAATGAAGGCTATAGCAAACATGAACTCATGTATACAGTTCAAGATCAAGTTCATCAATGCAGTTCAACAGAGAAGATGACCCAAGTACACTAACCAAATGCAAATAACTTCATATGACCAAAGATTAAACAGACTGACTACTGGAGTGAATACATGAATGGTCAAACTACAGCAGCATCAACTACACAACGTAACTTATCATAAGTAACAAACAAATAAAAATGAAGCAGCTGTGATGACTACAGTGATGTATCCAAGTATAAGCAAGATAGCATGGAGATGACAGAATAACCAAACAACCGTTCATGTATGTATGCACAGGAAAGCAATTACAGTTCAAATACAACAGAGCTCACCAAGTCATAAAGTATGCAGTTAAACATCTTAAACAAATCAAATGGAACAGTGAGGCTACAGGTAGAAGAAAACACAGTGAAATGCTCAAGGCAAAAGCAACTAAAGGCAAATGACCAGAGGCCGAAGTACATAGACGAAACGTGCTCAAAAATCATGAAATAGATTTCAAACCAAAGACAGTGCCACAGACAATAGAACGAACGAAATCTACATCAACAAAAATCCAAGCAATATTTTATCACAAACGAAAATCATAGAATTCGAAGTAGATGTGAGTAAGGGGAATTACTCACCTTTCACCGAAGCGAAGACGAACGAAAATTTATGGAGATCGACTCCAGAAGCAAGCATCGAACTCGTCGAAGTACGAAGCAAAGCCAAAGCCAAGCAACAACAAATAACTCAATTCCGGAGCCGTAGCTTCAATTCCAGATTGAACGAAGCCGTAGCCTCGAATAAGAATCGACAGTGAAACACTCAAATTCCAGAATCGATCAACAGAGGAGCGCGTAAAGCCGGAGCCAAGCACAAGATCGAAACTTCAACCAAAGCCCTAATTTTCATATCAAAGAACGAAGCAGAAGCTTCAAGTGGCAACAGAGAGGAGCAACAGCTCGTATTCGCCAGAGATACGAGAAAGGGAAACAAGAAGCCCCAATTCATACGAGATACAAGAGAATCGCCGAAAACCCTAAGTCGCAAATCGCCTGAAGGGGAGGAGAGAAACGCGACTTTGTTTTGAATGTGAGAAAATGAACGTGAATCGAGAGGGTAAGAGGCCTTTGTCAGATAATAAAGGTGAAGGGGAATAGATTTGTTAATGGGCCAAGCAATAATATTAAGCCCATTGAATTTATAAATAGCAAACCATGATAATTAATTGGGTACGAAACGTCGGGTTGTTACACACTCCCCTCCTTAAAGAAATTGCGTCCTCGCAATCATAAGGAGTAAATGGATAAAAGGTAACAACAAAAAGAGGATGGCAATGTCGAATGCATAAGCAAAGAAAATGTCAACAGGGAAGTATTGGAATTATGGAAGTATCAGATATAAAATCGAAAGGTTCGACTGCTTCAAATCAAAAGAATCAACATCGAGGGGATCAAGGAATCAAAATCAGACGACTCTATAAACAACCTCAAACATCATCATCGACTGATAAAAACAAGATCAATCGAGTTCTAGCAATTGAAAGAAAAGGAATCAGAGCAGAAATCACATACTGCACGAATTGAATGTGAGTAAATCAAATTACTCACCTGAATCCCCAGAGAAAAAGACGAAGCTCGTATCTCAAAATCGTAAATATTCAATCATCAAAAACGATAATCAAATTTCAAATCAATAAAGATTCGATTATCAAAATCGATGATCAAATTTCAAATCAATAAATATTCGATTATCAAAAACGATAATCAAATTTCTCAAATCAACAAATATTCGATTATCAAAAACGATAATCAAATTTCTCAAATCAACCAATATTCGATTATCACAAACGATAATCAAATTT
This sequence comes from Allium fistulosum, assembly GCA_030737815.1. NCBI lineage: Eukaryota > Viridiplantae > Streptophyta > Magnoliopsida > Asparagales > Amaryllidaceae > Allium > Allium fistulosum. Next base: position 70,241,994 of record CM060908.1, on the reverse strand, counting down.
CTCAAATCAACAAATATTCGATTATCACAAACGATAATCAAATTTCTCAAATCAACAAATATTCGATTATCAAAAACGATAATCAAATTTCTCAAATCAACAATTATTCGATTATCAAAAACGATAATCAAATTTCTCAAATCAACAATTATTCGATTATCACAAACGATAATCAAATTTCAAATTCAACAAATAATTGATTATCTCAAGCGATAATTATATCTCGAATCAACAAATATTTAATTATCTCAAGCAATAATTAAATCCAAAATCAACAAATATTTAATTATCTCAAGCGATAATTAAATTTCAAATCAATAATTATTTAATTATCTAAAGCGATAATTAATTCTCAAATCAACAAATATTTAATTATCTCAAGCGATAATTAAATCCAAAATCAACAAATATTTAATTATCTCAAGCGATAATTAAATTTCAAATCAATAATTATTTAATTATCTAAAGCGATAATTAATAGCAACAATTATCCGATTATCGAAAATGATAATCAGAACTCATATCAACAAATATCTAATTATTACAAGCAATAATTAGAAACAACAATTATTCGATTATCAAAATGATAATCAGAACTCATATCAACAAATATCTAATTATTACAAGCGATAATTAGAAACAACAAATATCCGATTATCAAAACGATAATCATAACTCATATCAACAAATATTTAATTACCGATACGATAATTAAATCTCATAACATCAGATATCTAATTACCTGCAGATAATTAGAAACAAAAAATATCTAGAAATCAATTAAGAAGACTAGAAAATCAACATAAAAGCTTGGATCGATCCCATCATATGGTGAGTCTAAGCTACGCCGCACGTGCATCTCATATGGCCGAAGCCTACCAAGTACTGTCATCATAATTTTGGCGCCCAACATATGACCCGAAGGTCCAACATATGACCCGAAGGTCTAGTACTGGTATTTGACCCGAAGGTCCATCATATGACCCGAAGGTCCTCATAGTGGCTCGAAAGCACACGAAAGCATCAAAATATTTCAATTAACGAGTCCGGAATTAACCGAAATAGCAAACGCACATGTCTCATACCACGTGTTTTACTAAATCGTTTAAATCTCTTCATCGTTTCCTTGAAAGTGCAAAATTGTGTATTTTGTAAAAATAAACTTTACATTCTCAAACGGACAAGTCCGGAATTAAGCGAATTAGTAAAAGAAAGGGGTCATAGTCCTCGATTTTGCTGAAACGTTTAAATCGCTTCCTCATTCTTTTGAAAGCGCAAACTGTTAAAATTCTTGAAAACAATTTTATTTATTTTGTAAAAATAACAAGTCACATTCTCAACTGAACAAGTCCGGAGTTAAGCGAAACAGTAAAAGAAAGGGGTCATAATCCTCGATTTTACTGAATCGTTTAAGTCAATTTCTCATTCTTTTGAAAACGCAAACTGCTAAAATTTTATAAAACAATTTTCATTTTAAAACGATTTTCCAATCACGTGATTAAAACAGCAAATCAGTAACAATTTCGGTAAGGAAATCGTACTTCTCAAAATACCGTAAAAATGGTCACAAAACAGCATTGCGGAATAACTGCTTGAAAATCCACTTTTAAAATTTGACGGTTACTGAAGCCAAAGCGACAGTAATTTTAAAACGTCAAAATCACATCAAAACAATTTACATCAAAATGTAATATCAGAGAATTTTCATTCATCAAAATGCCACAAAACACCGTGCTTCAAAAATTTAGCATTTGTGTAAAAATCCCGTTATAAAAATAACGGCAACAAAATGCGTTTCATAACCTAGCATCGGTTCAACGTAAATTAAATACAGTAACGTGCAATTCATTTGCACGCACATTACAATATAAACAAGGAAATCATTAGAGTGTATCTTCAATGAAGACAACTCAAAACAGCAAAAGCTAATCAATAGATGATTAGTACAAAAGAAAGCCAGCGGAAATTTCAACAAAAATCACATATCTGCAATTTCTTCGAATCCTCAATTCGGATTCGAAATTCTCAAAGAAACAAAGTAATTACAGCTATGTAAACAACAAATAAAATTCATATCAATTTCGTATTTCGATTTTTAAATCAAAAAGATTATCAGTTGTACTCAGCGAAGACAGTTTCACTGTTTCCGCTGTGCACTCTGATAAATAGAACACAAATCAATCAAATCATCGGAACACAATTTCATCAAAACAACAAAACACAATTCCACTTTTATTTTTAAATAAAGATATTTAAAAATTTCATCAAAATTTCAATACTTTAGTTTTGACTCAAATCACAGATAAAACATCGACCAATAGTTGTAACATATGTTCCATCCAAGTTATGTTTTATATTATGTCCATAAACCCCAAGCTCTGATACCAACTGTGACGCCCCACCTCTATACTCACGCTAGCCAAGAACACTACGGTGTAGTGCTGTCAACTAGCACGGAGAATAAGGCTGTTGAGGAGCGACCATCTATGTAATTGCTTTGTGCGAGCACCGATATGTCAGATAGAATAACATGCATTTTTATTACAGGAGGAAATCCGACAATACCGATACAAACTCAAAGCTACTACACAGTGGCTATAATAGTTTAGGACAATAAATATAAAAATAACACAGATAACATAAATGCGGAATACAGATGGAACAAAAAGTCTCATATATATAATAACTAATATCAGTTACAATACATTTGACACAATACAAATGATACAACTACAACTGTCGACTCAAGAAGTTATATATACAAGTACATTATCGACTAATATACATGAATACATTATCATCTTAAAATAGACACACTGACTATTACAACAAGACGAAGACCACTTCAAATGATATAAAAAGTCTTCATAGCTCTAGCAGCAACCCAAAGCTAAAAATCTACAACCTGTAAATACTCGGTCTGACCCGAGTATTAAATTCAAAAGAAAATAATACACGGGTCAGTCTAATTCAAACCAGTTATTAGTGCATAGAAGCAATAATAATCAAATAGACGACAGTCAACAATAATTCTCGTATATCCAATCCTTTTAACAAAGGAATCGGATAACGAAAATTATAACACTTAACCGTGTTATCAATAAATCAGTAGATTCAAATCATCAACAGAGATAGATGAAAAGATTTCTAAATGAAGATGATTTAGAAAAGAACAGAATTGCCGAAACGGTGATTAACAATAAAAATCATCAAATCAAAACCAAATCAAAATACGAATTAAAATATGTAGAATTGGCAACATAAAACAATGAAATTCACAATTACAACTCAAGATTACAGAGTGCAGAACAAAAGTCAAAGGTGTAGTATATGGATGCAAAACAAATCAACCATGAGTCAAGCAATGTATACAGTTCAGTAGTATACCAAATGCAACAGAGGTGCAGACTACAACATCAAAGTGCAAAGCTAAAACATAATGCAATAGTGAAGTCTGCTATACAAAAAAATGTATGCAACAATACAAAATGAAGTAGTGCAATGCAGACAGGCCAGATGAATCAACTACTAGCCAAATGTGACAGCAACACAAATGGAATGCAAAACAAACATGAAACCACAATGAAGTGCAACAGGTGAAACCATGATGCAGACCAAAGACAAGGAGTGACAACATAGGACAGTACAACTAAAAGAAGTAGGTCAAGCGTATATAGATATGCAGTGACAAAGTGAACCAAGTCACAATGTACACAAACAACAGTGAATGATTCCACATATCCAACTAGAAGTGCAGTGAGATACACATAAATGAATGCAGATGAACTCAACCTGAATTATCAACTACAAAGTATGACAATGAAATGGAAACACATGGATACTACAGATGCAACAAAAATTCATAAATACATCTACAAAGCAATGCAGACTGTAATATGGAATAATGCAAACCCAAGTCAACATGAATCACTTGAGAATCAGAGACCCCAACACTGAATGGAATGCAAATTACAAAATGAAGGCTATAGCAAACATGAACTCATGTATACAGTTCAAGATCAAGTTCATCAATGCAGTTCAACAGAGAAGATGACCCAAGTACACTAACCAAATGCAAATAACTTCATATGACCAAAGATTAAACAGACTGACTACTGGAGTGAATACATGAATGGTCAAACTACAGCAGCATCAACTACACAACGTAACTTATCATAAGTAACAAACAAATAAAAATGAAGCAGTTGTGATGACTACAGTGATGTATCCAAGTATAAGCAAGATAGCATGGAGATGACAGAATAACCAAACAACCGTTCATGTATGTATGCACAGGAAAGCAATTACAGTTCAAATACAACAGAGCTCACCAAGTCATAAAGTATGCAGTTAAACATCTTAAACAAATCAAATGGAACAGTGAGGCTACAAGTAGAAGAAAACACAGTGAAATGCTCAAGGCAAAAGCAACTAAAGGCAAATGACCAGAGGCCGAAGTACATAGACGAAACGTGCTCAAAAATCATGAAATAGATTTCAACCAAAGACAGTGCCACAGACAATAGAACGAACGAAATCTACATCAACAAAAATCCAAGCAATATTTTATCACAGACGAAAATCATAGAATTCGAAGTAGATGTGAGTAAGGGGAATTACTCACCTTTCACCGAAGCGAAGATGAACGAAAATTTATGGAGATCGACTCCAGAAGCAAGCATCGAACTCGTCGAAGTACGAAGCAAAGCCAAAGCCAAGCAACAACAAATAACTCAATTCTAGAGCCGTAGCTTCAATTCCAGATTGAACGAAGCCGTAGCCTCGAATAAGAATCGACAGTGAAACACTCAAATTCCAGAATCAATCAACAGAGGAGCGCGAAAAGCCGGAGCCAAGCACAAGATCGAAACTTCAACCAAAGCCCTAATTTTCAGATCAAAGAACGAAGCAAAGCTTCAAGTGGCAACAGAGAGGAGCAACAGCTCGTATTCGCCAGAGATACAAGAAAGGGAAACAAGAAGCCCCAATTCATACGAGATACAAGAGAATCGCCGAAAACCCTAAGTCGCAAATCGCCTGAAGGGGAGGAGAGAAACGCGACTTTGTTTTGAATGTGAGAAAATGAACGTGAATCGAGAGGGTAAGAGGCCTTTGTCAGATAATAAAGGTGAAGGGGAATATATTTGTTAATGGGCCAAGCAATAATATTAAGCCCATTGAATTTATAAATAGCAAACCATGATAATTAATTGGGTACGAAACATCGGGTTATAACAATGGCTGAGTAAGTTTAAAAAGTCAAAATAGGCAGAAGAAACAAATTTCAGTGAATACAGACGTCTATTATTTAATTTAGACATCTGTCGTTTATGACAGATGTTTGTATTAGATTATCAGACGTCTGTCATTGATGATAGATGGCTAAATAAAAGTTCAGATGTCTGAACTTGTACTGATTTGTTTCTCTTCTTTATTTCAGTGATTCTGAATTTGAGAAATTTTTTGAAAATACTTTTATGTCTATAAAAAGATATTTTATTTTTGTAGAACATGTTTTCCAAAAACTATTTGTGTGTGTGTGCGTGTTGTTATCATCATATCAGAGATTGTACAAAAATATCTAACCGGAAATAATAATCAGTATACTAGAGAGCTTGAGCTTAGTTTGTTGACGATATGATAATAGCTTCTCTTTGTAGATTCCTGCAAGAATATTTGACATCATAGTATATAGGTTGAAATATATAGTTGTCGCATTAAAATCAAAGAAGGCAGGTTCCAACATTCTCCCCCTTTTTGATGATGACAACTATATAATTCAACGGTTAGTATAACCATACCTTTTTCTCCCCCTGTCAATATGACCAGTTTATATAGCAGAAATGTTATTATTTCTCCCCCTTTGTCATTAACAAAAAGAGTTGTAGGGGGTGTGAGATATAAAGAGATAGTAATACACATTAAAAGTTTGTACTAAAGGGTGATAAAATTGTGAATAAGAAAAATATATGTGTTAAAACTGAATGTAACAGGAGTGTGAAAAAAATGTTAGAACATGAATATCACAAAATAGATAAGAAATGTAGACAATACATAGTTGATCAACCAAGTGTGTACCCAGATGAAAAAAACAAATCAATTTTTCAGGACAGAGCATTAGTTTAACCAAAACACAGTGAACCAAATGTTTCAGAGAGACATAGTAAATTATACAAACAACAACACATAAGTTTTAAAAGCCACAAAAAATTACAGAATTTTATGAACCTGAAGTTTTTGGACCAAAAGGACAAACCAAAAGAAATTATCTTCTTTCAGTAGTCTCCCTAAGTTGGAGAGGGAGGAGGAGAAGATCCATGAGAATTTTTCCACAATCGACGAAGAATTGTCTTGACATTCTTCATCTCTCGTGCATTCTCTTCGACTTTGGCATCTAGATGATCGAATCTAGAATTGATGGAAGAAAAGCCTTGTGCAATTTGTTGAGAGATTTTCTTTTGATTCTTAGAGATGATGATGTCGGACTTGAGCTTTTCATTTTTTGTATAAGTGCGTGAAGTTCCAGAAATTTGTTCAATCTCGTAATTTTCCGGGATTGAACTTTGGATAAAAGTTTGCTCGATAGCTTCGTCTTCTCCTTCTTCATCTTCCCCTTCATCTCTATCATCCCCTTCATTTTCAGTATCTCCTTCATCTCCATCGTGTCCGGAACTGCCTACTTTAGTTTTTCCTTTTTCTTTTTGTAAAGCTAGTTGTTCCGCTTTATAATCAGGATATGTTGGATACGTCGGAGGAGATTCCAGTAATCCCATCAAACTAAAAAAGCGAATATTGGATACCTTAATCATTTCAAACTCAATTGCCGGACTTTGAATAGACAAGTCAGTTAGTATACGAGTAATGTAAGGGGCATAGACAATTGATCGCTTCTTCGAGTCGTGATAAGTACGAAATGCATCGTAAAAATATTATGCCCAATTGATTTGTAAATTTGATAATATTGCTTGAAGCGCCTTATCTTCATCATCATAAATGATCTCGTGGCTTCCTTGCCGGGGAAATATTGTTTTTATTAGCATTCTAATCAACAATCGAGGTCGGGGACGGAAATGATTTGATCTATCTGTGGACTGTCCTGGTTCAAAAAGATGATATTCTATGTGTTTAAGATCCTCACCTTCTAACTTAAAATCATCTAAATCGACCCCATCCGTGCTACATTTTAAAATTCGTCCAATGTCAGCCGGAGTTATTTGTAGAATATTTCCAAATACGCTTGTCCAAAGCGTTCCTTTATCTCTATGAAGCCTAATTTTGGGATTGTTGACATTTGCAAGAAATAATAGGACACTAAGTCTACATATGTTCACTTGATTGTCTTTGAAATCAATAAGACTGGTGATCTGAGATCTATCAGTAAAGAACTTAATTTTGTAAGCTAGAAAATGATCAAGGTCATGGAAAATACCGTGAAATGAAGGCAGAGAAGATAGATGTTTGTAACGAGCCATACTTCGGGGTTCATGGTAGAGCCAAGCGGCAATTTGATCTTCTGTAGGGAGAATATGAGGAGCTTGTTGAGAAGAATCCCCTTTTTGTTTGTTTGTTTTTGATTTGGGCGCCATTGTTTTTGAAAAAGGCTAGGGTTTTGAATTTCTATTTTGAGAGAAGATTGAATGAATAGTCGTGTTGAAGAAAAGAGGTCGTTGGTTTGATTTATAAGGTTTTCTGTCTAACAGGGTTTCAGACGTCTAAAAAAAATATACAGACATCTGAAGTCCTGTAGATAAGAGAATCAATGAACAATTAAGAGGAGTTTAGACGTCTAAATATTTAGAATAGACGGCTAAAATGAAGGACATACGTCTAAAAATTAGTGATAGATGACTCAGATGCTTTTAAAAAGAAACAGAGAACTAAAAACATTTTGAACTGAGATCAGACGTCTGAATATTTTATGTTAGACGTCTATTTTTGAGAACAGACTTCTGTTATTTTTAAACAGACGGCTAATTTGATAACAGAGAATTTGAAACTTTTTTTACACTGAAATTAGACGTCTGTGATAAATGCTCCAGACGTCTGTGTGTCTGAAATAAATATAAAATAGGTGTTTTACAAACGTCTGTGTAAATGTCTAGACGTCTGTATGTCTGATGTTTAGTGTTTTTGCTCTGTTTAATGATAAAAGAAAATATTCATATATTTATTTATTTTGAAAATAATACAAAGCAAAAATGAGTAACCAAATGAACGTACAATCATATCATATATATATATATATTATTTACTTAGGAGTCTTCGGAGTTTTTGGAGACTTCGGAGACTTCCCTTTGGATAATTCGAGTTGGTTGTGTTCATCAAACGGTTTAATGGGAGACAATTGAGACTGAAGATCCCACAAATTTGAAGAAACATGAGGACGTTGAGGTGAATGAATATGTGCATTTGTGTTGATCGGAGATGAACCACATATTTTTGCAGCACAACGTTCAAGGAAACTAAGTCTTCTACCATGACTCTTTTGCTCAAAATACATTTCACGCTGAAGATTAAGTGTTTCCCTCTGATAGTGATGTAAGTCATCTATCTTTTCTTTAGTAGTTGGAGATGGAAATAAATTTCTTCGCATGCGTTTATTTTCTGACGTATATCTCGTATGATGACTTTGTGGTGGACATATCGGAATATAGGCTGGAGTTGGAGTTGGAAGTTCGGAAGACCCAGAACTAGGTGTTTCAAAGTCAATTGAAGAATATCCAGATGAATAGGAAGGCTCATCTGAAGATGAACCGGCCATGGTATATATGAATAATGCATAATTAAAAAACATAATTGATTTTCTTCTTTCACCTTTTTATTTGAAATAAGATGAATGAAAGTTTTCTTCTGAATGAAAGAATTTATATATAAAACTGAAGGCTAAACAATGAATAGTTAAGATTAAATGTAGAATAATTTAATGTTAACCAGAAGAAAAATGTGAGGACAAAAACCAAGTTTATATTAACCTTTAAATAAAAACAGAAATGAGTTGAAGTAAACTTCATAAATTTTTGAATGAGATGATTCCAAGTTCTCGTCTCAATTTTACAAAAGTTTTTTCATTTAATGGTTTGGTAAAAATATCTGCTAATTGATTTTCCGAAGATACGAATTCTAGATTGATTATATCTTTTTCAATATTATCACGAAGAAAATGATGACGAATATCAATATGTTTTGTCCGTGAATGATTTATTGGATTTTTAGATAATTAATAGCACTTGAATTATCACAGAAAATTGTTGATTTAGATAATTTAAAACCAAAATCTTGAAGAGTTTGTTGCATATAAATTACTTGAGCACATGACAAAGCTGCAGATATATATTCTGCTTCACAAGTAGAAAGTGATACGCAATTTTGTTTCTTACTAAACCAAGATACTAGAGATCGTCCAATGAAGTGACAAGTCCCACTAGTACTTTTTCTATCCGTCCGACTTCCTCCAAAATCAGCATCACTATATGAAACTAATTCAAAGGGACATTCTTTTGGATAGAATAGTCCAAAATCTTTGGTTTTGTTGAGATAACGTAAAATACGTTTCACTGCTCTAATGTGTGATTCTTTAGGATCTGCTTGAAATCGTGCACACAAACAAACACTAATCATTATATCGGGTCTACTAGCGGTTAAATATAATAAAGATCCAATCATACTATGATATAATTTTTGGTCTACACTCTTGCCGTTTTCATCTTTTTCAAGATGTATGGTTGTACTCATAGGAGTTGGTTTGGTAGAAGTATTTTCCATACCAAAACGTTTAATTAAATTATTACAATATTTTTCTTGATTTATAAAAATGCCATTATTAACTTGTTTAATTTGAAGTCCAAGAAAATATGTTAATTCTCCCATGTGAGACATCTCAAATTCATTTGTCATTATTTTAGAAAATTCTTGACATAATTTATCATTAGTTGATCCAAAAATAATATCATCTACATAAATTTGAACAATTAAAATATCATGTTTCTTTTTCTTAATAAAAAGAGTTTGATCAACCTTTCCAATTTCAAAACCAGAGTCGATTAAATAACTTTTTAAACGATCATACCAAGCACGAGGTGCTTGTTTTAAACCGTATAAAGCATTTTAAGTTTATAAACATGGTCTGGAAATTGTTCGTGTATAAACAAGGGAGGTTGTTCAACATAAACATTTTCTTTAATAAACCCATTTAAAAATGCACTTTTAACATCCATTTGATATAATTTGAAATCATGAAAGCAAGCATAGGCTAATAGGATTCGTATTGCTTCTAATCTTGCGACAGGAGCAAACGTTTCTTCATAGTCAATTCCTTCTTCCTGATTATATCCTTGTGCAACTAATCTAGCTTTATTTCTAGTGATATTACCATTTTCATCAGCTTTATTTTTAAAAACCCATTTAGTGCCAATAACTGATTGATCATTCGGTCGTAGAACTAAATCCCAAACGTTATTTCTTTCGAATTGGTTTAGTTCTTCTTGCATCGCAATAATCCAATAATTGGCCCTTCCGAATGACCAGCTACGCTACCTCGCTTTTCAGGTTGTGCCGGAGGCAGCGGGGATTCGACTTCCCCTGGGGGTAGGGTTGTTCTGTTCCGCCTGGCTAGTTGTCTTTCCTCTGGCTTACGTAGTTTGCGCAGTTACGTTCCTATTAGCTTAGTCCGCCCCATTCAACTGGTGCTTCGCCCCCATCCCTTTCAAAAAGGTTTCCGCTTCCTCGGTGAATGTCTTGGTAGAAGATAAAATTTCTTGAAATTGAGGTTTATTCTTTTTTAAGTAGGTATGTTGACGGGTGGGACCAAGGGGCGCAGCGGAATATCCCCGATTTCCAGGGAAATCTTATCAAAAAACGCGGGTTGGCATCAAGATTTAAGGCTATTCCTTTCACACCGCTGGCAAATTCAACCATTTCCCCAGCTTGAATCTCGTTCAATCAAGGTTATGAGCCTTGTGAGCTACCGCTCTACCCCGTCCGTTATTCTTTCTAATCGATTGCTTCTTACTTGTTTTGGTTTGGAGTTACCATTCGCCTGAGAAATTCGTTTTTGTCAGGATTTGCCATCAACCCTGAGAGAGCGAGATCAAGAATTCTCACTATTTCTTAGATTCATGGATCAAATTCGATTCAGTGGGATCTTTCACTCACATTTTTTTCCACCAAGAACGTTTTATGAAACTCTCTGACCCCCGAATTTGGAGTTCTGAGAGTGTGAATCAAACCCATGTTTGAATTGAAACTAAGATACTGATGCAAGTTCTTCCCTTCTGAATCAGATAGATTCATATCTGAAAGAGGCCGACAATAAGTTCTTTCAAAATTGACTATTCGTTCCTCTCTTAGAAATGTTGCAGAAATGTCTGCGATCGAGTAAATAGCTCTACGAACGACCGGATCGGATCGAATTGGAAAATGGAAAGATTTGTACAAGTTATACGTTTCATCACCTTTCTCTTCGTCTCAGGTCGATGGATCTTCTCAATTGGAAGATCTCCCATATGGATAATACATATTCCGGTTGACCGAGCCTAATTCTAATTGTTTTGTTCCGAAGCAAAGATATCCATGGAGGTGGTTCGTCCTATTCACGACCAAGAGGTACTGGATTCTCTTTCGGATAGGCCCTGAAAAGAGAAGGAAAGCTGGAATGCCAACAGGCGTCTGTCTATTCTCTAATTCACCCGACCCGATAGTACCCATTTTGGGAACGTCCAGTGCCAAAGTCACTGAATGGGTAAGTCGCCAATCCCTAAAATGTACTATGTAATGTACTTTATCCGCTGGGTTACGGGTACTGGTGGGTATTTTTTTATTATCAAAAATATCTGTATTCTTCGATGAAAAACGAAGACAAAGACTCGAGTTTCATGAAAAAAGCCCTTTATCGGATTTGAACCGATGACTTCTATTCTAATCTAATAAGAACAAGTTTCTCGATCAATCCCTTTGCCCCCTCCACGTCCGTGGCATATTTTTATGCGGGTCTTACCAAAAAAGGATTGGCTTATTTTGGAAAATACATTCAACCAACTCCAATCCTTTTACCAATTAACATCCTAGAAGATTTCACAAAACCTTTATCTCTGAGTTTTCGACTTTTCGGAAATATATTGGCGGATGAATTAGTAGTACCCCTTTCTCAAAGAAAAATAGACACTATGTAACTTTATCGCATTGCAATAGACTTCTACTATTTACCTAATCTTTTCAGCGAATTCTGTATGAGAAAAGGTTACTTTTTATTGTATTCCGTTGAAAATAACGGCTGAATTCTGTTCGTAAGAACAAAGAGAAGCAGATCTATTCTATACCCGATAAGTACCAATACGCAATGGGAGCATTAGTCCTATTTTGGGGGAATGAATGTATGGATCCTTAAAGAGAAACCGAGATAAAGTAAGAGAGTTTTCTTTGGGTGGGAACATCCTATATCGATACCATATCTAAATGGAATCAAAAAAAAATGGTAAGTGGGGTTCCATTGTATGAATCTTTAAATGCGGCACAAACCCATTTTTGACCAATTGGTCCGTCTATCATAGGCGACCGAACGGCACACGTCTTTTTTTGGGAGGTCTACATCCATTATGTGGCATAGGTGTTACATCACGTACGAAACTTAATAGTATACCACTTCTACGAATAGCCCGTAATGCTGCGTCTCGTCCGAGACCAGGACCTTTTATCATAACTTCTGCTCGTTGCATACCTTGATCTACTACAGTACGAATAGCATCTAAAGCAGCTGCTTGCGCAGCATAGGGTGTTCCCCTTCTTGTGCCTTTGAATCCAGAAGTACCGGCGGAGGCCCAAGAAACCACTCGACCTCGTACATCTGTAATAGTTACAATGGTATTGTTGAAACTGGCTTGAACATGAATAACTCCTTTTGGTATTCTACGTCCAGAATTCTTTACGGAAGAAGAACAGATTCTTTCTTTGATCTTCCCAAAACAAATTCCCTTTACTTTACATCGATCACAGAGAGAACGTATTTGGTATTTGGATATTATCCTGACTCTAGAAGTTCGTGATTCGGAAGTTAGGCTGACTCTAAAAGAAAGGTGGCCGCCTCTACTTGTTGAAAGAGCTAAAGCGAGCGACCTGCCGTAACATAGATAACAAATAAATAGGAGTTAATATCATTCCAATTGCCATTACAAGGGTAATTAATATTTTTGGCATTAAAAGATATTTTGGACTGGTAATTAGTCCAAAAAATACTACTAATTCCGCAACAAAACCACTCATTCCCGGCAATGCAAGAGAAGCCATCGAGAAACTACTAAACATGGTAAATATTTTTGGCATTGGAATAGATATTCCCCCCATTTCGTCGAGATAAACAAGACGTATTCTATCACAACTCATTCCTACCAAGAAAAAAAGTGCAGCGCCAATAAATCCATGAGAGAGTATTTGTAAAATGGCTCCGTTGAGTCCCATGTCGGTTATAGAACTAATTCCTATAATTGTGAAACCCATGTGTGATACAGAAGAATAGGCTATTCTTTTTTTTTGATTGCGTTGACCAAGCGAGGTTGAAGCTGCATAAACTATTTGGATTGCCCCCACTATCACTAACCAGGGAGAAAATATAGAGTGAGGCCGATACCGATAGCGGCTCCAGCCGAAGCAATTGCTGGTAGCGAGTCTCCCAAAGCAAAATAGGAATGTCGAGGATTCTTTTAGATATTTGTAATTTCTGATATATCCTATCGGGAAGGAACAATAGTATTTCATTGCTACAAATATGTATTATTGAAAAAATAAGACATGTTTTTTGATACTTCTCTTCAACTCCGAAGTAGTTTAGTTCTTATTTGATAAGAATAGTTGAAGTGGATTCTCCGAAGAGAGGATGGATGGATTATGGGAGTGTGTGACTTGAACTATTGATTGGGCCATGCTGATATATTATTCAGACAACAAAGAGTACCTAGATCGAAGTCGAATCGCGAGCCTATTAATGAAGCAAATTCAATAAAACAACAACTGGTACCATAGAGAAGAGGCCATAAACTGGAGAGTCTTGCCCAATTCGAAAGATCGTTTAATGTAGTTGAAATAACGGAATTCGGGGTTGTTTGGTCAAGTAACGGAAAATCAATCAAATTCATAACTGTCTCAATATAACCTTTTCCTTCCTTTTTCTTTTTTTTGTTGTCTGAATATTCAGTTAAGACCATTCTAATGCTCCTTTTCGCCATGCATAAACTAAACCAACAATTGGGATAAGCACGAAAATGAAAGCTTCTATAAATACGGATACACCCAATACATCAAAACTCATCGCCCATGGATAAAGAAAGACCGTTTCAACGTCAAAAACAACAAAAACTAGAGCAAACATGTAATAGCGGATTCGGAATTGTAACCAAGCGTCTCCCATGGGTTCTATACCTGATTCATAACTAGAGAGCTTCTCTGGTCCTTCACTAATTGGGGCTAAAACTCCGGAAATTACAAATGCCAAAATAGGAATAGCACCCGATATTATTAGAAATGCCCAGAAAATATCATATTCGTGAAGCAGAAACATAAATGGACTCCTATTAATGTGGAATAGGTTGAATTATTCGATTTAAATTTCAATTGTAAATTCATCCAGAACTTCTTAAAGGAAAGGGGAATTTTTTTTGATCAAATAAAACTACATAGTTTAGAGTTTGTTTGCCATGGTGCATGCCTTATTTAAAGATTCATACAATGGAACCCCACTTACCATTTTTTTTTGATTCCATTTAGATATGGTATCGATATAGGATGTTCCCACCCAAAGAAAACTCTCTTACTTTATCTCGGTTTCTCTTTTTAAAAAGTAATTAAATTAAATACAAAAAAATAGTATAATTAGAATACTAATAAATAAGACTAATTATAGCGTAAGAAATCGTATTAGTATAACTATATTTTTCTAGTTCATTTTATATTATAAAAATACAAATATAAAATGCATTAATTTAATTCTTAATCCATTTCCACTTTTTTTTCAATCAAAATGAAAAAAAAAAGTGGAATGTGTTAGGGCTATACGGACTCGAACCGTAGACCTTCTCGGTAAAACAGATCAAACTAATTATTATCGAAATGATGCGAACTGTTTCAAAGACCCAACATGCATTTTCTTGCATTGGGCTCTTTCATCAACTGATTGAATAGTTTTTTGGAGACATGAAACGAATTGAAAAAAAAACTCGTAGCAAAAAGAAGTGGTACTGAGATCATTTGTCCTATATGTACAACTAGAATTCGGATAGATCTTTCCCCGGAGTAGAACATGAACCTAAAAGAATTCAAAGGGCCCATTCAGGAACAAGAAAATGACATC
The DNA here is from genome assembly GCA_030737815.1 of Allium fistulosum. Taxonomy (NCBI): domain Eukaryota; kingdom Viridiplantae; phylum Streptophyta; class Magnoliopsida; order Asparagales; family Amaryllidaceae; genus Allium; species Allium fistulosum. Next base: position 70,226,660 of record CM060908.1, on the reverse strand, counting down.
GTGATTTAAATCTCGACGAAACAATACATCAATGAGAGGTTAATTAAATAAGTTCAGTAAATTCTTTTTTTTTTTTTTAGGGAAGGGAAGGGGTAACTTTCTTTTTTTAATGGAAGAAAAAACCCCTTCATTAGAAAAAAAAGAATCTCGTATGGCTAGTGCGCCGGGTATTATCGTATAAGAGAAGAATTTTAGATAGATCAATCAGCTTTGCGTCGAGATAGATTCATACTTGGTGCCAAAAAAAGGAGTCTTCTCTGGCCCAGTATATTAATTGGGACTTGTTGTGTCCTCAAAATCTGCTCATCTTGAAAACCACGAAGATAGTTGACCTTGTAGCGGTCGAAAATGAAACTATTGGGGATTTCGCCTAAATATATGATTCCCTCCATAATTCTATTTTTTCGTGATTTGATATTGAATGTAAATAATTCATAATCATCAATAAATCAGGTTAAGATCGATCTAAACCAACCTATTCAATATTTTGCATTCTATTTCTTTTGCTCCTGTCCTATTCTTCTTTCTCAGAGGAGAGGAGGTACTCTGAAAAAAAAAATAAAGGATTAATTCGTTTTTTATAGTCATTTCTTTAATCAGTGAATAGGAGCATCATATCTAACGGATTCCTTGGTTCGGACCGAAGAAGTAATGTCACTCGATTATTATCAAACTGACTGCAATCCTTTTCTGTCCGTGAGGATCCCGCCAGAGCGCCTTCTACTTCTAATAGGCCACGAACTAGATCAGAAGCATTCTCAACGAATCCATAAGAAGTGATCCTATTTTTTTCACCGGATCCGGGTCCGGGTGAAGACCAGTCGTCACTGACTGAACAGGACGAATCACGACCTTTTCCCACCCGAATTCTAATTCAAAAATAATTCCCCGTGACATATAAAATGAAATTACTTTTGACAGCCACTCGCTATAGTACCAGATGGGTATTAAGTGCCCAAGAAAAATCAATAAAATAGACAAAAAAAAAATGATAAACAAAGGTCTAAATTTATCTGCCAACGCGTTTAAAAAGCCCCATACTGACGAATTCGCCAGTAACTTTTCTTGTAAAATTCTCTTCTCTTTTTCAATCCTACTTTCCGGAACCCGGCTTTCTGGGTCCGGAGTTGTGGAGAAACCCCGCCTGGTGGGCGAAGTGGCCCGTCCGCGGACTCGTGCGATCCCCGAGACATTCGCAGAACCAAATGATTGTTTTGACAATGAGGGATTTCTAGCAAGAAATTCCAACCACTAAAAATCCTAGTGAACCTAAAAAAAGAATAAAGGCCCAGAAAAAATTACTTGCTTTTCGAGACCCTGTTATAAGTTCTATCCATATATGTTCTGATCGCCAGTTCATACTATACTAGATCCGATTGCATTCGATTGGAATTTAGAAAAAAAAAATTGACTTTACTTTTCTTGATGCCAAAGTAACTTTCATCAACTAAAACTATTCTGATATGAACCCTTAGGAGTAATTGGTTAGATACATTGACTTTCTATTATAAAAATATTTGCCGATCGTTTTTATAACCCGTATATACATGGATTTCAACAACTGCTGCGGATCCTGGAACGAAATTAGTTTTTTCAATAGGCTTTTCTTCATTTGACTAACAATTCCCACATCTGGAAAGGGGGCGAGCGAAGGAAAGATGATCTGGTACATAAGTCTGCGAAGAAACTCGGCCAAGAGGGCACGGATTCTATCCTATAGTCATAGTCTAAGAATAACTTAACTAAGCCTGGGCAGCCCGAACATAATGACGAGAGGCGACCCCAACCCAATAGACTACTATTTGAACAAGAACTTCCAAGCAAGGCGACCGATCCAGTATATTAATTGGGGACCGATCCAGTATACTTAACTTAGGGAGGTCCAAGTATATTAGGTATATTAATGGAGATCGCTTATGCGTAACACTAGCAAGTGAAAGTGTT